>OV702295.1:443870590-453870590 GCA_916181665.1 Avena sativa | reverse complement strand
ATAATAGAACTATAGAATTCTGGATATTTACTTTACGAACTGGTATCGTATTGTTTTGAATGTCAATTTAAAGTTTATAAGTCCTATTGCAAACTTTCAGCAAACTCTATTTACTCCATGAAGTTTAATAAGTAGTATTAAATCAAGAGTAAGAATTCCAATGTTAGTATCTAAAGTATCATGTTTGCCTCCATGACTATTGATATTCAAAAGTTGTTTTAATATCAAGATTATATTGGAGCTAAAAATTGTTTCAGAAACCATCATGTGTGAAAGATATTGTGATATCTGAAACAATGTTTTTTGGTTGCATCATGATAGAGTATAATTTAGCAAAATACATGTTCTCATATTGTATGAGAATTTGTGAAGGATGGATATGCTAGGCATCCGAATCTACCAAAAAGGTTTTGGGAACTGATATTATACTCGTGATTCTTCCTTATAGGTTATAGTAGCTTGATCATGAAAGTTGTCACGATAAGGATGAATAGAAGATGTAAGTAAAATGTTTACTACACTAATAGATTACTAAAGAATGGATTTTTGAAAGAACACCAAACATTTGATGATGGTGATCCACTTCAAAGTGCAAGTCCAAAGGTATTAGTATTTGACTATATACGCTTTGTACCATGTGTCATGTTGATGACACCACTATTGATGTTGATAGATTCTTTTAAAAGAAAAGGAATTGCTGAAAGAGAATCTATAAAATATTTGGCAGAAAATAAAAGGTTGGAGATGTCCAACTTAGGTATATAGAAGATATACATGTTATGGCTATATTCCTTGCTTGTTAAACAATGTGGTTCTTACGTATTGGATACCGGTATTGGATACCGAATTGGTTGGTATGAAGTGTCATACAGGACAACACAATTCATGAACTACAATGGCCTAAGTAACCAGCAAGAGAATGAGTGATGATGTTCATCGAAAACAAACAAAGTGTTATTATGTTTTTCGTTGTCATCAAACCAAGCCTTCAAGATTTGTTTAAATAATTGTTATTTTGTTCCGGTATCATGAGAACAATGGCTGTTCAAATAATTACCGTATTCCATAAAGGATGGATGAACTTTTACAAGTCTAGTTGGAGAAATCACATCCATAAACACTATTGCTAAAATGTCGCAAGACAAATGATTGAAAGATCACTTATGAAGTGACATCGCTGTTTAAATTATATTTGAAAGGAAACATGAAGAAACTCCATGTTGATGGATTTTTGGAGTCTTTGATTTTGATCAATTGACGCATGTGAGACTTTCCTCGAGATAATTGAAACTCCGTCCATAGGCCAGAGAGGAACGGATGATTAGCTTATTGGAAATTGTGCATGCTGATGTGCATAGTCCATTATGTGTAGCCATATGCGATGGATCTTTTTGCTTCATATGCTTTCTCCGAAAATTTGAGTGAATATATCTGTATATTTACTTAATAAGGAAGAAGTATGAAACATTTGAAAATTGTTCAAAGACTTTCAAGATGAAGTGGAAAATCATTGTAACAAGAAAATAAAGAGTGTATGATTCGATCATAAAGGAAGATATTTGAGTTACATGTTCAGCAAAAACACCTAAGACTTGAGGAATTGTTCCATGATTTGTGTTTCCCGATAAACCTTAGGAGTATGGCATATTCGAGAGATAAAATCAAACCATGTTTGACATGGTAAGATCAAGGGTGTCATTTATAAAACTGTCATTATGTTTTAAGGATTGAAGCTTTAGAGACTACCGCTTTTACACTGAAAAGAGCACCATCGTGATCCATTGAAAAGACACCATATGAGCCGAATTGTCTTTTC
Source organism: Avena sativa (assembly GCA_916181665.1). NCBI lineage: Eukaryota > Viridiplantae > Streptophyta > Magnoliopsida > Poales > Poaceae > Avena > Avena sativa. The sequence goes on along the minus strand of OV702295.1, from coordinate 453,868,774 downwards.
TTAAATTTTGGTATGCTATGCATAACTAAAATGTTTACAACCAAAGTCGGATAAGCACGTCTTTGTAGGTTATCCCAAAGAATTTGTTGGGAATTGCTCCATAACACCAAGGACAAAAGAGTTTGTTACTTGGAACGTCAAGTTTCTTGAGAAGGAATTTTTCGTGAAAAGTTAAGTGGGAGGACAATAGAACTTTGATAAGGTTGTTGAACCTTAGCTATATGTGCTAAGTAGCGTAGCGCCGGAAAGTGTCCCGGTGGCGGCCACAATGCTCATGGCTCTCGTGATTACAAAAGGTGTGATCTCGGATATTAGAGTTCCTATAGAACCGTGTGGGTCGGTAAGAATCAAATAGTAAGATTTGATAAGCAAGTCGTTATTGTTTTGACAATGATGAACCGACTACATGCAAAGAAGCGATGATGGGCCCTGACTCCATAAAATGACTAGAAGTCATAGAATCCGTGATAGTATCCATACACGAGAAATCAAGTTTCTGAACTTGGAAGACCCTCCGGAAAGGCATGAAGCCTATCGGTCGTGTTTGGATCTATAAAGAAATATACATGGATGTTTAACATCTATGAAATAGTCGACATGTCGGAAAGAAGTTTACGGCAATGTTTAAGGAGTTGACTATGACAAGATTTGATCTTTCATAGCGATATTTAGTCTTGATGGATTAATGTAGCAACCACTACATATAATTTGGTATATGGTAGTTGAATAAACAAAACAAGGTTCTTCTAATAGAATGGTTACCTAGGACGTGTACATCACACGGTCCGAAGGGTTTTGTTAATTCAAAGGGTGCTAAAAGGGCATGCAAACTTCAATAGTTGAAGTGAGCATAGCGGAGTTGGAATCTTCACCATGATGAAAATGTTAAAGGAGTTTAAATTCATCGGAGATGATGAAGATGCTTGCATTTTCAAGAAATTAAGTGGGAGCACTGAGATATATTTCTAATACATTATGTAGAGGACATGGTGTTGATTGGAAATGATGTATCTTGTATTCACATAAGTTAAGAATTTCATTAAAATAGGATTTCGATGAAAGACTTGGGCAAAACCGGAATATTTGGCATCAATGTCTATATGGATAGATTGAGGCGCTAATATGGTTATGCCAGACATACATATATGAGATATTGAAAGGGTTCAATATGGAAACAACAAGAAAGGTTCTTGCTGCATGGAAAGGATTGTATCAAGATTCAAGTGTTTCAACACTTGGTGAGTAAAATCACATGAATATTTTGATCGATTATACCGTGATATGTATATATCCAAATATGTCCTATGCTCTAAATGTTATGAGCACATACCAGAATGATTCATAAGATGATCATTGGACGATAGTAAAGATATTCTTATGAGCTTTGGAAGAACTAAGAATATATCTTGTATAAGTGACAAATAGTTAAAGGTAGTTCATTGTAAAGTGTTACATTGATACTAGTTTTGTCACAAGATACAAATTAAATTTATCTCAATTTAGACTATGGGTGGCACAATGTAATGGAAAGGATGTTCCATGATGGATTTGGATGAGTTCCAAAGTTGAAACATTGTGATGGATACTACAACAAAAGGCTAAGTATATGACTGCTATAGTAGTAGCAAAGGAGGGCATTTGTGTTAAGAAGTTTGTTATCAAACTAGGTGTGGTTCAAAGTGGGCTAATACTATGAAGATATATTGTATGACAATAATATCAACATATTTTAACCCGAACGAACAAAAGGTCTACCAAAGGACCAAATTTATACAATGCCATCTCATTTGAGAATGAATGATGCGTAGAGACGCAAAGACATGCAAATACACACGGCACTGAAACTATCAGAGCCGGAGATTATGTTAACCACTAGCAATCGCGTATATGCAACACCAGAAAGCCATAGGTGTTCAATATGAAGTTTTTCAAACTAGATTATTGACTCTAGTGCAAGTGGGAGACTAAAGGGAATATGCCCGAGAGGCAATAATAAAGTGGTTATTATCTTATTCCTTGTTTATAATAAATGTTTATTTTGCATGCTATAATTGTATTAATTTGGAAACGTTAATACATGTGTGTATAATAAACAAAAGGAAAGTTCCTAGTTATGCCTCTCTTATAAACTAGCTCGTTGATTAACAAGATGATCAAGGTTTCCTGATCATGGACATTGGATGTCGTTAATAACGAGGTCACAATATTGGTGGAATGATGTGATGAACATTCATCCGAAGTATAGCATTACGATCAGAGTCATTATGTTTATATTGCTATAACATCATACGAAGTAATCTTAGTCCTTAGACCATGAGATCATGTTAATTGCTAACACCGGAAGAGTATTTTGATAACATCAAACATCACACCGTAACAGGGTGACTATAAAGGTGGGTTCAGTGCTACGAAGGTGTTATGTTGAGGCTCATGGATCAAGAGTGGGATTTGTCCATCTTGATGACGGATAGATATACTCTGGGCCCTCTCGGTGATATCACATTGAAATAGCTTGCAAGCAAGTGATGTGATCACTAGAATGTTATATCACGGGAACGAGAATAGAGTGCATGTCGGAAACGAGATCAAACTAGGTATTTGGATACCGATGATCGAATCTCGGACATGTAATATATCGCGAGACAAAGGGATTTAGTTACGACGTTAAAGGTTCACACGATCACAAGAGTCATCGTTGAATATGTGGGAGTCAGTACGGACCTCTAGGTCCTGCTGCTGATTATTGATCGGAGAGGGGTCTCGATCATGTCTACATTATTCACGAACCGTAGGGTGAAACACTTAAGGGATACCGACACCATTTGGAGCAAATATGTTTCAGATAAAGATTTAAGAAAGCGCTGGAATCATTTCGATGGAAACCGGGATTGTTTCAGGTGAAATTGCAGAAACTGGTTCTGCATGTGATATTGAAATGTTGCAGGGAGTTTTATGTGAATTTTTGTTAATTTATCTAATTGACAAAATTCTGAATAAAATAAACAAAAGTGTTTTATTTAATGAGAACTTGCATTAAATTTGGTGGAAATTTAATGGAGGTGAGTGGAATTTTGAGTGGGTGGCTAATTATGTGAGTGGGAGCTCCACCCACATGAATGTGGAAGAGGTGGGGGAACCTCCCTTGGCTGCCGGCCATGGTGAGGGGCTGCCCCCCCTCTCCCTATAAAAGGCCCCCCACTCCCTCCTCTTATCTTGCACCACCTCCTCGTGAAGGTTCTCTTCTCCCTCTAGTTATTCCCCATGGTCTCGGATTAGCGAGATACATGTTCCCGGTGGCTTTATCTGGAAAGGAGTTGCTGCTTCCGCTGCATCGCTGGAGCGAGGAGGCGGAGGTTGTTCGGTGGACCGAATGTGTGTGCGATCACGAATGCGCCGCTACTTTGCGGTGCTAGACTTGATGGTGTTGGACCTGATGGTGCTGGAGCTGCTGGACCTGAAGGACTTCATCACGATCTTGAGATTGGCAAGTGTACGACTACATCATCCACGAGTTCCAACTCGTTAACAAAGCTTTGTTGTCTTCGAGGGTAAGTTCTCCATGGATGTATATCCACCTGTTGCTTTGTACCTAGTAGATAGATCTTGGCGTGTACTTCACATCGTAGGAAAAAAATTGTTTTCTATGTTGTGAACCCAACACGCGCTTCTTGGAAGCGGGGACGCCGGAGGGCGTAGAGTCGACCATGGCGGCGGAATCCACCGCCTTTCCCGCCGTTCCCGCCAGTGGGAATTTTGGGAGAGGTTTTTTGGAGGGAGAAGTGGAGTGGCCTGTGTTCCACTGGCGGGAGAGACCGCCAGTGGATATGGTTGGACACACGTCCGGCGCGCGCTGTCCGAGCCGACCCAGTGGTCATGCAAATTAGATGCACGGATGTGTCGTGCCGCTGCGGCACCGTGCACGACGTGCGCGTCCGCGTGGACGGGTTTGGACGTGCCGGGACGGGTTGTGTCGACCCAATGGAGATGCCCTAAGGGGACTGGAACCTGAAATGGCTTGTATGGGCACCTAGAGGGAGGGTGAATAGGTGCTACACCAATTTTCAGTACTTTTTCAATTTTAGGTTTAGCACAAAGGGTAAATTCTCTAGATAAACTATTAGGTGGAATTTCCCTATATGCAAACCTATCTACTAGCGAGTAAAGAGAGAGTGGAAGAGGAACGAGTAAACCGAAGTTAAGCACATGGAGACACAGGATTTGTTTGACCGCAGTTCCTTCCTTGTTAAGGGAAATACGTCTGCGTTGGAGGGATAGGCGGTACTAAGACCACCACACCACAATAGGCCTCACCCTGTTCTCCGATAGATCTCGCCACAAAAGGCCTGATCCACCTTTCCACTATAGGTACCCTTCGAGGAGGGCACCGGTGCCTTTACACAACTAGCGGGGCAACAACTCCACGACAACTTGGAGGCTCCTGAAATGACAACAAGCTGCCACAAGAAAAAAGTTATCAAATACAATGAACAAGATCTAGGTATTGACAAGAATACTAGATCAGGGATTTCTCCAAATGAATGGAGAGGAGTTGAAGCGCTTGATTCGTGATGATGATGATGAACTTCTCCTCCTTCAATTGCCCCAAAGATCAAGACCTTCGGGTGGTTGAAGTGGAAGATCAAGAATGTGAGCTCTTGCACAATGTCTGGACAATTTCGAATGAATCAAGAGTTCTAAACGTTGGGGAAGAAAGGGTATTTATACCCCCTTCAGAACCCAGCCGTTGGACACTTTGGGGGCCGGATTATCTGGCCCAAGTGATGACCGGATTATCCGGCCTAGGAAAAACACCGCCCTAGACTCGGAATATCCGGCAGATAATCTGCCCCCTATCTGAGCATCGCGCCGAGCTTGCCCTTGATCAACTTCTGGGGGCCGGATTATCCGGTCCTATGTGAAGCCTGGATTATCCGGCCTGGGGAGGAAAAACCTCCCCAGTTCGGATTTTCCGGGAGAAAATCTGACCGGATACTGAGCGACGTGTCTTGGCTCCTTTTGCTCAAAAACTGGGGGCCGGATTATCTGGCCCATGCGATAGTCGGATTATCCGGCCTAGGGAAGAAAACCCGCCCTAGCTCGGATTTTCCTGGAGAAAATCCGACCGGGTACTAAGCGACGCGCCTTGGCTCCCTTTGAGCAATGAGCTAGGCCGGATTATCCGGCCCTTGGTGGGGCGGATAATCCGGCCCCCTCAAAGCTTCCTGCACACTTAGCGCACATGAATAGTCTCCACAGTATTGTTATCTAACACGCAAAACATAGGAAAACATGAAATGTTCTTTCAATCTCCCCCTTTTTGGTGTTAGATGATAATACCAGGATTTGTAGGAGAAAGTCACAAGACAACAGTAATAACCATGAAAGAGACTCCCCCTCAATGTGTGCATAATAGAATTTTGCATTGGAATACAAATGCACACAAATAGGTGAATCTATTCCATGGACATATGAACAACATACACATACCACCGAGGTAGAGGGAAGGCATCCTTGACATAAGCCACAATTATTACCGGATAACCAATATGAGCGCCTTCCGTGATAAACTTCCAGCAGTAGCATATGAATAGATAGATCCATAAGCATAATCCATGATATGAAATCCATAGGCATAATCCAGACAACCACATAAAGTCTCAAGCAACCACAAATCACAAATTTAAAGTTCAATGCTAAATGGGCACAAGCAAGAAAACGACGAATAGAAAAATGCAAGTGCTTATGCCCGACCCATGCAAATCCATGGACATCCTAATTGAACTACTTCTCCCCCTTTGGCATCGAGACACCAAAAAGGGAGAAGAGCGATGCTAGCACCCCACGGGATCACTCGTAGTCCTCGTCCTCGTCCTCTTCCTCGTCTTCATTCTCATCCTCATCCTCATCTTCAAGCTCCTCAGTGTCACCTTCCTCATCCTCATCATCAGCAGCAGGCGCAGAGGGGAACAAGTGACGCTCCAGCTCACCATAGTTCAACCCGGAGGAAGAGTTCCACCGAGCATACGGAGTGGGAGGAGTAGGAGCCGGAGGATCACCCAAAGCACCGGATACGTGGTGGAGAATGAGCTGCTGGGAGTGAGCCAACTCATGGCGCTGCCTGTATGCCTCGTACTGACCCTTGCGCGTGTCCACTCCCATGCACAGAATGTTACGCTGGAACCAGTTCAGCTGCTTGATCTCACGGGCAACGGGAGGCACTGGGGGCCTACGAGCATCCACTGGGGGCCTGCGAGCATCCCTCACGAGGCCCTCGGGAGCAGAGGAGGGGTGAGAGGTCTTCCGAACCTTGTTGTAGATCTTCTTGGCCTTATGCACCGAGTCAATGTGGAACTCCTCAGCAGGAAGCAAGTGCCTGATGAGCATCATAATGTAGGGTGCATAGGGAATAGACAGACGGTTGAACATAGCATCAGTCAACTCATGGTAAATGAAGTCCATGACATCCAGCCTGTACTGCACCGACTCGTACTCGCAAGAGGCAACCTCATGAGAAAATTGAAGTAGCTGAACAAGGTTACCACGGATGCTGTCATTGTTGCCCCCACTCAGAGTAATGGAGTCACGGAAGAGACCCACTAAGGCAGCATAGATGGGAGCAAGGCCAGCTAGAGTGCCCACAATGCCATTGTCCACAATGCAAGGAGAGAGAGCTGCATCTTTGTTGGGCTTCAGCTGGGTGATGATGCGGTGGCCACTGGCTCTATCCCTGCTGCGGAAAGAGTATCCAAGAACCTCAGCAAACACGTGAAAATCAGCAGTCATAGGCCTGTCATGAGTCATCCACTTCATAGTGCGACGCTCATACCCACAAATAACCAAGTGGAGAAGAACTGCTTCACCACCTCAGAGTCAAAGGAGCACTGGAGAGACATGAGATGGTGCAGCCCGATCCTCTCAGGCACAAACATCGCATCCACAAGATGATCCTTCTCCAAAGCATCAGCAAGTACCAGTGGGTGCATAGGCCTAATGTTCAGACTGGCATACACATCTTCATAGATTCCCTTCTTTTCTGCATACAAAAAATGAGTATCCCCTAGCTCATCATCACGAGGCAGCTCAGCAAATAAGTCACGATGACGGATGGAGGAAAAGGTGACCGCATCCAAAGTCCTGTAGTTGATCTTGGGATCCTTGCCCTTCCTCTTGGACACCCCCTTCCTAGTCCTCTTAGCTTGTTCAGCCATGCGCTTCTCTTCGTTCTTTCTCCTCCTCAACTCAACTTCGTCCACTAAGTTACCCTATCCGTCGTCCCGAAAGTATTTGGCGCGGGGGCGGAGCTTTTAGGTCTTGGGAACACTGGAACCACCTGTGAGGAGAATAAGGGCGATAGCAAGGGGATAAGGGCGATAGTCCAGGAGAGAGCATGGAAAAAGTAGTCAAAAAGTTCATAGGACAAATCTACCCAATGCATACTCCATAGTGAAACTAAACCAGAATCAAATCTGTCAGGCCGGATTATCCGGCCTGGCCAGGGGCGGATAATCTGGCCCTGGCAGGAAATTTCGATATCACCTAGAATGAATGCAAAAAAGTAGATCGGGCCTAGAAACTACAAGACTACGATTTCTATGCGAAAACACATCCTTCTAGACAATGTTCCACCCAACAAGTAACACATCTAGCCAAAGATGGGGAGAGAGGGAGTTACCCTCACTCATTGGAGGAAGAACGTGGAGGAGAAGGTACCCGGAGGCACGGAGAAGAAGATCCGGGGAGGCCCGGGATATCCGGTGGCCGGAGAGGCTCCGGGGAGGGTGGGGGACTGCATGCGGCGGCTGAGGAGGAGGAGAGGGTTGGGGGAGAAGTGCTGCTCGTTATGAGCCCTTCCCCTTGATCCCTGCCCTTTAAGACGAAATCCACCAGGGCCGGATTATCCGGCCTACACTTGGGCCGGATTATCCAGCCTCAAATCTGGAATTCTGTTGTACACAGAACCAGGCCCGCGTGTCCCCAAACAACACCCCCACAAGGTGTACAAAGGACTTGTGTGCTAGAATAGATGGCTTAGGGGTAGGGAAAGGCTTAGGATTAAGAGAGCCAAACTGAGATGGTACTAGACACTCAAAATTGCAAGATTCAAATCAAATAAAAGCCAAGATTGAGTGTGATTCCCATAAGAACATGAGATAGCAAAGAATAGCCAAAAAGATCCAATTCTCCTCAAGGGAGAGGGCGGTGGCCAAAGCCACCTTGTTGGAGTGTATGGTGTGACACCGCGAAGATATATCTTCGGTTCACGACCAATACTCATCAATAAGCTCACATATCACAACATGATATTAAGAGAAATGATTTATCTTGCTATTGGCATTATGGGGGGAGGGTTAGCCCAATGAGTTAGGACCACACTCCCCCTATATCCATGCCCACACCTAGACCAAAGAAGGATTGAGATGTACGAGTGAGTGCATGTGTAATCAAGACAAGCTCCTGGAATCAATGATATTTAGATCATTCCTCAAGTAGCAGAATCTTGCTTCATCAAGTGGCTTTGTAAAAATATCTGCAAGTTGGTTCTTCATGCTCACAAAGGATAGATCAATATTGCCGCAAGCAACATGGTCTCGAATAAAATGATTCTGAATCTCAATATGCTTCGTCCTTGTGTGCTGAACAGGATTGTACGCAATTTAGATTGCACTTTCATTATCACATAAAAGAGGAACTTTGTCACAATTGACACCGTATTCCTTTAAAGTTTGCCTCATCCACAATAATTGAGTACAGGCGCTGGCAGCAGCAACATATTTAGCTTCGGCGGTGGAGAGAGATATACAATTCTGCTTTTTAGAGGACCAACATATAAGAGATCTTCCCAAGAATTGACAAGCTCTAGAAGTGGATTTCTGATCATCCATATCACCAGCCCAATCTGAGTCAGTATAACCACATAAAGAGAAATTGGAACCCTTGGGATACCAGAGACCAAAGTTAGGGGAATGAACCAAATATCGAAAGATCCTCTTGACCGCCACTAAGTGGCTTTATTTAGGAGCTGCTTGATACCTTGCACACACTCAACACTTTATCGGGTCTAGATGCACAGAGGTAAAGAAGAGAGCCGATCATGGACCGGTATACCTTTTGGTCCACATCTTTACCATGTGGGTTAAGTTCAAGATGACATTTTGTTTGCATCGGAGTGGCGACACCATTTAGATCCGTCATCTTGAATCTCTTGAGCATGTCTTGGATGTACTTTGCTTGATTAATAAAGGTTCCTTCTCTAAGTTGCTTGATCTCAAATCCAAGAAAGAACCGTAACTCCCCCATCATAGACATCTCAAACCTGTCAGTTGATACATTGCAAATGTATCTATAATTTTTGATGTTCCATGCTTGGTTTTATCCACTTTCTTGTGTTTTGTTCCAACTTTGGAGTACTTTTCATATGATTTCTTGGACTAACCTATTAACAAGAGCCACAATGCCAGTTGCCTGTTTTCTGCTGTTTTTGGTTCCAGGAAAGTCAGAAAATGAATATTCTCGGAATTGGACGGGACAAAAGCCAAAGTGCCTATTTTTCCGGATGTCATCAAGTGCCAGAATACGAGACGGAGAGGGGCCAGGGAGCCACCACACCACCTAGCCGCGCGGCCAGGCCTGACCCGTGCCAGGGGGTGGTGTGGCTGCTCCCGGCACCCCCTCGGCCTCTCCTTCCACCTATATATTGCCCTTAGGACGAAAACCCTAAGTGCCCGATCAAAAATCCACGAAACAGTCTATAGCCGCCATCATCTCCATCCCTAGATCAGGAGGGATCTGAAGCTCTTCCCGGCACCCTGCCAGAGAGGGTAATTCACCCTGGAGGCCTTCTTCATCACCATGCAAGCCTCCGATGTGATGCGTGAGTAGTTCATCCTTGGACTACGGATCCATGTAGTAGCTAGATGGCTGGTTCTCCTCCTTTGTGCTTTCATGTCTAGATCTTGTGAGCTCCATTCATGATCAAGATCATCTATTTGTAATTCTACATGTTGTGTTTGTGGGGATCCGATGGATATTGAGATGCTATTTCAGATTGATTATTGATTCTATCATGTCTTTGTTATTTGTGATCTTGCATGCTTTCCGTTGTTAGTAGCTATCTTGGCCAAGTAGATGCTAGCAACTCCAAGAGTTAGTATTTATGCTCAATAGTGGGTTCATGCCTCTGGTAATCTAGGAAAGTGACAGAAATCTCTAAGGTACTAGATGTGTTGTTGCTACTAGGGAGAAAACAACAATCCTTTGTTCATAGAACAATCGTATTGTTTACTTTACACGCAGTTTGTAAAGCAATAATCTGTTGCTTGCAACTTAATACTGGAGGGGGTTCGGATGATAACCTGAAGGTGGATTATTAGTCATAGATGCAGTTGGATGGCGGTCTATGTATTATGTTGTAATGCCCAATCAACTCTCAAAGGAGTCAAGATGATTAGTATATGCATGTATTACTTTCTCGGTGTTTGTCAATTGCCCCGCTGTAATTTGTTCACCCAACATGTTATCTATCTAAGGAGAGCCACCTCTAGTGAACTATGGATCCCGGTCCTTTTTTTTACATACAATCTATAAACTGTTTACTGCTTTGTGTTTACTTTATGCAAACTTTTACTTCTTCCATTCGATACGTTTAATCCTTTGTTTTCCGCAAAACACGGTGAGATTGACAACCTCATCGCAAGTTGGGGACAAAGTTCTGTGGTTGTGTTGTGCAGGTCTCCACGTTGCTACTAGCACCGGTAGTGCGCCCTGCCAAAGCTCAGCTAGTAACACCTTTGGGGTGTTTCCTTGCTCCTACTGGTTCGATTAAACCTTGGTTTCATACTGAGGGAAACTTCCTCCTGTGCTCATCATACCTTCCTCTTGGGGTTCCCAACGAGCTCTACATCAACCACGCACCAACACTTTTCTGGGCATCGTGCATTGAGACATCAAGCATTTTTCTGGCGCCGTTGCCGGGGATCCGTAGAAGAAGAAACTCCCACATCAACCACGCGCCATTTTTCTGGCGCCATTGCCGGGGATTCAAGGACATCTTCACAAGGGGAGTCCCTCATAACCAATCTCTTTACTTTGTTATTTTTGTTTTGCTTAGTTTCTTTTTGCTTTGTTTGCTTGTTTCTTTATCAAAAACACAAAACTTGTTTTACAAGTTTGCTTTCTTATTTGAAAACCCAAAAAAATGACTACTCTTGAAAATACCAAGTTGTGTGACTTCACTACACCAACAACAATGATTTTATGAGCACACCTATTGCTCCACCTGTGCCTGAAAATAGTTTCTTTGAGATAAAACCTACTTTACTCAATCTTGTTATGAGAGAACAATTTTCTGGTATTTGTAATGAAGATGATGCTTCCAATCTAAATAACTTTGTTGAACTTTGTGAGATGCAAAAGCATAGGGACATAGATGGTGATATTATTATGCTGAAATTGTTTCCTTTATCTTTGAGAGGAAAAGCTAAAGAATGGTTGAATTCCTTAACTAGGAATAGTATTGATTCTTGGACTAAATGCAAAGATGCTTTTATTGGAAAATACTATCATCCTGCTAAGATTATATCTATGAGAAGTGAAATAATGAAGTTTAAACAACTTGATAATGAACATGTTGCTCAAGCTTGGGAAAGAATGAAATCTTTGGTAAAGAATTGTCCCACTCATGGACTGACTGCTTGGATGATCATCCAAACTTTTTATGCAGGATTGAACTATTCTTCAAGGAACCTATTGGATTCTACTGCTGGAGGTACCTTTATGACCATCACTTTGGGTGCTGCAACAAAACTTCTGGACAATATGATGGTTAATTATTCTGAATGGCATAATGAGAGAGCTCCACAAGGTAGGAAGGTAAATTCTGTTGAGGAAAATTCCTCCTTGAGTGATAAGATTGATATTATTATGACCATGCTTGTTAATGGGAAAGCCCATATTGATCCAAATAATGTTCCTTTAGCCTCTTTGGTTGCTCAAGAAGAGCAAGTTGATGTGAACTTCATAAGAAATAACAATTTTGGCAACAATGTTTATGGTAATAATGCTTATAGGAACAATTTTGGTAACAACAATTATAAGCCATTCCCTCCCAACAATGGTAATGCTTATGGAAATTCTTACAACAATAATAAGAGTGCTCCCTCTAAACTTGAAGTTATGCTTAAAAACTTTATTAGTAAGCAAACTACTTTCAATAAAACTATTGAGGAAAAACTCTCTAATGCTGAAAGAAATATAGCATCTTTGGCTGAAGCTCAATCTTCTTTGAATAAAATGGCTGCTAAACCTGAAACTATTGATAATCCCTTTGCAGCTACCAATGCTATACAAGTAAGAATTGATGAAAATGTTAGACTATTAGCTGAATTACATGCTAAGTGGGAAAGATAAGATGAAATTGCTAAAAACATTAGTGTTTCTACTATTACCACCACTAGTGTTGAGGCTAGTAATAGTTCTACTACTTTAGATGATAAATTTGACTTTGATCTTGATGGTTGCAACATCTCTGAAGTTATTAAGTTCCTACAAAAGCTTGCTAAAAGTCCTAATGCTAGTGATATGAACATGGCCTTTACAAAACACATTACTGATGCTCTCATAAAGGTTAAAGAAGAAAAGATGAAACATAAAGCTTCTATTCCTATAAAACAAGAGGATGGTTGGGAACCCATCATTAATATGAAAGTGAATGACTTTGATTTCAAAGCTTTATGTGATCTTGATAGTAGTGTTTCTATTATGCCTATAAGGATTTATGATATGCTTGATTTGCCTCCTCTTGAAGATTGTTATTTAAAAGTACCACTTGATGATAATGCTAAAAAGAAACTCATGGGGAATCTTAATGATGTTCTTATTATGGTTAACGATTCCTATGTCCCCGTTGATTTCTATGTTTTGGATGTTGAATACAATACTTCTTGTCCTATTACTTTGGGAAGACCTTTTCTTAGAACTGTTGGTGCCATCATTGATATGAAAGAAGGCACCATTAAATATCAACTCCCACTCAAGAAAGGTATAGAACACTTCCCTAAAAAAATAGAAAAGTTTTCTTTTGCTTCTCCTATGAAAACAAAATGTCTTAATGCTTCTTCATTTGAGAACACTTGATTCGTTCGTTGCTTCTTATGCCTAACTTAAAGGCGTTAAAGAAAAATACTTATTGGGAGATAACCCAGAAGTTTTAGATGAGTCTTGGAAGTTATTACCTATGTAATAACCTCTCCTTATCCTTTTTATTTGCTTTTTGTGCTAAGAGTAACCTCTAATGAGAGAGAAGTAATGATTGGGAAAGTTGCTGTCCCGAAACAGATTTTTGTGCTTCACCGTAAAAAATCGTGAGAGAGCTCTGTATGTCGGATTGAGCTGTAATTGTTTGTGCTTCTGCTCCAGGTTGTTATCTAACTTTCATTAGTTCAACACTTTTTGATTTGAGCAACATAAGGTCTTCGAAAAAATTCGTCTTTACCTTCTGGTCTGTTTTGACAGATTTCTGCCATTTTCTGCATTTGCTTCTTGTTGGTTCCTTTTTGAGTTCTTTGGGGGAATTGAGCTTTTTGAGGGAAGTGCTACAGTATCTAGTGTTCTAATGGAAGTTTATTTGGTGTTAGAACTGAACATTAAGACTTATTTATCTTGAGTGCACTAATGTTGCTAATAAAGATTGTGTGAAGTTTTGTATGAAGGAAAATTTTCATGTGTATGGAAGGAATGAGTAATGAGATGAAGGATGGACTAAATCTCATGCTTGGGGATGCCACGCGTGTCACCCCAAGAAATATCCAAGAAGTACAAGCGTCAAAGCTTGGGGATGCCCAAGGCATCCCCTTCTTCATCAATAAAAATTCCAGGTTTCTTCCAAACGCTTCATTTTTATTGTTTCATGTACAGTTGTGTTGTTCTTGGAGCGTCTTCTTTTTTGTCTTTGTTTTGGTTTTTCGTTTGCTTTTTTTTTCTTAGTTTGCTGAATAAATTGGTTGGACCCCCTCTTTCATACATTGGTTTGCAAATAGTTTGGTTTGGTTTGGAAAAGAGTAGGAAAGTTCATACTTATGTGGTAAAAAGAGCTTGTTTTTGACTGTGGCCTATGCTTTGTCATGCCATGCTTGATATTGTTTTGGCTTTATGCTTAGTATTCTTTGCTGTAGCATGACTTGTTATAAACAATTGAGAATTATTAATGTGCCTTGGATGAATCGTGCGTTGTTTTAGCATATTAAAGCATAGTATAGTGGTATTCTCCTTTGATGCTTTATTTGGGTTGACTTGGTGCATGCTCACACCATGTTATGACTATCTCAAGTCACCATAGCCTTTATGATCCTTTAGTTTTCAACTTGTAGTATCACTTTATGCTTTGATTAATGATGTTTTGTCGCTCTGCATGATTATGGCCATTATTGCTCTCTTAGTTTGTCGCTCCCAGTCTTTTGCTAGCCTCCACAACAAAGTATGAGTTCCACTCATGCATCCAACTCCCTAAACCAAGTTATTACAAAGAGTCCACCATACCTACCTACTAGCTTATGCTATTCCAAGTATATTCATGCTTTTGTTTACCTTCCAAATTAAACTTGTTATGAGAAAACTAGTGATTAAAGCTCTCACGAACTTGATGGCACACTTTACTTTTTGCATCTAATAAACTTGAACCATTGGGTCCTTCTTTGTTGCGTATATCCTTGCGCTTTATAAGTTGAAATTAGCAGAACCATGTTTCATGGGGAACGCTTTCAACATTGCACTTGTACTTTGTACCCCGTTGATATCATGTTCTTTTGCTTACGGATCCTGGCGGTGTGAAATAAAAGTGGAACTTGTAAGATCATGGAGTTTGTATGTGTGTTAGAGAAACGCTTGGGCCGCTAGCCTAAGCCATGCCTAATCATGGTGGAAACTTGCAGCATCACCATAATGAGCACTCTATCAAGCATCCTCGATAAAAACCTATGCAAATAGCAAATAAAAAGATCACTGAGATGCTCATTGTCTGCTTGCCTTGTCATTTTGATTATGGGAAAGCTCCTGTATCATGTGCAAGGGGTACCCCGTTGGCGGTTCTTAATGATACACATGTACTTACAATGACAAGAGCTTACTCGTGACTGAAGTTGAGTAGCATGAGGATCAGTCTTCGTAAGTAAGGGGCATGAGATTTCAGTTTATAACTTGTCAAGCATATCCTCTTAGTTGTGTCACTTTGACCTTAATCACCTTAAAGATGCTTATGATAGGGGCAATGAGAGCTGAAAGCTATAAGTACCATAATTTTTGGAAGCTTTTTATGAGACTTGAATCCCTACGTCCTTTTAAAGGTCTTTCTTAGTTGTGTCACTTTGACCTTAATCACCTTAAAGATGCTTATGATAGGGGCAATGAGAGCTGAAAGCTATAAGTACCATAATTTTTGGAAGCTTTTTATGAGACTTGAATCCCTACTTCCTTTTAAAGGTCTTTCTTCCACCATTATATTGAGTCTCCACCTTCTATCTTTATGCACCTACTTTGAGAGCATAGTGGCCATTCTTAGTTCTATGTGCATTGTCCCAAGACTAGTTGATTGATGCATAACTTGTTATTGCTTGTTTTAAACTATTGTATCTAGTCACTCTGATGAACTTTGAAGGTGTCCTATGCACTTATATTTGCTACTCTATGAGGGACAAGCTGAATGATATTATGCTATATTTTCTTTATGTGAAATAAACAAACGTCTTCCAAAGCATTGTTATTCATGAATCTTTTGTTTGTGCCTTTTCATGTTGCATCATAGTTTCTTTGTCTTATTGCTAGAACTTTTTCTTTCATGTTATGATTGAAGTACTATGATCCCATATTTGAATGTTTTACAAATACTTTGATCAAGTTTATGATGGTGCATGTCACCTCAAAAATTATTCTTTCTTTTTATCACTTACCTACTCGAGGACGAGCAGGAGTTAAGCTTGGGGATGTTGATACATTGCAAATGTATCTATAATTTTTGATGTTCCATGCTTGGTTTTATCCACTTTCTTGTGTTTTGTTCCAACTTTGGAGTACTTTTCATATGATTTCTTGGACTAACCTATTAACAAGAGCCACAGTGCCAGCTGCCTATTTTCTGCTATTTTTGGTTCCAGGAAAGTCAGAAAATGAATATTCTCGGAATTGGATGGGACAAACGCCAAAGTGCCTATTTTTCCGGATGTCATCAAGTGCTAGAATACGAGACGGAGAGGGGCCAGGGGGCCACCACACCACCTGGCCGGCCCGCGCCAGGGGGTGATGTGGCTGCTCCCGGCACCCCCTCGGCCTCTCCTTCCGCCTATATATTGCCCTTGGGACAAAAACCCTAAGTGCCCGATCAAAAATCCACGAAAGAGTCTGTAGCAGCCGTCATATCCATCCCTAGATCGGGAGGGATCTGAAGCTCTTCCCAGCACCCTGCCGGAGAGGGGAATTCACCCTGGAGGCCTTCTTCATCACCATGCAAGCCTCCGGTGTGATGCGTGAGTAGTTCATCCTTGGACTACGGATCCATGTAGTAGCTAGATGGCTGGTTCTCCTCCTTTGTGCTTTCATGTCTAGATCTTGTGAGCTCCGTTCATGATCAAGATCATCTATTTGTAATTCTACATGTTGTGTTTGCGGGGATCCGATGGATATTGAGATGCTATTTCAGATTGATTATTGATTCTATCATGTCTTTGTTATTTGTGATCTTGCATGCTTTCCGTTGTTAGTAGCTATCTTGGCCAAGTAGATGCTAGCAACTCCAAGAGTTAGTATTTATGCTCGATAGTGGGTTCATGCCTCTGGTAATCTGGGGAAGTGACAGAAATCTCTAAGGTACTAGATGTGCTGTTGCTACTAGGGAGAAAACAACAATCCTTTGTTCATAGAACAATCGTAATGTTTACTTTACACGTAGTTCGTAAAGCAATAATCTGTTGCTTGCAACTTAATACTGGAGGGGGTTCAGATGATAACCTGAAGGTGGATTATTAGTCATAGATGCAGTTGGATGGCGGTCTATGTATTATGTTGTAATGCCCAATCAAGTCTCAAAGGAGTCAAGATGATTAGTATATGCATGTATTGATTTCTCGGTGTTTGTCAATTGCCCTGCTGTAATTTGTTCACCCAACATGTTATCTATCTAAGGAGAGCCACCTCTAGTGAACTATGGATCCCGGTCCTTTTCTTTTACATACAATCTATAAACTATTTACTGCTTTGTGTTTATTTTCTGCAAACTTTTACTTCTTTCCATTCGATACGTTTAATCCTTTGTTTTCCGCAAAACATGGTGAGATTGACAACCTCATCGCAAGTTGGAGACAAAGTTCTGTGGTTGTGTTGTGCAGGTCTCCACGTTGCTACTAGCACCGGTAGTGCGCCCTGCCAAAGCTCAGCTAGTAACACCTTTGGGGTGTTTCCTTGCTCCTACTGGTTCGATTAAACCTTGGTTTCATACTAAGGGAAACTTGTTGCTGTGCTCATCATACCTTCCTCTTGGGGTTCCCAACGAGCTCTACATCAACCACGCACCAGCACTTTTCTAGGCACCGTGCATTGAGCCATCATTAGTCATAAGCTTTGAAAATTCATCATTAAAAGCCTTATTAGTAGAACCAAAGATGATATCGTCTACATATAGTTGGCATACGAAGAGCTCCCCCTTAACCTTCTTAGTAAAAAGAGTGGGATCGATTTGCCCAACTTCGAAGCCACGATCTAACAAAAGCTCTTTAAGGTGCTCATACCATGCACGTGGGGCTTGTTTAAGGCCATAGAGTGCCTTATCGAGTTTGTAGACATGGTTCGGAAAGTTAGGATCCTCAAACCCTGGGGGTTGCTTTACGTATACCAACTCATGTAGAGGACCATTAAGGAAGGCACTCTTGACATCCATTTGCTGCAACTTAAAATTGTTATGGGCAGCATAAGCAAGAAGGATACATATGGACTCAAGGCGAGCCACTGGAGCATAGGTCTCGCCGAAGTCGATGCCCTCAACTTGGGAGTAACCTTGTGCCACAAGTCTTGCTTTGTTCCTCACAACAATGACATTCTCGTCTTGCTTGATTTTGAATATCCACTTGGTGCCGATAACATTGCGGCACTCTTTGGGTTTCTCCAAGAGTTTCTAGACTTTGTTGCGCTCGAAATTATTCAATTCTTCATGCATAGCAACAACCCATTCTGGGTCTTCAAGAGCTTCAAAGACCTTCTTAGGTTCCACCATAGAGATATGAGCTTGATGCTCACCAAAGCTGGCCAATTCTCTTCTTGTAGAAACCCTTCATCGAAGATCACCAACAGCCTTGTCGAGAGTGTGACCCCTCAACTCAAGGTTTCGATCAGCTCGAGCCTTGCGACGAAGTTCAATAAGTTTGTTGTCTCTTGGAGGAGTAGATTCATCACTTGAATCTTCATTGGAAGCATTCACTCGACCTTGATCAGGAACTGGAATATCAGTAGCAGGTGGTGGAGACGCGTGCCCTTGAGGTGAGTCACTAGCCGTAACAGGAGGCTGCTGAACTGGAGAGTCAGGGCCGGATAATCCGGCCGATGGAGAGGCTGGATAATCCGGCCTGGGAGTATTTGTAGCATCTTCATCAAGAAGCCTGGGGCTTGCTTGAATTGGCGAGGGGCCGGATAATCCAGGGCTAGCCGGAAAATCTGGCCTGGAGCTTGCGTTGATATCTTCACCACTAGGAGCAAAATGGTCAGCTGGAGCGGGGTGGCTGGATAATCCGGTGTCAACCGGAAAATCCGGCCTGGAGCTTTCTGGAACATCTTAACCTTCAGCAGTTGATGGAGATGGTGTAGAAGTTGCCCCCGAGGTTGGAACATGTTGAGTATGTGTAGATGAGGGCTCTACATGAGTAGAGCATTGTCCTTCCCGATCCGCTACAAGGGGTTCCTCAATGGGGCGGAAAAATCCCAGGCCCATTCTTCTTATGGCATCTTGGGGTATTTCAACATATGCATCACAAACACCAACTTTCTCCGCACGGTAACCATCATTTTCCTCAAACACCACACTACAAGATTCTACAACAGTTCCGGAGAGCTTATTGTAGACTCTATAAGTGTGGGATTCGGCACCATAACCAACAAAAATACCTTCTAGAGCCTTAGATTCAAACTTGGATAAACAAACTCCCTTGATAAGAAAGAAATACTTACACCCGAATACCCGAAAGTATGAGATGTTTGGCTTGTTACCGGTAAGTATTTCATATGGAGTCTTGTCCAAAATCTTGTGGAGGTATAATCGGTTGGATGAATGACAAGCAGTAGAGACTGCTTCAGCCCAGAAGTTATATGGAGATTTAAATTCGGCTAACATTGATCTTGCCATATCCATTAGAGTTCGATTCTTCCTCTCGGCTACACCATTTTGTTGAGGGGTGTACGCGGCGGAATATTGATGTCTTATCCCCTCTTCACTTAGGAACTCATTTAAGGTGTAGTTCTTGAAATCAGAGCCATTATCACTCCTTATAGCCAGAATGGGGACGTTGTGTTGACGTTGAACCTCGTTGGCGAAGTCGATGACAGTTTGTTGAGTTTCACTCTTCAACTTGAAGAAATAAACCCAAGTGTATCTTGAGTAATCATAAACAATCACTAGACAATACTTCTTCCCACCGAGGCTTGCATGAGATGGAGGTCGGAAGAGGTCCACATGAAGGAGCTCCAAAATCCTTTTTGAAGAGATAATGGTTTTCCTTCGATGAGGTGAGTCATGCATTTTCCCTTCAACACACGCCCTGCAAACACGATCTTTGGCAAAGGAGACATTTTCTTTTAGTCCAAGAATGTGGCCACCCTTGTGGAGGCTTTGCAAATTTCTCATAATGACGTGGGCTAGTCGGTGATGCCATAGCCAACCCGTGTTAGCCTTTCCGAAGAGACACATCGGGCCTGTAGTGGTATTCCCCGAAAAGTCCACCACGTACAGGTCATTTTTGACATATCCCACGAAAGCGACTTTTAGAGACTTGCTCCACAAGAGTACCACCAAATCAGCATCAATATAAACTGCAAAGCCCATCTTACCAAGGGCACGAACTGAAAGTAAGTTGTACCCGAGGGTCTCAACAAGCATGATGTCCACGAGAGAGATATCGTGAGCCACCACAACTTTGCCGAGACCCAATACCTCAGATTTTGACTTGTCACCATAGGAGACGGTTATGTGATCATGGTTTGTCCGCATCTCCGTCATGATATCCTTGCTTCCGGTCATATGACTTGTGCAACCGCTATCGAGTACCCATTTAGAACCACCGGAAGCATAGCCCTGCAAGAAAATTACTTCTTCGTTTTAGGTACCCATTTTTCAATGGGTCCTCTCATGTTAGTAATAAGGGTCTTGGGAACCCAAATAGACCAAGGAATGTAACAATCATAAGGGCCTACATAACTAGCATAAACATCACCATAATAATCACAATATAGTTCAAAGTTAGGATTGTTGGCCCCTGCAAAACCATCATAATTAGCCTTGTCATTGGTAATGTTGCTAGTCTTCGGTTGAGCAGTCTTGCTCTTCTTCTTGTTGTTTTTCTTGCTCTTTGTCTTGGGTATGTAACCAAGACCTTCTTTACTATTGTTTGTCCTTTGCCTGCTCAGTATCTCATCAATAACTCCTTGACCTTTGTGTTGAGAACTTCTCGCAAGGTCTACTTTTCCGGAGGATGAAGTGGAGGTACTTGGCACATCATACCGTTTCAATTGAGTTTGGAGCTGGTCATGAGACTCATTCAAAGTAGAATGATCACTCTTCAATGCCTTGTGAGCACTTTCAAGATTATCAAACTTCTCCAAAAGTCTAGCATGAACAGCCCCAAAGTCAATCTTTTCTTTCTTTAGTTTCTTTACCTTGGCAAGAGGATGATCACGTTCTTTTATGAGCTCAGCTACAGCTTCTTCTTGTGACTCCTCAATAGATTCGAGTCTCTCTTCCAAAGATACTCGAGCTTCCTCTTCCTCTTCCAAGGCATTCTTCAAAGAGGCTATCTCCAAGGCATATTGTATTTAAATTTTGCCCTTTTCTTCAAGAAGATCTTCGGCTTGAGCAAGTTGACTCATAAGAGCATCAAAATGGAGTTTGTGCTCACCTTGTAGGTTAGTGAAAAACGTATCCAAAGAAATAACTTCTTCTTTCATTTTAAGACTATCATGATCATCCATATCCAAAATTATGTTAGTCTTAGGAAATGAAGAGCTAGAAGTTGATACCTCGGACCCTCTTGCCATTAGGCAAGTGGCGTTGTTGTTGATGACGTTCTCGTTTGGCGAGTCGAAGAGAGATGAAGGAGTCGATGTGGTGGCTATAGCAGCCACCTCACGTGAACTATCATCATCCTCTTCATCTTCACTTGCAGAGGAGTATTCTTCTTGTGCAACTAAGACGATCTTGGGTTGCTTCTTGAAAGTGCCATTCTTCTTAATAAATGGCTTCTTCTTAAGTGTTTTAGATTTTTCTTTAAGAATGAGTCTGCCACCATTGTCTTCTCTATTTTGATAAGGACACTCGGCTACAAAGTGCATTTTATCTCCATAGTTGAAGCAAGTTCTCAATCTTGGGCCACTTTCTCTTCTTCCATTTGACCCGTTCTTGCGCTCAAGTTCAGTCTTGGCTTTGGCAGGGTCCTTCCAAAAGTTCCTTGCATAAAACGCCATGTACTCACCATGAGCACGTTTGACTTCATCGGGGCAGTCCATGGATGCCCCCTCAAAAGCTCCTTCGTCTTCCTCTTGCTCAACAACATTGGCCTTGAGAGCCACATTGACACCCTTTTGCATTCCAATGGCCTGAGCACGGGCATCTTTAGCATTCTTTGCTGCCGCTTTGAATGATGTCATTTCTTGCATGACTTCGTTGGATGTCATTTGATGATAGTTATGTCTACCTTGCAGGCTCTTCAAGTCCGTTGGCTCAAAATGCATTAAGGCACTCACATATTTCCTTTTTATCCATGCATCATCAATGTGAGTTGCCCCATGCTTTCGAAATGTTGTTGCGGTGCCCTTGAGTCTTCTATACATGTCCTCATGATTTTCACCATCCAACATGTAGAATCCCTCAGCTTCATTACTAAGGGCATCATACCTGTTCCTTCTCATGCTTTCATTTCCAACGAAGAGATCCATAAGAGCATCCCAAGCTTCTTTAGCCATGTTGAGATGTTCAATGTGTGGCATGTCCTTGGGACCCACACCCAGCTGTATCATGTGGAGAGCGGTGGCATTCAACTGGCTGTCCACAAATTCTCTTCTTGTTAGGTTGGTTTGATCTCCAATATGAAGACCTTCTTCAATAATCCTCCACAATTCAATAGAGGAGCTGCAAACATGAGATTTCATTAGAAATTGTCATTGATTGAAAGAGGATGCAGTGAGCTTGGGTGGATCACCCCTATTGTTTATATGAGGATGAGGGATAGGTGGGTCGGGGGAATATACGTGGCGAACCTCACTATATTCCTCCTTACCACTTCCCTTCTTGGAGGTGGAACCATTAAGTTTTTCACCTTCCACATCATCATCCTTGGATCCGATGTTACCCTTTTCTTTACATGATGGTGTGGCAGCCTCAGAGGAGGATGGAGATGGGGCTATGGATGATGTAAGGCGAGCAATCATTTGATTCATCTCCTCCATCTTGGCCTCAAAGGATTTCAACAAGGTTGTTTCCAACGACTTGAGATCATCCATTGTGACCTTATCCACAGCCTCATTTCCATCATCCTTGGTACCCATACTACTCTTAGGCGGTTAAGCCCGAATTAAGAGCTGGGGCTCTAATACCAATTGAAATGGATCGTATGGGCAACCTAGAGGGAGGGTGAATAGGTGCTACACCAATTTTTAATACTTTTTCAATTTTAGGCTTAGCACAAAGGGTAAATTCTCTAGATAAACTATTAGGTGGAATTTCCCTATATGCAAACCTATCTACTAGCGAGTAAAGAGCGAGTGGAAGAGGAACGAGTAACCCGAAGTGAAGCATGCGGAGACACAGGATTTGTTTGACCGCAGTTCCTTCCTTGTTAAGGGAAGTACGTCTGCGTTGGAGGGGTGGGCGGTACTAAGACCACCACGCCACAATAGGCCTCACCCTATTCTCCGATGGATCTTGCCACAAAAGGCCCGATCCACCTTTCCACTATAGGTACCCTTCGAGGCGGGCACCAACGCCTTTACACAACTAGCGGGGCAACAACTCCACAACAACTTGGAGGCTCCCGAAATGACAACAAGCTGCCACAAGAACAAAGTTATCAAATACAATGAACAAGATCTAGGTATTGACAAGAATACTAGATCACGGATTTCTCCAAATAAATGGAGAGGAGTTGAAGCGCTTGATTCGTGATGATGATGATGAACTTCTCCTCCTTCAATTCCCCCAAAGATCAAGACCTTCGGGTGGTTGAAGTGGGAGATCAAGAATGAGAGCTCTTGCATAATGTCTGGACAATTTCGAATGAATCAAGAGTTCTGAATGTTGGGGAAGAAAGGGTATGTATACCCCCTTTAGAACCCAGCCGTTGGACACTTTGGGGGCCGGATTATCCGGCCCAAGTGAAGACCGGATTATCCGGCCTGGGGAAAACACCGCCCAGACTCGGAATATCCGGCAGATAATCCGCCCCCTATCTGAGCATCACGCCGAGCTTGCCCTTGATCAACTTCTGGGGCCGGATTATCCGTTCCTATGTGAAGGCCGGATTATCCGGCCTGGGAAGGAAAAACCTCCCCAGTTCGGATTTTCCGGTAGAAAATCTGACCGGATACTGAGCGACGTGCCTTGGCTCCTTTTTCTCAAAAACTGGGGCCGGATTATCCGGCCCATGCGACAGCCGGATTATCCAGCCTGGGGAAGAAAAACCGCCCTAGCCCGGAGGAGAAAATCCGACCGGGGACTGAGCGATGCGCCTTGGCTCCCTTTGAGCAATGAGGTAGGCCGGATTATCCGGCCCTTGGTGGGGCGGATAATCCGCCCCCCCCCTCAAAGCTTCCTGCACACTTAGAGCACATGAATAGTCTCCATAGTATTGTTTTCTAACACGCAAAACATAGGAAAACATGAAATGTTCTTTCAGAACCAAATGTGGAACACATCGCAACAGAGCATTTCATCTGAAGCTGGCTCTCCATGTCACTTACCGACCAGCGACCCCAATTGGCAGTTTGGCACGGCCGGAGGGTCGCCGTCCATCATGGATAGTTCCCTCCTTTTGCATTCCAACTCAAATGCATGCGATGGCATGTTAACTGAATTGACGTATGGTATGCCTGGCAGGTAGTAAATGGATGGAGAAAGGAAGAAATCGAGAGCCAACATGATCCGACCAAGAACCACCGCATCAGAGAACGCACTACATGAATAGCGGTCTACGCCGACGGCCTGGCGCTACGACCGACGGCCCAACGTCGGGGCCGTCGGCGTAGACCGCGACTAGGCCAGCCCCTCCAAGTAGCCGTCGGTGTAGAATTGCCCTCGACGTAACATAGCTACGCCGACGGAAGCCCTCGGCATAGCTATTTTTCTTTTACCTTATTAATCTTTGAAAAATCATAACTAAATCATTCTAATTCCAAAAAATGCAAATAATATATCAAAATTTGCAGAAAAATAAGATCTATTTATCTACACTCAATATTACACATTTGTAAATAAAACTTAAGTGAAAAATAAAACATTACATATAGTTTGAAGCGAGCATAAAAAATTCAAAAACGATCCAAATAATGCGAAACCTTCGCGTGGTGTCATATTATGTGATATAGTTGCAAGAAAAAATATAAAACTTGGTATATTAATTATGTATCAAAAAACCCTTCACAAAATGACCTATCTCATTCAAGGTTTCCTGACTTTCGGGTCAAATGACCAATATTATGGCTAGAATCAAGGCATGGTTTGTGATAATATGTCCATATTGTGAATGAATGTGCATCATGGGATGGCGAATAATGTTACAGGAGAAAGTTTTCCTTTTGGTCGCACCAAAAAGACATTTTCCATTTTCCGAGTGCAAAAAAGGGGGGTTTTATGAAGCAACCACCAAATGGCTAATTCAAAATGCTACCACCCTATTTTTCAAAAATACTAGATCACCTTACATGGACAATGTCCTAACAGGGGAATCTCAAACCTTTTTGTCCATCCCTAATGAAAAAGACAAATTTCTGCCGAATCGGTAGGAAGTGGGTTAGATATGAACTACATGAACATGATCTCATGCTCATGATTTTTTACAAAAATCATTTTTAGGTTCACAACATGCTATTTCATATGAGATCCACTTCAAGTTTAGCGAGGATCAGCCCCGAGCTAAGAATCTTCATGCCCGCCGTTCGACAAAGTTTGATGATAGTTTGAAACGGGCATAAAAAATTCAAAAATGATCCAAACAATGTGAAACCTTTGCGTGGTGCCATATTATGTGATATAGTTGCAAGGAAAAATAATAAACTTGGTATATTTATTATGTCTCAAAAAAACCTTCACAAAATGACCTATCTCATTCGAGGTTTCCTGGCTTTCGGATCAAATGACCAATGTTATGGCTAGAATCAAGGCATAGTTTGTGATAATGTTCCCATATTGTGAATTAATGTTCATCATGGGATGGTGAACAATGTTGTAGGAGAAGTTTTCCTTTTAGTCGCACTAAAAAGCCATTTTCTATTTTCCGAGCGAAAAACGGGGGGTTTTATGAAGCAACCACCAAATGGCTAATTCAAAATGCTACCACCCTATTTTTAAAAAATACTAGACCACTCTACATAGACAATGTCCCAACAGGGAGATCTCAAACCTTTTCGTCCATCCCTGATGAAAAAGACAAATTCCTGCTGAATCGGTAGGAAGTGGATCTGATATGAACTACAGGTACATGATCTTATGCTCATAATTTTTTACAAAAATCATTTTTGGTTCATAATGTGCTATTTCATCAGAGATCCACTTCAAATTTAGCGAATCTTAGCCCCGAGCTAAGAATCTCCATGCCCGTCATTCGACAAAGTTTGAGGATAGTTTAAAACGGGCATAAGAAATTCAAAAATGATCCAAACAATGCAAAACCTTCGCGTGGTGTTATATTATGTGACATAGTTGGAAGGAAAAATATCAAACTTGGTATATTGATTATGTCTCCAAAAAACCTTCATAAAATGACCAATCTTATTCGAGGTTTTCTGGCTTTCGGGTCAAATGACCAATGTTATGGCTAGAATCAAGGCATAGTTTGTGATAATGTGTCCATATTGTGCATGCATGTGCATCATGGGATGGCTAACAATGTTGTAGGTGAAATTTTTCCTTGTCATCGCACCAAAAAGCTATTTTCCATTTTTGGAGCACAAAACAGGGGGGGTTTGTGAAGCAACCATCAAATGGCTAATTCAAAATTCTACCACCCTATTTTTCAAAAATACTAGACCACCTTACATTGACAATGTCTCAACAGGGGGATCGCAAATCTTTCCGTTTATCCCTGGTGAAAAAGACAAATTCCTGCTGAATCGGTAGGAAGTGGGTCAAATATGAACTACAGGTACATGATCTGATGCCCATGATTTTTTACAAAAATCATTTTTAGGTTCACAATATGCTATTTCATCAGAGAGCACTTCAAGTTTAGCGAGTTCCAACCCTGAGCTAAGAATCTTTATGTTTGCCGTTTTAAACGGGCAAATGAAATTATGGCTAGAATCACGGCATAGTTTGTGATAAGTTGATATGGATATCTTATTTGGATTCCTATCATTTTTTTGATCAATTTAGACATATTATTTGTCAAATTCTGATTTACGGATTTAAAGATATTAATTATTCCATATTAAATAGAAAAATACAAAATAAATAAAATCATTATATTTTTATTTGAATTCAATAATATTTTTACTTATTCATCGTTTTTTACTGAAATAATTGTTTGTAATTTTAAAAAATACAAACATGTGTGATAACCCACAAGTATAGGGGATCGTGTGTAGCCTTTTCGATAATTAAGAGTGTCGAACCCAACGAGGAGCTAAATGTAGGATAAATATTCTCTCAAGTTCTATCAACCACTGATACAACTCTACACACACTAATCGTTTGCATTATCTAGGAAATAAAACTAGAGCAACAATACGAGTACTAGAGATAGATTTGCATGATAATAAATAATAAGAAAGTAAAGCTAGTTGTTGCAATAATAAAATACACTAAACTAACAGAACCATGAGTGTGAAATAGTGGTGGTAATTGTGGTTGATTTGTCCAAGTTTAAATAGAGAAAAGATCGGGTTCATTATCTTCAATGCAATTTTTTATGTGGAAGAGGCTAAATATACATGCGCTTCACTACTTAGAATTACATGTACTATATGATTGGATTGTTAGCAAACATCCGTAAGTATTAACAATGCATTAAGGTTTCCTCAACCATAGCCTTAAGTTTAATGGCCCTCTTACTCGCATACGTGCAACGTTCTGGTTCGCGTCCTCTGGTTTCTGTCACTCCGGCAGAACTCCCCCTTCTTTTACACATACTACAAACCCTATAATGTTTAATCCATTCGCGCACAAATATAATGGACACCAAAGGACTATACCATGTCAACATACAACTCTAATAAACCAAAGACGTTCAACCATTTAATCGAAGAACAAAGAAACTAAACAAATATGACATAGATCATAGGATTATAACTTATAGCATCAAATACCATGTTTACATAGGACGGTACAGAGGTGTGTGGGAGGATGAACCACTGCATACTATGAGGATTGGGTGACGGAGATGGCGGTGAAGATGATGAAGAGGGCAGCGGTGCGGGGGACTCCTTCCCCGCCGCCGGTATCATGGGGGAGCGCCACCCCTTAGCCCCCTTCCTTTATGGCTTATTGGGAGCCCTCCCAAATGGAGATGGGATCCATGGGGAAGGAAAAATGTGGCTTTGGCGGCTGCAAATTCGTGGGTGGAGGTAGCCTCGGCGAATTAGGTTTCCTCCCTTTATATAGCTTATCGGATTCTCATCATCCCATCTTGGGTCGTAGTAAATCGGGCCCGTCTAGACTCGAAATCAGCTAAATTTTATATTCAGAACGTTTGTCGCGAAATTTCCAACAACTTTGTAGTTGAAGAATTTTCCGTTTGACGTCGTCTTCGTCCTGAAACGTGACCATCTTCAAAAAGAGTTATGAGACAGATTTCTGGGAAAATTCCAATTTGACTCCAACAAGGTTTCCACTTGTATTCTTGGTAATTCCTACACATCAAAGTGTAAAACAAGAACATTATGCACTTTTGCAACTATTAGTAGGTTAGTCCAAATAAATCATAAATTTTATACAAAAAGGAGTGTCAAAAGCATATTATTAGCATAAAACTATCAAAAATTATAGATACGTTATGAACGTATCAACATCTCCAAGCTTAGTTCCTGCTCGTCCTCGAGTAGGTAAACGATAAAAACAATATAATTTTTGAGGTGACATGCAGACAACACAATCTTGATCATTATTATTGTAAAAGCGTTGATAGTTGGGATCAAGGTACTCTAAACATGAAAATGAAAGATAGAGTTCTAACAATAAGACATAGCAACTATGTTGTAACATGAAAAGGTACAAACAAAAGATTATGAATAACAATGCTTTAAAAGACGTTTGTTTGTTTCATATAAAAAATAATGAGAATGGTATTCAGCTTGTCCCTCATAGTGTAGCAAAACATAAATGCATAGGACACCTTCAAAGTTCATAAGGGTGACTAGATACAAATAGTTTAACAACAAGCAATATCAAAGTTATACATCAATCAACAAATCTTGGGACAATGCACATAGAACTAAGAATGGTCACTATGCTCTCTCAATAGGTGCATAAAGATAGAAGATGGAGACTCAACATAAAAGTAAAAGAAAGTCCTTCATAGAAGAAAGCAGGGATTCAAGTCTCATAAAGAGCTTCCAAAAATTATGGTACTTATTAGCTTTCAGCTCTCATTGCCTCTATCATAAGCATCTTTAGGTGATTAAGGTTAAAGTGACACAACTAATAGGATATGCTTGACAAGTTATAAGTTGAAATCTCATGCCCCTTACTTACGAGTACCGAACCTCATGCTACTCAAGTTCAGTCACAAGTAAGCTCTTGTCATTGTAAGTACATATGTATCATAGAGAACCGCCAACGGGGTACCCCTTGCACATGATACAGGAGCTATCCCATAATCAAAATGACAAGACAAGCAGACAATGAGCATCTCGGAGATCTTTTTATTTGCTATTTGCATAGGTTTTTATTGAGGATGCTTCATAGAGTGATCATTATGGTTATGCTACAAGTTTCCACCATGATTAGGCATGGCTTAGGATAGCGGCCCAGGCGTTTCTCTAACACACATACAAACTCCATGATCTTACAAGTTCCCCTTTTATTTCACACCACCAGAATCCATAAGCAAAAGAATCATGATATCAATGGAATAATAAGTGCAATGTTGAAAGCGTTCCCCATGATACATGGTTCTGCTAACTTCAACTTATAAAGTGCAAGCATATACGCAACAAAGATGGACGCAATGGTTCAAGATTATTAAGTGTAAGAAAGTAAAGTGTTCCATCAAGTTCGTGAGAGCTTTAATCACTAATTTCACATAACAAGTTTAATTAGGAAGGTAGATAAAAGCATGAATATACTTGGAATAGCAAATGCTAATAGGCAGGTATGGTGGACTCTTTGGAATAACTTGGTTTTATTTGGAGTTGGATGCATGAGTGGAACTCATACTTGGTTATGGAGGCTAGCAAAAGATTGGGAGCGACAAACTAAGAGAGGAATAATGGCCATAATCATGCAAAGCGACAACACATCATTAACTAAAGCATAAAGTGATATTACAAGTCGAAAACTAAAGGATTATAAAGGCTATGGTGACTTGGGATAGTCTTAACATGGTGTGAGCATGTGCCAAGTCAACCCAAATAAAGCATCAAAGGAGAATACCACAATACTATGCTTTAATATGCTAAAACAATGCATGATTCTTTCAAGGCACATTAAACAATCTCAATTATTTGTAACATGTCATGCTACAAAAAAAATCACTAAGAATAAAGCCAAAACAATATCATGCATGACATGACAAAGCATAGGCCATAGTCAAAAACAAGCTCCTTTTGTACCACTTATAAGCATGAAGCTTCCTACTCTTTTCCAATTACCAATCAACTTATTTAAAACCACATATGAATGCAGGGGTCCAACCAATTTTTTTTAAGCAAACCAAACAAAATAAAACTAAAAACAAAAACAAAGACGCTCCAAGAACAACACAACTGTACATGAAACAATAAAAATGAAGTGTTTGGAAGAACCTGAGATTTTTATTAATGAAGAAGGGGATGCCTTGGGCATCTCCAAGCTTTGACGCTTGTACTTCTTAGATATTTCTTGGGGTGACACAGGGTGGCATCCCCAAGCTTGAGCTTTAGTCCATTCTTCATCTTATTACATCATTCTTTCCTTATACCTAAAAGTTTTCCTTCATACAAAACTTCACACAATCTTTATTAGCAACATTAGTGTACTCAAGATAATAAGTATTTGGGTTCAGTTCCAATACAAGTAAAACTTCTATTAAAACACAATCTACTGTAGCACTTCCCTCAAAAATCTCAATTACCCAAAGAGAACCCAAAAAGGAATCAACAAGAAGCAAATGCAAATAATGGCAGAAATCTGTCAAAACAGACCAGCAGATAGAAATCGATTTTTGAGAAGACCTTCTGTTGCTCAAATCAAAAAAGTGTTGAACTATCGAAGTTGGATAACAACTTGGGGAAGAAGCACAAAAAGTTACAGCTCAAACCGACGTATAGAGATTTTACACGAATTTTTACAGCGAAGCACAAAAATCTGTTTCGGGACAGCAACTTTCCCAAGCATTACTTCTCTCTAATTAGAGGTTACTCTTGGCACAAAAAGCAAATAAAAATGATAAGGAGAGGTTATTACTGAAGCAATAACTTTCAAGCTCATCTAAAACTTTTGGGTTATCTCCCAATAAGTACTTTTCTTTAACGCCTTTAAGTTAGGCATTCTTCCAATAGTGCTTTTCTTTAACGCCTTTCAGCTAGGCATAGGAGCAAGATTTAAGTATTTTCGAATGAATAAGCATTAAGATCAATACCAGAAATATCTTTCTTTTCCAAGGCTTCATGCATTCCTACAAGTTTTTAACTGAAAAACTTCTATGGGAAGATTTGTTTTGGTTTCATAGGCATGAACACATGTGTTCAAGGTCGACCCCCACTTAACCATTACTCATCTTTCCAATCACTTTCCTTTTTGAAAATGTTTTTAGGTAACAAGTACAACTAATTTTTTTGTAATTCGCATTCCCTATCCATACTAAGATAGAGAGCAACTTAAAACTGAAAGTAAAAACTACTTAGAGATAAAGCAAACAAGTGCAACCAGAATATTCACCCACACGCTATTGCTCTCCGGCAACGGCGCCAGAAAAGGTCTTGATAACCCACAAGTATAGGGAATCGTGTGTAGCCTTTTCGATAAGTAAGAGTGTCGAACCCAACGAGGAGCTAAAGGTAGGATAAATATTCTCACAAGTTCTATCAACCATTGATACAACTCTACGCACACTAAACGTTTGCATTATCTAGAAAATAAAACTAGAACAACAATACGAGTACTAGAGATAGTTTTGCATGATAATAAATAACAAGAAAGTAAAGCTAGTTGCTGCAGTAATAAAATACACTAAACTAACAGAACCATGAGTGTAGAATAGTGGTGGTAATTGCGGTGGTTTTGTCAAAGTTTAAATAGCGAATAGATCGGGTTCATTTTCTTCGATGTAGTTTTCTATGTGGATGAGGCTAAATATACATGCGCTTCACTACTTGAAATTATATGTACTATATGATTGGATTATTAGTAAATATCCGTAAGTACTAACAATGCATTAAGGTTTCCCCAACCATAGCCTTAAGTTTAATGGTCCTTTTACTCCCATACGTGCAACATTCCGGTTCGCGTCCTCTGGTTTCTGTCACTCCGGCAGAACTCCCCTTCCTTTTACACATACTACAAACCCTGTGATGTTTAATCCATGCGCGCACAAATATAATGGACACCAAAGGACTGTACCATATCAATATACAACTCTAATGAACCAAAGACGTTCAACTATTCAATCTAAGGACAAAGAAACTACACAAACATGACATAGATCATAGGATTATAACTTATAGCATCAAATACCATGTTTACATAGGACGGTACAGAGGTGTGTGGGAGGATGAACCACTGCATACTAGGAGGATTAGGTGATGGAGATGGCGGTGAAGATGGTGAAGAGAGCGGCGGCGGCGCGGGGGACTCCTTCCCCGCCGCCGGTATCATGGGGGAGCACCGCCCCTTAGCCCCCTTCCTTCATGGATTATTGGGAGCCCTCCCCCATGGAGATGGGATCCATGGGGGAGGAAAAAACGTGGCTTTGGCGGCTGCAAATTCGTGGGTGGAGGTACCCTGGGCGAATTAGGTTTTCTCCCTTTATATAGCTTCTCGGATTCTCGTCACCTCATCTTGGGCTGTAGTAAATCGGGCCTATCCGGACTCAGAATCAGCTAAATTTTATGTCCAGAACGTTTGTCGTGAAATTTCCAACAACTTTCTAATTGTAGAGTTTTCCGTTTGACGCCTTCTTTGACCCGAAACGTGACCATCTTCAAAAAAGAGTTCCGAGACAGATTTCTAAAAAAATCCCAATTTGACTCCAACAAGGTTTCCACTTGTATTCTTGGTAATTCCTACACATCAAAGTGTAAAACAAAAACATTGTGTACTTTTGCAGCTATTAGTAGGTTAGTCCAAATAAATCATAAACTTTATACAAAAAAGAGTGTCAAAAGCATATTATTAGCATAAAACCATCAAAAATTATAGATACGTTATGGACATATCAATGTGACATGATCATACAAGAGTTAATAAGATTGATATCATAATATTGACAACAAGATATAAATTGCTTTGCGGGAATAGATTCTGAAGGAACAGAGAAGTTAAGCGTGCTGGAGGTGGAGTAGTGAGGATGAGTGACCAACCGGGAAGTTTGACCAAGACTGCAATTTGATCAAAGATTAAATGTAATTAGTGTTAAAAATGTTCCAAGTGAGAGATTAACGAGTCAAACAATTCAAACATTAAAAAAAATAGAGAAAAAATTCAAAAAAAAATTGATTTTAAAAAAAAAATATTTTTGCAACCAGCCGTTGGACTATACCGACGGCCGCTATGCCGAGGGCAGCCGTCAGCGTAGCCTATGCCGACGGCTTTTTGATACACCGACGGCTTCTATGCGCTCCGCCGAGGGAGATTTTTGCCGAGGAGCTACGCCGAGGGCAGCCCTCGGCGTAGCCTACGCCAGCGGGGATCGGAGCTACGCCGACGGCTTTTGGCCCTCGGCGTAGCATGCCGTTCCTGTAGTGACGTGTGTACGAACGCTCTATATATCACGAGTGGTGGAGTAAAACTTGTTTCGTATTTATTCCTCTTTTTTCAAAAGCCACACGTACTCGTTTTCACGAGTGGTGGACTCTTCAATTGTTTTTTCCATCAAAATATGTACTTAGTAATAAAAAGTAATGGGACTGAATATACTGACAAACAGCATTGTCCAATTTGCAGGATTGCATACGTGCGCTAACTCCTCTCGAAGAATTAAACTACCTAGCACTACAAGGTGCCATGGTAGCCTTACTTTGGGATAGAATGGAACCGAGTCTTGTCTGTCCATGCATACCTCAAGAAATAGATCCCTCCAGTGCTAGGTACATATTGTATACACATGTCCACATATCCATGGCATGACGTACTTGATTAACTTGATGAACCACTGATTGGACAATTTTCTGTACTGGTCGTCGATCATAACTAAGCTAATTAGTAGGTGAAGATAGGCTGGTTTAGTTGGGAGGAATCTGTCAAGTCATCCTGTCTCGAATATCAATCTATCAGGTGATAACATAGTAAACTAGGTAGGTGAAAAATATTGGGGCGTCCACATGTTTTGGCCGTCCAGGTGTCTCACGCTCCTGTTCTTTGCTCAAATTAAGGAACAATCAGCGTGACTCGACTTGGCTTAATCGCCAGCGCGACCGATCTCGTATACGTACGCACTGTTTGTTGAGTTGATCAACGATATCCTAATCAATTAATTAGGTTCAAGTTTTGTTTAGCATCCCCTACTGTGCAACAAATTTGGGTTCCTCCTTATTTGTTCGTCAGAATGAACATTTCCGCCAGGTCAGAAAGACGATGCAGGCGATGGCAGACTTCTCCTGAACATTTGTTCCTTCCCGTCACATTCTTCCTAATTAACTGTTCGCAAAAAAAATTGCGGAGAAAAATAGTACTCCCTTCGACTCATATTAGTTGACTCGAACTTGTCTAGATTTAGATGTATATAGACATGTTTTAGTACTAGATACATCCGAATCTATAAAAATCCAAATCAACTAATATAGGTAGGAGAGAGTAGCAATTGATTCGCAAAATATATATATATATATATATATATATATATATATATATATATATATATATATATATATATAGCAATTGGAAATGGAACTAACAAGAAATGCAGGTTGAGGATGCGAGTGGTATTTTTAGGCCCAGACCAGCCCAATTCCTCATACCGGGCTGGAGCGATTTATACAGGATATCTTGCCGGCCAGTGTTGTGATAAATTTCTGGACCTGTACGGATTCCTAGCGTTCTTAATACCTCCTTGGCATTGAATTCCTTTATGTACTCTGTATTTTTTTTTTATAAAAGGCTTCTAGGATGCATATAGAAAAAAAAACCAGAAACACCGTCATGGTGATCAATCACACACAGTAGTATTCTAACCACTACCAAAGACATACTGTTGAATAGAATAGTTTTGATACTTCAATAATCAAAATTGTTACAATTACAAGAGAATATAAAGAGGGTCTAGGCCCTGGCCGAGTCGGTTTAGAGTCCTAAACTTAGCACACAAGTTGATTGTCTAACATTCTCCCACAGTCATGACGGCAGGCTCGACGATGTCGAGACTGAATCGAATATCGGTGAATGGTGTAGTAGCTAGCCCCTTGGTGAAGATGTCTGCAAATTAAGCCGTAGTAGGAACATGAAGAACATGAATTTGTCCAAGAGCCACCTTCTCTCGAATAAAATGAATGTCTATCTCAATATGTTTAGTTCACCAATGTTGCACTGGATTTCATGTACACAGTTGAAATGTTGTCACAATAAACAATAGTCGCTTGTTGAAGAGGCCGATGGACCTCCGTGAGCAGCTAGCGTAGCCAAACCATTTCAGCAACTGCCAGGCCCGTCCCTGACCCATGGCAAGGATGGGCGACGCCCAGGGGCCCAGTCTTGGAGGGGCCCAAGATTGAATCCTGCCCTATACGCTTGCCTAGCCAGTCTTATTATTTCCTTTTTATTTGATGGGCTAAAGAAAAGATTACAAGGCCTAACAATTTGGAGGCAGGGAGAAGGCAGGAAAATACGCAAACAATTGGTCCAAACATGACCTTTTTATGTTCGTCTGATCATGATTTAGGGCCTCGTTCGTTCATCCTCACCATCGCTGGCTTGCCGATTGGATGCATTGGTTGCTCGCCAGCGCCGGCAGGATTCAGGAGTTCACATCGACGGTGACACACCCCTGCGCTATGTAAGTCCATGACTTAATCCCTCCTCTAATCCATGATCTAATACCTCAGTTAGAGTTTTTACTTTTATAAAGGTTGTAAATTCGTGTAAATAAGTACTCCCCACTAATATAATACATTCTCAGTGTGTAGGTTCACTCATTTGGAGTGTATCTAGTTCACTTTGAAATATCTAAAAGGTCTTATATTAGTGAACGGAGTGGGATAATTAACTATAATGTTTTGTTTTAAATAAATTTTGTGAAACTAATATTAATGAGGACAATACAAGAAAGAAAATTTGCAACCTTCTTCTAATACTTGTAATGGTGATGAACAACATAATTCTATTTTATCTATCTATGATCTTAGGACATGGGATAATCTTGACAATGTGTTTGAGGCATTACTTGGTATGATAATTTTGCATCTAGAAATGCGCGAAGAAGCTTTCTTAGAATCACATGAACATAACTGTGCATGGACTCTTGGTATTTGGGTTTTATCTAAGGTGATCAAACTAGGAGAGAACACTTCTTGTAGTTTTCTACTGTTTCTATTCTTTCTATAGTGACATTGCATTAGTGCTTGATAATTATTTATAGATATCCCAGACTATGAAAGTGTGATTAGATGTTAGTTCTTAATTTTGTAAAGTGAAAATTAGCACGTATATACCTATATATCTAGTTATGCTACATATATATAGGCTTTAGGGGCCTCTTGTTGACTTTGCCCTAGGGCCCTCGAAAACATAGAGCCGGTCCTGGCAACTGCATGTGCCACGGCGTGATAATCAGCCTCAGCAGACGAGCGAGAGACCGTAACCTATCTTTTAGATGATCAAGAAATCAAATTGTTACCAAGAAAAACACAAAATCTGGATGTGGATCGTCGAGTATCTAGACAACCAACCCAGTCTGTATCGGAGTAAGCTGTCAAAGAATTTGGTGAAGAAGAGTTTATATGTAAGCCATGGTCGAGGGTGCCTTTTAGGTAACGAAGAACACGTTTGACATGATTATAGTGAAGCATACGAGAATCATGCATATAGAGACCGCTCGTCCCATGTTGCCTCTGCCATTGCTTCATACCAAGCATTGGTCACCGGCGACGAGAAAACCATATCCTCGGTGGTGTCGCCCAAGGTCACAAGACTCTTGAAACAGTCAATCACTGGATAAATAAAGGTGTCGTTAAAACAGCCAACGATAACCTCCACATTCTTTAAAGAATCTCTAGTACCCCCACCATCTAGGTCCACCGTGAACACCACGCAAGTACATGTGCCGAACATAATCTTCTTCTCTGATCCATTGCCTTTCTTACACATTCCAACCGGAGATAATTAACCAGATAGGCTGCAACAAGCGTCTGCTCAGGCTCCGTCCAAGCCATTGGGTCGATGCAACACAACTTCTCCCAGCATCGTGCCACGTAGTCCCACAGCAGCCACACATGGCAAGGGCCGTCTATCTCATCTCGGCGAAAGACCCACAAGCAGCCGTCCAATTCAGTCATCCTAAAAGGACCCGACATGACGGCAGCGGCAACACACCAAAGGTCTCATCGGCGACGTTGAAAGTGAGGAAGCCATCATCGTCTTGGCAGAGGATGTGAAGATTTCCGGGTAGGTACACTCTCGGGTTCTTCGCTTCAACCGCACACATCAGAGGTTGTGAGGGGGCGGGCCGCCAGTATGCAGGCGTGTTGCCACCGAGGAAGAAAACCTCGCAGCTTGGGGGAGTCTCAGCCGGACTATTGTCGTTGAAGATACGCACTACTTTCTAGTCATTGCTCACCGAGCTGTAACCAACCACACTACATTGGACTATTGTCAAGATAATTTTGAGATATTTTAAAGATACATCTTGTCTTGGTTTGAGATTAGAAAGGTCTTCTTCTATGCCTGTGAGTGCCTTTTCAGATGCGGATTGGACAGGATGTCCACACTAGTAGGAAAACCCTTATAGCAGTCATTTCTCTAGTGGCGTTCAAACTATAATACACGCCACCACTTGCAGATGAAATAGTAATAGCGTTGACATATTTAGGAATGCCACTAGTAAACCCTAATAGTGCCATCCGCATATAAACAAACGCCATAAACAGGAGGGTCCCCATCCGCAGTCAGTCCAAAGGTAATAGTGGCGTTGGATTCAGTTAAACGCCACCAACATGTACTCTTGTGGTGGCGTTGGATTAATTTAAATGCCACGGGTACCGACTACCCTGCACACGGCCTCCGACACACACGATTAATTATCGATCTTTCTTCTTCTTCTCACCTCCTCCTTTCTGCCTCCTCTCCCTGCCACCGCCACCCCGCATCGGATGCCCAGCTCTGCTCCTCGACCACAGCTCTCCTCCTCTCCCAGCACCTTCTCATATCAATGATCATTACCAGGACCGGGATGCCCATAATTATCATTGTGCATTCCACAATATTTTAATGTCATTCGAACCATAAATGTCAACTCCAGTTCCCTTTTTTACTGACTTGTCCGAGATATGATCATTGGTATCACTATACCTTGTTCAATCTCATTGCCGACAAGTGCTGTTTTACTCGTTCCCACGATATTCCATCCCCGTGACCTAGTCACATGTTGCAACATTATGGATATCGGCCTTGTGTATTTTCCCTTCAGGCGGTTGAAAAAATCCAGATCTTGATGCATAGGTCTTAACATATCCCTCTGGAATACTCAACATACACCGTTATGATCACCTAGTTACGGTCATGATATTTGATGCGGTCAAAGCAGTCTCGAGTGATAGTGATTTAATATGATCTCATGGTCAAAGTAGAAGGCTAATTTGTTTCTAACTATTGCAACGATGAATCATGTGACTTGATCGTGTTGCAATACTCATATTGGGTAATATCCATCACATCATTCACTAATGACATGACTTCATTGTCAACTGGCATAAATACTGCATGATCATGAAACCTTGATCATCGGTTACCCAACGAACTAGTATAAATAGAGGCTACTAGGGACCTGGTTTGTTTATATACCGCACCTATATCAATATTTTCACTTGATACAGTTATAACACAGTATAAAACTATTATGAACTAATTGAGATATGATAATAAAATCTATTTATTATTTGCCTCTAGGGCATATATCCTTAAAGTATGTGATAGAGTTTAAGTATCGAGTACTAGCTTACAAGGCGGCATTGATCGGCGGGCCACCGGCAGCACTAACCATAATGATACCGCCGCAGGTGGCGCCAAATTCGGGAGCGCCGGATGGGGAAGAGAGCACAGGGATGGAGCAGCAGATCATGAACATGCTGGGAGCTCGGGTTATGCTGAATTCGAGCATGAATTGGTAGATCGTTTTGATGGATTGAATCTGTTTAGAGAAGAGGAAATGAATCTAGATTTTTCAGGTGAGATTAATGATCTAGTAGGCGATGTGCGTTGGCTGGCGATCTTTAGGGTTTATACCACCAAACTCTTCAGCCACGCAGAAATGTTTAAGCAGATGAGGAATGCGTGGGCAGCAGCTCAGGATTTAACCTTCAAGACGAAGGGGGGAAATCTGTTTTTGGATCAGTTTCATTGTTTGGGGAAATGGAAAAGGTTCATGTACGGAGAGCCATGGCTATTTCGAGGTGCTGCAGTGGTTCTGGCAGAATATGAGGATTTTCCAATGTTGAAGATTACAAAGTCGACAAAATTCCAGTATGGGCTCGAGTCCAGGGGATTCCTGATGGGTTGATGAAGAAAAAAGATTTGGCATAAAGAGTGGCAAAAAAGGTTGGAGAACCTCCGTTTACGGTGAATGTCATGGAGGGTAAAATACATCCATCAAAGTATTTACGTGCTAGAGTGTTTCTTCATCTAAATACGCCCCTTGTGAGGGTTGTAACGATCACCTTGAAAGAGAGGAAGAACTACCTGGTATATTATGAGAAACTACCAGATTTTTCTTTCTTTTGTGGAAAGATGGGTCATGATGTCACAGAATGTGGGGATGGGGTGCATGCGGAGGCTGACTGCGAATGGGGAGATGATCTGAGAGTGGTGTTTGAACCCTTTAATCCACTAGGAGGTGGTAGAGGAGGTAACAATCGGGGAGGTCGCACTGATCATGGTAGAGGAAGAGGTCGGAATTCTGGTGACACATATGATGAGTTTTAAAACATGGACTAGGATAATAATAATAATCAGGGGACTGGTGGAGTGAGAAATAGGCTGAACTATGAAGCTGTTAAGTCTAGTGTTCCTCCTGGTTCAGAGGTCGAAGGTGGTTCCGTGGCCAATACGATCCTCATGCTAG
Source organism: Avena sativa (assembly GCA_916181665.1). Classification (NCBI taxonomy): domain Eukaryota; kingdom Viridiplantae; phylum Streptophyta; class Magnoliopsida; order Poales; family Poaceae; genus Avena; species Avena sativa. Next base: position 453,828,707 of record OV702295.1, on the reverse strand, counting down.
AGAATGCGAATAAGGTGGCTGACAAGTCCCTTATGAGCACGCCATAGAAAATTCAAGACTCAAAGAGGAGAAGAAGGAATGGTACTGATGGGGGTGATTCATATGATATTTTCGGATCGGCAGCCTCCTTCGAGGAGGACCACCGGGAACAATGATTTCCTCGGGATGGAACTGCCAAGGGATGAAAACATCCCCGACAGTTGGCTCGCTTATGGATGTCCATATGCAAATAAAACCAGATGTGATGTTTTTGTTTGAATCACACCGGGACAAAGCTAAGGAAGAAAATTGATGTGTAAGTTGAATTTTGACAAGTGTCTTGTGCATGAGAGTGATGGGCGAAGTGGTGGCCTGATTCTTATGTGGAAGAAGGAAGTAAAAATTGTTCGCAGGAGGGCTGAAAAGAATTTCATTGACGTTTTAGTGAAAGGGGGCAAAGATTGGCGACTAACTGGCTTTTACGGTGAGCCGAGCTGGGAGAATAAATATAAGTCTTGGGAATACATCAGAGAACGCTGAAGAAGATCTACCATGGCTAATTATCGGTGATTTTAATGATATCCTCTTCTCGTGGGAGAAGGAATGTGGTGTTCCACGTGCCACCCATTATATGAAGGCGTTCCAAGACTGCCTAACAGATTGTGGACTCGAAGATATGGGCTATATAGGTGATGTTTTCACTTGGATAAGGGGAGGTTTGAGGGGGAGGCTGGACCGTGATGTGTCCAATGCAGCGTGGAATAATCTGTTCCCACATGCCAAAGCTATTAATAGAGTAAACACAAAGAGTGATCACAGACCAGTTACAGTGAACACATAATATTTTTCAGCAGTGCATGTTCCAGGTAACTTGCCAAAGAGATTTGAGGCGAGGTGGCTACAGGAGGACACGGTCGATCTGATAGTTCAAAATTCATGGAGTAGAGCATCGACGAGGGGGCTGGGACCCACGTTCATGCAGAAATCGGTGGAGGTGCATGCTGAACTGCATGCTTGGGACAAGAGGGAGCTGAAGGGTCCTACAAGGCGCATTGATCAGCTGAAACATGAGCTTTAAGTCCTCAAAAGAGGCCCAATGTCCGATGAATCAATGACAGAACAAAAGGAAATCCTTCTGAAAATTGAGCTTTTATTAGAACAGGAGGAACTACATTGGGTCCAACGTGGAAGAGCTAACTGGTTGAGACATGGTAATAATAATACAAATTTTTTCCATAATTTTGTAAGTGCAAGAAAGAAGAGGAATACTATCAAATATCTTATAGATGAGGCTGGACAAAAATGGGAGGATCCGCAGGGGATGAGTAATCTCATAAAATTCAATTTCCAGAACCTATTCACTTTGAGGTCCTAGAACCTGATGAAACGGTCCTAAATACAGTACCAAGACACGTTACGAATGAGATGAATAATAGCCTTTGTCGTGTATTTTCAGAAGAAGAAGTGAGAAATGCCCTCTTCCAAATTGGTGACCTGAAAGCACCTGGACCAGATGGGCTGCATGCTATTTTTTACAAGCAATATTGGTCACTTATTGGGAATGATTTGACAAAGGAGGTGCTGTAGGCTGTAAACTCGGGCGTGATCCCAGAGGGATGGAACGACACTGTGGTGGTACTTATACCGAAGGTGGAGAACACAAAAAATATCTCCCAGTACCGCCCGATCAGTTTATGCAATGTTGTGTACAAGGTGATTTCGAAACTGCTGGCTAATAAACTGAAACTTATTCTACCTGAAATCATTGGGCCACAACAGAGCGCGTTTGTACCAGGGCGACTCATTACGGATAATATCCTGATTGCATACGAGTGTATTCACTCAATCAAGAAGAAACAAGGTAAAAAAGGTTTATGTGCGGTGAAGTTGGATATGCATAAGGCATATGACCATGTGGAGTGGTGCTTTTTAGAGAAAATGATGGTGAAAATGGGATTTGATCAGAGGTGGGTGGAATTAATCATGGCATAAAATTTGGTTTAACTCCATGGAGACCGAATTTTTTACCCCTTCTAGAGGTATCCGCCAAGGAGACCCTCTATCACCGTATTTATTTCTTCTTTGTGAAGAATCTATATCGAGTATGTTGAACCAAGCAGAAACTAATGAAACCCTAGTATGGGTGAAGGTTTTTCGGGATGCACCTATGATCTCTCACTTGTTATTCGCAGATGACTCACTTATTCTGATGGAAGCAAATGAGGATAATGCAAAACAACTCACTATTGTGCTAGTTCGGGCTAATTGGTAAGCAAGGTTAAGTGTAGCATTTTTCTAGTCCCAATACTGTTGTTGAGGAGAGTCCGAGTTTTTTAGGAATTGGATATATGGACTGAAGCGCTAAGTGATCATTATCTTGGACTTCCTGCAATGGTGGGAGCAGACCGATCAGAAAATTTCACATATCTTATTGAGAGAGTTCAAGCTTTGATTAATGGGTGGAAATAAAAAATGTTGTCCATTGGGGGAAAGGAGGTGCTTATTAAGGCGGTTGCTCAAGCCATACCGGTGTTTGCGATGATAGTATTTAATATTCCAAAGAAAATTTGCAAAGGAATTATGGATGCTATTTCGCAACTATGGTGGGGTGATGATGATGACCACAAGAAAATGCATTGGCTGCCCTGGTGGAAGATGTGTATCCCCAAGGACAGAGGAGGTATGGGATTTAGAGATTTACATATGTTTAATACTGCGAAGTTAGCAAAACAATGTTGGAGACTAATGGAACAACCAGATTCTTTATGTGCAAGAGTGTTGCGTGCAAAATATTACCCGGATGGTGATCTACTCAATGCTAAGCTAAAGAGTGGTAGCTCTTATACATGGCAGAGTATTTTATATGGAATTCAAAAGTTTAATCGCGGATGCATATGGTGAGTTGGTGATGGGTCTCAAATTGATATATGGAATGATCCCTGGATTCCTACAAGCCCAACAACAAAAGTGTATATCCCAAAAGGTCCGATTATTCTTGGTAAAGTGTCAGACTTGATTAATCTAGCAACCGGGTCTTGGGATGAAGAGTTAATATGAGATATATTCTGGAGTGTCGATGCTACCAGAATTCTGGAGATTCCCATCGCTTCGATTATTCTTGGTAAAGTGTCATACTTGATTAATCCAGCAACCAGGTCTTAGGATGAAGAGTTAATACGAGATATATTCTGGAGTGTCGATGCTACCAGAATTCTGGAGATTCCCATCGCCCCATCTAGTATGGAAGACTTTGTAGCTTGGCACTTCACCAAAACATGTATTTTTCAGTCAAATCAGCCTATCATGCTGAACAGGACTACCAATTTGGTAGGCATAATCCCAATGTAATGGATATTGGGGACTCACAAAACAACAAAACCTGGAAGCGACTTTGGAGTTTAAATGTCTCTGCGAAGATCAAGATCTTTGGTTGGAGAATATTGCATGGATTTATTCCATGTCTGGGAGTTCTTGCAAATAGACATATTGCTCAATCCAGCCAGTGCCCAATATGTGACGTTGGATGTGAAGACATTCTGCATACTTTGTTTACATGCCCACGAGCGAAGCAAATTTGGGAGAAGCTAGGTATTCATCAGTCAATCATGACTACACTTCAGCTTGATATGCCGGGTCCTTTGCTGGTGCAGCAATTGACCTTAAACCCTAGCATCTGTACAATATTGAAGGGTATAGGGTTGTCCAAAACAATTCTAACTGGTGCATGGTATTTATGGTGGGAAAGACGTCAATTTACTCATGGTGAGAGCCTACAACCAGTTCATAGAAGTGCAAGTCAATTGGAGTGCTTGCAACAAATTATTGGAGAGTAAAAAAGAAGATTGTACAGAGTAAGAACAAAGTGAGGTTATGTCCAAAGGAAGGCTCTATAAAAATTAATGTGGATGCCGCTTATGATGGTGACCTGGGTAAAGGAGGTATGGGGGCTATAGCCAGAGACTGTAAAGGAAAATTCATGGTTGCAAGTTGCAAAAAGATTCATTTCGTGGTAGATCCTTTCATGGCCGAGGCATACGCGTTATGGTATTAGTTTGGCACAATTTTTGGGAGGTAACAAGATAATCATTCAATCAGACAATATGCAGGTCATTGAGACAATGATGAATGGGTGCTTCTCGAACACATCTTCTTCAGCCATCTTTGATGATTTTAGGAATTTATCTACTGGTTACAGAGAAATTTTGTTTCAGCATTATAAGAGGGAGGCCAATCAGGTTGCTCATGAGCTAGCTAGGCATAGTTTTATCAATCATGTTGATGAGTTTTGGGATAATGATCCCCCTAGTTTTATTATGCCAGCAATGGTGAATGATGTAACCGTTCTCTGAACTCGGGGCAACAAGTTAGTTTACGTACTATTTTCCTTACAAGGGTACCGAAAGGGGCTGGAAGATTTTTAATAAGGTGGCTTGCTTGCCTGTTATAATATAATGCTTTTACCTAAAAAAAAGGTGTCACAAGATACTTTTCTTGAATTTGTATTCTCTTTTGTGTGGACCTCATGGTCATTTATTTTGAAACTTGGCAAAAGATATTCCATGTCATTGATTAAGATGAAAAAGAAAACATAGTGGCACCCTAAGGGCTAGGTCATAAAAATAGAACTCCAGACGGTAGCCAGCTCATGAAAATATGAGGGCTAGGAAAACCCTAAGGGTTGTGGATTGTCAACTTTTCATGAAGTACTACCTTTGTTTGGGATTATTAGTCCTAAGGGCCAAGTTGATAATACCAAGGCACTCCATAACTCACTCTCATTAATCTATGCATGCACCAATAGTCTTAAATGCACAAGAGAAATGAGAGAAAACGAAGAACATGCATTGAACGAGAGAGACTAATAAATGAGATAGCCTTATAATCTCAAACACTATAAAAAAGCTCTCGGGACCTATAATCCCAAACAGAGGTAGTACGTACTAAGATTGTTTTTTATACTGTAACTAAGTGCCAATAAATGATCAGTGGCGACATATATCATCCAAATTCTGCACGTAAATGACTTGACTCTGATGTAGGAGTACTAATGGAGTTTTAGAACATTCCGACTTAGAGCGACCAAGGAATAATCTATACTAGTACCATGAATGTAGGCATACACATCAGCTAGCCAGTCAGATCAAGAATAATTGTGCCATGAGCCCATGACAGTTGTACCATCATGTGCATACTAGTGGCTGTTTCTTCTCTCGAACATGTAGACCTAGTCTGGTAGAGAGCTACTACATTAACTACGAAAGCAGTGGTGGAGCCAGCTCATGTTCTAACCCTTATTTTTCCAAGGAAACACACGGTTAAATCAATTTTTTTTTATAGTTTTAAGGAGATGCACGGGCAGACTGCTCAAAAGACTTGTGCTAACCTTTTTTAGAGGAAAGACTTGTGCTAATTTTAAATTGCATGGTCATGAAAAATACACAATACCATACTCTTATTGCTGAAGGATATTGCTTTGACGCCTTAGTGGATCTGTCGTACATTTTGTGAGAAGGTTATAGACCCAAAATAAGGCTAAAGGACACTCGTGGGTAAAATAGCGCACCTCCGAAGAGTGTTATTAAAGTGTGGAAAGTTACTCCTTGTTCTAGAAAGAACTATATTTTCCGCCATAAAGGTATTATCGCAGATTCTCAAAAACCATGAAGCCTAAGGCATAGCTTGCTGAATAACACTCTAGTATCGAAGAAATGATTACAAAACCTGCATCAAGATTTGACATATGATCACAGCTGTAGTTAGAGCATTATCTCGTAGATGACTTGTTGAGTACGTTTTACTCATTCCTATCTATTTCTCAAAGAGGTGTGCTTCGTTGTCCCCCCTAAAACTTAAGTTTGCATGGGCCAGTTTTATTTTAACAGGTCGAAACCTATATCCAGACTATGTATACCTCCATATAGGTGTACTCGGTCGAGCTGGATATACTCCACGTTCTTACCATAAGATACCACCTCCTGTTTTCACAATCTTCATCTTTGCATGTTATGTTTTGAAATTTTGTTCTTGCTGCTATATATCTCCCGATTTTCTCCTCATGCAGGGGCGCGAGTATACGTGTACCGTGAGTATACGTCTAAGAGGACCATACGAGCTTTGGGTGGGTTCATACGGTCTTCGAAACGAATCAGTATCGAGTTTTTGTTGTCCAAGTTTAAAAAAGAGGGGTGACACCGAAGCAAAAGTGTTTCTCAAAATGTTTGATAAGCTCTGAGAGTATCGAGAAGTAAGATCGGGAAGGCCTCACGGAGCCATACGAGGTCTACTATGAAGCACCCGATATTTTTGGAGGGAGTCGAAGGGGAGGACGTCTACATCGCGTACGGGATGGAAGGCCACAATAAGGAGGCTGCACTTAGCAGGATCTAAGGATCATAGTAGCTGAGAAGCTGTGGTCTAGCATCCATAAGTTGTTGAGAAACCATAGTATTTTGCATTTTCCTTTTGAATTACCTTAGTTTAGTTTTTACAAGAGTTTACTCAATGTTCCATTCAACCATTCTATATGCTACAATGATTAGGGTGGGGCCCACAATGCATATGTATGTACAAGGAAAAATGCGGGTGTATTGTTGGTGTGGGCATAATGGCCACTATGAGTTGTGTAGAGAATTACGGCGGTGTTTTCAAAAAATGAAAGTTGCAGTGACATTTATCAAGTTACCAAAGATTATAATGATATCTGTCCAGTTAGACCTAATAATAAATATGTAATTTTGGAGTTGCAATGCTTATGTTTCACTAATCGGAAGGATGTAAGGGTCATGGGATGGTGTTGCATGAGTGTTATATCAACGCATGGGCACTATAACATGTAGTGGCGTGCAGGGTCAGGACATATGCGATCAGGGATGAAACGAGGGGTGATGATCATCATGCCATTCCCTGCATACTAGGCTAAGCTCAAAACCGATTGTATCTGGAGACACTACTGTAAACTATATCCATAATCTTTTGGCACACTTGGCAAACTATTATTATACATTTTGGCACGGAACAGGCAGGCTTCGCCACGGCACAAGGAAGCGACGCGGTGAAAAATAGGAAAGCAAAAAAGAGACAGATCCTTGTGCTTCGCAAAATCCCATTTTATTCTGGTGTTGACGCGACAGGCTGAAAGCTTACGCCTTAATTTCGAGGTTTATATAGGTTGAACGTTCCATTTCATCAGTGTCACATGTTGCTATTGCTACATGCACGGCCAGCGATGCCATGCGCTGCATCATGCGCAACTCTCCATCGTCACGTCTACCAGGCCACATCCGCTTTGTAGGATTGTTTCGTGTACTCCCTCCGTTTTAAAATATAAAATGTTTAGTTTTGTGAAATGAGTAGTGTATTTAGATCCCTTTTAGTATATAGGTTCATTCCAAATCTACATAAACCTACACACTAAAAGGGATCTAGATACATTTTTTTTTACAAAGCTAAAACATCTTATATTTTTAAACAGAGGAGTACTTGATAATTATCTAGGTGCCCAATCAATGATCAGCAACGACTTGACCTGATGATATAGTATTATCTATTCCGACCTACTCCCGCCGTTTTAAAATATAAGATGTTTTAGCTTTGTAAATGGAGTGTATCTAGACTCTTTTTAGTGTGTAGATTCATTTATGTTTGGAATGAACATACATATTAAAAGGGGTCTAGATACACTCTTTTCATAAGCTAAAACGCCTTATATTTTGAAACAGAGGGAGTAGATAATACCATATATACACGTGTATACCCATCAGCTAGTAAGTTGAAGACACAAATGCGACATGATGGTTATACCATCTGGCATACTGGTAGCTGTTTATTTTTATTCCAAGATGGAACCACCAAGAAAAAGTAGCCCCGCATATATAGACATACACATCAACTAGTGCGACATAACATTTATACTCATACCGGTAGCTGTTTAGAAATTTGTCGAAAGACTTATGCTAATTTGAATGAGTAAGCTAGAGATCTACTACATTAACTGTCGAAAGACTTATGCTAATTTGAATGGGTAAGCTAGAGATCTACTACATTAACTGTCGAAAGACTTATGCTAATTTGAATGGGTAAGATGAATGAAACTATACACGATTAGAAACTTGTCGCAGAATATTACGTTCACATCTTCATGGATCCAATTTCATGCCGTCTTCAAGAAAGAGCAACCTTTGAGAATCCAATAGTTTATTTTTTTGTGCAGTCCCCAACTAATATATTTAGTTTGATAGATATCTGTCTTTTCTCTAATACTTTAGCCAGCAAAACCCACAGAAGATCACAACCATAGACATAGCTGAACTCTAGGGTGCATTATTGAAAGAAAGAAAAAACATATTAATGAACGTTCAAATAATTATCTGTCTAATTCTGCCAACTGGGTCAAATGAATATTCAATGACATCGGCACTCATAGCCATAGGAGGTATGTATACATCAATGTAATTACATTCTGCAAATAGAGTAGCATATACGATATTTTCTAAAGAGATGTCATGATCATCGTAAATAATGCGCAAGCCTATAAGAAGCGAACTATTCGCAGAAATTTGGCCATCCACAACTATCTCAAACTTGCTCAGCTGGCACAGTTAAGAATAAGGGCCTCTCCAATACCAGGAACATGGCGAATGGTGAGTTAGTTAATCTTCACCGCTTTACTTTCATGTATAGCATATGATTTACACTATTTTGTGATGTGCCATAATTATGCAGCGTTCGTCGCATGAGGCACCAGTTCGTCGCATGAGGCAAATAATGATGGGGCACGTGCATGGTCTTTTCCTGGTTAGTGTCGATCTCACTTAGTCCACGAATCCTAATCCCATTTATTAATCACTTAAATTTCATATGTTCTTATTTGCCATCCAGCAATGACTACTAAGCTTTGGGGTGCACTAAAAAATATATTCAGCGGGAAATAGAAGTCCCGATCCTCTGGTTAGTATGCTCCAACACTCAGAGCTTACAATTAGGAGCAGCTACTTTTGATCTTCCTTTCTTTCCCTGATCTCTATAAAATTGAAACCTTGGATTTCCAACTATACAAAATTCGGCGCCACAGAAACCTGATATGCATTTTTTTTCAGGCAAGGCTTTAAATACTTCGAAGCGGCGAATTGGCATACTTTTGTCTCTGCTAGTATACAATAAGAAGTTGAGAGGTGGGAAAGAAATATGGACATTCCCTTGTGTGCATGTTAGTAGTTTGTACTTTGCAACTTTCTTTGGTGAATTTGTACACTACCCTAGTATTTTGTATGGTATTGTAATACAAATTTACATTATAAATAAAGGGCTTGTATTGGGTTTGCAAAAAATACTAAATGGGGATTGTTCGACTTCATTTGCCTATCTGTACAATTTGATTGTACTTTCGTGGGAACTTTGTGCGAAATACTTGCACAGTATTCACATGGTCGTCGTTTGGTACCACTTTAGGTCTAGTCACAAGTCGTTGTTGTATTCTGATTGATATGTAGATAGATATAATCTAGACAAATCTGAGTCTGGAGGGAGTACTATTTTGTGCGATGTTTACACATACTATGACAGTAGCACATAGTCTAATTCATCCTCACCTATTCCAGCTTTCCATATGTATTATGCATATAACGTCCACGTCCATCTTTTCCAACTACTCCATATAACCTGGGTATCCGATCTAGGTCTATTTACTGCGTGCATGCATCTCGCAGGTGAACAAGAGCGGCTTGGCCAAATTTGTGAGGATTGAGAGACCAAGTAAACTCCTTATATTCCACCCAGATCATCACCACAGTAGAGAGTGCAACAAAGATTCTCAATGATGGACCAATCTTATTATTGCTTTGATGATTACCATAAAAAAAGGTTCATGCATATAAGTATCCATTCCACTGACCGGTGGACAAATAGAAGATTCACTATCGTGCAAAACCCAAGAGTTAACTGGATCATGCTTCTACGCAACTAGATCACGGAAATCCAATTCGGTTGACAGATGCACGCGAACCAATTATTTGAAAAAAAAATGTCAAAACATTTAGAGAAAAATATTTTTTATGTACATCCTGGCATTCTATGTTCGCACACAAGATTTTGAAAAAATATATGTCCCGTGTAAAAAGAAAAATTTCGATACTCCAACACGACTATTCGTGGACATTTTTCTATCTTTTCTGGGCAAGCTACATAAATTGTTCCTTCATTTCAAAGACTCCTAGGCTAACATAGAATGTCTGGATGTATGCGTGAAATTTTTTGTTCTATTTTTTTGATATTTTAAATTTTATTTTTATAAACTTTTGTAATAGGTTCATATTGCATCCGAAAGAGAATACACCACAAAGAAATGAGCCTAGTTCACTTGTTTAGGAGAGTGGATGTACGACGACCCAGAGCTGCCCAGATTGAAGTCCTGACTGATGCGAAATTAGGTTCTTATTATTTAAAATATCAAACTCACTGTAGAGGTTTCACCCACGGCTTTCTTTAAAAAAAACACAACCTCCTCATGGATCACTCATATTCTCGCAGACCTGTGCAGCTGGACGTACTATTCGTCAATCAGGTGTGCCACCATTCTTGGGCATGGCCCCGGCTTAAAACTGGCATATCAGAGCGGACAAATAATGGAGGCTGAGCTCGATGAATCTCTTTACTTTTAAAATTGGAAAATAAAACTTAAAAGAAATATAAAAAATAACTTCAGATGTATTCAGTGATGTATCACTAGTAGAGAAAATCTTACCACCGGCCGCCCATCAAAAATGCTTATCCTCGGCAAATTTGGGTTCGCTGGCGATCGCCTCGCCGACCGACGGTAAGTTAACCGCCAGCGCCTCGACCTGTTCGCCGGCGGTAACTTAAGTTACCCCCGGCGCACCAACCATATTCGCCAGCAGCATCTTGAACTACCCCCTCCCCCCCCCCCCCCCCCCCCCCCCCCCCCCCCCCCCAAATCCATGCACAGGCCACATGCGCCGGTGGTAAGTTTGTATAGGATTAAAAAAAAAGCTGGTCCCCACACAGTCAACGTAAAGGCCAACTTGTCTCTTCCTTCTATTTAAATAGAACATGTATTATTACAACGCGTTACAACGCACAGACCAACAATATGTTCATAAAACGCACAGACTAACAGGTTGAGGGGTGACTTCTGCTACGGCGGCTTCACCCGGCGGTGGAGGCAGCGGCGCAGCGGCTTGGTGTCCGTGTTCACTCGGACAACGAGACGAGCCCTGCTGCTTCCACAGCCGCAGCAGATCCCTCCACCGCCTTGGGCTCCTCCTCCACAGCCGCCTTCTCAGTCTCCACCTCATCCTTGATTTAAAACGTATAATCATGAAAAGGTTTTGACTTCCGATGATCTTTTGGAGTAGCAAATATCTGCAAGTACAGCAAATGGGCAATGAGTTAGCTCTGGAAATATTTGAATTAAAGAAACATGAATGAAACTGAACACAAAATTCCAAGTCTGTTGTACTAAAATGAACATGCTGATGTACATGTATTGTGTAAAGGAACAAGCTGTTATTTGATTTTTTTCCATTAATCCTAAACATCAACCAGAGAATTACTTACACACATATCATGCATGTGCCACTCCACTCCAAGCTCGCACACACTCCCAGACACAGCCACACCAACTCAGCTAGTTAATGAACCAGCTGGAGCAAAATCATGGTGTTCACATGATTATAGAGTACTACAAGTTTCTACTTTCTCTCCTAATTATGAAATCAATTCTCAGTTCAAGTCATGGATTTAGCAAAAAATAATTTGCAAGGATGGTCTCAACTTGTTTGAAACTCTCTTTTTTTAATAGAAGAGTCCTGAAGGACCCCGTCTTGCCTTATATGAAGATAAGGGCAATACATCGTACATGCAGGCCCATAAGAAATACTCTCTCGGTCCCAAAATATAAGATTAATACTAAGAGTAGTCAAAAGTCTATGTTTTGTAAGTTTGACCAAGTTCATAATAGGACATCTATAATACTGAATCAATATCAATAGATTCATCATAATATATTTTTTTCAATATATCCATCCAATATTGTAGATGCAGATAATGTTTCCTAAATATTTGATTAGAGTTAGTAGAATTTGATTTTTAACCAATCTTAAACGCCTTACATTTTGGGATGGGGAGAAATTACAAGCTGGTAACTAGCTTTTGCAAACAGGACCACAACTAGCTGATGAAAATTGGAATTGGGTCCTAGTAATCCCCCACATTAGCACAACATCATCATCGTTGGAGATGATACCACTTGGGACGGTGAATCCTTCATGGCACCTCTCCATAGACATCGTGAGGAAGATACGCTGCCTCCCATTTGGCCTGATAGCCTGGAGGAATAAGATGGATCGCCCTTCGACAAGAAGATATAATGACAGGAAGACCGTCATTCAGCCAACACGGTGGGCAGCCACCATCTACCATGGATAACATAAGAGAAACATGAGGAGGGATCTCCAACCATCTCTTGGAGATGATGGAGAGCATGGCGACAACGGCATGCCACCAGATGCCGATGGAAAAACATAAACCCTAGACAACTAATCCTAGCCTGCACTTGTGCATTGAGGGGACCCTCACCCATCTCGACGTCGGCCACCGACAACAAAGATATGGGAGAGGCCAGCATGCCCTAAATGTGGAAGAAATTGGATGACGCAGGAGGGACTAGACCGGTGGCAGGAAGAAGAGGTTGAACCAACCTGTTTGAAACTCTAGTCTTAGATAGATCATATGAGGAAAAGAAATCGCATCCTTGCACCTAGATAACAAGGTTCGGTGTGAACTCCTACCTCCTTGAGGCATGAGTGCTAGTGCTACAATCCATTAGATAAAAAATATGTCATAGTCATCGCACGATCTTAACCACTCAGGGAAAATTTGGTCACCGTGCACAGACACCCAGACTGTTGCTTCATGATCTTGTGTCCTCTAAGTTGTTTTTGGAAACCTCGGTTGCCGACCATTATATATTTGGATAGAATCTTCGACTCAAAGAGCCAACACTCTCTTTATGACAACTCTAGTTGTAGCACAATCCGTAAAATTTGGCGAATTCAAGATGCGCGGCCAGTTTCTTATGTATGGTTAGGTTCCACACGAGATCCTTATATGTTTTGTACTTGCACCACATTATGTTATATTTTAGATTCCCAAGGATTTTTGTTGAAAGGGAAGTGGTAGAGGAAGCCTCCACAACGAGTTTGATTATTTAAATAGTAGGAACCCAAATTTGTGTTTGTGAGGATTTGAACCTAAGTAGCTGTGTTGTACATCCACTTCCTTAACCAAGTGATCTAAGCTCACTTCTTAATGCCCAAGGATTGCTCCCCGTATCCCGGGTTCCATGTTACGGAAACGATACCATTACATAGTTCTCAAGCACAACAAGAAGTAAGCTAGAGCTAGTGCCCAGTCTGCCAGTATTCTCAACAGGAACCACAGTTCCATCCATCACACTACCATGCTGTAGAATTGGCAAACCTCCATTACCATCATGTGCACTGCACCCCTCTTCATATTTATATCAAGTTCACTCTCGTCCGCATCATCCCTAGAACACAACATGATCAGACCCACGTCACTGTGTGCTGCCATTCGTTCCAGCACCTCCCCTTCCACGGTTCGGACGACCTCGAGAGCGCAGTGGTACACATGTTTCTGAAGACTACTTGAAACATGGTGCCAAGTTTATGGCCACTTTGGCCTTTAATTTAAGGAGAATGGGGATGGCATTCGAGCACGCCACGCCCATTTTAGGAGGCAAACATCAAACACCAAACATGCAGCTAGAAAGCAATTGTACGCGAGCCTTGAGGCACTGTATTTTGTCATGCCAGGTTGAGGTGGGACTGGCCTTTCAGCCCAAGCCACTCACGCATGACAAATCCCCATATAAGAAGACATGAGTTCTCTTCATCTACCCTAGAAGCAATATGAGAGACCCGTGAACCCTAGCAAGAGGGGGAAAAGCTTCCCTAATGTAGCAGTGAACTGTGGGTGTTAGGTTAACTCCAAGGGCTCAAGACTGCGTTTCCGATCCAAAGTACTATGTATGTTTGTCTGTTTGCATGAGCCGCAGACAAGTGTCAACACATTCCACACGCCAAGAGGAGGCGGACCGATGGAAAATAGAAAAGCTGAAAGGAGGCAAAACCTTGTGATTCGCAAAAAGCAACTTGTTCTAGTGTTGATGCGACTCTTTCCATGTGGTGTTGTCTGTTTCGGGTCGAGGGCGCTCACCCTCTTGTATGCCTAACCGAGGTCTGGGGCTATATCTATATATAACTAGATCATGATGGCGCGCGTTGCCGCGCCTTATCTATTGGGACTATAAATTGTTAGTAACTGATAAAAAATATATTTGAATTTTGGTGGGATGCTTGATTAATTTAAAGCATGCAAGTCCAAACATAGAAATGGTTCCCGTTGTCTTCAACAAAAACTATATAATAACAATATAAACAAAAAGAAAATTTTAAGTAAAAATATGAACATTTTAGAATGAAGCTGTAGAAAATTATTTAGACACCGTCAATAGAAAACACATCCGGTGACCTATTTCTAATTACTGTGAAGGTAAATGAAAAGAAAAAAGGGAAAAAACATTGACGTAGAATTGCTAGAGCCCATTCAACACAAGAGCTTCTGTTCAATCATGAATGCTAAGTTTGACACTTGCACAGATGCATTTTGGGGGGAAATGGTATGTTCCACACTAAATCTTCAATAGACAACAAAATAAGTGCATCATATGCACTCACCTGAATCAAAAGTAAATGCGGCATATCAAGCCAGAGATAGGTATGAAGACATATTGGGTGCACATGGAGTGGCATATCAAGCCAGAGATAGGTATGAAGACATATTGGGTGCACATTGAGTTGGAAAACTTCTGATATGTTATATCTCATATCAATCATCTTGTGTGTATCGCATCTGAAGGATGTCAAGAAGACAACGTCTTGTTATATTAGTAAAGGTGGCTCCAATATTTTAATGGTTACAAAGATTACCATAAACAATACACGTGGATTTAAAACAATAGAGTGGTGTCTTCACTCATAGCTTCCTGTATCGAATTTCACGCTGATCAATATTGTAGCCAACCTTAATCAGAAATGTCCCTAATTAATAAACAATGCAGACTATTTTTTATCTAAAGGATAAGGACCAAAATGATATTAAGTTTTTTTATTAATATAATCCAAGGACAGTGTCATATAAGTGATACCCTACCAGTAGAAGGGATGCAATACGTCGTAGACTTGTAGTAATCACACCCTTGTAGCATTATTAGTTTATGTGCAGCAGTACATATCACGTACTCTTTTCATATTCCACACTTGATATTTCACATGCTTTTTACTTTTGATTGCGGAGCATCCTCTGCCTCAAAAAAATTATCATATTGTTTCAATTACTGCAAACCTGTGATTGACATAATCAATGAAACACCGTGTAATTCATGGGTGAGGCGGAATTTCTCTTCCATTTCCATATTGCATCCTGGTAAAACAGAAGAAAAACGTTGATGAGCATTCAAGGAAGGAGCTAGCGGACCAATCATAGTAAAGCCAGAGAAGGAAATACAACGTATTATAGATACACGCAGGAAACCATGAGTAGTTCAACAGCAAGAAATTGTAATTAGAGACATAACTGATGCAAAGGCTCTGCCGATTTAAACCAAACCAAGAAAAAATTAGAAAAATAAATGTTTGATTAAATCGATCAATATATCCTAACAAGAGATGGAGGGACTGTAAATACACATATACATGGATACGTATGAACGAAACAGATAAAGTATTTAGGAACTGACCTGGATGTCAACCATTGCAAATAGACAGATCAAGAACTCCACAATAAAAATAAAATCTGAGCTGACCAAGTTTTAGAGAACGAAATTGAGGGGAACCAGGATGGATAGAACCTGCAAAAAATAAGCTGGTCCTCTGGTTCAGACCTGAGTCAAATTGCGAAAGAAGCCAAAAAACAGTTCAACCAGCCTTTCTTTGCTGAGGTGGTGTTTCTTGCATGCTAGAATATCTGAAAAGTCAGAAATGCACGAATTTTTGAACGGACTCAACCTAGATTTGCTGCATGGAAAGGGGGTTTCGTACACGATATATCCCTACAGAATGAAACCTGCACGCAAAGCTAGATTACAGAAATGGATCACTGCCCTGGTGTAAATAGGTTTTCCCCCTCTGTCTATATTTGTATATTTGTATAACCCCTCTTGTCTTCTCCTCCACCCCCCCCCCCCCACATCTAATCAATAGGTAGGTAGGTAGTTCCTCTCCTTTCTACCCCACCTCTCTTCTCTAGATTTTTTTGTACTTTTAGTGAGTTTTTAATAAAGGTAAGCTGTGGGGTTTTTACCCTACAGTAAGGCATCAAAAAAAATTAGAGTTCGAAAAATTAACATTAACAGCCGGTGAAAATGATTAGATGGAGAAGAGGGAGTGCGTATGACAGAGAAGCAATCTAGCAGCAATTCCGGGGTAAAGAAGGGGAAGGTGGAGAGCTTGGAGAAATAGAAGAATATATAGACGACGTGAGGCCTCTACAGTAACGGGGGTTAACGTACTATCATCACTCACCGACGCCAGTTGCTAAAGATAGCAGGAACTGAAAATTAACTGCGACTTCAAGGGAAGTGCATAAATCACGATGGTTCGCATCTCATCAACCAGGTCGCCATGAATGACGAGGCAAGAGAACATCCCTGCCGCATCCGCATAGGAGATCGATGCCCCACTACAGTTACCGTATCCGCAGGGGAGATCGATGCCAGCTCCAGATATTCTGGCCTACAGTCGAACGGATCAAGAGGTGAAGAGGTGTACATCCCGTTTGGATCGGCCGAATCTAGCCCGGCGTCTCCTCTCCTATTTTTGCCCACTCGTTCGGTATCAGGAGCGACACCCGGTTCATCTTAGTACGGTGCAGTAAACCAAGTAACAGGCCAAAGTACTCATTTTTGCCCAATTAATCACATAAAGGCTTTTTGATGCCCAGAGAAGCGTCCCTAAGGGATAACTCGGCCCACGCGGGAGCTGAGAATCATCCAACGGCAAGAATGACTCGGGAGCGCGATCGGACGGCCAAAACTGCCTAGTTCGTGGGAGGCCTCCTCTTTGACTCAGTTTTAATATCTCTAATGCGTAAAATGTAGAATGATTTATCCTAACAAATATGCCACGCAGTGTGCACGACTATGCCAACTATCATCATCACGTTCCATTTATCGCCCCATTCACGACGGGCTGAAAGATATTGGATGGGCATCGTCCATTTGCATCATGCACAACTCGCCCGTCGCGCGTCAACCGCGCCACGTCCATTCTGTAGGCTGGTTCAAACTAGAGTACTAGGATTATTTCGTTACTTGATAATTAGCTGGGTGCCCAATAAATGATGAGCAAAGACTTGACTTGGTGTATTATCTATTCCGACTTAGAACGACCAAATAAAAATCTATCATATTTATACGCATATGCACATGCACATCAGCTAGTCAGTTCAAGAAAAATATACCATCTCGATACCGGTAGATTTTATTTAGAACATGTAGACCTACCAAGGTAGACAGTTACTACATTAAGTGACGAAAGGCTAGCTTGTGCTAATTTGAATGGGTAAAATCAATGAAATTATACACGATCTCAGACTCTTATTGAAGGATATTTATTTCGTTCACATCGAACAAACCATGAGAAATCAAATAGTTTAATTTTCGTGCAGTCTTCACTAATATATTCTATTTGGCATATATATGCTTGTATTTTCAGTAATACATTAGGCAGGCAGAACCATGCATGGTGCAGATTCAAACAATTATCTGTCTAATTCTGCCAACGGGTCAAATTGAAGATTCAATGACATTGGCACCCATAGGAAGTATGTATACATCAATGTAATTACATTCTTCAAAAAGAGTGGAATATACAATATTTTCTCCAGAGATGTCATGATCGTTGAGATTAATTAGACGCAATTCCTATGATTCACGATGCGCTCATAGGACTATAAGAAGTGAACTTTTCCCGTGTATTTAGCCCATCATCGAAACCTCAAACTTTCTCAACAGGCACAGTTAAGAATAAGGCTCTCCAACTCCAGGAACATGGCGAATGGTGAGCTAGTTAACTAATGTAGTTATCATAGCATATAGCTGATTTACACTCTCTGCTGACTCGCCCTATTTATGCAGCAACCAGTACTAAATCCGTGCCTCCACAGAATGCTGGTCCAGGTAACCCTAAACCGTATGATGCAGCACTAGATCCTGCGGGGAAACATGGATCTTCTGGTTCTGTAGGTTAGTCCCGGTCTCTGTTGACCACTGGTATATATTCTAATTCTGTCGATCAACTAATGAAACTCCATATGTTGTGATTTGCCATGCAGCGATAAGCACTAAGCCTGTGTCTGAACTGGAAAATTTTGTGGGTAAGCATATATAGCTGCATGCATGCATGTGTTTAACTGATTGATACTGGCCTGTATGCATGCAACTGTCTAACTAACTGATATTGCCGGCCATGCAGAGAAACCAGGTGCGCCTGAACTCGAAGAAGAGCCATCTTCTCTTGGTTAGCATATACTCCAGCGAACGAGCTTACGTACCCCAAGCATATGTTATGTGTGTGGCGCCGCACCTGACATGCCGAAGTTTTGTTTTTTTTCAGGCAAGGCGCAGGAAATGCATTAGTTCTCCCCTATGGACTGGTGCAAAAAAGAAGGATTTGAATAACGACGTATACATCAATTGGCGTACTTTATTTCTCTGGTATATATAACTATGTAAGAGGTCGAAAAGAAATATGGATTGATCTATTGCATGTCCGTAGTTTGTAATTTGTCTTTCCTTTGGTGATTTTGTACCCTGTTCCGAGATCATATGTTGGTATATTGTAATGAATTGGCATGTATCAATAAATTGGGATTGTACATGCTATTTTCTCTGGAAGCACCAAAAGGGGTCCTAGATAAATTGGACATTCACAGGAATAGGATGAGGGGCATGAGTTAGATGACAAGAGAAGATATCATCTAGTTTTTTTTTTTGAAACAAAAGATATCATCTAGTTAATTGGCACATAGTTTGTCTACCTAAAGATTGTGGTGGCCTGGGTGTTCTAGATTTAGCTACAATGAGTAAATGCTTTCTTTGTAAATGGTCGTGGAAACTAGAATGTACTTGGCAACAGATGTTAACCAACAAATACCTGAAAAACCAAGTACTCTCCCAAGCTACTACTGGGTCTGGAACCTCTTACTTCTGGCAAAATTTTGATGGGGTTGATTATACCTTTCAACAATATGACAAAGAATTTTTAATAATTGAAGGAAGACTCTGTTTTTGGGTGGTTTCATGGTTGAGCAATGCTCCCCTACCAAACCGATTCTCAAGGCTATACAGTTTAACTTTTGATAAAGGAATTACTGTGATAAAAATTAAGGAAGATGGCGGGGCTATATAAGATTTAGAAGGGTGTTGTTTGGGAAAACTGCTACACAATGCGAATATCTGAAAAATTTACAAATGAGGATAAAAATAGAGTGGCATGGAGGATTGGCAGAATTGGAAAGTTCAAAGTCAAAAATTTATGTCCGCAAGTGAGATTAGAAGCCACATTTCCCTATAAATATATCTGAAAAGTGAAAATTCCCCTTAAAGTAAGAGTATTCCTTTGCATATGCTAAAAAGTAGTATCCTTACCAAGGATAATCTGCTGAAAAGGGGTTCGTCTGGCAACGATCAATACCACTTTTGTGAGCACAAAGAAATTGTGGGTCATATGTTCACTAGTAGAAAAAGGCTTATCCACAGAGGTCATATCAGTGGCGCACATCCAAACACTAGTGGAAAACGGGCCTCCAGTCCCGGCCCGTAAGGGGCTTTAGTCCCGGCCCTGGTAACCGGGACTGGAGGGGCGGGACTAAAGGCCCACCCATTAGTCCCGGCCCTCTTACCAGTCGGGACTAATGGGCATCCACGTGGCTGTCTCTGTGGGCGATGGGTGCCCCCCATTAGTCCCGGTTCGTATTTTCTCTACCGCGGCAGCATTTTAGGCACTTTCTCTGCCGCGGCAGAGAATTTAATTTGTATTCTTTTTTTTCATTTCAAAATAGTTTTCTACGCTACCACATACCGTACATGTTCGTGCATACATAAGATAACTTCTCTTAAGATCGAGCATACAAATATATACATGATAGTTACACATGGAGATCACAATTATCGGGACTAGAGCCCGTCTATTCAATTACGTCTATTCAATTACACGGTCGGGGATCATCGGCGCCTATTCACACTAAATTCTCCGGCGTCATCTATCATCTCGTTCATCAAGAATCCTGCCAGTTCTTCAGCAATTGCTACTACGCGTTGCTGTGGTAGGAGCTGATCCCGCATTTTCTCGAACTATATAAAAAAAGGAGATCAATATGAATATCAATCATGATAACAAAAAGTGACGGTAATAAAAATAATATTATGAATGTATTGCTTACATCGACTCTATAATCATTCAGCTCACTGGTAAACGTGCGAATGAACTCGCAAACGTAGAATCCACATAGATTCGTTTTCGGTGGCTGCCTCGCATACTTTACGAGAATAGAATTCAAAAAATAATAATCATGCATCATAATTGTATTGAAACTAGAAGTAAAGAGATGCGCCTACTACTTACCGAGACCGGCTTAAACGTCAGCTTCTCAGTAAAGTCACCCGTAACCGCACTCTTGAACTAGTTCCAAACCCTACCCGGTAAAGAAAATGAATGAGTTATTTATTACGTGATATCTCAGAAAATCAACGAAAGAGACCACTGTAGCGCAAAAATTACATCTGGAGCATGTCCTGCATGTCACTAAACTGTTCCAGGGGTCTCTTTAATGGGTCCATGACTTCAACTCTTCCCTTATCAAGTTGAATGTCCATGAGAATCCAGTGGAAACTATACACGTTTATATATACATTAGTAACTCATCAATTACAATTAACATCGAGTAAGCAAAAGAGAATGTGTACAATAGAGTAAGACACTCACGTGAAATTGTAAGGAAACAGTATGTGGTCACAGAAATTTTGCTCCGTTAGAAACCTTAGAAGGTTTTCCTGTGTTTCCTCGGGTTTTTTCTTTAGCGTCTGACAATGTATTTTATCTGGGTCAATGAACCCAGCACTGAAGATTGACCTTCTTTTACATTCCATGATCTTCATTCTGCATAATAATAGAGTACAAAAGGATATAATTAGGATAATTACATGCAATGAACTGAACAACTGGAAAAAATGAACAGCTTATATATAGACAATGAATTCAACAACTTATAGACAATAGCAAATCATGAGACTTTTGTCGATGGCATCGAAAGTGTATAACTGGAAGAGTTCTGGAAACTCAACATGGACCTCTTCTTCTCGGAAGTAGTAGTCATGTGGGACTTTCGCCACGATCGTTATTCTCTCCTCCTTTACGGCTTTCAAGTACCATTTATGTAAACTCCGCATTTGTGTTGGCAGTTGTTGGAACTGCTCAAAGCTGACCAGAGGCTTCCCTGGGACATATGTAGGGACTACCTGAGCCTTGGGTAACTTGTCGTCCTAGGAACCTAGCAATTCCTCAACAGTCACATTCATAGCGGCCGCAAGCTTCTTAGCTTCTTCCATATCCTGCTGGGGAGTATCATAGGATACCACCTTGAGGGGTGGGGTCGATTTTTTGGCCTGTTCCCCGAGCTAGGGGACGTCCTTTCTTTTCCCGGTTGCACTTTGACTTGATGATTTGCTCCCGCTTGCACTTCTACTTGATTTGCTCTTCTTCACTTCCTTCTGAACTGTGCGTCGATAGTCATCTGGCTTATGGTGCAAGTCATATTGCGATTTTGTGTTCAGAAAAGAAAGTGCATACGCTTTTTTGCTTCTCGGTGCATACCGGGGCGGGCTCGGGTTTCTTCTTTTGAAGCTGCGCAACACATTCGGCCTTTACGATCATTCCGGTTTCCTCGTCAGTACGATCGTAAGGTCTGATAGAAAGATTCTTATGAGGTACTCTTGGGAGGGGCGACATTTGTCGTTTTGGGATCCTGCATCATTTAGTACTAACCGGAGGCTGCGGCGGAGATCGAGATGGACTCGGGCTGTGGTGGTCGTAGTCATGGGGTGGGCTTCTTGGAGGTGATGGAGGTGAAGGTGACATGCGACGACTCGGAGGCGGTGTTGGCTTTGGCGTCCAGCCTGGAAGCTTGATGTTGTTCTTGTCCCATAGAATGATACCACCCAGTACTTCTCTGAGTGTCCTCTCACCTTCAGGTCCAAGGATGTCAAGCTCCATTGAGTCCCACCCCATTGCGATTTCATCCACACCAACTTTAGCATAGCCAGCTGGAATCTCACGGCCATGCCAGCGTGCGCCAGGTGGACAAGGTAAAGCACATCCGACTGCCACCTTGATGGATAGTTCCTTCACCTTCTGATGGAGCTCACAAGATGCCTGCTCCTTGATTCCATCCACGGGGTAGCCGGGACCGCCATCTACCATACGTGCATCGTCAGAAGGGACCTCCGATTCAGCCACGCTGCTTTTCCGCTGAGATGGGACGGCGGTAATATTGAGTACAGGATCTTGCAGGCGCGCTGCTCCTCGAAGTTCGTCAATCTGTTGCTGATGCATTCGAAGTGTTCCTATTAACTCGGTGAACTTGTCTCCCTCCTCCTCCTGCCGTCGCCTCTTTGCTCTCTCTCGGCTCCTATAAGTATCTCTGTCTTTGAGAAACCCCATCTCCCACGTATAACTAGGGCCAAGGCCTCGTACACGTCCTCCGCGTTCGTCATTCCCGAGGACCTTTGTCATCAAGTATTTCTCTCTATCGGGATGGAACTTTGTTGTCCCCGCTTTAATCTCCTTCACCACTTTCTTCCATGTATCCTGGGGTATCCTAATCCCGTCACTGCAAATAAGGTCCCCTATACTTTCGTCATACTCACTCCCATGCCCAAGGAACCA
This sequence comes from Avena sativa, assembly GCA_916181665.1. NCBI lineage: Eukaryota > Viridiplantae > Streptophyta > Magnoliopsida > Poales > Poaceae > Avena > Avena sativa. The sequence goes on along the minus strand of OV702295.1, from coordinate 453,805,689 downwards.
ATTCCTTGCCCTCAGATCCCATTCTTCGCGTATTGGTTCTAGAGTGATCCCTTTAGCAAGCAGCTCATTCTCTTTAGCATCCCACTTTGGCATGGCAGCCACGTAGCCCCCTGGCCCCAGGTGATGGTGATATTTCTTCATCGCGGCATTTTTCTTGTTTTTTCTGACATTTCCATAGCAGGTTGTGACTCCTTGTACTTCACAAATGCATCCCAGTTAGCCTGCTGCTTCGTTAGATAGCATTCAAATTTAGGAGCCTTCTTCGTCTTCTGATACTTTTGCCATAATGCTTTCTTCCAGTTCTTGAATAGTTCGGCCATCTTCGTAAGAGTCCACTGCTTGACTTTCTTCCTCAATGCAGCTGTGTCAGCATCATCCTCACATTCTGGCAGGGTGAAATGTGTCATGAGGTCATTCCAAAGACCCTCTTTGCACCTGTCGGAGACATACTCACCCTCTTTCACCCCTTTGGTCTTATTCCACTCTCGAACGATGATCAGGATGCGATCCCTAACCATAACTCTGCATTGTTGTTTAAATACAGTTTTAGCCTTTTCGGGTTCCACCGGTTCACCTCGTGGTGATACCCGCGTAATTGTATAACACGTAGATGCGTCCAACTTTTTGGCCGGGCCTCGTTTGGAATATTTTTTTGCTCGATGTGGAGGCCTAAGAGAAGAAACATTCGTCAATTTATATATATATACAACTCAGTTAATGCATCTACTGATCACCAGACTTCATATATATACCTCGCCGTCGGCTTCTCCACCACCGGAGCCGTCGGCTTCTCCTTGATCATTTCGGTCGACCTCCTCTCCCTCACCGGAGGGGTTCAGATAAATCGACGGAGATTCGGGTGGATCAACATGGGGGGTGTCGTTGATCATATCCTCGAGAATTTCTTCCTGTGCTAGGTCTCTCTGGATTGGATCCATAGTTTTCTACAAAATGCACACAATAACATTAGCAAAATTCTAGTGATGCCCTAACCCTAACCCTAAGTCCGGGCGGCCCGCAAGCACCACCGAGTCATCGACGCATCGTCGACAACCGATAGTGCCATTGGCCTCTCACCATCATACTATATATACTCCATATATACTATACACATATATACTATACTCCATATATATACAATATACTATATCTATTATATTACAATATTCTATATCTAAAAGATAGAAGAAATAAAAAAACATATATATATACTATATATATTCTATTACTATACACAAACATATATATATATACTATATATATCTATATACGAGTAATAATTATTAACATATAAAAAAGATACACGAAAGAAAAAAAACATATATACAATATACTATATCTATAATATACTATAAAAAACATATATACAATATACTATATCTATAATATACTATAAAAACATATAATATATATACAATATACAATATACTATAAAAAAGATACACGAAATTAAAAAAGTGGCCGGGGCCGGCGGGGACAGAGCTGGAGAGGCAGCGCGCGGTCGGGGGCGCCGCCCGGGCTCGTCGGGGCCGGGCATGGAGGAGGCGTGGCGCGCGGTGGGAGGAGGGAGAGTTACCTCCGGCGGGGCTCGCCGGGGCCGGGAACGATGGAGGAGACGCGGCGCGCGGCGGGGGGAGGGAGGAGGCGCGGCTCGCAGCGGGGCGGACGTCCGTGGCGTCTGGAGAGGCAGCGGCGTGGCGGGGCGGCTGTGCAGACGGCTGGAGAGGCGGCGAGAGGCAGTCCAAATTTTGGCAGCCTGCCGGCATCGTCGTCATCCTCGCGCGCGTCTGCAGAGTGTGGAGATGGAGATTAGGGGAGCGAAGCGGCGCGTATTTAAATGGATGAACCTTTAGTCCCGGTTCGTGGCTCGCACTGCCCACGGGGCTTGCCCCGGGACTTAAAGGCTTTTCGGCACTGCCCACGGGGTGCGCGCCAACAACACCCTTTAGTTCCGGGCCATGCCACAACCCGGGACTAAAGGCCCCTTTTTTAAAAAAATGACTACAACCTATGTTTCCCGCCTTATTGCATACTATGCTATTAAATAAACTACTATATATCAATATTATTAAATCTGATAAAAGTTTACAATATTTTAGGGTTTAGGGTTTAGGGTTTCGGGTTTAGGGTTTAGGGTTTCGGGTTTAGGGTTTCGGGTTTAGGGTTTAGAGTTTTGGGTTTAAGGTTTAGGGTTTAGGGTTAGGGTTAGGGTTTCGGGTTTAGAGTTTTGGGTTTAGGGGTTAAGGTTAGGGTCCCTTTTTCAAAAAAAATCACCCTGGGGCGCGCCTATTTAAAAAAGGTCCCTTTTTCAAATTTAGGGTTTAGGGTTTAGGGTTTAGGCTTGGTCGCTGCCATAGCACATCTAGACTCATATCTGCCGCCTCTCTCCATTCTTTTCCATGGCTTTCACCATACCTCTAACCCCAGGGAGGCGGAGATGGAGTCTTTCACGGGCTAGCAGGAAAATATTTTCCGAGGCGGAACTTCCGAAGATGCCATAGGGCGTGTGCACCAAGGGCATCTTCGAGAAGTTCCGCCACGGGAGATTTCCCAACCCTTTCCTCCATCCATGGAGATGAAACTCTCCATCCATGTTGGCTTGGTCGTTGCCATAGCACATCTACACTCATATCTGCCACCTCTCTCCACTCTATCTCATGGATTCCACCATACCTCTAACCCCAGGGAGGTGGAGATGGAGTCTTTCACGGGCTAGCAGGAAAATATTTTCCGAGGCGGAACTTCCGAAGATGCCATAGGGCATGTGCACCAAGGGCATCTTCGAGAAGTTCCGCCACGGGAGATTTCCCAACCCTTTCCTCCATCCATGGGGATGAAACTCTCCATCCATGTTGACTTGTTGAGTTGCTTGCCATGGCGTATCGATGCTCCTTTTATAGGCACGGCGCCACTTCTACTTTGTCTTCTTCCTCCGACAGGGCGTCGTGCGCTACATGCTTTATCTCATTGAGCAGTGTGTCCACCCACGCGTCCTTATCTTACCGACAGCTTTAGTCCCGGTTTGAGCCCCCACCCGGTACTAAAGGTTACCCACGCGTCCTTATCCCACCGACAGTTTTGTTAGATGACACAAAAACCGCCTTTAGTCCCGGTTGCACCCACCAGCCGGTACTAAAGGTTAGCCACCCCCAGATAAGGCCCTTCCAGATAAGCCTCCCCCAGATAAGCCCCCCCATCTTTTGTCCCGGTTTGAGCCCCCACCCAGGATGAAAGTTTCCGGCGCCACTGCGTTCCCGCGCTTTCCACCGGTTCCCACCTCTGTCTTCCCGCCATTTTTTCAGTATATATATGTACGCTTGGCCTCCATGTACATATCACATCTAGACTCATCATTCTCTTCCCATGGCTTCCATCGTATCTCTAACCACCCGGGAGGCGGAGGCGCTTTGCGCCTCGAACTACCCCTTCCCACCGGGCTACTGCGTCCCCACCGGCTGGATGCTGAGCGCCGAAGGCGTGCCGGTCCCTCCTGTCCCTCTAGGTATGGAGCACCGGATGGCCATCACGAACCACTACTACCTCGAGCTCACGCCAGAGCAGCGGAGGAATCCCAACTAGCATCCTGACTATTTCCCGACTTGGGAAGCCTTCTTCATCAATCGGCGTGAGAGGGAGCTCGCCAGGCACGAGGAGGACGGCCCACCTCCTTCGAACTTCAACGAGGCCGACCGTCGGCTGTGGTGGCGTGGCCGGACTCTCCAGAGTGTCATGGCCTACAACACGACCGGCAATAACCCCCGCCTGCGGTACCCTCAAATCCAGCCCACGCGTGCCCAACCTTCAAGGTTCGACTACGACGACCCCGATGACGACAGCGACGATGGCGCCGACGAATACGATGACTACAGTGGCGCGTATTACAGGGCTAGGCAGGAGCATGACTGAATCACTCCAACCATTAGGCATGTTTCTTAATTTTCAGTTGTGCTATGTATCCTTAGTGTTTGTGGGTTCCTTCTCTTGTGATGGTTCCTTCTCTTTGTGTGATCACCTACCGCGGCTCAGAACGTCTAGTTTGATTGACCAAGATCTATTACATGAAAGGGGACCTTTATGTCTCAAATAAAAGGTTTAATACATTACATAGATTTATGTCTCAAATAAAAGGTTTAATTACACAGATTTATGTCTTAAATAAAAGGTTTAATACATTATTACACATCACCAACATCTAGTGTTGTGGTTTTCTTCTGCACCGTAGCCATGGAGAATCTTCATCATTTAACAGAATACTTGGGTCAGTTTTCACTTTGAAGGGCGGAATTTCATGAAACTTATTGTAATCTTCTGACATGTCTGTCTTGTCATCCACTCCCACGATGTTTCTTTTCCCTGAAAGAACTATGTGGCAATTTGGCTCATCGTATTCTGTACTCTTTTGCTTATCTTTCCTTTTTCTCGGTTTGGAAGACATGTCCTTCACATAGAAAACCTAAGCCACATCGTTGGCTAGGACAAATGGTTCATCCATGTACGCAAGATTGTTGAGATCCACTGTTGTCATGCCGTACTTTTCGTCTACATGTACCCCGCCTCCTGTCAGCTTGACCCATTTGCACCGAAACAAAGGGACCTTAAAAGTAGGTGCATAGTCAAGTTCCCATATCTCCTCTATGTACCAATAATATGTGTCAATCTGCCCATTGTCATCTGTTGCATCAAAGCGGCCACCACTGTTTTGGTTGGTGCTCTTTTTATCTTGGGCGATCGTGTAAAATGTATTCCCATTTATCTCGTACCCTTGGAAAGTACATAGTCGAAGATGGTAACCTGGCCAACGAGTACAACTCATCTCCAACCGTGGTGTTATTCACGTGATGTGTCTGCAACCAATTGCCAAAATTCTTCTCGTGTTCCCCTTTAATCAAGGTTTCAGGCTTCCCCGGGTTTTCGGAGCATAGAATATTCTTGTGTTTCTCGATATACGGAGCCACCACGGTGGAATTATGTAGAACTGTGTAGTGTGCTTGAGTGAAAGAATGCCCGTCCCTACATACCATTGATTTCCTTCCTAGTGTGCCTTTTCCAGTCATCCTCCCCTCATACCGAGATTTAGGAACACCAATCGGCTTAAGGTCAGGAAGAAAGTCAACACAAAACTCAATGACCTCCTCTGTTCCATAGCCCTTGGAGATGCTTCCTTCTGGCCTAGCACAGTTATGAACATATTTCTTTAAGACTCCCATGAACCTCTCGAAGGGGAACATATTGTGTAGAAACACAGGACCGAGAATTCTAATCTCTTCGACTAGGTGAACTAGGAGGTGCGTCATAATATTGAAGAAGGATGGCGGGAACAACAACTCGAAGCTGACCAGACATTGGACCACATCAATCTGTAACCCTGATAGACTTTCTCGATCGATTACCTTCTGAGAAATTGCATTGAGGAATGCACATACCTTCACAATGGCTAGTCAAACATTTTCTGGTAGAATTCCCCTCAATGCAACCGGAAGCAATTGCGTCATAAGCACATGGCAGTCATGAGACTTTAGGTTTTGAAATTTTTTCTCTTTCATATTTACTATTCCCTTTATATTCGACGAGAAGCCAGACGGGACCTTGCTACTGAAAAGGACTTCAAAAAAGATTTCCTTCTCTTGTTTGGTAAGAGCGTAGCTGGCAAGCCCTTGAAACTGCCCTAGATGCTTGCCGTCTCGTCCTTTATGATGTTCCTGGTCCTCCTGTGCTGCCGGGGTATCTTTTGACTTCCCATACAAGCCTAGGAAGCCTAGAATATTCACGCAAAGATTCTTCGTCGGGTGCATCACGTCGATTGCAGAGCGGACCTCATGCACTTTCCAATAGGGTAGCTCCCAAAATATAGATTTCTTCTTCGACATGGGTGCGTGTCCGGTAATGGGGTCTTTCGGAACAGGTTGTCCTCCAAGACCCTTTCCAAAGATTACATCCAAATCCTTGACCATACCAAATACATCAGCACCACTACGGGGGACATGCTTCGTCCGGGTTTCTGCCTTGCCATTGAAATGCTTGCCTTTCTTCTGCAAGGGATGACTAGGCGGAAGAAAACGACGATTGTACGGGTACACACTCTTTCTATATTTATCCAGATATATACTTTCAGTCTCATCTAAACAGTGCGTGCATGCATTGTATCCTTTGTTCGTCTGTCCTGAAATGTTACTAAGAGCAGGCCAATCATTGATGGTTATGAACAGCAACGCTTGTAGGTCAAATTCTTGCTGTTTGTGCTCATCCCACACACGTACACATGGTTTGGCCCACAACTGTAGAAGTTCATCAACTAATGGCCTTAGGTACACATCAATGTTATTGCCGGGTTGCTTCGGGCCTTGGATGAGCACTGGCATCATAATGAACTTCCGCTTCATGCACAACCAAGGATGTGACTGCAGTTCTGCTCCCCAAAAGGATTCATGCCATCGGTACTTAGACCAAACCATAAGTTCCTTGTGTCACCAGCAAAGTCCGGGAAGTCTCTCTCGATTTTTCTCCACTGCCGACCATTAGCAGGGTGCCTCAACATCCCGTCTTTCTTACGGTCTTCCATGTGCCATCGCAACAACTTGGCATGCTCTTTATTTCTGAACAAACGTTTCAACCGTGGTATTATAGGAGCATACCACATCACCTTGGCAGGAACCATCTTCCTAGGTTGCTCGCCCTCAACATCACCAGGGTCATCTTTTCTGATCTTATACCGCAATGCAGTGCATACCGGGCATTTATCCATATTCTCGTACTTCTCACCGCGGTAGAGGATGCAATCATTAGGGCATGCATGTATCTTCTGCACGTCTAATCCTAGAGAGCAGACAAGTTTCTTTGATTCGTACGTACTGGAGGGCAATTGGTTATTTCTTGGAAGCAGCTTCTTCATTATTACCAGCAACTTTTCAAATCCCGAGTCAGTCATACCGGTCTCTGCCTTCCACTTCTGGCCATCTTCACTAGTTGGATACAACAATGTGTTGTGGTCCTGTAACATCTGCTCGAACTGCAACCTCTCCTTTTCTGTTTCGCAGTCTCGCCTTGCATCACTAATGACCCGACCAAAATCATCAACAGGCTCATCTGGTTCCCGTTCTTTACCCCCTTCTTTTTCATTATCTTCAACTGCGGTATCATTGTATTCAGGGAACATAGATCGGTAGTTGTCATCATCGTTCTCTTCTTCATCGCCGTCTTCCATCATAACCCCTCTTTCTCCGTTCTTGGTCCAAACATTATAGCCGGACATGAAACCGGACCGAAGCAGGTGGCTCTGAATGACTCTTGAGGAAGTGTGAGCCTGCTCATTTCGACATTCAATACATGGACAACACATAAAACCATCCCGCCGCTTGTTCGCCTCGGCCACAAGGCGAAAAGAACGCACACCTTCTCTGTAAGCGTCAGAGCGTCGGTCACCGTACATCCATGGGTGGCTCATCTGCATCATACAACCATGCATACATATCAAACGCAATCACGATGCTTAAATTAGTACCGCGCAGTCAAAACGAAAAAATAGTTGCTAACCTTTCAGGACACTTCAAAACAAATAGGAGAATCCTTAAGTGTCGCTCTGACACCTCATATCATATTTTGTCTTGTGTAAACTCAAGTGGCATCGCTCTAATAGGCATTTCACCGAACACCTCTAGTGCATATGAAGAAAAAAAGTAAGCATAAAGTTATACCCACCTCTCATATAGGAAAAAAACAGGAGAGAGTGGAGGGCTGGGTGCATATATATAGGGCCAGGCCATTAGCCCAGTTTGAGATACAAACCGGGACTAAAGTTTCTGCCAGGAGCACGTGCGCCGGCCCAGACCCATTTGTCCCGGTTTGTATCTCAAACCGGGACTAATGATTCCTTACGGACCGGGACATAGTGCCTCGGCCTCCTCGGGCCGTCTGGTTCGGACCATTAATCCCGGCCCCAGCCACGGCCGAGACTAATGGCCCGAATCAAAGTCCCATTTTCTACTAGTGAAAGGATGCCCCATAGATAAATATTATAGTGGCGTAATATCCGTGGCGCACGGCCGGTGCGCCACTAACCTTTATTTTGGTGCACCACTGATAGGTGTTTTTTCACTGGTGGTTGTTCAGTTGTGCCTTATATAAGCTAGTCTGGTTTTGTGAGTTTGTCTTAGTTAGGTGTCATGGGATTTCCTCGATATTAGCCATGAAAAATGGCCAGAGAGATTGAACTGGGTGGTTTAGGATACATGGAAGATCTACAAACTAGATGAAACTATGATGTACCCAGGTTAAGGCACTCAAGGTGGAGGTAAAACCCTACTTCTGCATGTATGATCTTATCTCCAAAATGTGTATAGCCTTCCTCTTGGGAATCCCAGCCTACATTCATATAGGAGGGCGCGACCGGGTTACATAAATGCTCAGTGGAGCACTATCTGACGGTATTGATACCACTAATCATGTGATGGTGAAAGCGTTACCAAACCACTTAGACTTAAAGGTTCGGTAACACTAGCTTTAAAGGTAAGAGTCGCTCTGCCTCCTGTCCCGACTCTCAGGCTAAGGCATTGGTATTATATATTTTAGCATTCTTGTCGTTGGATTTGGTTACTCGGATCCCTTCCCCTTCTAGGATTCATCTTGTAATTATTAGTCCGGAGGAGCCTCTGATTGACTCCTATTGTATTCATCCTCGTCATTAGCCATTGAGTTTATTGGTTTTTCCTTAAGGTAGGAAAAAAGGCTAATAAGCTTAAAGCATGGTGGTATCTATCTACTCCCTCCGTTTCAAAATATAAAATATTTTAGCTTTGTGAACGAAGTGTATCTAGCCCTCTTTTAGTATCTAAGTTCATCTAGATTTGGAATAAACCTAGACACTAAAAGGAGTTTAGATACACTCCTTTCACAAAACTAAAACATCTTATATTTTGAAACGTAGGGAGTACTAATTTATATAGCCGTACGTTCGTCAACTCAGAAAAATTTCCGTCTGCCATAAATAGACGGTTTTGCCCTTGATAGTTCAGACATATTACATCTCTGCCACCGCAAAGTCAAAATCAGGTAGCCTCCACCGGAGCACCTCGTTGTCGCCTGTCGGCCGTCACGCCCTCCACCGGCAACCCATGCCCCCGCACCTCGCCGGACATCCATGCCCTGGAAGCTCATGCAGCTCCGGCGAAAACCCATGCCCCCGCACCTCGCCGGCCATCAATGCCCCGGAAGCTTGCGCAACTCCGAGACGGTCTCCCTGTGGATGCCCCCGCATACGCAGCCATCCCGTGCAGCTGTGGGCGAACCCTAGATAGCGTGAACTCAGGCTCTCGGTGTTGGCGGCCGGCGAAGGAAAGGATACAAGGCCCCGCAGAGGACGGACTGGTGGTTTCCTTCTCTGCTTCCACTGAATCGATCGACACATCCCCTCATCTGCATCCGCTCCCACTGGACAGGACAAGCGGTGGCGATTCTGGCCAGAGATCTTGGTGGTGGAGCTTGGGGTTCCCTGGACGAGCGCGTGGAGGCGGGGGAAGCACTGTCGTCGTCTGGAGCTGGAGCTCATGCATGAGGTATCGGAGGAGAGCGACGGGGTCGCCGAGGAAGCGGGCGGCTGGAGCGGCGGGGCAAAGCGGACGAGCTCGACGCTAGGGGGCATCAGCCGTGTTGAAGTATGATCCAAATTCTATTAAGGATGCTAACTTCTGACGGAGCAGAGCGAGGCCCGTCGTCGGGAGGGTTGGGCCGAATAATATACGAATTGAAAGATTTGCAATTCTAGTGCGGTATCGGCATTTGAATAGCCGACCAGTCCTGTCGGCTTTTGAAAAGCCGACCAATCCCGTCTATTTTTCACACTGTCCCTGTAACCTGTCGGCTTTTGAAATGCCGATAGGACTGGTCAGCTTTTCAAAAGCAGACGAGTCCTGGTCTGCTTTTCAAAAGCAGACGAGTCCCGGTCGACTTTTCAAAAGCCGACACTGCGCTAGAATTGCAATTTTTTAATTTGTGTATTATTTGTGAAAATGATTTTAAAAAAGTATTATTTTAAAAAAATTAGCGGCATTATGCTTATTTTTTTATAGTTTAAACACTAATCTGTCTTGAATCCTTCAAGAGTCATGACACTTGTGAATCTTTTGATCGTATTGCACGACAGCCTTTTTGTCAGTATGCCAGGACTTACCGCTTGGACACTGTTAACGCGATTGTGTCACGCCGGAGGAGAAGAGCGAATCCCAACGAGGCGCGGGTCCTGTCGGCTAGGTGTCCTGTCGTTCTAGGGGAGATCTGGGCTACCTGATGGCTAGAGATCAGGGCGACTTGGAGCTGAGGTTCTAGGAGGGGACGGAGTTGCTGGCAGGGTGCGGAGGAGTAGCTCCTGCCAGAGATTAAGGATGGGGGCAGAGCAGCTAGGCGGGGATGGAGGAGTCGCTGTGGCCGGAGGTGCTATCTAATAAATGACATCTCATGTGTTCAAATCCACGTGTTAATCAAATCCAAACGAATGGAGTCTTTGATGGATCTGTGTTTTGTACTGTGCTATAATGAAAATCACACAACAACAATTTTAAAATGTAATCATGAAAAATACGGAACAATTTATGTCACTTGTCAACCAATTGAAACGGAGGAACCAGCGTGGTCTGGAACCTCGTTCTTGGCAGGAATATACAAGTGTGCTTTCCCATGAAGAAGCAAATCGAGACGCTCAACAAATGTAACTCCTAACTGAATGTTAATTGTATCATGTTTCCAAATAGATGAGATACTGTGTGTTTACCCTGATTAAAAACAAAACATATACTCTAGCTGGCCAAAAAAAACATGAGATCACAAGTTCCGTCTGTCACCAACACATCTTGCTAGGCCACAGGTCTGAACATGTCAAAACTGTGCATACGAATCAAATTTACTAATATGTTCATACAACTTTAAACCTGAGTTCTGTCATGATTTATTGTCCTATCTTCTCACATATAAACCAAGCAATTAAGCAAGTATAGTTGAGTACTCAATAGTGGAATACAGGGCTCCCGGTTCGTAATGGTCTTTAGTCCCGGTTGCACAACCGGGACTGCGCAATCGGGACTAGAGGTCCCCTCTTTAGTCCCGGTTCTGTTACGAACCGGGACTAAAGTCACTCCACGTGGCCGCGGTGGAGAGCGCAGGGGTGGAAGACCTTTAGTCCCGGTTCGCATTGGGGGAGTTTTGGGCGGTTTTTTGTCACGGCAGAGTTTTGGACGGTTTTCTGCCGTGGCAGGAGGGAGAGATTGGGCGTAAGTGATGTGCCGAGTGATGATATATATACAACTACAGAAATGAAGGAACCATTATAGAACATCGTCATGAATATAGAGATCGAAGAGTGACCTCTTTCTTCATGCTTGGTCGAACATATTACATATAGTACATGTTCATGCATATATATACAATATAATTTCTCTACCGATCCCTATTGTCCAAATATAATTTTCCGGTTGGATATATGACCTCCTTAACTAAGAATCCCGCAAATTACTCTTGAATTGCTTGTACGCGATCCTTTGATAGGAGACCGTCCCCCATCCGTTTGATCTAATTTAATGAAGGGGAACAATATGTATGAATGAAACTCAACACAATTGATGGTAATAAAATAAGATTATTAACATTGTTTACATACTGCAAGTTGTTATGAAATTCTACCCAGCTCATAGGTCGTCTGGCGAATGTACTCGCAAGTATCCACATAAATTATTCTCGGCTTCCTGCCTCAAACACTTCACGAGAATAGAGTTCAGTCAAAATAATAATCAAGCATTGTAATGGTATTGAAACAAAAATCAAAGAGATGCGCGGACCTAGCTATAGTACTACTTACATTGAGTTCTCGAAATATCAGCTCCACTTTTCATTCACCCCTAACAGCCTTGATGAACCATTTCCAAATCCGGCCCGACAAAGAAAATGAGTAAATAATTTATTAATTACTTGATATCAGGAAATGATTGAAAGATGCCATATAGTGGGATAATGATCAAAATTACCTCCGGAGCATATAAACTAGGTCAGCCCATTTCTCATGGTTTTTACATTTCGAGTCCATAACAAGTACTTTTCGTTGGTCAACTTGAATGATTAACAGAATAAAGTAGAACCTGCACATGCATAACTCATCAATTACACTTAACATCGAGTAAACGAAATCAAATGTGTACAAAACAATAAAACTCACTCGAAGTTGTAAGGAAATAGTATTTCTGTTTTGTTTTGTTATTTCACTAAAAATTGTAGCAAGTAATCCTCTATTTCCTGGGCATGTTCTTTTACCATAATTTCATGAATGGTATTTGGGTCAATGAACCCAAGGTCATAGATTTGTCTTCTTTTTCATTCGAGAATCTTCAGTCTATATAATTGCGTACAAAAGAATATATTGAGGATAATTATACATACAATAAACGAGCTGAGCTAGAGAATTAATTACAGAAATAAATCACTTACAGACAATAGCAACAGACGAGAGATTTGCCAATTGTGTCTTGATTGAATAACTAAAATAATTCTGAAAAGTCAATGTGTATCTCGTCGTTTCCACGGAAGTAATGCTCATCTCTAACTACCGCTATGATCATGATCTTCCCTTTCTCTGAGGCTTGCATATACCCTAACGCAATTTTCGAATTTGTGTTTGTAGATGCGGGACCTCCTCAGGTCTGATGAGAGGCTTCCCGTACTTGTATTTATATGCTACTTCAGCCATGGGTACGTCTTCCTTGCCTAAGTATTGAGCAACAGACAAACCAAGATCTCTAGTTGCTTGTGCGACTAGATCATCATCGGAGAACACGTTGAGCGGGGGCATGATTGGTTTTTCTATTCTCCGAGATGGGGAATTGTTTTCCTGCTTGCACTACTACAGCTCGACCGCTGCAGATTCGCTTTATGTGAGTTTATAATAGAGCGGTCATAGTATGATACCAGATCAACTAGCCTTCGTCTTTCAAGAAAGTCCACAAAGTGTTTCACTATTTTGGGTGTTATATACTACTTTGGCAGGGGCCGTTTCGGTGCAAGCTGGCATTTCACATCTTCAGCCACGACCTTTTTGAGTTCCTTAGGAGTCAGGTCGTAAGATAACTTGGTAGAAGCCTACTTGGATTTCTTCCTTGTTCCTGCTGAGGATTTCTCTGCAGCTGTAGTACTAGGAGCCGGAGCGGCGGTGCTCTTCCACTTTTGCAACCAGGGATGAGGCAGCGGAGTCTGCTGATGTGGTAGAGTCTGCTGACGCGGCAGAGATGGCTGAGGTGGCAGAGTCTGCTGACACGCCACCGTTTGTAGACACGGCGGAGACGGATGAGGCAGCGAAGATTGAGCTGGATTGCTACTCTGAGAAGTTGATGGCCTCGGCGTCCAATTTGGAAGCACGATGTTTTCCTTTGGCCATAGAACGGTACCTTTCCTGGCTTCTCCCAGTTCATTCAGATCCCCTTCACCTGCAGGGAAGTGAAGCTTCAGGTGCTCAAATCCCTTCATAACTTCATCCACACCAACAAAAGTGTAGCCATCTGGAACCGAAGAGCAATGGTAAGTTTGTCTAGGTCTAGAAGGTAAGGCAAAGCCGACCGCCACCTTCATGGATATGTTCACAATTCACATGCAGCTCACAATTTTCCCTCTCCGTGATTTCATCCACGGGGTAGCAAGGATCCATCGTCGGTGCAACATCATCAGCCGCGAGCTCCGTGGAAACCATGCTGCTTTTCCACCGAGATGGTGGGCCAGTAGCATCAAATTCAGGATCTTCGTCTTGCCACTGGGATGGGCCGATAGCATCGAATGGAGGATCTTCGACCTGCCGCTGAGATGGGTTGGTAACTTGCTAGCTAAGTGCATTTATTTCCTCATGTTGCCTCCTTAATGTTTCTTTTATCTGCTGCATCCAGTCTGCCTCCCTGTCCTTTCTCCTCCGATGGCTTTTATTGGGATATTTCTTCATCTCATCGTGAAACTCGAGCTTCCATGGAAGGGAGCCTTCAGTGCCTATTTTTCGTCCTTCGTGTTCTTTATTCCCAAGGGCACGTGTTAGCTCGTCGATCTCTTTATCAGGATAGAACTTCCCCTCATGCACATCCTTCGTTTCAGTATTAATGGCTTATTAAGGTGTTACAAGATGTTCGTTTGTAAAAATACACGTCCCTGTTTCTAGGTTCAACTTTCCCACATACCCGCAGAACCAAGACTTTGCCTGTTCGGCCCACTCCGATGTCTTTAGAATGATCCCTTAATCAATCAGGTCGTTCTCAGCTTTCTCCCACTTAGGCCTAGCAGCCTTGTAGCCACATATCCCCATAACATGGTGATATTTCTTTAGCGCAATATTTGCCTTATTTATTTCTGACCTTTTCACAGCTCCAGCCGAGGTCTTGTACTCCACAAGTTCGTCCTAGTGATCTCTTAGCTTCTCATTCGCTCCAGTGAACTCCAGAGTTTTTTTTCTAGGATATACTCCTTGTACAATCTTTTCTTGTGGTTGGTGAATTGTGTGGCCATGTTCTTAAAAGCCCACTCCTTGACTTTTGTCTCTACAATTTTGTTTTGTGCATCCACCTCTGGCGGTAGGGTAAAATTTGTCATGAGAGTATTCCAAAGCATATCTTTGGATCTATCATCAACATAACTACCTCCATCCATCTTTGGCTTATTCCATTCTCGAATGGTGATCAGGATGATGTCCCTAACAACAACTCCGCATTGACTTACAAATAATCTTGCGTTCTGCGCGGGAGCAATCGGGGTGCCATTTTCAGCGACTTCTTCGATCTTGAACCTAGAATCGAGGGCCAAGTTTTTGTCAGGCCTCGTTTAGTTCCAGAAGATTGCTTCGATCCGGATGGCTAAAAAAATAAAGAATCGTTAATATATATATGCATATATATAAATCAATTAATGCATATAGTCAATAGCGGCTTAATTTATACACCTTGTCGTACTTTGTAGTCAAGGTTCCAACACCGGAGCCATCTCTTCACTCACCGGAGTCGTCTCTTCCCTCGGTGGAGTCCTCTCTTCGCTCAAGATCCTCCACTCCCTCACCGGAGTCGTTCAGATACCGTAAGGTGATATATTCACCGGCTATCATACCCTACAATAACTCTTCTTGATCTTCGTCGCGCTCCATAGTTTCTGCAAAGACTTGCTAGTTATTTCAATGCTATAAACACATAAAAGCGCTAATGAACTAAGGACACCGCGCGAAATGGTTGCCTCCACGGAGTTACGAAAACCGTGTGAAATGGTTGCCGCGCCAGTCTATCATCCCTTTATGGCGCGTGTTGTCGTGTCCGTCCATTGCCCCTATATGGCGCGCCTTGCCATGCCCTTCCATCGTCCCTATATGTCGTGCATTGTCTCGCCCTCCCTAACCTCAGACGTCGGCGGGAGCTCGAGTGCATCGTGTAACTCCAATGCTCATAAGCAATAACGATGCATATGTGAATGTCTCAAAATAAGAAAAATTAGGCCCTATACAAACTCATTTAAACATAGAAAACATTGACATCGAGAGTTCTACCTCATACAAAATTTTGTTCATACACAAATATATATATATATATATATATACATACACTTTCTTATATATACATACACTTTCTTATGTATACATACACTACAATACATACACTTTCATAACATACACTTTCTTATGTATACATACACTTTCATAATAATCCTTTCTTTTGTTCATACACAAAAATATATACATGCACTTTTTTTGCTTATACACAAAAATATATATACATACACTTTCTTATGTATACATACACTACAATACATACACTTACATAATAAATCCTTTCTTTTGTTCATAGACAAAAATATATACAAACACTTTCTTTTTGTTCATACACAAAAATATATATACATACATACACTTTCTTATATATACATATACATACACTACAATACATACACTTTCATAATAATCCTTTTTGTTCGTCCACAAAAATATTTATCCAACTAGGATTATTCAATCAAATATGCAACATTTAAGTGTATGTAATTAGGATTAAAATAAAAAAAGATTAAAATATGCAACTAGGATTAAAATAAATGGGATTATTTTAATAAAAAGATTATTCAACCGTATATACATTAAACTAGGATTATTCGATCAAATATGAAACTAGGATTCAATCAAATATATACATCCAACTAGGATTATTCAATCAGATATGCAAAAAGGAAAAAAAGAAATGGAAAGATAGCTCACAGGCGGCGGCGGCGAACTAGACCGGGGTCGATGGCGCCGGGCTTGGACAGGGTCGGCGGCACCGGGCGTGGACAGGGTCGGCGGCACCGAGCATGGACAGGGTCGGCAGTGGCTACTGCGGTGCGTGTCGTGGGAATGACCACGGCAGTCGCTACCGGGGGTAGCGATTAATACGATTGGGGGAAGAGCGAGTCGCCATCTATGGTGCGAGATTGGGATCAAACATGAGGGTTTACCTAGGTTCGGGCCCCCGTCGGGAAAAGACCTACTTCCTGATAGATTGTATTATCAGCGAGTGGATTACAAGATCAGCGAGGTTGGCGGCTAGGCAGCGAGTCACTTAGATGGGGTAGATAATAGGATGTGAGTATAATGAGAGCCCTATGGAGGTTTATATAGACTAACCTCGCTAGGATTTACAAGATTACAACTGAATCAGTTTAGGTTTTGGAGGATTTGACCTAACCTGACTAGGCCTATCTAGGATCTTGGGCCTTCAGCTTCCAGTCGCCGAGTCTTCTTTGAAGTCTCCTTCCAGTCGCCGTACCTGCAGGCCCAATCGCTATGGGCTAAGGATAATTGAATCTCCTTCCTGGGCATACCCCGATTGGTATATCCCCATAAGTAGTCCCCGAGTGCGACAGGGGTTCGGCGGAGGTGTCAACTTGGCAGTCGGAGTAGGCGACTACAGGTGGACACCCAGTCGAATCGGTGGCGAACTCCTCCAATGAAGGGAGAATTCTTCATGTGTGTCTTCAGTCGTAGCTTGGGCGAGCAGGAATATGCTCGAGTCGCCTTGCCTAGATGATTGGAATTGGTAAGCAAGCAAGCGAGTCGACTGACCAATTTTGTTGAAGTTGGACCGTTAGCTCAGTCAAACTAGCCGTTGGGTAATCCCAACGGTAACTTTCGCGGAATTGCCGCAAAGTAATGGCTAGCGCGAGACTGCCGGGTGGCACCGCTATATAAGGAGAGTGATAGAGGGAACTGCGAACCTTCCTCGCATTTCTCCGCCTCCTCCCATCCTCTGCCTCCAGAGCCATTTCCGATCTAAAACTTCCAGATCGAGCGACCCCTCTTTCGATGGTGCCCACCAAGGACCTGTGGGGAAAATCAAAGTGTACTACGGCCATGCTGCAATCATTCCAGGAGGCCGGTATACTCGCCAGGGGGATTGGTGGATCCCCATGGCCAGCAAGACCGAACTGAAGCCATGGACAGGGGAATTCATTTGCTTCCTCAGCCATCTGGAGAGGGTATTGGGATTCCCCACTTCGATCTTCTTTCGCCGATTCTGCGTGTACTACAACATTAAGCCCTCTGATCTAGGGCCTCACAACATCGAGAAGCTCGCCATCTTTGTCGCATTCTGCAAATGCTACCTGGGGTGCCGGCCTACTTCCCCATCTGGCTGGAGGTATTTCATGGCCGCGTTAGCTGTGAAGGAAAGGTGGCACCATTCTGGCTACGGGTGGCGTGACTTTCTAGCTAAAGCCCAATGCCAAGTTCCTGAAGCTCATGCTGCCGAAGAAGGCAGCAAACGAGTGGAAGAAGTGCTGGCTCTATGTGAAGGAGTCCACTCTCGCTAGAGAAGTGGCGATCCCGGCGTACACCGTGGAGCGAAGCGAGCCACGGAGACTGTCGGTGAAGAAGCTTCCCAGCGACCAGAAGATGGTCGTGGAGGAGATGTATTCTCAGATCAAGGAGCTGTAGGACGAGGGGTCGGAGACCATCAACCTCTACAACTATTGGCTTGGGCGGTGATTGGTCCCGCTAGCTACCCAGGCCCATTGGATGTATCATTACACCGAGGTGTTGGACCCAACAAGGTCGTGTGGCGTAGGATGGGCCACGGAAGACTATGTCGTGGCCTTGAAGAAAATCACTGATGCGAAGTTCACCGATACGTCGGCCGAACTTCGCCCATACATGGCTGGAAAGCGGATGGGTCCCATGGTAAATCTCCTCTCCTCATAGTTGTGAATTTCAGTCGTTTGTTTGAGTTGAGTCGCTGAATTTTCTCGCTGCTTTCAGCTTTTTCAAGTCCTTGAGAATAGGCTTCCTCCGGTTGACGAGGAAGTCCCTCACCAACTCTTGGATGAAGATGAAGGGGAGGACTCCAAGAGTGATGAGGAGGTCATGGAGGCGCAGGAGCCTACCCCCGCAGCATGGAGGACTCGTGGCTAGAAGCGGCACAAAATCGAGGCCAGTCGCAGCCTCGAGGAGCTTGACAGTGATGTGTACATCATCGACGAGTATAGCTCCCAGAGAGTGCCCACTCCGATCAAGCCTGCCCCAAAGACGAGGCCACTAGAGAAATGGTGGCTAAGTCAGTAGAGACATTCGAGTCGAAAGACGAGGCCGAAGAAGAGGAGGCTGCGGATGCGGCTAAGGCACCATAGGATCTAATACCATCGACAGAGTGGGAGACTCCAGACGCATCTACGGGGTCAGAATCCCCAGTCGCGGTGAAGGAGTCGGAAGCTCCGATAACAACAAAGTCGGAGGCTTAGTAGCGTCGCCCTATTTATTGGTTGTGGGTGATATTGGGTTCTCTCACTACCTCTCTAGGGTTTCCTGTCGTGCCACGCGACATCCTTCGCGCTAGATCCAACTTCTTTCGGCCTCGTGTTCTTAGCCACCTTGTCATGTCTGACCCTGATTCTGACCGGGACCAGGGAAATCGCCCTTGCTCCTATCGCGATCAATAAGACGAAGACTGCAGGAGGGATGATGTCCACCGATGGGAGGATCCGCGACGCTGCGAGGAGGATTGGAAAAGTGGACAAGGCAGGTGTTCGGAGTTTGACCTGCGCCATAAGTTGGATGCAACTTGGCGTGGCGAGGACTGATACCTTCGATCCGAATTCATGGATGTAGTATAATAGTCTTTTTCCCTAGTAGACCTAGGTTTAATCGAACCTTGGGAAACAATGCTAAAAGGATTTAAAATGGACACATCTACAAGACTTTGTTTTTTCATTTTACCTTCGTTTATCGGACCAATCTAGTTTACTTTTATCGTGGGTTGATTCAATGGATGGAGATAGGCTAGGGTTAAAGATCAACTTGCAGCTGCACATCATATGGGATAAAAGATAGTAATAAGCATAATCATGTGTAATGTTTCAATAGAGATAATCTCTCGTGGGAAACACATCCTAATATACTAGAGCCCCTGCGAGCAGCAGGCATAGCTATAGTATTTTGATCCAACCGAGTCCACCACGAAGCACCGGGCTACAAACGATTATTAAGTGTAAGACAAAGATCAAAGCCTTAAGTGGTGATGTTGTTGTGATCCCAAATGGGTCGCTAAGTGAAGACCGTACAACGCTTTATACCACTAGGTTTCCTATGAGATCACTGCTAGCCAAGTATCTCACCTCAAGCCTTTATCGATCTCGGGGATCTTGGGTACCTACAAGTCAAAGATCGAGGCAAGAGATAAAGAAACAAAAGATACAAATCCCTCTTTCAAACAATACACAATCACTACAAGAAAAGTGTCCATCCACAACGACTGGGTCCGTCGGTTGTCGTAGAAGGCACGTCTTCCGTGACAAATTTCTTGGCTCGATCGGTGCCGATGGAAAACTTTTTTTCTAGTTTCGCTGACCTCTACTACTATGAAACTGCTAAAAACATGGAGGAAGCTCGACCGGGGCGTGGCAGAAGCAAGATTTTTGGTTCCTCGCTCGATGTCGACTCGCTGAAGTCTTTTGAGGCGTGTGGGTCCTGGACGTCAGTGTCTCTAGCGGACCATACTTTTTGGTCGCGCCTCCCTGATTTGAACTTGATAACGTTGCTCGATGTGTATGCGATTTAGTCAGGTTGCTGGATCTCACATGTCAACCTCTAATTAGAAGAATCATGTGTATGATGGAATTTTTATTTCGCTCGCGCTACCCTGTTCCGAACTTGATAGCGTTGCTCGATGCATCTGCCATTTAATCAGGTTGTTGGGTCCCACATGTCATCCTCTCATTATAAGAAATATGTGCATGATGGAATCTTTTTTCTTGGCTCGTGCCTCCCTGATTTCAACTCGATAACATTGCTCGATCTATCTGTCGTTTAGTCACGATGTTGGGTCCATGTGAGCCTCTCATTAGAAGAATCGTGTGTATGATGGTTTTTTTCGCTTGTGCTAACCTATTCCGAACTTGATATCACTTCTTGATGCATCTACTATTTAATCAAACTCCTAGGCCCCACATGTCATCCTCTCATTAGAAGAAACGTGTGTATGATAGAATTTTTTCCCTCGGTCATGCCTCCGTGTTCTGAACTTGAAAGCGTTGCTCGCTGCATCTACCGTTTAATCACATTGTTGGGCCCCACATGTCATCCACTCATTAGAAGAAATTTGTGTATGATAAAAAATTTGTTGGGATGCAGCATTGAAAACAAAAAAATTCCTACGATGTGAACATCTAAACACCAAGATCTATCTGCCTAGATACAATCAACGGGTGGATATACTGAAGGGTTCTGCAGTAGAAAACTAAAAAAATCCTATGTTGGAACTCTAATAATGTCCAAGATCTATCTATGTAGTAATGTAGTAACGGCCGTAGCGTATAGAATACATACCCTTGTAGACCGGACGCTGTTAACATTCCGAGGGGAACGTGGTTGAAGTAGTCGAACTCGTGGCCGACCTCAAGGTCGCGAAGCTCCTCGCAGGTCACCCCTTGCTCCTTCTTCATCGTGTAACAGCTCCGGCTCACGACATCCAAGGTTCCTCAAGTGAGGCCCCCTGTGGTTTCGTACACATACGGTGTATGATGAAGACCTCTGGCTCCTTAATCTCCGCCGGGAGTGCGGAAGTAGATCTCTGGCTTGGAATCTCTGCAGCGCAACGGCATGCTGCAGGTGCGGTGTCTCTTGCTCGGATAGTCCTTACTTGGGACCGTGCCAACGCATGGAGACGAAAGAGAGAGGGAAGGAGAAAGTCAACCAAAGGACTTCTCCAAATATTGGTATGTCATCCCACCCATGGGCACCCCTTTATATAGGCTAAGGGGGTGTGCCTTTCTCAAAGGCTAAGCCAAGTGGGACTAATTGCTAAAGGAAATATCAAGAAAAAAGGCAAAACAGCCGGATGGGCTTGCTAGCCACATTCGGCCTAGTAGCTAGTAGTTCCGGTGGCAGCAGCAGCTGATGCGGGTGGGCCGGCGTGCCCACACCATGGCCCAGCAGCGGCCAAGGCGGCGGCCAGCGGCGGCTAGCGAGGCCACCCCGGGTGGGTCGGGTCTGCCTCCCGATGGCCCATCCCGCCTGCCTTGCCAGCTCCCCGCGCGCCCGTGTGGGCCGGGTCGAGCAGGCTGGTTGGCGGCCGGTGGCTATGGCCCGCCCCGTCCGGCGCTTAACTCCTGCCGCTAGCGCCCACCCACGCGGCATGCAGTTATCTGCCGCCCGCCTTTGTGGGCTGCTAAGCCCAACAACAGTAGTAGCAGGTTTTTCTGCCTTTTCTTTTTCCTTTTTCTAGCAGCTTTCCTTCTAGACCTTTTCCCTCCGGGATTTTGGTCTAATATGAAAGTTTCTTTTATAAATATTATTTAGAATATATTAATTCATAATTAACATATAATAAATGTATATTCAAATTCCCATTTATCCGAAAACACTTTTCCGGTCTTTTCCTTTATTCCTTTCTCCGAACAACTTCGGATCTCTCCGCGGAACAATTCGGGCTTTCTTTTTGTTTACTGTGATTCCAACTTGCAGAGGATCTCTAGCTCATCAGCTCGGGAATGGCACAGACATGATCTCCATCAATGATCAATAGCGGGACCGGGATGCCCATAATGACCCCTGTGCATTCCACCATGATAATGTCGTTTGAACCGTAAACAGTCGTTTCCCATTCCCTTTGCCACTTGATACCTAGTTCACCCGAGATTTGATCTATGGTATCTCCATACCTTTGTTCGATATCGTTACCGATGAACTTGTTTTCATGTTTCCGTGTCGTTGCATTCCGTGACCCAGTCACACGCTTGAAAGCTTCGTTAATGCAACGTCACCAAGATGGCCACTAATGTATCTGTATGTTACATGGATGGGAAAATCCTGGTCTTGATATGTACTCCTCTACACACCCCTTTGGGAAACCTGAGTGGCACCTTTTTGATCACCCAGCCACAGAGTGATACTTCATAACCATCTAAGCTCCCTCCATAACGGTGATTTGCATTACCTCATAGTCTAAGGATCAATTTGCAAGGTTTCCTTAGTTTATCATTAATGGTGAACTTTGTAACTAGATCTCATTAAGATACAACTGGTTGGGTTGTTTGTCTATCACATCATTCAACTAATGACATGACCTCATTGTTAGTTGGCATAAATGCCCATGATCTCGAAACCCTAGATCATCCTCATGACCAATGAACTAGTTCGCTAGAGGTAACTAGAGACACGGTTTGTTTACTTACCACACGTGTATTAACGTTTCGTATTAATACAGTTATAGCACAGTATGAAACTATTATGAACTAATTGAGATATGACAATAAAAACCTATTTATTATTTGCCTCTAGGGCATATCTCCTTCAGTCTCCCACTTGCATTAGAGTACAAATAATCTAGCTCGCATTTTACTCATCATAAACCATATCACATATGAGTTTATTGATCATGCATGCTTATGGAATACATCATGTCCATGTTCTGGTTTACCAGATCATTATGTATTTGCAAATCGCTAATGTCTTCATAACTTTGACATTCATACCATTATCTCATAATGGGTTGAAGTATTCGGTTGGCGACAAAGTGAGACTTTGTTTCTAGTGTTTATAATGACGGTCGTTATCACTATTGTCATCTAAACTTTGAAACACACTTTGCCATCCTTTGTGTATATACGGCAGTTATGGCAGTAGAACGAGGCCGGTTTCCAGGAGCCTACAATGACTTTAGATCAACCTCGAGGGCTTTCTCATGGGCACTATGCCCTAGGACACATCATTCTTGTTGGAGATATGCCCAAGAGGCAATAATAAAAGTGGTTATTATTATATCTTTGTGTTTATGATGAATGTTTACATGCCATGCTATAATTGTATTATTAGGAAACACTAATACTTGTGTGTTTTGTAAACATAAAAGAGTCCCTAGTAAGCCTCTTGTTGAACTAGCTTGTTGATTAATAGATGATCACGGTTTCCTGATCATGGACATTGGATGTCATTAATAACAAGGTTATATCATTAGGAGAATGATGTGATGGACACACACCCATAGTAAGTGTAGCATAAGATCAAGTCATTAAGTTCGTATTGCTACAAGCTTTCAAATGCATAGTAACCTAATCCTTTGACCATGAGGTTACGTTAATCACCATCACCGGATGGGTACTTTGATAACATCAAACACCGCTTCGTAACTGGGTGGTTATAAAGGTGTCATTGGGTATTCTGAAAGTATGTGTTGAAGCACATGGACCAAGATCGGGATTTGTCCATCCATATGACAGATAGATATGCTCTGGGCCCTCTCGGTGGAATGTCATCTAGTTAGCTTGCAAGCATGTGACTAGGTCACAAGGGATGA
Organism: Avena sativa; assembly: GCA_916181665.1. Lineage (NCBI taxonomy): Eukaryota > Viridiplantae > Streptophyta > Magnoliopsida > Poales > Poaceae > Avena > Avena sativa. Next base: position 453,781,894 of record OV702295.1, on the reverse strand, counting down.
CATATCATGGAACCAGTAAAGCGTACTTATCAGTAACAAGGTAGAACTAGGTATGGAGATACCGACGATCAAACCTCGGATAAGTAGAGTATCGCGTGACAAAGGGAATTGGTTTTCGTATGTAAATGGTTCTATCGATCACGAAGTCATCGTTGAGTATGTGGGAGCCGTTATGGATCTCTAGATCCCGCTGATGGTTATTGATCGGAGAGGTGTCTTCATCATGTCTGCATATTCACGAACCGTAGGGTGACACACTTAAGGTTCGATGCTGTTTAGGTAGATATGGTATGTGCGTTGGAGGCCGAATGTTGTTCAGAGTCTCGGATTGGATCTAGGACATCACGAGGATATCCGGAATTGTCCCGAGAATAAGATTCATATAATGGAGATCATTTTCTAGGTTCGGAAATGTTCCGGAGTGTTTATATGGGGATTCTAGAAGGTTTCGGAATGTTCTAGAAGGTTCTAGAAAGTTCCGTGGAGTTTACTTGAAAACCAAGAAAGGAAAAGGGGAAACTTGGGAGGGAAGGAAACTCCCCCCAAGCCCCCCCTTGTGCGCCCTAGGGGTGGGAACCCTAGGCGCCACCCCTCCCTCTATAAATAGAGGGGTGGAGGCGCCCCCCCCCCCTTGCCCTTCCACTCTCCTTGCCCTAGCCACCTCTCTCCTCCTCCTTCGCTCTGCTCTGGCTTAGGCGAAGCCCTGCAGAATTCTCTACTCCACCACCACCACGCCATCGTGCTGCTGGGATTCCGTGGAGAGATCTACTACCTCTGCTGCTCGCTGGAACAGGGAGAGGAAGGTCTGCATCGACTCTGCACGTGTGACCGATTGCGGAAGCGCTGCCGGAACGCGGTGCCGGAAGGCTCGTCCACTCGATTTTGAGATCGGCAAGTGATCGTCTACATCAACCATGAGATCCGATCTCGCACAAGGCTTTCGGATCTACAGGGGTTAGTACAGATCTTTCTCGTTGCACATGTCTAATAGATTAGATCTTGGATCTTATCTAGATTAGATCTGGGTTTTGTTTGTTCTTGCGGTAGAATTTTTTTGTTTTCCATGCTACGAACCCATAAGTTGTATCAGAGACGTGTCTATGCGTAGATCTGTTGCACGAGTAGAACACAATGGTTTTGTGGGCGTTTGTGCCCGTGCCGTCTTTTGCTTTGTGTACTTTGCATCTTGCGGTATGGTGGGATGAAGCGGCTCGGGCTAACCTTACATGTCATCGCACATGAGACTTGCTCCACGCTTGACGTGTAACTTGCTTTGCACAAGTGGCTTTGCGGGTGTCTGTCTCTCCCACCATAGTATAGATCCAATTTACACTTTGCACTTGATAGCACTTCTATCAACGTTGTGGTTCAGTTTCGTAGGTAAGATCCGTTCTTATCCGAAAGCCCCAAACCACGTAAAACATGCAAAAAAATTTAGAGGCGTCTAACTTGTTTTTGCAGGGGTTTTGTGATGTGATATGGCCATCATGTGATTGTGATTATATTTGATGTATGCAATGATCCTTGTTGTAATATGGCAACCGGCAGGAGCCTAATGGTTGTCTTTAATTCTGTTAAGACCTGCGTGTCTATTCATCTTGTAATAGCTTTATTCCAAGTAGTTGTAATAGTTGCTAGTGATGATGGACAACCATGAAGCGGCGCCACTGACCTTGACGCAATGCTGGTGATGATGGAGATCATGTCCGTGCTTTGGAGATGGAGATCAAAGGCATAAGAAGAAAGGGCCATATCATATCACACTAATTATGAATTGCCTGTGATGTTAATCCTTTATGCATCTTGTATTGCTTAGATAGCGACGGTAGCATTATAAGATGATCTCTCTCACTAAGTATCAAGTAATAAAGTGTTTGTCCTTAGTTGGCACCGTTGCTAAGACTCGTCGTTTCAAAGCATCTCATGATGATCGGATGTGATAGATTCTACGTCTACATACAATGGGTGCAAGCCAGTTTTGCACATGTGAAAACTAAGGTTAATCTTGATGAGCCTAGCATGTACAGACATGGTCTCGGAACACGGAATACCAAAAGGTAGAGCATGAGTCATATAAATGATATGATGAACATGAAGATTGTTCGCCGTTGAAACTACATCTTCTCTCGTGAAGATCGGACTTGGTGTAGTTGATTTGGTTCGTGTAATCAGTAAGACAACATGAGGGATGTTGTTTTGAGTGGGAGTTCACCTAGTTAATTTAAGAATTAAAATTGAACTCAATTTATCATAAACTTAGTCTAAACTACTTGCAAATTTGTTGTAGATTATGGCGAACCTCTCCATCAATTTCAATGTGTTCCTAGAGAAATAAAAGCTTAAGAACAATGGAAGCAACTTCACGGACTGGCTCCATGGAATGAAGATTGTCCTCAGGGCTGGTCAGTTGACCTATGTGCTCGAAGCACCGGTAGGTGACCCACCTACAAAAGATGCCACCGATGACGTAAAGAATGTTTACGCCACTCGGAAAAATCACTACTCCACAGTTCAGTGTGCCATCATGTACAGTTTAGAAACGGATCTTCAGAAGCGCTTTGAGCACCATGACCCGTTTGATATCATCAAAGAGCTCAAGCTGATTTTTGAGACTCATGCGGCCGTGGAGAGCTATGAGGCCTCCGAAAAGTTCTTTAACTGTAAGATGGAAGAGGGCAACTCCGTTAGCGAGCACGTGCTCACCATGTCTGGGCACGCAAACAAGCTAAAAGAGTTGGGGATAACGATTCCTAATGAGTTAGGGATTCACCGTGTCCTCCAATCACTGCCACCGAGTTATAAGAACTTTGTGATGAACTACAATATGCACTGCGTGAACAAGATGTTGCCTGAACTATCGTCCATGCTGAAAACTGCTGAAGTGGAGATCAAGAAGGAGCACCAAGTGTTGATGGTCAATAAGACCACCAATTTCAAGAAACAGGGCAAGCCTAAGAACAAGGGCAACTTCAAGAAGGACGACAGGAAAGCTGACGCGCCTGCTAAGAAGCCCAAGGTTAGTTCTAAGCCTGAAACTGAATGCTGAAGGAAATATGCCCTGAGAGGCAATAATAAAGTTGTTATTATATATTCCTTATACATGACAGATGTTTATTTTACATGCTAGAAATGTATTGACTCGGAAACATCAATACATGTGTGTTTAATAAACAAAAAGGGTTCCTAGTCATGCCTCTCTTATAGACTAGCTTGTTGATTAACAGGATGATCAAGGTTTCCTAATCATGGACATTGGATGTTGTTAATACCAAGGTCACACCATTGGTGGAATGATGTGATGAACATTCATCCGAAGTATAGCATTATGATCAAGTCATTATGTTTATATTGCTATAACATCATACGAAGTAATCTTTATCCTTAGACCATGAGATCATGTTAATTGCTAACACCAGAAGAGTATCTTGATAACATCAAACGTCACACCATAACAGGGTGACTATAAAGATGGGTTCAGTACTACGAAGGTGTTATGTTGAGGCTCATGGATCAAGAGTGGAATTTGTCAATCCAGATGACGGATAATTATGCTCTGGGCCCTCTCGGTGATATCACATTAGGATAGCTTGGAAGCAAGTGATGTGATCACTAGAATGTTATATCACGGGAACGAGAAAAGAGTGCATGTCGGTAACGAGATCAAACTAGGTATGGAGATACCGATGATCGAATCTCAGACATGTAATATATCGAGAGACAAAGGGATTTAGTTACAAGCATTAAAGGTTCTCACGATCACAGGAGTCATCGTTGAATGTGTAGGAGTCAGTACGGATCTCCAGGTCCCGCTGCTGATTATTGATCGGAGAAGGGTCTCGATCATGTCTGCATTATTCGCGAACCGTAGGGTGGCACACTTAAGATTTATCGGACACCATTTTGGAGCACATATGTTTCAGACGAAAGAATTGCAAAGCGCAGGAATTGTTTCAATAGAAACAGGAAATTGTTTCGAGTGAAATTGCAGAAGGTGGTTCTGCATGTGATATTGAAATATTGCAAGGGGCTATATGTGAATGTTTGTTAATTAAAGTAATTAGCAAAATTCTGAATAAATTTAATAAAAAGAGTTTTATTAAATGAGAGAGCATTTAATTTGGAGAAATTTAATGCATTTAAAGTGGAGACTTTAAAAGGGAATGCGAAGAGGCATTTTAATGTGGAGGGGTTACCACCACATGAATGGGGGAGGTGAGGGGTCACCCCCCATGCGCCGGCCATGGAGAGGGGGCACCCCCCCTCCTCCTATAAAAGGCCACCCATTCCCTCCTTCATCCTCACACCTCCTTGGGAAGGATCTCTCCCCCTCTAGAATTATTCCCCCATGGTCTCGGATTAGCGAGATACATGTTCCCGGTTGCATTTCGTCTGGAAGGAGTTGCTGCTTCCACTGGATCGCTGGAGCGAGGAGGTGGAGGTTGTCCGATGGCTTGAACGTGTGTGCGAGTGCGGATGCGCTGCTGAGTTGCGGCGCTTGGACTTCCTCACGATCTTGAGATCGGCAAGTGTACGACTACATCAACCACAAGTTCCTACTCGTTAACAAAGCTCGTTGTCTACGAGGGTAAGTTCTCGTTGGATGTATGTCCACCTATTGCTTTGTACCTAGTAGATAGATCTTGGCGTGTAGTTCACACCGTAGGAAATTTTTTGTTTTCTATGTTATGGACCCAACAGTGGTATCAAAGCCTGATCTATGCGTAGGTGCTTAGCATGGGTAGTACACATATGGTTGATATGTGGGCGATGATGATCATGTTATTGCATCTTCTATGTATTTTGGATATTGGTGGCATAGTGGGATGAAGCGGCCCGGACCAACCTTACATGTCATCGTACATGAGACCGGTTCCACGACTGACATGCAACTTGTTTTGCATAAGTGGCTGGCGGGTGTCTGTCTCTCCTACTATAGTCAATATCTGATTTACAACGAGTTGCTAATAACTTAGTTATCCTCGTTGTGGTTCATGTTCGTAGGTGAGAACGGTTCTATCTCCGAAAGCCCTAAGCCACGTAAAACTTGCAATTGATAAATTAGAGGCGTCTAGTTTAGATCGTTGCTAGGCTAGTGTATTGATATGGTATTGTTGTAAGTAGATGTATGGTAGATACTCTTACAACACAATCAACGTGTAAGTTCCATAGACCTTGGACTTACACACAAAGGAATGATAGAGATCATACCACGATGCAAGTGATAGAGATCAAATGCATGGACCATATCATCTCACTTTACACATTAGATGTTAGCATCTTATACTGCTAGTTTGGCGCGTTTGATAGCATTATAAGATGATCCCTCATTTAAATATCAAGATAAAAATGTGTTCTTCCTTGAGTATGCACCGTTCTATGGATCGTGTTTCGAGACATCACGTGATGATAAGGTGTACTCGAATCTACGCTTTCATAGGAACGGGTGTAAGACAGTTTTACACACGCGAATACTAAGGTTCTTACTTGGCGATCCTAGCATGTACAGACATGGCCTCGAAACACAGACCGAAAGGTTAAGCATGAGTCATATGGTTGATATGATGCCCATATAGATGCTCGCCTTTGAAGCTATATCAACTCACGTGATGATCGGACTTGATATAGTGGATTTGGTTCATGTAATCACCAAAAGGACACGAGGGATGTCGTTTTTGAGTGGGATTTCATTAGTAATTTGGATTAGTTGAACTCAATCTATCATAAACTTAGTCTAAATAAACTTTACAAATTCTGTTGTAGATGGCACCACCTGCTTTTAATTTCAATGTGTTCATGGAAAAAGAGAAACTTGCTGCGAATGGTAGCAACTTCACCAACTGGGCTCTGAATTTGAGGATTCTCCTCACTGCTGCACAAAATAAATATGTGCTAGATGCGCCGCTAGGCCCCCCACCAGCTCCTGATGCCCCTGACAAGGAAAAGAATGTCTATGTGACTCGTCAGGAGGACCACAACTTAGTTCATTGCGGCATATTGTATGGGCTAGAGCCAAAACTTCAAAAGCATTTCAAAAATGGCAATGCCTTTGATACCATGGGAGAATTGAAAATGATTTTCGATACCCATGCTGCCGTAGAGAGTTATAATGCTACAGAAAAGTTCTTTAGCTGCATGATGGAGGAAAACAGCTCCGTTAGTGAGCACGTACTCAAAATGTCTGGGTACGCCGATAAGCTTGTGTCCTTGGGAATAACGATTCCCATTGACTTAGGCATACATCGTGTTCTCCAATCTCTGCCACCTAGCTACAAGAGCTTCGTGATGAACTATAATATGCAGGGCATGAAGAAGTCTCTTCCCGAGCTTTTGTCAATGCTTAAGACTACAGAAGTGGAGTTTAGGAAAGAACATCAAGTGTTGATGATCAATAGGACCACCGGTTTCAAGAAGGACAAGAAAGGCAAGCACAAGGGAAATAAGGGTGGAAAGTCTGTTGCCATGCCTAAAAAGAAACCCCGGGTTGGCCCTAAGTCTGACACCGAGTGCTACTATTGCAAGGGGACTGGCCATTGGAAGCGCAACTGCCCCAAGTATTTGGCGGACAATAAGTCTAGCAAGGCAAACAAAGGTATATGTGATATACATGTTATTGATGTGTACTTGACTAGTACTCGCAGTAGCACCTGGGTATTTGATACCGGATCGGTTGCTAATATATGTAACTCGGTTCAGGGGCTACGGAACAAGCGACAACTAGCAAGGGATGAGGTCAGGATGCGGGTCGGCAATGGATCAAGAGTTGATGTGATCGCCGTCAGGACGCTACCTCTCCATTTGCCATCGGGATTAGTTATAAACCTAAATAATTGTTATTTGGTGCCTGCACTGAGCATGAACATTGTATCTGGATCGTGTTTGATGCAAAGTGGTCATTCCTTTAAATCTGAAAACAATGGTTGTTCGATTTATAAGAATGATATCTTTTATGGTCATGCACCTATGTTGAATGGTTTATTTCTATTGGATCTCGATAGTAATATTATGCACATCCATAATGTTAATGCTAAAAAGATTAAACTTGATGATGATATGTCTACATATATGTGGCACTGCCGTCTAGGTCATATTGGCATTAAACGCATGAAGAAACTCCATTTTGATGGACTTTTGGAATCACTTGATTTTGAATCATTTCATACATGTGAGCCATGCCTTATGGGCAAGATGACTAGAACGCCGTTTTCCGGTTCAATGGAACGGGCGACAGATCTATTGGAAATCATACATACTGATGTGTGTGGACCAATGAGTGTGTCGGCGTGAGGTGGATATCGTTATTTTGTTACTTTCACAGATGATTTGAGTAGATATGGGTATATCTATTTGATGAAACACAAGTCTGAAACTTTTGAAAAGTTCAAGGAATTTCAGAATGAAGTGGAAAATAATCGTAATAGAAAGATCAAATTTCTACGGTCTGACCGTGGAGGAGAGTATCTAAGTTACGAGTTTAGCACACACATGAAAGAGTGTGGAATAGTTTCACAACTCACGCCTGCCGTAACACCACAACGTAATGGTGTGTCGGAACATCGTAATCGTACCTTATTGGATATGGTTTGATCTATGATGTCTCTGACTGACTTACCTCTGTCATTTTGGGGTTATGCACTGGAAACAGCTGCATTCACTTTAAATCGGGCACCATCTAAATCCGTTGAAACGACACCGTATGAATTATGGTTTGGAAACAAACCTAAGCTGTCATTTCTTAAGGTTTGGGGATGCGATGTTTATGTGAAGAAACTTCAACCGGATAAACTCGAACCCAAAGCGGAAAAATGCATCTTCATAGGATACCCTAAGGAAACAATTGGATATACCTTCTATCACAGATCCGAGGACAAGGTTTTTGTTGCCAAGAATGGATCCTTTCTTGAGAAGTAGTTTCTCGCGAAAGGTGTGAGTAGTCGGAAGGTAGAACTCGAAGAGGTTATTGAACCTTCTCTTCATGGAATGGCGAGTGGCGCAGCACCGGAAGTTGTTTCGGAGTTGACTTCACCTAATGAAGAGAGAGCTAATGATAATGATCATGAAACTCCGAAAGAGGACACTACCAAACCTCGCAGGTCAAGCAGGACACGTGCAGCTCCTGAACTGTACGGCAATCCTGTGATGAATTTCATGGTTGATGAAATGGATGACCCTGCAACGTATGAAGAAGCGATGATGAGCCCGGATTCCAACAAATGGCTAGAAGCCATGAAATCCGATATGGAATCCATGTACGAGAACCAAGTTTGGAACTTGGTGGACTTACCTCACGACCGAAAGGCCGTGGAGAATAAATGGATTTTCAAAAGAAAAACTGATGCTGATGGTAATGTGACCATCTATAAGGCTCGACTTGTCGCAAAGGGGTTTCGACAAATTCAAGGAGTTGACTACGATGCGACATTCTCTCCCGTAGCGATGCTTAAGTCAGTTAGGATTATGTTAGCAATTGCTGCATATTTCGATTATGAAATATGGCAGATGGATGTCAAAACTGCGTTCCTCAATGGTAAGATTGAAGAAGAGTTGTATATGATACAACCTAAGGGTTTTGTCAATCCTAAGGATGCTAATAAGGTGTGCAAACTTCAACGATCCATCTATGGACTGAAGCAAGTATCACGAAGTTGGAATCTCCGCTTTGATGAGGTGATCAAAGAGTTTGGATTAGTCCAAACTTATGGAGAGGCTTGTATTTACAAGAAAGTGAGTGGGATCAATGTGGCATTTCTGATATTATAAGTGGATGACATATTATTGATTGGAAATGATATAGATCTTTTAAACAGTGTTAAAAGTTATCTAAACAGCAAATTTTTGATGAAAGACCTTGGTGAAGCGTCATATATATTAGGCATTAAAATCTATAGAGATAGATCAAGGCGCCTAATTGGGCTATCGCAGAGTACATACCTTGATAAGATATTAAAGAAGTTTAATATGGACGAAAGTAAGAAGGGGTTCTTACCTATGTTGCAAGGCAAGACATTGAGTAAGACTCAAAGTCCGGCTATGGCGGAAGAAAGAGAGATGATGGATAAGATCCCCTATGCCTCAGCCATAGGCTCTATTATGTATGCCATGCTATGTACAAGACCGGATGTGGCACATGCTATTAGTTTGACTAGTAGGTACCAATCTGATCCAGGTTCGTAACACTAGATAGCGGTAAAGAACATCCTCAAGTACTTTCGTCAGTGCGTTGCTGGATCAACAACAGAGGCGGAATATGTTGCTGCTTCAGAAGCGGCACAGGAAGCAGTCTGGATGAAAGAGTTCATTACGGAACTGGGTGTGGTTCCCAGTGCGTTGGACCCGATGGTGATCTATTGTGACAACAATGGAGCCATAGCCAACGCAAAGTAACCAAGGTCTCACAAGAATTCCAAGCATATTAAGCGCCGGTTTCATTCCATCCGCGAGCATGTCAAGGATGGAGATATAAAGATTTGTAAAGTACACACGGACCTAAGTGTAGCAGATCCGCTGACTAAAGTTCTCCCTAGGGAAAAACATGATCAACACCAGAACTCCATGGGTGTTAGATTTATCACTATGTGAACTAGATTATTGTCTCTAGTGCAAGTGGGAGACTGAAGGAAATATGCCCCGAGAGGCAATAATAAAGTTGTTATTATATATTCCTTATACATGATAGATATTTATTTTACATGCTATAAATGTATTGATTCAGAAACATCAATACATGTGTGTTTAATAAACAAAAAGGGTTCCTAGTCATGCCTCTCTTATAGACTAGCTTGTTGATTAATAGGATGATCAAGGTTTCCTGATCATGGACATTGGATGTTGTTAATAACAAGGTCACACCATTGGTGGAATGATGTGATGAACATTCATCCGAAGTATAGCAATACGATCAAGTCATTATGTTTATATTGCTATAACATCATACGAAGTAATCTTTATCCTTAGACCATGAGATCATGTTAATTGCTAACACCAGAAGAGTATCTTGATAACATCCAACGTCACACCGTAACAGGGTGACTATAAAGATGGGTTCAGTACTACGAAGGTGTTATGTTGAGGCTCATGGATCAAGAGCGGAATTTGTCAATCAAGATGATGGATAGATATACTCTGGGCCCTCTCGGTGATATCACATTAGGATAGCTTGCAAGCAAGTGATGTGATCACTAGAATGTTATATCACGGGAACGAGAAAAGAGTGCATGTCGGTAACGAGATCAAACTAGGTATGGAGATACCGATGATTGAATCTCGGACATGTAATATATCGAGAGACAAAGGGATTTAGTTACAAGCGTTAAAGGTTGTCATGATCATAGGAGTCATTTTAATGTGGAGGGGTTACCACCACATGAATGGGCGAGGTGAGGGTTCACCCCCCCATGCGCCGGCCATGGAGAGGGGGCACCCCCTCCTCCTATAAAAGGCCACCCATTCCCTCCTTCATCCTCACACCTCCTTGTGAAGGATCTCTCTCCCCCTCTAGAATTATTCCCCCATGGTCTCAGATTAGCGAGATACATGTTCCCGGTGGCATTTCGTCTGGAAGGAGTTGTTGCTTCCGCTGGATCGCTGGAGCGAGGAGGTGGAGGTTGTATGGTGGCTTGAACGTGTGTGCGAGTGCGGATGCGCTTCTGAGTTGCGGCGCTCGGACTTCCTCACGATCTTGAGATCGGCAAGTGTATGACAACATCAACCACGAGTTCCTACTCATTAACAAAGCTCGTTGTCTACGAGGGTAAGTTCTCGTTGGATGTATGTCCACCCGTTGCTTTGTACCTAGTAGATAGATCTTGGCGTGTAGTTCACACCGTAGGAAATTTTTTGTTTTCTATGCTGTGGACCCAACAAATGCTTCTACTGCAAGGGTGCTGGTCACTGGAAGCGTAACTGTCCCAAGTACCTGGCGGATCTAAAGAATGGCAACATCAAGAAGAAAGGTATATTTGATATACATGTTATATTTGATACTGGTTCAGTTGCTCATATTTGTAACTCAAAACAGGAACTGCGGAATAAGCGAAGACTGGCGAGAGACGAGGTGACGATGCGCGTTGGAAATGGCTCCAAGGTTGATGTGATCGCCGTCGGCACGCTCCCTCTACATCTACCATCGGGATTAGTTTTAAATTTAAATAATTGTTATTTGGTGCCTGCGTTAAGCATGAACATTATATCTGGATCTTGTTTATTGCGAGACGGTTACTCTTTTAAGTCCGAGAATAAAGGTTGTTCGATTTATATGAGTAATATCTTTTATGGTAATGCACCTGAGATGAATGGTTTATTCTTACTGAATCTCGGTAGTAGTGATACACATGTTCACAACATAGATGCTAAATGAATAAAACTGAATGATAATTCTACATACATGTGGCACTGTCGTCTTGGTCACATTGGAGTGAAGCGTATGAAGAAACTCCATTCTGATGGACTTCTTGAATCACTTGATTTTGAATCACTTGAAAGATGCGAAGCATGTCTAATGGGAAAAATGACTAAGACTCCATTCTCTGGAATAATGGAGCGAGCTACAGACTTATTGGAAATAATACATACCGATGTATGCGGCCCAATGAGTGTAGCATCGCGTGGTGGATATCGTTATGTTCTCACTTTCACGGATGACTTAAGTAGATATGGGTATGTCTACTTTATGAAACATAAGTCCGAAACTTTCGAGAAGTTTAAGGAATTTCAAAGTGAAGTGGAAAATCATCGTAACAAGAAGATTAAATTTCTGCGTTCTGACCGCGGAGGTGAATATCTAAGTTATGATTTTGGCATGCATTTAAAGAAATGTGGAATACTTTCGCAATTGACACCGCCGGGAACACCACAGCGTAATGGTGTGACCGAACGTCATAATCGAACTCTCTTAGATATGGTTCGGTCTATGATGTCTCTTACAGATTTACCGCTATCATTTTTGGGCTATGCATTAGAGAAAGCCGCATTCACTTTAAATAGGGCACCATCTAAATCCGTTGAAACGACACCGTACGAATTGTGGTTTGGAAACAAACCTAAGTTGTTGTTCCTTAAAGTTTGGGGTTGCGAAGCGTATGTAAAGAAGTTACAACCTGATAAGCTTGAACCCAAAGCGGAGAAATGCGTCTTCATAGGATACCCTAAAGAAACATTTGGGTATACCTTCTATCATAGATCCGAAGGCAAAGTTTTCGTTGCCAAGAATGGATCCTTTCTTAAGAAGGAGTTTCTCTCAAAGGAAGTGACTGGAAGGAAAGTAGAACTCGACAAGGTTATTGAACCTTCTCTCAGAATTGAGAGTGGCACAGCACCGGAAGATGGTTTTGTGCCGCCTGCACCAATTGGGGAGGAAGCTAATGATGGTGATCATGAAACTTCAAACGAGGTTGCTGCTAAACCTCGCAGGTCAACGAGGGTCCGTACCACTCCTGATTGGTATGACCCTGCCTTGAACGTCATGTTGGTGGACAACATTGATGACCCTACGACGTATGAAGAAGCTATGGTGAGCCCAGATTCTGACAAATGGCTAGAAGTTATGAAATCCGAAATGGGATCCATGTACGAAAACCAAGTGTGGACTTTGGTGGACTTATCGGATGGCCATAAGGCTGTCGAGAACAAATGGATTTTCAAAAGAAAAACAGATGTTGATGGTAATGTTACCATCTATAAAGCTCGACTTGTCGCGAAAGGGTTCCGACAAATTTAAGGAGTTGACTACGATGAGACATTCTCACCAGTAGCGAAGCTAAAGTCTGTGAGGATTTTGTTAGCAATTCCTACATATTTCGATTATGAGATTTGGTAGATGGATGTCAAAACGGCGTTCCTTAATGGAGACATTGAGGAAGAGTTGTATATGGTATAACCCAAGGGTTTTGTCGATCCTAAAGAAGCTAACAAGGTATGCAAACTCAGCGCTCCATTTATGGACTGAAGCAAGCATCCCGGAGTTGGAATCAACGTTTTGATAAAGTAATCAAAAACTTTGGATTTATACAAACTTATGGAGAAGCTTGTATTTACAAGAAAGTGAGTGGGAGCTCTATAGCATTCCTAGTACTATATGTAGATGACATATTGTTGATTGGGAATGATATAGAACTTCTTAATAGTGTCAAAGCCTATTTGAATAATAGTTTTTCAGTGAAGGATCTTGGCGAAGCGGCATATATTCTAGGCATCAAAATTTATAGAGATAGATCAAGACGCCTAATAGCGCTTTCACAAAGTACATACTTGGACAAAGTTCTAAAGAGGTTTAGAATGGAAGAGAGCAAGAAAGGGTTCTTGCCCATGTTGCCAGGTAAGACCTTGAGTAAGACTCAAAGTCCAGCTTTGGCAGAAGATAGAGAGAAAATGAGTAATATTCCCTATGCCTCGGCCATAGGTTCTATCATGTATGCCATGCTGTGTACAAGACCGGATATAGCACATGCTGTTAGTTTGACTAGCAGATATCAAAGTGATCCTGGAATGGAGCACTGGACAGCGGTCAAGAATATCCTAAAGTACCTAAACAGGACTAAGGATATGTGATACGTCCATTTTGCATCACTATTCTATGTCTTAATTCACTATTATTCATTGATATATTTCGTATTGAGAGGTGATACTTATGTTATTTCATCTATTTTTGCATGGTTGATGACTTTTGGAGCATGGACCGCTGCAGTCAGGATTTTGATGGAAAAGGTGATGTTTGGAGGCAAAATTCGCGAAGATCAGAAAATCCGGGAAAATATACGGAAAATTCTATTTTCCCAGAAGACTCAAGATGCCAGAAGATGGAGTGGAGGTGGGCCACAAGGGGCCCACACCACCCCATGGCGCGGGCAGGCCTAGGCCGCGCCAGGGAGTGGTGTGGCCACCCTGGCCCACTCTAGCCTCTCCCCTCTGGCGTATATCTTCCTCCCGAAACCCTAAGACCTGGAGGAGCGACCACAGAAAGATTCCGCCGCCTCTACGGGGCGGAAAACACCGAGAGAGAAAGATCTCTCCGGCAGACAGATTTCTGCCGAGGGAATTCCTTCCCGGAGAGGGGAGATTGTCGCCATCAACACCACCATCAAGCTGGACTTCATCGGGATCATCATCATCATCATCACCACCACCATCATCACCATCAGCACCCTCATCACCATCTCCATATTGCTGTAACAATTGTGTTGAATCTTGCATAGTTCATAGGGGAAACTTTCCCGGTGTTGATTACTCTTTGTAGTTGATGCTATTGAGTGAACCATTAAATTATTGTTTATGTTCAGATTGTTATACATCATTATTCCATATCTGATCATGATCCATATGATGTCCTGTGAGTAGTTCGTTTTGTTCTTGAGGACATGGGAGAAGCCTTGTTGTTAGTAGTGGAGTTGCGTTGAGAAAGATTCAATAGATTGTTATTTAAGTTGTGGTGTACTTCTTCTAGTGGTGTCATGTGAACGTCGACTACATGACACTTCACCTATATGGGCCTAGGGGAATGCATTGTGTATTTGGCTACTAATCGTAGGGGTTGCCGAAGTGACAGAAACCTGAACCCCCGTTAGGAAACCATTGCACAAGGGACGTAACGGTCTTAGAGTTTAAAGCTCTGGTTAGGTTTTACCTTAATTACTTTCTTGTACTTACAGATGTTTGCAAGGGGGTTTAATCACAAGTATATATTAAGTCTTGGATAGGATGGTACATTAGCACAGGTTCACCCACACAACACTTAGCAAGCTAAAGAAGATTAATCGACTATATGAAGCGAAAGCACTTGACAGTCTTCCCATGTGTCCTCGAGAACGTTTGGTCATCTATAGAAATACAACCGGCTTGTCCTTTGCTGCATAAAGGATTGGGACACTTGCTGCATTTATTCCTACTGTCTTTTACTTACTCGTACTTTGATTACTTGCTTTATCAAAAACCCCTAAAAATCCATTTGCTAAGTATTTGCAGAGAATTCCTGATCCATACCACTAGCCAGCACCTTCTACTCCTCGTTCGGCTCGACACTCTTACTTATCGAAAATACTGCGATACACCCCCTATACTTGTGGGTCATCAAGACTATTTTCTGGCGCCGTTGCCGGGGAGTGAAGCGCTATTGGAGAGTGGAACTGGTAAAGGAAACTTCTACTGTGAGTATTGTTTACTTCTGCTAGTTGCTTTATTTTCGTTATGGATAATTCGCTGAGTTTCTTATTTGGTAATGCTACTACCACTGCTAAGGTAGTAGATAAGCCACCACCTGCTGAGAAAGATGTTTTCAAAATACCTACAAGAATTATTGATCGTGTTATGGATAACTACTATGTTGGGGATGGAACTGTCCATCCCGGTGATCATTTGCTCTTTATACACGAATTATGCGGGTTGTTCAAGTGTGCAGGTATTACTACAGATCAAGTTAAGAAGAAGTTATTCTCATTATCACTGGAAGGAAGAGCTGAGGAATGGTATAAGCTGCTGAAGAATGGTCAAGCTCTAGAATGGGAGGAAATAGTGCCTCTCTTTTACTCAAAGTTTTATCCTCCTAGGGAGATTCATAAAGATCGGAATCAAATATACAACTTTTGGCCTCTTGATGGAGAGAGTACAGCTCAAGCTTGGGGGAGATTGAAGTTACTAATGCTCAAATGTCCCATTCATGAGCTCCCCAACAATATTATTATCAATAACTTTTATGCAAGGCTCCCTCTACATGACAAGGATTTATTTTATGCAAGGCTCCCTTTACAGAGAAATTATGCATGAAATCAGTCCTTGCGAGTTGGAGGAGATTGATGTGGTTATTCACCTTGCTAATAGAGAGACCATCTCTCCAATTGGTATTGTTCGAGACGTGGAAGTTCTTTGTGGTAAGATTAAGTACCCTGCTGATTTTCTAGTACTTGGTTCAGCCGCTAGTAAAACTTATCCTATCATTTTTGGTACACCTTTCTTGAGTACTTGTGGTGCTATTATTGATTGCAAGAGGGAGAAAATCTTTACTAAGTTTGATGGGAAATCCTATGAGTTTAAGTTTTCGAAATTTGCTAAAGAACCTTGCGAAGAGGAAACCCGTAATGAGGATTTTAGGGTTGAACAACTTGCTTCTATTTCTCTTGCTCCTAACAATGCTTTGCTGCAATTATGGAGGAACATGAAAGTGAAATCTTCATGGAAGAAAGAAATGAGATTGACATGATTCTCCGTGATCAACCAGTGATGCTTAAGCACGACTTGCTTGTAGAAGACTTGGGTACCACGATGCCACCTAAAAAGGATCCGGTCTTCGATCTAAAACCTCTCCCTGATGATCTTAAATATGCTTTTATTGATGATAAAAAGATATATCCTGTTATTGTTAGCGCTAAACTTTTAGGGGAGGAAGAAGAAAGATTATTGGAAGTTTTGAAGAAACACCGAGCGGCTATGGGCTATACTCTGGATGATTTGAAAGGGATTTCACCTACTATATGTCAGCATTCTATCAATATAGAACCAGATGCGAAGCCAGTAGTGGAGCACCAACGACGTTTAAATCCTAAGATGAAGGAAGTGGTAAGGAATGAGGTATTGAAACTCCTTGATGCTGGTATTATTTACCCTATTGCTGATAGTGAATGGGTTAGTCCTGTTCATTGTGTTCCTAAAAAGGGAGGTATTACCGTTGTCCCTAATGATAACGATGAGCTTATTCCTCAAAGAATAGTAGTAGGCTATAGGATGTGCATCGATTTTAGGAAAGTCAATAAAGTTACTAAGAAAGACCATTACCCGCTTCCTTTTATTGATCAAATGTTGGAAAGATTGTCCAAAAAGACCCATTTTTGTTTTCTTGATGGTTATTCTGGTTTCTCTCAAATTGCTGTTAAACAACAAGACCAAGAAAAAACTACCTTTACTTGCCCTTATGGAACTTATGCTTATAGACGTATGCCTTTTGGTTTATGTAATGCTCCTGCTACTTTCCAAAGGTGCATGTCTGCTATCTTTCGTGGCTTTTGTGAGGAAATTGTAGAAGTGTTCATGGATGACTTTTCTGTCTATGGAACTTCTTTTGATAATTGTCTGCACAACCTTGATAAAGTTTTGCAGAGATGTGAAGAAACTAATCTTGTTCTTAATTGGGAGAAATGCCACTTCATGGTTAACGAAGGGATTGTTCTTGGGCATAAAGTTTCTGAAAGAGGCATAGAAGTTGATAGAGCTAAGGTTGAGGCAATTGAGAAGATGCCATACCCAAGAGACATCAAAGGTATTCGTAGTATCCTTGGTCATGCTAGTTTCTATAGAAGGTTTATTAAAGACTTTTCTAGGATATCAAAACCCCTTACTAATCTTCTTCAAAAAGATGTACCTTTCGTTTTTGATGACGATTATAAGGAAGCTTTTGAAACTCTTAAGAAGGCTTTAACTACAGCTCCTATTGTTCAACCACCTGATTGGAGTTTACCCTTTGAAATAATGTGTGATGATAGTGATTTTGCTGTAGGAGCTGTCCTTGGGCAACGTATTGATAAAAAGCTAAACGTTATCCACTATGCTAGTAAGACTTTAGACGCTGCTCAAAGGAACTATGCTACTACTGAAAAGGAATTTCTAGCTGTTGTTTTTGCTTGTGATAAGTTTAGGCCCTATATCGTGGACTCAAAAGTAACTATTCATACTGATCATGCTTCTATTAAATATCTTATGACAAAGAAGGACGCTAAACCTAGGCTTATTAGATGGGTACTGCTTTTACAAGAGTTTGATCTGCATATAGTAGATAGAAAGGGTGCTGAAAATCCTGTAGCTGGTAATTTATCTCGCTTGGAAAGCATCTCTTTTGATCCTATGCCTGTTAATGATAGTTTTCCAAATGAGCAATTAGCCACAGTAGGGGTGAACTCGCAAGGAAGCCCTTGGTATGCTGATTATGCTAACTTTATTGTCTCCAAGTATTTGCCTCCAACTTTTACAGCTCAGCAAAGAAGAAAGTTCTTTTATGATTTGAGGCATTATTTTTGGGATGACCCACACTTATACAAAGAAGGGGTTGATGGTACTATGCGAATATATGTTCCAGAGTATGAACAAAAAGAGATATTGCATAAATGTCACGGGAGCGCCTATGGAGGACATCATGCAGGAGATAGAACTGCACAAAAGGTACTACAATCAGGTTTGTACTGGCCTACCCTTTTTAAAGATGCAAGAAAATTTGTTTTATCTTGTGATGAATGTCAACGTGTTGGTAATATTTCTAGACGCAATGAAATGCCTATGAATTACTCTCTAGTTATTGAACCTTTTAATTGTTGGGGATTCGACTTTATGGGGGCCTTTCCCTCCTTCGAAGGATTACACTCATATTCTTGTTGCCGTTGATTATGTTACTAAGTGGGTAGAAGCCATTCCTATGAAAAGTGCTGACGGGGAAACCTCTCTAAAAATGCTTAAGGATGTTATCTTTCCTAGGTTTGGAGTGCCTAGGTATCTCATGACTGATGGGGGTTCTCATTTCAATCATGGCAGTTTTAGGAAGACCCTCGCTAAGTATGATGTTAATCATAGAATTGCTTCAGCTTATCACCCTGAAACTAGCGGGCAAGTAGAGTTATAAAATAGAGAAATTAAATCTATCTTGCAAAAGACTGTTAATAGGTCTAGAAAAAACTGGGCTAAGAAGTTGAATGATGCTTTATGGGCTTATAGAACTGCTTATAAGAATTGTTGGGTCCGTAGCATAGAAAACAAAAAAATTCCTACGGTGTGAACTACACGCCAAGATCTATCTACTAGGTACAAAGAAACGGGTGGACATACATCCAACGAGAACTTACCCTCGTAGACAACGAGCTTTGTTAACGAGTAGGAACTCATGGTTGATGTAGTCGTACACTTGCAGATCTCAAGATCGTGAGGAAGTCCGAGCGCCGCAACTCAGCAGCGCATCCACACTCGCACACACGTTCAAGCCACCGGACAACCTCCACCTCCTCGCTCCAGTGATCCAGCGGAAGCAACAACTCCTTCTAGACAAAATGCCACCGGGAACATGTATCTCGCTTATCTGAGACCATGGGGGAATAATTCTAGAGGGGGAGAGAGATCCTTCACAACGAGGTGTGTGGATGAAGGAGGGAATGGGTGGCCTTTTATAGGAGGAGGGGGTGCCCCCTCTCTCCATGGCCGGCGCATGGGGGGGTGACCCCTGACCTCCCCCATTCATGTGGTGGTAACCCCTCCACATTAAAATGCCTCTTCACATTCCCTTTTAAAGTCTCCACTTTAAATGCATTAAATTTCTCCAAATTTAATGCTCTCTCATTTAATAAAACTCTTTTTATTAAATTTATTCAGAATTTTGTTAATTACTTTAATTAACAAACATTCACATATAGCCCCTTGCAATATTTCAATATCACATGCAGAACCACCTTCTGCAATTTCACCCGAAACAATTTCCGGTTTCTATTGAAACAATTCCTGCGCTTTGCAATTCTTTTGTTTGAAACATATGTGCTCCAAAATGGTGTTCGGTAACTCTTAAGTGTGCAACCCTATGGTTCGCGAATAATGCAGACATGATCGAGACCCTTCTCTGATCAATAATCAGTAGTGGGACCTGGAGATCCGTACTGACTCCTACACATTCAACGATGACTTCTGTGATCGTGAGAACCTTTAACGCTTGTAACTAAATCCCTTTGTCTCTCGATATATTACATGTCCGAGATTCGATCATCGGTATCTCCATACCTAGTTTGATCTCGTTACCGACATGCACTCTTTTCTCGTTCCCGTGATATAACATTCTAGTGATCACATCACTTGCTTGCAAGCTATCCTAATGTGATATCACCGAGAGGGCCCAGAGTATATCTATCCGTCATCTGGATTGAAAAATTCTACTCTTGATCCATGAGCCTGAACGTAACACCTTCGTAGTACTGAACCCATATTTATAGTCACCCTGTTACGGTGTGACGTTTGATGTTATCAAGATACTCTTCCGGTGTCAGCAATTAACATGATCTCATGGTCTAAGGATAAAGATTACTTCGTATGATGTTATAGCAATATAAACATAATGACTTGATTGTAATGCTATACTTCGGATGAATGTTCATCACATCATTCCACCAATGGTGTGACCTTGTTATTAACAACATCCAATGTCCATGATCAGGAAACCTTGATCATCTTGTTAATCAACAAGCTAGTCTATAAGAGAGGCATGACTAGGAACCCTTTTTGTTTATTAAACACACATGTATTGATGTTTCCGAATCAATACAATTCTAGCATGTAAAATAAACATCTATCATGTATAAGGAATATATAATAACAACTTTATTATTGCCTCTCAGGGCATATTTCCTTCAGTCTCCCACTTGCACTAGAGACAATAATCTAGTTCACATAGTGATAAATCTAACACCCATGGAGTTCTAGTGTTGATCATGTTTTGCCCTAGGGAGAATTTTAGTCAATAGATCTGCTACATTTAGGTCCGTGTGTACTTTACAAATCTTTATATCTCCATCCTTGACATGCTCGCGGATGGAGCGAAACCGGCGCTTAATATGTTTGGAATTCTTGTGAGACCTCGGTTCCTTTGCGTTGGCTATGGCTCCATTGTTGTCACAATAGATCACCATCGGGTCCAACGCACTAGGAACCACACCCAGTTCCGTAATGAACTCTTTCATCCAAACTGCTTCTTGCGCCGCTTCTAAAGCAGCAACATATTCCGCCTCCGTCGTTGATCCAGCCACCACAGGTTGTTTGGAACTCCTCCAACTAATTGCTGCTCCGTTCAAGAGAAATACGTATCCAGATTGAGACTTAGAGTCATCCGGATCAGTGTCAAAGCTAGCATCGACATAACACTTAGCGACTAGCTCTTCTTCACCTCCGTATATAAGAAACATATCCTTAGTTCTTCTCAAGTACTTGAGGATGTTCTTTACCGCTATCTAGTGTTCCGAACCTGGATCAGATTGGTACCTACTAGTCAAACTAATAGCATGTGCCACATCCGGTCTTGTACATAGCATGGCATACATAATAGAGCCTATGGCCGAGGCATAGGGGATCTTATCCATCATCTCTCTTTCTTCCGCTGTAGCCGGACTTTGAGTCTTACTCAATGTCTTGCCTTGCAACATAGGTAAGAACCCCTTCTTACTTTTGTCCATATTAAACTTCTTTAATATCTTATCAAGGTATGTACTCTGCGATAGCCCAATTAGGCGCCTTGATCTATCTCTATAGATTTTAATGCCTAATATATATGACGCTTCACCAAGGTATTTCATTGAAAATTTGCTATTTAGATAACTTTTAACACTGTTTAAAAGATATATATCATTTCCAATCAATAATATGTCATCCACATATAATATCAGAAATGCCACATTGCACCCACTCACTTTCTTGTAAATACAAGCCTCTCCATAAGTTTGGACAAATCCAAACTCTGTGATCACCTCATCAAAGTGAAGATTCCAACTCCGTGATGCTTGCTTCAGTCCATAGATGGATCGCTGAAGGTTGCATACCTTATTAGCATCCTTAGGATCGACAAAACTCTTAGGTTGTATCATATACAACTCTTCTTCAATCTTACCATTGAGGAACGTAGTTTTGACATCCATCTGCCATATTTCATAATCGAAATATGCAGCAATTGCTAACATAATCCTAACCGACTTAAGCATCGCTACGGGAGAGAATGTCTCATCGTAGTCGACTCCTTGAATTTGTCGAAACCCCTTTGTGACAAGTCAAGCCTTATAGATGGTCACATTACCATCAACATCAGTTTTTCTTTTGAAAATACATTTATTCTCAACGGCCTTTCGGTCGTGAGGTAAGTCCACCAAGTTCCAAACTTGGTTCTCGTACATGGATTCCATCTTAGATTTCATGGCTTCTAGCCATTTGTTGGAATCCGGGATCATCATCGCTTCTTCATACGTCGCAGGGTCATCCATTTCATCAACCATGAAATTTACAACAGGATTGCCGTACAGTTCAGGAGCTGCATGTGTCCTGCTTGACCTGCGAGGTTTGGTAGTGTCCTCTTTCGGAGTTTCATGATCATTATCATTAGCTCTCTCTTCATCAGGTGAAGTCAACTCCGAAACAACTTCCGGCGCTACGACACTCGCCATTCCATGAAGAGAAGGTTCAATAACCTCTTCGAGTTCTACCTTCCGACTACTCACACCTTTCGCAAGAAACTCCTTCTCAAGAAAGGATCCATTCTTGGCAACAAAAACCTTGCCCTCGGATCTGTGATAGAAGGTATACCCAATTGTTTCCTTAGGGTATCCTATGAAGACGCATTTTTCCGCTTTGGGTTCGAGTTTATCCGGTTGAAGTTTCTTCACATAAACATCGCATCCCCAAACCTTAAGAAATGACAGCTTAGGTTTGTTTCCAAACCATAATTCATACGGTGTCGTTTCAACGGATTTAGATGGTGCCCGATTTAAAGTGAATGCAGCTGTTTCTAGTGCATAACCCCAAAATGACAGAGGTAAGTCAGTCAGAGACATCATAGATCGAACCATATTCAATAAGGTACGATTACGACGTTCCGACACACCATTACGTTGTGGTGTTTCGGCAGGCGTGAGTTGTGAAACTATTCCACACTCTTTCATGTGTGTGCTAAACTCGTAACTTAGATACTCTCCTCCACGGTCAGACCGTAGAAATTTGATCTTTCTATTACGATGATTTTCCACTTCATTCTGAAATTCCTTGAACTTTTCAAAAGTTTCAGACTTGTGTTTCATCAAATAGATATACCCATATCTACTCAAATCATCCGTGAAAGTAACAAAATAACGATATCCACATCGCGCCGACACACTCATTGGTCCACACACATCAGTATGTATGATTTCCAATAGATCTGTCGCCCGTTCCATTGAACCGGAAAACGGCGTTCTAGTCATCTTGCCCATAAGGCATGGCTCACATGGATCAAATGATTCAAAATCAAGTGATTCCAAAAGTCCATCAGAATGGAGTTTCTTCATGCGTTTAACGCCAATATGACCTAGACGGCAGTGCCACATATATGTAGACATATCATCATCAAGTTTAATCTTTTTAGCATTAACATTATGAATGTGCGTAATATTACTATCGAGATCCAACAGAAATAAACCATTCAACATAGGTGCATGACCATAAAAGATATCATTCTTATAAATCGAACAACCATTATTTTCAGATTTAAAGGAATGACCACTTTGCATCAAACATGATCCAGATACAATGTTCATGCTCAGTGCAGGCACCAAATAACAATTATTTAGGTTTATAACTAATCCCGATGGCAAATGGAGAGGTAGCGTCCCGACGGCGATCACATCAACTCTTGATCCATTGCGGACCCGCATCCTGACCTCATCCCTTGCTAGTTGTCGCTTGTTCCGTAACCCCTGAACCGAGTTACATATATTAGCAACCGATCCGATATCAAATACCAAGGTGCTACTGCGAGTACTAGTCAAGTACACATCAATAACATGTATATCACATATACCTTTGTTTGCCTTGCTGGACTTCTTGTCTGCCAAATACTTGGGGCAGTTGCGCTTCCAATGGCCATTCCCCTTGCAATAGTAGCACTCGGTGTCAGACTTAGGGCCAGCCCGTGGTTTCTTTTCAGGCGTGGCAACAGACTTGCCACCCTTCTTTCCCTTGTGCTTGCCTTTCTTGTCCTTCTTGAAATCGGTGGTCCTATTGATCATCAACACTTGATGTTCTTTCCTAATCTCCACTTCTGCAGTCTTAAGCATTGACAGAAGCTCGGGAAGAGACTTCTTCATGCCCTGCATATTATAGTTCATCACGAAGCTCTTGTAGCTAGGTGGCAGAGATTGGAGAACACTATGTATGCCTAAGTCAATGGGAATCGTTATTCCCAAGGACACAAGCTTATCGGTGTACCTAGACATTTTGAGTACGTGCTCACTAACGGAGCTGTTTTCCTCCATCACGCAGCTAAAGAACTTTTCGGTAGCATTATAACTCTCTACGGCGGCATGGGTATCGAAAATCATATTCAATTCTCCCATGGTATCAAAGGCATTGCCATTTTTGAAACGCTTTCGAAGTTCTGGCTCTAGCTCATACAGTATGCTGCAATGAACTAAGTTGTGGTCCTCCTGACGAGTCACATAGACATTCTTTTCCTCGTTAGGGGCATCAGGAGCTAGTGGGGGGCCTAGCGGCGCATCTAGCACATATTGCTTTTGTGCAGCAGTGAGGAGAATCCTCAAATTCATAGCCCAGTTGGTGAAGTTGCTACCATTCGCAGCAAGTTTCTCTTTCTCCATGAACACATTGAAATTAAAAGCAGGTGGTGCCATCTACAATAGAATTTGTAAAGTTTATTTAGACTAAGTTTATGATAGATTGAGTTCAACTAATCCAAATTACTAATGAACTCCCACTCAAAAACGACATCCCTCGTGTCCTTTTGGTGATTACATGAACCAAATCCACTACACCAAGTCCGATCATCACGTGAGTTGATATAGCTTCAAAGGCGAGCATCTATATGGGCATCATATCAACCATATGACTCATGCTTAACCTTTCGGTCCGTGTTCTGAGGCCATGTTTGTTCATGCTAGGCTCGCCAAGTAAGAACCTTAGTATTCGCGTGTGTAAAACTATCTTACACCCGTTCCTATGAAAGCGTAGATTCGAGTACACCCGATCATCACGTGATGTCTCGAAACACGATCCATAGAACGGTGCATACTCAAGGAAGAACACATTTTTTATCTTGATATCTAAATGAGGGATCGTCTTATAATGCTACCAAACGCGCCAAATTAGCAGTATAAGATGCTAACATCTAATGTGTAAAGTGAGATGATATGGTCCATGCATTTGATCTCTATAACTTGCATCATGGTATGATCTCTATCATTCCTTTGTGTGTAAGTCCAAGGTCTATGGAACTTACACGTTGACTATGTTGTAAGAGTATCTACCATACATCTACTTACAACAATACCATATCAATACACTAGCCCAGCAACGATCTAAACTAGACGCCTCTAATTTATCAATTGCAAGTTTTACGTGGCTTAGGGCTTTCGGAGATAGAACCGTTCTCACCTACGAACATGAAACACAACGAGGATAACTAAGTTATTAGAAACTTGTTGTAAATTAGATATTGACTATAGTAGGAGAGACAGACATCCGCCAGCCACTTATGCAAAACAAGTTGCATGTTAGCCATGGAACCGGTCTCATGTACGATGACATGTAAGGTTGGTCCGGGCCGCTTCATCCCACTATGCCACCAATATCCAAAATACATAGAAGATGCAATAACATGATCATCATCGCCCACATATCAACATATGTGTACTACCCGTGCTAAGCACCTACGCATAGATCGGGCTTTGATACCACTGTTGGGTTCGCAGCATAGAAAACAAAAAATTTCCTACGGTGTGAACTACACGCCAAGATCTATCTACTAGGTACAAAGCAACGGGTGGACATACATCCAACGATAACTTAACCTTGTAGACAAGAGCTTTGTTAATGAGTAGGAACTCATGGTTGATGTAGTCGTACACTTGCCGATCTCAAGATCGTGAGGAAGTCCGAGCGTCGCAACTCAGCAGCGCATCCGCACTCGCACACACGTTCAAGCCACCGGACAACCTCCACCTCCTCGCTCCAGCGATCCAGCGGAAGCAGCAACTCCTTCTAGATGAAATGCCACCGGGAACATGTATCTCGCTAATCCGAGACCATGGGGGAATAATTCTAGAGGGGGAGAGAGATCCTTCACAAGGAGGTGTGTGGATGAAGGAGGGAATGGGTGGCCTTTTATAGGAGGAGGGGGTGCCCCCTCTCTCCATGGCCGGCGCATGCGGGGGTGACCCCTCACCTCCCCCATTCATGTGGTGGTAACCCCTCCACATTAAAATGCCTCTTCACATTCCCTTTTAAAGTCTCCACTTTAAATGCATTAAATTTCTCCAAATTTAATGCTCTCTCATTTAATAAAACTCTTTTTATTAAATTTATTTAGAATTTTGTTAATTACTTTAATTAACAAACATTCACATATAGCCCCTTGCAATATTTCAATATCACATGCAGAACCACCTTCTGCAATTTCACCTGAAACAATTTCCGGTTTCTATTGAAACAATTCCTGTGCTTTGCAATTCGTTCATCTGAAACATATGTGCTCCAAAATGGTGTCCGGTAACTCTTAAGTGTGCCACCCTACGGTTCACGAATAATGCAGACATGATCAAGACCCTTCTCCGATCAATAATCAGCAGCGGGACCTGGAGATCCGTACTGACTCCTACACATTCAACGATGACTTATGTGATCGTGAGAACCTTTAACGCTTGTAACTAAATCCCTTTGTCTCTCGATATATTACATGTCCGAGATTCGATCATCGGTATCTCCATACCTAGTTTGATCTCGTTACCGACATGCACTCTTTTCTCGTTCCCGTGATATAACATTCTAGTGATCACATCACTTGCTTGCAAGCTATCCTAATGTGATATCACCGAGAGGGCCCAGAGTATATCTATCCGTCATCTGGATTGACAAATTCCACTCTTGATCCATGAGCCTCAACGTAACACCTTCGTAGTACTGAACCCATCTTTATAGTCACCCTGTTACGGTGTGATGTTTGATGTTATCAAGATACTCTTCCGGTGTCAGCAATTAACATGATCTCATGGTCTAAGGATAAAGATTACTTCGTATGATGTTATAGCAATATAAACATAATGACTTGATCGTAATGCTATACTTCGGATGAATGTTCATCACATCATTCCACCAATGGTGTGACCTTGTTATTAACAACATCCAATGTCCATGATCAGGAAACCTTGATCATCTTGTTAATCAACAAGCTAGTCTATAAGAAAGGCATGACTAGGGACCCTTTTTGTTTATTAAACACACATGTATTGATGTTTCCGAATCAATACAATTCTAGCATGTAAAATAAACATCTATCATGTATAAGGAATATATAATAACAACTTTATTATTGCCTCTCAGGGCATATTTCCTTCAAGAATCCCATGGGAATGTCTCCTTATAAAATGGTTTATGGGAAAGCTTGCCACTTACCCTTAGAATTAGAACACAAAGCTTACTGGGCAGTGAAAGAACTAAATAGAAATTGTAAGCTAGCTGGTGAGAAAAGACTTTTTGACTTAAGCTCTTTAGATGAATGGAGGAGTGAAGCCTATGAGAATGCTAGGATCTTTAAAGAAAAGTTAAAAGATGGCAGGACAAGCGAATACTTAAGAGAGAATTTCATGTTGGTGAGAAAGTTCTATCGTATAGGTCTCGTCTCAGATTTTTTGCAGGAAAGCTACTATCAAAATGGGAAGGACCTTTCATCATTCAAGAAGTATACCGTTCAGGAGCAATAAAAATTTCTTCTCTAAAAGATAATACTACACAAGTAGTAAATGGACAGCGACTCAAACACTATATTGCTGGAGATTCTTACAATGAGGATGTTGATGCCTTTCAAGTTATAACTCCAGAGAAATTCATTGAGGACCAAATTCAGAGACCTACAGAGTCCGTTTCCAACTAGGTAACAAGTTCTGGTAAGAAAAGTTCCGCGAAAATACAATCCAACTATATTTTTGCAGTTTTCAGTCAATAAGGAGAGCTACGAAGCAAAAAAGGGACGGAACCGGAGCTGGGGTGGCCCACACCACCCCATGGCGCGGGCCCACCCCTGGCCGCGCCACCAGGTGGTGAGGCCACCCAGGACTCCGTCTCCGACCCGTTTTCTCCTAGTACCTTCCTTTTGATATGAAACTTCGTAATATATAACCCCCCGGATCTTCCGAGGTTCGTATATCGTGTTTTCGTTGTGGTTTTGTTTCGATCTGTTTCTGCCAGGTGTAATCTCAGATTTGGAGCCACAATGTCTTCCTCTGGAACATCCAAGGGAGATCCCTTAGAAGATATCATCAACCCATACATGAGAGAATTGAAGATTCATCCCAAGGAGTTGTTGCTCGAAGGAGGGGAGGTCCGGATTAAGGAGGTTCAAGGCCCTAAAGGTGAAGGAAATCTGGAGGACAAGATGGAAGCATTGGAGCAAGAAGTCTTTAGGTACAGGAAGATGGCGGAGAGCGAAGTGGACATCATCCACAAGATTTGTTCTGAACTCATCGCCGAGCACCAAAAGGAGACTTCTGAACTCAAGGATGAAATCTTCTCACTCCGCCATACAACCAACAAACTGCAAGCACGGTTCTATGACGTACAAAATCA
Source organism: Avena sativa (assembly GCA_916181665.1). Taxonomy (NCBI): domain Eukaryota; kingdom Viridiplantae; phylum Streptophyta; class Magnoliopsida; order Poales; family Poaceae; genus Avena; species Avena sativa. The sequence continues at coordinate 453,753,586 of OV702295.1, read as the reverse complement.
AAACTGTGAGTATGAGGCTAGATTTAAACGCATAAGTGTTGCTGCAAGTTTCAGGATGTTGGAAACCACGATGTCCTTTGTTGATGGGAAGCCTTTACCCTGGAAGACGGACGAAGATGAGAAGATACCACCACCACCGAAGGAGTAATTCGTCATCAGGTTTGGCATCCCCTTGGTTTGTTCCAAGCTTGGGGGAGTGCCGCGGTATCATATCATTATCTTCTATTTTTTTACCTTTTTAGTAGAGTCATATCATGAATAGAGGAGTTATTGTGTAGTATGGTTTGCATTATGGAAGTGTCCCCTCTCTCGTTAGATTTGTATCCCTTGGTGTGAGTTTCCGTTATGGATTATTAATGAGAAGTTCTTTCATTCACTATTTTGCATAGCTTATATTAGTTTTCAATTCGTGGTTATATGATTGATCTTGTTGTTAGTATTGGTATCAATTTGGGATCATTGAGTTAATTTAGTTAGTTTTGGCAAACCTGGCTCAGTCAGTAGCAACACCTTTTTGAGAGTTGAAAAAAAAAGATAGAAGTACTCTAGAGAAAAAAATAATTTCATCATCTTTCTTTCTTGATTTGCTCATAAGTCTAGTATTCTCTAGTTAAGATCTTTTGTGCTTCCAAGGAAGATTGCATGTTTGTCTTTATCACTTGTATGCTTGTTTGTTTCCTTCAACTCTTATACTTGCTACCTAGCCTTGCTAGCCAAAAACCTGTACTGAGAGGGAATTCTTCTCGTGCATCCACCTCCTTTAAACCAAAACCTTTGCCATTTGTGTCCACCATACCTACCTAGTAGCATTATTGGTATTCCAAGTAAATTCCTATTTTTTCTACCTCCCAAATTAAACTTGTTATGTGAAAATTAGTGATTAAAGCTCTCACGAACTTGATGGCACACTTTACTTTCTTGTATTTAATAAACTTGAACCATTGGGTCCTTCTTTGTTGCGTATATGCTTGCGCTTTATGGGTTGAAGTTAGCCGAACCATGTATCATGGGGACCGCTTTCAACACTTCGTTGGTACTTGTACCTAGTTGATATCATGTTCTTTTGCTTATGGATCCCGGCGGTGTGAAATAAAAGTGGAACTTGTAAGATCATGGAGTTTATATGTGTGTTAGAGAAACGCCTGGGCCGCTAGCCTAAGCCATGCCTAATCATGGTGGAAACTTGCAGCATAACTATAGTGAGCATTCTATGAAGCATCCTCAATAAAAACCTATGCAAATAGCAAATAAAAAGATCACTGAGATGCTCACTGTCTGCTTGCCTTGTCATTTTGATTATGGGATAGCTCCTCTTAGTTGTGTCACTTTAACCTTAATCACCTAAAAATGCCTATGATAGGGGCAATGAGAGCTGAAAGCTAGTAAGTATCATAATTTTTGGGAGCTCTTTATGAGACTTGTAATCCCTGCTTCCCTCTTTGAAGGGCCTTTTCTTTTACTTTGTAGTTGAGTCAGTAAACCTACTCCCTTCTATCTCAGCAAGTATTTTGAGTTGTTGTGTTTCATTCATTCATATGGTGATTTATTCAATCATGTTTCTTATGTTCCTTGCTTTGTGCATTGCTCTTATCTTGATGTTTACTACTTTGAAAGCTATCATTGAAAAAGCCAGCTATTTGTGAACTCCAGCAAATTATCAAATATTCTTCGACCAAGAGCTAAGTTTGCCATTACCAATTATGATTCACTTTGTGTATCTTTATTGTGTTTCCTTTACTCATTGCAAGTTGGGTTGTATAATAGTGACTTGTCTTCTATTATGATGTATGTATTTGATGAATGTGATGCTTCTTGTCCGTATTCTTTTATCGACTCTTCACTCCATAAACCTGAGGTCATGTTTATTGAGCTCAGTTTCGCTTGGGGACAAGCGAAGTCTAAGCTTGGGGGGAGTTGATACGTCCATTTTGCATCACTATTCTATGTCTTAATTCACTATTATTCATTGATATATTTCGTATTGAGAGGTGATACTTATGTTATTTCATCTATTTTTGCATGGTTTATGACTTTTGGAGCATGGACCGCTGCAGTCAGGATTCTGATGGAAAAGGTGATGTTTGGAGGCAAAATTCGCGAAGATCAGAAAATCCGGGAAAATATACGGAAAATTCTATTTTTCCAGAAGACTCAAGATGCCAGAAGATGGAGTGGAGGTGGGCCACAGGGGGCCCACACCACCCCATGGCGCGGGCAGGCCTAGGCCATGCCAGGGAGTGGTGTGGCCACCCTGGCCCACTCCAGCCTCTCCCCTCTAGCGTATATCTTCCTCCCGAAACCCTAAGACCTGGAGGAGCGACCACAGAAAGATTCCGCCGCCTCTGCGGGGCGGAAAACACCGAGAGAGAAAGATCTCTCCGGCAGACAGATTTCTGCCGGGGGAATTCCTTCCTGGAGAGGGGAGATCGTTGCCATCAACACCACCATCAAGCTGGACTTCATCGGGATCACCATCATCATCATCACCATCAACACCCTCATCACCATCTCCATATTGCTGTAACATTTGCGTTGAATCTTGCATAGTTCATAGGGGAAACTTTCCCGGTCTTGATTACTCTTTGTAGTTGATGCTATTGAGTGAACCATTGAATTATTGTTTATGTTCAGATTGTTATACATCATTATTCCATCTCTGATCATGATCCATATGATGTCTTGTGAGTAGTTCGTTTTGTTCTTGAGGACATGGGAGAAGTCTTGTTGTTAGTAGTGGAGTTGCGTTGAGAAAGATTCAATAGATTGTTATTTAAGTTATGGTGTACTTCTTTTAGTGGTGTCATGTGAACGTCGACTACATGACACTTCACCTATATGGGCCTAGGGGAATGCATTCTGTATTTGGCTACTAATCGTAGGGGTTGCCGGAGTGACAGAAACCTGAACCCCCGTTAGGAAACCATTGCACAAGGGACGTAAGGGTCTTAGAGTTTAAAGCTATGGTTAGGTTTTACCTTAATTACTTTCTTGTACTTACAGATGTTTGCAAGGGAGTTTAATCACAAGTATGTATTAAGTCTTGGATAGGACGGTACATTAGCACAGGTTCACCAACACAACACTTAGCAAGCTAAATAAGATTAATCGACTATATGAAGCAAAAGCACTTGACAGTCTTCCCATGTGTCCTCGAGAATGTTTGGTCATCTATAGAAATACAACCGGCTTGTCCTTTGCTGCATAAAGGATTGGGCCACTTGCTGCATTTATTCCTACTGTCTTTTACTTACTCGTACTTTGATTACTTGATTTATCAAAAACCCCTAAAAATCCATTTGCTAAGTATTTGCAGAGAATTCCTGATCCATACCACTAGCCAGCACCTTCTGCTCCTCGTTGGGTTCGACACTCTTACTTATCGAAAATACTGCGATACACCCCCTATACTTGTGGGTCATCAATATGGTTCTTTCTTATGGAGGTGATGAACAGCTTGTTGTAAACAGTTACACTGATGCTAGTTGGAACACCGATCCAGATGACTCGAAATCACAGTCTGGATACGTATTTATTTTGAATGGTGCTACAGTGAGCTGGAGGAGTGCCAAGCAAAGCGTTGTGGCGAAATCTTCAACTGAATCGGAATACATAGCTGCTTCAGAGGTTGCACAAGAAGCCATATGTATGAAGGAGTTCATTACCGAACTTGGCGTGGTTCCTAGTGCGTTGGACCCGATGGCCATCTATTGTGACAACACAGGTGCCATAGCTAATGCACAGGAGCCAAGGTCACATAGCAAGCTGAAGCACATCAAGCTATGTTTCCATGCTATTCGCGAGTATGTTCAAGATGGTGACATAAAGATTTGCAAAGTACACACTGATCTAAATGTGGCGGATCTGTTGACTAAACCTCTCCCTAGAGCAAAGCATGACCAACACCAGAACATCATGGGTGTTAGGTATATTACCATGTAATCTAGATTATTGACTCTAGTGCAAGTGGGAGACTGTTGGAGATATGCCCAAGAGGCAATAATAAAAGTGGTTATTATTATATCTTTGTGTTTATGATGAATGTTTACATCCCATGCTATAATTGTATTATTAGGAAACACTAATACTTGTGTGTTTTGTAAACATAAAAGAGTCCCTAGTAAGCCTCTTATTGAACTAGCTTGTTGATTAATAGATGATCATGGACATTGGATGTCATTAATAACAAGGTTATATCATTAGGAGAATGATGTGATGGACACACACCCATAGTAAGTGTAGCATAAGATCAAGTCATTAGGTTCGTATTGCTACAAGCTTTCAAATGCATAGTAACCTAATCCTTCGACCATGAGGTTATGTTAATCACCATCACCGGATGGGTACTTTGATGACATCAAACACCGCTTCGTAACTAGGTGGTTATAAAGGTGTCATTGGGTATTCTGAAAGTATGTGTTGAAGCGCATGGACCAAGATTGGGATTTGTCCATCCATATGACGGATAGATATGCTCTGGGCCCTCTCGGTGGAATGTCATCTAGTTAGCTTGCAAGCATGTGACTAGGTCACAAGGGATGACATATCATGGAACAAGTAAAGAGTACTTATCAGTAACGAGGTAGAACTAGGTATGGAGATACCGACGATCAAACCTCGGATAAGTAGAGTATCGCGTGACAAAGGGAATTGGTTTTCGTATGTAAATGGTTCTATCGATCACGAAGTCATTGTTGAGTATGTGGGAGCCGTTATGGATCTCCAGATCCCGCTGATGGTTATTGATCGGAGAGGTGTCTTCATCATGTCTGCATATTCACGAACCGTAGGGTGACACACTTAAGGTTCGATGTTGTTTAGGTAGATATGGAATGTGCGTTGGAGACCGAATGTTGTTCAGAGTCTCGGATTAGATCTAGGACATCACGAGGAGATCCAGAATTGTCCGGAGAATAAGATTCATATAATGGAGATCATTTTCTAGGTTCAGAAATGTTCCGGAGTGTTTATATGGGGATTCTAGAAGGTTTCGGAATGTTCCGGAAGGTTCTAGAAAGTTCTGTGGAGTTTACTTGAAAACCAAGAAAGGAAAAGGGGAAACTTGGGGGGGAAGGAAACTCCCCCCAAGCCCCCCCTTGTGCGCCGGCCCTAGAGGTGGGAACCCTAGGCGCTACCCCTCCCTCTCTAAATAGAGGGGTGGAGGCGCCCCCCTTGCCCTTCCACTCTCCTTGCCCTAGCCGCCTCTCTCCTCCTCCTTCGCTCTGCTCTGGCTTAGGCGAAGCCCTGCAGCATTCTCTACTCCACCACCACCACCACGTCGTCGTGCTGCTGGGATTCCGTGGAGAGATCTACTACCTCCGTTGCTCGTTGGAACAGGGAGAGGAAGGTCTGCATCGACTCCACACGTGTGACCGATTGCGGAAGCGCTGCCGAAACGCGGCGCCGGAAGGCTCGTCCACTCGATCTTGAGATCGGCAAGTGATCGTCTACATCAACCACGAGATCCAATCTTGCACAAGGCTTTCGGATCTACAAGGGTTAGTACAAATCTATGTCGTTGCACATGTCTAATAGATTAGATCTTGGCTTTTATCTAGATTAGATCTGGGTTTTGTTCGTTCTTGCGGTACAAAATTTTTGTTTTCCATGCTACGAACCCATCAATTCTATGTTAAAAGCGAACTAGCCCTGCCATAACAATATACATCAGATCAGATGAAGCCTTTATACTTCTATATCTATGTAGATCCCAGTGCATGAAATGCAACTATGCCACTTACTTTACTTCTTGCCATTTAAGTACAAACTTAATTCTGGTTCAGTGATTAACTCAAGAATCACTTCAAGACATGTTCTTACAGTTAAGAGCTTGTCCTTCCAATACAGTTATAGCACAGTATGAAACTATTTTGAACTAATGGAGATATGACAATAAAAACCTATTTATTATTTGCCTCTAGGGCATATCTCCTTCATATACATCCATAGAGAAGATACCCTTGAAGAGCGACAAAGCATTGTTAACGAAACTGATTCTGTGGTTGATGTAGTTGTACACTTGCCATTCTCAAGATCGTGATCAAGTCCAGCGAGTCCAGCAGGTCCAGCACCAGCAAGTCCATCAGGTCCAGCACCAACAAGTCTAGCACCACAAAGAAGTGGTGCATCCATGATCGCATACACATCCTATACCCCGACAACCTCCACGTCCTCGCTCCAGCGATGCAGCGGAAGCAACAACTCCTTTCCAGATAAAGCCACCGGGAACATGTATCTCTCTAATCCGAGACCATGGGGAATAATTTCAAGAGGGGAGAGATCCTTCACGAGGAGGTTTGCTTTGTGAGGGAGGAGAGGGGGCCTTTTATAGGGGATAGGGGCAGCCCCTCCCATGGTCAGCGGCCAAGGTGGTGCCCCACCTCTTCCATCATTCATGTGGTGGATGCTCCATTCATATAAATATACCTCCACTCACACTTCCACTCACATGCATTAAATTTCCACCAAATTTAATGCAACTTTCATTTAATAAAACTCTTTTTTTATTCAGAATTTTTTGTTAATTACTTTAATTAACAAACAATCACATAAAACCCCTTGCAACATTTCAATATCACATGCAGAACCAGTTTCTGGAATTTCACCCGAAACAATTCCGGTTTCCATCGAAATGATTCCAATGCTTTCTTAAATCTTTATCTGAAACATATTTGCTCCAAATGGTGTCGGTATCCCTTAAGTGTGTAACCCTATGGTTCGCGAATAATGCAAACATGAGAGACCCCTCTCCAATAAATAATCAGCAGCAAGACCTAGAGATCCGTACTGACTCCCACACATTCAACGATGACTCTAGTGAGCGTGTGAACCTTTAGCATCGTAACTAAATCCCTTTGTCTCGCGATATATTACATGTCCGAGATTCGATCATCGGTATCCCCATACCTAGTTTGATCTTGTTGCCGACATGCACTCTTTTCTCATTCCCGTGATATAACATTCTAGTGATCACATCACTTGCTTGCAAGCTATCTTAATGTGATATCACCAAGAGGGACCAGAGTATATCTATCTATCATCGGAATGTACAAATCCCACTCTTGATCCATGAGCCTCTACATAACTCCTTCGTAGCACTGAACTCACCTACCTTTATAGTCACCATGTCACTGTGTGACGTTTGATGTTATCAAGATACTCTTCTAGTGTTAGTGATTGACATGATCTCATGGTCTAAGGACTAGGATTACTTCATATGTGTTATAGCAATATAAACACAATGACTTTGATTGTAATGCTATACTTCGGATGAATGTTCATCACATCATTCCACCAATGTTTGACCTCGTTATTACCAAAATCCAATGTCCATGATCAGGAAACCTTGATCATCTTGTTAATCAACGAGCTAGTTTAAAAGAGAGGCATAACTAGGAACCTTATATTTGTTTATTAAGCACACATGTATTAATGTTTCCAATCAATACAATTATAGCATGCAAAATAAATTTTTATCATCAACATGGAATAAGATAATAACCACTTTATTATTGCCTCTCGGGCATATTCCCTTCAATCTCCTCACTAAGTTGGGTGAGGCATTACGTAGAAAAGGGTGACCGAAGAGGACCCCAAAGGAGATATGGCAAGAGCTTCATAGGATCAGTGCAAGGTGGGGCAAACTTAAATTCAACAATGGAGCTTCAAGGCAGAGGGAAGCCCAGTACCCTTGGATGTGGATACAGGAGAGTGAAGATGAAGATGATCTCTTCATGCTCCCGGCCGTTGTTACCAGGGAGAGAGCTGAGTGGGACAAGGCGCGGGCCCTGAAGAAGGCGCTGGCCAAGAAGAGCAATGACAAGCTGAGGAAGGATGAGACCTTTTCATCTTGGCTAGAAGAGAGTGAAGATGAAGATGATCTCTTCATGTCGTCGGCCGTTGGTACCAGGGTGATGACCCACAAGTATAGGGGGTGTATCGCAGTATTTTCGAGGGAAGTTAAACCCAATTTATTGATTCGACACAAGGGGAGCCAAAGAAAATTTATAATCCTTAACAACTAAGTTGTCAATTCAGCTGCACCTGGAAACAATCTTGCTCACAGGAGTTTATGAGTAGCGACAGTTTTGTAGTAGCAATAGTAAAGTAACAGCGGTAGTAAAAGTAAAGACAGTAGTAACAATTGCAGTAAACAGTTGGATTAAAGCGTGGTAGGCATAGGGATGGATGGACGGGTGTTGCATGGACAAGACAATTCCTATGGCAATCAAGACATAGGGCATTTGCAGATAAATAAGATAAAGCATCCAAGTACTAAATAATCATAGGCATGTGTTCCATATATAGTCATACGTGCTCGCAATGAGAACTTGCACAACATCTTTTTTCCTGCCAGCCCGTTGGCAACAGGGCCTCAAGGGAACTACTGGCAATTAAGGTGTTCCTTTTAATAGAGCACCGGAGCAAACCATTAACACTCCATGAACACATGTGATCCTTACATCAAAGCCATTCCCTCCGGTTATCCTGGTTGCTATCACTTCGGGGCCTTTGGTTCTGGACAACAATATGTGTATACAACTTGCAAGTAAGACCATAAAAATTACTATCATAATGAATCAATAACTTTTTCAGATCTGAAATCATGGCACTCGGGCCCTAGTGACAAGCATTAAGCATAACAAGTTGCAACAAAGTCAAAGAGCACTAATAATAGATACTAGGCACCATGCCCTAACAGTTTGATGCCATTACATGAACGATCTCATCCAATCCCTACCATCCCCATAGCCTACAGCGGGGGATTACTGACTCATGGATGGGGGAAACATGGATGGTCGATGGAGAAGCGATGGTGATGATGATGGCGATGATCTCCTCCAATTCCCTGTCCCGGCAGGGTGCCAGAATGGAGTTTCTGGTGCTGATTTGCGGAATCTGGTGGTGGCGGCGAAGCGGAACTCTTTCTGGAAAAGCGTCGAACCCCCCAAGGTTTTTAGGTCAAGATGCAACTTATAGGCAAATAGGGAGGCCGAGGAGGCCACACCACCCCCAGGCGTGGCCTGTCCTGGCCCGCGCGGCCAGGTGGTGTGGGCCCCTCGTTGCCCTACTCTGTCTCGTCTTCTGGCTCCGTGAGTCTTCTGATGAAATAGGATTTTTTGGCATATTTTCCGGGATTTTTCCTAATATTTGATTTTTTGCACAAAAACTAGACACCAAGGTAATTTTGCTGAAAGCAGCGTCAGTCCGTATTGGTTGCATCCAATTCATACAAGTTTAGAGGAGAACCAATAGCAAAAGTGTTCGGAAAAGTAGATACGTTTTAGACGTATCACAGGGCGAGAGCTGAGTGGGACAAGAGGCAGGCCATGAAGAAGGTGCAGGCTAAGACAAGGAAGGGTGAGTCATGGTCGAAGGGAAAAGGTGAGGCATTGTCAAAGGGCAAGGTTTAGGCATAGTCGTAGGGATGGAGAACGCTCTTATTTATGCAGCGCAAGTTATGTTGAACTGTGTTACAAGCTATGTTGAAGTGTTTGTCGAATAAAAATGTAAAATAATAGAAAGGTGTCTTGTAACATCCCAGCATTAGAGCTCAGAAATAAGCTGAGATGAGGTGTGTGCATTGCATCCATGCATAAGAAAATCTGGGGAATTGTCGCGCAAAACTAAAGAGGCTATAGAGTGATCGAGATCTCTCTTGTTCTGATGAAAACATCAGCGCACGTGCTATGGATTTTGACATGACCTCTACTATATTTTTGGGTTTGAGGGGAAGACAGTTCAGATTTGAATATTGAGTTGATAAATTTGAATCATTTAAAAAGAATTTGAAAGTTAGAAGTAATTAGTGTTTATTTGATCTCCAAAAGGATTTAGTTATTATTGTTTGAATATTTAACCATTATAAAACAATAAAGGAAATTGAGAACAATACAAAATGTATAACTCAAATAGTTATCTCTTAATTATTTCCTTTGTTCAATAAGTAATAAATAAATACAAGAATTTCTCAAGAAATAAGAAATTACACTAGATAAACAACAGTAATAAAAGGAATAAAAGCTTTATTGAGTAATATATAGAAATTACATTGTTCTTATAAAAAAGGAAAAATAAAATATTACAAATGAAAATAATAGGTTAATCCTAAACTAAACCCTATACTAAATCTTCTTAATCTTCATCACTTGGTCTTGTACCTACAAATAAGATAGAAAAGGAAATAAAACCAAGGGGGGTTAGAGTTAGTTTTGCTCTCAGTTTTTAACAGTGTAATGCACTCTTTTACAAACATCACTGAGCCAAAGAAGGGACAAAATCCATCAAGTGTAGAATCTGTTCTTTAAAGCAATTAAGGCCTCAGAACAACATCATAGGCTGAAAGGGGCAAGTTTCACTAGGATAAGTAATAGTAAAAGGATGGGGAAGTTTAAACCATATTTACTTGATCTCATCCATAGACAAAGCAAATAGTGAAGCAGCTCACACACCTAAATGCATGCATTGAGGTGTCAGCAGCAGAGAGCAAAGGGGCAGTTTAAAACATAGCCGCATAGAGCAAAGCAAGCTTTGTTATTCACTTCGTAGAGAGCCTAACCATAGTTTGTCACCAGCACATCCGAGAACAGCACCAGATCTTGCAACCACAGAAAACCCAGGAGATCCAGCAAACCTAGGAGATTAAGCAAAGATGGTGACTTGAGGAAGGGGGTGTACTAGGTGGACAGCAAGGCCACAGGAGCAACAGCACCAGGAGGAGTGATGACCCACAAGTATAGGGGGTGTATCGCAGTATTTTCGATAAGTAAGAGTGTCGAACCCAACGAGGAGCAGAAGGTGCTGGCGAGTGGCTAGGAGCAGGAATTATCTGTAAATACTTAGCAAATGGATTTTTAGGGGTTTTTGATAATGCAGGTAAATAAAGTACAAGTAAGTAAAAGACAATAAGAATAAATGCAGCAAGTGGCCCAATCCTTTCTTTAGCAAAGGACAAGCCGGTTGTATTACTTAAGATGACCAAATGTTCTCGAGGACACACGGGAATATCGTCAAGTGCTTTCACTTCATACAGTTGATTAATCTTCTTTAGTTTGTGTCGTGGTGGTGTCACGGCAGATGCCATGGATAGGATGAAGGTGGGGACTAATACACGCTAGGGGAATCCAGGGAGGGATAGTGGAGTGATTCTCCACACAGAAGTTTGTATTGATGCTCTTCCAAGATTACAAGTGCTCCTTGAGCTGTATTGGCGAGAGGAGGAAGAAGAAGCTCTCTTACTCTCACCTTCTAGCCCTAGATCAACCAGAGAACAAACAACTAGCCAACTAGAGCACCAATAGTATCTCCCAGAATCCAACCGTTTCTTCAGGAACCCTAGCCCCCCTTATATAGAGGTGGCTCGGTCCCTGCCTAGGGCATACGTGGAGGCATATTCCTAAGAATATGCCTCCTCCCAAAGTGGTAACCCGACTGGGGTGCTTTTTCCCCTCGTCAGACATGCTTTAGCTATGTAAGCCTCTGCGGCGCCTGCGTCAGCCGACTTGAGCGTCGTCACCCTTGTCGGCCACGATCCGCCAGTGCCCATTGCAGCTGCGCCACCGCCGCACCTTCTTCGTGCCTCCGCACCGCAGCCCCCGCTGCGCAGCTTTTCCGCCACGGGTCCACACTAATCCAGGCCATAGATCCCCGCCGCCGCTAGCTTCAGTGAGGATAGCGGATACGAGATGACTGAAGAAGAGCTCGTCGTCGCCGACCAGGAGATGGAGGAGGACGCCGTCGCGGCAAACCGCGGCGCGTGGGCCGGATCGTGGGTTTGTCGAGATGATCTTGACTGGCTCTACCGGACCAGGCGCATTCCTGCCGGCGTTGCCGCTCGTCTCCCCTCCTCGGAATTGGCCCCCTCACCCAATCCGGGTGAGTTCGTTGTTTTCCTATCCCATTTCCAACGGGGATTTGGCCTTCCGGTGAGCGATTTCTTCCTGGACTGGGTCCAGACCTATCACTTGCAACCACATCATCTCCCGGCGAACGCCATCACCTCTCTGTCCGCCTTTGCCTCCATGATCGAAGGCTACACCGGACTATGGCCCACGAAGGAGTTGTGGATTCGGTTCTTCGGCCTTCGTCGCAACGTCGTCCCCAACATCCACGTTGAGTCGGAGGACAAGCAGCTCACTCAGTTCGGAGCTGCCTCCATCTCGCCCTGGAGATTCTCCGTCTTTCCCCGGGTCACCGGGCTTGACTCCTACAAAGGGTGGGCCCGGACCTTCTTCTACGTCCGGAACGAGGGTACCAAAGATTTGATTCGGTTGCTGCCCTACGCTCCGGGTCCACCTGACACGGATTTCTGGGAGGAGGTCCCCAAGAAACCTACCGCTCTAGCCAACCAAGTTAACAAGAGGTTCGTGGAGCTGAAGAAAATCGGATTGCGCAACGAGGATGCCATGATCACGTTCGTGCGCAACCGACTCTCCCCTCCAGAAGCGCACCCACAAGTTGTGCCACATGAGCTTCAGCCGCGACCCCAACCGAACCTCCTCGTTCGAGTTGAGCAACACGGAGATCTTCCGTCGGGTTAAGGCTCTTTTCACCACCCACAAGGATTTCTCCACCGAATGGACGTGGGGAATTGAGCACTTCTGTCGTGACAGGCTCCCTCCCGCGGTAAGCTTCGTGGGGCAAATTTATTTCGGATCAAGTATGTGTCGGTTTTTTCCGTATTTTTGACTCTGTTTTTCATGCTTTTTCTCAGTTGTTCCTTCAGCAACCTCTCGAGGATGGTTCGGATCCGACCCTTAAGTGGGCGCCGGACCGAGAAATCCCGGATGAGGAGGAGTCGGACCAGGAGATGTTCCTCCCCATGACCGACGCCACCAAACGACCCAGTGGTAAATTCTCTTCTCTTAGAGATTGGCCCGGTGATGAGGATGACTCGGATATCGACATGATTGAACCCGTTGAGGCTGTCCCTCTTTCTTTTGCCTTTCCGGCATCAGCTAACCCCGGTGGGCATATCCACGAGGATCCTCCACTTGCTACGGGTGAGCCGGTTCTGGTGGCGTCGAAGAAGAAGCACGGAGCCGCGTCAAGTTCTTCCTCCGAACCTTCTCAGCCCCCCAAAAGGCAAAAGAAGGCCGGAGACAAGACTGCCTCCAAGTGGGCAGGCAAAGCCCCAGCACGGAGGGCCCGGAAACCCAAGGAGGCCGAAACCTTGGATGCGTAAGTCACTTTTCACTGCGTAACTCATTTTTCCTTGCATCGCGGTAATATCTCCTCTGACATTATTCTCTTCTTCAGGGCTCCGGTGGAGGTCCCTCAGAGCGGGTCAAGCATCTCCTCACCTCTTCGACCTGTTCCTTCTCCTCCTCGTGACAACGAGTCACGCCCGCTGAGTCCTATTCCTGAGGGTTCTGCGGCTGCTCCGGGTTCCGCAATGCCCCATCGAGAGGAACGCGACCTTGGGGCGGGAGGGGTCGGTCCAGCCGAGGTGACGGTGTCCACCACTTCGGCATCGCCGCCACCAGCAACCACCGAGTCTACCACAACACCAGCACCAGCAGCAGTTCCAGTACCAGCAACCGAGCCAGCGCCTTCCCCGGCACCAAAGAAACCAACGACAGCTCCAAGTCCATCTACAAGGGCTCCATTACCAAGTTCGTCTGCCTCGTCCGAGTCATCCCAAGCTCGGCAAGGAACCACTCCAGCAGCTTCAAAGGGTAAATCCACCGTGGTTACATCTTCCCAGCAGGCTAAGGGCAAGAAAACTCCGGATACCACCAAGTCCGCGGTCGTCGAGGCCGGGCAGCGAACTCTCTTGTCGATGCTTCCGAAGAAACCACCAGCAACGAAGGACGTTCCTGCCGAGCCAACTGATGCGCAGCAGATGGTCCTGCATACGAGCCCAGCTCTTGCCCTGGTGGAGAGGAATGAAGCGCACGCAAACTGTTTGGTGGCACCCCATATGCCCACTGGCGAGCGTTACCCTCCGAGCCTTATCGAGTTCGTCATGAACTGGAATAAGGCGGAGTTCGTCCACAACGACGATCTCCCGGAAAAGTTCGGCCCCGCGGAATTTTCCGCCCAGATGAATACTGCCGCTAAGGCAATTAACCTGGCGGGGCGAATGATGGAGGTATGTTGTTTCTCCTTTACATGCTGTAGATAGTAACCATTAGTCCCCGAGCCTCCGGTGGAGTAACTTGTTACTCGGCCAGATGCTCATTAGGAAACTAACTTAGCTGCATTTAAACCTCAAATATGCACACACCTAGAGCCGGGTTAAGTTCCACTTGGCCCGGATCTTGTACACTTCGAATATGCACATACCTAGAGCCGGGTTAAGTTCCACTTGGCTCGGATCTTGTACACTTCGAATATGCACACACCTAGAGCTAGGTTAAGTTCCACTTGGCCCGGATCTTGTACACTTCGAATATGCACACACCTAGAGCCGGGTTAAGTTCCACTTGGCCCGGATCTTGTACACTTCGAATATGCACACACCTAGAGTCGGGTTAAGTTCCACTTGGCCCGGATCTTGTACACTTCGAATATGCACACACCTAGAGCTGGGTTAAGTTCCACTTGGCCCGGATCTTGTACACTTCGAATATGCACACACCTAGAGCCGGGTTAAGTTCCACTTGGCCCGGATCTTGCACACTTCGAATATGCAGCAAGCTAATTTTGCACTTCTGTACTTTTTGCAGGTAACCACTAATCGCCGGAGCACTGAATTCCAACGCCTGCTTGATACCCACAAGATGCTGCGTGCCAAGCATGCTGCACTTGGTGCGGAACATGAAAAGAGGGGTAATTTTCTCCCTTGGCACCTCTCCGTTTTTCTTCACCTTCTTCCGCCGAACTAATCTCCTCATTCGGTTTCTGCAGCTGGGGTGGAGGCGGAAAACAAAATTATGCTGAAGAACTTGGAGGAAATCCGGGGTATGTCCTCTTTTATTCGACCTCGTAATGTTTTCCATTTCTTCTTTTCCTTGGCTCGGCAAACATTCACTCCTCGGCTCTGCCGGGTCAACATACTATTTCAGCATCGCTTGAGGATAGTGTGCTTGTGCCTGATATGATGCTGCATTTTCTCGAACAAGCAGGGCAGCATCAGGCCGAGCTGAAGAAGAGAGATGACGAGCTTGCTCTCCTCCGGACCAAGGACAACGAGATTGCCAATCTCAAAGCTGAGATGGAGAAGATGAAGGCCCGGCACCGAACCGAACTCCAAAAGGTTGGCCAGAACTTCTCGGAAGAGCGTGAGCGCCTCACTCTCCAGATCTCCAAGGACCAGGACCTGCTTAAAGAATCCGATGTCCAGCTTGGGTCGGCGATCTCCAAGCTTGAACAACTTCGCTAGAGACACGACAATTGCATCAAGGAGTTGACCCGGATTCACCGCCATATCTCACGTAAGTTTCTTTCCCTTATTCGACGTACTTTTCTAGGTCAGCTCACATGCTTTTGCTTCAGAATCTTCCTTTTCCTTGTTTCCAGACCACTTTCCTGAGGGTACTCCCATTGCCAGTGCAGCTATTGCCAAATTCCGCCGAGAGAGGGGTACTCCCATCGCTCCTGATGGTGAGAGCATCCCCTTAGACATGGAAGACCTATTGGTCAGCGTGTCAGCTCGCATGGAAACCATCAAGAACTATGGGAAATACCTCCTCGATGTTGCGGTCCGGATCTACAACACCTTCTGGCCAAGCGAGAGCGCTCCGAAAAGGATCACACTCCTTGCTGAAAAGCTATTGGAAATCGAGACACAGCTTGACCTCTGGAGAGAATCTGCCAGGCGTGCCGCAGCAGATACCCTCCTTCACCATATTCTTACATGGTACGAGAAGATCGACCTCAGCCTCCTCACACGCCGGTGCACCGGATCCAAATGGACCGATGATCCAGAGTGGGTAGCTCGGCGCCAGGCTTGCGCCTACAGCCTCGTCGAATATTCTCCAATCCATGACTGGGTTGAGGGGCCGAGCTTCCTGGAGTCCGGCGGGGATGAGCATATTGAGAACGTGGAGGATGGGTCGGGTGAGGATGGAGAAGATGCTGCTTCAGATATTGAAGACAGCAATGACGACGCCGAACTTCCTCCTCCTGCTGCTCCTTAGTTGAAAAAACAAATCCCCGGTATGCCGGGTGCAATTGTATGCTGGATACATGATATTTTGCTACTATGTTTGTATGCCGGATTAACTTGGGCGTAGTCCCCGAGTTTCATTTTCTTGTTCGTCCAATTCTCTGGCTCGATCCGTGTCTACCTTGATTCGGTCTTACGACTTACGAATCCGAGCTTCAAGAATTGTTTTAACAATACTTAGAAACTTTGAGGCTTGACTCAAAATAATTCAGCATAATAACTTGAAACTAAATACAGGGTTAGTCCAAAAAAACAAATGTTAGCTCGAATAAGTTCGTTTCCTTAGTGGCTTTTCATGTGCTACGCAATTCCAAACTTGTTCCCTTGCTTGCCATGAAGCCAATTCTTGTTGGACAGCAGCAAGTCGAAGGGTTGGGTTTTTGGTGCTCACACATTACTAATCCGGGTTAAGAAAAACAACTTATTCCAGCTACTGCATAAAAAGTAACAACAAACATTACTAAGGCAGTCCCCGAGTTACTGCTCGAGGCACTGCTATTTCATTGATAAGCTCATTGCCGACATACATACCGACATATGAGATGACTCGGATACATACACTTCTTAGCTAAGTATAGAAGGGACGAAGTAGTTCTACATTCCACGGTCGCTTAGACTCCTCTCCGGACCTGTCCGCCTTGTTCTTTTCATGTGGCTTTGCATCTATAAGATAGTAGGAATCATTGTGCAATGCTTTGCTCACAATGAATGGCCCTTCCCATGGGGGGATAATTTATGCATGCCAGTAGTACGTTGTACCAACCGGAGCACCAGATCGCCTTCCCGGAAGACTCGGGGGCACACTTTCCGGCTATGATAGCGTCGGAGATTTTGCTGATATATGGCGGATCTGGACAGTGTCAGTTCTCTCGCTTCTTCCAGCAGATCAACATCATTTTGCCGGGCTTCTTGCACTTCGGCTTCTGTGTATTGGGTGACTCTAGGCGAATCGTGCTCTATGTCGGCTGGTAATATAGCTTCTGCCCCATATACCAGAAAAAATGGCGTATAGCCTGTTGATCGATTCGGAGTTGTTCTTAAACTCCACAGTACCGCTGGTAGTTCTTCTATCCAGCACCCCGCTGATCTTTGCAGCGGCTCAATGAGCCGGGGTTTTATCCTGGATAACATTAATCTGTTGGATCTTTCCACTTGTCCGTTCGATACGGGGTGGGCTACCGAGGCTATGTCGAGTCGGATCTTCTTGTCTCGGCAAAAGCGCGCAAATGCTCCTTCCGCAAAATTTGTTCCATTATCAGTTATAATGTTGTGTGGATAACCGTATCTCAAGATGATGTCTTTGAGAAATGTCACGGCCATAGCTCCATCACATTTTCTTATAGGCTTCACTTCGATCCATTTTGTAAACTTATCCACCATAACCAAAATGTGTGTCATGTTTCCTCTCGCTGGTTTGAACGGGCCAACCATATCCAAGCACCATACAGCAAATGGCCACGTAATTGGTATGGTCTTGAGTTCCGACATAGGCATATGTGTCTTGGTGGCGTACCTTTGACAACCATTGCATTTTCTCACCAGATCTTCCGCTTGTTCTAAGGCACTTGGCCAGTAGAATCCATGCCGAAACGCCTTTGCCACTAAGGCTCGGGATGAGGCATGATGCCCGCATTCTCCTTGGTGTATGTCTCGGAGGATGTCAAGTCCTTCTTCCGGGTCAACGCATCGCTGGAGGACATTAGTTACACTCCGTTTGTACAACTCGGAATTGATGATTGTATATGCTTTGGCTCTCCTCTGAGTTTGCCTGGCTAGCACCTCCTCAGTGGGTAACGTTCCATCTTTCAAGAATTGAAATATAGGCAGTGCCCAAGCTGGTATCGCTCGTGGAGGGAACATCTCCTCATCAATTTCCATCTGGTCTACCGGCATAACTTCAGTCGGATCACGCTGAGCAGTCCCCGGGTCTAGCGAGGTAGTCCCCGGGTCTATTGAGGCAGTCCCCGGGTTTGCCGAGGCAGTCCCCGGGTCTCGCGTACTACCTCCCATGTCAATGTCCATGGGCCCAGCTCCGGATTCCGTATTTTCCGGGACATAGATTGAGTCGGTTCCTGGGGACGGCCTGATAGATGGTTTTCTGAGGTGCTCCAATGCTACGCCCGGTGGAATTGCCTGTCGGGTCAATCCGAGCTTTGACAGCATGTCGGCAGCTTCGTTTTCCACGCGGGGCACATGGTGAAATTCGCATCCCTCAAAGTAACCAGAGATCTTCTGCACATGAAATTTGTATAGTGCCATGTTTGGATCCAGGGCGTCCCACACTCCGGACACTTGCTGTACCACCAGATCCGAGTCGCCAAAGCATATTATCCGACGTATACCAATCTCCTTTGCCACTTTGAGCCCATGCACAAGAGCCTCGTACTCAGCGACATTGTTCTATGCCGCGAAATGGATCTACAAGACGTACTTTAGCTGATCCTTCTTTGGTGAGGTGAGCACAACCCCGGCGCCTAATCCGGTTTTGGTTTTCGACCCGTCAAAGTGCATCCTCTAGTAGTTCGGATCCGGTGGCGGTGGTTCGTATTGTACCTCGGCCCAATCCACAAAAAAGTCCGCCACAGCCTGAGACTTGATCGCTTCTCTTCTATCATATTGGGGAGCGTAAGGCGCTAGCTCAATTGCCCATTTCGCAATTCTGCCATTCGCATCCTTGTTACCCATTATCTCGGATATGGGGGCTTCACATATCACTTTGATGGGGTGCTCCTCAAAGTAGTGCTTTAACTTCTTTGCCACCATATAGACACCATATGCCACCTTTTGAAAGTGCGGGTAGTTCTGCTTTGAGGCAGACAATACCTCGCTCAAGTAATACACTGGCCTCTGCACCGACTTACCCTCTTCATCGCGCTCCACTACAATTACTGCACTTACAACTCGGTTGGTTGCGGCTATGTAGAGCAACATTGGCTCCTTTGATAGTGGAGAAGCTAACACTGGTGCAGTGGCCAACATCTTTTTTAAGTGGGCAAAAGCTTCATTGGCCTGTGGCGTCCAAACAAACTTATCCGACTTTTTCATGAGCTGGTAGAGAGGCAATGCCTTTTCTCCCAACCGACATACAAACCGACTCAACGATGCCAGGCACCCAGTGAACTTATGGACATCGTTAAGACACTTCGGCAGCTCCATTCGTTCGATGGCTCGGATCTTAGTTGGATTAACTTCGATACCTCGGCTGGAGACGAGAAATCCGAGTAATTTTCCAGCCAGGACACCGAAGGTACATTTTTCTGGGTTAAGCTTCATCCGGAACCTCCTCAAGTTCGCGAATGTTTGCCTTATGTCGTCAAGGAGCGTTGCGCTTTCCTTGGTCTTGATAACCACATCATCCACGTAGACTTGTACGTTTTGACCTATTTGGTCATGCAAACATTTTTGCATACATCTTTGGTACGTTGCACCTGCATTACGTAAACCAAACGGCATAGTGCGATAGCAATAAGCCTCGTATGGGGTAATAAATGCAGTTTTTAATTGATCGTCCGGGTTTAGAGGTATCTGGTGGAAGCCAGAATATGCGTCAATAAATGACAACAGTTCACATCCCGCGGTTGAATCTATGACTTGACCTATCCTCGGCAGTGGGAATGGATCTTTTGGACACGCCTTGTTCAGGTTCGTGTAATCGATACACATACGCCAAACCACTATCACGTTCAGATCATCTTTCTTCTTTTCTACCAGCACCGGATTAGAGAGCCAATCCGGATACAGGACCTCCATGATAAATCCTGCTGCTAGCAACCGAGCTATCTCGTCACCAATAACTTTTCTCCTATCCTCGGTGAAGCGGCGGAGAGGTTGCTTCACCGGCTGTGCTCCAGGTCTTACGTTTAAAGAGTGCTCGGCCAACTCCCTCGGAACACCTTGCAAGTCATGTGTAGACCAAGCAAAAATATCCCGATTCTCACGGAGGAAGTTGACGAGCTCGCTTTCCTATTTGTCAGTTAAACCCGCACCAATTATTACGGTGCGCTTCGGGAACATGTTATCCACTGGAATCTTCTTGGTGTCCTTTGCGGCTTGAAATGAAACGCTACCATGCGGGTTACTTAACGCCGGCATATATTGCTGCGCGGACTGAGCTAATGCCGCCACCTCCTAGATTTTTCTTTTCTCTTGTGCAATCACGAGTGACTCGGCTAGATTAGACCCGGCTGAAGCGCACTCAATAGAACGTCGGAAATCTCCAGCAATGGTGATTGCCCCATTTGGCCCGGGCAACTTCATCTTCAAATAACTAATGTGACAGCTTGCCATGAACTTGTTCAGTGCTGGTCTACCGAGCAATGCGTGATACGCACTTTCCAAGTTGACCACCTCAAATTCCAGATTCTCAGTTCGGCAGTTATCCCTCGTGCCGAATAGCACGTCGACCCAGACTTTGCCTATGGGCTCACAAGAGATGCCTGGTACAATGCCATGGAAAGTTGTTCTCGTAGCCTGGAGCATGTTCTCCGAGATGCCCAACTTGCGCATCATATCTGCATACATGATGTTAATGCTACTGCCATTGTCAATTAGTACCTTGGAGAACCTCACATTAATGTTTGGTCCAATGAATGTCGGATCCAACACTAGCGCATATGAGCCTGGGCTCAGCATAAGCTTAGGATGATCTTTGATGCTCTAGGTGATTTCCTGGTCCGACCAAGGCATGTACCTCGTCACTGCAGGCATCACCGCATTGACCTCCATATGTCGGTGCTGCAAGCTTTTCCTATCTGTTTCCTCGGTCGTGAACACACAATAACTCTGGTGATGTTCCCTATACTCATTTCTTCCCTCGTTTCCGGAGTATCTCTGATCCGGTTGTTGCTAGTTTTCCACCTGATGCACTGCATACCTTCTCTCATTGTTGTCATACCTCGGTGGAGGGGGAGGCAACATTAGCTGTTGCGTGTTCGCTCCGGAGAGCAATTGCTGCCGGGGTAACTCCTGCCGAGGTTGATCATTCCGGGGTGCCTGAGCATTCCCCGAACCACCTTGTTCTATCTTACGCATCCACTCACATTGCCTCGTCGTGTGACCCACTGGGCTGTTTGGATTTGGCGTGTGAAACTTACACGGCTGGTCCAACATTGACTCATAGGTATACCTCGGACGGTCTTTCTTTTCTTGCCACTGTTTCTTTTGCTCCGGAGTCCATGTTTTCTTGCCATCGTTTCTGGGAGTCCATTGCCCTCCCGTTTTCTGGCGTTGGTTGCTCCCTGCTCCGGGTTGATCTTGATTCACAGCCGCAACTTGTTGCAAACTGTATCGATGATTCGGTCTATAGTCTCTCCTTTTTCCCCTGTAATCGTTCCTCCGGGATGACCCGGCTCCGTCCCTCTGATAGTACTCCTCATTTGACTCGTTTGACGCGATCCTGGGTTGAGTCGGATCGCCCAAAGCATACGAATCTGCAATCCAGATCATCTCTGCCAACGTAACTGGCATTTTCCTTTGCAACTTCATCCACAACTCGCTGCCATATCTGCACCCTTGTGCGAACCATGCTATGGCCTGTGACTCTATGACCCCTTCACACGAGTTTCTTACGGTACACCACCGGGTCAAGAATTCACGGTCTGTCTCGTTAGATCTCTGCTTGCACATTGCTAGGGTCTGTGGTCTATTCGGTCTCTGATATGTACTTGAGAAGTTGCAGATAAACATTTCTTCAAAATCTATCCAGCAGTTGATACTTCCGGGTGGTAAGTTATTTAGCCATACCCTGGCCAGACCTTCCAACATCTGGGGTACGTAACGTACAGCCCATCTCAAGTTGCCAGTGGAAATTTTCACAGTTGTAGCATAGTTTATCAGCCAATCCTCTGGCTTGGTACTGCCGTCATACGTCTTCGTGCCTCTGGCAACTAGAAGTTGGGTACCGGTGGCTCTTTCATGATCCGGGGTCCGAAGCATGCTGGACCCGGGGGACCTTGACATTCGATTTGTTCCGACCTATACAGGCGATCCAGCTTTAACCTGGCGTCATCTGGCATCAAATCCCTGCTTCCCAATCTTGACCCTATCACATGATAGTCCGGTCTCGGGTATCCTGCGTTCATCATCTCCAAATCACCGTCGTTGTATCGGTTTTGCTCTCGCTGCGCACCTCTCTGTTGCATACCTCGGCCGGCACTTTGCTCTTGCCTTGGTATATTCCGCTACTGCGGTTGACCTGCTCCTGCCGAGTTTCGTTGTCCGGCATTGCCGTTGGCAGCATTCCCTTGACCGGCATTGCCTTGGTCGTGGTTACCTCGGCCAGCTTCACCTCGGCTCACACTCCATCGATCATCATTTTTCCGCATTTCTTTTTCTTTTCCCGCACGTGTTGGATCGTATGGGACGATCTGCTTGTTTCGTCTGGCCGAGGTTACTACCTCCTCTCTCCTCGGACCACCATGAGGCGACGATGCGGCTCCAGCAGATTTCTCCAGGTTACCCATCGCTGAATGGACGATCTTGGAAGCTCCAACTATTTCCGGGTTACCTCTGAGCAGCTCTTCGTTCTGTCTGTTCGCGATCCGAACCATCTCGTTAACCCTTTCTTGTTGTCTTTGACGGGCCTCACCCGTCAGACCCTCTAACTCGGACGCAGCCGCATCTGCTGCTCTGAGGTTCTTCGCCGGAGTACTATACTTCGGCAACCCCACAGACAGATAGTTTTCCGACCCTTCTGGTCCATCATCACCTTCTCTGTTCATCTCGTTTATGAGATTTCTCCCTTTTACTTTTATCGTATCCACTTTGTTTGCCTTTGCGTACTCACGCAGCGTCATGTTCAGCGACTGCTGAGCCGCGGCTATTTTCTTTGCGCCCTCCAGTATCTTTTGTCGGGTTTCTTCTAGCTTGGCCTGTGCCTGAGCTGGATCTGTCACTGCTGCTACCGGGTTAGCCAAGCTATCCATAGCTTTCCTCAGCACGTTCTCAGGCCTCTCTAGTGGAGGTCCTCTAGCCTTCCTCGGTGCCTTAGGGGTTACCTCCGGATCTGGTGCCGGATCCTTGCTTGCGCCCGCACCTGGCGCAGTCATCATCACCTCCGCATGGTCCGGGGAGCGAGCGATACGCGCCCCGCGAGCCACAGTGAGGGGTGGTTCCCCCGCATCGACGACGCGACGTGGATGAACGCAAGACACGTCCATAGCAACGTAGACCTTGTGCGCACCGAGCTTGACGAAGAGGCCGTTGCGCGGAAGTGGGCGTGTGTCGAAGCAGCCAGCGTTGTGGCTGACGAAATCCAGCGCTCCAAAGCGCTGAACGAGCCCGGAGATGACGCGTTCGCCGGTGCCGATGAGGTTTCCCGTCCGGATCTTCACCCCTGCTAGCGCCGCTAACCCCACGGTGGGCGCCAACTGTCATGGTGGTGTCACGACAGATGCCATGGATAGGCTGAAGGTGGGGACTAATACACGCTAGGGGAATCTAGGGAGGGATAGTGGAGTGATTCTCCGCACAGAAGTTTGTATTGATGTTCTTCCAAGATTATAAGTGCTCCTTGAGCTGTATTGGCGAGAGGAGGAAGAAGAAGCTCTCTTACTCTCACCTTCTAGCCCTAGATCAACCAGAGAACAAACAACTAGCCAACTAGAGCACCAACAGTATCTCCCAGAATCCAACCGTTTCTTCAGGAACCCTAGCCCCCCTTATATAGAGGTGGCTCGGTCCCTGCCTAGGGCATACGTGGAGGCATATTCCTAAGAATATGCCTCCTCCCAAAGTGGTAACCCGACCGGGGTGCTTTTTCCCCTCGTCATACATGCTTTAGCTACGTAAGCCTCTGCGGCGCCTGCGTCAGCCGACGTGAGCGTCGTCACCCTTGTCGGCCACGATCCGGTGGTCCTGCCCTTGCTTTCTTCGCTCATGCAGTACGTACCGGACCTCCTTTTTTCACCCGAGAGATTCCTTCCTTCTCCTAGAAGCTAAGCGAGCATCCGGATCATAGTAGATCCGGCCTCACCTGTTCCTGCATACAAGTTAGACAGGTACTTCCGACTTACTCCTTAAGTCGGATAAGACAATGTTAGGCGACCCCCCCCCCTTGTCCGGGTTACTCCATGATCCGGCCTGCCTTGAGGTGACCCGGCCAGCATATGCTTTGACCTTGCCGAACCTCGGCTAACTCGGCCCTTATACCCCGGAGTGACCCTACCCGGGGTATCCCCCCAACAGTTTGCTAAATGTTGTGTGGGTGAACCTATGCTAATGTACCAACCTTCCTAGGACTAATACATACTTGTGATTATACCCCTTGCAAGCATCCGCAAGTACAAGAAAGTAATTAAGGTAGAAACCTAACCACAGCTTTAAACTCTAACACCCTGACGTCCCTTGTGCAAAGGTTTCCTAACGGGGGTTCAGGTTTCTGTCACTCCAGCAACCCCTATGATTAGTATTCAAATACACAATGCATTCCCCTAGGCCCATATAGGTGAAGTGTCATGTAGTCGACGTTCACATGACACCACTAGAAGAAGTACACCACAACTTAAATATCAAACCATTGAATCTTTCTCAACACAATTCCACTACTAACAACATGACTTCTCCCATGTCCTCAAGAACAAAACGAACTACTCACAAGACATCATATGGATCATGATCAGAGGTGAAATAATGATGTGCAACAATCTGAACATAAATAATAATTCAATGGTTCACTCAATAGCATCAAATACAAGGAGTAATCAACACCGGGAAAGTTTCCCCTACGAACTATGCAAGATTCAACCCAATTGTTACAGCGGTATCAAGGTGGTGATGATGGTGGTGATGGAGATGATGTTGAAGATGATGGTGATGATGATCCCGATGAAGTCCAGCTTGATGGTGGTGTTGATGGTGATGATCTCCCCTCTCCGGGAAGGAATTCCCCCGGCAGAATTCTGTCTACCGGAGAGATCTTTCTCTCTCAGTGTTTTCCGCCCCGCAGAGGCGGCGGAATCTTTCTGTGGTCTCTCCTCGAGTGTTAGGGTTTCGAGAGGATAATATATGCCAGAGGGGAGAGCCAGGAGTGGACCAGGGCGGCCACACCACCTGGTGGCACGGCCTGGGGTGGCCCACGCCAAGGGGTGGTGTGGGCCTCCTATGGCCCATCTCCACTTCCCCTTCTGGCAATCTTCGTGTAGCACCCCGGTAAAACCACTACTAGAAAATCGCTTGTTATTTCTATTTTGGTGCATCATCATGACCACATGCTCATGTCATCATGCCACATTGATTTTGAGCATCGTCATGTCATCCTGCATTTGTTTGTCTAAAACTATTTCTCTAAAAGCCTAGTTTTGTTTTCTAAAAATCCCCCTTCTTAATTTCAAATAAAAAACCCCAGGTCTCTTCCGGATATTTTATTGTGTCTAAAAACTATTTACAAATGTCTATTTCAAATAAAATAAATAATAACTAAAGCAAAAAGTTTTACTAGGGAGGCCGCCAGCCTGCCGGGAAAAAGCCCAGCAAGCCAGTAGCCTACTACCCCACTAAACGAAACCCTAGACTAACCAAACCCCTCTCACTCACTCAGCCGCCGCCACCCACCAGACGCACGCCTACACGCCCGTCGACCTGGTCCACGCCACCTAGCGTGGAACGCAACCACCCTGCCTCTCCCTTGTCGCCACACACCGCCGCTGGCCCCACCCGCACGCGAGACACTCGCAGCAACCGCCCGCATGTCGCAAGCAACGCGTCTGCCTGGCCCCACCACGATCGTGACCTCGCCCCTGTTTCTCTCCCGCATCCCCCGCCACAGCCTCCCCACGATCGATCCACACACCGGCCTCTCACCTCGATCCTATCGCCACCGTTTTCTCCCTAGCGCCGCCGCACGCCATCACCCCTCACCCCTGTCGGACCCAACCTCGCGATCGATGGAAGCCCCTACCTCCTACCATCTCCTTCTCCCGCATGCCCCCCCCCCCCGCCCTCCTCCGTTCTATCCCTGCCGCCCAAGCTCCGCCACCGCAGGTGCCGCCCCCATCGCTCGCCGTCGCCTCGGCCCGTCTCTCCTCCCCCACATACCCCACCTCCCTCTCGGTCGCCACCGCCGCTAGCATCCCCTCGCCTCCAGCGCTCGCCCCTCCCCTCGCCGCGACCACCCCGCGCTTCCCCTCTACAGCATCGTCCCCGCCTCCTCCGGTGGCACCCTCCTCTGGCCTCCCCCGGCTTCGCCCTCCATCGTGGCCACCTGACGCCTTGTCCCTGTTTCCTCCTCGTCTGGAGCCGCCTCGTGTACCCTCCCCCATTGCCGACTCAACCTCGCCACAGCGAGCCCGCCGCCTGGCAGGACCTGCTCCGCCTCCCCGTTGGTCGGCCTCCTCGTCGCCTTGCGTCTGCAACCTCGCCGTCCACACCACCCTCTTCCGGGCATGCGCCGTGACACCTCTGCAACCCCTGTTGCCACCTTGGCTCCCTCCTTCCCGAGCTCTCCCCGTCCTCGCGTGGGCGTCGTCGTCCCTATTTGCTCTGGCATCGTCGGGCCCTGCCTCAACCGTGTCTACCTCAGCATCGGCTAGACGCAAGCAGCTCCAACTCAGGGCGGCCATCTGATCTGCTTCGGTCGCTACCTGCTATTGAGACTCCAACTCCGATGGTGTGTCCTGTCGGAGTGATGATGCACAGGCGTGCTGGTATGGATAAGACGAAGCCGTGTGAAGTTTGTGTGGTTCCGCTCAAAGATCCCGACACCTGAACCTAAGTCCATCATCGACCACCACAACGTCGAGATCCCGGCTTCCGCCAAGATCTTCCAAAGACCGAGACCTCGAGCGCGCCGACACGGATCCGTAGACCGAACCCGAAGACCACAGATGCGACAAGTACTCCTTCCCGGATGTGAGACCCGGATCCGAAGACCGCCAAGATCGCCACCGGAAGGCCAAGTTCTTCATCCCGAACGCCAAGACCGATCCGATACATGGACCCGACAAGATCTTCGCGACGACAAGATCGACACCGACTAGGGCGAATCCGATGCGCCCCCGACGCCAAACCAAGTCCTTCTTCCCGGAATGCCAAGCTCTCCTTCCGTTGTCCGAGACCGATCCCGTCGAACCATCCCCCCCCCCCTCGAACCCTGAGACCCAGACCCGAACCCCCGGAACCCAAGATCTTCCGAACCCAGATGTGTGCCCATAAGCCCCTATTTTTTATAATATGACATTATCAACTGTCGCATATTAAATTGTTCATACATGCATACCTGTCTGTGGTTGGGGGCATTATGCCGATTCACCTCATAATTAAATATGGAGTCTATATGCGGGATATCTTTGTCTTATTCCGAACTCCATTTAAATTTGTGTAGCGAATCGATGCCATGTTTCGCCCTGTTAATACAACATTTAATTTGCGGGGTAGATAAATAACTTGAACCATATAATTAATTGGCGGGACCCCGGTTCCGCTTAATATTGTCTAATTGCACCGCATCTGTGCCATGCCATGCATCATATCATAATCATGCCGGATCTTCTTCCATAGTATTAAATATTGCATCCGGTGTTTCTTCTAGTGTTTTCTTCTTCGCGGATTAGGCCGATGAGTGGATGCGAGTGTCGGCAAGCTCTCCGGATGAACCTCCGGCAGTGTTTCCCAGGCGAGCATCCTCCCCCTTTCTACCTATTTTGCGTTTATAGTCTTTACTTCCTCCTTTTGATCTATTGTTATCCGTGTTGTGATGCTTTAGTTTCCGTGCACCATTTATATTCCTTGCAGCCTCTATATTGCCTTGGACACCTCCTATTGCCCAGTGTTTGATAGATAGTCGGCCTTGCGAGTCATAGTTGCTGGCTCAGGTGCTGCTTCGTGTTGTTGTTGTTCCACCGTGGTTAAAGGGTTGGCACATGCTTAATGATGGAGATGCTTAATGGTGGAGAGGATCATGACTTTAAATACAACTACTAAATTGCTGGGATAACTAATGAAAGAGGCACCGGTGGGCAATATATGCTATTTGGTTTTTCATGTCCACTTGTGTCCCGTAGGCCTCGAGTAATTGATACCTGTTCCTTGACTATTCGCACTATCCACATAAGGGAGACTCTATGAATCCCTGATACATTGCAAATGTATCTATAATTTTTGATGTTCCATGCTTAGTTTTATCCACTTTCTTGTGCTTTGTTCCAACTTTGGAGTACTTTTATTATGATTTCTTGGACTAACCTATTAACAAGAGCCACAGTGCCAGCTGCCTATTTTCTGTTGTTTTTGGTTCCAAAAAAGTCACAAAATGAATATTCTCGGAATTGGACGGGACAAAAGCCAAAGTGCCTATTTTCCGGAAGGGATCAAGTGCTAGAATACGAGACGGAGAGGGGCCAGGGGCCAGCCACACCACCTGGTCACGCGGCCAGGCCTGGCCCACGCCAGGGGGTGGTCTGGCCGACCCTAGAACCCACTCGGCCTCTCCTTCCACCTATAGGTTACCCTCGGGACGAAAACCCTAAGTACCCGATCAAAAATCCACGAAAGAGTCTGTAGCCGCCGTCATCTCCATCCCTAGATTGGGGGGATCTGAAGCTCTTCCTCGCACCCTACCGGAGAGGGGAATTCGCCCTAGAGGCCTTCTTCATCACCATGCAAGCCTCCGGTGTGATGCGTGAGTAGTTCATCCTTGGACTATGGATCCATGTAGTAGCTAGATGGCTGGTTTCTCCTCCTTTGTGCTTTCATGTTCAGATCTTGTGAGCTCCGTTCATGATCAAGATCATCTATTTGTAATTCATACATGTTGTGTTTGCGGGGATCCGATGGATATTGAGATGCTATTTCAGATTGATTATTGATTCTATCATGTCTTTGTTATTTGAGATCTTGCATGCTTTCTATTGGTAGTAGCTATCTTGGCCAAGTAGATGCTAGCAACTCCAAGAGTTAGTATTTATGCTCGATAGTGGGTTCATGCCTCTGGTAATCTGGGGAAGTGACAGAAATCTCTAAGGTACTAGATGTGTTGTTGCTACTAGGGAGAAAACAACAATCCTTTGTTCATAGAACAATCGTATTGTTTACTTTACACGTAGTTCGTAAAGCAATAATCGGTTGCTTGCAACTTAATACTGGAGGGGGGTCGGATGATAACCTGAAGGTGGATTATTAGTCATAGATGCAGTTGGATGGCGGTCTATGTATTATGTTGTAATGCCCAATCAAGTCTCAAAGGAGTCAAGATGATTAGTATATGCATGTATTGCTTTCTCGGTGTTTGTCAATTGCCCCGCTATAATTTGTTCACCCAGCTTGTTATCTATCTTAAGGAGAGCCACCTCTAGTGAACTATGGATCCCGGTCCTTTTCTTTACATACAATCTACAATATTTTACTGCTTTGTGCTTACTTTCTGCAAACTTTTACTTCTTTCCATTCGATATGTTCAATCCTTTGTTTTCCTCAAAACACAGTGAGATTGACAACCTCATCGCAAGTTGGGGACAAAGTTCTGTGGTTGTGTTGTGCAGGTCTCCACGTTGCTACTAGCACCGGTAGTGCACCCTGCCAAAGCTCAGCTAGTAACACCTTTGAGGTGTTTCCTTGCTCCTACTAGTTCGATTAAACCTTGGTTTCATAACTGAGGGAAACTTGCTGCTATGCTCATCATACCTTCCTCTTGGGGTTCCCAACATCAACACCACGCACCAAGCACTTTTCTGGGTGCCGTGTATTGAGCCATCAAGCGATTTTCTGGCGCCGTTGTCGGGGAGTCAAGGACATCTTCATAAGGGGAGTCCCTCATAACCAATCTCTTTACTTTGTTGTTTTTGTTTTGCTTAGTTTCTTTTTGCTTTGTTTGCTTGTTTTGTTCTTCAAAAAACACAAAAAAAATAGTTTTACTTGTTTGCTTTCTTATTTGAAAACCCAAAAAAATGACTACTCTTGAAAACACTAAGTTGTGTGATTTCACTAGCACCAACAACAATGATTTTATGAGCACTCCCATTGCTCCACCTGTGGCTGAAAATACTTTCTTTGACATAAAACCTGCTTTGCTCAACCTTGTTATGAGAGAACAATTTTCTGGTATTGGTAATGAAGATGTTGCTTCCCATCTAAATAACTTTGTTGAACTTTGTGAGATGCAAAAGCATAGGGATATAGATGGTGATATTATTAAGCTGAAATTGTTTCCTTTCTCTTTGAGAGGAAAAGCTGAAGAATGGTTGAATTCCTTAACTAGGAATAGTATTGATTCTTGGACTAAGTGCAAAGATGCTTTTATTGCAAAATACTATCCTCCTGCTAAGATTATATCCATGAGAAGTGAAATAATGAAGTTTAAACAACTTGATAATGAGCATGTTGCTCAAGCTTGGGAAAGAATGAAATCTTTGGTAAAGAATTGTCCCACTCATGGACTGACTGCTTGGATGATCATCCAAACTATTTATGCAGGATTGAACTATTCTTCAAGGAACCTATTGGATTCAGCTGCTGGAGGTACCTTTATGACCATCACTTTGGGTGCTGCAACAAAACTTTTGGACAATATGATGGTTAATTATTCTGAATGGCATACTGAGAGAGCTCCACAAGGTAAGAAGGTAAATTCTGTTGAGGAAACCTCCTCCTTGAGTGATAAGATTGATATGATTATGTCTATGCTAGTTAATGGGAAAACCCATATTGATCCAAATAATGTTCCTTTAGCCTCTTTGGTTGCTCAAGAAGAGCAAGTTAATGTGAACTTCATAAGAAATAACAACTTTGGCAACAATGCTTATGGTAATAATGCTTATAGGAACAATTTTGGTAACAACAATTATAAGCCATATCCTCCCAACAATGGTAAATCTGAATTACCTAGTGGAGATAGAATTTTGGAAGTTGAAAGAGCCACTAAAAACTTTATGCAAATGCAATATGAGAAAAATAGACTATTTACTAAAACAATGGAGGAGCAATCTATCATTTTGAAGAACATTAGCCATCAACTTGAGAGTCTAAATAGGGAAATTCCTAGTTTACAATTGAAACTCTCTAATGCTGAAAGGAATATATCATCTCTATCTGAAGCTCAATCTTCATTGATTAATAAAATGGCTGCTAAACCTGAAACTAATGATAATCCCTTTGCAGCTACTAATGCTATACAAGTAAGAATTGATGAAAATGTTAGACTATTAGCTGAATTACATGCTAAGTGGGAAAGAGAAGATGAAATTGCTAGAAACATTAGTGTTTCTACTATTACCACCACTAGTGTTGAGGCTAGTAATAGTTCTACTACTTTAGATGATAAAGTTGATTTTGATCTTGATGGTTGCAACATCTCTGAAGTTATTAAGTTCCTACAAAAGCTTGCTAAAAGTCCTAATGCTAGTGCTATGAACATGGCCTTTACAAAACACATTACCGATGCTCTCATAAAGATTAAAGAAGAAAAGATGAAACATAAAGCTTCTATTCCTATAAAGCAAGAAGATGGTTGGGAACCCATCATTAATATGAAAGTGAATGACTTTGATTTCAAAGCTTTGTGTGATCTTGATAGTAGTGTTTCCATTATGCCTAGAAGGATTTATGAGATGCTTGATTTGCCTCCTCTTGAAGATTGTTATTTGTATGTACCACTTGATGATAATGCTGAAAAGAAACTCATGGGGAGTCTTAATGATGTTCTTATTATTGTTAATGAATCCTATGTCCCCGTTGATTTCTATGTTTTGGATGTTGAATACAATGCTTCTTGTCCTATTACTTTGGGAAGACCTTTTCTTAGAACTGTTGGTGCCATCATTGATATGAAAGAAGGCACCATTAAATATCAACTCCCACTCAATAAAGGTATAGAACACTTCCCTAAAAAGAGAGAAAAGATTTATTTTGCTTCTCCTATGAAAACAAAATTTGGTTTTAATGCTTCTTCATTCGAGATAACTTGATTCTTTCTTTGGTTCTTATGCCTAACTTAAAGGCGTTAAAGAAAAGTACTTGTTGGGAGATAACCCAAGAGTTTTAGATGAGTCTTGGAAGTTATTACCTTTGTAATAACCTCTCCTTATCCTTTTTATTTGCTTCTTGTGCCAAGAGTAACCTCTAATGAGAGTGAAGTAATGATTGGGAAAGTTGCTGTCCCGAAACAGATTTCTATGCTTCACTGTAGCACAAAAAATTACAGCTCAATCCGACATACAGAGCTCTCTCAGGAATTTGAGCAACAGAAGGTCTTCGAAAAAATTCATCTTTACCTACTGGTCTGTTTTGACAGATTTCTGCCATTTTCTGCATTTGCTTCTTGTTAGTTCCTTCTTGAGTTCCTTTGGGGAATTGAGCTTTTTGAGGGAAGTGCTACAGTAGCTAGTGTTCTAATGGAAGTTTATTTGGTGTTAGAACTAAACCTTAAGACTTATTTATCTTAAGTGCACTAATGTTGCTAATGAGATTGTGTGAAGTTTCGTATGAAGGAAAATTTTCAGGTGTATGGAAGGAATGAGTAATGAGATGAAGGATGGACTAAAGCTCAAGCTTGGGGATGCCACGCATGTCACCCCAAGAAATATCCAAGAAGTACAAGCGTCAAAGCTTGGGGATGCCCAAGGCATCCCCTTCTTCATCAATAAAAATTCCAGGTTTCTTCCGAACGCTTCATTTTTATTGTTTCGTGCACAGTTGTGTTTCTCTTGGAGCATCTTATTTTTTGTTTTTGTTTTGGTTTTTAGTTTGCTTGGTTTGCTTAGTTTTCTGAATAAGTTGGTTGGACCCCATCTTTCACACTTTGGTTTGCAAATAGTTTGGTTTGGTTTGGAAAAGAGTAGGAAAGTTCATGCTTATGTGGTAAAAAGAGCTCGTTTTTGACTGTGGCTATGCTTTGTCATGCCGTGCTTGATATTGTTTTGGCTTTATGCTTAGTATTCTTTGTTGTAGCATGACTTGTTATAAACAATTGAGATTGCTTAATGTGCCTTGGATGAATCATGCGTTGTTTTACCATATTAAAGCATAGTATAGTGGTATTCTCCTTTGATGCTTTATTTGGGTTGACTTGGCACATGCTCACACCATGTTATGACTATCTCAAGTCACCATAGCCTTTATGATCCTTTAGTTTTCAACTTGTAGTATCACTTTATGCTTTGATCAATGATGTTTTGTCGCACTGCATGATTATGGCCATTATTGCTCTCTTAGTTTGTCGCTCCCAGTCTTTTGCTAGCCTCCACAACAAAGTATGAGTTCCACTCATGCATCCAACTCCCTAAACCAAGTTTTTCCAAAGAGTCCACCATACCTACCTATTAGCTTATGCTATTCCAAGTATATTCATGCTTTTGTTTACCTTCCACTTGTTATGAGAAAACTAGTGATTAAAGCTCTCACGAACTTGATGGCAAACTTCACTTTATTGCCTCTAATAAACTTGAACCATTGTGTCGTCTATGTTGTATATGCTTGCACTTATTTGTTGGAAATTAGCAGAACCATGCTTTCGTGGGGAACGCTTTCAACATTGCACTTGGTACTTGTAACTAGTTGATATCATGCTCTTTTGTATATGGATGTCGTCGGTGTGAAATGAAAGGGGAGCTTGTAAGTCCATGGAGTTATGTATATGTGTTAGAGAAACGCCTGGGCCGCTGGTCTAATCCATGCTGACATGGTGGAAACCTGCAGTGTAACCATAATGAGCTGTCTATGAAGCATTCTTCTTATAAAAAAGAGTCCTATATTGAGAAAAAACAATAGAAAAGAAAAAAAAAGATACTATGAAAAGAGGAAAGAAATAAAAAAGCACCATATTCCCATGGTAAATAAGAAGAATGCTGAGATGCTCGTTGTCTGCTTGCCTTGTCATTTTGATATGGGGATTCTTCCGTATCATCGGGCAAGGGGTACCCCGTTGGCGGTTCTCTATGATACACATGTACTTATGATGACAAGAACTTACCGGTGACTAAACTTGAGTAGCATGAGGAGCGGCCCTCATATACAAGGGACATGAGATTTCTGACTTATACTTCGTCAAGCATGTACACCATAGTTTGTTCACTTTAACCTTAATCACTTCAAGATGCTTATGATAGGGGCAATGAGAGCTGAAAGCTATAAGTATCATAATTTTTGGAAGCTCTTTATGAGACTTGAATCCCTACTTCCTTTTTACAAAAGGCCTTTCTTCCACCATTATATTGAGTCTCCACCTTCTAACTTTATGCACCTACTTTGAGAGCATAGTGGCCATTCTTAGTTCTATGTGCATTGTCCCAAGACTAGTTGATTGATGCATAACTTGTTATTGCTTGTTTGAAACTATTGTATCTAGTCACTCTTATGAACTTTGAAGGTGTCCCATGCATTTATATTTGCTACTCTATTGAGGGACAAGCTGAATACTATTATGCTATGTTTTCTTTATGTGAAACAAACAAACGTCTTGCAAAGCATGTTATTCATGAATCTTTTGTTTGTGCCTTTTCATGTTGCATCATAGTTTCTTTGCTTATTGCTAGAACTTTGTCTTTCATGTTATGATTGAAGTACTATGATCCCAGCCTTGAATGTTTTGCAAATACTTTGATCAAGTCTTTGATGGTGCATGTCACCTCAAAAATTATTTCTTTTTATCACTTACATACTCGAGGACGAGCAGGAGTTAAGCTTGGGGATGTTGATACATTGCAAATGTATCTATAATTTTTGATGTTCCATGCTTAGTTTTATCCACTTTCTTGTGTTTTGTTCCAACTTTGGAGTACTTTTATTATGATTTCTTGGACTAACCTATTAACAAGAGCCACAGTGCCAGCTGCCTGTTTTCTGTTGTTTTTGGTTCCAGAAAAGTCAGAAAATGAATATTCTCGGAATTGGACGGGACAAAAGCCAAAGTGCCTATTTTTCCGGAAGGGATCAAGTGCCAGAATACGAGACGGAGAGGGGTCAGGGGCCGGCCACACCACCTGGCCGTGTGGCCAGGCCTGGCCCGTGCCAGGGGGTGGTCTGGCCGACCCCAGCACCCCCTCGGCCTCTCCTTCCGCCTATAAGTTGCCCTCGGGACGAAAACCCTAAGTACCCGATCAAAAATCCACGAAAGAGTTTGTAGCCGCCGTCATCTCCATACCTAGATCGGGGGGATCTGAAGCTCTTCCTGGCACCCTGCCGGAGAGGGGAATTCACCCTGGAGGCCTTCTTCATCACCATGCAAGCCTCCGGTGTGATGCATGAGTAGTTCATCCTTGGACTACGGATCCATGTAGTAGCTAGATGGCTGGTTTCTCCTCCTTTGTGCTTTCATGTTTAGATCTTGTGAGCTCCGTTCATGATCAAGATCATCTATTTGTAATTCATACATGTCGTGTTTGCAGGGATCCGATGGATATTGAGATGCTATTTCAGATTGATTATTGATTCTATCATGTCTTTGTTATCTGAGATCTTGCATGCTTTCCGTTGTTAGTAGCTATCTTGGCCAAGTAGATGCTAGCAACTCCAAGAGTTAGTATTTATGCTCGATAGTGGTTTCATGCCTCTGGTAATCTGGGGAAGTGACAGAAATCTCTAAGGTACTAGATGTGTTGTTGCTACTAGGGAGAAAACAACAATCCTATGTTTATAGAACAATCGTATTGTTTACTTTACACGCAGTTCGTAAAGCAATAATCTGCTGCTTGCAACTTAATACTGGAGGGGGGTCGGTGGATTATTAGTCATAGATGCAGTTGGATGGCGGTCTATGTATTATGTTGTAATGCCCAATCAAGTCTCAAAGGAGTCAAGATGATTAGTATATGCATGTATTGCTTTCTCAGTGTTTGTCAATTGCCTCGATATAATTTGTTCACCCAGCTTGTTATCTATCTTAAGGAGAGCCACCTCTAGTGAACTATGGATCCCGGTCCTTTTCTTTACATACAATCTACAATCTTTTACTGCTTTGTGTTTACTTTCTGCAAACTTTTACTTCTTTCCATTCGATACGTTCAATCCTTTGTTTTCCGCAAAACATGGTGAGATTGACAACCTCATCGCAAGTTGGGGACAAAGTTTTGTGGTTGTGTTGTGCAGGTCTCCACGTTGCTACTAGCACCGGTAGTGCGCCCAGCCAAAGCTCAGCTAGTAACACCTTTGAGGTGTTTCCTTGCTTCTACTGGTTCGATTAAACCTTGGTTTCATAACTAAGGGAAACTTGCTGCTGTGCTCATCATACCTTCCTCTTGGGGTTCCCAACGAGCTCTACATCAACACCACGCATCAAGCACTTTTCTGGGCGCCGTGTATTGAGCCATCAATCCCCCTTAGCTAGAGCTTGATTCATTTCTTATTTCTCGGGGCCACAAACTAGTTTGGGGCTTTTTTACTATCCTGTACTTATGCCATGCTTTACTGCTTTATTTAAGATTGTGCGTGGAGCACCTGTACTGTTTTGGATCGTGCCACGTTTTCGCGGTATCGACAAGCCTAGTCACACTTTTGGGTTCCCAGTCGTTTACAGCCATCGTCACAAACCTTGGGTCCGTTCCGGAGCCGACCAACTTTGTTGCGGGTAGCTTAGTAGGGTGGCCTCCTGAAATCTTTTATGAATCTTGTGATTGCTTTGTCGTGAAAGCCTCGTTGGGTTTTCATTTGGTTTTTCCGAGGTTGATCGTGTGTGTGTTGCTATTTGTGCACCCCTGCAGGGTAAATCTTTCTGAAAGCCGTGTCCGCGGTTATGGACGACTTGGAGCACATTATCTCGATCATAGACAAGCATAACTAAAGTAGTGCTATAAATTTGACTTAATATGTGACTAGTAATCAACTTCACTACAATGGAATGGATAATAAAAGTGCCAACAACTGCTGGAACTGGGGTGTATCATGTAATGTTATACCTGCCTAGTAAGTATCGCAACTCCAATGGAATGAAATAAAAGTGCCAACAACTGCTGGGTTTGGGATGTCACATGCTAATTGTATCTGAGTAGTAAGTATTACAACTGCAACTGAATGGTTAGCTAAAACTGCCCACTACTTATGCTATCAGGATGACTCGTGCTATCTATATCTGACTAGTAAGTGCTGCAACTATAATGGAATGAATAAAACTGCCAACTGTGTGAGTTCCTCGGTTTGACTTCCTCGTTTGGTCTCGAGGGGGAATACCAGGATGGGCATGATTGGTGTTAGTATCAGGTTGGTCCTGAATAGGTCTCTCTTATCCCTCTCTAATAGCCGACAGTTGCATCGAGTCTCTATAGGTTGTTTATGCATGCTGCGCTGCCGCTTCAGTCCACCATACCTATGTAGGCGAGAGCCGCCGAATTCTAGCCTCGCCGTGTACTAGCCTCAGTACTGACGCTCCTCTTTTTCCTTTGCCCTTTGTCGACACCCCTTTTGTTTTAGCAGGTATAAATTCGATGTCGTTAGCAGGGTTACCCTTCCGGCTTGGCCTGGGCAGGGTTATGGACGCCATTGGTTATTCTTCAGGGCTCTTAGCCCCATCTGCATCTTATCCGTACTCGGATGTGTATCGTTTTCAAGGTGATTTGGATCTTTGTATTGTATATCTGTATTTTTGACTCATGGAGGCATTGTTGTATATATATATATATTTCTGTGGGTTCCATCGCAGACTATTGTGTAATGTTATTACTTCGTTCTCCACCCGCACGCAAGTGCCTGGTGGGCGTCCTTGAATCGTTTCTATGCGGGTTTGGCGGGAAGCGCTAAAACTTGCATGGGGCCGATTCGAGGGTGTTACACTTCGTCTTCTGGAAAAATAGAATTTTCCATGTATTTTCCCGGATTTTCTGATTTTCGCGAATTTCGCCTCCAAACAGCACCTTTTCCATCAGAATCCTGACTGCAGCGGTCCATGCTCCAAAAGTCATCAACCATGCACAAACATATGAAATTACATAAGTATCCTCTCTTAATATGTAATATATCAATGAATAACAGTAAATTATGATATAGAATAGTGATGCAAAATGGACTTCATCGGGACCATCATCACCACCATCAGCACCCTCATCACCATCTCCATATTGCTGTAACAATTGAGTTGAATCTTGCATAGTTCATAGGGGAAACTTTCCTGGTGTTGATTACTCTTTGTAGTTGATGCTATTGAGTGCACCATTGAATTATTGTTTATGTTCAGATTGTTATACATCATTATTCCATATCTGATCATGATCCATATGATGTCTTGTGAGTAGTTCATTTTGTTCTTGTGGACATGGGAGAAGTCATGTTGTTAGTAGTGGAGTTGTGTTGAGAAAGATTCAATAGTTTGATATTTAAGTTGTGGTGTACTTCTTCTAGTGGTGTCATGTGAATGTCGACTACATGACACTTCACCTATATGGGCCTAGGGGAATGCATTGTGTATTTGGCTACTAATCGTAGGGGTTGCCAGAGTGACAGAAACCTGAACCCCCGTTAGGAAACCATTGCACAAGGGACGTAAGGGTCTTAGAGTTTAAAGTTGTGGTTAGGTTTCTACCTTAATTACTTTCTTGTACTTACAGATGTTTGCAAGGGGTATAATCACAAGTATGTATTAGTCCTAGGAAGGTCGGTACATTAGCACAGGTTCACCCACACAACACTTAGCAAGCTAAAGAAGATTAATCAACTATATGAAGCAAAAGCACTTGACAGTCTTCCCATGTGTCCTCGAGAACGTTTGGTCATCTTAAGTAATACAACCGGCTTGTCCTTTGCTGCATAAAGGATTGGGCCACTTGCTGCATTTATTCCTACTGTCTTATATTTACTCGTACTTTGTTTACTTGCTTCATCGAAAACACCTAAAAATCCGTTTGCTAAGTATTTGCAGAGAATTCCTGATCCATACCACTAGCCAGCACCTTCTGCTCCTCATTGGGTTCGATACTCTTACTTATCGAAAATACTGCGATACACCCCCTATACTTGTGGGTCATCAGTATGGTGGACACAAATGGCAAGGGTTTTTGGTTTAAAGGATTGGATGCACGAGAAGCATTCCCTCTCAGTACAGGTTTTTGGCTAGCAAGGCTGGGTAGCAAGCATAAGAGTTGAAGGAAATACACAAACATACAAGTGATAAAAACAAACATGCAATCTTCCTTGGAAGCGCAAACGATCTTAACTAGAGAATACTAAACTTATGAGAAAATCAAGAAAGAAATATGATGAAATTATATTTCTTTAAGAGTACTTTTATCTTTTTCATTCAATTCTAAAAATAGTGTTGCTACTGACCGAGCCAGGTTTGCCAAAACCAACTAAATTAACTCAATGATCCCAAAGTGATACCAATACTAACGACAAGATCAATCATATAACCATGAATTGAAAACTAATAAGAGATATGCAAAAGAGTAAATGATAGAACTTCTCATTAATATTCCATAAAGGCAACTCACACCAAGGGATACATATCTAACGAGAGAGGGGACACTTCCACAATGCAAACCATCCTGCATGATAACTTCTCTATTCATGATATGACTCTACTAAAAAGGGTAAAAAGATAGAAGATAGTGATGTCATACCATGGCACTCCCCCAAGCTTGGAACAAACCAAGGGGATGCCAAAACCTGATGATGAATTACTCCTTTGGTGGTGGTGGTAATCTCTCGATTGGTGCGAGGAAATCTTCTAGTATCTTGCGAAGCCTGCCTCTTGAAGCATATCCACCTTCCTCCTCATGACTCGGTACTTGTCGCAGAACTCATTAGTTACTCGTAGAGCTTCCACTGCTGCAGGGCAGGAAGTGAGATCTAGAGTTGGAGATATCAGCCCCTTCATGCCTGTTGTCATGTCCTTTACTTCCTCCCTGACATTCTGATCCATGTCTTCGCACTTAGTTATGATCCTTTCTTGTTTCACCCGTCCCACGAGAGTCTCCTGCTCAAGATTGCTATGGAGATCGCGACGGCGTCGCAGCTCGTAATCCTTTGAAGATGAACCCCTGAACAACATCTGAACACGAGAGAACACGATATACAAACCTCGGGGGATCCGGGGGATTATATATTATGAAGTTTTACAACAAAAGGAAGGTACTGGGAGAAAACGGGTCGAAGACGGAGTCCAGGGCGGCCACACCACCTGGTGGCGCGGCCAGGGGTCAGCCCGCGCCACAGGGTGGTGTGAGCCATCTAGGCTCTGTTTCCGTCCCTCTTTCGCTTCGTTGCTTTCTTTGTTGGATAAAAACTGCAAAAATATAACTGGACAGAATTTTCGCGGAACTTTTCTTACCAGAACTGTTACCTATTCGAAAACGGACTCTGCAGGTCTCTGAATTTGGTCTTTAGTAGATTCTTCCGGAGTTACCTCTTGAATAACATCAATATCTTCATCTTCATACACTTATTGCTTAAGTCATGAAACCTTTCACTTTCTTATTACACCATTTTCTCCACTAACCTGGAAATTTCTTTCACACAAAACTTCACGCAGTTCTCATTAGCGACATTAGTATTAAGCAAGGCAATAAACCTTTTAAGTCAAATTTCAACTTAAATTCATCAAAACATAAACTAATGTAGCACTCCTTCCGAAAACCCAAAAAGAATTCAAAAAGGAAATCAATTTAAGAAGCAAATGCAAGAGTGGCAAAATCTGTCAAAACAGACCAGTAGGTAAAGATCAATTTTTTCAAAAATCTTCTGTTGCTCAAATCAAAAAGTGCGAAACTAGCAAAAGTTAAATAACAACCTGGGGCAGAAGCACAAAAAATTACAGCTCAAACCGACATACAGAGATCTCTCACGAATGTTTACGGTGAAGCACAAAAATCTGTTTCGAGACAGCAACTTCCCCAAATCTTACTTCTCTCTCATTAGAGGTTGATCTTGACACAAAAACCAAAAAAAAGGATAAGGAGAGGTTATTACCGAAGGAATAACTTTCAAGACTCAAATAAACAAAAACAAACTGAAAGCAAAAATATATTGGGTTGTCTTCCATAAAGCTCTTTCTTTATAGCCATTATGATAGGCATGATAATTTCAATGATGCTCACATAAGAATATGAATTGAAGTGAAAGAGAGCATTAAGAAGCAAAAATGCACATGTTTAAGTCTAACCCGCTTTCTATGCAAGGGAACTTTGTAAACAAACAAGTTGTTGAAACCAGAAACTGCAAGCATAAGAAGGCAAAACAAGTGCAACATAGAGACTTTAAGCATAAAACGAGGAAACTTAATATTATTAAGATGCATTAGAATAGTATTTCCTCTCTCATAATAACTTTCAGTATCATGCATAAATTTAATGATATAGCTATCACAAGAACCATTGTAGCAATGATCACTTATCCTAATAAAAACACAGGGACACTAGCTTTCATAACACTATTTTGCAGAACAATATTAGGGATATCCTTACAAAGGATAGTGTGTCCATCTTCTTCATATTTAGTGACAAAATCTTTCACATTTACTATTATGGGTTTGATACATTGCAAATGTATCTATAATTTTTGATGTTCCATGCTTGGTTTTATCCACTTTCTTGTGTTTTGTCCACACTTTGGGGTAATTTTCATATGATTTCTTGGACTAACCTATTAACAAGAGCCACAGTGCCAGCTGCATGTTTTCTGCTGTTTTTGGTTTCAGGAAAGTCAGAAAATGAATATTCTCGGAATTAGATGGGACAAAAGCCAAAGTGCCTATTTTTCTAGAAGACTCTAGGAGCCAGAATACGAGACGGAGGAGGGCTAGGGGCTGGCCACACCACCCCCAGGCACGGGCTGGGCCTAGCCACGCCAGGGCATGGTGTGGTGGCCCCAGGGACCCTCTCGGTCTCCCTCTTCGCCTATAAGAATCCTTCTGACCTAAAAACTCCGGGGGTTCGACGTTTTTCTAGAAGGAGTTCCGCTTCGCCGCCACCACCAGATTCCACGAAACAGCACCAGAAACTCCGTTCTGGCACCCTGCCGGGACGGGGAATTGGAGGAGATCATCGCCATCATCATCACCATCGCTTCTCCATCGACCATCCATGTTTCCCCCATCTATGAATGAGTAATCCTCCGCTGTAGGCTATGGGGATGGTAGGGATTGGATGAGATTGTTCATGTAATGGCATCAGATTGTTAGGGCATGGTGCCTAGTATCTTTTATTAGTGCTTTATGACTTTGTTGCAACTTGTTGTGCTTAATGCTTGTCACTAGGGCCCGAGTGCCATGATTTCAGATCTGAACATGTTATTGATTCATTATGATAGTATTGTTTTTGGTCTTATCTACAAGTTGTATACACACGTTGTTGTCCGGAACCAATGGCCCCGAAGTGACAGAAATCGGGATAACCGGAAGGGAATGGCTTTGATGTGAGGATCACATGTGTTCACGGAGTGTTAATGCTTTGCTCCGGTGCTCTATTAAAAGGAGTACCTTAATTGCCAGTAGTTCCCTTGAGGCCCCGCTGCAAACGGGCTGGCAGGACAAAAGATGTTGTGCAAGTTCTCATTGCGAGCACGTATGACTATATATGGA
Organism: Avena sativa; assembly: GCA_916181665.1. Lineage (NCBI taxonomy): Eukaryota > Viridiplantae > Streptophyta > Magnoliopsida > Poales > Poaceae > Avena > Avena sativa. The sequence continues at coordinate 453,711,053 of OV702295.1, read as the reverse complement.
ACACATGCCTAGGATTGTCTAGTACTTGGATGCTTTATCTTATTTATCTGCAATTGCCCTATGTTCTGATTGCTATGTGAATTGTCTTGTCCATGCAACGCCCGTCTATCCATCCCTATGCCTACCGCACTCGAATCCCACTGTTTACTGCTTTTGTTACTACTGTCTTTGCTTTACTACTGCTGCTACTTTACTATTCCTACTACAAAACTATTGCTACTGATAAACTGCTGTGAGCAAGATTTTTCCAGGTGCAGCTGAATTGACAACTCAGTTGTTAAGGCTTATAAATATTCTTTGGCTCCCCTTGTGTCGAATCAATAAATTGGGTTTCACTTCCCTCGAAAATACTGCGATACACCCCCTATACTTGTGGGTCATCAAGGTTCATCATCCATTTGTTTATTAGGTTCAACATCTTTATTTGTACTTTCATTAACCATACTAGCTATCATAGAATGTTCCTTTATCTTAACTGGGAAAGGTATTTTCTCAATATAAGGTTCAGGTAAAACATGATTAGCAGTATAAACTTTAGTATTTCTTGCAGGAACACTATTAACAATGTCTTTATAAGGTGCATGATACTTATTCCACTTCTTTTTAGGGACTTCAATATAGGAAGCAAAAGCCTTAAAATAAGTTGCAATAGCTTGAGAGTCTAGACCATAAGCATTTTTAATATTTTGAAAGTCATCAGTTTCCATAAAAGATTCAATGCATTCATAATCATAATGTATACCTGACTTTCTTCCTTTGTCATTCTCCCATGCTTCAGCATTGTCTTGAATAAGGTCTAGAAGATCCCATTTAGCTTCTTCTTCCATGCGTGTAAATGATCCAGCACAAGAAGCATCCAATAAATCCTTATCATGAAGGGAAAGCCTTGCATAAAAGTTATCGATAATAATATTGTTGGGGAGCTCATGAATGGAACATTTGAGCATTAGTAACTTCAATCTCCCCCAAACTTGAGATGTACTCTCTCCATCAAGAGGCCAAAAGTTGTATATTTGATTCCGATCTTTATGAATCTCGCTAGGAGGATAAAATTTTGAATAAAATTAGCACTATTTCCTCCCATTCAAGAGCTTGACCATTCTTCAGCAGATTATACCATTCTTCAGCTCTTCCTTTTAGTGATAATGAGAATAACTTCTTCTTGACTTGATCTGCTGTAATACCTGCACACTTAAATAACCCGCATAATTCGTGTATAAAGAGCAAATGATCACCAGGATGGACAGTTCCATATCCAACATAATAGTTATCCATAACACGATCAATAATTCTTGTAGGTATTTTAAAAGTATCATTCTCAGCAGGTGGTGGTTCATCTACTACCTTAGCAGTGGGAGTAGCATTATGAAATAAGAAACTCAGCGAATTTTCCATAATGAAAATAAAGCAACTAATAGAAATAAACAATACTCATAGTAGAAGTTTCCTTTACCAGTTCCACTCTCCAATAGCGCTTCACTCCCTGGCAACGGCGCTAGAAAATAGTCTTGATGACCCACAAGTATAGGGGGTGTATCGCAGTATTTTCGATAAGTAAGAGTGTCGAACCCAACAAGGAGCAGAAGGTGCTGGCGAGTGGCTAGGAGCAGGAATTCTCTGTAAATACTTAGCAAACTGATTTTTAGGGGGTTTTGATAATGTAGGTAAATAAAGTACGAGTAAGTAAAAGACAATAAGAATAAATATAGCAAGTGGCCCAATCCTTTCTTTAGCAAAGGACAAGCCGGTTGTATTACTTAAGATGACCAAATGTTCTCGAGGACACACGGGAATATCGTCAAGTGCTTTCGCTTAATATAGTTGATTAATCTTCTTTAGTTTGCTAAGTATTGTGTGGGTGAACCTGTGCTAATGTACCGACCTTCCTAAGACTAATACATACTTGTGATTATACCCCTTGCAAGCATCCGCAAGTACAAGAAAGTAATTAAGGTAGAAACCTAACCACAGCTTTAAACTCTAAGACCCTGACGTCCCTTGTGCAAAGGTTTCCTAACGGGGGTTCAGGTTTCTGTCACTCCAGCAACCCCTACGATTAGTATTCAAATACACAATGCATTCCCCTAGGCCCATATAGGTGAAGTGTCATGTAGTCGACGTTCACATGACACCACTAGAAGAAGTACACCACAACTTAAATATCAAACCATTGAATCATTCTCAACACAATTCCACTACTAACAACATGACTTCTCCCATGTCCTCAAGAACAAAACGAACTACTCACAAGACATCATATCGATCATGATCAGAGGTGAAATAATGATGTGCAACAATCTGAACATAAACAATAATTCAATGGTTCACTCAATAGCATCAACTACAAGGAGTAATGAACACCGGGAAAGTTTCCCCTACGAACTATGCAAGATTCAACCCAATTGTTACAGCGGTATCAAGGTGGTGATGATGGTGGTGATGGAGATGATGTTGAAGATGATGATCCCGATGAAGTCCAGCTTGATGGTGGTGTTTATGGAGACGATCTCCCCTCTTCGGGAAGGAATTCCCCCGACAGAATTATGTCTGCTAGGGAGATCTTTCTCTCTCGGTGTTTTCTGCCCCGCAGAGGCGGCATAATCTTTCTATGGTTGCTCCCCGAGTCTTAGGGTTTCGGGAGGATAATATACACCAGAGGGGGGAGCCAGGAGTGGACCAGGGCGACCACACCACCTGGTGGCACAGCCTGGGGTGGCCCGCGCCAGGGGTGGTGTGGGCCCCCTATGGCCCATCTCCACTTCCCCTTCTGGCAATCTTCGTCTTCTGGAAAATAGAATTTTCCATGTATTTTCCCGGATTTTCTGATCTTCGCGAATTTCGCCTCCAAAAAGCACCTTTTTCCATCAGAATCCTGACTACAGCGGTCCATGCTCCAAAAGTCATGAACCATGCAAAAACATATGAAATTACATAAGTATCATCTCTTAATATGAAATATATCAATGAATAACAGTAAATTATGATATAGAATAGTGATGCAAAATGGACGTATCAAGGAGCAAGACAAGACCAAGAGGAAGCCAAAACAAATCGAGGGCTACCAGAAGCCAGAAGTAAAAGGCAACATCAAGACAAGGCTACCAGGGTATATCCCAACCTTTAGATCTAATCATTTTCCATCTTACACATTAATTTTCTTGCAAGCACACGATAAGTGAAAATATTGGACAATAGATAATCAACAGCTAGATAAGGCATGTGTTCTTGCATAAGCAGGGTCTCAGACTAGCATCACTGACACTAGGATCTATTTTTAACTAGATAGATACACATCACAACTGCTGGTACAGGGCACATTCCCAGGAGGGTAGCACCTCTGTACCTAGCAGACTCATTTTTGCTTGAGTACAAGTTCAAGCACAACATCTTAAGTATACCATATCAAGCACAGATAATCATCTTCCTAAAATATTTAGGAATCATACATATTCACTTTATTTAGAAAAGATAGCAAAGGTCAACACTGCTGATCACTAAGGCACAAGTACTATATACAGGAAGTAGCCAACAGATCAAGAAAGCAAATTTAAGATACACTAGGTAATCTAGATCACTTCCCTAGATTAAAATTACTTGGAATCATACTTCATTCAAGTCCTCTGCCAAGAATGACAGATAGTTCTTGATTAAACACATCACTGATTGCACCACTCTAGTAGTCAGTTGCCACTTTAGTAAAGCATCAGGTGTTACCAATGGCAACATAGCCAGCCTAATGATAGCAGATCATTCTAAATGGGAGCAGGCTATTGCGTACACTCCAAGGAGGCCTCACAATAGAAGGACCATATTAGTAGAAGCCACCAATTACTTTAACTAAACCATCCACTAGTTTATCTACAAGAAAATACATCGGAAAGCCAAACCATTTTCCTATAAACAAACAGAAATCATTTCTTTATAAATCATATCCTTATTAATCTCATAGCAGAGACTAGCACTAATAAATTTAGATTTACACAGAAATAGGATTAAATCCTGAGACTGAACACATCAGTGCTTCACAAGTAAGCAATTAACCAAGCATCAGTACAGAGAACATCCCAACTCAACTCCATATGAGTAAATCCATAACCACAACAACTTGGACATCCACATTAAACTAAGCATGCTTTTATAGAGTTTTATGACAGAGAATAGGGTAACAAAAGCATGATCAGCAGAGTGTTCTCTGATAGAGAACAGAGTAACAAACATACTCAACAGAGATTGACACTACACTAACAATAGATCAACATCAAAGGAATTAGCACAGGCAAGATTAACCCTAGAGTTATGTTAAATCACCACTGTAGGGGGAATGAACCCTAGGAATTTAGGTATGAACCCTAAATGGGGAAATCCATCACAAGTGACCACATGGCATGGAATAGAGGCAAGGTAGAGCATAGAGAGGATAATAGGTGAACTTACTCGAGGTCCTCGCTAATATATTGAAGAGGAAGAAGAGGGGAAGGCCGGCGACGGTGAAGTTCACGGCGGCACGAGGAGCACCCCACAGGGGGCACTACAACTAGCGCCAAGCCGCGAGAGGGGCGGCCATCGAAGGAAGGCAGCACCGCAAGCCCAAAGCAGCGATGGGGGAGCGCCGGAACATCGGGACCGTGGCGGAGCCCAAACCCTAGACATTAGGGTGGGGTCGGTGTGGCCAACAGAGGGCGCGGGAGGCTGATCGAGTTGGACAAAGAGGCGCGACATGGAGCAGGGGGACTGGAGTGGCCGGAATCGAGCGCAACTATGATGGCGACATCAGACCGTCTCAAGGAGGAGGGCGTCACGAGAGAAAGGAGAGAGAAGGAAGAGAGTGAGGGGTACTGGGCCGGGTACCAGCCCAATACGAGCCTAGTGGGGTTTGACCAGCCCAAGTGGGTTGGGTCGGGCCAGGCCAGCCCAGTGGGCTAGGCCCATGTTTTGAAAGAGGACTTATTAAAAATATCTAATTACAAATATACCCCTAGAGTTAACTCACCTATAGAAAAATCTTAAAAATAGTTATAATATATCAAAATGATCACAAAAATAATATATACCTAGGAAAAATATAACATGACTTGTTTGAGTTAAATAAAATGTAAATAAATATTAATACCATTAAGACCTAAAAGAAATTTCATAAAATAAAACAAAGACTTAAAATTGAATAAAAATCATTTTTACATATAAACATGAGTCTACTATTTTATATAAATACTAACTTAATTTGTTTTACAAATAAAACTTGAAGCCAATATTTAAAGATATATAATCCTTTGTGGAATTTGGTAAAAATAAGGATAACACCTCAAAATAAATAAATTTCACTTCTAAGATCTTAAGTAAGTATGTTTTACTAGAAAAATACTAATTATATATTCCAACACATTTTAAGGTTATTAAGAAATAAATCCTTATTTATTATCTAGTTGGTAAATTCTTTAAAAAAATCTTAAATAAGAAATAATCACAATTTTATATATAACCATAAATCTTGTACATTTAAATGCCATATCCAAAACCATAACTGGAGTCTATAATAATAATTATAAATAACTTGTTAACTTTATAAAACCCCTTTAAAATCATAACTCCAAGGTGAACCAACAATTTAAGTAAGCTTTAATCATCATTCACTTATAATAAAACTGAATGTTACTTAACTCTTAACTATTCATGATTTCAAACTTTAATAGATTATTAAAATCATCTAAAGTTACTTTCCTTAAAAAGGTAAATTATATTCAGAATAACCAATCACATTTAAACTCATCATTCACTTAAGCTAAAAGTAAATGATTTCATACTTTTAAGAATGCTTGTTGCAAGGTTTTAAACTTATTAATACTTTTAAACCCATCACACCCTAAATATACTTATGTTTTGAAGTGAATCTTGGTACCCCAAGTCATACATAATGCATAAAGAATATTTATGTTTCTATAATTAACTTTTGTCTGTTCCAAATTAAGTCATAAGGCATCTTAGATCCAATCTTATCAAATAGGCACAAACGATATCGAACACATTTTAGTAACCACAAAGATTGTTTAAACTTTAACAAAAAATCTTTTCCTCAAAAGTTATTCGTTTTTCCACTTCAAACTGCAATCTTATAATAAGTCCTTTAATCCTTAACAACTTAACATAATAAATTCCATCATAATTACCAGATAGCAATTCACCTTAATCTGAGAATATTATTATACTTCACTTTTATACTTTGCATGTTACACACTTAAAAGCTTTTTCCTTATAAAATAATCTTTTCCTAAAAAGTTATTATTTTAAGAAACATTAAAAGTAATCCTTAAACACTTCTTTAAAAGCTCTAATTGATTAGTAATCCTACTTAAGAAATCTTTTAAATACCATGCCCAATTTGAGTGCTTTAGTATTGCATGCCACTTGTTATATTTACATATAGTTTCACACATATTCACAAACCTTAATAAGAAGCACAAATGTGAAGCTGATATAAAGTGAAACACATTCTAAAGAAACCATTCCCAATTTTCAAACCCTAAATCAGATACTTTTATTTCCGGGATTCACGTTTATCAAACTGCATTACATTACTTATGCATAATTGCATCCTGCTTCTTTAAACATTAGTCCTTACCGGACCAATGATGTTATTTCCAGATTTTGGATATTCTAGTGTCTTGAAGACCGTGAGTGCATAACCTTACAATCACAAAAGGCAAGTTCACACTTGCTCATGTCCTTTGATAATTTTTTATCAAATGCCTGTAACTCAAATGTTGTCATCACCTGCATATCAAAAAAATCAGAAAACACTATTTTCATAATAATATGATTATGGATTATTTACCAAATGGTAATAATCCATTGATACAGTTCTAGTGGTAAAGGGACATAATACCTAGGACTTAACAACCCATGTCGCCAGTGATTCTAGCGCCATATATTACGCGTTAACCATGAGATTTGGAATGGGACGGAGAAGTCAGCTGGATATTCTTCCTTTCGCATGGATGGATGACCTTATCGTGAGGATGTAGCTTCCTTTCGGGGAATCAGTATATGGGTAGGACTCCTAGTTCCCTGCGATATTGGTGTCTAGACTTTCCGTGAGGGGCTGTCGGAGGTATATCTGCCTATATGGGGGTTGCCAGGGACATGATCTGCTCACTAGAGTCTCCAAGGGGTTGCCAGGGTTATATCTACCTATATGGGGGTTAACGGAGGTATATCTGCTTGGGGAGGCCGTGTCTTCATGTGGGGTCGTGGAGAAGGGCAGCGATTGGCTTAGATCTTAGTATGGGCCCCATACCAAGGAAGTATGAACGGGTTGGCCGCTCGAAGATCTCTCATGGGTAAAGTAACGCACCTCTGTAGAGTGTAAGAATTGTGACATATTACACCCTGTTCCGGGAAGGAGCTATGAACACGGCAGGAAAGGAACCCCATGAAGGTTCTAGTCAACCTGTGAAGGCTATCGGACATAGTTTTCAGAATAAAAGCAATCTTTGAAGAAATGTTTACGAAAACTTGCATTGCCTACGACCTTTGGTATGTGGTTGTAGAGATAGTGCATCATACACTCATTTTTAGTGAACTTGCTAAGTATGCTCGTACTCAAATGTACCTTCTTAACCCTTGCTAGATTTTGAAGCCATTAGAGACGACGTCAACATCAATTTCTGCTCAAGAAACCATCATCGGTAGTTCAAGTTATTCAATCAAGTCAAAGAAGTCAACATGGACATCGACTGATGCAAAGACGAAGTTCTGATTAGCTAGAAGTAGATACTCTAGCCATAACACCTACTTCTGTAGAGCATTGCATTAGTAGCAATTGCAAGCCAGATAGTTTAGATACTAGTCTTGCTAGCCAGATAGTTCTGAGTTATTAATTATGGTTCTTCTTTGTAAGAAGTTGATTTTATTCTTCTTGAACCTAGAGTGTTCTCTAGATCTTCTGTAAAGAGTCGAGTTGTAATCTATAGTCATGTCTTGGACCTGCTGTGTTTCTGTTGTACCACTCTGAGGGATGTAATACTAGTGAAAGGTGTTTCACTGGTGTTATGTCAATAACTATAGTGTACTACATCATGCAGTGGTATGCTGGGTCACTGCATGTCTCATACATAGATACAAGTCTCATACATAGATAGATAGATACAAGTCTCATACAGAGATAGATATCACTGCCACCGGTCATAGGGTTGTTGCGGCACTGGTGAACTCCATCCGTACCTTCTGGGTGGCCCCACATTACGAGGAGGTAGAGTTGACCCGTCACCCTGGGTCTGTGTATCCTGTGTGGGGAAAGGTGGTGGAGTCTGCTACGTCTGATACTGGACAAACCAGTCAACCTAATCCTGTTGAGTCTGCTGATCCTCCTCCTCATTAGTCGCCCACGAACCCATAGAGGACATGCTTGGGTATCCATATCCTCCCGCCATGTAAAAAATATTAAGTACTTAACGATTGTATACTACGTGCAACAAAAATAGATAGGAAAATGCTTACCCTCAGGACGAGATTGTGGATGATAGCACATGAAGGGGACGTGCGGCTGCTGCTGCCACTGGTCAAAAGGGATGTGCGGCTGCTGCTACCACTGGTCGAAGGTAAAGTGCGATTGCTGCTGCCACTGGTCGTTCATAAATTGTGGCTATTGCATCTACCACGCCGAGCCTCTAGCCTAGTCTGGAGGTGGTGCTCTTGACGTCTCCTGCTGCCAAGCCGAGCCTCCTGCCTGGTCTGGAAGTGGTGCTCTCAGTGTCGCCTGTTGTGAGAGCCGCGGACGAGGCCCATGGCAAAGTGGAGGAGGGTCTCCTGCTGCTCGGTGGAGTGATGCAGGGGGCGCTGCTGTGTGGAGACATGCAGGGTGCGCAGCTGTGTGGAGGCACGCGGGGCGGTCACCTCCATAGAGTGACGCAGGGGGCATTGTGTTGCTCGATACTGAACAATGTCCGAAACGTTGGTGCACGTGATGGTCACGTAGATACGTCGCCTGCTGTCCCATGACTACCCTCAGCTGATTCATAACCACCATCCCTAGAGTGTGCATAACTACTCTGACTAGAATCATAATGGTAGCCACCACCACCTCCATCTTGGCCTTGACTGCTCTAGCCATGATGATAGCCACCACCACCTCCATCTTGAAGTTCACTTCTCTGGCCATAATGGTACCCACCACCACCACCGCCACCTCCATCCTAGCCTTGACTATTCTGGCTATAATGGTAGCCACCACCACCGCCACCTCCATCCTGGCCTTGTTTATTCTGGCCATAATGGTAGCCACCTTCATCCTGTCCTTGAATGTTCTGGCCATAATGGTAGCCACCACCACTGCCACCTCCATCCTAGCCATGATCATAACCTTCACCCCCATATTGGGTCTGACTGCTCTAGCCATGACCACCACCCTCTTTCGCCATAGGAAGCACTAAGGCGATGGGGTTAACTCCCCTTGTTTGGCAAGCTTTCAACCATTTGACCCATTTAGAGTCCTCTTCTATCGGTCTTAAATAAAACATAGGGGTAGTTCTTGAGTTAGACCATAATGCTTGCACACCAACATTGTGGGTCAGAGGGAGCCCTAAAGCAGTAGATATCCAATCCTTCAACTCACTAACTAACCATGTTCTAGGAGCCTGGAGCACTTCATCTATGCAGTTAAACTCACTCAAATCATCTTTGTTCTCTATTCTTATGACGACAACGTTACCATAGTAAAACTTAATCACTACATTGTCTGACATAACTTTTGACCTAAAAAATACTGAACCTAGTCAAAAAAACATACCATGCCACATTATAGTCTACAAATATTCTTCTAATCATCTAGCCCAATATTCTTACAGCTAATATACCACATCCAAGTCTACCCAAAAATGTACACAAATGACCGTAAATAACAAGATATTAGGGTTTACCCTTGAAGCGTGCAAAGTCCTGCCGTGTAGAAGCCTCCAGTCACCGGGTCGGCACCTACACCAGGAAGCTACTGAAGGGTTCGTAGCATGAAAAACAAAAAATTTCTACCGCAAGAACAAACAAAACCCAGATCTAATCTAGATAAAAGCCAAGATCTAATCTACTAGACATGAGCAACGAGATAGATCGGTACTAACCCTCGTAGAACCGAAAGCGTTAACGAGATTAGATCTCGTGGATGATGTAGTCGATCACTTGCCGATCTCAAGATCATGTGGACGATCCTTCCGGCGCCGCGTTCCGGTAGCGCTTCCGCAGACGATCACACGTGCGGAGTCGAAGCAGACCTTCCTCTCCCCGTTCCAGCGAGCAGCAGAGGTAGTAGATCTTCTCCACGGAATCCCAGCAGCACGACGGTGTGGTGGTGGTGGTGGTGGTGGAGATGAGAATTCTGCAGAGCTTCGCCTATGCCTGTGCAGAAGAAACGTGGAGGAGAGAGGCGGCTGAGATTGGGAATTATGAGACAAGGTGCAAGAGGGGGCGCCCCTTCCCTTCTATTTAAAGGAGGGAGGCGCGCCTGGGGAGGGGGAGTCCTAGTAGGACTCCCTCCTCCTTGGGCCGGCGGGTTGGGGGGAGGAATCCTCCTCCCCCACGAATCCGTGTCTTGCCCCACTTGGTTTCTTTGATCCCTTTCTTGGTTTTCAAGCAAACTCCAAGAAATCCTCTAGAACCTTCCAGAACATTCCGAAACCTTCTAGAATCTCCATACAAACACTCCGGAACATTTCCTAACTTAGAAAATGATCCCCAATATATGAATCTCATTCTCCGGACCATTTCGGATCTCCTCGTGATGTCCCGGATCCATTCCGAGACTCCAAACAATATTCGGTCTCCAACGCAAATTCCATATCTACTTCAAACAACTTCGAACCTTAAGTGTGTCACCCTACGGTTCGTGAATATGCAGACATGATGAAGACACCTCTCCCATCAATAACCATCAGCGGGATCTGGAGATCCATAAAGGCTCCCACATACTCAATGATTACTTCGTGATCGATTGAACCATTTAACATACGAAACCAATTCCCTTTGTCTCGCGATATTCTACTTATCCGAGGTTTGATCGTCAGTATCTTCATACCTAGTTCTTCCTCGTTACTGATAAGTACTCTTTACTCGTTCCATGTTATGTCATCCCTTGTGACCTAGTCACATGCTTGCAAGCTATCTAGATGACATTCCACCGAGAGGGCCCAGAGTATATCTATCCGTCATATGGATGGACAAATCCCAATCTTGGTCTATGCGCTTCAACACATACTTTCAAAATACCCAATGACACCTTTATAACCGCCCAGTTACGAAGCGGTGTTTGATGTCATCAAAGTACCCACCCGGTGATGGTGATTAACATAACCACATGGTCGAAGGATTAGGTTACTATGTATTTCAAAGCTTACAGCAATACGAACTTAATGACTTGATCTTATGCTACACTAACTATGGGTGTGTGTCCATCATATCATTCTCCTAATGATATAACCTTGTTATTAATCACATCCAATGTCTATGATCAGGAAACCATGATCATCAATCAATCAACAAGCTAGTTTAACAAGAGGCTTACCAGGGACTCTTTTTATGTTTACAAAACACACAAGTATTAGTGTTTCCTAATAATACAATTATAGCATGGGATGTAAACATTCATCATAAACACAAAGATATAATAATAACCTCTTTTATTATTGCCTCTTGGGCATATCTCCAACAGTCTCCCACTTGCACTAGAGTCAATAATCTAGATTACATGGTAATATACCGAACACCCATGGCGTTCTGGTGTTGGTCATGCTTTGCTCTAGGGAGAGGTTTAGTCAACGGATCTGCTACATTCAGATCAGTGTGTACTTTGCAAATCTTTATGTCACCATCTTGGACATACTCGCGAATAGCATGAAAACGTGGCTTGATGTGCTTCGGCTTGCTATGTGACCTTGGCTCCTGTGCATTAGCTATGGCACATGTGTTGTCACAGTAGATGGCCATCGGGTCTAACGCACTGGGAACCACGCCAAGTTCAGTAATGAACTCCTTCATCCATATGCCTTCTTATGCAGCCTCCAAAGCAGCTATGTATTCCGATTCAGTTGAAGATTTCACCACAACGCTCTGCTTGGCACTCCTCCAGCTTATTGCAGCACCATTCAAAATAAATACGTATCCAGACTGTGACTTCAAGTCATCTGGATCGGTGTTCCAACTAGCATCAGTGTAACCGTTTACAACAAGCTGTTCATCACCTCCATAAGAAAGAACCATATCCTTAGTCCTATTCAGGTACTTTAGGATATTCTTGACCGCTGTCCAGTGTTCCATTCCAGGATCACTTTGATATCTGCTAGTCAAACTAACAGCATGTGCTATATCCGGTCTCGTACACAGCATGGCATACATGATAGAACCTATGGCCGAGGCATAGGGAATTTTATTCATCTTTTCTCTATCTTCTGCCGTAGCTGGACTTTGAGTTTTACTCAAGGTCTTACCTGACAACATGGGCATGAACCCTTTCTTGCTCTCTTCCATTCTAAACTTCTTTAGAACTTCGTCTAAGTATGTACTTTGTGAAAGCGCTATTAGGCGTCTTGATCTATCTCTATAAATCTTGATGCCTAGAATATATGCCGCTTCGCTAAGAACCTTCATCGAAAAACTATTATTCAAATAGGTTTTGATGCTATTAAGAAGTTCTATATCATTCCCAATCAACAATATGTCATCTACATATAGTACTAGGAATACTACAGAGCTACCACTCACTTTCTTGTAAATACAAGCTTCTCCATAAGTTTGTATAAATCCAAAGTTTTTGATTACTTTATCAAAACGTTGATTCCAACTCCGGGATGCTTGCTTCAGTCCATAAATGGAGCGCTGAAGTTTGCATACCTTATCAGCATCACTAGGATCGACAAAACCCTTGGGTTGTACCATATACAACTCTTCCTCAATGTCACCATTAAGGAACGCCGTTTTGACATCCATCTGCCAAATTTCATAATCGAAATATGCAGCGATTGCTAACATAATCCTCACAGACTTTAGCTTCGCTACTGGTGAGAAAGTCTCATCGTAGTCAACTCCTTGAATTTGTCGGAACCCTTTCGCGACAAGTCGAGCTTTATAGACGATAACATTACCATCAGCATCTGTTTTTCTTTTGAAAATCCATTTGTTCTCGACAGCCTTACGGCCATCCGGTAAGTCCACCAGAGTCCATACTTGGTTTTCGTACATGGATCCCATTTCGGATTTCATGGCTTCTAGCCATTTGTCGGAATCTGGGCTCACCATAGCTTCTTCATACGTCGCAGGGTCATCAGTGTTGTCCACTAACATGACGTTCAAGGCAGAGTCATACCACTCAGGAGCGGTACGGACCCTCGTTAACCTGCGAGGTTCAGTAGTAACTTCGTTCGAAGTTTCATGATCATCATCATTAGCTTCCTCTCTAGTTGGTGCAGGCGGCACAGAAACATCTTCCGGTGCTGCGCTACACTCAACTCCGAAAGAAGGTTCAATAACCTCGTCGAGTTCTACTTTCCTTCCAGTCACTTCTTTCGAGAGAAATTCCTTCTCCAGAAAGGATCCATTCTTAGCAACGAAAACTTTGCCTTCGGATCTATGATAGAAGGTATACCCAATTGTTTCTTTAGGGTATCCTATGAAGACATATTTCTCCGCTTTGGGTTCAAGCTTATCAGGCTGTAACTTCTTTACATATGCTTCGCAACCCCAAACTTTAAGGAACGACAACTTAGGTTTCTTTCCAAACCACAATTCGTACGGTGTCGTTTCAATGGATTTAGATGGTGCCCTATTTAAAGTGAATGCGGCTGTCTCTAATGCATAGCCCCAAAATGATAACGGTAAATCTGTAAGAGACATCATAGACCGAACCATATCTAAGAGGGTTAGATTACGACGTTCGGACACACCATTACGCTGTGGTGTTCCCGGCGGTGTCAACTGTGAAAGTATTCCACATTTCTTTAAATGCATGCCAAACTCATAACTCAGATATTCACCTCCGCGGTCAGAACGCAGAAACTTAATCTTCTTGTTACGATGATTTTCCACTTCACTTTGAAATTCCTTAAACTTCTCGAAAGTTTCGGATTTATGTTTCATAAAGTAGACATACCCATATCTACTCAAGTAATCCGTGAAAGTGAGAACATAACGATATCCACCACACGATGCTACACTCATTGGACCACACACATCGGTATGTATTTCCAATAAGTCTGTAGCTCGCTCCATTATTCCAAAGAATGAAGTCTTAGTCATTTTTCCCATTAGACATGCTTCGCATCTTTCAAGTGATTCAAAATCAAGTGATTCAAGAAGTCCATCAGAATGGAGTTTCTTCATACGCTTCACTCCAATGTGACCAAGACGATAGTGCCACATGTATGTAGAATTATCATTCAATTTTATTCGTTTAGCATCTATGTTGTGAACATGTGTATCACTACTATCGAGATTCAATAAGAATAAACCATTCATCTCAGGTGCACAACCATAAAAGATATTACTCATATAAATCGAACAACCTTTATTCTCAGACTTAAAAGAGTAACCGTCTCGCAATAAACAAGATCCAGATATAATGTTCATGCTTAACGCAGGCACCAAATAACAATTATTTAAATTTAAAACTAATCCCGATGGTAGATGTAGAGGGAGTGTGCCGACGGCGATCACATCAACCTTGGAGCCATTTCCAACGCGCATCATCACCTCATCTCTTGCCAGTCTTCGTTTATTCCGCAGCTCCTGTTTCGAGTTACAAATATGAGCAACCGAACCAGTATCAAATACCCAGGCACTACTACGATTACTAGTAAGATACACATCTATAACATGTATATCGAATATACCTTTCTTCTTGATGTTGCCGTTCTTCAGATCCGCCAGGTATTTGGGGCAGTTACGCTTCCAGTGACCAGCACCCTTGCAGTAGAAGCACTCAGTTTCAGGTTTAGGACCAGCCTTGGGCTTCTTAGCAGGTGCGGCAGCTTTCTTGCCGTCCTTCTTGAAGTTGCCCTTGTTCTTAGGCTTGCCCCGTTTCTTGAAATTGGTGGTCTTATTGACCATCAACACTTGGTGTTCTTTCATGATCTCCACTTCAGCAGTTTTCAGCATGGACGATAGTTCAGGCAACGTCTTGTTCATGCAGTGCATATTGTAGTTCATCACAAAGTTCCTGTAACTTGGTGGCAGTGATTGGAGGACACGGTGAATCCCCAATTCATTAGGAATCGGTATCCCCAACTCACGGAGTTTGTTTGTGTGCCCAGACATGGTGAGCACGTGCTCGCTAACGGAGCTACCCTCTTCCATCTTGCAGGTAAAGAACTTCTTGGAAGCTTCATAGCTTTCCATGGCCGTGCGAGTCTCAAATATGAGTTTGAGCTCCTTAATGATTTCAAATGGGTCATGGTGCTCAAAATGCTTTTGAAGCTCCGATTCTAAACCCTACAGGATGGAACACTGAACTGTGGAGTAGTGATGTTTCCGAGTGGCATAAACATTCTTTACGTCATTGGTGGCATCTTCTGCAGGTGGGTCACCTAGCGGTGCTTCGAGCACATAGGTCAACTGACCAGCCCTGAGGACGATCTTCAGTCCACGGAACCAGTCCGTGAAATTGCTTCCATTGTTCTTAAGCTTTTCTTTCTCTAGGAACGCATTGAAATTGATGGAAACGTTCGCCATTTTCTACAACATATTTGCAAGTAGTTAAGACTAAGTTTATGATAAATAGTGTTCAAATTTAATTCTTAAATCAACTAGGTGAACTCCCACTCAAAACAACATCCCTTGCAGTTGTTTTAGTGATTACACGAACCAAATCCACTACACCAAGTCCGATCATCACGTGAGATGATGTAGCTTCATCGGCGAACAATCTTCATGTTCATCATATCAATCATATGACTCATGCTCTACCTTTCGGTATTCCGTGTTCCGAGACCATGTCTGTACATGCTAGTCTCGTCAAGATTAACCTTAGTTTCCGCATGTGCAAATCTGGCTTGCACCCGTTGTATGCACACATAGAGTCTATCACACCCGATCATCACGAGATGCTTCGAAACGACGAGTCTTAGCAACGGTGCCAACTAAGGACGAACACTTTATTACTTGATATTTAGTGAGAGGGATCATCTTATAATGCTACCGTCGCGATCTAAGCAATACAAGATGCATAAAGGATTAACATCACAGGCAATTCATAATTAGTGTGATATGATATGGCCCTTTCTTCTTATGCCTTTGATCTCCATCTCCAAAGCACGGACATGATCTCCATCATCACCAGCATTGTGTCAAGGTCCGTGGCGCCGCTTCATGGTTGTTAATCTTCACTAGCAACTATTACAACTACTTGGAACAAAGTTATTACAAGATGAATAGACACGCAGGTCTTAACAGAATTAAAGACAACCATTAGGCTCCTGCCGGTTGCCATATTACAACAAGGATCATTGCATACATCAAATACAATCACAATCACATGTAGGCCATATCACATCACAAAACCCCTGCAAAAACAAGTTAGACGCCTCTAATTTTCTTTGCAAGTTTTACGTGGCTTGGGGCTTTCGACTAAGAACGCATCTTACCTACGAAACTGAACCACGACGTTGATACAAGTGCTATCAAGTGCAAAGTGTAGATTTGATCTATACTATGATAGGAGAGACAGACACCCGCAAAGCCACTTGTGCAAAGCAAGTTGCACGTCAAGCGTGGAGCAAGTCTCATGTACGATGACATGTAATGTTAGCCCGAGCCGCTTCATCCCACCATACCGCAAGATGCAAAGTACACATATAGCAAAAGACGGCACGAGCACCAACGCCCACAACCTCATTGTGTTCTACTCGTGCAACAGATCTACGCATAAACCTGGCTCTGATACCACTGAAGGGTTTAGCATGGAAAACAAAAAAATTCTACCGCAAGAACAAACAAAACCCAAATCTAATCTAGATAAAAGCCAAGATCTAATCTACTAGACATGAGCAACGAGATAGATCGGTACTAACCCTCGTAGAACCGAAAGCGTTAACGAGATTAGATCTCGTGGATGATGTAGTCGATCACTTGCCGATCTCAAGATCGTGTGGATGATCCTTCCGGCGCCGCGTTCCGGCAGCGCTTCCGCAGACGGTCACATGTGCGGAGTCGAAGCAGACCTTCCTCTCCCCGTTCCAGCGAGCAGTGGAGGTATTAGATCTTCTCCACGGAATCCCAGCAGCACGACGGCGTGGTGGTGGTGGTGGAGATGAGAATTCTGCAGGGCTTCGCCTATGCCTGTGCAGAAGAAAGGTGGAGGAGAGAGGCGGCTGAGATTGGTTGTTATGATAGGAGGAGCTAGAGGGGGCTCCCCCTCCCTTCTATTTAAAGGAGGGAGGAGCGCCTAGGGAGGGGGAGTCCTAGTAGGACTCCCCTCCTTGGGCCGGCGGTGGGAAGGGGGGAGGAAACCTCCTTCCCCACGAATCCGTGTATTGCCCCACTTGGACTCCTTGATCCCTTTCTTGGTTTTCAAGTAAACTCCAAGAAATACTCTAGAACCTTCCAGAACATTCCGAAACCTTCTAGAATCTCCATACAAACACTCCGGAACATTTCCTAACTTAGAAAATGATCTCCAATATATGAATCTTATTCTCCGGACCATTCCGGATCTCCTCGTGATGTCCCGGATCCATTCCGAGACTCCGAACATCATTCAGTCTCCAACGCATATTCCATATCTACTTAAAACAACTTCGAACCTTAAGTATGTCACCCTACGGTTCGTGAATATGCAGACATGATGAAGACATCTCTCCGATCAATAACCATTAGCGGGATCTGGAGATCCATAACGGCTCCCACATACTCAACAATGACTTCGTGATCGATTGAACCATTTTACATACGAAACCAATTCCCTTTGTCACACGATATTCTACTTATCCGAGGTTTGATCGTCGGTATCTGCATACCTAGTTCTACCTCGTTACTGATAAGTACTCTTTACTCGTTCCATGTTATGTCATCCCTTGTGACCCAGTCACATGCTTGCAAGCTATCTAGATGACATTCCACTGAGAGGGCCCAGAGTATATCTATCCGTCATATGGATGGACAAATCCCAATCTTGGTCTATGCGCTTCAACACATACTTTCAGAATACCCAATGACACCTTTATAACCACCCAGTTACGAAGCGGTGTTTGATGTCATCAAAGTACCCATCCGGTGATGGTGATTAACATAACCTCATGGTCGAAGGATTAGGTTACTATGTATTGAAAGCTTACAACAATACGAACTTAATGACCTTATCTTATGCTACGCTTACTATGGGTGTGTGTCCATCACATCATTCTCCTAATGATATAATCCTGTTATTAATCACATCCAATGTCCATGATCAGGAAACCATGATCATCAATCAATCAACAAGCTAGTTCAACAAGAGGCTTACTAGGGACTCTTTTATGTTTACAAAACACACAAGTATTAGTGTTTCCTAATAATACAATTATAGCATGGGATGTAAACATTCATCATAAACGCAAAGATATAATAATAACCACTTTTATTATTGCCTCTTGGGCATATCTCCAACAGTCTCCCACTTGCACTAGAGTCAATAATCTAGATTACATGGTAATATACCGAACACCCATGGCGTTCTGGTGTTGGTCATGCTTTGCTCTAGGGAGAGGTTTAGTCAATGGATCTGCTACATTCAGATCAGTGTGTACTTTGCAAATCTTTATGTCACCATCTTGGACATACTCGCGAATAGCATGAAAACGTAGCTTGATGTGCTTTAGCTTGCTATGTGACCTTGGCTTCTGTGCATTAGCTATGGCACCTGTGTTGTCACAGTAGATGGCCATCGGGTCCAACACACTGGGAACCATGCCAAGTTCAGTAATGAACTCCTTCATCCATATGGCTTCTTGAGCAGCCTCCGAAGCAGCTATGTATTCCGATTCAGTTGAAGATTTCGCCACAACGCTCTGCTTGGCACTCCTCCAGCTCACTGCAGCACCATTCAAAATAAATACGTATCCAGACTGTGACTTCGAGTCATCTGGATCGGTGTTCCAACTAGCATCAATGTAACCGTTTACAACAAGCTGTTCATCACCTCCATAAGAAAGAACCATATCCTTAGTCCGATTCAGGTACTTTAGGATATTCTTGACCGTTGTCCAGTGTTCCATTCCAGGATCACTTTGATATCTGCTAGTCAAACTAACAGCATGTGCTATATCCGGTCTTGTACACAGCATGGCATACATGATAGAACCTATGGCCGAGGCATAGGGAATTTTATTCATCTTTTCTCTATCTTCTGTCGTAGCCGGACTTTGAGTTTTACTCAAGGTCTTACCTGACAACATGGGCACGAACCCTTTCTTGCTCTCTTCCATTCTAAACTTCTTTAGAACTTTGTCTAAGTATGTACTTTGTGAAAGCGCTATTAGGCGTCTTGATCTATCTCTATAAATCTTGATGCCTAGAATATATGCCGCTTCGCCAAGATCCTTCATTGAAAAACTATTATTCAAAAAAGTTTCGACGCTATTAAGAAGTTCTATATCATTCCCAATCAACAATATGTCATCTACATATAGTACTAGGAATGCTACAGAGCTCCCACTCACTTTCTTGTAAATACAAGCTTCTCCATAAGTTTGTATAAATCCAAAGTTTTTGATTACTTTATCAAAACGTTGATTCCAACTCCGGGATGCTTGCTTCAGTCCATAAATGGAGCGCTGAAGTTTGCATACCTTGTCAGCATCTTTAGGATCGACAAAACCCTTGGGTTGTACCATATACAACTCTTCCTCAATGTCACCATTAAGGAACACCGTTTTGACATCCATCTGCCAAATTTCATAATCGAAATATGCAGCGATTGCTAACATAATCCTCACAGACTTTAGCTTCGCTACTGGTGAGAAAGTCTCATTGTAGTCAACTCCTTGAATTTGTCGGAACCCTTTCGCGACAAGTCGAGCTTTATAGACGGTAACATTACCATCAGCATCTGTTTTTCTTTTGAAAATCCATTTGTTCTCGACAGCCTTACGGCCATCCGGTAAGTCCACCAAAGTCCATACTTGGTTTTCGTACATGGATCCCATTTCGGATTTCATGGCTTCTAGCCATTTGTCGGAATCTGGGCTCACCATAGCTTCTTCATACGTCGCAGGGTCATCATTGTTGTCCACTAACATGACGTTCAAGGCAGAGTCATACCACTCAGGAGAGGTACGGACCCTCGTTGACCTGCGAGGTTCAGTAGTAACTTCGTTCGAAGTTTCAAGATCATTATCATTAGCTTCCTCTCCAGTTGGTGCAGGCAGCACAGAAACATCTTCCGGTGCTGCGCTACTCTCAATTCCAAAAGAAGGTTCAATAACCTCGTCGAGTTCTACTTTCCTTCCAGTCACTTCTTTCGAGAGAAATTCCTTCTCCAGAAAGGATCCATTCTTAGCAACGAAAACTTTGCCTTCGGATCTATGATAGAAGGTATACCCAATTGTTTCTTTAGGGTATCCCATGAAGACGCATTTCTCCGCTTTGGGTTCAAGCTTATCAGGCTGTAACTTCTTTACATATGCTTCGCAACCCCAAACTTTAAGGAACGACAACTTAGGTTTCTTTCCAAACCACAATTCGTAGGGTGTCGTTTCTACGGATTTAGATGGTGCCCTATTTAAAGTGAATGCGGCTGTCTCTAATGCATAGCCCCAAAATGATAACGGTAAATCTGTAAGAGACATCATAGACCGAACCATATCTAAGAGAGTTCGATTACGACGTTCAGACACACCATTACGCCGTGGTATGTTGGAGATATGCCCAAGAGGCAATAATAAAGTGGTTATTGTCATATCTTCACACTTATGATAAATGTTTACATACCATGCTATAATTGTATTAACCGGAAACATTAATACTTGTGTGATTTGTAAACTAAAATAAGAGTCCCTAGTAAAGCCTCTTGTTAAACTAGCTTGTTGGTTAATATATGATCATTGTTTCCTGATCATGAACATAGAGATGTTATTAACAACAGGGTCATATCATTAGGAGAATGATGTGATGGACATACTCCTATAGATAAGCGTAGCATAAAGATCAAGTCATTTCAATAGTTCAATTGCTATATGCTTTCTGATACATAGTAACCTAATTCCTTCGACCATGAGATCATGCATATTGCCTTTACTGGATGGATGCTTTGATGTCATCAAACACCACACCGTAACAGGGTGGCTATAAAAGTGGCATTGGGTGTTCAGAAAGTATTGGTTGAAACACATGGATCAAGAGTGGGATTTGTCCATCCACATGACGGATAGATATTCTCTGGGCCCTCTCGGTGAAATGTCATCCAATTAGCTTGCAAGCATGTGACTTGGTCACAAGGGATCACATATCACGGGAACGAGAAAAGAGTACTTATCAGTAACGAGGTTGAACTAGGTATACAGAGATACCGACGATCATAACCTCGGATAAGTAACATATCGTGAGACAAAGGGAAATTGGTATCATATGTAAGTGGTTCATTCGATCGCAAAGTAATCGTAGAAATATGTGGGAGCCATATGAATTTCCAGATTCCTCTATTGGTTATTGTTCGGAGAAGTGTCTCGATCATGTCCGCATAATTCACGAACCGTAGGGAGACACACTTAAGGATTCGACGTTGTTTGAGTAGTTATGGTATTATGAGAAAGAGACCGAATGTTGTTCGGAGTCTCGGATGGGATCCGGGATATCACGAGGTGATCCGGAATGGTCCGGAGAATAAGATTCATATAAGGAAAGTCCCGTTTCAGAGTTGGGGAATGGTTCCGGTGTTTTCATCGGGAACATTCTAGAAGGTCCCGGAATGTCCGGCACTCCGGAGGGGGAAGGGGTACATGAATGTGTCATTACATGTTGGAATGGTTGCATCATGTACTTAGTGTCATCGCTGTTCTAAATAAAGGATTAAATCAAATCCCAATTTGGAAAGTCAAACAGCAAGTTTGAAAGTCAAACTGCCAGTTTTGGAAGGTGGAAAGAGGAGGAGAAAAGGAGGCCGAGTTGGGGAGGGATTCCTCCTCCCCAAGCCGGCGCCCCACCTCAAGGCCGAGTTGGGGAGGGACTCCACTCCCTCCCCTTGCCGCCGGCCCTCCCACCTATAAGAGGAGGGGCAGGGCCTCCTCCTCTAGACACAACAACACACAAGTTTCCTATCCTCTAAACTAAACCCTAGATCTAGACCCCGGTTTAGAGCTATTCGGTTTAGAGCCTTCTAATTAGTTTAGAGCCCTCTAATTGGTGTGTCTAATTACTAGACCACTAATAGCCTCTCTCATAAGCTCCACCATACTCGCACCGGCTTAAGGCGAAGCCCTGCGGGATTTCCCCTCTACCTCCGGTACCACGCCGTTGTGCTGCCGGAATCGCGAGGAGAGTGCTACAACCTCCGCTGCCTGCTGGAACAAGGGAGAGGAAGGTCTTCGTCGAGTACCGAACGTGTGACCGACTGCGGGAGCGCTGCTGGAACGTGGCGCCGGAAGGATCGTCTACGCGATCTTGAGATCGGAAAGAGTACGACTACATCACCCACGAGAATCTGCTCTCGTTAAACACTTTGGAATCTTCGAGGGTGAGTTATTCCATCGACTCGTTGCTACAATCTAGTAGATAGATCTTGGCTTGTTTGTTTGTATGCGATAGAAAATTTTTGTTTTCCATGCTACGAACCCCTACAGTGGTATCAGAGCCGTGTCTATATGTAGATCTGTTGCACGAGTAGAACACAATGGTCATTGTGGGCGTTGATGCTTTTATTGTAGATTGCTTTTTGTGTACTTTGCATCTTGCGGTATGTTGGGATGAAGCGGCCCGGGCTAACCTTACATGACATCGTTCATGAGACTTGCTCCACGTTTGACATGCAACTTGTATTGCATAAGTGGCTTTGCGGGTGCCTGTTTCTCCTAGCATAGTTAAGATCCAATTTACAACGGGTAATCAACAATGCTAGTATCAATGTTGTGGTTCTTGTTCGTAAGTTAGAACGACACTTATGGAAAGCCCCAAACCACGTAAAATATGCAAAGAAAGTAGAAGCGTCTAACTTTGTTTTGCAGGGGTGTGCAGTGATGTGATATGGCCATGATTGTGATTATATTTGATGTATGCAATGTTCCTTATTGTAAGTTGGCAACCGGCAGGAGCCATATGGTTGTCTTTAAATTCTGTTAAGACCTGCGTGTCTATTCAAAATAGTTGTAATAGTTGAAGCTGGTGGACGACAACCATGAAGAAGCGTCATTGACCTTGATGCTATGCCGGTGATGATGGAGATCATGTTCGTGCTTGAAGATGGAGATCGGAAGCACAAAGAAGAAAGGCCATATCATATCACATATTATGAATTGCATGTGATGTTAATCCTTTATGCATCTTGTATTGCTTAGTAGACGACGGTAGCATTATAAGATGATCCCTCATGCACATAAATTTCAAGTTCTAAAAGTGTTCACCCTTAGTATGCACCGTTGCCAAAACTTGCTGCTTCGAAGCACCACGTGATGATCGGGTGTCTTTGATTCCGCGGGTGACTACAACGTAAGCAAGCCAGATTTGCTTATGCGGAAGCTAAGGTTTGATCTTGACGAGCCTAGCATGTACAGACATGGCCTCAGGAACACGGATCGCCGAAAGGTAAAGCATGAGTCATATAGTAGATATGATGAACATGTTGATTGTTCGCCATTGAAGCTACATCAACTCTCGTGATGATCGGTTTTGATGTGGTGGATTTGGTTCGTGTGATCACTAAAACAATGTGAGGGATATTGTTTTGAGTGGGAGTTCACCTAGATTAATTCAATTATTAATTAGAACTCAATTTATCATAAACTAAATCAAAGTGAATTTGCATAGTTGTTGTAGTCATTGGCATCCGTTTACCACCTTGCGCTTAGTTATAATTGAGATGATAGAACTATAAAATTCTGGTTAGTTACTTTACGAACTGGTATCGTATTGTTTTAAGTGTTAATCTAAAGTTTAAAAGTCCTATTGCAAACTTTCAGTAAGTTCCGGTTACTCCATGAAGTTTAATAATTAGTATTAAATCAAGAGTAACAATTCCAAGTGTTAGTATATAAGTATCATGTTTGTATCCATGATTCTTGATATTCAAAGGATTCCCTTAATATCAAGGTTATCTAGGATCTGAAAGAGTTGTTTCAGAAACCATGATGTGTGGAAGATATTGTGATATCTGAAACGAAGTTTTGGTTGCAACATGATAGAGTATAATATGGCAAAAGTCATGTTCTCATATTTGATGAGAATTTGCAAAAGGGTTGGAGACACTTGTTGTCCTAATCCTCCAAAAGGTTTTGGAGAGCATCATTATACTCATAATTCATCGTTATAAGCTAAAAGTAGCTTGATCATGGACGATTCCATGATAAGGGTGAATATTTGATGTAGGAAAAATGTTTACTACACCAAGAGATTACTAAAGAAAGGAATTTGAAAGAACACCAAATATTTGATGATGGTGATCTACTTCAAAGTGCAAGTCCAAAGACATTGGTATTTAATTATACACGCTTTGGACTAGATGTCATATGTATGACTCCACTATTGATGTTGATAGATTCTTTCAAACTGAAAAGGAAATACTGAAAGAGAATCTCATAAATATATGGCAGAAAAGAAAAGACTAGAATCGTTCAGTTTAAGTATATAGATGATATACATGTTATGGCTATATTCTTTGCTTGTTAAACAATGTGGTTCTTAAGTATTTGATACTGAATTTGTTGGTGTGAATCGTCATACGAAACAACACAATTCATGAACTACAATGGCCTAAGTAACTAGCAAAAGAATATGTGATGATGTTCATCGAGAACAAAATAAAGGGTTATTGTGTTGCTTGTTAAACATCAAAGCTTGCCTTCAAAGATTTGTTTTATCAGGTATTATGAGAACAAAAGGGTTGTTCAAATAATTGCCGTAATCCATAAAAGATGGATGATTCACAAATCTCGTTGGAGAAATCACATCCATAAAACTAGTGCTAAAATTGTCGAAAGACAAATTGATTGAAAGATCACTTAGGAAGTGGCATCGCCGTTTAAATTATATTGGAAAGAAAACATGAAGAAACTCCATGTGGATGGAATTTTGGAGTCTTCTGATTTTTGATCAAATGACGCTTGTGAAACTTTCTTAGAGATAATTAAAACTTCGTTCATAGGCCAAAAGGGAACGAATGACTAGCTTATTGGAACTTGTACATATTGTTGTACGAAGTCCGTTATGTGTAGTCAAGAGCGATGGATTTCAACTTCATATGCTTTCTCCGAAAATTTGAGTGAATATATGAATATTTACTTAATAAGGATAAAGTATGAAACACTTGAAAAGTTCAAAGACTTTCAAGATGAAGTGCAAGATCATTGTAACAAGAATATAAATAGTTTATGATAAGATCATAAAGGAAGATATTTGAGTTACAAGTTTAGCATAATACCTAAGATTTAAGGAATCGTTCCGTGGATTTGCATTTTCCCGAAACACCATAAGAGTATGGAGCGTTCGAGATATGTAATTGAACCTTGTTTGACATGGTAAGATCAAAGGTATAATTCATAAAACTGCTATTATATTTTAAAGATTAAAAGCTTTAGAGATTACCGTTTTTCCACTGAAAAGAGCTCCATCATAATCCGTTGAAATGACACCATATAAGGTTATGGTTTGGGATAAAACCCAAGTTGTCCTTTCTTAAACATTGGTATGCTATGC
Organism: Avena sativa; assembly: GCA_916181665.1. Taxonomy (NCBI): domain Eukaryota; kingdom Viridiplantae; phylum Streptophyta; class Magnoliopsida; order Poales; family Poaceae; genus Avena; species Avena sativa. The sequence continues at coordinate 453,685,208 of OV702295.1, read as the reverse complement.
ATAAGAAAGATGTTTGCAACCAAAGTCGGATGAACCTGTCTTTGTATGTTATTTCGAATAACTGTTAAGTACTCCTCCATAACATCGGAGACAAAAGTGTTTGTCACTTAAAACGTCAAGTTTCTTTGAGAAGGAATTTTTCGTGAAAAGATTAAGTGGGAGGACAATAGAAACTTTGATAAGGTTAAAAGAACCTTAGCTATATGATCAGAGTTGCGCAGCACCGAAAAGTGTTCCGGAGGCAGCAACTAATGCTCATGGCTCATGTACCTCAAAAGGATGTGGTCATTGAGATCTAAGTTCCTATTGAAACAAGTAGGTCGAGTAAACAATCAAATACTAAGATTTGAGGGTTGAATCATTATTTGAGAATAATGAACGGACTACATGCAAAGAAGCGATGATGGGCCCTGACTCCGTTAAATGGCTTGAAGCCATAAAATCCGTGATAGTTCCATACACGAGAAATCAAGTTTTGAACTTGAAGGACCCTCGAGAAAGGTGTAAGACCTTATAGTTGTGTCTGGATCTATAAAGAAATAGACATGGATGTTTTACATCTATGAAATAGTCGACATGTTGGGAAAGAGTTCACAACAATGTTCAAAGGTTGATTATGACAAGATTTGATCTTTCATAGCGATATTTAGTCTAGACGGATTAATGTAGCAACCACTACATATAATTTTGTTATGTGGTAGTTGAATAAACAAAACAAGTTCTTCTAATAGAATTGTTACCTAGGACGTGTGCATGACACGGTCCAAAGGGTTTTGTTAATTCAAAGGATGCTAAAAGCATATGCAAACTTCAATGGATGAAGTAAGCATAGCGGAGTTGGAATCTTCACTATGATGAAACTGTTAAAAGAGTTTAATTTCATCAAAGACAATGAAGATACTTGCATTTGCAAGAAATTAAGTGGGAGCGCTAAGACATATTTCTAATACATTATGTGGAGGACATATTGTTGATTAGAAATGATGTATCTTTTATTAACACATATTAAGAATTTCATCCTGATGAAAGACTTAGGCAAAACCCAAATATTTGGCATCAATAGATGCTAATATGGTTGTGCCAGAAGTACATAGACAAAAATATTGAATGAGTTCAATATAGAAACTACAAGAAAGGTTCTTGTCGCACAGAAAGGATTGAAAGAGTTCAATGTTGATGATATATTCAAGTGTATTGACATTTGGTAAGTGAAACAAAGATTCAAGTATAGATTGATACTTGATGTATGAAATCACAAAGAGTATTTATATCAATCATACTGTGATATGTACAAATCCAGATATGTCCTATGCTCTAAAAGTTGTGAGCATATACCAGAATGATTCGTAAGATGATCATTGGACAATAGTAAGGATATTCTTATGATCTTTTGGAAGAACTAAGAGTATATTATTTGTAGAAGTGACAAATAGATGGTTAGTTCATTGTAAAAGTACTACATTGATACTAGCTTTGTCACAAAGTACAAATTAAGTTTATCTCAATCTAAACTAAGGGTGGCACAATATAATGGAAAGTGAGTTCCATAATGGATTTGGATGAGTTCCAAAGTTAAGACATTGTGACAGATACTACAACAAAAGGCTAAGTATATGACTGCTATTATAGCAGCAAAAGAGGACATTTGTGTCAGGTAGTTTGTTATCAAACTAGGTGTAGTTCACAGCGGGATAATACTATGAAGATATATTGTGCGACAATATTATCAACATGTTTTAACCCCAAAGAACTAAAGGTCACACCGAAAGACCAAATTATACAAAGCTATCTCATTAGAGAATGAGTGATGCGTAGAGACGCAAAGATATGCAATTACACACGGACCTGGAAGTGTCAGATCCGGAGATCAGTTGACCACTAGCAATCGTGTGCATACAACACCGGAAAGCCATAGGTGTTGAAAACACAAAGGTTTGAAACTAGATTATTGACTCTAGTGCAAGTGGGAGACTGTTGGAGATATGCCCAAGAGGCAATAATAAAGTGGTTATTGTCATATCTTCACACTTATGATAAATGTTTACATACCATGCTATAATTGTATTAACCGGAAACATTAATACTTGTGTGATTTGTAAACTAAAATAAGAGTCCCTAGTAAAGCCTCTTGTTAAACTAGCTTGTTGGTTAATATATGATCATTGTTTCCTGATCATGAACATAGAGATGTTATTAACAACAGGGTCATATCATTAGGAGAATGATGTGATGGACATACTCCTATAGATAAGCGTAGCATAAAGATCAAGTCATTTCAATAGTTCAATTGCTATATGCTTTCTGATACATAGTAACCTAATTCCTTCGACCATGAGATCATGCATATTGCCTTTACTGGATGGATGCTTTGATGTCATCAAACACCACACCGTAACAGGGTGGCTATAAAAGTGGCATTGGGTGTTCAGAAAGTATTGGTTGAAACACATGGATCAAGAGTGGGATTTGTCCATCCACATGACGGATAGATATTCTCTGGGCCCTCTCGGTGAAATGTCATCCAATTAGCTTGCAAGCATGTGACTTGGTCACAAGGGATCACATATCACGGGAACGAGAAAAGAGTACTTATCAGTAACGAGGTTGAACTAGGTATACAGAGATACCGACGATCATAACCTCGGATAAGTAACATATCGTGAGACAAAGGGAAATTGGTATCATATGTAAGTGGTTCATTCGATCGCAAAGTAATCGTAGAAATATGTGGGAGCCATATGAATTTCCAGATTCCTCTATTGGTTATTGTTCGGAGAAGTGTCTCGATCATGTCCGCATAATTCACGAACCGTAGGGAGACACACTTAAGGATTCGACGTTGTTTGAGTAGTTATGGTATTATGAGAAAGAGACCGAATGTTGTTCGGAGTCTCGGATGGGATCCGGGATATCACGAGGTGATCCGGAATGGTCCGGAGAATAAGATTCATATAAGGAAAGTCCCGTTTCGGAGTTGGGGAATGGTTCCGGTGTTTTCATCGGGAACATTCTAGAAGGTCCCGGAATGTCCGGCACTCCGGAGGGGGAAGGGGTACATGAATGTGTCATTACATGTTGGAATGGTTGCATCATGTACTTAGTGTCATCGCTGTTCTAAATAAAGGATTAAATCAAATCCCAATTTGGAAAGTCAAACAGCAAGTTTGAAAGTCAAACTGCCAGTTTTGGAAGGTGGAAAGAGGAGGAGAAAAGGAGGCCGAGTTGGGGAGGGATTCCTCCTCCCCAAGCCGGCGCCCCACCTCAAGGCCGAGTTGGGGAGGGACTCCACTCCCTCCCCTTGCCGCCGGCCCTCCCACCTATAAGAGGAGGGGCAGGGCCTCCTCCTCTAGACACAACAACACACAAGTTTCCTATCCTCTAAACTAAACCCTAGATCTAGACCCCGGTTTAGAGCTATTCGGTTTAGAGCCTTCTAATTAGTTTAGAGCCCTCTAATTGGTGTGTCTAATTACTAGACCACTAATAGCCTCTCTCATAAGCTCCACCATACTCGCACCGGCTTAAGGCGAAGCCCTGCGGGATTTCCCCTCTACCTCCGGTACCACGCCGTTGTGCTGCCGGAATCGCGAGGAGAGTGCTACAACCTCCGCTGCCTGCTGGAACAAGGGAGAGGAAGGTCTTCGTCGAGTACCGAACGTGTGACCGACTGCGGGAGCGCTGCTGGAACGTGGCGCCGGAAGGATCGTCTACGCGATCTTGAGATCGGAAAGAGTACGACTACATCACCCACGAGAATCTGCTCTCGTTAAACACTTTGGAATCTTCGAGGGTGAGTTATTCCATCGACTCGTTGCTACAATCTAGTAGATAGATCTTGGCTTGTTTGTTTGTATGCGATAGAAAATTTTTGTTTTCCATGCTACGAACCCCTACATGGTATTCCCGGCGGTGTCAACTGTGAAAGTATTCCACATTTCTTTAAATGCATGCCAAACTCATAACTCAGATATTCACCTCCGCGGTCAGAACGCAGAAACTTAATCTTCTTGTTACGATGATTTTCCACTTCACTTTGAAATTCCTTAAACTTCTCGAAAGTTTCGGATTTATGTTTCATAAAGTAGACATACCATATCTACTCAAGTCATCCGTGAAAGTGAGAACATAACGATATCCACCACGCGATGCTACACTCATTGGACCGCACACATCGGTATGTATTATTTCCAATAAGTCTGTAGCTTGCTCCATTATACCAGAGAATGGAGTCTTAGTCATTTTTCCCATTAGACATGCTTCGCATCTTTCAAGTGATTCAAAATCAAGTGATTCAAGAAGTCCATCAGAATGAAGTTTCTTCATACGCTTCACTCCAATGTGACCAAGACGACAGTGCCACATGTATGTAGAATTATCATTCAATTTTATTCATTTAGCATCTATGTTGTGAACATGTGTATCACTACTATCGAGATTCAATAAGAATAAACCATTCATCTCATGTGCATAACCATAAAAGATATTACTCATATAAATCGAACAACCTTTATTCTCAGACTTAAAAGAGTAACCGTCTCGCAATAAACAAGATTCAGATATAATGTTCATGCTTAACGCAGGCACCAAATAACAATTATTTAAATTTAAAACTAATCCCGATGGTAGATGTAGAGGGAGTGTGCCGACGGCGATCACATCAATCTTGGAGCCATTTCCAACGCGCATCGTCACCTCGTCTCTTGCCAGTCTTCGTTTATTCCGCAACTCCTGTTTCGATTCCCCATGTCCATTCACTACAAGAAATGTGTCAACCTATGACCTTTTGATATTGACTATGGAAAAAATCGTCATAGAGTTATGACGATTTCGCACCAAATCGTCGTAAGCCATTTGGGAGGGCCAAAACCTTATTAAACTATGACGATGTCACTCAAAAAACATCATAATTTGTATGGACGAAATCGTCATAATCATTAGGCAGATCGAGATATAAGAGAAGAACAATATCGACCGTTGGAAGTGAACAGGATGAACGGATGAGATGATCATTTGTGGAAATCTGTTCTGGATCGATGACCTAGAACCCAGCACGTGCATACCTGAGGAAATTGCACATAACACCACTTGTTGGGGCTTTTGTTGCACCAAACCACAACCCTAGCATTCTTTTGCATAGAACACCAACTATTAGGGTAATCTTTGCACAAAACACAAATCTGCCTCTTAACCGCTTTGACAGACACATAATTACTAGGGCCCACTGCAGGATGGCATCGTGGCCGGTTAATAGGAAACAGAGACAAGCCTAAATGCTCAGTCTCCCGAACGAATTAGGAACCAGAGGAGCACCATCTAGCGGCGAGCCGTCCATGCGACCCGACGACGTCATCGGCGGCAGTGGCTGCTAGGGCGGGGGCGCGCCGGCGGCGAGGACGAGGGGGATGGAGTCTGTGGCGAGGATTGAGGCGGATCCTGATCTGGAGGTCGACTGGTTTGCAGCGTAAAGTTGTGCTTTAAAGACATCCATCAGTATAGAAGGGCACTAACAAACTATCATATCATGAATCGAAGGGACCTTGCGTATTTGAGAAATGATTATGATAGGATCACCGTTTGTTGTAATACCGAAGGCACATGTCCCTTTGCAATTATGTCATCAACTATCAAAGGAGAAACTACCCATGTCATTCGAGCGATTGTTTTGCCTCACACATGTGGCCAGACAAATGACAGTTCAAGAATAAATTGTGCTTGGTTGAGCAAGACTTACAAAGATGATATTAGAAGTGAGCCTAATATGAAGGTTGGAGCACTCATTGACAAGGTTATGAGGCAATATGGGTTTTTTATCTCCAAACACATGGCCTATAGGGCAAAGAGGAAAGCACTAGAGGTGATTGATGGACACCACCAGAGTCAATATTTTAGGATAAGGGATTACCTCCAGACAGTGCTGAACACAAATCCTGGCAGCCGGTGTATTGTGAACACTATTGTCAATCAAGACCCAAGGAAGAATCCTAGATTTCATGGATTGTTCTATTGCCTTAATGCCCAAGTGCAAGGATTTCTAGAAGGTTGCAGACCTTTCATTGGTAAGAGTAATTAGTTGCTGAAATTTTCTGGCAGCCCTTGATCTGAATTGTTTCTTACTGCCTTGATGTTAATTTGCAGGTGTAGATGGATGTTTCTTGAAGGCAGGATCTGGATTTCAAATCCTTGCTGCCACGGCTAGGGACGGCAACAATAACATATTTCCTCTAGCTTTTGGAGTAGTGGGAAAGGAGGAGACTTCAACTTGGTGTTGGTTTTTATCCCAACTCAAGTATGCTCTAGGTGGTGGCACATGTAAGCATGGGTCCTTCACTATCATGTCTGATCGTCAAAAATGGTTGTTGAATGCAGTAAACCAAGTATTTCCAGAGTGTGCACAACGTTTTTGTCTAAGGCACATTTATGCTAATTTTCAACTAGCTGGATTTAGGGGAGAAGACCTTAAAAAGTTAGTAGATGTTGCTGCATATGCTTACATCTATAGTGTTCATATAGTTGCAATGGATATGCTAAAATACTTAAACCTAGATGCTTGGACTTGGCTTAGCAAAATTCCTACTAAACATTGGGCACGCCATGCTATGGATACAACATGTAAAACAGACCTAATTGTTAATAATTTAAGTGAAGTTTTCAATAGCTACATCCTAGAACAAAGAGACAAGCCCATAGTGACTATGCTAGATCAGATTAGGACCAAGCTTACAGATAGGTTTGCCGTGCGACGAGATGGAGTAGCTGTTGCACATTGGGAAATAGCACCCCAATATGCTGAAAATCTCGAGACAGAGAAAAGGTTCGCTAGGTGGTGCACGCCGGTGAATGCAGGAAATGGCATTTGGAAAGTTGAGGTAACAACTAATGGGAACACAGATATACATGCTGTGAACCTAGAAAACAAGACATGTGGCTGTAGAAAATGGGACTTAACAGGAGTGCCGTGTAAACATGCCATAGCAGCCATCTCCAAAGCAAGGCAATATCCCGAAGATTACGTCAGTGATTTTTTCAAGAAGCCAATGTATGCCCTGACCTACAAGGAAATGGTTTATCCCGTGCCTAGTCAACATGATTGGGTTAAAACAGATTCAGTTGATATAGAGCCTCCTATCTTCCATAGCAAGCCTGGGCGAAAAAAGAAAAAGAGAAGGCCTAGTACAGGTGAAGGTCCAGATGGGACTACAAGAATGACAACAATCACATGCTCAAATTGCAAACTTAAAGGGCATAGATACACCACATGTACCCAACCATTGAAGCCTCATCTCGCTATTAGGAAGGCAGGACACAAGGTAATTAATGAATGGCCAAGTTTTTCTGTATTCTGTCATTTTGAAATATTAGGTCACCTTGTGCTGAACCATATTGCTAATGAAATCCTTGTCTTTGTGTTCTTTTAGAGTAACCGGCAGCTGCCTGAGTACATGGAGGCACCTGCAGATCCTGCCTCACCAACACCGGATCAAGCCCCGTCCGCACCACCGCCGCAAGCAGCAGCACCTGCACCATAGCCACCTGCTCCACGACCTCCTGCAGCAGCACCTTCGCCTCAACAAGCTGCAGCTGCACCTCGGCAACCTCCTGCTGCACCTCGACAACCTCTAGCTGCACGCCGGCAAGCTCCAGCTGCACCTCCGCAACCTCAAGCTGCATTCCAGCAAGCTCCAACTACACCTCGGCAACCTCCAGCTGCACCCCAACAAGCTCCAGCACCTCCAAGGCCAAAGCTAACTTCTCTCCGTGGACGAAGACGCAGAAGTCATTACACCGAGACCCGGCTTTATGGTTACTTTACAGCAAGTAATAGGCAGGGACAACAGGAGGAGGAGGAGGAGGAAGAAGAAAATTAGTTATCTCAACTCTATTTGTTATCTAGACCGTTTCTTTTGTATGTGCCATGAGACACTAAAATGATGGAAAGTTTGTATGTGCCTCTGTTTTGGATTGATATTAATTGAAGCGTCAGGTTGTTGTTACTGACATGGCTCAGTTTGAGGCCATCACCAGTGCTGCTTTTGTAAATTTACTAACTGTAATGAAAGATGTTGGCTCCCGGTTATTAATGGATATTTCAGAAGATCTGGAGTTGTCTAGTCTGCCTAGCTCAAATGGTGTATTGATAGTGCCTGTATCTTGCCAGTTATATCAATCCACTGCTTATTTCCTCTCTCTCTGATTGAAGTGGTCGGTGGATGCATCCTGCCATCGAACCCCAAGTTGTTAATTATCTGTTAGAGCAGCTGATGCCTTTGTTTGTGTTCTGTGCAAAGATTATCCCAATAATTAGTGTTCTGTGCAAAAGAATGCTAGAGTTGTGGTTTGGTGTAACAAAAACCCCAATAAATGGTGTTATGTGCAATTTCCTCTGCATACCTGCCACCCTTCGCTAACCCTAACCCTTATCTCTCCCCCGCCGCCGCACCGTGCCCATCTCCGCTCGCCCCCTTCTCCACCCCGACCTTCTTCCTTGTTCCCGAGCCACCCTTACTCTCTCGATGAGATGCCCTAGATCTCAACGCGGTCTAGCGTAATCGAGGTTGCCGGCGATCTCTTCCCGACTCTCTTACCCCTGGCGTCAGATCCTTATTTCCGAGCCAGCCCGACTCTCTCGATCCCGCATCGACGCGATCCACTTCCAGCCAGATCCCCAAACCTTCTCCGACTATCGTCTCTCCATCGTGACCCAATATGCCGAGATGGATGTCGTCGATGCTGGCGGTGGCGCGCGTTTTGGGATGTACCAGTTCAAGGGGCCGCCTCCCCCTACCCACGGCATCGTCGACATCATCGTATGGGCTGCGGGCTCCCTCTCGTCTCGTCCACCACGAGATCTCGCGTCGTGGCGCTCGCCGTGGGCTCCCTCGTAGCCGCTGAACTCTGATGGCGCGTTCGTGTTGGTTGCCACGCCGCGGAAGCTGCAGGCCAATGAGCTCGTCATCGTTCGCCTCTTCAAGGACACTGTATATTCCATGGAGTTCCACTGGATCGAGGACGGGACCGACGGAAGGTGGAGCACCGCAAGGATCCGGCATCTCCGACCGCAGCTATAGGGTGGGGCTATGGAGGGAGAATGGTGTAGCATCCATAACGGGACACGGTGAAGTGCTGAGGCTCGCGAGGGAACAGCAACATCGACTCCAGGAACCTCCTCGATAAGAAGGTAATCTATTGCGTTGTTGTGAGAAGCTTCTATCGTTTCTTACCCTTGGTTTAGACATAGTAACATGCATGATTTCCGTAAATCATAGTTCAAAATTCAATTGAAGACTGTATGTTAGTACAAGGATACCATACTCTCAAAATTTCTTAGAATCTATAGCCTATCACCATGTGTTAGTACAAGGATGCCATACTCTAGTGCTCAAGCTTTACAAAATTAATTTTATTTCATCAGAATCTATAGCCTATCACAGTTTGACTATGTAGACATTTTAATTTCTTGCTTACGCTGAAATCCCTCTTTGTCACAGGAGGAACTAGAAACTAAATTCACTAGACACTCGTGGGCTCTATGCAATTGATGTGCTCGTTTTATTTGTCCTATTTGTCTTCCAGGACACTCTTTAGGTAGCAGTGACTTCTGATGTGCATCTGTTTTAGTGGGCACTTGTGCTCTGTATCTTGTTTAGTATTTGATTACCTCTATACAGTACATATTGTTTGCTATGGACTGTGATGTTTCAATTCTGTATATGGACCCCAATGCACATGATATCGGGTGATTATGATATACAAAGGCCGCTCATTATGTTATTGTGGTGAAAAGACAGTAATTCTATCTCTATAAGCGAGTATTATGCATTTTTTGACTAGATCAAGCATTTTTATTCTGTCAGTAACTAATGGTGATAGTTGGAGGTGGCTATACTAGGAGCATTTTTAGCTTGACTCATATCATCCGTTACTAAATGTACATTATTACTTTAACTTTAAAAATCTCCAAAGATATATCAACACATTCTTGTAGAAACGCGACGGGCACCATCTTGTTATTTCTATGATTCTGTATTTGATGTGTTGTGGTTGAGTTGCAGGTACATCGTTCTAGATTACTATGACATGTGAGGTTGCGTATATAGTTGTTAAGATTTTAGTGAAAAGAGTTGTAATTGTTCCTCATATTGGCCGCATTGTAATTATTTTAGACAGTTCACTGTAATTTATGCACCCTTTTGTTTGCTAGGACTCCAAGCACACAATTGTGATGTTTATAATGTTCTAGCTCATTAATATTAGTTAGTAGCAGTCATGCTTAATGTTAAAAAATGATTACTTATTAAGTCTCTTTTGGTATGTTTCATTATGTGTGATTCTAGTTCTGCCTTTTGAGTTAGCTTTCTTTCCCACAGATTTTACCAAATGCTTCAGCAAGTATTCTACTCTTTTGGATCCATGCCGTGATCCTAGGGCAGTAGTACCCTAGGTCGCCACCACTGCCATGGCACCGCACACCAGAAGGTTGTGCTCACCTGTCTCTAGCCCTTTGTCGAGTGCCTTGATGTCTCCCTCGACCTCTACAACTAGGGATCCGGGTGAGTACTTCTGTCCTACCTACAACCAGGGATCTGCAGCGTTCGAAGAATTATGTGTTTAGCTACTGTTTGTGAGGTTCATGTCATGGTTGTATTAATTCTATATTGTTTGTGTAACGTCCAATACAGTTCATAGAGTCCCAGTACATACCAAGGAGGCATGCAACGACTACAAAGAAATGATTGTATAAATGCAATCAAGTGCTACAATAGAATAAATGATGAGGTCCTACAAACGAACCGAGTTAAGTTCACTTGCTAAGATATCTGATTTCAACGTGCATATTCCTGTACTTGTCCAATCAATATATTTAGTTCACCGCTATTAACTAAGAGAGACACATAAAAAATTATACGACATGAAGGAGATTCAATAGACTATTCTAGTATCAGAGGTTAATACACTATCCAAAGAAGAATATATGGTATGTCAAGAAATATAAAAAGCCTCTCTTTTATTTCAAAGCTCGCCTGAGTAGTATTACCTATGTGGTAGACCTACCTGAGTAATAAATGGTTCATATGAAGCTTCTCTGTCTATCACTGTTAATTTTTCTGAAGTCCTTTTAGGACTGCTTGGAAATCCTTGCATCGGCAATCTTTTTTTAGCCTGTAGGTTAATACATGGTCAGAGATACTTTGCATAGATAGTAAACCACCAACACGTATGTCCTGTATGGCTTTATCTGTTGCGACACTCCTGTTATCTTTTCCTCTTAGTCATATATAGGGTTCCTTCAAGCCCGTCGTTGAGCACCTGCCGTCTTCCTCGACCCCTAGAACAAGGGATCTGCGGTGAGTAATCTTGTCTTGCCTACTAACCTCTCTTCCCACAGATAGTTTGGCGTTGAAGTGGTGTTTACAATGATAATGAAATTGGTTACTCCGGATTACTTGCACTATTAAGTGTCTTTAGAAAACCTAATGCATTCCAAATAGTGTTGCCCTAGATTTTACTACTCCCTCCGACCCAAATTAGTTGACTCAAATTTGTCAAGATACGGATGTATATAATACTAAATCATGTCAAGATACAATCGAATCTCGATAAATCTAAGTCAACTAATTTGGGTCGGAGGGAGTAGTAAATGTTGTTAGATATGGACAATGCATTTGTAAAAAAGTAGTATAGTAGTATATGATGGATTTTCCCAAGATACACACACATTAAATGGTGGAGAATATGAAGAAATATCCATAGATTTTTCGCAGCACACCGCACATGTGCTTTTCTCCTTATATTCCACACTTCTCACTTAACTTAGCTGATTACAAGGCTTTATATAGCACTCACACACACATGGTCACAGCGCTAACCAACTTGATCCGCTTATCTCTCCCTAGCTAATCTGCATGCACACACATGTTTAACACTTGAGCAGCTCTACTCAGCGGCCACACGACCTGGCCATTATCCATGCATGCAACCTACCACTAATAGACACTTGGCCATGGTAGTACAAGCATTCCACATCTTTACTACATGCACTAAATACCTGATCACTAAACACTTGCTAATCCTAGTAACATGTGCATGCATACACCCACCTCCTGATTTGCATCAAATGTTTCATTTTTTTTAGAGAGGTCCACATGACTCTAAAGCGAGATCCGTTTTTATCTCTTGTCATGTTTATAGTTCTATTTCACGAATATCATACTTGCTATGTCCTCACGCTAGGACTCGATGAAGTAGGATCTCAATCCTGTCACTATCTTGATTGTTCATGTCTCCCTTTTTTCTTACCTTGGGCTGTTTTATTTACCATAAGCACCTTATTCCTTATTTGCCAGGATTGATGCACTTGGTTCACAAGATTTACTATCTCTTACTGCTATTAGTGGATTGGCAAACTTTTTCTGTAATATTAAACTATCTTCCTACCTAGAGACTTATGCAAGAATAGTATAATCAGTTTGACAATCTTAAATCTATATTGAACTATCTACATGCATGTTTGACAAAATCTGTATATATAGGCTTGTTTCACCAAGTCTAATTCTGCATGTTCTTCGTTTTTACGATAGTCATCAGTATATATTGTTTCCAGAATGTTTCTGAAGTTTTGGAAGCGGGTTTGGTTCAGTTTATCTGTTCCTAATTGTAGTATCAAAACTGAGTTTTTTCCTTCAAATTACAGTGTGTTTATCTAAATATCTCATCAATGCCTCCTCATACCTAATTGCCTTTTTGTTGGACTTCTTGTAGATGATACAGCTGATCTTTTGCACAATACATAAGGTGATTATCTGGCTAAATAAGTTATTATGGTGTACTATCTAAGTAGGTAAGCTTAACCTTCTGCTGCATGTATCTTGAGTTATCTGAGCTGTTGTAAAAGAATGTAATACTGTTCATTTACTATTATATTGGCTGCATCTTGAATATATTCTCGCTCCTATTTATAATTGTTGGCACATATTGTCTTATTGAATATATCATCTCTTTTACAAGCTACAGGTACAGGCTGAATAAGTTAGAGAAAGAGGAAGCTTGAAGATGTTCCGGAAAATCAAAACATAGTTAGCTTTTATACTTTCTGAACGTTTTATTGTATTTTGGTAGCTCCACCTGATGTGAACTGTGTATGATTGTAATGTTGCTGATGTTATCTGAAATATTATTCATGAATGTGCTCTGATTGAATCAAAATAATTTTGTGTATTATGTTGGTCTTGATTAAATTATTAGCTGTTTAATTACTGTGAAAACGTGAGAAAAAAGACACCCACAAGTGGGAATCTATGACTTGTGCGAACTGACAACTGGGACCCATCTCACTGGTGGGACCAGCCCAAAATAAGAAGTCTGAAAGTAAAAATCCGTCTAAATAAAAGGCCAACACAAAGAAAATAAAAATATCAGAATGTTGGGCTTGGCCCATGTGGCTGACCAGATTTGACGAGAACTATGTAGAATCTAGAAATGGACCGGGCTAAATTTGATTACGACGATCTCATTTCATCATAGTTTTGCCACGTCGGATGAGCCACGTAGGATCTGACCTGGAATGGCTAGATTGTCCGTGACGATATTGGATCGTCATAACGGTTATGACAATCCAATATCATCATAGATGGTTTTGACAATTTTGCAAAAAACATTGTTATAGTTCATTAGCGACGGCCAGCTTTCGACGATCTCATTTTCGTAAGATCGTCATAGGTGGACTACTGTGACGATTCTGTGATGAAAATGGAGTGTCATAAAAGCCCAGATTCCTTGTAGTGATTGATACCTTCGATCCGGATTCACGGATGTAGTATAATAGCTTTTTTCCCTAGAAGACCTAGGTTTAATCAAACCTTGGAAAGCAATGCTAAAAGGAAATAAAAAAGACATGTCGACAAGAATTTGTTTCTTCGTTTTACCTTTGTTTACCGGACCAATCTAGTTTACTTTTATAGGGGGTTGACTCAATGGATGGAGATATGCCAGAGTTGAAGATCCACATGCAACTGCACATCATATGAGATAAAAGATAATAATAAGCACAATCATGTGTAAAGTTTTAATAGTGATAATCTCTTGTGGGCAACACATCCTAATATACTAGAGCCCCAGTGATGCAGCGGGCATAGCAAAAGTCTTCTAATCCAACCGAGTGCACCACGAAGCAACGAGGTACAAACGATTATTAAATATAAAACACAAATCAAAGCATTAAGTGGTGATGTTGTTGTGATCCCGAATGGGGCGCTAAACAAAGACCGTACTATCCTTTCTATCAATGGGGTTTCTATGATATCGCCACTAGCCAAGTATCTCACTGATGTCTACGCACTTCTATTCTTGTAGACAGTTGTAGGGCCTCCAAGTGCAGAGGTTTGTAGAACAACAGCAAGTTTCCCTTAAGTGGATTACCCAAGGTTTATCGAACTCAGGAAGGAAGTGGTCAAAGGTATCCCTCTCAAGCAAACCTGCAATCAAGATACAAGAAGTCTCTTGTGTCCCTAACACACCCAATACACTTGTCAGGTGTATAGGTGCACTAGTTTGGCGAAGAGATAGTGAAATACAAGTGGTATGCATATAAGACAACAATGCTAGAAAATAGCTTGATGGCGTGAAGAGACTAAAGGCAAATTGAAATAAAGATGGAAGCAAGCAAACATGTAACAGATCTAATTGCAAACGGTGTTTCAATGCTTAGAAAAAAGGCCTAGGGATCATACTTTCACTAGTGAACACTCTCATATAAATATCTTCTCTTTATGATACTACTCTTAACTACTCTCCGGTTGGACACTCTAATCCATGGTAGGGCTATAACAGCACACCTCAAAGTCCGCTTTTCCCATCTAGATAACCCCACACTGTCACCTTGAGCACTAGATGGTTCCAACAAACACCACAATTTCATAGAGACATCCAACTCCAAATATAACTCATAACAAGTATTTGTAATCTCTAGCCTAAGTGTCACCATGGTGTGCACGCTGTCAGTTTCACACACATGGGGAGAGAAGAGATCTATTAAAGCACTTGAGTAGCAAGATAGATATACTTGATTACAAAGCTCATGATCACAATATGATCATGCATAGAGAGAGAGAGATGAACACATAGCTACCGGTAGAACCCGTAGCCTCGAGGAAGAACTACTCCCTCATCATCATGGGAATCAACAATGGTGATGGAGATGGTGGTGGAGATCGATGGAGATGGCTCCGGAGGCACTTCCTCGTCCCGGCAGGGTGCCGGAATAGAGACTTTCTGTCCCCCGAATCTCCCGTTCGGTGGCGGCGGCACTGTGGAACTTTTCATGGTTGGAGGCTTGACTATTTAGGGTTTTTGCATCAGGAGGCATCTTATAGGCGAAGAGGCAATGTCGGTGGGCGGCCAGGGGGCCCACACCACCTGGTAGTGCGGCCAGGGCTAGCCCGCGCCACCATATGGTGTGCCCACCCTGGTGCCCTACTACGTCTCTGCTTCGTGTTTCCGTGTTGCTCTGGGAAAAATAGGCATATTAGCTTTTGTCCCGTCCAATTCCGAGAATATTGATTTTCTCCCTTTTCTGGAACCAAAAATAGAAGAAAACAGGCAACTAGCACTATGACATCTTGTTAATAGGTTAGTCTCAAAAAACATATAAAAATACCTCAAAGTGTTGACAAAGCAAAGCAAAGTAGATACTAAACAAGCATGGAACATCAAAAATTATAGATACGTTTGCAACGTATCAACATCCCCAAGCTTAATTCCTGCTCGTCCTCGAGTAGGTAAGTGATAAAAAGAAAGAATAATTTTTGAGGTGACATGCACCATCATAAACTTGATCAAAGTATTTGTAAAACATTGATAGCTAGGATCATTGTACTTCAACATAACATGAAATATAAAGTTCTAACAATAAGACATAGCAACTATGTTGCAACATGAAAAGGCACAAACAAAAGATTCATGAATAACAATGTTTTGCAAGACATTTGTTTGTTTTACATAAAGAAAACATAGCATAGTGGCATTCAGCTTGTCCCTCATAGAGTAGCAAACATATATGCATAGGACACCTTCAAAGTTCATAAGAGTGACTAGATACAAATAGTTTAAGAACAAGCAATATCAAAATTATGCATCAATCAACAAGTCTTGGGACAATGCACATAGAACTAAGAATGGTCACTATGCTCTCTCAATAGGTGCATAAAGATAAAAGGTGGAGACTCAACATAAAAGTAAAAGAAAGGCCTTCATAGAAGGAAGCAGAGATTCAAGTTTCATAAAGATCTTCCAAAAATTATGGTACTTATTAGATTTTAGCTCTCATTGCCCCTATCATAAGCATATTGAAGTGATTAAGGTTAAAGTGAACAAACTATGGAGTATATGCTTGACAAAGTATAAGTTGGAAATCTCATGTCCCTTGAATACGAGGGCCGCTCCTCATGCTACTCAAGTTTAGTTACCGGTAAGTTCTTGTCATAGTAAGTACATGTGTATCATAGAGAACCGCCAATGGGGTACCCCTTGCCCGATGATACGGAAGAATCCCCATATCAAAATGACAAGGCAAGCAGACAACGAGAATCTCAGCAATCTTCTTATTTACCATGGGAAAATGGTGCTTTTTTCTCTCTTTCCTCTTTTCGCATATCTCTTTTTTTTCTTTTTCTCTTTTTTCTCAATATCTGACTCTTTTTTTATAAGAAGAATGCTTCATAGACAGCTCGTTATGGTTACGCTGCAGGTTTCCACCATGACAACATGGATTAGACCGGCAGCCTAGGTGTTTCTCTAACACACATACATAACTCCATGGACTTACAAGCTCCCCTTTCATTTCACACCGACGACATCCATAGACAAAAGAGCATGATATCAACTAGGTACAAAGTACAAGTGCAATGTTGAAAGCGTTCCCCATGACAGCATGGTTCTGCTAATCCCTAACATATAAGTGCAAGCATATACAACATAGACGACGCAATGGTTCTAGTTTATTAAGGGCAAGAAAAGTAAAGTGTGCCATCAAGTTCGTGAGAGCTTTAATCACTAGTTTTCTCATAACAAGTTTAATTCGGAAGGTAGATAAAAACATGAATATACTTGGAATAGCAAATGCTAATAGGTAGGTATGGTGGACTCTTTGGAATAACTTGGTTTTATTTGGAGTTGGATGCATGAGTGCAACTCACACTTGGTTATGGATGCTAGCAAAAGACTGGGAGCGACCAACTAAGAGAGCAATAATGGCCATAATCACGCAAAGCGACAAAACATTATTAATTAAAGCATAAAGTGATATTACAAGTCGAAAACTAAAGGATCATAGAGGCTATGATGACTTGGTATAGTCTTAACATGGTGTGAGCATGCGCCAAGTCAACCCAAATAAAGTATCAAAGGAGAATACCACAATACTATGCTAAAACAACGCATGATTCTTTCAAGGCACATTAAGCAATCTCAATTCTTTATAACATGTCATGCTACAGCAAAAATCACTAAGCATAAAGCCAAAACAATATCAAGCATGACATGATAAAGTCTAAGTCATAGTCAAAAGAAGCTCCCATTATACCACTTAAGCATGAAGTTTCCTACTCTTTTCCAACACCAATCGACTTATTTGAAACAAATCACAAAGATAATAATCAATAAAGATTAGTGAGCTTGTCTCACAAATACACAAAGAAGAACTAAAAAGTTGTAAGCTGAAAGCACAAGAAAACTAAGGCTAAACACAGTGCTAGCAAAAGAGAACACTTATAGAACAATAAGAATGAAAACTAGAGTGTTCTAGGCAATGAAAACGGAGCGTGTATCTCTCCAAAAGAAGTGTGTTGGGATACAACCAACTTATTTAAGCAAACCAAACAAAATAAAACTAAGAACAAAAATAAAGACGCTCCAAGAAAAACACAATTGTGCATGAAACAATAAAAATGAAGTGTTTGGAAGAAACCTAAGATTTTTATTGATGAAGAAGGGGATGCCTTGGGTATCCCCAAGCTTTGACGCTTGTACTTCTTGGATATTTCTTGGGGTGACAAGCATGGCATCCCCAAGCTTGAGCTTTAGTCCATTCTTCATCTCATTATATTATTCCTTCCATACAGCTGAATTTTTTCTTTATACAAAACTGCACACAATCTTTATTAGCAACATTAGTGTACTCAAGATAATAAGTCTTTGGGTTAAGTTTCAATACCAATAAAACTTCCATTAAAACACAAGCTACTGAAGAACTTCCCTCAAAAATCTCAATTCCCCAAAAGAACTCAAAAAGGAACCAACAAGAAGCAAATGCAAATAATGACAGAAATTTGTCAAAAAAGACCAGCAGGTAAAAACCAATTTTTTCGGAGACCTTCTATTGCTCAAATCAAAACGTGTTGAACTAACGAAAGTTAGATAACAACCTGGGGCCGAAGCACAAAAATTCACGCCTCAAAACGACATACAGATATTTTACACGAATTTTTACGGTGAAGCACAAAAATCTGTTTCGGAACAGCAACTTTCCCAATCATTACTTCTCTCTCATTAGAGGTTACTCTTGGCACAAAAACCGCACAAAAAGGATAAGGAGAGGTTATTACAGAAGTAATAACTTCCAAGACTCAAGAAAACTATTGGGTTATCTCCCAAGAAGTACTTTTCTTTAACGCCTTTAAGTTAGGCATGATAGTTTGAGAAGATGCTCACATAAGAAATATGAATTGAAGTAAAAGAGAGCATCAAGAAGCAAATTCAAAGCACATTTAAGTCTAACCCACTTCCTATGCATAGGAATCTTGTAAAGAAACAAGTCATGAAAGCACAAAGCAACAAGTATAATAAAACAAAACAAGTGCAACTTCAAGACTTTCAATATAAAGAGGGGAAACTTAATATTGTTGAGATACATAAAACCATGTTTCCCTCTATCATAATAACATTCAGTAGCATCATGAATAAAATTAACAATATAACTATCACAAAAAACATTCTTATCATGAGCCACATGCATAAAAGAATTAATACTTTCCACATAAACATAGTCATTCTTATTAATTGTAGCGGGAGAAAATTCAACAAAATAGCTATCATTATTATTCTCATCACCATAGTCATCAAATATAGGAGGAATATTGTAATCATAATTAATTTTCTCCTTAATAGTAGGTGGACTGAAAATATCATATTCATCATTGTAATCATCATATATTGTAGGTTTGGTATCATCATAAGGAATAGAATAGCTATCTTCCAAAGCTGGGGAACTAAAAAGATCATTTTCATAAAAACTACCTTCCCCAAGCTTAGGCTTTTCCATAGCATTAGAAATAATGGTGTCCAAAGAATTCATACTAAGAAAATTGATATTAGCATGCAAATAAAGTTCCATAGGTTTTTTAATTTTGTCTTCAAACACTTCATGTCCTAACTCAATATAAATACTATAAAGCTCTATAATTTTGTTGTTGTTTTCCATTAAGACTAACTAGTGAAAAGAAGAAACAAAAAGACAAAATTGCAGAATCTAAAGGAAATAACTTCGAGCACTCACACCGGAGGATGTGAGTACCTTTTACCTTACCTCCCCGGCAACGGCGCCAGAAAATACTTTGCTGGCGCGTGGTTGACGTGGGAGCTTCTTCTTCTTCTTCTTCTTGTTCAGTCCCTGGCAACGGCGCCAGAAAATAGCTTGATGTCTACACACTTCTATTCTTATAGACAGTTGTTCGGCCTCCAAGTGCAGAGGTTTGTAGAACAGCGGCAAGTTTCCCTTAAGTGGATTGCCCAAGGTTTATCGAACTCAGGGAGGAAGTGGTCAAAGGTATCCCTCTCAAGCAACCCTGCAATCAAGATACAAGAAGTCTCTTGTGTCCCCAACACACCCAATACACTTGTCAAGTGTTTAGGTGCACTAGTTCAGCGAAGAGATAGTGAAATACAAGTGGTATGCATATAAGACAATGGTGCTAGAAAATAGCTTGATGGCGTGGAAGAGACTAAAGGCAAATTGAAATAAAGATGGAAGCAAGCAAACATGTAACAGATCTAATTACAAACAGTGTTTCAATGCTTAGAAACAAGGCCTAGGGATCATACTTTCACTAGTGAACACTCTCATATAAATATCTTCTCTTTATGATACTACTCTTAACTACTCTCCGGTTGGACACTCTAATCCATGGTAGGGCTATAACAACACACCTCAAAGTCCGCTTTTCCCATCTAGATAACCCCACACTGTCACCTTGAGCACTAGATGGTTCCAACAAACACCACAATTTCATAGAGACATCCAACTCCAAATATAACTCATAACAAGTATATGTAATCTCTAGCCTAAGTGCCACCATGGTGTGCATGCTGTCACTTTCACACACATGGGGAGAGAAGAGATCTATTAAAGCACTTGAGTAGCAAGGTAGATATACTTGATTACAAAGCTCATGATCACAATATGATCATGCATAGAGAGAGAGACATGAACACATAGCTACCGGTAGAACCCTTAGCCTCGAGGAAGAACTACTCCCTCATCATCATGGGAATCAGCAACGGTGATGGAGATGGTGGTGGAGATCGATGGAGATGGCTCCGGGGGAACTTCCCCTTCCCGGCAGGGTGTTGGAACAGAGACTTTCTGTCCCCTAAATCTCCCCTTCGGTGCGGCGGCGCTGTGGAACTTTTCGTGGCTGGAGGCTTGACTATTTAGGGTTTTTGCATCGGGAGGCATCTTATAGGCGAAGAGGCAAGGTCGGTGGACGGCCAGGGGGGCCCACACCACCTGGTGGCGCGGCCAGGGATAACCCGCGCCACCATATGGTGTGCCCACCCTGGTGCCCTACTACGTCTCTGCTTCGTGTTTTCGTGCTGCTCCGGGAAAAATAGGCATATTGGCTTGTGTCCCGTCCAATTCCGAGAATATTGATTTTCTCCCTTTTCTGGAACCAAAAACAGAAGAAAACAGGAAACTGGCACTGTGACATCTTGTTAATAGGTTAGTCCCAGAAAACATATAAAAACACCTCAAAGTGTTGACAAAGCAAAGCAAAGTAGATACTAAACAAGCATGGAACATCAAAAATTATAGATACGTTTGCAACGTATCACTCACCTCAAGCCTTTATCAATCTATGGGATCTTGGGTACCTTCAAGTCCACAGATCAAGACAAGAGACAAAGAAACAAAAGATACAAATCACCATTTCAAACAATACAAAGTGCTCCCATGAATTAGATGCACATAATTGCTGCGAGGTTTCTCCCCAATCCGCAGCCCGTGAGGACTACTCACTCATAACAATAAGATCAATGATAGAAAACATTGTGCAAAATACTTATATTAAAATCAAATATTCTTACAATGGTCGCCAAATCACAAGGAGATCTAAAGTATAAAGCAATGGCTATGGCTAATGGAGGTAATGGATGATGGATGGATGAACAATGGCGTGGATCTCCTTTGGTGGTGTTGTGATGCAATATGAGAATGGAGGCCCTCTGGCTGGCGGCTAGAGCCTCAGAATATATAGGCGTCTTCACGAAAGTTTTAGGGTTTGACGAGACGAAGCCGACGCCACATGGTACGGGCGGGCCCTGCCCGTACCAGTGGTCGTTACGATGTCTGATGCTTGGAATTGACTCCACAATTAGTTGGTCATGTGGACTTCCTCAAAAACCTTCATGATGGCTCCTGGTTTCACATTAAAAAGCGTGATTTCCTACACAACACAATTCAAAGCAAGGTTTTGCATATCTTTGCAATTATTAGTCATTAGTGGCAAGGATTGAGAGTTTCTTGTCAATTGCTTGACCGAAAACAATGTTTAAACACGGTGGAAGATGGCTATTTTTAGAGCCATCAACATCCCCAAAGCTCAAACCTTGATCGCCCTTGAGTAAGAAGAAACAAAAGAACTATAAGGAATTCAGTGTTTAAACTTGAAACAACGAGAACAAGAATTCACTTACGGTTGGTAGTCATATGTGCTCGGTACTTCATCTATTTGAGAGGCTTATCAAAGTTAGAGAGATGACAAGAGTACTATACAAGCTTCGGTAGTCAAGATAATCAAAGTAAATTTTAATACAAGTATAAATAGCTAGAAGTGTAGCAATCAATCCAATTCTTCTACTCAACTCTCATCTTGCCAAGGAACACTAGGATGTTTTTAATATCATAACTGAGTAAGAGAGTTTATGTTCTAAGTAGCATAACAGTGAAGTGTCTTATTTACGCCCACATTAATAAATCAAGTCTATCAAAAACACTTCTAATCTAATCATTCTCTTTCAAGAAAATTCATAAAGTAGTAATGAGACCATGCCAATGACTTGTTATGTGGATCTTCATACATATCTTTTTTCTTTCTCTTTCAAGGAGCATTGGTTGTTTCTTTTACAAGTGCTTGCACAATCTTCGAGAGTACCAATACTTTTGCCCATATATTGACATGTATGCCACTCATGTCATTAACCCATAGCCGAAATCTAGAGTTATACCATAGATCATTCAAAAGCTAGCGGAGTTGTTGGCATCTCAAAGGTGTGCATGAGAAACATAGAACTTTTTCTTTTCTCCTCATTTTTTAGAACCATAGTTTGATCCACAAGGTTAGCTTTCGCATGCATCATAATTACCACTAGACTTCATTTCAATCAAACAACTCCTTTCAAGAGTGCCGTCAAGACTATTAAAACATCTATGGGGTTAAGTATCTTAAAGGGTATACTCTCAAGACAATCATTCATCAAACAAGTCGTAAATTTCAGACTTTTCCTTATTGTACTTGTTTGGCAATATTAAGGCAAGTCTCGGTTAGCTAAAAAGAACTAGAGAAAAAGCTTCAACAACTAATCACCATACCAATAAAAAGCTCTACTCTAACTACATTAAATTTCTCCCGCTAGCATGGCATGTTAGCAAATCAACCAACTAAGATAAACAACTCAAACTTCAAAAGTGGGAGACATAGGACATACCTCTCATAAGTGACTTCATAATCCTCTTCCTTATAGTGATGTGTTCCATCACAACTCAAACACGATTACTCTCATAATAATATCAAAGCAAAGAGGCAAAGTGCAAATCCACATTTATGAAAAAAAGGAAAACAAAAAAATCTTTTTGTATTTTTCAGGATAGGGATTAAAGAAGAGAAAAGAACTTGTGACCAAGCAAGGAACTAAAAAAATAAAACAAACAAAAAACAAAAGCAACTAAAAATGAAAGCAGACGGAAAAGTAAAGTGTTGGAACAAGCCAACACGAGTGTTCCAAAGATCCCAAGGAGGTGGAGTACAACCTCGTTATTACACAAATGAAATTGTCGAGGGAACACATCCCCAAGCTCAGGCTTTTGCAAGACCTTTTTTCCTCATTATGGTGGCGGTGGATAACCACCCATGTTCCATTGGATGCTCTAATCATGGAACTGGGTGGCGAGGTTCGTAGAAGCATCTCGAAGGTTGATGGAGAGGTTGTTCATATTTTGGATGTTCCCTTCGAGCGCATAAATATCTTGTGTAGTAGTTTGGTGGCTGCACATCTTGTTCGGGTTCCTCTTGTTCTACTTCTTCATCTTCTCCTCCTCCCACATCAATTTCTTGATGGGGTAGTCTTGCCTCAACCTGCGCGTCAAAACACAAACATCCCTCCTCGAGAGAGAATAGACCATTAGGCAAAGGAGATGGGATCAAGTGATCCGCTCTAGGTATATCAAGGAAGTATCTACCATTAGTTCACTACAAGGAATGTGCTAACTAGTGACCCCAAATATTGGTCATAGAAAGGTCATAGTAGTCCATCTATGACCTTTCTATGACCAAAAACAGTAGGTCACATACCGAGGGTCACTATAGACAGCTAACGGCCTTTTTTTGAATTGGTCATGGACTACTATGACCAAAATAGATGGTCATAGTGTTCATGACCAAAATTTTGGTCATGGCATTCTGGCCTGTCCACATAAGCCAATCCTACATGGAATCTGACGTGGTAGCAAATTCAGCCTGGTCCAATTCAACATTTTAAATGGGCCTAGCAAATTTTTTGGCCTTCTAACTTTCCAGGCCGTAGCCTAATTTTAGTACAATTTATTTTGGACTTTGATCTTTTATGGCCAATTTCTCTTTGGGGCTTCGAGGCAGATAAACAACATATTTTGTTGGGCAGCGGTCTTTTAACAACCCATAACTTTCAAGTCTTTTTGTTCTACCTTTTAAATATTACTTAGGCCAAGGCCCATATATTTGCCACGTTCTCATTAAACACTAGCCCATTTCAATTTCGAGATGTTGCCAGCAAATAAAAAATATTGCAGTAAAAACAAATAAATATTATCAATCCACAGGCCAATTTTGGCTAACAATATAATATTTACATAGTTTTTCTCCCAGATACTATCACAACATATAACCAGCTCTTTGATGATTGAGCTTCAAGATTCTTCGCACCTCTTGACCATTAACACCTTCTCGCTGGCAGCACCTTCTCTTCTCCTCACCTTCTCTTCTCCTCGACAACATCTCCTTGTTGGCAGCAACATCTCATCTCATCGGCACCATCACCTTCTTGCCTAGGTGCTCCTTCCCTCTTCCTCTTGACCATCAACAACTCACCACCTATGTGATGCCCACACATTCCTCGCACAGAGATCAGTGGCAATAAACATCATTATAGTATACTGCAAAATGGAAGTTATAGTTATAGATTTTGGATATGTTATCCAAATTTATTCATAATACAAAGAAAAATGACAGTAGCAGTAGGTGACTAAGAATACAAAGAGCAAAAGCACATCAATTGATTCATACTCCTCTCAATTGCAGTAAATGCAGTGTACTCCCTAGCTTGTAGCAACTGACTAAGAATAATGACAGTAGCAGTAGGAGTAACACTCTGTTAAAAATGACATGGTACTGTAGAACAGTGTGTACTCTCTAGCTTGTAGCAACTGACTAAGAATAATGACAGTAATAGTAGTAGTAGTACTGTGATAAAATGGCATGGTAGATGAGCATCCACATATCAGGGTGCAATTACTAAAACTGATTTTCTTTCACTTAACAGGACGCACATCCACAAGATTTGGTAACATCAGTGCTCATATTCTTTCAAACACATGTAATTACTTAAACTGATTATTCACTTCCAACATCATAAAATAGAAACAACATAAAACTGAAGAAAACACAAGAATCATACGCATCTTCAAGTTGAAAAGAAGTGGAGTTGTAAGAAACCCGATGACACAAAACCTGGCTCTGTTTATCAGTTTCATCTGAGAAATGAATCGGGAGCAAGGCTCCTTAATTCAGATATATCTGCTAACAACCAATAAATATCCCTAATGCTAGAAGTAATTACCTACAGGTACAGGAAAGAAACCAACAACGGAACTCCTAAATAATACAATAATATGCTAAGCGGCAGACATAACAGATCAGGGGTACACATGGGGCCTTTTGCAATCGAATATCAACCGTGTGTACATGCATCAGGACACACCTTCTATTAAGGGTGCAAAAACACCAGCATCATCCTCCCTGACCTAAGCATAAAAAAGTAAAGCTGATACAACTAGCAATAGGTACCTTCACTTGGAGAATGTTTAACAGCAGAATATGTATGCTTTATACAAAGATATTTATCTTTTACACAAAGCATGTATCTTGTATATACCAAGATAGACACTTAGAGGTTTGCTTGCAGCATCCATTATAATGAATACTAACTATACTATTTCTGTAAGGCATTAATGCATATTCAGTACTCAATAGCGAGAACAAGTTAATACCAGCGAGACCAATAAGAACAGAAAAATCGACTAGGATCCAATCCAGGAAGCTAATACATCACCATGAAAAGCATTTAAACGATTTTATTGTTCTATTCAGAACGGTATTTACTAAATAAATTAGGAACATATCGCTGCTGTGAACTTCCCTGTCAAATTTCGAATATAACAACATACATTCTTATTTTTTTGTCCCATCAATCAAAGGGGATTTTGTAAGACATACCATGGGCGCCGGCATGGGGTTACGCACCTCAAGCTGCGCGATGAGCTCGACCACCTCCGCCCGCGTCTAGATAGAGGCGCGTAGGCCGCGCTCCGTCCCGTACAACACCGTCTTGAGTTTCTGCTTAATCCCTGCCATCTCGCTCGCCGCCAGAACCTCCTCCTCCACCGCCGCCGTCACCCCTTCCCCCGGCTCTTTCCCCCACTCCTCGTCGGCGTCTAGCGCCCGCACCGCAACAATGCACCGTTCTGAATATAACAAGCAAATCAAATGTATCAGCATGGATGCGGGACAGAGGCGGGCTTGTTCGTCCTCGAGGACGGCCTGCAGGAGCTCCTCTAGGGTTGACGCGTGGAGGCAGGCGACGAGGGCCTCCAGGAGGCGCTCGTATACCGGGTGGGCCGCGATGGCCTCCTTCTCTCGCTCTGTGCCGCCACCGGGAGAGAAGCTAGGGTTCGGCGAGGAGGCCGAGGTTGTCGTGATGTCCATCACGAGGGCGTGGTCGGTGGAGTGGAATGACGTCGGGGTCGGCGGTAGTCCCCGCGCGGCGAGGAGGAGGTCGGACTGCAGCATCGGTGAAGCGGAAGACGCGGCGACGGTGCATGATAGACAGGGTGTTGCATGCGCGCAAGAGAGAGAGGTGGTGGACTGTGGGAGAGAGGTGAGGGCGGTGGTGAACGGATGGAGATCTGGAGGGAGGCGACGCGGTCAGGGAGATAGGCAGCAGGGTCTCGCGAGTGAGGGGTTAGGGTTTGGGGGCGCCGATGCCTCTCGATGGCGATCTGGATGACTGGTTGGGTGGTGTGGGGCTTTTAAAACTACCCCTACACACTTGTGGTGCAAACCTGGGAATTGTAGGGCGTTTCGTCAATTCACGTCCAAGTGTGAGGGACGGGTCAGCGACAGAAACTGGTGCTGTCACTTTGGACCATTGGATGGAGGTCATCTGAACGGTTGAGAGCTCTTTTGATGGGATGATATGTGGTTAGCTGGTTCTCTTTTCTGATTGGCTGGCTTCACTTTCCATTTTTTGAGTTTCAAAATGGAGAGTTTTGCGAACCAACCATCAAATAAAAGTTTCAAAATGGTACCACCATATTTTTCAAAAATACTAGACCACCTTACATGGACAATTTCCCAAGTAGGATATCTCAAACATTTCCGTCCACCCATGGCGAAACAGACAAATGTCTGCCGAATCGGCAGGAATTGGGTACAGTTTGAACTACAGCTACATGATCCAATGCTCATGATTTTTTGAAAAAAATCATTTTTAATCTCACAATATGATGTTTCTTCAGAGATCCGATGCAATTTTAGTGAGGATCATCTCCTATCTATGAACCTTCGTGCCCGCTGTTTTGACCATAGTTTGAAACAGGCCTGAAAAATTCAAAAATAGTCCAAACAATGTAAAACCTTCACGTGGTGTCATATTATGTGACATATTTTCAAGAAAAATACCAAACTTGGTATATTGCGAACATCTCAAAAAAACCTTCACAGAAATGACCTATCATGTTCGAGGTTTCATGGCTTTTGGGTCAAACGACCAATGTTATGGCCAGAATCACGATATAGTTTATAATGTGCCCATATTGTGCATGCACGTGCATCTTAGAATGGAGAACAATGTTGCAAGAGGAAGTTTTCCCTTTCGTCGCAAAAAAAAGCATTTTCCATTTTCTCAGTGCCAAAAACAAGACGTTTTGTGAAGCAACCACCAAATGGTTAATTCAAAATGGTACCACCATATTTTTCAAAAATACTAGACCACCTTACATGGACAATGTACCAAGTAGGATATCTCAAATCTTTCCGTCCACCCATGGCAAAAAAGACAAATGTCTGCCGAATCGGTAGGAAGTGGGTCCGGTTTAAACTACAGCTACATGATCCAATGCTCATGGTTTTTTGAAAAAATCATTTTTAATCTCACAATATGATGTTTCTTCAGATATCCGATGCAATTTTTAGTGAGGCTCGGCGACTAGACAAAAATTTTCAATTTCAGACCCTATTATCAAAACCATGATTCAAGATCTCTATTTACACCTATTAAGGTTTTATATGAAAAATATGTCCTTGTATTGTCTTGGAAAGTAAAAATTTTCTATAATGTACTAAAAATGTTCTCTTAAATTTTACAAGTTCACTAAATTTTGTTTGAATAAATTTGAAATTATGAATAAAAAGTTGCAAAAGAATATAGCAAAGACTAAAGAAAAAAATAAGCTGGAGGCGCCCGACTTGGCTGACCCCCCAGCCAGATAGCCCAGCCTAGCAACCTGTGGGCGCTGGCATACCACCATCGGCCCAAGGCTAGCCCAGGCAACAGCTGAAGCAGCGTCAAGCCGGAGGCCGAATTCTGCCTCAGGTCCAAGCCCACCCGATCAATGATACACTATTAGGTCGCTTGCGCATATTGCTCACTGAAACCCATCATGGTACACTAGTTAGCATAGCTAGCGGAGGTCATGGGTTCGAGTCCTCGCGGCCTCTACCTTTTTGCAGGTTTAATTCAATTTTGGACGCCTGGGCCAGCTCATGAGTCACATATGTCAGACTGCCACCTATATATGATATGTAGCAAAAAATAACATGTAGGCAAAAATTTACACATGGACATGACACGTAGGTAAAACCGGTTAGTTGGCAGTCTAATCTTTTTAACGAATCATGTATTAGCGGTGACGACCATGTAAATTGGTCGTTGTCGTCTAAAATTAAGGTCATACACCAGTGCTATCTATGTTATGACCTATTGGTGTAATTAAGTTATGACCTTCCTGATAAGAAAGGTCATTGTTTTACAAGGTTTGGACCCTTCCAAATCGCGTACGACCATTTGATTCATAATGGTCATAGTTCTGTGACCAAAAAATCCATGGTCGTTAAGAAAATGTCACTAGTTGACAAATTTCTTGTAGTGGTTCTAAAAAGCATACCAATGCTCTTAGAGTAGAAAATCAAGATGGTTACTTCCTGTCAACGGTTGGATGTTACCTAGGTTGATGTGAAGTACACGTGCAAGAACGGTCACAACTCCTCCTCCGCATATGGTCCTCGAGTCTGCAGAGCCTGATGCTTAAGGTAAAACACATGAAGGGCGCCCAAATTTGATGTTAAGTTACAATTAATAATAGCAACTTTTATGAGGACCATCATGTCCTCCTCATTGACTAAAGTAAACTCACCACATGCCTGCAAAGTGTTTGCAATTACATAATACAAATAGCGAATAGCAGGATGGTCGATTTGGTTCCCCTTGGGTGTTTTTCCACGAATTCTCATTAAATTAAAGTACTGCCAAGGTGCAGGATTTAAAACAAAGGTGGTGGAGCATATGTCGGTGTTGTTATTGGCAAACCCAAAACATTGAGCCCATTGGTCGAGTGTCAAGGAGTACTCACATTTCATAAAGCGGAAGTTGATGCGGTCAACTCCAGGCATTTGCTCCTCGGAACAATAGTGAGAGCTCACCTTATGCGTCAAAGTGCTGAGGAACTCAAGCATCAAGCGGCGATACGTGGCTACATCCTGGAAGACAAAGTCGTACAAACTAACATTGTTGCAAAGTAAATCAAAATCAGCACGAATGTCAAGTTGGTTCAGGATATAGGGATATGCCCACTTGGTGGACTTGATTTCTCGGAGCTTGAGATGGTCGAAACGGTTTAGCTGAAAATCCTCGGTGAACTCGATACCAAGTGACTCGGGGGGTCAACGTATCAACGGGTGGTGCGGGAGGTTCTGCAGCCATCACACGTGTACGTCTCCTCGTATTCATCTACAACAAAATAAATAAGGATTACTAATTAAATTTTTAGTCCAATAGAAACATAGCATATGATCCTCTACACTACTTACAAAAAGAAACTCCTCTAAAAACAATACTAAGCATGATCAATATCAAGATTAGATCAAGAACAAGACCTAAGTCTAGATTGACAATGATGAAGAGTGAAGCTTTAGTACAGATAAATTGGGGATCTGCGGAGAATCATACCTTAGATCAATTTGGTGCGAGGAAACAAAGAAAGATTGAGTAAAATTGAAGATCTGATGGAGGTAGTTTAGAGTTTGGAGGAAGAAGAAAGAGAAAATTTTGTATTTTGGGGATTTTTAGGTTACCTCCTCGTGGTGTTATGGCGGCAGCGTTAGTAGTACGGGCAGGCAGTATGGCCAGAGCCCGCCCGTACCGGGTGACATACCTTGGGGGTGATGAATCCCTTCCGGCGGTGCACTCGATACGGGCGCGCGCGCCCGTAATACTGGTCATTATGCGTTCAGTTCCTTCTCTTGAAATCTGATGTTTTGTTCGAGGATACGATACGAGCGCGCCGTACGAGCGTGTCCGCCCGTATCAGTGGTCATTATGACCCCTGTGTCCTGCGGCAAAATCAAAGTTTCTATTTTCCAATGCCTCGAGGTGGTACGGGTGCACGGTACGGTCTCTTCCGGTCGTACCACTGGTCGTTATGCGGCCAGTGAGCTGAAAAACTCAATTTTTTGATTAGTAGCTTTGTGTGTCTTTAAACATCTTATCAAAGGATCAAATAATAGCAAATAGACTTCATAAAAATCAGCAATACTTCTTAGTCCATGTGTTAGTAAAAATAAAAGATCGAGGATTACCTTATTTCTTCTCCTCTCTCCAAAGGCCTTCTTGAACATTCTTTATTAAAAATAAAAATAAAACAAAAACAAACAAACTAAACTAAACAAAACTAACACAAGCATAAAAACTTTTATTTCACAAGGGTTGCCTCCCATGAAGCGCTTCTAGTTAAGGTCAATTAGCTTGATCCAGATGGTGATCATTTAGGTTTAATGAGTGGAACACCCACTCCAAAGTAATTGGCTTTCAAAGTAATTATACCATCGTCATCATTAGGCTTGGCCTTCTTCTTTCTAGGGAAGTTGACCATAAAAGGATCTCTAGATGGTAGTCCTATTCTCACATTCCCTTCATGTAAATTGATTAGTTCTTTAATAGTTCTTAGGAAGGGCATACCTAGGATTATAGGTGCTATGGGATCTTCAGGCATGTCCACAATAACAACATCGTTAAGCGTGGGACTACCCTTAGTTTCAAAAACTATATTTTCCTTTATCCCAATAGCTCGTCTATAAGTTGAATCCGCTATAATTCAGTAGTTGCAAATGGCCCCAAGTTTAACTTGTAAAATAGGCTTTTGGAAATTGTTGAGACACTTGCACCAAGATCACAAAGTGCAGATATCTCATTGACCCCAACCTTAATTTTAATAGTGGGCTCAAATATATCATCTAGTTTAGCAGGAAGTTTATCAGCCAGTATATTATACTCCATCTCTAAATCACGAACTTTATATGCTACTTGTTGAATAAATTGTTGGTACATAGAATCGTTACCTTGTTCTATACCGGGACCCTTTACGGTGATCATCTTAAGTAGATCTTCCACGGTATATTCCAGTGTTGGTGTGTTGTTATAATCCAGATCTTCAGGATTTTATTCATTTGTTACCACCCTCATCATCTTGAGGGCTTCCACCAGATTTGGCTTGGGATTCCTAGCAAACTTTGCTAGTATGAGAGCTTGGCTCTCTGCTACCTTGCCCAATTGAGCCTCCATGGTCTTTGTCCTTTCCTGTAGAGCCTGCACATCATTTCTAATTGCAACGACTTGGTTAGATAATTTTCCTATACTACTTTCATGGTTCTCCATGATTTTAATGAGCATATTATTTTGCTCGGTTTGAGATTGTATAAAAGTTCTAATAGTTTGCTCAAATGAGAGATTGCCATGATTTGCTCCATTATGATTATCATAATTGTTGTAAGGATCTCCTGCAGGATTAGAGTAATGTTTTTGAACATTAGAAGCATAATTTTGGTTTTTCCATGTAGGATTATAAGGAATGCGAGCTATAAAATTAATATCATTAACATCGATAGCGATAGCATTAACTTGGGTATCTTCCTTACCCTTTACTATGTTGAGTAACTTGTCTACCTTAGATGTAAGATCTTCATTGTTTACCTTGGTGATTGAACTCACTCTCTTATAGGTCCTCTCCACATGCCATTGGGCATGGTTATCTTGCATATCATCAAGTAATTTCTTTGCAACACTCACTTTCTTTCCCATGATTGTTCCTCCTGCTGCAGTATCTAGCATAGACTTAGACATTGGGTTAAGGCCATTATAAAATAAATGTAATATAAGCCATTCTTCCATACCATGACTAGGATAGTTCATTACGGATTCTTTCATCCTTTCCCATGCAACCGCTAGTGGCTCGCGATCTTCTTGTCTAAAGCTCGTAATGTTGGATCTTAGTTGCATAGTTTTAGCTGGGGATTTTTTTTGTCATAAACATATTAGTGCATTCCTCCCAAGATCTAATAGTTCCCTTAGGTAGAGCTAGCAACCAGTCCTTAACCTTTCCACTAAGAGAGAAAGGAAATAACCTTAATTTAACAATATTTGGATCTACATCCTTAATACACATCATGTCACAAATTTCAATAAAAGTATTTAAGTGCAAACCTGAATCCTCAGAAGATGAGCCTCCAAATTGGTTTTGCTAAACCAAACTTAAAAGGTTAGACTTAATTTCATATGTTTCCGCATCAAGAGCGGGCTAAGTGAGAGGTGCATGAATAAAATCATCAGTGGAAGTAGCATACTACCCAAGTATTTTTTTTGAACCATGGCTCTTTATATTTTTGGTATTTTTAAGTAAAGAAAACAAATGACAAGTAACTATTTTTTTTGGGTTTTCAAATAGACAACTAGAAAGTAAACTAATAACAAGAATAAAACTAAAAACAAGGTCTGTAGTGACCTCACCAGGATAGCAAAAATGCTTCCCCGACAACGGCGCCAGAAAAAGGGTTGATACCTTTGATCTGGATTCACGGATGTAGTATAATAATTTTTTCCCTAGAAGACCTAGGTTTAATTGAATCTTGGAAAGAAATGCTAAAAGGAAATAAAAAAGACACATCTACAAGACTTTGTTTCTTCATTTTACCTTTGTTTACCGGACCAATCTAGTTTACTTTCATAGGGGGGTTGAATCAATGGATGGAGATAGGCCAGGGTTAAAGATCCACCTGCAGCTACACATCATATGGGAAAAAAGATAATAATAAGCACAATCATGAGTAAAGTTTTAATAGTGATAATCTCTTGTGGGCAACACATCCTTGATGGCTCGTGATTGATGAGCTTGTTGGGGAACCCCAAGAGGAAGGTATGATGAGCATAGAAGTAAGTTTCCCTCAGTTATGAAACCAAGGTTATCGAACCAGTAGGAGCAAGGAATCACCCCAAAGGTGTTGCTAGCTGAGCGTTGGCAAGGCGCACTACCGGTCCTAGTAGCAACATGGAGACCTGCACAACACAACCACCGAACTTTGTGCCCAACTTACGATGAGGTTGTCAATCTCACCGGTTTTGCTAAAAATAAAGGATTAAACGTATCGAATGGAAGGAAGTAATAGTTTACAGAAAGTAAACACAAAGCAGTAAATAGTTTGTAGATTGTATGTAAAAGAAAGGACTGGGATCCATAGTTCACTAGAGGTGGCTCTCCTTAAGATAGATAACATGCTGGGTGAACAAATTACAGTGGGGCAATTGACAAACATCGAGAAAGCATACAAGCATATACTAATCATCTTGACTCCTTTGAGACTTGATTGGGCATTACAACATTATACATAGACCACCATCCAACTGCATCTATGACTAATAATCCACCTTCAGGTTATCATCCGAACCCCCTCTAGTATTAAGTTGCAAGCAACGGATAATTGCATTACGAATTGCATGTAAAGTAAAACATATGATTGTTCTATGAACAAAGGATTGTTGTTTTCTCCCTAGTAGCAACAACACATCTAGTACCTTAGAGATTTCTGTCACTTCGCCAGATTACCAGAGGCATGAACCCACTATCGAGCATAAATACTAACTCTTGGAGTTGCTAGCATCTACTTGGCCAAGATAGCTACTAACAACGGAAATCATGCAAGATCACAAATAACAAAGACATGATAGAATCAATAATCAATCTAAAATAGCATCTCAATATCCATTGGATCCCCGCAAACACAACATGCAAAATTACAAATAGATGATCTTGATCATGAACGGAGCTCACAAGATCTAGACATGAAAGCACAAAGGAGGAGAACCAACCATCTAGCTACTACATGGACCCGTAGTCCAGAGATGAACTATTCACGCATCACACCGGAGGCTTGCATGATGATGAAGAAGGCCTCCAGGGTGAATTACCCTCTCCGACAGGGTCCCAGGAAGAGCTTCAGATCCCTCCCGATCTAGGGATGGAGATGACGGCGGCTACAGACTCTTTCGTGGATTTTTGATAGGGTACCTAGGGTTTTGGTCCCGAAGGCAATATATAGGCGAAAGGAGAGGCCGAGGGGGTGCTGGGGTCGGCCAGACCACCCCCTGGCGTGGGCCAGGCTTGGCTGCGTGGCCAGGTGGTGTAGCCGGGCCCCAGCCCTTCTCCATCTCGTATTCTGGCTCCAGATGTCTTCCGGTAAAATAGCGACTTTGGCTTTTGTCCCGTCCAATTCCGAGAATATTCATTTTCTGACTTCCTAGAACCAAAAACAACAGAAAACAGGCAGCTGGCACTGTGGCTCTTGTTAATAGATTAGTCCAAGAAATCATATGAAAAGTACTCCAAAGTGTGGACAAAACACAAGAAAGTAGATAAAACCAAGCATGGAACATCAAAAATTATAGATACATTTGCAATGTGTCAATCCTAATATACTAGAGCCCCAGTGATGCAGCGGGCATAGCAAAAGTCTTCTAATCTAACCGAGTGCACCACGAAGCAACGAGCTACAAACGATTATTAAGTGTAAAACACAGATCAAAGCATTAAGTGGTGATGTTGTTGTGATCCCGAATGGGGCGCTAAACAAATACCGTACTACCCTTTCTATCACTGGGGTTCCTATGAGATTGTCGTTAGCCAAGTATCTCACCTCAATCCTTTATCAATCTATGGGATCTTGGGTACCTTTAAGTCCACAGATAAAGACAAGAGACAAAGAAACAAAAGATACAAATTGCTATTTCAAACAATACACAATGCTCCCATGAATTAGATGCACATAATCACTGCGAGGTTTCTCCCCAACCCACAGCCCGTGAGGACTACTCACTCATAACAATATGATCAAGGATAGAAAACATTGTGCAAAATAGTTAGATTGAAATCAAATATTCTTACAATGGTCGCCAAATCACAAGG
This sequence comes from Avena sativa, assembly GCA_916181665.1. Taxonomy (NCBI): domain Eukaryota; kingdom Viridiplantae; phylum Streptophyta; class Magnoliopsida; order Poales; family Poaceae; genus Avena; species Avena sativa. Next base: position 453,649,906 of record OV702295.1, on the reverse strand, counting down.
AGATCTAAAGTACAAAGCAATGGCTATGGCTAATGGAGGGGATGTATATGGATGGATGAACAATGGATCAACAATGGCGTGGATCTCCTTTGGTGGTGTTGTGGTGCAATCTGAAAATGGCGGCCCTCTAGCCGGTGGCTGGAGCCTCAAAATATATAGACGTCTTCACAAAAGTTGTAGGGTTTGACGAGACGATGTCGTCGCCACATGGTATGGGCGGACGGTATGGGCGGCCCCTGCCTGTACCCGTGGTCGTTACAACGTCTAACTCCTGGAATTGACTCCAGAATTACTTGTCCATCTGTACTTCCTCAAAAACCTTCATTAGAGCATCTCCACTCGTCCCCCATATGTCATCCGGCACGGCTCGATTTTGGGCTATATGGGGGGCTCCGAATAAATTCACTATTTGGGGGAGGGGCACTGACTACAAACCGTGCCCCCCATACAAAAATAATAATGAGCATTCAAACACTTCAGTACATTTGTTTTCAATTTTTACATAGAAAGGAAAAGATCAACTCCTCCGGCGGCCGAAGGAGCTGCTCTCGCTAGGAGGCCATGGTGGCGGCGGCGCGACACCCCACAGGTCAAACAATGAGTTATATCTTGCTAGCTGTGCCTTGGCCTCCTCCTTTGCTTGTTCACATCTGGCATGGAAGTCAGCGTCGTTGGGCTGTTTGTGTGACGCATACAAGAAACGCCTATAGACATTGAGTTCTTGCAGCCGGAGGTGCTCCAGCAGGAAAACTTGGCGGAAGATGTCCCACCCGTAAGGCTCGCCGGTGGTCTGGTAAGCTGGCCCGTGGGGTATCGGTGGCCGCGGAAGCTCCTCAGGCTCGGGGAGGGGACTGGACTACCCTAGCTCATCGGTGTTGGTTATGTCGGAGTCGACCCACTTAGGGTCGAAGCACTCTGGATCGGTGTTGTTGGGTCCAGGGAGAGGGAGAAACGGGTGCCACAGCTCTTCTACAGGCGGTAGGAGAGGTGGAGGAGCACGGTGGCCAGGCATGGCTGTGCGCCGGCCGTACTGGCGATAGCGGCACCTCCGACCGCCGGCCTAGAGTAGAGGGAGAGAGTGCAAGGTCTAGCTATGGTGTAGATCTGCAATGGTGATAGCCACCGCGCCTACATATAGTGAGAAATGGGCGGGAAGCGGTAGAAGGGCATGGCGGGAGAACGCGTGGCCGGTGACGGGATGATGCTCAGGAGACGAGCCGTCTATCTCACTTCTAGGGCTGGCCCACGTCTTTCTTAGCTCCATCCGGCGCCCCCGCTAGCCTCCCACCCCCCGGTGGGTTGGGTTCAGCCTGGGCACCGGATGGCAAACCGGGCTGCACCGTAGCAAAAATGTTTGGGAGGGCGTGCTGGGCGCGATTTTGAGCGCTAGCACCCCATAGCCCTTTAGGGGGGCTTTAGGGCCCCCGAGTGGAGATGCTCTTATGACCTCTGATTTCGCATTAAAAACGTGATTTCTAGAACAACACAATTCAAAGCAATGTTTTGCATATCTTTGCAATTATTAGTCATTAGTGGCAAGGATTGAGAGTTTCTTGTCAATTGCTTGACCAAAAACAATGTTTAAACATGGTAGAAGATGGCTATTTTTAGAGCATGATCCATCAACTAGGAAATTGATTTCGGCTTGGCCCGACCCATCTCCTCTATGAATTCTTTTTGGTGCAGACCATCATTGAAAGCATCATTCAACCTCTCGTCAGAGATGTTCTCGGCTGAGTTCTTGATGATGTTCCATTGTTGTATGAATGAGCGTATTGATTCTCCCGATCTTTGCTTGCACACCTGCAGCTCCTCAGTGGATGCAGATCGCTTAAATGTGGAGTTGAAGTTTTGGATGAATTTTTCGTCCAGGTCACCCCAACTGCTGATTGATTCTTTGGGTAACTATCATAGCCAAAACCGTGCTACTCCGGTTAAGTGTAACTACAAGCTCTGCATAGCCGTGGCCTTTGATCCTGTAGAAGTTTCACTGTTTGTACATAATCGTCCGGCCACGCTTCTGGCTCTTGGAGGCCATCGTACTTTTGGTGATCATGCTGTAGTTTGAAATGCTTGGGTACTGGCATCTTGCGACCCGATGGGTAAAGCAACTCACGCCACATGCTTCAAGGTCATCTTCGCTTTCCTAGTATGAGTACTTTCTGCACCTTTCCCGAGCTTTATCGATTTTATTTTGTGTAATGTCGTCTCTTGAATCGCGGCTGCGCGGAGAGCATGTGCGGTATGGTGACCTGGATCTTCGGGTGTTTTCCACATGTCGAGGGTTTCCGCAACGGTGTGGTCATTTGTTGGGTTGCGGGATGATGTCTACGCACTTATATTCTTGTAGACAGTTGTTGGGCCTCCAAGTGCAGAGGTTTGTAGAACAGCAGCAAGTTTTGCCTTAAGTGGATCACCCAAGGTTTATCGAACTCAGGGAGGAAGTGGTCAAAGGTATCCCCTCTTAAGCAACCCTGCAATCAAGATACAAGAAGTCTCTTGTGTCCCCAACACACCCAATACACTTGTCAGGTGTATAGGTGCACTAGGTCGGCGAAGAGATAGTGAAATACAAGTGGTATGGATAATTATAAGTGGTAACGGTGATAGAAAATAGCTTGGTGGCGTGGAAAAGACTAAAGTAAAACTGAAATAAAGAAGGAAGCAAGCAAACATGTAACAGATCTAATAGCAAACGATGTTTCAGTGCTAAGAAACAAGGCCTAGGGACCATACTTTCACTAGTGAACACTCTCATATAAATATCTTCTCTTTATGATACTACTCTTAACTACTCTCTGGTTGGACACTCTAATCAATGGTAGGGCTATAATAGCACACCTCAAAGTAAGCCTTTCCCATCTAGAAAACCCCACACTGTCACCTTGAGCACTAGACGAGTCCAACAAACACCACAATTTCATAAAGACATCCAACTCCAAATGTAACTCATAACAAGTATTTGTAATCTCTAGCCTAAGTGCCACCATGGTGTGCACGCTGTCACTTTCACACACATGGGGAGAGCAGAGATCTATTAAAGCACTTGAGTAGCAAGGTAGATCTATAGATTACAAGCTCATGATCACAACATGATCATGCATAGAGAGAGAGATGAACACATAGCTACCGGTAGAACCTTTAGCCTCAAGAGAGAACTACTCCCTCCTCATCATGGGAATTAGCAATGGTGATGGAGATGGTGGTGGAGATCGATGGAGATGGCTCCGGGGGCACTTCCCCGTCCCGACAGGGTGCTGGAACAGAGACTTTCTGTACCCCGAATCTCCCCTTCGGTGGTGGCGGCGCTGTGGAACTTTTCGTGGATTTCTGATTGATTCTTTAGGGTTTGGTATCGGAAGGATTCTTATAGGCGAAGAGGCAAGGTCAATAGAGTGCCAGGGGGCCCACACCACCTGGTGGCGCGGCCAGGGCTAGCCCGCGCCACCACATGGTGTGGCCAGGCCCTGGCCCTCCTCCGTCTCTGCTTCGGGCTCCGTGAGTCTTCCGGTAAAATAGGAACTTTGGCTTTTGTCCCATCCAATTCCAAGAATATTGATTTTCTGACTTTCCTGGAACCAAAAACAGTAGAAAACAGGCAACTGGCACTGTGGCTCTTGTTAATAGGTTAGTCCAAGAAATCATATGAAAAGTACTCCAAAGTGTGGACAAAACATAAGAAAGTAGATAAAACCAAGCATGGAACATCAAAAATTATAGATACATTTGCAATGTATCAACATCCCCAAGCTTAACTCCTGCTCGTCCTCGAGTAGGTAAGTGATAAAAAGAAAGAATAATTTTTGAGGTGACATGCACCATCAAAGACTTGATCAAAGTATTTGCAAAACATTCAAAGCTGGGATCATAGTACTTCAATCATAACATGAAATACAAAGTTCTAGCAATAAGACACAGAAACTATGATGCAACATGAAAAGGCACAAACAAAAGATTCATGAATAACAATGCTTTGCAAGACGTTTGTTTGTTTCACATAAAGAAAACATAGCACAGTGGCATTCAACTTGTACCTCATAGAGTAGCAAATATAAATGCATAGGACACCTTCAAAGTTCATAAGAGTGACTAGATACAAATAGTTTAAAACAAGCAATATCAAGTTATGCATCAATCAACTAGTTTTGGGAAATTGCACATAGAACTAAGAATGGCCACTATGCTCTCAAAGTAGGTGCATAAAGGTAGAAGGTGGAGACTCAATATAATGGTGGAAGAAAGGCCTTCATAGAAGGAAGCTGACGAGGGTTTAACTCATCAATGCCCATTGTTATGGACTTGGGTTTTGGAGAAGGAGGGAGCGCTGGAGACATCTATCGGCTAGCAAACAAGCACACAGGGGACAAAGGATTTACCCAGGTTCAGGCCTCGTAGAAGTCCCTACTCCTGCTTGTCTGCTCGTGGAATTATCGAAGGAGTCGAAAGTTACAATGGTGCGCAGATGCAATCTGGCGAGGGTTGTGGAAACTAGGGTTGCGTGTGTCCTCCTCGCCGCCCTCTCCTAGACTTTATATAGATAGGCTAGGTCTCGGGTAGCAGGTCGAGTCGGTTACAAGTTAGGGTTTTCCCCTTCAAACTTTCTATCTTTAGCTTTTTCTTGATCTTCAAGCAATTGAGAGTCCACAGGTTACTCGAGTCCTTCCATCTGGGCCTTGGCGACACCGTGGGCCTATACGTATTTGGTCCGTATATACCAAGCTCGAGTACCTGTAGGGTATACCCATGTCAAAAGCCCCCGAGTGTCCAGTGGAATCGCAGATTCGACTAGGGACTTTTTGAAGTCTTCGAGTGCCTGAATGAGTACATTTTCGACTGCTTTTATTTATGTCATAGGGATTGTTGATATACGTGCCTGATATAGCCGAAGTTTCGGTATCAGTTAACCACCTTAGGGTGAAACAACGCAATCTACTCAAACTCGAGTCCCCAGACTCGAATCCGGAAAAGTGCTGGCGTAATTCGACTCAGGCCGCGGAGGTCTTACAAGAGTCGAATTCCAGTTATATGGGTGTGAGCACTCGATGCGTCCGTCAAGGCATGTTCATCGTGCCTGCAGGCACGGATATATTTCTGGTAGTGCGCAGTTAAATGCGTTGCCAGGCCTTATTCAGGTCTTACCTTCACATTGTAAGCGCGGCATCCGAATTTTATCATCGCGGGGATGATTCGGGCGACCCAGGAGACGTAGTCTCTTTGTAGGGAAATGAGGCGGTGTCGCCATGATCTGCGAGTGCGGATGTTATCAACACACAGCTTTTGTGCAAATAATCATACGGTGCACGGACAGTGCTCCCTATGGGAGTAGCCCCCGAGTGCCTGGTTGAGTCGAAGACTCAGGCAGGGACTAAAGAATTTTTGCGACTGCTGTCGTCTTTGCTTGTTTGTTTCAGTCGAAGACTCAGGCAGGGACCAAAACACGTTTGCGACTGCTGTCGTCTTTTGCTTGCTGGTTTCAGTCAAAATTGTTTCTGGCTCTCCCTATGGGAGTAACCCATGTCCATAGTCGAACCGTGATTCGAGTGGTTGGGTTTGACTGTGATTGCCTATATCCCTACAATAAGAAAAGGAAAAAGAAAAAAATCATAGGGTGCGTGGCCAGCGCTCCCTATGGGAGTAGCCCCCGAGTGCTTGGTGGAGTCGAAGACTGCAGCAAGGACTAAAGTAGCCTTTGATGACGTCAGTGCTGACGCTTGCATGACCTCAGTTGCCCGCGTGAGCGATTTTGACGGGACGTGACGAGCGGTGGGTCCCATTTTCTAACTTTGATTTGACTGGGCGTGCGTAATCTTATTATTAACTGGGCCTCCTCGATTTCCGCGCGTAATGGGAGTAGTGGAGGGACGGTTCGTGCTTCCTCTTCTCCACGTGTCGAGCGTGATGCGTGCCACGTGTCCAGTAGGGTTTTTGTGAGCCATTGGATTGCATCTCCTAGGGGTTAAGTAGCGGCGCTACAGCGGTAATTTTCCATCTGCACTCTTTTCTTCCTCGCTGCCATCACCATTGCTGCTGCTCATCTGCTTTTCCCTGTGTTCATCTCCTCCTCAACTCTGGACCACCTCCGCTCATTTCCAAGTTATTTTCTGCACTCTCATCGCCACCGTGCAATGGAAAAGAAGAAAGGAGGCACTGCCGCTGAATCCGCGGCCACCGTTGCCGCGGCGAAGAAGAAGGGTGGCCTCGCTGCTGCGGGCACCAGTGCTGCCGGCGGCGGGAAAAAGAAGGACGCGAGCACCCGCATGACCAATGGCGCATGGCGCCCTTCTATCATCAAGGCGTCGGATCTCCGTCTTCTTCGCCAAGACGGAGTTATTTCTGCAGCAGTTGCCGATTCGCGCGTCCCCAGCGGTGAGACCATTCCTGTGCCTCCCGCTGGTTTTTGAGTGATGTTTTTTGCATTCGTCATTCGCGGCCTTTCTTTGCCTCTCCACCCCTTTCTTAGGGATCTCCTTTGTTTCTACGGGCTCCAGCTTGATCAGCTGTCCCCAAACTTGATTCTCCACATCACCTGTTTCATCACTCTTTGCGAGTGCTGACTCGGAATCGAGCCGCACTTTGGCCTTTTCAAACGCTTATTTAAACTGAAGCGTCAGTCCGCCTCTGGCTCTCTAGTTTACGACGTAGGTGGTTGTGGAATCCATGTCGACCCGTCTGCCACCTACTTCGACATCAAGCTCGCCAAGTCCATCCAGGGATGGAGGGACAAATGGTTCTATGTTCGCGACCAGAAGGCCAAGGAAGAATACTTTGGACTCGCGCCTTTCGATCCCGCGACTCCCTGCAAGAAGATGCGTTCTTGGAAGAACGTGGTCATGCCTGCCGAACTCGCGGAGACAGACGTGCTATATCAACGCGTCTGCGACCTCGAGAGTAACATAGGCGCAGAAGAGGGAGGCTACGCCCTTGTCAGGACTTGGCAGCGTCGTCGCATCCAGCCTCTCCAGGCCAGAGTCCATCCCATGTTTCAATAGGGTGGCGCCGATGATGCCACTCGCGTGTCTGCCGATGGCATGTTCGCGAGTGAGGTAGATAAGAGGGTGCGACTGGTCACGAAGTACACCTTCAAGGATGTGCTTCCGAATGATCTAGTCGTTCCTCCTTTCGATGCTTCGAATCCTCCTCCTGAGGTACAGTTGTGCTACGCAGTAGCTTATCTTCGCGATTGCTTTTTCTGTTGCTTACTTGTTCTGTTTGCTGATCTTCACTGTATGTATGCAGGATTGGGCGGTGTCGCCTTGTATGCCTCCTCTCCCTGAGGGTATTATTCCTCGCGAAGCATTGGAAGAGGACGAGTCTGAGTCGACTGTCCCTTCTGATGTGGAAGAGGAAGCCCCCGAGTCCGAGAGCCCAGATACTCGCAAGCGTTCACGCAGCGAGGATTTCGATGCGTCGACTCCTTCGACTCCAGAAGGCACAACTGCTGGCGTGGAATCGCCAATTCCCGCCGTTCCTGTGAGGGATGTGGCACCATCTTCTCGCAAGAAGATGCGATTGCCGAAGGAGTCTTCGTCAGAGTCGACGGAGGCCATGTTTAATCTTAACAACTTTGACTGGTAAATTTGCGAGTTCACTAATTCTTTTCTGTTTTCTTCTTGTTGGCTTTGCCCTGGAGTTTTCCTTTTCTCAGTGTGGATTTGGTCTTGTAGCCAAGAGGCATCGTCATCTTCTGGCGACGTCGAGTTTTTGAAGGAATATGGAGTGGCGATCTCAAGGGCCAAAGTAGAGGTCGAGCGTGCTCCTTCTCCTCCGGCGGTGGCCCACTCCGGGCACAATTCTTCGAGCTCTCCTCACGTAGGAGAGCATCGAATGGTTGCTCAGATGACGGTTCAGCGAACTTCTTCGGAGTCGCTAGAGGACCATGTAAGTATATCTTTCCTTCTTTTTAATGTGGCAGTCAATGCCTTCTATTTCCCTCTTCTGACTCCTTGTTTTGTGTGACAGCTCCTTGTAAAGGAAGCCGCGCAGGTGGCGGAGCAGGTGATGGCGATGGGTCGCCAGCATGCAATGCTGGAGACACGTCACCGCGTGGGCGAAAGTGAGTGCTCTACACTTATTCTTTTCGTCTTCTCTCTGTTTTGGTATAATCGACTGATAGCCAATTATTGACTGCCATGTAGCTGAGCATAATGCTTTACTGCGCAACGTCGCCACGTTGGAGAAGACATTAGCCGCAGCTGTGAAGGGGCGCGACGAGGCAATCACGGCTCGTGATGATGCCCAGAAACGCGAAGAGGATCTGCGCGCCTCCTTTGCAGCCAGGGAAAAGTTGTTCGAAGAGCAACTATTCTCAGTCGCCAAGGCCCTCTCAGGTACCTTTACTGATAGATATTTTATTGATGTTCCTCTCTGCATCTAGAGTTTTTGCCGGTGGCACTAGAAGTTTGATCCATATGTGTATTTTCGGTGTAGATGCTGGCGACTTGAGTTTTGACCCGCAGGCCCTTCGTCGTGATGATGCTCTGGCCGGCGCAGTAACTGGGTCGAGGACCGAAGCGCCGCCATCCAGGATACATTGTCCAAGGCCAAGGTCACCCTTAGTCGCCTCTGGGAGGAGTTGATGCCGAAGGCGGAGCTAGTCGATAATATGGACGAGCTTGTGGAGTCATTCGCCGGGGGTGTGCCGGCTACTTACAAGAAATCTCTCCGCGCGGCTGGTGCGATGATGTCACTCGCCATGGTGCAAGCCCACGGAGTCGAGATAGATCCCTCTGCTGTGTCGAAGGCGATGCCTGTTGGCGCAGATGGTCAGCAGGTAGTCTTCGCTTCCTTTGCGACTGCTTGTGCCAAATATGGCCATTCCTTGATAAATACTGTTGCTAAGTATTCGGAGGAGCTCCAACGTGCGAAGAAGGCGGCGAAATCTTCGGCCTCAGGGGCCGGCGAAAAGTCTGTGGCATCTGATACTGCGACGAACTTGATGAAGCCCCCGAAGCCGTCGAAGTCGAAGAAGCCAGCTGCTCCGTAGTTAGCTTATTGTAATAATTTATTAGTTGCCCTTTTAGTCTAAGGACGTGCCTGCTGGCGAGTGTGTTTGTAAACACTTATGCTTATTTTGAATGCGTCTGTTTCCCTTGCCTTTGTATTGATTTGGTCGCCTTATTTTCTTTTGTCTTGACTTGTGGTAGGGCACATCGAGTGGTCCTGTGGGGGGAAATCAGGATTCGCCATCTTTTAATGAGACAGTGGCACACCGCGCTCCAGGGTAGAGGAGCTATCCTTGCTGTCGCGACTTCGTGATCACGTGAAGCAGCTAGAGCGTGAGTTGCCCCTGATCCATGGTAATGCAGACGTGTGGAAGTCGAAGGCGGGAAAATCCGCCGTCCGCGAGCAATATCTGTTATGGCCAATTTCTCTTTGGGGCTTCGAGGCAGATAAACAACATATTTTGTTGGGCAACGGTCTTTTAATAACCCATAACTTTCAAGTCTTCTTGTTCTACTTTTTCAATATTACTTAGGCCAAGGCCCATATATTTGCCACGTTCTCATTAAACACCAGCCCATTTCAATTTCCAGATGTTGCCAGCAAATAAACAATATTGCAGTAAAAACAAATAAATATTATCAATCCACAGGCCAATTTTGGCTAACAATATAATATTTACATAATTTTTCTCCCAGATACTATCACAACATATAACCAGCTCTTTGATGATTGAGCTTCTGGATTCTTCGCACCTCTTGACCATTAGCACCTTCTCTTCTCCTCACCTTCTCTTCTCCTCGACAACGTCTCCTTGTTGGCAGCAACATCTCATCTCATCGGCACCATCACCTTCTTGCCTAGGTGCTCCTTCCCTCTTCCTCTTGACCATCAACAACTCACCACCTATGTGATCCCCACACATTCCTCGCATAGAGATCAGTGGCAATAAACATCATTATAGTATACTGCAAAATGGAAGTTATAGTTACAGATTTTGGATATGTTATCCAAATTTATTCATAATACAAAGAAAAATGACAGTAGCAGTGGGTGACTAAGAATACAAAGAGCAAATGACATCAATTGATTCATACTCCTCTCAATTGCAGTAAATACAGTGTACTCCCTAGCTTGTAGCAACTGTCTAAGAATAATGACAGTAGCAGTAGGAGTAACACTGTGTTAAAAATGACATGGTACTGTAGAACAGTGTGTACTCTCTAGCTTGCAGCAACTGACTAAGAATAATGACAGTAATAGTAGTAGTAGTACTGTGATAAAATGGCATGGTAGATGAGCATCCACATATCAGGGTGCAATTACTAAAACTGATTTTCTTTCACTTAACAGGGCGCACATCCACAGGATTTGGTAACATCAGTGCTCATATTCTTTCAAACACATGTAATTACTTAAACTGATTATTCACTTCCAACATCATAAAATAGAAACAGCATAAAACTGAAGAAAACGCAAGAATCATACGCATCTTCAAGTTGAAAAGAAGTGGAGTTGTAAGAAACCCGATGACACAAAACCTGGCTCTGTTTATTAGTTTCATCTGAGAAATGAATCGGGAGCAAGGCTCCTTAATTCGGATACATCTGCTAACAACCAATAAATATCCTTAATGCTAGAAGTAATTACCTACAGGTACAGGAAAAAAACCAACAACGGAACTCCTACATAATACAATAATATTTAAGCGGCAGACATAACAGATCAGGGGTACACATGGGGCCTTTTGCAATCGGTACATGCATCAGGACACACCTTCTATTAAAGGTGTAAAAACACCAGCATCATCCTCCCTGACCTAAGCATAAAAAAGTAAAGCTGATACAACTAGCAATCGGAATCTCTTTGCGTACAATCCAAACGTGTCCGATGTCTATCCGACGTGCATCCAGTGGACTGTTTTGCTTCTGCTAGACATATGTGTGGCCCGATCTGCGCATCGTACAAAAATCGTACGAGTTTTGTCGTACGTATAGCAGTACTCACTAGCAATAGGTACCTTCACTTGGAGAATGTTTAACAGCAGAATATGTATGCTTTATACAAAGATATTTATCTTTTACACAAAGCATGTATCTTGTATATACCAAGATAGACACTTAGAGGTTTGCTTGCAGCATCCATTATAATGAATACTAACTATACTATTCCTGTAAGGCATTAATGCATATTCAGTACTCAATAGCGAGAACAAGTTAATACCAGCGAGACCAATAAGAACAGAAAAATCGACTAGGATCCAATCCAGGAAGCTAATACAGCACCATGAAAAGCATTCAAACGATTTTATTGTTCTATTCAGAACGGTATTTACCAAATAAATTAGGAACATATCACTGCTGTGAACTTCCCTGTCAAATTTCTAATATAACAACATACACTCTTATTTTTTTGTCCCATCAATCAAAGGGGATTTTGTAAGACATACCATGGGCGCCGGCATGGGGTTACGCACCTCAAACTGCGCGATGAGCTCGACCACCTCCGCCCGCGTCTAGATAGAGGCGCGTAGGCCGCGCTCCGTCCCGTACAACACCGCCTTGAGTTTCTGGTTAAGCCCTGCCATCTTGCTCGCCGCCAGAACCTCCTCCTCCACCGCCGCCGTCACCCCTTCCCCCGGCTCTTTCCCCCACTCCTCGTCGGCGTCTAGCGCCCGCACCGCAACGACACACCGTTCTGAATATAACAAGCAAATCAAATGTATCAGCATGGATGCGGGAGAGAGGCGGGCTTGTTCATCCTCGAGGACGGCCTGTAGGAGCTCCTCTAGGGTTGACGCGTGGAGGCAGGCAACGAGGGCCTCCAGGAGGCGCTCGTATACCGGGTGGGCCGTGATGGCCTCCTTCTCTCGCTCTGTGCCGCCATCGGGGGAGAAGCTAGGGTTCGGCAAGGAGGTCGAGGTTGTCGTGACGTCCATCACGAGGGTGTGGTCGGTGGAGTGGAACGACGTCGGGGTCGACGGTAGTCCCCGCGCGGCGAGGAGGAGGTCGGACTGCAGCACCGGTGAAGCGGAAGACTGGGCGACGGTGCATGATAGACAGGGTGTTGCATGCGCGCAAGAGAGAGAGGTGGTGGACTGTGGGAGAGAGGTGAGGGCGGTGGTGACCGGATGGAGATCTGGAGGGAGGCGACACGGTCGGGGAGATAGGCAGCAGGGTCTCGCGAGTGAGGGGTTAGGGTTTGGGGGCGCCGATGCCTCTCGATGGCGATCTGGATGACTGGTTGGGTGGTGTGGGGCTTTTACAAAACTACCCCTACACACTTGTGGCGCAAACCTAGGAATTGTAGGGCGTTTCGTCAATTCACGTCCAAGTGTGAGGGACGGGTCAGCGACAGAAACTGGTGCTGTCACTTTGGACCGTTGGATGGAGGTCATGTGAACGGTTGAGAGCTCTTTTGATGGGATGATATGTGGTTAGCTGGTTCTCTTTTCTGATTGTCTGGCTTCACTTTCCATTTTTTGAGTTTCAAAATGGAGAGTTTTGCGAACCAACCATCAAATAAAAGTTTCAAAATGGTACCACCATATTTTTCAAAAATACTAGACCACCTTACATGGACAATTTCCCAAGTAGGATATCTCAAACATTTCCGTCCACCCATGGCGAAAAAGACAAATGTCTGCTGAATCGGCAGGAAGTGGGTCCGGTTTGAACTACAGCTACATGATCCAATGCTCATGATTTTTTGAAAAAATCATTTTTAATCTCACAATATGATGTTTCTTCAGAGATCCGATGCAATTTTAGTGAGGATCATCTCCTATCTATGAACCTTTGTGCCCGATGTTTTGACCATAGTTTGAAACAGGCATGAAAAATTCAAAAATAGTCCAAACAATATAAAACCTTCACGTGGTGTCATATTATGTGACATATTTTCAAGGAAAATACCAAACTTGGTATATTGCGAACATCTCAAAAAACCTTCACAGAAATGACCTATCATGTTCGAGGTTTCATGACTTTTGGGTCAAACGACCAATGTTATGGCCAGAATCACGATATAGTTTGTGATAATATGCCCATATTATGCATGCACGTACATCTTGGAATGGAAAACAATGTTGCAAGAGGAAGTTTTCCCTTTCGTCGCACAGAAAAAGCATTTTCCATTTTTTCAGTGCCAAAAACAAGACGTTTTGTGAAGCAACCACCAAATGGTTAATTCAAAATGGTACCACCATATTTTTTAAAAATACTAGACCACCTTACATGGACAATGTCCCAAGTAGGATATCTCAAATCTTTCCGTCCACCCATGGCGGAAAAGACAAATGTCTGCCGAATCGGTAGGAAGTGGGTCCGGTTTGAACTATAGCTACATGATCCAATGCTCATGGTTTTTTGAAAAACTCATTTTTAATCTCACAATATGATGTTTTTTCAGATATCCGATGTAATTTTTAGTGAGGCTCGGTGACTAGACAAAATTTTTCAATTTCAAACCCTATTATCAAAACCATGATTCAAAATCTCTATTTACATCTATTAAGGTTTTATATGAAAAATATGTCCTTGTATTGTCTTGTAAAGTAAATTTTTTCTATAATGTACTAAAAATGTTCTCTTAAATTTTACAAATTCACTAAATTTTGTTTGACTAAATTTGAAATTATGAATAAAAAGTTGCAAAAGAATATAGCAAAGACTAAAGAAAAAATAAGCTGGAGGCGCCCGACTGGGCTGACCCCCCAGCCAGATAGCCTTGCCTAGCAACCTGTGGGCGCTGGCATACCACCATCGGCCCAAGGCTAGCCCAGGCAACAGCTGAAGCAGCGTCAAGCCGGAGGCCGAATTCTGCCTCAGGTCCAAGCCCACCCAATCAATGATACACTATTAGGTCGCTTGCGCATATTGCTCACTGAAACCCAGCATGGTACACTAGTTAGCATAGCTAGCGGAGGTCGTGGGTTCGAGTCCTCGCGGCCTCTACCTTTTTGCAGGTTTAATTTAATTTCGGACGCCTGGGCCAGCCCATGAGTCACATATGTCAGACTGCCACCTATATATGATATGTAGCAAAAAATGACACGTAGGCAAAAATTTACACATGGAACTGACACGTAGGTAAAACCGATTAGTTGGCAGTCTAATCTTTTTAACGAATCATGTATTAGCGGTAACGACCATGTAAATTGGTCGTTGTCGTCTAAAATTAAGGTCATACACTAGTGCTATCTATGTTATGACCTATTGGTGTAATTAAGTTATAACCTTCCTGATAAGAAAGGTTATTGTTTTACAAGGTTTGGACCCTTCCAAATCTCGTACGACCATTTGATTCATAATGGCCATAGTTCTATGACCAAAAAATCCATGGTCGTTAAGAAAAGGTCACTAGTTGACAAATTTCTTGTAGTGGTTCTAAAAAGCATACCAATGCTCATAGAGTTGAAAATCAAGATGGTTACTTCCTGTCAACGGTTGGATGTTACCTAGGTTGATGTGAAGTACACGTGCAAGAACGGTCACAACTCCTCCTCTGCATATGGTCCTCGAGACTGCAGAGCCTGATGCTTAAGGTAAAACTCATGAAGGGCGCCCAAATTTGACGTTAAGTTACAATTAATAATAGCAACTTTTATGAGGACCATCATGTCCTCCTCATTGACTAAAGTAAACTCACCACATGCCTGCAAAGTGTTTGCAATTATATAATACAAATAGCGAATAGCAGGATGGTCGATTTGGTTCCCCTTGGGTGTTTTTCCACGAATTCTCATTAAATTAAAGTACCGCCAAGGTGCAGGATTTAAAACAAAGGTGGTGGAGCATATGTCGGTGTTGTTGTTGGCAAACCCAAAACATTGAGCCCATTGGTCGAGTGTCAAGGAGTACTCACATTTCATAAAGCGGAAGTTGATGCGGTCAACTCCAGGCATTTGCTCCTCGGAACAATAGTGAGAGCTCACCTTATGCGTCAAAGTGCTAAGGAACTCAAGCATCAAGCGGCGATACGTGGCTACATCCTGGAAGACAAAGTCGTACAAACTAACATTGTTGCAAAGTAAATCAAAATCAGCACGAATGTCAAGTTGGTTCAGGATATAGGGATATGCCCACTTGGTGGACTTGATTTCTCGGAGCTTGAGATGGTCGAAACGGTTTAGCTGAAAATCCTCGGTGAACTCGATACCAAGTGACTCGGGGGGTCAACGTATAAACGGGTGGTGCGGGAGGTTCTGCAGCCATCACACGTGTACGTCTCCTCGTATTCATCTACAACAAAATAAATAAGGATTACTAATTAAATTTTTAGTCCAATAGAAACATAGCATATGATCCTCTACACTACTTACAAAAAGAAACTCCTCTAAAAACAATACTAAGCATGATCAATATCAAGATTAGATCAAGAACAAGACCTAAGTCTAGATTGACAATGATGAAGAGTGAAGCTTTAGTACAGATAAATTGGGGATCGGCGGAGAATCATACCTTATATCAATTTGGTGCGAGGAAACAAAGAAAGATTGAGTAAAATTGAAGATCTAATGGAGGTAGTTTAGAGTTTGGAGGAAGAAGAAAGAGAAAATTTTGTATTTTGGTGATTTTTAGGTTACCTCCTCGTGGTGTTATGGCGGCAGCGTTAGTAGTACAGGCAGGCGGTATGGACAAAGCCCGCCCGTACCGGGTGACATACCTTGCGGGTGATGAATCCCTTCCGGCGGTGCACTCGATACGGGCGCGCGCGCCCGTAATACTGGTCGTTATGCGTTCAGTTCCTTCTCTTGAAATCTGATGTTTTGTTCGAGGATACGATACGAGCGCGCCGTACGGGCGTGTACGCCCGTATCAGTGGTCATTATGACCCCTGTGTCCTGCAACAAAATCAAAGTTTCTATTTTCCAATGCCTCGAGGTGGTACGGGTGCACGGTACGGTCTCTTCCGGTCGTACCACTGGTCGTTATGCGGCCAGTGAGCTGAAAAACTCAATTTTTTTTGATTAGTAGCTTTGTGTGTCTTTAAACATCTTATCAAAGGATCAAATAATAGCAAATAGACTTCATAAAAATCAGCAATACTTCTTAGGCCATGTGTTAGTAAAAATAAAAGATCGAGGATTACCTTATTTCTTCTCCTCTCTCCAAAGGTCTTCTTGAACACTCTTTATTAAAAATAAAAATAAAACAAAAACAAACAAACAAAACTAAACAAAACTAACACAAGCGTAAAAACTTTTATTTCACAAGGGTTGCCTCCCATGAAGCGCTTCTAGTTAAGGTCAATTAGCTTGACCCAGATGGTGATCATTTAGGTTTAATGAGTGGAACACCCACTCCAAAGTAATTGGCTTTCAAAGTAATTATACCATCGTCATAATTAGGCTTGGCCTTCTTCTTCCTAGGGAAGTTGACCATAAAAGGATCTCTAGATGGTAGTCCTATTCTCTCATTCCCTTCATGTAAATTGATTAGTTCTTTAATAGTTCTTAGGAAGGGCATACCTAGGATTATATGTGCTATGGGATCTTCAGGCATGTCCACAATAACAACATCGTTAAGCGTGGGACTACCCTTAATTTCAAAAACTATATTTTCCTTTATCCCAATAGCTTGTCTATAAGTTGAATCCGCTATAATTCAGTAGTTGCAAATGGCCCCAAGTTTAACTTGTAAAATAGGCTTTTGGAAATCGTTGAGACACTTGCACCAAGATCACAAAGTGCAGATATCTCATTGACCCCAACCTTAATTTTAATAGTGGGCTCAAATATATCATCTAGTTTAGCAGGAAGTTTATCAGCCAGTATCTTAAACTCCATCTCTAAATCACGAACTTTATATGCTACTTGTTGAATAAATTGTTGGTACATAGCATCGTTACCTTGTTCTATACCGGGACCCTTTACGGTGATCATCTTAAGTAGATCTTCCACGGTATATTCCGGTGTTGGTGTGTTGTTATAATCCAGATCTTCAGGATTTTATTCATTTGTTACCACCCTCATCATCTTGAGGGCTTCCACCAGATTTGGCTTGGGATTCCTAGCAAACTTTGCTAGTATGAGAGCTTGGCTCTCTGCTACCTTGCCCAATTGAGCCTCCATGGTCTTTGTCCTTTCCTGTAGAGCCTGCACATCATTTCTAATTGCAATGACTTGGTTAGATAATTTTCCTATACTACTTTCATGGTTCTCCATGATTTTAATGAGCATATTATTTTGCTCGGTTTGAGATTGTATAAAAGTTCTAATAGTTTGCTCAAATGAGAGATTGCCATGATTTGCTCCATTATGATTATCATAATTGTTGTAAGGATCTCCTGCAGGATTAGAGTAATGTTTTTGAACATTAGAAGCATAATTTTGGTTTTTCCATGTAGGATTATAAGGAATGCGAGCTATAAAATTAATATCATTAACATCGATAGCGATAGCATTAACTTGGGTATCTTCCTTACCCTTTACTATGTTGAGTAACTTGTCTACCTTAGATGTAAGATCTTCATTGTTTACCTTGGTGATTGAACTCACTCTCTTATAGGTCCTCTCCACATGCCATTGGGCATGGTTATCTTGCATATCATCAAGTAATTTCTTTGCAACACTCACTTTCTTTCCCATGATTGTTCCTCCTGCTGCAGTATCTAGCATAGACTTAGACATTGGGTTAAGGCCATTATAAAATAAATGTAATATGAGCCATTCTTCCATCCCATGACTAGGATAGTTCATTACGGCTTCTTTCATCCTTTCCCATGCAACCGCTAGTGGCTTGCGATCTTCTTGTCTAAAGCTCGTAATGTTGGATCTTAGTTGCATAGTTTTAGCTGGGGATTTTTTTTGTCATAAACATATTAGTGCATTCCTCCCAAGATTTAATAGTGCCCTTAGGTAGAGCTAGCAACCAGTCCTTAACCTTTCCACTAAGAGAGAAAGGAAATAACCTTAATTTAACAATATTTGGATCTACATCCTTAATACACATCATGTCACAAATTTCAATAAAAGTATTTAAGTGCAAACCTGAATCCTCAGAAGATGAGCCTCCAAATTGGTTTTGCTGAACCAAACTTAAAAGGTTAGACTTAATTTCATATGTTTCCGCATCAAGAGCGGGCTAAGTGAGAGGTGCATGAATAAAATCATTAGTGGGAGTAGCATACTACCCAAGTATTTTTTTTGAACCATGGCTCTTTATATTTTTGGTATTTTTAAGTAAAGAAAACAAATGACAAGTAACTACTTTTTTTGGGTTTTCAAATAGACAACTAGAAAGTAAACTAATAACAAGAATAAAACTAAAAACAAGGTCTCTAGTGACCTCACCAGGATAGCGAAAATGCTTCCCCGACAACGGCGCCAGAAAAAGGGTTGATACCTTTGATCTGGATTCACGGATGTAGTATAATAGTTTTTTTCCTAGAAGACCTTGGTTTAATTGAACCTTGGAAAGAAATGCTAAAAGGAAATAAAAAAGACACATCTACAAGACTTTGTTTCTTCATTTTACCTTTGTTTACCGGACCAATCTAGTTTACTTTCATAGGGGGATTGAATCAATGGATGGAGATAGGCCAGGGTTAAAGATCCACCTGCAGCTACACATCATATGGGAAAAAGATAATAATAAGCACAATCATGAGTAAAGTTTTAATAGTGATAATCTCTTGTGGGCAACACATCTTTGATGGCTCATGATTGATGAGCTTGTTGGGGAACCCCAAGAGGAACGTATGATGAGCACAGAAGTAAGTTTCCCTTAGTTATGAAACCAAGGTTATCGAACCAGTAGGAGCAAGGAATCACCCCAAAGGTGTTGCTAGCTGAGCGTTGGCAAGGCTCACTACCGGTGCTAGTAGCAACGTGGATACTTGCACAACACAACCACCGAACTTTGTCCCCAACTTACGATGAGGTTGTCAATCTCACCGGTTTTGCTGAAAACAAAGGATTAAATGTATCGAATGGAAGGAAGTAATAGTTTGCAAAAAGTAAAATCAAAGCAGTAAACAGTTTGTAGATTGTATGTAAAAGAAAGGACCGGGATCCATAGTTCACTAGAGGTGGCTCTCCTTAAGATAGATAACATGCTGGGTGAACAAATTACAGTGGGGCAATTGACAAACATCGAGAAAGCATACAAGCATATACTAATCATCTTGACTCCTTTGAGACTTGATTGGGCATTACAACATTATACATAGACCACCATCCAACTGCATCTATGACTAATAATCCACCTTCAGGTTATCATCCGAACCCCCTCTAGTATTAAGTTGCAACCAACGGATAATTGCATTACGAATTGCATGTAAAGTAAAAAATATGATTGTTCTATGAACAAAGGATTGTTGTTTTATCCCTAGTAGCAACAACACATCTAGTACCTTAGAGATTTCTGTCACTTTGCCAGATTACCAGAGGCATGAACCCACTATCGAGCATAAATACTAACTCTTGGAGTTGCTAGCATCTACTTGGCCAAGATAGCTACTAACAACGGAAATCATGCAAGATCAAAAATAACAAAGACATGATAGAATCAATAATCAATCTGAAATAGCATCTCAATATCCATCGGATCCTCGCAAACACAACATGCAAAATTACAAATAGATGATCTTGATCATGAACGGAGCTCACAAGATCTAGACATGAAAGCACAAAGGAGGAGAACCAACCATCTAGCTACTACATGGACCCGTAGTCCAGAGATGAAATATTCACGCATCACACCGGAGGCTTGCATGATGATGAAGAAGGCCTCCAGGGTGAATTCCCCTCTCCGGCAGGGACCCAGGAAGAGCTTCAGATCCCTCCCGATCTAGGGACGGAGATGACGGCGGCTACAAACTCTTTCGTGGATTTTTGATCGGGTACCTAGGGTTTTGGTCCCGAAGGCAATATATAGGCGGAAGGAGAGGCCGAGGGGGTGCTAGGGTCGGCCAGACCACCCCCTGGCATGGGCCAGGCCTGGCCGCGCGGCCAGGTGGTGTGGCTGGGCCCCAGCCCTTCTCCATCTCATATTCTGGCTCCAGATGTCTTCCGGTAAAATAGCGACTTTGGCTTTTGTCCCGTCCAATTCCGAGAATATTCATTTTCTCACTTCCTGGAACAAAAAACAACAGAAAACAGGCAGCTGGCACTGTGGCTCTTGTTAATAGATTAGTCCAAGAAATCATATGAAAAGTACTCCAAAGTGTGGACAAAACACAAGAAAGTAGATAAAACCAAGCATGGAACATCAAAAATTATAGATACATTTGCAATGTGTCAATCCTAATATACTAGAGCCCCAGTGATGAAGCGGGCATAGCAAAAGTCTTCTAATCTAATCAAGTGCACCACGAAGCAACGAGCTACAAACGATTATTAAGTGTAAAACATAGATCAAAGCATTAAGTGGTGATGTTGTTGTGATCCCGAATGGGGCGCTAAACAAATACCGTACTACCCTTTCTATCACTGGGGTTCCTATGAGATTGTCATTAGCCAAGTATCTCACCTCAATCCTTTATCAATCTATGGGATCTTGGGTACCTTCAAGTCCATAGATAAAGACAAGAGACAAAGAAACAAAATATACAAATTGCTATTTCAAACAATACACAATGCTCCCATGAATTAGATGCACATAATCACTGCGAGGTTTCTCCCCAACCCACAGCCCGTGAGGACTACTCACTCATAACAATATGATCAAGGATAGAAAACATTGTGCAAAATACTTAGATTCAAATCAAATATTCTTACAATGGTCGCCAAATCACAAGGAGATCTAAAGTACAAAGCAATGGCTATGGATAATGGAGGGGATGTATATGGATGGATGAACAATGGATGAACAATGGCGTGGATCTCCTTTGGTGGTGTTGTGGTGCAATCTGAAAATGGCGGCCCTCTAGCCGGTGGCTGGAGCCTCAAAATATATAAATGTCTTCACAAAAGTTGTAGGGTTTGACAAGACGATGTCGTCGCCACATGGTACGGGCGGACGGTACGGGCGACCCCTGCCTGTACCCGTGGTCGTTACAATGTCTAACTCCTGGAATTGACTCCAGAATTACTTGGCCATGTGTACTTCCTCAAAAACCTTCATTAGAGCATCTCCACTCGTCCTCCCATATGGCATCCGACACGGCTCAATTTTGGGCTATATGGGGGGCTCCGAATAAATTCACTATTTGGGGGGGGGGCACTGGCTACAAACCCTGCCCCCATACAAAAATAATAATGAGCATTCAAACACTTCAGTACATTTGTTTTCAATTTTTACATAGAAAGGGAAAGATCAACTCCTCCGGCGGCCGAAGGAGCTGCTCTCGCTAGGAGGCCATGGTGGCGGCGGCGCGACACCCCACAGGTCGAACAATGAGTTATATCTTGCTAGCTGTGCCTTGGCCTCCTCCTTTGCTTGGTCGCGTCTGGCATGCAAGTCAGCGTCGTTGGGCTGTTTGTGTGACGCATACAAGAAACGCCTATAGACATTGAGTTCTTGCAGCCGGAGGTGCTCCAGCAGGAAAACTTGGCGGAAGATGTCCCACTCGTAAGGCTCGCCGGTGGTCTGGTAAGCTGGACCGTGGGGTATCGGTGGCCGCGGAAGCTCCTCGGGCTCGGGTAGGGGACTAGATTAGCCTAGCTCATCGGTGTTGGATATGTCGGAGTCGACCCACTTGGGGTCAGAGCACTCTGGATCGGTGTTGTTGGGTCCAGGGAGAGGCAGAAACGGGTGCCACGGCTCTTCTACAGGCGGTGGGAGAGGCGGAGGAGCACAGTGGCCAGGCATGGCTGTGCGCCGGCCCTACTAGCGATAGCGGCACCTCCGGCCGCCGGCCTAGAGTAGAGGGAGAGAGTGCGAGGTCTAGCTATGGTGTAGATCTGCAATGGTGATAGCCACCGCGCCTACATATAGTGAGAAATGGGCGGGAAGCGGTAGAAGGGCATGTTGGGAGAACGCGTGGCCGGTGACGGGATGATGCTCAGGAGACGAGCCGTCTATCTGACTTCTAGGGCTGGCCCACGTCTTTCTTAGCTCCATCCGGCGCCCCCGCTAGCCTCCCACCCCCTGGTGGGTTGGGTTCGGCCTGGGCACCGGATGGCAAACCGGGCTGCATCATCGCGAAAAAGTTTGGGAGGGTGTGCTGGGCGCGATTTTGAGTGCTAGCACCCCATAGCCCTTTAGGGGGACTTTAGGGCCCCCGAGTGGAGATGCTCTTATGACCTCTGATTTTGCATTAAAAACGTGATTTCCAGCACAACACAATTCAAAGCAATGGTTTGCATATCTTTGCAATTATTAGTCATTAGTGGCAAGGATTGAGAGTTTCTTGTCAATTGCTTGACCAAAAACAATGTTTAAACACGGTGGAAGATGGCTATTTTTAGAGCATGATCCATCAACTAGGAAATTGATTTCGGCTTGGCCCGACCCATCTCCTCTATGAATTCTTTTTGGTGCAGACCATCATTGAAAGCATCGATCGACCTCTCGTCAGCGATGTTCTCGGCTGAGTTCTTGATGATGTCCCATTGTTGTATGAATGAGCGTATTGATTCTCCCGATCTTTGCTTGCACACCTGCAGCTCCTCAATGCAGATCGCTTAAATGTGGAGTTGAAGTTTTGGATGAATTTTTCGTCCAGGTCACCCCAACTGCCGATTAACTCTTTGGGTAACTATCGTAGCCAAAACCGTGCTACTCCGGTTAAGTGTAACTACAAGCTCTGCATAGCCGTGGCCTTTGATCCTATAGAAGTTTCACTGTTTGTACATAATTGTCCGGCCACGCTTTTGGCTCTTGGAGGCCATCGTACTTTTGGTGATCATGCTGTAGTTTGAAATCCTTGGGTACTGGCATCATGCGACCCGATGGGTAAAGAAACTCACGCCACATGCTTCGAGGTCATCTTCGCTTTCCTAGTATGAGTACTTTCTGCACCTTTCCCGGGCTTTATCGATTTAATTTTGTGTAATGTCGTCTCTTGAATCGCGGCTGCGCGGAGAGCATGTGCGGTTTGGTGACCTGGATTTTCGGGTGTTTTCCACATGTCCAGGGTTTCTGCAACGGTGTGGTGATTTGTTGGGTTGCGGGATGATGTCTACGCACTTATATTCTTGTAGACAGTTGTTGGGCCTCCAAGTGCAGAGGTTTGTAGAACAGCAGCAAGTTTTCCCTTAAGTGGATCACCCAAGGTTTATCGAACTCAGGGAGGAAGTGGTCAAAGGTATCCCCTCTCAAGCAACCCTGCAATCAAGATACAAGAAGTCTCTTGTGTCCCCAACACACCCAATACACTTGTCAGGTGTATAGGTGCACTAGGTCAGCAAAGAGATAGTGAAATACAAGTGGTATGGATAATTATAAGTGGTAACGGTGATAGAAAATAGCTTGGTGGCGTGGAAAAGACTAAAGTAAAACTGAAATAAAGAAGGAAGCAAGCAAACATGTAACAGATCTAATAGCAAACGATGTTTCAGTGCTAAGAAACAAGGCCTAGGGACAATACTTTCACTAGTGAACACTCTCATATAAATATCTTCTCTTTATGATACTACTCTTAACTACTCTCTGGTTGGACAGTCTAATCAATGGTAGGGCTATAACAACACACCTCAAAGTAAGCCTTTCCCATCTAGAAAACCCCACACTGTCACCTTGAGCACTAGATGAGTCCAACAAACACCACAATTTCATAAAGACATCCAACTCCAAATATAACTCATAACAAGTATTTGTAATCTCTAGCCTAAGTGCCACCATGGTGTGCACGCTGTCACTTTCACACACATGGGGAGAGCAGAGATCTATTAAAGCACTTGAGTAAGGTAGATCTATAGATTACAAGCTCATGATCACAATATGATCATGCATAGAGAGAGATGAACACATAGCTACCGGTAGAACCTTTAGCCTCGAGAGAGAACTACTCCCTCCTCATCATGGGAATCAGCAATGGTGATGGAGATGGTGGTGGAGATCGATGGAGATGGCTCCGGGGGCACTTCGCCGTCCCGGCAGGGTGCCGGAACAGAGACTTTCTGTCCCCCGAATCTCCCCTTCGGTGGTGGCGGCGCTGTGGAACTTTTCGTGGATTTCTGATTGATTCTTTAGGGTTTTGGTATCAGAAGGCTTCTTATAGGCGAAGAGGCAAGGTCAGTGGAGTGCCAGGGGGCCCACACCACCTGGTGGCGCGGCCAGAGCTAGCCCGCGCCACCACATGGTGTGGCCAGGCCCTGGCCCTCCTCCGTCTCTACTTCGGGCTCCATGAGTCTTCCGGTAAAATAGGAACTTTGGCTTTTGTCCCATCCAATTCCGAGAATATTGATTTTCTGACTTTCCTGGAACCAAAAACAGTAGAAAACAGGCAACTGGCACTGTGGCTCTTGTTAATAGGTTAGTCCAAGAAATCATATGAAAAGTACTCCAAAGTGTGGACAAAACATAAGAAAGTAGATAAAACCAAGCATGGAACATCAAAAATTATAGATACATTTGCAATGTATCAACATCCCCAAGCTTAACTCCTACTCGTCCTCGAGTAGGTAAGTGATAAAAAGAAAGAATAATTTTTGAGGTGACATGCACCATCAAAGACTTGATCAAAGTATTTGCAAAACATTCAAAGCTAGGATCATAGTACTTCAATCATAACATGAAAGACAAAGTTCTAGCAATAAGACAAAGAAACTATGATGCAACATGAAAAGGCACAAACAAAAGATTCATGAATAACAATGCTTTGCAAGACGTTTGTTTGTTTCACATAAAGAAAACATAGCATAGTGGCATTCAGCTTGTCCCTCATAGAGTAGCAAATATAAATGCATATGACACCTTCAAAGTTCATAAGAGTGACTAGATACAAATAGTTTAAAACAAGCAGTATCAAGTTATGCATCAATCAACTAGTTTTGGGACAATGCACATAGAACTAAGAATGGCCACTATGCTCTCAAAGTAGGTGCATAAAGGTAGAAGGTGGAGACTCAATATAATGGTGGAAGAAAGGCCTTCATAGAAGGAAGCTGACGAGGGTTTAACTCATCAATGCCCATTGTTATGGACTTGGGTTTTGGAGAAGGAGGGAGTGCTGGAGACATCTATCGGCTAGCAAACAAGCACACAGGGGACAAAGGATTTACCTAGGTTCAGTCCTTGTAGAGGTCCCTACTCCTGCTTGTCTGCTCGTGGAATTATCGAAGGAGTCGAAAGTTACAATGGTGCACAGATGCAATCTGGCGAGGGTTGTGGAAACTAGGGTTGCGTGTGTCCTCCTCGCCGCCCTCTCCTAGACTTTATATAGATAGGCTAGGTCTCGGGTAGCAGGTCGAGTCGGTTACAAGTTAGGGTTTTCCCCTTCAAACTTTCTATCTTTAGCTTTTTCTTGATCTTCAAGCAATTGAGAGTCCACAGGTTACTCGAGTCCTTCCATCTGGGCCGTGGCGACACCGTGGGCCTATACGTATTTGGTCCGTATATACCAAGTTCGAGTACCTGTAGGGTATACCCATGTCAAAAGCCCCCGAGTGTCCAGTGGAATCGCATATTCGACTAGGGACTTTTTGAAGTCTTCGAGTGCCTAAATGAGTACATTTTTGACTGCTTTTATTTATGTCATAGGGATTGTTGATATACGTGCCTGATATAGCCGAAGTTTCGGTATCAGTTAACCACCTTAGGGTGAAACAACGCAATCTACTCAAACTCGAGTCCCCGGACTCGAATCCAGAAAAGTGCTGGCGTAATTCGACTCAGGCCGCGGAGGTCTTACAAGAGTCGAATTCCAGTTATATGGGTGTGAGCACTCGACGCGTCTGTCAAGGCATGTTCATCGTGCCTGCAGGCACGGATATATTTTTAGTAGTGCGTAGTTAAATGCGTTTTCAGGCCTTATTCAGGTCTTACCTTCACGCTGTAAGCGCGGCATCTGAATTTTATCATCGCGGGGATGATTCGGGCGACCCAGGAGACGTAGTCTCTTTGTAGGGAAAATTATGAGGCGGTGTCGCCATGATCTGCGAGTGCGGATGTTATCAACACACAGCTTTTGTGCAAATAATCATAGGGTGCGCGGCCAGCGCTCCCTATGGGAGGAGCCCCTAAGTGCCTGGTTGAGTCGAAGACTCAGGCAGGGACTAAAGAATTTTTGCGGCTGCTGTCGTCTTTGCTTGTTTGTTTCAGTCGAAGACTCAGGCAGGGACCAAAACACGTTTGCGACTGCTGTCGTCTTTTGCTTGCGGGTTTCAGTCGAAATTGTTTCCGGCGCTCCCTATGGGAGTAACCCATGTCCATAGTCGAACCGTGATTCGAGTGGTTTGGTTTGATTATGATTGCCTATATCCCTACAATAAGAAAAGAAAAAAGAAAAAAAATCGTAGGGTGCGCGGCCAGCGCTCCCTATGGGAGTAGCCCCCGAGTGCTTGGTGGAGTCGAAGACTCCAACAAGGACTAAAGTAGCCTTTGATGACGTCAGTGCTGATGCTTGCATGACCTCAGTTCCCCATGTGAGCGATTTTGACGGGACGTGACGAGTGGTGGGTCCCATTTTCTGACTTTGATTTGACTGGGCATGCGTAATATTATTATTAACTGTGCCTCCTCGATTTCCACGTGTAATGGGAGTAGTGGAGGGACGGTTCGCGCTTCGTCTTCTCCACGTGTCGAGCGCGATGCACGCCACGCGTCTAGTAGGGTTTTTGTGAGCCGTTGGATTGCATCTCCTAGAGGTTAAGTAGCGGTGCTACAGCGGTAATTTTCCATCTGTACTCTTTTCTTCCTCGCTGCCATCACCATTGCTGCTGCTCATCTGCTTTTCCCTGCGTTCATCTCCTCCTCAACTCTAGACCACCTCCGCTCGTTTCCAAGTTATTTTCTGCGCTCTCATCGCTGCCGTGCAATGGGAAAGAAGAAAGGAGGCGCTGCCGCTGAATCCGCGGCCACCGTCACCGTGACGAAGAAGAAGGGTGGCCCCGCTGCTGCGGGCACCAGTGCCGCTGCCGGCGGGAAAAAGAAGGCCGCGAGCACCCGCGTGACCAATGGCGCATGGCTCCCTTCTATCATCAAGGCGTCGGATCTCCGTCTTCTTCGCCAAGACGGAGTTATTTCTGCAGCGGTCGCCGATTCGCGCGTCCCCAGTGGTGAGAGCATTCCTGTGCCGCCCGCTGGTTTTCGAGTGATGTTTTTTGCATTCGTCATTCGCGGCCTTTCTTTGCCTCTCCACCCCTTTCTTAGGGGTCTCCTTTGTTTCTACGGTCTCCAGCTTGATCAGCTGTCCCCAAACTCGATTCTCCACATCACCTGTTTCATCACTCTTTGCGAGTGCTGGCTCGGAATCGAGCTGCACTTTGGCCTTTTCAAACGCTTATTTAAACTGAAGCATCAGTCTGCCTCTGGCTCTCTAGTTTACGACATAGGTGGTTGTGGAATCCATGTCGACCCGTCTGCCACCTACTTCGACATCAAGCTCGCCAAGTCCATCCAGGGATGGAGGGACAAATGGTTCCATGTTCACGACCAGAAGGCCAATGACGAACACTTTGGACTCGCGCCTTTCGATCCCGCGACTCCCTGCAAGAAGATGCGTTCTTGGAAGAACGTGGTCATGCCTGCCGAACTCGCGGAGACAGACGTGCTATATCAACGCGTCTGCGACCTCGAGAGTCGCATAGGCGCAGAAGAGGGAGTCTGCGCCCTTGTCAGGACTTGGCTGCGTCGTCGCATCCAGCCTCTCCAGGCCAGAGTCCATCCCATGTTTCAATGGGGTGGCGCTGATGATGCCACTCGCGTGTCTGCCGATGGCATGTCCGCGAGTGAGATAGATAAGAGGGTGCGACTGGTCACGAAGTACACCTTCAAGGATGTGCTTCTGAATGAGCCAGTCGTTCCTCCTTTCGATGCTTCGAATCCTCCTCCTGAGGTACAGTTGTGCTACGCAGTAGCTTATCTTCGCGATTGCTTTTTCTGTTCCTTACTTATTCTGTTTGCTGATCTTCACTGTATGTATGCAGGATTGGGCGGTGTCGCCTTATATGCCTCCTCTCCCTGAGGGTATTATTCCTCGCGAAGCTTTGGAAGAGGACGAGTCTGAGTCGACTGTCCCTTCTGATGTGGAAGAGGAAGCCCCCGAGTCCGAGAGCCCAGATACTCGCAAGCATTCGTGCAACAAGGATTCCGATGTGTCGACTCCTTCGACTCCAGAAGGCACAGCTGCTGGCGTGGAATCGCCAATTCCCGCCGTTCCTGTGAGGGATGTGGCACCATCTTCTCGCAAGAAGATGCGATTGCCGAAGGAGTCTTTGTCAGAGTCGATAGAGGCCACGTTTAATCTTGACAACTTTGACTGGTAAATTTGCGAGTTCACTAATTCTTTTCTGTTTTCTTCTTGTTGGCTTTGCCCTGGAGTTTTCCTTTTCTCAATGTGGATTTGGTCTTGTAGCCAAGAGGCGTCGTCTTCTTCTGGCGACGTCGAGTTTTTGAAGGAATCTGGAGTCGTGACCTCAAGGGCCAAAGTAGAGGTCGAGCGTGCTCCTTCTCCTCCGGCAGCGGCCCACTCCGGGCACAATTCTTCGAGCTCTCCTCACGTAGGGGAGCATCGAATGGTTGCTCGGATGACGGTTCAGCGAACTTCTTCGGAGTCGCTAGAGGACCATGTAAGTATATCTTTCCTTCTTTTTTAATGTGGCAGTCAACGCCTTCTGTTTCCCTCTTCTGACTCCTTGTTTTGTGTGACAGCTCCTTGTAAAGGAAGCTGCGCAGGTGGCGAGGCAGGTGATGGCGATGGGTCGCCAGCATGCAATGCTGGAGACGCGTCACCGCGTGGTCGAATGTGAGTGCTCTACACTTATTATTTTTGTCTTCTCTCAGTTTTGGTATAATCGACTGATAGCCAATTATTGACTACCATGTAGCTAAGCATAATGCTTTACTGCGCAACGTCGCCACGTTGGAGAAGACATTAGCCGCAGCTGTGAAGGGGCGCGACGAGGCAATCGCGGCTCGTGATGATGCCCAGAAACGCGAAGAGGATCTGCGCTCCTCCTTTGCGGCCAGGGAAAAGTTGTTCGAAGAGCAACTATTCTCAGTCGCCAAGGCCCTCTCAGGTACCTTTACTGATAGATATTTTATTGGTGTTCCTCTCTGCATCTAGAGTTTTTGCCGGTGGCACTAGAAGTTTGATCCATATGTGTATTTTCGGTGTAGATGCTGGCGACTTGAGTTTTGACCCATAGGCCCTTCGTCGTGATGACGCTCTGGCCGGCGCAGTATCTGGGTCGAGGACCGAAGCGCCGCCATCCAGGATACATTTTCCAAGTCCAAGGTCGCCCTTAGTCGCCTCTGGGAGGAGTTGATGCCGAAGGCGGAGCTGGTCGATAATATGGACGAGCTGGTGGAGTCATTCGCCGGGGGTGTGCCGGCTACTTACAAGAACTCTCTCCGCGCGGCTGGTGCGATGATGTCACTCGCCATGGTGCAAGCCCACGGAGTCGAGATAGATCCCTCTGCTGTGTCGAAGGCAATGCCTGTTGGCGCGGATGGTCAGAAAGTAGTCTTCGCTCCCTTTGCGACTGCTTGTGCCAAATATGGCCATTCCTTGATAAATATTGTTGCCAAGTATTCAGAGGAGCTCCAACGTGCAAAGAAGGCGGCGAAAGCTTCGGCCTCAGGGGCCGGCGGAAAGTCTGTGGCATCTGATACTACCACGGACTTGATGAAGCCCCTGAAGCCGTCGAAGTCGAAGAAGCCAGCTGCTCCGTAGTTAGCTTGTTGTAATAATTTATTAGTTGCCCTTTTAGTCTAAGGACGTGCCTGCTGGCGAGTGTGTTTGTAAACACTTATGCTTATTTTGAATGCGTCTGTTCCCCTTGCCTTTGTATTGATTTGGTCGCCTTATTTTCTTTTGTCTTGACTTGTGGTAGGGCACATCGAGTGGTCCTGTGGGGGGAAATTAGGATTCGCCATCTTTTGATCAGACAGTGGCACCACCGCGCTCCAGGGTAGAGGAGCTATCCTTGCTGTCGCGACTTCGTGATCGCGTGAAGCAGCTGGAGCGTGAGTTGCCCCTGATCCGTGGTAATGCAGACGTGTGGAAGTCGAAGGCGGAAAAATCCGCCGCCCGCGAGCAATATCTGCTTGGCGAGGTGACGCGGCTGGGCGACCAATTTAAGTGTTAGTTTGCTCGTCCTCCTCTTTTCCTTTGTGGTTAGTCGCAATGGTACGTTGTACTCATGCTGTTGGTGCTGCTTCGTGTAGTTGTTAGCGCACGCCATCCGCAGGAGGAGAGGGATAGGATTACCATCCGTCTTCATGATCTCACCCAGGAGCAACTTCAAGAGAGCGGATACTTCTGGGTAGATCATGATCGTGCGACTGCATTGGCGACCATGCAGGATCACGCTTCGCGAGTGCTGCTCTTCCTGAAGAAGTCGCAGTCGTGTTTGAAGAACATCTATCGGGCGATGTTCCCGTTGGATGACACTCCATCAAGCCTGCTGGCTCTCCTAGCCAAATTTCGTGATATGTTCGCGGTTCGCGAGTGCGTGAGGAAGCAGTTGGTGGCTGGTGCCAAGGCTGCCCTCTCGATGGTGCAATTGCACAGGCCTGACGTGGATGTCGCCGCCATTTCTTCCGGGCCACCAGCGCCGCCAGCCGGATCTGCTTGGAATATGGTGCCGCACTATCAGGCGGTGGACCGTCCAGCAGAGGAGATTATCGACTTCTTCGAGGAACAAACCAATGTTCTTCTGTTGCAGCAGTAGCCAGATTTGTATCCTGCACATAAGTGTATTTGTGTTGTAAAGTTCATATATAAGTTGTAGATAATTTATTGTCGAATGTGTATAAACAGCTTTGTTAGCGTCAAGTGCGTTGCACTTATGCGAGTCCTTTTCGTTAGCCTGGCCATCCCTTTGTCAACCTGCCAGGCGCGTTGCAGCTTGGTTGAGTTTTCATTAAGGGGTTCGATTGATGTGCCAGCTACTCAGGATATCGCATTTATTGGTTCGAAGAACATATGTAAGTAGGGTGGCGTAGCCCCCGAGTATAAAATTGACAAAAGTGAAAGAAAAAACACAGAGTTTTGAGGCACTTAGCTTTTATTTATTTAAAGAGCAGTACGAGGTACAATGTGTGGCTAAGTAGCCTTGGCTGAGTAGCCTTATTTGCTTTGTAAAGTAAAACAATTAGGGAGCGTCACAGTTGTGCGACGTTCCAAGGGTTGGAGTATGCGACTCCTGTCTCTAAATCTTGAAGGCAATAGGCGCCACCTGAGATTACTTCTGTAATCACGCACGGTCCTTCCCAGGGGGACTCGAGCTTGAGATGCCCCTGCTGCTTCAATAGCAGGACCAGGTCACCTTTAACGAAGGATCTGGGGCGAAGCCTTCTACTGTGGTAGTTGCGCAGGTTCTGCTAGTCGATCGTGAATCTTTCTGCGGCGATTTCTCTTGCCTCGTCGAGGAGGTTGACGGAGTCTTCGAGTGCAAGAGATGACTCTTGTTCGCTGTAAGCGACTACGTGCGGTGCCTTGTACCTCACTTCGGCGGGTAGTACTACTTCTGCTCCGTGCACCATAAAGAATGGCGTGTAGCCCGTGGCGCTATTTGGAGTTGTACGTAGGCTCCAGAGTACGGATTGGAGCTCATCTGGCCAGCAACCCGTGGCTTGTTCGAGTGGTCGAAGGAGTCGCTTCTTGATGCCGCTGCAGACGAGCCCATTTGCTTTTTCCACCTGACCGTTGGTCTATGGATGCGCGACTGAGGCGTAACTGATGTTGATCCCTAGGTTTCCGCATAATTCTTGGAACTCCTTGGATATGAAGTTCGTCCCGTTGTCAGTGATGATGCTGTGCGGCACGCCGAAGCGGTACACAATGGGCTCGAAGAACTTGACCGCGCTATGCCCTGATTGTTTGGTCACTGGCATGGCCTCAATCCACTTGGTGAACTTGTCGACTGCGACGAAGAGGTAGACGTAGCCTCCTTGCGAGGACCTTGGGAGCTTGCCCACCATGTTGAGCCCCCATTGTGCGAAGGGCCAGGCCAATGGGATAGGCCGTAGTTCTGCGCCTGGTGCGTGTGGCTTGTCCACGAATCGCTGACAAGCGTTGCAATTTTGGACTATGTCCCTGACGGCGCGCATGGCCGTGGGCCAGTAAAATCCAGCTCGTAGAGCTTTGGCAACGAGGGCGCGACTGCCGGCGTGGTGCCCGCAGGTCCCTTCATGGATGTCGAGGAGGACTGCTCTTCCATCGGCCAGGAAGACGCATTGTTGTAACACGCCTGTGATGCTGCGTTTATACAATTCGCCGTTGATAACGGCGAATGCCTTGGAGCGTCGCGCGATGTGCCGTCCGTCTGTCGGCTCGTCCGGTAGGCGCTTGTTGAGGAGGTACGTAATGTACGGCTGTGTCCAGGATTGTTCGATAAACATGACGCTCATTGGTCCCTCGAGTCCCGTGTCTAGCTCCAAGTCATCGAGTGCCATTGGCTCATTGGGTGGCGTAGCCCCCGAGTCCGTTGCTGCGCTTGTTTTCTTCTCTGCGGCCTTTGGCTTGATGGAGCGTTCGCAGATGCGCTCGAGAAATACCCCAGGTGGTATGGGGGCGCAGGTTGAGCCTATGTTGGCGAGTGCGTCCGCCTCCTCGTTGCTTTCGCGACCTACGTGTCGCAACTCGCAACCATCAAAGTCTCCTTCGAGTGTATCGTAGAGGTCACGGTACGCGATCATGTTGTCATTCAGTGCGTCGCACTCGTGCATTGTTTGGTTGACGACCAGCTTGGAGTCGCCATATATGATGAGCCTCTTTGCACCGCAGGCTTTTGCCATCCTCATCCCGTGCAACAGGGCCTCGTATTCAGCCTCATTGTTTGAGGCTGTGAACTGCATTCGCAGGATATACTTCAGTTTGTCCCCTTGAGGTGATGTCAGTATGACACCTGCTCCTGCTCCATCTTTCCGCTTGGACCCATCAAAGTGCATTGTCCAGAGGTAGGACATATCTGGCTTATCCGGGAGTTGGTTTTCCATCCAATGCACGAGGAAGTCAGGGAGAACTTGCGACTTGATTGCGTCGCGCTTTTCGTACGTGATGTCTCGTGGAGACAGTTCGATTCCCCAAAGCGCGACTCGCCCCGTGGCGTCGGGGTTATTAATGATATGTCCCAATGGGGCGTCACTGACTACCACGATTGGGTATTCCTGGAAGTAATGCCGCGGTCGCCGGGCGGTCATGAAGACGCCGTACGCCAGCTTCTAGTAGTGCGGGTACCGCTGTTTTGTTGGCGTGAGGACCTCGTTGAGGTAGTATACCGGGCGTTGTACGCCATGGACCTTGCTTTCCTCGGCCCGTTCGACGACGAGCACTGTACTAACCATTTGGTTGGTAGCGGAGATGTACAGCAGCAGTGGTTCCCTTTCTTGTGGAGGCACTAGTACTAGCGAGGTGGATAGCAGGCGCTTTAGATCTTCGAATGCTTCTTGCGCTTCATTGGTCCACTCGAATTTGTCAGCTTTGCGGAGGAGCTGATAGAAGGGCAGTGCCTTTTCTCCCATTCGACTGATAAATCGACTGAGGGCCATGATTCGTCCGGCTAATTGCTGGACGCCTCTTATGTTCTTTGGCTTCTCCATGGCTAGTATGGCCTTTATCTTTTTCGGGTTTGCCTCAATCCCTCTTGTGGAGATGAGATACCCGAGCAGCTGCCCAGATGGTACGCCGAAGGCGCATTTGTCCGGATTGAGCTTAATCCAGTAACGATCAAGATTGGCGAAGGTTTCGCGCAAGTCGTCGATTAGAGAGGCTTCCTCCTTGGTTTTGATTACTATGTCGTCGACATAGACTTGGATGTTGCGACCCAGTTGCTCCTTGAGGCAATCCTGCATGCACCGCTGGTAGGTGGCTCCCGTGTTTTTTAGCCCGAAGGGCATTGTGTTGTAGCAGAACACACCGAAGGGCGTTGTAAACGCGGTCTTCTCCTGGTCTTCCTCCTTCATTCGAATTTGGTTATAGCCTGAGTAGGCATCGAGGAAGCAGAGGCGCTCGCATCCAGCAGTGGAGTCGATGATTTGATCGATCCGTGGTAGCGGGAAGTGATCTTTTGGGCAGTGCTTGTTTAAAGAAGTGAAGTCCACGCACATCCGTAGGATATCCATGTCCTTTTTTTGGCACCAGCACCGTATTGGCGAGCCAAGTGCCCCGAGGAGTCTGTTGATCTCCATTCTGACTACCTGCGCTCGTGGCTTAGACAGTCGCCTGATTGTTTGCTTGACTGGCCTTGCGTCGGGGTTGACGTTGAGTGTGTGCTCGGCGAATTCTCTGGGAACTCCTGGCATGTCCGCAGGACACCAGGCAAAAAATTCCTAGTGCTCACGGAGGAATTCGACGAGCGCGAGTTCCTATGCGGGACTCTAGTTGTTGGCGATGAGGGCTGTTTTGGCGGGATCTGATGGATGGACCTGCACCTTCTTTGCGTGCACAAATGAGTCGAAGGAGAGATCATGTGAGCTTGGCCTACCCAGGGGAGGCAGACTATTGTCTGTCGTTTCCTTCAATCGCGCGAGCTCGTCCTACATGCCGAAGAACTGGGAGATTCTGTTGAATTCCCTGTCGCAACTGTCAGATCGCTCAAAGCTCCTGTTGATTGTGATGACGCCGTTGGGACCTGGCATTTTCATCTGCAGGTAGGCGTAGTGGGGTAACGCCATGAACCTAGCGAACGCCAAGGATGCAGCGGTATTGTGAGGGCCAGTCGATGACCTCCAAGTCGATGCGCTCATGCCGGAAGTTCTTCGGCGTGCCGAATATGACGTCGAGGTTGATTTTTCCCAGGGGGTATACGCCTTTCCCTGGGATGATGCCGTGGAACGTTGTGTCCGATGCCTCCAAGCAGGTTAGAGGGATCCTCATTGCTCGCAAGGTACTCGCGAATATGAGGTTGATGCCGCTTCCGCCATCCATGAAGACACGACTCATGTCGAAGCCTCCAATTTGCGCCTCGAGTACGAGAGGGCAATTACCTGGGCGAGGTACCTAAGGAGGGTGTCCGCGTTTGTCGAAGGTAATGCATGACTCACTGCCACTAAGGTACTCAGTGGTGGATGGTGGCGAGTGCATGGCCAAGTTGAATTGGCGAGTGATGGCTTTCTGCACCCTATTGGAGGGGCGCCCCTTTTGGATCATCATGGTTCCCATGGTCCGTGGGTACGGTTCTCCTCCGTGGTGCTGGTCCGGTGCAACTCCGTTCGGGGGTGGTCCCGGTGGTGGTGGTGGTGCGCCATGTGCCACGGCGCCTGGAGCGGCTCCGTAGCCTCTTTCGACTGCGTTGTGGTTCATCCGAACCAATCCCTCGTGTAGCTTGAGGAACTCGCGACAGTCCTTGAGGAGGTGGCTGGACTTTCTCTTGCCATCATGCTTGTCGATGTAGAAGTGTACCGTGCATGGCCCGGACAGTTTATCCTCGATGGAGGTCGCGGGTGCTTCATCGCGAGTGCGGCGTTGCCACACTTGCGTGGTTTTCTCGGAGTCGCGGTATCCGCCGCTGCGGTATCCGCTGTTGCGGTTATCGTCGCGTCTATCGGCGTAGCCGGCTGCGACCATGTTGACGTCGTCACAGTCGTCGTAGATGTGCATGCGGCGTTTGCCTCGGCGGTCGCGTCTGCGTTCGAGTTCTGCCTCCTCGTCAGAGTGAGCGCGATTCTTCACCGAATCTTCTCCATTGGCCCACCGATTCACGATCACCATCAGGTGGTCGATGGTCTGGGGCTTTGAGCGGCCTAGTTCCTCCCTGAGTTCCATGCGGCGGACACCACCGTTGAATGCATCAATCGCGCGGTCTTTCGAGATGTTCTCGACGGAGTTCTTGATGATGGACCACCTTAAGATGTAGGAGCACAGCGATTCGCCAGATCTTTGCTGGCAGCATCTCAATTCTTCGATTGAGGCGGGCCGTTTGTACGTGCCCTTAAAGTTGCGCACGAAGCTGTAGACCAGTTCATCCCAACTGCGAATGGATCCGCGTGGGAGGTTATTGAGCCATGCTCGGGCAGCGCCCTGCAGCTGTAGCTGCAGGCATTACATGGCAGTACTTCGACTGCCTCCGTGTAGCCTGACGGAGGAGATGTGGTCCTCCAGCCAGATCTTGGGGTCCTGTAGACCGTCAAATTTCGGATTCTCCGATGGGGGTTTAAACCCTTTAGGCATTCGCTTTTGCCTGATGGATCTGCTAAAGCATCTGGCGCCGCAGAGCTCCCCATCTTCCTCTTCTGAGTCAGTCGACCGAGCACGTCGTGCCCTTGACTTGTCGATCTTGCGCTGCGTGAGGTCGTCGCGCGCATCGTAGTCGCGATCATGTCACCGTGAGCGGCGGCGTCGGGACAGGTCGTGACTGTCATCGCTGGATGAGGGCGAGGAGTAGCGCTTTGCCCTTTTTTGGTTCTGGTACCGGCTCCTTGTCGAGAGGCCTCGATTAACCTCAAACCCGTGATCGTAGATCGGTGCATGGCAGTTCGGGGATCTCCAGCTGGCGGCTGGTTATTGAGGAGGTACATGGTGGCTGCTATCACCGCAGCTTGCGGCATTCTGGGAACCACGTTGCCTCTTGTGTCGACTGTCATAGAGCCGAAGTCGAGGACTTTCGCGGCCTCTATGCGCTCTTGCTCGGTGAGGTGAGCCATCCGCGACTGCCTCTTCTTGGGGAGGTACTCGTTGCCTCTTGAGGAGGATCCTCCGTAGGAGGAGGGCCCAGTGCGACGAAGGCTTGATTCGTCCGCTACCTTTTTACGCGCCTCTAGTTGCGAGATTACTTGTTTTTGGCGCTTGAATTCTTCTTTTAGGAGCCAGTGGTAGCCCATCAACAGTTCCTGCGGGGACCCAAAGGGTAGAGGTGCACCTCGTAGGGCTTCACGGCAGCGCTCCCACTCTTGCTCGTTGAGCTTGATTACGACGCATTCGCCGGTTTGCCTATTGATTATGCTGGGAGGTTTGACTGCTCCTCCGTTGGCGTTATTACCGCCGTTGCCACCGTTGCCACCGTTGCCGCCGTTGGGTGGATCGGTGCCATTGCCGGTGTTACCACCGTTGCCGCGATTGGCGGAGGTATCGCCTGCGTTGATGACGGCACACATGAAGTGATTGGGGAAGCTGTTGCTTCCACAACTCTCAGATTCGGAACCGTAGGTTCCATCTTCTGTGGCCAGATCGCTCAGATCGGAGTCGCGACTGCTGTCACTGACCGTGTTCCCGACTGCCACCAGAGCATTGAGCTCGCTGAGGGTGCCGATCGATGGAGGGAACCATGATGCCGAGGCAATCGCCGATGCTGTCGGCTGATCAGGCATGCGAAGCGTGCCCATCTGACCAACTTGGAAGCAGAAGCTCCTAATCGCCAGACTGATTCCGTCGCCCACGGACTCGAAGGCTGGGCGGGTGGCCGACGCGTGGACGGTGAAGTCGAAGGCGCCGAAGAGCTGGCGAATCTCTGTTGTTGCGGAGTTGTAGATCGCAGTTGATGGGGCCAAAGAAGCCGCAACATCAGCACTCCCTTTTCCCACAGACGGCGCCAATTGACGAGGGTTTAACTCATCAATGCCCATTGTTATGGACTTTGGTTTTGGAGAAGGAGGGAGCGCTGGAGACATCTATTGGCTAGCAAACAAGCACACAGGGGACAAAGGATTTACCCAGGTTCAGGCCTCGTAGAGGTCCCTACTCCTGCTTGTCTGCTCCTGGAATTATCGAAGGAGTCAAAAGTTACAATGGTGCGCAGATGCAATATGGCGAGGGTTGTGGAAACTAGGGTTGCGTGTGTCCTCCTCGCCGCCCCCTCCTAGCCTTTATATAGATAGGCTAGGTCTCGGGTAACAGGTCGAATCGGTTACAAGTTAGGGTTTTCCCCTTCAAACTTTCTATCTTTAGCTTTTTCTTGATCTTCAAGCAATCGAGAGTCCGCAGTTTACTCGAGTCCTTCCATCTAGGCCTTGGCGACATCGTGGGCCTATACGTATTTGGTCCATATATACCAAGCTCGAGTACCTGTAGGGTATACCCATGTCAGAAGCAGAGATTCAAGTTTCATAAAGAGCTTCCAAAAATTATGGTACTTATAGCTTTCAGCTCTCATTGCCCCTATCATAAGCATCTTGAAGTGATCAAGGTTAAAGCGAACAAACTATGGTGTACATGCTTGACGAAGTATAAGTTAGAAATCTCATGTCTCTTGTATACGAGGGCCACTCCTCATGCTACTCAAGTTTAGTCACCGGTAAGTTCCTGTCATCGTATGTACATGTGTATCATAGAGAACCGCCAACGAGGTACCCCTTGCCCGATGATACGGAAGAATCCCCATATCAAAATGACAAGGCAAGAAGACAACGAGCATCTCAGCAATCTTCTTATTTACCATGGGAATATGGTGCTTTTTTCTCTCTTTCCTCTTTTCATAATCTTTTTTTTCTTTTTCTCTTTTTTTCTCAATATAGGACTCTTTTTTTTATAAGAAGAATGCTTCATAGACAGCTCATTATGGTTACGCTGCAGGTTTCCACCATGTCAGCATGGATTAGACCAGCGGCCCAAGCATTTCTCTAACACATATACATAACTCCATGGACTTACAAGCTCCCCTTTCATTTCACACCGACGGCATCCATAAACAAAAGAGCATGATATCAACTAGGTACAAAGTACCCGTGCAATGTTGAAAGCGTTCCCCATGACAGCATGGTTCTGCTAATCCCCAACAAATAAGAGCAAGAATATACAACATAGATGACACAATGGTTCAAGTTTATTAAGGGCAAGAAAAGTAAAGTGTGCCATCAAGTTTGTGAGAGCTTTAATCACTAGTTTTCTCATAACAAGTTTAATTTGGAAGGTAAACAAAAGCATGAATATACTTGGAATAGCATAAGCTAGTAGGTAGGTATGGTGGACTCTTTGGAATAACTTGGTTTAGGGAGTTGGATGCATGAGTGGAACTCATACTATGTTGTGGAGGCTAGCAAAAGACTGGGAGCGACAAACTAAGAGAGCAATAATGGCCATAATCATGCAGAGCGACAAAACATCATTGATCAAAGCATAAAGTGATACTACAAGTTGAAAACTAAAGGATCATAAAGGCTATAGTGACTTGAGGTAGTCATAACATGGTGTGAGCATGCGCCAAGTCAACCCAAATAAAGCATCAAAGGAGAATACCACTATACTATGCTTTAATATGCTAAAACAACGCATGATTCATCCAAGGCACATTAAGCAATCTCAATTGTTTATAACAAGTCATGCTACATCAAAGAATAGTAAGCATAAAGCCAAAACAATATCAAGCATGGCATGACAAAGCATAGGCCACAGTCAAAAACAAGCTCTTTTTACCACATAAGCATGAACTTTCCTACTCTTTTCCAAACCAAACCAAATTATTTGCAAACAAATGTATGAAAGAGGGGGTCCAACCAATTTATTCAGAAAACTAAGCAAACCAAGCAAACTAAAAACCAAAACGAAAACAAAAAAGAAGACGCTCCAAGAAAAACACAACTGTGCATGAAACAAAAAAATGAAGCGTTTGGAAGAAACCTGGGATTTTTATTGATGAAGAAGGGGATGCCTTGGGCATCCCCAAGCTTTGACGCTTGTACTTCTTGAATATTTCTTGGGGTGACACGCGTGGCATCCCCAAGCTTGAGCTTTAGTCCATCCTTCATCTCATTACTCATTCCTTTCATACACCTGAAATTTTTCCTTCATACAAAACTTCACACAATCTTTATTAGCAATATTAGTGCACTCAAGATAAAAGGTCTTAAGGTTCAGTTCTAACACCAAATAAACTTCAATTAGAACACTAGATACTGTAGCACTTCCCTCAAAAATCTCAATTCCCCAAAAGAACTCAAAAAGGAACCAACAAGAAGCAAATGCAGAAAATGGGAGAAATCTGTCAAAACAGACCAGCAAGTAAAGACGATTTTTTTCGAAGACCTTATGTTGCTCCAATCAAAAAGTGTTGAACTAACGAAAGTTAGATAACAAGCTGGGGCAGAATCGCAAAAAAGTACAGCTCAATCCGACATACACAGCGCTCTCACGAATTTTTACGGTTAAACACAAAAATCTGTTTCGGGACAGCAAGTTTTCCAATCATTACTTCTCTCTCATTAGAGGTTACTCTTGGCACAAAAAGCAAACAAAAAGGATAAGGAGCAGTTATTACTGAATTAATAACTTCCAAGACTCATCTAAAACTCTTGGGTTATCTCCCAACAAGTACTTTTCTTTAACGCCTTTAAGTTAGGCATGATAGTTTGAGAAGATGCTCACATAGGAAATATGAATTGAAGTAAAAGAGAGCATCAAGAAGCAAATTCAAAACACATTTAAGTCTAACCCACTTCCTATGCTTAGGAATCTTGTAAAGAAACAAGTCATGAAAGCACAAAGCAACAAGCATAGGAAAGCAAAATAAGTGCAACTTCAAAATTTTCAGCATAAAGAGGGGAAACTTAATATTATTGTGATGCATAGAACCATGTTTCCCTCTCTCATAATAACTTTCAGTAGCAACATGAATAAAATTAACAATATAACTATCACATAAAACATTCTTATCATGAGCCACATGCATAAAAGAACTAATACTCTCCACATAAACATAGTCATTCTTATTAATTGTAGTGGGAGAAATGCAACAAAATAGATATCATTATTATTCTCATCACCATAATCATCAAATATAGGAGGCATATTGTAATCATTAATTTTCTCCTCAATAGTAGGTGGACTGAAAATATCATATTCATCATTATAATCATCATATATTGGAGGTTTGGTATCATCATAAGCAATAGAATAGCTATCTTCCAAAGCCGGGGAACTAAAAAGATCATTTTCATAAAAACTAGCTTCCCCAAGCTTAGACTTTTCCATAGCATTAGCAATAATGGTGTCCAAAGAATTCATACTAACAACATTGCTATTAGCATGCAAATAAAGTTCCATAGGTTTTTTAATTTTCTCTTCAAACACTTCATGTCCTAACTCAAGATAAATACTATAAAGCTCCCTAATTTTGTTGTTGTTTTCCATTAAGCCTAACTAATGAAAACAAGAAACAAAAAGACAAAATTGCAGAATATAAAGGACATAACTTCGAGCACTCACACCGGAGAATGTGAGTACCTTTTACCTTACCTCCCCAGCAACGGCGCCAGAAAATAGGCGTTTGCCGTGGGAGGTTCTTCTTCTTTAATCCTCCGGTGTGAATACCTTTTACCTTACCTCCCCAGCAACGGCGCCAGAAAATAGCTTGATGTCTACGCACTTCTATTCTTGTAGACAGTTGTTGGGCCTCCAAGTGTAGAGGTTTGTAGAACATCAGCAAGTTTTCCCTTAAGTGGATCACCCAAGGTTTATCGAACTCAGGGAGGAAGTGGTCAAAGGTATCCCCTCTCAAGCAACCCTGCAATCAAGATACAAGAAGTCTCTTGTGTCCCCAACACACCCAATACACTTGTCAGGTGTATAGGTGCACTAGTTCGGCGAAGAGATAGTGAAATACAAGTGGTATGGATAATTATAAGTGGTAATGGTGATAGAAAATAGCTTGGTGGCGTGGAAAAGACTAAATTAAAACTGAAATAAAGAAGGAAGCAAGCAAACATGTAACAGATCTAATAGCAAACGGTGTTTCAGTGCTAAGAAACAAGGCCTAGGGATCATACTTTCACTAGTGAACACTCTCATATAAATATCTTCTCTTTATGATACTACTCTTAACTACTCTCCGGTTGGACACTCTAATCGATGGTAGGGCGATAACAGCACACCTCAAAGTAAGCCTTTCCCATCTAGAAAACCCCACACTGTCACCTTGAGCACTAGATGAGTCCAACAAACACCACAATTTCATAAAGACATCCAAATCCAAATATAACTCATAACAAGTATTTGTAATCTCTAGCCTAAGTGCCACCATGGTGTGCACGCTGTCACTTTCACACACATGGGGAGAGCAGAGATCTATTAAAGAACTTGAGTAGCAAGGTAGATCTATAGATTACAAGCTCATGATCACAATATGATCATGCATAGAGAGAGAGATGAACACATAGCTACCGGTAGAACCCTTAGCCTCGAGAGAGAACTACTCCCTCCTTATCATGGGAATCAGCAATGGTGATGGAGATGGTGGTGGAGATCGATGGAGATGGCCCCGGGGGCACTTCCCCGTCCCGACAGGGTGCTGGAGCTGAGACTTTCTGTCCCCCAAATCTCCCCTTCGGTGGTGGCAGCGCTGTGGAACTTTTCGTGGATTTCTGATTGATTCTTTAGGGTTTTGGTATCGGAAGGCTTCTTATAGGCGAAGAGGTAAGGTCGGTGGAGTGCCAGGGGACCCACACCACCTGGTGGCGCGGCCAGGGCTAGCCCGCGCCACCACATGGTGTGGCCAGGCCCTGGCCCTCCTCCGTCTCTGCTTCGGGCTCCGTGAGTCTTCCGGTAAAATAGGAACTTTGGCTTTTGTCCCGTCCAATTCCGAGAATATTGATTTTCTGACTTTCCTGGAACCAAAAACAGCAGAAAACAGGCAAGTGGCACTGTGGCTCTTGTTAATAGGTTAGTCCAAGAAATCATCTGAAAATTACTCCAAAGTGTGGACAAAACATAAGAAAGTAGATAAAACCAAGCATGGAACATCAAAAATTATAGATACATTTGCAATGTATCACGGGACAATTTCCTGGTCCGTCCACTTTCGTGAGTGTTGCCTCGACCATACCGAGGCCCATAAGGGCGGAGCGATGGATAGCTACTCGCGGAGCGATGGATAGCTACCCGCGGATCATCGGTTGTCGGTTGAGTTGTAAGGAGGTATGTTTGAGCTATGACAAGGGCGAATTGCGCAATTTTGGCCCTGATATGGCATGCTGAATCCACAGACATGAATGAAAGATTCAGATCTCGGGTGATGTCACGCCTGTCGGCTTCGGGTATACTATTCAGCCAAGAACTGCCTATTCGTGGCCCTGATCACCCTGCAACACTTCTAGAGTTATGGGTGGAGTTAAGTTGTACCCGTCACATACTTGATTCATTATCCCTTATTTTCCGTTCTTCTAGGTCCCTTTGCATGTTGATCAATTGCCTTCTTTGCTTGTGTAGGAGATATTGGTACACCATCATTTCGTCTTTTGTTACGTTTGTCGTCATGGGTACGACACCCTAAATAGCATTTCTTGCTCTTTCCTAGGAAGCTATGGGTAGACGAATAGCTATCCATTCTCCATTGTGTTCTCTGCCTCCTCCTTGGACGACGTGATTTTCCATGGGTGTTTCCGCTCCATTCCTGTCTGAAGTTGCATCGTTTTCAGACATAATATCATTAGGATGGATAATCAGGTTACTGTTTTCATCGCGTGGTGTTGAGATTCCTTCATCTACTCCTACTTCTCCTATGATCACGCACACCTGTTGGCGCCCCATGCATGATTTCCTGCTACGATTGTTGGAGCTGGAGGAGACATTGTCTTGAGGATGAGTGAGATCCTGCAGGTTTTCCTCTGGGTATGAATCTGCTTTTTTAATTATGGAGTCGATGCTTTTCTCATATTCGTCGTTTGTCGGGTCTGCCGTGACGAGTTATGGAGTTTTAGAGTCATATCCGAAGGAGAGGCCGTCATACAGATTGGTCAAGTACCCTAGATTTGCGGCGTGTCCACTGTTGTCTTTGACACTTGTCGGATGCGAGGTGGTCCTTTCAGTGGACCTGATAGAAGATATTGGTGTTGCTTCCGGTGCTATGATTGGAGTCGACGGACCCAAAAATATCGGATCCGAAAGATACAGAAGTTCTTCTCCTCCAATGTGAAAGTGGAGGTTTCCGATCATAAGATCTGTCTCCTCACTGAAATTTTCTAGCAGAGGGGTGGGTGGGACGTGATCGAGATTGACGGGATCGTGACAGATCTCACCGGGTTGTTGCTTGGTGAAGTTGAAGCCACCGAATTCATTACTCTAGCACTCAGACTTCCCAAAAACGGTGCCATTGACGAGGATTAACCTTGACAATGTCCATAGTTAGGGACTTGGGTTTAATAGAAATAATAGCGTTGGTTATTTCATCGTTCTATCAGACAAACAAGGAGTCAAATCTTGTTCGCGCTTTATTACAAATAGATGATTACAAAGTCGCTGATTCACTAGATGTAGTCTAACCCACGACGGGTTGTGTCTACTCCAAGCTAAGGTGTCCTTTCCGTTGGCTCCTCCAACCCTTATATGAGAGTCTGGGTCTCGGAGTCCAATACAGATCGGTTACAAGTTTGATTATAACTACCCGACTATGCCGGTTTGTCTCTCTATCTTGATTAACGCGCCTGGTTCCTGGGTTCAGATGCTTTCTAGACTCTTTATTTTTTTGTGGGCCTTGAGCTGTAGTCTAAGCATGTACCAGGCATACCAATAATAGGAACCCTATAAGTAATACCCATGTCAGAGCTATAGGCAACACGCAGAGCC
This sequence comes from Avena sativa, assembly GCA_916181665.1. Taxonomy (NCBI): domain Eukaryota; kingdom Viridiplantae; phylum Streptophyta; class Magnoliopsida; order Poales; family Poaceae; genus Avena; species Avena sativa. The sequence goes on along the minus strand of OV702295.1, from coordinate 453,605,482 downwards.
AGGCCAAAATCAAAAACTTTTCTGCTCCCGCGAGGTCTTCGGCAAGCCATCCCAAGGTCCGGCTAAGGTCAAAGGCAATAGTCTTTAATTCCCGAAGAGCAGGTGCGGAAGCTAAGGAAGCGTGTCACGATGGTGCCGTATGTTCCCCTTGTCTCGACCGGATTCAGCAAACTTCTCGATCCTGGGACCACGTCATCGCTGGCTCCGTTCTCCTCCTCGCCTCTGACTTTGCCATCGCCCAACATCACCGACGAGCACCACAATGTGGTGCCTTTACTGTCACACACACACGACAAGGTGGAACAACAGCAAGTGAGATTCTATTATCGTTCTTGCCGCCACGGGACATGAAGGTGGAATTGCCAAGTCTAGCAAAACCCTAGGAAGAAGCACTGGATTGTTGTCTGTCTGTTGGCACCCGCCTTCCTTTATATAGACAAGTAGGTGAGGGCACACAACACTTGTGTCCCTCGGTCCTAAACCCTAACCCCAGCTAAAGTGGGTCCAACCCATTGACACGTGTTCCTGTTTGAAAAAGTCTAACTTGCTGGCTTGTGATATACGGATCAACATCCGCCTAGTTCCACTCTCTTAAGTGTGCCATCCTGCAGGATTAGGGTAAGCCAGACACAAATCAGTAATCACTCAGTCAGAGCCGTAGCTCAGTGACTTTTCGACTCGAGATGATAGTCGATAGCGGCCTCTAGCAAGACTTGTCGACTCCCAGTTTCCGCAAGTGCCCTCAATGTGACGATCTACCCGAGTCCCTTTTCCTCACGATATTGGTGATAAACCGCAGAGGAGATTCTGTCATCCTAGTGCCGGTTTACTCTCATCTTGTTCCAGTAATAATTGATTCCCCCTGGTGTCACTAAGTCGAACTACCTCGATCAACACTTGATCGAGTAGCGCATGGCCATGCTTCTAAATCATATCGCATGAGAGGTCCGAGAGAATATCTCTCCGAGATGGAGGGGCAAATTCCGTTTTGGTTGTTCCACGTCACACAGCTTGCTTCGAAGTTAGTCCAAGACCACCCTTATTGCTTCTAGTTACGGTGAGAGTTAGATGGAGTCAAAGCCGGCTTTTCCACAACTCGGATTGTGCGATCCCCTCAGGTCTGAGGATTCGTTTGTGTTAGTGATAGTGTATGATGGTGTGCTCACGTCCTACTAACCTTTGGATCGTTCTGGCTATCGTACCTCTTTTGACTAGCCAATGCAAGGCGGATAGCATCTCCATGCTCATGACATGTGAAACATTGTCATCTTCTGACTTACAAATTATTCTCGGCAGTGGGTTTCCCTCCCAACCTCAAACGACTAAGGACAAACTAGCTATAGCTAGATATGAGTATGTGGTTCCACACCTGCAACAATTGCACTGACACATACAACTAGCTCCAAGCCGGATTCCGGGTTACAAATACAAGGCGGAATGTGAGCCTCTAGGGCATCATTCCTAATAGTCTCCACTTGCACGAGAGTCGAACACTCATGCACTACTAGGAAAAAGCTTATTAGTGGCGCACGTATTTTGCAATTATGCGGCGCATATCAGATGCGCCACTGTTACCTCGCCACTAAATTTTATTTCTGTGGCGCATATTGATATGTGCCATAGAAGTCTCAAATTTCTGTGACGCATATTGCCAATATGCGCCACAGATTGTTTTTTAAAATTTCAAAAAAATAATCGGGCCAGGTCTCAGTGGCGCATATTTAAAAAAAAAGCGGGCCAGATCTATATCTAGCACCGCCACAACCACCGCAATTTTGTTGGAAGCCATGTTCATGGCCAAAGTGGGGTAAGTGGAGGTCGATGGAGGAGGGGGGTCACCGGAGATGGTGGAAGAGGAGGCCGCCGAAGGAGGTGGTGGTCGCTGAAGGTCATCATCGTCGGAGGAGGTCGCCGGAGGTGGTCGGAGGAGGAGAAGGAGGAGGAGGGCATGGACGGAGGTGGTCGTTGATGTCTGCAAGAGCACAGATCGTTTTTTGCTAGTTTTGAAGTTCAGATATCGATCCCACATGGAGCCCAAAGGTAAGTGTTTATTGATGAAGTCTCTGTCACACCCAAAGTTGTCACAGGTCTTCGAGTGAATTGACTGCAAGTGTTGAAATGAGAATGGGGTTTTGATTAAATGCAATAAATTTAAATAGAACTAAAATGTAAACTTCAGAAATATAAAGCATAAAAATAAAGAACGACTTTGCTTGTTTGTTGTTTCCTGCAAATGACGAAAGGAGGCGCGGGGAGATTCAGTTCATGGTGATAGTTACTGTGCCAGGTGGACGAGCGGTGAGTGTAACTATTATAATCTTATAGATATATGTGTAGGCGTGCAACACATAATTAGTCGAAACTCCTCTTGGTAGATTTCATCCCAACTTCAATAATCCTACTAGCCTGCTACCAAAACCATGGTCAGACACTAGATGATTAAGACCCTTCAGGTTGCTTAGTGATTAAGCTCCTTGGATCGGACTAATGCAATAAGCACAGTGGTTACTCGTTATCCTCGAGTCAACTAGCTTTCCATTGATATCCCTATGTCACCCGAGGGTCGCCGGTCCACTAGAGAACAAGATCTTATCTGTGTAGAACAAAGTATCATGTTGTCTGGGCCCTTAATTGGACAACAAGCATTAGGCATCCCACATATAGTCAAGCACACATATTATAGTATTTAGAAACAATCACAAACTAATGGAAAATATATGAAGGCACATCACATCTCACCAATCCCCTACATCTCCCACGCCCAAGGGAATTACTCACACATGAGAGAAGAATGGATCATCAATATAATTGAATAAAGGGAATTCGTCTTGGTATTACCGTGGAGATCCACAATAAGAATAGAAAAATATCCAACACAATTCAAGATGGGAAGAAACGATCTCAAACCCTAGTCTTGCAAGTTGGAGATCCCTCCCTCTCTCTCTAAAGTACATGTAGTGGCTATGGAGGTGTATTGGCTAGGAGATCGAAGATCGTGGAGCGAGATGAAGAATGTCTTCTCCTTCTTCTCGGGTTCTCTTCCTTCTCCCGTCTAGATGGTGTGGCGGCCGCTGTGTTGTGTTTTCGTCCTTGGTCCCTTCATGGAAGTTGTCCCTTTTGACAAGATAGAGGTGGCGACAACTATACGGCCGAAAAATATTCCCGCCGTATAGTTGCTCATTAAAGCTTCTGTGAGCTCCCCCCGCGAGCTTCCGAGGTGGGACTTGCTTGTTTTCTCCAGAATATTGTGTTTCTCTAGTTAAATCCATCTGTTGACGTTCAGAACTTGAAACACACATTAAAAACCAAGTTTTATTTGCTACCGAAGTATTAGCGTTAGGTAAAACCAGAAAACGATCAAATCTGGGAGAAAACCATCAATAAAAGCCATCAAAAATGTGTCGAATCTCACAGCTATCAGTCGTCATTGTCGGAGGAGGAGAAGGAGGTCACCAGGGTGGAGGAGGAGGCCATGGATGGAGGTGGAGGAGAAGGGGGAGGGAGGAGAAAAGGAGGAGAAGGAAAGGAGAAGTGGAGGGAGGAGAAGAAGGAGAGGAGATGTGGAGGGAGGAGAAGAGGAGGAGAAGGAGAGGAGAAGGAGAGGAGAAGTTGAGGGAGGAGAACTGTGGAAGATAGGATAAAAGAGAGGGAGAAGGGCTGCTAGCAGGATTCAAAACTCGAATCTCGCCCAACAATTCTGTGGCACATATTGGACATATGCGCCACATAATTGTATCCCCCTTTTTATTTTTTTGCAGGAAAAAATCTTCTTTCAGCCATAACTTTTTACTCTTTTCGAATTTGGGGATTCTATAAAATCTATAATGTCGTCCATGACATTTTGTTTTGCAAAATACATCAAAATTCAAGTTTTTCAATTTTCCCTACAACTATACCCCAAAATATAACTACACCTCAAAGGATTTTTTTTAAGTTTTATCATTTTCATTTAATTTTTACAAAACAGAAAAGGCGATCCATGAGGGGATCTGTATTCAACTTTCTGTGGCACATATGTCTACATGCGCCACAGATTCATCACTTTCCGTGCACATATAGACATATGCGCCACATTATTTTCTCCCCCTTAGTTCGTTCTGGGTCCCATCAAATTTCTGTGGCGCATATGTGCATATGCTCCAAAGAATCATCACTTCATGCGGTGCACGGGAAAATATTGCGCCACAGAAACACACATTTGTGTGGCGCATATGGGTTGCATGCGCCACATAATTGCCATATTTCTGTGGTGCATGTGTCTATATGCGCCACATAATTAATTCTGTGGAGCATGCACATTAATATGCGCCACCGAAAGCCTTTCTATCTATAGCTAGTTTCCTAGTAGTGTGGCATCTCCAGGACTTATGCATCTCATGCCCATATCTCTTATGTGCGCCTCAAACTTAGGTTGTGGAAGCATATTGGTCAATGAGTCTGCAACATTTGCATCCGTGTGCACCTTGCATAGCTTAATTTCTCCGCAATCGATGAACTGCTGAATCAGGTGAAATTTCCTGAGTATGTGTTTGTTCTTCTGGTGTGTCCGTGGATCCTTAGCTTGTGCAATAGCACTAGTATTGTCACAATACACATCTAACGGACTGGACGAGTCTGGAACAACACCAAGTTCAATCAGAACATTTTTGATCCAAACCCCTTCTTTTGCCGCCTCTAAGGCAGTAACATACTCTGCTTTCGTAGTATAATTGGCCACCGATTCTTGCTTGGAACTCTTCCATCTCACTACACCTCCATTTACTATGAACACTTTGCCGGATTGCGAGCATGAGTCATCCAGGTCGGTCTGAAAGCTAGCATCCGTGTAACCCTTTACACCTAGCTCTTCCTCACCACCATAGACTAGGAACTCATCTTGAGTACATCTTAAGTTCTTAAAGATGTTCTTTACTGCTGTCTAGTGGCCTTTGCTAGGATCCGACTGATATCTGCTCATTACATTCAGAGCATAGGAAATATCGGGCCTAGTACATATCATCGCATACATGACCGATCCTACTGCCGAAGCATAAGGGATCCTCTCCATCTAACTTCGCTCATTAGCCGACACTAGGCATTGAGTCTTACTAAGTTAGATTCCATGCGCCATCGGCAAGAAGCCCTTCTTAGCCGAATCCATATTGAACTTCTTCAATATCTTATCTAGATATGTACTCTGACTCAAACCTATGAGTCTCCGGGATCTATGTCTATAAATCTTAATTCCTAATACAAATGCCGCCTCACCCAAGTCCTTCATTTGGAAACACCTTTCCAAAGAATCCTTGGTTTTTTTCCACATTGGCACGTTGTTTCTGACTATCAATATGTCATCTACATATAGTAGCATAAAAACAATTGAGCTTTCACTAAACTTCATGTATACACAAGAATCTTGCTCGCTTTTGATGAAGCCAAACAATTTGACCACTTCATCAAAACGAATGTACCAACTCCGACTTGCCTGCTTCAATCCATAGATGGATTTACGAAGCTTGCAAACTTTGTTTGGACTCGCCAGATCAACAAAAACCTCGGGATGTATCATATACACGTCCTCAATTAGATTTCCATTAAGGAAAGCCGTTTTGACATCCATCTGCCATATCTCCCAATCGAAATATGCAGCTAGTGCTAACATGATCCTTACTGCCTTAAGCATCGCTACTGGCAAGAAAGTCTCATCATAGTCAACTCCTTGAACTTGTCGAAACCCTTTCGCAACAAGCCATGCTTTATAAACATAAATATTTCCGTTTTGGTCAGTTTTCCTCTTAAAGACCAATTTTATCTCGATGGATCTTGCACCATCTGGCAGATCAACCAAGTTCCAAACTTTATTGTCATCCATGGACTTTAACTCGGATCTCATTGATCCAAGCCATGACTCGGAACCAGTACTTCCCATCGCATCCTGATAGTTAGTCGGCTCATCACCATAAAGCATAAGTACGGGTCCACATAGTCTTGCTGACCTTCGTGGCTCTGGTGCATTTGCCGGCTTAGGCACAACGTCCGGCTCAACCTCCAAGGTCGCTGACTTGTCTTGAGTCGGCTAAGAAAATCTTTCTCCAGGAAGACTCCATTTCGAGCGACAAACACTTTGCCCTCTTCTTGTTTGTAGAAATACAAACCCAAAGTTTCCTTAGGGTAACCTACAAAAACTACCTTATCCGACTTGGGGTTGAGCTCGTTAGATAGTAATCTCTTGACAAAAGCTTCACATCCCCAAATCTTAATAAAAGCCAAGGCCGACTCCTTGCCCATCCACATCTCATGTGGTGTCTTTGCTACTAATTTACATGGTACTTTCTTTAGTGTTATCGATGTTGTCTCTAGACAAAACCCCCAGAATGACAAAGGTAGATCCGTCTTACTCATCATTGACCTCACCATGTATAATAAGGTTTAGTTCCACCTTTCCGACACACCATTCCTATGGAGTGTTCCTGATGGGGTGAGCTGTGGAAATATTCTACAACTCTTGAGATGGTCATCAAACTCATGGCTCATATATTAGCCTCCACGATCTGATCGTAGAAACTTAATATTCTTGCCGAGTTGGTTTTGCACTTCACTCTGAAACTCTTTGAAATTTTCAAAGGTCTCCGACTTGGATTTCATCAGGTAGACATAACCATATCAATTGAGATCATCCGTGAATGTGAACAAATACTCATAATCACCTCTGGCTGTCGTGCTCATTGCACCATATACACCACTATGTATCAGTTCCAGCAAGTCGGACGCCCTCTCGCAACTCTTTGCGAAAGGTGTCTCGGTCATCTTTCCTAGCAAATAGGATTCACATGTTTCGAACGGCTCCAAACGAGACAAATCCAGGAGTCCATCTCCATGGAGCTTCTGCATGCGTTTCCAGCTAATATGACCAAGGTGACAATGCCACATATAAGTAGAACTAGGAACATTCGGCTTTAACCTTTTAACATTCAAGTTATAGACTGTTTTACATTCGTGATCAAGCGCAAAAAGTTCGGCTTGGACAGAAGCATAGCCATGAAACACATCATTCAAATAAGGGATTCCCATTTTCGTGCCCTCGGTTCGTTAGTTGTACTCAGTTTTCCCCAGCCGCTTAGTTTTTCCTTACTTTCCCCTCCCTCTATTCTGAAACCCTCATAGGCGCTCGGACGGGGGGGATGTCGTCAGGTCAAAGGATTGACCGCTACATGCTGACCGGTGGGACCGTGTTGGGGCGGGTCATGCATTGAGCGTTACATTATGTCGCCTCGACCGTCACATGCTGACATGTGGGGCCATGTTGGGATGGCTCTTGCATACGTGGTGAAGGGTGGGGCCACGTTGGGATGGGTCTTGCATACATGGTGAAGGGTGGCGCCGCATGGAGACATGTCGGACTGGCCTTTCTCGCTCACCCAAAGCATTCACTTCCCCTGAGCCTGTAACAGCTCCCACACCACCCCTCCACTCCCCCACCGTCATGCCCTCCTACCTTATGTTGTCCTCGGCCACCGAGTCGCTCCCTCCCCCTAGACATGGAGCCCACTCCACCTCCGGCTCCGCTCCCACCCCCTCTAGATCTACCCCTTTCATGGAACAGTATGTAACACCGGCTGGTGTACCGGTCCTCCCCGTCGAGCACAGAGAAGATTGGGTGGAATCGGAGGGATCTAACGCATGGATTCCATCTGGGTAAGCATTGTTTCCCTTTATGGATTGATTATGGGAAGTAATTGAGCACGAATAGCTGGTGCTCAACTATCTGCCTTGCTTTTCGAATAGGATTGATCCAGCGCTGGCATTTCAGCTAGCGGTTAGACTGGATACTAGCATAATTCGTGGTTATGAACAGTATCTCTCTGGATTTTACTTCCTAGTGGTGGTTGCAACCTCCATAACTGTTAGAGATTTGAAAGATAAAATATATTCTGAATTACCTCACAATAAGAATAGAAAAATATCCAACACAATTCAAGATGGGAAGAAACAATCTCAAACCCTAGTCTTGCAAGGTGGAGATCCCTCTCTCTCTCAAGTACAAGTAGTGGCTATGGAAGTGTATTGGCTAGGAGATCGAAGATCATGGAGCGAGATGAAGAACGTCTTCTCCTTATTCTCCGAATCTCTTCCTTCTCCCTTCTGGATGGTGTCGCAGCTGCTATGTTGTGTTTTCGTCCTTGGTCCCTTCATGGAACTTGTCCCTTTTGACAAGACAGAGGCGGCGGCAACTATATGGCGGGAACTATATGGCTAAAAAAATATTCCCCCGTATAGTTGCTCGTTAAAGATTCCGTGAGATCCCCTCGCAAGCTTCCAAGGTGGGACTTGCTTGTTTTCTCCAGAATATTGTGTTTCTCTAGTTAAATCCATTTGTTGATGTTCAGAACCTAAAAAACACATTAAAAACCAGGGTTTCTTTGCTACCGAAGTATTAGCGTTAGGTAAAACCAGAAAAAGATCAAATCTGGGAGAAAACCATCAATAAAAGCCATAAAAAATGTGTCGAATCTCACAGCTATCAACCCCCCAAGCTTAGATGTTGCCCGCCCTCGAGTGACAAGGAAATAAGGAAGAATAGCAGAGATTCGAGACTAAAAATAAAGGATCTCACAAGTTTGAATTGGTGTCAAATTCTTTTCTTCACAATCCCTGCAATCTTAAATATGATCATACAAGTATTCACAAGATTGCACTGAGTCCACTTCCTAACCACGTATATCTTGTTAGGAAATAAATCATATGCCCAAGCAAGTATCGAAAGTTTATCTAGGAAGGTGATACATATTCTTTTGGTGCCTCTCTTTATTGAGAGATGAATTTTTTTGTTCTTATTCATTGAACCAATTAAGAATACTCAAGTTAGCATCAAAACATTCAACTTAAGAACAACTCATATACTCCCATGTCAAAATTTCAAGGTTCTCAAAGAACCTTTTTCTTTCTTTTGTCTTTCAAAAACTTCAGCTCTTTCATAGAGAAATCATGCCACTATTTTTAACATGTTAATTGGGGCTATGTTGTGCACTCGTGACCATGATAATAAATGATGTTGAGCAATAATGGGCCATAGGAGTACTACAACTTCACTTGGAACGTGAAATCATGAGGAGACTAAATTTTTTACACGTCATAGCATTGCTGCCACAGACGTTTACATAACTCAATAGCCGAAATCAAGTGGTTTCCCATATTTAGATCGTCCGTTGGCCAGCGGAGTTAATAGTTCCCCATGGAGCATGACAGAGTTGTAATGACACGCGTAAAGCAATATCTTACGGTAATTATTAGAAAAAGTAGTGGCATAATTTCTACTACTTCGAAGCATCCATTTAATGAAACAATTTCAATCAAGGGTACCATCGAATCTATTTATATTAAGTTCAAATGGGATGGAGTAGTTCTAAAATCAAATTCTTTGAGCTAAGCATGGACTCAAGTCATCTGTCAGATGCTTTTTCTTGTTGTAAATATGTAGGAAGTATTTTTAACCAAGTCCATTGCTCAAATCAAAAAGTGTTGAACTTCTGTGAAAACAGACCAGCAGGTAAAGACGAATTTTTTCGAAGTCCTTCTATTGCTCAAATCAAAAAGTGTTGAACTAGCGAAAGTTATATAACAACCTGGGGCAGAAACACAAAAATTCACGCCTCAAAAGGACGTACAGAGATTTTACACGAATTTTTACGGTGAAGTACAAAAATCTGTTTCGGGACAGCAACTTTCCCAATCATTACTTCTCTCTCATTAGAGGTTACTCTTGGTACAAAAAGCAAATTAAAAAGGATAAGGAGCGGTTATTACAGAGGTAATAACTTCCAAGACTCATCTAAAACTTTTGGGTTATCTCCCAATAAGTACTTTTCTTTAACGCCTTTAAGTTAGGCATAAGAAGCAAGAAAAGCATCAAGTGTTCTCAAATGAAGAAGCATTAAAACCAAATTTCTTGCCCTTGGGGAACTTGTGAATGCTTGGTGGAGAAACAAAGCGCATGGTGCCCTTTTCCACATCTATTATTGCTCCAAGGAGGTCCAATAGGGATCTTCCAAGTATGATTTGTCCTTTTCCTACACATTCAGTAACAAGATAATCAATAGAAACCATTTTCCCTAGGATCTTTGTAAACACTCCTTCAGCTATTCCAATGAGTAATATTGTGGCATTATTAGCAAGAAAAAATTCTTCTCCTCCTTCAGAAAGCCCCCAAGTATTCAAAGATTCATAAATATATTTGGGCATAAGACAAAATTCAGACATGATATCATAGAGAGCATGAAAAGTTTCATTGTTTATAGCAATCTTTACTGTGGGAAGCCATTTTGAGGGTTCAGAATTTATTGACACATAGTTATGATGCTCTCTAAGTGTATTATAGCAATCTTTTAAACTAGCACTGCTGGTCTCAAGAGTATTCAATCTAGCAAATATGTTTATGAAAGAAGAATCAGAATTGCTAGGCAAGTTGTAAGTAAAGACCAAATTCTTTATGGCATTAACAACATCATCCTCATTGCATTGGAGGAAATCTCCCCCCACAACAGCATCTAAAGCATATTGATACGTCCAAAATGTATCTACTTTCCTGGACACTTTTGCTATTATTTCTCCTCTAAACTTGTGTGATTTGGATACAACTAACACGGACTGACACTGTTTTCAGCAGAATTGCCTTGGTGTCTACTTTTTGTGCGGAAAATCAACTATCAGGAAAAATCTTGGAAAATATGCCAAAAATCCTATTTCACCAGAAGACTACAGGAGCCAGAATACGAGACGGAGGAGGGCTGGGCCCAGGACACACCACCTGGCCGCGCGGGCTAGCCCAGGCCGCGCCAGGGGGTGGTCTGGCCACCCCAGACACCCCCTCGGTCTCCCTCTTCGCCTATAAGTTGCCTTCTGACCTAAAAACTCAGTGGGGTTCGACATTTTTCTAGAAGGAGTTCCGCTCCGCCGCCACCACCAGATTCCACGAAACAGCACCAGAAACTCCGTTCTGGCACCTTACCAGGACGGGGAATTGGAGGAGATCATCGCCATCACCATCACCATCGCTTCTCCATCGACCATCCATGTTTCCCCCATCTATGAGTGAGTAATCCCCCGCTGTAGGCTATGGGGATGGTAGGGATTGGATGAGATCGTTGATGTAATGGCATCGGATTGTTAGGGCATTGTGCCTAGTATCTTTTATTAGTGCTTTATGACTTTGTTGCGACTTGTTGTGCTTAATGATTGTCACTAGGGCCCGAGTGCCATGATTTCAGATCTGAACATGTTATTGATTCATTATGATAGTATTGTTTATGGTCTTATCTACAAGTTGTATACACACGCTGTTGTCCGGAACCAATGGCCCCGAAGTGATAGAAATCGGGATAACCGGAGGAAATGGCTTTGATGTGAGGATCACATGTGTTCACGGAGTGTTAATGCTTTGCTCCGGTGCTCTATTAAAAGGAGCACCTTAATTGCCAGTAGTTCCCTTGATGCCCCGCTGCAAACGGGCTGGCAGGACAAAAGATGTTGTGCAAGTTCTCATTGCGAGCACGCACAACTATATATGGGACACATGCCTAGGATTATATAGTACTTGGATGCTTTATCTTATTTATCTACAATTTCCCTATGTTCTGATTGCTATGTGAATTGCCTTGTCCATGCAACGCCCGTCCATCCATCCCTATGCCTACCGCACTCGAATCCTACTGTTTACTGCTATTGTTACTACTGTCTTTACTTTACTATTCCTACTACAAAACTCTTGCTACTGATAAACTGCTATGAGCAAGATTGTTTCCAGGTGCAGCTGAATTGACAACTCAGTTGTTAAGGCTTATAAATATTCTTTGGTTCCCCTTGTGTCGAATCAATAAATTGGGTTTCACTTCCCTCGAAAATACTATGATACACCCCCTATACTTGTGGGTCATCAAGACTATTTTCTGGCGCCATTGCCGGGGACCATAGCTTCATTTATCAAGTTCACTTGGATTCACTATTGTTCAAGCTAAGTTTATTTCTTCCTTGTTTGCTTGTTTCTTTATCAATAACACAAAAAAATTGGTTCCTACTCTAGTTGTTATTTTCGTTGGTCTGTTATTGTCTTGCTCTATCATGCTTGTTGGCAATGGTTGGTTTCTTTGAAACTGAAGCTTATTGGCAAGGTGGGTTCACGGAAGATCAAAAATATTATTACAAGGAACACCGCTTGTCACAAAAAGGGAAACACTTATGGGAACAAATTGATAGATTGTATACCATTGCTAGAAACGTGTGCTCTACTTATAATGTTACTTATTGTTGTGATGAGTCTTGTTGCAGAAAGAGGTATAAACACCTCCCTTTTCAATGTGAGTATAGTGATAATGATACCATATCTTCCTATGCTAAAGGAATTTATGACTTTTATGATGTGGAACAAATTGAAGAATTTATTGCTTGGAAGGGTGCTTTTGAACTTGCTAGTTTGCTTGAAAATATTGATGATTCACCTTACAAATATGAGGTGTATGGTATACTTAAATTTTGCTTTGATAATTACGAGGATGAAAATGGCTATATTCTTGAATATTTTAATAGATGCTTTCCACAAATGGAAAAGACTAATGCCTTGCAGGATCCTATGGAAGAAGAAATTGATGAACCTGAAATCTCATTAGATCAAAAAGAGAAGGAGAGTGATGAACAAAAGGAGGAAGAATGGATTAGCTACCCATGCCTACCTTCTAATGAGAGTAACTCTTTATCCCTTACATTATTTGATTGTCCTCCATGCTTACTAAAGGAGGATGATTGTTATGTTCCTGAGGATTCTCTTGAAAATGTTTATGATAAAGCTCTAGTGCATGTAGATCATGAAAAGCATGCTTTATGTGATAGTTATATGGTTGAGTTTATTCATGAGGCTACTGAAAATTATTATGAGAGAGGAAAATATGGTTGTAGAAGTTTTCATGGTATTCAAACACCTCTCTATGAGCTGAAAGTTTTGAAGTTACTCTTGTTTTATCTTCCTATGCCTGTCACTTTGTTCTTTGCGAATTTATTTGCATACACGATTCCTATGCATAGGAAGTGGGTTAGACTTAAATGTGTTTTGAATTTGCTTCTTGATGCTCTCTTTTACTTCAACTCATATTTCTTATGAGAGCATCCTCTAAAACTTTTATGCCTGAAGATGATAATATGTCTATTATTATTGGGAGACCTTTTCTAAATACTGCAAGAGCTGTTATTAATTGTAATCAAGGAAAGGTGACCTTCAATGTTAATGACAAGGAACATACTGTCTATTTCCCCAAGAAGATTGAAAGGACTTATAGTTTGAATTCAATTGAACATGTTGAAGGCATTCAAGTTGGAGAAATATATTTTCCCATACCAAGAGAAAAATTTGAAACTATTATGATTGAGACCATTGCTATCAAGGTTGAGGTAACATAATCATTAGTGGAATACAAAGTTTTGTCTCATATGAAATTTTTTTGGTAGCAAGACCTGATCAACCTTGTTAACAAAAGGATTTAAGTGAACAAAACAATGTTTTCACTATGATTATCTCAGTTTACTTCTATTCTATCCATTTCAGTTTTTGCTTATGCCTAACTTAAAGGCATTAAAGAAAAGTACTTATTGGGAGATAACCCAAAAGTTTTAGATGAGTCTTGGAAGTTATTACCTCTGTAATAACACTCCTTATCCTTTTTATTTGCTTTTTGTGCCAAGAGTAACCTCTAATGAGAGAGAAGTAATGATTGGGAAAGTTGCTGTCCTGAAACAGATTTCTGTGCTTCACCGTAAAAAAATCGTGTAAAATATCTGAACGTCTTTTTGAGGCGTGAATTTTTTTGCTTATGCCCCAGGTTGTTATCTAACTTTCATTAGTTCAACACGTTTCGATTTGAGCAACAGAAGGTCTTCGAAAAAATTCGTCTTTACCTGCTGGTCTGTTTTGACAGATTTCTGCCATTTTCTGCATTTGCTTCTTGTTGGTTCCTTTTTGAGTTCTTTTGGGGAATTGAGCTTTTTGAGGGAAGTGCTACAGTAGCTAGTGTTCTAATGGAAGTTTATTTGGTGTTAGAACTGAACCTTAAGACTTATTTATCTTGAGTGCACTAATGTTGCTAATAAAGATTGTGTGAAGTTTTGTATGAAGGAAAACTTTCAGGTGTATGGAAGGAATGAGTAATGAGATGAAGGATGGACTAAAGCTCAAGCTTGGGGATGCCACGCGTGTCACCCCAAGAAATATCCAAGAAGTACAAGCGTCAAAGCTTGGGGATGCCCAAGGCATCCCCTTCTTCATCAATAAAAATCCCAGGTTTCTTCCAAACACTTCATTTTTATTGTTTCATGCACAGTTGTGTTGTTCTTGGAGCGTCTTCTTTTTCGTTTTCATTTTGGTTTTTCGTTTTCTTTGGTTTGCTTAGTTTGCTGAATAAATTGGTTGTATCTCCTCTTTCATGTGTTGGTTTTCAAATAGTTTGGTTTGGTTTGGAAAAGAGTAGGAAAGCTCATGCTTATGTGGTAAAAAGAGCTCATTTTTGACTATGGCCTATTCTTTGTTATGCCATGCTCGATATTGTTTTGGCTTTATGCTTAGTATTCTTTGCTGTAGCATGACTTGTTATAAACAATTGAGATTGCTTAATGTGCCTTGGATGAATCATGCGTTGTTTTAGCATATTAAAGCATAAGTATAGTGGTATTCTCCTTTGATGCTTTATTTGGGTTGACTTGGCGCATGCTCACACCATGTTATGACTATCTCAAGTCACCATAAGCCTTTATGATCCTTTAGTTTTCAACTTGTAGTATCACTTTATGCTTTGATCAATGATGTTTTGTCGCTCGGCATGATTATGGCCATTATTGCTCTCTCGTTTGTCGCTCCCTTACAATTGCTAGCCTTCACTTTTACTGAGTATGTTTTACTCAAGTTCCAAACTCCCTAAACCAAATATTTCCAAAGTGTCCACCATACCTACCTATTAGCATCATTTGCTACTCCCGTGCATATTCAATGTGCCTTGTTTTCTTCCGAATAAAATGTTTGCTTGTTATGGGAAAATTAGTTAGTAAAGCTCTCACGAACTTGGTGGCACACTTTATTTCCTGCACTTAATAAACCTAAACCATTGTGAACTCTCCATGAAAGTTATATGCTTACAAATTATAGGCTGGGGATTAGCAGAACCGTGTTGTCACGGGGAACACTTCCAACACTTGTAAATATATACCCAGTTGATACCTTGCTCTTTTGTTTGCGGATGTCGTCGGTGCGAAATAAAAGGGGAGCTTGTAAGTCCATGGAGTTATGTATGTGTGTTAGAGAAACGCCTGGGCCGCTGGTCTAATCCATGCTGACATGGTGGAAACCTGTAGCATAACCATAATGATATCTATGAAGCATTCTTTTGATAAAAAAAGAGAGATAGATATTGAGAAAAAGAAAAAAAGAGATTTATGAAAAGAGGAAACAGAGAAAAAAGCACCATTTTCCCATGGTAAATAAGAAGATTGCTGAGATACTCATTGTCTGCTTGCCTTGTCATTTTGATATGGGGATTCTTCCGTATCATCGGGCAAGGGGTACCCTGATGGCGGTTCTCTATGATATGCACATACTTACGATGACAAGAACTTACCGATAACTAAAGTTGAGTAGCATGAGGAGCGGCCCTCGTACTCAAGGGACTTGGGATTTTCAGTTTATAGTCTATCAAGCATATAACTCAGATTGGACCTCACTTTCACCTTAACCACATTAAAGATGCTTATGATAGGGGCAATGAGAGCTCAAAGCTAATGAGTACCATACTTTCAGCATTTGGAAGCCTTTCAAACTATTCAAAACCTTCATTAACTTGTTGAGTCTCCACATATTCTTTGAGCACTTTCTTGAGAGCATATTGGGCATTCTTAGTTCTATGTGCATTGGCCCAAGACTTGTTGATTGGTGCATACCTGGATATTGCTTGTTTTAAACTATTTGTATCTAGTCACTCTTGTAAACTTTGAAGGTGTCCTATGCATTTATGTTTGCTACTCTATGAGGGACAAGCTGAGTACCACTATGCTATGTTTTCTTTATGTGAAACAAACAAACGTCTTGCAAAGCATTGTTATTCATGAATCTTTTGTTTGTGCCTTTTCATGTTGCATCATAGTTTCTTTGTCTTATTGCTAAAACTTTGCCTTTCATGTTATGATTGAAGTACTTTGATCCCAGCTTTGAGTGTTTTACAAATACTTTGATCAAGTCTTTGATGGTGCATGTCACCTTAAAAATTATTCTTTCTTTTTATCACTTACCTACTCGAGGACGAGCAGGAGTTAAGCTTGGGGATGTTGATACATTGCAAATATATCTATAATTTTTGATGCTCCATGCTTGGTTTTATCCACTTTCTTGTGTTTTGTCCACACTTTGGAGTACTTTTCATATGATTTCTTGGACTAACCTATTAACAAGAGCCATAGTGCTAGCTGCCTGTTTTCTGCTGTTTTTGGTTCCAGGAAAGTCAGAAAATGAATATTCTCGAAATTGGATGGGACAAAAGCCAAAGTGCCTATTTTCTAGAAGACTCATAGAGCCAGAATACGAGACGGACGAGGGCCAGGGGCTGGCAACACCACCCCTAGGCGCGGGCTAGGCCTGGCCGCGCCAGGGCATGGTGTGGTGGCCCCAGGCACCCCCTCGGTCTCCCTCTTCACCTATAAGAAGCCTTCTGACCTAAAAACTCTGGGGAGTTCGACGTTTTTCTAGAAGGAGTTCCGCTCCGCCGCCACCACCAGATTCCACGAAACAGCACCAGAAACTCCGTTCTGGCACCCTGCCGGGACGGCGAATTGGAGGAGATCATCGCCATCATCATCACCATCGCTTCTCCATTGACCATCCATGTTTCCCCATCTATGAGTGAGTAATCCCCCGCTGTAGGCTTGGGGATGTTGATACATTGCAAATATATCTATAATTTTTGATGCTCCATGCTTGGTTTTATCCACTTTCTTGTGTTTTGTCCACACTTTGGAGTACTTTTCATATGATTTCTTGGACTAACCTATTAACAAGAGCCATAGTGCTAGCTGCCTGTTTTCTGCTGTTTTTGGTTCCAGGAAAGTCAGAAAATGAATATTCTCGAAATTGGATGGGACAAAAGCCAAAGTGCCTATTTTCCAGAAGACTCATAGAGCCAGAATACGAGACGGACGAGGGCCAGGGGCTGGCAACACCACCCCTAGGCGCGGGCTAGGCCTGGCCGCGCCAGGGCATGGTGTGGTGGCCCCAGGCACCCCCTCGGTCTCCCTCTTCACCTATAAGAAGCCTTCTGACCTAAAAACTCTGGGGAGTTCGACGTTTTTCTAGAAGGAGTTCCGCTCCGCCGCCACCACCAGATTCCACGAAACAGCACCAGAAACTCCGTTCTGGCACCCTGCCGGGACGGCGAATTGGAGGAGATCATCGCCATCATCATCACCATCGCTTCTCCATTGACCATCCATGTTTCCCCATCTATGAGTGAGTAATCCCCCGCTGTAGGCTATGGGGGTGGTAGGGATTGCATGAGATCATTCATGTAATGGCATCAGATTGTTAGGGCATGGTGCCTAGTATCTTTTATTAGTGCTTTATGACTTTGTTATGACTTGTTGTGCTTAATGCTTGTCACTAGGGACCGAGTGCCATGATTTCAGATATGAACATGTTATTGATTCATTATGATAGTATTGTTCTTGGTCTTATCTACAAGTTGTATACACACGTTGTTGTCCAGAACCTATGGCCCCGAAGTGACAGAAATCGGGATAACCAGAAGGGAAAGGCTTTGATGTGAGGATCACATGTGTTCAGGAGTGTTAATGCTTTGCTCCGGTGCTCTATTAAAAGGAGCACCTTAATTGCCAGTAGTTCCCTAGAGGCCCCGCTGCAAACGGGCTGGCAGGACAAAAGATATTGTGCAAGTTCTCATTGCGAGCACGTATGACTATATATGGAACACATCCTAGGATTGTCTAGTACTTGGATGCTTTATCTTATTTATCTGCAATTGCCCTATGTTCTGATTGCTATGTGAATTGTCATGTCCATGCAACGCTCCGTTCATCCATCCCTATGCCTACCGCACTCGAATCCCACTGTTTACTGCTTTTGTTACTACTGTCTTTACTTTACTACTGCTGCTACTCTGCTATTCCTACTACAAAGTTGTTGCTACTGATAAACTGCTGTGAGCAAGATTGTTTCCAGGTGCAGCTGAATTGACAACTCAGTTGTTAAGGCTGATAAATATTCTTTGGCTCCCCTTGTGTCGAATCAATAAATTGGGTTTCACTTCCCTCGAAAATACTGCGATACACCGCCTATACTTGTGGGTCATCAATGACCCACAAGTATAGGGGGTGTATCACAGTATTTTTGATAAGTAAGAGTGTCAAATCCAACGAGGAGCGGAAGGTGTTGACAAGTGGCTTGGATCGGGAATTCTCTGTAAATACTTCACAAACGGATTTTTAAGGGTTTTTGATAATGCAGATAAATAAAGTGCGAGTAAATAAAAGACAATGATAATAATAGCAGCAAGTGGCCAATCCTTTCTTTAGCAAAGGACAAGCCAGTTGTATTACTTAAGATGACCAAACGTTCTCGAGGACACATGGGAATATTGTCAAGTGCTTTTGCTTCATATAGTTGATTAATCTTCTTTGGTTGGATAAGTGTTGTGTGGGTGAACCTGTGCTAATTTACTGACCTTCCTAGGACTAATACATACTTGTAATTAAACCCATTGCAAGCATCCGCAACTACAAGAAAGTAATTAAGATAAAAACCTAACCACAACCTTAAACTCTGAGATCCTACACTCCCTTGTGCAAAGGTTTCCTAATGGGGGTTCAGGTTTCTGTCACTCCGGCAACCCCACGATTAGTAGCCAAATACACAATGCATTCCCCTAGTCCCATAAAGGTGAAGTATCATGTAGTCGACGTTCACATGACACCACTAGAAGAATAACACCACATCTTAAGTATCAACCATTGAATCTTTCTCAACACAATTCCACTACTAACAACATGACTTCTCCCATGTCCTCAAGAACTAAACGAACTACTCACGAGACATCATATGGATCAAGATCAGAGATGAAATAATGATAAGTAACAATCTGAACATGAACAATAATTCAATGGTTCCACTTAATAGCATCAACTACAACAAGTAATCAACACCGGGAAAGTTTCCCCTAAGAACTATGCAAGATTCAACCCAATTGTTACAGCGGTATGGAGTGGTGATGATGGTGCTGGTCGAGATGATAGTGGAGATGATGATGATCCCGATGAAGTCCAGCTTGATGATGGTGTTGATGGCGACCATCTCCCCTCTCCGGGAAGGAATTTCACCGGCATATTTCTGCCTGCCGGAGAGCACTTTATCTCTCTGCAGTTTTCCGCCCTATAGAGGCGGCAGAATCTTTTTGTGGTCTCTCCCCGATTCTTAGGGTTTCGAGGGGATTATATACGCCAAAGGGCAATGCTGGGAGTGGGCCAGGGTGGCCACACCACCTGGTGGCACGGTCAAGGGGGACCCGCGCCACCAGGGGGTGTGGGCCCCCTATGGCCCATCTCCGCTCCTCCTTCTGGCTTCCTTCGTCTTTTGGAAAAATAGATTTTCCGTATAGTTTCCAGGATTTTCTGATCTTCGCGAATTTTGCATCCAAACGGTGCTTTTTCCATCAGAATCCTGACTCTAGTGGTTCATCCTCCAAAAATCATCAATCATGCAAAAATAGATGAAATAATATAAGTACCATCTCTTAATATGAAATATATCAATGAATAACAGTGAATTATGATATAGAATAGTGATGCAAAATGGACACATCAACCCCCCCTCCCCAAGCTTAGACTTCGCTTATCCCCAAGCGAAAACTGAGCTCAATAAACATGTCCACATGTTTATGGAGTGAAGTGTCGATAAAGAGAATATGGACAAGAAGCATCACATTCATCAATACACAAATCATAATAGAAAACAACTCACTATTATATAGTTCAACTTGCAACGAGTAAGGGAAACACAATAAAGATACACAAAGTAAATCATAATTGGTAATGGCAAACTTTGTTCTTGGTCATAGAACGGTTAACAAATTACAATAGTCAAATTTAATGGGTTTTCAATGATAGCTTTCAAAGTAATATCCACTTAGATAAGAGTAGTGTGCAAAACAAGGAACATAAGAAACATGATTGAATATATCATCATATGGGTGACTGAATCACAACAACTCAAATGCTTGCTTGAGATATAAAGGAATAGGTTTACTGACTCAACTAAAAAGTAAAAGAAAGGACCTTCGCAGAGGGAAGCAGGGATTTTCAAGTTTCATAAAGAGCCTCCAAAAATTATGGTACTTACTAGCTTTCAGCTCTCATTGCCCCTATCATAAGCATCTTGAGGTGATTAAGGTTAATGTGAGGAAAATATGAGTTATATGCTTGAAAAATTATAAGTTAGAAGTCTCATGCCCCTTGAGTACGAGTACCAGACATCATGCTACTCAACTTTGGTTTCTGGTAAGTTCTTGTCATTGTAAGTGTATGTGTATCATAGAGAACCGCCAACGGGGTAGCTGATAACCCACAAGTATAGGGGATCGTGTGTAGCCTTTTCGATAAGTAAGAGTGTCGAACCCAACGAGGAGATAAAGGTAGGATAAATATTCTCTCAAGTTCTATCAACCACTGATACAACTCTACGCACACTAAACGTTTGCATTATGTAGGAAATAAAACTAAAGCAACAATACGAGTAATAGAGATAGCTTTGCATGATAATAAATAACAAGTAAAGCTAGTTGCTGCAGCAATAAAATACACTAAACTAACAGAACCATGAGTGTGGAATAGTGGTGGTAATTGTGGTGGCTTTGTCCAAGTTTAAATAACGAATAAATCGGGTTCATTGTCTTCGATGTAGTTTTCTATGTGGGAGAGACTAAATATACATGCGCTTCACTACTTGGAATTACATGTACTATATGATTGGATTGTTAGCAAACATCCGTAAATACTAATCAATGCATTAAGGTTTCCCCAACCATAGCTTTAAGTTTAATGGACCTCTTACTCCCATACGTGCAACGTTCCGGTTCGGGTCCTTAGGTTTCTGTCACTCCGGTAGAACTCCCCTTCCTTTTACACATACTACAAACCCTATGATGTTTAATCCATGCGCGCACAAATATAATGGACACCAAAGGACTGTACCATATCAGCATACAACTCTAATGAACCAAAGACGTTCAACCATTCAATCTAAGAACAAAGAAACCACATAAACATGACATAGATCATAGGATTATAACTTATAGCATCAAACACCATGTTTACATAGGACGGTACAGAGGTGTGTGGGAGGATGAACCACTGTATACTAGGAGGATTAGGTGATGGAGATGGCGGTGAAGATGGTGAAGAAGGCGGTGGCAGCGCTAGCGGTGGCGCGGGGGACTCCTTCCCCGCCGCCGGTATCATGGGGGAGAACCGCCCCTTAGCCTCCAAATGTCTACGCACTTCTATTCTTGTAGACAGTTGTTGGGCCTCCAAGTGCAGAGGTTTGTAGAACAACAGCAAGTTTTCCCTTAAGTGGATCACCCAAGGTTTATCGAACTCAGGGAGGAAGTGGTCAAAGGTATCCCTCTCAAGCAACCCTGCAATCAAGATACAAGAAGTCTCTTGTGTCCCCAACACACCCAATACACTTGTCAGGTGTATAGGTGCACTAGTTCGGCGAAGAGATAGTGAAATACAAGTGGTATGGATAATTATAAGTGGTAACGGTGCCAGAAAATAGCTTGCTGCCATGTGGTTGACGTGGGAAAAGACTAAAGGCAAACTGAAATAAAGAAGGAAGCAAGCAAACATGTAACATATCTAATTGCAAACGGTGTATCAATGCTTAGAAACAAGGCCTAGGGATCATACTTTCACTAGTGAACACTCCCATATAAATATCTTCTCTTTATGATACTACTCTTAACTACTCTCCAGTTGGACACTCTAATCCATGGTAGGGCTATAACAGCACACCTCAAAGTTCATCTTTCACATATAGAAAACCCCACACTGTAACCTTGAGTACTAGATGAGTCCAACAAACACCAAAATTTCATAAAGACATCCAACTCCAAATATAACTCATAACAAGTATTTGTAATCTCTAGCCTAAGTGCCACCATGGTGTGCACGCTGTCACTTTCACAAACATGGGAAGAGCAGAGATCTATTAAAGCACTTGAGTAGCAAGGTAGATCTACTTGATTACAAAGCTCATGATCACAATATGATCATGCATAGAGAGAGAGATGAACACATAGCTACCGGTAGAACCGTTAGCCTCGAGAGAGAACTACTCCCTCCTCATCATGGGAATCAGCAACAACGATGGAGATGGTGGTGGAGATCGATGGAGATGGCTCCGGGGGCACTTCCCTATCCCGGCAGGGTGCCGGAACAGAGACTTTCTGTCCCCTGAATCTCCCCTTCGGTGGCGGCGACGCTGCGGAACTTTTCGTGGCTGGAGGCTTGATTATTTAGGGTTTATGCATCGGGAGGCTCTTATAGGCGAAAGAGGCAAGGTCGCTGGCCGGCCAGGGAGCCCACACCATGCCCTAGCGCGGCCAAGGGGGACCCGCGCCTAGGGGTGGTGTGGCCACCCAGTGGCCCCTCTCCGGCTCTCCTTCTGGCTCCGAGAGTCTTCCGGGAAAATAACAACTTTGACTTTTGTCCAGTCCAATTCCGAGAATTCATTTTCTGACTTTCCTGGAACCAAAAACAGCAGAAAACAGGCCACTGGCACTGTGGCATCTTGTTAATAGGTTAGTCCAAGAAATCATATGAGAAGTACTCCAAAGTTGGAACAAAACACAAGAAAGTAGATAAAACCAAGCATGGAACATCAAAAATTATTGATATTTGCAATGTATCAACATCCCCAAGCTTAACTCCTGCTCGTCCTCGAGTAGGTAAGTGATAAAAAGAAAGAATAATTTTTGAGGTGACATGCACCATCATAAACTTGATCAAAGTATTTGTAAAACATTGATAGCTGGGATCATAGTACTTCAATCATAACATGAAAGACAAAGTTCTAACAATAAGGCAAAGCAAGTTTGTTACAACCTGAAAAGGCATAAACAAAAGATTCATGAATAACAATTCTTTGCAAGACGTTTGTTTGTTTCACATAAAGAAAACATAGCATAGTGGTATTCAGCTTGTCCCTCATAGAGTAGCAAATATAAATGCATAGGACACCTTCAAAGTTCATAAGAGTGACTAGATACAAATAATTTAAAATAAGCAATATCAAGTTATGCATCAATCAACTAGTCTTGGGACAATGCACATAGAACTAAGAATGGCCACTATGCTCTCAAAGTATGTGCATAAAGGTAGAAGGTGGAGACTCAATATATAAGTGGAAGAAAGGCCTTCATAGAAGGAAGCAGAGATTCAAGTTTCATAAAGAGCTTCCAAAAATTATGGTACTTAATAGCTTTCAGCTCTCATTGCCCCTATCATAAGCATCTTGAAGTGATTAAGGTTAAAGTGAACAAACTATGGTGTACATGCTTGATGAAGTATAAGTTAGAAATCTCATGTCCCTTGAATACGAGGGCCGCTCCTCACGCTACTCAAGTTTAGTCACCGGTAAGTTCTTGTCATCGGAAGTACATGTGTATCATAGAGAACCGCCAACGTGGTACCCCTTGCTCGATGATACGGAAGAATCCTCATATAAAAATGACAAGGCAAGCAGACAACGAGCATCTCAGCAATCTTCTTATTTACCATGGGAATATGGTGCTTTTTTCTCTCTTTCCTCTTTTCTCATATCTCTTTTTTCTTTTTTCTCAATATCCGACTATTTTTTCTATAAGAATGCTTCATAGACAACTCATTATGGTTACGCTATAGGTTTCCACCATGACAGCATGGATTAGACCAGCAGCCCAGGCGTTTCTCTAACACATATACATAACTCCATGGACTTACAAGCTCCCCTTTCATTTCACACCGACGACATCCATAGACAAAAGAGCATGATATCAACTAGGTACAAAGTACAAGTGCAATGTTGAAAGCGTTCCCCATGACAACATGGTTCTGCTAATCCCCAACAAATAAGTGCAAGCATATACAACATAGATGACACAATGGTTCAAGTTTATTAAGTGCAAGAAAATTAAAGTGTGCCATCAAGTTCGTGAGAGCTTTAATCACTAGTTTTCTCATAACAAGTTTAATTTGGAAGGTAGATAAAAACATGAATATACTTGGAATAGCATATGCTAATAGGAAGGTATGGTGTACTCTTTGGAATAACTTGGTTTTAGGAGTTGGATGTATGAGTGGAACTCATACTTGGTTGTGGAGGCTAGCAAAAAACTGGGAGCGACAAACTAAGAGAGGAATAATGGCCATAATCATGCAGAGCGACAAAACATCATTGATCAAAGCATAAAGTGATACTACAAGTTGAAAACTAAAGGATCATAAAGGCTGTGGCGACTTGGGATAGTCATAACATGGTGTGAGCATGTGCCAAGTCAACCCAAATAAAGCATCAAAGGAGAATACCACAATACTATGCTTTAATATGCTAAAACAACGCGTGATTCTTCAAAGGCACATTAAGAAATCTCAATTGTTTATAACAAGTCATGCTACAACAAAGAATAGTAAGCATAAAGCCAAATCAATATCAAGCATGGCATGACAAAGCATAGGCCACAGTCAAAAACAAGCTCTCTTTACCACTTAAGCATGCACTTTCCTACTCTTTTCCAATCCAAACCAAACTATTTGAAAACCAATGTATGAAAGAGGGGATCCAACCAATTTATTCAGAAAACTAATAAAACAAAGCAAACAAAAAACCAAAACCGAAATGAAAAAGAAGACGCTCCAAGAACAACACAACTGTGCATGAAACAATAAAAATGAAGCGTTTGAAAGAAACCTGGGATTTTTTATTGATGAAGAAGGGGATGCCTTGGGCATCCCCAAGCTTTGACGCTTGTACTTCTTGGATATTTCTTGGGGTGACACGGGTGGCATCCCCAAGCTTGAGCTTTAGTCCATCCTTCATCTCATTACTCATTCTCTCCATACACCTGAAATTTTTTCTTCATACAAACCTTCACACAATCTTTATTAGCAACATTAGTGCACTCAAGATAATAAGTCTTTATGTTCAGTTCCAACACCAATAAAACTTCCACTAAAACACTAGCTATTGTAGCACTTCCCTCAAAAAGCTCAATTCCCCAAAAGAACTCGAAAAGGAACCAACAAGAAGCAAATGCAGAAAATGGCAGAAATCTGTCAAAACAGACCAGCAGGTAAATATGAATGTTTTCGAAGCCCTTATGTTGCTCAAATAAAAAGTGTTGAACTAACGAAAGTTAGATAACAACCGGGGTCAGAAGCACAAAAATTGACGCCTCAAAAGGACGTTCAGAGATTTTACACGAATTTTTACGGTGAAGCACAGAAATCTGTTTCAGGACAGCAACTTTCCCAATCATTACTTCACTCTCATTAGAGGTTACTCTTGGCACAAAAAGCAAATAAAAAGGATAAGGAGCGGTTATTACTGAAGTAATAACTTCCAAGACTTATCTAAAACTTTTGGGTTATCTCCCAATAAGTACTTTCCTTTAATGCCTTTAAGTTAGGCATGATAGTTTGAGAAGACGCTCACATAAGAAATATGAATTGAAGTAAAAGAGAGCATCAAGAAGCAAATTCAAAACACATTTAAGTCTAACCCACTTCCTATGCAAAATAATCTTGTAAAGAAACAAGTCATGAAAGCACAAAGCAACAAGTATAGGAAAGCAAAACAACAGTAACTTCAAAATTTTCAACATAAAGAGGGAAACTTAATATTGTTGAGACACATAAAACCATGTTTCCCTCTCTCATAATAACTTCCAGTAGCATCATGAATAAAAATTAACAATATAACTATCAGACGAAACATTCTTATCATGAGCCACATGCATAAAATAATTAATACTCCCCACATAAACATAGTCATTCTTATTGATTATAGTGGGAGCAAATTCAACAAAATAGCTATCATTATTATTTTCATCACCATAATCATCAAATATAGGAGGCATATTGTAATCATAATTAATTTCCTCCTCAATAGTAGGTGGACTGAAAATATCATATTCATCATTGTAATCATCATATATTGGAGGTTTGGTATCATCATAAGCAATAGAATAGCTATCTTCCAAAGCTAGGGAACTAAAAAGATCATTTTCATAAAAACTAGCTTCCCCAAGCTTAGACTTTTCCATAGCATTAGCAATAATGGTGTCCAAAGAATTCATACTAACAACATTGCTATTAGCATGCAAATAAAGTTCCATAGGTTTTTTAATTTTCTCTTCAAACACTTTATTTCCTAACTCAAGATAAATACTATAAAGCTCTCTAATTTTGTTGTTGTTTTCCATTAAGCCTAACTAGTGAAAACAAGAAACAAAAAGACAAAATTGCAGAATCTAAAGGAAATAACTTCGAGCACTCACACCAGAGGATGTGAGTACCTTTTACCTTACCTCCCCGGCAACGGCGCTAGAAAATAGCTTGATGTCTGATGGCTCTCTGTATGGCGCCAGAAAAATGCTGGAGCGGTGTTGATGTAGAGCTCGTTGGGAACCCCAAGAGGAAGGTATGATGAGCATAGCAGCAAGTTTCCCTCAGTATGAAACCAAGGTTTAATCGAACCAGTAGGAGCAAGGAAACACCCCAAAGGTGTTACTAGCTGAGCTTTGGCAGGGCGCACTACCGGTGCTAATAGCAACATGGAGACCTGCAAAACACAACCACAGAACTTTGTCCCCAACTTGCGATGAGGTTGTCAATCTCACTTGTTTTGCAGAAAACAAAGGATTAAACGTATCGAATGGAAAGAAGTAATAGTTTGCAGAAAGTAAACATAAAAGTAGTAACAGTTTATAGATTGTATGTAAAGAAAAGAGGACCGGGATCCATAGTTCACTAGAGGTGGCTCTCCTTAGATAGATAACATGCTGGGTGAACAAATTACTGTGGGGCAATTAACAAACATCGAGAAAGCAATACATGCATATACTAATCATCTTGACTCCTTTGAGACTTGATTGGGCATTACAACATTATACATAGACCGCCATCCAACTGCATCTATGACTAATAATCCACCTTCAGGTTATCATCCGAACCCCCTCCAGTATTAAGTTGCAAGAAACAAATTATTGCTTTACGAATTGCGTGTAAAATAAACAATACGATTGTTCTATGAACAAAGGATTGTTGTTTTCTCCCTAGTAGCAACAACACATCTAGTACCTTAGAGATTTCTGTCACTTCCCCAGATTACCAGAGGCATGAACCCACTATCGAGCATAAATAGTAACTCTTGGAGTTGCTAGCATCTACTTGGCCAAGATAGCTACTAACAACGGAAAGCATGCAAGATCACAAATAACAAAGACATGATAGAATCAATAATCAATCTAAAATAGCATCTCAATATCCATCGGATCCCCGCAAACACAACATGTAGAATTATAAATAGATGATCTTGATCATGAACGGAGCTCACAAGATCTAGACATGAAAGCACAAAGGAGGAGAACCAGCCATCTAGCTACTACATGGATCCGTAGTCCAAGGATGAACTACTCACGCATCACACCGTAGGCTTGCATGGTAATGAAGAAGGCCTCCAGGATGAATTCCCCTCTCCGGCAGGGTGCCGGGAAGAGCTTCAGATCCCTCCCGATCTAGGGATGGAGATGACGGCGGCTACAGACTCTTTCGTGGATTTTTGATCGGGTACTTAGGGTTTTCGTCCCGAGGGCATCTTATAGGCGGAAGGGGAGGACGAGGGGGTGCCAGGGGACACCACACCACCCCCTGGCGTGGGCCAAGCTTGGTGTAGCATCCCATCTGTCTAACATATGTAATGCTACATGGTCTAGTAATATAATGGTTACTTCCTATATATAATTATTGCATCATAATTATATCATGCTCATGTCATCATGCCACCTTGCATTTGAGCATCATATAAAACCTTTTCATTTGGTTCTTCTCTCATATGCATTATTAATTGTATTTGGCTCTTGATATATTGTATTTGAATCTTGATAAATGCTTGATGCCCAAGTTGAGTTGGGGGCATATCTTTTATTCCACCCTACCACCTTTCTTTGTCACCACCTCATAATTCCACCACCCTTCTTTTGTTTCCACCCATCATCTCCACCATCTTAATTATATATGATCCCATGTTCTTCTTTTGGTATTTATATCTAGCTCATAAATAATTGAGGATGGTTCCCTCTACTCTCTACATGCTTCCATACCATGGCTATAATTGTTTTCACAATATTGTGTATGGGAGCATGCTTTCCACCTTTTATACCATGTTAGCTAGTGATCTCATCTCACATGTGGTCTGTTGAATTAGGATCATGTTTGAACTATGGTGTGGCTAGATGATAATAATAGTGGTATCTACCCACTAGCATGGGCCACATTCTTGTTCATGCATGACCATGATTTGAATATACCATATGTGTTGGAAGGCTTCCATAACCAAATTTGGGAAATACTCTAAACTTGAATTCTTATTAAAACTAGTTGTTTACACAACTAGCAACATTGCATTTAATGCATGCATGCCCCATGCAAGGATTGCCTCCTTTTATCCCCTTACTTTTTGTTTTTTTTCTTCTTTTAGTTGTTTTGAATCGGTTTTGGATGGATCAAAATTCAAATAAACTCAAATGGAAATGAAAGAAAACAAATCTACACCTAGCTACACCACACCACCACCCCATCTACCCCTCACCCCGGCCCTCACCTTTCTCTCCTTTTCACCCTCCATCCATGCTTGATCAAGTGGATCATATCTAAACCCTACCCTAAACTCCCTCTCCCTAATCCCCTCTCCAACCTAATCATCTACCACCACCCTAACCTGCCTAGCCATCCCTCCTTCCCTAACCTAACCAAGCCCCAACCCTAAACCCTAGCCGAGGCTAGTCCTAGCTACACCCGAGCCTCCCCCTCTCCTTTCTCTCTCTCTCTTCCACAAAGGGCCTACCCGACCCTGTCCCTCCTTGACCGCGCCCTGGCCCACCTGGCAGCCCCACACCTGCCCTGCCCTGGCCGCCATGACGAGCACGTGAAGGAGAGGGAAAAGGTGGCCGAGCCACCTTTTTGCTTCCCACCCCGAGCCCCACGGCACCCTCTCTCCCCGTCCCTATCTACTCCCTCTCCAAGTCTGGTAGCAGCCCCAGATCCCCAGGGCCTCGCCCTTCTCCTTCCCACCACCTGCCTGCCACTGCTCCTTCCCAACTCTGGCCGCCGTCAGCCTCACCTTCCCCCTCCTCGTTCAAGCCGGTGGCGTGGTGTGGAGGTTGTCGAGGAAGCCGAGGAGATCCTGCTGCGTCGCCGCATGCACAGCAGCGAGGAGGAGACGCCCCTGTACCTGTTGAACACCATCGAGCCGAGAGAAACCCTAACCGAGCCATCCGTCTGCATCGTCGTCGCCCCGCTACGCCCCGTCCCGATCCGATCACTCCGGCAACCTCGCGTGCGCTTGCGTTTGCTCGACCCCGCGTCGCGTACCGCTTACCTAGCCGCCCTACTCCATCCGGTCAACAGCCTCCCTTCCACCGCAACAGCAGCCGCCACCGCATGCGCCCGCTAGGTCGTGGGTTCGATTCCCCCGCGTCGCGCGCGTCGCGCGTCCCCCTGTCGAGCACCATCCGCTCGACAGTTTCGTCAAAGAAGATCAACAGGGGCATGTGGTCGCTTTACAAATAGCCCCCCTTTTTATTTCGCTCTTAACCCGCAATCCATCGGGCCCACCAGTCAGCCCCTCAAACTCTTTAGCAGAAAAGCGCCCCAGGTTCCAAAAACCCTAACCCGCAGTCCCGGATCCACCACGTGTCGCCCACCGGCTGGCCGCGCGCGCAGTGGACCCGCGGCCCCGTTGGAACCACCTGTCGGTGTCCTGGGCTAGCCTCTATGCCGGTGTAAAAAGGTTTTTGCGCGTCGTTCCCGCACAGTCAGCGCTGGCCCACCTGTCTATGGCTGGGGCTAGTTCTGTCTGGGTCTAAAAAGTCCATCTGTTTATCTGTTTTAAAAACAATTTCAGAAAATGTTAAAATATAAATTCAAATCTGTTTTTAAATAACTTTTAAAGTATAAATCCAAATAATACAAATGATATATGTTTTGGAATCAGAAAAATGTGAGGAATTCAAATATGCCCTTCAATATATTATTTGAGCACTTTAAGTTTTCGAGCTAATTAAAATTACAATAAAATCCCCTTTTCTTAATTATTTAATAACTTTAATTCTATAACTTCAAATTCGACAAATAATATGTCTAGATCGGTTCTGAATTGCAGCATGCATCATATAAATATTAAGTGTATAGCAAGTGTTATGAGAGCAAAACATGACTAAAACTTAATAAAATGCTTTATTCTTGTACCCCACACCTCACCCAGGCCATGCTACTTTATTGCCATGTAAATTGTGCATCATTCATCATGGCATGCTTGTTTGCTTGCCTCATTTTAATTCATATGCTTGTGCACTCTATTTATGTTGGCCCTTGTTTGTTTGGTTCTTCGAATAGACGCCGAGTAGGGGATATATCAGGAATCCCAGGAGCACTACCCAGATCCGACTCTCGCTTCAACTGAGCTGCCAGGCAAGCACTACCACATGCTTGCATACATATAGTACCTATTGCCTCTTTCTTATTCTTGCATCATTGAGTCGTGTTTGC
This sequence comes from Avena sativa, assembly GCA_916181665.1. Lineage (NCBI taxonomy): Eukaryota > Viridiplantae > Streptophyta > Magnoliopsida > Poales > Poaceae > Avena > Avena sativa. The sequence continues at coordinate 453,574,612 of OV702295.1, read as the reverse complement.
ATTAAATTGAATCCCAAGTACTGCATAGCCTTCACTTTTAAACCCCACCGAAGCTTGTTCCTCCATCCCATGAGCCATTACTACAGGAGTTGTTTAGGCCATGCGAGTCGTAGAACTGCATGTGTAGGGTATGTGAGTGTCTGATGGATAACGAGGTACCTAAACAACTTAACCTGAGTAGTAATGGGATAAATAATGAAAGTGGCACCCGTGAGCAATATCTGCTATTTGGTTCTTCATGCTCACTTGTGTCCCGTAGGACCCCGAGTACTTGATTCCTATTCCTTGACTATTCGCAGTATCCACATCCGGGAGGCCTTATGGACCCCCCTGAGCCAGAGCTTGATTCATTTCTATTTCTTGGGGCCACAAAGTAGTTTGGGGCTTTATTACTATCCTGTACTTATACCATGCTTTACCGCTTTATTTAAGATTGTGCATGGAGCACCTGTACTGTTTAGGATTGCGGAGTGTTTTCGCGGTATCGACAAACCCAGTCACACTTTTGGGTTCCCAGTCGTTTACAGCCATTGGCACAAACCTTGGGTCCGTCTCGGAGCCGGCCAACTTCATTGTGGGTAGCTTAATGGGGTGGCCCCCTGAAATATTTCCGATCCTATGATCGCTTTGTTGTGAATGCCTCGTTGGGTTTTGATTTGGTTTTTTGAGGTTGATCGAGTGTGTGTTGCTATTTGTGCACCCCTGCAGGGTAAATCTTTCTGAAAGCCGTGTCCGCGGTTATGGACGACTTGGAGCATAGTTTCTCGATCATAGACAAGTATAACTAAAGTACCGCTTTTAATTTGACTAAGTACTTGACTAGTAAATAGTGCAATACTGATGGAATGGTTAATAAATTTGCCAACGGATGGGTTGTTCGTCCGCTTTCTCGTTGGTAAGCGAGAAGGAGGTTGGATCTGTTAATTATACTGTTATAACTGTTTCTACTAATTAACGGACATCCGTCTATCATTGGTTAGGCGGATGGTTAGCGAGTATCTATAGGCTTGTTAGTTATTATATTTTGCTGCAATTGCGTCACCCCAGGTTAAGTTCCCTTTAGAGGCATAAAGACTTGCTGAGTACCCCTAGGGTCTCACACGATAAATTGTTTGATTCAGATGAACAGGTGTACTCGCAAGATGGATACTGGGTGGAGGAGACGGATGATGTTGGCAACGATCACTCGGTGTAGAGATTCCGGGAACGGGGATCCGTGAGATCTGTGGGCGGGATGTGTTTATTTATGTGGCATCTTATGCCAATTTGCTTCTTATCCGTACTCGGATCTTGTTTTCCACTTCCGCCTGATACTCTGATGTTTGATGTATGAGGAGCTATCCTAAAATATTATCTCTATCTAGGATATTTGGATCTTGCCGTATGGCGTTGCAATATTTCTATTTCTTTTAGATGGAATGGCTCTGTGAACAGTTGTATGGTGGCTTGCATACATACTCACTTGTGTATGTAGTTGATCCCTTCGTCTGCCGATTACGCCACTCGTTCTTGTCCCGATGATCTGAAAGTGGTTAGGACGGCCGAAAGGTCTACCTGTAAGTGGCCCCTGGGCCCCACTGTACTATTTTAACCACTTTCGCTCATCCAAGCATGTAACTAAGAGCGTAATTCACCGAGGTAGTTACAATTGGTATCAGAGCCATCCCGCCCTTCAGGGTCTCAGCCAAATGGTCGTTGTCAGTCTAGCAAATATTTTTGGTAGCTATGTATACTAGGGAAAAACAAAACGTGAGAGTAGGACTGCTTCCATTTTTCTTCTTACCCACCCACCCACCCTTTTCTGGTAAGGAAGTGTAACGTTTTCATTCCTCTTCTAAAATTCAAACTAGGATTCACGTGTTCTGGGTTCCGTAGTACCATAGGTTGTGTGTGTGTGTGTGAATTCCTTGTCTATCTGTTGCATCCAACATGTTATCACTATCTGCCTTTTTGGTTATCAACTATTGGTACATTCCATACCGACAGGCCTTTGTAAACCGATGCGATCTATCTGATTCATTGTATACCGATGTGATCTGTCTTAATCTTTGTTATTCGACATTATCTTGTTTGGGGTGTTCGTTTCCGTAGTTGCTAATCTTTAGTTTCATCTTAAGAAGAAGGTGTTGGGATATGTGTTTTACTTATTCATGTGCGGAGTAATGATTTGAGTGCGGGGTGGAGTCGCGACCATACCACTACTCTTGTCATTCGCTTTTGTATATTGAATTGGTAGAGTTACTAATCTTGATTCGTTAAGTGGTTTTGCGCATATAGTGTGGTATTGTAATGCCGAAATTTGCGGAAAATTTTTCTTTGTTAGCTTGTGTACCACACTCCTTGTTCAGTCGTGTGCGATATGCTTAATATCTTCTAGGTGCTTTGAACTTTGTTGATATTTTAATATCATCTTAGTAATTTGTATCCTTTAAATATTGGTTAATTCCATTTTGGTACTATTTTGGATTATTATTTTCCATTATGGTACTGACTTCAGTTTTATATCAATCGCAGGATGGCACCACCACACCGTTCTGAGGAGGACATACCACCTGAACTGGGGGCTGCGTTGGCAAGTATTGCTAATGCCTTGGGAACAATGCAGCAGAACTAGCAACGATTTGAAGAAAGTGTCAGGAGGAATGAGTTTGTTCCGCTACCTCCACCTCCCAAGCGTGGAGACATCAAGAATTTTCTGAAGTTCAACCCGTGCCACTTTGAGGTGTCTGATCAGCCTCTGGACGCAGATGATTGGCTGCGTGAGATGTCAAGGTTACTGGTGACTGCTGATGTTCCTGAGCAAGAATGGGTAAAATGTGCCACTCACCTTCTGAAGGGAGATGCAGCTCTATGGTAGGAGAATTACCTCAAGGCAAACTACACTGGTTTTCAGCCTACTTGGGAACAGTTCACTGGAGCTTTCAAAGAGCAATATCTGTTAGAAATTGTCATGGAGAGGATGAAGGAAGTGTTTCTCAACCTCAAGCAGGGCAATGACAATGTCAATACCTATATCAGAAACTTCATGAACCTTTGTTGGTATGGTGGCGATGAGATCTATGATGACAAGAAGAAGCAAAAGAGGTTCAGACAAGGGCTCAATGCATCAATCAAATATGCAATCACTCATGCAAGGCTGGGGTCTTTTCTGGAACTCCAACATACAGCTCTGCAGGAAGAAGCAAGTAGGCAAGTGTTCGAGGAGTCCAAGAAACACAGCCGTGATGCAGCAAGCTCTTCAGCTATGTCAGCTCCTTCTAAGCGCCGTGTTTGGGTTCCTAACACCCCACCGTCGCTCCCGGCTCCACCAAGACCTTCAAGCTACGCGGCAAGGCCACCAAATTCCTTCATTGCGGCTCCTAGGGGCTACAACCACAACTACCCTGGAGCGCCTGGCGGAGTTCCTGGATACGTTGCTCCACGTCCACCTGGTGCTTGTTACACTTGTGGAAACACTGGACATCAACACTAGAATTGTCCAATGAACAACAAAGCTCTTCCTCCACCACCTCCAAGACCTGCGGCAAGCTCTCCTATGGTTCGTGCACCACCACCTTGGGCTCTCAACATCAACACCAAGCCCGAGTCGACGGTTGCTCGTGCCAACTGTGTCAACGTCGCTCAAGCTGAGCATGCACCTGGAGTTGTGATGGGTATGCTTCCTATTAACTCAGTTCCTGCATGAGTTTTGTTTGATTCTGGTGCATCGCATTCTTTTTTCTCCACAAGTTTTGCTGATGTGAATGGGTTACCTATGGATCCTCTCCCTAAGCGGTTAATGGTCCTTTCTCCTGGAGCAACAATGGCATCTTCTAAAATCAGCCATGGCAATCAAATTGAGATTGGTGGTTCTTTGTTCCCGGCTTCCTTAATTATTCTGGGCAACTCTGACATTGATGTTATCTTGGGCATGGATTGGTTAACAGCAAATGCAGTTGTGATTGATTGTGATGAACGCTCGGTTTCTCTGAAAATTCCTGAAGGCCATATAGTCTATTCTCCAAGTCTGACTCCTGCAATTCAGCTTTTCTCTTTGGCGGCTCTGAATGATGATGCTATGGAAGCTATTCATAGTGTTCCGGTGGTCTATGAGTTCACATATGTCTTTCCTGAAGAGTTACCGGGTATGCCTCCTGACCGAGAGGTCGAGTTTGTGATTGAGCTTGAACCTGGTACCTCTCCTATCTCCAAGCGGCCTTATAAAATGGGTCCTGCTGAGTTGGCTGAACTCAAACGTCAGCTTGATGAACAAGAGAAGTTGGGTTTCATTCAGCACAGTACTTCTTCTTGGGCTAGCCCAACCATCTTTGTGAAGAAGCGAGACAAGACTGATAGACTTTGTGTGGACTATCGGGCTCTCAATGCTAAAACCATCAAGAATAAATATCCCCTTCCGCGGATTAATGATCTCTTCGACCAGCTAGCTGGAGCTGTGGTATTCTCTAAGCTTGACTTGAGAAGTGGATATCATCAAATCAAGATTCGCAAGGAAGATGTTCCTAAAACAGCTTTCACCACCCGCTATGGCTTGTATGACTACACGGTCATGTCTTTCGGTCTCACCAACGCACCTGCCACCTTCTCGAGGCTTATGAACTCGGTTTTCATGGAGTATCTTGATAAGTTCGTTGTGGTCTATCTGGATGACATCCTACTCTATTCTAAGTCAAAGGAAGAACATGAAGAACACCTTCGGTGTGTCCTAAACAAACTGCGTGAGAACCGCCTGTATGCAAAGTTCTCCAAGTGTGAGTTCTGGCTGCCTCAAGTCACCTATCTTGGTCACGTCATCTCTGCCAAGGGCATTGCCGTTAACCCAGAAACTGTAAAGACAATTGTTGACTGGCTTCCTCCTGTAAATTTCAAAGAAGTCTAGAGTTTCCTTGGTTTGGCTAGTTACTGCCGTCGCTTCGTTCAGAACTTCTCGAAGATTGCGAAACCTCTTACCGATCTCCTCAAGGAAGGCAAGAAATACCTTTGGACTCCTGCATGTCAAGCAAGCTTTGAAACACTCAAAGAGAAGCTCACTTCCACACCAGTCTTGATTCCTCCAGATACATCAAAGCCTTTCCAGATATTCTGTGACGCCTCATTGCAAGGATTGGGTGCGGTCCTTATGCAAGAAAAACAAGTTGTTGCTTATGCCTCTCGACAGTTGAAGACGCATGAGTTCAACTATCCTACACATGACCTTGAACTCGTAGCAGTTGTCTTTGCTTTGAAAGTATGGAGGCATTACTTGCTTGGCAACCGTTGTGAAATCTTTTCTGATCACAAGAGTCTGAAGTATATCTTCACACAGCCTGATCTCAACCTTCATTAGAGGAGGTGGATTGAAGCAATTAATGATTTCGATTTGACCATCAACTACACTCCGGGCAAAGCTAATGTCATGGCCGATGCTCTCAGCCAAATAGCTTATGTCAACAACCTCATGGTGGAAGAACAACAGCCTCTCTTGTGTGAGGAATTCCGTCAACTCAACCTTGAAATTGTGAATCAAGGGTATCTTCTGAATCTTCTGGCAACCCCTCTCTTGGAAGAAAAAGTTCGCTCCATTCAACTTGGTGATCCGTACACTAAAAAGATCATCTCCAACATTCAGCTTCCGAAGTATGAGTCCTTCCACGTCGATGACCAAGGCACTCTTTTCTTTGAACACCGGATGTTTGTTCCGAACTACCCGGGTTTGAGAGAGCAAGTTCTCAAGGAGGCGCATGATTCTATTCTTTCTATCCACCCTGGAAGCACTAAGATGTACATGGACTTGAAAACACAATATTGGTGGCCTGGGTTGAAACGATATTGTGCCAAGTATGTCTTGGAGTGTGATGTCTGCCGTAGAGTTAAAGCTATTCATTAGAAACCTTCTGGTCTTCTACAGCCATTGAAACCTCCGGAATGGAAATGGGAGAAAGTAGAGATGGACTTCATCACTGGTTTTCCAAGGTCGCAGAAGGGCAACAATGCAATCTTTGTTGTCATTGACAGGCTTTCTAAAGTGGCTCACTTCTTTCCCGTCAAGGAAACAATTTCTGCAATTCAGTTGGCTGAGCTCTATATCAACATAATTGTCTCTCTGTATGGGGTTCCTCTTGAGATCAGTTCAGATCGTGGAAGCATCTTCACTTCCAAGTTCTTGGGAAGTTTCCAAAATGCTTTGGGAACAAAATTGAACTTTAGCACAACTTACCACCCTCAGTCGCAAGGACAAGTTGAAAGGATCAATCAGATTCTAGAAGATATGCTCTGTGCTTGCGTCATCTCTTTCGGCATGAAGTGGGAAGAATGTCTTCCTTATGCCGAATTCTCTTACAACAACAGCTTCCAGAAAAGTCTAAAGATGGCACCATTTGAGGCTCTCTATGGTCGCAAATGCAGAACTCCGATTGGTTGGTCAGGCGCAGGTGAAAGAACATTGTTTGGTCCCGACATTGTAACTCAAGCAGAGGAGAAGGTTCACATCATTCTTGAAAATCTGAAGGTTGCTCAAAGTTGCCAGAAGAGCAACTATGACAGAAAGCACACGGACATGGAGTATGTCCCTGGTGATCTCGTTTACCTTCGTGTCACTGCCATGAGAGGCACGCACCGCTTTGGTATCAAAGGAAAGCTGGCTCCTAGATACATCAGTCCTTTCCAAATTCGTGGAAGAAGAGGAGAAGTTGCTTATGCTCTTGAGCTCCCTGAAAAACTCAAGGTCCATGATGTTTTCCACATCTCTCAACTCAAGAAGTGCTTCAAGGATCCTGGCAGGACCGTGGACCATGAGCTTATCAATCTCCAAGAAGACCTGTCTTATCAAGAACACCCCATAAAAATTCTAGAAGTCGCAGAAAGAAGGACTCGCAACAAGTCCATCAAGTTCTGCAAGGTGCAGTGGTCGCACCATTCAGTTGATGAAGCCACTTGGGAACGCGTGGATGAGATCCATGCCAAGTATCCTACCCTCTTCGTGTCTTCTTCTTCTTCCTAGAATCTCGGGGCGAGATTCCTGTTTAGTGGGGGAGAGTTGTAGCATCCCATCTGTCTAACATATGTAATGCTACATGGTCTAGTAATATAATGGTTACTTCCTACATATAATTGTTGCATCATAATTATATCATGCTCATGTCATCATGCCACCTTGCATTTGAGCATCATATAAAACCTTTTCATTTGGTTCTTCTCTCATATGCATTATTAATTGTATTTGGCTCTTGATATATTGTATTTGAATCTTGATAAATGCTTGATGCCCAAGTTGAGTTGGGGGCATATCTTTTATTCCACCCTACCACCTTTCTTTGTCACCACCTCATAATTCCACCACCCTTCTTTTGTTTCCACCCATCATCTCCACCATCTTAGTTATATATGATCCCATGTTCTTCTTTTGGTATTTATATCTAGCTCATAAATAATTGAGGATGGTTCCCTCTACTCTCTACATGCTTCCATACCATGGCTATAATTGTTTTCACAATATTGTGTATGGGAGCATGATTGCCACCTTTTATACCATGTGAGCTAGTGATCTCATCTCACATGTGGTCTGTTGAATTAGGATCATGTTTGAACTATGGTGTGGCTAGATGATAATAATAGTGGTATCTACCCACTAGCATGGGCCACATTCTTGTTCATGCATGACCATGATTTGAATATACCATATGTGTTGGAAGGCTTCCATAACCAAATTTGGGAAATACTCTAAACTTGAATTCTTATTAAAACTAGTTGTTTACACAACTAGCAACATTGCATTTAATGCATGCATGCCCCATGTAAGGATTGCCTCCTTTTATCCCCTTCCTTTTTTTCTTCTTTTTGTTGTTTTGAATGGGTTTTGGATGGATAAAAATTCAAATAAACTCAAATGGAAATGAAAGAAAACAACTCTACACCTAGCTACACCACACCACCACCCCATCTACCCCTCACCCCGACCCTCACCTTTCTCTCCTTTTCACCCTCCATCCATGCTTGATCAAGTGGATCATATCTAAACCCTACGCTAAACTCCCTCTCCCTAATCCCCTCTCCAACCTAATCATCTACCACCACCCTAACCTGCCTGGCCACCCCTCCTTCCCTAACCTAACCAAGCCCCAACCCTAAACCCTAGCCGAGGCTAGTCCTAGCTACACCCGAGCCTCCCCTCTCCTTTCTCTCTCTGCCACAAAGGGCCTACCCGACCCTGTCCCTCCTTGACCGCGCCCTGGCCGCCACAGCGAGCACGTGAAGGAGAGGGAAAAGGTGGCCGAGCCACCTTTTTGCTTCCCACCCCGAGCCCCACGGCACCCTCTCTCCCCGTCCCTATCTACTCCCTCTCCCTCGTCTGGTAGCAGCCCCAGATCCCCAGGGCCTCGCCCTTCTCCTCCCCACCACCTGCCTGCCACCGCTCCTCCCCAACTCCGGCCGCTGTCGGCCTCACCTTCCCCCTCCTCGTTCAAGCCGGTGGAGTGGCGTGGAGGTTGTCGAGGAAGCCGAGGAGATCCTGCTGCGTCGCCCCGTGCACAGCAGCGAGGAGGAGACGCCCCTGTACCTGCTAAATGCCGTCGAGCCGAGAGAAACCCTAACCGAGCCGTCCGTCTGCATCGCCGTTGCCCCGCGGTGCCCCGTCCCGATCCGACCACTCCGGCAACCCCGCGGTGAGCCCACGACCCTCCCAGACATCCTTGCCATCGTCGTCATTGCCTGGTCGCGTCGTGCTTTTCCTCGGGCACTCTCTGTGCGCCGGCGTGCGCTTGCGTTTGCTCGACCCCGCGTCGCGTACCGCTTACCTAGCCGCCCTACTCCATCCGGTCAACAGCCTCCCTTCCACCGCAGCGGCAGCCACCGCCGCACGCGCCCGCTAGGTCGTGGGTTCAATTCTCCCGCGTCGCGCGTCCCCCTATCGAGCACCGTTCGCTCGACAGTTTCGTCAGAGAAGATCAACAGGGGCCTGTGGTCGCTTTACAAATAGCCCCCCTTTTTATTTCGCTCTTAACCCGTAATCCATCGGGCCCACCAGTCAGCCCCTCTAACTCTTTAGCAGAAAAGCCCCCCAGGTTCCAAAAACCCTAACCCGCAGTCCCGGATCCACCACGTGTCGCCCACCGGCTGGCCGCGCGCGCAGTGGACCCGCGGCCCCGTTGGACCCACCTGTCGGTCTCCTGGGCTAGCCTCTATGCCGGTGTAAAAAGGTTTTTGCGTGTCGTTCCCGCACAGTCAGCGCTGGCCCACCTGTTTGTGGCTGGGGCTAGTTCTGTCTGGGTGTAAAAAGTCCATCTGTTTATCTGTTTTAAAAACAATTTCAGAAAATGTTTAAATATAAATTCAAATCTGTTTTTAAATAGCTTTTAAAGTATAAATCCAAATAACACAAATGATATATGTTTTGGAATCAGAAAAATGTGAGGAATTCAAATATGCCCTTCAATATATTATTTGAGCACTTTAAATTTTCGATCTAATTAAAATTACAATAAAATCCCCTTTTCTTAATTATTTAATAACTTTAATTCTATAACTTCAAATTCGACAAATAATATGTCTAGATCAATCAGCGCAACGAGCCCGTTCTATCTATGCATACCATGTTCTGAATTGCAGCATGCATCATATAAATATTAAGTGTATAGCAAGTGTTATGAGAGCAAAACATGACTAAAACTTAATAAAATGCTTTATTCTTGTACCCCACACCTCACCCATGCCATGCTACTTTATTGCCATGTAAATTATGCATCATTCATCATGGCATGCTTGTTTGCTTGCCTCATTTTAATTCATATGCTTGTGCACTCTATTTATGTTGGCCCTTGTTTGTTTGGTTCTTCTTCGAATAGACGCCGAGTAGAGGATATATCAGGAATCCCAGGAGCACTACCCAGATCCGACTCTCGCTTCAACTGAGCTGCCAGGCAAGCACTACCACATGCTTGCATACATATAGTACCTATTGCCTCTTTCTTATTCTTGCATCATTGAGTCGCGTTTGCATTAAATTGAATCCCAAGTACTGCATAGCCTTCACTTTTAAACCCCACCGAAGCTTGTTCCTCCATCCCATGAGCCATTACTACAGGAGTTGTTTGAGCCATGCGAGTCGTAGAACTGCATGTGTAGGGTATGTGAGTGTCTGATGGATAACGAGGTACCTAAACAACTTAACCTGAGTAGTAATGGGATAACTAATGAAAGTGGCACCGGTGAGCAATATCTGCTATTTGGTTCTTCATGCTCACTTGTGTCCCGTAGGACCCCGAGTACTTGATTCCTGTTCCTTGACTATTCGCAGTATCCACATCCGGGAGGCCTTATGGACCCCCCTAAGCCAGAGCTTGATTCATTTCTATTTCTTGGGGCCACAAAGTAGTTTGGGGCTTTATTACTATCCTGTACTTATACCATGCTTTACCGCTTTATTTAAGATTGTACGTGGAGCACCTGTACTGTTTAGGATTGTGGAGTGTTTTCGCGGTATCGACAAACCCAGTCACACTTTTGGGTTCCCAGTCGTTTACAGCCATTGGCACAAACCTTGGGTCCGTCTCGGAGCCGGCCAACTTCATTGTGGGTAGCTTAATGGGGTGGCCCCCTGAAATATTTCCGATCCTATGATCGCTTTGTTGTGAATGCCTCGTTGGGTTTTGATTTGGTTTTTCGAGGTTGATCGAGTGTGTGTTGCTATTTGTGCACCCCTGCAGGGTAAATCTTTCTGAAAGTCGTGTCCGCGGTTATGGATGACTTGGAGCATAGTTTCTCGATCATAGACAAGTATAACTAAAGTACCACTTTTAATTTGACTAAGTACTTGACTAGTAAATAGTGCAATACTGATGGAATGGTTAATAAATTTGCCAACGGATGGGTTGTTCGTCCGCTTTCTCGTTGGTAAGCGAGAAGGAGGATGGATCTGTTAATTATACTGTTATAACTGTTTCTACTAATTAACGGACATCCGTCTATCATTGGTTAGGCGAATGGTTAGCGAGTATCTATAGACTTGTTAGTTATTATCTTTTGCTGCAATTGCGTCACGCCAGGTTAAGTTCCCTTTAGAGGCATAAAGACTTGCTGAGTACCCCTAGGGTCTCACACGATAAATTGTTTGATTCAGATGAACAGGTGTACTCGCAAGATGGATACTGGGTGGAGGAGATGGATGATGTTGGCAACGATCACTCGGTGTAGAGATTCCGGGAACGGGGATCCGTGAGATCTGTGGGCGGGATGTGTTTATTTATGTGGCATCTTATGCCGATTTGCTTCTTATCCGTACTCGGACCTTGTTTTCCGCTTCCGCCTGATACTCTGATGTTTGATGTATGAGGAGCTATCCTAAAATATTATCTCTATCTAGGATATTTGGATCTTGCCGTATGGCGTTGCAATATTTCTATTTCTTTTAGATGGAATGGCTATGTGAACAGTTGTATGGTGGCTTGCATACATACTCACTTGTGTATGTAGTTGATCCCTTCGCCTGCCGATTACGCCGCTTGTTCTTATCCCGATGATCTGAAAGTGGTTAGGACGGCCGAAAGGTCTACCTATAAGTGGCCCCTGGGCCCCACCGTACTATTTTAACCACTTTCGCTCATCCAGGCATGTAACTAAGAGCGTAATCCACCGAGGTAGTTACACCTGGCCGCGTGGCCAGGTGGTGTGGCCGGCCTCTGGCCCCTCTCTGACTCGTATTCTGGCATCTGATGACTTCTGGAAAAATAGGCACTTTGGCTTTTGTCCTGTCCAATTCCGAGAATATTCATTTTCTGACTTTCCTGGAACCAAAAATAGCAGAAAATAGGCAGCTGGCACTGTGTCTCTTGTTAATAGGTTAGTCCAAGAAATCATATGAAAAGTACTCCAAAGTTGGAACAAAACACAAGAAAGTGGATAAAACCAAGAATGGATCATCAAAAATTATAGATACATTTGCAATGTATCAATGTCTACGGACTTCTATTCTTGTAGACAGTTGTTGGGCCTCCAAGTGCAGAGGTTTATAGAACAGCAACAAGTTTTCCCTTAAGTGGATCGCCCAAGGTTTATCGAACTCAGGGAGGAAGTGGTCAAAGGTATCCCTCTCAAGCAACCCTGCAATCAAGATACAAGAAGTCTCTTGTGTCCCCAACACACCCAATACCCTTGTCAGGTGTATAGGTGCACTAGTTCGGCGAAGAGATAGTGAAATACAAGTGGTATGGATAATTATAAGTGGTAACGGTGCTAGAAAATAGCTTGCTGGCATGTGGTTGGCGTGGGAAAAGACTAAAGGCAAACTGAAATAAAGAAGGAAGCAAGCAAACATGTAACAGATCTAATTGCAAACGGTGTATCAATGCTTAGAAACAAGGCCTAGGGATCATACTTTCACTAGTGAACACTCTCATATAAATATCTTCTCTTTATGATACTACTCTTAACTACTCTTCGGTTGGACACTCTAATCCATGGTAGGGCTATAACAGCACACCTCAAAGTTCATCATTCCCATCTAGAAAACCCCACACTGTCACCTTGAGTACTAGATGAGTCCAACAAACACCACAATTTCATAAAGACATCCAACTCCAAATATAACTCATAACAAGTATTTGTAATCTCTAGCCTAAGTGCCACCATGGTGTGCACGCTGTCACTTTCACACACATGGGGAGAGCAGAGATCTATTAAAGCAGTTGAGTAGCAAGGTAGATCTACTTGATTACAAAGCTCATGATCACAATATGATCATGCATAGAGAGAGAGATGAACACATAGCTACCGGTAGAACCCTTAGCCTCGAGAGAGAACTACTCCCTCGTCATCATGGGAATCAGCAACAGCGATGGAGATGGTGGTGGAGGTCGATGGAGATGGCTCCGGGGGCACTTCCCTATCCCGGCAGGGTGCCGGAACAGAGACTTTCTGTCCCCTGAATCTCCCCTTCGGTGGCGGCGGTGATGTGGAACTTTTCGTGGCTGGAGGCTTGATTATTTAGGGTTTATGCATCGGGAGGCTCTTATAGGCGAAAGATTCAAGGTCGGTGGCCGGCCAGGGGGCCCACACCATGCCCTAGCGCGGCCAAGGGGGACCCGTGCCTAGGGGTGGTGTGGCCACCCTGTGGCCCCTCTCCGGCTCTCCTTCTAGCTCCGTGAGTCTTCCGGGAAAATAACAACTTTGACTTTTGTCCGGTCCAATTCCGAGAATATTCATTTTCTGACTTTCCTGGAACGAAAAAGAGCAGAAAACTGGCCACTGGCACTATGGCATATTGTTAATAGGTTAGTCCAAGAAATCATATGAAAAGTACTCCAAAGTTGGAACAAAACACAAGAAAGTAGATATAACCAAGCATGGAACATCAAAAATTATTGATAAATTTGCAATGTATCAACATCCCCAAGCTTAACTCCTGCTCGTCCTCGAGTAGGTAAGTGATAAAAAGAAAGAATAATTTTTGAGGTGACATGCACCATCATAAACTTGATCAAAGTATTTGTAAAACATTGATAGCTGGGATCATAGTACTTCAATCATAACATGAAATACAAAGTTCTAAGAATAAGGCAAAGCAACTTTGTTACAACATGAAAAGGCATAAACAAAAGATTCATGAATAACAATGCTTTGCAAGATGTTTGTTTGTTTCACATAAAGAAACATAGCATAGTGGTATTGAGCTTGTCCCTCATAGAGTAGCAAATATAAATGCATAGGACACCTTCAAAGTTCATAAGAGTGACTAGATAAAAATAATTTAAAACAAGCAATATCAAGTTATGCATCAATCAACTAGTCTTGGGACGATGCACATAGAACTAAGAATGGCCACTATGCTCTCAAAGTAGGTGCATAAAGGTAGAAGGTGGAGACTCAATATATAAGTGGAAGAAAGGCCTTCATAGAAGGAAGCAGAGATTCAAGTTTCATAAAGAGCTTCCAAAAATTATGGTACTTAATAGCTTTCAGCTCTCATTGCCCTATCATAAGCATCTTGAAGTGATTAAGGTTAAAGTGAACAAACTATGGTGTACATGCTTGACGAAGTATAAGTTAGAAATCTCATGTCCCTTGAATACGAGTGCCGCTCCTCATGCTACTCAAATTTAGTCACCGGTAAGTTCTTGTCATCGTAAGTACATGTGTATCATAGAGAACTGCCAACGGGGTACCCCTTGCCCGATGATACGGAAGAATCCCCATATCAAAATGACAAGGCAAGCAGACAACGAGTATCTCAGCAATCTTCTTATTTACCATGGGAATATGGTGCTTTTTTCTCTCTTTCCTCTTTTCTCATATCTCTTTTTTCTTTTTTTCTCTTTTTTCTCAATATCTGACTCTTTTTTCTATAAGAAGAATGCTTCATAGACAACTCATTATGGTTACGCTGTGGGTTTCCACCATGACAGCATGGATTAGACCAGCGGCCTAGGCATTTCTCTAACACATATACATAATTCCATGGACTTACAAGCTCCCCTTTCATTTCACACCGACGACATCCATAGACAAAAGAGCATGATATCAACTAGGTACAAAGTACAAGTGCAATGTTGAAAGCGTTCCCCATGACATCATGGTTCTGCTAATCCCCAACAAATAAGTGCAATCATATACAACATAGATGACACAATGGTTCAAGTTTATTAAGGGCAAGAAAAGTAAAGTGTGCCATCAAGTTCGTGAGAGCTTTAATTACTAGTTTTCTCATAACAAGTTTAATTCGGAAGGTAGATAAAAACATGAATATACTTGGAATAGCATATGCTAATAGGTAGGTATGGTGGACTCTTTGAAATAACTTGCTTTTAGGAGTTGGATGCATGAGTGGAACTCATACTTAGTTGTGGAGGCTATTTCAAGTATGGAACATCAAAAATTATAGATAAATTTGCAATGTATCACTCCCTTCCTTAATGGCTTCTTGGGATCCATGGGGGAGGCAAAAACATGGCTTTGGTGGCTACAAATTCGTGGGTGGAGAAGCCCTGGGCGAATTAGGTTTCCTCTTTTATATAGCTTCTCGGATTCCCGTCACCCCATCTTGGGCTGCAGTAAATCGGGCCTAAAAGGTCCGTCCGGACTCGGAATCAGCTAAACTTTATGTTCAGAATGTTTGTCGTGAAATTTCCAACAACTGTGCAGTTGAAGAGTTTTCCGTTTGATGCCGGCTTCGAGCCGAAACGTGACCATCTTCAAAAAGAGTTCTGAGACAGATTTCTGGAAAATTCTCAATTTGACTCCAACAAGGTTTCCACTTATATTCTTGGTAATTGCTACACATCAAAGTGTAAAACAAGAACATTGTGCACTTTTACAACTATTAGTAGGTTAGTCCAAATAAATTATAAACTTTATACAAAAAGGAGTGTCAAAAGCATATTATTAGCATAAAACTATAAAAATTATAGATATGTTATGGACGTATCAGTAGCCCTTGCCCCATGACACAGGAGCTATCCCATATCAAAATGACAAGGCAACAGACAGTGAGCATCGCAGCGATCTTTTTATTTGCTATTTGCATAGGTTTTTATTGAAGATGCTTCATAGAATGCCACTATAGTTATGCTGCAAGTTTCCACCATGATTAGGCATGGCTTAGGCTACCCGCCCAGGCGTTTCTCTAACACATATACAAACTCCATGAGCTTACAAGCTCCCATTTTATTTCACACCGCCGGCATCCATAAACAAAAGAACATGATATCAACTAAATAATAAGTACAATGTCGAAAGAGGACCCCATGACAACATGGCTTTGCTAACTCCCAACTTATCAAGCATACAAGCTTCATAAGATAATCACAATGGTTCAAATTTATTAAGTACAAGAAAAATAAAGTGTGCCATCAAGTTTGTGAGAGCTTTAATCACTAGTTTTCACATAACAGGTTTAATTTGGAAGATAGAAACTTGAGAATTTACTTGGAATAGCAATAAAGCTAATAGGTAGATATAGTGGACACAAATGGCATAGGTTTTGGTTCAAGGATTGGATGCACGAGAAGCATTCCCTTCCAGTACAGGTTTTTGGCTAGCAAGATTGGGTAGCAAGCATAAGAGTTGAAGGAAACAAATAAACATACAAGTGATAGAAACAATCATGCAATCTTCCTTGGAAGCAAAAAAGATCTTAACTAGAGAATACTAAGCTTATGAGCCAAACAAGAAAGGAAGATGATGAAATTATATTAAAGGTACTTTTCTGTTTTCCATTCAATCCGTAAATAATGTTGCTACTGACCAGAGCTAATTTTGCCAAAACCAATTAAATTTACTTAATGTTCCCCAAGTGATACCAATACTAACAACAAGATTAATCATGTAACAGAAATTGCAAACTAAAATAAGATGTGCAAAAAGTAAATGATAGAACTTGTCATTAATATTCCATAGCGGCAACTCACACCAAGGATGCATAGATATCTAACCAGAGGGGCGATACTTCCACAATGCAAACCATCCTATATGATAACTTATCTATTCATGATATGACTCTACTAAAAAGATAAAAAGATGAAAGATAATGATATAATACCACGACACTCCCCCTTGCTTGGAATAAACCAAGGGGATGCCAAAACCTGATGACAAATTACTCCTTCGATGGTGGTGGTGTTCTCTTGATAAGCTTTTCGATCAATTCCTTCAAATCCTCAACCTCGAAGGTGAGAGTATGAATCAACTCTGAATTGTGCTCAATGCGATTCATGATCATGTCGAACTGTGAATCCCAGCCCTTGCGATTCTTTCCCCACTCTTCCTCCTTAAAGTATTCTTTTCCTGCATGGTTAGAACGAGGCAGATCCCAATTGGAGGGTAATTTTTCCTTGGGCATGTTTTGGAATTGTTGCTCATGAATAAGGGTATGGAAGGGATTCTTGGTGTGTGGAGGAGGTGACCGTGGAGCCAGGCAATGGCGCGGAACCATCCCTCCAGTGGACATTCATGCAGTCCTTTTGAACTTGGCAAGATTTGCCACCACTCCAATGCTTGCAATGGTGGTGCTAGTGTGCGGATGCTGGTCTTCCTTTTCTTCCTCTTCAACTTCACTCTCGATCTCCTCCTCCTGCTTGGGGTCTTGGAGATCATCTTTCGCAGGCTCCTTGCCCTTATCGTTGGTGGAGACCATCATGCTTCTAAACTTGAGAATAGTTCCTGACAGAAACAAATGAAAACGAAAACACGACGAGAACACGATATATGAACCTCGGGGGATCTGGGGGATTATATATTACAAAGTTTAACAACAAAAGGAAGGTATTAGAAGAAAACGAGTCGGAGACGGGCTCCGGGGTGGCCACACCCCTGGTGGCGCGACCAGGTGGGCCGCGCCACGAGGTGGTGTGAGCCACCCGGGCTCCATTTTCGTCCCTTTTTCGACTCATTAATTCCATGTTATATAAAAACTGCAAAAATATAGATTGAAAAGTTTTTCATGGACCTTTTCTTACCAGAACTGTTACCTATTCGAAAACGGACTCTACAGGTTTCTAAACTTGGTCTTTTAATAAACTCTTCTCGAGTCACCACTTGAATAATATCAATATCTTCATTGTAAGAATCTTCAAAAATATAGTGCTTGAGTCTTTTTACCGTTCTTCATCTCATTACATCATTTTCTCCTACCACATGAAAATTTCTTTCATTCAAAACTTCACACAATCTTCATTAGCAACATTAGTGCATGCAAGATAATAAACCTTTAGGTTAAATTTCAACTGAAATCCATCAAACATAAGCTACTAACACAACACCTTTCGAAAGGCCAAAAAGAATTCAAAAAGGATATCGATTTTAGAGGCAAATGCAAAAATGGCAGAAATCTGTCAAACCAGACCAGCAGGTAAAGATCAATTTTTTCGAAAATCTTATGTTGCTCAAATCAAAAAGTGAAAAGCTAATTAAAGTTAAATAATAACCTGGGGCATGCACACACAAAATTACAGATCAGTACGACATTCTGGGATTTTTCACGATTTTTTACGGTGAAGCACAAAAATCTGTTTTGGGACAACAACTTCCCCAAATCTTACTTCTCTTTCATTAGAGGCTGATCTTGACACAAAAACCAAACAAAAAGGATAAGGAGAGGTTATTACAGAAGCAATAACTTCTAGGACTCAACAAGGCCAAAATAAACTGAAAGCGAAAATATATTGGGTTGTCTCCCAAAAAGCTCTTTCTTTATAGCCATTAAGATAGGCTTGATAAATTTCAATGATGCTCACATAAGAATATGATTTGAAGTAAAAGAGAGCATTGAGGAGAAAATATACACATATTTAAGTCTAACCCACTTCCTATGCAAGGGAATTTTGTAAGAAAATAAATTATTGAAACCAGAGGCCACTAGCATAGGGAGGCAAAACAAGTGCAACATAAAGACTTTCAGCATAGAGTAAGGAAACTTAATATTATTTAAATAGAACAATTTTCCCTCTCTCATAATAACTTTCAGTATCATGAATAAATTTAACAATATAACTATCACATGAACCATTATAGCAATGATCACTTATTCTGACAGAAAACACAGGGACACTAGCTTTCCTAGTTCCATTAGGATGTGAAACAATATTAGCAGTTTCCTTACAAACGATAATGTGCCCATATTTTACATTTTTAGAGACAAAGTCTTTCTCAATTGCTACTGCAGGTTCAACATCTATTTGTTCATCAGGTTCTACAGCTTTCTTTGTACTTTCATTAACCATACTAGCTGTCATAGAATGTTACTTTACTTCAACCGGGAAAGGTATTTTCTCGATGTAAGGTTTAGGTAAAATATGATCAATAGTATAAACTTCAGTATTTTTAGCAGGAACACAATTAACAATATCTTTATATGGTGCATGATACTTGTTCCATTTCTTTTTAGGAATTTAAATATAAGAGGCAAAAGCCTTGAAACAATTTGCAATGCTTTGAGAATCAAGACCATAAGCATTACTAATATTATGAAAGTCATCAGTTTCCATAAAAGTTTAATGCATTCATAATCATAATTTATACCTGACTTTCTTCTTTTATCATTCTCCCATGCTTTAGCATTGTCTTGAATACGATCCATAAGATCCCATTTAGCTTCTTCTTCCATACATGTAAATGATCCAGAGCAAGAAGCATCCAATAGATCCTTATCATGAAGAGAGAGACTTGCATAAAAGTTACCGATAATAATATTATTAGGGAGCTCATAAGTAGGACATTTGAGAATTAGTGACTTCAATCTCCCCCAAGCTTAAGTTGTACTCTCTCCATCACGAGGCCAAAAGTTATATATTTGATTCCGATCTTTATGAATCTCACTAGGAGGATAGAATTTGGAATAAAAGAGAGGTACAACTTCCTCCCATTCAAGAGATTGGCCATTCTTTAGCAGCTTATACCATTGCTCAGCTCTTCCTTTTAGTGATACAGAGAATAACTTTTTCTAAACTTGATCTGTTGTAATACCTGCACACTTGAACAACCCGCATAATTCGTGTATAAAAAGCAAATGATCACCGGGATGGACAGTTCCATCTCCAATATAGTAGTTATCCATAACACGATCAACAATTTTTGTAGGTATTTTGAAAGGATCAATTTTAGCAGGTGGTGGTTCATCTACTACCTTAGCAGTGGTAGTAGCATTCCGAAATAAGAAACTAAGTGAATTATCCATATTGAACATAAAGTAACAAGCAGAAATAAACAATACTCACAGTAGAAGTTTTCTTTACCAGTTCCACACTTCAATAGCGCCTCACTCCCCAGCAACGGCGCTAGAAAATAGTCTTGATGACCCACAAGTATAGGGGGTGTATCGCAGTATTTTCGATAAGTAAGAGTGTCAAACCTAACGAGCAGCAGAAGGTGTTGACAAGTGGCTTGGATCAGAAATTCTCTATAAATACTTAGCAAACGGATTTTTAGGGGTTTTTGATAATGTAGATAAATAAAGTGCGAGTAAATAAAATACAATGCTAATAATTGCAACAAGTGGCCCAATCCTTTCTTTAGCAAAGGACAAGCCAGTTGTATTACTTAAGATGACCAAACGTTCTCGAGCACATGGGAATATTGTCAAGTGCTTTCGCTTCATATAGTTGATTAATCTTCTTTGGTTGGATAAGTGTTCTGTGGGTGAACCTGTGCTAATGTACTGACCTTCCTAGGACTAATACATACTTGTGATTAAACCCCTTGCAAGCATCCGCAACTACAAGAAAGTAATTAAGATAAAAACCTAACCATAGCCTTAAACTCTGAGATCCTACACTCCCTTGTGCAAAGGTTTCCTAATGGGGGTTCAGGTTTCTGTCACTCCGGCAACCCCATGATTAGTAGCCAAATACACAATGCATTCCCCTAGGACCATAAAGGTGAAGTATCATATAGTCGACATTCACATGACACCACTCGAAGAATAACACCACAACTTAAGTATCAACCATTGAATCTTTCTCAACACAATTTCACTTCTAACAACATGACTTCTCCCATGTCCTCAAGAACTAAACGAACTACTCACGAGACATCATATGAATCAAGATCAGAGATGAAATAATGATAAGTAACAATCTAAACATGAACAATAATTAAATGGTTCCACTTAATAGCATCAACTACAATAAGTAATCAACGCCGGGAAAGTTTCCCCTAAGAACTATGCAAGATTCAACCCAATTGTTACAGCGGTATGGAGTAGTGACGCTGGTGCTGGTGGAGATGATGGTGGAGATGATGATGATGATCCCGATGAAGTCCAGCTTGATGATGGTGTTGATGGCGACCATCTCCCTTCTCCGGGAAGGAATTTCCCTGGCAGATTTCTGCCTACCGGAGATCTCTTTCTCTCTCTGCAGTTTTCTGCCCTGCAGAGGTAGCGGAATCTTTCTATGGTCGCTTCTTGAGTCTTAGGGTTTCGAGAGGATTATATATGCCAAAGGGCGATGTTGGGAGTGAGCTAGGGTGGCCACACCACCTGGTGGCGCGGCCAAGGGGGGCCGCGCCACCAGGGGGTGTGGGCCCCATGTGGCCCATCTCCGTTCCTCCTTCTGGCTTCCTTCGTCTTACAGAAAAATAGGATTTTTCGTATATTTTCCGAGATTTTCTGATCTTCACGAATTTTGCATCCAAACGGTGCTTTTTCCATCAGAATCCTGACTCTGGTGGTTCATCCTCCAAAATCATCAATCATGCAAAAATAGATGAAATAATTTAAGTATCGTCTCTTAATATGAAATATATCAATGAATAACAGTGAATTATGATATAGAATAGTGATGAAAAATGGGCGTATCAATCACCACTCATAATGCTACTCCGTACATGTCCTTCATAGCTAGGAGGTAGCGATCGAAGCAGTACGCCTATCGCAAATGACTCAGTCATCGAGTGGTCCATGAAGTAAACCAGTCTCATGTGGGCATCAAGCATGGGCCCCAAGTGACTCTTCAGACAAGTGTGTTCTTCTATCTTCATGGAAAGGAACTCTCTAAGCAGCTCGTGCTTCCACATGCGCACATGGCTTATGAACTCTGCTCTCAGCTGGTCCACCATTGAATATGGGTTAAGATCACCCATGAGCGGATGTAGTTCATTCACCATCCTATAACACATTATTATCTGAATGAAAGTTGATATCTCTTGGCGATAGTAGCATTCTGCCTGCTCTTGTGGGGTCTCATATCCATCAGGCTCGGCCAATTCCATCGTGCAGTGTATGTAATCTACCACATGATTCCTAGTAAGGAGATCATTTAGGCGCACAAGCCAACCAGGGAAGTTGGATCCATCAAGTCTAAGTTTCTCACCAACTACCCACTCATCAGTGTCAAAGTAAGCTTCATGGTGAGCCATCTCTACATTTATAATTGCAAAAGGAATTTAGACTAAGTTTATAATTAAATGAGTTAAATAATAACTCCACTAAAAACACCTATCCCTAGAAGGGTTCTAGTGATTACACGATCCCCTTTCCCCACATCTCCCCCGATCGTCATGGCCATCAATGTGGGTGCTAGAGTGGACTTTACTGGGTCGATCACATCATTTATTGTCATGGAAATGGCCACAGCAGTCGCTGCAGTAGGCAGCGATTGATTGAATCGGGGGCAAGAGCTGGCGGCCATCTGCGGTGCGAGATGGGGGCTGATGCACATGGATTTATCCAGGTTCGCCCCCCCGGAGGGTAAAGACCTACTCCTGCTAGATTGGATTAGTAGAGGGCGAGTTACAATGGCGGCGAGCTCGGCGTCTAAGCAGCGATTCGCTCGAAGGGGTGTATGATGGAATGTAAGTCCTCAGGATACCCTAGGGAGGTTTATATATGAGGCACCTCACTAGGGTTTACAGTTTACAACCAAACAGAATATGGATTCGGAGGCTTTAACCTAATCTGACTGGGCTTCGAGTATACTTTTGGGCCTCCAGTCTCCAGTCGCCAGGCCTTCTCCTTAGTTGCATTCTAGTCGCCGTCCTGCAGGCCCACTCGTGAGACCTTTGGCCCAATCGGAACGTCCTGCTGGGAATCCCCCATTCGGCATATCCCCATCAGTAGTCCCCGAGGCCATCGTTCATTCAGATGCAGGTGTCCTTTTGGTAGTCGAAGTAGGCGAGTCCAATTTGGACGCCCAGTCGAATCGGCGATGGACTCCACTGAGACCAAGGAAATTTCCCCCAGGTTCCCACTCGCTGCTTCGGCGAATGCCACCACTGTCAAATCGCTGCTTCGGTGAGTAGTCAGTAGCCTATTGCAAGCGAGTCGAATGGAGGAGTTGGACCGTCAGCCTGGTCAAACTATCCGTTGGGTATTCCAACGCTAACTTCGGCGTAATTACCGCGGGTAACGGCTACCCCAAGTTTGGCGGGCAGTACCTCCTTATAAGGGGAGTAACAAATCAGTCTTGCAGATCCTTCCCTGCATTCTTCATTCTTGTGCATCCATTTCTCCTGTCTTCCTTTGATTCAACCCCTTCACATCGAGTGATCCCACGTCCTCCCTAATGGCGCCTCCAAAAGGCTCATGGGGGAAATCCAAGTGCACCACGGCCTAGCTCAAATCCTTCGAGGACGCCGGAGTCCTTCGCAAGGGGAACTAGCGGGTCCCCGCTCCTTCCGAGATCGAGCCGAAGCCACGGGCCGGCGAGTTCATTTGCTTCCCCAGCCACCTAGAGAGGGGTCTGGGGTTCCCCACCTCGCTGTTCTTTCAGCATTTTTGTGCGTATTACGCAATCAAGTCGTCGGATCTTGATCCGCATAGCATCGAGCAACTGGCGATCTTCGTCGCCTTTTGCGAATGTTATCTTGGCTGCAGGCCGTATTTCCCGTTGTGGTTGGAGATCTTCCACGGCCGCATCGGGCGCGAGGCGTCTGGGGGCCTGATGCTGGCGGCTGGCGGCGTCACATTTCAATTGAAGCCAAAGGCCAACTTCATCAAGCTTTTGTTGCCGAAGAAGGCCATGAGCGAGTGGAAGAAGAGCTGGTTCTACGTGAAAGAGTCCACTCCCTCCGATGAAGTAGCGCTTCCCGAGTTCGTCGCAGAAAGGAGTGAGCCTCACCGGCTAGCGCCGAAGAAACTCCCTGAAGACCAGAGGATGGTCGTTGCGGAGATGATGGACCAGATCCAGAGGCTGAAGGACCAGGGGCTATCCTCGCTCAACCTCTTCAACTGCTGGCTCGGGCGGTGTATAGTTCCGCTAGCGGCTCGGCCGCATTGGATGTATGAGTACAGCAGGACACACGACCCCTCCTAGACCAGCAAAGAGTTGTGGGAAATCAAAGACTATAAGGCCGCCCTAAAGAAGATCACCGATGCGGAATTTACAACCACATCGGCCGGGCTCGCCCCGTACACTCCCGTGAAGAATGAAGCCCCCACAGTAAGTTTTCCTTTCCCAATCTTCCTTCTAGTCGCAATTTTTGCAACGTAATTCACAGTCGCATAGTTCGATACTTATTTGTGGCTGTTCTCAGTTGTTCCAGGTGTTGGAGGGTTGGCTCCCTCCGCTTGACGAAGAGGTCCCCCAGGAACTCAAAGAGGCCTCCGAAGGAGATTCTTCCGAAAGCGACGAGGAAGAAGAGGAGGTTCCTCCCCCAGCGCCTACGTCTTGCAAGACTCGCATGCAGAAGCAGCGCGAGTTTGAGGCGAGTCGCAGCCTTGATGAACACGAAGGGGGTGACGAGATTGTGCAGGAGCACAGGTCTCGGCTCACGGCCACACTGGTAAAGCCCGCGCGCAAATCAAAGTCGCCAGCAAAGAAGCTAGCATCGCCGCCCAGGTCGGTGGTGGTGTTTGAGTCAGATGATGACTCTGATGATGATGACACCCCCGAAACTTCGCATAAGATCCCGGAGGATGCGATTCCGATGAAGGGATTGGAGGACGAGGACACCGAAGCGGCGGTAGAAGTCCTCTAGCGGTGATTGCACCAACAGCTTCGAGGGCGCCAGGCCAGGAGGCGGCTGAGGCCGCAGCGTCAAAGTCGCCGCGACCTTCAAGAGCGGCCGCGTCTTCGGAGCCGGAAATTCCGGCGACCGCGGCTTCGTCATCAAGGAAGATCGCGGTGTCGTGGGCTTCAGATGTCTTCGAGAGAGTTCTCACGCGCAAGCTGGGGCCAGAATTAGACAAACCCGCCCATATCAGCACCGGGTTGCGTGTTCTCCTGTTGCCAAGTAAGATTTGAATTACTCTTTCCAAATCATGTTCCTTTTTTGTGTTATCTCTATGCTGACTTTGGAGGTTTTGACAGGTCTAGCGTCAAGAAGATTGGTCGCCCTTCAGTGGCGAAGATTCCATCGGTCGCCATCACAGGAGAGGGCGACCTTCCCAAAAAGAGGAAGCCTGCTGAAGAAGCGGCGACTCTAGCGGGCGCGAAGAGGAGGAAAGGCGGCGCCGACGATGCCGTGGCAATGGATAGCACCAAGGAGAGCGATCTCGCTGCAGTCGTCGAAGAGGTGGCGGCTACGCGGTCGGAGCCAGCCGTGGGTGTCCGGCGACGGAAACGTCGGATCCAGCGACTAGTGCCCCAGCTAGAGCATCAGAAACATCGGATCCGGCGAAGGGGTTTCCAGGCGTGGCGGACAACCAGTCTCCACAGAGCCCGGAGATCGTTGATGAAGATGTTGGGTCTCGTCACGGGGGTACCTCCTTCACGGTCCCATCGACGGACGCCGGAGAGCTTCACAAGATGCTTGGCACCGCCATTCAGGTACATCCAGTCCCTGAGTGTCTAGTTGCTTAATTTTAGCGGCTAGATACTAAGTTGATTCTAATCTCCAGTCCTTGAGTTCCTAGTCACTGAATTTCAGCGGCTAGGAACTGAATTTCTTCTAGTCGCCAGTCCCCGAGTTCCTGGTCACTGATTTTCAGTGGCTAGGAACTGAATATTTGTTTTGGTAAGTGCTAACTTTTTGTTATTCTTGCAGGTCTTGCAGAGGGAGTCGGCAGATCGACAGGCCACGAAGGAGCGTCTGGAGCGGGATCTGCGCGTGGCGCAGGAAGCAAATCGGTGATTCTAGGAGGCTGTGGTAAGTACTTGATTCATTTTTCAGCTGTGAACTATTGGTGTTCTGGCGTGTTGACGATTTGTTTCTTTTCTGTTCAGATGGTCTTCCGGCTGCAATTGCCAAGGCCCGTGAGGGGTACGTCCCAATTGCCAAGCTGGACGTGGCGAATGCGCGAATCGAATCGCTAGTCAAGGAATTGGAGGAGGTGAAAGTGGCCTCGATTTCTTCTGAGGATCGAGCGAAGGCTGCGGTTGCTGCGGCTAAAGATGAGCAGAAGGCCGTGGAC
Source organism: Avena sativa (assembly GCA_916181665.1). NCBI lineage: Eukaryota > Viridiplantae > Streptophyta > Magnoliopsida > Poales > Poaceae > Avena > Avena sativa. Next base: position 453,548,865 of record OV702295.1, on the reverse strand, counting down.
TCGATCATCCTGGGGCTGCAGAACGATCACGCCGCCCTGGAGAAGCACGTCATCGAAAACTGCTGGAAGCTTCTTGGTGAGTCTCTGTTCTTTTGTTTAACATTTATGGCGAGTCCCCGAGTGGGGAAATCTGTAGTGTCGCTGATGTCTGAAGTTGCAGCGGTGATAGGGCAAAGCGACCTAGGGGTTCAGACCTTCAACACCTCGCAGTGCGTGACTGCCATGGTGAACGCGGCCACTGCCTTGGCGTTGTGCGTCCAGGCAGTTCTTTAAGGAAGATCCCCCACCGAGGTAATTCCTGGGGGGCTGACGGAAGTGTGGCGCTATCTGGAGGAGGTACCCGGCGTCGTGGAGTGGATTGCGCGTTCGGCATTTAGGCGCGAGGCCACCACGGCATTGAGCCTGGGGCTTGCGCACTTCCCCAACGACTTCGACCTCGACGACATCACCAGCGGCTACCCTTCGGCGACTGGTACGATGGAGATGTCAGAGGTACTGAAGCTCACCGCCAAGGCCACCCCCTTCGCTGATCGGGTGTTAGCGATGGGGGACCTTCTGCCGTACCAAGAGACGGTGGTAGCGTCAGGCGACCCCGAGCCGAAGCATCATGATATGAAGTCGGAGCAGCCCTTCCGGTCGGTGCTGTCAAAGTCGCTGTCGACGTACCCGACGAACCCATGGCAACCGTTCATTCGTGTCAAGGGTGGTGCGGACGCGTCGTCATCGGGGCCTGCGAAATAGACAGCTTTGCTGGATGGTTTGTAAGATATGCCAAGTGGCGACTGATTGTAATATGAACAATATTTTGTATGAGTAAGAGGAGTCAATCGACTCGCAATGCAAGCTTGGTTTTGTGTTTGACTTTTATGTGAGCGAGTCCCCGAGCGCGTCCGCCCTTTAGTGGGGTATAACTCGTTTGTATACATTTTTGTTTTGGTTTGCTTTGGTTTTTGTTGTTTGTCCCTTGCATTTTCTGAGAGGGCGAGTCCCCGAGCGCGAGTGGGATTGTTTGTAGGCGAGTCCCCGAGCGTAGTACTTAGCCGTTTTGGGCGTGTGCCTATTGCGAGTTATTGAGGCGTTGTTTGTAACACGTCTCCTCCCCTGGCTCGGAGAACCAGTCGCTAGGCGAGTCCAAGGCAGCTCTCTTACTTGGTGTGTTCCCGAGCCGTGTGAGGGTTTCCATTTCACGGAGTCCCCGTGCGTGGTACTTAACCGTTCGAGTCGCTTTGCACGAGGATGGGAAGGACAGGTCACTGTGAGAAGCGTGTGTCGGTCGTCTTGGCCGGGTGGGCCAGTCGAGCTAGGTGACTCCAATGGTGGCTCCGGGTTGGCGTATTCATGGACGGCACAAGGCCCGAATGTTTTCCGGTGCCCTTGGGCCGCACTACTTAGCCGTGCCGGTCGCTCGACCAAGGGTTGACTTCCGTGGGTAGCATATTGCTAATTGTACGAGTGAGAGTGGCACAAGAGTATGGCGAGTAGATACAATTTGTGTGATCCGAATGATTTTCATTATATATCGTCTAGGTACAAGTTGGAGTTCTATGTATAGAACTTTCGGAGAAGGTTTATATTCCATGGCCTCCCGACCTCGAGTTGGCCATCACCCCGTATGTCGATGAGGTAGTAGGCGTCATTGCCCAGGACTTGCCCTATGGCGAATGGCCCCTCCCATGGGGGGAAAGCTTGTGCATGCCCTTCTTGTCCTGGGACAGTCGTAGGACCAGATCGCCCTCCTGGAAGGTGCAAGTCCGGACTCGACGGCTGTGGTAGCGGCAGAGCCCTTGCTGGTATATGGCGGTGCGGGAGCGAGCCAGGTCGCATGCCTCGTCGATCTGGTCGATGTTGTCTTGGCGGGCGATCTCGTTTGTCGCCTCATTGTAGTTGGCGACCCGAGGTGAGTCGTGCTCCAGATCGGTTGGCATTACGGCTTCGACGCCATACACCATGAAGAATGGTGTGAACCCCGTGGAGCGGTTGACGGAGGTGCGGATCCCCCATATTACGGAGGGGAGCTCTTCGACCCAGCACCCCGGGGTGCGCTCGAGTGGCACCTGGAGTCGCTGCTTGAGTCCGTGGAGGACGCTCTGGTTGGCGCGTTCTGCTTGGCCGTTCGACTCCGGGTGGGCGACTGGGGCGAGGTCAAGTCGTATGTCGTGTTCTTCGCAGAATTCTGCCATGGTGCCCTTGGCGAAGTTGGTGCCGTTGTCCACTATGATGCTATGCGGGTAGCCATACCGGTAGATGAGCTCGTGCAGGAACTTGGTGGCCGTCTTGCCGTCGCACTTCTTGATCGGCTTGGTTTTGACCCATTTGGTGAAGTTGTCGACTGCGACTAGGAGGTGGGTGAAGCCGGATGGGGCCTTTTTGAACGGGCCGACCATGTCCATGTCCCAGACGGCGAATAGCCATGTGATGGGGATGGTCTTGAGGGCTGAACCAGGGAGGTGCGTCTGGTTGGCGTACTTCTGGCACCCGACGCGTCGTTGGACGATGTTGGTGGTGTTGGCGTGCGCGGTGAGCCAGTAGAAGCCGTGTCGTATGGCCTTGGTGACCAGTGACTTGGCGCCGGCGTGATGGTTGTAGTCGCTGGCGTGGATGTCCTGGTGAATCTTGCGGCCTTCTTCTGGCTGTACGCAGCGCTAGAACATGCCGGTCACGCTGCGTTTGTGTAGCTCGCCGTTGATGATGACGAAGGACTTACAACGGCGCATGATCGTTCGCGCCTCCGTCTCCTTGCTTGGGAGGATCTTGTGCTCAAGGAAGGCGACATATGGTGTCGTCCAGTCGCTGGGCTCCACGATCATGGCGACTAGGGTCGGCTCGGGTTGTAGCGGTATCCTGATGTCTATCTCCTTCGGTGGGCAGACCGAACGTTTGTGGATGATGTTGAGGAAGACGCTTGCGGGTGGCATATGCCGAGCCGAGCTGATGTGGGAAAGGGCATCTGCCTCCTTGCTCTTTCGCCTGTCGATCCACTCAACGGAGTAGCTGTCGAAGTGTCCTCCTAGCTGGTCTACCGCTTGACGGTACGCGATCATTGTTGGAGAGACGGTGTCGCAAGTTCCGGTGACCTGGCCGGTGACCAGATCGGAGTCGCCGTAGCACCATAGGCGGTTGATGTTCATCTCCTTGGCGGCCCGCATGCCGTGGAGGAGGGCCTCGTATTCTGCCATGTTGTTGGTGCAGGGCTTGAAGTTGAGGTGGAGCACGTAGCAGAGCTTGTCTCCTTTGGGGGAGGTCAATATGACCCTGGCCCCTGCGCCATCGGTGTTCTTCGAGCCGTCAAAGTGGAGTGACCAGTAGTGGTGGTATGGTAGCTTCTCCGGCTACTGCGCTTATTCCCAATCTGCGAGGAAATTAGCTAGGGCTTGTGACTTGATTGCTTTGCGGGGCTCATATTTGATGGTGTGGACACCGATTTCGACGGCCCACTTGGCGACTCGCCCAGTCGCCTGGCGATTGTGTATTATGTCCTACAGAGGTGCGGAGGACACCACCGTGATTGGGTGCTCCTGGAAATAATGGGGGAGTCGCCGCTAAGCTCGGAATACTGCGTACACCAGTTTCTGGTACTGCGGGTAGCATTGTTGTGAGTCCGTCAGGACTTTGCTGATGTAGTAGACGGGGCGCTGTATGGGGCGCTCCTTGCCCTCCTCTGGCCGTTCGACGACCATCACGGCGCTGATGACTCGAGTGGAGGCCGCCATGTAGACGAACATGGGCTCTTTGTTGATTGGGGTGGCAAGGAGTGGAGCCATGAGTAGCACTTGTTTGAGTTCTTTGAGTGCATCGTCCGCCTCCGCGTCCCATTGGAACGTGGGGTTCTTGTGCATCAGGCGATAGAGGGGCATTACCTTCTCGCCTAGTCGGGGGATGAAGCGACTGAGAGCCGCGACTCGCCTGGCCAACCTCTGGACATCGCGCAGGCACTCGGGTTTCCCGAGTCGCGTGATGGTGTCGATGTTGGTGTGGTTGGCTTCGATACCTCGCTTGGAGACTACATATCCTAGTAGCTGTCCGGTGGGGACGCTAAAGGTGCATTTTCCTGGGTTCAGCTTGATGCTGTACCTCTGCAGATTTGCGAAGGTCTCGGCCAGGTCGATGAGCAGGTCGTCCTGGTGGGTGGATTTTACCACCACGTCGTCGATGTAGACGTGAATGTTGCGGCTAATTTGGCTCGCGAGGCACTCCTGCATGCACCTTTGGTATGTGGCGTCGGTGTTCTTGAGGCCGAACGTCATGGTCGTGTAACAGAAGGCGCTAAATGGCGTGATGAACGTCGTCTTATCTTCATCCTCGACCACCATTTTGATCTGGTTGTACCCAGAGTATGCATCGAGGAAGCACAGCGACTCTGATCCCGCGGTCGAGTCGATGATCTGATCGATGCACGGTAGGACGAACTCCTCCTTCGGGCAGGCGCTGTTGAGGTTGGTGTAGTCGATACACATTCTCCATGTGTTGTTCTTTTTCAGAACTAGGATTGGGTTTGCCAGCCACTTGGAGTATTTTATTGGCCGGATGAAACCTGTGGCTAACAGGCATTGCACTTCTTTGACGATTGCTCGGCGACGCTCTTCATTGAAGGGCCACAACGACTGCTTTACTGGTCACACTTTGGGGTCGGTGTTTAGTTTGTGCTCAGCGAGTTCACTCAGGACACCTGACATGTCAGAAGGTTTCCATGTGAAGATGTCGCGGTTCTCACGGAGGAACTCGATGAGTACGCTTTCCTATGCGGGGCTCATGTGCGCCCCAATGGTGACCGTCTAGCTGGAGTCGCCCGGGACGAGCTCGACAGTGCGGGTATGCGTTGTTGCCTTGAACGTGGAGTTAGCGGTGGTTGGCTTCTTCAGGATGGTGGGGTCGTCCTTGTTGATGTTGCCCGCGTATTTCACGAGCTTCTCTGTGTGATCAGTCTCTGCGACAATGACGGCATCGGCGAGCTCGGCACCTTTGTCCTCACATTCCACGGCCATATCGGGGTCATCGTGGACGGTGATGATGCCGCTCAGCCCTGGGAGGTTCATCATGTTGTATGCATAGTGGGGGGTCGCCATAAATTTGGCGAACGTTTGGCGTCCCAGGACACAGTGGTATGGGTTGCGGAAGTTCACCATCTCGAACTCGATTCGCTCGGTGCGGTAGTTTGCTGGTGTGCCAAAGGTGACCCGCAATGTCACTTTTCCGATCGGGTACACCTTCCGACCAGGGACGATACTGTGGAAGGTTGTCAGGGTTGGCTAGATTGCCGATTCCGGGAGCTGGAGCCGTTTGAACGTGTCCAGATACATGATGTTGATGGAGCTCCCGCCGTCCATCAGTGTCTTGGGCAGCCAATAATCGGCCACTTTGGGCCTGACCACCAGGGCGACTCGCCCTGGGTACTCGATTTTTGGTGCGTGGTCCTAGCGACTCCAGGTGATGCTCTGCTCGGACCAGTTGAGGAAACGGGGGATATCGACATGTGTCACCGCATTGACGGCGACTGCGCGGGCGAGCACCTTCCTCTCGCGCTTGGTGCCGAGCCTGATGAAGGTGTGTAGCGAGCCGACGGCGTTACCGAAGCCGCCAGCATTTCCGTTGTCCCGAGGTGGGTTGTTGTTGGGGTCCTCCCTTGCTCACCTTGCCTTTTCGATCTCTTTGAGAGAGTGGCAGTCCGCGGTGGTGTGGGTGGCGGGTTTTCCCTCCCTGTTGTGGTAGATGCAGGGCTGGTTGAGCATGGTCGAATTTCGGCCTCATCGTGTTGTTAGCGCGGTAGTTTCCGCTATTGCGGTCATTTCCTCCGTCACGGCGGTAGCTCTTGGGGTTGCGTTGGCTATAGCCGGTGTTGGTAACGAAGTCGACTCGCCCATCCGTGCGGCGCTTGCCGGTGATGCGGGTGTTGTTGTAGTGCATGTCGCGCTGTCGCCCGCTGTCGTGGCCGCTGGTGCGGCATCTTCCTCCCGACTCGTCGTCGGAGTCTTGGTTGGGGTCCTATTCCGCGTAGCACTTGGCGATCTCGAGGAGGTCGGGGATGTTGTTGAGCGTTCGGTAGACCTGCTTGATCTTAGCGACCAGGGGTTCGTACCGGCACGCGTTCTTGAAGCAATGTGTCGCCGTGTCCGGGTGGATGCCGGAAGCATTGATCCATAGTTCTTGCCACCTTTGAATCCAGTGGCGGGTCGACTCACGTTGTCCCTGGATGCACCGTTCCAGGTCTTCGATGATGGTGGCGCGGGTGTAGGAGCCCTCGAAGTGCCTAACGAAGGCATCCCGCATTTCCTCCCAGGAGTCGATGCTATCGACGGGGAGGGTGTTGATCCATTGTCGGGTCACGCCCTCCATCATCAGGGGGAGGTAGCGAGCGGCGAGCAGGTCGGTGTGGCTGGCGATTCCCATCGCCATGAGGTATGTGTCCAGCCACACTGTTGGGTCGTACGTTGGATCGTACTTTTCGATCTCCTTGGGCGCCTTGAAGTTGGCAGGGTACTTTTCCCCTCTGATCATGGGCCCGAAGCATTGGGGGCAGACTCAGCTAAGCGAGCCCCTGGGTTTGGGGTCGCCGCGATTACTGAGGGTATGCCTCAAGTCATTGGGTTGGCGCGCTCGCCAGGCCTGGTTGTTGACGATGTGCGTGCGGGTGTTGATGGGCTGCCCGTTGGCGGCGACCGTGTTGTTCACCGGTCGCGGCTCGTTGGTGGAGAGCGTGGGGTTGGCGGCCCGTGGCTGCGTCGCCAGGGGCTACGGTGGTGGGCAGGTCACGGTGTTAGCGATGGTGGGGTGGCCGCTTGAGGCCGCCCTGCTTGCCAAGGAGCGGGAATACATCCGACCACGCGGGTCGACTCCCGTGGCTTGTTGCTCGACAGCCCTGGCAAGTAGGGCCTTGGCGTACTAGATCTGTAGCAAGCCTTCTCCCTGGACGTCGAGGTTGGCGACCATGGTGTCGGCCGTGACGACGTTATCCATCGGGGTGGAGTAGAGTGGGAGTCTGTTGGCGTCGTGGGCCTATGGCGAGATGATGATCCGCGGCTGGTCCGGCGGGGGCGCACGGCCAATGGGTGGTGGAGGGGCTCCGGTCGCTGGTGCGCCGGGTGGTGGTCGGTTTCTTCCACCTGGTGGCGTGTTCTCGTAGTACTCGCACTCGGCCACGCACGCGGGGTCACTTTCGTCGTTGAAGTTTAGGACGCGGCCTTGGACGTTGGAGTTCAGGCGGGTCCTGATGCGGTGCTGGTGATAGAGCGATAGCTCCCGCGCCATTTCCGGCTCGAGGCAGTATCTCTCGCGCTTGGCGAGCTCATTGCGCTGCGCCTCCGTGAGCCGCAGGCGGGCCTCCTCCACCTTTGTGGCCGTGGCGGTTGGCGGGATCGATGTGGAGAATGGATCTGGTGGGGTGGCCGTGCTGCCCGCCATGTAGATCGTGTTGAAGCGATTGGATCTGGCACGGAAGTCCTCGGGCGACTCCGAGCCGGAATCGGAATCGAAGATCCCGAGGATGGAGGAGTCCTCGAAATCCTCAGGGTTGGAGACCCGCGTGATGGAGTCCGCTTGTGATGCTGCGGTGATAGATCCGTCGACCGAGGCAGGGGTCGCAGAGTCGGCATCATCGTTTAGGGCCTCGACGTCCGCGACGGTGTTGGTCTCGGTCGCGTTGCTGGCGGTCGAGTCATACTCGGTGACGAGGCTCCTGATGGAACAGACCTGCTCCTCCGAGAGCAGATGGCGATGCGGTGGCGATCCGCCAACGATCACCGTCGCCGCTGGGTCGACCGTGCCGGTGAAGCCAACGAAGAGGTTGATGGAGCCGACCGGCATTATCACGTTGTGGGTGATCGGGCGCGATGCCAGGACGTAGCTGCTAGGCAGGATCTGTAAGATCCCGCCAATGGCGACCATGCGGCCGGTGGCGATCGGCCGATCGATCGGCGAGTAGGGTCTTGCCATAGAACTCAGGCCAGTCCGTCTAGGCCCCACGGTGGGCGCCACTGTCGTGGAAATGGCCACAGCAGTCGCTGCAGTAGGCAGCGATCGATTGAATCGGGGGCGAGAGCTGGCGGCCATCTGCGGTGCGTTATGGGGCAGATGCACATGGATTTATCCAGGTTCGCCCCCCCAGAGGGTAAAGACCTACTCCTGCTAGATTGGATTAGTAGAGGGCGAGTTACAATAGCGGCGAGCTCGGCGTCTAAGTAGTGAGTCGCTGAAGGGGTGTATGATGGAACGTAAGTCCTCAGGATATCCTAGGGAGGTTTATATATGAGGCACCTCGCTAGGGTTTACAGTTTACAATCGAACAGAATATGGATTCGGAGGCTTTGACCTAATCCGACTGGGCTTCGAGTATGCTTTTGGGCCTCCAGTCTCCAGTCGCCAGGCCTTCTCCTTAGTCGCATTCCAGTCGCGGTCCTGCAGGCCCACTCGTGAGACCTTTGGCCCAATCGGAACGTCCTGCTGGGCATCCCCCATTCGGCATATCCCCATCATCTATGTCACTCGTGCTTGATCTTTTGATCATTGTGCTCCGAGGCCATGTCTACACATGCTAGGCTCGCCAACTCAACCTTAGTGTATTCGCTGTGCAACATGGCTTACACCCACTGTATACGAATGTAGATATCTCTAACACCTGATCGTCACGGCGCTGCCTCATACTAAAGAACTTTCTTGGTGGTGCACACTAAGGGAGAATACTTTCATTGGTATTTTAATAGGGATCATCTTATTAGGCTACCGTCGAGTATCTAATACTAGCACACAATAAGATATGCAAACAATAAACATTGAATGTAAGAGTTATGCGATATGGTCCTTCTCGCTGTGATCTCCATCCCACGCCTCCGGATTCCGGCACCGTAGGCACCAGGGTACCGGTGCCTTCCGACGTGGTAGTCCGTCACCTTCGTGACCGTCTACTACTAGTTACCAACATAAGGTAATTACTTTACCTTTGCCACAACCATATCACATCACAACGCCCTCCCGCAAAACAAAGTTAGACGCCTCTACTTTATCTTTGCATGTTTTACGTGGCTGAATGGGCTTTCGCACAAGAACCGTTCTTACCTACAAACTTTCACCACAATGTTGAACGAGTAGTTGTCTATACTACACCCCCTTTTGGGGACCTCCGTTGTAAATGGTATACCAACTAATGCGACAGAGATAGACACCCCCAAAGCCACTTTATACGGTACAGGCCGTATGCCAAGCGTGGACCAGTCTCGCGGATGAACGTGTAAAGTTGGTTGGGGGACGCTTCATCAAGCATTGATGTGGTATACACAAGTACACATGGGAGGGTAACAACTAAAAGATCAATGCCCACACGCTACATCTCGTGTGTTCTACCCGTACTAGCAATACTACGCATAGATCTAGCTCTAATACCACTTTAGGGGTTCACGTATGAAAATAATAAATTTTACCCTACGCCCCTGAACCCCTTTGTTACCAGGACCTATCTATTAGTAATGCAGTAACGGGAGGGGCTTTTCACAAACTTACCCTTGAAGACCAAAAAGCGTTGTCAATGCTCGGGAGAGCGTGGTTAATGTAGATGAGCTGAAGCCAACCTCGAGGTCGTGATGAAGTCCTCATGCTCCTGTGGCTCCAACGACTTCTAGTGCCTCAAATGTTGCACCTCGCAAGGAGTTACATGCATCCCGTTCCTAGCGATGACTCCCGCTTCCCCGATCCAGCAGCAGTTGTGGAAGTAGAGCTCCTGGATCCGAATCCCGCAGCATGATGGCGCTCCGCGGTGAAGATGTCTCTCGTTCGCGCAGTCCGGACTTGGGACCATGGTCATGAGAGAGAGAGAGAGAGAGAGAGAGAGAGAGAGAGAGAGAGAGATAGAGAGAGAGAGAGAGAGATCAATTGGAGGTCTCCCCAAAAGTGAGGAAACCTTTATTGAATATTGGTTGTATTTATTTGGTCAAAATACCCCACTATATATAGGGGAAATCCCACCCCATGGCTAACTAGCTTAGCCATGTGGGACTAAACCAAGGGAGAGGGGGAGAGGGGGTGGCCGCCGGCCCCTAGGGTCCCTAGTGGGCCCCACGCGGGTGGGGGCAAGGCCTAGCCGGCCATCTCTTTCCTCCTTCCTCCCTTTGGCTTTCCCTCATGAGCCCTTCTCCCTCCGGAATTTGGCCCATTAAGGCTTTTGATCATTTAATTTATTTTTATTTATTAAATAATTATGAACAAATGATTAAATCAATATTTAACATTCATTCACATATTATTCAATCTCCGTGGTTACGGAACACCTTCCACCTCCACTCCGGACATCCTCCGGACTTACCGAAACCCTTCCGGTTTTCTCTCTTTCTATTCTTTTATGATTCTACCGATCCTATAAACACTCTCTAAGCATCACCAAGCCCTTAAGTGTGATACCCCATGGTTCGGGAACACTCTAGACATGGTCGGGACACTCCCGGACCAATGATCAACAGAGGGACTTGGATGGCCATGTGACCCCTATGCATTCACGAAATCTTTTGTCGTTTGAACCATGAATGTCATGTCTTATTCCTTTTGTCTCTTGATACTTGCATTGCCCGAGATCTGATCAATGACATCACCATATCGGGTTTAATCTCGTTACCAACAAATGCTACTTGACTTGTTCTAACAAGTGATATCCCTGTGATCAAATCACACACTGCACAGCTATTGGATATAACTCTCCGAGTGGGCCCTCGAGTATCTTTCCGTCACGCGGATGGACAAATCCCACTCTTGACGTATAATGCCTCTACTATTCCTCCGAATACCTGAACACACTTTTATGATCACCGTTTAACCGTGTGACATTTGATGCTATCAAAGTACCCTCGGGAGACAGTGATTGGTATAGCCTCATGTTCTAAAAAATAGTCTAATAGGTCTATTATAATCATCATAGGTTGAACTTCATGACATGATCGGGTCACGATGTTTAGGTTGGGTATTAGTTCATCATCTCATTCTCAGAATGAGGTGACTCCATTTCCAACTGGCATAAATGCCACATAATCAGGAAACCTTGATCATCTGTTGACCAATGAACCAGTGACTAGAGTATCACCGGGAACTCCTGGTTGTTTATATATCACACGTGTATTGACATTTCCTTTCAATACAATTATAGCATGATATAAAACTTAATCATAAACTTTATGAAATATGATAATAATCCTTATTACTATTTGTCTCTAGGGCATATTTCCAACACTACCTAGCTAGGTCGTGGCCGTCAAATCGTCCACCAACTCAGTCACATCCATGCTGAGCGGTCGGCCTCCCGCTCTACCTAGGACACCAAGCCCAAAGACACCATCATTGGGCAGCCACATGAGGAACGATGGCATGCTCTCCCATTTTGTCGATCCCTAGTGTGCGTTGTCAAAGACAGAAGGGTAGGTCATCAACCTCAACGACACTCCCACACCCGTTGTCACAACCCCGGAGGTATTCAAGAGGCGATGGCACATTGCTGCCACAGCCATCGTAGTGACACATAACCTATTCGACGGAATGGTCGACCAGCAGCCATTGCCCATCGAGGCGTTAAGGTCGCATAGTTTCTTCACCATTGACATTTTTATGCCCGCGGCTTGTCATTGCCATATATGTGTGTAGGATTTTATAAACAACGATGGCAAGGCCATCATGCATGACTTGATCAACAATGGAGAGGATGACAGCGACGGAAGCTACACCAAAGATGACACTCAACAAGAGACTCAAAAATATGAATACAACATTGGCGAGCCATTGTTTGGAAACGATGGCACATATCGACGTTGGTCGAATCACTTGCATCGTCAATTGTCGACGGCAAGAAGATAAGCTAAAGACCGCGAGCTACACCATCGACGAGGACAAGCTCCTATTCCAAGATTGAATGGAGATTTCAAAAGATCCCATATGCGGTGCCTATATTAAGGGATATGCCTATTGGATAAAAGTGGGAAAAAATTTCCACGAGCATAGGAAGTTCCCACCAAAAAACTTCTTTAGCGATCGAAATGATCTCTCCCTTTCCGAGAGATGGGGTACCATACATGACGAGTGTAGAAAGTTCCAAGGTTCGTACGAGATGGTGAATAAAAGGGAAATAAGCGGGCTCTCGGCGGTTGACATGGTAGAACCTCTTCCTCTCTTGTTGATGTACCTTGTAAATGCATTGAGCCTTTATTGTCATCAATATGTGTAGGTTATCAAATCTTTGGAGCACTTCAAGGAGGCCAATGACAACACGGCATTCAGATTGAGCCATTGTTGGATGTTGATCAAGGACACCAAAAAGTGGGAGGTTATCTTTGCCCTTTGGAAAGAACTTGAGGCGAATAAGAAGGGATATTAACATGGGCATGGCCCTTCGGGTGCCCACTATTGGTATATATGGTGCGGCCCAAGGGAAGGCTCACTCAAATATTCATCAAGATCCATGAAGCCCATGACGATTCAACAAATATGAAGCCTACAAGGACACAGACTCCTGGTGATACAAGACAAGGAAATTCCAAGGCTAGACTAGATACAAACTCTAACTTATAAACCTACTCGTATTGGTACCCAATACCTAGCCTCACTAGTAGAAAATGGGCCTTTGGTTCGGGCCACTAGTCCCGGCCGTGGCTAGGGCCGGGACTAATGGTCCGAACCAGACGGCCCAAGGAGGCCGAGGTACTTTGTCCCGATCCGTAAGGAACCATTAGTCCCGGTTTGAGATACAAACCGGGACAAATGGGTGGCAAAACCTTTAGTCCCGGTTTGTATCTCAAACCGGGACTAATGGCCGGGCCCTATATATATGCACCCAGCCCTCCACTCTCTCCTGTTTTTTCCTATGTGAGGTGGGTATAACTTTGTGCTAACTTTTTTTCTTCATATGCACTAGAGGTGTTCGGTGAAATGCATGTTAGAGCGATTCCACTTGAGTTCACACAAGACAAAACATGATATGAGGTGCCAGAGCGACACTTAAGGTTTCTCCTCTTTGTTTTGAAGTGTCCTAAAAGGTTAGCAACTATTTTCTCGTTTTGACCGCGCGGTACTAATTTAAGCATCGTGATTGCGTTTGATATATATGCATGGTTGTATGATGCAGATGAGCCACCCATGGATGTACGGTGACCGACGCTCTGACGCTTACAGAGAAGGCGTGTGTTCTTTTCGCCTTGTGGCCGAGGCGAACAAGCGGCGGGATGGTTTTATGTGTTGTCCATGCATTGAATGTCGGAATGAGCAGGCTCACACTTCCTCAAGAGTCATTCAGAGCCACCTGCTTCGGTCCGGTTTCATGTCTGGCTATAATGTTTGTACCAAGCACGGAGAAAGAGGGGTTATGATGGAAGACGGCGATGAAGAAGAGAACAATGATGACAACTACTGATCTATGTTCCCTAAATACGATGATATCGCAGTTGAAGATAATGAAGAAGAAGGGGGTGAAGAACGGGAACCAGGTGAGCCCGTTGATGATTTTGGTCGGGTCATTAGTGATGCAAGGCGAGACTACGACACAGAAAAGGAGAGGTTGCAGTTCGAGCAGATGTTACAGGACCACAACACATTGTTGTACCCAACTTGTGAAGATGGCTAGAAGAAGCTGGGTAGCACACTGGAATTGTTGAAGTGGAAGGCAGAGACCGGTATGACTGACTCGGGATTTCAAAAGTTGTTGGTAATAATGAAGAAGCTGCTTCCAAGAAATAACCAATTTCCCTCCAGTACGTACGAGCAAAGAAACTTGTCTGCCCTCTAGGATTAGATGTCCAGAAGATACATGCATGCCCTAATGACTGCATCCTCTACCGCGGTGAGAAGTACGAGAATATGGATAAATGCCCGGTATGCACTGCATTGCGGTATAAGATCAGAAAAGATGACCCTGGTGATGTTGAGGGCGAGCCACCCAGGAAGAGGGTTCCTGCCAAGGTGATGTGGTATGCTCCTATAATACCACGGTTGAAACGTTTGTTCAGAAATAAAGAGCATGCCAAGTTGTTGCGATGGCACATGGAAGACCGTAAGAAAGACAGGATGTTGAGGCACCCTGCTGATGTTCGGCAGTGGAGAAAAATCGAGAGAGACTTCCCGGACTTTGCTGGTGACGCAAGGAACTTATGGTTTGGTCTAAGTACCGATGGCATGAATCCTTTTGGGGAGCAGAACTGCAGTCACAGCACCTGGCCCGTGACTCTATGTATCTACAACCTTCCTCCTTGGTTGTGCATGAAGCGGAAGTTCATTATGATGCCAGTGCTCATCCAAGGCCCAAAGCAACCCGGCAACGACATTGATGTGTACCTAAGGCCATTAGTTGATGAACTTCTGCAGTTGTGGGCCAAACCAGGTGTACGTGTGTGGGATGAGCACAAACAGCAGGAATTTGACCTACAAGCGTTGTTGTTCGTAACCATCAATGATTGGCCTGCTCTTAGTAACATTTCAGGACAGACGAACAAAGGATACAATGCATGCACGCACTGTTTAGATGAGACTGAAAGTATATATCTAGATAAATGTAGAAAGAATGTGTACCCGTACAATCGTCGTTTTCTTCCGCCCAGTCATCCCTTAAAGAAGAAAGGCAAGCATTTCAATGGCAAGGCAGAAACCTGGACGAAGCCTGTCCCCCGTAGTGGTGCTGATGTATTTGGTATGGTCAAGGATTTGGATGTAATCTTTGGAAAGCGTCTTGGAGGACAACCTGTTCCGAAAGACGCCGACGGACATGCACCCATGTGGAAGAAGAAATCTATATTTTGGGAGCTACCATATTGGAAAGTGCATGAGGTCCGCTCTGCAATCGACGTGATGCACCTGACGAAGAATCTTTGTGTGAATATTCTAGGCTTCCTGGGCTTGTATGGGAAGTCAAAAGATACCCTGGCAGCACGGGAGGACCAGCAACATCATAAAGGATGAGACGGCAAGCATCCATGGCAGTTTCAAGGGCTTGCCAGCTACGCTGTTACCAAAGAAGAGAAGGAAATCTTTTTTAAAGTCCTTTTCAGTATCAAGGTCCCGTTTGGCTTCTCGTCGAATATAAAGGGAATAGTAAATATGAGAGAGAAAAAATTTCAAAACCTGAAGTCTCATGACTTCCACGTGCTTATGACACAGTTGCTTCCAGTTGCATCGAGGGGAATTCTACCAGAAAATGTTCGACTAGCCATTGTGAAGGTATGTGCATTCCTCAATGCAATTTCTCAGAAGGTAATCGATCGAGAAAGTCTATCAGGGTTACAGATTGATGTGGTCCAATGTCTGGTCAGCTTCGAGTTGTTGTTCCCGCCATCCTTCTTCAATATTATGACGCACCTCCTAGTTCACCTAGTCGAAGAGATTAGAATTCTCGGTCCTGTGTTTCTACACAATATGTTCCCCTTTGAGAGGTTCATGGGAGTCTTAAAGAAATATGTTCATAACCCTACTAGGCCAGAAGGAAGCATCTCCAAGGGCTATGGAATAGAGGAGGTCATTGAGTTTTGTGTTGACTTTCTTGTTGACCTTAAGCCGATTGGTGTTCCTGAATCTCGGTATGAGGGGAGGATGACTGGAAAAGGCACACTAGGAAGGAAATCAATGGTATGTAGGGACGGGCATTCTTTCACTCAAGCACACTACATAGTTCTACACAATTCCACCGTGGTGGCTTCGTATATCGAGAAACACAAGAATATTCTACGCTCCGAAAACCCGGGGAAGCCTGAAACCTTGATTAAAGGGGAACACGAGAAGAATTTTGGCAGTTGGTTGCAGACACATCTCATGAATAACACCACTGTTGGAGATGAGTTGTACTCGTTGGCTAGCTTACCATCTTCGACTATATGTACTTTCCAAGGGTACGAGATAAATGGGAATACATTTTACATGATCGCCCAAGATAAAAAGAGCACCAACCAAAACAGTGGTGTCTGCTTTGATGCAACAGATGACAATGGGCAGAAGGACACATATTATGGGTACATAGAGGAGATATGGGAACTTGACTATGGACCTACTTTTAAGGTCCCTTTGTTTCGGTGCAAATGGGTCAAGCTGACAGGAGGCGGGGTACATGTAGACCAAAAGTACGGCATGACAACAGTGGATCTCAACAATCTTGCGTACATGGATGAACCATTCGTCCTAGCCAACGATGTGGCTCAGGTTTTCTATGTGAAGGACATGTCTACCAAACCGAGAAAAAGGAAAGATAAGCAAAAGAATACAGAATACGATGAGCCAAAGCGCCACATAGTTCTTTCAGGGAAAAGAAACATTTTGGGAGTGGATGACAAGACAGACATGTCAGAAGATTACAATAAGTTTCATGAAATTCCGCCCTTCAAAGTGAAAACGGACCCAAGCATCATGTTAAATGATGAAGATTCTCCATGGCTACGGTGCAGAAGAAAACCACAACACTAGATGTTGGTGATGTGTAATAATGTATTAAACCTTTTATTTGAGACATAAATCTATGTAATGTGTTAAACCTTTTATTTGAGACATAAAGGTCCCCTTTCATGTAATACATCTTTCTCAATCAAACTAGACGTTGACGACCGGGTTCTGAGCCGCGGGAGGTGATCACCCAAAGAGAAGGAACCATCACAAGAGAAGGAACCCACAAACACTAAGGATACATAGCACAACTGAAAATTAAGAAACATGCCTAATGTTGGAGTGATTCAGTCATGCTCCTGCCTAGCCCTGTAATACGCGCCACTGTAGTCATCGTAGTCGCTGGCGCCGTCGTCGCTGTCGTCGTCGGGGTCGTCGTAGTCGAACCTTGAAGGTTGGGCACGCGTGGGCTGGATTTGAGGGTACCGTAGGCGGGGTTATTGCCGGTCGTGTTGTAGGCCATGACACTCTGGAGAGTCCGGCCGCGCCACCATAGCCGATGGCCGGCCTCGTTGAAGTTCGAAGGAGGTGGGTTGTCCTCCTCGAGCCTGGCGAGCGCCCTCTCACGCCGATTGATGAAGAAGGCTTTCCAAGTCGGGAAATAGTTGGGATGCCAGTTGGGATTCCTCCGCTACTCTGGCGTGAGCTCGAGGTAGTGGTGGTTCGTGATGGCCATCTGGTGCTCCACACCTAGAGGGACAGGAGGGACCGGCACGCCTCTGGCGCTCAGCATCCAGCCGGTGGGGACGCGGTAGCCCGATGGGCAGGGGTAGTTCGAGGCGCAAAGCGCCTCCGCCTCTCGGGGGGTTAGAGAAACGATGGAAGACATGGGAAGAGAATGATGAGTCTAGATGTGATATGTAAATGGAGGCCAAGCGTACATATATATACTAAAAAAATGGTGGGAAGACAGAGGTGGGAACCGGTGGAAAGCGCGGGAATGCAGTGGCGTGGGAAACTTTCATCCCGGGTGGGGGCTCAAACCGGGACAAAAGATGGGGGGCCTTATCTAGGGGAGGCTTATCTGGGAGGGCCTTATCTGGGGGTGGCTAACCTTTAGTACCGGCTGGTGGGTACAACCGGGACTAAAGGTGGTTTTTGTGTCATCTAACAAAACTGTCGGTGGGATAAGGACGCGTGGGTAACCTTTAGTACCGGCTGGTGGGTGCAACCAGGACTAAAGTTGTCGGTAGGATAAGGACGCGTGGGTGGATGCACTGCTCGATGAGATAAAGCATGTAGCGCACGACGCCCTGTCGGAGGAAGAAGACAAAGTAGAAGCGGTGCCGTGCCTATAAAAGGAGCATCGATACGCCATGGCAAGCAGCTCAACAAGCCAACATGGATGGAGAGTTTCATCCCTATGGATGGAGGAAAGGGTTGGGAAATCTCCCGTGGCGGAACTTCTCGAAGATGCCCTTGGTGCACACGCCCTATGGCATCTTCGGAAGTTCTGCCTCGGAAAATATTTTCCTGCTAACCCGTGAAAGACTCCATCTCCGCCTCCCTGGGGGTTAGAGGTATGGTGGAAGCCATGGGATAGAGTGGAGAGAGGCGGCAGATATGAGTCTAGATGTGATATGGCAACGACCAAGCCTACATATATATATAGTGAGAAATGGCGAGAAGTCAGAGGACGGAAGCGGTGGAAAAGGCGGGAAGAAAACGGGGGGGAAAAATAAGGCGGGAAGAAAAAGACCTTTAGTACCGGTTTCGCGCGAATTTTTTATCAACCGGGACGAAAGGGACTACCCTCGTACGGAGAAAGCTATAGGGATAGACGATCCGGGGCCCACAGTCTAGTGTTTCGCCGGAGGAAGACCACCGGAGCGTCGGAATCACATGAAAATGGCAAAATGGTTAATAGTTTAACTAGTTAGAATAATTATTTTATAAAACAGAAAATGGATTTGAATCGCTTGTTCAAATTCAAGCACTTTTTATGTTAAAAATTTAGTGAGATTCAAAAATATGCAAAATATAATAGTTAATGCATTTTTAAATTAGAAATGGCAAAATAGTTATTAGTTTCACTAGTTAGAATAATTATTTTATAAAACAGAAAATAGATTTGGATTACTTATTCAAATTCAAGAACTTTTCATGTTGAAAATTTTCTCAAATTCATAAGTATGCAAAAACTGTATAATTCAAATGTTTAAAAATCTAATAGTTACAAATTTTAATATTTGAAAAACAGGCGCCAACTTAGACCCAGCGCGCACAAATTTAGGCCTTTAGTCTCGGCCCACAACACCATCCGGGACTAAAGGCTCTGCAGGCAAAAAGGCATCCAAAGCCTTTAGTCCCGGTGCGTGGCTGAAACCGGGACTAAAGACCCCCCCTTTAGTCCCGGTTTATGCCATGCACCGGACTAAAGGGTGTGGGGGTATTTATTGTGCCGCTTCTTCCCCGGTCGAATCCATCGACCGGAGCACATCTCGCGAGGAGCTAGCACTACGCTACCAGGCTGCCAAAATTTGGAGCTACGCCGCCTCGCTACCTCGCCGCCTCTCTAGACGTCGCGCCACCGCCTCTCCAGACGCGCGCACGTCCGCCCCGCTGCTGGGAGGTAAATCCCTCCCCCCACCGCGTGCCGCTACCTCTCTCTGTCCCCGGCCCCAGCGAGCCCGGGCGGCGCCCCGCGACCGCGCTGCCGCCTCTGTCCATCCCCGCCGGCCCCGACCGGCGAGCCCGGGCGGCACCCACACCTCGGCCCGGCCACTTGTTTTAATTTCTTGTATTTTTTATATATTAATTAAGAATTATTACTAGTAATAGATAGAATTATTACTAGTATTACTAGTATAGTATATATTAATTTCTAGTGTATTTTTTATATGTTAATAATTATTATTACTAGTATATATAGATATAGTATATATAAATATGTTTGTGTATAATAGTAATAGATCATATAGATATAGTATATATATATATGTTTTTTTATTTCTTGTATCTTTTTTATATTGTAATATTTATTACTAGTATATAAATATAGTATATATATATATATGTTTGTGTATAGTAATAGAGTATATAGATATACTATATATAGTGTAATAATATATATAGTAGTATATTATATAGTATGTAGTATTATAGTGTCGATTGAGACAGACAAGCATTACTGCAAAATAAAGATAAGTTAAAGAAATAACTACCCTAAGTCCAGTAGTGCTCGTGGGCCCCCGGACTTAGGGTTAGGGTGGTGGTGCTCGCGGGCCCCCGGACTTAGGGTTGGGGTGGTGGTGCTCGCGGGCCGCCCGGAGATAGGGTTAGGGTTAGGGTGGTGGTGCCCGCGGGCCCCCGGACTTAGGGTTAGGGTGGTGGTGCTCGCGGGCCGCCCGGAGATAGGGTTAGGGTGGTGGTGCTCATGGGCCCCCAAAGATAGGGTTAGGATGGTGGTGCTCGCGGGCCCCCGGACTTAGGGTTAGAGTGGTGGTGCTCGTGGGTCCCCGGAGATAGGGTTAGGGTGGTGGTGCTCGCGGGCCCCCGGAGATAGGGTTAGGGTGGTGGTGCTCGCGGGCCCCCGAAGATAGGGTTAGGGTGGTGGTGCTTGCGGGCCGCCCGGACTTAGGGTTAGGGTTAGGGCATCACTAGAATTTTGCTATTGTTTAGTATTATTGTAGCAAATTGCGTGTTCATATTATTGTTTAGTATTATTTTATGCAGCAATATTGAATGAAAAATGTTATTGTGTGCATTTGGTAGAAAAGTATGGATCCAATCCAGAGAGACCTAGCACAGGAAGAAATTCTCGAGGATATGATCAACGACACCCCCCATGTTGATCCACCCGAATCTCTGTCGATTTATCTGAACCCCTCCGGTGAGGGAGAGGAGGTCGACCGAAATGATCAAGGAGAAGCCGACGGCTCTGGTGGTGGAGAAGCCGGCGGCTTTGGTGGACCCTTAACGAAGTCCGGCGAGGTATATATATGAAGTATGGTGATCATTAGATGCATTAACTAAGTTGTATATATATAAATTGACGAATGTTTCTTCTCTTAGGCCTCCACATCGAGCAAAAAATATTCCAAATGAGGCCTGGCCAAAAAGTTGGATGCATCTACGCGTTATAAAATTACGCGGGTATCACCACGGGGTGAACCGTTGGAACCCGAAAAGGCTAAAACTGTATTTAAACAACAATGCGGGGTTATGGTTAGGGATCGCATCCCGATCACCGTTCGAGAGTGGAATAAGACCAAAGGGGCGAAAGAGGGTGAGTATGTCGCCGACAGGTACAAAGAGGGTCTTTGGAATGACCTCATGACACATTTCACCCTGCCAGAATGTGAGGATGATGCCGACACAGCTGCATTGAGGAAGAAAGTCAAGCAGTGGACTCTTACGAAGATGGCCGAACTATTCAAGAACTGGAAGAAAGCATTATGGCAAAAGTATCAGAAGACGAAGGCTCCTCCTAAATTTGAATGATATCTAACGAAGCAGCAGGCTAACTGGGATGCATTTGTGAAGTACAAGGAGTCAGAACTTGCTATGGAAAAGTCGGGAAAAAAAACAAGAAAAATGTCGTGATGAAGAAATATCACCATCACCTGGGGCCAGGGGGCTACGCGGCTGCCATGCCAAAGTGGGATGCTAAAGAGAATGAGCTGCTTGCTAAAGGGATCACTCCAGAACCAATACGTGAAGAATGGGATCTGAGGGCAAGGAATTGGTTCCTTGGGCATGGGAGTGAGTATGACGAAAGTACAGGGGACCTTATTTGCAGTGACGGGATTAGGATACCCCGGGATACATGGCAGAAAGTGGTGAAGGATATTAAAGCGGGGACAACAAAGTTCCGTCCCGATAGAGAGAAAGACTTGCTGACAAAGGTCCTCGGGAATGACGAACGCGGAGGACGTGTACGAGGCCTTGGCCCTAGTTATACGTGGGAGATGGGGTTTCCCAAAGACAGAGATACTTATAGGAGCCGAGAGAGAGCAAAGAGGCGACGGCAGGAGGAGGAGGGAGACAGGTTCACCGAGTTGCTAGGAACACTTCGAATGCATCAGCAATAGATTGACGAACTTCGATGAGCAGCGCGCCTGCAAGATCATGTACTCAATATACCGCCGTCCCATCTCAGCGGAGAAGCAGCATGGCTGAATTGGAGGTCCCTTCTGACGATGCACGTATGGTAGATGGCGGTCCCGGCTACCCCGTGGATGGAATCAAGGAGCAGGCATCTTGTGAGCTCCATCAGAAGGTGAAGGACCTATCCATCAAGGTGGCGGTCGGATGTGCTTTACCTTGTCCACCTGGCGCACGCTGGCATGGCCGTGAGATTCCAGCTGGCTATGCTAAAGTTGTTGTGGATGAAATCGCAATGGGGTGGGACTCAATGGAGCTTGACATCCCTGGACCTGAAGGTGAGAGGACACTCGGAGAAGTACTGGGTGGTATCATTCTATGGGACAAGAACAACATCAAGCTTCCAGGCTAGACGCCAAAGCCAACACCGCCTCCGAGTCGTCGCATGTCACCTTCACCTCCATCACCTCCAAGAAGCCCACCCCATGACTACGACCACCACAACCCGAGTCCATCTCGATCTCCGCCACAGCCTCCGATTAGTACTAAACGACGCAGCAGCCCAAAACGACAAATGTCGCCCCTCCCAAGAGTACCTCATAAGAATCTTCCCATCAGACCTTACGATCGTACTGACAAGGAAACCGACATGATCGTAAAGGCCGAATGTGTTGCGCAGCTTCAAAAGAAGAAACTCGAACCCGCCCCGGTATACACCGAGAAGCAAAAAGCATATGCACTTCCTTTTCTGAACACAAAATCGCAATATGACTTGCACCATAAGCCAGATGACTATCGACGCACACTTCAGAAGGAAGTGAAGAAGAGCAAATCAAGTAGAAGTGCAAGCGGGAGCAAATCATCAAGTCAAAGTGCAACCGGGAAAAGAAAGGATGTCCCCCAGCTCGGGGAACAGGCCAAAAAATCGACCCCACCCCTCAAGGTGGTATCCCATGACATTCCCCAGCAGAATATGGAAGAAGCTGCGAAGCTTGCGGCCTCTATGAATGTGACTGTTGAGGAATCGCTAGGTTCCAAGGACGACAAGTTACCCAAAGCTCAGGTAGTCCCTACATATGTCCTAGGGAAGCCACTGGTCAGCTTTGAGCACTTCCAACAACTGCCAACACAAATGCGGAGTTTACATAACTGGTACTTGAAAGCCGTAAAGCAGGAGAGAATAATGATCGTGGCGAAAGTCCCACATGACTACTACTTCCGAGAAGAAGAGGTTCATGTTGAGTTTTCAGAACTCTTCCAGTTATACAGTTTCAATGCCCTCGACAAAAGTCTCATGAGTTGCTATTGTCTGTAAGTTGTTGAATTCATTGTCTATATATAAGTTATTCATTTTTTCACTTGTTCAGTTCATTGCATATAATTATCCTCATTATATCCTTTTGTACTCTGTTATTATGCAAAATGAAGATCATGGAACGTAAAAGAAGGTCACTCTTTAGTGTTGGGTTCATTGACCCAGATAAAATACATTGTAAGACGCTAAAGGATAAACCCGAGGAGACGCAGGAAAACCTTCTAAGGTTTCTAATGGAGCAAAATTTCTGTGACCACATACTATTTCCTTATAATTTCGCGTGAGGGTCTTACTCTGTTGTACACATTCACTTTTGCTTACTCAATGTTAAATGTAATTGATGAGTTACTGATGTATATATAAACGTGTGCAGTTTCTACTGGATTCTTATGGACATTCAACTTGATAAGGGAAGAATTGAAGTCATGGACCCATCAAAGAGACCCCTGGAACAGTTTAGGGACATGCAGGACATGCTCCAGAGGTAATTTCCGTGCTACATCGGTCTCTTTATTTGATTTCCTGAGATATCACGTAATAAATAACTCATTCATTCATTTTCTTTGCCGGGCAGAGTTTGGAGCATGTTCAAGAGTACGGTTAAGGGTTCCTTTAGTAAGGAGCTGACGTTTACTCCGGTCTCGGTAAGTAATACGTGATATGTTCGTGCATCTCTTTACTTCTAGTTTCAAGACAATTATGATGCTAGATTATAATTTTGATTGAATTCTATTCTCGTAAAGTGCGCGAGGCAGCCACAGGGGACGAATCTATGTGGATTCTACGTTTGCGAGTTCATTCTCACGTTTTCCACTCAGCACAAAGATTATAGAGTCGATGTAAGCAATACATTCACAACATTATTTTATTACCGTCACTTTTTGTTATCATGATTGATATTCATATTGATCTCCTTTTCTTATATAGTTCGAGAGAATGCGGGATCAGCTCCTACAACAGCAACGCGTACTAGGAATTGCTGAAGAACTGGCAGGATTCTTGATGAACGAGATGATAGATGACGCCGGGGAATTTAGCGTGAATAGGCGCTACCGATGATCCCTGACTGTGTAATTAAATCGTCGAATTGTGATCTCCAGTAACTATCATGATCATGTATATATTTGTATGCTCGATCTTAAGAGAAGTTATCTTATGTATGCACGAACGTGTACGGTATGCGGTAGCGTGGAAAACTATTTTTAAAATGAAAAAGAGAAAAAAAGATACAAATTGAATTCTCTGCCGCGGCAGAGAAAGTGCCTAAACTTCTGCCGCGGCAGAGAACCATTTGTCCCGGTTCGTAATACGAACCGGGACTAATGGGGGGCACCTAGCGCCCGCAGAGACGGCCACGTGGATACCCATTGATCCCGGATGGTAAGCGGTCCGGGACTAGTGGTAAGCGGTCCGCCCCTCCAGTCCCGGTTACCAGGACCGGGACTAAAGCCCCTTACGGGCCGGGACTGGAGGCCCTTTTTCCACTAGTGTCTCCCCATATATAAAGGCTAGGAGGGGACAACAAGGAGGGCATCCAATCTAACAATACACATGCCTTTCTATCTCATCGATCGCATCTAGTTGACTCAGCGAGTTTGTACTCTCCAATGATAATACGAGAAGACAAGCAGGAAGTAGGTTTTCCTCTACGAGGGCCTAAACCTGGGTAAATCGCCTCCCTTGTTTGTCTGTTAAGCTGATGAAATCACCAGTGCTCTCTCTTCCACGAAACACGAAGTCCATAACCATTGGCATTGCCGAGGTCACCCCTCGTCAATTGGCGTCGTCTGTAGGAAATCTGAGCGCTGGAGTCATGAATTTGGCGGTTTCCCCATTCATCAAGCAACGGCTTGACGATCGAAGGCGGTCAGATCTGTTCTAGCTCTGCCGATCTACTTCCACACCCACCCACCCTTCTTCCGGCCTTCGACAACCTCGACCGGGAGACAAATCTGATGATCGGATGCTTTCGCTTCCGCATCAAGCCGATGAAAACTTTCTGCCTCTCGGATCTGATCTACTGAGGTCCGTCAGTAGCAATCACAGCACCTACAGCGACACTGCCGTCTACCGTCGGCTCTACTGGAGGGGCAATCTCATCCCTAGCAAACATCATGAACAATCACGACTACGTCACGGACTAGGAGGATCTCGCTGATCTAAGAAACAATATCTCTTTTGGTTACGATAACGAGCTGACAACGGCTCCAGCACCCCACACCACGGACCCGACGGTCATCATCAATCACGAACTTGATGACTGTTTTGACTCTACCGCGGACTATTTTGACTCTGCCGCATATTGTTTCGACTCTGCAATGGACTGTTTTGCGAACATGAGCGGGAGCGGCCAGATCCATTTCCGGAGAGCAGATCGACAAATCGGCTGGTCGTGACAGCACATGGCTCACGTAGCAGAGTGTTCCTACTTCTTCACGACGATCGATCGTTTCAACTCGAATGAACATCAACGTTCATGCAAGATTTTGTGCGCAATCGACGAGATCGGAAGCAACAAGAAGCCAACAGTTAGCATCGGACCCGCCAATTCGTGCGGTAGAACCGCAAATCCTTCAACGTGGAGAGAAGAGATGATATTGGAGTCCATATCGGATTGGCTTCGTTGAGTCTACTGCTTTCCTGATTAACATGCACTGGCAGTTCGAGTTCGAGTAAATTCAATGCTACTAACGCAACCGATGGCGCGCGACACGCAACCTTAGGTACGGTTCAAACCTTGGCTCTTTTTGGTGGTCGTCCAATCCAAGTTAATTAAACTCCAACGGCCATATCCCGCTAAGTTTGGCAAGCCAAAGAAAAGTAAAAGCATAACGCTAGTCAAGTCAAAAAAAAAAAAAAAAGCATAACGCTAGTGTTCCATCTGAGACAGAAGAGAAAAAATCCATACAAAGGACATCGGAAGTCACATACTTAAGCGAGCCGAGATTTACATGCAGAAAGAAAGAGGAAAAAAGATCAAGGTCAATAGCAGGAGCTAATATATCAAGTCGATCATTAGGTAGTACCAGTTTGCCGGTTAGATAGACCGAGTCGACACGCCTTCAAACACTCTCAGAACAAGCGACCACTCGACACTATGACCGCCTCATCGACTACGTCCGCCGCGCGATTCACCACTGCGTAGACTCAATCCATCCGCCGCATCAACTCTATAACTAGGGCTGCATCGACTCCGTCCGCTAGGTTGAGTATGTTTTCGCAGTGTCGGATCCTTCTGACCGCATGAGCTCCACGCTCAGGGGCTTCGTCGACTCCGCCGCATCCACTTCATCGACTCTGTTGCGTCAACTCCGTCCGACCAACCGGTCGCATCGGCTTGCCGGTTGCATCGGCTCCCGCGACTCCATCAACTTGGACCACACGTCCGCTGCATCGACACATCTGCTACATCGGCTCGAACCTCGGTGACTCGGGGCTCACTCGGCTCACCGATATGCTACAATCTTCTGTTGCGCGACCCGCCAAAATCTTCGGCTCCAGCGATATGCTAAATCTTCGATTGCCGCAGATCGCTACGAATCTTCAGTTGCGGTGACTCGATACAAATCTTCGGCTACGACAATCCTCTATAATCTTCGGCTATGATGACCTACTGCCGCGTTGACTCCGGTCCCCCGCATCGGATCTCGAACGTCGTGTCAACTACATCAACCACCTCGACTCTACACTCGGGGGCTCTTTCGTCTCTGACGACCCACCGCGGTCTTCGGCTCCAACTACTCGGGGGCTCCTTCAGGTCCGGCAACCCGTTGTGGTCTTCGGCTCCGCGGCCGCATCGACTTCATCTACGGTAACTACCAATAAAGCTAAGTTTCTTCTACCAAGGGTCAATAATTATGTATTTTAATCGCACATGGAACACTTGGGGGATGCGCCCTCTTCGAGTAACTTAATGCGCTATCGACTCCGCGCACTCTAGCACCTCATACATGACTTTCCGGGTAGCTGACTCTGCCTAAGCGTTGAATCTTTGAACTCAGACCTAGTTGCAGCCCAACTGATAGGTCGGTAAGGTACTCAGATTAAGGGCATCGGGCTAAAGAAAGGGTCTCGCGTTAAAGTGCAAAAAGTGTCGAGTCCAATGACACCAGAAATTGTCATAACAAGTTGAAAGACAAATATTCTTTACAAGATACAGTTACTTCACTATTCCTTATTTCCTCTAGCTTAACAGAATGTCGGCTACATCGAGCTATTTTTGTCGGGCCCTCCAACGGAGTCGACTAATGCCACTCACGTCAACTTACGCCAAGACCTGAGTCGAGTGCCTCCTCGAATGAAGATCTCTGAGCCTATGATCGAATGTAAGCATCCGAACATGGCCTCGAGGATACTCCCATCGGGAGCGCTGGCCGCGCACTCGATAGAAAATATATCAACCAATAGAGTCGACGAAAATAACTTACACCACTACAAACAAGACCCGAGTAGAGATCCTCCTCGGATGAAGATCATCTTCCGCACCCGATAAAAAAGAAAAATCCTCCTACGAAGTTGACAAAAATTTCAAATTCTCAGGCAGCGTCCGCCACGATAACATGTCTGAATGTCGTGTCCACGCCATGAAGATAAGACCCCGGGATCCGTCCTATGAGGCCTGGTAATCGCACACGAATGCGCTCTGTCGGTAAATTTTCCGTATCCACGATACGACGTAAAATTTCTACGGACGCGTTGGGTACCCATAACACAAAAACTGGAATTCACTATTCAATAAAACCTCAAATGGCCTGAACTAAATTACGCAAACATATACCGGGTTCGAGTCCGTGGACTCGAGCTTGATGTAGGTTCATGTTGTTTTTGTCCAGGTGCAATTAACTGGTTCCCGGTCCGTCAGATGCACCGGACTCGTTATACGAAAATCCCCATGATAATTTATTGAACCTACGGTTCTTGCACTCGATATAAAATTACTCCTATGGAGTCGTCATAAAAGCAAAGCTACAAGACCTGAGTCGAGTACCTCCTCGGAAGAAGATGGTCTCTAAGCCTATGCTCGGATGCTACCCATCCGAACATAGCCTCGGGGGGCTACTCCCATCGAAGCACCCGATGAAAATGCCAACATCATTTCAAGAATAAGACAATTTTATCCATTGCATCAGCCAAAGAAGGCAGTCGAGAAATTCATGGATACGAAGAAATCTTTGAGTTCACCTTCTAGGCATATTAACAAGGACTTAGAGACTCAACCCGAGTCTACGACTCAAGTGGAGTCTCAGAGACTACTGACATGGGCATGGCCATTCGGGTGCCCACTATTGGTATATGTGGTGCGCCCAATAGAAGGCTCACTCGAAGATTCATCAAGATCCATCAAGCCCATGACGATTCAACAAATATGAAATCTATAAGGACACATACTCCTAGCGATAGAAGACAAGAAAAGTCCAAAACTACGGCTCCGTTTGGCTGCTTGGTTTTTTTTAACCAAGGTATTCTAATACCATAGTATATCAACGTCTGGCAAGAAATATCACAGTTTGCACAAACCATAGTATTTGTAAAAAAAGAACTCTAGACCTCTTTATTGACTCATGCAAAAAAAACTCAGTTTTTTACAATACTACAGTTTTGAAATTTTAGTATTTTACTGCAGCCAAACGGCTCAAAGTATTGGAAACTACAGTATTTTTAAATACCACGGTATCTTTCCAATACTGAGAAAAAACACCAGGTGACAAACGGAGCCTACACTACATACAAACTACTATAACTTGTAAACCTACTCGATTTATCCTCTCAGTATATAAAGGGGTTAGGAGGGGCTGGCGGACGCTGTTCAGACAGACGGCTCTAGCCTCTAGGCCTGCACTGCACTGCAGTGGCAGTGAGTCTGCGACGACTTACCCATCAATCCAATCCAACCGACGCATCGATGGCGAAAGAAAGAAAGAAGCCGCGCCGGGCCCGGGTCCCGAGATCGTGCTGACGCGGGCCCAGACCTGGCCCGAGCTTTCGTCAGACCCGTACGTAACAGCCTTCCCCGACCTTTTCCGTCCCGCGCATACAGGCCGTTGCGGTTCGTTTGTCGCGTACGTACTCCCCGTTTCAAACGCAGAGCCCGCCGCAATGTGTGACGCCGTTTCACACCTGCTCCGGCCGTTTCTTTATCTGAACGTAGTACGCTTGTCGAGCTGATGAATGAATTCGTGGTGTCCTTAAAAGAAAAGGGCATCCGAAAAGCTCAGCCTCATTTAATTCTCCATGTCCTTCCTGGTTCACTTTTGTGTTTTGAAAATCCGATGAATCTGTAGAGCTGAAACGGACCGTCCAGCTCAAGTCACTGCGACGTCTCCCAGAAATTGCTTCTTCAAGCAGAGAATTGCACTGCGTGTCTTCCTGAAGAGAGAGGACATCACACATGCTCAACCTGGCATGGTCTTCAAACTTCAATTTCAGGTAACATCAACAGGCTATATATGGGACTAACTTGGTTCAAAAACAAACCAGGCTTAGCTCATTCATTCATGGAAGATTCATTCATGGCAGACACCTTTGAGATACTAGCAGGTGGTAGGAGCTATCTGCCTCACTCACCATGGGTCTATGGCGGTGAAACTAACACACTACAGTAGTCCTAGTACTACTAGTAAGTACTCCCTCTGTTTTAAAATATAAGATGTTTTAGCTTTGTGAAGCAAATGTATCTAGACTATTTTTAGTATATAGGTTCACTCATATTTAGAGTAAATTTACACACTAAAACAAGTCTAGATACATTCTCTTCACAAACCTAAAACATCTTATATTTTGAAACGGAGGGGGTAAGTAGCAATATTTTTTACACCTGCTACCTTTTCCCGTTACACAAAAGCGGTTACTTACGACGACAAGTAAAAGTAAAAGGTGTACAAGCGGAGCAAGTGAAACAGTAGAGCAGCATTGATGTCACTGAACTCTAAGAGCTTCCATTAACCCCGTTCCATTGGCAGCTTCCCCTTCCCGTTTCCGCCTCCTTCCCTCCGCTCGCAATTCAAACCGACAAACAGCACCCGACATTCCCCCCCTCCTCGCTCCTCCTCCTCCTGCACCCATGCCGTGCCGGACCGAGCTTTGACTCGACTCGCTCGCGTCGCATGGCCAAGCTCCCGCAATCCTCCTTCGCCCTCGACTTCCTGCGCCGCCTCCTCTGCGCGCACAGCGCCCCCGGCGGCGACGCCACTGCCGGCAATGCGGCGCGGCGGGGTGACGATGCCGATGCCGATGCCGATGCCGTGGCGTTACGAGAGAAGGCGCACGAGGGGACGTCGCCGGCCAGGAGCCCCTGCATTGTGGCCAGGCTCATGGGCCTCGACGCGATGCCGACGCCGGCGCGCGACCCGCACACGCTGCGGCGGAGCCGGTCCGCGAGCTCCGCGGAGGGCCTGTCGCCGCCGCCGCCCACGCCCTGCTGCTCGCCGCGGCCCAGGGTGGCCAGGACCACGTCCGCGTCCTTCAGCGACAGGCCCACGTATCTGCGGCGGGAGAACGACGAGTTCCTGCTCCTCAGCTTCAGCCCCGACGACGCAGGCGACGACGACGACCACCTATCAGCATGTTTCTCTCCCGCCTACAGAAGCGGGGACGACGCGCCTGTCCCCGGGAGAAAACAGAGGCGGAGGCGGCGGCACGGGGAGCCTGGCCGGAGCAGGAGGCAGGCCGCGGCGGCGGAGGTGTGCGGCACGGAGAACTCCAGCCCGGTGTCGGTGCTAGAGGCGCAGGAAGAGTCCTCGTCCACCACCACCACCACCACTTCGTCGTCGTCGTCTTCCTCCACAGAAGAGGCAGAGCAGTGCTCGCCCGCCTCAGGTTCGTCGTCCTGCTCAGTCCATGTACTAGCACATAAATTCTTTCTCCAGTTGCTCTCGCTGTACGCCAAATCCAATGCTGAAATTGCCTAAAAAAAATCCAATACTGAAATTGGAGTGGAGTTCACCTTCAGAAACAAATATTCACCTCTAGAGAGCGAGCGAGAGGGAGCAGTTTAAATCGGGGTGCAATTCACCTTCAGAAACAGCAAACAAAATTCAGAAAGGAAGTTCAGGTGAATGCTACCCCAGTGCTCGATCAAAGTTCACAAGACTAATTTCCCGAGAGAAGTACTCCTTCCGATCTGTCGCTGATTTAGTACAATGACACTTATTGTGGATCAGAGAAACTACTGCTTCTTTTCAATTTTAGGAACCATTAGTCTCAACAAGGACGATTTCGTGGTCCATGTCTAAAAACTTTGTTATGCAAGTGTAGTAGTAGCTGTTCAAAAGTCTCAGCTAGTGTTCTGATCCTGTGAAACATGGTCGTCCTGTGCCCTAATCCCTTGTCCCTCTCCACTCTGCAAACTACACAAGCTCTGAAGCCGATTGCAACACATCATCAGTGAGACAGCTACATGAACATAAACCTGCAGAAAGAAAAACAAAAATGAAATTGGCGTCAAAATGTGACCCATATGAATTACCAGCACAGCAAGTCAGTAACTTGGAATTCAGGTCGAAGTGCAAACTTCGCGACACTGACAGGCAATCTCCTCGCATATCTGCGAATACAGCAACAGCTAAAAGCCATTTCGTTCCGAGAGTTTATGCAATGTACTAGTAATTACCCAGGAAATTTATTTCTTTTCCAATCTGGTGCATCAAGGACAGTTATGTGGTCCATCTCTAAAGCTTCGTCATGCAAACTTCTGAAAACCTCGCCTTCTTGTGCCTCAGTCACTTGTCCCTGTCCACTGCAAACTGCACAAGCTCTTGATTGCGACACAACACTGAGACCCCTAGATGCGCTTACTTGCTTACCGTAGCTAATAATCATCTGACTTGGTCATTAAACTCATTTTCGGACGCTGCGGAAAGAAAAATCCGGCTACCATTCATACATGGAGGAAGTGGAGTAAGCAGAGCAGTGATCACCTAGCTCAGGTTCGTCCTGCCTGTTACTGATTTCTTCAATTGCTCATGGCACGGGATCACTGAATCTTAGATCCAAGTTAATATTGGTGTGGAGTTCGCCTTCAGAAACAAAAATCAGGAAAACATCAGGTGAAATTCTAATCCAGCGTGCTACGAAAGTTCAGGTGATTGCACTACTAGCTAAGAGTGACATTTCATTTACCTGCCTGTTTGCAAATAAGGCAATAAACAAAAAATGAATATTTCTGGAAGTTTCTACAATTTTGTGGTCCATATCAAATGCTTGGTTATGCAGGTGCACTAGCTGTTTAAAAGTCAGCTTGTGTTCTGAGAGTCTAAAAAATCGAATTCTTGTGCCCTAATAACTTGTCCCTCTCAGCTCTCTGCAAACTGCACAAACTCAGGAGCCGATTGCAACACATCACTGAGATAACTAGATGCACATAAACCTTCAGAAAAAATAAACGGAGACAGTTTGAATTTGCAATTGGCATAGATGGTAACTAAGAAAACGCAGGTGCCTAAACGTCATGATAATTTTGCAGATAAGGAACCAGCTAAAAGCCATTGTTTCTGATAATTTATGCAATAATATGTATTCAGAAAATTATACTCCCATCGATCTGAAATAAGTGTCGCGGATTTAGGCAAAATTTTGCCTAAAACCTTGCCTAAACCTGCGACAATTAAATCGGATCAGAAGTTGGAGTACCCTTTTTAGTTTGGTGCATCAAGGACAATTTCGTGGTCCATATCTAAATGCTGGTTATGCAAGCAACATACTATTTTAATGTCTCAGATAGTTGGCTCTACGTGGCAGCATGTTCGGTGACGCATTGGCCATGCTCTAACGTAAATGGGGTCCCAGGTAGGGCTCTCTTTTTTCGAACAAAAGGTGAAAACTATAATTTGAGATCTCGAAAAATCTAAAAATATTAGACACCGTACATACAAACTGTAGTAGGTACATGCAAATTTTCAACAATATATCTTTTCATCTGAGGTGTACACAAAAAAGAGAAACCTGGTAGTCAAAATAGAGTTTTTTTTTTTGCTTTTTTAAACCACATATATTATTTTGTGAAGTCTGCAAATCAGCGTAGTATTTTGTAAAATATATATATATATGTAGAATATGCATATATGTATCCATGGATAACTGGAAACTTTTAACTTGCAAATGTTATATTCAATTTTTTGAGAATACCAGGCTCCAAGTAACCTGTGAGCCGAAATGGCACTCACTTTGACAGCTATATGCACATAAACCTTCACTGAATTATTAGCAAAGTTAAGATCACTGCACTGCAAACTTCATGACAATGATAACCCATTTCCTCGCCTATTTGTTGATAAAGCACCAACCAAAAGTAATGTAGTTCATGACCTAGTATTACCCAGAAAAAAATCTGTTAATTTGGTGCATCAAGGACAATTTTGTGGTTCATGTATGAAGCTTAGTTATGCAATGAACCTATCAATGTCTCAACCAGTGCTTTAATCAAACGAAGAGGGCGTAATCCAAGCTTCTGAAATCGTCTTCTTGTGCTCCCAGTCACTTGTCCCTGTCCACTCTGCAAAGTGCAAACTGCTCAAGCCCTGTAGCCAGCTCTCTGATTGTAACACATCACTCAGACCTCTAGATTCGCATACTGTAGCTAATAGTCACTTTGACTAGGTCATCAAACTCATTTTGGACACCGCGAAAGGAAAAGGAAAAAAGAAAATTCTGGTTCCTATTCCATGGAAGAATCTGGTTATCAGCTTTCTTCAGTTGCTCACTACACGGGCTAACTGAATCTCAAATCCATGTTAAAGTTGGAATGAAGTCCACCTTCTGAAACAGAAAATCACCTTCAGAAGAAAAAAAAAGCACCTTCAGATAGAGAAAAAAGAGAGAACGGTTGAAAAAGGAGAGAAAAAAGAGAGAGAGAACAGTGGAATGAAACATCAGAAAAAGGAAAACCTACTCCAGCAAAAAAAACTTAGGTGAATTACTACTCCAGCATACCAAAGTTCAGATGATTGCACTGCTAACTTTGACGGGGATGACAGTGATTGTTTCTAATAGTTTATATATTAACAAAAATCAACGAACTTCACGGGAAAATTACTAGCACAGCTAGCCAGTAACTAGGTATTCAGGTTAAAGTGCAACTTCATGATACTTTTCTTTTTTAGAGACAAACTTCATGATACTGATAGGCCATTTTTCCTCACCGATCTGTGGATCAGGCAACAGCTAAAAGCCATTGTTTCAGAGAGTTTATGTACTCGTAATTACCCAGGAAAAATATTCCTTTTCCAATTTGGTGCATCAAGGACAATTATGTGGTCCGTGTCTAAAGCTTCGCTATGCAAACTTCTGAAACCTCGCCTTCTTGTGCCCTAATCACTTGTCCCTGTCCACTCTGTAAACTGTACAGGCTCTATTCTCTGTGATTGCATCACATCACTGCGACCTCTAGATTCACATACTGTAGCTAATAGTCATTTGACTTGGTCATCAAACTCATTTCGGAAAATGAAAAGAAAAATCTGGCTACCATTCCATGGAAGACGTGCTCACCTACCTCAGGTTCGTCCTGCCCATTAGTGCTTTCTTCAATTGCTCACTGCACGAGCTCACCGAATCTTAGATATAAGTTAATATTGGAGTGGATTTCACCTTCAGAGAAAGGAGCACCTTTAGAGGAGGGGAAAAGAGAGGGAACAGTTGAAAATTGGAGTGGAATTAAACTTCAGAACAAGAAAACCTGCTACTGAAAAAAAAATCAGGTGAGATACCACTCCACTACTAAAGTTCAGATGATTGCACTGCTAACTTCATGAGGATGCCAGTACTTGTTTCTGAGCGTTTATATACTAACAATCAACTAACTTCCGAGGAAAAATATTTCTTCTCAATATTTGGCATCAATGTTCGCAACAAGGGCAATTTTGTGGTCCATGTCTAAACCTTGGTTATGCAAGTAACCTATTCCATTGTGCCAACCAGTGCTTTCTTCAGTTGCTGACTGCACGGGCTAACTGAGTCTGAAATCCAAGTTAAAACTGAAATGGAGTTTACATTTGGGAAAAATATCACCTTCAGAGGAATAAAAGAGAGAGAACAACTGAAAATTGGAAATGGAACTTCAGCAAAAACAAACCTACTTCAGAAAAACAAAAGCAGGTGAAATACTACTCCTGTGTACTAACTTTCAGATGATTTTCTGCTAACTTGATGAGATTGACAGTGATTGTTTCCGAGAGTTTATATGCTAATAACAAAGTAATTTCCCAGGAAAAGTATTTTTTTTCAGTTTTGGGCATCGCCAGTCTCAACAAGGACAATTTCGTGGTCCATGCCTAAAGCTTGGTTATGCAAGTGTACTAGCTGTATAAAAAGTCTTAATTAGTGTGCTGAGGTACTCTCTTGTGCCCTACTCACTTGTCCCTCTCCAGCCTGCAAACTGCGCAAGCTCTGTTGCCAGCTCTCTGATTGCAACACATTACTAAGGCAGCTAGATACGCATACGGTAGATAATACTAGGAACTTTGACTTGATCATCAATCTCATTCCTGGCACTGGAAACAAGAGAAATGTTCAAACTATATGTTACTTAGTTTGTTTGTTCGTGTTTACTGACAAGGTACTGCATGCAACAGATGGAGAAGAAATCCGGCCGGCAGCACCGAGACAAGAGCAAGGCTCAAGGAGGAAACTGCCCCAACCCCACTTCGAGGATCTTGGTGGGCACCTGCCTCCCCAGGCGGTGAGCACCTGTCATGTATCAGACTGTTCAGGCAGTAACAGGAGGGACAGGAGAATGGTGAACAATGCTGAAGTGGTCGCCCCAGCTGCGCCCGGAATCTGGCGAACCATCTGCAGACTAGTTGAGGACGATATCTGCGGCATGAAACGGGGAGGTAGGGATGATGCCAACATTGCAGCCGAGATGGAGTCGGCGATCCTTGAACAGCTCATATGTGAGGAAACAGAGGAGCTGGTGCAGCTAACTGTGGTCTGAGAAACTGTATATGGTTCCCACCCCTTTCTGCTCCATCTGCATGAAGCACCCATGTTGCGGAAAATTTCAGAGTACTGAAAAGGGACAAATGCGGAAAAT
Source organism: Avena sativa (assembly GCA_916181665.1). Lineage (NCBI taxonomy): Eukaryota > Viridiplantae > Streptophyta > Magnoliopsida > Poales > Poaceae > Avena > Avena sativa. The sequence goes on along the minus strand of OV702295.1, from coordinate 453,513,106 downwards.
TTTCTTGTTGGAGACGATGATGATCCCAACATGAGGTGAATATTCAAGAATTACAGGTGGAGATATATATGTTCAGAAACTCTTGAACCTGAAGGTCTTAAGAATCTGAATTCTGTTCCTAGCATGTGTAGCTACCTGACTAATCTGAAAAGGTGTATATGATTGTCCTTATTTCAGCTCCCTGTGTAGCTACCGGAATAATCTAACAATATATTATGAGTTAATTGACATAATATTGTGCAAAGCTTGCCCCAAGGTGCTTACTACTTACTTCAGTAAACCGAGTCTTGAACTCTTGTTCAGGTAACTAAGTAATCTATTTCTTAGTACCGCGAGATTTGGCGTAGACTCGGTGGATCAGAACAAATCAGATTCAGTGAACAGCCTGTTGATAAGATGCCGAGAGTTCTTGGAAGGAAACTTTCTGGGAGGTTGGACGGTCTGAATTTTTCTTCTCCAGAAAAACAAAAACCAGAAAATGATTTGTCGGAAAGTTTCCACAAAGATGAGGTCAATGATGTAGCCATTTCACAAGAAAGGTCTCACCACGTCAACATCGACGACAATGGCGATGCCCCTATGATCAGTCCCGTGAGCAGGAAATCTTCAGTTTTCTAACTCGGGTGAGGAAAGATTCTCCATTTCTTAATCAGGGTTTGGAGATAAGAACTCTACGTTAGATGGATGCGACATCGTGTGCCAATCTAAAACCTATCTGGAACAGGATTTGTCGCCGTTCGTCGAACCGATAAAATAAGTTGTGGATTGCTTTCAGAGGAAGGTTTGAATGTCTCACATGGAAAAGAAGACCAAATTACAGCCAGACATAACCAATCCTCCTTGTGACGCAAGCAGGTTTTCGTTTATCGGATTATTTATTATCATTTGTGCATGTTACCCAAGTTGCTGCCTTAGTCTTCCAGACAATGGTTTGACTGCATCCACATTATAACCCCTTAAGCAAGCATGATCAGAACAAATCTTATAGATTACTTGGATGTATAAAAAATTCTAGAGATTGCCTGAATAATTAATTCGTCGGGAAGTTCCATGTGTGTTGTCCTGGTTACAATGTAACTTGGAGAGTAGTGAAAATAAATAAGAGGCAGGCACTCTGTTTAAATGAATATATAGATATAGGAAGTAAAAAAGAACCAGTGCAGAAGTCAGGTAAAAACACAATATCGAAAAAGTAAAGCTAAAACATTCCGAGACGTCTATTGTGTTTATTTTTAAATTAATTGGAGAAAAAGTTATAGCAAGTTTATTACTCTGGGTAAATCCCCACCTTCTGTTTCATATGTTTAGAACAAATAAATCTATTCTGCAACTTGGATAAGGAATGAGTAGATATAAAAATATATAATTATTTTAAAGCACCTCCTAATATGCCAAAAGAAGCCAAAGCACATAGATGCACACACTTTTTTTAACTTCTCGACCAAGATGATGCACATCCATACAGATATAAACACGTTACAGAATAGACAGAAAAATATGAGCACCACCAACAGAGAGTGGTTGAAGGTTACATTGTTAATGGCTCAAATATCTGTATGGGCATATAGTTAGAGTAGTCCAAAATCTGCTCCAACTGCAATAACAATACTAAACATGGTTAGGAATTGAAAACAATACAGCGGAAATAATTGAGAATGTTCAAACACAACAGCTGCACTCACATACAAAATAAACAAGAGACAGCATGGACATCAATACTAGTTTCATCATATCATATTCAACCAAAAAGACAAAAAAAAAAAAAGGTATGCTCTAGGTCCAATGTTCTAGAAGAAAATGCTCTTGTCAAAGAAAAAATCAACATTGGCAAACATTAAGAAAGATACTGCTATAGTAGATAATTGAAGCTTATCATGATGGCACTTGTACCCAGATTTTTGGGCCTGAAATCTGTGTTCTATGCCTAACCCACAACCAGAATGATAATTAATTTAATGCATCTGCTTTCTTAAGGTGCATGCCTCTTTCCTTCAGGATAAAATAACCGAGAGCACCAATAATAATTGGTGCATGACGACTCCTTCTCCACTAAACTATCCTGTGATTGCTCGGCAGTTTACATCCTATGACCCACCAACCACTTCAGCAGAAGCTATATCAAATTGTGCAAATGGTTTATGATCCATCCATTTGGAGAATGGAATCGAATAAAGGAAGATGTGCTCATGGAAGAACCAAGAACATAAATACTGATAAAAAACACCGTGTGATGTCCATGGCTTGAGAAGAGTACAACTTTTCATAGTTTTCATCTTGAGAAAGGAAAAAAAATCATAAAACAGATCTTGCTGGTCTCAGAATATGTATAAATATCAAGTAATAAACTCTCATTGAAATTTCTGTATACAACTATTTATGAACCGAAGGGGGGAAAAGTAATATCGAGGGCTGTTCTTCATCAATCTAAGGCTCCCTTTGGGCATCCATGGTTGTTGTTGATGAACAACATTATTTTTTTGTGAACAGCCTATATGTACTAAAGAACCATCTCATATGAATCAAATTAAGCAAATAAGAAGGGAAAACAATTGAAGGAAAGAACTTTGGTCAGCTAGGCGCTATGAGCCGGTGATGATCATCAACGGCAATTAGGCCACCATCTGCTCCTGCTCCAGCCACTGCGGAAAATGGTCGCCGGCGTGGCCATCCTTGACAAGAGAGTTAACCCATGACACGTCCGGTTCGGCCTGGGCGGCCGGAGAGGTCCCCGGCATGGCGGATTGCCCGCGGAATCCAAAAGACGCGGACTTGCGGAACTTGTGCAGCTCGTCGCCCTGGACGCCCCAGTCGAGCTTGCCGCTGGGCGAGCCCCAGTCGAGATTGCCACTGGGAGAGCCCCAGTCCGTGAGCATAGCCGGCTCGCCGATCGTGGCCGGCGACATGAGGGAGCGCGCCGCGGGGGCACGGGCGCCGCGGTCGATGAAGCTCTGGCTGCGCTTAGCAAACGCGGAGGCGCGGGAGGTCATGATGGCCTTGGCCATGGAGTGGTCGAGGCCGAACGAGTTGTTTGCGCCTACCATGGGCGAGGTCGGCATGTGCAGCTGCTGCGAGTCCGGCAGCGAGCTGTAGGGCGACATGTCGCCGGCCTGCTTCAGAGAGAGCGCGTGGAGCTGGGACAGCATGGCCGTGTCCATGGAGCCGAGCAGGTCGGTGTAGTCCGGCATGTTTCTCCCGGGCGACGCGGCGGCCCGCGGCGAGCCGAGGCCGCCGTTGGGCGCGCCCCAGCTAGCCCTGGGCGAGTGCGCGCTGTTTGAGACCTTGTCGAAGAGCTTCTGCTGGTACTGGTCGAGCGCGAGCATCTCCAGGTCGAAGTCGAGCTCCCTCGCCGTCTTGAGCCTGCTGGCCGGCGACGACGGCCACGCCCCCGGGTTGAGCATCCCCATGCCGTTGTCCATCCCGTTGGGAGGCGAGGAGCGCGGCGAGACGGGCTGCATCATGCCGACGGAGACGGCGGAGGGGTTGACGGAGCGTAGCTCGTCGCGCCTGTGCGCGAAGAAGCAGATGCGTCGCGCGCATCCCACCTCGTCCTTGCAGAGGCGCGTCCGGTACTGCGCCGGGTGGAGCCAGCACTCGAACACCCCGTGCGCGTACTCGCAGCCGTCGCCCTTGCGGCAGGAGCCGCCCTTGCGGAACTCCGGGCAGGGCACGCAGCTGTAGGAGTAGCGGCGCGGGTCGCGGCGGCGCGCGTTCTCGCCCGGGTGCACGAAGGGGCACTCGGTCCAGTCGTGGGAGTAGGCGCGGGAGCAGGGCTTCACCTTGAAGCTGTACATGCGGAACTCGTCGGTGCTGAAGAGGCCGCTCTTGAGGTCCGGGAGGGTCAGGTCCGGCGGGTACTCCTTCCTGGGCTCCTGCGCCGCGGCCGTCGGCGAGGCGGACTTCTTGGGCGAGGACGAGGGCGACGACGCCGGGGACTTGAGCAGGAGCCGCAGCGGCTTCTCCGTGGCGGTGGCGGCGCGCGGGAGGAGGTCGCCCGCGCGGAGCCCGGACGCCGAGAGCGCCTCCGTGGACGCGCCGGCCGCGAGCAGCAGGTGCGTGGCCGCGACCGCGTTGGCGGCGCCGCCTGCCGCCGCGAGGTGAAGCGCCGTGGCGCCGTCCGTGCCGGACGCGCGGGTGGCCTCCCGAGGCGCGACGGACAGCGCGTACGCCAGCACCGACGCGCTCCCGTACAGCGCGGCGACCATGGCGGGCGTCCGGCTCTCGGTCGCCAGCCGGCCCTGGCCTGCAGCGGACGGACCGTACCATGAAGCCTCGACGTCCAAGCACGCCTTGTCCTCCTCCACGGCCCGCCTGAACTCCACCACGTCGTCCTCCGCCGCCAGCTCGAGGAGAAGCGAGGCCATCAGCGCCGAGTCCTTCACGGGAGGCGGCGGGGTGGAGGGCTTGCGCGGGCCAGAGCACATGGCGGCGCGAGTAAACGAGCTACTACTAGTATATCAGAAAGATTCAAATACTTTCTTGCGTTCTCGTTATGAGGGAGGGCCGGACACGATTCTCTCCTTCTTCTTCTTCCACCAGTAGGTACGTTCGTGATTGGGACAAGAGGAGGGAGGGAGGAGAGTGGGAGAGGTGGGTAGTGGGGAAGCGGGGAGGCGGGGTATATGTAGAGAGAGAGACGCGCGCGAGGTGGGGGAGGATGGATGGAATGAATAATGGAGGTGGTGGAGAAAAGGAGGGAGGAGATGGTGGGGATCGATCGGAAAGAGATAAGGGAAGTAGGAGACGAAGCTGTGTGTGATGGTCTCTCTCTCCCTCTCCACTTTCTCTCTCTGTAGGTGCCTTTCGCTCTCGTGTGTTTTTTGCTCAATAGTTTACACAGAAAATGTTCAGTATTTTATCTTCTGCTGCTTTCGACTGTTTTTTTATTTGTGTTGCTGCGGTCGCCTGGTCAAAAAGGAGGAGGAGCCAACGCGCACAAGTCGTAGCTTCTCCCTCCATTCCTTTTTCTCTTTCTAATTTTTTGTTTTTTATTATAAAAATGGAGTGGAGCTGTGGGTACAATGGATAATTGCCACGGATTTTGGGTACACATGTTTCTTTTGCGTCTAATAAATTCCTATGTGGTTATATTGAGAGGTAGATTTTTTTGTGTAATTTGATTCTGAGGATAAATGCATAGTTGATATTGTGGTTGCAATCGATCGACTCCATGTCCGTGGTGTGGTGGTCGATTCGAAGAAGAAAGTAGTGAACTTGATTCCATGGGACTAAATTTGTCAGTAGAACGGAATGCTGCTGCGGGTTTGAGTATACAGTTTTGCTCCTGTGTGCGGTTATTTGGAGGAGTTTTTTCCTCCTTAATTACCATATGGTAAATTGAGGATAAAGATATATGTGATGTCGTTGTTGAAAACACATGGAACGGATCGGCCTCGCGCGATGGTGGTGGTGGTCAATCCAGAGAGAAAAAAAAGGAGTGAACTTGATTCCACGCGACAGGTGTTGTGGTTGTCCGTTTCCGGATAAAAAGGGCCTAGGGGTAGAGATGGTGCTATAGATGCATGTTCGATCTCGTTGGAGACGAATCACCCATCGACAACTTGGAGATAACAAGATACTTGATTGAAGGTAAGGTGTACATCAATTGCGCGAGAGAAAAGGATGATGCTTATGTAACCACACTTTTGTTTTCTAAATTGGAGATACCAAACTACCTTAAATCGTAATTGAAAGTGCTTGGGCGAACACAACTCATTACGGTAAAAACGGCTTTCAATCAACCCACAAAGATGACATAACTATTCATTCATAAAATCCATACGCAATCAAGCAATACACTTAGATCCTTATGAGATGATTTTTTGTTGAAAGGTTGATGGATTCAATTCAAACCAACACCACCGAGTGGAAATTCTACCTTTGGGAGAAACTCAAACACAAAGTCTAGTCTAACGTTTTCTACTCTTCCCATAATATGACTTCATTGTCTATCGACCTCTCTCATTCTCTCACTTACGACCCTTTTGTATTTCCCGCATCTAAAATACATGTACAAGCAAGATTTTACATTTCATATGATTTTGTAGCATGCAACATTCATTAAGCCATGGAATTTGAGTCGCGCGTTATGAGCTATCTTACATTCCAAAGAGGTCCTCACCGATTGTTTTGAGCATATGGATTTCATTTAAACATTTTAGTTCACACACCATGAATGTGAAACTAACCTAACAAACCTTCGGTGTGTAGTCTTGCAAGCCCAAAATTGGAGATTGGTACACCCTTTTGAAAGAGAGAATTTGTAATTGTCTCTCGGTCTATCTTGTGATTAGGTAGGAAAGACACAAAAAATTGATCCAATCTTTTTTTATCGTGATAGCAAGAGTGGAAAGAGAATCAACTTGACACAAACAAAAACACAAATGCTTGACGATGACTTTCTCAAATCCAACATTATGACTTCAACCCCATTCAAAGATAATAATTCAAGTGTTATGAACATCCGTGATGGCACCTACTAACAATCAATCAATTTAACAAAAAACAAGACGTTTATTTGCCATTTCTTCTAACAAAGATTTCCAATCAAGATCGTATTTATATCGTCGTGTAACTTTATTACATGATCTACTCAACCATAAAGGTGCTAATGTCTTCATTAAACCTTAGTTGACAAGTACAACCCTGCAATAGCACCAACTATATATTTTTGAGAAATTCTATATCAACCTCTCTCTCACGAAACCTCTTGTATTTTTCTCATCTAATCGTACATGTCCGAGCAAGATTTTGAATTTTTTATAGTTTCATTATCATGTACTACCTCCGTGTAACAGAGGTAGTAACATTCATTAAGCCATGAAACTTGAGTCGCAATTCTGAGCTCTCTTACAATCGAAAGAGGTTATCATGAATTGCTTAGATTTATAATGAGTGGAGGTGTGGGCACAATGTATAATTGCCATGGATTGGGTACACATGTTTCCTTTGTGTGTAACAAAATCTGTGGTTATATTGAGAGGTAGATTTTTTCGCTTAATTACCCAATGACTTATTTCCGAGGATAAAGCCATAGTTGATATTGTGGTTGTAATCAATCGTCTTCATTACCGGGGTGTGGTGGTCGATTCGGTGAAGAAAGTAGTGAACTTGATTCCAAGTGACTGAATTTGTGGACAGAATGATTGGTTGCTACGCATTTGTGTACACATGTTTCGCTTGTGTGTGACAACGCTTCGTGTGTTTATTTGGAGAAGTTTTTTCTTAATTACCATATGGTAAATTGAGGATAAAGATATATGTGATGTCCTTGTTGAAAATACTTGGAATAGATCGACTCGCACCGTGTGGTGGTCGATTCAGATAATAAAAAAAGTAGTGAACTTGATCCCACGTGACTAGTGTTCTGGTTGTCTGCTTCCGGATAAAAAGGGCCTTGGGGTAGATATGGTGGGATAGATGCATGCTCGGTCTCATTGGAGACGAATCACCCATCGACCTCATGGAGATAACAAGATACTTGATCCAAGGTATGGTGTACATCAATCGCGCGAGAGAAAGGAGGACGCTTATATAACCACACACTTTTTTCTTCTGAATTCGAGGTTTTATTGCGAGATAGCCCCATTATGATGAAGAAGTCGATTTCAGACATTACAGACGGATACCAAATTACCTTAAATCATAATTGAAAGTGCTTGGGCTAACACAACTCAATACATTCTAAGGATAAATGCATAGTTGATATTGTGGTTGTAATCGATCGACTCCATGTCTGTGGTGTGGTGGTTGATTCGGAGAAAAAAGTAGTGAACTTGATTCCATGCGACTAAATTTCTGGGTAGAACGGAATGTTGCTATGGGTTTGAGTATACAGTTCTGCTCCTGTGTGCGGTTATTTGGAGGAGTTCTTTTTCTCCTTAATTACCATATGGTAAATTGAGGATAAAGATATATGTGATGTCGTTGTTGAAAACACATGGGATGGATCGGCCTCGCGTCATGGTGGTGGTGGTCAATTCAGAGAGAAAAAGGTGTTGTGGTTGTCCGTTTCCAGATTAAAAGGGCCTAGGGGTAGAGATGGTGCTATAGATGCATGTTCGATCTCGTCGGAGACGAATCACCCATCGACAACTTGGAGATAACAAGATACTTGATTGAAGGTAAGGTGTACATCAATTGCGCGAGAGAAAAGGAGGATGCTTATATAACCACACTTTTTTTTTCTGAATTAGAGGTTTTATTGCGAGATGGCCCCATTATGATAAAAAAACGATTTCAGACATTACAGACGGATACAAAATTACCTTAAATCATAGTAATTGAAAGTACTTGGGCTAACACAACTCAATACATTACAAATCACATTAAATAAACCCCCAAAAAATGACATGACTATTCGTCCACATATGGCCATATTTGTAAAATCCCTAAGGTCCTTATGAGACGAATTTTGGTTGAAAGGTGGATGGATTCGATTCAAACCAACACCACTAAGTGGAAATTCTACCTTTGGGAGAAACTCAAACACAATGTTTATTCTAACGTTTTCTACTCTTCCCAGAATATGACTTCATTGTCTATCAACCTCTCTCATTCTCTCACTTACAACCCTCTTGTATTTTTCGCACCTAAAATACATGTACAAGCAAGATTTTACATTTCATATGATTTTGTAACATGTAAAATTCATTAAGCCATGGAATTTGAGTCACGCGTTATGAGCTCTCTTACATTCCAAAGAGGTCGTCACCAATTGTTTTGAGAATAAGGAATTCATTTGAAAATTTTAATTCTCGCACCACGAATGTGAAACTAACCTAACAAACCTTCGGTGTGTAGTCTTGCAAGCCCAAAATTGGAGATTGGTACACCCTTTTGAAAGAGAGAAATTGTAATTGTCTCTCGATCTATCTTGTGATTAGGTAGGAAAGACACAAAAAATTGATCCAATCTTTGTTTATCGCGACAACAAGACTGGAAAGAGAAGCAACTTGACACAAACAAAACCACAAATGATTGGCGACGACTTTCTCAAATCCAACGTTATGAATTCAACCCCATTCAAAGATAATAATTCAAGTGTTATGACCGCCCACAATGCCACCTACTAACAATAAATATATCTAACAAAAAACCAGACATTTATTTTCCATTTCTTCTAACAAAGATTTCCTATCAAGATCGTATTTATATCGTCGTGTGACTGTATTACATGATCTACTCAACCGTAAAGGTGCTAGTGTCTTCATTATACCTTAGTTGACAACAACTATATATTTCGGAGAAATTATATATCAACCTCTCTCTCAGGAAACCTCTTGTATTTTTCTCATCTAATCGTGCATGTCCGAGCAAGATTTTATATTTTTTATAGTTTCATTATCATGTACTACCTCCGTGTAACAGAGGTAGTAACATTCATTAAGCCATGAAACTTGAGTCTCAATTCTGAGCTCTCTTACAATCGAAAGAGGTTATCATGACTTGCTTAGATTTATAATGAGTGGAGCTGTCGGAACAATGTATAATTGCCATGGATTGGGTACACATGTTTCTTTTGTGTGTAACAAATTATGTGGTCATATTGAGAGGTAGATTTTTTCGCTTAATTACCCAATGACTTATTTCTGAGGATAAAGCCATAGTTGATATTATGGTTGTAATCAATCATCTCCATTACCATGGTGTGGTGTTCGATTCGGTGAATAAAGTAGTGAACTTGATTCCAAGCGACTGAATTTGTGGACAGAACAATTGGTTGCTACGGATTTATGTATACATGTTTCGCTTGTGTGTGACAACGCTTCGTGTGTTTATTTGGAGAAAGGTTTTTTTCTTAATTACCATATGGTAAATTGAGGACAAAGATATATGTGATGTCCTTGTTGAAAATACTTGGAATAGATCAACGTCGCACCGTGTGGTGGTCGATTCAGATAAGGAAAAAGTAGCAAACTTGATCCCACGCGACTAGTGTTCTGGTTGTCTGCTTTCGAATAAAAATGGCCTTGGGGTAGATATGGTGTGATAGATGCATGCTCGGTCTCACTGGAGACGAATCACCCATCGACAACATGGAGATAATAATATATTTGATCCAAGGTATGGTGTACATCAATTGCGTGAGAGAAAGGAGGACGCTTATATAACCACACTTTTTTCTTCTGAATTCGAGGTTTTATTGCGAGATAGCCCCATTACGATGAAGAAGTCAAATTCAGACATTACATACAGATAAAAAATTATCTTAAATCATAATTGAAAGTGCTTGGGCTAACACAACTCAATACATTACAAATCAAGAACAAAGCAATATCCTAGTGGTTGGGTCGCAATTGGCGCATCCCAGCGATCGGAGTTCGATCTCTGTCAAGGACGAATATCCGGAATTCTCACGCCAACCCGCTTCTACGATATCAAAAAAGTGTCTAGTTCCTCCTAGCACTCTTTCAATACATTACAAATCACATTAAATAAACCCCCCAAAAATGACATGGCTATCCGTCCACATATGACCATATTTGTAAAATCCATACGCATTCAAGCAAATACACTAAGGTCCTTAATTATGAGATGAATTTTGGTTGAAAGGTGGATGGATTCGATTCAAACCAACACCAATGAGTGGAGACGGTACTTTAGGAAGAAATTGAAACATGATGTCTAGCCTCACATTTTTACTATTTTTGGTATATAATTGCATTATCTATCGACCTCTCCTATTATCTATCTTATGACCCTCTTATATTTTCCGCATATGAAGTACATCTACCCACTAGCAAGATTTTGTATTTTCACATGGTTTTGTATCATGCAACACCATTAATACATGCAATTGGAGTCACACGGTTCTATCTCTCTTACATTCCAAACAGGTTGTTACCAATGGTTTTGAACATATGAATTTAATTTAAACATTTCAATTTCCACGCCATGAACATGAAACTAACCTAACATGAATTTGTAATGTAGTCTTGCAAGCCAAAATTTGGAGGTTGTTACACTCTTTTGAAAGAGAAGTTTTCATTGTCCCTTGCTATAACTTGTGATTAGGTAGGAAATACAAAAAAGAAATAGTCAATCTATTTTTTTTCCTCACAACAAGACTAGAAAAAGAAGCAACTCATATGATACGAACAAAGGCGCAAATGCTTGACGATGACTTACTCACCCTTCTTAATGCAAGTGCTATAATCATATGTGGTGTCGCCACTGACTACCGATCAATCAATCAAACCATAAAATGAAACATTTACTTGCCATTTTCTTCTATTAGAGAAAACCCATCAATTTCATATCAAGGCCCATATTTATACTGACACGTAGCTGTATTAATTACATGATCTACTCAACCATAGAAGTGCCAATATCTTCATAAGTTTTGGAGAAATTCTCGGTCAACATCTCTCTTACGGGACCTCTTGTATTTTTCTCATCCGAAGCGCATGTACGAGCAAGGTTTCATATGTTGTATGGTTTCTTTATCATGCAACAATCCTTAATTAAGCCATGAAATTCGAGTCGCAGTTCTGAGCTCGCTTACGTTCCAGACAGGTAACCATGTATTGTTTTGAATATATGAATTTCGTTTAAACACTCGTCATGAACATGAACCTAACGCGACTAGAATTTGGCACACCTTCTTGCGAGCCAAAATTAGAATTTTGGTGCGTGCGCTCTTTTGAGACAGAAAAATTTAGAACCGTCGTTGGTGTCTCCGGTTCTATCCTGTGATTATGTTGGAAACAGGAAAGAGAAAATAGCCAACCCGTCGTCTTTTATTTTTTTTCGCGACAAGTAGACTAGAAGGAGAAGCATGTCGGCACAGTCAAAAACCACAAATGCTTGACGATGACCTGCTCAAATCCGATGCCATGACTTCAACGGTTCAACCTCCTTCAAAGTTGTTAAATGCAGGCGCTCTGACTATCCATGATGCCAACTACTAACGATTTGCCGATCTAACTGGAAAACAAACATTTACTCGCCGTTTTTCTCCTGATAGCGAGAAACCATGGATTTCATGTCATACCCATAATTTATACTAGTACGTGTAACCGCATTTGCATGATTTGTGTGCTCTCATATATGTCGACGCGTAACCGCATTACATGATCTATCTGCTCATCATCAACCATAAAAAGTGCCAATGTCTTCATCAAACATCCAAATTGACAAGTACTATGCCACGGTAGCACCAACAGTTTCATGTCTGCTGTCCCTCCTACCGTGTGCAGGAGCGTGTGTGGCCATACCAAAATCAATGACAGATCAGGAGTACAATCTCGACTGTCAGATACTAGTATGCCCCACCCGCGGCAGCCCCGAGGAGCAGACTGGCTCCCAGCCCTCTCACCCCTGCGCGTGGGGCCCGCCTCGAACCGAAAGGCAACGAGTTTCACGCGTGTACGTGTGCGATGCGAGAGCCGACGGGGGGGTGGACGTCCGTGGGCGCGCGAGCGTGGGCCGCGCCAGTGCCTAAACGCCGTCTCCGTTACGGGTGACGTGTCCTCCAGGACTTATTCAAAGCAACAGCGCTGGCGGGCCCCACGTCGGAGGATGCCGACCGTGGAGTAGTCGCAGGCAGGCGCGGACGTCACCGTCCCGGCTGCCGGAAAAGATCGGGCGTGCCTCGCGACACGTGGCGCGCGCGCCCCCCTCTCTTCATCGGCCATTGACTCACTTGGAAAGTCCGTACCATAGCGTTCGCGTTCCGTGCCAGTACCTCTATCTTTACCCCTCTGATGAAATGTGAGCCTTGTAATGTGTGGTCCCACTGTCAATGACATCAATGGTAAGAGCATCCCCACTCGTTGGCAGTTCCCATGTTGAAATTCAGTACTAAATAGCGTCGGACAGACCCAGTTCATTTAGGTGAATATAGGCGGCAAATTTTGGATAAATATAGGCGGATTTCATTAATAGAGGGCGGATTCATAAATATTACAGCTGGAATGACGGGCCGGCGTCGTCATCGTTGTCGAGGACGACGAGCGGCGCGCCTTGGTAGGCGGGCTCGCGGCGAGCTCTAGCCTGACGCTCGGCCTCTTGCTGTCAGCGCTGGACATGACGTGCCTTCTCCTGCTCCCAGTCTGCCCTGGACCAAGCGAGTAGGTCCGGCTCTGGCATCGACGGTGGCGGCATTGGTCCCGCAGAGAGCGTTCCATCGCCATCCTGATGGCGAAGGAATCCTCGTCGACGGGCACCGACCAGTCCGCCAACTCTGGCTTCGGCTGGCGCAGATGGAGGTGACCGACCGTCGGCGTCGGCACGCGGGGCTCATTGATGATGATGCCCCACGATCGCGTCCTCGACAGCGAGTGCACCGGCGTGTCGGCCTCCCGCTTGGGGGGCGAAGAGCCTCGCTGCTGGTGCGCAGCGACTGTGCCGACGCGGACCCGGACGAGCGCGAGGCGGTGGAGGAGGAGGAGGAGCTCAGGCTACCCATCCTCATGGCCAGCCAGTTCGCCGGAGGCTGGCGCCTGGCCCTCGCCGCTGGCACCGACGAACGCAGGAAGCCCAACCGGGGGTTGTTGCAGGCGTGGATGTGCTCGAGGTCGGCGTTGAGCGTGCGTCTCGGCGCACTCCACCATCGACGGCGCGACGCCGTGTTGTTGCGCTTCAACGGCGAGTCTGGAGGGCCTTGGTGGGTCGCGAGTTCCCTGAGCCGGCGCTCGGCGAAAAACTGCTCCTAGTAAACTAAGTTACCTAGGTCTTCGGTGAGCTCAGTATCCGGCATCGCCGCAATGGCGGCCTAGATCCCCTCCACCATTTCGTCATCTTCGGGCACCGGCGGCACCGAGCTTCCAGCCAGGCGGGCAGCGGAAGTCCGGCGGCACCATGTAGCCAGCGTCGTGGAGCATCCGGGCCTCCTACAGCTGGAGGGTGCGCCGGCCGAAACCGTTCGCTGCCGCGATGGCGGCCTAGATCTCCTCCACCATTTCGTCATCTTCAAGCACCGGCGGCACCGAGCTTCCAGCCAGGTGGGCAGCGGAAGTCCGGCGGCACCATGTAGCCAGCGTCTTGGAGCATCCGGGCCTCCCACGGCTAGAGGGTGCGCCGGCTGAAACCGTTCGCCGCCGCGGGGTCGCCGGTGAACCTCTCCGCCATGGTCTTCGTCGAGTGCTTCTGTTCGCCAGAGTTCATGGTGGAGTTGGGTGGAGGAGGCAGTATGTTGTGAGCCGGTGGTTGAGCCGTGTTTTATATAGCCGAGACGAGCGGCGAAGGCGGGAGGGGTGTAGCGGCGTGGCGAAAAAGGAAAACGACGGGAAGCCGAGGCGGCGGTGGCGTGCCATTACGGCGACGCGTGGTCGACGAGATGGGCAGTTATTGCCCGACGGTCCGTCACGGGTGCCGAGGAGGGAGGATGAGGATGACTCGTCTTCCCTCCCTGACACGGCGGGTCCACATGCGAACATGTTTTTTTTTGGCGTTTCGTCCGCGTCCGGCGTTCCCAGACGGTTCCCAGCTTCCTGGGTTCGACCTGAGATCGCTGGATGAAAGTTGGACCAAATTCGGACGAATTCAACGTTTTAGGAACACGACTAAACCGGTTTTCGCCGTCCGGATAGAATTTTCACCTTAGAAACTCGAGTGGATGGTCTAACAGGGGCGAGTGGTGCTTGTGGGATGCGGGGCCAGTGGGTGGGCCCGCGCGGTTTGAGGCTTTCCGAGTCAGTGTTCCACCGTGCGCCTTTTACTGCTGCTTTCCGGTCCGGTTAGCTGAACGGGTTTCGCCAGCGAGCGAGCGAGCGAGGCGACCTGGTCCACGTCTCTCTTCTTTTCTGGGTCAGTAGGAGCAGGATTAAATTAAAGTGAGCCAAGTATTCTGTCGCTGCTTGGTTTATGTGTGGCTTATCCGATGCTGATCTCCACTGTTTTGTTTTAAAAAAAGCTGGTCGGGCTCGTCTGTTTAGATAAAAAAATAAATTCTACAAGGAGAACAATCATGCTGGTACGTTTGAGTTGATTTTTGTGTTAAAGACGGAATTTTGTGCTTTGAAATGAGATCATTCCAGTTTTTCGGGCGGGTGATTCATCATCATTCTCATCCAGCTTTTGCGGGAGAAGGCAGCCAGGGCTGTCAGAGCAATGCGGTTATACTCGAATCTTGTGCATGCTAGAGAGTGGAAGAGGAGGATGTGCAGTGACAGCGGGGTGTGTCGTCACGGGCACGAACCCGAGTGGATGGTGATCCACCGATCCGAGTGTCTGAGATCTCTGGCTGGCTGCCGGATGAACCGACCGAGACGTGCGAGCCCCGCGGTTCTGTGCGCGAGAGAAAAGCGCGAGGCAGGGTCGCAACTTGGGAGCGACGTGCCAATGGAATGGAGATGGACCGCAAATGGAACAGTCTCCTCCTCTTATTCAGCCACCGGTGGAATCACGCCGAATACACAAGCCACACACAGATCAACCGAGTTAGAGCATCTCGAGCAGATGGACTAATTCTAGACGCACTAAATTCGTTTTGCAGCGTGAGTTTTGCGCGCGTCGCTCGCCGTTCCTTCGCCAGAAGCGTTAAAACGGCGGCGCGCTAAAATAGAAAAAAACCCTCCCAAGCAGGCGCACTAAAGTACAGTGCTACAAATATGATCTAGAAAATAAGATAAAACTAAAAATATAGAACAGAAAATAGAGGTAGAGTAGTGTCGAACATCGGAGTCGATTACCACAAGTCATCCCAATGAGGGTCGGCCTCGCCGATGGTTGTCGGACCTCGGAGCTGCACCTCGGCGAAGGCCCGCCTCTCCGCTTTGTCGGCCCTCCGTCTGACACGGTCCGCCTTCTTCGCGGCCTTCCGATCCTCGTACCACTTCTCCTCGGCGGCGACGTCCTTGGGGAAGCATGCCGCCCACTCTAGCCACGCGCGCTCGTCCTGCTCGGCGATGAGAAGACGACGCTCTGCGTCTCGGCGGCAGCGCTCCTCCTCGTAACGAGGCGCGGCAGCGGGGCGACCGCCTCCGCCTGCTAGCGGTTCCACACGTCCTGGAAGTTCATGCTTGAGCGCGGACGCCCGAGCCACCACGCCACGGCGTCGTACGCGTGCGCCGCCTCGTGCGCGGTCTTGAAGGTGCCGAGGCCGATACGCTCGTCGCCGGTCCTGATCTCGACGTAGAAGGTGCCGTTGGGCCATGCACGGACGTCGCGGTATCCTGACCGGGGAGGCATGGCGTCGGCGCGGGTGCGTGGGCGAGGAAGCGATTGGGAGGGGAAAACAATTGGCGTGCACTGGTTGCACGTGGCGTGAGCTCTGAGCTCATTTGTAGTGCGGGCGCTCAGTGGCGCCCGAAAGAAAGCGCACGCCGACGATTTTTGCCGCGCGCTGTATATTTTTGCCGTGCCTGCTGGATGGGCGCGCGGGCTCCCGCACGTGAAACTATGTAACACCCCTAGTTTTATTAATATTAATTAGGGTTGATTTGTGCATAGCATTGACCATCATCTCCTTTAAATAAATGCATGGAAGAAAAGAGAACCCTAAAACCCTAGTTTCTTATCTCTCTCAAAACAAGTCAAAATGGTTTTGATAATTTGAGAAGTACAAAAGTTGTGGAACCCAAATAGTTATAAAGGGTCCCCATAGTATTTTAAAGGTTTACCAAAAGTCTCTAGTATTTTTAAAATGACACCAAACAGATTTGAATTCAACTAAAAAAAGAAAAGAGAGAAAACTATTTTTTTTTTAAATAGAGCCAACAGAGTTAGCCTCGCCAGCCCACCTCCCCTCTCTCCTTCCTGCCGCCAGCGCAGCTAGTAGCCCCGCCGCTCTTGCTTCTCTGCGGCCCAGTTCGGCCCAAACTAGCCCGCCAGCGGCCTCGTACCTCTTTGGCCTCCTTTCGGTGTCATCGTCTTCGACCCCGACGAGGAACCTCCTCGTGTTGCTGCCTCCGCTGCCCGTCTGCGCTACGATTCCCGCTGGCGCCACGATGCCCGCTATCGACGCGCTGACGCCTACAAGACCCTCACGCTACCGCGGGAAACCCTAGCCCTAATTCTCCCTCTCCCTTGTTCTCTCTCGGCCGCGTGCCCGAAACCCTAGCACGACCACTGTGTCGCGCCGCGGTCCCTCACCTCTCCTCGCCATTCTGAGACCACAGGAGTGACCGCCACCATCTCCTCGTTCTCCTCGTTCAAGCTCGCAAGCCGGTGAAGCCTCAGGCACAGCAATCGACAGCTCCCTCCCGAGCTCCGGCCGCCGCGTCCGCCGCGTCCGCCCCACTGATTCCGGCCGTCTCCAACCTCGCCCGGCCTCGCCACAACCGCTAATGTGCTCGCGGTGAGCTCGTGGTGCTAACACACCCCTCTACTTCCTCCCTCGCCCTCTGGTTCACCTCCCCGATGACCACCTACTGCCGCCGCCGTTCAGCTTCATCGCCGGCCATGTTCCGGTGACCAAAAGGAAGCGGCTCCGCTACCTTTTGGTTCGCCAGGGTCGTCCATGTCGAACGCCCTCTGTCGCTGGCCCTGTGCTCCACCTGGGAACTCATCATTGCTGACGTCATGCTGACGTAAGCATGATGTAGTAATCCATGTTTTCTTTATTTTCTGTAATTGTTTTATTAAATGAAAATGCTGACAGGTGGGCCCTGTCTGTCAGGATTTTATTCATTTTGGAAATAATTTCTGAAATTATTAAACTTCTGACATGTGGGTCCAGCTGGAATTTTTTCTAATATAATCCAAAAATGTTTAATTGTTTTAACATGATTTAAAATGGATTAAAATTGGGAAAATCATAACTAATTCATTTTAAAATAGAAAAATATGTATGATATATCAAAATGTTCAGAAAAATGAGATCTGCACAATACACTCATAATCATGCATTGTTAAGAAACTTAAATGACAAGTTTAATTAGAAGAACAAACTAACCCCTCTCATATGCATCCGGGGTTTCTCCGAATTAGGGTTTGGACCCCTCGGACCCCGTTTAAATTGTCAAGCGTGTCCTAGGGTTTAATTTCAATACAATATAACTTGACATATCATCATCCTTGCTTGAGCATTGCATCGATGCCATGTGTTGATTGTTGCTTTCCTTCCCGGTGTTTCTGCTTCTTCTCGGTAGTCCTCGGAGTTGATGTGAGCAACGATATCGAGTCCAAGATTGAAGACCGAGATCAACACCATCGAAGGTTATCGACGAACAAGTCCATCTGATGAACCCTGAAGTTCTATATCTGAGTATCAACAGGTAAAGGCAAGCATAACCCCACACATGGTAAAATCCTATGCTTTCAAAGTATTTCATTCTTGCCATGTGCATACGATTCCAAAGTCTTTTATCGATAGATACAGTAATCCTATCTGATGCATGTTACCTTTGTAGCCTATATTCCCTGATTCACTGCTCCTAGCATAACTAGGGTTTGGCTTATGAGCTTCGCTAGAGCTGTTTATGTCTGTTGTGCTTAGTCAAGCTTAGTTGTTACCGCTGGTCCATCCGGTTAATGAATCAGAGCTGCGAATGAACCTAGTTTGACAGGATGACGTGGTATGATCAGAGATGAAAGTTAAACATGCTAAGGCTTGTATGGGAGGCCACATTGAGTTATGGTTTTTGCAGTCCCATACTTGCCACTACTAGAACCTGAGTTCTTGCCTCTTGAACCAAGACGAGCGTACAGCCACACGGGGGCTGGAAACCCCCTTGACCAACTAACTTGCCTAGTAGATTCCATGAGTCACATAGTTCGGGCGTTCCATTTGACATATGCATTTTGGTTGTTCTAGAAGGCGGTGGAGGAGGTGCATTCATACATGTAGGTAAGCGTGGCCGGGAACAAGAGAGGCACGGCCTCCATAATCTTGAACCCTGCGCACATCTCTAGGAACCGACTTTGGGACTTGACCCGTTACTGCGGCATCTCCTTAGGGCGTGACTCATGGTCTCGGCGAAAGCAAGGTAAAGGTCGTGTCTAACCGCTCTCTGTCGGCCTTCCAAGGAAGAGGGCTACTACTAGTGGCATTAAGAGGAGGTCAGTACGTGTGGGTAAAGTTGTGCACCCCTGCAGGGTAATAATCTTTTCAAAAGGTCGTGTCCAAGGTTATGGACGACTTGAGAACGGATTCAAAGATCATAGAGAACTATAACCTAATCATAAAACTTGACAAGAGAAGTGAGGTGTGTTTAAGGATGCTTCCTCAGGGATCGAGGGGGTGATCCTAGTTGATAGGTTCAGCTGATAAAGTTTCGGTGGATATCAAAGAAGATCAAAGCTAGTGATATCGTTTTCTTATCCCCTTTTAAAAGGTTCTTTTAGTCGAGCTTCTTCTCCCTCTTTTACAAAGAAAGTTAGCTTTATGCAAAATGAACCCCACCAGCCATAAGTCTTGCAAAGTACACCCTGTACTCAGCCTTGCTTTGTTGATACTTTTGCAGCAGGTAAGTGTTACTATAGAAGATGAGTTCGTTACAACATCGACATCGATGAGTAGTTTGGGGTTCCTGGTCGGCATCCTGGAATCTATGGATTAGGACGTCATCATTATGCTTCAGGCCTCCTAGGCCATTTGTTAAGTTTGCTATACTTAATAGCATAATTTGCCTTCCGTTGTTTGATGTTTGTGGTCAGTGACCTCTGCTTGTAATATTCTGGTTCTTTGCTCAGTTATGAGCTTGCTGTAACAATTTTTGTGTCGTAGGGTCACTGTAATGTTACCGATTCTCTCTCTGTACGCTTCTGAGATTTAGGTTAGGCTTATATCAGACAGAGGTCTGGGATTTGTCTAGCCTTAATCCTGGGGGTGTCACAGGTTTTGGTATCAGAGCAGTACCGACTGTAGGAAAACCTTTCTACTGGTCGATGTTGAGTCTAGTGTTTGAGAAAACTATTTGAAAGCTGAAAAGTATTTGTGAAAACTCTAGTATGCTTCTTTTTCTCCTTATCCAGTTTCACTCTAACTCTGGGTCATCTTATCTTGTGTTGACTTTGAAAAGTTTTGCTATCTCATCTCGTCTTTCAAAAATTAGGTGCCTTTTTGGCATGTCGTTTCTTAGCCAGTTGACCTAGTGTTGAGTTCTCTAGCGTCAGTTGTGTGTGTTCCTTGTTTCCCTTTGCTCTTATTCAGTTGAGAGATTCCTTTCCATCATGATCTCTCTATCTTATGGGTCCACAACATTATGTTGATGGTTCCATAGTGTTCTGCTCTAGGTCTCGAGGTTTCCTTTCGCCTCGTGTGCCTCCTTCTCGTTTGTTTGGGTACTTCAGAAGTTATTTCTTCTCTTGGAAGCTACCTCGTGGTTACTACCTTGTAGTACCCTCCGTATTACCAAGATAGCAGTTACTCCTTTCTCGGGTTTTATCCCTTGGACCTTAACCGAAGATCCCGGATTGTGCTGGAGTCTGGTGTTGAGAATCTTGTACATGAAGCTGACCTTTAACCCAAGATCCATTTTTGTTGTTCCCTATTGTTAATGTTTTAACATTACCTCGGGATGGCTAGTACCTTCTAGTACAGCCTTCAAGCTTGTGGTTATTGTTGTGATTAAATTACGACAAACAAAGGACTTCCCCTACCACATGTTATGGTAGATGTTCTTTAATGGAACCAAATAGATCACGACAAAAGAGCTCGTCATGAGTCTCACTTCTATAATCGTGACTCTGCCACACCTTCCCTTTTCAGCACCGGTCCTCGGAAGATTGTTGACTTATGCATCCACATCTCGAGATTACATCCTGAGCATGTTCCTTTTCCCTTGTTGTTTCCGACCTTTGTCTACTAGTTGGTAGCCAAGTAGTACCGTGCATTGGTGTCTTCCGATGTAAGATACTCTTGTGGTCCATCAAGACAAACCATTTCGGGATGTCAGGAGAAACAAACTCCAGTACCTTGTCATATCTAGGACCAGGTGATGTCTACGCACATCTATTCTTGTAGATAGTTGTTGGGCCTCCAAGTGCAGAGGTTTGTAGAACAGCAGCAAGTTTTCCCTTAAGTGGATCACCCAAGGTTTATCGAACTCAGGGAAGAAGTGGTCAAAGGTATCCCTCTCAAGCAAACGTGCAATCAAGATATAAGAAGTTTCTTGTGTCCCCAACACACCCAATACACTTTTCAGGTGTATAGGTGCACTAGTTCGGCGAAGAGATAGTGAAATACAAGTGGTATAGATATAAGACAACGGTGCCAGAAAATAGCTTGATGGCGTGGAAGAGACTAAAGGCAAACTGAAATAAAGATGGAAGCAAGCAAACATGTAATAGAGCTAGTTGCAAACGGTGTTTCAGTGCTTAGAAACAAGGCCTAGGGATCATACTTTCACTAGTGAACACTCTCATATAAATATCTTCTCTTTATGATAATACTCTTAACTACTCTCCGGTTGGACACTCTAATCCATGGTAGGGCTATAACAACACACCTCAAAGTAAGCCTTTCCCATCTAGATAACCCCACACTGTCACCTTGAGCTATAGATGGTTCCAACAAACACCACAATTTCATAAAGACACCCAACTCCAAATATAACTCATAACAAGTATTTGTAATCTCTAGCCTAAGTGCCATCATGGTGTGCACGTTGTCACTTTCACACATGTGGGGAGAGCAGAGATCTATTAAAGCACTTGAGTAGCAAGGTAGATCTACTTGATTCAAAGCTCATGATCACAATATGATCATGCATAGAGAGAGAGATGAACACATAGCTACCGGTAGAGCCCTTAGCCTCGAGGAAGAACTACTCCCTCATCATCATGGGAATCAGCAACGACGATGGAGATGGTGGTGGAGATTGATGGAGATGGCTCCGGGGGCACTTCCCCGTCCCGGCAGGGTGCCGGAACAAAGACTTTCTGTCCCCCGAATCTCCCCTTCGGTGGCGGCAGTGCAACGGAACTTTTCGTGGCTGGAGGCTTGACGATCTAGGGTTTTTGCATCGGGGGAGATATATAGGCGAAAGAGGCAAGGTCGGTGGACGGCCAGGGGGCCCACACCATGCCCTGGCGCGGCCTAGGTGGACCCACTCCCAGGGGTGGTGTGGCCACCCTGTGGCCCCTCCCCGTCTCGTCTTCTGGCTCCGTGAGTCTTCCGGTAAAATATCAACTTTGGCTTTTGTCCCGTCCAATTCCGAGAATATTCATTTTCTGACTTCCTAGAACCAAAAACAGCAGAAATTAGGCAACTGGCACTGTGGCATCTTGTTAATAGGTTAGTCCAAGAAAGTGTATAAAAAGTACTCCAAAGTTGGAACAAAACATAAGAAAGTAGATAAAAATCAAGCATGGAACATAAAAAATTATAGATACATTAGTAACGTATCAACATCCCCAAGCTTAACTCCTGCTCGTCCTCGAGTAGGTAAGTGATAAAAAGAAAGAATATTTTTTTAGGTGACATGCACCATTATAAACTTGATCAAAGTATTTGTAAAACATTGAAAGCTGGGATCATAGTACTTCGACATAGCATGAAAGATAAAGTTCTAGCAATAAGACATAGCAACTACGTTGCAACATGAAAAGGCACAAACAAAATATTCATGCATAACAATGCTTTGCAAGACGTTTGTTTGTTTCACATTAAGAAAACATAGCATAGTGGCATTCATCTTGTCCCTCATAGAGTAGAAAAACATAAATGCATAGTACACCTTCAAAGTTCATAAGAGTGACTAGATACAAGTAGTTTAAAACAAGCAATATCAAGTTATGCATCAATCGACAAGTCTTGGGACAATGCACATAGAACTAAGAATGGCCACTATGCTCTCAAAGTAGGTGCATAAAGGTAGAAGGTGGAGACTCAATATAAAAGTGGAAGAAAGGCCTTCATAGAAGGAAGCAAAGATTCAAGTTTCATAAAGAGCTTCCAAAAATTATGGTACTTATTAGCTTTCAGCTCTCATTGCCCCTATCATAAGCATCTTGAAGTGATTAAGGTTAAAGTGAACAAACTATGGTGTATATGCTTGACGAAGTATAAGTTGGAAATCTCATGTCCCTTGAATACGAGGGCCGCTCCTCATGCTACTCAAGTTTAGTTACCGGTAAGTTCTTGTCAGAGTAAGTACATGTGTATCATAGAGAACTGCCAACGGGGTACCCCTTGCCTGATGATACAGAAGAATCCCCATATCAAAATGACAAGGCAAGCAGACAACAAGCATCTCAACAATCTTCTTATTTACCATGGGAAAATGGTGCTTTTTTCTCTCTTTCCTCTTTTCTCATATCTTTTTTTCTTTTTCTCCTTTTCTCAATCTCTAACTCTTTTTTTATAAGAAGAATGCTTTATAGACATCTCATTATGGTTACGCTGCAGGTTTCCACCATGATTAGGCATGGATTAGACCGGCGGCCCAGGCGTTTCTCTAATACACATACATAACTCCATGGACTTACAAGCTCCCCTTTCATTTCACACCGACGACATCTATAGACAAAAGAGCATGATATCAACTAGGTACAAAGTACAAGTGCAATGTTGAAAGCGTTCCCCATGACAGCATGGTTCTGCTAATTCCCAAAAAATAAGTGCAAGCATATACAGCATAGACGGCACAATGGTTCAAGTTTATTAAGGGCAAGAAAAGTAAAGTGTGTCATCAAGTTCGTGAGAGCTTTAATCACTAGTTTTCTCATAACAAGTTTAATTCGGAAGGTAGACAAAAGCATGAACATACTTGGAATAGCATATGCTAGTAGTTAGGTATGGTGGACTCTTTGGAATAACTTGATTTAGGGAGTTGGATGCATGAGTGGAACTCATACTTGGTTACGGAGGCTAGCAAAAGACTGGGAGCGACAAACTAAGAGAGCAATAATGGCCATAATCATGCAAAGCGACAAAACATCATTGATCAAAGCATAAAGTGATACTACAAGTTGAAAACTAGGGGATCATAAAGGCTATGGTGACTTTGGATAGTCATAACATGGTGTGAGCATGCGCCAAGTCAACCCAAATAAAGCATCAAAGGAGAATACCACAATACTATGCTTTAATATGCTAAAACAACGCATGATTCATCCAAGGCACATTAAGCAATCTCAATTGTTTATAACAATTCATGCTACAACAAAGAATACTAAGCATAAAGCCAAAACAATACCAAGCAAGGCATGACAAAGCATAGGCCACAGCCAAAAACAAGCTCTCTTTACCACTTAAGCAATGAACTTTCCTACTCTTTTCCAATCCAAACCAAACTATTTGAAAACCAATGTATGAAAGAGGGGGTCCAACCAATTTATTCAACAAACTAAGCAAACCAAGCAAACGAAAAACCAAAACAAAAACAAAAAAGAAGACGCTCCAAGAACAACACAACTGTGCATAAAACAATAAAAATGAAGTGTTTGGAAGAAACCTGGGATTTTTATTGATGAAGAAGGGGATGCCTTGGGCATCCCCAAGCTTTGAAGCTTGTAATTCTTGGATATTTCTTGGGGTGACACGCGTGGCATCCCCAAGCTTGAGCTTTAGTCCATCCTTCATCTCATTACTCATTTCTTCCATACACCTAAAAATTTTCTTCCATACAAAACTTCACACAATCTTTATTAGCAACATTAGTGCACTCAAGATAATAAGTCTTTAGGTTCAGTTATAACACCAATAAACTTCCATTAAAACACTAGCTACTGTAGCACTTCCCTCAAAAAGCTCAATTCCCCAAAAGAACTCAAAAAGAAACCAACAAGAAGCAAATGCAGAAAATGGCAGAAATCTGTCAAAACAGACCAGCAGGTAAAGACGAATTTTTTCGAAGACCTTCTACTGCTCAAATAAAAAAGTGTTGAACTAACGAAAGTTAGATAACAACCTGGGGCAGAATCACAAAAATTCACGCCTCAAAAAGACGTTCAGAGATTTTACACGAAGTTTTACGGTGAAGAACAAAGATCTGTTTCGGGACAAGAACTTTCCCAATCATTACTTATCTCTCATTAGAGGTTATTCTTGGCACAAAAAGCAAATAAAAAGGATAAGGAGTGGTTATTACAGAGGTAATAACTTCCAAGACTCTTCTAAAACTTTTGGGTTATCTCCAAATAAGTACTTTTCTTTAACGCCTTTAAGTTAGGCATGATAGTTTGAGAAGATGCTCACATAGGAAATATGAATTGAAGTAAAAGAGAGCATCAAGAAGCAAATTCAAAACACATTTAAGTCTAACCCACTTCCTATGCATAGGAATCTTGTAAAGAAACAAGTCATGGAAGCACAAAGCAATAAGCATAGTAAAGCAAAATAAGTGCAACTTCAAGACTTTCAACATAAAGAGGGGAAACTTAATATTGTTGAGATACATAAAACCATGTTTCCCTCTCTTGTTATAACTTTCAATAGCATAATGAATAAAATTAACAATATAACTATCACATGAAACATTCTTATCATGAGCCACATGCATAAAAGAATTAATACTCTCCACATAAACATAGTCATTCTTATTAATTGTAGTGGGAGCAAATTCAACAAAATAGCTATCATTATTATTCTCATCACCATAATCATCAAATATAGGAGGCATATTGTAATCATAATCAATTTTCTCCTCAATAGTAGGTGGACTGAAAATATCATACTCATCATTGTAATCATCATATATTGGAGGTTTGGTATCATCATAAGCAATAGAATAACTATCTTCCAAAGCCGGGGAACTAAAAAGATCATTTTCATAAAAACTAGCTTCCCCAAGCTTAGGATTTTCCATAGCATTAGAAATAAGGGTGTTCAAAGAATTCATACTAATAACATTTCTATTAGCATGCAAATAAAGTTCCATAGGATTTTTAATTTTCTCTTCAAACACTTCATGTCCTAACTCAAGATAAATACTATAAAGCTCTCTAATTTTGTTGTTATTTTCCATTAAGCCTAACTAGTGAAAACAAGAAACAAAAAGACAAAATTGCAGAATCTAAAGAAAATAACTTCGAGCACTCACACCGGAGGATGTGAGTACCTTTTACCTTACCTCCCCGGCAACGGCACCAGAAAATAAGCTTGATGTCCACGCACTTCTATTCTTGTAGACAGTTGTTGAGCCTCCAAGTGCAGAGGTTTGTAGAACAGCAGCAAGTTTTCCCTTAAGTGGATCACCCAAGGTTTATCGAACTCAGGGAGGAAGTGGTCAAAGGTATCCCTCTCAAGCAACCCTACAATCAAGATACAAGAAGTCTCTTGTGTCCCCAACACACCCAATACACTTGTCAGGTGTATAGGTGCACTAGTTCGGTGAAGAGATAGTGAAATAAAAGTGGTATAGATATAATACAACGGTGCCAGAAAATAGCTTGATGGTGTCGAAAAGACTAAAGGCAAACTGAAATAAAGATGGAAGCAAGCAAACATGTAACAGATCTAGTTGCAAACGGTGTTTCAGTGCTTAGAAACAAGGCCTAGGGATCATACTTTCACTAGTGAACACTCTCATATAAATATCTTCTCTTTATGATACTACTCTTAACTACTCTCCGGTTGAACACTCTAATCCATGGTAGGGCTATAACAGCACACCTCAAAGTAAGCCTTTCCCATCTAGATAACCCCACACTGTCACCTTGAGCTATAGATGGTTCCAACAAACACCACTATTTCATAAAGACATCCAACTCCAAATATAACTCATAACAAGTATTTGTAATCTCTAGCCTAAGTGCCACCATGGTGTGCACGCTGTCACTTTCACACACATGGGGAGAGCAGAGATCTATTAAAGCACTTGAGTAGCAAGGTAGATCTACTTGATTACAAAGCTCATGATCACAATATGATCATGCATAGAGAGAGATGAACAAATAGCTACCGGTAGATCCCTTAGCCTCGAGGAAGAACTACTCCCTCATCATCATGGGAATCAGCAACGGCGATGGAGATGGCGGTGGAGATTGATGGAGATGGCTCCGGGGGCACTTCCCCATCCCGGCAGGGTGCCGGAACAGAGACTTTCTGTCCCCCGAATCTCCCCTTCGGTGGCGGCGGTGCAACGGAACTTTTCGTGGCTGGAGGCTTGACGATCTAGGGTTTTTGCATCCGGGGAGATATATAGGCGAAAGAGGCAAGGTCGGTGGCCGGCTAGGGGGCCCACACCATGCCCTGGCGCGGCTTAGGTGGACCCACTCCCAGGGGTGGTGTGGCCACCATGTGGCCCCTCCCCGTCTCGTCTTCTGGCTCCGTGAGTCTTCCGGTAAAATATCAACTTTGGCTTTTGTCCCGTCCAATTTCGAGAATATTCATTTTCTGACTTCCTGGAACCAAAAACAACAGAAAATAGGCAACTGGCACTGTGGCATCTTGTTAATAGGTTAGTCCAAAAAAGTGTATAAAAAGTACTCCAAAGTTGGAACAAAACATAAGAAAGTAGATAAAAAACAAGCATGGAACATCAAAAATTATAGATACGTTAGTAACGTATCACTAGATCAAAGTGTTGTAATCCGAAGATCAATAAGCATTGATTAGCTTATGTTCTGTTCTACCTTAAAGTATCACACTCTTATATACTAAGAGGTCGTGTTGAATTCCATGATCCTCTTAATGAAGTGATGCTCTTACACATATTTACCCACCCTTCCTCTGGGTTTTCGTGCTCGTGAATGATGCGTGTGCGTAATAATGTGTCCATCTAAGATTCTTAGCAATCATTATTGCTTTGGACCTCAACAAGGACATTTGTGTTATTCTTAGCGTGATGGTTAGCCTATCACTAAGCTAAGTTCAACGGTGCTACCAAGTCTGTTACTCTGGTACACCCTCTCCAGTCAAAGAGTTAGGCTTGTGCTGAAGTTCTAAGACTATGTCTCCTTGCTTTACTAAGCAAGTTTCCTCTTGAACAAAGTGACATATCAGTGGTCCGTGATATTCTGGACGTCTTTCTAGAGGTATATCCATGTTGCCACATGACCGTGTTGTCATGTTCTTGAGCAAGCAAGTTCTCTGAACTACTCCTTTCTCCAAGGATCCGTATTAGATACCCCTGAACTAGTTGGTTGAGCTTAAACAAAAACTTGGAGAGTTGTAAGACAAAAGTTCTATCAGACTTGTTCCTCCTAAAGGGATGTCTAGTTTTGCTCGTGCTGAAGAAAGATAGTGTTTCCTTCATGGAAATGTTATCATCCCCACCTTTGATTTGATACGGGCTATCGTCAAATCAAACTCAGTCCTAGGGACTATCCTGATGGTGTATTTACTCGTGATGTTTCACCTAGGTACATCTTCATGTCCTTTGGTCTGACCAATATTGTTGTTTTGTTCATACCACATGTGAGTCTATCCTCTTGGAGTATATTGATAAGTTTGTTATTGAACCCATCGATGACATCCTTATCTTTTCCATGCTATACTAGACTCATATGGAATAGTTGGCATTAATGTTGGAAATTTTTGAGAACCTTCTTTGAGTTATCTCGAAGTATGTGTTCTGGATGTTAGAAGTGACCTTCTCTAGTTCACGTGCAATTGTTGAAAGATGTTGCCGTGGATTTGAGAAGAGATCTTTGTTTCCTCGGGAATCATTTCAAGTCAATCAAGCATGTGCGAAGTATTCTTTATATGGTAGGTTGATACCTTTCCATCTCGAGAACATCTTTTGAGCACGTTAAGCCACTGATGATTTGTCATGGAAGAGAAGAAGTCCTACAAACTTCAGTACTTTCCTAAATGTTTCCTAATAAGGATGCAATTGTGTTTCATTGCAAACAAATTATGTAGGGGCAGTTATCTTTTGATAATTTGTTAATGCATGGGTGCCGCAACCTAGCTCATTCATTTGGAGCTTGACAATGTATTCCATGTCTTGAGAATCTAGTAACTTTACCTCTGTGGTAAATGTTGCAAGTCTTCTATTCGGACATGCTAAGTCTGAAGTATCATTCCACCTAACCAGAGCTAAATCTCAAGCAGCAAAATGGTTGGTGTTCATCAAGGTTCTGGCATCGGTCTCTTTGTAAATCCGGAAAAAATTGATGTAATGGTTGACACAATTAGCCGAAAGACCTATTGGCTTATCCTCTTGAATCAGCAATAACAACCACTCCTCATGAGGCATCTTCTATGATTGGTTATAGGAGTTGTGCTCATGGTTTCCTTTGTATCCGAAGTCCGACCTTTACTTGATGTCCGCTCTCTTGAACATCAAGGAGAACATTTAAATAGTGTTGCTAAATGTCTCTCGGTTGATCCTCCAGACCCTTTTGTGTTGACAAGCATCTTGTTGTGCCAAGTAACTGAAGTATGAGAATGAAGTTTCTTTTTCCTCGTGTCATCAGGAATCTTCTTATATATTCATCTTAGTGGTGTAAAGTGATATCATGATCGCTGGCGAGATTTTGATAAACCTAGATGAATAAAGAGTTTCCTTCGGTTCCTCTAACATGTTCGAAGAGCTACCATGGTTTTGATAATTAGAAGTTTCTCTTGCTACATGTTCCTTGTGACTCTTATGAGTCCTCTCCACCAAAATAACCCTTTTGTCTTGACCTTCTGTTGAACGAAGAGTGATCCTTCTGTATCAAAAGTAGTTCAATAGCTTGGTTATCCGCATCTCTGTATCCCTGAAGCTCTACTTAAGCTGTCTAGTAGAGTTTCATCTCTCAAAGTCTATGGTCGTGTTCTTTCCGTTGTACGTTTTCCTTCTCAAAAGCTCAAACTCTTCTGAAGTTCCATGGTCTCAATCCTTATGAATACCATCTGTTTAACACCTTGAAACCATCTCCTTTTGTTCCTTCTTTACCTTGGTGTGTTTCATGCTCATTGACTCTAGAAATGTTATGAAACATCTATCCACGAGTCTACCATGAGATACTCTGTTTGTGGGTTTGTGTGGTTCCCTCTCTTCTTTAGTGTGCAGCTACCTCGACAAAAATGAAGCGTTTCATTCATTCAATAATGGTGGCATGGATCAACCTTTTTGAGAAGATCGTCGAAGTTTAGTGTAACCCTGTCTCTTCTATCTTCCTACCTAGGAATCTCGGGAAGAGATTCTGTTAAGGGGGATAGAATTGTAACACCCCTAGTTTTATTAATACTAATTAGGGTTTGATTTGTGCATAACATGAGCATCATCTTCTTTAAATAAATGCATGGAAGAAAAGAAAACCATAAAACCCTAGTTTCTTATCTCTCTCAAAACAAGTCAAAATGGTTTTGATAATTTGAGAAGTACAAAAGTTGTGGAACCCAAATGGTTATAAAGAGTCCCCACAGTATTTTAAAGGTTTACCAAAAGTCTCTAGTATTTTTGAAATGACACCAAACATATTTGAATTCAAATACAAAAATAAAAGAAAGAAAACTATTTGGAAAATAGTTTTTCTAAAAAAAATAGAGCCAGCAGAGTCAGCCTAGCCGGCTCACCTCCCCCCTCTCCTTCCTGCCACCCAGCGCAGCTAGCAGCCCTCGCCGCTCTTGCTTCTGCACGGCCCAGTTCGGCCCAAACCAGCCCGCCAGCGGCCCTGTACCTCTTCGGCCTCCTTTCGGTGTCATCGTCTTCGACCCCGACGAGGAACCTCCTCGTGTCGCTACCTCCGCCGCCCGTCTGCGCTACGATTCCCATCGGCGCCACAATGCCTGCTACTGACGTGCTGACACCTACAAGACCCTCACGCCACCGCGGGAAACCCTAGCCCTAATTCTCCCTCTCCCTTGTTCTCTCTCGGCCGCGTTCCCAAAACCGTAGCACGGCCGCTGCGTCGCGCCGTCGTCCCTCACCTCCCCTCGCCATTCTGAGACCACAGGAGTGACTGCCACCATATCCTCGTTCTCCTTGTTCAAGCTCGCAAGCCGGCGAAGCCTCAGGCACAGCAATCGATAGCTCCCTCCCGAGCTCCGGCCGCCGCGTCCGCCACCGATTTCGGCCGTCTCCAACCTCGCCCGGCCTCGCCACAACCGCTACTGTGCTCGCGGTGACCTCGTGGTGCTAACACACCCATCTACTTCCTCCCTCGCCCTCTGGTTCACCTCCCCGATGACCACCTACCGCCACCGCCGTTCAGCTTCGTCGCCGGCCATGTTCTGGTGACCAAAAGGAAGCGGCTCCGCTACCTTTTGGTTCGCTAGGGTCATCTGCGTCGAACGCGACCCTCCTTGCTGCCCCGCACGCCCTCTGTCACTGGCCCCGTGATCCACCTAGGAGCTCGCCATTGCTGACGTCATGCTGACGCAAGCATGACGCAGTAATCCCTGTTTTATTTTTATTTAAAATAATTTCTGTAATTGTTTTATTAAATGAAAATGCTGACAGGTGGGCCCTGTCTATCATGATTTTATTTATTTTGGAAATAATTTCTGAAATTATTAAACTTCTGACATGTGGGTCCAGATGGAAAAATATTTAATATAATCCAAAAATATTTAATTGTTTTAAAATAATTTAAAAATGGATTAAAATTGGGAAAAATCATAACTAATTCATTTTAACTCAGGAAAATATGTATAGTATATCAAAATGTTCAGAAAAATGAGATCTATACAATAGACACATAATCATGCATTGTTAAGCAACTTAAATGACAAGTTCAATTAGAAGAACAAACTAACCCCTCTCATATGCATCCGGGGTTTCTCCGAATTAGGGTTTGGACCCCTCGGACCCCGTTTAAATTGCCAAGCATGTCCTAGGGTTTAATTTCAATACAATATAACTTGACATATCATCATCCTTGCTTGAGCACTGCATCGATGTCATGTGTTGATTGTTGCTTTCCTTTTCGATGTTTTTGCTTCTTCTCGGTAGTCCTCGGAGTTGATGCGAGCAACGATATCGAGTCCAAGATTGAAGACCGAGATCAACACCATCGAAGGTTATCGACGAACAAGTCCATCTGATGAACCCTGAAGTTCTATATCTGAGTATCAACAGGCAAAGGCAAGCATAGCCTCACACATGATAAAATCCTATACTTCCAAAGTATTTCATTCTTGCCATGTGCATACGATTCCAAAGTCTTTTATCGATAGATACAGTAATCCTATCTGATGCATGTTACCTTTGTAGCCTATATTCCCTGATCCACTGCTCCTAGCATAACTAGGGTTTGGCTTATGAGCTTCGCTAGAGCTGTTTATGTCTGTTGTGCTTAGTCAAGCTTAGTTGTTACCGCTGGTCCATCCGGTTAATGAATCAGAGCTGCGAATGAACCTAGTTTGACAGGATGACGTGGTATGATCAGAGATGAAAGTTAAACATGCTAAGGCTTGTATGGGAGGCCACATTGAGTTATGGTTTTTGCAGTCCCATACTTGCCACTACTAGAACCTGAGTTCTTGCCTCTTGAACCAAGACGAGCGTACAGCCACACGGGGGCCTGGAAACCCCCTTGACCAACTAACTTGCCTAGTAGATTCCATGAGTCACATAGTTCGGGCGTTCCATTTGACATATGCATTTTGGTTGTTCTAGAAGGCGGTGGAGGAGGTGCATTCATACATGTAGGTAAGCGTGGCCGGGAACAAGAGAGGCACGGCCTCCATAATCTTGAACCCTGCGCACATCTCTAGGGACCGACTTTGGGACTTGACCCGTTACTGCGACATCTCCTTAGGGCGTGACTCATGGTCTCGGCGAAAGCAAGGTAAAGGTCGTGTCTAACCGCTCTCTGTCGGCCTTCCAAGGAAGAGGGCTACTACTAGTGGCATTAAGAGGAGGTCAGTACGTGTGGGTAAAGTTGTGCACCCCTGCAGGGTAATAATCTTTTCAAAAGGTCGTGTCCAAGGTTATGGACGACTTGAGAACGGATTCAAAGATCATAGAGAACTATAACCTAATCATAAAACTTGACAAGAGAAGTGAGGTGTGTTTAAGGATGCTTCCTCAGGGATCGAGGGGGTGATCCTAGTTGATAGGTTCAGCTGATAAAGTTTCGGTGGATATCAAAGAAGATCAAAGCTAGTGATATCGTTTTCTTATCCCCTTTTAAAAGGTTCTTTTAGTCGAGCTTCTTCTCCCTCTTTTACAAAGAAAGTTAGCTTTATGCAAAATGAACCCCACCAGCCATAAGTCTTGCAAAGTACACCCTGTACTCAGCCTTGCTTTGTTGATACTTTTGCAGCAGGTAAGTGTTACTATAGAAGATGAGTTCGTTACAACATCGACATCGATGAGTAGTTTGGGGTTCCTGGTCGGCATCCTGGAATCTATGGATTAGGACGTCATCATTATGCTTCAGGCCTCCTAGGCCATTTGTTAAGTTTGCTATACTTAATAGCATAATTTGCCTTCCGTTGTTTGATGTTTGTGGTCAGTGACCTCTGCTTGTAATATTCTGGTTCTTTGCTCAGTTATGAGCTTGCTGTAACAATTTTTGTGTCGTAGGGTCACTGTAATGTTACCGATTCTCTCTCTGTACGCTTCTGAGATTTAGGTTAGGCTTATATCAGACAGAGGTCTGGGATTTGTCTAGCCTTAATCCTGGGGGTGTCACAGGTTTTGGTATCAGAGCAGTACCGACTGTAGGAAAACCTTTCTACTGGTCGATGTTGAGTCTAGTGTTTGAGAAAACTATTTGAAAGCTGAAAAGTATTTGTGAAAACTCTAGTATGCTTCTTTTTCTCCTTATCCAGTTTCACTCTAACTCTGGGTCATCTTATCTTGTGTTGACTTTGAAAAGTTTTGCTATCTCATCTCGTCTTTCAAAAATTAGGTGCCTTTTTGGCATGTCGTTTCTTAGCCAGTTGACCTAGTGTTGAGTTCTCTAGCGTCAGTTGTGTGTGTTCCTTGTTTCCCTTTGCTCTTATTCAGTTGAGAGATTCCTTTCCATCATGATCTCTCTATCTTATGGGTCCACAACATTATGTTGATGGTTCCATAGTGTTCTGCTCTAGGTCTCGAGGTTTCCTTTCGCCTCGTGTGCCTCCTTCTCGTTTGTTTGGGTACTTCAGAAGTTATTTCTTCTCTTGGAAGCTACCTCGTGGTTACTACCTTGTAGTACCCTCCGTATTACCAAGATAGCAGTTACTCCTTTCTCAGGTTTTATCCCTTGGACCTTAACCGAAGATCCCGGATTGTGCTGGAGTCTGGTGTTGAGAATCTTGTACATGAAGCTGACCTTTAACCCAAGATCCATTTTTGTTGTTCCCTATTGTTAATGTTTTAACATTACCTCGGGATGGCTAGTACCTTCTAGTACAGCCTTCAAGCTTGTGGTTATTGTTGTGATTAAATTACGACAAACAAAGGACTTCCCCTACCACATGTTATGGTAGATGTTCTTTAATGGAACCAAATAGATCACGACAAAAGAGCTCGTCATGAGTCTCACTTCTATAATCGTGACTCTGCCACACCTTCCCTTTTCAGCACCGGTCCTCGGAAGATTGTTGACTTATGCATCCACATCTCGAGATTACATCCTGAGCATGTTCCTTTTCCCTTGTTGTTTCCGACCTTTGTCTACTAGTTGGTAGCCAAGTAGTACCGTGCATTGGTGTCTTCCGATGTAAGATACTCTTGTGGTCCATCAAGACAAACCATTTCGGGATGTCAGGAGAAACAAACTCCAGTACCTTGTCATATCTAGGACCAGGTGATGTCTACGCACATCTATTCTTGTAGACAGTTGTTGGGCCTCCAAGTGCAGAGGTTTGTAGAACAGCAGCAAGTTTTCCCTTAAGTGGATCACCCAAGGTTTATCGAACTCAGGGAAGAAGTGGTCAAAGGTATCCCTCTCAAGCAAACGTGCAATCAAGATATAAGAAGTTTCTTGTGTCCCCAACACACCCAATACACTTTTCAGGTGTATAGGTGCACTAGTTCGGCGAAGAGATAGTGAAATACAAGTGGTATAGATATAAGACAACGGTGCCAGAAAATAGCTTGATGGCGTGGAAGAGACTAAAGGCAAACTGAAATAAAGATGGAAGCAAGCAAACATGTAACAAAGCTAGTTGCAAACGGTGTTTCAGTGCTTAGAAACAAGGCCTAGGGATCATACTTTCACTAGTGAACACTCTCATATAAATATCTTCTCTTTATGATAATACTCTTAACTACTCTCCGGTTGGACACTCTAATCCATGGTAGGGCTATAACAACACACCTCAAAGTAAGCCTTTCCCATCTAGATAACCCCACACTGTCACCTTGAGCTATAGATGGTTCCAACAAACACCACAATTTCATAAAGACACCCAACTCCAAATATAACTCATAACAAGTATTTGTAATCTCTAGCCTAAGTGCCATCATGGTGTGCACGTTGTCACTTTCACACACGTGGGGAGAGCAGAGATCTATTAAAGCACTTGAGTAGCAAGGTAGATCTACTTGATTCAAAGCTCATGATCACAATATGATCATGCATAGAGAGAGAGATGAACACATAGCTACCGGTAGAGCCCTTAGCCTCCTTTCGGTGTCATCGTCTTCGACCCCGACGAGGAACCTCCTCGTGTCGCTACCTCCGCCGCCCGTCTGCGCTACGATTCCCATCGGCGCCACAATGCCTGCTACTGACGTGCTGACACCTACAAGACCCTCACGCCACCGCGGGAAACCCTAGCCCTAATTCTCCCTCTCCCTTGTTCTCTCTCGGCCGCGTTCCCAAAACCGTAGCACGGCCGCTGCGTCGCGCCGTCGTCCCTCACCTCCCCTCGCCATTCTGAGACCACAGGAGTGACTGCCACCATATCCTCGTTCTCCTTGTTCAAGCTCGCAAGCCGGCGAAGCCTCAGGCACAGCAATCGATAGCTCCCTCCCGAGCTCCGGCCGCCGCGTCCGCCACCGATTTCGGCCGTCTCCAACCTCGCCCGGCCTCGCCACAACCGCTACTGTGCTCGCGGTGACCTCGTGGTGCTAACACACCCATCTACTTCCTCCCTCGCCCTCTGGTTCACCTCCCCGATGACCACCTACCGCCACCGCCGTTCAGCTTCGTCGCCGGCCATGTTCTGGTGACCAAAAGGAAGCGGCTCCGCTACCTTTTGGTTCGCTAGGGTCATCTGCGTCGAACGCGACCCTCCTTGCTGCCCCGCACGCCCTCTGTCACTGGCCCCGTGATCCACCTAGGAGCTCGCCATTGCTGACGTCATGCTGACGCAAGCATGACGCAGTAATCCCTGTTTTATTTTTATTTAAAATAATTTCTGTAATTGTTTTATTAAATGAAAATGCTGACAGGTGGGCCCTGTCTATCATGATTTTATTTATTTTGGAAATAATTTCTGAAATTATTAAACTTCTGACATGTGGGTCCAGATGGAAAAATATTTAATATAATCCAAAAATATTTAATTGTTTTAAAATAATTTAAAAATGGATTAAAATTGGGAAAAATCATAACTAATTCATTTTAACTCAGGAAAATATGTATAGTATATCAAAATGTTCAGAAAAATGAGATCTATACAATAGACACATAATCATGCATTGTTAAGCAACTTAAATGACAAGTTCAATTAGAAGAACAAACTAACCCCTCTCATATGCATCCGGGGTTTCTCCGAATTAGGGTTTGGACCCCTCGGACCCCGTTTAAATTGCCAAGCATGTCCTAGGGTTTAATTTCAATACAATATAACTTGACATATCATCATCCTTGCTTGAGCACTGCATCGATGTCATGTGTTGATTGTTGCTTTCCTTTTCGATGTTTTTGCTTCTTCTCGGTAGTCCTCGGAGTTGATGCGAGCAACGATATCGAGTCCAAGATTGAAGACCGAGATCAACACCATCGAAGGTTATCGACGAACAAGTCCATCTGATGAACCCTGAAGTTCTATATCTGAGTATCAACAGGCAAAGGCAAGCATAGCCTCACACATGATAAAATCCTATACTTCCAAAGTATTTCATTCTTGCCATGTGCATACGATTCCAAAGTCTTTTATCGATAGATACAGTAATCCTATCTGATGCATGTTACCTTTGTAGCCTATATTCCCTGATCCACTGCTCCTAGCATAACTAGGGTTTGGCTTATGAGCTTCGCTAGAGCTGTTTATGTCTGTTGTGCTTAGTCAAGCTTAGTTGTTACCGCTGGTCCATCCGGTTAATGAATCAGAGCTGCGAATGAACCTAGTTTGACAGGATGACGTGGTATGATCAGAGATGAAAGTTAAACATGCTAAGGCTTGTATGGGAGGCCACATTGAGTTATGGTTTTTGCAGTCCCATACTTGCCACTACTAGAACCTGAGTTCTTGCCTCTTGAACCAAGACGAGCGTACAGCCACACGGGGGCCTGGAAACCCCCTTGACCAACTAACTTGCCTAGTAGATTCCATGAGTCACATAGTTCGGGCGTTCCATTTGACATATGCATTTTGGTTGTTCTAGAAGGCGGTGGAGGAGGTGCATTCATACATGTAGGTAAGCGTGGCCGGGAACAAGAGAAGCACGGCCTCCATAATCTTGAACCCTGCGCACATCTCTAGGGACCGACTTTGGGACTTGACCCGTTACTGCGGCATCTCCTTAGGGCGTGACTCATGGTCTCGGCGAAAGCAAGGTAAAGGTCGTGTCTAACCGCTCTCTGTCGGCCTTCCAAGGAAGAGGGCTACTACTAGTGGCATTAAGAGGAGGTCAGTACGTGTGGGTAAAGTTGTGCACCCCTGCAGGGTAATAATCTTTTCAAAAGGTCGTGTCCAAGGTTATGGACGACTTGAGAACGGATTCAAAGATCATAGAGAACTATAACCTAATCATAAAACTTGACAAGAGAAGTGAGGTGTGTTTAAGGATGCTTCCTCAGGGATCGAGGGGGTGATCCTAGTTGATAGGTTCAGCTGATAAAGTTTCGGTGGATATCAAAGAAGATCAAAGCTAGTGATATCGTTTTCTTATCCCCTTTTAAAAGGTTCTTTTAGTCGAGCTTCTTCTCCCTCTTTTACAAAGAAAGTTAGCTTTATGCAAAATGAACCCCACCAGCCATAAGTCTTGCAAAGTACACCCTGTACTCAGCCTTGCTTTGTTGATACTTTTGCAGCAGGTAAGTGTTACTATAGAAGATGAGTTCGTTACAACATCGACATCGATGAGTAGTTTGGGGTTCCTGGTCGGCATCCTGGAATCTATGGATTAGGACGTCATCATTATGCTTCAGGCCTCCTAGGCCATTTGTTAAGTTTGCTATACTTAATAGCATAATTTGCCTTCCGTTGTTTGATGTTTGTGGTCAGTGACCTCTGCTTGTAATATTCTGGTTCTTTGCTCAGTTATGAGCTTGCTGTAACAATTTTTGTGTCGTAGGGTCACTGTAATGTTACCGATTCTCTCTCTGTACGCTTCTGAGATTTAGGTTAGGCTTATATCAGACAGAGGTCTGGGATTTGTCTAGCCTTAATCCTGGGGGTGTCACAGGTTTTGGTATCAGAGCAGTACCGACTGTAGGAAAACCTTTCTACTGGTCGATGTTGAGTCTAGTGTTTGAGAAAACTATTTGAAAGCTGAAAAGTATTTGTGAAAACTCTAGTATGCTTCTTTTTCTCCTTATCCAGTTTCACTCTAACTCTGGGTCATCTTATCTTGTGTTGACTTTGAAAAGTTTTGCTATCTCATCTCGTCTTTCAAAAATTAGGTGCCTTTTTGGCATGTCGTTTCTTAGCCAGTTGACCTAGTGTTGAGTTCTCTAGCGTCAGTTGTGTGTGTTCCTTGTTTCCCTTTGCTCTTATTCAGTTGAGAGATTCCTTTCCATCATGATCTCTCTATCTTATGGGTCCACAACATTATGTTGATGGTTCCATAGTGTTCTGCTCTAGGTCTCGAGGTTTCCTTTCGCCTCGTGTGCCTCCTTCTCGTTTGTTTGGGTACTTCAGAAGTTATTTCTTCTCTTGGAAGCTACCTCGTGGTTACTACCTTGTAGTACCCTCCGTATTACCAAGATAGCAGTTACTCCTTTCTCAGGTTTTATCCCTTGGACCTTAACCGAAGATCCCGGATTGTGCTGGAGTCTGGTGTTGAGAATCTTGTACATGAAGCTGACCTTTAACCCAAGATCCATTTTTGTTGTTCCCTATTGTTAATGTTTTAACATTACCTCGGGATGGCTAGTACCTTCTAGTACAGCCTTCAAGCTTGTGGTTATTGTTGTGATTAAATTACGACAAACAAAGGACTTCCCCTACCACATGTTATGGTAGATGTTCTTTAATGGAACCAAATAGATCACGACAAAAGAGCTCGTCATGAGTCTCACTTCTATAATCGTGACTCTGCCACACCTTCCCTTTTCAGCACCGGTCCTCGGAAGATTGTTGACTTATGCATCCACATCTCGAGATTACATCCTGAGCATGTTCCTTTTCCCTTGTTGTTTCCGACCTTTGT
Source organism: Avena sativa (assembly GCA_916181665.1). Lineage (NCBI taxonomy): Eukaryota > Viridiplantae > Streptophyta > Magnoliopsida > Poales > Poaceae > Avena > Avena sativa. The sequence continues at coordinate 453,473,924 of OV702295.1, read as the reverse complement.
CTACTAGTTGGTAGCCAAGTAGTACCGTGCATTGGTGTCTTCCGATGTAAGATACTCTTGTGGTCCATCAAGACAAACCATTTCGGGATGTCAGGAGAAACAAACTCCAGTACCTTGTCATATCTAGGACCAGGTGATGTCTACGCACATCTATTCTTGTAGACAGTTGTTGGGCCTCCAAGTGCAGAGGTTTGTAGAACAGCAGCAAGTTTTCCCTTAAGTGGATCACCCAAGGTTTATCGAACTCAGGGAAGAAGTGGTCAAAGGTATCCCTCTCAAGCAAACGTGCAATCAAGATATAAGAAGTTTCTTGTGTCCCCAACACACCCAATACACTTTTCAGGTGTATAGGTGCACTAGTTCGGCGAAGAGATAGTGAAATACAAGTGGTATAGATATAAGACAACGGTGCCAGAAAATAGCTTGATGGCGTGGAAGAGACTAAAGGCAAACTGAAATAAAGATGGAAGCAAGCAAACATGTAACAAAGCTAGTTGCAAACGGTGTTTCAGTGCTTAGAAACAAGGCCTAGGGATCATACTTTCACTAGTGAACACTCTCATATAAATATCTTCTCTTTATGATAATACTCTTAACTACTCTCCGGTTGGACACTCTAATCCATGGTAGGGCTATAACAACACACCTCAAAGTAAGCCTTTCCCATCTAGATAACCCCACACTGTCACCTTGAGCTATAGATGGTTCCAACAAACACCACAATTTCATAAAGACACCCAACTCCAAATATAACTCATAACAAGTATTTGTAATCTCTAGCCTAAGTGCCATCATGGTGTGCACGTTGTCACTTTCACACACGTGGGGAGAGCAGAGATCTATTAAAGCACTTGAGTAGCAAGGTAGATCTACTTGATTCAAAGCTCATGATCACAATATGATCATGCATAGAGAGAGAGATGAACACATAGCTACCGGTAGAGCCCTTAGCCTCCTTTCGGTGTCATCGTCTTCGACCCCGACGAGGAACCTCCTCGTGTCGCTACCTCCGCCGCCCGTCTGCGCTACGATTCCCATCGGCGCCACAATGCCTGCTACTGACGTGCTGACACCTACAAGACCCTCACGCCACCGCGGGAAACCCTAGCCCTAATTCTCCCTCTCCCTTGTTCTCTCTCGGCCGCGTTCCCAAAACCGTAGCACGGCCGCTGCGTCGCGCCGTCGTCCCTCACCTCCCCTCGCCATTCTGAGACCACAGGAGTGACTGCCACCATATCCTCGTTCTCCTTGTTCAAGCTCGCAAGCCGGCGAAGCCTCAGGCACAGCAATCGATAGCTCCCTCCCGAGCTCCGGCCGCCGCGTCCGCCACCGATTTCGGCCGTCTCCAACCTCGCCCGGCCTCGCCACAACCGCTACTGTGCTCGCGGTGACCTCGTGGTGCTAACACACCCATCTACTTCCTCCCTCGCCCTCTGGTTCACCTCCCCGATGACCACCTACCGCCACCGCCGTTCAGCTTCGTCGCCGGCCATGTTCTGGTGACCAAAAGGAAGCGGCTCCGCTACCTTTTGGTTCGCTAGGGTCATCTGCGTCGAACGCGACCCTCCTTGCTGCCCCGCACGCCCTCTGTCACTGGCCCCGTGATCCACCTAGGAGCTCGCCATTGCTGACGTCATGCTGACGCAAGCATGACGCAGTAATCCCTGTTTTCTTTTTATTTAAAATAATTTCTGTAATTGTTTTATCAAATGAAAATGCTGACAGGTGGGCCCTGTCTGTCATGATTTTATTTATTTTGGAAATAATTTCTGAAATTATTAAACTTCTGACATGTGGGTCCAGATGGAAAAATATTTAATATAATCCAAAAATATTTAATTGTTTTAAAATAATTTAAAAATGGATTAAAATTGGGAAAAATCATAACTAATTCATTTTAACTCAGGAAAATATGTATAGTATATCAAAATGTTCAGAAAAATGAGATCTATACAATAGACACATAATCATGCATTGTTAAGCAACTTAAATGACAAGTTCAATTAGAAGAACAAACTAACCCCTCTCATATGCATCCGGGGTTTCTCCGAATTAGGGTTTGGACCCCTCGGACCCCGTTTAAATTGCCAAGCATGTCCTAGGGTTTAATTTCAATACAATATAACTTGACATATCATCATCCTTGCTTGAGCACTGCATCGATGTCATGTGTTGATTGTTGCTTTCCTTTTCGATGTTTTTGCTTCTTCTCGGTAGTCCTCGGAGTTGATGCGAGCAACGATATCGAGTCCAAGATTGAAGACCGAGATCAACACCATCGAAGGTTATCGACGAACAAGTCCATCTGATGAACCCTGAAGTTCTATATCTGAGTATCAACAGGCAAAGGCAAGCATAGCCCCACACATGATAAAATCCTATACTTCCAAAGTATTTCATTCTTGCCATGTGCATACGATTCCAAAGTCTTTTATCGATAGATACAGTAATCCTATCTGATGCATGTTACCTTTGTAGCCTATATTCCTTGATCCACTGCTCCTAGCATAACTAGGGTTTGGTTTATGAGCTTCGCTAGAGCTGTTTATGTCTGTTGTTCTTAGCCAAGCTTAGCTGTTACCGCTAGTCCATCCGGTTAATGAATCAGAGCTGCGAATGAACCTAGTTACGTGGTATGATCAGAGATGAAAGTTAAACATGCTAAGGCTTGTATGGGAGGCCACGTCGGGTTGTGTTTTTTGCAGTCTCATACTTGCCACTACTAGGACCTGAGTTCTTGCCTCTTGAACCAAGACGAGCGTACATCCACACGGGAGCCTAGAAACCCCCTCGACCAACTAACTTTCCTAGTAGATTCCATGAGTCACATATTTCGGGCGTTCCATTCGACATATGCATTTTGGTTGTTCTCGAAGGCGGTGGGGGAGGTGCATTCATACAGGTAGGTAAGCGTGGCCGGGAACAAGAGAGGCACGACCTCCGTAATCTTGAACCCTGCGCACATCTCTAGGGACCGACTTCAGGACTTGACCCGTTACGGCAGCATCTCCTTAGGGCGTGACTCATGGTCTCGGCGAAAGCAAGGTAAAGGTCGTGCCTAACCGCTCTCTGTCGGCCTTCAAAGGAAGAGGGCTACTACTAGTGGCATTAAGAGGAGCTTAGTACGTGTGGGTAAAGTTGTGCACCCCTGCAGGGTAATAATATTTTCGAAAAGCTGTGTCCACGGTTATGGACGATTTGGGAACGGATTCAAATATCATAGAGAACTATAACCTAATCGTAAAACTTGACAAGAGAAGTGAGGTGTGTTTAAGGATGCGTCCTCAAGGATCGAGGGGGTGATCCTAGTTGATAGGTTCAGCTGCTAAAGTTTCGGTGGATATCAAAGAAGATCAAATCTAGTGATATCGTTTTCTTATCCCTTTTTAAAAGGTTCCCTTAGTCGAGCTTCTCCTCCCTCTTTTACAAAGAAAGTTAGTGACGAGGGTTTAACTCATTAATGCCCATTGTTATGGACTTGGGTTTTGGAGAAGGAGGGAGCGCTAGAAGCATCAATCGGCTAGGAAACAAGCACACAGGGACGCAAGGTTTACCCAGGTTCAAGCCTCGTAGAGGTCCCTACTCCTGCTTGTCTGCTCTTAGAATTAACGAAGGAATCGAAGATTACAATGGTGCGCAGATATGATCTGGCGAGGGTTGTGGAAACTACGGTTACGTGTGTGTCCTCCTCGCCGCCCCCTCCTAGCCTTTATATAGATAGGCTGGGTCTCGGGTAGCAGGTCGAGTCGGTTACGAGTTGGAGTTTTCCTTTTAAACTTTCTATCTTTAGCTTCTTCTTGTCTCGTAAGCAATCGAGAGTCCGTAGGTCACTCGAGTTCTCAGTTTAGGCCTTGGCAACGCTGTGGGCTTCCGCTGTATCCAGGCCATATATACCAAACTCGAGTACCTGTAGGGTATACCCATGTCAGTTAGCTTTATGCAAAATGAACCCCACCAGTCATAAGTCTTGCGGAGTACACCCTGTACTCAACCTTGATTTGTTGATACTTTTGTAGCAGGTAAGTGTTACTATAGAAGATGAGTTCATTACAACATCGACATCGATGAGTAGTTTGGGGTTACTGGTCAACAGCCTGGAATCTATGGATTGGGACGTCATCGTTATGCTTCAGACCTCTTAGGCCATTTGTTAAGTTTGCTATATTTAATAGCATAATTTGCCTTCCGTTGTTTGATGTTTATGATTAGTGACCTCTGCTTGTAATATTCTGGTTCTTTGCTCAGTTATGAGCTTGCTGCAACAATTTTTATGTCGTAGGGTCACTCTAATGTTACCGATTCTCTCTCTGTACGCTTCTGAGATTTAGGTTAGACTTATATCAGACAGAGGTCTGAGATTTGTCTAGCCTTAATCCCGAGAGTACTAGCAGTTATTTTAGCGCGGTAAGTTTGGCGTCTCTGCCGGAGTTGCTCTTAGTAGAACCTAGACGTGCTGCCTGCTACTGCTGGTTGCAACTTGGGTGCTAGGCAGGCCCGCCGATTCATTTCCATACTGTAGCACTGAATTTGCTGGCCAGAAATGTTACAAGCTGATTTTCTTTTTCTTTTGAGGGATGTTACAAGGTTAATTTATGTTAACAGAAAAAGAAGAATGATGTTTGTAGATGAGCGGTGTGGACTGTCAACAGCGGCAAACAATCATAGAGGCTGGACCGGGCTCGACAGGAGACCCTGGCTACACGGCAAAACACGCACTGGTCGCGATCACCGGCTGGATTAGCATAGCAGGCATGAATACGCTTGGATGGATCAGCTAGCACGCACGCTAAGTCAGCGTTGGATATAATAAATTGTCTCGCAGGCAGCCTCAACCGGACGTTGCACTCCTGGCTCGACCTGATGATGACATCTTCTTGTCCCCTCCCCTCCCCTCCCGACGATACTGCACCAGTGCACTTGTGATATAGCTGCATGAATGTTGCCGTCGGCCCCGTAGAGGTTGAGGAAGGCAGGTAATTAGGGATATTAAACTGGGAGGGAGCTCCCTCATGCCCTGGGTATTCTGGACCGTCCGATCGTACCTGTCCGTACTTCCTGGTCGTTCGATCTTCATCAATCCCACATGGGCCGAAATATCCCTAGGGGAAAAGCCTCTGGAGCACAAATCGGCCTGCTGTGGTTAACCGGGCCCCGAAAACACACTAAAGCCCATGTAATGATATATCCTTTCACCTCAGTTAGCGACACCCATTCAATCGACAGAGGAATTAGGGATTGAGGACGGGAAGAGACGCTGCAGGGGGGCGATTCGGCGAGCGGTGTGGCGCATCTATCCTTCAAGGTGGAGTGGCGGCACCTTTGTTGTTCAACCACCGCCTTCCTCCTTACGTGGTGGTGCAGCGGGGAAGGATCCGCCTTGGGGCAGTGAGAAGCTTTGCATCAACCAACCTGTTTTGTACGCGAGATTTGTAGTCCTTCGGCGTACCGCCGTTCGCCTTCATTACCCCGCGTCCTGCGCGGAACGCCCTACCAGATTCTATGCTTTTCCCATGGTTTTTTCATGTGATCGATTGGTTTTTGTGTTCTTGCAGATGAAGGGTAAGATGAAGGAGTTCCGCACACGGCTGGTCCGTGGTGTGACGCAGGCCGACGTCCAGGCTGGTTGGTACTCTCGTTGCTCTTCAGTGTTGCACTACAATGTTTCTTTCGAGCTGTGTCGATCTCTGATGCATTGTTGTGTGTTTCCATATATCCTGAAAGCATGCTGGTATTTTGCTATGTAGTTACACAGAATAGCAATTATGTATTACTTGTTGCCAATTTCTTATGCTGCCAACTCATTTTTTTATAGTACAACTGTGTACTTCCGATCTAGGACACAATGTCTATTTACGAAATCTGAGTAGCTGCCACTAGCTTGTAAAAATTCGCCAGTTAGTTTGCAATATGCTTTAGCTCCTATAAAATTATATTTTTCCCTACGGGTTAGCATGGTAAGAAAATTAGTTTGTAGTTGTGAATCAGTTTTTTCTAGAGGGAAGTCAAAAGGTACTGTCTTTGATTATTATCAGTTGTACTTGAGCAAGTATATATAAGGAGCTACACGGTACAAGTTTATTATAATTCATTGTTTTCAAATATATTGCTATGGACTATTGTGTATTTTTTTGTCGCTACTACATACCGTATACTGACCAGTTTTCAGTATCCAGTTAGATAGCTCCTTTCATGTGCTAAATAGTTCGAAAATAAATATTTAACTTTGATCCCAATGTCAGTTTTCCGTGCTCTATACTACAGTAGCGATGCATGAGGGTGGTTGGCTTGTCACTACCAGGTCGTAACTTCGTTTGGGTGACACCGGTCCATTGTACAATTTATTGTACGAAGCTTTCCCTCTACTAATATATCAAATCAAGTATTTGTTGGATCTTTCAAAAAAAAACAGTAGCGATCCATGTGACCATATAAGGGGATCTCAAACATCAGTTCGGGAGAATATCTAAGATGTGGCATTGAGTTTTGTTTTTATTCCTTGCATCTACCAACATGTACTATTTTTTTTTTTTGCATTTCTTCCTATAGTGTTAATTGTCTTCTCTTATACATTTGTTCAATCTGCTACCCAGTTATTGCAGGTTTGATGCTAACATTATCTGCTCATATGAGCAGGCCAACAATGTTGATTTCAGTGAGGTGTTCCTAGAGCTAGAATTAGAAGGGCTTGGCTTTTCATAGAAGAAAGATGTTGCATTTTTCTCTTAGGATGTCACTCTTTGTAGTATGCGTGTTTTAAAACAAGTAGACCATCACTGAATTTGTAATGATCATTGATGTTTACGAATTGAATATTGTTTGTATGGAATCTATAAAATTAGAGGTGTCATATTATGATCCTGACCACCACCAAGTTGCCACTTGAGTTAGTTTTAGGTAGTGGTCGGTGTGTCCGCATATTTAAAAATATTTGAGGCTTTTTATTGGGTGGCACAACAATACACTACTATCATGGCGTATAGCAGTAATTAAATTTTCTTAAAATTATACTTCAAAAGATATCTTATGCTGAATATATCAATTTAGATTCAAATAAATTTTTACGATTTCTCTTGGTTCTGAACCAAATAAATTTCTATGATTACCTAACATTACACTGTTATGGAGATTTTGCAGATGTATCTCAGGTAAATACAAAGCAGGTACCATGTTATTTACTTATCAATTTTTTTTGCATAACTCGATTAAGTGTGGAACTTCCTAACAATCTATTTACCTAATGGACGGGTGCGGCAACGCGCGCCTACATGATCTAGTAAGAATAGAATTGTGCGCGGTGCAGCAGTACTCCCCTCCGATCCGATTTAATTGTCTGCACGTACGTCTTCGAGCGAGCCGTCCTTTGGGAGTTCAGCTAAAATCATGCAAATAAACTACTCTCTCCAATCCATATCAGTTGACTTAGATTCGTGTAGATACCGATATTTCTAGTCAAGTTTTAGTGCTAGATACGTATCTAGACAAATGTTTAGTGCTAGATACGTATCTAGACCAATGTGAGTCAACTAATATGGATCGGAGGAAGTACTACTAGTAGGAAAACTGAGATTGAAAACTCGACTTAGGTCCAAGTGTTTTCCTACCGGCCTAACCACTTTCCATTGATCGCCAATAAAGGATAGATAAAAGAAGGGGAAGCGAGGTGGGGCACTAGCAGGAACTGCTGGGAATGCTCGATCTCGAGATATCCTCTACGAGGCAAAAACATGCTACCACCTAAACTCGAGAGACGAATAAATTTTATCCAGATTATCGAACAAAACTAAACAAATGTCCACAGTGGAACAACCACACCATCACCAAACAAGAGCAAAAGCGAAGAGGTTGTCAGGTTTTCACCAGACTTCTGACCTCCGTCAGGACACCTTGTGAACTTCCAGATTTAATCATCATTTCTCGCAGGCACACTCACGCTAGGCCTAGAGATCCTTGCAACATTAGCAGTCAGTTTCATCATATCCTTTCTGGCATTGATCAACGACACCTTGTCATCGTCCTTCTGCAAACCTGCCCAATATAACAGGAAAGAACATACTGTGAACACAGCCTCAATAGGGGACCTGGGGACATAACCCTCAAAAGTAACTTTTTTCCTGACTATCCAAATTGCCCAACACACTGGAGACAAACCAATTAGGTCCAAGAACTATTTCCAAAACTTGGTTTGCTCAATGTCAGTCTTCCCACACTCAACTTAGCTACGCGTCAGCTGATTAAGCCGACGCATGGGTTTTGGCTGGCGCCAAGATTCCTTTGTCGCGAGAGTAGCCTTAGGGTTTGGGCCATACGCCTATTTTTTGACTTGTTTCTCTAACCTAAATTATCCTTATATATTAATATATCGAGCATCTCACCCGCCGAATTCTCCAACAAAAACATTATCCAAAGTTGGCGCTAAACTTTGGGAGCTCAGCTCCAATGTGTGAATAATGGCCTTTATGGTGGAATAAAGGCCAACTCCACAACATCTAAAGTTGAGCTCCAAGCATAGAACCATAGCCTTTAGATTTGATTGTAGTTTCATTGTAACACTCCAAAAACCCTAATCAAGATTATCAAGTTCTAATCACCCAAATTAGGGTTAACAAAAAAATTTATTAAAGAAATTAATATGAATGCATGTGTGTTTGCATTACTATAGAATTGAGTGTATATGCCATGCTTGATTGTTCTAAATGTTGTGAAATGGTTTAAAGGTGAATGCCACATCATCTAGACCCTTTATAAACAAAATTAAAAGAAAAAGAAATCAAATATGAATTAAATAACCAAATGGTCATTTTGACAAAAGTAAACCACTAGGCCACTTTGAGTGTTCCTAAAAGAAAATTTCTAACAGAAACATTTCTATTTCTTTTCACCCCTTGCTAGACCATGAAAAAGTGTATCAAGACCCACTTTACAAACTTACAAAAACATCTAGCAAATCAATTAAATGGACAATAGAAAATTAAATCTCATTCATATGGGAAGATCCCACTTTTTCAAAAACCCACCAAATCAATTTCAGACATGTGTGCGATCACGGATGCACCGCTGCTTTGTGGTGCTGGACTTGGTGGTGCTGGACTTGCTGGAGCTGGATCTGATGGACGTGCTGGAGCCGAACCTGCTGAACTTCATCATGATCTTGAGATCGGCAAGTATACGACTACATCATCCACGAGTTCCAACTCGTTAACAAAACTTTGTTGTCTTTAAGGGTAAGTTCTCTATGGATGTATATCCACCCGTTGCTTGTATCTAGTAGATAGATCTTGGCGTATAGTTCCCATCATAGGATTTTTTTGTTTTCTATGCTGCGAACCCAACACTTGCATGATGATGAAGAAGGCCTCGAGGGTGAATTCTTCTCTCCGGCAGGGTGCCGGGAAGAGCTTCAGATCCCTCCCAATCTAGGGACAGAGACGACGGTGTCTAAAGACTCTTTCGTAGAATTTTGATCGGGTACTTAGGGTTTCTGTATCGGAGGCATCTTATAGTCGGAAGGGGAGGCCGAGGGGGTGCCGGAGGCGGCCAGACCACCCCCTAGCATGGGCCAGGCTGGGCCACGCGGCCAGGTGGTGTGGAAGCCCCCTGGCACCTCTCCGTCTCGTATTCTGGCTCCTTGTGTCCCTCGGTGAAAAACTGACTTTGACTTTTGTCCCATCCAATTCCGAGAATATTCATTTTCTGACTTCCTGGAACCAAAAACAGCAGAAAACAGGCAGCTGACACTGTGGCTCTTTGTTAATAGGTTAGTCTAAGAAAGTATATGAAAAATACTCCAAAGTTGGAACAAAACATAAGAAAGTAGATAAAACCAAGCATGGAACATCAACAATTATGGATACGTTAGCAACGTATTGATACATTGCAAATGTATCTATAATTTTTGATGTTCCATGCTTGGTTTTATCCACTTTCTTGTGTTTTGTCCATACTTTGGAGTACTTTTCATATGATTTCTTGGACTAACCTATTAACAAGAGTCACAGTGCCAGCTGCCTGTTTTCTGCTGTTTTTGGTTCCAGGAAAGTCATAAAATGAATATTCTCGGATTTGGACGGGACAAAAGCCAAAGTGCCTATTTTTTCGGAAGTCATCAGAAGCCAGAATACGGGACGGAGAGGAGCCAGGGGCCACCACACCACCTGGCCGCCCCAGGGGGTGGTGTGGCCAGCCTAGGCACCCTCTCGGCCTCTCCTTCCGCCTATAAGATGCCCTCGAGACGAAAACCCTAAGTACCCGATCAAAAATCCACGAAAGAGTCTGTAGCCGCCGTCGTCTCCATCCCTAGATCAGGAGGGATCTGAAGCTCTTCCCGGCACCCTGCCAGAGAGGGGAATTCACCCTGGAGGCCTTCTTCATCACCATGCAAGCCTGATGTCTACGCACTTCTATTCTTGTAGATAGTTGTTGGGCCTCCAAGTGCAGAGGTTTGTAGAACAGCAGCAAGTTTTCCCTTAAGTGGATCACCCAAGGTTTATCGAACTCAGGGAGGAAGTGGTCAAAGGTATTCCCTCTCAAGCAATCCCGCAATCAAGATACAAGAAGTCTCTTGTGTCCCTAACACACCCAATACACTTGTCAGGTGTATAGGTGCACTAGTTCGGCGAAGAGATAGTGAAATACAAGTGGTATAGATAATTATAAGTGGTAACAGTGCTAGAAAATAGGTTGATGGCGTGTGGTTGACGTGGGAAAAGACTAAAGGCAAACTGAAATAAAGATGAAAGCAAGCAAACATGTAACATATCTAATTGCAAACAGTGTTTCAATGCTTAGAAACAAGGCCTAGGGATCATACTTTCACTAGTGAACACTCTCATATAAATATCTTCTCTTTATGATACTACTCTGAAATACTCCCTGGTTGGACACTCTAATCCATGGTAGGGCTATAACAGCACACCTCAAAGTAAGCCTTTCCCATCTAGAAAACCCCACACTGTCACCTTGAGCTCTAGATGGTTCCAACAAACACCACAATTTCATAGAAACATCCAATTCCAAATATAACTCATAACAAGTATTTGTAATCTCTAGCCTAAGTGCCACCATGGTGTGCACGCTGTCACTTTCACACACATGGGGAGAGCATAGATCTATTAAAGCACTTGAGTAGCAAGGTAGCTCTACTTGATTACAAAGCTCATGATCACAATATGGTCATACATAGAGAGAGAGATGAACACATAGCTACCGATAGAACCCTTAGCCTCGAGAGATAACTACTCCCTCATCATCATGGGAATCAGCAACGGTGATGGAGATGGTGGTGGAGATCAATGGAGATGGCTCCGGGGGCACTTCTCCGTCCCGGCAGGGTGCCGTAACAGAGACTTTTTGTCCCCCGAATCTCCCCTTCGGTGGCGGCGGCGCAGCGGAACTTTTCGTGGATTTCTGATTGACGACTTGGGGTTTTCGTATCAGGAGGCATCTTATAGGCGAAGAGGCAATGTCGGTGGGAGGCCAGGGGGCCCACACCACCTGGTGGCGTGGCCAGGGCTAGCCCGCGCCACCATATGGTGTGGCCAGGCCTTGACCCTAACTTAAAGGCGTTAAAGAAAAGTACTTATTGGGAGATAACCCAAAAGTTTTAGATGAGTCTTGGAAGTTATTACTTCAGTAATAACTTCTCCTTATCCTTTTTATTTGCTTTTTGTGCCAAGAGTAACCTCTAATGAGAGAGAAGTAATGATTAGGAAAGTTGCTGTCCCGAAACAAATTTTTGTGCTTCACTGTAAAAATTCGTGTAAAATCTCTAAACGTCTTTTTGAGGTGTGAATTTTTGTGATTCTTCCCCAGGTTATTATCTAACTTGCGTTAGTTCAACACTTTTTGATTTGAGCAACAGAAAGTCTTCGAAAAAATTCGTCTTTACCTGCTGGTCTGTTTTGGACAGATTTCTGCCATTTTCTGCATTTGCTTCTTGTTGGTTCCTTTTTGAGTTCTTTTGGGGAATTGAGCTTTTTGAGGGAAGTACTATAATGGAAGTTTATTTGGTGTTAGAACTGAACCTTAAGACTTATTATCTTGAGTGCACTAATGTTGCTAATAAAGATTGTGTGAAGTTTTGTATGAAGGAAAAATTTCAGGTGTATGGAAGGAATGAGTAATGAGATGAAGGATGGACTAAAACTCAAGCTTGGGGATGCCACGCGTGTCACCTCAAGAAATATCCAAGAAGTACAAGCGTCAAATCTTGGGGATGCCCAAGGCATCCCCTTCTTCATCAATAAAAATCTCAGGTTTCTTCCAAACGCTTCATTTTTATTGTTTTATGCACAGTTGTGTTGTTCTTGGAGCGTCTTCTTTTTCGTTTTTGTTTTGGTTTTTCGTTTGCTTTGTTTGCTTAGTTTTCTGAATAAATTGGTTGGACCTCCTCTTTCATATATTGGTTTTCAAATAGTTTGGTTTGGTTTGGAAAAGAGTAGGAAAATTCATACTTATGTGGTAAAAAGAGTTTGTTTTTGACTGTGGCCTATGCTTTGTCATGCCATGCTTGATATTGTTTTGGCTTTATGCTTAGTATTCTTTGCTGTAGCATGACTTGTTATAAACAATTGGGATTGCTTAATGTGCCTTGGATGAATCATGCGTTGTTTTAGCATATTAAAGCATAGTATAGTGGTATTCTCCTTTGATGCTTTATTTGGGTTGACTTGGCGCATGCTCACACCGTGTTATGACTATCTCAAGTCACCATAAGCCTTTATGATCCTTTAGTTTTCAACTTGTAGTATCACTTTATGCTTTGATCAATGATGTTTTGTCGCTCTGCATGATTATGGCCATTATTGCTCTCTTAGTTTGTCGCTCCCAGTCTTTTGCTAGCCTCCACAAACAAGTATGAGTTCCACTCATGCATCCAACTCCCTAAACCAAGTTATTCCAAAGAGTCCACCATACCTACCTAATAGCTTATGCTATTCCAAGTATATTCATGCTTTTGTTTACCTTCCAAATTAAACTTGTTATGAGAAAACTAGTGATTAAAGCTCTCACGAACTTGATGACACACTTTACTTTCTGCATTTAATAAACTTGAACCATTAGGTCCTTCTTTGTTGCGTATATGCTTGCGCTTTATAAGTTGAAGTTAGCAGAACCATGTATCATGGGGAAGGCTTTTAACATTGCACGTGTACTTTGTACCCCGTTGATATCATGTTCTTTTGCTATGGATCCCGACGGTGTGAAATAAAAGTGGAACTTGTAAGATCATGGAGTTTGTATGGGTGTTAGAGAAACGCCTGGGCAGCTAGCCTAAGCCATGCCTAATCATGGTGGAAATTTGCAGCATCACCATAATGATCACTCTATGAAGCATCCTCAATAAAAACCTATGCAAATAGCAAATAAAAAGATCGCTGAGATGCTCATTGTCTACTTGCCTTGTCATTTTGGTATGGGGATTCTTCTGTATCATCGGGCAAGGGGTACCCCGTTGACGGTTCTTAATGATACACATGTACTTACAATGACAAGAGCTTACTCGTGACTAAAGTTGAGTAGCATGAGGTTCGGTCTTCGTAAGTAAGGGGCATGAGATTTGGGTTTATAACTTGTCAAGCATATCCTCTTAGTTGTGTCACTTTAACCTTAATCACCTTAAATATGCTTATGATAGGGGCAATGAGAGCTGAAAGCTATAAGTACCATAATTTTTGGAAGCTCTTTATGAGACTTGAATCCCTACTTCCTTTTATAAAGACCTTTCTTCCACCATTACATTGAGTCTCCACCTTCTATCTTTATGCACCTATTTTGAGAGCATAGTGGCCATTCTTAGTTCTATGTGCATTGTCCCAAGACTAGTTGATTGATGCATAACTTGATATTGCTTGTTTTAAACTATTTGTATCTAGTCACTCTTATGAACTTTGAAGGTGTCCTATGCATTTATATCTGCTACTCTATGAGGGACAAGCTGAATACTATTATGCTATGTTTTCTTTATGTGAAACAAACAAACGTCTTGCAAAGCATTGTTATGCATGAATATTTTGTTTGTGCCTTTTCATGTTGCAACGTAGTTGCTACGTCTTATTGCTAGAACTTTATCTTTCATGCTATGTCGAAGTACTATGATCCCAGCTTTCAATGTTTTACAAATACTTTGAACAAGTTTATAGTGGTGCATGTCACCTAAAAAAATATTCTTTCTTTTTATCACTTACCTACTCGAGGACGAGCAGGAGTTAAGCTTGGGGATGTTGATACATTGCAAATGTATCTATAAGTTTTGATGTTCCATGCTTGGTTTTATCCACTTTCTTGTGTTTTGTCCACACTTTGGAGTATTTTTCATATGATTTCTTGGACTAACCTATTAACAAGAGCCACAGTGCCAACTGCCTATTTTCTGCTGTTTTTGGTTCCAGGAAAGTCAGAAAATGAATATTCTCAGATTTGGACGGGACAAAAGCCAAAGTGCCTATTTTCCGGAAGTCATCAGAAGCCAGAATACGGGACGGAGAGGAGCCAGGGGGCACCACACCACCTGGCCGCACGGGCCAGGCCTGGCCGCGCCAGGGGGTGGTGTGGCTAGCCCAGGCACCCCCTCGGCCTCTCCTTCCGCCTATAAGATGCCCTCAGGACGAAAACCCTACGTACCCGATCAAAAATCCATGAAAGAGTCTGTAGTCGCCGTCGTCTCCATCCCTAGATCGGGAGGGATCTGAAGCTCTTCCTAGCACCTTGCCGGAGAGGGGAATTCACCCTGGAGGCCTTCTTCATCACCATGCAAGCCTCCGGTGTGATGCGTGAGTAGTTTATCCTTGGACTACAGATCCATGTAGTAGCTAGATGGCTGGTTCTCCTCCTTTGTGATTTCATGTCTAGATCTTGTGAGCTCCGTTCATGATCAAGATCATCTATTTGTAATTCTGCATGTTTTGTTTGCGGGGATCCGATGGATATTGAGATGCTATTTCAGATTGATTATTGATTCCATCATGTCTTTGTTATTTGTGATCTTGCATGCTTTCCGTTGTTAGTAGCTATCTTGGCCAAGTAGATGCTAGCAACTCCAAGAGTTAGTATTTATGCTCGATAGTGGGTTCATGCCTCTGGTAATCTAGGGAAGTGACAGAAATCTCTAAGGTACTAGATGTGTTGTTGCTACTAGGGAGAAAACAGCAATCCTTTGTCCATAAAACAATCGTATTGTTTACATTACACGCAATTCGTAAAGCAATAATTTGTTGCTTGCAACCTAATACTGGAGGGGGTTCGGATGATAACCTGAAGGTGGATTATTAGTCATAGATGCAATTGGATGACGGTCTATGTATAATGTTATAATGCCCAATCGAATCTCAAAGGAGTCAAGATGATTAGTATATGCATGTATTGCTTTCTCGATGTTTGTCAATTGCCCCGCTGTAATTTGTTCACCCAGCATGTTATCTATCTTAAGGAGAGCCACCTCTAGTGAACTATGGATCCTGGTCCTTTTCTTTTACATACAATTAATAAATTGTTTACTGCTTTGTGTTTACTTTCTACAAACTATTATTTCCTTCCATTCGATATGTTTAATCCTTTGTTTTTCACAAAACACGGTGAGATTGACAACCTCATCGCAAGTTGGGGACAAAGTTTCGTGGTTGTGTTGTGTAGGTCTCCACGTTGCTACTAGCACCGGTAGTGCGCCCTGCCAAGGCTCAGCTAGCAACACCTTTGGGGTGTTTCCTTGCTCCTACTAGTTCGATTAAACCTTGGTTCCATAACTGAGGGAAACTTGCTGCTGTGCTCATCATACCTTCCTCTTGGGGTTCCCAACGAGCTCTACATCAACACTGAGCCATCAAGCACTTTTCTGGTGCCGTTGCCGGGGACTGAAGAAGAAGAAGCTCCCACGTCAACCACGCGCCATCACGTATCAACACCCCCAAGCTTAACTCCTGCTCGTCCTCTAGTAGGCAAGTGATAAAAAAAGAATAATTTTTAAGGTGACATGCACCATCATAAACTTGATCAAAGTATTTGTAAAACATTGATAGCTAGGATCATAGTACTTTAATCATAACATGAAAGATAAAGTTTTAACAATAAGACATAGCAACTATGTTGCAACATGAAAAGGCACAAACAAAAGATTCATGAATAACAATGCTTTGCAAGACGTTTGTTTGTTTCACATAAAGAAAATATAGCATAGTGGCATTCAACTTGTCCCTCATAGAGTAGCAAACATAAATTCATAGGACACCTTCGAAGTTCATAAGAGTGACTAGATAAAAATAGTTTAAAACATGCAATATCAAGTTATGCATCAATCAACAAGTCTTGGGACAATGCACATAGAACTAAGAATGGCCACTATGCTCTCAAAGTAGGTGCCTAAAGGTAGAAGGTGGAGACTCAACATGAAAGTAAAAGAAAGGCCTTTATAGAAGGAAGTAGAGATTCAAGTTTCGTAAAGAGCTTCCAAAAATTATGGTACTTGTTAGCTTTCAGCTCTCATTGCCCCTATCATAAGCATCTTTAGGTGATTAAGGTTAAAGTGAACAAACTATGAAGTATATGCTTGACAAAGTATAAGTTGGAAATATCATGTCCCTTGAATACGAGGGCCGCTCCTCATGATGGAAATTCAAATAATTGTTTTTCCATTTTAGTTTAAACTAGTTTCTGTCCATAGATGTAAAAATCAATTCAGAGAGTTTCACTAAACCAAATTGCATGATTAAAATTTTGCTAGAAAGACGATTAAAATATCTATCCAAGCCCGTTGGATTTAAGTCATTTGGAGTTAGAGATAATCTATAGCAAAAATAATAAGACAGAGACTTTTACAACTTCAAACATTTTTCAAAAATCAACCATAATAGCTTTTGAGTTGATTCCAAATCTCAAAAATCACTTTTGACAATACCTATCCGAATATATACAAATATTTAGGTTTGCATGCAGTGACTTTGGACTAGTACCAAAATAATGCTATTAGGGCATTTCTAGTCACTTTAATTCTATTAAATAATAATCTTAAAATTTATAAAATGTGACCAACACTTTAAATCGCATTCCCATGTATTATAATATGTGGTGATGACATGTGTCCACATGATCCCATATTCTATTTGGAGAATATTAAATCTTAATTAATTTCAATGAGTAGAAATTACTTTTCTAAAATAAAATAAAGAAGATTAAGTCTTTAATTCATGTGATGTTTGTGATGATGCTAGAATCATCAAGTGTGAGCCTTAGTGTGCTAAATAGAAGTAATTAAGTATTGTTTGGTGATTGTGTACCCTGTATTCATTTATAGACGATAGTACCGACCAATGATACGAGGAGGAGGAGTTCTACCCCGAAGAAGACGAAGAAAACTTCAATCACTACACCAATCAAGGCAAGCTATTATGTGCAAGCTAGCATTATACAAGTTAACCATGCAAGCCATCACTACTAAGCAAGTTAGACCTTGCAAGCTAACCCTTGCAAGTATTAACCTAAGCAAGATGCATTAGGCATGCTTTGGTTATATACCTTTGATTTACACAAATTCCAAGTTTTACTTGCAAGCCCTATTCTTTCTTTTACTTTACAAAAGTTCTTTACTTTTAGTATAGATAGCATAAAGAGCATAAAGAGTAACACAAGTTCTTTACTTTTAGTTATACTTAGATGTCATTCTATGTCATGAGATTGAATATTAGCACCCCTCATTAGTGAACACTCTTAACCTTAGTGGCTAGTGCTAAGCATGAAAAGTTGATCACTTTAGATGGTAATACTTGGTGAAAATGATTATGAAAACCTTGGAATGATGTGTCATTCTATTGATATGTTTTGACATGTGTTGAGAAACACAATGGTTTAATGATGAAAATGTGGAGGCATGAGCCTTACCCCTTTATAAAAACTGATGGTTGGGTTCGGATGTGATACCATTCCAATTTTACTGTACAACCATAATGCCTGAATTGGGTAGGGCTTAGTCGGAAGTTTATATGCATTAGTATGGGTTCCCTCGCGGGAGAGGTTTGAGCTGAGGCTTCCTCTTGATGATGTCCACCTATGTAGTGCCCAGGATGGCAGATGGCCATGGCTGGGAGGCCAAACTCATAGGGGAGGTGCCTATACTAGAGTGTGTAATTGAAAGGTTATGATTGAGTATCCGTATGCTAAGTATGATGCTTCAGGGTTATCCCTGACGAATGTATCGAATTTTATGGTGAAAGTGTACCACCTCTGTAGAGTGTCAAACTATTCGATTAGCCGCGTCCGCGGTCATGGACAGTTGGAGTGGCCATATTGTTCCGTCGTCAGATGTTTTCAAAATGACTTGTTAAATGAATTGTGACTTTGACTTGACCACAACAGGGTTGTGAGTATAAAAACTAGTTTCCCACTTAAGTGATGTAGAACATTAAATTAGTTTTCTTTACTTCTAAACTCAGTTTAGATAAATCTGGCCTTTTGCAAATAAACCTAGAGCTTAAGATTCCTATTAGAACTACCTTACTTGTTAGTGATAGTTTGCGAGTACTTAAAGAGTACTCATGGCTTTGTCCCTGGCTATTCCCGTGGCCAGACTATGAGGATGACTATCAGGAAGATGGACAATAGGACGACTACGACAACTAGGATCATCTCCCATCGTCAGCATTGCCTGTGACCCTGAAGATGGAGCCCACTACTACGCTTATTATTCCGCTGCTTGTTTGTATTAAGACTGGATCATGAGATCCTTTGTTTGTGTAAAACCTTATTATGGTTTGTAATGGATGATGTACTATGATATCCAATATGTTATGTCTTGCAAAAATGGTAATCATGGGATTGCGATGTATGGCATAACAGGCATCTGGGATTAAAAATTCGGATGTTGACATTCATCCATCAAAAGAATTGAAAATTTTAATTAAAGCCAAAATATCTAGGGCATACCTAGCCAATTAAGGTTATTTTTAAACATAACTTTATCCAACATTTATGCCAATTTTTAAAAATATATATTACCATCGAGAGTCTTTAAGTCGTTGAACATGTCGAATTTTCTGTCTTCCTCATCGGGGACTCGAGGCCAAGTTTTTCTAACTCAAACTTTGCTTATATTAAAACTCAGACATGTAGAAACTATCATAAAAAAGGCGGCAAAAAAAGACCTATGCCTAATTTTTTTCGCCAAAGCCACAAACGAACTTGTGGTTGTTGCGCCACCGTAGCTTTCACTAGCGACGGACATCAAGGACAAAGTAAACCACTTAAGTACATTTAAAGAGTTTTAGATGACCAAATCTCGATGAATTGCCACAATAGTATACCACCGTGTACGAGGATGTTGATGATCACACAAGGCATACCGGCAGGACCACCACCTAGATCTAGGAAGGAAATCGTGCTAGCACTGCTAGACCAAGACGACAACGCAAAGGCTCGGAGGGAGTTCTTGAAGAGGATGCCATTGTCATGGATTCTCATGGAGTCACGTCGATAGACACAAACAATCGCCAACCTACCATCCATGACACATGGACATAAACTCCCAATCTCCTCATTAACATGAGACCAAACACCATCTAGATCGGCTTGGATCTAGAAGACTTTTATTAGACACAACAACACCGTCATCATGGGATCAACATCGTCATGGCATCAAAATATGCTATCTAGGCATATCTTCCTACACAATATTAGTGAAAAGAATGCTCTCCGCTTTGTCCCAATGTATCGGCGTAGCCGCCGGAGATGGAGGAGTGGCTATTTCAAACAAGAGCGGTGCATGCTCATGCTTAGCCCTTTCGAGGCATGCTTTACTCCTGGGGATTTCTTTCCACCAGATTCTTTGCTCCTCAGATCTAGAGGGTGGTGGCCCGATGGCGCTAGAACACGTGAAAGTGTATCTTAATTGACATCAGCAGCGTTTGCCAAATAGAATTACTTGTACAAAACTCATATGTCATTGATTTCCAGCATATATGCACCCGAAGTGAGTTGGACCGATATAACCAATGGTCCATAGAGCATGAAGGAAATCTGTCCGACAAATTATAAGCTATTTTGACATGGGAAGAACAACAAAAGAAACCCCAAAAAAAAAAAAAAAAGAAGCTGGTCCGCACATACAGAAATGGTGAGTTATTGGGTTTGGACAAATGGAACTTCTTCTGAACCACCGCAGAGGACAATCACACCTATTATTGGGATGTTTTTCCTTGGCTTTTCTACTACAAATAATTTGTAATAGTTGCTTTCGTTCGAATCATTGGAAGTACTACTCAATAATTGGCAATTGTAGTCAGCTAGTGGCCCACGCATAAATGAGAGCCAGTCGACCTATACCCCCGCGTGATTTTGGGCGTTTTCTATGCTAAGACATAAAGCGAATTCCATGGTTAGCATTGGTTTCCTTCTTCGATTATTAAGAGCAAGTACAATAAGGTATAGTCAGTAGGCTATAAGGATTTAAATACTATATTTATACTGAGTTGGATGAGAGAGAAGAGGAGAGAGAAGATGTGCTGGCTGTAGGATAAGAGCCAGCTGCAGCACGTGCTCCTAAACACTTTGTGAGAGTGTCAAATGGGCCATATATTAAAAAAGTAGTACTCTGTTGTAGCTAACTATTGTACATGCTAACTATAAGCTAGCTATAGATGACATGGCAAGGGTTTATAGTCAACAATTAACTCTACTATTGTTCTTGCTCTAAGCTTGCCATTTTGGTGCTTTCGTAGTTGGTACGGCTTCATTTATCTCTCAAGCAACAAATAGAAGCTTCGTATAGTTATGTACTCAAATTTGGGCCATGGTGTAGATGGACGCAAGCACTCAAACAAAGAAATGATACAAGATAGTCAAAACAGTCTTCTATCTTCATTAATGTTTTTGGAGAACTCGCTGAATTAAGTGGGCAAGAGTTTACATAGCAGCTTCGCCGGTTGTATCTTCATTAATATGACCCGATCAAAGAAATGCAAGTAAATAATACTGTATGTGTTTTTCAGAAGCCACCGCAGTACTCGGCCCAACATAGTTGATTATACTAGCGCTGTTCCGCAAAGTAATGTAAGACGCATATTTTTTTTGTTAAAAAGTCACACAATGTAAAGTTTGATCAAGGTTATTGAAAAATATTAACATTCACAATGTCAATTCTATGTCATTAGATACATTATGAAATCTATTTTCATGTCGTGTACACACGGTATTATAACAATTCATGATTTTCTATATAAATTTGGACAAACACGAAACATTTTGATTTTAAAGAAATTATACGCTTTATTTTGTGCACCAGAGGTAATAATTACTACTTAAATCTATATGTATGGTGGGCCATCATGCCTTAACCCTTCTTCTGACTGCCGAGTCTTCGATCTTAAACTTGCTGGTTTTAAGAATGACTGTTTGCCCTTCTCCGAACCTTATTGCCCGACCGGTCGCTTCCGGCGTGCCATCATGCCTCCTTGGTTCAGGACGAAGCCAAGCAAGACATACGATAGACAAAGGAAGCGCCCACCCAACAGGAGGGATGCATTTTGAAAATTCCTATGATTTACATTACTTTTTGTGCGGTAGATAGCATTTGTTCATCCCCTCTCACGTGACATGCACTGCAACAACGGAGGCCCTAGCGGTTTTAAATGCCGAGACATATATATAAGTAGCGGCTGCGCTGTATGGCACTCAAAACCCACGGGAATAACTGCGATGCCACAACATACACGTAACGCTTTTAAACAGCCGCATCTGTACATAATTCTTGTGGTCACATCATATTTAATTGCCTTATATTTCTATATTGCAGCCAGTGATATACCAAAAAACCTAATAAATTAGGTTACTCTTAAAAATATATATTTTTTGTTTATAAATTGTTGTTTTTTAAGTTTAAATTTTACAATTCAAAATCAGGCCAAGCATCTTAATACATATGCAAAAGAAAAAATCAGGCCAAGCATCTTAATACCAAGAATTAATATAAGATAATGAAACCGGAGACCAAATTCAGACCATTTTTTCAATAGTCAAATCACTAAGAAAACATTCCTTAGCTGGTTAGTACTCGTATTAGCTATAGGCTGGATCAACCACCTCTGTCCAGCATAAGCGAACCTGATGGCCAGCCATGCCCCTCCCAACTCCCAATCCCAATTGGATGGAAGGCGACACTTCTGATAAGAGCAACTCTAACCGATCTCATTTATTTTAGAGGACTTTTGGCCGAAGAAAACGGCGGACTTAAATTTTAAGTGCTCTAAACGGTGGCCGCCAGATTCGATCCCCTTTAATTTAGAGGACTATAATAGATTTTAAATTGAATTTGCACTGAATTCAACATTTTTCGAACGATTTCATACTAATTCAAACCGTTTTTATCACGACTTCGAACGATTTCATACATAGTTCATGGATACAACCAAAACATTACATAAAGTTAACTAAACACGGACTAATTTGAACCCCCGTCGTCGGGGAGGCCACCATTGAGCTCCCCGCCGCGGCTTCACCCGCATTTGGGCCCGAGCCAATGCTCGATCTCCTCGCCAGTGTCCTCGTCGCTGTCCAGCGAGATGACCACAGCTTCACACACAGCTGGGGCCAGAGCTGAGGATGAAACGACCGCGGCTGGGGCCGGAGCCGAGGACAATGAGGCCGTGGCTGGGGCCGGAGCAGAGGACGAAGAGGCCGCGGCTGGGGCCGCGAACTTGGCGAACACTGCCTCCTCCTCCGCCACGAGCTCCTGATTCAACCGCTAGAGCTCGGCCATCCGCCGCTTGTCCTCTCTCTCCGCCTCGAGGCGCTCCCACGCCTCGCGGTCCTCCCTCGCAATCCAGGCCGCGTGGCTGCGGGAGGGCGGCGCGAAGAGCTCCGTCACCGGCTCCAGGGTGCCGAGAGGGAAGTTCAGCGGGCCGCACTTGTCGCCGTGGAGGCCGACATTCTCGATGTCGTGCCTCCATGTTGCCTGCGATGCGCTCTGGAAGGTCCCAAGCCAGATGCGCCGACCGGTGTTCCAGTCGGTGATCTCGGCCACCCACGTCCCCCACTCCTGTTGCTGGACGCCGTGGTAGCAGGGATGCGGCGGCGGAGGCAGCGGGAGGTCGCCGGAACAGCTCCGCTAGCCGCCGCGACCTCGGCTAGCGCTGCGGATGGGAGGTGGGGAGCGGCGACGGGAAGGTCTAGCCATATCGGGCGCGGAAGCGGTGGTGGCGGTGGATTTTCGGCGGCCAGAGCGGAAGCGGTGGGTGGTAGGGATTTTAGTCCTTGGCTCAGTGGCCGCTATATTTGGGAGAGGATGGTGAGGTTTTAGTCCGCCGAATCCCATTTATAGTCTTTTAACGGATTTTAGGGGTTCGGTTACGTGCGACTTCAGCCACTAGCTGTCGAAATAATGTCCTCTAAGCCGTTAAAGAAGATCGGTTAGAGTTGCTCTAAGCACATACACATTTTCTAAAGGAATATCTCCTTGGCCCCGAGAGGCAGAGAGCGACGTGCATTAGGCATCCAAGCGCGTGCGAACAAAACAAGCCACAACCTCACCTCACCTCACCGGCATCTGCATCTGCCTAGCCCTAGCTAGCGATGGAGGTCCGCATCGGCGAGCGTACGTGCGTACGCGTGTGATTTGACGACGGCGATGGCCCCCGATTATCTGCTGTGCCGCGGCGGATGCTCGTCAACGTCACCACCGGCCCTTGCCGGCGAGCGAACCGTCTCGCCCGGATCGATCGATCTTTACCATACAGCTATGGATGCCCTGCTCCTCTGGTTGGCATCCGCTGTCCTGGGCTCCTTCCTCGCCACACACGGAAAAAAAAGTATAATTACTGACTCGTATCTTTTCTTGTTCGTTTCTGTTGATTATTTGTGGTCGACAGCGCAGTTTTTAACGGATTTTGGGAAACAACCTCTTCCGTGATCTTGGAGAAAATCCAAGGTCCCTCTCTGATAGTAGCACTTGACTCTATCTTGTTCCAGCTAAAACACACATCAACATGCCTAAAATTAAAGACCTAGCTTTTCAAGGACCTATTTGGAGAGCCAGAGAGGTCTGGATTCGGAGGCAAAGTGCGTAAGATCAGACTCGCCTACCTATTTGTGATCGAAGCATCATGGACGGCAGTGGATGTCGGTTTGCTTTGCTTGCTTGAAAGCAAGAAACTGATTTTTGTTTAGATAACAGGCCAAAAGGCCCGACGTTAAATTAATAACGCCAAACGACGAAACACATACAAAGTGTTGAACCCAGCTTATAACGCAGACCTGCACACTCACACACGATCAGGGCCTATCGGAGGAGCTACAAACAGAAACCGTGAAAACCGCCGGTGACCATTATAGTTGACTACGCATGGGAGGAGCAGACGCTGGACGAGCTGCATTTCGGGCCGGCGCTCACCCAAGCGGGCGAACCGACAGCGACCAATCAAGATAGCTCCGCCGTCGTAGGGAATGCCACTAGAGGCCAGCCACCACCAGGAATCAGTCGATGGCTCACCATCGAGAAGCAACACTACGGACCAGCCCAACAAGAAACCCCGAGAGCACAGAACACCCAACAAGCTTTGTCGAGGAGAGTGGGGCAAAACCACCCGAACCTCGGGGAGCCGCTCGACGTTATGCTCCAAGGCAGCAACTTCAAGAAGCTCACGACACCGACGTGCCGCTACCGCCCGATCCTCAAATCATGTGTTTTCACCTAGAGCTTGCGGGTAGCTGAGCACCACCACATCGATGCCTTTAGGAAGGGGACGACATCCACAGACGCCGCCATAGAGGACCAAAGGGCAAGGGTATCCCCCGGCAAAGGCGCTCAACCAAGACGCCATCACACCGCATGACTCGCTGACACCCCGTCGTCCACACGCCCGAGGAAGCCGACCAGCACCAGAGCCTCTGGCACGCCCGCCAACCAAGAGGACTCACTACCGCCCAAGGCCACCGCCCCGGAAAACAAGCTGAACTCGCCGAAAAGCCGAAAGAACGCCGGGAGGCACCGCCGCGAGGTCCGCGGAGACCGGAGAGTGACGGAGGAGGCTCCCTTTCCAAATCGATGCCCTGCAGGCCCCTTGGCCGCCCGGCCCTACAGATCTAGGTCGGAGATCAAGGACTCAAGGGCTCGGGGCCCCTGCCCCGACCCGAAGCCCTGCTCCCCACTAGGAACACGGCCTGGGCCCGGGGCCCCTGCCCCGACCCGAAGCCCTGCTCCCCACTAGGAACACGGCCTGGGCCCGGGGCCCCTGCCCCGACCCGAAGCCCTGCTCCCCACTAGGAACACGGCCCGAAGCCGCAGACGCCTTGGCCAGACCGAAGAAGCACACGCCCCGCACTAGGACTCCCGCATCGACCAGCGCTCCCGTGCGAGCCAACTCGTGCTGCCCGCTGCCGAGGAGCGCCGAAACACCGCCACCGCCGCCAGCACGCCCGCACCCGCCTGGAGCCACCATGCCGCCGAGAATCAGCTGCGCCGCCACGCCCTCCGATCAGCGCCGCGCCCCCAACCGCCGGAGCCGCCCGCGCCGCCTCCGCGGAACGAGGGGGAGGAGTGCCCCGCTGCCGCCGATGCCCCCGGGGCTTTGCCCGGCGACGCTTGCCAGCGGTCGCGGGGGAGGAGGGAGGAGGGGAGGAGGGCGGCGGAGCACAGGGGCTTAGGGTTCGCCTGCCCACTCGCGGGAGCGGAGAGAGCGAATGCGTTTTTCCTCCTTCCTCGGGTTATTAGTTACTGATCCAATTGTGGTTTCAGAACTGAATTTTCTTTGCTCTTATCTGCACGTATATGCAACTATGCAAGAATTGGCTGCAAGTGGTTGTAATTCCGTAGCCACTCTCTCGCCAGGACATTCTAGAAGTACATATAATTGCAGCCAAAAGCGTCCCTCTTTCGAAACAAATAAAAAAAATGATATGTATATATTATAATCCCAGGTCAAATTTCTACAACAAGAGGTGCACACTGTTTCTGATGAGATCACAAGGTTTTCATATTTAATATGTGTACGTAGTACATCTATCGCTCGAATAAAACTGTACCTTCTTTCGGTGATGCTAGATTACTATTGTTTTTCTCTCCCCCGGTCGGCTGGTTTTGTTATGGAAGTGGGAAAAGGAGGAGCTGTTTCCTTGCTGGGCGTTAGAGAGACAGAGACCGATGCTCCTGTGGAAGCAGGAAACAGATTTTGGGTCCTGCATGGATGCAAGCCCATGCTCTTCTGCCTACCCTGCCTGCCCTCAATTTGGTCATGCTGCTGTCCATATGGCAACAACTGCTGTGCTGGGTAAGTACTCCCTCAGTTGATAGGTGGTGGTAATACCGGAGAGCTCAGCTTGCTACACCAATAAGCCTAGCACACCACACCACCTGTACCGGTACCGCAACTGTTCTCTGTCTCTAATTTGGTCCTATCTCCAAATTCAGTAACTCGCTGAGAAATGTTTTGCTGAACCTTGAATAGCTCAACTTACGTTCAGAAAGTTATCTTCTAGTATTTTGTATTTGTTTGATCTATTTTACGGCTTTATAATAATTAGATAAAGATAGTTTTCAAGTCAAATGTAAAATATAATTACACAACAGAATTTACTATTGTCCGAGGTTAAGTCGGCAATCTATGAGAAAACAACACACTGGATGTACCCAGAGTCGATCCCAGCCTGTTACTCGAAACAAAATGGCTTTGACTTCTGTCATAAGGAATCGGAAACTGTTGTACTAGGACAATAGTTCCAAAGTAGATAGAATGATCACCAAATAATTGGTTTAAGGACCATTTTCACTTTTTAGTTTCAATGCAAAATGCAACGATTATGTGGAAATGACAAGTTTTTAAGTGATAAATTGTCTTCTCATTTACAGGTTATCTACCGGAGCACGGCTACTCTCTTTATGGTCTTCTCTGCAACGTGCGGAGTTTCAAGACCTGTTTACGGAGGGATGTACACGCTTGGAGGATATCGCGAGGGATATTTTTTCCTGATATGGATGGGTGTGTAATCTGCGGATTGATTTTCCGTCTACCTAGGCGTTTTGTTCATCGGATCATCTACTTGTTTTTATTTTGAGCTCTTTTATAGTGATTGGGGCGCATTTTCTGCGCTGTTGGGTGCCGTTAGGTGCTGCTGGCTCTGATTTTTTCTAACCGTCAATTAACCCATTTGATCAAGATTTATCAAGAAACGATTTTATTAGAAGTGGCCTCTAGTTCTGATTTGAGCGCACGTTACATTAAAACGTGATTGTAATTTTTGATTGTCCCGTCCTACACGCCATCAACCCGATCATCCCGACCGTGAGCCACCGCCAGCACTTCCGCCGCCACCGTGCGCCCCTCCCCTTTGAAGCCCAGCCTTCAACTACACGGCAACTCCCTTCCTATTCATGCACCGCCGCCCTTCAAGCTTAGGTGATATCGTCGCATTAAATTTAGGGTTCATCTTTACTCGCCAATTGGCTACGGTTGACCTTGGTGTATGCTTGACTGCAGGTTCACGAATCTGACGCAACAGATCACCCCGACCAACCGACTGTGAGCCGCCGCCACTGCGTGCGCCCCTCCCCTTTGAAGCCCCGCCTCCAACTACCCAGCAACTCCCCTCCTCTTCACGCCTAGGTGAGTAATGTCGCACTAACTTTAGGGTTCATCTTTAGGGTTTCACGAATTGGCCATGTCTAAACCTGGTGTATGCGTGCCTGCAGGTTGAGGAATCGAACGAGACGGATACGTTTGGTGTCATCTAGGATCGTCGGCGAGGAGAGGGACAGGTGCCTCTTGTGCTTCCCCAAGAGATCCTGCCCTAGTCCATCTGGCCCACTGCCATCAAATCAAGGATCGCCAATCACCGCTATCCGAAGACCGACTGGTGCTAGACCAGCTGCTACTCATCGATTGGTATGATTTCATGTGTCTAACTCTTTGATTTGTTGATTCATTCGGCGACTGATCGGGTAGTCCTTGTCACGGTTAGCACCTAGCACCAGCAATTTTGTTTTTCATTCATCCTTTCTGGGATATGGATGTTTGGATCAATCTATCCGTAGTTTAACTTGAACATTGTATCAGTATGTGGGTATGTGAGATGCCATTCTACCTTTCCACTACCTCTCTACTTATCTCAAGTGCACCTGACATCATCTTTTATTTACTTCTAGTGCACATCAAATATTATCCATTTTTCTTACTCGCATGAATAGGTATCACCCATCATGTTAAGCCATTATTCTTCTTGTTTCAAAGTCTTTGTAGCTTGTTCTCTATTTGAATTTTGTTCAAACACATTCTAACTAATTTCATCTCTCTCTTGGTCCAACCATTGGACCATACCATCTAACAAACCTTACATTATCTAATCTAACCATCCTACCCGAGAGCCATACATGCGAGGAATTAATAATAGAGTTTTTGACATGGTGATATTTAGGACACTCTTGTGATCAGCACTTGTGTAGCTTAGTAGATGCCTCTAGCTGCGAGCAATTCTTAGTGTGGCTATCAAATTGATCATTTTTATTCATTATTTTTAATTAAATGGTGTAATCTTATCGTAATTATTTTCAGCTTTATCCTTGTACTGTGACTAAACTTATAAGTTTCTATCCGTATGTGGTATGCATGAAGATATGGCACATGTAGGTGATGATGCTGAGTACCGGGACATTGCCAACATAATGTTTGCCAGCGCAGATGATGCGTACGGGTTCTATAAGAAATTTGCTCTTCACAAAGGATTTAGTGTGTGGAAAATCTATGTTGAGTGGGATGGAGCCAACGTGGAGATCATTCTATGAAAACTTGTCTGCAGTCGTGAAGGTTACCGGGAAGAGAAACACATGAAGAGGAAAAGAGAAGACAGGAAGAGGATGCCACGGAATATCACTCGAGTTGGCTGTAAGGCGAAATTGATCGCTACACGGGTCAAAGAAACCGGGCGGTGGTTTGTGAAGGATTTCATAGATGAACATAACCATCCTATTGCCCCACCAGATCTTGCTTGTCTTATGTGTTCACATAGACATATCAGTGACGAGCAGAAAGCTGACATTGTAGAGATGCAAATATCTGGGATGCGCAAGCACAAATCATGGATGTCTTGGTGTTACAGTACGATGGATATAATGAAGTTGGATGCACCAAAAGGGACATTTATAATTTTTGCGATAGCTATAAGCAAGAAACAATTGCAATCGGTGACGCCCAAGCGGTGATCTGTCGCATGATGGCGCGACAGGAGAAGGATCCAGATTTTTACTTCATGTACTTGGTTGACAAAGAGGGGTATCTGAAGGGACTATTCTAGGCTGATAGTTAATCCCGACACGACTACCAGGATTTTGGAGACATCGTTGTTTTTGACAGCACATACAAGACCAATAAGTATGATCTTCCCTTTGTGCCATTTGTTGGGCTGAATCATCACCACAGCACTACTATCTTTGGATGTGGTATTATCTCCCACGGGACCACCGAGGCGTACGAGTGGATGTTGCGGACCTTTTCTGACTGTATGGGACAGAAGCACCCGATATCTGTGATCATTGACGGTGACCTGGTAATGCAGAGAGCTATCAGGGTGATCTGGTTTGACACAATTCATAGGCTGTGCATGTGGCACATTCAGCAGAACATTGTACGTAATCTGAGTGATAACGCGGTCAAGGAAGAGTTCAAATCCTTTATATATGATTGCGCTTCCATAAAAAGAACATGAGATAAAATTGTTAGACTTTTTGAAAGGAATAAAGTAATAAGCGAGGAGTTGTGGCTGCACCAAATGTATAACATGAGGAAGCTATGGTGTGCTCTGTATCTAGTGGGAAAATGTTTCTTAGGACTGAGCAGTAATCAAAGGAGCGAGAGCCTAAACTCTATTCTACACATGCGTCTAGACGATATCGTGGCATTGTTCAAGATGCTAGAGCACTATGAGCGTTGACTTTCGACGCGACGCCTAAACGAGGTGGTCCTAGACATTGTGGTCGTGTAGTCCATTCCATTTACAAACGTGGATGCTTCATGTCTCGAGAAGCATGCTGCAACTGTTTTCACGCCAGCAGTGTTTGCGCAGGTCAGATATATTATAGATGCTGCCAACAATTATTCCATCTGACAGATTCTAGATGGAGACGATTTGACTATATTTGGTGTGTACAAGAATGATAGAAAAGAGAAGAAATTCCAAGTAGACTATAAGCGAAAGGAAGGTTCTCTAGACATGATATCTTGTTCTTGCCGTAAGCTAGAGTGCTTAGGCACACCATGTTTCCACATATTCTTCGTGCTGGGAACATTGTTGAAAGTAAAACAACTTCCCAACTATCGTGTTTCCACCAGGTGGACGATGAGTGCAAAGGTTGCAGTTCCTTCGACCAGAAAGAACTGCATGTATGTGTATTCGAAAAGCTTAAAGAGGTTCCATGAACTACTAAAATTAGTCCTTAAGAGACGTTTCTCTACAACTCATTCTGATAAAGCACACGCCATGCTTATTAAACTTTTGGATGAAGAAGATGACATCAACGAATCAACTAGTGGTCACAAAGAATGCATGAGGTATGGTCCTATTCTGCCACAGACGGCGCAAATTGATTCTGAAGATTTGGAAGGTTCAGGATCCCCTATGTGTGCAAGGCCGATGTGCACCGAAGAAAAGGCTACATGCAAAGATGAAGAAGCCAAGATCAAAGGGGGAATGTGGATTCCGCGGGGAGCTCGGTCACAATATCCGTACATGCGAAAACTTCAAAAAGGTAGCAAATCTGGGTAAATTTGCCTTTTCATATGCAGTACTCACTAAAATGGAAAATGTCATTGATTGTTATTTTTTGTGTAGGCAAACAAGCAGCCACAAGACTAGAAGTAGTGAGGTCACAGTATGACTGTATTTTCTACACAAAGTTGTCACACTATTTATGTCATTTGATACAATTTTTTTCACATTTAAATGATGAAATCAGATATGCAATGTGCACATGTCGTCAAAGAAATTTATAGAAGAAACGAGCACCCACGGAGATGGAAGTTTGGATGACAACACGGGTACTACCGTCAAAATGAAGGTAGTACCCCCGATTTCAAACTTCCGAGTTCGAGTTTTTTTGGATATACATTAATACTACCTGTATGCTAGCATGTGTAAAAAGTTTGGGATCATTTAGAGAAGGTCAAAAATCCGCAAACTTATAGAAGAAATGTTTGGGCTAACCTGGACGAGATTTTCTAAGAATGTGTTTTTTGATCATCACAAAATAACCTAATTTTTGTTATCCATGATAACATAGACACACAGAGACATGACCTATAGGTTTTTAAACCTTTTGATCTTTTTGTAACTTCTACTAGCCTCGTTAAAGCGTGGTCAAATTCGCGGAATACACCTTGATAAGGGGATGAATCGTGATTAGCTAAGAGAACAACCATGAAGATAACATCGCTAAAATTTTTTCATGTCTCTTTGTTACAATAGAAGATAATGTATTTAGAGGCTAGTTGAAATTTATAGGAGAAACGAGCACTCACGAAGATGGAAGTTTGGATGACAATAGGGGTACTATAGTCAAACTAAAGGTAGTACCCATGATTTCAAACTTCTGATTTTGAGTTTCTTTGGATATTCATTAATACTACCTGTATGCTAGCATGTGTAAAAAGTTTGGGATCATTTGGAGAAGGTCAAAAAATCCACAAACTTATAGAAGAAACATTTGGGCTAACTTGGGCGAGATTTTCTAAGAATGTGTTTTTTCGATCATCACGAAATAACCTATTTTTTTACACATGATAGCATAGACACAAAGAGGCAGGATCTGTAGGTTTTTTTAACCTTTTGATCTTTTAGTAACTTCTACTAGGCTCGTCAAAGGGTGGTCAAATTCACGGAATCCACCTTGACAAGGGGATGAATCTTGCTAAGCTAAGAGAAGATCTATAAAGATAGCATCGCTAAAATGTTTTCATGTCTCTTTGTTACAATACAAGATGATGTATAGGGACTGGTCGAAATTTATAGGAGAAACGAGCACTCACGAAGATGGAAGTTTGGATGACAACAGGGGTACTACCGTCAAACGGAAGGTAGTACCCCTGATTTCAAACTTCTGATTTCGAGTTTTTTGGATATTCATTAATACTACCTGTATGCTAGCATGTGTAAAACGTTTGGCATCATTTGGAGAAGGTCAAAAAATCCACAAACTTACACAAGAAACATTTAGGCTAACTTGAGCGAGATTTTCTAAGAATGTGTTTTTCTCGACCATCACGAAATAACCTAATTTGTTTACACATGATAGCATAGACACAAAGAGGCAGGATCTGTAGGTTTTTTAACCTTTTGATCTTTTTGTAACTTCTACTAGGCTCATCAAAGCCTGTTCAAATTCGCGGAATCCACCTTGACAAGGGGATGAATCTTGCTAAGCTAAGAGAATATCATGAAGATAGCATCGCTAAAATGTTTTCATGTCTCTTTGTTACAATAGAAGGCGATGTATTTAGAGGCTGGTAGAAATTTATGGGAGAAACGAGCACTCATGAGGACGGACGTTTGGATGATAATAGGGGTACTACTGTCAAACTTAAGGTAGTACCCCTGATTTCAAACTTCTGATTTTGATTTTTTTGGATATTCATTAACACTACCTGTATGCTAGCATGTGTAAAAAGTTCGGAATCATTTGGAGAAGGTCAAAAATTCACAAACTTATAGAAGAAACGTTTGGGCTAACTTGAGCGGGATTTTCTAAGAATGTGTTTTTTTACCATCATGAAATAGCCTAATGTTTTACACATGATAACATAGATTCAAAGAGGCAGGATCAATAGGTTTTTTTAACCTTTTGATCTTTTAGTAACTTCTACAAGCCTCGTCAAAGCGTGGTCAAATTCACGGAATCCACCTTGACAAGGGGATAAATCTTGGTAAGCTAAGAGAAGATCCATGAAGATAGAATTGCTAAAATATTTTCATGTCTCTTTGTTACAATAGAAGATGATGTATTTAGAGGCTGGTTGAAATTTATAGGAGAAACAAGCACTCACGAAGATGGAAGTTTGGATGACAACAGGGGTACTACCGTCAAACAGAAGGTAGTACCCCTGATTTCAAACTTGTAATTTCGAGTTTTTTTGGATATTCATTAATACTGCCTGTATGCTAGCATGTGTACAAAGTTTGGGATCATTTGGAGAACGTCAAAAAAATCCACAAACTTATAGAAGAAACATTTGGGCTAAATTGAGCGAGATTTTCTAAGAATGTGTTTTTTTGACCATCACGAAATAATCTAACTTTTTAACACATGATATCATAGACACAAAGAGGCAGGATCTATAGGTTTTTTAAGATTTTGATCTTTTAGTAACTTCTATAGGCTCGTCAAAGCGTGGTCAATTCGCGGAATCCACCTTGCTAAGCTAAGAGAAGATCCATGAAGATATCATCGTTAAAATGTTTCATGTCTCTTTGTTACAATATAAGATGATTTATTTAGAGATTGGTAGAAATTTATAGGAGAAACGAGCACTCACGAAGATGGAAGTTTGGATGACTACCATCAAACTGAAGGTAGTACCCCTGATTTCAAACTTCTGATTTCAATTTTTTATATTCATTAATACTACATGTATTCTAGCATGTGTAAAAAGTTTGGGATCATTTGGAGAAGGTCAAAAAATCCACTCGACGTCCGTGAAGCCGTCCATGAAGGGAATATGTCCCGAGAGGCAATAATAAAGTTGTTATTATCATATTTCAAGTATATGATAGAAGTTTATTTTGCATGTTATAAGTGCATTGATTGGAAACATTAATACATGTGTGTTTAATAAACAAATAAAGGATTTCTAGTTATGCATCTCTTATAAACTAGCTTGTTGATTAACAGGATGATCAAGGTTTCCTGATCATGAAAATTGGATGTTGTTAATAACGAGGTCACAACATTGGTAGAATGATGTGATGAACATTCATCCGAAGTATAGCAATACGATCAAAATCATTGTGTTTAAATTGCTATAACATCATACAAAGTAATTCTAGTTCGTAGACCATGAGATCATGTCGATCACTAACATTAGAAGAGTAACTTGATAACATCAAACGTCACCCGGTAACATGATTACTATAAAGGTGGGTTCAGATACTCCGAAGGTGTTATATAGAGGCTCAGGCCCGTATGGCACGCATGTGCAAGAGGTTCACTGCACAGGGCCTCCAAAATAGGAGGGCCCCAAATTTTTATGTTAAATATTATTTAGTGCTACTAATGACAGGTTTAATTGGGCCTAACAAATACATGGAACCATTCCACCGCTTAGGAATTTGTCCAGAATTAACTCCATAGTCCCCAACTCATGTACGCCTCCCTTTAGTCTGTTCCTTCTCTTTCTCATCTAGCTAGCGCAATTCTTTCCTAGCTCCAATCGCAGCTCTTTCATGGATTTAATTCCGCCGTGATTTTTCTAAGCTAAAGTTGTTGAATTCAATGACACAAGAAGACTTGGTGGATTGACTATAATAACAATTAAAAACTATAGTTTAAAGAAAGTTTCTTATAAAGAACTAATTAAATATTTCATCGCACGAAATGGTAGAAGGATGGCATCTTTCTGGTAAAGATTTTATCTTAAGGAGTACTATTGAATTCTATTATCACTTGTCGATAAGATGTAATTCTTCCAAAAATTTGTACCACTAAACTACAAATAAATATAACATAGAACCATGTTTTGCTAATTATGGGCTAATTCTGTTACATTGAGGGCCAATGTTATTGTTTCACACCAGGCCTCCATTTTCTCGGGTACGGCCCTGTAGAGGCTCATGGATCAAGAGTGAGATTTGTCCATCCCGATGACGGATAGATATACTCTGGGCCCTCTCGGTGATATCACATTGAGATAGCTTGCAAGCAAGTGATATGATTACTAGAATGTTATATCACGGGAACGAGAAAAGTGTGCATGTCGGTAACGAGATCAAACTAGGTATTGAGATACTGATGATTGAATCTCGGACATGTAATATATCACGAAACAAAGGGAATTAGTTACTAGCGTTAAAGGTTCTCACGATCACAGAAGTCATCGTTGAATGTGTGGGAGTCAGTATGGATCTCTAGGTCCCGCTACTGATTACTGATCAGAGAAGGGTCTCGATCATATCTGCATTATTCGTGAACCGTAGGGTGAAACACTTAAGGGATACCGACACCATTTGGAGCAAATGTGTTCCAGAGAAAGGGATTACAAAGCGCTAGAATTATTTCAATGGACACCGGAATTTTTTCGGGTGAAATTGCTGAAATTGGTTCTGCATGTGATATTGAAATGTTGTAGGGGGTTTTATGTGAATCTTTGTTAATTAAAGTAATTAAAAAATTCTGAATAAAATAAATAAAATAGTTTTATTAAATGAGAGTTGCATGAAATTTGGTGGAAATTTAATGCATGTGAGTGGACTTTTGAGTGGAGGCATGTTTATGTGAGTGGGAGCTCCACCCACATGAATGAAGGAAGAGGTGGGGCAACTCCATGGCCGCCGACCATGGGAGGTGGCTTCCTCCTGTCCCTATAAAAGGCCCCCTCTCCTCCTCACAAAGCACACCTCCTCGTGAAGGATCTCTCCCCCTCTAGAATTATTCCCCCATGGTCTCGGATCAGCGAGATACATGTTCTCGATGGCTTTTCATCTAGAAGGAATTGCTGCTTCCGCTGCATCGCTGGAGCGAGGAGGCAGAGGTTGTTTGGTGGACCTGATGTGTGTGCGATCATGTATGCGCTGCTGATTTGCGGCGCTAGGACTTCCTCTCGATCTTGAGATTGGCAAGCGGTCGACTACATCATCCACGAGTCCAATCTCGTTACACTTTGTCGGTCTTCAAGGGTATGTTCTCTATGGATGTATATCCACCCGTTGCTTGTATCTAGGTAGATAGATCTTGGTGCTTAGTAGTTTCCATCGTAGGATTTTTTTTGTTTTCTATGCTGCGAACCCAACAGTGGCATCAGAGCCTGATCTATGCGTAGATTGTTGGGCCACGCAGAGAAAAACAAAACTTTTTCCTACGTGGTGATCCCAAGATCTAGCTGAGGTAGTAGGCCACGAGAATTACCACTAGACGCACGGTTGCGGAATCGATGAAGCACGTCGCTTGATGCCGTGCAGTCCTCACGATCCGTTCCGATCCACGATCGTCGAAGTGCTGAACGTACAACACCTCCGCCAGTATCCACACTACGAGGAGGAGTGCCGACAGTGGACTGCTATGTCCGGTACGGCAGCGACAGGACTGGACTGGGGCTAGGGTTTCCAACACATGGAGTGACCTAACCATATATGCTCTAAGCACCTGCGCCCCAGCTTATATAGGGAGTGAAAGTGGGCTCCACTCACTTGTGGCCCGTTCACTAAAAGGCCTATATTAGTCACTGCGAGTCCAACTCATTGACTCAGTCTGTTTCCTTTTTAGGTCCAACCCAAATATGCTCCCGCTCTTAAGTGTGTGACCCGACAGGCTCATGGTGACCCGGACACGATCCGAGTCTCACTCGTGACCGATCAGTTGGTAGTGGCTCCTAGCAGAACGTGCCAACTCCCAAGTACCAAAGAGTCATGACGACATACCTTCCAATGCGACTTTCATTTGAGTCCCTTTTGCCTCACGATATACCTTGTCGAACTATAGGCGAATAATTGTC
This sequence comes from Avena sativa, assembly GCA_916181665.1. NCBI lineage: Eukaryota > Viridiplantae > Streptophyta > Magnoliopsida > Poales > Poaceae > Avena > Avena sativa. The sequence goes on along the minus strand of OV702295.1, from coordinate 453,437,271 downwards.
ATCCCTTAAATAGTTCGAATCTCTTTCTCGATCCGAGATAAGTGATTCATCCGACCAACTCTTAGTCGATCGCCTCAATTAACACTTAACCAAGTCATGCATGGCCATGCTTTCCGAATCATATCTCCCGAGAGGGCCCAGAGAATATCTCTCCAGACGGAGGGGCAAAATCCCATCTTGGTTATTCACATCACGCAGCTTGATTCTCAGTCGACCTGAACTCTTCCTTTATAACTGCCCAGTGATGGAACAACGTTTGACAGAACCTAAGTCGGTGATCCTCAACTCAGATTGTGCAATAACCTCAGGTGTAAGGATTACATTAGTTGAGATATACAAATGACGACTTATTCATTGTATCTCAATATGGGTCAGTCTGACTCGCTAAACTCTTTAGCCGAATCCGTGTAAGTCAGAATAGCATCCCTATGCCCATGACAAGTGCAACCGAGTCATCAGCCGACTTTCACATTAGTCTAAGTTGTGTGTCCAGCACAACCTCAACGACCAAGGACAATCAGTATAAACAACATGAATATATAGTTCCACAATAAAATCACATATTCAATGATATATATCAGTAGTTCATACATGGACAATAACTTTATAAATACATTGGAAATAACATCATACATGATTGCCTCTAGGGCATATTCCCAACAGTCTCCCACTTGCACTAGAGTCAATCATCTGACATCACATGTCTAGGCATCTAATGCCCATAGCTCTCAGGTGCGCCTCATGCTTCGGCTGTGGAAGTGGATTTCTCAACGGATCCGCAATGTTAGCATCCGTGTGTACCTTGCATAACTTGATATCACATTGATCCACGAACTGGTGAATAAGGTGGCACCGCATGAGTATATGTTTGTTCTTCTGGTGTTGTCTAGGTTCCTTGGCTTGTGCAATAGCACCATTGTTGTCGCAATACACATCTAACGGATTGGACGAGCCCTAAACCACACCAAGATCCATGAGGAAATTCCTCATCCAAACGGCTTCCTTTGCCGCCTCCGAGGCAGCAATATACTTAGCCTCTGTTGTAGATGCAGACACCGTCTCTTACTTGGAACTCTTCCAGCTCACAGCCCCTCCGTTTATCACAAACACATATCCGGATTGCGAACGAGAATCATCCGAGTCAGTGAGATAACTCGCATCCGTGTAACCCCTTACACTAAGTTCATCCTCACCTCCATAAACTAGGAACATATCCTTAGTTCTTCTCAAGTACTTAAGGACATTTTTAGCTGTTGCCTAGTGGATATCTCTAGGGTCAGCCTGGTACCTGCTCACAACACTTAGAGCATAGGAAACATCCGGCCTAGTACAAATCATAGCGTACATGATGGATCCGACTGCAGAAACATACGGAATCACACTCATCCGACTTCGCTCATTAGTTGTCGAAGGACACTGAGTCTTGCTAAGTTTTACACCATGGGACATCGGTAAGAACACCTTCTTAGACGATTCCATGTTGAACTTCTTCAAAAATTTGTCCAAGTATGTACTCTGACTCAATCCAATGAGCCGCCTTGATCTATCTCTATAGATCCGGATTCCTAGTATGTAAGTCGCCTCACCCAAGTCCATAGTCGAAAAACTCTTTTCCAATGATTCATTGGTTTCTTGCAACATCTGGACATCATTCCAATTAGTAATATGTCATCCACATATAAGATCAGAAAGTTTACTTTGCTCCCACTAAACTTCTTGTATAAACAAGAATCATGATCACTCTTGATGAAGCCAAACGATTTGACTACCTCATCAAAGCGAATGTTCCAACTCCAAGATGCTTGCTTCAACCCATAAATGGATTTTTGAAGTTTGCATACCTTGTCAGCATTAGCCAGATCGACAAAACCCTCGGGCTGTATCATATATACGTCCTCGGTTAAACTTCCATTAAGGAAAGCCGTCTTGACATCCATCGGCCATATCTCATAGTCGAAATAGGCTGCTATAGCTAACATGATCCGAACTGACTTAAGCATCGCCACGGGAGAGAAAGTCTCATCGTAATCAACTCCTTGAACTTGTCGGAACCCCTTCGCAACAAGCTGTGCCTTATAGATAGAAACATTTCCATCCATATCAGTTTTCTTCTTAAAGACCCATTTGCACTCGACAGGTCTTGCACCGTCTGGCAGATCAACCAAGTCCCAAACTTGATTTTCATCCATGGATTTTAACTCGGATCTCATGGCTCCAAGCCACGACTCAGAATCAGATCCCACCATCGCTTCCGAATAAGTTGCCGGCTCATCACTGTCCAACAACAACACATCATGAACACTTCGCAATCTGGCCGATCTTCGAAGTGTCAGTGCAGTTGCCGGCTCAGGTACCACGATCGGCTCAACCTCTAAGGCTTTTGCCGACTTGCTGCTGGCCAGTATCTCTTGAATTTCTTCGAGCTGCACCGTGCTCCCACTGACTCCCCGACCGAGAAACTCTTTCTCAAGGAAGACACCATTCCGAGCAACAAACACTTTGCCCTCTTTTCGGTTGTAGAAGTAGTAACCCAAGGTTTCCCTCGGATACCCCATGAAAATACACTTATCCGACTTAGCTGTAAGCTTGTCCGACTGAAGTCGCTTGACAAAAGCTTCACAACCCCAAATCTTAAGAAAAGACAAACTCGGCTTCTTGCCAGTCCACATCTCATGTTGTGTCTTCTCTGCCGACTTTGATGGTACTCTGTTTAGTGTGAACGCTGCAGTTTCTAGACAATAACCCCAAAATGATAAAGGCAGATCTATGCGACTCATCATTGATCGTACCATGTCCAACAAGGTCCGATTCCTCCTTTCTGACACACCGTTCCTCTGCGGCATTCCTAGAGGAGTGAGCCGAGGAACTATTCCACAACTCTTAAGATGGTCATCAAACTCATGGCTCATGTACTCGCCTCCTCGGTCCGACCGAAGAAACTTTATTTTCTTGCCGAGTTGATTTTGTACCTCATTCTGGAATTCCTTGAACTTTTCAAAGGCTTCCGACTTATGTTTCATCAAGTAGATATATCCACACCTACTCAAATCATCAGTGAATGTAATGAAGTACTCATAACCACCTCTGGTTGTCGTGCTCATCGGGCCACATACATCACAATGTACTAGTCCCAATAAGTCGGACGCTCTTTCACAACTCTTTGCAAAAGGTGTCTTGGTCATCTTGCCGGGTAGGCAGGATTCACATGTCTTGAATGACTCCAAGTCGAACGAAGTTAGGAGTCCATCATCATGGAGCTTCTTCATGCGTTTCCAACTTATATGACCAAGCCGACAATGCCAAAAGTAAGTCATATTCATATCATTTGGTTTCAACCTTTCATATTTATATTATAGACAGATTCACCATCAAGATTCAAAATAAATAACCCGTCCTGGACGGATGCAAAGCCGTGAAACATATCATTCAAATATAAAGAACAACCATTATTCTTAATATTCGACTCATAGCCTTGTCTCATCAAACATGAGGTAGAAATAACGTTTCGACTAAGCACTGGAACATAATAACAATTATTCAGCTCCATTAAGAATCCGGAAGGTAAATGAAGTTGCATCGTGCCGACTTCCAACACGGTGACTCTTGCTTTGTTGCCGACTCGAATGTCAACCTCGCCTCTTGCCACGCTCCTAGTTCTTACCAGTCCCTGCAACGAGTTGCAGATGTGAATGACTGATCCAGTATCATATACCCAAGAACTACTAGGTGCATCAGCAAGATAAATGTCTATAACATTGCAAACAAGCGTACCTGAGCCAGAAGTCACACCTCCACTCTTGGCTTTGTCAGCCAGATACTTGCTACAATTGCTCTTCCAGTGGCCATCCGACTTGTAGTAGAAGCAAGTGGATCTGGCTGCAGGAGATGGCTTAGTCCTTGAGGAAGCGCTTTGGACTGGGTCCTCGGCCTTACCTCCCGACTTTGCCTTCTTCTTCTTAGTTCAAGAACTTTTCTAAAACTTAGCCTTATTTTGCACCATCAACACTTGATTGGTTCCTTTCTTGAGATCTGCCTCAGCCTGATTGAGCATCCCATGTAAATCAGTGAGCTTCTTATCCATACCATGCATGTGGTAGTTTGATATGAACTGACCATACGCACTAGGAAGAGAGTTCAGAGTTATGTCTGTAGCAAACTCTTCGCTAATGGGGCAGCCAAGCCTTTCCAGACACTGCACGTAACCAACCATCTTGATCACATGCGAACTCAGTGGATCGCCATCCTTAAGCTTGCAGCTCAACAAAGCCTGAGAGACTTGATACCTCTCAGTCTTTTCCTGAGCCTGGAACATACTTTTGAGGCTTTCGATCATATCGTAGGCCTCAACATTCTCGAACTGCTGCTGCAAGTCCAGTTCCATGTGAGAAAGCATAAGACAGCTAATCTCTGTGGATTCATCACAAATCCGACGGTAGGCATTGGTGGCTGTGACAGTCGCATTCTCATTCGGCGCATCTGGAAGTGGGTTGTCTAAGACATGGTCCCACTTTTCTTGCTTGAGAACAATTCTCAGATTATGATACCAGTTGGTGAAGTTAGTTCCATTTAGCTTATATTTCTCTAAGATGGTTCTCAAAGCAAATCTGGAAATCTGAGGGAGACTGCTAGGTGCCATTGATCTACAACAGAAAAATATGCAAAACACTTAAGACATGTATCCATAAAAGAGAAAGCATATTAAACACTTTAATATTTATGCTCCCACTAGAACCAACACCCCTCCGATGGTTACTAAGTGATTCAGGACCCTAAATAATCAAGTCAACTAGTGAGCTTTAGCATCATCGCTAGCCGTCAAGTGATCTAGGTAGACAACTCCTTGTCAATCGCATCTCATGCGACTCCTGTTGGACGGGTGGCATCACATGCCTCGGCTCCCATCCGACTTTTCCCCGAGTCCCACAACCGTTGTGATAGACCTGTCTAGATTACCAAGTGCTTCCACTGTAAGAGTCCGACTCGAACCCACCTAGTCGGAAAGAATTGATAGCACCTCAATTTTATGAGCCCACTACCAAATATGTCCGACTTGTGATGGTGCAACACTGGCGGGGAAACTGACTAGGCCTTCTTTGAGGGATTACTTTCTACCAACTATCTAATAGAGGTAAAACAGAGACATAATAATAACACAAAATAAAGCAATTATAATGTGAAATGGCATGGCTCTCTTCATGGCGATCTCCATCTCCACAGAATCTGTAATCCGACTCGTGTAAACTCTTGTCACGTGCCGCCTTACACCATGTAGCCGACTTGTACATCGACTTGCACGCCTTCCGGATTCTCCAAACAGCTACACTAGCTAGTAAAGTAAATTACATAGAGAATCTGACACGCATGTCGTTATACAATAGAATGACAGCACCTAGGCTCCAGCCGGCTGACATAAGCCGTGATACGCAGATCACGTATGGATTACACACATCATATGCACATAATCCATACCATTCACAACATCATTCTGCAAAAACAAGTTATGCATAGATACGACATCTATGTTGTGAAAACTCGCAACAACATCTAAGGCGCTACGACAGGGCGAAGCTTGCGATCTCGATGATTTTTCCAAAAACACAGATCTCATCTGCATTCTGGACATGGATTTCTTCATCGGATAAAACACTTTTATCCAAATCCGATCCGGACTCTGATTCGACCAAACTCTTTGATCTTCGATCACCGCATCTGGATTTATGTGTCACAGTCTACCCCGATGGTGGAAATCGACCGGCAGGGGTATGTCGTTCCACGACCTTAGCAGTTAGATCACGGAAACCAGATCATCCATTCCCCCGAGTACAGTTGATCCAATCAACTTCATACAAAACTGATCTATCTCATAGATCGACCACCAAAACTGTAATTAGATCCAATCTAATGCCAACCGCATATCACATATGCATGATCTCGAGCCTAAACCAGAAGCTATCGCTCTGATACCACTGTTGGGCCACGTAGAGAAAAACAAAACATTTTCCTACGTGGTGATCCCAAGATCTAGCTGAGGTAGTAGGCCACGAGAATTACCACTAGACGCACGGTTATGGAATCGATGAAGCACGTTGCTTGATGCAGTGCAGTCCTCACGATCCGTTCCGATCCATGATCGTCGAAGTGATGAGCGTACAACACCTCCGCCAGTATGCACACGTACGAGGAGGAGCGCCGGCGGTGGACTGCTAGGTACGGTACGGTGGCGACAGGACTGGACTAGGGCTAGGATTTCCAACGCATGGAGTGACCTAATCATATGTTCTAAGCACCTGCGCCCTAGCTTATATAGGGAGTGAAAGTGGGCTCCACTCACTTGTGGCCCATTCACTAAAAGGCCTATATTAGTCACTGCGAGTCCAACTCACTGACTTAGTCCGTTTCCTTTTTGGGTCCAACCCAAATATGCTCCTACTCTTAAGTGTGTGACCCGACAGCCTCATGGTGACCCAGACACGATCCGAGTCTCACTCGTGACCGATCAGTTGGTAGCGGCTCCTAGCAGAACGTGCCAACTCCCAAGTACCAAAGAGTCATGATGACATACCTTCCAATGCGACTTTCGTCTGAGTCCCTTTTGCCTCACGATATACCTTGTCGAACTATAGGAGAATAATCGTCATCCCTTAAATAGTTCGACTCTCTTTCTCGATCTGAGATAAGTGATTCATCCTACTAACTCTTAGTCGATCGCCTCAGTTAACACTTAATCGAGTCATGAATGGCCATGCTTTCCGAATCATATATTCGGAGAGGGCCCAAAGAATATCTCTCTAGACGGAGGGGAAAAATCCCATCTTGGTTATTCACATCATGCAGCTTGATTCTTAGTCGACCCGAACTCCGCCTTTATAACTGCCCAGTGACGGAACAACGTTTGACAGAACATAAGTCGGTGATCCTCAACTCGGATTGTGCAATAACGTCAGGTCTAAGGATTACATTGATTGAGATATACAAATGACGACTTATTCGTTGTATCTCAATATGGCTTAGTCCGACTCGCTAAACTCTTTAGCCGAATCCGTGTAAGTCGGAATAGCATCCCTATGCCCATGACAAGTGGAACCGAGTCATCAGCCGACTTTCACATTAGTCTAAGTTGTGTGTCTAGCACAACCTCAACGAGCAAGGACAATTAGTATAAACAACATGAATATATAGTTCCACATTCGAATCACATATTCATTGATATATATCAGTAGTTCATACATGGACAATAACTTTATGAATACATTGGAAATAACATCATACATGATTGCCTCTAGGGCATATTCCCAACATAGATGCTTTGCACGAGTAGTACACATAAGAGTATGGGCGATGATGATCACGTTATTGCATCTTATATGTATTTTGGATATTGGTGGCTTAGTGGGATGAAGCGGCCCGGACTAACTTTACATGTCCTCGCACATGAGACCTGTTCCACGCTTGACATGCAACTAGTTTTGCATAAGTGGCTAGCGGGTGTCGGTCTCTCCTACTATAGTCAATATCTGATTTACAACGAGTTGCTAATAATTTGGTTATGATCGTTGTGGTTCCATGTCCGTAGGTAAGACCGGTTCTATCTTTGAAATCCCTAAGCCACGTAAAACTTGCAATTGATAAATTAGAAGCGTCTAGTTTAGATTGTTGTTGGGCTAGTGTCAGGATATGGTAATGTTATAATTTGAAGTATAGTTGATATTCTTGGAAATTATAGCACATCTAACGTGTATGTTCCATAGACCTTGGCCCTTACACACAAAGAAATGATAAAGATCATACCACGATGCACATGATAGTGATCAAGTGCAAGAACCATATCATTTTACTTTATGCATATGATGTTTGCATATTATATTGCTTGTTTGGCCTTTTAGTAGCATTATAAGATGATCTCTCATTTAGATATCAAGATAGAATGTGTTCTTCCTCAAGTATGCACCGTTAAGGAAGTCCGTCGTTTCAAGACATCACGTGATGATCGGGTGTTTTTGACTCTACGCTTTCATACAATCGGTGTAAGACAGTTTTACACACGCGAGTACTAAGGTTCTTACTTGGCGAGCCTAAAATGTATAGACATAGCCTCAGAACGTGAACCGAAAGGTTAAGCATGAGTCATATAGTTGATATGCTGCCATATAGATGCTCGCCTGTGAAGCTACACTGACTTACATGATGATTAGACTTGGTGTAGTCGATTTGGTTCATGTAATCACCAAAACGACACGAGGGATGTTGTTTTTGAGTGGGAGTTCATTCGTAATTTGGATTAGTTGAACTCGATCTATCATAAACTTAGTCTAAATAAACTTTACAAATTTGGTTGTAGATGGCACCACCTGCTTTTAATTTCAATGTGTTCATGGAGAAAGAGAAACTTGCAACGAATGGTAGCAACTTTACCAACTGGGCCCTGAATCTGAGGATTTTCCTCACTGCTGCACAAAAGCAATATATGCTAGAAGCGCCGCTAGGCCCCCACCAGATCCTGATGCCCCTGACGAAGAAAAGAATGTCTATTTGACTCGTCAGGAGGACCACAATTTAGTTCATTGCGGCATACTGTATGGGCTATAGCTAGAACTTCGAAAGCATTTCAAAAATGGCAATGCCTTTGATACCATGGGTGAATTGAAAAAGATTTTTGATACCCATGTTGTTGTAGAGAGTTATGATGCTTCTGAAAAGTTCTTTAGCTGCATGATGAAAGAGAACATCTCCGTTAGTGAGCACGTACTCAAAATGTCTAGGTACGCCGATAAGCTTGTGTTCTTTGGAATAATGATTCCCATGGACTTAGGCATACATCGTGTTCTCCAATCTCTGCCATCTAGCTACAAGAGCTTCATGATGAACTATAATATGCATGGCATGAAGAAGTCTCTCCCTGAGCTTCTGTTAATGCTTAAGACTGTAGAAGTGGAGATCAAGAAAAAACATCAAGTGTTGTTGATCAATAAGACCACTGGTTTTAAGAAAGACAAGAACGGTAAATAGAAGAGAAAGAAGGGTGGCAAATCTGTTGCTGCGCCAAAAAAGTAACCCCGAGCTGGCCCTAATTCTGATACCGAGTGCTATTATTGCAAGGGGACTGGCCATTGGAAGCGCAACTACCCCAAGTATTTGGTGGACAAGAAGGCCGGCAAGGAAAACAAAGGTATATGTGATATCGATGTTATTGATGTGTACTTGACTAGTACTCATAGTAGCACCTGGGTATTTGATACTGGATCAGTTGCTAATATATGTAACTTGAATCAGGGGTTGTAGAACAAGCAACAACTAGCAAGGGATGAGGTCACGATGCGTGTCGGAAATGGATCAAGAGTTGATGTGATCGCCGTTGGAACACTGGCTCTCCATATGCCATTGGGATTAGTTATAAATCTGAATAATTGTTATTTGGTGCCTACACTAAGCATGAACATTGTATTCGGATCATGTTTATTGTGAAGTGGTTATTCGTTTAAATCCGAAAACAATGGTTGTTCAATTTCTATGGATAATATCTTTTATGGTCATGCACCTGTGATGAATGGTTTATTTCTATTAAATCTCGATAGTAGTGATACACATATTCATAAGGGATTTCTATTTTCGTGCCCTCGGTTCGTTAGTTGTACTCATTTTTCTCCAGCTGCTTAACTTTTCCTCCCTTTTGCCCATCTCCTTCAATGAAACTCTCACATGGTCTGAAAACTCGCTGTCCGCCAGTCTTGCCGTTATGTGCTGACAAGTGGGGCCACGTTCAGTCGAGTCTTGTAGTGGACCCTCGCCATTACTTGCTGACAAGTAGGTCCATGTTCTGTTGGGTCCCATAGTGGACCCTTGCCATTATATGCTGACAAGTGGGGCCACGTTCAGTCAGTTCCCCTAGTGGACACCTCTCTCCACTTATCTAGATCAGCATCGGACCCACAGCTTATCCACGTGAGCGTCGAACCCACAACTTAGCCAGGTTGGCGTTGCAAGATGGGACCCCGAGCCAGCCCCGCGCCCGCGCCCGTAGCATTGCCTCCCCTTTCTTCTTCTTCTCTGGCGACGGCGGGCCTTCTCCGGCGACGACTGCCCTTTGTCTAGCTTCATTTTCATATAGTGAAATGTAATGCATAAACTTGCATATACGAAAATTATACACCTTTGAACTCTTTGAAATCGCACTTAGGACATGATAATGTTGTGCTAATAAAATCCTGAGCATTTATCATTTTCATGGAGTGAAATATAATGCATAAACTTGTGTATACGAAAATTATAACCTTTGAACACTGTGAAGTCACACTTAATACATGATAATGATGTGCTAATTTTTTTGAGAGATTATCATTTTCTCCCCCATTTTCATAGAGTGGAATGTAAAGCATAAACTTGCATATATGAAAATTATACACATTTGAACTCTTTGAAATCACACTTAATACGTGATAATGTTGTGCTAAGAAAATCTTGAGAGATTATCATTTTCATAGAGTGGAATGTAATGCACAAACTTGCATATGCGAAAATTATAAACCTTTAAACACTGTGAAATCACACTTAATACGTGATAATGATGTGCTAACAAAATTTTGAGAGATTATCATTTTGTTCCCCATTTTCATAGAGTGGAATGTAATGCATAAATTTGCATACATGAAAATTATACACATTTGAACTCTTTGAAATTGCACTTGATACGTGATAATGTTGTGATAAGAAAATCTTGAGAGATTATCATTTTCCTATAGTGGAATGTAATGCATAAACTTGCATATATGAAAATTATACACCTTTGAACTCTTTCAAATCGCACTTAGGACATGATAATGTTGTGCTAAGAAAATCTTGAGAGATTATCATTTTCATATAGTGGAATGTAATGCATAAACTTGCATATACAAAAATTATACACCTTTGAACTCTTTGAAATCGCACTTAGGACATGATAATGTTGTGCTAATAAAATCCTAATCATTTATCATTTTCATGGAGTGAAATATAATGCATAAACTTACGTATACGAAAATTATAAACATTTGAACACTGTGAAATCACACTTAATACATGATAATGATGTGCTACCAAAATTTTGAGAGATTATCATTTTCCCCCCATTTTCATAGAGTGGAATGTAATGTATAAACTTGCATATACGAAAATTATACACATTTGAACTCTTTGAAACCACACTGAATACGTGATAATATTGTGCTAAGAAAATCTTGAGAGATTATCATTTTCATAGAGTGGAATGTAATGCGCAAACTTGCATATACGAACATTATACACCTTTGAACACTTGCCCTTCAAATTATATTCAAAATCATTTGTTTATGGAGTTAAAGTATCGGTGGCAAACTCGTTATTTTGCATGGATAGAGGGGTGCCCCCTGACATATATAGGGGTTATCCTGTCCGTTAGATCACAGAGGATCAACGGTTGGTGGGCACGATCCGCGTGACAACTATCTTAACCAATCAGAGCGTAGCAGCCAAGATGAGCACCGGTGTGGGAGATTGTGACTAAGAGAGAGGGGAAAACTGAGTAGAACTTAAGAACCAAGGGCAAAACTGAGTAGAACTTAAAACCCAAAGGAAATATTGACAAAGGGATTCAGATAGAAAATAGGAAGAGATTTAAAAAAAATGGAAAATGCATATTTTATACAATAAAATACACCTTGGCATACATCAAACTATTTGCAATTCAAATATACACCAGTTTGACAATTATTGCCCCATTCAGACAAACTATGTTTTATGGAGGGATGTTTTGGGAAGAGGCTTGAGTAGAAAGCCATGAACCTTCATATATAGTAGGTGATTTGAGACGTGTTGATTTAGGTTAAAACTTGATTTCTATACATTTCTTATGGTGGCAGGTCACATAATAAGACTCCCTGGGTAGATGCCACTATGTTTTGATCTTTTTGAATTTGTTGTGCATAAAATGACTCAATTAGCTAGCTAAAACTCATTCGTTGACTCTCTTTTGACTAGCCACCAGAGGGTAAAACTGAGTATATTGCACACGACAGTGTTAGTCCTGGAGGGCAAAACTAAGTACAATCAAACAGCCAGTGTTACACTCGAGGGTATAACTAAGCATGACTAGGTAACCAGGGTTAGACACGAGGGAAAAAACTTGACTCACGGTACACATGTCGCGGTGCACGGGGCGGTAGCGGACACGTGTGGCCATGGACGGTGTAGTAGAGTACGCGGTTATGCGGTGCACGGTGGTGCAATGAAACATCGCTTCCCTTCTCCTTTATAGAGGCCTCCTCACTCCTCACTCTCACTCATCACTCACTCGCTCACTATCGCATCACCTTCTACAAACCCCCAAGAAAACTCCAATCACGCCGGCGATGGAGAGGAACGGCGTGATGGCCATCATCGCCTCCAAGGCCACCGTTGAGGAGGCCCCTGTCCCCGTACATGCCCTCGTCAAGGCATCGAAGGTAGCCGCCATCCCTGCTTCCGCCGTAGCCATCGGGAGGAGGTCCTCGCCGGTCTCGGGAAGATCCCGCTCTGCTGGGACCCCTACGAGGAGGATGATTACATCAGGCCGGAGAACTCCTACGATACCAGCATCGTCGACCCATGGTCGGAGGTAACTAGGGTTTTCTTCCCTTCCCTTGTTCTTCCCCCATTCCGATCGTTGGATGCTAGATCGTATGTTATTAGGGTTCGACTGTTCATATTTTCAATCGTTGGATGCTAGGTATTTTTATAGTAGCTAATCCTCTTGTGTTAGATCTCGTATTTCGATGAATTCACTGTTCGTATTTCAATCCTATTTTATTTGTTCTTCGAGTTGCAATTAAGAGATTCCCTAGTTAATACTAGCGTCGATCTGTAGTTGGGATCAATATTTGATTTGGTTTGAGATTTGGGGATTGAGAATAGTTGGGGGATCTCAATCGGTTAATTTATGAAAATAATCAATCTCGATAACCAAGGTATCTCAGTCATGTCCTTATTGCACTTTACTATTTTTTCCAACAGGAGGATAGCAGCGACGTCTGCAACGACAATGAGTCCAAGGACACCAAGACTTGTTAGGTGCTGAGGAGGCTAAAGTCCGGCTAGTACTACAACTTGTTCGCCGACGACATATATAGGTGCCCCTTCTGCACCACCAGGAGGCTCCATGCCACCGACTTCAACTCCCTCGTGAAGCATGCTGAGGACGTGAGGACCTGCGGTGAGTCCATGAACGTCCATGGCTTCAGACCCAAGCACTAGGCGCTCGGTCTTCACCTCCGCAACATCCATAAGGTGGTCATCGAGGAGGGTCACATGCCCCTGATCAAGCCCAAGGCGCCCGAGGTCAAGGGACTAGGTAGCAAGAAGTAGAGGAGGCGCCAGAGGGAGGAGGCGGAGGCTCTCCTAGCGGAGGCCATGAGGGGCCACTGATCTTGTGCTACTGCTGTAAAGCAGCTTCTTTTGTATTATCTGTGTTGAACTTGTCCGCTGTTGCTGAGCAGCCTAATTGTCAAATCTTAAGCACCATACTATATATATCCTATATTAGCTGCTTCATCTATATGTGCTATATATATATATATCCTATATTAGCTGCTTTATCTATATCTGCTCTATTTACTGAATGTATTTATGGTGCTGGTTAGATTTGCTGCTCTAAATTTGCTACCATATTAGGACAAAACGAGGTCCAAAAGGAACAATGAATGAAGAGAGAAGCTTCTCTAGATTCGCTACCTTTTTGGGCAAAAAAAAACACAACTGTTAGCGAGAGAGAGGGGAAAATGTGCTCTTAAAAAGGCCAATCATAAAGATAACAAAAAAACTTCCAATTTAGGTAATAGGGCCCATGTAACCACCAAACACGCCCCACATGGTCCCACACAACGTCCCCCATAACGCGTTCCCAACAAACCGGCCCCACGCAGTCCCACATGGCCCGACCCAACACGTCAGCATAACGCGTTCCTGACCAAACAACCCCACATGGTCCCATACCACGCGGCCCCACAAGTCAGCAAACGGTTAACCTGACAGCAGCTGCCGTTTGAGATTTTTGATGGGTTTCTGAGAAGGAGAAGGGCAAAAGTGAGGAAAAGTTAAGCGGCTAGGGAAAACTAAGTACAACTAACAAACCAGGGGCACAAAAATAGAAACCCCTATTCATAATGTTGATGCTAAAAGGATTAAACTGGATAATGACATATCTGCATATATGTGGCACTACCGTCTAGGTCGTACTGGTGTAAAACGCATGAAGAAGCTCCATTCTGATGGTGATGAGGGGTTAACTCATCAATGCCCATCACTGATGGACTTAGGTTCGAGGAAGTGGGGAGCGCTGGAGGCATCGATCGGCTAGCAAATAAGCACATTGGTGACACAAGGTTTACCCAGGTTCAGGCCTCGTAGATGACCCTACTCCTGCTTGTTTGCTCTTGATTATGAGGGAGTCGAAGATTACAATGGTGCGCATATGCGATCTGGTGGTGTGTATGCGGGGGTGTATGCGTTGGTCCTCCTCGCCGCCCCATTCGTAGCCTTTATATAGAGATGCTATGTCTCAGGGTAGCAGATCGAGTCGGTTACAAGTTAGGGTTTTCCTTTAAGTTTCTATCTACACTTAGCCGTGTCCTCCAAGAAGTCGAATTTTAGCAGGCCACCCAGATATCTGTTGGGTTTTGATTGCACCGTGGACTCCTTCTTGGGATTAACCGTACAGGCTAATCTTAGGTACCTATAGGGTATACCCACGTCAGTAGCCCCCGAGTGTCCAGCCAAATCGTAGATTCGGGTGGAGACTATAAGTTTTTCGAGTGCGTGGGATATAAGCTCATCCAAAGTTATTTCGGGTACTGTAGTTCATGTCATAGGGATTGTTGATAAGTGTGCCTGATTCACCCAAAGGATCGGGATCAGTTAACTGCCTTAGGAAAAAACAACGCTATCTACTCAAATTCAAGTCCCCGGACTCGAATTCAGAATAATGCTAGCGTAATTCGATTCTGGCTGCGGAGGTCTTACAAAGTTTGAATTCTAGTGTTTTAGGTGTGTGTACTCGATGCATCCGTCAAGGCTTATTTCATCGTGCCTGTAGGCACGGTTTATATCTAGTAAAGTGCAGCAGATGCGTTGCTAGGCCTTTTTCACTTTTTTAGGTCTTACCTTCATGTTGTAAACGCGACATCCAAAATTTTAGTCACCGCGAAGGTGATTCGGGTGGCCCAGAAGATGTAGTCTCTTTGAAGGGAGAATATGGGGCGAAGTCGCCATTTCGAGTGTGGACGTAATCAACACATGTTTTAATAATTAACAACTTTTCATAAGGTGCACGACCAGCGCTCCCTATGGGAGTAGTCCTCGAGTGCCTATTCGAGTCGCATACTCGAGTGGGGACTTTGAATATGCTTTCGACTGCTGTCGTTTCTTGTTTCAGCCAAATATGCTTTCAGTGCTCCCTATGGGAGTTATCCAGAGGACATAGTAGAATCGTTGATTCAAAGATGGGTAGTGCTTTAATGAAGGAAGTTCTGTGCCCATGAAATTCTTTCGGGTGCGCGACTAGCGCTCCTGTTAGGAGTAGCCCCCGAGTGCTTGGTCGAATCGTAGAGTCAAGCAAGGACTGAAGTAGTCAAGTGTATCCTCTGCTGAAGAAGATGACATCAGTGCTGACGATTAGATGATCTTATTTGCCCGCCCAAGCAATATTGACGGGACGTGACAAAAGTGGGCCCCATCTCTGACTGAGATTTGACCAGGCATGCGTAATCTTTGTTTTAAC
Source organism: Avena sativa (assembly GCA_916181665.1). Classification (NCBI taxonomy): domain Eukaryota; kingdom Viridiplantae; phylum Streptophyta; class Magnoliopsida; order Poales; family Poaceae; genus Avena; species Avena sativa. Next base: position 453,421,511 of record OV702295.1, on the reverse strand, counting down.
TGCGTCTCCTCGATTTTTGCGCGTGGTGGGGAAAGTGCGGCGACGGTTCAGCGTTTCCTTTGCCATGCGTCCGCCTTGATTTGCACCACACATCTGACTGGTGCGCTTCTGGCCGTTGGATTGCATCTGTCTTTGAGGTTAAGTAGGGATTCCTGTGTGGTAAAATCCCCACAGTTCATCGTCTTCCTCCTTAGGCACTTCTCTCATTGCTCGCCGCTGCTCCGCTGCTCCTGCCCACGCTGCTGCACTGGACGCGCTCAAGACCTTCCCCAGTTGCTTCCTTCACTCCCACGGCCAACAAAAGATGGGGAAGAAGAAAGGTGCAACCGCATCTGGATCTACCGCCATCGCTGCTGTGACCAAAAAGAAGGGAAATGCCGCCGCCATTTCCAGCATCGTAAATGTGGCTGAAAAGAAGAAAGGCGCAGGGATGCGCGTCACCAACGGTTTGTGGCGGCACACCGCCATCAAGCCATATGAGCTCGAGCAGCATAGATAGGATGGTCTTCTTCCTACTGATGCAAAAGACTGCAAGGTGCTTGGCCCAGAGGTAATCCCCGACCCCCCTGCTAGATTTCTGGTGATGTTTCTTGCCTTTATCCTTCTGGGCCTTTCTCTCCCCCTCCACAAGTTTGTGCGAGGGTTACTCTATTTTTATGGGCTCCAGATGCACCAGGTGACTCCATATTCCATTCTGCACATTGCGTGTTATATCATGCTTTGCGAGTGCTGGCTCGGAATCGAACCGCACTTCGGCCTCTTCAAAAAGCTCTTCAAACTGAAATGACAGTCGGGTTCTGGGTCTGTGGTCTACGACATTGGATGCTGCGGTATCCATGTGGACTCGTCTGTCCAATACTTCTCCCTCAAGAGCCCCAACTCCGTCCAGGGGTGGAGAGAGAAGTGGTTTTTATCTGCGACTAGAAAATTGAGGGCGAGCACTACGAGCTTGCCCCTTTCAACCCGAAGTCGGAACTGAAGAAAATGAGGTCCTAGAAGAATGTGGTGATGCCCGACGAGGCCGAGGAAGTCGAAGTCTTGTACAAGCGCGTCTGTGACCTCCAACTCATTCGAGGGAAGGAGATTGATGGCCCTAACCTCATCCGCACTTGGGTGGATCGTCGGGTGCAGCCGTTGCAAGCTAGGGCACACCCAATGTTCTGCTAGACTGGCGCTGGTGACATCACCCGTGTCTCCGAGGAGAATATTTATTCGGTTGGGGTGGACAAGAGGTTCCGCCAAGTAACCAAGTGGACCACCAAGGAGAAACTCCCAGGTGCCTCAGTCGTGCTCCCATTCTGCGCGAGTCACCCTCCACCTGAGGTAAGTTTAGTATTGCTTCGGCTTTAGTTCTTTGATTGCCTGCAAGCCTTCTTACAATGCCATTGTGTATGTTTGTTACAGGAATGGAGAGTGGTGACTATCCCCCTCCCCAGCCGAAAAGGATAATTCCTCCCGAGGCAGAGGAGGAGGACGAATTTGTCTCCACTATCCATGTTGTTGAGGAACAAGGAGCCCTCGAGTGCAGTGGGGATGGCACTCGTAGGCACTCCCAGAGCAAGGACTCGGATGCCTTGTCGCTGGAGACATCGAAGGGCCCCTCGACCGAGGTGGACGCCCTGATCCCTGCAATGCCCATGCACTGTGTAGCTCCTCCACGGAAGAAGCTGAAGGAGCAGAAGGATGAATCGGAGGACTCCTTCGACCTTGATGACTTCGACTGGTAAAGTTTTTGACGCTGCTATTGTAATTCCATGTCTTGAGGATCTTTTTTTCTGAAGTTAGTTGTACATTTTGCTGCAGCAAAACTGCGTCATCATCCTATGATGATTGCCGCTTTCTGAAAGAGACCAGAGTCATAGACTCCAAAGGCAAGGATGTGGAGGAGCATCCGCGTTCTCCCCAGGTAGCGGCCAATTCCAGCGCCATTTCATCTAGCTCCCCCCTCGCGGGGGGTCATCAGATGGTTGCCTGAACGTCCACCTAGAAGGAAACTTCGAACTCCCTGGATGATCATGTAAGTGTCTTTATTCTTGTCATTCGAATTTGTTCTGGGTGCTAATACTACGCTGTCTTCTACATCCTGTCTTGAATGAGGCTATTCGCCTCGACAAACAAATTGCAAATTTGGGCCGGCAGCATGTGTGGCTAGATAACCGCACTCGCCAGCTCGAATGTGAGCCTTTATGCTTTTTTATGTTTATTGCAGAAATTTGGCTATGTTTTGATTTTTTGGCATCATTCTTGCAGCTAAGAACAATGATCTCCTCCGCCATTTTACTACCCTCGAGAAGGGCCTTAACTTTGCGGAGAAGAAAAGGATGAGGCACACGCAACCATCAAGCATTCTGAACAGGAGTCGAAGAGGCGTGAAGATGACCTCGCGGCCGCCATAGCTGACCGGGAGAAGATGTTCGCAGAACAACTTCATTCCATCGTGAAGGCACTTTCAGGTATGCTGCTGTTGTAGTTTTTGTTTCTCTGAACAACTTTCTCTTCCTCTTGTGTTTGACATATGATGATTTTAATCATGGGTTTTCTGTAGACTCTACTGGGGGTGAGCTTTGACCCCCCAAGATCTTGCTCGTGATGATGCGTTGGCCAGCGCCATGGCTGCAGTCGAAGACCGTAGCGTCGGTGTTCAGGACTCACTCAAGAAGTCCAAGGTTGCCGTTGGACATCTTTGAGGGGAGATGTTCCCCAAGGCCAAGATTATTGAAGATCTTAATGGTCTTGCCGATACCTTCGTCGGTGGCGTCCCCATGGAGTACACGAATGCATAGAAAGGGGTAGGCACTACCATGGGGCTTGCAATGGCACATGCCCATGGTGTCAACTTGGATCCCAGCCAGGTCTCCACGACGATGTCGGTTGCTGCAGATGGACAACAGGTAGTTTTCACCCCCTTTGCCATTCGTTGTCACAAATATAGGCATCGGCTCATAGAGACACTCGCGAGGTACTCGGAGGAGCAGAAGAAGTCGAAGACGGCGAAAGCCACGGCATCAGGGGCTATAGCCGAGAAGGCCACGACGTCGGAGGCAGCCACGGAGTCAATGAAGCCCCCGAGTGCCAACGTGTAGCTGTAGGCGTAGTTGTGCCGTGTCCTTTTGTAATCATGCTGATACTTGCAGACCTTATTCTAAATTATGTTTGTGGGGAGTGTCCCCTATCAAAACTTGTTTAAGTTTGATGCTTGTTTTTTGTACTTTTCCTCCTTTTGAGTGATGGACCTTATTCTTCTATTCTGTTGCTTGGTTAGGGGCCTTCGAATGATTCACCTGATGTGTCTTCTGCTGACGCACCTGGTCCATCCTCCCCTGGTGAACCTGTGGCACAACCACGTTTGAAGGTGGAGGAGCTATCATTGCTGTCTCTCGACTGCGTGATCGCGTGAAGCATTTAGAGCAAGAGGCACCGGCCGTCCGTGGTATTGCCGACGTCTGGAAGTCAAAGGCAGAAAACGCTTTGGAGCGAGAGGCTTATCTACTTCATGAGGTGGCTCAACTTAATGAGGAGCTGCAATGTTAGTTTTCCTGGCTCCTTTTCCCCTTTTATTGCACCGCTTGTGATGGCGACTCACCCTTTGGCTGCTTGATTGTCCTTTGCAGTTGTGAGTCTTTGTCTCCGCAGGAAGAGAAAGACCGTGTGAGTATTCGACTTAACTGCCTGACCCAGGAGCAATTAGAGGCTAGCGGGTACTTCTAGGTTGATCGGGATCGTGCAGTCGCATTGGCGACGCTGCAAGATCGCGTGTCTCAGGTGTTGTATTGCTTGAAGAAGGCGCAATCATGTTTGAAGCACATCTTCTGGGTGATGTTCCCCTTGGATGCGGTGCCCTCGAGCCTGCTGGCCCTGATGAGGAAATTCCAAAGTGCCGATGTGGTTCACGAGTGCGTGCACCAGCAGTGGGTTGCAGGTGCAAAGGCCGCGCTGTCGCTTGTGCGTCTGCATCGACCTGACTTGGACTTTGGTGTCATTGCTACAGGACCACCGCCTCCTCCCGAGGGTATGGCGTGGAACATGGTACCTCATTATCAAGCTATCAATCAACCAACCGAAGACATCATCGAGTTATTCAACCAATGTACCAACGTTCTTCTTTTACGCCAGTAGAGTAGTTTTGAACCTGCACAAATATTTATAGGTGTTGTAAAGTTCATATAGTTGGACTGGGTGTTTTGTTACCCGTATTGTATGTAAAGCTTGTTGGCTTGTATGTTTTTTGAATGGTTTGTATTATGCAGTGTCTTTTCGTTAGCTTGACGTGCACTTATCTCAGTGCCTTGCCAACCTGTCAGATCCGTTGCAACTGGGTTGTGTTTTCTCAAGGGTTCGATTAATAGTGCGTCAGCTACTCAGGTTACTGCGTTGCTCGTGTGACGAGGTAAAGAGTGGTGGCGCAGCCCCCGAGTGTAAAATAGCAATGTAAATAAAAATGGAATACGAGGTTGGAGGCACTTAGCTTTATTTATTTGTAGAATATTAGGAGGTACAATGTTTGGCTAAGTAGCCTGGCTGAGTAGCCTTATTGAAAAAAGGATAAACATCTAAGGGTAGAATCGATGCAGTTGCACGACGTTCCAGGGGTTGTAGTATGTGACTCCACTTTCTATGTCCTTCAAGCGATAGGCACGACCTAGGATTACTTCGGTAATCACATAGGGTCCCTCCCAGAGGGACTCGAGCTTGAGGTGTCCTTTCTGCTTCAGTCGTAGGACGAGGTCTCCTTTGACGAAGGACCTTGGGCATAGCCATCGGTTGTGGTAGTTGCGGAGGCTCTGCTGATAGATCGTGGATTGCTCCGCCGTGATCTCGCGTGCTTTGTCAAGCAAGTCGACAGAATCTTTGAGTGCGGTCATTGACTCGGCCTCGCTGTATGCCACGACCCTTGGGGCTTTATAGCGTACTTCTGCAGGTAGCACTGCCTCAGCGCCATGTACCATGAAGAACGGACTGTAGCTTGTGGTGCTATTTGGAGTTGTGCGTAGGCTCCATAGTATAGATGGTATCTCCTTGGGCCAGTATCTAGCCGCTCGTTCGAGTGGCCTGAGGATCCTTTTATTGATGTTGTTGTGGACGAGGCCGTTGGCCTTCTCTACTTGACCGTTGGTCTAGGGGTGTGCTACCGAAGCGTAGCTTATGTTGATTCCCAGGTTTTCGCAGAAATCCTGGAACTCATTTGGAGTGAAGTTCATCCCGTTGTCGGTGATGATGTTGTGTGGCACCCCGAACCTATAGACGATGGACTCGAAGAATTTGATGGTGGTGGCACCTGTATGATTTGTCACTGGCATGGCCTCAATCCACTTGGTGAACTTGTCGACTACGATGAGGAGGAAAGTGTAACCTCCCGGTGATGACATTTGCAGCTTACCGACCATGTTGAGTCCCCATTGCACGAAGGGCCAAGCCACATGTATTGTCCTGAGCTCCGCACTAGGTGCGTGCGGTTTGTCCACAAACCGTTGGCAGGCATTGCACTTTTGGATGATGTCCTTGGCGTCATGCATTACCATTGGCCAGTAGAAACCTGCTCGTAGAGCTTTGGCGACGAGGGCGCGACTCCCGGCATGGTGGCTGATGGCCCAAAATATATTCGAGCTTGTTGGGGAACCCCAAGAGGAAGGTATGATGAGCACAGCAGCAATTTTTCCCTCAGTTATGAAACCAAGGTTATCGAACCAGTAGGAGCAAGGAAACATCTCCAAGGTGTTGTTTCCAACTTGGAATCCTGCACAACACAACCATAGAACTTTGCCCCAACTTGCGATGAGGTTGTCAATCTCACCGGTTTTGCTGAAAACAAAGGATTAAACGTATTGTGTGGAAGATAGTAATAGCTTGCAGAAAGTAAACAGAAAACAGTAAATAGCTTTGTAGATTGATGGTAAAAGAATGGACTGGGGTCCATAGTTCACTAGTGGTGATTCTCCTTAAGATAGATGACATGTTGGGTGAACAAATTACAGCGGGGCAATTGACAAACATCAAGAAAGCATACGTGCATATACTAATCATCTTGACTCCTATGACATTTGATTCGGCATTACAACATTATACATAGACCGTAATCCAACTGCACCTATGACTAATACTCCACCTTCAGGTTATCATCCTAACCCCCTCCAGTATTAAGTTGCAAGCAACAGATAATTGCATTAATCAAAGTGTGTAAAGTAAACAATACGATTGTTCTATGAACAAAGGATTGCTGTTTTCTCCCTAGTAGCAACAATACATCTAGTACCTTAGAGATTTCTGTCACTTTGCCAGATTCCTAGAGGCATAAACCCACTGTCGAGCATAAATACTCCCTCTTGGAGTTGCTAGCATCTACTTGGCCAAGATATCTACTAACAACGGAAATCATGCAACATCACAAATAACAAAGACATGATAGAATCAATAATCAATCTGAAATGGCATCTCAATATCCATCGAATCCCTGCAAACACAACATGTAGGATTACAAATAGATGATCTTGATCATGAACTGAGCTCACAAGATCTAAACATGGTAGCAAAAAGGAGGAGAACCAACCATCTAGCTACTATATGGACCCGTAGTCCAAGGATGAACTACTCACACATCACACCGGAGGCAGGCATGGTGATGAAGAAGGCCTCCAGGGTGAATTCTACCCTTCGGCAGGGTGCCAGGAAGAGCTTCAGATCCCTCCCGATCTAGGGATGGAGATGATGGCGGCTACATACTCTTTTGTGGAATTTTGATCGGGTACTTAGGGTTTCTGTATCGGAGGCAATATATAGGTGAAGGGGGAGGCCGAGGGGTTACCCGAGCTGGCTGCACCCCCCAGGCGCGGGCTAGGCCTAGCCGCGTGGCCAGGGGGTGTGGCCTCCTCGAGGCCCTTCTCCGTCTCGTCTTCTGGCTCCATGTTCCCCTCAGTGAAATATTGACTTTGGATTTTGTCCTGTCCAATTCCGAGTATATTCATTTTCTAGCTTTTCTAGAACCAAAAACATCAGAAAATAGGCAACTAGCATTGTGGCATCTTGTTAATAGGTTAGTTCCAGAAAATGTGTAAAATACTCCAAAGTGTGGACCAAACATAAGAAAGTAGATATAAAATAAGCATGGAACATCAAAAATTATAGATACGTTTGCAACATATCAACATCCCCAAGCTTAACTCCTGCTCATCCTCAAGTAGGTAAGTGATAAAAAGAAAGAATAATTTTTGAGGTGACATGCACCATCACAATCTTGATCAAGGTATTTATAACATTGATAGCTGGGATCATAGCACTTTAACATAGCATGCAAGATATAGTTCTAACAATAAGACATAGCAACTATGTCATAACATAAAAAGGCACAAACAAAAGATTCATGAGTAACAATGCTTTGAAAGACGTTTGTTTGTTTCACATAAAGAAAACATAATGAGAATGGTATTCAGCTTGTCCCTCATAGTGTAGCAAAACATAAATGCATAGGACACCTTCAAAGTTCATAAAGGTGACTAGATACAAGTAGTTTAAGAACAAGCAATATCAAATTTATGCATCAATCAACAAGTCTTGGGACAATGCACATTAAACTAGGAATGGCCACTATGCTCTCCTAATAGGTGCATAAAGATAGAAGATGGAGACTCAACATAAAAGTAAAAGAAAGGCCTTCATAGAAGGAAGCAGGGATTCAAGTTTCATAAAGAGCTTCCAAAAATTATGGTACTTATTAGCTTTCAGCTCTCATTGCCCCTATCATAAGCATATTGAAGTGATTAAGGTTAAAGTGAACAAACTATGGAGTATATGCTTGACAAAGTATAAGTTGCAATCTCATGTCCCTTGAATATGAGGGCCACTCCTCATGCTACTCAAGTTTAGTTACCGGTAAGTTCTTGTCATAGTAAGTACATGTGTATCATAGAGAACCGCCAATGGGGTACCCCTTTCCCGATGATACGGAAGAATCACCATATCAAAATGACAAGGCGAGCAGACAATAAGCATCTTAGCAATATTCTTATTTACCATGGGAAAATGGTGCTTTTTTCTCTCTTTCCTCTTTTCTCATCTTTTTTTTTCAATCTCTATCTCTTTTTTTATAAGAAGAATGCTTCATAGATTGCTCATTATGGTTACGCTACAGGTTTCCACCATGATTAGGCATGGATTAGACCAGCCGCCCAGGTGTTTCTCTAACACACATACATAACTCCGTGGACTTACAAGCTCCCCTTTCATTTCACACCGACGACATCCATAAACAAAAGAGCATGATATCAACTAGGTACGATTTACAAGTGCAATGTTGAAAGCGTTCCCCATGACAGCATGGTTCTGCTAATCCCTAACATATAAGTGCAAGCATATACAACATAGATGACACAATGGTTCAAGTTTATTAGGGGCAAGAAAAGTAAAGTGTTCCATCAAGTTCGTGAGAGCTTTAATCACTATTTTTCACATAACAAGTTTAATTCAGAAGCTAGATAAAAACATGAATATACTTGGAATAGCAAATTCTAATAGGTAGGTGTGGTGGACTCTTTGGAATAACTTGGTTTTAATTGGAGTTGGATGCTGCTTGTTGGCCCAAATATATCGAGCTCGTTGGGGGACCCCAAGAGGAAGGTATGATGAGCACATCAGTAAGTTTTCCCTTAGTACGAAACCAAGGTTATCAATCCAGTAGGAGCAAGGAAACACCCCAAAGGTGTTGCTAGCTGAGCCTTGGCAGGGCGCACTACCGGTGCTAGTAGCAACGTGGAGATCTGCACAACACAACCACAAAACTTTGTCCCCAACTTGCGATGAGGTTGTCAATCTCACCGTGTTTTGCGGAAAACAAAGGATTAAACGTATCGAATGGAAAGAAGTAAAAGTTTGCAGAAAGTAAACACAAAGCAGTAAAGAGTTTGTAGATTGTATGTAAACAAAAAGGACCAGGATCCATAGTTCACTAGAGGTGGCTCTCCTTGATAGATAACATGCTGGGTGAACAAATTATAGCGGGGCAATTGACAAACATCGAGAAAGCAATACATGCATATACTAATCATCTTGACTCCTTTGAGATTCGATTGGGCATTACAACATTATACATAGACCGCCATCCAACTGCATCTATGACTAATAATCCACCTTCAGGTTATCATCCGAACCCCCTCCAGTATTAAGTTGCAAGCAATAGATTGTTGCTTTACAAACTATGTGTAAAGTAAACAATATGACTGTTCTATGAACAAAGGATTGTTGTTTTCTCCCTAGTAGCAACAACACATCTAGTACCTTAGAGATTTCTGTCACTTCCCCAGATTACCAGAGGCATGAACCCACTATCGAGCATAAATATTAACTCTTGGAGTTGCTAGCATCTACTTGGCCAAGATAGCTACTAACAATGGAAAGCATGCAAGATCACAAATAACAAAGACATGATAGAATCAATAATCAGACTAAAATAGCATCTCAATATCCATCGGATCCCCGCAAACACAACATGCAGAATTACAAATAGATGATCTTGATCATGAATGGAGCTCACAAGATCTAAACATGAAAGCACAAAGGAGGAGAACTAGCCATCTAGCTACTACATGGATCCGTAGTCCAAGTATGAACTACTCACGCATCACACCGGAGGATTGCATGGTGATGAAGAAGGCTACTAGGGTGAATTCCCTCTCCGGCAGGGTGCCGGGAAGAGCTTCAGATCCCTCCCGATCTAGGGATGGAGACGACGGTGGCTACAGACTCTTTCGTGGATTTTTGATCGGGTACTTAGGGTTTTCGTCCCGAGGACATCTTATAGGTGGAAGGAGAGGCCGAAAGGGTGCTGGGGTAGGCCAGACCACCCCCTGGTGCGGGCTAGGCCTGACCGCGTGGCCAGGTGGTGTGGCCGCCCCCCAGCCCTTCTGCGTCTTGTATTCTGGCATCTGATGACTTCCAGAAAAATAAGCACTTTGGCTTTTGTCCCGTCCAATTTCGAGAATATTCATTTTCTGACTTTCCTGGAACCAAAAACAACAGAAAACAGGCAGCTGGCACTATGGCTCTTGTTAATAGGTTAGTCCAAGAAATCATATGAAAAGTACTCCAAAGTGTGGACAAAACACAATAAAGTGGATAAAACCAAGCATGGAACATCAAAAATTATAGATACATTTGCAATGTATCAGATGCATGAGTGGAACTCATACTTGGTATGGAGGCTAGCAAAAGACTGGGAGCGACCAACTAAGAGAGCAATAATGGCCATAATCATGCAAAGCGACAAAACATTATTAATTAAAGCATAAAGTGATATTACAAGTCGAAAACTAAATGATCATAGAGGCTATGGTGACTTGGTATAGTCATAACATGGTGTGAGCATGCGCCAAGTCAACCCAAATAAAGCATCAAAGGAGAATACCACAATACTATGCTTTAATATGCTAAAACAATGCATGATTCTTTCAAGGCACATTAAGCAATCTCAATTGTGTATAACAAGTCATGATACAGCAAAAATCACTAAGCATAAAGCCAAAACAATATCAAGCATGACATGACAAAGCATAGGCCATAGTCAAAAACAAACTCCTTTTATACCACTTAAGCATGAACTTTTCCTACTATTTTCCAATCCAAACCAACTTATTTGAAAACTAATGTATGAATGAGGGGGTCCAACCAATTTATTAAAGCAAACTAAGCAAACTAAACAAACAAAAACTAAGAACGAAAACAAAGACGCTCCAAGAACAATACAACTGGGCATGAAACAATAAAAATAAAGTGTTTGGAAGAAACTTGAGATTTTTATTAATGAAGAAGAGGATGCCTTGGGCATCCCCAAGCTTTGATGCTTGTACCTGTTGAAATTTCTTGGAGTGACACAGGTGGCATCCCCAAGCTTGAGCGTTTGTCCATACTTCATCTCATCACATTACTCTTCCCTACACTCAAAAATTTCCTTCATACAAAACTTCAAGTGTAGGGAGATTGTGTGAAGTTTTGTATGAAGGAAATGTTGAATAAACTAATGTTGTGAGAGAATGATGTTATGAGATGAAGTATGGACAAAAGCTCAAGCTTGGGGATGCCACTCGTGTCACTCCAAGAAATATTCAAGAGGTACAAGCGTTAAAGCTTGGGGATGCCCAAGGCACCCCCTTCTTCATCAATAAAAATCTCAGGTTTTCTGCCAAAACACTTCATTTTTATTGTTTCATGCACAATTGTGTTGTTCTTAGAGTGTCTTTATTTTTGTTTTTAGTTTTCTTTTGTTTGGTTTGCCGCAATAAGTTGGTTGGATCCCAACACAGTTCTTTTGGAGAGAGACACACCCCGTTATTCATTGCCTAGAACATTCTAGTTTTCACTCTTATTGTTCTGGAGTGTTCTCCTTTGCTACACTGTGTTTAGCTTTAGTTTTCTTATTCTTTTGGCTTAGAACTTTTTAGTTCTTATTTGTAGATGGGTGAGACATGCTCTCTGGTCTTTATTGATTATTATCTTTGAGAGTTGTTTCAAATAAGTCGATTGGTGTTGGAAAAGAGTAGGAAGTTTCATGCTTATAGTGGTACAAAAGGAAGCTTGTTTTGACCGTGACTTAGACTATATCATGTCATGCTAGATGTTGCTTTGACCATATGCTTAGTGATTATTGTTGTAGCATGACTTGTTTCAAACAATTGAGATTGCTTAATGTGCCTTGAAAGAATCATGCGTTGTTTTAGCATACAAAAGCATAATATTGTGGTATTCTCCTTTCATGCTTTATTTGGGTTGACTTGGCACATGCTTACACCATGTTAAGACTATGAACCAGTCACCATAGCCTCTATGATCATTTATTTTTTGACTTGCAATATCACTTTATGCATTAATTAATAATGTTTTGTCGCTTTGCATGATTATGGCCATTATTGCTCTCTTAGTTGGTCGCTCCTAGTATTTTGCTAGCCTCCACCTGTACTAAGTATGAGTTCTACTCATGCATCCAACTCCCAAGAAACCAAGTTATTCCAAAGAGTCCACTATAAATTCCTATGCATGGTGTGTTACACCATTCCAAGTATATTCATGTTTTTATCTATCTTCCAAATTAAACTTTTGTTATGTGAAAATTAGTGATTAAAGCTCTCACAAACTTGATGGCACACTTTATTTTCTTGCACTTAATAAACTTGAACCATTGTGTCCATCTATGTTGCTTATATGCTTGTGCTTTATAAGTTGTGAATTAGCAGAACCATGTTACCATGGGGAACGCTTTCAACATTGCACTTATTATTCAGCTGATATCATGTTCTTTTGCTTATGGATCCCTGCGATGTGAAATAAAAGGGGAGCTTGTAAGCTCATGGAGTTTGTATGTGTGTTAGAGAAATGCCTAGGTGGCTAGCCTAAGACATGCCTAATCATGGTGGAAACTTGAAGCATAACCATAGTGCGCATTCTGTGAAGCATCCTCAATAAAAAACTATGCAAATAGCAAATAAAAAGATCACTAAGATGCTCATTGTCTGTTGCCTTGTCATTTTGATATGGGAAAGCTCTTGTGTCATGGGGCAAGGGGTACCCCGTTGGCGGTTCTCCATGATACACATGTACTTATAATGACAAGAACTTACTTGTGACTAAAGTTGAGTAGCATGAGGTTCGGGGCAACTTATAACTTGTCAAGCATATCCTCATATTTGTGTCACTTTAACCTTAATCACCTAAAGATACTTATGACAGGGGCAATAAGAGCTGAAAGCTAATAAGTACCATAATTTTTGGAAGCTCTTTATGAAACTTGAAATCCCTACTTCCCTCTGTGAAGGGCCTTTCTTTTTTACTTTTATGTTGAGTCTCCATCTTCTATCTTTATGCACCAATTGCGAGAGCATAGTGCTCATTCTTAATTTAATGTGCATTGTCCCAAAACTTGTTGATTGATTCATAACTTTGATATTGCTTGTTCCTAAATTATTTGTATCTAGTCACCCTTATGAACTTTGAAGGTGTCCTATGCATTTATGTTTTGCTATACCATGAGGGACAAGATGAATACCACTCTTATTATGTTTTCTATATGTGAAACAAACAAACATCTTTTAATGCATTGTTATTCATGATCTTTTGTTTGTACCCTTTCATGTTACAACATAGTTGCTATGTCTTATTGTTAGAACTCTATCTTTCATGCTCATGTTTAGAGTACTTTGATCCCAGCAATCAATGTTTTACAATACCTTGATCAACATTGTGATAGTGCATGTCACCTAAAAAATTATTATTTTTATCACTTACCTACTAGAGGACGAGAAGGAGTTAAGCTTGGGGTTGCTTGATACGTCGCAAACGTATCTATAATTTTTATGCTCCATGCTTGTTTTGTATCAACTATCTTATGTTTTGTCTACACTTTGAGGCATTTTTATACATTTTCTAGAACTAACCCATTGACAAGATGCTGTAGTGCCAGTTGCCTGTTTTCTGCTATTTTTGGTTTCAGAAAAGCTAGTAAGGAATTCTCAAAATTGGACGAAACAAAAGCCGAAGTTCCTATATTTCCCGACACAAGACGGAGTCCAAAGAAGAGACGGAGGAGGGCACCGAGGAGGCCACACCCTATGGTGGCGCGGGTACCCCCAGGCGCACCACCAGGTGGTGTGGGACACTCAGGCCTCCACCGACCTTGCCCCTTCGCCTATATATTCTCCCCGAGACGAAAACCCTAAGTACCAGATCAGAATTCCACGAAAAGTTCCACAGTGCCGCCGCCACCGAAGAGGAGATTCGGGGGATAGAAGTCTCTGTTTCGGCACCCTGCCGGGATGGGGAAGCGCCCCCGAAGCCATCTCCATAGACTCCACCGCGATCTCCATCGCCGTTGCTGACTCTCATGATGAGGAGGGAGTAGTTCTCTCTCGAGGCTAAGGGCTCTACCGGTAGCTATGTATTCATCTCTCTCTATGCGTGATCTTGTTGAGATCATGAGCTTTGTAATAGATCTATTCTTCTACTCAAGTGCTTTAAGTAAACTCTGCTTATCCCCACGTGTGTGAAGTTGATAGTGTGCACACCGTGTGGCACTTAGGCTAAGGTTACAGAAATACTTATCATGAGTACAATTTGAGTTGGATGTCTCTATGAGATTGTGGTGTTTGTTGGAACCATCTAGCGCTCAAGGTGATAGTGAGGGGTTATCTAGATGGGGAATGCGAACTTTAAGGTGTGCTGTTATAGCCCTACATCGTCCAACCGGAGAGTTGTTCAGGGTAGCATAATGAAGAGAAGATATTTATATGAGAGTGTCCACTAGTGAAAGTATGATCCCTAGGACTTGTTTCTAAGCATTGAAACACCATTTACAATCAGTCCTGTTACATGTTTGCTTGCTGCCACTCTTATTTCAGATTGCAATTACCACTTATAATCATCCATATTACTTGTATTTCACTATCTCTTCGCCGAACTAGTGCACCTATACACCTGACAAGTGTATTGGGTGTGTTGGGGACACAAGGGACTTCTTGTATCTTGATTGCAGGGTTGTTTGAGAGGATACCTTTGACCACTTCCTCCCTGAGTTCGATAAACCTTGGGTGATCCACTTAAGGGAAACTTGCTGTTGTTCTACAAATCTCTGCACTTGGAGGCACAACACTGTCTACAAGAATAGAAGCGTGCGTAGACATCACTCGGTCCACTACCAGTATAGTACTGACCACCTGGTTGGTGGCGGAGATGTATAGCAACATGGGCTCTTTTTCTCTGGGTGTCACCAGTACTGGCGAGGTGGAGAGTAGATGCTTGAGGTCTTTGAATGCTTCTTGCACTTCTTCTATCCACTCGAACTTCTCGGCTTTACGGAGGAGTTGGTAAAATGGCAGCGCCTTCTCGCCCATTCGACTGATGAATTGACTGAGCGTCGTGATTCGCCTACCTAGCTACTGGACGCCTTTTATGTTCTTCATCTTCTCCATGCGCCAGTATGGCTTTATCTTCTTCGGGTTTGCCTCGATTCCCCTTGCAGAGATGAGGTAACCGAGCAGTTGCCCGGATTGTAGCCGAAGGCACATTTTTCTGGATTTAGCCTTATCTGGTAGCAGTCGAGGTTGTCGAAGGTATCGTGGAGATTGTCGAGTAATAAGGCCTCCTCCTTAGTTTTGACGATGATGCCGTCGACGTAGACCTAGATATTTTGGCCAAGTTGGCTCTTAAGGCAGGCCTGCATACACCGCTGATAGGTGGCTCCTACATTCTTCAGCCCGAAGGGCATTGTTGTGTAGCAGAAGACGCTGAAAGGCGTGATGAAGGCCGTTTTCTCCTGATCCTCCTCCTTCATTCGAATCTAGTGATAGCCTGAGTAGGCGTCAAGGAAGATGAGGCGCTCAAATCCCGCGGTGGAATTGATTATCTAGTCGATCCGCGGCAATGGGAAGTGATCTTTTGGGAAATGCTTATTCAGGGAAGTGAAGTCCACGCACATCCGTAGGATATCCGTGTCCTTTTTAGGAACAAGCACGGGGTAAGATACCCAAGTGCTCTCCTTGATCTCTCGTATGAAGTTAGCGTCGAGGAGTCTGTTGACTTCCATACTGACCACTTTTTCCCATGGCTCCAACAATCGACGTATTGTCTTCTTTACTGGTCTAGCTTTGGGATTCACGTTGAGGGAGAGCTCGGTGAATTCCCTGGGGACCCCTGGCATGTCTGCTAGACACCAGGCGAAGATCTCCCAGCGCTCATGGAGGAATTCGACGAGCGCGAGTTCCTATGCGGAACTCAGGTTGTTGGCGATGAGGGAGCTGTCTTGGTCGGGTCCGTTGGGTGGACCTGGACAACCTTGGTGTGCACCGACGAGTCGAAGGATTGATGGGTGCGTTTGGCTTGCTAGGAGGAGGAAGGCGGTTGTCTGTCGACTCCTTCAACCTTGCCAGCTCCTCCTGCATTCCAAAGGATTGGGATTTTTTTGAATTCCCTATCACAGCTCTCTGACTTGGCAAAGCTTCCGCTGATGGTGATGATGCCATTTGGTCCTGGCATTTTCATTTGCAGGTAGGCGTAATGTGGCACTACCAAAAACCTCGTGAACGTGACACGTCCAAAACGTAAGATGGTATTGTGAGGGCTAGTCGACGACTTCGAATTCCAGGCATTCCTGCCTGAAGTTAGATCATGTGCCTCAGATGACTGATACGTCCAAAACGTATCTACTTTCCCGAACACTTTTGCTATTGTTTCTCCTCTATATTTGTGTGATTTGGATACAACTAATGCGGACTGACGCTGTTTTCAAAGACTATTAAGTAGACTTGGTTGCATACTCTTTATTATGAATTGTCTAAGCAGTTGATCACATTGCTGAGAATATTTACATCATATGAAGCAAATGTGTTCGTGAAAGTTCTTTTGTCGCACTCAGTTTTCAACTGAATTGCTTGAGGACAAGCAATAAGCTAAGCTTGGGGGGAGTTGATACGTCCAAAACGTATCTATTTTCCCGAACACTTTTGCTATTGTTTCTCCTCTATATTTGTGTGATTTGGATACAACTAATGCAGACTGATGCTGTTTTCAACAGAATTGCCTTGGTGTCTACTTTTTGTGCAGAAAATCAACTATCAGGAAAAATCCCGGAAAATATGCCAAAAATCCTATTTCACCTGAATACTCCAGGAGCCAGAATACGAGACGGAGAAGAGCCAGGGGGTGGCCACACCACCTAGTGGCGCGGGCCAGGCCAGGCCGCGCTAGGGGGTGGTGTGGGCCCCCCAGGCACCCCCTTGGCCTCTCTCTTCACCTATAAGGAGCATTCTGACCTAAAAACTCCGGGGGGGGGGGGGTCGATGATTTTCCAGAAGGAGTTCTGCTCCGCCGCCACCACAAGATTCCACGAAACAGCACCAGAAACTCCGTTCTGGCACCCTGCCGGGATGGGGAATTGGAGGAGATCATCGCCATCATCATCACCATCACTTATCTATCGACCATCCATGTTTCCCCAAGCTATGAGTGAGTAATCCCCCGCTGTAGGCTATGGGGATAGTAGGGATTGGATGAGATCGTTCATGTAATGGCATCAGATTGTTAGGGCATGGTGCCTAGTATCTTTTATTAGTGCTTTATGACTTTTTTGCGACTTGTTGTGCTTAATGCTTGTCACTAGGGCCCGAGTGCCATGATTTCAGATCTGAACATGTTATTGATTCATTATGATAGTATTGTTTTTTGTCTTATCTGCAAGTTGTATACACACGTTGTTGTCCGGAACCTATGGCCCCGAAATGACAGAAATCGGGATAACCGGAAGGGAATGGCTTTGATGTGAGGATCACATGTGTTCACGGAGTATTAATGCTTTGCTCTAGTGCTCTATTTAAAGGAGCACCTTAATTGTCAGTAGTTCCCTAGAGGCCCCGCTGCAAACGGGCTGGCAGGACAAAAGATGTTGTGCAAGTTCTCATTGCGAGCACGTATGACTATATACGGAACACATGCCTAGGATTGTCTAGTACTTGGATGCTTTATCTTATTTATCTGCAATCACCCTATGTTCTGATTGCTATGTGAATTGTCTTGTCCATGCAACGCCCGTCCATCCATCCATATGCCTACCGCACTCAAATCCCACTATTACTACTTTTGTTACTACTGTCTTTGCTTTACTACTGCTGTTACTTTACTATTCCTACTACAAAACTGTTGCTACTAATAAACTACTGTGAGCAAGATTGTTTCCAGGTGCAGCTGAATTGACAACTCAGTTGTTAAGGCTTATAAATATTCTTTGGCTCCCCTTGTGTCGAATCAATAAATTGGGTTTCACTTCCCTCGAAAATACTGCGATACACCCCCTATACTTGTGGGTCATCAAGACTATTTTCTGGCGCCGTTGCCGGGGAGCATAGCTTTATTTATCAAGTTCACTTGGATTCTCTATTGTTCGCTGCTATCCATCCATCATGGGTAAGTCTCATGATGGCAAGGTTCCTATTTTACCATCCACTACAAGAAGAGGTACGTTTCTGAACACCTCTGCTGCTCTTGATTAACCGTCTGTTTTGAGTAAGTTCCTTACACCACCACATACACATGCTACACCTCTGCTGCTCTTGATTAACCGTCTGTCTTGATTAACCGTCTGTTTTGATGCTTATGATGCTGCTTCTACTGTGCTTGATAAGAGTGGTTCATTAGGTCCTTTCCTAGATGCTACGATTGCTAGAATTATAGCTGGAAATACTCAAACTCCTAATGAAGACACTACCGCACCTGTTAGCTCACCTAAGTCTAGTGAGAGTTATGATGTTGAAGATGGTTATGTTGAGATGACCGATGAGTTTATTAAAAAATGTAAGAACACCCATGATAGGAGCGCTGCTAAGAGTCTCCTTGAGAGGCGTACTATTAGATCGAAATTATATCCTGCTGCTTCTCCCATAAACATTATAGATGAAGATTATGATTTCTCTCTCGATCTATCTTACATAGCTATCGAGAAAGAACCTTTTTGTGGGACTAAGAATAAAAGTGCGGTAGCACATATGAATGAACTTTCTACCACGAGTGGCTTGTTTTCTGATGATATTAAGATGCGTACTTACTTTGTTGCTAAGATTTTTCCCTTTTCACTGAAAGGAGAAGCTAAAACTTGGTTTAGTAATTTACCTCCTGGATCTATTGATAGCCCTGAGTGCTTGATTAGTACTTTCCTGCAGAAATATTTTCCTCCTAGTGCTAGACATGCTATTTTGCAGGAACTTTTTGATTTTAAACAGGGAGAAAAAGAGGTATTGCCCGAATCTTGGGCAAGGTTTTGTGCTTTGATTCATGCACAAGCTAGAAGTCCATTACCTAAGAATGAGCTTCTTGATATATTTTATAATGGACTAACCGAGGAATCTAGGACATACCTAGATAGTTGTGCTTATTGTGTTTTCAGGAATAGGACTCCTAAGGAAGCTGAGGAATTAATGGCTAAAATAAGCAAGAATTATGAAGATTGGACTCCTCCTAAGCAAGCTATACCTGAAGTAATTGTACCTGAACCATCTATTCCTGTGCCTATTCCAACATCAAAGAAGAGAGGAGTTATTGAATTAAATGATGAAGTGATGAAGGAAGCTAAGAAATGTCTTAAGGAGAAGGGAATTAAAGTTGTAGATGTCAAGAATTTACCTCCTATAGAAGAATTATGTAAACCTATTCCCTACTCATCCACCATTGAGGTACACTCTCTCCAACACTTTGATGAAGGTGATATCCCTTACTCTAAACCTCCTGACCAATGCTTAGAAGAATTTGATATCTTTATTGTTAAGCAAGATAACTTTAATAAAAGGGTGCAAAATCATCTAATGGAAAACACTAGAGCTATTGTTGAGTTGAAAGATATTGTAGAAAGAATCTCTAATGATGTTAAAATGATTGTTAAACACTTTCAAATGGTTCAAACTCAAATAGATCAACTCGTTAAAGAAAAACATGCTTATGAAATTAGAACTAGAAGTGGAGCTGCTACCCAGGATCCTCTATATCCTGAGGGGCATCCCAAAAGAATTGAGCAGGATTCTCAACAAGCTGAAAAT
The DNA here is from genome assembly GCA_916181665.1 of Avena sativa. Taxonomy (NCBI): domain Eukaryota; kingdom Viridiplantae; phylum Streptophyta; class Magnoliopsida; order Poales; family Poaceae; genus Avena; species Avena sativa. The sequence continues at coordinate 453,401,964 of OV702295.1, read as the reverse complement.
AGTGGTTCTACTCGTAAGAAAAGGAAAAAGAAACATAAAACTATTGTAGAACCCTCTGAACCTGCTATAGATCCTAATAGTATATCTATCTCTGATGCTGAAACTGAAAGTGGTAATGAAGAAAATGTTGTTCCTAAGGAAGAAAAAGTTGAAGAACCTGAAAACCACACTAAGAATACTAAATACACCAAAGAAGATTTTATTGCTAAGAAACATGGTAGTGAAAGAGAACCTTGGGTCCAAAAACCTATGCCTTTCCCTGATAAGAAACACAAGTCAAAGGAAGATGAACACTATAATAAGTTTTGTGAGTGGATGAAGCCTTTATTCTTGCAAATTCATTTGACTGATGCTATTAAATTGCCTCCTTACTCAAAGTATATGAAGGACATTGTCTCGAATAAAAGGAAGATCCCTAATGAAGAAATTTCTACTGTGCTTGCTAATTATTCCTTCAATGGTAAGGTTCCTAAGAAACTTGGAGACCCAGGGAGCTAGAACAATTATGTTAGAACTGCTTTGTGTGATTTGGGAGCTAGAGTTAGTGTTATGCCTTTCTCTCTCTATAAGAGGCTCCAGCTTGAAAAATTGATACCAACTGATATATCTTTGCAAATGGCTGATAAATCTACCACTATTCCTATGGGTATATGTGAATATGTACCTGTTCAGGTGGCTCACAATTGCTTGATATTAACTGATTTTGCTGTGCTTGAAATGCCGGAAGATGATAATATGTCTATTATTCTTGGGAGACCTTATCTTAATACTGCAGGAGCTGTTATTAATTGTAATCAAGGAAAGGTGACCTTCAATGTTAATGACAAGGAACATACTGTCTATTTCCCAAAGAAGATTGAAAGGACTTATGGTTTGAATTCAATTGAACATATTGAAGGCATTCAAGTTGGAGAAATATATTGTCCCATACCGAGAGAAAAATTTGAAACTATTATGATTGGGACCATTACTATCAAGGTTAAGGTAACATAATCATTAGTGGAGTACAAAGTTTTGTCTCATATGCAATTGTTTTGGTAGCAAGACTTGATCAACCTAGCTAACAAAAGGATTCCATTGAACAAAACAATGTTTTCATTATGATTATCTCCGTTTATTTCTATCTTTTGCATTTTAGTTTTTTCTTTCGTTTAGTCTTCTTTGTGTTGTTAGTTGCTTGCATGTTAGAACTTCTGTAGTTCTAGCCTTGTTTTGTCCTCGCATCATGTTTCAAAAAAGAAAAAAAATCTGTCTATCAGAAAAATCATTCTTCTATTTCTAAAAAATGCCCAAAAATAAAGTGTCTCGAAAAATTCCAATAAATTCATATTAAATTTTTACGTGAAAAAAGGGGTAGAGGAGTACCTGGGAGGTACCAGGGGGGCCCACTAGGCAGGCACACCACATGGTGGCACGGCCAGCCTTGGGTGGCGCCATGCCCTGGTGTGGGCCACCCCTGGCCCCTACTAACTCTCTCACCTGCCACTTTCTTCTCTCTCCCAAGTAAGCTCCAGTTCATAGCTCAAAATCGCGTTCTTGCTGTGCTTGCTCTCAATTTTTTCTATCTCCTTGCTCAGCCCATCTTTCTTGTTGAAATTTGGAGCATTTGTTCCCTGGTATGTGACTCCTCCCCTTGTCCAAGTAGATTTGTGTTTAGTGGATTATGTGTTGAGTATTTTGCTGCTATAGGTGACTGGTTATGAGAGCTTGTAAGATTGTTTGATGCTTAGAGATATAGTTTTGATGCATGTTTAGGCCTCTTGCAAGTCCCTATGAGTAGAATCCTTCATTATATTTACTTTGCAATCACTTGTTTAATAGGTGTTTAAATTTCAGAATACCAAGCATGAACAACCATACTTTTGGAGAGATATTTGAGAGTGATGCACCTAGGAGGTCGAGGCCCTCGAGGACAGCCTCTCAAGCTAGGCCATCATATAAGGAAGATCTCATTGCAACTCGTATTGGTAGTGAAAGGGATGATGGGGATGCTCACCCATCCACTTTTCCTTGTTTTACTTTCTTACAAGCTGCAGATATTCTTGATGATTTCTTGCTACTGATTGAGAGGGTTGGTTTGACCTCATATATGCAAGATGAGAGTGCGCAATACGCTATGCTCACCAAAACTTTTGTTGAGAGCTTCACGTTTACTAACACACCGTATCAGTCTACTGTCTCTTTTAAAATCTATGATCTGCCCTTCACCATGCCTTTGGAGAGATTTTGCAGTATTGTAGGTGTGCGCATGACAGGGACCGTGAAGAAAATTCAAGGGCGACCCACTGATTTGTTGGAGCTTTACCGAGGGGTGACCAATGATGATGACCGTGTGGCGCAGCGTGGAAAGATAAGAAATATCCAACTCCCTGCTCTTAGACACTTCGCATATTATCTTGCTACTAGTGTACTGGGTAGGGAGAACACAAGTAATATCTCCAACTATCATTTAGCTTTCCTTGTTGCTGCACTCAACAATGATACTCGGTACAATCTTGGCTCGCTTATTGCTCGCCGCCTAGCTGCTAGGGGGCCTATCTATGGGGGCATCATTGCCTCGCGTATAGTCAATGCATTAGGTCTTTCAGTGGATCCCTATGATGCTATGCTGGCACCACAGAGGCTTGACCTTGTTGCCATGAAAACTCATCACTTTGTCACTGCTACCTCTGATTTGAGCAATCTAGTGTATAGGATGCTTTTCACTGACGGGGATGAAAGGGAGATCCTTTTGCCACAGCCTGCTTTGTTTAGTGTTCACAGGAAACCGTGGTCACGCTCCAAGGAGGAGGTGGACGAGCAGATTCGCTTGCTGGGCTTCCATGAGCAGCACCAGGAGGATGTGCCCTCCTATGATTACTCCGCGCATTACAGAGGGACGTACTCGAGTTCGCACCAGGATGAGGGGACCTCTTCGTCATACCAGGGTGACACTTCATCCTGGCCAGCTTGGGATTAATACCCACTTAGGCCAAAAGCCTAATCTTGGGGGGAGGTACGCCGACACCGCACTCATCTCCATATCATGTTGCGTCGGTACTTTGTATATTCATGTTTTCGTTCTCTTTTTAGTTTTCGTTCTTCTTTGCTTTTGCTTTCTAAAAACACAAAAAGACCAAAAATATTTCTGTTGTTTCTCTTTGGTTTGCTTCTTCTTTTTGCCTTGGTTTGTTTTTCCCTTTTCGCTTTGTTTGAACTTTTCGAAAAACCCAAAAAAAGTTGTGTTGCTTGTTTTTCTCTTTTGGTTCTTGTTTAAAAATCAAAAACACCAAAAATATTTGTCGTTCTTCTTTGGTTTTTGCGAATTTGCTATAGGGTTTGGCAGCTCTCAGTGGATATTGGTTTCATTTTATTATTCAAGCCACACAAGTGAAGAGCAATAATGAGGATCAATGACAACTTGAGGCGTGGTAAGAGGCTGGTAATGAACTCTACTTGTTTTCATTTTTGTACATATACTCATCATTGTGAGCTTGCTTAGTCCGTTCAAGTAGGGTGTATGTTATCTTTGGATGCTTAGTAGTTCTTTCTTTCTTATGATTAGCTCCAGCTCGCTAATAGTTTGTAGCATGTCTTATGAATGTTTGCTTGCATTACTCTATTCATAAATTGGTATGACACCGTGGTATCCTCCTCTGAATGTTTCATTTGAATTGACTTGGCACATGCTCACGCATGCACAGGACTGTGATAATCAGTTAAGCCTTGATGAATTATTTTGCCTTGAGGATCTTGAATCACTTTCATGCCATGAGTAGTCCTGTTTTGTTGTAAGCATGATAATGACAACTATTGCTCTCTCGTTTGTCACTCCCTTACTATTGCTAGCCTTCACTTTCATTGAGTATGTTTTACTCAAGTTTCCAACTCCCTAAACCAAATATTTCCAAAGTGTCCACCATACCTACCCATTAGCATCATTTGCTACCTCCGTGCATATTCAATGTGCCTTGTTTTCTTCCGAATAAAATGTTTGCTTGTTATGAGAAAGTTAGTTAGTAAAGCTCTCACGAACTTGATGGCACACTTTATTTTCTTGCACTTAATAAACTTGAAACATTGGGTCCTTCTTTGTTGCGTATATGCTTGCGCTTTATGAGTTGAAGTTATCAGAACCATGTATCATGGGTAACGCTTTCAACATTGCACTGGTACTTTGTACCTTGTTGATATCATGATTCTTTTGCTTATGGATCCCGGCGGTGTGAAATAAAAGTGGAACTTGTAAGATCATGGAGTTTGTATGTATGTTAGAGAAACGCCTGGGCCGCTAGCCTAAGCCATGCCTAATCATGGTGGAAACTTCCAGCATAACCATAATGAGCATTCTATGAAGCATCCTCAATAAAAATCTATGCACATAGTAAATAAAAAGATCGCCGAGATGCTCATTGTCTGCTTGCCTTGTATTTTGATTATGGGATAGCTCCCGTGTCATGTGCAAGGGGTACCTCATTGGAGGTTCTCTATGATATGTATATACTTAGAATGACAAGAGCTTGCTTGTGACTGAAGTTGAGTAGCATGAGGATCGGTCTTCGTAAGTAAGGGGCATGAGACTTCAATTTATAACTTGTCAAGCATATCCTCTTAGTTGTGTCACTTTAACCTTAACCATTTAAATATGCTTATGATAGGGGCAATGAGAGTTCAAAGCTAATGAGTACCATACTTTCAGCATTTGGAAGCTTTTCAAAATTATTCAAAACCTTTTTCTTCTACTTGTTGAGTCTCCACATATTCTTTGAGCACCTTCTTGAGAGCATAGTTGTCATTCTTTGTGTTTGTTCCATTACTTGATTATTTGTGTTATGACTTTGATGCTTGTATCCTCGATATCTTTACTTCTAGTCATCACTTGAACTTCAGAGGTGCCTTGGCATTCATAATCAAAGGCAAGCGAGATACCACTCTATCATACCTTTTTATGAGCATTGTAATGTTGCTTATGTTTGTGCTTCATGCTACTTATTATTCTTGAGTTAGAATCTCTTCATAGCTTGCAAAGACTATTAAGTAGACTTGGTTGCATACTCTTTATTATGAATTGTCTAAGCAGTTGATCACATTGCTGAGAATATTTACATCATATGAAGCAAATGTGTTCGTGAAAGTTCTTTTATCGCACTCAGTTTTCAACTGAATTGCTTGAGGACAAGCAATAAGCTAAGCTTGGGGGGAGTTGATACGTCCAAAACGTATCTACTTTCCCAAACACTTTTGCTATTGTTTCTCCTCTATATTTGTGTGATTTGGATACAACTAATGCGGACTGACGCTATTTTCAGCAGAATTGCCTTGGTGTCTACTTTTTGTGCAGAAAATCAACTATCAGGAAAAATCCCGAAAAATATGCCAAAAATCCTATTTCACCCGAAGACTCCAGGAGCCAGAATACGAGACGGAGAAGAGCCAGGGGGTGGCCACACCACCTGGTGGCGCGGGCCAGGCCAGGCCGTGCCAGGGGGTGGTGTGGGCCCCCCAGGTACCCCCTCGGTCTCTCTCTTAGCCTATAAGGAGCCTTCTGACCTAAAAACTCCGGGGGGTTTGACGATTTTCCAGAAGGAGTTCCGCTCCACCGCCACCACGAGATTCCACGAAACAGCACCAAAAACTCTGTTCTGGCACCCTGCCGGGACAGGGAATTGGAGGAGATCATCGCCATCATCATCACCATCGCTTCTCCATTGACCATCCATGTTTCCCCAAGCTATGAGTGAGTAATCCCCCGCTGTAGGCTATGGGGATGGTAGGGATTGGATGAGATTGTTCATGTAATGGCATCAGATTGTTAGGGCATGGTGCCTAGTATCTTTTATTAGTACTTTATGACTTTGTTGCGACTTGTTGTGCTTAATGCTTGTCACTAGGGCCCGAGTGCCATGATTTCAGATCTGAACATGTTATTGATTCATTATGATAGTATTGTTTTTGGTCTTATCTGCAAGTTGTATACACACGTTGTTGTCCGGAACCTATGGCCCTGAAGTGACAGAAATCGGGATAACCGGAAGGGAATGACTTTGATGTGAGGATCACATGTGTTCACGGAGTGTTAATTCTTTGCTCCGGTGCTCTATTAAAAGGAGCACCTTAATTGCCAGTAGTTCCCTAGAGGCCCCGCTGTAAACGGGCTGGCAGGACAAAAGATGTTGTGCAAGTTCTCATTGCGAGCACTTATGACTATATACGGAACACATGCCTAGGATTGTCTAGTACTTGGATGCTTTATCTTATTTATCTGCAATCGCCCTATGTTCTGATTGCTATGTGAATTGTCTTGTCCATGCAACGCCCGTCCATCCATTCCTATGCCTACCGCACTCGAATCCCACTGTTACTGCTTTTGTTACTACTGTCTTTGCTTTACTACTGCTGTTACTTTACTATTCCTACTACAAAACTGTTGCTACTGATAAACTACTATGAGCAAGATTGTTTCCAGGTGCCGCTGAATTGACAACTCAGTTGTTAAGGCTTATAAATATTCTTCGGCTCCCCTTGTGTCGAATCAATAAATTGGGTTTCACTTCCCTCGAAAATACTGCGATACACCGCTATACTTGTGGGTCATCAATGACATCCAGATTAATCTTGCCCAAGGGGTATACGACTTTCCCTGGGACGATGCCGTGGAACATTGTGTCCGAGGCCTCTAGACAAGTTGGTGGGATCCACATGGTGTGCTAGGTGCTAGCGAACATCAGGTTGATGCCGTTGTCGCTATCCATGAAGACGCGGATCATCTCAAAGTCTCCAATTTGTGCCTCGGGCACCAGGGGAGAGTGGCCTGGGTGAGGTACTTGATGCGGATGATCACGCTTGTCGAAGGTGATGCAGGACTCGCACCCACTGAGGTACTCAATGGTTGAGGGTGGAGCATTGATCGCCAAATTGACTTGGCGAGTGATTGATTTTTGCACCCGATTGGATGGGCGTCCTTTTTGGATCATGCCCATATTCCCCAGCACTCATGGGTACTGATCGCCTCCATTGTTCTGTGTTGGTGCAGCCGTAGGCGATGGCGGGCCGGGTGGTGGCGGTGGCGCTCCATGAGCCATAGCGCCCGGCGCAGCTCCGTAGTCATGGTTTATTGTGTCGCGATTCATCTGGGTGAGGCCTCCGTGGAGCTTGAGGAACTCGCGACAGTCCTATAGGAGGTGGCTAGACTTTTTCTTGTTTTCATATTTGTCAATGTAGAAGTGGATGTTGCAAGGTCCAGATAGCTTGTCCTGGATAGCGTTCCAAGTGCTTCATCGCGGGTACGGCGTTGCCATACCTGTGTGGTATTTCCGCTATCGCGGTATCCACCGCTATGATATCCGTTGTTGCGGTTACCATTGTCGCATCTATCAACATTGCCAGTCGCGACCATGTTGACTTCTTCGTGGTCTTTGTTACCGCGCATTCGACATTTTCCCGAATGGTCACATCTGCGGCCAAGGTCATTGTCGTCTGAGTGGGCACGGTTGTTTTTCACCATGTCCTCTCCATCGGCCCACCTGTTCATGATCTCCATCAGGTGGTCAATTGTTTTGGGCTTCGAGCGGCCCAGCTCCTCCCTGAGCTCTCTACGGCGTACACCGCTATGATTGCATGGTCCTCGGAGATATCCTATGCGGAATTTTCAATGATGGACCATCTCTGGATGTAAGAGCGCAATGACTCACTGGGATTTTGGTTGTATCCCCTTAGCTCTTCGATTGATGCAGGCCTTTTGTAAGTTCCCTTGAAGTTTTGTACAAAGTTGTATACTGGCTCATCCTAGCTGCGGACAGACCCGTGGGGGAGGTTGTTAAGCCACGCTGGACGGCGCCCTACAGCTACAGCTGGAGGCATTGCATAGCTGTGCTTGTGGTTCCTCCGTGCAGCCCGATGGAGGATATGTGATCCTCTAGCCAGATCTTTGGATCCTGGAGGCCGTCAAACTTCGGGTTCTTTGATAAGAATTTGAACCCCTTTGGCATTCACTTTTGCCGTATGGCTCTGCTAAAGCAGGTGGCGCCGCAGAACTTTGTTCCATCATTCTCCGAGTCTGTCGAGCGAGCGCACCTCGTGCGCATCTTGTCGACCTTGTGCTGTGTGATGTCATCATGCACGTCGTAGTTTTGGTCATGTCGTCGTGAGCAGCGTCGCCGTGACAAGTCATGCTCATCGTTGCTGGAGGAGGAGGGAGAGTAATACTTGACCAGAGCCTAACTTCTCTTCGGATCTGGTGCTGTATCCTTGGTGAGCGCAGCTTTGACCAATCCTAGGCCCGCGATCATAGATCAGTGCATGGCGGATCGTGGATCCCCAGCCAGTGGCTGGTTGTTGAGCAGGTGCATGGTGGCTGCTATCACCGCCGCGTGTGGTGTTTTGGGGAGCATGTTACCCATTGAATCCACCATCATGGATGAGAAGTCAAGGACTCGAGTGGCCTCTTCTCTCTCCCTATTGGGTATGTGAGCCAGTCGAGAGCATCTTATGGCAGCTGCATGGTCATTGCCTCTGGAGGAGGATCCTTCGATGGAAGAGAGCGTAGCTTGTCGGAGGCTCGATTCGTCCGTCGCCATTCTATGCTCGTCGAGCTAGGTGATCACTTGTTGCTGTCACTTGAACTCATCCATGAGAAGCCAGTGATAACCCATCAACATTTGTTGCGATGAGTTTGGTGGTAGGGGGTTTCCCCGTAGGGCCTCCCTGCAGCAGGCCCACTCAGCATCACTGAGCTTGATCAGTTGTCGTTTGTGGGTATGTTCACCCGTAGGGAGGTGCGGCTGATCTTCTGGGATGGGGCCATTGACTGGGGGCCGGTCTAGTGGCCCGTTGTTGGTGGGAGCTCCGTTGGAGGGGCCACCGTTCGCGACTAGGATACCACTGTTGGTACCGGTATTTCCCCGAGTGCCGCTGCCGCCTGTATTGATGACGGCGCACATGTAGTGGTTGGGGAAGCTGTTGCTTCTACGGCTCTAAGATCCGGAGCCGTAGGCTTCCTCTTCTATTGCCAGATCGCCTAGATCAGACTCGCAACTGTTGTTGCCGTCCATATTCTCGATTGATGTCGATGCATTGAGTTTGCTCAGGGTGCCAATTGGTGGTGGGAACCACGATGCAGGGGCAATCGAAGGAACCTTCGTCTGATCAAGGAGGCGAAGTGTGCCTAGCTGACCAACTTGGAAGCGTAAGTTCCCGATCTCCAAGACGATCCCGTCGCCAGCAGACTCGAAATCCGGGCGAGTTACCGGCGCGTGGACGGTGAAGTTGAGGGCGCCGAAAAGGAGGCGAGTCTCCGCTACTCCGGAGTCGTAGATCGCAGTTGCTGGGGCCGAGGAAGCCACGACATCAGCACTCCCGATTCCCATAGACGCCAGCAATTGACGAGAGGTTAACTCATCAATGCCCATCGCTGATGGACTTAGGTTCGAGGAAGTGGGGAGCGCTAGAGGCATTGATCGGCTAGCAAACAAGCACATAGGTGACACGAGGTTTACCTAGGTTCAGACCTCATAGAGGACCCTACTCTTGCTTGTCTGCTCTTGATTATGAGGAAGTCGAAGATTACAATGGTGCGTAGATGCGATCTGGCGGTGTGTATGCGGGGGTGTATGCGTTGGTCCTCCTCGCTGCCCCCTCCTAGCCTTTATATAGAGAGGCTAGGTCTCGGGGTAGAAGATCGAGTCGGTTACAAGTTAGAGTTTTCCTTTAAGTTTCTATCTACACGTACTTCGCCGTGTCCTCCAAGAAGTCGAATTCCAACAGGCCACCCGAATCTCTGTTGGGCTTCGATTGCACATTGGAATCCTTCTTGGGTTGAACCATATAGGCTAATCTTAGGTACCTGTAAGGTATACTCACGTCAGACGGAATTTTAGAATCACTCGATTTTGAATCATTTGATACATATGAGCCATGCCTTATGGGCAAGATGACTAGAACCCTGTTTTCCGGTACAATGGAGCGGGCGACAGATTTGTTGGAAATCATACGTACTGATGTATGTGGTCCAATGAGTGTGTCGACGCGAGGTGGATATCGTTATTTTGTTACTTTCACAGATGATTTAAGTAGATACGGTATATCTATTTGATAAAACACAAGTCTGAAACCTTTGAGAAGTTCAAGGAATTTTATAGTGAAGTGGAAAATCATCGTAATAGAAAGATCAAATTTCTGCGGTTCGACCGTAGAGGTGAGTATCTAAGTTACAAGTTTAGCACACGTATGAGAGAGTGTGGAATAGTTTCACAACTCACGCCTGCCAGAACACCGCAACGTAATGGTGTGTCGGAGCATCGTAATCATACTTGTGATGTCTGCAAGTGCACAGATCGTTTGTAGCTAGTTTTGAAATAAATATATCAATCCCAGAGGGAGCAGGAGTGTGAAGTCTAATAACTCTTGAAATAAATATTATGACAGAAATGCTAAATAAAGTTCTAAGTAACAAGATAAAATGTGAGTATTGTATAAAAGGGTGTTTTGGGGTTTTAGGTATAAGAGCAACAATACAGTAAAGTAAAACAACTGAATGCAGAAAGTAAGTATCACGTATGTAAGAGAGATTGGAACTGCAATAGGGAAAAAGCATTCCCAGGGAGTAGCGAATACACCACTAGAATTATAAGGAGCTAAGATAAATATTATTATCATGAACATTCTCTACTATGTATGTGTGGGAGGAACTCCGTGTTTGGACAATTAAGCAGGAACCACTGCGCACATCATCCTCATAACCACAGCAGTCAGCAATCGACATTAATCAAATTACTGTGCTATTAAGGGATGTAATCCTGTAGGACGTATCCCATGGCATGGATAGTGTTCCGTGAGTTTCCTCGGTTCCCAAGTTGATATGTAAGGAGTGCCAACAACTTTATAGTCAATGTAAGTGCTAACACGCCTCCTCCTACCAACAAGTAGTTCCTTCCATCAAGACCCCATGTGAGGCAAATATTGAGAGGTTGACTTATCTCAACATCAAGATGAAGACAATCTAACACATGGTCACAACGATGAATATCATAATAAACTTTATCTTATTTCAATCTCATACTAGGGTTTCTCCATCTCCCCAAGAACTAATGATCCACTCAGACATGGATGCAATCAACATCGTGGCAAAAACAATGGGATCTATCATAGATGAATAGTACTTGTATAAATCTACAACAAGTAGGGAAATTACAACAAGATCTAGACAAGATGTAGATGGGATGGATGGAGATGGTGGTGTTGCAGCGGTGGATGATGAAGATCAATGCCTTAGCCTCCCGGATCTGTGCAGGGCGAAGATGGATCCTCGGTGGATGAGTTCCCCCTCCAGATGCCTTCCGGAGGTGAGGTTTCAGCGATTTCTAGGTGTTCTGTATGTCGTCTCTCCGATCCAGTTGCACGGGGTGAAACTATTTGAGGAGGCGGAGGCGGCGCCAACTATATGGCCGGAAAATTTATTCCGGTCTTATAGTTGGTCGTTGAACCCTCTGTCTCCTTTATTCGCTTCTGGTTTTCTTCTGGTATTATTAATATTTCCCAAATAAGCAATTTACGTTGTTTTTTCTCCTCAGTACAACTACTCAAAGAATTATATCCATTGGATCCATCATCTGCCCTGATCCTGGTGAAAAACAGACATAAAATGTGTGCGCGAGTGCCGTAAAATGCCAAGATCCTACATCTACAATGCAAAATAATAATGTAAAACATTATGCAAATACGCACTCATCAATTTCCCCAAGCTTAGACTTTTGCTCGTCCTGAGCAAGTTTAGCTTAATGAATGTAATCCTCATATTCATGAAGCTGAGTCGATAAAATAAATGAGGCAGTTGCAGCATGCGTTTATCATATAGGATACATAGGAATAAGTTCATGAATAGTACCTTACTCGAACCATCTGAATAGTATTAGCAGGCTTCCACACCTTAGTGATCAACAGTTCATAAAAGATGAATCTCAACATAATGTAAAAGTACCCGGTTCAACCGAATGAGTTAGCAAGGTAGGCCTAAGTGTTTTAGGATCAATGTATTCACTTGGGATTCAAAATCTCAAAAGTGTCATTTTGTCATTCTAAAATATAGTGGTATATGCCTATTTTCTCTTTGCACACTTGCTCTTTTCCTTTTTTCTTTTCTTCTCTTTTGTATATATGCTCACACTTTTGTTTAAGTGCTATGCAAAGGAGCTAGCCATACATTCAACTTCATGTAGGATTTCAAAGTTTAACAATCTTAATTATCGAATTCCAATTGTATATGAAGCATTCTTATGACTTGAAGATTCTACTTCGACTTGTTCTCACTCTATTTTGATAGCACTTTCATTTTCCTTAGTTCAAGGTTTCTTTTTCAACTTAACTGCATAGATAAGTTTTCTTTGTAAATCAAACCATAGAATTACAACATATTGACCAAATTATCTTTGTATGTTCCATTAATACCAATGGCGTGGAAGACTCCTATTGCCATCATGAAGTGCAAGTAAAATTATACTCAAGCCATTCATATATCCAATAAAACAAACACAAACTCAATATTGCTCCATATATAATAATAAACTCGAAATTTCATAAAAGGGATCGACTATTCCTAAAGGGAATTCTAATGATGCAAACTTTATTTCTAGTTTGAACTAATGCAAAACTAATAATAAAAACTTATAAGATAGATTACAAGGTCTTAAAGATCTCCCCAAGCATGGAATCAAGCTAGGCGGGATCAAATAATCCCTTGGGATTATTTGATACCGTGATTATTGTACATCACTGTGGCACCATGGCACGTGGTATCTTCTCTTCACGGGGCAGCCTGAGACAGAGGGATTAATTGATAGCTTCTAATTCCTTAACACGCAGCTTTTAGAAAAGATTGTTCCTCTCCAGCAGTTTCACTTGTTCTTTAATGAATTCATTGTTTTCCTGAAGTGTTTGTAGCGCCTTAAGACTCATAGACAAACCTGCTTCGGTTGTTTGCTTGTTATCTTCATCAAGTTTGTCAAGATAAAGTCGCAGCAATCGAAGGTTTTTGGGTGTCCCTGGCTTCTCCTTGTCCAACTCTTCAATCTTCAGCTCTAGGGCCTTCAAATTCCTCTTCTGACACCCATGGTCAGCATCAAGGAACTTTATAGGGATGGTCTTGATCTCCTTGCCTTGCTTGCTATTGCTCCTGATCCCCATAGGAGCCTTTCTTCTTGGCTTATTTCCCTTGGTTGAGAGTCCTCACGTGTGAATAAGAGGTAGATTGGTTTCTAGAGATTATGATTAGAGAGGGAGACAATGACAGTATATAAGGGGGGTCTAAGGTCGGTAAAACTCTTGAGAAACACCAAATTGTCGCCCAAGAAAAGAATCGTAACGAAACAGGGAAAGAAATCACGAATTTGGAAGTGTCCTGTCGTGTGATGACCCACAAGTATAGGGGATCGCAAAAGTCTTTGAGGGAAGTAAACCCAATTTATTGATTCAACACAAGGGGAGCCAAAGAATATTTATAAGCCTTCACAACTGAGTTGTCAATTCAGCTACACCTGGAAACAATCTCGCTCGCAGTAGTTTATCAGTAGTAATAGTTTTATAGTAGCAATAACAAAGTAAAAAGCAGTAGTAAAAGTAAAGACAGTAGTAACAATTGCAGTAAACAATAGGATTAAAATGCGGTAGGCATAGGGATGGATGGACGGGCGTTGCACGGACAAGACAATTCATGTAACAATCAAGACATACGACATTTGCAGATAAATATGATAAAGCATCCAAGTACTAAATAATCATTGGCATGTGTTCCATATATAGTCATACGTGCTCGTAATGAGAACTTGCACAACATCTTTTGTCTTGCCAGCCCGTTGTAGCGGGGCCTCTAGGGAATCTACTGGCAATTAAGGTGCTCCTTTTAATAGAGCACCGGAGCAAAGCATTAACATTCCATGAACACATGTGATCCTCATATCACAGCCATCCCCTCCGGTTATCCCGATTCTTGTCACTTCGGGGCCTTTGGTTCTGGACAATAATATGTGTAAACAACTTGCAGGTAAGATCATAAACAATAATATCCTCATGAATCAATAACATGTTCAGACCTGAAATCATGGCACTCGGGCCCTAGTGACAATCATTAAGCATAACAAGTTGCAACAATGTCAAAATCACTAATAATAGATACTAGGCACCATGCCCTAACAATCTGATGCCATTACATGAACAATATCATCCAATCCCTACCATTCCCATAGCCTACAGCGGGGGATTACTCACTCATGGATGGGGGAATCATGGATGGATGATGGAGAAGCGATGGTGATGATGATGTCGATGATCTCCTCCAATTCCCTGTCCCGGCAGGGTGCCAGAACGGAATTTCTGGTTCCAAAATCGCGGCTTCTGGTCGTGGTGGCGTAGTGGAACTCTATCTAGAAAAACGTCGAACCCCCCCTCTGTTTTTAGGTCAGAGGCTTATATAGGCGAAAGGAGAGGTCGAGGCGGAGTCTGAGGTGGCCACACCACCTCCTGGCATGGCCTAGCCTGGCCTGCACGGCCAGGTGGTGTGGGCCCCTCATGGCCCCACTCCATCTCATCTTCTGGCTTCGTGAGTCTTCTGGTAAAATAGGGATTTTGCGATATTTTCCGGGATTTTTCCTGAAAGTTGAATTCCTGCGCAAAAACAAGACACCAAAGCAATTTTGCTGAAAACAGCGTTAGTCCACATTAGTTATATCCAAATCACACAAATTAGAGAAGAAACAATAACAAAAGTGTTCGGGAAAGTAGATACGTTTTGGACGTATCAACTCCCCCCAAGCTTAGCTTATTGCTTGTCCTTAAGCAATTCAGTTGAAAACTGAGTGCGATAAAAGAAACTTTCACGAACACATTTGCTTCATAAGATGTACATATTCCCAGCATATGATCAAATACTTAGGCAATTCATAATAAGGAGTATGCAAATAAGTTTACCCAATAGTCATGCAGGCTATGAAGAGATTCCAACTCATTAATAATAAGCAACATGACGCATAAGCATATGCAAGATTGAAGTGCTCATAATAAGGTATGATAAAGTGGTATCTCGCTTGCCTTTCATTGGAGCAAAACATAAATGCCAAGGCACCTCTGAAGTTTAAGTGAAGACTAGAAATAAAAATATCAAAGATACAAGCATCAAAGTTATGTCATAGTTAACCGTGTTTTAGGACAAGCATACTACACTAAGAAAGACAGCTATGCTCTCGGGAAGGTGCTCAAAGAATAAATGGTGACTCAACATAAAAGTGAAAGAAAAAATTGAAAAGTTTGAAAGGCTTCCAAATGTTGAAAGTATGGTACTCATTAGCTTTGAGCTCTCATTGCCCCTATCATAAGCATCTTTAGGTGATTAATGTTAAAGTGAACAAATATGAGGATATGCTTGACAAGTTATAAGTTGAAAATCTCATGCCCTTGCTTACGAGTACCGAACCTCATGCTACTCAACTTTAGTCACGAGTAAGTTCTTGTCATTGTAAGTACATGTATATCATAGAGAACCGCCAACGGGGTACCCCTTGCCCGATGATACAAAAGCATTCCCATATCAAAATGATAAGGCAAGCAGACAATGAGCATCTCAGTGATCTTTTTATTTGCTATTTGCATAGGTTTTTATTAAGGATGCTTCATAGATTGCTCACTATGGTTATGCTGCAAGTTTCCACCATGATTAGGCATGGCTTAGGCTAGCGGCCCAGGCGTTTCTCTAACACATATACAAACTCCACGAGCTTACAAGCTCCCCTTTTATTTCACAACGCCAGGATCCATAAGCAAAAGAATCATGATATCAACTAAATAATGTGCAATGTTGAAAGCGTTCCCCATGGTAACATGGTTCTGCTAATTCACAACTTATAAAGCACAAGCATATAAGCAACATAGATGGACACAATGGTTCAAGTTTATTAAGTGCAAGAAAATAAGGCGTGCCATCAACTTCGTGAGAGATTTACTAACTAGTTTTCACATAACAAGCAAACATTCTTATATGGAAGAAAATACGGCATAATAAATATGCAAGAAACAACAAAGATGCTAATAGGTATATATGGTGGACTCTTTAACAACTTTGGTTTTAGGGAGTTCGATGCACGGGTAAGGTTTATACTCAGGACAAGTGAAGGCTAGCAATAGAAAGGGAGCGATAGTCGAGAGAGAAGTAACTGTCATAATCATGATTGCGACAAAACAAAATTAATAGTGGCATAAAAGTGACACAAGAACTCTGAGGCAGAATAAATCATCGAGGCTTAACTGAATTTTTGTTTAGTCATATGCATGCGTGAGCATGTGCCAAGTCGCTTCAAATAAAACATTCAGAGGAGGGCACCACAATGTCATACCAAGTTACGAATAGAACAATGTGAGCAAACATTTATATGACATGTTACAAACTATAATTGTTTGGAACTGATCATAAGAAGGCAAGGACTACTTGGTATACATTAAATAACATACACCTTATATAAACAAACTAAGCATGCTCACAATGATGAGTATATGTACAAAAATGAAAACAAATAGAGTTCATACTAGCCTCTTACCACACCTCGAGTTGTCATAAATCATCATTGCCTTTCACTTGTGTAACTTGAATAATAAGATAGAACCTGAGGACCGCTGAACCCTGCAACGAACTTTACAAAACCAGATAATAACAACAAATATTTTTGGGTTTTATATTTTAAAGGCAAGAACCGAAGGGAAAAACAAGCAAAGTGAAATCTTTTTGGATTTTTCGAATAATCAAAACAAAGCTAAAAAGGATGAAGCAAACCAAGGCTAAAAGACAAAGTAGACAATAAAGAGAAATAACGAAAATATTTTTGGTCTTTTTGTGTTTTGGAAAGCAGAAGTAAAGCAAGAGCAAAAACTAAAAAGAAAACGAAACATGGATCTGCAAAGTACCAACATAAAATGATATGTAGATGAGTGTAATGTCGGTATACCTCCCCCCAAGCTTAGGCTTTTGGCCTAAGTGGAGATCAATCCCAGGCTGGCCAAGATGGAGCACCTCTATAATATGGGGAAGAAGTGCCTTCATTCTGATACGAACTTGAGGACGCCCCAGCGTAGTGTGCAGAGTAGTCGTAAGAGGGCACATCCCCCTGGCGCTGCATGTGGAAGCCAAGCAAGCGGAGTTGCTCGTCTACCTCCTCCTTGGAGCGCGACCATGGCATCCTGCAAATACTGAACAAAGTAGGTTATGGAAAGGGAATTTCCCTCTCATCTCCGTCAGTAAACAACATCCTATAGACTAAACTCTCCGTACTAGAGTTAGCTGTAACAAAGTGATGTGTTTTCATAGCGGCAAGGTCAAGCCTTTGCGGGGTTAGCATAGTATCATTAGGATCAACATGACGTTCCAAGGCAGCAACCATGCGTGCAGCAATAATGCCCCCATAGATGGGTCCTCTAGAAGCTAGGCAGCGAGCAATGAGAGAACCAAGATTATATTTGGTATCATTATTAAGTGCGGCAGCAAGAAAACCTAAATGATAATTAGAAATATTACTAGTGTTCTCCCTACCAAGAATTCTAGTGGCAAGATAGTAAGCAAAATATCTAAGAGCTGGGAGTTGAATGTTTCTTATCTTCCCGCGCTGAGCTGTGCGGTCATCATCATTTGTTACACTTTGATAGAGTTCCAGCAAATCAGCGGGTCAACCTTGAATCTTCTTCACTGTCCCAGTCATGCTAATGCCTATAATGCTGCAAAATCTTTCCAATGGCATGGTAATAGGCATATTATAGATTTTGAATGAAACGGTTGACCTATAAGGGGTGTTAGTGAAAGTGAAACTTTCAACAAAGGATTTGGTGAGCAAGGCATATTTCTCACTCTCATATTGCATATAAGTGGTTAAACCAACCCTCTAAACAAGAAGTAGGAAATCATCGAGGATCCCTGCAGCTTGCAAAAAGGCAAAACAAGGGAAGGTAGATGGGTGAGCATCTCCCTCATCTCCTTCATTGCCAAAGCGTGGTGCAATAAGATCTTCATTATATGATGGCCTGAATTTTGAAGCTGATCTCGAAGGCCTTGCCCTCCTGGGTGTGTCTCTCTCAAATACTTCTCCAAAAGTGTGGTTGTTCGTCTCCCCTTTTCTGAAATTTCACACAACCATCATACAAGTGATTGCAAAGTGATTACATAATGAAAGGAGCTACTATAGGGACTTGCAAGGGAGCTAAACATGCACCAAAACAATTTCTATAAGCATAGAACTAGCATGCAAGCTCACATAACCTGTCACCTACAGTAGCAAAATACTCAAGATATAAACCACTAAACACAAATCTACTTGGACAAGCAGAGGAGTCAAATACGGGAGAACAAATGCTCCAAATCTCAGCAGCAAAGATGGTATGAGCAAGGAGATCGAAAATCGCGAGCAAGAACAGCAAGAACACGGGTTTGAGCAATGAACTGGTGTTTTCTCGGGAGAGAGAAGGCAGTGGCAGGAAGGAGAATAAGTGGAGGGCCAGGGGTGGCCCACACCATGGCCAGGCGTGCCCCTGGTGTGCCTGCTCCACCAGGTGGTGTTCCTGCCTGGTGGTCCCCCCGGGTCACTCCAGGTACTTCTCTGCCCCTTTTTTCACGTAAAAATTTAATATGAATTTTCTAGAATTTTTCAAGATACTTTATTTTTGAGCAATTTTCATGTATTGATGAATGATTTTCTGGCAGAAAGATAGAATTGAAATGATGCAATAACAAAACAAAAACTAAACTTTAGAAGTTCTAAGACACTCTAATATGCAAGCAACTAATGATGGCCCAAAATATATCGAGCTCGTTGGGGAACCCCAAGAGGAAGGTATGGTGAGCACAGCAGCAAGTTTTCCCTCAGTATGAAACCAAGGTTTAATCGAACTAGTAGGAGCAAGGAAACACCCCAAAGGTGTTGCTAGCTGAGCCTTGGCAGGGCGCACTACCGGAGCTAGTAGCAACGTGGAGACCTGCCCAACACAACCGCAGAACTTTGCCCCCAACTTGCGATGAGGTTGTGAATCTCACCGGTTTTTCTAAAAACAAAGGATTAAATGTATCGAATGGAAGAAAGTAATAGTTTGCAGAAAGTAAACACAAAGCAGTAAATAGTTGATTGTAGATTGATGTAAAAGAAATGACCGGGGTCCATAGTTCACTAGAGGTGGCTCTCCTTAAGATAGATAACATGCTGGGTGAACAAATTACAGTGGGGCAATTGACAAACATCGAGAAAGCATACAAGCATATACTACTCATCTTGACTCCTTTGAGACTTGATTGGGCATTAATATTATACATAGACCGCCATCCAACTTCATCTATGACTAATAATCCACCTTCAGGTTATCATCTGAACCCTCTCTAGTATTAAGTTGCAAGCAACAGATTATTGCATTACGAATTGCGTGTAAAGTAAACAATACATTTGTTCTATGAACAAAGGATTATTGTTTTCTCCCTAGTAGCAATAGCACATCTAGTACCTTAGATATTTCTGTCACTTCCCTAGATTACCAGAGGCATGAACCCACTATCGAGCATAAATACTAACTCTTGGAGTTACTAGTATCTACTTGGCCAAGATAGCTACTAACAACGGAAAGCATGCAAGATCACAAATAACAAATACATGATAGAATCAATAATCAATCTAAAATAGCATCTCAATATCCATCGGATCCCCGCAAACAAAACATGCAGAATTACAAATAGATGATCTTGATCATGAACGGAGCTCACAAGATCTAAACATGATAGCACAAAGGAGGTGAACCAGCCATCTAGCTACTACATGGACCCATAGTCCAGAGATGAACTACTCACGCATCACACCGGAGGCTTGCATGATGATGAAGAAGGCCTCCAGGGTGAATTCCTCTCTCTGGCAGGGTGCCGGGAAGAGCTTTAGATCCCTCCCGATCTAGGGATGGAGTCGACGGCGGCTATAGACTCTTTCGTGGATTTTTGATCGGGTATTTAGGGTTTCTGTATCAGAGGCATTTTATAGTCGGAAGGGGAGGCCGAGGGGGTGCCTAGGGCGGCCAGACCACCCCCTGGCGTGGGCCAAGCCTAGCCATGCGGGGAGGTGGTGTGGCCGGGCCCCATGCCCTCTCCGTCTCGTATTCTGGCTCCGTGTGTCCCTCGGTGAAAAACTGACTTTGGCTTTTGTCCCATCCAATTCCGAGAATATTCATTTTCTGACTTTCCTGGAACCAAAAACAGCAGAAAACAGGCAGCTGGCACTGTGGCTCTTGTTAATAGGTTAGTCCAAGGAATCATATGAAAAGTACTCCAAAGCTAGAACAAAACATAAGAAAGTAGATAAAACCAAGCATGGATCATCAAAAATTATAGATACATTTGCAATGTATCAACATCCCCAAGCTTAACTCCTGCTCATCCTCGAGTAGGTAAGTGATAAAAAGAAAGAATAATTTTTGAGGTGACATGCACCATCATAAACTTGATCAAAGTATTTGCAAAACATTCAAAGCTGGGATCATAATACTTTAATCATAGCATGAAAGACAAAGTTCTAGCAATAAGACAAAGCAACTGTGTTGCAACATGAAAAGTATAAACAAAAGATTCATGAATAACAATACTTTGCAAGACGTTTGTTTGTTTCACATAAAGAAAACATAGCATAATGGAGTTTAGCTTGCCCCTCATAGAGTAGCAAAGATAAATGCATAGGACACCTTCAAAGTTCATAAGAATGACTAGATACAAATAGTTTAAAACAAGCAATATCAAGTTATGCATCAATCAACTAGTCTTGGGACAATGCACATTGAACTAAGAATGGCCACTATGCTCTCAAAGTAGGTGCATAAAGATAGAATGTGAAGACTCAATATAAAAGTGGAAGAAAGGCCTTCGTAGAAGGAAGTAGGGATTCAAGTTTCATAAAGAGCTTCCAAAAATTATGGTAGTAAATAGCTTTCAGCTCTCATTGCTCCTATCATAAGCATCTTGAAGTGATTAAGGTTAAAGTGAACAAACTATGGTGTATATGCTTGACGAAGTATAACTTGGAAATCTCATGTCCCTTGAATACGAGGGCCGCTCCTCATTCTACTCAAGTTTAGTCACCGGTAAGTTCTTGTCATCATAAGTACATGTGTATCATAGAGAACCGCCAACGGGGTACCCCTTGCCCGATGATACGGAAGAATCCCCATATCAAAATGACAAGGCAAGCAGACAACGAGCATCTCAACAATCTTCTTATTTAGGAATATGGTGCTTTTTTCTCTCTTTCCTTTTTTCATAATCTTTTTTTATTTTTCTCTTTTTTTCTTAATATCGGACTCTTTTTTTATAAGAAGAATGCTTCATAGACATCTCATCATGGTTAAGCTGCAGGTTTCCACCATGTCAGCATGGATTAGACCAGCGGCCCAGGCGTTTCTCTAACACATATACATAACTCCATGGACTTACAATCTCCCCTTTCATTTCACATCGACGACATCCATAGACAAAAGAGCATGATATCAACTAGGTACAAAGTACAAATGCAATGTTGAAAGCGTTCCCCATGACAACATGGTTCTGCTAATCCCCAACAAATAAGTGCAAGCATATACAACATAGAAGACACAATGGTTCAAGTTTATTAAGGGAAAGAAAAGTAAAGTGTACTATCAAGTTCGTGAGAGCTTTAATCACTAGTTTTCACATAACAAATTTAATTTGGAAGGTAGATAAAAACAAGAATATACTTGGAATAGCATATGCTAGTAGGTAGGTATGGTGCACTCTTTGGAATAACTTGGCTTAAGGAGTTGGATGCATGAGTGGAACTCATACTAGGATACGGAGGCTAGCAAAAGACTGGGAGTGACAAACTAAGAGAGCAATAATGGCCATAATCATGTAGAGCGACAAAACATCATTGATCAAAGCATAAAGTGATACTAAAAGTTGAAAAGTAAAGGATCATCAAGGCTTTGGTGACTTGGGATAGTCATAACATGGTGTGAGCATGTGCCAAGTCAACCCAAATAAAGCATCAAAGGAGAATACCACAATACTATGCCTTAATATGCTAAAACAACGCATGATCCTTCCAAGGCACATTAAGCAATCTCAATTGTTGATAACATGTCATGCTACAACAAATAATACTAAGAATAAAACCAAAACAATATCAAGCATGGCATGGCGAATCATAGGCCACAGTCAAAAACAAGCTCTCTTTACCACTTAAGCATGAACTTTCCTACTCTTTTCCAATCCAAACCAAACTATTTGAAAACCAATGCATGAAAGAGGGGGTCCAACCAATTTATTCAGAAAACTAAGCAAACCAAGCAAATGAAAAACCAAAACGAAAACAAAAAAGAAGACGCTCCAAGAACAACACAACTGTGTATGAAACAATAAAAATTAAGCGTTTGGAAGAAACCTGGGATTTTTATTGATGAAGAGGGGGATGCCTTGGGCATCCCCAAGCTTTGACGCTTGTACTTCTTGGATATTTCTTGGCTTGACATGCGTGGTATCCCCAATCTTGAGCTTTATTCCAGCCTTCATCTCATTACTCATTCCTTCCATACACCTAAATTTTTTCCTTCATACAAAACTTCACACAATCTTTATTAGCAACATTAGTCCACTCAAGATAATAAGTCTTTAGGTTCAGTTCTAACACCAATAAAACTTCCATTAAAACACTAGCTAATGTAGCACTTAACTCAGAAAGCTCAATTCCCTAAAAGAACTCAAAAAGAACCAACAAGAAGCAAATGCAGAAAATGGCAGAAATCTGTCAAAACAGACCAGCAGGTAAAGACGAATTTTTTCGAAGACATTCTGTTTCTCAAATCAAAAAATGTTGAACTAACGAAATTTAGATAACAACCTGGGGCCGAAGAACAAAAATTCACGCCTCAAAAGGACGTACAGAGATTTTACACAAATTTTTATGGTGAAGCATAGAAATCTGTTTCGGGACAGCAACTTTTCCAATCATTACTTCTCTCTCATTAGCGGTTACTCTTTGCACAAAAAGCAAATAAAAAGGATAAGGAGCGGTTATTACAGAGGTAATAACTTCCAAGACTCATCTAAAACTTTTGGGTGATCTCCCAATAAGTACTTTTCTTTAACGCCTTTAAGTTAGGCATAAGAAGCAAGAAAAAGAATCAAGTGTTCTCCAATGAAGGAGCATTACGAGCAAATTTTGTTTTCATAGGATAAACAAAAGAAATCTTCTCTCTCTTCTTAGGGAAGTGTTCTATACCTTTCTTGACCGAGAGTTGATATTTAATGGTGCCTTCTTTCATATCAATAATGGCACCAACAGTTCTAAGAAAAAGTCTTCCCAAAGTAATAGGACAAGAAGCATTGCATTCAACATCCAAAACATAGAAATCAATGGGGACATAAACATTGTTAACCATAATAAGAACATTAGTAAGAATCCCCGTGAGTTTCTTTTTAGCATTATCATCAAGTGGGACATTCAAATAACAATCTTCAAGAGGTGGCAAATCAAGCATATCATAAATCCTTCTAGGCATAATAGAAACACTACTATCAAGATCACATAAAGCATTAAAATCAAAATCATTCACTTTCATATTAATGATGAGTTCCCAACCATCCTCTTGTTTTATAGGAATAGAAGCTTTATGTTTCATCTTTTCTTCTTTAATTTTTATGAGAGCAACAATGATGTGTTTTGTAAAGGCCATATTCATAGCACTAGCATTAGGACTTTTAGCAAGCTTTTGTAGGAACTTAATAACTTCAGAAATATTGCAACCATCAAGATCAAAATCGAATTTATCATCTAAAGTAGTAGAACTATTACTAGCCTCAACATTAGTGGTAGTGATAGTAGAAACACAAATGTTTCTAGCAATTTCATCTTCTCTTTCCCAGTTAGCATGCAATTCAGCTAATAGTCTAACATTTTCATCACTTCTAACTTGTATGGCATTAGTAGCAGCAAAAGGATTATCAATAGTTTCAGGTTTAGCAGCCATTTTATTAATCAAAGAGGATTGTGCTTTAGACAAAGATGATATATTCCTTTCAGCATTAGAGAGTTTCAATTGCAAACTAGGAATTTCTCTATTCAAACTCTCAAGTTGATGACTAATATTCTTCAAAATTATAGATTGTTCCTCCATAGTTTTAGTAAACAACTTATTTTGTTCATAGTGCATTTGCATGAAGTTTTTAGTGGCTCTTTGAACTTCTAAAATTCTTCCTTCACTAGGTATTCCAGGTTTGCCGTTATAACCATAAGCATTGTTAGGAGGGTAAGGCCTATAATTGTTATTACCATAAGCACTTTTGCCAAAATTGTTATTTCTTATGAAGTTCACATCAACTTGATCTTATTGAGCTACCAAGGAGGATAGGGAAACATTATTGGATCAATATGGGCTTTCCCATTAACAAGCATAGACATAATAACATCAATTTTATCACTCAAGGAGGAGGTTTCCTCAACAGAATTTACCTTCTTACCTTGTGGAGCTCTCTCAGTATGCCATTCAGGGTAGTTAACCATCGTATTATCCAAAAGCTTTGTTGCAGCACCCAAAGTAATGGTCATAAAGGTACGTCCAGTAGCAGAATCCAATAAGTTTCTTGAAGAATAGTTCAATCCTGCATAAAAGGTTTGGATGATCATACACGCATTCAGTCCATGAGTGGGACAATTCTTTACCAAAGATTTCATTTTTTCCCAAGCCTGAGCAACATGTTCATTATCAGATTGTTTAAACTTCATTATTTCACTTATCATAGATATAATCTTAGCAGGAGGATAGTATTTTCCAATGAAAGCATCTTTGCATTTAGTCCAGGAATCAATACTATTCCTAGTCAAGGAATTCAACCATTCTTTAGCTTTTCCTCTCAAAGAGAAAGGAAACAATTTAAGCTTAATAATATCTCCATCTATATCCCTATGCTTTTGCATCTCACAAAGTTCAACAAAGTTATTTAGATGAGAAGCAGCATCTTCATTACCCATACCAGAAAATTGTTCTCTCATAACAAGATTGAGTAAAGCAGGTTTTATTTGAAAGAAAGTAGCTTCAGGAACAGGTGGAGCAATAGGTGTGCTCATGAAATCATTGTTGTTGGTGCTAGTGAAGTCACACAACTTAGTGTTTTCCAGAGTAGTCATTTTTTGTGTTTTTAATAAATAAAGCAAAACTTGTAAAACTATTTTTTTGTGTTTTTGATAAAGAAACAAGCAAACAAAGCAAAACAAAAATAACAAAGTAAAGAGATTGGTTATGAGGGTGTCGGGGGGATGATCCCCAGATACCCCAACCGGACAAGAAACAGGGCAGTCGGATCGCGTCCGGCTGGCCGGATGCAGCCGGATAGAGCAGGCCAGGCCGGCTATCGCATGGTAGCTGGATCGACAAGAAGCAGCCGGCTACGGCGACGTAGCCGGAACCAATAAAGGAGACAAGACGACGTGTGGATCAGTGCACGGTATGCCCTGTACGATGACAAGACCGGCAACTACTCGGCCATACCGAAGACTTTGCGGGGATGATGCAGGAACAGTGGCCCGATGCTGACAACAAGCCCGCACGGCGTCCACTGTGCCTATCACAGCCATACCACTCATACTCCCATGGGACATATTGTACCAGATGCTGTAGATGACCAGTCGACTGGGACCCGCCTGTGGGGCCCGCCAGTCAGACTGGCCAGTGAGACCGTTGCCTCTCTGCCTATATAAGGAGAGGCAAGGCCTCAGTAGTAAGGGTTGGTCTCGGTGCATTTAAGGCAATAGCTAGAGAACACAGCTCAAGGAGCACTTGTAGTTCGTATATCCCTCATAGTCAGATCCGGCAGGAGTAGGAGTTTTACCACATCGCGAGGGCTCCGAACCTGGGTACTACCTGCGTCTAGCTACACTTGCTTGTATCCAATCCCGCCTGCGGATGCCATCGATAGCTTCCCTGCTAGTCCCTACACCTGTATCTAACCTTCCTAGGTACTGCCGTTCCCAATACAACGACAGTTGGCGCCCACCGTGGGGCTGATGGCTTCGACCGGAGTCACGTTTCGCATGGGACCCCGCACTTCAGCCGGTGAGCGCGTGGCCTCCGGCCTGGTACTCATGCTCGGCAAATTTGACTGCGTCATCGACAACGCTTCCTGCTTCGCCGGAGCTTCCTTACCGGCGAACGGCTCCATCCTGCTCTTTGGCGACCTCCCCGTCTACGTCGCCACCGTTCCGGAGCGTTTCCCTAGGGAGATCATCTCTGTCGTGGAGCTACCGCATCCGGGCAGTAGCGCCTCTATCGCTTCCTGCGGCGTGGAGGTCATGATGGCTGGCTCGAGCTCTCACCCCCGCCAACCGCGGGAGCAAGGCACGGACGAGGTTGGAACTTCCACACCTCCGCAACCTCGGAATCCGGTGGAGGATGCCATTGACCGGCTCCTGACGCTGGTTAACCTCGGGGATAACCCGGAGGAGGCGGAAGCCAACTTCGCCATGGAGAGACAAATCCTCCTCCAGGAGGCCATGGAGCTGGTGGCAACCCGCAAGCAACTCGAGATCACCCGGCGCGAGTACGATCACGCACACGGCTTCACTCTAGCTACCGCGGAGCCGAGCCGGTGCGGCCAGGTATGGCGCCGGGGCAGCGAGCTAGGCGGTAGGACGGAAAAGGATGGGAAGCCAGATCCTGCACCCGCCCTCATCCGACCCACCTACAGCACACCCATCAAGAACCTGCGCGCGACGCGAGCCGCGGAAGAGGAACTGCCCAATCTGGAGGGCGAGGAGCGAGCCCGCCAGCACACTCGCATGTAGGAGCTCCTCCGCATCGCGGATGAGCAGGCTGATGCCAACCGGCAGATGCAGGAGGACCCCAGCTACTCCAGGGGGAGCAAGCTGCCTGTCAACAGCAGAGGCGTGCCGTGCGACACCCAACAGGCATCCTCCCCTCAGCCTGCTAAGGCCCGCAGCAGGCGTCGCAGCTCTGGCAACAAGGGTCAGCCGCGCCAGGAGCAAACGGTGAATAGCAACCCACCGCCTCCCCCTCCACCAACCGGAGCACCTAGACCCACCGGTTCCCGTCTCTCGGGCCGGGTGGGAGCGCCCAACCCGGATTGTCCAGATGCCCGTGACCGCATCGAGCTCCCCGCTCAAGCGCGCGTCATAGAGGAAGAAGACTCTACCGGCCCGGTTTGTTTCGGACCCCGCATCCCGAACGAGCCGTTTCCGGATAAGTTCTCCCTGCCCAGGGACACCCCCAAGTACGACAGCAGCATGAAGCCAGAAGATTGGCTGACCGACTACGCTACAGCTGTGCGCTATGTCCCTCTTATGCTAACCGGGTCGGCAAGGACGTGGCTCAACAGCCTCGTGCCCAACAACATCAACGCCTGGCCGGACTTCGAGAAGGTGTTTGTTTGCAACTTCAATGGCACGTACAAGCGTCCGGGACGCCCACGCGACCTGGCCTTGTGCGTCCAGGGTGACCGCGAGACTGACCGCGAGTACCTCGCCAAGTGGACGGAGCTGCACAACACTTGCGAGGGCATCCTGGAAAGCCAGTCCATCGGCTTCTTCATCGAAGGTTGCCGAGAAGGCACCATGCTTCGCCACCGACTACTGTGACGAGCCGAAAATCATGGTGAAGCTCATGACGGTTGCGGACCAGTACGCCACGGCGGATGCCGCCATGAAGAAGCCCCTCCGAGTAAATGCGGACGGGCGTCCGACTCCTACGGAGCCGGCTCGCAACCGTCCGGGCAATCCGACTGGCAAAGTCAGATCCTCCAGGCGCCACGGCAACAACAACTGGTTCCATGGGGACCGCCAAGCTGGACAACAGAAGCCCCGCTACCACGCGCGGTAGGTCAATGCGGTGGAGGGTGCGCCCGATGCACCGGCTAACGATGCAAGGAGGCAGAAGCCCTAGCTCACCTTCGACCAAATGTTTGACGGCCCATGCAAGTGGCACAGCGGTCCCTTCAAACCCGGAATTGCAGCTGGACCCGCCAGCTAAAAGACCAGGGTAACCAGCCTCGTCTCCCCCCGCCCCCTCCCCGTGGACCACCACCACCAGCTAGGGGAGCCGGCAATGATGGTAACGGCGGCAACAACAACAACAACGGCTACCCCCAGCTGCACGCCGCCTACCACATCTTCGAGACGGAGTTGGACGACAAGCACAGCCGCAGGCGACGCTCCAAGGAGGCCAATGTTATCGTCTCTCCGGTCCCCCAGTACCTGAACTGGTCAGAAACCCCCATCACCTGGAGCCGCGCAGACCAGCCGGAGCAGCTGCCGACCCCCGGGGGCTACGCCATGGTGCTCGACCCCCTCATCGTCTCCAACGCGCGTACCTGCCGTTTCTCGCGCGTCCTCATCGATGGAGGCAGCAACCTCAACCTCCTCTACCAGTCCTCATTGGAAAAGCTGGGCATTCGCGAATGCGACCTGCGCCCGACCACCACAACATTCCACGGCGTGCTGCCGGGGCCATCTTGCGCCCCGCTGGGTAAAATTCAGCCGGATGTCATCTTCGGGATCGAGGTTCCGCCGCGAACCGATCTGGTTCGAGGTGGTAAACCTGACAAGCTCCTATCATGCTCTCCTTGGGCGCCCCGCCCTCGCCAAGTTCATGGCCGTCCCCCACTACGCATACCTCAAGAGGAAGATGCCGGGACCCAACAGCGTGATCACCATCGTCGGCTGCTTCAAGCGGTCGATAGAGTGCTCCTCGGCCAGTTCCAAACTGGCAGAGGCCCTCATCATAGCCGAGGAGAAGCACGTGATCATGCGCAATGTGGCCATGGCCCAGCAGGACATACCGGCTAGCAGCAAACCGGCTGGAGAAGGAGCCTTCCAGCCGGCAAAGGAGACGAAGAGGATCCTGCTTGACCCCTCCGACCCGACCAAGTTCGTCACCATCAGTCCCAACGTAGACAGCAAATAGGAAGGCGCGCTCGATGACTTCCTCCGTGAGAATCGGGACTTCTTTGCATGGTCACCCAAGGACATGCCAGGTGTACCGAGGGAGTTCGCCGAGCACTCACTTCATGTGCGGCCGGATGCCAAGCCGGTCAAGCAGCCTCTGCGCCAGTTCGCAGAGGAGAAGAGGAAGATAATCGGTGACGAGATCACCCGGCTCCTTGCAGCCGAGTTCATCATGGAAGTATACCACCCGGATTGGCTGGCCAACCTAGTCCTGGTGCTGAAGAAGAACAAGACCTGGCGCATGTGTATCGACTACACCAGCCTAAACAAGGCGTGCCCGAAAGACCCCTTCGCACTGCCCCGTATCGATCAAGTCATCGATTCCACGGCCGGCTGTGATTTGTTGTCTTTTCTAGATTGCTATTCCGGTTACAATCAGATCTAGTTAAACCCAGCTGATCAGATTAAGACATTATTTATCACCCCCTACGGGGCTTTCTGCTATGTAACCATGCCTTTTGGTCTAAATAATGTAGGCGCTACCTATCAGTGCTGCATGCAGAAGTGCTTGCACCCGCAGATAGGCCGAAACGTGCATGCCTATGTGGACGATGTAGTCATCAAGACCAAGGAGAAGCGCACCCTCCTCGAAGATCTAGGAGAGACATTCGGCAACCTTCGCCAATACCAGATGAAGCTGAACCCAGAGAAGTGTGTCTTCAGAGTGCCATCCGGTTAGCTCCTCGGTTTCCTTGTATCTCAACGAGGCATCGAGGCAAATCCGGAGAAGATCGCGGCCATCGAGAGAATGCAGCCGCCCAGGAGCCTGCTTGGAGTCCAAAAGTTCACCGGATGCCTGGCCTCCCTTAGCCGTTTCGTCAGCCGGCTGGGGGAGAAGGCACTCCCGTTGTACCAGCTGATCAAGAAGATGGACAAGTTCTCCTGGACTTCGCAAGCCGATGCCGCATTTCGTGACCTCAAGCGCATGCTGTCCACAGTGCCAGTTCTAGCCACGCCGGCTAGCAAGGAGCCGATGTTGCTCTATATAGCAGCCATCAGCCGGGTTGCCAGCGTCATCCTGGTGGTGGAGCGCCCCGAGGAAGGCAAGGGTCAGCCGGTTCAGAGGACCGTCTACTACCTCAGCGAGGTTCTCTCCCTCTCCAAGCAGAACTACCCCCACTACCAGAAGATGTGCTACGGCGTGTACCTGGCATGCAAGAAGCTCAAGCACTACTTCCAGGAGCATCCGATTAAGGTCGTGTGCACCCCGCCCCTTTCGGAAATCATCGGCAAAAGACGCCACCGGCCGATTCACCAACTAGGACATGGAGCTCGCCGCCTAATCCATCCAGTACGAGCCCCGGCTCACAATCAAGTCACAGGCATTGGCGGACTTCCTCGTTGACTGGGCCGAGACCCCGTATCTCCCACCGGTTCCAGATTCGGACCACTGGAGGATGCACTTCGACAGGTCGAAGATGCTCGGGGGCTTGGGAGCCGGCATCGTGCTCACCTCGCCCAAGGGAGACCGACTGGAGTACGTGCTGCAGATCCACTTCAAGGCCTCCAACAACGTAGCCGAATAGGAGGCACTGGCGCATGGACTCCGGCTAGCCAAGGAGATCGGTGTCAACCGGATCCTTTGCTTCGGTGATTCAGATCTGGTGGTGCAGCAAGTATCCAGAGAATGGGACGCTAGAGATGCAAACATGGCCCTCTACCGGTTCCACATCCAGAAGCTCACTGCCTCCTTCGACGGATGTGAATTCCATCACGTCCCCCATGTCAACAACAAGGTAGCCAATTCGCTCGCCCGAATCGGATCCACCAGGTAGGCGATCCCACCTGGGGTCTCCTTGGAGCACCTGCGCAAGTCCTCCATCAACCCGTCACCTGAGTCAGATTCCATCACATGGGCAGGGAGCGCCCGGCCGCCGGAGCGACAAAAGCAGAACCGGTAGAACCTCCAAAGAAGAAGACCCGCACCAACTTCGGCAAGGCGGTACCCTCCGGTTCGCAAGACTCGGGGCTACCGGCTCGTCAAGCACCTCGGGGGCTGCCGTCTCGGGTACGTCACCCGGACGGCCCCCCGACAACAACCAATCGGAGAGCGGAAGTATCCTCGTCATTCGGGAAGTGCCACACTGGGCGCAACCCTTCATGAACTACATCGCCAACAGGGAACTTCCGGATGACGAGGTGGAGGCTAGGCAAATCCGGCGCCGCGTGCACATGTACACCATCATCAACGGCGAACTGTACAAGTGCAGCGTATCCGGCATCTTCCAAAGGTGTGTCGATGTGGACACCGGCTACCGGCTACTCAAGGACATCCACTAGGGCGAGTGCGGACACCACGCTTTGTCAAGGGCAATAGTCGCCAAGGCGTTTCGCCATGGCTTCTATTAGCCCACCGCCCTCGAGGATGCTGAGCAGCTGGTCCACGCGTGCAATGGGTGCTAGCGTTTCGGGAAGCTCAGGCACATGCCGACTTCGATACTCAAGACCATACCGATTACCTGGCCCTTCTCTGTTTGGGGCCTTGACATGGTCGGTCCCTTCAAGCGAGCACGCGCGGGCATGACCCATCTGCTGGTGGCGGTGGACAAATTCACGAAGTGGATCGAGGCCAAGCCCATCCAGAAGTTGGACGGGGCGACAGTAGTCACCTTCTTCACCGACATTATCAATCGGTTCGGCTACCTCAACAGCATCATCACCGACAATGGCACGAACTTCGCCCGATTCTGCAGCAACAAGGGCATCCGGTTGGACCTTGCCTCCGTCGTGTACCCGCAATCCAACGGGCAAGTCGAAAGAGCAAACGGCTTGGTGCTAGCCGGCATCAACCCACACCTCATCGAGCCGCTGGAGAGGTCACCCAGATGCTGGATCGAGGAGCTTCCGGCTGTGCTATGGAGCCTCCGCACCACGCCGAATAGATCAACTAGCTACACCCCGTTCTTCCTGGTCTACGGATCGGAAGCCGTCCTCTCCGCGGATATCGAGTTTGACTCCCTGCGCAACCTCCTTTACGACGAAAAGGCCAACCAGGAGGTGCGGGAGGACGGTGTGGACCTCCTGGAGGAGGCCCGTGAGCTGGCACTATCCAGATCAGCCCTGTACCAGCAACGACTACGCCGCTACCATTCAAGCCGGATCCGTCCAGTTGCGTTCCGCGAAGGCGACCTGGTTCTCCTGCTGGTGCAAGACACAAAGGGCATGCACAAGCTATCGCCACCATGGGAGGGCCCCTTCATCATCAGACGGGCACTGCCCAACGACTCCTACTACCTCATCGACGCGCAGCAGCCGCGCAAGAACAAGATGGACAAATCAGACGAGGAAACCGAGCGTCCCTAGAACACGGCCTTGCTGCGCCCGTTTTACAACTAGTCGCCAGACAGTGTATGTATCCCGCAAACCCTATGAATGAAAATGCGGACCCCTATGAGATGCTCGAGGGCTCCTTGCTAGAAATGTGTTTTGCATCTGTTTTCTAGTTATGGTTTTCCGGCTCCGGCAACTCCTACCCGGGGACTTGCCGGCTGGCCCGACCTGCTAAGTCAACAAACCGACTGAGTAGTGTGCGACGATGTCAGAGGCCCACTCTTCGTCTCAGCTATAGACCGCAACCCGGCTGTCCGGCTAGCAAGAGAAAAAGCTCGAGGCATCCCACACAAAAAACGGGGAGGAGACGCGACAGACCGGGCGTCCCGGCCGTGCAGCTAGCTTAAGTTAATCCGGCTACTAAACCGTCAGTACCGTGCGCGATGTATTGTCAGATCCCTTCGATTCCGGCTGCAGACCGCAACCCGGCTGCCCGGCAAGGACGCAGCAAAAATAGCAGAGCGCACGGGAAAGCGACCAAGTGTCCAGAAAGGCGCAAGCTAGTCTTCTAAAAACAAATCCGCTTTTCGACTACAATTTGTCAGACTAACCCATTAACATATGAGGATGTATGTGTATGTATATTCTTGTACGACTACCTTGAGTTGGATTTCAGGAAGAAAAGACAAGGAAGTTTCGAAGTCCTTGCCTTCATCAAGCGCTCCGAATCTCGGGGGCTACATCGACTGGGTGCGCTCGCGCGCCCCTAGTGGAATCTTGTGGTTCCTGACCGGCTAAAGGTGTTTAGCTGGCCGTTCGAAGCCCAGGTGAGGGCATGGGAAGGAGCAAGAAAAGACAAGGAAGATTTGAAGTCCTTGCCTTCATCAAGTGCTCCGAATCTCGGGGGCTACACCCAGTGGGTGCGCTCGTGCGCCCCCACTGGAATATTAGTTCCCCCGGCTGAAGGCGTTCAGCCAGCGAAAGCAGCCGACTAAGACGAGTCTAGTCAGATAAACTGAGAAGATTTGGGAAAAGAAGAAAGGTTCGAAGCACCTGGCTATGCCAGCTACTACGAATCTCGGGGGCTACACCCAGTGGGTGCGCTAGCGCCCCCCACTAGAGGTGCAGTTCTTCCGGCTAAAGGCGTATAGTCGGGCGAAGTCAGCCGGATAAAGTTAGTCGGTGAAATGTGGAAAGAAAACACAAAGTGCACAAGTTAAAGGGAAACCAAGCCAGTTCAAAATTAACGAGACAAAGGAAAAAGGAGGCGAAGCTCCCATAAGGTTACCTGGCGCCAGAGACAGTCGGTACGAACAAGACAAGTTTCAAACAGAATTAAACAAGACAAATACACCCGGCATCCCGGGGCAGTGACTAGGCGGCAGGACCCTTGCCGTGCGGAGGATCTCGAGTGGCGGAAGCTTCAGGCGGAGGAGGAGGCACGGCGCTCGATCCAGTTCCGGCGCCTGCAGCCGGCTGCATCGGGGCTTCCACATCAGGAGTACTGACGGATTCCGAGTCGGTGAGCACCTCGTCGGGGTCCACGCAGTCGGCGATCTTGATGGAGGAGCCTCGGAGCTCCAGATGGGCCTAGCGGATGGCGGGAAGGTCGGCGCCGGCGCGGAAGCCTCCGTCGATCTTCTCGACGTGGGTGTCCTTGTACCAGGAGAGCATGAGGGCCAGAGCCATCTCCGCTCCGGCTCGCGCCGCCAAGTCCCGCAGCTGGTCGACCATAGTCGGCACCTTCCCCACCTTCGCAGCCAGCTGCGCCATCGTCTCTAGAACCGGAGCATCCGGCCACAGAAACGAGAAGACGTCCCACACCGCCTGACGAAGTTTGGCAGCTTCCTCGCCAAGAAGGACGACGAGCTCCTGCGCTGTTGGCTGCGCTCCCGGCCAGTTCTCCTGCAGCCGGTTATACGCCAGCAGGTCTATGCCGGGATAAAATGCTGTCAGAGAAAAGATAGTCAGATCCGACTACCGGATCCGGAAAGAAAGGAAGACGGAAAAAGGGAACTTACCCTTAGCCGTGTGGCCAACTTGCATCAGCTCTTCCACCAGATCCTTCTCCTTCATCGCCAGCCGCTTGATCTCCTTCTCTTGGTCCTTGTTTTGGGCCTCGAGAAGGTTGAAGGCCTCGATCCGGCTGGCGAGCGAGGCGTCGTGCTCCTTGAGGACGGCCGCCAGACCGGTTACCTTCACATGCCAATCCTTGTTATGTAGCCGCAGAGTTGAGTTGGACTTGCTCTGCCGGTCGTTCGCTCTCTTCAAGCGATCGATCTCGCGCTGAGCACACACGAGGATGGCTGCGACAAAACCGGCTATCAGCAAAAAAAGGGGCCGGATGAAGCAACTTACTCTAGGAGGTTCTGTTGGCAGCGGCAAGCTTCTGCTGCAAGGACCGGTTCCCACCGGCTGTGGCCTCCAGCAGACGGATCTCCTTCACCGCCAGACCGAGAGTGGCAGCGAGATCAGTCAGCGAGGCGGCGGAGGAGGCGTCGTCATCCACGGTGTTGACGGCCAGGGACTCCTTCGCAGCAACCACCGCTGTCCTCCACTCCTCTCCCGGCTCGTCGTCGGAGTTGTCGTCCCCGACAACCATGAGTTCCTTGCCGGTTGCGGCCCCCGCGCGCCCGCGGAAGAGCCACCCGACAGAGGATCCTCCGCTTCCGGCTAGGCCACCACGTCCGGCTGCGGACCCTCTGCTCTGGCTGAGGCAGCCGGTTCAGCTCGAGGTGGCGGTGGAGGCAGTGCCGCGTGAGAAAGAGGGGCACTGGCAGACGTGGTTGGAGCGCGGGGTGGCGACCCGGTCGGCGCTCGCGCCGGGCTCGCGGCTCCAAAGGAGACCAGCGTGCTAAGAGGATAGAAGAGGAGAAGAAAGAAGAAAAGCAAATAAGCCAAAGGAAGAAAGGGAGAAAAAGAAACAAGCAGAAGATGGTGAAAGAAAACGGAAGAAGGACGTACCCCTGCACAACTGGAGGCGGCCCCTTCTTCCGGCCAAGGCAACTCGATGGAAGGGCACTGGTCCGGATCCTCTTGGGAGCCGGGTCCTCCGCGGCAGGCCGGCTGGAGCTGGAACGGCTGGAGCCGCTCCCGCCAGCGTCGCCGTCCGTCGCAGGACGTTGCCGGCGCGGCCTCCTCCTCCTCGTCAACCTCTGCGTGGGGGTTGGCGGCCGGTTCGTCATTCCGGCTGGGGAAGGCATCCCCCTCCCCGTCCGACTCCTCGCCAGACCGCCGAGCACGCGGCTCGGGCAAGTTAGGCATGAACGTCTCGAGGGGGGCCTCACACTCCTTACGAAGGATACAAGGGAAGATATGCCGAATGCAAGAGATTCGTCGGATAAAGCAAAAAAAAGGCAAGAAATACGAAAGAAAGCTCTGGCTAAAAGGACCTACCCGGGGCGCGCAGTTGTCCCGGTTGTAGGGCGCCAGGCTGAAGGTCCAGCCGTCCGGCAGCCGCTCCTTCGTGATCGTCCACACCCACTCCTTCAGGTTGTGGTAGCGGGGATCGCGGCGCGACAGCCGGATCGGGTCCAGCCGGCCGGACTAGAAGCACATTTTGTGCGCTCGCTGCTGCAACGGCATCATCAGCCGGGACATCCAGCTGAGGGTGATGTCTAGGCCGGTCAGCCGGCAGGTGACGAGGGAGCGCAAGCGTTGCAGCATCGCGTCCGACTCTGCCTTGTCGCCATAAATCTTCAAGTCCCAGTGTTGGCGGCTGGACTCGACATCCTGGAATGCCGGAAGATTGATCTGGTCCACATTGGTGACGTTCTTGACGTAGAAGTACGACTACTGCCACAGTCTTACCGTGTCATGCAGCCGGAACTTTGGGTAGCTGGCCTACGTGTGGGAGTAGATGGAGGCGCCGCCACAGACGACTAGCGGCCCCTTCGTAAATTGCACCTGCGGCCAGACTCGGAAGAGCCGGCAAAAGAGCCCGAGATCCGGTTGGATCCCGAGATAGCTCTCGTAGAACGCCATGAAGTGCGCCAGCGTTCCGATTGCATTGGTGCCGAGATGGTGAAGGTGGAGGTCGAAGAAGGCCAAGAACATGAGGAAGAAGGGGTGCACCAGCAACGCAATCCCGCGCGCCAGATGCGAGAGAAAGATGACCCGCTCTCCCTCCGCCGGGTGCGGTGACACCTCTCCCGCTGACGCTAGCCGCACCGCTACTTCCTCCTCCAGCGGAAGGATGCGGGTAGCGCGATATTTCTGGATGTGGTCCTCCGTGACGGAGGAGCCACACCAGGCTCCGTGTTCGGCTGCCATCTCCGGCTAACAGGAAGGCGCAGCGACGGAGGAGTGGCGGTGGCCCGTACCGCCGCCAACAACGAACGGGCAGCACAGCGGGCTACATCGACATCAAAGGAAGAGCGTAGAGGGCAGGAGCACGAAAGGGAAGAGGGCAACTGGAAGCGGGGGAGCGAAGGAAGAGAACTGCTCCCCCCACGGCGTCCCTTTAAAGGGTCGGAAGAGCAACCATCCACCATGCCACATGGCATTCATCTAGGCAACCCTCACCCCAAGCACCGCCCAGATCCCGTGTGTCGACGCGGGGTGCGTAGAAGATCCTAGGGCGGGAACCAAAGCGGCAGGCGGCAGTTTCCCGAGGCAACGTGCGACGGGACGTTACGCTGCCTGCCGCAGAGCAATGATGGCGCGTGCACGCGTGGCCGGCGTCAGCACTGACGTCACGGGTAGCGCAACCGCCAGGCGTAGCCGGTCACAAATTCAAAACCAAGAGGGAGCGCGTGCACATTTCACCTAAGGGCGGAATCCACACGCGCTCGGGGGCTAGTGTCGGGGGGATGATCCTCAGATACCCCAACCAGACAAGAAACAGGGGAGTCGGATCGCATCCGGCTAGCGGGATGCAGCCGGACAGAGCAGGCCAGGCCGGCTATCGCATGGTAGCCAGATCGGCAAGAGGCAGCCGGCTCGGCGACGTAGCCGGAACCAATCAAGGAGACAAGAAGACATGTGGATTAATGCACGGTACGCCCTGTACGATGACAAGACCGGCAACTACTCGGCCATACCGAAGACTTTGCGGGGATGATGCAGGAACAGTGGCCCGATGCTGACGACAGGCCCGAACGGCGTCCACTGTGCCTACGACAGCTATACCACTCATACTCCGATGGGACATATCATACCGGATGCTGTAGATGACCAGTCGGCTGGGACCTGCCTGTGGGGCCTGCTAGTCGGACTGGCCAGTGAGACCATTGCCTCTCTGCCTATATAAGGAGAGGCAAGGCCTCAGTAGTAAGGGTTGGTCTCAGTGCATTTAAGGCAATAGCTAGAGAACACAGCTCAAGGAGCACTTGTAGTTCGTATATCCCTCATAGTCAGATCCGGCAGGAGTAGGAGTTTTACCTCATCGTGAGGGCTCTGAACCTGGGTACTTCCTGCGTCCAGCTACGCTTGCTTGTATCCAATCCCGCCTACGGACGCTGTCGATAGCTTCCCTGCTAGTCCCTACACCTCGATCTAACCTTCTTAGGTACCGTCGTTCCCAATACAACGACAGAGGGACTCCCCTTGTGAAGATGTCCTTGAATCCCCGGCAACGGTGCCAGAAAAATAGCTTGATGGCCCAAAATATATCGAGCTCGTTGGGGAACCCAAAGAGGAAGTTATGATGAGCACAGCAACAAGTTTTCCCTCAGTATGAAACCAAGGTTTAATCGAACCAGTAGGAGCAAGGAAACACCCCAAAGGTGTTGCTAGCTGAGCCTTGGCAGGGCGCACTACCGGTGCTAGTAGCAACGTGGAGACCTGCACAACACAACCACGGAACTTTGCCCCCAACTTGCGATGAGGTTGTCAATCTCACCGGTTTTGCTGAAAACAAAGGATTAAACGTATCGAATGGAAGAAAGTAATAGTTTTCAGAAAGTAAACACAAAGCAGTAAACAGTTGATTGTAGATTGATGTAAAAGAAAGGACCGGGGTCCATAGTTCACTAGTGGTGGCTCTCCTTGAGATAGATAACATGCTGGGTGAACAAATTACCAGAGGCATGAACCCACTATCGAGCATAAATACTAACTCTTGGAATTTCTAGCATCTACTTGGCCAAGATAGCTACTAACAACGGAAAGCATGCAAGATCACAAATAACAAAGACATGCTAGAATCAATAATCAATCTGAAATAGCATCTCAATATCCATCGGATCCCCGCAAACACAACATGCAAAATTACAAATAGATGATATTGATCATGAACGGAGCTCACAAGATCTAAACATGATAGCACAAAGGAAGAGAACCAGCCATCTAGCTACTACATGGACCCGTAGCCCAGAGATGAACTACTCACGCATCACACCGAAGGCTTACATGATGATAAAGAAGGCCTCCAATGTGAATTCCCCTCTCCAGCAGGGTACCGAGAAGAGCTTCAGATCCCTCCTGATCTATGGATGGAGACGACGGCGGCTACAGACTCTTTTGTGGATTTTTGATCGGGTACTTAGGGTTTCTGTATCGAAGGCATCTTATAGTCAGAAGGGGAGGCCGAGGGGGTGCCTAGGGCGGCCAGACCACCCCCTGTTGCGGGCCAAGCCTAGCCGTGCGGCCAGGTGGTGTGGCCGGGCTCTAGCCCCTCTCCATCTCGTATTCTGGCTCTATGTGTCCCTCGGTGAAAAACTGACTTTGGCTTTTGTCCCGTCCAATTCCGAGAATATTCATTTTCTGACTTTCCTGGAACCAAAAACAGCAGAAAACAGGCAGCTGGCACTGTGGCTCTTGTTAATAGGTTAGTCCAAGAAATCATATGAAAAGTACTCCAAACCTAGAACAAAACATAAGAAAGTAGATAAAACCAAGCATGGAACATCAAAAATTATGGATACACACTAACAAAATAGAAAAGTAAAGTAAAGATAAAATAAAAGTAAGCAAAGATAATCATGGTGAAAGCATTGTTTTGTTCATTAAAATCCTTTTGTTAACAAGGTTGATCATGTCTTGTTACCAAAACAATTTTATATGAAATAGAACTTTGCATTCCACTAAATGATTATGTTACCCCAACCTTGATAGCAATTGTCCCAATCATAATAGTTTCATATTTTTCTCTTGGTATGGGACAATATATTTCTCCAACTTGGACGCCCTCAATATTTTCAATTGAATTTAAGCCATAAGTCCTATCAATCTTCTTGGGGAAATAAACAGTGTGCTCCTTATCATTAACATTAAAAGTTACTTTTCCTTGATTACAATTAATGACAGCACCTACAGTATTAAGAAAAGGTCTCCCAAGAATAATAGACATATTATCATCTTTAGGCATTTCAAGCACAACAAAGTCAGTTAATATCAAACAATTATCAGCCACTTGAACAGGAACATCCTCACATATACCAACATGAATAGTAGTAGATTTGTCAGCCATTTGCAAAGATATATCAGTTGGTATTAATTTATCCAATTGGAGTCTCTTGTAGAGAGAGAAAGGCATAACACTAACTCCTGCTCCCAAATCACACAAAGCAGTTCTAACATAATTATTTTTAATAGAACAAGGAATAGTTGGATCCCTGGGTCTCCAAGTTTCTTTGGAACCTTACCATTGAAGGAATAATTAGCAAGCAAAGTAGAAATTTCCTCATTAGGGATCTTCCTTTTATTAGAAATAATATCCTTCATATACTTTGAATAAGGAGGCAATTTAATAGCATCAGTTAAAGGAATTTGCAAAATAAAGGTTTCATCCACTCACAAAACTTGTTATAGTGTTCTTCCTCCTTTGACTTGTGTTTCTTATCAGGGAAAGGCATAGGTTTTTAGACCCAAGGCTCTCTTTCACTACCATGTTTCTTAGCAACAAAATGTTCTTTAGTGTATTTAGTATTCTTAGTGTGCCTTTCATGTTCTTCTTCAACTTTTTCTTTATCAGGAGCATCATTTTCCTCATTACCACTTTCAGTTTCAACATCAGAGACATATATACTATTAGGATCTTGAGCAGGTTCAGAAGGCTCTACAATAGTTTTATGTTTCTTTTTCTTTCTCTTAAGAGAAGTACCACTATTTTAAATTTGTTGAGAATCCTGCTCAATTATTTTAGGATGCCCCTCAGGATATAGAGGATCCTGGGTGGCAGCACCACTTCTAGTTCTAATTTCATAAGTATGTTTTTCTTTAGGAGCATTCACTAACAAATCTTTTTGTACTTTAATAAGCTGGTCAATTTGAGTTTGAACCATTTGGAAATGTTTAACAAGCATTTTAACGTCATTAGAGGTTCTTTCCACAATATCTCTCAACTCAATAATAGCTCTAGAGTTTTCCATTAAATGATTTTGCACCCTTTTATTAAAATTATCTTGCTTAGCAACAAAAATATCAAATTCTTTTAAGCATTGATCAGGAGGTTTAGAATAAGGAATATCACCTGCATCAAAATGTTGGAGAGAGTGTACCTCAATAGTGGATGAGTGGGAGATTGGCTTACATAATTCTTCTATAGGAGGTAGATTCTTCACATCTTCATCTTTAATACCCTTCTCCTTAAGACATTTCTTGGCTTCCTTCATCACTTCATCATTTAGTTCAATCACTCCCCTCTTCTTTGGTGTTGGTGTTGGATCGGGCACAGTTAACTCAGGTGTAGTTGACTCAGGTGAAGTCCATTCATCATAATTCTTGCTTATTTTAGCCATTAATTCCTCAGCTTCTTTGGGAGTTCTCTTCCTGAAAACACAATCATCACAACTATCTAGGTATGTCCTAGATTCTTCAGTTAGTACATAAAAATATATATCGAGAAGCTCATTTTTAGGTAATGAACATCCAGGATGTGCATGAATCAAAGCACAAAACCTTGCACATGATTCAGGCAATATC
This sequence comes from Avena sativa, assembly GCA_916181665.1. Classification (NCBI taxonomy): domain Eukaryota; kingdom Viridiplantae; phylum Streptophyta; class Magnoliopsida; order Poales; family Poaceae; genus Avena; species Avena sativa. Next base: position 453,360,841 of record OV702295.1, on the reverse strand, counting down.
TCATTTTCTCCCTGTTTAAAATTAAAAAGTTCCTGCAAAATGGCATGTCTAGCACTTGGAGGGAAATATTTCTGAAAGAAAGTACTAATCAAGCAATCAGGGCTATCAATAGATCCAGGAGGTAAATTATTAAACCAAGCTTTAGCTTCTCCTATCAGTGAAAAAGGGAAAATTTTAGCAACAAAGCAGGTGCGCATCTTAATATCATCAGAAAATAGGCCACTCATGGTAGAAAGCTCAGTCATATGTGCTACAGCACTTTCATTTTTAGTCCCACAAAAAGGTTCTTTCTCAACAATGGTTATGTAAGATAAATCAATAGAGAAATCATAATCCTTATCTTTAATGTTTATGGGAGATGTAGCAAACTTAGCATTAGGAGATAATTTAGGTATAATAGTACGTCTCTCAATATAACCGTGGGTGTTTTGGTATTCTTTAATAAATTCACCACTCATCTCTATATAACTGTATTCAATATCGTAGCTCTCTCTAGACTCAGGTGAACTAACAGGTGTAATAGTATCTCCATTAGGAGTTTCAGTATTTCCAGCTATAGTTCTAGCAATCATAGCATCTAGGAAAGGACCTAATGAGCCACTCTTATCAAGCACAGTAGAAGTAGCATCATAAGTATCAGAAGTTTCAGATTTAGCAGAAGTAGCAGTATGTGTAGCATGTGTATGTGGTGGTGGTGTAAGGAGCTTACTCATCACAGATGGTGAATGCAGAGCAATAGAGTTGTTCAGAACTATACCTCTCCTTGTAGTGGATGGTAATATAGGAACTTTTCCATCACGAGTTTTACCCATGATGAATGGATGGTAGAAAACAATAGTGATTCCAAGTGAACTTGATAAATAGAGCTATGCTCCCCGGCAACAGCGCTAGAAAATAGTCTTGATGACCCACAAGTATAGCGGATCACAATAGTCTTTGAGGGAAGTAAACCCAATTTATTGATTCGACACAAGGGGAGCCAAAGAATATTTATAAGCCTTAACAACTGAGTTGCCAATTCAGCTGCACCTGGAAACAATCTTGCTCGCCGTAGTTTATCAGTAGTAACAGTTTTATAGTAGAAATAGCTAAGTAAAAAGCAGTAGTAAAAGTAAAGACAGTAGCAACAATTGCAGTAAACAGTAGGATTAAAGCGCGGTAGGCATAGGGATGGATGGACGGGCGTTGCATGGACAAGACAATTCATGTAACAATCAAGACATAGGGTATTTGCAGATAAATAAGATAAAGCATCCAAGTACTAAATAATCATGGGCATGTGTTCCATATATAGTCATACGTGCTCGTAATGAGAACTTGCACAACATCTTTTGGCAGCCGGCCCATTGCAGCGGGGCCTCTAGGGAATCTACTAGCAATTAAGGTGCTCCTTTTAATAGAGCACTAGAGCAAAGAATTAACACTCCATGAACACACGTGATCCTCATATCACAGCCATCCCCTCTGTTTATCCCGATTCTTGTCACTTCAGGGCCTTTGGTTCCGAACAATAAGATGTGTAAACAACTTGCAGGTAAGATCATAAACAATAATATCCTCATGAATCAATAACATGTTTAGATCTGAAATCATGGCACTCGGGCCCTAGTGACAAGCATTAAGCATAACAAGTTGCAACAATGTCCAAAGCACTAATAATAGATACTGGGCAGCATGCCCTAACAATCTGATGCCATTACATGAACAATCTCATCTAATCCCTACCATCCCCATAGCCTACAACAGGGGATTACTCACTCATGGATGGGGGAATCATGGATGGATGATGGAGAAGCGATGGTGATGATGATGGCGATAATCTCCTCCAATTCCCTGTCCCGGCAGGGTGCCAGAACGGAGTTTCTGGTTCTGAATCGTGGCTTCTGGTCGTGGCGGCGCAACGGAACTCTATCTGGAAAAACGTCGAACCCCCTCTGTTTTTAGGTCATAGGGCTTATATAGGCGAAAGGAGAGGTCGATACGGAGTCCGAGGCGGCCACACCAGCTCCTGGCATGGCCTGGCCTGGCCCACGCGGCCAGGTGGTGTGGGCCCCTCGTTCGGGAAAGTAGATATGTTTTGGACGTATCATCGCGTAACGACCAACTATATGGGCGCGACCCGTATAGCTCCAGCCGTATAGTTGGTTCTAGGCATTCCAAATATCTCGAGTCTAGGTCAATTGAATCATGACTCAGAACCGACAACAACGTTTTCTTAATATCAATGAAAACGAAAAGACAAACGAAAAGTGTCTGAGAGTTTAACGACCAATTATACGGTCAGAATTTTGGCTCCGATCATATAGTTGCGACCGTATAGATACAGCCACCAAAAATCAAAAGTGTCTGAGAGTTTAACGACCAACTATACGGCCGGAATTTTGGCTCCGGTCATATAGTTGCAACCATATAGATATAGACACAAAAAATCGAAAGTATCTGAGAGTTTAGCGACCAACTATATGGCCGGACTTTTGGCTCCGGTCGTATAGTTGCGACCGTATAGTCTCAGATATCGAAAACAATTTCACGACAATGATATAGAGAGTTTAACGACCAACTATACAGTAGGAGCTTCCTCTCCGGTCGTATAGCTCCGCCTGTATAGTTGGTAAAAACCCTCAAAAACTTCAGAAAACCCCAAGTAATTAAAAGGCAAAATTTTCAGAAGTAAACTTTGTGAAAACAAATCACTTATTTAGGTAAGAATACTTACCGCGAACTTACTGTTTGTTTATTCGGGGATGAAAATCTCCTACAACAACAAAGACTTCTTCTTTTTGGGAGGAATTGACCTTAGTTCATTGAATAATTCTTGTTAACGAAAATCACGAGGACTAAAGTTCCTCTCAATAAGATTGGTGTCTTGTTGGGAAAACATGGACACTATATCCAACATCTTTATATCTTGCCTTTGCATAATCTGTAACTCAAATTCTTAAAGTGAAAGAATCCAACGGATCAATCTTGGCTTATGGTATTTCCATACAATGAGTCCTTTTAAACCATCATGATCTGTATGAACTCTTACCTTAGCATCAACTATGCAAGAACGAAATTTATCATAAGAGAAAAATACAGCAAAAAGTTCCCTTTCTTCCTTAGGGTAATTCTTTTGAGCACCATTTAGAGTTCTACTAGCATGATGTATAATATTAAATCTGCGACCAATGTGCTATCCCAAAGTTACTCCTATAGCATCATCACTAGCTTCACATATTAAGTCAAAGGTTGTATCCCAGATAGGTGGTTTAATAATAGGAGCACGGGATAAAGCATTTTTGAGTTTATCAAAGTCTTCAAGACATTTATCATCAAAATTAAACCTTACTCCCTTTTGCAGGAGGTTAGTCAAAGGTTTAGATATTCCAGATAAATTTGTAATGAACCTTCTATAAAAACCCACATGACCAAGGAAACTTCTTATTCCTTTAATATCCCTAGGTTATGGCATTCTCTCTATTGCCTCAACCTTAGCTCTATCCACTTCAATTCTCTTACCTGATACCTTGTGTACAAGGACTATTCCTTTTTTGACCATAAAATGGCACTTCTCCTAGTTTAGAACAAGATTAGTTTCTTCGCAACGCTGCAAAACTATTTTGAGATTATCTAGGCAACTAGTAAACGAAATTCCATAGACAGAAATGTCGTCCATAAATACTTCCATTATCAGCTCTATAAAATCCGCAAAAATAGCAGTCATGCATCTTTGAAAACTAACAAGAGCATTACATAAACCAAAAGGCATACGTCGGTAAGCATGTAAACCATAAGGACTAATGAAAGTTGTTTTAAGTTGGTCATCCGGATGAACAACTATTTGAGAAAAACCAGAGTATCCGTCTAAGTAGCAAAAATGAGTATGGCTTGCTAACCTTTCTAAAGTTTGATCTATGAACGGTAAAGGATAGTGATCTTTCCTAGTTTCTTTATTTAATTTTTTGAAGTCTATGCATATCCTATGCCCAACAATAGTTCTAGTAGGTATCAATTCATTGTTTTCATTGGGAACAACAGTAAAACCGCCTTTTTCTTAGGGACACAATGAGCATGACTTACCCATTCACTTTATTTAACAGGATAGATTATACCTGTGTCCAGTAGGCGTACAATTTCTTTTCTTACCAGTTCCTTCATTTCAGGCTTCAATCTTCTATTAAATTCAGTAACTGGTTTAGCACCATCTTCCATGACTATTCGATGGACGGTTATCATGGGACTAATGGCCTTCAAATCATCCATTGAGTACCCAAAGGCCTTGCGGTGCTCCTTAAGTATCTTCATTAGTTCTTCTTCTTCTTCTCCTAAAAGTTTAGCACTAATAATAACAGGAAATTTATTTGTATCATCTAAAAACCTGTATTTAAGATTATCTGGTAGCTTTTTCAACTCTGGGGGTGGTAATTCCTTGTCCCCTCTCTTTTCTAGCTCTTCAAAAGTCTCATCGGTTGGAGGTCCCATAATGGAAAGTGAATCGAATTCATCTTCTAGTTCTCCAAGGGACTTGTCCTTTATAACTATTTCTTCATAATTTGGATCTTCATTTATTTCTTCTTCTTGATTGCTAAAGAAAAGAGTCGCCATTTCCTCAATAGTTTTGTCTTCCTCTTCTTCTTATATTTGTGGAGGCCTGTCTTTAAATTTAGAAAAGTGGAATGCATTTTCCGCTCCCCCAAGCTTAAGAGACACAATCTCCTTTTTAAAATCAACATAGGCACCTCTATCACTCAAAAAGTTTCTTCCAAATATAATTGGGCAAAGAGTGTCAGCTGGCATATCAACAACTACAAAATCAATAGGAAAGTTTTTGTTGCCAATTGTGACAGTTGCGTCTTCAGCTACTCCCATTGGAATTCTAAGATTTTTATTGGCTAACATAATTGTCATATCAGTATTTTCAATTGTACCCGGTTCTATCTCTTCTTTTATTTATAAATAGAAATCATAAGATATAGCATTAACTTTGGTGCCAAGATCACATAAACTAATAAAAGGTTTATTTAAATATGCAGGGAAGAATAGGCTTACCCACATCTTTTACCTTTGTTTTACCTTCAACCAATACAGAAGTCTCTTCATCAAGTTAAACTATGTTACAATGTGTGTACATAGCCATAATTGCTTCCTTGGTTACCTCTTCATCTATGGTTTCTTCTAGATGTTCCACGACTTCTGGCATACTTTCTTCTTCCTTCTTTTCCTATACTGCTTTGACCTGTTAATATTCAAGAATATGATTTTGTGTAGTGTTAGGGAAAGGCATCTCATGTATTGGTTCTAGGGAGGCCAGTGTTGCTTTATCTTCTCTTTTCTTCTCAGGTTTGGGGGTGGATCATACTTGACCACACCCTCTTTCGGAGCTTTGATATGTTCTATAAAAGCTTTAACAACTTGCAACACAAGATCTGAATCCAAATAAAGTTCTTTAGATAATACTTTAACATGGCCCTTTTTATTATAGTCATGAATGCAATCATGTTCTATTTATACGCCTCCTTCACTTCCTAGACCAAAATTCTATGAAACTCTGTGATCTCGAATTCTATTAAGTAAAGCCCAAGCTTTAGGTATAGGAAGATTCATAAAGTCTCCTTCCGCAAAAGAGTCTAGTTCAATTTTATTAGGTTCAATTACACCGCCATAAAAACTATGCAATATATACCATTCAGGCAAATCATGATGAGGACATAGACGTAGTAAATCTTTAAATCTAATATAAGCTCTTACTAGTCCCTCGTTAGAACGGTTCCTCCAAGTCACTATAAGACACCTAATTCCAAAAGATTTTGATAATGGATAATATTTTGCTAGAAATTCATAGGCTAGATTATCCCAAGTAGTAGTGGCTTCAAGGGGTAGAGATATAAACCATGAGAGAGTGATGACTGCAAGTGCACAGATCGTTTGTAGCTAGTTTCGAAATAAAGATATCGATCCCACAGGGAGCAAGAGTCTAAAGTCTAATAACTCTTGAATTAAATATTACAATAGAAATGCTAGATAAAGTTCTAAGTGACAAGGTGAAATGCGAGTATTGTGTAAAAAGGTGTTTCTGGGTTTTGGGTATAAAAGCAATAATAAAGTAAAGTAAAACAATTGAATACAAAAAGTAAGTATCACGTATGTAAGAGAGATTGGAACTGCAGTATGGAAAAGGCGTTCTCAGGGAGTAGCGGATACACCACTAGTATTGTAAATATTTAAGATAAATATTATCATCATGAACATTCTCAACTATGTATGTGTGGGAGGAACTCCGTATTTGGACAATTAGGCAGCAACCGTTACTCAGATCATCCTCATAACCACAACAGTCAGCAATGGACATCAATTGAGTTACTATGCTATTAAGGGACGTAATCCCGTAGGACATATACCATGGCCTGGATAGTTTTCCGTGAGTTTCCACGGATTCCCAAGTCGATAAGTAAGGGGTGCCAACAGCTTTATAGTCACTGTAAGTGCTAGCACACCTCCGTCTACCAACAAGTAGTTCCCTCCATCAAGTCCCCACGAGAGGCAAATATTGAGAGGTCCACTTCTCTCAACATCAAGATGTAGACAGTCTAACACATGGTCACAACGATGAATATCATAATAGACTTTATCTTATTTCAGTCTCATACTAGGGTTTCTCCATCTCCCCAAGAACTAAATATCTACTCAAACATGGAGGCAATCAACATCATGGCAATGGTAATGGAAACAATCATAGATGAATAGTACTTGTATAAATCCACAACAAGTACTGGAATTACAACAAGATCTAGACAAAATGTAGATGGGATGGATGGAGATGGTGGTGATGTAGCGGTGGATGATGAAGATCGATGCCTTAGCCTCCCGGATCTGCGCAGGGCGAAGATGGATCCCTGGTGGATGAGGTCCCCCTCAAGATGCCTTCTGGAGGTGAGGTTTCGGTGATTTCTGGGTGTTTTGTATGTCTTCTCTCCAATTAAGTTGCACGGGGTGAAACTATTTGACGAGGCGGAGGCGGTGCCAACTATACGGCCGGAAAATTTATTCCGGTCGTATAGTTGGCCGTTGAACCCTCTGTCTCCTTTGTTTGCTTCTGGTTTTCTTCTGGTATTATTAATATTTCCCAAATAAGCGATTTACGTTGTTTTTTACTCCTTTTCTCCTCGGTACAACTGCTCCAAGAATTATATCCATTGGATCCATCATTTTTCCCGATCCTGGTGAAAATAGACATAAAATGTGCACGCGAGCACCGAAAATACCAAGATCCTACATCTACAATGCAAAATAATAATGTAAAACATGATGCAAATACACACTCATCAACTTGCCACTGTCATTTTGGGATTATGCACTGGAAACCGCTGCATTCACTTTAAATCGGGCACCATCTAAATCTGTTGAAAAGACACCGTATGAATTGTGGTTTGGAAACAAACCCAAGCTATCATTTATTAAAGTTTGGGGAGGCAATGTTTATGTGAAGAAACTTTAGCCTGATAAACTCGAACCCAAAGCAGAAAAATGCATCTTCATAGGATACCCTAAAGAAACAATTGGGTATTCCTTCAATCATAGATCTGAGGGCAAGGTTTTCATTGCCAAGAATGGATCCTTTCTAGAGAAATAGTTTCTCATGAAAGGTTTGAGTAGTCGGAAGGTAGAACTCGAAGAGGTTATTGAACCTTCTCTTCATGAAACGGTGAGTGGCGCGGCGCCAGAAATTGTTTCAGAGTTAACTTCACCGAATGAAGAAGGAACTAATGATAAAGATCATGAAACTCTGAAAGGGGACACTACCGAACCTCGCAGGTCAAACATAACACATGCATCTCCTGAACTATACGTAAATCCTATCGTGAATTTCATGGTAGATGGAAATGATGACCCTGCAACATATGAAGAAGCGATGATGCGTCCGGATTTCAACAAATGGCTAGAAGCCATGAAATCCGAGATGGGATCCATCTATGAAAACCAGGTTTGGACCTTGGTGGAATTATCTCATGAACGAAAGGTCATTGAGAATAAATATATTTTCAAGAAGAAAACTGATGCTGATGGTAATGTCACCATCTATAAAGCTCGACTTGTCGTAAAGGGGTTTCGACAAATTCAAGGAGTTGACTACGATGAGACATTTTCTCCCGTAGCGATGCTAAAGTCAGTTAGGATTATGTTAGAAAATGCTTTATATTTTGATTATGAAATATGGTAGATGGATGTCAAAACTGCGTTCCTCAATGGTAATATTGAAGAATAGTTGTATATGATACAACCTAAAGGTTTTGTTGATCCTAAGGATGCTGACAAGGTATGCAAGCTTCAGCGATCCATCTATGGACAGAAGCAAGCATCCCGGAGTTGGAATCTTCGCTTTGACGAGGTGATCAAAGAGTTTGTATTTGTCCAAACCTTTGGAGAGAGGCTTGTATTTACAAGAAAGTGAGTGGAAGCAATGTGGCATTTCGGATACTACCTCCATTCCATTCTATAGTGCCTATAGTTTTTTAAGAAAAATCCAAAAATAAGATATATTGCATTACACAACTCGATTGGACAACTTTTTTGGAAGCTAATATAAAGTATATAGCGTTTCATGTTTCCCACAAACTCCTCTATTTTATCACGTCAATTAGCCACGAGAAATCTCACCCAAAACTATTTTAATTTTCTCTCCACATGTGTTCCTTAATTTCCGTGCTAGAAACTATAGGCACTATAGAATGGAACGGAGGGAGTACTATATGTGGATGACATATTATTGATTGGAAATGATATAGATCTTTTAAAAAGTAAGTTACCTAAACAACAAATTTTCGATGAAGGACCTTGGTGAATCATACATATTAGGCACTAAGATCTATAAATATAGATCAAGACGCCTAATTGGGCTATCACAAAGTACATACCTTGATAAGATTTTAAAGAAGTTTAAAATGGACGGAAGTAAGAAGGTATTCTTACCTATGTTGCATGGCAAGACAATGAGTAAGGCTTAAAGTCCGGCCACGACAGAAGAAAGAGAGATAATGGATAAGATCCCCTATGCTTCATCCATATGCTCTATAATGTACGCCCTGCTATGTACAAGACCAGATGTGGCACATGCTATTAGTTTGACTAGTGGGTACCAATATGATCCAGGTTCAGAACACTGAACAAAGGTCAATAATATCCTTAAGTACTTAAGAAGAACTAAGAAAATGTTTCTTGTGTACGGAGGTGAAGAAGAGTTGGTCGCTAAGTGTTATGTTGACGCTAGCTTTGACGTCGATCCGGATGACTCTAAGTCTTAATCCGAATACGTATTTCTCATGAATGGAGCAGAAATTAGTTGGAGGAGCTTCAAACAACCTATGGTGGTGGGATCAACAACGGAGGCAGAATGTGTTGCTGCTTGAGAAGCGGCACAGGAAGCGTTTTGGATGAAAGAGTTCATAACTGAACTAGGTGTGGTTCCTAGTGTGTTGGACCCAATGGTGATCTGTTGTGACAACAATGGAGCCATAGCCAACACCAAGGAACCAAGGTCTTACAAGAATTTCAAGCATATCAAGCGTCGGTTTCACTCCATCCACGAACATGTCAAGGATGGAGATATAAAGATTTGTAAAGTATATACGGCCTGAATGTAGCAGATCCGTTAACTAAATTTCTCCCTAGGGAAAAACATGATCAACACCAGAACTCCATGGGTGTTAGATTTATCACTATGTAAACTAGATTATTGTCTCTAGTGCAAGTGGGAGATTGAAGGGAATATGCCCTAAGAGGCAATAATAAAGTTGTTATTATCGTATTCCAATTATATGATAGATGTTTATTTTTCATGCTATAATTGTATTGATTGCAAACGTTAATACATGTATGTTTAATAAACAAATAAAGGGTTCCTAGTTATGCCTCTCTTATAAACTAGCTCGTTGATTAACAAGATGATCAAGGTTTCCTGATCATGGACATCAGATGTTGTTAATAACAAGGTCACAACATTGGTGAAATGATGTGATGAACATTCATCTGAAGTATAGCAATACGATCAAAGTCATTGTGTTTAAATTGCTATAACATCATACGAAGTAATCCTATTCCTTAGACCATGAGACCATGATTCCTTAGACGAACACTAGAAGAGTAACTTGATAACCTCAAACGTCACACCGTAACAGGGTTACTATAAAGCTAGGTTCAGATACTTCGAAGGTGTTATGTAGAGTCTCATGGATCAACAGTGGGATTTTTCCATCCCGATGATGGATAGATATACTCTGGGCCCTCTCGGTGATATCATATTGAGATAGCTTGCAAGCAAGTGATGTAATCACTAGAATGTTATATCACGGGAAAAAGAAAAGAGTGCATATTGGTAACGAGATCAAACTAGGTATTGAGATACCGATGATCGAATCTCGGACATGTAATATATTGCAAGACAAAGGGATTTAGTTACTAGCGTTAAAGGTTCTCACAATCACAGAAGTCATCGTTGAATGTGTGGGAGTCAGTATGGATCTCCAGGTCCCGCTACTGATTATTGATCAGAGAAGGGTCTCGATCATGTCTGCATTATTCACGAACCATAGGGTGACATACTTAAGGGATACCGACACCATTTGGAGCAAATGTGTTCCAGAGAAAAGGATTGCAAAGCGCTATAATTATTTCAATGGACACCGGAATTATTTTGGGTGAAATTGCTAAAATTGGTTCTGCATGTGATATTGAAATGTTGCAGGGGGTTTTATGTGAATTTTTGTTAATTAAAGTAATTAAAAAATTCTAAATAAAATAAATAAAAGAGTTTTATTAAATGAGAATTGCATTAAATTTGGTGGAAATTTAATGCATGTGAGTGGACTTTTGAGTGGAGGCATGTTTATGTGAGTGGGAGCTCCACCCACATGAATGAAGGAAGAGGTGGGGGCACCTCCATGGCCACCGGCCATGGGAGGGGGGGTGCCCTCCTCTCCCTATAAAGGCCCCCTCTCCTCCTCCCAAAACACACCTCCTCGTGAAAGATCTCTCTCCCTCTCTAGAATTATTCCCCCATGGTCTCGGATAAGCGAGATACATGTTCCCAGTGGCTTTTCGTCTGGAAGGGGTTGCTTCTTCTGCTGCATCGCTGGAGCGAGGAGGCGGAGGTTGTTCGGTGGACCGGGCGTGTGTGCGATCACGGATGCGCTACTGATTTGCGACGCTAGGACTTCCTCTCGATCTTGAGATCGGCAAGCGATCGACTACATCATCCACGAGTCCAATATCGTTACACTTTATCGGTCTTCAAGGGTATGTTCTCTATGGATGTATATCCACCAATTGCTTGTATCTAGGTAGATAGATCTTGGTGCTTAGTAGTCTCATCGTAGGATTTTTTTTGTTTTCTATGCTGCGAACCCAACAATGGTATCAGAGCCTGATCTATGCGTAGATGCTTTGCACGGGTAGTACACATAAGAGTATGGGCGATGATGATCATGCTATTACATCTTATATGTATTTTGAATATTGGTGGCATAGTGGGATGAAGCGGCCTAGACTAACTTTACATGTCCTCGCACATGAGACCTGTTCCACGCTTGACATGCAACTAGTTTTGCATAAGTGGCTAGCGGGTGTCTGTCTCTCCTACTATAGTCAATATCTGATTTACAACGAGTTGCTAATAATTTGGTTATCATCGTTGTGGTTCTATGTTCGTAGGTAAGACCGGTTCTATCTTCAAAATCCCTAAGCCATGTAAAACTTGCAATTGATAAATTAGAAGGATCTAGTTTAGATTGTTGCTGGGCTAGTGTCATGATATGGTAATGTTATAATTTGAAGTATAGTTGATACTCTTGGAAATTATAGAACACCTAATGTGTAAGTTCCATAGACCTTAGCCTTACACACAAAGAAATGATAAAGATCATACCACGATGCACATGGTAGTGATTAAGTGCAAGAACCATATCATTTCACTTTATGCATATGATGTTTGCATATTATATTGCTTGTTTGGCATTTTAGTAGCATTATAAGATGATCCCTCATTTAGATATCAAGATAGAATGTGTTCTTCCTTAAGTATGCACCGTTAAGAAAGTCCGTCGTTTCAAGACATCACGTGATGATCGGGTGTTTTTGACTCTACGCTTTCATATAATGGGTGTAAGACAGTTTTACACACGCGAGTACTAAGGTTCTTACTTGGCGAGCCTAGCATGTACAGACATGGTCTCGGAACACGGACCGAAAGGTTAAGCATGAGTCATATAGTTGATATGATGCCCATATAGATGCTCGCCTTTGAAGCTACACCGGCTCACGTGATGATCGGACTTGGTGTAGTGAATTTGGTTCATGTAATCACCAAAAAGACACGAGTGATGTTGTTTTTGAGTGGGAGTTCATTCGTAATTTGGATTAGTTGAACTCGATCTATCATAAACTTAGTCTAAATAAACTTTACAAATTCTATTGTAGATGGCACCACCTGCTTTTAATTTCAATGTGTTCATGGAGAAAGAGAAACCTGTAACGAATGGTAGCAACTTTACCAACTGGGCACTGAATCTGAGGATTCTCCTCCCTGCTGCACAAAAGCAATATGTGCTAGAAGCGCTGCTAGGTCCCCCACCAGGTCCTGATGCCCCTGACATAGAAAAGAATGTCTATTTGACTCGTCAGAAGGACCACAATTTAGTTCATTGCGGCATACTGTATGGGCTAGAGCCAGAACTTCGAAAGCGTTTCAAAAATGGCAATGCCTTTGATACTATGGGTGAATTGAAAATCATTTTTGATAACCATACTGCCGGTGGAGACAAATCATCCATCGACAACATGGAGATAACAAGATACCCAATCGAAGGTAAGGTGTACATCAATTGCGCGAGAAAAAGAAGGATGCTTATATAACCACACTTTTTTGAATTCAAGATTTTTTTGTGAGATGGCCTCATTATGATGGCGAAGCCGATTTTAGAGATAAAAGACGTACACCAAACTACCTTGTAAATCATAACTGAAAGTGCTTGGCGAACACGGCTCATTACCGTAAAAAATAGCCTTTAATCAACCCAAAAACATGACATAACTATTCATTCAATATAACCACGTTTGTAAAATCCATATGAATTCACGCAATACACTAGATCCTTATGAGACGAATTTTTGGTTGAAAGGTGGATGGATTCAATTCAAACCAACACCATTGAGTGGAAATTCTACCTTTGGGAGAAACTCAAACATGATGTCTATTTTCACGGTTTTTACTCTTTCCAGAATACCACCGCATTCTCTATCTCTCTGGTTCTCTCTATTATGACCCCCTTGTATTTTTCACATCTAAAATACATGTAAAAGAAAGACTTTACTAGTACATTTCATATGATTTTGCATGCAACATTCATTAAGCCATGAAGTTTGAGTCGCGCGTTATGAGCTCTCTTACATTCCAAAGAGGTTTGTCACCGGTCATTTTTCTTGTTCTATCTTTTGATTAGGTAGGAACAAAAGAAATAGTCAACCCAATCATTTTCTTTACGACAATAAGACTAGAAAGAGGAGCACCGTTGACACAAGCAAAAACACAAATGTTTGAGTGTGACTTACTCAAATCCAATGTCATGACTTCAACCCCCCCTTCAAATTCAAAGTTCACAATACAAGCTCTATGACCATTCACGATGCCAGCTGATAATGATCAATCTATATAAGCAGAAGATGAGATATGTACTTGCATTTTTTCTTCTAATATCGAGAATTCATAAATTTCCATTTCCATTTCCATTTCCGATTCTACACTTTGTAAAAAAAATCTTTAGTACTACTGTTTGTAATTTCCATTTCCACATTTCGTTTCGCATCTTCTTGAACGTGAACATAACCTAACTAGAATTTGAGTTGTAGTAATTGCAAGCCCAAATTGGAACATGGTTCCGCTCCTTTGAAACGGAAATTTAGAACCGTCATTGCCTGCCTCTCATTCTATCTTGTGACGAGGTAGGGGACATAATAAATGAGAAATAGTAAACCTAGCCTAGTATTTTCTTCTCCGCGACGAGTAGACTAGAGGGAGAAGCAACTCAACACAATCGAAAACCACAAATGCGTTAACACCTCTGGAAGTCGTTAAATGCAAGCGCTCCGAAGACATTTACTTGCCATTTTCTCGCATGGTATAGCGAGAAACGGTCGATTTCGTGTCAAAACACTCACAATTTTATACCGGTCGTGTAATTGTATTAGTACTGCGTGATCTGCAGTCGCGCTCCATGCTCCCTTCTATCTTTACCTCTCTGATGACATGTGAGCCTCGTTACGTGTGGTCGTCCTGTCCGTGGCGTCGGCTGGAATAGGGGGGCGAGTGGTGCTTGTGGGATGCGGGGCGAGAGTGGTGGGTCCGCGCGGTTCGAGGCTTTCCGAGTCAGTGTTCCACCCTGCGCCGTTTACTGCCCGCTTTCCGGTCCGCTTAGCTGAACGGGTTTCGCCAAGTATTCTCTCGCTGATTGTTTATGTGTGGCTTATCCGATGCTGATCTCCACTGTTTTTTCTAAAAAATGCTGGTCGGGCTCGACTGTTTATATAGATTAAATAATTTCTACTCCATTCATTTCAATCATGCTGCTACGTTTCAGTTGATTTCTCTGTTCACGGAATTTGTCCTTGGCGGGTGACTCATCATCATTCTCATCCAGCTTTTGCGGGAGAATCCTGGAAATTCGTGGCATGCACGGCTGAGCAATTCAGTTATACTCGAATGATCGAATCTTGTGTTTACCCAAGAACAAAAAGAATCTTGTGTAAAAGATGACGAGTATGTTGGAGAGCGGAAGAGGAGGATGCACTCGGTGGGGGGGGGGGGGGGGGGGGGGTGTCGTCACTCACACGAATCCGAGTGGATGGTGTCATGGTGATCCACCGATCCTACCCTCTGAGATTTTTTTTTTGAAAGATCAAAAGATACCAATTACATCTAGTCTCTGTAACAACGCATTGCCTTAAGGGTCATACGGATGGACACGGCCAAAAAAAAAGAAGAATTAAAAAAAGCCCCGCTACAATGACCCATTTATTGAAACAGCAGTACAACCACCACCAAGACAGCACCAGAAGTCCAGCTTCTCCAAAAACGACGCCTCAAGAAGGGAACAGCGCACAAACACCGTCATCGCCTGATCATAGATCTTAGGTTTTCACCCTGAAGGCAGAAAGTCCGTGCTCTTAAAACAATACATTCAACAATGTCATTGTCGGGCACAATCAATTAAGGCCAGACCCTGAGTTTTCACCCTGAAAGGTAGGACTATGAACCCCTCCTGTGCAGTCACCCCCACTTGCATGCTACTGCTCCAAATCATGAGTCGCCAAGCCAATTCCTCATCACCCTCCAGACTCGAACCACCATTGCCGGTCCTCAGATCTCGGTCTCCATGACATTCCCCCTTAGCACCATGAAACGAGAACATGCCCCATGATATTAACAGCCAAGCGAGCTTCGAAGCGCTCCCTCTGAACCCCAACGGTCAGAGTAAAACATGGGTGCGCACGACCGAATCCCTCCAATCCGGCAATATCCAGGCATTATTCACCCATGGGAGTTCGTTGTCGAAGCCTTCCGGAACTCGCCACTACGACCAGATAAAATAGGACAAGCAATAAGTCGATCCTCTTCATGGCGCGAGAGAAATTCTAGGACCGCCGCCATTATTCTCAGCAGACGAGCAGGCCCCCACGCCGCTAGTCATCATCCAGAACGAAAGAAGCAGACAAAGCAGTAGCAGGAAGGCTCGGTTGAGGATCAAAGACCCCCGAACCAGAATCCCAACCTGGGCACCACCAGATCAGATCTGTGCACCTGAGGTCTAGATTGCAACCCAGTGATGGCCTAAAATATATCGAGCTCGTTGGGGAACCCCAAGAGGAAGGTATGATGAGCACACCAGCAAGTTTTCCCTTAGTACGAAAGCAAGGTTATCAATCCAGTAGGAGCAAGGAAACACCTCAAAGGTGTTGCTAGCCGAGGCTTGGCAGCGCACACTACCGGTGCTAGTAGCAACGTGGAGACCTGCACAACACAACCACAGAACTTTGCCCCCAACTTGCGATGAGGTTGTCAATCTCACCGGTTTTGCTAAAAACAAAGGATTAAACGTATCGAATGAAGAAAGTAATAGTTTGCAGAAAGTAAACACAAAAGCAGTAAACAATTGATTGTAGATTGATTGTAAAAGAAAGGACCGAGGTCCATAGTTCACTAGAGGTGGCTCTCCTTAAGATAGAGAACATGTTGGGTGAACAAATTACAGCGGGGGAAATTGACAAACATCGAGAAAGCAATACATGCATATACTAATCATCTTGACTCCTTTGAGATTCGATTGGGCATTACAACATTATACATAGACCGTCATCCACTGCATCTATGAGTAATAATCCACCTTCAGGTTATCACCCGAACCCCCTCCAGTATTAAGTTGCAAGCAACAAATTATTGCATTACAA
Source organism: Avena sativa (assembly GCA_916181665.1). NCBI lineage: Eukaryota > Viridiplantae > Streptophyta > Magnoliopsida > Poales > Poaceae > Avena > Avena sativa. The sequence continues at coordinate 453,344,368 of OV702295.1, read as the reverse complement.
ATTGCGTGTAAACTAAACAATACGATTGTTCTATGAACAAAGGATTGTTGTTTTCTCCCTAGTAGCAACAACACATCTAGTACCTTAGAGATTTCTGTCACTTTTTCCCAGATTACCAGAGGCATGAACCTACTATCGAGCATAAATACTAACTCTTGGAGTTGCTAGCATCTACTTGGCCAAGATAGCTACTAACAACGAAAAGCATGCAAGATCACAAATAACAAAGACATGATAGAATCAATAATCAATCTAAAATAGCATCTCAATATCCATCGGATCCCCGCAAACACAACATGCAGAATTACAAATAGATGATCTTGATCATGAACGGAGCTCACAAGATCTAAACATGAAAGCACAAAGAAGGAGAACCAGCCATCTAGCTACTACATGGACCCGTAGTTCAGAGATGAATTACTCACACATCACACCGGAGGCTTGCATGATGATGAAGAAGGCCTCCAGGGTGAAAACCCCTCTCCGGCAGGGTGCCGGGAAGAGCTTCAGATCCCTCCCGATCTAGGGACAGAGACGACAGCGGCTACAGACTCTTTCGTGGAATTTTGATCGGGTACTTAGGGTTTCTGTATCGGAGGCATCTTATAGGCGGAAGGAGAGGCCGAGGGGGTGCCTGGGCTAGCCACACCATACCCTGGCGCGGCCAGGCCTGGCCCGCGCGGCCAGGTGGTGTGGCCGCCCTCTCGCTCCTCTCTGTCTCGTATTCTGGCTCCGTGTGTCCCTCGATGAAATACTGACTTTGGCTTTTGTCCCGTCCAATTCCGAGAATATTCATTTTCTGACTTTCCTGGAACCAAAAACAGCAGAAAACAAGCAGCTGGCACTATGGCTCTTGTTAATAGGTTAGTCCAAGAAATCATATGAAAAGTACTCCAAAGTGTGGACAAAACATAATAAAGTAGATAAAACCAAGCATGGAACATCAAAAATTATAGATACATTTGCAATGTATCAACATCCCCAAGCTTAACTCCTGCTCGTCCTCGAGTAGGTAAGTGATAAAAAGAAAGAATAATTTTTGAGGTGGCTGTAGGGGTTCGTAGCATGGAAAACAAAATTTTTCTATCGCATACAAACAAACAAGCCAAGATCTATCTACTAGATTGTAGCAACGAGTCGATAGAGGAACTCACCTTCGAAGATTCCAAAGCGGTTAACGAGAGCAGATTCTCGTGGGTGATGTAGTCGTACTCTTTCCGATCTCAAGATCGCGTAGACGATCCTTCCAGCGCCGCGTTCCCGCAGCGCTCCCGCAGTCGGTCACACGTTCGGTACTCGACGAAGACCTTCCTCTCCCTTGTTCCAGCAGGCAGCGGAGGTTGTAGCACTCTCCTCGCGATTCCGGCAGCACAACGGCGTGGTACCGGAGGTAGAGGGGAAATCCCGCAGGGCTTCGCCTTAAGCCGGTGCGAGTATGGTGGAGCTTATGAGAGAGGCTATTAGTGGTCTAGTAATTAGACACACCAATTAGAGGGCTCTAAACTAATTAGAAAGCTCTAAACCGAATAGCTCTAAACCGGGGTCTAGATCTAGGGTTTAGTTTAGAGGATAGGAAACTTGTGTGTATTGGGAGGGAGCCCTGCCCCTCCTTATATAGGTGGGAGGGGCTGGCCGGCCAAGGGGAGGGAGTGGAGTCCCTCCCCAACTCGGCCTAGGTGGGGCGCCGGCTTGGGGAGGAGGACTCCTCCCTCAAGTCGGTTTCCTCCTCTCCTCCCACTTCCCAAAAACTGCCGTTTGACTTTCAAACTAGCCGTTTGACTTTTTCAATTTAGGATTCAATTTAATCCTTTATTTGGGACAGCAAGAACACTTAGTACATGATGCAATCATTCCAACATGTAATGACACATTCATGTACCCCTTCCCCCCCGGAGTGCCGGACAATCCGGGACCTTCTAGAATGTTCCCGATGGAAACACCGGAATCATTCCCGAACTCCGAAACGGGACTTTCCTTATATGAATCTTATTCTCCGGACCATTCCGGATCACCTCGTGATATCCCGGATCCCATCCGAGACTCCGAACAACATTCGGTCTCTTTCTCATAATACCATAACTACTCAAACAACGTCGAATCCTTAAGTGTGTCTCCCTACGGTTCGTGAATTATGCGGACATGATCGAGACACTTCTCCGAACAATAACCAATAGAGGAATCTGGAAATTCATATGGCTCCCACATATTTCTACGATTACTTTGCGATCGAATGAACCACTTACATACGATACCAATTTCTCTTTGTCTCACGATATGTTACTTATCCAAGGTTATGATCGTCGGTATCTCTGCATACCTAGTTCAACCTCGTTACTGATAAGTACTCTTTTCTCGTTCCCGTGATATGTGATCCCTTGTGACCAAGTCACATGCTTGCAAGCTAATTGGATGACATTTCACCGAGAGGGCCCAGAGTATATCTATCCGTCATATGGATGGACAAATCCCACTCTTGATCCATGTGTTTCAACCAATACTTTCCGAACACTCAATGCCACTTTTATAGCCACCCTGTTACGGTGTGGTGTTTGATGACATCAAAGCATCCATCCAGTAAAGGTGATATGCATGATCTCATGGTCGAAGGAATTAGGTTACTATGTATCAGAAAGCATATAGCAATTGAACTATTGAAATGACTTGATCTTTATGCTATGCTTGTCTATAGGAGTATGTCCACCATATCATTCTCCTAATGATATGATCCTGTTGTTAATAACATCTCTATGTTCATGATCAGGAAACCATGATCATATATTAACCAACAAGCCAGTTTAACAAGAGGCTTTACTAGGGACTCTTATTTTAGTTTACAAATCACACAAGTATTAATGTTTCCGTTTAATACAATTATAGCATGGTATGTAAACATTTATCATAAGTGTGAAGACATGATAATAACCACTTTATTATTGCCTCTTGGGCATATCTCCAACAGTCTCCCACTTGCACTAGAGTCAATAATCTAGTTTCGAACCTTTGTGTATTCAACACCTATGGCTTTCCGGTGTTGTATGTACATGATTGCTAGTGGTCAACTGATCTCCGGATCTGACACTTCCAGGTCCGTGTGTAATTGCATGTCTTTGCGTCTCTACGCATCACTCATTCTCTAATGAGATGGCTTTGTATAAATTTGGTCTTTCGGTGTGACCTTTAGTTCTTTAGGGTTAAAACATGTTGACAATATTGTCGTACAATATATCTTCATAGTATTATCCCGCTGTGAACTACACCTAGTTTGATAACAAACTACTTGACACAAATGCCCTCTTTTGCTGCTATAATAGCAGTCATATACTTAGCCTTTTGTTGTAGTATCTGTCACAATGTCTTAACTTTGGAAATCATCCAAATCCATTATGGAACTCACTTTCCATTATATTGTGCCACCCTTAGTTTAGATTGAGATAAACTTAATCTGTACTTTGTGACAAAGCTAGTATCAATGTAGTACTTTTACAATGAACTAACCATCTATTTGTCACTTCTACAAATAATATACTCTTAGTTCTTCCAAAAGATCATAAGAATATCCTTACTATTGTCCAATGATCATCTTACAAATCATTCTGGTATATGCTCACAACATTTAGAGCATAGGACATATCTGGATTTGTACATATCACAGTATGATTGATATAAATACTCTTTGTGATTTCATACATCAAGTATCAATCTATACTTGATTATTTGTTTCACTTTACCAAATGTCAATACACTTGAATATATCATCAACATTGAACTTATTCAATCCTTTCTGTGCAACAAGAACCTTTCTTGTAGTTCCTATATTGAACTCATTCAATATCTTGTCTATGTACTTCTGGCACAACCATATTAGCGTCTATTGATGCCAAAATACTTGGGTTTTGCCTAAGTCTTTCATCGGGATGAAATTCTTAATATGTGTTAATAAAAGATACATTATTTCCAATCAACAATATGTCTTCCACATAATGTATTAGAAACATGTCTTAGCGCTCCCACTTAATTTCTTGCAAACGCAAGCATCTTCATTGTCTCTGATGAACTTTTAAACTCCTTTAACAGTTTCATCACAGTGAAGATTCCAACTCCCCGATGCTCACTTTAACCATTGAAGTTTGCATATACTTTTAGCATCCTTTTGAATTAACAAAACCCTATGGACCATGTTATGCACATGGCCTAGGTAATGATTCTATTAGAAGAACTTGTTTTGTTTATTCAACTATCATATAACAAAATTTATATGTAGTGATTGCTACATTAATCCGTCTAGACTAAATATCACTATGACAGATCAAATCTTATCATAGTCAACCTTTGAACATTGTTGTGAATTCTTTCCCAACATGTCGACTATTTCATAGATGTAAAACATCCATGTCTATTTCTTTATAGATCCAGACACAACTGTAAGGTCTTACACCTTTCTCGAGGGTCCTTCAAGTTCAAAACTTGATTTCTCGTGTATGGAACTATCATGGATTTTATGGCTTCAAGCCATTTTACGGAGTCAGGGCCCATCATCGCTTCTCTGCATGTAGTCGGTTCATTATTCTCAAATAATGATTCAACCCTCAAATCTTGGTATTTGATTGTTCATCCGACCTACTTGTTTCAATAGGAACTTGGATCTCCGTGACCACAACCTTTTTGAGGTACGTGAACCATGAGCATTGTTGCTGCCTCCGAAACACTTTTCGGCGCTGCGCAACTCTGCACATATAGCTAAGGTTCTTTTAACCTTATCAAAGTTCTATTGTCCTCCCACTTAACTTTTCACGAAAAATTCTTTCTCAAAGAAACTTGACGTTTTAAGTGACAAACACTTTTGTCTCCGATGTTATGGAGGAGTACTTAACAGTTATTCGAAATAACATACAAAGACAGGTTCATCCGACTTTGGTTGCAAACATCTTTCTTATGCATAGCATACCAATGTTTAAGAAAGGACAACTTGGGTTTTATCCCAAACCATAACTTTATATGGTGTCATTTCAACGGATTATGATGGAGCTCTTTTCAGTGGAAAAACGGTAATCACTAAAGCTTTTAATCTTTAAAATACAATGGCAGTTTTATGAATTACACCTTTCGATCTTACCATGTCAAACAAGGTTCAATTACATATCTCGAACGCTCCATACTCTTATGGTGTTTCGGGAAATGCAAATCCACGGAACGATTCCTTAAATCTTAGGTATTATGCTAAACTTGTAACTCAAATATCTTCCTTTATGATCTTTATCATAAACTGTTTATATTCTTGTTACAATGATTTTGCACTTCATCTTGAAAGTCTTTGAACTTTTCAAATGTTTCATACTTCATCCTTATTAAGTAAATATTCATATATTCACTCAAATTTTCGGAGAAAGCATATGAAGTTGAAATCCATCGCTCTTGACTACACATAATGGACTTCGTACAACAATATGTACAAGTTCCAATAAGCTAGTCATTCGTTCCCTTTTGGCCTATGGACGAAGTTTTAATTATCTCTAGGAAAGTTTCACAAGCGTCATTTGATCAAAATCAAATAGACTCCAAAATTCCATCCATATGGATTTTTCTTCATGTTTTCTTTCCAATATAATTTTAAACGGCGATGTCACTTCCTAAGTGATCTTTCAATCAATTTGTCTTTCGACATTTTAGCACTAGTTTTATGGATGTGATTTCTCCAACGAGATTTGTGAATCATCCATCTTTTATGGATTACGGCAATTATTTGAACAACCCTTTTGTTCTCATAATACCCGATAAAACAAATCTTTGAAGGCAAGCTTTGATGTTTTAACGAGCAACACAATAACCCTTTATTTGTTCTCGATGAACATCATCACATATTCTTTTGCTAGTTACTTAGGCCATTGTAGTTCATGAATTGTGTTGTTTCGTATGACGATTCACACCATCAAATTCAGTATCAAATACTTAAGAACCACATTGTTTAACAAGCAAAGAATATAGCCATAACATGTATATCATCTATATACTTAAACTGAACGATTCTAGTCTTTTCTTTTCTGCCATATATTTATGAGATTCTCTTTCAGTATTTCCTTTTCAGTTTGAAAGAATCTATCAACATCAATAGTGGAGTCATACATATGACATATAGTCCAAAGCGTGTATAGTTAAATACCAATGTCTTTGGACTTGCACTTTGAAGTAGATCACCATCATCAAATGTTTGGTGTTCTTTCAAATTCCTTTCATTAGTAATCTCTTGGTGTAGTAAACATTTTACCTACATCAAATATTCACCCTTATCATGGTATCGTCCATGATCAAGCTACTTTTAGCTTATAACGATGAATTATTAGTATAATGTTGCTATCCAAAACCTTTTGGAGGATTAGGACAACAAGTGTCTCCAACCTTTTTTGCAAATTCTCATCAAAATATGAGAACATGAACTTTGCCATATTATACTCTATCATGTTGTAACCAAAACTTCGTTTCAGATATCACAATATCTTCCACACATCATGGTTTCAGAAACAACTCTTTCAGATCCTAGATAACCTTGATATTAAGGGAATCCTTTGAATATCAAGAATCATGGATACAAACATGATACTTATATACTAACACTTGGAATTGTTACTCTTGATTTAATACTAATTATTAAACTTCATGGAGTAACCGGAACTTACTGAAAGTTTGCAATAGGACTTTTAAACTTTAGATTAACACTTAAAACAATACGATACCAGTTCGTAAAGTATCTAACCAGAATTCTATAGTTCTATCATCTCAATTATAACTAAGCGCAAGGTGGTAAACGGATGCCAATGACTACAACAACTATGCAAATTCACTTTGATTTAGTTTATGATAAATTGAGTTCTAATTAATAATTAAATTAATCTAGGTGAACTCCCACTCAAAACAATATCCCTCACATTGTTTTAGTGATCACACGAACCAAATCCACCACATCAAAACCGATCATCACGAGAGTTGATATAGCTTCAATGGCGAACAATCAACATGTTCATCATATCTACTATATGACTCATGCTCTACCTTTCGGTAATCCGTGTTCCTGAGGCCATGTCTGTACATGCTAGGCTCGTCAAGATCAAACCTTAGCTACCGCTTAAGCAAATCTGGCTTGCTTACGTTGTATTTACCCGTGGAATCAAAGACACCCGATCATCACGTGGTGCTTCGAAGCAACAAGTTTTAGCAACGGTGCTAACTAAGGGCGAACACTTTAGAACTTGAAATTTATGTGCATGAGGGATCATCTTATAATGCTACCGTCGTCTACTAAGCAATACAAGATGCATAAAGGATTAACATCACATGCAATTCATAATATGTGATATGATATGGCCTTTCTTCTTTGTGCTTCCGATCTCCATCTTCAAGCACGAACATGATCTCCATCATCACCGGCGTAGCATCAAGGTCAATGACGCTTCTTCATGGTTGTCGTCCACCAGCTTCAACTATTACAACTATTTTGAATAGACACGCAGGTCTTAACAGAAATTAAAGACAACCATATGGCTCCTGCCGGTTGCCAACTTACAATAAGGAACATTGCATACATCAAATATAATCACAATCATGGCCATATCACATCACTGCACACCCCTGCAAAACAAAGTTAGACGCCTCTACTTTCTTTGCATATTTTACGTGGTTTGGGGCTTTCAATAAGTGTCGTTCTAACTTACGAACAAGAACCACAACATTGATACTAGCATTGTTGATTACCCGTTGTAAATTGGATCTTAACTATGCTAGGAGAAACAGGCACCCGCAAAGCCACTTATGCAATACAAGTTGCATGTCAAGCGTGGAGCAAGTCTCATGAACGATGTCATGTAAGGTTAGCCCGGGCCGCTTCATCCCAACATACCGCAAGATGCAAAGTACACGCAAAGCAATCTACAATAAAAGCATCAACGCCCACAATGACCATTGTGTTCTACTCGTGCAACAGATCTACATATAGACACGGCTCTGATACCACTGTAGGGGTTCGTAGCATGGAAAACAAAATTTTTCTATCGCATACAAACAAACAAGCCAAGATCTATCTACTAGATTGTAGCAACGAGTCGATAGAGGAACTCACCTTCGAAGATTCCAAAGCGGTTAACGAGAGCAGATTCTCGTGGGTGATGTAGTCGTACTCTTTCCGATCTCAAGATCGCGTAGACGATCCTTCCAGCGCCGCGTTCCCGCAGCGCTCCCGCAGTCGGTCACACGTTCGGTACTCGACGAAGACCTTCCTCTCCCTTGTTCCAGCAGGCAGCGGAGGTTGTAGCACTCTCCTCGCGATTCCGGCAGCACAACGGCGTGGTACCGGAGGTAGAGGGGAAATCCCGCAGGGCTTCGCCTTAAGCCGGTGCGAGTATGGTGGAGCTTATGAGAGAGGCTATTAGTGGTCTAGTAATTAGACACACCAATTAGAGGGCTCTAAACTAATTAGAAAGCTCTAAACCGAATAGCTCTAAACCGGGGTCTAGATCTAGGGTTTAGTTTAGAGGATAGGAAACTTGTGTGTATTGGGAGGGAGCCCTGCCCCTCCTTATATAGGTGGGAGGGGCTGGCCGGCCAAGGGGAGGGAGTGGAGTCCCTCCCCAACTCGGCCTAGGTGGGGCGCCGGCTTGGGGAGGAGGACTCCTCCCTCAAGTCGGTTTCCTCCTCTCCTCCCACTTCCCAAAAACTGCCGTTTGACTTTCAAACTAGCCGTTTGACTTTTTCAATTTAGGATTCAATTTAATCCTTTATTTGGGACAGCAAGAACACTTAGTACATGATGCAATCATTCCAACATGTAATGACACATTCATGTACCCCTTCCCCCCCGGAGTGCCGGACAATCCGGGACCTTCTAGAATGTTCCCGATGGAAACACCGGAATCATTCCCGAACTCCGAAACGGGACTTTCCTTATATGAATCTTATTCTCCGGACCATTCCGGATCACCTCGTGATATCCCGGATCCCATCCGAGACTCCGAACAACATTCGGTCTCTTTCTCATAATACCATAACTACTCAAACAACGTCGAATCCTTAAGTGTGTCTCCCTACGGTTCGTGAATTATGCGGACATGATCGAGACACTTCTCCGAACAATAACCAATAGAGGAATCTGGAAATTCATATGGCTCCCACATATTTCTACGATTACTTTGCGATCGAATGAACCACTTACATACGATACCAATTTCTCTTTGTCTCACGATATGTTACTTATCCAAGGTTATGATCGTCGGTATCTCTGCATACCTAGTTCAACCTCGTTACTGATAAGTACTCTTTTCTCGTTCCCGTGATATGTGATCCCTTGTGACCAAGTCACATGCTTGCAAGCTAATTGGATGACATTTCACCGAGAGGGCCCAGAGTATATCTATCCGTCATATGGATGGACAAATCCCACTCTTGATCCATGTGTTTCAACCAATACTTTCCGAACACTCAATGCCACTTTTATAGCCACCCTGTTACGGTGTGGTGTTTGATGACATCAAAGCATCCATCCAGTAAAGGTGATATGCATGATCTCATGGTCGAAGGAATTAGGTTACTATGTATCAGAAAGCATATAGCAATTGAACTATTGAAATGACTTGATCTTTATGCTATGCTTGTCTATAGGAGTATGTCCACCATATCATTCTCCTAATGATATGATCCTGTTGTTAATAACATCTCTATGTTCATGATCAGGAAACCATGATCATATATTAACCAACAAGCCAGTTTAACAAGAGGCTTTACTAGGGACTCTTATTTTAGTTTACAAATCACACAAGTATTAATGTTTCCGTTTAATACAATTATAGCATGGTATGTAAACATTTATCATAAGTGTGAAGACATGATAATAACCACTTTATTATTGCCTCTTGGGCATATCTCCAACAGTGGCATGCACCATCAAATACTTGATCAAAGTATTTGTAAAACATTCAAAGTTGGGATCATAGTACTTCAATCATAACATGAAAGACAAAGTTCTAACAATAAGACATAGCAACTATGTTGTAACACGAAAAGGCACAAACAAAAGATTCATGAATAACAATGCTTTCCAAGACGTTTGTTTGTTTCACATAAAGAAAATATAGCATAGTGGCATTCAGCTTGTCCCTCATAGAGTAGCAAAACATAAATGCATATGACACCTTCAAAGTTCATAAGAGTGACTAGATACAAATAGTTTAAAACAAGCAATATCAAGTTATGCATCAATCGACTAGTCTTGGGACAATGCACATAGAACTAAGAATGGCCACTATGCTCTCAAAGTAGGTGCATAAATATAGAAGGTGGAGACTCAACATATAAGTAGAAGAAAGGCTTTCATAGAAGGAACTAGGCATTCAAGTCTCATAAAGAGATTCCAAAAATTATGGTACTTGTTAGCTTTCAGCTCTCATTGCCCCTATCATAAGCATCTTTAAGGTGGTTAAGGTTAAAGTGACACAACTAAGAGGATATGCTTAACAAGTTATAAGCCGAAATCTCATGCCCCTTACTTACGAAGACTGAACCTCATGCTACTCAACTTTAGTCACGAGTAAGCTCTTGTCATTGTAAGTACATATGTATCATAAAGAACCGCCAACGGGGTACCCCTTGCACATGATACCGGAGCTATCCCATAATCAAAATGACAAGGCAAGCAGACAATGAACATCTCAGTGATCTTTTTATTTGCTATTTGCATAGGTTTTTATTGAGGATGCTTCATAGAGTGCTCATTATGGTGATGCTGAAAGTTTCCACCATGATTAGACATGGCTTAGGCTAGCGGCCCAGGCGTTTTTCTAACACACATACAAACTCCATGATCTTACAAGTTTCACTTTTATTTCACACCGCCGGGATCCATAAGCAAAAGAACATGATATCAACAGGGTACAAAGTACAAGTGCAATGTTGAAAGCGTTCCCCATGATACATGGTTCTGCTAACTTCAACTTATGAAGCGCAAGTATATACGCAACAAAGAAGGACCCAATGGTTCAAGTTTATTAAATGCAAGAAAAGTAAAGTGTGCCATCAAGTTCGTGAGAGCTTTAATCACTAATTTTCTCATAACAAATTTAATTTGGAAGGTAGATAAAAACAAGAATATACTTGGAATAGCATAAGCTAGTAGGTAGGTATGGTGGACTCTTTTGAATAACTTGGTTTAAGGAGTTGGATGCATGAGTGGAACTCATACTTGGTTACGGAGGCTAGCAAAAGACTGGGAGCGACAAACTAAGAGAGCAATAATGGCCATAATCATGTAGAGCTACAAAATATCATTGATCAAAGCATAAAGTGATGATACTACAAGTTGAAAACTAAAGGATCATCAAGACTATTGTGACTTTGGATAGTCATAACATGGTGTGAGCATGTGCCAAGTCAACCCAAATAAAGCATCAAAGGAGAATACCACTATACTATGCTTTAATATGCTAAAACAACACATGTTTCATCCAAAGCACATTAAGCAATCTCAATTGTTTGTAACAAGTCATGCTACAACAAAGAATACTAAGCATAAAGCCAAAACAATATCAAGCATGGCATGACAAAGCATAGGCCACAGTCAAAAACAAGCTCTCTTTAAACTTAAGCATGAACTTTCCTACTCTTTTCCAATCCAAACCAAACTATTTGAAAACCAATGTATGAAAGAGGGGGTCCAACCAATTTATTCAGAAAACTAAGAAAACCAAGCAAACGAAAAACCAAAATGAAAATGAAAAAGAAGACGCTCCAAGAATAACACAACTGTGCATGAAACAATAAAAATGAAGCGTTTGGAAGAAACCTAGGATTTTTATTGATGAAGAAGAGGATGCCTTGGGCATCCCCAAGCTTTGACGCTTGTACTTCTTGGATATTTCTTGGGGTGACACACGTGTCATCCCCAAGCTTGAGCTTTAGTCCAACCTTCATCTCATTACTCATTACTTCTATACACCTGAAATTTTTCTTCATACAAAACTTCACACAATCTTTATTAGCAACATTAGTGCACTCAAGATAATAAGTCTTTAAGTTCAGTTCTAACACCAATAAAACTTCCACTAAACACTAGATACTGTAGCACTTCCCTCAAAAAGCTCAATTCCCCAAAAAAACTCAAAAAAGAACCAACAAGAAGCAAATGCAGAAAATGACAGAAATCTGTCAGAACAGACCAGTAGGTAAAGACCATTTTTTAGAAGACCTTATGTTGCTCAAATCAAAAAGTGTTGAAATAACAAAAGTTAGATAACAACCTAGGGCAGAAGCACAAAAATTCACACCTCAAAAGGACATACAGAGATTTTACAAGAATTTTTATGCTGGAGCACAAAAATCTGTTTTGAGACAACAACTTTCCCAATCATTACTTCTCTCTCATTAGAGGTTACTCTTGGCACAAAAAGCAAATAAAAAGGATAAGGAGCGGTTATTACAGAGGTAATAACTTCAAAGACTCATCTAAAACTTTTGGGTTATCTCCCAATAAGTAATTTTCTTTAACGTCTTTAAGTTAGGCATAAGAAGCAAGAAAAAGAATCAAGTGTTCTCAAATGAAGAAGCATTAAGAGAAAATTTTGTTTTCATAGGAAAGGCAAAAAAAATCTTCTCTCTTTTCTTAGGAAAGTGTTTTATACCTTTCTTGAGTGGGAGTTGATATTTAATGGTGCCTTCTTTCATATCAATTTGGCACCAACAGTTCTAAGAAAAGGTCTTCCTAAAGTAATACGACAAGAAGCATTGCATTCAATTTCCAAAACATAGAAATCAACAGGGACATAAGCATTGTTAACCATAATAAGAACATCATTAAGACTTTCCATGAGTTTATTTTTAGCATTATAATCAAGTGGAACATTCAAATAGCAATCTTCAAGAGGTGGCAAATCAAGCATATCATCAATCTTTCTAGGCATAATAGAAACACTACTATCAAGATCACATAAAGCTTTGAAATCAAAATCATTCACTTTCATATTAATGATGGGTTCCCAACCATCTTCTTGTTTTATAGGAATAGAAGCTTTATGTTTCATCTTTTCTTCTTTAATCTTTATGAGAGCATTAGTAATGTGTTTTATAAAGGCCATATTCATCGCACTAGCATTAGGACTTTTAGCAAGCTTTTGTAGAAACTTAATAACTTCAGAGATATTGCAACCATCAAGATCAAAATCACATTTATCATCTAAAGTAGTAGAATTATTACTAGCTTCAACATTAGTGGTAGTGATAGTAGAAACACAAATGTTTCTAGCAATTTCATCTTCTCTTTCCCACTTAGCATGCAATTCAGCTAATAATCTAACATTTTCATAAATTCTAACTTGTATGGCAATAGTAGCAGCAAAGGGATTCTCATTAGTTTCAGGTTTAGCAGCCATTTTATTCAAAGAAGATTGTGCTTTAGCCAATGATGCTATATTTCTTTCAGCATTAGAGAGTTTCTCCTCGATAGTTTTATTAAAAGCAGTTTGTTTACTAATAAAGTCTTTAAGCATAACTTCAAGTTCAGAGAGAGCACTCCTATTATTGTTGTAGGAATTTCCGTAAGCATTACCATTGTTGGGAGGATATGGCCTATAATTGTTGTTACCAAAATTATTCCTATAGGCATTGTTGCTAAAATTGTTATTTCTTATAAAGTTCACATCAACTTGCTCTTCTTGAGCAACCAAAGAGGCTAAGGGAACATGATTTGGATCAATATGAGCCTTCCCATTAACAAGCATAGATATAATAACATCAATTTTATCACTCAGGGAAGAGGTTTCCTCAACAGAATTTACCTTCTTACCTTGTGGAGCTCTCTCAGTATGCCATTCAGAATAGTTAACCATCATATTATCCAGAAGCTTTGTTGCATCCCCCAAAGTAATGGTCATAAAAGTACCTCCAGCTGCAGAATCCAATAGATTTCTTGAAGAATAGTTCAATCCTGCATAAAAGGTTTGGATAATCATCCAAGCAGTCAGTCCATGAGTGGGACAATTCTTTACCAAAGATTTCATTCTTTCCCAAGCTTGAGCAACATGTTCATTATCAAATTGTTTAAACTCTATTATTTCACTTCTCATAGATATAATCTAAGCAGGAGGATAGTATTTTCCAATGAAAGCATCTTTGCATTTAGTCCAGAAATCAATACTATTCCTAGTTAAGGAATTCAACCATTCTTTAGCTTTTCCTCCCAAAGAGAAAGGAAACAATTTAAGTTTAATAATATCTCCATCTATATCCCTATGCTTTTGCATCTCACAAAGTTCAATAAAGTTATTTAGATGAGCAGCAACATCTTCATTACCAATACTAGAAAATTGTTCTCTCATAACAAGATTGAGTAAAACATGTTTTATTTCAAAGAAAGTAGCTTCAGGAATAGGTGGAGCAATAGGTGTGCTCATGAAATCATTGTTGTTGGTTCTAATGAAGTCACACAACTTAGTATTTTCGAGAGTAGTCATTTTTTGTTGTGTGTTTTTAATAAAGAAAGCAAACTTGTAAAACTAATTTTTTGTGTGTTTTTGATAAAGAAACAAGCAAACAAAACAAAAAGTAAACTAAGCAAAACAAAAACAATAAAGTAAAGAGATTGGTTATGAGAGACTCCCCTTGTGAAGATGTCCTTGACTCCTCGGCAACGGCGCCAGAAAATATGCTTGATGGCCCAAAATATATCAAGCTCGTTGGGGAACCCCAAGAGAAAGGTATGATGAGCACAGCAGCAAGTTTTCTCTTAGTACGAAACCAAGGTTATCAATCTAGTAGGAGTAAGAAAATACCCCAAATGTGTTGCTAGCTGAGCCTTGACAGGACGCACTACCGGTGCTAGTAGCAACGTGGAGACCTGCACAACACAACCACAGAACTTTGCCCCCATCTTGCGATGAGGTTTTCAATCTCACCGGTTTTGCTAAAAACAAAGGATTAAACGTATCGAATGAAGAAAGTAATAGTTTACAAAAAGTAAATATAAAAGCAGTAAACAGTTGATTGTAAAAAAAAAGAAGCGGGGTCCATAGTTCACTAGAGGTGGCTCTCCTAAGATAGATAACATGATGGGTGAACAAATTACAGCGGGGCAATTGACAAACATCGAGAAAACAATACATGCATATACTAATCATCTTAACTCCTTTGAGATTCGATTGGGCATTACAACATTATACATAGACCGTCATCCAACTGCATCTATGACTAATAATCCACCTTCAGGTTATCATCCGAACCCCCTTCAGTATTAAGTTGCAAGCAACAGATTATTGCATTACGAATTGCATGTAAAGTAAACAATACAATTATTCTATGAACAAAGGATTATTGTTTTCTCCCTAGTAGCAACAACACATCTAGTACCTTAGAGATTTCTGTCACTTCCCCAGATTATCAGAGGCATGAACCCACTATCGAGCATAACTACTAACTCTTGGAGTTGCTAGCATCTACTTGGCCAAGATAGCTACTAACAACGAAAAGCATGCAAGATCACAAATAACAAAGACATGATAGAATCAATAATCAATCTGAAATAGCATCTCAATATCCATCGGATCCCTGCAAACACAACATGCAGAATTATAAATAGATGATCTTGATCATGAACGGAGCTCACAAGATCTAAACATGAAATCACAAAGGAGGAGAACCAGCCATCTAGCTACTACATGGACCCGTAGTCCAGAGATGAACTACTCACACATCACACCGGAGTCTTGCATGATGATGAAGAAGGCCTCTAGGGTGAAATCCCCTCTCCGGCAGGGTGCCGGGAAGAGCTTCAGATCCCTCCCGATCTAGGGACAGAGACGACGGTGGCTATAAACTCTTTCGTGGAATTTTGATCGGGTACTGAGGATTTCTGTATCGGAGGCATCTTATAGGCGGAAGGAGAGGCCGAGGGGGTGCCTGGGCTGGCCACACCACCCCTTGGCACGGCCAGGTGGTGTGGCCGCCCCCTGGCTCCTCTCCGTCTCGTATTATGGCTCCGTATGTTCCTCCGTGAAATACTGACTTTGGCTTTTGTCCCATCCAATTCCGAGAATATTCATTTTCTGACTTTCTTGGAACCAAAAATAGCAGAAAACAGGCAGCTGGCACTGTGGCTCTTGTTAATAGGTTAGTCCAAGAAATCATATGAAAAGTACTCCAAAGTATGGACAAAACATAAGAAAGTAGATAAACCAAGCATGGAACATCAAAAATTATAGATACATTTGCAATGTATCACCCAACAGCATTCCAGATCGCGCGTCGTGGGTTGCACCCGGCGGCCACCACGACCTCACGCTGCCACCTCCTCATCGCCGCTCCGCTGGAACTCAGGCACCGGCCACAAGACCGAGCCCCCCAACGACGCCGCACCACCTCCGGTGCGACGCAGCAGAGCGCCCCTCTCCCGCCCTCCATTGGTTTCAATCGCTTCCGGATAGGGATAGGGAGGAGCTTTTAGGGTTTTGGGGCAATCGCTTCCGGAGCCGCCACGGGAGGGGAGCAACTCGGGAGGGAGGGAGCGACTCGATATCCAAGTGGTGGATGAAGTACTCCTGTCTGTCTGAGATCTCTGGCTGGCTGCTGGAACCGACCGAGCTGTGCGCGGCCGGCGGTTCTCTACGCGAGACATAAAAAGGCGAGGCAGGGTCCCAACTTGGAAGGGAGCGTTGTCCCGATAGAATGGACCGCAAATGGAATGGAACAATCTCTTTCTATGAAGCCACCGGTGGAATCACGCCCAACACAGACAGATCAACCGAGACGAGCTGCCTGCCCGCTACTGGTTGCAAGCAACTTGGGCAGGAGCTACTAGGTACAGCAAACAATCATAGAGGGTGGGCTCGACAAGAGGATCCAAAGGCGCCCTGGACGCACGGCATCTACGCGCCCCATCGCGATCACCGGCTGGATTAGCATAGCAGGCATGAATACACTTGGATGGATGGATGGATTAGCTAGCACGCACGCACGCACACAAGTCAGCGTTGGATAATAAAGAGATTGTCTCGCAGGCAGCCTCGCTCAACCGGACGTAGTAGCACTCGTCGACCTGATGACACCTTCTTGTCCCCTCTCCGACGATGCTGCACCTGTGTCCAGTTTGCAGCACGGAGCCGGGGTCAGCTAGCGGCGTGCGCTGATCAACAGTCAAGAAGAGACACATTCATGCCTCGCAGACGCCGTTAGTTCCCCAACTGTACACAGCAGTAGTGCCAACGATGCTTCGTAGAAAGCTGGAGGAGAGAATGAGTACGTGCACAAAAGACGAAGCAGAGCGCTGCGTCTACGTACGTCGTGCGGGCCGTCCTTTGGAAGCAGGAGGAAAATTGAGCTCCAAAAATCGACGCATGCATTGGAGTCTTTCTTGCCGAGAAAACCGTCTTGTTTTTTTTTTCCATTACGGCGTGTTTGGTTGCTCGTAAAATTTTTAGGTATCCTAAGAGATCTTCTTCGTGGAGTCAGACTGAGTGGAAACATGACTTGGACCAACTTTAAGCTCTTATTTGCTTGCTCGCACTAACACTATCAGGGAATACACAGAAACACGGCATCAGATTTGGTTGACTGCTTTTAGTATTTGGAGGCAAAACTCGATTGTTTGGTTCTCGTACGCCAGGGATGATTTCTCACCTCTAATCACCTCTAACCCCAGTAATAACTGCTCTTTGTTTGGTTCTTGTTTCGCCTGGCAAGGTGGTGGCGAGTACGGCCACGGCAAAGGTGGAGGCGGGGAGTCGAATACCAGCGACACCGACGACGCTAACGGCAAGCTCCCCATGGCTTCTACCTGCCAACGCTCACCACAGCAAATCCATGCCGACCATAGCAGCGACAGAGGCCGCCATCGCCGTGAAGCTCATGCCCACCGTGTTTGCGCTGTTCTTTTCTTGGGCCTTGTCCGACGGCTCGTCGCAGCCGCAGACCCAATTGAGATGAGGTCAGGCTCTCCGCCTCCGTTGCCGCCTCCCACCGGGTCACCGGGCGTCCCGACCTTCAATGGGTTCCGCCTGGTCTCCGGACAGTGGCGGGAAGGAAGGGGAACGGTGGTCCGATCACTGGCAGCAGGGGAGACACGGAAAGTGAGTGGGGATGAGTGAATTCTTTTTATCTCTGGATGAGTGTGAGGCTGCCGTGAGGAGAGAGACGACTTTGATTGAACTATTCGAGCCTGAGGAGAGACGACTTGGCCACCGTGGGATTTCTTTTGGATATCACTTTGTTTACGAACCCTTTTCTTTTTCCTGTATAGGAGGTTTAGAAAAAATTACACGAGTTTCCAGAAAAAAATTAGGATCATTTGGTGATACTGAAAGTCTTTTATTATCCTATAAAAATGATTGTCCTTTACAAGTATCCCTCGTGGGGCATGTCGAGTTAAAAAAAAAGCCATCATGGTCATTGATAATGACATTTGTTTAAAAGTATATCATAAAAATATTAATCATGCAAGTCATCGTGTCGTCTTCAAATGTTAAATTTTATGGCGATGTTTTATCTCACATTCTTGATCAGGTATATTTCGTTATGTTTGTTGATACTTATTATATGGTATATCATTATTTGGAAAGTAACTCTGACTACTACTGCGTAGGCTTATATGACACATTTTGGATGCAAATTCCCTATCATTTTGGTGGATTCAGAATTGAATGATGCTAAAATAAGAAATCAAGATTACGAAAAGGATAACTACAAGGAAAACAGTTTTTTATAATAATGTTGTATAATACATATGTAGGATGATATTGAAGTTGGGAATCATATTTTGAAGTACAAATGAAATGAGGCTTTAAGAATATCCCAATCATGGAGAGCAGCCTTATAGAGCGCATAAATAAATGTACCTTGAAGAGAGAAACATCATCAAAGACTAAATAGTAGATAATGTTGCTTAGTTATTGTTTCTTAAGTATTTTGTAACTAATTATTAACTGGCTCGATTAAAAACTAATTAAAAGAGAAATAAGATTCACAGTAATTGTTTAACTATAAATTATGAAGTGTGCGGTTGCACGTGCACGATTACTAGTGGTGGAAAAGAGGCCAACTCCCACAACATCTAGAGTTGAGCTCCCAAAGCTTAGAACCCTAATAAGCCTTGCGAGTTGACCCTTCCACCCATCTTTTCGTCCATCAAAAGTATTGCAAATTTTAGTTAACACCAATAGCGCATATCTAGCCAAGGTCATTGTCGAAGATAACTTTATGCGACATTTGTGCCAATTTATTTAGAATAAATATATTGCCATCGAGAGTCTTTAAGTCGTTAAACATGTTTGAATTTTCTGTGTTCCTCATCGGGGACTCGATGTCAAGTTTCTCTAAATCAAAATTTATTTATATTATATAATCATAACATAGCTACCAAATAATGGGGTAAATGAACTCAACATGTAGGAACTACCATAAACAAAGGAGGAAAAAAACTAGGACCTATGCCTCAAAAATTTCGCCAAAGCCGCGAACGAACTTCTTGTTGCACCACCATGGCGATGAATATCAATGATAAAGTAAGCCAATTAAGTACATGTAAAGAGCTTTAGATGACTAAATCTCAACGAATTGCCACAATAGTATACCACCGTGTATGAGGACATTGCCGATCACACACGGCATACCAGCATGACCACCACCAAGATCTACGCAGACAACCGTGCTAGTACCGGTAAACCGAGCTGATAACATAGCCTGAAAAGGCTCGGAAGGAGTTCTTGAAGAGGATCCCATTGCCATGGATGCTCATGGAGTCATGTCGACATACACAAACAATAGCCAACCTATCATCCATGACACATGAACATAAACTCCCAATCCCCTCAGTAACATGAGACCAAACTCCATCTGGATCAGATTGGAGCTGGAAGAATTTTATTAGACACAACAACACCATCGTGGTTGGGTCAATCAACATTGTCATGGAACCAAATCTGCTATCTAGACAAATCTTCCTACACACTATCTCTACTACTTAAAAATGAAGAATTTCCTCTATTTCCTTCGGTCGCTGGTTTTGTCCAACACTTTTACAAGACCATTTTACCTTCCCACTAGATCACGTGAGCCGTCGCGCCAATTGGGCCGATTTGACATGCGGGCTGTACAACCCAGCCTGACAGCGCACGGACGCATCTCCCTCCTGCTGCATATTCTCTTTGGCCGCTAGGTTTCCGCATGCGACGCCCATCCCCCGTATGTACGGCATCGCCACCGCATCTGCAGCCTCCCGCATCCTGCACGGGACGCACGCAGTCACTTGGTCAGAGAGCAGCTCGGCAAGGCGGCCCTTCCTCTCCTCTATTATCCAATCATGGACGCGCTCCATCTTTCTGTCAATGCGTCTGTGTGCTCTCCGAAAAAAATCACCATCGATGTGATTTCAAGCTCATTGAAGCGGCAGTGGATCTCCCATGATTGGATTCCCTGCACCATATGTGTGTGCATCTCCAAGAAACCCGTACCCTAAATCTTACTCAGCCATGTACAAGGTGAGATGATGCGATCTATTCAATGAAGTTGTCGGTGTTTTCTTGGACCTGCACTTTCGTTTATTTTATTTTAGGCGCCCATCGTGCTCTCTATGAGGTTTCAACATGTCCTTGCTAATTATGTGACATTGAATCCTGGAGATATGTCGTAAGCAGAGGCCATCCTCTTTTTAGTGTGGATGACCTGGGAGTTAACCATAGCAACAGAGTATGATTCAGTATCGTTGAGGTAATTATTTATTTCTATAGTTTGCTTACTTTTCTAACATTATGGCAAGCATATCATATGATACAATATTCCCCACGAGGTTGAGTGCTTTCAACCTTTTTTAAACTAACTTACTTTCCGAATATTGCTACATCTTGTCGCGTTCTTCACAATGGTTGTGATTACATGCGGAGCTATTATTATTTTTATTTTCCAGTCTTATTAATGTCTAACGATGTAACCCATTTTAAATCAAGCTTGTCAATATAACAAGTCCTTTTCTGGTCTTTGCAATTTTCAAATTGCATTAAAATGCAAATTTTATGTTGGATTAACTGTAGTTGGAGTAACATGAATAACTCTGTGTGTGACGGAGCAATATGAGTTACTTCACATCCAAGCAAAAATGAAATTACCATGTTGCAATTGGTTTTTAATCTTAACTCTCATTTACTGGAATTGGTGAATGACCTTGCAGAGTGCAACACACTAAACTTTGTCTGGATTCGTGCTTGTTGCTTAGCGAAGTACGTACACCCTGTATATTTTTGAAATAATCTGATAAGTTCATGGGTGATTTAATTAATCTTACGTAGGTCCTTCTCATGTACTTATGTTTTCAATCGCTATATGCAGATTCAATCATGCTCAAAGCAAAGAAAAGAAGGATACAATTCTACGTTCCTCAGCCTTTGGACAAAATCCGAGCTGATGGGCACTCTGAACAACCAATCAGGCAACCAAGAGCTAACTCAACAACTCATTGACAGTTGGTGAGATTGTCTAAGCCCACTGCCTACCTTATTTGCTAAGCATATGTCAACTATCCTGGCATACATGCCGAATGTGTTTGCTGCAATAAGTGACGAACACCATGAGTGTTTTTTATATTGAAGAGTTTACTAACGACCAACACTATCCTAATAAACTTCAAAATTCCCTTGTGTTTCCAGTATGGTTGACTGATTCCATTAGATGTTAGTAGCATGATTTTTGCTTCTTGAGGGTGAAATGCATGGAGTCAAGAGAGTAAATGTGAGAAAAATTTCTGAGCTTTCGAATAGGTTTCATTGCAAGGATTTTTTTCGGTTACATACAAGGTTTTCTTATTATATATAAAAGCCCAGTTTAAGAATGTTGGGATCATACCTTTGATATTCACATGTTAACTGAATGCGTCCTATCCCAAAACTCTGCCTAATGTTCTGAAGCATAATGTCAGAATGCGGTTGAGCCAAGATAATTCTAACAAGGGAAGCTCATGGAGGGATACATGGGATCCTGGCAAGATATCAAAAGAATGGTAAAACTAGCAGCATTTTGGCATTTTCCCAGACCATTTGGGATCCCATTTTTCTCCTAGCTATGTTCTAAACTTCTAATTTCTGTTAAACAGAAGACACAAAGGAGAGAGTGAAACAAGTGCTTGCGGCGGTGAGGAGGTAGACATGCCCCTGATACGTCCATTTTGCATCACCACTTTGTATCATAATTCACTGTTATTCATTGATATATTTCATATTAAGAGATGGTACTTATGTTATTTCATCTATTTTTGCATGATTGATGATTTTGGGAGGATGAACCACCGGAGCCAGGATTCTGATGAAAAAAGCATCGTTTGGAGGCAAAATTGGCAAAGATCGAAAAATCCCAGAAAATATACGAAAAATCCTATTTTCCCAGAAGACGAAGGAAGCCAGAAGGGGAAGTGGATATGGGCCATAGGGGGCCCACATCACCCCCTAGCGCGGACCAGCCCTGGCCGCGACACCAGGTGGTGTGGCCACCCTGGCCCACCTCTAGCATCGCCCTCTGACGCATATAATCCCCTTGAAACGCTAAGACTCGGGGAGCGACCATAGAAAGATTCCGCCGCCTCTGCGGGGCGGAAACTACAGAGAGAGAAAGAGCTCTCCGGTAGGCAGGAATTTGCCAGGGAAATTCCTTTCCGGAGAGGGAAGATCGTCGCCATTAACACCACCATCAAGATAGACTTCATCGGGACCATCATCATCATCATCTTCGTCATCACCTTCACCAGCACCATCATCACCACTCCGTACCGCTGTAACAATTGGGTTGAATCTTGCATAGTTCTCAGGGGAAACTTTCTCGGTGTTGATTACTTGTTGTAGTTGATGCTATTGAGTAGAACCATTGAATTATTGTTTATGTTCAGATTGTTACTCATCATTATTTCATCTCTGATCTTGATCCATATGATGTCTCGTGAGTAGTTCGTTTAGTTCTTGAGGACATGGAAGAAGTCATGTTGTTAGTAGTGGAATTGTGTTGAGAAAGATTCAATGGTTTGATAATTAAGTTGTGGTGTTATTCTTCTAGTGGTATCATGTGAACGTCGACTACATGATACTTCATCTCTATGGGCCTAGGGGAATGCATTGTGTATTTGGCTACTAATCGCGGGGTTGCCGGAGTGACAGAAACCTGAATCCCCGTTAGGAAACCTTTGCATAAGGGAGTGTAGGATCTCAAAGTTTAAGGCCGTGGTTAGGTTTTTATCTTAATTACTTTCTTGTAGTTGCGGATGCTTGCAAGGGGTATAATAACAAGTATGTATTGCCTAGGAAGGTCAGTACATTAGCATAGGTTCACCCACACAACACTTATCTAACCAGAGAAGATTAATCAACTATATGAAGCGAAAGAACTTAACAATATTTCCATGTAAGTAATACAACTGGCTTGTCCTTTGCTAAAGAAAGGATTGTGCCACTTGCTGCAATTATCATCATTGTCTTTTATTTACTTGTACTTTATTTATCTGCATTATCAAAAACCCCTAAAAATCCGTTTGCTAAGTATTTACAGAGTATTCCTGATCCATACCACTTGTCAACACCTTCTTCTCCTTGTTGGTTTCGACACTCTTACTTATCAAAAATACTGCGATACACCCCCTATACTTGTGGGTCATCAGCCCCCACATTCAAACTTCCAGATGCAACATCCATGTTCGGATGCTCATAGATACAAGATTCAGGAAGTCATTGGCAAATGGAGTTGCGATGTCCTTTGTTTATCTCTTAACTGAGATGGCGACAAAGTTGGAATCAGGAAAATGCACAGTATATTTGTTCGGATGCTTTCTGAATCCTCTATGAGATCAATTTACTCTGGCTATTGATACATCCTGATGTAATTTACATCAGGCATATATTTTTACCTACATCGAAAAGGGGCTTCGAGGATATTTGTGTTGTCATTGAGCTAATGTACACAGGCCTCCCGAAGTCATCAAGGCCAATTATGACTTAAGCTAAATAGTACCATCAAATGTTCCGCTATCATATGCTTCATGCACTGAAGTATATTTGTACCAGTGAGCCTTCTCACTTCCTGGTTTCCGACTGAAGAGGCGGCGGCTAGCGCCGCTCATTGTGCTGGTGGATGGCGTGGTGTCCGGCACTGTAGTTCATGGTGGTGGGACTCGACGCTGAAAACATGTTCAAGTTCATGGATGCGTCCGATGGAGCATGGCACCACCCGAAGTTCACTGGAGTATTCCATAAGTGGTGCGAGTCGGCTATTTCTTCGGTGCCTCGATTACTGCTGCTAGGCTGCTCCATTGGCACGTCACTATTTGATTCATGGGGATAGTTCTCTAATCCAGAAGAGTATCCTTCCAATCCATATAGGCGTGTTGCAGAGTTTGCGTCCACTGTAGTGTGGTGCTGCAGATCTTCTTGCACATGAGGGATTTTCTTCTATCCGTCATTTTTCCAATTAGGTTGCTGCATCTAGGCAGAGTGTGCACAAAGGTGATCCTTATATTGATACGCAAGGAAGCGAGGAGCGGTAGTATTGCTGATCTATGCCTCATCATGGGTTTGTTAATACACAGAATAACATTATAATCTTTAAGATTGGAGCTTCAGTAGATATTCAGATATATAGTCTGAAGTAGGCGCCTAATGTCCTTCTGGCAGGAAGATATTGCAAAAGGTAATGAACACAACTCTGCCTAATCCATCTCACAACTCTGACTTATATCTTCAGGTGTCCGTGTATCTATGCATTCTTTGTTATTTTCCGCAGATTTTTTCATAGACATTCTTATTTACGCAGAACTGTTATAATTTACTTTATTGTGACATGTTAACTCATCTTCTTGATTTCCTAGGTACAAGTTAATAAATAGGACAAGGCAAACCGGGTTTCTTTTGTATAATCAAGATCGGCACAAGGTAAACTGTACCTACCATACAACTATTTGTACCTGATTCTAGAATGTTCAAAGGGCCATGTTAAAATTAGGTGATGCTTTATAGTGCAATTGGTATTCACAACACATTTTGTGTTTTCTGCCTAGAGACAGATGAGCTGATGAGTCTGTGATGTTGCTTGATTTGATCTTCCTTTGATCATTGAATTGCCCTATCACATCTGACCCCGCTTATAGCTCATGTGTTTTGAAGCCCATGGTCGTACTCATGCAAGAGAATATCCCCATGGGCATCTTTCTTTTCATCACATTAATTATATAATGTATTAATATGAAAACACATAATGGGATGTCATCATTACCATGTGGTAGGGGTTCTTACGTGCTTGCAAGAATATATTGAAGTGAAGGCTTAGGATGGTTCACATGAAATGAATTTCACAAGAACAGGAAGAAAAAGAGATGTGATGAAAGGAATTCCTAATGATCACTATCCTCCAACTTACAAAATTTTGCAATCCAAAGAGGTTTAATTGTTTTGCTTATCTTTGGTGCTTACGAACATGAAGAAAGGTCCAGAGGTGTCCAATATGTTACAACGACAGTAATTAGCGTTTACTATTCTTAGATGACTTTTTAAGGTATTTCATCGTATCTCGCAAGTTACTCAAATTTATTGTGTTGTGTTTTCATTTCATCATTTTCCCAATTGGTTCATATATTCTTTCTTTTCATCATATTAATTATATAATGTATTAATATGAATACACACAATGGGATGTCATCATTACCATGTGGTAGGGTTCTTACATGATTGCAAGAATTTATTGAAGTGAAGGCTTAGGATGGTTCACACATGAAATGAATTTCATAAGAACAGGAAGAAAAAAGAGATGTGGTGAAAGGGATTCCTAATGATCAGTATCCTCCAACTTACGAAATTTTGCAATCCAAAGAGGTTTAATTCTTTTGCTTATCTTTGGTGCTTACGAACATGAAGAAAGGTCCAAAGGTCTCCAATATGTTACAACAAAAGTAATTAGCGTTTATTATTCTTAGATGACTTTTCAAGGTATTTCATCGTCTCTCGCAAGTTACTCAAATTTATTGTGTTGTGTTTTCATTCATCATTTTTCCCAATTGGTTCATATATTCTTGTAAACAATGTATTAGAAGTGAAATCAAAATTTTGTTGACAATGTTAGTGTATGTGCATAGTGTTTTAATGCCTGACTATGGATCTACTCATAGAATTATTTAGCAATTTTTTGAAAAATCAGAATTAAGGGGTTTTATTATTTGTGTGTTTCAAAAAGTTACTAACGAGATCATACTCTAGGTGTTGGAATATAACACTTCTCTATACATTGAAGCATGATCGGGTATTCCCATACCAAAAGCGGGAGATGCTCTATGGGTGTTGTGTAGCAGTCTGCACTTGCCATCCAGTGCAAGTTCGAAGTGCAATTGATCATCTCAACCTGATCCAATATGAAGCCCCTACTAGTTATTTCGTTTCTCTTGTCCTTGAGAATTTGTATCTGACCCCTCCATAAAGGAATTCAATTGAGCCGACAACTTCTTTCAATAGTGTTTGTGCTGCTGGGTGTTATTCTTTGGAGCTTTCTTCATGGTAGTTTGCATTGTTAGGGAAAGCCGGAAAGGTTCAGAAAAAACTATCAGGTTTAGATTGGGTATAGGATGCTCGAAAGGTTCAGGAATAACTATCAGCTTTAGATTGGGGATATGGTACTCTATATTATGCATGCTGCGGCAGAGTCGTCTTGGGTCGTCGTGAGTGGATCGCCGCCACGCCACCATGTCCAGCTGCGAATGGACTTGACTTTCTCTTTGACAGCCAGCCAGGGCTTCGATCAATCAGGGCAAACCGTGTTTTGTAGTGGTCTTTCATTAAACATTAACAGTTTGATCATAGTTACTAACACATCGGTTTTGTGGAAACATGGAGCGGATAATAAGACAGAGAGCTAAATAAAAGTAAAGGTGTTTGTTTCCGAAACACAAAATGTCTAGGCATGGAGGTTTTCTTATGGTCATTGAAATTGTATGATGTTTTTTTGTACTGGGTGATCTATTCTGCCAGTAAGGAACTTTTAGTTAAGTGTAAATAAAGGGGCATCACACTGGTGTAGAACAAGATGTGTCTACTCGTGAGACTAATGGTGTAAAGTTGGTTCAAGGTTTTCAAATTATCAGCATTGCTGCAATGCTCCAGTACTTATAGATATTAAGCATTGATGGGTTCTTTTGTTAAGGGAGATTGATTTAACCAGTGCATTGATAATACTAAGCAATAATGTTTTGACAATACTTATCGATCTAATTTTCTAAGAAAAGATTGGATGGCTACTACCTTTGATACATCTCAATTTTATATCGCATATGGTGGCTTCAAACATAGATATATATTAAAATTGAAAAGAGTCTAAAATAGTAGATTGAGTAGAAATAAATTAAAATGAAGCATAAAGGAGTAAACAAATAAAATGATAATAAAAACTAAAGATTACTATGAAAGGGCGAACTAAGGCTATAATTATGCGAATGGATCATCTCAGGGCCCGTGCCAATATTCTTTGGAAAAAAATTCAATTTTTCTTACCTGTTGCAATGTTTAGACATGTTTACTAGTATGAGTGAAAAGAATGTCTCTGGTTTGTCCGAATGCGTCAGCGTGGCAGCCAGAGATGGAGGAGTGGCTATTTGATCTAGAGGCGGTGGCCTGATGGCGCTAGAACACGTGAAAGTGTATCTTACTTGACGTGACCACCGTTTGCCAAATAGAATTACTTGTAGTACTGTACAAAAATTCACCCGGTCATCTCGATTTCCATCATGTATATGCACCTGAAGTGAATTGGACCGATATAACCAATCGTCCATGGAGCATGAAGGAAATCTGGCCGACAAATTATAAGCTATTTTGATGTGGGAACAACAAAAGAAAACAAAGAAAAAAGAAGCTGGTCCCCACATACAGAGATGTCGAGTTAGAGCAAGTACAATAGTGGGCTATAAGCCAGTTGACTAGGCTTTTTTTGTCTATGTGAAGGAGAGAGATAAGCAAGCATGCAAGTTGTTGTCTCTCATGCAAGAGCCAGCTCTACACTTGCTCCTAGGCAAAAACATTAAATGAGAGAAAAGAGAAAGAGAGAAGATAGCAACTAGTACTAATCTAAGAGCCAACCTTATAGTCAACACTATTGTACAAGCTAGCTCTTGATGACATGGCAACCTCATATAGCCAGCTTGCTAGCTATACTATTGTCCTTGCTTTTATTGGGTTTGGACAAATGGATCTTCTTCTGAACCACCGCAGAGAATAGTAGTAGGACAATCACACCTATGATTGGGATGTTTTTGTAGAAGCATAGAGAGAGATTGGCGGAATATGATGGTTGTATTATTGAGTCTCATGGGCGAGTATATATAGACATACAGGGGATCATCTTAGACTACAAGAAAGTTAGGCTAGAGTCCTAATTATCCTACACTGCCTCAATTACCGCGTACACGTATACTCTAACATCCCCCGCAGTCGTAGCAGGAGCGTCGTGAACAACTGAAACGTTGCGGACAGTCAGACTGGAGAGAAACCGAAGTGGCATCCAGTGGGCTGACATCCCTTGGACTGTAGAGGATGCTGGTGAAGCTCAAGCGAGGTGGAAGCCCTTGTGCCGATGTCGAGGGAGCCGAGAGTGTTGGGCGGTGCTGTGGTCCGGGTAGCTGTGCGAGGGGTCGCCATGGTCGATGTCGTGGCCGGTGTCGAGGAAGCCGCACATGAAGCCGCATATACATAGTGCGTGAGGAGGATGACGGAGACACGTCGAGGCAGCCGTCGAGGGTGTTGATGCCGAAGTTGATGCCGAAGTTGATGCCGAGTCGTCGAGGACGAGGTGCGACCATAGTTTTGCCAGAACTAGGCGCACGTCAAGACGAACGCACACTACGGTTTTTCCAGAACCGAGTATGCAAAGAAGAACTTGTCGGTGACGCGGTCGAGGCAGTCGTAGAGGGGTCGATGCCGTAGAAGACGTTGTCGAAGCCGATAAAGACGACGCGTCCGGCGTGAGTTTGCCATACTCGGGAACGCGTCGGGGACGAAAGCACTTCCGGTGTTGCCAGTACCGGGCATGCGAGGGGTGGGAACCATCATGAACTTGTCGCCATGTCAGATGGACTAGCAGAGGAGGCCTCCGCAATCGTCGCGGTCGCAGATCGATGAAGATGTCGACCCTGCCCACGGTTCTCGGAGTAGAGTAGCAGGTGGTGCAGACGGGGATGAGGTGATGACGCGGGCGACGAAGTCGAGACAGTCGAAGATGTAGAAGGCGGCGGACCAGCGGTGGCCTGAGTGCTCATGCTGGACGCCTAGAGGGCGTGGGGTAGTCAGCAGGACCTGCGATGGCGAGAAGTCAGCCTGCAGGTTACCTAGTGGAGCGCGGCGGCGGTGCTCGAAGTAGAGCCAGGTGCGGACAGTGTCGACGCGGACGAGGTCAACGCGGACGGTGTCGCAGGCCCTGGCGTCGTGGGACCGGGTGAGGCGACGAAGACGGGCGCAGACGGCGGCGATCCGTGTCGTAGGAGAGGGCGCGGTGAAGGCCGAGGGCGTCGATGCGCGGGCACGGCGAAGTAGACTGCGCGCAGCAATGCCACGGCCCGAAGCCGCGACGTGGCTGCAGGGCGCGAGTCGGGGCAACAGTTGGAGGCCACCGGCGCATACGCGCTTGTGAGGCGCGTTGGCAGCCGGTAGGCAAAGACCAAGGCGGCGGCGCTGCGACCCAAAGGGGCGACGCAGCAGCAACCCGTAGCTCGATCGGTGGTAGGCGCGTGCTCGGGGATGTGCTTGGCGTAGACGGGCGCGGGACCGGTTGATCAGACCGATGGTGTGCCGTATGCACCATGGCGTGGACGATGTGTAGATTGGAGTCGATGGCGGCGTTGACCGTGCAGTCCCGGGCGATGACGACGAAGACGATCTGAGGAGGGTCGGCCGCGGCAGCCTCCCGAGGAAGCCGCAACAGCCGGCCGCAGAGCGCGGCAGCCTGCCGTGAGGCCGCGACAGCCTGCCAAAGCAGGCGCGGCAGCGGAGATGGCAGACGCACGGGCGTGGTAGATCGTCGATGCCGATGGTCGGAATAGAGGTGCGGCGATGAAGACGGCGGTGGGCGACTCAATCCGATCTAAGATCGGTAAACCAAAAAAGAAAACCGATCAAGTGATCGGAAAAAAAAGACTTACATAGCAGCCGATCACGGATCGGCGGACGAACCCTGCGTACGGGTTGCGCGGCCCCCGGCGGAGATCATGGAGATCGACCTCCCCGGGGGCGGCGCTATGCGGAAGCGTGTACGGCGGCTAGCGCGACGCCATGGCGGGCGGCGACACTAGGGTTTGGTGGCGGGGGAGCCGGCGGCGCCTGGGGGAGGGTGGGCGGCGGTTAGGGTAAAAGAATCGTGGTTAGCTCTAATACCATGTAGAAGGATAGAGAGAGAATGGCGGAATATGATGGTTGTATTATTGAGACTCATGGGCGAGTATATATAGACGTACAGGGGATCATCTTGGAGTACAAGACAAGTTAAGCTAGAGTCCTAATTATCCTACACTACCTCAATTACCGCGTACACGTATACTCTAACAGTTTTTCCTTGGTTTTTCTACTACAAATAATTTGTAATAGTCCCTCGGTCTCAAAAAGGATGTCTCAAGTTTATCTAAACTTGGATGTATATAGACACTATTTAGTACTCCCTCCGAACCAAATTAATTGATTTGGATTTGCCTACATTCGGATGTATTTAGCACTAAAACATGTATCTCGTCTAGATACATCTAAATCTAGATAAATCGAAGTCAATTAATTTAGATCGGAGGGAGTATATAGATACATCCAAATTCAAACGAACTTGAGATATTCGTTTTTGGACGGAGGGAGCAGTTGCTTTCGTTCGAATCATTGGAAGTACTACGCAATAATTGGCAATTGTAGTCAGCTAGTGGCCCTACGCATAAATGAGAGTCAGCCGACCTATACACTGCGTGATTTTGGGCGTTTTCTATGCTAAGGCATAAAGCGAATTCCATGGTTAGCATTGGTTTCTTTCTTCAATCATTAGGCTTGCCATTTTGGTGCTTTTGTAGTTGGTACGGCCTCATTTATCTCTCAATCAACAAATAGAAAGCTTAATATAGTTATGTAAAAAATTTGGGCCATGGTGTAGATCGACGCGAGCACTGAAACAAAGAAATGATACAAGATAGCCAAAACAGCCTTCTACATTCATTAATGTGACCCGATCCAAGAAATACAAATAAATAGCATGTGTTTTCAAAAGCCATCGGAATACCCGGCCAAACATAATGCTCCCTCCATTTCTACTAAAAAAAAGGCTAATACCGTGGAACAGAGAGAGTAGATTGTATATTGTAATCGTAAGTAGAAATCTATTTCAGAAAAAAAAACACCCTCCGTCCGGAAACAAGTACTCAATTTATCAGGAAATCTAATTTGGGACGGAAAAGTACACTCTCCATCCAGAAACAAGTGACTTATATTTGTTTAAATTCATATATTTTACATTCTATAAAACTCGTTTAAATACATATGAATCTAATCAAATCTAAGTCACTTATTTTTAGATGAAAGAAAGTTCTTAAATCTGTATATATGGTGAGTCTCGGGCCTTACTCTAGCAACTGCCGTCAACAAGTACCATCATTAATCATTCGTAACAAACTCGTAGGCTCCACGCAGCACAAGCTGATGACACTAATTATTTTGTTTCGTCTCATGCATGGACCAGTTGGACTGATTGATCATGATTTGGGTGCAGGAAAAAGGTACTGCTTGAGAGGGGGAACATGCCAAGCAATACCTAACCCAACTTGGATTTTGGAGGCGAAACCTGTGCCCGTGTTGCGCTGTGTTCTGCTCTGCTCCGTGGCTCGGTTTACCTTTCTGTTTTGTGGTCGCATGAGATGAGCCAACCCTACTCTGGGTGTATATGGTAGTGGATTCAGCCATGGATCGGTTGTGGTTCCGTTGGCGTTGTGGCTCTCCATTCGCCTCGTGTCTCCAATAATTCTACCTTTTAAACAGACGTATCGTTATAAAATTGTCATGGTCGTGTCATATAAACTTGCCTTAAATTAACTAAAAAAAGGACGATGTATATTAATATCGTGAAGATATCAATTTTACACTTGGCCTCCAACAATAAAATTTTATGAAGATATTATAGATACACACAACCCTACAACAAAACGAAGAAGAAGAAAAAACAAAAAGTTCCCGTTATAGTGATCAAAACCTTGTAGCTACAACGCAAACCCCTATCAAGACAGCACCGGGAGTGCAAATTCTCCAAAAGAGACGTCTCGAAAAATAAAACAATGCACATGCGCCGTCACCCCCCCCATCATAAATCTTAGGTTTTCACCCTGAAAAAAGTCCGACTCTCAAAACAGTGCCTCCAACAAGTCCATTGCCAGGAACAACCAATTAAGGCCAGGACTTGGATTCTCACCCTCTATACACCTCGTGTGCCGCCGCCCGCTTCCATATTCCAAGAATCACCAAGCAAATTCCTCATCGCCTTGAAGCCTCGCCATTACTAGACCTCAGCCGCCATGACATTCTCTGCAACTATCTTCACCATGGAAACTGAAACACCGACATGTCCCATGATGACAACAGACAACGAAGCTTTGTGTCACACCCTCTTGAAGCAGCACAACCAGATATAGGAGTGCACACGACTAAATCTTATCTGATCCAACAATCTACAAGAATGAAGTGAACTTTCTGGAACTCGCCAACGGCCATATTAATGAGGCCAGGCATCCAGCAGAACACCATCTTGACATGGGAAGAACCCTAGGATCGCCTCCTTTATTAGACAGATCAGCAAGGGCCCGCGTCGTCGCCTGCCGGCTCCCAACAGCAGGCTGGAGTTCTCAGCGGGCACTTCCACCACCAACCACATCGTCCGGAGATGAGGGGCCGAACCGCACCAAACCCCCACGAACCAGCCGACGTGTCGCCCTCATGGCCACGACGGCGGCCAAAGTCATCGAAGAACTCTGGGGCGCCGCCTTGACGTCCATCTTCGGCGGAAGAACCGCGTCATCTAGGGCCCCGTGAGGCTCCAACAAGAGATCCTGCCACGCGAGAAGGATGGGGGCCCCGCCGTCACCAGCCGCGCTAGGGATGAGAGCCCGCCACCAGCATTAGTCGCACGACCTTTGACAGGTGGCATCCTTCGGCAATGGCAGAGGGATCGGGGATGAAGGGGTAAGGGGCGACGATGGCTAGGGTTCCACCCGAGCGGTCCCAACCTGGAGCGACGCGAGCGTTACTGTTTTCTATTGGTTAATCTTTATATTAGATTATTCTAGAATATACTCCCTCCGATAGGCGGGAGTATTATTTTTGAAAAAAGAAATCTTAACTTGAAATTGTGCAACAAAATAAAGAGAACAATGAAATTTATATAAAAAACCATGAATTTAAAAAATTAACCTAAATACTAAAAATCTATTTTTAATGAAAAACCTAAAAAATATTATCTGAATCCTTGGGTTTTATAAAATATTTATAATTGTTTTTTCATTTTGGAAGTTCCTAAAGTTTCATGTAATATTTTATATATTTTTTCTAGAATACAATATTTTATATATTTTCCTCTTCTCTTACTTGACATGGATGTCATCATCAACCCGGCTTTTGATGGGCCAAAAGACAAAACATATACGGTTTTCATGCTTGAGAAACCAATAATTAATACTATCGGATAATGAAACTGGGGACCAAATTCAGACCATTTTTTCAATAGTCAAATCACTAAGAAATCAATCCTAGTTAGCTAGTACTGGATCGTATTAGCTATAGGCTAGATCAACGACTTCTGTCCAGCATAAACGAACCTGATGTCCAGCCATGGCCCTCCCAACTCCCGATTGGATCGAAGGCGACACTTGTAATAAGCACATATATACATTTTCTCAAGGAAGGAATTTCTCCTTGGGCAAGACCCAGGAGAGCGACGTGCACTAGGCATCCAAGCGCGTGCGAACAAAACAAGCCACAACCTCACCTCACCGGCATCTGCATCTGCCTAGCCTAGCTAGCTAGCGATGGACGTCCGCATCGGCGAGCGTACGCGTGTGATTTGACGACGGCGAGGCTCGTCAACGTCACCACCGGCCGTTGCCGGCGAGCGAACCGTCTCGCCCGTCAATGGCTGGATCGGTCGATCTTTACCATACAGCTATGGATGCCCTGCTCCTCTGGTTGGCATCCGCTGTCCTTCGCCACACACGAAAAAAAAAAAGAATAATTACTGGCTCGTATCTTGTCTTGTTCTTTTGCCTGGATTATTTGTGGTCGATAGCGCAGTTATTTTCGTGTTTCTAACGGATTTTGGGAAACAACCTCTTCTGTTATCTTGGAGAAAATCCAAGCTCCTTCTCTGATAGTAGCACCTGACTATATCTGGAAATTCCAGCTAAAACACACATCAACATGCTCAGAAAACCTAGATTTTCAAGGACCTGTTTGGAGAGCTAGAGAGGTCTGGATTCGGAGGCAAAGTGCGTAAGATCAGACTCGCCTACCTATTTGTGATCGAAACATCATGGACGGCAGTGCATGTCGGTTTTCTTTCGCTTGCTTGAAAGCAAGAAACTGAATTTTCTTTGCTCTTCTCTCCACATATATGCAACTATGCAAGAACTGTCTGCAAGTGGTTGTAATTCCGTAGCCACTCTTTCGCTAGGACATTCTAGAAGTGCATATTTTTTCGTAAAAACGCAAAAGCTTTGGGCTTCGATTGATTGGACATACGGTTGCAGCCAAAAGTGTCCCTTTCGAATCAAAGAAAACAAATGCATATATTATAACCCCAGGTCAAATTTCTACAACAACAGGTGCACACTGTTTCTGATGAGATTTGCGCCTATCTAATCCATGGACTTTGTTCACGAGATCACAAGGTTTTCATATTTAATATGTGTACGTAGTACTCCCTCCGTCCTAAAATGTAAGGCGCCTAAGATTTAGCAAAAAGTCAACATCTTCTAAGTTTGACCAAGTTTATACGAAAAAAATATAAATACGTAAAATATCAAATGGACATTTTGAGAAACTATAGTTTCTGACGAATCTATTGATATTGATTTGGTATTGTGAATGTTTATATTTTTATGTATAAACTAGCACCGTGGCCCTCGCAAATGCGAGGGCACCATCTTTTTATACATGGAAATCTATACGATTTTATTGAGAAGGCTCATCAAACTTGTTTGCATCCAGACAATTTATAAAATCAGGCATTGTAAGTGTCTTGCAAAACTCCATCATAATGCCATATTTGCATTAGTGTGAGTTGCAATTTTGAGTATTTTATATTATATATATACGTTGAATTCATATATCCTATGATCCATTGATAATTAGGTTCCACGGTAATTTGGTATACATAATTTAGATAATGTTATGAGATATGGTCCATTTTATATTTTTTTTGTGGGTAAGAGATATGGTCCATTATAGCTAGAATTTTATTATGTTTATGTACATACATGAAATTATATATGTGGAATGTGGTGCATTAGGTAATAATAATAATATCCAACTGACAAAGCTCGGTCACTATTTAAATACATTTACAAAGAAGTTTCTACCATGTTAGTAGTCAGATGTTTTGCTTTATTTTAAGTTTTTGGCTCTGGTCATATTCTCTTGGTTCATCACGACACTTTTTTTGACAAATAGACATGGTGTGCTATATAATGAGAACATAACATTAGTTGAAATAAAATGGGACAAAATGCGTAAACTTTACAATATTTTTCGAAGTGCTTAGGCTGGCCTGAATTTTTTATAAGCTTTTGAATTGAAGTACATAATATATAGAAAATACAATAAAATAATTCACCCACAACGACATGGATCCCTGTTAGAAGTTAAATAATTTTTTTATTATTCATGACATTGACATCCATATTGATTGAATGTGAAATAAAATAGTTTTTATTTTGTGCATACCTTTACTCCCCCATTTAATCTCTTTATTCCAAAATACTCAGCATTTTTAGACATGGTTAGAATCACCAACATGTAATTTTAACCAATATTTTTGCATGGGTACGTAGCAAGTAAATTTATTACAATTATGTGTATTTCATGGCAAAATTATGATTAAATTAAAAGTAGACATCTATTATTATGTTTATATGATTTCATTTAGTCTTTTTCTCCTTTGCACCAGTTTTCAACCGAGATGTTGTACACTCTTGTTCTCATTTTAATGGTTTTCGATGTAAAGGATACATGTCCTTGGATGACATAGTCACTAAAGATGTTTCTTTTTAATCAATGTTCGATTTTGCTTTGCTATTCAACTCAATCATTGGCATTTTGCAATACTAAATTCAACCCAACAAAGAAGTTTCTACCATGTTAGTAGTCGGGTGTTTGCTTTATTTTCTATTTTCTGTCTTAATCATATAGACATGGTGTGCGAGATCATGAGAACAAAAGATTAGGTAAAAATAAAATGGGTGAAAATGCATGAACTTTAGAATATTTTTCGAAGTGCTTAATAGACTGACCTGAATTTCATGATGGATTTTCTGAATTCAAGTACATAATACTTTATATGAAAAAGCAAATACAACAAAATAGTTCACCTGTATTTATATGGATACCGATTATAATTTAAAGAAATGTTTTTTAATTCACGACATTGACATCCATACCAATTGGACATGAAATAAAATAGTTTTTATTTTATGTGTATGTTTCCACCCACATTTACTCTATTTATTCCAAAATACACAACACTTTTAGACATGGATAGAATCTCCAAGGTGTAATTTTAACCGATATTTTTGCATGTGTATGTACCAAATAAATAAATTATATTGTAAGTGTATGATTAACGTAAAAGTAGACATGTACTATTCAATTTATATGTTTTTATTTACTCTTTTGCTCTTATATGCTACTTTACAACAGTAATGTTGTACACTCCCACTTACATGTTAATGGTTTTCCATGTAAATGATACATGTTCTTGGACGACATATTCATCATTGACAATATTCGATTTTAATGTATGTAGCAAATAAATACATTACATTGTAAATGTATGATTAATGTTTAGACATGTACTATTAAATTTATAAGTTTTCATTTAATCTTTCTTGCCTAGTTACTAAGAATTTTCACACTTGTTGTGTCTAGGCTGATAAAATTTTCTCATAAAACACTAACAAAAGTGTTAGAGGGATTGATTCACTTTCGATATGAATCCAAAAGCAAGTTCCCTATACTACCTTCTTTCCCTCCTCTGCTTCTGTCTTCAAGAGGCTGTGCATCCGGTAGTTTGCTCCTATATGCCACTTTTCAACCGTAATGTTGCACACTCCCACTTACATGTTAATGTTTTTCCACGTAAATGATACATATTCTTGGATGACATATTCATCATTGGCAATATTTGATTTTAATCAACTCACGTCATTGGCAATACAAAATTTAGATTTTGCTTTCCAGTATTAAGAGCTTTCTTTTTAGTCAATATTTGATTTTACTAAAGAGCTTTGTTTTGAACCAATATTTGATTTTGCTTTCCTATTCAACCCGATCATTGGCAATACCGAATTGAACCCATGTAGTCAGCAAATTAGGCTTTCCAGTAGTAGCATCATAGCGCAGAATTTTTCATTACAATCTCGTGGTCCATTTTTTTTGGTTCTAGCAGGTTAGACACAAATTGATTTTTTCCCTTATAAATATAGTACCAAGCAAACTATTTTTTTCATTTGATATAAATTAATATATTGAAAAAAGTTCATGCATTATTTTTATTTTCTAATTCGCTTTTCTTTTTCTCATGGTTTTTAGTCGATATACTATGTATTCCGAAGAGATAGTTTCCTAGACATAACATGCATGTGTATGTACTTATCTTGTAATCAAAATGTATATTATCATATTCGGAGAATAGTTCATGCCTAGATGTGAATTAGCACAACGCAACAATGGACTAAGAACAGTGATCGGCTCAGGTGCTTACTTAATAAAAAAAAAATCTGCGATATCTATGTTGAGACAAAGGGAGTACATTAGATCAGTTAAGTAGACTTAAAAAATAAGTCGGTTAGATTAAGTAGTTGACCTGCTCTTTTGCCAATTGCTATATATCACGATGCCTACATTGAAGGGATGCAGCTACATAATCTATCATTGTCTGGATACTTTAAGAAGAGATTTAAAATTAATAGTGAAAGTAACCTCTCATGGAAGCGTCGCCTCTATCAACGGATCAACATAGTCCAAAGTCCAAACTATGTATGTGTGGGTGTGTCCTAGGGAGCACGTAAGGCACATGGTACTAATTCATCCGTCTATTAGCCAGCTATACCTCCGGCGGGATCATACTGAACAAACATAAATTTTAAGGTGCATGGAAGAGCAGGCGTACTTACGGGTGACTTGTTGCAGTATCTCTAGCGGCAAACTGTGGATCGCTGGACCTAGGTAGATTAGGCATTTGCCTATTTGTGCCGCCTGGGAGGAGGAGAGCCTTTTCCTTGCAGCCATTACCGACTGCCTCCCTTGACCGCAGTGCCGATACATGCAGAGGAGCAAGGCGCTGAGTCACGGACCATGGCGGCGGAGAAGGACTTAGGGCGCTGCACCTTTTTTCCTAGTTACGGTCCAACCCGATACAGATGGTGGCTAACTAAATCGAATTGTACGACCGGATACCGGACAACAGCTAACTAAATCCTGTGAGGAGTCCTGACATGTTGGAACCTCGTTGTACGCAACATAATACTAATTAAATCAGAGCCTTAAATAATAGATCTAATGGTTAATATAATTTAGGTGATGTGGATCAACCTGGTGCCTCGAAACACACCCTTATATTGTTTTTAGTATATAATAGATTTGGTCAAACTTAAAATATGTTGACTTTTGACTAAATCTTAGACGCCTTACATTTTGGGACGGAGGGAGTACATCTATCGCTCGAATAAAACTGCACCTTGAATGGCTTTCGGTGATGCTAGATTATTGTTGTTTTTCTCTCCCCGGGTCGGCTGATTTTGTTATAAAAATGGAAAAAGAAGGAGTTGTTGCCTTGCTGGGAGTTAGAGAGACAGAGACCGATGCTTCTGTGGAAGCAGGAAACAGATTGGATCCTGCATGCAAGCTCACGGTCCTCTGCCTACCCTGCCTGCCCTTACTTTGGCCATACTGCTGTCCAAATGGCAACAACTGCTGGGTAAGTACTCCCTCAGTTGATAAGTGGTGGTAATAGTGGAGCTCAGCTTGCTACACCAATGAGTCTAGCACACCACACCAGCTGTACCGGTACGGAAACTGCTCTCTATCTCTAATTTGGTCCTATCTCCAAATTCAGTAACTCAATGAGAAATGTTCTGCTGAACCTTGAAAAGCTCAACTTAGGTTCAGAAAGTTATCTTGTATTTTCTATCTGTTTGATCTATGCTACTGCTTTATAATTAGATAAAGACAGTCTATCAAGTCAAATGTAAAATATACTTACACAACAAGACTTACTATATCCCGAGGTTAAGCTGCGAATCATCAAAGAATATGGAAACAACACACTGAATGTACCCAGAATCGATCTCAGCCTGTTGCTCGAAACAAAATGGCTTTGACTTCAGCCACAAGGAACCAGAAACTGTTGTGCTAGGACAGTAGCTCCAAAATAGATAGAATGGTCACCAAATAATTGGTTTAAGGACCATTTTCACTTTTGGTTGCTACGCAATGTGCCTATTGAAGGATTGACATGCCCCCAAGTCGCCAGAGAATTAGGAAGGGCCCCAAGTGAAAATGCCCCCAAGCCGCCAGAATGCAATGTGCTCTAAACTGTACATTACTCCATGATTGTATATTTTGCCTCGGTTTGTTTACTGTTAATTAGGAAGCACTTACATACACTCATATTACCTCGTAAGCTATATAACTTGCTATCTCCTCTGTTAGTCATCCATGTACTGTCTGAGAGGAAAACATGTTAGCTGGTAGCATGGTCACAGCAGTACAATACCCTTTTTTTCTTTTGACCCTGCAGATAAGCATGCTAAAGCACAACATGATCACAACAGCACATAGTCCCATAAACGCTGCGGCAGAGCACAAGAAATTTAAAGTATGCAACTTCAGTAATAACCAAAGAAAACAGAGACTGCGTTGTAAAATCAAACATGGCCTGAAGATCAAGTTGCCGAAGTAACACCTCTTAAATGAATCCCTTTTTAGCTGTACAAATGGATCCAAAATTCAGAAAATCTAGTCAAACATGCAAGTTTGGTAATATTACTAATATGTTTGGTAATTGGTTAAACGAGATGGATAAAAGAGATAAAGCTAGGATCCATGTCAGGATTTCAGCTTTATGTTGGTCTATTTGGACAAGTCAAAATAATATTATTTTTAACAAACAGATGGGTATAAATTTTTTGCAGGTAATTCGACTCTATGCACATTGGATCCAACTATGGTCCCATTTGCTACTGGTGGACCAGCGGGAACTATGCTTACTGGATGCACCCGGCTGTTTTCGGTTACACGGGATTTCTTTTTCCGGGCTACTGGATGACGGCACATTAGCAAAGACTTTAAAATGGATAGTTTTATGTTGCTTTTTATTTTCCACTGGTTGATACTTGTCTTAATCTTAGCTGATCCATGATTGTAATAAACGAATTTATTAGAACTTTACAATAATGATGCAGAGGCCAGGGCCAAGTCCCCATTTCGAAAAAAAAACATGCAAGTGATCTGGGAAAATAAGGAGTTTCAGATCTCAACCACATTAAACAAATACCACTCTAGGTAGTACATGATATGTGGTCATTTTTCTCTCAATTGCCAATTAGTTTTCAGTGATAGCACCGGAAATCCACAGGTCGTGACTCAATTCTTACGCCCTGAAAGAATGCATATCGTGTGACAACAGGAAAGGCTACCAGATTCTGAGAAGAGACAAAAATCCTTCAACAAAATGGCCATCCAGATTTGCGCTAATTCAAAATTTTATACAAATGGATAGCCTACTC
The DNA here is from genome assembly GCA_916181665.1 of Avena sativa. Lineage (NCBI taxonomy): Eukaryota > Viridiplantae > Streptophyta > Magnoliopsida > Poales > Poaceae > Avena > Avena sativa. Next base: position 453,303,348 of record OV702295.1, on the reverse strand, counting down.
CAGATACTTTAAGTTAGGCAACACACATGAAGTAGGACAAAATTAGACACCATAAGGTGCTAAAATTAATCTTTCATCAAACTGGAGCCGGTCCACTAAATTCTGCTTTGCATTGAACCATTACCAACGAAATGAATGACAAAATATGCAGGTCGGCTTGGCAGTAGATGAACACATGGATGGTTCCAAACAACAAAGAGTGGAAAATAATGCAGAGCGCTCGCCACATATCCTTTCATTTAAGACGCACATGAGATTGTGAACTCAATATCTGCATGACAATTTATTAATCGAGTTCAAATCTCTTTCTATGGGCCACGCACTATCAGTTAGGAAAATATGGGTTAAAAGTTGTACTACTACTGTTAGGTTTCCGTTTATGGGAATACTGCTACCCCTCCGATCCATAATAATTAAGTGCCGTTGATTTAGTACAAAGTACTACGTTGATGTAATCTGAACTAAATAAATATGTGAGCAAGACATAATTGACCCGTGACATCCTGAATTATCCGCACACGATTAGACAAAATTACAGTGGGCATGACATGTTGATATGGGTTGAAAGTACGGTTGAGTTACTTATGTGTCCATGGAATTTTGGTTTTCAGAAAAGATATGTGTATGTCCTTTGAGTATATATTTTTCAGTGTTTGGGTGATCCATCCATCATTTTCTCATTGGGCTTTTGCGGAATATATATCTCCTGGGAATTTGGGGCACTGCTGTCAAGCCTCAAGCGGCGAGCAGTTCTTCAGTTTATACTCGAATCTTAATAGTATTAGCGTGCGTGAGAATAAGAAGGATTAATTATTCGTGGTTGGGGTAAAAGACGAGTGGATGTTGGAGAGTGGAAGTGGAGGACGTTAGCTATGCTATGCACGCACCGTGGCCGTGGTGTACCGGTGTGTGTCGTCACTGTCTGGAATCCAAGTGGAGATCCTACTGTATGAGAAGTGACATCATGGAACCAGTGTGCCAATGGAATGGCCCGCAAGTGGAACAGTCTACAATGGTGGAAGTGGAATCATGCCCAACACAAAGCACAGACAACGAGGTGCTCAGCTGCAATGCGTGCTACCGGTCAGAAATGCTCAGCTGCATGATATAGAATTTGCTGGCCAGAAATGCTCAAGTACCTTCCAAACAGCCGCATCGTTACTGAATCAAACGATCATGTTATAAGAAAAAAATCACTCTATTCTCCATAAACTTAGACTGTTATTATTATTCATAAACCTACAACACAACGTAGATTATTATTCTTAGAAATATAGAATTTGTTAAAAAATAAAAAATGTTTCTTAAGTACAAATTTTCCAACAAAAATAATATTGGAATTTATTTAAAAAAATAGGAATTTAGAAATATCAAAACGAATGCTTCCCATAATTTTCAATTTGACCAGACCCTTAGTTTTCTACAGGATATTTCTAAGTGTTATGCATATTGAAAATTCCTATAGCTTCCCATAATTTTTTGCACTAGATTTATATTTTCCTCTTTTCTTATTTGACATGGATGTCATGCGTACGAAAAATTCCAGCTATGTCATCATCAACCTTTTATTTTGACGGGCCAATAGACAAACTATATATATGGTTTTATCATGCTTGAGAAACCAAGAATTGATATAAGATATTAAAACCAGAGTCCAAATTCAGACATTTTTTCAATAGCCGAATGCCATTCCTCTGGCGAATATAAACAAACCTGATGGTCAGCCATGCTCCTCCCAACTCCCAATTAGATCGAAGACGAGCACAAAAGAACCTAATGGCCAGCCATGTTCCAAGCTCATATATATTCTCTGGAGGAATCTGTACTTGGAACATCCAAGCGTGTGCCAACAAGCCACAACCTCACCTCACCGGCATCTGCATCTGCCTAGCTAGTTCTGACCCTTTCTTTATTCTATCCATGAAATTTTAATCTTATGGTTATTTTAGTTGTTTTTTCTAGGATTAGCGTGATATTTTGTATAGTGCCTCCAATTAGTAAATATAAGATTTAATCGAACAACATAGAAATTCTAACACATATGTTTGCTGTAAATTCTAACGCATATGTTTGTTGTAAATCAATGTAACACAACATGTTCTAGGGACATCCCAATAAACTAGTAAATGATGAGCACTGAACAATATGGCATGAATATGGCACTACATGCCAACAGTCAGGCAACACGCCTCTCACGCCGCAACCACCGGCAATGGGGCGTGGTGCCTCCTTTACCACCCTATAGAAAGTCATGCAAATGTGAAGAACATGATGATGCACAAAACAATCGTTGACACTAACCAGGGATCTGCGGAAGATGGTAGCGCCATCGTCTTGCGGTCACCCGGAGGAGCCAGGGGTGGGATCGACACAAACAAAGGCGGCGGGACAGTCTCACCGTGACATTGATATGGGAGGTGGAGGAGCCTTAAGGCACCAAGAGCCTCTTGTTCAAAGTGGCAGAGCTTCCTTGGGTTAAGGGGATCATGGCTCCCTAATCTAGAGAAAATTTTAAACATATCTCTAATATTTATGTTAAAACTTTAAAGATTACTCAAAATTTAAGTTCTTGGACCCCTCAACAATGTCTGTGAAGCTCCTCCACTCATTCATACATATAAGACTTACAAAAACATTAGTAATTGTGAAATAGATATTACTATAATGTAATAGCAAATTACATACCAATGGTCTTTGGAATCTTGACAAAGACATTCGAAACTACTTATTGAGCGAACGAACAATATACAATGTATTTATTTCTACCAACTGCTACTTGTGTGCATGCGTATATACATATGTACTTCTAAAATTAATCACAAAACAAAACTATGAATGTAACTTATTCATATGCACGTGCAAACAATGAATATAAGAGTAGACACAAACATACACACTAAAATGTGTCTAGATGTATGTGTTTTATAAGAAAACTAAAACATCTTATAATCTGAAATGGAGGGAGTAATCAATATGGAGGTTCATGCCAGATAAGCTGTGATGGTACTTTTCACTCTGTCTACATCTCCCTACTGATGTACTTGTCACTCTAGTTGTTTGTGCCACCTCCACATTATAAATTGCCGCCATCAACCAACTGGACATAATAGTCACTAGATAATGTAATTAAGTCATTAGGCGTGAGGAAAATGTACTAAGCTGTAGCTTATCTTTTGCAATTGTAGAGCTAATTTTGTAACCCACTCCAGTTCGATATCCCTCTATCTTATGTTTCTGAAAAAATATAGAATATTACGCACTTATTCAGACTAACCACAAGATCAAATCTTCACCCAGGATACTAATTTACATGCAAACTTATTAGAATCATAAAAACATGTATTATATGCATTTAACTAAAGGGGTCTTCCTACTACTAATTACTGCTTGCTTGTGGTTAGTAGAGTGATCATAAATTTGTTCTAACATATAGAATAGATTGAGAAACCTCCTTGAAAATTAATGATTGAATTCTTGAACTTGCCACTTCTACCCCAAATTATTAGGGCATGTATAATGGATGATAAGATTGTCTTATCTTAATTTTTCCACGTAATCTATATATAACAATAAAACATAATATACAATGGGTTATTTTTAGTCTTACCTCTAATAACTAGACATCATAAATGTGAGAAAGATTGTTGCTAAGAGAAGACAATCTTTTTTATTTCTATCTTCCACGTCACTAATCATGCTACATGGTATTGCTAAGATATAACCATTATACGCATCCTTAACCATTCGTATGAAAATCAGAACTCATAACAAAGGAGGCCATTGATAGGACACCGGCACGTACCTGGTCGCCTGCGAATCAACCCCAATCCGTCCCTCACTAGCCTCCTCCGCTTGTGTCCGTCCCTTGCCAGCTTGCTCCGCCCCAACCTATCCAACTCCGACGAGCTCCACCCAACTCAGCTCTATGCTCCATCGATTTCGTCGATCATCCTGGCGATGCGTGCCTCCTCTTAGATGTGTGGTCATGTGTAACACTCTCAAATCGGTTCTATGCAGATCTCAGCATTTTCCGCCAAAACTCGCATAGAAGCGATTCAAAGACACCCACCAGACACTTTCGTGTGGGTGAGATTTGATTACAAGTAGTTACGTCACAGTAGTTTACAACAGAGTCCACAAGAACTTATATATACAACAACGACTCGTCGACTCAAGAATACAAATAATAGGATACAAAGATAAAAATTCTGAAGAAAAACAAATAGTATCCGAGTACGGATAAGAACCAAATGGGACTAAGAGTCCTGAGGAATAACCAAGCAGTGTCCATAAACTCTGACTAGGCCAAGCCGGAAGGGTAACCTTGCTAATATCGTCAATCACATACATGTCAAAACCAAAGGGGTATCGGCAAAGGGAAAAGGGAAACAGAGAGAGCAGTCAGTATTGAGGCTAGTACACGGCGAAGCTTGAATTCGGCGATCCTCGCCTACATAGGTATGCTGAGATCAGCGGTAGCAAAGGTTGAACTATCTAACTTATAGAGACACGCTACAATTTCGGCTATTAGAACAAGATAAGATAGCACTATACGGTAACAATAATATAATACAAATCATAACCCATCCGAGATTCCCCCCTCGAAGAACAGTCGAGAAGTCCTCTTGCGGAACACAAACATTACAATTTTAATTATCCAATTGTTTAGTTGATAAGGCTAATTACTAGTCATATTATTAGAGGCGAGATATTAGTGGTGTTGTCTATGATCATGACACCGTACTCCTAAGGCGCCAATAACTATGGACACGCGGCTTCTCGAAAAGATTTATCCTGTAGGGATGCACTACTGTACTCAAATGGATGTCCAACCCTTCAGGCAACATATTACACGTGCCGTCCGAATCTCACAAAAAGATGTTGGGTCCGCAGCATAGAAAACAAAAAATTTCCTACGGTGTGAACTACACGCCAAGATCTATCTACTAGGTACAAAGCAACAGGTGGACATACATCCAACGAGAACTTACCCTCGTAGACAACGAGCTTTGTTAACGAGTAGGAACTCGTGGTTGATGTAGTCGTACACTTGCCGATCTCAAGATCGTGAGGAAGTCCGAGCGCCGCAACTCAGCAGCGCATCCGCGCTCGCACACACGTTCAAGCCACCGGACAACCTCCACCTCCTCGCTCCAGCGATCCAGCGGAAGCAGCAACTCCTTCCAGACGAAATGCCACCGGAAACATGTATCTCGCTAATCCGAGACCATGGGGGAATAATTCTAGAGGAGGAGAGAGATCCTTCACAAGGAGGTGTGAGGATGAAGGAGGGAATGGGTGGCATTTTATAGGAGGAGGGGGGTGCCCCCTCTCTCCATGGCCGGCGCATGGGGGGGGTGACCCCTCACCTCCCCCATTCATGTGGTGGTAAACCCTCCACATTAAAATGCCTCTTCACATTCCCTTTTAAAGTCTCCACTTTAAATGCATTAAATTTCTCCAAATTTAATGCTCTCTCATTTAATAAAACTCTTTTTATTAAATTTATTCAGAATTTTGTTAATTACTTTAATTAACAAACATTCACATATAGCCCCTTGCAATATTTCAATATCACATGCAGAACCACCTTCTGCAATTTCACCCGAAACAATTTCCGGTTTCTATTGAAACAATTCCTGCGCTTTGCAATTCTTTCATCTGAAACATTTGTGCTCCAAAATGGTGTCCGATAACTCTTAAGTGTGCCACCCTACGGTTCGCGAATAATGCAGACATGATCGAGACCCTTCTCCGATCAATAATCAGCAGCGGGACCTGGAGACCCGTACTGACTCCTACACATTCAACGATGACTCCTGTGATCGTGAGAACCTTTAACGCTTGTAACTAAATCCCTTTGTCTCTCGATATATTACATATCCGAGATTCGATCATCGGTATCTCCATACCTAGTTTGATCTCGTTACCGACATGCACTCTTTTCTCGTTCCCGTGATATACTAGCGATCACATCACTTGCTTGCAAGCTATCCTAATGTGATATCACCGAGAGGGCCCAGAGTATATCTATCCGTCATCTGGATTGACAAATTCCACTCTTGATCCATGAGCCTCAACATAACACCTTCGTAGTACTGAACCCATCTTTATAGTCACCCTATTACGGTGTGACGTTTGATGTTATCAAGATACTCTTCCGGTGTTAGCAATTATCATGATCTCATGGTCTAAGGATAAAGATTACTTCGTATGATGTTATAATAATATAAACATAATGACTTGATCGTAATGCTATACTTCGTATGAATGTTCATCACATCATTCCACCAATGGTGTGAACTTGTTATTAACAACATCCAATGTCCATGATCAGGAAACCTTGATCATCTTGTTAATCAACAAGCTAGTCTATAAGAGAGGCATGACTAGGAACCCTTTTTGTTTATTAAACACACATGTATTGATGTTTCCGAATCAATACATTTCTAGCATGTAAAATAAACATCTATCATGTATAAGGAATATATAATAACAACTTTATTATTGCCTCTCAGGGCATATTTCCTTCAGTCTCCCACTTGCACTAGAGACAATAATCTAGTTCACATAGTGATAAATCTAACACCCATGGAGTTCTGGTGTTGATCATGTTTTTCCCTAGGGAGAACTTTAGTCAACGGATCTGCTACATTCAAGTCCGTGTGTACTTTACAAATATTTATATCTCCATCCTTGACATGCTCGCAGATGGAGTGAAACCGGCGCTTAATATGTTTGGAATTCTTGTGAGACCTTGGTTCCTTTGCATTGGCTATGGCTCCATTGTTGTCACAATATATCACCATCGGGTCCAACGCACTGGGAACCACACCCAGTTCTGTAATGAACTCTTTCATCCAAACTGCCTCCTGCGTCGCTTCTGAAGCAACAACATATTCCGCCTCCGTTGTTGATCCAGCCACCACAGGTTGTTTGGAACTCCTCCAACTAAATGTTGCTTCGTTCAAGAGAAATACGTATCCGGATTGAGACTTAGAGTCATCCGGATCGGTGTCAAAGCTAGCATCGACATAACACTTAGCGACTAGCTCTTCTTCACCTCCGTATATGAGAAACATATCCTTAGTTCTTCTCAAGTACTTGAGGATGTTCTTTACCGCTATCCAGTGTTCCGAACCTGGATCAGATTGGTCTCTACTAGTCAAACTAATAGCATGTGCCACATCCGGTCTTGTACATAGCATGGCATACATAATAGAGCCTATGGCCGAGGCATAGGGGATCTTATCCATCATCTCTCTTTCTTCCGCCGTAGCCGGACTTTGAGTCTTACTCAATGTCTTGCCTTGCAACATAGGTAAGAACCCCTTCTTACTTTCGTCCATATTAAACTTCTTTAATATCTTATCAAGGTATGTACTCTGCGATAGCCCAATTAGGCGCCTTGATCTATCTCTATAGATTTTAATGCCTAATATATATGACGCTTCACCAAGGTCTTTCATCGAAAATTTGCTGTTTAGATAACTTTTAACACTGTTTAAAAGATCTATATCATTTCCAATCAATAATATGTCATCCACATATAATATCAGAAATGCCACATTGCTCCCACTCACTTTCTTGTAAATACAAGCCTCTCCATAAGTTTGGACAAATCCAAACTCTTTGATCACCTCATCAAAGCGTAGATTCCAACTTCTTGATGCTAGCTTCAGTCCATAGATGGATCGCTGAAGTTTGCACACCTTATTAGCATCCTTAGGATCGACAAAACCCTTAGGTTGTATCATATACAACTCTTCTTCAATCTTACCATTGAGGAACGCAGTTTTGACATCCATCTAACATATTTCATAATCGAAATATACAGCAATTGCTAACATAATCCTAACCGATTTAAGCATCGCTACGGGAGAGAATGTCTCATCGTAGTCAACTCCTTGAATTTGTCGAAACCCCTTCGCGACAAGTTTAGCCTTATAGATGGTCAAATACCATCAACATCAGTTTTCCTTTTGAAAATCCATTTATTCTCAACGGCCTTTCGGTCGTGAGGTAAGTCCACCAAGTTCCAAACTTGGTTCTCGTACATGGATTCCATCTCGGATTTCATGGCTTCTAGCCATTTTTTGGAATCCGGGCTCATCATCGCTTCTTCATACGTCGCAGGGTCATCCATTTCATCAACCATGAAATTCACAACAGGATTGCCGTACAGTTCAGGAGCTGCACGTGTCCTGCTTGACATGCGAGGTTCGGTAGTGTCCTCTTTCGGAGTTTCATGATCATTATCATTAGCTCTCTCTTCATCAGGTGAAGTCAACTCCGAAACAACTTCCGGTGCTGCGCCACTCGCCATTCCATGAAGAGAAGGTTCAATAACCTCTTCGAGTTCTACCTTCTGACTACTCACACCTTTCGCGAGAAACTCCTTCTCAAGAAAGGATCCATTCTTGGCAACAGAAACCTTGCCCTCGGATCTGTGATAGAAGGTATACCCAATTGTTTCCTTAGGGTATCCTATGAAGACGCATTTTTCCGCTTTGGGTTCGAGTTTATCCGGTTGAAGTTTCTTCACATAAACATCACATCCCCAAACCTTAAGAAATGATAGCTTAGGTTTGTTTCCAAACCATAATTCATACGGTGTCGTTTCAACGGATTTAGATGGTGCCCGATTTAAAGTGAATGCAGTTGTTTCAAGTGCATAACCCCAAAATGACAGAGGTAAGTCAGTCAAAGGCATCATAGATCGAACCATATCCAATAAGGTACGATTACGACGTTCCGACACACCATTACGTTGTGGTGTTCCGGCAGGCGTGAGTTGTGAAACTATTCCACACTCTTTCATGTGTGTGCTAAACTCGTAACTTAGATACTCTCCTCCACGGTCAGACCGTAGAAACTTGATCTTTCTATTACGATGATTTTCCACTTCATTCTGAAATTCCTTGAACTTTTCAAAAGTTTCAGACTTGTGTTTCATCAAATAGATATACCCGTATCTACTCAAATCATCCGTTAAAGTAACAAAATAACGATATCCACCTCGCGCCGACACACTCATTGGTCCACACACATCAGTATGTATGATCTCCAACAGATTTGTCGCCCGTTCCATTGAACCGGAAAATGGCGTTCTAGTCATCTTGCCCATAAGGCATGGCTCACATGTATCAAATGATTCAAAATCAAGTGATTCCAAAAGTCCATCAGAATGGAGTTTCTTCATGCGTTTAACGCCAATATGACCTAGACGGCAGTGCCACATATATGTAGACATATCATCATCAAGTTTAATCTTTTTAGCATTAGCATTATGAATGTGCGTAATATTACTATCGAGATCCAATAGAAATAAACCATCAACATAGGTGCATGACCATAAAAGATATCATTCTTATAAATCGAACAACCAGTGTTTTCAGATTTAAAGGAATGACCACTTTGCATCAAACACGATCCAGATACAATGTTCATGCTCAGTGCAGGCACCAAATAACAATTATTTAGGTTTATAACTAATACCGATGGAAAATGGAGAGGTAGCGTCCGACGGCGATCACATCAACTCTTGATCCATTGCCGACCCACATCCTGACCTCATCCCTTGCTAGCTGTCGCTTGTTCCGTAGCCCCTGAACCGAGTTACATATATTAGCAACCGATCCGAGATCAAATACCCAGCTGCTACTGCGAGTACTAGTCAAGTACACATCAATAACATGTATATCACATATACCTTTGTTTGCCTTGCTGGACTTCTTGTCCGGCAAATACTTGGGGCAGTTGCGCTTCCAATGGCCAGTCCCCTTGCAATAGTTGCACTCGGTGTCAGACTTAGGGCCAGCCCGGGGTTTCTTTTTAGGCGTGGCAACAGACTTGCCACCCTTCTTTCCCTTGTGCTCGCCTTTATTGTCCTTCTTGAAACCGGTGGTCCTATTGATCATCAACACTTGATGTTCTTTCCTAATCTCCACTTCTGCAGTCTTAAGCATTGACAGAAGCTCGGGAAGAGACTTCTTCATGCCCTGCATATTATAGTTCATCACGAAGCTCTTTTAGCTAGGTGACAGAGATTGGAGAACACGATGTATGCCTAAGTCAATGGGAATCGTTATTCCCAAGGACACAAGCTTATCGGTGTACCCAGACATTTTGAGTGCGTGCTCACTAACGGAGCTGTTTTCCTCCATCATGCAGCTAAAGAACTTTTCTATAGCATTATAACTCTCTACGGCAGCATGGCTATCGAAAATCATTTTTAATTCTCCCATGGTATCAAAGGCATTGCCATTTTCGAAACGCTTTCGAAGTTCTGGCTCTAGCCCATACAGTATGCCGCAATGAACTAAGTTGTGGTCCTCCTGACGAGTCACATAGACATTCTTTTCCTTGTCAGGGGCATCAGGAGCTGGTGGGGGGCCTAGCGGCGCATCTAGCACATATTGCTTTTGTGTAGCAGTGAGGAGAATCCTCAAATTCATAGCCCAGTTGGTGAAGTTGCTACCATTCGCAGCAAGTTTCTCTTTCTCCATGAACACATTGAAATTAAAAGCAGGTGGTGCCATCTACAACAGAATTTGTAAAGTTTATTTAGACTAAGTTTATGATAGATTGAGTTCAACTAATCCAAATTACTAATGAACTCCCACTCAAAAACGACATCCCTCGTGTCCTTTTGGTGATTACATGAACCAAATCCACTATACCAAGTCCGATCATCACGTGAGTTGATATAGCTTCAAAGGCGAGCATCTATATGGGCATCATATCAACCATATGACTCATGCTTAACCCTTCGATCCGTGTTCCGAGGCCATGTCTGTACATGCTAGGCTCGCCAAGTAAGAACCTTAGTATTCGCGTGTGTAAAACTGTCTTACACCCGTTCCTATAAAATCGTAGATTCGAGTACACCCGATCATCACGTGATGTCTCGAAACACGATCCATAGAACAGTGCATACTCAAGGAAGAACACATTTTTATCTTGATATCTAAAAGAGGGATCATCTTATAATGCTATCAAACGCGCCAAACTAGCAGTATAAGATGCTAACATCTAATGTGTAAAGTGAGATGATATGGTCCATGCATTTGATCTCTATCACTTGCATCGTGTATGATCTCTATCATTCCTTTGTGTGTAAGGCCAAGGTCTATGGAACTTACACGTTGAGTGTGTTGTAAGAGTATCCACCATACATCTACTTATAACAATACCATATCAATACACTAGCCCAGGAACGATCTAAACTAGACGCCTCTAATTTATCAATTGCAAGTTTTACGTGGCTTAGGGCTTTTGGAGATAGAACCGTTCTTACCTACGAACATGAACCACAACGAGGATAACTAAGTTATTAGCAACTCGTTGTAAATCAGATATTGACTATAGTAGGAGAGACAGACACCCGCCAGCCACTTATGCAAAACAAGTTGCATGTCAGTCGTGGAACCGGTCTCATGTACGATGACATGTAAGGTTGGTCCGGGCCACTTCATCCCACTATGCCACCAATATCCAAAATACATAGAAGATGCAATAACATGATCATCATCGCCCACATATCAACCATATGTGTACTACCCGTGCTAAGCACCTACGCATAGATCTGGCTCTGATACACTGTTGGGTCCACGGCATAGAAAACAAAAAAATCCTACGGTGTGAACTACACGCCAAGATCTATCTACTAGGTACAAAGCAACAGGTGGACATACATCCAACAAGAACTTACCCTCGTAGACAACAAGCTTTGTTAACGAGTAGGAACTCATGGTTGATGTAGTCGTACACTTGCCGATCTCAAGATCATGAGGAAGTCCGAGCGCCGCAACTCAGCAGCGCATCCGCGCTCGCACACACGTTCAAGCCACCGGACAACCTCCACCTCCTCGCTCCAGCGATCCAGCGGAAGCAGCAACTCCTTCCAGACGAAATGCCACCGAGAACATGTATCTCGCTAATCCGAGACCATGGGGGAATAATTCTAGAGGGGGAGAGAGATCCTTCACAAGGAGGTGTGAGGATGAAGGAGGGAATGGGTGGCCTTTTATAGGAGGAGGGGGGGTGCCCCCTCTCTCCATGGCCGGCGCACGGGGGGGGGGGGGGGGGGGGTGACCCCTCTCCTCCCCCATTCATGTGGTGGTAACCCCTCCACATTAAAATGCCTCTTCACATTCCCTTTTAAAGTCTCCACTTTAAATGCATTAAATTTCTCCAAATTTAATGCTCTCTCATTTAATAAAACTCTTTTTATTAAATTTATTCACAAGTTTGTTAATTACTTTAATTAACAAACATTCACATATAGCCCCTTGCAATATTTCAATATCACATGCAGAACCACCTTCTGCAATTTCACCCGAAACAATTTCCGGTTTCTATTGAAACAATTCCTGCGCTTTGCAATTCTTTCGTCTGAAACATATGTGCTCCAAAATGGTGTCCGGTAACTCTTAAGTGTGCCACCCTACGATTCGCGAATAATGCAGACATGATCGAGACCCTTCTCCGATCAATAATCAGCAGCGGGACCTGGAGATCCGTACTGACTCCTACACATTCAACGATGACTCTTGTGATCGTGAGAACCTTTAACGCTTGTAACTAAATCCCTTTGTATCTCGATATATTACATGTCCGAGATTCGATCATTGGTATCTCCATACCTAGTTTGATCTCGTTACCGACATGCACTCTTTTCTCATTCCCGTGATATAACATTCTAGTGATCACATCACTTGCTTGCAAGCTATCCTAATGTGATATCACCGAGAGGGCCCAGAGTATATCTATCCGTCATCTGGATTGAAAAATTCTACTCTTGATCCATGAGCCTCAACATAACACCTTCTTAGTACTGAACCCATCTTTATAGTCACCCTGTTACAGTGTGATGTTTGATGTTATCAAGATACTCTTCCGGTGTTAGCAATTAACATGATCTCATGGTCTAAGTATAAAGATTACTTCGTATGATGTTATAGCAATATAAACATAATGACTTGATCGTAATGCTATACGTCGGATGAATGTTCATCACATCATTCTACCAATGGTGTGACCTTGTTATTAACAACATCCAATGTCCATGATCAGGAAACCTTGATCATCCTGTTAATCAACAAGCTAGTCTATAAGAGAGGCATGACTAGGAACCCTTTTTGTTTATTAAACACACATGTATTGATGTTTCTGAATCAATACATTTATAGCATGTAAAATAAACATCTATCATGTATAAGGAATATATAATAACAACTTTATTATTGCCTCTCAGGGCATATTTCCTTCAAAAGAACCGTCCCATAATTACGCGCGTATCCAGAGGTATCACCTACTGTGGGGAACCAACCAAGAGGTACGTCGATTCCCAAGAAAGGCATAGCATTTGCGTCTACTGATGGATTGGGCCCTGTGGGGTAACTTGTACACACCGTGGGTGCTGCCACCTCGTACCACAATCTATGTATGCAAGCCATGGCAGTCCACCAAAATATCAAGTCTGAAGACATATCAACTCACCCATGTCCGGAGACATATTATGCGTATGCACCAAATGAAAAACCAATTTTGTGACCCTCTAGATAAACGAATAGCATCGGTAGTTGAGGGTGTATCCTAGAGGCCCCACGTTTGGTTAGCGCGATCAACTCAAAACTAGTATCGTAGAACGAACGGTTCCTAGGTCGGCTCAAGCAGTTCCCAAAAGATGGTCCCTTCCGGGCCTTATCATTAGGTGAAACCATAACCATAACCAACACCACCAATTTATTTATCTTAGCGTCAACCATATCCAGATATCATGGTTCACCTATATGAGAGCGGTACTAAGCATGCCTACGACTCGCAAGGGCAAAGATAGCTAAGCAAACAAGACAATAGGATAACCAGGGTCATATAGTGGAGAAGGTAAATAAAGGAACGATACTAAATCATCGAAAATAAAGGATGGCAGTAGACAAAGGAAGGAAGTAAAGACTATAAATGTAAAATAGGTAGAAGGAGGAGAATGCTCGTCGTATCTTATATCAACTCAACAACCTATCCGGTGAAGAGCAAAACACTAGAAAGAATAACTAGTGCAATAGTTAATACTACGGCGGAAGATCCAGCATGCTTATGATATGATGCATGGTATGGCAATATGCAGTCTATATTAGCAATTTTAAGAGGAACCAAAATCCCAGCGATTAATATCATGGTTCAAATTAGCTAACTACCCACAATTTAAATGTTAAATTAACAAGGCAAAACATGGCATCGCTTCGCTACACAAATTTAAATAGATTCGATATAATACAAATATAGCCTGCATATATACTCCATATTTAATTATGAGGTAAATCGACAAAGTACCTCCAAACCACAAAATATGTACTCCCTTCGGTCCGGTTTATTAGGCACGCACGTAGTTTAAGGACAAGCTTGACCATCAATTTTTACCAATAAAATATGCAATATATTTTTTAAAAAATATACCATTAGAAAGTACTTTTGAAGATGGATCCAATGGTATAATTTTTGTGACATATTATGTAAAATTTATTGACCAAAATTAATGGTCAAACTTGTTCTTAAACTACATGCATGCCTAATAAACCGGACCAGAGGGAGTATGCAACATGAATGATTTAATATGCATCGAGATATATAGCATTTATTCAAAATAGGTATCGGATAGGGGTCACAGCATTTGGGTTCGGCACCGAGGATCCTGGGTTTCGGGTTTGATCTCCTTGGGATTGGGTCTTCGGGTTCCATGAAGGGGACCTTGGTGTTCGTGTAGAATACCATGGTCTGGCGGCACTTGGCATCGGTCGAACTTGACAAAGATATGGTACACGAGCACGGGGAAGATTGTCGACATCGTTTCCCTGGGTGCAACGCCTTCACCTTCAGGGTCTGGGAAGATCTTGGGGCTTCAATGTTGCCGTCCATGTAGCGCACCATAGCCTCGCATCCACTCCAATGCACACACATCACGAGGAGTCACGCTTGCAGTACCATGTGTCGAAGAAAACCCCTTGGGAATCATGTAGTAGGGGTAGCTCAAGAACACACAGGCATAGTGCCAAACACCTTGTGGACATGCTCGAGGATGGTACAACAGGAGAGGTCGGAGCAGGTAAGCACGAGGCAAAGGTGGGGCTTGGCAGCGCACGCACGGAAGAGCAGAAGGGCTGGGGCGATGGAGGTGGACGCGGGGTCACCAGTGGGCGCGATGTGCTCAGGCTCCTAGAAGCGGCGGCCTTGGGGATCTAGGTGGTGATCTCGGGAGGCGCGGAATGGCGAGGAGGTAGCTCGGGGAGGCCGAGGTTGCTGCGGCCGGCGGCGCACGGGGATGGGCGCAGGAGCCTAGGGAGAGGGCCGAGGCAAGGCGGAGCTCCTCGAGGGCGGCTAGCTATCGCAGAGGGGAGGCAAAGAGGGGTCATGGCGGCGACTGCTCGGTCCCTAGCGACGGGAGGGCCGGAGGCCGCCGACAGGGTAGAGGCCTAGGCGGCGGTAGCACCATGCGGGATGAGAGGGTGAGTGATGTCTGGAAGTGCACGGATCGTTTGTAGCTAGTTTCGAAGTATAGATATCGATCCCTCGGGGAGCCTAAAGGTAAGTGTTTATGGTGAAGTCTCTGTCACACCTAAAGTTGTCACAGGTCCTCGCGTGAATTGACTGCAAGTGTAAAAATGAGAATGAGGTTTGGATTAAACTGGATTTATTTAAATAAAACTGAAATGTAAACTTCAGAAATAAAAAAGCATAAAAGTAAAGAATGATTCGGTTGTTTGTTATTTTCTACAGATGATGAAAAAGGTGCGGGGAGATACAGATCATGGCGATAGTGAATGAGCCAGATGGACGAGTGATAAATGTAACAATTGTAATCTTATAAATATATGTCTAGGCGAGCAACCCATAATTAGCCGGAACTCCTCTTGGTAGATTTCATCCCAAATTCAATAATCCTACTAGTCTGTTACCAAAACCATGGTCAGACACTAGACGATTCAGACCCTTCAGGTTGCTTAGCGATTAAGCTCCTTAGATCGGACTAATGCAATAAGCACGGTGGTTCCTCGTTATCCTCGAGTCTACTAGTTTTCCATTGATATCCCCGTGTCACTTGAGGGTCGCCGGTCTGCTAGCGAACAAGATCCTATCCATGTAGAACAAAGTATCATGTTGTCTGGGCCCTTAATTGGACAACAAGCATTAGGCATCCCACAGATAGTCAAGCACACATAATATAGTAATTAAAATCAATCACAAACTAATGGAATATATGAAGGTACATCACATCTCACCAATCCCTTACATCTCCCACGCCCAAGGAACTTACTCACACATTAGAGAAGAAAGCATCATAAATATAATTAAACAAAGGGAGTTCTTCTCGATATTACCGTGGAGATCCACAGTAAGTATAAAAAATCAATCTAACACAATTCAAGATGGGAAGAAACAATCTCAAACCGTAGTCTTGCAAGGTGAAGATCTATCTCTCTCTCTCAAGTACAAGTAATGGATATGGGGGTGTAGTGGCTAGGAGGTCGAAGATCGTGGAGCGAGATGAAGAACGTCTCCTCCTTCTTCTCCGGATATCTTCTTTCTCCCTTATGCATGGTGCGGTGGCTGTTGTGTTGTGTTTTTGTCCTCTGTCCCTTCACGGAAGTTGTCCCTTTTGACAAGACAGAGGCGACGACCGTATAGTTGCTCGTTAAACCTTTGTATGCTTCTCTTGATTTCTTCCAAAGAGAGACTTGCTTGTTTTCGCCTAAATATTGTGTTTCTATAGTTAAAACCCTCTGTTGACTTTCAGAACCTGAAACACACATTAAAACCCAAGTTTTCTTCACTACCGAAGTATTAGCGTTAGGTAAAGCTAGAAAACGATCAAATCTAGGAGAAAACCATCAATAAAAACCATCAAAAATGTGTTGAATCTCACAGCTATCAACTCCCCCAAGCTTAGATGTTGCTCGCTCTCGAGTGACAAGGAAATTAAGAAGTATAGCGGAGATTCGAGCATGAAAATAAAAGAACTTACAAGCTTGAATTGGTGTCAAATTCTTTTCTTCATGATCCCTACAATCTTAAACATGATCATACAAGTATTTACAAGATTGCACCGAGTCCACTTCCTAACCAAGTATATCTTGCTAGCAAATAAATCATATGCCCGAGCAAGTGTCAAAAGTTTTAGCTAGGAAAGTTAGGCAAATTCTTTTGGTATCTCTCTTTGTTGGGAGATGAAAACTTTTTGCTCTTGTTTCTTTAATCAACTAAGAGTTCTCAAGTTGGCACCGAAATATTAAATTTAAGAACAACTAATCCATTCCCATGTCAAAATTTCAAGACTCTCAAAGCACCTTTTTCCTTCCTTTGCCTTTTAAAAACTTCAGCTCTTCCATAAAGAAATCATGGCACTGTGTTCTTAACATGTTAATTGGGAATGTGTTGTGCACTCGTGACCATGCCAATGAATATGTTGAGTAATAATGGGTCATAGGAGTACTACAACTTCACTTGGAACATGAAACCACGAGGAGACTAAAATTTTACCCGTCATAGCATTGCTGCTACAGACGTTTACATAACTCAATAGCCGAAATCAAGTGGTTTCCCACATTTAGATCGTTCGTTGTCCAATGGAGTTAATAGTTACCCATGGAGCACGACAGTGTTGTAATGACACGCGGAAAGCAATATCTTACGGTAATTATTAGAAAAAGCAGTGGCATAATCTCTACTACTTCGAAACATCTATTTTATCAAATAATTTCATTCAAGGGACTATCGAGTCTATTTATATTAAGCTCAAATGGGATGGAGTAGTTCTAAAATTAAATTCTTTGGGATAAACATGGACTCAAGTAATCTTTTGGATGCTTTTTCTTGTTGTAAAAACGTAGGAAATATTTTAACCAAGTTCATTGTTCATTATTTCAAAGCTAAAAAAAGAGACACTAGCAAAGGAATAGAATTGATAGGATAACAAGCTAAGTGGGGAGTGACTCCAGTGCAAGCGAGTAAATAATTGTAGGATCAATTCAAGGTTGCAGAAAAGGTGATGAAAGGAATGTGATACCTCCTCTTGCTTGCTTCGTTTTCGTATTTAGTCGAACCCCCTCTATATTTCCATATTGCCAAGTCACCTGAAATTGAGCCATCTCCGAGAGAAATAAAGAAATGAACTTGCAATAAAAGTTACAACTAATCTTTTTGTATTTTTGTTTTAGGAATTCCAACTGAAAGTAAACATGCAATTTTTAAGAAATAAATAAATCAAAAGAAGAAATAAAAACATAAATGCAAGGTTTGGAGGTTTTCAAACCTCCTCCAAGCTTAGGCTATTGCCAGGCTTAGTTGTTGCCGTCATTCGCCGGCTGGTACGGATATTGCTCGTAGTAGTCGGGGAAATGGGTTGATGACTGCAAGTGCATAAATCGTTTGTAGCTAGATTCGAAATAGGTATATCGATCCCACAAGGAGCAGGAGTCTGAAGTCTAATAACTCTTTGAACTAAATACTGAAATAGTAATGCTAAATAACATTCTAAGTAACAAGATAAAATGCGAGTTTTGTGTAAAAGATATTTTTAGGTTTTCAAATAAGAGAACAATAAGTAAACTAAAGCTGTAAGTAAACAAGAGCATGCAAGTATGATTACGAAAGTCTGCAATATGATGGAAAGAGTTCTCAGGGAGTAGTGAATCCACCGCTAGTAATTAGAAAGAGTGATCAAAATTATTATAATGAATAAGACTATTTATGATATGTGTGGGAGGAGATACATATATGGACGAATAGCTAGCAACCGCTGCACACATCATCCTCGGAACAAGAACATACAATAACCAACAACCATCGTGTTACCACGCTATTAAGGGATTTCTCTCGTGACATGGACATGGCTTGATGAGTTCTCCTTGATTCCCCAAGTTAGTACGTAAAGAATGACAACTACTTTATAGTCACAATAAGTGTTATCATCCTTCCATCTACCAATAAGTAATCCCCTTCATCGAGTCCCCACAGGAGGCAAATATTAAGGAGGTGCACAACTCCCAACATCAAGACGAAGGCAATTACCACAGACACATAATGAACAATATCACATAATAATCTTTATCTCAATTCAATCTCATAGTAGGGTTTCTCCATCTCCCCAAGAACAAAGGAAACTACTCACACATGAAGGAAATCAACATCATGTATATCATATGGATGAAGTATGACGATACAATTGAAGATAAGTGCAAATCCAAGATTCAATCTAGAATTACAACAGGTAACCAAAGGGGATCGATGCTGGAGACGTTGTTGATGAAGATGACGATGTAGATCGATGTGGATGCCTTCAAGATCCTAGTCCCTTCTCCTCTCGTGTGATGGTGATGGTGTAGATCTGTTTGGAGGCGGCTATGGCGGTGGCAGGGCGGCATGGATCCGCCGTGGTGGAGGATATGGCTTGGTGGCTCTCTCTTGGGTCCTCCCTCCTTTATATAGGCCTTAGGGGGTGCCCTAGGGTTCCCCCAATACCGTTATATGACTTAGGGAAGGTTCTAGAGCTTTTTTTGGGGTCAAATCCCGTCATTTGCGACCTTTTTGGCAACTATACGGGCGGAGCTATACGACCAGAAAAATAGCTCCGGCCATATAGTTTCTCGTCAAACTGTTTGTCCCTTTTCGTATTTTGGCCACCATTTCTTCATACGAACTCCATTGTGGATGTTCTTGGGCTTGTTGAGTTCGTATCATCGAGGGATACAACCTTGTGATCTTGGATCTTTATTTTGCGAACTTGAAAAAATTCACTTTTTCAACCTCTCAAATGGCTAAGTCTGGTCCCTGCAGCTCCTCCATACTATGCTCTCTTCGTTCCTTTTGCCTTTGTGTTATCCATAATCATCATAAACACCTACACACATGTCATAGACAAGGAAACGTGATAAAATTCTACCTAAACTACTAAATGTGCAAAGGTCATATGAAAGTAAATGAGAACTAGAAGTCATGCATATAAGGCATAACTATTGCTGAAAGAAACATAATATGAGAGATAAATGGTTCATTTTATATGGCTAAAATAGGTGGTGTTTCACAGCCATCAACTTCCCCAAGCTAGACCTTGCTCATCCTCAAGCAGGAAGGGTCGAGAATAAATTAATGGTTGTGAAATAGCTTATCATTAGAAATCAATGCGTTGCATCCTTATTTCTTTTACAAGCTCGAAGAGAGAAAACATGTATTCATAGAAGCCAACACAAGCTCAGTTATAAAGACCACTAAATATTCATCAAAACTTATATGATCCATGTCAACAGTGAATCTACTTGCAGACAAACTTGTGATCCTCTTATTGCACCTTTTGTATAACTTTTCATATCATTATTTTTTATGAGGCAAAACTTAGTCACAAATAGATGTCAAGCATAAATAGGAATAAAGCTACCCAATCATGTCATCTAGTTAAGGCTCTCAAGTGCAAACATCAGTTACTGAGCTTTCAGAAAGTTCATCTCTTAGTAACGAGATTTATGCCAAAAGGAAATGCGAGAGCATGTCAAAAGAAGCATAACATTAGAGTGTCTCATTTGGTCATCCACATCAATGAATCATGGCTATAAAACACTCATTTTATATTCTTTGTTTTTCTAAAACTTTAGTTCATCAGTAATGAGATCATGTCAAAACTTAGTGTGTTTAATCAGAGTGTGCATGCTAAGAATGGATACTCGTGACCATTACCAAGGTTTCCCTTTTTGGTATAATGATTTATCATAATGGTCAGAGGAGTATTCCCTCTTTCGATTTGAACGCATGCCCATGAGAATACCAATGCATACCCAATATAGCATTTATGCTACATATGTTGGGCAACTCATACCCAAACTCCAAGAGTTTCCTCTTTTTGGACTGTTCAAAGGCCAGCAAAGTTCTTGGCATCCCATGGTGTGCGACAGTGGTGCAGACACGCATAAAGCAATATCATACTTTAATCAACAGGTCAAGATTTGGCATGCATCTCAATTACCGCTAAATATTAGTTTCTTCAAACAAATCCTTTCAAAGAGTACTATCAAGACGATCATCACATCTATGGTGTTGAGTATCTTTAAGGCTAAACTCTTAAGAAAATTAAACAACACCTTATTTAGCATAGAACTCAAAACTTCAAAATATCATTTCCAATTGACAAGTCCTTCCGTAAGAAAACTATCAATTCTATTGTTTCGACATTATGGGGTTGAGCATAACCTATTCATTTAAGAAAAAACTATTCAGTGACAACCAACAAATTTCAAAAGATCTTGATCAAGTATTCATTCTTTCCAAGTGTAGATATTGTGGCAATGTTTTCTAGAGGATCACAAATAGTGTCACAAGCTTGATAATTTTTTTGGCAAGATGCATACAAGCTCTAAGTCAACTCCTATGGTGTCTATCATGAGCAATTGTATCCCCATATGAATACGGAACTAGACTCACTTAAACAAGCATTCAAAACAGTGGGATACATGATTGCATTAGAACTTCATCGAATACGAACATTGCACAAGACTCTACTCATGCAGAAGTAACCTCCCCAAGCTTAGAACTTTGCAAGAACCAAACTTGAGTATATCACCAAAAGAAAAGAGAAAATACAGTTTCCAAAAGAGAGTGTGATAAGTGGTTACCTCCCCAAGCTTAGTTGAAAACAAGGGTGACACACTTTACCATTGAGGTACAAGTAATCTCTCTTTTGATGGACAAAGAACCTTTGCTTCAACATGTATTTCTTGATATGGCCCGGTGTGCCTTCCTTGAGGACCTTCTTAAAAACTAAAAAGAAAACGAAATATTTTTGTGTTTCTAAGGACACAGGTTTAGCTCACAAGTGATAAAAATACAAGTCCCACTGAGTCGGTTCATTAACCTAAGCACCACGCTTAAGTCAACAAACTAAGTCCAAGAGTTATACATACTCCTAGATTTTGATGAAGTGCAAGTGAGACAAAATATGAAACACGAGTGTGCAGCCCCTATGTGCTTAATAAAAGAGGTTCGAGTTGGAAGGTTTTACCAGACACTGATCGTCAAAGCGTTGAATTGAAGCAACCAAGTGGCTCATGTGAGCGTTTGCATGGTCGACACTACCGTACATGTCGTCACACAAGGTTTAAGTCCCTGCAAAAATAACACACAAAATAAAATGCATCGGTTTGGTATACAAACATAGTTTGTTTACCCCACCAATAAAAGAAAAGTAAAAAAGAAAACATGAACTTATGTAGAGAATTACAGTCTAGGGGGTTTCTGAGGTAGAAATTTATTGCTTACATATGCTCAGCTTCTCTAGATTATGGGAGAAGCTCCCAAGTGGTGTTTTGAGGTTTTCAGAAGAAGAAAGGAGAAGAAAGAATAAAATTTTGAGCAATGGTTACCTTCCAGTTGGCGTTTGAGGGGTTTTCTCAACTATACGGGCGCAACTATATGGCCGAAACAATGCGTTCCCACCATATAGTTGGCCTTCTGTCAAAATTTTAGGGTTTCCCCTGGCGGCGCAGCTATACGGCCGGAATAGCTGGAACAATATGTTCCCGCCATATAGTTGGTCGTCAAACTTTCTATCCCTGGGAAATAAAATATACAAAGGCATCGATATCTATACGACCGGAGCTATACGGCCGGAATTTTTATTCCCGCCGTATAGTTGGTCGTTAAACTGTCAGTATATTGGAAAATAATTTGTACGGAGGCACCGATATCTGTACGACCGGAACTATACGGCCGAAAGTTTTATTCCCGGTGTATAGTTGGTCGTTAAACTCTCTGTATGCATAAAAAAATCTGTTTCTTCGAAAATTATTTCTTATCCTGTAACTTAGTGGTATACCTTGTTTTGACAGTAAAATAACAACTTTAATTTTTGACCAGCAACAGCATGTAGTAATAATAAATTCTACCTTTTGAAAACTACAACAAGATAACTCTAATAGCAAATCATGCAAAGAATAAAAATGTCAATGCAACATGAATGCATCAAGACTCAAGACAAAAAACTAAGAAAGAGACCTAATGACTTCTGGGTTGCCTCCCGGAAAGCGCTTTCTTATAACCAAGTAGCCAGGCTTTTATCCAATATGATTTCAATAGATAGGAGCAAGAGAATTATTTATTCTTACCTCCAAAAGAGATTTGGAGAACTTACTATTATAGCCTAGTCGAAGTCTCACCCGCTTGCGATGCATCGGAGTCTTGTAGATAAATGTATTATTGCTCACAAATGATGATTGATGCGCCATGTGTGGTGAGCATACCTCCCTAGATAGCTTCAACAAAAGGATTAAATATTTACATGTAAAGTCAAACATTTTACCTTTGATAGCATCATCATGATACAATTCATAGTACTCTTCTTAGGCTACACTATCACGAGGGAACACTTCATAATACTCATCTTTAGCAGTAGGGAAAAATTCAAAAGTGTCTCTATTCTCTAGTTCATCACCCTTACTATCAAGTTCATCAGTTCTAGAGTTATCAATCCAATCACAAAAAGAAGCATCATCAACAAATGTTTCATCAAAGATGTGATCTCCCAAAACCTGCTCATTAATACTACAAGGATTTATCTATAGTTCATCATTATTAGTGTTCTCCAAATGAGTATCTAGGCATAAAGCCTCCACAGATAAATTATCTTCAGTTTCAACATAATAAGAATCATTACTAGAGACTGAGGCATCATAAACAAACTTATTATTAGTAGAATGATTTTTGCCTTCAACCTCACCTTTTTTGTGTTCCTTCTCGTTATCTAGTGGTTCCTGCAAAATGTCAGTTTCGGGAACTATTGTTTTACATAGCTCCTTACTCTTTATCACAAGTGCATTCCCACTAAAATGTTCTTGACAATATAATCCATAATATTATGATACCTTGGTAAATCCTCATTATCGCTACTTTTCATAATAATACCAATTTTTCTAAGAAGCTCATGAGACCCTTCATAAACTATGTATTCCAAGAGTTTAACATTATTACTGTTTATGTGAGTATTGGTTGATAAAAATTCTTTAAAGCTTGTTAGGCTTACCATTATGTTGCCTCATCCCTTCGAATAAATTTGAGAAATTACCAGAACAGTAATCCACCTGCTCCCACATGTCCATTAATTGCATATCCTCAAGGCTTAGTTGTTCTTCTTTGTGTTCATCTTCTTGTGAAGGAACTTCATCCTCATCCAATGGGATTTGCAGTTCTTCTTCATGTTCATCCTATTCTTGGGAACACCAAGGAACACTACTTTCGATTTCCTGTAAACAAGTAACTTTATGCGCTGCGGGTTTTCTCCATGCCTTACTCCTCATAATAAGTGTATTCTTACTAAAACGTTCATGACAATACCAAGAAATACGTTGCAGGATTTCATAAGCTGTTTTTATGAGAGCACTATCTTCATTATTAATACGTGATATGACATGTATCATCTTCACTATTAATATACTCTAATACTTCACTAGTAATATCACCATTATTATAAGACACTGAAAATTGATTAAACGTATCAGAGCATTGAAAACGAAACTAGTGCCCAATTTCATACATTGCGGACATATTATTGGATCGTCTATCGTATCCAAAGAAATTAACTTTTTAGGATATTCCACTATTTGGGAATACATTTCTCTTACTGTCATATCGCTCACCAGTTCTTCAAAATACTCATCCTCCTCTTCCAATGAGGATTCCTGTCCCATGCGAAGGAAATATGCCCTAAGAGGCAATAATAAAGTTGTTATTATATATTCCTTATACATGATAGATGTTTATTTTACATGCTAGAAATTTATTGATTCGGAAACATCAATACATGTGTGTTTAATAAAAAAAAAGGGTTCCTAGTCATGCCTCTCTTATAGACTAGCTTGTTGATTAACATGATGATCAAGGTTTCCTGATCATGGACATTGGATGTTGTTAATAACAAGGTCACACCATTGGTGGAATGATGTGATGAACATTCATCCAAAGTATAGCATTACGATCAAGTCATTATGTTTATATTGCTATAACATCATACGAAGTAATCTTTATCCTTAGACCATGAGATCATGTTAATTGCTGACATCGGAAGAGTATCTTGATAACATCAAACGTCACACCGTAACAGGGTGACTATAAAGATGGGTTCAGTACTACGAAGGTGTTATGTTGAGGCTCATGGATCAAGGGTGGAATTTGTCAATCCAGATGACGGATAGATATACTCTGGGCCCTCTCGGTGATATCACATTAGGATAGCTTGCAAGCAAGTGATGTGATCACTAGAATGTTATATCACGAGAACGAGAAAAGAGTGCATGTCGGTAACGAGATCAAACTAGGTATGGAGATACCGATGATCGAATCTCGGACATGTAATATATTGAGAGACAAAGGGATTTAGTTACAAGCGTTAAAGGTTCTCACGATCACAGGAGTCATCGTTGAATGTGTAGGAGTCAGTACGGATCTCCAGGTCCCGCTGCTGATTATTGATCGGAGAAGGGTCTCGATCATGTCTGCATTATTCGCGAACCATAGGGTGGCACACTTAAGAGTTACCGGACACCATTTTGGAGCACATATGTTTCAAACGAAAGAATTGCAAAGCGCAGGAATTGTTTCAATAGAAACCGGAAATTGTTTCGGGTGAAATTGCAGAAGGTGGTTCTGCATGTGATATTGAAATATTGCAAGGGGCTATATGTGAATGTTTGTTAATTAAAGTAATTAACAAAATTCTGAATAAATTTAATAAAAAGAGTTTTATTAAATGAGAGAGCATTAAATTTGGAGAAATTTAATGCATTTAAAGTGGAGACTTTAAAAGGGAATGTGAAGAGGCATTTTAATGTGGGGGGATTACCACCACATGAATGGGGGAGGTGAGGGGTCACCCCCCATGCGCCGGCCATGGAGAGAGGGGGCACCCCCTCCTCCTATAAAAGGCCACCCATTCCCTCCTTCATCCAAACACCTCCTTGTGAAGGATCTCTCTCCCCCTCTAGAATTATTCCCCCATGGTCTCGGATTAGCGAGATACATGTTCCCGGTGGCATTTCGTCTGGAAGGAGTTGCTGCTTCCGCTGGATCGCTGGAGCGAGGAGGTGGAGGTTGTCCGGTGGCATGAACGTGTGTGCGAGTGCGGATGCGCTGCTGAGTTGCGGCGCTCGGACTTCCTCACGATCTTGAGATCGGAAAGTGTACGACTACATCAACCACGAGTTCCTACTCGTTAACAAAGCTTGTTGTCTACGAGGGTAAGTTCTCGTTGGATGTATGTCCACCCGTTGCTTTGTACCTAGTAGATAGATCTTGGCGTGTAGTTCACACCGTAGGATTTTTTTTGTTTTCAACGTGTAAGTTCCATAGACCTTGGACTTACACACAAAGGAATGATAGATATCATACCATGATGCAAGTGATAGAGATCAAATGCATGGACCATATCATCTCACTTTACACATTAGATGTTAGCATCTTATACTGCTAGTTTGGCGCGTTTGGTAGCATTATAAGATGATCCCTCATTTAGATATCAAGATAAAAATGTGTTCTTCCTTGAGTATGCACCGTTCTATGGATCGTGTTTCGAGACATCACGTGATGATCGGGTGTACTCGAATCTACGCTTTCATAGGAACGGGTGTAAGACGGTTTTACACACGCGAATACTAAGGTTCTTACTTGGCGAGCCTAGCATGTACATACATGGCCTCAGAACACGGACTGAAAGGTTAAGCATGAGTCATATGGTTGATATGATGCCCATATAGATGCTCGCCTTTGAAGCTATATCAACTCACGTGATGATCGGACTTGATATAGTGGATTTGGTTCATGTAATCACCAAAAGGACACGAGGGATGTCGTTTTTGAGTGGGAGTTCATTAGTAATTTAGATTAGTTGAACTCAATCTATCATAAACTAAGTCTAAATAAACTTTACAAATTCTGTTGTAGATGGCACCACCTGCTTTTAATTTCAATGTGTTCATGGAGAAAGAGAAACTTGCTGCGAATGGTAGCAACTTCACCAACTGGGCTATGAATTTGAGGATTCTCCTCACTGCTGCACAAAAGCAATATGTGCTAGATGCGCCGCTAGGCCCCCCACCAGCTCCTGATGCCCCTGGCGAGGAAAAGAATGTCTATGTGACTCGTCAGGAGGACCACAACTTAGTTCATTGCGGCATACTGTATGGGCTAGAGCCAGAACTTTGAAAGCGTTTCGAAAATGGTAATGCCTTTGATACCATGGGAGAATTGAAAATGATTTTCGATACCCATGTTGCCGTAGAGAGTTATAATGCTACAGAAAAGTTCTTTAGCTGCATGATGGAGGAAAACAGCTCCGTTAGTGAGCACGTACTCAAAATGTCTGGGTACGCCGATAAGCTTGTGTCCTTGGGAATAACGATTCCCATTGACTTAGGCATACATCATGTTCTCCAATCTCTGCCACCTAGCTACAAGAGCTTCGTGATGAACTATAATATGCAAGGCATGAAGAAGTCTCTTCCCGAGCTTCTGTCAATGCTTAAGACTGCAGAAGTGGATATTAGGAAAGAACATCAAGTGTTGATGATCAATAGGACCACCGGTTTCAAGAAGGATAAGAAAGGCAAGCACAAGGGAAAGAAGGGTGGCAAGTCTGTTGCCATGCCTGAAAAGAAACCCCGGGCTGGCCCTAAGTCTGACACCGAGTGCTACTATTGCAAGGGGACTGGCCATTGGAAGCGCAACTGCCCCAAGTATTTGGCGGACAAGAAGTCCAGCAAGGCAAACAAAGGTATATGTGATATACATGTTATTGATGTGCACTTGACTAGTACTCGCAGTAGCACCTGGGTATTTGATACCGGATCGGTTGCTAATATATGTAACTCGGTTCAGGGGCTACGGAACAAGCGACAACTAGCAAGGGATGAGGTCAGGATGTGGGTCGGCAATGGATCAAGAGTTGATGTGATCGCCGTCGGGACGCTACCTCTCCATTTGCCATCGGGATTAGTTATAAACCTAAATAATTGTTATTTGGTGCCTGCACTGAGCATGAACATTGTATCTGGATCGTGTTTGATGCAAAGTGGTCATTCCTTTAAATCTGAAAACAATGGTTGTTCGATTTATAAGAATGATATCTTTTATGGTCATGCACCTATGTTGAATGGTTTATTTCTATTGGATCTCGATAGTAATATTACGCACATTCATAATGTTAATGCTAAAAAGATTAAACTTGATGATGATATGTCTACATATATGTGGCACTGCCGTCTAGGTCATATTGGCGTTAAACGCATGAAGAAACTCCATTCTGATGGACTTTTGGAATCACTTGATTTTGAATCATTTGATACATGTGAGCCATGCCTTATGGGAAAGATGACTAGAACGTCGTTTTCCGGTTCAATGGAACGGGCGACAGATCTATTGGAAATCATACATACTGATGTGTGTGGACCAATGAGTGTGTCAGCGCGAGGTGGATATCGTTATTTTGTTACTTTCACGGATGATTTGAGTAGATATGGGTATATCTATTTGATGAAACACAAGTCTGAAACTTTTGAAAAGTTCAAGGAATTTCAGAATGAAGTGGAAACTCATCGTAATAGAAAGATCAAATTTGTACGGTCTGACCGTGGACGAGAGTATCTAAGTTACGAGTTTAGCACACACATGAAAGAGTGTGGAATAGTTTCACAACTCACGCCTGCCGGAACACCACAACGTAATAGTGTGTCAGAGCGTCGTAATCATACCTTATTGGATATGGTTTGATCTATGATGTCTCTGACTGACTTACCTCTATCATTTTGTGGTTATGCACTGGAAACAGCTGCATTCACTTTAAATCAGGCACCATCTAAATCCGTTGAAACGACACCGTATGAATTCTGGTTTGGAAACAAACCTAAGCTGTCATTTCTTAAGGTTTGGGGATGCGATGTTTATGTGAAGAAACTTCAACCAGATAAACTCGAACCCAAAGCGGAAAAATGCGTCTTCATAGGATACCCTAAGGAAACAATTGGGTATACCTTCTATCACAGATCCGAGGGCAAGGTTTTTGTTGCCAAGAATGGATCCTTTCTTGCGAAGGAGTTTCTCGCGAAAGGTGTGAGTAGTCGGAAGGTAGAACTTGAAGAGGTTATTGAACCTTCTCTTCATGGAATGACGAGTGGCGCAGCACCAGAAGTTGTTTCGGAGTTGACTTCACCTGATGAAGAGAGAGCTAATGATAATGATCATGAAACTCCGAAAGAGGACACTACCGAACCTCGCAGGTCAAGCAGGACACGTGCAGCTCCTGAACTGTACGACAATCCTGTTGTGAATTTCATGGTTGATGAAATGGATGACCCTGCGACGTATGAAGAAGCGATGATGAGCCCGGATTCCATCAAATGGCTAGAAGCCATGAAATCCGAGATGGAATCCATGTACGAGAACCAAGTTTGGAACTTGGTGGACTTACCTCACGACCGAAAGGCCGTGGAGAATAAATGGATTTTCAAAAGGAAAACTGATGCTGATGGTAATGTGACCATCTATAAGGCTCGACTTGTCGCAAAGGGGTTTCGACAAATTCAAGGAGTTGACTACGATGAGACATTCTCTCCCGTAGCGATGCTTAAGTCAGTTAGGATTATGTTAGCAATTGCTGCATATTTCGATTATGAAATATGGCAGATGGATGTCAAAACTACATTAGTCAATGGTAAGATTGAAGAAGAGTTGTATATGATACAACCTAAGGGTTTTGTCGATCCTAAGGATGCTAATAAGGTGTGCAAACTTCAGCAATCCATCTATGGACTGAAGCAAGCATCACAAAGTTGGAATCTCCGCTTTGATGAGGTGATCAAAGAGTTTGGATTTGTCCAAACTTATGGAGAGGCTTGTATTTACAAGAAAGTGAGTGGGAGCAATGTGGCATGTCTGATATGGATGACATATTATTGATTGGAAATGATATAGATCTTTTAAACAGTGTTAAAAGTTATCTAAACAGCAAATTTTTGATGAAAGACCTTGGTGAAGCATCATATATATTAGGCATTAAAATCTATAGAGATAGATCAAGGCGCCTAATTGGGCTATCGCAGAGTACATACCTTGATAAGATATTAAAGAAGTTTAATATGGACGAAAGTAAGAAGGGGTTCTTACCTATGTTGCAAGGCAAGACATTGAGTAAGACTCAAAGTCCGGCTATGGCGGAAGAAAGAGAGATGATGGATAAGATCCCCTATGCCTCGGCCATAGGCTCTATTATGTATGCCATGCTATGTACAAGACCGGATGTGGCACATGCTATTAGTTTGACTAGTAGAGACCAATCTGATCCAGGTTCGGAACACTGGATAGCGGTAAAGAACATCCTCAAGTACTTAAGAAGAACTAAGGATATGTTTCTTATATACGGAGGTGAAGAAGAGCTAGTCGCTAAGTGTTATGTTGATGCTAGCTTTGACACCGATCCGGATGACTCTAAGTCTCAATCCGGATACGTATTTCTCTTGAACGGAGCAGCAGTTAGTTGGAGGAGTTCCAAACAACCTGTGGTGGCTGGATCAACAACGGAGGCGGAATATGTTGCTGCTTCAGAAGCGGCGCAGGAAGCAGTTTGGATAAAAGAGTTCATTACGGAACTGGGTGTGGTTCCCAGTGCGTTGGACCCGATGGTGATCTATTGTGACAACAATGGAGCCATAGCCAATGCAAAGGAACCAAGGTCTCACAAGAATTCCAAACATATTAAGCGCCGGTTTCACTCCATCTGCGAGCATGTCAAGGATGGAGATATAAATATTTGTAAAGTACACACAGACTTGAATGTAGCAGATCCGTTGACTAAAGTTCTCCCTAGGGAAAAACATGATCAACACCAGAACTCCATGGGTGTTAGATTTATCACTATGTGAACTAGATTATTGTCTCTAGTGCAAGTGGGAGACTGAAGGAAATATGCCCTGAGAGGCAATAATAAAGTTGTTATTATATATTCCTTATACATGATAGATGTTTATTTTACATGCTAGAAATGTATTGATTCGGAAACATCAATACATGTGTGTTTAATAAACAAAAAGGGTTCCTAGTCATGCCTCTCTTATAGACTAGCTTGTTGATTAACAGGATGATCAAGGTTTCCTGATCATGGACATTGGATGTTGTTAATAACAAGGTCACACCATTGGTGGAATGATGTGATGAACATTCATCCGAAGTATAGCATTACGATCAAGTCATTATGTTTATATTGCTATAACATCATACGAAGTAATCTTTATCCTTAGACCATGAGATCATGTTAATTGCTGACATCGGAAGAGTATCTTGATAACATCAAACGTCACACCGTAACAGGGTGACTATAAAGATGGGTTCAGTACTACGAAGGTGTTATGTTGAGGCTCATGGATCAAGAGTGGAATTTGTCAATCCAGATGACGGATAGATATACTCTGGGCCCTCTCGGTGATATCACATTAGGATAGCTTGCAAGCAAGTGATGTGATCACTAGAATGTTATATCACGAGAACGAGAAAAGAGTGCATGTCGGTAACGAGATCAAACTAGGTATGGAGATACCGATGATCGAATCTCGGACATGTAATATATCGAGAGACAAAGGGATTTAGTTACAAGCGTTAAAGGTTCTCACGATCACGGGAGTCATCGTTGAATGTGTAGGAGTCAGTACGGATCTCCAGGTCCCGCTGCTGATTATTGATCGGAGAAGGGTCTCGATCATGTCTGCATTATTCGCGAACCATAGGGTGGCACACTTAAGAGTTACCGGACACCATTTTGGAGCACATATGTTTCAAACGAAAGAATTGCAAAGCGCAGGAATTGTTTCAATAGAAACCGGAAATTGTTTCGGGTGAAATTGCAGAAGGTGGTTCTGCATGTGATATTGAAATATTGCAAGGGGCTATATGTGAATGTTTGTTAATTAAAGTAATTAACAAAATTCTGAATAAATTTAATAAAAAGAGTTTTATTAAATGAGAGAGCATTAAATTTGGAGAAATTTAATGCATTTAAAGTGGAGACTTTAAAAGGGAATGTGAAGAGGCATTTTAATGTGGGGGGGTTACCACCACATGAATGGGGGAGGTGAGGGGTCAACCCCCCCATGCGCCGGCCATGGAGAGAGGGGGCACCCCCCTCCTCCTATAAAAGGCCACCCATTCCCTCCTTCATCCTCACACCTCCTTGTGAAGGATCTCTCTCCCCCTCTAGAATTATTCCCCCATGGTCTCGGATTAGCGAGATACATGTTCCCGGTGGCATTTCGTCTGGAAGGAGTTGCTGCTTCCGCTGGATCGCTGGAGCGAGGAGGTGGAGGTTGTCCGGTGGCTTGAACGTGTGTGCGAGTGCGGATGCGCTGCTGAGTTGCGGCGCTCGGACTTCCTCATGATCTTGAGATCGGCAAGTGTACGACTACATCAACCACGAGTTCCTACTCGTTAACAAAGCTCGTTGTCTACGAGGGTAAGTTCTCGTTGGATGTATGTCCACCTGTTGCTTTGTACCTAGTAAATAGATCTTGGCGTGTAGTTCACACCGTAGGAAATTTTTTGTTTTCTATGCTGCGGACCCAACACCATGTTAATAGCATCACAATATTCATAGGAAGATTCGTCTTCTAGTCCCTCACCAAAGTCCCCGAAATCACTATCTAGGCACGAATCCTCCTCAGAACAATCATCATAAGTTTGGGACTTATAAAAATCATCACTAGATAATGAGATATCATTTGCATGCATACTATTTGTGTGTGGAAAGTTATTTTTAGAAGTAGGAGATTTAAGTGGTTGATCAAGTTGTTCCTCTTCATTCTTACTAAGATAATTTGCGAGTACTTCAGCGATAGTCTTACCTTCGGGATTACCTTCCACTAGTTGAGAGGGTGCAGCATCAAGTACCACCTCTTTATTAACAACAAGTTCTGGTGGTTTAGGTGGAGGCTTTTTGAGTGGAGTTCCCACGTTATCTTTTGGAGCACCCTGCAAAAGGTTAGATTCTTCCTTGGCATCTTTAATCCGCCCAACAATAAATTCATTATCATGGAAGTTATCTTGGCAATAGCATAATATAGGGTGAACTTCTTTATAGATCATATCGAGTGGTTTACTTTCTACCTGTATATCTCTTAAACGAAATAACAACTCTTTGCAACCTGTAAAAAGCACAAATTGTAATGTGTCCTCCCCAACAAGGCATTTAAGCTCATATGTATTATAGTCTGCTAGTTCGGCATTAAAATAATTATACTTACATTGATAATTGAGGTGATCTGGAGATCTGCAATAATCACAACATAATTGATAAGAGGCACATAGTGTGGAGGAATACTTGTCCACCCAAGTCAACCATTCTTTTAATATGCCCTGCCTCTTATGAATATCTCCCAAAGTCCTTTTCTTTGACTCCTCCATTATAGATTTCATATGTTGAAAGGTAGTTATCTCGGAAGACATGATTAGTAACAAATATTTTTAAGGGTTTTTGGTTTGTAAACAAAAGAAAAATACAAATGCAGCAAATAAAGAAAGCTTAAAACAAAATCTAGCAAAACTAAAATAAATAAACAAAAGCTAAAAGACCTACAACTCTTAGCTCCCCGGCAATGGCGCCAGAAAATAGCTTGATGACTGCAAGTGCATAGATTGTTTGTAGCTAGTTTCAAAATAAAGATATCGATCCCACAGGAAGGAGGAGTCTAAATTATAATAACTCTTTGAACTAAATACTGAAATAGTAATGCTAAATAACGTTCTAAGTAACAAGATAAAATGCAAGTTTTGTGTAAAAGATATTTTTGGGTTTTTAAATAAGAGAACAATAAGTAAACTAAAGCTGTAAGTAAACAAGAGCATGCAAGTATGATTACGAAAGTCTGCAAGATGATGGAAAGAGTGCTCAGGGAGTAGTGGATCCACCGCTAGTAATTAGAAAGAGTGATCAAAATTATTATAATGAATAAACCATTTATGATATGTGTGGGAGGAGATCTATATATGGACGAATAGCCAGCAACTGCTGCACACATCATCCTCATAACCACAGTAGACAATAACTGACAACCATCGTGATTACCGTGATATTAAGGGATATCTCCTGTGGCATGGACATGGCTTGATGAGTTCTCCTTGATTCCCCAAGTTAGTACGTAAAGAATGACAACTACTTTATAGTCTCAATAAGTGTTATCATCCTTCCGTCTACCAACAAGTAATCCCCTTCATCGAGTCCCCATAGGAGGCAAATATTAAGGAGGTGCACAACTCCCAACATCAAGACGAAGACAATTAACATAGACACATAATGACCAATATCACATAATATTCTTTATCTCAATTCAATTTCATACTAGGGTTTCTCCATCTCCCCAAGAACCAAGGAAACTACTCACGTATGAAGGCAATCAACACCTTGGATAGCATATGGATGAAGTATGATGATATAATTGAAGACAAGTGCAAATCCAAGATTCAACCTAAAATTACAACAAGTAACCAAAGGGGATCGATGATGGAGATGTTGTTGATGAAGATGATGATGTAGATTGACGTGGAGGCCTTCAAGATCCTAGTCCCTTCTCCTCTTGTGTGATGGTGTGGTGTAGATCTGTTTGGAGGCAGCTATGGCGGTGGCACGATGGCAGGGCTCCGCTATGGTGGAGGATATGGCTTGGTGGATCTCTCTTGGGTCCTCCCTCCTTTATATAGGCCTTGGGGGTGCCCCAGGGTTCCCCCAATACCGTCATATGACTTAGGGAAGGAACTGGAGCTTTTCTGGGGTCAAATCCTGTCGTTTGCGACCTTTTTGGCAACTATACGGGCGGATCTATACGACCAGAAAAATAGCTCCGGCCATATAGTTGCTCGTCAAACTATTTGTCCCCTTTAGTATTTTGGCCGCCATTTCTTCATTCGAACTCCATTTTGGGTGTTCTTAGGCTTGTCGAGTTCGTATCGTCGAGGGCTACAACCGTAAGGTCTTGGATCTTTATTTTGAGAAGTTGTAAAAATCACTTTTTCAACCTCTCAAATGGCTAAGTCTGGTCCCTGCAGCTCCTCCATACTATGCTCTCTTTGTTCCTTTTGCCTTTGTTTCATCCATAATCATCATAAACACCTACACACATGTCATAGACAAGGAAAAGTGATAAAATTCTACCTAAAATACTAAATGTGTAAAGCTCATATGAAAGTAAATGAGAACTAGAAGTCATTCATACACGGCATAATTATTGCTGAAAGAAACATAATATGAGAGATAAATGACTCATTTTATATGGCTAAAAGAGGTGGTATTTCATAGCCATCATGGGTCATGAAGTGACTAAAGTTGTGAGTCAAGGCACTCACATCTTCATTCATTCCATGAAGAGTGTTGTCAATCTCCCCAATGTGCTGGTTGAGCTGCTGGAATTCCTGATAGGGGACGTAGTTGTACCCTTGCTATGGCTGGTTGGGCCACGGGTTCCAGGCTCCACCTTGCTGCTGTTGTTGTCCCTCCCAAGCAGGGCTGTGCCCTTTCTCATTATAACATCCCAAAACTTTAATCAAGGTTATTAAATCCTAATCACCCAATTTAAGGTTAACAAAAACTTTTATTAAGAAAATGAAATGTGAATGCATGTGTGTCTGCATTAGTGTAGAATTGAGTGTATATGGCATGCTTGATTGTTCGAAATGTTGTGAAATGGTTCAAAGGTGAATGACAAATCATCTAGACCATTTACAAACAAAATCCAAAGAGAAAGAAAACAAATAAGAATAAATAACCCAAATGGTCATTTTGATCATTTTAAACCACTAGGCCACTTTAGTTGTTCCTAGAAGACATTTTTCAACAGAAACAATTCAATTTTTTTCACCCCTTGGTAGACCAAGTACAAGTGTATCCAGGCCCACTTTACAAATTACAAAAACATCTAGCAAAGCAATTAAATGGACAATGGAAAATTGAATCTCATTCATATGAGAAGATCACACTTTTTCAAAAACCTACCAAATCAATTCACCTTGACCTATCCAACCAAACCTAGTCTCTCAAGCTTAACCTAAGATCACTCAAAAAATTTCAATCAAAAATTCAAAAATAATTTTCATGCGGCCATTTCATCAAACACTTGGCATGCACAGAAAAACCCCTAGCCTAACTTCACTGTTTGGTATAGTGATCATCAACCAATTTGTCCCCTAGTTACTCCCATGTTCCCTCTAAACCTAACCCAGCCCCAGACCAGGTCCCCCCTTTGCCGCTGGCATAGTGGAGTGCCGCCTGGAAGTGGTCATCACCGGCCGACCACGGCCAGCTCGGACCAGACCACCCCGCGCTCATCCAGCATGTCCCCTAGCATCACGGCACCCTACCACCACTCCCTGTCCAGGCCATAGCCCTAGCCGAGCCATGGACCACACTAGCATCGCTGCACACCGTGCCTCTGCGCCGTGTCTAGAGCGCGCCAGTGCGTCGTGCCCGACCAGCCCGCTAGCTCGCGCCTTGCCCTCACCTTGCACGCGCAGCCTCGCCATGATCATGCCACCCTTGAAGACACCCCCGTTCGCCTCCGCACGACCCGTAGCGCCCACACGCCGTCGCAAACACCGCCACTCCCGCTCAGAGCACCGCACGCTCCCGACCGAACAAAGCCGCCCCACGCCGCGCCATTAAGTCTGTGAGAACCGCCAGGAGACACCGCACCGTCCTACGCCC
Source organism: Avena sativa (assembly GCA_916181665.1). Classification (NCBI taxonomy): domain Eukaryota; kingdom Viridiplantae; phylum Streptophyta; class Magnoliopsida; order Poales; family Poaceae; genus Avena; species Avena sativa. The sequence goes on along the minus strand of OV702295.1, from coordinate 453,266,588 downwards.
TTGCTCATGCCTTTAGCCGCCTGTAGTGACGCCACCGTCGAGCTCACCGCCGCACCGCTCGATCCCCTCATCGAGCTATAAAAGGAGACCACCCCATCCTCCATTCCTCACACCATTTGACTCGCCACTCCTCACTGACCTTCCCCACCTCTTCCCGAAGCAAGGCGAGCACCACCGTGCCGGAATTTCACCGGAGTCCACCGCTGCTGGAGGAGAAGGGCGCCTTCGATTCCGACCACCCCAAGCTCTGCCGTGACTGCGCCTCGCCTCGCCGTCGTCTACCACGTTGATCGCCCCGTCGCCGAGCCTAGATGGATCCCAGGTGAGCCCCGCCAGACCCCCACTGCCGTGCTAGGTTTAGTTACTCACCGGAGTAGTTCGTCATCGATGACGACCCTCAGCCATTGGATTAGATTCAGATCATAGCGCCTAGATTGAAAGATACCATTTCGCATTTAGTGAGTCGCTAGAAAGGTAATTCAAAAATCAATTCAGAGAGTTTCACTTAGCCAAATTGCATGATTAAAATTTTGCTAGAAAGGTAATTAAAATATCTATCCGAGACTGTTGGATTTAAATCATTTGGAGTTAGAGATAATCTATAGCAAAAATAACAAGACAAAGACTTTTGCAACTTCAAACATTTTTAAAAAATCAACCATAATAGCTTTTGAGTTGATTCCAACTCTCAAAAATCACATTTGATAATATCTATATGAATATGTAAAAATATCTAGGATTGCATGCAGTGACTTTGGGCTAATACCAAAAGAATGCTATTAGGCATTTCTAGTCACTTTAAATTGATTAAATAATAATCTTAAACTCTATAAAAGGTGACCAACCCTTTAAATCACATTCACATGTATTAGAATAGGTGGTGATGACATGTGTCAACATGATACCATATTATATTTGGAGAATATTAAATCTTAATTAATTTCAATGAATAGAAATTACTTTTCCAAAATAAAAGGGCTGAAACTAGTTCTTTATTTCTTGTGATGTTTGTGATGATGCTAGATCATCAAGTGTGAGCAGGAGTGTTCTAAATAGACTTAGTTAAGTATTGTTTGGTGATTGTGTACCCCATATTCATTTATAGACGATAGTACTGACCAAGTCTACGAGGAGGAGGAGTTCTACTCCGAAGAATACGAAGAGAACTTCAATCACTTCACTACTCAAGGCAAGCTACCACTTGCAAGTATTATACCTATGCAAGCCATCACTACTAAGCAATCTAGACCCTTGCAAGATAACCTAAGCAAGATGCACTAGGCATACTTTGGTTATATACTTTGATTTATGCCCATCCCAAGTTTTACTTGCAAGTTTTACTTTCTTTACTTTACCAAAGTTCCTTACTTTTGGTGTAGATAGCATAAAGAGTATAAAACTTGGCCTAGCTAGTTATACCTAGATGTCATTCTATGGCATGAGATTGAAGGTTAGCACCCCTCATTAGTGAACACTCTTAACCTTAGTGGCTAGTGCAAAGCATAAAACTTGATCACTTTAGATGGGAATACTTGGTGAAAATGATTATGAAAACCTTGGAATGATGCTTCATTCTATTGAGATGTTTTGACATGTGTTGAGAAGCACAAATGGTTTGATGATGAAAATGTTGAGGCATGAGCCTTACCCCTTTATAAAAACTGATGGTTGGGTTCGGATGCGATAGCATTCCAATTTTACCGTACAACCACAATACCTGAATTGGGTAGGGCTTAGCCAGAAGTTTATGTGCCTTAGTATGGATTCCCTCGCGGGAGAGGTTTTGAGCTAAGGCTACCTCTTGATGTTTGTCCACCTATGAAGTGCCCAGGATGGCAGATGGCCATGGCTGGGAGGCCAAGCTCATAGGGGAGGTGCCTATACTAGGGTGTGTAATTGAAAGGTTATGATTGATTATCCACATACTAAGTATGATGATTTAGGGTTATCCCTGACGGATGTATCGAATTTTGTGGTGAAAGTGTACCACCTCTGCAGAGTGTCAAACTATTCGAATAGCCACATCCGTGGTCATGGATAGTTGGAGTGGGCATACTGTTCCGCTGTCAGATGTTTTCAAAATGATTTGTGAAGTGAACTATGATTTTTGACTTGACCACAACAGTGTTGTGAACATGAAAACTAGTTTCCCACTTAGGTGAATTAGAACTTTAATTTGGCTTTCTTTACTTCTAAACTCAGTTTAGATAAATCTGGCTTTTGCAAATAAACTTAGAGCTTAAGATTCCTTCTAGAACTAACTTACTTGTTAATGATAGTTTGTGAGTACTTAAAGAGTACTCATGGCTTTGTCCCTGGCTATTCCCGTGGCCAGACTATGAGGAGGATTATCAGGAAGATGGATAGCAGGATGTCTACGACAACTAGGATCATCTCCCACCGTCAGCATTGTTTGTGACCCTGAAGATGGAGCCCACTACTACGCTTTATTATTCCGCTGCTTGTTTGTATTAAGACTAGATCATGAGATCCTTTATTTGTAAGACCTTATTATGGTTTGTAGTGGATGATGTACTGTGACATCCAATATGTTATGTCTCGCAAAAATGCTAATCCTAGGATTGCGAGGTATGGCATAATAGTCATCTGGGATTAAAAATCCGGGTGTTGACACTCATCCTCCTGCTCCTTCTCATCCTCATCATGCTGCTCTCCTTCTTCATCTTCCTCTTGATCAGACTAGAGTTCAGCCATGATCTCCATCACTTTGTTCTTGGTGAGGATCCAAGTGTCCTTCTCCAAAACCGAGAAGGCTTGGGGACAGGGCAACAGAACCTGCTCACCCTATGCCTCACCAAGATAACCAAACTGTTATGCTCAGAGCCTCCGGTTAGCTTGGTAAACACCAAGGAAGCCACAAGCAGTTAAATACTTGAAGTCCATAAGCTTGGAACCGTCAACAGATTGCATAACAGGTAATATAATATTTAATGCATGGGAAAGGTGGGTTACCAATCCACCAATGCGAATATCACCTTTAGTCGTGTTGCTTTGGTGGCGAAAGTGCTGGATGAGTAGAGCTGCAGGATTGGGGCTTTGCGACATAGTGGGAAAGAGAGCCTTGATGATCATTGCAATGTCCGCATTGGTCATGGAACCGGTGTCACCTGTTCCCAGTAGTGTGTTGGCGAGGAACAAGGCGTAGTAGCGGATTGTTGGGTTCTAAATGGTGGACATCTTCTTCTGGTAGAAGTTGGTGACACCATTAATAGAAATAGCCTCCCAAGTTTCTCCGCTTGTGACGCTATAGAGGTTAGTAACAATTGGCTCCCCAACGTGTGGGAAGCTGAAAGCATCGCAAAATTGTTCAAAAGTTATTTCATAGGGATGATGGTTCATGGTGAAGCTTACCATGCACGCATTACATTTCTCCCTTTGGTTGTTGTAGAAGGAGGCGAGGAACTCATGGGTAAGCTCGGTGTAGGTGTCATGGCTTGCGAAGCCAAGCACTGTCAGCCCCGCCTTGTTACACATGAGGTCAAAGTTCGCCTTCAACCCCGCCGTGGTGAGAAAGCTATGGTCGGCCCAACGTGTGGGCAGCACCCTCCTCGATGAGACCACAACCAACTTGGGCTTGCGCTCGGCTCGGGACCCCAAGCTCGAGCCCTCACCATGTTGGCGCTTGCTCGTGCGAAAGATGTTACCAATTTTGTTCATCGTGATGCACTGAAAAATTTCACCATAAAAACTTAGGCATATAGTTTCTACATGATATATGAACGATCCTACGTGGAAAAATTCAATCCTAACGTGAGGAATCAATAGGAAAAACAAAATATGCTTGAGTTCATCCACTAGATTAATGTGAGAGTTTCAACCATGGAAATCTGAAAATAAAGAATGTATAGGGAGAGAAACATACCGATATGTTATTTCCCCCACTCAAACGAACGAAATCCGTGAAGAATCAAAAGTTCTAGGTGGGTTTTGAGAGGTTTAGAGAGAGAATATGAGACAAATAATGAGGAGTAAGAAGAGACCTAGCCGCCCTAGTGCAATTTTGTGGTTGCACCGTACTATACGGCTGGAACTATACGGGCGGGATATGTTGTTCCGCCCATATAGTTGCGGTGGCACCGCCAACTACGGTTTCTTTATGCGGAATATAGCTATACGGATGCAACTATACGGCCGAATCGCAATGATCCCGTTGTATAGTTGATCATTAAACCATCTGTATCCTCGAGATAAATTTCCAAAACAGGCATATATCTATACGACCAGAACTATACGGCCAGAGTTTTTATTCCCACCATATAGTTGGTCGTTAAACAGTCAGTACCTTTTGAGAAGAAATTATATGGAGGCATCGATATCTATACGACTGGAGCTATACAGCCAGAATTTTTATTCTCGCCGTATAGTTGGTCGTTAAATTCTATGTGCCCACGCAAGAAAATTATTGATGGCAAAGATATCTATACGACTGGAAATATATGGCCAGAATTTTTATTCCCGCCGTATAGTTGGTCATTAAACCATCACTAGTCATCAAAAAAAATTGTTTATTCGATAATACCTTCTTATCCCGAAACTCAACAAAATACCTTATATTTTATAGAAACTGACAGTAGAAACTATCGACCAACATCAGCATGTAATGAGCAGAATTTTAACCTTTGTAGATAATAACTCAAACTTTTACTTTCATACTTATTCTACATTCGTTCAATCAATGTTTCTACTACTTTTTGACAGCTGCATCTTCACGGGTGCGCTTTCGCAAGAATGTTTGTGAAAAAGTTGTAGGAATGTGATGAACTTTTTATTCTTTAGTCTATTTTATTGATGTGATGGGTTGACTCCCATTAAGCATTTTATTAAGAATGGTTGAATAACTCAATCCCTCCTCTGTTCTTGAATTCTTACCTTGGGTTGCCCCTTATCAAACACACTTACCACATGAACTCGTTTTGCTGGTGGAACATATCTTTCTCCAGCTTCTAGCTTCTTTAGAAAATACCGGATAATTTCAGCGTCATAAACATTGAAGATTATTTTCCCTTAAGCACAATCAACTGATGCTCCTACAGTACTAAGGAAAGGTCTTCCAAGTATTATAGATAATTTTTCATCCTCTAGAATTTCAAGAATAATAAAATCAGTGGGAATAACATGTTCATCTATTCTAAGTAGAACATCCTCAATCATACCAATGGGTTGTTTAGTGGACTTGCCAGCCATCTGTAAAGTGATAGCAGTAGGGGAATACTCCCCAGATCCTAACCTTTTATAGAGGTAGGATGGCATTACACTAACTCCAGCACCTAAATCACACAAGGCATTGTGAATATTAGTCTTGCATATTGAGCATGAAATAGTTGGTATTCTGGGATCTCCTGATTTAGACAATAGTTTCCTATTAGTAGGATAACTAGTCACCATGGCAACGGTTTTAGTTATTTCTTTCTTTCTACTAAGAATATCACGAAGGAACTTAGAATAGGTAGGAACATTTTGCATCCGCAAACGGAATTTCTAGACGAAGGTCACCTAGTGCTTTTGTAAAAGAATCATAAATTATCTGATCTGGTGCTTTCTTTTTTTTGGTCTGGAAAGGGAAGCTTTTCTTCACCTTTTTATTCTTGTCTTTTACCTTTTGTGGGGGGGGTCAGGCTCTTTCGTTGCTTTCTTTTGTTGTTGCTTATCGCTTTTCTTCTTCTCTACTACAACAACTTCATCTTCATTGCTTACTCCTTTTTCTTCTCTTGGATCAACCATCTCTGCATTAGAGTCATAACGGTCATCATGTGCATCATCTTGGCCCACCTTGGTGTGATCTTGTGTTTCTTGAGCAGTTTCATCTTGTGGATCCACCAGTGTATCATCTTCTTGGCTTGCTTCGAGCAAGGCTTTTTTCCTTTTGCTCTTTTTCAGCTTCATATTCTGGTGGTCCTAATGGTCCTGTAACAACTGCACCTCTTCTTGTAACAACATTAGTAGAAACAGGAATATCTATATCATCTCGAAGAAAAATTTGATAACCAGATGCTACTTGTTCACACTGGGTTTCAATCATACTAAGATAATTGTGAAATAATTTTATTTCTTGGCCGATCTCTTCATAATTTTCCGTGAGTTCTGCCAACATCTTTTTATGTTTTTGAAAGTGCTTATGCAAGTTATTATGAGATTTTGCTTATCGATGTTTTAGTTCTTGAAAAACTTTTCTAGTTTCATCTACTTTAGTAAAAGCGTGTAACAAGTCTACTTTGTTTTTCTTAACAACTTCAGAAGGTATACCTTTTTATTTTATTATTTTGCGTACTTCAGGCATAAGATCAGGAGTTATCTGAAGTATCCATTTTTCCAGTTTAGTGCCGAAATCAGGATTATATAACGAATCATTCTTAACCCTAGTAGACATCAATTCTAAACATTCTTTAATAGTTAAAGTATTTATCGATCCTCCCGCTGAGAAGTCAAGCAACTCTTTACATTGAGTGTTAAGACCATGGTAAAATAAATGGCAAATAGTTGATTCAGAGTAGCCATGATTAGGAACACTATTGATCATTCCAAAGAATCTATCCTAGGCTTGTGGGTAGTTTTGTCCCATGTTCTAACTAAAGTTGCATATATTCTTTCTTAGTTCAGTTACCTTTTTAAAAGGATTAAACCTGTTTATGAATTTGACAATGCAGTTTTTCCAACATTTAATGTAATGGCGAGGAACAGAATATAACCAGTCTAGAGCCTTATCTTTAAGAGACCAACGAAATAATTTTAGACAAGAGAAATCCCTTGGCAAGCCTTTTGGTCTAAGTGATGTTACCAAGTCGTCGAACTCTCTAAGATGTCTTCCTGGGTCTTCATCTTCCCTTCCACTGAAAGCTTTTTCCTACAAAATTTTAATAATTCTACCATCAAATCGATATTCTCTAACTCCAGGGTTAGGGAATTCTATTGGTTGCTTAAGAAATTCAGAACCTGGAGAACTGTATTCTCTGAGAGCTTTCTCAGGTTTCTTGAGAGCTTTCCTTTAAATAGACATGATTTCCATTATATCACTCAAGTTTTCAACTTCAACTTTATTCGATCTTAAAAGTTTTTCAATAATTTCCTTGCGTCTCTGAGCAGACACGCGAGCAATAGTATCTGGTAAATAGGTCCTAACAGAGCGTGTAGACCCTTTGTCTCCTAGGGAGAACATTTTTGTAGTAGCGACACCTGAAATGTCAAGAGACAAACACTTAGCGCTTAGCTCCCCGGCAACGGCGCTAGAAAATAACTTGATGTATGGAAGTGCACAGATCATTTGTAGCTAGTTTCAAAGTATAGATATCGATCCCACATAGAGCCCAAAGGTAAGTGTTTATGGTGAAGTCTCTATCACACCCAAAGTTATCACAGGTCTTCGAGTGAATTGACTACAAGTGTAAAAATGAGAATGAGGTTTGGATTAAACTGGATGTACTTAAATAAAACTGAAATGTAAACTTCGGAAATAAAAAGCATAAAAGTAAAGAACGATTCGGTTGTTTGTTGTTTTCTGCAGATGAAAAAAGGCGCGGGGAGATACACGGCGATAGTGAACGTGCAAGATGGACGAGTGATAAATGTAACAATTGTAATCTTATAAATATATGTGTAGGCGAGCAACCCATAATTTGCTGGAACTTCTCTTGGTAGATTTCATCTCAACTTCAGTAATCCTACTAGTATGTTACCAAAACCATGGTCAGACACTAGACGATTAAGACCCTCCAGGTCGCTTAGCGATTAAGCTCCTTGGATCAGACTAATGCAATAAGCACGGTGGTTCCTCGTTATCCTCGAGTCTACTAGTTTTCCATTGATATCCCTGTGTCACTCGGGGGTCGCTGGTCTGCTAGCGAACAAGATCCTATCCATGTAGAACAAAGTATCATGTTGTCCGGGCCCTTAATTGGACAACAAGCATTAGGCATCCCACAGATAGTCAAGCACACATAATATAGTAATTAAAATCAATCACAAACTAATGGAATATATGAAGGCACATCACATCTCACCATCCCTTACATCTCCGACGCCCAAGGAACTTACTCACACATGAGAGAAGAAAGCATCATCTAAACAAAGGGAGTTCTTCTCGATATTACCGTGGAAATCTATAATAAGAATAGAAAATCAATCCAACACAATTCAAGATGGGAAGAAACAATCTCAAACCCTAGTCTTGCAAGGTGAAGATCTCTCTCTCTCAAGTACAAGTAATGGCTATGGGGGTGTAATGGCTAGGAGGTCGATGATCGTGGAGCGAGATGAAGAACGTTTCCTCCTTATTCTCCAGATCTCTTCTTTCTCCCTTCTAGATGGTGTGGCGGCCGCTATGTTGTGTTTTCGTCCTCCGTCCCTTCACGGAAGTTGTCCCTTTTGACAAGACAGAGGCGGCGGCAACTATATGGCAGGAACTATACGGCCAAAAAAATATTCCAGCCATACAGTTGCTCGTTAAATCCTCTGTACGCTTCCCTCGATTTCTTCTAAAGAGAGACTTGCTTGTTTTCGCCTGAATATTGTGTTTCTATAGTTAAAACCCTCTATTAACGTACATAACTTGAAACACACATTAAACCCCAAGTTTTCTTTGCTACCGAATTATTAGCGTTAGGTAAAGCTAGAAAACGATCAAATCCGGGAGAAAACCATCAATAAAAACCATCAAAAATGTGTCGAATCTCACAGCTATCAGTGAGCAGGGGTGCCTCACGGGGGTTGGTGGCGTGCCGCGTGCGGGAGGAGGTTGGGTCGCTAGCTGGGGTCCGCGTGTGTGACCTGGTACCGTGTGTTGGGTGCACAGTGTGCGTGCATTGCGTGTTGTGCATGTGTGCATGGGTCGCATGGTGGCCTAGGGTGGTGTGTGTACGGGAAGTGTGTATGGTGTTGGGTACTGCGAGTACGTGCAATGTTGTGTGGTGTGCGGTGGCGGCAGGGGTGTTGTGTAGGTATAAGGTTAGAGAATCTCCACTCATTGGATGTTCCCATGACGTAATCCGGCGCTATTTAGCGCCGGATGGAGCTAGTTTTCGGCCTAGGAACGCCCAATTTCCTACTCACGTTCCTAGGCCGAGTTCCCAAGCAAAGCAAAAAACAGCGACATATTCGAATTTGAGGAAGTCGAGCTTGCGGTCTTGGTTCTCTTCTTGGTGATGTAGCTCGATTTGAGGAGGTCGAGCTTGCGGTCTTGGTTCTGAAGCAGTTGTGCCCATCTCTCATTGGCTTTCTCCTCCCTCTTCTTGGTATGGGCCTTGGTATCGGCGATGCATTTCTCAATGGAATCCTGGAGATGCTCGACAGGAGGTCCTGCGGCTTTGATCATCTTCGACTTCTTCTGGCCGAGCTCCGACCTTCCTTCGCCGGCAGCAGGAGGAGGAGCCGCTGTGTTGTACATGTCGTCCTTCGTCTTGACAAGGGTCAGCCGAGTGTCCACCCATTTCTGGCATTTCTCTATCGCGGAAAACACGTGGTGGAACTTGATCCGTCTTGGTGTCGTCCTGATACATGCCGAGTGCACGAAGGAGCTGCAAAGGCAAGGTAATGTGTGTTAGGATAGACATGAACAAGTACCTTCGGCTAGTGTTTGGCGAAATACTCTGCCATCCATGGATTCACCGCTAAAAAGTGTGCGGTTGACCTCCTCGAGAAGGTTGTGCCACTTTCTGCACGCTTGCTGGATGAGCCCCCACTGGTTGATCATGGCTTTCTCGCCGCGCTCCATGTGGACTGTGTTGTACGTCAGATCACAAAGGTTCCGTTCGTCGAACGCTAGCTTCACGCGCTTCTAGTAATTGTCTGAGTTTTGGTTAGCGCCAGTGATGGGATCCATGTTGACCGATTTCCATGTGTCGGCGAGGCAAAGGTCCTCAAGCATCATCCACTTGACCCGGGCCTCCGGCGCCAAGGTGCCCGCCTTCCTCTTTCCTTTGCCTTTGGCCTTCGTCGGAGCTTCGGCTTCCTCATAGGCCTCCTCATCGGCGAAATCCTAAGAGCCGACGCCGAGCGGGACTGTTCTTGAGTGAAGAAGTAGGCATTGCTGGCAGCCCTAGAACCCTCGGCGATCATGCCTTGCATGTAGGCTTCGTGCGACATTCTGCCGAACATGTTCTAGGCGTCGGCCTCGCTGTAGGTTGCATGCGACGAGCTTCCGGAGAACGGCAGAGGGCCACGGCGCATGGCCGTCAAGGAAGCATCGTACGCTAGAGAGCTGGAGTAGTGAACATTGATGTCGAAGGCTGAAGGGGGCGCATTGCGGGGTAGGGTAGACGGTGTTCGGGTTGAACCCGCTGTCAAACTCGGGGAAGGAGGAGTATCATACATTGCAAATGTATCTATAATTTTTGTTGTTCCATGCTTGGTTTTATCTACTTTCTTATGTTTTGTTCCATCTTTGGAGTACTTTTCATATGATTTCTTGGACTAACCTATTAACAAGAGCCACAGTGCCAGCTGCATGTTTTCTGCTGTTTTTGGTTCCAGGAAAGTCAGAAATGGAATATTCTTGGAATTGGACGGGACAAAAGCCAAAGTCAATATTTCACCGAGGGGCACACGGAGCCAGAATACGAGACAGAGAGGGGCTGAGGCCTGGCCGCGCGGCCAGGCCTGGCCCGCGCCAGCGGGTGGTGTGGCCGCCTCCAGCATCCCCTCGGCCTCCCCTTCCGACTATAAGATGCCTCCGATACAGAAGTACCAGCTCAAAATCCACGAAAGAGTCTGTAGCCGCCGTCGTCTCCATCCCTAGATTGGGAGGGATCTGCAGCTCTTCCCGGCACCCTGCTGGAGAGGGGATTTCACCCTGGAGGCCTTCTTCATCATCATGCAAGCCTCCGGTGTGATGCGTGAGTAGTTCACCTCTGGACTACGGGTCCATGTAGTAGCTAGATGGCTGGTTCTCCTCCTTTGTGCTATCATGTTTAGACCTTGTGAGCTCCGTTCATGATCAAGATCATCTATTTGTAATGCCTATATGTTGTGTTTGCGGGGATCCGATGGATGTTAAGATGCTATTTCAGATTGATTATTGATTCTATCATGTCTTTGTTATTTGTGATCTTGCTGTTGGGTTCGCAGCATAGAAAACAAAAAATTCCTACGATGAGAACTATACGCCAAGATCTATCTACTAGATACAGAGCAAAGGGTGGATATACATCCATGGAGAACTTACCCTCGAAGACAACGAGTTTTGTTAACGAGTAGGAACTCGTGGAGGATGTAGTCGTACGCTTGCCGATCTCAAGATCGTGATGAAGTCCAGCAGGTCCGGCTCTAGCACGTCCATCAGATCCAGCTCCAGCAAGTCCAGCACCACCAAGTCTAGCACCGCAAAGCAGCGGTGCATCCGTGATCGCACACACGTCCAGTACCCCGATAACCTTCGTCCCTCGCTCCATCAAAGCAGGGAAAGCAGCAACTCCTTTCCAGATAAAGCCACCGGGAACATGTATCTCGCTAATCCGAGACCATGGGGGAATAATACTAGAGGGGGAGAGAGATCCTTCACGAGGAGGTGTGAGTATGAAGGTGTGAGAGGGGGCCTTTTATAGGAGGAGGGGAGGGTACCCCTCCCATGGCCGGCGCCCATGGAGGGTGTCCCTTCACCTCCCCCATTCATGTGGTGGTAACCCCTCCACATTAAAATGCCCCTTCACATTCTCTTTTAAAGTCTCCACTTTAAATGCATTAAATTTTTCCAAATTTAATGCTCTCTCATTTAATAAAACTCTTTTATTAATTTTATTCAGAATTTTGTTAATTACGTTAATTAACAAACATTCACATAAAAACCCCTGCAACATTTCAATATCACATGGAGAACCAATTTCAGCAATTTCAGCGCTTTCTTAAATCTTTATCTGAAACATATTTCTCCAAATGGTGTTGGTATCCCTTAAGTGTGTCACCCTACGATTCGTGAATAATGCAGATATGATCGAGACCCCTCTCCGATCAATAATCAGCAGCGGGACCTGGAGATCCGTACTGACTCCCACATATTCAATGATGACTCTTGTGATCGTGTGAACCTTTAACGTCGTAACTAAATCCCTTTGTCTCGTGATATATTACATGTCCGAGATTCGATCATTGGCATCTAAATACCTAGTTTGATCTCGTTTCTGACATGCACTCTTTTCTCGTTCCCGTGATATAACATTCTAGTGATCACATCACTTGCTTGCAAGCTATTTCAATGTGATATCACCAAGAGGGCCCAGAGTATATCTATCCGTCATCGGGATGGACAAATCCCACTCTTGATCCATGAGCCTCAACATAACACCTTCGTAGCACTGAACCCACCTTTATAGTCACCCTATTACGGTGTGACGTTTGATGTTATCAAGATACTCTTCCGGTGTTAGCAATTAACATGATCTCATGGTCTAAGGACTAAGATTACTTCGTATGATGTTATAGCAATATAAACATAATGACTCTGATCGTAATGCTATTCTTTGGATGAATGTTCATCACATCATTCCACCAATGTTGTGACCTCGTTATTAACAACATCCAATGTCCATGATCAGGAAACCTTGATCATCTTGTTAATCAACGAGCTAGTTTATATGAGAGGCATTACTAGGAACTTTATATTTTGTTTATTAAACACACATGTATTAACATTTCCAATTAATACAATTATAGCATGCAAAATAAACATTTATCATAAACATGGAATAAGATAATAACCACTTTATTATTGCCTCTCGGGCATATTCCCTTCAGTCTCCCACTTGCACTAGAGTCAATAATCTAGTTTGAAAAACTTTGCGTATTGAACACTGATGTTCTCGTCGTTTGACGTAGAGCTCGTTGGGAACCCCAAGAGGAAGGTATGATGAGCACAGCAGCAAGTTTTCCCTCAGTTATGAAACCAAGGTTTAATCGAACCAGTAGGAGCAAGGAAACACCCCAAAGGTGTTACTAGCTGAGCTTTGGCAGGGAGCACTACCGGTGCTAGTAGCAACGTGGAGACCTGCACAACACAACCATAGAACTTTGTCCCCAACTTGCGATGAGGTTGTCAATCTCACCGTGTTTTGCGGAAAACAAAGGATTAAACGTATCGAATGGAAAGAAGTGAAAGTTTGTAGAAAGTAAACACAAAGGAGTAAAAGATTGTAGATTATATGTAAAGTAAAAGACCGGGATCCATAGTTCACTAGAGGTGGCTCTCCTTAAGATAGATAACATGCTGGGTGAACAAATTACAGCGGGGCAATTGACAAACACTGAGAAAGTAATACATGCATATACTAATCATCTTGACTCCTTTGAGACTTGATTGGGCATTACAACATAATACATAGACCGACATCCAACTACATCTATGACTAATAATCCACCTTCAGGTTATCATCAGAACCCCCTCCAGTATTAAGTTGCAAGCAACCGATTATTGCTTTACGAACTGCGTGTAAAGTAAACAATACGATTGTTTTATGAACAAAGGATTGTTGTTTTCTCCCTAGTAGGAACAACACATCTAGTACCTTAGAGATTTGTATCACTTCCCCAGATTACCAGAGGCATGAACCCACTATCGAGCATAAATACTAACTCTTGGAGTTGCTAGCATCTACTTGGCCAAGATAGCTACTAACAACGGAAAGCATGCAATATCAAAAATATCAAAGACATGATAGAATCAATAATCAATCTGAAATAGCATCTCAATATCCATCGGATCCCCGCAAACACAACATGTATGAATTACAAATAGATGATCTTGATCATGAACGGAGCTCACAAGATCTAAACTTGAAAGCACAAAGGAGGAGAACCAGCCATCTAGCTACTACATGGATCCGTAGTCCAAGGATGAACTACTAACGCATCACACCGGAGGATTGCATGGTGATGAAGAAGGCCTCCAGGGTGAATTCCCCTCTCCGGCAGGGTGCCGGGAAGAGCTTCAGATCCCTCCCGATCTAGGGATGGAGATGACGGCGGCTATAGACTCTTTCGTGGATTTTTGATCCGGTACTTAGGGTTTACATCCCGAGGGCATCTTATAGTCGGAAGGGGAGGCCGAGGGGGTGCCGGGAGCGGCCACACCACCCCCTGGCGCGGGCCAGACCTGGCCGCGCGGCCAGGTGGTGTGGTGGCTCACTGGCCCTTCTTCGTCTTGTACTCTGGCAGTTGTTGTCCTCCAGAAAAATAGGCACTTTGGCTTTTGTCCCGTCCAATTCCGAGAATATTCATTTTCTGACTTTCCTGGAACCAAAAACAGCAGAAAATAGGCAGCTGGCACTGTGGCTCTTGTTAATAGGTTAGTCCAAGAAATCATATGGAAAGTACTCCAAAGTTGGAACAAAACACAAGAAAGTGGATAAAACCAAGCATGGAACATCAAAAATTATAGATACATTTGCAATGTATCAAACACCTATGGCTTTCTGGTGTTGCATATACGCGATTGCTAGTGGTTAACATAATCTCCGGATCTAACAGTTTCAGGTCCGTGTGTATTTGCATGTCTTTGCGTCTCTACGCATCACTCATTCTCAAATGAGATGGCATTGTATAAATTTGGTCCTTTGGTGAGACCTTTTAGTTTGTTCAGGTTAAAATATGTTGATATTATTGTCATACAATATATCTTCATAGTATTAGCCCACTTTGAACCACACCTACTTTGATAACAAACTTCTTAACACAAATTCCCTTCTTTGCTGCTACTATAGCAGTCATATATTTAGCCTTTTGTTGTAGTATCCGTCACAATGTTTCAACTTTGGAACTTATCCAAATCCATCATGGAACATCCTTTCCATTACATTGTGCCACCCATAGTCTAAATTAAGATAAATTTAATTTGTATCTTGTGACAAAACTAGTATCAATGTAACACTTTACAATGAACTACCTTTAACTATTTGTCACTTATACATGATATATTCTTAGTTCTTCCAAAGCTCATAAGAATATCTTTACTATTGTCCAATGATCATCTTATGAATCATTATGGTATGTGCTCATAACATTTAGAGCATAGAACATTCTGGATATATACATATCACGGTATAATCGATCAAAATCTTCATGTGATTTTACTCACCAAGTGTTGAAACACTTGAATCTTGATACAATCCTTTCCATGTAGCAAGAACCTTTCTTGTTGTTTCCATATTGAACTCTTTCAATATCTCATATATGTATGTCTGGCACAACCATATTAGTGCCTCAATCTATCCATATAGACATTGATGCCTAATATTCTGGTTTTGCCCAAGTCTTTCATCGAAATCCAATTTAAATGAAATTATTAACTTGTGTCAATAAAAGATACATCATTTCTAATCAACAACATGTCCTCTACATAATATATTGGAAATTTTTCTCAGCGCTCCCACTTAATTTCTTGCAAATGCAAGCATCTTCATCGTCTCCGATGAATTTAAACTCCTTTAACATTTTTATCATGGTGAATATTCCAACTCCTCTATGCTCACTTCAACTATTGAAGTTTGCATGCCCTTTTAGCATCCTTTGAATTAACAAAACCCTTTGGACCGTGTCATGTACACGTCCTAGGTAACCATTCTATTAGAAGAACCTTGTTTTGTTTATTCAACTACCATATACCAAATTATATGTAGTGGTTGCTACATTAATCCGTCAAGACTAAATATCGCTATGAAAGATCAAATCTTGTCATAGTCAACTCCTTGAACATTGCCGTCAACTTCTTTCCGACATGTCGACTATTTCATAGATGTTAAACATCCATGTCTCACTACTAGAAAACAGCTAATCCGTGGCGCACCTGTTTTGATCATCCATGGCGCACTAGGGGTGCTCCATGAGGCGCGCGCTACGGGTAAAAGTTAGCCGTAGCGCACTAGGTGGTGCGCCACCAGTATGAAAAGTTAGCCGTGGCGCACTAGGTGGTGCGCCACGCGTATGAAAAGTTAGCCGTGGCGCACTAGGTGCTGTGTGCCATGGGTACGATTTCAAATTTCAAAAAAAGCGGGATTTGATCTAGATCTAGATCTAGATCGAGCAGCCGGCCGCCGTCGTCGTCGGTGTTGTAGCCTCGTTGAAGGAGGTCGCTACTGGAGGTGGTCAGGGGAGGATGGTCAGAGGCTGGTGGAGGAGGGTGCAGTCGGAGGAGGGCACGGTTGGAGTATGGTGGAGGAGGTTGCGTCCGGAGGTGCACGGGGCAGGGCGCCATCGGAGGATGGCCAGGGAGGGTGTAGCCGGAGGTGGTCGGAGGAGGGCGCCGTCGAAGGTGGGTGCAGCCGGAGAGAGGAGAAGGAGAAGTGAGGAGAAGAAGAAGGTAGGAGAGGTGGAGGAGAAGGACAAGGAGAAGGTGGAGAAGGGAGGAGAAGTGGAGAAGGGAGGAGAAGTGGAGGTGGGGGAGATAAGGGGTGGGTAGGGAAGATATATATGGAGGGTTAGGTGGTCGGATGGTGATTCGAATTTTGAAGCCCGCCTAACTTACTCGTGGCGCACCAGGGGTGGTGCGCTACAAGTAAGTGGCCTCCATTTTTTTTCTGCAGGAAAAAATGATCTTTTGATCATAACTTTTTACTCTTTTCGAACTTTGAAAATCTAAAATATCGCCGAACGACCAGAGGTGGTTGCGAGCGGATGCGAAATCTCGTTCTCGTTATTTTGGTATATTAAACGTTTTTTCCCGAATTCGTATGCAAAAGTTACGCCTATTTTACCGTGGAATGATCTTTTTTTGCAGAAAAAGTCGAAATTCATGTTTGTTAATTTTCCTACATACATGTGAAAGGATTTTATTTTTTGAATTGTTTATCATTTTCTTTTATTTTTTGCAAGGCTAAAAAGGCGATCCACACGCGGGGGGGGGGGGGGTTGGTGCAGGAAACTTACCTGTGGCGCACTCACTATTAGAAAAAAGGTAATTCATGGCGCACCTATTTTCCCCTTCCGTGGCTCACTAGGGGTGCGCCACGACTTCTACGCTACGGCTAAAAAGTGCCCGTAGCGCACTGCCGGGTGCGCTACAGGAATCTCGACATAGTAGTGACGCACAACATAGTGCGCTACCACGGTTTTCCCTGTGGCGCATGACAAGTGCGTTGCTAGTATGTAGTTAGTAGTAGCGCACTGGCTGGTGCGCCACTAGGGTTATTCCTGTGGCGCATGACGTAGTGCGCTACTAGTAGCTGACCAGGTGCGCCACCAACGTGGTGCGCCACTAACAACGTACATGTGCGCCACGGCTTAGCTTTTCAAAAAACAAAAAAAATGTCAATACAGATGATATTCAATACAAATTATATACAATACAGCTGATACACACAGATATACAGTATAGAAATAAAGATATAGATATACAATACAGAAATAAATACACGGACATGATAGAAAGAAATACATATAGATAAGTCACATACATAAATACATAGTATAAGTTATATTATTTCGATCAAGTTACAAAGTAGCTAGTGATGACATGAATACATGTCTCAACCAAGTTAGAGCTCGCGGAAGCTCGCCTAGACATCTAAAGTAGGAACATGCATGACAGACAACCAAGGACAATAACCATCACCACGATGGAGGTATAGGTCTTCATCCGGTTCCTCGTCCTAACTCCCGCTAGATAGCGCGCGTATCTAGCTTCCGCCTCCGCCATAGTATTGTACCCTTTGTAGCTATTGCCGCTGAAACGGTGCACCTGTCTCCGGCAGTCTTTCCAATCATTATAGACTCCAGGAACCCGTCCCTTGTACACGACGTACCACGTCATCTAAAAGTTGGCAATAATAATTAAATGATGGTGAAAAACAAGTAAAAGTCGCATATAAAGATATACTTATCAAATAAGGTAACAAAGTAAGCAAAAAATACCAAGTAGTAGCATGTACATGTCGACACACACAAGTACACGTGGGAATAAAGAACTACAACTAGACCAACACATCAAGACTTCTGGCTCAGCTCAGGGAACGGGAGGACGCCTTGTTTTGTCATGAACACCCTATAGTCACCCTGCATGTTTAGGCGATCTACTACGTCACGGTTATTCGGGGGATTGCCTCCGTAGAAGACCCCCCCTGAAGTCATGACATCACGGCTGATGATTGCCCCAAACTGTTGCTGGATGCGATACATCTCTTGTCTAATATCTGAATCATTGATCCTGGCCTTGACTTTGGCCCACCGTTTGAGATGATCTGGCAGCGTAGAATTCTGTTGCTCTAGTAGGAACGCCCTCATGTGATGGAGTGTATAGTAGGCTTCCTTCTGACTGCCTGCCAGCTGCTTCACGCAGGGGAATTCCGTCACATGGGTGAAGACGTGCCTGCCAAACTTGAGTTCTTACACACGAAGGTGGCGCCTTCCGCTGAGGCATAGCCGGTGAGAGCATCATCCAGAACTTCCTTGATCTTGTCGTAGTTTTCCTTCTTCTCTTGGCTCCCCGAGTCGAAATACGTGGCTTGCGAATGTTTCGGCGACAAGCAGATGAGTGTGCAGTGTTGATCTCTGCACAAAACAATTCAAACGGAATGTGTTGGAAAAAGAATGATGAAAATCTAATAAAGCATGTTATGGCGGCGAGTGAATAATGACTTACTCGGGAAATAAAGGCACGAGAATGTATTCCTTTGTCTTGTTCGCCACCAAGATGCCTCGGAGGTACGAGGCCACGAATCGCCGTTCAATGGCGCTTCCCAAGCAGCCATCACGCATGTAGTAGGGGTCCACTATAGCGATGCCCGGGGTGTTCTCTCTACATTCTACTGATCTGAATGGCCAGGCTGAGAGAAAATAGGTGTACCATGGAATAGTGCAGCGGATACAGGTGGAACATATTGAAGATGTCGTCAAACCGCAGGAAGAACAGATCCGCGGGGACATTATCAACGAAGCCCAAGCCTCGTGGCACCTTAACCACGAATACCGGGTGCGAGGGATCTTTCTCCGCAAGAAGGCATCTCTCTATCCTTAGCACACCGTCATGCACACTCCTCATTTCTGAAGTGGTGAGCCTGAGCAATTTCTTAGTTAGCATGGGCTCACCAGCCACATGCATCCTCCACATAATACCCTTTGGTCTTGGTGGCCCGTCCTGAAACCTGATCGGATTCGTAGTTGACGCCACCGGCTGGCTCGAGCTGCGAGATTTTATTTTCCTAGTCTTCTTGCCTTTTGGGAAGTGGGTAGGCACCACAATTTGAGCATCGATCGCCCTATGTAGTGTGTCAGGGCTTAGAACAAAGGGCCGGTTGGATGTATCCGCTGGCTCGGTGAAGGTGCAAGCTGGAGGTGTGTCCTGAGAACCAAAGAGACGTTTGTTGCAAGTGGCTTTCTCTGCGGGGCCACCAGCTGGGTCTTCGTTTAGGTCGCCGGGGAAAAGATTAGTGTTGATGAAATCATCGAAGTAATCTTCGTCATCCTCATTCGGATCCTGCGCCATGGTCATGTCAATATGACCAGCCGAACAATCGCGTGGAGGTGACGGTGTGGGGGTCTTGCCATGGCTTGGCGCTGGCACGACAGACAGTGTTGTTGTTTGTGGGGTGATGGCCCCGACCGTCCCCAAACGAATCATGCTCTTTGGCCATAGCAGGAATAAGCCGAAGCAACTTCTGAGGACAGCCGGCTCTTCTTCATCTGCTCCTGGGGGTTGAATGGGAGGTTCCAGGTCATCGCAGCCCCTTAGCACCCGGATAATTTTAACCCTATGCACGCTATCTGGCATCGGCTTTGAGTGGAACGTGCGGTGCAAGGGTTGAATGATGGTACCCTTGGCAACATCCCTCAACTCGTTGTTCACGAAGCTTAAGAGAGTGCATGGAACATCCGTCTGCGAACAACATGTATGGCATTAAAAAGATGCCATAAGAGTAATAAATGGCAAGGCGGTAAACTATTTGGTTTACCGTGATGGCGTCGAGCTCGGCTAATGTCGAGGCACCGCATACGACGACGGGCGTGCAAGAGACGGAGGGGCTGCTTGATGGCACGGTGCCGGCCGCCGATGTATTCTCCCTATCGGTTGCATTAAGCTCCGGCGCCACGGTGATGGCAGGGGGAGTCACGAATGCTTCCGGCGCCGCCGTGCTAGAAGGCTGAGTCACCAATGCTTCCGGTGCCGCCATGCTAGCGGGCGTAGTCACGAACACATAATTCACCGGGATCGTCGGCGCCGCATTGTTTGAGTGGCTACTGACCATGCTTGGAATCGGGCACGGCCCTTGTCGACCACCCGCACTCCAGTTCGCTATTGACTCCACCAAGGTAGGCAGGATGGAGGTGAGGGTGATTGCCAGGTTGTCTTGGACGATTAGCACGGCACAGTCGTGAGACTTCATCCTACTAAACCTCTGCTTAGCCTCATCTAGGTACCTGCTTATCTTGCCAGCGTAACCATAAGGACATTTGACTCCTAGAAGGCACTTGAAAAACTGTTTGATCTCATCCTGGCTTAGTGTGAAGCACGAAGGGGGGCAGTAATATTCGTTCTTCTTGACCTTTTTACCCTTTCTACGACCTTGTTGTGTCGCCTCCGACTGATGATCATCGTCATCTTCCTGATCATCAGGAGTAGGGCGTCCTCCGTGAAGATCCTTCCGGATGTCCATGAATATCAAGTCGTTCCTTGCTTTAGGACCATCTTTCGTCCTATCTGGCATGTTGATTAGGGTGGCGACTAGACTCTCGCACACGTTCTTCGTGATATGCATGATGTCAAGGCTATGAGGCGTGCGGAGAAACTTCTAGTATGGCAACTCCCAGAAAATAGACCTTGTTTTCCATACCTTCATCAACAGCTTGTCTTGCTGCCTCTTTCGCTTCTTTCCCGGTTTAGGACACTCTTTCCAGTTTTTCAGCAATTCATCCACTTCTTCACTGCTCCTACGCTCTGGGATTCCTCGGGTCTCGGATTTTCCATTGAAAAGATCTCCACGTTTTCTCCATGCATCATTCTTTCCAAGCCATCTACGATGCCCCATGAACACGGTTTTCGAAGACCCTGGATCTTTCTCTAGTTGGAGATAGGTCGTGTTATCCATGCACCTAACGCATGCGTAGAATCCTTGGATAACCTGCCCCGAGAAATATCCGCAACCTGGATAGTCTTGCATAGTAGTGACCAACGCAGCTCTCATAGTGAAATAATGTTGTGCGACAGCGTCATACGTATTGGCTCCGGATTCCCATAACATGGCTAGGTCCTCTTTCAACAGCCCGAGATATAGATTGATGTCGGTACCAGGTTGATTTGGCCCTTGAATTAGCATACTCATTTGTATGTACTTCTTTTTCATGCACAACCAGGGAGGGAGGTTGTACATCCATACAAACACGGGCCAAGTGTTGTGCGTGCTGCTCTGGCTACCGAACGGATTGTGTCCATCGGTGCTTGCACCTAGCCTGATGTTTCTCGAATCTCCACCGAATTCGGGGAATTCGAGGTCTAATGCTTTCCACTGCCTACCATCTGAAGGGTGTGTCAGCAGCTCGTCCTTTTCAGGGTCATCGTCATCTGCTGGCTTCTTTCTTTCCGCATGCCAGCGCATGAGATTTGCTTCCTTAGGGTCTACGAAATAGCGTTGTAGACGAGGAGTGATAGGAAAGTACCATACCACTTTTCGAGGAGCTTTCTTCCCTTTCTTGTATCGACTAACGCCGCACACTGGGCATGTGGTTTTCTCCGTGTCCTCGCCCCGATAAATGATGCAATTGTTGATGCAGACGTTGAAGGAAATATGCCTTGAGAGGCAATAATAAAGTTGTTATTATATATTACTTATACATGATAGATGTTTATTTTACATGCTAGAAATGTATTGATTCAGAAACATCAATACATGTGTGTTTAGTAAACAAAAAGGTTTCCTAGTCATGCCTCTCTTATAGACTAGCCTGTTGATTAACAGGATGATCAAGGTTTCCTAATCATGGACATTGGATGTTGTTAATAACAAGGTCACACCATTGGTGAAATGATGTGATGAACATTCATCCGAAGTATAGCATTACGATCAAGTCATTATGTTTATATTGCTATAACATCATACGAAGTAATCTTTATCCTTAGACCATGAGATCATGTTAATTGCTGACACCGGAAGAGTATCTTGATAACATCAAACGTCACACCGTAACAGGGTGACTATAAAGATGGGTTTAGTACTACGAAGGTGTTATGTTGAGGCTCATGGATCAAGAGTGGAATTTGTCAATCCAGATGACGGATAGATATACTCTGGGCCCTCTCGGTGATATCACATTAGGATAGCTTGCAAGCAAGTGATATGATCACTAGAATGTTATATCACGGGAACAAGAAAAGAGTGCATGTCGGTAACGAGATCAAACTAGGTATGGAGATACCGATGATCGAATCTCGGACATGTAATATATCGAGAGACAAAGGGATTTAGTTACAAGCGTTAAAGGTTCTCACGATCACAGGAGTCATCGTTGAATGTGTAGGAGTCAGTACGGATCTCCAGGTCCCGCTGCTGATTATTGATCAGAGAAGGGTCTCGATCATGTCTGCATTATTCGTGAACCGTAGGGTGGCACACTTAAGAGTTACCGGACACCATTTTGGAGCACATATGTTTCAGACGAAAGAATTGCAAAGCGCGAGAATTGTTTCAATAGAAACCAGAAATTGTTTCGGGTGAAATTGCAGAAGGTGGTTCTGCATGTGATATTGAAATATTGCAAGGGGCTATATGTGAATGTTTGTTAATTAAAGTAATTAACAAAATTCTGAGTAAATTTAATAAAAAGAGTTTTATTAAATGAGAGAGCATTAAATTTGGAGAAATTTAATGCATTTAAAGTGGAGACTTTAAAAGGGAATGTGAAGAGGCATTTTAATGTGGGGGGTTACCACCACATGAATTAGGGAGGTGAGGGGTCACCCCCCCCCCCATGCGCTGGCCATGGACAGAGGGGGCACCCCCCTCCTTCTATAAAAGGCCACCCATTCCCTCCTTCATCCTCACACCTCCTTGTGAAGGATCTCTCTCCCCCTCTAGAATTATTTCCCCATGGTCTCGGATTAGCGAGATACATGTTCCCGGTGGAATTTCGTCTGGAAGGAGTTGCTGCTTCCGCTGGATCGCTGGAGCGAGGAGGTGGAGGTTGTCCGGTGGCTTGAACGTGTGTGCGAGTGCGGATGTGCTACTGAGTTGCGGCGCTCGGACTTCCTCACGATCTTGAGATCGGCAAGTGTACGACTACATCAACCACGAGTTCCTACTCGTTAACAAAGCTCGTTGTCTATGAGGGTAAGTTCTCGTTGGATGTATGTCCACCCGTTGCTTTGTACCTAGTAGATAGATCTTGGCGTGTAGTTCACACCATAGGAAATTTTTTGTTTTCTATGCTACGGACCCAACAGTGGTATCAGAGCCTGATCTATGCGTAGGTGCTTAGCACGGGTAGTACACATATGGTTGATATGTGGGCGATGATGATCATGTTATTGCATCTTCTATGTATTTTGGATATTGGTGGCATAGTGGGATGAAGCGGCCCAGACCAACCTTACATGTCATCGTACATGAGACCGGTTCCACGACTGACATGCAACTTGTTTTGCATAAGTGGCTGGCGGGTGTCTGTCTCTCCTACTATAGTCAATATCTGATTTACAACGAGTTGCTAATAACTTAGTTATCCTCGTTGTGGTTCATGTTCGTAGGTGAGAACGGTTCTATCTCCGAAAGCCCTAAGCCACGTAAAACTTGCAATTGATAAATTAGAGGCGTCTAGTTTAGATCGTTGCTGGGCTAGTGTATTGATATGGTATTGTTGTAAGTAGATGTATGGTAGATACTCTTACAACACAGTCAACGTGTAAGTTCCATAGACCTTGGCCTTACACACAAAGGAATGATAGAGATCATACCATGATGCAAGTGATAGAGATCAAATGCATGGACCATATCATCTCACTTTACACATTAGATGTTAGCATCCTATACTGCTAGTTTGGCGTGTTTGGTAGCATTATAAGATGATCCCTCATTTAGATATCAAGATAAAAATGTGTTCTTCCTTGAGTATGCACCGTTCTATGAATCGTGTTTCGAGACATCACGTGATGATCGGGTGTACTCGAATCTACGCTTTCATAGGAACGAGTGTAAGACAGTTTTACACACGCGAATACTAAGGTTCTTACTTGGCGAGCCTAGCATGTACAGACATGGCCTCAGAACACGAACCGAAAGGTTAAGCATGAGTCATATGGTTGATATGATTCCCATATAGATGCTCGCCTTTGAAGCTATATCAACTCACGTGATGATCGGACTTGATATAGTGGATTTGGTTCATGTAATCACCAAAAGGACACGAGGGATGTCGTTTTTGAGTGGGAGTTCATTAGTAATTTGGATTAGTTGAACTCAATCTATCATAAACTTAGTCTAAATAAACTTTACAAATTCTGTTGTAGATGGCACCACCTGCTTTTAATTTCAATGTGTTCATCGAGAAAGGCAAACTTGCTGCGAATGGTGGCAACTTCACCAACTAGGCTATGAATTTGAGGATTCTCCTCACTGCTGCACAAAAGCAATATGTGCTAGATGCGCCGCTAGGCCCCCCCACCAGCTCCTGATGCCCCTGACGAGGAAAAGAATGTCTATGTGACTCGTCAGGAGGACCACAACTTAGTTCATTGCGGCATACTGTATAGGCTAGAGCCAGAACTTCGAAAGCGTTTCGAAAATGGTAATGCCTTTGATACCATGGGAGAATTGAAAATGATTTTCGATACCCATGCTACCGTAGAGAGTTATAATGCTACAAAAAAGTTCTTTAGCTGCATGATGGAGGAAAACGGCTCCGTTAGTGAGCACGTACTCAAAATGTTTGGGTACGCCGATAAGCTTGTGTCCTTGGGAATAACAATTCCCATTGACTTAGGCATACATCGTGTTCTCCAATCTCTGCCACCTAGCTACAAGAGCTTCGTGATGAACTATAATATGCAGGGCATGAAGAAGTCTCTTCCCGAGCTTCTGTCAATGCTTAAGACTGCAGAAGTGGAGATCAGGAAAGAACATCAAGTGTTGATGATCAATAGGACCACCGGTTTCAAGAAGGATAAGAAAGGCAAGCACAAGGGAAAGAAGGGTAGCAAGTATGTTGCCACGCCTGAAAAGAAACCCCGGGCTGGCCCTAAGTCTGACACCGAGTGCTACTATTGCAAGGGGACTGGCCATTGGAAGCGTAACTGCCCCAAGTATTTGGCGGACAAGAAGTCCAGCAAGGCAAACAAAGGTATATGTGATATACATGTTATTGATGTGTACTTGACTAGTACTCGCAGTAGCACCTGGGTATTTGATACCGGATCGGTTTCTAATATATGTAACTCGGTTCAGGGGCTACGGAACAAGCAACAACTAGCAAGGGATGAGGTCAGGATGCGGGTCGGCAATGGATCAAGAGTTGATGTGATCGCCGTCGGGACGCTACCTCTCCATTTGCCATCGGGATTAGTTATAAACCTAAATAATTGTTATTTGGTGCCTGCACTGAGCATGAACATTGTATCTGGATCGTGTTTGATGCAAAGTGGTCATTCCTTTAAATCTGAAAACACTGGTTGTTCGATTTATAAGAATGATATCTTTTATGGTCATGCACCTATGTTGAATGGTTTATTTCTATTGGATCTCGATAGTAATATTACGCACATTCATAATGCTAATGCTAAAAAGATTAAACTTGATGATGATATGTCTACATATATGTGGCACTGCCGTCTAGGTCATATTGGCGTTAAACGCATGGAGAAACTCCATTCTGATGGACTTTTGGAATCACTTGATTTTGAATCATTTGATACATGTGAGCCATGCCTTATGGGCAAGATGACTAGAACGCCGTTTTCCGGTTCAATGGAACGGGCGACAGATCTATTGGAAATCATACATACTGATGTGTGTGGGCCAATGAGTGTGTTGGCGCGAGGTGGATATCGTTATTTTGTTACTTTCACGGATGATTTGAGTAGATATGGGTATATCTATTTGATGAAACACAAGTCTGAAACTTTTGAAAAGTTCAAGGAATTTAAGAATGAAGTGGAAAATCATCATAATAGAAAGAGCAAATTTCTACGGTCTGACCGTCGAGGAGAGTATCTAAGTTACGAGTTTAGCACACACATAAAAGAGTGTGGAATAGTTTCACAACTCACGCCTGCCGGAACACCACAACGTAATGGTGTGTCGGAGCGTCGTAATCGTACCTTATTGGATATGGTTCGATCTATGATGTCTCTGACTGACTTACCTCTGTCATTTTGGGGTTATGCACTGGAAACAGCTGCATTCACTTTAAATCGGGCACCATCTAAATCCATTGAAACGACACCGTATGAATTATGGTTTGGAAATAAACCTAAGTTGTCATTTCTTAAGGTTTGGGGATGCGATGTTTATGTGAAGAAACTTCAACCAGATAAACTCGAACCCAAAGCGGAAAAATGCGTCTTCATAGGATACCCTAAGGAAACAATTGGGTATACCTTCTATCACATATCCGAGGGCGAGGTTTTTGTTGCCAAGAATGGATCCTTTCTTGAGAAGGAGCTTCTCGCGAAAGGTGTGAGTAGTCGGAAGGTAGAACTCGAAGAGGTTATTGAACCTTCTCTTCATGGAATGGCGAGTGGCGCAGCACCGGAAGTTGTTTCGGAGTTGACTTCACCTGATGAAGAGAGAGCTAATGATAATGATCATGAAACTCCGAAAGAGGACACTACCGAACCTCGCAGGTCAAGCAGGACACGTGCAGCTCCTGAACTATACGGCAATCCTGTTGTGAATTTCATGGTTGATGAAATGGATGACCCTGCGACGTATGAAGAAGCGATGATGAGCCCGGATTCCAACAAATGGCTAGAAGCCATGAAATCCGAGATGGAATCCATGTACGAGAACCAAGTTTGGAACTTGGTGGACTTACCTCACGACCGAAAGGCCGTGGAGAATAAATGGATTTTCAAAAGGAAAACTGATGCTGATGGTAATGTGACCATCTATAAGGCTCGACTTGTCGCAAAGGGGTTTCGACAAATTCAAGGAGTTGACTACGATGAGACATTCTCTCCCGTAGCGATGCTTAAGTCAGTTAGGATTATGTTAGCAATTGCTGCATATTTCGATTATGAAATATGGCAGATGGATGTCAAAACTGCGTTCCTCAATGGTAAGATTGAAGAAGAGTTGTATATGATACAACCTAAGGGTTTTTTCGATCCTAAGGATGCTAATAAGGTGTGCAAACTTCAGCAATCCATCTATGGACTGAAGCAAGCATCACGAAGTTGGAATCTCCGCTTTGATGAGGTGATCAAAGAGTTTGAATTTGTCCAAAACTTATGGAGAGGCTTGTATTTACAAGAAAATGAGTGGGAGCAATGTGGCATTTCTGATATTATATGTGGATGACATATTATTGATTGGAAATGATATAGATCTTTTAAACAGTGTTAAAAGTTATCTAAACAGCAAATTTTTGATGAAAGACCTTGGTGAAGCATCATATATATTAGGCATTAAAATCTATAGAGATAGATCAAGGCGCCTAATTGGGCTATCGCAGAGTACATACCTTGATAAGATATTAAAGAAGTTTAATATGGACGAAAGTAAGAAGGGGTTCTTACCTATGTTGCAAGGCAAGACATTGAGTAAGACTCAAAGTCCGGCTACGGCGGAAGAAAGAGAGATGATGGATAAGATCCCCTATGCCTCGGCCATAGGCTCTATTATGTATGCCATGCTATGTACCAGACTGGATGTGGCACATGCTATTAGTTTGACTAGTAGGTACCAATCTGATCCAGGTTCGGAATACTGGATAGCGGTAAAGAACATCCTCAAGTACTTAAGAAGAACTAAGGATATGTTTATTATATACGGAGGTGAAGAAGATCTAGTCGCTAAGTGTTATGTTGATGCTAGCTTTGACACCGATCCGGATGACTCTAAGTCTCAATCCGGATACGTATTTTTCTTGAACGGAGCAGCAGTTAGTTGGAGGAGTTCCAAACAACTTGTGGTGGCTGGATCAACAACGGAGGCGGAATATGTTGCTGCTTCAGAAGCGGCGCAGGAAGTAGTTTGGATGAAAGAGTTCATTACGGAACTGGGTGTGGTTCCCAGTGCGTTGGACCCGATGGTGATCTATTGTGACAACAATGGAGCCATAGCCAACGCAAAGGAACCAAGGTCTCACAAGAATTCCAAGCATATTAAGCGCCGGTTTCACTCCATCCGCGAGCATGTCAAGGATGGAGATATAAAGATTTGTAAAGTACACATGAACCTAAATGTAGCAGATCCGTTCACTAAAGTTCTCCCTAGGGCAAAACATGATCAACACCAGAACTCCATGGGTGTTAGATTTATCACTATGTGAACTAGATTATTGTCTCTAGTGCAAGTGGGAGACTGAAGAAAATATGCCCTGAGAGGCAATAATAAAGTTGTTATTATATATTCCTTATACATGATAGATCTTTATTTTACATGCTAGAAATGTATTGATTCGGAAACATCAATACATGTGTGTTTAATAAACAAAAAGGGTTCCTAGTCATGCCTCTCTTATAGACTAGCCTGTTGATTAACAGGATGATCAAGGTTTCCTAATCATGGACATTGGATGTTGTTAATAACAAGGTCACACCATTGGTGGAATGATGTGATGAACATTCATCCGAAGTATAGCATTACGATCAAGTCATTATGTTTATATTGCTATAACATCATACGAAGTAATCTTTATCCTTAGACCATGAGATCATGTTAATTGCTGACACCGGAAGAGTATCTTGATAACATCAAACGTCACACCGTAACAGGGTGACTATAAAGATGGGTTCAGTACTACGAAGGTGTTATGTTGAGGCTCATGGATCAAGAGTGGAATTTGTCAATCCAGATGATGGATAGATATACTCTGGGCCCTCTCGGTGATATCACATTAGGATAGCTTGCAAGCAAGTGATGTGATCACTAGAATGTTATATCACGGGAACGAGAAAAGAGTGCATGTCGGTAACGAGATCAAATTAGGTATGGAGATACCGATGATCGAATCTCGGACATGTAATATATCGAGAGACAAAGGGATTTAGTTACAAGCGTTAAAGGTTCTCACGATCATAGGAGTCATTGTTGAATGTGTAGGAGTCAGTACGGATCTCCAGGTCCCGCTGCTGATTATTGATCGGAGAAGGGTCTCGATCATGTCTGCATTATTCGCGAACCGTAGGGTGGCACACTTAAGAGTTACCGGACACCATTTTGGAGCACATATGTTTCAGACGAAAGAATTGGAAAGCGCAGGAATTGTTTCAATAGAAACCGGAAATTGTTTCGGGTGAAATTGCAGAAGGTGGTTCTGCATGTGATATTGAAATATTGCAAGGGGCTATATGTGAATGTTTGTTAATTAAAGTAATTAACAAAATTCTGAATAATTTTAATAAAATGAGTTTTATTAAATGAGAGAGCATTAAATTTGGAGAAATTTAATGCATTTAAAGTGGAGACTTTAAAAGGGAATGTGAAGAGGCATTTTAATGTGGGGGGTTACCACCACATGAATGGGGGAGGTGAGGGGTCACCCCCCATGCGCCGGCCATGGAGAGAGGGGGCACCCCCCTCCTTCTATAAAAGGCCACGCATTCCCTCCTTCATCCTCACACCTCCTTGTGAAGGATCTCTCTCCCCCTCTAGAATTATTTCCCCATGGTCTCGGATTAGCGAGATACATGTTCCCGGTGGCATTTCGTTTGGAAGGAGTTGCTGCTTCCGCTGGATCGCTGGAGCGAGGAGGTGGAGGTTGTCTGGTGGCTTGAACGTGTGTGCGAGTGCGGATGTGCTGCTGAGTTGCGGCGCTCGGACTTCCTCACGATCTTGAGATCGGCAAGTGTACGACTACATCAACCACGAGTTCCTACTCGTTAACAAAGCTCGTTGTCTACGAGGGTAAGTTCTCGTTGGATGTATGTCCACCCGTTGCTTTGTACCTAGTAGATAGATCTTGGCGTGTAGTTCACACCATAGGAAAATTTTTGTTTTCTATGTTGCGGACCCAACAGACGTGGTATCTAATGTGCGGTAGATCAAGAGGACACACGATTTTCTTGGCGTCCTCGATACTAGTTGGACACGTGTTCCCCTTCGGGAGACGATCGTGCCAGAATGCCATCATATCGTCGAAGCTTGCGTCGGTCCATTTGTGTTTTGCCTTCATCTCCATAGCCTTGAGCATTACATTCAACCGGGTATCATCGGGCTTGCATCCTTCATACAATGGAGTAACCGCATCTTTCTCAAGTTGCGCAAGCTTGGCTTTCTCTCTAGCGGCAGCCCTGGCGTTACTCGTTTGCTTGAGAAGTAGTTCTTGAACATAAGGGTCCTGCACCCAGCCTGACGTTGTTCCATCGTCTGCTCTGGCATCTAGATCATCATCATCATGGTCTGCTTCCGCACCTTCACCATCTCCAGGAGACTCTTCTTCATCTCGCCCGTCCTTGCCGTGATCATGATCATGTTGCCCGCCTTCCTCATTTTCCGCCGCCCCATTTACGGCCTCATCGTCTTCGTCATCACTTATCCACCGAGTGTAGCCATCCATGAAACCATGGCGGAGCAGGTGCGCCTGCAGATTTCCGGAATCTGGGTCAATCAACCAATTGAGTTTGCATCTTCTACACGGACATCTTATCTCCGTCATGTTATTTCGTATCATTTCGGCCGTCGCGCATTTCAAAAATCTAGCCACAATGCCTTCGCTCAGTATGCGGACCATGGTTGCCTGCGCGGTGTACAAGGTAGAATTAGAAGTTTATTACAACCACAGAACCAATGCATGCATGCAATGGTCGATGGAAAATTTCGGCATGACCTATCCTAAAATTAGGACCTTTGCGAAATGCCAAAGTCTTGCCAAAATGGAAATGAATAAACATTTTGGAAAAACAATGCCAATATATGAGAGAGCGTACAATGCATGCTCTCCAAACATATGAGAGCATCGATCCTCTCCATAGATATGTGACCATATATCATCCATACACATAAACACATCCTCTTACATAGACAACTTACCAAGATGAGAGACCGAGAAGATCTCGAAGGAGAGGTAACAGACCGAGAGATGGTGGCCGAAAGGAGAGCTTTCCTCTATTATGTATGTAGCATCCAAGGTAAGTTTTACATGCTACAAATGGTGAAAGAGTGGAGAAATTGAGGTGGAAGGAGGAGGGGGGCGAGATCAAGGAGGAAGAAGGAGGGGAAAGTGAAGTGTGAGATGGTGAGATCTAGTCAAATGTGCAAAGGTGTGTCTGCCAAAAATAAGTAGTAGAACGCACATCTGTGGCGCACATGGGTGGGTGCGCCACAGGAGTAAAGAACATCCGTGGCGCACATACCGGCAGTGCGCCACAGACGTGTTTTCCAAGTTAACAGTACGGGTGGCCCTATCTTGCCTGTAGTGCACGGTGGCCGTGTGCGCCACGACTACCGGCCACACCTGTAGCGCACTTCACTGTGGTGCGCTACGGCTATGTGGTCTACGGCCGATAGGGGCTGGCCCACACACAGCCGTGGCGCACCATCCGCATGTGCGCCACGATTATGGTAGATAGCCGTAGGGCACCTGTGGCCAGTGCGCCACGCCTATTTTAGCCGTGGGGCACCACTAGCACGTGCACCACAGATATGCGGATTACTAGCCATTTTCCTGGTAGTGACTAGGCTAGGGTGTCCTACGGGTAAGTTCGCCCAGCCGCACAGCAGGCCGCAACCCACATACCCGTAGCGCACTATGTCAGAGTGCGCTACGACTAAGTTTCACACCGGTAGTGCACCACGCACAGGTGTGCTACGGCTAGGTTGTCTGCGGCCACCTGTGCCCTGGCCCACAAGTAGCCGTGACGCACCACCCCCATGTGCGTCACGCTTATGGCAGTTAGCCGTAGGGCACCTGTGGGCAGTGCGCCACGCCTATTTTACCCGTGGGGCACCGCTAGCACGTGCGCCACTGATGTGTGGATTACCTATAGCCGTTTTCCTAGTAGTGTATATTTCTTTATAGATCCAAACACGACCGATAGGCTTCACGCCTTTCCGGAGGGTCTTCCAAGTTCAGAAACTTGATTTCTCGTGTATGGATACTATCACGGATTCTATGACTTCTAGTCATTTTATGGAGTCAGGGTCCATCATCGCTTCTTTGCATGTCGTCGGTTCATCATTGTCAAAACAATAACTACTTTCTTATCAAATCACACTACTTGATTCTTACCGACCCACACGGTTCAATAGGAACTCTAATCTCCAAGATCACACCTATTGTAATCATAGGAGCCATGAGCATTGTGGCCGCCACCGGGACACTTTCCGGCGCTGCACTACTTAGCACATATAGCTAAGGTTCAACAACCTTATCAAAGTTCTATTGTCCTCCCACTTAACTTTTCATGAAAAAATTCCTTCTCAAGAAACTTGACGTTCCAAGTAACAAACTCTTTTGTCCTCGGTGTTATGGAGAAATTCCCAACAAATTCTTTGGGATAACCTACAAAGACGTGCTTATCCGAATTTGGTTGTAAACATTTTACTTATGCATAGCATACCAAAATTTAAGAAAAGACAATTCGGGTTTTATCCCAAATCATAACTTATATGGTGTCATTTCAATGGATCACGATGGTGCTCTTTTCAGTGTAAAAGCGGTAGTCTCTAAGGCTTCAATCCTTAAAACATAATGGTAGTTTTATAAATGACACCTTTGATATTACCATGTCAAACATGGTTTGATTTCATCTCTCGAATATGCCATACTCCTATGGTTTATCAGGAAACACAAATGATGGAACAATTCCTCAAATCTTAGGTGTTTTGCTAAACATGCAACTCAAATATCTTCCTTTATGATCAAATCATAAACTCTTTTATTTTCTTGTTACAATGATTTTCCACTTCATCTTGAAAGTCTTTGAACAATTTTCAAATGTTTCATACTTCTTCCTTATTTAGTAAATATATAAATATATTCACTCAAATTTCTGGACAAAGCATACGAAGCAAAAAGATCCATCGCATATGGCTACATATAATGGACTATATACATCAATACGTATAATATCCGATAAGTTAGTCACCCGTTCCACTTTGGCCTATGACGGATTTTCAATTATCTCAAGGAAAGTCTCACAAGCGTCAGTTGATCAAAATCAAAGACTCCAAAAATCCATCAACATGGAGTTTCTTCATGTTTTCTTTCCAATATAATTTAAACAGCGATGTCACTTCATAAGTGATCTTTCAATCATTTGTCTTGCGACATTTTTAGCAATAGTATTTATGGATGTGGTTTCTCCCACTAGACTTGTAAAAGTTCATCCATCCTTTATGGAATACGGTAATTATTTGAACAACCACTATTCTCGTAATACCGGAACAAAATAACAATTATTAAAACAAATCTTGAAGGCTAGGTTTGACGACAAAGAAAAAACACAATAACACTTTATTTGTTTTCGATGAACATCATCACTTATTCTCTTGCTAGTTACTTAGGCCATTGCAGTTCATGAATTGCGTTGTCCTGTATGACACTTCATAACAACCAATTCGGTATCCAATACCGGTATCCAATACCTCAGAACCACATTGTTTAACAAGCAAGGAATACAGCCATAACATGTATATCTTCTATATACCTAAGTTGGACATCTCCAACCTTTTCTTTTCTGCCAAATATTTTATAGATTCTCTTTCAACAATTCCTTTTCTTTTAAAATAATCTATCAACATCAATAGTGGTGTCATTCACATGACACATAGTACAAAGTGTATATAGTCAAATACTAATACCTTTGAACTTGCACTTTGAAGTGGATCACCATCATCAAATGTTTGGTGTTCTTTCAAAAAACCATTCTTTAGTAATCTATTAGTGTAGTAAACCTTTTACTTGCATCTTATATTCATCCTTATCATGACAACTTTCATGATCAAGCTACTATAGCCTGTAAGGAAGAATCGCGAGTATAATGTTAGTTCCCAAAACCTTTTTGGGAGATCCGGATGCCTAGCATCTCCATCCTTCACAAATTCTCATACAATATGAGAACATGTATTTTGCTAAATTATACTCTATCATAATGCAACCAAAAACATTGTTTAAGATATCACAATATCTTTCACACATGATGGTTTCCGAAACAATTTTCAGCTCCTATATAATCTTGATATTAAAACAACTTTTGAATATCAATAATCATGGAGGCAAGCATGATACTTAAGATACTAACATTGGAAATCTTCCTCTTGATTTAATAGTACTTATTAAACTTCATGGAGTAAATAGAGTTTGCTGAAAGTTTGCAATAGGACTTATAAACCTTAAATTGACATTCAAAACAATACGATACCAGTTCGCAAAGTAAATATCCAGAATTCTATAGTTCTATTATCTCAATTAAAACTAAGCATAAGGTAGTGAACAGACGCCAATGACTACAACAAATTATGCAAATTCACTTCAATTTAGTTTATGACAAATTGAGTTCGACTAATC
The DNA here is from genome assembly GCA_916181665.1 of Avena sativa. NCBI lineage: Eukaryota > Viridiplantae > Streptophyta > Magnoliopsida > Poales > Poaceae > Avena > Avena sativa. Next base: position 453,232,004 of record OV702295.1, on the reverse strand, counting down.
CAAATTAGTAATGAACTCCCACTCAAAAACGACATCCCTCGTGCCTTTTTGGTGATTACATGAACCAAATCCACTACACCAAGTCTGATCATCACGTGAGTCGGTGTATCTTCAAAGGCGAGCATCAATATGGCCATCATATCAACTATATGACTCATGCTTAACCTTTTGGTCCGTGTTCCGAAGCCATGTCTGTACATGCTAGGCTCGCCAAGTAAGAACCTTAGTACTCGCGCGTGTAAAACTGTCTTACACCCGTTGTATGAAAGGTAGAGTCGAGTACACCCGTTCATCACGTGATGTCTCGAAACACGATCCATAGAACGGTGCATACTTAAGGAAAAACAATTTTTATCTTGATATCTAAATGAGGGATCATCTTAAAATGCTACTAAAACGCCAAACTAGCAATATAAGATGCAAACATCTAATGTGTAATGTGGGATGATATGGTCCATGCATTTGATCTCTATCATATGCATCATGGTATGATCTCTATCATTCCTTTGTGTGTAAGGCCAAGGTCTATGGAACTTACACGTTAGGTGTGTTGTAAGAGTATCTATCATACATCTATTTACAACATTACCATATCATGACACTAGCCCATCAACGATCTAAACTAAACGCCTCTAATTTATCCATTGCAAGTTTTATGTGGCTTAGGGCTTTTGGAGATAGAACCGTTCTTACCTACGAACATGGAACCACAACGAGGATAACCAAGTTATTAGCAACTCATTGTAAATCAGATATTGACTACAGTAGGAGAGACAGACACCCGCCAACCACTTATGCAAAACTAGTTGCATGTCAGTCGTGGAACCGGTCTCATGTACGATGACATGTAAGGTTGGTCCGGGCCGCTTCATCCCACTATGCCACCAATATCCAAAATACATGAAAGAAGCAATAACATGATCATCATCGCCCACATATAAACATGTGTGTACTACCCGTGTAAAGCACCTACGCATAGATCTGGCTCTGATACCACTATTGGGTTTGCAGCATAGAAAACAAAAAATTCCTACGATGAGAACTATATGCTAAGATCTATCTACTAGATACAGAGCAACGGGTGGATATACAGCCATGGAGAACTTACCCTCGAAGACAACGAGTTTTGTTAACGATTAGGAACTCATGGATTATGTAGTCGTACGCTTTCCGATCTCAAGATCATGATGAAGTCCAGCAGGTCCGGCTCCGCACGTCCATCAGATCCAGCTCCAGCAAGTCCAGCACCACCAAGTCTAGCACCGCAAAGAAGCGGTGCATCCGTGATCGCACACAGGTCCGGTACCCCAACAATCTCCATCTCTCGCTCCAACAAAGCAGCGGAAGCAGCGACTCCTTTCCAGATAAAGCCACCGGGAACATGTATCTCGCTAATTGAGACCATGGGGGAATAATACTAGAGGGGGAGAGAGATCCTTCACGAGGAGGTGTGAGTATGAAGGTGTGAGAGGGAGGCCTTTTATAGGAGGAGGGGAGGGTACCCCTCCCGTGGCCGGCGCCTGTAACATCCCAAAACTTTAATCCAAGGTTATTAAGATCCAAATCATCAAATTTAGGGTTAACAAAAACTTTTATAATTAAAATTATTAAAGCATTCATATGTGTGTGCATTTAAAATATGAGTTGTTTTGAATTGCCATGATTAAGTGATCCTTTGCTTGTAAAATGATCCTTAGGTGAAATAAACATCATCTAGATCATTCCCAAACAAATCCCAAAGAAAAACAAATCAAAATGAATAAAAGATGCAAATGGTCATTTTGGCTAAATTAACTACCATGCCTACTTTGGCTATTCCTAGAACTCAAAACCTAACAGAAAAAATGTGGATCTTTGCACCCCTTGCTAGTACATATAATGATGTACCAAGGCCGACTTTGTGATCTGCCAAAAACATTCAAACACTAAATTTAAATGACATTTGAAAATTGAATCTAGTTCATATGGGAAGATCCCACTATTTCAAAAACCACTCAAATGAACTCAATTTTCAAAACCCAAGCACCCACAGAGTCTCAAGCTTAATACTAACACACCCACCAAAAATCTTTTCAAAATTCCAAAGTTTATTTCTTGCGGCCATTTCTACAAACACTTGGCATGCAGGGTTTAAACTCTAAAACTAGCTCACTGTTTTGTACAAGGTTTTGCCTCCATTTGATCTCCATTTAATCCCTTGGTCCCCAAATGATCAAACCAGGCCAGTAGCACCTCACCCCCTTGTCCCTAGTGGCATTGCCATGCCATGCCGAGCACCTACTCGCCGGCCCAACTTGCAACCGCCGCAGCAGACCACTCCCCTCTCTCTCGCCATGTCTACGAGCTATCCCGGACCTCACCGCCACCCTCTGTCCCCTCCCAGAGCACAGCCGAGCCATGGACCACCGCCAATGCGTCGCGCCCAGTGCGTCTGCGCCAAGCCGAGCACGCGCCAGAGCGCCGCGCCCGACACACGTGCACAAGCTGCCCCTCGACCGCAGCCCGCGCCCACCTCATCTCCATGACCCCAGGAGCATGCCAGACATGCCTGTTCACCGACCATTGCACCAAAGCTACCGCTCGCCGTCGAAACCGCCGCCTCTGCCGCTCAGAGCGCGCGCATCGTCCGACCAATTGCCACCGTCCCTAGGCCAGTATTTAAGCCATAGCGCATCGCCAGGAGACTAGCCACCGTCCCCTACCTCACGCCATGCCGCTAGCACGCTGTGCAGCCCTCGCCGGAGCCGCCCGCCCATGCCTCTTGGTGGCGTCGTCGTCCTATAAATAGAGGCCTTCCAAAGCCATTCTCTGGACACCATTCACCTCCCCTCACCTCACTGATCGTCCCACACTTCTCCCCGGAGCCACTCGAGCTCGCAATCACCAAAATTTCACCGGAGCAGGCCGCCTCTAGAGGAGAAGGGTGCCGTTGATTGCGACCACCCCCGGAGCTACCTCGATCGTCCCTGAGCTCGCCGTTGACCACCAGTTCGTTTGCCCCCATCGCCGTCGTCACTGGAGCCCTGGTACGCCTCCTGAGCACCCCCACCGAGCCGCTAGGGTTAGAGTTCGCCGGCGACAAGTTTGTCATCGACGACGACCACCAGCCGTTAGATCTAGTTCTAATCCTACGGCCCACATCGCCCCATATCGCTTTGCGTATTATGAGCCTCTGACCGGTGGACCCCCCTGTCAGTTGTGCCCCGCACCGCGTAGTGTCACTGGGCCGGCCCGTTAGTTTTCCCGCGCTAGCCCGTGAATTCAAATTAGGATTTTTCTTTTTTAGTTTAAACCTAGTTCTGTCCCTTAGTTTAAAAATCAATTCAGAGAGATTTACAAATCCAACTAGAGTGATTCCAATTTTGCTAGAAAGCTACTCAAAATATCTATCCAAGCCCATTGGATTTAAATCATTTAGAGTTAGAGATATCTCCTAGTAAAAATAACAAGATAGAAGCTTTTGCACATTCAAACATTTTTATAAAATCAACCAAAATAGCTTTTGAGTTGATTCCAACTCTCAAAAATCACATTTCACCATACCTATCTGAATATGTAATAATATTAAGGTTTACATGCAGTGACTTTGGACTAGTACCAAAATAATGCTATATAGGCATTTCTAGTCACTTTAAATCATTAAATAATGAACTTAAACCAATGTAATTGTGATCCAACCCTTAAATCACATTCCCACATGTTAGAATATGTGGTGATGACATGTGTCCACATGATCCCATATTTGAAGTGGTGAATATTAAATCTTAGTTAAAATTCAATGAGTAGAAGTTACTTTTCTAAAATAAAAAGAATGCAACTAGTTAATAAAACTTGTGATGCTTGTGATGACAATAGATCATCAAATGTGTGCCTTAGACTGCTAAATAGACTAGTTAAGAATTGTTTGGTGATTGTGTACTCCGTGTGTATTTATAGACGATAGTAGCGACCAAGCCTTCGAGGAGGAGGAGTTCTATCCAGAAGAGGATGAAGAAAACTTCAACCACTGCACCAACCAAGGCAAGTTAGCACTATCTAAGCTAACACTTGCAAGTCTTATACTAGCAAGCCCCCCATTAACAATGCAAGCTAACCTTGCAATCTAGATAACCCAAGCAAAGATGTATTGGGCATGCTTTGGTTATACCACCTTGACTACTATTTACCCCAAGTATTATTTTCAAGCTTTACTTTCTTTTACTTTACCCAAAGTTCTTTACTTGTTTTGAAGGTAGCATAAAAAGTATAAAACTTGACCTATATAGAAACCTTTAGATGTCATTCTATGGCATGAGATTGATCCCATCTTTCCACCTTAGTGAACACTCTTAAATTAGTAGTTTAGAGTAGATAAAAACTTGAGTCACTCAAGATGGGAATACTTGGTGAAAATGAATTATGAAAACCTTGGAATGATGAGTCATTCTATTGAGATGTTTTGACATGTGTTGATAAACACAAATGGTTTATGATGGTGAAAACGTTGAGGCATGAGCCTTAACCCCTTTTACAAAATTGATGGTTGGATTCGGATGCGATACCATTCCAAATTTACCGTACAACCACAATACCTGAATTGGGTAAGGCTTAGCCGGAAGTTTATATGCATTAGTATTAGTTCCCCCGCGGGAGAGGTTTGAGTTGAGGTTACCTCTCAATGTTCTCCACCTATGAAGTGCCCAAGATGACAGATGGTCATGGTTGGGAGGCCATACTCATAGGAGAGGTGCTTATACTAGGGTGTGTAATTGAAAGGTTATGTTTGATTATCTGCATACTAAGTATGATGATTCAGGGTTATCCCTGACAGATGTATCGAATCTTGTGGTGAAAGTGTACCACCTCTGAAGAGTGTCAAACTATTCGAATAGCCGCGTCCGCGGTTATGGACAGTTGGAGTGGCCATACTGTTTCGTTGTCAAATGTTTTCAAAATGACTTATGAAATGAATGATGAATCTTGACTTGACAACAACAGAGTTGTGACTATGACACTAGCTTCCCAACTTAAGTGGTTCTAAAACTTTATTTTATCTTTCTTTGTTTCTGAACTTAGCTTAGGTTTCAAACTTAACTTTATAGTTAATCTTAGAGTTAACACTTTAACTTAGAACTGTACTACTTGTTAGTGGTAGTTTGCGAGTACTTAAAGAGTACTCATGGCTTTTGTCCCTGGCTATTCTCATGGCCAGACTATGAAGGAGATTACCAAGATGATGGTCAGCAAGACGTCTATGATAACTAGGATTATCTGCCTTCGTCAGCATTGCCTGTGCCCCTAAAGATGGACCCCACCACTATGCTTACTTCTTTATTTCCGCTGCTTGATTTGTATTAAGATTGGATCATGAGATCCTTATTTGTGTAAGACCTTATGTATGGTTTGTAATGGATGATGTACTGTGATATCCAATCTGTTATGTCTCGCAAAAATGGTAATTCTGGGATTGCAAGGTATGGCATAACGGGCATCTGGGATTAAAAATCCGGGTGTTGACAAGTTGGTATCAGAGCCATCCTGACCATAGAAGACCCTAGTTAGAATGGACGTCTAAACCAAAAACTTAGTTTCAAAAACCGAAGTGAGTATTTGTGAAAAACTATTTCCTCTCTTATCCTTAAGAATTCATTCTTTCTCAAAAATTCATGTTCCTCAAATTTCTTACATCACTACTTAAAATTGGACACACTTGATCACTTCACTAATTTCCTCATCCTTAATTCTTGTAGATGGAGACTCAGTTCAGCAAGTTTTACCAGCTAGGAAACGAAGTCAGCTGATCTTCGAGAGGGACCTAGATTCACTGTCGGAGTTACTGGGACGCCCACATCCGGAGTTTCTTGGAGCTCAACTTCTAGGACCCCCAGGCGGAGACTTACAGTGGTTAGTCACCACAGATCTTAGAGGAAGCATCAAAGCACCAACGTCCAGGAGAATCCAGTTTTCCGCCCGAGAGAAAACCTGGCAAGATGGATTATCCAGGGCCATGCATGAAGCTATCGCACGTCTATGTGCCCTCAGTGTCAACAGATCCAAGGAACCCGTTTTGCTCATTATGCAAGGAGTGACTTCATGGGAATGCTGATGGAGATGCCAAGTCATCCAGAGTTGAGGCGTCAAGTGGAGAATCTTGACTTCTTGTTGCACGACAGACAGCAGGAACTGGACAATGCAAGAGAGTTAGCCAACCAGAACCGTGCCATTGCCGACCAGAAGGCCCAGACTTTCGCACTGCTTGTCTAGGATCGCCAGTCTCTTCGCCGCCAGCACGCAAAGAAGGATCGCACCATTGCCCGTCTTCGCAAGAAGGTGGCCGACCTCGAGAAGACCGTCAAGGAGCAGGAAGCATAGCTTGCCGCGAAGGAAGAAGAAGATGAGGGTGAAGACATCCAGGGAGACATGGATTCTTACCTCAGCAATGATGACGACTTTCTAGAGGAGGATGTCGTGGACTTCTACACTGACGATAAGGACTCCGACTTCATCAACGATGAGTAGATGCACTAGAGCACTGTCGTAGCATGAGATGTATCGGTCCCACTTTATCGTAGCTTGCAGAATGGTTCTTCAAACCATCTGTTTTCCTTTGATTGTTGTGGTGTGTGTTTGTATTGTGTGCTTGTTTGCATGAATGAAATGGAGTTAGTTGAAAAACCTGAGTCAAACTCAAAGTTTTAGCTTTGAAACCAAAACCATGAACCTTAGAACTTTCCCTCTTATCCCCTTATCTACCTCAATCTTCAGATGACTCGTGGAAACCAAGGAGGGAGCAGCTCGTCGCAAGACCCAATGCTGCAGATTATGGAGATGTTAGTTGCAGACCGTGAAGCAAGCAGGGCAGAACGCCAAGCCAAATTAGCAACATTGCAGCAGATAGCTCAGATGGCCCACAACAACCAAGGGCATGGAAATCAGGATCACCATGGATCCAAACTCAAAAACTTCCAGAATAACAATCCCCCAATCTTTAGCGCCTCAGAGAACCCACTAGATGCTGATGACTGGTTACAGACCATGGAAAACAACTTAAAAGTTGCATGAGTTGATGACAATGAGAAAGTTCTGTTTGCCATCCACTACTTGGCAGGAGACGCAAGAGCTTGGTGGAACAGTATCCGCCTAATGAACCATGGTCAAGTGATTGAAGGGAATATGCCCGAGAGGCAATAATAAAGTGGTTATTATCTTATTCCATGTTTATGATAAATGTTTATTTTGCATGATATAATTGTATTGATTGGAAACGTCAATACATGTGTGTTTAATAAACAAAATACAAAGTTCCTAGTAATGCCTCTCATATAAACTAGCTCGTTGATTAACAAGATGATCAAGGTTTCCTAATCATGGACATTGGATGTTGTTAATAACGAGATCACAACATTGGTGGAATGATGTGATGAACATTCATCCGAAGTATAGCATTACGATCAAATTCATTATGTTTATATTGCAATAACATCATACGAAGTAATATTAGTCCTTAGACCATGAGATCATGTTAATTGCTAACACCGGAATAGTATCTTGATAACATCAAACGTCACACCGTAACAGGGTGACTGTAAAGGTGGGTTCAGTGCTACGAAGGTGTTATGTTGAGGCTCATGGATCAAGAGTGGGATTTGTCCATCCTGATGATGGATAGATATACTCTGGGCCCTCTCGGTGATATCACATTGAAATAGCTTTCAAGCAAGTGATGTGATCACTAGAATGTTATATCACGGGAACAAGAAAAGAGTGCATGTCGGTAACGAGATCAAACTAGGTATGGAGATACCGATGATTGAATCTCATACATGTAATATATCACGAGACAAAGGGATTTAGTTACTAGCGTTAAAGGTTCTCACGATCACAGAAGTCATCGTTGAATGTGTGGGAGTCAGTACGGATCTCCAGGTCCCGCTACTGATTATTGATCGGAGAGGGGTCTCGATCATGTCTACATTATTCGCGAACCATAGGGTGACACACTTAAGGGATACCGACACCATTTGGAGCAAATATGTTTCAGATAAAGATTTAAGAAAGCGCTGGAATTATTTCAATAGACACCAAAACTATTTCGAGTGAAATTGCTGAAATTGGTTCTACATGTAATATTGAAATGTTGCAGGGGGGTTTTATGTGAATGTTTGTTAATTAAAGTAATTAACAAAATTCTGAATAAAAATAATAAAAGAGTTTTATTAAATGAGAGAGCATTAAATTTGGAGAAATTAAAGCATTTAAAGTGGAGACTTTAAAAGAGAATGTGAAGGGGCATTTTAATGTGGAGGGGTTAACACCACATGAATGGGGGAGGTGAGGAGTCACCCCCCCTCCTCCTATAAAAGGCCCCCCTCTCACACCTTCATACTCACACCTCCTCGTGAAGGATCTCTCTCCCACTCTAGTATTATTTCCCCATGGTCTCGGATTAGCGAGATACATGTTCCCGGTGGCTTTATCTGGAAAGGAGTTGCTGCTTCCGCTGCTTTGCTGAAGCGAGGTACACAGGTTGTCGGGGTACCGGATGTGTGTGCGATCACGGATGCACCGCTGCTTTGCGGTGCTAGACTTGGTGGTGTTGAACATGCTGGAGCTAGATCTGATGGACGTGCTGGAGCCGGACCTGCAGGACTTCATCACGATCTTGAGATCGGCAAGTGTACGACTACATCATCCACGAGTTCCAACTCGTTAACAAATCTTTGTTGTCTTTGAGTGTAAGTTCTCTATGGATGTATATCCACTCGTTGCTTGTATCTAGTAGATAGATCTTGGCGTATAGTTCCCATCATAGGAAATTTTTGTTTTCTATGCTGCGAACCCAACAGTGGTATCAGAGCCTGATCTATGCGTAGGTGCTTTGCACGGGTAATACACATATGTTTATATGTGGGCGATGATGATCATGTTATTGCTTCTTATATGTACTTTGGATATTGGTGGAATAGTGGGATGAAGCGGCCCGGACCAACCTTACATGTCATCGCCCATGAGACCGGTTCCACGACTGACATGCAACTAGTTTTGCATAAGTGGTTGGCAGGTGTCTGTCTCTCCTACTATAGTCAATATCTGATTTACAACGAGTTGCTAATAACTTGGTTATCCTCGTTGTGGTTCCATGTTCATAGGTAAGAACGGTTCTATCTCCGAAAGCCCTAAGCCACGTAAAATTTGCAATGGATAAATTAGAGGTGTCTAGTTTAGATCGTTGCTGGGCAAGTGTCATGATATGGTAATGTTGTGAGTAGATGTATGATAGATACTCTTACAACACACCTAACGTGTAAGTTCCATAGACCTTGGCCTTACACACAAAGGAATGATAGAGATCATACCATGATGCATATGATAGATATCAAATGCATGGACCATATCATCTCACTTTACACATTAGATGTTTGCATCTTATATTGCTAGTTTGGCATTTTAGTAGCATTTTAAGATGATCCCTCATTTAGATATCAAGATAAAAATGTATTCTTCCTTAAGTATGCACCATTCTATGGATCGTGTTTCGAGACATCACGTGATGATCGAGTGTACTCGACTCTACGCTTTCATACAACGGGTGTAAGACAGTTTTACACACGCGAGTACTAAGGTTCTTACTTGGAGAGCCTAGCATGTACAGACATGGACTCGGAACACGGACCGAAAGGTTAAGCATGAGTCATATAGTTGATGTGATTCCCATATTGATGCTCGCCTTTGAAGCTGCACTGACTCACGTGATGATCGGACTTGGTGTAGTGGATTTGGTTCATGTAATCACCAAAAAGGCACGAGGGATGTTGTTTTTGAGTGGGAGTTAATTTCTAATTTGGATTAGTCGAACTCAATTTGTCATAAACTAAATCTAAGTGAATTTGCATAATTTGTTGTAGTCATTGGCGTCTGTTCACTACCTTCTGCTTAGTTTTAATTGAGATAATAGAACTATAGAATTCTGGATATTTATTTTACAAACTGGTATCGTATAGTTTTCAATGTCTATTTAAAGTTTATAAGTCCTATTGCAAACTTTCAGCAAACTCTATTTACTCCATGAAGTTTAATAAGTACTATTAAATCAAGAGTAAGAATTCCAATGTTAGTATCTAAAGTATCATGTTTGCCTCCATAATTATTGATATTCAAAAGTTGTTTTAATATCAAGATTATATAGGAGCTAGAAATTGTTTCAGAAACCATCATGTGTGAAACATATTGTGATATCTGAAACAATGTTTTTGGTTGCATTATGATAGAGTATAATTTAGCAAAATACATGTTCTCATATTGTATGAGAATTTGTGAAGGATGGAGATGCTAAGCATTCGGATCTCCCAAAAAGGTTTTGGGAACTAACATTATACTCGCGATTCTTCCTTACAGGCTATAGTAGCTTGATCATGAAAGTTGTCATGATAAGGATGAATAGAAGATGTAAGTAAAATGTTTACTACACTAATAGACTACTAAAGAATGGATTTTTGAAAGAACACCAAACATTTGATGATGGTGATCCACTTCAAAGTGCAAGTTCAAAGGTATTAGTATTTGACTATATAAACTTTGTACTATGTGTCATGTGAATGACACCACTATTGATGTTGATAGATTATTTTAAAAGAAAAGGAATTGTTGAAAGAGAATCTATAAAATATTTGGCAGAAAATAAAAGGTTGGAGATGTCCAACTTAGGTATATAGAAGATATACATGTTATGGCTGTATTCCTTGCTTGCTAAACAATGTGGTTCTGAGGTATTGGATACCGAATTGGTTGGTATGAAGTGGCATACAGGACAACGCAATTCATGAACTGCAATGGCCTAAGTAACTAGCAAGAGAATAAGTGATGTTCATCAAAAAAAATAAAGTGTTATTGTGTTTTTTCGTTGTCGTCAAACCTAGCCTTCAAGATTTGTTTTAATAATTGTTATTTTGTTCTGGTATTACGAGAACAATGGTCGTTCAAATAATTACCGTATTCCATAAAGGATGGATGAACTTTTATAAGTCTAGTGGGAGAAATCACATCCATAAACACTATTGCTAAAATGTCGCAAGACAAATGATTGAAAGATCACTTATGAAGTGACATCGCTGTTTAAATTATATTGGAAAGAAAACATGAAGAAACTCCATGTTGATGGATTTTTGGAGTCTTTGATTTTGATCAATTGACGCTTGTGAGACTTTCCTCGAGATAATTGAAACTCCGTCCATAGGCTAAAGAGGAACGGATGACTAACTTATTGGATATTATACATATTGATGTATATGGTCCATTATATGTAGCCATATGCGATGGATCTTTTTGCTTTATATGCTTTCTCCAGAAATTTGAGTGAATATATCTATATATTTACTTAATAAGGTAGAAGTATGAAACATTTGAAAATTGTTGAAAGACTTTCAAGATGAAGTGAAAAATCATTGTAACAAGAAAATAAAAGAGTTTATGATTTGATCATAAAGGAAGATATTTTAGTTACATGTTTAGCAAAACACTTAAGATTTGAGGAATTGTTCCATGATTTGTGTTTTCCGGTAAACCATAGGTGTATGGCATATTCGAGAGATGAAATCAAACCATGTTTAACATGGTAAGATCACGGGTGTCATTTATAAAACTGCCATTATGTTTTAAGGATTGAAGCTTTAGAGACTACCGCTTTTACACTGAAAAGAGCACCATCTTGATCCGTTGAAATGACACCATATAAGTTATGGTTTGGGATAAAACCCGAATTGTCTTTTCTTAAATTTTGGTATGCTATGCATAAGTAAAATGTTTACAACCAAAGTCGGATAAGCACGTCTTTGTAGGTTATCCCAAAGAATTTGTTGGGAATTTCTCCATAACACCGAGGACAAAAGAGTTTGTTACTTGGAACGTCAAGTTTCTTGAGAAGGATTTTTTTCGTGAAAAGTTAAGTGGGAGGACAATAGAACTTTGATAAGGTTGTTGAACCTTAGCTATATGTGCTAAGTAGCATAGCGGCGGAAAGTGTCCTGGTGGCAGCCACAATGCTCATGGCTCCCGTGATTACAAAGGGTGTGATCTCGGATATTAGAGTTCCTATTGAACCGTGTGGGTCGGTAAGAATCAAATAATGTGATTTGATAAGCCAGTCGTTATTGTTTTGACAATGATGAACCTACTACATACAAAGAAGCGATGATGGGCCCTGACTCCATAAAATAACTAGAAGTCATAGAATCTGTGATAGTATCCATACACGAGAAATCAAGTTTCTGAACTTGGAAGACCCTCCGGAAAGGCATGAAGCCTATCGGTCGTGTTTGGATCTATAAAGAAATAGACATGGATGTTTAACATCTATGAAATAGTCGACATGTCGGAAAGAAGTTTACAACAATGTTCAAGGAGTTGACTATGACAAGATTTGATCTTTCATAGCGATATTTAGTCTTGATGGATTAATGTAGCAACCACTACATATAATTTGGTATATGGTAGTTGAATAAACAAAACGAGGTTCTTCTAATAGAATGGTTACCTAGGACATGTACATGACACGGTCTGAAGGGTTTTGTTAATTCAAAGGGTGCTAAAAGGGCATGCAAACTTCAATATTCAAAGTAAGCATAGCGGAGTTGGAATCTTCACCATGATGAAACTATTAAAAGAGTTTAAATTCATCAGAGATGATGAAGATGCTTGCATTTGCAAGAAATTAAGTGGGGGCGCCAAGACATATTTCTAATACATTATGTAGTGGACATATTGTTGATTGGAAATGATGTATCTTGTATTGACACAAGTTAAGAATTTCATTAAAATAAGATTTCGATGAAAGACTTGGGAAAAACCGGAATATTTCGCATCAATATCTATATGGATAGATTGAGGCGCTAACATGGTTGTGACAGACATACATATATGAGATATTGAAAGGGTTCAATATGGAAACAACAAGAAAGGTTCTTGCTGCATGGAAAGGATTGTATGAAGATTCAAGTGTTTTAACATTTGGTGAGTAAAATCACATGAAGTTTTTGATCGATTATACCGTGATATGTATATATCCAGATATGTCCTATGCTCTAAATGTTATGAGCACATACCAGAATGATTCATAAGATGATCATTGGACGATAGTAAAGATATTCTTATGAGCTTTGGAAGAACTAAGAATATATCATGTATAAGTGACATATAGTTAAAGGTAGTTCATTGTAAAGTGTTACATTGATACTAGTTTTGTCACAAGATACAAATTAAATTTATCTCAATTTAGACTATGGGTGGCACAATGTAATGGAAAGGATGTTCCGTGATGGATTTGGATGAGTTCCAACGTTGAGACATTGTGACGGATACTACAACAAAAGGCTAAATATATGACTGCTATAGTAGGAGCAAAGGAGGGCATTTGTGTTAAGTAGTTTGTTAGCAAATTAGGTGTGGTTCAAAGTGGGCTAATACTATGAAGATATATTGTATGACAATAATATCAACATATTTTAACCCGAACGAACTAAAGGTCTCACCAAAGGACCAAATTTATACAATGCCATCTCATTTGACAATGAGTGATGCGTAGAGACGCAAAGACATGCAAATATACATGGACCTGAAACTGTCAGATCCGGAGATTATGTTAACCACTAGCAATCGCGTATATGCAACACCAGAAAGCCATAGGTGTTCAATACGCAAAGTTTTTCAAACTAGATTATTGACTCTTGTGCAAGTGGGAGACTGAAGGGAATATGCCCGAGAGGCAATAATAAAGTGGTTATTATCTTATTCCATGTTTATGATAAATGTTTATTTTGCATGCTATAATTGTATTGATCGGAAACGTCAATACATGTGTGTTCAATAAACAAAATACAAAGTTCCTAGTAATGCCTCTCATATAAACTAGCTCGTTGATTAACAAGATGATCAAGGTTTCCTGATCATGGACATTGGATGTTGTTAATAACGAGATCACAACATTGGTGGAATGATGTGATGAACATTCATCCGAAGTATAGCATTACGATTAGAGTCATTATGTTTATATTTCTATAACATCATATGAAGTAATCTTAGTCCTTAGACCATGAGATCATGTTAATTGCTAACACCGGAATAGTATCTTGATAACATCAAACGTCACACCGTAATAGGGTGACTATAAAGGTGCGTTCAGTGCTACGAAGGTGTTATGTTGAGGCTCATGGATCAAGAGTGGGATTTTCCCATCCCGATGATGGATAGATATACTCTGGGCCCTCTCGGTGATATCACATTGAAATAGCTTGCAAGAAAGTGATGTTATCACAAGAATGTTATATCACGGGAATGAGAAAAGAGTGCATGTCGGTAATGAGATCAAACTCGGTATGGAGATACCGATGATTGATTCTCGGACATGTAATATATCGCGAGACAAAGGGATTTAGTTACTAGCGTTGAAGGTTCTCACGATCACTGAAGTCATCGTTGAATGTGTGGGAGTCAGTACGAATCTCCAGGTCCCGCTGCTGATTATTGATCGGAGAGGGGTCTCGATCATGTATACATTATTCGCGAACTGTAGGGTGACACACTTAAGGGATACCGACACCATTAGGATTAAATATGTTTCAGATAAAGATTTAAGAAAGCACTGGAATTATTTCAATAGACACCGAAACTGTTTCGGGTGAAATTGCTGAAATTGGTTCTGCATGTAATATTGAAATGTTCAGGGGGTTTTATGTGAATGTTTGTTAATTAAAGTAATTAACAAAATTCTGAATAAAAATAATAAAAGAGTTTTATTAAATGAGAGATCATTAAATTTGGAGAAATTTAATGCATTTAAAGTGGAGACTTTAAAAGAGAATGTGAAGGGGCATTTTAATGTGGAGGGGTTACCACCACATGAATGGGGGAGGTGAGGAGTCACCCCCTCCTCCTATAAAAGTCCCCCCTCTCACACCTTCATACTCACACCTCCTCGTGAAGGATCTCTCTCCCCCTCTAGTATTATTTCCCCATGGTCTCGGATTAGCGAGATACATGTTCCCGGTGGCTTTATCTAGAAAGGAGTTGCTGCTTCCGCTGCTTTGCTGGAGCGAGGGACGGAGGTTGTCGGGGTACCGGACGTGTCTGCGATCACGGATGCACCGCTGCTTTGCGGTGTTGTACTTGGTGGTGGTGAACATGCTGGAGCTGGATCTGATGGACGTGCTGGAGCCGGACCTGCTGGACTTCATCACGACCTTGAGATCGGCAAGTGTACGACTACATCATCCACGAGTTCCAACTTGTTAACAAAGCTTTGTTGTCTTTGAGGGTAAGTTCTCTATGGATGTATATCCACCTGTTGCTTGTATCTAGTAGATAGATCTTGGCGTATAGTTCCCATCGTAGGAATTTTTTTGTTTTCTATGATGCAAACCCAACAGTGATGACATGGGAAGCATTCAAAGTCAAGTTCAGCCGCACCCATGTGCCACAGGGTCTAGTCACTCGAATGAGGGATGAGTTCAGAGAGTTGAAGCAGGGTAGAATGACTGTGGTGGAATACCGTGAAAGATTCCTATCACTTGCCAGATACGCCCCTGATGAGATCAACACAGAGGCCAATAAGAAAGAGAGATTCTTGAATGGACTACATGATGAGATGCAGACTATCCTCGTTAACATCCGGTTCGAGGATCTCAAAGAGCTAGTCGACTCTGCCATTCAGATGGAAGGGAAGATTAACCAGGCAAACGATAATCGCAAACTTCGTATGATGCGCCAAGCTAGATCCAGCAGTCACCAAAAGTACCATCCCAACCCCTCACCAGGATATGCACCAAGGAACAATCGACCCCCAATGTCTCGCCCCAGCTACCCCAACCGTAGCGGAGGCAATGTGAAATCCGGAGGACACAACAACAACTCCGGCAACGCCAACAATTTCAACCGTGCCCCTCCCAAGAGCAACAACAACAACAACAATACTACACCCAGAACCGGCAGCAATGCTATGCCTGTCGCAGCAAAAGACAAGTCCCAGATAACTTGTTTCGAGTGTGGAGTGAAGGGTCACTATTCCAATGAGTGTCCCAAGAAGACTGCTGCCACTGCCAATGTGAATGCCCCAGCTCACCAGCAGCGTCGTGTTCAACTGGGGAGAAGGTTTTCCCCAGGGAACCCTCACAACCGCAATGTTCGTCTCTTCCACATGAACACCGAAGAAGCCCAAGAAGCGCCAGACGTAGTGCTGGGTATGTTTTCTGTCAACTCAGTTTTAGCAAGGGTATTGTTTGATTCTGGAGCATCGCATTCATTTGCCACCGAAGAATTTGCATGCACTAGTAAGATTCACCCCACCAACTTGAAGCATGTCATGATAGTTCAAATCCCCGGTTCAACTACAAAAGCTAGAAAATTTTGCAAAGTTGTGCCTATCAGAATACATGGGATAGATTTTTATGCCAACCTAATTGTACTTGGAACCAAAGGATTGTAAGTAGTACTAGGTATGGACTAGATGTCAAGGCATAAAGGACTGATAGACTGTGCTAAGAAAGCCATCACCATGACCAGTAGCTCTGGAGTCACCGTAGAGCATATATCTGAAACCTTACCCCACCAATTCAAGTGCAACAAGAGTCTAGCCCTACCCACCATAGACCAAGTCAGAGGAGTCTGTAAATACCCCGACGTATTCCTAGATGAATTGCCAGGTATGCCCCGGATAGGGATATTGAGTTCATTATTGAACTAATCCCCGGAACTGAACCCATAGCCCAGAGACCCTATAGCATGAACCCCTCAGAGTTAGTGGAACTGAAGAAGCAGTTGGATGCCATGTTAGCAACAGGCTTGATTCAACCAAGCGCATTGCCATGGAGATCACCAGTGTTATTTGTCGACAAGAAGGATGGAGGCAACCGCCTGTGCACAGATTACAGAAAGTTGAATGACGTCACGATCAAGGACAAGTACCTCTTGCCAACGATAGAGGATCTATTTGATCAGTTGACTGGAGCCCAGGTATTCTCAAAGATTGATCTTAGGACTAGTTATCACCAACTTAACATTCGTGCAACGGATATTCCGAAGACCGCCTTTACTACTCGCTATGGTTTATACGAGTATACGGTTATGTCTTTTGGATTAACCAATGCCCCTGCTTATTTCATGAATCTCATGAATAAGATCTTTATGAATTTCCTAGATAAGTTTGTAGTTGTGTTTATCGACGACATCCTTATCTACTCCAAGTCAGAAGAAGAGCATGAGCAACATCTGAGAATCATTCTTGAAACCCTGAGAGAGCATCGGTTATATGCCAAGTTCAGCAATTGTGAGTTTTGGCTGAAAGAAGTAGGATTCCTAGGACATATTGTGTCTGCCGGAGGAGTCTCTGTTGATCCCGCCAAGATCAAAGATGTCGAAGAATGGGAAGCCCCAACCACTCAAACCCAAGTCCGTGCATTTCTCGGATTAGCGGGATACTACCGCAAGTTCGTAGAAGGATTCTCGAGCATCGCCAGACCCATGACCCAATTGCTGAAGAAGGACAAAAAGTTTAAATGGACTGACAAATGTGAAGCCAGTTTCCAAGAGCTAAAGAAGAGATTGATATCAGCCCCAATATTAATCATGCCAGACATCAAGAAGCCATTTGATGTATATTGTGACGCATCCAAGATTGGTCTCGGATGTGTATTGATGCAAGAAGGAAAAGTCATCGCATATCTATCTCGACAACTGAAGCAGCATGAGCAGAACTATCCGACCCATGATCTTGAGCTAGTAGCTGTAGTTCTAGCATTGAAGAGATGGCGTCATTATCTGATGGGTAATCACTATGAGATTTACTCAGATCACAAGATCTTGAAGTATATTTTCACTCAGAAGGAGCTGAATATGAGGCAAAGGAGATGGATAGAGTTAATCAAGGATTATGACCTTGACATTCACTATCACCCCGGCAAAGCCAATGTGGTAGCGGATGCTCTTAGCAGATTGCCTTGTAGGCTAAACACTATGATCAAGGAGAAGCAGCCAAGTTTGTATGAAGAGTTGGAGCAGTTCAGAACTGAGCTCGTTAGCAAAGGATTCTTAGCTAGCATTGAACTTCAACCCATGTTGATCAGCCAAATCAAGGAAGCCCAGAAGGGGAATGAAATATCGACGGAATCAAGCGTCGTATTGGTATAGGAAAGGTACCTGGATTCACTGAAGATGAAGAAGGAGTTATGTGGTACAGAGGACGTATCTGTGTACCAGCAGATTCGGAGCTGAAGCAAGTTATCATGCAGGAAGCTCATGATACTCTTTATTCTATCCACCCCGGAGGAACAAAGATGTACCAAGATTTGAAAGAACAATTTTGGTGGCACAAGATGAAGAGAGAAATCGGAAGCTACATCGCCAAGTGTGACATCTGTCAAAGAGTCAAAGCAGAGCATCAGCGGCCTGCAGGGCTATTGCAACCATTGCAGATTCCGGAATGGAAATGGGATTCCGTAGGAATGGACTTTATCACCGGTTTGCCTACTTCCAGTAGGGGAAATGACTCAATCTGGGTCATTGTTGATAGACTATCCAAGGTAGCTCACTTCATACCTGTCAATACTACATACCAGAGTTCGAAGCTAGCAGAGTTGTATATTGCTAGGATTGTTAGTCTGCATGGAACCCCCAAGACCATAGTATCAGATCGAGGAACCCAGTTTACCTCGAGATTTTGGCAGAAAGTTCAGGAAGGACTAGGAACCAAGTTGAACTTCAGCACCGCTTGTCACCCACAAACTGATGGACAGACTAAGAGAGTCAACCAGATCCTAGAGGATATGTTAAGAGCTTGTGTGTTAGAGTATGGATCAAAATGGGAAGACTGCCTGCCGTTCATAGAATTCTCATATAACAACAGTTATCAAGCTAGTTTGCAGATGGCACCATTTGAATTCCTATACGGAAGAAAGTGTCGTACCCCTTTGAATTGGTCGCAAGTAGGAGAGAGTCATATCTTTGGACCCGACATTCTCTGCGAAGCCGAAGAGAAGGTTCACAAAGTCCGTGAGCACCTCAAGACCGCCCAATCCAGACAGAAGAGTTATGCTGACAAGAGAAGGAGAGACCTGACTTTCAATGTCGGAGATTTTGTATATCTCAAGGTTTCACCATTGAAGGGAACGCAACGCTTTAGTCTGAAAGGAAAGTTAGCCCCCAGATATATCGGGCCCTTCAAGATTCTGAACCGTCGAGGAGAAGTATCGTATCAACTGGAACTACCGGAAGAGATGTCAGCCATCCACAATGTGTTCCATATCTCGTTACTTCGCAAATGCCTGGAAGTGCCGGAGAAGACTGAAGTTTTCAAGAACATCGATCACCAAGCTGTTGAGATCAACAATGACCTAACATATCGTGAAGTGCCCATCCGTATCTTAGAAGAAGCTTACAGAACCAAAAGGACCAGGAGTATCAAATTTCTCAAGATTCAATGGAGCAACCATACCGAAGAGGAAGCCACTTGGGAGCGAGAGGGTTACATTAGGACAGAGTTCCCAGATCTCTTTAGTTCCTAGTTTTCTTTGTAAATCTCAGGACGAGATTTTTCTTAAGGGGGGAAGGTTTGTAACATCCCAAAACTTTAATCCAATGTTATTAAGATCCAAATCATCAAATTTAGGGTTAACAAAAACTTTTCCAATTAAAATTATTAAAGCATTCATATGTGTGTGCATTTAAAATAGGAGTTGTTTTGAATTGCCATGATTAAGTGATCCTTTGCTTGTAAAATGATACTTAGGTGAAATAAACATCATCTATATCATTTCCAAACAAATCCCAAAGAAAAACAAATCAAAATGAATAAAAGATGCAAATGGTCATTTTGGCCAAATTAACTACCATGCCTACTTTGGCTATTCCTAGAACTCAAAACCTAACAGAAACAAATGTGGATCTTTGCACCCCTTGCTAGTACATATAATGATGTACCAAGGCCCACTTTGTGATCTGCCAAAAACATTCAAACACTAAATTTAAATGACATTTGAAAATTGAATCTAGTTCATATGGGAAGATCCCACTATTTCAAAAACCACTCAAATGAACTCAATTTTCAAAACCCAAGCACCCACAGAGTCTCAAGCTTAATACTAACACACCCACCAAAAATCTTTTCAAAATTCCAAAGTTTATTTCTTGCGGCCATTTCTACAAACACTTGGCAGGCATGGTTTAAACTCTAAAACTAGCTCACTCTTTTGTACAGGGTTTTGCCCCCATTTGATCTCCATTTAATCCCTTGGTCCCCAAATGATCAAACCAGGCCAGTAGCACCTCACCCCCTTGTCCCTAGTGGCATTGCCATGCCATGCCGAGCACCTACTCGCTGGCCCAACTTGCAACCGTCGCAGCAGACCACTCCCCTCTCTCTCGCCATGTATACGAGCTACCCCGGACCTCACTGCCACCCTCTGTCCCCTCCGCGAGCACAGCCGAGCCATGGACCACTGCTAATGCGTCACGCCTAGTGCGTCTGCGCCATGTCGAGCACGCGCCAGAGCGTCGTGCCCGACATGCCTGCACAAGCCGCCCCTCGACCACAGCTCGCCCCCACCGCGTCACCATGACCCTAGGAGCACGCCAGACATGCCCGTTCGCCGACCATTGCACCACAGACACCGCTCGCCGTCGAAACCGCCGCCTCTGCCGCTCAGAGCGCACACACAGTCCGACCAATTGCCACCGTCCCTAGGCTAGCATTTAAGCCATAGCGCATCACCAGGAGACCAGCCACCGTCCCCTACCTCACGCCACGCTGCTAGCACACTGTGCAGCCCTCACCGGAGCCGCCCGCCCATGCCTCTTGGCCGCGTCATCGTCCTATAAATAGAGGCCTTCCCTAGCCATTCTCTGCACACCATTCACCTCCCCTCACCTCACTGATCATTCCACACTTCTCCCTGGAGCCACTCGAGCTCGCAGTCACCGGAATTTCACCGGAGCAGGCCGCCTCTGGAGGAGAAGGGTGTCATTGATTGCAACCACCCCCGGAGCTGCCTCGACCATCCCTGAGCTCGCCGTCGACCACCAGTTCGTTTGCCCCCATCTCCGTTGTCGTTCGAGCCCTGGTACGCCCCCTGAGCACCCCCACCGAGCCGCTAGGGTTAGAGTTCGTCAGCGACAAGTCCGTCGTTGATGACGACCACCAGCCGTTAGATCTAGTTCTAATACTACAGTCCACATCGCCCCGTACCGCTTCGCGTGTTATGAGCCTCTGACCGGTGGACCCCCCTGTCAGTTGTGCCCCGCATCGTGTAGTGTCACTGGGCCGGCCCATTAGTTTTCCCGCGCTAGCTCGTGAATTCAAATTAGGATTTTTCTTTTTTAGTTTAAACCTAGTTCTGTCCCTTAGTTTAAAAATCAATTCAGAGAGATTTACAAATCTAATTGGAGTGATTCCAATTTTGTTAGAAAGCTACTAAAAAGATCTATCCAAGCCCGTTGGATTTAATTCATAGAGTTAGAGATCTCTCCTAGTAAAAATAACAAGACAGAAGCTTTTGCACATTCAAACATTTTTATAAAACCAACCAAAATAGCTTTTGAGTTGATTCCAACTCTCAAAAATCACATTTCACCATACCTATCTAAAAATGTAATAATATTAAGGTTTACATGCAGTGACTTTGGACTAGTAACAAAATAATGCTATATAGGCATTTCTAGTCACTTTAAATCATTAAATAATGAACTTAAACCAAAGTAATTGTGATCCAACCCCTAAATCACATTCCCACATGTTAGAATATGTGGTGATGACATGTGTCCACATGATCCCATATTTGAAGTGGTGAATATTAAATCTTAGTTAAAATTCAATGAGT
This sequence comes from Avena sativa, assembly GCA_916181665.1. Lineage (NCBI taxonomy): Eukaryota > Viridiplantae > Streptophyta > Magnoliopsida > Poales > Poaceae > Avena > Avena sativa. Next base: position 453,210,171 of record OV702295.1, on the reverse strand, counting down.
AGAAATTACTTTTCTAAAATAAAAAGAATGCAACTAGTTAACAAAACTTGTGATGCTTGTGATGACAATAGATCATCAAATGTGTGCCTTAGAGTGCTAAATAGACTAGTTAATAATTGTTTGGTGATTGTGTACTCCGTGTGTATTTATAGACGATAGTAGCGACCAAGCCTTCGAGGAGGAGGAGTTCTATCCAGAAGAGTATGAAGAAAACTTCAACCACTACACCAACCAAGGCAAGCTAGCACTATCTAAGCTAACACTTGCAAGTCTTATACTAGCAAGCCCCCCATTAACAATGCAAGCTAACCTTGCAATCTAGATAACCCAAGCAAAGATGTATTGGGCATGCTTTGGTTATACCACCTTGACTACTATTTACCCCAAGTATTATTTTCAAGCTTTACTTTCTTTTACTTTACCCAAAGTTCTTTACTTGTTTTGAAGGTAGCATAAAAAGTATAAAACTTGACCTATATAGAAACCTTTAGATGTCATTCTATGGCATGAGATTGATCCCATCTTTCCACCTTAGTGAATACTCTTAACTTAGTAGTTTAGAGTAGATAAAAACTTGAGTCACTCTAGATGGGAATACTTGGTGAAAATGAATTATGAAAACCTTGGAATGATGAGTCATTCTATTGAGATGTTTTGACATGTCTTGAGAAACACAAATGGTTTATGATGGTGAAAACGTTGAGGCATGAGCCTTAACCCCTTTTACAAAATTGATGGTTGGATTCGGATGCGATACCATTCCAAATTTACCGTACAACCATAATACCTGAATTGGGTAAGGCTTAGCCGGAAGTTTATATGCATTAGTATTAGTTCCCCCGCGGGAGAGGTTTGAGTTGAGGCTACCTCTCAATGTTCTCCACCTATGAAGTGCCCAAGATGACAGATGGTCATGGTTGGGAGGCCATACTCATAGGAGAGGTGCTTATACTAGGGTGTGTAATTGAAAGGTTATGTTTGATTATCTGCATACTAAGTATGATGATTCAGGGTTATCCCTGACAGATGTATCGAATCTTGTGGTGAAAGTGTACCACCTCTGTAGAGTGTCAAACTATTCGAATAGCCGCGTCCGCGGTTATGGACAGTTGGAGTGGCCATACTATTTCGTTGTCAGATGTTTTCAAAATGACTTATGAAATGAATGCTGAATCTTGACTTGACCACAATAGAGTTGTGACTATGACACTATCTTCCCAACTTAAGTGGTTCTAAAACTTTATTTTATCTTTCTTTGTTTCTGAACTTAGCTTAGGTTTCAAACTTAACTTTATAGTTAATCTTAGAGTTAACACTTTAACTTAGAACTGTACTACTTGTTAGTGGTAGTTTGCGAGTACTTAAAGAGTACTCATGGCTTTTGTCCCTGGCTATTCTCATGGCCAGACTATGAAGGAGATTACCAAGATGATGGTCAGCAAGACGTCTACGATAACTAGCATTATCTGCCTTCGTCAGCATTGCGTGTGCCCCTGAAGATGGACCCCACCACTACGCTTACTTCTTTATTTCTGCTGCTTGATTTGTATTAAGACTGGATCATGAGATCCTTATTTGTGTAAGACCTTACGTATGGTTTGTAATGGATGATGTACTGTGATATCCAATCCGTTATGTCTCGCAAAAATGGTAATCCTGGGATTGCGAGGTATGGCATAACGGGCATCTGGGATTAAAAATCTGGGTGTTGACAGCACCCATGGAGGGTGTCCCTTCACCTCCCCCATTCATGTGGTGGTAACCCCTCCACATTAAAATGCCCCTTCACATTCTCTTTTAAAGTCTCCATGTTAAATGCATTTAATTTGTCCAAATTTAATGCTCTCTCATTTAATAAAACTCTTTTATTAATTTTATTCAGAATTTTGTTAATTACTTTAATTAACAAACATTCACATAAAACCCCCTGCAACATTTCAATATCACATGCAGAACCAATTTCAGCAATTTCACCCAAAACAGTTTCGGTGTCTATTGAAATAATTCCAGCGCTTTCTTAAATCTTTATCTGAAACATATTTGCTCCAAATGGTGTCGGTATCCCTTAAGTGTGTCACCCTACGCTTCGCGAATAATGTAGACATGATCGAGACCCCTCTCCGATCAATAATCAGCAGCGGGACCTGGAGATCCGTACTGACTCCCACATATTCAACGATGACTCTTGTGATCGTGTGAACCTTTAACATTGTAACTAAATCCCTTTGTCTCGCGATATATTACATGTCCGAGATTCGATCATTGGCATCCAAATACCTAGTTTGATCTCATTTCCGACATGCACTCTTTTCCCGTTCCCGTGATATAACATTCTAGTGATCACATCACTTGCTTGCAAGCTATTTCAATGTGATATCACCGAGAGGGCCCAGAGTATATCTATCCGTCATCGGGATGGACAAATCCCACTGTTGATCCATGAGCCTCAACATAACACCTTCGTAGCACTAAACCCACCTTTATAGTCACCTTGTTACGGTGTGACGTTTGATGTTATCAAGATACTCTTCCGGTGTTAGCAATTAACATGATCTCATGGTCTAAGGACTAAGATTACTTTGTATGATGTTATAGCAATATAAACATAATGACTCTAATCGTAATGCTATACTTCGGATGAATGTTCATCACATCATTCCACCAATGTTGTGACCTCGTTATTAACAACATCCAATGTCCATGATCAGGAAACCTTGATCATCTCGTTAATCAACGAGCTAGTTTATATGAGAGGCATTACTAGGAACTTTATATTTTGTTTATTAAACACACATGTATTAACGTTTCCAATTAATACAATTATAGCATGTAAAATAGACATTTATCATAAACATTGAATAAGATAATAACCACTTTATTATTGCCTCTCGGGCATATTCCCTTCACTTGCATACTTTCCATTGTTAGTAGCTATATTGGCCAAGTAGATGCTAGCAACTCCAAGAGTTAGTATTTATGCTCGATAGTGGGTTCATGCCTCTAGTAATCTGGGGAAGTGACAGAAATCTCTAAGGTACTAGATGTGCTGTTGCTACTAGGGAGAAAACAACAATCCTTTGTTCATAGAACAATCGTATTGTTTACTTTACACACAATTCGTAATTCAATAATCTGTTGCTTGCAACTTAATACTGGAGGGAGTTCGGATGATAACCTGAAGGTGGATTATTAGTCATAGATGCAGTTGGATGATGGTCTATGTATACTGTTGTAATGCCCAATCAAGTCTCAAAGGAGTCAAGTTGATTAGTATATGCATGTATAGTTTTCTTGATGTTTGTCAATTGCCCCGCTATAATTTGTTCACCCAACTTGTTATCTATCTTAAGGAGAGCCACCACTAGTGAACTATGGACCACGATCCTTTCTTTTACAATCAATTGTTTACTGCTTTGTGTTTACTTTCTGCAAACTATTACTTTCTTCCATTCAATACGTTTAATCCTTTGTTTTTAGCAAAACCGGTGAGATTGACAACCTCATCGCAAGTTGGGGGCAAAGTTCTGTGGTTGTGTTGTGCAGGTCTCCACGTTGCTACTAGCACCGGTAGTGCGCCCTGCCAAGGCTCAGCTAGCAACACCTTTGGGGTGTTTCCTTGCTCCTACTGGATTGGTAACCTTGGTTTCGTACTGAGGGAAAACTTGCTGCTGCGCTCATCATACCTTCCTCTTGGGGTTCCCCAATGAGATCGATATATTTTGGGCCATCAAGCTTTTTTCTAGCGCCGTTGCCGGGGAGTCAAGGACATCTTCACAAGGGGAGTCCCTCATAACCAATCTCTTTACTTTGTTATTTTTGTTTTGCTTAGTTTACTTTTGTTTTGTTTGCTTGTTTTCTTATCAAAAACACACACAAAAATTAGTTCTACTAGTTTTGCTTTCTTTATTAAAAACACAAAAAAATTAGTTCCTATCTTAAGTTGCCATTATGTCTAGCCTTGCTCCAATCACTATGTCTCCTAAGGAAATTATTTTCACTTTTAAACAAGAAATTGAAGAGGGTTTCAAAGAAGCTTGGTCTAGAATCTCTGATCTACATGAAAAAACTGAACCTAAAATGACTCAAAGCTTGTTCCTTAGCAGTTTTTACCTTGGAATTGCTCTTTGCTATAGATATGCTTTGGATGCTGTTGTGGGAGGAGATTTCCTCCAATGCAATGAGGATGATGCTGTTAATGCCATAAAGAAATTGATCTTTACTTACAACTTGCCTAGCAAATCTGATTCTTCCTTTATAAACATATTTGCTAGATTGAACACTCTTGAGACCCGCACTAATAGTTTAAAGGATTGTTATAACATGCTTAGAGAGCATCATAATTATGTCCCATCAAATTCTGAACCATCCAAGTGGCTTCCCACAATAAAGATTGATATAAATAATGAAACTTTTCAAGCTCGCTATGATATCATGTCTGAATTTTGTCTTATGCCCAAAGATGTCTATGAATCTTTGAATCTTTGGGGGCTTTCTGAAGGAGGAAAAGAAATATCTCTTGCTAATAATGCCACAATATTACCTATTGGAATATCTGAAGAAGTGTTTACAAAGATCCTAGGGAAAATGGTTTCTACTGATTATCTTGTCATTGAATGTGCAGGAAAAGGATAGATTACACTTGGAAGATCCCTATTAAAGCTCCTTGGAGCAATAATAGATGTGGGAAAGGGGACCATGCACTTTGCTTCTCCACCAAACAATCATATGTTCCTCAAGGTTAAGAATAAAAGCAAGAGAGGTAAGGGCAAGAGATTTGGTTTTAATGCTTCTTCATTGGAGAATACTTGATTCTTTTTCTTGCTTCTTATGCCTAACTTAAAGGCATTAAAGAAAAGTACTTATTGGGAGATAACCCAAAAGTTTTTGATGAGTCTTGGAAGTTATTACCTCTGTAATAACCGCTCCTTATCCTTTATTTGCTTTTTGTGCCAAGAGTAACCTCTAATGAGAGAGAAGTAATGATTGGGAAAGTTGCTGTCCTGAAACAGATTTCTGTGCTTCTACCCCAGGTTGTTATATAACTTTTGTTAGTTCAACACTTTTTGATTTGAGCAACAGAAGGTCTTCGAAAATTTTTGTCTTTACCTGCTAGTCTGTTTTGACAGATTTCTGCCATTATTTGCATTTGCTTCTTGTTAGTTCCTTTTTGAGTTCTTTTGGGGAATTGAGATTTTTGAGGGAAGTTCTATAGTAGATAGTGTTTTAATGGTAGTTTTATTGGTGTTAGAACTGAACCTAAGGACCTATTATCTTGAGTGCACTAATGTTGCTAATAAAGATTGTGTGAAGTTTTGTATGAAGGAAAAAATTTAGGTGTATGGAAGGAACGAGTAATGAGATGAAGGATGGACTAAAGCTCAATCTTGGGGATGCCACGCGTGTCACCCCAATAATTATCCAAGAAGTACAAGCGTCAAAGCTTGGGGATGCCCAAGGCATCCCCTTCTTCATCAACAAAAATCCTAGGTTTCTTCCAAACGCTTCATTTTTATTGTTTCATGCACAGTTGTGTTGTTCTTGGAGCGTCTTATTTTTCGTTTTCGTTTTGGTTTTTTGTTTGCTTGGTTTGTTTAGTTTGCTGAATAAATTGGTTGGACCCCCTCTTTCATGCATTGGTTTTCAAATAGTTTGGTTTGGATTGGAAAAGAGTAGGAAAGTTCATACTTAAGTGGTAAAGAGAGCTTGTTTTTTGAGTGTGGCCTATGCTTTGTCATGCCATGCTTGATATTGTTTTGGCTTTACGCTTAGTATTCTTTGATGTAGCATGACTTGTTATAAAAAATTGAGATTGCTTAATGTGCTTTGGATGAATCATGCATTGTTTTAGTATATTAAAGCATAGTTTAGTGGTATTCTCCTTTGATGCTTTATTTGGGTTGACTTGGCACATGCTCACACCATGTCATGACTATCCAAAGTCACCATAGACTTGATGATCCTTTAGTTTTCAACTTGTAGTATCACTTTATGCTTTGATCAATGATGTTTTATCGCTCTACATGATTATGGCCATTATTGCTCTCTTAGTTTGTCGCTCCTAGTCTTTTGCTAGCCTCCGTAACCAAGTATGAGTTCCACTCATACATCCAACTCCTTAAACCAAGTTATTCTAAAGAGTCCACCATACCTACCTACTAGCTTATGCTATTCCAAGTATATTCTTGTTTTTTTCTACCTTCCAAATTAAATTTGTTATGTGAAAATTAGTGATTAAAGCTCTCACGAACTTGATGACACACTTTACTTTTCTTGCATTTAATAAACTTAAACCATTGGGTCCTTCTTTGTTGCGTATATGCTTGCGCTTTATAAGTTGAAATTAACAGAACCATGTATCATGGGGAACGCTTTCAACATTGCACGTGTACTTTGTACCCCGTTGATATTATGTTCTTTTGCTTATGGATCCTGGCGGTGTGAAATAAAAGTGGAACTTGTAAGATCATGGAGTTTGTATGTGTGTTAGAGAAACGCCTGGGCCGCTAGCCTAAGCCATGCCTAATCATGGTGGAAACTTGCAGCATCACCATAATGAGCATTCTATGAAGCATCCTCAATAAAAACCTATGCAAATAGCAAATAAAAAGATTGCTGAGATGCTCATTGTCTGCTTGCCTTGTCATTTTGATTATGGGATAGCTCCTGTATCATGTGTAAGGGGTACCCCGTTGGAGGTTCTTTATGATACATATGTATTTACAATGACAAGAGCTTACTCGTGACTAAAGTTTAGTAGCATGAGGTTCGGTCTTCGTAAGTAAGGGGCATGAGATTTCGGCTTATAACTTGTCAAGCATATCCTCTTAGTTGTGTCACTTTAACCTTAATCACCTTAAAGATGCTTATGATAGGGGCAATGAGAGATGAAAGCTAACAAGTACCATAATTTTTGGAAGCTCTTTATGAGACTTGAATCCCTACTTCCTTCTATGAAGGCCTTTCTTTTACTTTTATGTTGAGTCTCCACCTTCTATCTTTATGCACCTACTTTGAGAGCATAGTGGCCATTCTTAGTTCTATGTGCATTGTCCCAAGACTAGTTGATTGATGCATAACTTGATATTGCTTGTTTTAAACTATTTGTATCTAGTCACTCTTATGAACTTTGAAGGTGTCCTATGCATTTATGTTTTGCTACTCCATGAGGGACAAGATGAATGCTACTATGCTATGTTTTATTTATGTGAAACAAACAAACGCCTTGCAAAGCATTGTTATTCATGAATCTTCTGTTTGTGCCTTTTCATGTTGCAACTTAGTTGCTTTGTCTTATTGCTAGAACTTTATCTTTCATGTTATGATTGAAGTATTATGATCCCAGCTATCCATGTTTTACAAATACTTTGATCAAGTTTATGATGGTGCATGTCACCTCAAAAATTATTCTTTCTTTTTATCACTTACCTACTCGAGGACGAGCAGGAGTTAAGCTTGGGGATGTTGATACATTGCAAATGTATCTATAATTTTTTATGTTCCATGCTTGGTTTTATCTACTTTCTTATGTTTTGTTCCAGCTTTGGAGTACTTTTCATATGATTTCTTGGACTAACCTATTAACAAGAGCCATAGTGCTAGTTGCCTGTTTTCTGCTGTTTTTGGTTCTAGGAAAGTCAGAAAATGAATATTCTTGGAATTGGACGGGACAAAAGCCAAAGTCAGTATTTCACTAAGGGACACACGGAGCCAGAATACGAGACGGAGAGGGGCTGAGGCCTGGACACACCACCTGGCCACGCGACCAGGCCTGGCCCATGCCGGGGGGTGGTGTGGCCGCCTTCAGCACCCCCTCGGCCTCCCCTTCCGACTATAAGATGCCTCCGATACAAAAACCCTAAGTACCCGATCAAAAATCCACGAAAGAGTCTGTAGCCATCGTCGTATCCATCCCTAGATCAGGAGGGATCTAAAGCTCTTCCCGGCACCCTATCGGAGAGGGGATTTCACCCTCGAGGCCTTCTTCATCATCATGCAAGCCTCCGGTGTGATGCATGAGTAGTTCATCTCTGGACTACGGGTCCATGTAGTAGCTAGATGGCTGGTTCTCCTCCTTTGTGCTATCATGTTTAGATCTTGTGAGCTCCGTTCATGATCAAGATCATGTTTGTAATTCCTACATGTTGTGTTTGCGGGGATCCGATGGATATTGAGATGCTATTTCAGATTGATTATTGATTCTATCATGTCTTTGTTATTTGTGATCTTGCATGCTTTCCGTTGTTAGTAGCTATCTTGGCCAAGTAGATGCTAGCAACTCCAAGAGTTAGTATTTATGCTCGATAGTGGGTTCATGCCTCTAGTAATCTGGGAAAGTGACAGAAATCTCTAATATATTAGATGTGTTGTTGCTACTAGGGAGAAAAGAAACAATCCTTTGTTCATAGAAAAATCGTATTGTTTACTTTACACGGATTTGTAATGCAATAATCTGTCGCTTGCAACTTAATACTGGAGGGGGTTCGGATGATAACCTGAAGGTGGATTATTAGTCATAGATGCAGTTGGATGATGGTCTATGTATAATGTTGTAATGCCCAATCAAGTCTCAAAGGAGTCAAGATGATTAGTATATGCATGTATTGCTTTCTCGATGTTTGTCAATTGCCCTGCTGTAATTTGTTCACCCAACTTGTTATCTATCTTAAGTAGAGCCACCACTAGTGAACTATGGACCCTGGTCCTTTCTTTTACAATCAATCTACAATCAATTGTTTACTGCTTTGTGTTTACTTTCTGCAAACTATTATTTTCTTCCATTCGATACGTTTAATCCTTTGTTTTCAGCAAAACCGGTGAGATTGACAACCTCATCGCAAGTTGGGGGCAAAGTTCTGTGGTTGTGTTGTGCAGGTCTCCACGTTGCTACTAGCACCGGTAGTGCGCCCTGCCAAGGCTTAGCTAGCAACACCTTTGGGGTGTTTCCTTGCTCCTACTGGATTGATAACCTTGGTTTCGTACTGAGGGAAAACTTGCTGCTGTGCTCATCATACCTTCCTCTTGGGGTTCCCCAACAAGCTCGATATATTTTGGGCCATCAGAGTACCTCTGCCGCGGGTTCACCTGGTTCTTCTGGAACATCGCCGGCGAGATCGGCGAGAAACCAACCGGCAAGGTGACGCTTGGATGGCTCCCCCAAACGGCTCCATACTACGCACGCGAAGACGCCGCTTCCCTCATCGCCTGGGCCTCGGCCGCAGAGTGAACCTTGGCGAGCGCCTTCCCCTCCTTGCCCCTTGTCTCCCTGTCTCTACGGCTGTCCGATTCGACCTTTCTCTTCTTGGATAGGGCCAGCCATGCGGCATCGGTGATGTCTTTAGGTCTCGGCGCGGGAGTTCTTGGCTTCCTCGCCTTCTTCTTCATCGGTGCGCCGGCAGCGGATCAGGGTTTGATGAAACCCTTTGGCAGCATGGTGAGCGGGAACTCGGTGAACTAGCGGGAGATGTGGGGGAATGGCGGGAGCTCGGCGAACTGGCGGGAGATGTGGGCGGTAGGGAAGGAGAAAAGGGAGGGCACTCGTCCTTCTGTCGCTGACAAGAGTGGCCCACATGTTTTTTCGCTTCATCCGGTATACAAACAAACTCAGGTCCCTAGTAGCCTCTATTCAACTAGTTCAGTGGGCAGACGATGATCAAGGTTTCCTGATCATGGGCTAAATAAAAGTCACTGACGATGAAGTCATATCATCTGGAATGATGTGATGGACACTTCCCACCAATGATTGTTGCAACACGATCATGTCACTTAGTTCACGTTGCAATTGTTAGAACCAGATTGTCCTAATCCTTAGACTGTGAGATCATATAAATCACTATTATCGGAGGATGCTCTGACTGTATCAACCGTCATCTCGTGAAAGGGTGGCTATAAAGGTACACGTTGGGTATCCAAAGGAGCATGTAGAAGCAATTTGCTTCAAGATCGGGAATTGTTCTCCTGTGTGATGGGGAGATACAACTGGGCCCACTCGGTGAATTACATCCATGTTGCACAGCACATGGCTAGGTCATGGGGATGTTATTTCACGGGAACGAGTAAAACAGTACTTGTTGGAAACGAGATTGAACAAGGTATCATGATACCGATGATCAAATCTCGGACAAGTCTTGTATCATGAAGAAGGGAATTGGATATATCAGTTCCGGTTCGACACGATGGAGATTCGTGGAGTGCATAGGGGTCACATGGGCATCCCGGTCCGTCTATTGATCATTGATATGGATCATGTCTAGAGCATTCCCGAACCGGAGGGAAACACGCTTAAGGGTGATACAACGCTTTGAGATCCTCCCGCGAGATGGAATCATGAAAGAGAGAGAAATCAGAATCATTTCGGAGAGATCCGAAGTTGTTCGGAGAAAGAAGGAAAGGAAAAGGCCGAAAGGAGTTTCGGATAAATAGCGATTTAATATATGCATTTATTATATGTTAATTATGAATTAACTTATACTAAATAAATATTTAAATTAATATTTGTGGGCATCTTCCACTATAGGGCCAATTCCTTGGAGGAAATCAGCCCCAATAGGGACAAATAGGCAGAAACAGCATAGCTAGAGTAGCTGGGCCACATTGGCCAGCCCAAGCGAGCGAGGTAGCTTTACGCGCCGCACAGGGGTGGGAAGCAGCACCAACCATCCGTTGTTGTCGCGTCTTGGGCCACGACCTCCCTCTGGCCCATCACAGGAGCCAGGGGCATGGGCAGACGGGCGGGCACGAGGTGGGTCACAGGGACCACCTGGCCGCTGCTCCTCTCCACCCGGGATAGCCATCTATGCTAGGTCGCCGCTGTGGGCTGGGCCGTGCCGGCACAAGGAAGAGGCCCACCCGGGCGCCTCGCTGTTGTTGCGTGCGTTCCAGGTTGTTGTGCTGTGCTGGGCCCAGTGGAGTGGCCCACCCATTCGGCCAGCCCCTTTTGTTTTGCCTTTTTCCTTGTAATTTTAGTCCCACATGGGGCACCTAAAGGGGAGAGCACACCTCCCTCCTCCTATATAAAGGGGTGCCCGTGGGTGGGATTAAACACACATTAATTGAAGTATTCCCTTTGCTTGGAATACTAGTTGCCTTCGCCGTGGTACGGTCCCATGTAAGGACCGTACGCACAAAGTCAACGCATATGTGGCACACCCTTGTGCTGTAGTGATTACGCCAGGAGGTCCACTTCCACAACCCCAACAGGGTTCAAGGAGTTCGGGAGTCATCGCATTGCACCGTATGCATGTGATAACTCGGTGGGGAATTGAAGCTTCCGGGCCATCGTACAAAGATCTGGACAAGGGGTTACGTGCGAGGAGCTTTGCGACCTTGAGGTCGGATGGGTCCGACTACATCATCCACGCTCCTGCATGAGCGTAATGCTCTCTCGGTCTTCAAGGGTACATTACCATCGTCTTACTCCGTTACTGCATTACTTCTAGATAGATCCTTGGGCATTTAGGGTGTTCCGCGTAGTTTTTTTTGTTATCCACTACGGAAACCCTACACATAGTTCTTCTCGATCCGCCACAAGGGGTTCCTCAACAGGTTGGATGAATCCTGCACCCATTATTCTTATGTCATCTTGAGATATTTCATAATCTACATCACAAACATCAACACGCGCTGCTTGGGGGCCATCATATTCTTTGAAAACCACACTACAAGATTGTATGACAATTCTAGAGAGTTTATCATAGATTCTATAAGTGTGGGAATCGAGACCATAGCCAACAAAAATACCTCTAAAGATTTGGAATCAAATTTGCACAATCGAACACCTTTTATGAGATAGAAACACTTACAACCAAACACCCGGAAGTATGATATGTTGGGCTTATTACCGGTAAGTATTTCATATGGAGTCTTGATCAACTCTTTGCAGAGGTAGATCCAGTTTGATGCATGACATGCGGTGGAGATTTCCTCAGCCCAAAAATTGTATGGAGACTTGAACTCCACCAACATGGACCTTGCCATATCCATTAATGTCCAGTTCTTCCTCTCGGCTACACCATTTGTGAAGGGGTGTATGCAGCGGAATATTGATGTTTTATCCCCTCATCACTAAGAAATCCATTCAAGGTGTAGTTCTTGAACTTGACACCATTGTCACTTCTTATCACTAGCACAGGCACATTGTACTGACATTGAACCATATTGACGAAGTTGATGAAGTATCGTTGGGTCTCACTCTTCAACTTGAAGAAGTATACCCATGAATATCTTGAGTAGTCATCAACAATCACCAAACAATATTTCTTCCCACCAAGACTGGCATGAGATGGAGGACCAAAGAGATCCACATGAAGGAGCTCCAAGATCCTCTTCGACTTTATAATGTTATTTGTCTTGTGGGGGAGAATCATGCATCTTTCCTTCAACACAAGCCCTGCAAACACGATCTTTGGCAAAACAAACATTTTCTTTTAGTCCCACAATATGACCACCCTTGTGGAGGCTTTGCAAAGTTCTAATATTGACATGGACTAGTCGGCTATGCCATAACCAACCCACATTGGCCTTTCCAAATAGGCACATCACACTTGCAATGGTTTTCCCCAAAAAGTCCACCACATACAAGTCATGTTTGACGTACCCAACGAAAGCGACCTTTAGAGTCTTGCTCCACAAGAGAACCACAATATCATTATCAATAAAGACGGCAAAGCCCATCTTTCCAAGAGCACGGACTGAAAGTAAATTATATCCAAGAGTCTCAACAAGCATGATGTCTACGAGAGTAATATCATGTGCAACCATAACTTTGCCAAGACCCATTACCTGAGATTTTGACTTATCGGCATATGTGACGGTTATATGATCTTGCTTTGCCCTTATCTCCGTCATTATTGCCTTGATTTTGGTCATATGACTTGTGAAACCACTATCAAGCACCCACTTTGACCCGCTGGAAGCATAGTTCTACAAGAGATCAAACAAGTTTTTAGGTACCCATTTTTCAATGGGTCCTCTCTTGTTAGTGACAAGGGCCTTGGGAACCCAAATAGACCAAGCAATATAACCATCAAGTGGACCAACATATTGTGCATAAACATCACCATAATAATCACGCATTAAGACATCGTGAGGGTTAGCACTTCCCGCAAAGTCATCTTGTGGCATAGTTTTGTCACTTGTGGTATTACCACCCATAATGGTCTTGCCTTTTGCTTGTGTGGGCTTGGCCTTCTTCTTTTGTTGTTCTTCTTATTGGCCTTGGACACATAGCCAAGACCTCTTTTCTCATTATTTGACCTTTGCTTACTCAACATGTCATCGAGAGACTTGCTTCCTTCTAGGAAGGTGGCCTTTGCAAGCTCCCCCTTCAACCTAGCATTTTCTTCAAGGATGTTCGTACTACTAGAGGGAATGAAAATACTAGGTGAAGCAACATTAGTCAACTAAGTTTTAAGTTGTTCACGAGCCTTTTTGAGAGTCACGAGTTCACTTTCCAAGGCCTTGTGAGCGTTGTTAAGTTCCTAAAAATCCTCGGCAAGTTTGTCATGAACAACCCCAAACTCAATCTTGTCCTTTTTAGCATTTTTATACTTAGCAATGGCATGATCACGTTCCTTAATGAGTTTAGCTACAATTTGATTACTTGCCTCATCAAGGCCTTCAAGTTTTTCTTGAAGAGACTCCCTAGTCTCCTGTTCTTCTTCTAGAGCATTAGTTAGAGCATCCATCTCAAGTAGGTGCTCTCTCCCAAGTTTGCATCTCTCATCAAAAAGCTCTTGTGTGTGAGAAAGTTGATTCAAGAGATTCACAAAATGCTTCTTGTGCTCCCCTTGCAAGTTAGTCAAATAGGTATCGAAAGCAACTAATTCCTCCTTCACCTCAAGAGTTATATCACCATTCAATTCATCATTGACAATAGAGGTGGAGAGAGGGGATGATGGTACCTCTGATGCTCTTGCTATAAGGGAAGTGACGTTCTTGTTGGAGATGTTATCATTTGGGGAATTGAAGATTGAGAAAGTGTATGTAGAGGTGGTGACGATGGCTGCCACATCATTCGTTGTTTCTTCTTGTCCTTCCTCATCTTCTTCATTGGAAGAGAACTCTTCATGTGCTATCAAAGCAATGTCACCAGACTTCTTGTTGGTGGCATTCTTCTTGTTGAAGGGCTTCTTGAAAGATCCCTTTGGATTTTTCTTCAATATGAGTGTGCCACCATGATCTTCTCTCTTCTCATATGGACATCCGGCAACAAAATGATAGCGGTCACCACAGTTGAAGCAAGTTCTCAATCTTGAACCATTCTCTTTTCTACCACGTGGGTTGCTTCTTCGTTGCATCTCCATCTTGGCCTTGGCAGGATCTTTCCAAAAGTTTGTCGCATAGAAGGCCATGTATTCACCATGAGAAACCTTGACATCTTCAGGGTGACTCATAGTAAGTACAACATCACTTCCTTCTTCTTCTTCTTCTTCTTCATACTCCACAACCTTGGCCTTCAAGGGAAGATTAACACCACTTCTCATTCCAATGGCACGAGCCCGGGCATCTTTACCATCCTTGGCACCAACCTTGAAAGCGTGCATCTCTTGCATAACTTCATTGGGGGTCATGAGATGGTAGTTGTGTATTCCTTGGAGACTCTTCAATTCAGTGGGCTCGAAGGGCATGAGAGCACTCACATACTTCCTCTTTATCCATGCATCATCAATATGAGAGGCACCAACATTTCCGAAGGCAGTGGCAGTGGATTTGAGTCATCGATACATGTCTTCATGATCCTCACCATCCTTCATATAGAAGCATTTGGCTTCATTTCTCAAGGCATCATATCTATTTCTTATCATGCTCTCCTTTCCAACAAACAAATCAATGAGAGCATCCCAAGCTTCCTTGGCGGTGTTGAAGTGCTCAATGTGAGGGAAATATTTTGGCCCCACACCTAGCTAAATCATGTGCAATGCGGTGGCATTGAGTTGACTATTAACCACTTCTCTTCTTGTCAAGTTGGTCGGATCCTCGATTTTGAGTCCATCTTCAATAATATTCCACAAATCAATGCAAGAGCTGCGCACATGACATTTCATTAACACTTGCCATTGAGCAAAAGAATGTGCAGCTAACATAGGTGGGTCACCTCTAGTATTTATATGGGGATGAGGTATCATAGGGTCGGGAGAGTACCACCCGGGAACCGCATGGTGCTCTTCCTTCCCATCACCCTTTTTGGTGGAGGAGTTAGTGCCAGTATGTTCATCCCCCACTACTTCACCCGTTGGCTTAGCCAAAGCATTCACCTTCAGGATCGGTGGTGGTTCCTCTTGAGAGGGAGGTGGTGAGGCTACCTTTTCCTTAACAAGTTGCTCAACTAGTTGACGCAACTGTTGGATTTCGTTGCCCAAGGAAGATCTCAAGCTTGTTTCCAAATTCTTGAGATCTACCATGGTCACTAAGGTGCTAGCCTCACCCTCTCCAACATCCTCAGGGTTACCCATACACTCTTAGGCAGTTAAGCCCGAATAAAGAGCCGAGGCTCTAATACCAATTGAAAGGATCGTGTGGGAACCTAGAGGGGGGTGAACAGGTGTTACTTCAAATTATACTCTTTTTCAATTTAGGGTTTGACACAAAAGCTAAATTCTCTAGATATGCAACTAAGGTGAATTTACCTATATGTCACACTAGCACAACTAACTTGGCAAGTACAAGATACAAGTAGGGCGCGGTAAAGGAAAGAAGTAACCGAAATGAAGCACGCGGAGACACAAGGATTATTTCCCACAATTCCTTCCTTTTAAGGGGAAGTACATCTGTGTTTGGAGAGGGGTGGTATCAAACCACCAACACCACGAGAGGCCTCCCTTGTTCTCCGGTGAGCCTCACCCCAAGGGGATCGATTCATGCTTCCACTATATCGGCAACCTTTAAGGTGGTAGCCGGCACCCTTACAACATGTTTGAGGCACACATCCACAACTTAATTGGAGGCTCCTGAATCCAAGCAAGCGTCACAACAATCAAAGACAAGCTTGTAAGAACCAAATCAAGGCCTGAAACCCTAGAGCAAGGAGACCTCAAGTGAATGAGGGGGAAATGAAGATCTCTCTTGGTGAAGCTATAGATCAAGGCCTCCTCGTTTGATTCTCCAAAGATCAGCGACTTTGGATGGTTGTATGCGGAGATCTGGTTGATTTCGTGGCTCTAATGGTGATGTTCTTCTTTTCTAGAACGAGTAGCTGGAGGTAGGAGATGCAATCCCCTATTTATAGCCCCATAGATTTCTGACCGTTTTCTGGCCGTTGGGGACTTTCTACACCGGAAACTCCATTCTACACCGGAGATTCCGGACAGTTTCTGGTCCATCTCCGGACCGCCTATCAGAATGTCCTTGGCCAGTTCTTGACGCTCCCTCCGGATATTTGGCAGGAACTCCACACCTGAGCACATCAGAGACTCCGGACTTTTTACGCCGGAGATTTTGGTCTGTCAGAGTACACCGGAGTTTCTGGCCAGTATTCGGCCTGTCTCCGGACCCTAGTTAGAATGTCCCTAGGCTTTATCTTGGAATCACTCCGGAGATTTGCAGTGAAACTCCGGATCACACCAGAGACTCCTGTCTATGCACACCGGAGACTCCAGTCTGGACTTTCTAGGAAACTTCTATTTCAGCCAGGGATTTTTCCATTACGACACAGACTTTTCTCTTTTCGGTAGATTGACCTGGAAACATTAGCACACTATGAAATGATCCTCAAGTTGTTAACGAACAACAAAACTGATTAAGACAATAAATGTCCTTGCATAGAGGCAGCTCAAGCACACACATGCATAGCGCTAAACACCTTGTGGACGTGCTCGAGGATGGTACATCAGGAGAGGCCGGAGAAGGTAAGCATGAGGAAGAGGTAGGGCTTGGTGGCGCACGCACCGAAGAGCGGAAGGGCTGGGGCGACAGAGGCGGACGCGGGGTCACTAGTGGGGCGACTGAAGGTCTTGACAATGGTATTAACAAAGATTTAGAAAGATGATGTCGCCGCAAAAGTCGCAAAACACCGAAACAAATGATGAAAGATGAGATAGCATGAAAACCTGATGTAGCACCACTGTTACAAAAGGAAGGAGGCAGAACCCTAAAGGTACGACAGAAACCCAACCGCAAGAAATCCTGGACTTGAAGAACGTAAGAGATCAGATTAAAACACGCATAGATAAGAGGAGAAAGAACGGAGGTAAGGAGTAAAATTAGAGCTAATCAGATATATCCAACGCATTTGTAGTGAAATAGTTTTGACACTAGACATCGTCCATTAGCAAGGTTAACCTACAGGCTAGACCAGTGGGGTATCGTAAACCTTTGCTCTGATACCACTTGTAACGCCCCCGAATCGGGTCTATGCAGATCTCAGCATTTGTCGCCAAAACCCACATAGAAGCGATTCAAAGACGTCCACCAGACACCTTCGTGTGAGTGGAATTTGATTACAAGTAGTTACAACATAGTAGTTTACAATAGAGTCCACAATAACTTATATATACAATAACGACTCGTCGAGTCAAGAATACAAATAAAAAGATACAAAGATACAAATTCTAAAGAAAACCAAATAGTATCCAAGTACGGATAAGAACCAAATGGGACTAAGAGTACCGAGGAATAACCAAGAGGTTTCCATAAACCCTGCCCAGGCCAAGCCAGAAGGGTAACCTTGCTAACGTCATCAATCACATACATGTCAAAACCAAAGGGGTGCCCGCAAAGGGCAAAGGAAAACAAAAAGAGAGCGGTCAGTACTGAGGCCAGTACACGGTGAGGCTAGAATTCGGCGGTCCTCGCCTACATAGGTATGGCGAGCTCAGCGGTAGCAAATCTTGCACTATCTAACTTATAGAGACACTCTACAATTTCGGTTATTAGAGTGAGATAAGAGAGCGCTACGGTAACAATATTATAACACCGATCATAACCTATCCAAAGATTTCCCCCTTGAAGAACAGTCGAGAAGTCCTCTTGTGGAACACACACGTTACAATTTAATTATCCAATTGTTTAGTTGATAAGGCTAATTACTAGTCATATTATTATAGGCAAGATATTAGTGGAGTTGTCTATGATCATTACACCATACTCCTGAGGCGCCCATAACCGTAGACACACGGCTTCTCGAAAAGATTTACCCTGCAGGGGTGCACTACTTTACCCAAACGCATGCTCAACCCTTCAGGCAACATACTACGCGTGTTGTCCGAATATCACAATAAGAATTGTTCCATAACTACGCACGTATCCAGAGATATCACCTACTGTAGGGAACCAACCAAGAGGTATGATAATTCTCAAGGAAGACACAACGTTTGCGTCTACTGATGGATCGGGCCCTGTGGGGTAACTTATACCCACCGTGGGTGCTGCCACCTCGTACC
The DNA here is from genome assembly GCA_916181665.1 of Avena sativa. NCBI lineage: Eukaryota > Viridiplantae > Streptophyta > Magnoliopsida > Poales > Poaceae > Avena > Avena sativa. Next base: position 453,191,797 of record OV702295.1, on the reverse strand, counting down.
GCAATTTATGTATGCAAGCCATGGCAGTCCACCAAAATATCAAGTCCGAAGACATATCAACTCACCCATGTCCGATGATATATTATGCGTATGCACCAAATGAAAAAACAATTTTATGACCCTCTGGATAAATAAATAGAGCCGGTAGTGGGGAGGAGGGGGGGAGGGTCCTAGAGGCCCCACGTTTGGTTAGCGCGATCAACTCAGAACTAGTATCGTAGAACAAACTACTCCTAGGTCGGCTCAAGCAGTTTCCAAAGGTGGTCCCTGCCGGGGCCTTATCATTAGGTAAAACCATAACCATAACCAACATCACCAATTTATTTATCTTAGCGTCAACCATATCCAGATATCACGGTTCACCTGTATGAGAGTGATACTAAGCATGTCTACGACTCGCAAGGGCAAAGCTAGCTAAGCAAACAAGGCAATAGGATAACCGAGGCCATATAGTGGAGCAGGTAAATAAAGGAACGTTACTAAAGCATCGACAATAAAGGATAGCAGTAGACAAAGGAGTGAAGTAAAGACTATAAATACAAAATAGGTAGAAGAGGGAGAATGCTCGCCTGAGTAGATCATCCGAAGGCCCGTCGTATCTCGCATCAACTGAACGGCCTATCCGGTGAAGAAGAAAAACACTAGAAAGAACAACCGGTGCAATATTTAATACTACAGCGGAAGATCCAACATGTTTATGATATGATGCATGGCATGGCAATATGCGGTCTATCTTAGCAATGTTAAGCGGAATCGGAATCCCGGCGATTAATATTATGGTTCAAGTTATTTAACTCCCCCACAATCTTATGCTTTCAAAAGTGAAGTGGCAGACCCTCCTCTATGGTGGTGTAAGGGGAATGCTTCCATAGATGGCACCGGGAACTTTAAATAGAAGTAGCAGCTTGAAAAGGTTTGCTAATCCATGTCTATTTCGTCTTGTCTCTACCATTTAGATCTCTATATCCAGTTTCATGTATAACTCACACATAAATGTTGATATGTTTTATTTAGGTTGATCGTCTTCTCTTTTGGGATTGTTCTGTGGAAACTCCTCACAAACAAAGAACAAATTTACATTATTATGGTGTTATTATTGGTGTGGGTAGAAGTCAGCCATGATGTGGTACCATCATGAAAGTATATATGTAGTACATGGCTAAAGTCTGATGTAAACCATTCTTTGTTAGAAGGTAGCATTGTGAGCAACACTCGCCGGCCGCAGGTGCCCGACTCATGTGACCCAGAGTGGAGATCACTGAAGGAGCAATGTTGGACGATAGAACCGTTGGAATGGCCAATTTTTACCCAAATCGTGGTTAGGTTACGCTCCATGGCTGGCTGCATCCTGGAACGTGCAGCGGAGAAACTTGTATATATAAATTATACTTAGTGAAAGAGTATTTATTAGCGCCTATATTATGCCAACTCAATTTCTAGAACTAACTAAGCCACTTGAATAATTCAAATTTTGTTTACGAAAGTAATCCTCAGATTTAAAATACGATCATATAGTTTCCTCCTCAAAGAATGAGTGTGGCATCTCACCTTAGATCAGTCAGCGCGTCGCGGAATTCCCTCTTGAGCGTAGTGACTCGCCTTGAGAGTGTCTTGCACATCATGGTACGGTCCCATTCAGATATCCATCGACCCAGTGGGGCCGATGAGGATAGGGCGACAATGATTCGAATAGGGATTGATTTCCCTTGCATATATTACAAAATGTAATGGCTGGCAATAGATCCAAATTTGATTGAATATACTATGAGTTATATTTTTTACATGTGAAACACGTGTAAACACAAAAAAAATATTAAGTGACTGTGACAATGCACGAGCATTCAGCAGTATACTAAATAGTGTCTAGATACGTTTAAATACAAACAACTCTGCGACATCTTTTTCAGGATAGAGAGAGTAACACTTGACTCCATCTTGTTCCAGCTAAGGGTGTGTTCGGTTGTAGAACCGGAGGGGATGGAACGGAATGGTTCCGTTCCGACGTCACGAGACGGTTCTGACCCCATGTTCGGTTCAGGAAAAATCGAGGGACGGAGTGGTTCTATTTCTTGTTTGGTTGGTAGAATCGAAGAGCATAACACAGAACTAAACACTGCTAAATATTCTATTGATTTTAGCCTAAACTTAATCTTATCTCTCAATTATAATTGATGGTGACCTTACAAAACCGGAATACAGGATAGAGGCAAAATCGGAGGACAGAGTCAAAATCGGAGCAAAATCACAGGCAAAATTGGCGCCGCCGCGCGTGCCTGCCCGCTGTCGGGCGTGGCTGGCCCCTGGCCGCGCCGCCGCCGCCGCGCGAGGCTGGCCGCCGGCCGTGCCTGGCCCCTGGCCACGCCACCGCCGCCGTGCATGGCTGGCCGCTGCCGCGCGAGGCTGGCCGCCGGGCGTGCCTGGCCCTGGTCGCGCCGCCGCCGCCGCGCGTGGCTGCCCGATGCCGCACGAGGCTGGCCGCCGGGTGTGCCTGGCCTCTGGCCGCGCCGCCGCCGCACGTGGCTGCCCGTGCCTGGCCCCTGGCCGCGCGGCCTCTCCTCTGCTGGGTCGGGGTGAGGATTAGAGCTTTTTTTCTTTTCTTTTCTGTATGTTGTGCCGGTGGTTAGCGAGGCGTTCCTCGCCATCCGGCCGATTTGGCCGAACGGGTCGGTTCAGCATATTAGGGGTATATTTCGTTCCTAGGAACTACTCGGTTCCGTTCCTCGCATCAAACCGAACGCAGGAATGGGTGCTAGACGCGGAATGGACCAGTTCCGTTCCACCAAATTCCAGAACCGAACACACCCTAAAACACATCAACATGAGGCCTAGATTTTCAAAGACCAATTTCAAGAGTCGGAGAGGTCTGGATTCAGAAGCAAAGCGCCTAAGATTGAATTGCCTAACTATTTGTGATCGAAAACATCATGGACTCCAGCGGATACGGTTTTCTTTTGCTTGCTTGAAAGCAAGAAACTAAATTGTTCTTTTTTCTCTCTCTCCACAAATATGCAACTATGCAATAATTGGCTGCAACTGGCTGTAATTATAGCTTATAAGATGGTGCAACCAGGACGAACCGACTAAAAAACCTAAGAAATTCGTATCCCAGCAAAAATTGTGCGTCGATTTATTCAGAAAAGTGTGCAGCTGGTTATAAATACATCCATGACAAACCACATGTCATTCTCTTTCTTTTGTCTTAGCAACACCAAATACCAGACAGCTTATTCACATAAGCTGGAAAGGAAGGCCATGGCTTCTTCATCTGGACGCGGGGGCGGAAAGTTAACTTCAATTGGTGCCCTAAGTTTCTCCAGGAAGTTTGGATCCCTAGGGTCCTAAACAAAACAAATAAACACAGAAAGGTCCAATCAATTAAGCAACGAACATCGTAGTTCTACAAATGTTATTATGCCACAAAAGCTATGACATTATATAATTACCTTGTACGTATACCTTACACGGGCCTCCTCAGCTTGAAACTGTAAAGACATGTAACATAACTATGAATAAAGCAACCCCACGAAAAGTTTAACAGTAAGCCTGCCAGGAAATAAAGTATCATACATACTTCGGCAGCAGTTACTCCCAAATCCTCCACGGGTCCATGAGAATGATACGTGCCAGACAAGCAACGAGCAGAAGAGTGACCACCAGCGTATGCATCATGCTTGGGGTGCTTCACTCCAGATAAACAAGCATAGCAGATACCCATGTCTACAAAGGGGGAGTTTGTCAATTAACTGCCAATCCATGAGGCATACACACAATACAAAAAATAATAACATTCTTGTAAGAAATGTGCACGCAGCTATTACACATGGCTGTGCACAAACCAATAGAAGATATTAATATAAAGCTCAAGCACCATGTGGGGCCTGGCATATAACCATTACTGCTGCAGGCATGCAAGTATGTTCCATTGCAGGCATGCAAGTATGTTCCATAGACAGATAGTTATGGTATCCTAAGTTTGTTATTTGATTGGTCACAATACAGGGGGTGACCTTCACCATGGTTATTTTAGGCCAAGAAGATGTCAATAAAGAAATTATTTCCCTCACTCTTATATTTACCTAGTAATAGATCAGATATCTCAGGCTACATCATCAAGCAATTGGATAAGAATTAATAGAAATCCAACTAAAGACAGATGTACAATACAAAGCTATAATAGATAAGCGCAAGTAAGCACAAAAGATAAAATAAAGAATATGAAGTTTGGTACAAGAGTATCAAATACCTTTGTCAAAAGGATTAACCCTGCAGATACAGCTGACCACTAACTCATCAATTTGTTCATCCATAGCTTCAGCAAAGAACAATAGGTTGTCGCCGTCTTGGATCTTTGCAGTGAAATTGACATGATAGTACATCCTACGATTATTACCGCTCTCGTTGAAGACATGGTAGCACACAACATCCTGGAGTACATATGCAAGATCCTAAAAAAGAAAGAAGCATGGATGTGGTCAACAAATTGCTGCTAGCTAGATACATGAATGCAACCCAGGTAGGATGACAGAGTGAGGGTGGGAGCAAGGGAATGAGAGCAAACCCCTAAAAGATTGCGATCATCATTATATTTGTCCACCAAAGCTCGAACCATCTGGAGCATCCAACAACGTCTTTGATCAACTGGCACTGATTGCAACCGCGACTTCCTTGTCCCATCAGGCCAGCAAAGAATTCGGCGTATAGCTCTCTCACGTGTGGATTTTAGCACATGATGAATCAAATCTGGATCAGATGGATCTATGCGCCTAGATTAGATCAAAACGTGATATATGGTTAGCATACCATACTTTCACAAACGTAGAGAACACAGAGAGATACTCGGTACTTTATGATGTTACCAGTCTAACATACGCTGAGCGTGAATTAGTTTGCCCAGGAAGTTGATCAATTAGACCAAACAACACCCAAGTTACATCTAACATAGCTCATGGCAGTAATTAATCAGCCAAAATAAAACAAGACAAAACCAAACTGTTTGCATTCCAAGTCACTTATAAGCGCTATTTTGACTAGGTATTAGTAGAGCTAGCTTGGTGTTCTGCTATCACCATTGTTTAGTACATAAGAGGGAGCTATGTGGATGTGCATGTCTTAAACCAAACAGACAAATGCTCCTTCCTTAGCTTTATGTGATCCCAAACAGAAATTTAAAATTGATGTATGATTTTATTTTGTTCTCTCGGAGTCTCGACCTGTCTGCTTTTTATAGGTCCATTTATTTCCTTTTTCTGACTCGTGGTGTATACGTGCGAATATTTCATGACCTATACCATAGAAGCTATGAACGAGCAGAAATATAGAGCAAAGTTGGGAGACTTTACATTATTGGATCCTCACGATCACGAAGATAGCAATCGATGGCACTGTGAGCCTCTGGTAAGCTAAGAAACGGCTCGCCCACACAAGGATATGTATGGACAAATCCCCTGCGATCAGTCCTGATGTAAAATGTGATTCCCCAATCGTTGAATACCCGGACCGACATGGTGGACGATTCCTCCAATGATGCAGTGTGGAATAAGTCTTTTAAGGACGAGACGTCTTGCTGTTCCAGCGTTTGTGCGGCGGATGCAGTGCCTCCTACATTCTTCTCCTCGCGCCTGATCAGACAAAGAAGTTAGTATCTTAGCTGCAGGGGATGGATAATCCACATGATCATGTGCTATGGTCCACTTTTTATAAATAAAAGAGGGAAAGATCCTAAATCATCTACTGCCAATAGCTTGAGGCATGCATGGATCCTACATTGAAAACTACGCGAGGGGAAAATCTCCCTTAGCAAGCGTTCAAGCAATCGATTCCCCACCTATATCGATAAACAGAACACAATTCTGTTTCTACTGGACCAGAAACAGAAAACTGACGATGAAGCGATCCAGAGGGGCATGCATACCTCGACGTGGAAGAAGACAATACTTTGAGCATGAGTTCGTTGATGCGTGGAAAATCATAGTCCGTGGAGTAGTAGGTCCCGTCCCTATCTTGGAAGACAACGATCAGTGGCCCGGATTGGGAACGGGCAGCCGCGAGTTGGTCCCGCCTGCTTCCGCGCAGGGGAGAAACGATGGCTTCTTCGTTTTTGCCGGATCGTTGATGACCTAGGTTACCACCACTATATATATTTTTTATAAGCCGCCGTTTGGGATAAGTTGCATCTGTGAAATCCCCAGCGTTGTGAAAACACTCTCCGATATAGTGAAGTTTCGCTGGCTGGGGCCCGTGGTTTTTTCCTCTCTTTGTTGGAGAGGGTTTTCCACGTTAAATCGGTGTCCTCCTCGCTGCAATTTTATTTTCGTTCTTCGTTATTTACTTGTCGCAAAGCTAACAAGAACATCGAAGTGCACCGTTGGGTGGCCCTCGTAGAGGCCAGGGGCGTGGAAGCAGTCTCTGTGGGGACGGCGGCTAGGGTCCGGCATTGGGAAGCGGTGAGACCAGCAACAACCAATGCTAAATTCCCCAATACTATCAGCTAATTACTAATCGCAATTCGTGTTGTGCAAGGATTTGCGGACTACGGACATTCTGTCGAACAGCTGGTATGTGGCGGCAGATGTACCTGTTTTACACACGCGAGGACGGTGCCGTGTAGGCTGCGGAGCTGTCTTCATCGCATATCAGAACCGGAGCAGGCTGCGGCGGCGCAGTCGCGGGCAGTCCGGCGCGGCGGGGCGCCGGAGCGGCGCGCCGGAGCAGCCGCGAGCGGGAGGGACATCAGTTTTTTTCGGGAATTTGAACAGAAATAACCTAATTAAATAACAAATTCACGAAATAAACTCCGGCCATCGGAATTTCACGGATCTAACCCTTTTTGCAACGCCGTAGACGATGGCGCCGCACCCTGAAGAGCAGTGCCATGCACCGTGGCGCCGCACGTCTGCCAGCGTGGCATCGACATGGTCTCGCGGGGCCCAGTCCCGTAAGTGCGGCGCCACACACTATGGCGTCGCACTGCTATGTGCGGCGCCACGGCGCGTGGCGCCGCACTTTAGGTCTTGTACCAGCCGCGCGGCCGCCCCAGCTCGACCCAGGCTCACTTCCTTACCCATCCACGAAACAGAGAGGTCAATGGCGGCGGCTATCACCCATACATGATCCCCTCCCCACATCTGCTCGTTTTCTCCAAGATTTGTGCTCTCAATCCCCTCTCTCAGGTATTCTCACGAAGTCCCCTCAATTTCATCTACAAATTTCTTACTTTTTGCCCTCATTTGCATTTTTTGGTGAAACCCTAAGTTGGATGTCATAGTGAAATTAATATGAAGCATTGCCATGTATAGTTGATGTTTAGTCTTAGTAGTATTTGTATAGCAATAGCTTAGTATTCAATGGTAGAACTTTAGTTGGTTATTTTAGCATACAAATCCAATATATATGTTAGTATGTGTGGTTCATAGTAGCAATCCTCATAATTGATTATGGTGGGACATTTGTAGATAGATTATGGTGGGACATTTGTAATGTTGCAAGCATAGTTTTGCTAAAGTGGAATATATGTAATGTGAGAATAATTGTTCTTATGGTATCTATTTGAAATATGTAGGATGAGTCTTCTCAATCCTCACTACTATGTTCAACACCGTTCCTACAAATTGTCAGAAAAGAGACAGGTACTAAAAAAACCCACACGGTAGTTCCTATTGCTCCGGTTTGTTGAGATGTAAATCTAACCTAGGCCATGTTTGCAGGAGCTTGTACCTCTTTGACTTAGGTATCACGAGGTCTCGTCGGTGAAGAACCTGACTTACGATGAGCGGTACACTCCATACATCGAGCAACTAGGACTCCTTCCCTTTATCCATATGGTCACTCGGTCGACACCAAAGTTCAACCCCGCTGCGATCACCGCGCTTGTCGACCGGTGGAGACCGGAGACACACACTTTTCACCTTAGGACCGGTGAGACTACGATCACTTTGTAGGACATGAGCATGATCTTGACACTCCCAATCGAGGAAAACCCTGTGTGCATAAGCACAGATTCAAACGGGTGGAGTGAGTAGACGGTTAGCCTTATAGGAAAGGATCCACCCGAGCAGTGGCGGACCTAGCAAATTTTGAAAGCCTAGGCACACCGTAAGCTAAAATACTTTGGTTTACCAAAATCCATAGATGTCAGATATTTAGATAAACATCATATGAACATAATCAATAATGTTTCATCGAGTAAAAATATAAACAGTTTTGGAACTTAAACAATTCAAACTATAAACCGTACATTAGGATGTTTATTAATAGGAAATTCTCCTGCAAATAACATAACTTGTCGTGTGCTACTGGTGCCAGTAACCATCCCCATCCGCCATGTCGCATGTATGCTGTTGATTCCTTCCTCCTTGTGCACAGGTTGGTAATCGTCCGTGATGGCCCAGCGGCTACTCCTAACTGTGGCGCCGACGAGCCGCCACCGCCGGATTGGAACTCCGGCCGTTGCTATCGCCACCTTGCCACTTGTGCTTCCCTGTCTCACGGGCAGAGTCGCAGCCTGATGGGAGCGACAGCAGGGTGCCATCTTTCCTCCGTCTCCCCAAGCTAGCGTGTGCAGTCGAACAAATTGAACGCGAGTAGACGAACTCATAGATAGTCCTGCTGATCGATCGATTCCGTTCTGCCTAGCTTTGTGAAGGTGTGAGAAAGGGCCAACGTGTACTATGGAACGAGATGGGCCAACTAGTTCTAGGGAACAAGCCCAAGCTGGCCTAGCTAGAAATAAATCATTCCATAGTCCTGGATGCACGTATTCCTCACCAGATTTTAGCAATTCTAGCTACATACATCGACACGGGACTTCGCCGGAGTGCTTGCACAGGACGGCGGCGAGCCCGGGCACATGCCCAGGGTGCCCGGACGGTAAATCCGCCCCTGCACCCGAGGTTGTAAATGAGAAGGGAGTAACACTAAGGGTAGCTGCCGGGGCTACTTTCAGTTGGATTAGACAGAATTTGAAGACCTGCCCCGAGGATGCTGACGAGGACATGGTCATGACGTACGCTCGTTTATATGTGTGGTACATCATCACGAGGACTCTCTTTCCTGACAGCAGTGGGGATCGTGCTCAGTGGCATTGGCTTAAGGTGCTCACAGTTTTTGACTCAGATTTCAGCTGGGGTTCGGCGGCGTTGGCTTGGCTGTACCGTCAGGTAATCACTTGTTTACAAAGTTGTCTATGTTTGCATGACCTCAAAAAATATTGTTTTACTAAACGGTGTATCACTTCATGTGCAGCTGGATGATGCCTGTCTTAGGAGCGCAAACGACAGATGCATCGGTGGTTGTTTGCTCCTTCTTTCGGTGTGGAGCTGGGAACGCTTCCCAGTTGGACGGACGAGATTGTTGAGCTACAACCCTTATGTTGATGACGGCAATAACCTCCTGCTCCCCACATGGGCTTACAAGTGGGATGTGGTCTCTGATCCCCCAACCGACCCTTTGGCGGCGTACAGGAGGTACACTAACGAGTTTGACACGATAACCATGGATCAGGTAATTTCCCAACATGCGGTCAATTCTATGTTATTAATGTGTAATATTTGAACTTGACATGGGTGTGGTATGTTGCAGGTGACCTGGGAGCCATACGGTCCAAGGGCGGACTTTGGTGTCCCGGACGACTATGTGCTTAACCTGAAGTGCACGGAAGAAGCCCGTCTGTGGCTAATGCGTTGCCCCATGGTATGCATGTGGGCGGTTGAGCATCACTAGCCACAACGTGTCATGACCCAGTTTGGCTTATTTCAGGTGAACCCTCCCGAGTGGAAGGACACGGACATAGGGCTCCATGGGTAAGATATGAACCGTCTTCGCCTATGATGTAATATCTTTCGAGAAATATCGCTTTATGACTTCTTGTTGTGCAGCTTGGACAGGAAGAAGCAGAGGAAGGAGAAGGATTGGGACAAGCTTCATAGGAAGTATGTTGACAAATTCAAAAGGTGTGTTATTGAGGCTAAGAAAGCAAAAGGAACACAAGAAAGTGCGTTTAATCAGGATGCTTTCAACAACTACATCACCTGGTTTTTTGAGAACACGCGGGTGGAGATGTATCCACGAGCATTCCGCCCAGAAATCTTGGAGGAGCCATTGCTATTTGATGAGCTTGCAACTGAAGAATACAACAGGATAGTCAGAGAAGGGCGACAAGCCGAGTATGCTCCATTGGTCAACTTCGTGGTAATTTTTCCCGAATGTTTGTTTTCCTTGTTTACTGTTGTCGGCCCGCGGGATGCTTTACTTGTTTACTCTTTTCTATGACAGCGGGCGGAGGTAAGAAAGTCAGCCTAAGGAGAAACTCTTTGCCCCCCGCATTGAGTTCTTTGTTATGGAACAATTTGTTGTACAAGTTTGAGAAACAGCGCTCCGTGAAAGCGAGACAACAATCTTGTAGATCATCAGACAAGTCCTTGCTCTTGCATGCCCTATAGAAGTTTGAAACAAACTGCCTCATGCACCATCGATGGTGCAATGGGACATGTCCGGGAATGTCAAGCATCACCGCATTGAGAATTCCTTGATGACGATCCGAGATGACACATAATTCCCTTTGAGCGGGTAAGACCTTGGTTCTCAAAATATGGAAGAACCACTCCCAATTGCCATTGTTTTCCACCTCAACCAAAGCAAACGCCAAAGGAACCAACCGGTTGTTGGCATCGCTAGCTATTACAATCAAGATAGTGCCCTTGTATTGTCCGGTCAAGAAGGTGCCATCAACGGATATAACAGACCTACAATGTTCAAAAGCCCGAACACATTGCTCGAAACCCCAAAATGCACGTCCAAATACTCGAACGGTTTTTCCGTTCATTATCCTTGTCTTGTTTCCAAAAGGTTCAGTGATATGAATCATGCCTGGGTTAGCATTGGCCATCGCTAACAACAACCTAGGGATCCGGTTATAAGATTCCTCCCAATCACCATACAACATCTTGAATGCGGCTTGCTTCGCCTTCCATGCCTTCCCATATTTCACCTCGTAGTGAAAGAGGGCTTTCACAAGCTCTTGGACCATTTTGATGGTCATTATTGGAAATGACTTGATGTTATTGGAAAGCCTATAAGCAATAAACTCGGAGGTGAGTTGTCGGTGCTCGTGCTTCACATCCTTGCCATCCACCGTCGGGCCTCGGCACATGTGAGTTGATACACAACTAGATATGTGCCAACTTGGACCTCCCTTAAATGGTCTTGCACGCACAATCCAAGGACATCCATCCTCCTCACATTTAACCGTGTAACGCTTCTTCACGTCCGAGTGCACCACCGTGTAAGGGCGATGATTCTTAACCGAGAAGTCCTTTATCCATTGCTTAAATTCCAACAAGGTCTTGAACCTCGATCCACGAGAAAAGCCATTATTCTCTTGATTACCATCATGGTAAGAACTTGACCTTGGTCCAAGCACTATGCCCTCCCCGCCATCAACCGTGGCTTCATCCGCGAGACTAACATCACGGAACAAAGATACCATGTGGTCTCGCCCCAATACGTTCTCGTGGATTTCGGCCTCTCTAGCCGTGAACCCCTCATCGTCAAGTTCTTCTTCGGGACCATCATCATCCGAGTTCGATGCATAGCATCGAGTATACGGGATGTCACGGTCCATGTTCTCTTGCGTGATATATTTATCCAAATCTCCAACATTGTTGTCATGGAGCTCAACCTCATTCTCATCGTGCCAATAATCATCATTTTGCTCTTCCAACACTTCATCTTGGTTCTTCGAAATCGGGCTCAATGTTTGGGTAAATGGAGATTCAATTAATATATCTTGGTTTATTGGTGGAGGACTCCTAGAACCCAATGGGGAGGCAGTACGGTTCAAATCTAAGTGCAAGTTATTATCAAACTTCTTGGTGGCAAATAGTTTAAGAGCTTTGTCTAGCGACTCCGCCACCACCTCCTTGTATGCAACCCAACGGGGCTCGGAGAAGATACACATGGTCTTCCAACAGGTGTGCATTCCAAAAGCCACATTATGCCTTTTCTCTAACTCAACAACATCATTTGGGTCCATCCATTTCAATTCAATCCTAACTTGCTCCAAGACCTCGGCGTAGGTGGGACTACGATCAAACACCAAGTCAAGCTCATCTGGGTCCGGTTCTATATTACCTCTCAAAAAGGCATCCTTGTCTAGATGATGAACATGAACAATTCTTGATATTTCTAAAATAATCACAACAATAATACCATGGTCAACATACTCAATACATACTCATTGGTGACATTAACACAATACCCATCCCTATGCCAATTCAACAATACCTATGCCAAAATCTACCATACATCTTGCATATCAATCTAGGGTTTCCAAGATATGGGTCAAACCAAGAATTTAATGGGTGAAAACAAAGAGAAAGGGGAAGAATACCTCCAGGCACTTGGGGGGATCGAAATCCATGGGGAGAAGGGTCCAATTTAGCCTTTTGGAGGGAGGGATTTGAGGGAGGAGTCTCACCACAGCCGCCGCCGCCGCCTCTCTGTTCGTTGGGGGATTTGAGAAAGTGAGCCTAGGTTGGGCTGGGGCGGCCGCGCGGCTGGTACAAGACCTAAAGTGCGGCGCCACGCGCCGTGGCGCCGCACATAGCAGTGCGGCGCCGTAGTGTGTGGCGCCGCACTTACGAAACTAGGACCCGCGAGACCACGTCAACGCCACGCTGGCAGACGTGCGGCGCCACGGTGCATGGCGCAGCGCTTCAGGGTGCGGCGCCATCGTCTACGGCGTTGCAAAAAGGGTTAGATCCGTAAAATTTCGATGGTCGGAGTTTATTTCGTAAATTTGTTATTTAATTGGGTTATTTCTGTTCAAATTTCCTTTTTTTTCTGTCGAGAACTGGGAGGACACCAGTGACCAGGTGCGTCGGGGACTCGGGTACAGTATTACCCTATAGTACTGGGCTAGTGTGGGCTTCTGGTCCGTCGTGGCCCATCACAGGGTTTAGCACCTAGCAGCCTCCCCTCACCCAGCGCGACTTGCAAAGAGGAAAGGGGAGCCGCCGCCGCTGGAAGCAAAACCTCCGACCACAGAACCCTAACCAGCCTCCCCAACCATGGTGGCCTCCCCCGCCCCACCCGCACCGCCGGCCGCCTCCGCAGCCGACGGCGCCGTGAACCCACACAAGCGCAAGAACAAGGGGAAGGGAAAGGGCAACCCCAACAAGAAGAAGAAGCTCAAGGGCCCCGACGACGCCACCCGCCGCCGCCGCAACAAGCCGAGCGCCAAGTTCCTCAAGCTGCTCGAGAAGAGCGCCCGGGACTACAACTCTGACGACGAAGACGACGTCCAAGCCCTACCACGAAGGTTGCAGCCACGGCCTCCACCGAAGCGACGGGACGCTGACGGCGACGGCGACGCTGCTCCCGATGCGGGCGAGGTCGAGGCCCCCTCGTCCGAGGAGGAGGCCTCCAGCTCCGGCGGGGAATCCGACGACGGAGAGAAGGTGGTCACCAGGTTCGAGCAAGGCTGCAGGGCTTTCCGGGTCGCCTTCACCAAGATCATGTCCAAGAAGCTCGCCGACGACCCATTGGTGGGCTATACTCCCCCCTAATCCTCAACTTTTTTACATTTCTGTCATGATGCGTAGCGCAATAGGGGGACCTAGCACTGATTTTCTCTTGCCATTAGGGCCCAATTCTGTCAGCGCACAAGAAATTGGTCGCCGCCAAGTTGGCCGAAGAGGCGGACGAGCACAAGTCCAAGGGAGATGCCCGCAAGGAGAAGCGCATTGTATGTTACGCCTCGTTTGCTCGTTAATTCGCCATGCCCTTAAATCCTGTTTGTGTTCGAGGCATGACTCCTTGTTTTGGTGACAAATGCAGGCTGCGCAGAAGGGTCATGTCATACCCGCAAACCATATTGACAACAAAGAGAAGATGCTCATCAAGGTTGCAACCCAAGGGGGTAATGTTCTTGTTCATAGATGGTTCTGTGTTCTACTACGTCGTTTTGTGTGCATCTAGTATCCAACTTCTCTAACTTATGTGTTTCCCTTGGAACATTTTTCATGAACTCGGTTGATGATTCAGTTGTCAGGTTGTTCAATGAGGTAAGCACACTTGCCATATCTTAATTGCTATGTTATGAACATTATCTGTTCATTCTAGGGAGATTTCATGGACTCTATCCAAATGGAATTTGTGGTCCCTTCGATTTATTTGGGCATTCAACAAAATGTGCCACGGAACTGTAGTTATTTTCTCAGCCTTGTGACAGAGCTCATTGATACATCTCCTATATCTGTCTAATGAACATCACATGACAAGCTCTCTCCATACATGCATAGTCTGTTCAATTTGCTGTGTTTATTCAACAAAAAGATTTGCTTAGTTCAAGCTGCAATTAGGTCTGTACTTAGTTACTTAGATACTACTAAGGTCGTCTTTGAGTCAAACTAATTTCTGTAGGATTTTTTAGGACATGAATCCATAGAAATTATTCACGTGGAGGTGATTTTATTAGCAGGATTTGAATCCATATTGATTTTTTCCTAAGGAGTCTTCTGCATTCAATTTTGTATATACTTTGGGAAAAAAATCATCATCATGTTAAATTGGTTTTCCTTTCCAGGTGAGCAAGCGACAAACTCGGAAAGGTTTGAATCCACCAAGAAGTAAAGGTGTGACCATTTCCTTTTCATGCTATGTACTTCCTCCCTCTAACACTTCTAATATTCCTTCAGCTCTTTCATTTAATTTTTGAGTTTGATTTGTTGATGGTGAAACTTTGCATTACACCATTTTTTTGAAAAGCAAAGCATCAGAGGGTGTTGGCAAACAATTTATTAACCGGATCATAAAACAAGTTTCTTGTTAGAGACAGAACAGTACTCTAAAACACATTTACTCTATAAAATGCCAATTAGTCAACATTAATACAATCTCGTTATCTTTATACATTTAGTTTCTCTGTGATCTATATTAGACATATGTTAAACTTGTAAACTGCCCATACAACTGCTTGTTATTGAGTGAACAGAACAATTATAACAGAGTTAAATCATGTCGAACTTTTTTTTCTCTGTTTTCAGCTTGCTCTCTGTATCCAATAGTGGATCATCAGCATGCACCCATGTTATGACAATATGACACAAATTGCGATGCATGTAGTTTATTTCTAAATTCTTGTAAGAACAATTTTTGTTTTAATCAAGCTTGAAAAGAGTTATACAAACTCTTATATCTACCCCATGAACACCACAACATTTCATCGCCACTGAATAAACAAGTATTTGGAGAGGCATAAAACTTGATGGTTTTTGATTTTGAATAAACAAGCAATATGAATAAGAAAGTACTTAGAGGATTTGATTTTGACAACTTGATGGTTGATTGCATAGTAGATGAACATTTGTTTGAATTTTCCACACAAACTTGGAACTTAAGCAGAACTAAGAACAGCTTGAGATGTCATATTGCTACAGTCCTAGACCACCATCATTCCTTTGACCTATAATTGTGCACATCATGCTCATTTCCTGCATTCTGTTTTGATTCAGAACCATTTATTGCTGATATCCTAATAGGCTAATCAGTTTCCTGTTCATCCTAGCAGCTTTGGCAAAAGAAGGGACACACTCTGTTCCATCAAACCAAGGACAAAAGGGCCAGGCATCTTCCAAGTTCTCTAAGGTAGTTATACCTAATTCTTTATTATTTACTAAAAGTGTCTCAATTCAGTTTATGGGGCTTATGGTGGAAGCCATTGTTGTAAAATAGTGTGCCAAGCATTCACACTAAACTTCAAACAAGACTTGATTCTAAAATTAGTTTACAGAAAATATCAATCATAAGCATAGCCAAAACATAGAAGTTAGTATATGTAAAAATTATTGTAGTTCAACTTGACATACAAAATTAAAGCAAAGCCCATTGCGCACCCCCTGCCTTTTCATATGAGTCTGAGCCTGTAGTATAGTGGAGTTTCAACATATTATGTCTTCTTTGTTGAAGTTAACAATTTAATAAATGAGGATATACCATGAGAATATGAGATGTAAGACAATTAGAGCTGCAGGATGTATTGAATAGGTGATGGATAAATACCATCATGGCTACCATAAGCACCAGGTGAAGAGGGGATCCTAGTAGTAGTCACAGAAACTGGATCATTGATTGAGCCAACTAGGTTTCTAATATACTGGTTGCTGTTGAAAACTAGCTGAACTGCTGGTTGCTAAGAATTTTGCAACCTATTTTATACTCCAATGTTGCATATATAACTGAAACTTAACTCGTGGACTTTTGTGCATATTATTTCTGATAATTGATCTGCTTCTTAGCATATTGGCAAAGATGAAGACGAGCCAGGGTGGGCACCTCTACGCGACACATACATGCTTGGTACAAAATTGAAGGACTGGGATAAAGCACAGGTAAAAACCTCTTGATTTAGCATTATCTTTGTGTCAGTGCAATACAGTTATCTTCTTTGGTGGGGAATGCAACAACGATACCTGGAGAAGTATCTAATGTTTTGTTTGTGGTGTAGGATGCTGATGTGGCTAAACAAACTGAGCTCCCTCTGGACAACTTCTCCGATGACGACTAAGAAGTGTAGTCTATTGTAATGTTGTCTGAGGGTCTACATTTGAAGAGGGAAATGGAGGGTGGTTGATGTTTGTTGGAAGCATGCGAAGAATGTCTCTGATGTGGTTTTCTGTTTCTAGGTTTATTTGCATCCAAGAGCGCAAGAAGTCATGCGAAGGCTGTAGCTTTGTTACTCTTTCGTTTTGTATGTGAGCCGTGTATACATTGCATACTCTCTATCACAACAAAATTATTGCAGACTTGTCACAGCCGCTTACTTAGTAAAATATTTTTCGCCCAGAATTCTCTGTTGTGCATCTGAACATGATGGTCTGATGCTGCAATGATTTTGACTGTATTATTTATTCTGCATAATTGTAGCATAAAATACTCCCTCTATATACATGCCAATCTAGACAAATCTGTGACATCTAATTCGGAACAGTGTACCACAAATCTCTGGTCAGCATCAAAGATCGATTCTCTGAAAAAAAAGGGATATGTATTCTCTCAGAGCAGAGGAAACATGCAAAGATTGATGTCTATGGTGATACAAATTTGATTCAGCATACTAGCAGAACTATGATTAAGCGTGCTGTCGTTTCTCCTATAAAGCACCTGAATCAAGACGTTTTTGTTTGTAAAGTTTTTGGATTATAACCAAATGGAAAGAATGCCTTCTGATGTGGTTTTGTCGTTTTATGTTTCTAGGTTTTGTTCTTAAGTTTCCAAATTCTAAAAATATGTTCTAAACCTGGTATCCCCGAGTCATGATCCAGCAATGCCGGTGTAAGCATGAGATGCCGTCGTGATTTTGTTCCCTTCCAATGTATGTGAATTGTGCTGAGGACAGATGAACTGCAGAACAATCGTGGCAACAAAGTATACACGTTCCTGATAATGTTTCCACTATCATGGTATATTTCCATTGTCTAGGCACAAGAGTCGCACTTTCCATGATCGTGGTTGCATATTCGGTCAGTCGGTGTTAGCATTTCGCCAGTAGCAGTATACTCCTCTTTGCGTATTCAGCGATAGCAAATGAGTGATATGTATACATCTTTCTGAAGATACTAAAGTGTTTGAGGGCTCCTTTTTCTTCTCTTTTCGTCGATTGGTGACGATTGACTACCAAAGAGTGTCTTTTTGAATGCTTGAATAGAGCGTCCGATTCTTCAAACAAAAGCACGTCTCCGAATTGTTGGAATCATGGAATGTGTGGCTATCACGGTATGCATACATACAGTGGTACAGAGCTTCACCATATAGAATTCTGTACCCGAAAATGACACGAGAGGAACTGAAACGCAATCAAGAAAACTGAAGAACGCTACTGGCCAAGTAAAACAGATAAGCTGCTGCTCTACTCAAACACCAAATGGCACAAGGGACTTCGCAAAGAGGCATATTTCCACCGGAAATCCTCCGTAATTTACATCATGGTAGTACAAAGCAAACCAAACAGCCGTGAACTACACCGCGTGCAGGTCTGACACAACAGCGGCGGCTTGCACCGTCAGCAGCTACTTACTTGCCAGGAACAAAGTTAGTGGCGAAAGCCCACGCATTGTTGTTGACAGGGTCGGCAAGATGGTCGGCGAGGTTCTCGAGGGGGCCCTTCCCGGTGACGATGGCCTGCACAAAGAAGCCGAACATGGAGAACATGGCGAGACGGCCGTTCTTGAGTTCCTTCACCTTGAGCTCTGCAAATGCCTCGGGGTCGTCGGCAAGGCCGAGGGGATCGAAGCTGCCACCGGGGTAGAGTGGGTCGACGATCTCACCGAGCGGGCCGCCGGCAACACGGTACCCCTCCACGGCGCCCATGAGCACGACCTGGCAGGCCCAGATAGCGAGAATGCTCTGTGCGTGGACGAGGCTGGGGTTACCGAGGTAGTCGAGCCCGCCCTCACTGAAGATTTGTGAGCCGGCCTTGAACCATACGGCCTCTCCGAACTTGACGCCGTTGCGGGCAAGTAACTCGGGGAAGACGCAACCGAGCGCGCCTAGCATGGCCCACCGAGAGTGGATCACCTCCAGCTCACGGTTCTTGGCGAACGTCTCAGGGTCGGCCGAGAGCCCGGCGGTGTCCCACCCATAGTCACCGGGGAACTCACCGGTCAAGTAGCTCGGGGGCTCACCGGAAAGTGGGCCGAGGTAGAGCACACGGTCAGCGCCGTACCACGGGCTGCCTGAGGAAACCTGCTTGGCTTTCGCTGTGGTCTTGCGCATCGTGACACGGGCCTCGCTGAAGAGAGCCGATAATGTCACATTCTTCACTGCCTTACCGGCGAAGGTCGAGGAAGAGAGGGACATGGTGGTGGTTGCCATTGAGCTGCTAAGGTTGCTGCTGTAGTATTGTATGTTCTCCAAAGATCTAAAGTTGTGTGTCGAGATGGTCTAAGATGTGAGAAAGATGGAGCTATTTATGACATTCGAAATGACACAATGGATGAGCTTTGTCGTGTGAGCTGACCAGATAGTTGATAGAGTTAGGAAAAATCTTGATCTCCGACGCCATTGGTGCAGCAGAGATCTCTTCATCTGCGAACACGTGGCTAGGTGAGAGCCAGGGAAGGGATATAGTTGTGGCTAGGCCTGGGATCTCGTTGGAGCATGGGGACCTGTGATTGGACGATGGATTACATGTACAGCCAATTCAGCTCAAGGTCATCCGACGAGACTGTCTGCATGGAAAAAAAGGGAGATTGAAATTACCTCATTATGTTCCATGGTGGTGAACTGTACGAGGAATCGCCACCATTCACATATCGATAAAAAATTGAGAATAGATACTGTAAAATGAAAGTTTGCCTTTTTTTTTTGTTCTTAGAACCAAGAGGGCATTTATCAGACTGACCTTAAAAAAGGAACATACGAAATGTGTTATTTTAATTTACACAAGATAGAATCTTTTATCACACACTACTGGAGAAGACTAAGACGCCGATGGCAAAATATCAGGACTGTCGGCGAAGGTGGTTGGGCTGGGCAGCCGAGGAACGCGGCTGTCGGCAGAACTTTGCCCCTCGGCGTAGGCCCGACTGCGCCGATGGCCACCGTCGGCGTAGTGCCTGACGCGTGGGTCTGAAAGTGTCTGTCGTGACGGCGTCAGAGCTACGCCGGCGGGTTTCACAGCTACGCCTACGGCAATGCCGTGGACGTAGCTATTTTCCCATTTACCACATGAATCTTAGAAAAATCATAACTAAATCATTCTAATTCAAAAAATATAAATAATATATCAAAATTTGCAGAAAAACAAGATCTATCTATCTACACTCAAATATTACACATTTATTTTGAATAAGAATCTTCATGCCCACCGTTTTGAATATAGTTTTAAATGGGCATAAGAAATTCAAAAACAATCGAAATAATATGAAACCTTCGCGTGATGTCATATTATGTGACATAGTTGCAAGGAAAAATATAAAATTTAGGAATATTGCAAATCTCTCAAAAAAACCTTTTCAGAAATAAGCTATCATGTTCGAAGTTTCATGTCTTTGAGGCCAAACGACAATGTTAGGGCTGGAATCGCTGCATAATTTATGATAATGTGTCCATATTATGCACATATGTGCATCTTGGGATGGTGAACAATGTTGCAAGAGAAAGTTTTCCTTTTCCTCGCACTAAAAAGCCATTTTCAATTTATCGCCAAAATTGAGTGTTTTTGTGAATCAGCCACCAAATGAAAGTTTCAAAATGGTACTATCCTATTTTACAAAAATACTAGACCACCTTACATGGACAATGTCCCAATCGGAGTACTTTAAACCTTTTATTCCACCCCTCGTGAAAAAGACAAATTCATGTCGAATCGGTAGGAAGTGAGTCATATTTGAACTACATCTACTGATCTAATGCTCATCATTTTTTGGAAAAATCATTTTTAGGTTCACAATATGCTATTTCATTAGAGATACACCAAGTTTAGCGAGACTCAGCCCTGAGCTAAGAATCTTCATGCCCACTGTTTTGATCGTAGTTCAAAACGGGCATAAGAAATTCAAAAACGATCAAAACAATGTAAAACTTTCATGTGGTGTGACATAGTTGCAAGAAAAAAAATCAAACTTGAAATATTGCAAATATCTGAAAAAACCCTTCTCAGAAATGAGCTATCATGTTCGAAGTTTCATAACTTTTACGCCAAATAAACGACAATGTTATGTTTGGAATTGCTGCACAGTTTGTGATAATCTATCCATATTGTGCACACATGTGTATCCTGGGATGGCCAATAATGTTGCTAGAGAAAGTTTTTCTTTTCGTCGAACTAAAAAGCCATTTTCCATTTATCGATTGCCAAAAACAAAGTGTTTTGTGAAACAACCACTAACAAGGGTTTAACTCATCAATGCCCATTGTTATGGACTTGGGTTTTGGAGAAGGAGGGAGCGCTGGAAGCATCAATCGGCTAGCAAACAAGCACACAGGGACGCAAGGTTTACCCAGGTTCAGGCCTCGTAGAGGTCCCTACTCTTGCTTGTCTGCTCGTGGAATTAACAGAGGAATCGAAGATTACAATGGTGCGCAGATGCAATCTGGCAAGGGTTGTGGAAACTAGGGTTGGGTATATCCTCCTCGCCGTCCCCTCCTAGCCTTTATATAGATAGGCTAGGTCTCGGGTAGCAGGTTGAGTCGGTTACAGGTTAGGGTTTTCCCTTTAAACCTTCTATCTTTAGTTTCTCCTTGTTCCGCAAGCAATCGAGAGTCCGTAGGTTACTTGAGTTCTCCACTTGGGCCTTGGCAATGCCGTGGGCTTCTGCTATATTCAGGCCGTATATACCAAGCTCGAGTACCTGCAGGGTATACCCATGTCAGTAGCCCCCGAGTGTCCAGTGGAATCGCAGGTTCGACTGGGGACTTTATGAAGCCTTTCGAGTGCATGACTGAGTATTCCTTCGAGTGTTCTGTTTATGTCATAGGGATTGTTGATATGCGTGCCTGATTTAACCGATGTATTGGTATCAGTTAACTACCTTAGGATAAAACAACGCAATCTACTCGAACTCGAGTCCCCGGACTCGAATTCGGAAAAGTGCTGGTGTAATTCGACTCAAGCCGCGGAGGTCTTACATGAGTCGAATTCCAGTATATGGGTGTGAGCACTCGACGCATCCGTCAAGGCATGTTCATCGTACCTGTAGGCACGGATATATTTCTGGTAGTGCGCAACAAATGCGTTGCCAGGCCTTATTCATGTCTTATCTTCACGCTACAAGCGCGACATCCGAATTTTGTCATCGCGGAGATGATTCGGGTGACCCAGGAGACGCAGTCTCTTTGTAGGGAAAAATTATGAGACGGTGTCGCCATAAACTTCGAGTGTGGATGTTATCAACACACAGTACGATGTACAAATAATCATAGAATGCGCGACCAGCGCTCCCTATGGGAGTAGCCCCCGAGTGCCTGGTTGAGTCGAAGACTCAGGCAGGGACTAAAGAACTTTTGCGATTGCTGTCATCTTTTGTTTGCTTGTTTCAGTGACGATGTGATGATCTCAGTTGCCCGCGTGAGTGGGTTTGACGGGATGTGACGAACGGTGGGTCCCATTTTCTGACCCTGACTTGACCGGGCGTGCGTAATCTTTGTTTTGACGGCGCCTCCTCGATTTCCACGCATAATGGGCGTAGTAGGGGATGGTTCGCGCTTCGGGTCCTCCACGTGTCGATCATGATGGGCACCACGCGTCTGATAGGGTTTTTGCTGGCCGTTAGATTACATCTTCCAGGGGGTTAAGTAGCAGTGCTGCGACGGTAATTTTTCCCATCTGCTCTTTTCTCCGCCTTTGCCTCCGTCGCCATTGCTGCTACTCCTCTGCTTCCTAGAGTTCATCTTCTTCGCGGCACTGGACCAGCTCCGCGTATTCCCTAGTTACTTCCTCCGGTCGCATCGCCACCGCAAGATGGGGAAGAAGAAAGGAGGTGCCGCCACTGAGTCCGCCGCCACCACTGCTGCTGCCAAGAAGAAGGGCGGCTCCGCCATTGCGGGAACCAGCGCCGCGGTTGCCGAGAAGAAGAAGGGCACGGGCACTCGCGTCACCAATGGCGCGTGGCACGCGTCTGTTATCAAGTCGTCTGAGCTCCGTCTCCTGCGCCAAGACGGAGTTCTGTCTTCCGCGGTCGCTGACTCGCGAGTTCCAGGTGGTGAGGTAACCCCTTGTCCTCCTGCTGGTTTCCGGGTGATGTTCCTAGCGTTCATCATCCGCGGTCTCTCTCTGCCCCTGCATCCTTTCTTCAGGGGCCTTCTTTGTTTTTATGGGCTCCAGCTGCACCAGCTGTCCCCCAACTCCATCCTCCATGTTGCTTGCTACATTACCCTTTGCGAGTGCTAGCTCGGAATCGAGCCACACTTTGGTCTCTTCAAACGTCTCTTCAAGCTGAAGCGCCAGTCGGCGTCTGGCTCCGTAGTCTATGATGTAGGAGGCTGCGGTATCCACGTCGACTCCTCCGTCACGTACTTTGACATCAAACTCATGGCGTCCGTCCAAGGGTGGAGGGATAAGTGGTTCTACATTCGCGACCAGAAGGCCGACGGAGACCACTTCAAACTCGCGCCTTTCGATCCCGCGATGCCGTGCAAGAGGAGGCGCTCCTGGAAGAATGTGGTGATGCCCGGCGAGTCTGAGGAGACAAATGTGCTGTACGAGCGCGTATGCGACCTCGAGAGTCGCATGGGTAAAGAAGAGGGAGGCTGCTCCCTTATTCGCACGTGGTTGCGCCGTCGCGTCCAGCCCCTGCAGGCCAGAGTCCACCCTATGTTCCAGTGGGCTGGCATGGACGATGTCACTCGCGTATCTGCCGATGGCATTTCCGCGGGTGAAGTAGATAAAAGGGTGCGACTGGTCACCAAGTACACCGCCAAGGATGTGCTCCCTAGTGAACCAGTTGAAGGAGATATGCCCTAGAGGCAAATAATAAATAGGTTTTTATTGTCATATCTCAATTAGTTTATAATAGTTTCATATTGTGCTATAACTGTGCCAAGTAGAAACATTGGTATAGGTGTGGTATGAAACAACCAAGTCCCTAGTAGCCTCTATTCATACTAGTTCGTTGGTCACGAAGATGATCTGGGTTTCAAGATCATGGGCATTTATGCCGACTAACAACGAGATCATATCATTGGAGAATGATGTGATTGGACATTCCTCGAAGGATTGCAACACGATCAAGTCATATAGTTCATTGTTGCAACAACTATACCTAGACTCCTTCTCCTTAGACCGTGAGCTCATATTACTCACTATTTCCCTAGGCTGCTTTGACTGCATCAAACGTCATCTGGTAATGCGGTGGCCATAAAGGTGTACGAACAGTAGATGACATGTGACTGCAAGACCGAGATTTGTTCACCCACATGACGGGTAAAGATACATACGGCCGACTTGGTGAGATTATATCTATAAATGTTACAACATGTGACGAGGTCACAGGGATGTAATATCATAGTAACAAGAAAACAGAACTTGTTGTGAACGAGATTTAACAAGGTATGGGATACCAATGATCGGATCTCGGACAAGTTGTATCGAGAAACAAAAGTAAGAGGATGCTACATTTAGACGGTTCAAACAACATTGTCATCAGGAATGCATAGGGGTCACATGGACATCCCTGGTCCCTCTGTTGATCATTGATACAGATCATGTCTAGAGCATTCCCGAGCCGTGAGAGGATACACTTAAGGATATGATGAGAGCGATCATTCATAAGACAAAATCACAGTAGAGAAAGAGAGAAAGCCGGAATCGTTCCGCGGAGAGATCCGAAGTTGTTCGGAGAAAGAATAAAGGACCGGAATCATTCCGGGAAAGATCCGAAGTCGTTCGGAGGAAATTGAAAGGGGACCGAAAGGTGTTTCAGGTCAAGATGGATTTTGTAATATGTATTTACATATTAGTTAATGTAATTAATATTAAATATAATATTAAAATCTAATTTGAAGGGTTATTCCACTAATGGGCCAAACTTCCTAGTGAATAAAGGCCCATGAGGGAAAACCGAAGGAGGGAAGGGCCAAGGGCCAAGGACCAGGCGCCTTGAGGGGGCCCACCTGGCCATCCTAGGGCTGTGCGCGGGGCGGGGCCCACCCCTGGCCAGCGGCCCATGAAGGCCCATGCGCCTCCCCCCTCTCTCCCTTGA
This sequence comes from Avena sativa, assembly GCA_916181665.1. NCBI lineage: Eukaryota > Viridiplantae > Streptophyta > Magnoliopsida > Poales > Poaceae > Avena > Avena sativa. The sequence goes on along the minus strand of OV702295.1, from coordinate 453,167,102 downwards.
ATAGTCCCACATGGGAAACCCAAAGGGAAGGGCACACCCCCTCCCCTATATAAAGGGGTGCCCATGGGTGGGATTGAACACACAATTTGAGAAGTCCTTTGGTTGACTTTCTCCCTCCCTCTCTCTATACCTTGTGACCATGGCCCCAAGTCTGGGCTGTGCGATCAAGGCACACCTGCAGTACGCTGTTGCGCTGCAGGGATTCCTAGCCGGATATCAACTTCTGCACTCCTGGCAGGATCAGGGAGCCGGAGGTATCATCGTGCACTGGATGTGTACGAAGACACGAGGCGCAACACTTGGGGCGCTTAAATGTCGTGAGCCAGAGCTGCTGCACGATGAAGATCAAGAAGGAGCAAGGGGTGACCTGCGAGGAGCTTCGCGACCTTGAGGTCGGCTACGAGTACGACTACTTCAACCATGTTCCCCGCGGAACGTTAACCGCGTACGGTCTACAAGGGTATGTACTCTCTACGCATTGGCCATTACCGCATTAGTACATAGATAGATCCTAGGCAAGTTTTGGAGCTCAACGTAGGAAATTTTTTGTTTTCTGCACCGATCCCCAACAGTGGTATCAGAGCCGATCTATGCGTAGGAGTGCTGTACGGCCAGTACGCACAAGTTTTGTACGGGCATTGATTCCTTAGTTGTTACCCTCTAACGTGTACTTGTTTATATCGCGGTATTGTTTGATGAATTGGCCTGAACCGACCTTACGTGTATTCGTACGCGAGACTGGTTCCACGCTCAACATACAACTTGTATCGTATAAGTGGCTAGCGGGTGTCTGTCTCTCATTCGATAGTTGATATAGCATTTACAACGGAGGGCCCCGAAAGGGGTGTAGTAGAGACAACTGTCGGATCCATGTTGTGGTTGGAAAGTTCGTAGTTTAGAAACGGTTCTAGTGCAAAAGCCCTAACAACCACGTAAAACTTGCAATAGATAAAGTAGAGGCGTCTAACTTTATTTTGCAGGGGGCATGTGATTATGATATGGCATTGGTCGATACGAAGGTAAAGTAGTTTACTTTTCTGTTACTAAGTAGTATAGTAATAGTCATCGTTCCGATGGACGACCTGGTGGAGGCGTCGTGGACTTGGCGTCAAACCAAGGGCACGATGGAGATCATGCCGGAACGTTCGATGGAGATCAAGGCGCAAAAAGACCATATCATATCACATTATATGTTGATACCAGTTTTTACATCTTATTGTGTGCTAGTATTTAGATACTCAACGGTAGCAAATAAGATAATCCCTATTTAATTCCAATGTTCCCCTTGTGTGTGCACCACCAAGAAAGTTCTTCGGTATGAGGCTGGCCGTGATGATCGGGGGTCAGACATATCTACGTTCGCATACAGTGGGTGTAAGCCATGTTGCACAGCGAATACACACAAGTTAGATTTGGCTAGCCTAGCATGTACAGACATGGCCTCGGAACACAAGTGATCGAAAGATCGAGCATGAGTCACATGGATGATGTGATTGGCATTAGGGAATGTCTACCTTTGATACTGCACTGATGGCCGTGACGATCGGGGGAGGTGCAGAGGATAGGGATCATAGATCACTAAAATCGTCCAGGGGATGACCGTTTTAGTGGAGACCAATTATAAAAATATCTCTTATTATAAACTTAGTCTAGATGTCTGTTTGCAAATATCTTATTAGATCTTAGCCTATCCCATTGAGGCTTTGCGACCATGGGAATATATTGCTTGATGTGGAACTTAGCAAAAGGGTCCAACTTCATAGATTAATACCCACACCTGAGGGATATCCTCTTAAAAGGTGATCTTCTCTTCTTGATACAATAACCATTAGGAGATAACCAGATGACTCCGGAATGTTTGTGTTTTCTCCATAATCATCCAATAAGCCATTCTCCATTCAATGGAGAGTTGGGCTACATTTTGTATTCTACAGAATAAGACACATAGAGTATGAGCCGTTGGATGGGTTTTCCTCCATCATGGATGAAAAGAGAATGTTTGAAAAAACACTTAGCGATCTTACATTAGAGTTGAGAACTCTTAGAAGGGCTTGATTGCAATGGAGGTCATGGATGAAAAGGTATAAGATATATAAATTATAAATGTGATTCTTGCAAAACTCGTTGCAGTTTGCGAAGTATTTGATACTTGTCCTGCTTTGTGAAAACAGGATGATCTATTTGAGAATTGCTGGATTTGAGGCAACGTGACTTGATGACGGCAAGCAAAATAGTTGATGGCCAACATCACCTCTTCCCTCAAAGTTTGTCATTTGGATTAGTGGACTTGAATATAATTTTATAATCCATGTCTGTGTGTCTTGCTTATGGCGAGACAATTATTCATATGAACAAGTTACAAACCAGTTTGTACTATTCTTATGAACAATACCGTTATGGTCACATTACGATTATAAATAAGTTATTCTCATCACTATGTTAATGATAATAGTTTAAACATTTATAAGAGGATTAGAATGCTAAAAGATATCCAAAGTTTAATAATGAAAAGACACTACAGTTTGAGTCAATTTGGTTATTGCATGTTCTTTATGAAAGATCAGGGTCCTAGATGCTTAATCTAGAGACTTTGCAAAACCATGCCTCTCGGGCAGAATGATTAAAACTCTGCATTCTGGTAAAACGGTGATATGCAAAGAAATATTGAATCTTATACATAGTGATGTATCATATTTTCAACAAGTAGTGGAAATCATTAGTTAATTGTGGACTTAAATGAATAAGCGTATTTACTTAATGAAACAAAAGTTTGAAATGATTTGAATTATTCAAATGAGTTCATAACTAAAGAGGATATTGAAATTAACAAGAATACGAAGTCTCTTCGATTTGATCAACACGACTAAAGTATTCAAGTTAAGTTTAGCATAAAAGGGACTTGTGAAAGATGTTTCACAAATTATGATAATCGGATGAATTCAAACTATATTGAAATGTCTAAACATCATAATAAATATGTACTAGATACATATGGTATAATATTATCTCTTATCAGGGTTATAGTTGTCGTTTAGAGTTAAAGATTAAAATAAGCAAACACTCATTTGAAATACAAAGTAACATCCAAAGATTCGTGGAAACAACACCATAAGTGTCATGGCATGTTCGAGTTTCTGGAGATTTCGATAAGTCAAAATCGTGGCGAATAAACAAGTCTTTGTAGAGCATTCTTAGGAAGCTATGAATGCATCTTCCACAAGGGGCAAACTTGCTGTTGTCCTAAATTGATGTGTCTTGATGAAGATACAGGTGGAAGAAAGTAAAAGATCAAATCAAGGTATTTGACCTTGCCCCTGAACTGTTGAGTGGCGCAGCGGAATTTGTTTCGTGAATCCAAACTCTGCAAATAGAGGAGAAACCAATGATAATGATCATAAAGTTTCAGTGAATACTTTTACTAAAGAAAGTAGGATTCAACTGTATATTCTACAATTTTGTGGAATTATATTATTGATTCACTTGTCATGTTTTGAACAAGACATACCTACTAATTACAAAGAAGCGTGATGGACCTAAGTGCGAGAAATGACTAGGAGTCATAAAATCCTATATTAAGTTACATTTAAGATTACAAAGTAACATGTTACTTGATCTTATGAAAGTAAAGAAGTTTACTTGATATTTCTAAATGACTGCAAAGTCATAAGAAGGAAATGAAACTTAATGAATGACAAAAAGCTCGATTTGTCACAAGTTTGGACAAATTCAAGGAGTTGACTACAATAGTAGTGATGCTTAAGTCTTTTGGATTTACACTAGAAATATATATTGAAGTCTCGTAATTGGAATTCTCAAATTGATGATGATCAAAGAATTTTGGAATGTCCAAGATTACCGAGAGGACCTAGATTTGAGTGGGAGCAAATCAGCTTGGCTAATTCATAATATGTAACTGACAGATTTGAGTGGGAGCTAAGTGAAATCCCTAGATCTCAAACATGAATGTCATATTTGAGTGGGAGCAAAGTGAAATCCCTAGATCTCAAACATGAATGTCATATTTGAGTGGGAGCGTGAAATCATTCTGGGGTATGTGGACGACATATGTGAATGATGAGATTGGTGTTAATAATTTTTTAAGTTAGATAAATATGGATGAAGTTGAAGTTATTAAACAATAAGATCTATCGAGATAGATTGGTGAGTTTAATAAACACTGAATGTCGAATGCTTCCTGGACTTGATTCTGAAAGATGTTTAGAATGTCCTAAGCAAGATTCTAAAGCAACTCAGAATGGAACAAGGTAAGAAAGTAGTTCTTACTATATGAAGCATTGAGTTAGTATTGTAACGATGGTTGAAAGAAAGAGATGCGTTGCATCTCCTATGCCTCAGTCATAGGTTCTTTCATAAAACCATGTTGGATACTCGACATAATGTGACCCAAGGTTCTGGTTGGAAGAACAAAGTCTTAACTATAAGAACGTGTCTTTAAGTGATTCCTGAGTTGATCACTAAACCAGAATTAAGTTTGTACTTAAATAGCAAGAAGCAATGTAAGTGGCATAGATGCATTTCATGCACTAGGATCTACATAGATATAGAAGTATAAAGGCTACATATGATGTGATGTATAATGTTATGGCGGGGCTAGTTAGCTTTTAACGTAAAATGACGTGTCCCAGGGCCCAGTGCCCATGAGAAAGCCCTCGAGGTTGATCTAAAGTCACTGTAAGCTCCTAGAATCCGGCCTCGTTCTGCTGCCATGACTATAGTATATACACAAAGGATAGCAAAGTGTGTTTCGAAGTTTAGATGACAACGGTGAAAACGACCATCATCATAAACACTAGAAACAAAGTCTCACTTTGTTGCCAAACAAATACTTCGACCCATTATACGATAATGGAGTGAATGTCAAAATTAGGAAGCCATTAACAATTTGCAAAAGACATAATGATCTGGCAAAACAGAACATGGACATGACGTTTTCCATGAGCATGCATGATCTGTAAACGCATATGGTATATGGTTTATACGAGTAAAATGCTAGCTAGTTTATTTGTACTCTAGTGCAAGTGGGAGACTGAAGGAGATATGCCCTAGAGGCAAATAATAAATAGGTTTTTATTGTCATATCTCAATTAGTTTATAATAGTTTCATATTGTGCTATAACTGTGCCAAGTAGAAACATTGGTACAGGTGTGGTATGAAACAACCAAGTCCCTAGTAGCCTCTATTCATACTAGTTCGTTGGCCACGAAGATGATCTAGGTTTCAAGATCATGGGCATTTATGCCGACTGACAACGAGATCATATCATTGGAGAATGATGTGATTGGACATTCCTCGAAGCATTGCAACACGATCAAGTCATATAGTTCATTGTCGCAACAGCTATACCGAGACTCCTTCTCCTTAGACCGAGAGCTCATATTACTCACTATTTCCCTAGGCTGCTTTGACTGCATCAAACGTCATCTAGTAATGCGGTGGCCATAAAGGTGTACGTTGGGTATTCCGAAGGAACAATAGATGACATGTGACTCCAAGACCGGGATTTGTTCACCCACATGACGGGTAAAGATACATACAGCCGACTTGGTGAGATTACATCTATAAATGTTGCAACATGTGACTAGGTCACAGGGATGTAATATCACGGTAACAAGAAAACAGAACTTGTTGTGAACGAGATTGAACAAGCTATGGGATACCAATGATCGGATCTCGGACAAGTTGTATCGAGAAACAAAAGGAAGAGGATGCTACATTTAGACATTTCAAACGACATTGTCATCAGGAATGCATAGGGGTCACATGGACATCCCTGGTCCCTCTGTTGATCATTGATACAGATCATGTCTAGAGCATTCCCGAGCCGTGAGAGGATACACTTAAGGGTACGATGAGAGCGATCATTCGTAAGACGGAATCACAATAGATAAAGAGAGAAAGCCGGAATCGTTCCGCGGAGAGATCCGAAGTTGTTCGGAGAAAGAATAAAGGACTGGAATCATTCCGGGAAAGATCCGAAGTCGTTCGGAGGAAATCGAAAGGGGACCGAAAGGTGTTTCAGGTCAAGATGGATTTTGTAATATGTATTTACATATTAATTAATGTAATTAATATTAAATATAATATTAAAATCTAATTTGAAGGGTTATTCCACTAATGGGCCAAACTTCCTAGTGAATAAAGGCCCATGAGGGAAAACTGAAGGAGGAAAGGGCCAAGGGACAAGGCCCAGGCGCCTTGAGGGGCCCCACCCAGCCAGCCTAGGGCTGTGCGCGGTGTGGGGCCCACCTCTGGCCAGCGGACCATGAAGGCCCATGTGCCTCCCCCCTCTCTCCCTTGAATATTCCCACATGGGAAACCCAAAGGAGAGGGCACTCCCCCTCCCCCTCACCCTATATAAAGGGGTGCCCATGGGTGGGATTGAACACACAATTTGAGAAGTCCTTTGGTTGACTTTCTCCCTCCCTCTCTCTATACCTTGTGACCATGGCCCCAAGTCTGGGCTGTGCGATCAAGGCACACCTGCAGTACACCGTTGCGCTGCAGGGATTCCTAGCCAGATATCAACTTCCGCACTCCTGGCGGGATCGGGGAGCCGGAGATCTCATCGTGCACCGGATGTGTACGAAGACACGAGGCTCCACACTTGGGGCGCTTAAATGTCGTGACCCAGAGCTGTTGCACGATCAAGATCAAGAAGGAGCAAGGGGTGACCTGCGAGGTGCTTCGCGACCTTGAGGTCGGCTACGAGTACGACTACTTCAACCATGTTCCCCGCGGGACGTTAACCGCGTATGGTCTACAAGGGTATGCACTCTCTACACATTGGCTGTTACCACATTACTACATAGATAGATCCTAGGCAAGTTTTGGGGTTCAACGTAGGAAATTTTTTGTTTTCTGCACCGATCCCCAACACCAGTCATACCTCCATTCGATTCTGCTAATCCTCCTCCCGCGGTACGGTTGTGCTACGAAGTAGCTTTGTTTGTTGAATGCTTCTTTTTTTCTTGACTTGTGCTGACTTGTTTTCTGTATGCAGGATTGGAAGGTGTCTCCCTGTATGCCCCCTCTTCCTGAGGGGGTTATTCCTCGTGAATCTTTAGAAGAGGACGAGTCGGAGTCGGACACTCGCAAGCGTTCGCGCAGCAAAGATTCGGATGCATCATCTCTCTCGACTCCAGAAGGTCTAGTTATTGGTGCAGAGTCGCCAATTCCTGCCATCCCTATGAGTGCTGTGGCGCCATCTTCCTGCAAGAAGATGCGACTGCCTAAGGAGTCGTCATCGAAATCGGAGGGTCAAACCTTTGATTTTGACAAGTTTGATTGGTAAGTATGCAGTTCTTCTCTTGGTTCTTTTTTTGGGAGTTGCATTTTCCTGAGTTTGGTTTTGCGCTGCAGTCAACCGGCGTCGTCATCTTCTGGCGACGTCCAGTTTTTGAAAGAATATAGAGTCGCGACCTCCAAGACCAAGAAAGTGGCTGAGCGCACTCCTTCTCCTCCATTGGCGGCCCACTCCAGGCACAATTCATCAAGTTCTCCACATGACGTGGAGCATCAAATGGTTGTCCGGATGACTGTGCGTCAATCGACTTCGGAGTCACTGGGGGATCACGTATGTGTAATGTTGCTTCTTCTGATTTTTGCAGTCGAATTTATCATCCATACCATCTGCTGATCCTTTGCTGTTTCTTTCGTCGCAGCTAATTGTGAAGGAAGCTGCTCGCTTGGCAGAGCAGGTGCTTGCGATGGGTCGCCAGCATGCAATGCTGGACAATCGCCATCGTGTGGTTGAAAGTGAGTGTTTTTTTGCTTCTTCTTCTTCATCCTTGTGATATACTCGACTGACGGTCTATCTTTGTGTTCTTTTTATAGCTGAGCATAATGCGCTTCTTCGCGAATTTGCTTCCCTCGAAAAGATGCTCGCCGCGGCGGTGAAGAGTCATGATGAGGCAATCGCCGCGCTTGACGAGTCGCGGAAACGCGAAGAGGATTTGCGCGCCTCCATCGTGGCTAGGGAGAAGGTGTTCGAAGAACAATTTTTCTCGATTGCCAAGGCTCTTTTAAGTGTTCCCTCGTCCGGGTTTCCGTCGTGTCCCTTCTTTCGAATTTGCTATTGTGCTAACTTTTGTGCCAACACTTGGTTCTTGTGTAGATGCCGGCGGTCTGAGCTTTGATGTCCAGGCGCTCCGTCGTGATGATGCCTTGGCAGGTGCCATCTCGACAGTCGAAGATCGCAGTGCTTCCATTCAGGGGACGCTGATCAAGGCCAAGGGCGTACTCAGTCACCTCTATGAGGAGCTGGCGCCCAAAGTTGAGTTAATCGAAAATGTACATGATCTGGTGGAGTCCCTTGCAGGAGGCATTCCTGTAAGATTCAAGAACTCACTCCTTGCGGCTGGCGGTTTGATGTCACTCGTGATGGTTCAAGCCCATGGAGTCGAGGTTGATCCTGCTGCAGTCTCCAAGGCAATGCCTGTCAGCACGGATGGCGAGCAGGTAGTCTTTGCTCCTTTCGCAACTACCTATGGCAAGTACGGGCCGCAGCTAATCAACATAGTTGCAAAGTACTCTCAGGAGCTGTAGCGAGCCAAGAAGGCGGCAAAGGCTGCGGCATCAGGGGCCGGCGGGAAGTCTGTGGCATATGATACCGCCACAGACTCGATGAGGCCCCCAAAACCGAAGTCTAAGTCGAAGAAGCCAATTGCTCCTCAGTAGTCATATCTGTAATAGTTAGTAGTCTGTCTCTTTTGTCTAGAACATGTTTTTGGCGAGTGTATCTGTTGATACTTTATTATGCTTGAATGCACTCGAGTCTTTTGTCCATGCATTGCCTTAGTCTTCTTATTATCTCTTGCTTGGCTTGTGATAGGGAACATCAAGTGATCCTTCGAGTGAACCTCATAATATGCCATCCACTAATGATACTTTGGCGCAGTTGCGCTCAAGGGTGGATGAGCTGTCTTTGCTCTCGCGACTTCATGACCGCGTGAAGCAGTTGGAGCGCGAACTGCCCGTGCTCCGTGGTAACACGGATGTATGGAAGTCGAGGGCGGAGAAGGCCATCGCCCGAGAGCAATATCTGCTAGGGGAGGTGACGCAGCTGGGCGACCAATTCAAGTGTTAGCTTTCTGCTTCCTTATCTTTTCTTGTAGCCACTCGCCATAGTTCGTTGTCTTCATACTTTTGCCTTTGCTTGGTATAGTTGTCAATGCACGCCATCCGCAAGATGAGAAGGATAGGGTTGCCATTCGCATGAATGATCTGACCCAAGAGCAGCTTCAGGCGAGGGGGTACTTCTGGGTGGACCATGATCGCGCAATTGCACTGGCGACCCTGCAGGATCGTGCTTCGCGGGTGCTTCATTTCCTAAAGAAATCACAATCTTGCTTAAGGAATATTTATCAGACGATGTTCCCGCTAGATGTCGTTCCATCGAGCCTGCTGGCCCTTCTTACAAAATTTCAAGACTTGAGTGCACTCCACGAGTGTGTACGGCAACAGTTAGTGGCTGGTGCCAAGGCTGCTCTGTCGCTAGTGCGACTGCACAGGCCTGATGTGGATGTTGCAGGGGTTGCTGCTGGACCGCCAGTAGGTTCGACCTAGAACACGGTTCCTCACTACCAGGCGGTGGATCGCCCAGCAAAGGAAATCGTCGACTTCTTGGAGGAGCAGACAAATGTTCCTTTGTTGCAACAGTAGTTTAGTTTGTTTCCTGCACGTAGTTGCAACAGTGTTGTAAAGTTCATATATATATGTTGTGTATAATTGATTGACATTGATGTATATAAAGAGTTTGTTAGCTTGTATGTTTTGCGAGTGCGTTGCACTATGCGATTCCTTTTCGTTAGCCTGACTTGTGTTTATCTCAGCACCTTGCCAACCTGTCAGGTGCGTTGCAACTGGGTTGGTGTTTGTAAAGGGTTTTATTAGTGCGTCAGCTACTCAGGATATCGCGTTGGTTCATAGAACATATGTGTACAGGGTGGCGCAGCCCCCGAGTGGATAATTTGCAAAAAATAAAAGAACACAGAGTTTGGGGCACTTAGCTTTATTTATTCGTAGGATAGTACGAGGTACAATGTGTGGCTAAGTAGCCTTGGCTGAATAGCCTTAATTGCAATGTAAGAAATAAAAGACGACTAAGGGTAGAAGCACCGCAGTTGCGCGACGTTCCAGGGGTTGGAGTATGCGACTCCTGTCTCAAAGTCTTTAAGGCGATAGGCGCCACCTGGGATTACTTCTGTAATCACGTACGGTCCCTCCCAGGGGGACTCGAGCTTGAGATGCCCTTGTTGTTTCAGTCGCATGACCGGGTCTCCTTCGACAAAGGACCTGGGGCGTAGCCTTCTGTTGTGGTAGTTGCGCAGGTTCTGCTGGTGGATCGTTGATCTTTCCGCGGCAATTTCTCGTGCCTCATCAAGGAGGTCGACGGAGTCTTCGAGTGCAAGAGTTGATTCCTGCTCGCTGTAAGCAACCACTCGCGGTGCTTTGTATCGTACCTCTGCGGGTAGCACCGCTTCAGCACCGTGCACCATGAAGAACGGGGTGTACCCCGTGGCACTGTTTGGGGTTGTGCGTAGGCTCCAGACTACCGATTGCAGCTCGTCTGGCCAGCATCCTTCGGCCTGTTCGAGTGGCCTAAGGAGTCGCTTCTTGATTCCGCCGTAGACGAGCCCGTTGGCCTTTTCGACCTGACCGTTGGTCTATGGATGAGCTACAGAGGCATAGCTTACGTTGATCCCCAGGTTCTCGCAGAATTCTTGGAACTCTTTGGAGGTTAAGTTTGTCCCGTTGTCCGTGATGATGCTGTGTGGCACTTCGAAGCGGTAGACGATGGACTCGAAGAACTTGACTGTGCTGGCTCCTGACTGGTTAGTCACCGGCATGGCCTCTATCCACTTGGTGAATTTGTCGACTGCGACCAAGAGGTAGACGCAGCCTCCTCGCGAGGACTTTGAGAGCTTGCTGACCATGTCGAGTCCCCATTGCGCGAAGGGCCAGGCCAATGGAATTGGCCGGAGCTCCACGCCAGGTGCGTGTGGTTTGTCCGCGAATCGCTAGCAAGCGTTGCATTTTTGGACGATGTCCTTGGCGTGGCGCATGGCCGTAGGCCAGTAGAATCCAGCTCGTAGAGCTTTGGCGATGAGGGCGTGACTGCCGGCGTGGTGCCCGCAAGTCCCCTCATGGATGTCGAGGAGAACAGCTCTTCCATCAGTGTTGGAGACGCATCGCTGGAGTACTCCTGTGATGCTGCGCTTGTATAGTTCACCGTTGATAACGACGGATGCCTTGGATCGTCGCGCAATGTGCCGTGCGTCAGTCGGATCATCCGGTAGCCTCTTGCTGAGAAGGTATGTGATGTATGGTTGAGTCCAAGATGGCTCGATCATCATGACACTCATCGGTCCTTCGAGTCCTGCGTCAAGCTCCAGGTCGTCGAGTGCCATTGGCTCATTGGGTGGCGCAGCCCCCGAGTCCGTTGTTGCCCTTGTTTTCTTCTCTATGGCCTTTGGTTTGATGGAGCGTTCGCAGATGCGCTCGAGAAATACCCCAGGTGGTATGGGGCCGCAGGTAGAGCCAATGTTGGCGAGTGCATCTGCCTCTTCATTGCTTTCGTGGCCTATGTGCTGCAGCTCGCAACCGTCGAAGTCCCCTTCGAGTGTGTCGTAGAGGTCGCGGTAGGCGATCATATTGTCGTTCAGTGCGTCACACTCATGCATTGTCTGGTTGACGACCAGTTTGGAGTCGCCGTAGATTATTAGCCTCTTGGTGCCACAAGCTTTTGCCATCCGCATCCCGTGCAGCAGGGCCTCGTATTCAGCTTCGTTGTTGGAGGCGGTGAACTGCATTCGCAGAATATGTTTCAGCTTGTCTCCTTGGGGTGAGGTTAGTATGACACCTGCGCCAGCTCCGTCCTTTTGCTTGGATCCGTCGAAGTGCATTGTCCAGAGGTAGGACATATCTGGTTTTCCAGGGATCTGATTTTCCATCTAGTGGACGAGGAAGTCAGGGAGAACTTGCGACTTTATCACGTCGCGTTTTTCATATGTAATGTCTCATGGAGACAGTTCGATCCCCCAAAGCGCGACTCGTCTAGTGGCGTCGGGATTGTTGAGTATATGTCCAAGCGGGGCGTCGTTGACCACCACGATTGGGTGTTCTTGAAAGTAGTGGCGCAGTCGCCGAGCTGTCATGAAGATGCCGTACGCCAGCTTCTGGTAGTACGGGTACCGCTGCTTTGTTGGCGTGAGTACCTCGCTGAGGTAGTAGACTGGGCGCTGTACCCCGTGGACCTTGTTTTCCTCGGCTCGTTCTAGCATGAGCACCGTGCTGACCACCTGGTTGGTGGCAGAGATGTATAGCAACAGTGGTTCCCTTTCGCGTGGGGTCACCAGTACTGGCGAGGTGGACAGTAGACGCTTGAGGTCTTCGAATACTTCTTGTGCCTCGTTGGTCCGCTCGAACTTGTTAGCTTTGCGGAGAAGTTAGTAGAAGGGCAGTGCCTTTTCGCCCATTCGACTGATAAATCGACTGAGCGCCGCGATTCGTCCAGCCAGCTGCTGGACACCTCTTATGTTCTTCGGCTTCTCCATGGCCAGTATGGCTTTTATTTTCTTCTGGTTCGCCTCGATCCCTCTTGCTGAGATGAGATACCCAAGTAGTTGCCCAGATGGTACGCTGATGGCTCAATGCACGGCGCCCAGAAAAATTCTTGATGGCGGTGTTGATGTAGAGCTCGTTGGGAACCCCAAGAGGAAGGTATGATGAGCACAGCAGCAAGTTTCCCTCAGTTATGAAACCAAGGTTTAATCGAACCAGTAGGAGCAAGGAAACACCCCAAAGGTGTTACTAGCTGAGCTTTGGCAGGGCGCACTACCGGTGCTAGTAGCAACATGGAGACCTGCACAACACAACCACAGAACTTTGTCCCTAACTTGCGATGAGGTTGTCAATCTCACCGTGTTTTGCGGAAAACAAAGGATTAAACGTATCGAATGGAAAGAAGTAAAAGTTTGCAGAAAGTAAACACAAAGCAGTAAACAGTTTATAGATTGTATGTAAAGAAAGAGGACCGGGATCCATAGTTCACTAGAGGTGGCTCTCCTTAGATAGATAACATGCTGGGTGAACAAATTACAGCAGGGCAATTGACAAAAACCCAGAAAGCAATACATGCATATACTAATCATCTTGACTCCTTTGAGACTTGATTGGGCATTACAACATTATACATAGACCGCCATCCAACTGCATCTATGACTAATAATCCACCTTCAGGTTATCATCCGAACCCCGTCCAGTATTAAGTTGCAAGCAACAGATTATTGCTTTACGAACTGCGTGTAAAGTAAACAATACGATTGTTCTATGAACAAAGGATTGTTGTTTTCTCCCTAGTAGCAACAACACATCTAGTACCTTAGATATTTCTGTCACTTCCCCAGATTACCAGAGGCGTGAACCCACTATCGAGCATAAATACTAACTCTTGGAGTTGCTAGCATCTACTTGGCCAAGATAGCTACTAACAATGGAAAGCATGCAAGATCACAAATAACAAAGACATGATAGAATCAATAATCAATCTGAAGTAGCATCTCAATATCCATCGGATCCCCGCAAACACAACATGCAGAATTACGAATAGATGATCTTGATCATGAACGAAGCTCACAAGATCTAGACATGAAAGCACAAAGGAGGATAACCAACCATCTAGCTACTACATGGATCCGTAGTCCAAGGATGAACTACTCACGCATCACACCGGAGGCTTGCATGGTGATGAAGAAGGCCTCCAGGGTGAAATCCTGTCTCCAGCAGGGTGCCGGGAAGAGCTTCAGATCCCTCCCGATCTAGGGATGGAGATGACGGCGGCGACAGACTCTTTCGTGGATTTTTGATCGGGTACTTAGGTTTTACGTCCCGAGGGCATCTTATAGTCGGAAGGGGAGGCCGTGGGGCTGCCTGGGCTGGCCACACCACCCCCTGGTGCGGGCCAAGCCTGGCCGCGCGGCCAGGTGGTGTGGCCGCCCTCTGGCCCCTCTCCGTATCGTATTCTGGCACTTGATGACATCCGGAAAATAGGCACTTTGGCTTTTGTCCCGTCCAATTCTGAGAATATTCATTTTCTGACTTTCCTGGAACCAAAAACAGCAAAAAATAGGCAGCTGGCACTATGGCTCTTATTAATAGGTTAGTCCAAGAAATCATATGAAAAGTACTCCAAAGTTGGAACAAAACACAAGAAAGTGGATAAAACCAAGCATGGAACATCAAAAATTATAGATACATTTGCAATGTATCAACATCCCCAAGCTTAACTCCTGCTCGTCCTCGAGTAGGTAAGTGATAAAAAGAAAGAATAATTTTTGAGGTGACATGCACCGTCAAAGACTTGATCAAAGTATTTGCAAAAAATTCAAAGCTGGGATCATAGTACTTCAATCATAACATGAAAGACAAAGTTCTATCAATAAGCAAAGAAACTATGATGCAACATGAAAAGGCACAAACAAAAGATTCATGAATAACAATGCTTTGCAAGATGTTTGTTTGTTTCACATAAAGAAAACATAGCGTAATAGTATTCAGATTGTCCCTCAATAGAGTAGCAAATATAAATGCATAGGACACCTTCAAAGTTCATCAGAGTGACTAGATACAATAGTTTAAAACAAGCAATATCAAAGTATGCATCAATCAACTAGTCTTGGGACAATGCACATAGAACTAAGAATGGACACTATGCTCTCAAAGTAGGTGCATAAAGATAGAAGGTGGAGACTCAATATAATGGTGGAAGAAAGGCCTTTTGTAAAAGGAAGTAGGGATTCAAGTCTCATAAAGAGCTTCCAAAAATTATGGTACTTAAAGCTTTCAGCTCTCATTGCCCCTATCATAAGCATCTTGAAGTGATTAAGGTTAAAGTGAACAAGCTATGGTGTACATGCTTGACGAAGTATAAGTCAGAAATCTCATGTCCCTTATATACGAGGGCCGCTCCTCATGCTACTCAAGTTTAGTCACCGGTAAGTTCTTTTTATTGTAAGTATATGTGTATCATAGAGAAACACCAACATGGTACCCCTTGCCCGATGATACGGAAGAATCTCCATATCAAAATGACAAGGCAAGCAAACAACGAGCATCTTAGCATTCTTCTTATTTACCATGGGAATATGGTGCTTTTTTCTATCTTTCCTCTTTTCATAGTATCTCTTTTTTTTCTCTTTTTTTCTCAATATAGGACTCTTTTTTATAAGAAGAATGCTTCATAGACAGCTCATTATGGTTATGCTGTAGGTTTCCACCATGTGAGCATGGATTAGACCAGCGTCCCAGGCGTTTCTCTAACACATATACATAACTCCATGGACTTACAAGCTCCCCTTTCATTTCACACCGACGACATTCATATACAAAAGAGCATGATATCAACTAGGTACAAGTACCAAGTGCAATGTTGAAAGCGTTCCCCATGAAAGCATGGTTCTGATAATTCCCAACAAATAAGTGCAAGCATATACAACACAGAAGACACAATGGTTCAAGTTTATTAAGGGCAAGTAAAGTAAAGTGTGCCATCAAGTTCGTGAGAGCTTTAATCACTAGTTTTCTCATAACAAGTTTAATTTGGAAGGTAAAAAAAAGCATGAATATACTTGGAATAGCATAAGATAATAGGTAGGTATGGTGGACTCTTTGGAATAACTTGGTTTAGGGAGTTGGATGCATGAGTGGAACTCATACTTTGTTGTGGAGGCTAGCAAAAGACTGGGAGCGACAAACTAAGAGAGCAATAATGGCCATAATCATGCAGAGCGACAAAACATCATTGATCAAAGCATAAAGTGATACTACAAGTTGCAAACTAAAGGATCATAAAGGCTATGGTGACTTGAGATAGTCATAACATGGTGTGAGCATGCGCCAAGTCAACCCAAATAAAGCATCAAAGGAGAATACCACTATACTATGCTTTAATATGCTAAAACAACGCATGATTCATCCAAGGCACATTAAGCAATCTCAATTGTTTATAACAAGTCACGCTACAGCAAAGAATACTAAGCATAAGGCCAAAACAATACCAAGAATGGCATGACAAAGCATAGGCCACCGTCAAAAACAAGCTCTTTTTACCACATAAGCATGAACTTTCCTACTCTTTTCCAAACCAAACCAAACTATTTGCAAACCAATGTATGAAAGAGGGGGTCCAACCAATTTATTCAGAAAACTAAGCAAACAAAAGCAAACGAAAAACCAAAACGAAAACGAAAACAAAAAAGAAGACGCTCCAAGAACAACACAACTGTGCATGAAACAATAAAAATGAAGCGTTTGGAAGAAACCTAGAATTTTCATTGATGAAGAAGGGGATGCCTTGGGCATCCCCAAGCTTTGACGCTTGTACTTCTTGGATATTTCTTGGGGTGACATGCGTGGCATCCCCAAGCTTGAGCTTTAGTCCATCCTTCATCTCATTACTCATTCCTTCCATACACCTGAATATTTTCCTTCATACAAAACTTCACACAATCTTTATTAGCAACATTAGTGCACTCAAGATAAATAAGTCTTAAGGTTCAGTTCTAACACCAAATAAGCTTCGATTAGAACACTAGATACTGTAGCACTTCCCTCAAAAAGCTCAATTCCCCAAAAGAACTAAAAAAGGAACCCACAAGAAGCAAATGCAGAAAATGGCAGAAATCTGTCAAAACAGACCAGCAGGTAAAGATGAATTTTTCGAAGACCTTGTGTTACTCATATCAAAAAGTGTTGAACTAACGAAAGTTAGATAACAAACTGGGGCAGAAGAAAAAAAAATTACAGCTCAATCCGACATACAGAGCTCTCTCACGAATTTTTACGGTGAAGCACAAAAATCTGCTTCGGGACAGCAACTTTCCCAATCATTACTTCTCTCTCATTAGAGGTTACTCTTGGCACAAAAAGAAAATAAAAAGGATAAAGAGAGGTTATTACTGAAGTAATAACTTCCAAGACTCACCTAAAACTTTTGGGTTATCTCCCAATAAGTAGTTTTCTTTAACACCTTTAAGTTAGGCATAAGAAGCAAAGAAAGAACAAGTGTTCTCAAATGAAGAAGCATTAAGACCAAATTTTGTTTTCATAGGAGAAGCAAAATAAATCTTTTCTCTCTTTTTAGGGAAGTGTTATATACCTTCCTTGAGTGGGATTTGATATTTAATGGTGCCTTCTTTCATATTAATGATGGCACCAACAGTTCTAAGAAAAGGTCTTCCCAAAGTAATAGGACAAGAAGCATTGTATTCAACATCCAAAACATAGAAATCAACGGGGACATAGGAATTGTTAACCATAATAAGAACATCATTAAGACTCCCCATGAGTTTCTTTTTAACATTATCATCAAGTGGGACATTCAAATAGCAATCTTCAAGAGGAGGCAAATCAAGCATATCATAAATCCTTCTAAGCATAATAGAAACACTACTATCAAGATCACACAAAGCTTTGAAATCAAAGTCATTCACTTTCATATTAATGATGGGTTCCCAACCATCTTCTTATTTTATAGGAATAGAAGCTTTATGTTTCATCTTTTCTTCTTTAATCTTTATGAGAGCATCAGTAATGTGTTTTGTAAAGGCCATGTTCATAGCACTAGCATTAGGACTTCTAGCAAGCTTTTGTAGGAACTTAATAACTTCAGAGATATTGCAACCATCAAGATCAAAGTCAAATTTCTCATCTAAAGTAGTAGAACTATTACTAGCCTCAACACTAGTGGTGGTAATAGTAGAAACACTAATGTTTCTAGCAATTTCATCTTCTCTTTCCTACTTAGCATATAATTCAGCTAATAGTCTAACATTTTCATCAATTCTTACTTGTATGGCATTAGTAGCTGCAAAGGGATTATCATTAGTTTTAGGTTTAGCAGCCATTTTATTCAAAGTAGATTGAGCTTCAGCTAAAGATGCTATATTTCTTTCAGCATTAGAGAGTTTTTCCTCAATAGTTCTATTGAAAACAGTTTGTTTACTAATAAACTCTTTAAGCATAACTTCAGGTTCAGAGGGAGCACTCTTATTATTGTTGTAAGAATTTCCATAAGCATTACAATTGTTGGGAGAATAAGGCTGATAATTGTTGTTACCAAAATTGTTCCTATAAGCATTGTTACCATAAGCATTGTTGCCAAAATTGTTATTTCTTATGAAGTTCATATCAACTTGCTCTTCTTGAGCAACCAAAGAGGCTAAAGGAACATTATTTGGATCAATATGGGCTTTCCCATTAACAAGCATAGACATAATAATATCAATTTTATCACTCAAAGAGGGGGTTTCCTCAACAGAATTTACCTTCCTACCTTGTGGAGCTCTCTCAGTATGCCATTCAGAATAATTAACCATCATATTGTCCAAAAGTTTTGTTGCAGCACCCAAAGTGATGGTCATAAAGGTACCTCCAGCAGCAGAATCCAATAGGTTCCTTGAAGAATAGTTCAATCCTGCATAAAAAGTTTGGATGATCATCCAAGCAGTCAGTCCATGAGTGGGACAATTCTTTACCAAAGATTTCATTCTTTCCCAAGCTTGAGCAACATGCTCATTATCAAGTTGTTTAAACTTTATTATTTCACTTCTCATAGATATAATCTTAGCAGGAGGATAGTATTTTCCAATAAAAGCATCTTTGCATTTAGTCCAAGAATCAATAATATTCCTAGTTAAGGAATTCAACCATTCTTTAGCTTTTCCTCTCAAAGAGAAAGGAAACAATTTCAGCTTAATAATATCACCATCTATATCCCTATGCTTTTACATCTCACAAAGTTCCACAAAGTTATTTAGATGGGAAGCAACATCTTCATTACACATACCAGAAAATTGTTCTCTCATAACAAGATTGAGCAACAGGTTTTATCTCAAAGAAAGTATTTTCAGCCACAGGTGGAGCAATAGGTGTGCTCATAAAATCATTGTTGTTGGTGCTAGTGAAGTCACACAACTTAGTGTTTTCAAGAGTAGTCATTTTTTTGGGTTTTCAAATAAGAAAGCAAACTAGTAAAACTAATTTTTGTGTGTTTTTGATAACAAAACAAGAAAACAAAGCAAAAAGAAACTAAGCAAAACAAAAATAAAAAAGTAAAGAGATTGGTTATGAGGGACTCCCCTTGTGAAGATGTCCTTGACTCCCCGGCAACGGCGCCAGAAAATCGCTTGATGGCTCAATGCACGGCGCCCAGAAAAATGCTTGATGGCGGTGTTGATGTAGAGCTCGTTGGGAACCCCAAGAGGAAGGTACGATGAGCACATCAGCAAGTTTCCCTCAGTTATGAAACCAAGGTTTAATCGAACCAGTAGGAGCAAGGAAACACCCCAAAGGTGTTACTATCTGAGCTTTGGTAGGGCGCAGTACCAGTGCTAGTAGCAACGTGGATACCTGCACAACACAACCATAGAACTTTGTCCCCAACTTGCGATGAGGTTGTCAATCTCACCGTGTTTTGCGGAAAACAAAGGATTAAACGTATCGAATGGAAAGAAGTAAAAGTTTGCAGAAAGTAAACACAAAGTAGTAAACAGTTTATAGATTGTATGTAAAGAAAGAGGACCGGGATCCATAGTTCACTAGAGGTGGCTCTCCTTAGATAGATAACATGCTGGGTGAACAAATTACAGCGGGGCAATTGACAAACACCGAGAAAGCAATACATGCATATACTAATCATCTTGACTCCTTTGAGACTTGGTTAGGCATTACAACATTAGACATAGACCGCCATCCAACTGCATCTATGACTAATAATCCACCTTCAGGTTATCATCCGAACCCCGTCCAGTATTAACTTGCAAGCAACAGATTATTGCTTTACGAACTATGTGTAAAGTAAACAATACGATTGTTCTATGAACAAAGGATTGTTGTTTTCTCCCTAGTAGCAACAACACATCTAGTACCTTAGATATTTCTGTCATTTCCCCAGATTACCAGAGGCACGAACCCACTATCGAGCATAAATACTAACTCTTGGAGTTGCTAGCATCTACTTGGCCAAGATAGCTACTAACAACGGAAAGCATGCAAGATCACAAATAACAAAGACATGATAGAATCAATAATCAATCTAAAGTAGCATCTCAATATCCATCGGATACCCTCAAACACAACATGCAGAATTACAAATAGATGATCTTGATCATGAACAGAGCTCACAAGATCTAGACATGAAAGCACAAAGGAGGAGAACCAGCCATCTAGCTACTACATGGATCCGTAGTCCAAGGATGAACTACTCACGCATCACACCGGAGGCTTGCATGGTGATGAAGAAGGCCTCTAGGGTGAAGTCCCCTCTCCGGCAGGGTGCCGGGAAGAGCTTCAGATCCCTCCCGATCTAGGGATGGAGATGACGGCGGCTACAGACTCTTTCGTGGATTTTTGATCGGGTACTTAGGGTTTACATCCCGAGGGCATCTTATAGTCAGAAGGGGAGGCCGAGGGGGTGCCTGGGCTGGCCACACCACCCCCTGGCGTGGGCCAGGCATGGCCGCATGGCCAGGTGGTGTGGCCGCCCTCTGGCCTCTCTCCGTCTCGTATTCTGGCACTTGATGACATCCGGAAAAATAGGCACTTTGGCTTTTGTCCCGTCCAATTCCGAGAATATTCATTTTCTGACTTTCCTAGAACCAAAACAACAGAAAATAGCCAGCTGGCACTATGGCTCTTGTTAATAGGTTAGTCCAAGAAATCATATGAAAAGTACTCCAAAGTTGGAACAAAACACAAGAAAGTGGATAAAACCAAGCATGGAACATCAAAAATTATAGATACATTTGCAATGTATCATACGCCGGAGGCGCACTTGTCCGGATTGAGCTTGATCCGGTAGCGGTCGAGGTTGGCGAAGGTTTCGCGTAAATTGTCGATTAGTGAAGCTTCCTCTTTGGTCTTGATTACGATGTCTTCAACATAGACTTGGATGTTGTGACCAAGTTGGTTCTTGAGGCAAGCCTACATGCACCGCTGATAGGTTGCTCCTGCGTTTTTTAGCCCGAAGGGCACTGTGTTATAGCAGAACACACCAAAAGGCGTTGTAAACGCTATTTTCTCTTGATCCTCCTCCTTCATTCGAATCTGATTGTAGCCTGAGTAGGCGTCAAGTAAGCAGAGGTGATCACATCTCGCGGTGGAGTCAATGATCTGGTCGATTCGTGGCAGCGGGAAGTGATCCTTCGGGCAGTGCTTATTTAGAGAGGTAAAATCCACGCACATCCGTAGGATATCCGTGTCCTTTTTTGGTACTAGCACCGTGTTGGCGAGCCAAGTGCTTTCCTTGATCTCGCGTATGAATTTGGCATCGAGGAGTCCGTTGATCTCCATTCCGACCACTTTTGCTCTTGGCTCAGACAGTCGCCGAATTATTGGGTTGACTGGCCTTGCGTCTGGGTTGACATTGAGTGCGTGCTCGGCGAATTCCCTGGGAACTCCTGGCATCTCCGCTGGACACCAGGCGAAGATTTCCCAGTGCTCACGGAGGAATTCGACGAGCGCGAGTTCCTATGCGGGACTCAAGTTGTTGGTGATGAGGGCTGTCTTGGCGGGGTCCGATGGGTGGACCTGAACTTTCTTCGTGTGCACCGATGAGTCGAAGGATAGGTCGGGTGAACTTGGCCGGCTCAGGGGAGGCAGACTGTTGTCTGTTGACTCCTTCAATCTTGCGAGTTCCTCCTGCGTGCCGAAGGACTGGGAAATTCTGTTAAACTCCCTGTCGCAACTGTCGGTCCTATCGAAGCTCCTGTTGATTGTGATGACGCCGTTGGGGCCTGGCATTTTCATCTGCAGATAGGCGTAGTGTGGGACTGCCATGAACCTGGCGAACGCGACACGTCCGAGGATGCAGTGGTACTGTGAGGGCCAGTCGACGACTTCGAAGTCGATGTGTTCGCGTCAAAAGTTTTTCGGCGTGCCAAATATGACGTCGAGGTTGATTTTGCCAAGGGGATATATGCCCTTGCCTAGGACGATGCCGTGGAATGTTGTGTCCGAGGCCTCGAGGCAGGTCAGAGGGATCCTCATTGCTCGCAAGGTACTTCCGAACATGAGGTTAATGCCGCTTTCGCCATCCATGAAGACGCGACTCATGTCGAAGCCTCCAATTGTGCCTCGAGTACGAGGGGACAATGACCTGGACGAGATACTTGGTGCGGGTGGTCGCGCTTGTCAAAGGTGATGCAGGAGTCGCTCCCACTAAGGTACTCAGTGGTGGATGGTGGTGAGTTTGTCGCCAAATTGACTTGGCGAGTGATGGACTTTTGCACCCAGTTGGAGGGGCGACCCTTTTGGATCATCATGGTGCCCATGGCCCACGGGTACGGCTCGCCTCCGTGATGCTGGTCAGGCACAGCTGCGTTTGGCGGTGGTCCGGGTGGTGCTGGAGGAGCTCCATGTGCCACATCGCCTGGGGCAGCTCCGTAGCCCCTGTTGACCGCGTCGCGATTCATTCGAGCCAGGCCCTCATGAAGTTTGAGGAACTCGTGGCAGTCCATGAGGAGGTGACTGGATTTCTTTTTGCCATCATGCTTGTCGATGTAGAAGTGCAAAGTGCATGGCCCGGACAGCTTGTCCTCAATGGATGCTGTGGGTGCCTACTTGCGTTGTTTTTCCGGAGTCGCGGTGTCCACCGCTGTGGTACCCGTTGTTGCGGTTGTCATCGCGTCTTTCGGCGTAGCCGGCTGCGACCATGTTAACATCGTCGCGGTCATCGTAGATGCGCATTCGACGTTTGCTTCGGCGATCACATCTGCGCTCGAGTTCTGCTTCATCGTCGGAGTGAACGCGATTTTTCATCGAATCTTCTCCATCTGCCCACCGATTCGCGATTTCCATCAGGTGGTCAATGGTTTTGGGCTTCGAGCGGCCCAGATCCTCCCTGAGCTCTATGCGGCGAACGCCGCCGTTGAATGCGTCAATTGCGTGATCCTCCGATATATTTTCTGTGGAGTTCTTGATAATGGACCACCTCTGGATGTACGAGCATAGTGATTCACCCGACCTTTGCTGGCAGCACCTCAGTTCTTCGATTGACGCGGGCCTTTTGTAGGTTCCCTTGAAGTTGCGCACAAAGCTATAGACCAGCTCTTCCCAGCTGTGAATGGATCCGCGTGGGAGGTTGTTGAGCCATGGTCGGGCGACGCCCTATAGCTATAGCTGTAGGCATTGCATGGCCGTGCTTCGACTCCCGCCGTGGAGCCTGACGGAGGAGATGTGGTCCTCCAACCAGATTTTCGGGTCCTGTAGGCTGTCAAAATTTGGGTTCTCCGATGAGAGCTTGAACCCCTTGGGCATTCGCTTTTGCCTGATGGCCCTGCTGAAGCATCTGGCGCCACAGAGCTCCACGTCTTCATCTTCTGAGTTAGTCGATCGGGCACGTCGCGCCCTTGACTTATTGATCTTGCGCTGCGTGATGTCATCATGCGCGTCGTAGTCGTGGTTGTGTCGCCGTGAGCGGCGATGTCGAGACAGATCATGACTGTCGTCGCTGGATGAGGGCGAGGACTATCGTTTTGCCAGAGCCTTGTTTTTCTTCGGCTCCGGTGTTGGCTCTTTGTCGAGAGCGGCCTCGATTAACCCCAAGCCTGTGATCGTAGATCGGTGCATGGCAGCTCGAGGATCTCCAGCTGGCGGCTGGTTGTTGAGGAGGTACATGGTGGCCGCCGTTACCGCAGCTTGCGGTGTTTTGGAAGCACGTTGACACACGTATCCACCGTCATGGAGCCGAAGTCGAGGACCTTTGCGGCTTCTACACGCTCTTGTTCAGTGAGGTGGGCCAGTCGAGATCGCCTCTTGTTAGAGATGTACTCATTGCACTTGGAGGAGGATCCTCCATGGGAGGAGAGCCCAGCTCGTCGGAGGCTCGACTCGTCTGCCGCCTTTTTACGCGCCTCGAGTTGCGCGAGTGTATGCAGTTGGCATTTGTATTCCTCCTTCAGGAGCCAATGGTAGCCCATCAGCAGTTCTTGCGGGGAGACGAAGGGCAGAGGGTGGCCTCATAGGGCTTCTTGGCAGCGGGCCCACTCGAGATCGTTGAGCCTGATCACGACACGTTCACCAGTTTGCTCGTTTATCATAGTTGGAGGTTCGACTGCCCCTCTATTGTTGACTGGGGCGCCGTTAGTGGGGCCGCTGTTGGGTGGTCCGCCATTAGGTATGCCACCGTTTGGTGGGTCGGTTCCATTGCCACCGTTGCCCGTGTTGTCGCGATTGGCGGAGGAGTCGCCCGCGTTGATGACAACGCACATGAAGTGGTTGTGGAAGCTGCTACTCCCACAACTTTCAGATCCAGAACCGTAGGCTCTATCTTCAGTTGCTAGATCACCTAGATCGGATTCGCGACTGCTGTCGCTGTCCATATTCTCAACTGTTATCGAGGTATTGAGTTCACTGAGGGTGTCGATCGGTGGAGGGAACCACGACGCCGGAGCAATCGATGCTGTTGTCGGCTGGTCAGGCATGCGAAGCGTGCCCATCTGACCAACTTGGAAGCGGAAGCTCCCGATCGCCAGGCTAATTCCGTCGCCTACGGACTCGAAAGCCGGGCGAGTGGCCGGCGTGTGAACGGTGAAGTCGAACGCGCCGAAGAGCTGGAGAATCTCTGCTCTTGCGGAGTTGTAGATCGCAGTTGATGGGGCCAAAGAAGCCGCAACATCATCACTCCCAATCCCCACGGACGGCACCAATTGACGAGGGTTTAACTCATCAATGCCCATTGTTATGGACCTAGGTTTTGGAGAAGGAGGAAGCGCTGGAAGCATCAATCGGCTAGCAAACAAGCACACAGGGACGCAAGGTTTACCCAGGTTCAGGCCTCGTAGAGGTCCCTACTCCTGCTTGCCTGCTCGTGGAATTAATAGAGGAATCAAAGATTACAATGGTGCGCAGATGCAATCTGGAGAGGGTTGTGGAAACTAGGGTTGCGTATATCCTCCTCGTCGCCCCCTCCTAGCCTTTATATAGATAGGCTAGCTCTCGGGTAGCAGGTCGAGTCGGTTACAGGTTAGGGTTTTCCCTTTAAACCTTCTATCTTTAGTTTCTCCTTGTTCCGCAAGCAGTCGAGAGTCCGTAGGTTACTCGAGTTCTCCACTTGGGTCTTGGTAACGCTGTGGGCTTCTGCTATATTCAGGCCGTATATACCAAGCTCGAGTACCTGCAGGGTATACCCATGTCAACCACCAAATGAAAGTTTCAAAATGATACCACCATATTTTTCAAAAATACTAGACCACCTTACATGGACAATGTCCCAACCGGGGTACTTTAAATATTTTATTCCACCCTCGTAAAAAAGAAAAATTCATGTCGAATCGGTAGGAAAGTGAGTAATATTTGAACTATATGTACATGATCTAATGCTCATCATTTTTTGGAAAAACCATTCTAGGTTCACAATATGCTATTTCATTGGATATCCACTTCAATTTTAGCGAGACTCAGCCCCAAGGTAAGAATCTTCATGCCCGTCGTTTTGACCATAGTTTGACTCTGCCATAAGAAATTCAAAAACGGTCGAAACAATGTGAAACCCCTCATGCAGTGTCATATTATGTGACATAGTTGCAAGGAAAAATATCAAACATGGAATATTGCAAATATCTCAAAAAAACCTTCTCAGAAATGAGCTATCATGTTCGAACTTTCATTACTTTCTGGCCAAACGACAATGTTATGGCTGGAAAAAGTGCATAGTTTGTGCATGCAGGCTTGCTCCTATTATGGAGCGTCTGACGCACCCATACCAGTTTGCCTTCCTTAATGGAAGATTTATCCATGATGGGATTTTGGCGTTTCATGAGATTATCCATGAAGTGAAGGTTAGACGTCAGAGGGGCGGTTTCCTGAAGCTAGACTTCTAGAAGGCATATGATCAGCTAGATTGGGCCTTTCTACGCCAGGTCCTCCAACGAAGGGGCCTCGATGATCGTATGATAGGGTTGATCATGCAGATTGTTATGAGTGGGAACACGACGATAAACATAAATGGTAAGGTGGGACCGTACTTTAAACATAAATGTTTAGGCAAGGGGCCCCGATCTCTCCAATTTTGTTTAATGCCACGCTGGATGCCCTTGCGGAAATCCTGGAGAAGGCCAAGATTTCCATCCACATCTCTGGTGTGGTGGGGCATCTTATCCCTAGAGGTAGGGTAACCCACACCCATTTTGCAGATGATACCATGATTATGGTGGAGGGGTCGGATCAGGATATCATCAACCTAAAATTCCCGCTCCTATGCTTTGAGGCCATGTCGGGCCTCAAAATCAACTTCGACAATAGTGAAGTGATGGTGCTTGGTTACTCCTTGGAAGAACAACAGAGGATTGCTGATAACCTGAATTGCTGATTGGCAGCCTTCCCCCTGAATTACCTTATGGGTCGGGTTAAGGCGAAATCCTGACCAAGGACTTGGAGCCCCTTATGGGTCGGGTTAAGGCGAAATCCGAGCCATGGCAATTCATGTTCACCTCCAAAGGAAGTGAGACCATCCTCATCGACTCCTGTCTCTCTAGCCTCCCCATATACATCATGGGGTTGTACCTCCTGCAGGAAGGAGTCCATGCCTACTTCGACAAGGCGCTATCTCAGTTCTTTTGGATGGCGAATGATGACCATAAAAAGTACCATATGGTCAAGTGGGCAGACATTTGCGCTCCCAAAGATCTTGGGGGCATAGGTATCCTTTCCTCTCGCCATATGAATGTGGCTCTATTACTCATATGGGTGTGGCAGATCCTAACTAATGATGGTGGCCTTTGGCTACAGCTAATAAAAGACAAATATCTCGGGGGGTGACCGCTTATGGCTTGTGAACCCTAGGAGGGGTCTCAGTTTTCGAGATCTATCCAGCAAATCAAGCCGACGATCCGGAAGGGGCTATCCATTTCTATCGAAGATAGAAAGGACACCCTCTTCTGGCTTGACCCTTGGGTGGGGAATCCCCCGTGCACCACGAGGTTCCCGAGCTGTTCGCAATTTACGTGGATCCTCGGATTTTGGTGGCTGAGGCCTGCCAAGGCGGGATCTGGCAGGTTGCGTTCCAGCGGAACCTTGGGGCAGCCGAGATGGTTACCTGGGATGGGCTCCGGGACAGTCTCCCGCTGTCCCAGTCCCAATCCCCGGATAGCATGTCTTGGCAGCTGGTCCCTTCGGGATCATTCACCGTTGGTTCGGCATATCGGGCCCTATTTAGTGGGCCCTCCCTTCCTTGGACTCCCCTCCTAGGAAGGCCCCCTACCCTTGAGGATCAAAATCTTTATCTGGCAGTTACTGCGAGACCGGCTTCCCTCAGGAGTGGAGGTGGCCAAGAGGCATGGTCCTGGGAATGGACTGTGCCCACTTTGTGCGGTCCTGAAAGCGGACTCTCACATCTTGTTTACTTCCCCCACCACTCGTTTTCTTTGGAACTTCACCCGTGAGGCCTTGGGGCCGGCCTGACAGGCCTCAGACCTAGGGGAATTCTTGGAAGCCAACACAAACCATACCGGTAGGAGGAGGCACCTCTTCTGGTTAGTGTTTGAGGCGATGACCTAGACTCTATGGAATATCTGTAATAGGATCGTCATTGAGCGGGTCTTTCTATGTCGTGCCTCTGACTCGACCTTTAAATTTCTGACTTTTTTTGTAGTAGTGATACCCATTGAATAGACAGCAGGACATGGAACGACTGGACGTGATGATAGATCACCTGATGCAGCTCGCCAAATTGCTACACCTTCCGGCCGCTGAGCGTTACTCCTGGAGGGAGTTGCCTCTTGTATCGGTGTGTGTTGTGTCGTGGTGGTGGACTTGTGTGCGTGTCGCCGCGCATGTTGTGTTGGACTTTTTTTCCTTTGTCGTTGGCTTGTATTGGATGATTTATAAATGTTGCTTTATTTATAAAGCTGGACGTATTCTTGTTTCGAGGAGTACACACCGTCCTGATAATGTTTCCACTATCATAGTATTTCCATTGTCTAGGTACATGAGTTGCACTTTCCATGATCATGCTTGCACATTCAGTCAGTCGCTGTTAGTATTTCGCCAGTACTGGTATACTCCACTTTCCGTCGATCGAGTACCAAAGAGTGTCTTTTTGAATGCTTGAACAAGGCGTCCGATTCTTCAGACAAAAGCACGTCTCCGAATCGTTGGAATCATGGAATGTCATGTGTGGCTATCAGGGTATGCATACAGTATTACAGTGATAGGGAGCTGCACTACATAATTCTGTACCCAAAAATGACACCAGAGGAACTGAAACGTAATCAAGAAAATTGAAGAACGCCACTGGTCAAGTAAAACAGAGAATGCTGATTTAGTGAAACACCAAATGGCACAAGGGACATCACAAAGAGGCATATTTCCACCGAAAATCCTCCGTAATTTACATCATGGTAGTACAAAGCAAACCAAACCGCCGTGAACTACACCGCGTGCAGGTCTGAAACAACAACGGCGGCTTGCACCGTCAGCAGCTACTTACTTGCCAGGAACAAAGTTGGTGGCGAAAGCCCACGCGTTGTTGTTGACAGGGTCGGCAAGATGGTCGGCGAGGTTCTCGAGGGGGCCCTTGCCAGTGACAATGGCCTGCACAAAGAAGCCGAACATGGAGAACATGGCAAGACGGCCATTCTTGAGTTCCTTCACCTTGAGCTCCACAAATGCCTCGGGGTCGTCGGCAAGGCCCAGGGGGTCAAAGCTGCCACCTGGGTAGAGTGGGTCGACGATCTCGCCGAGCGGGCCGCCGGCAACACGGTACCCCTCCACGGCACCCATGAGCACGACCTGACAGGCCCAAATAGCGAGAATGCTCTGTGCGTGGACGAGGCTGGGGTTACCGAAGTAGTCAAGTCCGCCCTCACTGAAGATTTGCGAGCCGGCCTTGAACCATACGGCCTCTCCGAACTTGACGCCGTTGCGGGCAAGTAACTCGGGAAAGACGCAGCCGAGCGCGCCTAGCATGGCCCACCGAGAGTGGATCACCTCCAGCTCACGGTTCTTGGCGAACGTCTCGGGGTCAGCCGAGAGCCCGGCAGTGTCCCACCCGTAGTCACCGGGGAACTCACCGGTCAAGTAGCTCGGGGGCTCACCGGAAAGTGGGCCGAGGTAGAGCACACGGTCAGCGCCGTACCACGGGCTGCCTGAGGAAACCTGCTTTGCTTTCGCCGTGGTCTTGCGCATCGTGACACGGGCCTCGCCGAAGAGAGCCGATAATGACACATTCTTCACTGCCTTACCGGCGAATGTCGAGGAAGAGAGGGACATGGTGGTGGTTGCCATTGAGCTGCTAAGGTTGCTGTTGTAGTACTGTATGTTCTCCAAAGATCTAAAGTTGTGTGTGGAGATGGTCTAAGATGTGAGAAAGATGGAGCTATTTATGACATTCGAAATGACACAATGGATGAGCTTTGTCGTGTGAGCTGACAAGATAGTAGATAGAGTTAGACAGAGAAAAAATCTTGATCTCCGGCGCCATTGGCGCAGCAGAGATCTCTTCATCTGCGAACACGTGGCTATGTGAGAGCCAGGGAAGGGATATAGTTGTGGCTTGGCCTGGGATCTCGTTGGAGCATGGGGACCTGTGATTGGACGATGGATTATATGTACAGCCAATTCAGCTCAAGGTCATCCGACGAGACTATCTGCATCCAAAAAAAGGGAGATTGAAATTACCTCATTATTTTCCATGGTGGTGAACTGTACGAGGAATCGCCACCATTCACATATCGATAAAAATTTGAGAATAGATACTGTAAAATGAAAGTTTGCCTTTTTTTCGTTCTTAGAACCAAGAAGGCATTTATCAGACTGACCTTAAAAAAGGAACATACGAAATGTGTTATTTTAATTTACACAAGATAGAATCTTTTATCACACACTACGGGAGAAGACTAAGACGCCGACAGTAAAATGTCAGGGCTGTCGGCGAAGGTGGTTGGGCTGGGCAGCCGGGCAACGCGGCCGTCGGCAGAACTTTGCCGTCGGCGTAGGCCCGACAGCGCCGATGGCCACCGTCGGCGTAGCGCCTGATGCGTGGGTCCGGAAGTGTCCATCGTGACGGCGTCAGAGCTACGCCGACGGGTTTCACAGCTACGCCGACGGCAATGCCGTGGTTGTAGCTATTTTCCCATTTACCATATGAATCTTAGAAAAATCATAACTAAATCATTCTAATTCAAAAAATATAAATAATATATCAAAATTTGCAGAAAACAAGATCTATCGATCTATACTCAAATATTACACATATATTTTGAATAAGAATCTTCATACCCACCGTTTTGAATATAGTTTAAAATGGATATAAAAAATTCAAAAACGATCGAAATAATATGAAACCTTCGCGTGATGTCATATTATGTGACAGTTGTAAGGAAAAATATAAAATCTGGAATATTGCAAATATCTCAAAAAACCTTCTCAGAAATGAGCTACCATATTTGAAGTTTCATGACTTTGAGGCCAAACGACAATGTTAGGACTGGAATCGCTGTATAATTTGTGATAATGTATACATACTGTGCACACGTATGCATCTTGGGATGCTGAATAATATTGCAGGAGGAAGTTTTCCTCTTCGTCGCACTAAAAGCCATTTTCAATTTATCAAGTGCCAAAAACAGAGTGTTTTTTGTGAATCAGCCACCAAATGAAAGTTTCAAAATGGTACCATCCTATTTTGCAAAAATACTAGACCACCTTACATAGACAATGTCCCAACGGAGTACCTTAAACCTTTTATTCCACCCCTCGTGGAAAAGACAAAATCATGTCGAATCGGTAGGAAGTGAGTCATATTTGAACTACATCTACATGATCTAATGCTCATCATTTTTTGGAAAAAATCATTTTTAGGATCACAATATGCTATTTTATTAGAGATCCACTTCAAGTTTAGCGAGACTCAGCCCCGAGCTAAGAATCTTCATGCCACTGTTTTGATCGTAGTTCGAAACGGGCATAAGAAATTCAAAAAAAATCAAAACAATGTAAAACCTTCACGTGGTGTGACATAGTTGCAAGAAAAAATATCAAACTTGAAATATTACAAATATCTAAAAAGACCCTTCTTAGAAATGAGATATCATGTTCGAAGTTTTATGATTTTAAGACCAAACGACAATATTATGTCTGGAATTGCTGCATAGTTTGTGATAATCTGTCCATATTATGCACGAGCATGTGCATTCTGGGATGGCGAATAATGTTGCAGGAGAAAGTTTTTCTTTTCGTCGCACTAAAAAGCCATTTTCCATTTATCGATTGCCAAAAACAGAGTGTTTTGTGAAACAACCACCAAATGAAAGTTTCAAAATGATACCACCCTATTTTTGAAAAATACTAGACCACCTTACATGAACAATATCCCAACCGGGGTACTTTAAACATTTTATTCCACCCTCGTAAAAAAGAAAAATTCATGTCGAATCAGTAGGAAGTGAGTAATATTTGAACTACATGTACATGATCTAATGCTCATCATTTTTTGGAAAAACCATTTTTAGGTTTACAATATGCTATTTCATTGGATATCCACTTTAATTTTAGCGAGACTCAGCCCCAAGCTAAAAATCTTCATGCCCGTCGTTTTGATCATAGTTTAAAACTGGCATAAGAAATTCAAAAACGGTCGAAACAATGTGAAACCCTCACGCAGTGTCATATTATGTGACATAGTTGCAAGGAAAAATATCAAACCTAAAATATTGCAAATATCTCAAAAAAACTTCTCAGAAATGAGCTATCATGTTCGAACTTTCATTACTTTCAGGCCAAACGACAATGTTATGGCTAGAATCAATGCATAGTTTGTGCATGCAGGCTCACTCATGTTATGGAGCGTCTTACGCACCCATACCAGTTTGCCTTCCTTAAAGGCATATTTATCCATGATGGGATTTTGGCGCTTCATGAGATTATCCATGAAGTGAAGGTTCGACGTCAGAGGGGCGTTTTCCTGAAGCTAGAGTTCCAGAAGGCATATGATCAGCTAGATTGGGCCTTTCTACGCCAGGTCCTCCAACGAAGGGGCCTCCATGATCGCATGATAGGGTTGATCATACAGATTGTTATGAGTGGGAACACGACGATAAACATAAATGGTAAGGTGGGACCCTACTTTAAACCCTCATGTGGGGTTAGGCAAGGGGACCCGATCTCTCCAATTTTGTCTAATGCCACGCTGGATGCCCTTGCGGAAATCCTGGAGAAGGCCAAGATTTCCAGCCACATCTCTGGTGTGGTGGGGCATCTTATCCCTAGAGGTGGGGTAACCCACCTCCATTATGCAGATGATACCATGATTATGGTGGAGGGGTCGGATCAGGATATCATCAACCTGAAATTCCCGCTCCTCTGCTTTGAGGCCATGTCGGGCCTCAAGATCAACTTTGACAATAGTGAAGTGACGGTGCTTGGTTACTCCTTGGAAGAATAACAGAGGATTGATGATAACCTGAATTACCGATTGGCAGCCTTCCCCCTGAATTACCTAAGGATGCCGGTCAGGGACACCGGGATCCTGACCAATGACTTGGAGCCCCTTTGGGTCGGGTTAAGGCGAAATTTTAGCCATGGCAATGCAGGTTCACCTCCAAAGGAAGTAAGACCATCCTCATCGACTCCTGTCTCTCCAGCCTCCCCATGTACATCATGGGGTTGTACCTCCTGCAGGAAGGAGTCCATGCCTACTTCAACAAGGAGCTATCTCGGTTCTTTTGGATGGCGAATGATGGACACAAAAAGTACCATATGGTCAAGTGGGCGGACATTTGCGCCCCCAAAGATCTTGGGGGCATAGGTATCCTTTCCTCTCGCCAAATGAATGTGGATATATTACTCATATTGGTGTGGTAGATCCTGGCTAATGATGGTGGACTTTGGCTACAACTAATAAAAGAAAAATATCTTGGGGGCGACCGCTTATGGCTTGTGAACGCTGGGAACGGTCTCAGTTTTGGAGATCTATCCAGCAAATCAAGCCGGCGATCCGGAAGGGGCTATCCATTTCTATCAGAGATAGAAAGGACACCCTCTTCTGGCTTGACCCTTGGGTGGGGAGTCCCCCGTGCAACACGAGGTTCCCGAGCTGTTCGCAATTTACGTGGATCCTTGGCTTTTGGTGGCCGAGGCCTGCCAAGGCGGGATCTGGCAGGTTGCGTTCCAGCGGAACCTTGGGGCAGCCGAGATGGTTACCTAGGACGGGCTCCGGGATAGTCTCCCGCTGTCCTAGTCCCAATCCCCGGATAGCATGTCTTGGCAGCTGGTCCCTTCGGGATCATTAACCGTTGGTTCGGCATATCGGGCCCTGTTTAGTGGGCCCTCCGTTCCTTGGACTTCCCCCCTAGGAAGGCCCCCTACCCCTGAAGATCAAAATCTTTCTCTGGCAGTTACTGCGAGACCGGCTTCCCTCAGGAGTGAAGGTGGCCAAGAGGCATGGTCTTGGGAATGGACTGTGCCCACTTTGTGCGGTCCCGAAAACGGGCTCTCACATCTTGTTTACTTGCCCATCACTCGTTTTCTTTGGAACTTCACCCGTGAGGCCTTGGGGCCGGCCTGATAGGCCTCAGACCTAGGGGAATTCTTGGAAGCCAACGCAAATCATACAGGTAGGAGGAGGTGCCTCATCTGGTTAGTGTTTGTGGCGATGACCTAGACTCTATGGAATATCTGTAATAGGATCGTCATTGAGCGGGTCTTTCTGCGTCGTACCTCTGACTCGACCTTCAAATTTCTGACTTTTTTATAGCAGTGGTACCCATTGAGTAGACAACGGGACATGGAGCGACTGGACGTGATGATAGAGCACCTGTGGCAGCTCGCCAACTTGCTATACCTTCCGGCCGCTGAGTGTTACTTCTGGAGGGAGTTGTCTCTTGTATCTGTGTGTGTTGTGTCGTGGTGGTGGACTTGTGTGTGCATGTCGCCGCGCATGTTGTGTTGGACTTATTTTTTCCTTTGTTGTATTGGATGATGTATGGATGTTGCTTTATTTATAAAACTGGGCGTACGCCTGTTTCGAGGAGTACACACCTTCCTGATAATGTTTTCACTATCATGGTATTTCCATTGTCTAGGTACATGAGTTGCACTTTCCATGATCATGCTTGCACATTCAGTCAGTCGCTGTTAGTATTTCGCCAGTAACGGTATAATCCACTTCCGGCATTCAGCGATAGCAAACGGGTGATATATGTATACATCTTCCTAAGATATTATAAGATATTAAAGTGTTTGATCCGTCGATTGACTACCAAAGAGTGTCTTTTTGAATGCTTGAACAAGGCGTCCGATTCTTCAGACAAAAGCACGTCTCCGAATCGTTGGAATCATGGAATGTCATGTGTGGCTATCAGGGTATGCATACAGTATTACAGTGATAGGGAGCTGCACTACATAATTCTGTACCCAAAAATGACACCAGAGGAACTGAAACGTAATCAAGAAAATTGAAGAACGCCACCGGTCAAGTAAAACAGAGAATGCTGATCTAGTGAAACACCAAATGGCACAAGGGACATCACAAAGAGGCATATTTCCACCGAAAATCCTCTGTAATTTACATCATGGTAGTACAAAGCAAACCAAACCGCCGTGAACTACACCGCGTGCAGGTCTGAAACAACAACGGCGGCTTGCACCGTCAGCAGCTACTTACTTGCCGGGAACAAAGTTGGTGGCGAAAGCCCACGCGTTGTTGTTGACAGGGTCGGCAAGATGGTCAGCGAGGTTCTCGAGGGGGCCCTTGCCAGTGACAATGGCCTGCACAAAGAAGCCGAACATGGAGAACATGGCAAGACGGCCGTTCTTGAGTTCCTTCACCTTGAGCTCCGCAAATGCCTCGGGGTCGTCGGCAAGGCCGAGGGGGTCGAAGCTGCCACCAGGGTAGAGTGGGTCGACGATCTCACCGAGCGGGCCGCCGGCAACACGGTACCCCTCCACGGCACCCATGAGCACGACCTGACATGCCCAAATGGCGAGAATGCTCTGTGCGTGGACGAGGCTGGGGTTACCGAGGTAGTCGAGTCCGCCCTCACTGAAGATTTGCGAGCCGTCCTTGAACCATACGGCCTCTCCGAACTTGACGCCGTTGCGGGCAAGTAACTCGGGGAAGACGCAGCCGAGCGCGCCTAGCATGGCCCACCGCGAGTGGATCACCTCTAGCTCACGGTTCTTGGCGAACGTCTCGGGGTCAGCCGAGAGCCCAGCAGTGTCCCACCCGTAGTCACCAGGGAACTCACCGGTCAAGTAGCTCGGGGGCTCACCGGAAAGTGGGCCGAGGTAGAGCACACGGTCAGCACCGTACCACGGGCTGCCTGAGGAAACCTGCTTGGCTTTCGTTGTGGTCTTGCGCATCGTGACACGGGCCGCCTCGCCGAAGAGAGCCGATAATAACACATTCTTCACTGACTTACCGGCGAAGGTCGAGGAAGAGAGGGACATGGTGGTGGTTGCCATTGAGCTGCTAAGGTTGCCGTTGTAGTATTGTATGTTCTCCAAAGATCTAAAGTTGTGTGTGGAGATGGTCTAAGATGTGAGAAAGATGGAGGTATCTATGACATTCGAAATGACACAATGGATGAGCTTTGTCGTGTGAGCTGACCAGATAGTTGATAGAGTTAGGAAAAATCTTTATCTCCGACGCCATTGGTGCAGCAGAGATCTCTTCATCTGCGAACACGTGGCTAGGTGAGAGCCAGGGAAGGGATATAGTTGTGGCTAGACCTGGGATCTCGTTGGAGCATGGGGACTTGTGATTGGAGGATGGATTACATGTACAGCCAATTCAGCTCAAGGTCATTCGACGAGACTGTCCACATCGAAAAAAAAGGGAGAGTGAAATTACCTCATTATTTTCCATGGTGGTGAACTGTACAAGGAATCGCCACCATTCACACATATTGATAAAAATTTGAGAATAGATAATGTAAAATGAAAGTTTGCCTTTTTTTTGTTCTTAGAACCAAGAAGTCATTTATCAGACTGGCCTTAAAAAGGGAACATATAATGTGATACTTTAATTTACACAAGATAGAATATTATATCATAAAACATCACCAACGGATGCACTAAAATAGGACACTACCTTTTTGTTTTTGAGCGCCAAACTAACAGTTTTAGTGTGCCACTGCCGGTAACAGTTTTCCAGATGTGTTAAAATACAAGACGCATCAGTTTCCAGATGCACTAAATAGGACATGCAGCCGTCTATACACTAAAACATGGATGGCGGGCTGACACTTATAAACGCCGAGGCACACTCCTAATCGCCACACTCGCGCTGGCGCGACAAAGAAAGTCACAAAGAATAACTGCGTCAGGAAAGTGGATAGTGGCATTTTTCTCTCGCTCGGCTCCTCCGAGCTAGCGCTACTATGGCACCAGGGAGGATGCGCCTCGATTACATTTAGTAAGACGGCAAAACTTTAGTATCGGGTAAGTAAGATGCAGTGCATTACTCTGCTGTGACTGCTTCACCTTTTAGGGGCACAAAAGTTAATGAACATCAGTGATTAACAAATTAGTTTGTTTGTACCATTGAAATTTCATTGATATACAATTCATTATAGAAATTGAGCCCTCTCTATTTATTCCTTCAAAATAAAACAAAAACAAAAATCCTATTATGCTAAAACTTGGAAAAAAACCCTATGAAATCATACTAAATCCCCAATATTGAGCTCCTCTCCATTCTGCGTTGAATCTAAGGAAAATACTATTTGCATCGCCGCTGGCATGACCATCATCTTCCGCGTGATGCATCTGCATGGAGTTGATGACCTCGTCGGTGGGCTGGCCACCAACTTCCACGCGGTGCATCTACACGGTGCTAATGACGATGTCACTGGCTTGACCAACATCTTCCGTGCAGTCGATCTGCATACACTAATGACCTCGCCGGTGGAGGGCTACTACTCTTATGCTTTTGTTGTGGTCTTGCGCATCATGACACGGGCCTCACCGAAGAGAGCCGATAATGACACACTCTTCACTGCCTTGCCGGTGAAGTTCGATGAAGAGAGGGGCATTATGGTGGTGGCCATTGAGTTGCTAAGGCTACTATTGTATTGTATGTTCTCCAAGGATCTAAAGTTGTGACTGGAGATGGTCTAAGATGTGAGAAAGATGCAGCCATTTATGACATTGGAGATGACACAATGGATGAGCTTTGTTGTGTGAGCTAACAAGCTAGTCGATATAGTTAGACAGAGGGAAAATCTTGATCTCTTAGGGAATCTCCACCGGGCCGACCCAAACGGGTGACCCAAAACATCTGGTTTTGTCCGGATGTGTCGGGCTACGATGGGATTTGGGTTGCCATCCGGCCTGTCTGAGGGGCCGCACACTGTTGGAAATATGCCCTAGAGGAAAATAATAATATAGATTATTGACATATTTCATTAGATTCATAATAGGTTTTATATCATACTATAACTGTATTGATAGGAACGTCAATACAGATGTGATATGTAAAGCACCAGAGTACCTAGTGATCCTCTAGATATTAGTTCATTGGTCAATCGATGATCGACGTTTCCCGATCATGGACATTTATGTCAATTGACAATAGGGTCATTTTATTAGGTGAATGAAAGTGATAGACATACCCAACACAGGAATTGTAACACGATCAAGTCACGAAGTTCACCATTACAATGACTGGGAAACGTAATAACCAATTCCTTAGACCGTGAGACCATATTTAATCACTAGCACCCGAGAGTGCCTTGTTTACATCAAACGTCACTTCATAAAATAGTGATCATAAAGGTATCTTCAGGTATTCAGAGGGGCATATTGAGGCATATGTGTCAAGAGCGCGATTTGTTCTTCTGCGTGATGGAGAGATACTATGGGCCCACTCAGAGACATTGCATCCATAAAGCTGCAGTGTGTGACTAGGTCACGGGGATGGCATAGCTCAGAATGAGTAAAGTTGTACTTGTCAGTAACAACATTGAACCCGACATGGCAATGCCGTTGATCAAGTCTCAGATAAGTAAAGTATCAAAGTAGCAAAGGTAATAGGACTCTATGTTTAATGGTTCAGCGACAAAGATTCTCGTGGAATGCACATCTGTCATTATGGGTATCCAGGTCCCACTGATGATCATTAGTCCGAGAGGGGTCTCGACCATGTCTAGAGTGTTCCCGAATCATTAGGATAGCACACTTAATGGTTTGACAACGCTCGGAGATCGTTTTGACATAATACAAGGGGAAACCGGAAGGGTTCCAAGAAAGTCCGGTGGGTGTCGAGAGTTGTCCGGAAGGAGTTCCGGTGCAATGAGAATTAAATAATATATAAATATATATTAATTATTGAATTATACATTTATTTAATGACTTAAATATGATTTAATGGACATCCCATGGCTAATGGGCCAACTTCCTAAATGGAAAAGGGCCCATGAGGGAAAACCCCCCAAGGGAAATGGGAGGAGTGGCCGGCTGGGCCACCTGGTGGGGATCCAAGCCTACTAAGGGTGGAAGGCCAGCCCCCTCCTCTCCTCCCCTTGGTTTAGTCCCATATGGCTAAGCCAAGGGACTTGGGGGCTCCCCCTATATAAAGGAGGGCATAGGGAGGGATTTAAATACACCAATAAATCCTAAGCTTTGAGACTTCCCCCTCCAAGTGCTCTCCTCTCTCCCTCTCTCTTGTGAGCACGGCCCCAGTGTAAGGGATGTGCATACGAGAGTGTTCTTCACCACGGAGCACCGTCGCACTGCGGGGATTCCGGATCCAGGAGATCTACTTCCGCAATCTCTGTTGGATCAGAGTCCGGGAGTCGTCGCGAAGCATCGTATGTGTGTGACCCCCTACGAGGCACTACACTTGTGCCACTCGAGTCATTCGAGCCATCGGAGTCATTGGAGCCAGTGGAGCCGTCAAAGTTCAGAAACAACCTTGAGGTCGACATCGGTACGACTACATCATCCACATTCTCCCGAACGTTGACAAAGCTTTTCGGTCTACAAATTGGTAAGTTTTCAAAAATCTCGTCCCGTTACTGTGTTACTAATAGATATCCTGGCATTAGGGTTCTTGGCGTAGGAAACATTATTTTTTCAGGCACGCAACCCCTACAGCGGTATCAGAGACGATCTATGCGTAGTTATGCTCGTACCAGTAGAACACATGTTGATTGTGTGTGTGTACTGGCTATACCGCAACACTGCTTGATTGAAGCGCCCTCCAACCGACATTAAATGTTTATTCGTGAGACTGGTCCATGTTTGACATACGACTTGCACCATATAAGTGGCTTGGGGGTGTCAGTTTCTCTCGTAGTAGTTGGTAAAACATTTACAACAGAAGGCCCCAAAAGGATGCAATAGCGACAATTATTAAATCAACATTGTGGTTCATGTTCGTAGGTAAGAAATGGTTCTTGTGTGAAAGCCCTAACAGCCACGTAAAAGATGCAAAAGATAAAGTAGAAGCATCTATATTTTGTAGGGTCTTGTGATACGATATGGTCAAAATAAAAGGTAAAGTAGTTTACTTTCCTGTTTCTAAGTCGTAGTAACAGGATGGTGGCATCAAGGGCTTGGCGCTACACACACCAGAGCGCACGATGGAGATCATGACGCGGTGATCTACGACCATGTCATGTCACACTTATTTATATCTGGTGTTTAATTGTGTGCATCTTGTTTGTGCTAGTATTAGATACTCGACAATATCATTAATAGGATGATCCCTTAATATAATACCAATATGGTGTTCTCCCTTAGTGTGCACCACCAAGAAATTTCTCAGTTATGAGGAACACCGTGACGATCAAGTGTTAGACATATCAGTGTCCGCATACGGTGGTGTAAGACATGTTGCACATCGAATACACTAGAGGTTGAATTGGCGAGCCTAGCATGCCGTGGCATTGGAATACGAATGATCTAAAGATCAAGCATGAGTCACATGAATAATGTGATTGACATTGGAGAATGTCTACCTTTGCAGCTATGTTGCCGGCCATGATAATCGGGGTTGACATAGTGAATGGGGATCGTGTAATCAGTAAAACTTATTTAGGGATGTTTGTTTTAGTGGGAGATCATCTAATATAATGTGATTATAATTTAAACTCATATTATCAACTTAGTCTAAATGTCTTTGCAAATACTTTTGTAGATCATGTCAAAACCCAACTCTCTGTTTAGTTTTGAGGGTTTCATGGATAGTGAGAAACCCAAAGTAGATGGGTCCAACTTCATAGACAGGTACTAATGAGGGGTGACCTTGCCAATGCCCATGGTATGGACTTAGGGTTTTGCGGAAATGAGAATGCTGGGAATTTCGCCGGATGTCAGACAAACAAGGAAGTCGAAGTCGTTTGATTATCGATGGACAATGCTATTATAGGTTGTTTGGGAGTTTTTCGGTACCTCTCCGCAGGCTCCTCCTAGCCTATATATAATAGGCTGGGTCTTGGAACTGTATACAGATAGGTTATATATTCATGATTACAACACCAACACAATGTCAGTTTCTATTTCCTTATTAACTAAACTAAGACATTCATCGGATGCTTCTAGGGCCTTCATCTTGGGTCTTCATGAGCCGTGAGACTTTATACAACTAAGTTAACCAAACATAAGCTTCCTGGGACTCCTTCTAAATCATAGATTCGGGTTGAGTCTCAAAAATGTTTTCAACATTTATGGTTTGAGTTTTTATGAAATATTTTTATTTTTTCTAGCTTTATAGGGATTCGGTACAATAGGCCTGATGCATCCGACGGACCGAGAATCAGTTAATTGCTCCTGGGAAAAAACACTATAGACCTACATCAAATTCAAGTCCCCAGGCTTGAACTCGGATTTTTACTAGCGTAACTCAGTTCGAGCCGTTGAGGTCTTATCGAGTACTGAGTTCTTGTTGTATTATATCGGGTACCCAATGCATCCGTCGAGATTTTTCATCGTATCAATGATACGGATATTTTACTGTTAGAGCGCATTCTTGTGCGATTACCAGGCCACATAGGATGAATCCTGGGGTCTTATCTTCATGTCATGTGCACGACATTCGGAATTTTATCGCATTGGGCGCGATCCAAGATTTTTGTATATTTTTTATTGACTGCCTTGTTTGGTTGATGGAATTCCTGAAGTTTATCAGCTCTTTGTTTTTGTCAGATGGTTTTATAGAATCTCCCGATGGGAGTAATCCTTTGAGGATACACTGAAGTAATACTCATAGGCTTATGCTGATATTTCTTTGGGTCGAAATAATTGTTGACCTTATATGCACAATATAGTTTTCTATCAGGTGCGTGGTAGCGCTCTCGATGGGAGTATTCCCCGAGGCTATGTTCGGATGTTTGTATCAGGACATATACTTGAAGCTTCTAACCATTCGAGGAAATCTTCACTTTCAGTTATTTATCTAGGACCCTTGTGTCCTTTTTATCGGATGCACGACCTGTGCTTCTGATGGGAGTAGCCTCCGAGGCTATAGTCGAATATTTGCATTCGTTTGTAGGCTTACGGTTTTTAGCTGAGGAATTTATTTCAACTCGGGTCTTTTATAATTACTTTCTCGGGACCTTCGAAAATAGAGCCGAAGTTTAGGTAATTGCTTCTTCTATGGCATCATTGCTGATGAAGTTGTTACAGCGTGGCTTCCAAGAAACAAAAGCCGATGTGACGTTTCAATTGTGGGCCCATGCTGCAGTAATGATGATGCTTGAGCGGCGTGTCAGCGAAGATCTTTTGGCCACACATCCCCCTTTACTCGCAAAGATCGAGGATCGTGGAGATTTTCTCCGTTTTTACCGTGATAATAACTACCCACGATTTTTATCCTTTTGTGCACCCTTGACACGCGTCTTCATCCTATGCATTCTGAGGTTCACTAGTTTCATCCAATGGCTAAGATTTGATCTTCTTTTCTTTATAAACCAGGGGAAAAGCTTTTTACTATTTTACTAATTCCCTTTGCTGCCTGCTTCTTCTTCCTTGCGCTGCTCCTACATTTGCTGCGCTCGCTTACTCCTTTCTCCTTGTGCTGCACCTGCGTTGCTCTCCAGCCATCATGGGGAAAAGCAAGGTTGGAACTTCCACCATGGCCACCAAGACCATGAAGAAGAGGGCTCTCAGATGGGCTCTAACAAAGTGTTCCATGCGAGATCTGCGCGATGCGTGGAATTTCGGACTCCTTGAAGAGGGCTCCTTCAAGCTCCCGGGGGACGAAGCTGCCCTAACCCCCGAATCTGGCTGGCGGGTAATGTTTCTTTCCTTCTTGTATCATGGCCTCTCCCTTCCTGTTCATGAGTTCATTCGAGGCCTTCTGTTTGTCTATGGTGTGCAGCTCTATCAGCTCACGCCTAATTGAATCCTTCATGTTGCTTGCTTTGTCACTCTTCGCGAATGCTTCCTCGGGATTCATCCCCATTTGGGCATGTGGAAGTATTTCTTCTATGTCCGTCGTAATGCCACCGATACTCTTGTCCATGACATCGGTGGTGCCATGTTTTCTGTTTGATCTGATGTCGATTATCTCGACTTCAAGATTTCTGTTTCTGTCCAAGGGTGGAAAACCAAATAGTTTTACATCAAGGATCAGAAAAGCGAGGGCCAAATCTTTCGTTTGGCCCATTTTTACCCAAAAAAGACCTGCCGAAGGCTTGATTCCCTAGGATCACCGTCCAACTCCCAAAGAAATGACGGAGATCAAACCCTTGCTCACCCGGATAGAGAAGCTGTGCCATGATATTGGCAATGAATTTTCAGGGTTACAAATCCTGGCATATCTTCTTCGGGTGCGTATTCAGCCTCTTTAGGCGAGGTTATCTGGTATGTGGTCCTACATCAGCATGAAGGATCCTATGTGGATTTCATCGGATGACCTCACTACCAAGATATATGAAAAGAGGGTTTGTTCCTTCACGATGTTGA
The DNA here is from genome assembly GCA_916181665.1 of Avena sativa. Classification (NCBI taxonomy): domain Eukaryota; kingdom Viridiplantae; phylum Streptophyta; class Magnoliopsida; order Poales; family Poaceae; genus Avena; species Avena sativa. The sequence continues at coordinate 453,124,177 of OV702295.1, read as the reverse complement.
CCAAGAAAAGCACAGTTCCTTCAGATTGTAGGGTCGCGCCCTTTGGCAAGAAGAATCGCCTCCCAGATGTAAGTGTCCAGTGATTTTTCCTTTACTTTTCATTCCACCGTGCCTTGTTGCTGATATATTACTTGAAGATGCAGGATTATGATCACGTCTCTTCACTTTCCCCTCTTCCGAAAAGTGGAGAGCTTCCCGCCATCCCCTCTTTATCCGAAGATTTCACTAGGCTAGAAATGCTGTCGATGAAGAAGTAGAGGCGTCTGTCACTGAATCTTCATCGCATACCCAGTCCGTGGCTTTAGCTCGGTCTAGAGATTTTCGAGTGGCGCCAGCTGGCAAAAAAAGGAAGCACGCAGATGTCGCAGAAACTATTGAAGATTCACATGATTCAACAGGCTGAAAACCGCTTTGTGGTCCTCCTGTTTTGTCGGCTCTGCCTCAGATAAATCCGTTCCGCTTTACACAGGACATTTCCTCATAAGTATTGCTTGTCCTTTCTTGATTCTTTCAAATGGTAATTTTATCGAGTTCTTGTTTTTCTTCTAAAGTGGTGATGAGGGGAAGATCCTCCCGTGTCCCCTCTTGGTACTTCTGTTGCTCCTCCTATGGCTAAATCTCCTCAACCTTCAGTGGACCCAAATGAAACGCAAGCGTCTCCTGCGGAAAAAATGATCCACAAGGATGTTGCCACTTTGCCGAAGTCGCTGCCGCAAAAAAGAAGAAAACTTACGGGCAAGGGTGTGGTGATATCCGAAAATGCCGTCGAGGTTGACATGCAAGATGTGAGTATTTCTTTCGATAGTGTAATTACGGCTTCACCTTTGCTCTTATTTTCCTGACTTTCTACCCTTTGTTTTTGAGAGTCTTTGATGCGTGAGATGGTTGATATGGCCTCTCACTTTATCAAGATCCACAACGAAGCTGAAGAATTGAAAGGTTTTTTTCCTTCACCCCTGAGAATTTTTTGTTCCTTTTAATTTCATTGACTTTTATGTCCCCCTTTCAATTGTCCAGCCGCTGCCAAAGAATCCGGGGTTATCCTGGACGAGGCTATAAAGCGTGCCGACGATTTGGAGGCTAAACTGCGGGTTGCTGAAAAAGCTCTGGAGGAGGCAAAGCAGAAGGCCAAGGCTAACGCTGAAGAGAGGGAAGGACAAACTGTTGCTCTTGCCGAACAAGATGAAAATCTTCAGAAGCGCTTGGAAACCCTCAACACTTCTTTGACTTGTGAGTTTTCTTGTTTTTAATAAATGCTTTGTTTATTGTCTTCTGATGTTTTCCTTTGGTTCTTGGTATATGGATTTCTGCATTGCAGAGCTTACTGGTCAGAACTTGGTGCTGGACGAGTATAAGAGAGTTGACCCTTTATCGGATGTTGTTGGAACTTTAGAAGCCAACAGTGTTCGTGGGCTCAATCTTCTGATCCGCTCACGCCACGCCTTCAAGAGTCTTCATGCTGAGATTTTTCCGACCAAGGAGGTGCCGGTGTATTTGAACGATCTTATCGTTGTTTTCAGTGCTGATCTGAACCTGCTGGTGAGCTATAGCGTAACGCAGTCGAAGAGCGGCGCCAAGACCTCCATGGCTTTAGCAATGGTGCACGACGAGAAGGTTAACTGGCAGAAGGTTAGCTCTTCTGTTCCAGTCACCCCTAATGGCCAGGCAGTCAATTTGAAACCTTTCGTTACGAAGACCAAGAAGTAGTCTCGGCTGCTACTGGGCATAGGTACAGGTCTGGCAAAATCTGATGCCCACTCTTCAGCTGGCGCCCCTTCGGCGAGTGCTGCCCCAATCATTCCTCCTTCGGCTGCCGCTCCATCTGCTAGTGCCACTGTGTTTGCGGAGAAAATCTCCCCGTAGTTTAGTTTGTAATCATAGGGATCTTTCATTCTGCTTCTGTAATGAACTTGGTTCCGTTTGTTTAATTCCTGCTTTTCCTGAGAAAGATCTAGTGCATATGTTTGTTGTGTGTATGAATTGCCCTTCATGTACTGAAGGTCCTATATTTTTCATCTGCTCTGCCACATAATTTGTGATTCGGTGGCTCCATCTACGCCCATTTAGGCTTTGGATGCACGTCCATCTTCATCTAGGTAGGCACATCCGAGACCGCCGTTGTTCGCGTGATTGATCCGCCATTGTATGCAGAAAATATTGAGCAGGTGAAGAGGCTTGAGGGAAATCTTCGGGTTGTTTAGGCGATGGTGGACGTGTCGCATTCGAAAATGCGCAAGGCCCTGGATCGTGAAGCATATTTTTTGGAGGAAATTTCCAGGGCGAGCGAGAAGATGTTATATAAGTCTTCCGCAATATTTCTGAGTATTTCGTGCTTAGTCGTTGAATTTGGCTTTCCTTCTTTATTATAGGTATTCGATTGTGTGAGAGGGAAGAGACCCAACGTCTACGTAGTCGATTACATGCTCTGGTGACTGCTTCCCAAGGTATCGAGACTGACTTATGGATTCATCATCACCATGCCTATTCGGTAGCTTTCTTCAGGATCGCATATCCGAGGTGGCGCAGTTCATCGAGTGTTGCCACAAATCATTGGTTGTTGTGTACAATGCTATGTTTCCCCGAGATCCTCAACCTTAGAGCCTGGCTGATTTGATGGAGAAATTTTGGCAGGGCGAGCGGATTCACCATTTTTTCAAGCTGCAACTTGGGGTGGGTGCTAAGCTTGCACTTTCTTGGGTGCACGCGCACCATCCAATGCTATATTTGGATGCTGTGTCTCTGGGACTACCTCCCCCTCCTGGCGGTGGATTGGTTGACATGGAGCCTCATTACGCTTGGATTTGTTGATACATTGCAAATGTATCTATAATTTTTGATGTTCCATGCTTGGTTTTATCTACTTTCTTGTGTTTTGTCCACACTTTGGAGTACTTTTCATATGATTTCTTGGACTAACCTATTAACAAGAGCCACAGTGCCAGCTGCCTGTTTTCTACTGTTTTTGGTTCCAGGAAAGTCAGAAAATGAATATTCTCGGAATTGGACGGACAAAAGCCAAAGTGCCTATTTTTCCAGAAGACTCCCGGAGCCAGAATACGAGACGGAGAAGAGCCAGGGGGTGGCCACACCACCTGGTGACGCGGGCCAGGCGAGGCCGCGCCAGGGGGTGGTGTGGGCCCCCCAGGCACCCCCTCGGTCTCCCTCTTCGCCTATAAGAAGCCTTCTGGCCTAAAAACTTTGGGGGGGTTCGACGTTTTTCCAGAAGGAGTTCCGCTCCGCCGCCACCACCAGATTCCACGAAACAGCACCAGAAACTCCGTTCTGGCACCCTGCCGGGACGTGGAATTGGAGGAGATCATCACCATCGCTTCTCCATCGACCATCCATGTTTCCACCATCTATGAGTGAGTAATCCCCCGTTGTAGGCTATGGGGATGGTAGGGATTGGATGGGATCGTTCATGTAATGGCATCAGATTGTTAGGGCATGTTGCCTAGTATCTTCTATTAGTGCTTTATGACTTTGTTGCGACTTGTTGTGCTTAATGCTTGTCACTAGGGCCCGAGTGCCATGATTTCAGATCTGAACATGTTATTGATTCATTATGATAGTATTGTTTTCGGTCTTATCTACAAGTTGTATACACACATTGTTGTCCGGAACCAATGGCCCCGAAGTGACAGAAATCGGGATAACCGGAGAGAATGGCTTTGATGTGAGGATCACATGTGTTCATGGAGTGTTAATGCTTTGCTCCGGTGCTCTATTAAAAGGAGCACCTTAATTGCCAGTAGTTCCCTTGAGGCCCCGCTACAAACGGGCTGGTAGGACAAAAGATGTTGTGCAAGTTCTCATTGCGAGCACGTATGACTATATATGGAACACATGCCTAGGATTATCTAGTACTTGGATGCTTTATCTTATTTATCTGCAATTGCCCTATGTTCTGATTGCTATGTGAATTGTCTTGTCCATGCAACGCCCATCCATCCATCCCTATGCCTACCGCACTAGAATCCTACTATTTACTGCTATTGTTACTACTGTTTTTGCTTTACTACTGCTGTTACTTTACTATTCCTACTATAAAACTGTTGCTACTGATGAACTGCTGTGAGCAAGAATGTTTCCAGGTGCAGCTGAATTTACAACTCAATTGTTAAGGCTGATAAATATTCTTTGGCTCCCCTTGTGTCGAATCAATAAATTGGGTTTCACTTCCCTCGAAAATACTGCGATACACCCCCTATACTTGTGGGTCATCAAGACTATTTTCTGGCGCTGTTAATGGGGAGCATAGATTTATTTATCAAGTCCACTTGGAATCACTATTGTTCAAGCTAAGTTTATTTTCGCTTTGTTTTCTTGTTTCTTTATCAAAAATACAAAAAAATTGGTTCCTACTCTAGTTGTTATTTTCGTTGGTCTGTTATTGTCTTGCTTTATCATGCTTGTTGTCAATGGTTGGTTTCTTTGAAACTGAATTTTATTGGCAAGGTGGGTTCATGGAAGATCAAAAATATTATTATAAGGAACACCACTTGTCACAAAAAGGGAAACACTTATGGGAACAAATTGATAAATTGTATACCATTGCTAGAAATGTGTGCTCTACTTATAATGTTACTTATTGCTGTGATGAATCTTGTTGCAGAAAGAGGTATAAACACCTTGATGTCTACGCAATTCTATTCTTGTAGATAGTTGTTGGGCCTCCAAGTGTAGAGGTTTGTAGAACAGCGGCAAGTTTTCCCTTAAGTGGATCACCCAAGGTTTATCGAACTCAGGGAGGAAGTGGTCAAATGTATCCCCTCTCAAGCAACCCTACAATCAAAATACAAGAAGTCTCTTGTGTCCCCAACACACCCAATACACTTGTCAGGTGTATAGGTGCACTAGTTCGGCGAAGAGATAGTGAAATACAAGTGGTAGAGATAATTATAAGTGGTAATGGTGATAGAAAATAGCTTGGTGGCGTGGAAAACACAAAAGGAAAACTGAAATAAAGATGGAAGCAATCAAACATGTAACAGATCTAGTAGCAAACAATGTTTCAATGCTTAGAAACAAGGCCTGGGAATCATACTTTCACTAGTGAAAACTCTCATATAAATATATTCTCTTCATGATACTACTCTTAACTACTCTCCTGTTGAACACACGAATAGATGGTAGGGCTATAACAGCACACCTCAAAGTTCATCTTTCCCATCTAGAAAACCCCACACTGTCACCTTGAGTACTAGATGAGTCCAACAAACACCACAATTTCATAAAGACATCCAACTCCAAATATAACTCATAACAAGTATTTGTAATCTCTAGCCTAAGTGCCACCATGGTGTGCACACTGTCAACTTCACACACATGGAGAGAGCAGAGATCTATTAAAGCACTTGAGTAGTAAGGTAGATTTATAGATTACAAGCTCATGATCTCAATAAGATTATGCATAGATAGAGAGATGAACACATAGCTACTGGTAGAACCCTTAGCCTCGAGAGAGAACTACTCCCTCCTCATCATGGGAATCAGCAACGGTGATGGAGATGGTGGTGGAGATGGCTCCGGGGGCACTTCCCCGTCCTGGCAGGGTGCCAGAACAGAGACTTTCTGTCCCCCGAATCTCCCCTTCGGTGGCGGCGGCGTTGCAGAACTTTTCGTGGCTGAAGGCTTGACTATTTAGGGTTTTGGTATCGGGAGGCTCTTATAGGCGAAAGAGGTAAGGTCGGTGGCCGGCCGGGGCCCACACCATGCCCTGGCGCGGCCTGGGCTGGCCCGCGCCAACGGGTGGTGTGGCCACCCTGTGGCCCCTCTCCGACTCTCCTTCTGGCTCCATGAGTCTTTCGGGAAAATATTAACTTTGGCTTTTGTCCCGTCCAATTCTGAGAATATTCATTTTCTGACTTCCTGGAACCAAAAACAGCAGAAAACAGGCAACTAGCACTATGGCATCTTGTTAATAGGTTAGTCCAAGAAATCATATGAAAAGTACTCCAACATTGGAAAAAAACACAAGAAAGTAGATAAAACCAAGCATGGAACATCAAAAATTATATATACATTTGCAATGTATCAACATCCCCATGCTTAACTCCTGCTCGTCCTCGAGTAGGTAAGTGATAAAAAGAAAGAATAATTTTTGAGGTGACATGCACCATCATAAACTTGATCAAACTATTTGTAAAACATTCAAAGCTGGGATCATAGTACTTCAATCAAAACATGAAAGACAAAGTTCTAGCAATAAGACAAAGAACCTATGTTGCAACATGAAAAGGCACAAACAAAAGATTCATGAATAACAATGCTTTGCAAGACGTTTTTTTGTTTCACATAAAGAAAACACAGCATAATAGTATTCAGCTTGTCCCTCATAGAGTAGCAAATAAAATTGCATAGGACACCTTCAAAGTTCATAAGAGTGACTAGATACAAATAGTTTAAAACAACCAATATCAAAGTTATGCATCAATCAACAATTATTGGGACAATGCACATAGAACTAAGAATGGCCACTATGCTCTCAAAGTAGGTGCATAAAGATAGAAGGTGGAGACTCAATATAATGGTGGAAGAAAGGCCTTCATAAAAGGAAGCAGAGATTCAAGTTTCATAAAGAGCTTCCAAAAATTATGGTACTTTTTAGCTTTCAGCTTTCATAAAGAGCTTCCAAAAATCATAAGCATCTTGAAGTGATTAAGGTTAAAGTGAACAAACTATGGTGTATATGCTTGACGAATTATAAGTTAGAAATCTCATGTCCCTTGTATACGAGGGCCGCTCCTCATGCTACTCAAATTTAGTCACCGGTATGTTCTTGTCATCGTAAGTACATGTGTATCATAGAGAACCGCCAACAGGGTACCCCTTGCCCGATGATACGGAAGAATCCCCATATCAAAATGACAAGGCAAGCAGACAACGAGCATCTCAGCAATCTTCTTATTTACCATGGGAATATAGTGCTTTTTTCTCTCTTTCCTCTTTTCATAATATCTCTTTTTTTTCTCTTTTTTTCTCAATATAGGACTCTTTTTTTATAAGAAGAATGCTTCATAGACAGCTCATTATGGTTACGCTGCAGGTTTCCACCATGTCAGCATGGATTAGACCAGCGGCCCAGGCGTTTCTCTAACACATATACATAACTCCATGGACTTACAAGCTCCCCTTTCATTTCACACCGACGACATCCATATACAAAAGAGCATGATATCAACTAGGTACAAGTACCAAGTGTAATGTTGAAAGCGTTCCCCATGACAACATGGTTCTGCTATTCCCAACAAATAAGTGCAAGCATATACAACATAGACGACACAATGGTTCAAGTTTATTAAGGGCAAGAAAAGTAAAGTGTGCCATCAATTTCGTGAGAGCTTTAATCACTAGTTTTCTCATAACAAGTTTAATTTGGAAGGTAAACAAAAGCATGAATATACTTGGAATAGCATAAGCTAGTAGGTAGGTATGGTGGACTCTTTGGAATAACTTGGTTTAAGGAGTTGGATGCATGAGTGGAACTCATACTTGGTTGTGGAGGCTAGCAAAAGACTGGGAGCGACAAACTAAGAGAGCAATAATGGCCATAATCATGCAGAGTGACAAAACATCATTGATCAAAGCATAAAGTGATACTACAAGTTGAAAACTAAAGGATCATAAAGGCTTATGGTGACTTGAGATAGTCATAACATGGTGTGAGCATGCACCAAGTCAACCCAAATAAAGCATCAAAGGAGAATACCACTATACTATGCTTTAATATGCTAAAACAACACATGATTCATCCAATGCACATTAAGAAATCTCAATTGTTTATAAGAAGTCATGCTACAGCAAAGAATACTAAGAATAAAGCCAAAACAATATCAAGCATGGCACGACAAAGCATAGGCCACAGTCAAAAACAAGCTCACTTTACCACTTAAGCATGAGCTTTCCTACTCTTTTCCAAACCAAACCAAAGTATTTGAAAACCAATGTATGAAAGAGGGGGTCCAACCAATTTATTCAGCAACCTAATAAAACCAAGCAAACAAAAAATCAAAACGAAAACAAAAAAGAAGACGCTCCAAGAACAACACAATTGTGCATGAAACAATAAAAATGAAGCGTTTGGAAGAAACCTGGGATTTTTACTGATGAAGATGGGGATGCCTTGGGCATCCCCAAGCTTTGACGCTTGTACTTCTTGGATATTTCTTGGGGTGACACGCGTGGAATCCCCGATCTTGAGCTTTAGTCCATTCTTTATCTCATTACTCATTCCTTCCATACAGCTGAAAATTTTCCTTCATACAAAAGTTCACACAATCTTTATTAGCAACATTAGTGCACTCAAGATAATAAGTCTTTAGGTTCAGTTCCAACACCAATAAACTTCCATTAGAACACTAGCTACTGAATAACTTCCCTCAAAAAGCTCAATTCCCCAAAAGAACTCAAAAAGGAACCAACAAGAAGCAAATGCAGAAAATGGCAGAAATCTGTCAAAACAGACCAGCAGGTAAAGACGAATTTTTTCGAAGACCTTCTGTTGCTCAAATCAAAAAGTGTTGAACTAACAAAAGTTAGATAACAACCTGGGGCAGAAGCACAAAAATTCACGCCTCAAATGACATACAGATATTTTACACGAATTTTTACGGTGAAGAACGAAAATCTGTTTCGGGACAGCAACTTTCCCAAGCATTACTTCTCTCTCATTAGAGGTTACTCTTGGCACAAAAAAGCAAATAAAAAGGATAATGAGCGGTTATTACTGAAGTAATAACTTCCAAGACTCATCTAAAACTTTTGGGTTATCTCCCAATAAGTACTTTTCTTTAACGCCTTTAAGTTAGGCATGACAGTTTGAGAAGATGCTGACAGAGTAAATATGAATTGAAGTAAAAGAGAGCATCAAGAAGCAAATTCAAAACACATTTAAGTCTAACCCACATTCTATGCATAGGAATCTTGTAAATAAACAAGTCATGAAAGCACAAAGCAACCATAGTAAAACAAAACAAGTGCAACTTCAAGACTTTCAACATAAAGAGGGGAAACTTAATATTATTGAGATGCATAAAACCATGTTTCCCTCTCTCATAATAACTTTCAGTAGCATCATGAATAAAATTAACAATATAACTATCACATAAAACATTTTTATCATGAGCCACATGCATAAAAGAATTAATACTCTCCACATAAACATAATCATTCTTATTAATTGTAGTGGGAGCAAATTCAACAAAATAGCTATCATTACTATTCTCATCACCATAATGATCAAATATAGGAGGCATATTGTAATCATAATTACTTTCCTCCTCAATAGTAGGTGGACTGAAAATATCATAATCATCATTGTAATCATCATATATTGGAGGTTTGCTATCATCATAAGAAATAGAATAGCTATCTTCCAAAGCTGGGGAACTAAAAAGATCATTTTCATAAAAACTAGCTTCCCCAAGCTTAGACTTTTCCATAGCATTAGCAATAATGGTGTCCAAAGAATTCATACTAACAACATTGCTATTAGCATGCACATAAAGTTCCATAGGTTTTTTAATTTTCTCTTCAAACACTTCATGTCCTAACTCAAGATAAATACTATAAAGCTCTCTAATTTTGTTGTTGTTTTCCATTAAGCCTAACTAGTGAAAACAAGAAACAAAAAGACAAAATTGCAGAATCTAAAGGAAATAACTTCGAGCACTCACACCGGAGGATGTGAGTACCTTTTACCTTACCTCCCCGGCAACGGCGCCAGAAAATAGGCGTTTGCTGTGGGACGTTCTTCTTCTTTAATCCTCCGGTGTAAATACCTTTTACCTTACCTCCCCGGCAATGGCGCCAGAAAATAGCTTGATGTCTACGCACTTCTATTCTTGTAGACAGTTGTTCGGCCTCCAAGTGCAGAGGTTTGTAGAACAGCAGCAAGTTTTCCCTTAAGTGGATCACCCAAGGTTTATCGAACTCAGGGAGGAAGTGGTCAAAGGTATCCCCTCTCAAGCAACCCTGCAATCAAAATACAAGAAGTCTCTTGTGTCCCCAACACACCCAATACACTTGTCAGGTGTATAGGTGCACTAGTTCGGCGAAGAGATAGTGAAATACAAGTGGTAGAGATAATTATAAGTGGTAATGGTGATAGAAAATAGCTTGGTGGCGTGTAAAAGACAAAAGGCAAACTGAAATAAAGATGGAAGCAAGCAAACATGTAACAGATCTAGTAGCAAACGGTGTTTCAATGCTTAGAAACAAGGCCTAGGGATCATACTTTCACTAGTGAAAACTCTCATATAAATATATTCTCTTCATGCTACTCTTAACTACTCTCCGGTTGAACACTCTAATCGATGGTAGGGCTATAACAGCACACCTCAAAGTTCATCTTTCCCATCTAGAAAACCCCACACTGTCACCTTGAGTACTATATGATTCCAACAAACACCACAATTTCATAAAGACATCCAACTCCAAATATAACTCATAACAAGTATTTGTAATCTCTAGCCTAAGTGCCACCATGGTGTGCACACTGTCAACTTCACACACATGGGGAGAGCAGAGATCTATTAAAGCACTTGAGTAGCAAGGTAGATCTATAGATTACAAGCTCATGATCTCAATAAGATCATGCATAAATAGAGAGATGAACACATAGCTACCGGTAGAACCCTTAGCCTCGAGAGAGAACTACTCCCTCCTCATCATGGGAATCAGCAACGGTGATGGATATGGTGGTGGAGATCGATGGAGATGGATCCGGGGGCACTTCCTCGTCCCAGCAGGGTGCCAGAACAGAGACTTTCTGTGCCCCGAATCTCCCCTTCGGTGGCGGCGGTGCTGCGGAACTTTTCGTGGCTGAAGGCTTGACTATTTAGGGTTTTGGTATCGGGAGGCTCTTATAGGCGAAAGAGGTAAGGTCGGTGGCTGTCCCGGGGGCCCACACCATGCCCTGGTGCGGCCTGGGCTGGCCCGCGCCAAGGGGTGGTGTGGCCACCCCGTGGTCCCTCTCCGACTCTCCTTCTGGCTCCGTGAGTCTTCCGGGAAAATAGTAACTTTGGCTTTTGTCCCATCCAATTCCGAGAATATTCATTTTCTGACTTCCTAGAACCAAAAACAGCAGAAAACAGGCAACTGACACTATGGCATCTTGTTAATAGATTAGTCCAAGAAATCATATGAAAAGTACTCCAACGTTGGAACAAAACACAAGAAAGTAGATAAAACCAAGCATGGAACATCAAAAATTATAGATACATTTGCAATGTATCACACCTCCCTTTTAAATGTGAGTATAATGATAATGTTACCATATCTTCTTATGCTAAAGGAATTTATGACTTTTATGTCGCGGAACAAATTGAAGAATTTATTGCTTGGAAGGGTGCTTTTGAACTTGCTAGTTTGCTTGAAAATATTGATGATTCACCCTATAAATATGAGGTTTATGGTATACTTAAATTTTGCTTTGATAATTACAAGGATTAAAATGGCTATATTCTTGAATATTTTAATAGATGCTTTCCACAAATGGAAGAGACTAATTCCTTGCAGGATCCTATGGAAGAAGAAATTGATGAACCTGAAATCTCATTAGATGAAAAATAGGAGGAGAGTGATGAACAAAAGGAGGAAGAATGGATTAGCTACCCATGCCTACCTTGTAATGAGAGTAAGTCTTTATCCCTGACATTATTTGATTGTCCCCCATGCTTACTAAGGGAGGATGAATGTTATGTTCCTGAGGATTCTTTTGAAAATGTTTATAATAAAGCTCTAGTGCTTGTAGATCATGAAAAGTATGCTTTATGTGATAGTTATATTGTTGAGTTGATTCATGAGGCTACTAAAAATTATTATGAGAGAGGAAAATATGGTTGTAGAAGTTTTCATGGCATTGAAACACCTCTCTATGTCCTGAAAGTTTTGAAGTTACTCTTGTTTTATCTTCCTATTCCTGTCACTTTGTTCTTTGCGAATTTATTTGCATACACGATTCCTATGCATAGGAAGTGGGTTAGACTTAAATGTCTTTTGAATTTGCTTCTTGATGCTCTATTTTACTCCAATTCATATTTCTTATGTGAGCATCCTCTCAAACTATCATGCCTGAAGATGATAATATGTCTATTATTCTTGGAAGACCTTTTCTTAAATACTGCAGGAGCTGTTATTAATTGTAATCAAGGGAAGGTGACCTTCATTGTTAATGACAAGGAACATACTGTCTATTTCCCCAAGAAGATTGATAGGACTTATGGTTTGAATTCAATTGAACATGTTGAGGGCATTCAAGTTGGAGAAATATATTGTCCCATACCAAGAGAAAAATTCGAAACTATTATGATTGGGACCATTGCTATCAAGGTTGAGGTAACATAACCATTAGTGGAATACAAAGTTTTGTTTCATATGGAATTGTTTTGGTAACAAGACCTGATCAACCTTGTTAACAAAAGGATTTCATTGAACAAAACAATGTTTTCACCATGATTATCTCCGCTTACTTCTATTCTATCCATTTTAGTTTTTGCTTATGCCTAACTTAAAGGCGTTAAAGAAAAGTACTTATTGGGAGATAACCCAAAAGTTTTAGATGAGTCTTGGAAGTTATTACTTTAGTAACAAATGCTCCTTATCCTTTTTATTTGCTTTTTGTGCCAAGAGTAACCTCTAATGAGAGAGAAGTAATGATTGGGAAAGTTGCTGTCCCGAAACAGATTTCTGTGCTTCACTGTAAAAATTCGTGTAACATCTCTGAACGTCCTTTTGAGGCGTAAATTTTTTTGCTTATGCCCCAGGTTGTTATATAACTTTCGTTAGTTCAACACTTTTTGATTTGAGCAACAGAAGGTCTTCTAAAAAATTCGTCTTTACATGCTGGTCTGTTTTGACAGATTTCTGCCATTTTCTGCATTTGCTTTTTGTTGGTTCCTTTTTGAGTTCTTTTGGGGAATTGAGTTTTTTGAGGGAAGTGATACAGTAGCTAGTGTTCTAATGGAAGTTTATTGGTGTTAGAACTGAACCTTAAGACTTATTATCTTGAGTGCACTAATGTTGCTAATAAAGATTGTGTGAAGTTTTGTATGAAGGAAAAATTTCAGGTGTATGGAAGGAATGAGTAATGAGATGAAGGATAGACTAAAGCTCAAGCTTGGGGATGACACGCGTGTCACCCCAAGAAATACCCAAGAATTACAAGTGTCAAAGCTTGGGGATGCCCAAGGCATCCCCCTCTTCATCAATAAAAATCCCAGGTTTCTTCCAAACGCTTCATTTTTATTGTTTCATGCATAGTTGTGTTGTTCTTGGAGCGTCTTCTTTTTTGTTTTCGTTTTGGTTTTTTGTTTGCTTTGCTTTCTTAGTTTGCTGAATAAATTGGTTGGACCCCCTCTTTCGTACATTGGTTTTCAAATAGTTTGGGTTGGATTGGAAAAGAGTAGGAAAGTTCATGCTTAAGTGTTAAAGAGAGCTTGTTTTTGACTGTGGCCTATGCTTTGTCATGCCATGTTTGATATTGTTTTGGCTTTATGCTTAGTATTCTTTGCTATAGCATGACTTGTTATAAACAATTGAGATTGCTTAATGTGCCTTGGATGAATCATGTGTTGTTTTAGCATATTAAAGCATAGTATAGTGGTATTCTCCTTTGATGCTTTATTTGGGTTGACTTAGCACATGCTCACACCATGTTATGACTATCTCAAGTCAGTATAGCCTTTATGATCCTTTAGTTTTCAACTTGTAGTATCACTTTATGCTTTGATCAATGATGTTTGTCGCTCTACATGATTATGGCCATTATTGCTTTCTTAGTTTGTCGCTCCCAGTCTTTTGCTAGCCACCACAACCAAGTATGAGTTCCGCTCATGCATCCAACTCCCTAAACCAAGTTATTCCAAAGAGTCCACCATACCTACCTACTAGATTATGCTATTCCAAGTATATTCATGCTTTTGTTTACCTTCCAAATTAAACTTGTTATGAGAAAACTAGTGATTGAAGCTCTCACGAACTTGATGGCACACTTTACTTTTCTTGCCCTTAATAAACTTGAACCATTGTGTTGTCTATGTTGTATATGCTTGCACTTATTTGTTGGGAATTAGCAGAACCATGCTTTCATGGGGAACGCTTTCCACATTGCACTTGGTACTTGTATCTAATTGATATCATGCTCTTTTGTATATGGATGTCGTCGGTGTGAAATGAAAGGGGAGCTTGTAAGTCCATGGAGTTATGTATATGTGTTAGAGAAACGCCTGGGCCGCTGGTCTAATCCATGCTGACATGGTGGAAACCTGCAGCGTAACCATAATGAGCTATCTATGAAGCATTCTTCTTATAAAAAAAGTCCTATATTGAGAAAAAAAAGAGAAAAAGAAAAAAGAGATATTATGAAAAGAGGAAAGAGAGAAAAAAGCACCATATTCCCATGGTAAATAAGAAGATTGCTGAGATGCTTGTTGTCTGCTTGCCTTGTCATTTTGATATGGGGATTCTTCCGTATCATTGGGCAAGGGGTACCCCGTTGGCGGTTCTCTATGATACACATGTACTTAAAATGACAAGAACTTACCGGTGACTAAACTTGAGTAGCATGAGGAGCGGCCCTCCTATACAAGGGACATGAGATTTCTGACTTATACTTCGTCAAGCATGTACACCATAGTTTGTTCAGTTTAACCTTAATCACTTCAAGATGCTTATGATAGGGGCAATGAGAGCTGAAAGCTATTAAGTACCATAATTTTTAGAAGCTCTTTATGAGACTTGAATCCCTACTTACTTCTATGAAGTCCTTTCTTCCACCATTATATTGAGTCTCCACCTTCTACCTTTATGCACCTACTTTGAGAGCATACTGGCCATTCTTAGTTCTATGTGCATTGTCCCAAGACTAGTTGATTGATGCATACCTTGATATTGCTTGTTTTAAACTATTTGTATCTAGTCACTCTTATGATCTTTGAAGGTGTCCTATGCATTTATATTTGCTACTCTATGAGGGACAAGCTGAATGCCATTATGTTATTTTTCTTTATGTGAAACAAACAAACGTCTTGCAAAGCATTGTTATTCATGAATCTTTCGTTTGTGCCTTTTCATGTTGCATCATAGTTTCTTTGTCTTATTGCTAGAACTTTGTCTTTCATGTTATGATTGAAGTACTATGATCCCAGCTTTGAATGTTTAACAAATACTTTGATCAAGTTTATGATGGTGCATGTCACCTCAAAAATTATTCTTTCTTTTTATCACTTACCTACTCGAGGACGAGCAGGAGTTAAGCTTGGGGATGTTGATACATTGCAAATGTATCTATAATTTTTGATGTTCCATGCTTGGTTTTATCTACTTTCTTGTGTTTTGTCCACACTTTGGAGTACTTTTCATATGATTTCTTGGACTAACCTATTAACAAGAGCCACAGTGCCAGCTGCCTGTTTTCTGCTGTTTTTGGTTCCAGGAAAGTCAGAAAATGAATATTCTCGGAATTGGACGGGACAAAAGCCAAAGTGCCTATTTTTCTAGAAGACTCCTGGAGCCAGAATACGAGACGGAGAAGAGCTAGGGGTTGGCCACACCACCTTGTGGCGTGGGCCAGGCCAGGCCGCACCAGGGGGTGGTGTGGGCCCCCCAGGCACCCCCTCGGTCTCCCTCTTCGCCTATAAGAAGCCTTCTGACCTAAAAACTTCGGGGGGTTCGACGTTTTTCCAGAAGGAGTTCCGCTCCGCCGCCACCACCAAATTCCACGAAACAGCACCAGAAACTCCGTTTTGGCACCCTGCCGGGACGGGGAATTGGAGGAGATCATCGCCATCATCATCACCATCGCTTCTCCATCGAACCTCTATGTTTCCCCCATCTATGAGTGAGTAATCCCCCGCTGTAGACTATGGGGATGGTAGGGATTGGATGAGATCGTTCATGTACTGGCATCAGATTGTTAGGGCATGGTGCCTAGTATCTTCTATTAGTGCTTTATAACTTTGTTGCGACTTGTTGTGCTTAATGCTTGTCTCTAGGGCCCAAGTGCCATGATTTCAGATCTGAACATGTTATTGATTCATTATGATAGTATTGTTTTCGGTCTTATCTACAAGTTGTATACACACATTGTTGTCCGGAACCAATGGCCCCGAAGTGACAGAAATCGGGATAACCAGAGGGAATGGCTTTGATGTGAGGATCACATGTGTTCACGGAGTGTTAATGCTTTGCTCCGGTGCTCTATTAAAAGGAGCACCTTAATTGCCAGTAGTTCCCTTGAGGCCCCGCTGCAAACGGGCTGGCAGGACAAAAGATGTTGTGCAAGTTCTCATTGCGAGCACGTATGACTATATATGGAACACATGCCTAGGATTATCTAGTACTTGGATGCTTTATCTTATTTATCTGCAATTGCCCTATGTTCTGATTGCTATGTGAATTGTCTTGTCCATGCAACGCCCGTCCATCCATCCCTATGCCTACCGCACTCGAATCCTACTGTTTACTGCTATTGTTACTACTGTTTTTGCTTTACTACTGCTGTTACTTTACTATTCCTACTACAAAACTGTTGCTACTAATAAACCGCTGTGAGCAAGATTGTTTCCAGGTGCAGCTGAATTGACAACTCAGTTGTTAGGGCTGATAAATATTCTTTGGCTCCCTTTGTGTCGAATCAATAAATTGGGTTTCACTTCCCTCGAAAATACTGCGATACAGCCCCTATACTTGTGGGTCATCAGGATGCTGGCATGAACCTAGCGAAAGCTAGTCATCCCAGGATCGCATGGTATTGTGATGGCCAGTCCATGACTTTGAACTCCAGTTTTTCGCACCTGAAGTTATTCCTTGATCCAAAGACTACGTCAAGATAGACTTTGACTAAAGGAATCATGGCTTTGCCTGGAACTATCATGTGGAAAGTTGTGTCCGTAGGCGTTAGATTTGTCAGGGACCAATTCATTGACTCTAGAGTTTTGGCATAAATGAGATTGATGTTGCTTCCTGCATCCAAGAAAACCTTACTCAAGTCGAACCTGCTGATTTGCGCTTCTACTATTAAGGCTGATTGACCCGGTCGTGGCACCTGAAGCGGGTAATCATATCTACTGAATGTGATTTCTTGCTCTGACCAATGGAGGTATTCGGGTGTAGGAGGTGGTGTTGTTCTTCCATATTTACTTTTATTGTAATCAGCTTCTATGTCCTGTTAGATGGTCGCCCTTTCTGAATCATCGATATTGCGCCCTTGGACCTGGGGTACTCATCTTCTTGTTTGGTTGTGTTTTGCGGCTGACCTGCTGACGGATGTACTGGCAGCGGTGGTGGTGCGCCAATGGCTAAAGCGCCAAGTGCAGTGGCGTATCCTCGGCTTGCTGCTTCGGTTGCTTTTGCATTACAGACTTCTTGAATTTTTAAAAATGTTCGGAAATCTTTCATGAGATAGTTTGATTGCCTCTTGCCTGTTGAATCGACATAGAAGTGCATATTGCAGGGTCCTTCCAACATTTGCATTGCGGACATTGGTGGTTCCCGAGCTCTTGGCTGGTATCGCTGCGGCGGTTGGCTTCATCCAACATCGTCCCTATTGCTGCGGTACCCACTATTGTAATCATCTTTTTTCGGTTGCCCCTCCTAAAAACCAGCTGCGACATAGCTTGGTCCGCTGTATCCATTGTTGTTTCGTCGTCTTCTATCGTTGTTGCGCCTATCCCTGTCTTCTTCGGGTGAATGGGTTCCCTTATTGTGTACCGTGTCTTCTCCATCGGTCTAGCGATTTGCCATGCCCATTAGCTGTGAAATTATTTTGGGCTTGACCCGCCCCATATCCTCGATGAATTCTGGTTGGTGAAGGCCATTGTTGAAGGCATCAATTTCTCTTTCGTCCGATATGGCCTTAGCCAAATTTTTTATGATGTTCCAACACTGGATTAAGGCTCCTATTTGTTCTCTAGATTTCTATTTGCACGCTCGCAATTGCTCTAGATATAGGGGTCGCTTGAATGTGGAGTGGAAATTTCGGATGAACTTGTCCTCAAGATTATCCCAACTGCTGATGGAATCTTCAGGTAACTGTCTTAGACATGACCGGGCGGCACCGGTTAGATGCAACTATAGGCTCTGCATTGCGGTGGCCTTGGAGCCACCCCGTAGTTTGACGGTTGCCAAATAATCTGCCAACTAAGCTTCAAGTTCTTGGAGGCCATCGTAATTCCAGCGATCGTGAGGGAGTTTGAAGTCCTTGGGTACTTGAGTTTTGCGAACCCGTCGGGTAAAGCCACTGGCTCCACATAGTTTATACCCGTCCTCACTTTCCCCGTCATAATATCTTCGGCTGCTGCGCTCTTCCCTGGATCTGTCGATCCTACGCTGCGTACTGTCGTCTCTTGCGTTGTTTCGTGGCTTTGAGCCCAAAAAGTGCACTTGATGTGGCGATTGTGATCGCCGAGTGTTCCCCACCTACCGAGGGCTGCTGTGATGATGTGGGGATCTATCGGGTTGTTGTGTGATTCTTTTTTCTGCTTGTGCAAGGGATGCTCCTACCATACCGAGGTTCATTAGAGCAGAGCAATGGAGGGCTGTACGAGGATCATCGGGTGCGGGTTGAGTTGTGATCAAATACGTTTGTGCAGCTACAATTGCGGCTTGGGCTGTTTTTACTTTGATGTGTCCTGTTGGATCTACTGACATGAACGATAAATCGAGATCTTGAGCTAGTTCGTTTTTTTAGCTTTGGGGATGTTTTGCAGCCATGAGGTTCCTCTCCTTGGCAGCGCTCCTCCAGTTACACTTCCTGATCCTCGGGTAGAGCTTAGCTATGCCGGCCGTAGGCTGGATTCGTCTGCTACAATTTTCCTTTCATCGAGTTGCCTCTGCATCCTTAGGAGATCCATTTTCTTGTGATGAAGAAAATATTGGTAGGCTAGTATATCTTCACGCGTGGCCTCGACTATCATTGGGACCGCACCCGAAATTGCTTTCCTTACTTTTTTCCATGCTTCGGCTGGTAGTCGGAGATTTTGCCTCTCTCCTGTGTGTGGTTCTCCTCCTCCTAGGATTATGCGGTTATTTGTCGGGTCTCCTTCGTTTCCTTGATTTCCTTTATTTCCGTGATCTCCTGCATTGTCATCTGACAAAATATCATCGAGGTCAAGGATAGGATTACCGTTAGAGTCGCGCTGAGTTGAGGCGTCCCTGATGATCATGCACACTTGGTGGTGAGTTATGTATGAACTAGTGACGTTATCATTGGATCCGAGGGAGACACTGTCTGGGGGATCAGTGAAATCCAGTAGTTTCTATTTTGGGTATATTTCGCCTATCCTTATTCCGAAGTCGATAGTTTCACCGCTTTCTTCGGGTTCCACATTTGCTGGGCTCAATCCACATGGTGGAGTTAGTTGAGAGTCTGACCCGAGGGAGAGATCATCGTAAATACCATCAAGATCCCCTAGATCTGCTGTGTTTTCAGTGTTTTCTTCATATTTCTCTGGCTGGGGTGTGGTCTCTACGGATGATCCGATAGATGATGCGGGTATCGCCATAGGCGTAGCTTTTTTGCCCGACGGTCCTGATGAAATCGGAGCCAAGGGGCACGGTTCTTCGAGTTCCTCCACCCGAAAGTGGAAACTTTTGATGATGAGATCGGATCCGTCATCGAAATCGGCGGGGACTGAGACAGGGGTAGGCGGGCGTGGTGCCGCTTCCGTCGGATTTTTGCTTGATGAAAAGGGGTCCGCCTAATCCATGACTCCAGCATTCGGGTTTCCCATAGATGGCACCAATTGATGAGGGGTGACATCGGCAATGCCCATGGTTATGGAGTTAGGGTTTTGCGGAAAAGAGAACACTAGGGATTTCATCGAATGTCAGACAAACAAGGGAGTCAAAGTCGTATGATTATCGATGGACAATGCTATTCAAGTTGTTTGGGAGTTTTTCGGTACCTATCTGCAGGCTCCTCCCAGCCTATATATAATAGGCCAGGTCTCGGGACTGTATACAGATAGGTTACATATTCATGATTACAACACCAACACTATGTCGATTTCGATTTCCTTATTAACTAAACTAATACCTCCGTCAGATGCTTATTGGGCCTTCATCTTGGGTCTTCATGGGCCATGAGCCTTTATACAACTAGGGTAACCAAACATAAGCACCCGAGTAATCATACCCATGTTAGGTACAAACACCTAAGGAACCTCCTATCTTCCATGATCTATTCTATGTGCTGCGAGAACCGCTAGGAGATTTTCTCGTGGGCTTCACCGGATTGCCCGATGATCATGACTATTGTGTCCGACCTGATGCCTGCATGACAGTCAAATACACTATGGTTCATGTCATGGAGCCTGCTCTGGGAGCACCGTTCCATGAGATTGAGGCCTTCAGCCTGGCCGAAGGACTTAAGATGCTCTTTCCATCTCAAGTAAGAATTGAATTCCTCTCAACCAAGATGAGGGAAGACACCATCCTAGAAGACCACTTGTATATCATGGAAATAATTCATGAGCGCCTTGTGGACATCATTGACTACTGGGTGAACGACACATTTGCGATAGATGTGATGTTGCGCTCGCTACCCCACGGCAACAAAGATGTCATCTTGAACTACCTCGTTGAAGGCAAAGAGTTTACCTTCCTTGAGTTCATGACTCATATGAGAACCCAGAATATAGTGCCTGCTCCAGGAGCTGTCATCAATAGAAAGGTATATATTTGATGTACAAAGTTATAAATGTTTAATTTTCAAACACTTATAGCAGTTTACAAAGTATTTGCTACTTGTACTGTTTTGTGAAAACAGGACCCGCAACTTGAGAAGTGATGAAGGAGTGTGCGCGATAACGCGTGTTAATGGCAAACAATATGCCAATGATGCTCTCCTACAAAAGTTATCATTTGGATTATAATATTTGAATAAAATTTGTAATCGATGAGAGTGAACTACATTAGTGTGTGTCTTGCATTTGTAAGACGGTTATTCATATGAATTTGAGACAAACCAGTTATTTTACTCCTATGAGTAATATCTTTTATGTTCATAGTTTTGATTATGAATGGGCTATTCATATTTTGATATTGATGATAGTAATTTAAATGTTTATAAGATTGTGAAAATGCCAAAAGAAATTCAAACTTAATAATAACATCATTTTGAATCACACTATTGTGTTAAGTCATAATGGTACATGTGAAAGGATTCATAAGTGATGAAACCAAGGTCTTAAAGATACTTGATCTTTTGACACATACAAACCATGCACCTGTTAGGCAAAATGACTAGAACTCCACATTCTGGTAAAACGGACTGTGTTGAATAATTGGATATCATACATGATGATATATTGTATTGTTCAACAAATGGTGGATATCATTATTTTGTAAAACTTCACTGTGAATCTACGCAAATAAATGTATTCGCTGAATGTGACACAAGTCTGAAACTATTTGTTATGAACAAAGAATTTCAGAGTGAAGATGAATATTGAATTAACAAGAATACAAGTCTTTATGATTTGATCAAAACGACAAGTATTTGAGTTGTGATTCAAGCATATAAGACTTGTGAAAAGTGTACCACAAATTATAATGCTAAGAATATGTCTATGTTGACATGTATAATGAATTGTAATCATACCATATTAGATATTGTATGGTCTAAAGTAATCTCTTATCGTGTTAGAGTTAGTATTTAGAGAATATAAATTAGAATGGCAAACACTTATTGTATAAATAATCATCAAGGATTCGTGGAAACAACACCATAAGTGTATGGCACAATGTGGTTTCCAGAAATTCTAGAGTTATGTGATAAGTCAAAATTTGTGTGTTCCTAGAAAACTAAGAATATGAATTCCACAACTACAACCAAAGGGGCAAATTAGTATTGCTCAAGGTGGTGATTTATCAAGAAGAGTTTCTCAATAAAAGAGTTCATGGATAAACGTGGAAGCTCAAATAAGGTTGAGAACCTTGCCTCCAAATGTTAGAGTAGCACAACAGAATTGATTCTAGAACAAAACTATACAAATATAGGAGAAACTAATGATAATGATCAAAAGTTTCAGTGGGAGCTTTTACTAAAAGAAAGTAGGATTCATGAATAAGTTCTGCCTCATTGCAGGATTGAATTCATGATTCACTTGTCATGTTAACTGAACAATGGCATACCTACGAACAACAAAGAAATGATGGTGAACCCAAGTACAAGAAATGACTTAGAGTCATGAAATCCTGTACATTAAGTTACTTTTAAGATGGTAAAGTAAAATGTCACTTGATTTTACCAAGTAAAGATGTTACTTGATCTTCCCAATGGTACTACTAGAGTAAATGATCGTGGGGAAAGGTCGAAAGTATTTGTGCCTCCATACCCAAGTTCATAGTCTCTCTGTATGTGTCGCAAGGAAGAAATGAAACTTAAAGTAAGACATAAAGCTTTATTTGTGTCAAGAAATGTCTTGAACAAATTCAAATGGTTGACTACAATGTGTAGCGATGCTTAAGTCAGATAAATGGAATCTCGTAGCTGGAATTCTCAATTTAATGAATGATCAAAGGATTTTGGGACTGTGCCCAAAATATTGAGAAGACTTGCATTTACAATAAACTGAGTGGGAGCTAAGAGAGTTCCATACTCTTATATGTAACTAGCATATTTGAGTGGGAGCTTGATGAAACATTCTCATATGTGATTGACATATTGTGAATGGTATTGTTGGTATTAGTAATTATTAGAGAATATTAAGTATATGAAGTTGAACGAATATTGAACATTGAAATCTATCAAGATTGATATGTTTAATAGAATTAAGTCAAAATGTTTTCCTAGATTGGATTCTAAAGCAGTTCAGAATGGAACAAGTTAAGAAGGAAGTTCTTACTTGTCTAACTAGGTGAAGCATTGAGATTGTCTCGGTACGATGATGGTTAAAAAAAGGAAAAGATGTGTAACATCTACTATGCCTTAGTCATAGGTTCCATCTTATAAAACCATGTTGTATACTTGACATGATATGACCCAAGTTCTTAATCAGAAGAACAAGTTTTGAAGTGATATCCGAGTGAATCACTGAGCAAAAAGTTAAGTATAGTCTTCAGTGTTCAGAGAGAACTGAAGGTATACATCTGATCTGTAAAGGATGGTGAACTTGATCGTAAAAGGGTTACGCTAGGAAGTTCCACCCAACCTAGATGATTGAAATTCCACAACATTGAGTGCCTTAGAATAAGGGAAGCATGTTTAGACATCGAAGTGGCATTTATTGCACTATCGATAAGATTTACATTGACATAAGAAGTATATGGTTACTTAAAATGTAAAATATGCAATGTTACGGCTAGGGAAGTCCATCTTTCCATACAGTGTGTTCCTAATGCTCATGGAAATGAAAACATCATCTTTTGATTGATTAATCGGATGTCATGATAGAAGGAACAAAAACAACACTCTGTCGCCAAAACATAAATATTTACACCGCAAGGTTATCATGTGATGATAAGAAGAATATCAAATTAGGCGACATTAACAATTCACAAAGACATAAGGATCTGTATAGTATAGTCCATAGACTAAACCTCTTCCATGAGCATGCATGATCAAAACACCAAAAGTGTTATGGTGTAATGATTTGTATCGAATGCAGCTAGCTTATTTATACTCTAGTGTAAGTGGGAGTCTATTGGAAATATGCCCTAGAGGCAAATAATAATATAGATTCTTGACATATTTCTTTAAGTTCATAATAGGTTTTTTATCATGCTATAACTGTATTGATAGGAATGTCAATACACGTATGATATATAAACCACTAGAGTCCCTGATGGCTCAAACTATATCGAGCTCGTTGGGGAACCCCAAGAGGAAGTTATGATGAGAACAGAAGCAAGTTTTCCCTCAGTTATGAAACCAAGGTTATTGAACTAGTAGGAGCAAGGAAACACCTCCAAGGTGTTGTTTCCAACTTCGAATCCTGCACAACACAACCACAGAACTTTGCCCCCAACTTATAATGAGGTTGTCAATCTCACCGGTTTTGCTGAAAACAAGGGATTAAACGTATTGTGTGGAAGATAGTAATTGCTTGCAGAAAGTGAAAGTAAATAGTAAATAGTAGATTGTAGATTGATGGTAAAAGAATGGACCGGGGTCCATAGTTCACTAGAGGTGATTCTCCTTAAGATAGATGACATGTTGGGTGAACAAATTACAGCGGGGCAATTGACAGACACCGAGAAAGCATACATGCATATACTAATCATCTTGACTCCTATGAGATTTGATTGGGCATTACAACATTATACATAGACCGTAATCTAACTGCATCTATGACTAATAATCCACCTTAAGGTTATCATCCGAACCCCCTCCAGTATTAAGTTACAAGCAACAGATAATTGCAATAATGGCCATAATCATGCAAAGCGACAAAATATCATCAATTAAAGCATAAAGTGATATTACAAGACGAAAACTAAATGATCATATAGGATATGGTGACTTGGTGTAGTCTTAAGATGGTGTGAGCATGCGCCAAGTCAACCCAAATAAAGAGTCAAAGGAGAATACCATAATATTATGCTTTTATATGCTAAAACAACGCATGATTCTTTCAAGGCACATTAAGCAATCTCAATTGTTTGTAACAGATCATGCTACAGCAATAATCACTAAGCATAGAATCAAAACAATATCAAGCATGACATGATAAAGTCTAAGCCACAGTCAAAAACAAGCACCTTTTTTACCACTTATAAGCATGAACTTTTCTACTCTCTTCCAATCCAAATCAACTTATTTGAAAACCATCATATATGGATGTGGGGGGTCCAACCAATTTATTTTAGCAAACTAAGAAAACAAAAACTAAAAACAAGAACGAATATGCTTCAAGAACAACACAACTGTGCATGAAACAATAAAAATGAAGTGTTTGGAATAAACCTAAGATTTTTATTGATGAAGAAGGGGATGCCTTGGGCATCCCCAAGCTTTGACGCTTGTACTTCTTGAATATTTCTTGGGGTGACACGGCATCCCCAAGCTTGAGCTTTTGTCCATACTTCATGTTATCACATTACTCTTCCCTACACTTAAAATTTCCTTCATACAAAACTTCACACAATCTTCATTAGCAACATTAGTGTACTCAAGATAATAAGTCTTTTGGTTCAGTTTCAACACAAGTAAAACTTCCATTAAAACATAAGCTACTATAGCACTTCCTTTAAAAATTTCAAGTGATCAAGGAGAACTCAAAGAGAAAGAGATTAAGAGGCAAATGCAAATAATGGTAGAAATCTGTCAAAACAGATCAGCAGGTAAAAACCGATTTTTTAGAAGACCTTCCGTTGCTCAAATCGAAAAGTGTTGAACTAACTAAAGTTAGATAACAACCTGGGGCAGAAGCACAAAAATTTACAGCTCAATATGACATACAGAGATTTGTCACGAATTTTTACAGCGAAGCACAAAAATCTGTTTCGGGACAGCAAGGGTGCGTTTGGTTCTTTGCCCACTTGAGCTATAGCTTAGCTAGCCCATCAGAGCCTTGCCGTGCTTGCCATGGCGAGGTATTTGGTTTGTTGTCCTCAGCGCCCTAGCTGGCTGATAGAAACTAATTAGGGTCCTCCAGTATGCCACGTGCAAGTTTAAGGAGATTAGTCTATGCTTCCTAGGCGGTTGAGCAGTTTTTGCGATATTTTGCCGTCGGAGGAGAGCCGATTTGGCTCTCCCAGCTCGGCGAGATTTTTCTGGCCCGTGTGAGCTAGCTCGCCCCTAAAAGCTAGGATAATTACAGCATACCAAACTGATAGCCTAGCCAAGCAAGGCTTTGCTAGGAAACCAAACGGACCCCAACTTTCCCAAGCCTTAATTCTCTCTCATTAGAGGTTACTCTTGGCACAAAAACGACACAAAAAGGATAAGAAGAGGTTATTACTGAAGCAATAACTTCCAAGACTCAACAAAAGATTCCTAATGAAATTTGGATTATCTCCCAATAAGTGCTTTTCTTTAACGCCTTTGAGCTAGGCATAAGAAGCAAGAATCAAGTATTTTCGAATAAAGAAGCATTAAGATCAATACCAGAAATATCTCCAACAAGGCAAGGTATCTCATCCAAATAAGTTCTAGAGGATCCTCTCTCAATGCTCTTGGGTTCACTATTTTCATCAAACGGGTTTTCAGGAACAATCCAATCAAAATTCTTTTCTAAGGTTTCATGCATTCCTACAAGTTTAAAAGGTATTGGCATTTTAATTCCCTCCCCATTAGGTTTGGCTGTGTCCATCTTTTCTCTTGTACCAATAACATCTACACATGAGCCTAGCATATTAAAACGATTGAAGACTTTTCTAGCTTCTTTAGCAACATCATAGAATTCCTTAAGCAAAGTTTTTAAAATAAAATCTCTCTTTTCAGTATCCTCAATATCTTTAAGTTTAAGAAACATTACATGCATTATGGGGTTAAGGTTAACAAACCTAGCTTCCAACATGTGAACTAAAGAAGCTGCAGCAATTTCATAATTTGGAGCAAGATCTGATAAGGATCTATCCTCAATATCCTCATGCTTTCTAACATGATTAAAGAATTCTTCAATATTATCTTTCCCAATTATTGAGCCACTACCTATTGAAAGGTCTTTTAGAGTGAACTTAGGTGTCAACATGGCGAGCCAAGAACGAGGTGGAAACTTACAGAAAAAACTAATAATTTTTTTGTGTTTTTAATATGAACAAGCAAACTAGTATAACTATTTTTTTTGTGTTTTTGATAACAGAACCAAGCAAACAAAGCAGAAATAAACTAAGCAAAACAAATAAAACAAAGTAAAGAGATTGGTTATGAGGGACTCCCCTTGTGAAGATGTCCTTGACTCCCCGACAACGGCACCATAAAATAGGCTTGATGGCTCAAAATATATCGAGCTCGTTGGGAACCCCAATAGGAAGGTATGATGAGAACAGAAGCAAGTTGTCCCTCAGTTATGAAACCAAGGTTATCGAACCAGTAGGAGCAAGGAAACACCTCCAAGGTGTTGTTTCAAACTTGGAATCCTGCACAACACAACCGTAGAACTTTTCCCCCAACTTATAGTGAGGTTGTCAATCTCACCTGTTTTGCTAAAAACAAAGGATTAAACGTATTGTGTGGAAGATAGTAATTACTTGCAGAAAGTAAACAGTAAACAATAAATAGTAGATTGTAGATTGATGGTAAAAGAATGGACCGAGGTCCATAGTTCACTAGAGGTGATTCTCCTTAAGATAGGTGACATGTTGGGTGAACAAATTACAGCGGGGCAATTGACAGACACCAAGAAAGCATACATGCATATACTAATCATCTTGACTCCTATGAGATTTGATTGGGCATTACAACATTATACATAGACCGTAATCCAACTGCATCTATGACTAATAATCCACCTTCATGTTATCATCCGAACCCCCTCCAGTATTAAGTTGCAAGCAACAGATAATTGCATTAAGCAAAGTGTGTAAAGTAAACAATACGATTGCTCCATGGACAAAGGATTGCTGTTTTCTCCCTAGTAGCAACAGAACATCTAGTACCTTAGACATTTCTGTCACTTCCCCAGATTACTAGAGGCATGAACCCACTATCGAGCATAAATACTCCCTCTTGGAGTTGCTAGCATCTACTTGACCAAGATAGGTACTAACAACGGAAACCATGCAAGATCACAAATAACAAAGACATGATAGAATCAATAATCAATCTGAAATAGCATCTCAATGTCCATCGGATCCCCGCAAACACAACATGTAAGGTTACAAATAGATGATCTTGATCATGAACAGAGTTCACAAGATCTAAACATGGTGGCACAAAGGAGGAGAACCAACCATCTAGATACTACATGGACCCGTAGTCTAGGGATGAACTACTCACGCATCACACCGGAGGCAGACATGGTGATGAAGAAGGCCTCCAGGGTGATCTCTCCCCCTGGCAGGGTGCTGGGAAGAGCTTCAGATCCCTCTCGATCTAGGGATGGAGCTGGCAGCGGCTACAGACTCTTTCGTGGAATTTTGATCGGGTACTTAGGGTTTTCGTCCCGAGGGGTCTTTATAGGCGAAGGGGCAAGGTCGGTGGAGTGCCAGGGGGCTCACACCAGGTGGCTGCGCGCCTAGGGCTGGCCGCGCCACCCTAGGGTGTGGTCACCCTGGTGCCCCTCTTCGGCTCCCCTCCGTACTCCGTGTTGCTTCGGGTAAAATATTGACTTTGACTTTTGTCCGGTCCAATTCCGAGAATATTTCCTTACTAGCTTTTCTGAAACCAAAAACAGCAGAAAACAGGCAACTGGCACTGTGGCATCTTGTTAATAGGTTAGTTCCAGAAAATGTGTAAAATTACTCCAAAGTGTGGACAAAACATAAGAAAGTAGATATAAAACAAGCATGGAACATCAAAAATTATAGATACGTTTCCAATGTATCAGTCCCTAGTGATCCTCACTAGTTCATTGGTCAATCGATGATCGATGTTTCTCAATCATGGACATTTATGTCAATTGACAATGGGGTCATTTTATTAGGTGAATGAAAGTGATCGACATAGCCAACACATGAATTGTAACACGATCAAGTCATGAAGTTCACTGTTATAATGACTAGGAAAAATAGTAACTAATTCCTTAGA
Source organism: Avena sativa (assembly GCA_916181665.1). NCBI lineage: Eukaryota > Viridiplantae > Streptophyta > Magnoliopsida > Poales > Poaceae > Avena > Avena sativa. Next base: position 453,095,541 of record OV702295.1, on the reverse strand, counting down.
CCATGAGACCATATTTGATCACTGTCACTCGAGAGTGCCTTGTTTACAGCAAACGTCACTCGGTAAAACTGTGATCATAAATGTATCTTCAGGTATTCAAAGGGCCATGTTGAGGTGTATGTGTCAAGAGCGGTATTTGTTCTTCCGCGTGAAGGAGAGATACTCTAGGACTAGTCGGAGACATTACATCCATAAAGCTGCAGCGTGTGACTAGGTCATGGAGATGGAATAGCTCGGAACAAGTAAATTTGTACTTGTCGATAACAAGATTGAACCCGACATGGCAATGTCGTTGATCAAGTCTCGGACAAGTAAAGTATCAAAGTAACAAAGGGAATAGGACTATATGTTTAATGGTTTAACCACAAAGATTCTTGTGGAATGCAAAGGGGTCATTATGGGCATCTAGGTTCCGCTGATGATCATTGGTCCAAGAGGGGTGTCGACCCTATCTGGAGTGTTCTCAAACCGTTAGGTTAGCACACTTAAGGGTTTGACAACGCTCGGATATTGTATCGGTATCATAGGAATCACCAAAAAAAGAGAAGGGAAAACCGGAAGGGTTCCAGAAAAGTCTGGTGGGTGTCCAGAGTTGTCCGGAAGGAGTTCCGGTGCAACAAGAATTAAATAATATGTAAATATATGTTAATTATTAAATTATACATTTATTTATATTTATTTAAATATGATTTAATGGATAACCCATGGCTAATGGGCCAACTCCCCAAAGGGAAAAGGGCCCATGAGGGAAAACCCCCAAGGGAAATGGGAGGAGTGGCCAGCTGGTCCACCTGGTGGGTCGCCAAGCCCACCTAGGATGGCCGGACAACCCCCTCCTCTCTTCCCCTTGGTTTAGTCCCATATGGCTAAGCCAAGGGACTTGGGGTATCCCCTCCTCCTATATAAAGGAGGGCATAGGGAGGGATTTAAATACACCAATAAATCCTAAGATTTGAGGCTTCCCCCTCCAAGTGCCTCCTCTCTCCCTCTCTCTCTTATGAGCACGACCCCATTGTAAGGGCTGTGTGAACGAGAGTGTTCTTCACCATGGAGCGTCATCGCGCTGCGGGGATTCCCGATACAGGAGATCTACTTCCGCAACCTCTGCTAGATTAGAGTCCGGAGTCGTCGAGAAGCATTGTATGTGTGTGACCCCCTACGAGGAGATACACTTGTGCTGCTTGATCCATTCGAGCCATCGGAGTCATTGGAGGCGGTGGAGCTGTCCAAGTTCAGAAATGACCTTGAGGTTGGCGTTAGTACGACTACATCATTCACATTCCCCCTAACATTGACAGAGCTTTTCGGTCTAAAAATTGGTAAGTTTTCAAAAAGCTCCTCCCGTTACTATGTTACTAATAGATAGATCATGGCATTAGGGTTCTTGGCATAGGAAAAATATTATTTTCAGGCGTGTAACCCCTACACGGACAACACCCTGACGCATCTTATCCGTCTCCCCCGCTCTCACCGCTTTACGCCCTCAGCGATGGGATGTTAATGGTAACACGACATCAGCTATCAGCACCGGCGGCTTCCCGCACGGCTAGCGTGTCCCATCATCGTTGCGTTCCATTTCTCGCGCGCTCCTTCCTGCCTGCGGCCAGAAAACTTCCCGCGCCTAGCCGACCGTTTCTTGCCTTCGCCATGTTCTATAAAAGACGACCGCCAGCACGGCGCAGAAAACAATCCCATGCAAGAGCAAACACCTCCGAAAAAGCGCCAACCACCACCAGCCATTCCTCAATGCAAGATCACCAATTGGACCAAGATCAGGGATATGTGCCGCAACCACTTCCCATCGTGCTCCGATGACGGTGTCGAGCTTCAGGCCACATTGATGGCCAGGCACATGGCCAAAGAGGAGGTGGACGCCTTCGAGGACAAAGGGCGTGTGGCTGAGGAGGTGTTGGAGAAGGTGGTGGAGGCGGCTTCAATGGAGGGTGCCCAATGGGCGATGCGCGAGATTCACCGCATCGCCGCCAAGGTGGCGTTGGCTAGGGAGGCTGCATCAACAGCCCTCCACGAGATCCACCACGAGGCAGCCATGACCACACTGGAGGAGGTGGCCAGGGAGACTGCCAAGGTCCCCGTGCGCGAGATTCGCCATGTGATAACCCCCAAGTGCAAGGGATTACTGTAGCACAATTCGATAAGTATGAGAGTGTCGAATCCACAAGGAGCTGAAGTTAAACTATCTATTCTCTAAATCCCTATAACCCACTTATATGACCTTCTATGCAAATCTAGGAACTATAGTGTGTGTGTGGTTGTTTTTTGGTACTAACTAGAAAATAGTAAAGTTTTTGGAAGCAAATAAAGCAAGTAAAATGGAGCTAGTAAAGTGGAGGTGGATAACCCAAGGGAGCAAGTTCTTAGGAAAATTGCTATTTCATTTGGTTGGTTATCACAACTAGTGAAGCAAAAAGATAGTCTTTTTATTGTTTCTTCTAAGGAGGAGCCATGAATAGGTGCGGCCATATACATGAGCAAATACACCCTAGTGATTGATTCTAAGGCCAATTAGGAGCAAACAAGGGAATTATTAAGACATAAAGTCCAACCACCGCATTTGGATCTAAGGTCCCCATTATAATACCCCCATTGATTAACCATGAATTTATACAACATGTATCCCTAAGATTTGGGATTCGGCTTCTGTCAAACTCTGGTTATCCATCATCCTATCAACATGCAATGGTGCCAACCTTGTGCATCCCCACACTCATATGTTAGTACAACAAAATCATCATAGAAGATAACATATACCTGTATGCAACCAACAATAAACTATATCACAATTACCATAAACAAGTCACTACTCAAACATCAACATAGAGATACTATAGATCATGGGAAAACAATATATTACATGACCATCATGTTTGCCAAGAGATTATAATAGGGGTATGGAGAGGATCTTGTTGTAGATGTTGATGATGAACACGTCGGAGGGGGTGGAGTCCACCGGAGGCGATTCCAGTATTGTTTCCCCCTCCAATCTCCGCTGGTGGCGGCCTACAGACTCCCTGCTTATGTGTTTTCGGTCTCCGCCTCCGTATGTGTAGACGGCCACTAATGGGTATATATAAACATTTTTAGGTGAAAACAAATCGGAGGACGAAAATATCAAGCGAATCAGATGGCCGAGGGGGAAAAGACCCCTAGTGGCGCGCCCTAAGAGGGTGCGCGTGCCACTGGGCCTTATTCCTAGCATGTTGGGCCCCTGGTGATATTCTTTGTCCTGCTGGATGCGTCTCAAAATTTATGAACCATGGCCTCTAACCTTGCCCTTTTTCGAGTCCCGTAGTTGCTGGAAACGCAAAATACTAACCGAAGGTGTTTTCTGCCATTATAACCAAAATAAAGGGGATCATTTATAAATACCCATAAATTAATGTAAAATATGAATATAACATCATATATGTAGAAAATATGTGGGAATCCATAGCAACAAACTACAAAGTTCATATATGCATTTTACATGCATCACCACGCCACCGCCTTGCGCAGGGCGGTGGAAACGACCGAGCACGCAGCCGACGCGGCGACGGAGGAGGAGCGCGTGGACAATGCCGCTGAGGAGGTGACTGTGTGGGCTCTTGTTGACGGGGACGAGACGGTGGTGGAGGACGACGACAAGGTGGAGGCGGAGGAGGCGATCGCCGTCCCCCTACAGATCGCACATGCGCTGGGCCTCGTCCCCAACGGGGCTCCGGCGAGGGTGACCCCGGCCGAGAGCTCACAGAGCAGGGAGCAGGTGCGCCGAGCCGCCGATGATCGTCTGGTGGAGGCGGCAACGATGGAGGTGACGGAGGCGGCTCAGGCTGACCAGGAGGCGAGGGACCACTGCACGACCGAGCTAGAGAGGGCCTTGGCCAACCGGGAGGTGGACCACCAGAGGGAGGCGAGCAAGGCGGCGTATCGCGGCGGACGTCGACTCGAACGCCTCCAACAGCACGTCATCTGGGCGGCGAGGGTAGCGATCGACGGGGCCAGCAGCCGTGGCAACGGCGGCGAGTAGCCGTATGGACGGTCTCTTCAGTAGTAATAATAGTCCTTTTTTATTTTGTTCAAATGTGCCTTTTTATAATGCGAAGGGCTAATGAAAAAAAAAATTAATACTAATGTTTCACTTATATATGGATCTGAGCATATGACTGGTGGACACCGGCGCTGTCTGCGCGCTATCCAGACCGACACAAACGTTGCACCAAATTTGGTACATCGATGCGTCAAACCGAAAGCGTCAGTCCGGATGGATTGTGCTGTTGGAGAGTCGCGCAAACTGCGCTAGTCCGTTCGAATGCGTTCTAACCAGTTGGGTCGGTGAAGATGCCCTTAGAGCATCTCTAGCAGAGCGCGTGAACACGCGAACTGAAAATCCGGAGTTCAGTGCACCGAACTCGTGTTTAAGGGTCGAAAAATCACTGGCGCAGAACAGAGCCCGTAACCAAAACTGTATTTACAGTTTTTACAGTTTTGGTTACGGGCTTTATTCTGCACCAGCGGCTTTCGAACCCGTAAAGGCAGGGTTTTTCATAGAATTTATATGCAAGACATACAATAATCGACCATAATTAATAAAATAATAATCCAAATTATTACAACACATAAACAAATGTCTGAACCAAATTATTACACTTTTGGGAAAATTGATCAAATGAAAAATGTCTCAACCAAATTACAACAATTCTCGGAAAATTGAACAAATGAACAAATGTCTCAACAATGATACATGTCACACATAAATGAATGGCTGCGATACCTCCTACGGAATAGATGCGGCGTATAGGTAGGTACCTCGGTGAAGTAATCCTCCATCAGCAGCTCGTGGCCGAGGACGCGATTCCGTTGGATGTGGTTCCGGCCAAGCACCGACCTGCGCCTCCGATTCAGCAGCTTCGCGCGGTCCTCCAGCTCCTTGACAGAGAGAAGGAGGATAGTGGCCTCCACCTCGTCGACCTGAAGCAGCTCGTCGAGGTCAGAATCGTCCGAACTCGACGAATCGGACAGCTCGACATCGACGAACTCGTCGCCCGAGCTCATCCTCGATTCGGACAGCGCGGTGGCGGCGGCACCCAGAGCTGGGCGAGGAACCGCGGGCGGGGTGCGGGGCGACCTGCGCTAGCTCCGGGATGCCGGGCTCGGGCGAATCGGGCGGTGCGGTGGCGGCGGAGTGTGGTGCCAGCGCGGGGAGGGAGAGAGCGAGCAGTTGAGTGCGGTGAAATTTCAGCACGCCCTAGATATGGATCCACCGTTCGGTTCGCTCAAGCGGCCCCTATAAATACTGGCCGATTTGGGTTTCGGGTCTCGGCCCGAAAAAATAAATTCGGTTTTGCCTCGTTTACGGTTACTTGATCGGCGCCTTTTTTAGGTCCAACCCGTAAACTGACGGTTAATTTTCGGTTTCGGCCCTTTTAGGGGCTCCGCTAGAGATGCTCTTACGCTATTGGTGCAGCAGAGATCTCTTCTATCCGTGAACACGTGGCAAGGTGAGAGCGAGGGAAGGGAAACAGGTCGTGGCTAGGCCTGGGATCTCGTTGGAGCATGGGGGCCTATGATTGGACGATGGATTACATCTACACGCAGTTCATCGCAAGGTCTGCATGCGACGAGACTGTCCGCATCGCCAAAAAAAGGCTATTTTTTGAAGTAATATATTTTTTTAATCAATTCCACAAATATTACGTGAAACAGGCGAATCACAAATCTAGCGCGGTCTCGTTTTTTGAAAAACCGACCAAAACCGGTTGTTCTTTCAATAGCCGACCAGCGTGTCGGACGCCGTCAGCCAGGTTGTCGCTTTTTGAGATGCCTCTTGCTAGGATATAATGCACCCATGGACATATTGTTCATGTGATAGTGCCACACGGAATCATGCCCATCGTTTACTTTCATTGCTGCTGTGTGGTCTTTATTCCATGGTGCCGGAATAGGTTGGTCTTCTTGATCAGAGCCGGCGGAATCATGAGAGCTATCACCATAGCCTTCTGAATCTTCGGTTTCCATCTGATCTTGCAACCAACCTTCGTGTATCTCGTCCTCATCGACCTCAGTACTGAAAATATCTTCTCATGTCCCGTGAGTACCTTCAGCTGATTCATGTCCACCACCCTCGGTGTGTGCAAAACTACTCTGATCAGGTTCATAACCACCACCATCGGTGTGTGCATAACTATTCTGACCAGGTTCATAACCACCACCGCCATCTTGGTCTTGACTGCTCTGGCCATGATAGTAGCCACCACCACCTTCGTCTTGGGCTTGACTGCTCCGGTCATGCTCATAACCACCACCAGCATGTCGTGTCTGACTACTCTAGCCTTGATCATAAACAGGCTCTTTCGCAACAGGAAGCACTAAGATAGTGGGGTCAACTACCATATTCAGACAGGCTTTCACCCATTTGACTCATTTAACTTGCTCTTCTATCGGTCTAAAAAAAATCAGGTTTAATCCTTGACTTAGTCCATAATACATGCATACCGACAGTATGGGTCGGAGGGAGCCCTAAACGAGCAGATAACCAATCCTTCAACCCAATAACGGATATTGTTTCAGGATCCTGGAGCACTTCATCAATACAATAAAAATCGCGCAAATCAACTCCATGCTGATTTGTTTTGACGATACCGTCACCATAGTAGAACTTAAACACTATATTATTGGACATAACTTCCGACCTAAAAAATACCATAATTTATCAAATGCCCGTACAATGGCAGATTTTAGGCCACAAATATACTAATAATCCTATAGCCGAATAATCTTGCATAGCCCACAAATACACTTACAATCCTAGAGCCGAATAATCTGGCAGCTAACATACCACATCCAGAACTACCGATAAAATAAACATACACAAATGACTATAGTTAGCAAGAAATTAGGGTTTACCCTTGAAGCATGCGAAATCCTGCCGTGCAGCTGCCTCCACTCAACGGATCGGCACCCACCACTCAAGAACAGCTGCCTCCACTCAAGCTACACCCCCAACCTCCATCATAGTCATTGCTCCTCAAGAACTTCACCAAATCCCTCTAAAAAAATGTCTGAAATCACTTCACCAGACTATCCCATTAGTAGATCGGGACTCTACTAACTTTCTAATGTGTTTCATCAACAACTATTGATGGAAAAGGGTGTAAAACTGAGCTCCAAATCGGTGCAGCTCGCGTAGCCAGAAGAACAGCAAGAACGCGAGAGAGAGCGAAAGAGGAAGAAGGCCGCTGTCGGGGCAGGGCTGGGCTGGGCACGGGGATAAGAAGGCACCTCGTCTGTTTTTCAAAAGCCAATAGCTATTTAGCAACCGATGCGCCACGTCACTCGTCTTTGGAGGAAATGACACCCCTGTCGGATTTTCGAGTTACGGCGCGCCGCGGTGTCGGCCGGCAGCCCGGCCGGGTGGGGCCCATCGTACACCTTTCCACGCATCAAAAGATGACCCGGGCCGGTCGACTTTTGAAAAAGCGACAGGGTCCTGTCGGTTTTTGAAAACACGACACCACGCTACTTTCGTTATTTCTTCAGATTACGTAATATTTGTGCAATTGATTAAAAAAATCTATTATTTAAAAATAATTAGCAAAAAAAAGGAGAGTGAAATTATCTCATTATTTTCCTTGGTGGTGGACTGTACAAGAAATCCCCATCGTTCACATATCGATGAAAATTTGAGAACAGATATTGTAAAATGAAAGTTTGCCTTTTTTTTGTTCTTAGAACCAAGAAGGCATTTATTAGACTGACCTGTGATATTTTAATTAACACTAGATAGAATCTTATATCTTAGAGCATCTCCAGTAAATGCACTAAAATATAACACCACTTTTTTTGTTTTTGGCACCAAATTAGCAGTTTTAATGCGCTAGTGCTAGCGTCAGTTTTCCAGGCGTACTAAAATACAACGTGCAACCTACAATAGTTTTTCGGATGCACTAAAATAGGACACACAACAGGCTCTAACACACCACAATTTGGAGGATCAACACAAGTGTGATAAACATATGGATCTAGTGAAAAAGAGATGCTGCTCTAGTGAAACACCAAATGGAACAAGGGACTTCACAAGGAGGCATATTTTCAACGAAAAATCCTCTACAATTTACATCATGGTAGTACAAATCAAACCAAACGGCAGTGAACTACACCGCGTGCAGGTCTGACACAATAACCGCTCGCACCGTCAATAGCCACTTACTTGCCGGGAACAAAGTTGGTGGCAAAAGCCCATGCGTTGTTGTTGACAGGGTCGGCAAGATGGTCGGCAAGGTTCTCGAGGGGGCCCTTTCCTGTGACGATGGCCTGCACAAAGAAGCCGAACATGGAGAACATGGCAAGACGGCCGTTCTTCAGTTCCTTCACCTTGAGCTCCGCAAATGCCTCGGGGTCGTCGGCAAGGCCGAGGGGGTCGAAGCTGCCACCAGGGTAGAGTGGGTCGACGATCTCACCGAGCGGGCCGCCGGCAACACGATACCCCTCCACGGCACCCATGAGGACGACCTGACAGGCCCAAATAGCGAGAATGCTCTGTGCGTGGACGAGACTGGGGTTACCGAGGTAGTCAAGTCCGCCCTCACTGAAGATTTGTGAGCCGGCCTTGAACCATACGGCTTCTCCGAACTTGACGCCGTTGCGGGCAAGTAACTCGGGGAAGACGCAGCCGAGCGCGCCTAGCATGGCCCACCGAGAGTGGATCACCTCTAGCTCACGGTTCTTGGCGAACGTCTCAGGGTCAGCCGAGAGCCCGGCAGTGTCCCACCCGTAGTCACCGGGGAACTCACCGGTCAAGTAGCTCGGAGGCTCACCGGAAAGTGGGCCGAGGTAGAGCACACGGTCAGTGCCGTACCACGGGCTGCCTGTGGAAACCTGCTTGGCTTTCGCCGTGGTCTTGCGCATCGTGATACGGGCCTCGCCGAAGAGAGCCGATAATGACACATTCTTCACTGCCTTGCCGTCGAAGGTCGAGGAAGAGAGGGACATGGTGGTGGTTGCCATTGAGCCGCTAATAAGGTTGCTGCTGTAGTATTGTATGTTCTCCAAAGATCTAAAGTTGTGTGTGGAGATGGTCTAAGATGTGAGAAAGATGGAGCTATTTATGACATTGGAGATGATACGGTGGATGAGCTTTGTCGTGTGAGCTGACAAGATAGTAGATAGAGTTAGACAAGAGGAAAAATCTTGATCTCTCACGCTATTGGTGCAGCGGAGATCTCTTCATCTGTTAACACGTGGCTAAGTGAGAGCCAGGGAAGGGATATAGTTGTGGCTAGGCCTGGGATCTCGTTGGAGCATGGGGACCTGTGATTGGATGATGGATTACAGTCAATTCATCTCAAGGTCTGCATGCGACGAGACTGTCTGCATCGCCAAAAAAAAGGGAGAGTGAAATTATCTCATTATTTTCCATGGTGGTAAACTGGTCAAGAAATCCCCATCATTCACATATCGATGAAAACTTGAGAATACATAATGTAAAATGGAAGTTTTCCTTTTTGTTCTTAGAACCAAAGGAGGCATTTATACCTTAAAAATGGAACATAGGAAATGTGATACTTTAATTAACACCCGATAGAATCTTACGGAGTATATCTTAGACCATCTCCAACATATGCACTAAAATAGAACACCATTTTTTGGTTTCTGGGCACCAAATTAGTAGTTTTAATGCGCCACCGCCGGCAGCAGTTTTCCGGACGGACTTAAATACAGCGCGTAGCCAGATGCACTAAAATAGGACACACATCAGGCTGTAACACACCACAATTTGCAGGATCAAACACAAGTATGATGAAAGTATGGACCTAATAAATCATCACACACAGAAATAATACATAAATTCAAGATCACAGTTTCATCTTCATACAGAAATAATACAATGAATCTACATGTATATAATATTATAAAATTTAAAGTGGATCCAAAAATAGAATTGACCTTAAACAATATATAAATAACGTGCTACAAATTCTTTTAACATAGCTAGATGTGAATTAAGCGATGTTGGTATACCACTATCACATCGACTATGCTTGAAATCGTGTCAGCTTGACGACTTGGCCTCTCGCTTCTCGGCATGGATTCAAAATAGTTAGATGCAAACTAGACAATATGGTCTTCACTTTGTGACTTGGTATCTCGCCTCTCGGTGTGGCTATGTGCTGGCGGACGATATATATGCCGTCTCCACCTCGTGTCTAGCCGTCTAGGTATCGACCAACAACGGCACATAACCGATGCACAATTTGATTCAAATGTACACATAGTATTGCATTACTTTTTTCACCCGAGCTTCTTTGTGACCTAAGATTATACTCCCTACGTAGATTCTCTTATTTATGGACGTAGGGAGTACTGTGTATGCTTGGTTAGACTAGACCTTGTCATCACTGCCCCGTCTGACACTCGACCGTCTATCTTTTGGCTTGTGCACTGTCCAAGTCCTGTCAATTCGGCACGTTCTGCCTAAGTTGCGCTTATCGCGCTAGAGTTCGTTTCCCACCTTTGGCAAAGATTAGATCAGTTAAGCGAAAAATATTAAAGCAATCAGCGCTGGATGAAACGAGAAATGCGTCAATTGCCTTCATTTTCTTGACCGGTCTTATGCCCAGGATCTAGTCTACCGGCCCGATCCCACTTAATCCTAACTAAAGAGAAAAAGACAAGCTAAAGCTAACCAAAGAAAAAGAAAAAAACCCAAGCAACAGTGGAAAAAGGCCCACGTTCCAGCTCACTCGGCAGCAGCTGTGGTAACGGTTTGTTCTTCCTCTCCCTGGACGTACATACTACAGGAAAATTCTCGATCTGCTCTAATGGTGCGCCGCGCATGAACACGTTACATGGCGTGTGTCATATCTAGCTAGGACCCCCTTGGTTTCGGGGCCAGGGTGGCTGCCCCTCCAGCCCCCTTCAGGGTCGGCCCTGTATTTGAGGCACGAGAGCTACCATGGAAGCCATGAATCCACCCATCGTATCTCCCGTGCCACCCATGGTAGCTTCCATGCCACCCATAGATGATTTTAGAATTGATAAACATAGATGATTTTAGAGTTGCTAGAACTGATAAACATAGATGATTTTAGAATTGCTATAACTGATAAACATAGATGATTTTAGAATTGCTAGAATTCATAAAATAGCTACACAAACTATAAAGATAATATTGCTAGATAAAATAGTTAGAGAAACTAGCTAGATAAAATTGATAGATAAATTTATGTTGTTAGATAAATTTGTGCACCATTTGTGGTTACCAGTGCATGGGGAAGAAGTTATCATAGTGCTCCCTAACTATGACAATCACTACCATATGTTTTCTGGACTATAGTCTAGCTTGTTGAAACTATATGTGTAATGTCAATGAAATGTAATTTTTGTTTTCTAATGATTTTACCAATATCATCCCCTACAAATCAAGACGTGACTTCCTGGATCATGTCCATAGAGACATTTGTCACTAGGGATTGTTTGAGGTCGTCCTGGGCTGAAAAATCCTGGACTCCGTTACATGATTCAAGCAACCAATTGTTAGAGTATATTTGTATATTGTAGTTTCCCCATATGTTAGAGGGCTTCATGTATATTTGCACCTGTACATGTACTATATATTCTGGTCTTTTGGCCCTCTGGTAATACAAGATCTATTACCCTAACATGGTATCAGAGCCGTAAGGCTTTTCTTTTCTCTTCTCTCACCGCCGCCGCCGCCGCCCGCCCCGGCACCTCGCCGCCGCCATCACGCCGTCGCCGGCCACCCCCGCCGCCGCCGCCTCCTCTCCCGCCGTCGCCGGCCGCCCCCGTCGCCGGCCACTCCCGCCGCCGCCGCCTCCTCGTCCCGCCACCGCAACCGCCCCCGCCGCCAACCCCGCTGCCGCCCGGCCGCCGCCCGTTGCCGGTCGTCGCCGCCGTCACCACCGGCCCCTCTCCCTCGCCCGCTGCCGGCCGCCGCCGCCCAGTGTTCTGATCCGGTTCTCGTTCGGATCTAGTTCGAAAAAAAAACTATGTCTTCATCGTCGGGCTATGTTGCGATTCCTCGCTGCCCGGTGCTTTTTGATGGCGCGAATTATCCTGATTTCGCTGCCTTCATGCGCGTCCATATGCGCGGACTTCGTCTTTGGGGTGTGCTTTCTGGTGAGGTCTCCTGTCCACCGCGCCCCGTTCTGCCTCCGGCGCCTATTGCACCACCACCCGTTGCCCTTGCCCCCGATGCTACTCAGGCGGTCAAGGATGCAGCCCAGAGTGCTGATGATTCTGCTCGGGCTGATTATGAGCGCCAGGTTCAGGAGTATTCTACTGCTACTGCGACCTACCGGCTGGATCTGGCTGACTACACTCAGTGGATAGATGAGGATGCTCGTGCTGCTGCTGTTCTCACTTCCAGTGTTCTGCCTCAGTATGCTGCTGAGTTCATGGGTCTTCCCACTGCTGCTGCTCAGTGGGCTTTTCTTCGTCAGTGCTATCAGCCGCCTAGAGATGCGCTTTATCTGTCTGTGGTTCGTCAGGAGCATGCTCTTAAGCAGGGTGATTCCACTATTGATGACTTCTATACTCAGAGTGCTGCTATTTGGCGTCAGCTTGACTCTCTTCGTACAACGATGTGTAACACCTGTCCCTGCTGTCTGATTGTGCGCGCGGATCTGGAGTTTCAGCGCGTCTTTGAGTTCTTGCCGCGGCTCCGCAAGGAGTTTGAGCCGCGTCGTGCACAGCTGCTTGCCCGTGGTCATGTTCCACTCTCTGAGGTACTGGCTGAGCTTCGTGCTGAGGAGACTCGTCTTCGTGGTGCTGGTCTTCTTGAGGTTCCTTCTATTCTTGATGCTCGTGGTCCCCCCATGCCGCCGGCGTCGTCGCGGTCTCTAGCGCCGCCGCTACTCTCTGCTCCACCTGCCCAGGGTCAGAGTCAGTCTCAGCAGCCTCGTGGTTCTCGTCCTCCCTGCGCCCACTGTGGCAAGCCTGGCCACGATATCTCTGGTTGCTGGACGAGGGATCCACGCTTACGTCAGCAGTATCTTGCTCGTCGACAGTCTGGTTCTTCAGGATCTTCTGTGGTTGCTTCTGGACCTCCTGCTAGTGCTTCTGGACCCCCTGCTGGTGCTCTGTCTGATCAGGATATTATTCGTGGTCTTCGTAGTCTGCTCGCTGCTACAGGTTCCTCCTCATCGGGTACTACTGGTTCTGTGTCTAGTTCTTCTGGCACCACGCGACCATCACCTTCTACACAGTCAGGTACGTCATCCCCGTGGTATCTGGATTCTGGAGCTTCTTTTCATATGACTTCTGCGTCTTCTATTCTTTCTGCTCTTCGCTCTCTTATTTCTCCTGTCCGTGTTATTACGGCTGATGGTACCTCTCTTCCTGTTTCCAGTCGAGGCACCCTTTCTACTTCCTCCTTCTCTGTTCCTGATGTTTCTCATGTTCCCAGCCTTAAGATGAATCTTTTCTCTGCTAGTCAGCTTACTGATTCTGGTTGTCGTGTCATTCTTGATGCTGATTCTTGTGTTGTTCAGGACCGTCGTACACAGGCTCTGGGAGTCTCCAGGGCTATGGGAGTTAGACTGGCTTCGCGTTTCTTCCGCTGACACTTCTTCTGCCACTTCTACTGCGGTTGCTGCTTCTGTCACTGGCTCGTTTCAGCAGTGGCATCATCGGCTGGGTCATCTCTGTGGCTCCTGTTTATCATCTTTAGTTCGTCGTGATCTTTTGGGGATTGTCTCAGGAGATGTGTCGTCGTTACATTCGTGTCAGGGTTGTAGGTTAGGTAAACAAATTCAGCTTCCCTATCCTACTAGTGTGTCTGTATCTCAGCGACCTTTTGATTTAGTTCATTCAGATGTGTGGGGTCCAGCTCCCTTTGCTTCAAAAGGGGGCCACCGATACTATATTTTGTTTATTGATGATTTTTCACGGTACACCTGGTTATTTTTTATGCGCTCTCGCAGCGAGGTGCTTGCTATTTATCAGGGCTTTGTGGCCATGGTTCGTACTCAGTATTCCACGCCTATTCGTGTATTTCGTGCTGACTCTGCAGGAGAGTATATCTCCCAGCACCTGCGTGGCATCCTTGCTGAGCAGGGCACCCTTGCTCAGTTCTCGTGTCCCGGCGCCCATGCTCAAAATGGTGTCGCTGAGCGTAAGCATCGTCATATTCTTGAAACTACCCGCGCTATGATGATTGCTTCCTCTCTTCCGCCGCATTTCTGGGCTGAGGCTGTCGCTATGTCGACTTACCTCATTAATATCCAGCCTTCAGCTGCTCTTCAGGGTGGCATTCCTCTCGAGCGTCTCTCTGGCTCCTGTCCAGACTACTCGACTCTTCGTTTATTTGGTTGCGTTTGCTATGTCCTTCTTCCTCCTCGTGAACGCACCAAACTAACCGTTCAGTCTGTTGAGTGTGTTTTTCTTGGCTATAGTGATGAGCATAAGGGCTATCGCTGTTGGGACCCCGTTGGTCGTCGTATGCGCATCTCTCGTGATGTCACGTTCGATGAGACGCGTCCTTTCTATCCTCGCCCTGCCTCTGGAACTTACCCAACGGATGATCTCTCGTTTCTTCTTTTTCCTAATACACCTTCCGCTGTCACTTCTCCTCCACCTCCTCCTTCTGTTGCGCCTCCTCCTTCTGCTGCGTCATCCTCTCCTCCGTCTAGTTCCCCTAGTTCTCCTCGGTCTCCGGCTTTAGATCCTTCCTCCGTGACTCCTGTTTCCTCCTCTTCTGATAAGTCATCTTCCGCGGATGAGCTTCCTTCCTCACGGCCTGTTCGTCAGCGTCGTGCTCCAGACCGTTACTCCCCTAGTCAGTATGGTCTCTCTGTTGTCTCCGAGCCAACTTCTTATCGGGATGTCGCGTGTCATCCTGAATGGCAGCTTGCCATGGCTGAGGAGATCGCTGCGCTTGAGCGCACTGGCACATGGGATCTTGTCTCTCCCCCTTCCGGTGTTCGTCCTATCACGTGTAAGTGGGTCTATAAAATTAAGACCCGCTCTGATGGATCTCTTGAGCTCTATAAAGCGCGTCTTGTGGCTCGTGGTTTTCAGCAGGAACACGGTCGTGACTATGATGAGACCGTTGCTCCTGTGGCCCATATGACTACTGTGCGTACTCTTCTTGTTGTTGCTTCTGTTCGACGCTGGTCTGTGTCCCAGCTTGATGTTCAGAATGCTTTTCTTAATGGCAAGTTGAGTGAGGAGGTTTATATGCAGCCTCCTCCTGGGTATTCTGTTCCCGATGGGATGGTTTGTCGTCTTCGACGTTCCCTTTATGGCCTGAAACAGGCCCCTCGTTCCTGGTTTGAGCGTTTTGCCTCTGTGGTGACTGCTGCTGGTTTCTCTCCTAGTTCTCATGATCCGGCGCTTTTTGTTCACACTTCTCCTTATGGACGCACTCTTCTCCTTCTCTATGTTGATGATATGATCATTACTGGTGATGATCCTGAGTATATTTCCTTTGTCAAGGCTCGTCTTCGTGATCAGTTTCTTATGACTGATCTTGGTCCTCTTTGCTACTTTCTTGGGATTAAGGTTTTCTCCACTTCTGATAGGTTTTCTATCTCTCAGGAAAAGTATATTCAGGATCTTCTTGCTCGGGCTGCTCTTACGGATGAGCGCATCGTTGAGACTCCTATGGAGCTTCATGTTAAGCTTCGTCCTACGGATGGTGATCCTCTTCCCGATCCCACTCGTTATCGTCATCTTGTTGGGAGTCTCGTTTATCTTGTTGTCACCCGTCCTGATATCTCTTATCCTGTTCATATTCTGAGCCAGTTTGTCTTAGCTCCTACCACTGTTCACTACAGTCATCTCCTTCGTGTTCTTCGTTATCTTCGTGGCACGATTACTCGTCGCCTTTTCTTCCCTCGTTCTAGCTCTCTCCAGCTCCAGTGCTACTCGGATGCTACGTGGGCGAATGATCCTACGGATCGTCGATCACTTTCTTCTTATTGTGTGTTTCTTGGTGGTTCGCTTGTTGCTTGGAAGACGAAGAAACAGGTAGCGGTTTCCCGTTCGAGTGTTGAGGCTGAGTTGCGGGCTATGGCTTCGGTGACTGCTGAGGTGACCTGGTTACGGTGGTTGCTTGCAGATTTTGGGGTCTCTGTTACGACACCTACTCCACTTTTGTCAGACAGTACAGGTGCTATCAGTATTGCACGTGATCCGGTCAAGCATGAGCTGACCAAGCATATTGGTGTTGATGCTTTTTATACACGTGCTCAGGTGCAGGATCAGGTTGTTGCGCTCCATTATGTGCCTTCAGACTTGCAATTGGAAGATTTCTTTACAAAGGCACAAACCCGCGCTCAGCATGATTTCTTACTCTCCAAACTCAGTGTTGTGGATCCACCATGAGTTTGAGGGGGGGGGTGTTAGAGTATATTTGTATATTGTAGTTTCCTCATATGTTAGGGGGCTTCCTGTATATTTACACATGTACATGTACTATATATTCTGGCATTTTGGCCCTTTGATAATACAAGATCTATTACCCTAACACCAACAAGGTGAACCAGGCATATTTTAGTGGTCCTATTTGGACACAACCTATCAATAACTACGCGATGGACGAGGTGAGAGGTGCAACTTCTTCTTTGACCATCGATTTGGCTTGACCTACTTCCATTACAAGGACCAACCAACTCAATTCTGGAACCTTTTCAGAACACGACCCCAGTGAGGACGACATCCCTGCTGACGCCATTACGTTTGTCCAGGGCAACAATACTATGCTACACTAGTTAAATTCAGTAACAATAGCATGTGGATGATGTTATCTCCTATTTACTGCTACTGCATATGAATATGTTATTCCTGATATATAATTGTTGTTAAATTCAATAATACAACAACATTTTTTTAATTTCCGAAAACATTTTGGCGGCGTGTAACTATTGCTAAACGCTACAAGCAAGTGAACTAGTTGTGGCCTTTCTAGCACAAGCCACTAGTGTACAATTTGTTGGTGGCGTTCCATTCGAACACCACAGGTAACCTATACAAGTGGCACAATTTTGGTGTTGTGTGGGATTAATGCCACTAACCATTTTTTATAGAATGTCACCGATGAGCTATTCCCTACTAGTGTGGGTAAATTTGTGGAAGCTGAGAGAACTTGAAGGAGCCAAATGGTCTAAGGACGCGGAAACCATTATGATGGAGGATGACAAGTTGATTTCTCAGATCATGGTTAGATTGCATACAACTATTTGTTTGTTTCACGTATTTATAGCCTACATATCATGAACATCTAACAATTTGCCTTCTCAATATTAGATGTACCTGAAATACGATAAGTTCTTGAACAAGTCCATAGAGAACTATGCTCGGATGACATCAGGTGGCAGGAGGAGACCTAGCTATGCAAAGCACTGCCACTAGTGCGGCTGCGATGGTCATCATTTGTTGATGATGATCATGTATATTTTGGGAGGTGGTTTGATATCCCCTCCATTAGCTACAACTTGATGAAAATTGATGCCATGTGTATTATATTATGGGAGGTGGTATATATTAACCTCTCAGATGATGAACTAGTGATGCACATGAGGGGTTGTTGCCTAACTCATGGTGCATCGATAACTAGGTTAGCTGTTAGTTTATGTGGTACTTCCAAGTAATTTGCCATAATTCTGAACTGCTTATCTGTATGCTATTGATGAGTGCTTGGTAACCCCACCAATCAATATAATAGGATACCAAATTAGTCCTGTTGTTGGTAACTAAACACCCAACATTTGCATTAGCCTTGCCAAGAGCCATGAATGCAGCCAACCAAACATTATGTAAGTCCTCATGCAAGAAAATAAGATGCAGGCCACTAAACAACATGAACAACATGGCCCAGAGGCTGAATATGCCAGGCCAACCCGCCACGGATAGCCCCACTAATACGAGAAAAGGCTACAAGATACCAATCACGCCCTAAATGTTTATTAAGTAGGGAAAAAGTGACGAAGACGTGTGGTGCAGCGCTGATTAAAAGGGGACGAAAATGGATTTGATTGTGTGTGGGATGGATAAGTTTATAATGGACAAATGCCACTGAGGCAACGTATAGGTTAAGATTTTATTAAAAATATCCACGCGCAATTTAGAAAACTATGTCTTGATGTATGCTACAATGCTTATTTTCATGAAAATCTTACTTCACAAAAAGTAGAGCAGTTAAATCCCAATAGGCTAGAGCAACCATTGGTGAACAGAGAAATAACCCCTGATGGAATTAAGTCATTTGAGTGCTCCTCCAAAACACCATCACCAAATGAACGGATAAAATGAAGGGCCTCTAAATCTAACATGCGCGAATGTAACAATGTGCACCCTTCCATCAAGGCGAGCTGTCTAAGTACACATGGCGTAGCTCGGCTGGGAGGCATGATCTGTGAGGATTACCGATGGATACACTTGGGAAGGGCACGGTGTGCTTTCTTTGTTTTAGCTGTCGGAGAAGGTTTCGTGTATTGGACAAAGGGAAGTGACTTCTCCGAAACAAATTGACGAAGGGAAGCCATCCGGGCTAGCAAATGGAATTGACATGGATAGTGTGCATGTCAAGCCTGCAAACATTCAAAGCACCTACTACTAGTAAAGATGAATTTTATAGATATTATAGAAAAGCTTGTGTACAGTTTGCTAGTGCAGAAAAACATAAACTACTTATGAATTCATTATCATCTCCTTACAACCCCAAGAGCAACCTCAGTATGGCAGACCGTTGAACCTTTATTCTAGCCGAACTGGTGAATTCTCTCGTCTCATTTGTGACTTGATCAAAACATACAACTAGCTAGATGTTGTCAATTCTTCTGGTGGCACACTCGCATCTGAGAAATCCGAGGCTCCTTCGTGGTCCACAAAAGGGTTACCACATTATTTATCTCACTTTTCTGCATCTGTATTCCACATAAAGGTCTAAGAAAGCACAACGTTGTTTTCACAGTAACAAACTGAGCAGGGCCGGCTCACCCTCTTTACCATTCCTTACAAAGTGAGCAATCCCGTCTAGATTGCTATTCCATCCCAAACAAGCGAAGTAACCCGGACTAGCTGGTTACTAGAAATCGCACAACAGTGTAACGTGTATAGGATAGTTTGAGCTACCGGACTAGTAGTTAGCTAAGACAACGACACTATTGAAATCGACCACACTGTGCATGTGGCAATTTCGGTGATCCGTCGTTCATTCCTGGTGCCTTCTATACTCAATAATATAAAATTAAAATTCGTAGTATGTAGAGACAAAGAAAATATGCACGCGGCGGGATTGGCGTAAAACGAGGAATACATTGTTCATCTTTTTCTTAAGGAACCCTTGCTACTTATAGAATACCTCTAGGCAGTGACATGAAGTTACTTATCGTCCGGTAAGTCGATAGATAAGAGTCCCTTGGCTATGAACTTTGTCCTTGGTTTGGTCAGAGGCTATAAGAGCTTTGTCAGCCACAAAAGAGCTTATAAGAGCTTTATTCATCATTTAGATAAATGATAAATTTCATTGACCTTTAGAATTAAGTTTCATCCTATGTATTAATTGGATACACCTAGCTAACATGTGGCTTAATATAACTATGATAAAGTTCATGAGAAGTAAAGCCTAACATCTACAATGTTATACGATAAAGAAAAACATCTACAATGTTTTGTCGTGAAAGAGAAAAGACGGGCTGAGTAGAACCAACGACACCTAGTTTTGTTCAATTGTTGTTGTGGTGGATTCATATTTGTTTGATAATAATTATATTTTGGAGAGCGGAACTGTATTTATCTACAGAATCATGATCGTGGGAATACCCTGCTTCTAGGCTGGTTGTACTTTCTTTATTACAAGAAATCAACTCAAGATATTAGTACGTCATCATACTTACACGTGCAAGCAAGAGTGCCTCTTGTCAAATGCTAGTATTCATGGAGACTTGACATAATATACACTTGATTAGTTATTTTGCCAGAATTCGCCGCTGAGCATTAAATCAAAGAAAGCCATATAATAGTTCAAGCAAACCTTGTACTACGATTCTGCAATGATTTTGATTGTATTATTTATTCCATGTCATTTCAGCATATCAAGTTATCAACTGTATGTCCATTTGAGGTCTCTTGCGATGGCCAGACCGAGTCGTACGGGGAGTTCCACATATGGGACTTCAACCACCATTTATACTTCTTCGACTGGTTCAAGCGATGGTGTATATTGAAGTCATTCTTTTTTTGGTGTTTCGATAAATTCGGTAAAAAATGAATAACTTGCAATACAATATAATTATCAAGTTGAAGTTCATCGGCAGATTCTTTTACCTTTCCGATTATTTTATAAGCATTTAGGCAATCATATTCTATTTCTATACAACCTTCGCCTCGTAAGTCAAATCCCCAAGCTTCCCTATTAGGCGAAATTTTTCTAGAAGTTTCCAAGCTTGCTAAATAATGAGGTCCATAAAAGACCCACCGAAAGATAAATCGATTTCATGTTTAATATAATGGTTGAGTCCTCCATAGAAAACATGTAAGACATACCATGGCCTCCATCGCTCGTAAGCATCACCTGAGTGATATCTTCACATATAACTGGATCGTAAGCATCACCTGAGGGATTGGGACATGTTGAAACTTTTCCTGTCAAACAAAACAAGAAAGCAAAGCTACAATTTTCTCTACTGTATCAGCCTATCAGTGTTCAAAGCTATACATACGATACACAATGACACTTCCGGGCACGAGTACAATTAGACAAGCAGATTTCTTTCTCGAATGGATAAAGGATAAGGGTTGGCGTTGCATTGGTTGGACATCTTGAGCTGGTCTAGCTGGACCGGTTCGGGGGGTCATGGGCTGCTGTGTCCAGGGACAATATGCACTTAGAGTAAGATAAGCAGTTCTAAAAAAAACGAGATAAGACGCATGGATGTTTGGGTTCAAAAATAGTTCCACCTTGCTGCTTTACAATGAGTATAACCAGTTTATAGGAGGACTTTTATCCAGAAATGAATATAGACCGTGCAATTCTTCCGATCTAATGGACAGATTTTGCCTGTACTCCAAGACAAACATTATGGAGTACCACTTGCTAATATTATGGAGTACCTCGATCGTGAGGGTATAATTGTAATTGCAATTCGCACCGTTACCAGCGTCGGTACCGGCGAACCTGCGCACGGCAGAGCCGGCCAGCTGTATTTACTTCTAGCCGATGGCCGCGTACGTCTTCGTGAACAACAGCAAGCTGATGATCACTGCTAGCTTAAATCAAACTTGTACATGTCGCCATAAAAATACAACAAGAACGGTAGATGTATTTGCCTTGACACGCATCTACATATGATCTATCGACCTTGTATATTGAAGATCATTACCAACGAACGGCACTTCTGAATTCCCCAATTATCAGCAAATGAAATCGCCAGAACGTCACCCTCGGCACCAAATCACATCACGGCCGACGGCCCTAACCTCTTGGAATCTTCCACACCGCAAGAACTGTGCCCACCGCCATTAAGGAAGAGAATCCCGCCAGAGATCGGTGGCAAGTAACGAAGACAACGAATGCGCTAGATCGGGAATAATTCGATAGGCCAAAAGATATAACTGCCCTCTTAGAAGAACGGTCAGAGTTTAATAGTACTCCCGTGTCTCCCAAAGGAGTACCAGGGTACCGTAAAATGAGTAATGCTACTTCTACGGACTGTTTTTCACGGAATTCACTTTACGGACGTACGTGGAGATCAGCCGCAAGGGTCAGACTCCTAAAATCACGGAGGGGTAGAGATTTAAACGAATCGCTTTCCACCACGTATGTCCGTATGATTCATCCGTAGACTCAGTTCCGTAAGTCTAGCATTTCCGCCGTAAAATTCCTCATTTATATACGCTAAAAATTCTCCTGTAGTATCAGCAAGCGGCAACGAGAATGATTCGTATGAAATCAAATGATCAAGTGGGATAAAACTCCCCATGAGCTGATGATGGGCAGAGGATTAAACGGGGCTGTGTTGGGCTCTACTGCCTGCATGAATAAAAGGAAAAGTGGGTTGTTCGTTGTTGCATTCTTGAATGAAAGGAAGGAGTATGGTTGGACTCTGGCTGTATATGTAGTAAGCTAAATTAAAAGGAATTAAGAAGACAAGGAATCAGAGGACGCACGTGGCTGTGTTGGGCTCATACACATGCATGAAAAAGGAGGATGTTGCCGGTATGTGTAGTTGTCGTGAGCTAAATTAAATCAACAATAAGCAAACTGAGTTTGGTCACGGGTTGATTTGACTTTGGGGGCAAACTTTTTATGCAGCAGATGTTTTTGTCCACAAATTTATTCTCTTCCTAGTTTATTATAATGAATAAATGGCAAGGAGGGAACATACTTGTGCTGAATTTGTTGAAAATATCCAGGTCCAACCCAGAGAACTCTATTATGATGTATGCTACAACAAAATTGTTGTGCGCATGACGTTTTCTATACGATGTGTATATGATACTTCCACTGCACCCTGGGCCAAGCAAACCAACCTCACATGGCATGATTTCAATGTTGGACAAGTGTCGTACAAAATCCTAATGTGTGTATAGCAGTGTTCATGCTACAACGTTGATGATTTTACAGTATGTTGTCATCAAGGACATGCCTTTAATCCCATGATGAAGTCAGTCGTGGAGAATGACATGGGAGCCGAGGTCTAGGAACTGCTAATGGTGGTTTGAATCCTGGTGGCGTTGAGGCTTTGGCTTGGTGATCTGGGTCTTAGAGCAGCGACATCATGAAGTGGGGGCGACAGTACAGGAGGATTCTAGAGTTCAAACTTTCAGGGTGAAAATCCAAGGTTTGGTCTTAATTGGTTGTGCCTGACAATGACCTTGTTA
This sequence comes from Avena sativa, assembly GCA_916181665.1. Taxonomy (NCBI): domain Eukaryota; kingdom Viridiplantae; phylum Streptophyta; class Magnoliopsida; order Poales; family Poaceae; genus Avena; species Avena sativa. Next base: position 453,072,702 of record OV702295.1, on the reverse strand, counting down.
AAGACATTGTTTTGTGAGCGTGAACATTCTCTGGGGTGAAAACCCAGATTGTTGATTAGGGCGATGATAGTGCTTGTGCACTGTTTCCTTCTTGGAGGCGTGCTTTTGGAGAGGATGGATTTGCGGTGTTGTCTCGGTGGTGTTTGGTCCGCTGTTGTAAGGCATAAATCGCTGTAGCGGGACTTTTCTCTGTAATTCTTCTTTTCTCTTTTGGCGGGGTGCATCTGTAATGTCAATAGGTTGTTGTTGTAGAGGCTGCGTGTAATTGGTATCTCGCGATATTAATATATGCTCCTTTCCAAAAAAAATAATACTTACACTTGCAAGCAAGCGTGCCTCTTGTCAAATGCTAGTATTCAGGGAGACTTGACATAATATATACTTGATTAATTATTTTGCCCAGAATTATCCGCCGAGTGTTAAATCAAACAAAGTCATATAATAGTTCAAGCGAACCTTGTATTATGATGTTTCAATGATTTTGATTGTACTATTTATTCCATGTCATTTCAGCATATCAACTATATGTCCATTTGAGGTCTCGTGCCATGGCTAGACTCGGTCGTATGGGGTCCTCGATCGATCATAAGCATCACATGCACTGAGTGATATCTTCACATATAACTACTCCCTCCGTCTCGAAATAGATGTCACGGGTTTGTCAAAATTTAGATGAATCTATATACTAAATAGTGTCTAGATTCATCCAGATTTTGATAAATCTGAGACATGTATTTTGAGATGGAGGGAGTAGATGATATGTGATTCAGTGATTGCTCTTCTCCTCAGAGGCTCCAACCTTGATGGCTTTGAATGTGGCGAAGATAGCTTAGAGGTTTGTCTCAACAGTTCATCTTAGTCCAAGATGGATTTCAGGAAATGTTATGTACTAGCGATGTTAATTTGCAGTTTAGCACTAGGGCAGGGGCAATGAAGCTAACACCGCTAGTAGGCAGGTGACAGGTAACCGGATTATTTGGGCGCTTCTAGTGATCTTGCTAGTGTACTAGAATAGATATACTCCTCCAATTTTTTGGTAGTAATAATACACCTGAACCTATTGGATCAGCTCCATGGACGACTCAAATCCACTTGTCATTACCCTAAAACATCTCTCTGATTAAATGGGGTCGGAAATGGATTACTAGATTTATTTGGAATGAGATAGATTTATTATAATGAATAAATGGCAAGGAAGTAACATACTGATGCTGAATTTGTTGAAAATATCCAGGTCCAACCTAGAGAACTCTATTATGATGTATGCTACAACAGAATTTATGTGCGCACGGTGTTTTCTATACGATGTGTATATGATACTTCCACTGCACCCTGGGCCGAGCAAACCAACCTCACATGGCCTGATTTCAACGTTGCACCAGTGTCGTACAAAAACCAATGTGTGTATAGCAGTGTTCATGCTACAACGTTGATGATTTTACTTCACAAAAGGTAGAGAGACAATTTATATAGGCTTGAGCAGCTAGAAGAACCGAATCTGGGGCTTTGTACAGTCCACAACATAAAACGACAAACTAAGCAAGGTGAGTCCGGCCGACAAATTTGTCTCTTCGTGTTACCCTTCCATACTCACAGGAAGCAATTTTCCTGGTGCAGATAATCTATTCAATTGAAACTAAGAATGAAAATATTGGACGGTCTTCCAGATAGCAGCAGAGCGTGGTACACTGGACGACTGGAGCAAGATTGCCAAATTTTTAGCTAAGCTATGTGGCGGGGAAGGAATCCCCAAAGTGGCAGAGTAATAGGTAGAGGCACATCGCAGATGACATCCCCGAAGTGCCTCTTGGGTAACCGGTAGTACATCTTTTATTCCTGTTGCCTTCTATGCCCATTCATATAAAATCCAGATTCTTAATATGCGAAAACACTAGAAGAAAAATACACACAACGGGATTGGTTTGGGGAAAAATGAGATACAAGAAATTAATTCGTCGTTTTCTTGACGAAGCCTGGCTCCTTTTATAGAATACTTGAGAGCGTAGTACACAGTGACATGAAGTCAAACATGTCCTCCGGTTGGTCAATAGAAAGAATCCCTTGGTTAGGAACATGGTCCAGGTCAGAGGCTATGAGAACTTCATTCGTAAGTTAGATAGGAAATGTGCCCGTGCTATGTCCAGTTTATTAGCATCCGTTGGCTAAAGGTTGGTCAATAGAAAGAATCCCTTGGTTACGAGCATGGTCCAGGTCAGAGGCTATGAGAACTCCATTCGTAAGTTAGATAGGAAATGTGCCTGTGCTATGTCCAGTTTATTAGCATCCGTTGGCTAAATGTCTGTAACTCCATTAAATTGGGTATGGAGGTAAGCTATGTACCGAAGCAAAGCCTTTTATGGAAAGCTATGTACTGTGTATAAATTTTTTAGCATATTTTGAAACTAGAAAAAGCGATCTCCTGCCACGGCAGGATTTGTGCCTGTTTTCCTGCCGCGGCAGAACTTGAGAATTTTTTTCTGCATGTTTTGATAGGTTGTATGTTTTTTACATCGTATGCAAAAGTTATGGCCATTTGAATTTTTTATGACATTTTTTTGCAAATTATGTCAAAATTCATGTTTGTTAATTTTCGTAACAACTAAATCACTTAATATAACTACAGTTCAAATGATTTTATTTTTAGAGTTTTTTATAATTTTTAGCATGATTTTGAAACTAGAAAAGGCGATCTCCTGCCTAGGTGGGGGGAGCCATTCTCCTGCCGCGGCAGTATTTGTGCTTGTTTTTCTGCCGCGGCCGAACTTGAGAATTTTTTTGCTCGTTTTCTTTAGTCCCGGTTGGTGATACAAATCGGGACTAAAGGGGTTGGTACCGTCCGCAGCCTGTCGCAACCCCTTTAGTCCCGGTTGGTGTCTCCAACTGGGACTAAAGGTCCCGTTTGACCTGGAACTAAAGATTGTTCCGTTAGAACTGGGACTAATGTGAGCACTAGTCCCGAGTCCAACCACAATCGGGACTAATGCTCCGAACTGGGGTGGACGAAAGGCTCTTTTTTACTAGTGAACAAGGCGTGGTACACAAGACGACTGGAGCAAGATTGCAATTTTTTTAGCTAAGCTATGAGGCGGAGTATTTTTTTTCGAAATGGGGAGCTCTACCCTGGCCTCTACATCAACTGATGCACAGAGTCGATTTATTACGAGGTTCATAAATTCAAAACTTCAATTTTTTTACAATCAAGGATTAGTGATGGTTGAGACAAGTATCAACCAATGGAAGATGAAAAACAACAAAAAACTATTCATTTTGAAGTCTACTAATAGACCGCCAACCAGTAGCCTGAAAATAGAAGTCCTGAGTAACCAACAGTAGCATGTTGCATCCAATAGCCATGGGTTCCCGCTGATCCACCAGGAATAGGCATAAACAAAGCTGAATCCAGTGCACCGTCAGTCGAATAACCTGCATAAAATGTGTGCCCTGTTGTCTGTTAAAAACAATATTATTTCTACACGTCCATTATGGACCAGCATAAAGCAGAAATGCTAATGCGTATTCTTGCTTTATCTCTCTTATCCACTCCATTAAGTCAATTACCAAACATATTAGTAATTTTGGATGGTGGAGGTAAATTATAAGCAAATAAAACAATGCGCCAAATCATGCGTGCAAAGGGACATGATAAAAATAAGTGTTCTATGGTCTCCATTGAGTCACAAAAGCAACAATTTTTTACACCCATGCCAATTTTGTTTTGCAAGATTGTCTTTAGTTAAAAGAACTTTATTTTTTAGGAACCAAATGAATTTTTTAATCTCAAGGGGTATTTTGAGTTTCCATAGTTATTTGCGCAAGTAAACCCACCATCTTCCGTGAGGTCCAAATACAAGGATTTGATAGTAAACCCACCATCTTCCGTGAGATTCCATACAAATTTATCAGGATTATCAGTTAGTTGAACTGTCATCAATCTCTATAAATGTATCCACTCATTCCACTTATTCCCAACTAACGTCCTTCTGAAAGCAATATTCAGAGGTATGCGACTTAAAACATTTGCAACAAAAACATTTCTGTGTTGAACAATGTTATATAATGATGGATATTGATGCGCTAGAGAAGTGTCCACAAGCCAAATGTCCTCCCAAAATCAGACAGTTGACCCATCCCCACCTAAAACTAGCCTCGTTGAAATAAATATTTTTAACTCTCATTAGGCCATTGCAGAATGGAGAATTAGTTGGTTTTTCCTCTACCTACGACAACGATTTATTATAGAGGTATTTATTACGAACCATCTCTTGCCATATACCTTCTTCATTAAGTAGTTTAAAAAGCAACTTGCTTAATAAACATATGTTTTTAATTTCAAGTACCTCAATACCTAAGCCACCCTGATCCCTTGGACGACAAATAATATTCCACTTCGTCAACCTATATTTCTTCTTAGTATTGTCGCATTGCCAGATAATTCTAGACCGAAAAAAATCCAAACGCTTTCAAACTCCCTTCTGGATTTCAAGAAAAGAAAGCATAAACATAGGTAAACTTGTGAGGACTGAATTTATAAGTACCAGACGATCCCCATAAGAGAGTAATTTTCTACTCCAGCACCCTAGTTTCGAAACAAAACAACTCTCTATAGGATTCCATTCAGCGATTTGTAATCTTCTATAGTGGATAGGTATTCCTAGATATCTAAACGGCAGGGTACCAGACTCACATCCAAAAATCTATTTGTACTGGTTCTCCATGTCTTTAACTTTTCGAAAACAGAAGATTTAACTTTTATGAAAGTTTATTTTCAGTCCTGATAATTGTTCAAATATACACAATATTAGCTTCATATTTCAAGCCTTTTCCAGATCATGTTCCATAAAAAGGATAGTAACATCCGCATATTGCGAAATGGACAACCCCCCTGCACCAAATAGGGTATAAGGCCACCAACTTAACCATCCTCTTTAGCACGTGCAATAATAATTGCTAACGTATCAGCAGTAATGTTAAAAAGGATCGGGGACAACGGATCACCTTGTCTTAATCCCTTTCTAGTTTAAAAATAGTGCCCAATATCATCATTGACCCGTATTCCAACACTACCTCCTTGCACAAATTTTTTAATCCAATCACACCATTTCGGATCAAATCCTTGCGTCCGAAGAACTTGTTGAAGAAAAATCCATTTAACTTTATCATACGCCTTCTCAAAATCAATTTTGAAAAGGACACCATCTAGCTTCTTGCGATGAAGCTCATGAATGGTTTCATGCAAGATGACCACTCCCTCAAGGATATGTCGACCACGCATGAACGCAGATTGAGTAGGTCTAATCACATTATCAGCCATTGCCATAATGCAATTAGTAGCTACTTTAGTGAATATCTTAAAGCTAAAGTTAAGTAAACAAATTGGTCTATATTGTTCGATCTAAACAACATTTTCCTTTTTGGGAAGAAGGGTAATAATGCCAAAGTTCAACTTAAACAAAGACATATCTCCCTTTTGTAATTGGTCGAAACAGACCATTAGATGTTTCTTTATAACCTCCCAATTTTTTTGGTAAAACTCAGCAGGAAACCCATCAGTTCCGAAGCCTTATTGTGCTCCATCTGAGAAATAGCTTCAAAAACCTCTTTCTCAGAGAAGTTAGCAGTCAAGGTTCTATTTTCATCCATAAAAAGTTGCGGTATGTCCGCCACATGTTCCTCCATCATGGAGAAACCATTGTTTTCTTGATCCCCGAATAGTTTTTTATAGTATTCTGTAATATAACCATTTAAGTTTTCCTCTCTCACAATGGTTCCCTCATCCTGTTCAAGTTGGAAAATTTTCTTCTTCCTGTGTTTTCCATTGGCAATGAGATGAAAATATCTGGTAATGTTTCCCCCTTCTTGAATATACTTAAATTTAGCTCGTTGAGCCCACTTCGTTTCTTCATCACGGTGAAGCTTATTTAACCGTACATTGGCATCTTTTAAAGATTGTTTTTCTATAGAACTTAGTGGTACTGATTCGGCCTTGATATCTATATCATCAATAATAGACATCAAAGCTTCTTTTTCTTTTTTATATTTTCCACTAAGGTTTTTTGCCCATCCCTTTAAGAAGCGTCTCAAATGCCTTATCTTATTTTGCCAAACTTGAATGGGAGAACCACCATTACAAACGGCGTCCCACTCACGTTTGACCATCTCATAAAAACCTTCCTGGTTCAACCAAAAAAGTTCAAAAGAGAAATGAGGTTTATTTCCTAGGTGGGCTTGATGACCTGAATCGATAAGCAACGTCGTGTGATCAGACCCTGAGCGAGTCAGGGCAAGCACAGTCACAAGGGGAATTTTTTGTTCCCATTCCACACTTGTAAGCACACGGTCTAATTTCTCATAAGTTGGGTTATCACGTCTATCGCCCAAGTGAATTGTCGACCAGAGAGAACAATTTCTCTAAGATATAGACTTTCAATAATAGGGTTGGAAACAAAGTGTGGCATACAATGAATCCCCAAAGTGGCCGAGTAAGAGGTGGAGGCACCTCGAACATCCTAATACCAAAGTGCCTCTTGGGTAGCCGGTAGTTCATCTTGCATTCCTGGTGTCTTCTATGCCCATCGACACAAAATCCAGATTCTGAATATGCAAAGACAGTAAAATAAAAATACACACAACGGGATTGGTTTGGGGTAAAATGAGAAATAAGCAATTCATTCGTTTTTTTCTTGTGGAAACCTGGCTCCTTTTTTATAGAAGACTTCAGAGAGTAGTACACAGTGACATGAAGTCACACATGTCCTCCGGTTGGTCAATAGAAAGAATCCCTTGGTTATGAACATGGTCCAGGTCAGAGGCTATGAGAACTTCATTCATAAGTTAGATAGGAAATGTGCCCATGCTATGTCCAGTTTATTAGCATTCGTTGCCTAAATGTCCGTACCAGAAGGAACGCACTTTCGGCGGTACCTGCATATTCCATAACTTTTTCTAGGAGGCTCTGGTTGTGGTGTCACCTGAACCTGAAGTTGTGGCAGCTTGTTGCAGGGACGAGATGACCACCGACAAACTCGTAACCGGCCGAATGCTTTCCGACGAGACACACAAGTAGAAGCTGGCTCTCCGTAAATCTATCCACCGACAGCGCCTTGATCAAACTAGCTAGCTACCCAAGTACGCGAAGATACAACACCTCGGAAATCAATGGATAGCCAAAGGCTCGTGTCGAGCCTTGTAGTTCTTTTACTCGATCTCACCCGATGTGGTGGTTACAACGTACCAGGGTACATGCACATGCATATATATGTAGAACATAGTTGAGTGACTCGGTAGTCTAATTCTTGTCCTACTCTGGTACATGTACTAGTACAAATATACCACTCGTATACGCGCACGGTGCCGTGCCGGCATCGTCGATCGGAGTGCTTATTACTAACACGAGGTACATTTAACATATTCTCCAATAAATTTTCAACACCACTTACGTCGAACCCATGTTTGATAGCACTAGTCTATCTATTATATACTAAATAAAAGTAACGTAAGAGAGTTTTTCGAAGCACCAGGTTCATCCACACCACCTGAATTATATTAGCTATTACATCTAAAATGCAAGGCCTAGATTTAATTAGCCCTGCCCCACGTTTTTCTCCAACCAGAAATATTCGCTGGACGAAAAAAACCAGTGCCACCACTAGATCGATTAGCCGCGCCGCCATCGTAGTTCCTCAGAGTTTCATCGCAGGCCCATATCATTGCCCAATCCCGCTGCCATACATTTCCGTCACCGACACCAGATCTCTTATTCGAGCTGTCACCCTTCCGGCACCATGCAAGTCTACACCATATAGATGGAGGAACGAGACCTGTAATATAACAAGGCACAGATCAAGGTATATCGTGCTGCTGTGAAGAGGCTACCGTGAAGAAGCGTATACGTGGACAAAGGTGTTGTGGCTGTAGAAGGATAGAGAGAGAGATTGGCGGAATATGTTGGAAGTATTAGTGAGCCTCATGGGCGAGTATATATAGGCGTACATGGGATCATCTTGGAGTACAAGACAAGTTAGGCTAGAGTCCTAACTATCCTCCACTACCTCAGTTACCGCGTACACGTATACTCTAACATCCCCCCGCAGTCGTAGCGGGAGCGTCGTGAACAACTGGAATGTCGCGGACGGTCAGACTGGAGAGAAACCGAAGTAGCATCCAGTGGGCTGACATCCCCCCGCAGTCCGAACAGGAGTGTCGTGGACGGTGTCACGGCGCAAAGCTTGGACTGTAGAGGATGCTGGTGAAGCTCAAGCGAGGTGGAAGCCCTTGTGCCGATGTCGAGGGAGCCGAGAGTGTTGGGCGGTGCCGTGGTCGGGGTAGCTGTGCGAGGGGTCGCCGTGGTCGATGTCGTGGCCGGTGTTGAGGAAGCCGCACATGAAGCCGCATGCGCATAGTGCGCGAGGAGGATGACGGAGACGCGTTGAGGCAGTCGTTGAGGATGTCGATGCCGAAGTCGATGCAGTCCGAGCCGTCGAGAACGAAGTGCGACCATAGTTTTGCCAGAACTAGGCGTACGTCGGGGACGAAGGCATACTCCGATTTTGCCAGAACCAAGTACGCAAGAAGAACTCGTCGGTGACGTGGTCGAAGAAGACGTTGTCGAAGCCGATGAAGACGAGGCGTCCGGCGCGAGTTTGCCAGACTCGGGAACGCGTCGGGGACGAAAGCACTTCCGGTGTTGCCAGTACCGGGCATGCGAGGGCTGGGAACCATCATGAACTTGTCGCCATGTCAGAGGGACTAGCAGAGGAGGCCTCTGGAATCGTCGCGGTCGCAGATCGACGAAGATGTCGACCCTGCCCGCGATTCTCGGAGTAAAGTAGCAGGTGGTGTAGACGGGGACGAGGTGATGACGCGGGCGACGAAGTCAAGACAGTCGAAGATGTAGAAGGCGGCGGTCTAGCGGTGGCCTGAGTGCTCATGCTGGACGCCTAGAGGGCGTGGGGTAGTCGGCGGGACCTACGATGGCGAGAAGTCAGCCTGCAGGTTACCTAGTGGAGTGCGGCGGCGGTGCTCGAAGTAGAGCCAGGCGCGGACGGTGTCGACGCGGACGAGGTCAACGTGATGGTGTCGCAGGCCCTGGCGCCGTGGGACCGGGTGAGGCGACGAAGACACACGCAGACGGCGGCGATCCGCGCCGTAGGAGAGGGCGTGGTGGAGGCCGAGGGTGTCGATGCGCGGGCATGACGAAGTAGACTGCGCACAGCAATGCCACGGCCCGAAGGCGTGGCGTGGCTGCAGGGCGCAAGTCGGGGCAGCAGCTGGAGGCCACCGGCACGTAACGCGCTTGTCAGGCGCGTTGGCAGCCGGTAGGCGGAGACCAAGGCGGCGGCGTTGCGACCCGAAGGGGCGACGCAGCGGCAACCCGTAGCTCGATCGGTGGCAGGCGCGTGCTCGGGGACGTGCTTGGCGTAGACGGGCGCCGGACCGGTTGATCAGACTGACAGTGCGCGTATGCACCATGGCGTGGACGACGCATAGATCGGAGTTGATAGCGGCGTTGTCCATGCAGTCCCGGGTGATGGCGACGAAGACAATCCGAGGAGGGTCGGCCGCGGCAGCCTCCCGAGGAAGCCGCAGCAGTCAGGCGCGGGGCGCGGCAGCCTGCCGTGAGGCTGCAACAGCCTGCCGAAGCAGGTGCGGCGGCGGAGATGGCAGTCGCACGGGCGCGGTAGATCGTCGATGCCGATGGTCGGAGTAGAGGCGTGACGATGACAACGGCGATGGGCGACTCAATCCGATCTAAGATCGGTAAACTAAAAAAGAAAACCGATCAAGGGATCGGACAAAAAGACTTACAGGGCAGCCGATCACGGATCGACGGACGAACCCTGCGTACGGGTTGCGCGGCCCCTGGCGGAGATCATGGAGATCGATCTCCCTGGGGGCGGCGCTACGCGGAAGCGTGTGCGGCGGCTAGCGCGGCGCCATGGCGGGCGGCGGCACTAGGGTTTGGTGGCGGGGGAGCCGGCGGCGCCTGGGAGAGGGAGGGCGGCGGCTAGGGTTTTTGGATCGGTTAGGCTGATACCATGTAGAAGGATAGAAAGAGAGATTGGCGGAATATGTTGGATTTATTATTGAGCCTCATAGGCGAGTATATATAAACATACATGGGATCATTTTAGAGTACAAGACAAGTTAGGCTAGAGTCCTAACTATCCTACACTACCTCAATTACCGTGTAGGCTGCTCAATGATCATGTACGCGACGATGGAGAGCATACGTATGCTCTCGTACAGCCATCTAATCTGCCGGCACGGGAGCCCAATAAGAAGGTGCATGCATACAACGAGATTATACGCAGCCCTCTGATCTCCCTTTTCCAATCAAAAAACTTGCTCCAGATCTACGGGAATTAGAGATATTAAAACTGAAACAAGAGGGAGCTCTTTTATCATCCACATCTCAGCCCTCCGATCTTCCATCCCGCTTGTTTTTAGCCGTTTGATCCGCTTTTAATCCCGCATTGTGCCAAATATCCCTATGGACAGCTACTCTGGAGATTAAATCGGTCTGTTCTGGTTAACTGGGCTCTAATGTACCGTTAAAGCCCACAAATAATACACATGTGCGACCGCTCGCACTGTGTTGTGTAACCAGGTAGAGGCAACTCTTAAAAAAGGACAAGTAGAGACGACTTTCAGCCTACTGCCCCACCGTTGAAATAGCAATCATGCAACAAATCGTTGCCAAGATTATAGTTAGCTCACCTGATTTTATTCATGATGATAAGATCTATGTATTGGTGTAATCCCATGAACGGGGGTTGTTGAAACTATAATCGTCTGCAATATAAGAATGTATTCATTTTTGTACGAGATAAATCATTGGTCTAACTGGTGTTAGAACTGCATCGAGATTGTTCATAATTTCTTAGAAAATTGCACTTTCCAAGTTTTCTGAAATATTTTTGCGGTTGTATTCTTTCTTTCTTTTTATAGGTACTTCAAATGTTTTTCTTTTTTATGGGCACGACATGGTTGTCTTTCTCCAAAGGAGAGTTCGTATTTATTTTAGAAGCAAAAGAGGCCATGATCAGGTTAAAGAAAATTAACTATCAAATCATCCTAATTCAAACCCAGTGCATTTGAGACCCAAAACTGAGACAAAAGGGAGCAATCTCGCTACCTCAACCATTTTGTACGTGGGAACCGTCCATTTTTTATAGATCACAAAACAACTACTGCATGTCTGATCGTTAGTGGGCTGGATGTCCCTTTGGGGATGCTCCTCTGGAGAACAAATCGGTGGCATCTGGTTGATTTGGCCCGTACAAAGCCCAGTTAGCGTGGATCCCTTCGCTATCCACGAATCGTTCGCCTCCTCCTCTCCTTCATTGCGATGGTGGCACGAGCGGGTAGAGGGTCGATGGAGTAGCGCCACAATGATGGGGGAATTTGATTGCGCAGAAGACACATGCGTCAGCTTCCTCAAGTCCGTCCTCAGCAAGCACGACAAAGGGTATCATTCCCTTCACGGTCAAGTTCAAGCACGCCGGCGAGCCCCTCGACCTCAAGGTAACATTCATCCATGTGTGGCAGCGTTCCTTTCCGATATTTGCGGGTCCGGCGAGAATAATCGTGTTATTAGGTTTGACTGCTTCTGTGTCTTGTAGGACCATGTGCAGAACCTGCAGGCATGAACCTGGTATAGATCTGCATCACGGCTCAATCCTGACTCTTTTCTATATATTTGAGGTTCTTTCTCCAGACCGCTTCAGCTGAATGGGGTCCAAGAGAACCCCTGGAGATCTGGATTCCTCACTCTAATATTTATGGCTTACTTGAATATTAGTTCTCATGTGCAATGCATGGGGCTTTCTGCTGGTTTTACTCCTTGGTTGGCTCTTGGTCAGGTAGAAACTTGAATTCATTTTAGTTCATTTAGAATCACGATGGTGTCCCTTGTACAATATAGTCATCACGTAAATATAAGAGAACCTTTAGCACCTGACCTCTTGCTTGCACACAATTGAGACTACCATGATTAGCAATTATTAGGCATTGCCATGAAGTACGACAAACGTTTGCCATCTAGACTCATCAATGCAAACTGTTCAAGTACAGACTGGACAGATTTTAATCCATTATACTTTAGCATTTGCTGCTAATAGTGTCAGTGTCAACATTTTTCATGCTTCACTTTTGATATCTTTCAGCTATATAAAAGAATCAACACTTATCTTAATGGTGGTCATTTATTTATTTGAAAATCCTGCCATGTCCTAAGGAAAGTGGCTAATTTCACTCTACCATTAACAGGCTGAAAGGTGTCATTAGGGACATTAAAACCGAGACAAAAGGGAACAATCTCACTACCTCAGCGATTTTGTCTGTTGGAACCGTACATTTTTATGATCGAGCCACTCCTACACGTCTGATCCTGCGTGGGCTGGATGTCCCTATGGGACGCTCATTGGCACATATATGATCATGAACATGTACTGAGAATCGGTTTATGGAGAGCCACTAGAATGGGCCTATATTTTATTTTCCCAGCTTCAAATATGTAGCAAAGACAGGTCCATATCCATACACTACATTTTATTTTTATTTGACATTAGATAAGGTACGAAAGGTGGATGTACTTGGCAGTCTTGTGCTAGGCTTCTCTCCCTAGGTTAAGTACGAGAAAATTGCTGAATTATTCATTCGATGTGTCACTTTACTGATTAGCTATCGTACCTACCGCATATGTATGCCGTCAATAATCTTATGTGGTATTATCTTCAATTGATCTATTGTTATTTCTTCTTGTATTTGCTATTACTTTATGAAAAAAATAAACAGTTACTAATGGATTTTGTGTGTTCTCTTCATCACTCCACAGATCAACTATTGACGGGTTCATTGTGTTCCAAACATGGGCAATTGCTTGGTTTAGCTCAGTTCCTAGGAGTGGCAGGAGATGGCAAAGTTATCCGCTTATGCACTATAAGGTTTTCTTCTTTGTTAACTGCACATGTGGTATGCTTAGAGATCAGTTCGTGTGTACATCTGCGCTTTTAGATTTAAGGAATTCTCGTGTAGATTAAAATCGATGGATGGTTGAAAACTTGAAATTGATCGTGAGTCCACAATTCATTCTTAACATTAAACATCACAAATTTGGAGTATGTCCATAATTTAATTCCACATGATAAAATTGGGCAATTCATGAGAATATGCAGCATAAGGTGATGTTGAGAACCACAGCTTGCAATTTCTTACTATGTATGTATTGTGAACAAGACCTTTGTTTCCCTAGCCCATTACTGGTAAGTTCCACGTGACAATATGATGACATGTTCCACCTACCAGTCCAAAAGAAAGGTTGTCGTTGCACTTGCAACTCTAGCATCATTAGAACTCACTAGGACAATGCCCACGCGCTTGCTGCGAGTTGCTCCGATAAGAGGCAACTTGAGAATATAACCTTTGGTTCATTCTTTTGATTAAACTGTATAGCCACTATTTTTTTCTAATTCAGATACAAATAAAACCGGGCTTACTCCTACACCAACCTAGCTAGAAAAGAACAAAACAAATTTGAGAGAGACGAATATACATATGGTTTTCAAAATAGAAAATGGCTACCATCTTGCATAACCACAAAGGCTAAGGGGGTAGTACAAAATATCAGCAATATTATAATTCGTGCGACATGACCAGTGTGGATACCAGCTAAACAGCACATACGGTAAACCGTCAAAACGCTTGGGATCATATAAATCGACCGTAACTCCAAACCCAAACCGTGCTGCTATTTTTGCAAATTCTGGTTGATCTGGCCAAAATAATTTATACGCTTCACCTGCCAAGTGCAAAAGAATGAATATAGCAGGGAGAGTGTCGAACATGAATGTACAACCAGTTCAGTCAAGCCACAACTCCCTTTCTATTAAGCTCAACTCTAGCTTCCTAGCTTCACCCCAATGCGGTAGTCGACCCAAATGTTGGCTTTCTTGTGGAGTAGCACCGACACCGGCCATCGCCGACACGACAGTCCGGCTGCCTTGGCGAGTCACCACATCCAAAATTGCACGACCAGTCGTACTTAGGTGAAATTACTTGGCCAATTTGTAGGTCTGGGATCGGCCGGCCTAAAGGCATCTTTAATCTCAAAGTAGAGGCCAACACATCTAGAGCAAATTCAAGCACCTAGGATGATTAACAGTGTCTTTTGGGGCCAGCTGCGTTTCCAATTGCTTATCACCTAGAACGAAACAAATTTCACAAAATCCCCCATCACTCTTGTCTGCTCTTCTCCCCGTATGAGTTCTAGGCGGCAGTTGGATGTGCACCTCAAGCCGTCGCCCTCACGATTCCCTCCTGCCGCTGCCCCCCGCCCTGCCTCTCTCGCGGATCGCCATGGGGTGACTCCGCCCCTTTGTTCAGCAGTACACAGGGAACGTCTCTTACTCCCTCCGTTCACAAATACTTCAAACTTTACCAAGTTTGACTTTGACTAAACCCAGAACGCAAAGTAAATAAAAAAGGAGGGAGTATGTGTCGACTCATCATAAAAACAAAAATAAACTAACATGAGATGAGATGGACTTGGACAGCTATGTCATTCTTTTTCATTCAAATTAAGGACTGGTTTTTATACGTACTAAGGAAGAGGACGGGAAAAAATAAGGAAGCGATCCGACCTGCTGGAGGAACCGATATGATCTCTCTTCTACGCGTGGGAGGCCAGGCCGCATCTGTGGGAGGACCCCCACACGCCCCGCTCCTTTCCTCCTCGTGTCAATCCCTGCCGCAGCTCGATTCCGAGCCCGAGCCCAGCGCCGCCCCAGCGGCCCCCGTCTTCCCCCTGCAGCGCCGCCGCCAGGACCTCTCCTCCATCCTCGAGCATGCCTGCTGCGCCCACCTCGATCCACTGCTACCCGCCGCCGGTCTCCACCCTCCTTCATCTGGCCGCACATCTAAAACTCCTTTGCCTCTTTCTTCCCTCGACTGCTGTGTCTTGGATCGGCAGCAGCCTGCAACAATCCCGTTTATAATTAGCTAGTAAAGCCCAAACATCCTCCGTCAATCATGCACCGTTCAGCAGAGTTAGCCCACATCCTCCTTCAATCATGCAACCATATATATATATATATATATATATATATATATATATATATATCTTCAAACCAAACCAACGGTCATGCTTTTTGTATATTATCGACTCGGAACCTATATAAACCGGTGAGAACTATTGTAAGGCATCAATGTGGTACTAAACGAACGTGAATCAAATGACGGTACAAACAAGCAGGGCCTCCTTTGACGTTGGTGTACCAGGCCTGGACGCACATGTAGTCTGGCCCATGAAAATAATGGCACTAATGCATCAAGTCGTTCCTGCGATGTTGGCGTGCGTAGATTTGGTTACTTTTTTTTCGTTGTGGTCGCTCGCGTGGAAACAAATCGGTACGGGATCAACTTTTATTTTTTTCCGGCGGCAGTTGTGGGTAATAAGTTGTTTTATGAGAGGGCAAAAGGGCTCAAAAAAGTGTTGGACCGGAAGAAACAATCCGTTCTTTATTATTACTAGCAGAAAAGCCCGTGCGCTGCACCGGAAATAAAAACGATCCATGTCCTGTTCCGACTACAACACGTGGCACTATAATGAACAATCCTTGATGACATTTCTATTTTATGCCATCATCCTTGACGCCGCTTTTAGCCTGACCATCCTATACACTCGGACACAAGAGCTATACGTCGCCATCTCTAGTTCACCCAGCTCTTCAGAGGACTTCACCTTCCTCGGGATAGGGAATTAGAGGAAGCAGCAAAAAAAACGGTAGTCATACCAGATCGCAAGTCACCGCCTAAAATCCATTCAAAACGTTTTTTCTTTGACCAGCTCATTTGAAAATAACAGATTGGGCCCAAGAGTGCATGGGCTCAGGCAGGAGGGGGTGGGTGGGACTCCTCGCGAGAAGCGGCGTCGCCGTGGTATGCCCCACCCTCCTCGCTCCTGTCTCTCCGCCGCAGGGCATCTTGCTGTCCCCAACCTCCTCCCTCAGCTATCGGGATTTGGTGCTCCTGCTCCTATCGAGATGGCCACGACCTGACACTCGAGATCCCTTCTCCCATCCCTGACCCCCACCAGCCGGCGGCCTCCGTCGTTCGTCGCTCGCTTGTCTTCCCAGACGCCCCCCACAAGCTCGGCTGCACCAACCGTAGTTTGGCCGGCCTTCTGCTCCCTGCAAGCCCATCACACAATTCTCCCCCGCGTCCCCGTCTTTGCTGTGCTCGCTATCTCTTGTCGTTCCATCTCCCATTGCATCGATTCATTAGATTCCAAATCACTGTTCTAATGCTTGCTGATTTCTGAGGCATCTGATTCCTGTCAAATCACAGGCGTATTTAAATTGGTGGAACTCCTTGCAATGGAGCAAGGTGGGACTATATTTAGTAGTACGAAATATACCCATCCGTTTCTATTTACCGGTAAAAGAAAACCTGTACAGCTCAAGGCCCATAAGAGAAAGCCCAACAGTGTGTCGGTGCGCTGTGATCCACGAAAACGAAAGAGAAGAAACGAATACCTGCTATTGCACGTATACAGTGTTTTGATGGGAGGGTAAAATGGTCTAAAAAAGTGTTGGACCGGAAGAAACAATCCGTTCTTTATTATTAGGTATAGATTATTATTATTAAGGTAGGTATAGATTGGTGGTCATTTAATAGTGAAACCAGGATATGCAAGTGCGCATCAGGATCAATTCTAACAGCAGCACTAACATCTTACATTCCAAACTTTTGAAGGAGCAGCACTGGTTAGGGCCTCCTATGTGATTATCAAACAAACATTTGGAGTGTACTCTTAGAGAAAGTTTGAGGTTTATTATACTGCATATTATTAATAAAGAAGTCACTGCATATCTTTGTGCCCTTAAAGGCTACAAGTCTTGTCAGATTCCCAAACAGATCTATAGTTTCTGAATAGATGAGTGTAAGGTTTAGTCTCAGTGTCATGTTACTTTTACAAATTTTGGAAACTGTCGTTCCTTCTGTGATGTAATGAAATATATACCATTACCCCTTGTGATATGGTAAAGTTCATAAGACACTTTAACTGCTACAATATAATGCACCAAAGAAAAAAAAATTATCAGTTGCACCGTTATGAAATTTCATCCAATGATTGCTTCATTCTCATTAAGGTGAAAAAAGGTAAAGTGAAGCATGTTGAATTTTCTTATACAGCATGGGTGAGCTTTGGTATGCTAACTAATTGTGGCGTTCAGTGGTGATGTGCACCTTTTTCACTTACAAGGTCCAAAATGAATGATACCGAGAGAAAAATATCAAAGGTTTCTATTTCTAACAATCTATTCTCCTAATGGACGGGCGTAGCAACGCGCGCATACATGATCTAGTAATTATTGTGTAACTACACCTAACCAGATGAAGAAACATGCAAGTGCTTCATGAGGTAATTATTCTATACCTAGCTTCCTCCAGGTCCACGATTTGTGATTTCCTGCAATTTAGATCAAGGCGGTCTTAGATGGAAAACATAAGATGACGATATCTCGCTTAGTATTGTGAGCCGATTCATCTCATGCGTGCTGCTCTTTGATGGCAACGCATTGTACTCCAAAGTTCTGTGGGGACTTTCAATGTCAAAAGTAGCAATATTAGAAAAAAGAAGGACAAAAAGTCTGCATAAGACTGAAGATGGCGAGTGCGCGAGTGGTTTTATTTGACTCGAACTGGCTCTGGTAAAAGGGCAGCTGGTCACATATAAGGCTGGGGTAGAGTTATCCTTCGAGGTGATGTTTTGGTAATATCAAGATTTCCAATCTACGTTTATAGAAACCGTTTGCTCATTTTCTCCTGACAAAAATAACGCCAAAGTTCATTCTTATTAGACTCTACTACTTTCTGGAAGTACTGAAGGGATCTTTGTTTGGATGACTACCAAAATATGATTGATTGGTACATCCTAAGAGAATCTTCCAAGATGCATTTTCACACCGGAGCCATATTATAAGGCAAAGTGGATTTCTGGTTAGCTATCCACTTGCATTAGTTTATTTTCTATGATTATCGGTTTCTCATATCACATTTGACGTGTCGGTTGCCGGTTGGTCCCATCTTCGTATCAATGGTCGTGTGTTTTCTAATATTCAAACCTTTTTTGGATTTTGCTGCCCTCTTACAATAGTTTTCTAGCTCTTTCGTCACACAAAAATGATCTTGGTATGTCGTTGTATAACAAGTGACTTCATTTCTATTTCTTTTCGTGCTCTAGCACTCATTTCACGTGAATATATTACCTTTGTATGCATGTCCTTAGTTGGTGCGCTAGATAAAAATGACAATAAAAACTCAACGATAATTTTTATTACGATTTACATTAAAATTAACTTTTCCCTATACGTGAGAATCATTATTGCTCTCGGCGATAGAAGGTGCCTTTAAAAGTTCATATGTAATATGGTCTATTAAAAATGCAAAATCATCGTTTTTCTATTTTGGAATAAATGCCTAGACTGAAGTATAAAACCTTACTCACATTCTAAAATAATTAATGTCTATGCCCCACAGTCTTGTGAGGCTTGGTGTTAAAAAACTCATCGATTCATATTGGTTTATGAAAATTGTCATGCTCGCCACAAAGATGCTATGTTCAGCATTCCTATGTGGCTGCATGTTTTGATGTAGTCAATGTGAAGATTGAATGTCTAAAGTATCGTAACTTGCTTCGATATCTTCCTTAGCTCGATTATATTGTCTCGGTGTACAACGATACTCCATTTGTTCCCTTTTTATAAGGTGTAACAACTTTTTGAAAACTGAAAATTTCCTATTTGTGACCACAAGTTTCTACGAGAAAGTTCCAGGTACATTTAACATATCTCCCATAGACTTTCAACACCATTTACATCGAACCCATGTTTGATGGCACTAGTATGAGAAGCAACAAGTGAGCTTGGCTGTACTCTGTCTGATTGCAGAGTATTGTCACTGGGATATTATTACATTGCAGATGGAACGAACAAGCTCTGCTGTTCTGATTCTTTTACACCCACCTGATCGAAATTAGGAAGTTGACGCCGCTGTGGTCGGCAGGCAGCACCAGCAGTAGCGCGTGAAGACGCGGCACTATCCATTGAAGCTTTGCCCAGAGACGCGGTGCAACTGTGGTTGTGGCTCTCCGGTGGGTTCCATGTGCAAGGTGGGCGTTGTAATTCTAGTTATCCATGGGTAATTTCCGATGCCTTCTATGCCTATAGGCGTCAAATTCAAGTCTCTTGTGCGCAGAGAGGAACACAAGATGACACACGAAATGGGATTGGAACGTTCAAAGATAGAGAAGCAAAATGAGGAATACGCTATTTATCTTATGTTTCAGTGAAACCTTGCTCCTCACAAAAGACTTCGTCGGTTTGAAATGAAATTAATTCATTGGTCCTCTTGTAGGTCAATAGCTAAGAATCTTGTCTTTTAAACCTGGTCCTTGGGTCGGTCTGAGCCTATGAGAACTAGCTAGGTCGATTGTTCAGAAAGAACAATGAATTTCTTAGCCTTTAAATATTTGCAACCATGCAACCAAGGCAAGATCTTTGTATGTTCTACACTGCCTAAGAAGTCAGGATAAAACCTTTGGTTGCTAGAGGGAGAGTACACTTAGAGTGGGAGTTGTCATCCATTGTTGGTAGCATTCATGTCGGCGTTGTTAAAGTTACCACTTGGCACTCCTTCTATCATATGTGATACACCTTTCGGTGTGTAATCGAGAAATAGAAGTCTGGATAAAACCGATACAACGAGAACCAAGCTAACTCGAAAGGCATGCTTATAGGTCCACAAGCATCAACCACCTAGGGCTGACGCCCCGACATGGAACTGTGAAAATAAATTAATTAACTATAAAAAGAATGATTAACTGATGATGTTGCATCCATAGCCTAGTCTATTCAGATTTAGCGCCGGCCTCCTCTGTAGGCTATACACACTATTTATCATGGTTTAGTGTCAGTTTATCATGTTATTTCACGATTAGCGTCATTGCATAGAATTTACAGATTCGCTATAGCGACCCTAAACCGCGGAAATTCAATCTAGAGCTCGACTATATGGAGCTCGGTTTTTTTCCAAGTTTGAAAACGAATTTTCAAAGTTTAAAAAAGTTTTGAGAAAAATCTAGATGTAGATAATGATGTTCTCTAGCAACATACAAAATCTCTCCCCAAATACCTTATATTCTGCGCGTAACAAAAATGAAAAGGCTAGATAGATTTTGGGATTGTAATTTTACATTGTTCACTATTCTGGATGTGCCGGCCATCGACAGGTCCTCGCTTCCGCTCACGCGGGTGGGAGGTGGTGGGACCCAGGACCTACGCTCGACATTCATCAATGTCACTAAAGTTAGCGTTTTTTTTGGTGTCGTAATGGCACATCTCAGATTAAACAATGGTACCCCATCTTCAACTCCTCGTCAGGCATGTGTTCCGGTCTTGTGTGGTGTTGATCTTGTCATCGATCTGGTCTGGTGGTCTTGGAGTGCGGCGATGCGGATCGCTGCTGGTTTGTGGTGGATGGTGGACAATCCGGCCACTTGATAGGCGCGGTGGCGCTCGCCCCGGATCTGGCGTTGAAGATGCTCGAAGGGCTCCTCCGGCCGATGTTCCATAGCAGCAGGCTAGATCCATTCTTACGGGGCTGGTGGTTATTGTGGCTCATTGAAGCCTTATGGCTAGGGTTTCTTCGGTCCCAAAGTGCGGACCAGCTGCTGGTGATGTTCTTTTTTTACGGCAGCGACGAAGGATTTGTGTCCTTAGTAGTTACGTTGAGAACGGTTTGCAATTGTTCAACTGTTTGTTTTCTCCTTGTTTTCTGTTATGTACGCGTACCATCTTTGTATTGCTACAGTTATAAATACAAGTAATGTATGCGTATATATTCAAAAGAATAAAAGTTTTGAAAAAAAAATCGTAACCCAAATGGTAGGTATTTCGGGTTGAGAGTTTTTCATTGGTAGAGTACATAATTATCTACATCTAAAATGTTTGTTCCCAATTTTTTAGAACTTCAAAGTGCCATTTTTAAATTGTTCAAAATATGAGCTCATGTAGCTCGTGAGCAAAACGTCCGTGCTCCGCTAAACCGACCCTGCAGCACACTGTTTTTCTTCATTCAATGTGAATCGCATTCCTTCCACTGTGGTAGTAGTATTTTTCTCACTGATTGTGAATCGTGTTCCTTTCACTGCAGTAGTATTTTTTTTTTAGATCAAACGCTGCGTATATATTTATATGACGGCACATTCAGATAGATGCCAGTAAATCTACAATGAACTCCGGTGGTGACACTACATTTATTCACGCAGCCTTCATTTGCTAACACGTGCTCTATTCTATTACCAGTACAACACACATGACGAAGCGGAGTGCTCGGTAAACTCCTGCAGCAAGGATTTAACCTCTATAATCAAAGGGCAATGGAACAATCTGTCCTTCTCCCGGCTACCCAGCTTAGCCACAGCTCCGAGACAATCAGACTCGATACATAACTTTGGTACTCTCATATCCTTGGCCAGACCAACATCTCGCTTGCAAGCCAGAATTTCTGCCCGCTCCGGGTCAGTTACCGTGGCTGAAAAACAGCATTCCCCAACAACGAACCTGCCATGGTGATCCCCCAAGATCACACCGCATCCACAATCACCTGACTCTTAACAGAACGCTCCATCCGCATTCACCTTCGCTAGGCAGGAGCCAACGCTCCACTACTTGGCGTGGCGCTGGAGTAGAGGGTTTTAGCCCAGCCCACTCCTCGACAAGATAAACGGACTTTCGAGCAATATCCTGCAGATCCGCAATTTGTCCTAGCAAGCCCGAGCTGATAAATGTGCATTATGCGCACTGCTGCTTCTTTCTCCCGTAACGTTGCCAACCAATCTAGCAACCAACCCTACAGTTCTCTTGGTCGCAAGAGATCGCCGACAGTGGTTTCAACTGTAGCTTAGACAGCCCCCTTAACGCACTGCAAGAACTGACAGAGCAACGACACTGCCAAAAGCTCGATGTAGGAGAGATTCATCACGATTGCGGACCAGACACTTGATTCCTTCCTTGACGCACCTTGCTGCGACTCTCCTCCCACGCCTAGACCATATCTGATCAGCCGGCACATATGTATCTTCGCCTTGCCTGGGAATCCGCTGTAGTAGCCTTCGGAAAAGATTTACGGTTGTCCATTGCATGCTGAGCAGAGGTGCCAGTACTCATTGGTATAGCCTGTGGTCTACTGCGCCGCCAGTTTCACATGCTAAAAGAATTCAACCCATAATTAAGAAGCTATCTCAGTTCTCTCAAATAAAAAAGTTCCCTTGAATAAAAAAGCTATCTCAGTCTCTGGAGATGTATTTATTTCTACGCTGATCAGTCAAAAACAGTTACTCAATATTTGTGCCACAATGACAGTTAACTCTGGCCTCAAACAGAAGCCCAGGACTTTGTTCAAATGACTCTTTCGGTTTTGCCCACAAATAAACCAAGTTAACTAGTACTTCAACAAACCCAACATTCAGTTTTTAGCAAAACTCGGAAGGTGGTCTAATTTTGCTGCAAAACAAGAGTTCATACACCATCACTTGGCTACATGAGTACTCCTCTAACACTACAATACCCCTGTTCATCTCATGTTGCCCTCTCTCAGCACATCGATCATATCGTATAATTTTTTGTTAGCCCCATCTTGTATCTGCAGTAGCAAAGCAGTCAACATCAATCGGCCTTCGAGCAAAGCACTGAACATATTTTTTTTCAAGCAATCACGTATAAACAATCTTTACCTTTTTATGGAGAAACAAGACAGCATCAACAGTCCCCTCTGCGTATATCGAACGGCCGCATACATTGTGCTGGAACTCAAATGATACTCTGCAATAATAACAAGGGTAATTAAGTCAGTTCGTCGAGCTAGGCAGGGTCCACCAAAGTCAAAACAGAATCTAGAATCTTCTTAAAGGAAGAGGACTTACGTCTCATCAGGTGAAGTGAGATGGTAATTGTGAAATGCATGCCCTGAGAGATGTTCTTCTGGGACACCAACAATGGCAACCTGCTCTTCGGGATCCCGAACCAAGTTTACCTACGAGAATGACAGCAAAGCAGTGTCAGAAAACCGTACCAAACAGCAGCCCTTTCTCCGCGTAAGTTGAGATGGCTGTGCTGCATTCAAAACAAAAGTCTCAAGCATTCTTCAGCCGGATTCAGGACTACCGGAAGGAAACTACAATTGGAATCATGGTCCGCATATAAGAGATGGATCATAGAAAACCTCAAGCTGATACATTAACATAATAAATTAAATAAAATCAAAGTTGGCGACTGAGGCCTACATAAAGCACCAAATCCTTAGGTAGATTGCTAAATATGAATGATTCACGATTGAAATTTGCATTATACAGCGTAAAGTTCCAACTGGGACACTGGGACAGATATAACTGGTAAATTTGACCAAATGTCCAACCAGATGACTCTTGAAATGGCACTTTCAAGATGCATATACAAATTTTAACAATCTTATAAAATCACAAATGACTACCCTTTAAAGCTAATCATATATCTATGAAATCAGAATATAAAAGCTTTCTGAAAACAAATTCAGGATGACTTTGTAAACTTCTCTTTAAAGTTTTTGGTGGTACCTCGTTCAAGTCAAATGGAACACCCAACTTGTTAAAGCAAGAGATTACAGCTTTGGCAGTGCCAGAAACATCCAATTTTGTTGCTTGATGAGACTCCATGACCTATGCAAGTGTGTTAATACAATATTTAAAAGGAGTCATGTGTGATGGCAATGATAGAAACAAAAAAAATGTGAATAGGCATTCAGAAAAAGAACATCAGTATTCATATATGGAGGCAATAAGAAAAACTCATCACCTAAGTTACACTTATATTAGCTAAACATAATAAACCATCATGCAGGACATTTTGTACTAAAGGAAAAAGCATCCTATATTCTGGTTCGTAGGAACCCTTTATGTATGCTATAGTATACTATCACAACATGTTTAAGAACATCCATATCTTTTTATAAAACAAACCCCCACTAAGAGTCGATATCAATCCAAAAAATAGGCATTTATGATAGTCTATCTGGACATGCAGCCTATCCACATCATCGCATATTGACAGCCGTCCGATTCTGGTCGTCTTCATGATTCCCTATTGCCCAGGCGCTTGCCCGGGCTTCACTGCCGTGCGCGTGAGATGCGAAACCTTTTTTCAGCAAGAAACAAATGATAAATCGATGGGAAAATATCACATGGTGGCGTGATTTTCTTTGGTTGTGTGCATGTGCCCACATGTGCTGTCATCAATTGGGTTCAGGCGTTGTGCAAGGAGCTCATCAGGCTAGACTGTATCCATGCGTAGTCCCTAAAGGCAGGCACCACGACACATCTGGACCAGGCAGCGAGTGAATTCGAGGGTCCTATACGCCACTTTTAATCGACGTGACCTGCTGCTATCGCCTGAAGGCGACACAAACAGAGCCAGCCCATTCCTCGGGCACTAGGATCTGCGTGTTCTCCTAAACAAAAAGCTACAGCCATGCGTCAAAAGAGACTGGTTTTCTCTTTAAAAAAAATTGTCCATCAACGCTAGTCAAATACTGGACTAGCTACTATAGTACTGAATGAGAAAATTCATCAAATTTACAATTCATCCATATTATTATTAAAAATAGTGAATTTTATGTTTTAATCTTATTTCAAAAACATGACCATTTTTTAATCCATGATTTTTTTTCAAACCCATAAACATTTCTTCAGACCACTGTTCAAACCCCGTGAATATTTTTGAATCCTTGAACATACTTTGGAGAATAAAACCAGCGAAGCCTCGCACTAGACAAAAGCAACGTGTGCAGAATAAAATGGGCCAAGTCCAGAACACTGGCGGTGAATAGAATTTGGCACGAATGGATCCCCTCACCCGGCTCCTGACTCAATTTCAAAAAGAAATATCTCCAATTCGCCAAACTCCTTGTTCTGAGACCTTGTACCAGCTCCCAGCTTCGACAGAGGACCAGAGTTATTGTAAAAGTGTTGTACACTTGTACTGTATCTATACTTTTACATTAGAATTGTTCTGTAAGTTATACTTCATGTGATTCTTATAGTTGTCGGATAAAAAATTTAGTTACCATGCGGCGTGCCCAGGCTTTGACAAATTGCTAGGTCCTCCATTCAACATAAGGGAACCCAACCCACAGATCTTTCAGAAATTGTATATATGTTTAATATAGAGAAGTGGTTGAATGTAAAAAGTAGTTCTAAAGTTGTGCCTATGTACATTTGCATCACGCAAGGTTACAATTATGGCTCCAACTATGTAGGTAACCATTTTAGATGAAGCAAGAACTGAAGCCAAGTGTGGATACTGTGTATTAAGCATATATATACGAAGATGAATTTAGTGCCAAAGGTGTTATAACTTACAATGATGACATATTTACTCTGCTTCAAAAGATAAATTCATTACCATATTGGATATCAAAACTTCCATTCATAGAAGATATCCCTGCTCCTCGTTCTGAATTTCCAGTGACAATCTATACCAGTGACAATCTTTCATCCTTATTAATGTGGCATGTCAGATGATCAGCTCCAACTTTATTAAGATGATTTTTCGTAACCTTTCCACTACATTGGATTCTACATATTTTACTAGTTGCTACTTCAAGTTAACCTCTCTGCACCATCACATGGGTCTTTAATAATATACTCCCTCCGTTCAGAAATATAAGACATTTTAGCTTTGTGAATCGAATGTACCTAGACGTCTTTTAGTGCATAGGTTCGTAGAGGTTCAGAGTGAACCTATACACTAAAAAGCGTCTAGATACATTCATTTCACAAAGCTAAAATGTCTTATATTTCTGAACGGAGGGAGTAATAACTAACTTCAACTCTTGAAGTTAGAAGAATAACTATGCATGCTATTACAAGTAACCCGTAGCAATCAAGTGCAGCAACAAAAAAGTGTTAAAACAAATAATTCAAAAGGAAATAATAATTTTTCCACCATAAAGATCAAAGGATACCTCTAGTTTGTAACCTGCAAATGCACCAGGGAATTTCTCTGCCATGATTTCCATCGCAGCAAGAAAAGCAACAACCTAACAAGAAATTACAGTGTCAAAAAGGAACAATCATGTAATGCACATTGACCAGGTGATGAAAATAACCATACCTGCTTCCCCATCTGTGGGGATATCACAGCATAAACATTTGCATCCTGCACAGTTTTGTTCAACAGTTGCCTATCGCCACCCGTTGTGCCCATTACAAATGGCAAGCCAAGTTTGCAGTAAAGTTCAGCATTGGCTGCACACGAAGTTACCATCAACAGCCGCAAGAACATTGAGCAACTAATGTACAGCAAAGAACATAGAAGCATTACGCATAATTGCAGACAAATTGCTTGCCTAATCATAGATAAATAATCCTGCCATTAGTAAATGCAACTTTTACCATCAATTTTTGTATGCATATCCAACAACACCATGACATATCCAATGACACCATTTACACCTAACAATAACAGATTGTGCACTTTCTACCTTATTTAACTATTTTACCACAGAGGCCGTACATTTAAACAGGCAGCAGACAACAGTATCAGACTATCAGTGATGTTCTCATGTTCATGACCAATCTATTTCTGATAGAATAATACATTAACACAGAAAATCATACTCTAAACTCGTTCTTCGTGCTTTATTTTATACAGTGGAAAATAGAATAAAGGCATGACAAGGAACTAATGAGACATCTGGATATTATTCTCTATGTTCTGGAAATTATTGACAATATCTGGGGATGATTTGAATATGTTCCATTGTATGTATAAGAAAGAAATTTGTCCATTAGGAAGGGATATGAAATGTTCAATACAAGTAACAAGGTGTGATGCACCAGGATCACACCTGGGAAATTTGTCCATTGTAGGAAGGAATTAAGTATAAGAACTCACAGTAATACAGACAGAATATAAGCACTGCTTAAAGCATTGTATTTGCATCTAAGGGATATAATACTTTACTGTCGAGTAGAAATTATTAATATGCTTACCATTAACAGCATCGGGCACAGTATAGTCAACAACTATCATATCCGGGTAATCCTTAACAAGGGAACCAAGAATACGTTCACTTTCAGATGGATCATGAATATGAATATCTCTGTCACAAATGTTGAGCTTTCCATCAGGAACCTCAATTGCACTGAATGACACGGGGACTAACTGAAGACCAGCAGACACAGCTGCTTCAGCAACAGCCTTCCCCATTTTGCCGGTTAAACTATTCACCTAAGAATATAAATATAGGTGTACTGAGTTAAATATATCGTGCCCATGGATTGTATCGGCAATTCAACTGAGCTTTACTGAAATACTGGAAGTAATTAATGATCTTAGATTGAACCTAAAATTCATATAAAAAGGTAGTGCTTAACTCTTATGTTGGACATGGCAAATAGATAAATTCAATTATGGCAGAACATGAATTCACTATTGAAGATTGTAGGCAAGGAAAAGAACTTCAGGTAAGCTAAACAGAATACTGAATATGGAAACAATAACAAAAGGTTAAAACGGCAACCACACGATTTGTAATGCCGCCGGTTAGCCATAGTAACTGAAAGGAAACTGGTCACTTATGTTTTTTGGTTTCACTTGCCCATCTTTACATAGCGTTATACTATGACATTAGTTTAATAGCATGTTAATTGTATACTATACAGTATAAGCCACAGATAACATATAGTCCATGTCAGCTCATTGCCAACATTGCGTCAAAATGTATTCTGCTGTATGCCCAACTTGGGAAGTTCACATTAGTCAGGTTCGGTGTATGACCATACACAAATACCAACCAATCAATTTAATTTCTATCTCATGACTTCACTACAAAAGAATAGTGATATACAAAAGCTTGGATGGAACCAAACAGCCCTGCAAGTACTAGTAAATAAACTGCACAGTGCTCGGTTAGTCCATGTCAAATCATTGCCAACACTGTGTCAAAATGTATTCTGCTGTATGCCCAACTCGGGAGGCTTACATTTAGTCAGGTTCATGTATCGTCATACCCAAATATCAACCAATCAATTTAATTTTTATCTCATGGTATCACTCAAAAAAGTAGTAATGTATAAAAGCTTGGATATCTGAACCGAGTGTATATGGATTAAACCGAGCATTACTCATTCCCCTCCGATTTTAACTTTCCAATGCGAGTTAATTCGAAATTTTCCAATGGACGATAAATCTAGATGCGATAGATTAGACACTAGTAACAAATAGGACCCATTAGGACTTCAATCCAAAATCCACGAACACCAAGGGACCTCTAGCCAAGCAAACGTACCAGTATCGGGAAATTGAGCTCGCGAGGGGCCGCGCGGACGCTCACAGGGCTCCTGCTGGCGACGGCGTTCGTCACCGAAAGCATCGTCGCTGGCAACCGCCGCTGCCTTGGCGTGGCTGTGCCGATTGGAGGGCAGAACTGCTGGCCCGGGCGGACTGAATGCCGCTGCAGCGCGGCGGCGGCGGCGGTCGCCGGGTGAGCAGCGAAGGCGGCGGCGACCATCTGCCTGCGTCGGAAATGTGGGCGTGCGAAGGGGGAAGAGCGTGATGCGTGGTGCGTGGCGGCAGCGGGACGAATCTGCTGTTGGGCTGAGCGGCTGCGCTTTCGTCTAGGGTTTTAGAGTTTGTTCAGGGACTGGGCTTACAGTGGGTTTGGTCGGGAGGAGTTTGAGCCTTTTCTTTTCATCTTATTAGGCCCAGTTTTTTTTGGCGGCTCCCAGAAGCTGCCCTACCCGAGCTTTCTAGGGAAGTCGGTTAAAAAAATTACGTCCCAGAAAGCTGGGAGCAACTTTTCGGAGAAGCCCAAGGCCTACCCGTTTAGTAGACTACAGTTGGGACAGGCTAGGTTGAAACAAAACCATCTGATTCGTTGCCTGCACGATATCGCGTTGTGGTCCGCGCAAGTCTCAAAGCAGCCTAGAGGCAGGACCAGTGATAATGTATGAGTTGGTTGTTTTCCTGTAGTCTAGCTCGAGCAAGCGAAAAAAGGGACACATCACTCGTGTGAGGAACGGGAAGGGAGACGGGGCCGTCCCTTCTAGAACACGCGCCGTAAATTCTCGCACCACCCGCCGCACACTCCTCTCCGTCTCCACTCTTCTTTCACTCTCTCCCTCGATGATTCCACTGTCGGTAACGTATCTCTCACTCACCATTGACGCTGGTGATGAATCTTTTGGAGGAACAGATCCGGACGACCTCAACTTTTGTGTCTTCGTCGCTCGTGCTCGCTGAGTCGTGCTGAACAATCTGCTGCATCTATGTGCCTCATCCAGTCGGCAATAGTAGTAAGCTCTGCCCCTTCTTATCCGAGCCATTTTGACGGTAGATCTGCAGCTAGGTAGGGTTCTCACTGGCATGCGTTATAGATTAGTAGTGATAAGCATGGTTCTAGGGCTTTTTCGATTAGTGGTTTATTGTTGATGCTCTGTTTTGTTTTTGGGAATTACGGTGGGCTATTTCTTGGCGCCCTATTGTTAGGAGTAGAATTTTAGATTCATACTCATCCTACGGTTGAAGTGATGGCGGCTCTTGCATACATAGTTGCCAATGATTAAAATGCACATGTTACGCACTTTTGGGATGGGGTTATCGAACCAAGTGATATGTATAGTGCGTGTGCATTCGACCAGATTCATTGACCCCATCGCTGAAAAAGGTGTGCGTCCAATGCTACATGCAGAAAGAACCTGAAACCACATCGCACGCACTATATGCGGCAATGTTTTCCCTTCTACGAGTGCCACTATTTAGGATAGGTCCACATGAAGCAATGTTTCCACTTATATGAATTGCCAATGATCTATACCTAGTATTTTTGCCCAAAAAGGAAAAGTATGAGATGCTATTGTTGTTTTATATGTTATGCCAATGATTACAAAGTTACATAGTGTAATTTCGGGAAAGGTTGATTGAACCTAGTTATGTGTACATGCCATTATGCTTGCACATGTGATTTGGTTCGCTCACACCATTCCTGAATACGATGTGTGCGTATATGATGCAATGTAGTTAACCTCCCTCCTCTCGAAATGGTTGGATGCTCATGTTCTTCCTTTACCTTGCTAAGCATGTTTTTCTATCCGTGGGCTTTAAAGATTGATGGCCTGGGTGAGGGTGGGAACAAGGGCTCTAACAAGAAGTTGAAGGAAACATGAATGCTGGCGAATGTTGGCCAGTAGGATAAGGTAGTGACCACCACCCAATTCTGCAAGGTGCTAATAGCACCTGCTATGGGAATGCTTCACATCCTAGGTGATTTTAGGCCATATTTGGATAGCGTCCCTGATAAGGTCGCATTGAAGACGACGACTGGCTCGAGCACCGACTACAGTTGGACAGAGAGTGTCAAGAGGTGCCTCGAGCACCGAGAAGCCTTCAGGAGGATCGTCACCGAGAAGTGAGTTATGTCTCTTGGCATGTTGATATTAGGCAATGTGGGTTTGAGTAATATGTGTCGTAATGCCCAATGATGAACTTGTTTGTTGTCTACTGTCGTGAACTCACTGCTAGTAAACTGATCTATAGCCTACTGATGCATGTAAAATACATATGTGACCTTTGTAGTTTATTGATACATATTCCCACATATTAGCAACTTATATAATGTTATATCCATGCTTTATATTGATTTTTTGGGGATTCACCAATGATCTCCTTTATTTTGGTTATAACTCTGTGGAATAGAAATTTCCTGTTTTGTGTATTTTTATCTTTAAGGGACTTAAATAAAGTCAAACAGAGCTAGAATTTTTGGAGCAATATTTTTTCACGAAGAGAAGGACCTAGAGCACTTGGACCTCACTAGGGGAGCCCGAAGGCCCAAAAGATGCCAGGTGGCATGGGGCCCACCCTACCCTCTTTCCCTCCTTGAGCATATCTAGTCGTCCGTCTTCATCTCTAGATCATTGTCTTGACCTAGAAACACCTATATAAAGGTCCCCGATGCGTACCTCGAGGAGAGCGCCGTAAAAACACCGAAACACCAAAACAGATATAGAACCAGCAAAAAATGGAGGGGGAAACTCTGGAGCCGTCGTCAGAGAGATCTCTACCATCATCACCATGATGAAGAGGGAGTAGTCCACCTCTGTACTATGGGTTTGTAGCAGTAGCTTGATCTATTTCTCTCTTGTTCTATCATAGATCTAGTACCATATGAGCTGCCCAACATGATTATGGTCATATATGTAATTCCTTTGTGGTGGATGTTTATTCTGTGAGTTGATATTTAAGATTGGAATCCATTTATGTGTAATATGTATGAGTATATGCATATCATGTACGCCGTTCTTAAGTGTTTATTTTGATCCAACTTGTATAAGAGAACATGTTTGGGAGAACGTGTGTATTAGTTGGAATAACATGGTGATAGTGATTGAATATTGAGAACAAATTCAAGATCTACTATGATTTTTACCTATCTTTTGTTACCTCACTAGGGATTAAATGAATTCATGTGCTATAATTATCTAGTGATTGCTAAGATAATTTTGTTTGTTCAAGTTGGCATATTTGTTATTCAAACATCATGTCAAAGTACCTAAGGCTATGATTTATTAATTCTTACACTTCAAAAATACCCCCATACCGGCAGATTTTTGGGACGGCACAAGCGAAAAGTACCTACAATAGTTTGATGCGTGGCGAATGGGCTGTCGCGGCACCATTTTGCCACGACGGACACTTATAGGTCGTAGCACACTCGATACCGGTGGATTATGGTACCGTGGTACGTGACTGGCAAGCCTGGAGGCACCGAATGCCGTGGTAGCTCGATGGAGGCTGTTACGACACTACAAAAATACCCCTCATACCCGTCGGATTTTTGAGGCGGCATAAGAAAAAAGAACCGGCAAAAATTGGTTACGTGGTGGATGGGCTGTCTCAGCACCATTTTGTCACTGCGACCACTTTTACGACGTGGCACACTCCATACCGGTATATTGGAGTGCCATGGTAGATCGGATGTAATAATGACGGCCACGATTCCCGTGTCATGCAAAAAGAGGCATTTAATTTTGTGCAGTGTTTGTTTCGAGACTTCCACGTGGATCTAACTGCTCAAGCCTATCTCTCTGACATGCGTGCCTCACCACGATTTATGTTCTCCTTATCAACAACTGTCCACTACCACTCATGTGCGTACCGACCAAATCATCATTGTCCGTGCACCGTAGCAGTCCATCTCCTACGGTGGACATTCGATTCATTCGGCGGGGCAGCGGCGGTGCTAGCGCCGGCGCAAAAACACGATGATGCGTGGCGGCGATAGTAAGGTTGATCACGGTAGTCGGATCATAAGTTATCCTTCGTTTGTTGGTTTTCTTCGTCCATAACTATTATTGTTGGATTATTCGATCGATCTCGATTAGGAATAATTGGGGTTATTCTTCGCAGACCGGCAAAGTGTCTAAGTGGATCCATAACGAGCACTGGAATGGCACAGATGAGACGTGGTGGTAGTGTGACTGCGGGTTGTTCCCGCGTCGGCTCATGGCATACGGGGGTGTGGACACCGGCCACAAGTTCATGGGTTGCCACTATAAATCACCTAAGTGCCACATGGTGGATTGGATTGATGAATCGCACTCGCTGGAGCTTTCTCGCGCATTGCTGGCGATATGGAAGCTTACCCATCCCATGAAATTGAAGGTGTCTGACCAAGAGTTCCAGCAGAATCTGGAAGAAGGAAGATAGGAAGGGCGAGATAAGGTAAACGCGATTAAGTCGGCGTGCCTGGCTTTAGTCGATGTGCTGGCGCCAGTTCAGGAGAAGTTAGAGGATCTGGCTAAAGATGTTTGATTTGATTCCTATTGTGAAGTGTTCTTATTTGGTTTGTCGTTTTGGTTGTACCAAATAATTAAGGTACTTAAGATTTGTGAAGTGTTTCCTGTTTTGTTCGTTGTTTTGTAAACCGAATAAATGCATAGAATTTATTTTTGCTGTTTTCTATATTTTGTACACCGAATAATTAAGTTACTCCTACTTAAGATTTCTGAAGTGTTTCCTGTTTTGTACACCGAATAAATGAAAAGAAATTATTTTTGTTGTTTTCTATGTTTTCTACAATGAATAATTATTTAAAGACGCTATTAATTTTTTTTGAAGTGTAGGTAAGATTTGTGAAGTCTTTTCAGGCTTCCTAGTATGTTTTCCGTCTTGTTCACCAATAATGGAAAGAAGTTTTTTGCTAAATTCTTCCTTTGTTTACTGAATGGCCCGCAATTGAAGCCCATAGAGCCCATAAAACTAATCATATCGATATCCACCAAGCCCGTCCTATATAATTGAGGACCACATCTTCTTCCTCCACGCCGCCGCACTCCACAGCTAACCCTAGATCTCAGCATCTCCCTCTTTCCCTTTCGAACACTGCATCTCATCTGGACTCCCTCTTTCCACTCCGACCCATTGATCTCATCAGGGATTTCCCTTATGTCCACTCCGAACACAGATGTGCACAAGCGGTCCACAGTCGGTCAAGTTGCCCGATCTGGTCAACACTAAGTGAAGTCATCCACCGGTCATGTCCATGTTCATTATCCCTTCTTCAAAGTGCATTTAGCTGATTTCTTCATTACCCTTTTGCTAATCTATCATTCGTTGTTTTCTGTATTGACAGAATAGACTCACCAAGCCTAGCATGCTGATTGTTGGCGAGGTCATTAGCACCTTCCGCGACGATAATGGCGGCCAGATTGTCGGCGGGGTCAGCAGCACATGGCTCGAAGATGATGGTGGTCAGAACCACGTCGCGGAGACGGACGGACGCCTCGTCAAGGAATCCATGAAAACATGGTTGTTGTATAACCCCCATCTATCCATCCCAAAATAAGGGGTGGAGGGGATTAGAGCTATAGGAAAAGAGATTGTAAAATCTCATTATGAGATGTTGTATTTTAATTAATGTAATACTATTTATCAAATGAATTTGATACCTTAATATAATCCAGCATCTGATTCAAACCAACACGCTTCCAGATGATTTCGTTTGTACTAATTGATTTTGTTTGTACTAATTGTAATTAACAGTTGTGCCGCTGAAAAGTGTACCAAGCACGGTGAAGCAGTTTCACTATTTCTTGGCAAGTATTGGCCCTGCCGTGTTTTTTGTACCGAGGCACATCCTCTCCCACGCCACATAAGCGCTAGCTCAGCGGATCATGTTGTGCCGCAACAAAAAGTCCGACGCCGTTTTCAGAATCCCTGACGTAGTTATCCCTGATGGCTTTTTTTTGCCACGTCAGCGCAAGCGCGGCGACTAAGGCTATGCCTCGGCGTCTATAAGCACCAGCTCCAAGGTTTCGTGTTGTAGTGCGATTGCGCTATGGATGGTAAGCGTTGTGTTGACTAGTGATACGTATCACACTAAGTGGTGATACCCACCACTAACAAGTTGTGGCCTATTAGACTCGGCTATTTTTTTATCATAGACCCATAGTGAATGTTTTCCTTTTCCTCTCCTACAGTTTTTATTTTTAAGGGATCCTATTCCGCAATTAAAATAAGACCATCCGCCTCCTCCAATCCTTCTCGTCCTTTTGTTTTTAGATTACTATAATCCTTCTTGTGTGTAGTACAGGGGAGAAGGAAAGTGTTTTACAATTTCTTTATAGGCCCTTGTGAATGCATCCCAAAAAAGGGATACCTGGACTGCACTTGCTCAAATTGCCCATACTTCCTACTCCCATTATATATAATATAGAGGCACCCTAGTAAGTAATCTCATTATCAGTCCACACCTCGCACAAACACCTCCAACTCAAGAACTCCACGCACAACATCTCAATTGGGTAGCGCATGATCTAACGCGGTCGTATCGCCCCAGATCTTGTGCGACTATTGGCTCGCCAGATCTTGCTCGTTAGCTTGCCTGTTCCACAGGTTTGACCCTCATCTTCTGTACACATTTTCATTGGCTTGCTATTTTAGATCCTCTGCTTTGCACTTTCTCCTCTTAATCATCTTTCTTGTTCTTCTTTCAGTTCCAAGCGAAGTTACCAGCATATGGCGTGTGCTCAAAGTCAGATATGTTTTGATGATGTTGGTGAGCATAGACTCTTTAGCGCCGACATGATGTCGGTGTCGATGATGTCGGTGTCGATCGGAATAGAGAGGCGCTCAAGAAGTCTAGGATTAGATAGGTTTTTTCTCCTAATTAGGTGTAGTTTTAGGTTTTAGAGGTATCTCTGCTGAATAGAGAGGGGCTCAAGACCTACTTTGCAGCAGATGATGCCTCTAATTATTAAATTATTAGAGAGAGGCTCAAATCCAATGTAATATGATATGATGTAATGAATATTTTATAAATAAATAAACTAGAATGTTCGAATTGCAATGAGATTAACAACGTAAATTAGTTATTATTAATATAATTAACTTTCATTGATTCTAGACATTGTAAGACGACAAATAATATGCGGTTACACGACACTAAATTTCTGATGTCTTCTATAATGTAACATGGTACTTCCTCTGCACGCCACGGAAGCGCTAGCTCGGTGGATCACGTTGCGTCGCGCCAAAAAAATCCGTCACCATTTCAGAATCCCCGACGCAGTTATCCCTGGTGGATTTTTTGCAACTCCAGCGTGAGCGCGGTGACTAAGGTCGTGCCTTGGCGTCTATAAGCGCTAGCCCCCGGGCTCCGTGTTTTAGTGTCAATTCTAGATTGCTTGGAATTTTCCCTTTCTAGAGGAGAATAATATAATTGTGTTGCATCATCTCTATGATAGGACGTGATGCCCATATGAATGTTAATCATACACATAATAAAGTTTCATCAATATGATATTGCTTATGAATTGTTTTATATCCACTGCACCTTATGAGAGAATAGACAAGTGAACCATTAACCCTGGTCCATTTTTAGTCATAAGAAACAACCATCCAACATCATTGCTATCCTTAATATTCTCCACATTAAGTGAATCCAAAAATACCAAAATACTTTTACTATCAGCAAACACAAACCAAAACCCAAAATATCTTTCTAGTATTGTTATTCTTTGCTTACCTAGTTATAGATTGTTTTACTTTATTTTATTTACAAGTTTATTTCAAGTTTACTAATATGAAACCTTGAGCTTGACAACCACACAGTGGAGTTGGGAACACAAGGAAATTACTTTGTTCTGTAGATTGCTTGAAGAGGAGAAGCAAAAGATACACTAAGCCAATTCACCGTGAGTTCGATGTAAACACTCGAGTCACCCATGTGGGGAAAAGAAGCTTGCTACAACACTCTACACTTGGATTCCAAATGAGTTCGTACACACGGGGTTGTTGCCATCAAGAACATTTTCTGGCACCATTGTTAGGGAATTGCGACAGGTACATCACAACTGCATCATCATCAAGCTAGTATCATACTACAAACCCCATGACAACTGCTAGAACCTTTTCTAGCGCCAAATTTGTGCAAACAACTAAGCTTGGGGAGGTTGCACCACTATGATGTTTTCTTTTCCTTTAGATAAGCATTTTTAGTTGTCTTGTTCTTGTCTTGCATTTGCATATCATCTAAACATAAAAATCTAATAAGAAATAGTGTAACCTTTAAACTTCCAAGATGAGTAACGAAGAAATTCCTCTCTTAGGTAACACTACCTATTTTAGGCAACATTTTGGAGAAACTTTAAAATATGCTTGGGAAAGGATAAACAAAATTCATAGTAAAGAACTGAAGGAAATATGCCCTGAGAGGCAATAATAAAGTTGTTATTATGTATTCCTTGTATATGATAGATGTTTATTTTACATGCTATAATTGTATTGATAGGAAACATCAATACATGTGTGTTTAATAAACAAAAAGGGTTCCTAGTCATGCCTCTCTTATAGACTAGCTTGTTGATTAACAGGATGATCAAGGTTTCCTGATCATGGACATTGGATGTTGTTAATAACAAGGTCACACCATTGGTGGAATGATGTGATGAACATTCATCCGAAGTATAGCATTACGATCAAATCATTGTTTTATATTGCTATAACATCATACGAAGTAATCTTTATCCTTAGACCATGAGATCATGTTAATTGCTAACACCGAAAGAGTATCTTGATAACATCAAACGTCACACCGTAACAGGGTGACTATAAAGATGGGTTCAGTGCTACGAAGGTGTTATGTTGAGGCTCATGGATCAAGAGTGGAATTTGTCAATCCAGATGACGGATAGATATACTCTGGGCCCTCTCGGTGATATCACATTAGGATAGCTTGCAAGCAAGTGATGTGATCACTAGAATGTTATATCACGGGAACGAGAAAAGAGTGCATGTCGGTAACGAGATCAAACTAGGTATGGAGATACCGATGATCGAATCTCGGACATGTAATATATCGAGAGACAAAGGGATTTAGTTACAAGCGTTAAAGGTTCTCACGATCACAGGAGTCATCGTTGAATGTGTAGGAGTCAGTACGGATCTCCAGGTCCCGCTGCTGATTATTGATCGGAGAAGGGTCTCGATCATGTCTGCATTATTCGCGAACAGTAGGGTGGCACACTTAAGAGTTACCGGACACCATTTTGGAGCACATATGTTTCAGACGAAAGAATTGCAAAGCGCAGGAATTGTTTCAATAGAAACCGGAAATTGTTTCGGGTGAAATTGCAGAAGGTGGTTCTGCATATGATATTGAAATATTGCAAGGAGCTATATGTGAATGTTTGTTAATTAAAGTAATTAATAAAATTCTGAATAAATTTAATAAAAGAGTTTTATTAAATGAGAGAGCATTAAATTTGGAGAAACTTAATGCATTTAAAGTGGAGACTTTAAAAGGGAATGTGAAGAGGCATTTTAATGTGGAGGAGTTACCACCACATGAATGGGGGAGGTGA
Organism: Avena sativa; assembly: GCA_916181665.1. NCBI lineage: Eukaryota > Viridiplantae > Streptophyta > Magnoliopsida > Poales > Poaceae > Avena > Avena sativa. The sequence goes on along the minus strand of OV702295.1, from coordinate 453,034,742 downwards.
GGGGTCACCCCCCATGCGCCGGCCATGGAGAGAGGAGGCACCCCCTCCTCCTATAAAAGGCCACCCATTCCCTCCTTCATCCTCACACCTCCTTGTGAAGGATCTCTCTCCCCCTCTAGAATTATTCCCCCATGGTCTCGGATTAGCGAGATACATGTTCCCGGTGGCATTTCGTCTGGAAGGAGTTGCTGCTTCCGCTGGATCGCTGGAGCGAGGAGGTGGAGGTTGTCCGGTGGCTTGAACGTGTGTGCGAGTATGGATGCGCTGCTGAGTTGCGGCGCTCGGACTTCCTCACGATCTTGAGATCGGCAAGTGTACGACTACATCAACCACGAGTTCCTACTCGTTAACAAAGCTCGTTGTCTTCGAGGGTAAGTTCTCTATGGATGTATGTCCACCCGTTTGCTTTGTACCTAGTAGATAGATCTTGGCGTGTAGTTCACACCGTAGGAAATTTTTTGTTTTCTATGCCGCGGACCCAACAAGAACCTAATACTTATGTAGAAGAGAATATGAACCTTTACTTTTATTACAGATTGGATCCATGGTATAAAAATGCATTAGATAGAGCTACACGAGGAAGCTTGGTCTTATCATCACCGACAGGTTCATCCTTGACACTTAAGTATATTTTTGGTACTCATAGTGGAAGAGTAAGAGAAGTAGAAAGTATTATAACATTACTTGCTTCTACTAAGGAAAGAATTTATAAATGCGTTAAGGAACTACCCGGTAAAGAAGATTTTGAACATTTAGAACTCTTCTCCAAAAACACTATAGCAGAAATAGAAAATAAGATGGCCATTATTATCCATAAACTTGATATTTGTGAAAGAGTTTAAAAAAGATGAGAAAGCACTTCTAGATTCCGAAAACAAGGTGTCATGCCTGAGTAATTTATTAAAAGGAGCTGCTTCCTTCAAATATTTACCCAAAACCAAAACTAAGATACAAGCAGTTCAAACATCTAATGAGAATGAAAATGGATTTTGGGTGGTCAAAGAAAAGAAAGAAGATAGAGAATCACTTATGGTTATGAATGAAAAACAAGTGGACGAAGTTAAAATGCTTAACGAAATAAATGAAGCTCTACTATATCTTGATAGATGTAGCTTGCATGAACTCGTTAATATATTATAGACGTTTTATAATGATCCTTCTGTTAATGTTCATCAAGCAAGATCTGGTTCCTACATAGCAAATTATGTCATAAAAGAAAAGATAGCAGGATACAACAATAAAGCTATGATACCACCAAATCTTGGAGGTGCTTGGATACCCAAGATATTAATCACAATTTGCGAAGAAACTCAACTTGCTATATTATACCTAGATCTAGTGTCTCAGTTTTGTCAAAACAACTATATGACTTGCTTGAACTTAAAACCATGGAAAAATTATCAATAGATCTTTTACTTGTTGATGATTCTATCAAACATGCCTTAGGCAAAGTAAATGATATATCATGTTTGAATTACATATCTATGTACTAAAATAGCAAAGTTGTAATTAATTGTAAGTTTTCACACTAGTTTGTACCCAAGGTATGCATGCATTTTGAACAATTAATATTAGTTCCTTCTCGCTAATCTTATTTAATACAACTTCAAAGTGCTTAGTATAGATAAAAATTTGTGTTTGAAATAGTTTTGTTTCAAAAATAAAGCATATATATTTTATGAAAATTCACTAATTACGAAGTAATTTTAGTTCATAGTGTTTTGGTAGCTGGCATAATAACACATAAGAATATTACTACTGAATTAGTGGTTGCCTACTTAGATTCATTCCATAAATATGGCATGCAATGTTGTAAAAAATTATGAGGAAATAAATTGTAATTTTACCAAAATTAGTTTAATTATCTTCCATTGGACTTTGATTTCATGAAGACAACCAACAAAGATAGTTATTCCCTATTTTTGGCCAAACCGGACATGTGCTCTACCATGAATTGTTAGAATGAAAACACAATTCCACTTCATATAGATATTACAAATGTTGTAGACGACATACACTATTGATGAAGAATCATTGGCATGCGCCTTGAAGCAAGAAACCACCACCACCAGAGTAGGGCCACATGATCAGTGAAAATATGGGATATCTATTACTAAGATGAAAGCATTTACTAATTGTAAAAAGGATTGGTGATTGATGGCTGCTAAAGGTTGCATTTTTTATACGAAGAAAAATATGCTCCAGGTTCCACTATTATCACATGACGGAACAAAGTTTTTTAGATCCCACGCGGGGACAACATAGAGAAAAGAAACTAGAAATCATGGTCTATCACACCAACACCAACATGTAGCATAGAAAAAAACACGACAAATATCATTGTACCTAGTAGCGATCAGTTCCACATAAACCCAACAACACCCACCAACAAAATCTCCCTAGTCGCTAACAACCGTCTTGTTACCAAATATATTTGCGCTAGCAAAAATATTATAATTCCGAGCTATTATGGCAATCGAAGGGACACTCTCTAAAAACAAGTTTAAGAGCTAAACATGAGATACACACAACTCATTCCTCGTCACCAGCTTCAGCTTTCGCAAAAAAGGCATTAGCCTTAGTCTTCATCCAAGGAGATTTCCTGAGAATCCGTCTGCTTCAGAGTATTGCTGCAGGAAGCCATCGTATGCAGAGTTGGACCCTTTGTTAGAAGCGTGGAAGAACCAGCTAAAGTGATATTTCCCCGCCTTCTATTTGTAAGCATGCCCGGTATTTGAAGAAAGAACATATATAAAAATTACTTTTGCCGATGATTTTGTCAACTTTATTCTTAAAACAAGAGCTATTTCGCAATTTCCGAAGTGCCCAACATAGTGCAGCCGAACCAACTACATGTGCATTAGTTAACCATTTTACATAATAGAAATCCAAACAAAAAGTATATAAAAAAATCTATCTAGAGTTTCAATGGTCACACTAACAACACTCCATATAAATTTGATGGTTGTAAACAACAAAATTACAGTCAATAGTTTCAAGCTCGTCACTGAGCTTACATCTCAAATCACATATCCACCCCCTTTTGTTCATACTATCTTTGGTATCAATAGAGTTAAGCCGCATCAATCACAACCAAATATAAATTTTTGCAGGAGCTTTTGCTTTCCAAAGATATGTTATTCCATATTTTAGTCAATTTCCTATTCATAGGCCAAAAGTTCACATACATGTAGCTCCACCATTGGTAGGATGAGCTTGGCTTTAAGGAAACCATGTGCGGCTTTATTCCTGCCACGTCATCATACTTCCTCTAGAGTGCTTTTCCTACAAGAATTTGAATAAACTCTAGGAACTTCATAAAAGCCATCATTCATATTTGAATTTGAATTCATATATCAACGAAAATTGAAATGATTCAAACTGCATCAATATATCAGAAATCATAGTAACAACATACCATGAATGTGGGTCGATCTCAGCCCCAGTTCAAATAATATAGAAGTCTCTTTTCTTTCATCATGTACACTAAATTCACAAGACGAACCATGTTGCAAAAAAAGAGAGGCACAAACTAATAGTTTCTACCGCAAAACACCTCAATTGATCGGCAACTGCAATACAACTAAAGTTTCTTACATCGATCAACTTGTTAACTATATTCTATACATGCACAAAAAGTGCTCCATGCGTGTTCAAAGGGCCACATTAGGAAATAAGGGGTTGGTTGCGCGCCCTGCCACATTAGGAAATAAGAGGTTGGCTGCGCCCCCTGGAGCAGTGACAAGCTGAGTGCACCAGTTCTAGTCTTGGGAAGAAACATTTAAGCATACAAATCAGAATGTGGTCCTAAAAATAAGATGGCAAGTAGCTTAGCACTTTTTTATAAATATTTTATGAATTTAGGCAGCATGTGAGAATATGGACATAAGAGAAGAGCATGCATGTGCATATATAATCACATGCACACCACAAAGTAAGGTTGGTAGCTTGGCTTGAGGGCAGGCAGGGCGGCAAAAGTCGTGATCGTGATCTTTGGACCGGTAGCCCTCGTTTGCTGGACGCTATAGCACCACACGAACGGAATAGTCTTCGAAGTTGCCAGCCCATTTCCTGCCGAGGTCATCCGCAAGATCTCCGCGGAGGTAGGACAGCTGGGATCTTTCACGATTGCTTGGGGCAGGTGGATAGGTGGAGATGTCGCGAGTAGTCAGTTAGGGTGTGTGTGTTGTCCTTACGACGACGGGAGTTGCTCTCGTGGTGCCTGTGCCACCGCGTGTTATAATTTGGCCTCTTGGTCATGTATCTTTGAAAAAAATCCCTAAAGGGGGCAGTTCAAAAAGAACCACCACAGTTTGGACCGCAGGAAACAAATCAAATACATTGACATGACAAAGAACTATTTGAATCTTGTAGAAATACGCCAAAGGTTGAACAAGAGCAAAGAATATCATCAGATTAAAACTTTCAGTAATAGCTCCTAACATTTTCATCATGTGCACAAGTAAACAAAACCTATGCCTAGCATGAACAAGAGAAAATAATACTAAATGGCATGCATGTGAGGGAATTTTTTATCCTCACACACATGAAAAAAAACACATACCGTGTGCACGTTTCCTAAATTTGTGGTTAAAATACACACGTGATGAAAAATCTTTGTCAATTATTTCTGAATATTTGAGAGGATATCGATGAAATATTTGGATGACACACATGGGATATATGAGCAATCTAAAAATTAATATCCGTCTTCTCAAAAGATCTCCTCTGCGTTGGAGCATATATATATTTAGATCTTGGGAAAATATATTTGCACACAGTAATTAAGAGCATCCAAATATTTGTCCTGCTATAAAATGGCCCAACCTTTTCCTCTGTCGTCATCACACCAAATAGCAGAAGCAATATGGCTGGTACGGGGAGGGAGAGAGGGGGCCTGAGGATCCAGTGGATCATGGACAGCCGCAAGCGCAAGACGAGGCTGAAGGGTCGCCTCCCCGTCGTGGTGAACAAGGCTAAGGAGCTCGGCATCCTCTGCGGCGTCCCAGTATGCCTCGTGGCCTACCCTCCAGGCGAGGCGGAGCCCGTGGTATGGCCTTCGCCGAAGGCCGCCCGTGCTGTCGTGCGGCGGTACAGAGGCCTGCCGAAGTTGGACAAGTTCAGGAACAAGCTGGACAGCACGGGCTTCGTCAAGCAGACGAACGAAAAGGTAAGGGCGAAGCTGTGCAATGTCCAGCTGCAGCGCCACGAGGTGGACGTCAAGAACGTCATCGTCGACTACATCGCCGGCCGCCGGGGTAACTTCGACGACCTGCCTACCGACTTCTTCATCTCTCTCGGAATGAAGGTGCAGGATAAACTCCGCACCGTCAACAAGCGCCTCCAGGAGATCCGTTCCGCGCCGGCGCTGCTGCTTCCTGCGCCCACCGAGGACGACGACGATGACGTGCAAATGGTCCAACCTCTGGCCACGATGGAGCCGCCACTGCTTCCGCAGCAGGTCGTCGCGATGACCCCGTTGATGCTGGAACCTGCACCGCCGCAGCACGACGGCCATACTCCGATGACCTTGCACGGCGAGCCACGCCATGGCAGCTACCTCTTCGAGGTGCTGGACGCCTTCAACGACCCCGGCGATGGGAGCGCCCTACCTACCACCGACGAACTGCATGCCGTCTTCCTGCAGGCCGGGATTTTCTCCCCGCCGCTGCCGCCCAACCCGAGCTTCCATCCCTAGAACCTCCTCCGCCAGGGCCCAGGGCCTCGCTCGTCTGCACCTGCTGCGCTGCTAGTCTATGTTGCTTGAATAAAAGTTGCTGCTAGTCCGTTCCATATCATCATCGAGTCATGCATCATCTGTATGGTCCTCCCTGGCGCTCTGCATGAGCGAGCATGGGATTTCAAAATCTTAATTATTAGCATTGTTCCGTTGCTCTCTTCATGCATGTATGTATCCATTGTAATACTCGACAAGGCATAATATATTTCAGGGGGTTCTCCCGTTTCTTTGTTTCTCCTTCAGTCTATATATGTTTTATCTCGATCGGTGTTATCAAACTATAGATTAAGTGCTCTCTTTCCGAGGCCTTCAGCAGCTCAGCTTCAGCGGCGATGCCATTACTTCTGTGTATCTTGTGTGAGCATCGATCGACTGCAGAGAATAAGTTCAGATCTAATAATCTTTTGGTCTGTACCAAATAGTCCTTGTTGTCATCGTAGAATTCATGAAGCGATATGTTACAGACAGTTGTTTTCTAGAAGTGGTTGAATATAATAGGATATTTCTTATTTCAGTGCTAACTGAACTATTTTCATAAAATACTCCTTTACAACTCAAATAATTCAGTCAGTACAAATAGACAAACAAAGTATAGTTTCAGACCTTCTACAAACTGGACCAACAAGGGTTTGTGACAAGTTTATGGTAATATATACTTAGTGCATATAGTACACTAAATCACTAATATGTCCCTTGTTTTGCAAAAAATGTCAAACAATATTAGCTTCAGAGAAAGATTCATTCACACTCATAATGCTTAGACACTCGTAAAGTATCATGAATATTTTTTAGTTACTGTAATTTGTACAAAACAAAACAAATTTAGTCGAGGCTGAATTTTCCATTATTGGACCCTCGTTGTTATTTTTGGTTTGGTGCGCACATGAATATATTTTTTCTGAAAATTTTAAGAATGTACCATATATTCAAACGTGCAGTTGCTACTGGACTTTGGCCATCTAGGATGTGGCACTCAATCGCTTTGCCTATAGCAGCATAGTAATTTTTAAATTCTAAATTCTAATCGCACTTGCATTCATGCATGAGTGCGGAAAGTTCACACTAGGCCAAATGTTCCTACGACCAAACTCTATGTAGCGGCGTTGATATATTCACAGTAGTAAATATATATAAGAAATATCAATAGCACATAACATAAGGAAGCATAATTCTGATACCAACTCTTCTCTCCCGGTGGCAGGTTGATTCATGTTGCTTATATCAGCGTCTTTGGGCTCAATCTTATCCTTTATCCCCATGTTACAGGAATCACACGCTATGCTGAGGACAAATAGCCGTCGACGTAGGCTACGCCGATGGCTGCCCTCGGCGTAGCTCCTCGGCGACGTACTCTCTCGGCAGAGATGACTCGGCCCTCGGCGTAGCGGAATGGCCCTCGACGTAGGCTAACTCGACGGCCTCGTAGCGATCGTCGGCGTACTCACCGTCGGCGTCGCGCGTCGAGGCTAATGGCCTGGCCGTCGGCGTAGCTTGGATACATGCTAGCGGCTAGGCCGTCCCAGGCACGGAGCTGGGCCGACGGCCATGGCCCTCGGCGTAGGGCCACAACTATGCCGACGGCCACACCTAGGTGTACGTCTGCCATGCGTTGGCCCCCGAAACACCCAGGCTCGGCCCTACGCAGGCGATCTGGCCCTCGGTGTAGCCCTGACCATTTGGTCACATGCAGGGAGCTACGCCGACGGTCTGACCCTCGGCGTAGGTCCAGCCCAGATTTTTTTTTATTTTTTTTCCAATTTTATTTCACAACAGTAATTAACTCATCCAAAACATCAATATTTCACAGCAATAATTATTAACATCATTCAAGCATGATCACATCATTCAAACATCATCGTATCCTTCATACATCATTGAAACATCATCATATCCTTCATATATTAGCACACATCCATAGACATCATCCCTATAACTCTTGAGGAGACGGGAACTCTGGAGGAGACGGGGTGAATCCCTGATCTCCCAAGGTGAGAATAGGCAACGATCGATGAGGTTGCCGTCCAGTAGAAGCAACAGAAGAACCACCAGGCGAGGGAGTTGTCGGCGAATCACCACCAGCAGAACGGCCAGGCGAAGGACCATCGGGGTGGGTGGGTGTGATCATATGATGGCTACCCGGCGAGGCATGACCAAAGTGCTCGTTGTAGGAATATCCCGTCCCCTACATGTTCCCTACATGTTAGCAACTTGCGAGGCAAAGTAAAGCGGTAACCGGTGGTTTGGTAAAGAACTTACCTGTGACGATGCGTAGTATGTCCGACGAAAACTTTCCCTCTATGGCAGGAATGGCGCCGGCCCCGGCATGGGAGGTATGGGCCCTAAATTAACACTCTGTCCCATTTGCATAGCCACAATCACCGCCTACAAGATAGTTTAGATGTCAGGCCCTAAAGCACCAAACTAGGCGAAGTGAGACTTGTATGTTTTGCAAAAGTAAAGGTTCAAACTTACATTTACGTAGTGCGTGTAGACGTGTAGACCGTACTCACCGCCTGATGCTGCTAAAAGGCCACCTCATATTCATTATGAGCGGCATCGTAGGTCGCCTCGAACTCATGCTAAAATTTCAAATACAATGAATGTTGTCAACACTTAGCCATGCAGGAGCAAAAGTCATAAAGATGATGAAAATAAGGAAACTTACAGCATCTCTGGAGGTGGATCGACGAGGCTGGCCACGAGGCAGGATAGGGGGCCGTCGGTGGGGTGGGTAGCCTTGAGACGCATGAAGCTCGTGCTCAGGGTAGGCTTGACCTTTTTATTAGGAATCTTGAGACGTCCATGCTCCAGTCCGTGCCCCGACAAGAGCAACAACTCCTCGTCGGTCTCCTCATTAATGGGGTCATCCACATGCGGGTGACGAGCCTTCACCATCCTGCTCTAGTTCTGCAAGTGTTCCTAGGCATTTCCGAAGAACACGGGGAGCGAGGGATGAGGCTTCGAGAGATCGGGCTTCTTGAGCCGCATCTTCTCATAGACGGCAACGTCATGAATCACCTCCCCAGGTAGTGCCTCAGCCACCTGCGTCGCGAAAAGAAATGTTATGCGTATCAAGTAGGAACATGACGGGAAATAAATGCAGGTCGTTCCATGTGTATACATACCATCTTCCCCTTGAAGCGGTCAAAGTTGCGGTTTCCCATGCAGTGTGTTCCACTATCGTCTCGGTTCTCCGTGTTCCGCCTCGACAAAGCTGCAAACTCGTCCTCTACTATGAGCCACCTCGTCCTAACCAGCTCCTCCCATGCGTCTCGATGCGGCTCAGCCCATTCGGGGACAACCTGAAAATGCAATACTCAACTCCAGATAACGCAATGGAAACTTAGCAGCAATGTAGAATCTCATGACATTTTACTCACTGACATGTACTCTTCCGGAGTCATCGAATAGTTGAGATTAAGATTTTTACTGACAATCTCCTCCTTCTTGACCCTCTCACTTCAAGCCCAGAAATGACTAGCGGCCGAGACCTTTTGGTTGTACCACACCTGCAGTGTCAACTTCACACAAGCCCCAAGCAAAGTCATGTTCGCCTTCTCCTGTTGTTCCTCATCCACACGATAAAAGCACTTCAATCATGCATAAAAACAATTGTGAGAGTCATGAGTTAGCACGGTGGGGTCATCAATTATGAACAAAACTCGAGAAATATGTCTTACCTAAAACTTGGTGATCATACCATCTATAGCTATCGGAAAGCCCGGGATAACGGTAGTCTGGTAGTCCACCCAAGTAGTGGCTAGCCTCCTGACGTCCTCGGGGGAAGTGTACCAGCCCGGCCAGAACTTCCTAATCAGAGCTCCAATCATGCTATTAGGAAGGTGGGCCTTGCTCCCTGCAGGAAATGTCCAATTACTACACAATAATCAAACATTAGTACGCATGCCAAATTATTTATCACCAACAAGAAATTACATGTTTAAAATTCCAAATTATTACACTTACTCAAGGCTATCTGGAATAATAAGGGCTTTCGCCTCCTGGGTCCAAGGCTTAAACCTCTCGTCAGGGACTTTCAGTTCCCCACGATTCCACAATTTCTTTCGCGGCACCTGCACCACCAACTCGTGTGTATGTAGGGTCCGCCTCCTCTCTAGACTCCGCCTCCGCCTCGTCTCTAGACGGCCCCTCCCCCTCCTCCATAAGGAACAACTCAGGAGCCACGTCGCTAGAAGCGGAGGGTGGTGGGTCAAAGTCCACGCCTCCTCCCCCGCCACCTCGTCCTCCTCGACCTCGACCTCGACCTCGTCCTCCTCCCACACCGCCAAGATCGGAGTAACACGGATTGGAAGTTGGTTGTCTCCCACTCTGCGTAGCATTTTTCTTGCGCTGTTGCAGCTCCTTAAGCAAAGACGACGAGCTAGCTTTGACGCTGCTCATATTGTTCAATCACCTGCATTGAGTAAGAGAAAATAATTAAGCACAAATACATAATAAAATATAGACACTAAGTGTAAAATGCATTGAAAAATAATAGAATGCATTGAAAAATAATAGAATGCGCTAAGAAAACAATCAAGCACAAAGACATAATAGAATGCCATTGTTTTTAACATGTTAATTGGGACTGTGTTGTGCACTTGTAACCATGCCAATAAATAGTTGTTGAGCAATAGTGGATCAGAGGAGTACTACAACTTCACTTGGAACGTGAAACCATGAGGAGACTAAAATTTTACCCGTCATAGCATTGCTGCTACATACGTTTACATAACTCAATAGCCGAAATCAAGTGGTTTTCCACATTTAGATCGTTCGTTGGCCAGCGGAGTTAATAGTTCTCCATGGAGCATGATAGTATTGTAATGATACGCGTAAAGCAATATCTTACGGTAATTATTAGAAAAGGCAGTGGCATAATCTCTACTACTTCGAAGCATCCATTTTATCAGACAATTTCATTCAAGGGTGTTATAGAGTCTATCTAAATTAAGCTCAAATGGGATGGCGTAGTTCTAAAATCAAATCCTTTGGGCTAATCATGGACTCAAGTCATATTTTGGATGCCTTTTCTTGTTGTAAAAAATGTAGGAAATATTTTTAACGAATGTTCATTGCTCATTGTTTCAAAGATAAAAAGGAGACACTAGCAAATGAATAGAATTTATAGGATAACAAGCTAAGTGGGGAGTGACTCCAGTGCAAGCGAGTAAATAATTGTAGGATCAATTTAAGGTTGCAGAAAAGGTGATGAAAGGAATGTGATACCTCCTCTTGCTTTCTTCATTCTCGTACTTGAGTTGAACCCCCTCTATATTTCCCTATTGCCAATTCATCTGAAATTGAGCAATCTCCGAGAGAAACAAAGAAACGTATTTGCAATAAAAGGTTACAACTATTTTTTTTGTATTTTTGGTTTAGGAATGCAAACTAAAAGTAAACATGCGATTTTGAAGAAATAAATCAAAAGAAGAAATAAAAATAAAGTTTGGAGGTTCTCAAACCTCCCCCAAGCTTAGGCTATTGCCAGGCTTAGTTGTTGCCGTCATTCGGCAGCTGGTGCGGATACTGCTGGTAGTAGTTGGGGAAATTGGTCATGAAGTGACAGAAGTTTTAAGTTGAAGCACTCACATCTTCAGTCACTCCTTGTAGAGTGTGGTCAATCTCCCCAACGCGCTGGTTGAGTTGCTGGAATTCTTGATAGGACACGTAGTTGAACCCCTGCTGCGACTGATTGGGCCATGGTTCCCAGGCTCCCCCTTGTTGTTGCTGATGTCCCTCCCAAGCAGGGTTGTATTCCTGCTCTTGCTCCTTCTCCTTCTCATCTTGCTGCTCTCCTTGATCTTCCTCTTGATTAGGCTGGAGTTCAGCCATGATCTCCACCACCTGATCCTTGGTGAGGATCCAGGTGTCCTTCTCCACAATCGAGAAGACTTGGGGACAGGGCAACGGAACCTGCTCAACATGTGCATCACCTGGATAACCAAACTGATATGCTCGGAGCCTCCTGTTAGCTCGGCAAACACCGAGGAAGCCACAAGCAGTCAAATATTTGGCATCCACTGTCGTCGGATTAAGGACAAGTATGCCATGAGGGGGTCCTCGAGGCGTGCGGAAGAGAGGGGTGCGAGACGTACGGTATTACGGGACGGTGAGCACACAAGTTTAACCAGGTTCGAATCCGCCGTCTTTGGACGGATCCTACTCCTGCTAGCAATCCAGTAATACAGTAGAGCTGGAATATGGGTTACAAGGGTTCGCCTGTGCGAGTTGAGGGTCTAAAGTATTGGGTGCCCTAAAGGCTCTCCCTAGGATGGCTTATATAGATATCCGGCCTAGGGTTTACAAAAGAGATCTATCCGGCTACGACTAAAAGTCGGTTACAAAGTACATCTTGAACTGCAAGTAACATTATGGGCCTAAGTCGGTAAGTCTTCTGGGCCCTCCCATAGCCGGATTGGACTCCGTCTTTCTCCCTGACTGGGCCGCCCGTGAAGAAAAGCTCTAACCCGAAGTGGGCCACCCTGGTCAGTGAGGAACTGTGAGGATACCCGGAAAGTATATCCCCAACAACAGCCCCCGGAGGCCTCCAAGATCCTAAGTCGGATTTATCATCTCTAGCTTAATCTTCGGCTTGCAGAATCTTGAAGGGTTCTCGAAACTTCACAACAAAAAATACGACCCAGGTCTTAAAAACAAGTCGGACCTATCAACAGGTTACTCGGATTTTCCAGCTTGATTTCGAACTAAGCCGGAACTTGGTCTCTAATGCCACCTGACACAAGTCATGGTCAAGTCACGTCATCTGACAGGCATTCCGTCAGCACGACCGTTGGTGGGTCCATGGTTCGCGGAACCGAGGCATCGTTTCAATGCATGCACGGAGATCGAGACGATGTAATCATCGCGTGGGGTCCTTCCCAGTTCCTTCCACAATGCGTGGCGGTTATACTGTAGAATTTGCACGAATCTTGGCGCAGTTAGGTGGATATAAGGGGTTAGGATTTTCTCCTTCTCCTTTCACCAGTCCTTTGCCTTTTCCTCTCCTCCCAATCTCTCTGCGTGCACAGAGCTCCCCCGTTCCTCCCCCAAAGAACTCCCAGCGCCACCCATTCTAGGTCAACTGCTCGCCGGAGAAATGGCTTCATCTTCCTCTTCCGGCTTGGCGGCAGCGGCGGCGGCGGTGGAGAAAGAGAGCTTTCACGGGCTCTGGATTCCCTGCACGCTCAACGACGAGAATCTCGAGAACATGGAGAAGGAAGGGCTCCTCCGCGCCGGCGACTGGCGGAGCGGCTTCGAGGAAACTGTCCCCAACCCGCGCGACGGTGAGCGGGTCCACTTCGGCACCCACCTCCATAGAGGTTTGTCGTTTCCTCTCTCAGAGTTCTTCTCCGAGGTGATTGATCATTACGGAGTTCAACTCCATCATCTTCCTCCCAACTCTCTCTTAGAGATGAGCGCTTACGCTTCATTGTGTGAGGGCTTTCTCGGCATTAGGCCGAGTTTGACTCTACTGCGGTACTATTTTCATGTCCGGAGAAACTCTATTATTGCCGGTGTTCCTTACATCACCGTACTATTAGTTTTTCACTTAGACGCGAGCGCGCGTATCCCAAAATCTTAGCTAGTGACCCGGTCAAACAATGGCCAGCCACGTTCTTCTACCATAGGGATATTCCAGCTCCTAGAAAAGCCACTGCTCTGCCGGCTTTCATCGACGGAGCTGTCACGTCCCAACCGTCCTGGGACGAGGTTCCTCCGGCTCTCACCGATGATCTGATCCTCGCTAACAGGCGGATCGAATACTTGATCAAACACAAAGGACTGAAGAGATCCAACTTGGTCCAGTGCTGGGTCTCATGCCGGATCCAGCCCCTTCAGTACCACGGGGATCGACTGATGCACTCCATCACGTCATCCAAGAAAGACTCCCTCCGCATCAGCCCCAAAGCCTACACCACGCAGGTCTATATAAGCCAGATTAAGTGGCTGATCAGGGAGTGGATCGAGAGGAGGATCCCGGAGGTTTCTTTGGATATGCATACGACGGAAAACCCGGTAATGCCGGTAAGCTTCCATCAGTACACCTTTTATGTGTTTCAATCTTTGAGTTATACTGCAATGCTGATATGTTTTCTTATTTTCAGCTTGTTGACCTCCCCGAGTCGGAACTTGCTCTGCTTGAAGGATATCCTCCTGAGTTTTCTCAGGAGACAGAGGTGGTCCCATTGCCGGACCTTGCGCTCAAGAAGCGCAAAACTCTGACAGTGGTTGTTGACACAAAGAAGGTGCCCGTCGTGAAGAGGTAACTTTCAATCACAACTTCCGCCTTTGTACTTTACTCGAATTTCTTTCTGAGATGTAATGTTTCTGACTTTACTACATTCTCAAACCAAAACCGCTCATCAAGGGCAAGGGAAAGGGAACTTCTTCGAAGCCCCTGCGACAGACGAAGCTCACCATAGCTTCTCCTGTCGTGGCTCCTCTGACTCCTGCCCCTCAACCTTCTGCAACGCCGGTGACCATTCCTTCTCCGGTCGTCGCAGAAGATCCGGCTCCTTCGACGGAGCCTGCGATCCTTGAATCGCAACCTGACGTCACCAATGGTGAGTCAGATTTAGATAAGGGTGAGCCCTCTTTGGGTAATGATCCCTCGACAGAAACCTTCGCCAAAATCCTTATCAGCAATCCGGGACTTGCCAAGTTTGGCCTGTCCCAGAAATTTGCTGAAGAAATCCAGCGGCTCGCCAGGCAATGCCTGGAGAAAAGTACTTTATCTGCCGAAGAAGAAGCGCAAGAAGTAGAGGACGTCAAGCACTCCAATCTTCTTGAACAAGTGCTTCTTCACAACGAGAGGATCAGGTCCGGGGAGCTTCCAACTGCTCCTGTGACCCCTCTGACTCTCGCTGAGAAGGTTGCCGTTGAGGTGAACGCGAGTTTGGATAAACTCACTCGCGAACAATATGTAAGTCGGAATTCCAACTCCTGTTTTTCCTTTATTTTATATCATATCCTCTAGCCCCCAAGCATGAAGTAGGATATATAATCCGGGTTTATGCTTCATTAGGATGCCAAAGAATGAACTAGTATAGCCCCCAAGGCTCGTGCTGATATTAGCAAAAAATATTAGCCCGAGTCTTTAGTAGCTTTCTGACTTTGGGTATTCTGACTTACAGAAAGTATATTCCTATTACTAGGATTTATTGAAGAATGTCTGTGATAAGCGGAGAGAGATCAAGGCTCTCTGGCTTAAGAATGCTGAACGTAAAGTTGCCAATGATGAGGCCGAAGGTAAACATTCCGAGACTCAAACCTTGTCTTTGTTATTTCAATGTCGAATTTTTCTGAACCGTTGTTCTTTTTGACTTTTAGCACTGGTAAAACAATCCTGTGCCATGATTGAAGAGACCGAGAACCTCAAGACCTTGGTGGTGGAGAACAAGGAGCTTCGCCAAGAGCTGGACCAGCTCAAGGCAAATCATGAAAAGAGCATTGCTCAAGTCCTTGAGTCCTCCTCCATGGCTACTGAAGAGCGTGATCGCAAGATCGCTGCTCAAGATAAAACAATCTCGGACCTCAAGAATGAACTTAGCAGAGAGAGGGACCTGTCCCAGGCGCTCTGGGCTAAACTCCAGAGTCTCCGGCAGGAGAAGACCAAAATTGACGACGTCATTTTCGGTACGTTCCATCTGTCTGACTTGTCTTTTTCTTCGACTTCTATCAATGTCGGATTTTTCTTAACTTGTTTTACGTATAGGTCCTTTGAACTTGACGGACTCTTCTTCCACCGAGCCCTGCACCCACCGGCTTACCCAAGTCGGTGACCTGCTTCATGACTTCCGCCAATCCCTTGAGGACATCGGCGAAGCTCTCAAGATTCCGGACATGCACAGCATGTCGGATTTTCAGGTGCGGGACAAGGCAAAGGAGATGCCGCAACTTGTTCGGGATTGGAACATGTCCTACGCGCGTACTGCGGCGCAGAACGCTCTCACCATGGTCATGAGCCACCATGGAAACATGGAAATATGGCAAGTGACCAGAGGGTACTGCAAAGTAGATGAAGACGGCCAGGAGCAGGACCTTCAAGCCATCATGCACTCCTGTGCCGGATATGGGTGTCACGTGGCTGACCTGACCAGCTACGAGACCCCTTTCTTCACCTGCGTGGACACTCCGCCTCCTCCTCCAGAAGAATCAGCAGAAGTTTTCGACGATGAACGCACCACCTCGGATGCGGACATCTCGGAACGATACCAAGGCGGCGTATCCAGCGAGCCGACATCTCCTTCATCTCCTCCTGCATCATAAATTGCCAGAAATATTTGTATTATCCTGAAAAAACATGATGCATCTGTAAATATGAAGTACTATGACTTTGTTAGTGCTAAGCTTTTGATCTATTCAGCACTTTTGGCTTTTAAACTTTTTGCGTGCCTGAAATGTTTACATAAGCACTTGTATTTTTTCGCCCACACTTATCGTTTATCTGGCTTTCCGCCTCGTCCCTTTCGTGGGCCAGCTAAACCTTCTGCCGGAAACTTTGCCGAGCAACAGAGGTCAATTGCTAAACCAGTTTAAACTCGGAAACAAAGCCGGCTTCCAGTACCAACAATTCACTACTCGGAAAATGCCCGCATCCAGCAATCAGACAAATAACCAAAGTAAAGACTAGAAACTTTAGAGTTATACCCGAAGGTAGCAATTTTAGAATCGGAAATCTAAACCAGAACGAGCATGAGCATAAAGTACTTTCAAGCATTCTGGGATTTTCGACTATGACATGATCATTCGGAAATAAGATGGTAAAAACTTCTCAGAAAATACTTGAGGCAACCAAAACTTTTATTTCTCATAGAACATGTACATATATATGATTACAAAGAAGGATAAACTAAGAATAAAAGGGACGTAGCTGAGCAATATTCCACGGTCTGTCTAATTCATCCGGATTTGTATTGCCTCCAGCTCTCTTTCTCTTCTTAGTAGCAGGTCTTTCTTTGACTGGCCTCATGTGAGTTAAGTAGTACGATCCATTGTGCAATACTTGACAAACTAAAAAGGGCCCTTCCCATACCGGGGAAAGTTTCTGCTTTCTTTGTTGCACAAGCCGGAGAACCAAATCACCTTTATTGAAATATCTATTTCGGACTCTCTGGCTATGATACTTGCGTAACTTCTGCTGATAGGCTGTAGATCTCATTTCAGCAACGACGCGAACTTCTTCGACTAAGTCGAGATCGTTTTGTCGAGAAACCTCGGCATCCTATTTATTATACGTGGCCACTCTAGGAGAAGTGTGAATCAAATCACTAGGAAGAACTGCTTCTGCACCATAGACCAAGAAGAAAGGTGTGTATCCGATTGACCTGTTTGGAGTCGTTCGTAAACTCCATATTACAGAGGGTAATTCCTCTGCCCAAGCCCCCACAACACGTCGTAGTGGTGCTTCGAGTCTCGGTTTTAGGCCTTGTAGGATTAAACCATTTGCTCTTTCGACTTGTCCGTTGGCTTGTGGATGTGCGACTGACGCAATGTCAAGCCGGATATTTTGCTTGTTGCAGAATTCAGCCAATTCTCCCATTGAAAAGTTACTCCCGTTGTCCGTGATAATGCTATGTGGATAACCATACTGAATTATAACATCCTTGACAAATCTTTTAGCTGTTGCTCCATCACAACTAGAGGTGAGTAAATCCACTTGGAGCTCGTTTAAATGGTCCTACCATATCAAGCCCCCAGACCGCAAAAGGCCATGTTATAGGTATTGTTCGCAGCTGATCAGCTGGAACATGAGCTTGTTTGGCGTATTTTTGGCAGCCTTTGCACGTCTTGACTAATCGTTCGGCATATGCCTGAGCTGTAAGCCAGAAAAATCTGTGTCTAAAAGCTTTTGCCACTAAAGATTTGGCTGCAGCATGGTGACCACACTTGCCTTCGTGGATTTCCCTTAAAATTTCCACTCCTTCTTCCGGAGACACACAGCGCTGAAAAACCCTAGAAACACTCCGTTTATGCAGCTCACCTTTAACAATAGTATAGGCTTTTGCTCGTCGGATAATCTGCCGGCTCAGCACCTCGTCTTCGGGTAATTTGCCATCTACCAAATAATCAAGGTAGGGTTGAGTCCAACTGGGAATTACAGCCAGAACTGCTATCAAAGGTGAGTCGGATTTGGTCGGATATTCCTCATCTACTCCCTTTATTGAGGGAACTTTGAGGTGCTCTAAAAAACGCCATTCGGGACCTCTTTCCGCGCAGAACCTATCCGAGATAGTGCGTCTGCTTCCTCGTTTTCTGCTCGAGGGATGTGTTGAACTTCGAACCCTTCGAACGATTTAGATAGATCATCCACGATAGCTTTATATGCTGCCATGTGTTTATTTGCATTACAAATATCCGACACTTGTTGAGCAACAAGATCCGAATCTCCGTAACACATCAAACGTCGGATGCCAATATCCTTAGCAATCCGGATTCCATGTAGCAGTGCTTCATACTCGGCAATATTGTTTGTCGCTGTGAAGTGGATCTGCAACACGTATAAAAGTTTATCTCCTTGGGGTGATTTGAGCACCACGCCCGCCCTCGAGCCCCCTCGAGCCTTAGACCCATCAAAGAAGAGGGTCCAATATTCCAACTCAGGGAGGATCATGTCCTCCTTCGTCTTTGTCCAATCAGCGACAAAGTCAACAAGGATCTAGGATTTGATTACTGTCTGAGGTTTATACTCAATATCAAAAGCTGAAAGCTATATGCCCCATTTGGCGATGCGTCCTATGGTGTCACTGTTGTTGATTATATCTCTCATGGGAGCTGTGCTCACCATGGTAATTGGAAGCTCCTGAAAGTAGTGTCGTAACTTACGAGATGCTAGAAAAACACCATAAGCCAACTTTTGATAGTGCCGATACTGTTGTTTTGACTCTGTTAGGACTTCACTAACAAAGTAAGTCGAACGCTGCACCAGGTGCTCCTGATTTTCCTCCGGTCTCTCCACTACCATGACGATACTAACGACCTTATTTGTCGCAGCAAGATAGATCAACATCGGTTCCTGAGGTTCCAGCGCTGCAATGATAGGAGCAGGTGAGAGTACTTTCTTCAGGTCTTGTAGTGCAGCTTTAACTTCATTAGTCCAAACAAAATCTTTGGTCTTTTTCAGGAGCTTATATAATGGTGCGGCTCTTTCACCAAGCCGGCTTACAAATCAACTGACCGCAGCGATGCAACCAGTTAATCTTTGTACGTCCTTCAGGTGAGTTGGCCTGGAAATATTGAGTATAGCCTTGATTTTGTTCCGGTTCACCTCTATGCCTCTCTGAGACACGGTGAAACCTAACAATTTTCCGGCTGGTATTCCAAAGAAGCACTTCTTTGGGTTAAGCATGATGTTGTATTTTTGTAGATTGGAAAATGTTTCCCCCAAGTCAGAAATCAGCATTTCCTTCTTTTTGGACATTACCACGATATCATCCACGTATGCATGTACATTGCATCCGAGTTGGTCATGGAGGCAACGCTGGATCGTGCGCTGGTACGTAGCTCCTGCGTTCTTCAGCCCAAAGGGCATCGTAACAAAATAGAAGGTTCCGAAAGGGGTTATGAATGAAGTTTTGACTTTGTCAGATTCCTTCATCCGGATTTGATGATAGCCGGAATATGCGTCGAGAAAACAGAGGAGTTCCGAGCCTGCCGTAGAATCAATGACTTGATCAATTCTAGGCAGAGCGAACGGATCTTTTGCACAAGCCTTGTTCAAAGCAGTATAATCAACACACATCCTTAAATCAGTGGTGTCCTTTTTAGGGACCATTACAGGATTGGCCGACCACTCAGTGTGGATGACCTCTTCTATGAATCCGGCTAACTCGAGCCGTGCTAGTTCCTTAGCTATCGCCTTACGCTTTTCATCGCCAAATCGTCGTAGGGACTATTTGACGGGTTTAGCGTTCGGGTTTACATTTAGAGAGTGCTCGGCAAGTTCCCTAGGTACTCTGGTCACGTCAGATGGCTGCCATGCGAAGATATCTTGATTTGCTTGGAGGAACTTGGCGAGCGCGCTTTCCTATGCGCTACCTAGGCCTACGCCTATCTAGGTCACCTTGGAGGGGTCATCATCCTTCAACAACGTCTTCTTCGTCTCTTCTGATGCCTTGAACTCTGGATTTGGCTTTGTTACCTCCTTCATTGCGGGCATCTCGGACGGATCTATGCTCTTCTTGATCTCCTGGTACTCCTGGGCGTGCAGCACGACTTCGGCAAAGGCGACATTTCCATCCTCGCACTCCCGCGCTTTCTTCGGGGCTCCCCTGATGGTGATCACGCCGTTGGGACCTGGAATTTTCATCATATTGTAAATGTAACACGGACGAGCCATAAAAGCCCAGTAAGCCAGACGTCCGAATATAGCGTGGTACGCGCTCTTGAACGGGACCACTTCGAAGGAAAGTGCCTCCGTCCGATAATTCTTTGGAGTTCCAAAGGTAACATCCAAAGTAATCTCTCCCAGGGAATTAGCTTGTCTTCCTAGGACAACTCCGTGAAAGATCACAGAGCTATGGTTCAGCTGGGTTTATGAGATCTTCATCCGGTGTAGCGTTTCGACATAGAGAATATTGATGCTGCTACCACCGTCCATGAGGGTCTTGGAGAAACCATAACCGTCAATAAGTGGGTTGACGATTAAGGCGTATTTTCCTCGCCTGTGTAACTTAGGCGGATGATCAACGCGGTCAAATGTGATTGCCACTTTCGACCAGTCCAAGTATTGAGGGACAGCCGGAACTATTGCGTTGAGCTCGTGTAGAACTGCTTTCTTGACCTTTGCTGGTTGAGATCCGAGGAAAGTGACGTAGGTGTCCTTCTTGGTGGAAAAAGTCTTCTTCCCTTCCGGCTTGGGATTTGAAGCATCAGCTTCCTCCATGTCGGAATCTTCCTTGGTCTCTTTTTCTTTTTCGGGATTCTTCTTTCTCTTCTTCCGCTTAGCTTTGTAGCCCGCGGTGTCATCTCTTTTGATGTTGTCATTGAAACGACATTCGGCGTTGGTGTGGGACGAGCCCCCATTGGCATCTAGGTGATGCACACATGGGTTGTTGGCAATGTCGGCCCAAGAGTAGGTTTTGCCTGGTTGCTGTTCTCCTCTACCTTGGACCTTGAAGTCCCACGGCCACGCCCGCGGCCTCCGCCGCGTCCTCCTCGTCCTCCAGACCCGAAAGTAGCAGTGACCACTGCTGTTTCCACGTTGGGTTTCTCCTCCGAGGTATTTTTGCGCTTCTGAGCTTGTTGCTTTGGTTGTTTTGCTGACTGTGGTGCAGCTAGGGCATTGAGCAATCCCTCTACATCGTCGTCAGCATCTGCATACTTGCTCGCTGTTTCTATCATCTCCCCCAAGTCAGTAACCTTGTCGCACTTCAAGCGGTGACGTAGTAGACCAATTGGGAGTCCTGCGATGAAAGCTTCAATCGCGGTTTGATCGTTTACTCCCTCACAGGAGTTCTTGGTGTCGATCCATCGTCCAAGGTAATCTCGGCAAGTTTCTCCGGCCTTCTGGGTGCAGCGCTGTAGGTCTCCGACCGTACAGGGTCTCCGATATGTGCCTTCGAAATTCCGAAAGAACGCACTTTGCATGTCATACCAGTTGTGGATGGTGTTCTCCGGAAGTTCATTGAGCCATGATCGTGCCGTCTTCCGCAACATAAGTGGGAGATATCGGGTTGCGACCAAGTTATTTCCGCCTTTGGCGATGCAGCAAGCTTGGAAAAAATCCTGTAGCCAAGTATCTGGCCGAGCAATGCTGTCGTAGGCTTGGATATGCCTTGAGATAGCAAATCCTTCCAGGAATCTTGTAGCTCTGATGCATGTTCCGAAGCACTTTGGGCCCACGTAGATATCATCGTTTTCATAGCGCCGCGCCTCTATGTTGGAGTTGATCCTGTGCCTTGCGTCGTTCGGGGATAAAGATCGTCCCGAATGCCGGCTATGGCTGCGGTGCCTTGGAGCCGGACTTCGGCTTCTACCACCACCTCCTCCACCATGTCGTCCTCCTTGTCCCCCTTGGGAGCCGTTATGATGACTGCTTGGTGGAGGGGGTGGGGCAGCTAGATAATTTTCGGCTGATCGCCGGCCTCCGTCCGGAGCGTCATTATTCCGGTTCCGAGGAGGGTCTTGGCTACGACGAGCCCCCTGCCGGCTTGTCCCGGCATGGTTTCCGTTGTTCCTTCGCCCGTTGTTCCTACTATGGTGAGGCTCAGTCGGACGGCTTGTATGTCTAGGATGTGGCATTTTTTGATGATCCTCCTCCCAACGTTTTCTTATCTTCTCCCCTTCGATCGTTAGACTCTCGTCGGGAAGGATTCCTCGGATTCAGAGCAGCGATGGCCTCTTTCTCGGCCGCTGGGGCGACGTTGCTCCAGTCACGCATAGTCCTGTGATGCTGTCCTGACGATCCGGTTCTCGAATAATTGTCCTCCCGACGTTCGGGGCGATGATGTTGCTCCGGAACGCGATGGGGTCTTACGTCAGCCCATGCCGGATCTGTGCGACATTGGTCGGAATCCGAGACCAGTTTTTGACTTCTGGACAGGGCGACCTTTTGCTCCTCCAGTCCCTTGTTCAGTGGTTTGATACCCAAACGGATCTCCTCTGGTCCTAGATTAGCCGATAGAATTTCTTGGGCCGCCACAGTGTTCTGTACTAGGGTTGGATATACCCAATATCCTTTGCTGTCTTTCCATGGCTTCCCCATCTCGTCTCCGAAAAGGACGGCACGGATGTGTGGGAACTGGTCATCATTGGTGTGACGCTTCTGTTTCTTCTGATCCAACCGAGACATGTAATCCTTAGTTGCCATGCGTTTCTTCTCCTCCTCGATGTTTTTGGCTTCATCCAGGAGTTGTTGACGACGCGCTTCTAGGGCTTGGGCCCTTTCATCTAGCTCTTCAATAGTAAGTTTTGCAGCTGTAGGGATAGGTGTGGTTAGTGCAGCATCGATGAGTTTATGCGCACCTTCGGTGATCACGTGTCCATCCACCGATTCTTCTTTTTTCGGCTCTTCTGGGATAAGTGCTCCATCCGAGCCTTCTTCGTATTTCTCGGTAATCACCTCCTCTGCCAGAGAGTCTTTCGTCAGGGTTTTGTTCTTCTTGTTCTTCTTCTTTGCCTTCTTGGTAGCGCCGGTAGCAAAGACGGCTTTGGGTCCGTTTCCTGGAGTCAAGCTCTGATCGGTACTTTCGGACATCTGGACTTCGGGATTATCTCCGACGTCCATGTCATCCTGAGCTTTGGGAGAATGTTCTCCGGATCCTTCATCCATGGCTTCTTCTTCCTCTGCAGCTTTGGAGTTATACTCCTCTTCATATTCCACGGAGAACTTTCGGAAATCTGCTGACGTCATCGATTCATCCGAGGATGCGGGTACGTCGGCGTTTGTTCCAATTGCCTCCAGCACAGAGTCGGTGTTTTCTCCAGCATCGGCAGAGTCGGATCCAGATCCCACGTATCCGACAAAGTGCGACGCGTTCCTCCTGAGGTACCTGTGGCTTTCGCGATCAGCTTCGTCAAAACTTTTGATGGTCTCGAGAATTGCGTCTGCGCTTTCGCCTTGCAGTATCATACGTCATAGTGTGTACCTCAGGAAAGGCCTGTCTGTCCTGGCGTCATCAGAGCCGGAATCAGTGTCGTTGACTAGCTCCTCCTGAACTTCGACTTCCACGGGTGGGTCGATCTAGGATCCGGCTCCTCCAGAGAGATCCACTCTAGATTCGACTTGGACCGCTAGGTCTTTTTTAGGCTCGGATTTCTCCACTATCTCCGCAACTGGTGCGGGCTGGGTGGGTTTAGTGTTTTCTGAGATCCGGAACTCTGCCGCCTCCGCGGACAAAGGGGACCCAGAAGATTCTTCTGCCTCTATCATCACCGCTAGGGTGGGTGGGGTAGGTTCAGCGAAACCGATGTAAACATCGATCTCGCCAAAAGACATGATTGTGTAGGCAGTCACAGCCTCCCTAGTCGGAATCCAAGTCTCGTCGAGAACGATGAGAGGGACGTCGCTGGTGTAGAGGATGCGACCGACAGCGATAGTTTCGCCGATTCCGATTCTTGCCGATTCCGCTCAGAATGCAGATCCGAAGCTCACTTGCCCCACGGTGGGCGTCAACTGTCGTCGGATTGAGGACAAGTACGCCATGAGGGGGTCCTCGAGGCGTGCGGAAGAGAGGGGTGCGAGACGTACGGTATTCCGGGACGGTGAGCACACAAGTTTACCCAGGTTCGAATCCGCCGGCTTTGGATGGATCCTACTCCTGCTAGCAATCCAGTATTACGGCAGAGCCAGAATATGGGTTACAAGGGTTCGCCTGTGCGAGTTGAGGGTCTAAAGTATTGGGTGCCCTAAAGGCTCTCCCTAGGACGGCTTATATAGATATCCGGCCTAGGGTTTACAAAAGAGATCTATCCGGCTACGACTAAGAGTCGGTTAGAGAGTACATCTTGAACTACAAGTAATATTATGGGCCTAAGTCGGTAAGTCTTCTGGGCCCTCCTGTAGCCGGATTGGACTCCGTCTTTCTCCCTGACTGGGCCGCCCGTGAAGCAAAGCTCTAACCCGAAGTGGGCCACCCTGGTCAATGAGGAACTGTGAGGATACCCGGAAAGTATATCCCCAACATCCATAAGTATGGAGCCATCAACAGGTTGCATCACAGGTAAGATAATGTTTAATGCATGAGCAAGGTGGGTTACCAATCCACCAATGCGAATGTCACATTTCGTCTTGTTGCTCTTTCTCACTGTGGTCATCATAGAAGCATGCGGGGAACTCGTAGGTGAGCTTGGCGTAGGTATTGTGGCTTTCATAGGCGAGTAGTGCAAGCCTTGAATTTGCACACATGAGGTCGAAGTCCGCCCTCATCCCTGCCGCGGCGAGAAAGCTATCATTGGCCCAATATGTGGGCATCATCTTCCTTGATGAAACTATGGCCAGCTTGGGGTTGAGCTTGACCCGGTGCCCCAAACTCTCGCCACATTGGCGCTTGCTCTTGCGAAAAATGCTATCAATTTTGTTCATCTTGATGCACTGAAAAATTTCACCATGAAACCTTAGGCATATAGTTTCTACATGATATACGAATGATTCTACGTGGAAAAATTTAATCCTAACATGAGAAATCAAAAAGGAAAAAACAAAATAAGCTTGAGTTCATCCACTAGATCAATGTGAGAGTTTCAACCATGGAAATCTGAAAATAAAGCATGGATAGGGAGAGAAACATACCGATCTATTGATCCCCCACTAAAACAAACGAAATTCGCGGAGAATGAAGAGTTCTAGGTGGGTCTTGAGAGGTTTGGAGAGAGAATATGAGAGAAAAAGTGAGGAGGGAGAAGAGACCTAGCCGCCCCGGCGCGATCATGAGGTCGCGCCGAACTATACGGGTGGGATATGCATTCCCGCCGTATAATTGCGGTTGCACCACCAATTAGGGTTTCTTTATGCCAGAACATAGCTATACGGGCGCAACTATACGGCCGGATCATAATGATACCACCGTATAGTTGGTTGACAAACTGTCTGTATTCTCGAGATAAATTTTCTAAAACAGACATCGATATCTATACGACCAGAACTATACAGCCGGAATTTTTATTTCCGCCGTGTAGTTGGTCATTAAACCACCAGTACCTTTGAGAATAAATTGTACGAAGGCATCGAAATCTATACCGGAGATATATGGCCGGAATTTTTATTCCCACCGTATAGTTGGTCGTTAAATCCTCTATGCCTATGCAAGAAAATTTGTTGATGGCAAAGATATCTATACGACCGGAGCTATACGGCCAGAATTTTTATTCTCGCTGTATAGTTAGTCGTTAAACCTTCGGTATTTATCAAGAAAATTCTATTTCATCGAGAATACCTTCTTATCCCGAAACTTAGCGAAACACCTTGTTTTTGTCAGAAAAATAACAGTAAAAAATGTCGACCAAAAACATCATGTATATAGCAAGATTTCTAGTACTTCCTAACTTCTTCTCCTAAACTGGAGATTTACCTTTTAATCTGAACTAAATGATTAAGATAGTTTTTGTAGAGAAAACTCAAAATTTTATTCTTATATTTATTCTACACTTGTTCAATCGATGTTTCTACTACTTTCTGACAGCTGCATCTTTACGGGCGCACTTCCACAAGAATGTCTGTGAAAAAGTTGTAGGAATACGATGAATATTTTATTCTTTAGTTTATTTTATTGAGGTGATGGATTGTCTCCTATTAAGAATTTTATTAAGGATGGTTGAATAACTCAACCCCTTCTCTGTTCTCAAATTATTACCTTGGATTGCTGATACCTTCGATCCAGATTACGTATGTAGTATAGCTCTTTTTCCCTAGTAGACCAAGGTTATCGAATCCACGGGAAGCAAATGCATAGTAAAGTTAATTTAACGGACCTTCAGGAGTTTTAGAATTCCTTTTGTATTTTCACTGAACTAGTAGCTTGCGTCTTTTTGTTGTTGTCGATGATGGAGAGAGAGGGCCTAGGGCGTTCAGTTTCACCTGTAGCTATGCAAAAACATCTGATGCAAATGAAAGATAGAAATAAAGTATGTGTGTACTTGTTAGAGCAAGATAAATTATATGTGGGCAGTGCATCCATAATTGCTATTGCCTCCGCAATCGCTTATAGCAATAACCTACTAGTCTCATCCATAGAAGAAAGAGAACTAATGATATGCATAGTGATATCGCCGTTAATCCCAAGCAAATACCTCACATACAGCCGTACTACCCCTTCTGTCACTGGGGTTACCAACCTGCAGATCAGTCATCACTCATACTCCCTATACCTGGCTCAACCCTCAGGGTCTTGGGTACCTGACAAGTCCTTGGATTGAGGCAAGAGAGGATACAATAATCATCATATCATACAAACTAATACACAATCCCATCTATGATAAATCACATGCACAATTGCTACATGGCTAGGCCAAAGCCCTTAGCCCAAGGAGAATTACTCACACATAGAGATGAGATCAACAACAACAAACATTATAATGAAAATCATAAGATTGATAGTAATAGTCTTACAATGTCGCCAATCGGAGAAGAGATCTACTATTACAAGTGGTGGAGTATGGCTATGGAGATGGAAAAGGATGTGGAGATCTGGAGGCGGCTTTCTGGCGAGGTATGGCTTCTTCGGGGTCTAGGGCGCAGCGAGAGATGTTTTCCCGTCGCCTGAGGCTTCTTTATATAGGGGTCCCTTTACAAAAGTTATTCTGTTTGACCTAACGGTGCCTGCGCCAACTATACGACCAAAATTATACGGTCAGAATTTTTGCTCTGGCCGTATGGTTGGTCGTTACGGTGTCTGCCTTTGTTGGACGGCTCCTGTTTTCTTCTAGTTGAAGGAAATATCGTATCTTTGACTTTAATGTAGTGATTCCCTCCTTTAGACGATATTATCTATGTAGGAAAAATATAAGAACAAAGGATTGCATACCCCTCTGAATATTAGCATTAGTGGCAGGGTTTAAATAGATATTTTATCAAAAATATGATTAATATCTAGTTTAAATGTGGACGTAGATGGGTATATTTCAGAGCCATCAACCTCCCCAAGCTTAAACTTGATCGTACCGAGCAAGAAAACCAAAATCAAAAAGGAACTCAATATTTAAATTGAAATAACAAGATGGTGATCTTACTCATGATTAATAGTCTCATGTTTCCTCCACTTCATAAATCTGAAAAACTCCAGCATAGATAGAGTAATGGCAAGCATATCATACGGGTTTCATGCATCCTTATAGCGTAGCAAAATTATTGTAAGCATGGATGATTAAAATGAGTAAATTTTATTCCATGTCAAGTAATCAACTCATAGGCTTTCCTTTGAACAGTAAAGTATAATCATGTAAATTAAGAGTGTGAGAGTTGTCATGAAAAGCATATATACTAGCATATCTCAATTCTCCCACATCAATGAATCAAGACTTTGCAAGCACTACTTCTATATTCATTGTCCTTCAATAATTTCAGTTTTTAAGTAATTGAGAGCATGCCAAAGATTTTTATTAGTTTATCGGGCTGTGATGGACACTCGTGACATCACTAAGGTTTTTGTTCCTTTTGCATAATGATTACTCATAACAGCCAGAGGAGTGATTTCATCATGATTACAGCTACCCGGGAGTGCCAAGAATCTTATCCACTATAGCATTGCTACCACAAGTGTTTAATCAACTCATAGCCAAAATCTAGGAGTTTCCTCCATGCAGATCATTCGTAGGCTAGCGGAGTTGTTGGCATCCCATGAAGTTTGACACGCGTAAAGCTATATCATTCTTATGATTAACAAGTCAAACTTTGGCATGCTCACAAAAACCACTAAACATTAATTCAATCGAACAAATCGTTTCAAAGAGAGCTATTAAGTCAATCAATGTTTTTAGTGGTGTCAAGTGTCTCTAGAAACAAGCCTTCAAGACTAAACCCTACAACACCCAAGCCTTCAATTGTGAGACTTTTTCTTATTACAATTGTTTAGAAATTTTTAGGCAAGACTTGGTTAATTACGAGAGCTAGAACAAAATGAGCCCAATTAAATACCCATGCAAACGACAATCTTACTATGATACAAAGACTCACTTCACCAATATAATATCTCAACATTACTACTAACTAGTATGGGTTTCTCAAACTTCAAAACTAGGGAGTCATAAGGCATACATCTCATGTTTGGTTCCACTTCTCTCTTCCTTTTTTATTTGTTTCTTGGAAACTCGAAGTCGATCACTCTCCTGCAAACATACAAAGACCTCGAGGTGGAAAGAAAAAAGAGGGAAAATAAGGAAAAATGGAGAAATATTTTTGTGATTTTTAAGAGAGGGAAATAAAGAATAGAAAATTGGTGGCAAAGGTCGGCTAGAAAATTTTGAAAGCAAATAGAAAGAACTAAAGATAAAGTGTTGGGGAAACCAACACGAGTGCTTATAAACTCAAATAAAAATGTAACCTTGAAATAAAATAAAAGCAAATAAACGCCAACTAAAGATACATGAGGAAACTTCCCCAAGCTTAGGCTTTTACAAGACCTTCAAATCATTGTGGTGGCAGGAAAAAGTCGTTACTTCAGTTCACGAATTGAGTGGAGAGGTTACTTGTTGATTCTTGGAGGTTTAAAGAGAGGTTTTGCATCCTCTCCATAATCCCTCCAAGTCCTTGGAAATCTTGGTATGTTGCGAACCTGGTTTGTGGCTGCTCCTCCTGATGAGGGGCTTCTTGCTCCTCCTCTTGGTCCTCACCCTCTTCACGAATCTCCTCCTCGGGTTGGTACTGCTCAACCTACACATCATATAGCAGACGTCCTTCCTCGATAGAGAAAAGACCATTAGGCAGGGGAGCGGGGTAGATACGCCCAGCTCCAGCAATATGCAGATAATAAACACCACCTCTCCTAGTGAGCATTCCACAGGCCCTCGAGGTGGAGAAACCAACACAGGTCTCACCTAGTAAAGGTTGCAACTCACCTAGATCGATGTCTAGGGCAGTGGAAAGCACGGTGATGATGCCTCCTCCTATGATTAACCCTTGGCTTTGGGAGGCTTGCTGCTCTAGGTAGCGCACTAGGATGACGCCCAAGTTGAGTGACAGGTTGCAGTTGATGTAAGCAGCCTTTGCAAGGACTAGGATGTCCTCCTCGTTAAGTCTTGTGAACTCATTGCGTGCCTACAAGGTGTTAGCAATAACATAGAACAAATAGCGAATTACAGGATGTTGAATATTCTTCCCCTTGTTCACTCTACTAGTGAAGCTCATTCCATTATAGTATTGATCGGGGGAAGGAATTAAGCTAATAAAGGATGCACGTAGAGCAATAACATCATTGTTTGGAAAATTAAAGCATGCACACCATTCATCTAACGTTAAGGTGTAGTTGTTGTTCATCAGATGGAAAGAAATAGTATCCTCTCATTGCCACAGTTTAACAGTGCTTTGCAATGAACGTAGGAATTCAATGGTTAAGTGGCGATAAGTAGGTACATCATTGTACACAAAGTTTTGCAGGCCAGCTCTATTACAAAGTAAATTGAAGTCATTAGAATTACCGAGTTGGTTCAATATAAGGGGGCAAGCCCACTTGGTGGCCTTCACTTCACGGTTCTTGATCTTGTTGAAGCGTTCACGATGAGCCTCATCCCTGAACCGTATCCCCATGTGTTCCTGGGCGATTTCCCGAGAAGCACTAGCGGTGGCACGCGCACGAGTTTGGCTCCTTGTGTTCATCTTCTAAAACTTTGAAGAAAGGCAAAAATAAAACTTTTTGATGCAACAACAGTAAGTATAATATGTTCCTCATCTAAGAACACTAAAGAATCTCCTCAAGATAATAATCTAGGTAAGAAAATCATGGCAATTAGTTCATAGTAGGTCTCTCTCTAGATTGATAATGACAATAGATCGAAGATGAATTTGCAAAAAGTAATTAGAGGATCGCAGGAAAAACATACCGTAGATCACTTGTGTGTGAGGAAATCGAACAAAATTGAGTAGAGATGAAGATCCCTTGAGGTTTTGAGAGAGTTTGGAGATAGAAGAAAGAAAAGGATTGAAGTTTTGGAGTTGGGAGTACCTTCTCATGCAATTTTGTGGTCGGACACAACTATACAGGCGGAACATGCATTCCGACCGTATAGTTGGTGTTCTGTGAAAATATTAGGTCTTTCTCCTAGAACCGCAGCTATACGCCCACAACTATACGGGTGGAACAAAATGTTCTGGCCGTATAGTTGGTCGTTTAGCTGTCTGTCCCCGCGATTTTTTTTTGCAAAAGGCCTCGATATCTATACGACCAGAACTATACGGCCGGAATATTTATTCCCGCTGTATAGTTGGTTGTTAAACTCCCAGTATATATGAAAAGAAATTGTTCGGAGGCATTGATATCTATACGACCGGAATTTTTATTCCCGATGTATAGTTGGTCGTTAAACTCCCAGTATATATGAAAAGAAATTATACGGAGGCATTGATATCTATACGACCGGAACTATACGGCCAGAATTTTTATTCCCGTTGTATAGTTGGTCTTTAAACTCTCAGTACATATTGTAGAGAAATTTTCGATGACAAAGATAACTATACAACCAGAACTATACAACTGAAATTTTTATTCATGCAGTATAGTTGGTCGTTAAACCGTCTGTATGCATAAAAAAAAATCTGTTTCTTCGTAAACTATTTCTTTTCCTGTAACTTAGCGATATACCTTGTTTTTGACAGAAAATATTGTCGACCAACAATAGCATGAATAATGCAGAAATTCAAGTACTACCAAATTTCTTCTCCTCAAATGGAGTTTTCTAGCACTTTTTATTGAACATGAACTTAAACTAAAACTAAAAATTTAACTCAAACCTTATTTTAACATGGGTTGCCTCCCATGGAACGCTCTTTTATGGTCAATAGCTTAACCTTGATGATACTCACTTGGGCCAGATAAGTGGAACACCCACTCCAAAGTAATTGGCCTTCAAAGTGATGGCCTCCTTCTCGTCATGTTTGGCTTTCTTCTTCCTGGGGAAATGAATAACAAAAGGATCCCACGAAGGCAATTGCAACTTCACGTTCCCTTCATGAAGGTTAATTAAGGCTTTTATAGTTCTTAAGAAAGGACGGCCTAGTATTATAGGAGCAACAGTGTCTTCAGGCATGTCAACAATAACAAAATCAATGAGAGCAGGACAACCTTTGATGTAAACTAAAATGTTCTCCTTAATCCCTACAACTTGTTTGTAGGTAGAATCTGCTAGATGCAATTTTAATTCAGTAATTTCAAAGGAGCCAAGATTTAACTTGTAAAAAAGACTCTTTGGAACTGTTGAGACGCTTGCACCTAGATCACAAAGTGCAGCTATCTCATTAGTTCCAATCTTTATCTTAATAGTAGGCTCAAATATGTCATCTAGTTTAACAGGTAATTTTTCAGCGATTTTCTTGTATTACTCTTCAAGCTCGCGTACCTTAATTGCTACTTGATCAACAAAGTGTTGATACATGACTTCATCATTACCTTCACTTACCGGAATTTTGACGTTGATCCTTTTTACGAGATCTTCGATGGTGTAGCTTGGTGAAGAGGCATTACTATAATCAAGTTCTTTAGGCTCCTCCCTTTGGATCCTCATCATTTTGAGTTCTTCAACAGGATTGGGCTCAGCTTTACCTGCGAATTTAGTTAGAATGAGAGTTTGACTCTCGGTTATCTTACCCAGCTGTGCCTCAACGATCCTTGTTCTTTCTTGAAGGGCTTGTAAATCATTTCTCAAACTAACAACTTGGTTAGATAATTTACCAAGCAGAGCATCATGGTTCTTCGTAAATTTGACTAGAATATTATTTTGTTCATTTTGCGAGTCTATGAAAGACGTAAGCGTTTCTTGGAGACTACAATTACTAGCTCCGATATTATTATTAGAGTTATTTGTAGGACTAGCATAATGTTTATGAAAATTAGGATTGTAACTCTTCTTCCAAGCAGGATTATAATCATTACGAGCTACGAAGTCTATTTCTTATATATTTGTTTTAGGGGTCGCTCGTACCTGAGTTTACTTAGCTTTTACGGCTAGTATGAGCTCATCCAACTTAGCATTGAGATCTTCGTTCTCTTGTGGTGAGACAGAGTTCACCTTCTTCGTGTTTGATCTTTCAATATGCCATTGGGCATGTTTGTCTTGCATATTGTCTAGCAGCTGCTTTGCTTTGATAATATGTTTACCCATGAATGATCCTCCAGCTGCAGTATCAAGCATAGACTTAGAGACAAGATTAAGAGTATTATAAAATAAATAGAGGATTAACCAATCTTCTATCCCATGACTAGAACAGTTTCTTAGGCATTCTTTCATCCTCTCCCATGCAAACGCTAATGGCTCACATTCTTCCTGTCTAAATCTAGTAATATTAGATCGGAGTTGCATAGTCTTTACAGGTGGGAAAAATTTAGTCATAAATAAAGAAGTCCATCCCAACTATGATGTGATAGTATTTTTAGGCAAAGATAGCAACCATTCTTTAGCTCTTCCTCTTAGAGAGAAAGGAAATAGACGTAATTTGACCGCATCAGGGTCAATGTCTCTTATATGCATCATATCACATATTTCAGTGAAAATATTTAAGTGCATACTTGCGTCTTCAACAACAGCGCCTTCAAATTGATTATGTTGAACTAAACTTAAGTAATGGGGCTTAATTTCATAATCATCAGCAACAATTGCTGGCTGAGTAATAGGAGTATGCAAATAATCGTTACTGGGAGTAGCAAACTCCCCAAGCTTCTTTTCAGCCATAGTTCCTATGTTTTTGGGTTTTCTTAGATTAAAAATTATAACAACAAAAACAAGAATTTAAAGACTAACTAATTTTTTTGGTTTATCAAATAAAGACTGAAAGCAAACTAATAAAATTAAAAACAAGAATTAAAACTAGCAAGGTTCCTAATAACCTCACCAGGGTAGCTATTGCTTCCTCAGCAACGGTACCAGAAAAAGGGTTGATACCTTCGATCCGGATTACGGATGTAGTATAGCTCTTTTCCCTAGTAGACCTAGGTTATCGAATCCACGGGAAGCAAATGCATAGTGAAGTTACTTTAACAGACCTTCTGGAGGTTTAGAATTCCTTTTGTGTTTTCACCGGACCAGTAGCTTGTGTATTTTTGTTGTTGTCGATGATGGAGAGAGAGGGCCTAGGGCGTTCGGTTTCACCTGTAGCTGTGCAAAAACATCTGATGGAAATAAAAGATAGAAATAAAGTATGCATGTACTTGTTAGAGCAAGATAAATTATATGTGGGCAGTGCATCCATATTTACTATTGCCTCCGCAATCGCTTATAGAAATAACCTACTAGTCTCATCCATAGAAGAAAGAGAACTAATGATATGCATAGTGATGTCACCGTTAATCCCAAGCAATTACTTCACATACAGCCGTACTAGCCCTTCTGTCACTAGGGTTCCCAACTTGCAGATCAGTCATCACTCATACTCCCTATACCTGGCTCAACCCTCGAGGTCTTGGGTACTTGACAAGTCCTTGGATTGAGGCAAGAGAGGATACAATAATCATCATGTCATACAAACTAATACACGATCCCATCTATGATAAATCAGATGCACAATTGCTACATGGCTAGGCCGAAGCCCTTAGCCCAAGGAGAATTACTCACACATAGAGATGAGATCAACAATCACAAACATTGTAATAAAAATCATAAGATTGATAGTAATAGTCTTACAATGTCGCCAGTCGGAGAAGAGATCTACTATTACAAGTGGTGGAGTATAGCTATGTAGATGGAAAAGGATGTGGAGATCTAGAGGCGGCTTTCTAGCGAGGTATGGCTTCTTCGGGGTCTGGGGCGCAGCGAGAGATGTTTTCTCGTCGCTTGAGGCTTCTTTATATAGGGGTACCTTCACGAAAGTTGTTATGTTTGACCTAACGGTGGCGACGCTAATTATACGACCGGAGCTATACGGTCGGAATTTTTGCTCCGGCCGTATAGTTGGTCGTTACGGCGTCTGCCTTTGTTGGACGACTCCTGGTTTCTTCTGGTTGAAGGAAATATCGTATCTTTGACTTTAATGTAGTGATTCTCTCCTTTAGATGACATTATCTATATAGGAAAAATACAAGAACAAAGGATTGCATACCCCTCTGAATATTAGCATTAATGGCAGGGTTTAGCGAGATATTTCATCAAAAATATGATTAATATCCAGTTTAAACGTGGATGTAGATGGCTATATTTTAGAGCCATCAGTTGCCCCTTATCAAAGTCACTTACCACATGAACTTGTTTTGCCGGTGGAATATATCTTTCTCCTGCTTCTAGCTTGTTTGGAAAATACCGGATGATTTCAGCATCATAAACATTGAAGATTATTTTCCCCTCAGCACAATCAACTGATGCTCCTGCAGTACTAAGGAAAGGTCTTCCAAGTATTATGGATAATTTTTCATCCTCTGGCAGTTCAAGAATAAAAAAATTAGTGGGAATAACATGCTTATGTATTCTAAGTAGAACATCCTCAATCATACAAATTGGTTGTTTAGTGGACTTGTCAGCCATGTGTAAAGTGATAGTAGTAGGGGAATACTCCCCTAATCCTAACCTTTTATAGAGGGAATATGACATTACACTAACTCCTACACCTAAATCACACAAGGCATTGTGAATATTAGTTTTTCCAATTGAGCATGAAATAGTTAGTATTCTAGGATCTCCCGATTTAGAAAATAGCTTCCCATTAGCAGGATAACTAGTCACCATGGCAACGGTTTCAAATATTTCTTTCTTTCTACTAATAATATCACGGAGGAATTTAGAATAAGTGGGAACTTTTATTGCATCCGCAAATGGAATTTCTAGACAAAGATCACCGAGTGCCTTTTTGAAAGAATTATAGATTACCTGATCCAGTGCTTTCTTTTTTAGATCTGGATAAGGAAGCTTTTGCTCACCTTTCTTATTTTTGTCTTTTACCTTTTGTGGGGGATCAGGCTCTTTTGTTGCTTTCTTTTATTGTTGCTTATCGCTTTTCTTCTTTTCTACTACAATAACTTCATCTTCATTGCTTGTCTCTTTTTCTTCTCTTGGATCAACCGTCTCTACACTAGAGTCATATTGGTCATCCTATGCATCATTTTGGTCCTCCTTGGTTTGATCTTGTGTTTCTTGAGCATTTTCATCTTGAGGATCCACCTGTGTATCATCTTCTTGGCTTGCTTTGAGCAAGGCTTTTGCTTTCGCTCTTTTTCAGCTTCATATTCTGGTGATCCTAATGGTCCTGTAACAACTGCACCTCTTCTTGTAACAACATTAGTAGAAACAGGAATATCTATATCATCTCGAAGAAATTTTTGATAACCAGATGCTATTTATTTACATTGGGTTTCAATCATACTAAGATACTTGTGAAATAATTTTATTTCTTGGAAAATCTCATCATAATTTTTCGTGAGTTCATCCAAAATCATTTTATGTTTTTGAAAATGCTTATGCAGGTTATTATGAGACTTTGCTTGTTGATGTTTTAATTCTTGAAAAACTTTTCTAGTTTCATCTTGTTCAGTAAAAACTTGTAACAAGTCTACTTTGTTTTCCTTAACAAGTTTATAAGGTATACCATTTTCTTTCATTTTTTTGCGTACTTCAGACATAAGATCGGGATTTATACGAAGCATCCCTTTTTCTAGCTTAGTGTCGAAATCAGGATTGTATATAGAATCATTCTTAGGCCTAGTGGACATTAATTCCAAACATGCTTTAACAGTTAATGTATTTATAGATCCTCCTGCTTATAAGTTAAGCAACTCTCTGCTTTGAGTATTAAGACCATGGTAAAATAAATGGCAAATAGTTAATTCAGAATATCCATGATTAGGAATTCTATTGATCATTCCAAAGAATCTATCCCAGTCTTGTGGGTAGTTTTCTCCCAAGTTCTAACTGAAGTTGCATATGCTCTTTCTAGTTCTAGTTACCTTTTTAAAAGGATTAAACCTATTTATGAATTTGACAATGCAGTTTACCCAACATTTAATGTAATGACGAGGGAGAGAATATGACTAGTCTAGAGCTTTACCTTTGAGAGACCAACAAAAAAAATTTAGACGAGATAAATCTCTTGGCAAACCTTTTGGTCCAAGTGTTGTCATCAAATCGTCAAACTCTCTAATATGTCTTATTGGGTCTTCATCTTCCCTTCCACTGAAAGCATTTTCCAGCAAAATTTTAATAATTCCACCATCAAATCGATATTCTCTAACTCTAGGGTTAGGAAATTCTATTGGTTGTTTAAGGAAAGCAGAGTTTGGATCACTGTATTCTCTGAGAGTTTTCTCAGGTTTCTTGGGAGTTTTCCTGTAAATACACATGATTTCCATAATATCACTTAGGTTTTCAACTTCAACCTTGTCTGATCTTAAAAGTTTTTCAATAATTTGTTCACGCCTTTGAATAGGAACGCGCTCAAAATAATCTGGTAAATAGATCCTACCAGAGCGTGTAGACCCTTTGTCTCCTAGGGAGACCATTTTGTAGTAGTAACACATGAAATGTCAAGAGACAAACACTTAGCGCTTAGGTCCCCAGCAATGGCGCCAGAAAATAGCTTCATGTCTACAAGTGTAGAGATCGTTTGTAGCTAGTTTCAAAGTATAGATATCGATCCCACGGGTAGCCCAAAGGTAAGTGTTTATGAGTGAAGTCTCTGTCACACTCAAAGTTGTCAGATGTGTTCGAGTGAATTGACTACAAGTGTGGAAACAAGAATGAAATTTGGATTAAACTGGATGTATTTAAATAAAACTAAAATGTAAACTTCAGTAATAAAAAGCATGAAAGAAAAGAACGATTTGGTTGGTTATTGTTTTCTATAGATGAAGAAAAAGGCGCGGGGATGGTGATAGTGATTGTGCCAGGTGGACGAATGATAAGTGTAACAATTATAATCTTATAAATATATGGAGGCACATCACATCTCACCAATCCCTTACATTTCCCACGCCCAAGGAACTTACTCACACATGAGAGAATAAAGCATCATCGATATAATTAAATAAAGGGAGTTCTTCTCAATGTTACCGTGGGGATCCACAATAAGAATAAAAAAGTAATCCAACACAATTCAAAATAGGAAGAAACAATCTCAAACCCTAGTCTTGCAAAGTGAAGAAATCTCTCTCTCTCTCTCAAGTACAAGTAATGGCTATGAGGGTGTGATGGCTAGGAGGTCGAAGATCATGGAGAAAGATGAAGAATGTCTCCCCCTTCTTCTCTGGATCTCTTCCTTCTCCTTTCTGGATGGGATGGCGGCTGCTGTGTTATGATTTCGTGTCTGGCTTCTTCACCGAAGTTGTCCCTTTTGACAAGACAGCGGGAACTATACGGCCGGAAAAATGTTCCCATTGTATAGTTTCTCACTAAAGCCTCTTTATGCCTCCCATGATTGCTTTCAAAAAGGGACTTGCTTGTTGTTGCCTAAATATTGGCTTTATCTTGTTAAAACCTTCTATTGATGTTCAGAACCTGAAACACACATTAAAAACCAAGTTTTCTTTGCTACCGAAGTATTAGCGTTAGGTAAAGCTAGAAAACGATCAAATCCAGGAGAAAACCATCAATAAAAACCATAAAAAATGTGTCGAATCTCACAGCTATCATTTATCCCCAACAAGAAATTACATGTTTAAAATTCCAAATTAGTACACTTACTCAAGGCCATCTGGAATAATAAGGGATTTCGCCTCCTGGGTCCTAGGCTCAAACCTCTCGTCAGGGACTTTTGATTCCCCACGATTCCACAATTTCTTCCGCGGCACCTGCACCACCAACTCGTATGTATGTAGGGTCTGCCTCCTCTCTAGACTCCGCCTCCACCTCGGTTTCCACCTCCTCCTCATCTCTAGACGGCCCCTCCCCCTCCTCCGTAAGGAACAACTCAGGAGCCACGTCGCCAGAAGTGGAGGGTGGTGGGTCAAAGTCCACGCCTCCTCCCTCGCCACCTCGTCCTCCTAGACCTCGACCTCGTCCTCCTCCCGCACCGCCAAGATTGGGGTAATGCGGATTGGGAGTTGGTTGTCTCCCACTCCGTGTAGCATTTTTCTTGCACCGTTGCAGCACCTTAAGCAAAGACGACAAGCTAGCCTTGCTGCTGCTCATATTGTTCAATCACCTGCATTGAGTAAGAGAAAATAATTAAGGACAAATACATAATAAAATATAAACACTAAGTATAAAATGCATTGAAAAATAATAGAATGCATTGAATAATAATAGAATGCATTAACAAAACAATCAAGCACAAAGACATAATAGAATGCATTGTGAAAGAACATTTATTGTCCTAATTTGTTTTGGTGTTCGTTAACAACACAAGGTACATTTTACTGTGTCTTAATGTCTACAGGTCAATCCATTGAAAAGGGAAAAAGTCTGAATGTTGTGGGAAAACTCATGGACAAATCTATGATTACCTGAAGACTTCAGACCGGAGTCTCCGGTGTGGAGACACCGGAGCCTCCGGTGTGGTTCGGAGTTTCCCCAGGAATTCCTGGTGTGAAGTCAGGTCTTGGCCCAGGGTCTCTCTGTGTGCGGTCCGGAGATTGACCGGATATCAGCCGGATTCTCCGATGTGTCTCCTCAGGCCAGAGTTTCCCGTGTGGACACACCAGAGTCTCCGGTGTCTCTGGTATGGAGTTATGGCCAGAGTCTCCGGAGTGGACGCCAAGATTCTACCAAAACCAGCCAGAGTAGTGGTTCGGAGATGGACCGAAGGTGGGGCAGAGTTTCCGGTTTGGACCGGAGTCTCTGGTTTGCTAGACCGGAGTCTCCGGTGTGATTGGTTCCTAGCAGTCAGAAAACGGTTCACAATGTGTGTCTTATAAATAGGGGACCTCATCCCCTTCCTCCAGCTGCTCGTTCTAGAAAAGCAAGACCACACCATTAGTGCCACCAAAACTCCAAGATCACTTCATCCAACCACCCAAAGTCGTTGATCTTTGGGGAATCGGAGGAGGCATCGATCTACAACTTCACCAAGAGAGATCTTCATTTCCCCCTCATTCACTTGAGGGCCCCTTGCTCTAGGGTTTCATTGGAAACCCTAAGCCTTATTTTGGTTGATTTTATTCTTACTAGCTTGTCTTTGATTGCTTGACAACTAGCTTCTATTCGGGAGCCTCTAATTAGGTTGTGGATGTGTGCCTTGAACTTGTTGTAAAGGTGTCGGCTTCCACCTTGAAGGTTGTTGTATAGTGGAAGAGGTGAATCGAACCCGTTGGTGTGAGGTTCATTGGAGAACAAGAGAGGCCTCTCGTGGCATTGGTGTTGACCCACAAGTATAGGGGGTGTATCGCAGTATTTTCGATAAGTAAGAGTGTCGAACCCAACGAGGAGCAGAAGGTGCTGGCTAGTGGTATGGATCAGGAATTCTCTGCAAATACTTAGCAAACATATTTTTAGGGGTTTTCGATAAAGCAAGTAAACAAAGTACGAGTAAGTAAAATACGGTAGGAATAAATGCAACAAGTGGCCCAATCCTTTATGCAACAAAGGACAAGCTGTTTGTATTTCTATAGATGACCAAACGTTCTCGAGGACACATGGGAAGACTGTCAAGTGCTTTCGCTTCATATAGTCGATTAATCTTCTCTAGCTTGCTAAGTGTTGTGTGGGTGAACCTGTGCTAATGCACCGTCCCATCCAAGACTTAATACATACTTTTGATTAAACCCCCTTGCAAACATCTGTAAGTACAAGAAAGTAATTAAGGTAAAACCTAACCACAACTTTAAACTCTAAGACCCTTACGTCCCTTGTGCAATGGTTTCCTAACGGGGGTTCAGGTTTCTGTCACTCCGGCAACCCCTACGATTAGTAGCCAAATACACAATGCATTCCCCTAGGCCCATATAGGTGAAGTGTCATGTAGTCGACGTTCACATGACACCACTAGAAGAAGTACACCACAACTTAAATAACAATCTATTGAATCTTTCTCAATGCAACTCCACTACTAACAACAAGACTTATCCCATGTCCTCAAGAACAAAACGAACTACTCACAAGACATCATATGGATCATGATCAGAGATGGAATAATGATGTATAACAATCTGAACATAAACGATAATTCAACGGTTCACTCAATAGCATCAACTACAAAGAGTAATCAACACCGGGAAAGTTTCCTCTATGAACTATGGAAGATTCAACCAATTGTTACAGCAATATGGAGATGGTGATGAGGGTGCTGATGGTGGTGATGATGATGATGGTCCCGATGAAGTCCAGCTTGATGATGGTGTTGATGGCGACGATCTCCCCTCTCCGTGAAGGAATTCCCCCGGCAGAAATCTGTCTGCCGGAGAGATCTTTCTCTCTCGGTGTTTTCCGCCCCGCAGAGGCGGCAGAATCTTTCTGTGGTCGCTCCCCCCGTCTTAGGGTTTCGAGAGGAAGATATACGCCAGAGGGGAGAGGCTGGAGTGGGCCAGGGTGGCCACACCACTCCCTGGCGCGGCCTAGGCCTGCCCACGCCATGGGGTGGTGTGGGCCCCCTGTGGCCCACCTCCACTCCATCTTGTGGCATCTTGAGTCTTCTAGAAAAATAGAATTTTCCGTATATTTTCCTGGATTTTCTGATCTTCGTGAATTTTGCCTCCAAACAGCACCTTTTCCATCAGAATCCTGACTGCAGCGGTCCATGCTCCAAAAGTCATCAACCATGCAAAAACAGATGAAATAACATAAGTATCACCTCTCAATACGAAATATATCAATGAATAATAGTGAATTAAGACATAGAATAGTGATGCAAAATGGACGCATCAACTCCCTGCAAGCTTAGACTTCGCTTGTCCCCAAGCGAAATGAGCTCAATAAACATGACCTCAAGTTTATGGAGTGAAGAGTCGATAAAAGAATACGGACAAGAAGCATCACATTCATCAAATACATAGATCATAATAGAAGACAACTCACTATTATACAACTCAACTTGCAATGAGTAAAGGAAACACAATAAAGATACACAAAGTGAATCATCATTGGTAATGGCAAACTTAGCTCTTGGTCGAAGAATAGTTGATAATATGCTGAGTTCACAAATAGCTGGTTTTCAAAGAAAGCTTTCAAAGTAGTAAACTTCAATATAAGAGCAATGTGCAAAACAAGGAACATAAGAAACATGAGTGAATAAATCACCATATGAATGAATGAAACACATCAACTCAAAATACTTGCTGAGATAGAAGGGAATAGGTTTGCTGACTCAACTACAAAGTAAAAGAAGGGCCCTTCAAAGAGGGAAGCAGGGATTGCAAGTCTCATAAAGAGCTCCCAAAAATTATGATACTTACTAGCTTTCAGCTCTCATTGCCCCTATCATAGGCATCTTTAGGTGGTTAAGGATGCTTCATAGAATGCTCACTATAGTTCTGCTGCAAGTTTCTACCATGATTAGGCATGGCTTAGGCTAGCGGCCCAGGCGTTTCTCTAACACACATATAAACTCCATGATCTTACAAGTTCCACTTTTATTTCACACCGTCGGGATCCATAAGCAAAAGAACATGATATCAACTAGGTACAAGTACCAACGAAGTGTTGAAAGTGGTCCCCATGATACATGGTTCGGCTAACTTCAACTCATAAAGCGCAAGCATATACGCAACAAAGAAGGACCCAATGGTTCAAGTTTATTAAATGCAAGAAAATAAAGTGTGCCATCAAGTTCGTGAGAGCTTTAATCACTAATTTTCACATAACAAGTTTAATTTGGAAGGTAGATAAAACAAGAATTTACTTGGAATAGCAATAATGCTAATAGGTAGGTATGGTGGACACAAATGGCAAAGGTTTTGGTTTTAAGGAGGTGGATGCACGAGAAGAATTCCCTCTCAGTACAGGTTTTTGGCTAGCAAGGCTGGGTAGCAAGTATAAGAGTTGAAGGAAACAAACAAACATACAAGTGATAAAGACAAACATGCAATCTTCCTTGGAAGCACAAAAGATCTTAACTAGAGAATACTAGACTTATGAGCAAATCAAGAAAGAAAGATGATGAAATTATTTTTCTCTCTAGTACTTCTATCTTTTTCTTTTCAACTCTAAAAAGGGTGTTGCTACTGACCGAGCCAGGTTTGCCAAAACCAACTGAATTAACTCAATGATCCCAAAGTGCTACCAATACTAACAACAAGATCAATCATATAACCACGAATTGAAAACTAACATAAGCTATGCAAAAGAGTGAATGATAGAACTTCTCATTAATATTCCATAACGACAACTCACACCAAGGGATACATATCTAACGAGAGAGGGGACACTTCCATAATGCAAACCATACTACATAATAACTCCTCTATTCATGATATGACTCTACTAATAAGGTAAAAAGATAGAAGATAGTGATATGATACCGCGGCACTCCCCCAAGCTTGGAACAAACCAAGGGGATGCCAAAGCTGATGACGAATTACTTCTTTGGTGGTGGTGGTATCCTCTTGATGAGCTCCTTGATCAGTTTCCCAAAGTCCTCAATCTCGAAGGTGAGCGTACGAATCAACTCCGAGTTGTGCTCAATGCGACCCATAATCATTTCAGTTTGTGGATCCCATCTCTTGTGATTCTTCTTCCATTCTTCCCACTTGGAGTCTTCTTTTCCTACATGGTTATGGGTAAAGGTATGGAAGGTACTCTTGGTGTTTGGAGAGGGTGTCCTTGGTGCCAAACAGTGACGCGGAGGCTTCCCTCCAGTTGACATCCGTGCCGTCCTTCTGATCTTGGTAGGTTTCACCACTCCAATGCTTGCAATGGTGGTGCCGGTGTGCGGATGTTGGCCTTGCTCCTCTTCACCTTCACTCTTGATCTCCTTCTCCTTCCTGGGGTCTTGGAGGTCTTCCTCCATGGGCTCCTTCCCTTTATCCTTGGCGGACACCATTGTGCTTCTAAGCTCTCAAAGAATATGTCCTGACAGAAACAGATCGAAACAAAAACACGACAAAAACACAATATACGAACCTCGGAAGATCCGGGGGGTTATATATTATGAAGTTTCATATCAAAAAGGAAGGTACTAGGAGAAAACGAGTCGGAGGCGGAGTCCGGAGTGGCCTCACCACCTGATGGCGCGGCCAGGGGTGGACCTGCGCCATGGGGTGGTGTGGGCCACCCTGGCTCCGGTTCTGTCCCTTTTTTGCTTCGTAGCTTTCCTCATTGACTGAAAACTACAAAAATATAGTTGGATTGTATTTTCGTGGAACTTTTCTTACCAGAACTATTACCTAGTTGGAAACGGACTCTGCAGGTCTCTGAATTTGGTATTAAGTGGATCCTTCCAGAGTAATCACTTGAATATCATCGATATCTTCATCTTCATATACTTATTACTTGAGTCATAAAACCTTTCTCTTCCTTATTACACCATTATCTCCACTTCCTGGAAATTTCTTTCACAAAAAACTTCACACAGTTCT
The DNA here is from genome assembly GCA_916181665.1 of Avena sativa. Classification (NCBI taxonomy): domain Eukaryota; kingdom Viridiplantae; phylum Streptophyta; class Magnoliopsida; order Poales; family Poaceae; genus Avena; species Avena sativa. Next base: position 452,990,993 of record OV702295.1, on the reverse strand, counting down.
CATTAGCAACATTAATATAAGTGAAGTGATAAAACCTTTTGAGTCCAACTTCGACTGAAAACCATCAAAACAAAAGTTACTGTAGCAACTCCTTTCGAAAACCCAAAAAGAATTCAAAAAGGAAATCGAATAAAGAAGCAAATGCAAGATTGGCAAAATCTGTCAAAATAGACCAGCAGGTAAAGATCAATTTTTTCGAAAATCTTCTGTTGCTCAAATCAAAAAGTGCAAAACTAACGAAAGTTAAATAACAACCTGGGGCACAAGCACAAAACGTTACAGCTCAATCCAACATACAGAGATCTCTCACGAATTTTTACGGTGAAGCACAAAAATCTGTTTCGGGACAGCAACTTCCCCAAATATTACTTCTCTCTCATTAGAGGTTGATCTTGACACAAAAACCAAACAAAACGGATAAGGAGCGGTTATTACCGAAGTAATAACTTCCAAGACTCAAAGAAACACAAACAAACTGAAAGCAAAAAATGAATTGGGTTGTCTCCCATAAAGCTCTTTCTTTATAGCCATTAAGATGGGCATGATAATTTTGAGAAAGCTCTCATAGGGATATGAATTGAAGTGAAAGAGAGCATTAAGAAGCAAAAACACAAACACATTTAAGTCTAACCCACTTCCTATGCAAGGGAATTTTGTAAACAAACAAGTTGTTGGAACCAAAGGCAACTTGCATAAGAAGGCAAAAGAAGTGCAACATAAAAACTTTCAACATAAAACGAGGAAACTTGATATTATTGAGATGCACAAGAACATTTTTCCCTCTCTCATAATAACTTTCAGTATCATGCATAAACTTAACAATATAGCTATCACAAGGACTATCATAGCAATGATCACTTATTCTAACAGAAAACACAGGAATACTAGCTCTCATAACACTACTATGCGAAACAATATTAGAGGTATCCTTACAAAGGATAGTGTGTCCCTCTTTTTCATACTTAGCAACAAAGTCTTTCACATTTGCTACAATAGGTTCATCAATCATTTGTTTATCAGGTTCAGCAGCCTTACTCATACTTTCATTAACCATACTAGCTATCATAGAATGTTCCTTTACCTTAACTGGAAAAGGCATTTTCTCAATATAAGGTTTAGGTAAAACATGACTAGCAGTATAAACTTCAGTATTTCTTGCAGGAACACTCTTAGCAATATCTTTATAAGGTTCATGATACTTATTCCACTTCTTTTTAGGCACTTCAATATAAGAAGCAAAGGCCTTAAAATAAGAAGCAATAGCTTGAGAGTCTAAACCATAAGCATTTTTAATATTTTGAAAGTCATCAGTTCCCATAAAAGATTCAATGCATTCATAATCATAATTTATACCTGACTTTCTACCTTTGTCATTTTCCCAAGCTTCAGCATTGTCTTGAATACGATCCAGCAGGTCCCATTTAACTTCTTCTTCCATGCGAGTGAATGATCCAGCACAAGAAGCGTCCAATAAATCTTTATCATGTAGAGGGAGCCTTGCATAAAAGTTATTGATAATAATATTGTTGGGGAGCTCATGAATGGGACATTTGAGCATTAGTAACTTCAATCTCCCCCAAGCTTGAGCTGTACTCTCTCCATCAAGAGGCCAAAAGTTGTATATTTGATTCCGATCTTTATGAATCTCACTAGGAGGATAAAACTTTGAATAAAAGAGAGGCACTATTTCCTCCCATTCCAGAGCTTGACCATTCTTCAACAGCTTATACCATTCCTCAGCTCTTCCTTTCAGTGATAATGAGAATAACTTCTTCTTAACTTGATCTGTAGTAATACATGCACACTTGAACAACCAGCATAATTCGTGTATAAAGAGTAAATGATCACCGGGATGGAAAGTTCCATCCCCAACATAGTAGTTATCCATAACACGATCAATAATTCTTGTAGGTATTTTGAAAACATCTTTCTTAGCAGGTGCTGGCTTATGTACTACCTTAGCAGTGGTAGTAGCATTACCAAATAAGAAACTCAGCGAATTATCCATAATGAAAATAAAGCAACTAGCAGAAGTAAACAATACTCATAGTAGAGGTTTCCTTTACCAGTTCCACTCTCCAATAGTGCTTCACTCCCCGGCAACGGCGCCAGAAAATAGTCTTGATGACCCACAAGTATAGGGGGTGTATCGCAGTATTTTCGATAAGTAAGAGTGTCGAACCCAACGAGGAGCAGAAGGTGCTGGCTAGTGGTATGGATCAGGAATTCTCTGCAAATACTTAGCAAACGGATTTTTAGGGGTTTTCGATAAAGCAAGTAAACAAAGTACGAGTAAGTAAAAGACAGTAGGAATAAATGCAGCAAGTGGCCCAATCCTTTATGCAGCAAAGGACAAGCCGGTTGTATTTCTATAGATGACCAAACGTTCTCGAGGACACATGGGAAGACTGTCAAGTGCTTTCGCTTCATATAGTCGATTAATCTTCTCTAGCTTGCTAAGTGTTGTGTGGGTGAACCTGTGCTAATGTACCGTCCCATCCAAGACTTAATACATACTTGTGATTAAACCCCCTTGCAAACATCCGCAAGTACAAGAAAGTAATTAAGGTAAAACCTAACCACAGCTTTAAACTCTAAGACCCTTACGTCCCTTGTGCAATGGTTTCCTAACGGGGGTTCAGGTTTCTGTCACTCCGGCAACCCCTACGATTAGTATCCAAATACACAATGCATTCCCCTAGGCCCATATAGGTGAAGTGTCATGTAGTCGACGTTCACATGACACCACTAGAAGAAGTACACCACAACTTAAATAACAATCTATTGAATCTTTCTCAACGCAACTCCACTACTAACAACAAGACTTCTCCCATGTCCTCGAGAACAAAATGAACTACCCACAAGACATCATATGGATCATGATCAGAGATGGAATAATGATGTATAACAATCTGAACATAAACGATAATTCAACGGTTCACTCAATAGCATCAACTACAAAGAGTAATCAACACCGGGAAAGTTTCTTCTATGAACTATGGAAGATTCAACCAATTGTTACAGCAATATGGAGATGGTGATGAGGGTGCTGATGGTGGTGATGATGATGATGGTCCCGATGAAGTCCAGCTTGATGATGGTGTTGATGGCGACGATCTCCCCTCTCCGTGAAGGAATTCCCCCGGCAGAAATCTGTCTGCCGGAGAGATCTTTCTCTCTCGGTGTTTTCCGCCCCGCAGAGGCGGCAGAATCTTTCTGTGGTCGCTCCCCCCGTCTTAGGGTTTCGGGAGTAAGATATACGCCAGAGGGGAGAGGCTGGAGTGGGCCAGGGTGGCCACACCACTCCCTGGCACGGCATAGGCTTGCCCGCGCCATGGGGTGTTGTGGGCCCCCTGTGGCCCACCTCCACTCCATCTTCTGGCATCTTGAGTCTTCTGGAAAAATAGAATTTTCCGTATATTTTCCCGGATTTTCTGATCTTCGCGAATTTTGCCTCCAAACAGCACCTTTTCCATCAGAATCCTTACTGCAGCGGTCCATGCTCCAAAAGTCATCAACCATGCAAAAACAGATGAAATAACATAAGTATCACCTCTCAATACGAAATATATCAATGAATAATAGTGAATTAAGACATAGAATAGTGATGCAAAATGGACGTATCAGTTGGTGGTTTGAAACCACCCCCTCTCCAAACATAGACGTACTTCCCCTCACAAGGAAGGAACTACGGGAAACAAACCCTTGTGTCTCCGCGTGCGCCACTTTGGTTACTTCTATCATTTACCGCACTTTACTTATCTAGTTCTTGCTTAGTGTTTGTGCTAGATTGACATATAGGTAAATTCACCATAGTTGCATGATCTAGAGAATTTACCTTTTGTGTCAAACCCTAACTTGAAAAAGAGTAAAATTTGAAGTAGCACCTATTCACCCCCTCTCTAGGTTCCCATACGATCCTTTCAATTGGTATCAGCGCCTCGGCTCTTTATTCGGGCTTAACCGCCTAAGAGATTATGGGCAACTCACGAGATGAGGGAGGGAGTGAGGCTAGCAATTCGGTGACCATGGTAGATCTCAAGAATTTGGAAACAAGCTTGAGCTCTACCTTGCAACGAAATCCAACAGTTGCATCAACTTGTTATGAATAATCCAACCTCACCTCCTCCCTCTAAAAGAGGAAACACCACCTAACCCTAAGGAAAATGCTCCGGCTAAGCCAATGGGTGAAGTGGTGGGGGATGAACATAATTCCACTGACTCCACCACCAAAAAGGGTGATGGGAAGGAAGAGCACCATGCGGTTCCCGGATGGTACTCTCCCGACCCTCCAATCCCTCATCCACATATAAATAATAGAGGTGACCCACCTAAGTTAGCTGCACATACTTTTGCTCAATGGCAAGTTTTAATGAAATCTCATGTGCATAGCTCTTGTATTGATTTGTGGAATATTATTGAAGAAGGACTCAAAATTGAGGATCCAACCAACTTGACTAGAAGAGAAGTGGTCAATAGCCAACTCAATGCGACTGCCTTGCACATGATCCAACTTGGAGTGGGGCCAAAGGACTTTCCCCACATTGAGTACTACAATACCGCCAATGAAGCTTGGGATGCTCTCATTGACTTGTTTGTTGGCAATGAGAGCATGAGAAGAAATAGGTATGATGCCTTAAGCAATGAGGCCGAAGGATTATTCATGAAGGATGGTGAGGATCATGAAGACATGTATTGAAGACTCAAATCCACAGCCATCGCCTTCAGGAATGTTGGTGCCTCTCACATTTATGATGCTTGGATCAAGAGGAAGTATGTGAGTGCTCTCATGCCTTTTGAGCCCACTGACTTGAAGAGTCTCCAAGGAAGACACAACTACCATCTCATGACCTCTAATTAAGTTATGCAAGAGATGGCCGCTTTCAAGGTCGCTTACAAGAATGCCAAAGATGCCCGTGCTCATGCCATTGGAATGAGTACTAGTGTCAATCTTGCCTTGAAGGCCAAGGTTGTGGAGTATGATGAAGATGAAGGGAGTGATGACAGACTCTTAATGAGCCACCCCTAAGATGTCAAGGTTGCTCATGGTGAATACATGGCCTTCTATGCAAGAAACTTTTGGAAAGACCCCGCCAAGGCCAAGATGGAGATGCAACGAAGAAGCAACCCCAATGGGAGAAGAGACAATGGGTCTAAGTTGAGAACTTGCTTCAATTGTGGTGACCTCTATCACTTTGTTACTGGTTGTCCCTATGAGAAGAGAGAAGATCATGGGGGTAAACTTGTGTTGAAGAAGACCTCCAAAGCTCCTTATAAGAAACCTGTCATCAAAAGGAATTCCACCAACAAGAAGTCGGGTGAAATTGTCTTGGTTACACATGAAGAATTATCCTCTGACAATGATGATGAGGAAGATGAAGAAGAGAAAACATCAAGTGATGTGGCAGCTCTTGCCACTACTTATACACCTACATTCTCACTCTTCGAGTCTCCAAATGAGAATATCTCCAACAAGAATGTCACTTGCCTTATGGCAAGAGGAATAGAGGTATTATCATCATCACACCCCACCTCCTTAGTTGATGATGAGTTATCCCTTGAGGTCAAAAAGGAATTAGTTGATTTTGATGTGTTTATGAACAACTTCCAAGGGGAGCACAAAAAACATTTTGTGGACCTCTTAAATCAACTTACACACACAAGAGCTCCTAGATGAGAGATGTAAATTAGGAAGAGAGCACATGATTGAGGTAGAAGCTCTAAATAATGCTCTAGAAGAAGAACAAGTGACTAGGATGTCTCTTGAAACTAAACTTGAAGGGCTTGATGAAGCAAATGATCTCATTATTAATAAACTCATCAAGGAACGTGACCATGCTATTGCTAAATATAAAAAGGCTAAAAAGGACAAGATTGACTTTGGTGTTGTTCATGAAAAACTTGCCGAGGACTTTAGGATGCTTGACAAGGCTCACAAGGCCTTAGAGAGTGAACTCTTGTTACTCACAAAGTCTCGTGAAAAGCCTCAAACTCAATTGACCAATGTTCCTTCACCGAGTACTTTCATTCCTTCTAGATGTACAAATATACTTGATGAAAATGCTAGGTTGAAGGGGGGGCTAGCTAAGGCCACCTTTCCCAAAGGAAACAAGTCACTTGATGAACTCTTGAGTAAGCAGAGGTCAAATAATGAGAAAGGGGGTATTGGCTTTGTCTCTAAAGACAAGAAGAACAACAACAACAAGAAGAAGAAGGCCAAGCCCGCACAAGAAAAAGACAAGGTCATTGTGGGTAGTAAGACCACAATTGGCAAAACTATGTCTCATGATGACTTTGCTGGAAGTGCTAACCCTCAGTATGTTTTAATGCGTGATTATTATGGTGATGTGTATGCACAATATGTTGGCCCATTTGATGGTTATATTTCTTGGTCTATTTGGTTTCCCAAGACCCTTGTTGCTAACAAAAGAGGACCCATTGAAAAATGGGTACCTAAAAACTAGTTTGACCTTTTGTAGACCTATGCTTCCGGAGGGTCCAAATGGGTGCTTGATAGTGGATGCACAAGTCATATGACCGGAAGCGCATCTAGTGTCAAGGAGTTGAGACCAAATGTTGATCAAATATCCGTGACATATGACGACAAGTCAAATTCTAAGGTAATGGGTTTTGGTAAAGTTATGGTTGCACACAATATCACTCTCGTGGACGTCATGCTTGTTGAGACCCTTGGCTATAATTTACTTTCAGTCTGTGCTCTTGGAAAGATGGGTTTTGCCATCTTTATTGATAATGATATTGTGATCCTCATGTGGAGCAAGTCTCTAAATGTCGCTTTTGTTGGGTACGTCGAAAATGACTTGTACGTGGTGGACTTTTCGAGGAAAACCACTACAAGTGCGATGTGCCTATTCGAAAAGGCCGATGTGGGTTGGTTATGGCATTGTCGACTAGCCCATGTCAGCATGAGAACTTTGCAAAGCCTCCACAAGGATGGTCATATTGTTGGACTAAAATAACATGTTTTCTTTGCCAAAGATCGTGTTTGTAGGGCATGTGTTGAAGGAAAAATGCATGATTCTCCTGACAAGCCAAAGAACTACATCAAGTCCAAGAGGATCTTGGAGCTCCTTCATGTGGATCTCTTTGGTCCTCCATCTCATGCAAGCCTTTGTGGGAAGAAATATTGCTTGGTGATTGTTGATGACTACTCAAGATACACTTGGGTATTTTCTTCAAGCTGAAAAGTGAGACCCAAGAAAACTTCATTGACTTCATCAACATGGCTCAATGTCAACACAATGTCCCGGTATTAACAATAAGAAGTGACAATGGTACCGAGTTCAATAACTACACATTGAATAGATTTCTTAGTGATGAGGGAATAAAACATCAATATTCCGCTGCATATACCCCTCAACAAAATGGTGTAGCTGAGAGGGAGAATCGAACTCTTATTGATATGGTAAGGACCATGTTAGCAAAGTTTAAATCTCCATAAAAATTTTGGGCTGAAGCAATCTCCACCGCATGCCATGCATCAAACCATCTCTACCTCCGTAAATAATTGATCAAGACTCTATATGAAATTCTTATCGGTAACAAGCCCAACATTTCATACTTCTGGGTGTTCTGTTGTAAGTGTTTCTATCGCATTATGGGTGTTCGTTTGTCCAAATTTGATTCCAAAGCATTAGAGGGTATTTTTGTTGGTTATGGTCTCGAATCCCACACTTATAGAATCTATGACAAGCTCTCCAGAGTTGTCATAGAATCTTGTAGTGTGGGTTTTGAAGAATATGGTGGTCCCCAAGGGGGGCATGTTGATGTCTGTGATGTGGATGATGAAATGCCTCAGGATGCCATAGGAAGAATGGGTGCGGGATTCATCCGCCCTGTTGAGGGACCCCTTATGGCGGATCGAGAAGGACTATGCTCTACTCAAGTGGAGCCCTCATCTTCACAACATCAATAAGATTATATCGAAGAGGACAATGACCCAAGCCAAATACAAGCTGTGGACCCTCAACCAGATGATCAGGAAGAAACCTCTTGCCAGGAGGTGCTTGAGTCTCCATTTGCCAAAATGTCCAGCGGTGCTAAGTCTATTACACAAGGAAGATCTATATAAACTGCCATAAGGGAAGCCCAATGCCTATCTAGAAGTATGTCTGATCAAGACCAAGGTCAATCTTTGCCTCTTGAAGAAGAGAATGATTCCAATGATGATCAAGGTCAAGTTAATGGTCAAGACGAGGACCAAAATGATGAAGTGATCCCCACAAGAAACAACAAGGAGATCGAAACTCGTCGCCAAGCTAGAATGGATAGAATATTGGAATTGAGAGACCACATTCTTGAGAATGTGGTAGGAGATCTAAGAAGAGGGATATCCACTCGAGCTCAACTTAAAAACTTTGGTGAACATCAAGCACACATTTCCATGGTGGAACCAAAGAAAGTATGGGAAGCTCTTAAAGATTCTGATTGGTTGGATGCAATGAACAAAGAGCTCAACAACTTTGAGAGAAACAAAGTATGGAAGTTAGTTGAAAAGCCAAAAGATTGCCACAATGTTATAGGCACCAAGTGGATATTCAAGAACAAGCAAGATGAGCACGGAATTGTTGTGAGGAACAAGGCAAGATTGGTTACACAAGGGTTATCTCAAATTGAAGGCATTGACTATGGAGAGACATATGCACCCATGGCTCGCCTTGAGTCCATTTGTATCCTTCTTTCTTATGCGGCATATCATAACTTTAAATTACAACAAATGGATGTAGAAAGTACATTTCTTAATGGTCCATTGCATGAGTTGCTATATGTAAAGCAACCCCTAGGGTTTGAGGATCCCAAGTTCCCAAACCACGTCTATAAACTTGATAAGGCGCTCTATGGTCTCAAACAAGCCCCACGCACGTGGTATGAGCACCTTAGAGAGTTGTTGTGACCGTGGGTTTGAGGTTGGGAAAATCGATCCCACTCTTTTTACTAAGAAGGTCAATGGGGAGCTTTTTGTATGCCAAATATATGTTGATGATATTATCTTTGGATCATCTAACAAAGCTTTTAATGATGAATTCTCAAAGCTTATGACTAATAGGTTCCAGATGTCTATGATGGGAGAATTAAGGGAATTTCTTGGCTTTGAGATCAAGCAAGTAAGAGGAGGGACATTCTTCAACCAAGCCAAGTATACTCAAGATATGCTCAAGAGATTCAACATGAAAGATCTAAATGGAGCTCCCACTCTCATGGCAACAAAGACCCATCTTGAACTAAACCCAAATGGTAAAGATGTGGATCAAAAGGTATACCAGTCCATGATTGGTTCTTTACTTTACCTTTGTGCATCTGCTGACTCATGTACTAACGAGCTCGTTGGGGAACCCCAAGAGGAAGGTATGATGAGCACAGCAGTAAGTTTCTCTCAGTTATGAAACCAAGGTTATCAATCCAGTAGGAGCAAGGAAACACCCCAAAGGTGTTTCTAGCTGAGCCGTGGCAGGGCGCACTACTGGTGCTAGTAGCAACGTGGAGACCTACACAACACAACCACAGAACTCTGTCCCCAACTTGCGATGAGATTGTCAATCTCACCGGTTTTGCTGAAAACAAAGGATTAAACGTACCGAGTGGAAGAAAGTAATAGTTTGCAGAAAGTAAACACAAAGTAGTAAATAGTTTGATTGTAGATTGAATGTAAAAGAAAAAACCGGGGTCCATAGTTCACTAGAGGTGGCTCTCCTTAAGATAGATAACATGTTGGGTGAACAAATTACAGCGGGGCAATTGACAAACATCGAGAAAGCATACACACATATACTAATCATCTTGACTCCTTTGAGATTCGATTGGGCATTACAACATTATACGTAGACCTCATCCAACTGCATCTATGACTAATAATCCATCTTCAGGTTATCATCTGAACCCCCTCTAGTATTAAGTTGCAAGCAACAGATTATTGCATTACGAATTGCGTGTAAAGTAAATAATACGATTGTTCTATGAACAAAGGATTGTTGTTTTCTCCCTAGTAGCAACAGCACATCTAGTACCTTAGAGATTTCTGTCACTTCCCCAGATTACCAGAGGCATGAACCCACTATCGAGCATAAATACTAACTCTTGGAGTTGCTAGCATCTACTTGGCCAAGATAGCTACTAACAATAGAAAGCATGCAAGATCACAAATAACAAAGACATGATAGAATCAAGAATCAATATGAAATAGCATCTCAATATCCATCGGATCCCCGCAAACACAACATGCAGAATTACAAATAGATGATCTCGATCATGAACGGAGCTCACAAGATCTAGACATGATAGCACAAATGAGGAGAACCAGCCATCTAGCTACTACATGGACTCGTAGTCCAGAGATGAACTACTCATGCATCACATCGGAGGCTTGCATGATGATGAAGAAGGCCTCCGAGTGAAATCCCCTCTCCGGCAGGGTGTCGGGAAGAGCTTTAGATCCCTCCCGATCTAGGAACAGAGACGACATCGGCTACAGACTCTTTCGTGGATTTTTGATCGGGTGCTTAGGGATTCCGTATTAAAGGCAATATATAGGCGGAAGGAGAGGCCGAGGGGGTGCCTAGGCTGGCCTCACCAACCCCTGGCGCGGCCTGGCCTGGCCCACGCGACCAGGTGGTGTGGCCGCCCCCTGGTGCCTCTCCGTCTCGTATTCTGGCTCCGTGTGTCCCTCGGTGAAAAACTGACTTTGGCTTTTGTCCCGTCCAATTCCGAGAATATTCATTTTCTGACTTTCCTGGAACCAAAAACAGCAGAAAACAGGTAGCTGGCATTGTGGCTCTTGTTAATAGGTTAGTCCAAGAAATCATATGAAAAGTACTCCAAAGTGTGGACAAAAGATAAGAAAGTAGATAAAACCAAGCATGGAACATCAAAAATTATAGATACATTTGCAATGTATCAACATCCCCAAGCTTAACTCCTGCTCGTCCTCGAGTAGGTAAGTGATAAAATGAAAGAATAACTTTTGAGGTGACATGCACCATCATAAACTTGATCAAAGTATTTGTAAAACATGGATAGCTAGGATCATAGTACTTCAATCATAACATGAAATATAAAGTTCTAGCAATAAGACAAAGAAACTATGATGCAACATGAAAAGGCACAAACAAAAGATTCATGAATAACTATGCTTTGCAAGACGTTTGTTTGTTTCACATAAAGAAAACATAGCATAGTGGCATTCAGCTTGTCCCTCATAGAGTAGTAAAACATAAATGCATAGGACACCTTCAAAGTTCATAAGAGTGACTAGATACAAATAGTTTAAAATAAGCAATTTCAAAATTATGCATCAATCAACAAGTATTGGGACAATGCACATAGAACTAAGAATGGCCACTATGCTCTCAAAGAAGGTGCATAAAGAAAGAAGGTGGGGACTCAACATATAAGTGGAAGAAAGGCCTTCATAGAAGGAAGTAGGGATTCAAGTCTCATAAAGAGCTTCCAAAAATTATGGTACTTATTAGCTTTCAGCTCTCATTGCCCCTATCATAAGCATCTTTAAGGTGATTAAGGTTAATGAAGGAAATATGCCCTGAGAGGCAATAATAAATTTGTTATTATATATTCCTTACACACGATAGATGTTTATTTTACATGCTAGAATTGTATTGATTCGGAAACATCAATACATGTGTTTTTAATAAACAAAAAGGATTCCTAGTCATGCCTCTCTTATAGACTAGCTTGTTGATTAACAAGATGATCAAGGTTTCCTGATCATGGACATTGGATGTTGTTAATAACAAGGTCACACCATTGGTGGAATGATGTGATGAACATTCATCCGAAGTATAGCATTACGATCAAGTCATTATGTTTATATTGCTATAACATCATACAAAGTAATTTTTATCCTTAGACCATGAGATCATGTTAATTGCTGACACCGGAAGAGTATCTTGATAACATCAAACGTCACACTGTAACAGGGTGACTATAAAGATGGGTTCAGTACTACGAAGGTGTTATGTTGAGGCTCATGGATCAAGAGTGGAATTTTTCAATCCAGATGACGGATAGATATACTCTGGGCCCTCTCGGTGATATCACATTAGGATAGCTTGCAAGCAAGTGATGTGATCACTAGAATGTTATATCACGGGAACAAGAAATGAGTGCATGTCGGTAACGAGATCAGACTAGGTATGGAGATACCGATGATCGAATCTCGGACATGTAATATATCGAGAGACAAAGGGATTTAGTTACAAGCGTTAAAGGTTCTCACGATCACAGAAGTCATCATTGAATGTGTAGGAGTCAGTACGGATCTCTAGGTCCCGCTGCTGATTATTGATCGGAGAAGGGTCTCAATCATGTATGCATTATTCGCGAACCGTAGGGTGGCACACTTAAGAGTTACCGGAAACCATTTTGGAGCACATATGTTTTAGATGAAAGAATTGCAAAGCGCAGGAATTGTTTCAATAGAAACCGGAAATTGTTTCGGGTGAAATTGCAGAAGGTGGTTCTGCATGTGATATTGAAATATTGCAAGGGGCTATATGTGAATGTTTGTTAATTAAAGTAATTAACAAAATTCTGAATAAATTTAATAAAAAGAGTTTTATTAAATGAGAGAGCATTAAATTTGGAGAAATTTAATGCATTTAAAGTGGAGACTTTAAAAGGGAATGTGAAGAGGCATTTTAATGTGGAGGGGTTACCACCACATGAATGGGGGAGGTGAGGGGTCACCCCCCCATGCGCCGGCCATGGAGAGAGGGGGCACCCCCCTCCTCCTATAAAAGGCCACCCATTCCCTCCTTCATCCTCACACCTCCTTGTGAAGGATCTCTCTCCCCCTCTAGAATTATTCTCCCATGGTCTCGGATTAGCGAGATACATGTTCCCGGTGGCATTTTCGTCTGGAAGGAGTTGCTGCTTCCACTGGATCGCTGGAGCGAGGAGGTGGAGGTTGTCCGGTGGCTTGAACGTGTGTGCGAGTGCGGATGGGCTGCTGAGTTGCGGCGCTCGGACTTACTCACGATCTTGAGATCGACAAGTGTACGACTACATCAACCACGAGTTCCTACTCGTTAACAAAGCTCGTTGTCTACGAGGGTAAGTTCTTGTTGGATGTATGTCCACCCGTTGCTTTGTACCTAGTAGATAGATCTTGGCGTGTAGTTCACACCGTAGGAAATTTTTTGTTTTCTAAGCTGCAGACCCAACAGTTAAAGTGACACAACTAAGAGGTTATGCTTGACAAGTTATGAACTGAAATCTCATGCCCCTTACTTACGAAGACCGAACCTCATGCTACTCAACTTTAGTCACGAGTAAGCTCTTGTCATTGTAAGTACATATGTATCATTAAGAACCGCCAATGGGGTACCCCTTGCACATGATACAGGAGCTATCTCAGAATCAAAATGACAAGGCAAGCAGACAATGAGCATCTCAGCGATCTTTTTATTTGCTATTTGCATAGGTTTTTATTGAGGATGCTTCATAGAGTGCTCATTATGGTGATGCTGCAAGTTTCCACCATGATTAGGAATGGCTTAGGCTAGCGGCCCAGGTGTTTCTCTAACACACATAAAAACTCCATGATCTTACAAGTTCCACTTTTATTTCACACCGCTGGGATCCATAAGCAAAAGAACATGATATCAACGGGGTACAAAGTACAAGTGCAATGTTGAAAGCGTTCCCCATGATAAATGGTTATGCTAATTTCAACTTATAAAGCGCAAGAATATAGGCAACAAAGAAGGACCCAATGGTTTAAGTTTATTAAATGCAAGAAAAGTAAAGTGTGCCATCAACTTCGTGAGAGCTTTAATCACTAGTTTTCTCATAACAAATTTAATTGGGAAGGTAGACAAAAACAAGAATATACTTGGAATAGCATAAGCTAGTAGGTAGGTATGGTGGACTCTTTGGAATAACTTGGTTTAAGGAGTTCGATGCATGAGTGGAACTAATACTTGGTTACGGAGGCTAGCAAAAGACTGGGAGCGACCAACTAAGAGAGCAATAATGGCCATAATCATGGAGAGTGACAAAACATCATTGATCAAAGCATAAAGTGATACTACAAGTTGAAAACTAAAGGATCATAAAGGCTATGGTGACTTTGGATAGTCATAACATGGTGTGAGCATGCGCCAAGTCAACCCAAATAAAGCATTAAAGGAGAATACCACAATACTATGCTTTAATATGCTAAAACAACGCATGATTCATCCAAGGCACATTAAGCAATCTCAATTGTTTATAACAAGTCATGCTACAGCAAAGAATACTAATCATAAAGCCAAAACAATACCAAGCATGGCATGACAAAGCATAGGCCACAGTCAAAAACAAGTTCTCTTTACCACTTAAGCATGAGCTTTCCTACTCTTTTCCAATCCAAACTATTTGAAAACCAATGTATGAAAGAGGGGGTCCAACCAATTTATTCAGCAAACTAAGCAAACCAAGCAAAGGAAAAACCAAAACAAAAACGAAAAATAAGACGCTCCAAGAACAACACAACTGTGCATGAAACAATAAAAATGAAGCGTTTCGAAGAAACCTGGGATTTTTATTGATGAAGAGGGGGATGCCTTGGGCATCCCCAAGCTTTGACGCTTGTACTTCTTGGATATTTCTTGGGGTGACACGTGTGGCATCCCCAAGCTTGAGCTTTAGTCTGTCCTTCATCTCATTACTCATTCCTTCCATACACCTGAAATTTTTCCTTCATACAAAACTTCACACAATCTTTATTAGCAACATTAGTGCAATCAAGATAATAAGTCTTTAGGTTCAATTCCAACACCAATAAAACTTCCATTAAAACACTAGCTACTGTAGCACTTCCCTCAAAAAGTTCAATTCCAGGGTGTACTTAGGGATCAACATGGTGAGCTAAGAAAGGGGTAACAACTATAGAGGACTTATTTTTTTTGTGTTTTTAATAAAGAAAGCAAACTAGTTAAACTATTTTTTTGTGTGTTTTTGATATAGAAACAAGCAAACAAAGCAAAAGGAAACTAAGCAAAACAAAAATAACAAAGTAAAGAGATTGGTTATGAGGGACTCCCCTTGTGAAGATGTCCTTGAATCCCCGACAACGGCGCCAGAAAAAAATACTTGCTGACACGTGTACTAACGAGCTCGTTGGGGAACCCCAAGAGGAAGGTATGATGAGCACAGCAGTAAGTTTCCCTTAGTTATGAAACCAAGGTTATCAATCCAGTAGGAGCAAGGAAACACCCCAAAGGTGTTGCTAGCTGAGCCTTGGCAGGGCGCACTACCGGTGCTAGAAGCAACATGGAGACATGCACAACACAACCACAGAACTCTGTCCCCAACTTGCGATGAGGTTGTCAATCTCACCGGTTTTGCTGAAAACAAAGGATTAAACGTACCGAGTGGAAGAAAGTAATAGTTTGCAGAAAGTAAACACAAAGCAGTAAATAGTTTGATTGTAGATTGAATGTAAAAGAAAGGACCGGACCCAAAGGGGATGTTGTGGACAATAGAAAGACAAAGAAGTTGGACAATAACGGTCCATAGTTCACTAGAGGTGGCTCTCCTTCAGATAGATAACATGTTGGGTGAACAAATTACAGCGGGGCAATTGACAAACATCGAGAAAGCATACAAGCATATACTACTCATCTTGACTCTTTTGAGACTTGATTGGGCATTACAACAGTATACATAGACCGTCATCCAACTGCATCTATGACTAATAATCCACCTTCAGGTTATCATCCGAACCCCCTCCAGTATTAAGTTGCAAGCAACAGATTATTGCATTACAAATTGTGTGTAAAGTAAATAATACGATTGTTCTATGAACAAAGGATTGTTGTTTTCTCCCTAGTAGCAACATCACATCTAGTACCTTAGAGATTTTTGTCACTTCCCCAGATTACCAGAGGCATGAACCCACTATCGAACATAAATACTAACTCTTGGAGTTGCTAGCATCTACTTGGCCAAGATAGCTACTAACAACGGAAAGCATGCAAGATCACAAATAACAAAGACATGATAGAATCAATAATCAATCTGAAATAGCATCTCAATATCCATTAGATCCCCGCAAACACAACATGCAGAATTACAAATAGATGATCTTGATCATGAACGGAGCTCACAAGATCTAAACATGATAGCACAAAGGAGGAGAACCAACCACCTAGCTACTACATGGACCTGTAGTCCAGAGATGAACTACTCATGCATCACACCGGAGGCTTGCATGATGATGAAGAAGGCCTCCAGGGTGAATTCCCCTCTCCGGCAGGGTGCCAAGAAAAGCTTCAGATCCCTCCCGATATAGGGATCAAGACGACGGCGGCTACAGACTCTTTCGTGGATTTTTGATTAGGTACTTAGGGTTTTTGTATCGGAGGCATCTTATAGTCGGAAGGGAAGGCCGAGGGGGAGCTGGAGGCGGCCACACCAGCCCTAGCACGGGCCAGGCTAGGCCACGCGGCTAGGTGGTGTGGTGCCCCCTGGCCCCTCTCCGTCTCGTATTCTGGCTCCGTGTGTCCCTTGGTGAAAAATTGACTTTGGCTTTTGTCCCGTCCAATTCCAAGAATATTCATTTTCTGAGTTCCTGGAACCAAAAATAATAGAAAATAGGAAGTTGGCACTGTGGCTCTTTGTTAATAGGTTAGTCCAAGAAATCATATGAAAAGTACTCAAAAGCTGGAACAAAACATAAGAAAGTAGATAAAACCAAGCATGGAACATCAAAAATTATATATACATTTGCAATGTATCAACATCCCCAAGCTTAACTCCTGCTCGTCCTCGAGTAGGTAAGTGATAAAAAGAAAAAATAATTTTTGAGGTGACATGCACCATCATAAACTTGATCAAAGTATTTGCAAAACATTCAAAGCTGGGATCATAGTACTTCAATCATAACATGAAAGACAAAGTTCTAGCAATAAGACAAAGAAACTATGTTGCAACATGAAAAGGCACAAACAAAAGATTCATGAATAACAATACTTTGCAAGACGTTTGTTTGTTTCACATAAAGAAAACATAGCATAGCAGCATTCAACTTGTCCCTCATGGAGTAGCAAAACATAAATGAAAGGACACCTTCAAAGTTCATAAGAGTGACTAGATACAAATAGTTGAAAACCAGCAATATCAAGTTATGCATCAATCAACTAGTCTTGGGACAATGCCCATAGAACTAAGAATGGCCACTATGCTCTCAAAGAAGGTTCATAAAGATAAAAGGGGGAGACTCAACATAAAATTAAAAGAAAGGCCTTCATAGAAGGAAGTAGGGATTCAAGTCTCATAAAGAGCTTCCAAAAATTATGGTACTTTTTAGCTTTCCGCTCTCATTGCCCCTATCATAAGCATCTTTAAGGTGATTAAGGTTAAAGTGACACAACTAAGAGGATATGCTTGGCAAGTTATAAGGCAAAATCTCATGCCCCTTACTTACGAAGGCCGAACCTCATGCTACTCAACTTTAGTCACGAGTAAGCTCTTGTCATTATAAGTACATATGTATCATAAAGAACCGCCAACAAGGTACCCCTTGCACATTATGCAGGAGCTATCCCATAAGCAAAATGACAAGGCAAGCAGACAATGAGCATCTCAGTGATCTTTTTATTTGCTAATTGCATAGGTTTTTATTGAGGATGCTTCATAGAGTGCTCATTATGGTGATGCTGAGGGTTTCCACCATGATTAGGGATGGCTTAGGCTAGCGGCACAGGCGTTTCTCTAACACACATACAAACTCCATGATCTTACAAGTTCCACTTTTATTTCACACCGCTGGGATCCATAAGCAAAAGAACATGATATCAACGGGTACAAAGTACAAGTGCAATATTGAAAGCGTTCCCCATGATACATGGTTCTGCTAATTTCAACTTATAAAGCGCAAGCATATACGCAACAAAGAAGGACCCAATGGTTCAAGTTTATTAAATGCAAGAAAAGTAAAGTGTGCCATCAAGTTCGTGAGAGCTTTAATCACTTGTTTAATCATAACAAGTTTAATTTCGAAGGTAGATAAAAACATGAATATACTTGGAGTAGCATAAGATACTAGGTAGGTGTGGTGGACTCTTTGGAATAACTTGGTTTAAGGAGTTGGATGCATGAGTGGAACTCATACTTGGTTACGGAGGCTAGCAAAAGACTGGGAGCGACAAACTAAGAGAGCAATAATGGCCATAATCATGCAGAGCGACAAAACATCATTGATCAAAGCATAAAGTGATATTACAAGTTGAAAACTAAAGGATCATCAAGGCTATGGTGACTTGGGATAGTCATAACATGGTGTGAGCATGTGCCAAGTCAACCCAAATAAAGCATTAAAGTAGAATACCACAATACTATGCTTTAATATGCTAAAACAACGCATGATTCTTCCAATGCACATTAAGCAATATCAATTGTTTATAAAAAGTCATGCTACAGCAAAGAATACTAAGCATAAAACCAAAGCAATATCAAGCATGGCATGACAAAGCATAGGCCACAGTCAAAAACAAGATCTCTTTACCACTTAAGGACGAACTTTCCTACTCTTTTCCAATCCAAACCAAACTATTTGAAAACCAATGTATGAAAGAGGGGGTCCAACCAATTTATTCAGAAAACTAAGAAAACCAAGCAAACAAAAAACCAAAACGAAAATGAAAAATAAGACGCTCCAAGAACAACACAACTGTGCATGAAACAATAAAATTGAAGCGTTTGGAAGAAACCTGGGATTTTTATTGATGAAGAGGGGGATGCCTTGGGCATCCCCAAGATTTGACGCTTGTACTTCTTGGATATTTATTGGGGTGACACACGTGGCATCCCCAAGCTTGAGCTTTAGTCCATCCTTCATCTCATTACTCGTTCCTTCCATACACCTGAAATTTTTCCTTCATACAAAACTTCACACAATCTTTATTAGCAACATTAGTGCACTCAAGATAAATAAGTCTTAAGGTTCAATTCTAACACCAAATAAACTTCCATTAGAACACTAGCTACTGTAACACTTCCCTCAAAAATCTCAATTCCCCAAAAGAACTCAAAAAGGAACCAACAAGAAGCAAATACAAATAATGGCATAAATCTATCAAAACAGACCAGCAGGTAAATACGAATTTTTTCGAAGACCTTCTGTTGCTCAAATCAAAAAGTATTGAACTAACAAAAGTTAGATAACAACCTGGGGCAGAAGCACAAAAATTTACGCCTCAAAAGGACGTACAGAGATTTTAAACGAATTTTTATGGTGAAGCACATAAATCTGTTTCGAGACAGCAACTTTCCCAATCATTAATTTTCTCTCATTAGAGGTTATTCTTGGCACAAAAAGCAAATAAAAAGGATAAGGAGCGGTTATTACATAAGTAATAACTTCCAAGACTCATCTAAAACTTTTAGGTTATCTCCCAATAAGTACTTTTCTTTAACACCTTTAAGTTAGGCAAAAGAAGCAAGAAAAAGAATCAAGTGTTCTCAAATGAAGAAGCATTAAAAGCAAATTTCAAAAACAAGATCTCTTTACCACTTAAGCATGAACTTTCCTACTCTTTTCCAATCCAAACCAAGCTATTTGAAAACCAATGTATGAAAGAGGGGGTCCAACCAATTTATTCAGCAAACTAAGCAAACCAAGCAAACAAAAAACCAAAACGAAAATGAAAAATAAGACGTTCCAAGAACAACACAACTGTGCATGAAACAATAAAATTGAAGCGTTTGGAAGAAACCTGGGATTTTTATTGATGAAGAGGGGGATGCCTTGGGCATCCCCAAGCTTTGACGCTTGTACTTCTTGGATATTTATTGGGGTGACACACGTGGCATCCCCAAGCTTGAGCTTTAGTCCATCCTTCATCTCATTACTCGTTTCTTCCATACACCTGAAATTTTTCCTTCATACAAAACTTCACACAATCTTTATTAGCAACATTAGTGCACTCAAGATAAATAAGTCTTAAGGTTCAGTTCTAAAACCAAATAAACTTCCATTAGAACACTAGCTACTGTAGCACTTCCCTCAAAAAGCTCAATTCCCCAAAAGAACTCAAAAAGGAACCAACAAGAAGCAAATACAAATAATGGCATAAATCTGTCAAAACAGACCAGCAGGTAAAGACAAATTTTTTCTAAGACCTTCTTTTGATCAAATCAAAAAGTATTGAACTAACAAAAGTTATATAACAACCTGGGGCAGAAGCACAAAAATTTACGCCTCAAAAGGACGTATAGAGATTTTAAACGAATTTTTACGGTGAAGCACATAAATCTGTTTCGAGACAGCAACTTTCCCAATCATTACTTTTCTCTCATTAGAGGTTATTCTTGGCACAAAAAGCAAATAAAAAGGATAAGGAGCGGTTATTACATAAGTAATAACTTCCAAGACTCATTTAAAACTTTTGGGTTATCTCCCAATAAGTACTTTTCTTTAACGCCTTTAAGTTAGGCAAAAGAAGCAAGAAAAAGAATCAAGTGTTCTCAAATGAAGAAGCATTAAAAGCAAATTTTGTTTTCATATGAGAGGCAAAATAAATCTTCTCTCTCTTCTTAGGGAAGTGTTCTATACCTTTCTTGAGTGGGAGTTGATATTTAATAGTGCCTTCTTTCATATCAATAATGGCACCAACAGTTCTAAGAAAAGGTCTTCCCAAAGTAATTGGACATGAAGCATTCCGTTCAACATCCAAAACATAGAAATCAACAGGGACATAGGCATTGTTAACCATAATAAGAACATCATTAAGAATCCCCATGAGTTTCTTTTTAGCATTATCATCAAGTGGGACATTCAAATAACAATCTTCAAGTGGTGGCAAATCAAGCATATCATAAATCTTTCTAGGCATAATAGAAACACTATTATCAAGATCACATAAAGCTTTAAAATCAAAATCATTCACTTTCATATTAATGATGGGTTCCCAACCATCTTCTTGTTTTATAGGAATAGCAGCCTTATGTTTCATCTTTTCTTCTTTAATCTTTATGAGAGCATTAGTAATGTGTTTTGTAAAGGCCATGTTCATAGCACTAGCATTAGGAATTTTAGCAAGGTTTTGTAGGAACTTAATAACTTCAGAGATATTTCAACCATCAAGATCAAAATCATAATTATCATCTAAAGTAGTAGAGCTATTACTAGCCTCAACACTAGTGGTAGTGATAGTAGAAACACTAATGTTTCTAGCAAGTTCATCTTCTCTTTCCCACTTAGCATGCAATTCAGCTAATAGTCTAACATTTTCATCAATTCTAACTTGTATGGCATTAGTAGCAGCAAAAGGATTATCAATAGTTTCAGGTTTAGCAGCCATTTTATTAATCAAAGAGGATTGTGCTTCAGACAAAGATGATATATTTCTTTCAGCATTAGAAAGTTTCAATTGCAAACTAGGAATTTCTCTATTCAAACTCTCAAGTTGATGACTAATATTCTTCAAAATAGTTGATTGTTCCTCCATAGTTTTAGTACATAATTTATTTTGTTCATATTTCATTTGCATGAAGTTTTTAGTGGCTCTCTCAACTTCTAAAATTCTTCCTTCACTAGGTATTCCAGGTTTGCCATTATAACCATAAGTGTTATTAGGAGGGTAGGGCCTATAATTGTTGTTTCCATAAGCATTGTTGCCAAAATTGTTATTTCTTATAAAGTTCACATCAACTTGCTCTTCTTGAGCAACCAAAGAGGCTAAGGGAACATTATTTGGATCAATATGAGCCTTCCCATTGACAAGCATAGACATAATAACATCAATCTTATCACTCAAGGAAGAGGTTTCCTCAACAGAATTTACCTTCTTACCTTGTGGAGCTCTCTCAGTATGCCATTTAGAATAGTTAACCATCATATTATCCAAAAGCTTTGTTGCAGCACCCAAAGTAATGGTCATAAAGGTACCTCCAGTAACAGAATCCAATAAGTTTCTTGAAGAATAGTTCAATCCTGCATAAAAGGTTTGGATGATCATCCAAGCAGTCAGTCCATGAGTGGGACAATTCTTTACCAAAGATTTCATTCTTTCCCAAGCTTGAGCAACATGTTCATTATCAGATTGTTTAAACTTCATTATTTCACTTCTCATAGATATAATCTTAGCAAGAGGATAGTATTTTCCAATGAAAGCATCTTTGCATTTAGTCCAAGAATCACTACTATTCCTAGTCAAGGAATTCAACCATTCTTTAGCTTTTCCTCTTAAAGAGAAAGGAAACAATTTAAGCTTAATAATATCTCCATCTATATCCCTATGCTTTTGCATCTCACAAAGTTCAACAAAGTTATTTAGATGAGCAGCAGCATCCTCATTACCAATACCAGAAAATTGTTCTCTCATAACCAGATTGAGTAAAGCAGGTTTTATTTCAAAGAAAGTAGCTTCAGGAACATGTGGAGCAATAGGTGTGCTCATGAAATAATTGTTGTTGGTGCTAGTGAAGTCACACAAATTAGTGTTTTCAAGAGTAGTCATTTTTTTGTGTTTTTAAATAAAGAAAGCAAACTTGTAAAACTATTTTTTGTGTATTTTTGATAAAGAAACAAGCAAACAAAGCAAAAAGTAAACTAAGCAAAACAAAAATAACAAAGTAAAGGATTGGTTATGAGGGACTCCCCTTGTGAAGATGTCCTTGACTCCCTGGCAACGGCGCCAGAAAAAATACTTGTTGACACGTGTACTAACGATCTCGTTGGGGAATCCCAAGAGGAAGGTATGATGAGCACAGCAGTAAGTTTCCCTCAGTTATGAACCAAGGTTATCAATCCAGTAGGAGCAAGGAAACACCCCAAAGGTGTTGCTAGCTGAACTTTGGCAGGGCACACTACCGGTGCTAGCAGCAACGTGGAGACCTGCACAACACAACCACATAACTCTATCCCCAACTTGCGATGAGGTTATCAATCTCACCGGTTTTGCTGAAAACAAAGGATTAAACGTATCGAATGGAAGAAAGTAGTATTTTGCAGAAAGTAAACACAAAGCAGTAAACAATTGATTGTAGATTGAAAGTAAAAGAAAGGACTGGGGTCCATAGTTCACTAGAGGTGGCTCTCGTTAAGATAGATAACATGTTGGGTGAACAAATTACAACGGGGAAATTGACAACCATCGAGAAAGCATACAAGCATATACTACTCATCTTGACTCCTTTGAGACTTGATTGGGCATTACAACATTATACATAGACCGTCATCCAACTACATCTATGACTAATAATCCACCTTCAGGTTATCATTCAAACCCCCTCTAGTATTAAGTTGCAAGCAACAGATTATTGCATTACAAATTACGTGTAAAGTAAACAATACGATTGTTTTATGAACAAAGGATTATTGTTTTCTCCCTAGTAGCAACAACACATCTAGTACCTTAGAGATTTCTGTCACTTCCCCAGATTACCAGAGGCATGAACCCACTATCGAGCATAAATACTAACTCTTGGAGTTGCTAGCATCTACTTGGCCAAGATAGCTACTAACAACGGAAAGCATGCAAGATCACAAATAACAAAGACATGATAGAATCAATAATCAATCTGAAATAGCATCTCAATATCCATCGGAGCCCCGCAAACACAACATGCAGAATTACAAATAGATGATCTTGATCATGAACGAAGCTCACAAGATATAAACATGATAGCACAAAGGAGGAGAACCAGCCATCTAGCTACTACATGGACTTGTAGTCCAGAGATGAACTACTCACGCATCACACCAGAGGCTTGCATGATGATGAAGAAGGCCTCCAGGGTGAATTCCCCTCTCCGGCAGGGTGCCGACAAGAGCTTTAGATCCCTCCCGATCTAGGGATGGAGACGATGGAGGCTACAGACTCTTTCATGGAGTTTTTATCAGTTACTTAGGGTTTCTGTATCAGAGGCATCTTATAGTAGGAAGGGGAGGCCGAGGGGGTGCTGGAGGCGGCCACACCACCCCCTGGCGCGGGCTAGGCTGGGCCGCGTGGCCAGGTGGTGTGGTGCCCCCCTGGCCCCTCTCCGTCTCGTATTCTGGCTCTATGTGTCCCTCGGTGAAAAACTGACTTTGGCTTTTGTCCCGTCCAATTCCGAGAATATTCATTTTCTGACTTCCTGGAAGCAAAAACAACAGAAAACAGGCAGCTGGCACTTTGGCTCTTTGTTAATAGGTTAGTCCAAGAAATCATATGAAAAGTACTCCAAAGCTGGAATAAAACATAAGAAAGTAGATAAAACCAAGCATGGAACATCAAAAATTATAGATACATTTTCAATGTATCAGCAGGCAGCGGATCAGAGATGCTGAGTATATGAGGAAGAACCGAGAATGGATTGAGGAGGAGAACCGGGCCAAGAGGGCCAAGTATGACAATTTGCAGTCTCTTGCTCACATGTCCAAGAAGGAGTTCCGTGAGCTTCGGAAGACTAATTTCTATGAGCTGCCAAGGACTAGTGAGGATCCTTGTTATTAGAGGAGGGAACATAAGGTATTTATGACTGATGTCTAATGCAAGCTCACCAAGTCCCCCGAGGTACATGGAACTTGAGTACATGTGTGCCAACAATTACTTTCCAGATGTTGTGTGGATCACAGAAAAGCTTGGGTTGCATAAGCTCATGGATCTCCGAGAAGATTATAGCATTCCCCTTGTCCAACAATTCTATGCCACTGTGGTGTTTGGGACTGATCAAGGAAGGACCATGACCTGGATGTTAGGCGATGTTCGCTGCACAGCTACTTTCTTTGACTTTGTCAGGGTCATCAATGAGACCTTTTAGGGTGTGGATGTTCGTATGGGACATCGTATGCATGATGCTGCTCTTGGAGAGAGCAAGAACAAGTTGGCTCCTCTCTATGACAGGGATGCTATTGTCGATGAGGCTAAGGGCCTCAAACCTCTCTACAACCTGTTGCTCCGAATATTCTGCCACAGTATCTCTCCTAGTGCTGGCAATGATGATGCCATTAGATGTGGGCTTGTCAACCTTCTTCACCATGCTCACAAGATATATCATGCCGGTCATGATTCTGATGGGTTTGCTATGGATGTGATGGATTACATTTTTTAGGTGATGCACCATGCTATTCTCTATAAGAAATCTCCTCCATATGCTCCTCTTGTGATGAGGCTTATCAACACTCAGGCTCATGGTTCACCACTTGCTCTTCCTCCCAACCTTACAGAACATGCTTTGGTCTCTCTTCAGAAGAAAGGGAAGATGGTGGCTAGACAGCCGTTTGAGAGTGAGGATGAGGATATCTCTGAGGCTGAGCGTGCTCCTACCCCTCCTAGGGGCTCCAGGAGGAAGAATGCCTCCAATGTTCCCATGCCTCCCGTCACACATGAGGTTGTCAAGGAGAAAATCAAGAAGGCATCCTTTTGGGAGAAGACCCTTTGTTGCATGAATGTTGACATTCGTAAGGGACATCATGATGCCTACAAGAGCAACCGCAGGATTGAGAAACTGCTCAAAGAAATCAAGGCTCAAGGTGAAGAAGAAGAGGAAGGTGAGTCAGAGTACAATGATGAACATGGTGCCGAACCTTCCGCAGAGTCTGATCACACACTTTCCTTTGGGGCCTGGAATGCCATGAATGCAAGCTTAGTGGACTGACAGACTTTCTCTGAGGTTACATCTAGCTTTGCTCCTCAGGGCACTGATGACCCACAAGTATAGGGGTGTATCGCAGTATTTTCGATAAGTAAGAGTGTCGAACCCAACAAGGAGCAGAAGGTGCTGGCTAGTGGTATGGATCAGGAATTCTCTGCAAATACTTAGCAAATGGATTTTTAGGGTTTTTTGATAAAGCAAGTAAACGAAGTACGAGTAAATAAAATACAATAGGAATAAATGCAGCAAGTGGCCCAATCCTTTATGCATCAAAGGACAAGCCGGTTGTATTACTAAAGATGACCAAACGTTCTCGAGGACACATGGGAAGACTGTCAAGTGCTTTCGCTTCATATAGTTGATTAATCTTCTTTAGCTTGCTAAGTGTTGTGTGGGTGAACCTGTGCTAATGTACCGACCTTCCTAGGACTAATACATACTTGTGATTATACCCCTTGCAAACATCCGTAAGTATAAGAAAGTAATTAAGGTAGAAACCTAACCACAACTTTAAACTCTAAGACCCTTACGTCCCTTGTGCAATGGTTTCCTAACGGGGGTTCAAGTTTCTGTCACTCCGGCAACCCCTACGATTAGTAGCCAAATGCACAATGCATTCCCCTAGGCCCATATAGGTGAAGTGTCATGTAGTCGACGTTCACATGACACCACTAGAAGAAGTACATCACAACTTAAATATCAAACTATTGAATCTTTCTCAACACAATTCCACTACTAACAACATGACTTCTCCTATGTCCTCAAGAACAAAACGAACTACTCACAAGACATCATATGGATCATGATCAGAGATGGAATAATGATGTATAACAATCTGGACATAAACAATAATTCAATGGTTCACTCAATAGCATCAACTACAAAGAGTAATCAACACCGGGAAAGTTTCCCCTAAGAACTATGCAAGATTCAACCAATTATTGAAGGGAATATGCCCGAGAGGCAATAATAAAGTGGTTATTATCTTATTCCATGTTTATGATAAATGTTTATTTTTCATGCTAGAATTGTATTGATCGGAAACATCAATACATGTGTGTTTAATAAACAAAAAGGGTTCCTAGTTATGCCTCTCTTATAGACTAGCTTGTTGATTAACATGATGATCAAGGTTTCCTGATCATGGACATTGGATGTTGTTAATAACAAGGTCACACCATTGGTGGAATGATGTGATGAACATTCATCCGAAGTATAGCATTACGATCAAGTCATTATGTTTATATTGCTATAACATCATACGATGTAATCTTAGTCCTTAGACCATGAGATCATGTTAATTGCTAACACCAGAAGAGTATCTTGATAACATCAAACGTCACACCGTAACAGGGTGACTATAAAGGTGGGTTCAGTGCTACGAAGGTGTTATGTTGAGGCTCATGGATCAATAGTGGGATTTGTCCATCCCGATGACGGATAGATATACTCTGGGCCCTCTCGGTGATATCACATTGAAATAGCTTGCAAGCAAGTGATGTGATCACTAGAATGTTATATCACGGGAACGAGAAAAGAGTGCATGTTGGTAACGAGATCAAACTAGGTATGGAGATACCGATGATCGAATCTCGGACATGTAATATATCGTGGGACAAAGGGATTTAGTTACTAGCGTTAAAGGTTCTCACGATCACAGAAGTCATCGTTGAATGTGTAGGAGTCAGTATGGATCTCTAGGTCCCGCTACTGATTATTGATCGGAGAGGGGTCTCGATCATGTCTGCATTATTCGTGAACCGTAGGGTGACACACTTAAGGGATACCGACACCATTTGGAGCAAATATGTTTCAGATAAAGATTTAAGAAAGCGCTGGAATTATTTCAATAGACACCGAAACTGTTTCGGGTGAAATTGCTGAAATTGGTTCTGCATGTAATATTGAAATGTTGCAGGGGGTTTTATGTGAATGTTTGTTAATTAAAGTAATTAACAAAATTCTGAATAAAAATAATAAAAGATTTTTATTAAATGAGAGAGCATTAAATTTAGAAAAATTTAATGCATTTAAAGTGGAGACTTTAAAAGAGAATGTGAAGGGGCATTTTAATGGGGAGGGGTTACCACCACATGAATGGAGGAGGTGAAGGGTCACCTCCCCCATGCGCCGGCCATGAAGGAGGGGTACCCTCCCCTCCTCCTATAAAAGGCCACCCCTCCTCACTTCTCACACACACCTCCTTGTGAAGGATCTCTCTCCCCCTCTAGTATTATTCCCCCATGGTCTCAGATTAGCGAGATACATGTTCCCGGTGGCTTTATTTGGAAAGGAGTTGCTGCTTCCGCTGCTTTGCTGGAGCGAGGGACGGAGGTTGTCGGGGTACCAGACGTGTGTGCGATCACGGATGCACCGCTGCTTTGCGGTGCTGGACTTGCTGGTGCTAGAGCTGGATCTGATGGACGTGCTGGAGCCGGACCTACTGGACTTCATCATGATTTTGAGATCGGCAAGTGTACGACTACATCATCCACGAGTTCGAACTCGTTAACAAAGCTTTGTTGACTTTGAGGGTAAGTTCTCTATGGATGTATATCCACCCGTTGCTCTGTATCTAGTAGATAGATCTTGGCGTATAGTTCTCATCGTAGGAATTTTTTTGTTTTCTATGTTGCGAACCCAACAGTGGTATCAGAGCCTGATCTATGCGTAGGTGCTTAGCATGGGTAGTACACATATGTTGATATGTGGGCGATGATGATCATGTTATTGCATCTTCTATGTATTTTGGATATTGGTGGCATAGTGGGATGAAGCGGCCCGGACCAACCTTACATGTCATCGTACATGAGACCGGTTCCACGACTGACATGCAACTTGTTTTGCATAAGTGGCTGGCGGGTGTCTGTCTCTCCTACTATAGTCAATATCTGATTTACAACGAGTTGCTAATAACTTAGTTATCCTCGTTGTGGTTCATGTTCGTAGGTAAGAACGGTTCTATCTCCGAAAGCCCTAAGCCACGTAAAACTTGCAATTGAGAAATTAGAGGCGTCTAGTTTAGATCGTTGCTAGGCTAGTGTCTTGATATGGTATTGTTGTAAGTAGATGTATGATAGATACTCTTACAACACATTCAACGTATAAATTCCATAGACCTTGGCCTTACACACAAAGGAATGATAGAGATCATACCACGATGCAAATGATAGAGATCAAATGCGTGGACCATATCATCTCACTTTACACATTAGATGTTAGCATCTTATACTGCTAGTTTGGCGCTTTCTGTAGCATTATAAGATGATCCCTCATTTAAATATCAAGATAAAATGTGTTCTTCCTTAAGTATGCACCGTTCTATGGATCGTGTTTTCGAGACACCGTTCTACGCTTTCATGCAACGGGTGTAAGACAGTTTTACACACGCGAATACTAAGGTTCTTACTTGGCGAGCCTAGCATGTACAGACATGGCATTGGAACACGGACCGAAAGGTTAAGCATGAGTCATATAGTTGATGTGATGACCATATTAATGCTCGCCTTTGAAGCTACACCGACTCACGTGATGATCGGACTTGGTGTAGTGGATTTGGTTCATGTAATCACCAAAAAGGCACGAGGGATGTCGTTTTTGAGTGGGAGTTCATTTCTAATTTAGATTAGTCGAACTCAATTTGTCATAAACTAAATCAAAGTGAATTTGCATAATTTGTTGTAGTCATTGGCATTCGTTCACTACCTTATGCTTAGTTTTTATTTGAGATAATAGAACTATAGAATTCTGGATATTTACTTTACGAACTGGTATCGTATTGTTTTGAATGTCAATTTAAAGTTTATAAGTCCTATTGCAAACTTTCAGCAAACTCTATTTACTCCATGAAGTTTAATAAGTAGTATTAAATCAAGAGTAAGAATTCCAATGTTAGTATCTAAAGTATCATGTTTTCCTCCATGATTATTGATATTCAAAAAGTTGTTTTAATATCAAGATTATATTGGAGCTGGAAATTGTTTCAGAAACCATCATGTGTGAAAGATATTGTGATATCTGAAATAAAGTTTTTGGTCGCATTATGATAGAGTATAATTTAGCAAAATACATGTTCTCATATTGTATGAGAATTTGTGAAGGATGGAGATGCTAGGCATCCGAATCTACCAAAAAGGTTTTGGGAACTGATATTATACTCGCGATTCTTCCTTATAGGCTATAGTAGCTTGATCATGAAAGTTGTCATGATAAGGATGAATAGAAGATGTAAGTAAAATGTTTACTACACTAATAGATTACTAAAGAATGGATTTTTGAAAGAACACCAAACATTTGATGATGGTGATCAACTTCAAAGTGCAAGTCCAAAGGTATTAGTATTTGACTATATACGCTTTGTACCATGTGTCATGTTGATGACACCACTATTGATGTTGATAGATTCTTTGAAAATAAAAGGAATTGCTGAAAGAGAATCTATAAAATATTTGGCAGAAAATAAAAGGTTGGAGATGTCCAACTTAGGTATATAGAAGATATACATGTTATGGCTATATTCCTTGCTTGTTAAACAATGTGGTTCTTAGGTATTGGATACCAGTATTGAATACCGAATTGGTTGGTATGAAGTGTCATACAGGACAACGCAATTCATGAACTACAATGGCCTAAGTAACCAGCAAGAGAATGAGTGATGATGTTCATCGAAAACAAATAAAGTGTTATTATGTTTTTCGTTGTCATCAAACCATGCCTTCAAGATTTGTTTAAATAATTGTTATTTTGTTCCGGTATCATGAGAATATGGTTGTTCAAATAATTACCGTATTCCATAAAGGATGGATGAACTTTTACAAGTCTAGTTGGAGAAATCACATCCATAAACACTATTGCTAAAATGTCGCAAGACAAATGATTGAAATATCACTTATGAAGTGACATCGCTGTTTGAATTATATTTGAAAGAAAACATGAAGAAACTCCATGTTGATGGAATTTTGGAGTCCTTGATTTTGATCAATTGACGCATGTGAGACTTTCCTCGAGATAACTGAAACTCCGTTCATAGGCCAAAGAGGAACGGATGACTAGCTTATTGGAAATTGTGCATGCTGATGTGCATAAGTCCATTATGTGTAGCCATATGCGATGGATCTTTTTGCTTCATATGCTTTCTTCAAGAATTTGAGTGAATATATATGTATATTTTCTTAATAAGGAAGAAGTATGAAACATTTGAAAGTTGTTCAAAGACTTTCAAGATGAAGTGAAAATTCATTGTAACAAAAAATAAAGAGTTTATGATTCGATCATAAAGGAAGATATTTGAGTTACATGTTTAGCAAAAACACCTAAGACTTGAGGAATTGTTCCATGATTTGTGTTCCCCGATAAACCATAGGAGTATGGCATATTCGAGAGATGAAATCAAACCATGTTTGACATGGTAAGATCAAAGGTGTCATTCATAAAACTGCCATTATGTTTTAAGGATTGAGGCTTTAGAGACTATCGCTTTTACACTGAAAAGAGCACCATCATGATCCGTTGAAATGACACCATATGAGTTATGCTTTGGGATAAAACCCGAATTGTCTTTTCTTAAATTTTGGTATGCTATGCATAAGTAAAATGTTTACAACCAAAGTCGGATAAGCACGTCTTTGTAGGTTATCCCAAAGAATTTGTTGGGAATTTCTCCATAACACAGAGGACAAAAGAGTTTGTTACTTGGAACGTCAAGTTTCTTGAGAAGGAATTTTTCGTGAAAAGTTAAGTGGGAGGACAATAGAACTTTGATAAGGTTGTTGAACCTTAGCTATATGTGCTAAGTAGCGCAGCACCGGAAAGTGTCCCGGTGGCGGCCACAATGCTCATGGCTCTCGTGATTACAAAAGGTGTGATCTCGGAGATTAGAGTTCCTATAGAACCATGTGGGTCGGTAAGAATCAAATAGTAAGATTTGATAAGCAAGTCGTTATTGTTTTGACAATGATGAACTGACTACATACAAAGAAGCGATGATGGGCCCTGACTCCATAAAATGACTAGAAGTCATAGAATCCGTGATAGTATCCATACACGAGAAAAACAAATTTCTGAACTTGGAAGACCCTCCGGAAAGGCGTGAAGCCTATCGGTCGTGTTTGGATCTATAAAGAAATAAGACATGGATGTTTAACATCTATGAAATAGTCGACATGTCGGAAAGAAGTTTACGACAATGTTCAAGGAGTTGACTATGACAAGATTTGATCTTTCATAGCGATATATAGTCTTGACGGATTAATGTAGCAACCACTACATATAATTTGGTATATGGTAGTTGAATAAACAAAACAAGGTTCTTCTAATAGAACGGTAATCTAGGACATGTACATGACATCGTCCGAAGGGTTTTGTTAATTCAAAGGGTGCTAAAAGGGCATGTAAACTTCAATAGTTGAAGTAAGCATAGCGGAGTTGGAATCTTCACCATGATGAAACTGTTAAAAGAGTTTAAATTCATCGGAGATGATGAAGATGCTTGCATTTGCAAGAAATTAAGTGGGAGCGCTGAGACATATTTCTAATACATTATGTAGAGGACATATTGTTGATTGGAAATGATGTATCTTGAATTGACATAAGTTAAGGATTTCATGAAAATAAGATTTCGATGAAAGACTTGGGCAAACCCAGAATATTAGGCATCAATATCTATATGGATAGATTAAGGCGCTAATATGGTTGTGCTAGACATACATATATAAGATATTGAAAGGGTTCAATATGAGATATTGAAAGGGTTCAATATGGAAACAACAAGAAAGGTTCTTGCTGCATGGAAAGAATTGTATTTAGATTCAAGTGTTTCAACACTTGGTGAGTAAAATCACATGAAGATTCTGATCGATTATACCATGATATGTATATATCCAGAATGTCCTATGCTCTAAATGTTATGAGCATATACCAGAATGATTCATAATATGATCATTGGACAATAGTAAAGATATTCTTATGAGCTTTGGAAGAACTAAGAATATATCATGTATAAGTGACAAATAGTTAAAGGTAGTTCATTGTAAAGTGTGACATTGATACTAGTTTTGTCACAAGATACAAATTAAATTTATCTCAATTTAGACTATGGCTGGCATAATATAATGGAAAGGATGTTCCATGATGGATTTGGATGAGTTCCAAAGTTGAGATATTGTGACGGATACTACAACAAAAGGCTAAGTATATAGCTGCTATAGTAGCAGCAAAGGAGGGCATTTGTGTTAAGTAGTTTGTTATCAAACTAGGTGTGGTTCAAAGTGGGCTAATACTATGAAGATATATTGTGTGACAATAATATCAACATATTTTGAGCCAAACGAACTAAAGGTCTCACCAGAGGACCAAATTTATACAATGCCATCTCATTTGAGAATGAGTTATGCGTAGAGACGCAAAGACATGCAAATACACACGGACCTGAAACTGTCAGATCCAGAGATTATGTCAACCACTAGCAATAGCGTATATGCAACACTAGAAAGCCATAGGTGTTCAATACGCAAAGTTTTTCAAACTAGATTATTGACTCTAGTGCAAGTGGGAGACTGAAGGGAATATGCCCGAGAGGCAATAATAAAGTGGTTATTATCTTATTCCATGTTTATGATAAATGTTTATTTTGCATGCTAGAATTGTATTGATCGGAAACATCAATACATGTGTGTTTAATAAACAAAAAGGGTTCCTAGTTATGCCTCTCTTATAGACTAGCTTGTTGATTAACATGATGATCAAGGTTTCCTGATCATGGACATTGGATGTTGTTAATAACAAGGTCACACCATTGGTGGAATGATGTGATGAACATTCATCTGAAGTATAGCATTACGATCAAGTCATTATGTTTATATTGCTATAACATCATACGAAGTAATCTTAGTCCTTAGACCATGAGATCATGTTAATTGCTAACACCAGAAGAGTATCTTGATAACATCAAACGTCACACCGTAACAGGGTGACTATAAAGGTGGGTTCAGTGCTACAAAGGTGTTATGTTGAGGCTCATGGATCAAGAGTGGGATTTGTCCATCTCGATGATGGATAGATATACTCTGGGCCCTCTCGGTGATATCACATTGAAATAGCTTGCAAGCAAGTGATGTGATCACTAGAATGTTATATCACGGGAACGAGAAAAGAGTGCATGTTGGTAACGAGATCAAACTAGGTATGGAGATACCGATGATAGAATCTCGGACATGTAATATATCACGGGACAAAGGGATTTAGTTACTAGCGTTAAAGGTTCTCACGATCACAGAAGTCATCATTGAATGTGTAGGAGTCAGTATGGATCTCCAGGTCCCGCTGCTGATTATTGATCGGAGAGGGGTCTCGATCATGTCTGCATTATTCGTGAACCGTAGGGTGACACACTTAAGGGATACCGACACCATTTGGAGCAAATATGTTTCAGATAAAGATTTAAGAAAGCGCTGGAATTATTTCAATAGACACCGAAACTGTTTCGGGTGAAATTGCTGAAATTGGTTCTGCATGTAATATTGAAATGTTGCAGGGGGTTTTATGTGAATGTTTGTTAATTAAAGTAATTAACAAAATTCTGAATAAAAATAATAAAAGAGTTTTATTAAATGAGAGAGCATTAAATTTGGAGAAATTTAATGCATTTAAAGTGGAGACTTTAAAAGAGAATGTCAAGGGGCATTTTAATGTGGAGGGGTTACCACCACATGAATGGAGGAGGTGAAGGGTCACCTCCCCCATGCGCCGGCCATGAAGGAGGGGTACCCTCCCCTCCTCCTATAAAAGGCCACCCCTCCTCACTTCTCACACACACCTCCTTGTGAAGGATCTCTCTCCCCCTCTAGTATTATTCCCCCATGGTCTCGGATTAGCGAGATACATGTTCCCGGTGGCTTTATCTGGAAAGGAGTTGCTACTTCCGCTGCTTTGCAGGAGCGAGGGACGGAGGTTGTCGGGGTACCGGTCGTGTGTGCGATCACGGATGCACCGCTGCTTTGCGGTGCTGGACTTGGTGGTGCTGGAGCTGGATTTGATGGACGTGCTGGAGCCGGACCTGCTGGACTTCATCACGATCTTGAGATCGGCAAGTGTACGACTACATCAACCACGAGTTCCTACTCGTTAACAAAGCTCGTTGTCTTCGAGGGTAAGTTCTCCATGGATGTATGTCCACCGGTTGCTCTGTATCTAATAGATAGATCTTGGCGTGTAGTTCACACCGTAGGAAAATTTTGGTTTTCTATGCTGCAGACCCAACAATTATTACAACAATATGGAGATGGTGATGATGGTGCTGGTGGAGATGATGGTGGTGATGATGATGATGATCCCGATGAAGTCTAGCTTGATGGTGGTGTTGATGGCAACGATCTTCCCTCTCCGGGAAGGAATTCCCTCGGCAGAAATCTATCTGCCAGAGAGATCTTTCTCCCTTGGTGTTTTCCGCCCCGCAGAGGTGGCATAATCTTTCTATGGTCGCTCCCCGAGTCTTAGGGTTTCGGGAGGATAATATACGCCAGAGGGGAGAGCCAGAGGTGGGCCAGGGCAGCCACACCACCTGGTGGCTGATGACCCACAAGTATAGGGGGTGTATCGTAGTATTTTCGAGGGAAGTGAAACCCAATTTATTGATTCGACACAAGGGGAGCCAAAGAATATTTATAAGCCTTAACAACTGAGTTGTCAATTCAGCTGCACCTAGAAACAATCTTGCTCACAGCAGTTTATCAGTAGCAACAGTTTTGTAGTAGGAATAGCTAAGCAATAGCAGTAGTAAAGCAAAGACAATAGTAACAAAAGCAGTAAACAGTGGGATTTGAGTGCGGTAGGCATAGGTATGGATGGACGGGTGTTGCATGGACAAGACAATTCACATAGCAATCAGAACATAGGGCAATTGCAGATAAATAAGATAAAGCATCCAAGTACTAGACAATCCTAGGCATGTGTTCCATATATAGTCATACGTGCTCGCAATGAGAACTTGCACAACATCTTTTGTCCTGCCAGCCCGTTTGCAGCAGGGCCTCTAGGGAACTACTGGCAATTAAGGTGCTCCTTTTAATAGAGCACCAGAGCAAAGCATTAACACTCCTTGAACACACGTGATCCTCACATCAAAGCCTTTCCCTTCCGGTTATCCCGATTTCTGTCACTTCGGGGCCATAGGTTCCGGACAACGACGTGTGTATACAACTTGTAGATAAGACCAAGAACAATACTATCATAATGCATCAATAACATGTTCAGATCTGAAATAATGGCACTCGGGCCCTAGTGACAAGCATTAAGCACAACAAGTCGCAACAAAGTCATAAAGCACTAATAAAAGATACTAGGCACCATGCCCTAACAATCTGATGCCATTACATGAACGATCTCATCCAATCCCTACCATCCCCATAGCCTACAGCGGAGGATTACTCACTCATAGATGGGGGAAACATGGATGGTCGATGGAGAAGTGATGGTGATGATGATGGCGATGATCTCCTCCAATTCCCCATCCCGGCAGGGTGCCAGAACGGAGTTTCTGGTGCTGTTTCGTGGAATCTGGTGGTGGCGGCGGAGCGGAACTCCTTCTGGAAAAACATCGAACCCCCCGAAGTTTTTAGGTCAGAAGGCTCCTTATAGGCGAGGAGAGAGGCCGAGGGGGTGCCTGGGGGGCCCACACCACCCCCTGGCGTGGCCTAGCCTGGCCCGCGCCACCAGGTGGTGTGGCCACCCCCTGGCTCTTCTCCGTCTCGTATTCTGGCTCCTGGAGTCTTCGGGTGAAATAGGATTTTTGGAATATTTTCCGAGATTTTTCCTAATAGTTGATTTTCTGCACAAAAATTAGACACCAAGGCAATTCTACTGAAAACAGCGTCAGTCCGCATTAGTTGCATCCAAATCACACAAGTATAGAGGAGAAACAATAGCAAAAGTGTTCGGGAAAGTAGACACGTTTTGGACGTATCAACTCCCCCCAAGCTTAGCTTATTGCTAGTCCTCAAGCAATTCAGTTGAAAACTGAGTGCGATAAAAGAACTTTCACGAACACATTTGCTTCATATGATGTAAATATTCTCAGCAATGTGATCAACTACCTAGACAATTCATAATAAAGAGTATGCAACTGAGTCTACTTAATAGTCATTGCAAGCTATGAAGAGATTCCAACTCAAGAATAATAAGTAGCATGAAACACGAACATAAGCAACATTACAATGCTCATAAAAAGGTATGATAGAGTGGTATCCCGCTTTCCTTTGATTATGAATGCCAAGGCACCTCTGAAGTTCAAGTGATGACTAGAAGTAAAGATATCAAAGATACAAGCATCAAAGTCATAACACAAATAACCAAGTAATGGAACAAACACAAAGAATAACAACTATGCTCTCAAGAAGGTGCTCAAAGAATATGTGGAGACTCAACAAGTAGAAGAAAAAGGTTTTGAATAATTTTGAAAGGCTTCCAAATGCTGAAAGTATGGTACTCGTTAGCTTTGAGCTCTCATTGCCCCTAGCATAAGCATCTTTAATGTGGTTAAGGTGAAAGTGAGGTCCAATCTGAGTTATATGCTTGACAGACTATAAACTGGAAATCCCAAGTCCCTTGAGTACGAGGGCCGCTCCTCATGCTACTCAACTTTAGTTACCGGTAAGTTCTTGTCATCGTAAGTATGTGCGTATCATTGAGAACCGCCAACGGGGTACCCCTTGCCTAATGATACGGAAGAATCCCCATATCAAAATGACAAGGCAAGCAGACAATGAGTATCTCAGCAATCTTCTTATTTACCATGGGAAAATGGTGCTTTTTTCTCTCTTTCCTCTTTTCATAAAACTCTTTTTTTATTTTTCTCAATAGCTCTCTCTCTCTCTCTTTTTTATAAGAAGAATGCTTCATAGATATCATTATGGTTACGCTGCAGGTTTCTACCATGTCAGCATGGATTAGACCAGCGGCCCAAGCGTTTCTCTAACACACATACATAACTCCATGGACTTACAAGCTCCCCTTTTATTTCACACCGACGACATCCGCAAACAAAAGAGCAAGGTATCAACTGGGTATATATTTACAAGTGTTGAAAGCGTTCCCCGTGACAGCACGGTTCTGCTAATCCCCAGCCTATAATTTGCAAGCATAAAACTTTCATGGAGAGTTCACAATGGTTCAGGTTTATTAAGTGCAGGAAATAAAGTGTGCCATCAAGTTCGTGAGAGCTTTACTAACTAATTTTCCCATAACAAGCAAACATTTTATTCGGAAGAAAACAAGGCACATTGAATATGCATGGGAGTAGCAAATAATGCTAATAGGTAGGTATGGTGGACACTTTGGAAATATTTGGTTTAGGGAGTTGGACACATGAGTAAAACACTCAGTGGAAGTGAAGTCTAGCAATAGTAAGGGAGCGACAAACGAGAGAGCAATAGCTGTCATTATCATGCTTGCAACAAAACAAGACTACCCATGGCATGAAAGTGATTCAAGATCCTCAAGGCAAAATAATTCATCGAGGCTTAACTGATTATTACAGTCATGTGCATGCATGATCATGTGCCAAGTCAATCAAATGAAACATTCAGAGGAGGATACCACGGTGTCATACTGATTTATGAGTAGAGTAATGCAAGCAAACATTCATGAGACATGCTACAAACTATTAGCGAGCTGGAGCTAATCATGAGAAAGCAAGAACTATTAAGCATCCAAAGAAGACATACACTCTACATGAATGGACTAAGCATGCCCACACTGATGAGTATATGTACAAAAATGAAAACAAATAGAGTTCGTTACCAGCCTCTTACCACGCCTCAAGTTGTCATTGATCCTCATTATTGCTC
This sequence comes from Avena sativa, assembly GCA_916181665.1. Taxonomy (NCBI): domain Eukaryota; kingdom Viridiplantae; phylum Streptophyta; class Magnoliopsida; order Poales; family Poaceae; genus Avena; species Avena sativa. Next base: position 452,952,558 of record OV702295.1, on the reverse strand, counting down.
CTCACTTGTGTGGCTTGAATAATAATATGAAACCAATATCCACTGAGGATTGCCGAACCCTGTAGCAAACTCGCAAAAACCAAAGAAGAACGACAAATATTTTTGGTGTTTTCGTTTTTTAAACAAGAACCAAAATGTGAAAAACAAGCAAAGCAAAAAGGGAAAAACAAACCAAGGCAAAAAGAAGAAGCAAACCAAAGAGAAACAACAAAAATATTTTTGGTCTTTTTGTGTTTTTAAAAAGCAAAAGCAAAGAAGAACGAAAACTAAAAGGAGAATGAAAACATGAATATACAAAGTACCGATGCAACATGATATGGAGATGAGTGCGGTGTCCGCGTACCTCCCCCCAAGCTTAGGCTTTTAGCCTAAGTGGGTATCAATCCCAAGCTGGCCAAGATGAAGTGTCACCGTGGTACGACGAGGAGGTACCCTCGTCCTGGTGCGAGCTTGAGTACGTCCCTCCGTAATGTGCGGAGTAATCATAGGAGGGCACATCTTCCTGGTGTTGCTCGTGGAAACCCAGCAAGCGAAGCTGCTCATCCACCTCCTCCTTGGAGCGCGACCACGGTCTCCTGTCAACACTAAACAAAGCAGGCTATGGCAAAAGGATCTCCCTTTCATCCCCGTCAGTGAAAAGCATCCTATATACTAGATTGTTCAAATCAGAGGTAGCAGTGACAAAGTGATGAGTTTTCATGGCAACAAGGTCAAGCCTCTGTGGTGCTAGCATAGCATCATCGGGATCCACCGAAAGACCTAATGCATTGACTACACGCGAGGCAATGATGCCCCCATAGATAGGCCCCCTAGCAGCTAGGTGGCGAGCAATAAGCGAGCTCAGATTGCACCGAGTATCATTGTTAAGCGCAGCAACAAGGAATGCTAAATGATAGTTGGAGATATTACTAGTGTTCTCCCTACCCAGTACACTAGTAGCAAGATAGTATGCAAAGTATCTAAGAGCAGGGAGTTGGATATTTCTTATCTTTCCGCGTTGCGCCACGCGGTCATCATCATTGGTCACCCCTCGGTAAAGCTCCAACAAATCAGTGGGTCGCCCCTGAATTTTCTTCACGGTCCCTGTCATATGCACACCTACAATACTGCAAAATCTCTCCAAAGGCATGGTGAAGGGCATATCATAGATTTTAAAAGAGACAGTAGATTGATAGGGTGTGTTAGTAACGCGAAGCTCTCAACAAAAGTTTTGGTGAGCATAGCGTATTGTGCACTCTCATCTTGCATATAAGAGGTCAAACCAACCCTCTCAATCAGTAGCAAGAAATCATCAAGAATACCTGCAGCTTGCAAGAAAGTAAAACAAGGAAAAGAGGATGGGTGAGCATCCCCATCACCCCTTTCACTGCCAATACGGGTTGCAATGAGGTCTTCATTGTATGATGGCCTAGCTTGAGAGGCTGTTCTTGAGGGCCTCGACCTCCTAGGTGCATCACTCTCGAATATCTCTCCAAAAGTATGGTTGTTCATGCTTGGTATTCTGAAATTTAAACACCTATTAAACTAGTGATTGCAAAGTAAATATAATGAAGGATTCTACTCATAGGGACTTGCAAGCGGCCTAAACATGCATCAAAACTATATCTCTAAGCATCGAACAAGCTTACAAGCTTTCATAACCAGTCACCTACAGCAGCAAAATACTCAACATAAAATCCACTAAACACAAATCTACTTGGACAAGGGAGGAGTCACATACCAGGGAACAAATGCTCCAAATTTCAGCAAGAAAGATGGAATGAGCAAGGAGATCGAAGAAATCGAGAGCAAGCACAAAAAGAACACGATTTTGAGCTATGAACTGGAGCTTACTCGGGAGAGAGAAGAAAGTGGCAGGTGAGAGAGTTGGTGGGGGGCCAGGGGTGGCCCACACTAGGGCATGGCGCCACCCAGGGCTGGCCGTGCCACCACATGGTGTGCCTGCCTGGTGGGCCCCCCTGGTACCTACCAGGTACTCCTCTGCCCCTTTTTTCACGTAAAAATTTAATATGAATTTTCTGGAATTTTTCGAGACACTTTATTTTTGGGCTTTTTTTAGAAATAGAAGAATGATTTTTCTGATAGACATATTTTTTTTCTTTTGGAAACATGATGCAAGGACAAAACAAGGCTAGAACCATAGAAGTTCTAGCATGCAAGCAACTAACAACACAAATAAAACTAAACGAAAGCAAAAACTAACATGCAAAGGATAGAAATAAACGGAGATAATCATAATGAAAACATTGTTTTGTTCAATGGAATCCTTTTGTTAGCAAGGTTGATCATGTCTTGCTACCAAAACAACTGCATATGAGACAAAACTTTGTACTCCACTAATGATTATGTTACCTTAACCTTGATAGCAATGGTCCCAATCATAATAGTTTCAAAATTTTCTCTTGGTATGGGACAATATATTTCTCCAACTTGAATGCCTTCAACATGTTCAATTGAATTCAAACCATAAGTCAATTTCAATCTTCTTGGGGAAATAGACAGTATGTTCCTTGTCATTAACATTGAAGGTCATTCCTTGATTACAATTAATAACAGCTCCTGCAGTATTAAGAAAAGGTCTCCCAAGAATAATAGACATATTATCATCTTCAGGCATTTCAAGCACAACAAAATCAGTTAATATCAAGCAATTGTGAGCCACCTGAACAGGTACATCCTCACATATACCCACAGGAATGGTGGTAGATTTATCAGCCATTTGCAAAGATATATCAGTTGGAATCAATTTTTCAAGTTGAAGCCTCTTATAGAGAGAAAAAGGCATAACACTAACTCCAGCTCCCAAATCACACAAAGCAGTTCTAACATAACTGTTCTTAATAGAGCAAGGGATAGTTGGAATCCCTGGGTCTCCAAGTTTCTTAGGAACCTTACCATTGAAAGAATAATTAGCAAGCAAAGTAGAAATTTCTTCATTAGGGATCTTCCTTTTATTCGAGACAGTGTCCTTCATATACTTTGAGTAAGGAGGAAATTTAATAGCATCAGTCAAAGGAATTTGCAAGAATAAAGGCTTCATCCACTCACAAAACTTATTATAGTGTTCATCTTCTTTTGACTTGTGTTTCTTATTAGGGAAAGGCATAGGTTTTTGGACCTAAGGTTCTCTTTCACTACCATGTTTCTTAGCAATAAAATCTTCTTTGGTGTATTTAGTAGTCTTAGTGTGGTTTTCAGGTTCTTCTTCAACTTTTTCTTCATTAGGCACTTCATTTTCTTCATTACCACTTTCAGTTTCAGAATCAGAGATAGATATACTATTAGGATCTATAGCAGGTTCAGAGGGTTCTTCAACAGTTTTATGTTCCTGCCAAATAGCATGTCTAGCACTAGGAGGAAAATATTTCTGTAGGAAAGTACTAATCAAGCACTCAGGGCTATGAATAGATCCAGGAGGTAAATTACTAAACCAAGTTTTAGCTTCTCCTTTCAGTGAAAAGGGGAAAATCTTAGCAACAAAGTAAGTACGCATCTTAATATCATCAGAAAACAAACCACTCATGGTAGAAAGTTCATTCATATGTGCTATCACACTTTCATTCTTAGTCCCACAAAAAGGTTCTTTCTCGACAATATCTATGTAAGATAGATCGAGAGAGAAATCATAATCTTCATCTGTAATGTTTACGGGAGAACAAGCAAACTTAGCAGCAGGATATAATTTGGGTCTAATAGTGCGCTTCTCAAGGAGACTCTTAGCAGCGCTCCTATCATGGGTGTTCTTACATTCTTTAATAAACTCATCGGTCATCTCAACATAATCTTCTTCAATATCATAACTTTCACTAGACTCGGGTGAGCTAACAGGTGTGGTAGTGTCTTCATTAGGAGTTTCGGTATTTCCAGCTATAGTTCTAGCAATCGTAGCATCTAGGAAAGGACCTAATGAACCACTCTTATCAAGCACAGTAGAAGCAGCATCAGAAGTTTCAGATTCAGCAGTAGTAGCAGTGTGTGTGGCATGTGTATGTGGTGGTGTAATGAGCTTACTTATAACGGATGGTGAATCAAGAGCAGCAGAGGTGTTCAGAACCGTACCTCTTCTTGTAGTGGATGGTAAAATAGGAAACTTGCCATCACGAGACTTACCCATGATGGATGGATACCAGCGAACAATAGAGGATCCAAGTGAACTTGATAAATAAAGCTATGCTCCCCGGCGATGGAGCCAGAAAATAGCTTGATGACCCAAAAGTATAGGGGGTGTATCGCAGTATTTTCGAGGGAAGTGAAACCCAATTTATTGATTCGACACAAGGGGAGCCAAAGAATATTTATAAGCCTTAACAACTGAGTTATCAATTCAGCTGCACCTAGAAACAATCTTGCTCACAACAGTTTATTAGTAGCAACAGTTTTGTAGTAGGAATAGCAAAGTAACAACAGTAGTAAAGCAAAGACAATAGTAACAAAAGCAGTAAACCGTGGGATTCGAGTGCGGTAGGCATAGGGATGGATGGACGGGCGTTGCATGGACAAGACAATTCACATAGCAATCAGAACATAGGGCAATTGTAGATAAATAAGATAAAGCATCCAAGTACTAGACAATCCTAGGCATGTGTTCCATATATAGTCATACGTGCTCGCAATGAGAACTTGCACAACATCTTTTGTCCTGCCTGCCCGTTTCCAGCGGGGCCTCTAGGGAACTACTGGCAATTAAGGTGCTCCTTTTAATAGAGCACTAGAGCAAAGCATTAACACTCCTTGAACACACGTGATCCTCACATCAAAGCCTTTCCCTTCCGGTTATCCCGATTTCTGTCACTTCGGGGCCATAAGTTCCGGAAAACGACGTGTGTATACAACTTGTAGATAAGACCAAGAACAATACTATCATAATGAATCAATAACATGTTCAGATCTAAAATCATGGCACTCGGGCCCTAGTGACAAGCATTAAGCACAACAAGTCGCAACAAAGTCATAAAGCACTAATAAAAGATACTAGGCACCATGCCCTAACAATCTGATGCCATTACATGAACGATCTCATCCAATCCCTACCATCTCCATAGCCTACAGCGAGGGATTACTCACTCATAGATGGGGGAAACATGGATGGTCGATGGAGAAGCGATGGTGATGATGATGGCGATGATCTCCTCCAATTCCCCATCCCGGTAGGGTGCCAGAACGGAGTTTCTGGTGCTGTTTCGTGGAATCTGGTGGTGGCGGCGGAGCGGAACTCCTTCTGGAAAAACTTCGACCCCCCCCCCCCCCGAAGTTTTTAGGTCAAAAGGCTCCTTATAGGTGAAGAGAGAGGCCGAGGGGGTGCCTGGGGGGCCCACACCACCCCCTGGCGCGGCCTGGCCTGGCCGCGCCACCAGGTGGTGTGGCCACCCCCTGGCTCTTCTCCATCTCGTATTCTGGCTCCTGGAGTCTTCGGGTGAAATAGGATTTTTGGCATATTTTTCGGGATTTTTCCTGATAGTTGATTTTCTGCACAAAAAGTAGACACCAAGGCAATTCTGCTGAAAACAGCGTCAGTCCGCATTAGTTGCATCCAAATCACACAAGTATAGAGGAGAAACAATAGCAAAAGTGTTCGGGAAAGTCGATATGTTTTGGACGTATCAGTGGCACGACCTAGGGTGGCCCGCGCCAGGGGGTGGTGTGGGCCCCCTGTGTCCCATCTCCACTCCTCCTTCTGGCATCCTTCGTCTTCTGGAAAAATAGGATTTTCCGTATATTTTCCCGGATTTTCTGATCTTCGCAAATTTTGCCTCCAAATAGCACCTTTTCCATCAGAATCCTGACTGCAGCGGTCCATACCCCAAAAGTCATCAACTATGCAAAAATAGATGAAATAACATAAGTATCACCTCTCAATATGAAATATATCAATGAATAACAGTGAATTATGACATAGAATAGTGATGCAAAATGGACGTATCAACTCCCCCCAAGCTTAGACTTTGCTTGTCCCCAAGCGAAACTGAGCTCAATAAACATGACCTCAGGTTTATGGAGTGAAGAGTCGATAAAAGAATACGGACAAGAAGCATCACATTCATCAATACATAGATCATAGTAGAAGACAACTCACTATTATATAACTTAACTTGTAATAAGTAAAGGAAACACAATAAAGATACATAAAGTAAATCATAATTGGTAATGGCAAACTTAGCTCTTGGTCGAAGAATAGTTTATAATTTGTTGGAGTTCACAAATAACTGATTTTCAATGATAGCTTTCAAAGTAGTAAACACCAAGATAAGAGCAATGTGCAAAACAAGGAACATAAGTAACATGCTCGAATAAATCATCATATGAATGAATGAAACACAACAACTCAAAATACTTGCTGAGATAGAAGGGAATATGTTTACTGGCTCAATTACAAAGTAAAAGAAAGGCCCTTCATAGAGGGAAGCAGGGATTGCAAGTTTTATAAAGAGCTCCCAAAAATTATGATACTTATTAGCTTTCAGCTCTCATTGCCCCTATCATAGGCATCTTTAGGTGATTAAGGTTAAAGTGATCAAATATGAGGATATGCTTGACAAGTTGTAAATTGAGAATCTCATGTCCCTTGAATACGAGGGCCACTCCTCATGCTACTCAAGTTTAGTCACCGGTAAGTTCTTGTCATCGTAAGCATATGTGTATCATAGATAACCGCCAACGGGGTACCCCTTGCCCGATGATACGGAAGAATCCCCATATCAAAATGACAAGGCAAGCAGACAACAAGCATCTCAGCAATCTTCTTATTTACCATGGGAATATGGTGCTTTTTTCTCTCTTTCCTATTTTCATATTCTTTTTTTTTATTTTTCTCTTTTTTATAAGAAGAATGCTTCATAAATGCTCGTTATGGTTACGCTGCAGGTTTCCACCATGTCAGCATGGATTAGACCAGTGATACATTGCAAATGTATCTATAATTTTTGATGTTCCATGCTTGGTTTTATCCACTTTCTTGTGTTTTGTTCCAACTTTGGGGTACTTTTCATATGATTTCTTGGACTAACCTATTGACAAGAGCCACAGTGCCAGCTGCCTATTTTCTGCTGTTTTTGGTTCCAGGAAAGTCAGGAAATGAATATTCTCGGAATTGGACAGGACAAAAGCCAAAGTGCCTATTTTTCCGAAAGGGATCAAGTTCTAGAATACGAGACGGAGAAGGGCCAGGGGCCGGCCAGACCACCTGGCCGCGCGGCCAGGCTAGGCCCGCGCCAGGGGGTGGTGTGGTGGCTCCCGGCACCCCCTCAGCCTCTCCTTCCGCCTATATATAATTCCCTCGGGACGAAAATCCTAAGTGCCCGATAAAAAATCCACGAAAGAGTCTGTAGCCGCCGTCATCTCCATCCCTAGATCGGGAGGGATCTGAAGCTCTTCCCGGCACCCTGCCGGAGAGGGGAATTCACCCTGGAGGCCTTCTTCATCACCATGCAAGCCTCTGGTGTGATGCGTGAGTAGTTCATCCTTGGACTACGGATCCATGTAGTAGCTAGATGGCTGGTTCTCCTCCTTTGTGCTTCCATGTTTAGATCTTGTGAGCTCCATTCATGATCAAGATCATCTATTTGTATTCATACATGTTGTGTTTGTGGGGATCCGATGGATATTGAGATGCTATTTCAGATTGATTATTGATTCTATCATGTCTTTGTTATTTGTGATCTTGCATGCTTTCTGTTGTTAGTAGCTATCTTGTCCAAGTAGATGCTAGCAACTCCAAGAGTTAGTATTTATGCTCGATAGTGGGTTCATGCCTCTGGTAATCTGGGGAAGTCACAGAAATCTCTAAGGTACTAGATGTGCTGTTGCTACTAGGGAGAAAACAACAATCCTTTGTTCATAGAACAATCGTATTGTTTACTTTACACGCAGTTCATAAAGCAATAATCTGTTGCTTGCAACTTAATACTAGAGGGGGTTCGGATGATAACCTGAAGGTGGATTATTAGTCATAGATGCAGTTGGATGGCGGTCTATGTATTATGTTGTAATGCCCAATCAAGTCTCAAAGGATTCAAGATGATTAGTATATGCATGTATTGCTTTCTCAGTGTTTGTCAATTGCCCCGCTGTAATTTGTTCACCCAGCATGTTATCTATCTAAGGAGAGCCACCTCTAGTGAACTATGGATCCTGATCCTTTTTCTTTACATACAATCTATAAACTGTTTACTATTTTGTGTTTACTTTCTTCAAACTTTTACTTCTTTCCATTCGATACGTTTAATCCTTTGTTTTCCGCAAAACACGGTGAGATTGACAACCTCATCGCAAGTTGGGGACAAAGTTCTGTGGTTGTGTTGTGCAGGTCTCCACGTTGCTACTAGCACCGGTAGTGCGCCCTGCCAAAGCTCAGCTAGTAACACCTTTGGGGTGTTTCCTTGCTCCTACTAGTTCGATTAAACCTTGGTTTCATAACTGAGGGAAACTTTCTGTTGTGCTCATCATACCTTCCTCTTGGGGTTCCTAACGAGCTCTACATCAACCACACACCAAGCACTTTTCTGGGCGCCATGCATTGAGCCATCAAGCAATTTTCTGGCGCCGTTGCCAGAGAGTCAAGGACATCTTCACAAGGGGAGTCCCTCATAACCAATCTCTTTAGTTTGTTGTTTTTGTTTTGCTTATTTTCTTTTTGCTTTGTTTGCTTGTTTTGTTCTTCAAAAAACACACAAAAATTAGTTTTGCTAGTTTGCTTTCTTATTTGAAAAACACAAAAAAAATTAGTTCCTATCTCATTATGTCTAGCCTTGCTTCAGTCACTATGTCACCCGAGGAAATGATTTTCACTTTTAAACAAGGAATTGAGGAAAGTTTTAAGGAAGCTTGGTCTAGAATCTCTGATCTACATGAAAAAACTGAGCCTAAAATGACTCAAAGCTTGTTCCTTAGCAGTTTTTACCTTGGGATTGCTCTTTGATATAGATATGCTTTAGATGCTATTGTGGGAGGATATTTCCTCCAATGTAATGAGGATGATGCCAATAATACTATAAAGAAATTGATCCTCACTTACACTGTGCCTAGCCAAACTGATATTTCTTTCGCAAAAATATTTGCTAGGTTGAACACTCTTGAAGCTAGCACTACTAGCTTAGAAAGTTGCTATAATACGCTTAGGGAGCATCACAATTATGTTCCAATAAACTATGAACCATCAAAGTGGTTCCCTACAGTAAAGATTGATATGAACACTGAAACTTTTCAAGCTCGTTGTGATATCATGTCTGAATTTTGTCTTATGCCCAAAGATATTTATAAATCTCTGAATACTTGGGGGCTTACTGAAGGAGGAAAAGAAATATCTCTTGCTAATAATACTACCATATTACCTCTTGGAATAGCTGAAGGAGTGTTTACAAAGATCCCTGGGAAAACAATTTCTATTGATTATCTTGTTATTGAATGTGCAGGAAAAGGACAAATTACACTTGGAAGGTCCCTATTAGAACAACTTGGAGCAATAATAGATGTGGGAAAGGGGACCATGCACCTTTCTTCTCCACCAAACAATCATATTTTCCCCAAGGTTAAGAATAAAAGTAAGAGAGGTAAGGACAAGAAAGTTGGTCTTAATGCTTCTTCATTTGAGAACACTTGATTCTTTCTTTGCTTCTTATGCCTAACTTAAAGGCGTTAAAGAAAAGTACTTCTTGGGAGATAACCCAAAAGTTTTAGATGAGTCTTGGAAGTTATTACCTCTATAATAACCGCTCCTTATACTTTTTATTTGCTTTTTGTGTCAAGAGTAACCTCTAATGAGAGAGAAGTAATGATTGGGAAAGTTGCTGTCCTGAAACAGATTTTTGGGCTTCACCGTAAAAATTCGTGAGACAGATCTGTATGTCGGATTGAGCTGTAATTTTGTGTGCTTCTGCCCCGGGTTGTTATCGAACTTTCGTTAGTTCAACACTTTTTTATTTGAGCAACAGAAGGTCTTCGAAAAAATTCGTCTTTACCTGCTGGTCTGTTTTGACAGATTTCTGCCATTTTCTGCATTTGCTTCTTGTTGGTTCCTTCTTGAGTTCTTTTGGGGAATTGAGCTTTTTAAAGGAGGTGCTACAGTAGCTAGTGTTCTAATGGAAGTTTATTTGGTGTTAGAACTGAACCTTAAGACTTATTTATCTTGAGTGCACTAATGTTGCTAATAAAGATTGTGTGAAGTTTTGTATGAAGGAAAATTTTCAGGTGTATGAAGGAATGAGTAATGAGATGAAGGATGGACTAAAGCTCAAGCTTGGGGATGCCACGCGTGTCACCCCAAGAAATATCCAAGAAGTACAAGCGTCAAAGCTTGGGGATGCCCAAGGCATCCCCTCCTTCATCAATAAAAATCTCAGGTTTTTTTCAAACGCTTCATTTTATTGTTTCATGCACAATTGTGGTTTTCTTGGAGCGTCTTCTTTTTTGTTTTCATTTTGGTTTCGTTTGCCTTGGTTTGCTTAGTTTTCTGAATAAATTGGTTGGACCCCCTATTTCATACATTGGTTTGCAAATGGTTTGGTTTGGTTTGGAAAACAGTAGGAAAGTTCATACTTATGTGGTAAAAAGAGCTTGTTTTTGACTGTGGCCTATGCTTTGTCATGCCATGCTTGATATTGTTTTGGCTTTATGCTTAATATTATTTGCTGTAGCATGACTTGTTATAAACAATTGAGATTGCTTAATGTGCCTTGGATGAATCATGCGTTGTTTTAGCATATTAAAGCATAGTATAGTGGTATTCTCCTTTGATGCTTTATTTGGGTTGACTTGGCGCATGCTCACACCATGTTATGTCTATCTCAAGTCACCATAGCATTTATGATCCTTTAGTTTTCAACTTGTATTATCACTTTATGCTTTGATCAATGATGTTTTGTCGGTATGCATGGTTATGGCCATTATTGCTCTCTTAGTTTGTCGCTCCCAGTCTTTTGCTAGCCTCCACAATAAAGTATGAGTTCCACTCATGCATCCAACTCCCTAAACCAAGTTATTCCAAAGAGTCCACCATACCTACCTACTAGCTTATGCTATTCCAAGTATATTCATGCTTTTGTTTACCTTCCACTTGTTATGGGAAAACTAGTTATTAAAGCTCTCACGAACTTGATGGCAAACTTAACTTTTTGCCTCTAATAAACTTGAACCATTGTGTCGTCTATGTTGTATATGCTTGTACTTATTTGTTGGGAATTAGCAGAACCATGCTTTCATGGGGAATGCTTTCAACATTGCACTTGGTACTTGTATCTAGTTGATATCATGCTCTTTTGTATATGGATGTCGTCGGTGTGAAATGAAAGGGGAGCTTGTAAGTCCATGGAGTTATGTATATGTGTTAGAGAAATGCCTTGGCCGCTGGTCTAATCCATGTTGACATGGTGGAAACCTGCAGCGTAACCATAATGAGCTGTCTATGAAGCATTCTTCTTATAAAAAAAAGAGTCCTATATTGAGAAAAAAAAAGAGAAAAGAAAAAAAAGAGATACTATGAAAAGAGGAAAGAGAGAAAAAAGCACCATATTCCCATGGTAAATAAGAAGAACGCTGAGATGCTCGTTGTTTGCTTGCCTTGTAATTTTGATATGGGGATTCTTCCGTATCATCGGGCAAGGGGTACCCCGTTGGCGGTTCTCTATGATACACATGTACTTACGATGACAAGAACTTACCGGTGACTAAACTTGAGTAGCATGAGGAGTGGCCCTCGTATACAAGGGACATGAGATTTCTGACTTATACTTCGTCAAGCATGTACACCATAGTTTGTTCACTTTAACCTTAATCACTTCAAGATGCTTATGTTAGGGGCAATAGTACCATAATTTTTGGAAGCTCTTTATGTGACTTGAATCCCTACTTCCTTTTACAAAAGGCCTTTCTTCCACCATTATATTGAGTCTCCACCTTCTACCTTTATGCACCTACTTTGGCAGCATAGTGGCCATTCTTAGTTCTATGTGCATTGTCCCAAGACTAGTTGATTGATGCATAACTTGTTATTGCTTGTTTTAAACTATTGTATCTAGTCACCCTTATGAACTTTGAAGGTGTCCTATGCATTTATATTTGCTACTCTATTGAGGGACAAGCTGAATACTATTATGCTATGTTTTCTTTATGTGAAACAAACAAACGTCTTGCAAAGCATTGTTATTCATGAATCTTTTGTTTGTGCCTTTTCACGTTGCATCATAGTTTCTTTGCTTATTGCTAGAACTTTGTCTTTCATGTTATGATTGGAGTACTATGATCCTAGCTTTGAATGTTTTGCAAATACTTTGATCAAGTCTTTGATGGTGCATGTCACCTCAAAAATTATTCTTTCTTTTTGTCACTTACCTACTCGAGGACGAGCAGGAGTTAAGCTTGGGGATGTTGATACATTGCAAATGTATCTATAATTTTTGATGTTCCATGCTTGGTTTTATACACTTTCTTGTGTTTTGTTCCAACTTTGGGGTACTTTTCATATGATTTCTTGGACTAACCTATTGACAAGAGCCAAAGTGCCAGCTGCCTGTTTTCTGCTGTTTTTGGTTCCAGGAAAGTCAGAAAATGAATATTCTTGGAATTGGACGGGACAAAAGCCAAAGTGCCTATTTTTCGGAAGGGATCAATTGCCAGATTACGAGACGGAGAAGGGCCAGGGGCCGGCCACACCACCTGGCCGCGCGGCCAGGCTGGGCCCGCGCCAGGGGGTGGTGTGGTGGCTCCCGGCACCCCCTCGGCCTCTCCTTCCGCCTATATATTGCCCTCAGGATGAAAACCCTAAGTGCCTGATAAAAAAATCCATGAGAGAGTCTATAGCCGCCGTCATCTCCATCCCTAGATTAGGAGGGATCTGAAGCTCTTCCCGGCACCCTGCCGGAGAGGGGAATTCACCCTGGAGGCCTTCTTCATCACCATGCAAGCCTCCGGTGTGATGCGTGAGTAGTTCATCCTTGGACTACGAATCCATGTAGTAGCTATATGGCTGGTTCTCCTCCTTTGTGCTTCCATGTTTAGATCTTGTGAGCTCCGTTCATGATCAAGATCATCTATTTGTATTCATACATGTTGTGTTTGCGGGGATCCGATGGATATTGAGATGCTATTTCAGATTGATTATTGATTCTATCATGTCTTTGTTATTTGTGATCTTGCATACTTTCTGTTGTTAGTAGCTATCTTGGCCCAGTAGATGCTAGCAACTCCAAGAGTTAGTATTTATGCTCGATAGTGGGTTCATGCCTCTGGTAATCTGGGGAAGTCACAGAAATCTCTAAGGTACTAGATGTGCTGTTGCTACTAGGGATAAAACAACAATCCTTTGTTCATAGAACAATCGTATTGTTTACTTTACACGCAGTTCGTAAAGCAATAATCTGTTGCTTGCAACTTAATACTGGAGGGGGTTCGGATGATAACCTGAAGGTGGATTATTAGTCATAGATGCAGTTGGATGGCAGTCTATGTATTATGTTGTAATGCCCAATCAAGTCTCAAAGGAGTCAAGATGATTAGAATATGCATGTATTGCTTTCTCGGTGTTTGTCAATTGCCCCGCTGTAATTTGTTCACCCAGCATGTTATCTATCTAAGGAGAGCCACCTCTAGTGAACTATGGATCCCGGTCCTTTTTCTTTACATACAATCTATAAACTGTTTACTGTTTTGTGTTTACTTTCTTCAAACTTTTACTTCTTTCCATTCGATACGTTTAATCCTTTGATTTCCGCAAAACACGGTGAGATTGACAACCTCATCGCAAGTTGGGGACAATGTTCTGTGGTTGTGTTGTGCAGGTCTCCACGTTGCTACTAGCACCGGTAGTGCGCCCTGCCAAAGCTCAGCTAGTAACACCTTTGGGGTGTTTCCTTGCTCCTACTGGTTCGATTAAACCTTGGTTTCATAACTGAGGGAAACTTGTTGCTGTGCTCATCATACCTTCCTCTTGGGGTTCCCAATGAGCCCTACATCAACCACGCACCAAGCACTTTTCTGGGCGCCGTGCATTGAGCCATCAACCAGTGGCCTAGGTGGTTCTCTAACACACATGCATAACTCCATGGACTTACAAGCTCCCCTTTCATTTCACACCGACGACATCCATAGACAAAAGAACATGATATCAACTAGGTACAAAGTACCAGTGTAATGTTGAACGCGTTCCCCATGACAACATGGTTCTGCTAATTCACAACTTACAAAGGGCAAGCATATACGCAACATAGGTGAGCACAATGGTTCAAGTTTATTAAATGCAAGAAAGTAAAGTGTGCCATCAAGTTCGTGAGAGCTTTAATCACTAATTTTCACATAACAAGTTTAATTTGGAAGGTAGATAAAAACAAGAATTTACTTGGAATAGCAATAATGCTAATAGGTAGGTATGGTGGACACAAATGGCATGGTTTTTGGCTTAAGGAAGTGGATGCACGAGAAGTATTCCCTCTCGGTACAAGTTTTTGGCTAGCAAGGTTGGGTAGCAAGTATAAGAGTTGAAGGAAACAAACAAACATACAAGTAATAAAAAACAAACATGCAATCTTCCTTGGAAGCACAAAAGATCTTAACTAGAGAATACTAAACTTATGGGCAAATCAAGAAAGAAAGATGATGAAATTATTTTTCTTTAGAGTACTTTTATCTTTTCCATTCAACTCTCAAAAATAGTGTTGCTACTGACCGAGCCAGGTTTGCCAAAACCAACTAAATTAACTCAAAGATCCCAAAGTGATACCAATACTAACAACAAGATCAATCATATAACCACGAATTGAAAACTAATATAAGGTATGCAAAAGAGTAAATGATAGAACTTCTCATTAATATTCCATTACGGCAACTCACACCAAGGGATACATATCTAACGAGAGAGGGGACACTTCCATAATGCAAACCATCCTACACAATAACTCCTCTATTCATGATATGACTCTACTAAAAAGGTAAAAAGATAGAAGATAGTGATGTGATACCGCGGCACTCCCCCAAGCTTGGAACAAACCAAGGGGATGCCAAAACCTGATGACGAATTACTCCTTTGGTGGTGGTAATATTTTCTTAGTTGACGTGAGGAAATCTTCCAGCATCTTGCGAAGCCTATTATTATCCCATTGAAGCATGCCCACCTCCCTCCTCAAGTCTTGGTACTTATCGCAGAACTCATTAGTGACTCGTAGAGCTTCCATTGATGCAGGGCAAGGGACTAAAGGTACCAGCCCCTGCTTAGGGTCTTGAAGATCTTCCTCCATCGTCTCCTTCCCCTTATCCTTGGCGGACACCATTGTGCTTCTAAACTTTCAAGAATAGTTCCTGGCAGAAACAGATCGAAATGAAAACACGACGAAAACACGATATACGAACCTCGGGGGATCCAGGGGATTATATATTACAAAGTTTCACAACAAAAGGAAGGTACTGGGAGAAAACGGGTCGGAGACGGAGGCCGAGGTGGCCTCACCACCTGGTGGCGCGGCCAGGGGTGGGACCACGCCACAGGGTGGTGTGAGCCACCCTGGCTGCATTTCTGTCCCTCTTTCGCTTCATTGCTTTCCTTATTGTCTAAAAACTGCAAAAATATAGCTGGATAGTATTTTCGCGGAACTTTTCTTACTAGAACTGTTACCTATTTGAAAACGGACTCTGTAGGTCTCTGAATTTGGTCCTTGATAGATTATTCTAGAGTCACCACTTGAATAACATCAATATATTCATCTTCATACACTTATTACTTGAGTCATAAAACCTTTCACTTCCTTATTACACCATTATCTCCACTAACCCTGAAACTTTTTTCACACAAAACTTCATACAGTTCTCATTAGCAACATTAGTATAAGTGAAGTGATAAAACGTTTTGAGTCGACTTTCAACTGAAAACCCTCAAAACATAAGCTACTGTAGCAACTCCTTCCGAAAACCCAAAAATAATTCAAAAAGGAAATCGAATAAAGAAGCAAATGCAAGAGTGGCAAAATCTGTCAAAACAGACCAGCAGGTAAAGATCAATTTTTTCGAAAATCTTCTGTTCCTCAAATCAAAAAGTGCAAAACTAACGAAAGTTAAATAACAATCTGGGTCAGAAGCACAAAAAATTACAGCTCAATCCGACAGACAGAGATCTCTCACGAATATTTACGGTGAAGCACAAAAATCTGTTTCGGGACAACAACTTCCCCAAATATCACTTCTCTCTCATTAGAGGTCGATCTTGACACAAAAACCAAACAAAAAGGATAAGGAGAGGTTATTACCAAAGTAATAACTTCCAAAACTCAAAGAAACAAAAACAAACTGAAGACACAAATAAATTGGGTTGTCTCCCAAAAAGCTCTTCCTTTATAGCCATTAAGATGGGCATGATAATTTTGAAGATGCTCACACAGGAATATGAATTGAAGTGAAAGAGAGCATTAAGAAGCAAAAATACACATGTTTAAGTCTAACCCACTTCCTATGCAAGGGAATGTTGTAAACAAACAAGTTGTTGAAACCAGAGGCTACTAGCATAGGAAGGCAAAAGAAGTGCAACATAAAAACTTTCAGCATAAAATGAGGAAACTTGATATTATTTAGATACATAAGAACACTTTTTCCTATCTCATAGTAACCTTCAGTATCATGCATAAACTTAACAATATAACTATCACAAGGACCATCGTAACAATCATCACTCATTCTAACAGAAAACACAGGAATACTAGCTCTCATCACACTACTTTGTGAAACAATATTAGAGGTATCCTTACAAAGGATAGTGTGTCCCTCTTCTACATATTTAGTAACAAAGTCTTTCACATTTGCTATAGTAGGTTCATCAACCTTTTGTTTATCAGGTTCCACAGCTTTACTTGTACTCTCATCAACCATACTAGCTATCATAGAATGTTCCTTTATCTTAACTGGGAAATGCATTTTCTCAATATAAGGTTCAGGTAAGACATGATTAGTAGTATAAACTTCAGTATTTCTTGCAGGAGCACTCTTAGCAACATAATTATAAGGTTCATGATACTTATTCCACTTCTTTTTAGGCACTTCAATGTTGGAAGCAAGAGCCTTAAAATAAGAAGCAATGGCTTGAGAGTCTAGACCATAAGCATTTTTAATATTTTGAAAGTCATCAGTTCCCATAAAAGATTCAATGCATTCATAATCATAATTTATACCTGAATTTCTATCTTTGTCATTCTCCCAAGCTTCAGCATTGTCTTGAATACGGTCCAGAAGATCCCATTTAGCTTCTTCTTCCATGCGAGTGAATGATCCAGCATAAGAAGCATCCAATAAATCCTTATCATGAAGAGAAAGCCTTGCATAAAAGTTATTGATAATAATATTGTTGGGGAGATCATGAATGGGACATTTGAGCATTAGCTCCCCCAAGTTTGAGTTGTACTCTCTCCATCAAGAGGCCAAAAGTTGTATATTTGATTCCGATCTTTATGAATCTCACTAGGAGGATAAAACTTTGAATAAAAGAGAGGTACTATTTCCTCCCATTCAAGAGCTTGACCATTCTTCAGCAGCTTATACCATTCCTCAGCTCTTCCTTTAAGTGATAATGAGCGTAACTTCTTCTTAACTTGATATGTAGTAATACCTGCACACTTGAACAACCCGCATAATTCGTGTATAAAGAGCAAATGATCACCAGGATGGACAGTTCCATCCCCAACATAGTAGTTATCCATAACACGATCAATAATTCTTGTAGGTATTTTAAAAGCACCATTCTTAGCAGGTGGTGGTTCATCTACTACCTTAGCAGTGGTAGTAGCATTACCAAATAAGAAACTCAGCGAATTATCCATAACGAAAATAAAGCAACTAAGAGAAGTAAACAATACTCACAGTAGAAGTTTCCTTTACCAGTTCCACTCTCCAATAGCGCTTCACTCCCCGGCAACGGCACCAGAAAATAGTCTTGATGACCCACCAGTATAGGGGGTGTATCGCAGTATTTTCGATAAGTAAGAGTGTCGAACCCAACAAGGAGCAGAAGGTGCTGGCTAGTGGTATGGATCAGGAATTCTCTGCAAATACTTAGCAAACAGATTTTTAGGGGGTTTTGATAAAGCAAGTAAACAAAGTACGAGTAAATAAAAGACAGTGGGAATAAATGCAGAAAGTGGCCAATCCTTTATGCAGCAAAGGACAAGCCGGTTGTATTACTTAAGATGACCAAACGTTCTCGAGGACACATGGGAAGACTGTCAAGTGCTTTCCCTTCATATAGTTGATTAATCTTCTTTAGCTTGCTAAGTGTTGTGTGGGTGAACCTATGATAATATACGGACCTTCCTAGGACTAATACATACTTGTGATTATAACCCTTGCAAACATCCGTAAGTACAAGAAAGTAATTAAGGTAGAAACCTAACCACAACTTTAAACTCTAAGACCCTTACATCCCTTGTGCAATGGTTTCCTAACGGGGGTTCAGGTTTCTGTCACTCCGGCAACCCCTATGATTAGTAGCCAAATACACAATGCATTCCCCTAGGCCTATATAGGTGAAGTGTCATGTAGTCGACGTTCACATGACACCACTAGAAGAAGTACACCACAACTTAAATATCAAACTATTGAATCTTTCTCAACACAACTCCACTCCTAACAACATGACTTCTCCCATGTCCTCAAGAACAAAACGAACTACTCACAAGACATCATATGGATCATGATCAGAGATGGAATAATTATGTATAAAAATCTGAACATAAACAATAATTCAATGGTTCACTCAATAGCATCAACTACAAAGAGTAATCAACACCGGGAAAGTTTCCCCTAAGAACTATGCAAGATTCAACCAATTGTTACAGCAATATGGAGATGGTGATGATGGTGCTGGTGGAAATGATGGTGGTGATGATGATGATGATGATCCCGATGAAGCAGTACTTGTTATCCGCAAACTGTTTCCAAAACAAAAGGCAACCTTTTGGATAGCAATCTATCTTTTCATAATCCATGTTGAGCTCCTTCATAAGTCTCTTTGTTTTGTGAAAGGTTTTAGCCAGACAATGACTTTCGGGCAACATGTTACCACATGTTCTCAGGTTAGCTTCAAAGTGAGAACGGGTGGCAGAGTGCTGGCACTTGTCGGCTAGACATTGAGAGATGGCATCGAGCTGAGAAATATTTGCACCCTCGTACAGAGGCCTCTTAGCCGCTGCCATCATATCAAGGAAGGCCTTCATGGTTGGCTCTGGTTCCTCTGGTTCTAGCGGTTCCTCCGGTTCTGGTGGTTCATCCCGTGGAGGTGGCGAATCCGGCTGGTCGGCATCAATGAGATCATCTAGCCAGTTTTTAATCCCATCGTGCTCATTACCATTGAGCAGCTGCTGCATAACCTCACCTCTGTCACGTTTGTACCGAGCAAAGTCGACATGCGTGACATAGTGAGGCATGTACCCAGCTTGCAGAAGGTATTTATACATCTTATCCTTTCCCTGACGATGACGCTTATTGCAACGAGTGCAAGGACAAAGTGCCCAAACGATTGCCTTCGAACCACGCGCTAACTCATTCACTAACAAATGAGTGTTCCATGTCCACTCTTTTGTTTTATTAGTCGCACTAATACGGCCACTATACATCCACCCATTATCAGCCATCCTCTTCTTCTTTGTTGGGAGCCAAACAACAAATATAGCATTTTACATCAAACATGAGATTAAATGCTTCATATTTTACGCATGCATCAACCTACATGTCTAATAGGAAAAGAGGGTCCTAACCCGCCGTCGGATCCGTATATTGGGTAAGTTCTCCCTGGCTCTACCCCGATCCGAGCAGAATTTCAGTAGCACCTACCCGCTGCTCTCCCGATACACGTCTCGACAAAAAGCCAAGAGGATGTGCATCTAGAGAACAACAAGGAGGCGCCACCGAAATCCTGTCTCAGATCGAGGTAGAGCCAGGGACAACCATACCCAACTACGAATCCGCCGACTGCCTGATAAAAGTCGTAACCGTTACAGCTCAAAATATGCAAGACCACTAATGCATATTAATTCGCGTAATGCTTACGGCAGGATGACGCCTAGGTGATGCGACAGACTTGGTGATCTAGACACGAAAATACACCTAGGTACAAGAGAGGCGAACGGATTCTCACCCTCGAAGCGTGATCAAATCATCGAAGATGATCCGAGACCCCACCATCGAAACACTCCCCTCGCTCACCCTTCCGTAACTGCAAAAAACATGAATAAATGGTTAAATATGCAACAAATGTCATTATTGTCTCATCTACAAAGAAAGGCACAAATTCCATTATTGTCTAATCTACAATGAGAGGCTAACATTTTCAAAGAAATGCACAAATGCCCAACACTAACACTATTTTCATTATTGTCTCATCTAAATAACTACAACTAAGTACATCTAAATTAACACATAAATAACTACAACTAAGTACATCTAAATTAATAATACTAACAATATGCAATAAGTACATAAAAAATGCAAGCGAGGATGGGTAGCGTCACCTCTACAGGGAGGAGGGGCAGGCAGCGAGTAGGGGCAGGGAGGGCGCGTGCTCGGTGGAGGGGGGCGGAGGTAGGGGAAGGGAGTGAGGGGTCGACGCTAGGGGCAGTGAGGGAGGGGCCTCTATAGGAAGGGAGGGACAAGGCGGGCAGGAAGAGAGAGGGGCTAGCAGCGGCGGTGGCGGTGGCGGTGGCTCGAGGAAGGGAGGGGCTGGTGATGGCGGTGGCTCGGAGGAGGGAGGGACGATGGTGGGGGAGGGAGGGGCAGCGGTGGCGGCTTAGGGGAGGGAGGTCTCGGTGGTGGGGGAGGGAGGGGACGCAGCGGCGGTGGCTCGGGTAAGGAAGGAGCTGGTGGCGACGGTGGCTCGGAGGAGGAAGGGACGGTGGTGGGGAGGGAGGGGACGACGCTGGCGGCTCAGGGGAGGGAGGTCTCGGTGGTGGGGGAGGGAGGGGACGACAGCAGCGGTGGCTCGAGGGAGGAAGGGGCCGGCGTGAGCTCGGGGATAGAAGGGTCGGCGCGAGCTCGGGGGGAGGGGGCGGCGGCGAGAAAGTGTGGTCAGGATTGTGCGGGAGGGAGAGGGCGCGTGGTCGGTTCGGGCCTTATCTAGAAACTATCGGCAGACCTACGTCGACGGCAAATTAAATTATTTTTTTGAAAAGATTATTTTTTTGAATGCTTTGGTTATATACTTTTATTATATTACAATGTCAAACTATTATATAAATTTTTTGTGGTTATATTACGCTCCGGTGCTCGTTTCCTACGCAAACCCTAAACGTGGCCCTCGTAGATCTACCCTCCTAGACTTCTTGTGCTCGTTTCCCACGCAAACCCTAGACATGGCCTAACTAGGTTTTCCATCTACGAGCAATCCACCACACTTGTGCATGTATGCTAGGGCCACATGCGTGTTCTCGTGCCATCCCGGCGCTCGGACGGTCCTTTTCTGGCGAAACCCTAATCCGAGGGCCCCGCAGGTCTACCCCTGTAGCATTCTCTGTAGGAGGGTTAACCAATGTAATTTTTTGGTGGGTTTGGTTTATTTAGGTCATAGCTACATGGAAAACAAAGGCTCTGCCCAAGGTTCCACCGGTGTCCTGCAGCGGGAGTTTCGACGTACAGATCCAGGATTTTACCAAGTGTTAACGCATGTCCGAGAAGGGGGGTAACACCTAGGGCCTACACAAGGCACCTACCAACCTTGCACCACTCTCACATAGATATGCTAGGGGCGCATGCAAGTTTTCATGTGATTTCGATGCTCCGGTGGTCTTCCTCCGGTGAAACCCTAGACGGGGGGCCCTGGATCGTCTACTCCTATAGCTTTCTCCGTACGTGGGTAGCCCGGTGGACCTTTCTATTTGTTTTGGTTAGTTTAGGACATATGTACATGGAAAGCAAAGGTTGGGCCAACTTTGCCACATTCTAGGCCCCGGTTTCGACGCTCTGACTCGGCCCAAGAAAACCAAGGCTCGGCCCAAGAAAACCTAGGCTTGGCCCATGTATATCTGGTGGGTTAGGTTTGTTTAGGCTAAATACCCTCTCCTCTATCATTCCACTCCGCTGCCTCCTCCTCCTCCTGCCCAAAGCAGCCGCCGCCACCCGAAGCCACCGCCCGCCCGAAGCCGCCCGCCATCACCGCCCGCAGGTAATATGCAAGCCTATTTTTTTGGTTAATTAGATGCATTTCGGAGCAACCACACTTAGAAATTTGTTCTTTCGATCAAATGCATACTTTAGGATGCCCAACCCGCGTGCTCGTCCTCAACTCGGCGGCAACGCCGAAGGACTGTTGGGCTCCGTTAGGGCCGAGGACGTCTGAGCCTGGGCTCCGTCGGGCTGGCACTGGGAGGTGCTACCTTCCGGGAACCGTAGCTTGGTGAGGAATCCGGGTCCCGTCATCGACCTGGAGATTCTTTAGTGGCGGTCGATTGGTTCACTATCGGTGCAGAGGGAGCCGGCCCCCGAGGAGGTGGTATGGAACCTTGTCAGGGAGGAGGACGAGCATGTTCGTCGCTATATTTATGTGTTGGAGGTCAGGTTCTCCATTACATGGCAGGTTCTTCAGGGATCTCACCCGAGCTATGCTCGTGTGATGGTTCCTTCTCTTTGGGTGTCCACCGCTCGCGGCTCAGTACCCGGCTGTCGGCGTCTAGCTTGATTGAGCGAGATGTATTAGTGATATTATCAAATTTGTAGTAGAAAACTATGTCGAGAACTTGAATAAGATAACTAATATATTGATTGTGGATGCTGAATATGAAGATTTGCAGCGTCATTTCATGTGGGTGTGGAGACAGCTATTCTGAGAATACGAATCCGTCCAATTAATAAAAATAGAACAATGTTTAAATAATTGGTTATAATAAATAAGTATAAACAAAATGCAAGTTAATAAGTAGCAATAAAAAATAAAAAAGAAGCTACGCCAATGGCCACCCTCGGCGTAGGGCTAACAGGAAAATTAGGGAAGGGGGAAGAAAACGGAAGGAGCTATGCCGAGGGTGGCCATCGGTGTAGAGGTAACGGCGTCACGGGCCGGAGGGCCACTAGTCCACCACCCCCCCCCCTCTAACACCGGTTTGGAGGGCCCTCTTACAGTGGTTGTAGAACCGCTGTTGAGGGTTCGGTGTTAGAGGGGCCCCCCTTTAACACCGGTTCTTATACGAACCGGTGTTAAAGGGTGGCACATGTGGGGCTGCCGCAGGGCTCAGGGCCCCCCCCCCTTTAACACCGGTTCGTAACACGAACCGGTGTTAAAGGTTCTGTGCCGCGGCAGGAAAAGGAGATAAATCTCTGCCGCGGCAGGAAAACGGCCTAAATCTCTGCCGCGGCAGAGTTCTGCCCCTGCCCCGTTCTGGGCGTATTTCTGCGGCGCGGCGGGGACGGGGAGGGGGGAGGGGGAATCGATCGAGAGCGGTATACACATACATCGTCATCGGTACATACGAGTACATGAATAATTAAGCAACTATTATTATACACAACATCGTCATTGTGTGGTATTCTCCGTAAACGTTGAAGCATCAAGTACAAGACAAACACGTTCAAGCATATATACAATGTTCATTTTGGTGGATATCTAAAGAGTTCTCCGCCAGGCGTGACGACCTCATCAAGTATGAACCCCGCCAATTCCTCTTGAATGGCTCGTATGCGGTCAAATGGTAGGAGTTGGTCCCGCATCCGTTCGATCTGAATATATATGAAGAATAGGGTCAATATATATATAAGAATAAAACTCAACACAATTGATGGTAATAAAATAATATTGTGTACTTTGTTTACTTACTCTAAGTTGTTCTAGTGCGGCTTGGCCCGTCGCACATATCGTGTTGCGAATGAACTCGCAAACATAGTACCCACATAAGTTATTGCCGTGTCCCTGATGCGCACACTTTACGAGAATAGGGAGTTCAATCAAAATAATAATCAATAAAGCATGATATAATGGAATTGGAAGCAGAATCAAAGAGATACGCAGACCTAGCTAGCTAGTATTACTTACATTTTGGTCTACAAATTTTAGTTCTTCTGACCATTCACCCACGGCCCTGCCCGTGAACCTTTTCCAAACCCTGTCCGGCAAAGAAAATGGATAAAGGAGTAATTAATTACTTGTTGTCACGAAAGTTGCCGATCTAGTGCGATAATATGATTGAAATTACCTCTAGAGCATCTCTCTAAAGTCTGCCCATAGCTCTTTTTCTTTTCGTAACGAGTCCATGACAAGGACTTTTCCTGAGTCAGGTTGAATGACTAGCAGAATAAAGTGGAACCTACGCACGCATAACTCATCATCAGTTACACTTAACATCGAGTAAGCCGAAACAGAATGTGTACAAGAGAGGGTAACAGTACTCATGAGAAGTTGTAAGGCAATAGTATTTCCCTTTTGGTTTGTTGTCTCAGTAAAGACCTTAGCAATAAATCTTCTGTTTGCCCGGGTTTGGTTCTTACCACTTCTTCATGAACTCTATTTGGGTCAACGAACCCAATGTCAAAAGGTCCTCCTTTCATGCATTCCATAACCAATTTGGAAGCACAATGTGTTCCTTCTTCCAAAGAATGGTTGTTTTCACTGCAAATTTGAGTTGAGTTTCCCCTTTACCTGTAGCATGGTCAAGCTATGCTTCCTCATATTCCTTCACAACCTCATCCACCCCGACAATAGCATAGCCATCTGGAATCGGTCGGCAGTGGTAAGTTCCACTAGCTACAGGAGGTAAGGCATAGCCGACAGCCACCTCAATGGATAAGCCCATTAATCTCACATGCAGCTCAGCGTGTTCGCTCTCCGTGATCTCATCCACGGGGTATCGAGGACCCGCCATTTCAAGCATGGGCTGCACGTTCTCCGTGGAAGCCACGCTGCTTTTCCGCGCAGAGTCTGGGCCGCCGGCAGCTTCTAATGCAGGCTCTTCGTGCCGCTGAGATGGGCAGGTAGCTTGATGGCTCTGTTGTGCATTCACTTGCGCCTGCAGCGCCACAAGTGCATGTTCTATCTGTGTCATCCGCTTTGTACGCTCTTTTTCTTTTCTGTCGCGCCATCTGTAAGAGTCGCTCCACTCGGCAAACCCATCCTTCCACGTCATACCCCCTGTGCCTCGTGCATGTCCAGGGTGTTCTTTTTTACCGATGGCGCGTGTGAGCTGGTCATTCTCTCTATCGGGATGGAAGGTCCTGGTGGCTGTTTCCTCGTATGCCATGATGAGTTCAGTGAAGGGTTTGGCAAGGAGGGTTGGGAAGATACACAATCCTATTTCTGGGTCCAACCTTGCCCCGATTTCGTAGAACCAAGTCTTTGCACGTAGGTCCCACCCATGTGTCTGGGGTGTGATCCCTCTGTCGCGCAGGGCCTTCTCAGCTTCCTCCCACTTAGGCCTCTGAGATATGTAGCCACCTGTCCCTGTCCTCTGGTGATATTCCTTCTTCAGGGCATTTAGCGTATTGGTTTCTGACCTCTTTGTAGCTATAGCACCTTCCTTGTATGCCACAAATTCGCGCCAGTGAGGTCTTATCTTCGCATAATATGCGTCTTCGAAATCTGGAGTCTCGCGAGCTTTGACAAATTTGTTCAATTTTGTCTTCCAGTTGCGGAAAGCGTCAGCCATCTTCTTTAGAGTCCACTCTTTGACCTTTTCCTTTATAACCGGTTTGTTTTCATCCTCCTCTGGCGGAAGGGTGAAATTTACCAACAGCGAATTCCAAAGCGTTTCTTTGGATCTTTCATCGACAAAGGTACCGTCGCCCTTCTTTGGCTTATTCCAATATTCAATTATGATTGGGATTTGGTCCCTAACAAGAACTCCAGCCTGACATACAAATTTGTCTGCAGCCTTCTTGGGCTCCATCGGCCTGCCATCAACACGGACTGATTCGATCGTGAACTTTGCATGATCTTTCAACCGATGGCTCGTGCCTCGCTTGCTCTTTTTCATAGAAGAAGATGGTTGCTGGCTGGTCGATCCAGAGGGCTAAAAGAAGAAAGAAGCGTTAATTAATACATGTAGAAGAAGATTGTTGGTGGAAGTCAGCAGAGGCTTAATCAATGCATATACCTCGCCGGACTTTGTAATCACTAAATTGCGTTCACCGGAGTCTTCATCTTCTCCATGACTACTTGAGCTTTCATCATGTCCCTCCAAGTTCAGATATTGTGAGGTGTCCTCATCGATAATGTTCTCCATTATTTCTTCTTCTTCAAGGTTTCTACTAAGTGGATCCATAGTTTCTAAAACAATAATATTATCTAGAGTAAGAGAGTAAACATTCAAGTCGACTTGGATTCATACACAAATATACATATTATTCATACAAAAATACACAAATAAATACACAAATGAAATTAAAACCCTAAGGATGCTTGATCATTTTAAACGAGTTCCGAGGGGTCCAAACCCTAATTCAAAGAAATCCCGGATGCATATGAGAGGGGCTAGCTATAGTGGCTGACCGGAGGATGCTCCAGAAAGCGGCGGCTGGCGGCGCTGGAGAGCGACCTAGGGCGCGCGAGGTAGCGGGTTCGCCTCAGCGTGATGCGGCCTACCTAAAACGGGCGGCGCCACTACCTAGGGGTCACCGGAGCGACGTTAACGACGACGGCCAACGGCGGCGCTTGCAGAGCAGTGAGGTGACGACCCTAAACTAATACTAACTATAAAATACACTAAATAACCCTAAACTAAATACACTAAACTACACTAAATAAATAACCCTAAACTAAATAAATAACCCTAAACTAATAACCCTAAACTAAATAAACCCTAAACTAATAACCCTAAACTAAATAAACCCTAAACTAATACTAACACTAAACTACTAATAATACACACTAAACAACACACTTATAAAATACTAATAACTAATTATATACATATATGCAACAATATATACAACATATATGCAACAATATATATATGCAATTACACACAAATAAAATTATTCATACACAACAATATATATACATATATGCAACATTTATCCAATATACACACAAATAACATTTATCACCAATATCCAATATCTCCAAAACACAAACAGAGAGCTCTCACCGCCGGTGGCGGCAACTCTCGCGAACGGGGTCGGCGGCAGCGGTCGTGGACGCGGGGTTGGCGGCGGCGGCTCCAAGTTGGCGGAGGCTTCGGTGTTGGCGCGCGGCGGATCCGAGCGGCGGCGACGGGTGTGGCGGCCGACGCGGGCGCGCGCGATGGCGGACGGTGCTGGCGCGGCGGGGGGCGTCGACTGTGACGGTGATGGCTCGCGCGCGGGGAGGGGGCGACGGCGCTCCCGCGGGATGGCGACGGCGAGGGCGGCGACGGCAAGGGCTGGACGGCGACGGCTGGACGGCGCCGGCTCTCCTCTGCTTTTCTCTGCGCGCACTTTCGATCTGGCTGGGGGAAGAAGGAAGGGGAAGGCGCGCGTTATAACCCCCCCCCTTTAACACCGGTTCGTGGCTGGAACCGGTGTTAAAGGGGGGGAATTTGTTTCGTGCCCGCACCCACCCCCTTTAACACCGGTTCCAGCCACGAACCGGTGTTAAAGGGGGGGTGTGTGCGCGCGAAACGAAATAAATGCGCCCCCCCTTTAACACCGGTTCGTGGCTGGAACCGGTGTTAAAGGGAGGGGGCATTTATTTCATGCATTAAAGGGGTGGGGGCATTTATAATTCAAAAAATAGGATATGAATTTAGAAAATTCATATCTTATTCATTTCAACTCAGAAAAATATGAATAATATATCATAATTTTCAGAAAAATAATATTTATCCATTCATGTAAAAACATTTTATATTTACTTTAGATGAAAATTTTCAAAATGATTAAAACACTTACATATAAGTTTTGATTATTCAATTCAAACAAAAATAAATTGTCAAATCCTAAAACTTTGAAAATAAGAAATATTAAGCATCTAAAAAGGAATATAACCCTATTTTATTAGAGCAAATCATATTTTATTTTGTATTAACATTTTTGAATTGATTGGATATTTAAATGCCGCATCTTTTGTATACACTTGAATCTGACAAAGCCTCGCTCAACTTGCATTGGATTTTTGATAAAATAGCATATTGTCAACCTAAAAATGTTTTTTGTAAAAATTCCTGAGCATCGTATCATGTACCTATAGTTCATATCTGACCCACTTCCTGCCGATTCGGCAGGAATTTGTCTTTTTCACCAGAGGTGGACGGAAAGGTTTCAGATCCCCCTGTTGGTACATTGTCCATATAAGGTGGTCTAGTATTTTTGTAAAATGTGTTGGTGGTTTTTTGAATTAGCCATTTGATGGTTGCTTCACAAAACCGTCTGTTTTTATGCTCGGAAAATGGAAAATGCCTTTTTGGTGCGATAAAAAGGAAAACTTCCTCTTGCAACATTGTTTGCCATGCCATGATGCACATGTATGCACAATATGGCCATATTATCACAAACTATGCCTTGATTCTAGCCATAACATTGGTCATTTGACCCGAAAGCCAAGAAACCTCGAATCAGATAGGTCATTTTGTGAAGGAGATAGAACTGGAATTAAAATACAGAATGCAACTAATAGTAAGTTACATAAAGCACGACTGAAAATTAAGATACATAAAAGAACTAAAAATTAAGATACATGGCCAGATTAAGTAACAATCGGCCGAACTTGTTTCGGAATGTTGGAGTGATTCAGTCATGCTCCTGCCTACACCTGTAATACTCGCCACTGTAGTCGTCGTACTCGCCGCCGCCGTCATCGCTGTCATCGTCGGGGTCGCCGTAATTGAACCTTGAAGGTTGAGTACGCGTGGGCTAGACTTGAGGGTAGCGCAGACGGGGGTTAGAGTCGGCGGCAGTGTCATAGGCCATGACGCTCTGGAGAGTCCGACCGCGCCACCATAGCCGACGGCCGGCCTCGTTGAAGTTCGGAGGAGGTGGGCTGTCCTCCTCGTGCCTGGCGAGCGCCCTCTCACGTCGATCCACGAAGAAGGCTTCCCAAGTAGGGAAATAGTCGGGATGGCATCTGGATTCCTTCGCTGCTCCGGCGTGAGCTCGAAGTAGTAGTGGTTCGTGATGGCCATCCAGTGCGCCACACCTAGAGGGACAGGAGGAACCGGCACGCCTCTGGTGCTCAGCATCCAGCCAACGGGGACACAGTAGCCCGGCGGGCAGGGGTAGTTCGAGGCGCAAAGCGCCTCCGCCTCCCTGGGGGTTAGTGCTACGGGAAAAAATGGCGGGAAGAAAAATGGAGGGAAGAAATAGAAGGAAGAAAAATGGCTCATTTAATACATATACTGTTAACAGAAGAAATATGACATTGATTTCCATGTTGAGATACATATGTGTGCCAAAAATGGCTCAATTAATACATATAGTCAATCTTATGATCGCTTCAGCCGTAACCATGGAGTATCAACACCGTTTAACAGGATGGTTGGGTCAATCTTCACTCTGAAGGGCAGAATTTTATCAAACTTATTATAATCTTCTGACATGTCTGTCTTGTCCTCCACTCCCACGATGTTTCTTTTCCCTGAAAGAACTATGTGATGCTTTGGCTCATCGTGTGATGTATCTGTTTGCTTATTTTTTTCTTTTTTTCGGTTTGGTAGACATGTCCTTCACATAGAAAACCTGAGCCACATCATTGGCTAAGACGAATGGTTCGTCTAAGTTCTTGTCTACCTTCATAAGATTGTTGAGATCCACCGTTGTCATTACGTACTTCTTGTCTACCTCAACCCCCCCTCCTGTTAGCTTGACCCATTTGCATTGAAACAAGGGGACCTTAAAATTAGGTCCATAGTCAAGTTCCCATATCTCCTCTATGAACCCATAATACGTGGTCTTTTGCCCATTGTCTTCTGCTGCATCGAAGCGAACACCACTATTTTGGTTGGTGCTCTTTTTATCTTGGCCTATCGTGTAAAATGTATTCCCATTTATCTCGTACCCTTGGAAAGTACATACAGTCGAAGATGGTGTCCTGGCCAACAAGTACAGCTGATCCCCAACAGTGGTGTTATTCGTGAGAAGTCTTTGCAGCCAGCTGCCAAAACTCGCCATGTGTTCACTTATAATCCATTCATCAGACTGTCCCGGGTGTTTGAGGCGTATTAAATTCTTGTGTTCATTGATATACGGGGCAACCAAGATAGATCTTTGTAAAACCGTGTAGTGTGCTTGATTGAGAGAATGCCCGTCCCTACATATCATTGATTTACATCCTAGGGTGCCTTTTCCACGCAGTCTCCCCTCATGTCGTGATTCTGGAACACCAATCGCCTTAAGGTCAGGAATAAAATCAACACAGAACTCAATGACCTCCTCTGTTACATAGCCCTTGGAGATGCTTCCTTCTGGCCTAGCACGGTTATAAACATATTTCTTTAAGACTCCCATGTACCTCTCAAAGGGGAACATATTGTGTAGAAATACAGGACCGAGAATGGCAATCTCTTCTACTAGGTGAACCAGGAGATGCGTCATAATATTGAAGAAGGATGGTGGGAACACCAACTCAAAGCTAACAAGGGCCACATCTTTCTGTAACCCTGGTAGGCTTTCTGGATCGATTACCTTCTGAGATATTGCATTGAGGAATGCACATAGCTTCACAATGGGTACTCGAACATTTTCAAGTAGAAGCCCCCTCAATGCAATCGGAAGCAATTGTGTCATAATCACGTGGCAGTCATGAGACTTCAGGTTTTGGAATTTTTTCTCTGCCATATTTATTATTCCCTTTATATTCGACGAGAAGCCAGACGGGACCTTGATACTGCTCAGGCATTCAAAAAAGATTTCCTTCTCTGCTTTGGTAAGAGCGTAGCTGGCAGGAGTTAAGTGGCATCGTTTACCCTTCTCGTTCTCAGGATGCATATGCTCTTCAGGGTCTTTCAGATGTTGCTGGTCCTGCCGTGCTTTCGGTGTATCTTTTGTCTTCCCATACACTCCTAGGAAGCCTAGCAGGTTCATGCAAACATTCTTCGTCACGTGCATCATGTCGATTGAAGAGCGGACCTCTAAGACTTTCCAATAGGGTAGGTCCCAAAATATAGATTGCTTCTTCCACATGGGCGCGTGTCCGGCATCGTCATTCGGAACAGATAGACTGCCAGGACCTTTTCCAAAGATTACTTCTAGGTCCTTGACCATACCAAATACCTCCTCACCGGTACGGAGGACAGGCTTCCTCCGGGGTTCTGCCAGACGTTTGAAATGCTTGCCTTTATTTCTTACTGGATGCAGGTTCGGAAGAAATCGACGACACCCTAGGTACACAACCTTCTTACATTTATCCAAATATACACTTTCAGTCTCATCTAAACAGTGTGTGCATGCATTGTATCCCTTGTTTGTCTGCCCTGAAATATTACTAAGAGCAGGCCAATCATTGATGGTTACGAAAAGCAATGCTCATAGGTCAAATGGCTCCCTTTTGTGCTCATCCCACATACGTACACCTGGTTTGGCCCACAGCTATAAAAGTTCTTCAACTAATGGCCTTAGGTACACATCAATGTCGTTGCCGGGTTGCCTCGGGCCTTGGATGAGCACTGGCATCATAATGAACTTCCTCTTCATACACAACCAAGGAGGAAGGTTATAGATACATAGAGTCACAGGCCAGGTGCTGTGACTGCAGCTCTGCTCACCAAAAGGATTCATGCCATCTGTACTTAGACCAAACCTTAAGTTCCTTGCGTCACATGCGAAGTCCGAGTACTCTCGCTCGACTTTTCTCCACTGTGACCCATCAGCGGGGTGTCTCAACATCGCGTCTTTCTTACGGTCTTCCATGTGCCATCGCAACAACTTGGCATGCTCTTTATTTCTGAAGAGACGTTTTAACCGTGGTATTATAGGAGCATACCACATATCCTTGGCAGGAACCTTCTTCCTAGGGGCCTCGCCCTCAACATCGCCAGGATCGTCTCGTCTGATCTTATACCGCAGTGCAGTGCATACCAGGCATGCATCCAAATTCTCGTACTTCTCACCGCGGTAGAGGATGCAGTCATTAATGCAGGCATGTATCTTCTGCACGTCTAATCCTAGAGGGCAAACAACCTTCTTTGCTTGGTATGTACTGTCGGGCAACTCATTATTTCTTGGAAGAAGATTCTTCATTTTTACCAACAACTTTGAAAATGCGCTGTCAGTCACACCGTTATGTGACTTCCATTGCAGCAAATCCAGTGTGGTACCTAGCTTTTTGTGGCCATCTTCGCAAGTTGGGTACAACAATGTTTTGTGATCCTTTAACATCTGCTCCAGCTTCTCCTTCTCCTTTTCAGTTTCACATTCTTCCTTTGCATCAGTAATGGCCCGACCAAGATTGTCATCAGCGGGCCCATCTGCTGCCTCTTGATCTTCATTATCTACCCCCATTGCAGTATCATCATATTCAGGATACATATTATGATAGTTGTCATCATCCTCTTCTTCTTCGTTGTCTTCCATCACAACCCCTTTTTCTCCGTGCTTGGTCCAACAATTATAGCTGGGCATGAAACCGGATCGAAGCAGGTGGGCGTGAATGGTTCTGGTATTTGAGTAGTCTTTCTTGTTCTGACAGTGAACACACGGACAGCACATAAAACCATTGTGACCATGGTTTGCATTAGCCACAATGATGAAATTTTGGAGGCCCGTAATGTACTCGGAAGTGCGGCGGTCACCGTACATCCATTGCCGGTTCATCTGCATTAATATATAGTATATATCAAAAAATAATAGGGAGATGACCATTTATATATATAGTACATCAATGACACATGAAAGGATAGTTGCCGACCTCGACCGAGAAGGAGAGAGCAACGAGAAAACTTATTTTGAGCTCTCGGGCATTTCATCGAACACCTCTTGTGCATACGAAAAAAACACAAACTAGCACACTTCACACCCTCTTGCTAGGCTCCAAAATGAGATAGTGAAAAAAATGGAAGAGTAGGGTGTGGGCTGCGGTGTCTTATATAGCCCCCCCTCCTTTAACACCGGTTCAAGCCACGAACCGGTGTTAAAGGGGGGCTGCGCGGGCCACTGGTGCAGGGGCCTTTAACACCGGTTCGTGCCACGAACCGGTGTTAAAGGGGGGGCTCCTTTTTGCTGCACGGGCCATGCTGGTACAGGCCCCCCCTTTAACACCGGTTCATAGAAGAACCGGTGTTAAAGCCCATTTCCAGGCTCAACCAAAGGCCTCGTTTCCATTAGTGGGCGTGGCCAGACTGGGTCGGGCAACGCCGATGGCATTTGTATGCCGAGGGCAGCCGTCGGCGTAGCTGGGCCTACGCCGACGACATTTATACGCCGACGGTCGCGGGAGGGGGGGAGCTGGCCTAGACGACGGCTATGCCGACGGCCCCAACGTTTGGTCGTTGGCGTAGCTCCAGGCTCTCGGTGAATCTATCTATTCCTGTAGTGATAGGCCGCAAAAAAATATCTCGACAATGTCATCCCTATGAGGAAGCGAAAGAAGATGATAACACTGACATGCTTGCTGATTTCCTAATCTCCGGACCAAATTGCATGGGCACATTTTCAAAACATCATAATTGAACATTTAATTACAACGAGCATACGAAAATATGAAAAATATGTCCACGTGCAAACAAAATAACGTCCAGTGTGCTATTGCATACTCCCTCCGTTCGGGATTATAAGTCCCGCGCGAATAACTAGGTTGTTAATTTGACCAATAAAATATAAGTTACATATTTTAAAAATTATACCATTAGAAAATATAACATCTAAAGTTTCTAATAATATAATTTTTATAATATATTATTTATATTTTGTTAGTTAAATTTACAACCTAGTTATCCGCGTGGGACTTATAATCCCGAACGGAGGGAGTATATGATACTCTTCGCTTTAAACTTGGCACTTAATACAGTTATGGATATGTAGGAAGTAATGAGTAGTGATAAGAAGTGAGGTCCGAAAATGGAGGTGATGACTGAGAGCATTTGTCATTCCGAAAGTTTCAAAAATTTCTTAGTCATGTTTTGTTCATATCTTTATTTCTGTATCCATTGTAGAAGGGTTGGAACTTAAAACCAAGGCAAGATTTCAGGGGCTTACAATGTTTCTCTTTTGGTTGCTTGTGGCTCAGTGCTGCCATTTTCACATTATATTTCACATGTCTTGTCTATATTATCTTGGTGTTATCAAACTTTCTAGATGGAAATACGGGGTTGTAGATTACATTAAGTGCAAGGACGAATCGCGTGCCCTCTTCCTATAGGCTAGGATATTCTCCCCACCATTGTTGAACTTGAGTTTCGATCCCTCAAATTTCTAGGGCTTTGCTCATCTGCACCTGTTGTACTAGTCTATTTTTCTTGAATAATAATGGTTGATGTATATCGAGTCTTAGGTTATTTCAGGTCATTCGGTTCCATCATCGAGTCATCGGGTTCGATCATTTATATGTTCCCCCCTCGCACTGCATGAGCGACCATGAAATTTAAAAATTTATTAGCCATGTTGTATTGCTCACTTTATGTGTATGTCTGTTGTAATACCTAAGGAGGAATACTTCAGGGGAAATGTGGACTAAATCATATTTTGTTCATGAAATAATACTTTACAAAGTCAAATAATTATCCCAATACAAATAAACCAATATAATTTCTGACTTTCTACAAAGTAGATCAAGGGTTATCGACAAGTTTATGGTAAGGCTTAGTAGGTATATTGCACTAAATCTAATGCATCCTTTGTTTTGCAAAAAATGCCAAACAATATTGGCAAGGCCAAAAGAATCACCGTAATCATAAGAACAAATATGTTTACACGCTTAGGTATCGTGACTATTTGAATTACTGTGAGTTGTGAAGGGTTCGCAGCATAGAAAACAAAAAAATTCCTACGATAAGAACTATACGCCAAGATCTATCTACTAGATACAAGCAACGGGTGGATATACATCCATGGAGAACTTACCCTCGAAGACAACAAAGTTTTGTAACGAGTAGGAACTCGAGGATGATGTAATTGTACGCTTGCCGATCTCAAGATCGTTGATGGCACAGTGTTGATGTAGAGCTCGTTGGGAACCCCAAGAGGAAGGTATGATGAGCACAGCAGCAAGTTTCCCTCAGTTATGAAACCAAGGTTTAATCGAACCAGTAGGATCAAGGAAACACCCCAAAGGTATTGCTAGCTGAGCCTTGGCAGGGCGCACTACCGGTCCTAGTAGCAACGTGGAGACCTGCACAGCACAACCACAGAACTTTGTCCCCAACTTGCGATGGCGTTGTCAATCTCACCGTGTTTCGCTGAAAACAAAGGATTAAACGTATCAAATGGAAAGAAGTAATAGTTTGCAGAAAGTAAACACAAAGCAGTAAACAGTTTGTAGATTGTATGTAAAATAAAAGGACCGGGATCCATAGTTCACTAGAGGTGGCTCTCCTTAAGATAGATAACATGCTGGGTGAACAAATTACAGCGGGGCAATTGACAAACATCGAGAAAGCAATACATGCATATACTAATCATCTTGGCTCCTTTGGAACTTGATTGGGCATTACAACATTATACATATACCGCCATCCAACTGCATCTATGACTAATAATCCACCTTCAGGTTATCATCTGAACCACCTCCAGTATTAAGTTGCAAGCAACAGATTATTGCTTTACGAATTGCGTGTAATGTAAACAATATGATTGTTCTATGAATAAAGGATTGTTGTTTTCTCCCTAGTAGCAACAGCACATCTAGTACCTTAGAGATTTCTGTCACTTCCCCAGATTACCAGAGGCATGAACCCACTATCGAGCATAAATGCTAACTCTTGGAGTTGCTAGCATCTACTTGGCCAAGATAGCTACTAACAACGGAAAGCATGCAAGATCACAAATAACAAAGACATGATAGAATCAATAATCAATCTGAAATAGCATCTCAATATCCATCGGATCGCCGCAAACACAACATGTAGAATTACAAATAGATGATCTTGATCATGAACGGAGCTCACAAGATCTAGACATGAAAGCACAAAGGAGGACAACCAGCCATCTAGCTACTACATGGATTCGTAGTCCAAGGATGAACTACTCACGCATCACACCGGAGGCTTGCATGGTGATGAAGAAGGCCTCCAGGGTGAATTCCCCTCTCCGGCAGGGTGCCAGGAAGAGCTTCAGATCCCTCCTGATCTAGGGATGGAGATGACGGCGGCTACAGACTCTTTCGTGGATTTTTTGATCGGGTACTTAGGGTTTTTGTCCCGAGGGCATCTTATAGGTGTAAGGGGAGGCCGAGGGGGTGCCGAAGGCGGCCACACCACCCCCTGGCGCGGGCCAGGCTGGGACGCGCGGCCAGGTGGTGTGGTGGCCCCCTGGCCCCTCTCCGTCTCGTATTCTGGCATCTGATGACATCCGGAAATATAGGCACTTTGGCTTTTGTCCCGTCCAATTCCGAGAATATTCATTTTCTGACTTTCCTGGAACAAAAAATAGCAGAAAATAGGCAGCTGGCACTGTGGCTCTTGTTAATAGGTTAGTTCAAGAAATCATATGAAAAGTACTCCAAAGTGTGGACAAAACACAAGAAAGTGGATAAAACCAAGCATGGAACATCAAAAATTATAGATACATTTGCAATGTATCAATCGTATGGAAGTCCTAGCGCCGCAAACCAGCAGCGCATCCGCACTCGCACACACGTTCAAGCCACCGAACAACCTCCGTCTCCTTGCTCCAGCGATGCAGCGGAAGCAGCAACTCCTTCCAGACGAAATGCCACCAAGAACATGTATCTCGCTAATCCGAGACCATGGGGAAATAATTCTAGAGGGGGAGAGAGATCCTTCACGAGGAGGTGTGAGGAAGAAGGGTGAGAGGGATGGCCTTTTATAGGAGGAGGGGGTACCCCTCCCCATGGCCGGCGCCCCATGGGGGGTGACCCCTCACCTCCCCCATTCATGTGGTGGTAACCCCCTCCACATAAAAGTGACCCTTAACATTCTCTTTTAAAGTCTCCACTTTAAATGCATTAAATTTCTCCAAATTTAATGCTCTCTCTCATTTAATAAAACTCTTTTATTAAATTTGTTCAGAATTTTGTTAATTATTTTAATTAACAAATATTCACATAAAACCCCCTGCAACATTTCAATATTACATGTAGAACCGATTTCTGCAATTTCACCCGAAATAGTTTCGATATCTATTGAAATAATTCCAGCGCTTTGCAATTCATTCGTCTGAAACACATTTGCTCCAAATGGTGTTGGTGTCCCTTAAGTGTGTCACCCTACGGTTCGTGAATAATGCAGACATGATTGAGACCCCTCTCAGATCAATAATCAGAAGCAGGACCTGGACATCCATACTAACTCCTACACATTCTACGATGACTTCTGTGATCATGAGAATCTTTAACGCTAGTAACTAAATATCTTTGTCTCGTGATATATTACATGTCCAAGATTCGATCATCGGTATCTCCATACCTAGTTTGATCTCGTTACCGACATGTACTCTTTTCTTGTTCCCGTGCTATAACATTCTAGTGATCTTATCACTTGCTTGCAAGCTAACCAATGTGATATCACCGAGAGGGCTCAGAGTATATCTATCCGTCATCGGGATGGACAAATCCCACTCTTGATCCATGAGCCTCTACATAACACTTTCGTAGCACTGAACCCACCTTTATAATCACCCTTTTATGGTGTGACGTTTGATGTTATCAAGATACTCTTCCAGTGTTAGTGATTAACATGATCTCATGGTCTAAGGACTAGGATTACTTCGTTAGATATTATAGCAATATAAACACAATGACTTTGATCGTAATGCTATACTTCGGATGAATTTTCATCACATCATTCCACTAATGATCTGACCTCGTTATTAACACCATCCAATGTCCATGATCAGGAAACATTGATCATCTTGTTAATCAACGAGCTAGTTTATAGGAGAGGCATAACTAGGAACTTTCTTTTTGTTTATTAAACACACATGTATTGACGTTTCCAAATTAATACAATTATAGCATTCAAAATAAACATCTATCGTATACTTGGAATATGTATAATAACAACTTTATTATTGCCTCTCAGGGCATATTCCCTTCAAGTTGTATTAAAGAAAACAAATTTAATCAAGTGTGAATTGGACATTGGACCATCCTTGTTATTTTGGATTGGGGCGCACATCCATATTGGCAACTCAATTCACCTTCCTTAAAAATCACATACTATTGGGCACAATCTTCTCATTTATCCTTGTGTAGATAGGCAGCAGAAAAAAATTGAGCATGCCGTCCCTATGAGGAAGCGAAAGAAGATGACATTATAGACTGGCTTGCTGACATGACCTGCCTTTGGACTAAGTTGCAAGGTGAAATGTCAAAAGCCTTATAATTGAAATTTTAATACATTCATGCTAGGAATTTATACAAAATGTATAAGTATGAACAATAGAAGGTCAAGTGTGCTATTGCACATAGGGTACTCTTACCTCTAAAGTTAGCACTTTATATTTTTGCGATAAAGGAAGTTTTTACTAACTCATATGGATGCATCAAGATTATAAACACAAAAATTTCAAGCTTAAATGTCTATTTGGTGATTTTTTGGGGGGTCTTATTCGTGCTTGTTAGCACATATTTTAAATTGTTAACTGGGACATTATAAATTCTGATGTAGAGGTTTTGGTGCCTAATTTTCTAGCTACGATGGTTAGAATTTATGAGAGTGCAAGAATTAGTAAATTATAATGTCATCTTTTGTATTGATTGTCCCCTTATTCTATTGCGCAACGATATATAGGAACCTCATATACTGAATTTACCCGTGTTAGTTGCGAAAGTAAGGATTTATCGGGTAGGCTTTGCCTCATAAGTTAAAAACATTCTAGATTAGAAACATCGTTTTATATTGTAGAGACAAAACGTTAGTGACATGAGAGTAGCACACTTTTCTGTTGGATTATTTATTTAAGTGACTACTGCTTCTATATAACCTGACTTCCGAAATCGGTGGTATTTTCTGCTTAGACAAACTAAAACCTGGGTTGGGTCATTTCTCTTTACATTATTGTTCATTTCCAAGGATGTGGGAAGCTTCCTTTTCTATGGATCATAGGTGCCAAATTTAATATTAAGTCTATGTGCGTTGTTGGTACAAATATAGAATGTTTACTTCTCTCAATTTGAATTGATGATTTATAGGTTATTATGGTTAAATTCATGGTTTCACTTGTATGTGTGTACGTTGGAGAGGGAGAGTTCATGTTTGAGACTAGAAGTATCTGAGCATACAAAATTAAATTGATTTTTTTCACCGGGAAAACTAGATTATTCTCGTTTTTGAAGGCCTCATAATTCCATGACGTGTCACTAGTACAGATTATCATTTGCACACTATCAAGAAAAGGACTTGCTATGTTTCAACTTAATGCGTGTATCTAGATACTATAGTAATGTTTCTATTAGTTGTTGGCTACCGTGGTATTTCAAATATATGGTATATTGTTGGAAAATTCTACCCGATAATACCTTATGATTTTAACTAAGCACTAAATTACAGTAATTAATTGCATATGATATTTGGTACAGATGCACAACAAAAAATATAGTCTATAAGTAAACTATCGGTTGTGTAAGTGAGTGGAGGCCTACTCCAATCCAGGTTCTGATTCAGTAGAAGTTGCTGTTTTTGTTTTTGTTACTCGATATCTTTATTAGAAGTTTGTATATGCAAGAGAGCATTAGTTATATACATATTGTTTCCTCACAAAATATGTAACGTGTCATTTGAATATATTATGCTACAACAAGAAGTATCATTCACTTAGTTAGTAGACATAGTATATTTGGATGTGGAGGCTCACTGAATATGACACTAATTATTTGTGCTTCAATGATCAAATACAATCTTTCTGTGTATGTCAAAACACTAATTTTGAAATGCTATCCCTGCATAAAATAGCTGTTTCTAGATCAATCTATTCAATCAATATTGAGGAGAACATGCATGTCTCCAATGTCACAATGATCAAAGAGCATTAGATCATGGTCCAACTAGGTATTGATGGAGACAAAACTCGACGGTATTTAGGACTTGTAGAGGAATTACTTTGAAGGATGTAGGAATTAGAAGAGCAACTACTTGGAGTAATTAGTAATTAAGACAACAACTACTGGCCTTGTTATTCAGACACTTTGGGCATCTCGTAATAATATTCTCAGAAGTTGTCCATTAAGTAAAATATAAATGCTAAGCTCTCTTTTGTAAACCTTCTACCCTTCGTCTCCACCATCTCGTCATCAGTCGTTACAATTATGTTTTCTAATAAAATCAATATCATGGTGATGGCGGAATATCAATCGAGGTATACTCACAGAGCGGAGTCGTCCATGGCGAGTGGGCTCGCGGAAACCGATGATGGACCCAGCCTGCCCAGGAAGAAGCAGAGCGTCCAATCGGCCCGAACGGTGACTCCACGATTCAAGATATGCCACGCCGACTGGGAGCCCAAGACGACAACTCCAATACAAAGTCCATTAGCACTTATAAACCCTACTTGGCTGCGTATATAAAGTCACCAAGGGCATCCCCATGGGGTATGTCATATTAGACATAATATCTCCCTCCGCCTACGGCGGCTCCATGTAAACCAATCTATGAGCATATACTAGATTGATAGCAGGACGTAGCGATTCTCAACCGAGGGGACGCGAACCTGGTACATTGTGTGCCAATCTTGCTCACAGATTCTCCATCGTCGTCTTGCCCTCCTCTACGTAAGCTACTCCTGTAACATCTGCCGTGTCAATACCATGATAGTTGACACCCACCGTGAGACAAACGGTGCTTGGAAGTCTGATGATCAGAGCGGGATCCCTCGCTGTCGGTGACAGCCAGATCGTATCTCGCTCGCCGGCTGAGAACTTCTATGCGAGGACTCGTTGGTTAGATGCCCCTGGTCCAACGCGGTGCAGTCACCCGCGATATCTAACTTTGGGACAAGATCGGTTACAAGCCTTTTTGATTATTCTATTTATTCCTGTCTCTTTCATTGATTATTCTGCCAATCCCTTATTTTATTTAATCCTAATCGTGCTTGCATCTAACGCATCGTTTGGAGTCGAGGCCGCTCTGTTCTAGCTACAGGAAACAAACGTACCGTCGAGCGGCATCGAGAATTATATTCTATCAGGTGCTGTTTTCTTAATTATTTGCTTGGATTCACAAGTCTCAATCTATGAATATTTATTTCCAAAAAATTTAATCAGTATAGACCGAAAACGTAAAACGTGGAGACGTCCCGTCTGGCAAAAAGTCTGACCGAGTCCGCCACGTTGACTCCGTCCGTCTGCTTGACTCTGTCCGTCGACCATGATTACATGCCCTCCGTGTCGACTCCATGTCCACTGCGCAACTCCGTCCACGACCCAACTCGCCATTGTGTCGACTTCGTCTGCCACATGATTGCGTCCACTGCGTCGTCGACTCTGTGTCCGCCGTGCGGACTCGTTCGTCCTGGAGTTATCACGCTCGCGGACTTGCCTATCGCGAACTTGCCCGCCGTGGACTCACCATCGCGAACTCGCCGTCATGAACTCGCCATCGCGGACTCGCCACGCTCGGGGACTCACCAGTCGCCGACTGTGGTGGACTTGCCATGCCACCGGTTAAACGCCCATGGCTCCGCCACACGGCCCCCATCTGCCTCGTCGACTTCGCCATAGCACGACCTCCGTCCACCGTG
Source organism: Avena sativa (assembly GCA_916181665.1). Lineage (NCBI taxonomy): Eukaryota > Viridiplantae > Streptophyta > Magnoliopsida > Poales > Poaceae > Avena > Avena sativa. The sequence goes on along the minus strand of OV702295.1, from coordinate 452,910,870 downwards.
TCAACTCCGTGTCCGACGCGTCGACTCCGCCAAAGTGCGACAATACGTTCGCCGCGTCGACTTTGCCATAACACGACCCCCGTCCACCGCGCCAACTCTGTGTCCGCCGCGTCGACTCCGCTAAAGCGTGACTATATGTCTGCCGCGTCAACTTCGCCATAGCGCGACCTCCGTCCGCCGCGTAGACCCATGTCTTCCGCGTCGACTCCACCAAAGCGCGACTATACGCCCGCCGTGTAGACCCATGTCCGCAGCGTCAACTTCGCCACAACGCGACCTACGTCCGCCGCGTAGACGCATGTACATCGCGTCGACTCCGCCAAAGCGCGACCGTACATCCACCGCGTCGACTCCGTGGCTGCCGCGTCGACTCCGAAAAAGCGTGACTATACATCCACAGCGTTGACCTTGTGTCCGTCGCGTCGACTCTGCCAAAGCGCGACTATACTTCCGCGTGTCGACTCCTTGTCTGCCTCGTCGACTCTTTTCGCCTAAATGTCGTGCGACCCCATCCGATGCGTCGAATGTGTACGCCGCGCCTGCTAAGGGCCCCTCATCGTCCGAGTCGCTAGAGAGAGTCGCATGCCATGTTGCATGGACTCACCACTAGGCGTCTCTTCCCTCTAGGAAAAAACAATTCACCTTTGTCAACCTTTGAAAAAGTGACTCTCAATGGTCAAGTAGTGCGGACGAGGATTCACAAACCAAGCCTCGGACCGTCCACGGAAAACGCTAACCGAGAGCCATGAATGGAGTCGCCTTGTTCGACTGACCTTCCAGGTCAAGACAAATGGCAGTGCTACACAACAGAATCACGTCCTCCTCAACTCTTGACAGTGCGACTCGCACATCCAAGTATTATGGACGAGAACTCGCAAACCAAGCCTCGGATCGTTGCTGACTCATGTACTAACGAGCTCGTTGGGGAACCCCAAGAGGAAGGTATGATGAATACAGCAATAAGTTTCCCTCAGTTATGAAACCAAGGTTATCAATCCAGTAGGAGCAAGGAAACACCTAAAAGATGTTGCTAGCTGGACTTTGGCAGGACACACTACCAACACCAGCAGCAACGTGGAAACCTGCACAACACAACCACAGAACTTTGCCCCCAACTTACGATGAGGTTGTTAATCTCACCGGTTTTGCTGAAAACAAAGGATTAAACATATCGAGTGGAAGAAAGTAAAAGCTTGTAGAAAGTAAACACAAAACAGTAAACAGTTGATTGTAGATTGATTGTAAAATAAAGGACCAGGGTCCATAGTTCACTAGTGGTGGCTCTCCTTAAGATAGATAACACGTTGGGTGAACAAATTACAGCGGGGTAGTTGACAAACATCGAGAAAGCAATATGCATATACTACTCATCTTGACTCCTTTGAGATTCGATTGGGCATTACAACATTATACATAGACCGCCATCCAACTGTATCTATGACTAATAATCCACCTTCAGGTTATCATCCAAACCCCCTCCAGTATTAAGTTGCAAGCAATGGATAATTGCATTACGAATTCCGTGTAAAGTAAACAATACGATTGTTCTATGAATAAAAGATTGTTGTTTTCTCCCTAGTAGCAACAGCACATCTAGTACCTTCGAGATTTCTGTCACTTCTCCAGATTACTAGAGGCATGAACCCACTATCAAGCATAAATACTAACTCTTGGAGTTGCTAGCATCTACTTGGCCAAGATAGCTACTAACAACGGAAAGCATGCAAGATCACAAATAACAAAGACATGACAGAATCAATAATCAATCTGAAATAGCATCCCAATATCCATCGGATCCTCGCAAACACAACATGTAGAATTACAAATAGATGATCTTGATCATGAACGGAGCTCACAAGATATAAACATGATAGCACAAAGGAGGAGAACCAGCCATCTAGCTACTACATGGACCCGTAGTCCAGAGATGAACTACTCACACATCACACCGGAGGCGTGCATGATGATGAAGAAGCCCTCCAGGGTGAATTCCCCTCTCTGGCAGGGTGCCGGGAAGAGCTTCAGATCCCTCCCGATCTAGGGATGGAGATGATGGTGGCTACAAACTCTTTCGTGGAATTTTGATCGGGTACTTAGGGTTTCTGTATCGGAGGCACATTATAGTCGGAAGGGGAGGCCGAGGGGGTGCCTAGGGCGGCTGATGGCTCAATGCATGACGCCCAAAAAAGTGTTGATGGCTTGTGGTTGATGTAGAGCTCATTGGGAACCCCAAGAGGAAGGTATGATGAGCACAGCAGCAAGTTTCCCTCAGTTATGAAAGCAAGGTTTAATCGAACCAGTATGAGCAAGGAAACACCCCAAAGGTGTTACTAGCTGAGCTTTGGCAGGGCGCACTACCGGTGCTAGTAGCAATGTGGAGACCTGCACAACACAACCACAGAACTTTGTCCCCAACTTGCGATGAGGTTGTCAATCTCACCGTGTTTTGCGGAAAACAAAGGATTAAACGTATCGAATGGAAAGAAGTAAAAGTTTGCAGAAAGTAAACACAAAGCAGTAAAAGATTGTAGATTGTATGTAAAAGACAAGGACCGGGATCCATAGTTCACTAGAGGTGGCTCTCCTTAGATAGATAACATGCTGGGTGAACAAATTACAGCGGGGCAATTGACAAACACCGAGAAAGCAATACATGCATATACTAATCATCTTGACTCCTTTGAGACTTGATTGGGCATTACAACATAATACATAGACCGCCATCCAACTGCATCTATGACTAATAATCCACCTTTAGGTTATCATCCGAACCCCCTCCAGTATTAAGTTGCAAGCAACAGATTATTGCTTTACGAACTATGTGTAAAGTAAATAATACGATTATTCTATGAAAAAAGGATTGTTGTTTTCTCCCTAGTAGCAACAGCACATCTAGTACCTTAGAGATTTCTGTCACTTCCCCAGATTACCAGAGGAATGAACCCACTATCGAGCATAAATACTAACTCTTGGAGTTGCTAGCATCTACTTGGCCAAGATATCTACTAACAACAGAAAGCATGCAAGATCTCAAATAACAAAGACATGATAGAATCAATAATCAATCTGAAATAGCATCTCAATATCCATCGGATCCTCGCAAACACAACATGTATGAATTACAAATAGATGATCTTGATCATGAACGGATCTCACAAGATCTAAACATGAAAGCACAAAGGAGGAGAAACCAGCCATCTAGCTACTACATGGATCCGTAGTCCAAGGATGAACTACTCACGCATCACACCGTAGGCTTGCATGGTGATGAAGAAGGCCTCCAGGGTGAATTCCCCTCTCCGGCAGGGTGCCGGGAAGAGCTTCAGATCCCTCCCGATCTAGGGATGGAGATGACGGCGGCTATAGACTCTTTCGTGGATTTTTGATCGGGCACTTAGGGTTTTCGCCCCGAGGGCAATATATAGGCGGAAGGAGAGGCTGAGGGGGTGCGGGAGCGGCCACACCACCCCCTGGCGCGGGCCAGGCCTGGCCGCGTGGCCATGTTATTTGGCCAGCCTCTGGCCCTTCTCCGTCTCGTATTCTGGGCACTTGATCACTTCCGGAAAAATAGGCACTTTGGCTTTTGTTCTGTCCAATTCCGAGAATATTCATTTCCTAACTTTCCTGGAACCAAAAACAGCAGAAAACAGGTAGCTGGCACTATGGCTCTTGTTAATAGGTTAGTCCAAGAAATCATATGAAAAGTACTCCAAAGTTGGAACAAAACACAAGAAAGTGGATAAAACCAAGCATGTAACATCAAATATTATAGATACATTTCCAATGTATCAACATCCCCAAGCTTAACTCCTGCTCGTCCTCGAGTAGGTAAGTGATAAAAAGAAATAATTTTTGAGGTGACATGAACCATCAAAGACTTGATCAAAGTATTTGCAAAACATTCAAAACTAGGATCATAGTACTTCAATCATAACATGAAAGACAAAGTTCTAGAAATAAGCAAAGAAACTATGATGCAACATGAAAAGGCACAAACAAAAGAATCATGAATAACATGCTTTGTAAGACGTTTGTTTGTTTCACATAAAGAAAACATAGCATAATAGTATTCAGCTTGTCCCTCAATAGAGTAGCAAATATAAATGCATAGGACACCTTCAAAGTTCATAAGAGTGACTAGATACAATAGTTTAAAACAAGGAATATCAAAGTATGCATCAATCAACTAGTCTTGGGACAATGCACATAGAACTAAGAATGGCCACTATGCTCTCAAAGTAGGTGCATAAAGATAGAAAGTGGAGACTCAATATAATGGTGGAAGAAAGGCCTTTTGTAAAAGGAAGTAGGGATTCAAGTCTCATAAAGAGCTTCCAAAAATTATGGTACTTATAGCTTTCAGCTCTCATTGCCCCTATCATAAGCAGCTTGAAGTGATTAAGGTTAAAGTGAACAAACTAGGGTGTACATGCTTGACGAAGTATAAGTCAGAAATCTCATGTCCCTTGTATACGAGGGCCGCTCCTCATGCTACTCAAGTTTAGTCAGCGGTAAGTTCTTGTCATTGTAAGTACATGTGTACCATTGAGAACCGCCAACGGGGTACCCCTTGCCCGATGATACGGAAGAATCCCCATATCAAAATGACAAGGCAAGCAGACAACGAGCATCTCAGCATTCTTCTTATTTACCATGGGAATATGGTGCTCTTTTTTCTCTCTTTCCTCTTTTCATAGTATCTTTTTTTTCTTTCTTTTCTTTTTTTCTCAATATAGGACTCTTTTTTATAAGAAGAATGCTTCATAGAAACCTCATTATGGTTACGCTGCAGGTTTCCACCATGTCAGCATGGATTAGACCAGCGGCCCAGGCGTTTCTCTAACACATATACATAACTCCATGGACTTACAAGCTCCCCTTTCATTTCACACCGACGACATCCATATACAAAAGAGCATGATATCAACTAGGTACAAGTACCAAGTGCAATGTTGAAAGAGTTCCCCATGAAAGCATGGTTCTGCTAATTCCCAACAAATAAGTGCAAGCATATACAACATAGAAGACACAATGGTTCAAGTTTATTAAGGGCAAGTAAAGTAAAGTGTGCCATCAAGTTCGTGATAGCTTTAATCACTAGTTTTCTCATAACAAGTGGAAGGTAAACAAAAGCATGAATATACTTGGAATAGCATAAGCTAGTAGGTAAGTATGGTGGACTCTTTGGAATAACTTGGTTTAGGGAGTTGGATGCATGAGTGGAACTCATACTTTGTTGTGGAGGCTAGCAAAAGACTGGGAGCGACAAACTAAGAGAGCAATAATGGCCATAGTCATGCAGAGCGACAAAACATCATTGATCAAAGCATAAAGTGATACTACAAGTTGAAAACTAAAGGATCATAAAGGCTATGGTGACTTTGGATAGTCATAACATGGTGTGAGAATGTGCCAAGTCAACCCAAATAAAGCATCAAAGGAGAATACCACTATACTATGCTTTAATATGCTAAAACAACGCATGATTCATCCAAGGCACATTAAGCAATCTCAATTGTTTATAACAAGTCATGCTACAGCAAAGAATACTAAGCATAAAGCCAAAACAATATCAAGCATGGCATGACAAAGCATAGGCCACAGTAAAAATGAGCTCTTTTTACCACATAAGCATGAACTTTCCTACTCTTTTCCAAACCAAATCAAACTATTTGCAAACCAATGTATGAAAGAGGGGGTCCAACCAATTTATTCATAAAACTAAGCAAACCAAGCAAACAAAAAACCAAAACGAAAACCAAAAAGAAGACGCTCCAAGAAAAACACAACTGTGCATGAAACAATAAAAATGAAGCGTTTGGAAGAAACCTAGAATTTTTAATGATGAAGAAGGGGATGCCTTGGGCATCCCCAAGCTTTGACGCTTGTACTTCTTGGATATTTCTTGGGGTGACACACGTGGCATCCCCAATCTTGAGCTTTAGTCCATCCTTCATCTTATTACTCATTCCTTCCATACACCTGGAAATTTTCCTTCATACAAAACTTCACACAATCTTTATTAGCAACATTAGTGCACTTAAGATAAATAAGTCTTAAGGTTCAGTTATAACACTAAATAAACTTCCATTAGAACACTAGATACTGTATCACTTCCCTCAAAAAGCTCAATTCTCCAAAAGAACTCAAGAAGGAACCAACAAGAAGCAAATGCAGAAAATGGCAGAAATCTGTTAAAACAGACCAGCAGGTAAAGACAAAAAATTTTGAAGACCTTCTGTTGCTCAAATCAAAAAGTGTTGAACTAACGAAAGTTATATAACAACCTGGGGCAGAAGCACAAAAAATTACAGATCAATCCGACATACAGAGCTCTCTCAGAAATTTTTACGGTGAAGCATAAAAATCTGTTTCGGGACAGCAACTTTTCCAATCATTACTTCACTCTCATTAGAGGTTACTCTAGGCAAAAAAGCAAATAAAAAGGATAAGGAAAGGTTATTACAGAGGTAATAACTTCCAAGACTCATCTAAAACTCTTGGGTTATCTTCCAACAAGTACTTTTCTTTAACGCCTTTAAGTTAGGCATAAGAAGCAAAGAAAGAATCAAGTGTTCTCAAATAAAGAAGCATTAAGACCAACTTTCTTGCCCTTACCTCTCTTAATTTTATTCTTAACCTTGGGGAAAATATGATTGTTTGGTGGAGAAGAAAGGTGCATGGTCCCCTTTCCCACATCTATTATTGCTCCAAGGAGTTCTAATAGGGACCTTCCAAGTGTAATTTGTCCTTTTCCTGCACATTCAATAACAAGATAATCAATAGAAATCGTTTTCCCAAGGATCTTTGTAAACACTCCTTCAGCTATTCCAAGAGGTAATATGGTAGTATTATTAGCAAGAGATATTTCTTTTCCTCCCTCAATGAGCCCCCAAGTATTCAGAGATTTATAAATATCTTTGGGCATAAGGCAAAATTCAGACATGATATCACAGCGAGCTTGAAAAGTTTTAGTGTTTATCTCAATCTTTACTGTAGGGAACCACTTTGATGGTTCAGAGTTTATTGGGACATAATCGTGATGCTCCCTAAGCGTATTATAGCAACTTTCTAATCTAGTAGTGCTAGCCTCAAGAGTGTCCAACCTAGCAAATATTTTTGCAAAAGAAGTATCAGTTTGGCTAGGAAAGTTGTAAGTGAGGATCAATTTCTTTATAGCATTACTAGCATCATCCTCATTACAATGAAGGAAATCTCCTCCCACAATAGCATCTAGAGCATATCTATAGCAAAGATCAATCCCAAGGTAAAAACTGCTAAGGAACAAGCTTTGAGTCATTTTAGGCTTAGTTTTTTCATGTAGATCAGAGATTCTAGACAAAGCTTCTTTAAAACTTTCCTCAATTCCTTGTTTAAAAGTGAAAATCATTTCCTCGAGGGACATAGTGATAGGAGCAATGCTAGACATAATGAGATAGGAACTAATTTTTTTGTGTTTTTTTTAAATAAGAAAGCAAACAAGTAAACTAATTTTTTGGGGTTTTTGAAGAACAAAACAAGGAAACAAAGCAAAAAGAAACCAAGCAAAACAAAAACAACAAAGTAAAGAGATTGGTTATGAAGGACTCCCCTTGTGAAAATGTCCTTGACTCCCCGGCAACGGCGCCAGAAAAATGATTGATGGCTCAATGCACGGCGCCCAGAAAAGTGTTGATGGCTCGTGGTTGATGTAGAGCTCGTTGGGAACCCCAAGAGGAAGGTATGATGAGCACAGAAGCAAGTTTCCCTCAGTTATGAAACCAAGGTTTAATCGAACCAGTAGGAGCAAGGAAACACCCCAAAGGTGTTACTAGCTGAGCTTTGGCAGGGCGCACTACCGGTGCTAGTAGCAACATGGAGACCTGCACAACACAACCATAGAACTTTGTCCCCAACTTGCGATGAGGTTGTCAATCTCACCGTGTTTTGCGGAAAACAAAGGATTAAACGTATCGAATGGAAAGAAGTAAAAGTTTGCAGAAAGTAAACACAAAGCAGTAAAAGATTGTAGATTATATGTAAAAGACAAGGACCAGGATCCATAGTTCACTAGAGGTGGCTCTCCTTAGATAGATAACATGCTGGGTGAACAAATTACAGCGAGGCAATTGACAAACACCGAGAAAGCAATATATGCATATACTACTCATCTTGACTCCTTTGAGATTCGATTACGCATTACAACATAATACATAGACCGCCATCCAACTGCATCTATGACTAATAATCCACCTTTAGGTTATCATCCGAACCCCCTCCAGTATTAAGTTGCAAGCGACAGATTATTGCTTTACGAACTGCGTGTAAAGTAAACAATACGATTGTTCTATGAACAAAGAATTGTTGTTTTCTCCCTAGTAGCAACAGCACATCTAGTACCTTAGAGATTTTTGTCACTTCCCCAGATTACCAGAGGCATGAACCCACTATCGAGCATAAATACTAACTCTTGGAGTTGCTAGCATCTACTTGGCCAAGATAGCTACTAACAACAGAAAGCATGCAAGATCTCAAATAACAAAGACATGATAGAATCAATAATCAATCTGAAATAGCATCTCAATATCCATCGGATCCCCGCAAACACAACATGTATGAATTACAAATAGATGATCTTGATCATGAATGGAGCTCACAAGATCTAAACATCAAAGCACAAAGGAGGAGAAACCAGCCATCTAGCTACTACATGGATCCGTAGTCCAAGGATGAACTACTCACGCATCACACCGGAGGCTTGCATGGTGATGAAGAAGGCCTCCAGGGTGAATTCCCCTCTCCGACAGGGTACCGGGAAGAGCTTCAGATTCCTCCCGATCTAGGGATGGAGATGACGGCGGATATAGACTCTTTCGTGGATTTTTGATCGGGCACTTAGGGTTTTCATCCCGAGGGCAATATATAGGCGGAAGGAGAGGCCGAGGGGGTGCCGGGAGCGGCCACACCACCCCCTGGCGCGGGTCAGGCCTGGCCGCGCGGCCAGGTGGTGTGGCTGGCCCCTGGCCCTTCTCCGTCTCGTATTCTAGCACTTGATCACTTCCAGAAAAATAGGCACTTTGGCTTTTGTCCCGTCCAATTCCGAGAATATTCATTTTCTGACTTTCCTAGAACCAAAAACCGCAGAAAACAGGCAGCTGGCACTGTGGCTCTTGTTAATAGGTTAGTCCAAGAAATCATATGAAAATTACTCCAAAGTTGGAACAAAACACAAGAAAGTTGATAAAACCAAGCATGGAACATCAAAAATTATAGATACATTTGCAATGTATCAGCGGCCAGACCACCCCCTGGTGCGGGCCAAGTTGGGCCGCGCAGCCAGGTGGTGTGGTGCCCCCCTGGCCCCTCTCTGTCTCGTATTCTGGCTCCTTGTGTCCCTCGGTGAAAAACTGACTTTGGCTTTTTTCCCGTCCAAAACCGAGAATATTCATTTTCTGACTTTCCTGGAACCAAAAACAGCAAAAAACAGGCAGCTGGCCCTATGGCTCTTGTTAATAGGTTAGTCCAAGAAAGTGTAGGAAAAGTACTCCAAAGTGTGGACAAAAGATAAGAAAGTAGATAAAACCAAGCATGGAACATCAAAAATTATGGATACGTTAGCAATGTATCAACATCCCCAAGCTTAACTCCTGCTCATCCTCGAGTAGGTAAGTGATAAAAAGAAAGAATAATTTTTGAGGTGACATGCACCATCATAAACTTGATCAATGTATTTTTGTAAAACATTGAAAGCTGGGATCATAGTATTTCAATCATAACATGAAAGATAAAGTTTTAACAATAAGACAAAGCAACTAAGTTGCAATATGAAAGGACACAAACAAAAGATTCATGAATAACAATGCTTTGCAAGACGTTTATTTGTTTCACATAAAGAAAACATAGCATAGTGGCACTCAGCTTATCCCTCATAGAGTAGCAACATAAATGCATAGGACACCTTCAAAGTTCATAAGAGTGACTAGATACAAATAGTTTAAAACAAGCAATATCAAAGTTATGCATCAATCAACAAGTCTTGGGACAATGCACATAGAACTAAGAATGGCCACTATGCTCTCAAAATAGGTGCATAAAGATAGAAGGTGGAGACTCAACATAAAAGTAAAAGAAAGGGCCTTCATAGAAGGAAGTAGGGATTCAAGTCTCATAAAGAGCTTCCAAAAATTATGGTACTTATTAGCTTTCAGCTCTCATTGCCCCTATCATAAGCATCTTGAAGGTGATTAAGGTTAAAGTGACACAACTAAGAGGATATGCTTGACAAGCTATAAGCCGAAATCTCATGCCCCTTATGTACCAAGACCGAACCTCATGCTACTCAACTTTAGTCACGAGTAAGCTCTTGTCATTGTAAGTACATATGTATCATAAAGAACCGCCAACGGGGTACCCCTTGCACATTATACAGGAGCTATCCCATAATCAAAATAACAAGGCAAGCAGACAATGAGCATCTCAACGATCTTTTTATTTGCTATTTGCATAGGTTTTTATTGAGGATGCTTCATAGAGTGCTCACTATGGTGATGCTGCAAGTTTCCACCATGATTAGGCGTGGCTTAGGCTAGCGGCCCAGGTGTTTCTCTAACACACGTACAAACTCCATGATCTTACAAGTTCCACTTTTATTTCACACCGCCGGGATCCATAAGCAAAAGAACATGATATCAACGGGGTACAAAGTACAAGTGCAATGTTGAAAGCGTTCCCCATGATACATGGTTCTGCTAATTTCAACTTATAAAGCGCAAGCATATACGCAACAAACATGGACCCAATTGTTCAAGTTTATTAAATGCAAGAAAAGTAAAGTGTGCCATCAAGTTCGTGAGAGCTTTAATCACTAATTTTCACATAACAAGTTTAATTTGGAAGGTAGATAAAAACATGAATATACTTGGAATAGCATTTGCTAATAGGTAGGTATGGTGGACTCTTTGGAATAACTTGCTTTATGGAGTTGGATGCATGAGTGGAACTCATACTTGGTTATGGAGGCTAGCAAAAGACTGGGAGCGACAAACTAAGAGAGCAATAATGGCCATAATCATGCAGAGCGACAAAACATCATTGATTAAAGCATAAAGTGATACTACAAGTTAAAAACTAAAGGATCATCAAGGCTATGGTGACTTGGGATAGTCATAACATGGTGTGAGCATGTGCCAAGTCAACCCAAATAAAGCATCAGAGGAGAATACCACAATACTATGCTTTAATATGCTAAAACAACATGATCCTTCCAAGGCACATTAAGAAATCTCAATTGTTTATAACAAGTCAAGCTACAGCAAAGAATACTAAGCATAAAGCCAAAACAATATCAAACATGGCATGACAAAGCATAGACCACAGTAAAAAACAAGTTCTTTTTACCACTTAAGCATGAACTTTCCTACTCTTTTCCAATCCAAACCAAGCTATTTGAAAACTAATGCATGAAAGAGGGGGTACAACCAATTTATTCATCAAACTAAGCAAACCAAGCAAACGAAAAACCAATAAGAAAAAGAAGACGCTCCAAGAACAACACAACTGTGCATGAAACAATAAAAATGAAGTGTTTGGAAGAAACCTGGGATTTTTATTGATGAAGAAGGGGATGCCTTGGGAATCCCCAAGCTTTCACGCTTTTACTTCTTGGATATTTCTTGGGGTGACACGTGTGGCATCCCCAAGCTAGAGCTTTTGTCCATCCTTCATCTTATTACTCATTCCTTCCATACACCTGAAATTTTTCCTTCATACAAAACTTCACACAATCTTTATTAGCAACATTAGTGCACTCAAGATAATAAGTCTTTGGGTTCAGTTTCAACACCAATAAAACTTCAATTAAAACACAAGCTACTTTAGCACTTCCCTCAAAAAGCTCAATTCCCCAAAAGAACTCAAAAAGGAACCAACAAGAAGCAAATGCAAATAATGGCAGAAATTTGTCAAAACATACCAGTAGGTAAAGACGAATTTTTTCGAAGACCTTCTATTGCTCAAATGAAAAGGTGTTAAACTAACGAAAGTTAGATAACAACCTAGAGCAGAAGCACAAAAATTCACGCTTCAAAAGGATGTACAGAGATTTTACACAAATTTGTACGGTGAAACATAGAAATCTGTTTCGGGACAGCAACTTTACCAATCATTACTTCTCTCTCATTAGAGGTTACTCTTGGCACAAAAAGAAAATAAAAAGGATAAGGAGCGGTTATTACAGAGGTAATAACTTCCAAGACTCATCTAAAACTTTTGGGTTATCTCCCAATAAGTACTTTTCTTTAACGCCTTTAAGTTAGGCATAAAAAGCAAGAAAAAGAATCAAGTGTTCTCAAATGAAAAAGCATTAAGAGGAAAAAAAATTCATAGGAGAGGCAAAAGAAATCTTCTCTCTCTTCTTAGGGAAGTGTTCTATACCTTTCTTGAGTGGGAGTTGATATTTAATGGTGCCTTCTTTCATATCAATAATGGCACCAACAGTTCTAAGAAAAGGTCTTCCCAAAGTAATAGGACAAGAAGCATTGCATTCAACATCCAAAACATAGAAATCAACAGGGACATAGGCATTGTTAACTATAATAAGAACATCATTAAGACTCCCCATGAGTTTCTTTTTAGCATTATCATCAAGTGGGACATTCAAATAACAATCTTCAAGTGGTGGCAAATCAAGTATATCATAAATCTTTCTAGGCATAATAGAAACACTACTATCAAGATCACATAAAGCTATAAAATCAAAATCATTCACTTTCATATTAATGATGGGTTCCCAACCATCTTGTTTCATAGGAATAGAAGCTTTATGTTTCATCTTTTCTTCTTTAATTTTTACGAGAGCATCAGTAATGTGTTTTGTAAAAGCCATATTCATAGCACTAGCATTAGGACTTTTAGCAAGCTTTTGTAGGAACTTAATAACTTCAGAGATATTGCAACCATCAAGATCAAAATCATAATTATCATCTAAAGTGGTAGAGCTATTACTAGCCTCAACACTCGTGGTAGTGATAGTAGAAACACTAATGTTTCTAGCAATTTCATCTTCTCTTTCCCACTTAGCATGTAATTCAGCTAATAGTCTAACATTTTCATTAATTCTAACTTGTATGGCATTAGTAGCAGCAAAAGGATTATCAATAGTTTCAGGTTTAGCAGCCATTTTATTCAAAGAAGATTGAGCTTCAGCCAAAGATGATATATTTCTTTCGGCATTAGAGAGTTTCTCCTCAATAGTTTTATTGAAAGCAGTTTGTTTATTAATAAAGTCTTTAAGCATAACTTCAAGTTCATAGGGAGCACTCCTATTATTGTTGTAGGAATTTCCATAAGCATTACCATTGTTGGGAGGATATGGCCTATAATTGTTATTACCAAAGTTATTCCTATAGGCATTGTTGCTAAAATTATTATTTCTTATAAAGTTCGATCAACTTGCTCGTCTTGAGCAACCAAAGAGGCTAGGGGAACATTATTTGGATCAATATGGGCTTTCCCATTAACAAGCATAAACATAATAACATCAATTTTATCACTCAAGGAGGAGGTTTCCTCAACAGAATTTACCTTCTTACCTTGTGGAGCTCTTTTAGTATGCCATTCAGAATAGTTAACCATCATATTATCCAGAAGCTTCGTTGCAGCACCCAAAGTGATGGTCATAAAGGTTCCGCCAGCAGCAGAATCCAATAGATTTCTTGAAGGATAGTTCAATCCTGCATAAAAGGTTTGGATAATCATCTAAGCAGTTAGTCCATGAGTGGGACAATTCTTTACCAAAGATTTCATTCTTTCCCAAGCTTGAGCAACATGTTCATTATCAGATTGTTTAAACTTCATTATCTCACTTCTCATAGATATAATCTTAGCAAGAGGATAGTATTTTCCAATGAAAGCATCTTTGCATTTAATCCAAGAATCAATACTATTCCTAGTTAAGGAATTCAACCATTCTTTAGCTTTTCCTCTCAAAGAGAAAGGAAACAATTTGAGCTTCATAATATCCCCATCTATATCCCTATGCTTTTGCATCTCACAAAGTTCAACAAAGTTATTTAGATGAGCTGCAACATCTTCATTACCAATACCAGAAAATTGTTCCCTCATAACAAGATTGAGCAAAGCAGGTTTAACTTCAAAGAAAGTAGCTTCAGGAACAGGTGGAGCAATAGGTGTGCTCATGAAATCATTGTTGTTGGTGCTAGTGAAGTCACACAACTTAGTATTTTCAAGAGTAGTCATTTTTTATGTTTTTAATAAAGAAAGCAAACTTGTATAACTTTTTTTTTGTGTTTTTTGATAAGGAAACAAGCAAACAAAGCAAAAAGTAAACTAAGCAAAACGAAAATAACAAAGTAAAGAGATTGGTTATGAGGGACGCCCCTTGTGAAGATGTCCTTGACTCCCCGGGAACGGCACCAGAAAATCACTTGCTGACTCGTGTACTAACGAGCTCGTTGGGGAACCCCAAGAGGAAGGTATGATGAGTACAGCAGTAAGTTTCCCTCAGTTATCAAACCAAGGTTATCAATCTAGTAGGAGCAAGGAAACACCTCAAAGGAGTTGCTAGCTGGACTTTGGCAGGGCGCACTACCGGCGCCAGCAGCAACGTGGAAACCTGCACAACACAACCACAGAACTTTGTCCCCAACTTATGATGAGGTTGTCAATCTCACCGGTTTTGCTGAAAACAAAGGATTAAACGTATCGAGTGGAAGAAATGAAAAGCTTGCAGAAAGTAAACAAAAAACAGTAAACAGTTGATTGTAGCTTGATTGTAAAAGAAAGGACCGGGGTCCATAGTTCACTAGTGGTGGCTCTCCTTAAGATAGATAACACATTGGGTGAACAAATTACAGTGGGGCAATTGACAAACATCGAGAAAGCAATATGCATATACTACTCATCTTGAATCCTTTGAGATTCGATTAGGCATTACAACATTATACATAGACCGCCATCCAACTGCATCTATGACTAATAATCCACCTTCAGGTTATCATCCGAACCCCCTCCAGTATTAAGTTGCAAGCAACGGATAATTGCATTACGAATTGCGTGTAAAGTAAACAATATGATTGTTCTATGAACAAAGGATTGTTGTTTTCTCCCTAGTAGCAACAGCACATCTAGTACCTTAGAGATTTCTGTTACTTCCCCAGATTACTAGAGGCATGAACCCACTATCGAGCATAAATACTAACTCTTGGAGTTGCTAGCATCTACTTGGCCAAGATAGATACTAACAACGGAAAGCATGCAAGATCGCAAATAACAAAGACATGATAGAATCAATAATCAATCTGAAATAGCATCCCAATATCCATCGGATCCTCGCAAACACAACATGTAGAATTACAAATAGATGATCTTGATCATGAACGGAGCTCACAAGATCTAAACATGATAGCACAAAGGAGGAGAACCAGCCATCTAGCTACTACATGGACCCGTAGTCTAGAGATGAACTACTCACACATCACGCCGGAGGCTTGCATGGTGATGAAGAAGGCCTCTAGGGTGAATTCCCTCTCCGGCAGGGTGCCGGGAACAGCTTCAGATCCCTCCCGATCTCGGGATGGAGACGACGGTTGCTACAGACTCTTTCGTGGAATTTTGATCAGGTACTTAGGGTTTCTATATCGGAGGCATCTTATAGTCGGAAGGGGAGGCCGAGGGGGTGCCTAGGGCGGCCAGACCACCTCCTGGTGCGGGCCAAGCTAGGCCGCGCGGCCAGGTGGTCTGGTGGCCCCTGGCCCCTCTTCGTCTCGTATTCTGGCTCCTCTTGTCCCTCGGTGAAAAACTGACTTTCGCTTTTTTCCAATCCAATTCCGAGAATATTCATTTTTTGACTTTCCTGGAACCAAAAACAGCAGAAAACAGGTAGCTGGCACTGTGGCTCTTGTTAATAGGTTAGTCCAAGAAAGTGTATGAAAAGTACTCCAAAGTTGGAACAAAACATAAGAAAGTAGATAAAACCAAGCATGAAACATCAAAAATTATGGATACGTTAGCAACGTATCAATCGTCCAGAAAGAACTGATGTCTACGCACTTCTATTCTTGTAGATAGTTGTTGGGCCTCCAAGTGCAGAGGTTTGTAGAACAGTAGCAAGTTTTCCCTTAAGTGGATCACCCAAGGTTTATCGAATTCAGGGAGGAAGTGGTCAAAGGTATTCCCTCTCAAACAATCCTGCAATCAAAATACAAGAAGTCTCCTGTGTCCCCAACACACCTAATACACTTGTCAGGTGTATAGGTGCACTAGTTCGGCGAAGAGATAGTGAAATACAAGTGGTATGGATATAAGATAACAGTCTTAGAAAATACTTTGATAGCATGGAAGAGACTAAAGGCAAACTTAAATAAAGATGGAAGCAAGCAAACATGTAACAGATCTAGTAGCAAACGGTGTTTTAATGCTTAGAAACAAGGCCTAGGGATCTGATACGTCCAAAATGTATCTACTTTCCCGAACACTTTTGCTATTGTTTCTCCTCTATACTTGTGTGATTTGGATGCAACTAATGCGGACTGACGCTGTTTTCAGCAGAATTGCCTTGGTGTCTACTTTTTGTGCAGAAAACCAACTATCAGGAAATATCCGGGAAAATATGCCAAAAATCCTATTTCACCCGAAGACTCCAGGAGCCGGAATACGAGACGGAGAAGAGCCAGGGGGTGGCCACACCACCTAGTGGCGCGGGCCAGGCCAGGCCACGCCAGGGGGTGGTGTGGGCCCCCCAGGCACCCCCTCGGCCTCTCTCTTCGCCTATAAGGAGCCTTCTGACCTAAAAACTTCGGGGGGTTCGACGTTTTTCCAGAAGGAGTTTCGCTCCGCTGCCACCACCAGATTCCACGAAACAGCACCAGAAACTCCGTTCTGGCACCCTGCCGGGACGGAGAATTGGAGGAGATCATCGCCATCATCATCACCATCGCTTCTCCATCGACCATCCATGTTTCCCCCATCTATGAGTGAGTAATCCCCTGCTGTAGGCTATGGGGATGGTAGGGATTGGATGAGATCGTTCATGTAATGGCATCAGATTGTTAGGGCATGGTGCCTAGTATCTTTTATTAGTGCTCTGTGACTTTGTTGCAACTTGTTGTGCTTAATGCTTGTCACTAGGGCCTGAGTGCCATGATCTCAGATCTGAACATGTTATTGATTCATTATGATAGTATTGTTCTTGGTCTTATCTGCAAGTTATATACACACGTTGTTGTCCGGAACCTATGGCCCCGAAGTGACAGAAATCGGGATAACCGGAAGGGAATGTCTTTGATGTGAGGATCACATGTGTTCATGGAGTGTTAATGCTTTGCTCCGGTGCTCTATTAAAAGGAGCACCTTAATTGCCAGTAGTTCCCTAGAGGCCCCGCTGCAAACGGGCTGGCAGGACAAAAGATGTTGTGCAAGTTCTCATTGCGAGCACGTATGACTATATATGGAACACATGCCTAGGATTGTCTAGTACTTGGATACTTTATCTTATTTATCTGCAATTGCCCTATGTTCTGATTGCTATGTGAATTGTCTTGTCCATGCAACGCCCGTCCATCCATCCCTATGCCTACCGCACTCGAATCCCACTGTTTACTACTTTTGTTACTACTGTATTTGCTTTAATACTGCTGTTACTTTGCTATTCCTACTACAAAACTGTTGCTACTGATAAACTGCTGTGAGCAAGATTGTTTCAAGGTGCAGCTGAATTGACAACTCAGTTGTTAAGGCTTATAAATATTCTTTGGCTCCCCTTGTGTCGAATCATTAAATTGGGTTTCACTTCCCTTGAAAATACTGCGATACACCCCCTATACTTGTGGGTCATCAAGACTATTTTCTAGCGCCGTTGCCGGGGAGCATAGCTTTATTTATCAAGTTCACTTGGATTCTCTATTGTTCGCTGCTATCCATCCATCATGGGTAAGTCTCGTGATGGCAAGTTTCCTATTTTACCATCCACTACAAGAAGAGGTACGGTTCTGAACACCTCTGCTGCTCTTGATTCACCATCTATTATAAGTAAGCTTGTTACACCACCACATACACATGCTACACACACTGCTACTACTGCTGAATCTAAAACTTCTGATGCTTATGATGTTGCTTCTACTGTGCTTGATAAGAGAGGTTCATTAGGTCCTTTCCTAGATGCTACGATTGCTAGAACTATAGCTGGAAATACCGAAACTCCTAATGAAGACACTACCACACCTGTTAGCTCACCCGAGTCTAGTGAGAGTTATGATATTGAAGAAGATTATGTTGAGATGACCGATGAGTTTATTAAAGAATGTAAGAATACCCATGATAGGGACGCTGCTAAGAGTCTCCTTGAGAGGCGTACTATTAGACCCAAATTATATCCTGCTGCTAAGTTTGCTGCTTCTCCCATAAACATTATAGATGAAGATTATGATTTCTCTCTCGATCTATCTTACATAGCTATTGTCGAGAAAGAACCTTTTTGTGGGACTAAGAATGAAAGTGCGGTAGCACATATGAATGAACTTTCTACCATGAGTGGCTTGTTTTCTGATGATTTTAAGATGCATACTTACTTTGTTGCTAAGATTTTCCCTTTTTCACTGAAAGGAGAAGCTAAAACTTGGTTTAGTAATTTACCTCCTGGATCTATTGATAGCCCTGAGTTCTTGATTAGTACTTTCCTGCAGAAATATTTTCCTCCTAGTGCTAGACATGCTATTTTGCAGGAACTTTTTGATTTTAAACAGGGAGAAAAAGAGGTATTGCCCGAATCTTGGGCAAGGTTTTGTGCTTTCATTCATGCACAGGCTAGAAGTCCATTACCTAAGAATGAGCTTCTTGATATATTTTATAATGGACTAACCGAGGAATCTAGGACATACCTAGATAGTTGTGCTGATTGTGTTTTCAGGAATAGGACTCCTAAGGAAGCTGAGGAATTAATGGCTAAAATAAGCAAGAATTATGAAGATTGGACTCCTCCTAAACAAGCTATACCTGAAGTAATTGTACCTGAACCATCTATTCCTGTGCCTATTCCAACATCAAAGAAGAGGGGAGTTATTGAATTAAATGATGAAGTGATGAAGGAAGCTAAGAAATGTCTTAAGGAGAAGGGAATTAAAGCTACAGATGTCAAGAATTTACCTCCTATAGAAGAATTATATAAGCATATTCCCTACTCATCCACTATTGAGGTACACTCTCTCCAACACTTTGATGAAGGTGATATCCCTTACTCTAAACCTCCTGATCAATGCTTAGAAGAATTCGATATCTTTATTGTTAAGCAAGATAACTTTAATAAAAGGGTGCAAAATCATCTAATGGAAAACACTAGAGTTATTGTTGAGTTGAAAGATATTGTGGAAATAACCTCTAATGATGTTAAAATGATTGTTAAACACTTTCAAATGGTTCAAACTCAAATAGATCAACTCGTTAAAGTGCAAAACGACTTGCTAGTTAATGCTGCTAAAGAAAAGCATGCTTATGAAATTACAACTAGAAGTGGAGCTGCTACCCAGGATCCTCTATATCCTAAGGGGCATCCCAAAAGAATTGAGTAGGATTCTCAACAAGCTGAAAATAGTGGTTCTACTCATAAGAAAAGGAAAAAGAAACATAAGACTGTTGTAGAACCCTCTGAACCTGCTATAGATCCTAATAGTATATCTATCTCTGATGCTGAAACTGAAAGTGGTAATGAAGAAAATGTTGTTCCTAATGAAGAAAAAGTTGAAGAAGAACCTGAAAACCACACTAAGAATACTAAGTACACTAAAGAGGATTTTATTGCTAAGAAACATGGTAGTGAAAGAGAACCTTGGGTCCAAAAACCTATGCCTTTCCCTGATAAGAAACACAAGTCAAAGGAAGATGAACACTATAATAAGTTTTGTGAGTGGATGAAGCCTTTATTCTTGCAAATTCCTTTAACTGGTGCTATTAAATTGCCTCCTTACTCAAAGTATATGAAGGACACTGTCTCGAATAAAAGGAAGATCCCTAATGAAGAAATTTCTACTTTGCTTGCTAATTATTCCTTCAATGGTAAGGTTCCTAAGAAACTTGGAGACCCAGGGATTCCAACTATCCCTTGCTCTATTAAGAACAGTTATGTTAGAACTGCTTTGTGTGATTTGGGAGCTGGAGTTAGTGTTATGCCTTTCTCTCTCTATAAGAGGCTTCAGCTTGAAAAATTAATACCAACTGATATATCTTTGCAAATGGCTGATAAATCTACCACTATCCCTGTGGGTATATGTGAGGATGTACCTGTTCAAGTGGCTCACAATTGCTTGATACTAACTGATTTTGTTGTACTTGAAATGCCTGAAGATGATAATATGTCTATTATTCTTGGGAGACCTTTTCTAAATACTGCAGGAGCTGTTATTAATTGTAATCAAGGAAAGGTGACCTTCAATGTTAATGACAAGGAACATACTGTCTATTTCCCCAAGAAGATTGAAAGGACTTATGGTTTAAATTCAATTGAGCATATTGAAGGCATTCAAGTTGGAGAAATATATTGTCCCATACCAAGAGAAAAATTTGAAACTATTATGATTGGGACCATTGCTATCAAGGTTAAGGTAACATAATCATTAGTGGAGTACAAAGTTTTGTCTCATATGCAATTGTTTTGGTAGCAAGACTTGATCAACCTTGCTAACAAAAGGATTACATTGAACAAAACAATGTTTTCATTATGATTATCTCCATTTATTTCTACCCTTTGCATTTTAGTTTTTGCTTTCGTTTAGCTTTCTTTGTGTTGTTAGTTGCTTGCATGCTAGAACTTCTGTAGTTCTAGCCTTGTTTTTGTCGTTGCATCATGTTTCCAAAACAAAAGAAAAAAAATCTGTCTGTCAGGAAAATCATTCTTCTATTTCTGAAAAATGCCCAAAAATAAAGTATCTCGAAAAATTCCAAAAAATTCATATTAAATTTTTACGTGAAAAAAGGGGCAGAGGAGTACCTGGTAGGTACCAGGGGGGCCCACCAGGCAGGCACACCATGTGGTGGCGCGGACAACCCTGGGTGGCGCCATGCCCTGATGTGGGCCACCCCTGGCCCCCCACTACCTCTCTCACCTGCCACTTTCTTCTCTCTCCCGAGGAAGCTCCAGTTCATAACTCAAAATCGCGTTCTTTCTGTGCTTGCTCTCGATTTTTTCGATCTCCTTGCTCAGCCCATCTTTCTTGCTGAAATTTGGAGCATTTGTTCCCTGGTATGTGACTCCTCCCCTTGTCCAAGTAGATTTGTGTTTAGTGGATTATATGTTGAGTATTTTGCTGCTGTAGGTGACTGGTTATGAGAGCTTGTAAGCTTGTTTGATGCTTAGAGATATAGTTTTGATGCATGTTTAGGCCTCTTGCAAGTCCCTATGAGTAGAATCCTTCTTTATATTTACTTTGCAATCACTTGTTTGATAGGTGTTTAAATTTCAGAATAGAAGATGAGTGAACACCACCTAAACCAACATGAGCATTGGGTGCCTGAGGTCATGAAGGTCCACCGGGAGGAGGAAGTTTTTCCTTCCATTTATCCATGCTCTGAGTTCATGAGAGCTGCAGGAATTCTACAAGATTTCCACACTTTGGTTTCTAATGCAGGGTTAGAGCACTTTTTGGAAGATGAACCTTGTCAATTTGTGAAACTAACCATGTCTGTGGTGCAGGACTTCAAATTTAGTCACTCTTTGCCTAACCCCATGGTCCATTACAAAATTTACAATATAGCTGTCAACCTTTCTCTTGATGATTTTTGTGCAGCTATTAAGGTACCTCAATGGGGATCATGTAGAAAGATTAAGGAGAGACCTGAACCACTCATGGATTTATATGCAGAAATTTGCCAATGGAGTAGCTTCTCGAAGGAGAATGGAAAAATCCGTAACATTCATCTTCCCTCCATTCGCTACTTTGCCTACTTTATTGCCAAGTGTGTTCTTGCTAGGAAAACTGCCAACAAGTTATCTTCATTTGATCTAGCATTTATCTCTGCTGCTCTTAGACGAGATAGGTCTTACAACTTGGGTGCTTTGATAGCCTTCCGTCTTGCTGCTAACCGTGAGAAAGGTGGAATTTGTGGAGGCCTCATTGCTTCTCGTTTACTAGCATTACATGGTTTAGTGCCTCATCATCTAGACCTACAGTTTCCCATAGAGAGGCTTGATTTTAACTCCATGATACAGCATAAATTTATTTCCTCGTGGGCTAGTTTGAGTGAGTTGTCTTATGAAATAATCTTTCTCAAAGCTGGTTGGAGAAAGAGGAAGTCCGAGCGTGTCGTTCTTTTGCCTGCACCTGTTTTGTTTAACCTTGATAACAGGGAAGGAGGGTCCTCACTGAGGAGGAGCTTGACACGTACTTGGGAGAGCTCTCCCAACAGGAGCAGGACACTAGAAGGGAGGTCACAGATGATTTGGTCCAGCCCTCGAATGAGGGAGAGTCTTCATATCAGCAGCCCGCTTATGATTGGGGAGCTTCCTCCTCTTCTCATGGGCCCAACTACGACCATTCTTACCAAGATCCGCCCGCTTGGAACCCCTATTCGTACATGGATTGATACCCACTTAGGCCAAAAGCCTAAGCTTGGGGGGAGGTATGCCGACACCACACTCATCTCCATAACATGTTGCGTCGGTACTTTGTATATTCATGTTTTCGTTCTCTTTTTAGTTTTCGTTCTTCTTTGCTTTTGCTTTCTAAAAAACACAAAAAGACCAAAAATATTTTTGTTGTTTCTCTTTGGTTTGCTTCTTCTTTTTGCCTTGGTTTGCTTTTCCCTTTTTTCTTTGTTTGAACTATTCAAAAAACCCAAAAAGATTTTGCTTTGCTTGTTTTTTCTCTTTTGGTTCTTATTTAAAAATCAAAAACACCAAAAATATTTGTCGTTCTTCTTTGGTTTTTGCGAGTTTGCTACAGGGTTCGGCAGTTCTCAATGGAATATTGGTTTCATATTATTATTCAAGCCACGCAAGTGAAGAGCAATAATGAGGATTAATGACAACTTGAGGCATGGTAAGAGGCTGGTAACGAACTCTATTTGTTTTCATTTTTGTACATATACTCATCATTGTGAGCTTGCTTAGTCCGTTCATGTAGAGTGTATGTTTTCTTTGGATGCTTAGTAGTTCTTGCTTTCTTATGATTAGCTCCAGCTCTCTAATAGTTTGTAGCATGTCTTATGAATGTTTGCTTGCATTACTCTATTCATAAATTGATATGACACCGTGGTATCCTCCTCTGAATGTTTCATTTGAATTGACTTGGCACATGCTCACGCATGCACAAGACTGTGATAATCAGTTAAGCCTTGATGAATTATTTTGCCTTGAGGATCTTGAATCATTTTCATGCCATGATTAGTCTTGTTTTGTTGCAAGCATGATAATGACAACTATTGCTCTCTCGTTTGTCGCTCCCTTACTATTTCTAGCCTTCATCTCCACTGAGTGTTTTACTCATGTTTCCAACTCCCTAAACCAAATTTTTCCAAAGTGTCCACCATACCTACCCATTAGCATCATTTGCTACTTCCGTGCATATTCAATATGCCTTGTTTTCTTCCGAATAAAATGTTTGCTTGTTATGGGAAAATTAGTTAGTAAAGCTCTCACGAACTTGATGGCACACTTTATTTTCCGCACTTAATAAACCTGAACCATTGTGAACTCTCCATGAAAGTTATATGCTTGCAAATTATAGGCTGGGGATTAGCAGAACCGTGCTGTCACGGGCAACGCTTTCAACACTTGTAAATATATACCCAGTTGATACCTTGCTCTTTTGTTTGCGGATGTCGTCGGTGTGAAATAAAAGGGGAGCTTGTAAGTCCATGGAGTTATGTATGTGTGTTAGAGAAATGCCTGGGCCGCTGGTCTAATCCATGCTGACATGGTGGAAACCTGCAGCGTAACCATAATGATATCTATGAAGCATTCTTCTTATAAAAAAGAGAGAGA
The DNA here is from genome assembly GCA_916181665.1 of Avena sativa. Classification (NCBI taxonomy): domain Eukaryota; kingdom Viridiplantae; phylum Streptophyta; class Magnoliopsida; order Poales; family Poaceae; genus Avena; species Avena sativa. Next base: position 452,886,905 of record OV702295.1, on the reverse strand, counting down.
TAGCTATTGAGAAAAAGAAAAAAAGAGATTTATGAAAAGAGGAAAGAGAGAAAAAAGCACCATTTTCCCATGGTAAATAAGAAGATTGTTGAGATACTCATTGTCTGCTTGCCTTGTCATTTTGATATGGGGATTCTTCTGTATCATCGGGCAAGGGGTACCCCGTTGGCGGTTCTCAATGATACGCACATACTTACGATGACAAGAACTTACCGGTAACTAAAGTTGAGTAGCATGAGGAGCGTCCCTCGTACTCAAGGGACTTAGAATTTTCAGTTTATAGTCTGTCAAGCATATAACTCAGATTGGACCTCACTTTCACCTTAACCACATTAAAGATGCTTATGATAGGGGCAATGAGAGCTCAAAGCTAACGAGTACCATACTTTCAGCATTTGGAAGCCTTTCAAAATTATTCAAAACCTTTTTCTTCTACTTGTTGAGTCTCCACATATTGTTTGAGCACCTTCTTGAGAGCATAGTTGTCATTCTTTGTGTTTGCTCCATTACTTGATTATTTGTGTTATGACTTTGATGCTTGTATCCTTGATATCTTTACTTCTAGTCATCACTTGAACTTCAGAGGTGCCTTGGAATTCATAATCAAAGGCAAGCGAGATACCACTCTATCATACCTTTTTATGAGCATTGTAATGTTGCTTATGTTCGTGCTTCATGCTACTTATTATTCTTGAGTTGGAATCTCTTCATAGCTTGCAATGACTATTAAGTAGACTTAGTTGCATACTCTTTATTATGAATTGTCCAAGTAGTTGATCACATTGCTGAGAATATTTACATCATATGAAGCAAATGTGTTCGTGAAACTTCTTTTATAGCACTCAGTTTTCAACTGAATTGCTTGAGGACAAGCAATAAGCTAAGCTTGGGGGGAGTTGATACGTCCAAAACGTATCTACTTTCCCAAACACTTTTGCTATTGTTTCTCCTCTATACTTGTGTGATTTGGATGCAACTAATGCGGACTGACGCTGTTTTTAGCAGAATTGCCTTGGTGTCTACTTTTTATGCAGAAAACCAACTATCAGGAAAAATCCGGGAAAATATGCCAAAAATCCTATTTCACCTGAAGACTCCGGGAGCTAGAATACGAGACGGAGAAGAGCCAGGGGGTGGCCACACCACCTGGTGGTGCGGGCCAGGCCAGGTCGCGCCAGGGGTGGTGTGGGCCCCCCAGGCACCCACTCGGCCTCTCTCTTCGCCTATAAGGAGCCTTCTGCCCTAAAAACTTCGGGGGGGTCGACGTTTTTCCAGAAGGAGTTTCGCTCCGCCGCCACCACCAGATTCCACGAAACAGCACCAGAAACTCCGTTCTGGCACCCTGCCGGGATGGAGAATTGGAGGAGATCATCGCCATCATCATCACCATCGCTTCTCCATCGACCATCCATGTTTCCCCCATCTATGAGTGAGTAATCCCCCGCTGTAGGCTATGGGGATGGTAGGGATTGGATGAGATCGTTCATGTAATGGCATCAGATTGTTAGGGCATGGTGCCTAGTATCTTTTATTAGTGCTCTATGACTTTGTTGCAACTTGTTGTGCTTAATGCTTGTCACTAGGGTCCGAGTGCCATGATCTCAGATCTGAACATGTTATTGATTCATTATGATAGTATTGATCTTGGTCTTATCTGCAAGTTGTATACACACGTTGTTGTCCGGAACCTATGGCCCCGAAGTGACAGAAATCAGGATAACCGGAAGGGAATGGCTTTGATGTGAGGATCACATGTGTTCATGGAGTGTTAATGCTTTGCGCCGGTGCTCTATTAAAAGGAGCACCTTAATTGCTAGTAGTTCCCTAGAGGCCCCGCTGCAAACGGGCTGGCAGGACAAAAGATGTTGTGCAAGTTCTCATTGCAAGCACGTATGACTATATATGGAACACATGCCTATGATTGTCTAGTACTTGGATGCTTTATCTTATTTATCTGCAATTGCCCTATGTTCTGATTGCTATGTGAATTGTCTTGTCCATGCAACGCCCGTCCATCCATCCATATGCCTACCGCACTCGAATCCCACTGTTTACTACTTTTGTTACTACTGTATTTGCTTTAATACTGCTGTTACTTTGCTATTCCTACTACAAAACTGTTGCTACTGATAAACTGTTGTGAGCAAGATTGTTTCCAGGTGCAGCTGAATTGACAACTCAGTTGTTAAGGCTTATAAATATTCTTTGGCTCCCCTTGTGTCGTATCAATAAATTGGGTTTCACTTCCCTTGAAAATACTGCGATACAGCCCTATACTTGTGGGTCATCAGGATCATACTTTCACTAGTGAACACTCTCATATAAATATCTTCTCTTTATGATACTACTCTGAACTACTCTCCGGTTGGACACTCTAATCCATGGTAGGGCTATAACAGCACACCTCAAAGTAAGCCTTTCCCATCTAGATAACCCCACACTGTCACCTTGAGCACTAGATGGTTCCAACAAACACCACAGTTTCATAAAGACATCCAACTCCAAATATAACTCATAACAAGTACTTGTAATCTCTAGCCTAAGTGCCACCATGGTGTGCACGCTGTCACTTTCACACACATGGGCAGAGCAGAGATCTATTAAAGCACTTGAGTAGCAAGGTAGATCTATTTGATTACAAAGCTCATGATCACAATATGATCATGCATAGAGAGAGAGATGAACACATAACTACCGGTAGAACCCTTAGCCTCGAGAGAGAACTACTCCCTCCTCATCATGGGCATCAGCAACAGCGATGGAGATGGTGATGGAGATCGATGGAGATGGCTCTTGGGGCACTCCCCCATCCCGGCAGGGTGTCGGAACAGAGACTTTCTGTCCCCCGAATCTCCCCTTCGGTGGTGGCGGCGCTGTGGAACTTTTCGTGGCTGGAGGCTTGACTCTTTAGGGTTTTTGCATCGGGAGGCATCTTATAGGCGAAGAGGCAAGGTCGGTGGGCGGCCAGGGGGCCCACACCACCTGGTGGCGCGGCAGGGGGAGCCGTGCCTAGGGGTGGTGTGGCCACCCTATGGCCCCTCTCTGTATCGTCTTCTGGCTCCGTGAGTCTTCCGGTAAAATATCAACTTTGGCTTTTGTCCCGTCCAATTCCGAGAATATTCATTTTCTGACTTCCTGGAACCAAAAACAGCAGAAAACAGGCAGCTGGCACTAGGGCATCTTGTTAATAGGTTAGTCCAAGAAAGTGTATGAAAAGTACTCCAAAGTTGGAACAAAACATAAGAAAGTAGATAAAACCAAGCATGGAACATCAAAAATTATAGATACATTTGCAATGTATCAACATCCCCAAGCTTAACTCCTGCTCGTCCTCGAGTAGGTAAGTGATAAAAAGAAAGAATAATTTTTGAGGTGACATGCACCATCATAAACTTGATCAAAGAATTTGTAAAACATTGAAAGATGGGATCATAGTACTTCAACATAGCATGAAACATAAAGTTCTAACAATAAGACAAAGCAACTATGTTGCAACATGAAAAGGCACAAACAAAAGATTCATGAATAACGATACTTTGCAAGACGTTTGTTTGTCTCACATAAAGAAAACATAGCATAATAGCATGCAGCTTGTCCCTCATAGAGTAGCAAATATCAATGCATAGGACACCTTCAAAGTTCATAAGCGTGACTAGATACAAATAGTTTAAAACAAGCAATATAAAGTTATGCATCAATCAACAAGTCTTGGGACAAGGCACATAGAACTAAGAATGGCCACTATGCTCTCAAAGTAGGTGCATAAAGGTAGAAGGTGGAGACTCAATATATAAGTGGAAGAAAGGCCTTCGTAGAAGGAAGTAGGGATTCAAGTTTCATAAAGAGCTTCCAAAAATTATGGTACTTATAGCTTTCAGCTCTCATTGCCCCTATCATAAGCATCTTGAAGTGATTAAGGTTAAAGTGAACAAACTATGAAGTATATGCTTGACGAAGTATAAGTTGGAAATCTCATGTCCCTTGAATACGAGGGTCGCTCCTCATGTTACTCAAGTTTAGTCACCGGTAAGTTCTTGTCATTGTAAGTACATGTGTATCATAGAGAACCGCCAACGGGGTACCCCTTGCCTGATGATACGGAAGAATCCCCATATCAAAATGACAAGGCAAGCAGACAATGAGCATCTCAGCAATCTTCTTATTTACCATGGGAATATGGTGCTTTTTTCTCTCTTTCCTCTTTTCTCATATCTCATTTTCTCTTTTTTCTCAATATAGGACTCTTTTTTTATAAGAAGAATGCTTCATAGACAGCTCATTATGGTTACGCTGCAGGTTTCCACCATGTCAGGATGGATTAGACCAGCGGCCCAGGCGTTTCTCTAATACATATACATAACTCCATGGACTTACAAGCTCCCCTTTCACTTCACACCGACGACATACATAGACAAAAGAGCATGATGTCAACTCGGTACAAAGTACCAGTGCAATGTTGAAAGCGTTCCCCATGACAGCATGGTTCTGCTAATCCCCAACAAATAAGTGCAAGCATATACAACATAGAAGACACAATTGTTCAAGTTTATTAAGGGCAAGAAAAGTAAAGTGTGCCATCAAGTTCGTGAGAGCTTTAATCACTAGTTTTCTCATAACAAGTTTAATTTGGAAGGTAAACAAAAGCATGAATATACTTGGAATAGCAAATGCTAGTAGGTAGGTATGGTGGACTCTTTGGAATAACTTGGTTTAAGGAGTTGGATGCATGAGTGGAACTCATACTTGGTTACGGAGGCTAGCAAAAGACTGGGAGCGACCAACTAAGAGAGCAATAATGGCCATAATCATGCAGAGTGACAAAACATCATTGATCAAAGCATAAAGTGGTACTACAAGTTGAAAAATAAAGGATCATAAAGGCTATGGTGACTTGGGATAGTCATAGCATGGTGTGAGCATGCGCCAAGTCAACCCAAATAAAGCATCAAAGGAGAATACCCCAATACTATGCTTTAATATGCTAAAACAACGCATGATTCATCCAAGGCACATTAAGCAATCTCAATTGTTTATAACAAGTCATGCTACAACAAAGAATACTAAGCATAAAGCCAAAACAATATCGAGCATGGCATGACAAAGCATATGCCATAGTAAAAAACAAGCTCTCTTTAGCACTTAAGCATGAACTTTCCTACTCTTTTCCAATCCAAACCAAACTATTTGAAAACCAATGCATGAAAGAGGGGGTCCAACCAATTTATTCAGAAAACTAAGCAAACCAACCAAACAAAAAACCAAAACGAAAACGAAAAAGAAGACGCTCCAAGAACAACACAACTGTGCATGAAACAATAAAAATGAAGTGTTTGGAAGAAACCTGGGATTTTTATTGATGAAGAAGGGGATGCCTTGGGCATCCCTAAGCTTTGACGCTTGTACTTCTTGGATATTTCTTGGGGTGACATGCGTGGCATCCCCAAGCTAGAGCTTTTGTCCATCCTTCATCTCATTACTCATTCCTTCCATACACCTGAAATTTTTCCTTCATACAAAACTTCACACAATCTTTATTAGCAACATTAGTGCACTCAAGATAGTCTTTGGGTTCAGTTTCAACACCAATAAAACTTCCAACAAAACACAAGCTACTGTAGCACTTCCCTCAAAAAGCTCAATTCCCCAAAAGAACTCAAAAAGGAACCAACAAGAAGCAAATGCAAATAATGGCAGAAATTTGTCAAAACATACCAGCAGGTAAAGACGGATTTTTTCGAAGACCTTCTATTGCTCAAATAAAAAGGTGTTTAACTAACAAAAGTTAGATAACAACCTAGGGCAGAAGCACAAAAAATCACGCTTCAAAAGGACGTAAAGAGATTTTACACAAATTTTTACGGTGAAACACAGAAATCTGTTTTAGGACAACAACTTTCCCAATCATTACTTCTCTCTCATTAGAGGTTACTCTTGGCACAAAAAGCAAATAAAAAGGATAAGGAGCAGTTATTACAGAGGTAATAACTTCCAAGACTCATCTAAAACTTTTAGGTTATCTCCCAATAAGTACTTTTCTTTAACGCCTTTAAGTTAGGCATGATAGTTTGAGAAGATGCTCACATAAGAAATATGAATTGAAGTAAAAGAGAGCATCAAGAAAAAAATTCAAAACACATTTAAATCTAACCCACTTCCTATGCATAGGAATCTTGTAAAGAAAGAAGTCATGAAAGCACAAAGCAACAAGCATAGGAAAGCAAAACAAGTGCAACTTCAAGACTTTCAACATAAAGAGGGGAAACTTAATATTATTGAGATACATAAAACCATGTTTCCCTCTCTCATAATAACTTTCAGTAGCATCATGAATAAAATTAACAATATAACTATCACATAAAACATTCTTATCATGAGCCACATGCATAAAATAATTAATACTCCCCACATAAACATAGTCATTCTTATTAATAGTAGTGGGAGCAAATTCAACAAAATAGCTATCATTATTATTCTCATCACCATAATCATCAAATATAGGAGGCATATTGCAATCAAATTACTTTCCTCCTCAATAGTAGGTGGACTTAAAATATCATATTCATCATTGCAATCATCATATATTGGAGGTGTAGTATCATCATAAGCAATAGAATAATTATCTTCCAAAGTGTGTTCATTTGTAAAATATCATCATTGGAAGGATCATGGATAGCACTAATAGTACATCAATTATTAATATCATCATTTTCAGAATTGGTACCAAAGAGATTTTCAATATCAAAAGAAGTGTGCTTTTCCCAATCATGATCACTACTATAGGTAACAGGCATAGGAACATCATCGAGTTCAGACTCATCAAAAACTATAATAGGAGCTACATGCTTAGGGGAAAATACCGTTTCCTCCCTCCTTTTACTCCTCTTTTATTCTTTATCTTATTCTCTTTAGGAGGGAGAGGCTTGAAAGGAAGCTTCTCCATATACCCTGGTTTATTGTTAGAGACAATAGAAGAAACTATGGAGGATTCCTTCTTTTCATTAATAAGATCAAAACACATATTAGTCCTATCGTAGTTTGGTAAAATCTCATCTTCTATAATATTTTTTATGTAGGTATTTGTGTGGCAATTATCAACACAATAAAGATGACAACCATGCAGTACACCATTCATATCAAAAGCACCCATATCTACCAAAGAGGTTTTTCTTGATAACTCTTCACACCCCAAAAATAATGTAAGTTCATCATGCTGATTAGGAGTGATCATGTCATCACAATACAAACTTGCAGTACTCATTGGATTAGAAGGGCTATTATTATAGCCTGAACATTGAAAATTGAAATGACCCACTTCAAAGCAAAGTTCACAAATAAAAGGGTAAAGGGCACAATTTTTTTACCAAGATCATTTAAAGCCCTATACCACATTCTAGTTTTTTCATTCCTATAGGTGATACAATATTCTTCTTCAATTTGATTATCCTCACAAGGTCTATGCATTCCACAAAAATTAACATGCTTATAAGAAATAGTACTTTTAGAGGTTTGAGCATGTTTATTGCTATCATTAACAACAATTTCATTTTCCATGCAAGTGTCTTTAAAAGGCTCATGATACATGTCCCACTTTTCTTTAGGAGCATTAATATGAGAAGCAAAGGTTTTAAAACAATCAATAAGAATTTGAGGATCAAGACCATATTTAGCACTAAGCTCTTGAAAATCAGCAGTTTCAGCGAAAGACTTAATGCAATCATACTCATAGTTTATACCTGGTTCTTTACCTTTGTTGTTATCCCAATCTTCGGTATTGCTTTGAATTGTTTTAAGAAGATCCCACTTAGCTTTGACCTCCTTACTTGTGAAGGATCCCTCTAAACAAGTATCTAGATAGGCCTTGTAATGTCCTGAAAGCCTTGCATAGAAATTATTAATAACAATATTACTGGGGAGATCATGAATGGGACATTTGAGCATTAGTGACTTCAGTCGCCCCCATGCTTGGGCAATACTTTCTCCATCATGTGGATGAAAATTATAAATGTAATTCCTATCTTTATGAGTTTCATGAGGAGGATAAAATTTAGAGTAAAAGAAAGATTCAAGCTCCTTCCACTCCAAATGATGAGGATCATCTAGTAGCTCATACCACTCCCTTGCTTTGCCCTTAAGTGATAAATAGAATAACTTCTTCTTGACTTGATCTGTTGTAATACCTGCACACTTGAACAACCCGCATAATTCGTGTATAAAAAGCAGATGATCACCAGGATGGACAGTTCCATCTCCAAAATAGTAGTTATCCATAACACGATCAATAATTCTTATAGGTATTTTAAAAGGGATGCTTTCAGTATGTGGATTTAAAATATCACAAGTATCCTTAGAATTATCACATATGGGAGATAAAGTATCATCAGAGAAAATTTTCTTCTTTAAAGCTGGGGAACTAAAAAGATCATTTTCATAAAAACTACCTTCCCCAAGCTTACACGTTTCCATAGCATTAGTAACAAATGTGTTCAAAAGATTCATACTAATAACATTGCTATTAGCATGCAAAGAAAGTTCTATGGGTTTTTTAATTTTCTTTTCAGACAATTCAAGTTCTAACTTAGGAAAAATACTAAAAAGCTCTCTAATTTTGTTGTTGTTTTCCATTAAGCCTAACTAGTGAAATAAAAACAAGAAACAAAAATACAAAATTGCAGAATCTAAAGGAAATAACTTCGAGCACTCACACCGGAGGATGTAAGTACCTTTTACCTTACCTCCCCGGCAACGGCGCCAGAAAATAGCTTGATGTCTACACACTTCTATTCTTCTAGACAGTTGTTGGGCCTCCAAGTGCAGAGGTTTGTAGAACAGCAGCAAGTTTTCCCTTAAGTGGATCACCCAAGGTTTATCGAACTCAGGGAGGAAGTGGTCAAAGGTATTCCCTCTCAAGCAATCCTGCAATCAAGATACAAGAAGTCTCTTGTGTCCCCAACACACCCAATACACTTGTCAGGTGTATAGGTGCACTGGTTCGGCGAAGAGATAGTGAAATACAAGTGGTATGGATATAAGATAACGGTGCTAGAAAATACTTTGATGGCGTGGAAGAGACTAAAGGCAAACTGAAATAAAGATGGAAGCAAGCAAACATGTAACAGATCTAGTAGCAAACAGTGTTTTAATGCTTAGAAACAAGGCCTAGGGATCATACTTTCACTAGTGAACACTCTCATATAAATATCTTCTCTTTATGATACTACTCTGAACTACTCTCCGGTTGGACACTCTAATCCATGGTAGGAATATAACATCACACCTCAAAGTAAGCCTTTCCCATCTAATAACCCCACACTATTACCTTGAGCACTAGATGGTTCCAACAAACACCACAATTTCATAAAGACATCCAACTCCAAATATAACTCATAACAAGTATTTGTAATCTCTAGCCTAAGTGCCACCATGGTGTGCACGCTGTCACTTTCACACACATGGGGAGAGAAGAGATCTATTAAAGCACTTGAGTAGCAAGGTAGATCTATTAGATTGCAAAGCTCATGATCACAATATGATCATGCATAGAGAGAGAGATGAACACATAGCTACCGGTAGAACCCTTAGCCTCGAGAGAGAACTACTCCCTCCTCATCATGGGAATCAGCAACGGCGATGGAGATGGTGGTGGAGATCGATAGAGATGGCTCCGGGGGGCACTTCCCCGTCCCGGCAGGGTGCCGGAACAGAGACTTTCTGTCCCCCGAATCTCCCCTTCGGTGGCGGCGGCGCTGCGGGACTTTTCGTGGCTGGAGGCTTGACTCTTTAGGGTTTTTGCATCGGGAGGCATCTTATAGGCGAAGAGGCAAGGTCGGTGGGCGGCCAGGGGGCCCACACCACCTGGTGGTGCGGCCAGGGGGACCCGCGCCTAGGGGTGGTGGGGCCACCCTATGGCCCCTCTCTGTCTCGTCTTCTGGCTCCGTGAGTCTTCCGGTAAAATATCAACTTTGGCTTTTGTCCCATCCAATTCCGAGAATATTCATTTTCTAACTTCCTGGAACCAAAAACAGCAGAAAACAGGCAGCTGGCACTGTGTCATCTTGTTAATAGGTTAGTCCAAGAAAGTGTATGAAAAGTACTCCAAAGTTGGAACAAAACATAAGAAAGTAGATAAAACCAAGCATGGAACATCAAAAATTATAGATACATTTGCAATGTATCAAGAACGCCCAGCCGAGAGCCATCTTTGGAGTCACCATGCGACTGCCCCCCCCCCCCCCCCCCGGGGCCAAGAGGAGAGACTCGCTAACAAAACAACGCAATCCATCCCTGCCAACACCGGATGAGTGACTCGCCACACTAGGGGACTCTCCCCTTGTAGACTCTCCCAACGCATACTCGCCACGCTCGGAGACTCTCCCCTCATGGACTCGTCCAACGCGGACTCTCCATGCTCGGGGATTCTCCCTCGTGGACTCACCCCACGCGGACTCGCCGTCCGCCATGCTCGAGAACTACCACTACTATTTTCAGAGTATGCATATCTAAAGAACCTCAAGTCGTCTCTACAAGCCAACTCGAGCCTTGGGGACTACTCCTAGACATATTTCTCGGGGCTCGACAACAATATTGCCTCTCGAGTGCGACATCGCTCCTGAGGAATTGTGCCCATGTGATCTCTGCGACGTGTACGCGTGGCTTCATGAACGCGACTCGCCAACCTCGCAGACTCGCCATGCTCGGGGACTCACCATCCCGAATTCGCCCTCGTGAACTTGTCCTCACGGACTTGCCATGCTCGGGGACTTTCCATCGCGAACTTGCCCTCGCGGACTCGTCATGCTCGGGGACTCGCCATCACGGACTCTCTATTGAAAACTCGCCCTCGACCTCACAGACTCGCCATGCTCGGGGACTCTCCACCATCTCGGGCTCGTCCATTGCAGAATCGCCTGCCCCTACTCGACAACTTCATCATCAATGACTTGGCGGCCTCCACGTCTACTATTCATTAGCCTATACGACATCAAGTTGACAAGGCGTTGGTCAAACTTCTCCAAGGGGAGACTCCACCTAATGGCGACTCGCCTGAAGCGTCGACTCGCCCAGGCGAATGGACTACTTCATGAGATATTTCTCTGTTTCAGGAGCTCGCCAACGACTCGCCATCGACTCCACCATGGAATCACCTGTGCCGATTCGACGAATTGAAGTCATCGCCGAGTCCCTGACGCGCTCGGGGACTACTGATAGGGGAATATCAATCGGGGTATACCCACAGAGCGGAGTAGCCCATGACGAGTGGGCTTGCAGGAACCGACGACTGGACCCAGCCTGCCCAGGAAGAAGCAGAGCGTCCCGATCGGCCCAAACTGTGACTCCATGACTCAAGATACGCCACACCGACTAGAGCCCAAGACGGAGACTACAATACAAAGCCCATTAGCACTTGTAAACCCTAGCTAGCTACGTATATAAAGCCACCAGGGGTATCCCCACAGGGTACGGCATATTAGACATAGTCTCTCCCTCTGCCTATGGCGGCTTCATGTGAACCAATCTATAATCATGTACTGGATTGAAAGCAGGACGTAGTGATCCTCCACCGAGGAGATGCGAACCTAGATACATCGTGTGCCAATCTTGCTCCCAGATTCTCCATCGTCGCCTTGCCCTCCTCTATGTAAGCTACCCCTATAGCATCTGTCGTGTCAGTACCACGACACATGGTAATGATAGTGCATACTAGACATGGTTTGATGTCTTTATTTGTGGTCCTTTGGCTAACTTATAATTTTACATGAGCACAACGTATGAGTTTTGGTACATCCCACATTTTATTATTATATATTCTATTAGTAAAACATTGGTTGTGCAAGTGAATGATGGTTGTTCCAACCGAGGTTCTGTTTCAACATAAGTTGAATATATATTGTTTGTTATCATTATTCGGTATTTTTGAATTTTTATAGTGTTTGAGATCCTTATTGTGATGTGGTTGTTAATATCATTACGCAGTATGCAGAATGGGGCCTATAAACACGAATGGAAAATAAGAAATTCAAATAACGCTGGTAAATCGAAGGACGAACTCGTGTCTGATCAAAATTCTTCGGCCATACATACGATTAATTACATATAATTATGGAGCAATTCAAAAGCTGCACGATGCCTACATCAACTACTGCAGGGCGCAACCACGTCCTAGACCAAAACTGAGCCCTCGTCGAGAGCTGCAGGGCACGGCGGTTCACCCATTTAAGGGCGGCCCGCTTCTTCGCCCCCTCGGAGAACACGAACTTCGCGTGCGCATCGTCACCGCCGCCCCCGCCTCCGCATCTCCCTCCCCCGACCTGAAACCTACCACTACGCGAAGACATACCGCTAATGGCGAAGTGAGGCGGCGTGGATTGCTCGCCGGAGTTGAGCTTGGCGGCAGCGCTAGGGTTGGGTGCGGGCACGAGTGAGGATTTCGGCCCGCACCCGCTCGAGCTGTCGACCGCGGCGCCGGATGAAAGGACCACTGTATGAGTCGGGCCGTGCTCAATGTCTGGACTAGAGCGACGCATCGAATTTGGCAGTTCTGCCTCTTTTAGGGCACGGTTAGAGACACTCTGGTTGTGAAATGCCTGAAACTGAAAATAAACTTACTTGAGGATATAAGTCCAACCAATCAACATAAACGCCAGTGTGTCCTCCCCGGTTCCCCCGAGGACGCCGCTGCTCAAGCTCGCGCCGCTGGCGACGTCGTCCGGCGCGGCGGATCTCCAGCTGCACTCTCCGCCACTCGATCTCGCGACAGTTCGGCGTCCCGCTGCAGGCACCGCTGCCTAGGACGCCGAGTCTCGAGCTTCCCGTGCTGCTGCGAGAGATGTCGACCCGGTCCTGCTGTTGTCGCTGCCAGGTGCGGCGTGTCTCAAGCTTCCGCCGCTGCTGCGAGAGATGCCAGGTTCGACAGCCCCTTCTCCCTCCGTCGTCATATCTTCCGCTCCAGCTAGGCTGAGCGCCGCCCTGGCACAATGGCTGCCGTCATGGGGTGGAGGAGACGCGGTGTCGTCTTCTTGAGGGCCACGAAATGCGGGTCGACCACAACCTATCAGAGCGGCCTTACTCCTCTGCAGAACCACCTGTGAGTGCCCTCCACTTGCAGAACTCCATCAGATTCGTTCTCTCTTTTGTGCGTGCTTTGAGACCCTCAACCTGTTCGACAATTTTCCTCAATGAGGTCAGCGTTAGTCAATGGTTTCGATGCCCGATGTTGAGTCCACGCTGGTCTTTGAAAGCCTGCCAAATGCATGTGGTCAATGATGCTAGCTTGTCTCATATTGCCAAATGCACATACCGCATAAAGGCATCCAAATCATCTGTTATGTTTTAGCTTTATTTTGTATGTCAAACAGATGGAATTGAATTACACATGGTTCTGTTTGGAGAAAGATATGAGATCCTTTTGGATAACGATAAGCGCTAGAGGCTTAGCTTGATGACACTAGAGAAATGAATATTTTTAATATTTTTTTTTGTTGGGAGCAATTCAGCTTGGCATAGTCGAATTACGCAAAACTTGTCTGCAAATATGTGAGCATGAGTTTTAGGCCAAACATGTGTCCGCTGACCTAGCTCAATAGATGATGCATTTTTGTTGTCCTACTCATCATTTCCTACTAATTCTACTCAACAGATGAAATTCAACTTGACTTGATCAATCATGTAGTGGTTTATACTTAGAAATTAGTTGCCACCATAGTAATTTTATAGGTACCTATCTGATTAGTCCATACCTACAACACACGGCCCTTATCCGCGACTCCGCGCCAGGGAGTAGTGGAGCCCGCCACCGAGCCAATGAGGCCATTCGCGAAAGGCCTCTGTTCACCATCGCCGAGAAGTCAGAGCACGTTTCGGAGTTGGTTGAACCAGTTGCATGTGAGTGGGCTAGCATCGCTAGCTCGAGAAGGCTCGCTCTGTGATGCGCAATGCCAGCGGCCCGGAAGAGCAGTTGGGCAACGTTGCTAGCAGACCACCGTTGTTAAAGTGTATGGTAGTGTCTATACTATCTCCCACGCAGCGTCGGATATCAACCAATCCACATGCACGGACATGGTGGCGCGGCGTCCCCCACTGCTCCTGCTCCGGCCAGGGCTGCTACCAACCTTGAATGCTCTGCTTGATCTGCTGCAGAGGAGCTGCTGCGCCGGGGCAACGAGATCTTGCCACATGGGCCACTTGATGCCCAGCCCGCACCTACCAGTACCATGTTGCGACTATCGGAGCATGTCCCGGCATTGGTCCACCGAGAACTCAATCACACCTCCACTGGGTCAGTGGCGAACCACCCTCCATTCCCCTCATGCCGCAGTGGAGAATGCCACATCACCACTCAGTCACGGTTTGGAGTACAACACGCCAAAGGTCACTGATGGGAGGACAAAGAAACAGATCCCATCCCCCGCAGGACGCCTTTGGCTGTTCGGCTTGCCCTGCGGCGTCCACCACTGGGGACTCCACTACACCTCCACCCGGTTAGTGGCCAACCACCCTTAATTCAACTCATGCTGCAGTGGAGAATGTCGCAACACCGTGCATTGTGGTTTGGCTTCCGCCACACCCAAGGCCACCGGTCTAAGGACGAAGAAATAGATCCCCTCCCCTACCGTCAGCCATGCGGGCTTTGACTGGCGGCGTCATGGGACGGCTGCAGGGTTGCGGACAAGAGGAGGAAAATGAGCAATGTAGGTGGGCGCCGCCCATTTCCAGACAACGTGGGGGCAGTTTTTGACAGGTTGTATTTTGTTTCCTCACAAATACAATATGGATGCATGAAACAACGAAATATTTTGATTCACAAAGAATAAAAAATCACACAATATTTTACTTCCTCTTTGACAAAATGTAGTGCATCTTAGATTTTTGAAAAAAGTCAAATGATGCGTTTCACCAACTATATCAACATCTAGAACTTCAAATCAATCTTATTAGAATCATCATGAAAAATACTTTAATATTATATGTACTCCCTCCGTCCCAAAATAAGTGACTTAGATTTGTCTAGATTCATATGTATCTATACACTAAAACACGTCTAGGTGCATGCGAATCTAGACAAATCTAAGTCATTTATTTTGAGACGGAGGGAGCATATGACATTGTGGATGTTATATTTCTCTACATACTTGGTCATGGCTTGAGTTCTGAAAAAACTAATACGCACTCTGAAATTTATATTGCAGAGTTGATAGCTCGGCACCTGAGGCTAAGCTTCCTATTATAAACTGTTTATTGGGATGATACTTTTTTTGTACTTATCATTCTACGAGACCTGTCAATCTTGTTCACAAAGCAACAAATCTAGCTGTCAAAGGTAGGAAAGTACTGGCTTTTATATCTATGCTTTGTTACACATGCAAGATATTCTTCAGGGTAGAGCATAGCCAAGTAAGCACTTGGTACCATCACACAGAATGCTCATCTTCCTCCCGAAATGCTTGATACTGTCGCAATAGTAGTTGATGAAGGATATGACATGATGTATGAATCGAACCCTTCATTTTGCATCAAGGCCAGTGCTTGGAAGCTCTGTTGTGCTGTTAGCTCAGGTGGTTCAATATGCCCATCTAGGTATTGGATCACTTGCTGCATACTAGGCCTTGCAGATGCAAATGGGTGTGAGCACAGAAGTCCTAGCTTTAATGTCAGATATGCTTCACCAACATTATAGCACCCATTAAGCCTTGTATCTATTGCATCCGCAAGCGATCCTTGTTGCACATGCTCAAGCACCCAATCCACCAACATGACCTGCTTATCCTGTGTCCTTTGCATGATAGGTCTTTGTCCACAAGTGACCTCTAGAATGAAAATACCAAAGGCAAATACATCGGAAAGACTAGTGGCCTTGCCTGTGCGTGCTAGCTCTGGAGCAAGGTAACCGATGGTGCCGACAACACGAGTAGTTTCATGTTCAACGCCATGATCATACAACCTCGCTAGACCGAAGTCACCCAGTCGTCCATTCAGCTTATCGTCAAGGAGCACATTGCTTGCCTTGATGTCTCGGTGGATGACTACTTTCTCCCACTCCTCATGGAGATATATCAGTGCAGACGCAATGCACCTGATGATACGAAACCTTTGATCCCATCTTAATGTGTTGTCAACTTCACCATACAAGTACTTATCAAGGCTTCCATTGGGCATATAGTCGTACACTAACAAGAGCTCACCATGACGCCTGCAATACCCAAGTAACTGTACAAGATTTGTATTCTGAAGGCGACCAATGCTGACAATTTCTGCAATGAATTCCTTCATGCCTTGCCTGGAGTCATGTGACACCCTCTTCACAGCTACCATTAATTTGCTCCTTGGCAGCACTCCTCTGTATACTCGTCCAAATCCTCCGGCCCCTAGGAGATTTCTATCGTCAAATCCTTGTGTTGCATGAAATAAATCCTTATACGAGAACCGGTGTGGGCCGAACTCAACCTCCCAGTCATCACGTAACTCTGCATACCTCAAATGCCTCCGCACGAGCAAGGAAACACCGGCAGCCACAGACAGGATGAGTGCTGCCATTGCTAGCGGTAGAACGATCTCCAATGCATGGAGACGACGACGATCCTTGGGATGAGGACGAGGAGGCAGCTTCGGCAGCATGGTGACATTGATGGCTGGAGCAGGACCGTTCATGCCGAAACTCCAGCCGAGCACATAGTGCCTCGTGTTTATCTTGCCCATTGCAGCTGTGAAGCCGATGTATGCCACGTCTGTGAGCACAGTTGAGAGGTCAGAGTTTGCCGATACTGTTGGTCTTGTGGGTTTGGCCATGCCGAGAGGAGCCATGGTGACGTTGATCTGCGTCTTCTCTCTGTGGTAGTCCACCCAGACCTGCATCGGCTCTTGGCTATCAAGACCCAAGCCCTGGAAGGTACTGTTCTTGTCATGGTAGAAACCAGCATCGTGCGACTGCATGGAGCAGAGACCGTTGATGTCGATGCCAATATGGTTGTCGTTGATGTCCTGGAACTCCATGTTCTTGAAGGTGTCGAGCTCGACCGCGAAGATGTGGTTTGTCTGGTTGCCATTGTTCTGGCTGTTGAGTAGACCCAGGAACTGCACGGGCATCGCTGCCGAGAAGTTCTTGCTCGGCGCAATAAACATGGCCATGCCGTTGCTGCTCAAGTCGTTGTAGAGGGAGATGATGGCGAAGACGAACTGGAAGGAGAAGGACTGCACGGTCCCATCGGTCGAATTGTGGAAGCGCAGAGGTGTTGGGTAGATGGCGTGGCCTTGGCCCAGGATCGTGCCATTGGTGAGCTCAAGTAACCCATTGGGTGTGACTGAAGCTGTACCGTCGAGGTTGAGGTTAGTGTTGGAAAATCCAGGGTAGCTAAACTGGTGGTCATCGCTGGCAACGAAGCTAAGGCCAAGAAAGAGTAGTTTGAGAAGCAATAAGGATATAGGTTTCATGTCAGAGATGAGCATGAAAAATGGCATAAGCAGGTGCATATATGGATGTAACTCTTATACATGGGCAACACCTTGCTCTACTCAGCCGTCTATTGGTGAGAGGACTCTGAGGTTTGCAGTTTTTCACGAGCGGCACATTTTGAGGTTTGGGTCATAGGGTGGGTGGTGCAGTCCGGGGCGCAAGGTTCCTGGTACTACCCAGGTGCGAAGAAACCTGGGGACGACTACAATGAGCGGCCTTTCCTCTGTGTTTGGTTTCCTCTAGAACAGAGCTTTCAACCTGGTCTGCAATACAGTAGTGATATAGACTAATTTGAGAATTGATGTGCCGTTGCAGCAACGGCACAACATCTCGATCAAACTTTTTAGTCTTCTGTCATGTGGATGATGGGAAATTGGCAGCTCACACTTGACTTCAGAGTGCCAAGTCTAGACTCCAGATGTACCTTTCTAGTCTTTTGATGTTTCTGTTCAAATTTATTATGCCGTTACAGCAACGGCAGAGGATTTCAATAAACCTTTCGTGTCTCCTTATATGAAGTAAATTTGGATTATCCAACTTAAAGTAAACAGGTACACCTATGAACTGTTTGACACAAATTTTCATGATTTTTTGAAACTTCTATTCAAAATAGCATTCTTTTTGGAGCTTTTGCAGTCTAACTGCCATCCTTACTGCTGTTTTTAACTATGTGTTCAACCCTCTTTTTCTTCGCCACGTACCCTGTGTTCTTGTGATCTCTAACTTTGGTTTTCAGCTGTTGTCCCAGCTTCCTCTTGATCTTTATTTGTCATGATAGGTGGTCTTGATCTTTTAGCATAATGTTGTCCATGCATCGACTAACAGATATATAGTCTGACGTTCGAAGGCCCCCCGCAGCAATGTTGTTCAAGAGCACCTTCTTATAGCATTTGCGCTCCGACGCAGTTCACTACATATTTTGCCGCAGGGTATGATTTCTTCCTGCTGATAGAAATTACAAATCTTATCCCTCTGTCCTGAAACGTTTTAGTGATATTATCTTTATACTTTTTAATGCAAGTTTAGTATTCCACAGCTGCTTGAAAGATCAGTTACCCCAGACTTGAACTAAGTATTTGCACATGGTTGATACAGATAGCAGACCTGTCCTGTTATTGTAGCTCCATTAAGACAGATCTCTTTCCTGTATAAATTCTGTGCCATGGCAGCAACGGCAGGGGACCTCAGCGAACCTTCATAGTCTTCGGTCAAGGTGAGTTCTAAAGATGGACAATAACAGAAAATGACACTTGATGCAAATTTTCTAACATGTGACGCAGTAATTTATTGATAGGGGCTGTAATGTATGACCTTAAACATTATTCTAGATAGTGTTGCTGTTTGGCGGGGACTTGTCCAAGACTAATGGCAAACATGTGAGATCAGCAAACCACTGTTAGCAGGTCACATTTTTCCTGACATACTGTACTAACATGGAAATACTTACCTCGCTGATTATGTGGCAGAGAAGAACTTGAATCGTCCGTTGTGGGACCGACTGGCTCCAGCATTGGTCCGCAATATTCAGCTGAAGAGGAAACCTGATTCGCGGGCTCACATAATTTTGGAAAATTTGTTGAAGTTTCCCATTTAGCATCGATCTCAGATGCAACCTCTTGCTGAAGCCAATGAGCCAAGTGTTGACAAACAGAGGATGATAAAAACAGATGGAGACGAGACAGACAGGAGCGGGAGTCGCACACATGCCAACCGTCACAACTCACAAGCAATGACAACAGGCGAACGAACTATCTACAAACAGAGCATTGACAGACAGAGGAGGATAAACAAGAATGGAACGGGAGTCTCACAGTCACAGTCATCACCAGCGAGAACGAAAACCGAAACTTTCTATGACTTAAAGTGCAGTGGTATGCTAAAGCGGAGCATCTCAAATCACCCTATGTACGTAGTCTTCGGTCAAGTAAAATTGTGATCATTATTTTTATGGCTGGCCTACCAGAGATATTTTCACTTAGAGGTGTCTTCCGATATTGGGACACGCAAGGGAAGAAAATTGTCACTTGGGTGACTTGGCACCCTGAGGTGTGAAAAAACTGGAACCTATCTAAATCGGTGTTCTGTTCTGGTCATCTGGAGAAACAGGACCTAGGGAGGGAAAATAGGCCAGAGACACGTAGAGAACTGGAAAAATGAGTGGCCCAAGACTGAACCTTCCTGTCGGCCATGAGTCGCCTGTCGTCGTCATCCTGCTGTGGCGGGCACGGAAGTCACCCGATTTGGTAAGGGAGGCGAAGATTTGTTGCAAAATCGTATCTCCTCGTGGAAGACTTGTTTCACCAGAATGTTGGCCAGGGCGCCGTTGAAGTCAGGAAATTTGTTGTCCGCGACGGCGCAACTCTCCTCTGTTGGTATGCGCATACCCTGTTTCCGTGGCTGCAAAGATCATGGACGGCTTCTTCGCTTTCGGTGTGCCACTGTGCAAGGTTGATTGAGGTTCTCTGCCGTTGCTGCAACGGCATGATTAATTTCAACAACAAAGATAGTAGGCTGGAAAGGTTGATTGAGACCCTCTGGATTTGGCACTCAATTGTGAAATAAAGATGCCTGTGTGCTACATCAAAATGAACTTGCACCAGCAATGAAACACCTCATTCCAGCATACTAATTGAGTAGTTGTCCCATCCCAGCCACAAACAGCTTCCGGTGATGGCCAAAATGTTCCTTCCATCCTTCCTCATCATCCTCCTATTTGGCCTTGCCATCACAACCTTTTCTGCCGGCGATGAGCAGTTTGTCTTCTCCGGCTTCACAAACTCCGGCCTAACACTCGATGGAAGTGCTGTCATCACGCAAGGCGGCCTCCTTGATATGTCCAACGGCACGAATAACGTCAAGGGTCATGCTATCTACCCCATGCCTTTGCTCCTCTGGAATTCATCTAGTGGTAAAGTGCAATCTTTTTCGGCCACCATCATTTTCTGTATCGTTGGCATGTACCCCGGCGTGAATGCTAATGGCATGGCCTTCTTCATCGCTCCAAGCAAGAATCTCTTAGAATCGCTGCCGGCTGCCGACGCAGTACTTTGGGGTCCTGAAACAAGAACACAATGACAACCTCCTGGTGATCGAGATCGACACCTTCCAGAACCCTGAGTTGCAAGACATCAATGACAACCATGTCGGCATCGATATCAGCAACGTCTTCCCCTTGCAGTCCTATACGGCTGGCTTCTATGAAGACTCTAGTGGTGACTTCAAGAACTTGACACTGAACAACGGCATGAGGTTGCAATTGTGGGTGGAGTATGAACATGAGTTGACAAGGATTAATGTGACCTTGGCTCCGCTTCACGTGGGAAAACCCGTGAAGCCACTCTTGTCTGCAATCTATGACCTCTCAAAGGTGCTTACAGAGACGTCATATATTGGTTTTTCATCCACGGCTGAACTGATGAACGCCCGTCATTATGTTCTTGGATGGACCTTCGGCATAAACATGCAAGCTCCATCCATCGACATCTCCAAGCTTCTGAAGTTGCCTCGTGTTGGATCAAACCCCAATCCAAGCTCGTAGCGATCATCCTACCGATAGTCACTGCAACATTCATCATTTCTATCGGCACTGTTGTTGTTCTGATGGTGCGAAGAAGGCAAAGGTATCGGGAGGTGTGCGAGGATTGGGAGAGTGAGTTTGGCCCACACCGATTCTCGTACAAGGATCTGTTTCATGCTACAGAAGGATTTAAGAGCAAGCACCTAGTTGGAGCAGGAGGTTTTGGGATGGTATATAAAGGAGTGCTTAAATTGTCCAAGAAGGAGATTGCCGTGAAGAGGATGTCTCATGCGTCAACACAAGGGATAAAGGAGTTTGTTACTGAGATTGTTAGCATTGGTAAATTGCGACATCGCAACCTGGTGCAGCTTCTTGGTTATTGCAGGCGAAAAGGCGAACTGATATTGGTGTACGATTACATGTCAAATGGTAGCCTTGACAAATATATACACTGTGAAGAGGGAAATCCCACCTTACATTGGGCTCAGAGGTTTCATGTCATCAAAGGTATCGCTACCGGCTTGCTCTACCTCCATGAAAAGTGGGAGAAGGTTGTGATCCACCGAGACATCAAGGCGAGCAATGTTCTTCTTGATACTGAAATGAATGGGCGGCTCGGTGACTTTGGACTTGCAAGGTTGTATGATCATGGCACCGATCCACAAAGCACACACATGGTTGGCACGATGGGATACCTTGCCCCTGAGCTTGTACGCACAGGCAAGGCATCTCCTCATACGGATGTGTATGCCTTCGGTATGTTTCTTCTTGAGGTTGCATGTGGGCAAAAACCCGTGAAACAGAACACGGAGGGGAAGCAAGTTTTCTTGGTCGATTGGGTCCTAGAGCATTGGAACAATGCATCGCTTAGCAAAACAGTGGATACACGACTCCGAGGTGGCTACAACACTGATGAAGCATGCCTGGTGCTGAAGATAGGACTACTATGTCTACACCCATTTCCTTGTTCAAGGCCTTGCATGCGAGATGTTATGCAATACCTCAATGGTGAGATCCCGCTACCTGAGCTGAGGACGACACAGCTGAGCATGGACATGCAAGGTTTGATGCACGATAACGGATTCAATACATGTGTCATGTCTTATCCCCAGCTGATGTCAAGCTTCAGTGCGATGTCGGACCTCTCTGGAGGACGATGATATTCACGGTCTTAGTGATTTTTCTCATCCAGCATGTACTCTTGGTTTGCATGTTCTAGCTTCACATATGAAAATGATCAATTAGATATTTTCATATATTTGACTGATTCTCATAGTTCAAATCTAGATTCCACTAAATATAAAGTATCTATCTATTCAGTTAGATATTAGTATCTATCTTTCCATAATTTTATCGGTATCAACTGAATACAATTTTGTTACAATTCCGTAGAAAAATCTGCTAAAATGTTATTTATGTCGATAGCCAGAAAAAAAGCCGACTGTTAGTAGTTTACTAGTTGCTATTTTTCCATAACATAAATCAAGTAGGTTTTAAAAAAGGGGGATTTGACGATTTGCCCCGTTTTATTTTGCAATTTGATCATTTGCCACACCCTGTGTCACTGACATGTGGTGGTCAATGTGGCAAATGATCAAATTTCAGAGTAAAGTGGGGCAAATGATCAAATATCTCTTTAAAAAATGAACAAATTAATAGTAGTATCATATTTTGCACATAGGTGCATTTTTTAAAATAAAAGGGGAAGCCCTGGCCTCTGCATCATCGATCGATGCATAAGGTCTACTTTATTTGATTATTTAGAACTCTTAGACTTAACATCTCGTAGGTCACATAAGGTCGATATATAAATCAACCAACAAAAAATAAGATCCATCATGGTGTGGAGTTGGTGGCGTGACAGAAATAAAATGGAGCATTAGGAGAGGCGCTTAACAGTGGAGGCGTTCCATTTCCTGATTCCAAGGCACACTGATGAGTTTAAGTTCTACCTGAAGAAGGAGCAGATACCTGCTGTCCATGACAACCAACATTTGAAGCCACCACTTGAAGGTTAATTTCATCAGAGTAAATATTGATTGATCCATCCATCAAGACAATAGCTCTGTTTTTATCAGGAGTGATCATGCCGGTGGCCCTGTTTTTTCTGCTGCTGGTTGGATTAGGGTGGCAACCGAGGCATTACAAGTAGAATTGGTGTCTCAGTTGCAGGCTATCGCAATCTTGGAGCAAGTGGGTAACAGCCCGGCTCTGACTTTAATTGCGTTGTGCCTTTAATTGGAATGCATATGTTCTGACTTCTAAGAAAAGGTTTGGGGTATATATCCACTATACAGATGCAAATTGCGTCAGTTTTACATTACATTAGATCTACAACCGCATATTCAGCATTTGACAAAACTAACCATTCTTTGGTCTTATGATTAGAGATAATCACTTACACGGTAGTGCTAATTCAGTGATTACAGATAATCACTAAGCCTAATTCTATTTATTTTTATAAACTATATACACAGAGGAACGGAAACTGTCATTAGGGTGACTTGTCTTTGACTTGGCACCCTGAGGTGTGAATTGCCACGTTCCCTCCATCTCTCGCAATCTTTCACAATACTTGTTGAGATCATGCCTCGCTTTCAAGTTTGATACTCAAAACAAATGTCATTTTCACTTCATGTTCATATTTAAGTGCCACCGTTTACTGCTAGTAACTGACGATACCAAGCCTAGACAGGTTGATTGAGATGCTCAATTCAACAAATGTCATTTTGTGTTCCTGTCCATATTTAAAATGCTACTCTTTACTGCTAGTAACTAACAACACTGTATCTAGACAGGTTAACTCAGATGCTCTGCAGTTGGAAAATAATCACTCGTAGAATCTATATCAGAGCTCTGATAGAAGAACTAGAAATTGACTGGATTCTGGCCGAAGACTGAAATCCCCTGCGGTTGCTGGAACGGCACACCATTCATATATGCATCTGTAATTTTTAGGCTTGCCGCAGGCAGTGAGTCGCTGGCTGTAATCCTGCTGTGGTGTGTCCGATTTGACAACGGAGGCAAAGATTTGTGGCAAATTTCTACCTCATACAAGACTCGCTGGGACAATCCGTTTTAGGTCATTACAGAAAATTTTGTTTTGGTTGTCATCGTCTGTCACTTGTATCGTATGGTTAGTGAGTGTGAAGCTCCCATTCCCACTTGAAAATTATGCCCACAACAGTAGTAAAAATACTGGAATATTATTGAATCTGATTGAGTATACATTTGAACAGAATGAACAACTGCTGATTATTGATTTGGGAATCGTACTTAAATGCTTATCGAATTCATTTGTGGTTATTGGCATTACTTGTTTTTCATCAACTTTGTAGAAATGTCAACAATATATTTATTCAAAGTATGAGAGTTGTTCGTACTGATTAACTATCTTGTTTCTTTTCAACAGCTGAAGATTGCGAACCGAATGCTGGAGCTATGGGAGCTAGTTGTTCCCAAAACAGAAGATCTGAGCTTTCTCTGGTACATAATCGCGAGGTAACTATTCCATGTTAGTACATTTACTGTCTAGAAAATGTGACTTGGAACTGCTAACAGTGGTTTTCTGATCTCACCTGTTTTCCATTAGTCTTCCACAAGTCACCGCCAAACAGCAGTACTATGTAGATAGCGCTCAAGCTCATACTCTGCCATCCAAGTTATAAATTTTGCATCAATCGTCGTTTTCTGTCATTTTCCATCTTTGGATGCAACTGCTTACAGTTGAGCAACGACTCACATTTTACTTGACTAGAGACTAGGAAGGTTCCTTTAGATCCCCTGCTGTTGCTGCCATGGCGCAACATTTATACAGAAAACATAACTGTCCTGATGGAGCTACAATAACAAGACATGTGTGTTCTTTGTATGACCCATGTACAAATACTTAACTCAACTCTTGGGTAACCGATCTTTCAACCTGATGTGGAAAACTAAACTGCCGTTAAAAATTGAGGATAATATGACTAAACGTTTGTGGAAAAGGAATAAGATTTGTAATTTCTGACAGCAGGAAGAAACCATATATAGTATGGTGAAGGCTGGCTTCATTTTCTTTGGAGAGCCATTGTAGTATGGTGAAAGCTCCCCTCTTGTATAGGGTATCGTCAATGATCAATTACATGCACGATTTTTTACTTCGGGAATCGCCGTCTTCGATTTCACCCTTGATTGCGCGGATGATTGGTGTCAACATAGAGGTGGTTCCTCAGAGATCAAGAGTGACCCCTTAGGTCCCTCATTTGGTGCATTCTCACTAGCCGGATTGTCCTGCTTGATGGACGAGGATCTGATGGTCTCAAATAGCACATTTTCGGGCACTAATTCTTTAAACCTGGTGGCACACGCAAACTTGTTGGCAACGTGATTCTCCATGCGAGGTAGCGATGTGCCTCTGACTTGAGGAAGCGTCGCTCCATTTTCTGGTTTCTTCCATGTATTTTTTCATCATGTCGTCAAGACTTTTATATGATATGCCCATTTGATTGACCATCAAATGGAGGTCCCATTATACGAGAAGGCATCGGATCACCATGGAGTCCCATTATACGAGAAGGCATCGGATCACCATGGAGTTGGCAAGGCGGAGTCCGACTCCGACCACGTAAGCTTGGTACTTGGTCATGTGTTGGTGGTGTTGAAATCATGTTGTACTTGGTCAAACCTTGGACCCATTTAGCTGATTCGGTCCATCAAACCGCATTATCTAGTGGCTTTCGATTTTTTCCCCTTTTCTCCTGGCCTTCGGAGTTGGAGATTGTGTGGTCTTGCCACTAGACCACGCAGTCCACTAAGATTTGATGACATTCCGAGTTGTGAGTTCGAGCGCGAAAGGGGCAATCTCGATGGACCATTTTGTGATCCTTCTAGTATCTTCTTTATTGCTGAGTACCAGGCACGATGATAACATTCCATCTGATGTAATGGCATAGGTTCCTTGACGGATTGACGCTATGATGAAGGCATAGGTGGTGTAAGGTAGATCCGATGTTTCTTAGCCCGAAAGAAAGGCACCATCGCGGCACATGTCGAAGGCAACATCGTTCGAGAGCCCTAGCAACTTAACGGTGCAGCGACTTCAGCGCCAGGATGGAGGTTGTGCCGTGGCCGTGTTGCTTCAAGGAGGCGAGGATGCAAGGGGGCAGACCTGGGGGTAACAAGTGAGGTCAGCGGTCGTGGGGGATAAGCGGAGGCGAGCTTCGTGGTGGTGAGGAGGGAACAAAGACCCCGTCGCGGTGATGAACCACTTGTAACGGTAGTACTCTAACCACCACCGAAAACAACACCCGGACTACAAACGATATTCTCCAAAAGCAACAGCTGAGAGCAATTTGTTGGTGCCTGTGGTAGGCGTCACCGTGGTAATTAGGGAGTGGTTAACAGAAGGTGTTGCATACGCTCAGCGGTTAGATGATAGTTAAGAAAATAGATTAACATTCTTCGGATGGTCGGATGAGAAGTATCCCAGCTGAGCTGCGACGCTGATCTGGTGATCCCTGATGGACAATAAAATCAGGAAAAACATACTATTCAAATCAAGAAATATGGCATAAATTATGTTGCGTAGAGAATTTATGCATTGATGTGCATGTCAAGTTTGAAACTAAAATACAGAATTATGGAACATTACAATGAACTGATTTCTTTGTTGGTGGGTTTGGGATAGTTTATCATGTGTACGGTGTACCTACGCGACACAATGGCCTGACTCCTACTGTGCAAAAAATATAGCGTTCCATTTTCTCCTTTTTATGTAGGCCGTATTTTTTGTTGAAATTTTGTAAGGCAATATGGACGTGCATTATTTTTTAAAAATTTCTCTGGAACTTTGAAAACATGATTTTTTAGATGCCTTGAGATCCAGGTTCACGTGTACGGTGTACCCATGTCCAGCATTGTCAGACAAGCAGCACCACGATAAGCGGATGATAGTGGAGACGATGGTTTTGCGTGTCTCAAAACGTTTTTCAACTTTTCTTTGTTCTTCCTGTCTCTTATTTAAACAAGGAATCTCAACTAAACCTGAGAGCATGCCCGAACTATACGGCCGCGCCATCCCACGACCAGCTCGCCACCTCCCGATCACGTCGTCACGCACGCACGAACTCGTGCCATCCCACGATACACACGTGACGACCCAACTACTACACCTACAGCCAAGGAGAACCAGTCAGTCGGTACATGAACAGGCTCATGTACTTGCTGGTCTTTTATTCCTAACTACATCTCTGAACTAACTGTCACGAAACAACAGTCAGCTCTAAACTGTCGTCAGGATTACATTGGTCAACAAATCACCCCCTAAACCTGACGACCTGAAACAATCTCCATGACACCGAGCTTGAGTCTCATCTCCAAGAACTTGACGCGGCCTAGTGCCTTGGTAAGGATGTCAGCTAGCTGGCCATTGGTGCTGATGTACTCAATGTCCACCTTGCCATCCTCAATGCATTCACGAAGGAAATGAAAGTGGGTGTCAATATGCTTACTTCTTTCGTGATGCACAGGATTCTTGCTCAGCTCAATCGCAGACTTGTTGTTCACTCGCAGCTTTACCGTCGCTGGTGGTCTGCCGATCAGCTCTCCGAGGAGCCGACCCAGCCAAACTCCCTGGCACGCCGCTGTTGCCGCTGCGATGTATTCTGCCTTGCAAGACGAGAGAGCGACAACCTTCTGCTTCTGCGACGTCCACGTGATGATGCCGGAGTTGAGGAAGAAGGCGATGCCGGTTGTGCTCTTGCGATCGTCAACGTCCCCAGCAAGATTGCTGTCACTGAACCCTGTCAGAACAGGGTCTGTCGCCTTGCCCTTCACGTAGCAGCATCCGTAGCCAGTTGTGCCACTGACGTAGCGTAGGATCTGCTTTACCGCCGTCCAGTGCGATGTAGTGGGAGCTTCCATATACCTTCTCACAATGCCGACGGCGTGTGTGATGTCTGGCCTGGTGTTGCAAAGATAGCGCAAACTCCCAACGACGCTGCGAAAACGTGTGGCATCGACAGCATCATTAGGGCTCCCTTTGCCCAGTTTCAACCGATTCTCCATCGGTGTGTGGCAAGCGTTGCACCCAGTCATGCCTGCGGCTTCCAGGATTTTTTCGGCGTAGGCACTCTCGCAGAGCGTGATCGCCCTAGCATCTTGTTTCACCTCGAGCCCAAGGTAGTAACACAACAGGCCGAGGTCGCTCATATCAAACAGATGATGCATCTGTTCGATCTCCTTCTCGTTTGTGCCGGTGATGATCAAATCGTCCACATAGACACCGACGATGAGGGTGGCCTCGTCGCTGTTCCTCCTGTAAACCGCGTGCTCCAGAGGGCTCCGTTCGAAACCAAGTGAGACGAGGGACGCGTCGAGCTTGGCGTTCCAGGCCAGAGGTGCCTGACGGAGCCCGTAGAGAGCTTTATGCAAACGCATCACCTTGTCCTCGTTGCCGACGCTGGCGTAGCCCGGCGGTTGGTGCACATAGACCTCCTCCGCGAGGTCGCCATTAAGAAATGCCGACTTGACGTCCATATGGTGTACCTGCCACCCACAATGAGCAGCGATCGCCAAGAGCAGCCGCACGGTCTCCATCCGTGCCACCGGCGCGAAAACCTCGTCGAAGTCCACCCCCTGCCTCTGGGCGTAGCCTTTCGCGATGAGACACGCTTTGTGCTTGATCACGTGGCCTTGTGGATCCTTCTTGACCTTGAAGACCCACTTGAGTCCGATCGCACGATGCCCTTGAGGAAGCGCGGCGAACTCCCACGTTCCATTGCTGCGGATTGACGCCAGCTCGTTGTCCATGGCGCGCCTCCAGCAGGTTTCTGCCAGCGCGGCCTCCATGCTGGCGGGTTCTTCTACAGTGACGAGGCACAGCTCCTCCCCATCAGCCATAGCTTCTGCCGCCATCACAAAATCAGCGTACCTTTTGTTTGGTAGGACGATGCCGTCACGGCCACGCGTGGTCATGGGGTGCAGCTGACGTGGTGGGGTGGGCCCCACTGCTGCAGACGTGGCATTCCTGCTTGACGATGGCGAGAGGCACGACCCAGGCGTGCCTCCGTGCGTGATGGAGATCGGTGTCATAGGAGACACATGCTCTGCTATGGCGGCAGAACTTGGAGGCATCTCCTCTGCCATGGCAGGGTTTTGCCCTCGAATCTCTGCCGCGGCAGCTGCTCCCGCCCCCTCGCTAGAGGCTGGGTAGGAGAGGAACTCCACGTGGAATGGCGCTGTCTCCTGCGTACCTGCAGGCTTCTCCCAGTCCCAGCGGGCTCCTTCATCGAAGACGATGTCTCGTGAGACATGCACGCGATCTCCGACGGGATCGAAGACGCGGTATGCTGCCGTTCCGGGCTCATACCCGAGAAATACCATAGGTTTGCTTCGATCCTCCAGCTTTGTCAGGTGCGGCTTCGTGACCTTGACATGTGCCACACAACCAAATACTCAAAGGTAGCCAACATCTGGTTTGTAGCCATGCCATACCTCGAAAGGAGTTTTGCCGTGGACACTCTTAGTTGGCGATCGGTTCAGGAGATATACTGCGGTCGACACCGCTTCTCCCCAAAAACGCGCCGGTACCCCCATTGCCTTCATCATGCTGCGCGCAGTGGATAGATCGTCTGGTTTCGCTGCTCAACGACACCGTTTTGCTGCGGAGAGTACGGTGCCGTGAGTTGCCGCCCGACACCTTCCTCCGCACAGTAGGTGGCAAATGTGGCCACTGTGAATTCGCCACCGCGGTCTGTGCGGAGCAGGCGCAGCTTCTGCCCTATCTCCACCTCCGCACCGGCCTTGAACTGCTTGATGGCCGCCGCTGCTTGGTCCTTTGTTGTCAGGAGCGTGAGCCACATGTATCTGCTCATGTCATCGACCAGCAAGAGGAAGTAGCACCGCCCAGCGGGCGTCGCCGGCATGATAGGACCGCATAGGTCCCCGTGCACCAGGTCCAGTAGGCCGGTGGCCCGCTTCTTGGCCTGCTGCGGGAACGGGGCTCGTCGTTGCTTCCCCACCAGGCAACCGTCACAGAGTTGTTCGGCGTGATCGATCGACGGCAGCCCACGCACCATATCGTGGCGTGCGAGTTTTCGGAGCGCGTCGAAGTTGAGGTGGCCGTAGCATGCATGCCACCTCCACGAGTAGTCACCGCGCACTGTGGCGAGGCACACCGGCTTGGCGATGTCGAGCGTGACGGGGTACAGCCGGTTCGGTGCCCTGGGCACCTTGACGAGAAGTCGTTGTTGGCGATCGTGCAGCTTGAGGTATTCGCCATGGATTGCAATCTGGCACCCGTTCTCATCAAGTTGCCCTAGGCTTATGATGCTGCTGTGAAGCCTAGGGATGTGGTAGACGTTGGTGAGGGCGCGGTGCTCCCCATTGGCGCACGCGAACAGCACGGTGCCGCGCCCCTAGATCTCCACCAGAGAGCCATCGCCAAACTTCACCGTGCCGGTGACGGACGTGTCCAGCTCGGAGAAGACAGACAGGTGTCCTGACATGTGGTTGCTGCCCCTGTGTCGAGGAACCAGGTATCGTCGCGGCGTGGCTCGTTGGCGAAGTAGACGTGCTCCTCCACGAGCTCGATGTGCACTCGTTCGCCGTTCAGTATCATCGTTGGCGCGTCCACGCGTGCCATCAGCAGTTGCTTCTCTGCCGCGGTTGCCATCAGAAGAGATGGGCCGTCATCGTCGCTGAGCGTGCAGGCACGTGCGAGAAGGGCGGCCGGTTCCTCGTTGCCGGCTTGCACGAGATGCGCTTGTGCACGCGACTGTTGCTGCTGCCCTTTTCGTTCCCGCCGTGGCTCCTTGCAATCACGCGAGAAGTGTCCTGCATATTTGTTGCAGTTGAAACACTTGACCTGCGACATGTCGCGGTCACCGTTGCCTTTGCCATTTTGGGGCTTGCCACGGCCCTTTCCTTTTCCGCCGCCACTGCTGGGCCCGGAGCCCGTGCCAAGCTCCTTCCTCCTCCCGCACGCGATCCACTCCTCCTCCGTGAGGAGTAGCTGACTCCCTGAGCCTTCCGCCCCGCCAATCGAGCACCGTTTCTCGGCAGAGCGCAGGCGGCCGATCAGCTCCTGCACGGACATGCCGTTGAGACCGAGAAGCGTCTCGATCGAGCACGCGATCTGCGAGTATTGGGCAGGGTCTTCACGCAGAAATTTCTGAACAACTTTTACCTCTTCAACGGTGTCTCCAGTGACCGCAGATTGTTGGCGATGTTGGTGATCCACAAGCCGTCGAGCGACTCCCCATCCTTGAACGAGATCTGCTCCAAATCCTTGCGCAGGCGCTGCGCCGTTGCCTCGCGAGCACGGTTCACCCCCATCCTCATCAACTTGATGGCCTCCCAGGCCTCAGCTGACGTGTCCTTGACGGCGAGGACAGGCACCATCTCCGGCGGCACTGCTCGGAGCAGTGCGGCGAGCGCGGCCATGTCCTCGCGATCACCCGCCTCGCCCATGCCGGCCACGGCCTCCCAGAGACCTTGTGCGCGCAGATTGATCTTCATGACCAATGCCCACTCGATGTAGTTCGTGGCCATCAGCATGGGGTAGACGATGTGGCCTCCGCCGCCGCCGCTTTGGACCACACGTTCGTGAATCACGATGTCGCGACCACCCCGCCTTGCGAGGCTGCGCCCGCGCTCCCGTGTGTGCGGTGTGGCCGAGGGCGTGCGGGACTGAGCCCGCGGTGGTGGGGATTGGCTCGCCGTTGCCTTCCCCGTGTCGTCAGCCTCCATGCCGTTGCCGCCGTCTCCGTTCTTCCCGCTGCCAGCCATGGCGCCGGTTGAACCTCGTGAACAAGGCTCTGATACCACTTGTCAGACAAGCAGCACCACGATAAGCGGATGATAGTGGAGACGATGGTTTTGCGTGTCTCAAAACGTTTTTCAACTTTTCTTTGTTCTTCCTGTCTCTTATTTAAACAAGGAATCTCAACTAAACCTGAGAGCATGCCCGAACTATACGGCCGCGCCATCCCACGACCAGCTCGCCACCTCCCGATCACGTCGTCACGCACGCACGAACTCGTGCCATCCCACGATACACACGTGACGACCCAACTACTACACCTACAGCCAAGGAGAACCAGTCAGTCGGTACATGAACAGGCTCATGTACTTGCTGGTCTTTTATTCCTAACTACATCTCTGAACTAACTGTCACGAAACAACAGTCAGCTCTAAACTGTCGTCAGGATTACATTGGTCAACAAGCATGATATTTTGGAGCTGAGTGGTGTGTTTTACATTGGTATAGATATACACAAAGGGAAGGAGGCTGTCACTATGATGACTTGTCCTTAAACTTGGCACACATGAGGGGTGAATTGCCACGTTCCCTCCATCCCTGGGCAAATCTCCCGCAATAATTATCGAGATCATTCCCCGTTCTCAACTTTGAAATTCAACAAATGTCATTTTCAGTTCCTGTCCATATTTAAATGCTACTAGTACTGTTTACCGCTAGTACCTGGCGACACCGAATCTAGACAGGAAATTAACAAGCTTAATCCGCACGGCATTCATCGACCGTGACATGCTGTATTGATTGGCTTCAACTAACCGGCATCTCTAGTCTCCATCCTCCTCTGTATGCCACTAGTGCAAGGTTGATTGAGATCCTCAGGATTTGGCACTGTCAAGTGTGAACTAAAGCTGCCTGCGTGCAACCTTAAAACGAACTTGCACGATCAACCAAACACCTCATGCGGTCACATTAATTCAGTAGTTGCCATTTCCCACCCTCGGACAACTTCCGGCAATTCCTTCCATCCCTCCTCCTCCTTCTCTGATTCCTATTTGGCCTTACCGTCACAACCTTTGCCTCCGACAATAACCAATTCATCTTCTCCGGCTTTACATAGTCCAACCTAGCACTCGATGGCAATGTCGTCGTCACACAATTTGGCCTCCTTGATATGTCCAATGGCACGGACAAAGTCAAAGTTCATGCTATCTACCCCACTCCTCTGCTCTTCCGCGATTCATCTAGTGGAAAAGTGCAACATTTTCAATTACCATCATTTTCGGCATCGTCGGCATATATCCCGGTGTGAATGCTAATGGAATGGCCTTCTTCATCGCTCAAAGAAAGAATTTCCCGGATGCAATGCCAGCATAGTTCATTGGGATCCTAAAACAAGAAACAGTGACAACCTCATGGTGATCGAGATCGACACCTTCCAGAACCCTGAGATCCAAGATTTCAACGACAACCACATCGACAACATTTTCTCTTTGCAGTCTTACATGGCTAGGTTCTAAGAAGACTCTAGTGGTGCCTTCAAGAACATGACGTTGAATAGTGGCATGGAGTTATAGCTACAGGTGGACTATGAAGAGGAGGAAACAAGGATAATTGTGAACTTGACTCCACTTCATGTGGGAAAACCCTTGAAGCTATCTGCACCTATAACCTCGCAAGAGTGCTCATGGATACGTCGTATATTGGTTTCTCATCCACGCTGAACAGATGAACGCCCGCCATTATGTTCTTGGATGGAGCTTTGGCATGAACAAGCAAGATCCGTCCATCGACGTCTCTAAGATTCCTAAGTTGCCTCATGTTGGACCAAAGCCGCAATCCAAGCTGTTAGCGATGATCCTACCAATAGGCACCACAACATTGATCATCTCTATCGGTATTGATGTTGTTCCGATGGTGCGAAGAAGGTGAAGGTATCGGCAGGTGCGCGAGGATTGGGAGAGTGAGTTCGTTCCACACCAATTCTCCTACAAGGACTTGTTCCATGCTACAGAAGGATTTAATAACAAGAACCTAGTTGGAGCAAAAGGTTTTGGGATGGATATAAGGGGGTGCTTAAACTGTCCAAGATGGAGATTGTCGTGAAGAGGGTATCTCATGACTCAACACAAGGGATGAAGGAGTTAGGTACTGAGATTGTTAGCATTGGTAAACTATGACATCGCAACCTGGTGCAACTTCTTGTATTACAGGCGAAAAGGAGAACTGATATTGGTGTATGATTACACGTCAAATGGTAGTCTTGACAAATATATACACTGTGAAGAGGGAAATCCCACCTTAAATTAGGATCAGAGGTTTCATATCATCAAAGGTATATCTACCGGCTTTCTCTACCTCCTTGAAAATTGGGTGAAAGTTGTGATCCACCGAGACATCAAGGCGAGCAATGTTCTTCTTGATACTGAAATGAATGGGTGGCTTGGCGACTTTGGACTTGCAAGGTTGTATGGTCATGGCACCGATCCACAAAGCACACATATGGTCAACACGATGGGATACCTTGCCCCTGAGCTTGTACGTACATGCAAGGCATCTCCATGGGGGATTTTGGACGGGGCAGTCGTCGATACAGCACAAGGGCCTGAAGCGGCGGTGGGTATGACCTAGGGCGGCATCGTGGAGGTCCACCAGGTCGGCGGCGGCGCGGAGGATCAAGGGTGGCGACACCAGCATAAGATCGATGCGGCAGAGGCCATACACAGGAGGTTGGGAAGGGCCCACGACGGGGCCTGGCCAGTAGCGTGGCCTTGGCCGGAGTTAGGGGACTAGCCGGTGAGGTGAGGGGCTGGATGGTGGTCGCCGGTGGCTCGCAGGCGTGCATTTCCGTGGTGTGGTGGTGGGGGAGGGGGGTTTTTTGCTCAGCAGGGTCATGGTCCCCTATTTTCAGGAGGCGAGGCGGCTGATTCCTAAAAAAATGCTCACCTAAAGGTTTTAGGAGTTCGGCTTGATGCGGTTTAGATGTCTAAACAAAAAAAATCTCATTTAAAGGTCTTTGGGGTTTGGCTAGAGGTGCTCTTATGACTATGTAAGTTTCATTGATAACTTTAGCAAATTCACGTGGATTTATTGAAGGGTTCACAACATAGAAAACAAAAAAATCCTACGATGAGAACTATATGCCAAGATCTATCTACTAGATACAAGCAACGGGTGGATATACATCCATGAAAAACTTACCCTCGAAGACAACAAAGTTTTGTTAACGAGTAGGAACTCATGGATGGTGTAGTCGTACGCTTGCCGATCTCAA
Source organism: Avena sativa (assembly GCA_916181665.1). Taxonomy (NCBI): domain Eukaryota; kingdom Viridiplantae; phylum Streptophyta; class Magnoliopsida; order Poales; family Poaceae; genus Avena; species Avena sativa. The sequence continues at coordinate 452,851,933 of OV702295.1, read as the reverse complement.
GATCGTGTGGAAGTCCTAGCGTCGCAAACCAGCAGCGCATCCGCACTCGCACACACGTTCAGGCCACCGAACAACCTCCACCTCCTCACTCCAGCGATGCAGCGGAAGCAACAACTCCTTTCAGACAAAATGCCACCGGGAACATGTATCTCGCTAATCCGAGACCATGGGGGAATAATTATAGAGGGGGAGAGAGATCCTTCACGAGGAGGTGTGAGGAAGAAGGGTGAGAGGGGTGGCCTTTTATAGGAGGAGGGGGTACCCCTCCCCATGGCCGGCGCCCCATGGGGGGGGTGACCCCTCACCTCTCCTATTCATGTGGTGGTAATCCCCTCCACATTAAAATGGCCCTTCACATTCTGTTTATAGTCTCCACTTTAAGTGCATTAAATTTGTCCAAATTTAATGCTCTCTCATTTAATAAAACTCTTTTATTAATTTTATTCAGAATTTTGTTAATTATTTTAATTAACAAAATTCACATAAAACCCCCTGCAACATTTCAATATTACATGCAGAACCAATTTCAGCAATTTCACCCGAAACAATTTTGGTGTCTATTGAAATAATTTCAACGCTTTGCAATTCATTTGCCTGAAACATATTTGTTCCAAATGGTGTTGGTGTCCCTTAAGTGTGTCACCCTACGGTTCGTGAATAATGCAGACATGATCAAGATCCCTCTCAGATCAATAATCAGAAGCGGAACCTGGAGATCCATACTGACTCCTACACATTCTACAATGACTTCTGTGATCGTGAGAACCTTTAACGCTAGTAACTAAATCCCTTTGTCTCGCGATATATTACATGTCCGAGATTCGATCATCGGTATCTCCATACCTAGTTTGATCTCGTTACCGACATGTACTCTTTTCTTGTTTCCGTGATATAACATTCTAGTGATCTCATCACTTGCTTGTAAGCTAACCAATGTGATATCACCGAGAGGGCCCAGAGAACATCTATCCATCATCGGGATGGACAAATCCCACTATTGATCAATGAGCCTCTACATAACACTTTCGTAGAACTGAACCAACCTTTATAATCACCCTTTCACGGTGTGACGTTTGATGTTATCAAGATACTCTTCCAGTGTTAGTGATTAACATGATCTCATGGTCTAAGGACTAGGATTACTTTGTTAGATGTTATAGCAATATAAACACAATGACTTTGATCGTAATGCTATACTTTGGATGAATGTTCATCACATCATTCCACTAATGTTGTGACCTTGTTATTAATAACATCCAATGTCCATGATCAGGAAACCTTGATCATCTTGTTAATCAACGAGCTAGTTTACAAGAGAGGCATAACTATGAACTTTCCTTTTGTTTATTAAATACACATGCATTAACGTTTCCAAATTAATACAATTATAGCATGCAAAATAAACATCTATCATATACTTGGAATATGTATAATAACAACTTTATTATTGCCTCTCAGGGCATATTCCCTTCAGTCTCCCACTTGCACTAGAGACAGTAATCTAGTTACATGGTGATAAATCTAACACCCATGGAGTTCTGGTGTTGACCATGTTTTGCTCTAGGGAGAGTTTTAGTCAACGGATCTGCTACATTGAGATCCGTATGTACTTTACAAATCTTTATATCTCCATCCTTGACATGCTCACGGATGGAGTGAAATCAACGCTTAATATGCTTGGAATTCTTGTGAGACCTTGGTTCCTTTGTGTTGGCTATGGCTCCATTGTTGTCACAATAGATCACCATTGGATCCAACGCACTAGGAACCACACCCAGTTTCGTAATGATCTCCTTCATCCAAACTGCTTCCTGTGCTGCTTCTAAAGCAGCAATATATTCCGCCTTCGTTGTTGACCTTGTTACCACGGGTTGTTTGGAGCTCCTCCAACTAATTGCTGCTCCGTTCATGAGAAATACGTATCCGGATTGAGACATAGAGTCATCTGGATCAGTGTTAAAGCTAGCGTCGACATAACAATTAGCGACCATCTCTTCTTCACCTCCGTATACAAGAAACAATTCCTTAGTTCTTCTCAAGTACTTAAGGATATTCTTGACCGCTATCCAGTGTTCCAAACCTGGATTAGATTGGTACATACTAGTAAAACTAATAGCATGTGCCACATCCGGTCTTGTACATAGCATGTCGTACATTATAGAGCCTATGGCTGAAGCATAGGGATCTTATCCATTATATCTCTTTCTTCCGCCGTAGCCAGATTTTGAGTCTTACTCATGTACTTTGCGATAGCCCTATTAGGCGTCTCGATCTATCTCTATAGATCTTTATGCCTAATATATATGAAGCTTCACCAAGGTTCTTCATAGAAAATTCGTTGTTTAGATAAATTTTAACACTGTTTAAAAGATCTATATCATTTCCAATCAATAATATGTCATCCACATATAATATCAGAAATGCCACATTGCTCACACTCACTTTCTTGTAAATACAAGCCTCTCCATAAGTTTGGACAAATCCAAACTCTTTGATCACCTCATCAAAGCGGAGATTCCAACTCCGTGGTGCTTGCTTTAGTCCATAGATGGATCGCTGAAGCTTGCACACCTAGTTAGCATCCTTAGGATCGACAAAACCCTTTGGTTGTATCATATACAACTCTTTTTCAATATTACCATTGAGGAACGCAGTTTTGACATCCATCTGCCATATTTCATAATCGAAATATGTAGCAATTGCTAACATAATCCTAACTGATTTTAGCATCACTACGGAAGAGAATGTCTCATCGTAGTCAACTCCTTGAATTTGTTGAAACTCTTTTACGACAAGTCGAGCTTTATAGATGGTTACATTACCATCAGCATCAATTTTTCTTTGAAAATCCATTTATTCTTAATGGCCTTTCGGTCGTGAGGTAAGTCTACCAAGGTCCAAACCTGGTTTTCGTACATGGATTCCATCTCGGATTTGATGGCTTCTAGCCATTTGTTGGAATCCGGGCTCATCATCGCTTCTTCATACGTCGCAGGGTCATTTATTTCATCAACCATGAAATTCACAAACAGGATTCCCGTACAGTTCAGGAGCTGCACGTGTCCTACTTGACCTGTGAGGTTTGGTGGTGTCCTCTTTTGGAGTTTCATGATCATTATCATAAGTTCCTTCTTCATTTGATGAAGTCAACTCCGGAACGACTTCTAGTGCTGCGCCACTTGCCATTTCATGAAGTGAAGGTTCAATAACCTCTTCGAGTTCTACCTTTCGACTACTCACACCTTTCGCGAGAAACTCTTTCTCTAGAAAGGATCCATTCTTGGCAACGAAAACCTTGCCCTCGGATTTGTGATAGAAGGAATACCCAATTGTTTCTTTAGGGTATCCTATGAAGATGCATTTTTCCGCTTTGGGTTCGAGTTTATCCGGTTGAAGTTTCTTCACATAAACATCGCATCCCTAAACTTTAAGAAATGATAGCTTAGGTTTGTTTCCAAACCATAATTCATACGGTGTCGTTTCAATGGATTTAGACGGTGCCCGATTCAAAATGAATGCAGCGGTTTCCAGTGCATAACCCCAAAATGATAGTGGCAAGTCAGTCAGAGACATCATAGATCGAACCATATCTAATAGAGAACGATTACAACGTTCCGACACACCATTACGTTGTGGTGTTCTGGCAGGTGTGAGTTGTGAAACTATTCCACACTCTTTCATGTGTGTGCTAAACTCGTAACTTAGATACTCACCTCCACGGTCAGACCACAGAAATTTGATCTTTCTATTACGATGATTTTCCACTTCATTCTGGAATTCCTTAAACTTTTTAAAGGTTTCAGACTTATGTTTTATCAAATAGATATACCCGTATCTACTCAAAGCATCTGTGAAAGTTACAAAATAATGATATCCACCTTGCGCCAACACACTCATTGGACCGTATACATCAGTATGTATGATTTCCAATAAATCTGTCGCCCGTTCCATTGAACCGGAAAACGGTGTTCTAGTCATCTTGCCCATAAGACATGGCTCACATGTATCAAATGATTAAAAATTAAGGGATTCCAAAAGTCCATCAGAATGGAGTTTCTTCATGCGTTTAACACCAATATGACCTAAACGGCAGTGCCACATATATGCAGATATATCGTTATCAAGTTTAATTCTTTTAGCATCAACACTATGAATATGTGTAACACTATTATCGAGATCTAATAGAAATAAACCATTCATCATAGGTGCATGGCCATAAAAGATATTATTTATATAAATCGAACAACCATTGTTTTTGGATTTAAACGAATAACCACATCGCATCAAACAAGATCCGGATACAATGTTAATGCTCAGTGCAGGCACCAAATAACAATTATTTAAGTTTATAACTAATCTCGATGGCAGGTGGAGAGGCAGCATTCCGACCACGATCACATCAACTCTTGATCCATTACCGACACGCATCTTGACCACACCCCTTGCTAGCGGTCGCTTGTTCCACAGCCCCTGATTCGAGTTACATATATTAGCAACCGATCAAGTATCAAATACCAGGTGCTACTGCGAGTACTAGTCAAGTACACATCAATAACATGTATATCATATATACCTTTTTTTGTCTTGCCGGCCTTTCTATCTGCCAAGTACTTGGGGCAGTTGCGCTTCCAATGGCCAGTCCCCTTACAATAGTAGCACTTGGTATCAGACTTAGAGCTAGCCCAGGATTTCTTTTCAGGCGCAGCAACAGATTTGTTGTCCTTCTTTCCCTTCTGTTTACTTTTCTTGTCTTTCTTGAAATCGGTGGTCCTATTGACCATCAACACTTGATGTTCTTTCCTAATCTCCACTTCTGCAGTCTTAAGCATTGACAGAAGCTCGGGGAGAGTCTTCTTCATGCCATGCATGTTATAGTTCATCACGAAGCTCTTGTAGCTAGGTGGCAGAGATTGGAGAACACGATGTATGCCTAAGTCAATGGGAATCGTTATTCCCAAGGACACAAGCTTATCGGTGTACCCAGACATTTTGAGTACGTGCTCACTTATGTAGTTGTTCTCTTCCATCATGCAGCTAAAGAACTTTTCTGAAGCATTATAACTCTCTATGGCAGCATGGGTATCGAAAATCATTTTCAATTCACCCATGGTATCAAATGCATTGCCATTTTCAAAACTCTTTCGAAGTTCTGGCTCTAGCCCATACAGTATGCCACAATGAACTAAGTTGTGGTCCACCTGACGAGTTATATAGGCATCCTTTTCCTTGTCAGGGGCATCAGGAGCTGGTGGGGGGCATAGCAGCACTTCTAGCACATATTGCTTTTGTGCAGCAGAGACGAGAATCCTCAAATTCATAGCCTAGTTGGTGAAGTTGCTACCATTCGCAACAAGTTTCTCTTTCTCCATGAACACATTGAAATTAAAAGCAGGTGGTGCCATCTACAACAGAATTTATAAAGTTTATCTAGACTAAGTTTATGATAGATTGAGTGTAACTAAACTCCCACTCAAAAACAACATCCCTCGTGTCTTTTTGGTGATTACATGAACCAAATTCACTACACCAAGTCCGATCATCACGTGAGTTGGTATAGCTTCAAAGGCGAGCATCTATATGGGCATCATATCAACTATAAGACTAATGCTTAGCCTTTTGGTCCGTGTTACGAGGCCATGTCTGTACATGCTAGGCTCACCAAGTAAGAACCTTAGTACTCGCATGTGTAAAACTGTCTTACACCCGAAATATGATCGTGGATTCAGGTACACCCGATCATCACGTGATGTCTTGAAGCGGTGAAACATAAACGGTGCATACTTAAGGAAGAACACATTTTTATCTTGATATTTAAATGAGGGATCATCTTATAATGCTACTAAAACGCCAAACAAGCAATACAAGATGCAAACATCATATGTGTGAAGTGGGATGATATGGTCCATCCATTTGATCACCATCATATGCATCGTGGTATGATCTCTATCATTTCTTTGTGTGTAAGGCCAAGGTCTATGGAACTTACATGTTAAGTGTGTTGTAAGGGTATCAACTATACATCAACTTACAACATTACCATATCATGACACAAGCCCAGCAATGATCTAAACTAGACGCTTCTAATTAATCAACTGCAAGATTTTACGTGGCTTAGGGATTTCGAAGATAGAACCGTTCTTACTTACAAACATGGAACCACAACGATGACAACCAAATTATTAGCAACTCGTTGTAAATTAGATATTGACTATAGTAGGAGAGACACACCTGCCAGCCACATATGCAAAACTAGTTGCATGTCAATCGTGGAACCGGTCTCATGTGCGATGACATGTAAGGTTGGTCCGAGACACTTCATCCCACTATGCCACGAATATCCAAAGTATATATAAGAAGCAATAACATGATCATCACCACCCACATACTCTTATGTGTTCTACCCATTCAAAGCATCTACGCATAGATCAGGCTCTGATACCACTGAAGGGTTCATAGCATAGAAAACAAAAAAATTCTTACGATGGGAACTATACGCCAAGATCTATCTACTAGATACAAGCAACGGGTGGATATACATCATGGAGAACTTACCCTCGAAGACAACAAAGTTTTGTTAATGAGTAGGAACTCGTGGATGGTGTAGTCGTATGCTTGCCGATCTCAAGATCGTGTGGAATTCCTAGCGCCACAAACCAGCAGCGCATCCGCACTCGCACACATGTTTAGGCCACTGAACAACCTCCGCCTCCTCGCTCCAGCGATGCAGCGGAAGCAACAACTTCTTCCAGACGAAATGCCACCGGGAACATGTATCTCGCTAATCCGAGACCATGGGGGAATAATTCTAGAGGGGCAGAGAGATCCTTCACGAGGAGGTATGAGGAAAAAGGGTGAGAGGGGTGGCCTTTTATAGGAGGAGAGGGGTACCCCTCCCCATGGCCGGCGCCCCATGGGGGGTGCCCCTCACCTCTCCCATTCATGTGGTGGTAACCCCCTCCATATTAAAATGGCCCTTCACATTCTGTTTTAAAGTCTCCACTGTAAATGCATTAAATTTCTCCAAATTTAATGCTCTCTCATTTAATAAAACTTTTTTATTAATTTTATTCAGAATTTTCTTAATTACTTTAATTAACAAAAATTCACATAAAACCCCTACAACATTTCAATATTACATGCAGAACCAATTTCAGCAATTTCACCCGAAACAGTTTCGGTGTCTATTGAAATAATTTCAACGCTTTGCAATTTAGACATCTGAAACATATTTGCTCCAAATGGTGTTGGTGTCCCTTAAGTGTGTCACCCTATGGTTTGTGAATAATGCAGACATGATCGAGACCCCTCTCAGATCAATAATCAGAAGAGGGACATGGAGATCCATACTGACTCCTACACATTCTACGATGACTTCTGTGATCGTGAGAACCTTTAACGCTAGTAACTAAATCCCTTTGTCTCGCGATATATTACATGTCCGAGATTCGATCATCGGTATCTCCATACCTAGTTTGATCTTATTACCGACATGTACTCTTTTCTTGTTCTCGTGATATAACATTCTAGTGATCTCATCGCTTGCTTGCAAGCTAACCAATCTGATATCACCGAGAGGGTCTAGAGAATATCTATCCGTCATCGGGATGGACAAATCCCACTCTTGATCCATGAGCCTCTACATAACACTTTCGTAGCACTGAACCCACCTTTATAATCACCCTTTCACGGTGTGATGTTTGATGTTATCAAGATACTCTTCCAGTGTTAGTGATTAACATGATCTCATGGTATAAGGACTAGGATTACTTTGTTAGATGGTATAGCAATATAAACACAATGACTTTAATCGTAATGCTATATTTCAGATGAATGTTCGTCACATCATTCCACTAATGTTGTGACCTCATTATTAACAACATCCAATGTCCATGATCAGGAAACCTTGATCATCTTATTAATCAACGAGCTAGTTTATAAGAGAGACATAACTAGGAACTTTCCTTTTGTTTATTAAACACACATGTATTAACGTTTCCAAATTAATACAATTATAGCATGCAAAATAAACATCTATCATATACTTGGAATATGTATAATAACAACTTTATTATTGCCTCTCAGGACATATTCCCTTCATTTATCTTATCAAAAAGAAATCCGATGTTTTCCAAGTATTTCACAATTTTCAAGCACTTGTTGAAAGGCAATTCAATTCAAAAATCCTTGCTATACAATCTGATTGGGGTGGCGAGTATGAATAATTAAACTCTTTCTTCCAAACAATTGGAATCTCCCACCATGTATCATATCCACATGCTTACCAATAGAATGGTTCTGCGGAATGCAAACATAGACACATCATCCAAGTTAGACTAGCTATTCTCTTGCAAATGCATCCATGCCACTTAAATTTTGGGATGATGCTTTTCTCACCGCCACCTATCTTATCAATATGCTATCGTCATGTGTTATTAATTCACAAACACCTATTGAACATCTCTTAGGTGTCAAACCTGATTATACACGTCTTTGTATATTTGGGTGTGCTTGCTGGCCCAATCTACGACTGTACAACACAAACAAACTCACTTTTCGATCCAACCAATGTGTCTTCATAGGATATAGTGCTCTTCATAAAGGAGTGAAATGTCTTGACATCAAAACTGGTCGAATCTACATCTCTAAAGATGTTGTGTTTGATGAAACAATATTTCCCTTTGCAAGTCTCCATACAAATGCCGGTGCTCAACTCTGTAAAGAAATTCTTCTTTTTCATAATCAATTTCCTTCACCATCTCTCTTTGATCACGGGGGTGAGAATAATTGTAATGATCAACTGACTAATCTGCCCACTAATACTACATGTGAGACTTTTACTAATGCAAATCAAGCTGGTGAAGAAAACAGAAACAACAATGATGAAAATTGGCGTCAAAATAACGTACCTGAAGTGGATACACATGCATCGCTAAACGATATGTATGACACGCGATTCCAGGGTGATTACCTAGGCTCTCCGTGCAGCTCATGATCTGAGGAGGATCTATCGGCCGGTACACGCGACAATCAAGACGAAGTGCGTGGCGCATCCAGCCCAACCGGGTCCATGTCCGGGACCACGACTAGGGGCTCCGTGCCAATCACGGCAGGCAACAACTAGACAAGGGCGCATACGCCATCTACTTCTGGTGGTGGTTCTTCTACGCCATGTTCTACTAGATTGCCTTCCACATCATTTGATGGCTCGAGCTCTTCTTCATCAAGTAGTACTACAACATCTGTAGTGCATCCTGCTCAACAAACTCGACCTGTTACACGGCTACAAAAAGGAATTATCAAACCTATAAAACTTTATGATGGTATGATTCGGTATGGCATGTTGTGTTCTACAGGTGAACCAGAAAATGTTGAACAAGCACTTGCTGATACGAAATGGAGGCAAGCTATGAATTATGAGTATACAACTCTAATGAAGAACAAGACATGGCATCTAGTTCCCAGTCAAGAAGGCAAGAACTTAATTGACTATAAATGGGTATTCTGTATCAAGAAAAGAGCTGGTGGAACAATTGATCGCTACAAAGCACGAATTGTAGCAAAAGGCTTTAAACAACGGTATGGAATAAACTATGAGGATACTTTTAGTCATGTAGTTAAAGCTGCCACCATTCGCCTTGTTTTGTCTATTGTTGTATCTAGAGGGTGGAAATTAAGACAACTAGACGTACATAATGCGTTCTTCATGGTGTTCTGGAAGAAGAGGTATACATGAAACAACCTCCTGGATTTGAGGACAGAAATTTGCCTCACCACATATGCAAACTTGATAAGCCTTTATATGGACTAAAACAAGCTCCTAGAGCGCGGTACTCTCGACTAAGCTCAAAATTACAAGATCTGGGTTTTATTCCTTCAAAGGCCAATACATCTCTGTTCATTTATAATAAGGAGAATAGAATGATTTTTGTGCTCATCTATATTGATGATATAATTGTCACCAGCTCCTCTAATCAATCCATTTCAGCATTACTAAAGGATCTGGGGACAAATTTTGCCTTGAAGGACTTAGGAGATCTACACTTCTTTCTACGGATTGAAGCCAAGACGATTTCAAATGGCATAGTATTATTACAAGAAAAATATGCCATGGATCTTCTAAAAAAGGTTGGCATGCTTAATTGTAAATCATCACCAACTCCATTGTCAAACACTGAAAAATTAACAATTTTAGAAGGACAACCTCTTGAACAAGAGGACAATACTAGATACTGAAGCATAGTGGGAGCATTACAATATTTAACTCTTATAAGACCTGATATTTCTTTTACTGTCAATAAAGTATGTCAATTCCTACTGACAAGGGTTTAGCTCGTCAATGCCCATTGTTATGGACTTGGGTTTTGGAGAAGGAGGGAGCGCTTGAGACATCTATCGGCTAGCAAACAAGCACACAGGGGACAAAGGATTTACCCAGGTTCAGGCCTCGTAGATGTCCCTACTCCTGCTTGTCTGCTCGTGGAATTATCGAAGGAGTCGAAAGTTATAATGGTGCGCAGATGAAATCTGGCGAGGGTTGTGGAAACTAGGGTTGCGTGTGTCCTCCTCGCCGCCCCTCCTAGCCTTTATATATATAGGCTAGGTCTCAGGTAACAGGTCGAGTCGGTTACAAGTTAGGGTTTTCCCCTTCAAACTTTCTATCTTTAGCTTCTTCTTGTCCTTCAAGCAATCGAGAGTCCGTAGGTTACTCGAGTCCCTCCATCCGGGCCTTGGCGACACCGTGGGCCTGTATATATTCGGGCCGTATATACCAAGCTCGAGTACCTGCAGGGTATACCCATGTCAGTAGCCCCGAGTGTCCAGTGGAATCGCAGATTCGACTGGGGACTTTTTGAAGCCTTCGAGTGCCTAAATGAGTACATTTCGATTGCTTTTATTTGTGTCATAGGGATTGTTGATATACGTGCCTGATATAACCGAAGTATCGATATCATTTAACCACCTTAGGGTGAAACAACGCAATCTACTCAAATTCGAGTCCCCGGACTCGAATCCGAAAAAGTGTTGGTGTAATTCGACTCAGGCCGCGGAGGTCTTACAGGAGTCAAATTCCAGTTATATGGGTGTGAGCACTTGACGCGTCCGTCAAGGCATGTTCAGCGTGCCTGTAGGCACGGATATGTTTCTGGTAGTGCGCAGTTAAATGCGTTGCCAGGCCTTATTCAGGTCTTACCTTCACGTCGTAGGCGCGACATCCGAATTTTATCATCACGGAGACGATTCGGGTAACCCAGGAGACGCAGTCTCTTTGCATGGAAAAATTATGAGGCAGTGTCGCCATGAGTTTCGAGTGTGGATGTTATCAACATACAGTTTTTCTTGCACAAATAATCATAGGATGCGCGGCCAGCGCTCCCTATGGGAGTAGCCCCCGAGTGCCTGGTTGAGTCGAAGACTCAGGCAGGGACTAAAGAACTTTTGCGACTGCTGTCGTCTTTTGCTTGCTTGTTCAGTCGATAACTCAGACAGGTACTAAAACACTTCTCGACTGCTGTCATCTTTTGCCTGCTTGTTTCAGTCGATGACTCAGGCAGGGACTAAAATATTTTTGCGACTGCTGTCGTCTTTTGCCTACTTGTTTCCGGCGCTCCCTATGGGAGTAACACATGTCCATAATCGAACTGTGTTTCGAGTGGTTGGATTTGCTTTTGTGATTGTCCATGTTCCTGCAACAAGAAAAAGAAAGTTGTAGGGTGGGCGGCCAACGCTCCCTATGGGAGTAGCCCCCGAGTGCTTGGTGGAGTCGAAGACTCCAGCAAGGAATAAAAATAGTCGAAGTTTTCCACTGCATAGGCTTGGTGACGTCAGTGCTGACGCTTGTATGACCTTAGTTACCCGCGTGAGCGGCTTTGACGGGACGTGACGAGCGGTGGGTCCCACTTTCTGACTTTGATTTGACTGGGCGTGCGTAATCTTATTTTTAACTGTGCCTCCTCGATTTCCGCGCGTAATGGTAGAAGTGGGGGGACGGTTCGCGCTTCCTCTTCGCCACGTGTTCTACATGATGCGTGCCACGCGTCCAATAGGGTTTTTGTCAGCCGTTGGATTGCATCTCCCAGGGGTTAAGTAGCGATGCTGCGGCGGTAATTTCCCATCTGTGCTCTTTCTTCCTTGCTGCCATCGCCATTGCCGTTTGCTTTTCTGCTCTCCTCTGTGCTCATCTTCCCCACGACGCTGGACCAGCTCCGTTCGTTCCCAAGCTATTTTCTTCGCTCTCATCGCCGCCGCGCAATGGGGAAGAAGAAGGGAGGCGCTGCCGCTGATTCCGCGGCCACCCTCGCTGCAACGAGGAAGGAAGGTGGCTCTGCCGCTGCGGGCACCAGTGCCGCCGCCGTCGGGAAGAAGAAAGTCGTGGGCACCCGCGTGACCAATGGCACATGGCGCCCCTCTATCATCAAGGCGTCGGATCTCCGTCTTCTTCGCCAAGACGGAGTGATTTCTGCAGTAGTCGGCGATTCACGCGTCCCCAGCGGTGAGACCATTCCTGCTCCTCCCGCTGGTTATCGAGTGATGTTCCTTGCATTCATCATTCGCGGTCTTTCCTTGCCTCTTCACCCCTTTCTTCGGGGTCTTCTTTGTTTCTATGGGCTCCAGCTCCATCAGCTGTCCCCAAATTCTCTCCTCCACATCACATGTTTCATCACTCTCTGCGAGTGCTGGCTCGGAATCGAGCCGCACTTTGGTCTTTTCAAACGCATCTTTAAATTGAAGCGTCAGTCCGCATCTGGCTCTTTAGTTTATGACGTAGGTGGTTGCGGAATCCATGTTGACCCATCCACCACCTACTTCAATATCAAGCTCACCAAGTATGTCCAGGGATGGAGGGACAAATGGTTCTATGTGCGCGACCAAAAGGCCAAGGACGAGCATTTTGGACTCGCGCCCTTCGATCCCGCGACTCTCTGCAAGAAGATGCGTTCTTGGAAGAACGTGATCATGCCTTCCGAACTCGCGGAAACAGACGTGTTATATCAGCGCGTCTGTGACCTCGAGAGTCGCATAGGCGCAAAAGAGGGAGGCTGCGCCCTCGTCAGGACTTGGCTGCGTTGCCGCGTCTAGCCTCTCCAGGCCAGGGTCCATCCCATGTTCCAATGGGGTGGCGCTGATGATCCCACTCGCGTGTCTGCTGATGGCATGTCCGTGAGTGAGGTAGATAAGAGGGTGCGACTGGTCACGAAGTATACCCTCAAGGATGTGCTTCCGAACGAGTCGGTCGTTCCTCCTTTCGATGCTTCGAATCCTCCTCCTGAGGTATGGTTGTGCTACGTAGTAGCTTATTTTCTCGATTGCGTCTTCTGTTGCTTATCTGTTTTACTTTTTGTATGCAGGAGTGGGCGGTGTCGCCTTGCATGCCTCCCCTCCCTAAGGGGATTATTCCTCGTGAAGCTTTGGAGAGGACGAGTCTGAGTCGACTGTCCCTTTCGATGTGGAAGAGGAAGCCCCCGAGTCTGAAAGTCCAGATACTCGCAAGCGTTCGCGTAGCGGGGATTCCGACACGTCGACTCCTTCAACTCTAGGAGGCGCAGCTGTTGGCGCGGAGTCGCCAATTCCCGCCGTTCCTATGAGGGCTATGGCACCGTCTTCTCGTAAGAAGATGCGATTGCCCAAGGAGTCTTCGTCGGAGTCGACGGAGGCCACATTTGATCTTGACAGATTTGACTGGTAGGTTTGCTAGTGCGTTCATTCTTCTCTTGTTTTCTTTTTGTTAGCTTTGCCCTGGAGTTTGCCCTTTCTGAGTGCGGATTTTGTCTTGCAGTCAAGAGGCGTCGTCATCTTCTGGCGACGTCGAATTTCTGAAGGAATCAGGAGTCGCGACCTCAAAGGCCAAGATAGAGGTCGAGCGCGCTCCTTCTCCTCCGGCGGCGGCCCACTCCGGGCACAATTCTTCGAGCTCTCCTCACGTAGGGGAGCATCGAGTAGTTGCTCGGATGACGGTTCGGCAATCTTCTTCGGAGTCGCTGGAGGACCATGTAAGTATATCTTTCTTTCTTTTATAATTTGTCAATCAACGCCCTTATGTTGCCCTCTGCTGACTTCTTGTTTTGTGCGACAACTCCTTGTAAAGGAAGCCGCGCAGGTGGCGGAGCAGGTTATGGCGATAGGTCGCCAGCATGCAATGCCGGAGACGCGCCACCGCGTGGTTGAGAGTGAGTGTACTATACTTATTCTTTTCGTCTTCTTTGTATTTTGGTATAATCGACTGACAGCCAAATTTTGGACTGCCCTGTAGCCGAGCATAATGCTTTACTGTGTGATGTCGCCATGTTGGAGAAGACGCTGGCCGCAGCTGTGAAGGGGCGCGACGAGGCAATCGCGGCTCGTGATGAAGCCCAGAAGCGCGAAGAGGATCTACGTGCCTCCTTTGCGGCCAGGGAGAAGTTGTTCGAAGAGCAACTGTTCTCAGTCGCCAAGGCCCTCTCAGGTACCTTTACTTGGTAGATATTTTATTGATGTTCTTCTCTTCCTCTGTAGTGCCGGTGGCATTAGAAGTTTGATCCGTGTGTGTATTTTGGTGTAGATGCTGGCGGCTTGAGTTTTGATCCACAAGCCCTTGGTCACGATGAGGCTCTGGCGGGTGCGGTATCTGCGGTCGAAGATCATAGCGCCGCTGTCCAAAATACGTTGTCCAAAGCCAAGGCCACCCCGAGTCGCCTCCGGGAGGAGCTGATGCCGAAGGCGGAGTTGGTCGACAATGTTGAGGAGCTGGTGGAGTCGCTCGCTAGGGGTGTGCCTTCCATGTACAAGAATTCCCTCCACGCAGCTGGCGCGACCATGTCGCTTGCCATGGTGCAAGCCCACGGAGTCGAAGTGGATCCCTCTATGGTGTCGAAGACGATGCCTGTTGGCGCGGATGGTCAGCAGGTAGTATTCGCTCCCTTTGCGACTGCCTGTGCCAAATATGGCCATTCCTTGATAAACACTGTTGCCAAGTATTCGGAGGAGCTCAATCGCGTGAAGAAGGCGGCGAATACTTCGGCCTCAGGGGCCGGCGGAAAGTCAGTGGCATCTGATACTGCCACGGACTTGATGAAGCCCCCGAGGTCATCGAAGTCGAAGAAGCCAGCTGCTTCGTAGTTAGTTCCTTGTAATAGCTGATGAACTTGCTCTTTTGATTGGAGAACATGCCTGTTGGCGAATGTGTTTGTAGATACTTTTATTGATCCTGAATGCACCTGTTACTTTTGACTTTTGAGTTGGTCGCCTTATTTTGCATCTGGCTTGATTTTTGGTAGGGTACGTCAAGTGGCCCTGTGGGGGGAACCCCAGACTCGCCATCTCTTGAGGATACAATGGCACCATCCTGCTCCAGGGTAGAGGAGCTTTCCTTGCTTTCGCGACTTCGTGATCACGTTAAGCAACTGGAGCGTGAGTTGCCCTTGATCCGTGGTAGCGCGGACGTGTGGAAGTCAAAGGCTGAAAAAGCCACCGCCCGCGAGCAATATCTACTTGGCGAGGTGACGCAGCTGGGCGACCAGTTTAAGTGTTAGTTTGCTCATCCTCATCTTTTCCTTTGTAGTTAATCGCAATGGTACGTTGTACTCATGCTGTTGATGCTGCTTCGTGTAGTTGTTAGCGCACGCCGTCCGCAGGAGGAGAGGGATAGGATTGCCATCCGCCTTCATGATCTCACCCAAGAGCAACTTCAGGAGAGTGGATACTTCTGGGTAGATCATGATCGTGCGACTGCGTTAGCGACCCTGCAGGATCGCGCCTCGCGAGTGCTGCTCTTTCTGAAGAAGTCGTAATCGTGTTTGAAGAACATCTACCGGGCGATGTTCCCGCTGGATGATACTCCATCAAGCCTGCTGGCCCTTCTGACGAAATTTTAAGATATGTCCGCGGTTCGCGAGTGCGTGAGGCAGCAGCTGGTGGCTGGTGCCAAGGCTGCCCTCTTCGTGGTGCGTTTGCACAGGCCTGACGTGGATGTCGCCGCCATCGCATCTGGGCCATCGGTGCCACCAGCAGGATCTTCCTGGAACATGGTGCCGCACTATCAGGCGGTGGATCGTCCAGCCGAGGAGATCGTCGACTTCTTCGAGGAATAGACTAATGTTCTTCTGTTGCAAGGGTAGCCAAATATGTATCCTGCATATAAGTGTACTGGTGCTGTAAAGCTCATACATATTTGTAGATAATTTATTGTTGAATGTATACAAATAGCTTTATAAGAGTGGGGTGCGTTGCACTTATGCGAGTCCTTTTCGTTAGCCTGGCCATCTTTGTATCGTTCCCTTGTCAACCTGTCAGGTGCGTGGCAGCTGGGTTGAGTTTGTGTTAAGGGGTTCGATTGATGTGCCAGCTACTCAGGATGTCACGTTATTGTTCGAAGAACATATGTGTATAGGGTGGCGTAGCCCCCGAGTATGAAAGTTGACAAAAGAAAGGAGAATACAGAGTTTTGGGGCACTTAGCTTTTATTAATTCGGAGAACAGTACGTAGTACAATGTGCGGCTAAGTAGCCTTGGCTGAATAGCCTTATTTGCGATGCAAAAGTAAAGGAAAACGACTAAGGGTAGAAGCGTCGTAGTTGTGCGACGTTCCAAGGGTTGGAGTGTGCGACTCCTGTCTCTAAATCTTGAAGGCGATAGGCGCCACCTGGGATTACTTCTGTAATCACTTATGGTCCTTCCCAGGGGGACTCGAGCTTGAGATGCCCCTGCTGCTTCAGTCGCAGGACTAGGTCACCTTCGACGAAGGATCTTGGGCGAAGCCTTCTGCTATGGTAGTTGCGCAGGTTTTGCTGGTAGATCGTAGATCTTTCTGTGGCGATTTCTCTTGCTTCGTCAAGGAGGTCGATGGAGTCTTCGAGTGCGAGAGATGACTCCTTCTCGCTATAGGCGAATACGCGTGGCGCTTTGTACCGTACCTCGGCGGGTAGTACTGCCTCTGCTCCATGTACCATAAAGAATGGTGTGTAGCTTGTGGCGCTGTTTGGAGTTGTACGCAGGCTCCAGAGTACGGATTGTAGTTCGTTTGGCCAGCAGCCCGCAGCTTGTTCGAGTGGCCAGAGGAGTCGCTTCTTGATGCCACTGCAGACGAGCCCGTTTGCCTTTTCCACCTGACCATTGGTCTGTGGGTGTGCGACTAAGGCATAGCTGATGTTGATCCCCAGGTTCTCACAGAAATCTTGGAACTCCTTGGATGTAAAGTTCGTTCCGTTGTCGGTGATGATGCTGTGTGGCACGCCGAAGCGATAGACGATAGACTCGAAGAACTTGACTGCGCTGTGCCCTGATTGCTTGGTCACAGGCACGGCCTCGATCCACTTGGTGAATTTGTCGACTGCGACCAAGAGGTAGACGTAGCCTCCTTGCGAGGACCTTGGAAGTTTGCCAACCATGTCGAGTCCCCACTGGGCGAAGGGCCAGGCCAATGGGATAGGCCGGAGTTCTGCGCCTGGTGCGTGTGGCTTGTCTGCGAATCGCTGGCAAGCATTGCACTTTTGGACTATGTCTGTGGCGTCGCGCATGGCCGTGGGCCAGTAAAATCCAGCTCGTAGAGCTTTGGCAACGAGGGCGCGATTGCCGGCGTGGTGCCCGCATGTCCCTTCATGGATGTCGAGGAGTACTGCTTTTCCATCGGCTAGGAAGACGCATCGCTGTAACACGCCTGTGATGCTGCGTTTATACAGTTCGCCGTTGATAACGTCGAATGCCTTGGAGCGTCGCGCGATGTGTCGTGCGTCTGTTGGGTCATTCGGTAGGCGCCTACTGAGGAGGTACGTAATGTACGGCTGCGTCCAGGATTGTTCGATCATCATGACGCTCATTGGTCCCTCGAGTCCTGTGTCGAGCTCCAAGTCATCGATTGTCATTGGCTCATTGGGTGGCGTAGCCCCTGAGTCCGTTGCTGCGCTTGTTTTCTTCTCTGCGGCATTTGGCTTGATGGAGCGTTCGCATATGCGCTCGAGAAATACCCCATGTGGTATGGGTGCGCAGGTGGAGCCTATGTTGGCGAGTGCGTCCGCCTCCTCATTGCTTTCGCGACCTATGTGTCGCAACTCGCAACCATCGAAGTCTCCTTCAAGTGTGTCGTAGAGGTCGCGGTATGCGATCATGTTGTCGTTTAGTGCGTCGCACTCGTGCATTGTTTGGTTGACGACCAGCTTGGAGTCGCCATATATGATTAGCCTCTTTGCGCCATAGGCTTTTGCCATTCTCATCCCGTGTAACAGGGCCTCGTATTCAGCCTCGTTGTTTGAGGCGGTGAACTGCATTCGCAGGACGTACTTCAGCTTGTCCCCTTAAGGCGATGTCAGTATGACACCTGCTCCTGCTCCATCTTTCCTCTTGGACCCATCGAAGTGCATTGTCTAGAGGTAGGACATGTCTGGCTTGTCCGGGAGTTGGTTTTCCATCCAATGTACGAGGAAGTCAGGGAGAACTTGCGACTTGATTGCGCCGCACTTTTCGTATGTGATGTATCGTGGAGACAGTTCGATTCCCCAAAGCGCGACTCGTCTTGTGGCGTCAGGGTTATTGAGGATATGTCCCAATGGGGCGTCGTTGACTACCACGATTGGGTGTTCCTGGAAGTAATGGCGCAGTCACCGGGCGGTCATAAAGACGCCGTACGCCAGCTTCTGGTAGTGCGGGTACCGCTGTTTTGTTGGCATGAGGACCTCGCTGAGGTAGTATACCGAGCGTTGTACGCCATGGACCTTGTTTTCCTCGGCCCGTTCGACGACGAGCACTGTGCTAACCACTTGGTTGGTGGCGGAGATGTACAGCAGCAGTGGTTCCCTTTCTCGTGGAGTTACCAATACTGGCGAGGTGGATAGTAGGTGCTTGAGGTCCTCGAATGCTTCTTGCGCTTCGTTGGTCCACTCGAATTTGTCAGCTTTGCGGAGGAGCTGATAGAAGGGCAGCGCCTTTTCTCCCATTCGACTGATAAATCGACTGAGGACCGCGATTCGCCCGGCTAGTTGCTGAACGCCTCTTATGTTCTTTGGTTTCTCCATGGCCAGTATGGCCTTTATCTTTTTCGGGTTTGTCTCAATCCCTCTCGCGGAGATGAGATACCCGAGCAGTTGCCCAGAGGGTACGCCGAAGGCGCATTTGTCCGGATTGAGCTTTATCCGGTAGCGATCGAGATTGGCGAAGGTTTCGTGCAAGTCGTCGATTAGAGAGGCTTCTTCCTTGGTCTTGATTACTATGTCGTCGACATAGACTTGGATGTTGCGACCAAGTTGCTCCTTGAGGCAGGCCTGCATGCACCGCTGGTATGTGGCTCCTGTGTTTTTTAGCCCGAAGGGCATTGTGTTGTAGCAGAACACGCCGAAGGGCGTTGTAACCGCGGTCTTCTCCTGGTCTTCCTCCTTCATTCGAATTTGGTTATAGCCTGAGTAGGCGTCAAGGAAGCAGAGGCGCTCGCATCCAACAGTGGAGTCGATGATTTGATCGATCCGTGGTAGCGGGAAGTGATCTTTTGGGCAGTGCTTGTTTAGAGAAGTGAAGTCCACGCACATCCGCAGGATATCCGTGTCCTTTTTTGGCACCAGCACCGTATTGGCGAGCCAAGTGCTTTCCTTGATCTCGCGTATGAATTTGGCCTCGAGGAGTCTGTTGATCTCGATTCCGACTGCCTGTGCCCGTGGCTTAGGCAGTCGCCTGATTGTTTGCTTGACTGGCCTTGCGTCGGGGTTGATGTTGAGTGCGTGCTCGGCGAATTCCCTGGGAACTCCTGGCATGTCCGCAGGACACCAGGCGAAAATTTCCCAGTGCTCACGGAGGAATTCGACGAGCGCGAGTTCCTATGCGGGACTCAAGTTGTTGGCGATGAGGGCCGTTTTAGCGGGATCTGATGGATGGACCTGCACCTTCTTTGTGTGCACAGATGAGTCGGAGGAGAGGTCAGGTGAGCTTGGCCTACTCAGGGGGGCAGACTGTTGTCTGTCGTTTCCTTCAATCGCGCGAGTTCTTCCTGCATGCCGAAGGACTCGGAGATTCTGTTGAATTCCCTGTCGCAACTGTCAGATCGCTCGAAACTCCCATTGATCGTGATGACGCCGTTTGGACCTGGCATTTTCATCTGCAGGTAGGCGTAGTGAGGTACTGCCATGAACCTAGCGAACGCGACGCGCCCGAGGATGCAGTGGTATTGTGAGGGCCAGTCGACAACTTCAAAGTCGATGCGCTCGTGCCGGAAGTTCTTCGGCGTGCCGAATATGACGTCGACATTGATTTTTCCCAGGGGGTATACGCCTTTTCCTAGGACGATGCCGTGGAACGTTGTGTCCGATGCCTCCAAGCAGGTTAGAGGGATCCTCATTGCTCGCAAGGTACTCGCGAATATGAGGTTGATACCGCTTCCGCCATCCATGAAGACGCGACTCATGTCGAAGCCTCCAATTTGCGCCTCGAGTACGAGGGGGAAATGACCTGGGCGAGGTACTTGAGGCGGGTGGTTGCGTTTGTCGAAGGTAATGCACGACTCACTACCACTAAGGTACTTAGTGGTGGATGGTGGCGAGTGCGTGGCCAAATTGACTTGACGAGTGATGGCCTTCTGCACCCTATTGGAGGGGCGTCCCTTTTGGATCATCATGGTACCCATGGCCCATGGGTATGGTTCGCCTCTGTGATGCTGGTCCGGTGCAGCTCCGTTCGGGGGTGGCCCAGGTGGTGGTGGTGGTGCGCCATGTGCCACTGCGCCTGGAGCGGTTCCGTAGCCTCTTTCGACTGTGTTGCGGTTCATCCGAACCAATCAATCATGTAGCTTGAGGAACTCGTGGTAGTCCTTGAGGAGGTGACTAGACTTTCTCTTGCCGTCATGCTTGTTGATGTAGAAGTGTACCGTGCATGGTCCGGACAGTTTGTCTTCGATGGAGGTCGTGGGTGCTTCATCGCGAGTGCGGCGTTGCCATACTTGCGTGGTTTTCCCGGAGTCGCGGTATCCGCTGCTGCGGTATCCGCTGTTGTGGTTATCGTCGCGTCTATCGGCGTAGCCGGCTGCGACCATGTTGACGTCATCGCGATCGTCGTAGACGCGCATACGACGTTTACTCCGGCGGTCGCGTCTTCGTTCGAGTTCTGCCTCCTCGTCAGAGTGAACGCGATTCTTCAGCGAATCTTCTCCATCAGCCCACCGATTCGCGATCTCCATCAGGTGGTCGATGGTCTTGGGCTTTGAGCGGCCTAGCTCCTCCCTGAGTTCCATGCGGCGGACACCACCGTTGAATGCATCAATCGCGCGGTCTTCCGAGATGTTCTCCGCGGAGTTCTTGATGATGGACCATCTTTGGATGTAAGAGCGCAGCGATTCACCAGATTTTTGCTGGTAGCATCTCAGTTCTTCGATTGAAGCGGGGCGTTTGTACGTGCCCTTAAAGTTGCATACAAAGCTGTAGACCAGCTCATCCCAGCTGCGAATGGATCCGCGTGGGAGGTTATTGAGCCATGCCCGGGTGGCGCCCTGCAGCTGTAGCTGCAAGCATTGCATGGCAGTACTTCGACTGCCTCCGTGCAGCCTGACGGAGGAGATGTGATCCTCCAACCAGACCTTGGGGTCCTGCAGACCGTCAAATTTCGGGTTCTCCGATGGGAGTTTGAACCCTTTAGGCATTCGCTTTTGCCTGATGGATCTGCTGAAGCATCTGGCGCCGCAGAGCTCCCCATCTTCTTCTTCCGAATCAGTCGACCGAGCACGTCGTGCCCTTGACTTGTCGATCTTGCGCTGCGTGAGCTCGTCGCGTGCATCGTAGTCGCGATCGTGTCGTCGTGAACGGCGGCGCCGAGACAGGTCATGAATGTCATCGCTTGACGAGGACGAGGAGTAGCGTTTAGCTAACGCTTTGCCCTTTTTTGGGTCTGGTACTGGTTCTTTGTCGAGGGCAGCCTCGATTAGCCCAAGGCCTGCGATCGTAGATCGTGTGCATGGCCGTTCGGGGATCTCCAGCCGGTGGCTGGTTATTGAGAAGGTACATGGTGGCCGCTGTCACTGCGGCCTGTGGCGTCCTAGGAACCATGTTGCCTCTCGTGTCGACTGTCATAGAGCCGAAGTCGAGGACTTTCGCGGCGTCTATGCGTTCTTGTTCGGTGAGGTGAGCCATCCGCGATTGCCTCTTCCTGGCGAGATGCTCGTTGCCTCTTGAGGAGGATCCTCCGTAGGAGGAGAGCCCAGCGCAACGAAGGCTTGACTCGTCCGCCGCCTTTTTACGCGCCTCGAGTTGCACGATTGCTTGTTTCTGGCGTTTGAATTCCTCTTTTAGGAGCCAGTGGTAACCCATCAGTAGTTCCTGAGGGGACCCGAAGGGTAGAGGTGCACCTCGTAGGGCTTCGCGGCAGCGTTCCCACTCTTGCTCGTTGAGCCTTCGCCGGTTTGCTCGTTGATTATGCTGGGGGGTTCGACTGCTCCTCCATTGCCGCTGTTGCCGCCGTTGGCGACGTTGGGCGGGTCGGTGCCGTTGCCGGTGTTACCACCGTTGCCGCGGTTGGCGAAGGTATCGCCTACGTTGATGACGGCGCACATGAAGTGATTTGGGAAGCTGTTGCTTCCACAACTTTCATATCCGGAACCGTAGGTTCCATCTTCAGTGGCCAAATCGCTTAGATCAGAGTCGCAATTGTTGTCGCTGACCATGTTCCCAACCACCGCCGGAGCATTGAGCTCGCTGAGGGTGCCGATCGATGGAGGAAACCATGATGCTGGGGCAATCGCCGGTGCCGTCGGCTGATCGGGCATGCGTAGCATGCCCATCTGACCAACTTGGAAGCGGAAGCTCCCAGTCGCCAGGCTGATTCCTTCGCCCATGGAGTCGAAGGCCGGGCGAGTAGCCGGCGTGTGGACGGTGAAGTCGAAGACGCTGAAAAGCTGGCGAATCTCCGCTGTTGCAGAGTTGTAGATCGCGTTTGATGGGGCCGAAGAAGCCGCAACATCAGCACTCCCAGTTCCCACAGACGGCGCCAATTGACGAGGGTTTAACTCGTCAATGCCCATTGTTATGGACTTGGGTGTTGGAGAAGGAGGGAGCACTGGAGACATCTATCGACTAGCAAACAAGCACACAGGGGACAAAGGATTTACCCAGGTTCAGGCCTCGTAGAGGTCCCTACTCCTGCTTGTCTGCTCGTGGAATTATCGAAGGAGTCGAAAGTTACAATGGTGCGCAGATGAAATCTGGCAAGGGTTGTGGAAACTAGGGTTGCGTGTGTCCTCCTCGCCGCCCCCTCCTAGCCTTTATATAGATAGGCTAGGTCTCAGGTAACAGGTCGAGTCGGGTTACAAGTTAGGGTTTTCCCCTTCAAACTTTCTATCTTTAGCTTCTTCTTGTCCTTCAAGCAATCGAGAGTCCGTAAGTTACTCGAGTCCCTCCATCCAGGCCTTGGCGACACCGTGGGCCTGTATATATTCGGGCCGTATATACCAAGCTCGAGTACCTGCAGGGTATACCCATGTCACCTACACTCACCCACAACAGTGCATTGGACTATTGTCAAACGCATATTAAGATATGTTAAGGATACAACTAGTATTGGTCTTACTTTTAGAAAATCATCATCTATGTTGGTGAGTGCCTTTTCAGATGCTGACTGGACAGGCTGCTTAGATGACAGAAGGTCAACTAGAGGATTTGCAATCTTTCTTGGACCAAATTTGATATCATGGTATGCAAAGAAACAAGCCACTGTATCAAGATCTAGTACTGAATCAGAGTACAAAGCTCTTGCAAATGCAACTGTGAAAATTATGTGGGTTCAATCTATACTTGCTGAACTTGGAGTGTCGCAAGAGAAAACTCCATGCTTATGGTGTGATAATCTTGGTGCTGTCTATCTCTCAGCAAATCCAGTGTTCCATGCAAGAACAAAACACATAGAAATTGATTTTCATTTTGTAAGATAAAGAGTAGCAAACAAGTTGCTAGAAATTCGGTTCATTTCTTCAAAAGATCAAGTAGCTGGTGGTTTTACAAAAGCATTGCCTACAAGGAGTTTCGAAAATTTCAAGCATAATCTCTCAACTTAATTAAGTTGTGATTAAGGGGCGTGTTAGAAATATCTCTACTTGGTCGTTCTCATTATGATCGGTTGTCTGATCACATTCTGGTAGTCTTAAATCTCCACTTTGTGTCATTATCAGGCACTATCTATCTCATTGTATTCCATTAAATCTTCTAGATCAGTGCTCCTTTGTATGCCACGCTAGGGGCTCTTACTAGCTATATAAACACGTAACCGAGCCCGAGACAAAGGGCATCGGTTCACCCAAATCCCGTCATCACAATACCACTTCCTCCCCTTCTCTTCCATCCTCCTTCTCCACCCTACGGCGTCCTCCTCCTCCACCTCCGGCCATGGCCTCTTCCACCACCCCGGTGACCTCCTACTCCTCCTTCTCATCCTCCTCCGTCGACGACCTCCATCTCCGGCGGCCTCCTACTCCTCCTCCTCATCCTCCTCCTCCGGCGACCCCCTCCTCCACCGATGGCCTCCTACTCCTACTCCTCCTCCTCCGGCCACCACCTTCGGCGACCCCCCTCCGGTGACCCCCATCCTCCACCCACCTCTAGCCTAGCCTAGCCCTCCTTCGGCGACCCCCACCTCCGGCCTAGATCTGGCCCGCTTTTTTAATGAAATTCCAAAAAAAATGTGACCCATATTGCAATATGCACCACAAAATTTTGAGATCTCTATAACACATATCAATATGCGCCACAGAAAAAAATTAGTGGTAAGATAACAGTGACGTATCTAATATGCGCCACAGAATTTCAATAATATGCGCCACTAATAGCTTGTTTCCTAGTATTGATTTATGCAGGGAATAAACACGGTGTATTATGGTTAGAGTCTTCCTATGTGTTGCTGCGCTGTATTATGGTCAGAGGAAGTATATTCGTTGGTGAAGCCTTACTTTTACGTATCTCCGTCCTTCAAGCTGGAAAAAAATGTAAAGAAAATCTGGATTTGATGAAATAGCTACTACCTTTTATTATTATTTGATTATTTGATTCGGATAAGTCTCTCGGTCAGCACCCTTTACGAGATGAGCAGGTAACTCAAGCATTTCAAAATTCTCTGGTCGTGTTTGCACCTCCTTGTTGATCGGAGACCAATATCTCTGGATCCCTATTCCATGCCAGCCAAGCCAGATGCCTCGAGCTTGCTAGTTTGTAACACCCTCGAATCGGTCCTATGCAAGTTTTAGTCCTTTTCGCCAAATCCGCATAGAAACGATTCAAGGACGTCCAGCAGGCACTTTCGTGCGGGTGTAAAACGAAATAATACCATTACATAACACTCCTCGATGGGACCCACAGAACATATATATATATATATATATATATATATATATATATATATATATATATACAGCGACTCCATGAGTCAAGAATACAGATATACTATACAAAGATCCAAATCACCTTGAAAATGATAGAGCGTCCGACTACAGACAAGATGCAAATGGGGCTAAGAGCCCTGAAGAATAACCAATGGCGTCCATAACCCTGCCCAGGCCAAGCCGGAAGGGTAACCCTGTTAACGACGTCGATCTCAAACCTGCTAAAACAAAAGCGGTGCCGACAAAGGGCAAAGGAAAAAGAGAAGCGTCAGTACTGAGGCCAGTACACGGCGAGGCTAGAATTCGGCGGCTCTCGCCTACATAGGTATGTTGGACTGAAGCGGCAGCACAGCATCACTAAACAACCTATAGAGACTCAGTTAAGACTGGCGGCTATTAGAGAGGGATAAGAAAGACCTATTCGGATCCAACCTGATACTAACACCAAACATACCCATCCTGGTATTCCCCCTCGAGACCAAACGAGAAAGTCAAACCGAGGAACTCACACAGTTGGCGGTTTTATTCATTCGATTATAGTTGAAGCACTTACTAGTCAGATATAGATAGCATGAGTTATCCGGATAGCATAAGTAGTGGGCAGTCTTTAATCACCATTCCGTTGTAGTTGAAACATTTACTAGTCAGATATAATTGTCCTGAGGAATCCCAAACCCAACAGTTGTTAACACTTTTATCACATTCCATTGGAGTTGCAATACTTACTAGGCAGGTATAGCATGTCACAAAACAACCCAGATCCACCAGCTGTTGGCATTTTTAATATCCATTCCGTTATAGTTGAATCTGATTACTAGTCATATATTAAGTCAAGTTTATAGCACTACTTTAGTTATGCTTGTCTATGATCGAGATACTGTGCTCCAAGTCGTCCATAACCGCGGACACGGCTTTCAGAAAGTTTTACCCTGCAGGGGTGCACAAATAGCAACACACACTCGATCAACCTCGGAAAAACCAACTCAAAACCCAACGAGGCATTCACAAAATATTTTAGGGGGCCACCCCACTAAGCTACCCGCAACGAAGTTGGCCGGCTCCGGAACGGACCCAGGGTTTGTGACAATGGCTGTAAACGACTGGGAACCTGAAAGTGTGACTGGGCTTGTCGATACCGCGAAAACATTCCACGTTCCAAAACAGTACAGGTGCTCCACGCACAATCTTAAATAAAGCAGTAAAGCATGGCATAAGTACAGGATAGTAATAAAGCCCCAAACTACTTTGTGGCCCCAAGAAATAGAAATGAATCAAGCTCTGGCTCAGGGGGGGTCCATAAGGCCTCTCGGATGTGGATAGTGCGAAAAATCAAGGAACAGGTATCAAGTACTCGGGGTCCTACGGGGCACAAGTGAGCGTGGAAGAACCAAATAATATCTATTGCCCACCGATGCCTCTGCATTAATTATATCTAGCAATTTAATAGTTGTATTTAAAGTCATGATCATCTCCACCACTAAACATCTCCACCATAAACATCTACCAGCATTCCAACAACTGTGGTACTTGACAACACGAGATCGCACCTGAGCAAGCAACTACGACTCGCAAGGCCAGCTATCTACCCAACAACAGGTATTAGGAGGTGTCCATGGCAATATAGAGGCTACACGGGATATAACTGGTGCACGGAAGCTAAAGCATCGCGACACGGATAGCAATAGATCAACAGGAGGAAATAAAGACTATAAATGCAAAATAGGTAGAAAGGGGGAGATGCTCGCCTAGGAAACACTGACGAAGGTTCATATCCGGAGAACTTGTCGATACTCGCATTAACTCATCGGCCTAATCCGCGAAGAAGCGAAGCACTAAAAGAAACACCGGATGCAATATTTAATACTACGACAGAAGATCCGGTATGATTATGATATGATGCATCACATGGCAAAGATGCGATGCAACTAGGCAATATTAAGTGGAACCAGGGTCCCGACAATTAATTAGCAGGTTCAAGTTATTTAACACCCCGCAATTTAAATGTTGTATTAACAAGGCAAAACATGGCATCGGTTCGCTACACCAATTTAAATGGAGTCCGGAATAAGACAAAGATATCCCGCATAAACACTCCATAATTATGAGGTGAATCGGCATAATGCCCCCAAGCCACAGACAGGTATGCATGTGTGGCGCCCCGCAAAACCACTACTAGAAAATCGCGTGGTTTTTGTGCATTACATCATCATGACTGCATGCTCATATCATCATGCCACATTGCATTTGAGCATCGTCATCATCATGCATGGTTTTTGTCTAAACTATTTTCGAAACGCCTAGTTTTGTTTTCTAAATACTCCTGTCTTTATTCAAATTAAAACCCGGGTCTCCGGAATATTTTGTTTCGTCTACCAACGGATTTCAAACGCCCCGTTTTAAATAATAAAATATTTATTTTATTTTTAGGGGGCAGCCAAACCAGGTCGATCCGACCTAGCCGGCCACCCCCAAAATTACCCAAAACCAGCCTGTCTAATCCCTAATCTACCCAAACCTAATCTACCCAGCCCCCCCTCCACCTCACCCCAACCTATCCCTTTGCGCCACATCAGCCTGGCCCTCTCTCCACCCAATCAACCACCGCCACCTACCGCCAGCCTGGGCCCCACCCCGCCAACCGTTTCCCGCCCGCGTTAGCGCCTGCACACGCCCCAACACCACCTGGCCAGCCCCCGCCTGGGCACGCACTCCCCGCCCACCTCGGGTCTCCCCCTGACCCCACCACACGCCGACCCAACCGCCTCCCTCTCTCTCTCCCGCAGACGCGCCCCGGCGCCCTTCCTCTCTCCTCCCTCCTCTCGCTCGCCCCGCTCCCCCGCCTCCACCTTCCTCTCTGGCGCCGCCGGCCACCGCTGGGCCTTCCCGGCACCCCGCATCGCCCGTCCCTGTCGGGATCCCCCGCTCCCCCGTTCATCGCCTTCCCCTCAACAACCGCCGCCACCGCAGGAAAACCCGCCTCCCTCGTCTCCGGCCGTGGCCCCCGCCTTGACCCCGCCGCCCAGCGCTCTCCCCGTCCTCGCCTGCGGCCGAGCACCCTTCCCCGACGCGCGGCCCCTGCTTCTGGCTGCCAGCGAACCTCGCCGATCGACCCTGCGCGCCCGACCCCCTCCTCCCCGGCCTCTTCCTCTTCTTGGTGCTGCTTCCCTCGTCGGCCTCGCCTCCGTCGTTCCGTCGCGCGCCTCTCCCGTCGCCGGCCTCTGCAACCTGGTCTACGCGTCCACCGCCGGCCAGCGAGCTCTCCGTCCTCGGTCTGTCTCGAGCACGCCGCGCCGTCGGGGCCTCCTCGGTCCTCTCCGTCCTCGCCGTCCCTCCTTTGCTGCTTCCTCTTCGCCCTGCACACCGATGTTGCCCGCCTCCGGCGCCGCCAGGGACGCCTCCCTCGACGGCCACCTCCTGAGCGCCCTCGCCGTCCTCTTCCTGAACCTCCTCTCTGCGCCACCGTCCGCGACCGCATGCCCTCGACCGCCTCGGCCTCGCTGCGGTCCGGCCCGCGCGTCTCCCATGACGTCCCTACTCTGGCCGCCTGTGCCACCTCGTCCTCCTGCGCGTCGGCCGCCCGTGACCTCCCCGAGTGCCGCCTTCCTCGTGTCCCAGCGTTGTCGAGGTCCCTGCAGAGCCTCTGCCCTGCTCTGTTTGCTGTTCTTCAGGTCCCCGTCGTGTGTATATGCATAGTGGGCACCCGAAGACCAACATGTGGTTGGCTTTATTTGCAAACCGTGTCATCGCCAAGTCCAACCTCGACGTGTCGTGTCTGTGTACCGAGCTGTGTACCGAGCTGCTGCTACGAAGATTTTGTGAAGAACCATGGAATCTCAAGATCTTCACCACTCGAAGTGTTCCGCCAAGATCTCCATCGACAATGGAACCAAGACCGAACCCGGTGGCTTTTGCTGGACCATCAACAAGATCTACAATGGGACGCCATGACTGAGACCCCGGACCCGAAGACCACATGTGCGACAAGTACTCCTTCCCGGATGCGATGCTCGAGAACCCGGATGGTAAGGACACCGACGCAGAACGCCAAGTTCTTCATCCCGGACGCCAAGACCGACCTGATACGCGAGCCCGACAAGATCGACACTGACCAGGGCGAGTCCGATGCGCCCC
Source organism: Avena sativa (assembly GCA_916181665.1). Lineage (NCBI taxonomy): Eukaryota > Viridiplantae > Streptophyta > Magnoliopsida > Poales > Poaceae > Avena > Avena sativa. The sequence goes on along the minus strand of OV702295.1, from coordinate 452,822,499 downwards.
CGACGCCACACCAAGTCCTTCTTCCCGGAACGCCAAGCTCTTCATCTTGTATCTGACCTTCGAAGACCGATCCCGTCGAACCCTGAACCCTGAGACCGAACCCCGAACCCCGGAACCCCAAGATCTCCCGAACCCAGATGTGTGAACCTCTTCCAAGCCCCTATTTTATAAATGCTAGATATAAAATATGTTGCATATAAATTGTTCATGCATGCATACTTGTCTATGGTTTGGGGGCATTATGCCAATTCATCTCATAATTAAATATGGAGTCTATATGCGGGATATCTTTGTCTTATTCCGGACTCCATTTAAATTGGCATAGCGAACCGAAGCCATGTTTTGTCTTGCTAATCCAACATTTTAATTTGCGGGGTAGACAAATAACTTGAACCACTTAAATATTTGCCGGGACCCCGGTTCCGTTAATATGGCCTAAATGCATCGCACCTTTGCCATGTCATACATCATACATGCATCATGCCCGATTTTCTACCGTAGTATTAAATAGTCCATCCGGTGTTTCTTCTAGTGCTTTGCTTCTTCACGGACTAGGCCGATGAGTTGATGCGAGTATCGACCCGATCTTCGGATGAACCTTCGGCAATGTTTTCAGGCGAGCATCTCCCCCTTTCTACCTATCTTACTTTTACAGTATTTATTCCCTCCTGTTGATCTATTGCTATCTGTGTTGCGATGCTCTAGTTTTCGTATCCATGATATCCCTTGCAGCCTTATATTGCCTTGGACACATCCTATTACCTGTTGATTGGTAGATAGTTGGACTTGCGCGTCGTAGTCGCTTGCTCAAGTGATGTTGCATGTCGTCCAGTACCACAGCTGTTGGAAGGCTGCCATATGCTTTATGTTGGAGATGATCATGGCTTTAATTATTGCTTAATAACTAAAATTGAAAGTAGGTAAACGCAGAGGCACCGGTGGGTAATAGACAATATTTGGTTTTTGACCGCTCACTGGTGTCCCGTAGGACCCCGAGTTCTTGACACCTGTTCCGAGGTCGAGCGCGCTAACCACAGGTGGGGTGTGTGGGCACCCCCATCGATTTAGTACCTGATTTCAAAGTACTGTACCGGGGGCCACAAAGTAGTTTGGGGCTTTATTACTATCCTGTACTTATGCCATGCTTTACTGCTTTATTTACGTTTGTGCGTGGAGCACCTGTACTGTTTAGGACCGTGACACGTTTTCGCTGTATCGACAAGCCCAGTCACACTTTCGGGTTCCCAGTCGTTTACAGCCGTCGACACAAACCCTGAGTCCGTCTCGGAGACCGGCCGACTTCGTTACGGGTAGCTTAGTGGGGTGGCCCCCCGTGCTTGCTTTGGGTCTGGGAAACGTCGTGTCCGAAACCCCGTCGACATACCGTTGGGTGTATGTTTTGTGATCTTGTACCTACCTGATCTGACAACAAGGGTGTAGGTGCGTGTGGAAACTTTGGTGCACCCCTGCAGGGTTAAATCTTTTCGAGAAGCCGTGTCCGCGGTTATGGACGACTTGGAGCACAGTTCTCGATCATAGACAACTATAACTAAAGTTTACTGTTATAATTTGACTTGTATCCGATATGACTAGTAATCAGCTCCACTACAACGGAATGGCTAAATAAAAGTACCAACAACTGCTGGGTTTGGGATATCTCATGCTAATTGTGTCTGACTAGTAAGTGTTGCAACTACAATGGAATGGTTAACTAAAAGTGCCCACTGCTTATTATATCAGGATGACTATCTATACCTGACTAGTAATTGATGCAACGATAACTGAATAAATAAAACTGCCAACGGTGTGAGTTCCTCGGTTGACTTCCTCGTTTGGTCTCGAGGGGGAAACACCAGGATGGGTATGTTTGGTGGTAGTATCAGGTTGGTTCCGAATAGGTCTTTCTTACCCCTCTCTGATAGCCGCTATTTGTATCGAGTCTCTATAGGTTGTTTAGTGCATGCCGCGCTGCCGCTTCAGTCCACCATACCTATGTAGGCGAGGACCGCCGAATTCTAGTCTCGCCGTGTACTGGACTCAGTACTGACTGCTCTCTTTTTCCTTTGCCCTTTGTCGGCACCCCTTTTGTTTTTAGCAGGTTTTGAGATCGACGTCGTTAGCAGGGTTACCCTTCCGGCTTGGCCTGGGTAGGGTTATGGACGCCATTGGTTATTCTTCAGGGCTCTTAGCTCAATTTGCATCTTGTCCGTACTCGGGCGCTGTATTGTCTTCAAGGTGATTTGGATCTTTGTACTGTAAATCTGTATTCTTGACTCTTTGAGTCGCTGTTGTATATATATGTTTTGTGGGTTCCATCGAGGACTATTGTGTAATGATATTACTTCGTTTTCCACCCGCACGCAAGTGCCTGGTGGGCACCTTTGAATCGTTTCTATGCGGGTTTGGCGGGAAGCGCTGAAACTTGCATAGGGCCGATTCTGAGGGTGTTACAGAGTGGTATCAGAGCTCAGCAGTTGCGATACCCCACAAGTCCAGCCTGTAGGATAACCTAGCTAACGGCCGAAGTAGAGTGTCAAAACTATTTTTGCAAAATCGGTTGGATAGTTCTGATTAGGTCTAATTTTACTCCTTGCCCCTCTGCTTCTCTCCTCTCACCTCTGCGTGTTTTGAATCCGCTCTATTCTCTCTCTTCGAGTCCAGGATTTCTCGTGGTTGGGGTTCCATCGTACCTTCAGGGTTTCGTTTCCTCCTTTGGTAACGGTGTTGCTACATCTGGTCTTCATGCTATCCGAGGAATCCTTCGTCTGGTGGACTTCTCTTTGTTCCTTCTCGTGCCTTCCGGTGTTTTCCGACGCGACGACATCATCTATGCCAGATCCGATGCAGAGTCTGCATCACTCCTTTGTTTCTGAACCTCGATTATCGAGATCTTCAGTCTGATTCCGAGAATGGTTGCACGCTTTTCTACTGATTGTGCAGAGTAATAGTTTGGGTGTGTGATGGATTGGCCCCCATGCCGACTACTCACTCTATTCGCTTGTGTACATTGAAGTAGAGGAGAATGCATCGGTTCTCTCTTTCTATCGAAGTTAGAGGTGGATTGATTGGTTGATACCTCAACCTTCGCCTTTGTTTCCCGGAGTGTTCTCTCGACGATCATGGACAACGACCTCTTGTTAGTGGTGTCGCGAGGATCGACATGAAGCGAGAAGATTCAGATCGCCGACCTTCTTCCCGGTACCATGAGGCGGATCTCGAGGGCGAGATCCATTGTTAGTGGTGTCGAATTGTGGCGCCCCGCAAAACCACTACTAGAAAATCGCGTGGTTTTTGTGCATTGCATCATCATGACTGCATGCTCATATCATCATGCCACATTGCATTTGAGCATCGTCATCATCATGCATGGTTTTTGTCTAAACTATTTTCGAAACGCCTAGTTTTGTTTTCTAAATACTCCCATCTTTATTCAAATTAAAACCCGGGTCTCCGGAATATTTTGTTTCGTCTACCAACGGATTTCAAACGCCCCGTTTTAAATAATAAAATATTTATTTTATTTTTAGGGGGCAGCCAAACCGGGTCGATCCGACCTAGCCGGCCACCCCCAAAATTACCCAAAACCAGCCTGTCTAATCCCTAATCTACCCAAACCTAATCTACCCAGCCCCCCCTCCACCTCACCCAACCTATCCCTTTGCGCCACATCAGCCTGGCCCTCTCTCCACCCAATCAACCACCGCCACCTACCGCCAGCCTGGGCCCCACCCCGCCGACCGTTTCCCGCCCGCGTCAGCGCCTGCACACGCCCCAACACCACCTGGCCAGCCCCCGCCTGGGCACGCACTCCCCGCCCACCTCGGGTCTCCCCCTGACCCCACCACACGCCGACCCAACCGCCTCCCTCTCTCTCTCTCCCGCAGACGCGCCCCGGCGCCCTTCCTCTCTCCTCCCTCCTCTCGCCCGCCCCGCTCCCCCGCCTCCACCTTCCTCTTTGGCGCCGCCGGCCGCCGCTGGGCCTTCCCCGCACCCCGCATCGCCCGTCCCTGTCGGGATCCCCCGCTCCCCCGTTCGTCGCCTTCCCCTCAACAACCGCCGCCACCGCAGGAAAACCCGCCTCCCTCGTCTCCGGTCGTGGCCCCCGCCTTGACCCCGCCGCCCAGCGCTCTCCCCCGTCCTCGCCTGCGGCCGAGCACCCTTCCCCGCCGCGCGGCCCCTGCTTCTGGCCGCCAGCGAACCTCGCCGATCGACCATGCGTGCCCGACCCCCTCCTCCCCGGCCTCTTCCTCTTCTTGGTGCTGCTTCCCTCGTCGGCCTCGCCTCCGTCGTTCCGTCGCGCGCCTCTCCCGTCACCGGCCTCTGCAACCTGGTCTACGCGTCCGCCGCCGGCCAGCGAGCTCTCCGTCCTCGGTCTGTCTCGAGCACGCCGCGCCGTCGGGGCCTCCTCGGTCCTCTCCGTCCTCGCCGTCCCTCCTTCGCTGCTTCCTCTTCGCCCTGCACACCGATGTTGCCCGCCTCCGGCGCCGCCAGGGACGCCTCCCTCGACGGCCACCTCCTGAGCGCCCTCGCCGTCCTCTTCCTGAACCTCCTCTCTGCGCCACCGTCCGCGACCGCATGCCCTCGACCGCCTCGGCCTCGCTGCGGTCCGGCCCGCGCGTCTCCCGTGACGTCCCTACTCTGGCCGCCTGTGCCACCTCGTCCTCCTGCGCGTCGGCCGCCCGTGACCTCCCCGAGTGCCGCCTTCCTCTGTGTCCCAGCGTTGTCGAGGTCCCTGCAGAGCCTCTGCCCTGCTCTGTTTGCTGTTCTGCAGCTCCCCGTCGTGTGTATGTGCATAGTGGGCACCCGAAGACCAACATGTGGTTGGCTTTATTTGCAAACCGTGTCATCGCCAAGTCCAACCTCGACGTGTTGTGTCTGTGTACCGAGCTGTGTACCGAGCTGCTGCTACGAAGATTTTGTGAAGAACCATGGAATCTCAAGATCTTCACCACTCGAAGTGTTCCGCCAAGATCGCCATCGATAATGGAACCAAGACCGAACCCGGTGGATTTTGCTGGACCATCAACAAGATCTACAATGGGACGCCATGACTGAGACCCCGGACCCGAAGACCACATGTGCGACAAGTACTCCTTCCCGGATGCGATGCTCGAGAACCCGGATGGTAAGGACACCGACGCAGAACGCCAAGTTCTTCATCCCGGACGCCAAGACCGACCTGATACGCGAGCCCGACAAGATCGACACCGACCAGGGCGAGTCCGATGCGCCCCCGACACCACACCAAGTCCTTCTTCCCGGAACGCCAAGCTCTTCATCTTGTATCCGACCTTCGAAGACCGATCCCGTCGAACCCTGAACCCTGAGACCGAACCCCGAACCCCGGAACCCCAAGATCTCCCGAACCCAGATGTGTGAACCTCTTCCAAGCCCCTATTTTATAAATGCTAGATATAAAATATGTTCCATATAAATTGTTCATGCATGCATACTTGTCTGTGGTTTGGGGGCATTATGCCAATTCATCTCATAATTAAATATGGAGTCTATATGCGGGATATCTTTGTCTTATTCCGGACTCCATTTAAATTGGCATAGCGAACCGAAGCCATGTTTTGTCTTGCTAATCCAACATTTTAATTTGCGGGGTAGACAAATAACTTGAACCACTTAAATATTTGCCGGGACCCCGGTTCCGTTAATATGGCCTAAATGCATCGCACCTTTGCCATGTCATACATCATACATGCATCATGCCCGATTTTCTACCGTAGTATTAAATAGTCCATCTGGTGTTTCTTCTAGTGCTTTGCTTCTTCACGGACTAGGCCGATGAGTTGATGCGAGTATCGACCCGATCTTCGGATGAACCTTCGGCAATGTTTTCAGGCGAGCATCTCCCCCTTTCTACCTATCTTACTTTTATAGTATTTATTCCCTCCTGTTGATCTATTGCTATCTGTGTTGCGATGCTCTAGTTTTCGTATCCATGATATCCCTTGCAGCCTTATATTGCCTTGGACACATCCTATTACCTGTTGATTGGTAGATAGTTGGACTTGCGCGTCGTAGTCGCTTGCTCAAGTGCTGTTGCATGTCGTCCAGTACCACAGCTGTTGGAAGGCTGCCATATGCTTTATGTTGGAGATGATCATGGCTTTAATTATTGCTTAATAACTAAAATTGAAAGTAGGTAAACGCAGAGGCACCGGTGGGTAATAGACAATATTTGGTTTTTGACCGCTCACTGGTGTCCCGTAGGACCTCGAGTTCTTGACACCTGTTCCGAGATCGAGCGCGCTAACCACAGGTGGGGTGTGTGGGCACCCCCATCGATTTAGTACCTGATTTCAAAGTACTGTACCGGGGGCCACAAAGTAGTTTGGGGCTTTATTACTATCCTGTACTTATGCCATGCTTTACTGCTTTATTTACGTTTGTGCGTGGAGCACCTGTACTGTTTAGGACCGTGACACGTTTTCGCTGTATCGACAAGCCCAGTCACACTTTCGGGTTCCCAGTCGTTTACAGCCGTCGACACAAACCCTGAGTCCGTCTCGGAGACCGGCCGACTTCGTTACGGGTAGCTTAGTGGGGTGGCCCCCCGTGCTTGCTTTGGGTCTGGGAAACGTCGTGTCCGAAACCCCGTCGACATACCGTTGGGTGTATGTTTTGTGATCTTGTACCTACCTGATCTGACAACAAGGGTGTAGGTGCGTGTGGAAACTTTGGTGCACCCCTGCAGGGTTAAATCTTTTCGAGAAGCCGTGTCCGCGGTTATGGACGACTTGGAGCACAGTTCTCGATCATAGACAACTATAACTAAAGTTTACTGTTATAATTTGACTTGTATCCGATATGACTAGTAATCAGCTCCACTACAACGGAATGGCTAAATAGAAGTACCAACAACTACTGGGTTTGGGATATCTCATGCTAATTGTATCTGACTAGTAAGTGTTGCAACTACAATGGAATGGTTAACTAAAAGTGCCCACTGCTTATTATATCAGGATGACTATCTATACCTGACTAGTAATTGATGCAACGATAACTGAATAAATAAAACTGCCAACGGTGTGAGTTCCTCGGTTGACTTCCTCGTTTGGTCTCGAGGGGGAAACACCAGGATGGGTATGTTTGGTGGTAGTATCAGGTTGGTTCCGAATAGGTCTTTCTTACCCCTCTCTGATAGCCGCTATTTGTATCGAGTCTCTATAGGTTGTTTAGTGCATGCCGCGCTGCCGCTTCAGTCCACCATACCTATGTAGGCGAGGACCGCCGAATTATAGTCTCGCCGTGTACTGGCCTCAGTACTGACCGCTCTCTTTTTCCTTTGCCCTTTGTCAGCACCCCTTTTGTTTTTAGCAGGTTTTGAGATCGACGTCGTTAGCAGGTTTACCCTTCCGGCTTGGCCTGGGCAGGGTTATGGACGCCATTGGTTATTCTTCAGGGCTCTTAGCTCAATTTGCATCTTGTCCGTACTCGGGCGCTGTATTGTCTTCAAGGTGATTTGGATCTTTGTACTGTAAATCTGTATTCTTGACTCTTTGAGTCGCTGTTGTATATATATGTTTTGTGGGTTCCATCGAGGACTATTGTGTAATGATATTACTTCGTTTTCCACCCGCACGCAAGTGCCTGGTGGGCACCTTTGAATCATTTCTATGCGGGTTTGGCGGGAAGCGCTGAAACTTGCATAGGGCCGATTCTGAGGGTGTTACAGCATGCATGAACAATTTAATATGCGACAGTTGATAATGTCATATTATAAAAATAGAGGCTTAGGGTCACACATCTGGGTTCAGAAGATCTTGGTTCCGGGGGTCCGGTCTCAGGGTTCGACGGGGACGGCGAGGTTCGGATACAAGGTGGAGAACTTCTCGTGTCGCGACGGAGAGCTTGGGTGCCAAGCGGTCGATCTTGTCGTCGATGGCGAACTTGAGTGGATCGGGTACCGGGGTCTTCGGGTCCCAGGGTTCAGGGTCTTCGGATCCGTGTAGGAGATCTTGACGCCTGTGACGAAGAACTCGGGTTCGGAAAGAGGTCTTGGCGTTCCGATGGATCGGTCCTCTGGGTCGAAGAACTTGGCGCGTCAGGGCTCGGTCTTCGGATCTTGGTCGGGTCATCGGTTTCCGGGGCCGAAGGACTTGGCGTCCGAGAGACGATCTTGGCGCTGCATGTCGACGATCTTCGGATACGGGGCCTCAGGGTTCCCATGTAGGAGATCTTGGTGTTCTGGGGCGAAGTGCTCGAGTGTCGTCGTGTTGAACTTCGGGGTGGAGATAGATGATGTAGTGGAGATAGATGATGTAGTGGATGTTGCACGTTCCCTGTATTCGCACCGTTTTCATTTGTGCCACACCACACCACTCCATCGATCGCCATATGGAGTTGAGTCTCGGGTGCCATCTCACCATCTTCGGATCACCAATACGCCTACCATGGTACATGCCACAACATTAACAGGAGCTGGTCGCAGGGCAGGCGTGCAGACAGAGGAGGTCCTGGCGACGGCAGCTCATGAGGTCGAGGCCGCGACAGAGAAGGGGTGGCGACACCGCCTTGCAGTAGAATAGCGCGAAGGAGGCGGCGAGGACGTCCGCGTCTCTGCGGGGTCGAGCCTAGAAGGGGCGGACTGAGGAGGTCGAGCCGTGACGACGGGGAGGGGCCTGGTCGGAGCCCTTGACGATGACGAAGCACAGTCATTAGAGACGGCCAGAGGAGAGGAGGTCGACACGGCGGTTGATGGCGCCCATGTCGCAGGAAGCGCGGGACGAGGACGAAGGCCGGCTAGGAGGATGTTGAGCCGCGGCCGCTCGAGGTCGCGGTAGGAACTTGTAGAGGAGGTCGGCTCCGAGGCGGAGGAGAGGACACAGCGAGGCTTGGGGATCAAGGGCGGGGTCGCGCTCAGGGTGACACTTGGCAAGGAGGTGGGGCTCGGCGAGCTTGGGGCCGAGCGGCGGGCGGCCGGGCCTGGCAGCGGTCGGCGGTCGCAGGGCGAGGAGAGGAGAGAGGAGCGGCTGGCGGCGCACAGAGAGCAGCGGCGTCTGGGATCGAGCGATGCCAGGGAGGGGCGAAACGAGGAAGGGGTGGGGATCGAGGTTGGCGATAGGGACAGGTGCGAGTAGGGGCAGGTGCGAGAGAGGATGGGGGCGTGTTGGTGTGCGTGTGGGCCTAGGCAGGCGGGTCGCTGCGGTGTGCGGTGGAGGGAGCAGAGTTGGGGCCGCGGAGTGAGGTGGCGGCCTGGGAGTGGTGGGGGTGAGGTGGAGGGTGGAGGCAGGTGGCGGTGGGGCTGGTCGGTGGCCAGGTGGGGGCCTGGGGCTGTGCGCCCAGGTGGGGGTTGGCGTGCGGGAGGCGGGAAAGGAGGGGGTAGGTGGCGGCAGACAGGAGAGAAAAGGTGGGGAGTGGGTCGGCTGGGAGTGGGTTGGTTTGGTGGTGGGTAGAATTAGGGTTTGGTTAGATGGGTTTAGACAGATAGGGTTTATTTTGGAGGTGGCCGACTGGGCTTTTGGGCCTGGCTGGCTGCCTCCTAAAAAAATAATTTAAATATTTTATTTATTAAAACAAGGCTTTTGCAATTCATTTAAAGACGAAATAAAATATTCTGGAGATCCGGGTTTTGTATTTGAATAAACACGGGTATCTAGAAAACAAAACTAGCCTTTCGAAAATAGTTTCAAACAAACAGATGCGTGATGATGACGATGCTCAAATGCAATATGGCATGATGATATGAGCATGCGATCATGATGATGCAATGCACAAAAACACCGCAATTTTCTAGTAGTGGTTTTTGCGGGGCGTCACATAGTTCCTCTGAGGCCGCGTGAGATTGTGCTTATAGGCTAGCTGGAGTAGGATTGCTTGGTGGTTAGCGAAAGGGTGCACGAGAGACACAGAATAGATGGGGCATCAATGTAGGAGTCTGAGACATGGGGATATACAAGACCAGTAGTACATGATGTAGTTCCGGGAATCCATCGATAATTCCTGGTGCCTCCTATGCCTATAGCTACCAAATTCAAGTTCCTAGCACGCAGAGACATAAAATGCGGTTAAATCATTCTAGAATATGTGTAAAAATGAGGAATAAGTTATCCACCATTGGCTTAAGAAAGTTGTGCTCCTTATAGAAGGCTTGGGTGCTCGGTTATCCTCAGGTAGGTCAATATATAAAACCCAGTGGTTATGAACTTAGTCACTGGGTAGGTCAGATGCAATGAGCTTTATCAATCTCTTACATAAGCAATGAATTTTTGTAGCTTTTTTCGAAAAGGGGAGTATAACCCAGCCTCTGCATCAATCGATGCATACAACCTCATTTATTACTGAGCTTAAAAGTTAAGTTAGAGGAATTCATGGATCACACAAAGTTGACGAATAAGTCGGTGAAACAAAAGTAGCAAAAATTATCTATCCATCCATGTTATGGCCCCCTTCTTTTCAGCTTTAAAACAGATTCTAGCCCAAAATCTACAAAAGCCCAAAAGAAGGGTCCAACTCCTAAAGCGCTTCTTCCCACCGAGAATCCAGAAACGTACGTGGATATAGAATCAACGATCGACCTGATTGTGGAGAGATTCCCGAAGTGAGCCGAACCAGTATCCATTAGCTGCCCTAGTTGTTGCTTGTATTTATAAAGAATGCCACTGCTGAGATATAGGAGAAAAGGAAAAGAAAAAAAAAATCAAGACATCGCTCAGCCCGTACGTATCGCTCCACCCGGCGTCTGAACCGACAACCGCCGCCGCTGACCCCGGCCCAGTCTCGCTGCTCTGCCACCAGCGGCCACCGCCTCTTGTCCGACCCACCTGCGACCGCTGCCGCTTCCCCGGCCCGCCTACGACCGCCGCCGCCACTTCTCCGCCCCACCTGCGACCGCCACCGACCGACGGGAAGAACCGCCGCCGCCACAGCCACTCAACGGCAACCCACGCGAGCTCGCCTCCCTCTCCCCCCACCGGCGAGCCTCCGCCGCCGACCGACCTCGAGCTCCTGGCCTCCCCATGCCGCCCTCCTAGCTGCAGTTTAGGGGCATTGTAGATATTTCATAGTTCAACACGTTTGAAATCCCAAATTCCATAAGCCAAAAAGAAGGGAAGATTGTAGATTGTTTGAGCTTCTCTCCACCACAGATTCTTCCAACAATCTTTCAAAATCCAGCTTCTCTATAATCATAAGCTGAAAAGAAGGGGGCCATAGAAGTCTTGAGCGACCGTCAAAAGCCGAATGCATCCAGTAATAATAAGTTCCAGCTAATCCGACGGCAAAAGACCTAGTTGGATCCAGTAAGTAGACATGTGCATAACCCAAAAGTTAGACGTTCTAGACCTATTAAACAGAAAGTTATTTTGCCAGATCCATAATGCCCAGCATAAGGCTAAAACACCAATGTGTATCGTAACCTTAGCTTCTTATTGTAGCTTTTTGTAAGAAAAAAGTATTAAACTTCCGACCTTTGCCTAGTTCTGTTCATGTGTGCTTGTGGAGTCACTAATGTTCTGTTCTGGAATAAAAGTCTATCAAACATAAAGCTCATCCACCAAGTGAATCTGATCATTCAAGTGCGCTATTTTTTCACAAAAACCCAAACAATGTGACATGTCTGCGTAACAAAACACCAACTATAGAAAAAACGTTCAGTTCTGGAAGAGAAAAATGTATGCTAAGTAGAACCAAAGTTGACTAGTTTTGTTCATAATTTGCGGTTGTGGGGTCAAATTCGTTTCCATAAAGTTGTGAGAGCTAGAGTTTGTTTATTTCTATGATCACGGTCGCAAAAATCCCATGTTTATAGAGTACCCGTACTTATTTGTGTTCCAAGAAATATATGGATTAGTACAGTATATTTGCACACTCAAATCAGATGCTCACATCAAATTCGTTTCCAACGAATGCTTCTCTAATCAGATGCTCACGAAGACTTGGCGCAGTTCACGTGTTGTTAGAATATGTTTTATTTTATGCTTGTGTCGTAGCACCCAAAGTTGCGGTTGTGTACCATAGACATGCAAAGCTAGTAGTGTTAATTAAGAGAAGGGGCATATCATGTTTTAAATTAAGAGAAGGAAAATCATTTTTTTCAACTTCCTCTTTTCTCCTATGTGGCACCAATAAGATATCACCACTGTACATGCCCTTATGATACTCTATTCTGCCTACCCCTCCGCCCTTTTTAAGCCATTTCCAACTGTTGTTGATCCAGCATCTGCATTGTTTTTTCTGGTTTCTTAGACTTATTTTTTGGACGTTGATTGAACTGCAAGTACTCCGGTAGATTAATGATCATAGTGGAGTTTATCCAGCCATCACCGCTACCAACACTATTCTCTACCTAACTCTAAGTTCGTCAATAATTCTTGTCATCTCTACTCTTTCTCGTGCCTCCTCGTGTGTCCCGAGCCAAGCTGAGGTCCTCTCCGGTGGTGAGGCCGCTCCGAGATGGAAGAGGCGAGGCATCGGTCTCTCCTCTGTTCATATTAGGCTGAAGTGATGACCATCTTACCCTTTGTAGGGCTCCAATGGTCAGAGTTTGTTCAGAGGGAAGTTGGGTTAGGCCGCTTGTCCAATAAGCTCGAGGAGCTCTCTTCTATGAGGGGTGTTGCTATGGAGATTTTTGTCTTCACGGGGGAAGCTTGTTTTAGTTTGCTGATCAACACATGGTGCCCTTTGTTTGCTGCCATATCCTTACATCCATAGGGATCTTTGAGTGCTCGAATGACAACTCATATTTAATAGCACCTCGTTGTCCAACTGCTGTATCAAATGGTTGTCAGGCCACCAGTTCGACCTCTAATATTACTGGCCTCGTGGTGGCCCCATCTCTTCTTCTCCCCCTGGCCGACAAGCCAAAGAGGTTGGTCTTCAACAACTCGATCACGGGCGGTCCACGCTTGTCCATCTCCAAGTGGTTTTGTCCTAGGCAATGTCGCGGGTGGTCGCATAATCGAGCTTGACGATGACAGTGGTGGAGAAGGACCTGATGGTGTTTTCCTCTTTTTTGTAGGGTTCTTTCTATAAAGTTAAGTAGAGGACTATGTTGTACTTTCTATTTATTTTGAGGTCCCTCCATGTAAAATGTAACCCCATCGCGCTGAAGTAATGCATCATCTAGACACTTTAGGGTCCTTCCCTATTCAAAAAAATCGACATAAAATGTGAAATGTCCTTCTGGACCACAAATAGTTGAACCTAGCTAGGCTTAGCCGGACGAGAGAATCTCACCGGGCCACCGCCATGCATGTAACATAGTAATAAGGATCCACCTCTGCCTATCCTCTATAAAATTAGGTCTAATATGAATTCTGCTTTTTTATAGCCCATAGATCGCCATGCTCTTTAAGCTCTATGTGTCAATTTCCGGGGTAAAATTCCTAGATATGAGCTTAAGTGGCCGTACCCGATAATGATGACTCCCTAGTCATGTTCTGGTTGAACAGATTGTCTGGCGATTGGACCTTCTCTAGGGTAAAAAGGGATTTGACCATGCTTGTTGTACCAAAGGACTGTGGTCTTTGTGAATTGTTACCTCCATGTTGGCGTTGTATTGGAGAACCCTTTTCGGAGTTGGGGTGTTGTCACCACTTGTGGTGCTATTGCTGTGTTGCATGTCTCTGATTGTTTTAGCGGGTCATTTCTTTTCCTTTTATTCTTCTTTTCGCTAGTACATATTGGGCATGTTAAGGCCTCCGGTCGCACACAGAAAGCCCTTTCCATGTGCGGCATGTTAGATCACTGACTAGAAAAAAATTAGTCGTCTGCCTGCCCGACCCAGGTAGGGTCTGAAGGGAATATGCCCGAGAGGCAATAATAAAGTGGTTATTATCTTATTCCATGTTTATGATAAATGTTTATTTTGCATTCTATAATTGTATTAATTGGAAACGTTAATACATGTGTGTTTAATAAACAAAATACAAAGTTCCTAGTACTGCCTCTCATATAAACTAGCTTGTTGATTAAGAAGATGATCAAGGTTTCCTGATCATGGACATTGGATGTTGTTAATAACGAGGTCACAACATTGGTGGAATCATGTGATGAACATTCATCCGAAGTATAGTATTACGATTAGAGTCATTATGTTTATATTGCTATAACATCATACGAAGTAATCTTAGTCCTTAAACAATGAGATCATGTTAATTGCTAACACCGGAAGAGTATCTTGATAACATCAAACGTCACACCATAACAGGGTGACTATAAAGGTGGGTTCAGTGCTACGAAGATGTTATGTTGAGGCTCATGGATCAAGAGTGGGATTTGTCCATCCCGATGACAGATAGATATACTCTGGGCCCTCTCGGTGATATCACATTGAAATAGCTTGCAAGCAAGTGATGTGATCACTAGAATGTTATATCACGGGAACGAGAAAAGAGTGCATGTCGGTAACGAGATCAAACTAGGTATTTGGATGCCAATGATTGACTCTCGGACATGTAATATATCGCGAGACAAAGAGATTTAGTTACGACGTTAAAGTTTCACACGATCACAAGAGTCATCGTTGAATATGTGGGCGTCAGTACGGATCTATAGGTCCCGCTGCTGATTATTGATCGGAGAGGGGTCTCGATCATGTCTGCATTATTCGTGAACCGTAGGCTAACACACTTAAGGGATACCGACACCATTTGGACAAATATGTTTCAGATAAAGATTTAAGAAAGCGCTGGAATTATTTCAATAGACACCGAAACTGTTTCGGGTGAAATTGCTGAAATTGGTTCTGCATGTAATATTGAAATGTTGCAGGGGGTTTTATGTGAATGTTTGTTAAATAAAGTAATTAACAAAATTCTGAATAAAATTAATAAAAGAGTTTTATTAAATGAGAGAGCATTAAATTTGGAGAAATTTAATGCATTTAAAGTGGAGACTTTAAAAGAGAATATGAAGGGGCATTTTAATGTGGAGGAGGTTACCACATGAATGGGGGAGGTGAAGGGACACCCTCCCCTCCTCCTATAAAAGGACCCCCTCTCACTCGTTCCTCACACCTCCTCGTGAAGGATCTCTCTCCCCCTCTAGTTATTTCCCATGGTCTCGGATTAGCGAGATACATGTTTCCGGTGGCTTTATCTGGAAAGAAGTTGCTGCTTCCGCTGCTTTGCTGGAGCGAGGGACGGAGGTTGTCGGGATACCAGACGTGTGTGCGATCACGGATGCACCGCTGCTTTGCGGTGCTGGACTTCGTGGTGCTGGACTTGCTGGAGCTGGATCTGAAGGACGTGCTAGAGCCGGACCTACTGGACTTCATCACGATTTTGAGATCGGCAAGTGTACGACTATATCATCCACGAGTTCCAACTCATTAACAAAGCTTTGTTGTCTTTGAGGGTAAGTTCTCTATAGATGTATATCCACCCGTTGCTCTGTTTCTAGTAGATAGATCTTGGCGTATAGTTCTCATCGTAGGAAATTTTTTGTTTTTTATGCTGCGAACCCTTCAGTGGTATCAGAGCCTAATCTATACATAGGTGCTTTGCACGGGTAGTACACATATGTTTATATGTGGGCGATGATGATCATGTTATTGCATCTTCTATGTATTTTGGATACTGGTGACATAGTGGACTAAAGCGGCCCGGACCAACCTTACATGTCATCGCACATGAGACCGGTTCCACGACTGACATGCAACTAGTTTTGCATAAGTGGCTGGCGGGTGTGTGTCTCTCCTACTATAGTCAATATCTGATTTACAACGAGTTGCTAATAACTTGGTTATCCTCGTTGTGGTTCCATGTTCGTAGGTAAGACCGGTTCTATCTCTGAAAGCCCTAATCCACGTAAAACTTGCAATAAATAAATTAGAGGCGTCTAGTTTAGATTGTTGATGGGCTAGTGTCTTGATATGGTAATGTTGTAAGTAGATGTATGGTAGATACTCTTACAACACACTTAACGTGTAAGTTCCATAGATCTTGGCCTTACACACAAAGGAATGATAAAGATCATACCACGATGCATATGATAGTGATCAAATGCATGGATCATATCATCCCACTTTACACATATGATGTTCACATCTTATATTGCTTGTTTGGCGTTTTAGTAGCATTATAAGATGATCCCTCATTTAAATATCAAATAAAATATGTTCTTCCTTAAGTATGCACCGTTCTATGGATCGTGTTTCGTGATATCACGTGATGATCGGGTGTACTTGACTCTGCGCTTTCATACAAACGGGTGTAAGACAGTTTTACACATGCGAGTACTAAGGTTCTTACTTGGCGAGCCTATCATGTACAGACATGGCCTCGGAACACGGACCGAAAGGTTAAGCATGAGTCATATAGTTGATATGATGCCCATATTGATGCTCGCCTTTGAAGCTACACCGACTCACGTGATGATCAGACTTGGTGTAGTGGATTTGGTTCATGTAATCACCAAAAAGGCACGAGGGATGTCATTTTTGAGTAGGAGTTTATTTCTAATTTGGATTAGTCGAACTCAATTTGTCATAAACTAAACCAAAGTGAATTTGCATAATTTGTTGTAGTCATTAGCGTCTATTCACTATCTTATGCTTAGTTTTAATTGAGATAATAGAACTATAGAATTCTGGGTATTTACTTTACAAACTGGTATCGTATTGTTTTGAATGTCAATTTAAAAGTTTAGAAGTCCTATTGCGAACTTTCAGCAAACTCTATTTACTCCATGAAGTTTAATAAGTAGTATTAAATCAAGAGTAAGAATTGCAATGTTAGTATCTAAAGTATCATGTTTGCCTCCATGATTTTTGATATTCAAAAGTTGTTTTAATATCAAGATTATCTAGGAGCTGAAAAATTGTTTCAGAAACCATCATGTGTGGAAGATATTGTGATATCTGAAACAATGTTTTTGGTTGCATTATGATAGAGTATAATTTAGCAAAATATATGTTCTCATATTATGAGAATTTGTAAAGGATGGAGATGCTAGGCATTCGGATCTCCCAAAAAGGTTTTTGGGAACTAACATTATCCTCGCGATTCTTCCTTATAGGCTATAATAGCTTGATCATGAAAGTTGTCATGATAAGGATGAATAGAATATGTAAGTAAAATGTTTACTACACTAATAGATTACTAAAGAATGGTTTTTTGAAAGAATACCAAATATTTGATGATGGTGATCCACTTCAAAGTTCAAGTCCAAAGGTATTAGTATTTGACTATATACGCTTTGTACTATGTGTCATGTGAATGACACCACTATTGATGTTGATAGATTCTTTTAAAAGGAAAAGGAATTGCTGAAAGAGAATCTATAAAATATTCGGCAAAAAAAAGTTGGAATTGTCCAGCTTAGGTATATAGAAGATATACATGTTATGGCTGTATTCCTTACTTGTTAAACAATGTAGTTCTGAGGTATTGGATACCAGTATTGGATACCGAATTGGTTGGTGTGAAGTATCATACAGAACAACACAATTCATGAACTACAATGGCCTAAGTAACTGGGAAAAGAATAAGTGATGATGTTCATCGAAAACAAATAAAGAGTTATTGTGTTTTTCGTTGTCGTCAAACCTAGCCTTCAAGATTTCTTTTAATAATTGTTATTTTGTTCCAGTATTATGAGAACAATGGTTGTTCAAATAATTACCGCATTCCATAAAGGATGGATGAACTTTTACAAGTCTAGTGGGAGAAAACACATCCATAAACAATATTGCTAAAATGTCGCAAGACAAATGATTGAAAGATCACTTATGAAGTGACATCGCTGTTTAAATTATATTGGAAAGAAAACATGAAGAAAATCCATGTCGATGGATTTTTGGAGTCTTTGATTTTGATCAATTGACGCTTGTGAAACTTTCCTCGAGATAATTGAAACTACGTTCATAGGCCAAAGAGGAATGGATAACTAACTTATTGGATATTATACAAATTGATGTATATAGTCCATTATATGTAGCCATATGCGATGGATCTTTTTGCTTCATATGCTTTCTCTAGAAATTTAAGTGAATATATCTATATATTTACTTAATAAGGAAGAAGTATGAAACATTTGAAAATTGTTCAAAGTCTTTCAAGATGAAGTGAAAAATCATTGTAACAAGAAAATAAAAGAGTTTATGATTTGATCATAAAGGAAGATATTTGAGTTACATGTTTAGTAAACACTTAAGATTTGAGGAATTGTTCCATGATTTGTGTTTCTCGATAAACCATAGGAGTATGGAATATTCGAGAGATAAAATCAAACCATGTTTGACATGGTAAGATCAAAGGTGTCATTTATAAAACTGCCATTATGTTTTAAGGATTGAAGCTTTAGAGACTACCGCTTTTACACTGAAAAGAGCACCATCGTGATCCGTTGAAATGAGACCATATAAGTTATGGTTTGGCATAAAACCTGAATTGTCTTTTCTTAAATTTTGGTATGCTATGCATAAGTAAGATGTTTACAACCAAAGTCGGATAAGCACGTCTTTGTAGGTTATCCCAAAGAATTTGTTGGGAATTTCTCCATAACACCGAGGACAAAAGAGTTTGTTACTTGGAACGTCAAGTTTCTTGAGAAAGAGTTTTTCACGAAAAGTTAAGTGGGAGGACAATAGAACTTTGATAAGGTTGTTGAACCTTAGCTATGTATGCTAAGTAGCGCAGCGCCGGAAAGTGTCCCGTTGGCGGCCACAATGCTCATGGCTCCCGTGATTACAAAGGTTGTGATCTCAGAGATTAGAGTTCCTATTAAACCATGTGGGTCGGTGAGAATCAAATAGTGTGATTTGATAAGCAAGTCGTTATTGTTTTGACAATGATGAACTGACTACATGCAAAGAAGCGATGATGGGCCCTGACTCCATAAAATGACTAGAAGTCATAGAATCCGTGATAGTATCCATACACGAGAAATCAAGTTTCTGAACTTGGAAGACCCTACGGAAAGGCGTGAAGCCTATCATGGCGTGTTTGGATCTATAAAAAAATAGACATGGATGTTTAACATCTATGAAATAGTCGACATGTCGGAAAGAAGTTTACGCAATGTTCAAGGAGTTGACTATGACAAGATTTGATCTTTCATAGCGATATTTAGTCTTGACGGATTAATGTAGCAACCACTACATATAATTTGGTATATGGTAGTTGAATAAACAAAACAAGGTTCTTCTAATAGAATGGTTACCTAGGGCCTGTACATGACACGGTCCGAAGGGTTTTGTTAATTCAAAGGATGCTAAAAGGGCATGCAAACTTCAATAGTTGAAGTGAGCATAGCGGAGTTGGAATCTTCACCATGATGAAAAACGTTAAAGGAGTTTAATTTCATAGGAGATGATGAAGATGCTTGCATTTGCAAGAAATTAAGTGGGAACGCTGAGACAAATTTCCAATACATTATGCAGAGTACATATTGTTGATTGGAAATGATGTATCTTTTATTGACACAAGTTAATAATTTCATTAAAATAGGATTTCGATGAAAGACTTGGGCAAAACCGGAATATTTGGCATCAATGTCTATATGGATAGATTGAGGCGCTAATATGGTTATGCCAGACGTACATATATGAGATATTGAAAGGGTTCAATATGGAAACAACAAGAAAGGTTCTTGCTGCATGGAAATGATTATATCAAGATTCAAGTGTTTCAACACTTGGTGAGTAAAATCACATGAATATTTTGATCAATTATACCATGATATGTATATATCCAAATATATCCTATGCTCTAAATGTTATGAGCACATACCAGAATGATTCATAAGATGATCATTGGATGATAGTAAAGATATTCTTATGAGCTTTGGAAGAACTAAGAATATATCATGTATAAGTGACAAATAGTTAAAGGTAGTTCATTGTAAAGTGTTACATTGATACTAGTTTTGTCACAAGATACAAATTAAATCTATCTCAATTTAGACTATGGGTGGCACAATGTAATGGAAAGGATGTTCCATGATGGATTTGGATAAGTTCCAAAGTTCAAACATTGTGACGGATACTACAACAAAAGGCAAAGTATATGACTGCTATAGTGGCAGCAAAGGTGGGCATTTGTGTTAAGTAGTTTGTTATCAAACTAGGTGTGGTTCAAAGTGGGCTAATACTATCAAGATATATTGTACGACAATAATATCGACATATTTTAACCCGAACGAACTAAAGGTCTCACCAAAGGACCAAAATTTATACAATGTCATCTCATTTGAGAATAAGTGATGCGTAGAGACGCAAACACATGCAAATACACACGGACCTGAAACTGTCAGATCCGGAGATTATGTTAACCAGTAGCAATCACGTATATGCAACACCAGAAAGCCATAGGTGTTCAATACGTAAAGTTTTTCAAACTAGATTATTGACTCTAGTGCAAGTGGGAGACTGAAGGGAATATGCCCGAGAGGCAATAATAAAGTGGTTATTATCTTATTCCATGTTTATGATAAATGTTTATTTTGCATGCTATAATTGTATTAATTGGAAACGTTAATACATGTGTATTTAATAAACAAAATACAAAGTTCCTAGTACTGCCTCTCATATAAACTAGCTTGTTGATTAACAAGATGATCAAGGTTTCCTGATCATGGATATTGGATGTTGTTAATAACGAGGTCACAACATTGGTGGATTGATGTGATGAACATTCATCCGAAGTATAGCATTATGATCAGAATCATTATGTTTATATTGCTATAACATCATACGAAGTAATCTTACTCCTTAGACCATGAAATCATGTTAATTGCTAACACCGGAAGAGTATCTTGATAACATCAAACGTCACAACGTAACAGGGTGACTATAAAGGTGGGTTCAGTGCTACGAAGGTGTTATGTTGAGGCTCATGGATCAAGAGTGGGATTTGTCCATCTCGATGACAGATAGATATACTCTGGGCCCTCTCGGTGATATCATATTGAAATAGCTTGCAAGCAAGTGATGATCACTAGAATGTTATATCACGGGAACAAGAAAAGAGTGCATGTCGATAATGAGATCAAACTAGGTATTTGGATGCCAATGGTCGAATCTCGGACATGTAATATATCGCAAGACAAAGGGATTTAGTTACGACGTTAAAGGTTCACACGATCACAAGAGTCATCGTTGAATATATGGGAGTCAGTACGGATCTCTAGGTCCCGCTGCTGATTATTGGTCGGAGAGGGGTCTCGATCATGTCTGCATTATTCACGAACCGTAGGGTGACATACTTAAGGGATACCGACACCATTTGGAGCAAATATGTTTTAGATAAAGATTTAAAAAAGCACTGGAATTATTTCAATAGACACCGAAACTGTTTCGGATGAAATTGCTGAAATTGGTTCTACATGTAATATTGAATTGTTGCAGGGGGTTTTATGTGAATGTTTGTTAATTAAAGTAATTAACAAAATTCTGAATAAAATTAATAAAAGAGTTTTATTAAATGAGAGAGCATTAAATTTAGAGAAATTTAATGCATTTAAAGTGGAGACTTTAAAAGAGAATGTGAAGGGGCATTTTAATGTGGAGGAGGTTACCACCACATGAATGGGGGAGGTGAAGGGACACCCTCACTTCCTCCTATAAAATGCCCCCCTCTCACTCCTTCCTCACACCTCCTCGTGAAGGATCTCTCTCCCCCTCTAGTTATTCCCCATGGTCTCGGATTAGCGAGATACATGTTCCCGGTGGCTTTATCTGGAAAGGAGTTGCTGCTTCCGCTGCTTTGCTAGAGCGAGGGACGGAGGTTGTTGGGGTACCGGACGTGCGTGCGATCACGGATGCACCGCTGCTTTGCGGTGCTGGACTTGGTGGTGCTGGACTTGCTGGAGTTGGATCTGAAGGACGTGCTGGAGCCGGACCTGCTGGACTTCATCACGATCTTGAGATCGGCAAGTGTACGACTATATCATCCACGAGTTCCAACTCGTTAACAAAGCTTTGTTGTCTTTGAGGGTAAGTTCTCTATGGATGTATATCCACCAGTTGTTCTGTATCTAGTAGATAGATCTTGGCGTATAGTTCTCATGGTAGGAAATTTTTTGTTTTCTATGTTGCGAACCCTTCAGGATCGTATGCGGGGACATCACACATGGAGGACACATTACGAGCGTAAGGGAAACTTCGCAAATGAAGCACAAACAATAAATAGTTTGCTTCGTACTGATCTATCTCCTACCATTGTTTCACCCCAAACCGTGCGTCGTTTCGTCGCGATGTTTAATCTATATTAAACCGTTTCATTTTCTGTGCCCTTTCTAAAATGGTGAGTCATAAATCATGGTGTGTTAAAGATATTCTACAATTCCGTCGACGCGTTGGTGACGATGCAACTTCTCGGACATGCTCCATAAGGCTCCACACCGCAGCCTTCTAGGCACACACCAGTGTATGGTAGAAAAACTTTGATGTGGCTCGCCGCAACAAGACCACTCGCCTTTCCTGCGTCTAGCCATGCCCGCTGGCGCAGCTTCACCGTGTTGAGCAGGCCTCTCTGGTGGTGGAAGAGGAGGGGGAGAAAGCATCTCCGGTTGGGGAGGAGGAGCACCCCCTCTCGCCGCCGGACCACGATGGTGTCTCCTCCCCCTCGTATTCTAGTTGGTCTTCCTCGAAAGTGGAGTACAAGAACGTGGCAGATAACCTACTGGAGCAGATTGAGGAGCATATGGTGGTAGAGCAGTATTACGAGTATCTCTGCAAGGAACAGTTGCCCGCCAAGAAGAAGGAGGTGGAACACGTAGAGACTTCTCCTCGTGGTCCTAGCCACGCATTCTATTGCCAGGAGTGCTACGTCGATAGGTTCGACGAGATTGTGGGCATTTGGAAATCCTCCACGGCAAGACGCAAGGCGTTAAAAGACGGGGCGTCAGGGTCTGGGAAGGGCAGATCCGCCACCGGCGCCGATGCCATCATCCTCTCCTCTGACGGCATGGACATTTAGTGTGTAGTGAGTAGTAATTAATTAGTCAGCTAGTGTGTACTAATTAATTAGTAATTATAAACTATGTAATGTAATTTGTAAAGTTAGCGGTCTTTTGTAACTAGTAGCTAGGACAACCTTGTTTGATTGGAGCCCTTTTGGACTATATATGCATAATTGTTATGGACTAGTTCTTTGATTATTCCCTAGGTAGAGAGTTGTGTGTAGACGTACAAAACAGAATAAAGGACTGAAGTGAGACGCACATGATATATGAACAAGATTTGGTGTGTGATGCGAATGTTAACATACGGCCATAGAATGAAAACCCGTGTGCAAAGTGAACTATCGGTAACGTTTTTCAATATAATGACTGCTTTCAACATAAAATAGCGCACAAGGATTTTTGAATATAACTGTGTGGGAATTTGTGGCCCATTAGGTCCCATCAGACGTAATCCTACCAACTATATCCTATATATCTGGACCAGAAGTGAGACCACTCCAGTTAACTCCATAGCTGCCTCATCTCTTTAGGATCACAATACACATCTCCTCTGTTCGGAAAGCTCACCTAGTCAGGGAGGCGGAAGTAAGAGCTAGCTGCTGGAGGAAGTAGGCCAGGGCTTCAATGCCAATGTCCTCAATGGCGACCTTTACGTCGTCGGTTCGTGCCTATCCCGTCAACCCGCCTCGTCCTCGCCCACCATGGTGGCCAACGCCAGCCCTGGTTGCCCTCCACAATGTATACAATGTTATAGTTCTTGCTGGAGTTGTATTTATAGTATGGATCTACAAAGTTACAAGGCCGGATGCATTTGATTATGCTGAGACTATGGGTGTTTTTAATTTTTTAGTCACTATCCCGCATGTGTTAGATCAGATCTATGACTTTGCTCCAATATATTTATGCGTTCGATCCGATCTATGAATTTTGTCCAATATATTAATGTGTTAGACCCGATCTATGACTTTCTTCTAGTATCTTAATGCATTCAATCGGATCTACGTGTTAGATATACTCACTATGTATGGATGGATTGAGTGTGTATGAACTAGATCTATGTGATAGAAAATGCCTACTTGTAATCAGATATGTGCAATTCATATTAATGTGCTTGCTTATGTGGTACAACTTAATGTGCTCGCTTATGTGATACAACTTGTTATATCTTATAATCTATTGTTGCCATATGCTTGCTTGTATGGTACAACTTAATGTGCTTGCATCATTGCGGTGACCCAGCATACCACTGCATGTGTAGTACACTATAGTCGTTGACATGACATCCACAAAACACTGTTCCGTAAATATCACGTCCCTCAGAGTGGTACAACATAAACATTGCGGGTCCATATTACAAACATACACACTTCATTATTATTACAACACCAGAAGTTCGAGACTTCAAGTGATTCAAAATTACAAACCAAACTTAAGTAGTTTCACCGGAAGATTCAAAGTTTCAAACTCATACTCCGAATTGAGCTCAACAACTTACTATATAAAGTTTATGCTGCTCGGCTCAATTGGTTTACTAATAACTAAGGAAACTACTCGGACTCGTTGCCCTCCAATCCATAGCGTATTTTATAGTCCACCCTTCCACTCCTCCGGACAGGTCTGGTTCTTCGTAGTAGACATCCTCTTGTCCTTCAGCAGCGTACATCGGAGTATCTTCTGGCTCCTCAGAGTCTAAGCAGGGGATCAAAGGAAAGCGTGAGTAACATCGTTATTCAGCAAGTTCATTATATGCAAGGTGGGAAGTTTGATGCTCTAACTACCACCTCAGACTATAAGTCCTTGGTACCATACGGTTTTTATAAACGTTCTTCAAAAGTTGATTTATTATCAAAAACTATGCTCATCAGTCTTCACAGGTTGACCAGAACTTTGCAATTCCTTCCCGGAATAGGGAGTAACAAGTTACAATTCTTACACTCTGCAGAAGTGCGTTACTTTTCCCATGAGAGATCAACTCCTTGTTGCACAACCCGACGTACTTTCCCATCCATAATTCCGTGATGTGGGGCCCAATAGATGATCCAAGCCAATCACTGCTCTCTTCGCGACCCCGCATGTCTCCTTGGTGTACGCCATGCCCACATATAGAATTACGGCAATGGTTAGTACAGACCGTTCAGATGCCAGAACTATCGTAAGACATTGGGGGTTCCCACCCATATGCTGCATATCCTCTATGAATTACCAATTAATGCACGCTACAAGGATAACAGCCACGACCCGTGCATCCGGCTACATGCGAAAGGAAGAGGATACAACTGACTTCTCCGTCCCATTCCAAATCTCATGGTTAACGCGTATTATACGGCGCTAGAATCACTGATGTCATGGGTTATTAAGCCCTAGTTGTTCGACAACTGGAATCTTAGATTCCATTGTCATTCTTAGTATTTATCATCACTTAGGATGGTAATAGCATTTCATTTGTTTGGGAAAATACTTATTTTCTATCTCTTTTAGAACATAGGTGATAACACATGATTTTCAAATACTTTCATAAAAACCCTTCAAAGGACATGAGCAAGTGATGAACTTGCCTTGTGACTGCAATGTAGTAAAGTCGGATACTTCCACCAGACCTTGAGCTTCGGATTCTACAGAAGACCATTATTTTCCGGTAAGGACAATATATAAAGAAGCAATATGCAATGCATAGTAATGTCATGCAATGGTTTATTATTTTCTTATTTGCGTGTTTTACCCATCTTATAAACGTTTACTATTTTCTTTAATCAATAAAAGGAAGGTATTACTCAAAGTATTTGAAATTAACATAAACATTATATCTAGTATTTTTATAATGACTAGTATTATTCTAAGAGTTTAAAAGTGAATTTATTTAATTTTTTAACTCTTTTAAATATTTTCCTAAAATTCCATTAGGAGATAAAGACTTTATTTTTATCACACTTTATTTGTTTTACAAAGATACAAACTAGTATTTTTCTTTATTAGTACAACTATTTAGCATCTTAAGTGAATTTTATTCAATTCTAAGTGTTATATATATTTTTCTAAAATTCCAAAAGGAATATATACATAATAATAGTTCTGAATTTAATTAACTAAAATTCTATTTATTATTTTTCTTGAGTAGAGGACATTTTTGTGAGTTCATAGATATATTATTTGTATTTTTAGGATTTATATTTCTTTTTCTAGAAGTGTTTTTGTTTCAGGGGCATAATTGTAAATATATATTTTTAGATCAGTCTTTTAAAATACGGGCCCAGCCCACTGGGCTGGCCTGGTCCAACTATATCTGGCCCACCCGACCTGGTCAAAGGACCACGTGGGCGATACTGGGCAGCCTACCGGCCTAGTGCCCCCCACACTCACTCTTTCTCTTCCCCTCTTTCTTGCTCTTGCTCTCGCTCTCACCTCGCTTGATGCCAACGCCATCGCGCTCGATTCTGACTTGGCCCCGCCGCCATGGCCATCGCTGTGGTGCAAGACTACCAAGTTGACACCGCCGCACGGTTCTGTCGGAGCCGATTCGTCGATGGGGTCTTCTCCCGGCCGCGCTGACCCCCGTCCGAGGCTAGGGTTAGGGTCCGGCCGCCTCGGTGCTTCATCGATGCCGCGCTGGGTTGCTCACGGCGCTCACCCCTTCTCCTCCGACTGCTCCTGATGCGCTGCAGGCGCGGGTTGCAGCGCCCCTCCGGGGGTGCTCCCCGTGTCACCGCTACTTCATCGCCGTCAGGCACTCTTCTGCTTCCTCTTCTAACTTCTTGCGAGGATCTCGGGTGAGTGTGCTTCCCCCTCTCTGCTCCTCTCCGCGCTCTATTTACCTTGCCATGTCAAGTGTAATTGTTGTGATTACCCTTTGTCTAGGGTTCATCCCTAAACCCTGAACCTAGGGTTCATACCCTCTGTAGTTATGTTCAGTTAAATTCTTCTGGTTCATCCTACCCGTGATATTCTTCTGGGTGTTAATCTGCTAGTGGTACCTGTTGCACCCTAATGATCCTAGCATGTATTGATATGTTCATATTGGAGTTGATTTTTTACTCCTATGATTCTCTGATAATCTTGAATGATATAATGTTTAGATGTAAAAATGATTCCTGTTTATTTGTTCCAGGAAGATGATTGAGTAAGGAAATTAATTTATATAGCTTGTTTGCTTGGATTGCTTATCAAACAGATTGTTGTGACACCATCCTAGGATTGGTACACACTTCCTGTTTTTGAATAGGCTTTTCATGAGCTTTGCTAAGAATAGGCTTAGTTGGTAAGCTAGAAAAAAAATTCTGTTATCTTAAACTACATTGAACAAATAGCTTAGTCCATGATAGTGGTCTGAGACTATGCTAGATAGAAACTAAGGTTTTACCTGTTGTTTTCATCTCAGGTGTGCCTTGATAATCAGTTTAAACAATGATTCTTATAGCTCCTAAGAAAATGATTTGATATTCCATACTGTTTAATATAGATCCTTAAAATGTAATCATTTCTGAGGTGCTACTATTATAGGATGTGTCCCGAAATATTTACTTAAGGCTGTTGTATATTTGGATATAGAAACATGTATTGTTATCCAAGATCGGTGATGCACATGCTGAGATCTTGGTGTGGTTTGCAAATATTGATTATTGGCCTTGTTTAATTCCTTCTGTGATGGATACACCCCACTTGGGTGTTTTTCTGAGAAGATTTCATATGAAACAACACATGATTTCATAAATTAAATAAGATTTATCATGTTATGGGTTTGTATGGACTCACCACACAACTCGATTGTTGGTCATGTTGTTGTGTTGGTTGATCTTGGTGGCTTGATCACTCCCCAGAGCTTGTTTTGCATCCCCTGGTACTGGTCCTGCTCCTCCTAGCTCCTGTGATCTTGTACTTTTCCTTGCTATCCTCCTGCACCACCCCCTCCTTATGTCACCATCCTGTGGATGATTTGATGGTTTATTGTGTCTATTGGCTGGTGGATTTGTTGGAAATTTGGCAAGCTCAATGTGTTCTTGGTTGTGTGCCTGAGAAGGTGGGGGTAGAACGAGAGCACTAGCAGCTGTGCTACGACAGAGTGTTCCCTTTTGACTGCTTGGACTGTTGCTGCTATGTCGACATCACATAGCATGCAGTTAGCAGAGTAAGCTGCTTTAGTGTTTGGCCTATTTGGATCAGATCAAGTGAATTGGTTTTCACTTCTTATCCTTTTACTAGTTACTGTCCTGGTGAAACTTTCCCCTTTCTACTTGGCTTATGATGTGGTACCGAAGCATTTCTGATTTGAAAGAACAGATACTGCATATTGGTGAAACTTGCCCCTTTTATATTCTCAATGTTGTAATAAGA
Organism: Avena sativa; assembly: GCA_916181665.1. Classification (NCBI taxonomy): domain Eukaryota; kingdom Viridiplantae; phylum Streptophyta; class Magnoliopsida; order Poales; family Poaceae; genus Avena; species Avena sativa. The sequence continues at coordinate 452,794,314 of OV702295.1, read as the reverse complement.
ACAATGCACCACACTGTTCTCTACTGAGAGTAAAACTAACATTTAACATATTGTTTCTCTTTTAGTTTCTTTTATTTTGCAGGAACAAAGATTTGGAAGCTCAAGATTTAGTATAGGAGTAGATAGGCAGTCTAGGTTTTTATTGTAATCTTCTTCTTATTCTTTTGTAAAGAATATTGTAAAGATATTCTTATAAATTAATAAAGTTTTATTTCATTAGAATTTATTTCGTGTAATATTCTAATTTGGTGTATTTATCTCACTTTGTAATATTATTATGAAATAAAGAAAAGAAGTAAGAGTTCATTTCTTATTTGAGTTTCATTGTCTTAAGTTCTTATTATTGTTTAATATACCTTTAATATAATCAAATAATATTACTTAATCATTTTAAAAAACAATGTAATATTACTAACTTCTACTTTTCAAATATTTTCCAAATGATTTAAATTTCAAATTTAATTGAAATTATTTCCACCCAAAACTCATTAATTCCTAAAAGGCACGTCAAAGTTGATAGCAATCACTAGAAAGAGCTGTTCCTACCTCTAGATAGTGAAAGAAACTCTGATCTCTTTAGATTTTTGTTTGGCGAAAAATTTACCCCGATTTTACAGATGAATGCATGCACATACTCAGATTCCTATTTCTATCCTTCGTTGGTTCCTAAATGCTAGGGTGTTACAATCATGTTATTTTTTATGATCTATTTTTGCCACAACCAGATATGACATTACTAGTTTTGTATAACAGTGATACTATTTTGGTGACACTGTGTAAGAAGTTCTCGTGAACTCGCCCTCAAGAGGACGATAAGCTATTTTACGCTTCTGCTTCTTGGGGTAGCTGAAAGGGAGGAATTGCACCTCACTTGATCTGGAAGTCAAGAGTTGCACCCTCTCTTAGCGGATCAACAACCTTAGCTGATTCTTCAGCCAAATGAGGAGTTCGTGTTGAAACGAGACTAGGTACAACAAGGAGGTCACGAAGAGGAAGACAGGGATGCAACCAAGAAAACTAGATCATCTAGTTTGTGTATCTATCTCATTTGTAACCCTAGCAATGAATCCATGTAAGAATGCATGTATATGAGGTATATGAATTATCCAAACAAATATCACTGATAAAATACTATTATATGTTGCTGCATAATCTAGGCTTAGATCTGCAGGGTGAATCGTGTGCAATAGTACCAATCAGCATACGGCTGTGTATTTAAGCGTTTATGATAATATTAGAACACATACGAGGAAAAACACAACTCCTTTGCAATCATACACAATCGCAGACGAATCACGTCGGAAAGGCGTATGCGAAGGCCTAAACATTCGCAGACGGTTGGGTTTTGTGAATCGTGTGCTTCTTCGTGTGGCTGTGTATTTAAGCGTTTATGATAATATTAGAACACATACGAAGGGAAAACACAACTCCTTTGCAACCATACACAATCACAGACGAATCACGTCGGAAAGGCGTATGCGAAGGCCCTTAAACATTCACAGACGGTTGGGTTTTGTGAATCGTGTGCTTCTTCGCACACGATTCCTGAAATCGTCAACATAGTTGGGGCTCATCACCCACCCTCGTGTAGTGACGGTTCGATTCACTGTATGTGAAGGGCAATTTCCATCGTGTGCGAAAACCCGATTTGTACTAGTGTTTGTTTTTCGGCTGTGTATATCATTGGTGTCTAGACTTCTAGATTGGCATAATTGATATCATCTTGGTATTAATATATTTCTAATATTGAAAAATAATAGCTTGTCACGCAACCTAAATCTGCACAGTATATTAATTGGTGCAGCTAAGTGTAGATCTAGAAAGTTCTACCATTCTATTTATATGAGAAAATAAGAAGTGGGCTATAGATGTATGACCCAACCGTCCAGGTTCAAGTCCCCAGAGATGTGAAATTAGGTTCTTATTATTTAAAAATTCAAACTCGTTGTGGGGATTTGTCTCAGCGCTTTCTTTTTAATAAATTATATGGGAAAAGTTTCCAGCACATTTTAACATTTTTCTAGATTTTTGTGAGAAACAATAAGTAAGCAATGGTGTATTCTGTATTATGATCAAATAGTGTTTCTTTAACGGAAACCACAAAAGGAACCCCTGACTCCATGGTGGTTGTTTTTGAAAAAAAAACGACATTTGTAAGTTTCAAAGAAATCAGAACAAAAATCATAGGTGTAGATAATGTTGAACTCGACCAGTAAGCATAATCTCATTCCAAAATACGTTGTAGTCTAAGCTACACAAAAAATTAAAAATTGATAAATTTTCAAGTTTTAAAAATGTGCACTTTTCATTGAACCCAGATCGACAGATTTGTCATTTTTTCCTTAGCCTAAAGTAAAATGATATTTTGGATTTGTTTTTTTGCACACTATTAGATTTCACCATTGTCGACATCTAGGATTTTTTTTCACTCTTTGAATTTTTCAAATGCCATTTTCGTTTTGTTTTTCAAAAACGAGTTCCCTAGATCTGGAGCCATTTGTTCACTCTCCTTTCTTTGATTGTTACTCTATTATTCTGATAGCAATGCTCTGTTATTTTGATTTTGTCCCCTTTTCGAAAGAAAGAAACGTCGACAAGTCATCCATACGCCCCGAATGAGATGATCTTATTTTGAACAGAGGATTCCTTGGCGCCTAAAACTTGAGATTATGATCCAGCCAAAATGAGATGATTTTATGTACCAAGCTTGGTTCAGCAGGACAAAAAAATCTCACTGACTCATCGTCATGTAGAAGAGTAATACTAATCATCCTTCTGAATAAATTGAATTCAGAAAGTTTGTAGCACACTGACTCATCACGCCCCCTCAAACTCGGTGTAGCCTCACTTTATATATCTCTATCTTACAAGCAGGACTTACAAAAAGCAAATCGGAAACTCTTAGAACCAAATTCTCTGGTCGTACTTCAATATCTCTGTATCTCCGTTCCAAGGTTCCATCATAGCCACGTGAGAGTAATCTAGCCTCCTAGTTCGTCAAGAAGGCAATAGAGTCAGGCCAATTAGGGATATTATAACCGGGATAAAGAGGAGCTCTCTCATGAACTGGACACTTCTGGCCCTCCGATCATGCTTAGGGAATAATTTTGGCCGTTGGATCAGCTTCATCATCCGTATTGGGCCACATGTCCCTTAGGAATGCTACTCTGGTTGTCAAATGAGCCGGCTGTGGTGAATTGGGCTCGAAATTCCACGAAAGCCCATGTAATTCTCAGCTAGAGGTGAACCTGACCAAGCTAGCGACACAAAAAAATAGGAGATGAGGGATTTGGGACCGACGAGAAGGCAGGGTGTCAGGTAAGGAGAAGACGTAGCGATGTCCCCATGAGGTGTGGTGGGTGATTGGAGTACATCCGCCGCCATTCTAGCAAACAATAAACCATCGGTTTCTACAAGCAATTAATTGAAGTGCAGGTGCGCTGTTTGGCGGAGATCGATAATGGAGGTAACTTAAGAATTTCTCTCTATAAATAGGAACACATATGCTCCGTACTGCTGGATCCCGAAGATTCTTCGTTCACCTCATCTCCTCTCAGCCTGGGGCGGTGGCGGCATGCAGGTGGTGATGAAGAGACGTGTCGATGATGGTAGGCTTTGAGGCGGCGGTTGTGGCTCCTGCGCGAGTAGTAGCTACATCACCACAAATGCCCCATCATCGTGCAGATCCGTCCATGTCGATTTGGCATCCTCATGCCCTTTCCCGATTGGCATCAGGTGCCTTGTTCAAGAACTTGGAAGGCAACCTAATAAATTGACCCCTCTGGTTCTGATTTTAGAGGAAGCGCTAGGTAAATGACTGGCACAGTTTGAAGCATTTTCTCTGCATTTGTTGTTTGTGTTATCCAAAACTGTTGACATCTTCACCTAATAATATAGCTTCTGAACCGATTCAGGTACATATGCAAATTCCGCACAATCTTACCAAGTATCAACGTGTGACTTCCACCTATTTTAAGCAATTCGTAACAACGGTGAGAAAATTTTGTTTGGTTAAACTTGGGTATATTAATAATACATAATAAAAAAATGCCATATGCAGTCCATGTATTGAAGATTTATATTGTTTCACCTGTTGCCGCAGATGCACAAAAGACAGTATTATCTGTCATCTCAGAGTTTTTGACGTTGTAATTACAGAGGATTCAGATTCACGTTTAACACCATTTGGATGCTCTAGAGTAAGCATAATGTTACAATCATTTTCTCTCCCCTCAACATGTTCGATGATCTTTCTTTCAGTCCTTTCATACTCATGTAGGCTGCTGATTTTTATGTATCTTTTTTATGTGCAAAATATTCCGAGCATTTGAATTCCAAATAAGGTGATTAGAATGTAATATGAAGCCATACTAATTTCAAATAAGGTGATTAGAATGTAACATGAAGCCATACTTCATTGGATTCGTGAAAACAATGTTACTCTGAGCCTAAACCTCGACCACCTTGAACCGGCATCTCTGTATTTAGCAAAGACCTTCTAAGCACCAGTATTTATTTGCACACTGTTGGATGTTCATGATTTTGATTATTGGCTATTCTATTTTCGGTTCAAAATCTCCTTGTCCTGTGTATACTGTAAGAGGTTCGCAATGCAGCAATACATACAACCTTCAAATTTATGAGGCGTGAGCTCCATCTACATCCATTACAGATTGTTTGTTTTGGTAAGGTATTTGTTTCCTTTTTTGTTTTATGTTCTATCCGTTTGCTATCAATAATTCGAAATATTGTAAACCAAAGCCAAATCGGTAGCTAGCAGGAGCTGGAATGGATAGAACGTGCATGGTTCATGTATCAGTGTAAGGCTGCATCTTACATTGGATCAACCGGAGTGGCACAGCCAAATGTGCACACTTCGCAAGACTCCATTACTTCCTCTGCTTTCTACTGTGCATTCAGATGTATTGTGTAGTCGAACATTTTCTTTCTCAAATACTCTTAATCCACGGCTGATAGTATCACATAGTTGTTGCCATGTGTTATTATGCAAAATCTGAACCTACGTTCATTTAATTAAGAGATGTTTTTCTGTTCGGTTTTTGCATTTCCCCTCTTATAGCATGCTAATAGATAAAATTTAAAAGAAGTATAATTTATGTATGTTTCTTGTCTCAATAGATTTACAGAAATTCCGCTTATTTCACAGTACAAAATGACGGGCGCGGCAACGCGCGCCATCATGATCTAGTATATAGGATATCTGGAGCAGGATTGCTTGGTGGACAGCGGAGTCACGAAGAAGAGAGAGAATAGCTGAGACGACGGAGTAAGAGGGGGAGACATGGCGACGCTTCCATCCACCGAGTGCATGCTGTAATTATGGTGATCAATAAGTAATTCCTGGTGCCTTCTATGCCTATCGAATCCAAATTCAAATTCCTAGTAGGCAGAGACAAAAGAAGTGATGCGAGAAATGAGATTGAGTAATTGTAAAACATCGGTAAAATGAAGAATAAGTTATTCATTATTTTATCAAGGAAGCCTTGCTCTTTATAGAAGACTTTGTCGGTCGGCAGTGACATGATGCCAATGATCCTCTAGTACGTCAATAGATGAGAATCTATTTGTTACGAATTTAGTCCTCGGGTAGGTCAGAGGCAATGAGAGATTTATCATCACCTGGACAAAACAATGTTCCTTTTAGCTTTTTTAAGAAACAAAATTTATTGGTATAATGACCTTTGCATCAATATGATGCACCTGCAAAGTTTATAGAGGTAAAAACCCAACTGCTAATACCAAAAAAAAAAACTGCTAATGTTCCATCTTGGAAAGCAAAGGTGTGCTAAGTAGAACCAGCGCCACCTAGTTGTGTTCATATATCCTATGGAGTCAAACTCATTTTCATAAAGTTTGATCATCTGACTTTTGCATTAATATGTTGCAGCTACAAAGTTTATAGAAAATAAAATCAAGCAGCTAATGTTTCTAGTCCATAAATGATTTTCTCAACAACTGCAAGTTTCCTATCGATAAATGCTTTTCTCGAGAACCCACAAGAGAGCTGTGTGTCTATCCTTTAAGTTAAAAATAGCCCGAAAAATAGAGTTCGTCATAGAAAACACAGAAGAGTAAAGTTGCACATGCATCCGCCACGCTATCGGTTTCCCGCTTTGGGGAGAGCTGATCTACCACACGCCTAACATTGACAAGTCTTCGGGATGGCTCTTGTGACACCAAGACAGGGTTTCACTCCCCTTTTTGAAAGAAAGAAACGCCGACAAGCCATCGATGTGCCCCCACCAGCTACGATTATGACTTGGACGGACAGAGCAGAGGAGATAAAAAAATCCGAGAATTACGATCCATCCAAAATGAGAAATGATTTTATGAACTGTGGACAGCTGAACCTAGCTTGGTTCAGCAGGATAAAAAATCTCACCCAGTCGTCGTTATGAAAGTAGCATAGTAATGCTAATCATCCTTCTGAATAAACTAAATTCAGAAAGTTAACTCGGTGTAGCCTCACTTTATGTATCTCTATGTTACAAGCAGGACCAAAATCAAGCAAATCTGGAACTCACTAGTCAGCACCAACGACAAGATGACAAGGTGCTCAAGCCTACCAAGTTCTCTGGTCATATTTACACCTTATTTATCTGAACCAATTTCGCTCTATCCCCGTTCCATCCCTGACACGTGAGAGTATTCCAATCTGGTAGCTTCTCTAGAATGCGATAGAGTGTGGTGCATAGGATGTGTGGAGCGGGATTGCTTGGTGGTCAGCGTGGAGCCACGAAGAAGCGGGAGAATAGCTGAGACGACCGAGTAGGAGGGGGAGACATGGCGACACTTCTAACCGTCAAGTGCATGTTGTAATTACGGCGATCAATAAGTTATTCCTAGTGCCTTCTATTCCTACGGAATCCAAATTAAAATTCCTAGTAGGCAGAGACACAACAAGTGATGCGAGAGATGAGGTTGAGTAATAATTCTCTAACATCGGTAAAATGAAGAATAAGCTATTCATCATTTTGGTAAGGAAGTCATGCTCTTTATAGATACTTTGTTGGTCGGCAGTGACATGATGCCAATGGTCCTCTAGTAGGTCAATAGATGAGAATCTGTTTGTTATGAATTTAGGCAACGAGAGCTTTATCATCTTCTGGACAAAACAATGTTCTTTTTAGCTTTTTTAATAAATAAATTTATTGGTCTAACGACCTTTGCATTAATATGATGCACCTGCAAAGTTTATATAAAAATAAAAACCCAACTGCTAGTGTTCCATCTTGATAAGCAAAGGGGGGCTAAGTAGAACCAACGCCACCTAGTTGTGTTCATATGTCCTCGGGAGTCAAACTCATTTTCATAAAGTTTGATCGTATGAATTTCGCTTTAATATGTTGCAGCTACAAAGTTTATAGAAAATAAAATCCAATGGCTCATATTTTCGGTAGATAAATGCTTTTCCCCAACAACTGCAAGTTTCTGGTCGATAAACGGTTTTCTCGAGAACCCACAAGAGAGCTGTGTGTCTATCCTTTAAGGTAAAATAAGCCCCAAAATAGAGTTCGTCACAGAAAACACGGAAGAGTAAAGATGCACATGCATCCACCACGCTATTGGTTTCCCGCTTTGGGGAGAGTTGATCTACCACACACCTACTCCATCTCTTGCAAAAATCCACGTTGACAATTCTTCGGGCTGGCTCTTACGACACCAATCTAGGGTTTCACTCCCCTTTTGAAAGAAAGAAACACCAACAAGCCATCGATGCACCCCAACCAGATACAATTCTGTCTTGGACGGACAAAGTAGAGGAGATAAAGAAACCCGAGAGTTACGATCCATCCAAAATCTGGTGACAACAAAAACCTGATGGTTGACAACACCTAGAAGATGATGAAGATGGCGGCTGATGTAGCTAGAATCTCTAGGTTGAGGGCGGATGGGCATGTGCGGATTCGTGATTGATAAACTCTGGTGTTCCGGATGATGGTGATCGTCAGGTGTCCCCGATGATGGTGAAGTCTGGAGTATCTTGGTTCTCTATCTTAGTGGCTTGCTGTTTTGGTCTCTGCCTGCCTATGATGGTGCTCTGTTCCCAGCTGAAACTTTAGCTGCCTGGTGGTGGATGTTGGATGTCTGGTGTTTTTTGTTGTTTTGACAAGAATACTCTAGAGTTTAGATGGTAGTAGGTTTTTGCCCTGCAGACAATGTTTCGAGATCGAGTATCCCCAGCAGGTTTCCTACTAGTGCCTCAACTCGCTTCCCTCTCTTTCTCTCTTCCTATTTGTAGCAAACTTTGTATTTTCGTTAAGCAATTAATGGAAAGTGGGTTAGCCCGGTTGGGAAAAAAACAATCCATCCAAAATGAGAAATGATTTTCTAAACCGTGGTCAGGTGAACCTAGCTTGGCTCAGCAGGATAAAAAATCTCACCGAGTAATCGTCATGAAAGTAACATAGTTTTTTCTTCGAAAAGGGGGAAATAGCCCCGGCCTCTGCATCCTTGGATGCACACAGCCTTTATTAATAGTTCAAGTGCAGAAACAAAACATCATACAATTCAGGGTCAGATAGGATTGATGCGCAGATCATCCATATGAAACAAGATTCAACAAGATCTCACAAGAGAAAGATTTCAACAACTAGAAATCAGTCAATTTACTATAATAACGCCACGAAGGAGGGCTAAATAAATTCGAAGTAACCGCCACAAGACGGGTATACCCAGTAACCAAGGGTTGCCACTGATGCTCGGGTAAGAGGAAAGCCCAGAGCTGAATCCAATACGCCGTCATATGCATAACCTGCAAAAAAGAGGGAACTCCTACCTTGTTAAAAATATAGTTCTTTCGATATTTCCATATGGACCAACATATGGATGAAATACCAATTCAAATTCTGCTCTTATTTACTTTATCTAGTCCATTAAACTAATTCCCAAAGATATTAGTGTTATTAGTCGGTGGAGATAAATTATAATTAAAGAAAACCATATGCCATATAATCTTTGCCAAAGGGCATGAAAAGAATAAATGTTCAATTGTTTCGTCCTCGTCACAAAAACAACATTTTTTACATCCGTTCCAATTCTTTCTAGTGAGGTTATCCTTTGTTAGTAAGACTTTATTGTTCAGAAACCACATAAAGATCTTTATTTTCATAGGGATTTTTATTTTCCGTAAGTATCTTGTGGGAAAACGTGGATGTTTATTCATAAGGTCTTCGTACATGGATTTAACTGAAAAAACTCCATTCTCAGTTAGATTTCAAACAAATGTATCCTGATCTAAAGACAAAGATATCACCATCAATCTCTCACATAGGTGCAACCATGCAACCCATTTATTTCCAGTTAAGGTTCGCTGGAACCCAATATTTAAAAGATTGTGGGACAAAATATCATGAATGAGAACGCGTTTTCTATGAACAATATTATAAAGAGACAGATATTGTTGGGAGAGAGACATCTCTCCTAACCAAGTATCCTCCCGAAATCTAATACATGTACCATTTCCATGTTCAAAAGCACCGTGGGTAAAGAACTCATCTTTCACTCCCATCAGTCCTTTCCAAAAGGGTGCGTCTGTTGGTTTGGCTACAGCTTGTGCTAAAGTTTTGTTAGCCAGATACTTATTGTGGAGCAACTCTTGCCACACCCCTTCTTCTGACAAGAACTTATAGAACCATTTTCTCAGTTAACACCTATTTTTTAGTTCTAACACCTCAATACCCAAACCACTTTGGTCTTTAGGTCTACAAATAATGTTCCATCGAGTTAGCCTATATTTCTTCTTGTGCTCATCGCTTTGCCAAAAAAACCTTGAATGGTAGAAGTCTAATCTTTTCCATACCCCTTTTGGTATTTCCAAAAAAGACAGCATAAACATCGGCATACTAGATAGAACAGAATTAATTAGAACCAATTTATCTCCGCAAGATAAAAGCTTCCCCTGCCAACATCCTAATTTTCCCTCAAACCTGTTTTCCAAAGGGTTCCATTCGGAGTTGCAGAGTTTCTTGTGATGAATAGGTACCCCAAGGTATCTAAATGGAAAACATCCGACTCACACCCAAAAATCTCCCGATAAATTAATTTTTAGTCCCGATAAATGTTCAAAGATGTAGAGGATTAGTTTCATATTTACCACCTTCTGTGGATCGTGTTCCATGAAGAGGATTGTATCGTCGGCGTATTGCAAAATGGACACCCCCCTCGATGAGATGAGGTATTAAACCAGCCACTTGACCATTCTCTTTCGCTCTATCAATTAAGATAGGAACAAGGTTAACTTGGATCGAGTTAACCATTCTCTTTCGCTCTATCAAGTAATACTAAATCTCACCGAGTCGTCGTCATGAAAGTAGCATAGTAATACTAATCATCCTTCTGAATAAACTAAATTCAGAAAGTTAACTCGGTGTAACCTCACTTTATGTATCTCTATTGTACAAGAAGGACCAAAATCAAGCAAATCTGAAACTCACTAGTTAGCACCAACGACGAGATGACAAGATGCTCAAGCCTACCAAGTTCTCTGGTCGTATTTACACCTTCTTATTTATCTGAACCAATTTTGCTGTAACTCCATTCCATCCCAGCCATGTGAGAGTATTACAATCTGGTAGTTCCTCGAGAACGCGATAGAGTGTGGCGCATAGGATGTCTAGAGCAGGAATGCTTGGGGGACAGCGAATCCAAGGAGAAGAGGGAGAATAGCTGAGACGATAGAGTAAGAGGGGGAGACATGGCCACACTTCTATCACACAAGTGCATGCTGTAATTGACGTGGTCAATAAGTTATTCCTCGTGCCTTCTATGCCTATAGAATCCAAATTCAAATTCCTAGTAGGCAGGGACGCAACAAGTGATGGGAGAAATGAGATTGAGTAATTCTAAAACATCGGTAAAATGGAGAATAAGATATTCATCATTTTTGTAAGCACGCCTTGCTCTTTATAGATTTGTTGGTCGGCAGTGACATGATGCCAATGGACATTGTCCTCTAGTAGGTCAATAGACGAAAATCTATTTATTATGAATTTAGTCCTCGGGTAGGTCAATAGACGAGAATCTATTTGTTATGAATTTAGTCCTCGGGTAGGTCAGAGGCAACGAATAGCCTTTTTAAGACATAAATATATTGATCTTCTGACCTTTGCATTAATATATTGCACCTACAAAGTTTTTAGAAGATAAAGACCTAACGGCTAATGTTCCATCTTGAAAAGCAAAGGTGGGCTAAATAGAAACAACGCCACCTAGTTGTGTTCATTTTTTATTGAAATGGGGGTGGGAGTCAAATTCATTTTCATAAAGTTTGGATATCTAGACTATATTCCAAGAAATACATGGACAGGATTGGTACATTATACTTGCAAGCTCAAATAAACGTATATCTAATCAGATGTTAGTATTTACCAAGACCTGGCATAATACGCTTGTCTCACGTAATTAATTACTAGTACCTAATTTTATTGTGATGCCACTTGAGTGTGAGTACTTGGAATCTTGTTTGTCCAATCACATTTTTTCGACAAGAAGGGAAGACCTCTAGACTCTGCACCGATTGGTGCACGCACTCATATATTAGTGCAAAGTATCATTCAAGACTCAAGTACAACCTGAATGAGCTTCATTGAGCATAAAAGATAAAGAGCCCCTTCTTGCGCTGAAGATCTCACCATTTACGAAAGAACTGAGGCTACATTATTTCACCATTTATGCAAGAACTAAGGCTACACTATTTTTATTTTGCATTCAAGAGTGTGCATTTGTTTCCATACTCATTTGTTTTTTTGCGACCTCGACAACATGAGGACAAATAAATTATCTTAGGAGTACAAGCAAAAGGATAACGTTGGCCCTTCCATTAAATACTTCATTTTCTTTGGTGAATGTGATAGTAATTGTAAAAATCTATGTACTACCGTGACACACTTTAGAGCTGACTGGCCGTATTTTCCCGAGTTGAAAGAAAAGATAGGAAATCTCTCTTTTTAGAGTTATTATCCCCTAAAAAATATTCTTATGATAGGACTTGTTCCTTGTAAGAAATATAGTGAAACTCACTAGTAGAAAAAGGCCTTTGGTTCGGGCCATTAGTCCCAGCCGTGGCTGGGGCCAAGACTAATGGGTCGAACCGGACGGCCAAAATTCCCCGAAATCCTTTATCCCAGCCCATAATAGACCTTTGGTCCCGGTTTGAGATACAAACCGGGACTAAAGGGTCTGGTGCCTGCTGCGCAGTCCTGGCACACCCATTAGTCCCGGTTTGTATCTGAAACTGAGACCAATGGGGCTGGCCTATATATGGCCCAGCTCTCCTCTATTTTTTCATGGGGGAAGGTGTGGCAAAGTTTGAGCTAGGTTTTTTTTCTCTTATGCACTAGAGGTGCTCGATGAAATGCCTGTGAGAGCGATGCCACTTGAGTTCACACAAGATAAACATGATATGAGGTGCCCGAGCCACACTTAAGGTTTCTCCTCTTTGTTTCAAAGTGTCCTAAAAGGTTAGCAACTATTTTCTCGTTTAGACCGTGTGGTACTAATTTGAGCACCGTTTGATATATATGGTTGTATGATGCAGATGAGCCATCCATGGATGTACGGTGACCAATGCTCTGACGCTTACAGAGAAGGCGTGCTTTCTTTTCTCCTTGTGGCCGAGGCGAACAAGCGGCGAGATGGTTTTATGTGTTTTCCATGTGTTAAATGTCGGAATGAGTAGGCTCACACTTCCTCAAGAGTCATTCAGAGCCACCTTCTTCGGCCCGGTTTCATGTCCGGCTATAATGTTTGGACCAAGCATGGAGAAAGAGGGATTATGATGGAAGACGGTGATGAAGAAGAAAACGATGATGACAACTACCAATCTATGTTTCCTGAATACGCTGATATCGCAATAGAAGACAATAAATAAGAAGAGGGTGAAGAACGGGAACCAGATGAGCCCGTTGATGATCTTGGTCAGGTCATTTCTGATGCAAAGCGAGACTATGATACAGAAAAGGAGAGGTTGCAGTTTGAGCAGATGTTATAGGACCACAACAAATTGTTGTACCCAACTTGTGAAGATGGCCAGAAGAAGCTGGGTAGCACACTGGAATTGCTGAAGTGGAATGTAGAGACCGGTGTGACTGACTCGGGATTTGAAAAGTTGCTGGTAATAATGAAAAAGTTGCTTCCAAGAAATAACGAATTGCCCTCCAATACGTACGAAGCAAAGAAGCTTGTCTGCCCTCTAGGATTAGACATGCAGAAGATACACGCATGCCCTAATGATTGCATCCTCTACCATTGTGAGAAGTACGAGAATATGGATAAATGTCCGGTATATACTACATTGCGGTATAAGATCATAAAAGATGATCCTGGTGATGTTGAGAGCGAGCCATCCAGGAAGAGGGTTCCTGCCAAGGTGATGTGGTATGCTCCTATAATACCACGGTTAAAATGTTTGTTCAGACATAAAGAGCATGCCAAGTTGTTGCAATTGCACATGGAAGACCGTAAGAAAGACGGGATGTTGAGGCACCCTGCTGATGGTCGTCAGTGGAGAAAAATCGAGAGAGACTTCCCGAAATTTACTGGTGACGCAAGGAACTTATGGTTTGGTCTAAGTACCGATGGCATGAATCCTTTTGGTGAGCAGAACTGCAGTCAGAACAGCTGGCCCATGACTTTGTGTATCTACAACCTTTCTCCTTGGTTGTGCACGAAGCGGAAGTTCATTATGATGTCAGTGCTCATCCAAGGCCCGAAGCAACCCGGCAACGACATTGATATGTACCTAAGGCCATTAATTGATGAACTTTTACAGTTGTGGGCAAACCAGGTGGGACAGGAACTCCTCCAGCGCTCAGCATCCAGTCGGCGGGCAGCCGGTAGCCTGGCGGGCATGGGTAGCTAGAGGCCCATAGCGCCTCGGTCTCCTCGAGGGTTAGAATGGCCCAGTATGCGGTATCCATTGTTGTGAGAGGGAAAGATGTGGATGTGTGGATGGCCATGGCGGCCGGCCTAGATATAGAGAGAAAATGCGGAAAAATATGGCGGGAAGCAGAGAAAAATAGCGGGAAATATCTTTAGTCCCGGTTAGTGGCTCCAACCGGGACTAAAAGCCCCAGGTTAGAGGGAAAAGGTGGGAAAACATGGCGAAAAGCGGTGGGAAGTTTAGTGAGATTCAAAATACTTTGACTAGTTAGAATAATTATTTTATAGAAAATAAAATGGATTTGGATTAATTATTCAAATTCAAGCATTTTTTATGTTGAAAGTTTAGTGAGATTCAAAAATATGCAAAATATAATAGTTAATGCATTTTTAAATTGAAAATGGAAAAATGGTTAATAGTTTGACTAGTTAGAATAATTATTTTATAAAACATAAAATGGATTTGGATTACTTATTCAAATTCAAGCATTTTTTATGTTGAAAGTTTAGTGAGATTTAAAAATATGCAAAATATAATAGTTAATACATTTTTAAATTGAAAATGGCAAAATGGTTGAATGTTTGACTAGTTAGAATAATTATTTTATAAAATAGAAAATAGATTTGGATTACTTATTCAAATTCAAGAACTTTTCATATTGAAAATTTTCTCAAATTCATAAGTATGCAAAAACTGTATAATTCAAATGTTTAAAAAATATAATAGTATGCAAATTAAATTTTTTTACAACAGGCGCGTCCCTTGTTTTGGTCAAAAATTTGAAAAAAAAACCTGTAGTCCCGGTTCATGGCACACACCAGAACTAAAGGGGTGTTGTTGGCGCGCGCCCCTTGGGTGGTGCTGAAAACCCTTTAGTCCCGGTTCATGGCACGAACCGGGACTAAAGGGGTGACATTTAGTCCCGGCTCGTGGAACGCACCGGTTTGTCCCCTTAAATTCGCGCGCAGCTTCTCCCCCAATCTCATTCTACACTTTGTAGGAGCCCCTCGACGACCACGACGCTGGCAGGCTGCCCGATTCCAAGTCATCGTCCGCGTTGTCGTCTACGTCGTGCCTCGTCCTCCTCTCCGACCGCCCCACCTCCAGCCACCGTCGCCGCGCGTTGCCCCGTCCACGTTGGCCACTTCTAGCCGTCGCCACCTCGTCCTCCCTCTCCGGCCGCCCCACCTCCAACCGCCACCGTGCCGTTGCCCCGCGCCTGCAGGTACACTCCTCCGTAGCCAGCGTGTCTCATCTCCGGCCGGCAGCCAGCGCGTCGCCGCGCCGCCACGCGTCTGGCAGCCACTAGGGGGGCGGCGCTGGCCGCGGGCGGCAGAGAGAGGGCCGTATTTTTTTCTAGTATTTTTTTAGTCTTTTTTTGTAGTATTTTCTAGTATTTATTTTATAGTAGTTTTCTAGTGTTTTTTCTAGTATTTTCTATTATATACACTATTGTTATTATTTTCTAGTATGTTATTATTACTAGCTATATAATGTAATATATACTATGTTATTATTATTACTAGTATGTTATTATTTTTCTTCTAGTATTTTTTCTAATATTTTATTATTAATATATTGTGTATAAAAATATATAGTGTTGAATATATTAGTTTTCCCTATTGCATTAGTTATTATATATAGTGTAATATATATTTTTCCCTATATAGTGTTGAATATATTAGTTATTATTACTATTAGTTTACCCTATACTATATATTTCACTATAGGGTGGTGGTGCTCGCGGTCTCCCGGACTTATGGTTAGGGTGGTGGTGCTCGCAGGCACCCGGACTTAGGGTTAGGTGATGGTGCTCGCGGTCCCCAGAGATAGGGTGAGGGTGGTGGTGCTCGTGGGGCCCTAGACATAGGGTTAGGGTGGTGGTGCTCGCGGGCCCTCGGACTTAGGGTTAGGGTGGTGGTGCTCGCGGGCCCCCAGACTTAGGGTTAGGATGGTGGTGCTCGCGGGTGACCGGACTTAGGGTTAGGGTGGTGGTGCTCGCGGGCCCCTGGAGATTGGGTTATGGGTGTAGGTCAAGGGGTTTATAGAGGTATATATGGTGGGCGACCAGACAAGGGGCCCACGCGAGGCATCACTAGAATTTTGCTATTGTTTAGTATTATTGAAGCAAATTAGGTGTACATATTATTATTTAGAATTATTTTATATTGTGTGCATTTTGCAGAAAACTATGGATTCACCTAGTCCAATCCATAGAGACCTAGAACAAGAAGAAATTCTCGAGAATATGATCAACGGCGGCGCCCCCCATGTTCATCCAAAGAATCCCCGTCGATGTATTTGAACACCTCTGGTGAGGGTGAGGAGGTCGACCAAAATGATGAGGGAGAAGCCGATGGCTCCGATGATGGAGAAGCCGATGGCTCCGGTGGACCCTTAACGAAGTCCGACGAGGTATATATATGAAGTCCGGTGATCAGTAGATGCATTAATTGAGTTATATATATATAAATTGACGAATGTTTCTTCTCTTAGGCCTCCACATCGAGTAAAAAATATTCCAAATGAGACACGGCCAAAAAGTTGGATGCATCTACGTGTTATACAATTATGGTGGTATCACCACGGGGTGAACCGTTGGAACCCGAAAAGGCTAAAAGTGTATTTGTACAACAATGCGGAGTTATGGTTAGGGAACGAATTCCGATCATCGTTCGAGAGTGGAATAAGACCAAAGGGGCGGAAGAGGGTGAGTATGTCGCCGATAGGTACAAAGAGGATCTTTGGAATGACCTCATGACACATTTCACCCTGCCAGAATATGAGGATGATGCCGACACAGTTGCATTGAGGAAGAAAGTCAAGTAGTGGACTCTTACGAAGATGGCCGAACTATTCAAGAACTAGAAGAAATCATTATGGAAAAAGTATCATAAGAAGAAGACTCCTCCTAAATTCGAAGGCTATCTAACAAAGCAGCAGGCTAACTAGGATGCATTTGTGAAGTACAAGGAGTCAGAACCTGCTAACGAAAAGTCGGAAAAAAAAGAAAAATTCCACAAAGAAGAAATCTCACCATCACCTAGGGCCAGGAGGCTACATGACTGCCATGCCAAAGTGGGATGCTAAAGAGAATGATCTGCTTGCTCAAGGGATCACTCCAGAACCAATACGCGAAGAATGGGATTTGAGGGCAAAAAATTGGTTCCTTGGGCATGGGAGTGAGTATGATGATACTATAGTGGACCTTTTTTTGCAGTGACGGGATTAGGATACCTCGAGAGACATGGCAGAGAGTGGTGAATGAAATTAAAGAGGGGACAACAAAGTTCTGTCCCGATAGAGAGAAAGACTTGCTGACAAAGGTCCTTGGGAATGACGAGCGCAGAGGACGAGTACGAGGCCTTGGCCCTAGTTATACGTGGGAGATGGGGTTTCTCAAAGACAGAGATACTTATAGGAGCCGAGAGAGAGAAAAGAGGCGAAGACAAGAGGAGGAGGGTGACCGGTTCAACGAGTTGCTAGGAAGACTTGAAAAGCATCAGCAACAGATTGACGAACTTCGAGGAGTAGTGCGACTGGAAGATCCTACACTCGATATTACCGCCGTCCCATCTCAGTGGAGAAGCAGTGTGGTTGAATCAGAGGTCTCGTCTGACGATGCACGTATGGTAGATGGCGCTCTCGGCTACCCCGTGAAGGGAATATGCCCGAGAGGCAATAATAAAGTGGTTATTATCTTATTCCATGTTTATGATAAATATTTATTTTGCATTCTATAATTATATTAATTGGAAACGTTAATATATGTGTGTTTAATAAACAAAATACAAAGTTCCCAGTAATGCCTCTCATATAAACTAGCTTGTTGATTAACAAGATGATCAAGGTTTCCTGATCATGGACATTGGATGTTGTTAATAACGAGGTCGCAGCATTTATGAAATGATGTGATGAACATTCATCCGAAGTATAGCATTACGATCAAAGTCATTGTGTTTATATTTCTATAACATCATACGAAGTAATCTTAGTCCTTAGACCATGAGATCATGTTAATTGCTAACACCGGAAGAGTATCTTGATAACATCAAATGTCACACCATAACAGGATGACTATAAAGGTAGGTTATGTGCTACGAAGGTGTTATGTTGAGGCTCATGGATCAAGAGTGGGATGTGTCCATCCCGATGACGGATAGATATACTCTGGGCCCTCTCGGTGATATCACATTGAAATAGCTTGCAAGCAAGTGATGTGATCACTAGAATGTTATATCACGGGAACGAGAAAAGAGTGCATGTCGGCAACGAGATCAAACTAATTATGGAGATACCGATGATCGAATCTCGGACATGTAATATATCGCGAGACAAAGGGATTTATTACTAATGTTAAAGGTTCTCACAATCACATAAGTCATCGTTGAATGTGTGGGAGTCAGTACGGATCTCCAGGTCTCGCTTCTGATTATTGATCCGAGAGGGGTCTCGATCATGTCTGCATTATTCGCGAACCGTAGGGTGACACACTTAAGGGATACCGACACTATTTGGAGCAAATATGTTTCAGATAAAGATTTAAGAAAGCGCTGGAATTATTTCAATAGACACCGAAACTGTTTCGGGTGAAATTGCTGAAATTGGTTCTACATGTAATATTGAAATGTTGCAGGGGGTTTTATGTGAATGTTTGTTAATTAAAGTAATTAACAAAATTCTGAATAAAATTAATAAAAGAGTTTTATTAAATGAGAGAGCATTAAATTTAGAGAAATTTAATGCATTTAAAGTGGAGACTTTAAAAGAGAATGTGAAGGGGCATTTTAATGTGGAGGGGTTACCACCACATGAATGGGGGAGGTGAGGAGTCACCCTCCCATAAGGCGCCGGCCATGGGGGAGGGGTACCCCCCTCCTCTTATAAAAGGCCCCCCTCACACCCCTTCTTCCTCACACCTCCTCGTGAAGGATCTCTCTCCCCCTCTAGTATTATTTTCCCATGGTCTCGGATTAGCGAGATACATGTTCCCGGTGGCTTTATCTGGAAAGGAGTTACTGCTTCCGCTGCTTTGCTGGAGCGAGGGATGGAGGTTGTCGGGGTACTGGACGTGTGTGCAATCACGGATGCACCGCTGCTTTGTGGTGCTGTACTTGGTGGTGCTGGACTTGCTGGAGCTGGATCTGATGGACGTGCTGGAGACGGACCTACTGGACTTCATCACGATCTTGAGATCGGCAAGCGTACGACTACATCATCCATGAGTTCCTACTCGTTAATAAAACTTGTTGTCTTCGAGGGTAAGTTCTCCATGGATGTATATCCACCCGTTGCTCTGTATCTAGTAGATAGATCTTGGCGTATAGTTCTCACCGTAGGAAATTTTTTGTTTTCTATGCTGCGAACCCAACACCCCGTGGATGGAATCAAGGACCAGACATCTTGTGAGCTCCATCAGAAGATGAAGAACCTATCCATCAAGGTGGCAGTCGGATGTGTGCTTTACCTTGTTCACTTGACGCACGCTGGTATGGCTGTGAAATTCCAGCTGGCTATGCTAAAGTCGGGGTAGATGAAATCGCAACAGGGTGGGACTCAATGGAGCTTGACATCCCTGGACCTGAAGGTGATAGGACACTCGGAGAAGTATTGGGTGGTATCATTTTATGGGACAAGAACAACATCAAGCTTCCAGGCTCAGCGCCAAGGCTAACACCGCCTCTGAGTCGTCGCATGTCACCTTCCCACCATCACCTCCAAGAAGCCCACCCCATGACTACGACCACCACAGCGAGAGTCCATCTCGATCTCCGCCACACGGTCAGCCGTCTTCACTGTCCGCTAAGGACAATAAGCGGAAGCGTGCTCCATCGATGAGTACTAAACGACACAACAGCCCAAAACGACAAATGTCGCCCCTCCCAAGAGTACCTCATAAGAATCTTCCCATCAGACCTTACGATCGTACTGAAGAGGAAAGTGCATCGATCGCAAAGGCCAAAATGTGTTGCACAGCTTCAAAAGAAGAAACCTCAGCCCGCCCCGGTATACACCGAGAAGCAAAAAGCGTATGCACTTGGTTTTCTGAAAACAAAATCGCAATATGACTTGCACCATAAGCCAGATGACTATCTATGCACACTTCAAAAGGAAGTGAAGAAGAGAAAATCAAGTATGAGTGCAAACGGGAGCAAATCATCAAGTCAAAGTGCAACTGGGAAAAGAAAGGACGTCCCCCAGCTCGGGAAACAGGCCAAAAAGAGATCCCACCCCTCAGGGTGGTATCTTATGACATTCCCCAGCAGGATATGGAAGAAGTTGTGAAGCTTGCGGCCGCTATGAATGTGACTGTTAAGGAATTGCTAGGTTCCCAGGACGATAAGTTACGTAAGGATGATGTAGTCCCTACATATGTCCTAGGGATGCCTTTGGTCAGCATAGAGAGGTTGCAACAACTGTCAATACAAATGCGGAGTTTACATAACTAGTACTTGAAAGCCGCAAAGGAGAAGAAAATAATGATCATGACGAAAGTCCCACATGACTACTACTTCCGAGCCGACGAGGTCCATGTTGAGTTTCAAGCACTCTTCTAGTTATAAAATTTCGACGCCCTCGACAAAAGTCTCATGAGTTGCTATTGTCTGTAAGTGGTTGAATTTATTGTCTACATATAAGTTGTTCAGCTTTTCAGTTGTTCAGTTCATTGCATGTAATTATCCTCATTATATCCTTTTATACTCTATTATTATGTAGAATGAAGATCCAGGAATGTAAAAGAAGGTCACTCTTTAGTGTTGGGTTCATTGACCCAGATAAAATACATGTAAAGACGCTAACGGATAAACCCGAGGAGACGGAGGAAAACCTTCTAAGGTTTCTAACGGAGAAAATTTTCTGTGACCACATATTGTTTCCTTACAATTTCAAGTGAGGGTCTTACTCCTTTGTACACATTCAGTTTTGTTTATTCGATATTAAGTGTAATTGATGAGTTACTGATGTATATATAAACGTGTGCAGTTTTCACTGGGTTCTGCTAAACATTCAACTTGATAAGGGAAGAGTTGAAGTCATGGACCCATTAAAGAGACCCCTGGATTAGTTTAGGGACATGCAGGACATGCTCTAGAGGTAATTTTCGCGCTACATCGGTCTCTTTCGTTTATTTCCTGAGATATCACGTAATAAATAACTCATTCATTTTCTTTACCGAGCAGGGTTTGGAACCAGTTCAAGAGTGCGGTTATGGGTCACTTTAGTGAGAAGCTGACGTTTAAGCCGGTCTTGGTAAGTAGTACACGCATCTCTTTACTTCTAGTTTCAATACAATTATGATGCTAGATTATTATTTTGATTGAATTATATTCTCGCAAAGTGCGCTAGGCAGCCACCCAGGACGAATCTATATGGATTCTACATTTGCGAGTTCATTCGCACGTTTACTACTGAGCACAAATATTATAGAGTAGATGTAAGCAATACATTCACAATATTATTTTATTACCGTCACTTTTTGTTATCATGGTTGGTATTCATATTGATCTCCTTTTCTTATATAGTTCAAGAGAATGCGGGATCAGCTCCTACCATAACAACGCGTACTAGGAATTGCTGAAGAACTGGCAGGATTCTTGATAAACAAAATGATAGATGACGCCGAAGAATTTAGTGTGAATGGGCGCTACCGATGATCCCCGACCGTGTAATTGAATAGACGGGCTCTAGTCCCAGTAATTGTAATGTCCATGTAACTATCATGTATATATTTGTATGCTCGATCCTAAAACAAATTATCTTATATATGCACGAACGTGTACGGTATGTGGTAGCGTAGAAAACTATTTTGAAATAAAAAAAATGATACAAAATAAATTCTCTGTCGCGGCAGAGAAAGTGCCTAAAATGCTGCCGCGGTAGAGAACCATTTGTCCCGGTTCGTAATAGGAACCGGGACTAATGGGGTGCACCCAGCGCGCGCATTGGTCCCGGCTGGTAACCGGGCCGGAACTAGTGGGTGGGCCTTTAGTTCCGCCTCTCCAGTCCCGACCGGGACTAAAGCCCCGTTCTCCACTAGTGATTGTTTTTCCTATTCGTTCCCCTAATCCCCGCTATGAAATTCCAGAGAAATCATTGCAATAAGGCATAGATGGGAAGGTCATAAGTGCCTATACTGTAAAATAGATTTGAGATGGAATCAATATGACACATCTGATAAAATCGTAACCATAGAATATGAACCTAATCCAAATGCATATCTTTGTTTTTTACACTATGAAGATAGTGAGAAGAGATATATTTACATCCCAGAGGAGCTATAACGGGAGATACTATTGATATAGGTAAAGAAGTTCTTATAATTACTATAAGAACTTATGCATTGAATTCCACTTGTTAGACCACCAACCATATTGGTTAAAGATATGGCATGCAACTGTCTTCAGTCGGCTATACCCAGACTTCAGTGTATCCCATGCCTCTACAAGGCTCATGTTTTTAGTTCCTACCAAGAGGTGGTGGTTCCATTGACATAGGCCCCAACCTCTGGCAAGGCCCCAGTGAGGGGGTCCCCATTTAGGCATTTTCGTTGCATCCACACTCCACTTGGTGAGCTATATAATTCGGTTGGTTTTATATGACATTCTTACCCTAAATTTCATACTAATCAATTGCCAGAAGGAGAGAAAGAAGGCATGTAAATTCTGTGGAAGCAAGAAATTGGTTCCTCCATGGATGGATGTACTACCAGCATTGTTCTTTGCCTATCTCTAAGTTAACAATAAAATGTGAAATGTTGTGCTGAACAATTGAACCTAGATAGGTTCAGCAGCACCAGAGAATTTCAACGTACCACCGTCATGCAAGTAGCATAATAACGCCAATCAACCTTCTGTCTATCCTCATGTATATATAAAATTATGCGTAAACTGAATTCAAATCATTTCCAAAAATGGCGATTTTTTTGATCATCACGTCGACTACATCCAGGGAGCATAGTAACAGCCGTTTTTTGACAATCACATTGATTACATCGGCGATTTCATTGTGCGGTTGAATGTAAGATTCAGAAAGTTCTATCATTCTATTTCTACGAGAAACAAGCACGGTGTATTATGATCAGAGTTTTAAGAATGGGCACTTTTCACCGCACCCATCTCCACAGATTTGTCATGTTTTCCTCAGCCTAAAATATAATGAATTTCGGATTTGGTTTTTGCACATTAGTAGATTTCACCATTGTCGACATCTAGGACTTTTTGAGTTTTTCAAATGCCATTTTCATTTTTTTTCTTTCACAAAAGAGCTCCCTGGATCTGGAGCCATTCGTCCACTCTCGTTTCTTTGATTGTTATTCACAAAGCAATGCTCTATTATTCTCATCTTTGATGTTAGTGTGTGAGGAACAAGAGGACTCTATTTTGATAGAGCATTTGGTACACACATACTTCGGAAGAGCTTTCTAAACAACTACAAATCTCCGGTCGATACAATATTTTTTTCGAAAACCCACAAGAGAGCTGCGCTTCTAGCTGTTAAGTTAAAAGGAGCTCCAAAACCTACAGAACATGGAAGAGTCAAACTGCACATGCATCCGCCGCGCTATCGGTTTCCCGCTTTGTGGAGAGCTGATCTACCACACGCATATTCTATCTCTCGGAAAAATCTATGCTGACAAGTCGTCGGGAAGGCGTCGCCCTTTTTCGAAAGAAAGAAACATCGACAGGCCATCTATGCACCCCAACCAGCTAAGATTTTGTTCTTGGCGTCAAACACTTGAGATTACGATCCAGCCAAAATGAGATGATTTTCTGGACCATGGACAGCTGAACCTAGCTTGGTTCAGCAGGACAAAAGAATCTCACTAATTCATCGTCATGCAAGTAGCAGAGTAATACTAATCATCCTTCTGAGTAAACTGAATGCAGAAAGTGTTTAGCAGACTGAATCATCACACACACCCTCAAACTCGGTGTAGCCTCACTTTATGTATCTCCATCTTACAAGCAGGACTAATATCAAGCAAGGTGCTCAAGCCTACCAAGTTCTCTGGTTGTATTTACACCTTCTTATTGATCTGAACTGATGTCGCCGTATCCCCGTTCCATCCCATCCACGTGAGAGTAATCGAATCTGCTAGTTCCTCCAGAATGCAATAGAGTGTGGCGGATAGGATGTGTGAAGCAGGATTGCTTGGTGGTCAGCGGAGCCACGGAGAAGAGGAAGAATAGCTGAGACGACGGAGTATGAGGGGGAGACATGGCGACACTTCTAACCGTAAAGTGCATGCCGTAATTACGGAGATCAAAAGGTAATTCCTGGTGCCTTCTATGCCAATAGAATCCAAATTCAAATTCCTAGTAGGGCAGAGACAGAACAAGTGATGCGAGAAATGAGATTGAGTAGTAATTCTAAAACATCGGTAAAATGATGAATAAGCGTAAGGAAGCATTGCTATTTTTAGAAGACTTTGTTGGATTTCTTGCCTAATTGGCCTAGCCCATATTTTATTTTAATAATTCCTAAAAATATTAGAGGCTCATGTGGCCCATTCATGCATGGCAATAGGTGGGAGAAATGTTTAGTCCCACATTGCAAGCAGACCATCTTAACAAGGTCAACTATGGAAGCAAAATTCACAGCATTAGACACAACCATTGTTGAAGCAGAGTGGCTTCGTGAACTCTTGATGAACTTATCTGTGGTTGAAAAACCAATACCCGCAATCCTTATGAACTGCGATAATCAAACAGTGATTTTCAAAGTAAATAGTTCTAACGATAATATAAAGTCATCAAGACATGTGAAGAGGAGACTGAAATCTGTCAGGAAAATGAGAAACTCCGGAGTTATTGCATTGGATTATATCCAAACATCTAAAAACTTGGCAGATCCCTTCACAAAGAGTCTATCACGCAATGTGATAGAAAATGCATCGAAGGAGATGGGTATGAGACCCACAATATGAGTTTTTCACAGTTGTAAACCATTCTATGTGATCGGAGATCCCGTAAATTAGAACTGGAAGACAAGTTGTTGATTAGCTGAGAAGAAAGTATCTCTACTTTAATGAACACCACTCCATGAAGATGTAATACTTTCCTATTTTACATGGTAGGTTGATTTATTATCTTAATATGTTTTAAGTGGCTTATCTTAAGCAGAGATGTTGTCTTGCAGAACATCTTTTAAAGAACACACATATATGAATCTGACTGTTAAATGTCGCAGTCTATGAGAGTAGGGTGCTCTCTAATAAATTCATGAAAGGCCATGGAGTATGACGCATAAGCTCCACCATGGAGAAGTCCTAGGCAGCCTAGTATCAATCAAGACTTTGTGTGAATCTAGGTTGGTAGCAAACTTGCATTTCAAGGCATAGTCCACTGTACAAGTTGTAGCCTAGTGTAGCATAAAGTTCTACATGGAAGTTCAAATAATAGTCTCCATTATAGTACCGGTATATAAAAAAATGTTTTGGAATCAAAGGCAAACTTCATGTGCCTCTGGGATCTGGTGGGAGATTATTGGAATTTTTTCCTAATTGGCCCAGCCCATATTCCATTTTAATAATTCCTAAAAATCATAGAGGCCCATGTGGCACATTCATGCATGGCAAGGGTGGGAGAAATGTTTAGTCTCACATTTCTAGTTGAAGGGAGATTTCACCACCTTATAAGGGGTTCTTCCACCACTTGGTAAAAAGATGAGAAGGAAAGAGCCGTACACGCGCGCTCCTCCTTCTCTGCCGCCCGCCTCGCCTCGTCATGCCGTCCGCGCGCGGGCGCGCGGGTTGCGGGAATGCCTCAAGCCGAGAGCTTCCCTTTTTTTGTCGCGCGTGAATGGATTAATTATCTGAACAGTCTACGTAAGTGGTTGTTTAATATTTTTTTGGCTGCGCACGAATGGATTAATTATCTGAACAGTCTGCGTAATTAGGTGTTTAATATGCACTCAATGAAGATTTAATACGAACGTTTCTTCTGAGAATTAATTTGGACGTTTCCTATACGGTTTAATTCGGACGTTACCTCTGCGGTTTAATTCTGACGTTCCCTCTAAGGTTTAATTCGAACTTGATGGAGACCGTTTCCTCTCTCGACGCTGCACGTTGGCATGTGCCTATAAGAGTGAGAGGTCGCTCCTCTCCTGTTACAAGCTTCGCCTCCAGTTCCACAACATCGTGATGCCGCTCCATTCTTCTCCATCATGTCTCGCGACGTGCATCGTTAGCTAGGACAGTAGGTCTCCAAGACCCCGCTGCTTCGAGTTCTGTACGGGAGAAGGGCGATAAGGTTTTTGGTGAGCACTATCGGCGCGACTATTGACTTCATCACGTACTCCTTCATGGATAGCGACTGCGCCAACAACGTCTTCCCCAACGAGGACGTCTTCCCCGACATCAACAACATCTTCCTCGACGACACGGCTGACGATGGTGCCAACACCAACACCGGCGGTTCCTCTAGCGGTCTCTCTACTATGATATATATCTTCTTACTTAATCTTGTTTATCTAAGTCAGATAGTATGTCGTTTCTTTTGGGTTGCTACAGATCTTGTACATATATTATCTCAAGTTGTATGTTTTGCAATTCTCTTCGATATCCGCTAAATCATATAATTAGTTTAAATTCTGTTATTCTATTCACGTTTTATTTAGCATTTATCTTGGGTAAATTGCTCTTGAACTCAACAGACTTTGTTGGTCGGAAGTGACGTGATGCCAGTGGTCCTCTAGTAGGTCAATAAATGAGAATCTGTTTGTTATGGATTTAGTCCTCGGGTAGGTCAGAGGCAACGAAAGCTTTATCATCATCTGGACAAAACAATGTGTTTTTTTAGCTTTTTTAGCATTAATATGATCCGCCTGCAAAGTTCATAGAAATAAAAACCCAATTGCTAATGTTGCATCTTGAAAAGCAAAGTTGGGCTAAGTGGAACCATCGCCACCTAGTTGTGTTCATATGTCATGGGGAGTCAAACTCATTTTCATGAAGTTTGATGGTCTGACTTTTGCATTAATATGTTGCACCTACAAAGTTTATAGAAAATAAAATCCAACGGCTAATGTTCATTTTTGAAAGCAAAATGCTGGCTAAGTAGGATCAACGCTGACTAGTTGTATTCATATGTGGTTTGGGAGTCAAATTCGTTTCCATAGAGTTTGGACTTTATTCCAAGCTCAAACGAACACGTCTCTATGTTCAACTATAAAATATGAAATGTTCTACTGGACGATGAACAATTGAACCTATCTAGGTTTCAGCAGGACCAGAGAATCTCACCGGGCCACCATAAGGCAAGTAACATAGTAATAACGATCACTCTCTGTCTATTCTCCTCTATGAAATAAAATTTATGCCCAAACTGAATTCAAATATCTCACAAGGATCAAGACAGTGGATTGTGAATCCACCATTCGCGGGTTCAATTCCCGTCGTTCGCACATCACATTATTGCAAATTAAAAGAAATGCAATTTTAGTTAAGTATTTACTTATGTCAGCGAAGAATACGACTATCGCTATATCTTTCCTACGCATTGATCATCACGCAGCCTAAATCAGTATCGTACATTCACTGGTGCAGGTGAATGTAAATTCAGAAAGTTCTCTCATTCTATTTATGCGAGAAATAGGCACGGTGTATTATGGTCAGAGTCTTCCTATGTGTTGATGCTCTGTTAACTGTTCTTGTTGAAAGAAAAAAAAAAACTCCAGCGCATTGATCATCACGCAGCCTAAACCTGTAATACTAGTATATTCATTGGGGCAGGTGAAAGTAGATTCAGAAGCACAGTGTATTACGACCAGAGTTTTCCTTTGAATACTACTCCGTTAACTGTTATTCTCCAAAGAAAAAAAAAGATAATCTGTCGCTCTGAACTTCTGATCTTTTCCTTTAAGATACGCAATAGTACAAGCATATGCTTGCTAGCTAAACTATGCTTCTGTGGCTGCTTCTTTTCTCTTCTTTCTCTTCTTCTTGACCTTACCGTTACTTCCCTGTGTCGACGAGGACGACGCCATCGCCATGGACTCTGCCTCTGAAGCGGCGGCCTCGTCTTCCGCGTTGGGCTGCATCCCCCTCATGACCACCGCCGGGAACACCCAGTTGGAAACCAAGTAGAAGAGCAGCATAACGGCACTGCACAATTGTGGTGTTCCACCAAGAAAGTCAAGAACTGAAATAGAATTCTGACTGCCAGCTGCTATACATACATGATGCCTATGTGTGGTACACACTACAGAGTTTACAGTTATGTGCACTCGCCTGATGGGGATGAGCGAGGAGACGTCGCCGGTGTCGGCGGGGGATCCGGGCACCAGCTTCGGGGCGAGGATCTCGCTCAGCTCCGGCGGCAGCGCACGGAGGCGTCGCGCTTGGCGCGGAAGCATCGCTCTGGCACTCGGCGCAATTGCGGCCGCCGTATCTCTGCGGCGGGCGCCATGGGCCCCGGCGGCGCCGGCGAGACACCGGGAGCCTACCGTCAGAGTGACGGCCTCCATGGAGACGAGACGACACGGTAGGAATTTGTCGAGAGGTTTTAGGTTGGATAGCTCGCTGTGGCTGGCTAGGTGGGTGAGGTCTAGATGCCTTCCGTTTTGGATAACGAGTTTGGCGCGTTTCCTTCCCCTGCTAACATCTGCTTTGGGTGGCTGCCACTGCACGGTTTACGCTGCTCGCCTGGTTTCTGTCTACGAGTAGCATTTTTTTCGCCATGTAATCCACTTTATTAATTCAAAAATTCAGGATTACAATCTGCTTGGATAGATATGGACCTAAGCAAGAACCCAGGGGCACAAGTATGAGATCCAAAATTAGCAGATCGGTTCAAATAAAGAAGATTGAAAATCTGGAACGTTTTACTCAAAGTCTTCAACCCATTCAGGATGTGAACACCCTACATCCGCACCTCCCGCACATCATTCCGGAGAGAAACAATGGATGCACAATCCGTCTGGAACCTGGGAAAGATGGCGTCGAGCCGCAACTTCCAATCCATTTTTACAAGCCATGAGTTTACTCAAAGATGGCGGCGCGCGGCGGTGACTGCGGGCTGCGGCAACACACGGTAGGTAGAGACTCTGTGTTCGTGGTATTTTGCGGGAACGATAAGGTTTGTTCACGAGACAAAATATTAATAAAATAGATGTCGTTGGAGTTTCGCCGGAGACTATATAGCAAAAAAGTTGTTCTAATATAGCAAAATTGATTTCACCAGAGATTTTGTCCAGAGACCTCGCCGGAGATCTTGTAGCAAAAACTTTGTGCTATTGTAGTAAAACCGTAAAATGATGGTAGCAAAAAAAATGCTAAAGTAGCAAAACCAACGATCTCGTCGGAGACTTTCGCCGGGAGATCTCGTTGGAGATTCTATAGCAAAAACATTCCACTATTACAGAAAAACACAAAACGATTGTAGCGAAAAATTTACGAATATAGCAAAACCAACTTTGCACATAAAATATTGTAGCACCCCGAAAAAAGCGAAAGTAGCAAATCAAATACGAATACGTCGCTAAAATAGTATACAAATGTAGTAGGAGGATGGTGCACGGAGAGAAGCAGGGTGGTCGCCGCCCGCAGCAGCTTACACGTCACACATCATCTTAGCCATAGTCATCTGATGCTGCTGGTGTGACAGACCTTGAGGTCGGAGATGGCAGCAGCGTCGACCATTGCTCGCATCGTCGTCGCCGTAGTTGGAGGTGTGCCGGCACCGAGCTAAAAGGAGGGCACGGGATCATCCCCGGCGGCGGGCGTAGGAGCTCCGGCTAGGACGGATCAAGGCAGGGGTGGGGGTTGTACGTCGGCGGTTGGGGACCTCCGCCAGGAGCCATGGCATCCGGGGCTATGGCGGCGTGTGTAGGGATTGAGGGGCGGCGGCG
Organism: Avena sativa; assembly: GCA_916181665.1. Classification (NCBI taxonomy): domain Eukaryota; kingdom Viridiplantae; phylum Streptophyta; class Magnoliopsida; order Poales; family Poaceae; genus Avena; species Avena sativa. The sequence continues at coordinate 452,764,559 of OV702295.1, read as the reverse complement.
GCACGCGGCGTTGACTGCGGGCGGCGCAGCGTATGTAGAGACTCTGTGCTCGTGGTATTTTGCGGGAAGGATAAGGCATAGCAGGTGGGCCACGTTGTTTGGAGCGACCCAGGGATGAGGGCGCACAATCCCCCGGCTGATCAGCATCAATTTTTCTGCAAAATTTGGCCAATAGGTCTTTTTTCTCTATTTATTTATTTTGTTTTAATGAATATTTTTAAAACCTATTTTTTCAAAATCCAATCAATTTTATATTTTTAATATTTAATAATCATAATATATTTTAAATCATTTTTTTCAAAACTAACCATTTTTAAATTTTGAACTTTTATATCTGAACATTCTTTAGTTTGAATATTTTCAGAATCATAAAAGGTAAGTAAAAAAGAAAAGAAACACAGAAAAAACAGAAAGAAAACGCTACATGGGCCGGCCCAAGGAGTATTGCTTGGTCAGCCTCACATGTAAAAAACGCTACATTTTCAAATCTTTCTAGAGGCCATCTCCTGCTGAAATCTGACCAAGGTCAGCCTTACGTGTAAAACCGACCGACAGATGATCTCGAAGGTGCCAAAACCGACAGCCGATCTCGTTCATGCCACCCGTGTTCATGGTGATGCACGATGAGCTGTATGCCTAGTTGCCTACGCGCTAGCTAGCTCGCACACACCTGCAGGATCGATGTCGCTAGCTCGCTCTCTTTCTTGCACCACGAGATCGGGATCTCACGCGCAATTCCTGCGCGAAGCAGTTGACGACCGTCCCGCGCTGCTGCACTTGCTTGCAGGCTGGCAGCAGCAACTCCCAAAGCGTGTCGTCGATCGTGGCCGTCCGTTACTGACGTTGTCAGCACCGAGCGATTCGTGGCTACGGTACAAATGTATCGTATCACACGGTAATTCTTCTTCCACCGGCGCTCTTAAGCTCGGCCCCAACCGAGTTGGGTGGAGGCTAAAATTCAGCCCGCACCGGCCACCCGCAACCACCGCCGGAAAGTTGGGCCGCCCACAAATATGTCTAGCACATCCTTTCGATCCCCGGAACGGGTGGCGCTGCCAGCAATGTGTGCCACGCTAGAAAGGCCACGCTGGGACTCTTTGCCAGCGACACAAACAACCCACCACCCATGATGGCTCGCCTTCCGACAGCAGGAAATGGCACCGAGGAAATGACACAAACAACCCACCCATGATGGCTTGCCTCCCGATAGCGGGAAATGGCGTCGCCGCCATCGTTTCCCGCCGAGCTTTTCCTCTTCCTGCCTGTTCCAGCATCGTTTCGCGTCTGTATGTTTCCCGCCGCTTCTCGCAAGATGTCCCGCAGGAGCGGCTGCTCTGTTATAAAAAGGGCCACGCCCGTGGAGGAGCAATGCACCACCAGAGCTCGAAACCAACAATGCATGGCCATCGTCTTCCTCCCACTCACGCACGCAACCCACGTGGAGGAGAGCATGCGACGCCTCTCCATGCCACCACCAACGCCTACCAAGCCGCCGACAACAACGCTTCGACGAGCCGAGGGACAGGCGAATCGACCTGCGGGTGATCTGGCCGATATCCAAGCTACATGGGCGCAGCAGCACGGGAGCTCCCGTGGCCGGGCCGACCGTACCAAGGGCCAGTTAACCGGACTACCGGCCAACATTTCAGGTGGGACGTTTTCAACACCGTCTTCCTGACGCGGCACCTTCTGGAAGAACTCGACGATACCGACACGGAGTGCTTCCATGCCATGCGTGCCAACCCCGGCGACGCAGTCGTGCGTGCCTGCCTCGACCAACTCGGGAGGAGCCGGAGACACAAAAGGCCATCTACCACTCTCTCGAAGAGGAGTGAGGCCTTAATGATTGGCCGTTGTCGTCGAACCGTCCTGCCAAGGGTGCTTCCAGGCGACGCGGCACGTAACCAGCGACGCCGTTAGTTGTCCGTTTGTAACTTTTAGTCCTTCCTATCCTATGTAAATTTGTCTAAATGTTAAATGAAACTTTTATAGAGTTGTTTGGGATGATTCGTCGGAGACAACGGGCCTCAAAATCACTGGCGCCGGCATGTTTACCAGCTGTGCTGTTTGGATGCGCCGGCGGACGCCAGTGGAGATCTCTAATTAGTTGTTTCGTACTTCCCTCATTTCAAAATATAAGATGTTTTATCTTTATGAGAGGAGTATATCTAGATTTTACTAGTGTGTAGTTTTATATAATATAGGTTTGGAGTAAACCTACACACTAAAAGAATTTAGATATACTACTTTCACAAAGTTAAAATATCTTATATTTTGATACGGAGGAAGTATTATGGTAGCCAGTTTTGAGACTGGTAGGCTGATTAATTAGCTGCTAGCCTCAGGCCACGACTTGGCAGGATCATCAAACAGGAGTAATAATGTGGAGTAGTAGTACGGAGTACTATTGCTGATGTTCATTGATGATCGATTGCGTACGATCTGTCTGCTTCGTTTGCTCAGGCGAAGTGGGCAACTTGATTAGTATAACATTCTGACACTGATCATTATTTGTCCGTTTGTTAAGTCACCATCGACCACTAGGGAGAAAGAATATGTATTAATTAATTCCTGTCAGGTGGTCTCTCTCTAGATTTAAGCTAAGCATGGGATCCGTGACTTCACACTTGCTGGGCTATCTAGCTAGAAAATTGACCATGATGGATCATGCATGCACATAAACTATTGATTGATTCATCTGGGAAGCACACGCGCACTACCTATAGGTAACATGCACCTGCACGTTGGTCACTTCATTCCAATGCAATATTTTCACGCAACTGATAGACGAGTATCGTCGTTCTTGAAATGATCATGGGATCCGTGACTTCACACTTGGGCTTTGTTATTTGTAGAAGATTGTCATGCAAGGACGGATCAAAGCTAGCTAAAGCACGAATAATCATTCTTCCGCGTGCCATGAAGTACTCCAGCAATTTTAAGATACACATAAGACACTATTATTAGGTGTACAAGTTTGACCAGTCTTGTATATGCAAGAGTATATCTGCATATCGATTGTACATGTAAGAATAATGTTCCTTGCTACATTTGTCTTTCATGTCATATGTGTTCTTTCATTAATCTTATAATCATATTATAGTGAAAATCGTAATCAAGTTGTACATAGAGATTTTGAAAATGTCAAAACACATGATATCCATGCACCCTATGTTTAATAAGAAATTGAGGAGGGTGTGTTAGAAATAATGAGCTAAATAAATAAGCCCATATAGATTTTAGATTTTCCCTAAATCTCAAAGCCCATGTGTGTGGAAGCCCACGTGTGATTTGGCCCAATTTGGTGGCAGCTCACATATGAGTGGACTGGGAGCTAAAGTTTAATCTCACATGGAAAGTTGGAGGAGAGTTACACCACCTTATAAGGTGGAGTGGTTCACCACTTAGTAAAGTGAGTGAGAAGAGGAGAACTACACGCGCGCTCCTCCTCCTCCGACGCCGCCGCTCGCACGCCTGTCCCGTCGCGCGCGCGCGTCGCGGGTTGCGGGAATCTCGCCGAGCCGAGATCTCCTGGATCGTGGGCTATCTGTAACCCCGAACGTGCGCAATGTGGGCTTGGTCCACGACGTGCCCTATGCGGGACTCCCGAGCCGCTCTATATAAACTCCAGTGCGGCTTCCACCACGAACACACCAAAAACCAATCTAGGGTTTGCCAACCTCTCTGCTTGCGCCGCCACCGTAGTCTACTCCATCCCGCTTGCCGGCGTGCACCGGCAGACGGGAGAGCAGGTCTCCGGAACCACTCGCCTTTGCGATCCTGTACAGGAGAGGGCGAATAAGGTTTTTGGGAAGCGCCCTGCGCGACTGCTCAAGTTCTGCATCATGGCTCGTCTTCCATCCAAGTCGGGCGGTGTTGCCTATCGTCGTCTTCGCCGCCGTCTGCTTCGACCAATCTTTCCCAAGGCTACTGCTGCGATTACTGCAATCGAACGGTGCGTGCGACGTGCTGCTGTCTGGTTATTAATCATGTTCTGCGAGTACATGTTTAGCTACTGCCTGTTTCCATTCATCTTGTTGTTTAGTACATCTAGTATGTTCGAGTTACATGTGCGAGTAGCTGGTATTGTCATGTTTAATATTCTAGAATTAATCACGGAAATTGTGCCTAATTATCCAACAATCCAAAAACCTTATTATAGGCAATTTTCTGAGATAAACATGGGACACTTGGCCGATGCGATGAAGCCGGAAAAGTTTACCGGTGTTCACTTTAAGAGGTGGCAGTACAAGACCACTATGTGGCTGCAAAATCTGAAAGTATTCGAGGCTAGTGAGGGTTTACCTGAAGGAACTATATCAGAACAAGTTCAAGGAAACCAATCTTGCCTTTGTGGGATGCGTTCTGAGTGTTCTTGACAACAAGCTGTTTGATGTGTACATGCACTTCAAAGATGGCAAAGAGCTCTGGGTGGCACTAAACGCTAAGTTCGGTATAACAGATGCTGGCGGTGAACTGTACATCATGGAGAACTTTCATGATTACCGGATGGTTAACAATCGTTCTGTAGTCGAACAAGCTCATGAGATACAGTGCTTTGTCAAGGAGCTTGAAATCCTTAAGTGTAACTTACTTGACAAGTTTGTGGCTGGATGCATCATTGCAAAGTTGCCTTCTTCATGGAGGAATTTCGCCACAACTCTCAAGCATAAGAGACAAGAGATATCGGTTGAAAACCTGATAGCGTCTCTTGATGTTGAGGAGAAGGCTCGGGCTAAGGACACTGCTGAGAAAGGAGGCGAGGGTCAGTCTAGCGCCAACATGGTGCAGAAGAGGACCTTCGGCAAGAACAAAGGGAACTATACGCCCTCCTTCAACAAGCCTGAAAAGACTACAACCTTCAAGAAGAAGAAGCCGAACAAGGCTGAGCTAGGTTGCTTTACCTGTGGAGAGCTCGGGCACTTTTCTAAGGACTGCCTAGAACGTGCAGATCGTAAAGGGAAAAAGGGGAAGACTGTCAACGTCGTGACTGCTAGCAATGCTGATGGGTATGGTAATCTATTTACTGTTCTTTTAGTTTTTCAATCACCATGTTGGTGGATTGATACGGGTGCTAATATTCATGTGTGTGCTGACATCTCTATGTTCACTTCTTATCAGGTCGCTCGGGATTCATCCGTCCTAATGGGGAATGGGTCACATGCTTCTGTTCATGGTGTTGGCACGATGGATCTGAAGTTCACTTCGGGAAAGATCGTGCAGCTGAAGAACGTGTAGCATGTCCCTTCCATGAACAAGAATCTCGTTAGCGGCTCCCTTCTATGCAGAGATGGGTTTAAGGTTGTTTTTGAGTCTAATAAAGTCATTGTGTCGAGACATGGATAATCTATTGGTAAAGGATATGAGTGCGGAGGGTTGTTCCGCTTTTCACTTTCAGATTTTTGTAATAAGTTCGTAAACCATATTTGTGGCGGTGTTAATGATGATACCAGTGTTTGGCATCCTCGTTTATGTCACATTAATTTTGGTTTGATGTCCAAGTTGTCCAATATGAGTTTAATTCCGAATTTTACTATTGCCAATGGTTCCAAGTGTCATAGTTGTGTGCAATCAAAGCAACCTCGAAAGCCTCACAAGGCAGCCGAGGAGAGAAACTTGGCACCTCTGGAGCTCATACATTCTGATCTTTGTGAGATGAATGGTGTGTTGACAAAAGGTAAAAAGAGATATTTCATGACTTTGATTGATGATGCGACTAGATACTGCTATGTTTATTTATTGCGCACAAAAGATGAAGCTTTAGACTACTTTAAAATTTATAAAGCCGAAGTTGAAAATCAACTAGAGAGAAAGATCAAACGTCTTAGGTCGGATCGTGGTGGTGAATATTTCCCCAAAATCTTCGATGAATTCTGTGAGGAACATGGCATTATTCATTAAAGGACGCCTCCCTACTCGCCTCAATCAAACGGGATTGCCGAGAGGAAAAACCGCACGCTGACTGACTTGGTGAATTCCATGTTAGCCACCGCTGGTTTATCTAAGGCATGGTGGGGGAGGCCTTGTTGACAGTGTGTCATGTCCTAAATAGAGTTCCTAACAAGAATAAAGATAAAACCCCTTATGAGGAGTGGGCTGGGAGAAAACCATCACTTTCTTACTTGCGCACTTGGGGGTGTTTGGCTAAGGTCAACATACCGATTCCTAAGAAACACAAACTTGGACCAAAGACAGTGGATTGCATCTTTCTAGGATATGCTCCGCGGAGTGTAGGCTATAGATTTTTAGTAGTTAAATCTGAGGTTCCTGATATGCATGTTGATACTATAATGGAATCTCGTGATGCAACATTCTTTGGGAATATGTTTCCTATGAAAGATATGCATAGCACTGCTAGAATTTCTTCTGAAATACTTCCTGAAACTAGTGCATCTAGTGAGAATTTTGAGCAACCACGTGAGGAAGAAGTCCTAGAGAAGGATGACAATGAAGCTCCTACACGGAGTAAGAGACAGAGGGTTGCAAAATCCTTTGGAGATGATTTCATTGTGTACCTTGTGGATGATACTCCCACTTCCATTGCAGAGGCATATGCATCTCCTGATGCAGATGATTGGAAAGAAGTTGTCCATAATGAGATGAACTCGATTCTTTCTAATGGAACTTGGAAACTATCAGAATGGCCCCATGGCTGTAAGCCTGTGGGTTGCAAGTGGGTGTTCAAGAAGAAGCTAAGGCCTGGTGGTACTATTGAAAAGTACAAGGCTCGACTTGTAGCAAAAGGCTACACCCAGAGAGAAGGTGAAGATTACTTTGACACCTATCCACCTGTTGTTAGACTGACCACCATTCGAGTACTACTATCCCTGGCTGCCTCTTATGGTCTTATCGTTCATCAAATGGACGTTAAGACAGCTTTCCTCAATGGAGAGTTGGAAGAGGAGATCTATATGGATCAGCCTGATGGGTTTGTGGTAAAAGGTGAAGAGAGAAAGGTGTGCAAGTTGTTAAAATCTTTATATGGCCTGAAGCAAGCACCTAAGCAATGGCATGAGAAGTTTGACAGAACATTAACTTCTGTTGGCTTTGTCGTTAATGAGGCTGACAAGTGCGTCTACTATCGCCATGGTGAGGGCGAAGGTGTTATATTATGTTTGTACGTGGATGATATCCTTATCTTTGGTACAAACATGAATGTGATAAATGAAGTTAAGTCCTTCTGTCAAAGAGCTTTGATATGAAAGATCTAGGAGAAGCTGATGTTATTCTGAATATCAAGATGATTAAGCACGAGAGTGGGATTACTTTGACGCAATCACACTATGTTGAGAAGATCTTGAGCCGTTTCGGTTTCGTTGATGGCAAGTCTTCCCCAACACCTTATGATCCCAGTGTGACATTACGAAAAAACAAGAAAGAGCCGAAAGAACAATTGAGATACTCTCAAATCGTTGGCTCACTTATGTACTTAGCTAGCGCGACAAGACCCGACATCTCTTTTGCTGTGAGCAAGTTGAGTAGGTTCATGTCTAACCCGGGTACTGAACATTGGTGTGCACTTGAAAGGGTCATGCGCTATCTATGTGGTACAATGAGTTATGGGATACACTATTCGGGACATCCGGCGGTGCTCGAAGGATATAGTGATGCGAACTGAATCTCGGATGTAGATGAACTCTACGCCACTAGCGGGTATGTATTTACCTTTGGAGGTGGCGCGGTATCATGGAGATCTTGCAAACAAACCATATTGACAAGGTCCACTATGGAAGCAAAACTTGCTGATTTAGACACAGCCATTTTAGAGTCAGAATGGCTGCGTGAACTCTTGATGGACTTGCCGGTGGTTGAGAAACCTATACCGGCCATCCTCTTGAATTGTGATAATCAAACTGTTATTGTCAAAGTGAACAATTCTAAGGATAACGCGAAATCATCAAGACACGTCAAGAGACGTTTGAAGTCTGTCAGGAAATTGAGAAACTCCGGAGTAATTACTGTTACGTATATTCAAACTGACAAAAACCTGGCAGATCCCTTTACAAAGGGACTATCACGAAACGTGATAAAAAGTGCATCGAGAGAGATGGGTTTGAGACCCATGGATGTTACACAGTAGTGGTAACCCAACCTTTTTGATCAGAGATCCCGTGAATTAGGACCTGGGAAAAACAAGCTAGTGGTGTGACGGAGGAGAGTATTAGACAACCCTCTCTATGTGAAGATGTATAACTCTCAAAAGCTGTAAGGCAGGTTGGCAACATGCCTTAATGTGTTTCTGTTGGCTATGATTAGCAAAGATGCCGTTCTACAGAGCATTCTTGAAAGAACACACCTATACGAGTTCCGATTGTTAAACGTTGCAATCTATGAGATTTAGGTGATCTCTAGTAAACTCATGAAGAGACCAAGTAGTATGACGCATATGCTACACCCGCGGGGTAGGCTACTGGCAGCCAGGTACTAGTTATGACTTTGTGTGAAATCTAAAAGCACCAAACTTGCAATTCAAGGTTCGTCCATTGTTCAAGTTGTTGATAGACGTAGCTCAAGGTTCTAGGCGAAAGTTCAACTTAACAGTCTCTGCTGAAACACTGGTATATACACAAGTAGCGAGAATTGGCAAATCTTCAAATGGGCATTTGAGATCTGGTGGGGGGTTGTTAGAAATAATAGGCTGAATAAATAAGCCCATATAGATTTCAGATTTTCCCTAAATCTCAAAGCCCATGTGTGTGGAAGCCCATGTATGATTTGGCCCAATTTGGTGGCAGCTCACATATGAGTGGAGTGAGAGCTAAAGTTTAGTGCCACATGGAAAGTTGGAGGAGAGTTACACCACCTTATAAGGTGGAGAGGTTCACCACTTAGTAAAGTGAGTGACAAGAGGAGAACTACACGCCCGCCTGTCCGCTCGTCTCGTCACGACGCGCGCGCGCGCCTCGGGTTGCGGGAATCTCGCCGAGCCGAGCTTTATTTTTGCTGCTTGGGAAAACTTGTGTGGTTTTGACAGACGTGTCAACAGTTAGCCTATTCGGGTCGCTCCCGGATCGTGGGCTATCTGTAACCCCGAACGTGCGCAATGTGGGCTTGGTCCATGACGTGCCCTATGCGGGACTCCCGAGCCGCTCTATATAAACTCAAGTGCGGCTTCCACCACGAACACACCGAAAACCAATCTTGGGTTTGCCAACCTCTCTGTGCGCCGCCACCGTAGTCTACTCCGTCCCGCTTGCCGGCATGCACCGACGGACGGGAGAGCAGGTCTCCGGAACCACTCGCCTTTGCGATCCTGTACGGGAGAGGGCGAATAAGGTTTTTGGAAAGCGCCATGCGCGACTGCTCAAGTTCTGCATCACGGCTCGTCTTCCATCCAAGTCGTGCGGTGTTGCCTATCGTCGTCTTCGCCGACGTCTGCTTCGACCAATCTTCCCCAAGGCTACTGCTACGATTACTGCAATCAAACGGTACGTGCGACGTGCTGCTGTCTGGTTATTAATCATGTTCTGCGAGTCTATGTTTAGCTGCTGCTTGTTTCCGTTCATCTTATTGTTTAGTACATCTAGTATGTTCGAGTTACATGTGCGAGTAGCTGGTATTGTCATGTTTAATATTCTGGAATTAATCACGAAAATTGTGCCTAATTATCCAACAGGGTGTATATCTGATATCAAGGGGTTGCCACATATTGAAGAAAAAATAGGTGATGTTGCTAATTACAGAAAACATTAGGCTTATAAGGCATGAGAATATATCATAAACGAAGCATGTGAAAAAAAAATACAATTGCCTGGTCTAATGGAAATAAGATAGAAGGAATCAAATAGTCACCTCAAGAAGTGAATAATCTTGATGTAGATTGAAAATGAAATCAATCACCAGTAAATACTTTTGCTCAATCATGATCCATCTATGGTGTCTCGTACCTGATGTTGGCAACAAATCAAACAACAAACATATTGTTCTCTCACTCTGATTGAGTGTTGCCATTGTGAACACACAAGATCACATGCGCGCAACAAAAAGTGAACAGTGATCAGGACATGTCAAGAAAGATTAATGTACCAACTAGCTAGGCAATTTGCTTACTTCTTACATCATGGATTAATGATATGCCTATGACCCCACTTTTCTCCTTGCTTACTTTATCATTTATGGCCCAATAAAAATAAAAATAAGTAAGTAATTTCTGATGCTTTTATTTCAAATAAGGCATATTTTTGTGCATACACTCATGCCAATCATGTTTAAACAGAATCGGTTACCTTAAAGCTTACTTTATACTCCAACAAAGTTAATGGATGAAGTGCATAATACTACGGTGAAGTATCTATACTAATGATGATTTGTTGTGCTAAATCTGTTGTTGATACATCGATCTTGTTGAGTTTAGTGGTCGCACAATAGTAGACTAAACTCATTGACACTAAGCAGTATTGAGTATCCTAGAAGCTATGCTAACTACACATGCACTAAAGTTAACAACTTTCATGGAGGTTCTACTACACCTAAAAGTCTCACATGCAAATCAAAGCAGCTGCACTTCACTGCGCGCCCATCAATCATCATGGCTGCCCCGCGCCTGCCTTTCTTTCCTCTCACTCACTAACTAGAAACCTTTTCAGATGAAATCTCTTTAGGGTATGCAACTGAAAAGAAAGAAAGATCTAGATATAGAACATGTTGCGAAAAAGCTACACATGCACACTACAGAGATATATCTGAAAAGGCAAATAATGTATGCAAGCACCCACGTTGTGAGATTCTACGGAGACCACCTTGTAAAATGATGAGTAGTAGAAGAAGAAGATAGAGAAACATCAATGCATGGATGGACTGATCATATCCAAGCAAAGTCATGCATTTGGAAAGTTGATCATACTAGCTCATGAAGCTGATAAGACAAGTAGTGAGTCATGGGCTTTTCCTTTTGTTATTTTCTTTTCTTTCCTTCGTTTTTTCCTTTTGATTTCAAAAGTTTCAGATTTTAAAATTGTCCATGTCTTAAAACGTTCAAATTGAAAAATCATGATTTAAAAAAAGTTCAGATTAAGAAATGATTCACTTGCTAAAAATGTTCAGATATTAAAAATGTTCGTAATGTTCTAAAATATGAACAAATTTCAAATATGATTTTTTTCAAGTATGAACCATTTTTAATCTTTTATTTCAAATGCGAACCTTTTTCTCATGTGAACAATTTTTAAATGTGAATCTTTTTTAGAATCTCAACATTACGATCTATAGCTAATGTCTCTTACGAAGTCTCTATTGTTCTTACATTCTTTTTTAGATTTAAACGTTTTTCAAATATTTTTAAATCATAAAAAGTAAATTTACGTAAAAATAGAGAATAGAAAAGGAAGAAGGAAAGAAAACGGAAACTTAAAAAAAGGAAATGAAAATATAAAGAGAAACAGGAAAAGAAAAACAAAAAGGAAAGGGAAAAAAGAAATTAAACGAAAAGAGAACATCACACCACATGTCCCGGGCCTAGCTGGGAAATCGGCACGGACGAGGTCTTTTAGGACCTGAATATTTTAAAAGCTAACTTTTTTTCAAAATCTAAATAATTTTCAAATTTAAATATTTTAATAATGTGTACATTTTTAGAAAATTGGAACATTTTTCAGAACCAAACATTTTCCAAACCGAACAATTTTCAAATCTAAATAATTTATTAATCTAACCTTTTAAAATTATATATTATTAGAATCTGAATACTTTCATAATCATAAAAATAACTAAAAAAAAAAACACAGAAACATACTAGGAAAAATATGCTACATGCGCCGGCTAAACTCCTGCGCCCCGATGTAAGCGGAGCGGATTAACGACATGCATTGGGCTGCAAAATGGATTTGGCAGACGCATTAGAGCAAGAACAATAGTAGAGTCAATTGTTGGCTATAAGTTTTTGTCATGTCATCTATGTTATTGTACTTGGGAGGCTTCCTCCGGGTGGGCTAAGGGCCACAAGTCTTTCTGAACTCTGACCAATGGAGAACGTATTGCTGGGTCAGCCTTACGTGTAAAACCGACCGACAGATGATCTCGAAGGTGCCAAAACCGACAGCCGATCTCGTTCATGCCACCCGTGTTCATGGTGATGCACGATGAGCTGTACGCCTACGCGCTCGCACACACCTGGAGGCTGGATCGGTCGGCGGTCGCTCTCTCCTCGCACCACGGGAGGGATCTCACATTCTCACGCGCAATTCCTGTGTGTGAAACAGTTGACCTCGGGCGCGCTGTTGCGATTGCAGACTACCGAGTACTGACGCTGTCCACGGAAAAATGACCGATGACATGTGACTTACACGCCTGCAGCACCGATCGAACGATTCATGGCTACGGTACCAAATTTACCTAACACATGGTAATTCTTCTTTGAATACCATGGTAGTACTGCCTCCCATCCACGGATATAAGACATTTTTCTTTGTGAAACGAATAAAGCTAAAACGTGTTATCTTTCTAGACATGGGGCGTACGTCGAAGCTACGTGAATTTCATTTATCAGAACTAATTGAAACCGCTTTGTCCCATTCCTCCTGCGCTCACCCCCGCAGGCGACGCAAGGGACAAACCCTAGCCCGTGCTCGCCCCCACCTCCTGCTTTTCCCTTTCCCGTCGCCACCCGCGGGAGCCATAGGGCAAAGCCCTCGTTGTGCTGGCGGCGGGATGCTTCCCTTCACCCCGATGCTGGCTTGAATCTACGGGATCTCTCGCTTGGCGGCGATGCACCCGGAGTCGATGACAAGCTTGACCGGCGGTGCCGCGGCAGCGGGGACGACGCGGCTATGTCGCCGGGCGTTGCGGTGGCGGTTCCCTAGCAACGACACGCGGTTTCAGCCGGTGATGGCGAAGAGTGGTACGGCACGAGCCTACAGGTAGATGGTGTCCCTTCAGGGGGTGGTGGGCAGATCCCCTCACCTGGCAGCCACGTGCCTTGAAGACTACAGACTCTGGTACTTGCCTTCCTCGTCCAATCTGCCAGATTTGTGGTGTGATGTTGGGCGGATCACGGGCTCGAGTTCGTGGACACCGGGGCAGCAGCCCCAGAAGACGACGTGGCAGTGGTGATGGTTTCACTATTTGGTCATGTGGGTGGCGAGGAACAAACGATTGGGGGTCCATGGGGTTAGTGTCTTTGGCAGCTCCCGGGTCATGTCGGGGGCGTAACTCGAAGACAGCAGATGTCGGAGACCAGGATCTGTGTGAAGGTTTTCCAGACGAAAGCTCAACAATTTGGTGCCAACGGTAGCGATGCCTGTAGGTGTCGTAACCCTCTTGGGTGACGTTATGGTTACCTTCTCCCCGCGGGGCTAGCTGAAAACCCTTGAACGTCTAGTCTTGACGGCAGCAGCGCGGTGTGTCGTTACCCTTGGGGGCGTCGGCTCAGCCTGGTTCCCCTGGGTTTATCTTCTTGGTCTCCGGTGGCGAGTTTTGTTCCCTAGGTTTTTTTATGTATCTTAATCTGTTTTGTAAGAGGTCCATCTATCACATCATATCGGTCCAGCCATTGTGGTTTTATTTATAAAAGCGGGATGACGGAAGCCAGTTTCGAGGAGAAACTAATTAGCTGCCTCAGTAGCTGTGGTAGCGAGCTTTTAGACTGGTACTGCTAGCCTCAGGCCACGGCTTGGCAGGATCATCAAACAGGATTAATGTGGAGTAGTACGGAGTACTACTATTGCTGATGTCCATTGATCGATTGCGTACGATTTGTCTGCTTTGTTTTCTTGGACGAAGGTCACCATCAGTAGCTAGGGAGAAAGAATATGTTTTTAATCCCCCGTCAGGTGGTCTCTCTCTAGATTTTGGCTGGCTAAACATGGGATCAATGACTTCACACTTTGGGTAGCTAGCAAATTGACCATGATATATCATGCATCCACATAAATTATTGATTGATTCATTTGGGAAGCATACGCGCACTACCTAGACCTAGGTGTATAGATCATGCACCTGCACATTGGTTATTTCATTCATTGACATGCAATATTCTCACGCAACCGAAACAATATCGTTCTTGAAATGATCATGGCATCCATGACTTCACACTTGGGCAGTACTCTAGTAGATTCTCACGGACGAGAATGTACGAAGCAATTAACAAACACAAGTACTATTTAATTCTTCCACGTGCCAAAAAGTAGTCCAACAATTTCAAGATACTCATATGACACACTATAATTAGGTGTACAAGTTTGACCAGTCATATATATGCAAGAGTATATCTGCATATGGATTGTACATATACCAGAATAATGTCATCCCTACATTTGTCTTTTATGTCGTATATTCTTTTATAAATGTAGTGAAAATCATAATCAAGTTATAGAAATTGCAAAAAAAAAAGTCAAAACACATGCATGATGCACCTTATGTTTAATAAGGAATCAATGAGGGCAGATAACTGAAATGGACGGCTTGCCACATTTGAAAAAAAAGTGATGTTAAGTTATAAAGAAAACATTAAGCTTATAAGGCATGAAAATATATTGTAAATGAAGCCATGTGAAGTACTTGCCTAGTATAATGGGAAAAAAGTAGACAAAATCAAATAGTCACCTCAAGAAGTGAATAATTTCGATGTGGATTGAAAATGAAATCAATCACCAATAAGTATTTTTGCTCAATCATCATCCATCTAGTGTGTCTCGTATGTGATGTTGGCGACAAATCAAATGAAGTGTTAACAACGAACATATCCTTCTCTCACCCTGATTGCTTGTTGCCATTATTGTGAACACACAAGATCATATGCGGGCAACAAAAAGTAAACAGTGATCAGGACATGTCAAGACAGATTAACCTACCAACTAGGTAGGCAATTTGCTTACTTACTAGGTCATGGATTGATGATATGCCTATGACGCCACTTTTCTCCTTATTTACTTTATCATTTATGGCCCTATAAAAATCAAAACTCTGTCAAAAGAAATATTTCTGATGTTCTTTTCCCAAATAAGGCTTATTTTTGTTCATACACTCATGCCAATCATGTTTAAACAGAATCAGCTACCTTAAAGTTCACTTTACACTTCAATAAAATTAAAGGATGAAGTGCATAATACCATGTGAAGTATCTATAGTAGATGCTGATTTGCTGCCCTAAATCTCTTGTTGATACATCCATCTCGTTGAGTTTATTGGTGATAGTAATCATTCAGAAATTACGTACCTTCTTTCCCACAATAGACTAATCATGTTGCCCAAACACTATTTGAGTATGTTAGAAGCAATGCTAACTACACATGCACTAAACAAAACAACTTTCATGGAGTTTCTTTTAGACCTGAAAGTCTCACATGTAATTGATATCATTATATTTCTTTGAAACAGGGATTAACAACTCTCACGAAGGTTGCAGCAGTGAACTTGAAAGTGTTGCATATAATCGATATCATCATGTGGCGGCTTTCACACAAATCTATATGCCATCTGTAATTATGTACATATGCTTTCAATATATTTTGCGTATTAAGTGACATGATTTGAAGTATAAAAGATTTACACTAGAGTTCCAATAATTTCACACTAGAAAATGTAGGAGTTTGATTAATTCTAAACAACCCTTTGTGCCACGAATTAAACAGAATCAAGGGGTTTTCAGTTTCTTTCTTCGGAAATGAATATGGATACACGCTTGCGTTCATACTGTACTTTCCTCCGTACACACTGTGTAGGTCCATGGTTTCATACCATTTAAACATCTTACTACTAGGGGAAGTCTATTTTTAACTAAATCCTTATCGGTACGGCAAACAAACCCTATCTTCTACTATGCATCCCATGATTCGATCGATGCATCCAGGTTTTTCTAGCGGATTCTAGCTTTCATGTATACTATGTGTGGTACTAGAACGGCAAGTGTACATATACAAGCAGGGCATCAATACCCTTCTAGAGCATAAGCAAAGCAAAGCAAAGCAGCTGATGCACTTCGCTGCTCCCCCATCATGGCTGCAGCCTACCTTTCTTTCCTCTCACTCACTAGCTAGAAACCTTTTCAGATGGAAATCTCTTTAGGGCATGCAACTGAAAAGAAAGAAAGATCTAGATATAGACCATGTTGCGCAAAAGCTACACATGCACACTGCAGAGATATATCTGAAAAAGCAAATAATGTATGCAAGCACCCACATTGAGAGATTCTACCCAGAGAGACCACGTTGTGAAATGATGGGTAGAAGAAGAAGAAGAGGGATAGAGGAACACCACTGCATGGATGGACTGAATCATCCATCTAAATCATGCATGCATCCCTGCATTATTTGGAAAGCTGATCACTAGCTCATGAAGCTGATAAGACAAGTAGTGAGTCATGGGCTAAGCAAAGATATGCTGCATGACTTGCAAGCTAGCAAAACCCTTTTCACCACGGCAAAGCAAGGCACCTCCTTTCCGGACCTCTCACTGTCTAAAGAAACCCTAACAAAGGTGCTAGTCAAGCAAGATCATGGATTTGATCTGTTTATACGAGTGGTCTAAAAAGAGATTATCCGGCCGGCCGCCAGCACGCGCTTTGCGGCGATATGATGGACCTGATCATCAATCGTCCTGAGCAATTAAGAATCCAAGAATTACGATCTCCGTCAAAACGAGATGATTATTTGTTTGTTTACTAGCATTACATTTGCGTAATGATTCTGGGGAGAGGGGAGCTAGCTAGGAGCGAGGCTAGGAATCGATCGATGATGAAGCAGCGAGTGGCTCTGATCCGTACCAGGTTGTCAGTGTGCGTGCTGCGCGTAGAAGGGTGGATGGGGTGGATGGATCATGACGTGTCGCCGCTGCCGCCGAGCTTGGCGAGCAGCGCGGCGACGAGCTGGTGGCGGCGCTCCTCGCGCTCCTCGGCGCGCGCCCTCCACGCGTCCTGGCGCTCCCGCCACCTGCGCACGAGCGCGAGCCGCTCCTCGCCGAGCGCGACCATGGCGGCGCGCCACTCCTCCTCGCGGGCGCGGCGCTCGGCGTCGCGCGCCTCGGCCGCCTCCATCCAGCGCTCCTCCATCTCCATCTGCCGCCGCATGAACTCCCGCAGCACCGCCTCCACCTCGCCGATCTCAATCCCCGATCCTCCCGCCGCCGTCGCCGTCCTCGCCGCTGATGCTGTTTTCCTCCTCCGCTTCTTCCCCGAGGCGGCGCCCCTGGTCTCGGCGATCTCCTCCGCCTCGTCTTCCAACAGCTCCACCTCCTCCTCGTCCTCCTCCTCTTCGTCCGGATCGCCCCGAGAAGAAGCGGCGGGGTCTTTCCCCTTGGCCTTCTTCGCCTCCAATGCGCGCGCTCGCTCGGCCCTCGCGTCGAAGATCCGCCGCATCTCGTCGTGGAACGGGAAGGCGCCTCGACTCGCGGCCGAGGAGGCGACGACGCCAGAAGGCTCTCCTGCGCCGTCGGGAGGATGCTGCTGCGCGACGTCGGCGGTGGTGCCCTTGAACCTGGTGACGAGGTTCTTCCACTTGGACTTGCACTGGTCGGGCGTGCGCGCGAAGCCGCCGCCCGACTGCGCGTGGAGGCGCGCGGAGACGGCCTCCCAGAGGGCCTTGTTGCGCTTGGTGGAGAGGAAGGAGTGGTCGAGGTCGGCGCGGATGGCGAGGAAGGCGGCCGTCTCGGCGTGGGACCACTGCGGCAGGCGCTCCCGCTCGGGCGGGTCGGCGGCGGGAGGAGGTGGAGGCGGGGGAGGGGGCAGGGGAGGAGGGTAGTGGTGGTGGTGGTGGGGAGGGGAGGAGGAGAGGAGCGGGTGGTAGGGGTTGGAGAAGGAGGTGTTGAGGTGGTGGAAGGGATCCATGGATGGCGGTGGACGGGAGGAGGGAGTCGGCCGGAAAGCGAGCGAGCGAGCAAAGTGGGGGACGATGGAAGAAGATCGAAGAGGAGAGAGAGAATGGAACGGAAAGTCAAGAGGGCTCGCGAGAAAGAGAAAGGATAATCAATCTGTTTCAACGCGCAAACGGCTTGCTTTCCCACTGCTTTTGAATTCCAGATCAATCAAACTTTAAAAAGGGCTGTTGTCCCATAATTTTTTTTAGAATAATTAACGACTATTGTGTGGATTATTGTTTTTTCAAATAAAAATCTTGAAAAGTTCCCGAATATGGATTAACTCGTAAAAACTAAACATTAAATCAGCTGGTCAAATTTGTCTAGAATTTTCACACATTAATTAAATTGGTGAAAACAGATTGAATTACTATAAATTTGTACTCCCTTTGTCCCATAATATACCCATATATTGGTCGTAATAAAACCATATATTATGGGACGAGAGCGAGTATATACTACTTATTTTCAAATAGAATGAAAAGATTTTCTCAAATATAAATTCTTCTGTGGCGCGCCAACTTACCAAACCAGGAGCTCCATTAGGGTGTGCTATAGTATGCATATATGCGCCTGAGATTGTATCTTTTGGTAAATATATGGATTTCGGTTAAAGTGGGTTAAAATCAAAAAAAATATTTACAATTTGAAAAAATTGACTTGAACTGCACACTATATACTAATCGCAAGTACAACGCTTTTTTCTTTTTCTTTTTTCTATCCTGTGTGATATTCCTACTCTGGCAAGTCGTCGCTGCAGTTCATCCCCCTCCTCCTCGTAAGTGTACGTGCTCCTCGAGTCTATCGGTCACGTTGTATTCGGTGGAGCTGCGTTAATAAATTAATCTCTTGAATTAGTCGTGCACTAATAACTCGTTGGTCTGCTCATTTGTTAGAGACCATTACGACATCGTAGTTAGTTGTTGATTCTCTTGCATTCTCGTCTCCTTTCTCGTCATTTTTCGTTTATTTTTTTCTTCCTTTATACTTCATCTCAACTTGTTTTTTCCTTTTCTATGAGCCAGTTCCATTTTTCATCTTGTTCCATGTGCAACAAGAAGCATGTGTCACTTACTATGACTAAGCATCAACATTCAGGTGATTTACATTTTATTTTAATAATAGAATGTCAAAAAGTGTTTTTATTTGAAATGTTCAAATTGGAATATCAACATGAGACTTGTTCGCATAGTTAACTTATTGCAATGTCGGTCTAAATGTTTTTTACACATGGACGAATTTAGATAAATATATTTTATATGAAACTTTTGTACTTCTTTAAATTTATAGTTATCATATTATAATTCTAATGAGCATAAGTTTTTATTACCACATAACCATATTTCGTGACATTAGTTATAGTGTGCATTGTTATACAAGTGTGACATATGTTACTACAAAGTTTACTCACGACAAAAAAAAATTTATGCTATATTAAAAGTTCTCCTTGAACTATTTTAACACTTGCATAACTTAGGAAGCGTATGCATATGTATGTAGGTGTGTTCATGAATTTATTTTAGCAGCTTTAAATATCACGATAGAGATCTCTAAAGTTTATTATCGAACAAATATCTTAGTAGTGGTTCTAGTGTATCATTAGACAATTAAGTATAACGGTAGGAACTTTTGAAGTAGTGCATGGTGAAAGACCTTAGTATTTCTCTTACACTGTGTTTGGATGCACAAAATTAGATTTGGAATCGAGGAATTGGAAATCGAGCATCTAATTCGGTTGTTTGGGTGCGTCTAGAATTTAGGCACGGAAACGGAGGTCAATTCCGCGCCCCGCACCCTCCTGTGCAAAATGGTCGTCCCTCGATACGGAGGTCACCCCCTCGCAATCTCCTTGGAAACGTACCCACCCGCGTACCGCTTCGCCTTCGTCTGAGAACAGAACCAGGCCTCTCGCTCGAGAGCTCGTGACGGAAAGGGAGACGGCGAGCGACTTGGAGGAACCGGCGACCTCCGCGCTGGTGAGCTTCTCTCGGCCCTCCTCTCCTTCCTCTTCCTCTCCCCTTCCTCCTCCGAGACCATCTCATCAGGCACCCGTCCATCCCCTCCTGTGAGGCCGCCCCTAACACTAGATCGATCAGGCGGCGGGAGGAGTACAGTGGGGGGAGGAGAACTGCGTCATGTCCCTGTCCCTCCTCAATCCACTCCTATACGACGAAGTGAAGCGGTCGTCCCCATCGTATTTTTCTCCTATCGAGAGCCTGGAGCAGAGCATGTAGGGCAGAGGGGATGAAATCGCTCGCCTGCTCTTATCTCAACGGGAGCGCAGTGGGTCACCGGCTCGAGCGCGGCCGGCCGGACTTGGAGGAAGTGGATCCTGGATGGGCGCAGCAGGTCACTGACTGCAGTTGGTTCACTCGGCTACACCACTACAGGAGACAGGGTACACGAAAATTTATAATCTTGGCAATCGTCCTTTTGTTTCTGAAATTTTCCTTTTGTTCACTCGGCTACACCTCTACGGTGCAGCAGGTCAGTGACTGTAGTCGTTTGACATGGAGATGTCCGATGATCAGTATATCTATCTACGAGGTGATCAGTAGCGCAGAAGAGAGGTGGTTCTCCAACAATCTCACGGCTGTTGGACTTTTCTGCTTACCTGCACTTTTGTACACATGCTTATCTTTTTAAGAAAAGAGACACTGCAGTTCTAGTACAGTGATGTGCATATCTTTGTACAGCTTCCTCCGATCCAAAATAAGTCTCTGATGCCTTCGTCCTGAAATTGCTACGATGGTGTGAAAAATAATACGCTCCCTTCATTCTGAGAAGGATGTCACAGGTTTGTCTAAATTTAGAGGTAACTAAACACTATTTAATATATAGATACATCCAAATTTAGGACAAATTCGTGACATCCTTTTAGAACGGAGCGAGTATTTACATTCCAATATACACATGCTATTTTTCGTAAATGTACAGAAGTTTATATTGTTCAAACTCAAAAAAACATACAATTCCACGATTGCTACATCCAAACAGGAATTAGAATTAGGTACCACCCGCTGATTCCAACAGGAAATTCAAAGCACGCCCAAACAACAGAATTTAAATAGAAACCATTTCCTTTCCAGATTGTATTTGGAATTCCCACTCATTTCAATTCCAAGTCTCAATTATGTGCATCCAAACACAGCGTTAGTTCAAAGGTACTGAACAACGGGTAGCATGAGAGGCCAAAACCCTTGCAAGGAGCTCCCGAAGAGCGAATCATGCTCATCTGATTTGTATCAGACGCGCGGGCACGAGGTTTAGAGCGGAATGGAGAGCCAATCTCAAAACCTAGTACTAGCTAGGGAAACCAAGATGGCGAAGATCGACGTTGGCCATAGTACTTTTCATATCAAAGTATAGTAGAATTCAGTTTCTATATATTTTGAACTGGAATTCAGTTTCACAAGCTAGACTGGTCTACGCATGCATGTTTTATCTCTATTTACGGAAGGCTTCAACGGGTCGGAACCAAAATATGTCTGACGAAGGAGACCCATCCATCCATACCAAAACTAGAAAGATGCTTATGTCAGGATCGACTGAAGATTGTATAGAATCCTACATTTGCATCCACTAAGTTTACAGAATAAATTATCAACATTTATAGTACAAATCGGGTACACTATACTATAATATAATTTTCATTTTATATCTATATGATTTTATAAATACTGGTAAGTATTTTATTCTACATTAATGGCCCCAACTTTGTCTACGTATGAACGCATCTAGTCTGAATACTTAACTCGGAGTAGATACATACGAATCTAAATAGAGTTGAGGCAGATAATATGGATGAGAGGGAGTATAAATGTTTTCAAACATTACACCGTTTTATTAGTTTCTTAAATTTATACGCCTTCTTTTCTTTAAGAATGGGCAGTAGTATTATACGGAAGAGGCGCACCGTGGGCGTCCACAGCCGATCAAGTGCGGGCGGGGACCTCGCCGGTCGTGGGTCCTGGGCGGAAGAGGGCATCGCGTGGCGTGTGGCGTCACGCGGACGACAGCGCGGCGTAATAGAGAACCGGAGAGAGGGAGAGCCGATCTGGCCTCTTCTCTCTCTCTCTCTTTCCTTGGCGGCGAAGCATCTGCAGCCCCGGCCAAAACGTTCCAGATGGACGCGCGCCCGCCTCCGTGCCTGCCGTGTTCCAACTATTTAGTTACCCAAATAACATTATTATATCACATTAGTTTAGTGTAATATATGTCACCACAAAGTTTAGTTACGCAAAAAATAAATTGTATGTCATATGAAAAGTTCTCCTTAAACTATTTTAACACTTGCATAACATATAAAGTGTATGCACATATATATAGGCGTGTTCATGAATTTATTTTGGTAGTGTTAAATATCATGGCCGAGATCTCTAAAGTTTAATGTCGAGCAAATATATGTTAGTAATGGTTCTAGTGTATCATTCGGTAATTAAGTATAACTATAGAAACTGTCTGGGAACGCATCTTGTGAAACGAAGGAATTGGTGCACCCGGCTTGGTTGACAACTTTAAAAGTTTTCAAAAAATCTAAAAACAACTTGGGTTATTGACATGGCATAAATATACACTGTCACAAAAAATCAAGTCTATATTTGACATATAACATCAAAACAGAAAATGACAAGTTTGTTATAGCATAGTGATAATGGGCCATATTCAAATCCCAGCTTGCATTTTGTACTATCCATTGCGAAATTTATCTATATTTTTTCTTGATCTATGTTATGAATTTCGAGGTGAAATTTTGTAGGGTGTTACATATGAGTACCATCTATGCCAAAACTTTGATAACTTTCTACATTGCCAACTGAAGTTGGGTGCATAGGGTGCACCAATTTTCTTGTCTCACTGGATACTTCCCCAGGTGTGTCCATATGGTGAAAGACCATAGCATTACTTTTTGCCCAAAGCTACGAAACGACGAGGAGCCAAAAAAACGTCGCAAGGAGGCCCCCAAAGAGCGAATCATGCCCATCAGTTTGTATCAAACCGCAAAATGAGAATAAAAAATAATTAAAAGTTTGACTAAGTTTACGCTAGTAGAATAAATTATGGAAGTTTGTAATAGTATAAAATCAGTAATCATGCGGTATAGTATGTAATGTACGTTTATATCACATCCATTTGATCTTGTGAATGTTGATAGTTTATTCTGTAAATTTATTCACCGTTTGACTCTTTTCTTAAATTTATTTATACGGCTTCTTTTTTTTAGAAAAAAAATGGGGGCAGTACTAGTATTACGGGAGAGCCGCACCGCGGGGCGTCCACAGCGGATCAGGTGCGGGCGGGGTTTCTCCGGTCGTGGGTCCGAGGCGGAAGAGGCATTGCGTGGCGGGTTGCGTCACGCGGACGACAGCGCGGCGTAATGAGAACCGGAGAGAGCCTCCTCTTTCTTTTTCTTTTTTCCTTCGCGGCGAAGCATCTGCAGCCCAAAACGTTCCAGATGGATGGACGCGCGCGCGCCCGCCCGCCCGCGTGTTCTGCCGTGTTCCAACTAATAGGCGAGTGTACTATGGTGAGTTTACGTGTAGCGCGGCGCACGCCTGCAGGCCGGAATGAATCTTTGCTTCCTCCTTGTTTCACGTTTTGTATTCTCGTTCGGACCGGCCGGACGGATGGACGAGAGGGATCTGTCATTTGGCACGTACTATACAGATTAATCGACCGGCGCGAGAACATGTTGTACGCGAGACCCAGGCCGTGTCGGTGGGCAGCCAGAAATGAAAATTTAGACCGTCTCCACTCGTTAGGCATTACCGGATGGCAAACGCTACGCGTCCCCTGGACAATGGGAGGCTCCCATCGTCCTCCTTCCGGTGCTGTCACGTGTCCCTAAAAACATCTCCAATCCCGGTTTTGCTGCAAAAGTATCCTTTTTTGCTACAAATCTCCTCGCTTTTGCTTCCGAAGCAAAAACAATTCGTTTCAAAAGATAGAACGCCTCGCCGGAGACTTCGCCGGAGACCATGCAGCAAAAAAATTGTACTAATGTAGCAAAACCGACTTCGCCGGAAACATTATCGGAAAAAACTCGTCGGTGACTCTCGCCGGAGACCTTGTAGCAAAAAGTTGACACTGTTGTAGCAAAAGCACAATACGGTTGTAGCAATGAAGTTCTTCTAATGTAGCAAAAAACTGACTTCACCGGATACATGGCTGGAGAATTTAGCCGGAAGACCTCGCCGGAGAACTTGTAGCAAAAGCTTTACGGTATTGTAGCAAAAAAAATAAACGAAGATAGCAAAAAAAAATATCAATGTAGCAAAATCGGAGGCCAGCCTTTGTAGCAAAAAATCCTTCAAATGCAAAATCCAAAGTAGCAAATCCAGGAGCCTTCGATAGCAACAATCAAAGCCTTCGGTAGCAAATCCACCCTTCATCGCTAGCAAAATCCGTCGCAGTACGTAGCTCGATCTCTGGCACCACCGGCGCCCGCAACACGTACTCGTGGCAGCGCCACCACCGGAGCCGACAGAACTAACACCGGTACGGGCAACGCCACCACCGACGCGGATAGCGGGCGCCGACGGGACCCCTAGGCGGTGTGGTCCTGCATGGACCTTGGAGGCTCCGGGTGTGCCCGGCCAGAACCACTATGTGAGCCCATCGGGAGGAGCGCGGGGGGGGGGGGGGGGGGGGAGTGCGTCGCGGAGGAGGCGCGGCAGAGGCTCGTGGCGGCGCCATTGACATCTACCATGTGAGCACCATGGGACGGGGAAGGAGTAGGGCGGAGGACGGCCTGGGAATAGAGGACGGCCCGGCGGAGGAGGAGGCGCTCCGGCGAGAGGAGGCGGCGGTGCGTCGGGCGGGAGATCGGGGCGGCGCCGGCGTGGTGGCCTGGCTCCGCGCGTGGTTGTTGGCCGCAAGTGGCGATGTTTGTTTGCAACGAAGAGATAAGGTGGGCCCAGTAAAAGTCACGGGGGCGATCGATCCGGACGATGGGAGTCGGGATCCCCCGGCTGATCCCAATCATTTTCCTTACCGGATTGACGTAACTTCAGCAAACAGCCAATTTTCCACCGAGTTCTCGGATTCTGCCAAATTTTAACAAAACACGGAGAAACTTAGATAATTTCAAGCGATTGCATTATGATATAGGACAATTTTCCACCGAGTTCCGGAATTTTGACTTCAGTAGGCTAAAAAAAATATAAATTTTTTTGAAAACGGTAAATAAAGTAGACGATGTCGCCGACGGCGTGCTGATCACATGCTGAAGTGGCGGTAGAACGACGTGTAGTCAGTGTCCTGGGTCCCATCGTCATCATCGCTCGGCGGCTGCGGAGGCCGGGAGCTGTCTTGGCCGGCGGCGCCGCTGCGCCACGGCTGCGCTAAGGGTCCGGCCTCATCATCGTTGTCGTCGTCGCTCGGCGGCTGTGGTAGTCGGTGAGCACCGCGTGCGGCCTGGAGCTCGGCCTGCTCGTGTAGACGCCAGATGCGCTCGGCCTCCTCCCGCTCTCAGTCTGCCCTGGACCAGACGCAGGTGTCGGGGGTCTACATCTGCGGCACGTCATTGAGCGACGTCTTCATCGCCATCTTCAGGAGGAACGTGTCCTCGTCGATGGGCACCACCCAGTCCGCCGGCTCTTTTTTCGGCGCCCGTAGCTTCAGCCTTGCCATCCGAAGGTGGCCGCTCGGCGGCGATGGTGCACAACGTTCGTTTATGACAACGCCGCGCGAACGCGTGCGCGGCAGCGAGCGGTCGCTGCCTCCCACTTCACCGACCGTAGTGGCGTCGGCAAGCTCGCTGGCGCCGAACCAGACGAGCGCGACGCTGAGGCCGATGACGAGCCAGACAACCCGCTCGCCATCCTCCTCGACATCCTACTGCTCGCCCCACAGCATTGAGAGAGCGTCGACGGCTAGCGCATGGGATAGCCCAGGCGCGGGTTGTTTCCCGTGCCGATGTGCTCAAGGACGGCGGTGAGCGTGCGGCCGGGTGCGCTCCACCACCATCACCATCCCACGGAGTTGGTCCTCACCGGCGGCGGGCCTGCGCCATCGTAGGCGTCCATCTCCTTCTCCCGTGGGTAGATGAAGTATTGCTCCCGGTACGCGAGGTTCCCCGGGTCCTCGGCGAGCTAGGAGTCAATGCCAGCGATCGCCGTCTGGACCTCCTCGACAAGCTCGGAGGCCTCTGGCACCGACTGCATGGGCACAACACCCGCGCTAAGCCTCCACGTCGGCGGGCAGCGGAAGTCGGGCGACGCCGGGTAGCCAGCATCGTGGAGCTGGCGTGCCTCCCACGGCTGCAGGGATCACCGACCGAAGCCGTTCGCCACCGTCGGGTCACTTGAAGTGATCCACCATTACCGCCACCGAAATCTTCTCCTCGTCGCCGAAGGTGAAGCTTGTGGGTTGGGGAATGGGGGTGAGAGTGTGCGCTCTAGAGACGGCGGTAGCGGCCGACATTTATAGCCGGAAGAGGTATCAACGGGAGGGGTGTACTGACGCGGGCGAGAATAGTGGAATTGGTGGGAAGGTGGATGGGCGGTCGTTGCTCGGCGGTCCATTGCGGGAGCCGAGGCGGCGGGATGAGCACGACTCGGTTCACACCCTGACAGGGCGGGGCTACCGCGCGATTTTTTTCCCGCCGATTTCACTTCATCCGGCGTTTTCAGGCGACTCCCAGCGCCCAGGTTTGGCATGAATACTCCGACAGTAAAATTGGCTGAATCCAATGTGATCGGGCAAATTTTCGTCGTCCGAATAAAAAAAACGATCGATGGACGACCATGCGAACTAGCGGTGTGCCATCATTCTTGATCCTGGTCCGAGACCCGGCCGTTGACAGATGGATCGATCATCGATGGTCCTCCTGGATCGCACGTAGTCGCATTGCAAGTCGGTGTCGGGCTGTCGGCCCATAGGATCACGCTAGTGACGCTACCGATTGCACAGGATCACGTAGCCCCGGCCCCCTGGGTGTGCTAATTGTCTGTCTGTCATGGAATAAGATGAACTGTAAAATACTCCTGCTTTCGCTAGTGCCTGCTCGCGCCAAATGTCAACCGGTGTCAGAGACTTTCCTTTCCTCGAGACGAAATGCTCGACCGTCCTATCGCCACCAAGGTGGACATGTTGGAGACCAAAGCACACCGGTCTGGCCCGACCGCTTTCGATCTGATCGGACGGCTTAGACTCTTTATTTTATTTTCGACAACTAAACGGTTTCGCAAATTTGGTAGCACTCTCTCCGTTCCAAATTATAAAATACTTTTGATTTGAGGGGAAGTCCTGGTGGGTTTGGCTTTTTTTTGAAATGCGTGTATATAGACATCTATCTTTTAGTGAATATGTTTGTAGCAAAATGAGTGAATATACACACACTAAAAGACTCGTCATCAACTTCTATCGACTTCTTTCCATGTCATCGTCATCAACAAAATGTTCATCGACCGACTTGTCCGTACTAGGGTCTTCAATTTTTTCATCGAGTACGCAGCTGAAACACCACGCCTCCATTGACATACAAAATCTGACGCATATCGAGTTTGCGATCGCGACATGAATCGGGTAATAAAATACATATTACATATGTCGTCTTGAGAAGTCATGCGTGGAAACATGCAAGGGCGCGTTGGTGTACGGGCGGCACGACAATCACTTCTCGGAGAGGTTGACGAGGTCCTCCGCCTCCAGGTTGACAATGGTGGATGTGCACACTTCCGCCCTCTCCTTGTCCAAGTGCCATCGACGAGTGAGATGGCCATACGCCTCTCTGTTTGCTCGCGAAGAATCTCTGCCTCGCGCACGAGCTCTGATGCGTGCGTGAGTATCTCCAGCGCGATGTGCTCCTCGTCGGAGTCCTGCACATAGTCGGTGGGGACGACAACGGAAGTAGGAGGGGGCGATGGAGAGCTCCAATCATCGTCGGAGGAGGAGTAGGGGATGGAGGAACGGGGACACGCGAGGACCCCTCCCGGTGTGCGTGAGGACCCCTCCCCGGTGTGCTCTATCCTCGGGGAGTCGTCGTCGCACTCCATCCTCGTTTTATATGTCCGCGCTCCTTGGATCTATTGGTGGAATCGTTTTTGGCGGTTCTAAGTTGCTAAGATAGTCCGCCAAAATAGCCGGGTACACATAACTCATCGGACACCACATGTGTCAAAGACCATGTCAATATGGTGATCAGCTACTACCACTTCTGACCCCTCTCTCCTTACTCATCATCATTTCCTTTCTTTTTCCTATCCCCTTCATACCATTTCGTTTTTTTTCTTTTTCTCCGAACAACCTCTTGTCATCCCATGGCCAATACAAATCACACATCACTTGTTATTCCCAATCATCAACATTTAGACGGATTGCATTTTATTCTAATAACACAATGCCAAAAGATGTTTTTATTTTAAATTTTAAACCTATAATATCAACATAAACTGTCCATATAATAAATTTATTGCAATGCCGGTCGAAAATAAATGTCAAACACGATGGAATTTTGATAATTATATTTTATACTAAACTTTTGTACTTCTTTAAACTTATTGTAACATATGATAATCCTAATAAGTAAAGTTTTTATTACTAAGATGTCATATTTGGTTACATTGGTTATAATCTACATTAGTATACAAGTGTAATATAGTCACTAGAAAGTTTATACTTACGCAAAACAAAATTATGTTACATTAAAAGTTCTCCTTGAACTATTTTAACACTTGGGCCAGCAGCAGCATGCCCCAGCCGCGCCTTGTTGTACAGTACTATTAGTATGTCGAAATCGTGAATAAAAGGGGATCCTAACGAGGGACTCCCCTCGCGGAACAAACCCATTAATTTCCAGACGACACAATAATTTTGGGCCTGAACCTCAATCAATCGCAGCATTCCCCAAAAAAAAATCCGCACCAAAATCTGCCCCCCACGCACGTAAACCCAGAACCCCGGAAAGATCGAGGAGAGGAGAGGAGAGATCGAGGACAAGTACCTTCCGAACCTAGAAAGGGCCGTGGCTTGGCTCCGATGGCCACGGGTGGGAGAGCAAACCCAAACCCTAGCGGGGGCGGGGGTGGGGGGACCGACGCAGCGACGCAAGCAGTTGGCCTCGATTGAGTAGGCGGAGCCAGAAATCTTCATCGATCTCAGGATTTGGGTGGGTGGAACCGGACTTCCCGAACAAGGGGGCCGCCGTCAAGGGAAGGGAAGGGAATGGAATGGAAGGGAAGGGGTTTATATTATAACTAACTAACGGAAAGGGAAGGGAGGGGAAGGGAATGGAAGGGAAAGAGTTTATATTATAACTAACTAACGGGAAGGGAAGGCAGGGGAAGGGAAGGGAAGGGAAGGGGTTTATAAGGGAGGGGCGTGGGCGCCGTCAAGGGAATCGGACTTCCTGAACAAAGGGGCCGCCGTCAAGCGAAGGGAAGGGAAGGGGTTTATATTATAACTAACTAATGAGAAGGGAAGGGAAGGGAAGGGAGGGGTTTAGTATAAGGGAGGGGCGTGGGCGTGGAGAACCTTCCTTCCGCCGTCAGTCAGTCAGACATTTGTGAGTCCGTCCTCCCGGCCCGGGTGCTGTTTAAGATTCTTCTAATTATAATTTTGATAATTATATTTTATACTAAACTTTTGTACTTCTTTAAACTTATTGTAACATATGATAATCCTAATAAGTAAAGTTTTTATTACTAAGATGTCATATTTGGTTACGTTGGTTATAATCTACATTAGTATACAAGTGTAATATATGTCACTAGAAAGTTTGTACTTACGCAAAACAAAATTATGTTACATTAAAAGTTCTCCTTGAACTATTTTAACACTTGCATAACTTATAAGCGTATGCATATTTATGTAGGTGTGTACATTAATTTATTTTAATAGCGTTAAATATCATGATAGAGATTTCTAAAGTTTGTTGTTGAACAAATATCTTAGTAGTGGATCTAGGGTACCATTAAGTAATTAAGTATAACTATAGGAACTTTTAAAGGTGTGTCGGCATGGTGAAAAACCTAGCATTACTTTTCGCCCAAATCTACAAAACGACGAGAAGCATGAGAGAGGGGCCCAAACCCTTGCAAAGAGCTCCTAAAGAGCGAATCATATGGCCATCTTTTTCATTGAATGTGTGAGCGGAATTACACAGCAGGATTGGGTACTCCTGATCCCGCGTGAACAGTTAAATCAAAACAAATAGTAAAAAAAAGTACATAACTATTTTCGCGTGTAGAGGATGTGTGCATGCATGTGCATGCCAGTTTTGCTCTCAGATTCAAAAATATGTAAATCATGTGAGAATGACAAATTCCTGGTGAACAGTATAAGCGTTTTCCTTGAGTTGTCTTGAAATCATGGAACTTAAGTCGAAAATAGTTCGTAACTTAATGACAAGAGTACGACACTAACATTCGTGAGGATGTAGTTTCAGTGTAAAACTCCAGTTTCACGAGTACTAATGTTCTGAAAATTCACTCTCATGCGTGAGGATGTAGTTCAGAGCGGAATGGAGAGCCAGTCTCAGAACTACTAGGGAGACCAAGATGGAGACGATCGACGCTGGTCATAGCTTCATATCAAGTATACTATTCCCTCCGACCCATATTGGTTGACTCAACTTTGTCTAGATACCGATGTATCTAGATACCTAACTAGATGCATACGAATCTAGATAAAGTTGAGTCAACTAATATGGATCGGAGGGAGTAGTAGAATTCAGTATATTTAGTCTTGAAATGGAATCCAGTATGGCAAGACGGGTCCACGCAAGCACATTTTATCTATATTCAAAGAAGACTTTAAAGTTTGAACCAAAATACGAAACGTCCCCATTCATCCATACCCAAACCCTAAAAGATGCTTATGTCGGTGCAGAAATTATCCACTCGAACATTTCCGAATCTGTTTTAGGGATTACATATCCGGTTTGAGTGAATCCGACGCATAAGGATATCCGAATCCAAACTTGACAAGTGGTTACGATATAGGATATGGCATGTCAAATATCACCCAACTATCTGTATCCAAAAATTATTTAGAATTATCCGATGGATTTAAACCGAATAATTCGATAATTTGATTTCCACCCGAAGCATCAAAGTTAATAGAGCACAAATACTAGTTAGTGAGTTGCCAAATTGGTATGTTAAACACTAGCATACTTAAATAGTCATTTTACCGAATATGAAGTCCAAATTGGTCTGTTAAACATTAGCACGCTTAAATTTTGATTAAGTTTATATTATCAATTATCAACATTTAAAATCAATATCATATCGTGTACATTATGCAATATACTTTGATATTACATCCACTTGGTCTTGTAAATGTCAATAATTTATTCTATAAATTTGATCAAACATTACACCCTCCAGCGATGCGACCCATCTGGACCGACCTGACCAGCGTGGCCCGGGCAGGTGACCGACCCGTCGACGCCGGCACATGTGCTGTCGTCCCAGAACCTCTGGGCGATCTCGTATTCGATGACGAAGAGTAGATGGCTACGGTATCGCCGCGGGCCAAGGGACGTATCTAGGGCGAGCTTTATTTTATTTTTTTCCTATGTAAATTATCTATGAATCGATGTAAATTTTCATCAAATTAGCATGTTTTTATATTTAGTTTGAATTTTATTATAAAAAAATAGATCTACGGTCACGGACCAACGCGGACGGGTCATACCGCTCGCACACCAGTCAGACAGGCCGGACCGCTAACCAAATTTCTCCGCAGGCCGATCCATCCGGACCAAATCGATGGTTTGCGTCTGGGTCGGCCCGTGAGAGGTGCCTCGATGAGAACCGGCCGAAGAGAGCCTTCGCGCCAAAGCATCTACAAGCCCAAAAACCTACAGATGGACGCGCGCCCGCCCTGCGTGTTGCCGTATTATTCCAACCATCATTGTACTATATGTGATGAGTTTACGTGTAGCGCGGCGCACGCTTTGCACGCATGTGAACTGGCCGGCCGGTTGGTCGCTTTGCTTCGTCCCTGATTCGCCTTTTGTATTCACGGCCGGACGGACGAGGGATCTGGCATTTGGCACGTGTAATAGATTGACGCGCGACCGATGGACCATGCGAGTAGTACAGGTGAGCCTGTAGCCGGCCGTGTCGATGGGCAGCCAGCAGAGATCAAATTAAAATGCTGTACCGTACCGGCCGTCGTCTACCGAATCCCGCGATCAATGGACCGTGCGAAGTGGTGCATTGTCCGTGATCCTGGTCCGACCGACCGACCGTTGACAGACGACGGATCGATGGTCCTCCTGGTCCTGGATCGCATGGCTCGCAAGCCGGTGTCGGGGTGTCGGCCCATAGGATCACGCTACCGATTGCGCAGGATAACGTGCCAGCCCTTCGTCAAACTGGCGCACGGACCCTCCGGCCCCTTGGTCCCGCTAGTAATTGTCTGTCTTACACTCGTCACCAAATGTCAAAATTATTATATTTGGCATAAATTAAAATAAAATACTCCCGCTTTCGCTAGTGCTGCTCGCGCCAAATGTCAACCGGTGCCAGAGACTTTCCTCGAGACGAAATGCTCATGTCCTGTCGCCACCAAGGTGGACATGTTCGAGACCACATGCACACCGCTTTCGAACCGACCAACTGTGGGGCAAAATTGGAGGGCCACAAGCAAAGAGAAAAAAAAGAGTGGAGGTTTAGTCCGACCCACAAGGCCCAGTACATTCCACAAGCCGCGAACACGGGGCCCAAGGTTGGAGCAAGGAACGTGGCGCGGTGCAGCCTGCGCAAAGGAGTACAGAACTGGACCAAGAATTCCGTTGCCCCTATTTAAAAAAAAATGAGGCAAGAGCACCTCTAACCGACCCGCAATTCTTCGATGTTCAAATGCCTCAAAACCCTTTAGAAGAACAAATTTGATCATCTAAATTTTAGCGGTTGGTTCCTAGACGATCTACTAGCAAACTTTACCCCATAAAACTAAAATTTGGCTCAAACATTTCATCGAACACGTGTTATGCGCCTTTTATAAACTCAGGTGATTTTTTTTGGCAAACCAAACCAAACCGAACTAAACCACTGAATTTTGTACGAGCAACCAACTCAAACTAAACTCCAACTAAACCGAACTAAACTAATTGCTACAACTTTGTACTGGCAACCACCGAATTTTGTACATGACGCCCAGTTGAGCCTTGCGTCCAATCACGCGAAGCTTCTCGCCACCTTGGGCGTCGGCCGGCCGGGTGGGCACACGCTGTCGGCACCCTCCTCCAACACAGCAGCAAGAGCAGGCGGCTTGGAGACGGCAGCGCCGTTCGCCCTGGTTCCTCTCCCGTCCAACCGCTCCCTCTACAAATCCCCTTTCCCATGTCCTAGTGAGGCCCTGCGGATGCGCTTTCCATAAAGGAGGAGCAGGGCCGGTCCTCGGGAGGGTCTGGAGTGGTGGCTGCCCCGGGCCCAAACAAATAAGGGACCCTCCCTAGGTGTTTGCTCTATATATGGTCCAACATGGATCCCTGAAAAACAAATGAAAATGCAGTCTGTGTTTTAGATTGGGCCATACTAGACTGGCTATTGGGGGGATACCCCCGGGTAGGGTCATGCCGGGGTATAAAGGCCGAGTTAGCCGAGGTACGGCAAGGTCAAAGCGAATGCTGGCCGAGTCGCCTCAAGGCAGGCCGAATCACGGAGTAACCCGGACCGGAGGATGTCCACCTAACTGGGTCCCGGCCGACTTATGTCGTATGCCGGTAGGATTTATGTATGTTGTATGCAGGTACCCGCGGGGCCGGATTAACCAGGCACGATCCGGGTTATATCAGGCTTGCAAGAGAAGGAAGGTATCTCGCTGGTCAAAAGGTGGTCTCTGTACGCTGGAGCATGAGCGAAGCGGACAGAGGGAAGGACCACCGAGGCGTGGCCGACAAGGGTGACGTTGCCTGTGTCGGATGACGCTAGTGCCGCAGAGGCTCACGTAGCCTCTGCATGACTTACGAGGGCGAAAAGTAACCCAGTCGGTTTGCTATTTTGGGAAGAGGCATATTCCCTAGAATATGCCTCCACGTATGCCCTAGTTGGAGACCTAGCCACTCCTATATAAGGAGGGCTAGGGCCCCTGTAGAAGGGGTTGAGTTTTACTTGGTCGTTGGCTAGTTGATTGGCATTTGGGTAGAGGGTTCCTGAGGGCAAAGTGGTGGTGCGAGTAAGAGATTTCCTTCTTCCTCCTCTCCCCAATACAGCTCAAGAAGCACTTGTAACTCATCTAGCTTGAAGAATACAAAACATCTGTGTGTGGAATCACCACACTATCCCTCCCTGGATTCCTCTAGTGCATCTTGTCCCCACCTTTAGCCTATCCATGGCATCTGCCGTGACACCACCACGACAGTTGGCGCCCACCGTGGGGCTAGCGGCGCTAGCAGGAGTGAAGATCCGGACGGGAAACCTCATCGGCAACGGCGAGCGCATCGTCTCCAGGCTCGTTCAGCGCTTTGGAGCGCTGGATTTCGTCAGCGACAATGCTGGCTGCTTCGGCAAGCGACCTTTTCCGCGCAACGGCCTCTTCGTCAAGCTTGGCGCTCATAAGATCTACGTCACCGTCGATGTGTCGTGCGTTCACCCACAGCACGTCGTCGAGGGAGGCGAGCCACCCCTTAGCGCGGTTCACGGGGCACGTATCACTCGCTCCCCTGACCGCGCCGAGGTGGTGATGACGGCACCTGGCGCTGGCGCTGGTGAAGGAAATATGCCCTGAGAGGCAATAATAAAGTTGTTATTATGTATTCCTTGTATATGATAGATGTTTATTTTGCATGCTATAATTGTATTGATAGGAAACATCAATACATGTGTGTTTAATAAACAAAAAGGGTTCCTAGTTATGCCTCTCTTATAGACTAGCTTGTTGATTAACAAGATGATCAAGGTTTCCTGATCATGGACATTGGATGTTGTTAATAACAAGGTCACAGCATTTGTGAAATGATGTGATGAACATTCATCCGAAGTATAGCATTACGATCAAGTCATTATGTTTATATTGCTATAACATCATACAAAGTAGTCTTAGTCCTTAGACCATGAGATCATGTTAATTGCTAACACCGGAAGAGTATCTTGATAACATCAAACGTCACATCGTAACAGGGTGACTATAAAGGTGGGTTCAGTGCTATGAAGGTGTTATGTTGAGGCTCATGGATCAAGAGTGGAATTTGTCAATCCCGATGACGGATAGATATACTCTAGGCCCTCTCGGTGATATCACATTAAGATAGCTTGCAAGCAAGTGATGTGATCACTAGAATGTTATATCACGGGAACAAGAGAAGAGTGCATGTCGGTAACGAGATCAAACTAGGTATTTGGATACCGATGATCGAATCTCGGACATGTATTATATCATGAGACAAAGGGATTAAATTGCTGACGTTAAAGGTTCTCACGATCACAGAAGTCATCGTTGAATGTGCAGGAGTCAGTATGGATCTCCAGGTCCCGCTTCTGATTATTGATCTGAGAGGAGTCTCAATCATGTCTGCATTATTCGCGAACCGTAGGGTGACACACTTAAGGGTTGCCGGACACCATTGAGGAGCACATATGTTCCAGACAAAAGGTTTGCAAAGCGCAGGAATATTTGTTAATTAAAGGAATGTCTGCATGTGATATTGAAATGTTGCAAGGGGTTTTATGTGAATGTTTGTTAATTAAAGTAATTAACAAAATTCTGAATAAAATAAATAAAAGAGTTTTATTAATTGAGAGTTGCATTTAATTTGGTGGAAATTAAATACATGTGAGTGGGATTTTGGGTGGAGGCCATGTTTATGTGAGTGGAGGTTCACCACATGAATGAAGGAGGGGAGGAGTCCCCCCCTCATGCGCCGGCTATGGGAGGGGAGGGGTCTCCCTCCCTCCTATATAAAGCCCCCCTCTCCCCTCTCACAAACCACACCTCCTCGTGAAGGATCTCTCTCCCCCTCTAGATATTCCCCCATGGTCTCGGATTAGCGAGATACATGTTCTCGGTGGCCTTGCGTCTGGAAGGAGTTGCTGCTTCCGCTGATTCGCTGGAGCGAGGAGGTGGAGGTTGTCCGGTGGCTTGAACGTGTGTGCGAGTACGGATGCGCTGCTGATTTGCGGTGCTCGGACTTCCACACGATCTTGAGATCGGCAAGCGTACGA
This sequence comes from Avena sativa, assembly GCA_916181665.1. Classification (NCBI taxonomy): domain Eukaryota; kingdom Viridiplantae; phylum Streptophyta; class Magnoliopsida; order Poales; family Poaceae; genus Avena; species Avena sativa. The sequence continues at coordinate 452,728,659 of OV702295.1, read as the reverse complement.
CTACATCAACCACGAGTTCCTACTCGTTAACAAAACTCGTTGTCTTCGAGGGTAAGTTCTTCATGGATGTATGTCCACACGTTGCTCTGTATCTAGTAGATAGATCTTGGCATATAGTTCTCATCGTAGGAAAATTTTTGTTTTCTATGCTGCAGACCCAACAGCTGGCGCTAGCAAGGATCTGGCACCAGATCCGGAGGTAACACCCAAGGCACCGAGGAAAAGTAGAGGTCCTCCGCTAGAGAGGCCAGAGAACGTGCTGCAGCAGGCGATAGATAGCCTAGAGAGCCTCATAGCTCCTGCAGTAGATCTGGCTCGGGCGCAGGCCGAGTTAGAGGAGACTAGGTAGAAAATACTAGAGGGTGCGAAAAAGATAGCCGCGGCTCAGCAGTCGTTGAACATGACACTGCGCGAGTACGCAAGAGCAAATAAGGTAGATGCTGTAAAAGTAAAAGGGGAAAACCTCATCAGTGAAATGAACAAAGAGGGTGATACTAGAGTTGATGAGTCAGAGAACTTTCTGTCCGCGGGGCTGCGAAAGTACAGTACCCTGGCAAAAAACCTCAGAGCAGCGGATGCAGCTGCATCCGAGTTAGAGGGTTTAATGGGTGAAGCCTGGCAAAGACAGCAGGAAATGGTCAATGAGTTAGTATGATCGCTAACAGACAAAATGAAGAGTTGCTCAGGGCTAACCCGGCAAGGGCTGGGGCTTCCAAAGTCGTTTATTCAGCTGTAGGTAACCCGGAGAAATCAGCTGGAGCTGCATCATCCCCTCATGGTGACCCAAGAAGAGAGGAAGTGGTAACCTCGACGAGGAGAAACAAACAGATAGTCCCCTATGACCCGGCAAGGGCAGGGAAAGGAAAAGCAGTGCAGGGAAATGATGATCGACGAAGTGTCAGCCGAGGTGAAGCTGGCCGAGGTAACCTCGACCAAGGCAATGCCGGTCAGGGAAACGCTATAAACGGCAATGCCGGACAACGCAACTCGGCGGGTGTAGGGCAATCGCAGCAGCAGAATATACCACGGCAAGAGCGAAGTGCCGGCCAAGGTATGCAACAGAGAGGCGCTCTGCGAGAGCAAGACAGATACAATGATGGTGATTCGGAAATGGTGAATGCAGGATACCCTAGGCCGGACTATCATGTGATAGGGTCAAGGTTGGGAAGCAGAGACTTGATGCCTGACGACGCCAGGTTAAAACTGGATCGGCTTTATAGGTCGGAGCAAATTGAGTGTCAAGGTCCTCCGGGTCCGGCATGTTTTGGGCCCCGGGTCATGAATGAGCCTCTAGTACCAAACTTCCATTTACCCAGAGGCACGAAAACATATGACGGCAGCACTAAGCCGGAGGATTGGTTGATCAACTACGCTACGGCAGTGAAAATTGCTACAGGCAACCTGAGATGGGCTGTGAGATATGTACCTCAGATGCTGGAGGGGCCAGCGAGGGTATGGCTAAACAATTTTCCACCCGGAAGTATCAACTGTTGGATTGATTTTGAGGAAATGTTTGTCAGTAACTTCTCGAGTACGTATCAGAGGCCAAATAGGCCACAGACCTTAGCAATGTGCAAACAGAGACCAAATGAAACAGATAGGGAGTTCTTGACCCGCTGGTGCACCATGAGAAACTCAGGTGAGGGCGTGATCGAGTCACAGGCAATAGCTTGGTTTGCACAAGGGTGTAGATATGCAAGCATGCTGTGGCAAAGGCTACAAAGGGATATGCCAACTACACTGGGAGAGACGATTCGGATTACTGATTGGTATGCTTTGGGGGATCCGACTCAACCCCGGCTTATGTCAAACGAGTCAAATGAGGAGTGCTACCAGCAAGATGGAGCCGGATCATCCCGACGGAATGATTATCAGGGTAAGAGAAGAGATGATAGACCGGATTATAGATACAATTCGCAGCAAGTTGCTGCTGTAAATCAAGATCAACCCAGAGCAGGGAGTAATCAGCGTCAGAAAACTGGAGGGCAACAGTGGACTCCGAGAAATGATGGAAAAAAAACTTGGACGCCAGAGCAGAAGAAACAGTGGCAAGAAAATAAAGACCGGCCGAGGTATACGTATGAGGCAATGCTAGATCAGCCGTGTAAATTTCACACGCCAAATCCGAGTAATCCGGCGGGTCACACGACTCGGCAATGTGAGTGGATGAGGAAGATTGAACAAAGTGGTTCGGCGAATGCTCATGCACCTCAGAACGATCAACCTCGGTAGGAGGTACCCCGGCAGCATTTGCTCTCCGGAGCAAACACACAACAGTTAATGTTGCCACCACCTCCGCCGAGGTATGAAAACCAGGAGAGAAGGGATGCAGTGCATCAGGTGGAAAATCAACATCAGCCAGATCAAAGATACCCCGGAAATGAAGGAAGAAATGAATACAGGGAGCATCACCAGAGTTACTGTGTGTTTACCATGAAGGAAACGGATAGAAAGAGCTTGCAACGCCGATATATGGAAGTGAATGCGGTTATGCCTGTAGTGACGAGGTATATGCCTTGGTCAGATCAGGAAATTACATGGAGTATCAAGGACCATCCCAAGCTTATGCCAAGTCCTGGTTCGTATGCACTGGTGCTGGACCCAACGTTCATCGGGCCAAACATCAATGTAAGATTTTCTAAAGTACTGATTGATAATGGCAGCAGCATCAATATCATGTACGTGGATACAATGCGCAAGTTGGGTATCTCGGAGAACATGCTCCAAGCTACAAGGACAACTTTCTATGGTATTGTGCCAGGTATTTCATGTGAGCCCATTGGCAAGGTCCGGGTTGACGTATTATTCGGCACACGAGATAACTGCCGAACTGAGAACTTGGAGTTTGAAGTTGTGAACTTAGAAAGCGCATATCACGCGTTACTCGGCAGGCCAGCCCTGAACAAATTCATGGCAAGTTGTCACATCAGTTACCTGAAGATGAAGTTGCCCAGGCCAAATGGAGTAATTACCATGGCAGGAGATTTCCGACGTTCCATTGAGTGTGCGTTCGCCGGATCTAACCTGGCCGAGTCACTCGTGATCGCACAAGAAAAGAGAAAGATCTAGAAAGTGGCGGCATTGGCTCAATCCGCACAGCGGTATATGCCGGTGCTGAGTAACCCGCATGGAAGTGTCTCATTTCAAGCAACAAAGGATACAAAGAAAGTGCCTATTGATGATCTGTTCCCAGAGCGCACCTTAACAGTTGGTGCCGGGTTAACTGACAAATAGGAAAGCATGCTTGATACATTGCAAATGTATCTATAATTTTTGATGTTCCATGCTTGGTTTTATCTACTTTCTTGTGTTTTGTTCCAACATTGGAGTACTTTTCATATGATTTCTTGGACTAACCTATTAACAACAGCCACAGTGCTAGTTGCCCGTTTTCTGCTATTTTTGGTTCTAGGAAAGTCAGAAAATGAATATTCTCGAAATTGGACGGGACAAAAGCCAAAGTGCCTATTTTTCTGAAAGGGATCAAGTGCCAGAATACGAGACAGAGAAGGGCCAGGGAGCCACCACACCACCTGGCTGCGCGGCCAGGCCTGGCCCGCGCCAGGGGGTGGTGTGGCCGCTCCCGTCACCCCCTCCGCCTCTCCTTCCGCCTATATATTTCCCTCGGGACGAATACCCTAAGTACCCCGATCAAAAATCCACGAAAGAGTCTATAGCCGCCGTCATCTCCATCCCTAGATCGGGAGGGATCTGAAGCTCTTCCCGGCACCCTGCCGGAGAGGGGAATTCACCCTTGAGGCCTTCTTCATCACCATGCAAGCCTCCAGTGTGATGCGTGAGTAGTTCATCCTTGGACTACGAATCCATGTAGTAGCTAGATGGCTGGTTCTCCTCCTTTGTGCTTTCATGTTTAGATCTTGTGAGCTTCGTTCATGATCAAGATCATCTATTTGTAATCCATACATGTTGTGTTTGCGGGGATCCGATGGATATTGAGATGCTATTTCAGATTGATTATTGATTCTATCATGTCTTTGTTATTTGTGATCTTGCATGCTTTCCGTTGTTAGTAGCTATCTTGGCCAAGTAGATGCTAGCAACTCCAAGAGTTAGTATTTATGCTCGATAGTGGGTTCATGCCTCTGGTAATCCGGGGAAGTGACAGAAATCTCTAAGGTACTAGATGTGCTGTTGCTACTAGGGAGAAAACAACAATCCTTTGTTCATAGAACAATCGTATTGTTTACTTTACACGCAGTTCGTAAAGCAATAATCCGTTGCTTGCAACTTAATACTGGAGGGGGTTCGGATGATAACCTGAAGGTGGATTATTAGTCATAGATGTAGTTGGATGGCGGTCTATGTATTATGTTGTAATGCCCAATCAAGTCTCAGAGGAGTCAAGATGATTAGTATATGCATGTATTGCTTTCTCGGTGTTTGTCAATTGCCCCGCTGTAATTTGTTCACCCAGCATGTTATCTATCTAAGGAGAGCCACCTCTAGTGAACTATGGATCCCGGTCCTTTCTCTTTACATACAATCTACAACTGTTTACTTCTTTGTGTTTACTTTCTGCAAACTTTTACTTCTTTCCATTCGATACGTTTAATCCTTTGTTTTCCGCAAAACACGGTGAGATTGACAACCTCATCGCAAGTTGGGGACAAAGTTCTATGGTTGTGTTGTGCAGGTCTCCACGTTTCTACTAGCACCGGTAATGTGCCCTGCCAAAGCTCAGCTAGTAACACCTTTGGGGTGTTTCCTTGCTCCTACTGGTTCGATTAAACCTTGGTTTCATAACTGAGGGAAAACTTGCTGCTGTGCTCATCATACCTTCCTCTTGGGGTTCCCAACGAGCTCTACGTCGAACGACGAGCACAACAGAGCTCATCAACTTCCTCCGTGAGAATCGGGATATCTTTGCTTGGTCCACACAGGACTTGCAAGGTGTTCCGAGGGAGTTGGCCGAGCACTCTTTAAATGTGAGACCCGGAGCAAAGCCGGTGAAGCAACCTCTCCGCCGCTTCGCTGAAGATAGGAGAAAAGTAATTGGAGACGAGATAGCTCGGCTCCTCGCAGCCGAGTTTTTCATGGAAGTGCTTTATCCGGATTGGCTATCTAATCCGTTGCTTGTGGAAAAGAAGAAAGATGATCCGAATGTGGCAGTGGTTTGGCGTATGTGCATCGATTACACGAACCTGAATAAGGTGTGTCCTAAAGATCCATTCCCACTGCCAAGGATAGATCAGGTCATAGATTCTACTGCTGGGTGTGAACTGTTGTCATTCATAGATGCATATTCTGGTTTCCACCAGATACCTCTGAACCCAAGTGATCAAATAAAGACTGTGTTTATCACCCCGTACGGGGCTTATTGCTATCGCACCATGCCTTTTGGTTTACGTAATCCAGGGGAAACGTACCAAAGGTGTATGCAAAAATGTTTGCACGATCAAATTGGTGGAAATGTGCAAGTATATGTAGATGATGTGGTTATAAAAACCAAGGAAAGCAAAACGCTCCTTGACGATATCAGGCAAACATTCGCGAACCTAAGGAGATTCCGGATGAAGCTTAACCCGGAGAAATGTACCTTTAGTGTCTCGGCTGGAAAATTACTGGGATTTCTTGTCTCCAGCCGAGGTATCGAAGTTAACCCAACGAAAATCCGAGCCATAGAACGAATGGAATTGCCGAAGTGTCTTAATGATGTCCAGAAGTTCACTGGTTGTCTGGCATCCTTAAGTCGGTTTATATGTCGGTTGGGAGAGAAGGCATTACCTCTCTATCAACTAATGAAAAAGTCAGACAAATTCGTATGGACACCGCAGGCCAATGAAGCCTTCATTCAACTAAAGAAAATGTTAGCCACTACACCAGTATTAGCCTCTCCACTATCAAAAGAGCCAATGTTGCTCTACGTAGCCGCAACCAACCGAGTTGTAAGTGCAGTAATAGTGGTAGAGCGCGACGAAGAGGATAAGTCGGTGCAGAGGCCAGTCTATTACCTGATCGAGGTATTATCAGCATCAAAGCAGAACTATCCTCACTATCAGAAAATGGTATATGGTGTATATATGGCAGCAAGGAAGCTGAAACATTATTTTTAAGAACACCCCATTAAAGTGATATGTGAAGCCCCCATATCTGAGATAATGAGCAATAAGGATGCAAGCGGCCGAATCACAAAATGGGCAATTGACTAGCTCCTTATGCTCCACAATTCGACATGAGAGATGCGATTAAGTCTCAGGCTGTGGCCGACTTTTTCGTGGATTGGGCCGAGATGCAATATGAGCCACCATGCCAGATCCGAACTACTGGAGAATGCATTTTGACGGATCAAAAACGGAAACCGGGTTAGGCGCCGGAGTTGTGCTTACCTCGCCCAAGAAGGACCAGCAGAAGTATGTGCTGCAAACCCACTTCGCAGCATCAAACAATGTTGCGGAATATGAAGCACTTGTGCATGGGCTCAAAGTGGCAAAATAAATTGGAATACGTCGGATCCAATGCTTTGGCGACTCGGATTTGGTAGTTCAGCAAGTCTCGGGGATATGGGATGCCTTGGATGAAAACATGGCACTGTACAGATTTCATGTGCAGAAAATATCGGGATACTTCGAGGGATGCAAGTTCCATCATGTACCCCGGCTGGAAAATGAAGCTGCCGACATACTATCAAAACTCGGATCTACCCGACAAGCGATTCCACCAGGTATAGCATTGGAGCACCTCAGAAAGCCATCTATCAGGCCACCCCCAGAATCCGAGTCAATCTATATCCCGGAAAATCCGGAGTCGGAAGCTGTGCCCATGAACATTGATGTGGGAAGTGCCTCAGGAGACCCGGGGACTGCTTCGGCAAACCCGGGGACTGCTTCACAAAACCCGGGGACTGTGCAGCCTGACCCGGCAGAGGTTATGCCGATAGATCGAATGGAAGTGGACGAGGATGTGTTCCCTGTGCGAGCCATACCAGCTTGTGCACTGCCTATATTCCAATTCCTAAAGGATGGATCCTTGCCTGATGATGAAGGGCTTTCAAGGCAAGTTCAGAGGCACGCAAAGGCATACACGATTATCAATGCCAAGCTATACAAGAGGAGCGTCACAAATGTCCCGCAGCGGTGTGTTGACCCGGAAGAAGGGCTTGACATCATCCGAGATATACATCAAGGGGAATGTGGGCATCGCGCCTCATCCAGAGCATTAGTGGCAAAAGCTTTCCGACATGGGTTCTACTGGCCAAGTGCCTTGGAATAAGTAGAAGATCTAGTAAGAAAATGCAACAGCTGTCAGAGGTATGCTACCAAGACACACATGCCAATGTCGGAGCTCAAGACCATACCAATTACCTGGCCATTTGCCGTATGGTGTTTGGATATGGTTGGCCCGTTTAAACCAGCTAGAGGAAATATGACCCATATCTTGGTTATGGTGGACAAGTTCACCAAATGGATTGAAGTGAAGCCAATAAGAAAATGTGATGGAGCTACGGCCGTGACATTCCTAAAAGATATCATCTTGAGGTATGGCTATCCTCACAGTATCATAACAGATAACGACACCAATTTTGCTGAAGGAGCATTTGCGCGATTCTGCCGAGATAAGAAGATCTGACTGGACGTTGCGTCGGTAGCCCACCCCGCATCGAACGGACAAGTGGAAAGATCCAACAGATTAGTACTATCCGGGATAAAACCCCGGCTCATTGAGCCGCTGCAAAGATCAGCGGGGTGCTGGATAGAAGAACTACCAGCGGTACTGTGGAGTTTAAGAACAACTCTGAATTGATCAACAGGCTATACGCCATTCTTTCGGGTATATGGGGCAGAAGCTATATGACCAGACGACATAGAGCATGATTCCCCTAGAGTCACCCAATACACAGAAGCCGAAGATGCCAATTAGGAAGGCCAGCGGGCCGCCGCCAGGATACCACATCCCGCCCGCACCGCAGTAGGAACTCCGCCCGCACCAGCGCCAAGTACGCACCACATCCGCGCTCCATGCCCTTTTTGAACAACGCCTCTCCCTCCCTTTCCTCCCGCCACGACAAGGAACCCGAATCAGCAGGCGCTGAGGATGTAGCAGCGGCGAGCGGAGAAAATCCGTGCTAGGGGAGGAGCAGCGAGCGGCTTGCCTGAGTCGAGGGTAGCCGGAAGAGGGGAGGCGAGCGCCAAGTCATGTGTTTTGCAGGAAAAGGGATCCCTTTCCTCTTGATTCCCTTCCTTGTTGCGTTCTGATTGGTCGGCAAGGAGGAAGGAGTTTTTTCGGTGCGGGAGCGGCGGAGCAGGCGGCGCGGGCGAGTGCATGGTGCCTGACATGGGAGAGGCGGAGCAGTCGGTGAGGGAGACGGCGGCGAGGGAGAGAGGGACGAGAGCTTGTCCAAATGGGGGAAAGAGAGATGGGAGCGATTAGCTTGTCGGATTTTTGTAGATGTTGTTTTTTGCAAAACGGACAACGCGAACAGTAATTCGGGCCGGAGGGAGTAGTAGAAGTGTGCCATCATTCGTGATCCTGGTCCGACTACGCCGTTGACAGACGGATCGATGGTCCTCCCTCCTCGATCACACGTAGTCGTCAGTGTCGGGGTGTCGGCCCATAGGATCACGCTACCGTCTACGCAGGATCACGTGCAACCCAAGGTCAAACTGGAGCACGTACCCCAGGCCATGGACTCGTCACCCATTCCGAATGAAACTAAAATACGCCCGCTTTGGCACTACGGGAAAAACATTCTTTGCCGTGTGGCAAAACCACACGGCAAAGGATACAAGGAACACGGCAACGGCTTTGCCATATGTATACACATGGCAAAAGTCACACGGCAGCGTTTGCGACGGCAAAGAGGCTTTGCCGTGTGTCTCCAGCGCAAAACACGGCAAGCCTTTGCCGTGTGTCTGGCAGGCGTACACGGCACAGTAAAGTAACTTCACGGTTCCGTCCGTTTGACGGAGCCAGAGGGACTTTGCCGTGTTTTTGCTTTGCCATGTGTTTTGGTCCTTTGTCGTGCCCATATCCTTTGCCGTGTGCCTATTCTGTGACGTATGTTGTGCCTTTGCCGTGTGTCCTCTGGGAGTTACCACACGGCAACGAATGCCGCTTTGCCGTGTGCCGCAGCTGAAGAATACACGGCAGAGACTGTCCCTTTGCCGTGTGCCTCTTCTAGGTGGAACACGGCAAAGGGCTGTCTACCCAGCGCCTGCTGCACAGGCTGCTGCCACTTGTCCGCCTTTGCCGTGTGTATACACACGGCAAAGTGACCATTTGGTACTTTGCCGTGTGTATACACATGGCAAAGGGCCCAGGTTTTTTTACTTTTTCTCTGTTTTTCTTTCATTTCCTGCATTTGAAAACACATAATATATATATTTGATCATATAGATCATCACCAACACATAATACATGTATATGATCATAAGATCATCACCAACACCAAAATAACAATAATATGATCATATATCATCACAAACACTACCAAAATCATATCATCATCACCACACAAGCAACAATGCAAACTTCACAAGAACAAGTCATAAGCCATTCACAAATATTACAAGTTTATTCTTCTTCCCACCCACAAGACCATCACCGCCAAGTGCTCCACAAGATCATGCTCTGAATCCATCGTGATATCCTACAAGTTTAAGAAAAGTACGTTAATATGGCAAGTAAAATTCATGACAAGGCTAAATTTTCTATAAGTCTCATGGCAAGGTGATGAAAATTACAAGTACAATTTGAGAATGGCATATAATTATCTACAAGTGTCATGGCAAGGCTAAATTTTCTACAAGTGTGATGGCATGACTAAATTTTCTACAAGTATGATGGCATGACTAAATTTGACAAGTGTAGGAAAACTAATCGTGATGCACACATGATGGCCACAACCTCAAAGCCCTCCAACAAGGTCAAAAGCACAATCATGAGACTCTCACAATCGATTTCCAAGTGTATCGAGTACCGATATCGAGTGATGCACAAGGTCAAGTGTAGGAGAACTAACCTGGAGGACTCTGATCCAGCCTCCGGACGACCGACGGATTGATGACGGTGAAAGGCGACTGGTTGTTCGATCCACTGTCTGACCCACCAGGCGGCGCCTGGTTGTTCGACCCACCAGGCGGCATCAAATTAGCCAACTACACGATGGGAAATTGTGAGCATTAGACAATAAGAAAATATTGAAAATTACGAGCATTAGACAATAAAGACATGTGATCACTTACCCACGGGAAGGCGAAAGGAGGAGTAGGAAGAGACCCTGGTGGAGCAGTCATGAGCATTTGGTTTGCCATACACCACATCATCTGTTGTTGCTGCTCCAGCATCGCCTGCTGCTGCCTAAGCTGCTGCTCCAGCTATAGCTGCCGCTGCTCGGTCGCCTCTCTGCTTGCCCTCTCAGCGGCCATCTCCTCCTACATCGTGTAGCCGCGATGTCATGAACATTGCAATGTAAAACATGTAGTAAAACAAAGATGACTGAGGAAGAATAACATACCCGTAACTGGTCGACAGCTATAACCGAAGGACGTGGACGGGTCTCTACGGCAGGCATGGAGCTCATCCTGCCACGCCGGATCTGGCGCATAGATGGAACGGTCCTAGGGTCGACGGACCCGTCAGCAATCCATAGGCGGCCATTCCTCTGGCCCTGTCCCGCCAGCACGACAACCTCGGGATCGAAGGGGGCGGTGTCAGGGTTGGAATCTTCGCCGTGCACCTGCTTGTACTTCTCGGGGTACTTCATACCCCGGATCTTGGCTCCCTCATTGATCCACAAGGAGCCGTCCACAGGCTCGTCCAAGGTGCGCATCTTCTTCCAAATGGCAAACATGGACGGCTCCACACCTGTCTTTACTTTCTGCAAATGAGAGGACAAAGATAAGTGAAGGGGGACTCCCTTGCGGAGTAAAGAATAACATGAGAAGCAAAAATAAAGAAAGCATTTTCTCACCTCTTTTTGCCTGACAAGGGCGAGGGGGATGCTGCCTTGGCGGTGTGATCCACCCTTCATCTCCTCTCGCCGCTTCCTTGCGGCCTCGTGTCTCTTGAGGTACTCGGCGTGTGTCCACCACGCTACCATCACCGTGAAGCACCTCGTGTCATTACCGACAAACTGAGGAGGGTTCTACATCCACAAGGTACAGGTATTAGTACAGCATGAAATAGATGAAGGTCAAGAAATCAATAAAAAAGAAACACAACTACCTGTAGGTACTGCCATGGCTCGAAGAGCATGTCCCAGGCTTGACTCTTGTTCATCTAGATCTTACGATCTCCAAACCAGTTGCGGACAGAGTTCACGCGTGCCTCGTAGTGCATGTCTTGCACCTTCCTCTTGGCAAGCTCGTTCACGATCGCCATGCACTCCCTTGAGTTCTCCCTGTGCATGTCGAAGTAATTCTACAAGTATGCACATAGGAAAAAGAGGAGTCAAAGCCACGAGTCAAAGCCGCGATGATTTGTTGGGTCCGCAGCATAGAAAACAAAAAATTTCCTACGATGAGAACTATACGCCAAGATCTATCTACTAGATACAGAGCAACGGGTGGACATACATCCATGGAGAACTTACCCTCGAAGACAACGAGCTTTGTTAACGAGTAGGAACTCGTGGTTGATGTAGTCGTACACTTGCCGATCTCAAGATCATGAGGAAGTCCGAGCGCCGCAACTTAGCAGCGCATCCAAACTCGCACACATGTTCAAGCCACCGGACAACCTCCACCTCCTCGCTCCAGCGATCCAGCGGAAGCAGCAACTCCTTCCAGACGAAATGCCACCGGGAACATGTATCTCGCTAATCCGAGACCATGGGGGAATAATTCTAGAGGGGGAGAGAGATCCTTCACAAGGAGGTGTGAGGATGAAGGAGGGAATGGGTGGCCTTTTATAGGAGGAGGGGGGGTGCCCCCTCTCTCCATGGCCGGCGCATGGGGGGGGTGACCCCTCACCTCCCCCATTCATGTGGTGGTAACCCCTCCACATTAAAATGCCTCTTCACCTTCCCTTTTAAAGTCTCTACTTTAAATGCATTAAATTTCTCCAAATTTAATGCTCTCTCATTTAATAAAACTCTTTATATTAAATTTATTCAGAATTTTTTTAATTACTTTAATTAACAAACATTCACATATAGCCCCTTGCAATATTTCAATATCACATGCAGAACCACCTTCTGCAATTTTACCCGAAATAATTTCTGGTTTCTATTGAAACAATTCCTGCGCTTTGCAATTCTTTTGTCTGAAACATATGTGCTCCAAAATGGTGTTCGGTAACTCTTAAATGTGCCACCCTACGGTTCGCGAATAATGCAGACATGACCGAGACCCTTCTCCGATCAATAATCAGCAGCGGGACCTGGAGATCCGTACTGACTCCTACACATTCAACGATGACTCCTGTGATCGTGAGAACCTTTAACGCTTGTAACTAAATCCCTTTGTCTCTCGATATATTACATGTCCGAGATTCGATCATCGGTATCTCCATACCTAGTTTGATCTCGTTACCGACATGCACTCTTTTCTCGTTCCCGTGATATAACATTCTAGTGATCACATCACTTGCTTGCAAGCTATCCTAATGTGATATCACCGAGAGGGCCCAGAGTATATCTATCCGTCATATGGATTGACAAATTCCACTCTTGATCCATGAACCTCAACATAACACCTTCGTAGTACTGAACCCATCTTTATAGTCACCCTGTTACGGTGTGACGTTTGATGTTATCAAGATACTCTTCCGGTGTTAGCAATTAACATGATCTCATGGTCTAAGGATAAAGATTACTTCGTATGATGTTATAGCAATATAAACATAATGACTTGATCGTAATGCTATACTTCGGATGAATGTTCATCACATCATTTCACAAATGCTGTGACCTTGTTATTAACAACATCCAATGTCCATGATCAGGAAACCTTGATCACAACAAGCTAGTCTATAAGAGAGGCATAACTAGGAACCCTTTTTGTTTATTAAACACACATGTATTGATGTTTCCTATCAATACAATTATAGCATGCAAAATAAACATCTATCATATACAAGGAATACATAATAACAACTTTATTATTGCCTCTCAGGGCATATTTCCTTCAGTCTCCCACTTGCACTAGAGACAATAATCTAGTTTATATAGTGATAAATCTAACACCCATGGAGTTCTGGTGTTGATCATGTTTTGCCCTAGGGAGCACTTTAGTCAACGGATCTGCTACATTCAGGTCCGTGTGTACTTTACAAATCTTTATATCTCCATCCTTGACATGCTCGCGGATGGAGTGAAACCGGCGCTTTACAAACCACACCCAGTTCCGTTATGAACTCCTTCATCTAAACCGCTTCCTGCGCTGCTTCTGAAGCAGCAACATATTCTGCCTCCGTTGTTGATCCAGCCACCACAGGTTGTTTGGAGCTCCTCCTACTAACTGCTGCTCCGTTCAAGAGAAATACGTATCCGGACTGAGACTTAGAGTCATCCGGATCAGTGTTAAAGCTAGCATCGACATAACACTTAGCGACTAGCTCTTCTTCACCTCCATATATAAGAAACATATCCTTAGTTCTTCTCAAGTAGTTAAGGATATTCTTGACCGCTATCTAGTGTTCCGAACCTGGATCAGATTGGTACCTACTAGTCAAACTAATAGCATGTGCCACATCCGGTCTTGTACATAGCATGGCATACATTATAGAGCCTATGGCTGAGGCATAGGGGATCTTATCCATTATCTCTCTTTCTTCCGCTGTAGCCGGACTTTGAGTCTTACTCAATGTCTTGCCTTGCAACATAGGTAAGTACCCCTTCTTACTTCCATCCATATTAAACTTCTTTAATATCTTATCAAGGTATGTACTCTACGATAGCCCAATTAGGCGTCTTGATCTATCTCTATAGATTTTAATGCCTAATATATATGAAGCTTCACCAAGGTCCTTCATCGAAAATTTGCTGTTTAGATAACTTTTAACACTGTTTAAAAGATCTATATCATTTCCAATCAATAATATGTCATCCACATATAATATCAGAAATGCCACATTGCTCCCACTCACTTTCTTGTAAATACAAGCCTCTCCATAAGTTTGGACAAATCCAAACTCTTTGATCACCTCATCAAAGTGGAGATTCCATCTCTAGGATGCTTGCTTCAGTCCATAGATGGATCGCTGAAGTTTGCACACCTTATTAGCATCCTTAGGATCGACAAAACCCTTAGGTTGTATCATATACAACTCTTCTTCAATATTACCATTGAGGAACGCAGTTTTGACATCCATCTGCCATATTTCATAATCGAAATATGCAGCAATTGCTAACATAATCCTAACCGACTTAAGCATCGCTACGGGAGAGAATGTATCATCGTAGTCAACTCCTTGAATTTGTCGAAACCCCTTTGCGACAAGTCGAGCCTTATAGATGGTTACATTACCATCAGCATCAGTTTTTCTTTTGAAAATCCATTTATTCTCAACGGCCTTTCGATCGTGAGGTAAGTCCACCAAGGTCCAAACCTGGTTTTCGTACATGGATTCCATCTCGGATTTCATGGCTTCTAGCCATTTGTTGGAATCAGGGCTCATCATCGCTTCTTCATACGTCGCAGGGTCATGTATTTCATCAATCATGAAATTCATAACAGGATTGCCGTACAGTTCAGGAGCTGCACGTGTCCTACTTGACTTGTGAGGTTCGGTAGTGTCCTCTTTCGGAGTTTCATGATCAATATCATTAGCTCCCTCTTCATTAGGTGAAGTCAACTCCGAAACAACTTCTGGAGCTGCACTACTCGCCATTTCATGAAGAGAAGGTTCAATAACCTCTTCGAGTTCTACCTTCCGACTACTCACACCTTTCACGAGAAACTCCTTCTCAAGAAAGGATCCATTCTTGGCAACAAAGACCTTGCCCTCGGATCTGTGATAGAAGGTATACCCAATCGTTTCCTTAGGGTATCCTATGAAGACGCATTTTTCCGCTTTGGGTTCGAGTTTATCCGGTTGAAGTTTCTTCACATAAACATCGCATCCCCAAACTTTAAGAAATGACAGCTTAGGTTTGTTTCCAAACCATAATTCATACGGTGTCTTTTCAACGGATTTAGATGGTGCCCTATTTAAAGTGAATGCAGCGGTTTCCAGTGCATAACCCCAAAATGACAGTGACAAGTCAGTCAGAGACGTCACTCCAATAAAGTACGATTACGACGTTCTGACACACCATTACGTTGTGGTGTTCTGGCAGGCGTGAGTTGTGAAACTATTCCACAGTCTCTCATATGTGTGCTAAACTCGTAACTAAGATACTCTCCTCCACAGTCGGACCGCAGAAATTTGATTTTTCTATTACGATGATTTTCCACTTAATTCTGAAATTCTTTGAACTTTTCAAAAGTTTCAGACTTGTGTTTCATCAAATAGATATACCCATATCTACTCAAATCATCCATGAAAGTAACAAAATAATGATATCCACCTCGCCCCGACACACTCATTAGTCCACACACATCAGTATGTATGATTTCCAATA
The DNA here is from genome assembly GCA_916181665.1 of Avena sativa. Classification (NCBI taxonomy): domain Eukaryota; kingdom Viridiplantae; phylum Streptophyta; class Magnoliopsida; order Poales; family Poaceae; genus Avena; species Avena sativa. Next base: position 452,713,136 of record OV702295.1, on the reverse strand, counting down.
AATCTGTCGCCCGTTCCATTGAACCGAAAAACGGCGTTCTAGTCATCTTGCCCATAAGGCATGGCTTACATGTATCAAATGATTCAAAATCAAGTGATTCCAAAAGTCCATCAGAATGGAGTTTCTTCATGCGTTTAACGCCAATATGACCTAGACGGCAGTGCCACATATATGCAGATATATCATTATCAAGTTTAATCCTTTTAGCATCAACATTATGAATATGCGTAATACTACTATCGAGATCCAACAGAAATAAACCATTCAACACAGGTGCATGACCATAAAAGATATTATTCATATAAATCGAACAACCATTGTTTTTAGACTTAAACGAATAACCACTTTGCATCAAACACGATCCGGATACAATGTTCACGCTCAGTGCAGGCACCAAATAACAATTAGTCAGGTTTATAACTAATCCCGACGGCATATGGAGAGGCAGCGTTCCGACGGCGATCACATCAACTCTTGATCCATTGCCGACGAGCATCGTGACCTCATCCCTTGCTAGTTGTCGCTTGTTCCGCAACCCCTGAACCGAGTTACATATATTAGCAACCATCCCGTATCAAATACCCAGGTGCTACTGCGAGTACTAGTCAAGTACACATCAATAACATGTATATCACATATACCTTTGTTTGCCTTGCCAGCCTTCTTGTCCACCAAATACTTGGTGCAGTTGCGCTTCGAATGGCCAGTCCCCTTGCAATAGTAGCACTCGGTGTCAGACTTAGGGCCAGCTCGAGGTTTCTTTTCAGGCGCGGCAATAGATTTGCCGTCCTTCTTTCCCTTCTGCTTGCCTTTCTTGTCCTTCTTGAAACCGGTGGTCTTATTGATCATCAACACTTGATGTTCTTTCCTAATCTCTACTTCTGCAGTCTTCAGCATTGACAGAAGCTCAGGAAGAGACTTCTTCATGCCCTGCATATTATAGTTCATCACGAAGCTCTTGTAGCTAGGTGGCAGAGATTGGAGAACACGATGTATGCCTAAGTCAATGGGAATCGTTATTCCCAAGGACACAAGCTTATCGGCGTACCCAGACATTTTGAGTACGTGCTCACTAACGGAGCTGTTTTCCTCCATCATGCAGCTAAAGAACTTTTCTATAGCATTATAACTCTCTACGGCAGCATGGGTATCGAAAATCATTTTCAATTCTCCCATGGTATCAAAGGCATTGCCATTTTCGAAACGCTTTCGAAGTTCTGGCTCTAGCCCATACAGTATGCCGCAATGAAGTAAGTTGTGGTCCTCCTGACGAGTCACATAGACATTCTTTTCCTCGTTAGGGGCATCAGGAGCTGGTGGGGGGCCTAGCGGCGCATCTAGCACATATTGCTTTTGTGCAGCAGTTAGGAGAATCCTCAAATTCATAGCCCAGTTGGTGAAGTTGCTACCATTCGCAGCAAGTTTCTCTTTTTCCATGAACACATTGAAATTAAAAGCAGGTGGTGCCATCTACAACAGAATTTGTAAAGTATATTTAGACTAAGTTTATGATAGATTGAGTTCAACTAATCCAAATTACTAATGAACTCCCACTCAAAAACGACATCCCTCGTGTCCTTTTGGTGATTACATGAACCAAATCCACTACACCAAGTCCGATCATCACGTGAGTCGGTGTAGCTTCAAAGGCAAGCATCTATATGGGCATCATATCAACTATATGACTCATGCTTAACCTTTCGGTCCATGTTCCGAGGCCATGTCTATACATGCTAGGCTCGTCAAGTAAGAACCTTAGTATTTGCGTGTGTAAAACTGTCTTACACACGTTGTATGAAAGCGTAGAGTCGAGAACACCCAATCATCACGTGATGCCTCAAAACACGATCCACAAAACGGTGCATACTTAAGGAAGAACACATTTTATCTTGATATCTAAATGAGGGATCATCTTATAATGCTACCAAAAGTGCCAAACTAGCAATATAAGATGCTAATGTGTGAAGTGAGGTGATATGGTCCATGCATTTGATCTCTATCATTTGCATCGTGGTATGATCTCTATCATTCCTTTGTGTGTAAGGCCAAGGTCTATGGAACATACACGTTAAGTGAGTTGTAAGAGTATCTATCATACATCTACTTACAACAATACCATATCAAAACACTAGCCCAGCAACGATCTAAACTAGACGCCTCTAATTTATCAATTGCAAGTTTTACGTGGCTTAGGGCTTTCGGAGATAGAACCGGTCTAACCTACGAACATGAACCACAATGAGGATAACCAAGTTATTAGCAACTCGTTGTAAATCAGATATTGACTATAGTAGGAGAGACAAACACCCGCCAAGCAAAACTAGTTGCATGTGAGTTGTGGAACCGGTCTCATGTACGATGACATGTAAGGTTGGTCCGGGCCGCTTCATCCCATTATGCCACCAATATCCAAAGTACATAGAAGATGCAATAACATGATCATCATCGCCCACATATAAACATATGTGTACTACACGTGCAAAGCACCTACGCATAGATCAGGCTCTGATACCACTGTTGGGTCCGCAGCATAGAAAACAAAAATTTTCCTACGATGAGAACTATACGCCAAGATCTATCTACTAGATACAGAGCAACGGGTGGACATACATCCATGGAGAACTTACCCTTGAAGACAACGAGCTTTGTTAACGAGTAGGAACTCGTGGTTTATGTAGTCATACACTTGCCGACCTCAAGATCGTGAGGAAGTTCGAGCGCCGCAAATCAGCAGCGCATCCGCACTCGCACACACGTTCAAGCCACCGGACAACCTCCACCTCCTTGCTCCAACGATCCAGCGGAAGCAGCAACTCCTTCTAGACGAAATGCCACCGGGAACATGTATCTCGCTAATCCGAGACCATGGGGGAATAATTCTAGAGGGGGAGAGAGATCCTTCACAAGGAGGTGTGACGATGAAGGAGGGAATGGGTGGCCTTTTATAGGAGGAGGGGGTGCCCCCTCTCTCCATGGCCGGTGCATGGGGGGGTGACCCCTCACCTCCCCCATTCAGGTGGTGGTAACCCCTCCACATTAAAAGGCCTCTTCACATTCCCTTTTAAAGTCTCCACTTTAAATGCATTAAATTTCTCCAAATTTAATGCTCTCTCATTTAATAAAACTCTTTATATTAAATTTATTTAGAATTTTGTTAATTACTTTAATTAACAAACATTCACATATAGCCCCTTGCAATATTTCAATATCACATGCAGAACCACCTTCTGCAATTTTACCCGAAATAATTTCCGGTTTCTATTGAAACAATTCCTGCGCTTTGCAATTCTTTCGTCTGGAACATATGTGCTCCAAAATGGTGTCCGATAACTCTTAAGTGTTCCACCCTATGGTTCGCGAATAATGCAGACATGATCGAGACCCTTCTCCGATCAATAATCAGCAGCGGGACCTGGAGATCCGTACTGACTCCTACACATTCAACGATGACTCCTGTGATCGTGAGAACCTTTAACGCTTGTAACTAAATACCTTTGTCTCTCGATATATTACATGTTCGAGATTCGATCATCGGTATCTCCATACCTAGTTTGATCTCGTTACCGACATGCACTCTTTTCTCGTTCCCGTGATATAACATTCTAGTGCTCACATCACTTGCTTGCAAGCTATCCTAATGTGATATCATCGAGAGGGCCCAGAGTATATCTATCCGTCATCTGGATTGACAAATTCCACTCTTGATCCATGATCCTCAACATAACACCTTCGTAGTACTGAACCCATCTTTATAGTCACCCTGTTACGGTGTGATGTTTGATGTTATCAAGATACTCTTCCGGTGTTAGCAATTAACATGATCTCATGGTCTAAGGATAAATATTACTTCGTATGATGTTATAGCAATATAAACATAATGACTTGATCATAATGCTATACTTCGGATGAATGTTCATCACATCATTTCACAAATGTTGTGACCTTGTTATTAACAACATCCAATGTCCATGATCAGGAAACCTTGATCATCTTGTTAATCAACAAGCTAGTCTATAAGAGAGGCATAACTAGGAACCCTTTTTGTTTATTAAACACACATGTATTGATGTTTCCTATCAATACAATTATAGCATGCAAAATAAACACCTATCATATACAAGGAATACATAATAACAACTTTATTATTGCCTCTCAGGGCATATTTCCTTCATGATTTAATTATGACAAGTGAAACAAACTTACCTAGAACAGAACTTGAATCTTCTCCGCCATGTGGTTGTACTTTTTAGTCGGATCCGGGGCTTAGTGGTAATGCTTCCAAGTCCAAGCTACATCCTCCTGACCATTTGGGAGAGTGACAATCCCAGGAAAATATGCTCGAACCAGGGCTCCAAGGATGCTCGAGTAGCCACGATACAGCTTCATTCCATCCTCATATAGAAAGGAACTACAAAATGAAAAATCATAATCAGTATGTGATGAAAATTCCAATATATGGTTAGCGGGTCAAATAATGTACCTCTTCCCAGCGGGTACGAGAACCTTATCCGCATAGGCATAAGGTAGATCGGGGAGTCTCGCAACCCCACGCCGATACGGAGCCTTGCTCTGTGGCGTAAGCCGCGGGTCCATGGCCGTGTACGCCTCAAGGTACGACGTCTCATCCTCCGGAGGATCCCACCTCAAGGTCATGTCAAGCTCGTAGGGTAAAGACCCCAACCCCTCGTCCTCCGACTGCTGCGACTGCGCCTCATCATACTCCTGGTCCTTCTCCTCCTGGTCCTGGTCCTTATCCTGGTCCTGGTCCTCCTCCTCCTCCTCCTCGTCCTGGTCCACCACGGCCGGGGGGGGGGACTAGGATTCCTCCCACTCCTCCCACGCCCCCGGCGCTGTGAAGTGCACGGTGGAGGACTAGCACGCTCTCTCGAAGCCGATGTTGAAGCTTTCGAACCACCCTTTTTTGAACCACCACTCACAAGGTCAACCAAGCTTTTCAGCTTTTTTGTAACGCCCTTTCCCCCCAGCATCTTTCAATCACCTACAAAACAGAATGAAAAGAGTAGTTTATTAGTACACATTAATTAGATGAATAATAGTAAAAGCAACACCGATGAAAATAGATGAATATATAAAAGAAAAGCAACAATGAACATAATTAGATGAATAATAGTAAAAGCAACACCGATGAAAATAGATGAATATTAGTAAAAGCAACAACGATGAAAATCGATGGATATTAGTAAAAGCAACAAAATTTATTACATAGCATAGAGTTCTTACAAATACAACAGTCCGACAAATAGTACTACATAGATTAGTCTCATATTATTACTACTACATACATCAGAAGCCTGCGTCGGGATTACGAATTGGAACACAGGTTTCATCATCGCTATCATTCTCGGGCCACCAATAATCATCCACGAAACCTGGAGGTGGTCCCTGTGGAGCGTTGACGTCATGGCCTGCACGGAACGCCTCGAGCAAACTCACATCTTGTTGGCTGTGAACCTCCTCAACTTCATCTTGCACAGTGTTTTCCTCCTCGGCTTCTTGGTCATCATCTATGACCATGTCACTATCGGCGGACAAGTTGATAGTGAATTGCCCGGGGAACCCTTCTTCCTGATAAAACTCGCCATCATTTGTTGAAGGGTCTAGGCGGCGGTAATCATCCTTGTTTGGCAAGGGCAGCCTGTTGCATGTCGGTACCGTCATCACAACATCCCAGTCCTTTAGACGTTTTGTAGGGTTTTGGCATGGGTACGGAAGATAGAATACTTGGAAGGCCTGAGTAGCCAAAATATAGACATCATGTCCCGCATAAATGGAACTTCTCTTAACTTCGACCAGTCCAATTTCAGGATCCTGTTTCACCTGATGTGGGTCAAACCAATGGCATTTGAATACAATGGGATTTAGCCCTTTGCCAAAACCGTAATTCAACTCATATATACCCTCGACTCTTCCATAATAGTGGAGGCCATCTGAGCCTTCACAAAAGACCCTGCTATTTGTTGTCTTCCGGTTGGGCCGGATAGTTGTGTATTCATGGGTATGGAAGCGATACCCATTCACGTCATAAGCATTGAACATGTCGACTGAATGGTTAAAGACCCTGGCAATATTTCTTAGCTCGGGTTGCATATCTTTGTCAGTATTTGCCTACAAGTTAGAACGAGAAGTTTAGCACGAGAAGTTTAGCACAAGAAGTTGGATGGAATAGCACCAAACCATAGAACCAGCTGATGAAACCGAAACCACCACCCTTATCGAATAGATCCTGCTCCTTTTTCGGGTTAGGATCCCTAACTGGATTCTTCCAATATGCACGCTTGAACCGTCTATACCAATTTAAAAAGAAGAGTTAGGCACGAACATAGGAGCAATTGTTTACGAAAATCTAAAGGGTGATCACTTACTCGATGTACGACTTCACTTCATCCATGGTGTTCGAGACATATGACTGGATCAACTCCCGCTCAGGTTTTTTCATTATGAACTTCTTCGTGCCACTTGATTTGCCACCAAGCCCTCTGAAGATGCTAAGCTTGGGTACATCATCAGGGTTGGCGGCATTGTAACGGGAGACCGGGTTGTGCTTTGTGGGAATGTTGGCATCATAGTGCTTGGTGGTGAAGTTTGCAACCTCCTCATTAAGGATTGACTCAGCTATGGATGCCTCGATCTTGCATTTATTGCCTGTTTTTGTACGAAGCCTCTGTGTTACTCTCTCTGGTGGATACTGCCAACAGGCCCACACAGGTCTCCCCTTCAAAGCCTCGTCCGCGAGATGCAAGATCATATGTTGCATCAGATTGAAGAACCCTGGCGGAAGGAGCATCTCTAGATCACAAAGCAACTGGGGTTCCTGTTCATGTAGCTTCTCAACCACTTTATGTTCTAACTCCCTAGCACAAATCTGGCGGAAGAAAAAGCTCAACCTCGACAGCACTCGCCAAGTCTCCTCATCGACATAGCCTCGAATCATCACCGGCATTATTCGCTCAAGCCATACGTGGTAGTCATGACTCTTGAGCCCTTGTACTCGCAACGTTTCCATGTTCGCACCCCTCATCCAGTTGGCTCCGTACCCATCAGGGAAAAACAAACTTTGCGTGATCCACTAGAAGATCTCCCTTTTTTGGGGCTTCGTTGGCAGAACGGGGCCTTTGGCTTAGACCACCCTTTTCTGCCGTTGGTTCCGGGGGGCAGCATTTTCAACTTTGGCCTATCGCACCATTGTTCTTGATCAATTTGAGCCTTGATGTTATCCTTCGACTTCTCAGTTTGCATTATGGTGCTCCAAAGGGCCTCGCCGATATTTTTTTCGGTGTGCATTACATCAATGTTATGCGGGAGCTCGAGATCCTCAAACTAAGGGAGCTTCCATAAGCATGGAATGTGGGTCCACTGGTGCGTGTCCCCATATCCCATGAAACCATTCCCATCAGGCTTAGGCTGGAGAGCTTCTAACTCAGCCTTGATTTCCTTTCCCGTCTTCAGACGTGGCTTTGGATCATGGACAACACGACCTTTCTTGAACCTCTTTTTATCATTCCTGTATGGATGATTCGGCTCAAGGAACTTTCGATGTTTATCAAAGCAGGAATACTTGCCTCCCTTCGACAGCCAGAAGAAAGTCAGATCCTGCATGCACACTGGGCAAGGCCACTTCCCATGCGTACACCAGCCGCAGAACAATGCACATGCTGGTAGGTCATGCAGGGAGGTGTGGTACCAGACATACATATCGAAGTGCTCCTTGTTCCCAGCCACAAAACAAGTCATCCACCAGCGGTTCTAGATACACATTCATGTTCTTACTAGGGTATTTCGGTCCGGAGATTATCATCGACACAAACATGTTCTCTGATCTCATGCAGACGCCAGGGGGGAGGTTCAGGGGAATAACAAACACTGGCCAACAGCTGTATACTGCAGCCGACATACCATATGGATTGAACCCATCGGTTGATATGGAAACTGCTACGCTCCTTGTCACCGGCTTTCTCAGGATATTTCTTGACAAAGTTCTTCCATGCACTACCATCCGATGGATGTATCATCTTGTCGGTGTATCTATTCCCTTCTATTGCCCACTGCATCTGTTGGGCAGTATCCTCGGTCATGAAGAGCCGTTGGATCCTCGGTAGCACTAGAAGATACCGAAGGATGTTTTGGGCAACCCCGGTCTGCCTCTTCTAACCATCACCATTGGGATCGACCTCAAAGTACCTATAGGATTTGAAGTGGATACAATAATTTGTCTTAGCATGCTCCTTTCTGAATAGCATGCATCCCTTCAGACAAGCATGTATCGGCTCATATGACATCTTAAGGTCACGAAGGAGTTTGGTTGAATAGTAGAAGTTCTCCGGCAAGAGGTGCCCTTTCGGCAGAATGCTGCCAACAACGGCGAGCATATCATCGAAGTCATCTCTGGTTAAGTTCCTGTGGCTCTTGAAGGCCAAAAGGCGAGCGATGGCGTCCAGTTGGCTAACATCTGTATGTGCGTGAAGGGGTCTCTGCGAGGCAAACAAAGTCTCGTAGTACTTTGCCGTGTTTTCCTCTGGCTCCTCACTTGTCTCCGCCTCCTGAGGTGTCTCCGCCTCTACATGAGGGCTTTCAGGTGCATTAGCATTCACAAAGTTCTCTATGCACCTATCAAAACCAGCATCAAATTCCCCCCTTGGCTGACTTTGCTGCTGACTCTACCGTGACTCCCTCCTAGCATGTTTCGCTAACTTTTCACCATGGAAAGTCCAAGTCTTGTAGGAAGGTGTGAACCCATAATTGACCAGGTGCCTACTAACATCATCCTTCGAATGTGTATTCAGGTTCTTGCATCTTGTACAGGGGTGGAAAATTTTTCTGGGTCTGGTGGGGACAGCAAACGCCCGGTTCATGAAGTCCTCGGCCTTTTCCTTCCATTTCATGGTAAAGTCCCACTTACTGACATAGCCCTCATACATCCAGTCACGATTCTCCATCCTCTAATCAGTATGAAAACAGACATATACAATGCTTTCAATTAATCATGAATCTGTTATTAGTTCGGTTAATTTTAGTAAATATGGATTTTACGGCATGCATATATATACTTATGCCTCTAATAGGTAAAGAGGGTCCTAGCAACCGCCGGATCCGTAGATTGAGTACGTTCTCCCTGCTCTACCCTGATCCGAGACAGAATTTCGGCAGCACCTCCCCGCTGCTCTCCTGATACACGTCTCGACAAGAAGCCGAGAGGGATGTGCATCCGGAGAACAACGGAGAGGCGCTGCCAAAATCCTATCTCGGGCCGGAGTAGAACAAGGAAAACGTACCTAAACTACACATCTGTCGGCTGTCCCGATAAATACCATAAGAGTTACGGTTCAAAATATGCGAGACCACTAATGCATATTTATCAGCGTAACCCTTACGGCCGGGAAGAGATGCCTAGGTAACGCGACAAACTTGGTGATCTAGAAACAAAAAAAAACCTAATTACCGGAGTAGAACAAGGAAAACGTACCCAAACTACACATCCGCCGGCTGTCCCGATAAATACAGTAAGAGTTACGGTTCAAAATATGCGAGATCACTAATGCATATTTATCAGCGTAACCCTTACGACCGGGAAGAGACGCCTAGGTAACGCGACAAACTTGGTGATCTAGACACGAAAAAAAACCTAATTACAAAAGAGGTGAACGGATTCTCACCCTCGAAGCGTGATCGACGACCCGCGAAGAAGACCAACGGCACTCCGGCAAAATCCCCTCCGACCGATGGCCCCCCTCAAACACAACGCATTTCCTGCACGAAAGAGAATAGTTCCATTTAACATACAATTCCTAGTACTTTGATAATGATCCTACTTTTAATTTACTACAAACCCAATAACCTAGCATAGCAACATTGCTGGACAAACTTAGCTACAAACTACCCCTAAATACAATATATGACTAACTAAAACTACCCCTAAATCCAAAATATTTCTAACTAAACTACCCCTAAATCCAATATATGACTAACAAAAACTAACCCTAAATCCAATATATTACTAACTAAGACTACCCCTAAATCCAAAATATTACTAACTAGACTACCCCTAAATCCAATATAAGACTAAAACTACACCTAAATCTAATATATTACTAACTAAAACTACCCCTAAATATATATTACTAATTACTAACTGAATAAAAAGAAGAAAAAAACAAAAAAAACTCACCAAACCATGGTGGAAGAGGCCGCCGGCGTGCTCGGTGGAGGAGGGGGCGGCCGGCGTGCTCGGTGGAGGAGGGATCGCCGGCGCCGCTCGACGGAGGAGTGGGGCGACCGCGTCGGGCTCCACCCGCGAGCCTACCGAGCTCGGCGGGCCACCGTGGCGGCGTCGGGATGGAGGGAGCAGGGGCTGCGGCGGAGCTGGGGGGGCTACGGCGGCGCAGGGGCTGCGGCGGAGCTGGGGGCAGCGGTGCTGGGCGGCGGCAAAATGGCAAAGGGGCTGGGTCGGCGCGGCGTCGAGCGGCGGTGGCGCAGCGTCGGGCGGCGGCGGGCAACGAGGGAGCGGCCAGCAGAGCGAGTGGATAGGGCTCGCGTGGGCCCGCGAGCGAACCCTATACCGAGTCTTTGCCGTGTAGATGTCCACAACACACGGCAAAGGCATCTTTGCCGTGTACCCTAGGAATACACACGGGAAAGGACCCTTTGCCGTGTGTATTCGTGTAACACACGGCAAAGGCATCTGTGCCATGTACCCTAGAAGTACACACGGCAAAGGACCCTGTGCCGTGTACATCTGTAAAATTCACGGCAAAGAACCCTTTATCGTGTGTTTTCCCTTTACCGTGTGTTTTGGCTAATTTCTTATTTTCTTTCGATTATAGTTATTTTAAGTTTTTAGTTTACTTTTTGTTGACTATTTGTTAGTATTAGTTGTGACAATGTGTATACACATACTTGTTGCAACATGAAAAATAGTCTAATCTTCATGTCCCCCCACATATCAGGGTTTCGGAGAGAAGGTCACTCGTATGTTAGGGTTCCGCACGAAACCACGCTTCGGGGTAGATCTTGTCACAACATGTTCCCAAACATGGTTTTACATCATCACATGACCTAACCAAGCCTAAAACAAGTGAGGGTTACACCGGGCTACCCCTGTCAGAAGAAAGTCTAGGGGGGTAGACGATCCGAGGCCCGTGGATCAGGGTTCCACAGGAAGAAGCGCTTCGGGGCATCGGAACACATCCAAACCATGCATGTGACCCTAGCATGTCTAATGAAGTGTGGTGGCATGCTCAAAACTCCTAAACCTGGTTCCTAAGTGTGACCCCCTCCGCAGACATGCGATGTCCCCTAAAAACAAAGTGTGTGCAATCTGACTATTAGGGGGAAACTCCCCGTTTCGGTGAAACCGGGGTAGATCTTGTCACAACATGTTCCAAACCATGGTTTTACATCATCACATGACCTAACCAAGCCTAAAACAAGTGAGGGATACACCGGGCTACCCCTGTCAGAAGAAAGTCTAGGGGGTTGACGATCCGAGGCCCGCGGATCAGGGTTCCGCAGGAAGAAGCGCTTCGGGGCATCAGAACACCTACAAACCATGCATGTGACCCTAGCATGTGTAATGAAGTGTGGTGGCATGCTAAAAACTCCTAAACCTAGTTCCCAAGTGTGACCCCCTTCGTAGACATGTGTTGTCCCAAAAAAATAAAGTGTCTGCAATCTGACTATTAGGGGGAAACTCCCCGTTTCGGTGAAACCGGGGTAGATCTTGTCACAACATGTTCCCAAACATGGTTTTACATCATAACATGACCTTACCAAGAGAAAAACAAGAGAGGTCTACACCGGGCTACCCCTGTCAGAAGAAAGTCTAGGGGGTAGACGATCCGAGGCCCGCGGATCAGGGTTCCACAGGAAGAAGCGCTTCGGGGCATCGGAACACCTCCAAACCACGCATGTGACACTAGCATGTGTAATGAAGTGTGGTGGCATGATCACAACTCCTAAACCTGGTTCCCAAGTGTGACCCCCTTCGCGGACATGCGCTGTCCCCAAAAAACAAAGTGTCTGCAATCTGAGTATTAGGGGGAAACTCCCCGTTTCGGTGAAAACCGGGGTAGATCTTGTCACAACATGTTCCCAAACATGGTTTTACATAATCACATGACCTAACCAAGCCTAAAACAAGAGAGGGCTACACCGGGCTACCCCTGTAAGAAGAAAGTCTAGGGGGTAGACGATCCGAGGCCCGCGGATCAGGGTTCCGCAGGAAGAAGCGCTTCGGGGCATCGGAACACCTCCGAACCATGCATGTGACCCTAGCATGTGTAATTAACTGTGGTGGCATGCTCAGAACTCCTAAACCTGGTTCCCAAGTGTGACCCCCTTCGCAGACATGCGCTGTCCCCTAAAAACAAAGTGTCTGCAATCTGAGTATTAGGGGGAAACTCCCCGTTTCGGTGAAACCGGGGTAGATCTTGTCACTAAATGTTCCCAAACATGATTTTACATCATAACATGACCTAACCAAGCCTAAAACAAGTGAGGGCTACACCGGGCTACCCCTGTCAGAAGAAAGTCTAGGGGGGTAGACGATCCGAGGCCCGCAGATCAGGGTTCCACAGGAAGAAGCGCTTCGAGGCATCGGAACACATCCAAACCATGCATGTGACCCTAGCATGTGTAATGAAGTGTAATGGCATGCTCAAAACTCCTAAACTTAGTTCCCAAGTGTGACCCCCTTCGCAGACATGCGTTGTCCCCTAAAAACAAAGTGTCTGCAATCTGAGTATTAGAGGGAAACTCCCCGTTTCGGTTAAAACCGGGGTAGATCTTGTCACAAAATGTTCCCAAACATGGTTTTACATCATCACATGACCTAACCAAGCCTAAAACAAGAGAGGGCTACACCGGGCTACCCCTGTCGGAAGAAAGTCTAGGGGGGGTAGACGATCCGAGGCCCGCGGATCAGGGTTCCACAGGAAGAAGCGCTTCGGGGCATCGGAACACCTCCAAACCATGCATGTGACCCTAGCATGTGTAATGAAGTGTGGTGGCGTGCTCAAAACTCCTGAACCTGGTTCCCAAGTGTGACCCCCTTCGCAGACATGCGATGTCCCCTAAAAACAAAGTGTCTGCAAGTTGAGTATTCGGGGGAAACTCCCTGTTTCGGTGAAACCGGGGTAGATCTTGTCAAAACATGTTCCCAAACATGGTTTTACATCATCGCATGACCTAACCAAGCCTAAAACAAGTGAGGGCTACACCGGGCTACCCCTGCCAGAAGAAAGTCTAGGGGGTAAACGATCTGAGGCCCGCGGATTAGGGTTCCACAGGAAGAAGCGCTTCGGGGCATCGGAACACATCCAAACCATGCATGTGACCCAAGAATATGTAATGTGTGGTGGAATGCTCAAAACTCCTAAACCTGGTTCCCAAGTGAGACCCCCTCCGCAGACATGCGATGTACCCTAAAAACAAAGTGTCTGCAATCTGACTATTAGGGGGAAACTCCCCGTTTCGGTGAAACCGGGGTAGATCTTGTCAGAACATGTTCCCAAACATAGTTTTACATCATCACATGACCTAACCAATCCTAAAACAAGTGAGGGCTACACCGGGTTACCCCTGTCAGAAGAAAGTCTAGGGGGGTAGACGATCCGAGGCCCGAGGATCAGGGTTCCGCAGGAAGAAGCGCTTCGGGGCATCAGAACACATCCAAACCATGCATGTGACCCAAGAATGTGTAATGAAGTGTGCTGGCATGCTCAAAACTCCAAAACCTGGTTCCCAAGTGTGACCCCCTCCGTAGACATGCGATGTCCCCTAAAAACAAAGTGTCTGCAATCTGACTATTAGGGGGAAACTCCCCGTTTCGGTGAAACCGGGGTAGATCTTGTCACAACATGTTCCCAAACATGGTTTTACATCATCACATGACCTAACCAAGCCTAAAACAAGTGAGGGCTACACCGGGCTACCCCTGTCAGAAGAAAGTCTAGGGGGGTAGACGATCCGAGGCCCGTGGATCAGGGTTCCACAGGAAGAAGTGCTTCGGGGCATCGGAACACCTCCAAACCATGCATGTGACCCTAGCATGTGTAATGAAGTGTGGTGGCATGCTCAAAACTCCTAAACCTGGTTCCCAAGTGTGATCCCCGTCGCAGACATGCGATGTCCCCTAAAAACAAAGTGTCTGCAGTCTGAGTATTAGGGGGAAACTCCCCGCTTCGGTGAAACCGGGGTAGATCTTGTCACAACATGTTCCCAAACATGGTTTTACATCATCACATGACCTAACCAAGCCTAAAACAAGAGAGGGCTACACCGGGCTACCCCTGTCAGAAGAAAGTCTAGGGGGGTAGACGATCTGAGGCCCGCGGATCAGGGTTCCACAGGAAGAAGCGCTTCGCGGCATCGGAACACCTACAAACCATGCATGTGACCCTAGCATGTGTAATGAAGTGTGGTGGCATGCTCAAAACTCCTAAACCTAGTTCCCAAGTGTGACCCCCTTCGCAGACATGCGCTGTCCGACAAAAACAAAGTGTCTGCAATCTGACTATTAGGGGGAACTCCCCGTTTCGGTGAAACCGGGGTAGATCTTGTCACAACATGTTCCCAAACATGGTTTTACATCATAACATGACCTAACCAAGAGAAAAACAAGAGAGGGATACACCGGGGTACCCCTGTCAAAAGAAAGTCTAGGGGGGGTAGACGATCCGAGGCCCGCGGATCAGGGTTCCACAGGAAGAAGCACTTCGGGGCATCGGAACACCTCCAAACCATGCATGTGACCCTAGGATGTGTAATGAAGTGTGGTGGCATGCTCAAAACTCCTAAACCTGGTTCCCAAGTGTGACCCCCTTCGCAGACATGCGCTGTCCCCAAAAAACAAAGTGTCTGCAATATGAGTATTAGGGGAAACTGCCCGTTTCGGTGAAAACCGGGGTAGATCTTGTCACAACATGTTCCCAAACATGGTTTTACATCATCACATGACCTAACCAAGCTTAAAACAAGATAGGGCTACACCGGGCTACCCCTGTCAGAAGAAAGTCTAGGGGGTAGACGATCCGAGGCCTGCGGATCAGGGTTCCGCAGGAAGAAGCGCTTCGGGGCATCGGAACACCTCCGAACCATGCATGTGACCCTAGCATGTGTAATTAACTGTGGTCGCATGCTCAAAACTCCTAAACCTGGTTCCCAAGTGTGACCCCCTTCGTAGACATGCGCTGTCCCCTAAAAACAAAGTGTCTGCAATCTGAGTATTAGGGGGAAACTCCCCGTTTCGGTGAAACCGGGGTAGATCTTGTCACTAAATGTTCCCAAACATGATTTTACATCAGAACATGACCTAACCAAGCCTAAAAAAAGTGAGGGATACACCGGGCTACCCCTGTCAGAAGAAAGTCTAGGGGGGTAGACGATCCGAGGCCCGCAGATCAGGGTTCCACAGGAAGAAGCGCTTCGAGGCATCGGAACACATCCAAACCATGCATGTGACCCTAGAATGTGTAATGAAGTGTGGTGCCATGCTCAAAACTCCTAAACCTGGTTCCCAAGTGTGACCCCATTCGCAGACATGCGTTGTCCCCTAAAAAAAGTGTCTGCAATCTGAGTATTAGAGGGAAACTCCCCGTTTCGGTTAAAACCGGGAAGATCTTGTCACAACATGTTCCCAAACATGGTTTTACATCATCACATGACCTAACCAAGCCTAAAACAAGAGAGGGATACACCGGGCTAACCCTGTCAGAAGAAAGTCTAGGGGGGTAGACGATCCGAGGCCCGCGGATCAGGGTTCCGCAGGAAGAAGCGCTTCGGGGCATCGGAACACCTCCAAACCATGCATGTGACCCTAGCATGTGTAATGAAGTGTGGTGGAATGATCAAAACTCCTAAACCTGGTTCCCAAGTGTGACCCCCTTCGCAGACATGCGATGTCCCCTAAAAACAAAGTTTCTGCAATCTGAGTATTAGGGGGAAACTCCCCGTTTCGGTGAAACCGGGGTAGATCTTGTCACTAAATGTTCCCAAACATGATTTTACATCATAACATGACCTAACCAAGCCTAAAACAAGTGAGGGATACACCGGGCTACCCCTGTCAGAAGAAAGTCTAGGGGGGTAGACGATCGGAGGCCCGCAGATCAGGGTTCCTTAGGAAGAAGCGCTTCGAGGCATCGGAACACATCCAAACCATGCATGTGACCCTAGAATGTGTAATGAAGTGTGGCGGCATGCTAAAAACTCTTAAACCTGGTTCCCAAGTGTGACCCCATTCGCAGACATGCGTTGTCCCCTAAAAACAAAGTGTCTGCAATCTGAGTATTAGAGGGAAACTCCCCGTTTCGGTTAAAACCGGGGTAGATCTTGTCACAACATGTTCCCAAACATGGTTTTACATCATCACATGACCTAACCAAGCCTAAAACAAGAGAGGGATACACCGGGCTAACCCTGTCAGAAGAAAGTCTAGGGGGGTAGACGATCCGAGGCCCGCGGATCAGGGTTCCGCAGGAAGAAGCGCTTCGGGGCATCGGAACACCTCCAAACCATGCATGTGACCCTAGAATGTGTAATGAAGTGTGGTGGAATGGACAAAACTCCTAAACCTGGTTCCCAAGTGTGACCCCCTTCGCAGACATGCGATGTCCCCTAAAAACAAAGTTTCTGCAATCTGAGTATTAGGGGGAAACTCCCCGTTTCGGTGAAACCGGGGTAGATCTTGTCACAAAATGTTCCCAAACATGGTTTTTTACATCATCACATGACCTAAACAAGCCTAAAAGAAGTGAGGGCTACACCGGGCTACCCCTGTCAGAAGAAAGTCTAGGGGGGTAGACGATCCGAAGCCCGCGGATCAGGGTTCCATAGGAAGAAGCGCTTCGGGGCATCGGAACACATCCAAACCATGCATGTGACCCTAGAATGTGTAATGAAGTGTGGTGGCATGCTCAAAACTCCTAAAACTGGTTCCCAAGTGTGACCCCCTTCGCAGACATGCGCTGTCCCCTAAAAACAAAGTGTCTGCAAACTGACTATTAGGGGAAACTCCCCGTTTTGGTGAAACCGGGGTAGATCTTGTCACAACTTGTTCCCAAAAATGGTTTTACATCATCACATGACCTAACCAATCCTAAAACAAGTGAGGGCTACACCGGGCTACCCCTGTCAGAAGAAAGTCTAGGGGGGTAGACGATCCGAGGCCCGCGGATCAGGGTTCCACAGGAAGAAGCGCTTCGGGGCATCGGAACACCTCCGAACCATGCATGTGACCCTAGCATGTGTAATGAAGTGTGGCGGCATGCTCAAAACTCGTAAACCTGGTTCCCAAGTGTGACCCCCTCCGCAGACATGCGATGTCCCCTAAAAACAAAGTGTCTGCAATCTGAGTATTAGGGGGAAACTCCCCGTTTCGGTGAAACCGGGGTAGATCTTGTCACAACATGTTACCAAACATGGGTTTACATCATAACATGACCTAACCAAGCCTAAAACAAGTGAGGGATACACCGGGTTACCCCTGTCAGAAGAAAGTCTAGGGGGGTAGACGATCCGAGGCCCGCGGATCAGGATTCCACAGGAAGAAGCGCTTCAGGGCATCGGAACACATCCAAACCATGCATGTGACCCTATCATGTGTAATGAAGTGTGGTGGCATGATCAAAACTCCTAAACCTGGTTCCCAAGTGTGACCCCGTCTGCAGACATGCGATGTCCCCTAAAAACAAAGTGTCTGCAATCTGACTATTAGGGGGAAACTCCCCGTTTCGGTGAAACCGGGGTAGATCTTGTCACAACATGTTCCCAAACATGGTTTTACATCATCACATGACCTAACCAAGCCTAAAACAAGTGAGGGCTACACCGGGCTACCCCTGTGAGAAGAAAGTCTAGGGGGGGTCGACGATCCGAGGCCCGTGGATCAGGGTTCCACAGGAAGAAGCGCTTCGGGGCATCGGAACACCTCCAAACCATGCATGTGACCCTAGCATGTGTAATGAAGTGTGGTGGCATGCTCAAAACTCCTAAACCTGGTTCCCAAGTGTGATCCCCTTCGCAGACATGCGATGTCCCCTAAAAACAAAGTGTCTGCAGTCTGAGTATTAGGGGGAAACTCCCCGTTTTGGTGAAACCGGGGTAGATCTTGTCACAACATGTTCCCAAACATGGTTTTACATCATCACATGACCTAACCAAGCCTAAAACAAGAGAGGGCTACACCGGCGACCCCTGTTAGAAGAAAGTCTAGGGGGGTAGACGATCCGAGGCCCGCGGATCAGGGTTCCGCAGGAAGAAGCGCTTCGCGGCATCGGAACACCTACAAACCATGCATGTGACCCTAGCATGTGTAATGAAGTGTGGTGGCATGCTCAAAATTCCTAAACCTAGTTCCCAAGTGTGACCCCCTTCGCAGACATGCGCTGTCCCATAAAAACAAAGTGTCTGCAATCTGACTATTAGGGGGAAACTCCCCGTTTCGGTGAAACCGGGGTAGATCTTGTCACAACATGTTCCCAAACATGGTTTTACATCATAAAATGACCTAACCAAGAGCAAAACAAGAGAGGGCTACACCGGGCTACCCCTGTCAAAAGAAAGTCTAGGGGGGTAGACGATCCGAGGCCCGCGGATCAGGGTTCCACAGGAAGAAGCACTTCGGGGCATCGAAACACCTCCAAACCATGCATGTGACCCTAGAATGTGTAATGAAGTGTGGTGGCATGCTCAAAACTCCTAAACCTGGTTCCCAAGTGTGACCTCCTTCGCAGACATGCGCTGTCCCCAAAAAACAAAGTGTCTGCAATCTGAGTATTAGGGGGAAACTCCCCGTTTCGGTAAAAACCGGGGTAGATCTTGTCACAACATGTTCCCCAACATAGTTTTACATCATCACATGACCTAACCAAGCTTAAAACAAGATAGGGCTACACCGGGCTACCCCTTTCAGAAGAAAGTCTAGGGGGTAGACGATCCGAGGCCCGCGGATCAGGGTTCCGCAGGAAGAAGCGCTTCGGGGCATCGGAACACCTCCGAACCATGCATGTGACCCTAGCATGTGTAATTAACTGTGGTGGCATGCTTAAAACTCCTAAACCTGTTTCCCAAGTGTGACCCCCTCTGCAGATATGCGATGTCCCCTAAAAACAAAGTGTCTGCAATCTGAGTATTAGGGGGAAACTCCCCGTTTCGGTGAAACCGGGGTAGATCTTGTCACAACATGTTCCCAAACATGGTTTTACATCATCACATGACCTAACCAAGCCTAAAACAAGTGAGGGCTACACAGGGATACCCCTGTCAGAAGAAAGTCTAGGGGGTAGACGATCCGAGGCCCGCGGATCAGGGTTCCACAGGAAGAAGCGCTTCGGGGCATCAGAACACATCCAAACCATGCATGTGACCCTAGCATATGTAATGAAGTGTGGTGGCATGCTCAAAACTCGTAAACCTGGTTCCCCAGTGCGCCCCCCTTTGTAGACGTGCGTTCTCCCCTAAAAACAAAGTGTCTGCAATCTGACTATTTGGGGGAAACTCCCCGTTTCGGTGAAACCGGGGTAGATCTTGTCACAACATGTTCCCAAACATGGTTTTACATCATCACATGACCTAACCAAGCCTAAAACAAGTGAGGGATACACCAGGATACCCCTGTCAGAAGAAAGTCTAGGGGGTAGACGATCCGAGGCCCGCGGATCAGGGTTCCACAGGAAGAAGCGCTTCGGGGCATCGGAACACCTCCAAACCATGCATGTGACCCTAGCATGTGTAATGAAGTGTGGTGGCATGCTCAAAACTCCTAAACCTGGTTCCTAAGTGTGACCCCCTTCGCAGACATGCGATGTCCCCTAAAAACAAAGTGTGTGCAATCTGACTATTAGGGGGAGACTCCCCGTTTCGGTGAAACCGGGGTAGATCTTGTCACAACATGTTCCCAAACATGGTTTTACATCATCACATGACCTATCCAAGCCTAAAAAAAGTGAGGGCTACACCGGGCTACCCCTGTCAGAAGAAAGTCTAGGGGGTAGACGATCCGAGGCCCGTGGATCAGGGTTCCACAGGAAGAAGCGCTTCGGGGCATCGGAACACATCCAAACCATGCATGTGACCCAAGCATATGTAATGAAGTGTGGTGGCATGATCAAGACTCCTAAAACTGGTTCCCAAGTGTGACCCCCTTCGCAGACATGCGATGTCCCCTAAAAACAAAGTGTCTGCAAACTGACTATTAGGGGGAAACTCCCCGCTTTGGTGAAACCGGGGTAGATCTTGTCACAACATGTTCCCAAACATGGTTTTACATCATCACATGACCTAACCAATCCTAAAACAAGAGAGGGCTACACCGGGCTACCCTTGTCAGAAGAAAGTCTAGGGGGGTAGACGATCCGAGGCCCGCGGATCAGGGTTCCACAGGAAGAAGCGCTTCGGGGCATCAGAACACCTCCAAACCATGCATGTGACCCTAGCATGTGTAATGAAGTGTGGTGGCATGCTCAAAACTCCTAAACCTGGTTCCCAAGTGTGACCCCATTCGCAGACATGCGATGTCCCCTAAAAACAAAGTGTCTGCAATCTGAGTATTAGGGGGAAACTCCCCGTTTCGGTGAAACCGGGGTAGATCTTGTCACAACATGTTACCAAACATGGGTTTACATCATAACATGACCTAACCAAGCCTAAAACAAGTGAGGGCTACACTGGGCTACCCCTGTCAGAAGGAAGTCTAGGGGGTAGACGATCCGAGGCCCGCGGATCAGGGTTCCACAGGAAGAAGCGCTTCGGGGCATCGGAATACATCCAAACCATGCATGTGACCCTAGCATGTGTAATGAAGTGTGGTGGCATGCTCAAAACTCCTAAACCTGGTTCCCAAGTGTGACCCCCTCTGCAGATATGCGATGTCCCCTAAAAACAAAGTGTCTGCAATCTGAGTATTAGGGGAAACTCCCCGTTTCGGTGAAACCAGTGTAGATCTTGTCACAACATGTTCCCAAACATGGTTTTACATCATCACATGACCTAACCAAGCCTAAAACAAGTGAGGTCTACACCGGGATACCCCTGTCAGAAGAAAGTCTAGGGGGGTAGACGATCCGAGGCCCGCGGATTAGGGTTCCATAGGAAGAAGCGCTTCGGGGCATCGGAACACATCCAAACCATGCATGTGACCCTAGCATGTGTAATGAAGTGTGGTGGCATGCTCAAAACTCCTAAACCTGGTTCCTAAGTGTGACCCCCTCCGCAGACATGCGATGTCCCCTAAAAACAAAGTGTGTGCAATCTGACTATTAGGGGGAAACTCCCCGTTTCGGTGAAACCGGGGTAGATCTTGTCACAACATGTTCCCAACCATGGTTTTACATCATCACATGACCTAACCAAGCCGAAAACAAGTGAGGGATACACCGGGCTACCCCTGTCAGAAGAAAGTCTAGGGGGTTGACGATCTGAGGCCCGCGGATCAGGGTTTCGCAGGAAGAAGCGCTTCGGGGCATCAGAACACATCCAAACCATGCATGTGACCCTAGGATGTGTAATGAAGTGTGGTGGAATGATCAAAACTCCTAAAACTGGTTCCCAAGTGTGACCCCCTTCGCAGACATGCGATGTCCCCTAAAAACAAAGTTTCTGCAATCTGAGTATTAGGGGGAAACTCCCTGTTTCGGTGAAACCGGGGTAGATCTTGTCACTAAATGTTCCCAAACATGGTTTTACATCATCACATGACGTAACCAAGCCTAAAACAAGTGAGGGCTACACCGAGCTACCCCTGTCAGAAGAAAGTCTAGGGGGTAGACGATCTGAGGCCCGCGGATCAGGGTTCCAAAAGATGAAGCGCTTCTGGGCATCGGAACACATCCAAACCATGCATGTGACCCTAGCATGTGTAATGAAGTGTGGTGGCATGCTCAAAACTGCTAAACTTGGTTCCCGAGTGTGACCCCCTCCGCAGACATGCGATGTACCCTAAAAACAAAGTGTCTGCAATCTGACTATTAGGGGGAAACTCCCCGTTTCGGTGAAACCGGGGTAGATCTTGTCAGAACATGTTCCCAAACATGGTTTTACATCATCACATGACCTAACCAAGCCTAAAACAAGTGAGGTCTACACCGGGTTGCCCCTGTCAGAAGAAAGTCTAGGGGGGTAGACGATCCGAGGCCCGCGGATCAGGGTTCCGCAGGAAGAAGCGCTTCAGGGCATCGGAACACATCCAAACCATGCATGTGACCCAAGCATGTGTAATTAAGTGTGGTGGCATGGTCAAAACTCCTAAACCTGGTTCCCAAGTTTGACCCCCTTCAGAGACATGCGCTGTCCCCTAAAAACAAAGAGTCTGCAATCTGAGTATTAGGGGGAAACTCCCCGTTTCGGTGAAACCAGGGTAGATCTTGTCACAACATGTTCCCAAACATGGTTTTACATCATCACATGACCTAACCAAGCCTAAAACAAGTGAGGGCTACACCGGGCTACCCCTGTCAGAAGAAAGTCTAGGGGGGTAGACGATCCGAGGCTCACGGATCAGGGTTCCGCAGGAAGAAGCGCTTCGAGGCATCGGAACACCTCCAAACCATGCATGTGACCCGAGCATGTGTAATGAAGTATGGTGGCATGCTCAAAACTCCTAAACCTGGTTCCCAAGTGTGACCCCCTTCGCAGACATGCGATGTCCCCTAAAAACAAAGTGTCTGCAATCTGAGTATTAGGGGGAAACTCCCTATTTCGGTGAAACCGGGGTAGATCTTGTCACAACATCTTCCCAAACATGGTTTTACATCATCACATGACCTAACCAAGCCTAAAACAAGAGCGGGCTACACCGGGCTACCCCTGTCAGAAGAAAGTCTAGGGGGTAGACGATCCGAGGCCCGCGGATCAGGGTTCCGCAGGAAGAAGCGCTTCGGGGCATCGGAACACCTACAAACCATGCATGTGGCCCTAGCATGTGTAATGAAGTGTGGTGGCACGCTAAAAACTCCTAAACCTAGTTCCCAAGTGTGACCCCCTTCGTAGACATGTGCTGTCCCAAAAAAATAAAGTGTCTGCAATCTGAATATTAGGGGGAAACTCCCCGTTTCGGTGAAACCGGGGTAGATCTTGTCACAACATGTTCCCAAACATGGTTTTACATCATAACATGACCTAACCAAGAGAAAAACAAGAGAGGTCTACACCGGGCTACCCCTGTCAGAAGAAAGTCTAGGGGGTAGACGATCCGAGGCCCGCGGATCAGGGTTCCACAGGAAGAAGCGCTTCGGGGCATCGGAACACCTCCAAACCACGCATGTGACCCTAGCATGTGTAATGAAGTGTGGTGGCATGATCACAACTCCTAAACCTGGTTCCCAAGTGTGACCCCCTTCGCGGACATGCGCTGTGCCCAAAAAACAAAGTGTCTACAATCTGAGTATTAGGGGGAAACTCCCCGTTTCGGTGAAAACCGGGGTAGATCTTGTCACAACATGTTCCCAAACATGGTTTTACATCATCACATGACCTAACCAAGCCTAAAACAAGAGAGGGCTACACCGGGCTACCCCTGTAAGAAGAAAGTCTAGGGGGTAGACGATCCGAGGCCCGCGGATCAGGGTTCCGCAGGAAGAAGCGCTTCGGGGCATCAGAACACCTCCGAACCATGCATGTGACCCTAGCATGTGTAATTAACTGTGGTGGCATGCTCAGAACTCCTAAACCTGGTTCCCAAGTGTGACCCCCTTCCCAGACATGCGCTGTCCCCTAAAAACAAAGTGTCTGCAATCTGAGTATTAGGGGGAAACTCCCCGTTTCGGTGAAACCGGGGTAGATCTTGTCACTAAATGTTCCCAAACATGATTTTACATCATAACATGACCTAACCAAGCCTAAAACAAGTGAGGGCTACACTGGGCTACCCCTGTCAGAAGAAAGTCTAGGGGGGTAGACGATCCGAGGCCCGCAGATCAGGGTTCCACAGGAAGAAGCGCTTCGAGGCATCGGAACACATCCAAACCATGCATGTGACCCTAGCATGTGTAATGAAGTGTGGTGGCATGCTAAAAACTCCTAAACCTGGTTCCCAAGTGTGACCCCCTTCGCAGATATGCGATGTCCCCTAAAAACAAAGTGTCTGCAATCTGAGTATTAGAGGGAAACTCCCTGTTTCGGTTAAAACCGGGGTAGATCTTGTCACAACATGTTCCCAAACATGGTTTTACATCATCACATGACCTAACCAAGCCTAAAACAAGTGAGGTCTACACCGGGATACCCCTGTCAGAAGAAAGTCTAGGGGGGGTAGACGATCCGAGGCCCGCGGATCAGGGTTCCGCAGGAAGAAGCGCTTCGGGGCATCGGAACACCTCCAAACCATGCATGTGACCCTAGCATGTGTAATGAAGTGTGGTGGCGTGCTCAAAACTCCTGAACCTGGTTCCCAAGTGTGACCCCCTTCGCAGACATGCGATGTCCCCTAAAAACAAAGTTTCTGCAATCTGAGTATTAGGGGGAAACTCCCCGTTTCGGTGAAACCGGGGTAGATCTTGTCACTAAATGTTCCCAAACATGGTTTTACATCATAACATGACCTAACCAAGCCTAAAACAAGTGAGGGATACACCGGGCTACCCCTGTCAGAAGAAAGTCTAGGGGGGTAGATGATCTGAGGCCCGCAGATCAGGGTTCCTTAGGAAGAAGCGCTTCGAGGCATCGGAACACATCCAAACCATGCATGTGACCCTAGAATGTGTAATGAAGTGTGGTGGCATGCTCAAAACTCCTAAACCTGGTTCCCAAGTGTGACCCCATTCACATACATGCGTTGTCCCCTAAAAACAAAGTGTCTGCAATCTGAGTATTAGAGGGAAACTCCCCGTTTCGGTTAAAACCGGGGTAGATCTTGTCACAACATGTTCCCAAACATGGTTTTACATCATCACATGACCTAAACAAGCCTAAAACAAGAGAGGGATACACCGGGCTAACCCTGTCAGAAGAAAGTCTAGGGGGGTAGACGATCCGAGGCCCGCGGATCAGGGTTCCGAAGGAAGAAGCGCTTCGGGGCATCGGAACACATCCAAACCATGCATGTGACCCAAGCATGTGTAATGAAGTGTGCTGGCATGCTCAAAACTCCTAAACCTGGTTCCCAAGTGTGACCCCCTCCGTAGACATGCGATGTCCCCTAAAAACAAAGTGTCTGCAATCTGACTATTAGGGGGAAACTCCCCGTTTCGGTGAAACCGGGGTAGATCTTGTCACAACATGTTCCCAAACATGGTTTTACATCATCACATGACCTAACCAAGCCTAAAACAAGTGAGGGCTACACCGGGCTACCCCTGTCAGAAGAAAGTCTAGGTGGGTAGACGATCCGAGGCCCGCGGATCAGGGTTCCACAGGAAGAAGCGCTTCGGGGCATCGGAACACCTCCAAACCATGCATGTGACCCTAGCATGTGTAATGAAGTGTGGTGGCATGCTCAAAACTCCTAAACCTGGTTCCCAAGTGTGATCCCCTTCGCAGACATGCGCTGTCCCCTAAAAACAAAGTGTCTGCAGTCTGAGTATTAGGGGGAAACTCCCCGTTTTGGTGAAACCGGGTAGATCTTGTCACAACTTGTTCCCAAACATGGTTTTACATCATCACATGACCTAACCAATCCTAAAACAAGTGAGGGCTACACCGGGCTACCCCTGTCAGAAGAAAGTCTAGGGGGGTAGACGATCCGAGGCCCGCGGATCAGGGTTCCACAGGAAGAAGCGCTTCGGGGCATCGGAACACCTCCAAACCATGCATGTGACCCTAGCATGTGTAATGAAGTGTGGCGGCATGCTCAAAACTCGTAAACCTGGTTCCCAAGTGTGACCCCCTCCGCAGACATGCGATGTCCCCTAAAAACAAAGTGTCTGCAATCTGAGTATTAGGGGGAAACTCCCCGTTTCGGTGAAACCGGGGTAGATCTTGTCACAACATGTTCCCAAACATGGTTTTACATCATAACATGACCTAACCAAGAGAAAAACAAGAGATGGCTACACCGGGGTACCCCTGTGAAAAGAAAGTCTAGGGGGGTAGACGATCCGAGGCCCGCGGATCAGGGTTCCGCAGGAAGAAGCGCTTCGGGGCATCGGAACACCTCCGAACCATGCATGTGACCCTAGCATGTGTAATTAACTATGGTCGCATGCTCAAAACTCCTAAACCTGGTTCCCAAGTGTGACCCCCTTCGCAGAAATGCGCTGTCCCCTAAAAACAAAGTGTCTGCAATCTGAGTATTAGGGGGAAACTCCCCGTTTCGGTGAAACCGGGGTAGATCTTGTCACTAAATGTTCCCAAACATGATTTTACATCAGAACATGACCTAACCAAGCCTAAAAAAAGTGAGGGATACACGGGCTACCCCTGTCAGAAGAAAGTCTAGGGGGGTAGACGATCCGAGGCCCGCAGATCAGGGTTCCACAGGAAGAAGCGCTTCGAGGCATCGGAACACATCCAAACCATGCATGAGACCCTAGAATGTGTAATGAAGTGTGGTGCCATGCTCAAAACTCCTAAACCTGGTTCCCAAGTGTGACCCCATTCGCAGACATGCGTTGTCCCCTAAAAAAAGTGTCTGCAATCTGAGTATTAGAGGGAAACTCCCCGTTTCGGTTAAAACCGGGAAGATCTTGTCACAACATGTTCCCAAACATGGTTTTACATCATCACATGACCTAACCAAGCCTAAAACAAGAGAGGGATACACCGGGCTAACCCTGTCAGAAGAAAGTCTAGGGGGGTAGACGATCCGAGGCCCGCGGATCAGCGTTCCGCAGGAAGAAGCGCTTCGGGGCATCGGAACACCTCCAAACCATGCATGTGACCCTAGCATGTGTAATGAAGTGTGGTGGAATGATCAAAACTCCTAAACCTGGTTCCCAAGTGTGACCCCCTTCGCAGACATGCGATGTCCCCTAAAAACAAAGTTTCTGCAATCTGAGTATTAGGGGGAAACTCCCCGTTTCGGTGAAACCGGGGTAGATCTTGTCACTAAATGTTCCCAAACATGATTTTACATCATAACATGACCTAACCAAGCCTAAAACAAGTGAGGGATACACCGGGCTACCCCTGTCAGAAGAAAGTCTAGGGGGGTAGACGATCTGAGGCCCGCAGATCAGGGTTCCTTAGGAAGAAGCGCTTCGAGGCATCGAAACACATCCAAACCATGCATGTGACCCTAGAATGTGTAATGAAGTGTGGCGGCATGCTAAAAACTCCTAAACCTGGTTCCCAAGTGTGACCCCATTCGCAGACATGCGTTGTCCCCTAAAAACAAAGTGTCTGCAATCTGAGTATTAGAGGGAAACTCCCCGTTTCGGTTAAAACCGGGGTAGATCTTGTCACAACATGTTCCCAAACATGGTTTTACATCATCACATGACCTAACCAAGCCTAAAACAAGAGAGGGATACACCGGGCTAACCCTGTCAGAAGAAAGTCTAGGGGGGTAGACGATCCGAGGCCCGCGGATCAGGGTTCCGCAGGAAGAAGCGCTTCGCGGCATCGGAACACCTACAAACCATGCATGTGACCCTAGAATGTGTAATGAAGTGTGGTGGAATGGACAAAACTCCTAAACCTGGTTCCCAAGTGTGACCCCCTTCGCAGACATGCGATGTCCCCTAAAAACAAAGTTTCTGCAATCTGAGTATTAGGGGGAAACTCCCCGTTTCGGTGAAACCGGGGTAGATCTTGTCACAAAATGTTCCCAAACATGGTTTTTTACATCATCACATGACCTAAACAAGCCTAAAAGAAGTGAGGGCTACACCGGGCTACCCCTGTCAGAAGAAAGTCTAGGGGGGTAGACGATCCGAAGCCCGCGGATCAGGGTTCCATAGGAAGAAGCGCTTCGTGGCATCGGAACACATCCAAACCATGCATGTGACCCTAGAATGTGTAATGAAGTGTGGTGGCATGCTCAAAACTCCTAAAACTGGTTCCCAAGTGTGACCCCCTTCGCAGACATGCGCTGTCCCCTAAAAACAAAGTGTCTGCAAACTGACTATTAGGGGAAACTCCCCGTTTTGGTGAAACCGGGGTAGATCTTGTCACAACTTGTTCCCAAAAATGGTTTTACATCATCACATGACCTAACCAATCCTAAAACAAGTGAGGGCTACACCGGGCTACCCCTGTCAGAAGAAAGTCTAGGGGGGTAGACGATCCGAGGCCCGCGGATCAGGGTTCCACAGGAAGAAGCGCTTCGGGGCATCGGAACACCTCCGAACCATGCATGTGACCCTAGCATGTGTAATGAAGTGTGGCGGCATGCTCAAAACTCGTAAACCTGGTTCCCAAGTGTGACCCCCTCCGCAGACATGCGATGTCCCCTAAAAACAAAGTGTCTGCAATCTGAGTATTAGGGGGAAACTCCCCGTTTCGGTGAAACCGGGGTAGATCTTGTCACAACATGTTACCAAACATGGGTTTACATCATAACATGACCTAACCAAGCCTAAAACAAGTGAGGGATACACCGGGTTACCCCTGTCAGAAGAAAGTCTAGGGGGGTAGACGATCCGAGGCCCGCGGATCAGGATTCCACAGGAAGAAGCGCTTCAGGGCATCGGAACACATCCAAACCATGCATGTGACCCTAGCATGTGTAATGAAGTGTGGTGGCATGATCAAAACTCCTAAACCTGGTTCCCAAGTGTGACCCCGTCTGCAGACATGCGATGTCCCCTAAAAACAAAGTGTCTGCAATCTGACTATTAGGGGAAACTCCCCGTTTCGGTGAAACCGGGGTAGATCTTTTCACAACATGTTCCCAAACATGGTTTTACATCATCACATGACCTAACCAAGCCTAAAACAAGTGAGGGCTACACCGGGCTACCCCTGTGAGAAGAAAGTCTAGGGGGGGTCGACGATCCGAGGCCCGTGGATCAGGGTTCCACAGGAAGAAGCGCTTCGGGGCATCGGAACACCTCCAAACCATGCATGTGACCCTAGCATGTGTAATGAAGTGTGGTGGCATGCTCAAAACTCCTAAACCTGGTTCCCAAGTGTGATCCCCTTCGCAGACATGCGATGTCCCCTAAAAACAAAGTGTCTGCAGTCTGAGTATTAGGGGGAAACTCCCCGTTTTGGTGAAACCGGGGTAGATCTTGTCACAACATGTTCCCAAACATGGTTTTACATCATCACATGACCTAACCAAGCCTAAAACAAGAGAGGGCTACACCGGCGACCCCTGTTAGAAGAAAGTCTAGGGGGGTAGACGATCCGAGGCCTGCGGATCAGGGTTCCGCAGGAAGAAGCGCTTCGCGGCATCGGAACACCTACAAACCATGCATGTGACCCTAGCATGTGTAATGAAGTGTGGTGGCATGCTCAAAATTCCTAAACCTAGTTCCCAAGTGTGACCCCCTTCGCAGACATGCGCTGTCCCATAAAAACAAAGTGTCTGCAATCTGACTATTAGGGGGAAACTCCCCGTTTCGGTGAAACCGGGGTAGATCTTGTCACAACATGTTCCCAAACATGGTTTTACATCATAAAATGACCTAACCAAGAGCAAAACAAGAGAGGGCTACACCGGGCTACCCCTGTCAGAAGAAAGTCTAGGGGGGTAGACGATCCGAGGCCCGCGGATCAGGGTTCCACAGGAAGAAGCACTTCGGGGCATCGAAACACCTACAAACCATGCATGTGACCCTAGAATGTGTAATGAAGTGTGGTGGCATGCTCAAAACTCCTAAACCTGGTTCCCAAGTGTGACCCCCTTCGCAGACATGCGCTGTCCCACAAAAACAAAGTGTCTGCAATCTGACTATTAGGGGGAACTCCCCGTTTCGGTGAAACCGGGGTAGATCTTGTCACAACATGTTCCCAAACATGGTTTTACATCATAACATGACCTAACCAAGCTTAAAACAAGATAGGGCTACACCGGGGTACCCCTGTTAAAAGAAAGTCTAGGGGGGTAGACGATCCGAGGCCCGCGGATCAGGGTTCCACAGGAAGAAGCGCTTCGGGGCATCGAAACACCTCCAAACCATGCATGTGACCCTAGGATGTGTAATGAAGTGTGGTGGCATGCTCAAAACTCCTAAACCTGTTTCCCAAGTGTGACCCCCTTCGCAGACATGCGTTGTCCCCAAAAAACAAAGTGTCTGCAATATGAGTATTAGGGGGAAACTCCCCGTTTCGGTGAAAACCGGGGTAGATCTTGTCACAACATGTTCCCAAACATGGTTTTACATCATCACATGACCTGACCAAGCTTAAAACAAGATAGGGCTACACCGGGCTACCCCTGTCAGAAGAAAGTCTAGGGGGTAGACGATCCGAGGCCCGCGGATCAGGGTTCCGCAGGAAGAAGCACTTCGGGGCATCGGAACACCTCCGAACCATGCATGTGACCTTAGCATGTGTAATTAACTGTGGTCGCATGCTCAAAACTCCTAAACCTGGTTCCCAAGTGTGACCCCCTTCGTAGACATGCGCTGTCCCCTAAAAACAAAGTGTCTGCAATCTGAGTATTAGGGGAAACTCCCCGTTTCGGTGAAACCGGGGTAGATCTTGTCACTAAATGTTCCCAAACATGATTTTACATCAGAACATGACCTAACCAAGCCTAAAACAAGTGAGGGATACACCGGGCTACCCCTGTCAGAAGAAAGTCTAGGGGGGTAGACGATCCGAGGCCCGCAGATCAGGGTTCCACAGGAAGAAGCGCTTCGAGGCATCGGAACACATCCAAACCATGCATGTGACCCTAGAATGTGTAATGAAGTGTGGTGGCATGCTCAAAACTCCTAAACCTGGTTCCCAAGTGTGACCCCATTCGCAGACATGCGTTGTCCCCTAAAAAAAGTGTCTGCAATCTGCGTATTAGAGGGAAACTCCCCGTTTCGGTTAAAACCGGGAAGATATTGTCACAACATGTTCCCAAACATGGTTTTACATCATCACATGACCTAACCAAGCCTAAAACAAGAGAGGGATACACCGGGCTAACCCTGTCAGAAGAAAGTCTAGGGGGGTAGACGATCCGAGGCCCGCGGATCAGGGTTCCGCAATAAGAAGCGCTTCGGGACATCAGAACACATCCAAACCATGCATGTGACCCTAGCATGTGTAATGAAGTGTGGTGGCATGCTCAAAACTCCTAAACCTGGTTCCCAAGTGCGCCCCCCTTCGTAGACGTCCGTTGTCCCCTAAAAACAAAGTGTCTGCAATATGACTATTAGAGGGAAACTCCCCGTTTCGGTGAAACCGGGGTAGATCTTGTCACAACATGTTCCCAAACATGGTTTTACATCATCACATGACCTAACCAAGCCTAAAACAAGTGAGGATACACCAGGATACCCCTGTCAGAAGAAAGTCTAGGGGGGTAGACGATCCGAGGCCCGCGGATTAGGGTTCCATAGGAAGAAGCGCTTCGGGGCATTGGAACACATCCAAACCATGCATGTGACCCTAGCATGTGTAATGAAGTGTGGTGGCATGCTCAAAACTCCTAAACCTTGTTCCTAAGTGTGACCCCCTCCGCAGACATGCGATGTCCCCTAAAAACAAAGTGTGTGCAATCTGACTATTAGGGGGAAACTCCCCGTTTCGGTGAAACCGGGGTAGATCTTGTCACAACATGTTCCCAACCATGGTTTTACATCATCACATGACCTAACCAAGCCTAAAACAAGTGAGGGATACACCGGGCTACCCCTGTCAGAAGAAAGTCTAGGGGGTTGACGATCCGAGGCCCGCGGATCAGGGTTTCGCAGGAAGAAGCGCTTCGGGGCATCGGAACACATCCAAACCATGCATGTGACCCTAGCATGTGTAATGAAGTGTGGTGGAATGATCAAAACTCCTAAAACTGGTTCCCAAGTGTGACCCCCTTCGCAGACATGCGATGTCCCCTAAAAACAAAGTTTCTGCAATCTGAGTATTAGGGGGAAACTCCCTGTTTCGGTGAAACCGGGGTAGATCTTGTCACTAAATGTTCCCAAACATGGTTTTACATCATCACATGACGTAACCAAGCCTAAAACAAGTGAGGGCTACACCGAGCTACCCCTGTCAGAAGAAAGTCTAGGGGGTAGACGATCTGAGGCCCGCGGATCAGGGTTCCACAAGATGAAGCGCTTCTGGGCATCGGAACACATCCAAACCATGCATGTGACCCTAGCATGTGTAATGAAGTGTGGTGGCATGCTCAAAACTGCTAAACTTGGTTCCCGAGTGTGACCCCCTCCGCAGACATGCGATGTACCCTAAAAACAAAGTGTCTGCAATCTGACTATTAGGGGGAAACTCCCCGTTTCGGTGAAACCGGGGTAGATCTTGTCAGAACATGTTCCCAAACATGGTTTTACATCATCACATGACCTAACCAAGCCTAAAACAAGTGAGGTCTACACCGGGTTGCCCCTGTCAGAAGAAAGTCTAGGGGGGTAGACGATCCGAGGCCCGCGGATCAGGGTTCCGCAGGAAGAAGCGCTTCAGGGCATCGGAACACATCCAAACCATGCATGTGACCCAAGCATGTGTAATGAAGTGTGGTGGCATGGTCAAAACTCCTAAACCTTGTTCCCAAGTTTGACCCCCTTCGCAGACATGCGCTGTCCCCTAAAAACAAAGAGTCTGCAATCTGAGTATTAGGGGGAAACTCCCCGTTTCGGTGAAACCAGGGTAGATCTTGTCACAACATGTTCCCAAACATGGTTTTACATCATCACATGACCTAACCAAGCCTAAAACAAGTGAGGGCTACACCGGGCTACCCCTGTCAGAAGAAAGTCTAGGGGGGTAGACGATCCGAGGCTCACGGATCAGGGTTCCGCAGGAAGAAGCGCTTCGAGGCATCGGAACACCTCCAAACCATGCATGTGACCCGAGCATGTGTAATGAAGTGTGGTGGCATGCTCAAAACTCCTAAACCTGGTTCCCAAGTGTGACCCCCTTCGCAGACATGCGATGTCCCCTAAAAACAAAGTGTCTGCAATCTGAGTATTAGGGGGAAACTCTCTGTTTCGGTGAAACCGGGGTAGATCTTGTCACAACATCTTCCCAAACATGGTTTTACATCATCACATGACCTAACCAAGCCTAAAACAAGTGAGGGCTACACCGGGCTACCCCTGTCAGAAGAAAGTCTAGGAGGGTAGACGATCCGAGGCCCGCAGATCAGGGTTCCACAGGAAGAAGCGCTTCGGGGCATCGGAACACAACCAAACCATGCATGTGACCCTAGCATGTGTAATGAAGTGTGGTGGCATGCTCAAAACTCCTAAACCTGGTTCCTAAGTGTGAGCCCCTCCGCAGACATGTGATGTCCCCTAAAAACAAAGTGTCTGCAATCTGACTATTAGGGGGAAACTCCCCGTTTCGGTGAAATCGGGGTAGATCTTGTCACAACATGTTCCCAACCATGGTTTTACATCATCAAATGACCTAACCAAGCCTAAAAAAAGTGAGGGATACACCGGGCTACCCCTGTCAGAAGAAAGTCTAGGGGGGTAGACGATCCGAGGCCCGCGGATCAAGGTTTCGCAGGAAGAAGCGCTTCGGGGCATCGGAACACATCCAAACCATGCATGTGACCCTAGCATGTGTAATGAAGTGTGGTGGAATGATCAAAACTCCTAAACCTGGTTCCCAAGTGTGACCCCCTTCGTAGACATGCGATGTCCCCTAAAAACAAAGTTTCTGCAATCTGAGTATTAGGGGGAAACTCCCCATTTCGGTGAAACCGGGGTAGATCTTGTCACAACATGTTCCCAAACATGGTTTTAGATCATCACATGACCTAACCAAGCCTAAAACAAGTGAGGGTTACACCGGGCTACCCCTGTCAGAAGAAAGTCTAGGGGGGTAGACGATCCGAGGCCCGCGGATCAGGGTTCCATAGGAAGAAGAGCTTCGGGGCATCGGAACACATCCAAACCATGCATGTGACCCTAGCATGTGTAATGAAGTGTGGTGGCATGCTCAAAACTCCTAAACCTGGTTCCCAAGTGTGACCCCCTTCGCAGACATGTGATGTACCCTAAAAACAAAGTGTCTGCAATCTGACTATTAGGGGGAAACTCCCCGTTTCGGTGAAACCGGGGTAGATCTTGTCAGAACATGTTCCCAAACATGGTTTTACATCATCACATGACCTAACCAAGCCTAAAACAAGTGAGGTCTACACCGGGTTACCCCTGTCAGAAGAAAGTCTAGGGGGGTAGACGATCTGAGGCCCGCGGACCAGGGTTCCGCAGGAAGAAGCGCTTCGGGGCATCGAAACACATCCAAAACATGCATGTGACCCAAGCATGTGTAATGAAGTGTGGTGGCATGCTCAAAACTCCTAAACCTGGTTCCCAAATGTGACCCCCTTCGCAGACATGCGCTGTCCCCTAAAAACAAAGAGTCTGCAATCTGAGTATTAGGGGGAAACTCCCCGTTTCGGTGAAACCGGGGTAGATCTTGTCACAACATGTTCCCAAACATGGTTTTAGATCATCACATGACCTAACCAAGCCTAAAACAAGTGAGGGCTACACCAGGCTACCCCTGTCCGAAGAAAGTCTAGGGGGTAGACGATCCGAGGCCCGTGGATCAGGGTTCCACAGGAAGAAGCGCTTCGGGGCATCGGAACACATCCAAACCATGCATGTGACCCTAGCATGTGTAATGAAGTGTGGTGGGATGCTCAAAACTCCTAAACCTGGTTCCCAAGTGTGACCCCCTTCGCAGACATGTGATGTACCCTAAAAACAAAGTGTCTGCAATCTGACTATTAGGGGGAAACTCCCCGTTTCGGTGAAACCGGGGTAGATCTTGTCAGAACATGTTCCCAAACATGGTTTTACATCATCACATGACCTAACCAAGGCTAAAACAAGTGAGGTCTACACCGGGTTACCCCTGTCAGAAGAAAGTCTAGGGGGTAGACGATCCGAGGCCCGCGGATCAGGGTTCCGCAGGAAGAAGCGCTTCGGGGCATCAGAACACATCCAAACCATGCATGTGACCCAAGCATGTGTAATGAAGTGTGGTGGCATGCTCAAAACTCCTAAACCTGGTTCCCAAATGTGACCCCCTTCGCAGACATGCGCTGTCCCCTAAAAACAAAGAGTCTGCAATCTGAGTATTAGGGGGAAACTCCCCGTTTCGGTGAAACCAGGGTAGATCTTGTCACAACATGTTCCCAACCATGGTTTTACATCATCACATGACCTAACCAAGCCTAAAACAAGTGAGGGACACACCGGGCTACCCCTGTCAGAAGAAAGTCTAGGGGGGTAGACCATCCGAGGCCCGCGGATCAGGGTTTCGCAGGAAGAAGCGCTTCGGGGCATCGGAACACATCCAACCCATGCATGTGACCCTAGCATGTGTAATGAAGTGTGGTGGAATGATCAAAACTCCTAAACCTGGTTCCCAAGTGTGACCCCCTTCGTAGACATGCGATGTCCCCTAAAAACAAAGTTTCTGCAATCTGAGTATTAGGGGGAAACTCCCTGTTTCGGTGAAACCGGGGTAGATCTTGTCACAACATCTTCCCAAACATGGTTTTACATCATCACATGACCTAACCAAGCCTAAAACAAGTGAAGGCTACACCGGGCTACCCCTGTCAGAAGAAAGTCTAGTAGGGTAGACGATCCGAGGCCCGCAGATCAGGGTTCCACAGGAAGAAGCGCTTCGGGGCATCGGAACACATCCAAACCATGCATGTTACCCTAGCATGTGTAATGAAGTGTGGTGGCATGCTCAAAACTCCTAAACCTGGTTCCTAAGTGTGACCCCCTCCGCAGACATGCGATGTCCCCTAAAAACAAAGTGTCTGCAATCTGACTATTAGGGGGAAACTCCCCGTTTCGGTGAAACCGGGATAGATCTTGTCACAACATGTTCCCAACCATGGTTTTACATCATCACGTGACCTAACCAAGCCTAAAACAAGTGAGGGATACACCGGGCTACCCCTGTCAGAAGAAAGTCTAGGGGGTAGACGATCCGAGGCCCGCGGATCAGGGTTTCGCAGGAAGAAGCACTTCGGGG
This sequence comes from Avena sativa, assembly GCA_916181665.1. Lineage (NCBI taxonomy): Eukaryota > Viridiplantae > Streptophyta > Magnoliopsida > Poales > Poaceae > Avena > Avena sativa. The sequence continues at coordinate 452,677,121 of OV702295.1, read as the reverse complement.
CATCGGAACACATCCAAACCATGCATGTGACCCTAGCATGTGTAATGAAGTGTGGTGGAATGATCAAAACTCCTAAACCTGGTTCCCAAGTGTGACCCCCCTTCGTAGACATGCGATGTCCCCTAAAAACAAAGTTTCTGCAATCTGAGTATTAGGGGGAAACTCCCCGTTTCGGTGAAACCGGGGTAGATCTTGTCACAACATGTTCCCAAACATGGTTTTAGATCATCACATGACCTAACCAAGCCTAAAACAAGTGAGGGCTACACCGGGCTACCCCTGTCAGAAGAAAGTCTAGGGGGGTAGACGATCCGAGGCCTGCGGATCAGGGTTCCACAGGAAGAAGCGCTTCGGGGCATCGGAACACATCCAAACCATGCATGTGACCCTAGCATGTGTAATGAAGTGTGGTGGCATGCTCAAAACTCCTAAACCTGGTTCCCAAGTGTGACCCCCTTCACAGACATGCGCTGTCCCCTAAAAACAAAGTGTCTGCAAAGTGACTATTAGGGGGAAACTCCCCGTTTTGGTGAAACCGGGGTAGATCTTGTCACAACATGTTCCCAAACATGGTTTTACATCATCACATGACCTAACCAATCCTAAAACAAGTGAGGGCTACACCGTGATACCCCTGTCAGAAGATAGTCTAGGGGGGTAGACGATCCGAGGCCCGCGGATCAGGGTTCCACAGGAAGAAGCGCTTCGGGACATCGGAACACATCCAAACCATGCATGTGACCCTAGAATGTGTAATGAAGTGTGGTGGCATGATCAAAACTCCTAAACCTGGTTCCCAAGTGTGACCCCCTTCGCAGACATGCGCTGTCCCCTAAAAACAAAGTGTCTGCAATCTGACTATTAGGGAGAAACCGGGGTAGATCTTATCACAACACGTTGCCAAACATGGTTTTATATCATCACATGACCTAACCAAGAGCAACCCATTTTTCAAAAATAGTACACCACCTTACATGGAAAATGTCCCAACCGGGTATTCGTAAAACTTTTCCGTCCACCCCTCGTGAAAAAGACAATTTTTTGCCGAATCGACACGAAATGGGTCAGATATGAACTGCAGGTATATGAGCTGATAATGCTAATGTTTTTTGTAAAAATCATTTTTAGGTTGACAAATATGATGTTTCTTCAGAGATCCACTGCAAGTTTAGCCAGGCTCAGCCTCGAACTAAGAATCTTCGTACTCGTCATTGTGAACATAGTTTGGTGGAGGGAAGAAATAAAAAAAGTTTCTTTGCCGTGTATAGAGCACAAAGCACACGGCAAAGGCATGTCTTTGTCGTGTGTCTAACTGTAGGGACACTGTAGGGACACACGGCAAAGTACCACCGTCAGCCACCGTTAGTAGGCTCGCCTGGGTGCATTGTGGGGCCCACCTCTTTGTCGTGTGGCTGGCTTTGCCGTGTGCCGCGTTTTGTCTTTGCCGTGTGTCTTTTGTTTGGCGTGTGTCTTGTTTTTTCTTTGCGGTGTTCATTTTCGTTGCCGTGTGTTTTATCAGGAATGTACCGTGTGGGTTTTTTTTGCCGTGTGCTGCTGGACTCCCTCACGGCAGAGAAAAACTTTGTCATGTTCCTAGGCGTTTGGCACACGGCAAAGAACGGGGAGCGACGGCAACGACATTTTTTCCAAATGTTAACCGGTGTCAGAGACTTTCCTCGAGACGAAATGCTCGCCCTCCTGTGACTGTCCTGTCGCCACCAACGTGGACATGTTGGAGACCAAATGCACACCGGTCTCGCGGTCTGGCCCAGTAGCCGACTTTCGATCTAATTGAGCCGTTTCGATTTTTTTTAAGTTTTTGGCAACAAAACGGTTTGGCAAATTTGTACTGCTACTACTACAGGCAGGTTACTAGTTCTTTTTTTTAGCGGGTAAGGCAGGTTACCCGTAGATTGCTTCTGATCCTAAAGAATCCCGCATGTGGGACAGTGATTCCCGGGGTTTATTATGTAATATATAACGTAACTTTTTTTGTTTACTCTCTCCATCCCGGTTCAAATAAAAGGCTTACGCCTATACCTAAATCGTTTATTTAACCAATAAAATATAAATTATTCAATATAAATATTATACCATTAAAAAATATAACATCTATTTTTAAATAATTTTTAAGTTAAATAATTAATATTTTATTAGTTAAATTAACGATCTAGGTATATGCGTAGGCCTTTAACCGACAAAGGGAGTAATAAGTAAGTAAAGAGCAGCGTGTATTTCTTCAAAATGAACACAATTTTAAACACAATGATAAATAGATGTTGATTAAAACATTGATACAAAGAAATAGATGTTTATTAAAACATCAGGGTAATAAATTCATGAAGATGTCTCAACTCAAGCTGGCAACTTGCATCCACATACTTCGCCTGCGATCTATTGGCTCCGGCAACATGCCCAACCCAAAGCACATATCACTTACGATGCCCAAGCATAAATATTCATATGAAATGTATTTTGCTTTAATAACAAAATGTCAACAAGTGTCTTTAGATGAAATGCTAATCCTAGGATCAACATTAGAACTGCCCGTATGGTAAACTTATTTCAAGGTGGGTCCAAAAAAAAATTATACTCGACGAAATTTAGATAAAAGCAAGCAGTGCCCATGCGTTACACCGGGAGAGAAAAGGCGCAGAAAACCCTAAAATAACACACACACATGCGCACGCAAAATCTTAGAGAAAACATGCACGCAAGATCTCAGAAAAAAAACACATGTCTATCTCGTGATCCCCTTTCTCTCGACTGACTACTGACGACGCCCGTGCAATTGCCTCCCGCTCCGTCCTTCGCCGGCGGTTTCCTCGCTGACAGCACAACGTGACACCGATGAGAATCGGCCCCGGTCTCCTCCGCCAATTCCCTGGCACATCTGCTTGCGCCTGCGTCCCTAAGCGTGCAACCTGACAACCCTAGTTTCGTCTTTTGCAGTTTCGGCCGCCATCTTCCGCCACCGATAATATTTTAGTCGGCGTGTCTTCATGACATATATGGCGTGCTGGAAATACTTTCTCCGCCCATGGCTTTAGCTAGGCCCGCTGATAAACGTATGTCAATGTCATTATAGTCATGGGTCGCCACCGCTAGTCCTCCCCATAGTCAAGTAGCAGAGTAGAGAAAAGTCCGGTTTTCCGTTTTATATTTGGTCTCTTCGTTTTATTATATTATTATTTTAAAGGGGTATATTTCCAAAAAGAGTACTATTTTAGAAAAAAGGGTGTATATGGTACAAATTTGATGCATGTCTGTGAGACATGGACGACGCTTCTTTTGTCACGTTGCCAACCGACCTAAAGTATCTTCGATTAAATCCAGATTATATACCTTTCTTTATTAGCCCACACAAGCGCACACTCTATCGTTTCAGTTTCAATTGGGCAACCAATCTGATTCCGTTTAGTTAGCCTGCACACCAACCTCTCCCATTCAATTCGGCAACGCCCAAACTTATTCCATTAGCCGACAAGATCTTCGTTTGAATATAAGCCCACAATTCTTTCTTTTAATTGATGCTCATGTGATTCCCGAGTACGTGCTTGACGCGCAAAAGACGGGGATGAACCCGCATAGAAAACGATTCAAGGACGTCCACCAGACACTTTCGTGCGGGTGGAAAACGAAGTAATACAATTACACCACAGTCCTCGATGGGACCCACAGAACAGATATATATATACAACACGACTCCATGAGTCAAGAATATCGATATACAGTGCAAAGATCCAAATCACCTTGAAATCGCTACAACGTTCGAGTACGGACAAGATGCAAATGAGGCTAAGAGCCCTGAAGAATAACCAATGGCGTCCATAATCCTGCCCAGGCCAAGCCGGAAGGGTAACCCTACTAACAACGTCGATCTCAAACCTGCTAAAACAAAAGGGGTGCTGATAAAGGGCAAAGGAAAAAGATGAGCGTCAGTACTGAGGCCAGTACACGGCGAGGCTAGGATTCGGCGGCTCTCGCCTACATAGGGATGGTGGACTGAAGCGGTAGCGCATCAGCACTAAACAACCTATAGAGACTCAGTAAAACTGGCGGCTATTACAGAAAGATAAAAAAGACCTATTCGGATCCATCCTGATACTATCACCAAACATACCCATCCTGGTATTCCCCCCTCAAGACCACACGAGAAAGTCAAACCGAGGAACTCACACAGTTGGCAGTTTTATTCATTCCATTATAGTTGAAGCTCTTACTAATCAGATATAGATAGCATGAGTCATCCTGGAGCATAAGTAGTGGGCAGTTTTAGTTAACCATTCCGTTGTAGTTGGAACATTTACTAGTCAGGTATAATTGTCCCGAGGAATCCCAAAACCCAGCAATTGTTGGCACTTTTATCACATTCTGTTTGAGTTGCAATACTTACTAGGCAGGTATAGCATGACACAGATCACCACAGATCCACCAGTTGTTGGCATTTTTAATATCCATTCCGTTATAGTTGAAGCTAATTACTAGTCATATATTAAGTCAAATTTATAGCACTACTTTAGTTATGCTTGTCTATGATCGAGATACTGTGCTCCAAGTCGTCTATAACCGCGGACACGGCTTTCAGAAAGTTTTACCCTGCAGGGGTGCACAAATAGCAACACACACTCGATCAACCTCGGAAAAACCAACTCAAAACCCAACGAGGCATTCACGACAAAGCGATCACAGGATTCATAAAATATTTCAGGGGGCCACCCCACTAAGCTACCCGCAACGAAGTTGGCCGACTCCGGAACAGACCCAGGGTTTGCGTCAATGGCTGTAAACGACTGGGAACCCGAAAGTGTAACTGGGCTTGTCGATACCGCGAAAACACTCCGCATCCAAAACAGTACAGGTGCTCCACGCACAATCTTAAATAAAGCAGTAAACATGGCATAAGTACAGGATAGTAAATAAAACCCCAAACTAGTTTGTGGCTCCAAGAAATAGAAATGAATCAAGCTCTGGCTCAGGGGGTCCATAAGGCCTCCCGGATGTGGATAGTGCGAAAAAACAAGGAACATGTATCAAGTACTCGGGGTCCTACGGGACACAAGTGAGCGTGGAAGAACCAAATAACATCTATTGCCCACCGATGCATCTGCATTAGTTATATCTAGCAATTTAATAGTTGTAATTAAAGACATGATCATCTCCACCATTAAGCATCCCCACCATTAAGCATCTGCCAACCTTCCAATAACGGTGGAACAACAACGACGCGAAGCAGCACATAAGCAAGCAACTACGACTCGCAAGGCCAACTATTTATCAAACAACAGGCAATAGGATGTGTCCAAGTCAATATAAAGGCTGCAAGGGATATATCGGGTACGGAACTAAAGCATCGCAACACGGATAGCAATAGATCAACAGGAGGAAATAAAGACTATAAATGCAAAATAGGTAGAAGGGGGAGAGACGCTCGCTTGGGAAAACACTGCCGAAGGTTCATATCCGGAGAACTTGTCGATACTCGCATCCACTCAGCGGCCTAATCTGCGAAGAAGCAAAGCACTAGAAGAAACACCGGTTGCAATATTTAATACTACGGCAGAAGATCCGGCATGGTTATGATATGATGCATGGCATGGCACAGATGTGGTGCAATTAGGCAGTATTAAGCGGTACCGGGGCCCCGACGATTAATTAAACGGTTCAAGTTATTTAGAAATCCCGCAAATTAAATGTTGGTTTAGCAAGACAAACATGGCATCGATTCGCTACACCAATTTAAATGGAGTCCGGAATAAGATTAGAATAGCCCGCATATAGACTCCATATTTAATTTAGGTGAATCAATTTAATGCCCCCAAACCACACAATATGTATGCGGAATGAACAAATTAATATGCAACAATTTATATAGATGGCATTTATAAAATAGGGGTCTTAGTTAGGGGATCACATTAGGGTTCGGCGAACTTGGCTCCGAGGGTCTAGGGGTCGACGAGATCGGCCTTCGCCTCCGGGAACGGGACTTGGCGTCCGGGCAGGAGAGCATGAAGCCGATGCCGGGGTTCGGGCTTCGGATCCGGGATCGAGGCTTCGGGCTTGGTCTTCGGATCTTCGGATCCGGGAAGGAGAACTTGGTGTTCCATCTTGACCGGTTCCGAGAAGAAGAGCTTGACGTGCCGGGGTTCGGTCTTCGGGGTTGGGATCTGGGAAGGGGTCTTGAGTGGCACCATGTGCACCCCTCGAAACCATCGACATCTGACCATATCAAAAACGAAGTGACATCACCACCAACCAGAACATCATTTCCTTAGAACCAACACACACCAGTCGTACAACATTGTGACTGATTCTCATCTGTGGGACTAGAGGCACTCGTTGAGGCTGCGTCAACACGAGCTGCAAGGCGGTTCACAGACATCACCTGCAGGAGTCGCTGCTGGGGCTCGGCCGCGCGTGGCCGAAGGAGGGCGAGCGACAGGAGGAAGGGCGGGCCAACGAGCTCCTCTGGCACGCGGGCAGAGGCGGCAAGGCAGGGGCCGGCGGCGGGGAGAGGTAGAGCTTGGGGAGGCGAGGGGCGCCGGCGAGGGAGCGGCGAGGGAAGGCCAGCGGTAGCTCGGTGAAGAGCTCGGGCTCCGGCGAGGTTCTGCGGCCGCCGGAGCAGCGCAGCAGAGGGCGAGGCCGGGGAGGGCTCGGGACGCGACCCGAGAGGAGCTCGGGACGACGCCGGTGCGCGGGGTCGTGGATGACGGGGCACGCGGTGGTCTCTGGGGCCGGCCGGGGCGAGCGAGGCGAGGCGGAGAGGCGGGGCCGGGCTCCGACGACGGAGTGGAGGTGAGGTCGCGGGTCGAGGCAGCGCTCCGCGAGGTGGCGGCGCTCCCGCGCATGGAGGAGGCGGTGGCCGGCGAGCTTGCTGGCAGGCGCAGCGAGGTCGCAGGTGGCAGCGGAACCGGCTCCGGCGGAGGGCGGCGATGGGGATCTGGAGGCGGGGAAGGCGCGGTTGGTGGGGGACGCGAGGCCGCGTGGGGATCGGGGCAGGTGGTGGGTCCAAGGGACAGAGAGAGGGGAAGCTGGCGACCAGGTAGAGAGAGAGGGGGATGGGGAAAGGCGTGTGGGGACGCGGGGCTAGGGGTGGTGTACCGCGGGGTGGGTCCCAGAGCGGTAGGTGGGAGGAGTTTTTGTCGGGGGCGGTGCATGAGGTGGGCGGGAGCGAGCGGGAGAGGAGGTGGGGGCGTGCGTCGCCTGGGGAGGGGCGCGCAGGTGGGAATGGGTGTGCAGGCAGGTGGCGTCGGCTGCGAGGTGGGCCAGGCGTGAGGGATGGTGGCAAGCAGGTGGTGGCTGTCGGTGGGGAGTTGGTGGGGGAGCGACCAGGTGAGGTGGGGTTGGTGAGGTGGCGGGGGTGTGGGCGGCAATCCCGGCCAGGGGTGGCGTTGGGCGGGAGTTTGGCGGCTGGGGAAGGGAAAAAGAGGGAGGAGGGGGTAGGTGGCTGGCGGATGGATAGGTAGGGTTTGAGTTTTAGTTTTTAGGGTTTTTCTCTAGGTAGTAGGCTGCTGCCAGCTGGGCTTTTGGGCCTGGCCGGTGGCGGCCTCCCCAGGTAAAAATAGTTTATATTTTTATTTAGTTTGAAAAATTCTTTTGTAAAATAGTTTAGACAAATAAAAGATCCACAAAAGACCGGGGTTTTTAATTTGAAATAAAGACGGGGAATATCTAGAAAACAAATATAGGCTTTTAGAAAATAGTTTTAGACAAACCATGCATGATGACGTGACGATGCTCAAATGCAATGTGGCATGAAGACATGAACATGCGGTCATGACGATGCAATGCACAAAAACAACGCGATTTTCTAGTAGTGGTTTTGCGGGATGCCACAATTCGACACCACTAACAATGGATCTCGCCCTCGAGATCCGCCTCATGGTATCGGGAAAAAGGTCGGCGATCTGAATCTTCTCGCTTCGTGTAGATCTTCGCGACACCACTAACAAGAGGTCGTTGTCCGTGATCGTCGAGAGAACACTCCGGGAAACAAAGGACGAAGGTAAAGGTATCCACAAATAAAGCCACCTCTAACTTCGATAGAAAGAGAGACTGATGCATTCTCATCCAGTTAAATGTACACGAGCAAATAGAGTGAGTAGTCGGCATGGGGGCCAATCCATCACGCACCCAAACTATTACTCCGCAGAATTAGTAGAACATCGTGCAACCATTCTCGGAATCAGACTGAAGATCTCGACAATTGAGGTTCGGATCAAAGGAGTGATGCAGGCTCTGCATCGGATCTGGCGTAGATGATGTCGTCGTGCCGGAAAACACCGGAAGGCACAAACAGGGAACAAAGAATGGTACCACAGATAAAGGATCACTCACATAGCATGAGAGTCCGGAGGTAGAAACACCGTTACCAAAGGAGGAAGCGAAACCTTGAAGGTACAATGGAAATCCAACCACGAGAAATCCTGGACTTGAAGAAAAGATAAGAGAGCAGATTCAAAACACGCAGAGGGAAGAGGAGAACAGCAGAGGGGTAAGGAGTAAAATCAGACCTAACCAGATCTATCCAACCGATTTTTCGAAAATAGTTTTGACACTCTACTTTGGCCGTTAGCTAGGTTATCCTACAGGCTGGACAAGTGGGGTATCGTAACTGCTGAGCTCTGATACCACTCTGTAACACCCTCGAATCGGCCCTATGCAAGTTTTAGCCCTTTTCCGCCAAACCCGCATAGAAACGATTCAAGGACGCCCACCAGGCACTTTCGTGCGGGTGGAAAACGAAGTAATACTATTACACCACAGTCCTCGATGGGACCCACAGAACAGATATATATACAATACGACTCCATGAGTCAAGAATACCGATATACAGTGCAAAGATCCAAATCACCTTGAAATCGCTACAGCGTCCGAGTACGGACAAGATGCAAATGGGGCTAAGAGCCCTGAAGAATAACCAATGGCGTCCATAACCCTGCCCAGGCCAAGCCGGAAGGGTAACCCTGCTAACAACGTCGATCTCATACCTGCTAAAACAAAGGGGTGCCGACAAAGGGCAAAGGAAAAAGAGGAGCGTCAGTACTGAGGCCAGTACATGGCAAGGCTAGAATTCGGCGGCTCTTGCCTACATAGGGATGGTGGACTGAAGCGGCAGCGCAGCAGCACTAAACAACCTATAGAGACTCATTAAAAGTGCGGCTATTAGAGAGGGATAAGAAAGACCTATTCGGATCCATCCTGATACTATCACCAAACATACCCATCCTGGTATTCCCCCCTCGAGACCACACGAGGAAGTCAAACCAAGGAACTCACACAGTTGGCAGTTTTATTCATTCCATTATAGTTGAAGCTCTTACTAATCAGATATAGATAGCATGAGTCATCCTGGAGCATAAGTAGTGGGCAGTTTTAGTTAACCTTGTCTATGATCGAGATACTGTGCTCCAAGTCGTCCAAAACCACGGACACGGCTTTCATAAAGTTTTACCCTACAGGGGTGCACAAATAGCAACACACACTCGATCAACCTCGGAAAAACCAACTCAAAACCCAACGAGGCATTCATGACAAAGCGATCATAGGATTCATAAAATATTTCAGGAGGCCACCCCACTGAGCTACCCGCAATGAAGTTGGCCGGCTCCGGAATGGACCTAGGGTTTGCGTCAATGGCTGTAAACGACTGGGAACCCGAAAGTGTGACTGGGCTTGTCGATACCGCGAAAACACTCCGCATCCAAAACAGTACAGGTGCTCCACGCACAATCTTAAGTAAAGCAGTAAACATGGCATAAGTACAGGATAGTAAATAAAACCCCAAACTAGTTTGTGGCCCCAAGAAATAGAAATGAATCAAGCTCTGGCTCAGGGGGTCCATAAGGCCTCCCGGATGTGGATAGTGCGAAAAATCAAGGAACAGGTATCAAGTACTCGGGATCCTACGGGACACAAGTGAGCGTGAAAGAACCAAATAACATCTATTGCCCACCGATGCCTCTGCAATAGTTATATCTAGAAATTTAAGAGTTGTAATTAAATACATGATCATCTCCAGCATTAAGCATCCCCACCATTAAGCATCTGCCAACCTTCCAATAACGGTGGAACAACAACGACGCGAAGCAGCACATGAGCAAGCAACTATGACTCGCAAGGCCGACTATTTATCAAACAACAGGCAATAGGATGTGTCCAAGGCAATATAAAGGCTGCAAGGGATATATCGGGTATGGAACTAAAGCATCGCAACACGGATAGCAATAGATCAACAGGAGGAAATAAAGACTATAAATGCAAAATAGGTAGAAGAGGGAGAGACGCTCGCCTGGGAAAACACTGCCGAAGGTTCATATCCGGAGAACTTGTCGATACTCGCATCCACTCATCTGCCTAAACCGCAAAGAAGCAAAGCACTAGAAGAAACACCAGATGCAATATTTAATATTACGGCAGAAGATCCGGCATGATTATGATATGATGCATGGCATGGCACAGATGCGGTGCAATTAGGCAGTATTAAGCGGAACCAGGGGCCCGACGATTAATTAAACGGTTCAAGTTATTTAGAAACCCCGCAAATTAAATGTTGGTTTAGCAAGACAAACATGGCATCGATTCGCTACACCAATTTAAATGGAGTCCGGAATAAGATTAGAATAGCCCGCATATAGACTCCATATTTAATTTAGGTGAATCAATTTAATGCCCCCAAACCACACAATATGTATGCGGCATGAACAATTTAATATGCCACAATTTATATAGATGGCATTTATAAAATAGGGGTCTTAGTTAGGGGATCACATTAGGGTTCGGCGAACTTGGCTCCGAGGGTCTAGGGGTCGACGAGATCGGCCTTCGCCTCCGGGAACGGGACTTGGCGTCCGGGAAGGAGAGCATGAAGCCGATGCCGGGGTTCGGGCTTCGGATCTGGGATCGAGGCTTCGGGCTTGGTCTTCGGATCTTCGGATCCGGGAAGAAGAACTTGGTGTTCCATCTTGACCGGTTCCGAGAAGAAGAGCTTGACGTGCCGGGGTTCGGTCTTCGGGGTTGGGATCTGGGAAGGGGTCTTGAGTGGCACCATGTGCACCCCTCGAAACCATCGGCATCTGACCATATCAAAAACGAAGTGGCATCACCACCAACTAGAACATCATTTCCTTAGCACCAACACACCAGTCGTACAACATTGTGACTGATTCTCGGTAGAGCTTGGGGAGGCGAGGGGCGCCGGCGAGGTAGAGCTTGGGGAGGCGAGGGGCGCCGACGAGGGAGTGGCGAGGGAAGGCCAACAGCGGCTCGATGAAGAGCTCGGGCTCCGGCGAGGTTCTGCGGCCGCCAGAGCAGCATAGCATAGGGCGAGGCCGGGGAGGGCTCGGGACGCGACCGGAGAGGAGCTCGGGATGACGCCGGTGCGCGGGGTCGCGGAAGACGGGGCACGCGGTGGTATCTGGGACCGGCCGGGGCGAGCGAGGCGAGGCGGAGAGGTGGGGCCGGGCTCCGGCGACGGAGTGGAGGTGAGGTCGCGGGTCGAGGCGGCGCTCCACGAGGTGGCGGCGCTCTCGCGCATGGAGGAGGCTGTGGCCGTCGAGCTTGCTGGCGGGCGCAGCGAGGTCGCAGGTGGCGGCGGGAACAGCTCCGACGGAGGACGGCGATGGGGATCTGGAGGCGGGAAAGGCGCGGTTGGTGGGGGACGCGAGGCCGCGTGGGGATCGGGGCAGGTGGTGGGTCCAGGGGAGAGAGAGAGGGGAGAGGTGGCGACCAGGTAGAGAGAGGGGGATGGGGACAGGCGCGTGGGGACGCGGGGCCAGGGGGTGGTGTACCGCGAGGTGGGTCCCAGAGCGGTAGGTGGGAGGAGTTTTTGTCGGGGGCGGTGCATGCGGTGGGCGGGAGCGAGCGGGAGAGGAGGTGGGGGCGTGCGTCGCCTGGGGAGGGGCGCGCAGGTGGGAATGGGTGTGCGGGCAGGTGGCGTCGGCTGCAGGGTGGGCCAGGCGTGAGGGATGGTGGCGAGCAGGTGGTGGCTGTAGGTGGGGAGTTGGTGGGGGAGCGACCAGGTGGGGTGGGGTTGGTGAGGTGGCGGGGGTGTGGGCGGGAATCCCGGCCAGGGGTGGCGTTGGGCGGGAGTTTGGCGGCTGGGGAAGGGAAAAAGAGGGAGGAGGGGGTAGGTGGATGGCGGATGGATAGGTAGGGTTTGAGTTTTAGTTTTTAGGGTTTTTCTCTGGGTAGTAGGCTGCTGCCAGCTGGGCTTTTGGGCCTGGCCGGTGGTGGCCTCCCCAGGTAAAAATAGTTTATATTTTATTTAGTTTAAAAAATTCTTTTGTAAAATAGTTTAGACAAATAAAAGATCCACAAAAGACCGGGGTTTTTAATTTGAAATAAAGACAGGGAATATCTAGAAAACAAATATAGGCTTTTAGAAAATAGTTTTAGACAAACCATGCATGATGACATGACGATGTTCAAATGCAATGTGGCATGATGACATGAGCATGCGGTCATGACGATGCAATGCACAAAAACAACGCGATTTTCTTGTAGTGGTTTTGCGGATTCCATAGTTTACTTACGCAAAAAAATGTATGTTATATTAAAAGTTCTACCTGAACTATTTTATCACTTGCATCTTTACTATTAAATGGGAGTTGGTGATCGTTGGTCGTCGTCAAACATTTTGATATCAAACATTGGAAGAATCATGAGCGTCTGATCTATATCTGATGGCACGGCAAATCATCCTAATACTTTGGCTTAGCTAATTACAATTGACTGCCACCGATAAGCAACAGGCATGACCCATCAGACCTCCTCCCGTGAACATGTCAAAGAAAAAAAAAAGACCCCCCATAAAAACCTAGCACAGGTCCCGCCACTGCGCCTCCCGTCTCCCTCATCCGCCTAGCCTAGCCGCCACTAGCATCCAGAACACCTTCAAGCCGGATGACCTCCTCCTTCCGGAGCGCAGTAGTACATGTGCAAGTTAACTCAAGATCAGCGGTATCCCCTTCTACTAGGCAGATCCTTCACCATCCACCATTTCCGATCCACACCACCCGGAACCCCGATGGCCGTGTGCGGCCCTGCGACGACGATGACCATGGGCTCGCCACAATGGGGCGGTTATGCAGGCCAATATCTCTGGTTGTTCCTGGAGCAGCGGCCCGCACGCAGATACTTGGCGGGCGGTGTACTCGGTGACGGTGCATGTCGAAGATCAAATCGTGGAGTGCAGATCCATCCGGCCCATGTGGTTTGGTTCTTTTTCATGTAAGCACCTAACTTCGTCTAATGGATTGCTAGCTATGTGGTTATCCATCCATGCATCTTACCATGGATCTTTTCATTGCTGCCTATGTAGAATCAAATCCTGCTTATTTTTATAATCACATGTCCACTTAGTACACAGGGATTTATTAGCTGCATGATGGATTATGTCCTCTATTTTACGGCGTTAGAGATCTTGCAGCAGAAATCAGGGATGGGATTTTCTTGACTCCAACCCATGATCAAGGATACGAATTTTTGGTGGATTTTAAGGTGCGATTCACTGCTTTGATCCTTAAAAGAAGAGGGGAAATCAGTTACAACAACTACACGACGGCTAGGTCGTGGCTCAGGAAGAAATTGAAAATTTACAATCTGAACACGACACTGAATTGTGCTATGTCAGCTGTAACTCTGTCAACAACTCCCCTGGGGAGCAGGCTCTTATGCTAAAAAGTGCGTCTATTCCTTTCATTCCAGATGTTCCAAAGAGTGTAGGCAGTCAGGGTAAGGGTTTTCTGCCATTCTCTCCTTAATCAACTGCAGCTGCTCCCACCAGGGAATGGTGTCTGTTGAAGCTCTTATGATTTGGCATAGTTGTGGATCATCCAAAACGAACCCATACAGCCATACCATACCTCTTTTGAGAACGGGCACTACAGGAACAACTGGCTAGTATCTTCAATGATTTGGTCGCAAAGACTGCATTTATCGTCATGATTCCAACCTCTGCTACGGAGTCTCTCGGGAAGTCGATAATCTGTTTTGAAGAAGCAAACACAAGAAGAATTCAATCTTGCCTTTGGTTTTCGTCTTCCACGCCTACTCAAGCACTGGGCTTTTGATGAAAAGGTCACTGTGGCTGAACTGAATCTTATAGGATGAAGAAGCAGTGTTGTGTCTATCAGATGAAAGAACCCAAATTGCCTGAATTTTTGACCATAAAGAGGTGCGATTTTGAAGGGGGTGGTTGCGTTAGAACTCTGGGTGCCTGATTACGACATGTTGCATGGAGAAGAGGGGTGTGGTGTTCGCTTCCTCCTTCAGCCCTTAGTCCCAGATGTTCGTTGCCAACACTCTACCTTGGAAGGTCGGTCAAGCATTAATATCCTCTCTGAACTTTCGAAGTCTGAGAATTGTTATTATTTCTTAGATTACTTTTATAAATTACAGTAGGTAGACATGAGCCTAATTTGTGTTGATTTGACGATGCTTGATTTTGCAGCGTGCTGGAGTTGGTGCTTGCGATCATGTGACTCTACATTGTACTATGGGGCAAGGGAGAGGAAGCAGCTGCCGCCATTGCGGCACTGCTTCTAGACATACTGAGAATGCTACAATCTTGCTAAACATGCAAGTTACTATATCTCCAGTATCTTTTTTTGCTAACCCCTAGATGTTTGAATTCAAGAGCAAAACCGTGGACCTCTGGACATGCACTGATGCACACTTGTGAGAACTTTCAAAATTAGTAAGACTATGTTAATATATTTTGTAGAACACCATCGTTGAGATAGAGACATACTTTCAAGTTCAGGCATTGTTAATATATTCTGTAGAGCACCATTGTTAATATATTCTGCAAATGCTTATCTGAAATCGATAACTGATAAATGGCTTGCTAATGTTAGCTGCAAACCAGGATTCTAAATTGAACTTGTTGGGACTTGTTTTTATTTGATTGATAATGGTCGTAAGTTTATGGTTGTGAGTGGGAAAAAATAATATTATTTGTACTGTCATTTTAGGAGAAGTTGTATGGCCTTTGTGGTGTACATCAGCACAAGTAAATTGGGAGAGCACCATTCTCAGGGTGATAGGTGTAATCTTACATGATAATTGTATGAAGATCAAAACAGAGATATCCCGAAGCTTGTTAGGCATCCCCTTGTTGTCGGGGTACATGAGGTACTGTACCTGCTTCTTTCTGGTAGATGTTGGTATTGCTAATATTTCTTATTAGTTGTCTTCTTTAAGTACCGGTAGGATCATTAAAGGGGATTCTACTGTTTGTAGCTTTGATGTCTGACTTATTCCTCTAGGGATGTACGTACATTATTTTCCAAACTTCATTCTGTTGATTATGAATTTTGTGCTTAAGCAAAAAATGACTATAGAAATGGGATGAAATACTTTGAATCGTGTAACACTAGCAAGATTGACACATATATTTCCTAGGACGTTTCAGGATGCAGGCGACGGTGGTCATCCGCCTGTCCGCCTCGTCCGCGTTGCTTAAAAGGCCCAAACAGAGTAGCGGCCAGGCCGCAGAAGCAGGGCGGCCCTGACAGTGTCCACTTAACCCGTCGGGCCGTCCATCCTACAAAGAGAAAAAACTGCTCGCAGTCGCATCAAAAGGAGCAGAGTTTAAAGGGCACGCCGTCACATTGGTCGCCGTCGTCGGGTCGGCGCTCTCCACCACGCTGGTCGCCGCCGGCGGGTCGGCGCCTAGCTTGTCACCACCCTGCAACCCGCTCGAGTTAGCTGCCCAGCCCCTTCCCTTCCCCGGCTCCCTTGCCCTCGCCGCCTACGGAGAAAGATGGGCGCGGAGGTGGGGAAGGAGAAAAATCCGGTGGAGGGAAAGAATCTGGCAGAGGAGGAGGTGGAAAAGAATCTGGCATAAGAGGATATATAAGGATCCGGCGAGACAGGTATGCTTTCTTTGATCCTTCTCTTCCTCCTATCCATGCCTTCTTTGCTTTGTGATAGTATCAGTTCAGAAAAATGCTGGATTTAGGCCTCTTTAGAGAAGGCTCTTCCTTGTACAATTCCTGCAGCACAATTTCTCAAATCACATAGCAGCATCCTCCTTGTACTCTTTCTCAATCTCTGTGATCTTCTCAAATTCCTGCAGCACAATTTCACAAGAACGAGTTAGATTGATGCTGATGGAGTAGCAGCTAGGTAGAGAATCATGTACAAGTATTACTGCTGTAACTTTGTGGAGTACTAGAGTATCAGTATTTGACCTTAAGATAGATGCATTTTCAGTTTGCTGCCATCTGAAACAGGGGTTTGTTTCAACATGCAAAATGATGCATGCGTCCAAGTTGATAAAAAACCCAGCGTAGCTGGCATAAAGGCATGCATGTGACCTTTTTCTTTTCTCTTGGCAAGGAATCATATGACCTCCTAACTAGATGACTGATCTGTCAAGTGTAGATGTTAATTCGGAAGTGCCTCACATAAAACATGTTCTGTCTGATTCAAGTATGATTTAGTCTTGGCTAAATTGGACTCTTTAATTCCTCTTCCGCTAGAACAAGGAGAGTCTTAGATGCATGTGTTGTACGAAAACCAGACATGAATCATGCTATAGCATTGCTCCTGTTAATTTCATGTCAGATTTCTATAAAATCATGTGAAAATTATGTGTTCAAAAGTTGAAACCTGGCCATTCCATCAAAGTCACCTTTGCCAAGATATAATAGGGTAATGTGTCCCACCTGCCAATCTGTATAGGCTAAGATCAATAGTATAAAATTTATTCATATGCACGCTTTGTTGCGAGCTTCTGAATTCTTTCTATATATGCACCCTCGTTGCAAGCTTCTGAATTTCATCTGTAATCTCTTTTGTAGTACTAATTTATGTACTCATTTGTTTAATAAAATTCATGTTAATGTTATTAGAGATTACCCAGCTGCAACAGTTGGGTGGTGCCGAGAAGATCCAAGTGTTGGCTGACACAAGAGCCAGCAAGTGAGGGTGGTGGTGCAATGATCAACAAGGAACACATGTGTTTGATGGCTATTGCAGGAGAAGAGTACTCGAAAAATCTACAGTTCTATATGGGAATATTTTCATTTTAAGTTAATTAGTGTGCTATACATGTTTGTCTAAGTCTACTCTTCTTGTATCTCTGCCTTCATTAAGTGGACATTCTAATGAATAATGTCTCTTTTTTTTGCGAGCTGATCTAATGAACAATGCCTCATGGCTGCAGATGTATGTGAAGTTTATACGCAAAAGAGGGTGGCACAAGTGAGAGTGCGGTCATAAATAAATGTTGAATGTGTGAACAAATATTCTCATTTGATGATCGTTCTTGTAATATCAGTTGACTACTAGAATCATGTTTACTGTAATACTGTTGATATTCATGTGCTGCCAGTATACAAAGATTGTTCTTGTAATAGCAACATATTCTTGTAATATCAACTTTATCGGCTAACTGAATGATTGATCTGCTAAGTTATCCCTAAGCTGCTGTGAAAAACTAGCTGCATGCATAGCGGTGGCGGGCCTCTGCTAATCCTGCTAATTAGCCTTAGCGGATGAAGCGGCCGAAGCGGACAGACCGCTCGCCCATCCGCTTGCATCATGAAGGCCGTTTATATTATATTATATTATAAGAATGCATGTTATTTTATGCTGCTCTTGGTCTAACACTACTGTATGACGGTTAAGGATATTACATAAGTTTTAGTCACGAGTGTCTTTATTTCAGATGCTTTCATGCTACGACTTCAGAAATGGAAAGTAGAGGAAAATAGGGCCTCCTTTGGGCTTCTGAACCTTGTAAAATTATTTTGAAAAATTGCTAGATTGTTCACAAGTCTTCAGGAAGGTATGGAAAGCTACAACTACTGTTGTTGGAGCTGGGATGATGTCATCGATGAAGGCGATTGAAAAGATTTTAGAGGAGATACTGGGGTGTAGCCACGAGTGAGACGTTGAACTCGGGTGATTACGGAGCATAGTAGCAGCGAGAGAGGTGAAACCGAGGTGTTGGGTCCTATGAATTGCGGCTAAGTCAGGATGCATATACATTTTCCATGCAAGAACTAATTAGTTCAATAAAAAACCTGACATCACATGTGTTTGTGTTAACGATTGTTATTTGCAGCCCTGTGATATGGGTTTGCGATATGCCCTGTGTTTTAACTTTTATCAGTATTATTTCAAGTTATTTTATTATATTTGCGTTGATAAAATTCAGTTTACTTATCTCGTAGTACTATATATTAAACAAAAAAGTGAAAAGAAAAAATGGATAGTGAAACAAAATGAGAAATTTACGGGTGCTCATTTGGTCCATCAACTCTCTATCGTGTATTTTTTTTCCTCGCGAGTAGTTTTGAGTTTTGACCAAACCTTATATATAGGTCACATCGCTATACATCCATTTAGAAAAAATGAATACTAGAGCAAACGAAAATCACTAGGAAAAAACGAGAAACTCGCCAAAGAAAAAAAAATATCACCGTTTAATTACCAAAAGTACCTAAAAGAACCAAGTGGATACTAAAAAATATATGTAAAATTAAAATTTGGATTTTCAATGAAATTCATCGCTACATTTTATTTTTCTAGATTCTTTGGAGATATTTGATTTACTCCTTTTGGATAACCTTGCTCAACAATCCAAACCGCATGCTTTTCGCTCGGTCAGATTTTCGATCTTTTACATGTAGGAAAAAAATCCTGATGATTTGTTACCCAAAGGAAGACAAATGAGGGACCGTGGCAACGCACGGGCATTCAACTAGTAACTTATAAATTGTATGCTTATGTACGTAGAGGTATGTTCATGAATTTATTTTAGAAACATATGTATGTACTTGACCTCACTATAGTATGCATATATGTGTAGGAGATTGTATCTTTTGGTAAACAAATGGAATTCGGTTGAAGTGGGTAACAATCCAAAAATACATCATTTACAAGCAATTTGAACATTGTAGACTTGCAACTGCACCCTAGACCTACCGCATGTTAATCTATTCATCATCGTGGTAGGTGTTTGTTGTTTGTTAGATCTATAAGTGGTATCCTCCGCAGAGATGCTAATTTTCTAAATTGATCCGCCAAAATAGTCGGCTACTCATAAATCATTGGTCACCTCAGTGTGTTAGAGACCATGCCAACATGGTGATCGGCTGCTGCTACTCCTCCACCCCACTCTCCTTACCCGTCATCATTTTCTTTCTTTAGTACTCACATGTTTATCCTATTTTGTTATTTTCTTTTTTCTGAGCCACTTCTGTTTCTCGTGTCGTCACATACCCAACACGAAGCACATATCACTTGTTCTGCCAAAGTATCAACATTCAGATGAATTACATTATATTTTGTAACACAATGTCAAAAAAAATTGTTAGATGAAATGTTGAACCTATAATATCAACATGATATGTATAGTAAACTTATTATAAGACTAGTCAAAACAAATTTTACAGACGAGGGTAATTAGATAAATATATTTTATACCAAAATTTTATAATTATTTAAACTTATTGTTGTCATATCACAATCCTAATGAGTACGTACAAGTTTTTATTACTAATATGTCATAATCAACCACATAATAATATTTCATTACATTAGTTACAGTGGCGGAGCCAGCTCAATCACTGAGCCTGGGCAGGCTTTGCATGTAGCTGTATTGACCAAGATTTGTCCTAAAAATTTCTTACTTAAGCTAGCTTTATCCTATGTAAATCACAAAGGTAATTAGCAGCTAGAGCCCGGGCAGCCGCCCGGACATGCCGGCCTGTATCTCCGCCACTGATTAGTTATATCACACATTGTTATACAAGTGTAATATATGTCACTACAAAGTTTACTTACGCGAAAAAATTGCATGTTACATTAGAAGTTCTGTTTGAACTATTTCAACACTTGCATTACTTATGAAGTGTATGCATATGTTTGTAGGTGTGTTCATGAAATTATTTTAGTAACGTTAAATATCACGATAGAGATTTTTAAAGTTTTTTTTGTCAAACAAATATCTTATTATTTGATTCTAGTGTATCATTAGGTAATTAAGTATAACTATTTTTTTGTGGGTAATTAAGTATAACTATATGAAGTTTTGAAGGGTTTGTTGACACAGTGAAAGACCCTAGCTAGCATTACTTTTCGCCCAAAGCTACGAAATGGCGAGGAGCATGAGAGAGAGAACACCCTTGCAAGGAGCTGCCGAAGAGCGAGACGTGCCCATATTTTAGTATCAAATGCATGAGGATGTAATTCAAAGCGGAATAGAGAGAGCCAATCTGGAACCTACTAGGGAAACCAAGCTGGCGAAGACTGATTCTAGTCATACTTTCATATCAACTATAGTAGAATTTGGTTTTCAAACCGGAATTCAGTTTCACAAGAAGCAAAGCATGTTTTATCTCCGTTTGTGGAAGCCTTTAACGATTTGAACCCCCAAAAAAATTCCGACGAAAAGCGGACCCATCCATTCCATACAAAAACCCAAAAAATGCTTATGTCAGGATCGAGTGGAAAATCTTACGTCTACATCCAGCTGAACTACGTGCCGAGACATCAATAATAGTCGAAAACTGAAAATAAAACAAAAGAAAAACAGTGTGCAGTGATCATTTCTGTGGTAATATCTTTGTTCCAACAAAAAACTAGAAGTATGATTTTTTAAAAGTTAATTAGCTTAAAGTTTTACTAAGTTTATAGAATATAAATTAACAAAATCAGTATCATCAGATACACTATGCAATGTACTTGCGTGTTATATCTATGTGGTCTTCTATATGTCCATAGTCATTCTATAAATTTGATCAAACATTTACAGAGTTTAATAGTAACTATTTCACACGCTTCATACCGCTATTTGGTTTTAGAATGGGAAAAAGTGGATCAAGTGCGGGCGCCGGTCATGGGTCCGAGGCGGAAGAGGGCGTTGCGTGGCGGGTGGCGTCAGACCGACGACAGCGCGGCGTAAGAGGAAGAACAATAGCTATAGCCAGCTGATGGCTATATACCAATGCCATGTCACCAATAGCCTATTTATAAATAAGCATCTATACAATAGGTGGGCTCTACTAAATAGTATTTAATTATTTAGTGATTGCATGTACATATTACCTGTAGTGGTCCATTGTGGACTGCATCTTCTCATGGGAGGCGAGGGAGATGTACATGTACCGGATCGGCACCATCGTCGCTATAGCTCGCATCAGGCTGCAAGCGGGCGGCAGATCCTCGTATCTTGCGCTGTAGTCCGCCCGGCGATGCACGAAGGGACGTGGAATGGCTTATAGCCTGTTGACTGGTCTCTATTATACTTGCTCTAATGCGTGTCGCTCTGTTTCACCTTTTGTATTCCCGTTCCGAGCGGCCGGCCGGACGGACGGACGAGGGGAGGTGTGGCACTTGGCACGTACAGATCGACCGGACCCAGGCCGTGTGGATGGGCAGCCAGAAAACCAAATTAAATGCGGCACCGTCTACCGAATCCCGCAACCGACGATGACCATGCGAACCAGAAGTGTGCCATAATTCGTCCCGGTCGTGGACAGATGGTGGATCGATGGTCCTCCTCCTGAGTCGCATCGCTCTCGCAAGTCGGTGTCGGCATGTCGGCGCATAGGATCCGATCCGATAGGGCACACGCTACACATTGCACAAGATCACATGCTACCCGTTCGTCAAACAATTGTACTACTAGTACCAATTACTACCAATTGTCATCATAGACTCGTGCCGACTGCCGAAAACATCGGCACGTTATATTCGCCATCAACTCAAATACTAAAACACTCCCGCTTTCGGTAGTGCTGCTCGCGCCAAATGTCAATCGGGCTCAGAGACTTTCCTCGACACGAAATGCTAGTACTGTCCTGTGACTGTCCTGTCGCCACCAAGGTGGACATGTTCGAGACCACGTGCACACCGGTCTCACCCATCCGCTTTTTCGAACCGACAAACAGTGGGGCAAAATTGGAGGGCGACAAGCAAAGAAAAGAAAACGAGTGGAGATTTAGTCCGACCCACAAGGCCCAGTACATTCCACAAGCCGCGGACACGGGGCCCATGGGTTGGAGCAAGGCGCGAACACGGCGCTGTGCAGCCTGTGCAAAGGAGTACAAAACCGGACCAAGAATTTCCCCGCCCCTAAAAAGAAACGAGACAAGAACACCTCTAACCGCACCCCCTATTACTCAATGTTCAAATGCCTCCCATTCCCAATCCCAAGGAGCAAGTACAATAAGGTCCAGTCAGCAGGCTATAAGGCTTAAAGTAGTATATTTACGCTTAGTTGGATGAGAGAGAAAAGAAGAGAGAAGAGGAGTGGGCTCTCAGAGCAAGTTTAATAGTGTAGCCGGTTGTTGGTTATAAGATGTTGCCACATCATCTATAGTCAGCCATATAACTAACACGTATAATAGTTCGACACAACGATATATTACTTTATTAAAATATGGCTCATATTTCACTCTCACAAAGCACCTAGGAGCACGTGCTAGAGCTGGCTCTTAACTTACAGTCGGCGCCTCTTCTCTCTCCTCTTCTCTCTCGTCCAACTTAGCACAAATACTATATTTTACTTCTTATAGCCAGCTGACATGGCTTTATTGTACTTGCTCTTAGTTAACAGTCAGCTGCAGCACGTGCTCCTAGGCACTATGTGAGAGTGTAAAGTGGGTCATACATAATAACCTAGTATATTTTTATCTTATCTATTGTACATGTTAGCTATTAGGTTGACTCTAGATGACATGGACATGGCTTATAGCCAGCAGTTGGCTCTACTATTGCTCTTGCTCTCATCCAAGCCCACGTAGGTATCAAAACGACTTTTCAATTCTCCGTGGGTTTGGGTGCTAGTTCACGATGCCCTAATTCTAGTTCTTATTTGTAATTGTTGATTTTTTTTGATTTATTTCTAGTATGATTAACCGGTAATGGCGCCTGAATCTAGTGCCCAGAAAAGAAAGAAGAGGAATGTCTCGAGAGAGGTAAAATGGTTGAAGAACTATTTGAGATCGGTAATGTGTCACGAGAGGCTAAATGGTTTGGCAATTCTATGTTTTCAGAAGACGTTATTGCACAATTGATATTGATTCCATCGTCACTGACGTTGCTTCTAGAAATTTACGGAGAAAACTTTAAGACAAAATGTAAACATTGTTATTTTATATGAATATTGTGATTGGGTATATTTGAAATCTTTGTTTTCATCATTGATACATATATAAAAAAAATATAGTGGCCCTTGAATTTTAGTTTCGTCTCGGACCTCCAAAAACTTAGGACCGGATATGCCAATCTAATTTAATACGTTATACTATAAACATTCATATAAATTGCATTTTGTTTTAATAACACAATGTCGAAAAGTGTTTTTAGATAAAATTCTAAACCTGACATATCAACATTGAAATTGTCTTGCTAGTTTATTTATTCCTATGTGTGTCAAAACAAATTTTACACCTCAGGAAATGTAGATAAATATATTTTATACTAAACTTTTATACTTGTTTAAACATATTGTTATCATATTATAATCGTAACGAGTACACGTTTTTATTACTAAGATGTCATAATCAACCACATAACAATATTTCTTGACATTAGTTACAACGTACATTGTTATACAAGTGTTATATACTCCTATATCACTACAGATTTTACTTATGCAAAAAAGTATGTTATATTAAAAGTTCACCTTGAACTATTTTAACGCTTGTATAACTTATAAAGTGTATGCATATGTATGTAGGTGTGTTCATGAAATTATTTAAGTAACGACAAATATCATGATAGAGATTCTTAAAGCATTTTGTCAAACAAATATCTTAGTATTTGATTCTAGTGCATCCTTAGGTAATTAAGTATAACTATATGAACTTTGGAAAGGGTGTCAACATGGTGAAAGTCCCTATTACCTAACATTACTTTTCGTGCAAAGCTAAGAACAAAGAGGAGCATGATAGAGGCCAAAACCCTCGCAAGGAGCCCCTGAAGAGCCAAACATGCCCATATTTTTGTACGGAATGTGTGAGGATGTAGTTCAAGACACATGCCCATCTTTTTGTATCGAACACGTGAGGATGTAGTTCAGAGCGGAATGGAGAGCTAGTCTCAGAACCTACAAGGGAAACCAAGCCGGCGAAGACTTAAGATGGTCATAGTTTCGTATCAGGTATAGTAGAATTCAATTTCTTTATTTTATTTCTTTTTTGAACTGGAATTCAGTTTCACAAGATTATTCTTTTTCTTAGGGAAACAGCAAGGACTCCGTCCTGCTATGAGCTTTATTAATTATCAATAACAGTTACATCGTTAATAAAAGCTACTAAGAACGAAGGTAGGGTGCTCATCATCCCAAATACATTGATATTTATGAATAAAGCACTCTCTAGCTATCTCATGCGCTACCCTATTTGCTTCCTTCAGAATATGTTTAAACTGAACTCAGCCTATGTTTGTGGAAAGATCAACAACGTCAACAAAGATGGATGTTGATTCATTCCACCAAGTCTCTATTCCAGCACAAGCATCAATAGTTTCTGAGGAATCCGATTCCACCGTCACTGAGTTACATCCAAATCTGCGTGCAAGGACCAACCCATGCTTCATGGCTATAGCTTTTGCCATTGCTGCCGAAGAGATGTTCGGAAGAAATCGGTCGGCTGCCGCTATAAACTGTCCCTGATAATCCCGAATGACAGCCTCAGACGCACCTGCACAAACATCGACGTGGAATGAGGCATCCACATTGAGTTTCACCTATCTCGGTTCAGGTCTTGTCCATTTAGCTTTAGGTTTTGGACTTCCATGTTTGGTTGCCTTCGCTGCATTAGCTGTAATTGTCAATATATAAAATTTACATTGATATGTAGGGGGCACACATTTATTGTGTGTATGTCTCCGTCGCAACCACCAGAGGTACCAACAAGTGACGGCTATAGTTTCCTTGAGCCCAAAGTTCTGAAAGTTTTGGTGACTATTCTTTTTTGGTATCAAGTTAGTATGTTTTATCTCTATTTACATAAGGGTTTATCGATTTGAACCAAGATATTTCTCACGAAGCGGATCCATCCATCTATACCGACACCCTAAAAGATGCTTATGTCAGGATCCAAGTGCAAAATCCTGCGTCTCCATCCATTTGACATACGTGTCGAGAGAATCAAACACTCGCAAAAAGCAAAGGAAAACTGTGTGCATGGATCAGCAGTTCAGCACTGTGTTATTATCCCCGTTTCAAAAAAAATGCGCATAATTTTCCTAAAAGCTACTCCCTCCGTTCCAAAATATAAGGCGCATAAGGATTGGGCAAGAGTCAAATCTTACTAACTTTGACCAAATATTTAGAAAAAAATATCTACATCTACAACATTGAATGGACATATTAAGAAACTATACTTTATGGTGAATCTATTGATATTAATTTAGTATTATAAATTTTTCTATTTTTGTGTATAATCATGGTCAAACTTAAAAAATATTGACTTTTGACTAATCCTTAGGCGCCTTATATTTTGGGTCGGAGGGAGTAATTAACTTAAGGTTTGACTAAATTTATACTGCACAAAATTTAATAATTAATTTTTATAGTACAAAATTAGTATCACCTGATACACTGCACAATATACTTTCATATTTCGTCCATTTGGCGTTGTAAATGTACATAATTTATTCTACAGTGGAGTATATAAATTTGATCAAACATTGGGCCGTTTGACCGTTCCTTAAATTTATAAGGTTTATTTTTTTTTTGAATGGGGAGGTACAGTTACGGAAGAGCCGCACCCCGGGGACGTCCACAGCGGATCAAGTGCCTGCGGGGGACCTCGGAGGATTCGGGACCTCGACGGTCATGGGTCGGAGGCGGAAGAGGGCATTGCGTGGCTGGTGGCGTCACGGCGACGACAGCGCGGCGTAACGAGAGAACCGGAGAGCCCGCCTGCTCCCGATCCCGGCTCTTCTCTCTCTTTACTTCGACGTGAAGCATCTGCAGCCCAAAAAACATCCAGAGTCCAGATGGGCGCGACTTTCGTGCGTGTTTGCCGTGTTCCAACCACGCGACTGACGTGTTTTACGTGTAGCGCGGCGCACGCTTGCACACATTTTTCGCGCTATGCGTCCTCCTTGTTTCGCCTTTTGTATTCTCGGTCGAACCGGCCGGCCGGACGGACGAGAGAAATCTGGCATTTGGCACGTACAGATTGATCG
This sequence comes from Avena sativa, assembly GCA_916181665.1. Taxonomy (NCBI): domain Eukaryota; kingdom Viridiplantae; phylum Streptophyta; class Magnoliopsida; order Poales; family Poaceae; genus Avena; species Avena sativa. The sequence continues at coordinate 452,650,961 of OV702295.1, read as the reverse complement.
ACCGGCTCGAGAAGATGTTGTACGTCGGGGGCAGCCAGAAATAAAAATTAAGCTTTTTTCTTTTTGAGGGTTCGAAATAAAAGTTAACTGAAACATGCAAAGAAAAACCTAGGAAGAAGAAGAGGAGGAGTGGAAACGAAAGACACGCACAGCCCTGAGGACGCGCTCACGCCCCCGAGGGCGACGGCGCGTCGCAGCTCTCTCCCCGCTAAACCCTTCCCCTCATGTTCCTTCCCTGTCGCCGCCACCGGCAGGGGTCGCCGGGCGAGGCCCGGGCGGCGCCGGCCCGCCTCTCCCCGCGCTATGGGAGCTGGTCGGGGCTAGACCTCCCCAATGGCGGCGGTGTCCCTGGGGAAGCGACGGTCCAGAGGCCTTCTGGGTGGGCTGGGCGGCGGCGCCGGTGGCGAGGCTGCGACGCAGCGCGGCATGGTGGCGCATCAGATAGGGAGCCTGGCGACGGCGCCTCCCTCGGGCCCGGATCTAGGCCTTCACAGCCTTGCGTGTCCGCGGCTGCTGCTCCCCGGCGGCGTGGCGTTAGTGCAGCGTCGGCATGGCGGGGCTCCTCGGCGAGCCCTTCTGCAGCGGGCCCACACATTTGTAGCAGAGGCGCCCTCTAGACATGGTGGCGACAATGGTGATCAGGTTGGGGATAGCGGCCTGCCTGTTGCAGCTAGGCGGCAGGGGCTTTACGGGCCCTTTGGGGGCTTTGCCGGGCCCGCAAAACCTGGTGTTACCCTGCTGCTCAGCCCGGTCCGCGACCGCCTTTCGGTGGTGGAGGTGGGATCCACCCGCGTGACTGCAGGTTTTTATTTTTTATTTTTTGAAGTTTACGTGACTGCAGGGTTGTCGTCCCTAGCTTCATCTGTGTCATGTACCTCCGTTTCATCTACGTACAGATTGATCGACCGGCTCGAGAAGATGTTTGTACGTCGTGGGGCAGTCAGAAATAAAAATTAAGCTTTTTTTTCTGATGGTTCGAAATAAAAATTAAGTGCGCTACCGTATACCGAATCCCGCGATCGATCGATGGAGGATGACCATGCGAACTAGTGGGCCATCATTCCTCATCCCGCGATCGATCGATGGATCGCACATCGCGAGTTGGTGTCGGGGTATCGGCCCATAGATCACGCTACCACAGATTGCACAGGAAGGATCACGTGGCAACCCGTTTGTCAAAGGCAACTGCTACGCGTCCCCCGGACGATGGGTGGGCTCCCATCGTCCTCCTCCCCTGCGTGACACGTGTCCACCGAATCGTCCCAAATCCCGCTTTTGCTGCAAAACACGTCTTTTTGCTGCCTATGTCTCCGCTTTTGCTTTCCGAAGCAAAAAAACGGTTCGTTTTAAAAAATAGAACGTGTCATCGGAGACTTCGCCGGAGACCATGCAGCAAAAAAATTATGCTAATGTAGCAAAAACGATCTCGCCGGAGACCTCGTCGGAAAAAACTCGCTGGTGACTCTCGCCGGAGACCTTGTAGCAAAAAGTTGACACTGTTGTAGCAAAAGCACAAAACGGTTGTAGCAACAAAGTTCTTCTAATATAGCAAAAAATGACTTCGCCGGATACATGGCTGAAGACTTTAGCCGAGAGACCTCGCCTGAGAACTTGTAGCAAAAGCTTTACAGTATTGTAGCAAAACAAATACACGAAGATAGCAAAAAAAATATCAATGTAGCAAAATTGAGGCCAGCCTTTGTAACATTGGGACTTGAAGGAGCGACGGCCATAGCGTCCAAGCTAGCAGTGTCGGCCTGCCTCTGTAACAAAAGAAGGCGCCCGTTTGTAGCAGCGGAGGCGATGGCGAGGGCTTGCAGCAACCGGGGGGGGGGGGGGGGGGGGGGGTGTGGACCTGCAGGGATCTTGGAGGATCCGGGTGGTGGGCACCGGCGAGCAGGCCTCGACGCATCTCTGTCGCCGAGGAGCACCGCCTTGCCCCAGGCTCGGAGGCCGGCAGCTCTGCTCGGAGGTGTGCAGCGGCATGGGATCTCCATGGTAGCGTGGCGGCGGCGAAGTTCTTCAGCCCGACGGCGACGCTCTGGTGGAGGAGCTAGAGGGGCGGTGTTCCTATGGAGGAGCAGGGGTGACGTACTAGAATGAGCAGTGATGCTCGCCGGCGGGAGTACTCTGGTGTTGAGCGAGCGGACAGGATGAGGACGAGCGGTTGTAAAAATTGGGGATAAGATTCTACCGAGCGGGCCCACATACAACATGGCGACGCAAAAAGGAGCAGTGCGGGGTGACCCGGATGATCCCATCGTCCGGGGGAACACCATCATTTTCCTTTGTCAAACTGCACGCTCCTGGCTAATTGTCTGTCACAGACTCGTCACCGTTCCGCATGAAATAAAATAAACTGAAATACTCCCGCGCGCTTGCGCTAGTGCTACTCGCGCAAAAAGTTAACCGATGTCAGAGACTTTCCTCGAGACGAAATGCTCCTGTCCTGTGACTGTGAGTGACTCACTGTCCTGTCGCCACCAAAGGTGGACATGTTTGAGACCAATGCACACCGGTCTGGCCCAATCTTTTTCGATCTGATCGAACCGTTTGGGGTTTTTTTTTTGACAACTAAACGGTTTGGCAAATTTGTAATGCCTTTTTTTAAGTAACAAATTTGTAATGCTGCTACGGTTAAATACTACTCCCATCAGTCATAAATCATGATATATTTTCGCCTTTTGGTAAAACACATGTACCTATACGCGTTTGAACGTGTAGGTTCGTAGCATATCAGTGAAACCTATATATTAAAAAACGTTTAGATACATATATTTCAGAAAAAACTAAAACATCTTATATTTTAAAATTAAGACAGTATAGTTACATGTCGCGATCATAGGGAACAACTCTTTTATACGTAACGGTAATTTGACATTGATTAAAATATCGGAGTAATTAATTCATGAAGACGTCTCTCAGTTCAAGCCGACAGCTTGCATCCCCGTACTTTGCGTGTGTTCGGCCGTCTCCGTCAACATCAAGGTCATGGTGTAGGTCTTGACTCGCTCGGCTTAGGCTGCTAGCGCTAGTTCCTTCGTATAGGCGTGGTCATGGCCCTGATGACGTCTTCTTCCTTTGTCTGCTAGAGAGACCTAAGTCTAATTCACCAGACCAGCCAGCGTTGGCGACGACGTTCTCTTACATGGAGATCACCACAAGGTTCTCAAGTTTCTTTCATACTTTCGTCAGAACACATATAAAGATAAGTCGCATCAAAATTCGAGAATATACATAAATCAAGACAATGAAATTCATCTATAAGGTCAACATTGATATTGCAAAAAAATGTCTTTCCGTTTCCTCAAAATGAAGTCTAATAAGTTTGTTTTCACGGTACAAAATATATTATATTGGAGCACATATATGCAGAGTTATATAGAATAAATTCAAATAGAAGAAGTTCTCACTATCTTTCTGGTAGCATATACAAACCAATTTGCAGTCACAGTGCAGCAAAGACTATACCATTTCTGCTAATCTTCACCACCTTGAGGCAAGTATGAGGAGCACTCAGGCCAGCTAGATGTGAATCTATGGAGTGTTAAATCATTCATATCAGCATGATAATTTTTCCATATAGTTAACTTATTGTGATTCCTGTCGAAACAAATTTTACACCTAAGGAAATTAAGATAAGTATATTTTATACTATACTTTTATACTTGTTTGAACTTATTATTACTCTCTCCAATCCAAATTAATGGACTCAGATTTGTTTAGATTCAGATGTATTTAGTACTAAAACATGAGATACATCCAAATCCAGACAAATTTAAGCCTATTAATTTGGATCAGAGGGAGTATGAAAGAGCATTTCATGTTTTCCTATGTTTTGCGTGTTAGATAACAATACTATGGAGACTTTTTCATGTGTGCTAAGTGTGCAGGAAGTTTTGAAGGGGGCCAGATAATCCGCCCCTCCAAGGGCCGGATAATCCGGCCTACCTCATCTCTCAAGGAAGCCAAGGCGCGTCGCTCTGTGTCCAGTCGGATTTTTTCCCGGAAAATCCGAACTGGGGCGGTTTTTCCTCCCCAGGCCGGATAATCCGGGTTTTGCAAAGGCCAGATAATCCGGCCCCCAGTTTTCGAGCAAAAGGAGCCAAGGCGTGTCGCTCGGTATCCGGTCGGATTTTCTACCGAAAAATCCGAACTGGGGCGGTTTTTTCTTCCCCAGGCCGGATAATCCGGCCTTCGCATAGGGCCGTATAATCCGGCCCCCAGAAGTTGATCAAGGGAAAGCTCGGCGCGACGCTCAGAGAGGGGGCGGTTTTCTGCCGGATATTCTGAGTCTGGGGCGGAGTTTCCCCAGACCGGATAATCCGGCCCTCACTTGGGCCGGATAATCCGGTCCCCAAAGTGTGCAACGGCTGGCTTTTGGAAGGGGGTATAAGTACCCCTTCTTCCCCAACGTCCAGACCTCTTGATTCATTTGAATTTGACCAGACCCTGTGCAAGAGCTCTAAATCTCGATCTCCCACTTCAAGCATCCTAAGGTCTTGATCTTTGGTGGAATTGAAGGAGGAGAAGTTCATCATCAACATCAAGAATCAAGCGCTTCAACTCCTCTCCATTCACTTGGAGAAATCCCTGATCTAGTATTCTCGTTAATACCTAGATCGTGTTATTGTATTTGACAACTTTGTTCTTGTGGCAGCTTGTTGTCATTTCAGGAGCCTCCAAGTTGTTGTGGAGTTGTTGCCCCGCTAGTTGTGTAAAGGCGTCGGTGCCCGCCTCGAAGGGTACCTATAGTGGAAGGTGGATCAGGCTTGTTGTAGCGAGATCCATCGGAGAACAGGGTGAGGCCTTTTGTGGCGTGGTGGTCTTAGTACCGCCCACCCCTCCAACGCAGACGTACTTCCCTTAACAAGGAAGGAACTGTGGTCAAACAAATCCCGTGTCTCCGCGTGCTTCACTTCGGTTCACTCGTTCCTCTTCCACTCGCTCCTTACTCGCTAGTTGATAGGCTTACATATAAGGAAATTCCACACATTAGTTTATCTAGAGAATTTACCTTTGTGCTAAGCCTAAAATTGAAAAGGAATTAAAAATTGGTGTAGCACCTATTCACCCCCCCTCTAGGTGTCCATACGATCCATTTCAATTGGTATCAGAGCCCCGACTCTTAATTCGGTCTTAACCGCCTAAGAGTAGTATGGGTACAAGGGATGATGGAAATGAGGCTGTAGATAAGGTCACAATGGATGATCTCAAGTCGTTGGAAACAACCTTGTTGAAATCCTTTGAGGCCAAGATGGAGGAGATGAATCAAATGATTGCTCGCCTTACATCATCCATAGCCCCATCTCCATCCTCCTCTGAGGCTCCCTCGCCATCATCTAAGGAAAAGGGTAACACCGGATCCAAGGATGATGATGTGGAAGGTGAAAAACTAAATGGTTCCACCTCCAAAAAGGGAAGTGGTAAGGAGGAATATAGTGAGGTTCGCCACGTATATTCCCCCGACCCACCTATACCTCATCCTCATATAAACAATAGGGGTGATCCACCCAAGCTCACTGCATCTTCTTTTAACCAATGGCAATTTCTAATGAAATCTCATGTTTGCAGCTCCTCTATTGAATTGTGGAGGATCATTGAAGAAGGTCTTCATGTTGGAGATCAAACCAATCTAACAAGAAGGGAAGTTGTGGATAGCCAGTTGAATGCCACTGCTCTCCACATGATACAGCTGGGTGTGGGTCCCAAGGACATGCCACACATTGAACATCTCAACACGGCTAAAGAGGCATGGGATGCTCTTACAAACCTTTTTGTTGGAAATGAAAGCATGAGAAGAAACCGGTATGATGCCCTTAGTAACGAAGCTGAGGGATTCTACATGTTGGATGGTGAAAACCATGAGGACATGTATAGAAGACTCAAGGGCATCACAGCAACATTTCGGAAGCATGGGGCCACTCACATTGATGATGCATGGATAAAAAGGAAGTATGTGAGTGCCTTAATGCCTTTCGAACCGACGGATTTGAAGAGCTTGCAAGGTAGACACAACTATCATCAAATGACATCCAATGAAGTCATGCAAGAAATGGCGTCATTCAAAGTGGCGGCAAAGAATGTTGAAGATGCCCGTGCTCGGGCCATTGGAATGCAAAAGGGTGTCAATATGGCTCTCAAAGCCAATGTTGCTGAGCAAGAGGATGATGAAGGAGCATTTGAGAGGATATCCATGGACTGCCCCGATGAGGTCAAACGTGCTCATGGTGAGTACATGGCATTCTATGCAAGGAACTTTTGGAAGGACCCTGCCAAAGCCAAGTCTGAACTTGAGCGCAAGAACGGGTCAAATGGAAGAAGAGAAAGTGGCCCAAGATTGAGAACTTGCTTCAACTGTGGAGATAGACTGCACTTTGTAGCCGAGTGTCCTTATGAAAATAGAGAAGACAATGGTGGCAGGCTCATTCTTAAAGAGAAATCCAAAGTTCCTAAAAAGAAGCCATTTGCTAAGAAGAATGGTCCTTTCAAGAAGCAACCCAAGATGGTCCTTGTAGCTCAAGAGGAATACTCCTCCGCAAGTGAAGATGAAGAGGATGATGATAGTTCCCACGAAGTGGCTGCTATAGCCACCACATCGACTCCCTCCTCTCTCTTCGACTCGCCGAACGAGAACGCCATCAACAACAACGCCACTTGCCTAATGGCAAGAGGATCCGAGGTATCGACTTCTAACTCCTCATTTTCTAAAACTAACATAATTTTGGATATGGATGATCATGACAGTCTTGAAATGAAAGAAGAAGTTATTGCCTTGGATAATTTTTTTCACTAACCTACAAGGTGAGCACAAACTGCGTTTTGATACTCTTATGAGTCAAGTTTCTCAAGCCGAAGATCTCCTTGAAGAAAAGGGCAGGATTGAAAGAGAAGATGCTTTGGAGATAGCCTCTTTGAAGAATGCCTTAGAAGAGGAAGAGGAAACTCGAGTTTCTTTGGAAGAAAGACTCGAATCCCTAGAGGAGTCACAAGAAGAAGCTGTAGCTCAGCTCATTAAAGAACGTGACCATGCCCTTGCCAAGGTAAAGAAACTAAAGAAAGAAAAGATTGATTTTGGGGCTGTTCATGCTAGACTTTTGGAGAAGTTTGATGATCTTGAAAGTGCTCACAAGGCATTGAAGAGTGATTATTCTACTCTAAATGAGTCTCATGACCAGCTCCAAACTCAATTGAAACGGTATAAAGTACCAAGTACCTCATCTTCATCCTTTGGAAAAGAAGATCTTGCAAGGAGTTCTCAACACAAAGGTATAGGGGTTATTGATGAGATACTGAGCAGACAAAGGTCAAACAATAGTAAAGAAGGTCTTGGTTACATACCCAAGACAAAGAGCAAGAAAAACAAGAAGAACAAGACTGCTCAATCAAAGACTAGCAACATTACCAATGACAAGACTAATTATGATGGTTTTGCAGGGATCAACAATCCTAACTTCGAACTATATTGTGATTCTTATGGTGATGTTTATGCTAGTTATGTAGGGCCTTATGATTGTTACATTCCTTGGTCTATTTGGGTTCCCAAGACCCTTGTTACTAACATGAGAGGACCCATTGAAAAATGGGTACCTAAAACCAAGAAGTAATTTTCTTGCAGGGCTATGATTCCGGTGGTTCTAAATGGGTACTCGATAGCGGTTGTACGAGTCATATGACCGGAAGCAAGGAGATCATCATGGAGATGCGGCCGAATCTTGATCACATTACCGTCTCCTATGGTGACAAGTCAAAATCTGAGGTATTGGGTCTCGGCAAAGTTGTGGTGGCTCATGATATATCTCTCGTGGACGTCATGCTTGTTGAGACCCTCGGGTATAACTTACTTTCTGTTCGTGCCCTTGGTAAGATGGGCTTTGCAGTTTACATTGATGCTGATTTGGTGGTACTCTTGTGGAGCAAGTCTCTAAAAGTCGCTTTCGTGGGATATGTCGAAAACGACCTGTACGTGGTAGACTTTTCGGGGAAAACCACTACAGGTCCGATGTGTCTTTTCGGAAAGGCTGACGCGGGTTGGCTATGGCATCGCCGACTAGCCCACGTCAATATGAGAACTCTGCAAAGTCTCCACAATGGTGGCCACATTCTTGGACTAAAAGAAAATGTCTCTTTTGCCAAAGATCGTGTCTGCGGGGCGTGTGTTGAAGGGAAAATGCATGATTCTCCTCATCGAAGGAAAACTATTATCTCTTCAAAAAGGATCTTGGAGCTTCTTCATGTGGATCTTTTCGGACCTCCATCTCATGCAAGCCTTGGTGGGAAGAAGTATTGTCTAGTGATTGTTGATGATTACTCAAGATACACTTGGGTTTATTTCTTCAAGTTGAAGAGTGAAACTCAACAAACTGTCATCGACTTCGCCAACGAGGTTCAACGTCAACACAACGTCCCCATTCTGGCTATAAGGAGTGATAACGGCTCGGAGTTCAGGAACTACACCTTAAATGAGTTCCTAAGTGAAGAGGGGATAAGACATCAATATTCCGCTGCGTACACCCCTCAACAAAATGGTGTAGCCGAGAGGAAGAATCGAACTCTAATGGACATGACAAGATCAATGTTGGCCGAATTCAAATCTCCATATAACTTCTGGGCTGAAGCAATCTCTACTGCTTGTCATTCATCCAATCGTTTATACCTCCGCAAGATTTTGGACAAGACTCCGTATGAAATACTTACCGGTAACAAGCCAAACATCTCATACTTTCGGGTATTCGGGTGTAAGTGTTTCTTTCTTATTAAAGGAGTTCGTTTATCTAAGTTTGAATCTAAGGCTCTAGAAGGTATTTTTGTTGGTTATGGTGCCGAATCCCACACTTATAGAGTCTACAATAAGCTCTCCGGAACTGTTGTAGAATCTTGTAGTGTGGTGTTCGAGGAAAATGACGGTTCCCGTGCAGAGCAAGTTGGTGTTTGTGATGCAGATGTTGAAATACCCCAAGATGCCATAAGAAGAATGAGCGTGGGATTCTTCCGCCCCATTGAGGAACCCCTTGTGGCGGACCGGGAAGGACAATGCTCTACTCATATAGAGCCCTCATCTACACATACGCAACACGCTCCAACCACGGGGGCAACTTCTACACCATCTCCATCAACTGCTGAAGGTCAAGATGCTCCAGAAAGCTCCAGGCCGGATTTTTCGATGGATACCGGATTATCCGGCCACCCCGCTCCAGTAGCTCCTGGTGGTGAAGATATCAACACAAGCTCTAGGCCGGATTTTCTGGCTGACCCCGGATTATCCGGCTCCTCGCCAGGTCAAGCAAGTCCCAGGCTTCCTGATGATGCTGCTGCAAGTCCTCCCAGGCCAGATTATCCGGCCACTTCATCGGCCGGATTATCCGGCCCTGACTCTCCAGTTCTGCAGCCTCCTGTTATGGCTACGGACTCACCTCAAGGGCATGCATCTCCACCACCTGCTACTGATGTTCCAGCTACTGATCAAGGCGGAGAAAATGCCTTCAATGAAGACTCAAGTGATGAATCTCCTCCACCAAGAGACAACAAACTTATTGAACTTCGTCGCAAGGCTCGGGCTGATCGTAACCTTGAGTTGAGGGGTCACACTCTCGACAAGGTTGTTGGTGATCTTCGACGAAGGGTGTCTACTAGAAGAGAATTGGCCAGTTTTGGTGAGCATCAAGCTCATATCTCCATGGTGGAACCTAAGAAGGTCTTTGAAGCTCTTGAAGACCCAGACTGGGTTGTTGCTATGCATGAAAAATTGAACAATTTTGAGCGCAACAAAGTCTGGAAACTAGTGGAGAAACCCAAAGAGTGTCGCAATGTTATCGGCACCAAGTGGATTTTCAAGAACAAGCAAGATGAGAATGGCATCGTTGTGAGGAACAAGGCAAGACTTGTGGCACAAGGTTACTCCCAAGTTGAGGGCATCGACTTCGGCGAGACCTATGCTCCTGTGGCTCGTCTTGAGTCCATCCTTATCCTACTTGCTTATGCTGCTCATAACAATTTTAAGTTGCAGCAAATGGACGTCAAGAGTGCCTTCCTTAACGGTCCTCTACATGAGTTGGTATACGTAAAGCAACCCCCGGGGTTTGAGGATCCTAACTTCCCAAACCATGTCTACAAACTCGATAAGGCACTCTATGGCCTTAAACAAGCCCCACGTGTGTGGTATGAGCACCTTAAAGAGCTTTTGTTAGATCGTGGCTTCGAAGTTGGGAAAATCGACCCCACTCTTTTTACTAAGAAGGTTAAGGGGGGGCTCTTCGTATGCCAACTATATGTAGACGATATCATTTTTGGTTCTACTAACAAAGCTTTTAACGATGAATTTTCCAAGCTTATGACTGACAGGTTTGAGATGTCTATGATGGGGGAATTACGGTTCTTTCTTAGATTCGAGATCAAGCAACTAAGAGAAGGAACCTTTATTAATCAAGCAAAGTACATCCAAGACATGCTCAAGATATTCAAGATGACGGATCTAAATGGTGTCGCTACTCCGATGCAAACAAAGTGTCATCTCGAACTCAACCCTCATGGTAAAGATGTGGACCAAAAGGTATACCGGTCCATGATCGGCTCTCTTCTTTACCTCTGCGCATCTAGACCCGATATTGTGTTGAGTGTGGGAGTGTGTGCAAGGTATCAAGCAGCTCCTAAAGAAAGCCACTTAGTGGCGGTCAAGAGGATCTTTCCATAGTTCATTCCCCCAACTTTGGTCTCTGGTATCCCAAGGGCTCCAATTTCTCTTTATGTGGTTATATTGACTCAGATTGGGCTGGTGATAAGGATGATCAGAAGTCAACTTCTGGAGCTTGTCAATTCTTGGGAAGATCTCTTGTATGTTGGTCCTCCAAAAGGCAGAATTATATATCTCTCTCCACCACCGAAGCTGAATATGTTGCTGCTGCCAGCGCTTGTACTCAATTATTGTGGATGAGGCAAACTTTAAAGGAATACGGTGTCAATTGTGACAAAGTGCCTCCTTTATGTGATAATGAAAGTGCTATCAAAATTGCGTACAATCTAGTTCAGCACACAAGGACGAAGCATATTGAGATTCGGAATCATTTTATTCGTGACCATGTTGCTCGAGGTGATATTGATCTATCTTTTGTGAGCACGAAGAATCAACTGGCAGATATTTTTACAAAGCCACTTGATGAAGCAAGATTCTGCTATTTGAGGAATGAGCTAAATATCATTGATTCCGGGAGCTTGTCTTGATTACCCATGCACCCACTTGTACATCTCAATCATTGTTTGGTCTAGGTGTGGGCATGGATATAGGGGGAGTGTGGTCCTAACTTATTGGGCTAACCCTCCCCCCATAATGCCAATAGCAAGTTATATCATTTCTCTTAATATCATGTTGTGATATGTGAGCTTATTGATGAGTATTGGTCGTGAACCCAAGATATATCTTCGCGGTGTCACACCATCCACTCCAACAAGGTGGCTTCGGCCACCACCCTCTCCTCTGTGGAGAATTGGATCTTTTTGGATGTTATTTGCTCTCTCATGTTCTTATGGGAATCATACTCAATCTTGGCTTTTATTTGATTTAGATTTTGCAATTTTGAGTGTCTAGTACCATCTCAGTTTGGCATTCTCAATCCTAAGCCTTCCCTACCCCTAAGACATCTATTCTTGCACACAAGTCCCTTGTACACCTTGTGGGGGTGTTGTTTGGGGACGCGCGGGCCTGGTTCTGTGTATAACAGAATCCCAGATTTTAGGCCGGATAATCCGGCCCAAGTGTTGGCCGGATAATCCGGCCCTGGCGGATTCGATCTTAAAGGGCAGGGCTCGAGGGGAAGGGTCGCCGCCTGCCCTCTCCTTCTCCCCAGCCGCCGCCTGCCGCCCCTCACCCTCCCCGGAGCCTCTCCGGCCACCGGATTTTCCGGTTCTTCTCGGATCTTCTTCTCCGTGCCTCCGAGTACCTTCTCCTCCGTGTTCTTCCTCCAATGAGTGAGGGTAACTCCCTCTCTCCCCATCTTTGGATAGATGTGTATCTTGTTGGATGGAACATTGTCTAGAAGGATGTGGTTTCGCATAGAACTCGTAGTCTTACAGTTTCTAGGCCCGATCTACGTTTTTGCATGCATTCATGGTGAAATCGAAAATTTCTGCCAAGGCCGGATTATCCGCCCCTGGCCAGGCCGGATAATCCGGCCTGACAGATTCAAGTCTGCTTCCGTTTCACTATGGTGTATGTTTTGAGTAGTTTTGACCTATGAATTTTTTGCCTACTTGTTCCATACTCTCTCCTAGACTTGTGTGTATGCTTACCCCCTTGCTAGCTCCCTCATTCTCCTCACAGGTAGTTCCGGTGTTCCCAAGACCTACAAGCGTCGTCCTCGCGCCAAGTACTTTCGGGACGATGGTCAAGGTAAACTAGTGGACGAAGTTGAATTGAGAAGAAAGAACGAGGAAAGGCGCATGGCTGAACAATCCAAGAGGACTCGGAAGGGCGTGTCCAAGAGGAAGGGAAAGGAGCCCAAGATCAACTACAGGGCTTTGGATGTTGTCTCCTTTTCTGCCATCCGTACACCGTGACTTGTTTGCTGAGCTGCCTTGTGATGCTGAGCTGGGGGATTCCTGCTTTTGGTGTGCCGAACAGAAGGGGATTTATGAAGACATCTATGCCAGGCTGAACATTAGGCCTATGCACCCTCTGGTACTTGTTGATGCTTTGGAGAAGGCGCATCTTGTTGATGCGATGTATGTGGCTGAGAGGATGGGACTGCACCATCTCATGTCCCTCTAGTGCTCCTTTGACTCTGAAGTGGTGAAGCAATTCTTCTCCACTCTGGTGATTTGTGGTGATGAGCGTCGCACTATGAAGTGGATGACTCATGATAGGCCCTTGACTGCTGATTTTCACGTGTTTGCTGAAGTTTTGGGGTACTCCTTCCGCAGCAGGGATAGAGCCAGTGGCCACCGCATCATCACTCAGTTGAAGCCCAACAAGGATGCTGCTCTCTCTCCGTGCATTGTGGAGAATGGTATTGTCGGTACTGTGGCTGGTCTTTCTCCCATCTATGCTGCATTGGTGGGTCTCTTCCATGACTCTATTACACCGAGTGGGGGCAACAATGACAGCATTCGTGGTCACCTTGTTCAGCTACTTCAATTTTCTCATGAGGTTGCCTCCTGCGAGGACGAGTCAGTGCAATACAGGCTGGATGTCATGGACTTCATTTACCATGAGCTGTGTGATGCTATGTTCAACCGTCTGTCCATTCCCTATGCGCCCTACATTATGTTGCTCATCCGCCACCTGCTTCCTGCCGAGGAGTTCCACATTGACTCGGTGCACAAGGCCAAGAAGATTTACAACAAGGTCCGGAAGACTTCTCACCCCTCCTCTGCTCCTGAGGGCCTCATGAGGGATGCTTGTCGACCCCCAGTGCCTCCCGTGGCCCGCGAGATCAAGCAGCTGAACTGGTTCCAGCGTCACATCCTCTGCATGGGCGTGGACACACACAAGGGTCAGTATGAGGCCTATAGGCAGCGCCATGAGTCGGCCCACTCCCAGCTGCTCATTATCCACCACGTGTCTGGCGCTTCAGGTGCTCCTCCGGTTCCTACACCTCCCACTCCATATGCTCGGTGGAACTCTTCCTCCGGGCTGAACTATGGTGAGCTAGAGCGTCACTTGTTTCCCTCTGCGCCTGCTGCTGATGCTGATGATGAGGAAGGTGACAATGAGGAGCTTGACGATGAGGATGAGGAAGATCATGAGGACGAGGACGAGGACTATGATGAGTGATCCCATGGGGCGCTAGCATCGCTCTTCTCCCTTTTTGGTGTCTCGATGCCAAAGGGGGAGAAGTAGTTCTATTAGGTTGTCCGTGGATTTGCATGGGTCGGGCATAAGCACTTGCACCTTTTATTCGTTATTTCTTACTTATGCCCATTTAGCGTTGAACTTTTATATTCGTGGTTTGTGATTTGTGGTTGAGACTTTATGTGGTTGTCTGGATGATACCTATGGACTTCATATCATGGATTATGCTCATGGTTATATCTATTCATATCCTATTGCTGGTGGTTTATCACGGACGGCGCGCGCTCATAATGGTTATCCAATAATAATTGTGATTTATGTCAAGGATGCCTATTCTCTACTTCGGTGGTATGTGTTTTGCCCTTTTGTCTATGGAATAGATTCACCTATTTGTGTGCATTTTGTATTCCAATGCAAAACTCTATTATGCACACATTGAGGGGGAGTCCCTTCCATAGTTATCTTTGTTTGTCTTGTGTCTTTCTCCTGCAAATCCTGGTATTGTCATCTAACACCAAAAAGGGGGAGATTGAAAGAGCATTTCATGTTTTCCTATGTTTTGCGTGTTAGATAACAATACTATGGAGACTTTTTCATGTGTGCTAAGTGTGCAGGAAGTTTTGAAGGGGGCCGGATAATCCGCCCCTCCAAGGGCCGGACAATCCGGCCTACCTCATCTCTCAAGGAAGCCAAGGCGCGTCGCTCTGTGTCCAGTCAGATTTTTTCCCGGAAAATCCGAACTGGGGCGGTTTTTCCTCCCTAGGCCGGATAATCCGGGTTTTGCAAGGGCCGGATAATCCGGCCCCCAGTTTTCGAGCAAAAGGAGCCAAGGCGCGTCGCTCGGTATACGGTCGGATTTTCTACCGGAAAATCCGAACTGGGGCGTTTTTTTCTTCCCCAGGCCGGATAATCCGGCCTTCGCATAGGGCCAGATAATCCGGCCCCCAGAAGTTGATCAAGGGCAAGCTCGGCGCGACGCTCAGAGAGGGGGCGGTTTTTCTGTCGGATATTCCGAGTCTGGGGCGGAGTTTCCCCAGACCGGATAATCCGGCCCTCACTTGGGCCGGATAATCCGGTCCCCAAAGTGTGCAACGGCTGGCTTTTGGAAGGGGGTATAAGTACCCCTTCTTCCCCAACGTCCAGACCTCTTGATTCATTCGAATTTGACCAGACCCTGTGCAAGAGCTCTAAATCTCGATCTCCCACTTCAACCACCCTAAGGTCTTGATCTTTGGTGGAATTGAAGGAGGAGAAGTTCATCATCGACATCAAGAATCAAGTGCTTCAACTCCTCTCCATTCACTTGGAGAAATCCCTGATCTAGTATTCTCGTTAATACCTAGATCGTGTTATTGTATTTGACAACTTTGTTCTTGTGGCAGCCTGTTGTCATTTCGGGAGCCTCCAAGTTGTTGTGGAGTTGTTGCCCCGCTAGTTGTGTAAAGACGCCGGTGCCCGCCTCGAAGGGTACCTATAGTGGAAGGTGGATCATGCCTGTTGTAGCGAGATCTATCGGAGAACAGGGTGAGGCCTTTTGTGGCGTGGTGGTCTTAGTACCGCCCACCCCTCCAACGCAGACGTACTTCCCTTAATAAGGAAGGAACTGCGGTCAAACAAATCCTGTGTCTCCGCGTGCTTCACTTCGGTTCACTCGCTCCTCTTCCACTCGCTCTTTACTCGTTAGTAGATAGGGTTGCATATAGGAAAATTCCACACATTAGTTTATCTAGAGAATTTACCTTTGTGCTAAGTCTAAAATTGAAAAATAATTAAAAATTGGTGTAGCACCTATTCACCCCCCCTCTAGGTGCCCATACGATCCATTTCAGAGTATCATATTATAATCCTAATGAGTACAATTTTTTATCACTAAGATGTCATAATCAACAACATAACAATATGTTTTGTGACATTAGTTATAGTCGTACATTGTTATACAAGTCTAATATATGTCACTAGAAAGTTTACTCACGCAAAAAATAAATTGTATGCTAATATTAAAAGTTCTCCTTGAACTATTCTAACACTTGAATAACTTATGAAGTTTATGAATATGTATGTAGGTGTGTTCATGAATTTATTTTAGTAGCGTTAAATATCATGATAGAGATCTCAAAAGTTTATTGTCAAATAAATATCTTAGTAGTGGTTCTAGTAGTTTATCATTAGGTAATTAAGTATAACTACATAAACAAGACCCTAGCATTACTTTTTGTCCAAAGCTATGAAATGACGAGTAGCATGAGAGAGGCCAAAACCCTTGCAAGGAGCTCCCAAAGAGCGAATCATGTCCATCTTTTTTGTATCGAATGCATGACAATTTTTTTTAGAGCGGAAAGAAGAGCCAATTTCAGAACCTACTATGGAAACCAGGGTCATGGTGTAGGTCTTGACCTTCTCGATTTAGGCTGATGCAAACCACTGCGACACTGTTGGCGCTAGTTCCTTCGTTTAGGTGTGGTCATGGCCTATACGACATCTTCTCCCTTTGGCTGCTAGGGAGACCTAGGTCTAATTCACCAGACCGGGCGGCGATGGAGGTGGCGTTATCTTACATGGAGATCACCATAAGCTTCTCAAGTTTCTTTCATACTTTTTTCTCGAACACATATAAAGATAAGGCGTATCAAAATTAGAGTATATACATAAATCAAAACACTGAAATTCATCTATATGGTCAACATTGATATTGCAAAAAAATGTCTTCCCGTTTCATCTAAAAGAAGTCTAACAAGTTTGATTTGACACATATTACATTGGAGCACATATGCAGAGTTCCATAGAACAAACTCGAATAGAAAAGTTCTCACAATCTCAATGGTAGCATATACAAACCAATTTGCAGTCACAAGCAGCAAAGACTATAACTTTTTGCTAATCCTCACCAACTTGAGCCAAGGATGAGGAGCACCCAGGCCAGCTAGATGTGAATCTATGGAGAGCAAAGAAACCTAGAATGCTTATTACCAACTTAGTTCAGAAGAACAACATTCCGCATGATTGTTCATCTCCATCTCATGGGCATCAATAACACCACTACACCGGCATGCATTACTGATAGCGGTATAAGATTGAATTAAAAATGATTGATAGATGCAACATGTAGAGCCCTATCTTTCTCCCTCATGTCCAAGTTCAACGCGATCTCCAAGGCTGCAATACCATGCCCAACTCCGTGTATTGACACACAATAGGTAACCTTCGTTGGGCAGCCTTGCCCGAAGAGAACTTGGCCACGCCATCGACCAACTAGGGGCACACACACAGTTTCAGATTCGTCGAAACCCAAGAATGCCAAGCAACCGTCCAGGACATGCACCTCTCTGTTTCGCGGCGTGTGCAGCGCACATACTGTTCTTGGCACAACACTCACAAGGGACTGGGCATCCTCCAGTGCGAGAAGAGTTCTGTCCCGCATGATTTTTAGCTCGAGTTTTTCTCCCAACTCCCAGCTCGACGGATTGCCCCGACGCCTGCGAGGCCGCCGCTGCTGCGACGCTTACGAGCCCTTCGCTGCCCCTCCTCTCTCCACCCTGCCGCTGGCTTCCTTTTCCGACCCGCCGAGGTAGGGAGAGATGGCGGACAGCGGATTAATAATTAATGAAACTATAAAGGGGAAAGTGCAAAAGTGCACTATGGATAAAAATTTGGGTAGGACAGGCATCACCACCACTAGCAATTTAATGATAAACATTTTCCTAGGCAAGGCCAAAACCAAAAGAAAACAAAATCGAAAGGAGACTTTTGGAGCGGCACCAAAGTCATCGAGCCCAACCCATAAGGCCCAGGACATCCGAGAACCGCAGGACACAGTGCATGGGAGGTGCTAGGCGCTGCTCGTAGCGGCACCTCTCTCCCACGCCGCTTCGAACGACAACTTCATGGGCTGCTCTCGACGAGGCCCATTAAAGTCCACATACATCGTTTACTTACTTCTATTATGGTCGACTGTTCCGTCGTGTAGAAGTTACACGAGATACTTCTAAAAAAAGTTACACGAGATACGTTCGGTCATGTCTCCGCTTTCATGCATTCTTTCCCCACGCACTGCCTTTGCACATGTTGGAACAACGTATTAGCAAGAAATATGCATATGCATATTTAGAACCTATATGGAAGAAAATGCACCTTCAAATGTTTTCCAAAATAATGAACAAATTTAATAAAAACATGAACATTCTTTGAAAATCATGAACCAGTTTTTGAAATTAATGAACCAAATTTCATAAGTCATGAACCAAATTTTGAAACTTCATGAACTATTTTTTTAACATGAACATTTTTAAAACTCATAAACATTTTCCGAAAATCATGAACCAATTTTTAAAATTCATGAACCAAATTTCGAAACTCATGAACTATTTTTTAAAACATGAACATTTTTTAAAAACTATAAACATTTTCCGAAAATCATGAACCAATTTTCAAAACCGATGAACTTTCTTTAAAAACATGATCAGTTTTTAAAAATCATAATTTTTTTTGAAAATCATGAACCAATTTTCGAAATTCCTGAAGCAAATTTCAAAACTCAGGAACCTATTTTAAAAGTGTGTTTTTTAAAAACAAAATTATGAACATTTTTTAAATAAACATGAACAAACTATAATATTCCAGACCAAATCTAAAAATCATAAACCAACTTTGAAAAACGTGGATTTGTCCAAAATATATAATGAACATTTTCCCTTAAAAAGGTAAAAAAAAAGGGGAAAAGAAAACCAAAAAAGAAAACAGAAAAAGAAAAAGGGAACAAAAAATAGAAAAAACCTGAAAAATACCCTAGACCGCGGAATCGAGCCGGCCCAACAGGGAAAAATCCTGTGCGGCGCGAGCTGAAACGAGTCCCGACTTTCGAAACTGCCCTGGAATAGTTTTGGAGCAACGTACTGCAGCCCTAAAGCAAAAGGCCCATTTGGTAATGCTCAAGTTCAGAGTAGAGCTGAAGCAGCACTGCATCGACAAAACTAGGGATGGCACCCGCCGGGTTCGGGTCCGGGTCAAGGCCCCCCATACCCGCCCCCGCCCCATTTTCCCTGACCCGCGACCCGCCCCGATAGTGCCGCCGGGTCTGGAAATCCACCAGACCCGCGACCCGGCCGGGTATGGGGACCCGATGGGTACCCACGAAACCAGAGAAGATGGGGTAGATCTGGGCGGCGGCGTTGGGACTTGGGCCGTTGGCATCGATGACGAGGTCGGCCATGGAGGCGCGCCCATGGCCATGGAGGCCGCGGTGGTGCGGTCGTCTCTGAGGGGGTTTCTGTGCGGCGAGATCTGGGGGGTCTCTGCCTCCTCTCCTGGCGGCGGCGGCGGGTTGAGCTCATCGTTGCTGCCCTATTCCCCCTCGACCTCGAGCGGCTCAACTTCCATGGCACGCCGCGGGTCGGTGGCGCAGGGGCCAGGGAGGGAGGATATCCAACGGCGTAGGGACTAGGGAGGCAGGGTAGGGATCAGGGAGGGAGGCTAGCCACCTTGCCGACCGCCGGCAGCGCAGCGATGGAGGGCGTGAGGTGAGATGTGGGATGGGGAGCGCGATGCGGGGCTACGGGAGGGGGCGCGATGCGGGAGAGGGACAACGGGAGGAGCAGTGGCGGCGCATGGTCAGGGTTTCGGGAGGAGAAGTGGGGGGGTCGAGTGGGGCTGTGGCCTGTGGGGGGTTAGGGTTTTCTCTCTACACACTTACAAGTGGGATCCCCGTGTCATAGCGGGTATACGGGTATGCGGGTCTGGGTCTGGCACCTCCATACCCGCCCCCGCTAGACCCGATGGGTCTGAGATTTTACCAATAACCAGACCCATGGGTATTATTTTTTACCAGACCCTCCCCATTTATAGCGGGGCCCGTCGGGTTAGCGGGTATCGGGTACCCATTGCCATCCCTAGACAAAACCCGCAGTACGTAAGTTTTCGGTTGGACGACATCAGTCACCGCTCGTCCAATCTACTGGCAATTTTTCCAAAGAACTTCTAAGAAAGAGATCCGATATAGTCAGTCAGTCACAAGTCATGTGTGACAGTACTTGGGTAAACATGATACTAAGAAAGATCCCCAAAATTCGAGATGCCAATCTACGGATCGATCACCGACGGACAGGCGCCAACATTTCCACCCACCGGCGCGCAATCTCGGAACCAGACAAGCAGCAGCACATGGTGTTCCCACAAAAACGGCCATGAGAAGAGACAATGGCCAGGCAGCACTCATCTCGGCGAAAGAGGAACGAATTCCATCTTCGGAAGGAGGATCAGTTTCAGGCTTTCAGCCTGAGAATGTGCGGTGGTCATGCTCAACACGGATCAGAGTAAGCAAAAAGTTCTGCAGAAAAAAAAACAAGAAAAAGCACCAAACACTAGAGGATTACTGTGACCTTTTGCTAGATATATACTGATGAATCGCAGTTTTCCACCGTTCATGTGATACGGACCGATCACGGCTTGTAATGGTGCAAGTTGATTGCAACCGGAGCTGGAGCCTTGGCAAGACATGAAGACGTCAGTTAGGTTATCTGGATTTGCCTTTAGGGAAAAAAAAAAAACTCTCGCTCATCTCGAACAAACAGTGGCAGTGCTCGCAAGAAGTTATCGGATGGGCTTGAGAGTGGGCCGGCAACTCAGCAGAGCTCGCAGCCTCGCGTGGCCTTGTTTTTGGCAATGATCCATTTATAGAGAAAAATCCATGATCCCTGCCAAACATCCACCAGCAGTGCTCAATGCGCGCCAGGTCTTTGTCACCCCCTAAACTGAGCAGTGGTAGGGTTGCAAAGCTGCACTCGATTCGCCTGGCTTTGTAGGTAAATTTATTAGTCTAGTTTAATTTTTTACTCCTCAAACACATACTCTCTCCGTTTCTTTAATATAAGATGTTCTTTAATATAAGATGTATAGTTTAAAAATAAATAAATTATAATATAAGGTTTACAGAGAATTTTGGGATTTATTCCTCTTATTTAGGAGGAAATTAATCTGATCAGGAGAGAGAGGATACCCAGATTTCGTATGTTCCCTCTGTATCACGTCAATCACCTGGGGTATTCCCGTCTGAAAGCAACAAAATTTGCCTTCCCAGTCTGTGCGCTAATATTCGTGTAAGAAAACTATACACCTTACATTAAGAAACGGAGGGAGTATTAATTGATCTAGATTTGTCTAGATACGAATATATCGAGACAAGTTTTAGTACTAGATACCATATTTATACAAATTTGAGTAAAACTAATATGGATCGGAGCGAGTTAAAAATTAATCTAGTTTGAACTGAATTTTATTTCTGCGGACTTATGTAGGTTGACTACTTGCAAACCCTAGCTAGTGGGGACGATGAGCTCCACCGGTCACAAGCTTTTGTTTCGTTCCTAAGGCATGCCTTTGAACGAAAGGGTATTATTCTACATAAAAAATGAAAAACAAGTGTAATATTTTCTCCGATCCAAATTAATGTTTACAGATTTGTTTAGATTCAGATGTATCTAACACTAAACCATGTTTAGATACATCCGAACTTAGATAAATCTAAGAACATTAATTTCAATTGGAGGGAGTAAAAAAAATTCAAAAAGGGAGAAGAAATTTATTAGACTTGATTTTTCCCTTTTTCCATCCTCATGGTCTACTTATCCTTCTACCTGAATTTAAAATAAATTTAAAAGAAAATGTGACAGACATGACTTGGTTGGAGACACTACTCGAAACAGTCTTTCGCCCTGCTATATTAATATAACAACCAACCGATTGAAGTGTGATATCACCGCTGGAGCCAGCATCACAACTCTAGCTCAAAAGAAACCACAACAAAAAATGCGAACATCGGCGGATCGACGAAAAAATAAAATGACTCGCCACTGCTACGCCCTACGGAGAATATCCACCACGCTTCTGGCACTGCGAAGCGCCACGTACCAAGCAGCACCTCTAAGATGGGAAGCGGTGACGACGACGCTGCTACCCAAACCATTCTGAGGGTTACCCCGAAACATGTTCTAGGGTTTCCTCTGGTATGCTACGAGGGGTGGGAAATAGGTACACCTGACGCCCTTCAGGAAGGACGGTAACACCCGCAGGTATCACCACATCGGTGCCGAGACAGTAAGGATTTCTCTTGACCCCTGAAAAAAACTAGACTCCGGACGCTCTGTAGCGCTCCACCATACTTGCCACCCACCAGCACACGCCACCCTCGTCTCACCGTGGCCCAAGTTGCGGCCGATAAATCGAAAGGAGGAGACTTCGGCGAGGTCAGAGAAAAGGCACGTGGGAGAAAACTGCCTCCACCACGGGAAGGCGGTAGCTGACCAGATGCAGCAGCAGGCGCAAACCAGGCCCTCCGGACTGGCCGAGCTTACCAGATCTTTTTTATATGTAGACACCGAGAACCATTGTGACTCTTCTTTTTTTGGCGCGGAAGCAATACAACGTGGTCCTAATAAATATTTTTATTAACACATGTGTGCAAAGAATACTGCTACAGTACTACATGTTTGCAAAATAGAAAAAACCAGAGAAATTATAAATAAAGTGGTTGTCCTTCGGACTCTGAGCATGTTTATACTTTCCCCTATGGATAGCGAAGACAAGAAGAATATGCCCCTATTGGGACACGAGCACTTAGCTCTACATCATGGCCACCCAATTTCACTTTTGTTGATTTTTGCCTTTTCGAAGAAGTATTAAAAATATGCAAAAAGACTATTGGCATGTAGCCAAGGAATCGCACCACACATCTGAAAAGTTTCAATCCCAATTTTATTATATTACGGGCGCAGTGAAAAGACAAATTTCTATGCATTTCAGATGTGTACTGTTTACGCCGAGATCATAAAAATACTCTTTTTGGGTGAGCCCAAAATACAATGTATTTTCACACGTTTTTTTGGCACGTGTAGTGTACATCATGATCTACATGCGAGTATTTTTTTTTGTATTTTTTCGAATCTTCAAATTTGATTTTTTCAAAGTTAAAAAAAGGGCTTTGTGTCGCCCGGTGCCATTAGGCCGCTCTCAGAAGCTGTTACTACATCGCTACTTTCGGACGCCCAGAACCCGCACGAATCGAGAGGCACCCTCTCCCCCGGTTTTGAGAGTCATACTGGTTCTGCGAGCTCCTCTCCTTCTCGTCTCCGGCAGCGCTGCCGCTTGGGGATGGGAGGGTGGGGATGCTCGCGGTATAGCTTTTAGGAGTAGTTGTTCCGGCTCTCTGCCGGCGCTTTAGAGTAGGCGGCTGCCGTCCTCTGGCCGGACGGGGCACATCTGGAGCACATTCTTCTTCTCCGTCGAGCTTCCATGGTGGAAGCAATCGGAGGCGAGGTTCAGCCCCAGGATCTCCAGGAATAAGGCCAGCTCTGTGGTCGCCCTCCTTCCACATCGCGATTGATCCTCTCGTTCTCTTGGCCGGCCGTGGCGGTGAGGGAGAGGGGGAGAAGATCTGCGTCGCGCGTGGTCTTGGGGGTGGCTGGGGATGCTTTCCTGCGGTGATGCCTCGGCGCAGCATCACACAGGATCGACGCCGATCTCTGTCCTGCTTCTGTGGTGGAAGGGGATGGGATCCCTGCAGGGGAATCCCTTCAATAAGCGCTTGGTTGGTACTCTCATCGATGGAGCGGGAGCATGCTCGGCGATGCTTTCTCCGGCCGGCCGTGGAGGCGAGGGGAGGAAGCAAAGCAAGCAGTTTTTCCTGGCTTCGTCGATGTGTGGCGACCAACATCTGCTGCACCTTCGAGCTCATCACATGGTCGACTCGAGCGTCGCCATGATCTGTGGCCAAGAAGGCCATCCAAGTCGCTGCCATGACAGCGCAACCTCAACCTCCAAGATGGAGGCCCTGCTTCGAGATCCTTGCTGGCGCTTCACATCTCCTTGCAGCCAAGTGGTTCGTCCCTGCAGCTGGTCGCAGATGGTCGGCATCGGAGTCTCACCGCCGGTGGAGAAGACGATGGACTTGATTGCTTTTCCTTTCTTTTTCCAGGGTCTTTTTTGAGGGGGATTTGCATATTTGCCCCGTTTTACTTTGCAAGTTGCATATTTGCCATTTTGTGTGTCACTGACATGTGGTGGTCATAAGGCAAATATGCAAATTTTAGAGAAAAAGTGTGGCAAATGTGCAAACATCTCCTTTTTTGATAGTTCTCAAGACTGCTTTTCAGCTTTTCTTTTCTCGAGGTCCTGTTTGTAAACTTGTACCCACCGCTTCAGATTAACTACAGCTCATCGGGGTCTTTCTAGACTCCTCCACGTTGAAAAAAAAACATCGCTACTTTCGACCAACACACTTCTTTCTTACTTGTAGTGAATTATGCGAGAAGCCCCCATGGAATTGAGCCTGTCTGATCAAAATGTAGGATTGGTTCAGATTTTTCAGTTGCGTTCTTTATTTTGCACACAATCTACATTGCATTCATATAAAGGAAATATATTTTCGCATGATTTGACTTTTATAACTATTGTTAATTATTAGTATATGAGAAACTGACGGTAATGTTGGACATTCAGAATACATCTTATATTCTACTGTACAGCATGAAGAGTATGCTCTATTGTTTCACGTTTTGTTACTTTGAGATGGGCATGCAAGAGACATACTATGTGAGTATGTGCACGTTTTTTTTTCGAACGGTAAAGGGTCAAAGACCCGAGAAGCTGTATTAGTAACCAGGAGGCAGGTACAAGTTTACAATGAAGCCCTTAGCATCGAGCACCCTAGTAAACCTAGACAAAAAAGATAAGGACTGCGAAAATACAAAAAGCACCCCAGAGCAAAAACATAAAAAGCAATTGAGCCCTTGGGCGCCTCTGCCGCCGATCTCCGGCGACCTCCAGGCGACGGAATCGTCGAGATCGTGGAGGTTTCTTGCTCGTGATACTCCCAAGCCAGAGAAGAAGCACTACCGCCGGCCATCACATCCTCTCCGGGGACGAACCACTTGTCGAGGGTGCAACGTTGAGCTTCGACGCATCGCTTCGGAGAAGGGCCTCCAATGGAGGTTGAATCCCAGGGTCGCCTTTCGACCAGAACATGCAGTGGCCCGACAGCAACATCGCCGCCAATGGACCAGTACGAGGAAGAACTCAACCACATCTTCGGCAACAGGTACCTCCCCCTTCTCGCCCTCGCCACCACGGCAGGCCAAGAGAAGGTAGAAGGACAAATCGTCGTCGATGAAGCGAAGAGGTCGGCGAGCTTTATGATCGAGCCGCGAGGACCACAACTCCTACCGCAGGCTCCAGCCACAGGAGCATGAAGAAGGAGGAGGCCCCGTGACCTCCCGCTGCCGCTCGACAGTACACATGAGTAACTCGGAGGCTGCGCGATACGCAGTGCTGACTCGTGTAATAACGAGCTCGTTGGAGAACCCCAAGAGGAAGGTATGATGAGCACAGCAGTAAGTTTTCCTCTATTATGAAACCAAGGTTATCGAACCAGTAGGAGCAAGGAAACACCTCCAAGTTGTTGTTGCCAACTTGGAATCTTGCACAACACAACCACAGAACTTTACCCCAACTTACAGTGAGGTTGTCAATCTCACCGGTTTTGCTAAAAAAAAGATTAAACGTATTGTGTGGAAGAAATTAAAAGCTTGCATAAAATAACAGAAAGCAGTAAACAGTTGTAGATTGATGGTAAAAGAAAGGACCGGGGTCCATAGTTCACTAGTGGTGGCTCTCCTTAAGATAGATAACATGTTGGGTGAACAAATTACAGCGGGGCAATTGACAAACATCGAGAAAACATACATGCATATACTAATCATCTTGACTCCTTTGAGATTTGATTGGACATTACTACATTATACATAGACCGTAATCCAACTGCATATATGACTAATAATCCACCTTCAGGTTATCATCCGAACCCTCTCCAGTATTAAGTTGCAAGAAACAGATAATTGCATTACGCATTGCGTGTAAAGTAAACAATATGATTGTTCTATGAACAAAGGATTGCTATTTTCTCCCTAGTAGCAACAACACATCTAGTACCTTAGAGATTGCTGTCACTTCCCCAGATTATTAGAGGCATGAACCCACTATCGAGCATAAATACTAACTTTTGGAGTTGCTAGCATCTACTTGGCCAAGATAGCTACTAACAACGAAAAACATGCAAGATCACAAATAACAAAGACATGATAGAATCAATAATCAATCTGAAATAGCATCTCAATATCCATCGGATCCCCGCAAACACAACATGTATGATTACAAATAGATGATCTTGATTATGAACGGAGCTCACAAGATCTAGACATGGTAGCACAAAGGAGAAGAACCAACCATCTAGCTACTACATGGACCCGTAGTCCAAGGATGAACTACTCACGCATCACACCAGAGGCTTGGTGATGAAGAAGGCCTCCAGGGTGAATTCTCCCCTCCGGCAGGGTGCCGGGAAGAGCTTCAGATCTCTCCCGATCTAGGGATGGAGAGGATGGCAACTACAGACTTTTTCGTGGAATTTTGATCGGGTACTTAGGGTTTCTGTATCAGAGGCGATATATAGGCGAAAGGGGAGGCCGAGGGGTGCCCTAGGTGGCCGCACCACCCCCTAGCGCGGGCCAGGCCTGCCGTGTGGCCAGGTGGTGTGGGCGGCCCCTGGCCCCTCTCCGTCTCGTATTCTGGCTCCGTGTCCCCCTCGGTAAAAAACTGACTTTGGCTTTTGTCCCATCCAATTCCGAGAATATTCATTTTCTGACTTTCCTGGAACCAAAAACAGCAGAAAACAGGCAACTGACACTGTGGCATCTTATTAATAGATTAGTCCAAGAAAATGTATAAAAAGTACTCCAAAGTGTGGACATAGTACTTCCACATAGCATGAAAGACAAAGTTCTAGCAATAAGACATAGCAACTATATTGCAACATGAAAAGGCACAAACAAAAGATTCATGAATAACAATGCTTTGCCAGACGTTTGTTTGTTTCACATAAAGAAAACATAGCATAGTGGCATTCATCTTGTCCCTCATAGAGTAGCAAACATAGATGCATAGGACACCTTCAAAGTTCATAAGGGTGACTAGATACAAATAGTTTAAGAACAAGCAATATCAAAATTATGCATCAATCAACAAGTCTTGGGACAATGCACATAGAACTAAGAATGGCCACTATGCTCTCAAAATAGGTGCATAAAGATAGAAGGTGGAGCCTCAATATAAAAGTAGAAGAAAGGCCTTCATAGAAGGAAGCAGGGATTCAAGTCTCATAAAGAGCTTCCAAAAATTATGGTACTTATTAGCTTTCAGCTCTCATTGCCCCTATCAAAAGCATCTTGAAGTGATTAAGGTTAAAGTGAACAAACTATGGAGTATATGCTTGACAAAGTATAAGTTGGAAATCTCATGTCCCTTGAATACGAGGGCCGCTCCTCATGCTACTCAAGTTTAGTTATCGGTAAGTTCTTGTCATAGTAAGTACATGTGTATCATAGAGAACCGCCAACGGGGTACCCCTTGCCCGATGATACGGAAGAATCCCTATATCAAAATAACAAGACAAGCAGACAACGAGCATCTCAACAATCTTCTTATTTACCATGGGAAAATGGTGCTTTTTTCTCTCTCTCCTCTTTTCTCATATCTTTTTTTTTCCTTTTCTATTTTTCTCAATATCTGACTCTTTTTTTATAAGAATGCTTCATAGACAGCTCATTATGGTTACGCTGCAGGTTTCCACCATGATAGCATGGATTAGACGGGCGGCCCAGGCGTTTCTCTAACACACATACATAACTCCATGGACTTACAAGCTCCCCTTTCATTTCACATTGACGACATCCATAGACAAAACATCATGATATCAACTAGGTACAAAGTACAAGTGCAATGTTGAAAGCGTTCCCCATGACAGCATGGTTTTGCTAATCCCCAACATATAAGTGCAAGCATATACAACATAGACGACACAATGGTTCAAGTTTATTAAGGGCAAGAAAAGTAAAGTGTGCCATCAAGTTCGTGAGAGCTTTAATCACTAGTTTTCTCATAACAAGTTTAATTCGGAAGGTAGATAAAAACATGAATATACTTGGAATAACAAATGCTAATAGGTAGGTATGGTGGACTCTTTAGAATAACTTGGTTTTAGGAGTTGGATGCATGAGTGGAACTCATACTTGGTTACGGAGGCTAGCAAAAGATTGGGAGCGACCGACTAAGAGAGCAATAATGTCCATAATCATGCAGAGCAACAAAACATCATTAATCAAAGCATAAAGTGATATTACAAGTCGAAAACTAAAATATCATAAAGGCTATGGTGACTTGGGATAGTCATAACATGGTGTCAGCATGCGCCAAGTCAACCCAAATAAAGTATCAAAGGAGAATACCACAGTACTTATGCTTTAATATGCTAAAACAACGCATGCTTCTTTCAAGGCACATTAAGCAATCTCAATTGTTTATAACATTACATGCTACAACAAAGATCACTAAGCATAAAGCCAAAATAATATCAAGCATGGCATGACAAAGCATAGGCCACAGTCAAAAACAAGCTCCTTTTACCACTTAAGCATGAACTTTTCCTACTCTTTTCCAACCCAAACCAAACTATTTGAAAACCAATGCATGAAAGAGGGGGTCCAACCAATTTATTCAAGCAAACTAAGAAAACCAAGCAAACGAAAACCAAAACAAAAACGAAAAAGAAGACGCTCCAAGAATAACACAACTGTGCATTAAACAATAAAAATGAAGTGTTTGGTAGAAACCTGGATTTTTATTGATGAAGAAGTGGATGCCCAAGGCATCCCCAAGCTTTTACACTTGTACCTCTTGAATATTTCTTGGGGTGACACGGGGTGGCATCCCCAAGCTTGAGCTTTAGTCTATTCTTCATCTCATTACATCATTTTCTCCATACACCTGAAATTTTTTCCTTCATACAAAACTTCACACAATCTTTATTAGCAACTTAGTGCACTCAAGATAATAAGTCTTTAGGTTCAGTTTCAACACCAATAAAACTTTCATTAAAACACAAGATACTATAGCACTTCCCTCAAAAAGCTCAATTCCCCAAAAGAACTCAAAAAGGAACCAACAAGAAGCAAATGCAAATAATGGCAGAAATCTGTCAAAACAGACCAGCAGGTAAAAACCAATTTTTTCGAAGACCTTCTGTTGCTCAAATCAAAAAGTGTTGAACTAACGGAAGTTAGATAACAAGCTGGGGCAGAAGCGCAAAAAGACATATAGAGATGTTACACGAATTTTTACGGTGAAGCACAAAAATCTGTTTCGGGACAGCAACTTTCCCAATCATTACTTCTCTCTCATTAGAGGTTACTCTTGGCACAAAAAGCAAATAAAAAGGATAAGGAGCGGTTATTACTGAGGTAATAACTTCCAAGACTCATCTAAAACTTTTGGGTTATCTCCCAATAAGTACTTTTCTTTAACGCCTTTAAGTTAGGCATAAGAAGCAAGAAAAAGAATCAAGTGTTCTCAAATGAAGAAGCATTAAGAGCAAATTTTGTTTTCATAGGAGAGGCAAAAGAAATCTTCTCTCTCTTCTTAGGAAAGTGTTCTATACCTTTCTTGAGTGGGAGTTGATATTAAATGGTGCCTTCTTTCATATCAATAATGGCACCAACAGTTCTAAGAAAAGGTCTTCCCAAAGTAATAGGACAAGAAGCATTGCATTCAACATCCAAAACATAGAAATCAACAGGGACATAGGCATTGTTAACCATAATAAGAACATCATTAATACTCCCCATGAGTTTATTTTTAGCATTATTATCAAGTGGGACATTCAAATAACAATCTTCTAATGGTGGCAAATCAAGCATATCATAAATCCTTCTAGGCATAATAGAAACACTACTATCAAGATCACATAAAGCTTTAAAATCAAAATCATTCACTTTCATATTGATGATGGGTTCCCAACCATCTTCTTGTTTTGTAGGAATAGAAGCTTTATGTTTCATCTTTTCTTCTTTAATTTTTATGAGAGCATCAGTAATGTGTTTTCTATAGGCCATATTCATAACACTAGCATTAGGACTTTTAGCAAGCTTTTGTAGGAACTTAATAACTTCAGAGATGTTGCAACCATCAAGATCAAAATCATAATTATCATCTAAAGTAGTAGAGCTATTACTAGCTTCAACTCTAGTGGTAGTGATAGTAGAAACACTAATGTTTCTAGCACTTTCATCTTCTCTTTCCCACTTAGCATGCAGTTCAGCTAATAGTCTAACATTTTCATCAATTCTAACTTGCATGGCATTAGTAGCAGCAAAGGGATTATCAATAGTTTCAGGTTTAGCAGCCATTTTATTAATCAAAGTGGATTGCGCTTCAAACAAAGATGATATATTTCTTTCAGCATTAGAAAGTTTCAATTGCAAACTAGGATTTTCCCTATTTAAACTCTCAAGTTGATGACTAATATTCTTCAAAATGGTAGATTATTCCTCCATAGTTTTAGTAAATAATTTATTTTGTTCATATTGCATTTGCATGAAGTTTTTAGTGGCTCTTTCAACTTCTAAAATTCTTCCTTCACTAGGTGTTCCAAGTTTGCCATTATAACCATAAGTATTATTAGGAGGGTAAGACCTATAATTGTTATTACCATAAGCATTGTTGCCAAAATTGTTATTTCTTATAAAGATCACATCAACTTGCTCTTCTTGAGCAACCAAAGAGGCTAAGAGAACATGATTTGGATCAATATGAGCTTTCCCATTAACAAGTATAGACATTAGGAGGAGGTTTCTTCAACAAATACCTTGTGGAGCTCTCTCAGTATGCCATTCAAAATAGTTAACCATCATATTATCCAGAAGCTTTGTTGCAGCACCCAAAGTAATGGTCATAAAGGTACCTACAGCAGCAGAATCCAATAGATTTCTTGAAGAATAGTTTAATCTTGCATAAAAGGTTTGGATAATCATCCAAGCAGTCAGTCCATGAGTGGTACAATTCTTTACCAAAGATTTCATTCTTTCCCAAGCTTGAGCAACATTTTCATTATTAGATTGTTTAAACTTCATTATTTCACTTCTCATAGATATAATCTTAGCAGGAGGATAGTATTTTCCAATAAAAGCATCTTTGCATTGAGTCCAAGAATCAATACTATTCCTAGTTAGGGATTGCAACCATTCTTTAGCTTTTCCTCTCAAAGAGAAAGGGAACAATTTAAGCTTAATAATATCTCCATCTATATCCCTATGCTTTTGCATCTCACAAAGTTCAACAAAGTTATTTAGATGAGCAGCAGCATCTTCATTACCAATAACAAAAAATTGTTCTCTCATAACAAGATTAAGTAAAGCAGGTTTTATTTCAAAGGAAGTAGCTTTAGGAACAAGTGGAGCAATAGGTGTGCACATGAAATCATTGTTGTTGGTGCTAGTGAAGTCACACACCTTAGTGTTTTCAAGAGTAGTCATTTTTTGTGTTTTTAATAAAGAAAGCAAACTAGTAGAACTATTTTTTTGTGTTTTTGATAAAGAAACAAGAAAACAAAGCAAAAATAAACTAAGCAAAACAAAAACAACAAAGTAAAGAGATTGGTTATGAGGGACTCCCCTTGTGAAGATGTCCTTGACTCCCCGGCAACGGCGCCAGAAAAGTACTTGCTGACTCGTGTAATAACGAGCTCGTTGGGAACCCCAAGAGAAAGGTATGATGAGCATAGCAGTAAGTTTCCCTCAGTTATGAAACCAATGTTATCGAACCAGTAGGAGCAAGGAAACACTTCCAAGGTGTTGTTGCCAACTTGGAATCCTGCATAACACAACCATAGAACTTTGCCCCCAACTTACAGTGAGGTTGTCAATCTCACCGGTTTTGCTGAAACAAAGGATTAAACGTATTGTGTGGAACAAAGTAAAAGCTTGCAGAAAGTAAACAGAAAGCAATAAACAGTTTTAGATTGATGGTAAAATAAAGGACCGGGGTCCATAGTTCACTAGTGGTGGCTCTCCTTAAAATAGATAACATGTTGGGTGAACAAATTACAGCGGGGCAATTGACAAACATGGAGAAAGCATACATGCATATACTAATCATCTTGACTCCTTTGATATTTAATTGGGCATTACAACATTATACATAGACCGTAATCCAACTGCATCTATGACTAATAATCCACCTTCAGGTTATCATCTGATCCCCCTCTAGTATTAAGTTGCAAGCAACAGATAATTGCATTACACATTGCATGTAAAGTAAACAATACGATTGTTCTATGAACAAAGGATTGCTGTTTTCTCCCTAGTAGCAACAACACATCTAGTACCTTAGAGATTTCTGTCACTTCCCCGAATTACTAGAGGCATGAACCCACTATCGAGCATAAATACTAACTATTGGAGTTGCTAGCATCTACTTGGCCAAGATAGCTACTAACAATGGAAAGAATGCAAGATCACAAATAACAAATACATCATAGAATCAATAATCAACCTAAAATAGCATCTCAATATCCATCGGATCCCCGCAAACACAACATGTATGATTACAAATAGATGATCTTGATCATGAATGGAGCTCACAAGATCTAAACATGGTAGCACAAAGGAGAAGAACCAACCATCTAGCTACTACATGGACCCGTAGTCCAGGGATGTGTTGGAATTATGCCCTAGAGGCAATAATAAAGATGTTATTATTATAATTCTTGTTCATGATAAAGTTTATATTCCATGCTAGAATTGTATTAAGCGGAAACATTAATACTTGTGTGGTTTGTGGACAACACCGTGTCCCTAGTACGCCTCTATGGACTAGCTCATTGATCAATGATGGTTAAGGTTTCCTAACCATAGACATGAGTTGTCAATTGATAATGAGATCATATCATTGGGAGAATGATGTGGTGGACAGACCCAAACTAAGCGAAGCAATTAGATCGTGTCATCGTGTTCGTCTTTGCGAAGCTTTTCTTATGTCAAATATTGTATTCCTTAGACCATGAGATAATGCAACTCCCTGGTATCAGAAGAAAGCTTTGAGGTCATCAAACGTCATCCTATGAGAGGGTGATCATAAAGGTGTCTCTCAGGTGATCGGAAAGTATCTGTTGGGTTGTATGTATCGAGATGGGATTTGTCCCTCCCAAGTCGGAGAGATATACTTCGGGCCCACTCGGTAATCGATATCAACACCGCTTGCAAGCATATGGTTAAGGAGTTAATCACAAAGTGATATCGGATTACGGAACGAGTAAAGTACTTGCTGTGAACGAGATTGAACTAGGTATGACGATACCGACGATCGAATCTCGGGCAAGTAAAATATCGCGAGACGAAGGGAATATATATATGGGATTGATTGAATCCTGGCATCGTGGTTCATCCGATATGATCATCGATGAATGTGTGGGAGTCAATATGGGTGCCCAGACCCCGCTGTTGATTATTGATAGAAGATCATGTCTGCATGTTCTCGAACCCGCAGGGTCACACACTTAACATGTCTCGATGCTAGGATAGATTGGATAATTGGTTTATGAATTTTTGTTCGGAGTCTCGGATGGGATCCGGGACATCACGAGAGGTTCCGGAGTGGTCCGGAGAATAAGATTCATATAAGGCAGTGCAGTTTTTGGAGTTCGGAATTGTTCCGGATTAATCGGTATTGTACCGGAAGCTTCTAGAACCTTCCAGAAGGGGGCCAACGTGGTCCCACCTTCCGGGAGGGGGCATGGGACTATGAGGGAGTGTCCTGGCCGCATTGGGCCAGGGGCACAAGGCCCCATAGGGCCCAGCCGATCCTAGAGAGTTTAAATCGTTTAAACTAGAGATAGGCTTGGAGGAGAGGCTAGGGCTAGCCGCACCCTCCCTCTATATATAGAGGGCTGGTGTGCCCCCCCTCTCACACCCTTACACCTTCCTCCAAACCTAGTTGCCCTGTTGCCCTTCCTCTCTCCCTCCCGACTGTTTGTAGGCGAAGCCCTGCAGCAGAAATTCTCCACCATATACACCACGCCGTCGTGTTGTAGATCCAATCCATCTCTCCACCATACTTGCTGGTCCGAGGAAGGAGGAGACGTCGAGGTGCCGCACGTGTGCATCTCACGGAGGCACCGCCACTTGTGGTGCTAGATCGGATCGGATCGCGAGGAGGAGAAGCGAGTACGACTACATCACCCACGTTCCGACGAACGTTCCGCTGTGCGAATCTTCAAGGGTATGAAGATCTAATCCAATCTCTCTCGTTGTTTGCATCTCCTAGATTAGATCTTGGCTTTCCTTCTGTTCGCTTCCGTAGAAAATTTTGATTTACTATGCTGCGAAACCCTTCAGTGGTATCAGAGCTAGATCTATGCGTAGATGTGATTCACGAGTAGAACGCAACATGGTTGTTGCGGGCATTGATGTTTTCTGTTGCAAGCCTCTTGTTTGTGTTCTTCTTATGACGCGGGATAGTGAGATTGAAGCGGTCCAGGCCAACCTTACGCGACGTCGTTCGCGAGACCGGCTCCGCACTTGACGTGTGGCTTGTACCATACATGCGGCTGGTGGATGTCAGTTTCTCTCACTATAGTTGTCATGGGATTAACACCGGAGTTTGGCAACCATAATATCACCGTTGTGGCTTTCCGTAGGTAAGAATCGTTCTTAGCATCTACTCCCATAAGCCACGTAAAACATGCAACAACAAAGTAGAGGCGTCTAACTTGTTTTTGCAGGGAGTGTTTTCTGTGATATGGTATGGCCCAAGATGTGATGTGTATAATGTATGCGATGATCATGTTTTGTAATGTTTCACGACTTGCATGTCGATGAGTACACAACCGGCAGGAGCCATATGGTTGTCTTTATAATTGTGTATGACCTGCGAGTCAACTTCTTATACGCCATGTAATAGCTTTACCTTATCGCTAAGTAGTTAGCAATAGTTGTAGTCGCTATTCGTGGTGGAGGCAATCATGGTGGAGTGATGGAGATCATGCCGGAACACACAAGATGGAGATCATTGCGCGAAGAATGGCTATACCATGTCACATAAAGTTATATGCATGTGATGTTTATCCTTTTATGTATCTTATTATGCTTAGATCGCGACGGTAGCATTATAAGATGATTCCTCACTTAAAGATCAAGATAAAAACTGTGTTCTCCCCAAGTATGCACCGTTGCGAAAGTTCGTCGTGTCCAAGCATCACGTGATGATCGGGTGCTATAGACTCTACGCTCACATACAACGGGTGCAAGCCAGTTTTGCACACGCGGAAATACTTGGGTCTAACTTGACGAGCCTAGCATGTACAGACATGGCCTCGGAACACAAGAACCGAAAGGTTAAGCATGAGTCATATGAATGATATGATCGACACTTCGTTGTCCACCATTGAAACCACATCTCTTCTCGTGATGATCGGATTAGGTGTGGTGAATTTGGATCGTGTTCACTAAACAACTTGAGGGATGTTGAATTTAGTGGGAGTTCATCTAGTAATTTGATTAAGTTGAACTATTTATCATGAACATAGTCTAAATTGTACTTGCAAATACTGTAGATCACATGGCCAAGTCCAACTTCAACTTCAACGTTTTTGTTGAGATAGAAAAGCTTAGAAACAATGGGTCTAACTTCACCAAATGGTTCCGCATTCTGAGAATCATTCTCGCTGGCGGACAAAAGGACTATGTCCTTGAGAAAGCGCTAGGTGACGCCCCTGCTATAGATGCGCCGGCTGATGAAAAAGCTGTTTATCAGTCGCGCGAGGATGATTATGATTTGATTAAGATCGCCATGTTGTATGCTATGGAATCGGATCTTCAAAATCGTTTTGAGGAGTTCCCGGGCCCTTTGAGATTCTCGAGGAGCTGAAAAACATGTTTCAGACTCAAGCCCGTTCTGAGAGATATGAGATCTCTAAGAAATTCTTTAACTACAAGATGGAGGAAGGGAGTTCCGTTAGTGAGCACGCCATTGAGATGACGGGCTACACTCAACGCCTTGAGCAACTGGACTGCAAGATTCCAGAGGAGTTCAAGATTGACACTCCTAGCTACAAAAGTTTTGTAGTTGATCACAATCAGATTGGTTCCACTGATATGATCACTGAGCTCTTTGCTAAGATGAAAGTAGCGGAGGTGAACATCAAAAAGAATAATCATGTGTTGATGGTCAACAAGCCCCCCACCTTCAAGAAAGGTAAGGGTGCAAGGAAGCCCTTCAAGAAAGGCGGCGGCAAGCGCGTTGCCCCTGCTGAGAAGAAGCTCAAGTCTGGTCCTAAGCCGGACACTGAGTGCTTCTATTGCAAGGACAAGGGTCACTGGAAGCGCAACTGTCTGAAGTACTTAGCGGACAAGAAGGCTGGCACCATCAAAGGTATATTTGATATACATGTTATTGATGTTTTCCTTACTAGCCCTCGTTGTAGTGCCTGGGTATTTGATACCGGTTCAGTTGCTAACATTTGTAACTCGAAACAGGAGCTACGGAATAGACGGCGGCTTGCGAGGGATGAGGTGACGATGCGCGTTGGCAACGGATCAAGAGTTGATGTGATGGCCGTCGGCACGCTCTCCTTAGTTTTACCTTCGGGATTAGTTTTAAACCTTAATAAATGTTATTATGTGCCTGCGTTGAGCATGAACATTATTTCTGGATCGTGTTTATTGCAAGATGGTTATTCATTTAAATCGGAGAATAATGGTTGTTCTATTTATATGAGTAACATCTTTTATGGTCATGCACCTCTTGTGAATGGTTTATTTCTTCTAAATCTCGAAAGGGATGAAACACACATCCATAACATTGAGGCTAAGAGATGCAAAGTAGATAGTGATAATACTACTTATTTGTGGCACTGTCGTCTAGGTCATATTGGTGTAAAGCGCATGAAGAAACTCCATTCTGATGGACTTTTGGAGTCTCTTGATTTTGAATCATTTGACACATGCGAACCATGCCTCATGGGCAAGATGATCAAAACCCCGTTCTCCGGTATGATGGAGCGAGCAACGGACTTGTTGGAAATCATACATACCGATGTATGCGGACCGATGAGTGTTTCGACGCGCGGTGGATATCGCTATTTTCTCACTTTTTCCGATGACTTAAGTAGATATGGGTATATCTATTTAATGAAACATAAATCTGAAACGTTTGAAAAGTTCAAAGAATTTCAGAATGAAGTGGAGAACCATCGTAACAGAAAGATTAAGTTTCTACGATCCGATCGTGGGGGCGAATATTTGAGTTATGATTTTCTCACGCATCTCAAAGCAAGTGGAATCGTTTCACAACTCACGCCACCCGGAACACCACAGCGCAATGGTGTGTCTGAACGTCGGAATCGAACCCTATTAGATATGGTCCGATCAATGATGTCTCTTACTGATTTGCCGTTATCATTTTGGGGTTATGCATTAGAAACCGCTGCATTCACTTTAAATAGGGCTCCATCTAAATCCGTTGAGACGACACCGTATGAACTGTGGTTTGGTGCTAAACCTAAGTTGTCGTTTCTTAAAGTTTGGGGATGCGAAGCTTACGTCAAGAAGTTGATGCCGGACAAGCTCGAACCCAAAGAGGAGAAATGCGTCTTCATAGGATACCCTAAGGAAACTATTGGGTATACCTTCTATCACAGAACCGAAGGCAAAGTGTTTGTCGCAAAGAACGGTTCCTTTCTTGAGAAGGAGTTTCTCTCGAAAGAAGTGAGTGGGAGGAAAGTAGAGCTAGACGAGGTTATTGAACCTTCTCTTGAATTGGAGAGTAGCGCAGCACCTGAAATTGTTCCAGTGCCGCCTGCACCAACAATAGAGGAAGCTAATGACAAGGATCATGAAGCTTCGGACGATGCTGCTACTGAACGTCGCAGGTCGACAAGGTCGCGTGCCCCTCCTGAGTGGTACGGCAACCCTGTCTTGACTGTCTTGTTAGTAGAAGACAGTGAACCTGCGAACTATGAGGAAGCGATGATGAGCCCAGACTCTGAGAAATGGCTAGAAGCCATGAAATCCGAATTGGGATCCATGAGCGAAAACCAAGTATGGACTTTGGTGGACCCTCCTAGCGACCGAAAGGCCGTTGAGTGCAAATGGATCTTCAAGAAGAAAACGGACGCGGATGGTAATGTTACCGTCTATAAAGCACGGCTTGTTGCGAAAGGTTTTCGACAAGTTCAAGGTGTTGACTACGATGAGACTTTCTCTCCCGTAGCGATGTTTAAGTCCATTCGGATTTTATTAGCAATTGCTGCGTTTCATGATTATGAAATATGGCAGATGGATGTCAAGACTGCGTTCCTCAATGGCAACATTGATGAAGAGTTGTATATGATGCAACCCGAAGGTTTTGTCGATCCTAAGGATGCTGATAAAGTATGCAAACTTCAGCGTTCCATTTATGGACTGAAGCAAGCATCTCGGAGTTGGAACCTTCGTTTTGATCAAGTGATCAAGAGCTTTGGATTTGTTCCAAATTGCTACGAAGCTTGCATCTACAAGAAAGTGAGTGGGAGCTCGGTGACGTTTCTGGTACTATATGTGGATGACATATTGATTATTGGAAATGACATCAACATGCTTAACGATGTGAAGAGTTATTTGAACAAGTGTTTTTCAATGAAAGACCTAGGTGAAGCTGCTTATATATTGGGCATTAAAATCTATAGAGATAGACAAAGACGCCTGATAGCTTTAAGCCGGAGTACATACCTAGACAAAGTTCTGAAAAGGTTCAGAATGGATAAGGCATTGAAAGGTTCAGTACCTATGTTGTCAGGTAAGATATTGAGCAAGGCTCAGTGTCCAGCTACGGTAAATGATAGGGAAGCTATGAGCAAAGTGCCTTATGCCTCGGCCATAGGTTCCATCATGTATGCCATGCTGTGTACTAGACCGGATGTGTCCAATGCTCTTAGTTTGACGAGCAGATATCAAAGTGATCCAGGAGTGGAACACTGGACAGCCGTGAGGAACATCCTAAGGTACCTAAATAGGACTAAAGAAATGTTCTTAGTCTATGGGGGTGATGAACAGCTCGTCGTAAAAGGTTATGTCGATGTTAGTTTCGACACCGACAAGGATGATTCTAAATCTCAGACAGGATACGTGTATATTTTGAATGGAGGAGCTGTGAGCTGGAGAAGCTGCAAGCAAAGCGTGATCGCGGGATCTACAGTGGAAGCGGAATACATGGCTGCTGCAGAAGCGTCAAGTGAAGGAGTTTGGATCAGAAACTTCATCACTGAGCTTGGCGTGGTTCCAAGTGCATTGGACCCACTGGAGATATTGTGTGACAACACTGGCGCCATAGCACTCGCTAAGGAACCAAGATATCATCCAAAGACCAAGCATATCAACCGCAAGTTTCATATAATCCGAGATTATATAGCAGATGGAGATCTAAAGATCAGCAAAGTACATACAGATCTGAATGTCGCAGATCCATTGACTAAACCTCTTTCCACGTGTAAAACATGATCAGCACCTCAGTGCCATGGGTGTGAGATTGTTGCCAAATGTAAACTAGATTATTGACTCTAGTGCAAGTGGGAGACTGTTGGAATTATGCCCTAGAGGCAATAATAAAGATGTTATTATTATAATTCTTGTTCATGATAAAGTTTATATTCCATGCTAGAATTGTATTAAGCGGAAACATTAATACTTGTGTGGTTTGTGAACAACACCGTGTCCCTAGTACGCCTCTATGGACTAGCTCATTGATCAATGATGGTTAAGGTTTCCTAACCATAGACATGAGTTGTCAATTGATAATGAGATCATATCATTGGGAGAATGATGTGGTGGACAGACCCAAACTAAGCGAAGCAATTAGATCGTGTCATCGTGTTCGTCTTTGCGAAGCTTTTCTTATGTCAAATATTGTATTCCTTAGACCATGAGATAATGCAACTCCCTGGTATCAGAAGAAAGCTTTGAGGTCATCAAACGTCATCCTATGAGAGGGTGATCATAAAGGTGTCTCTCAGGTGATCGGAAAGTATCTGTTGGGTTGTATGTATCGAGATGGGATTTGTCCCTCCCAAGTCGGAGAGATATACTTCGGGCCCACTCGGTAATCGATATCAACACCGCTTGCAAGCATATGGTTAAGGAGTTAATCACAAAGTGATATCGGATTACGGAACGAGTAAAGTACTTGCTGTGAACGAGATTGAACTAGGTATGACGATACCGACGATCGAATCTCGGGCAAGTAAAATATCGCGAGACGAAGGGAATATATATATGGGATTGATTGAATCCTGGCATCGTGGTTCATTCGATATGATCATCGATGAATGTGTGGGAGTCAATATGGGTGCCCAGACCCCGTTGTTGATTATTGATAGAAGATCATGTCTGCATATTCTCGAACCCGCAGGGTCACACACTTAACGTGTCTCGACGCTAGGATAGATTTGATAATTGGTTTATGAATTTTTGTTCGGAGTCTCGGATGGGATCCGGGACATCACGAGAGGTTCCGGAGTGGTCCGGAGAATAAGATTCATATAAGGCAGTGCAGTTTTTGGAGTTCGGAATTGTTCCGGATTAATCGGTATTGTACCGGAAGCTTCTAGAACCTTCCGGAAGGGGGCCAACGTGGTCCCACCTTCCGGGAGGGGGCATGGGCCTATGAGGGAGTGTCCTGGCCGCATTGGGCCAGGGGCACAAGGCCCCATAGGGCCCAGCCGATCCTAGAGAGTTTAAATCGTTTAAACTAGAGATAGGCTTGGAGGAGAGGCTAGGGCTGGCCGCACCCTCCCTCTATATATAGAGGGCTGGTGCGCCCCCCTCTCACACCCTTACACCTTCCTCCAAACCTATTTTCCCTGCTGCCCTTCCTCTCTCCCTCCCGACTGTTTGTAGGCGAAGCCCTGCAGCAGAAATTCTCCACCATATACACCACGCCGTCGTGTTGTAGATCCAATCCATCTCTCCACCATACTTGCTGGTCCGAGGAAGGAGGAGACGTCGAGGTGCCGCACGTGTGCATCTCACGGAGGCACTGCCACTTGTGGTGCTAGATCGGATCGGATCGCGAGGAGGAGAAGCGAGTACGACTACATCACCCACGTTCCGACGAACGTTCCGCTGTGCGAATCTTCAAGGGTATGAAGATCTAATACAATCTCTCTCGTTGTTTGCATCTCCTAGATTAGATCTTGGCTTTCCTTCTGTTCGCTTCCGTAGAAAATTTTGATTTACTATGCTGCGAAACCCTTCAGTGGTATCAGAGCTAGATCTATGCGTAGATGTGATTCACGAGTAGAACGCAACATGGTTGTTGCGGGCGTTGATGTTTTCTGTTGCAAGCCTCTTGTTTGTGTTCTTCTTATGACGCGGGATAGTGAGATTGAAGCGGTCCAGGCCAACCTTACGCGATGTCGTTCGCGAGACCGGCTCCGCACTTGACGTGTGGCTTGTACCATACATGCGGCTGGTGGATGTCAGTTTCTCTCACTATAGTTGTCATGGGATTAACACCGGAGTTTGGCAACCATAATATCACCGTTGTGGCTTTCCGTAGGTAAGAATCGTTCTTAGCATCTACTCCCATAAGCCACGTAAAACATGCAACAACAAAGTAGAGGCGTCTAACTTGTTTTTGCAGGGAGTGTTTTTTGTGATATGGTATGGCCCAAGATGTGATGTGTATAATGTATGCGATGATCATGTTTTGTAATGTTTCACGACTTGCATGTCGATGAGTACACAACCGCAGGAGCCATATGGTTGTCTTTATAATTGTGTATGACCTGCGAGTCAACTTCTTATACGCCATGTAATAGCTTTACCTTATCGCTAAGTAGTTAGCAATAGTTGTAGTCGCTATTCGTGGTGGAGGCAATCATGGTGGAGTGATGGAGATCATGACGGAACGCACAAGATGGAGATCATTGCGCGAAGAATGGCTATACCATGTCACATAAAGTTATATGCATGTGATGTTTATCCTTTTATGTATCTTATTATGCTTAGATCGCGACGGTAGCATTATAAGATGATTCCTCACTTAAAGATCAAGATAAAAACTGTGTTCTCCCCAAGTATGCACCGTTGCGAAAGTTCGTCGTGTCCAAGCATCACGTGATGATCGGGTGCTATAGACTCTACGCTCACATACAACGGGTGCAAGCCAGTTTTGCACACGCGGAAATACTTGGGTCTAACTTGACGAGCCTAGCATGTACAGACATGGCCTCGGAACACAAGAACCGAAAGGTTAAGCATGAGTCATATGAATGATATGATCGACACTTCGTTGTCCACCATTGAAACCACATCTCTTCTCGTGATGATCGGATTAGGTGTGGTGAATTTGGATCGTGTTCACTAAACAACTTGAGGGATGTTGAATTTAGTGGGAGTTCATCTAGTAATTTGATTAAGTTGAACTATTTATCATGAACATAGTCTAAATTGTACTTGCAAATACTGCAGATCACATGGCCAAGTCCAACTTCAACTTCAACGTTTTTGCTGAGATAGAAAAGCTTAGAAACAATGGGTCTAACTTCACCAAATGGTTCCGCATTCTGAGAATCATTCTCGCTGGCGGACAAAAGGACTATGTCCTTGAGAAAGCGCTAGGTGACGCCCCTGCTATAGATGCGCCGGCTGATGAAAAAGCTGTTTATCAGTCGCGCGAGGATGATTATGATTTGATTAAGATCGCCATGTTGTATGCTATGGAATCGGATCTTCAAAATCGTTTTGAGGAGTTCGCCGGGCCCTTTGAGATTCTCGAGGAGCTGAAAAACATGTTTCAGACTCAAGCCTGTTCTGAGAGATATGAGATCTCTAAGAAATTCTTTAACTACAAGATGGAGGAAGGGAGTTCCGTTAGTGAGCACGCCATTGAGATGACGGGCTACACTCAACGCCTTGAGCAACTGGACTGCAAGATTCCAGAGGAGCTCAAGATTGACACTCCTAGCTACAAAAGTTTTGCAGTTGATCACAATC
Organism: Avena sativa; assembly: GCA_916181665.1. Taxonomy (NCBI): domain Eukaryota; kingdom Viridiplantae; phylum Streptophyta; class Magnoliopsida; order Poales; family Poaceae; genus Avena; species Avena sativa. The sequence goes on along the minus strand of OV702295.1, from coordinate 452,608,280 downwards.
AGATTGGTTCCACTGATATGATCACTGAGCTCTTTGCTAAGATGAAAGTAGCGGAGGTGAACATCAAAAAGAATAATCATGTGTTGATGGTCAACAAGCCCCCCACCTTCAAGAAAGGTAAGGGTGCAAGGAAGCCCTTCAAGAAAGGCGGCGGCAAGCGCGTTGCCCCTGCTGAGAAGAAGCTCAAGTCTGGTCCTAAGCCGGACACTGAGTGCTTCTATTGCAAGGACAAGGGTCACTGGAAGCGCAACTGTCTGAAGTACTTAGCGGACAAGAAGGCTGGCACCATCAAAGGTATATTTGATATACATGTTATTGATGTTTTCCTTACTAGCCCTCGTTGTAGTGCCTGGGTATTTGATACCGGTTCAGTTGCTAACATTTGTAACTCGAAACAGGAGCTACGGAATAGACGGCGGCTTGCGAGGGATGAGGTGACGATGCGCGTTGGCAACGGATCAAGAGTTGATGTGATGGCCGTCGGCACGCTCTCCTTAGTTTTACCTTCGGGATTAGTTTTAAACCTTAATAAATGTTATTATGTGCCTGCGTTGAGCATGAACATTATTTCTGGATCGTGTTTATTGCAAGACGGTTATTCATTTAAATCGGAGAATAATGGTTGTTCTATTTATATGAGTAACATCTTTTATGGTCATGCACCTCTTGTGAATGGTTTATTTCTTCTAAATCTCGAAAGGGATGAAACACACATCCATAACATTGAGGCTAAGAGATGCAAAGTAGATAGTGATAATACTACTTATTTGTGGCACTATCGTCTAGGTCATATTGGTGTAAAGCGCATGAAGAAACTCCATTCTGATGGACTTTTGGAGTCTCTTGATTTTGAATCATTTGACACATGTGAACCATGCCTCATGGGCAAGATGATCAAAACCCCGTTCTCCGGTATGATGGAGCGAGCAACGGACTTGTTGGAAATCATACATACTGATGTATGCGGACCGATGAGTGTTTCGACGCGCGGTGGATATCGCTATTTTCTCACTTTTTCCGATGACTTAAGTAGATATGGGTATATCTATTTAATGAAACATAAATCTGAAACGTTTGAAAAGTTCAAAGAATTTCAGAATGAAGTGGAGAACCATCGTAACAGAAAGATTAAGTTTCTACGATCCGATCGTGGGGGCAAATATTTGAGTTATGATTTTCTCACGCATCTCAAAGCAAGTGGAATCGTTTCACAACTCACGCCACCCGGAACACCACAACGCAATGGTGTGTCTGAACGCCGGAATCGAACCCTATTAGATATGGTCCGATCAATGATGTCTCTTACTGATTTGCCGTTATCATTTTGGGGTTATGCATTAGAAACCGCTGCATTCACTTTAAATAGGGCTCCATCTAAATCCGTTGAGACGACACCGTATGAACTGTGGTTTGGTGCTAAACCTAAGTTGTCGTTTCTTAAAGTTTGGGGATGCGAAGCTTACGTCAAGAAGTTGATGCCGGACAAGCTCGAACCCAAAGCGGAGAAATGCGTCTTCATAGGATACCCTAAGGAAACTATTGGGTATACCTTCTATCACAGAACCGAAGGCAAAGTGTTTGTCGCAAAGAACGGTTCCTTTCTTGAGAAGGAGTTTCTCTCGAAAGAAGTGAGTGGGAGGAAAGTAGAGCTAGACGAGGTTATTGAACCTTCTCTTGAATTGGAGAGTAGCGCAGCACCTGAAATTGTTCCAGTGCCGCCTGCACCAACAATAAAGGAAGCTAATGACAAGGATCATGAAGCTTCGGACGATGCTGCTACTAAACGTCGCAGGTCGACAAGGTCGCGTGCCCCTCCTGAGTGGTACGGCAACCCTGTCTTGACTGTCTTGTTAGTAGAAGACAGTGAACCTGCGAACTATGAGGAAGCGATGATGAGCCCAGACTCTGAGAAATGGCTAGAAGCCATGAAATCCGAATTGGGATCCATGAGCGAAAACCAAGTATGGACTTTGGTGGACCCTCCTAGCGACCGAAAGGCCGTTGAGTGCAAATGGATCTTCAAGAAGAAAACGGACGCGGATGGTAATGTTACCGTCTATAAAGCACGGCTTGTTGCGAAAGGTTTTCGACAAGTTCAAGGTGTTGACTACGATGAGACTTTCTCTCCCGTAGCGATGTTTAAGTCCATTCGGATTTTATTAGCAATTGCTGCGTTTCATGATTATGAAATATGGCAGATGGATGTCAAGACTGCGTTCCTCAATGGCAACATTGATGAAGAGTTGTATATGATGCAACCCAAAGGTTTTGTCGATCCTAAGGATGCTGATAAAGTATGCAAACTTCAGCGTTCCATTTATGGACTGAAGCAAGCATCTCGGAGTTGGAACCTTCGTTTTGATCAAGTGATCAAGAGCTTTGGATTTGTTCCAAATTGCTACGAAGCTTGCATCTACAAGAAAGTGAGTGGGAGCTCGGTGACGTTTCTGGTACTATATGTGGATGACATATTGATTATTGGAAATGACATCAACATGCTTAACGATGTGAAGAGTTATTTGAACAAGTGTTTTTCAATGAAAGACCTAGGTGAAGCTGCTTATATATTGGGCATTAAAATCTATAGAGATAGACAAAGACGCTTGATAGCTTTAAGCCGGAGTACATACCTAGACAAAGTTCTGAAAAGGTTCAGAATGGATAAGGCATTGAAAGGTTCAGTACCTATGTTGTCAGGTAAGATATTGAGCAAGGCTCAGTGTCCAGCTACGGTAAATGATAGGGAAGCTATGAGCAAAGTGCCTTATGCCTCGGCCATAGGTTCCATCATGTATGCCATGCTGTGTACTAGACCGGATGTGTCCAATGCTCTTAGTTTGACGAGCAGATATCAAAGTGATCCAGGAGTGGAACACTGGACAGCCGTGAGGAACATCCTAAGGTACCTAAATAGGACTAAAGAAATGTTCTTAGTCTATGGGGGTGATGAACAGCTCGTCGTAAAAGGTTACGTCGATGTTAGTTTCGACACCGACAAGGATGATTCTAAATCTCAGACAGGATACGTGTATATTTTGAATGGAGGAGCTGTGAGCTGGAGAAGCTGCAAGCAAAGCGTGATCGCGGGATCTACAGTGGAAGCGGAATACATGGCTGCTGCAGAAGCGTCAAGTGAAGGAGTTTGGATCAGAAACTTCATCACTGAGCTTGGCGTGGTTCCAAGTGCATTGGACCCACTGGAGATATTGTGTGACAACACTGGCGCCATAGCACTCGCTAAGGAACCAAGATATCATCCAAAGACCAAGCATATCAACCGCAAGTTTCATATAATCCGAGATTATATAGCAGATGGAGATCTGAAGATCAGCAAAGTACATATAGATCTGAATGTCGCAGATCCATTGACTAAACCTCTTCCACGTGTAAAACATGATCAGCACCTCAGTGCCATGGGTGTGAGATTGTTGCCAAATGTAAACTAGATTATTGACTCTAGTGCAAGTGGGAGACTGTTGGAATTATGCCCTAGAGGCAATAATAAAGATGTTATTATTATAATTCTTGTTCATGATAAAGTTTATATTCCATGCTAGAATTGTATTAAGCGGAAACATTAATACTTGTGTGGTTTGTGAACAACACCGTGTCCCTAGTACGCCTCTATGGACTAGCTCATTGATCAATGATGGTTAAGGTTTCCTAACCATAGACATGAGTTGTCAATTGATAATGAGATCATATCATTGGGAGAATGATGTGGTGGACAGACCCAAACTAAGCGAAGCAATTAGATCGTGTCATCGTGTTCGTCTTTGCGAAACTTTTCTTATGTCAAATATTGTATTCCTTAGACCATGAGATAATGCAACTCCCTGGTATCAGAAGAAAGCTTTGAGGTCATCAAACGTCATCCTATGAGAGGGTGATCATAAAGGTGTCTCTCAGGTGATCGGAAAGTATCTGTTGGGTTGTATGTATCGAGATGGGATTTGTCCCTCCCAAGTCGGAGAGATATACTTTGGGCCCACTCGGTAATCGATATCAACACGGCTTGCAAGCATATGGTTAAGGAGTTAATCACAAAGTGATATCGGATTACGGAACGAGTAAAGTACTTGCTGTGAACGAGATTGAACTAGGTATGACGATACCGACGATCGAATCTCGGGCAAGTAAAATATCGCGAGACGAAGGGAATATATATATGGGATTGATTGATTCCTGGCATCGTGGTTCATCCGATATGATCATCGATGAATGTGTGGGAGTCAATATGGGTGCCCAGACCCTGCTGTTGATTATTGATAGAAGATCATGTCTGCATATTCTCGAACCCGCAGGGTCACACACTTAACGTGTCTCGACGCTAGGATAGATTGGATAATTGGTTTATGAATTTTTGTTCGGAGTCTCGGATGGGATCCGGGACATCACGAGAGGTTCCGGAGTGGTCCGGAGAATAAGATTCATATAAGGCAGTGCAGTTTTTGGAGTTCGGAATTGTTCCGGATTAATCGGTATTGTACCGGAAGCTTCTAGAACCTTCCGGAAGGGGGCCAACGTGGTCCCACCTTCCGGGAGGGGGCATGGGCCTATGAGGGAGTGTCCTGGCCGCATTGGGCCAGGGGCACAAGGCCCCATAGGGCCCAGCCGATCCTAGAGAGTTTAAATCGTTTAAACTAGAGATAGGCTTGGAGGAGAGGCTAGGGCTGGCCGCACCCCCCTCTATATATAGAGGGCTGGTGTGCCCCCCCTCTCACACCCTTACACCTTCCTCCAAACCTAGTTGCCCTGCTGCCCTTCCTCTCTCCCTCCCGACTGTTTGTAGGCGAAGCCCTGCAGCAGAAATTCTCCACCATATACACCACGCCGTCGTGTTGTAGATCCAATCCATCTCTCCGCCATACTTGCTGGTCCGAGGAAGGAGGAGACGTCGAGGTGCCGCACGTGTGCATCTCACGGAGGCACCGCCACTTGTGGTGCTAGATCGGATCGGATCGCGAGGAGGAGAAGCGAGTACGACTACATCACCCACGTTCCGACGAACGTTCCGCTGTGCGAATCTTCAAGGGTATGAAGATCTAATCCAATCTCTCTCGTTGTTTGCATCTCCTAGATTAGATCTTGGCTTTCCTTCTGTTCGCTTCCGTAGAAAATTTTGATTTACTAGGCTGCGAAACCCTTCAGGATGAACTACTCACGCATCACACCAGAGGTTTGGATGGTGACGAACAAGGCCTCTAGGGTGAATTCTCCCCTCCGGTAGGGTGCCGGGAAGAGCTTCAGATCCCTCCCGATCTAGGGATGGAGATAACAGCGGCTAGAGACTCTTTCGTGGAATTTTGATCAGGTACTTAGGGTTTCTGTATCGGAGACATCTTATAGGCGAAAGGGGAGGCCGAGGGGGTGCCCGATACATTGCAAATGTATCTATAATTTTTGATGTTCCATGCTTGGTTTTATCCACTTTCTTGTTTTGTTCCAACTTTGGAGTACTTTTCATATGATTTCTTGGACCAACCTATTAACAAGTGCCATAGTGCCAGCTGCCTGTTTGCTGTTGTTTTTTGTTCCAGGAAAGTCAGAAAATGAATATTCTTGGAATTGGACGGGACAAAAGCCAAAGTGCCTATTTTTCCGGAAGGTATCAAGTGCCATAATACGTGACGGAGAGGGGACAGGGGCTGGCCACACCACCTGGCCGCGCGGCCAGGCTTGGCCCGCGCCAGGGGTGGTCTGGCCGACCCCAACACCCCCTCGGCCTCTCCTTCCGCCTATAAGTTGCCCTTAGGATGAAAACCCTAGGCAACGGATCAAAAATCCACGAAAGAGTCTGTAGCCGCCGTCATCTCCATTCCTAGATCGGGAGGGATCTGAAGCTCTTCCCGGCACCCTGCCGGAGAGGGGAATTCACCCTGGAGGCCTTCTTCATCACCATGCAAGCCTCCGGTGTGATGCGTGAGCAGTTCATCCTTGGAATACGGATCCATGTAGTAGCTAGATGGCTAGTTTCTCCTCCTTTGTGCTTTCATGTTTAGATCTTGTGAGCTCCGTTCATGATCAAGATCATCTATTTGTAAGTCATACATGTTGTGTTTGCGGGGATCCGATGGATATTGAGATGCTATTTCAGATTGATTATTGATTCTATCATGTCTTTGTTATTTGAGATCTTGCATGCTTTCCGTTGTTAGTAGCTATCTTGGCCAAGTAGATGCTAGCAACTCCAAGAGTTAGTATTTATGCTCGATAGTGGGTTCATGCCTCTGGTAATCTGGGGAAGTGACAGAAATCTCTAAGGTACTAGATGTGCTGTTGATACTAGGGAGAAAACAACGATCCTTTGTTCATAGAACAATTGTATTGTTTACTTTACACGCAGTTCGTAAAGCAACTATGGATCCTGGTCCTTGTCTTTTATATACAATCTACAATCTTTTACTACTTTGTGTTTACTTTCTTCAAACTATTACTTCTTTCCATTCGATACGTTTAATTCTTTGTTTTCCGCAAAACACGGTGAGATTGACAACCTCATCGCAAGTTGGGGACAAAGTTCTGTGGTTGTGTTGTGCAGGTCTCCAAGTTGCTACTAGCACCGGTAGTGCGCCCTGCCAAAGCTCAGCTAGTAACACATTTGGGGTGTTTCCTTGCTCCTACTGGTTCGATTAAACCTTGGTTTCATAACTGAGGGAAAACTTACTGTTGTGCTCATGATACCTTCCTCTTGGGGTTCCCAACAAGTTCTACGTTGAAAGTCGAGTGCATCAAGATCTTTTCTGGCGCTGTTGCCGGGGAGTCAAGGACATCTCCACAAGGGGAGTCCCTCATAACCAATCTCTTTACTTTGTTGTTTTTGTTTTGCTTAGTTTCTTTTTTGCTTTATTTGCTTGTTTTGTTCTTCAAAAACACAAAAAAATTAGTTTTACTTGTTTGCTTTCTTATTTGAAAACCCAAAAAAATGACTACTCTTGAAAACACTAAGTTGTGTGACTTCACTAGCAGCAACAACAATGATTTTATGAGCACTCCTATTGCTCCACCTGTGGCTGAAAATACTTTCTTTGAGATAAAACCTGCTTTGCTCAATCTTGTTATGAGAGAACAATTTTCTGGTATTGGTAATGAAGATGCTGCTTCCCATCTAAATAACTTTGTTGAACTTTGTGAGATGCAAAAGCATAGGGATATAGATGGTGATATTATTAAACTGAAATTGTTTCCTTTCTCTTTGAGAGGAAAAGCTAAAGAATGGTTGAATTCCTTAACTAGGAGTAGTATTGATTCTTGGACTAAGTGCAAATATGCTTTTATTGGAAAATACTATCCTCCTGCTAAGATTATATCCATGAGAAGTGAAATAATGAAGTTTAAACAACGTGATAATGAGCATGTTGCTCAAGCTTGGGAAAGAATGAAATCTTTGGTAAAGAATTGTCCCACTCATGGACTGACTGCTTGGATGATCATCCAAACTTTTTATGCAGGATTGAACTATTCTTCAAGGAACCTATTGGATTCAGCTGCTAGAGGTACCTTTATGACCATCACTTTGGGTGCTGCAACAAATCTATTGGATAATATGATGGTTAATTATTTTGAATGGCATACTGAGAGAGCTCCACAAGGTAAGAAGGTAAATTCTGTTGAAGAAGCCTCCTCCTTGAGTGATAAGATTGATATTATTATGTCTATGCTTGTTAATGGGAAAGCCCATATTGATCCAAATAATGTTCCTTTAGCCTCTTTGGTTGCTCAAGAAGAGCAAGTTGATGTGAACTTCATAAGAAATAACAACTTTGGCAACAATGCTTATGGTAATAATGCTTATAGGAACAATTTTGGTAACAACAATTATAAACCTTATCCTCCCAACAATGGTAATGCTTATGGAAATTCTTACCACAATAATAATAGTGCTCCCTCTGAAGTTATGCTTAAAGAGTTTATTAGTAAACAAACTGCTTTCAATAAAACTATTGAGGAAAAACTCTCTAATGCTGAAAGAAATATAACATATTTGGCTAAAGCTCAATCTTCTTTGAATAAAATGGCTGCTAAACCTGAAACTAATGACAATCCCTTTGCAGCTACTAATGCCATACAAGTAAGAATTGATGAAAATGTTAGACTATTAGCTGAATTACATGCTAAGTGGGAAAGAGAAGATGACATTGCTAGAAACATTAGTGTTTCTACTATTACCACCACTAGTGTTGAGGCTAGTAATAGTTCTACTACTTTAGATGATAAAGTTGATTTTGATCTTGATGGTTGCAATATCTCTGAAGTTATTAAGTTCCTACAAAAGCTTGCTAAAAGTCGTAATGCTAGTGCTATGAACATGGCTTTTACAAAACACATTACTGATGCTCTCATAAAGATTAAAGAAGAAAAGATGAAACATAAAGCTTCTATTCCTATAAAACAAGAAGATGGTTGGGAACCCATCATTAATATGAAAGTGAATGACTTTGATTTCAAAGCTTTGTGTGATCTTGATAGTAGTGTTTCCATTATGCCCAGAAGGATTTATGATATGCTTGATTTGCCTCCTCTTGAAGATTGCTATTTGAATGTCCCACTTGATGCTAATGCTAAAAAGAAACTCATGGGGAGTCTTAATGATGTTCTTATTATGGTTAATGATTCCTATGTCCCCGTTGATTTCTATGTTTTGGATGTTGAATACAATGCTTCTTGTCCTATTACTTTGGGAAGACCTTTTCTTAGAACTGTTGGTGCCATCATTGATATGAAAGAAGTCACCATTAAATATCAACTCCCACTCAAGAAAGGTATAGAACACTTCCCTAAAAAGAGAGAAAAGATTTCTTTTGCTTCTCCTATGAAAACAAAATTTGGTCTTAATGCTTCTTCATTTGAGAACACTTGATTCTTTCTTTGCTTCTTATGCCTAACTTAAAGGCGTTAAAGAAAAGTACTTGTTGGGAGATAACCCAAGAGTTTTAGATGAGTCTTGGAAGTTATTACCTCTGTAATAACCTCTCCTTATCCTTTTTATTTGCTTTTTGAGCCAAGAGTAACCTCTAATGAGAGTGAAGTAATGATTGGGAAAGTTGTTGTCCCGAAACAGATTTCTGTGCTTCACCGTAAAAGTTCCTGAGAGAGCTCTGTATGTCGGATTTAGCTGTAATATTTTGTGCTTCTGCCCCAGGTTGTTATCTAACTTTAGTTTGTTCAACACGTTTTAATTTGAGCAACAGAAGGTCTTCGAAAAAATTCGTCTTTACCTGCTGGTCTGTTTTGACAGATTTCTGCCATTTTCTGCATTTGCTTCTTGTTAGTTCCTTCTTGAGTTCCTTTGGGGAATTGAGCTTTTTGAGGGAAGTGCTACAGTAGCTATTTTTCTAATGGAAGTTTATTTGGTGTTAGAACTGAACCTTGAGACTTATTTATCTTAAGTGCACTAATGTTGCTAATGAGATTGTGTGAAGTTTTGTATGAAGGAAAAATTTCAGGTGTATGGAAGGAATGAGTAATGTGATGAAGGATGGACTAAAGCTCAAGCTTGGGGATGCCATGCGTGTCACCCCAAGAAATATCCAAGAATTACAAGCGTCAAAGCTTGGGGATGCCCAAGGCATCCCCTTCTTCATCATTAAAAATTTCAGGTTTCTTCCAAACGCTTCATTTTTATTGTTTCATACACAGTTGTGTTTTTCTTGGAGCGTCTTTTTTTCATTTTTGTTTTGGTTTTTAGTTTGCTTGGTTTTCTTAGTTTTCTGAATAAATTGGTTGGATCCCCTCTTTCATACTTTGGTTTGCAAATAGTTTGGTTTGGTTTGGTTTGGAAAAGAGTAGGAAAGCTCATGCTTATGTGGTAAAAAGAGCTCGTTTTTGACCGTGGCCTATGCTTTGTCATGCCATGCTTGATATTGTTTTGGCTTTATTCTTAGTATTCTTTGCTATAGCATGACTTGTTATAAACAATTGAGATTTCTTAATGTGCCTTGGCATTGTTTTAGCATATTAAAGCATAGTATAGTGGTATTCTCCTTTGATGCTTTATTTGGGTTGACTTGGCACATGCTTACACAATGTTATGACTATCTCAAGTCACCATAGCCTTTATGATCCTTTAGTTTTCAACTTGTAGTATCACTTTATGCTTTGATCAATGATGTTTTGTCGCTCTGCATTGTTATGGCCATTATTGCTCTCTTAGTTTGTCGCTCCCAGTCTTTTGCTAGCCTCCACAACAAAGTATGAGTTCCACTCATGCATCCAACTCCCTAAACCAAGTTATTCCAAAGAGTCCACCATACCTACCTACCAGCTTATGTTATTCCTAGTACATTCATGCTTTTGTTTACCTTCCACTTGTTATGAGAAAACTAGTGATTAAAGCTCTCACGAACTTGATGGCACACTTTACTTTATTGCCTCTAATAAACTTGAACCAGTGGGTCCTTCTTTGTTGCGTATATGCTTGTGCTTTATAAGTTGAAATTAGCAGAACCATGTTTCATGGGGAACACTTTCAACATTGCACTTGTACTTTCTACCCCGTTGATATCATGTTCTTTTGCTTACAGATCCCGACGGTGTGAAATAAAAGTGGAACTTGTAAGATCATGGAGTTTGTATGTGTGTTAGAGAAACGCGTGGGCCGCTAGCCTAAGCCTTGCCTAATCATGGTGGAAACTTGCAGCATCACCATAATGAGAACTCTATGAAGCATCCTCAATAAAAACCTATGCAAATAGCAAATAAAAAGATCGTTGAGATGCTCATTGTCTGCTTGCCTTGTCATTTTGATTATGGGAAAGCTCCCGTATCATGTGCAAGGGGTACCCCGTTGGCAGTTCTTAATGATACACATATACTTACAATGGCAAGAGCTTACTCGTGGCTGAAGTTGAGTAGCATGAGGATCGGTCTTCGTAAGTAAGGGGCATGAGATTTTGGTTTATAACTTGTCAAGCATATCCTCTTAGTTGTGTCACTTTAACCTTAATCACCTTAAAGATGCTTATGATAGGGGCAATGAGAGCTGAAAGCTATAAGTACCATAATTTTTGGAAGCTCTTTATGAGACTTGAATCCCTACTTCCTTTTACAAAAGGTCTTTCTTCCACCATTATATTGAGTCTCCACCTTCTATCTTTATGCACCTACTTTGAGAGCATAGTGGCCATTCTTAGTTCTATGTGCATTGTCCCAAGACTAGTTGATTGATGCATAACTTGTTATTGCTTGTTTTAAACTATTGTATCTAGTCACTCTTATGAACTTTGAAGGTGTCCTATGCATTTATATTTGCTACTCTATTGAGGGACAAGCTGAATACTTTTATGCTATGTTTTCTTTATGTGAAACAAACAAACTTCTTGCAAAGCATTGTTATTCATGAATCTTTTGTTTGTGCCTTTTCATGTTGCATCATAGTCTCTTTGCTTATTGCTAGAACTTTGTCTTTCATGTTATGATTGAAGTACTTTGATCCCAGCTTTGATGTTTTGCAAATACTTTGATCAAGTCTTTGATGGTGCATGTCACCTCAAAAATTATTTCTTTTTATCACTTACCTACTCGAGGACGAGCAGGAGTTAAGCTTGGGGATGTTGATACATTGCAAATGTATCTATAATTTTTGATGTTCCATGCTTGGTTTTATCCTCTTTCTTGTGTTTTGTTCCAACTTTGGAGTACCTTTCATATGATTTCTTGGACTAACCTATTAACAAGAGCCACAGTGCCAGCTGCCTGTTTTCTGCTGGTTTTGGTTCCAGGAAAGTCAGAAAATGAATATTCTCGGAATTGGACGGGACAAAAGCCAAAGTGCCTATTTTTCCGGAAGGGATCAAGTGCCAGAATACAAGACGGAGAGGGGCCGGCCACACTACCTGGCCGCGTGGCCAGGCTTGGCCCGCGCCAGGGGGTGGTCTGGCCGATCCCAGCACCCCCTCGGCCTCTCCTTCCGCCTATAAGTTGCCCTCGGGTCGAAAACCCTAGGCAACCGATCAAAAATCCACGAAAGAGTCTGTAGCCGCTGTCATCTCCATCCTTAGACCGGGAGGGATCTGAAGCTCTTCCCGGCACCCTGCCGGAGAGGGGAATTCACCCCAGAGGCCTTCTTCATCACCATGCAAGCCTCCGGTGTGATGCGTGAGTAGTTCATCCTTGGACTACGGATCCATGTAGTAGCTAGATGGCTGGTTTCTCCTCCTTTGTGCTTTCATGTTTAGATCTTGTGAGCTCCATTCATGATCAAGATCATCTATTTGTAAGTCATACATGTTGTGTTTGCGGGGATCCGATGGATATTGAGATGCTATTTCAGATTGATTATTGATTCTACCATGTCTTTGTTATTTGAGATCTTGCATGCTTTCCGTTGTTAGTAGCTATCTTGGCCAAGTAGATGCTAGCAACTCCAAGAGTTAGTATTTATGCTCGATAGTGGGTTCATGCCTCTGGTAATCTGGGGAAGTGACAGAAATCTCTAAGGTACTAGATGTGCTATTGCTACTAGGGATAAAACAACGATCCTTTGTTCATAGAACAATTGTATTGTTTACTTTACACGTAGTTCGTAAAGCAATAATCTGTTGCTTGCAACTTAATACTGGAGGGGGTTCAGATGATAACCTGAAGGTGGATTATTAGTCATAGATGTAGTTGGATGGCGGTCTATGTATTATGTTGTAATGCCTAATCAAGTCTCAAAGGAGTCAAGATGATTAGTATATGCATGTATTGCTTTCTCGGTGTTTGTCAATTGCCCCGCTGTAATTTGTTCACCCAGCATGTTATATATCTAAGGAGAGCCACCTCTAGTGAACTATGGATCCCGGTCCTTGTCTTTTATATACAATCTACAATCTTTTACTGCTTTGTGTTTACTTTCTGCAAACTATTACTTCTTTCCATTCAATACGTTTAATTCTTTGTTTTCCGCAAAACATGGTGAGATTGACAACCTCATCGCAAGTTGGGGACAAAGTTCTGTGGTTGTGTTGTGCAGGTCTCCACGTTGCTACTAGCACCGGTAGTGCGCCCTGCCAAAGCTCAGCTAGTAACACCTTTGGGGTGTTTTCTTGCTCCTACTGGTTCGATTAAACCTTGGTTTCATAACTGAGGGAAAACTTACTGCTGTGCTCATCATACCTTCCTCTTGGGGTTCCCAACGAGCTCTATGTTGAAAGTCGAGTGCATCAGTGCCCTGGGTGGCCGCACCACCCCCTGGCGCGGGCCAGGCCTGGCCGCGCGGCCAGGTGGTGTGGCCGCCCCCTGGCCCCTCTCCGTCTCGTATTCTGGCTCCGTGTCCCCCTCGGTGAAAAACTGACTTTGGCTTTTGTCCCGTCCAAGTCCAAGAATATTCATTTTCTAACTTTCCTGGAACCGAAAATAGCAGAAAACAGGCAACTGGCACTGTGGCATCTTGTTAATAGGTTAGTCAAAGAAAGTGTATAAAAAGTACTCCAAAGTGTGGACAAAACATAAGAAAGTAGATAAAACCAAGCATGGAACATCAAAAATTATGGATACGTTAGCAATGTATCACACAGTCGCTCAACAAAACCATGCCTGCTTCCCCCGCCGCCACAGCCGGCCCAAGCGAGAACCAGGTCAGAGAGCAGTAGTTGCACACACGCAACCCAAGCAGAGGGACTCCCTCTTAGCCGCGTCGGCGCACACCCCTTCTGAAAGGATCGTATGGGCACCTAGAGGGGGGGTGAATAGGTGCTACTCCAAATTTTACTCTTCTCTAGTTTAGGGTTTAACACAAAAAGGTAAATTTTCTAGATTGTGCAACTAAGGTGAATTTACCTATATGTAAACCTATCACAAGAGCTACGCAAGAACTATATAAGTAAAGTGAGGTAAAGGATAGAAGTAACCAAAGTGGAGCACTCGGAGACACAAGGATTTGTTTCCCGTAGTTCCTTCCTTTTGAGGGGAAGTACGTCTATGTTTGGAGAGGGGGTGGTATCAAACCACCAACGCCACGAGAGGCCTCCCTTGTTCTCCGATGAACCTCCCCCTCAAGGGGTTCGATTCACCTCTTCCACTATACGGCAATCTTCGAGGTGGAAGCCGACACCTTTACAATGAGTTCAGGGCACACATCCACAACTTAATTGGAGGATCCCAAATACAAGCAAGCTGTCAAACAATCAAAGACAAGCTTGTAAGAACCAAATCAAAACCTAGGGTTTCCAACGAAACACTAGAGCATGGGGGCCCTCAAGTGAATGAGGGGGAAATGAAGATCTCTCTTGGTGAAGCTGTAGATCAAGGCCTCCTCCTTCGATTCTCCAAAGATCAAAGACTTTGGATGGTTAGATGAAGAGATCTTGTTGATTTGGTGGCTCAAATGGACATGGTGTTCTTGAGGTGGACGAGCAACTGGAGGAAGGGGATAAGGTCCTCTATTTATAGCCCTTCGCACCAGTGAACCATTTTCTGACCGTTGGAGAAGAGTCAGACTGGAGACTCCGGTCAGCACACCAGAGACTCTGGTCTACACCGGAGACTCTGGTCAATCTCCGGACCAGCCTCCGGACCGTCAAGCAGAATGACCCAGCCCACTTGGGAGCCAAGTGGACCAGAGACTCTGGTTCCTCTACACCGGAGACTCCGGCCTAAGGCACGGACCGGAGACTCCGGACCAACTTCCGGACCAAGCTCCGGACCACCTCTCTGGCTGACCCAGGCAGGAAAACAGAAGCCCCCTCCGGAGACTCCTAGGGAAACTCCGGACCAGACCGGAGACTCCGGTCTTGGTAGACCGGAGACTCTGGTCTAGAATTCCCAAGAGACAAGTAAAAATGCAGGGAATGTTCCGCAGGCCAATGGTCCTTTTCACTTTGTAAATTATCAACCTATAGACAATAGCAAACTGTAAAAATGTCTACTAGTTGTTAACGAACACCAAAAGTGATTATGAGAGTAAATGTCCTTTCAATCTCCCCCTTTTTGGTGTTCGATGACAACTAGTGATTTTGCATGAAAAAATAGTTTGCAATGACTTATGACAGAGTATGGACATGCTCCCCCTGCCTATGTGCTCAAAGATAAACATGTAA
This sequence comes from Avena sativa, assembly GCA_916181665.1. NCBI lineage: Eukaryota > Viridiplantae > Streptophyta > Magnoliopsida > Poales > Poaceae > Avena > Avena sativa. The sequence continues at coordinate 452,593,260 of OV702295.1, read as the reverse complement.
AACAAGCATGGTAGGTAGAACATGGATAAACACATAGTTCTCACACGAGTTACAATAATGTAGGAGCACCCACAGAGTCACACACAAATAGCAAAAAGTGTCTCGTAATAACATAAGGCAAATAGATACGTAAGTCGAGATAGCAAATAAGAATCAAGTAGCCCAAGCCCATGCAAATCCCGATGACAATGTCTTCTCCCCCTTTGGCATCAAAACACCAAAAAAGGGAAAAGACCTAAGCTAGCGTCCCAATGGATCAGTAGTCCTCGTCATCCTCCTCCTCATCCTCCTCATCCATATCCTGATCCTCCTCCTCCTCATCATCATAGTCCTCATCACCATCTGGAGCTGCAGGTCCTTTGCTGTGAGGGCGAGAAGAGGATGTACCTTGGTACCCAAATCTAGAAGTGACATCAGAAAAGGTCTTCCAATCCACCAAGATGTCCTGTTGGGCATTCCATGCCCCAAACGGAAGAGTATGATCTGCCTCGGTGGATGGCTGAGCGCCATGCTCATCAGTGTACTCATCCTCACCGTCCTCATCATATGCTTCACCTTGAGCCTTGATCTCTAATACGTCCAAAACGTATCTACTTTCTCGAACACTTTTGCTATTGTTTCTCCTCTAAACTTGTGTGATTTGGATGCAACTAATGCGGACTGACGCTGTTTTCAGCAGAATTGCCTTGGTGTCTACTTTTTGTGCAGAAAACCAACTATCAGGAAAAATCCAGGAAAATATGCCAAAAATCCTATTTCACCCGAAGACTCCAGGAGCCAGAATACGAGACGGAGAAGAGCCAGGGGGTGGCCACACCACCTGGTGGCACGGGCCAGGCCAGGCCGCGCCAGGGGGTGGTGTAGGCCCCCCAGGCACCTCCTTGGCCTCTCTCTTCGCCTATAAGGAGCCTCCTGACCTAAAAACTTCGGGGGGTTTGACGTTTTTCTAGAAGGAGTTCCGCTCCACCGCCACCACCAGATTCCACGAAACAGCACCAGAAACTCTGTTCTGGCACCCTGCCGTGACGGGGAATTGGAGGAGATCATCGCCATCATCATCACCATCGCTTCTCCATCGACCATCCATGTTTCCCCCATCTATGAGTGAGTAATCCCTCGCTGTAGGCTATGGGGATGGTAGGGATTGGATGATATCGTTCATGTAATGGCATCAGATTGTTATGGCATGGTGCCTAGTATCTTTTATTAGTGCTTTATGACTTTGTTGCGACTTGTTGTGCTTAATGCTTGTCACTAGGGCCCGAGTGCCATGATTTCAGATCTAAACGTGTTATTGATTCATTATGATAGTATTGTTTATGGTATTATCTACAAGTTGTATACACACGTTGTTGTCCGGAACCTATGGCCCCGAAGTGACAGAAATCGGGATAACCGGAAGGGAATGGCTTTGATATGAGGATCACATGTGTTCACGGAGTGTTAATGCTTTGCTCCAGTGCTCTATTAAAAGGAGCACCTTAATTGCCAGTAGTTCCCTTGACGCCCCGCTGCAAACGGGATGGCAGGACAAAAGATGTTGTGCAAGTTCTCATTGCGAGCATGTATGACTATATATGGAACACATGCCTAGGATTATCTAGTACTTGGATGCTTTATCTTATTTATCTGCAATTGCCCTATGTTCTGATTGCTATGTGAATTGTCTTGTCCATGCAACGCCCGTCCATCCATCCTTATGCCTACCGCACTCGAATCCCACTGTTTACTGCTTTTGTTACTACTGTCTTTGCTTTACCACTGCTGCTACTTTACTATTCCTACTACAAAACTGTTGCTACTGATAAACTGCTGTGAGCAAGATTGTTTCCAGGTGCATCTGAATTGACAACTCAGTTGTTAAGGCTTATAAATATTCTTTGGCTCCCCTTGTGTCGAATCAATAAATTGGGTTTCACTTCCCTCGAAAATACTGCGATACACCCCCTATACTTGTGGGTCATCAATCTCCTTGAGTAGTTTCTCGATGCGATGGTTGCTCTTGTAGGAAGCATGTTGTTGCTTACGGATGTCCACATTCATGCAACACAGGGTCCTCTCCCAGAATGAGGCCTTCTTGACCTTCTCATGTACATAGTCACGTGTCATGGTGATAAGAGGTGCATTTGAAGCATTCTTCCTCCAAGCCCTAGGAGGAGAGGGGGACCTGTCGGTCTCTGAGATCTCCTCCTCCACATGTGCATGGGGGCGTCTAGGAGGAGCCTTCATTTCCCCTTTCTGCTGTAGAGATACGAGAGTGTGCTCGGTAAGGTTGGGAGGCAGAGCAAGCGGAGAACCATGTTCCTGAGTGTTGATGAGTCGCATGACCAGTGGTGCATATGGTGGGGCCTTCTTGTATAAGATGGCATGGTACATCTGTAGTCCATCACATCAATAGGGTCAGCATATGCATCGGGGCCAGCCATGTAAATCTTGTGGGTGTGATACAACAAGTTGACCAAACCACATCTGATGGCATCATCATTCCCAGCACTAGGGGAAATGGTCTGGCGGAAGATCCTCAACATCAGATTGTAGAGAGGCTTGAGTCCCTTGGACCCCCCCCACAACACCCTCACTACCATATAAAGGGGCAAGCTTGTTCTTGTTCACCCCAAGAGCTGCTGAGTGCATGCGAACTCCAACATGAGTAGATACCCCCTAGAATGTCTCTAAGATGGCCTCAGCAAAGTCATAGAAAGTTGCAGAACAGCGGTGGTTGCCAGTCATCAAGGTCATAGTCCTGGCTTGGTCAGTCCCACACACAACTGTGGCATAGAACTGCTGCACAAGGGTGATGTTGTAGTCTTCACGGAGCTCCATCAAGTTGAACAGCCCCAACTTCTCACTAATCCACAGTGCATCAGAGAAGTAGGGGCTCTTCCTCATCTGCTCAACACTCAAGTACTTTTGGGGGCACACGGGGGATCTCTTGAGCACGCTGTAAATGTCTTTCATGAAGACAGCTTGCTCCTTCGTCCAATAGCATGGGTCATCACTGGTGCGAGACAAGGCATAGAAGTTAGTCTTCCGCATCTCATGGTACTCCTGCTTAGACATGCGGGCCAAAGACTGAAGGTTGTCGTATTTTGCCCTCTTGGCACGGTTCTGTTCTTCAACCCTTTCCTGCTCCTTCTGCATATAGGCTGCATCACGGGCTTGCTGTCTATGGTTGGATGGGGGCACAATGTACTGACCCTCCGGCTCATCATAGCGAGGATCCCCTCTCTTCATCTTGGCCTTGGTGCGAGGAGGACGACGGGAGCTAGAACCTGTGAAAAGCAGCGAGGGAGATAGCATGGAGGTAAGTATATATGTCCCATGGAGGCAGCACAGGACCCTTGAGACCTTGCAAGATATGCCAGATTCAAACCACACTGGAGTCTCCGTGGTCCATACCGGAGTCTCCGGTCAGGAGACTCGGGGGAAGATCAGGAAGGCTCCAATGGTGTTGAATCCAACAGATCAGGCAGGGTAACAAGGGTAAAGTACTCAAGTGCACGCAAACAAGGGATTCCCGTGGCCAAAACTAGTACCAATCCTCAAAAACAAAGCAAGGGAAGAACCCTAGGTGAGAAAAGAGGAGGAGAGGTACCAGATCTGTCCATGGGATTGATTCCACCGGTGGGAATCACCCAATGGTGGAAATGAGATGATTGGCCGGTGGCACGGCGGATCCCGGGGGCTTCTTGACCTCCGGGGAGGAGATTTGGGAGAGGAGGCGACGGGGTAGAGAGGGGAGGACAGGGGTGGATGAATGAAACTGCTGTTTCAGTTCACCCCGCCCCCCTTTAAGTGGACAGAAACCGTCTATACCGGAGACTCCGGTCTACACCGGAGACTCCGGCCTACACCAGAGACTCCAGTGTGAACACACCGGAGACTCCGGTCCTCCTCGACCAAATACTCCAAGGTATGTGTATGGGGACATATATTAGATAGAGAGAGTTTTCAGGAAAGAGAGAGGGCTTGGGTTAAGATGACATACTGTGAGAAGTCAAGAAAACCACAGAAATCTATTCAAATGTTCATCAATGCGCCAAATAAATCCGAACTAAGAACCAATTCTTCAACTGAGAAGAGGGTGGTAGCCGAAGCCACCATGTAGGAGTTTGTGGCATGACACCGCGAAGAATTATCCTTGGGTTCATGGCCACTACCTATCAATGGCGCTCACATATCACTAAATGATACTAAGAGAATTGAATTTCTTAATGTTGGCATTATGGGGGAGGGATAGTCCAATGAATTAGAACCGCACTGCCCTATCTCCATGCCTGCACCTACACCAAATATGGGTCAAGACATAGGTGAGTATGCAAGGTAATCAAGTCAAGATCCTAGAATCCACAATATTTAGTTCATTCCTCAAATAACAAAACCTTGCTTCATCAAGTGGCTTTGTGAAAATGTCTGCAAGTTGGTCTTTGGTTGACACATATGATAGCTCAATATCACCTCGGGCAACATGATCTCTAATGAAGTGATGACGAATCTCAATATGCTTTGTTCTTGTATGGTCCACTGGGTTATATGCAATCTTGATAGCACTTTCATTGTCACATAGAAGAGGCACTTTGTCACAAAGGACACCGTATTCCTTTAAAGTTTGCCTCATCCATAGCAATTGTGTACAAGTACTAGCTGCTGCCACATACTCGGCTTCGGCGGTGGAAAGAGATATACAATTTTGCTTCTTAGAAGACCAACACACCAAGGACCTCCCAAGGAATTGGCAAGCCCCAGAGGTTGATTTTCTATCATCCTTGTCAGCAGCCCAATCCGAATCCGTGTACCCACAAAGAGAGAAAGTTGAGCCCCTAGGATACCAAATACCATAGTTTGGGGTATGAACCAAATATCGAAAGATTCTCTTGACTGCCATCAAATGGCTTTCTTTAGGAGCCGCTTGATATCTTGCACACACTCCTACACTCAACACAATATCGGGTCTAGATGCACAAAGGTAAAGCAAAGAGCCAATCATGGACCGGTATACCTTTTGATCCACATCTTTACCATTTGGGTTTAGTTCAAGATGAGTCTTTGTTGCCATGGGAGTGGGAGCGCCATTTAGGTCTTTCATTTTGAATCTTTTGAGCATATCTTGAGTATACTTGGCTTGGTTGAAGAATGTTCCTCCTCTCACTTGCTTGATCTCAAAACCAAGAAATACTCTCAATTCTCCCATCATAGACATCCTGAACCTGTCAGTCATAAGCTTTGAGAATTCATCATTAAAAGATTTGTTAGAAGATCCAAAGATAATATCATCTACATAAATTTGGCATACAGAAAGTTCCCCATTGACCCTCTTGGTAAAAAGAGTGGGATCGATTTTCCCAACCTCAAACCCACGATCTAACAACAACTCTCTAAGATGCTCATAGCACGTGCGTGGGGGTTGCTTGAGCCCATAGAGTGCCTTATCGAGTTTGTAGATGTGGTTTGGAAAGTTGGGATCCTCAAATCCCGGGGGTTGTTTCACATATACCAACTCATGCAATGGACCATTAAGAAATGAAATTTCTACATCCATTTGTTGTAGTTTAAATTTATGATGTGCCGCATAAGCAAGAAGGATACGGATGGACTCAAGGCGAGCCACGGGTGCATAAGTCTCTTCAAAATCAATGCCTTCAATTTGATAGAACCCTTGTGCAACCAATCTTGCCTTGTTCCTTATCACAATTCCATGCTCATCTTGTTTGTTCTTGAAAATCCACTTGGTGCCTATAACATTGCGGCAATCTTTTGGCTTTTCCACTAACTTCCATACTTTGTTTCTCTCAAAGTTGTTGAGCTCTTTGTGCATTGCATCCAACCAATCCAAATCTTCAAGAGCTTCCCATACTTTCTTTGGTTCCACCATGGAAATGTGTGCTTGGTGCTCACCAAAGTTCTTTAATTGAGCTCGAGTAGATATCCCTCTTCTTAGATCTCCTACCACATTCTCAAGGGCGTGGTCTCTTAATTTGAATATTCTGTCCATTCTAGATTGGCGACGAGTTTCGATCTCCTTGTTGTTTCTTGGGAGGATCACTTCATCATTTTGGTCCTCGCCTTGACCATTAATTTGACCTTGATCATTATTGGAAATATTCTCTTCTATAGGAGGCAAAGATTGACCTTGGTCTTGATCAAGCCCACAACTGGCTAGCTATTCAGCTGTACTTATGGCAGTTTGTATAGATCTTGCTTGTGTAATGGCCTTAGCACCACTGGACATCCGGGCAAATGGAGACTCAATCACCTCTTGGCTGGAGGCATCTTCTTGATCAGTAGGTTGAGGGTCCACAATTTGTCTTTGGCATGGGTCATTTTCCTCCTCGACAGTAGCTTGTTAATGTTGTGAAGATGAGGGCTCCACTTGAGTAGAGCATAGTTCTTCTCGATCCGCCATAAGGGGTTCCTCAACAGGGCGGATGAAGCCCGCACCCATTCTTCCTATGGCATCCTGAGGCATTTCATCATCTACATCACAGACATCAACATGCCCCGCTTGGGGACCATCATATTCTTCAAACACCACACTACAAGATTCTATGACAATTCCGGAGAGCTTGTTAGATTCTATAAGTGTGGGATTCGAGACCATAACCAACAAAAATACCCTCTAATGCTTTGGAATCAAACTTGGATAAATGGATGCCCTTAATGCGATAAAAGCATTTACAACCGAACACCCGGAAGTAAGAAACATTGGGCTTGTTACCGGTAAGGATTTCATATGGAGTCTTGATCAATTCTTTGCGGAGGTAGAGACGGTTTGATGCATGGCACGCGGTGGAGATAGCTTCAGCCCAAAAATTGTATGGAGATTTGAATTCCGCCAACATAGTCCTTGCCATATCAATAAGAGTCTGGTTCTTCCTCTTAGCTACACCATTTTGTTGAGGGGTATAGGCAGCAGAATATTGATGTTTTATTCCCTCATCACTAAGAAATCCATTCAATGTGTAGTTCTTGAACTCGGTACCATTGTCACTTCTTATTATTAATACTAGGACATTGTGTTGACGTTGAGCCATGTTGACAAAGTCAATGAAGTTTTCTTGGGTCTCACTTTTTAACTTGAAGAAATATACCCAAGTGCATCTTAAGTAGTCATCAACAATCACCAAACAATATTTCTTCCCACCAAGACTCGCATGAGACAGAGGACCAAAAAGATCCACATGAAGAAGCTCCAAGATCCTCTTGGACTTGATGTAGTTCTTTGGCTTGTGGGGAGAATCATGCATCTTTCCTTCAACACATGCCCTGCAAACACAATCTTTGGCAAAGCAAACATTTTCTTTTAGTCCAACAATATGACCATCCTTGTGGAGGCTTTGCAAAGTTCTCATGTTGACATGGGCTAGGCGGCGATGCCATAGCCAACCCACATCGGCCTTTTCGAATAAGCACATCGGACTTGTAGTGGTTTTCCTGGAGAAGTCCACCACATACAAGTCATCTTCGACGTACCCAACAAAAGCAACCTTCAGAGACTTGCTCCACAGGAGGATCACAATATCAACATCAATAAAGACAGCAAAACCCATCTTTCCTAGAGCACGGACTGAAAGTAAATTATAGCCAAGGGTCTCAACAAGCATGACGTCCACGAGAGTGATATCGTGTGCAACCACAACTTTGCCGAAACCCATTACCTTAGACTTTGATTTGTCGGCATATGTCACAGATATTTGATCAACATTTGGTCTCAACTCCTTGGCACTAGACGCGCTTGCGGTCATATGACTTGTGCATCCACTATCAAGCACCCATTTTGACCCTCCAGAAGCATAGGTCTACAAAAGATCAAACTAGTTTTTAGGTACCCATTTTTCAATGGGTCCTCTTTTGTTAGCAACAAGGGTCTTGGGAACCCAAATAGACCATGCAATATAACCATCAAATGGGCCAACATATTGTGCATACACATAACCATAATAATCACGCATTAAGACATAGTGGGGGTTAGCACTACCCGCAAAATCATCACGAGACATAGTTTTGCCACTTGTGGTCTTACTTCCCACAATGGCCTTGTTCTTTTCTTGGGCGGGATCGGCCTTCTTCTTCTTGTTGTTCTTTTTCTTCTTGGCTTTAGAGACAAAGCCAATGCCCCCTTTTTCACCATTTGACCTTTGCTTGTTTAAGAGGTCATCAATAGACTTGTTTCCTTTGGGAAAGGAGGTCTTAGCTAGCTCCCCCTTCAACCTAGCATGTTCTTCAAGAGTATTTGTACAACTAGAAGGAATGGACATACTAGGTGAGGGAGTATTGATCAATTGACTTTGAGGCTTTTCACGAGACTTTGTGAGTGACACGAGTTCACTTTCGAAGGCCTTGTGAGCCTTGTAAAGTGTCCTAAAGTCCTCGGTAAGTTTTTTATGAACAACATCAAACTCAATCTTGTCCTTTTTAGCCTTTTTGTATTTAGCAATAGCATGATCATGTTCCTTGATGAGTTTATTAATAATGAGATCATTAGCTTCATCAAGACCCTCTAGTTTAGTTTCAACAGAGATTCTAGTTTCTTGTTCTTCTTCTAGAGCATTATTAAGAGCTTCTACCTCAATCATGTGCTCTCTTCCTAATTGGCATCTCTCATTTAGAAGTTCTTGTGTGTGTGAAAGTTGATTTAAGAGGTCCACAACATGTTTCTTGTGTTCCCCTTGCAAGTTATTCATGAACACATCAAAATCAACTAATTCCTTTTTGACCTCAAGAGATAACTCATCATCAAAATCATCATTGATTAAGGAGGTGGAGTGTGATGATGACAATACCTCCGTTCCTCTTGCCATAAGGCAAGTGACGTTCTTGTTGGAGAGTCGAAGAGTGAGAATGAAGGAGTAGAGGTAGTAGCAAGAGCTGCCACACCATTTGATGTATCCTCTTCTTCCTCTTCATGTGTGATTAAGACAATTTCTCCCGGCTTCTTGTTGGTTGAGTTCCTTTTGATGAAGGGTTTCTTGTAGGAAGCTTTGGAGGTCTTCTTCAACATAAGTTTGCCACCATGATCTTCTCTCTTCTCATAGGGACAAGCTGCCACAAAGTGGTAGCGGTCACCACAGTTGAAACAGGTTCTCAGCTTGGATCCGTTATCTCTTCTCCCATTGGGGTTGTTTCTTCGTTGCATTTCCATCTTGGCCTTGGCGGGATCTTTCCAAAAGTTTCTTGCATAGAAGGCCATGTATTCACCATGAGAAACCTTGACATCTTCGGTGTGACTCATTGAGAGTCCCTCATCGCTTCCTTCATCTTTATCACACTCCACAACCTTGGCCTTTAAGGCAAGTATGACACCGCTACTCATTCCAATGGCACGAGCGTGGGCGTCTTTGGCATTCTTGGCAGCAACCTTGAAGACGGCCATCTCTTGCATCGCTTCATTGGAGGTCATGAGATGGTAGTTGTGTCTTCCTTGGAGACTCTTCAAGTTAGTAGGCTCGAAAGGCACGAGTGCACTCACATACTTCCTCTTGATCCACGCATCATCAATGTGAGAGGCACCAACATTCCTGAAGGCGGTGGCTGTGGATTTGAGTCTTCGATACATGTCTTCATGATCCTCACCATACTTCATGAAGAAACATTCGGCATCATTGCTTAAGGCATCATATCTATTTCTTCTCATACTTCCATTGCCAACAAACAAGTCAATGAGAGCATCCCAAGCTTCCTTGGCGGTGTTGTAGTGCTCAATGCGGGGAAAGTCCTTTGGCCCCACTCCAAGTTGGACCATGTGCAAGGCAGTCACGTTGAGTTGGCTACTGACCACTTCTCTTCTAGTCAAGTTGGTTGGATCCTCAATTTTGAGTCCTTCTTCAATAATATTCCACAAATCAATGCAAGAGCTACGCACATGAGATTTCATTAACACTTGCCATTGAGCAAAAGTATGTGCAGCTAACTTAGGTGGGTCTACTCTATTATTTATATGTGGATGAGGGATAGGAGGGTCGGGAGAGTACCATCCGGGAACCATATGGAACTCTTCCTTCCCATCACTCTTTTTGGTGGTGGAGTTAGTGGAATTATGTTCATCCCCCACCACTTCCTCCAAAGGCTTAGCCGGAGCATTAGCCTTTGGGTTTGGTGGTGTTTCCTCTAGAGAGGGAGGAGGTGAGGTTTGCTTATCCCTAACAAGTTGCTCAACGAGTTGACGCAACTGTTAGATTTTGTTGCCCAAGGTAGAGTTCAAGCTTGTTTCCAACTTCTTGAGATCTACCATGGTCACCGAATGGCTAGCCTCACTTTCTCCCTCCTCTGGGTTGCCCATAATCTCTTAGGCGGTTAAGCCTGAATAAAGAACCGAGGCTCTAATACTAATTGAAAGGATCGTATGGACACCTAGAGGGGGGGGTGAATAGGTGCTACTAAAAATTTTACTCTTCTCTAGTTTAGGGTTTGACACAAAAAGGTAAATTCTCTAGATTGTGCAACTAAGGTGAATTTACCTATATGTCAACCTAGCACAAGAGCTAAGCAAGAACTAGATAAGTAAAGTGTGGTAAAGGATAGAAGTAACCAAAGTGGAGCACTCGGAGACACAAGGATTTGTTTCCCGTAGTTCCTTCCTTTTGAGAGGAAGTACGTCTACGTTTGGAGAGGCGGTGGTATCAAACCACCAATGCCACGAGAGGCCTCCCTTGTTCTCCGATGAACCTCCCCCTCAAGGGGTTCAATTCACCTCTTCCACCATACGGCAATCTTCGAGGTGGAAGCCGGCACCTTTACAACGAGTTCGGGGCACACATCCACAACTTAATTGGAGGCTCCCAAATACAAGCAAGCTGTCAAACAATCAAAGACAAGCTTGTAAGAACCAAATCAAAACCTAGGGTTTCCAACGAAACACTAGAGCATGGGGGCCCTCAAGTGAATGAAGGGGAAATGAAGATCTCTCTTGGTGAAGCTGTAGATCAAGGCCTCCTCCTTCGATTCTCCAAAGATCAAAGACTTTGGATGGTTGGATGAAGAGATCTTGTTGATTTGGTGGCTCAAATGGACATGGTGTTCTTGAGGTGGACGAGCAACTGGAGGAAGGGGATAAGGTCCTCTATTTATAGCCCTTCGCACTAGTGAACCGTTTTCTGACCGTTGGAGAAGAGTCAGACCAGAGACTCCTGTCAGCACACCGGAGACTCCGGTCAATCTCCGGACTAGCCTCCGGACCATCAAACAGAATGACCCAGCCCACTTGGGAGCCAAGTGGACCGGAGACTCCGGTTCCTCTACACCGGAGACTCCGGACCAACTTCCGGACCAAGCTCCAGACCACTTCTCTGGCTGACCCAGGCAGGAAAACAGAAGCCCCCTCTAGAGACTCCTGGGGAAACTCTGGACCTCATCGGAGACTCCGGTCTTGGTAGACCGGAGACTCCGGTCTAGAATTCCCAAGAGACAAGGAAAAATGCAGGGAATGTTCCGCAGGCCAATGGTCCTTTTCACTTTCTAAAATATCAACCTGTAGACAATAGCAAACTGTAAAAAGGTCTACTAGTTGTTAACGAACACCAAAAGTGATTATGACAGTAAATGTCCTTTCACCTTCTCCCACCCCTCGCCGCCACGGCCGGCCGAAGGGAAAGGAGGGGGCAGGTAGACACCGGCAAGGAGGAGCACCCACCCAACAACCTTATTGCGGAGATCCTCGATATCAGGTCCACCGCCGCACTCGCCAACCATCAAAGCACCGCCGCCGAAGAACCCACACGAGATGCTCAAGATCTGGTCGCAGAGAACTTGAGCCCTACTCCAACTACCGGCAAACCGCCGAGATCTACTGCTACTAGCTAAACTACAAGCGCTGGTACCTCTCCTCCGCCTCCCTCGACCGACATCGCCGGCAAGGTTGGCTTTGGATCGGCCCGGCACGCGGGAGGACTCGGGAGGAGACTGTAGCGGGGGGGGGGGGGGGGGGGAGGGGGGAAGAGGCAGGGAGGGGAAATGGATTCTGTGCTTTTGCGTACTATCCTTGTTCAGTCCGTGAGTATGTGCACGTCGGCACATGTCTTTGACAAAGACTGCTTGCTACTCACATAGTATGCAAGAGACATACTATGTGAGTATGCGCACATGAACGGAAAACCATATACTAGTATGCAGAATAATGCGTCCATGGAAGCATCTTGGCAAGTTTAGTCTATAGAATTCCATGACATGTGCAGAATTTGTCTAGAAAAGTACTGCAGCACCACAACAAATAATTTGGAAGGTTTCATAAATATAGTAGTAGTACTGTCAAACTTAGCGCATCTCCACCGGCATGACCCAACCGGTCTGAACGCATCTAAATGGATGCGCGGGTCGGCCGTGCCCCCTCCAGCGCGGGGCGACTCATCCGGACCGACTCGTCTGGCCTATCCCATCCGTGCACCAAATTTGGGCAACGGTTGCGTTGGGACGGACAACGGGCATGTCCTCACGTGTCCTTCCCGCAAGGGCTGAGGGCCCGCATGGCAGCGACACAATGGTCTTCTTCCACTAGCCATCAATTGAGAGAGGTAGGCTACTCTAAAGGCTGGCCGCGCCGCTGACGCTTTCCCTCCTGTGCTGGCGACGCCGCCTTACGCCTGCGCTCCTGCCGCCACACATCAATGTTGTCGTTTCAGCCTCCGCGTCGGCAACCAATGCCGTGCCCTTTTAAACAGGCCACTCGCGGCCATCTTCTTCCACACCGCACTCTCCTCCCTCCCATCCTTCACTACCGGTAGCAAGCCATGGCCGACGGCATTGGATCGAGGGGAGGACCACCGGGCTCTGGCCATGGCCGTCGAGGTAGGCGCGGAGGGCGCGGCCAGAGCATCACGCCACCACGGTCTCCCTCTCCACCGGGGCTTAGCCATGGCCGTTGAGGAAGGCATGGGGGGCGCAACCAAACCAGCAAGCCACCACGATCTCCCTCACCACCGGCATCACCACCACCGTTGTCGCAAGATTTCGGGCCCATGGACACCAGTAGTTTCGAGTTCACCGTGACCATCCACTCGAACATGGAGCATGAAAGAAGGGTCCTTCCCCGCAAATCCGCATCGCTGCTTGACGGCGTAGTGCCCCAGCAAGTCATGCTGTGGGCGGCCGGTGGAAAAACCCGCGTGTGGCTAGTGGAGGTGTTGTTCAATCGCCTCGGTCAGATGTTTCTCGCCAACAGATAGGAGGAGTTTGCCCGCGCGCACCGAATCCAAGTCGGCCACTTCATCGTCTTCCAGTACGACGGTGAAGCCATGCTCACCGTCAACGTCTTCGACCACACCATGTGTCGTCTCCACTACCACTCTGAGTCCGACTCCGACGAGTAGGATTAGCACTAGACTATCTAGGCTGTTTACTCACCGTGTATCGTCTTTGGAACCAAATTTTGCAATCTGGGCATCGGCCATTTGCAATGACAAATTTCCATTCAAGTTTAGAAATATTTTACAAGCAAACCTAACCTAGAACAACATTCTAACTATGTGTTGCCTACGGCGCTGGCGGTGGTAGAGACGGCGGGTCGACAAGACCCCATTCTTCTTCGAGAGAGCGCTAGATCGCAAGCTGCGTCTGCAACTCCTCTTCAGCTTGGGCGAGGCGAGCACGCAGGTGAGGGTCGTCGGGATTGGTCCGCACCGCTGTCAAGACCCCATCGTGCCCTTCTGTGAGCGCTAGACGCCGGCGGTGCTCCGGCAGAAAGACGCAGTCCATTACCTCCCATGCGAAAGGCTCACCGGTGGTCTTGTTGCGGTCGAAGTGAGTGCGTCGTCATCGTCAACTACTATACAAACTGAATATTTGCGGCCGCCCTAGAATCGGAGGCGGCAACACGTCTGGTAACTCCGACGGGTCCGGCGGCCACGACAGCTTGAAAGAGTATGAGTTTGGCGGAATATGATGGATATATTATTGAGCCTCATGGACGAGTATATATAGGCGTACAGGAGATTATCTTGGAGTATGAGTCAAGTTAGGTTAGAATCCTAACTATCCTAAAGTACCACAATAACCGTGTACGTATCATACTCTAACATCCCCTCGCAGTCGTAGCGATAGCGTCGTGAACAAACCGGAACGTCGCGGACAGTCAGACTAGATATAAACCGAAGTAGCATCCAGTAGGCTGACATCCCCTGCAGTCATAGCGGAAATGTCTTGGACAGTGTCACGTCGCGGTAGCTTGAACTGTAGAGGAAGCTGATGATGCTCAAGAGAGGTGGTAGCCCTTGTGCCGATGTCGAGGGAGCCGAGAGCGTGAGGCGGTGCCATGATCGAGGTAGCCGTGCTCGGGGGCGTGCTTGGCGTAGACAGGCGCGAGATCGGTTGATCAGACCGACGGTGCACTGTATGCGCCATGGTGTGGACGACGCGTAGATCGGATCCGATGGCGACGTTGTCGGTGAAGTCCCAGACGATGACGACGAAGAAGATCCGAGGGGAGGCGGCCGCGGTAAGCCTTCTGAGGAAGGCGTAGCAGCCGTTCGTGGTGCGCGACAGCCTGCCGAGGCAGGCGCAGCAGCAGAGGGGGCAGGCGCACGGACGCGATGTAGATCCTCGATGCCGATGGTCGGAGTAGAGGCGCGACGATGACGACGACGGTGGACGACTCAATCCGATCTAAGAACGGTAAACCAAAAAGAAAGTCAATCAAGAGATCGGAGAAAAAGACTTACATGGCAGCCGATCACGGATCGACGGACGAACCCTGCATACGGGTTGCGCAGCCCCCGGCGGAGATCATGGAGATCGACCTTCCAGGGGGCAGTGCGGCGGAAGCTAGGGTTTGAGATCGATTTATGCTGATACCATGAAAGAGTATCAGTTTGGTGGAATATGATGGATATATTATTGAGCCTCATGGACGAGTATATATAAGCGTACAGAGGATTATCTTGGAGTACGAGTCAAGTTAGGCTAGAATCCTGACTATCCTAAAGTACCACAATAACCGTGTACGTATCATACTCTGCCGCGGTTGCGATCGCCAATGTCGCGACGCTGATGTCCAGGCATGGTGGTTTATGGGGGATTTCTGGTTATATTCTATCTAGGTTGGTCCTCCCTTTTTTATGGCTGCGTCTGGAAAACGTCCAGAACAGGCGGGAAGCGGGAAAAAAATGCGAGAAGCAATGAGACGGTGGGAACATACTAGAAATACACCGGCGCTAGCGCCGATGACCATAGTGAGATGGCCTATTTATCAAACGCGAACAGATGATCACGCCACTGGACGCGGTTGGCCGAACAAGATGGACGCGCCAAATCACCCGCGGCCCGATGAAGATGCAACCGACACCCTTATATTTCAGAGATCGCATCGATGTCCAAAATGACAACTAGAATCTCTGTGATGGAGCCATTCACGTGGAACCTGACACGTACAAATGGCATGTAAAGGCATATGTCCACATCAGCACATGTCGTTGACAACGACTAGGAGCTATTATTTTCGTTCACGTGTAAAAAAGATGGAAATGATATTTTTCGCGATGCATTGGATGGATGCATCTCATACGAATTTTATCCATTTGTTACACAATCAGTATCCAGGAACAACAGTTAAGATTTTTTTCCCTGCGTAGCAACTAATGTTATATCATCATGTTCAGACGTCCGGTCTGTCCCCCTTTTTTGCCCCTATGTTTTTTCTTCTAGTAAGGGCATGGCCAATCGGTAGCCCTGAACCTGTTGCACTGCATGCCACTTAGGCTCGGAGGCCAGATTGTAAGCCAAACCGTGGTCCTCACGTGACAGGTGCTGCCTCTAGAGGAGGCAGCTGCTCCATGGCAAAAGGCAATAGAGAGAGAGGAGGAAAAGAAAAAGATCTCTGCAATGGGGAGTATCATATAGTAGTATCATGCATATGATACTAGTATATGATACCATCTCCACAATGTATAGTATCATATAGTAGTATCATAGTCTTAGTATATTTATTGTTTTATAGGATCTCAATGCAAAATTATGTACAAGATTCATTTGAGATTAGTTTTTCTAGTTCTATTGCTATGATACCGTATCTACCTATGATACCAACATAACCTCTTTAATCATTAATTAGCATGCCACGTCAAAATTTTGCCAACATGGCATGCATGCACTAGTGCACACCCCGCCCTCTAACACCGGTTTGGAGGGCCCTCTAACAGCGGTTGTAGAACCGCTGTTGAGGGTTCGGTGTTAGAGAGCCCCCCCCCTTTAACACCGGTTCTTATACGAACCGGTGTTAAAGGGTGGCGCACGTGGGGCTGCCGCGGGGCTCAGGCCCCCCCTTTAACACCGGTTCGTAACACGATCCGGTGTTAAAGGTTCTGTGCCGCGGCAGGAAAAGGAGATAAATCTCTGCCGCGGCAGAGTTCTGCCGCGGCAGGAAAACGGCCTAAAACTCTGCCGCGGCAGAGTTCTGCCCCTGCCCCGTTCTGGGCGTATTTCTGCGGCGCGGCGGGGACGGGGAGGGGGGAG
The DNA here is from genome assembly GCA_916181665.1 of Avena sativa. Classification (NCBI taxonomy): domain Eukaryota; kingdom Viridiplantae; phylum Streptophyta; class Magnoliopsida; order Poales; family Poaceae; genus Avena; species Avena sativa. Next base: position 452,576,826 of record OV702295.1, on the reverse strand, counting down.
GGGGAATCGATCGGGAGCGGTATACACATACATCGTCATCGGTACATACGAGTACATGAATAATTAAGCAACTATTATTATACACAACATCGTCATTGTGTGGTATTCTCCGTAAACGTTGAAGCATCAAGTACAAGACAAACACGTTCAAGCATATATACAACGTTCATTTTGGTGGATATCTAAAGAGTTCTCCGCTAGGCGTGACGACCTCATCAAATATGAACCCCGCCAATTCCTCTTGAATGGCTCGTATGCGGTCAAATGGTAGGAGTTGGTCCCGCATCCGTTCGATCTGAATATATATGAAGAATGGGGTCAATATATATATAAGAATAAAACTCAACAAAATTGATGGTAATAAAATAATGTTGTGTACTTTGTTTACTTACTCTAAGTTGTTCTAGTGCGGCTTGTCCCGTCGCACATATCGTGTTGCGAATGAACTCGCAAAGATAGTACCCACATAAGTTATTGCCGTGTCCCTGATGCGCGCTCTTTACAAGAATAGAGAGTTCAATCAAAATAATAATCAATAAAGCATGATATAATGGAATTTGAAGCAGAATCAAAGAGATACACAGACCTAGCTAGCTAGTATTACTTACATTTTGGTCTACAAATTTTAGTTCTTCTGACCATTCACCCACGGCCCTGCCCGTGAACCTTTTCGAAACCCTGTCCGACAAAGAAAATGGATAAAGGAGTAATTAATTACTTGTTGTCACGAAAGTTGCCGATCTAGTGCGATAATATGATTGAAATTACCTCTGGAGCATCTCTCTAAAGTCTGCCCATAGCTCTTTTTCTTTTCGTAACGAGTCCATGACAAGAACTTTTCCTGAGTCAGGTTGAATGACTAGCAGAATGAAGTGGAACCTACGCACACATAACTCATCATCAGTTACACTTAACATCGAGTAAGCCGAAACAGAATGTGTACAAGAGAGGGTAACAGTACTCACGAGAAGTTGTAAGGCAATAGTATTTCCCTTTTGGTTTGTTGTCTCAGTAAAGACCTTAGCAATAAATCTTCTGTTTGCCCGGGTTTGGTTCTTACTACTTCTTCATGAACTCTATTTGGGTCAACGAACCCAATGTCAAAAGGTCCTCCTTTCATGCATTCCATAATCTTTTTCCTGCATAATAGTATATACATATATGGTGAGCATATATATATACATGCAATTAATAAAGTGAATGAGATGAGATAGAAAATACAGAAATAGTACTTACACACAATAAAGGCTGATGGCAGCTTTGTCGAGTTCCTTCTGATTGAATAGAAAATGCAAGTCTTGAATGTTGAAGTCGATCTCGTCGTCTCCGCACAAGAAAATCTCATCTCTTATATGCACCGTGATCCATTCTTCCTTTCTCATCTTGCAGAAATCAAGGTACCACTTGTGCAATATTCGCATCTTTGTTGGTAGATTCTTGAGCTCCTCTTTCTTGACGAGATTCTTCCCATACTTCCATGGCTGTATGGGGTTGACATCGCATTTGGGCAAGTTGTCTCCCATGATGTTCAAGTATGCAATGTAAGTCATCCCCATCTCATTGGCCTTTCTTTGTAGCTCTGCCTCGTAACCATTTACGGGAGGAGCGTCCCGTGTGTCGAACACTTGGAGCGGGGCGCATGATTGGTTTTCCTGCTCTCCGAGCATGGGAACTGTTTTCTGGGGTGCCGCACGACTGCTACTTTCAGTCTCCCTACGGCGCCTTGCATCCGCCTTCAAAATCTGGCGCTCGTAGTCCGGCACAAGTGGGGTTTCAGGTTTCAAAAGATTTTTGTAAAACTTCTCCACTACCGCCGGATCTATTTTCTCCTTTGGCTCGGCCCGTCTAGGTGCAAAGAATTTCTTGACCTCTTCTTCCGAGATCCTATTGGTCTCCTCGTCGCTGCGATTCCACGGTAAAACCGGCAATGGCTTGGCGGAAGGCTGCGGGACGTAGTTTTTTGAACTCTTTGTGGCAGTGCTAGTGATGCTCTTCGTGGCAGTGCTCTTCCGCTTACGCTGAGGAGATGGCTGAAGTGCCGGAGATGGCTGACGGGCAGGAGATGGCTGGCGCGCCGGAGATGGCTGGCGCGCCGGAGATGGCTGCTGCGCAGGAGATGGCTGAAGAGCCGGAGATGGCTCCCGCGCAGGAGATGGTTGAAGCGGCTCAGACTGCTGACGCTGCGGAGACGGCGGGGGTGCCAGTGGCCTCCAATTTGGAAGCACGATGTGTTCCTTCTTCCAAAAAATGGTTGTTTTCACTGCAAATTTGAGTTGAGTTTCCCCTTCACCTGTAGCATGGTCAAGCTGTGCTTCCTCATATTCCTTCACAACCTCATCCACCCCGACAATAGCATAGCCATCTGGAATCGGTCGGCAGTGGTAAGTTCCACCAGCTACAGGAGATAAGGCATAGCCGACAGCCACCTTAATGGATAAGCCCATTAATCTCACATGCAGCTCAGCGTGTTCGCTCTCCGTGATCTCATCCACGGGGTATCGAGGACCCGCCATTTCAAGAGTGGGCTGCACGTTCTCCGTGGAAGCCACGCTGCTTTTTCGCGCAGAGTCTGGGCCGCCGGCAGCTTCCAATGCAGGCTCTTCATGCCGCTGAGATGGGCCGGTAGCTTGATGGCTCTGTTGTGCATTCACTTGCGCCTGCAGCGCCACAAGTGCATGTTCTATCTGTGTCATCCGCTCTGTACGCTCTTTTTCTTTTCTGCCGCGCCATCTGTAAGAGTCGCTCCACTCGGCAAACCCATCCTTCCACGTCATACCCCCTGTGTCTCGTGCATGTCCAGGGTGTTCTTTTTTACCGATGGCGCGTGTGAGCTGGTCATTCTCTCTGTCGGGATGGAAGGTCCTGGCGGCTGTTTCCTCGTATGCCGTGATGAGTTCAGTGACGGGTTTGGCAAGGAGGGTTGGAAAGATACACAATCCTGTTTCTGGGTCCAACCTTGCCACGATTCTGTAGAACCAAGTCTTTGCACGTAGGTCCCACCCATGTGTCTGGGGTGTGATCCCTCTATCGTGCAGGGCCTTCTCAGCTTCCTCCCACTTAGGCCTCTGAGATATGTAGCCACCTGACCCTGTCCTCTGGTGATATTCCTTCTTCTGGGCATTTAGCGTATTGGTTTCTGACCTCTTTGTAGCTATAGCACCTTCCTTGTATGCCACAAATTCGTGCCAGTGAGGTCTTATCTTCGCATAATATGCGTCTTCGAAATCTGGAGTCTCGCGAGCTTGACAAATTTGTTCAATTTGGTCTTCCAGTTGCGGAAAGCGTCAGCCATCTTCTTTAGAGTCCACTCTTTGACCTTTTCCTTTATAACCAGTTTGTTTTCATCCTCCTCTGGCGGAAGGGTGAAATTTACCAACAGCGAATTCCAAAGCGTTTCTTTGGATCTTTCATAGACAAAGGTACCGTCGCCCTTCTTTGGCTTATTCCAATATTCAATTATGATTGGGATTTGGTCCCTAACAAGAACTCCAGCCTGACGTACAAATTTGTCTGCGGCCTTCTTGGGCTCCATCGGCCTGCCATCAACACGGACTGCTTCGATCGTGAACTTTGCACGATCTTTCAACCGATGGCTCGTGCCTCGCTTGCTCTTTTTCGTAGAAGAAGATGGTTGCTAGTTGGTCGATCCAGAGGGCTAAAAGAAGAAAGAAGCGTTAGTTAATACATGTAGAAGAAGATTGTTGGTGGAAGTCAGCAGAGGCTTAATCAATGCATATACCTCGCCGGACTTTGTAATCACTAAATTGCGTTCACCGGAGTCTTCATCTTCTCCATGACTACTTGAGCTGTCATCATGTCCCTCCAAGTTCAGATATTGTGAGGTGTCCTCATCGATAATGTTCTCCATTATTTCTTCTTCTTCAAGGTTTCTACTAAGTGGATCCATAGTTTCTAAAACAATAATATTATCTAGAGTAAGAGAGTAAACATTCAAGTGGACTTGGATTCATACACAAATATACATATTATTCATATAAAAATACACAAATAGATACACAAATGAAATTAAAACCCTAAGGATGCTTGATCATTTTAAACGAGTTCCGAGGGGTCCAAACCCTAATTCGAAGAAATCCCGGAACATATAGAAGAAGAAGCTGCCGGACAAAAGATTTCACCAAATAGTTATTTCAAAGCCGTGTGAGAATATTACATCAGAAAACAAATCTTGCATGCACGTGTAAGATGGTCTTGTGCGCATGTGTGAATCACATATCTGCCACTCATTTGTTCTTTTTTTTTAGGGAATCTGCCACTCATTTGTTGAGTTGGGTGTGGGTCAGTAAAACATGTAGTGTCAAGTGTAGCTATGCCTAGGCAGCAGTGACACGGCGGCAAAGCAATGTTTTTTTTTTGTCGTCAGGGCTTAACCAGGGAACAAATTAAAGGTGTTCCATTGCAGCGGAGCAAGCAAGTTCCAAGAAACCGGAAAAAACCCGGACCTCACGTCTAAGTAAGAAGCTATAACTAGAGAAGGCTATCAAAGAAGAGAAAAGGCTAGTGCACCCAAGGGTAGACACGTATTACTATTACTACTATTACTACATACATGCAGAACACTATAGCTCAATAGCAACCGCACCAAGGATCTATACTACATATGTGTAGTGCTCCAAGATCCACTTCCATCTATGTACGATTATGGTGCTTCTCCATTTGAGCATATATTGGCTGGTTAAAAAAAATGCACAAGCTTATTTATAGCAGTAGTACACTAGAGATTTTGCAGGACCATGATGAAACACCTTTATTATTATCTTGTGAATTTGTTCAAGGTATATACATGACCAATTAGTGCCACTGCATACTCATTTCTCTCTTTGTCCATTTGCCATGATACATAGAGACAAACAAGACTGACCATGATAGCGATTCCAAAGTGGGCTTATATTTTTTTGGATGGTAATTAAGAGGGCTGTATAGTCTATAGATAGATAGATCGATTAATTAGCCGATTGCACCAGAACAGATTATCAGCAAGCAAGAAGAGCTAATTGGAATTCACACTCTAGCTAGGCCGGCGCATATACTGCCGCGCGCTGGAGTGAAGTATCAAAGCTTCAGTGACAGATCCACCTCCGCCGCCTCGCCGCTGCTCCAGCCAACGCCGACAGTGGCCGTCGCGCTGCCAGCCCACCCCATGTCGAAGCCCACGACGGGCGCCATCGTCGTCTCAATTGCCGCCGGTGCCGCGGCGGAAGCTGAAGGGTACGCCCAGATGTCCCCGCCGCCGTGGAGCCAGTGGACGTTGGCCGACGCCGGGGAGGACGGGGCGACGGCGGGCAGGTCGCGGCTGCGCTTGGCGAGGGTGCGCTCGAGCTTGTGCGCATTCTGGTGGCCACCGAGCGCCTGCGAGCTGAGGTACTTGCGGTGGCAGTAGTTGCACGCGAACGCCTCCTGCACGGCGCCACCGAGCGCGAGCTGCTGGTCCGCTGCGACGGGTGAGTGAACTTGCCGACGGGCCGAGCAGGCCCTATGTGGTGTACGCGGAAATACCCCGCCTGATCGATCCCAGCTCTATCAAACATGCACCGTTGGAACTTGAGAAATGTGAATCTAGTCCTAGCGTCACTCACCAGTCATGCACCGTTGGAACTTGAGAAATGTGACGTCAGGACCAAAGATCTACACCACCGGCTCAATCCTTTTGAGGATCCGAGCGGCGGCGACGGGGGTGGCGGCTGACGCGGGCGCGCGCGGTGGCGGACGGTGCTGGCGCGGCGGGGGGCGTCGACTGCGACGGCGACGGCTCGCGCGCGGGGAGGGGGGCGACAGCGCTCCCGCGGGATGGCGACGGCGAGGGCGGCGACGGCGAGGGCTGGACGGCGACGGCTGGACAGCGTCGGCTCTTCTCTGCGCACGCGCTTTCGATCTGGCTAGGGGGGGGGGGGGGAAGAAGGAAGGGGAAGGCGCGCGTTATAACCCCCCTTTAACACCGGTTCGTGGCTGGAACCGGTGTTAAAGGGGGGGGTGAATTCGTTTCGCACCCCCCGCCCCTTTAACACCGGTTCCGGTGTTAAAGGGGGGAGGGGGGTGTGCGCGCGCGAAACGAAATAAATGCGCCCCCCTTTAACACCGGTTCGTGGCTGGAACCGGTGTTAAAGGGAGGGGCATTTATTTCATGCATTAAAGGGGTGGGGGCATTTATAATTCAAAAAATAGGATATGAATTTAGAAAATTCATATCTTATTCATTTCAACTCAGAAAAATATGAATAATATATCATAATTTTCAGAAAAATAATATCTATCCATTCATGTAAAAACATTTTATATTTACTTTAGATGAAAATTTTCAAAATGATTAAAACACTTACATATAAATTTTAATTATTCAATTCAAACAAAAATAAATTGTCAAATCCTAAAACTTTGAACATAAGAAATATTAAGCTCGGAAAATGTAAAATGCCTTTTTGGTGCAATAAAAAGGAAAACTTCCTCTTGCAACATTGTTTGCCATGCCATGATGCACATGTATGCACAATATGGCCATATTATCACAAACTATGCCTTGATTCTAGCCATAACATTGGTCATTTGACCCGAAAGCCAAGAAACCTCGAATGAGATAGGTCATTTTGTGAAGGAGATAGAACTGGAATTAAAATACAGAATGCAACTAATAGTAAGTTACATAAAGCACGACTGAAAATTAAGATACATAAAAGAACTAAAAATTAAGATACATGGCCAGATTAAGCAACAATCGGCCGAACTTGTTTCAGAATGTTAGAGTGATTCAGTCATGCTCCTGCCTACACCTGTAATACTCGCCACTGTAGTCGTCGTACTCGCCGCCGCCGTCATCGCTGTCGTCGTCGGGGTCGCCGTAATTGAACCTTGAAGGCTGAGTACGCGTGGGCTGGACTTGAGGGTAGCGCAGACGAGGGTTAGAGTCGGCGGCAGTGTCATAGGCCATGACGCTCTAGAGAGTCCGACCGCGCCACCATAGCCGACGGCCGGCCTCGTTGAAGTTCGGAGGAGGTGGGTCGTCCTCCTCGTGCTTGGCGAGCGCCCTCTCACGCCGATCCACGACGAAGGCTTCCCAAGTAGGGAAATAGTCGGGATGCCATCTGGGATTCCTCCGCTGCTCCGGCGTGAGCTTGAAGTAGTAGTGGTTCTTGATGGCCATCCAGCGCGCCACACCTAGAGGGACAGGAGGAACCGGCACGCCTCCGGTGCTCAGCATCCAGCCGACGAGGACACAGTAGCCCGGCGGGCAGGGGTAGTTCGAGGCGCAAAGCGCCTCCGCCTCCCTAGGGGTTAGTGCTACGGGAAAAAATGGCGGGAAGAAAAATGGAGGGAAGAAATAGAAGGAAGAAAAATGACCATGGGAAAGAGTGATGAGGTTGCAGATATGAGTCTAGAGATGTGCAATGACAATGGAGGCCAACCCTACATATATATATAGTGAAGAACGGGTGGGAAGAACTGGAGGGAAGAACTAGCGGGAAGAACTGGCGGGAAAAAATGGCGGGAAGAAAAATGGCGGGAAAAAATAGCGGGAAGAAAAATGGAGGGAAGAAATAGAAGGAAGAAAAATGGCTCATTTAATACATATCCTGTTAACAGAAGAAATATGACATTGATTTCCATGTTGAGATACATATGTGTGCCAAAAATGGCTCAATTAATACATATAGTCAACTATGATCGCGTCGGCCGTAACCATGGAGTATCAACACCGTTTAACAAGATGGTTGGGTCAGTCTTCACTCTGAAGGACGGAATTTCATCAAACTTATTATAATCTTCTGACATGTATGTCTTGTCCTCCACTCCCACGATGTTTCTTTTCCCTGAAAGAACTATGTGACGCGTTGGCTCATCGTGTGATGTATCTGTTTGCTTATTTTTTTCTTTTTTTCGTTTTGGTAGACATGTCCTTCACATAGAAAACCTGAGCCACATCATTGGCTAAGACAAATGGTTCGTCTAAGTTCTTGTCTACCTTCATAAGATTATTGAGATCCACCGTTGTCATTCCGTACTTCTTGTCTACCTCAACCCCCCCTCCTGTTAGCTTGACCCATTTGCATCGAAACAAGGGGACCTTAAAATTAGGTCCATAGTCAAGTTCCCATATCTCCTCTATGAACCCATAATACGTGGTCTTTTGCCCATTGTCTTCTGCTGCATCGAAGCGGACACCACTATTTTGGTTGGTGCTCTTTTTATCTTGGCCTATCGTGTAAAATGTATTCCCATTTATCTCGTACCCTTGGAAAGTACATACAGTCGAAGATGGTGTCCTGGCCAACAAGTACAGCCGATCCCCAATAGTGGTGTTATTCGTGAGAAGTCTTTGCAGCCAGCCGCCAAAACTCGCCATGTGTTCACTTATAATCCATTCATCAGACTGCCCCGGGTGTTTCAGGCGTATTAAATTCTTGTGTTCATTGATATACGGGGCAACCAAGATAGATCTTTGTAAAACCGTGTAGTGTGCTTGATTGAGAGAATGCCCGTCCCTACATATCATTGCTTTACATCCTAGGGTGCCTTTTCCACACAGTCTCCCCTCATGTCGTGATTCTGGAACACCAATCGCCTTAAGGTCAGAAATAAAATCAACACAGAACTCAATGACCTCCTCTGTTACATAGCCCTTGGAGATGCTTCCTTCTGGCCTAGCACGGTTATGAACATATTTCTTTAAGACTCCCATGTACCTCTCAAATGGAAACATATTGTGTAGAAATACAGGACCGAGAATGGCAATCTCTTCTACTAGGTGAACCAGGAGATGCGTCATAATATTGAAGAAGGATGGTGGGAACACCAACTCAAAGCTGACAAGACATTGGGCCACATTTGTCTGTAACCCTGGTAGGCTTTCTGGATCGATTACCTTCTGAGATATTGCATTGAGGAATGCACATAACTTCACAATGGGTACTCGAACATTTTCAGGTAGAAGCCCCCTCAATGCAATCGGAAGCAATTGTGTCATAATCACGTGGCAGTCATGAGACTTCAGGTTTTGGAATTTTTTCTCTGCCATATTTATTATTCCCTTTATATTTGACGAGAAGCCAGACGGGACCTTGATACTGCTCAGGCATTCAAAAAAGATTTCCTTCTCTGCTTTGGTAAGAGTGTAGCTGGCAGGAGTTAAGTGGCATCGTTTACCCTTCTCGTTCTCAGGATGCATAGGCTCTTCAGGGTCTTTCAGACGTTGCTGGTCCTGCCGTGCTTCCGGTGTATCTTTTGTCTTCCCATACACTCCTAGGAAGCCTAGCAGGTTCACGCAAACATTCTTCGTCACGTGCATCACGTCGATTGAAGACCGGACCTCTAACACTTTCCAATAGGGTAGGTCCCAAAATATAGATTGCTTCTTCCACATGGGCGCGTGTCCGGCATCGTCATTCGGAACAGATAGACTGTCAGGATCTTTTCCAAAGATTACTTCTAGGTCCTTGACCATACCAAATACCTCCTCACCGGTACGGAGGGCAGACTTGCTCCGGGGTTCTGCCAGACGTTTGAAATGCTTGCCTTTCTTTCTTACTGGATGCAGGTTCGGAAGAAATCGACGATACCCTAGGTACACAACCTTCTTACATTTATCCAAATATACACTTTCAGTCTCATCTAAACAGTGTGTGCATGCATTGTATCCCTTGTTTGTCTGCCCTAAAATGTTACTAAGAGCAGGCCAATCATTGATGGTTACGAAAAGCAATGCTCGTAGGTCAAATGGCTCCCCTTTGTGCTCATCCCACATACGTACACCTGGTTTGGCCCATAGCTGTAAAAGTTCTTCAACTAATGGCCTTAGGTACACATCAATGTCATTGCCGGGTTGCCTCGGGCCTTGGATGAGCACTGGCATCATAATGAACTTCCTCTTCATACACAACCAAGGAGGAAGGTTATAGATACATAGAGTCACAGGCCAGGTGCTGTGACCGCAGCTCTAGTCACCAAAAGGATTCATGCCATCTGTACTTAGACCAAACCTTAAGTTCCTTGCGTCACGTGCGAAGTCCGGGTACTCTCGCTCGACTTTTCTCCACTGTGACCCATCAGCGGGGTGTCTCAACATCGCGTCTTTCTTACGATCTTCCATGTGCCATCGCAACAACTTGGCATGCTCTTTATTTCTGAAGAGACGTTTTAACCGTGGTATTATAGGAGCATACCACATAACCTTGGCAGGAACCTTCTTCCTAGGGGCCTCGCCCTCAACATCGCCAGGATCATCTCGTCTGATCTTATACCGCAGTGCAGTGCATACTGGGCATGCATCCAAATTCTCGTACTTCTCACCGCGGTAGAGGATGCAGTCATTAATGCAGGCATGTATCTTCTGCACGTCTAATCCTAGAGGGCAGACAACCTTCTTTGCTTGGTATGTACTGTCGGGCAACTCATTATTTCTTGGAAGAAGATTCTTCGCTGTCAGTCACACCGTTCTCTGCCTTCCATTGCAGCAAATCCAGTGTGGTACCTAGCTTTTTGTGGCCATCTTCGCAAGTTGGGTACAACAATGTTTTGTGATCCGTTAACATCTGCTCCAGCTTCTCCTTCTCCTTTTCAGTTTCACATTCTTCCTTTGCATCAGTAATGGCCCGACCAAGATCGTCATCAGCAGGCCCATCTGCTGCCTCTTGATCTTCATTATCTACCCCCGTTGCAGTATCATCATATTCAGGATACATATTATGATAGTTGTCATCATCCTCTTCTTCTTCGTTGTCTTCCATCACAACCCCTTTTTCTCCGTGCTTGGTCCAACAATTATAGCTGGGCATGAAACCGGATCGAAGCAGGTGGGCGTGAATGGTTCTGGTATTTGAGTAGTCTTTCTTGTTCTGTCAGTGAACACACGGACAGCACATAAAACCATTGTGACCACGGTTTGCATTAGCCACAACGATGAAATTTTGGAGGCCCGTAATGTACTCGGAAGTGTGGCGGTCACCGTACATCCATTGCCGGTTCATCTGCGTTAATATATAGTATATATCAAAAAATAATAGGGAGATGACCATTTATATATATAGTACATCAATGACACATGAAAGGATAGTTGCCGACCTCGACCGAGAAGGAAAGAGCAACGAGAAAACTTATTTTGAGCTCTCGGGCATTTCACCGAACACCTCTTGTGCATACGAAAAAAACACAAACTAGCACACTTCACACCCTCTTGCTAGGATCCAAAATGAGATAGTGAAAAAATGGAAGAGTGGGGTGTGGGCTGCGGTGTCTTATATAGCCCCCCCTTTAACACCGGTTCAAGCCACAAACCAGTGTTAAAGGGGGGCTGCGCGGGCCACTGGTGCAGGGGCCTTTAACACCGGTTCGTGCCACAAACCGGTGTTAAAGGGGGGCTCCTTTTTGCTGCACGGGCCACGCTGGTACAGGCCCCCCCTTTAACACCGGTTCGTAGAAGAACCGGTGTTAAAGCCCATTTCCAGGCTCAACCAAAGGCCTCGTTTCCACTAGTGATGATACTACCTATGATACCCTCATTCGGGCTAGTCTAAGGCTGGTCATAGTGGTAGTATCATAGTACTACTATCATGCATATGATACTAGTGTATGATACTATCTCCATAGTGCGTGATATCATATGATAGTATCATACTAGTACTATATTTAATAATTTATAGAATCTCAATACAAAATTGTGTACAAGATTTATTTGTATGAGAATTTTCTAATTTTACGTGCTATGATACTATATCTACCTATGATACTCTAATCATCTATTTCTTCATTAATAATAGTGCCACATCAGATTTTTACCAACATGGCATGCATGATACTAGCTATGATACTGTATCTACCTATGATACTCTAATCATCTATTTCTTCATTAATAATAGTGCCACATCAGATTTTTACCAACATGGCATGCATGATACTAGCTATGATATTTCCACTAGGACCAGCCTAAGGGCACGACCAATAGGTCTTCCAGACCTACTGTCCTGCATGCCATCTAGGCTTGGATGCCAGCGTGTGAGTCAAATAATGGTCCTGATGTGCCAGGCCCTGTAGAGAAGGCAGCTGCTCCATGGGAAAAAGCAGGAAAAAGAGAGGATAGAAAGAAAAAGAAAAAAAATCACAAATGCTCACATCATTACAGGAGGTTGGCCAAATCAAACCGGTAGCCTCATTTTCCAAGCACTGCTCTAAGAGCTTCTCAAAACAAGATCTATGCATTGCACTATATATAAGAAAAGACATGCTATTATTTAGAGAGGGGGGTGCCGTCTGGTCAAAGGCTTGGCCGTTACGTGCGCCATGATGCCTAAAGTGGCCTTTTTAAAGAGCGCCTTTTCCCCTCTCTCTCTCTAACAGTTGTGTTTTTTTTGCCCAAAAAGGTAGGGAATATATAGCACCTTCTCTCTTCATTCATTGTTCCTTTTGCGATCGTTTTACCCCAATCTGGTAGCAAATCTAGAGCAGCAAAACAAACCAGCACCATAAATAAATTCAGTAAATAGAGCAGATGTAGATAAAGCAGCTAATATAGGTTATATAGTACGGTACTTAACGAGGTTCAACAATTAGGCTGCTCAGCAGCAGCAGCAGCGGACTGCTTCAACACAGACAAGACAAAAGAAGCTGCTTTATAGCAGCAGCAGTAGCAGCAACATCAGCTGATCAGTGGCCCCGCGTGGCTCTGCCAGGAGGGCATCCGCTTCCTCCCTCTGGCGCCTCCTCCACTTCTTGCTGCCCAGCCCCTTGACCTTGGGCACCTTGGGTCTGATCGGGGGCATGCGGCCCTCCTCGATAGCCACCTTCTGGAGGTTGCGGAGGTGAAGACCGAGCGCCTAGTGCTTGGCCCTGAAGCCGTGGACATTCACAAACTCGCCGCAGGTCCTCACGTCCTCGGCATGCTTCATGAGGGAGTTGAAGTCCGTGCCGCGGAGCCTCCTAGTGGGGCAGAAGGGGCACCTGTACACATCGCCGGCGAAGAAGTTGTTGTACTGACCGGACTTCAGCCTCCTCAGCACATGACGAGTCTTGGTGTCCTGCGACTCGTCGTCGCTGCTATCCTCCTGTTGGAAAAAACAGAAGAGTGAAATAAGGACATAATTGAGATACTTTGATTATCGGGATTGATTTTTTGCATAAATTAACCGAATGAGATCTCCCGATTATTCCCCAAATCTCAAACCAAATCGAATACCGATCCCAACTACGAATAGGGGATTCATCGAAAATCGAGATCTAACACAATAGGAGTAGCTACTGTAAAAAATATGAACAGCCGAGCCCTAATAACATACGATCTAGCATCCAACGATGGGAACGGGGGAAGAACAAGGGAAGGGGAGAAAACCCTGGTTACCTCAGACCACGGGTCGGCGATGCTGGTGTCGTAGGGGTTCTCCGGCCTTATGTAGACAACCTCCTCGTAGGGGTCCCAGCCGAGCGGGATCTGTCCGAGACCGGCGGGGTCCTCCTCACTGGAGGCTACGGCGGATGCGGGGACGGGGACGGGAGGCTCCTCGCCGGCTGCCTTGGAGGCGCCGATGGCCACCGCGCTGATCTTATCCATCGCCGGCATGGTTGGGGTCTAGTTGGGCGTTTGCAGAAGGTGATGGGACAGTGGAAACGGTTGAGTGAGCGAGTGCGTGATGAGTGGGAGTGGGAGTGGAGTGGGGAGGCCTCTATTAAAGGAGAAGGGAAGCAGCGTTTCGTTGCACTACCGTGCACTGCGTAGGCTAATGCACCGTGCACGGCCACACGTGTCCACTACCGCCCCGTGCACCGCACACGCGTACCGTGAGTCACGTTTTTTCCGTCGTGTCTAACCATGGCGATTTAGTTGTACTCAGTTTTTCCTACCAACCGTTGATCCTCTGTGATCTAGCGAACATGATAACCCTTATATCTGTCGGGGGCACCCCTCTATCCATGCAAAATAACGAGTATGCCACCGGAACTTTAACAACATAAACATGTGAACTTGAATATATTTTGAAGGGTACGAAAATAGAAATCCACATAGTTTAAGGGTCTAGATACGGTAAGAGAACTAAATATTATTAGTAGCCGGGCCAACACAGTGACGGGGTTGGTCAGCTAGGAGTTGCTGATTCCTAAGTAAGCGGACACTAGGCCGTTCTTGACATACTCCCTCAGGAACTTTCCATAAGCAGCGTGCTTAGCCTTGGTCGCCGACTTGTGTTTACTAGCCGCGCTTTTACCGATGCCAACCGCATGCAGAATCAAGCTGGCAATCCTCGGGTTGACTCCTTTCTTACAGAAAGGGCACCTGAGCTCCCCAAGTCGAGTGCGGAAAGGGATTATCCCGCTCTTGAGCTTCTTCATGACATGGCGGCTCTTGTTGTCCCTAGTCTCCTTGTCAGAGTCCATCTCACTTGAATACACCTGTAATGTATAGAATACAAACCGAAATGAGCAAAATAATAAATATATATTCCTTCCACCATTCCAAGTTACTTTTGATGCAATAACATGTCTATACAGGTTCAACAGTTCATTACGGCCGTCTCCCCAGCTCGCTCCTAAATTAATGTGGTTTGTGTTCTTGGCAACTTATTAATAAATAAATAATGTGGATTCATTCAGAACAGACTAGATCTCTCCATGTACCGGTTCGTACGTTGCATCTAATCATTAGGACTAGATTTTTTTATGATGCCTGGATAGATTAAGCTCGAGCAGAAAATATGAAACATGTAGAAATAGATGTACCTCCGGGTACACGAGCGGAGCGTGTTCGTCGAACTCCACGCCCTCATCGGCGCCTCCGAAGTCGTCAGCACCGGCGTGCACATGGTCCCCCAAGGGGTTGAACTGCACGTCCTCCTCGGCCTGTGCTGCGTGATGCTCCTCCAGATCTGCTGCGTGAAGCACCACCCCGGTGACGATGCCCGGACACTCACCCCCACGCACTGGTTTCATGGAGAAGGTTCGTGCAAGTACGTTCAAGATTGTGGTGTTTTGCTGGATAGGGAAGAGAGTAATGGATGAGTGCGAATGGAGGACCCGATAGGCTGGGTTTTTAATGCAGGGACGTTTAGGCCTCCTCGAGGGCCCCGGTTCACAGCTCTTGCAGCTGCGGCTGCCGCGTGGAAGGTTCGTGTGGTGGGGGCTGACGGAAGTGAGAGTGCAGGCGCGCTGCATAGTAAAAATGGTATAGCCGGTGGTCCGTGGATGACCAGTTGCCGTGTAGTATACTTGTAGCCTTTGCAGACTAGATTAAACATGACATGACCACTTGACCACTTTTTCCATGGACGGCATCGTGTTCCTTCTTGTAGAAGTCTCGTTGAGGGAGACATCCGTGCTGTCTCGCGCTGTCCTGTGAAGGGCACGACATGTGCAACGAGCCTCGTTGGATCACACAGGATCAACGGTTGGTGCGCACGATCCGCGTGACAGCTGTGACAACCAATCAGGGCGTAGCAGACAGAGTGGGCACAGGTTTGGGCTTCTACGAGAGAGAGAGAGAGAGAGAGAGAGAGAGAGAGAGAGAGAGAGAGAGAGAGAGAGAGAGAGAGAGAGAGAGAGAGAGAGAGGATGTTTGTTCTTATACTAAAACCACAAACAAACATGGATCAACCACTAGAGTCATTGCATGTGTGTTCTTATACTAAAACCAACATGGATCCACCAGTGGTCATTGCATGTGTGTTCTTTCCACAAACCACACATGGATCCACCAATGGTCAATGCATGTGTGTTCTTTCCACAAACCACATATGGATCAACTAGAGTCATTGCATGTGTGTTCTTTCCACAAACCACACATGGATCAACCACTAGAGTCATTGCATGTTTGTTCTTATACTAAAACCACAAACCAACACTAGAGTCATTGCATGTGTGTTCTTTTCCACAAACCACACATGGATCCACCAGTGGTCATTGCATGTGTGTTCTTTCCATAAACCACATATGGATCAACCACTAGTCATTGCATGTGTGTTCTTTCCATAAACCACACATGGATCAACCACTAGAGTCATTGCATGTTTGTTCTTATACTAAAACCACAAACCAGCACTAGAGTCATTGCATGTGTGTTCTTTTCGACAAACCACACATGGATCCACCACTAGAGTCATTGCATGTGTGTTCTTTCCACAAACCACATATGGAACAACCAGAGTCATTGCATGTGTGTTCTTTCCACAAACCACACATGTGGACCCACCAATGGTCATTGCATGTGTGTTATTTCCACAAACCACACATGGATCAACCACTAGAGTCATTGCATGTGTGTTCTTTCCACAAACCACATATGGATCAACCACTAGAGTATTTGCATGTGTGTTCTTATACTAAAACCAACACTAGAGTCATTGCATGTGTGTTATTTTCACAAACCACACATGGATCAACCACTAGAGTCATTGCATGTGTGTTATTTCCATAACCAAACATGGATCAACCACTAGAGTCATTGCATGTGTGTTCTTATACTAAAACCAACATGGATCCACCAGTGGTCATTGCATGTGCGTTCTTTCCACAAACCACACATGGATCAACCACTAGAGTCATTGCATGTGTGTTATTTCCACAAACCACACATGGATCAACCACTAGAGTCATTGCATGTGTGTTTTTATACTAAAACCACAAACCAGTACTAGAGTCATTGCATGTGTGCTCTCTTATACTAAAACCACAAACCAGTACTAGAGTCATTGCATGTGTGTTCTTTTCCACAAACCACACATGGATCCTCAAGTGGTCATTGCATGCGTGTTCTTTCCACAAACCACATATGGATCAACCAGAGTCATTGCATGTGTGTTCTTTCCACAAACCACACATGGATCAACCACTAGAGTCATTGCATGTTTGTTATTATACTAAAACCAACACTAGAGTCATTCCTTGTGTGTTCTTTTCACAAACCACACATGGATCAACCACTAGAATCATTGCATGTGTGTTCTTTCCACAAACCACATATGGATCAACCACTAGAGTCATTGCATGTGTGTTCTTATACTAAAACCAACACTAGAGTCATTGCATGTGTGTTCTTTCCACAAACCACACATGGATCAACCACTAGAGTCATTGCATGTGTGTTATTTCCACAACCAAACATGGATCAACCACTAGAGTCATTGCATGCGTGTTCTTATACTAAAACCAACATGGATCCACCAGTGGTCATTGCATGTGTGTTATTTCCACAAACCACACATGGATCAACCACTAGAGTCATTGCATGTGTGTTCTTTCCACAAACCACATATGGATCAACCACTAGAGTCACTAAATGTGTGTTCTTCTACTAAAACCAACACTAGAGTCATTGCATGTGTGTTCTTTTCACAAACCACACATGGATCAACCACTAGAGTCATTGCATGTGTGTTATTTCCACAAACAAACATGGATCAACCACTAGAGTCATTGCATGTGTGTTCTTTTCCACAAACCACACATGGATCCACCAGTGGTCATTGCATGTGTGTTCTTTTCCACAAACCACACATGGATCCACCAGTGGTCATTGCATGTGTTTTCTTTCCACAAACCACATATGGATCAACCACTAGAGTCATTGCATGTGTGTTTTTTTCCACAAACAACTTATGGATCAACCAGTGGTCATTGCATGTGTGCTCTTTCCACAAACCACATGTGGACCCATTACAGTCATTGCATGTGTTATTTCCACAAACCACACATGGATCAACCACTAGAGTCACTGCACATGTGTTATTTCCACAAACCACACATGGATCAACCACTAGAGTCATTGCATGTGTGTTCTTTTCACAAACCACATATGGATCAACCACTAGAGTCATTCCATGTGTGTTCTTTTCCACAAACAACTTATGGATCAATCAGTGGTCATTGCATGTGCGTTCTTTCCACAAACCACATGTGGACTCATTACAGTCATTGCATGTGTGTTATTTCCACAAATCACACATGGATCAACCAATAGAGTCATTGCATATGTGTTATTTCCACAAACCACACATGGATCAACCACTAGAGTCATTGCATGTGTGTTCTTATACTAAAACCAACACTAGAGTCATTGCATGTGTGTTGTTTTCACAAACCACACATGGATCAACCACTAGAGTCATTGCATGTGTGTTATTTCCACAAACAGACATGGATCAACCACTAGAGTCATTGCATGTGTGTTCTTTTCCACAGACCACACATGGATCCACCAGTGGTCATTGCATGTGTGTTCTTTCCACAAACCACATGTGGATCAACCACTAGAGTCATTGCATGTGTGTTATTTCCATAAACCACACATGGATCAACCACTAGAGTCATTGCATGATTGTTCTTATACTAAAATCACAAACCAACACTAGAGTCATTGCATGTGTGTTCTTTCCACAAACCACACATGGATCAACCACTAGAGTCATTGCATGTTTGTTCTTATACTAAAACCACAAACCAGCAATAGAGTCATTTCATGTGTGTTCTTTTCCACAAACCACACATGGGTCCACCACTAGAGTCATTGCATGTGTGTTCTTTCCACAAACCACATATGGAACAACCAGAGTCATTGCATGTGTGTTCTTTTCCACAAACCACACATGGATCCACCACTACAAACCACATATGGAACAACCAGAGTCATTGCATGTGTGTTCTTTCCACAAACCACACATGTGGACCCACCAGTGGTCATTGCATGTGTGTTATTTCCATAAACCACACATGGATCAACCACTAGAGTCATTGCATGTGTGTTCTTTCCACAAACCACATATGGATCAACCACTAGAGTCATTGCATGTGTGTTCTTATACTAAAACCAACACTAGAGTCATTGCATGTGTGTTCTTTTCATAAACCACACATGGATCAACCACTAGAGTCATTGCATGTGTGTTATTTCCACAACCAAACATGGATCAACCACTAGAGTCATTGCATGTGTGTTCTTATACTAAAACCAACATGGATCCACCAGTGGTCATTGCATGTGTGTTCTTTCCACAAACCACACATGGATCAACCACTAGAGTCATTGCATGTGTGTTATTTCCACAAACCACACATGGATCAACCACTAGAGTCATTGCATGTGTGTTCTTATACTAAAACCACAAACCAGTACTGGAGTCATTGCATGTGTGTTCTTATACTAAAACCAGAAACCAATACTAGAGTCATTGCATGTGTGTTCTTTTCCACAAACCACAGTTGGGTCCACCAGTGGTCATTGCATGTGTGTTCTTTCCACAAACCACATATCGATCAACCACAGTCATTGCATCTGTGTTCTTTCCACAAACCACACATGGATCAACCACTAGAGTCATTGCATGTTTGTTCTTATACTAAAACCAACACTAGAGTCATTGCTTGTGTGTTCTTTTCACAAACCACACATGGATCAACCACTAGAGTCATTGCATGTGTGTTCTTTCCGCAAACCACATATGGATTAACCACTAGAGTCATTGCATGTGTGTTCTTATACTAAAACCAACACTAGAGTCATTGCATGTGTGTTCTTTCCACAAACCACACATGGATCAACCACTAGAGTCATTGCATGTGTGTTATTTCCACAACCAAACATGGATCAACCACTAGAGTCATTGCATGTGTGTTCTTATACTAAAACCAACATGGATCCACCAGTGATCATTGCATGTGTGTTATTTCCACAAACCACACATGGATCAACCACTAGAGTCATTGCATGTGTGTTCTTTCCACAAACCACATATGGATCAACCACTAGAGTCACTGAATGTGTGTTCTTCTACTAAAACCAACACTAGAGTCATTGCATGTGTGTTCTTTTCACAACCACACATGGATCAACCACTAGAGTCATTGCATGTTTGTTCTTATACTAAAACCACAAACCAGCACTAGAGTCATTTAATGTGTGTTCTTTTCCACAAACCACACATGGGTCCACCACTAGAGTCATTGCATGTGTGTTCTTTCCACAAACCACATATGGAACAATCATAGTCATTGCATGTGTGTTCTTTCCACAAACCACACATGTGGACCCACCAGTGGTCATTGCATGTGTGTTATTTCCATAAACCATACATGGATCAACCACTAGAGTCATTGCATGTGTGTTCTTTCCACAAACCACATATGGATCAACCACTAGAGTCATTGCATGTGTGTTCTTATACTAAAACCAACACTAGAGTCATTGCATGTGTGTGTTCTTTTCATAAACCACACATGGATCAACCACTAGAGTCATTGCATGTGTGTTATTTCCACAACCAAACATGGATCAACCACTAGAGTCATTGCATGTGTGTTCTTATACTAAAACCAACATGGATCCACCAGTGGTCATTGCATGTGTGTTCTTTCCACAAACCACACATGGATCAACCACTAGAGTCATTGCATGTGTGTTATTTCCACAAACGACACATGGATCAACCACTAGAGTCATTGCATGTGTGTTCTTATACTAAAACCACAAACCAGTACTAGAGTCATTGCATGTTTATTCTTATACTAAAACCAGAAACCAGTACTAGAGTCATTGCATGTGTGTTCTTTTCCACAAACCACAGATGGATCCACCAGTGGTCATTGCCTGTGGGTTCTTTCCACAAACCACATATGGATCAACCAGAGTCATTGCATGTGTGTTCTTTCCACAAACCACACATGGATCAACCACTAGAGTCATTGCATGTTTGTTCTTATACTAAAACCAACACTAGAGTCATTGCTTGTGTGTTCTTTTCACAAACCACACATGCATCAACCACTAGAGTCATTGCATGTGTGTTCTTTCCACAAACCACATATGGATCAACCACTAGAGTCATTGCATGTGTGTTCTTATACTAAAACCAACACTAGAGTCATTGCATGTGTGTTCTTTCCACAAACCACACATGGATCAACCACTAGAGTCATTGCATGTGTGTTATTTCCACAACCAAACATGGATCAACCACTAGAGTCATTGCATGTGTGTTCTTATACTAAAACCAAAATGGATCCACCAGTGATCATTGCATGTGTGTTATTTCCACAAACCACACATGGATCAACCACTAGAGTCATTGCATGTGTGTTCTTTCCACAAACCACATATGGATCAACCACTAGAGTCACTGAATGTGTGTTCTTCTACTAAAACCAACACTATAGTCATTGCATGTGTGTTCTTTTCACAACCACACATGGATCAACCACTAGAGTCATTGCATGTTTGTTCTTATACTAAAACCACAAACCAGCACTAGAGTCATTTAATGTGTGTTCTTTTCCACAAACCACACATGGGTCCACCACTAGAGTCATTGCATGTGTGTTCTTTCCACAAACCACATATGGAACAATCATAGTCATTGCATGTGTGTTCTTTCCACAAACCACACATGTGGACCCACCAGTGGTCATTGCATGTGTGTTATTTCCATAAACCACACATGGATCAACCACTAGAGTCATTGCATGTGTGTTCTTTCCACAAACCACATATGGATCAACCACTAGAGTCATTGCATGTGTGTTCTTATACTAAAACCAACACTAGAGTCATTGCATGTGTGTTCTTTTCATAAACCACACATGGATCAACCACTAGAGTCATTGCATGTGTGTTATTTCCACAACCAAACATGGATCAACCACTAGAGTCATTGCATGTGTGTTCTTATACTAAAACCAACATGGATCCACCAGTGGTCATTGCATGTGTGTTCTTTCCACAAACCACACATGGATCAACCACTAGAGTCATTGCATGTGTGTTATTTCCACAAACCACACATGGATCAACCACTAGAGTCATTGCATGTGTGTTCTTATACTAAAACCACAAACCAGTACTAGAGTCATTGCATGTGTGTTCTTATACTAAAACCAGAAACCAATACTAGAGTCATTGCATGTGTGTTCTTTTCCACAAACCACAGTTGGGTCCACCAGTGGTCATTGCATGTGTGTTCTTTCCACAAACCACATATCGATCAACCACAGTCATTGCATCTGTGTTCTTTCCACAAACCACACATGGATCAACCACTAGAGTCATTGCATGTTTGTTCTTATACTAAAACCAACACTAGAGTCATTGCTTGTGTGTTCTTTTCACAAACCACACATGGATCAACCACTAGAGTCATTGCATGTGTGTTCTTTCCGCAAACCACATATGGATTAACCACTAGAGTCATTGCATGTGTGTTCTTATACTAAAACCAACACTAGAGTCATTGCATGTGTGTTCTTTCCACAAACCACACATGGATCAACCACTAGAGTCATTGCATGTGTGTTATTTCCACAACCAAACATGGATCAACCACTAGAGTCATTGCATGTGTGTTCTTATACTAAAACCAACATGGATCCACCAGTGATCATTGCATGTGTGTTATTTCCACAAACCACACATGGATCAACCACTAGAGTCATTGCATGTGTGTTCTTTCCACAAACCACATATGGATCAACCACTAGAGTCACTGAATGTGTGTTCTTCTACTAAAACCAACACTAGAGTCATTGCATGTGTGTTCTTTTCACAACCACACATGGATCAACCACTAGAGTCATTGCATGTTTGTTCTTATACTAAAACCACAAACCAGCACTAGAGTCATTTAATGTGTGTTCTTTTCCACAAACCACACATGGGTCCACCACTAGAGTCATTGCATGTGTGTTCTTTCCACAAACCACATATGGAACAATCATAGTCATTGCATGTGTGTTCTTTCCACAAACCACACATGTGGACCCACCAGTGGTCATTGCATGTGTGTTATTTCCATAAACCATACATGGATCAACCACTAGAGTCATTGCATGTGTGTTCTTTCCACAAACCACATATGGATCAACCACTAGAGTCATTGCATGTGTGTTCTTATACTAAAACCAACACTAGAGTCATTGCATGTGTGTGTTCTTTTCATAAACCACACATGGATCAACCACTAGAGTCATTGCATGTGTGTTATTTCCACAACCAAACATGGATCAACCACTAGAGTCATTGCATGTGTGTTCTTATACTAAAACCAACATGGATCCACCAGTGGTCATTGCATGTGTGTTCTTTCCACAAACCACACATGGATCAACCACTAGAGTCATTGCATGTGTGTTATTTCCACAAACGACACATGGATCAACCACTAGAGTCATTGCATGTGTGTTCTTATACTAAAACCACAAACCAGTACTAGAGTCATTGCATGTTTATTCTTATACTAAAACCAGAAACCAGTACTAGAGTCATTGCATGTGTGTTCTTTTCCACAAACCACAGATGGATCCACCAGTGGTCATTGCCTGTGGGTTCTTTCCACAAACCACATATGGATCAACCAGAGTCATTGCATGTGTGTTCTTTCCACAAACCACACATGGATCAACCACTAGAGTCATTGCATGTTTGTTCTTATACTAAAACCAACACTAGAGTCATTGCTTGTGTGTTCTTTTCACAAACCACACATGCATCAACCACTAGAGTCATTGCATGTGTGTTCTTTCCACAAACCACATATGGATCAACCACTAGAGTCATTGCATGTGTGTTCTTATACTAAAACCAACACTAGAGTCATTGCATGTGTGTTCTTTCCACAAACCACACATGGATCAACCACTAGAGTCATTGCATGTGTGTTATTTCCACAACCAAACATGGATCAACCACTAGAGTCATTGCATGTGTGTTCTTATACTAAAACCAAAATGGATCCACCAGTGATCATTGCATGTGTGTTATTTCCACAAACCACACATGGATCAACCACTAGAGTCATTGCATGTGTGTTCTTTCCACAAACCACATATGGATCAACCACTAGAGTCACTGAATGTGTGTTCTTCTACTAAAACCAACACTATAGTCATTGCATGTGTGTTCTTTTCACAACCACACATGGATCAACCACTAGAGTCATTGCATGTTTGTTCTTATACTAAAACCACAAACCAGCACTAGAGTCATTTAATGTGTGTTCTTTTCCACAAACCACACATGGGTCCACCACTAGAGTCATTGCATGTGTGTTCTTTCCACAAACCACATATGGAACAATCATAGTCATTGCATGTGTGTTCTTTCCACAAACCACACATGTGGACCCACCAGTGGTCATTGCATGTGT
This sequence comes from Avena sativa, assembly GCA_916181665.1. Classification (NCBI taxonomy): domain Eukaryota; kingdom Viridiplantae; phylum Streptophyta; class Magnoliopsida; order Poales; family Poaceae; genus Avena; species Avena sativa. The sequence continues at coordinate 452,552,713 of OV702295.1, read as the reverse complement.
GTTATTTCCATAAACCATACATGGATCAACCACTAGAGTCATTGCATGTGTGTTCTTTCCACAAACCACATATGGATCAACCACTAGAGTCATTGCATGTGTGTTCTTATACTAAAACCAACACTAGAGTCATTGCATGTGTGTTCTTTCCACAAACCACACATGGATCAACCACTAGAGTCATTGCATGTTTGTTCTTATACTAAAACCACAAACCAGCAATAGAGTCATTTCATGTGTGTTCTTTTCCACAAACCACACATGGGTCCACCACTAGAGTCATTGCATGTGTGTTCTTTCCACAAACCACATATGGAACAACCAGAGTCATTGCATGTGTGTTCTTTTCCACAAACCACACATGGATCCACCACTACAAACCACATATGGAACAACCAGAGTCATTGCATGTGTGTTCTTTCCACAAACCACACATGTGGACCCACCAGTGGTCATTGCATGTGTGTTATTTCCATAAACCACACATGGATCAACCACTAGAGTCATTGCATGTGTGTTCTTTCCACAAACCACATATGGATCAACCACTAGAGTCATTGCATGTGTGTTCTTATACTAAAACCAACACTAGAGTCATTGCATGTGTGTTCTTTTCATAAACCACACATGGATCAACCACTAGAGTCATTGCATGTGTGTTATTTCCACAACCAAACATGGATCAACCACTAGAGTCATTGCATGTGTGTTCTTATACTAAAACCAACATGGATCCACCAGTGGTCATTGCATGTGTGTTCTTTCCACAAACCACACATGGATCAACCACTAGAGTCATTGCATGTGTGTTATTTCCACAAACCACACATGGATCAACCACTAGAGTCATTGCATGTGTGTTCTTATACTAAAACCACAAACCAGTACTAGAGTCATTGCATGTGTGTTCTTATACTAAAACCAGAAACCAATACTAGAGTCATTGCATGTGTGTTCTTTTCCACAAACCACAGTTGGGTCCACCAGTGGTCATTGCATGTGTGTTCTTTCCACAAACCACATATCGATCAACCACAGTCATTGCATCTGTGTTCTTTCCACAAACCACACATGGATCAACCACTAGAGTCATTGCATGTTTGTTCTTATACTAAAACCAACACTAGAGTCATTGCTTGTGTGTTCTTTTCACAAACCACACATGGATCAACCACTAGAGTCATTGCATGTGTGTTCTTTCCGCAAACCACATATGGATTAACCACTAGAGTCATTGCATGTGTGTTCTTATACTAAAACCAACACTAGAGTCATTGCATGTGTGTTCTTTCCACAAACCACACATGGATCAACCACTAGAGTCATTGCATGTGTGTTATTTCCACAACCAAACATGGATCAACCACTAGAGTCATTGCATGTGTGTTCTTATACTAAAACCAACATGGATCCACCAGTGATCATTGCATGTGTGTTATTTCCACAAACCACACATGGATCAACCACTAGAGTCATTGCATGTGTGTTCTTTCCACAAACCACATATGGATCAACCACTAGAGTCACTGAATGTGTGTTCTTCTACTAAAACCAACACTAGAGTCATTGCATGTGTGTTCTTTTCACAACCACACATGGATCAACCACTAGAGTCATTGCATGTTTGTTCTTATACTAAAACCACAAACCAGCACTAGAGTCATTTAATGTGTGTTCTTTTCCACAAACCACACATGGGTCCACCACTAGAGTCATTGCATGTGTGTTCTTTCCACAAACCACATATGGAACAATCATAGTCATTGCATGTGTGTTCTTTCCACAAACCACACATGTGGACCCACCAGTGGTCATTGCATGTGTGTTATTTCCATAAACCATACATGGATCAACCACTAGAGTCATTGCATGTGTGTTCTTTCCACAAACCACATATGGATCAACCACTAGAGTCATTGCATGTGTGTTCTTATACTAAAACCAACACTAGAGTCATTGCATGTGTGTGTTCTTTTCATAAACCACACATGGATCAACCACTAGAGTCATTGCATGTGTGTTATTTCCACAACCAAACATGGATCAACCACTAGAGTCATTGCATGTGTGTTCTTATACTAAAACCAACATGGATCCACCAGTGGTCATTGCATGTGTGTTCTTTCCACAAACCACACATGGATCAACCACTAGAGTCATTGCATGTGTGTTATTTCCACAAACGACACATGGATCAACCACTAGAGTCATTGCATGTGTGTTCTTATACTAAAACCACAAACCAGTACTAGAGTCATTGCATGTTTATTCTTATACTAAAACCAGAAACCAGTACTAGAGTCATTGCATGTGTGTTCTTTTCCACAAACCACAGATGGATCCACCAGTGGTCATTGCCTGTGGGTTCTTTCCACAAACCACATATGGATCAACCAGAGTCATTGCATGTCTGTTCTTTCCACAAACCACACATGGATCAACCACTAGAGTCATTGCATGTTTGTTCTTATACTAAAACCAACACTAGAGTCATTGCTTGTGTGTTCTTTTCACAAACCACACATGCATCAACCACTAGAGTCATTGCATGTGTGTTCTTTCCACAAACCACATATGGATCAACCACTAGAGTCATTGCATGTGTGTTCTTATACTAAAACCAACACTAGAGTCATTGCATGTGTGTTCTTTCCACAAACCACACATGGATCAACCACTAGAGTCATTGCATGTGTGTTATTTCCACAACCAAACATGGATCAACCACTAGAGTCATTGCATGTGTGTTCTTATACTAAAACCAAAATGGATCCACCAGTGATCATTGCATGTGTGTTATTTCCACAAACCACACATGGATCAACCACTAGAGTCATTGCATGTGTGTTCTTTCCACAAACCACATATGGATCAACCACTAGAGTCACTGAATGTGTGTTCTTCTACTAAAACCAACACTATAGTCATTGCATGTGTGTTCTTTTCACAACCACACATGGATCAACCACTAGAGTCATTGCATGTTTGTTCTTATACTAAAACCACAAACCAGCACTAGAGTCATTTAATGTGTGTTCTTTTCCACAAACCACACATGGGTCCACCACTAGAGTCATTGCATGTGTGTTCTTTCCACAAACCACATATGGAACAATCATAGTCATTGCATGTGTGTTCTTTCCACAAACCACACATGTGGACCCACCAGTGGTCATTGCATGTGTGTTATTTCCATAAACCACACATGGATCAACCACTAGAGTCATTGCATGTGTGTTCTTTCCACAAACCACATATGTATCAACCACTAGAGTCATTGCATGTGTGTTCTTATACTAAAACCAACACTAGAGTCATTGCATGTGTGTTCTTTTCATAAACCACACATGGATCAACCACTAGAGTCATTGCATGTGTGTTATTTCCACAACCAAACATGGATCAACCACTAGAGTCATTGCATGTGTGTTCTTATACTAAAACCAACATGGATCCACCAGTGGTCATTGCATGTGTGTTCTTTCCACAAACCACACATGGATCAACCACTAGAGTCATTGCATGTGTGTTATTTCCACAAACCACACATGGATCAACCACTAGAGTCATTGCATGTGTGTTCTTATACTAAAACCACAAACCAGTACTAGAGTCATTGCATGTGTGTTCTTATACTAAAACCAGAAACCAATACTAGAGTCATTGCATGTGTGTTCTTTTCCACAAACCACAGTTGGGTCCACCAGTGGTCATTGCATGTGTGTTCTTTCCACAAACCACATATCGATCAACCACAGTCATTGCATCTGTGTTCTTTCCACAAACCACACATGGATCAACCACTAGAGTCATTGCATGTTTGTTCTTATACTAAAACCAACACTAGAGTCATTGCTTGTGTGTTCTTTTCACAAACCACACATGGATCAACCACTAGAGTCATTGCATGTGTGTTCTTTCCGCAAACCACATATGGATTAACCACTAGAGTCATTGCATGTGTGTTCTTATACTAAAACCAACACTAGAGTCATTGCATGTGTGTTCTTTCCACAAACCACACATGGATCAACCACTAGAGTCATTGCATGTGTGTTATTTCCACAACCAAACATGGATCAACCACTAGAGTCATTGCATGTGTGTTCTTATACTAAAACCAACATGGATCCACCAGTGATCATTGCATGTGTGTTATTTCCACAAACCACACATGGATCAACCACTAGAGTCATTGCATGTGTGTTCTTTCCACAAACCACATATGGATCAACCACTAGAGTCACTGAATGTGTGTTCTTCTACTAAAACCAACACTAGAGTCATTGCATGTGTGTTCTTTTCACAACCACACATGGATCAACCACTAGAGTCATTGCATGTTTGTTCTTATACTAAAACCACAAACCAGCACTAGAGTCATTTAATGTGTGTTCTTTTCCACAAACCACACATGGGTCCACCACTAGAGTCATTGCATGTGTGTTCTTTCCACAAACCACATATGGAACAATCATAGTCATTGCATGTGTGTTCTTTCCACAAACCACACATGTGGACCCACCAGTGGTCATTGCATGTGTGTTATTTCCATAAACCATACATGGATCAACCACTAGAGTCATTGCATGTGTGTTCTTTCCACAAACCACATATGGATCAACCACTAGAGTCATTGCATGTGTGTTCTTATACTAAAACCAACACTAGAGTCATTGCATGTGTGTGTTCTTTTCATAAACCACACATGGATCAACCACTAGAGTCATTGCATGTGTGTTATTTCCACAACCAAACATGGATCAACCACTAGAGTCATTGCATGTGTGTTCTTATACTAAAACCAACATGGATCCACCAGTGGTCATTGCATGTGTGTTCTTTCCACAAACCACACATGGATCAACCACTAGAGTCATTGCATGTGTGTTATTTCCACAAACGACACATGGATCAACCACTAGAGTCATTGCATGTGTGTTCTTATACTAAAACCACAAACCAGTACTAGAGTCATTGCATGTTTATTCTTATACTAAAACCAGAAACCAGTACTAGAGTCATTGCATGTGTGTTCTTTTCCACAAACCACAGATGGATCCACCAGTGGTCATTGCCTGTGGGTTCTTTCCACAAACCACATATGGATCAACCAGAGTCATTGCATGTGTGTTCTTTCCACAAACCACACATGGATCAACCACTAGAGTCATTGCATGTTTGTTCTTATACTAAAACCAACACTAGAGTCATTGCTTGTGTGTTCTTTTCACAAACCACACATGCATCAACCACTAGAGTCATTGCATGTGTGTTCTTTCCACAAACCACATATGGATCAACCACTAGAGTCATTGCATGTGTGTTCTTATACTAAAACCAACACTAGAGTCATTGCATGTGTGTTCTTTCCACAAACCACACATGGATCAACCACTAGAGTCATTGCATGTGTGTTATTTCCACAACCAAACATGGATCAACCACTAGAGTCATTGCATGTGTGTTCTTATACTAAAACCAAAATGGATCCACCAGTGATCATTGCATGTGTGTTATTTCCACAAACCACACATGGATCAACCACTAGAGTCATTGCATGTGTGTTCTTTCCACAAACCACATATGGATCAACCACTAGAGTCACTGAATGTGTGTTCTTCTACTAAAACCAACACTATAGTCATTGCATGTGTGTTCTTTTCACAACCACACATGGATCAACCACTAGAGTCATTGCATGTTTGTTCTTATACTAAAACCACAAACCAGCACTAGAGTCATTTAATGTGTGTTCTTTTCCACAAACCACACATGGGTCCACCACTAGAGTCATTGCATGTGTGTTCTTTCCACAAACCACATATGGAACAATCATAGTCATTGCATGTGTGTTCTTTCCACAAACCACACATGTGGACCCACCAGTGGTCATTGCATGTGTGTTATTTCCATAAACCATACATGGATCAACCACTAGAGTCATTGCATGTGTGTTCTTTCCACAAACCACATATGGATCAACCACTAGAGTCATTGCATGTGTGTTCTTATACTAAAACCAACACTAGAGTCATTGCATGTGTGTGTTCTTTTCATAAACCACACATGGATCAACCACTAGAGTCATTGCATGTGTGTTATTTCCACAACCAAACATGGATCAACCACTAGAGTCATTGCATGTGTGTTCTTATACTAAAACCAACATGGATCCACCAGTGGTCATTGCATGTGTGTTCTTTCCACAAACCACACATGGATCAACCACTAGAGTCATTGCATGTGTGTTATTTCCACAAACGACACATGGATCAACCACTAGAGTCATTGCATGTGTGTTCTTATACTAAAACCACAAACCAGTACTAGAGTCATTGCATGTTTATTCTTATACTAAAACCAGAAACCAGTACTAGAGTCATTGCATGTGTGTTCTTTTCCACAAACCACAGATGGATCCACCAGTGGTCATTGCCTGTGGGTTCTTTCCACAAACCACATATGGATCAACCAGAGTCATTGCATGTGTGTTCTTTCCACAAACCACACATGGATCAACCACTAGAGTCATTGCATGTTTGTTCTTATACTAAAACCAACACTAGAGTCATTGCTTGTGTGTTCTTTTCACAAACCACACATGCATCAACCACTAGAGTCATTGCATGTGTGTTCTTTCCACAAACCACATATGGATCAACCACTAGAGTCATTGCATGTGTGTTCTTATACTAAAACCAACACTAGAGTCATTGCATGTGTGTTCTTATACTAAAACCAACACTAGAGTCATTGCATGTGTGTGTTCTTTTCATAAACCACACATGGATCAACCACTAGAGTCATTGCATGTGTGTTATTTCCACAACCAAACATGGATCAACCACTAGAGTCATTGCATGTGTGTTCTTATACTAAAACCAACATGGATCCACCAGTGGTCATTGCATGTGTGTTCTTTCCACAAACCACACATGGATCAACCACTAGAGTCATTGCATGTGTGTTATTTCCACAAACGACACATGGATCAACCACTAGAGTCATTGCATGTGTGTTCTTATACTAAAACCACAAACCAGTACTAGAGTCATTGCATGTTTATTCTTATACTAAAACCAGAAACCAGTACTAGAGTCATTGCATGTGTGTTCTTTTCCACAAACCACAGATGGATCCACCAGTGGTCATTGCCTGTGGGTTCTTTCCACAAACCACATATGGATCAACCAGAGTCATTGCATGTGTGTTCTTTCCACAAACCACACATGGATCAACCACTAGAGTCATTGCATGTTTGTTCTTATACTAAAACCAACACTAGAGTCATTGCTTGTGTGTTCTTTTCACAAACCACACATGCATCAACCACTAGAGTCATTGCATGTGTGTTCTTTCCACAAACCACATATGGATCAACCACTAGAGTCATTGCATGTGTGTTCTTATACTAAAACCAACACTAGAGTCATTGCATGTGTGTTCTTTCCACAAACCACACATGGATCAACCACTAGAGTCATTGCATGTGTGTTATTTCCACAACCAAACATGGATCAACCACTAGAGTCATTGCATGTGTGTTCTTATACTAAAACCAAAATGGATCCACCAGTGATCATTGCATGTGTGTTATTTCCACAAACCACACATGGATCAACCACTAGAGTCATTGCATGTGTGTTCTTTCCACAAACCACATATGGATCAACCACTAGAGTCACTGAATGTGTGTTCTTCTACTAAAACCAACACTATAGTCATTGCATGTGTGTTCTTTTCACAACCACACATGGATCAACCACTAGAGTCATTGCATGTTTGTTCTTATACTAAAACCACAAACCAGCACTAGAGTCATTTAATGTGTGTTCTTTTCCACAAACCACACATGGGTCCACCACTAGAGTCATTGCATGTGTGTTCTTTCCACAAACCACATATGGAACAATCATAGTCATTGCATGTGTGTTCTTTCCACAAACCACACATGTGGACCCACCAGTGGTCATTGCATGTGTGTTATTTCCATAAACCATACATGGATCAACCACTAGAGTCATTGCATGTGTGTTCTTTCCACAAACCACATATGGATCAACCACTAGAGTCATTGCATGTGTGTTCTTATACTAAAACCAACACTAGAGTCATTGCATGTGTGTGTTCTTTTCATAAACCACACATGGATCAACCACTAGAGTCATTGCATGTGTGTTATTTCCACAACCAAACATGGATCAACCACTAGAGTCATTGCATGTGTGTTCTTATACTAAAACCAACATGGATCCACCAGTGGTCATTGCATGTGTGTTCTTTCCACAAACCACACATGGATCAACCACTAGAGTCATTGCATGTGTGTTATTTCCACAAACGACACATGGATCAACCACTAGAGTCATTGCATGTGTGTTCTTATACTAAAACCACAAACCAGTACTAGAGTCATTGCATGTTTATTCTTATACTAAAACCAGAAACCAGTACTAGAGTCATTGCATGTGTGTTCTTTTCCACAAACCACAGATGGATCCACCAGTGGTCATTGCCTGTGGGTTCTTTCCACAAACCACATATGGATCAACCAGAGTCATTGCATGTGTGTTCTTTCCACAAACCACACATGGATCAACCACTAGAGTCATTGCATGTTTGTTCTTATACTAAAACCAACACTAGAGTCATTGCTTGTGTGTTCTTTTCACAAACCACACATGCATCAACCACTAGAGTCATTGCATGTGTGTTCTTTCCACAAACCACATATGGATCAACCACTAGAGTCATTGCATGTGTGTTCTTATACTAAAACCAACACTAGAGTCATTGCATGTGTGTTCTTATACTAAAACCAACACTAGAGTCATTGCATGTGTGTGTTCTTTTCATAAACCACACATGGATCAACCACTAGAGTCATTGCATGTGTGTTATTTCCACAACCAAACATGGATCAACCACTAGAGTCATTGCATGTGTGTTCTTATACTAAAACCAACATGGATCCACCAGTGGTCATTGCATGTGTGTTCTTTCCACAAACCACACATGGATCAACCACTAGAGTCATTGCATGTGTGTTATTTCCACAAACGACACATGGATCAACCACTAGAGTCATTGCATGTGTGTTCTTATACTAAAACCACAAACCAGTACTAGAGTCATTGCATGTTTATTCTTATACTAAAACCAGAAACCAGTACTAGAGTCATTGCATGTGTGTTCTTTTCCACAAACCACAGATGGATCCACCAGTGGTCATTGCCTGTGGGTTCTTTCCACAAACCACATATGGATCAACCAGAGTCATTGCATGTGTGTTCTTTCCACAAACCACACATGGATCAACCACTAGAGTCATTGCATGTTTGTTCTTATACTAAAACCAACACTAGAGTCATTGCTTGTGTGTTCTTTTCACAAACCACACATGCATCAACCACTAGAGTCATTGCATGTGTGTTCTTTCCACAAACCACATATGGATCAACCACTAGAGTCATTGCATGTGTGTTCTTATACTAAAACCAACACTAGAGTCATTGCATGTGTGTTCTTTCCACAAACCACACATGGATCAACCACTAGAGTCATTGCATGTGTGTTATTTCCACAACCAAACATGGATCAACCACTAGAGTCATTGCATGTGTGTTCTTATACTAAAACCAAAATGGATCCACCAGTGATCATTGCATGTGTGTTATTTCCACAAACCACACATGGATCAACCACTAGAGTCATTGCATGTGTGTTCTTTCCACAAACCACATATGGATCAACCACTAGAGTCACTGAATGTGTGTTCTTCTACTAAAACCAACACTATAGTCATTGCATGTGTGTTCTTTTCACAACCACACATGGATCAACCACTAGAGTCATTGCATGTTTGTTCTTATACTAAAACCACAAACCAGCACTAGAGTCATTTAATGTGTGTTCTTTTCCACAAACCACACATGGGTCCACCACTAGAGTCATTGCATGTGTGTTCTTTCCACAAACCACATATGGAACAATCATAGTCATTGCATGTGTGTTCTTTCCACAAACCACACATGTGGACCCACCAGTGGTCATTGCATGTGTGTTATTTCCATAAACCATACATGGATCAACCACTAGAGTCATTGCATGTGTGTTCTTTCCACAAACCACATATGGATCAACCACTAGAGTCATTGCATGTGTGTTCTTATACTAAAACCAACACTAGAGTCATTGCATGTGTGTGTTCTTTTCATAAACCACACATGGATCAACCACTAGAGTCATTGCATGTGTGTTATTTCCACAACCAAACATGGATCAACCACTAGAGTCATTGCATGTGTGTTCTTATACTAAAACCAACATGGATCCACCAGTGGTCATTGCATGTGTGTTCTTTCCACAAACCACACATGGATCAACCACTAGAGTCATTGCATGTGTGTTATTTCCACAAACGACACATGGATCAACCACTAGAGTCATTGCATGTGTGTTCTTATACTAAAACCACAAACCAGTACTAGAGTCATTGCATGTTTATTCTTATACTAAAACCAGAAACCAGTACTAGAGTCATTGCATGTGTGTTCTTTTCCACAAACCACAGATGGATCCACCAGTGGTCATTGCCTGTGGGTTCTTTCCACAAACCACATATGGATCAACCAGAGTCATTGCATGTGTGTTCTTTCCACAAACCACACATGGATCAACCACTAGAGTCATTGCATGTTTGTTCTTATACTAAAACCAACACTAGAGTCATTGCTTGTGTGTTCTTTTCACAAACCACACATGCATCAACCACTAGAGTCATTGCATGTGTGTTCTTTCCACAAACCACATATGGATCAACCACTAGAGTCATTGCATGTGTGTTCTTATACTAAAACCAACACTAGAGTCATTGCATGTGTGTTCTTATACTAAAACCAACACTAGAGTCATTGCATGTGTGTGTTCTTTTCATAAACCACACATGGATCAACCACTAGAGTCATTGCATGTGTGTTATTTCCACAACCAAACATGGATCAACCACTAGAGTCATTGCATGTGTGTTCTTATACTAAAACCAACATGGATCCACCAGTGGTCATTGCATGTGTGTTCTTTCCACAAACCACACATGGATCAACCACTAGAGTCATTGCATGTGTGTTATTTCCACAAACGACACATGGATCAACCACTAGAGTCATTGCATGTGTGTTCTTATACTAAAACCACAAACCAGTACTAGAGTCATTGCATGTTTATTCTTATACTAAAACCAGAAACCAGTACTAGAGTCATTGCATGTGTGTTCTTTTCCACAAACCACAGATGGATCCACCAGTGGTCATTGCCTGTGGGTTCTTTCCACAAACCACATATGGATCAACCAGAGTCATTGCATGTGTGTTCTTTCCACAAACCACACATGGATCAACCACTAGAGTCATTGCATGTTTGTTCTTATACTAAAACCAACACTAGAGTCATTGCTTGTGTGTTCTTTTCACAAACCACACATGCATCAACCACTAGAGTCATTGCATGTGTGTTCTTTCCACAAACCACATATGGATCAACCACTAGAGTCATTGCATGTGTGTTCTTATACTAAAACCAACACTAGAGTCATTGCATGTGTGTTCTTTCCACAAACCACACATGGATCAACCACTAGAGTCATTGCATGTGTGTTATTTCCACAACCAAACATGGATCAACCACTAGAGTCATTGCATGTGTGTTCTTATACTAAAACCAAAATGGATCCACCAGTGATCATTGCATGTGTGTTATTTCCACAAACCACACATGGATCAACCACTAGAGTCATTGCATGTGTGTTCTTTCCACAAACCACATATGGATCAACCACTAGAGTCACTGAATGTGTGTTCTTCTACTAAAACCAACACTATAGTCATTGCATGTGTGTTCTTTTCACAACCACACATGGATCAACCACTAGAGTCATTGCATGTTTGTTCTTATACTAAAACCACAAACCAGCACTAGAGTCATTTAATGTGTGTTCTTTTCCACAAACCACACATGGGTCCACCACTAGAGTCATTGCATGTGTGTTCTTTCCACAAACCACATATGGAACAATCATAGTCATTGCATGTGTGTTCTTTCCACAAACCACACATGTGGACCCACCAGTGGTCATTGCATGTGTGTTATTTCCATAAACCATACATGGATCAACCACTAGAGTCATTGCATGTGTGTTCTTTCCACAAACCACATATGGATCAACCACTAGAGTCATTGCATGTGTGTTCTTATACTAAAACCAACACTAGAGTCATTGCATGTGTGTGTTCTTTTCATAAACCACACATGGATCAACCACTAGAGTCATTGCATGTGTGTTATTTCCACAACCAAACATGGATCAACCACTAGAGTCATTGCATGTGTGTTCTTATACTAAAACCAACATGGATCCACCAGTGGTCATTGCATGTGTGTTCTTTCCACAAACCACACATGGATCAACCACTAGAGTCATTGCATGTGTGTTATTTCCACAAACGACACATGGATCAACCACTAGAGTCATTGCATGTGTGTTCTTATACTAAAACCACAAACCAGTACTAGAGTCATTGCATGTTTATTATTGTACTAAAACCAGAAACCAGTACTAGAGTCATTGCATGTGTGTTCTTTTCCACAAACCACAGATGGATCCACCAGTGGTCATTGCCTGTGGGTTCTTTCCACAAACCACATATGGATCAACCAGAGTCATTGCATGTGTGTTCTTTCCACAAACCACACATGGATCAACCACTAGAGTCATTGCATGTTTGTTCTTATACTAAAACCAACACTAGAGTCATTGCTTGTGTGTTCTTTTCACAAACCACACATGCATCAACCACTAGAGTCATTGCATGTGTGTTCTTTCCACAAACCACATATGGATCAACCACTAGAGTCATTGCATGTGTGTTCTTATACTAAAACCAACACTAGAGTCATTGTATGTCTGTTCTTTCCACAAACCACACATGGATCAACCACTAGAGTCATTGCATGTGTGTTATTTCCACAACCAAACATGGATCAACCACTAGAGTCATTGCATGTGTGTTCTTATACTAAAACCAAAATGGATCCACCAGTGGTCATTGCATGTGTGTTCTTTTCCACAAACAACTTATGGATCAATCAGTGGTTATTGCATGTGTGTTCTTTGCACAAACCACATGTGGACTCATTACAGTCATTGCATGTGTGTTATTTCCACAAATCACACATGGATCAACCACTAGAGTCATTGCATATGTGTTATTTCCACAAACCACACATGGATCAACCACTAGAGTCATTGCATGTGTGTTCTTATACTAAAACCAACACTAGAGTCATTGCATGTGTGTTCTTTTCACAAACCACACATGGATCAACCACTAGAGTCATTGCATGTGTGTTATTTCCACAAACAGACATGGATCAACCACTAGAGTCATTGCATGTGTGTTCTTTTCCACAGACCACACATGGATCCACCAGTGGTCATTGCATGTGTGTTCTTTCCACAAACCACATGTGGATCAACCACTAGAGTCATTGCATGTGTGTTATTTCCATAAACCACACATGGATCAACCACTAGAGTCATTGCATGTTTGTTCTTATACTAAAACCACAAACCAACACTAGAGTCATTGCATGTGTGTTCTTTCCACAAACCACACATGGATCAACCACTAGAGTCATTGCATGTTTGTTCTTATACTAAAACCACAAACCAGCAATAGAGTCATTTAATGTGTGTTCTTTTCCACAAACCACACATGGGTCCACCACTAGAGTCATTGCATGTGTGTTCTTTCCACAAACCACATATGGAACAACCAGAGTCATTGCATGTGTGTTCTTTTCCACAAACCACACATGGATCCACCACTACAAACCACATATGGAACAACCAGAGTCATTGCATGTGTGTTCTTTCCACAAACCACACATGTGGACCCACCAGTGGTCATTGCATGTGTGTTATTTCCATAAACCACACATGGATCAACCACTAGAGTCATTGCATGTGTGTTCTTTCCACAAACCACATATGGATCAACCACTAGAGTCATTGCATGTATGTTCTTATACTAAAACCAACACTAGAGTCATTGCATGTGTGTTCTTTTCATAAACCACACATGGATCAAACACTAGAGTCATTGCATGTGTGTTATTTCCACAACCAAACATGGATCAACCACTAGAGTCATTGCATGTGTGTTCTTATACTAAAACCAACATGGATCCACCAGTGGTCATTGCATGTGTGTTCTTTCCACAAACCACACATGGATCAACCACTAGAGTCATTGCATGTGTGTTATTTCCACAAACCACACATGGATCAACCACTAGAGTCATTGCATGTGTGTTCTTATACTAAAACCACAAACCAGTACTAGAGTCATTGCATGTGTGTTCTTATACTAAAACCAGAAACCAATACTAGAGTCATTGCATGTGTGTTCTTTTCCACAAACCACAGTTGGATCCACCAGTGGTCATTGCATGTGTGTTCTTTCCACAAACCACATATCGATCAACCAGAGTCATTGCATGTGTGTTCTTTCCACAAACCACACATGGATCAACCACTAGAGTCATTGCATGTTTGTTCTTATACTAAAACCAACACTAGAGTCATTGCTTGTGTGTTCTTTTCACAAACCACACATGGATCAACCACTAGAGTCATTGCATGTGTGTTCTTTCCGCAAACCACATATGGATCAACCACTAGAGTCATTGCATGTGTGTTCTTATACTAAAACCAACACTAGAGTCATTGCATGTGTGTTCTTTCCACAAACCACACATGGATCAACCACTAGAGTCATTGCATGTGTGTTATTTCCACAACCAAACATGGATCAACCACTAGAGTCATTGCATGTGTGTTCTTATACTAAAACCAACATGGATCCACCAGTGATCATTGCATGTGTGTTATTTACACAAACCACACATGGATCAACCACTAGAGTCATTGCATGTGTGTTCTTTCCACAAACCACATATGGATCAACCACTAGAGTCACTGAATGTGTGTTCTTCTACTAAAACCAACACTAGAGTCATTGCATGTGTGTTCTTTTCACAACCACACATGGATCAACCACTAGAGTCATTGCATGTTTGTTCTTATACTAAAACCACAAACCAGCACTAGAGTCATTTAATGTGTGTTCTTTTCCATAAACCACACATGGGTCCACCACTAGAGTCAGTGCATGTGTGTTATTTCCACAAACCACATATGGAACAATCATAGTCATTGCATGTGTGTTCTTTCCACAAACCACACATGTGGACCCACCAGTGGTCATTGCATGTGTGTTATTTCCATAAACCACACATGGATCAACCACTAGAGTCATTGCATGTGTGTTCTTTCCACAAACCACATATGGATCAACCACTAGAGTCATTGCATGTGTGTTCTTATACTAAAACCAACACTAGAGTCATTGCATGTGTGTTCTTTTCATAAACCACACATGGATCAACCACTAGAGTCATTGCATGTGTGTTCTTTCCACAAACCACATATGGATCAACCACTAGAGTCATTGCATGTGTGTTCTTATACTAAAACCAACACTAGAGTCATTGCATGTGTGTTCTTTTCATAAACCACACATGGATCAACCACTAGAGTCATTGCATGTGTGTTCTTTCCACAAACCACATATGGATCAACCACTAGAGTCATTGCATGTGTGTTCTTATACTAAAACCAACACTAGAGTCATTGCATGTGTGTTCTTTTCATAAACCACACATGGATCAACCACTAGAGTCATTGCATGTGTGTTATTTCCACAACCAAACATGGATCAACCACTAGAGTCATTGCATGTGTGTTCTTATACTAAAACCAACATGGATCCACCAGTGGTCATTGCATGTGTGTTCTTTCCACAAACCACACATGGATCAACCACTAGAGTCATTGCATGTGTGTTATTTCCACAAACGACACATGGATCAACCACTAGAGTCATTGCATGTGTGTTCTTATACTAAAACCAAAAACCAGTACTAGAGTCATTGCATGTTTATTCTTATACTAAAACCAGAAACCAGTACTAGAGTCATTGCATGTGTGTTCTTTTCCACAAACCACAGATGGATCCACCAGTGGTCATTGCCTGTGTGTTCTTTCCACAAACCACATATGGATCAACCAGAGTCATTACATGTGTGTTCTTTCCACAAACCACACATGGATCAACCACTAGAGTCATTGCATGTTTGTTCTTATACTAAAACCAACACTAGAGTCATTGCTTGTGTGTTCTTTTCACAAACCACACATGCATCAACCACTAGAGTCATTGCATGTGTGTTCTTTCCACAAACCACATATGGATCAACCACTAGAGTCATTGCATGTGTGTTCTTATACTAAAACCAACACTAGAGTCATTGCATGTGTGTTCTTTCCACAAACCACACATGGATCAACCACTAGAGTCATTGCATGTGTGTTATTTCCACAACCAAACATGGATCAACCACTAGAGTCATTGCATGTGTGTTCTTATACTAAAACCAACATGGATCCACCAGTGGTCATTGCATGTCTGTTATTTCCACAAACCACACATGGATCAACCACTAGAGTCATTGCATGTGTGTTCTTTCCACAAACCACATATGGATCAACCACTAGAGTCACTGAATGTGTGTTCTTCTACTAAAACCAACACTAGAGTCATTGCATGTGTGTTCTTTTCACAACCACACATGGATCAACCACTAGAGTCATTGCATGTTTGTTCTTATACTAAAACCACAAACCAGCACTAGAGTCATTTAATGTGTGTTCTTTTCCACAAACCACACATGGGTCCACCACTAGAGTCATTGCATGTGTGTTCTTTCCACAAACCACATATGGAACAACCAGAGTCATTGCATGTGTGTTCTTTCCACAAACCACACATGTGGACCCACCAGTGGTCATTGCATGTGTGTTATTTCCATAAACCACACATGGATCAACCACTAGAGTCATTGCATGTGTGTTCTTTCCACAAACCACATATGGATCAACCACTAGAGTCATTGCATGTGTGTTCTTATACTAAAACCAACACTAGAGTCATTGCATGTGTGTTCTTTTCATAAACCACACATGGATCAACCACTAGAGTCATTGCATGTGTGTTATTACCACAACCAAACATGGATCAACCACTAGAGTCATTGCACGTGTGTTCTTATACTAAAACCAACATGGATCCACCAGTGGTCATTGCATGTGTGTTATTTCCACAAACCACACATGGATCAACCACTAGAGTCATTGCATGTGTGTTATTTCCACAAACCACACATGGATCAACCACTAGAGTCATTGCATGTGTGTTCTTATACTAAAACCACAAACCAGTACTAGAGTCATTGCATGTTTATTCTTATACTAAAACCAGAAACCAGTACTAGAGTCATTGCATGTGTGTTCTTTTCCACAAACCACAGATGGATCCACCAGTGGTCATTGCATGTGTGTTCTTTCCACAAACCACATATGGATCAACCAGAGTCATTGCATGTGTGTTCTTTCCACAAACCACACATGGATCAACCACTAGAGTCATTGCATGTTTGTTCTTATACTAAAACCAACACTAGAGTCATTGCTTGTGTGTTCTTTTCACAAACCACACATGGATCAACCACTAGAGTCATTGCATGTGTGTTCTTTCCACAAACCACATATGGATCAACCACAAGAGTCATTGCATGTGTGTTCTTATACTAAAACCAACACTAGAGTCATTGCATGTGTGTTCTTTCCACAAACCACACATGGATCAACCACTAGAGTCATTGCATGTGTGTTATTTCCACAACCAAACATGGATCAACCACTAGAGTCATTGCATGTGTGTTCTTATACTAAAACCAACATGGATCCACCAGTGGTCATTGCATGTGTGCTATTTCCACAAACCACACATGGATCAACCACTAGAGTCATTGCATGTGTGTTCTTTCCACAAACCACATATGGATCAACCACTAGAGTCACTGAATGTGTGTTCTTCTACTAAAACCAACACTAGAGTCATTGCATGTGTGTTCTTTTCACAACCATACATGGATCAACCACTAGAGTCATTGCATGTTTGTTCTTATACTAAAACCACAAACCAGCACTAGAGTCATTTAATGTGTGTTCTTTTCCACAAACCACACATGGGTCCACCACTAGAGTCATTGCATGTGTGTTCTTTCCACAAACCACATATGGAACAACCAGAGTCATTGCATGTGTGTTCTTTCCACAAACCACACATGTGGACCCACCAGTGCTCATTGCATGTGTGTTATTTCCATAAACCACATATGGATCAACCACTAGAGTCATTGCATGTGTGTTCTTTCCAAAAACCACATATGGATCAACCACTAGAGTCATTGCATGTGTGTTCTTATACTAAAACCAACATGGATCCACCAGTGGTCATTGCATGTGTGTTATTTCCACAAACCACACATGGATCAACCACTAGAGTCATTGCATGTGTGTTCTTTCCACAAACCACATATGGATCAACCACTAGAGTCACTGAATGTGTGTTCTTATACTAAAACCAACACTAGAGTCATTGCATGTGTGTTCTTTTCACAACCACACATGGATCAACCACTAGAGTCGTTGCATGTGTGTTATTTCGACAAACAAACATGGATCAACCACTAGAGTCATTGCATGTGTGTTATTTCCACAACCAAACATGGATCAACCACTAGAGTCATTGCATGTGTGTTCTTATACTAAAACCAACATGGATCCACCAGTGGTCATTGCATGTGTGCTATTTCCACAAACCACACCTGGATCAACCACTAGAGTCATTGCATGTGTGTTCTTTCCACAAACCACATATGGATCAACCACTAGAGTCACTGAATGTGTGTTCTTCTACTAAGACCAACACTAGAGTCATTGCATGTGTGTTCTTTTCACAACCACACATGGATCAACAACTAGAGTCATTGCATGTTTGTTCTTATACTAAAACCACAAACCAGCACTAGAGTCATTTAATGTGTGTTCTTTTCCACAAACCACACATGGGTCCACCACTAGAGTCATTGCATGTGTGTTCTTTCCACAAACCACATATGGAACAACCAGAGTCATTGCATGTGTGTTCTTTCCACAAACCACACATGTGGACCCACTAGTGCTCATTGCATGTGTGTTCTTTCCATAAACCACATATGGATCAACCACTAGAGTCATTGCATGTGTGTTCTTTCCAAAAACCACATATGGATCAACCACTAGAGTCATTGCATGTGTGTTCTTATACTAAAACCAGCATGGATCCACCAGTGGTCATTGCATGTGTGTTATTTCCACAAACCACACATGGATCAACCACTAGAGTCATTGCATGTGTGTTCTTTCCACAAACCACATATGGATCAACCACTAGAGTCACTGAATGTGTGTTCTTATACTAAAACCAACACTAGAGTCATTGCATGTGTGTTCTTTTCACAACCACACATGGATCAACCACTAGAGTCGTTGCATGTGTGTTATTTCGACAAACAAACATGGATCAACCACTAGAGTCATTGCATGTGTGTTATTTCCACAACCAAACATGGATCAACCACTAGAGTCATTGCATGTGTGTTCTTATACTAAAACCAACATGGATCCACCAGTGGTCATTGCATGTGTGCTATTTCCACAAACCACACCTGGATCAACCACTAGAGTCATTGCATGTGTGTTCTTTCCACAAACCACATATGGATCAACCACTAGAGTCACTGAATGTGTGTTCTTCTGCTAAGACCAACACTAGAGTCATTGCATGTGTGTTCTTTTCACAACCACACATGGATCAACAACTAGAGTCATTGCATGTTTGTTCTTATACTAAAACCACAAACCAGCACTAGAGTCATTTAATGTGTGTTCTTTTCCACAAGCCACACATGGGTCCACCACTAGAGTCATTGCATGTGTGTTCTTTCCACAAACCACATATGGAACAACCAGAGTCATTGCATGTGTGTTCTTTCCACAAACCACACATGTGGACCCACCAGTGGTCATTGCATGTGTGTTATTTCCATAAACCACACATGGATCAACCACTAGAGTCATTGCATGTGTGTTCTTTCCATAAACCACATATGGATCAACCACTAGAGTCATTGCATGTGTGTTCTTATACTAAAACCAACATGGATCCACCAGTGGTCATTGCATGTGTGTTATTTCCACAAACCACACATGGATCAACCACTAGAGTCATTTCATGTGTGTTCTTTCCACAAACCACATATGGATCAACCACTAGAGTCACTGAATGTGTGTTCTTCTACTAAAACCAACACTAGAGTCATTGCATGTGTGTTCTTTTCACAACCACACATGGATCAACCACTAGAGTCATTGCATGTTTGTTCTTATACTAAAACCACAAACCAGCACTAGAGTCATTTAATGTGTGTTCTTTTCCACAAACCACACATGGGTCCACCACTAGAGTCATTGCATGTGTGTTCTTTCCACAAACCACATATGGAACAACCAGAGTCATTGCATGTGTGTTCTTTCCACAAACCACACATGTGGACCCACCAGTGGTCATTGCATGTGTGTTATTTCCATAAACCACTCATGGATCAACCACTAGAGTCATTGCATGTGTGTTCTTTCCACAAACCACATATGGATCAACCACTAGAGTCATTGCATGTGTGTTCTTATACTAAAACCAACACTAGAGTCATTGCATGTGTGTTCTTTTCATAAACCACACATGGATCAACCACTAGAGTCATTGCATGTGTGTTATTTACACAACCAAACATGGATCAACCACTAGAGTCATTGCATGTGTGTTCTTATACTAAAACCAACATGGATCCACCGGTGGTCATTGCATGTGTGTTCTTTCCACAAACCACACATGGATCAACCACTAGAGTCATTGCATGTGTGTTATTTCCACAAACCACACATGGATCAACCACTAGAGTCATTGCATGTGTGTTCTTATACTAAAACCACAAACCAGTACTAGAGTCATTGCATGTTTATTCTTATACTAAAACCAGAAACCAGTACTAGAGTCATTGCATGTGTGTTCTTTTCCACAAACCATAGATGGATCCACCAGTGGTCATTGCATGTGTGTTCTTTCCACAAACCACATATGGATCAACCAGAGTCATTGCATGTGTGTTCTTTCCACAAACCACACATGGATCAACCACTAGAGTCATTTCATGTGTGTTCTTTCCACAAACCACATATGGATCAACCACTAGAGTCACTGAATGTGTGTTCTTCTACTAAAACCAACACTAGAGTCATTGCATGTGTGTTCTTTTCTAAAACCACACATGGATCAACCACTAGAGTCATTGCATGTGTGTTATTTCCACAAACAAACATGGATCAACCACTAGAGTCATTGCATGTGTGTTCTTTTCCACAAACCACACATGGATCCACCAGTGGTCATTGCATGTGTGTTCTTTTCCACAAACCACACATGGATCCACCAGTGGTCATTGCATGTGTTTTCTTTCCACAAACCACATATGGATCAACCACTAGAGTCATTGCATGTGTGTTCTTTTCCACAAACAACTTATGGATCAACCAGTGGTCATTGCATGTGTGCTCTTTCCACAAACCACATGTGGACCCATTACAGTCATTGCATGTGTTATTTCCACAAACCACACATGGATCAACCACTAGAGTCACTGCACATGTGTTATTTCCACAAACCACACATGGATCAACCACTAGAGTCATTGCATGTGTGTTCTTTTCACAAACCACATATGGATCAACCACTAGAGTCATTCCATGTGTGTTCTTTTCGACAAACAACTTATGGATCAATCAGTGGTCATTGCATGTGCGTTCTTTCCACAAACCACATGTGGACTCATTACAGTCATTGCATGTGTGTTATTTCCACAAATCACACATGGATCAACCACTAGAGTCATTGCATATGTGTTATTTCCACAAACCACACATGGATCAACCACTAGAGTCATTGCATGTGTGTTCTTATACTAAAACCAACACTAGAGTCATTGCATGTGTGTTCTTTTCACAAACCACACATGGATCAACCACTAGAGTCATTGCATGTGTGTTATTTCCACAAACAGACATGGATCAACCACTAGAGTCATTGCATGTGTGTTCTTTTCCACAGACCACACATGGATCCACCAGTGGTCATTGCATGTGTGTTCTTTCCACAAACCACATGTGGATCAACCACTAGAGTCATTGCATGTGTGTTATTTCCATAAACCACACATGGATCAACCACTAGAGTCATTGCATGATTGTTCTTATACTAAAATCACAAACCAACACTAGAGTCATTGCATGTGTGTTCTTTCCACAAACCACACATGGATCAACCACTAGAGTCATTGCATGTTTGTTCTTATACTAAAACCACAAACCAGCAATAGAGTCATTTCATGTGTGTTCTTTTCCACAAACCACACATGGGTCCACCACTAGAGTCATTGCATGTGTGTTCTTTCCACAAACCACATATGGAACAACCAGAGTCATTGCATGTGTGTTCTTTTCCACAAACCACACATGGATCCACCACTACAAACCACATATGGAACAACCAGAGTCATTGCATGTGTGTTCTTTCCACAAACCACACATGTGGACCCACCAGTGGTCATTGCATGTGTGTTATTTCCATAAACCACACATGGATCAACCACTAGAGTCATTGCATGTGTGTTCTTTCCACAAACCACATATGGATCAACCACTAGAGTCATTGCATGTGTGTTCTTATACTAAAACCAACACTAGAGTCATTGCATGTGTGTTCTTTTCATAAACCACACATGGATCAACCACTAGAGTCATTGCATGTGTGTTATTTCCACAACCAAACATGGATCAACCACTAGAGTCATTGCATGTGTGTTCTTATACTAAAACCAACATGGATCCACCAGTGGTCATTGCATGTGTGTTCTTTCCACAAACCACACATGGATCAACCACTAGAGTCATTGCATGTGTGTTATTTCCACAAACCACACATGGATCAACCACTAGAGTCAATGCATGTGTGTTCTTATACTAAAACCACAAACCAGTACTAGAGTCATTGCATGTGTGTTCTTATACTAAAACCAGAAACCAATACTAGAGTCATTGCATGTGTGTTCTTTTCCACAAACCACAGTTGGATCCACCAGTGGTCATTGCATGTGTGTTCTTTCCACAAACCACATATCGATCAACCAGAGTCATTGCATCTGTGTTCTTTCCACAAACCACACATGGATCAACCACTAGAGTCAATGCATGTTTGTTCTTATACTAAAACCAACACTAGAGTCATTGCTTGTGTGTTCTTTTCACAAACCACACATGGATCAACCACTAGAGTCATTGCATGTGTGTTCTTTCCGCAAACCACATATGGATCAACCACTAGAGTCATTGCATGTGTGTTCTTATACTAAAACCAACACTAGAGTCATTGCATGTGTGTTCTTTCCACAAACCACACATGGATCAACCACTAGAGTCATTGCATGTGTGTTATTTCCACAACCAAACATGGATCAACCACTAGAGTCATTGCATGTGTGTTCTTATACTAAAACCAACATGGATCCACCAGTGATCATTGCATGTGTGTTATTTCCACAAACCACACATGGATCAACCACTAGAGTCATTGCATGTGTGTTCTTTCCACAAACCACATATGGATCAACCACTAGAGTCACTGAATGTGTGTTCTTCTACTAAAACCAACACTAGAGTCATTGCATGTGTGTTCTTTTCACAACCACACATGGATCAACAACTAGAGTCATTGCATGTTTGTTCTTATACTAAAACCACAAACCAGCACTAGAGTCATTTAATGTGTGTTCTTTTCCACAAACCACACATGGGTCCACCACTAGAGTCATTGCATGTGTGTTCTTTCCACAAACCACATATGGAACAATCATAGTCATTGCATGTGTGTTCTTTCCACAAACCACACATGTGGACCCACCAGTGGTCATTGCATGTGTGTTATTTCCATAAACCATACATGGATCAACCACTAGAGTCATTGCATGTGTGTTCTTTCCACAAACCACATATGGATCAACCACTAGAGTCATTGCATGTGTGTTCTTATACTAAAACCAACACTAGAGTCATTGCATGTGTGTTCTTTTCATAAACCACACATGGATCAACCACTAGAGTCATTGCATGTGTGTTATTTCCACAACCAAACATGGATCAACCACTAGAGTCATTGCATGTGTGTTCTTATACTAAAACCAACATGGATCCACCAGTGGTCATTGCATGTGTGTTCTTTCCACAAACCACACATGGATCAACCACTAGAGTCATTGCATGTGTGTTATTTCCACAAACGACACATGGATCAACCACTAGAGTCATTGCATGTGTGTTCTTATACTAAAACCACAAACCAGTACTAGAGTCATTGCATGTTTATTCTTATACTAAAACCAGAAACCAGTACTAGAGTCATTGCATGTGTGTTCTTTTCCACAAACCACAGATGGATCCACCAGTGGTCATTGCCTGTGTGTTCTTTCCACAAACCACATATGGATCAACCAGAGTCATTGCATGTGTGTTCTTTCCACAAACCACACATGGATCAACCACTAGAGTCATTGCATGTTTGTTCTTATACTAAAACCAACACTAGAGTCATTGCTTGTGTGTTCTTTTCACAAACCACACATGCATCAACCACTAGAGTCATTGCATGTGTGTTCTTTCCACAAACCACATATGGATCAACCACTAGAGTCATTGCATGTGTGTTCTTATACTAAAACCAACACTAGAGTCATTGCATGTCTGTTCTTTCCACAAACCACACATGGATCAACCACTAGAGTCATTGCATGTGTGTTATTTCCACAACCAAACATGGATCAACCACTAGAGTCATTGCATGTGTGTACTTATACTAAAACCAAAATGGATCCACCAGTGGTCATTGCATGTGTGTTCTTTTCCACAAACAACTTATGGATCAATCAGTGGTCATTGCATGTGTGTTCTTTGCACAAACCACATGTGGGCTCATTACAGTCATTGCATGTGTGTTATTTCCACAAATCACACATGGATCAACCACTAGAGTCATTACATATGTGTTATTTCCACAAACCACACATGGATCAACCACTAGAGTCATTGCATGTGTGTTCTTATACTAAAACCAACACTAGAGTTATTGCATGTGTGTTCTTTTCACAAACCACACATGGATCAACCACTAGAGTCATTGCATGTGTGTTATTTCCACAAACAGACATGGATCAACCACTAGAGTCATTGCATGTGTGTTCTTTTCCACAGACCACACATGGATCCACCAGTGGTCATTGCATGTGTGTTCTTTCCACAAACCACATGTGGATCAACCACTAGAGTCATTGCATGTGTGTTATTTCCATAAACCACACATGGATCAACCACTAGAGTCATTGCATGTTTGTTCTTATACTAAAACCACAAACCAACACTAGAGTCATTGCATGTGTGTTCTTTCCACAAACCACACATGGATCAACCACTAGAGTCATTGCATGTTTGTTCTTATACTAAAACCACAAACCAGCAATAGAGTCATTTAATGTGTATTCTTTTCCACAAACCACACATGGGTCCACCACTAGAGTCATTGCATGTGTGTTCTTTCCACAAACCACATATGGAACAACCAGAGTCATTGCATGTGTGTTCTTTTCCACAAACCACACATGGATCCACCACTACAAACCACATATGGAACAACCAGAGTCATTGCATGTGTGTTCTTTCCACAAACCACACATGTGGACCCACCAGTGGTCATTGCATGTGTGTTATTTCCATAAACCACACATGGATCAACCACTAGAGTCATTGCATGTGTGTTATTTCCACAAACCACATATGGATCAACCACTAGAGTCATTGCATGTGTGTTCTTATACTAAAACCAACACTAGAGTCATTGCATGTGTGTTCTTTTCATAAACCACACATGGATCAACCACTAGAGTCATTGCATGTGTGTTATTTCCACAACCAAACATGGATCAACCACTAGAGTCATTGCATGTGTGTTCTTATACTAAAACCAACATGGATCCACCAGTGGTCATTGCATGTGTGTTCTTTCCACAAACCACACATGGATCAACCACTAGAGTCATTGCATGTGTGTTATTTCCACAAACGACACATGGATCAACCACTAGAGTCATTGCATGTGTGTTCTTATACTAAAACCACAAACCAGTACTAGAGTCATTGCATGTGTGTTCTTATACTAAAACCAGAAACCAATACTAGAGTCATTGCATGTGTGTTCTTTTCCACAAACCACAGTTGGATCCACCAGTGGTCATTGCATGTGTGTTCTTTCCACAAACCACATATCGATTAACCAGAGTCATTGCATGTGTGTTCTTTCCACAAACCACACATGGATCAACCACTAGAGTCATTGCATGTTTGTTCTTATACTAAAACCAACACTAGATTCATTGCTTGTGTGTTCTTTTCACAAACCACACATGGATCAACCACTAGAGTCATTGCATGTGTGTTCTTTCCGCAAACTACATATGGATCAACCACTAGAGTCATTGCATGTGTGTTCTTATACTAAAACCAATACTAGAGTCATTGCATGTGTGTTCTTTCCACAAACCACACATGGATCAACCACTAGAGTCATTGCATGTGTGTTATTTCCACAACCAAACATGGATCAACCACTAGAGTCATTGCATGTGTGTTCTTATACTAAAACCAACATGGATCCACCAGTGATCATTGCATGTGTGTTATTTCCACAAACCACACATGGATCAACCACTAGAGTCATTGCATGTGTGTTCCTTCCACAAACCACATATGGATCAACCACTAGAGTCACTGAATGTGTGTTCTTCTACTAAAACCAACACTAGAGTCATTGCATGTGTGTTCTTTTCACAACCACACATGGATCAACCACTAGAGTCATTGCATGTTTGTTCTTATACTAAAACCACAAACCAGCACTAGAGTCATTTAATGTGTGTTCTTTTCCACAAACCACACATGCGTCCACCACTAGAGTCATTGCATGTGTGTTATTTCCACAAACCACATATGGAACAATCATAGTCATTGCATGTGTGTTCTTTCCACAAACCACACATGTGGACCCACCAGTGGTCATTGCATGTGTGTTATTTCCATAAACCACACATGGATCAACCACTAGAGTCATTGCATGTGTGTTCTTTCCACAAACCACATATGGATCAACCACTAGAGTCATTGCATGTGTGTTCTTATACTAAAACCAACACTAGAGTCATTGCATGTGTGTTCTTTTCATAAACCACACATGGATCAACCACTAGAGTCATTGCATGTGTGTTATTTCCACAACCAAACATGGATCAACCACTAGAGTCATTGCATGTGTGTTCTTATACTAAAACCAACATGGATCCACCAGTGGTCATTGCATGTGTGTTCTTTCCACAAACCACACATGGATCAACCACTAGAGTCATTGCATGTGTGTTATTTCCACAAACGACACATGGCTCAACCACTAGAGTCATTGCATGTGTGTTCTTATACTAAAACCACAAACCAGTACTAGAGTCATTGCATGTTTATTCTTATAGTAAAACCAGAAACCAGTACTAGAGTCATTGCATGTGTGTTCTTTTCCGAAAACCACAGATGGATCCACCAGTGGTCATTGCCTGTGTGTTCTTTCCACAAACCACATATCGATCAACCAGAGTCATTGCATGTGTGTTCTTTCCACAAACCACACATGGATCAACCACTAGAGTCATTGCATGTTTGTTCTTATACTAAAACCAACACTAGAGTCATTGCATGTGTGTTCTTTTCATAAACCACACATGGATCAACCACTAGAGTCATTGCATGTGTGTTATTTCCACAACCAAACATGGATCAACCACTAGAGTCATTGCATGTGTGTTCTTATACTAAAACCAACATGGATCCACCAGTGGTCATTGCATGTGTGTTCTTTCCACAAACCACACATGGATCAACCACTAGAGTCATTGCATGTGTGTTATTTCCACAAACCACACATGGATCAACCACTAGAGTCAATGCATGTGTGTTCTTATACTAAAACCACAAACCAGTACTAGAGTCATTGCATGTGTGTTCTTATACTAAAACCAGAAACCAATACTAGAGTCATTGCATGTGTGTTCTTTTCCACAAACCACAGTTGGATCCACCAGTGGTCATTGCATGTGTGTTCTTTCCACAAACCACATATCGATCAACCAGAGTCATTGCATCTGTGTTCTTTCCACAAACCACACATGGATCAACCACTAGAGTCAATGCATGTTTGTTCTTATACTAAAACCAACACTAGAGTCATTGCTTGTGTGTTCTTTTCACAAACCACACATGGATCAACCACTAGAGTCATTGCATGTGTGTTCTTTCCGCAAACCACATATGGATCAACCACTAGAGTCATTGCATGTGTGTTCTTATACTAAAACCAACACTAGAGTCATTGCATGTGTGTTCTTTCCACAAACCACACATGGATCAACCACTAGAGTCATTGCATGTGTGTTATTTCCACAACCAAACATGGATCAACCACTAGAGTCATTGCATGTGTGTTCTTATACTAAAACCAACATGGATCCACCAGTGATCATTGCATGTGTGTTATTTCCACAAACCACACATGGATCAACCACTAGAGTCATTGCATGTGTGTTCTTTCCACAAACCACATATGGATCAACCACTAGAGTCACTGAATGTGTGTTCTTCTACTAAAAACAACACTAGAGTCATTGCATGTGTGTTCTTTTCACAACCACACATGGATCAACAACTAGAGTCATTGCATGTTTGTTCTTATACTAAAACCACAAACCAGCACTAGAGTCATTTAATGTGTGTTCTTTTCCACAAACCACACATGGTTCCACCACTAGAGTCATTGCATGTGTGTTCTTTCCACAAACCACATATGGAACAATCATAGTCATTGCATGTGTGTTCTTTCCACAAACCACACATGTGGACCCACCAGTGGTCATTGCATGTGTGTTATTTCCATAAACCATACATGGATCAACCACTAGAGTCATTGCATGTGTGTTCTTTCCACAAACCACATATGGATCAACCACTAGAGTCATTGCATGTGTGTTCTTATACTAAAACCAACACTAGAGTCATTGCATGTGTGTTCTTTTCATAAACCACACATGGATCAACCACTAGAGTCATTGCATGTGTGTTATTTCCACAACCAAACATGGATCAACCACTAGAGTCATTGCATGTGTGTTCTTATACTAAAACCAACATGGATCCACCAGTGGTCATTGCATGTGTGTTCTTTCCACAAACCACACATGGATCAACCACTAGAGTCATTGCATGTGTGTTATTTCCACAAACGACACATGGATCAACCACTAGAGTCATTGCATGTGTGTTCTTATACTAAAACCACAAACCAGTACTAGAGTCATTGCATGTTTATTCTTATACTAAAACCAGAAACAAGTACTAGAGTCATTGCATGTGTGTTCTTTTCCACAAACCACAGATGGATCCACCAGTGGTCATTGCCTGTGTGTTCTTTCCACAAACCACATATGGATCAACCAGAGTCATTGCATGTGTGTTCTTTCCACAAACCACACATGGATCAACCACTAGAGTCATTGCATGTTTGTTCTTATACTAAAACCAACACTAGAGTCATTGCTTGTGTGTTCTTTTCACAAACCACACATGCATCAACCACTAGAGTCATTGCATGTGTGTTCTTTCCACAAACCACATATGGATCAACCACTAGAGTCATTGCATGTGTGTTCTTATACTAAAACCAACACTAGAGTCATTGCATGTCTGTTCTTTCCACAAACCACACATGGATCAACCACTAGAGTCATTGCATGTGTGTTATTTCCACAACCAAACATGGATCAACCACTAGAGTCATTGCATGTGTGTACTTATACTAAAACCAAAATGGATCCACCAGTGGTCATTGCATGTGTGTTCTTTTCCACAAACAACTTATGGATCAATCAGTGGTCATTGCATGTGTGTTCTTTCCACAAACCACATGTGGGCTCATTACAGTCATTGCATGTGTGTTATTTCCACAAATCACACATGGATCAACCACTAGAGTCATTACATATGTGTTATTTCCACAAACCACACATGGATCAAACACTAGAGTCATTGCATGTGTGTTCTTTTCACAAACCACACATGGATCAACCACTAGAGTCATTGCATGTGTGTTCTTATACTAAAACCAGCACTAGAGTCATTGCTTGTGTGTTCTTTTCACAAACCACACATGCATCAACCACTAGAGTCATTGCATGTGTGTTCTTTCCACAAACCACATATGGATCAACCACTAGAGTCATTGCATGTGTGTTCTTATACTAAAACCAACACTAGAGTCATTGCATGTGTGTTCTTTCCACAAACCACACATGGATCAACCACTAGAGTCATTGCATGTGTGTTATTTCCACAACCAAACATGGATCATCCACTAGAGTCATTGCATGTGTGTTCTTATACTAAAACCAACATGGATCCACCAGTGGTCATTGCATGTCTGTTATTTCCACAAACCACACATGGATCAACCACTAGAGTCATTGCATGTGTGTTCTTTCCACAAACCACATATGGATCAACCACTAGAGTCACTGAATGTGTCTTCTTCTACTAAAACCAACACTAGAGTCATTGCATGTGTGTTCTTTTCACAACCACACATGGATCAACCACTAGAGTCATTGCATGTTTGTTCTTATACTAAAACCACAAACCAGCACTAGAGTCATTTAATGTGTGTTCTTTTCCACAAACCACACATGGGTCCACCACTAGAGTCATTGCATGTTTGTTCTTTCCACAAACCACATATGGAACAACCAGAGTCATTGCATGTGTGTTCTTTCCACAAACCACACATGTGGACCCACCAGTGGTCATTGCATATGTGTTATTTCCATAAACCACACATGGATCAACCACTAGAGTCATTGCATGTGTGCTCTTTCCACAAACCACATATGGATCAACCACTAGAGTCATTGCATGTGTGTTCTTATACTAAAACCAACACTAGAGTCATTGCATGTGTGTTCTTTTCATAAACCACACATGGATCAACCACTAGAGTCATTGCATGTGTGTTATTACCACAACCAAACATGGATCAACCACTAGAGTCATTGCATGTGTGTTCTTATACTAAAACCAACATGGATCCACCAGTGGTCATTGCATGTGTGTTATTTCCACAAACCACACATGGATCAACCACTAGAGTCATTGCATGTGTGTTATTTCCACAAACCACACATGGATCAACCACTAGAGTCATTGCATGTGTGTTCTTATACTAAAACCACAAACCAGTACTAGAGTCATTGCATGTTTATTCTTATACTAAAACCAGAAACCAGTACTAGAGTCATTGCATGTGTGTTCTTTTCCACAAACCACAGATGGATCCACCAGTGGTCATTGCATGTGTGTTCTTTCCACAAACCACATATGGATCAACCAGAGTCATTGCATGTGTGTTCTTTCCACAAACCACACATGGATCAACCACTAGAGTCATTGCATGTTTGTTCTTATACTAAAACCAACACTAGAGTCATTGCTTGTGTGTTCTTTTCACAAACCACACATGGATCAACCACTAGAGTCATTGCATGTGTGTTCTTTCCACAAACCACATATGGATCAACCACAAGAGTCATTGCATGTGTGTTCTTATACTAAAACCAACACTAGAGTCATTGCATGTGTGTTCTTTCCACAAACCACACATGGATCAACCACTAGAGTCATTGCATGTGTGTTATTTCCACAACCAAACATGGATCAACCACTAGAGTCATTGCATGTGTGTTCTTATACTAAAACCAACATGGATCCACCAGTGGTCATTGCATGTGTGCTATTTCCACAAACCACACATGGATCAACCACTAGAGTCATTGCATGTGTGTTCTTTCCACAAACCACATATGGATCAACCACTAGAGTCACTGAATGTGTGTTCTTCTACTAAAACCAACACTAGAGTCATTGCATGTGTGTCCTTTTCACAACCACGCATGGATCAACCACTAGAGTCATTGCATGTTTGTTCTTATACTAAAACCACAAACCAGCACTAGAGTCATTTAATGTGTGTTCTTTTCCACAAACCACACATGGGTCCACCACTAGAGTCATTGCATGTGTGTTCTTTCCACAAACCACATATGGAACAACCAGAGTCATTGCATGTGTGTTCTTTCCACAAACCACACATGTGGACCCACCAGTGGTCATTGCATGTGTGTTATTTCCATAAACCACATATGGATCAACCACTAGAGTCATTGCATGTGTGTTCTTTCCAAAAACCACATATGGATCAACCACTAGAGTCATTGCATGTGTGTTCTTATACTAAAACCAACATGGATCCACCAGTGGTCATTGCATGTGTGTTATTTCCACAAACCACACATGGATCAACCACTAGAGTCATTGCATGTGTGTTCTTTCCACAAACCACATATGGATCAACCACTAGAGTCACTGAATGTGTGTTCTTATACTAAAACCAACACTAGAGTCATTGCATGTGTGTTCTTTTCACAACCACACATGGATCAACCACTAGAGTCGTTGCATGTGTGTTATTTCAACAAACAAACATGGATCAACCACTAGAGTCATTGCATGTGTGTTATTTCCACAACCAAACATGGATCAACCACTAGAGTCATTGCATGTGTGTTCTTATACTAAAACCAACATGGATCCACCAGTGGTCATTGCATGTGTGCTATTTCCACAAACCACACCTGGATCAACCACTAGAGTCATTGCATGTGTGTTCTTTCCACAAACCACATATGGATCAACCACTAGAGTCACTGAATGTGTGTTCTTCTACTAAAACCAAAACTAGAGTCATTGCATGTGTGTTCTTTTCACAACCACACATGGATCAACAACTAGAGTCATTGCATGTTTGTTCTTATACTAAAACCACAAACCAGCACTAGAGTCATTTAATGTGTGTTCTTTTCCACAAACCACACATGGGTCCACCACTAGAGTCATTGCATGTGTGTTCTTTCCACAAACCACATATGGAACAACCAGAGTCATTGCATGTGTGTTCTTTCCACAAACCACACATGTGGACCCACCAGTGGTCATTGCATGTGTGTTATTTCCATAAACCACACATGGATCAACCACTAGAGTCATTGCATGTGTGTTCTTTCCATAAACCACATATGGATCAACCACTAGAGTCATTGCATGTGTGTTCTTATACTAAAACCAACATGGATCCACCAGTGGTCATTGCATGTGTGTTATTTCCACAAACCACACATGGATCAACCACTAGAGTCATTTCATGTGTGTTCTTTCCACAAACCACATATGGATCAACCACTAGAGTCACTGAATGTGTGTTCTTCTACTAAAACCAACACTAGAGTCATTGCATGTGTGTTCTTTTCACAACCACACATGGATCAACCACTAGAGTCATTGCATGTTTGTTCTTATACTAAAACCACAAACCAGCACTAGAGTCATTTAATGTGTGTTCTTTTCCACAAACCACACATGGGTCCACCACTAGAGTCATTGCATGTGTGTTCTTTCTACAAACCACATATGGAACAACCAGAGTCATTGCATGTGTGTTCTTTCCACAAACCACACATGTGGACACACCAGTGGTCATTGCATGTGTGTTATTTCCATAAACCACACATGGATCAACCACTAGAGTCATTGCATGTGTGTTCTTTCCACAAACCACATATGGATCAACCACTAGAGTCATTGCATGTGTGTTCTTATACTAAAACCAACACTAGAGTCATTGCATGTGTGTTCTTTTCATAAACCACACATGGATCAACCACTAGAGTCATTGCATGTGTGTTATTTCCACAACCAAACATGGATCAACCACTAGAGTCATTGCATGTGTGTTCTTATACTAAAACCAACATGGATCCACCGGTGGTCATTGCATGTGTGTTCTTTCCACAAACCACACATGGATCAACCACTAGAGTCATTGCATGTGTATTATTTCCACAAACCACACATGGATCAACCACTAGAGTCATTGCATGTGTGTTCTTATACTAAAACCACAAACCAGTACTAGAGTCATTGCATGTTTATTCTTATACTAAAACCAGAAACCAGTACTAGAGTCATTGCATGTGTGTTCTTTTCCACAAACCATAGATGGATCCACCAGTGGTCATTGCATGTGTGTTCTTTCCACAAACCACATATGGATCAACCAGAGTCATTGCATGTGTGTTCTTTCCACAAACCACACATGGATCAACCACTAGAGTCATTGCATGTTTGTTCTTATACTAACACCAACACTAGAGTCATTGCTTGTGTGTTCTTTTCACAAACCACACATGGATCAACCACTAGAGTCATTGCATGTGTGTTCTTTCCACAAACCACATATGGATCAACCACTAGAGTCATTGTATGTGTGTTCGTATACTAAAACCAACACTAGAGTCATTGCATGTGTGTTCTTTCCACAAACCACACATGGATCAACCACTAGAGTCATTGCATGTGTGTTATTTCCACAACCAAACATGGATCAACCACTAGAGTCATTGCATGTGTGTTCTTATACTAAAACCAACATGGATCCACCAGTGGTCATTGCATGTGTGTTATTTCCACAAACCACACATGGATCAACCACTAGAGTCATTGCATGTGTGTTCTTTCCACAAACCACATATGGATCAACCACTAGAGTCACTGAATGTGTGTTCTTCTACTAAAACCAACACTAGAGGCATTGCATGTGTGTTCTTTTCACAACCACACATGGATCAACCACTAGAGTCGTTGCATGTGTGTTATTTCGACAAACAAACATGGATCAACCACTAGAGTCATTGCATGTGTGTTATTTCCACAACCAAACATGGATCAACAACTAGAGTCATTGCATGTGTGTTCTTATACTAAAACCAACATGGATCCACCAGTGGTCATTGCATGTGTGTTATTTCCACAAACCACACATGGATCAACCACTAGAGTCATTGCATGTGTGTTCTTTCCACAAACCACATATGGATCAACCACTAGAGTCACTGAATGTGTGTTCTTCTACTAAAACCAACACTAGAGTCATTGGATGTGTGTTCTTTTCACAACCACACATGGATCAACCACTAGAGTCGTTGCATGTGTGTTATTTCCACAAACAGACATGGATCAACCACTAGAGTCATTGCATGTGTGTTCTTTTCCACAGACCACACATGGATCCACTAGTGGTCATTGCATGTGTGTTCTTTCCACAAACCACACGTGGATCAACCACTAGAGTCATTGCATGTGTGTTATTTCCACAAACCACACATGGATCAACCACTAGAGTCATTGCATGTTTGTTCTTATACTAAAACCAGAAACCAACACTAGAGTCATTGCATGTGTGTTCTTTCCACAAACCACACATGGATCAACCACTAGAGTCATTGCATGTTTGTTCTTATACTAAAACCACAAACCAGCACTAGAGTCATTTAATGTGTGTTCTTTTCCACAAACCACACATGGGTCCACCACTAGAGTCATTGCTTGTGTGTTCTTTCCACAAACCACATATGGAACAACCAGAGTCATTGCATGTGTGTTCTTTCCACAAACCACACATGTGGACCCACCAGTGGTCATTGCATGTGTGTTATTTCCATAAACCACACATGGATCAACCACTAGAGTCATTGCATGTGTGTTCTTTCCACAAACCACATATGAATCAACCACTAGAGTCATTGCATATGTGTTCTTATACTAAAACCAACACTAGAGTCATTGCATGTGTGTTCTTTTCATAAACCACACATGGATCAACCACTAGAGTCATTGCATGTGTGTTATTTCCACAACCAAACATGGATCAACCACTAGAGTCATTGCATGTGTGTTCTTATACTAAAACCAACATGGATCCACCAGTGGTCATTGCATGTGTGTTCTTTCCACAAACCACACATGGATCAACCACTAGAGTCATTGCATGTGTGTTCTTATACTAAAACCACAAACCAGTACTAGAGTCATTGCATGTTTATTCTTATACTAAAACCAGAAACTAGTACTAGAGTCATTGCATGTGTGTTCTTTTCCACAAACCACAGATGGATCCACCAGTGGTCATTGCATGTGTGTTCTTTCCACAAACCACATATGGATCAACCAGAGTCGTTGCATGTGTGTTCTTTCCACAAACCACACATGGATCAACCACTAGAGTCATTGCATGTTTGTTCTTATACTAAAACCAACACTAGAGTCATTGCTTGTGTGTTCTTTTCACAAACCACACATTCATCAACCACTAGAGTCATTGCATGTGTGTTCTTTCCACAAACCACATATGGATCAACCACTAGAGTCATTGCATGTGTGTTCTTATAATAAAACCAACACTAGAGGCACTGCATGTGTGTTCTTTCGACAAACCACACATGGATCAACCACTAGAGTCATTGCATGTGTGTTATTTCCACAACCAAACATGGATCAACCACTAGAGTCATTGCATGTGTGTTCTTATACTAAAACCAACATGGATCCACCAGTGGTCATTGCATGTGTGTTATTTCCACAAACCACACATGGATCAACCACTAGAGTCATTGCATGTGTGTTCTTTCCACAAACCACATATGGATCAACCACTAGAGTCACTGAATGTGTGTTCTTCTACTAAAACCAACACTAGAGTCATTGCATGTGTGTTCTTTTCACAAACCACACATGGATCAACCACTAGAGTCATTGCATGTGTGTTATTTCCACAAACAAACATGGATCAACCACTAGAGTCATTGCATGTGTGTTCTTTTCACAAACCACACATGGATCAAGCACTAGAGTCATTGCATGTGTGTTCTTTTCACAAACCACACATGGATCAACCACTAGAGTCATTGCATGTGTGTTCTTTCCACAAACCACATATGGATCAACCACTAGAGTCATTGCATGTGTGTTCTTATACTAAAACCAACACTAGAGTCATTGCATGTGTGTTCTTTTCACAACCACACATGGATCAACCACTAGAGTCGTTGCATGTGTGTTATTTCCACAAACAAACATGGATCAACCACTAGAGTCATTGCATGTGTGTTCTTTTCCACAAACCACATATGGATCCACTAGTGGTCATTGCATGTGTGTTCTTTTCCACAAACCACACATGGATCCACCAGTGGTCATTGCATGTGTTTTCTTTCCACAAACCACATATGGATCAACCACTAGAGTCATTCCATGTGTGTTCTTTTCCACAAACAACTTATGGATCAACCAGTGGTCATTGCATGTGTGCTCTTGCCACAAACCACATGTGGACCCATTACAGTCATTGCATGTGTGTTATTTCCACAAACCACACATGGATCAACCACTAGAGTCATTGCATATGTGTTATTTCCACAAACCACACATGGATCAACCACTAGAGTTATTGCATGTGTGTTCTTTCCACAAACCACATATGGATCAACCACTAGAGTCATTGCATGTGTGTTCTTTTCCACAAACAACTTAAGGATCAACCACTGGTCATTACATGTGTGTTCTTTACACAAACCACATGTGGACCCATTACAGTCATTGTATGTGTGTTATTTCCACAAACCACACATGGATCAACCACTAGAGTCATTGCATATGTGTTATTTCAACAAACCACACATGGATCAACCACTAGAGTCATTGCATGTGTGTTCTTATACTAAAACCAACACTAGTGTCATTTCATGTGTGTTCTTTTCACAAACCACACATGGATCAACCACTAGAGTCATTGCATGTGTGTTATTTCCACAAACAAACATGGATCAACCACTAGAGTCATTGCATGTGTGTTCTTTTCCACAGACCACACATGGATCCACCAGTGGTCATTGCATGTGTGTTCTTTCCACAAACCACACATGGATCAACCACTAGAGTCATTGCATGTGTGTTATTTCCACAAACCACACATGGATCAACCACTAGAGTCATTGCATGTTTGTTCTTATACTAAAACCAGAAACCAACACTAGAGTCATTGCATGTGTGTTATTTTCCACAAACCACACATGGATCCACCAGTGGTCATTGCCTGTGTGTTCTTTCCACAAACGACATATGGATCAACCACTAGTCATTGCATGTGTGTTCTTTCCACAAACCACACATGGATCAACCACTAGAGTCATTGCATGTGTGTTCTATCCACAAACCACATATGGATCAACCACTAGAGTCATTGCATGTGTGTTCTTAGACTAAAACCAACACTAGAGTCATTGCATGTGTGTTATTTTCACAAACCACACGTGGATCAACCACTAGAGTCATTGCATGTGTGTTCTTTTCCACAAACCCCACATGGATCCACCAGTGGTCATTGCATGTGTGTTCTTTCCACAAACCACACATGGATCAACCACTAGAGTCTGCATGTGTGTTCTTTCCACAAACCACACATGGATCAACCACTAGAGTCATTGCATGTTTATTCTTATACTAAAACCACAAACCAACACTAGAGTCATTGCATGTGTGTTATTTTCCACAAACCACACATGGATCCACCAGTGGTCATTGCATGTGTGTTCTCTCCACAAACCACATATGGATCAACCACTTGTCATTGCATGTGTGTTCTTTTCACAAACCACACATGGATCAACCACTAGAGTCATTGGATGTTTGTTCTTATACTAAAACCACAAACCAGCACTAGAGTCATTTAATGTGTGTTCTTTTCCACAAACCACACATGGATCCACCACTACAAACCACATATGGAACAACCAGAGTCATTGCATGTGTGTTCTTTCCACAAACCACACATGTGGACCCACCAGTGGTCATTGCATGTGTGTTATTTCCACAAACCACACATGGATCAACCACTAGAGTCATTGCATGTGTGTTCTTTCCACAGACCACATATGGATCAACCACTAGAGTCATTGCATGTGTGTTCTTATACTAAAACCAACAATAGAGTCATTGCATGTGTGTTCTTTTCACAAACCACACATGGATCAACCACTAGAGTCATTGCATGTGTGTTATGTCCACAACCAAACATGGATCAACCACTAGAGTCATTGCATGTGTGTTCTTATACTAAAACCAACATGGATCCACCAGTGGTCATTGCATGTGTGTTCTTTCCACAAACCACACATGGATCAACCACTAGAGTCATTGCATGTGTGTTATTTCCACAAACCACACATGGATCAACCACTAGAGTCATTGCATGTGTGTTCTTATACTAAAACCACAAACCAGTACTAGAGTCATTGCATGTGTGTTCTTATACTAAAACCACAAACCAGTACTAGAGTCATTGCATGTGTGTTCTTTTCCGCAAACCACACATGGATCCACCAGTGGTCATTGCATGTGTGTTCTTTCCACAAACCACATATGGATCATCCAGAGTCATTGCATGTGTGTTCTTTCCACAAACCACACATGGATCAACCACTAGATTCATTGCATGTTTGTTCTTATACTAAAACCAACACTAGAGTCATTGCTTGTGTGTTCTTTTCACAAACCAAGCATGGATCAACCACTAGAGTCATTGCATGTGTGTTCTTTCCACAAACCACATATGGATCAAGCACTAGAGTCATTGCATGTGTGTTCTTATACTAAAACCAACACTAGAGTCATTGCATGTGTGTTCTTTCCACAAACCACACATGGATCAACCACTAGAGTCATTGCATGTGTGTTATTTCCACAACCAAACATGGATCAACCACTAGAGTCATTGCATGTGTGTTCTTATACTAAAACCAACATGGATCCACCAGTGGTCATTGCATGTGTGTTATTTCCACAAACCACACATGGATGAACCACTAGAGTCATTGCATGTGTGTTCTTTTCACAAACCACATATGGATCAACCACTAGAGTCACTGAATGTGTGTTCTTCTACTAAAACCAACACTAGAGTCATTGCATGTGTGTTCTTTTCACAAACCACACATGGATCAACCACTAGAGTCATTGCATGTGTATTATTTCCACAAACAAACATGGATCAACCACTAGAGTCATTGCATGTGTGTTCTTTTCCACAAACCACACATGGATCCACCAGTGGTCATTGCATGTGTGTTCTTTTCCAAAAACCACACATGGATCCACTAGTGGTCATTGCATGTGTTTTCTTTCCACAAACCACATATGAATCAACCACTAGAGTCATTGCATGTGTTTTTTTTTGCGCAAACAACTTATGGATCAACCAGTGGTCATTGCATGTGTGCTCCTTCCACAAACCACATGTGGACCCATTACAGTCATTGCATGTGTGTTATTTCCACAAACCACACATGGATCAACAACTAGAGGCACTGCATATGTGTTATTTCCACAAATCACACATGGATCAACCACTAGAGTCATTGCATGTGTGTTCTTTCCACAAACCACATATGGATCAACCACTAGAGTCATTGCATGTGTGTTCTTTTCCACAAACAACTTATGGATCAACCAGTGGTCATTGCATGTGTGTTCTTTCCACAAACCACATGTCGACCCATTACAGTCATTGCATGTGTGTTATTTCCACAAACCACACATGGATCAACCACTAGAGTCATTGCATATGTGTTATTTGCACAAACCACACATGGATCAACCACTAGAGTCATTGCATTGTGTTCTTTTCACAAACCACACATGGATCAACCACTAGAGTCATTGCATGTGTGTTATTTCCACAAACAAACATGGATCAACCACAAGAGTCATTGCATGTGTGTTCTTTTCCATAGACCACACATGGATCCACCAGTGGTCATTGCATGTGTGTTCTTTCCACAAACCACACGT
Organism: Avena sativa; assembly: GCA_916181665.1. Lineage (NCBI taxonomy): Eukaryota > Viridiplantae > Streptophyta > Magnoliopsida > Poales > Poaceae > Avena > Avena sativa. The sequence continues at coordinate 452,511,615 of OV702295.1, read as the reverse complement.
GGATCAACCACTAGAGTCATTGCATGTGTGTTATTTCCACAAAGCACACATGGATCGACCACTAGAGTCATTGCATGTTTGTTCTTATACTAAAACCACAAACCAGCACCAGAGGCATTGCATGTGTAATCTTTCCACAAACCACACATGGATCAACCACTAGAGTCATTGCATGTTTGTTCTTATACTAAAACCACAAACCAGCACTAGAGTCATTTAATGTGTGTTCTTTTCCACAAACCACACATGGATCCACCACTAGAGTCATTGCATGTGTGTTCTTTCCACAAACCACATATGGAACAACCAGAGTCATTGCATGTGTGTTCTTTCCATAAACCACACATGTGGTCCCACCAGTGGTCATTGCATGTGTGTTATTTCCATAAACCACACATGGATCAACCACTAGAGTCATTGCATGTGTGTTCTTTCCACAAACCACATATGGATCAACCACTAGAGTCATTGCATGTGTGTTCTTATACTGAAACCAACACTAGAGTCATTGCATGTGTGTTCTTTTCACAAACCACACATGGATCAACCACTAGAGTCATTGCATGTGTGTTATTTCCACAACCAAACATGGATCAACCACTAGAGTCATTGCATGTGTGTTCTTATACCAAAACCAACATGGATCCACCAGTGGTCAATGCATGTTTGTTCTTTCCACAAACCACACATGGATCAACCACTAGAGTCATTGCATGTCTGTTATTTCCACAAACCACACATGGATCAAGCACTAGAGTCATTGCATGTGTGTTCCTATACTAAAACCACAAACCAGTACTAGAGTCATTGCATGTGTATTCTTATACTAAAACCACAAACCAGAACTAGAGTCATTGCATGTGTGTTCTTTTCCACAAACCACACATGGATCCACCAGTGGTCATTGCATGTGTGTTCTTTCCACAAACCACATATGGATCAACTAGAGTCATTGCATGTCTGTTCTTTCCACAAACCACACATGGATCAACCACCTGAGTCATTGCATGTTTATTCTTATACTAAAACCAACACTAGAGTCATTGCTTGTTTGTTATTTTCACAAACCACACATGGATCAACCGCTAGAGTCATTGCATGTGTGTTCTTTCCACAAACCACATATGGATCAACCACTAGAGTAATTGCATGTGTGTTCTTATACTAAAACCAACACTAGAGTCATTGCATGTGTGTTCTTTCCACAAACCACACATGGATCAACCACTAGAGTCATTGCATGTGTGTTATTTCCACAACCAAACATGGATCAACCACTAGAGTCATTGCATGTGTGTTCTTATACTAAAACCAACATGGATCCACCAGTGGTCATTGCATGTGTGTTATTTCCACAATCCACACATGGATCAACCACTAGAGTCATTGCATGTGTGTTCTTTCCACAAACCACATATGGATCAACCACTAGAGTCACTGAATGTGTGTTCTTCTACTAAAACCAACACTAGAGTCATTGCATGTGTGTTCTTTTCACAACCACACATGGATCAACCACTAGAGTCATTGCATGTGTGTTATTTCCACAAACAAACATGGATCAACCACTAGCGTCATTGCATGTGTTTTCTTTTCCACAAACCACACATGGATCCACCAGTGGTCATTGCATGTGTGTTCTTTTCCACAAACCACACATGGATCCACCAGTGGTCATTGCATGTGTTTTCTTTCCACAAACCACATATGGATCAACCACTAGAGTCATTGCATGTGTGTTCTTTTCCACAAACAACTTATCGATCAACCAGTGGTCATTGCATGTGTGCTCTTTCCACAAACCACATGTGGACCCATTACAGTCATTGCATGTGTGTTATTTCCACAAACCACACATGGATCAACCACTAGAGTCAGTGCATATGTGTTATTTCCACAAACTACACATGGATCAACCACTAGAGTCATTGCATGTGTGTTCTTTCCACAAACCACATATGGATCAACCACTAGAGTCATTGCATGTGTGTCCTTTTCCACAAACAACTTATGGATCAACAAGTGGTCATTGCATGTGTGTTCTTTCCACAAACCACATGTGGACCCATTACAGTCATTGCATGTGTGTTATTTCCACAAACCACACATGGATCAACCACTAGAGTCATTGCATATGTTTTATTTCCACAAACCACACATGGATCAACCACTAGAGTCATTGCATGTGTGTTCTTATACTAAAACCAACACTAGAGTCATTGCATGTGTGTTCTTTTCACAAACCATACATGGATCAACCACTAGAGTCATTGCATGTGTGTTATTTCCACAAACAAACATTGATCAACCACTAGAGTCAATGCATGTGTGTTCTTTTCCACAGACCACACATGGATCCACCATTGGTCATTGCATGTGTGTTCTTTCCCCAAACCACACATGGATCAACCACTAGAGTCATTGCATGTGTGTTATTTCCACAAACCACACATGGATCAACCACTAGAGTCATTGCATGTTTGTTCTCATACTAAAACCACAAACCAGCACTAGAGTCATTGCATGTGTGTTCTTTTCCACAAACTAACACTAGAGTCATTGCATGTGTGTTCTTTTCACAAACCACACATGGATCAACCACTAGAGTCATTGCATGTGTGTTATTTCCATAAACAAACATGGATCAACCACTAGAGTCATTGTATGTGTGTTCTTTTCCACAAACAACACATGGATCCACCAGTGGTCATTGCATGTGTCTTCTTTCCACAAACCACACATGGATCAACCACTAGAGTCATTGCATATGTGTTATTTCCACAAAGTACACATGGATCAACCACTAGAGTCATTGCATGTGTGTTCTTTCCATAAACCACATATGGATCAACCACTAGAGTCATTGCATGTGTGTTCTTTTCCACAATCAACTTATGGATCAACCAGTGGTCATTGCATGTGTGTTCTTTCCACAAACCACATGTGGACCCATTACAGTCATTGCATGTGTGTTATTTCCACAAACCACACATGGATCAACCACTAGAGTCATTGCATGTGTGTTATTTCCACAAACCACATATGGATCAACCACTAGAGTCATTGCATGTGTGTCCTTATACTAAAACCAACACTAGAGTCATTGCATGTGTATTATTTTCACAAACCACACGTGGATCAACCACTAGAGTCATTGCATGTGTGTTCTTTTCCACAAACCACACATGGATCCACCAGTGGTCATTGCATGTGTGTTCCTTCCACAAACCACACATGGATCAACCACTAGAGTCTGCATGTGTGTTCTTTCCACAAACCACACATCGATCAACCACTAGAGTCATTGCATGTTTGTTATTATACTAAAACCACAAACCAACACTAGAGTCATTGCATGTGTGTTCTTTTCCACAAACCACACATGGATCCACCAGTGGTCATTGCATGTGTGTTCTTTCCACAAAACACATATGGATCAACCACTAGTCAGTGCATGTGTGTTATTTCCACAAACCACACATGGATCAACCACTAGAGTCATTGCATGTTTGTTCTTATACTAAAACTACAAACCAGCACTAGAGTCATTGCATGTGTGTTCTTTTCCACAAACCACACATGGATCCACCAGTAGAGTCATTGCATGTGTGTTCTTTCCACAAACCACACATGTGGACCCACCAGTGGTCATTGCATGTGTGTTATTTCCACAAAACACACATGGATTAACCACTAGAGTCATTGCATGTGTGTTCTTTCCATAAACCACATATGGATCAACCACTATAGTCATTGCATGTGTGTTCTTATTATACTAAAACCAACACTAGAGTCATTGCATGTGTGTTATTTCCACAAACCACACATGGATCAACCACTAGAGTCATTGCATGTGTGTTATTTCCACAAACAAACATGGATCAACCACTAGAGTCATTACATGTGTGTTCTTATACTAAAACCAACATGGATCCACCAATGGTCATTGCATGTGTGTTCTTTCCACAAACCACACATGGATCAACCACTAGAGTCATTGCATGTGTGTTATTTCCACAAACCACACATGGATCAACCACTAGAGTCATTGCATGTGTGTTCTTATACTAAAACCAACAATAGAGTCATTGCATGTGTGTTGTTTTCACAAACCACACATGGATCAACCACTAGAGTCATTGCATGTGTGTTCTTTCCACAAACCACATATGGATCAACCACTAGAGTCATTGCATGTGTGTTCTTATACTAAAACCAACACTAGAGTCATTGCGTGTGTGTTCTTTTCATAAACCACACATGGATCAACCACTAGAGTCATTGCATGTGTGTTCTTATACTAAAACCACAAACCAGTACTAGAGTCATTGCATGTGTGTTCTTATACTAAAACCACAAACCAGTACTAGAGTCATTGCATGTGTGTTCTTTTCCACAAACCACACATGGATCCACCAGTTGTCATTGCATGTGTGTTCTTTCCACAAACCACATATGAATCAACCAGAGTCATTGCATGTGTGTTGTTTCCACAAACCACACATGGATCAACCACTGGAGTCATTGCATGTGTGTTCTTATACTAAAACCACAAACCAGCACTAGAGTCATTGCATGTGTGTTATTTCCACAAACAGACATGGATCAACCACTAGAGTCATTGCATGTGTGTTCTTTTCCACAAACCACACATGGATCCACCAGTGGTCATTGCACGTGTGTTATTTCCACAAACCACACATGGATCAACCACTAGAGTCATTGCATGTGTGTTCTTTCCACAAACCACATATGGATCAACCACTAGAGTCATTGCATGTGTGTTCTTATACTAAAACCAACAAGAGTCACTGAATGTGTGTTCTTTTCATAAACCACACATGGATCAACCACTAGAGTGATTGCATGTGTGTTATTTCCACAAACAAACATGGATCAACCACTAGAGTCATTGCATGTGTGCTCTTTTCCACAAACCACACATGGATCCACCAGTGGTCATTGCATGTGTGTTCTTTTCCACAAACCACACATGGATCCACCAGTGGTCGTTGCATGTGTGTTCTTTCCACAAACCACATATGGATCAACCACTAGAGTCATTGCATGTGTGTTCTTTTCCACAAACAACTTATGGATCAACCAGTGGTCATTGCATGTGTGTTCTTTCCACAAACCACATGTGGACCCATTATAGTCATTCATCTGTGTTATTTCCACAAACCACACATGGATCAACCACTAGAGTCATTGCATATGTGTTATTTCCACAAACCCCACATGGATCAACCAATAGAGTCATTGCATGTGTGTTCTTATACTAAAACCAACTTTAGAGTCATTGCATGTGTGTTCTTTTCACAAACCGCACATGGATCAACCACTAGAGTAATTGTATGTGTGTTATTTCCACAAACAAACATGGATCAACCACTAGAGTCATTGCATGTGTGTTCTTTTCCACAAACCACACATGGATCCACCAGTGGTCATTGCATGTGTGTTCTTTCCACAAACCACACATGGATCAACCACTAGAGTCATTGCATGTGTGTTCTTTTCCACAAAAACCACAAACCAGTACTAGAGTCATTGCATGTGTGTTCTTACACTAAAACCAACATGGATCCACCAGTGGTCATTGCATGTGTGTTCTTTCCACAAACCACACATGGATCCACCAGTAGAGTCATTGCATGTGTGTTCTTTCCACAAACCACACATGTGGACCCACCAGTGGTCATTGCATGTGTGTTATTTCCACAAACCACACATGGATTAACCACTAGAGTCATTGCATGTGTGTTCTTTCCATAAACCACATATGGATCAACCACTATAGTCATTGCATGTGTGTTCTTATTATACTAAAACCAACACTAGAGTCATTGCATGTGTGTTATTTCCACAAACCACACATGGATCAACCACTAGAGTCATTGCATGTGTGTTATTTCCACAAACAAACATGGATCAACCACTAGAGTCATTACATGTGTGTTCTTATACTAAAACCAACATGGATCCACCAATGGTCATTGCATGTGTGTTCTTTCCACAAACCACACATGGATCAACCACTAGAGTCATTGCATGTGTGTTATTTCCACAAACCACACATGGATCCATTTGAGTCATTTCATGGTTGTTCTTATACTAAAACTAGCACTGCCGCCCAATGGATCCACCGTTAGACCGAGTCTTTTAGAAGGCACACCATAACACAGTTGTTCTTCTTGACAATTGTTACATACCGTTCGATTGGGGCGCTTGGACGATTGGGATGGTCTTCGCGAGAGCGATCCTCGAGTAGGCTGTTCTGTGGCATGATTGGCCACGCTTGCTCTAGACAAACTGGCATGTTGCGAGTGTTACGACTCACGAGTTCAGTGGGCCATATCCTAGTGTCACGTCCCCGTTACTTCTCTTCCTCCCTGTACTTCTCTTCCTTCCCCTCGAAGCCACTTTCCCCACTTCACTTCCATCCTGCCATAGCCGCAAGCCGACGACATCCGCCAATTCTCCGGTCACAACATTCATGGTAAGAAATCATTTTACAAGCTTTTGAACTTATCCTACACATTCCTGCTATTCGCCAATCTAACTGCTGATATTTTTTCCGATTTCTCGACGAACTTTAGTTGTGGCAAATGTGGGAGCCCAAGAATTTGGAGATCCTCGCGCTCGTGTGCTCCCACCCAAGATGCTTTCACCGTTACTCCTACCGCGAGCTCCTGCTCCACGAGCTCGCGTGCCCGCACGGCGCGTGCGCCTGCACGGAGCCGGGCTGCAACTACACCGGCCCGCCGGCAGAGCTCGTCGTCCACCTTGTAGATGGGCACTTGATCGAAGTGATTAGGATCTCGTACGGGCATGCCCAACTTCTCCAAGAGCAGGTGCCGTTCACTGACTCGGCAGGCCGCCTGCTAATTTTCCAGGGGGACGGCTCTGTTTTCGTCCTGACCATCACCTCCGGTGTTCCGGGAACCAGAGCCAGGCCCACCATTGTGGGTGCCGTATGCGTTAGGTCAGTCTCGTGCGCCTGGCCCGTATACACGGTCCGCATGTGGGCGAACGCCCAGCCGCCATCGTCGGATAGCATTCTTGTGCTAGCCGAGGCGCCGAGCTGCCCGATGCCGCGGGAGGTGGAGTATGTGGACCTAAGGTCGATCCTATGCGTGCCATCTCAGTACCTTGTGGGTGCTGGACCGAACAGGCAGATGCACTTCTACATTTGTATCGAGAAGACCGATAGACAAATGTAGTAATTGTGTTGTCGTTACTGTTAGACTTAAGCGATGCTTCTCACGTGCTTAGAGCATACGTGCTGTGCAAATGTACCCCAGTTGTAGTTTTCAGTACTCCTTAATACTTTGACGAGTTATTATATTGGTCCAATCAGCTTGCTGTTGTCACGTTGCAAAGTCCGCTTGCTCTGGACAGACCGGCAATACCGTGTGCTGCCGCTCCCACATGTCAGTGTCACGTGTTCCGAGGGCCCACCTGCTAGTGTCCTTCCCCTTGAAGCCACTGTCCCAACTTCTCTTCCATCCTGCCACTCCCGTACGATGGTTGTAATCTGATGATTTTCGTTGGATTGTTTACAAGTAATCCACGTGATAATGCAACATGCAAATGGCACAGACACAATTTCTAAAGTGGAAGCACTCACCGGCTGCTATTGCACACATTTCTTAATATAGCTCGACAAACACATTACAATAATTGTACTCGCATTAAACATAACCGAAATTGCAACCATCCTAAACAACATCTAAACCCACATCACACAGCTGTCGTCGAAGTCCACCTCAATTGGTGACACCGCCGTGCCCTTCCCAGTGACATCCACTCCCGCCCGTGGCTTGCCCTTCGCCAAGGAGGCAACAATGGCGTTCTGCACAGCTTCGTCCCCGTCGCCCTCCACATCAGAATCGACAATGATGAAGGTGACGGGGTTGGCGTGGACCGAGCGCCATCGCGCCTGTGGCTCCTGCTCGAGCTCGACGCCGCATCAGTCCTTCTACAGGTAGGAGGGGCCGAGCTCGCATATGTAGCGTCGTCGCTCCTCTCAAGAAACCATGGCCATTTGATACTGTGATGGTAGGATCTTGGCGTGGATCCTCCGCGGCGAGCCCTACCGGAAGCGGTGGAGCGGATGGATCTGCCGGCGCGAGCCATGACAAGTTCCTAGGAGGGAGTAAGATTGTGGGCCAGGCGTGTCTGGTTCCTAAGCAAGACCTGCCAGTGATATGTACGCGGGCAAGGTACCAAAATTTTTTGTCCAATGCACGCGACAGGGCTTTTGAACCACGAAGGCGCGAGTTTCTTTTGACAAGTCCACACGCTAGGTCCCCCACCTGTCAGCCGAATGTGGACGGTAGGATTCTGCCCGAGTTATTAAGTAGGGATAAATCATGCTTCACCACTACCCTGACATCCAAAGGTTCCTCTTTCTTCTGCCCTCGCTCCCCTCGCTCATGGCTCGCAGCTCGTGCAGTTCGTCTCGAGCGGAATCAGGGTTGGCTCAACACCGTCAAGCGGGTGCCCCCATCAGGTACCAGAGGGCGCCCTACGATTACTACCCTAATATGTTGTGTTTGTGTGGTGAGAAGATGCCGAGATGGATTTCGTGGACCGACGAAAATACTGCAGGAAAATTCAGCAACTGCAGCATTAGAGCGGTAAGTTCCTACTGTAGGTACAATGGTAACCCGGATCCGGAAAGCGTAATGTAATTATTTTTTTTGTTTCCTTCGATCTACTATGCAAGAAGGGAGGGGGACTGGCTGTGACAAGTTTGTGTTGATCGAAAAGCCACTGATAGGTTTTCACAAAGAGCTTGTTCAGGATCTGCGTGATGCTGTGTGGGACAAGAAAGAGGAGATTCATGCGATGGAGCGAGAGATCCGGGAGCTTCGCCAGGGGAGGCAGGGGCAGGGAGGTGGTGAGACAGACGGGCTCAAGATTAGGCCAGATAGTGGACACAATTTCCTCATTATCTGGGCATTATCTGTTGCATTTGCAGTTTATGTTGCCATGTCGTTGTCCAGCAGCTGAAATAAGTTGCTACTTCGTGGAGTGTAGCGGCCAGCTTAAGAAATTGTTTTCCAGCCCAGAAACTTATCATAAGTGTAATGCCAACAACAGGGATTTATTAAGCGCCTATAAATAAATCACGTATGTGCCACTAACACCCATCGATTTTGGAGAGGATTTAACCGCTCAGCTATCGCGATTGTTCAGATAGTAGTGGCACAGTCACAGTTTTGGATTCAACTAGTGGCCTCGGCCGTATCAAATCCTAAAGTCGGCAATACATTTTACTGCTAGTAGAGAGGCAGATTGTTTCGCCCGACAAGTTCCCCGCACACAGCTCTAGAGTTTAACCGAACTACATATATAGGTTCAAGTTCAATACATCATTAGGCTACTACACTGCTAGCCCTCTTTCTCTGCTTGGGTGCCAACTTTCTTCCTCTTTCCTTCACGTACACTGGCTTCTTCATCTCCTCCCTTCTTCCTCTTCTTGGGTGCCAGTTTTCTTACCTTCATGTACCCTGCATCTCCGGGCCGAGGGAAGTTAGGCCAATCAGCACCAGAATCTTGTCCGGCATCATCACTCCACTCGTTTTGGTTTTCTTCCCACAGCAAAATCACTGAGTCGGCTGTCTTGTTTCTTACCTTGCGCTTCCTGTAAAAAAAACAGTACATGGATTACTACCTTATATCTATAGACTATAAACAATTTTTTTGCGTGAATGCACCATCTCATACCTAGGTTTGGGAGCATTAAGGGGACATCCAGCTGCTCTATGGCCTATAAGATGGCAGGTCTTGCATCTGTTTTTGCCCTTCTTGGTAGCACAGAAAGCCGAACCCTTCTTCTCGAGAAAATTCTTAAACCTATTCACCTGGGGTCTTCCTCTGCCCCTTTTTGTAACTGGCTGGCAAAGCTCGAAAGACAGTTGGACTTGAGGCCACTGAGATGGGTCTGTACATGGCTCAACGGATCCAGCGTACGCATCTCTGAACTTTTCCATAGAGTAGTAGTGTGACAAATACTGATCCAAATGTGGTAGAGTTCTGTTCTTCACCAAGAAGGCCAAGGCGTGGTCGCAAGGTTTCCCGGTATGCTGCCACTCTAAGCAGGTGCATTCTCGCAGCTGGATGTTCACAACATCCCTTTTGCCACTCTTGGACATATCGACCACCTCACAGCTTCTGTTGGTTGACGGGAGAACCTTAAGATGAGCAAGTCCTCGGCTTCTCTTGTGTAGTTGCTGTACAACTGGCGGTAGCATATGTCCTCTAAGTCTCCTACCGATCTCTCTCCTTATATTTAACAGCTTCATGATCATACCACGTATGTTGTCCATCAAGATATGAACATGACGCACTTTTATGTCCTTCACCCAGTTATTCAGGCATTATGCAAGGTTGTTGTTTATGTAATCAACTTTGATGTCAGGGTTGAATTAACTCCTCTTCCATATCTGTGAATGATGGATGGCTAAGTACTCTGGAAGTTCAGGGGCTTCGGCAAAAATCTTGCTCATGAAATAATCCCTGCGACTAGGTTTGTAAACTCTAGCAGCAGGAAACATGTAACGAAATACGCTGCCTGCGTAGTGTGAGTACAAGTTGAGCATCATATGGGCATGGCATTCTCTACCTTCAGCTCGCGGGAACACCTCCTTCACTGCATTCGTCAGCCCTTTGCATGCATCCGTGGATATAGCCAATGGATCCATGTGGCCTATTGATCTCTTGAGCTGCCTCATAAACCAGACCCAGTTTTCCTCCGTTTCTGTTTCAAACAGCCCGAATGCCACTAGGAACATCCAGTTGTGACCATCAAGTGATGTGGCAGATGGCAGGCAGCCTTTACATTTGCCAGTTAGGACAGTGTTGTCTACACTCAGATACGGCCTACAGCCGCCCTTGAATCCATCGATGCAAGGTTTAAGCGCCATGAAAAATCTTTTGAAATATATTTTACCACCTTATGATTCGGTGTCGATCTCCACAACACTCCCCGGACACCTAGCTTGTACCTCCGCCTTGAAGTTGTACAGCATCCTGAAGCTATTGGTCCAATCCCCGTGCAAGACCCCCAGAGCTTTCTCTATACCTTTCCCAATTGTGTAATATGGAAGGGCAATGTTGTATTTAGAACCGAGGCTAGTCTAAATATTCTTCGCGGTCTCCTTAGGGTTATACTTTAGTATGGACATAGATTGCATAGCCACCCACTCCGTATCAGCCATTTAGGATTTCAGTTTGCTTCCTGTCGGACACATGTGTGCAGGGCCCATTCTGTTCACCTGCAACACAGATTCATTTAAAAGACAAGCGGAGTCGACTAGTTGCCAAAAAGATATCGCACATCAATTGTAGTTATAGAGTGAAAAGAGAGAGAGAGAGTTCTAATGGTTTGCTGCATTCATTGCCCCAATACCCTAATTGCAGTCGACGCAGGTAAGGATCTTGCTGTGATCCTCCATGGACAATGTACCTCGGCCCGTCCATTCATCCACTTTAACTTGCAAACAACCTCATACCTCTTGGCAGAGTTCTTCAGTCGATAAACGTCGAACTCCCCCTTGATACAAAAATGCCGGAACGACATCCTAAACTCATGCATGCTCCTGAACTCGGTGCCGACCGAAATTATAGGATACTCATGGTCATGTTTCATTTCTTCTACTTCAACACCCAAATCATCGACTGGAATACCAGTCTCATCGTTAAGTTCCTCGTCTATTTCATCATCACCAGATTCTTGATCCTATACAGTGCCTGCTTCTTCATCTGATTCAGAATCTTCGCCATCGTCTCTAATGCCTAGTACTGCACACATCATATTGACTCCCATGGGTGGGGCTGCACCATCGTCTCCACCCGGATGGACAGGAACATTGCCCCAGTCCACCTCACCGGCAACTTTGTTTTCTCCAAGACACTCGGTTGGTTGTGCTACAACCACATGGGGTGGTCTTACGTTTGCACGCATCCCAGGTACTTCAGTGGACAAACAGCAGTCAGAATCAATTTCGTCTTGAGTGTATAGAACCCTCTTGCTCTTCCTATGTACATCCTCCTTCCTGATGTAATCTTTCCTGATGGTATCAGTAGGGCTTGACATCCGCGTTCCATTCCCCATCGAACTAGGCCTTTTGCTGCCGCTCTTGGGTGTGATCTCCTTACTGCCTCCCCTCATGGGTGTTGGCTCCAGGGTGCTGGCATTATTGCCCGACCTCTGCGGCGTGTTTTTCTTCGAATTAGCCCTTTTGCTGCTACTATTGGGCGTGTTCTCCTTCGTCCTGGCATTATTGCCTGACCCCAGCGGCGTGTTCCGCTCCAAATTAGCCCTTTTGCTGCTACTATTGGGCGTCTTCTCCTTCGTGCTGGCATTATTGCCTGACCTCAGCGGCGTGTTCTGCTCCAAATTAGCCCTTTTGCTGCTACTATTGGGCGTGTTCTCCTTCGTGCTTGTATAATTAGCCCTTTTTCTGCTACTATTGGGCGTGTTCCGCTCCAAATTAGCCCTTCCCTGACAGTGGCGTGTTTCGCTCCAAATTAGTGTTTTTTCTGCTCCCACTGGGTGTGGTAGCCTCCGTGCTGGCCATCTTCGCCTCTTTGCTACCACTCCTGGGAGTGTTCACCACCGTGCTAGCCCTCTTAGCATTTTTGCTGCTACCGTTCGGTGTGGCATTTTGACTGGATCTCAGGGGTATACTCTGCGGCATGGTGCCTTTTGTCGTGCGACTCTTGGGCATCCTCTTCTCTTGCGTGGTCTCATTGGTGACGTTCTTCTTCGGGGTGCCCTTTCTGGGGATGCTCTTCCTGCTCCTCTTTATGACGCTCCTCTGTAAGACTCTCCTCTGTTCGAAGCCACCCTCAGTCGCACCAGCCCTAGTGATGCCATGGATCAGGTCATGCATGCCTTCTAAAAGTCCATCTCTATTGTCGAGTTCCAATTCCTCTCCAACCGTGAGCACTACCAAGTGGAAGTAAACTTCACCTCTATAATGTTTCCTTGTAAACGATACGACTAAATCCCTGGTATCTTTCACTTCGATAGCCTTTTTGCTCCTGTACCATAATATAACAAACGTGCTTCCTAGGAGGACCCCCACAGCACCTTCACACATAACGATTCCATCAGGTCAGATAACTCTACCACTTCAGGGTCGTATCTGCCAAGGATTACATCAAACTCGTCATAGAATTTTTCTGTGCCATCATCTAATTTTGCAGTATAATCGGCGACACCCATACGAACGATTACTTTGCCATCATCAGGTTCTTCAGGATAGAAACCTCCGAGAGGTTCGAGAGATGGAGCGGCACCATCAGACCTAGCCCTAATGCCACCGCCGCCATCACCAGCATCATCGTTAGCTGGATCAACCTCGGTGGAAGTACCATGACCAGGAGCAAGGCAAGGGCCCCTTCTAACGGCAGCCACAATAGGATAAACTGCTGCCATGCCACCTCGACGATCAGGAGCAGTTCCCACAAGAGAAGTGTTTCGAGTGCTAGCAGAGTCCAGACCATGAGCTGGCTTCAGACCAGCAGCTCGCTGAACCCGAGCACGGGTTCGAGGAGGAGAGAATGGTTCGGTCTTTGCAATAACAGTGGGGCAGCCTCCAGAAGCCTTAGTTTGCTCAACAGCGGAAGGGATTGGGTCAACAGCATCCAGATCAACAACAATACGAGGACGACCAGTACCAGCAGATTCCAGAGCACGGGTTCGCACAACTTGAGGACGGTTTCGAGGAGGAGCAGCACACAAGGCGGCGGTCTTGGCAACAACAGCGGGGCAGCCTCCGGACGCCTTAGTTTGCTCAACAACGGCATGGATTGGGTGAGCAGCAGCCTCAGCAACACAGGCACGGGGACGGGGACGGGGACGACCAGTACCAGCAGATTCTAGAGCAGAGTTTTCCACAATGGCAATACGGGGGCTCCTACGAGGAGGTTTCCTGACAGAAGCATGTCGCGGATGAGGAACCACATTTTGCTCAACAACAGCACGGGTTCGAGTTAGACCTCCCTGTCCAATAATAGCTGGGCGACTCCTAGTAGCAGGAGCTTCCTCATCCACTATGTTACACACCAGCATAACCACGCGAAGCCTAACATGCTGTTTCATCAACCCAATTAGCTGACTATCATGCGCTACAGGAACCTTGAAGCCTCGGTCATCAACGAGGCTAAACCGTCTAGTCTGCTCTGGCCTCATTTCAGCAAGTTCACGCACAGCAGCAACCAAACCAGGGATAGTGCATAACTGCACAGGCGCCACTTCCATCTTCAGACTCTGAGCCTCTTTCCACGTGCTCTTCCCATGTGCTAATTTAATGAGGTGGCCGCAGATGCTCACCAGAACCGTGTAGCTGGGTTCAACGGAGATCCTAGTTGACAGAAAATTGGAGACAAAAGATAAGAATTGTTTGTCAGCGTCGTGCTAGCAAACAATTGTATGTTCGATATATCTCTGTAATGCCAATAGCCAGCTAGCAGCTATAGGTAGTGCGAATAGTAAAGAGAAGAGTAGCTCACCTGAAATTAGCCAGAAGTACTTCTTCCTCGGCAAATGGATCTGCCATCCTCTGCACTGCTCAGCTCGTCGGCGGTAGAGGCGGGCTAGATCGTTGCAATGGCTGGCACGACATTCGGCATTAGAGCTTGGTAGCAGCGAGTAGGTGCAGCAACTTGGCGCCGGAAGTCAAATGCCCGACGAGATCTTTCTGGTTGGAGAGGGGATTTCGACGCCGCCGGTGCTAGGGTTCATGCGAAAGGGGGAAGGGGTGGATTTGTGAATTTGGTCAACGCACGATGCTCCTTTAGTATCTCGTTTTGCCTACGTGGTTGCCGCGTTGGCGCTCGCGTCATGGAAATATTACTGACATGAGGGTCCCGACCGTCTACTTCACGAGGTAGTTTCACGGCATGTTTGGATTTGGTAGGGGTGAGACGAGTTTGCATCGAAATGGACCCTCTCGATAGTTGGCGGCCCAACTTTTCAAAACGCGGTGATTTCAGGCAACTTAGGTACCGCCATGCGCTGGCCTGCCAACTTTGGTACCGCAGACGAACAAGCCCATCGTCCCAGGCACGGGATCTACCCCTGGGCGAAGTTCACCTCGACATCATCTTCGGCACACCCCAGGACTTCAGGCGCGATAATATCAAGTTCGAAGTGGTCGACTGGCCCTCCCAGTATCATGCTATACTCGGTCGTGTGGCATTCGCGCGACTCCTATCCGTACCACACTATGCATACCTCATGATGAAGATGCCAGGCCCAAACGGTGTCATCACCATCCAAGCAAGCTTCACAAGGTCCAACAACTGTGATAGGAAGTTCAACAGAATCTCCCAATCCTTCAGCATGCAAGAAGAACTGGCAAGGCTCAAGGAGTCGACGAACATCAACCTTCCTTCTTTGAGCCAGCATAACACACCTTACCAGTCCTTCAACTCTACGATCAACACCAAGGCGGTCCAGGTTCACTCAAAGGATCCGACCAAGACGGCCCTCATCGCCAATAACCTGAGTTCTGCATAGGAACTCACGCTAGTGGAATTCCTCCATGAGCGCTGGGAAATCATCACCTAGTGTCCTGTGGACATGCCAGGAGTTCCTAGGGAATTCGCCGAGCATGCACTCAATGTATATCCCGATGCATGACCAATCAAACAGTCGCTACAACGACTGTCAGAAGAAAAGGCCAAGGCTGTAGGCATGGAAGTCAATAGAGTCCTCGAGGCCGATTTCATCCGCAAAATCAAGGAGAGCACCTAGGTAGCTAACCCCGTGCTGGTGCCAAAGAAAGACACGGATATACTGTAGATGTGTGTAGACTTCACATCCCTCAACAAGCACTCCCCGAAGGACCAGTTCCCCTACTACAGATCGACCAAATCATCGATTCAATCATGGGGTGTGAGTGTCCCTCCTTCATCAATGCCTACTCAGGATACAATTAGATCCGGATGAAAGTGGAGGACCAGAAAAAGGCGAACTTCATCACACCATTCGG
Organism: Avena sativa; assembly: GCA_916181665.1. Lineage (NCBI taxonomy): Eukaryota > Viridiplantae > Streptophyta > Magnoliopsida > Poales > Poaceae > Avena > Avena sativa. The sequence goes on along the minus strand of OV702295.1, from coordinate 452,495,599 downwards.
CATCTTTTGCTACAACACGATGCCCTTCGGGCTGAAGAATGAAGGGGCCACCTATCAGAGGTGCATGCAGGCCTGCCTAAAAAACCAAATCAGCCACAACGTCCAAGTCTATGTCGATGATATAGTATTCAAGATAAAAGAAAGCAAAACACTCATTGATGATCTCCACGGGACCTTCGACAACCTTGACTGCTACAGAATCAAGCTGAACCCGAAGAAGTGCGCCTTCAGCGTCCTATCCGAGCAGCTACTCGGGAACCTCATCTCCGCAAGAGGAATTGAGACAAACCCGAAGAAAATCAAGGCTATACTAGCCATGGAGAAGCCGAATAATACCAATGATGTCTAGCAGCTGGCTAGGCGAATCGTGGATCTTAGCAGGTTCATCATTCAGATGGGAAAAAAGGCCCTTCCCTTCTACCAACTTTTCCACAAGACAGAAAAGTTCGAGTGGACCGACGAAGCACAAGAGACATTAGACGATCTCAAGTGCCTGCTATAAACTTCACTGATCCTGGTTACTCCGCAGGATACGGAACCCATGCTGCTCTACATATCTGCCACGCAGCAGGTGGTCAGCACGGTGCTCGTTGCTGAAAGGGCTGAGGGAGGCAAGATACACAGGGTGCAGCGTCCTGTGTCCTACCTCAGTGAGGTGCTCACGCCAACCAAGCAGCGGTACCCGCACTATGATGAGTCCAAAATTGAAGCATATTTACCTTTTGTTTTTGTATAAGTAGAGTAGGGGTTTGATATTTTACTGCGTTTACACGCACCTTTTGTCCTTGTTTCAACAGGATCCCGAATTACTAAGTCTCTTATGAACATATCAATTGGAACTATCATATTATGTTGTAATATGATATTTTTAAGTGATAAAAGTCATTTAATTGATTTATCTTCACACCTTGGAGGACACAAGAGTCTTAACGACCACTGGTACGGGCGGAGCGCTCCCATACCATGTGGCAATGTGACCACCTCGTCAAGTACTTTCACCTCATGAATTCGGATCAGAGATCCGACATTCATAGAAACTTCAGCCATGAAAAACCACATCAAAAAGGGATCTGGAGGAGGAAATTGGAGAAGGGCAAATCCTTGCTCCTTCACGAATCATTGGAGGATATCACATCATCCCCTTCTTCATCAACCGCTGCATCACTGATGACCCACAAGTATAGGGGGTGTATCGCAGTATTTTCGAGGGAAGTGAAACCCAATTTATTGATTCGACACAAGGGGAGCCAAAGAATATTTATAAGCCTTAACAACTGAGTTGTCAATTCAGCTGCACCTGGAAACAATCTTTCTCACAGTAGTTTATCAGTAACAACAGTTTTGTAGTAGGAGTAGTAAAGTAACAGCAGTAGTAAAGTAAAGACAGCAGTAACAATAGCAGTAAATAGTAGGATTCGAGTGCGGTAGGCATAGGGATGGATGGACGGGCGTTGCATGGACAAGACAATTCACATAGCAAACAGAACATAGGGCAATTGCAGATAAATAAGATAAAGCATCCAAGTACTAGATAATCCTAGGCATGTGTTCCATATATAGTCATACGTGCTCGCAATGAGAACTTGCACAACATCTTTTATCCTGCCAGCCCGTTTGCAGCGGGGCCTCAAGGGAACTACTGGCAATTAAGGTGCTCCTTTTTATAGAGCAGTGGAGCAAAGCATTAACACTCCGTGAACACATGTGATCCTCACGTCAAAGCCATTCTCTCTGGTTATCCCGATTTCTGTCACTTTGGGGCCATTGGTTCCGGACAACAACGTGTGTATACAACTTGTAGATAAGACCAAAAACAATACTACCATAATGAATCAATAACATGTTCAGATCCAAAATCATGGCACTCGGGCCCTAGTGACAAGCATTAAGCATAACAAGTCGCAACAAAGTCATAAAGCACTAATAGAAGATACTAGGCACCATGCCCTAACAATCTGATGCCATTGCATGAATGATCTCATCCAATCCCTACCATCCCCATAGCCTACAGTGGGGGATTACTCACTCATAGATGAGGGAAACATGGATGGTCGATGGAGAAGCGATGGTGATGATGATGGCGATGATCTCCTCCAATTCCCCGTCCCGGCGGGCTGCTAGAACGGAGTTTCTGGTGCTGTTTCATGGAATCTACTGGTGGTGGCGGAGTGGAACTCCTTCTGGAAAAACGTCGACCCCCCTGAGTTTTTAGGTCAGAAGGCAACTTATAGGCGAAGAGGGAGACCGAGGGGAAGTCTGGGGCGTCCAGACCACCCCCTGGCGCGGCCAGGCCCAGCCCGTGCGGCCAGGTGGTGTGGCTGGGCCCCAGCCCCACTCTGTCTCATATTCTGGCTCTGAGAGTCTTCTGGTAAAATAGGAACTTTGGCTTTGGTCCCATCCAATTCCGAGAATATTCATTTTCTGACTTTCCTGGAACCAAAAACAATAGAAAACAGGCAGCTAGCACTGTGGCTCTTGTTAATAGGTTAGTCCAAGAAATCATATGAAAAATACTCCAAAGTGTGCACAAAACATAAGAAAGTACATAAAACCAAGCATGGAACATCAAAAATTATAGATACATTTGCAATGTATCAACATCCCCAAGCTTAACTCCTGCTCGTCCTCGAGTAGGTAAGTGATAAAAAGAAAGAATAATTTTTGAGGTGACATGCACCATCATAAACTTGATCAAAGCACTTGTAAAACATTCAAAGCTGGGATCATAGTACTTCAATCATAACATGAAAGACAAAGTTCTAGCAATAAGACAAAGAAACTATGATGCAACATGAAAAAGCACAAACAAAAGATTCATGAATAACAATGCTTTGCAAGACGTTTGTTTGTTTCACATAACGATAACATAGCGTAGTGGCATTCAGCTGGTCCCTCATAGAGTAGCAAACATAAATGCATAGGACACCTTCAAAGTTTACAAGAGTGACTAGATACAAATAGTTTAAAACAAGAAATATCAAGGTATGCATCAATCAACAAGTCTTGGGACAATGCACATAGAACTAAGAATGGCCACTATGCTCTCAAGGAAGTGCTCATAGAATGTGTGGAGACTCAACAAGGAAATGAACAGATTTTGAAAAGTTTGAAAGGCTTCCAAATGCTGAAAGTATGGTACTCATTAGCTTTGAGCTCTCATTGCCCCTATCATAAGCATCTTTAAATGGTTAAGGTTAAAGTGACACAACTAAGAGGATATGCTTGACAAGTTATAAATCGAAGTCTCATGCCCCTTACTTACAAAGACCGATCCTCATGCTACTCAACTTCAGTCACGAGTAAGCTCTTGTCATTGTAAGTATAGACGTATCATAGAGAACCGCCAACGGGGTACCCCTTGCACATGATACAGGAGTTATCCCATAATCAAAATGACAAGGCAAGCAGACAATGAGCATCTCAGCGATCTTTTTATTTACTATGTGCATAGATTTTTATTAAGGATGCTTCATAGAATGCTCATTATGGTTATGCTGCAAGTTTCCCCCATGATTAGGCATGGCTTAGGCTAGTGGTCCAGGCGTTTCTCTAACATACATACAAACTCCATGATCTTACAAGTTCCACTTTTATTTCACACCGCCGGGATCCATAAGCAAAAGAACATGATATCAACGAGGTACTAAGTATCAATGCAATGTTGAAAGCGTTCCCCATGATACATGGTTCTGCTAACTTCAGCTTATAAAGCGCAAGCATATACGCAACAAAGAAGGATGCAATGGTTCAGGTTTATTAAATGCAAGAAAATAAAGTGTGCCATCAAGTTCGTGAGAGCTTTACTAACTAACTTTCTCATAACAAGCAAGCATTTTATTCGAAAGAAAACAAGGCATATTGAATATGCACGGATGTAGCAAATGATGCTAATAGGTAGGTATCATGGACACTTTGGCAATATTTGGTTTTTGGGAGTTGGAAACATGAGTAAAACATACTTAGTGAAAGTAAAGGCTAGCAATAGTAAGGGAGCGACAAACAAGAGAGCAATAATGGCCATAATCATGCAGAGCGACAAAACATCATTGATCAAAGCATAAAGTGATACTAAAAGTTGAAAACTAAAGGATCATAAAGGCTTATGGTGACTTGGGATAGTCATAACATGGTGTGAGAATGTGCCAAGTCAACCCAAATAAAGCATCAAAGGAGAATACCACAATACTATGCTTTAATATGCTAAAACAACGCTGATTCATCCAAGGCACATTAAGCAATCTCAATTGTTTATAACAAGTCATGCTACAACAAAGAATACAAAGCATAAAGCCAAAACAATATCAAGCATGGCATGACAAAGCATAGGCCACAGTCAAAAAACAAGCTCTCTTTACCACTTAAGCATGAACTTTCCTACTCTTTTCCTAACCAAACCAGACTATTTGAAAACCAATGTATGAAAGAGGAGGTCCAACCAATTTATTAAGCAAACTAAGAAAACCAAGCAAACGAAAAACCAAAACGAAAATGAAAAATAAGACGCTCCAAGAACAACACAACTGTGCATGAAACAATAAAAATGAAGCGTTTGGAAGAAACCTGGGATTTTTATTGATGAAGAAGGGGATGCCTTGCGCATCCCCAAGCTTTGACGCTTGTACTTCTTGGATATTTCTTGGGGTGACACGCGTGACATCCCCAAACTTGATATTTAGTACATCCTTCATCTCATTACTCATTCCATCCATACACCTGAAATTTTTCCTTCATACAAAACTTCACACAATCTTTATTAGCAACATTAGTGCACTCAAGATAAATAAGTCTTAAGCTTCAGTTCTAACACCAAATAAACTTCCATTAGAATAATAGCTACTGTAGCACTTCCCTCAAAAAGCTCAATTCCCCAAAAGAACTCAAAAAGGAACCAACAAGAAGCAAATGCAAAAAATGGCAGAAATCTGTCAAAACAGACCAACAGGTAAAGACGAATTTTTTCGAAGAGCTTCTGTTGCTCAAATCAAAAAGTGTTGAACTAACGAAAGTTATATAACAACCTGGGACAGAAGCACAAAAACTCACGCCTCAAAAGGACATACAGAGATTTTACACGAATTTTTACGGTGAAGCACAAAAATCTGTTTCGGGACAGCAACTTTCCCAACCATTACTTCTCTCTCATTAGAGGTTACTCTTGGCACAAAAAGCAAATAAAAAGGATAACGAGCGGTTTTTACTGAAGTAATAACTTCCAAGACTCATCTAAAACTTTTGGGTTATCTCCCAATAAGTACTTTTCTTTAACGCCTTTAAGTTAGGCATAAGCAGAAACTAAAATGGATAGAATAGAAGTAAGCGGAGATAATCATGGTGAAAACATTGTTTTGTTCAATGAAATCCTTTCGTTAACAAGGTTGATCAGGTCTTGTTACCAAAACAATTTCATATGAGACAAAACTTTGTATTCCACTAATGATTATGTTACCTCAACCTTGGTAGCAATGGTCTCAATCATAATAGTTTCAAATTTTTCTCTTAGTATGGGACAATATATTTCTCCAACTTGAATGCCCTCAACATGTTCAATTGAATTCAAAAACATAAGTCCTATCAATCTTCTTGGGGAAATAGATAGTATGTTCCTTGTCATTAACATTGAAGGTCACCTTCCCTTGATTACAATTAATAAGAGGTCCTGCAGTATTTAAGAAAAGGTCTCCCAAGAATAATAGATATATTATCATCTTTAGGCATGAAAATTTGAGAGGATGCTCACATAATAAATAAGAGTTGAAGTAAAAGAGAGCATCAAGAAGCAAATTCAAAACACATTTAAGTCTAACCCACTTCCTATGCATAGGAATTGTGTATGCAAATAAATTTGCAAGGAACAAAGTGATAGACATAGGAAGATAAAACAAGAGTGACTTCAAAACTTTCAGCACATAGAGAGGTGTTTCAGTACCATGAAAATTTCTACAACCATATTTTCCTCTCTCATAATAATTTTCAGTAGCCTCATGAATAAACTCAACAATATAACTATCACATAAAGCATGATTTTCATGATCTACAAGCACTAGAGCTTTATTATAAACATCTTCAAAATAATCCTCAGGAACATAACATTCATCCTTCTTTAGTAAGCATGGGGGACAATCAAATAATGTAAGGGATAAAGAGTTACTCTCATTAGAAGGTAGGCATGGGTAGCTAATCCATTCTTTCTCCTTTTGTTCATCACTCTCCTCCTATTTTTCATCTAATGAGATTTCAGGTTCATCAATTTCTTCTTCCACAGGATCCTGCAAGGCGTTAGTCTCTTCCATTTGTGGAAAGCATCTATTAATATATTTAAGAATATAGCCATTTTCTTCCTTGTAATTATCAAAGCAAAATTTAAGTATATCATAAACCTCATGTTTATAAGGTGAATCATCAATATTTTCATGCAAACTAGCAAGTTCAAATGCACCCTTTCAAGAAATAAATTCCTCAATTTGTTCCACATCATAAAAGTCATAATTCCCTTTAACATAAGAAGATATGGTAACATTATCATTATACTCACATTGAAAAGGGAGGTGTTTGTACCTCCTACAGCAACAAGATTTATCAAAGCAATAAGTAACATTATAAGTAGAGCACACGTTTCTAGCAATGGTATACAATTTATCAATTTGTTGCCATAAGTGTTTCCCTTTTTGTGACAAGCGGTGTTCCTTATAATAATATTTTTGATCTTCCGTGAACCCACCTTGCCAATAAGATTCAGTTTCAAAGAAACCAACCATTGACCACAAGCATGATAAAGCAAGACAATAACAGACCAACGATAATAACAACTAGAGTAGGAACTAATTTTTTGTATTTTTGATAAAGAAATAAGCAAACAAGGCAGAAATAAACTAAGCTTGAACAATAGTGATTCCAAGTGGACTTGATAAATAAAGCTATGCTCCCCGTTAATGGCACCAGAAAATAGTCTTGATGACCCACAAGTATAGGGGGTGTATCGCAGTATTTTCGAGGGAAGTGAAACCCAATTTATTGATTCGACACAAGGGGAGCCAAAGAATATTTATAATCCTTATCAACTGAGTTGTCAATTCAGCTTCACCTGGAAACAATCCTACTCACAACAGTTTATCAGTAGCAATAGTTTTGTAGTAGGAGTAGTAAAGTAACAGCAGTAGTAAAGTAAAGACAACAGTAACAATAGCAGTAAACAGTAGGATTCGAGTGCAGTAGGCATAGGGATGGATGGACGGGCGTTGCATGGACAAGACAATTCATATAGAAAACAGAACATAGGGCAATTGTAGATAAATAAGATAAAGCATCCAAGTACTAGATAATCCTAGGCATGTGTTCCATATATAGTCATACGTGCTCGCAATGAGAACTTGCACAACATCTTTTGTCCTGCCAGCCCGTTTGCAGCGGGGCCTCAAGGGAACTACTGGCAATTAAGGTGCTCCTTTTAATAGAGCACCGGAGCAAAGCATTAACACTCCGTGAACACATGTGATCCTCACGTCAAAGCCATTCCCTCTGGTTATCCCGATTTCTGTCACTTCGGGGCCATTGGTTCCGGACAACAACGTGTGTATACAACTTGTAGATAAGACCAAAAACAATACTATCATAATGAATCAATAACATGTTCAGATCTGAAATCATGACACTCGGGCCCTAGTGACAAGCATTAAGCATAACAAGTCGCAACAAAGTCATAAAGCACTAATAGAAGATACTAGGCACCATGCCCTAACAATCTAATGCCATTACATGAACGATCTCATCCAATCCCTACCATCCCCATAGCCTACAGCGGGGGATTACTCACTCATAGATGAGGGAAACATGGATGGTCGATGGAGAAGCGATGGTGATGATGATGGTGATGATCTCCTCCAATTCCCCGTCCCGGCAGGGTGCCAGAACGGAGTTTCTGGTGCTATTTCGTGGAATCTGGTGGTGGCGGCGGAGCGGAACTCCTTCTGAAAAAACATCGAACCCCCTGAGTTTTTAGGTCAGAAGGCAACTTATAGGCAAAGAGGGAGACCGAGGGGGAGTCTGGGGCGGCCAGACCACCCCCTGGCGCGGCCAGGCCCAACCCGCGCGGCCAGTTGGTGTGGCTGGGCCCCAGCCCCACTCCGTCTCATATTCTGGCTCCGGGAGTCTTCTGGTAAAATAGGAACTTTGAAAAAGCAATTGAGTCCTTGATCTCCACTGATTTTTAGAATCCATCGCCGGTCTTCTTTTCGCCGTCGGGCACGAATCACTTGACCGTGAGAAGAGGCAGTTGTCCTACGAGGATCTCCATGAAGGGCCTCCCCATAGGAGGTTGAAGAAATGCCTGCACATCAGCGTCTAGACGGGCTGCCTCTTTGGCCAAAGATCATGACGGCGAGCTTATCCGTCGTGTAGAACACTCCAAGTTGCAGTAGAAGGACACCTGCCATCTAGATGATGCATAGATTAAATCATGGAGTCGCCACCTCCCCTCGCCACCGAGGTCAGCCAGAAGAAGCTCCAACACAAGACAACCGAACACCACAAAATGGCCAGAGAAACCAACCTTATTGAAGGAGATGGTGGTTCTCCTCTTCTCACCCATCCCCAACTATTAGAGCTTGAGTAAGATGAAGAGAAACCTTACATGGAACTAGATCTGGTTGTAGATATCCAGTACGCCATTCCATCCTAACAACATCATGCCAAGACGCCATGGGGGCAAACCAAAACCTAACCTACTCTATACATCTCGCACTCTACTCCCTCTGCCACACCGGCCAGCAACGCCACCGGAGAGGAGAGAAGAGTGAGTTGGGCCTCTACAGGCGACTCTCAAGGGGGTGAGGTGGTGGAGACAAGAGGTGGGAGAGGATAAGAGTCTACGCCATTCATTAGATCTCGTTGTAATTCCAGATTAAATTGTGGTTTGCACTAGATTTAACAATATACTTTTATCCATCCATTTGATTATGATGATGTTCTTGATTTCTTCCATGTGTGAGCAATTGATACGTCCAAAACGTATCTACTTTCCAGAACACTTTTGCTATTGTTTCTCCTCTAAACTTGTGTGATTTGGGTACAACTAACATGGACTGACGCTATTTTCAGCAGAATTGCATTGGTGTCTACTTTTTGTGCACAAAATCAACTATCAGGAAAAATCCCGGAAAATATGCCAAAAATCCTATTTCACCAGAAGACTCCTGGAGCCAGAATACGAGACGGAGGGGGGCTGGGCCCAGGCCACACCACCTGGCCGCGCGGGCAAGCCCAGGCCGCGCTAGGGGTGGTCTGATCGCCCCAGACTGCCCCTCGGTCTCCCTCTTCGCCTATAAGTTGCCTTCTGACCTAAAAACTCAGGGGGGGTTCGACATTTTTCCATAAGGAGTTCCGCTCCGCCGCCACCACCAGATTCCACAAAACAGCACCAGAAACTCCGTTCTGGGACCCTGCCGGGACGCGGAATTGGAGGAGATCATCGCCATCATCATCACCATCGCTTCTCCATCGACCATCCATGTTTCCCTCATCTATGAGTGAGTAATCCCCCGCTGTAGGCTATGGGGATGGTAGGGATTGGATGAGATCGTTCATGTAATGGCATCAGATTGTTAGGGCATGGTGCCTAGTATCTTCTACTAGTGCTTTATGACTTTGCTGCGACTTGTTATGCTTAATGCTTGTCACTAGGGCCCGAGTGCCATGATTTCAGATCTGAATATGTTATTGATTCATTATGATAGTATTGTTTTTGGTCTTATCTACAAGTTGTATACACACGTTGTTGTCCGGAACCAATGGCCCCGAAGTGACAGAAATCGAGATAACCGGAGGGAATGGCTTTGACGTGAGGATCACATGTGTTCATGGAGTGTTAATGCTTTACTCCGGTGCTCTGTTAAAAGGAGCACCTTAATTGCCAGTAGTTTCCTTGAGGCCCCGCTGCAAACGGGCTGGCAGGACAAAAGATGTTGTGCAAGTTCTCATTGCAAGCACGTATGACTATAAATGGAACACATGCCTAGGATTATCTAGTACTTGGATGCTTTATCTTATTTATCTGCAATTGCCCTATGTTCTGTTTGCTATGTGAATTGTCTTGTCCATGCAACGCCCGTCTATCCATCCCTATGCCTACCGCACTCGAATCCTACTATTTACTACAATTGTTACTGCTGTCTTTACTTTATTACTGCTGCTACTTTACTATTCCCACTACAAAACTGTTGCTACTGATAAACTGCTGTGAGCAAGATTGTTTCCAGGTGCAGCTGAATTGACAACTCAGTTGATAAGGCTTATAAATATTCTTTGGCTCCCCTTGTGTCGAATCAATAAATTGGGTTTCACTTCCCTCAAAAATACTACGATACACCCCCTATACTTGTGGGTCATCAAGACTATTTTCTGGCGCCGCTGCGGGGGAGCATAGCTTTATTTATCAAGTTTACTTGGATTCTCTATTGTTCGCTACTATCCATCCATCATGGGTAAGTCTCGTGATGGCAAGTTTCCTATTTTACCATCCAGTACAATAAGAGGTACGGTTCTGAACACCTCTGCTGTTCTTGATTCACCATCTGTTATAAGTAAGCTCGTTACACCACCACATACACATGCTACACACACTGCTACTACTACTGAATCTGAAACTTCTGATGCTGCTTCTACTGTGCTTGATAAGAGTGGTTCATTAGGTCCTTTCCTAGATGCTACGATTGCTAGAACTATAGCTAGAAATAATGAAACTCCTAATGAAGATACTACCACACATGTTAGTTCACCTAAGTCTAGTGAGAGTTATGATATTGAAGATGGTTATGTTGAGATGACCGATAAATTTATTAAAAAATGTAAAAACACCCATGATAGGAGCGCTGCTAAGAGTCTCCTTGAGAGGCGTACTATTAGACCCAAATTATCTCCTATTGCTAAGTTTGCTGCTTCTCCCATAAACATCATAGATGAAGATTATGATTTCTCTCTTGATCTATATTACATATCTATTATTGAGAAAGAACCTTTTTGTGGGACTAAGAATGAAAGTGCGGTAGCACTTATGAATGAACTTTCTACCATGAGTGGCTTGTTTTCTGATGATATTAAGATGCGTACTTACTTTGTTGCTAAGATTTTCCCTTTTTCACTAAAAGGAGAAGCTAAAACTTGGTTTAGTAATTTACCTCCTAGATCTATTGATAGCCCTGATTGCTTGATTAGTACTTTCCTGCAGAAATATTTTCCTCCTAGTGCTAGACATGCTATTTTGCAGGAACTTTTTGATTTTAAACAGGGAGAAAAAGAGGTATTGCCTGAATCTTGGGCAAGGTTTTGTGCTTTGATTCATGCACAAGCTGGAAGTCCATTACCTAAGGATGAGCTTCTTGATATATTTTATAATGGACTAACTGAACAATCTAGGACATACCTAGATAGTTGTGCTGATTGTGTTTTTAGGAACAGGACTCCTAAGGAAGCTGAGGAATTAATGGCTAAAATAAGTAAGAACTATGAAGATTGGACTCCTCCTAAACCAGCTATACCTGAAGTAATTGTACCTGAACCTACTATACCGGTGCCTATTCCAACATCAAAGAAGAGGGGAGTTATTGAATTAAATGATGAAGTGATGAAGGAAGCTAAGAAATGTCTTAAGGAGAAGGGAATTAAAGCTGCAGATGTTAAAAATTTACCTCCTATAGAAGAATTATGTAAGCCTATTCCCTACTCACCCACTATTGAGGTACACTCTCTCCAACACTTTGATGAAGGTGATATCCCTTACTCTAAACCTCCTGATCAATGCTTAGAAGAATTTGATATCTTTATTGTTAAGCAAGATAATTTTAATAAAAGGGTGCAAAATCATCTAATGGAAAACACTAGAGCTATTGTTGAGTTGAAAGATATTGTGGAAAGAACCTCTAATGATATTAAAATGATTGTTAAACACTTTCAAATGGTTCAGACTCAAATAGATCAACTCGTTAAAGTGCAGAAAGACTTGCTAGTTAATGCTGCTAAAGAAAAACATGCTTATGAAATTAGAACTAGAAGTGGTGCTGCTACCCAGGATCCTCTTTATGCTAAGGGGCATCCCAAAAGAATTGAGAAGGATTCTCAACAAGCTAAAAATAGTGGCTCTACTCATAAGAAAAGGAAAAAGAAACATAAAACTATTGTAGAACCCTCTAAACCTTCTATAGATCCTAATAGTATATCTATTTCTGATGCTGAAACTGAAAGTGGTAATGAAGAAAATGAAGTTCCTAATGAAGAAAAAGTTGAAGAAGAACCTGAAAACCACACTAAGAATATGAAATACACCAAAGAAGATTTTATTGCTAAGAAACATGGTAGTGAAAGAGAGCCTTGGGTCCAAAAACCTATGCCATTCCCTGATAAGAAACACAAGTCAAAGGAGGATGAACACTATAATAAGTTTTGTGAGTGGATGAAACCTTTATTCCTGCAAATTCCTTTGACTGATGCTATTAAATTGCCTCCTTACTCAAAGTATATGAAGGATACTGTCTTGAATAAAAGGAAGATCCCTAATGAAGAAATTTATACTTTGCTTGCTAATTATTCCTTTAATGGTAAGGTTCCTAAGAAACTTGGAGACCCAGGGATTCCAACTATCCCTTGTTCTATTAAGAATAGTTATGTTAAAACTGCTTTGTGTGATTTGGGAGCTAGAGTTAGTGTTATGCCTTTCTCTCTCTATAAGAGGCTTCAACTAGAAAAATTAATATCAACTGATATATCTTTGCAAATGGCTGATAAATCTACCACCATTCTTGTTGGTATATGTGAGGATGTACCTGTTCAAGTGGCTCATAATTTCTTGATCTTAACTAATTTTGTTGTGCTTGAAATGCCTGAAGATGATAATATGTCTATTATTCTTGGGAGATCTTTTCTTAATACTGTAGGAGCTATTATTAATTGTAATCAAGGAAAGGTGACTTTCAATGTTAATGACAAGGAACATACTGTGTATTTCCCCAAGAAGATTGAAAGGACTTATGGTTTGAATTCAATTGAACATGTTGAGGGCATTCAAGTTGGAGAAATATATTGTCCCATACCAAGAGAAAATTTTGAAACTATTATGATTGGGACCATTGCTATCAAGGTTGAGGTAACATAATCATTAGTGGAATACAAAGTTTTGTCTCATATGAAATTGTTTTGGTAACGAGACCTGATCAACCTTGTTAACAAAAGGATTTCATTGAACAAAACAATGTTTTCATTATGATTATCTCCATGTACTTCTATTCTGTCCATTTTAGTTTTTGCTTTCGTTTAGTTTTCTTTTTTGTTGTTAGTTGTTTGCATTTTAGAGTGTCTTAGAACTTCTGTAGTTCTAGCTTTGTTTTGTCCTTGCATCATTTTCCAAACAAAAAAAATCTGTCTGTCAGAAAATCATTCTTCTATTCCTAAAAAATGCCCAAAAATAAAGTGTCTCGAAAAATTCCAGAAAATTCATATTAAATTTTTACGTGAAAAAAGGGCAGAGGAGTGCCTGGGAGGTACCAGGGGTACCCACCAGGCAGGCACACCACCTGGTGGCGCGGCCTGCCATGGGTGGCGCCATGCCCTGGTGTGGGCCACCCCTGGCCCCCCACTAACTCTCTCACCTGCCACTTTCTTCTCTCTCCCGAGCAAGCTCTAGTTCATTGCTCAAAATCGTGTTCTTGCTGTGCTTGCTCTCGATTTTTTTCGATCTCCTTGCTCAGCCCATCTTTCTTGCTGAAATTTGGAGCATTTGTTCCTTGGTATGTGACTCCTCTCCTTGTCCAAGTAGATTTGTGTTTAGTGGATTATATCTTGAGTATTTTGCTGCTGTAGGTGATAGGTTATGAGATCTTGTAAGCTTGTTTGATGCTTAGAGATATAGTTTTGATGCATGTTTAGGCCTCTTACAAGTCCCTATGAGTAGAATCCTTCATTATATTTACTTTGCAATCACTTGTTTAATAGGTGTTTAAATTTCAGAATACCAAGCATGAACAACCATACCTTTGGAGAGATATTTGAGAGTGATGCACCTAGGAGGTCGAGGCCCTCAATATCAGCCTCTCAGTTTAGGCCATCATACAATGAAGATCTCATTGCAACTCGTATTGGTAATGAAAGGGATGATGGGGATGCTCACCCATCCACTTTTCCTTGTTTTACTTTCTTACAAGCTGCAGGAATTCTTGATGATTTCTTGCTACTGATTGAGAGGGTTGGTTTGACCTCATATATGCAAGATGAGAGTGAGCAATACGCTATGCTCACCAAAGCCTTTGTTGAGAGCTTTATATTTACTAACACATCCTATCAGTCGACTGTCTCTTTCAAAATTTATAATCTGCCCTTCACCATGCCTTTGGAGAGATTTGGCAGTATTGTAGGTGTAAGCATGACAGGGACCGTGAAGAAAATTCAAGCGCGACCCGCTGATTTGTTGGAGCTTTACCGAGGGGTAACCAATGATGATGACCGCGTGGCGCAACGCGGAAAGATAAGAAATATCCAACTCCCTGCTCTTAGATACTTTGCATATTATCTTGCTACTAGCATACTTGGTAGGGAGAACACAAGTAATATCTCCAACTATCATTTCGCCTTCCTTGCTGCTACGCTTAACAATGATACTCGGTACAATCTTGGCTCGCTTATTGCTTGCCGCCTAGCTCCTAGGGGGCCCATCTATGGGGGCATCGTTGCCTCGCGTATGGTCTATGCATTAGGACTTTTAGTGGACCCCAATGATACTGTACTGGCGCCACAGAGGCTTGACCTTGTTGCTATGAAAACTCATCACTTCGTCACTTCTACTTCTGATTTGAACAGTCTAGTATATAGGATGCTTTTCACTGACGGGGATGAAAGGGAGATCCCTTTGCCATAGCCTTCTTTGTTTAGTATTCACAGGAGACCGTGGTCGCGCTCCAAGGAGGAGGTGGATGAGCAGCTTCGCTTGCTGGGTTTCCACGAGCAGCACCAGGAGGATGTACCCTCCTATGACTACTCCGCTCACTACGGAGGGACGTACTTGAGCTCGCACCAGGACGAGGGGACCTCCTCGTCATACTATGGTGATACATCATCCTGGCCAGCTTGGGATTGATACCCACTAAGGCCAAAAGCCTAAGCTTCAGAGGAGGTACGTCGACACCGCACTCATCTCCTTATCATGTTGTGTCGGTACTTTGTATATTCATGTTTCGTTCTCTTTTTAGTTTTTGTTCTTTCTTTGCTTTTGCTTTCTAAACCACAAAAAGACCAAAAATATTTCTGTTGTTTCTCTTTGGTTTGCTTCTTTTTCTTTTTGCCTTGGTTTGTTTTTCCCTTTTTGCTTTGTTTGAACTATTCGAAAAACCCAAAAAGATTTTGCTTTGCTTGTTTTTCCTTTTTGGTTCTTGTTTTAAAAAATCGAAAACAACAAAAATATTTGTCGTTCTTCTTTGGTTTTGTGAGTTTGCTGCAGGGTTCAGCAGTCCTCAGTGGATATTGGTTTCATATTATTATTCAAGCCACACAAGTGAAGAGCAATAATGAGGATTAATGACAACTTGAGGCGTGGTAAGAGGCTGGTAACGAATTCTACTTGTTTTCATTTTTTTACATATACTCATCATTGTGGGCATGCTTAGCCTGTTCGTGTAGGGTGTATGTTATCTTTGGATGCTTAGTAGTTCTTGCTTTCGTATGATTAGTTCCAGCTTGCTAATAGTTTGTAGCATGTCTTATGAATGTTTGCTTGCATTGCTCTATTCATAAATTGGTATGACACCGTGGTATCCTCCTCTGAATGTTTCATTTGAATTGACTTGGCACATGCTCACGCATGCACATGACTGTAATAATCAGTTAATCCTTGATGAATTATTTTGCCTTGAGGATCTTGAATCACTTTCATGCCATGATTAGTCCTGTTTTGTTGCAAGCATGATTATGACAGCTATTGCTCTCTCGTTTGTCGCTCCCTTACTATTGCTAGCCTTCACCTTCACTGGGTATGTTTTACTCATGTTTCCAACTCCCCAAAACCAAATATTGCCAAAGTGTCCACCATACCTACCTATTAGCATCATTTGCTACTTCCATGCATATTCAATATGCCTTGTTTTCTTCCGAATAAAATGTTTGCTTGTTATGAGAAAGTTAGTTAGTAAAGCTCTCACGAACTTGATGGCACACTTTATTTTCTTGCATTTAATAAACCTGAACCATTGTGTCCTTCTTTGTTGCGTATATGCTTGCGCTTTATAAGTTGAAGTTAGCATAACCATGTTTCATGGGGAACGTTTTCAACATTTCATTGGTACTTAGTACCTTGTTGATATCATGTTCTTTTGCTTATGGATCCCGGCGGTGTGAAATAAAAGTGGAACTTGTAAGATCATGGAGTTTGTATGTATGTTAGAGAAACGCCTGGGCCGCTAGCCTAAGCCATGCCTAATCATGGTGGAAACTTGCAGCATAACCATAATGAGCATTCTATGAAGCATCCTCAATAAAAATCTATGCATATAGTAAATAAAAAGATCGCTGAGATGCTCATTGTCTGCTTGCCTTGTCATTTTGATTATGGGATAGCTCCTGTGTCATGTGCAAGGGGTACCCCGTTGGCGGTTCTCTATGATACGTATATACTTACAATGACAAGAGCTTACTTGTGACTGAAGTTGAGTAGCATGAGGATCAGTCTTCGTAAGTAAGGGGCATGAGGCTTCGATTTATAACTTGTCAAGCATATTCTCTTAGTTGTGTCACTTTCACCTTAACCACATTAAAGATGCTTATGATAGGGGCAATGAGAGCTCAAAGCTAATGAGTACCATACTTTCAGCATTTGGAAGCCTTTCAAACTATTCAAAACCTTTTCATTTCCTTGTTGAGTCTCCACATATTCTTTGAGCACCTTCTTGAGAGCATAATTGTCATTCTTTGTGCTTGTCCCATTACTTGACTATTTGTGATATGACTTTGATGCTTGTATCTTTGACATCTTTACTTCTAGTCTTCACCTGAACTTCAGAGTTGCCTTGGCATTCACAATCAAAGGCAAGCGAGATACCACTTTATCATACCTTGTTATGAGCATTGCAATGTTGCTTATGTTTATGTTTCATGCTACTTATTATTTTTGAGTTGGAATCTCTTCATAGCTTGCAATGACTATTAAGTAAACTTAGTTGCATACTCCTTATTATGAATTGTCTAAGTAGTTGATCACATGCTGAGAATATATACATCATATGAAGCAAATGTGTTCGTGAAAGTTCTTTTATCGCACTCAGTTTTCAACTGAATTGCTTGAGGACAAGCAATAAGCTAAGCTTGGGGGGAGTTGATACGTCCAAAACGTATCTACTTTCCCGAACACTTTTGCTATTGTTTCTCCTCTAAACTTGTGTGATTTGGATGCAACTAACGCGGACTGGCGCTGTTTGCAGCAGAATTACCTCGGTGTCTAGTTTTTGTGTAGAAAATCAACTATCAGGAAAAATCCCGGAAAATATGCCAAAAATCCTATTTCACTAGAAGACTCCCGGAGCGAAAAATACGAGACAGAGGGGACTGGGCCCAGGCCACACCACCTGGCCGCGCGGGCAAGCCCAGGCCACGCCAGGGGGTGGTTTGGCCGCCCCAGACTGCCCCTCGGTCTCCCTCTTCGCCTATAAGTTGCCTTCTGACCTAAAAACTCAGGGGGCTTCGACGTTTTTCTAGAAGGAGTTCCGCTCCGCCGCCACTACCAGATTCCATGAAACAGCAGCAGAAACTCCGTTCTGGCACCCTGTCGGGACGGGGAATTGGAGGAGATCATCGCCATCATCATCACCATCGCTTCTCCATCGACCATCCATGTTTCCCTCATCTATGAGTGAGTAATCCCCCGTTGTAGGCTATGGGGATGGTAGGGATTGGATGAGATCGTTCATGTAATGGCACCAGATTGTTAGGGCATGGTGCCTAGTATCTTCTATTAGTGCTTTATGACTTTGTTGCGACTTGTTATGCTTAATGCTTATCACTAGGGCCCGAGTGCCATGATTTCAGATCTGAACATGTTATTGATTCATTATGATAGTATTGTTTTTGGTCTTATCTACAAGTTGTATACACACGTTGTTGTCCGGAACCAATGGCCCCGAAGTGACAGAAATCGGGATAACCGGGGGGAATGGCTTTGACGTGAGGATCACATGTGTTCACAGAGTGTTAATGCTTTGCTCCGGTGCTCTATTAAAAGGAGCACCTTAATTGCCAGTAGTTCCCTTGAGGCCCCGCTGCAAACGGGCTGGCAGGACAAAAGATGTTTTGCAAGTTCTCATTGCGAGCATGTATGACTATATATGGAACACATGCCTAGGATTATTTAGTACTTGGATGCTTTATCTTATTTATCTGCAATTGCCCTATGTTCTGTTTGCTATGTGAATTGTCTTGTCCATGCAACACCCGTCCATCCATCCCTATGCCTATCGCACTCGAATCCTACTGTTTACTGCAATTGTTAGTACTATCTTTACTTTATTACTGCTGCTACTTTACTATTCCTACTACAAAACTGTTGCTACTGATAAATGGCTGTGAGCAAGATTGTTTCCAGGTGCAGCTGAATTGACAACTCAGTTGTTAAGGCTTAGAAATATACTTTGGCTCCCCTTGTGTCGAATCAATAAATTGGGTTTCACTTCCCTCGAAAGTACTGCGATACACCCCCTATACTTGTGGGTCATCAGTAATTTCCTTCGTTCTTGGGGTGATGGAGAAACCCTAGCACTATTATGAAATTAAATAAAGATGATCAATTACTTGTGTCCATGATCTATTGATCTACGATGTGTGTTTGATCTCTCTCTTTAGATGGTATGTGTAGTCGACCACATATCATTTGCCTTCAGGTCTAAGGAAAAGGGTGAAATAATTTGGACGTGTTTGGAAGTGTGCCTGGAGCTATTGTGACTAGAAGAACTGGCTAGCAACCTGCACGGTCGAAGGAGGAATAAAGAGAGATTCACTAAGCTAATTACGATATCCACGGGGATCCCTTAATTGTGGTGGTATGTATGGGTGACCGCTCTCAGACATCGCGGTGGTTATTTAGAGATGACCTCATTCTTGGCTCAACAAAGTTCCCTGGTGTGTTGGAGATGACGCCGCCGTGCTGCTGGGAGGGCGCGGAGTGGAGATAGCGGCACCGTGCTGTAGGGGTTCCGCGTATGAAAACAATAACTTTTACCCTACGCCCGTGAACCCCTGATGTTGCCAGGACCTATCTATTAGTAATGCAGTAATGGGAGGGGATTTTTGCGAACTTACCCTTGAAGACCGAAAAGCGTTGTCAATGCTCAGGAGAGTGTGGTTGATGTAGATGAGCCGAAGCCGACCTCCAGGTCATGATGAAGTCCTTGCGCTCATGTGGCTCCAACTACTTGAGTGCCTCAAGTGTGACCCCTCGCGGGGAATTACACATGTCCGGTGACTGACGATGCCTCCCCGATCCAGCAGCAGTTGTGGAAGTAGAGCTCCTGGATCCAAATCCCGCAGCGCGACGGCGCTCCGCGGTGAAGATGTCTCTCGTTTGCATAGTCCAAACTTGGGACCACGGTCACATGAGAGAGAGAGAATATCAATTGGAGGTCTCCCCAAAAGTGAGGAAACCTTTTATTGCATATTGTGCGTATTTATCTGGCCAAATACCCCCACTATATATAGGGGGAGGGGAGGTACTACCTCCCTCAAAGTCCCGGGGTGGGACTAAAGGAGGGGGAGAGGGGGGCACCACCGGCCAGCCCTAGTGGGCCCCACGCGGGGGGCTTGCCCCAGCCAGCCACCCCCTTGCCCCTTCTCCCCTCTTGCCTTTCCCTCATGGGCTCTTCTCCCTCCGAAATTGGCCCATTAAGCCTTTTGTCCATTTAATTGATTTTCTCTTTTATTAAATAATTATGAATAAATGATTAAATCAATATTTAACATTCATTCACATATTATTCAATCTCCGTGGCTCGGGAACACCTTCCACCTCCACTCCGAACTTCTCGAAACCCTTCCGATTTTCTCTCTTCTCTTCTTCGACGATTCTACTGATCCTATAAACACTCTCTAAGCATCATCAAGCCCTTAAGCGTGATAACCCATGGTTCGGGAACACTCCGGACATGGTCGGGACACTCTCGGGCCAATGATCGACAAAGGGACCTAGATGGCCATGTGACCGATGTGCATTCCACGAAGATCTTTTGTCGTTTGAACCAGGACAGACGTGTATTATTCCCTTTGTCTCTCGATACTTGCATTGCCCAATATCTGATCAATGACATCACCATGTCGTGTTCAATCTCGTTACCGAACAGTTCTACTTGACTCATTCCGACAAGTGATATCCCTGTGATCAAATCACACGTTGTGCAGCTATTGCATATAACTTCTCTGAGTGGGACCTTGAGTATCTTTCCGTCACGTGGACGGACAAATCCCGCTCTTGACAGATATTGCCTCTACGGTTCCTTCGAGTACCTGAACACACCTTTATAGTCACTGTATTACCAAGTGACGCTTGATGCTATCTAAGCACTCTCGGGAGACAGTGATTGATATAGCCTCATAGGCTAAGGAATAGTCTACGAGGATCCATTTCTAATCATCGTAACTTGAACTTCGTGACATGATCGGGTCACGATGTTTAGATTGGGTATTGGTTCATCATCTCATTGTCAGAATGAGTTGACTCCATTTCCAACTGGCATAAATGCCACATGATTAGGAAACCTTGATCATCTGTTGACCAATGAACCAGTGACTAGAGTTTCACTCGGAACCCCTGGTTGTTTATATATTACACGTGTATTGATATTTCCTCTCAATACAGTTATAGCATGATATAAAACTTAATCTTAAACTTTATGAAATATGATAATAATCATTATTATTATTTGTCTCTAGGGAATATTTCCAATAGTCTCCCACTTGCACTAGAGTACAAATAAACTATCTTCATTTGTTCTTAATCATTGGCACCATATATCCAGGTACCCTGAACATGCTTGCTCATGGAAGAGGTTGAGTCTTGGGCCTGTACTTTACAGTCCCAAATCCTTTGCAGCTTACTAATGTCACCTTAATTGACATTAATACTTTATCATCACATGATAACATCTTTGTGTATGCACGTTGCTATGGACGCAGAACGAGGCCGAATTCCAGGAGCCTATAGTGACTTTAGATCAACCTCGAGGGATTTCTCATGGGCACTGTGCCCTGGGACACATCATTCTACGTTCAAAGCGAACTAGCCCCGCCATAACATTATACAAAACTTTAGATGGTACCCTTATCTATTATTATAAATGTAATCATCTAAGCACGAGTGCACCCTATGCAACTTTTGATGTTTTTGTTCACCTTGCTTCCTACTTGACTTTACTCGGTATTACATGAGTTTCCAACATATTCCCTTATAATATAACTCTTTATGTTTAAGATATGCCATCCTTTATGGATTTGGAAAACATGTCTACAGTTCTCTATTAGACACGGTGGACAAACTTAGCTCAACGTTCAGTGATTCGAACTTAATCACTTTTCAAATGTTTCTTATTGGATCATATATTATGTTAAGTTACTATCATGGTTTTCTAAGATAGAACCTATGCTAAACATAGTGGATCATGATCATCCTTTTCTTTCTTTCAACCATTGATGTTAAACTTAATACTATTCCTATCTTGAGTTATTAAGGACTAGTTTCTTAATTAACTTCTATTCCGAAACCCTTTTCAGAATACTTTAAGGAATACTACATAATATCGTAATATCCTTATTATCAACTTATACTCCTTATAAATCATTATTTATCGGTACTTGCGCTTTTATTCTTAATGTGTCGTATACACACTTAAGAATCACTCCTTTAAGCTCCCACTCAAAATATGTTCCCAACATATTTGGGTATGAGTCACTACTCTTACTCAAACTATGTTCCTACATATTTGAATTTTAGACTTATATTGCTCCCACTTAAAAATATGTCGTACACATATTGTTTTAGGAAGACTTTTATAGCTCCCACTCAATTTCATGCAAATTGCATATCCACTCACTATTTTGAACAATTTCAAAATCCTTTGATCAAATATCAAACTTGGAGATTTACTATGAGATATTAGTGCTTTTACTAGTTTTAAATCCACTAGACATTTAGCACACTTGAATCAAATTCATTTGAATTTGTCCAATACTTGACAAATTGTGCTTTTGTCAGTCACCCCCTTTTGCACTATGGATTTGCGATCATTTGGGAAAATCCAAGTAACCCCTTTACTTGTAAGATTCAGCAACGAATTTCTGTCTATTCTTAAGTGAATTTTGCTTTCGGATTTCTCATATCTTTAGCTTACCATTATTTCCTTAGTAGTTCGTAGGTATGTCATATTCTGGTAATCATGACAAACGATTCACAAATGTCTCCACACAAGATATCGGCTACATTTTGAATCCTACTTTATGTAGTGAAAACACTAGTGGGGAAAACACAATGATCATTATCATTGATTCTTTCCTTTGTGAAGAGAATCATTCAGGAACGCTTTCCGTTGCGCTTCTCAACACTCTGATGCAGGGATTTGAATTCTCATCGTGTTTCACACTATCTTCCAAAAGCTTCATAATCGAGAAATATCACTGAATGTGAACTTTCTCGAAAATACACCAAAATTCAAGCAATACAAGTTTTGCTTTCCTTTTGGTTCTACCTATGGATTTTGTATTCAAGGTTTTCCAATGAATACTCTACAAGGACTTATTCTCTATTGTTTCGGTTATATCGAATAACCCCAAAACTTTTACGATGATCCACACTAGATATGGAGCCGCTTTCACGAATCCAAATGGTTCACTATATGTTCTAATCGGGTGCTAACTATTTCTAACTAATGATCTCTACATCTACACCACAACGATTTATTTGGCGCCTTCTATTCACCCATTTGATATCTAATATCACATTGTGATGCTTTGCATTTTGACACTTCAAAATGTTTTGCATTTCACAATTACTTTTATGCCATTCTTATAAAGTCGAATTTCATTACTATTGATCAAATCGTAGTAATTAGATTCTTATTTAACTTTAATACCCTTTGTTTGATGAAATATTTTGATCATATCAAATAGTTTCATCCTCATGTTTCCTTTGGTAAACTTCTTTACACGCTTAAACAATCATATAATGATAATCACCATTTTTGTTAAAACACAATACATCGAATATGTATTTATTTTTAACAATTCATTAAAACACTTTGTATTCAAGCAATACACGGTGTTCAAGTTATTTTGCTGAACTTAGGAATGATTCATATGTGATAAGAAAACAAGTGTATTTCACATATTATAAATATAACTTTGAATTTAAACAATGGTTTCATTCACAAATGAACATATCATTAAGTTGGGTAATTTGAAGGCATTTCAATATTTTACAAATGTTCATGTATTATCAATTAGTTTCATAACAAGGATAATTCACACATAATCAAACAAGATATGAACACGAATAGAGATCATTCATAAAAATGGAACAACTATTTGTTACAAACTGATATGAATAACCGTCTCACAGGATGTGAGACACACTAAAGAAGTTCACAATATTTTGATTACAATAATCATCCCAAAACATAAACTAAGTGATAATTGTTGAGGGAGAGTGTCATTGGCCATCATCATCATGCTCGCCATCAACACGCAATGTTACCTCCTCTCCAGCAAGCACCTCTATGCAGAAGAACCTGTTTTCAGCAAAATAGAACAAGTATCAAATATACTTAACACTTCAAAATGTGTTTGCAAGATTATAACATTTATAAAATTGTATATCAAATATATAACTTTGTCATTGATGACTTCACCGACAACGGGTTTAATCATGACATTCCTGAGATGTGATATGAACCTGTGGAAATCCTATATTTCCGCGTCGCCTCTCATAATGCAAGTCCTGACTTGTGCTTGGTAGCTTGGTGGCAGCGACCGTAGCACAACGCCATTTGCAAAAGAGCTTGTCATCCAGCTATCCAGGAAGTATGCAGGCCTCATGTACGCATCATGCATGCGCTCCAAGTAGTCGTCAAGTGATGAGTTCTCCTCCATCTTAATGGAGAGGAAGTCTCCCATCAGCTCATGCTCCCATATGCGTTCCTGTTCCACGAAATGCGTCCTAGGATGTAGCATTACCATACGAGGGTCGACATTACCCACGATAGGTAATAGCTCATCCACCATTCTGAAACGCATTGTAACTAAAATAAAGGAGGCCATCTCACGACGGTAATAGCGGTCTTCCCGCTGCTCTGGGGTCTCTAGGTCACTGGGCTGATCCAAATCCATCTCGTTGAGTATATAGTCGACCATGTTATTCTTGCTAAGGAGAACATGGATACACGCAACCCATATAGAGAAGTTTGATCCGTCTAACCTGAGATTCTCTCCTTCTAACTAATTGTCAATAGGGAAGGTAATCTCGGGGAGAACCAGTTTCTATATTTATAATTGCAAAAAGGAATTTAGACTAAGTTTATAATTAAATGAGTTAATAATAACTCCACTAAGAAACATCTATACCTTGAAGGGTTATAGTGATAACACGACCCCTTTTCCCCACATCTCCTCTGATCATCACGGCCATCAATGTGGGTTCTAGGGTGGATGTTAAACGTCGGTCACATCATTCATGCGACTCATGCTCGATATTTCGACCACCCGTGTTCCGAGGCCATGTCTGCTACATGCTAGGCTCGCCAACTCAACCTTAGTGTATTCAATGTGCAACATGGCTTACACCCACCGTATGCGAACGTAGATATTTCTGACACCCGCTCATCACGTCCTTCCTCATACCGAAGAACTTTCTTGGTCGTGCACACTAAGGGAGAACACAAGCATTGGTAATTTTTAAACATGGATCGTCTTATTAGGCTACCGTCGAGTATCTAATACTAGCACACAATAACATTGAATATAAATGTGATGTGATATGGTCCTTCACGTCGTGATCTCCATCCGTCATCACCAGATTCCGGCGCTAGGGTTACAGCGCCGTAGACACCAGGGCACCGGTGTCTTTCCGGCGTGGTAGTCCATCACCTCCGAGACTATCTACTACTACGTAACATAAGGTAATCACTTTACCTTTGCCACAACCATATCACAAAGAAACGCCCCCTGCAAAACAAAGTTAGACGCCTCTACTTTATCTTTGCATGTTTTACGTGGCTGGATGGGTGATGGCTCTGTGTATGGCGCCTAGAAAAGTGCTGGTGCGATGATGATGTAGAGCTCATTGGGAACCCCAAGAGGAAGGTATGATGAGCACAAAAGCAAGTTTCCCTCAGTATGAAACCAAGGTTTAATCTAACTAGTAGGAGCAAGGAAACACCCCAAAGGTGTTGCTAGCTGAGCCTTGGCAGGGAGCACTACCGGTGCTAGTAGCAACGTGGAGACCTACACAACATAGCCACAGAACTTTGTCCCCAACTTGTGATGAGGTTGTCAATCTCACCGTGTTTTGCGGAAAACAAAGGATTAAACGTATCGAATGGAAATAAGTAATAGTTTGCAGAAAGTAAACACAAAGTAGTAAACAGTTTGTAGATTGTATGTAAAGAAAAGGACCGGGATCCATAGTTCACTAGAGGTGGCTCTCCTTAAGATAGATAACATGCTGGGTGAACAAATTACAGCAGGGCAATTGACAAACATCGAGAAAGCAATACATGCATATACTAATCATCTTGACTCCTTTGGGACTTGATTGGGCATTACAACATTATACATAAACCGCTATCCAACTGTATCTATGACTAATAATCCACCTTCAGGTTATCATACAAACCCCCTCCAGTATTAAGTTGCAAGCAACAGATTATTGCTTTACGAACTACGTGTAAAGTAAAAAAATACGATTGTTCTATGAACAAAGGATTGTTGTTTTCTCCCTAGTAGCAACAGCACATCTAGTACCTTAGAGATTTCTGTCACTTCCCCAGATTACAAGAGGCGTGAACCCACTATCGAGCATAAATACTAACTCTTGGAGTTGCAAGCATCTACTTGGCCAAGATAGCTACTAACAACGGAAAGCATGCAAGATCACAAATAACAAAGACATGATAGAATCAATAATCAATCTGAAATAGCATCTCAATGTCCATCGGATCCCCGCAAACACAACATGTATGATTACAAATAGATGATCTTGATCATGAACGGAGCTCACAAGATCTAGACATGAAAGCACAAAGGAGGAGAACTAGCCATCTAGGTACTACATGGATCCGTAGTCCAAGGATGAATTACTCACACATCACACCGGAGGCTTGCATGGTGATGAAGAAGGCCTCCAGGGTGAATTCCCCTCTCCGGCAAGGTGCTGGGAAGAGCTTCAGATCCCTCCCGACCTAGGGATGGAGATGACGGAGGCTACAGACTCTTTCGTGGAATTTTGATCGGGCACTTAGGGTTTTCGTCCCGAGGGCATCTTATAGGCGGAAGGGGAGACCGAGGGGGTGCTAGGGCTGGCCTCACCACCCCCTTGCGCAGGCCAGGCTGGGCCGCGCGGCCAGGTGGTGTGGTGGCCCCCTAGCCCCTCTCCGTCTCGTACTCTGGCATCTGATGACTTCCGAAAAATATGCACTTTGGCTTTTGTCCCGTCCAATTCCGAGAATATTCATTTTCTAACTTTCCTGGAACCAAAAACAGCAGAAAACAGGCAGCTGGCACTGTGGCTCTTGTTAATAGGTTAGTCCAAGAAATCATATGAAAAGTACTCCAAAGTTGGAACAAAACACAAGAAACTGGATAAAACCAAGCATGGAACATAAAAAATTATAGATACATTTGCAATGTATCAACATCCCCAAGCTTAACTCCTGCTCGTCCTTGAGTAGGTAAGTGATAAAAAGAAAGAATAATTTTTGAGGTGACATGCACCATCAAAGACTTGATCAAAGTATTTGTAAAACATTCAAAGCTGGGATCATAGTACTTCAATCATAACATGAAAGACAAAGTTCTAGCAATAAGACAAAGAAACTATGATGCAACATGAAAAGGCACAAACAAAAGATTCATGAATAACAATGCTTTGCAAGACATTTGTTTGTTTCACATAAAGAAAACATAGGATAATAGTATTCAGCTTGTCCCTCAATAGAGTAGCAAATATAAATGCATAGGACACCTTCAAAGTTCATAAGAGTGACTAGATACAATAGTTTAAAACAAGCAGTATCAAGTTATGCATCAATCAACTAGTCTTGGGACAATGCACATAGAACTAAGAATGGCCACTATGCTCTCAAAGTAGGTGCATAAAGGTAGAAAGTGGAGACTCAATATAATGGTGGAAGAAAGGCCTTTTTATAAAAGGAAGTAGGGATTCAAGTCTCATAAAGAGCTTCCAAAAATTATGGTACTTGTAGCTTTCAGCTCTCATTGCCCCTATCATAAGCATCTTGAAGTGATTAAGGTTAAAGTGAACAAACTATGGTGTATATGCTTGACGAAGTATAAGTTAGAAATCTCATGTCCCTTTTATACGAGGGACGCTCCTCAAGCTACTCAAGTTTAGTCACCGGTAAGTTCTTGTCATCGTAAGTACATGTGTATCATAGAGAACCGCCAACGGGGTACCCCTTGCCCGATGATACGGAAGAATCCCCATATCAAAATGACAAGGCAAGCAGACAAAGAGCATCTCGGCAATCTTCTTATTTACCATGGGAATATGGTGCTTTTTTCTCTCTTTCCTCTTTTCATAATCTTTTTTTTCTTTTCTCTTTTTTCTTTTTTCTCAATATAGGACTATACCACTATACTATGCTTTAATATGCTAAAACAACGCATGATTCATCCAAGGCACATTAAGCAATCTCAATTGTTTATAACAAGTCATGCTACAACAAATAATACTAAGCATAAAGCCAAAACAATATCAAGCATGGCACGACAAAGCATATGCCACAGTCAAAAACGAGCTCTTTTTACCACATAAGCATGAACGTTCCTACTCTTTTCCAAACCAAACCAAACTATTTGCAAACCAATTTATTCAGAAAACTAAGCAAACAAAGCAAAAAAAAACCAAAACGAAAACAAAAAAGAAGACGCTCCAAGAACAACACAACTGTGCATGAAATAATAAAAATGAAGCGTTTGGAAGAAACCTGAGATTTTTATTGATGAAGAGGGGGATGCCTTGGGAATCCCCAAGCTTTGATGCTTGTACTTCTTGGATATTTCTTGGGGTGACACGCGTGGCATCCCCAAGCTTGAGCTTTAGTCCACCCTTCATCTCATTACTCATTCCTTCCATACACCTGAAATTTTTCCTTCATACCAAACTTCACACAATCTTCATTAGCAACATTAGTGCACTTAAGATAAATAAGTCTTAGGGTTCAGTTCCAACACCAAATAAACTTCCATTAGAACACTAGATACTGGAGCACTTCCCTCAAAAAGCTCAATTCCCCAAAAGAACTCAAAAAGGAACCAACAAGAAGCAAATGCAGAAAATGGTAGAAATCTGTCAAAACAGACCAGCAGGTAAATACGAATTTTTTCGAAGACCTTACGTTGCTCAAATAAAAAAGTGTTGAACTAACGAAAGTTAGATAACAACCTGGGGCAGAAGCACAAAAATTCACGCCTCAAAAAGACGTTCAGAGATTTTACACGAATTTTTACGGTCAAGCACAGAAATCTGTTTCGGGGCAGCAACTTTCCCAATCATTACTTCTATCTCATTAGAGGTTACTCTTGGCACAAAAAGCAAATAAAAAGTATAAGGAGAGGTTATTACAGAGGTAATAACTTCCAAGACTCATCTAAAACTTTTGGGTTATCTCCCAATAAGTACTTTTCTTTAACACCTTTAAGTTAGGCATAAGAAGCAAGAAAAAGAATCAAGTGTTCTCAAATGAAGAAGCATTAAGACCAAATTTTGTTTTCATAGGAGAAGCAAAAGAAATCTTATCTCTCTTCTTGGGGAAGTGTTTTATACCTTCCTTGAGTGGGAGTTGATATTTAATGGTGCCTTCTTTCATATCAATGATGGCACCAACAGTTCTAAGAAAAGGTCTTCCCAAAGTAATAGGACAAGAAGCATTGCATTCAACATCCAAAACATAGAAATCAACGGGGACATAGGCATTGTTAACCATAATAAGAACACCATTAAGACTCCCCATGAGTTTCTTTTTAGCATTATCATCAAGTGGGAAATTCAAATAACAATCTTCAAGAGGAGGCAAATCAAGCATATCATAAATCCTTCTAGGCATAATAGAAACACTACTATCAAGATCACATAAAACTTTGAAATCAAAGTCATTCACTTTCATATTAATGATGGGTTCCCAACCATCTTCTTGTTTTATAGGAATAGAAGCTTTATGTTTCAGCTTTTCTTCTTTAATCTTTATGAGAGCATCAGTAATGTGTTTTGTAAAGGCCATGTTCATAGCACTAGCATTAGGACTTTTAGCAAGCTTTTGTAGGAAATTAATAACTTCAGAGATATTGCAACCATCAAGATCAAAACCATTCTTATCATCTAAAGTAGTAGAACTGTTGGCAATATACTTTCTGGGTATCCTCACAGTTCCTCACTGACCAGGGTGACCCACTTCAGGTTAGAGCTTTGCTTCACGGGCGGCCCAGTTAGGGAGAAAGACGGAGTCCAATCCGGCTACGAGAAGGCCCAGAAGACTTACCGACTTAGGCCCATAGTGTTACTTGTAGTTCAAGATGTACTCTGTAACCGACTCTTAGTCGTAGCCGGATAGATCTCTCCTGTAAACCCTAGGCCGGATATCTATATAAGCCGTCCTAGGGAGAGCCTTTAGGGCAACACTTTAGAGCCTCAATAGTCTACAATCTCAAATCACACAGGCGAACCCTTGTAACCCATATTCCGGCTCTGCCGTATTACTAGATTGCTAGCAGGAGTAGGATCCGTCCAAAGCCGGCGGATTCGAACCTGGGTAAACTTTTGTGCTCACCGTCTCGGAACACCGTACGTCTCACACCCCTCTCTTCTGCATGCCTCGAGGACCCCCTCATGGCATACTTGTCATCAATCCTACGACAGTTGGCGCCCATCGTGGGGCAAGTGAGCTTCAGATCTACGTTCCGAGCGGAATCTGCAAGAATCGGAATCGGTGAAACTATCACCGTTGGTCGAATCCTCTACGCCAGCGACATTCCCCTCATCGTTCTCGACGAGACCTGGATTCTGGCTAGGGAGGCTGTGACTGCCTACACAATCATGTCTTTTGGCGAGATCGATGTTCACATCGGTTTCGCTAAACCTGCCCCACCCACCCTAGCGGTGATGATAGAGGCAGAAGAATCTTCTGGGTCCCCTTTGTCGACGGAGGCGGCAGAGTTCCGGATCTCAGAAAATCCTAATCCCACCCAGCCCGCACCAGCTGCGGAGATAGTGCAGAAATCCGAGCCTGAGGAAGACCTAGCGGTCAAAATCGAATCTGGAGTGGATCTCCTAGGAGAGACCGGATCCCGGATTGACCCGCCCATGGAAGTCAAAAACCAGGAGGAGCTCATCAACGACACTGATTTCGGCTCTGAGGATGCCGGGACAGAGAGACCTTTCCTAAGGTACACACTGTGACGTATGATAATGCAAGATGCAAGTGCAGATGCAATTCTCGAGACCATGAAAAGTTTTGACATGGCTAACCGCGAGAGCCGCAGGTACCTCAGGAAGCACGCATCGCACTTCGTCGGATATGTGGGATCCAGATCCGGCTCTGCCGATGCTGGAGAAAACACCGACTCTATGCTAGAGGCAATTGGAACAAACGCCGACGTACCCGCATCCTCGGATGAATCGATGATGTCAGCGGATTTCTGAAAGTTCTCCGCGGAATATGAAGAGGAGTATAACTCCAAAGCTGCAGAAGAAGGAGAAGCCATGGATGAAGGATCCGGGGAACACTCTCCCAAAGCGCAGGATGACATGGACGTCAGAGATAATCTCGAAGTCCAGATGTCCGAAAGTACCGATCAAAGCTTGACTCCGGGAAACGGACCCAAAGCCGTCTTTGCTACCGGCGCTGCCAAGAAAGCAAAGAACAAGAACAAGAAGAACAAGACCCCGACAAAAGACCCTCTAGCAGAAGAGGTGATTGCCGAGGAATACGAAGAAGACTCGGATGGAGCACTTATCCCAAAAGAGCCGAAAAAGAAGAATCGGTGGATGGACACGTGATCACCGAAGGTGCACGTAAACTCATCGATGTTGCATTAACCACACCTATCCCTACAGCTACAGAACTTACTACGGAAGAGCTGGACGAAAGGGCCCAAGCCCTAGAAGCGCGTCGTCAACAACTCCTGGATGAAGCCAAAAACATCGAGGAGGAGAAGAAACACATGGCAACTAAGGATTACATGTCTCGGTTGCATCAAAAGACATGGAAGCGTCACACCAATGACGACCAATTCCCACATATCCGTGTCGTCCTTTTCGGAGATGAGATGGGGAAGCCACAGAAAGATAGCAAAGGAGATTGGGTATATCCAACCCCAGTACAGAATACCGTGGCGACCCGAGAAATTCTATCGGCTAATCTAGGACCGGAGGAGATCCGTTTGGGTATCAAACTACTCAACAAGGGACTGGAGCAGCAAAAGGTTGCCCTGTCCGGAAGTAAAAAACTAGTCTCGGATTCCGACCAATGTTGCACAGATCCGGCATGGGATGACGTAAGACCCCATCGCGTTCCGGAGCAATATCATCGCCCCAAACATCGGGAGGACAATTATTCGAGAACCGGATCGTCAGGACAGCATCGCAGGACTATGTGAGACTGGAGCAACGTCGCCCCAGCGGCCGAGAAAGAGGCCATCGCTGCTCTGAATCCGAGGAATCCTCCCCGACAAGAGTCTAACGATCAAAGGGGAGAAGATAAAGAGAAACGCCGGGAGGAGGATCGTCAAAAAATGCCACCTCCTAGACATGCAAGCCGTCCGGCTGAGCCTCATTGTAGTGGGAACGACAGACAAAGGAACGACGGAAACCATGCCGGGACAAGCCGGCAGGGGGCTCGTCGTAGCCAAGACCCTCCCCGGAACCGGAATAATGACGCTCCGGACGAAGGCCGGATATCAGCCGGAAACTATCCAGCTGCCCCACCTTCTCCACCAAGCAGTCATCACAACGGCTCCCAAGGGGGACAAGGAGGACGACATGGTGGAGGAGGTGGTGGAAGAAGCCGAAGTCCGGCTCCAAGGCACCGCAGCCACAGCCGGCATTCGAGACGATCTCTATCCCCGAATGATGCAAGGCACAAGATCAACTCCAACATAGAGGCACGGCGCTATGAAAATGATGATATCTACATGGGCCCAAAATGCTTCAGACCATGCATCAGAGCTACAAGATTCCCGGAGGGATTTGCTATCTCAAGACATATCCAAGCCTACGACGGCATTGCTCGGCCAGACACCTGGCTACAGGATTTTTTCCAAGCTTGTTGCATCGCCAAAGGCAGAAATAGCCTGGTCGCAACCCGATATCTCCCACTTATGTTGCGGAAGACGGCGCGATCATGGCTTAATGAACTTCCAGAGAACACCATCCACAACTGGTATGACATGCAAAGTGCGTTCTTTCGGAATTTCGAAGGCACGTATCGGAGGCCCTATACGGTCGAAGACCTACAGCGTTGCACCCAGAAGGCCGGAGAAACTTGCCAGGATTACCTCGGATGATGGATCGACACCAAGAACTCCTGCGAATGAGTAAATGATCAAACTGCTATTGAAGCTTTCATCACAGGTCTCCCAATTGGTCTACTGCGCCATCGCTTGAAGTGTGACAAGGTCACTGATTTGGGAGAGATGATAGAACAGCGAGCAAGTATGCAGATGCCGACGACGATGCAGCGGGATTACTCAATGCCCTAGTTGTGCCTCAGTCAGCAAAACAACCAAAGCAACAAGCTCAGAAGCGCAAAAATATCTCGGAAGAGAAACCCAACGCGGAAACAGCAGTGGTCACTGCTACTTTCGGGTCTGGAGGACGAGGAGGACGCGGCGGAGGCCGCGGGCGTGGCCGTGGGACTTCAAGGTGTCCAAGGGAGAGGAGACCAGCAACCAGGCAAAACCTACCCTTGGGCCGACATTGTCAATAACCCATGTGTGCATCACCTAGACGCCAATGGGGGCTCGTCCCACACCAACGCTGGATGTCGTTTCAATGACGACATCAAAAGAGATGACACCATGGGCTACAAAGCTAAGCGGAAGAAGGGAAAGAAGAATCCCGAAAAAGAAAAAGAGACCAAGGAAGATTCCGACATGGAGGAAGCTGATGCTTCAAATCCCAAGCCGGAAGGGAAGAAACCTTTTCCCACCAAGAAAGACACTTATGTCACTTTCCTCGGATCTCAACCAGCAAAGGTCAAGAAAGCAGTTCTACACGAGCTCAATGCAACAGTTCCGGCTGTCCCCCAATACCTGGACTGGTCGGAAGTGTCAATCACATTTGACCGCGCTGATCATCCGCCTAAGTTGCACAGGCGCGGAAAATACGCCTTAATCGTCAATCCACTTATTGATGGTTATGGTTTCTCCAAGACCCTCATGGACGGTGGTAGTAGTATCAATATTCTCTATGTCGAAACGCTACGCCGGATGAGGATCTCGGAAACCCAGCTGAACCATAGCTCTATGATCTTTCACGGATTTGTCCCAGGAAGACAAGCTAATTCCCTGGGAGAGATTACTTTGGATGTTACCTTTGGAACTCCAAAGAATTATCGGATGGAAGCACTTTCCTTCAAAGTGGTCCCGTTCAAGAGCACGTACCACGCTATATTCGAACGTCCGGCTTACTAGGCTTTTATGGCTCATCCGTGTTACATTTACAATATGATGAAAATTCTAGGTCCCAACGGCGTGATCACCATCAGGGGAGACCCGAAGAAAGCGCGAGAGTGCGAGGATGGAAATGCCGCCTTTGCCAAAGCCGTGTTGCACGCCCAGGAGTACCAGGAGATCAAGAAGAGCATAGATCCGTCCGAGATGCCCACAACGAAGAAGGAGGTGACAAAGCCAAATACGGAGTTCAAGGCATCAGAAGAGACGAAGAAGACGCCGTTGAAGGATGATGACCCCTCCAAGGTGACCCAGATAGGCGTAGGCCTAGGTAGCGCGTAGGAAAGCGCGTTCGTCAAGTTCCTCCAAGCAAATCCAGATATCTTTGCATGGCAGCCATCTGACATGACCGGAGTACCTAGGGAACTTGCCGAGCACTCTCTAAATGTAAACCCGAACGCTAAACCCGTCAAACAGTCCCTGTGATGATTTGGCGATGAAAATCGTAAGGCAATAGCTAAGGAACTAGCATGGCTCGGGTTAGCCGGATTCATAGAAGAGGTCATCCACACTGAGTGGTCGGCCAATCCTGTAATGGTCCCTAAAAAGGACACCACTGAATTAAGGATGTGTGTTGATTATACAGCCTTGAACAAGGCTTGTCCAAAAGATTCGTTCGCTCTACCTAGAATTGATCAAGTTATCGATTCTACGGCTGGCTCGGAACTCCTTTGTTTTCTCGACGCATATTCCGGTTATCACCAAATCCGGATGAAGGAATCTGACAAAGTCAAAACTTCATTCATAACCCCCTTCAGAACCATCTGTTTTGTTACGATGCCCTTTGGGCTGAAGAACGCAGGAGCTACGTACCAGCGCACGATGCAGCGTTACCTCCATGACCAACTCAGACGCAATGCACATGCATACGTGGATGATATCACAGTAATGTCCAAAAAGAAGGAAACGCTGATTTCCGACTTGGAGGAAACATTTGCCAATCTACGAAAATACAACATCATGCTTAACCCAAAGAAATGCTTCTTCGGAATACCAGCCGGAAAATTGTTAGGTTTCATCGTGTCTCAGAGAGGCATAGAAGTGAACCGGGACAAAATCAAGGCTATACTCAATATTTCCAGGCCAACTCGCCTGAAGGACGTACAAAGATTAACTGGTTGCATCACTGCGGTCAGTCGATTTGTAAGCCGGCTTGGTGAAAGAGCTGCACCATTATACAAACTCCTGAAAAAGACCAAGGATTTTGTTTGGACTGATGAAGCTGAAGCTGCACTATAAGACCTGAAGAAAGTACTCTCATCTGCTCCTATCCTTGCAGCGCCGGAACCTCAGGAACCGATGTTGCTTTATCTTGCTGCGACAAATAAGGTCGCTAGTATCGTCATGGTGGTGGAAAGACCGGAGGAAAATCAGGAGCACCTGGTGCAGCGTCCGACTTACTTCGTCAGTGAAGTCCTAACAGAGTCAAAACAGCGGTATCTGCATTACCAAAAGTTAGCTTATGGTGTTTTTCTAGCATTTCGTAAGTTACGACACTATTTTCAAGAGCATCCAATTACCGTGGTGAGCATAGCTCCCATGAGAGACATAATCAACAACAGTGACGCAACAGGACGCATCGCCAAATGGGGAATAGAGCTTTCAGCTTTTGATATTGAGTATAAACCTCGGACAGCAATCAAATCCCAGATCCTTGCTAACTTTGTTGCTAATTGGACAGAGATGAAGGAGAGCATGATCCTCCCTGAGTCAGAATATTGGACCCTCTTTTTCGATGGGTCTAAGGCTCGAGGGGGCTCGGGGGCTGGCGTGGTGCTCAAATCACCCCAAGGAGATAAACTTTTATACGTGTTGCAGATCCACTTCACGACGACAAACAATATTGCCGAGTATGAAGCACTGCTGCATGGAATCCGGGTTGCTAAGGATATTGGCATCCGACATTTGATGTGTTACGGAGATTCGGATCTTGTTGCTTAATAAGTGTCGGATATTTGTAATGCAAATAAGCACATGGCAGCATATAAAGCTGTCGTGGATGATCTATCTAAATCGTTCGAAGGGTTTGAAGTTCAACACATCCCTCGAGCAGAAAATGAGGAAGCAGACACACTATCTCGGATAGCTTCTGCACGGAAAGAGGTCCCAGATGGCGCTTTTTTAGAGCACCTCAAAGTTCCCTCAATAAAGGGAGTACATGAGGAATAGCCAACCAAATCCGACTCACCTTTGATAGCAGTTCTGGCTGTAATTCCCAGCTGGACTCAACCCTACCTCGATTATTTGGTAGATGGCAAATTACCCGAAGACGAGGTGGTGAGCCGGCATATCATCCGACGAGCAAAATCCTATACTATAGTTAAAGGTGAGCTCTATAAGCAGAGTGTTTCTGGGGTTTTTCAGTGTTGTGTATCTCTGGAAGAAGGAGTGGAAATCTTAAGGGAAATCCACGAAGGCGAGTGTGGTCACCACGCTGCAGCCAAATCTTTAGTGGCAAAAGCTTTTAGACACGGATTTTTCTGGCTAACGGCTCAGGCAGATGCCGAACGATTAGTCAAGACGTGCAAAGGCTGCCAAAAGTACGCCAAACAAGCTCACGTTCTGGATGATCAGTTGCGAACAATACCTATAACATGGCCTTTTGCGGTCTGGGGGCTTGATATGGTAGGACCATTTAAACGAGCTCCAAGTGTATTTACTCATCTCTTAGTGATGGTGGATAAATTCACCAAATGGATTGAGGCTAAACCTGTCACTAGTTGTGATGGAGCAATAGCCAAAAGATTTGTCGAGGATGTTATAATCCGGTATGATTATCCGCATAACATTATGACGGGCAACGGGAGTAACTTCACTATGGGAGAATTGGCCGAATTCTGCAACGAGCAAAATATCCGGCTTGACATTGCGTCAGTCGCACATCCATAGGCTAACAGACAAGTCGAAAGAGAAAATGGTTTAATCCTACAAGGCCTAAAACCGAGACTCGAAGCACCACTACGACGTGCTGCGGGGGCTTAGGCAGAGGAATTACCCTCTGTAATATCGAATTTACGAACGACTCCAAACAGGTCAACCGGATACACACCTTTCTTCTTGGTCTATGGTGCAGAAGCAGTTCTTCCTAGTGATTTGATTCACACCTCTCCTAGAGTGGCCGCGTATATTGAAGAGGATGCCAAGATTTCTCGACAAAACGATCTCGACTTAGTCGAAGAAGTTCGCGTCATTGCTGAAATGAGATCTACACCCTATCAGCAGAAGTTACGCAAGTATCATAGCCAGAGAGTCCGAAATAGATCTTTCAATAAAGGTGATTTGGTTCTCCGGCTTGTGCAACAAAGAAAGCACAAACTTTCCCCAGTATGGGAAGGGCCCTTTTTAGTTAGTCGAGTATTGCACAATGGATCATACTACTTAACTAACATGAGGCCAGTCAAAGAAAGACCTGCTACTAAGCATTGTTCCTATAAGCATTGTTCCTATAAGCATTATTACCATAAGCATTGTTGCCAAAATTGTTATTTCTTATGAAGTTCACATCAACTTGCTCTTCTTGAGCAACCAAAGAAGCCAAAGGGACATTATTTGGATCAATATGGGCTTTCCCATTAACAAGCATATACATAATAATATCAATCTTATCACTCAAGGAGGAGGTTTTCTCAACAGAATTTACCTTCCTACCTTCTGGAGCTCTCTCAGTATGCCATTCAGAATAATTAACCATCATATTGTCTAGAAATTTTGTTGCAGCACCCAAAGTGATGGTCATAAAGGTACCTCCAGCAGCAGAGTCCAATAGGGTCCTTGAAGAATACTTCAATCCTGCATAAAAAGTTTGGATGATCATCCAAGCAGTCAGTCCATGAGTGGGACAATTCTTAACCAAAGATTTCATTCTTTCCCAAGCTTGAGCAACATGTTCATTATCAAGTTGTTTAAACTTCATTATTTCACTTCTCATAGATATAATCTTAGCAGGAGGATAATACTTTCCAATAAAAGCATCTTTGCATTTAGTCCATGAATCAATATTATTCCTAGTTAAGGAATTCAACCATTCTTTAGCTTTTCCTCTCAAAGAGAAAGGAAACAATTTCAGCTTAATAATATCACCATCTATATCCCTATGCTTTTGCATCTCACAAAGTTCAACAAAGTTATTTAGATGGGAAGCAGCATCTTCATTACCAATACCAGAAAATTGTTCTCTCATAACAAGATTGAGTAAAGCAGGTTTTATCTCAAAGAAAGTATCTTCAGGCACGGGTGGAGCAATAGGCGTGCTCATAAAATCATTGTTGTTGGTGCTAGTGAAGTCACACAACTTAGTGTTTTCAAGAGTAGTCATTTTTTTGGGTTTTCAAATAAGAAAGCAAACTAGTAAAACTAAAAAAATTGTGTTTTTGATAACAAAACAAGCAAACAAAGCAAAAAAACTAAGCAAAACAAAAATAACAAAGTAAAGAGATTGGTTATGAGGGACTCCCCTTGTGAACATGTCCTTGACTCCCCGACAA
Organism: Avena sativa; assembly: GCA_916181665.1. Classification (NCBI taxonomy): domain Eukaryota; kingdom Viridiplantae; phylum Streptophyta; class Magnoliopsida; order Poales; family Poaceae; genus Avena; species Avena sativa. Next base: position 452,457,158 of record OV702295.1, on the reverse strand, counting down.
CGGCTCCAGAAAAATTTCTTTGATGGCACGTGGTTGACGTGGGAGCTTCTTCTTCTTCAGTCCACGGCAACGGTGCCAGAAAAATGCTTGATGGCTCTGTGTATGCCGCCCAAAAAAGTGTTGGTGCGATGATGATGTAGAGCTCGTTGGGAACCCCAAGAGGAAGGTATGATGAGCACAGCAGCAAGTTTCCCTCAGTATGAAACCAAGGTTTAATCAAACTAGTAGGAGCAAGGAAACACCCCAAAGGTGTTGCTAGCTGAGCCTTGGCAGGGCGCACTACCAGTGCTAGTAGAAACGTGGAGACCTGCACAACACAACCACAGAACTTTGTCCCCAACTTGCGATGAGGTTGTCAATCTCACCGTGTTTTGCGGAAAACAAAGGATTAAACGTATTGAATGGAAAGAAGTAATAGTTTGCAAAAAGTAAACACAAAGTAGTAAACAGTTTGTAGATTGTATGTAAAGAAAAGGAACGGGATCCATAGTTCACTAGAGGTGGCTCTCCTTAAGATAGATAACATCCTAGGTGAACAAATTACAGCGGGGCGATTGACAAACATCGAGAAAGCAATACATTCATATACTAATCATCTTGACTCCTTTGAGACTTGATTGGGCATTACAACATTATACATAGACCGCCATCCAACTGCATCTATGACTAATAATCCACCTTCAGGTTATCATCCGAACCCCCTCCAGTATTAAGTTGCAAGCAACAGATTATTTCTTTACGAACTGCGTGTAAAGTAAACAATACGATTGTTCTATGAACAAAGGATTGTTGTTTTCTCCCTAGTAGCAACAGCACATCTAGTACCTTAGAGATTTCGGTCACTACCCCAGATTACCAGAGGCATGAACCCACTATCGAGCATAAATACTAACTCTTGGAGTTGCTAGCATCTACTTGGCCAAGATAGCTACTAACAAAGGAATGTAGGGGTTCGTAGCATGGAAAACAAAAATTTTCTATCGCATACAAACAAACAAGCCAAGATCTATCTACTAGATTGTAGCAACGAGTCGATGGAATAACTCACCCTCGAAGATTCCAAAGTGTTTAACGAGAGCAGATTCTCGTGGGTGATGTAGTCGTACTCTTTCCGATCTCAAGATCGCGTAGACGATCCTTCCGGCGCCGCGTTCCCGCAGCGCTCCCGCAGTCGGTCACACGTTCGGTACTCGACGAAGACCTTCCTCTCCCTTGTTCCAGCAGGCAGCGGAGGTTGTAGCACTCTCCTCGCGATTCCGGCAGCACAACGGCGTGGTACCGGAGGTAGAGGGGAGATCCCGCAGGGCTTCGCCTTAAGCCGGTGCGAGTATGGTGGAGCTTATGAGAGAGGCTATTAGTGGTCTAGTAATTAGACACACCAATTAGAGGGCTCTAAACCAATTAGAAGGCTCTAAACCGAAACAGCTCTAAACCGGGGTCTAGGTCTAGTTTCTAGTTTAGAGGATAGGAACTTGTGTGTGTTGGGAGGGGAGCCCTGCCCCTCCCTTTATAGGTGGGAGGGCTGGCGCGCTAGGGGAGGGAGGGAGTCCCTCCCCAACTCGGCCTAGGGCTGGCCGCCGGCTTGGGGACTCCTTCCCCAAGTCGGTCTCCTCTTCTCCTCCTCTTCCCACTTTCCAAAACTGGCAGTTTGACTTTCAAACTAGCCGTTTGACTTTTCCAATTTAGGAATTAAATAAACCCTTTATTTTGGACAGCGAGAACACTTAGTACATGATGCAATCATTGCATCTTGCAATGACACATTCATGTACCCCTTCCCCCCCGGAGTGCCGGACATTCCGGGACCTTCTAGAATGTTCCCGATGAAAACACCGGAACCATTCCCCAACTCCGAAATGGGACTTTCCTTATATGAATCTTATTCTCCGGACCATTCCGGATCACCTCGTGATATCCCGGATCCCATCCGAGACTCCGAACAACATTCGGTCTCTTTCTCATAATACCATAACTACTCAAACAACGTCGAATCCTTAAGTGTGTCTCCCTACGGTTCGTGAATTATGCGGACATGATCGAGACACTTCTCCGAACAATAACCAATAGAGGAATCTGGAAATTCATATGGCTCCCACATATTTCTACGATTACTTTGCGATCGAATGAACCACTTACATACGATACCAATTTCCCTTTGTCTCACGATATGTTACTTATCCGAGGTCATGATCGTCGGTATCTCTGCATACCTAGTTCAACCTCGTTACTGATAAGTACTCTTTTCTCGTTCCCGCGATATGTGATCCCTTGTGACCAAGTCACATGCTTGCAAGCTAATTGGATGACATTTCACCGAGAGGGCCCAGAGAATATCTATCCGTCATGTGGATGGACAAATCCCACTCTTGATCCATGTGTTTCAACCAATACTTTCCGAACACCCAATGCCACTTTTATAGCCACCCTGTTACGGTGTGGTGTTTGATGACATCAAAGCATCCATCCAGTAAAGGCAATATGCATGATCTCATGGTCGAAGGAATTAGGTTACTATGTATCAGAAAGCATATAGCAATTGAACTATTGAAATGACTTGATCTTTATGCTACGCTTGTCTATAGGAGTATGTCCACCATATCATTCTCCTAACGATATGATCTTGTTGTTGATAACATCTCAATGTTCATGACAAAGAAACCACATCATCAATCAACCAACAAGCTAGTGAAGTATAGAGGCCATACTAGGGACTTCAAATTAAGTTTACAAATCACACAAGTATTAATGGTTTCCTTGTTAATACTATTATAGCATGAATGTAAACATTTATCATAAACACAAAGATATATAATAATAACTACATTTATTATTACCTCTAGGGCATATCTCCAACAGTCTCCCACTTGCACTAGAGTCATCTAATCTAGATTACATGGTAATATACCGAACACCCATGGCAGTTTGGTGTTGGTCATGTTTTGCCCTCGGGAGAGGTTTAGTCAACGGATCCGCCACATTCAGATCTGTGTGTACTTTGCAAATCTTTATATCCCCATCCTGGATATGTTCTCGAATAGCGTGGAAACGCAGCTTGATATGCTTCAGCTTCTTGTGTGACCTTGGTTCTTGCGCATTGGCTATGGCGCCCATGTTATCACAGTAGATAGACATTGGGTCCAGCGCACTTGGAACCACACCCAGCTCTGTAATGAACTCTTTCATCCATATCGCTTCTTGTGAAGCCTCCGAAGCAGCCATGTATTCCGATTCAGTTGAAGATCTCGCCACAACGCTTTGCTTTGCACTCCTCCAGCTAACTGCTGCACCATTCAAAATAAATACGTATCCAGATTGTGATTTAGAATCATCCGGATCGGTGTTCCAACTAGCATCGGTGTAACCATTAACAACGAGCTGTTCATCACCTCCATAAGAAAGAACCATATCCTTAGTTCTTCTCAAGTACTTAAGGATGTTTTTGACCGCTGTCCAATGATCCACTCCTGGATCACATTGATATCTGCTAGTTAGACTAACAGCATATGCGATGTCGGGTCTAGTACATAGCATGGCATACATTAGAGATCCTATGGCTGAGGCATAGGGAGTCTTACTCATCTTTTCTCTATCTTCTGCCGATGTCGGACTTTGAGTTTTACTCAAGGTCGTATTGGGCAACATGGGCAAGAACCCTTTCTTGCTATCTTCCATTCCAAACCTCTTTAGAACTTTGTCCAAATATGTACTTTGTGACAATGATATTTGGCGTTTCGATCTATCTCTATAAATCTTTATGCCTAATATGTAAGCTGCTTCGCCAAGATCCTTCATTGAAAAACTATTATTCAAATATTCCTTGACACTATTAAGAAGGTCTACATCATTCCCAATCAACAATATGTCATCCACATACAGTATTAAGAATGCTACAGAGCTCCCACTCACTTTCTTGTAAATACAAGCTTCTCCATAAGTTTGTATAAAACCAAAACTTTTGATTACCTTATCAAAACGTTGATTCCAACTTCGGGATGCTTGCTTCAATCCATAGATGGACCGTTGAAGCTTGCATACCTTGTTAGCATCTTTAGGATCGACAAAACCTTTGGGTTGTATCATATACAACTCTTCATCAATGTCTCCATTGAGGAATGCTGTTTTGACATCCATCTGCCATATCTCATAATCATAATATGCAGCGATTGCTAACATAATCCTCACAGACTTTAGCTTCGCTACCGGTGAGAAAGTCTCATCGTAGTCAACTCCTTGAATTTGTCGAAACCCTTTTGCGACAAGTCGAGCTTTATAGACAGTAACATTACCATCAGCATCTGTTTTCTTCTTGAAAATCCATTTGTTCTCGACAGCCTTCCGGCCATCCGGTAAGTCCACCAAAGTCCATACTTGGTTTTCGTACATGGATCCAATCTCGGATTTCATGGCTTCTTGCCATTTATTGGAATCTGGGCTCATCATCGCTTCCTCATATGTCTCGGGGTTATCGGTGTTGTCCACCAACATGACATTCATAACGGAATCATACCAATCTGGAGTGGTACGAGTTCTCGTTGACCTCCGAGGCTCTGTAGTAACTTCAACCGAAGTTTCATGATCACCATCATTAGCTTCCTCTCTTATTGGTGCAGGCACCACAGGAACTTCTTCCGGTGCTGCGCTACTCGCAATTTCGAGAGAAGGTTCGACAACCTCGTCGAGTTCTACTTTCCTTCCAGTCACTTCTTTCGAGAGAAATTCCTTCTCTAGAAAGGATCCATTCTTAGCAACGAAGATTTTGCCTTCGGATCTATGATAGAAGGTATACCCAACAGTTTCCTTCGGGTATCCTATGAAGACGCATTTTTCCGCTTTGGGTTCAAGCTTGTCCGGCTGTAACTTCTTTACATAGGCTTCGCATCCCCAAACTTTAAGGAACGACAATTTAGGTTTCTTCCCAAACCATAATTCATACGGTGTCGTTTCAACGGATTTAGACGGTGCCCTATTTAAAGTGAATGCGGCTGTTTCTAATGCATAACCCCAAAATGATAGTGGCAAATCTGTAAGTGACATCATAGAACGAACCATATCTAAGAGAGTTCGATTACGACGTTCAGACACACCATTACGCTGTGGTGTTCCCGGCGGTGTCAACTGCGAAAGTATTCCACATTTCTTCAAATGCTCGCCAAACTCGTAACTTAGATATTCACCTCCACGATCAGATCGTAGAAATTTAATCTTCTTGTTACGTTGATTCTCTACCTCACTTTGAAACTCCTTAAACTTCTCGAAAGTTTCGGACTTATGTTTCATAAAATAGATATACCCATATCTACTCAAGTCATCCGTGAAGGTAAGAACATAACGATAACCACTGCGCGATGCTACACTCATTGGACCACACACATCGGTATGTATGATTTCCAATAAGTCTGTAGCTCGCTCCATCATACCAGAAAATGGAGTCTTAGTCATTTTACCCATCAGACATGCTTCGCATCTTTCAAGTGATTCAAAATCAAGTGATTCAAGAAGTCCATCGGAATGGAGTTTCTTCATACGCTTCACTCCAATGTGACCAAGACGACAGTGCCACATATAGGTCAAATTATCGCTTGATTTCAAACGTTTAGCCTCAATGTTATTAATATGTGTATTTCTACTATCGAGATTCAATATGAATAGACCATCTATCAAAGGTGCATGTGCATAAAACATATTACTCATATAAATCGAACAACCATTATTCTCGGATTTAAACAAGTAACCGTCTCGCAATAAACAAGATCCCGATATAATGTTCATGCTCAACGCAGGCACCAAATAACAATTATTTAAGTATAAAACTAATCCCGATGGTAGATGAAGAGGTAGTGTGCCGACCGCGATCACATCAACCTTTGATCCGTTTCCCACGCGCATCGTCACCTCGTTCTTCACTAGCTTCCGTTTATTCTGCAGCTCCTGTTTCGAGTTACAAATATGAGCAACCGAACCAGTATCAAATACCCAGGCACTACTACGAGTACTAGTGAGATACACATCAATAACATGTATATCAGATATACCTTTCTTCTTGATGTTGCCGTTCTTCAAATCCGCCAAGTACCTTGGGCAATTCCGCTTCCAGTGACCTTCTCCCTTGCAGTAAAAGCACTCAGTATCAGGCTTGGGTCCAGCCTTGGTCCTCTTCGTCGGCGTGGTAACTTTCTTACCACCCTTCTTGAAGTGTCCCTTCTGCTTAGACTTGCCTTTCTTGAATTTGGTGGTCTTATTGACCATCAACACTTGGTGCTCTTTCTTGATCTCCACTTCTGCAGATTTTAACATAGCAAATAGTTCTGGCAACTCTTTGTTCATGTTCTGCATGTTGTAGTTCATCACAAAGTTCTTGTAACTTGGTGGTAGTGATTGGAGGATGCGGTAAACTCCCAAAGTATTAGGAATCACTATACCCAAACTTTGAAGTTTATTTGCGTGCCCAGACATTTTAAGCACATGCTCACTGACGGAGCTACCCTCTTCCATCTTGCAGTTAAAGAACTTTTCAGAAGCTTCATAACTTTCAATTGCCGCATGAGTCTCAAAGATTAATTTGAGATCCTCGACAATATCATATGGATCTGACTCTTCAAACCTTTTCTGAAGCTCCGATTCTAAACCATACAAGATAGCACACTGAACTATGGAGTACTGATTCTTCCGAGCGAGGTAAACATTCTTTACTTCATCGGTAGCATCAGCTGCAGGTGGGTCACCTAGCGGTGCATCCAGCACATAGGTCAAATTACCAGCTGTGAGGACAATCCTCAAATTGCGGAACCAATCCGCGAAGTTGCTTCCATTGTTTTTCAACTTTTCTTTCTCTAGGAACGCATTAAAATTGATGGTAGGGGCTGCCATTGATCTACAACATATTTGCAATAGTTTAGACTAAGTTTATGACAAATTGAGTTCAAATTAATTAATGAAATTAAACTAGGTGAACTCCCACTCAAAACAACATCCCTCACATTGTTTTAGTGATCACACGAACCAAATCCACTACATCAACACCGATCATCACGAGAGCTGATATAGTTTTAATGGCGAACAATCATCATGTTCATCATATCTACTATATGATTCATGCTTTGCCTTTCGGCGATCCGTGTTCCTGAGGCCATGTCTGTACATGCTAGGCTCGTCAAGATCAAACCTTAGCTTCCGCATAAGCAAATCTGGCTTGCTTACGTTGTAGTCACCCGCGGAATCAAAGACACCCGATCATCACGTGGTGCTTCGAAGCAGCAAGCTTTGGCAACGGTGCATACTAAGGGTGAACACTTTTAGAACTTGAAATTTATGTGCATGAGGGATCATCTTATAATGCTACCGTCGTCTACTAAGCAATACAAGATGCATAAAGGATTAACATCACATGCAATTCATAATATGTGATATGATATGGCCTTTCTTCTTTGTGCTTCCGATCTCCATCTTCAAGCACGAACATGATCTCCATCATCACCGGCATAGCATCAAGGTCAATGACGCTTCTTCATGGTTGTCGTCCGCCAACTTCAACTATTACAACTATTTTGAATAGACACGCAGGCCTTAACAGAAATTAAAGACAACCATATGGCTCCTGCCGGTTGCCAACTTACAATAAGGATCATTGCATACATCAAATATAATCACAATCATGGCCATATCACATCACTGCACACCCCTGCAAAACAAAGTTAGACGCTTCTACTTTCTTTGCATATTTTACGTGGTTTGGGGCTTTCCATAAGTGTCGTTCTAACTTACGAACAAGAACCACAACATTGATACTAGCATTGTTGATCACCCGTTGTAAATTGGATCTTTACTATGCTAGGAGAAACAGGCACCCGCAAAGCCACTTATGCAAAACAAGTTGCATGTCAAGCGTGGAGCAAGTCTCATGAACGATGTCATGTAAGGTTAGCCCGGGCCGCTTCATCCCAACATACCGCAAGATGCAAAGTACACAAAAAGCAATCTACAATAAAAGCATCAACGCCCACAATGACCATTGTGTTCTACTCGTGCAACAGATCTACATATAGACACGGCTCTGATACCACTGTAGGGGTTCGTAGCATGGAAAACAAAAATTTTCTATCGCATACAAACAAACAAGCCAAGATCTATCTACTAGATTGTAGCAACGAGTCGATGGAATAACTCACCCTCGAAGATTCCAAAGTGTTTAACGAGAGCAGATTCTCGTGGGTGATGTAGTCGTACTCTTTCCGATCTCAAGATCGCGTAGACGATCCTTCCGGCGCCGCGTTCCCGCAGCGCTCCCGCAGTCGGTCACACGTTCGGTACTCGACGAAGACCTTCCTCTCCCTTGTTCCAGCAGGCAGCGGAGGTTGTAGCACTCTCCTCGCGATTCCGGCAGCACAACGGCGTGGTACCGGAGGTAGAGGGGAGATCCCGCAGGGCTTCGCCTTAAGCCGGTGCGAGTATGGTGGAGCTTATGAGAGAGGCTATTAGTGGTCTAGTAATTAGACACACCAATTAGAGGGCTCTAAACCAATTAGAAGGCTCTAAACCGAAACAGCTCTAAACCGGGGTCTAGGTCTAGTTTCTAGTTTAGAGGATAGGAACTTGTGTGTGTTGGGAGGGGAGCCCTGCCCCTCCCTTTATAGGTGGGAGGGCTGGCGCGCTAGGGGAGGGAGGGAGTCCCTCCCCAACTCGGCCTAGGGCTGGCCGCCGGCTTGGGGACTCCTTCCCCAAGTCGGTCTCCTCTTCTCCTCCTCTTCCCACTTTCCAAAACTGGCAGTTTGACTTTCAAACTAGCCGTTTGACTTTTCCAATTTAGGAATTAAATAAACCCTTTATTTTGGACAGCGAGAACACTTAGTACATGATGCAATCATTGCATCTTGCAATGACACATTCATGTACCCCTTCCCCCCCGGAGTGCCGGACATTCCGGGACCTTCTAGAATGTTCCCGATGAAAACACCGGAACCATTCCCCAACTCCGAAATGGGACTTTCCTTATATGAATCTTATTCTCCGGACCATTCCGGATCACCTCGTGATATCCCGGATCCCATCCGAGACTCCGAACAACATTCGGTCTCTTTCTCATAATACCATAACTACTCAAACAACGTCGAATCCTTAAGTGTGTCTCCCTACGGTTCGTGAATTATGCGGACATGATCGAGACACTTCTCCGAACAATAACCAATAGAGGAATCTGGAAATTCATATGGCTCCCACATATTTCTACGATTACTTTGCGATCGAATGAACCACTTACATACGATACCAATTTCCCTTTGTCTCACGATATGTTACTTATCCGAGGTCATGATCGTCGGTATCTCTGCATACCTAGTTCAACCTCGTTACTGATAAGTACTCTTTTCTCGTTCCCGCGATATGTGATCCCTTGTGACCAAGTCACATGCTTGCAAGCTAATTGGATGACATTTCACCGAGAGGGCCCAGAGAATATCTATCCGTCATGTGGATGGACAAATCCCACTCTTGATCCATGTGTTTCAACCAATACTTTCCGAACACCCAATGCCACTTTTATAGCCACCCTGTTACGGTGTGGTGTTTGATGACATCAAAGCATCCATCCAGTAAAGGCAATATGCATGATCTCATGGTCGAAGGAATTAGGTTACTATGTATCAGAAAGCATATAGCAATTGAACTATTGAAATGACTTGATCTTTATGCTACGCTTGTCTATAGGAGTATGTCCACCATATCATTCTCCTAACGATATGATCTTGTTGTTGATAACATCTCAATGTTCATGACAAAGAAACCACATCATCAATCAACCAACAAGCTAGTGAAGTATAGAGGCCATACTAGGGACTTCAAATTAAGTTTACAAATCACACAAGTATTAATGGTTTCCTTGTTAATACTATTATAGCATGAATGTAAACATTTATCATAAACACAAAGATATATAATAATAACTACATTTATTATTACCTCTAGGGCATATCTCCAACAAGGAAAGCATGCAAGATCACAAATAACAAAGACATGATAGAATCAATAATCAATCTGAAATAGCATCTCAATATCCATCGGATCCCCATAAACACAACATGTATGATTACAAATAGATGATCTTGATCATGAATGGGGCTCACAAGATCTAGACATGAAAGCACAAAGGATGAGAACCAGCCATCTAGCTACTACATGGATCCGTAGTCCAAGGATGAACTACTCACGCATCACACCGGAGGCTTGCATGGTGATGAAGAAGGCCTCTAGGGTGAATTCCCCTCTCCGGCAGGGTGCCGGGAAGAGCTTCAGATCCCTCCCGATCTAGGGATAGAGATGACGGTGGCTACAAACTCTTTCGTGGATTTTTGATTGGGCACTCAGGGTTTTTGTCCCGAGGGCATCTTATAGGCAGAAGGGGAGACCGAGGGGGTGCCAGGGCTGGCCTCACCACCCCCTAGCGCGGGTCAGGCTGGGCTGCGCGGCCAGGTGGTGTGGTGGCCCCTGGCCCCTCTCCATCTCGCACTCTGGCATCTGATGACTTCCGGAAAAATAGGCACTTTGGTTTTTGTCCCATCCAATTCCGAGAATATTCATGTTCTGACTTTCCTGGACCCAAAAACTGCAGAAAATAGGCAGCTGGCACTGTGGCTCTTGTTAATAGGTTAGTCCAAGAAAACTTATGAAAAGTACTCCAAAGTTGGAACAAAACACAAGAAAGTGGATAAAGCCAAGCATGGAACATCAAAAATTATAGATACATTTGCAATGTATCAATGGGCTTTCGCACAAGAACCGTTCTTACCTACAAACTTTCACCACAACGCTGATCAAGTAGTTGTCTATACTATACCCCTTTCGGGGCCCTTCGTTGCAAATGGCATACCAACTAATGCAAGAGAGACAGACACCCCCCAAAGCCACTTTATACGGTACAAGCCGTATGTCAAATGTGGATCAGTCTCGCGAATGAACATGTAAAGTCGGTTGGGGGCTACTTCATCAAGCATTACTACGGTATACACAAGTACACGTGGGAGGATAACAACTAAAAGATGAACTCCCACACGCTACATCTCGTGTGTTCTACCCGTACTAGCCTTACTACGCATAGATCTGGCTTTGATACCATTGTAGGGGTTCCGCGTATGAAAACAATAATTTTTACCCTACGCCCCTGAACCCCTGATGTTGCCAGGACCTATCTATTAGTAATGCAGTAACGGGAGGGGCTTTTCGCAAACTTACCCTTGAAGACCGAAAAGCGTTGTCAATTCTTAGGAGAGTGTGGTTGATGTAGACAAGTCGATCTCAAGGTCGTGATGAAGTCCTTGCACTCTTGTGGCTCCAACGACTTGAGTGCCTCAAGTGTGACACCTCGTGGGGAGTTACACACGTCCGGTGCCTGACAATGACTCCCCGCTTCCCTGATCCAGTAGCAGTTGCAGAAGTAGAGCTCCTGGATCCGAATCCCGCAGCGCGACGGCGTGATACATTGCAAATGTATCTATAATTTTTGATGTTCCATGCTTGGTTTTATCCACTTTCTTGTGTTTTGTATCAACTTTGGAGTACTTTTCTTATGATTTCTTGGACTAACCTATTAACAAGAGCCACAGTGCCAGCTGCCTGTTTTTTGCTGTTTTTGGTTCCAGGAAAGTCAGAAAATGAATATTCTCGGAATTGGACGGAACAAAAGCCAAAGTGCCTATTTTTCCGGATGTCATCAATTGCCAGAATACGAGACGGGTAAGGGCCAGAAGGCGGCCACACCACCTGGCCGCGCGGCCAGGCCTGGCCCGTGCCAGGGGGTGGTGTGGCCAGACCAGGCACCCCCTCGGCCTCTCCTTCCGCCTATATATTGCCCTCGGGACGAAAACCCTAAGTGCCCGATCAAAAATCCACGAAAGAGTCTGTAGTCGCCGTCATCTCCATCCCTAGATCGGGAGGGATCTGAAGCTCTTCCCGGTACCCTGTCAGAGAGGGGAATTCACCCTGGAGGCCTTCTTCATCACCATGCAAGCCTCCGATGTGATGCGTGAGTAGTTAATCCTTGGACTACGGATCCATGTAGTAGCTAGATGGCTGGTTCTCCTCCTTTGTGCTTTCATGTCTAGATCTTGTGAGCCTCGTTCATGATCAAGATCATCTATTTGTAATCATACATGTTGTGTTTGCGGGGATCCGATGGATATTGAGATGCTATTTTAGATTGATTATTGATTCTATCATGTCTTTGTTGTTGTGATCTTGCATGCTTTCCTTTGTTAGTAGCTATCTTGGCCAAGTAGATGCTAGCAACTCCAAGAGTTAGTATTTATGCTCGATAGTGGGTTCATGCCTCTGGTAATCTGGGGAAGTGACAGAAATCTCTAAGGTACTAGATGTGCTGTTGCTACTAGGGAGAAAACAACAATCCTTTGTTCATAGAACAATCATATTGTTTACTTTACACGCAGTTCGTAAAGCAATAATCTGTTGCTTGCAACTTAATACTGGAGGGGGTTCGGATGATAACCTGAAGGTGGATTATTAGTCATAGATGCAGTTGGATGGCGGTCTATGTATAATGTTGTAATGCCCAATCAAGTCTCAAAGGAGTCAAGATGATTAGTATATGCATGTATTGCTTTCTCGATGTTTGTCAATCGCCCCGCTATAATTTGTTCACCCAGCATGTTATCTATCTTAAGGAGAGCCACCTCTAGTGAACTATGGATCCCGGTCCTTTTCTTTACATACAATCTACAAACTGTTTACTACTTTGTGTTTACTTTCTGCAAACTATTACTTCTTTCCATTCAATACGTTTAATCCTTTATTTTCCGCAAAACACAGTGAGATTGACAACCTCATCGCAAGTTGGGGACAAAGTTCTATGGTTGTGTTGTGCAGGTCTCCACGTTGCTACTAGCACCGGTAGTGCGCCCTGCCAAGGCTCAGCTAGCAACACCTTTGGGGTGTTTCCTTGCTCCTACTAGTTCGATTAAACCTTGGTTTCATACTGAGGGAAACTTGCTGCTGTGCTCATCATACCTTCCTCTTGGGGTTCCCAACGAGCTCTACATCATCATCGCACCAGCACTTTTCTGGGCGCCGTGCATTGAGCCATCACGGCGCTCCGCGATGAAGATGTCTCTCGTTCGTGCAGTCCGAACTTGGGACCACGGTCACGGGAGAGAGAGAGAGAGAGATAATATCAATTGGAGGTCTCCCCAAAAGTAAGGAAACCTTTTATTGAATATTGTGTGTATTTATCTGGCCAAATACCCCGACTATATATAGGGGGAGGGGAGGTACTACCTCCCTCAAAGTCCCGGGGTGGGACTAAAGGAGGGGGAGAGGGGGACGCCGCTGGCCAGCCCTAGTAGGCCCCACGCGGGGGGAGGGGGCTTGGCCCATCCGGCCACCCCTTGCCCCTTCTCTCCTCTTGCCTTTCCCTCATGGGCCCTTCTCCCTCCGGAATTGGCCCATTAAGCCTTTTGACCATTTAATTGATTTTCTCTTTTATTAAATAATTATGAATAAATGATTAAATCAATATTTAACATTCATTCACATATTATTCAATCTCCGTGGCTATGGAAGACCTTCCACCTCCACTCCGGACATCCTCCAAACTTACCGAAACCCTTCCGGTTTTCTCTCTTCTCTTCTTCGGTGATTCTACCGATCCTATAAATACTCTCTAAGCATCATTAAGCCCTTAAGCTTGACACCCCATGGTTCGGGAACACTCCAGACATGGTCGGGACACTCTCGGACCAATGATCGATAAAGGGACCTGGATGGCCATGTGACCCTTGTGCGTTCCACGAAGATCTTTCGTCATTTGAACCGGGACAGTCGTGTCTTATTCCCTTTGTCTCTCGATACTTGCATGGCCCGAGATCTAATCAATGATATCACCATGTCGTGTTCAATCTCGTTACCGAACAATGCTACTTGACTCGTTCCGACAAGTGATATCCCTGTGATCAAATCACACGCTGCACAGCTATTGGATATAACTTCTTCGAGTGGGCCCTTGAGTATCTTTCCGTCACGTGGATGGACAAATCCCGCTCTTGACATATATTACCTTTATAATCACTATATTACCAGGTGACGCTTGATGCTATCTAAGCACTCTCGGGAGACAGTGATTGATATAGCCTCACGGTCTAAGAAATAGTCTATGAGGATCCATTACTAATCATCGTAACTTGAACTTCGTGACATGATCGGGTCATGATGTTTAGGTTGGGTATTGGTTCATCATCTCATTCTCAGAATGAGTTGACTCTATTTCCAACTAGCATAAATGCCACATGATCAGGAAACCTTGATCATCTGTTGACCAATGAACCAGTGACTAGAGTTTCACTAGGAACCCCTGGTTGTTTATATATCACACGTGTATTGATGTTTCCTCTCAATAAAGTTATAGCATGATATAAAACTTAATCATAAACTTTATGAAATATGATAATAATCATTATTATTATTTGTCTCTAGGGCATATTTCCAACACGTGCGCCAAAGTGACAGGTGGCAAATCGCTGGAAGTTGAGGCAGATATCGGGGCGCCGCGGAGGCACCATGTTTTCAGCAGGACCGCGCGGTGGCGGTGACGTAGGAGCTTCACGAGCGAGGAGACGAGCACACGTCGAGGATGACTATAGTGGCGTTGTTTCAGGGTCAGTGTGTGCATGTATCCAAGCCGGGACCCGAGACCACTGTGCGTGTTATAGACGAGGCGTTTGTCGGTGATGGTCGTGCCCAACGCATTGAGCTCGTCGAAGAGAACCTTCTGCTTGCGGCAGTAATTAGCCACGGTCATGGAGCCCTGTTGGAGACCGTGGAACTCTTGCCCGAGGTAGGAGGAGCGGGTTTTCGCGTTGTCGTGGTAGATGTTGGAGAGTCACGTCCACAAGGCATGGGCTGGCAGCGGCATGGTAGTATCGATGACCATGGCGAGAAGCTCGGGATGACGGCGCTGTTTAGCCATGATCGAACGATGGCGTCGTTCCGTACCCACTGTGGAGTGGGATTGGCGGGGTAGTCATCCTCGAGGAGATGATCCTTGAGGGCGTACTTTTCCACAACGTCAGAGAACATGCCGCGCCATTGGAGGTAATCCGAGGTGGAGAGCTCGAGGGTGACCGGTATGACGGCACTGATGCTTGGGAGCACGGCCGCGAGCGCCCAGAGAGCGGCCTCGACAGCGGCGGCCGCGAGATCTGCGGCGGAAGGGTCTGACGGCGCCATGAGGAAGGATCATAACCCTAATCTGATACCATGAAGGCAAATATAATTTGTTGCTCTTGGATTTATAGGATCCCACGGTGGGATTATATAGTACAAGGAGGCTTGTCTGCCAAGGCAAATAGATTACAAGTTAGGAAATATCAAAACTAGTCTATTACGGATCTCCTTGGTTTTGGCCGGCACAACCTATCTCGGATATGTCTAGCATGTAGTACAAGCTAGACTTTGCACCACACTATAGTTGCGCCTTTTTGAACCGATTGAAAATCAAAGAAAATCTCACCCCATATAGATATAGACTTAGCAACACCCTTATTATTTTTCGATTGTAGCAAAACAAGGAAAAGTCTGCCAAATTGCCAATACCCTTGGTCTTTGCTACTTTTTTATTTGTACGGGAAAGGGCTCGAAGGCCCGAGAAGCTGCACTAACCAAGCGGTGGGTACAAAGTTACATATAGGCCTCTAAGAGATAGGTGATTAGCAGGTGAGGCTATAAATTTTATACTGTAGATAAGATCTTGAGAGAAAAACTGGAAAAGCAATCAGAGCCCTAGTCTTATCCACCGCGTTGAGAGACCTCCAAGTCTGGGAACCAGCGACGCCGTCTCTAGGGAACAAGCCACTTGGGGGTGACGCCGGCCATAGAACCCTGCGCCGAAGTCGAGGAAGATCTTCCTTGTAGGCTCTCTGGCCACGTGGAAGGTCATGCAGTAAAGCCAAGGTAGCAGGAGTCATGACCGAACACAATAACTGAAAATCATGTGATGGGGTCAGTGCTGCATTTCCATTCCAAGTCATAGCCAGGATGGTGCCACGTGCGCGTTAGAATACTCTCAGTCGCAGCATCTCACTCGATCAAAACCTTCCATAATTCATTCTTTATTATTTCTAGGTAGAACGAGAGACCGAACTCATCGATCGGGATCCTTTTAACATTTACTAGTATTCAGGATCGTCATCATCTGTCTCCGTCGGCCTTGAGCGACTCGACCTGGCTCTTCCCGCGTGGGCCCTTCCGCCGGATGTAGAGCCTGTACTCGTCGAAGGTCATGGGCCTGTACAGCGGCGGCCTCTCCGGCGGCGACACCAGCTCCGGCATAGGCGCCAGCGGCAGGTCGCTCCTGGGGTTGTAGAAGGTCGCGATCGACATCCGCTCGGCGTCGGCGTTCGCCGTCACCCGGTGCTCCACGCTCCGGTACGTCGCGTTCGTCAGCACCTGTGTATACAAGCGGCAATCAGCAAGCAGCAGGAAAGTTTTCTCCTCGCAAAGAAAAGTGTTGACTGTAGGAGCTCCAACGCCGACCAATGGCGGTGGGGTGGCCCCGTACGTGATGACTGTGCCAGCCGCATGTGACAAACGTGTAGTCTCCTCGTGGTAACCAAAATGTGAATAGAGAAACAGTACGTGGGCGGTGACATCCGTGCGCTGCTGCTGCTGCTGCTGCTGCAGAGCAGTGCAGTGCTGGATCGTCGAACAGCGAGGCTGGCTGGACCATATCTCTCCAGTGAATCAAAGGTCAGATCTGAAAGGACGTAATGGAACGTGGTCTATACAGTCTAGAGTTTACCCTACCAAACGTACGTACCTTTGCTGTATTATTTTCTCCCTGTACTCCTTGTCCCTGACCCATGCACGTCGTGCGACAAGCTCAAGGATTGTGAAATCGAACGGTACCTCCTTTCAAAACAAACAAATGGATTGTCTATGTCTCAGTTGACCGAGGTTTTTTTTTTTCATTCTCAATTGATTTGGAAATCTGCCATTTCTGCTAAGTGAAAAATGAAGTGGGACTTGTGTGATGCACTTTTAGCTAAATAGACTGAAGTTGCACTTTTACGAAGCAAATTCGGATCAACAAAAGAAATATCTCGGCCAACTAAGACCACTTTAAAAAAGGAGCACATTTTGGGCTGCATCGACCGAGCGGACAAGTGGCACCACAAGACCAACAAAGGATAACAAAAGATAAAAAAGGGTGCTTGACCGGTAGAGGCACATGGTAAACATGTCCAACCAAACCCATGAGGCAAATCGGGCATCAAACCCAATAATAATATTGATGCTTGCACATAGAGATATATGATTGATACTGTCGGGTAGGGATGACATACATAGAGAGGTGGCAACGACGAGGATGCTGCAACACGACAAGGAAGAATGTAAGAGAGAAAAGTGAATTTTCACCAACATTTCGGATAGCCCGCGTTCGCATTAAGGAAATCTATTTCGGAGTGTTTAAGAACTACTAGTTATGTGGAGGCAAAAGTGTAATGCTTCTTGTGTGTACATATAATTTGTATCTTCCTTGTGGTTTTGAACTGCGAAGAGGATTTTCTCGCGAGTGAGTGACTGGTAGCAATATGAGATTGGAACCGCGAACAAATCAGTGAAGTTTAGCGCGAGGAGGGAGAGGATGAGGCAAGTCAACATGAACCTTATTCCCTCTGCAACAAACATGCTACAACCAGGGAAGCAAAGGGTCGGTCGCGACCTCGCCGAGTGAGCTATTAGAAGAAGAAAAAATCCTCCATTTGGATTTTAGGCTACAACTCACATGTATGAAGTATGAAGCACCACTAATCCCCGCCATTCAACGATATGACGGTGAATCAGTTCCCTAGACGGTATACGCCGAAGAAGAAAATTGGTAGGGCCTACCATCTCTCTCTCTCTCTCTCTTTGAATTTCAGTTGTACACCTGCATGTTTGAAACGTTGTAATTATTTCAGATAATCGAAATCTCCGAAGGGGTCAGCGCCCCTTTGAACTATTCTCAAGTTTCACCGCAAGCTATGAAAGCTAGATGGTACTAGGAAGGTAATCATAAAAATAGGAAAGAACACACAAGTTCTTTCTTTTATCACATATAGGAGCAGTGGAAGATGAAAGTCTTATGCACGGTTTTGCACGAGAAAGAATCGAGGAATCTTTTTTAAGACTATGCTTCATTATTTTGTCAAACTAATGTTTCCTTCTTCTAGAGATTCTATCTATTCTTAGCAATGACTTTGGAGAATCCTCTTGCTATTACTCAAACGAGCATGAAACACATGCTTGCATATTTTCCTTCTAGGGTACTCTCGAACAAATATATCGATATTGTGTACTTATTTTTCATGGCCCCTAAAAACCCTCCCGGGAGATCTATCCGTGTGGAAGCACCGGACACAGGCGACAACTGAGTGACACTTTCTCTTTTCTTATACCTCTTTTTATTTCTCCTACCCGCAGCTAAATTTTATTAACCTGTCATGTCAACGTCCCCATATATACGCGAGTTTTAATTATTTTTTTATGGCTACTTTGTGTAGTATGCAACGAGTAGTGCAAGTCGTCACTGTCCCAAATAAAAGAAACGGACAATTCGTGCAGGTGAGGTGACACACGAATACGTGACGATATCTCGGATGGATGGATCCAATTTACAGCTAGATAGCAAACCACACGCACCATCGTCGCGCGGTGCGTGTCGATGTGTTTGTGCGTATGTAGTATGCCGCTACGAAAAAGCGTTCACGTGCCAGCGCGTGGCCAGGACGCGCACAGACAAAAACTTGGTAGCTGCTATGCTATATGTGCAAGGCGTCGACGTACGCACGCGATCGAGAAGTTGACCCCAGGAACGCGTGCACGTACGTACGTCTAGCTGGCTAGGTAGATCCCCACTGACACCTACCGCGTCCGATCTCATAAATACGGAGAGATGCGATCGAGCAAAAAGGGGCACGTGCTGAAATGGACATATTGTACCCAGCTACTATGCGGCCAGAGACTATTGTACAGTAGCTAGCTAGATATATACTAGACGTAGACGTCATACGTAGGTGTGTAAATATATACGGAGTATTCAGCAAGGGAATAAACACAAAAGCAGCTATACAACGATTGATCTATCACAATCGTGGGGAGTGTGGTATCATACGTACTACTCTATTTGTTTTAAAATATAAGATATTTTACATTTATAAAGCAAATGTATCTAGACTTTTTTTACTGTGTAGTTTCACTTAAAAAAAATTAAGTACATTTTCTTCACAGACCTAAAATATTTTATATTTTAAAGGGATTTAAAAGGAAGGGAGCAGTAGCTACGCAGTCTATTGGCGACGTGGACAAGTGCCGTCCGTCTGTCATCCGATGGATGAGACGAGTGTGGACGGATCGATGGACGACATATACGTTTCGCAGGTCCGCATGAACAAGAGTTCCTATGTCTGGATTTTCTTGCAACACACACCCTCGTGGCTCGTGACGACCACACGAAGTAGAACTACTGGCAAATCGCTGAAACACAAAAAAAAGAGGCTTTTTTTCATTGAAAAAAAACAAAAAGGCATGCATGTGTGCTAGCAAACATAGTGGTGAACTCGTGATACACGCATGTGTGCTCTGGGTTGCTCGGTTTGTTACCTGGATCTGGTCCCCGACGTTGACGATGAACGCGTCGGCGACGGGGCCGACGGTGACCCACCCGCCGCCACCTCGCGCGCGAACCTGGAGGCCCCTCACGCGCTCGTCGGCGAGGAGCACCGTCATGCCGCCGGGGTCCGAGTGCGACGACAGACCCAGCGTCAGCTCCGGCTGCGGGCACCGCGGGTAGTAGTTCACGCGCACGCACACTCCGGCGCCCTCCGCCCCGCCGAACTCCTCCTCTAGCCGTTTTTCACCGACACCCAGCCCGGACGACATCGCCGACAGCAGCCTCCCGCACAGCGCCGCCACCTCCCTCCCGTACTCCTCCGTCGCCTCCCTGCCCAAGATAACACAATGGAGTTTACAGTGTTACACTACTTGCACCGGCGGTGAACCACGGCGTGTACGTCATCAGGCACGGACGTGGTGGATTACCGGAGGTCGGGAGGGACGAGGGGCCACTTGTCGTTCGGCGAGAGCGCGCTCGGCGGGCGGAGGTGGAGGAAGTAGTAGTCGCCCCAGTCCAGCACGGCGCCACGCTCCACGCCCAGCCGGCTGCCGTACCCCTCGTACGTCGCGGGCGAGTTCCCGTGCCGCTGCTTCAGCTCCAACGGGAGGAGGAAGAACCCGCGCCACGCGGCGCGCGCGCGCCGAAGCAGCTCAAGCGGCACGCCGTGGTTCACGGCCTGGAAGAAGCCCCACTCACGGCACGCCTCCGACACCGCACGCGCCGCGTCGGGCGACGACAGGTCTACCACCGGTATCATCACGGTGCTGCCGTCGATGGCCGCTGCCGACGCGGGCGCTGAGGAAGAGCAGTCGGACGGCGACGGGCGGTCGTCGACGGGCTTGACGTAGCGGTCGGGGATGGTGGCGGCGCCGCTCTCCGACAGCGACTGCACCCGCACCACCGGCTCCGGCCACCCTGCGGTCTCCTCCATGGCCGGATTGCTCCGGCCAGCAGCTGGGTATGTTGTTGCTTTGTCGCAATGCCGCTTGGCGCTGTTGTACGGTTGTACTGTTGATTATATAGGACGATCGATCCGCCTCTGCTCCGGCTAGCGGTTTGGCTGCTTGCGGATGAGCGGTTGCTGTGACTGTGAGCATTTATATTTCAGGCAGCTAGGAAGTGCCCAACTCTTAATCTGTGGGCGAATGTCGGGACTCTCGGCGTACGCCCCTTCCAGGCCAGCCCACCAGGCTGGTCGTCGGCGTAGGTTTGGCTGTCGGCCTAGCCTACATGGACCGTGGCCAGCATACGGTGAAAAATGGAGAAAATAATCTTATAGGACCTGGTAGATAAATGTATCCATGTGAAACAATTTTCGTAATTGATACGTGTCCAGTAGAGAGATAAATCATAACATTTGGTTTTTATTTTTTAGATCTTAACTACCACGTGTCAATTGCAAAAGTTGGTCCACATACATGAATATATAGACCAGGTTTCATAGAATTATTTTTCGAAGTGCCCAACTCTTAATCTCTTAATCTGTGGCCAAATGCCGGGGCCTCGGCATAGGCCCCTCGCTAGGCCAGGCCAGCCCGGCCATCGGCGTAGGTTTGGCCGTCAGCATAGCCCAGATGGACCGAGGGCAGCATTCGGCGTAAGATCGGGTGGCCCTCAGCATAGGGACGGCCCTCGGCATAGAAACGACCTCCGTTACGACCATCGTGGCGGCGTTAGGTAGGCCAGGCTACGCCGATGGCATTGTCGTCGGCACAGAGTTTTTAAATTTTCAATTTAATTTAGCCATATATTTATACTCATTTATTTATCAGTCGCAATAATTTTAATGTTCTTATATTTTTTCACAAATTGTAGGGATTCATACCCTCCGAATAGCGATCTCCACCCATACAAAATGACGTCGCGATTCTCGTCGCTGAAAAATGACCACCAGAACACCGGGAGCCCACGAAAACTTGCGTGTAGCCCTAGCATACATACACAAGTGTGGTGGAAGCTTCCTAGATGTAACACATAGCTCCTGGGTGCAAGACAGTTCGCGTGCATGCGATAACACTTAGAAAACTACTCGACCTCTCGTAGGAAACTCCCGCTACGGGTCAAACGGGGGGCAACCGGTTGAATCATGGTCCCAACCTTGGTTTTCCATATAGATATGACCTAAACAAATCTAAACCAACAAAAAAGTATATTGATCAACCCACGTATGGATAAAACTATAGGGGTAGACCTGCGGGTCCCACTACCTAGGGTTTCGCCGGAAAAGGACCACCGGAGCGCCAGAATCCCACAAGAACTTGCATGTGGATCTAGAATATGTGTCCAAATGTGGTGGAAGGTCCATAGATGCAATGTCTAGCTCACCGATGTGACCTTCTTCACATGTATGCGATAACACTTTGCAAAATAAAGTCTCAGGAAAAAAAGGGAAGGAGACTGTTGGGGCCAGCACCAAGAAAAAACAAGGAAAAATAGCAAGAACAGTGACAGTGTTGCCTCTACTGGGCAAGCAGAGAAGATTATGACTTATCACCCTGTAAGTGCTTGTGCACTACAAAGCAAGAATAAGAAGAAATAAAGTGATCCAATGATAGCACAAACTTTTACTTTTGAATGGTTGTTATTCCCTATGTTACGATGGAAAACTTGTATTTCTGCTGAGCTTGCTGTTGAAAACCTGAACCTTATTCCTAGCTGGTTTAATAAAGTCGAACTATTTGGTGTCAGTCTGGTACTTAATGCAGACTCTTTCTGGTTGGAAGCAACTTTTGCTCTGACCCCATTAAACCCTTTTCCCAGGTTTATCATGAGTAACACCAGAATTTGGAAAATATTAAACTGGAATTTTAGAGGGATGAATGTTGAGAAAAAATGGTTGGCACTTTGAGACAAAATTAGAGAATCTAGATGTGAAATCATTTGCCTCCAAGAAAGAAAGAGAGAATTGTTTGACTTAGACTACATCAAAAAATTCTGCCCAAGAAAGTTTAATAAATTTGAATACTTGCCTTCCATTGGTTCTTCAGGGGGCATAATTATTATATGGAATGGAACCTTGTTTAATGGTGAATTGGCATTCCAAAATGAAATCTCAGTTTCAGTCAAATTTTCATGCAATCTATCTAAAGAAGAATGGATATTAACAAATGTTTATGGGCCCTGTCGGAATGAAAGAAAGGCCATTTTCCTTCATTGGTTAGCCAACATTGATATGCCTGATGGTCTAGATTGGATAATTATGGGGGATTTCAACTGCATCAGAAAACCTTCTGATAGAAATAGAGGAGGAGGTGACATAAATGATTTGCTTCTCTTTAATGAAGCCATTAGTAATTTGGGACTGGTGGAACTTCCCCTAAAGGGAAGAAAGTACACTTGGAGCAACATGCAGAAAGTGCCTCTGCTAGAAAAAATGGATTGGTTTTTTTAACTCAAGCTCATGGACCATCACTTATCCTTGCACCTTTTTTATCCCTTAGCTAAGCCAACATCTGATCACCTTCCCTGTGTTATTGCCATTACAACTTCTATCCCAAGAGCTAATATATTCAGATTTGAAAATTTCTGCCTAAAGCATAGTTCTTTAAAAAAATGTGGATGAGAATGCTTAGATGATACCTGTGGGATATACAGACAGTGCTAAGAGAGTAAATGCAAAACTGAAGAACCTAAGGAGAAGTCTGAAGATTTGGGCTAGGAACCTTCCATGCTTAATTGACAAAGTGAATGAAACTATCAAGTTCTTGGACATTATTGAAGAAATGAGAACCCTGACAGTTATTGAATGGAATCTTAGGGACATTCTTAAATCCCATGTTATCACTCTTCTCCAAAAGCAAAAATCTTACTCGAAACAGTGAGGGAAAATTAGATGGGTTAAATTAGGAGATGCCAATACAAGATCCTTTCACACAAGAGCTACAATCAATTATAGGAATAATTATATTTCAATGTTAAAATCCAAGGAAGAGGTGGAGATCCATGATCATGATGGAATGGCAGAAATTCTTTGGGAAGCTTTTAAGGAAAGATTGGGAACCGCTTCTAATCGATCTATGAAATTGAACCTTGAGGAAATTTATACAGAAAGAGTTGACAATGATATGATTGAAGCTTTGGAATAACCTTTCTCTGAGAAGGAAATTGAAAAGGTTGTCTTTGCTTTACCAAATGATAAGTCACCTGGCCTAGATGGATTCAATAATGAATATGTTAAAAATTGCTAGAATATCATTAAATAAGATGTGATGGCACTCATTCATGACTTTTATGAAGGGACAGTTAATTTGGAGAGCATCAACTCATCTTTCATCACTTTGATACCCAAAACCGAGTGCCCAACAACACCTGCTGATTTCAGGCCCATCTCCTTACTCAACTCTGTGCTCAAAATTATTACCAAACTTCTTGCCAATAGGCTGCAGAAGATCATACTGAAGATTGTCCATAAAAACCAATATGGTTTCCTGATACATTGCAAATGTATCTATAATTTTTGATGTTCCATGCTTGGTTTTATCCACTTTCTTGTGTTTTGTTCCAACTTTGGAGTACTTTTCATATGATTTCTTGGACTAACCTATTAACAAGAGTCACAGTGCCAGCTGCCTGTTTTCTGCTGTTTTTGGTTCCAGGAAAGTCAGAAAATGAATATTCTCGGAATTGGACGGGACAAAAGCCAAAGTGCCTATTTTTCCGGAAGGGATCAAGTGCCAGAATACGAGAGGGAGAAGGGCCAGGGAGCCACCACACCACCTGGCCGTGCGGCCAGGCCTGGCCCGCGCCAGGGGGTGGTGTGGCCGCTCCCGGCACCCCCTCGGCCTCTCCTTCCGCCTATAAGTTGCCCTCGGGACGAAAACTCTAAGTACCCGATCAAAAATCCACGAAAGAGTCTGTAGCCGCCGTCATCTCCATCCCTAGATCGGGAGGGATCTGAAGCTCTTCCCGGCACCCTGCCAGAGAGGGGAATTCACCCTGGAGGCCTTCTTCATCACCATGCAATCCTCCGGTGTGATGCGTGAGTAGTTCATCCTTGGACTACAGATCCATGTAGTAGCTAGATGGCTGGTTTCTCCTCCTTTGTGCTTTCATGTTTAGATCTTGTGAGCTCCGTTCATGATCAAGATCATCTATTTGTAATTCATACATGTTGTGTTTGCGGGGATCCGATGGATATTGAGATGCTATTTCATATTGATTATTGATTCTATCATGTCCTTGTTATTTGAGATCTTGCATGCTTTCCGTTGTTAGTAGCTATCTTGGCCAAGTAGATGCTAGCAACTCCAAGAGTTAGTATTTATGCTCGATAGTGGGTTCATGCCTCTAGTAATCTGGGGAAGTGACAGAAATCTCTAAGGTACTAGATGTGCTGTTGCTACTAGGGAGAAAACAACAATCCTTTGTTCATAGAACAATCGTATTGTTTACTTTACACGCAGTTCGTAAAGCAATAATCTGTTGCTTGCAACTTAATACTGGAGGGGGTTCGGATGATAACCTGAAGGTGGATTATTAGTCATAGATGCAGTTGGATGGCGGTCTATGTATTATGTTGTATTGCCCAATCAAGTCTCAAAGGAGTCAAGATGATTAGTATATGCATGTATTGCTTTCTCGGTGTTTGTCAATTGCCCCGCTGTAATTTGTTTACCCAGCATGTTATCTATCTAAGGAGAGCCACCTCTAGTGAACTATGGATCCCGGTCCTCTTTCTTTACATACAATCTATAAACCGTTTACTGCTTTGTGTTTACTTTCTGCAAACTTTTACTTCTTTCCATTCGATACGTTTAATCCTTTGTTTTCCGCAAAACACGGTGAGATTGACAACCTCATCGCAAGTTGGGGACAAAGTTCCGTGGTTGTGTTGTGCAGGTCTCCACGTTGCTACTAGCACTGGTAGTGCGCCCTGCCAAAGCTCGGCTAGTAACACCTTTGGGGTGTTTCCTTGCTCCTACTGGTTCGATTAAACCTTGGTTTCATAACTGAGGAAAACTTGCTGCTGTGCTCATCATACCTTCCTCTTGGGGTTCCCAACGAGCTCTACATCAACACCGCCATCAAGCATTTTTCTAGACGCCGTGCATTGAGCCATCAAGCATTTTTCTGGCGCCGTTGCCGGGGAGTCAAGGACATCTTCACAAGGGGAGTCCCCCATAACCAATCTCTTTACTTTGTTGTTTTTGTTTTGCTTAGTTTCTTTTTGCTTTGTTTGCTTGTTTTGTTCTTCAAAAAACACAAAAAAATTAGTTTTACTTGTTTGCTTTCTTATTTGAAAACCCAAAAAAAAGACTACTCTTGAAAACACTAAGTTGTGTGACTTCACTAGCACCAACAACAATGATTTTATGAGCACTCCCATTGCTCCACCTGTGGCTGAAAATACTTTCTTTGAGATAAAACCTACTTTGCTCAACCTTGTTATGAGAGAACAATTTTCTGGTATTGGTAATGAAGATGTTGTTTCCCATCTAAATAACTTTGTTGAACTTTGTGAGATGCAAAAGCATAGGGATATAGATGGTGATATTAGTAAGCTGAAATTGATTCCTTTCTCTTTGAGAGGAAAAGCTAAAGAATGGTTGAATTCCTTAACTAGGAATAGTATTGATTCTTGGACTAAGTGCAAAGATGCTTTTATTGGAAAATACTATCCTCCTGCTAAGATTATATCCATGAGAAGTGAAATAATGAAGTTTAAACAACTTGATAATGAGCATGTTGCTCAAGCTTGGGAATGAATGAAATCTTTGGTAAAGAATTGTCCCACTCATGGACTGACTGCTTGGATGATCATCCAAACTTTTTATGCAGGATTGAACTATTCTTCAAGGAACCTATTGGATTCAGCTGCTGGAGGTACCTTTATGACCATCACTTTGGGTGCTGCAACAAAACTTCTGGACAATATGATGGTTAATTATTCTGAATGGCATACTGAGAGAGCTCCACAAGGTAAGAAGGTAAATTCTGTTGCAGAAACCTCCTCCTTGAGTGATAAGATTGATATTATTATGTCTATGCTTGTTAATGGGAAAGCCCATATTGATCCAAATAATGTTCCTTTAGCCTCTTTGGTTGCTCAAGAAGAGCAAGTTGATGTGAACTTCATAAGAAATAACAACTTTGGCAACAATGCTTATGGTAATAATGCTTATAGGAACAATTTTGGTAACAACAATTATAAGCCATATCCTCCCAACAATGGTAATGCTTATGGAAATCCTTACAACAATAATAAGAGTGCTCCCTCTGAACTTGAAGTTATGCTTAAAGAGTTTATTAGTAAACAAACTGCTTTCAATAAAACTATTGAGGAAAAACTCTCTAATGCTGAAAGAAATATAGCATCTTTGGCTGAAGCTCAAACTACTTTGAATAAAATGGCTACTAAACCTGAAACTAATGAGAATCCCTTTGCAACCACTAATGCTATACAAGTAAGAATTGATGAAAATGTTAGACTATTAGCTGAATTACATGCTAAGTGGGAAAGAGAAGATGAAATTGCTAGAAACATTAGTGTTTCTACTATTACCACCACTAGTGTTGAGGCTAGTAATAGTTCTACTACTTTAGATGATGAAGTTGATTTTGATCTTGATGGTTGCAACATCTCTGAAGTTATTAAGTTCCTACAAAAGCTTGCTAAAAGTCCTAATGCTAGTGCTATGAACATGGCTTTTACAAAACACATTACCGATGCTCTCATAAAGATTCAGGAAGAAAAGATGAAACATAAAGCTTCTATTTCTATAAAACAAGAAGATGGTTGGGAACCCATCATTAATATGAAAGTGAATGACTTTGATTTCAAAGCTTTGTGTGATCTTGATAGTAGTGTTTCTATTATGCCTAGATGGATTTATGATATGCTTGATTTGCCTCCTCTTGAAGATTGTTATTTGAATGTCCCACTTGATGCTAATGCTAAAAAGAAACTCATGGGGAGTTTTAATGATGTTCTTATTATGGTTAATGATTCCTATGTCCCTGTTGATTTCTATGTTTTGGATGTTGAATACAATGCTTCTTGTCCTATTACTTTGGGAAGACCTTTTCTTAGAACTATTGGTGCCATCTTTGATATGAAAGAAGGCACCATTAAATATCAACTCCCACTCAAGAAAGGTATAGAACACTTCCCTAAAAAGAGAGAAAAGATTTCTTTTGCTTCTCCTATGAAAACAAAATTTGGTCTTAATGCTTCTTCATTTGAGAACAGTTGATTCTTTCTTTGCTTCTTATGCCTAACTTAAAGGCATTAAAGAAAAGTACTTGTTGGGAGATAACCCAAGAGTTTTAGTTGAGTCTTGGAAGTTATTACTTCAGTAATAACCTCTCCTTATCCTTTTTATTTGCTTTTTGTGCCAAGAGTAACCTCTAATAAGAGAGAAGTAATGATTGGGAAAGTTGCTGTCCTGAAACAGATTTTTTTGCTTCACCGCAAAAATTCCTGAGAGAGATCTGTATGTCGGATTGAGCTATAATGTTTTTTGCTTCTGCCCTAGGTTGTTATCTAACTTTCGTTAGTTCAACACTTTTTGATTTGAGCAACAGAAGGTCTTCGAAAAAATCCGTCTTTACCTGCTGGTCTGTTTTGGCAGATTTCTGCCATTTTCTGCATTTGCTTCTTGTTAGTTCCTTCTTGAGTTTTTTTGGGGAATTGAGCTTTTTGATGGAAGTGCTACAGTAGCTAGTGTTCTAATGGAAGTTTATTTGGTGTTAGAACTGAACCTTGAGACTTATTTATCTTAAGTGCACTAATGTTGCTAATGAGATTGTGTGAAGTTTTGTATGAAGGAAAAATTTCAGGTGTATGGAAGGAATGGGTAATGAGATGAAGGATGGACTAAACCTCAAGCTTGGGGATGCCACGCGTGTCACCCCAAGAAATATCCAAGAAGTACAAGCGTCAAAGCTTGGGGATGCCCAAGGCATTCCCCTTCTTCATCAATAAAAATTCCAGGTTTCTTCCAAACGCTTCATTTTTATTGTTTCATGCACAGTTGTGCTTTTCTTGGAGCGTCTTCTTTTTTGTTTTTGTTTTGGTTTTTAGTTTGCTTGGTTTGCTTAGTTTTCTGAATAATTTGGTTGGACCCCCTCTTTCACACTTTGGTTTGCATTTAGTTTGGTTTGGTTTGGAAAAGAGTAGGAAAGTTCATACTTATGTGGTAAAAAGAGCTCGTTTTTGACTGTGGCCTATGCTTTGTCATGCCATGCTTGATATTGTTTTTGCTTTATGCTTAGTATTCTTTGCTGTAGCATGAATTTTTATAAACAATTGAGATTGCTTAATGTGCCTTGGATGAATCATGCGTTGTTTTAGCATATTAAAGCATAATATAGTGGTATTCTCCTTTGATGCTTTATTTAGGTTGACTTGGCACATGCTCACACCATGTTATGACTATCACAAGTCACCATAAGCCTTTATGATCATTTAGTTTTCAACTTGTAGTATCACTTTATGCTTTGATCAATGATGTTTTGTCGTTCTTCATGATTATGGCCACTATTGCTCTCTTAGTTTGTCGCTCCCAGTCTTTTGCTAGCCTCCACAACCAAGTATGAGTTCCACTCATGCATCCAACTCCCTAAACCAAGTTATTCCAAAGAGTCCACCATGCCTACCTACTAGCTTATGCTATTCCAAGTATATTCATGCTTTTGTTTACCTTCCACTTGTTATGAGAAAACTAGTGATTAAAGCTCTCATGAACTTGATGGCATACCTTACTTTACTTGCCCTTAATAAACTTGAACCATTATTTCTTCTATGTTGTATATGCTTGCACTTATTTGTTGGGAATTAGCAGAACCATGCTTTCATGGGGAACGCTTTCAACATTGCACTTGGTACTTGTACCTAGTTGATATCATGCTCTTTTGTATATGGATGTCGTCGGTGTGAAATGAAAGGGAGCTTGTAAGTCCATAGAGTTATGTATATGTGTTAGAGAAACGCCTGGGCCGCTGGTCTAATCCATGCTGACATGGTGGAAACCTGCAGCGCAACCATAATGAGCTGTCTATGAAGCATTCTTCTTATAAAAAAAGAGTCCTATATTGAGAAAAAAAAGATACTATGAAAAGAGGAAAGAGAGAAAAAAGCACCATATTCCCATGGTAAATAAGAAGAATGCTGAGATGCTCGTTGTCTGCTTGCCTTGTCATTTTGATATGGGGATTCTTCTGTATCATCGGGCAAGGGGTACCCCGTTGGCGGTTCTCAATGATACACATGTACTTACGATGACAAGAACTTACCGGTGACTAAACTTGAGTAGCATGAGGAGCGGCCCTCGTATACAAGGGACATGAGATTTCTGACTTATACTTCGTCAAGCATGTACACCATAGTTTGTTCACTTTAACCTTAATCACTTCAAGATGCTTATGATAGGGGCAATGAGAGCTGAAAGCTGTTAAGTACCATAATTTTTGGAAGATCTTTATGAGACTTGAATCTCTACTTCCTTTTACAAAAGGCCTTTCTTCCACCATTATATTGAGTCTCCACCTTCTATCTTTATGCACCTACTTTGAGAGCATAGTGGCCATTCTTAGTTCTATGTGCATTGTCCCAAGACTAGTTGATTGATGCATAACTTGCTATTGCTTGTTTGAAACTATTGTATCTAGTCACTCTTATGAACTTTGAAGGTGTCCTATGCATTTATATTTGCTACTCTATTGAGAGACAAGCTGAATACTATTATGCTATGTTTTCTTTATGTGAAACAAACAAACGTCTTGCAAAGCATTATTATTCATGAATCTTTTGTTTGTGCCTTTTCATGCTGCATCATAGTTTCTTTGCTTATTGCTAGAATTTTGTCTTTCACGTTATGATTGAAGTACTATGATCCCAGCTTTGAATGTTTTGCAAATACTTTGATCAAGTCTTTGATGGTGCATGTCACCTCAAAACTTATTTCTTTTTATAACTTACCTACTCGAGGACGAGCAGGAGTTAAGCTTGGGGATGTTGATACATTGCAAATGTATCTATAATTTTTGATGTTCCATGCTTAGTTTTATCCACTTTCTTGTGTTTTGTTCCAACTTTGGAGTACTTTTCATATGATTTCTTGGACTAACCTATTAACAAGAGCCACAGTGCCAGCTGCCTGTTTTCTGCTGTTTTTGGTTCCAGGAAAGTCAGAAAATGAATATTCTCGGAATTGGACGGGACAACAGCCAAAGTGCCTATTTTTCCGGAAGGGATCACATGCCAAAATACGAGACGGAGAAGGGCCAGGGAGCCACCACACCACCTGGCCGCGCGGCCAGGCCTGGCCCGCGCCAGGGGGTGGTGTGGCCGCTCCTGGCACCCCCTTGGCCTCTCCTTCCGCCTATAAGTTGCCCTCGGGACGAAAACCCTAAGTACCCGATCAAAAATCCACGAAAGAGTCTGTAGCCTCCGTCATCTCCATCCCTAGACCGGGAGGGATCTGAAGCTCTTCCCGGCACCCTGCCGGAGAGGGGAATTCACCCTGGAGGCCTTCTTCATCACCATGCAAGCCTCCAGTGTGATGCGTGAGTAGTTCATCCTTGGACTACGGATCCATGTAGTAGCTAGATGGCTAGTTTCTCCTCCTTTGTGCTTTCATGTTTAGATCTTGTGAGCTCCGTTCATGATCAAGATCATCTATTTGTAATTCATGCATGTTGTGTTTGCGGGGATCCGATGGATATTGAGATGCTATTTTAGATTGATTATTGATTCTATCATGTCTTTGTTATTTGAGATCTTGCATGCTTTTCGTTGTTAGTAGCTATCTTGGCCAAGTAGATGCTAGCAACTCCAAGAGTTAGTATTTATGCTCGATAGTGGGTTCATGCCTCTGGTAATCTGGGGAAGTGACAGAAATCTCTAAGGTACTAGATGTGTTGTTGCTACTAGGGATAAAACAACAATCCTTTGTTCATAGAACAATCATATTGTTTACTTTACACGCAGTTCGTAAAGCAATAATCTGTTGCTTGCAACTTAATACTGGAGGGGGTTCGGATGATAACCTGAAGGTGGATTATTAGTCATAGATGCAGTTGGATGGCGGTCTATGTATTATGTTATATTGCCCAATCAAGTCTCAAAGGAGTCAATATGATTAGTATATGCATGTATTGCTTTCTCGGTGTTTGTCAATTGCCTCGCTGTAATTTGTTTACCCAGCATGTTATCTATCTAAGGAGAGCCACCTCTAGTGAACTATGGATCCCGGTCCTCTTTCTTTACGTACAATCTATAAACTGTTTACTGCTTTGTGTTTACTTTCTGCAAACTTTTACTTCTTTCCATTCGATACGTTTAATTCTTTGTTTTCCGCAAAACACGGTGAGATTGACAACCTCATCGCAAGTTGGGGACAAAGTTCTGTGGTTGTGTTGTGCAGGTCTCCACGTTGCTACTAGCACCGGTAGTGCGCCCTGCCAAAGCTCAGCTAGTAACACCGTTGGGGTGTTTCCTTGCTCCTACTGGTTCGATTAAACCTTGGTTTCATAACTGGGGGAAACTTGCTATTGTGCTCACCATACCTTCCTCTTGGGGTTCCCAACGAGCTCTACATCCACACCGCCATCAAGCATTTTTCTGGGCGCCGTGCATTGAGCCATCATTTCCTCAAGGACAGATCCATCCAGGATTGTCTAGGATGGGCTTTTGAATATCTCTTTTAGTGTCACAAATCTAAGCAGGAGATCTTGACCTTAAAATTAGACTTTGAAAAGGCTTTTGATAAGATTGAGCACAAAACTGTCATAGAAATACTCAGAGCTAATGGTTTTGGTGCAAAATGGTTGAACTAGATAGATATGATTCTGAAATCTGGATCTTCCATAGTTTTACTAAATGGGGTACCAGTGAAATAGTTCTACTATAAGAGAGGGGTTAGACAGGGAGACCCTCTCTCCCCTCTCTTGTTTGTGCTAGCGGATGACCTGCTTCAAACAATTCTAAACAAAACTATGGACATAGGTTACATCTCCCCACCTCTCCCCTGTCCAACTGGATGATTTTCTAGTCATCCAATATGCATATGATACTTTGATTGTGATGAAAGCAAATGCTAAACATATGATTAGTCTGGAAGCTCTGCTCCAAACATTTGGCTCAACTAGTTTACTTGTCAATTACATAAGTCAAGCATGATGCCAATTAACCTTAGTGCAGAAAGACTAGCACACTTTACTAATACTAGCAATGCTAGCAAGGGGAACTGCCTTTTACATACCTTGGCGTCCCTCTGAGCATAACAAAGCCATCTCTGGAACATTTTCTCCCAATAGTTCATAGAGTGGAAAGAAGATTAGGGGGAATTGCAGACTTCCTAAATTATGGAGGAAAGCTACAACTAGTTAAATCTGTTTTGACATCCTTGCCAATCTTGTTTATGTGTTGCCTACATGTTCCAGTCACTATTAAGGAACAGGTGATAAAGTATATGACACATTGCCAATGGAGAAGGAAGAACAATGAGGTTCACGCTAATGGAAATGCCCTGGTAGCTTGGAAAAAGATCTGTAGACCAAAAAACCAAGGTGTCTTAGGAGTATTAAATCTGGAGGTTCAGAATAAGGCACTATTACTCAAAAACTTACACAAATTCTATAATTAGATGGATATTTCGTGGGTAAAATTGATATGGAACACTTACTACTGCAGAGGAAATGTTACACGGAAAATTTAGATGGCTCTTTCTGGTGGAAAGCTCACCTAAAACTGATTGATCTATATAAGGGGATGGCAAAATGTAATGTTGGAAGTGGATCCACAGCCCTATTCTGGACAGATCTGTGGAGAGATTCATGCCTGCATCAAAAATTCTCTCACTTAGTCTCCTATGCCAAAAGAACTGACAGCACTATGCAAGAATTCTTTAATATTGAATATTTAGAAGACCTCTTCCACCTACCATTATCCCAGCAAGCTTACTCTAAATTTCAAGCTCTAGAGAAAATTTGCCAGCAGTTAGTGGACAATACAAATGGAAATAGTCGAGATGAGTGGATCTATATTTGGGGTGATAATCAGTTTTCTTCAAGGGAAGCATACTTAGTCTTGATGGGTATAGAGCTAGCCCCAATTCATTTCAGTTGGCTTTGGCAATCTTCGTGCCAAGAAAAGCATAAGTT
Organism: Avena sativa; assembly: GCA_916181665.1. Taxonomy (NCBI): domain Eukaryota; kingdom Viridiplantae; phylum Streptophyta; class Magnoliopsida; order Poales; family Poaceae; genus Avena; species Avena sativa. The sequence goes on along the minus strand of OV702295.1, from coordinate 452,423,407 downwards.
CTTCTTCTCGCTGTTACTATTGGATAGACTAAACACAAGAAATCTGCTAAGAAGGAAAAAATTCCAAATTCCAAACTATAACTATGTAACACTGCAATGCAACAGAGAAGAAACATTGAGCCATCTATTCTTAACCTATCCTTTTGCTGAACAATGTTGGGATTTCATATGTCCTCAAAGAATTAAAGGTCTCTCTGTGTTAGAAGCATTTGCAGACATTAGAGAGAAAACAAAGCTACCCTTCTCAATGGAGATGATTATTCTGGCTGCTTGGAGAATTTGGATCAGTAGAAATAACATGGTATTCAAAAACCAAAGGCCGTCATTTGCCAACTGGAAAGCCATTTACTTTCAGGAGCTCAAAATGATCAATTATAGAATGAAGAAAAAACATGCAAGCACCTTCAAAGAATGGTTGCAATCTCAAGTTTAGATTTTTTATGTACACTAGGTTCAACATGTAATCCCCTTTGTAATTATTCCATCTGTAAATACTCACTTTAATATATAAAAACTTCAGTGGGACACTCTCCCACTGATTTCCTTCAAAAAACACTTTGCAAAATCCTGGACGTGTAGGTGTAACGGTCCCGCTGCGGGTATACCGGGGGCTACATTGTGTTATAAGGTCCCAAACTTGATTTTCCATGTATATATGACCTAAACAAACCTAAACCAACAAAAAAAATACATCATCCAATCCTCGTACAGAGAAATCTATCGGAGTAGACCTACAGGTCCCACTACCTAGTGTTTCGCTAGAAAAAGACCGCCGGACCGCCAAATCCCAAGATAACTTGCATGTGGACCTAGGATATGTATCCAAAGCATGGTGGAAGGTCCATAGATGCAATGTCTAGCTCCCTGGTGTGACTTTCTTCACATGCGTGCGATAACACTTAGCAAATTTGAACTATAGGTACATGATCTCATGTTAATATTTTTAGATTCACAATATGCTATTTCATCAGAGATCCACTACAAGTATAGTGAGGCTCAGCCCAGAGTCATGCCCGCTGTTTTTACCATAGTTTGAAACGGGCATAAGAAATTCAAAAACGATTCAAATAATGTAAAACCTTCGTGTGGTACCATATTATGTGACATAGTTGCAAGGAAAATTGTTAAACTTAGAATATTCCAAATATCTCAAAAAACCTTCTAAAAATAAGCTATCGTGTTTGAGGTTTTATGGTTTTCAGGCCAAACGAGCAGTGTTATGGCTAGAATCATGGCATAATTTGTGATAATATTCCAATATTGTGCACACACATGCATCTTAGGATAGCGAACAATGTTGCAGAAGGAAGTTTCCCTTTCATCAGACCAAAAGGCTATTTTCCATTTTCCGAGTGTAAAAAACGGGGTGTTTTATGAAACAACCACCAAATTAAAGTTTCAAAATGGTACCACCCTATTTTTCAAAAATACTAGGCCACCTTGAATGGATAATGTCCTAACCGGAATCTTAAACCTTTCCGTCAAAATTCCAAAAAGATAAATTCCTGTCGAATCGGTAGGAGTGGGTCAGATTTGAACTACAGGTACATGATGCTCATGATTTTTTTTAAATCATTTTGGGATTTAGAATATGCTATTTCATCAGAGATCCACTTCAAGTTCAGTAAGGCTCGGCTTCGAGCTAAGGCTTTTTTTAGAATCCTCAAAATCAAAAGGTATTTTTATATGATTTTTTTTAAGAATTGAACACTATTAAATGAATTTTATTTAGAAAACCTTGCAGTACACTATTAAAAAGACATGATGCATGATTAAAAGGATGATAGGGATGTCATATTTGGATTCTTCTCATTTTTCTGATCGATTTAGATATATTATTTGTCAAATTTTGATTTAAGGATTTAAAGATATGAATTATTCTATATTAAATAGAAAAAGGCAAAAAATCATTTATTGTTATTTGAATTCAAGATTATTATTACTTATTTATTTTTGTTTACTTAAATAATTGTTTGAAATCTAAAAAATAAAGGTGTGTGACGTCATGGTCATGGGGTTATTAGGATTGATATGGTAGTATAATCAATAAGGTCTAATTTCTTTATCGGAAAGAACAGAGAAGTTAAGCATGCTAAGACTGGAGTAGTGTGAGGATGGGTGAACGATTGAGAAGTTTGACTATTAGTTCAATTTGATGGAAGATTAAGCATACTTAAAGTTAAAAAAGTTGCTTGTGAGATTAACGAGTCAAACAATTGAAAAAAATGATTTTCTTTGAAAAAGCTAGACTGGGCTGGCGACAAGCCTGTGTTGATGGCTTTCAGCGCTCCAGGCCAGACGATCGTTAACGGCCCCGCGGGTCCCACCTGGCATGTGCCGACGGACAGACTGGGCCTTCAGCCCATCTCGCTACACCGAAGGCTTTGGCTACGTCGATGGCTGAGGGAGCTACGCCATCAAAGCCTTGTGTCGAGGGGGCTGTGCCGAGGGCAGCCTGCGCTCGGCGCCTGGCAGTTTTCCTGTATTGAAGGTATAAACATGTTTAAAATTTTCCTCTATTGGCTAGGATAGCTGGAGTTCTATTATGTCAGAAAAGCAAGCAGATAGAGCAAAAGCTACGCAATCATTTCACTCGAATATCCGAAATATCTGATTTTTCCTCGAAATGTGAGGCTAACACTATAAAATTGGAAGAGACAACTGAAAAGGCTTCTTTCTTGTCTTAGCTATCCATAGGGAAAAGTATAAAACATGCTCAGAGTCTGAAGAACAACCACTTTATTTATAGTTTCTTTGGTTTTTCCTATTTTGTAAACATGTAATGTATTATTTGCATACATATGTTAATAAAATTATTTAGTAGAACAATGTCCTACTTTTCAACAAAGAAGTGTCACAACAACAACCGAGCCGGTACGGAGCGGAGAGAGGCGGTTTCGTGGCAGCGGAATCATCTATAGAGTTTGTTTCCCTCATCGATGACGTCGTCGGTCCGCTCTTTCTCCGGTGGCCTTGGGGCCTTGGAGGCGTCGCGGTCCACAGCCTCTCGCCGGCAGGAGGATTTCTGTTCTGTCAGAATAAAGTTCTCATCATCCTATCCTCACTCTAGTGGTGCGTCTAGCGCCGGTGAAGGGCACGTGGAGTCATGTGTCTGATGGATATCCTTGGATCTGGTCGGTTTTCATATTCGTTAGTGTGGTTTCAGGTCAATCTCTTTCGATATGGCGATGGTTGCTGCTCGAATGCGTTGGTTCTTTCAGGTCTTAGAACGACGACTTTCGTCTGTCTACTATAATAAGCTCTATTGCGATAAACTTTACCCGGCTCTGGGGATGGAGGTACGAGGACAACGGTGCGCCTACGGCTTGTGCTAGTGTTTGCGTAGTCGTTGCTAGGTGGTACATGAAACTATTTGTAATTTTTATTACTTTTAGACCTCTTTATACTACTATTTATGATTATTAATTAATTGGTGATTTTTTCTAAAAAAAGGTGTCACAATTGTTCGTGGTGTCCACATCAAAAAAACAACGAGAGCATCTCTAACTGAATCTTGTCCGCCGCTTATAATACCTAACCGGTAGCATGCGAGAGGCAATGGACATTGTAAAACCCATCTAGGGTTTCATATCACTCTCGCCGATGATGCCGGCGTACGCTTCGTCTCCGTGGGCTTGGTGCCTTGGAAGTGTGACGGACCATAGCCTCTCGCCAGTGGAAGGTTCACGTTCTTTGTTTAGACCATTTACGGTGTTTTTTTCAGGATGTTGAGGTGACTACTATGTCTTGAAGTTATAATAAGATCTTCTGCCTTATCCTCACTCCGATGGTGCGCCTAGCACCGGTGGAGGACACATGGAGTCGTATGTCTAACATATCTATTGGGATTTGGTCGTATTTCATATTTTTTGGTGTGGTTAGCGATGATTGCTGCTCTGGTGTGTTGGTCCTTCGGGGTCTTAGCATAATGACTTTCAGTATGTCTACTATAACAAGCTCTAATACGATAAGTTTTGCCCGGCTCCGGTGATGGAGGGGCGAGGGCGGCGGCACACCTTCGGCTCGTGCTAGTGTATGTAGTCGTCGTTGGGTGGTCCAATAAACTATTTATAATTTTATTATTTTTGGACTCCTTTGTACTGCTAATGATTATTATTAATAGATCGGTGGAATTTAAAAAAAGATCTGCCGCTTATAGCCATTTTTATTTAAATCTTATTTCAAGTTTAATAGACCCCGAAGATGGAAAAAAGGAAAAAAAATCAAGTCTAATAATTCCTTCTCCATTTTCAATTTTCCTATTATACTTGCATTTCATTTTTTCTACTATGTAGAATACTCTTTAGTTCAAAGGTAGTACGTCTTAGAGAAACTCTAGCGGACTCCATATCCGCAAAATAACCGTTTCAATCAGGGAAAAGATCCGGATTAGACACCGCATAAGCGTCGACCCGCAAACTTTTTTGGGGGCTCAGCAAATTCGGCCTACCGACCCGCACATACACAGGTTGAGAACCCTTTTCTAGGCAAATCCCCATCACGTGCAAGGTAGTGGCGCGAAGGACCTACCCCGCTCAGCATGAGCTTCCTCCCTCCGCCGCCACCGGGTGCCACCGCAGATCCCGGCCCGCTCCCACCTCCTCGCCTTGATTCCGACTAGCAGACACACCATCGCAACCCACTGCATCCCTTCCCCAACCGGTAGATGTCGTTGGGTGACGCATCGAGGGGATCTTGCCTGCGAGGTGCCGCCATGGATCCCCCACAGAGCTCTGTCGTGCTGGACCTGCGGGGTGAATCGGTTGCCCGCCTTTCGCGAGTCGACCGCTCCAGCCGCAAATCGAATGCCGGACCTCGCGAGAATTGACCGGTTCCGCCGCAAAATCGACTGCCAAGGTATGTCAATCGGCCGCCGCATCCGCCATAGTTTTTTAGTTTGCAGAGCTGTTCTTAACTTTTTGTTCGATGTGATGGTTCCTAGATGGACTTGTGCTAGGTTTTTATGATGGAAGATTCCCCGTCGCACGACAATTCAGATTTGGAGGATTTGTTGGATGACGACATCGATCAAATGGTGCTGCCCCTCGCGGCGAAGGACCCCGATGATGGGAAGAAGAAGAAGCGTCCGGGGTCAACCATCGGCAGGATGTGCATTCCTCGCAACCGCGCACTCTGGCACAACATGCTCATGCGCGATTATTTTGCTAAGGTACCCACCTATCAAGCTCATTTCTTCCATCGCCGATACCGAATGCGATGATCTAAGTTCAACAAGATCGTCGCAACTTGCGAGTCAAAAACGCGCAATTTTAAAGCGTCCGGATTGATCGGATTCAACGGCCATCAAAAGATATCCGCGGTCATGCGAGTCCTATCCTATGACATTCTAGCCGACCACGCCGAAGAGTACCTTCGCATAGGCGAAGATACGACCATGGAGTTCGTGCGTAGGTTTTGCAAGGTTATGATCCGTGTTTACTGTCCGACGTATCTTCGAGGTCCCTATGAATAAGATACGGTGAGGTTGGTGCAGATGAACGAGGCGGGCAGTTGGACAGGAATGCTTGATAGCATTGATTGTATGCACTGGAATTGGAAGAACTTCCCGAAGGCTTGGCAGAGCATGTATTGTGGCAAAAGCCACGATCCAACATTCGTGCTAGAGGAAGTTGCTTCTTAGGATCTATGGATTTAGCATTGCTTTTTTGGGTTGCCCGGATCTCTCAACGATATCAATGTGCTACATAGGTCCCATCTTCTTGCCCAGCTTGCTAGCGGTGATGCTCTAGCTTGCAACTACACTGTCAATGTCGTGACTATACGATGGGCTATTATCTTGCCGATGGCATATATCCGGAATGGGCAATATTTTTGAAAACCATCAAAACCCCCGATGGCAAAGATGAAACTCTGTTTGCAAAAGCACAAGAGGCAGTACAAAAATACACTGAGAGAGCTTTCAATGTTTTGCAAGCTAGATTTGCAATAGTTCCGGCCCCGCTCGTTTTGGGGATATGGAAATCCTCCGAGACATCATGAAAACCTGTGTCATTTTTTACAATATGATCATCAAAGATGAGAGAAAATTGGACCTGCCGTTTTTTCTGACAATGTTGCCAGGTCAAGCCAACTAGAAATCCGGATACAATCCAAGAATTCCTTGAGACATACCGTGACATTGAGAACTACAAGACCCATACCCAGCTAAAGCTTGATTTTATTGAGCACCATTGGCAGAGGCACGGCGGTCGGTAGTGCGGCACTTCAATTTATTTAGTTTCATTCATGTGTGATTTGAACAATAATTTGTATTCCAAACCATTTGTTTTTTGTTTATTTGCTTGGATTTGAAATTTTTTTGTAATTAGGATTATTATTGTATTTTTTGATGTTACAAACTATTTAATTTTACTTTAAATATTTGTCATATTTCAAGTATGTGTACTATGGTACAATGTCAAAAATATTGCAAAACCCTATGTTGCGGTTCAGTTTCGCGGATTCGGTAGCTTTGCGGCAGGCCAGATCCCGCAAAAGGGAAACGGCATAATAGATATTATGTCATTTCCATTTTGCACCTGCAAACGCACGTTTTGAATTATGCGGAGGCGGGGTCTGCTAGAGTTGATCTTAGGAATGAAACCAAAGCTTGTGACCGGTGGAGCTTATCGTCCCTACTGGTATCGGCTCAGTTTAGGGGATGACAAGGACCTGGTGCATACTGAGCACTTCCGGTGGATGTTTGACACAGATAGGGGTGTACATGGTACGGATAGTTTCCGCTCCATATCTGCATCCGCATCGTTTTTGAGGATATGGTATGCGTTTTTAAGAATTCCCCGAATACGGATACAGATGTGGATAGATGTGGATACTGGTCAAGCGGATATCCGGAGTATGTAGTAGCGGATATGGTATTGATAATATCCGACGAATACGGATTATCCGACATTTTTAGCGGATTATTCAAGGTTGTCAAATAGGATTATCCTATAAAACTAGTCCAATCCCATCAATCCAGCCCACTCACTTAGTCCATCGTCAAATAAGATTATCCAATAAAACTATCTCCGCTTGCTGCATCATTCTATTATTAGTCTATAGTCAGATACGCTGTCAACATGTGTCAAACTTTGGCAGTAGTCTAGTGTTCCGTACTTTTTAGTCACAGTATTTGCATAAAAGAGATAAATTATGAAATTTATGTGTATTTGATCGAGTATCCGCTTTCGATCCCGGTCATCTCCGAATCCGCTCCATATCCGTCATCCGACATAATCCGCATTCCGCATCCGATGATTATCCGCTTCGATCCATATCTATCAAAAAAATACGGTAAAGAACACGAAGAGAGCAATATCCGATCCGATCCGATCGCTAGACACATATCAAAGGAATTTTCTCTACAAGAGAGATCATTGCCAAAAACAAGGCCACGCAATCTGCGGAGCTTGCCGGGCCACTCAAGTCCATCCCACAATTTATTATTCCTTATTTCCAATATCAGCAAATAAATACAGTATATTGGCATATCTCCTAAAAAAAACTATATTAGCACATGTGAGCGAAACTACGATTCATCTGTACCTAGCAAAAGATCACAGTAATCCTGTAGTGTTCGGTGTTTTTTCTTGTTTTCTTCTGCAGACTTCTTTGCTTTACTCTGATCCGTGTTGAGCATGACCACCGCACATTCACATGACTAAAGCCTGGAACTGATCCTCCTTCCGAAGATGGAATTCGCTCCTCTTTCGCCGAGACGAGCGCTGCCTGGCCATTGTCTACTCTTGCCGTCTTCGTGCGAACAACCTGTGCTGTGCTGCTGCCGCGGCGCCTTGTCTGGTTCCGATTGTGCGCCGGTGGGTGGAGACCGGAGAGGTGGCCTCTGGATTTTGGATCTTTATTATCATGTTACCCAAGTACTGTCACACATGATTTCTGGCTCACTATCGGGTCACAGCTTCACTTGTGCTTGTCCGTGTGAAGATCTCTTTCTTGAAAATTCTTCGGAAAAAACTGCAGTAGATTGGACGAGCGGTGACTGATGTCGTCCAACCAAAAACTTACGTGCTGCGGTTTTTGTCGATGCAGTGCTGCTTCAGCTCTACTCTGGACATGCATGTAGGTTTGGTTGAGCATTACCAATGGGCCTTTTGCTTTAGAGCTGCAGCAGGTTGCTCCCAAAATATTGGGGGTAATATACACCGCCCGACGGCGGCGCCAACGGAAGCACCGCACGCACGCTCAGCCTCATGGGCTGCGGCCGACCAAGATCGTCGTCTTCCTCGCTTCGTTTCCACCACTGCCACCTTACTTAGTTTCAAAAGTATGCACAATATTGTACTTCCTCCGTTCAGAAATATAAGACATTTTAGTTTTATGAAATAAATATATCTAGACGCTTTTTAGTGTATAGGTTTACTCCGAACCTCTATGAATCTATACACTAAAAGACGTCTAGATACATTCGATTCATAAAGCTAAAACGTCTTATATTTCTGAACGGAGAGAGTACATATAGAAGAGAAATAGTTCAGCATGACAAAACGAGAAAGCCATATTACCTGCTTCCTGAGAAAGAAGACCCGGGGAGAACCATTACACACAAAAACTCTATTGGAAAGGTTATGTTTATCACGGCTATAGCAAGGCCATGGTTCGATGCGGGTGGGAATGTCACATTTTCAGGTAAAATTGGGACATAGTCATTTGTTAAAGTAACTGCAGCAGTGAAAAATAGTAAGAATAGGGATAAAGGGACACTAGAAACGAAAAACATCATAGTGACCAGAGATCTTATGAGAGAATACATTACAGGCTGTGGCTGAAACATGACTAAATATTAAACTGATGAATCAACCTCCAAATTCTCCAGACATGAACGCACTCGACCTTGGGTTCTTCAGATCGCTGCAGTCACTCACAGATTGCTGAGCTCCTCGAAGGTGTCCATGAGTTCCTCGGATATGACATACAATTCTGAACAGGGTATTTATAACGTTGCAGACGATCATGGTAAAAGTGATGAACACTGGAGGAGGAAATCGGTACAAAACTCGTCATATGAAGAAGAAAAGGCCAAAACGGCTACCTTTTATACACCCATCCTTTTGTGCAATTTTTATGCACCCATCCTATACTCTCTGTGTTATAAAATACAGGTTGTATTATGAATGTGCAAAGTTGTATTCCCTTAACAAAATATAAGATGTTTTAGCATTTTTTGGAACACATGTTGACATAGGTATGCCCTACGGGGACTTGTTAATTTGCGGTCCCATAGTTGAGAGGCCAAGGTATAGCAGGGTGTGAGTTGCTTGTAATCTCGCGGAGGGATGTAGTAGCATCGCCAATGCCCAAATGGGCCAAATGGTTGTGAATACAAATCTAACAGGCAAACGGTCGTTTGAACCAGACGAAAAATGGTTGAACATGGTTGAACTCAAATATCACCGTTAGGTCAACTCTTTTTTGGCTCGTCCTGTCAGTATTCCCAGTTATCCTTTACGGTCGTGGGCTAGGTTACCCCTGCGTGGACCAGATCTTCTTCTCTGCTCTGCTCTTCTATCTTGTTCCCCTCCTCATAATCTTTGCTCAGCTCCGGCTGCTCGTCTCTAGATAGGAGCTCGCCATTGCTCTCCTTGCGTCCCCACCATGTCCAGTCAACCTCCCACTCCCCTAATCGAAGCTTGCAGCCATCACCATCACATCGTCGTTCCTAGTCGATGTATCAAAGCTTCGTGACCTCGGCCTAGCCTCTTGCCTCTGGCTAATCCTTCTTGCACGACAGAGTGTGTCCTATCAGGCAATCTGGACCGGTGAACAGCCTCGGGCGGTTCCGTGTTGTCGTGCACCCCAGACATGGTAGCACCGACAGAGGAGTTCGACGACCATGCTGTAATTACCTCCGTGTTGGGCATCCATCCCACCGTGTCGCTGATAGACTTGTTGTTGGCTTTCAGGTCTCTTTTTGGGATCAGACGAAATGTGGCCAAAATTGAGGTATGTGCGCCGCTATTCGATTCTTCATTTGGTTCGAGCACAACTTAGACACCGAGCGTGTTCTACATTCTTCCCGTTCTTTCGAGTGCTGTGGGGAGAAAATGAGTTTCATGCATTGGCATCGCGCCTATGGGTGGGACGATCACTTGGGACAGCTTCGTTTCTTCTCCAAACTCGGCTTTGATGATCTCCCTTTGGATGCTTGGGAGCCGGAGGCCCTCAAGCAGGTCGTCAGTAGCCTTGGCCGCGAGCTGGTAGAGATTGTGCCATCGAGCGACCGATGGATCATCGAGATAAAAGCATGGTTGAAAGATGTACGAGGTGGAGATTCCAAGTAGGGCAGGATGACTCCTTAGTTGGAAGCACTCGGTCATCATTCATCTAGAGGAGGTTCTAGAATAGGTACATGGCATTCAGGACCCCGACGAGGTGGCCAGAAAGCGTTCTTATTGCCTAGAGTGTTGGACTGAAAGGATCGATGGCACTAGACCACCACCATTTCGTGGCGACGCATACAGTTTCGGTGGGGGTGTGCATGGACAAGCTGGTGGTTCTGATTTCCAATCAACTATTTGAGTATCCCGATACAACATCGGAGACTCACAAATGCTGAATGGAAATCAGTCAAGGAGCAACTACAGAAAAGGCCACTGCTAGGAAACAACTTATAGGTAGACAAGATATTCTGTGGCGCATATGCAAAACCATGCGCCACAAATATGTATCAGTGGCGCACTAGGAAATATGCGCCACAGAAGTTTGACAGTTCAGTCGTGCACAAAACCAATATGCGCCACAGAAGTTCAAACTTCTGTGGCGCATATTTTCATGTGCGCCATAGAAAGTTGATGGGACCTAGCACCAAAAAAATGGGGGAGAAACTTTTGTGGCGCATATGTTCATATGCGCCACAGAAAGTGATGTTTCTGTGGCGCATATAGGTGTATGCGCCACAGAACATGCAAAAACAGATCCCACCCCCTGTCCCCCGTGGATCGCCTTTTCAGTTTTGTAAAAAATAAACAGAAATGATAAAAACTTCAAAAAAATAATTCCTTTGAGTTGTAGTTAGATTTTAGGGTATAGATCTAGACAAAATTGAAAAACATGAATTTAGATGTATTTTGCAAAAATAGGTCATGGCACGGTAAAACGGCTATAACTTTTGCATACGATGTCGAAAAAAATCTTTAACCTATATGATCGTCATTCCCTACTCGAATTCAACCACCTATGATCGTTCTGGATTTTACAGAATCCCCAAATTCGAAAAGAGTAAAAAGTTATTTAGGGTAAGATTTTTTATTTAAAAAAATAAAAAAGGGGGTGAAACTTCTGTGGCGCATTTCTCCCATATGCGCCACAGAAGTCTTGGGCGGGATTCGAAATTTGAATCCCGACGGCGCCCTTCTCCCTTCCTTTTTCTCCTCTCCCCACTTCTTCTCCCCTCCACACTTCTCCCCTTCTCCCCCCTCCTCCTTCTCCACTCTCCGGCGACCTCCTCCTCCTCCTCCACCACCACCAACTCCGGCGACCTCCTCCTCCTCCACCACCACCAACTCCGGTGACCTCCGATGACATCCTCCTCCTCCACACCAACTCCGGCGACCTCCTTCTCCTCCACCACCAACTCTAGCGACCTCCTCCTCCTCCACCACCAACTCCGGAAACCTCCTCCTCCTCCTCCACCAACTACGGCGACCTCCTCCTAGCCCTCCCTCCTCTAGCGACTAGCCACCAGCCACCACCACCACCACCTCCTCCGGCCAGATCTAGATCTGGCCGGGTTTTTTTTTGAAATTTGAAAAAAAACTTTAGTGGCGCATATTGGCCATATGCGCCACAGAAGTTTGAGATCTAGCCCGCCTTTTCTTTAATTTTGGAGAAACACTTTTGTGGCGCATATTGGCCATATGCGCCACAGAAGTTTGAGATTTATGTGGCGCATTTCAAAATGCGCCACAGAAGATAGTTATCAGTGGCGAGGTAACAGTGGTGACTAAGATATGCACCACGGATAGTGAAAAAAGGTGTGCCACTGATAAGGGGTTTTCTAGTAGTGGGTCTAGCAGCTGGAAAGGCAAATTGCTATCCCTAGGCGGAAGACTGGTGCTCATAAATTATGTACTCACCAATATGGTAATGTATATGATCTCTTTCTTCTCACTAGCTAAAGGAGTCTTTCAAAAGTTGGATTACTTTTGATCTAGATTCTTTTGGCAAGGAGATAGTGAGAAAAATAAATATTGACTGGCAAAATGGAATGTGGTTTGTCACTCCAAAGATCAAGGTGGACCTGGTATTCATGACCTGGAGGTCAAAAATATCGCTCTACTAGGTAAGTGGTTATTTAAGCTACTTATTGACGATGGTGTTTGGCAAACCCTTCTACGGACGAAATATGTTGGTTCAAAAGCGGTATCCCAAGTGCTTTGGAAGTAAGGGGATTCACACTTTTGGGCTAGACTAATGAGTACAAAGAAAATTTTCTTCAAATTCGGCACCTTCTCCTTTAAGGATGGCTCGGAGGTAGGGTTCTAGGAGAAAGTGTGGGTTGGAAATGCCACCCTCAGAGAATAATACCCGGTTATGTACAATATTGTCTGACATAAAGGGGAAACCATTTCTTCTGTGCTAGAATCATCTCCTCCAAATGTGTTGTTCAGAAGAACCTTATTCGGATCTAGACTTGGATCGTGGAATGCTCTGATACAATGTTTAACTATGATTCATCTCTTTGAGGGTTCTCACGAGTTCAAATGGAATATGTTGATGAATGCTAAATTCTTCGTAGATTCCATGTACAAAGCATTGATCATGCCTTCTGTGCCAGTTGATATAACAAAAAACCTGGAAGATGAAGATACCACTGAAGATGATTTTTTTTGCATGATATCTTCATCGAGGTGTCATCTTATCAAAGGATACCTTATTAGAAGGAATTGGCAAGGAAGTAAGCAATGTGTTTTTGTCATCACGATGAGACAATCAAACATATGTTCCTCCAATATAAATTCGCTAGGTCTATATGGTGAGTCATCCAAGTAGTTTCTGGACTAAGTCCTCCATGTAGCGTTGCAAACATATTTGGAATTAGTTAAATGGGGTATATTACAAGTACAGAATCCTTATTAGGGTGGGAGCGCTTGCCATTATCTAGTCGCTATGGCTATGTAGAAATGACAAGGTTTTTAATGATACACTATCTTCTCTTATGTAGGTTATCTACTGATGCATAGTTATGCTTCGTTTATGGTCGCCTCTACATCGTGTGGAGTATCATGGCCTATTTACAGAGGTCTGTACACTCTTGAAGGATACAGTGAGGGATATTTTTCCCCGATATAGGTGGCAGTGTGATCTTCGCATTGGGCCTTCATAGTCTGGGGCGTTTTGTTGTTTCTTGATCTCCATCTAATTCGCTTAGCATTAGTGTTACTTTTTGGTTTTCTGTGGTGTAATTCTTAAACTTTTAAGTAATATCACCCATTTAAAAAAAAATGTATGTAGACATCTTTTAGTGTATAGGTTTACTCATTTTGCTCAGAATGTACACACTAAAAGACGACTAGATACATACTTATTTGAAAAAGTCTAAAACAACTTATATTTTGAAACTGAGGGAATACTTGGACCATAAATTTCCCACACAAATACTTCATTACTAGTTACAACTTACAAGAATTACAAATGTGAGAACGTAGTTTTTCTTTCCAAACACGGGTTAACCCGCAAGATAAGCATCACTTGTTGGTCAGAGTACACATTGGGACAATCAAAACTCGCCCCACATTTTGAAATGACACGTCTGTTCATGTTGCTATGACCTTTTGTTTTTGCGAATGCATGTTGCTATGACTTTAATAGCTGATAATCTAGCTTTGTGAGATAATAATACTTGTTGGTCAGACTAAACATTTGGACAGTCAAAACTTGCCCCACATTTTGGAATGAAACGTCGGTTTCATGTTGCTACGACTTAATCGCTGGTATTCTAGCTTTGTCAGATAAAATCTCCATTTAAATCACTGTTTAAAATATTGTCCGAATCAACGATTAATAGGCCAATTAATCACTACTAGAGACCTAATCGTGTCGACTACCACTAATCGGTTGTGTTAATCCTTTAGCCCGACTAATAGGTCTGACCGACCGATTACTAGGTATATTTTGATCAAAAAGGTTGCAAATTTTTCAACGCATATTGCCCGTTTAACCGCTAGCCCGCCCGAATAATGTAGGTTTTGCAAAGCTCTGATGACTCAGTGTCGGCGCCAAAAAAATGCCGGTGCGATGTTGATGTAGAGCTCGTTGGGAACCCCAAGAGGAAGGTATGATGAGCACAGCAGCAAGTTTCCCTCAGTTATGAAACCATGGTTTAATCGAACCAGTAGGAGCAAGGAAACACCCCAAAGGTGTTGCTAGCTGAGCCTTGGCAGGGCGCACTACCGGTGCTAGTAGCAACGTGGAGACCTGCACAACACAACCACAGAACTTTGTCCCCAACTTGCGATGAGGTTGTCAATCTCACCGTGTTTTGCGGAAAACAAAGGATTAAACGTATCGAATGGAAAGAAGTAAAAGTTTACAGAAAATAAACACAAAGCAGTAAACAGATTGTAGATTGAATGTAAAAGACAAGGACCGGGATCCATAGTTCACTAGAGGTGGCAATCCTTAAGATAGATAACATGCTGGGTGAACAAATTACAGTGGAGCAATTGACAAACATCGAGAAAGCAATACATGCATATACTAATCATCTTGACTCCTTTGAGACTTGATTGGACATTACAACATTAAACATAGACCGCCATCCAACTGCATCTATGACTAATAATCCACCTTCAGGTTATCATACGACCCCCCTCCAGTATTAAGTTGCAAGCAACAGATTATTGCTTTACAAACTGCGTGTAAAGTAAACAATACGATTGTTCTATGAACAAAGGATTGTTGTTTTCTCCCTAGTAGCAACAGCACATCTAGTACCTTAGAGATTTCTGTCACTTCCCCAGATTACCAGAGGCATGAACCCACTTCGAGCATAAATACTAACTCTTGGAGTTGCTAGCATCTACTTGTCCAAGATAGCTACTAACAACGGAAAGCATGCAAGATCACAAATAACAAAGACATGATAGAATCAATAATCAATCTGAAATAGCATCTCAATATCCATCGGATCCCCGCAAACACAACATGCAGAATTACAAATAGATTATCTTGATCATGAACGGAGCTCACAAGATCTAGACATGAAAGCACAAAGGAGGAGAACCAGCCATCTACCTACTACATGGATCTGTAGTCCAAGGATGAACTACTCACGCATCACACCAGAGGCTTGCATGGTGATGAAGAAGGCCTCCAGGGTGAACTCCCCTCTCTGGCAGGGTGCCGGGAAGAGCTTTAGATCCCTCCCGATCTAGGGATGGAGATGATGGCGGCTACAGACTCTTTCGTGGATTTTTGATCGGGCACTTAGGGTTTTCGTTCCGAGGGCATCTTATAGTCAGAAGGGGAGGCCGAGGGGGTGCCTGGGCTGGCCACACCACCCCCTGGCGCGGGCCAAGCCTGGCCGCGTGACCAGGTGGTGTAGCCGTCCTCTGGCCCCTCTCCGTCTCGTATTCTGGCATCTGATGACTTCCGGAAAAATAGGCACTTTGGCTTTTGTCCCGTCCAATTCCGAGAATATTCATTTTCTGACTTTCCTGGAACCAAAAACAGCAGAAAACAGGCAGCTGGCACTGTGGCTCTTGTTAATAGTTTAGTCCAAGAAATCATATGAAAAGTACTCCAAAGTTGGAGCAAAACACAAGAAAGTGGATAAAACCAAGCATGGAACATCAAAAATTATAGATACATTTGCAATGTATCAACATCCCCAAGCTTAACTCTTGCTCTTCCTCGAGTAGGTAAGTGATAAAAAGAAAGAATAATTTTTGAGGTGACATGTACCATCAAAGACTTGATGAAAGTATTTGTAAAACATTCAAAGCTAGGATCATAGTACTTCAATCATAACACGAAAGACAAAGTTCTAGCAGTAAGACAAAGAAACTATGATGCAACATGAAAATGCACAAACAAAAGATTCATGAATAACAATGCTTTGCAAGACGTTTGTTTGTTTCACATAAAGAAAACATAGCATAATAGTATTCATCTTGTCCCTCAATAGAGTAGCAAATAAAAATGCATAGGACACCTTTAAAGTTCATAAGAGTGACTAGATACAAATAGTTTAAAACAAGAAATATCAAGTTATGCATCAATCAACTAGTCTTGGGACAATGCACATAGAACTAAGAATGGCTACTATGCTCTCAAAGTAGGTGCATAAAGATAGAAGGTGGAGACACAATATAATGGTGGAAGAAAGGCCTTTTTATAAATGGAGTAGGGATTCAAGTCTCATAAAGAGCTTCCAAAATTATGGTACTTATAGCTTTCAGCTCTCATTGCCCCTATCATAATCATCTTGAAGTGATTAAGGTTAAAGTGAACAAACTATGGTGTACATGCTTGACGAAGTATAAGTTAGAAATCTCATGTCCCTTGTATAGGAGGGCCGCTCCTCATGCTACTGAAGTTTAGTCACCGGTAAATTCTTGTCATTGTAAGTACATGTGTATCATAGAGAACCGCCAACGGGTACCCCTTGCCCGATGATACGAAAGAATCCCCATATCAAAATGACAAGGCAAGCAGACAACGAGCATCTCAGCAATCTTCTTATTTACCATGGGAATATGGTGCTTTTTTTCTCTCTTTTCTCTTTTCATAATCACTTTTTGTTTCTCTTTTCTCTTTTTTCTCAATGTAGGACTCTTTTTTTATAAGAAGAATGCTTCATAGACAGCTCATTATGGTTACGCTGCAGGTTTGCACCATGTCAGCATGGATTAGACCAGCGGCCCAGGCGTTTCTCTAACACATATACATAACTCCATGGACTTACAAGCTCCCCTTTCATTTCACACCGACGACATCCATATACAAAAGAGCATGATATCAACTAGGTACAAGTACCAAGTGCAATTTTGAAAGCGTTCCCCATGAAAGCATGGTTCTGCTAATTCCCAACAAATAAGTGCAAGCATACACAACATATACGACACAATGGTTCAAGTTTATTAAGGGCAAGAAAAGTAAAGTGTGCCATCAAGTTCGTGAGAGCTTTAATCACTAGTTTTCTCATAACAAGTTTAATTTGGAAGGTAAACAAAAGCATGAATATACTTGGAATAGCACAAGCTAGTAGGTAGGTATGGTGGACTCTTTGGAATAACTTGGTTTAGGGAGTTGGATGCATGAGTGGAACTCATACTTTGTTGTGGAGGCTAGCAAAAGACTGGGAACGACAAACTAAGAGAGCAATAATGGCCATAATCATGCAGAGCGACAAAACATCATTGATCAAAGCATAAAGTGATACTACAAGTTGAAAACTAAATAATCATAAAGGCTTATGGTGACTTGAGATAGTCATAACATGGTGCGAGCATGCGCCAAGTCAACCCAAATAAAACATCAAAGGAGAATACCACTATACTATGCTTTAATATGCTAAAACAACGCATGATTCATCCAAGGCACATTAAGCAATCTCAATTTTTTATAACAAGTCATGCTACAGCAAAGAATACTAAGCATAAAGCCAAAACAATATCAAGCATGGCATGACAAAGCATAGGCCACAGTCAAAAATGAGCTCTTTTTACCACATAAGCATGAACTTTCCTACTCTTTTCTAAACCAAACCAAACTATTTGCAAACCAATGTATGAAAGAGGGGGTCCAACCAATTTATTTAGAAAACTAAGAAAACAAAAGCAAATGAAAAACCAAAACGAAAACGAAAAAGAAGACGCTCCAAGAACAACACAACTGTGCATGAAACAATAAAAATAAAGCGTTTGGAAAAAACCTGGGATTTTTATCCCCAAGCTTTGACGCTTGTACTTCTTGGATATTTCTTGGGGTGACACACGTGGCATCCCCAAGCTTGAACTTTAGTCCATCCTTCATCTCGTTACTCATTCCTTCTATACACCTGAAATTTTTCCTTCATAAAAACTTCACACAATCTTTATTAGCAACATTAGTGCACTCAAGATAATAAATCTTAAGGTTCAGTTCTAACACCAAATAAACTTCCATTAGAACACTAGCTACTGTATCACTTCCCTCAAAAAGCTCAATTCCCTAAAAGAACTAAAAAAGGAACCAACAAGAAGCAAATGCAGAAAATGGCAGAAATTTGTCAAAACAGACCGGCAGGTAAAGATGAATTTTTTCGAAGACCTTCTGTTGCTCAAATAGAAAAGTGTTGAACTAACGAAAGTTAGATAACAACCTTTGGCAGAAGCACAAAAATTCACGCCTCAAAAAGGCGTTCAGAGATTTTACACGAATTTTTATGGTGAAGTACAGAAATCTGTTTCGGGACAGAACTTTCCCAATCATTACTTCTCTCTCATTAGAGGTTACTCTTGGCACAAAAAGCAAATAAAAAGGATAAGGAGAGGTTATTACAGAGGTAATAACTTCCAAGACTCATCTAAAACTTTTGGGTTATCTCCCAATAAGTACTTTTCTTTAACGCCTTTAAGTTAGACATAAGAAGCAAGAAAGAATCAAGTGTTCTCAAATGAAGAAGCATTAAAACCAAAATTATTGCCCTTACCTCTCTTACTTTTATTCTTAACCATGGGGAAAATATGATTGTTTGGTGGAGAATAAAGGTGCATGGTCCCCTTTCCCACATCTATTATTGCTCCAAGGAGTTCTAATAGGGACCTTCCAAGTGTAATTTGTCATTTTCCTGCACATTCAATGACAAGATAATCAGTAGAAATCATTTTTCCAAGGATCTTTGTAAACACTCCTTCAGCTATTCCAAGAGGTAATATGGTAGTATTTTTAGCAAGAGATATTTCTTTTCCTCCTTCAGTAAGCCCCCAAGTATTCAGAGATTCATAAATATCCTTGGGCATAAGACAAAATTCAGACATGATATCACAGCGGGCTTGAAAAGTTTCAGTTTTAATCTCAATTTTTACTATAGGGACCCACTTTGATGGTTCAGAATTTATTGGAACATAATTGTGATGCTCCCTAAGCGTATTATAGCAATTCTTTAAGCTAGTAGTGCTAGTCTCAAGAGTGTTCAATCTAGCAAATATTCTTGTGAAGGAAATATCAGTTTGGCTAGGCAAGTTGTAAGCGAGGATCAATTTCTTTATAGCATTTATAGCATCATCCTCATTACATTGGAGGAAATCTCCTCCCACAACAGCATCTAAAGCATATCTATAGCAAAGAGCAATTTCAAGGTAAAAACTACTAAGGAACAAGCTTTGAGTCATTTTAGGCTCAGTTTTTTCATGTAGATAAGAGATTCTAGACCAAGCTTCCTTAAAAATTTCCTCAATTCCTTGTTTAAAAGTGAAAATCATTTCCTCGGGTGACATAGTGATTGGAGCAAGGCTAGACATAGTGGCAACTTAAGAAAGGAACTAATATTTTTGTATTTTTGAAATAAGAAAGCAAACTAGTAAACTATTTTTTTATGTGTTTTTGAAAAAGAAACAAGCAAACAAAGCAAAAAGAAAACTAAGCAAAACAAAAATAACAAAGTAAAGAGATTGATTATGAGGGACTCCCCTTGTGAAGATGTCCTTGACTCCCCGGCAACGGCGCCAGAAAAATGCTTGATGGCTCAGTGTCGGCGCTAGAAAAATGCTGGTGCGATGTTGATGTAGAGCTCGTGGAAACCCCAAGAGGAAGGTATGATGAGCACAGCAGCAAGTTTCCCTCAGTTATGAAACCAAGGTTTAATCGAACTAGTAGGAGCAAGGAAACACCCCAAAGGTGTTGCTAGCCGAGCCTTGGCAGGGCGCATTACCGGTGCTAGTAGCAACGTGGAGACATGCACAACACAACCACAGAACTTTGTCCCCAACTTGCGATGAGGTTGTCAATCTCACCGTGTTTTGCAGAAAACAAAGGATTAAACGTATCGAATGGAAAGAAGTAAAAGTTTGCAGAAAGTAAACACAAAGTAGTAAATAGATTGTAGATTGAATGTAAAAGACAAGGACCGGGATCCATAGTTCACTAGAGGTGGCTCTCCTTAAGATAGATAACATGCTGGGTGAACAAATTATAGCGGGGCAATTGACAAACATCGAGAAAGCAATACATGCATATACTAATCATCTTGACTCCTTTGAGACTTGATTGGGCATTACAACATTATACATAGACCGCCATCCAACTGCATCTATGACTAATAATCCACTTTCAGGTTATCATCCGAACCCCCTCCAGTATTAATTTGCAAGCAACAAATTATTGCTTTACGAACTGCGTGTAAAGTAAACAATATGATTGTTCTGTGAACAAAGGATTGTTGTTTTCTCCCTAGTAGCAACAGCACATCTAGTACCTTAGAGATTTCTGTCACTTCCCCAGATTACCAGAGGCATGAATCCACTATCGAGCATAAATACTAACTCTTGGAGTTGCTAGCATCTACTTGGCCAAGATAGCTACTAACAACGGAAAGCATGCAAGATCACAAATAACAAAGACATGATAGAATCAATAATCAATCTGAAATAGCATCTCAATATCCATCGAATCCCTGCAAACACAACATGCAGAATTACAAATAGATGATCTTGATCATGAACGGAGCTCACAAGATCTAGACATGAAAGCACAAAGGAGGAGAACTAGCCATCTAGCTACTACATGGATCCGTAGTCCAAGGATAAACTACTCACGCATCACACCGGAGGCTTGCATGGTGATGAAGAAGGCCTCCAGGGTGAACTCCCCTCTCCGGCAGGGTGCCGGGAAGAGCTTCAGATCCCTCCCGATCTAGGGATGGAGATGACGACGGCTACAGACTCTTTCGTGGATTTTTGATCGGGCACTTAGGGTTTTCGTCCTGAGGGCATCTTATAATCGGAAGGGGAGGCCGAGGGGGTGCCTGGGCTGGCCACACCACCCCCTGGCGCGGGCCAAGCCTGGCCGCGCGGCCAGGTGGTGTGGCCGCCCTCTGGCCCCTCTCCGTCTTGTATTCTGGCATCTGATGACTTCCGAAAAAATAGGCACTTTGGCTTTTGTCCCGTCCAATTCCGAGAATATTCATTTTCTGACTTTCCTGGAACCAAAAACAGCAGAAAACAGGCAGCTGGCACTGTGGCTCTTGTTAATAGGTTAGTCCAATAAATCATATGAAAAGTACTCCAAAGTGTGGACAAAACACAAGAAAGTGGATAAAACTAAGCATGGAACATCAAAAATTATAGATACATTTGCAATGTATCAAGCTCCCGCTCGATTCCTGCCTCCAAGAGCTCGATTTCCACTATCATCAACCAGTACCCTGGGTAGGTGGTGGGAGAAAAGCAACTTCAGGCGTCAGAGGAGGATAAACAAAAGGAGGGAACATGCACTAGTGCACACACCCCCCCTCTAACACCAGTTTGGAGGGCCCTCTAACAGCGGTTGTAGAACTGCTGTTGAGGGTTCGGTGTTAGAGGGCCCCCCTTTAACACCGGTTCTTATACGAACCGGTGTTAAAGGGTGGCGCACGTGGGGCTGCCGCAGGGCTCAGGTTATATGCCGCGGTAGGAAAAGGGGATAAATCTCTGCCGCGGCAGGAAAACGGCCTAAATCTCTGTCGCAGCAGAGTTCTGCCCCTGCCCCGCTCTGGGCGTATTTCTGCAGCACGGCGGGGACGGGGAGGGGGGAGGGGGAATCGATCGGGAGCGGTATACACATACATCGTCATCGGTTAATACGAGTACATGAATAATTAAGCAACTATTATTATACACAACATCGTCATTGTGTGGTATTCTCCGTAAACGTTGAAGCATCAAGTACAAGACAAACACGTTCAAGCATATATACAACGTTCATTTTGGTGGATATCTAAAGAGTTCTCCGTCAGGCGTGACGACCTCATCAAGTATGAACCCCGTCAATTCCTCTTGAATGGCTCGTATGCGGTCAAATGGTAGGAGTTGGTCCCGCATCCGTTCGATCTGAATATATATGAAGAATGGGGTCAATATATATATAAGAATAAAACTCAACACAATTGATGGTAATAAAATAATGTTGTGTACTTTGTTTACTTACTCTAAGTTGTTCTAGTGCGGCTTGGCCCGTCGCACATATCGTGTTGCGAATGAACTCGCAAACATAGTACCCACATAAGTTATTGTCGTGTCCCTGATGCGCGCACTTTACGAGAATAGAGAGTTCAATCAAAATAATAATCAATAAAGCATGATATAATGGAATTGGAAGCAGAATCAAAGAGATACGCAGACCTAGCTAGCTAGTATTACTTACATTTTGGTCTACAAATTTTAGTTCTTCTGACCATTCACCCACGGCCCTGCCCGTGAACCTTTTCCAAACCCTGTCCGGCAAAGAAAATGGATAAAGGAGTAATTAATTACTTGTTTTCATGAAAGTTGCTGATCTAGTGCGATAATATGATTGTAATTACCTCTGGAGCATCTCTCTAAAGTCTGCCCATCGCTCTTTTTCTTTTCGTAACGAGTCCATGACAAGGACTTTTCCTGAGTCAGGTTGAATGACTAGCAGAATAAAGTGGAACCTACGCACGCATAACTCATCATCAGTTACACTTAACATCGAGTAAGCCGAAACAGAATGTGTACAAGAGAGGGTAACAGTACTCACGAGAAGTTGTAAGGCAATAGTATTTCCTTTTTGGTTTGTTGTCTCAGTAAAGACCTTAGCAATAAATCTTCTGTTTGCCCGGGTTTGGTTCTTACCACTTCTTCATGAACTCTATTTGGGTCAACGAACCCAATGTCAAAAGGTCCTCCTTTCATGCATTACATAACCTTTTTCCTGCATAATAGTATATACATATATGGTGAGCATATATATATACATGCAATTAATGAAGTGAATGAGATGAGATAGAAAATACAGAAATAGTACTTACACAGAATAAAGGCTGATGGCAGCTTTGTCGATTTCCTTCTAATTGAATAGAAAATGCAAGTCTTGAATGTTGAAGGCGATCTCGTCGTCTCCGCACAAAAAAATCTGATCTCTTATATGCGCCGTGATCCATTCTTCCTTTCTCGTCTTGCAGAAATCAAGGTACCACTTGTGCAATCTTCACATCTTTGTTAGTAGATTCTTGAGCTCCTCTTTCTTGACGAGATTCTTCCCATACTTCCATGGCTGTATGGGGTTGGCATCGCATTTGGGCAAGTTGTCTCCCATGATGTTCAAGTATGCAATGTAAGTCATCCCCATCTCATTGGCCTTTCTTTGTAGCTCTGCCTCGTAATCATTTACGGGAGGATCGTCCCGTGTGTCGAACACTTGGAGCGGGGCGCATGATTGGTTTTCCTGCTCTCCGAGCATGGGAACTGTTTTCTAGGGTGCCACACGACTGCTACTTTCAGTCTCCCTACGTCGCCTTGCATCCGCCTTCAAAATCTGGCGCTCGTAGTCCGGCACAAGTGGGGTTTCAGGTTTCAAAAGATTTTTGTAAAACTTCTCCACCACCACCGGATCTATTTTCTCCTTTGGCTTGGCCCGTCTAGGTGCAAAGAATTTCTTGACCTCTTCTTCCGAGATCCTATTGGTCTCCTCGTCGCTGCGATTCCAAGGTAAAACCGGCAATGGCTTGGCGGAAGGCTGCGGGACGTAGTTTTTTGAACTCTTTGGCGTACGGTTTCCTGCGGATTTCTTTGTGGCAGTGTTAGTGATGCTCTTCGTGGCAGTGCTCTTCCGCTTACGCTGAGGAGATGGCTGAAGCACCGGAGATGGCTGGCGCGCCGGAGATGGCTGCCGCGCAGGAGATGGCTGAAGCGCCGGAGATGGCTGCCGTGCAGGAGATGGCTGAAGCGGCTCAGACTGCTGACGTTGCGGAGACGGCGGGGGTGCCAGTGGCCTCCAATTTGGAAGCACGATGTGTTCCTTCTTCCAAAGAATGGTTGTTTTCACTTCAAATTTGAGTTGAGTTTCCCCTTCACCTGTAGCATGGTCAAGCTATGCTTCCTCATATTCCTTCACAACCTCATCCACCCCGACAATAGCATAGCCATCTAGAATCGGTCGGCAGTGGTAAGTTCCACCAGCTACAGGAGGTAAGGCATAGCCGACAGCCACCTTAATGGATAAGCCCATTAATCTCACATGCAACTCAGCGTGTTCGCTCTCCGTGATCTCATCCACGGGGTATCGAGGACCCGCCATTTCAAGCGTGGGCTGCACGTTCTCCGTGGAAGCCACGCTGCTTTTCCGCGCAGAGTCTGGGCCGCCGGCAGCTTCCAATGCAGGCTCTTCGTGCCGCTGAGATGGGCCGGTAGCTTGATGGCTCTGTTGTGCATTCACTTGCGCCTTCAGCGCCACAAGTGCATGTTCTATCTGTGTCATCCGCTCTGTACGCTCTTTTTCTTTTCTGCCGCGCCATCTGTAAGAGTCGCTCCACTCAGCAAACCCATCCTTCCACGTCATACCCCTTGTGCCTTGTGCATGTCCAGGGTGTTCTTTTTTACCGATGGCGCGTGTGAGCTGGTCATTCTCTCTGTCGGGATGGAAGGTCCTGGCGGCTGTTTCCTCGTATGCCGTGATGAGTTCAGTGACAGGTTTGGCAAGGAGGCGGGTTGGGAAGATACACAATCCTGTTTCTGGATCCAACCTTGCCCCGATTCCGTAGAACCAAGTCTTTGCACGTAGGTCCCACCCATGTGTCTGGGGTGTGATCCCTCTGTCGCGCAGGGCCTTCTCAGCTTCCTCCCACTTAGGCCTCTGAGATATGTAGCCACCTGACCCTGTCCTCTAGTGATATTCCTTCTTCTGGGCATTTAGCGTATTGGTTTCTGACCTCTTTGTAGCTATAGCACCTTCCTTGTATGCCACAAATTCGCGCCAATGAGGTCTTATCTTCGCATAATATGCGTCTTTGAAATCTGGAGTCTCGCGAGCTTTGACAAATTTGTTCAATTTTGTCTTCCAGTTGCGGAAAGCGTTAGCCATCTTCTTTAGAGTCCACTCTTTGACCTTTTCCTTTATAACCGGTTTGTTTTCATCCTCCTCTGGCGGAAGGGTGAAATTTACCAACAGCGAATTCCAAAGCGTTTCTTTGGATCTTTCATCGACAAAGGTACCGTCGCCCTTCTTTGGCTTATTCCAATATTCAATTATGATTGGGATTTGGTCCCTAACAACAACTCCAGCCTGACGTACAAATTTGTCTGCGGCCTTATTGGGCTCCATCGGCCTGCCATCAACACAGACTGCTTCGATCGTGAACTTTGCACGATCTTTCAACCGATGGCTCGCGCCTCGCTTGCTCTTTTTCGTAGAAGAAGATGGTTGTTGGCTGGTCGATCCAGAGGGCTAAAAGAAGAAAGAAGCGTTAATTAATACATGTAGAAGAAGATTGTTGGTGGAAGTAAGCAGAGGCTTAATCAATGCATATACCTCGCCGGACTTTGTAATCACTAAATTGCGTTCACCGGAGTCTTCATCTTCTTCATGACTACTTGAGTTGTCATCATGTCCATCCAAGTCTAGATATTGTGAGGTGTCCTCATCGATAATGTTCTCCATTATTTCTTCTTCTTCAAGGTTTCTACTAAGTGGATCCATAGTTTCTAAAACAATAATATTATCTAGAGTAAGAGAGTAAACATTCAAGTGGACTTGGATTCATACACAAATATACATATTATTCATACAAAAATACACAAATAGGATAAAGTACATAAGATAAAGTACATTATTAATACATCACCGGAGAATAGCTCGGGTGCATTATAGGATAAAGTATAAGATAAAGTACATTATTAATACATCACCGGAGAATAGCTCGGGTGCATTATAGGATAAAGTATAATATAAAGTACATTATTAATACATCACCGGAGAATAGCTCGGGTGCATTATAGGATAAAGTATAAGATAAAGTACATTATTAAGATAAACTAGCGAACGTGGCTACCGCGTTCTATGCTACGGGAGCTCTGCAGCCACAGAAGAGGAACCATCACCGGAGAATAGCTCGGGTGAGATCCGTGAACCTGCCAGATATTGGAGAACCTAGTCTCCAAAAGATACATATATCGCCGTACATGCTCGTCCTCCTCCCTAATACAACGACGTACCACCTCCTCGGGGGCTGGCTCCCTCTGCGCCGCTCCTGGACCTCGTGGACGCCACCAAAGAAGCTCCGGGTCGACGATGATACCCGGATTCCTCACCAAGGTATGAGTCCCGACAGGTAGCACCTCCCAGTGCCAACCCGGCGGAGCCCAGACTCGGACATCCCCGACAGAGTCCAGTAGGCTCGGACGAGATGGACGCGGCATAACTAAATAATAGCAATAAACAATCATAAAGCATAAACAGTAACTAAATCACTAAGTATATATTGCCCTAATAACAATAACCCTAAACCTATCACTAACTAAACTAAACCTCATTAACTAAGTATTCTAACTAAACCTAATCCCTAATAAACCCCAATCCCTAATAAAACCCTAAGCCCTAATAATAAACTAACTAAAATCCCTAACTAAATCACTACTAAAATCCCTAACTAAATCACTAACTAAATCACTACTAAAATCCCTAACTAAATCACTACTAAAATCCCTAACTAAATCACTAACTAAATCACTACTAAAATCCCTAACTAAATCACTACTAAAATCCCTAACTAAATCACTAACTAAATCACTACTAAAATCCCTAACTAAAATCCCTAACTAAAATCCCTAACTAAATCACTACTAAAATCCCTAATTAACTAAATCCCTAATTAACTAAAATCCCTAACTAAATCACTATTAAATCCCTAATTAACTAACAAAATCATATTACACTAGCTACTAAATAATATTACAACTATACACTACTATTACACTACTAAATAATATTACACACAAAATAATATTACACTACCAAATAAAATTACAACTATATACTACAAAATAAAAAAATGGAAAAAAAAGAACTTGGACGGGCCGGGGGCGCCGGCCCGGCCGCATCGCCCGCACCGCCGCCGGCGTGCACGGCTGTTGCCGGCCCGCTTGCTCGCCCACAGTGGCCGGCGGCGCCACGCCGCCGCATAGCCGGATGGGGGAGAGCGAAGGGGAGGGGCGGCGGGGTGTACCTCTGGCCGGGGGCACACGCGAGGCGGCTGGAGTGGCGGCGGCGGTTGGGGGCGGTGGCGGCTGGAGTGAGTGGCGGCGGCGGCTCCCGCGGGATGGCGACGGCGACCGGCTGGCGGGGAAGAATCGATCGATCTGGCTGGGGGAAGAAGGAAGGGGTGGGGCACGCACGTTATAACCCCCCCCCCCTTTAACACCGGTTCGTGGCTGGAGGAATCGGTGTTAAAGGGGGGGAATTCGTTTCGCGCCCGCACCCCCCCCCCCCCTTTAACACCGGTTCCAGCCACGAACCAGTGTTAAAGGGGGGGGGGTGTGCGCGCGCGAAACAAAATAAATGCGCCCCCCCTTTCACACCGGTTCGTGGCTAGAACCGGTGTTAAAGGGGGGGCATTTATTTCATGCATTAAAGGGGGGGGGCATTTATAATTCAAAAAATAGGATATGCATTTAGAAAATTCATATCTTATTCATTTCAACTCAGAAAAATATGAATAATATATCATAATTTTCAGAAAAATAATATCTATCCATTCATGTAAAAACATTTTATATTTACTTTAGATGAAAATTTTCAAAATGATTAAAACACTTACATATAAATTTTGATTATTCAATTCAAACAAAAATAAATTGTCAAATCCTAAAACTTTGAACATAAGAAATATTAAACATCTAAAAAGGAATCTAACCCTATTTTATTAGAGCAAATCATATTTTATTTTGTATTAACATTTTTGAATTGATTGGATATTTAAATGGCGCATCTTTTGTATACACTTGAATCTGACAAAGCCTCGCTCAACTTGCATTGGATTTTTGATAAAATAGCATATTGTGAACCTAAAAATGATTTTTGTAAAAAATCATGAGCATCGTATCATGTACCTGTAGTTCATATCTGACCCATTTCCTACCGATTCGGCAGGAATTTGTCTTTTT
Organism: Avena sativa; assembly: GCA_916181665.1. Lineage (NCBI taxonomy): Eukaryota > Viridiplantae > Streptophyta > Magnoliopsida > Poales > Poaceae > Avena > Avena sativa. Next base: position 452,395,307 of record OV702295.1, on the reverse strand, counting down.
CACCAGAGGTGGACGGAAAGGTTTCAGATCCCCCTGTTGGTACATTGTACATATAAGATGGTCTAGTATTTTTGTAAAATGTGGTGGTGGTTTTTTGAATTAGCCATTTGGTGGTTGCTTCACAAAACCGTCCGTTTTTTATGCTCGGAAAATGGAAAATGCCTTTTTAGTGCGATAAAAAGGAAAACTTCCTCTTGCAATATTGTTTTCCATGCCATGATGCACATGTATGCACAATATGGCCATATTATCACAAACTATGCCTTGATTCTAGCCATAACATTGGTCATTTGACCCGAAAGCCAAGAAACCTCGAATGAGATAGGTCATTTTGTGAAGGAGATAGACCTGGAATTAAAATACAGAATGCAACTAATAGTAAGTTACATAAAGCACGACTGAAAATTAAGATACATAAAAGAACTGAAAATTAAGATACATGGCCAGATTAAGTAACAATCGGCCGAACTTGTTTCGGAATGTTGGAGTGATTCAGTCATGCTCCTGCCTACACCTGTAATACTCGCCACTGTAGTCGTCGTACTCGCTGTCGCCGTCATCGCTGTCGTCGTTGGGGTCGCCATAATTGAACCTTGAAGGCTGAGTACGCGTGGGCTGGACTTGAGGGTAGCGCAGACGGGGGTTAGAGTCAGCGGCAGTGTCATAGGCCATGACGCTCTGGAGAGTCCGACCGCGCCACCATAGCCGACGGCCGGCCTCGTTGAAGTTCGGAGGAGGTGGGCCGTCCTCCTCGTGCCTGGCGAGTGCCCTCTCACGCCGATCCACAAAGAAGGCTTCCCAAGTAGGGAAATAGTCGGGATGCAAAGTAGGAACCGGCACGCCTCCGGTGCTTAGCATCCAGCCGACGGGGACACAGTAGCTCGGCGGGCAGGGGTAGTTCGAGGCGCAAAGCGCCTCTGCCTCCCTGGGGGTTAGTGCTACGGTGGAAGCCATGGGAAAGAGTGATGAGGTTGCAGATATGAGTCTAGAGATGTGCAATGACAATGGAGGCCAACCCTACATATATATAGTGAAGAACTGGCGGGAAGAACTGGAGGGAAGAATTGGCGGGAAGAAAAATGGCGGGAAGAAAAATGGCGGGAAAAATGGCGGGAAAAAATGGCGGGAAGAAAAATGGAGGGAAGAAATAGAAGGAAGAAAAATGGCTCATTTAATACATATACTGTTAACAGAAGAAGACTTATATCTGCCGCCTCTCTCCACTCTATCCCATGGCTTTCACCATACCTCTAACCCCAGGGAGGCGGAGATGGAGTCTTTCATGGGCTAGCAGGAAAATATTTTCCGAGGCGGAACTTCCGAAGATGCCATAGGGCGTGTGCACCAAGGGCATCTTCGAGAAATTCCGCCACGGGAGATTTCCAAACCCTTTCCTCCATCCATGGGGATGAAACTCTCCATCCATGTTGGCTTGGTCGTTGCCATAGCACATCTACACTCATATCTGCCGCCTCTCTCCACTCTATCCCATGGCTTTCACCATACCTCTAACCCCAGGGAGGCGGAGATGGAGTCTTTCATGGGCTAGCAGGAAAATATTTTCCGAGGCGGAACTTCCGAAGATGCCATAGGGCGTGTGCACCAAGGGCATCTTCGAGAAATTCCGCCACGGGAGATTTCCAAACCCTTTCCTCCATCCATGGGGATGAAACTCTCCATCCATGTTGGCTTGGTCGTTGCCATAGCACATCTACACTCATATCTGCCGCCTCTCTCCACTCTATCCCATGGCTTCCACCATACCTCTAACCCCAGGGAGGCGGAGATGTAGTCTTTCACGGGCTAGCAGGAAAATATTTTCCGAGGCGGAACTTCCGAAGATGCCATAGGGCGTGTGCACCAAGGGCATCTTCGAGAAGTTCCGCCACGGGAGATTTCCCAACCCTTTCCTCCATCCATGGGGATGAAACTCTCCATCCATGTTGGCTTGTTGAGTTGCTTGCCATGGCGTATCGATGCTCCTTTTATAGGCACGGCGCCGCTTCTACTTTGTCTTCTTCCTCCGACAGGGCGTCGTGCGATTCATCGAGCAGTGTAGTCCACCCACGCGTCCTTATCCTACCGATAGCTTTAGTCCCGGTTTGAGCCCCCACCCGGTACTAAAGGTTACCCACGCGTCCTTATCCCACCGACAGTTTTGTTAGATGACACAAAAACCACCTTTAGTCCCGGTTGCACCCACCAACCGGTACTAAAGGTTAGCCACCCCCCTTTTGTTAACAGAAGAAATATGACATTGATTTCCATGTTGAGATACATATGTGTGCCAAAAATGGCTCAATTAATACATATAGTCAATCTTATGATCGCGTCGGCCGTAACCATGGAGTATCAACACCGTTTAACAGGATGGTTGGGTCAGTCTTCACTCTGAAGGGCGGAATTTCATCAAACTTATTATAATCTTCTGACATGTCTGTCTTGTCCTCCACTCCCACGATGTTTCTTTTCCCTGAAAGAACTATGTGAGCTTTGGCTCATCGTGTGATGTATCTGTTTGCTTATTTTTTCTTTTTTTCGGTTTGGTAGACATGTCCTTCACATAGAAAACCTGAGCCACATCATTGGCTAAGACGAATGGTTCATCTAAGTTCTTGTCTACCTTCATAAGATTGTTGAGATCCACCTTGTCATTCCGTACTTCTTGTCTACCTCAACCCCCCTCCTGTTAGCTTGACCCATTTGCATCGAAATAAGGGGACCTTAAAATTAGGTCCATAGTCAAGTTCCCATATCTCCTCTATGAACCCATAATACGTGGTCTTTTGCCCATTGTCTTCTGCTGCATCGAAGCGGACACCACTATTTTGGTTGGTGCTCTTCTTATCTTGGCCTATCGTGTAAAATGTATTCCCATTTATCTCGTACCCTTGGAAAGTACATACAGTCGAAGATGGTGTCCTGGCCAACAAGTACAGCTGATCCCCAACAGTGGTGTTATTCGTGAGAAGTCTTTGCAGCCAGCCGCCAAAACTCGCCATGTGTTCACTTATAATCCATTCATCAGACTGTCCCGGGTGTTTGAGGCGTATTAAATTCTTGTGTTCATTGATATACGGGGCAACCAAGATAGATCTTTGTAAAACCGTGTAGTGTGCTTGATTGAGAGAATGCCCGTCCCTACATATTATTGTTTTTACATCCTAGGGTGCCTTTTCCACGCAGTCTCCCCTCATGTCGTGATTCTGAAACACCAATCGCCTTAAGGTCAGGAATATAATCAACACAAAACTCAATGACCTCCTCTGTTACATAGCCCTTGGAGATGCTTCCTTCTGGCCTAGCACGGTTATGAACATATTTCTTTAAGACTCTCATGTACCTCTCAAAGGGGAACATATTGTGTAGAAATACAGAACCGAGAATGGCAATCTCTTCTACTAGGTGAACCAGGAGATGCGTCATAATATAGAAGAAGGATGGTGGGAACACCAACTCAAAGCTGACAAGACATTGGGCCACATCTGCCTGTAACCCTGGTAGGCTTTCTGGATCGATTACCTTCTGAGATATTGCATTGAGGAATGCACATAGCTTCACAATGGGTACTCGAACATTTTCAGGTAGAAGCCCCCTCAATGCAATCGGAAGCAATTGTGTCATAATCACGTGGCAGTCATGAGACTTCAGGTTTTGGAATTTTTTCTCTGCCATATTTATTATTCCCTTTATATTCGACGAGAAGCCAGACAGGACCTTGATACTGCTCAGGCATTCAAAAAAGATTTCCTTCTCTGCTTTAGTAAGAGTGTAGCTGGCAGGAGTTAAGTGGCATCGTTTACCCTTCTCATTCTCAGGATGCATAGGCTCTTCAGGGTCTTTCAGACGTTGCTGGTCCTGCCGTGCTTCCGGTGTATCTTTTGTCTTCCCATACACTCCTAGGAAGCCTAGCAGGTTCACGCAAACATTCTTCGTCACGTGCATCACGTCGATTGAAGAGCGGACCTCTAAGACTTTCCAATAGGGTAGGTCCCAAAATATAGATTGCTTCTTCCACATGGGCGCGTGTCCGGCATCGTCATTCGGAACAGATAGACTGCCAGGACCTTTTCCAAAGATTACTTTTAGGTCCTTGACCATACCAAATACCTCCTCACCGGTACGGAGGACAGGATTCCTCCGGGGTTCTGCCAGACGTTTGAAATGCTTGCCTTTCTTTCTTACCGGATGCAGGTTCGGAAGAAATCGACGATACCCTAGGTACACAACCTTCTTACATTTATCCAAATATACACTTTCAGTCTCATCTAAACAGTGTGTGCATGCATTGTATCCCTTGTTTGTCTGCCCTGAAATGTTACTAAGAGCAGGCCAATCATTGATGGTTACGAAAAGCAATGCTCGTAGGTAAAATGGCTCCCCTTTGTGCTCATCCCACATACGTACACCTGGTTTGGCCCACAGCTGTAAAAGTTCTTCAACTAATGGCCTTAGGTACACATCAATGTCGTTGCCGGGTTGCCTCGGGCCTTGGATGAGCACTGGCATCATAATGAACTTCCTCTTCATACACAACCAAGGAGGAAGGTTATAGATACATAGAGTCACAGGCCAGGTGTTGTGACTGCAGCTCTGCTCACCAAAAGGATTCATGCCATCTGTACTTAGACCAAACCTTAAGTTCCTTGCGTCACGTGCGAAGTCCGGGTACTCTCGCTTGACTTTTCTCCACTGTGACCCATCAGCGGGGTGTCTCAACATCGCGTCTTTCTTACGGTCTTCCATGTGCTATCGCAACAACTTGGCATGCTCTTTATTTCTGAAGAGACGTTTTAACCGTGGTATTATTGGAGCATACCACATAACCTTGGCAGGAACCTTCTTCCTAGGGGCCTCGCCCTCAACATCGCCAGGATCGTCTCGTCTGATCTTATACCGCAGTGCAGTACATACCGGGCATGCATCCAAATTCTCATACTTCTCACCGCGGTAGAGGATGCAGGCATTAATGCAGGCATGTATCTTCTGCACGTCTAATTCTAGAGGGCAGACAACCTTCTTTGCTTGGTATGTACTGTCGGGCAACTCATTATTTCTTGAAAGAAGATTCTTCATTTTTACCAACAACTTTGAAAATGCGCTGTCAGTCACACCGTTCTCTGCCTTCCATTGCAGCAAATCCAGTGTGGTACCTAGCTTTTTATGGCCATCTTCGCAAGTTGGGTACAACAATGTTTTGTGATCCTTTAACATCTGCTCCAGCTTCTCCTTCTCCTTTTCAGTTTCACATTCTTCCTTTGCATCAGTAATGGCCCGACCAAGATCGTCATCAGCGGGCCCATCTGCTGCCTCTTGATCTTCATTATCTACCCCCGTTGCAGTATCATCATATTCAGGATACATATTATGATAGTTGTCATCATCCTCTTCTTCTTCGTTGTCTTCCATCACAACCCCTTTTTCTTCGTGCTTGGTCCAACAATTATAGCTGGGCATGAAACTGGATCGAAGTAGGTGGGCGTGAATGGTTCTGGTATTTGAGTAGTCTTTCTTGTTCTGACAGTGAACACACGGACAGCACATAAAACCATTGTGACCACGGTTTGCATTAGCCACAACGATGAAATTTTGGAGGCCCCGTAATGTACTCGGAAGTGCGGCGGTCACCGTACATCCATTGCCGGTGCATCTGCATTAATATATAGTATATATCAAAAAATAATAGGGAGATGACCATTTATATATATAGTACATCAATGACACATGAAAGGATAGTTGCCGACCTCGACCGAGAAGGAAAGAGCAACGAGAAAACTTATTTTGAGCTCTCGGGCATTTCACCGAACACCTCTTGTGCATACGACAAAAACACAAACTAGCACACTTCACACCCTCTTGCTAGGCTCCAAAATGAGATAGTGAAAAAAATGGAAGAGTGGGGTGTGGACTGCGGTGTCTTATATACCCCCCCCCCTTTAACACCGGTTCAAGCCACGAACCGGTGTTAAAGGGGGGCTGCGCGGGCCACTGCTGCAGGGGCCTTTAACACCGGTTCGTGCCACGAACCGGTGTTAAAGGGGGCTCCTTTTTGCTGCACGGACCACGCTGGTACAGGCTCCCCCTTTAACACCGGTTCATAGGCTCAACCAAAGGCCTCGTTTCCACTAGTGATGGTACCAGCTGGTGGATCCTGAGTCGCTCATGATCTTGAAGATTAGGTTAGAGAGGAGAATCGTATGTATTTTAATGGGATTCTGGGCTCTAGATAAGCACGGTCATGCATATAAAGTCCCATATACTATTTCCTTCTTATATACACATTTTTTAGGTGCTAATTTGTGTAGGTTGCACTGATTAATAGCCGACCGATTAAATCAGTTAATCATCGAAATTTCGATTAGTCGCTACTCCGAAGCGGACCGAGCAGTTAACGATTACCGATTTCCTTACCATTGATATAAATAATGTACATCAGATTTTTTTGTTTCATCTCGATCTATATACCACGATTTGAATGCACGAAATTGTATATCACCGTTATTACACACAGTTGCATGTTGGAAAAGAAAAGAGAAGGAGAAGAGAAAAACATTGCCTGGCAATCACAATGCGAAAGCATAATATACCCGACAATGTTGTAGTCTAAATACAGTGTTTTATGTTGGCCCTTTCCGCCTTAGATCTTTGTGATCCCACTCCTGACAGCAACCATCACAAATCAATCGGCCAATCACCACTTGCCGTATTTGAGTAGCATCCATGTATTCTCTGGTAGGAAATGACAACTCCATGTGTGGCAAGCATACTCTGAAAGCAAAGTGAGATGCACATTTGTTCAAAACTAGTTCAAAGACAGAACGTGGGGAAAACCTACTTCTGCAATATTGTGAGGTAATAGGAAATGATTTTTTTTCTCACAAGATACTCTGACCTATGAGGAAATGAGAATGAGATGTTGTAATCATTCAAAGAAGAGAGAGCAAGCTAACTCGCATGGTGTCAATTTTCAGCTCTATGAGAAAACCATTTGTTACAAGAATGTACTCGCTCCATTCCAAAATATAAGATGTTTTAGCTATTTTTGGAAATACATGTATCAAGACGTATTTTAGTGTGGAGTTTTATAATAAAATAAGTGGACATATATACTAAAAGACGTCTAGTTACACGTGGAGAAGGGCTAAAACATCTTATATTTTGGAAGGGGGGGAGTAATACAAGTGGCGAAAGATGGTTTTCAGAAAATTTATTTTCTCTAATTAACAGCCAGTCTTTTCCTATAGAGTAAATTCTAGTTTTTGCCCCCTAATCAGGTGCTCAACTTGTTCTGGATCACTGAAGCTGATCCGAATTCTCTCGCCGTGTGCCTTGAATCTTCCAACGAGATCCTCAACCGTCAATGTATTCAGTCGAGACATTGTTCGATCGATGTGACGATCTGCATGTAGCGCGCCGGCGCCGCACGCAGGAACTTCTGACGTTCTTGACCTCGTCCAATCTCTCGCCATATCCCCTGATTGCGTTGACGAGGGTAACGAAACGGGCGGTAAACTGATCAACCGTCTCGCTCTCTTCCATCTTCAGATCTTCATAGCTTTTCGTCAAAGTTTGAAGATGCACTTCCTTCACGCGGGCATGACCTTGGTACAAGATCTTTATCGTCTCCCATGCATCCTTCGCCGATTTCTTTTCGACGAGGTGCTGCATCACGTCCTTCGGCACGACGGAATAGAGCATCATTAGCGCTTGGCGATCCTTCCGGTACTTCGCGCCTCCCTTGACGTACTTGTCACCTCCTGGATCGACGGCCTCCCAAACCTCCTGAGCCTCCATGGCCACCTCCATGTTGAGTGCCCATAGTCCGTAGTCCTTGCGATCGAGGCGCGGATACAAAGCCGCCCCACCGTCTCTGTCACCGATGCTGATGCCGAGCTCTCGCCAAACTTCACCATCGCCATGACCTCCTAGTACTTTCAGCAGATCACGAACGACGACCTTGGCTCTGATACCAATTGTTGGAAATTGGCCCGATCTGCGTCACTGTCCGTCGGGTACTTTCCGATGACAGCAACACGTAGCAGCCTCGACTCGATTAATTCTAGCGAGACACATACATGTACAGTAGCTACCCGATGCTTTGCTTTTGCCCGGATACAACTCACGTACTACTAGGCTCACGTAAAATCAATCAGCTAGCAAGTAGCGGATTCTGGTGGACGCACACACAAGGACTTGATTTTTATAGCTAAACGCACATATCAAAGTGAAACTAGGGGGTAAAAGCTGAAATTTACTCAGTGCAATGCAGAGACCTTGTTTTGAGAAGTTCTTCTCGGAAGAAAAAACGTAGCGGCAAAAAAGAGGGACAAACCGGACGCCTGAACATGATGGTGTAACATTAGTTGCTACGCAGAGGAAAAAAAATCTTAACCCTTGTTCCTGGACAGTGATTGTGTAACAAATGGACAAAATTCGTATGAGATGCATCCATCCAATGGATCTCGAAAAATATCATTCCCATCTCTTTCGCACGTGAACGAAAATAATACTAGCTCTTAGTCGTTGTCAACGACATGTGCTGATGTGGACATATGCCTTTACATGCCATATCGTACGTGTCAGGTTCCACGTGAATGGCTCCATCACAGAGATTCTAGTTGTCATGTTGGTCGTCGATGCGATCTCTAAAATATAAGTTTGAGAGTACCACACTACTATATTTATGAATCTTACAAATTACTACCTCCGTTCTATAATGTAAGTCTTTTTAGCAAACTAAAACAGCTTGCTAAAAAACTTATATTATGGAATGGAGGGAGTATTTCTTGTGGTAGATACTCCAGTACTTTTCTAGACAAATTCTGCACATGGTTGTGGAATTCTATAGACTAAACTGGCCAAGATGCTTCCATGGACGCATCTATTCCGCGCACATGAATGGAAAAATATACACTAGTAGTAAGTAGTCTTTGTCAAATACATGTGCCGACGCGCACATACTCACATAGTATGTCTCTTGCATGCCCATCTCAAGTACTCCCTCTGTTTCAAATTACTCCGTCGGCGCTTATGTAGGTGAACTAGTATTCCCTTATTTTTCATTCAAAAAAATCCTCGAATTTTTAAAATAGATAGTATGAAATATGTACTACGTATACCAAAAATTCTAAGAATTTTTTGATGAAAAATGAGAGAATACTAGGCCACCTAGGTAAGCGTGCGCGCGGAGTAATTTGAAACAGAGGGAGTAGCAAAACGTGAAATAATAGAGCATACTCTTCATGTTGTACTAGAATATATAAAATGTATTCTGAATGTCCAACATTACATTTGGACCGTCAGTTTCTCGTGTAGTCATTGACAATGTAGTTATAAAACTCAAATCATGAGAAAATATATTTCCTTTATATGAATGCAATGTAGATTGTGTGCAAAATAAAGGACGCATTTGAAAAATCTGAACCAATCCTACATCTTGATCAGACACGCTCAATTCCATGGGGCTACTACGCTAAAAAAATCTTTCTGACAACCACAATGGGAAAACAAAATATACCCGACAGCATTGTAGTCCAAACACAGTGTTTTATGTTGCCCTTTCCGCCTTAGATACTGGTGGTACCACACCTGACAGCAACAATCAGACAGCATTACCATTCTCCAATTGCCGTTTTTGAATAGCATCCAAGTATTCCCTGGTAGGAAATGAAAACTCCATTTGCGGCTAGTATTCTCCGAAAGCAAAGTGAGATGCATATATTCTGCAAAATAGTTCGATGGCAGAAAAATAGGGAAAATCATTTTCTTGTGAAAAATGGGTGGTAGGAAATAAAACATTTGTTGCTGAAAGATACTCTGACGGAATCAAAAGGCAGCCAGAAGTTACTTTTGTGGATGGCATAGCAACGACAAACATCAATGTGGCCGCCAAGATCACTTTGGAATAATATCAGCATCGCCCCAGCATGTAAAAATGGCCAGAAAATAGCCATGGAATCTTGTTATCAATGAAGTCCGGGGTTTAAGTTGCTGCGGAAAAAAAATCCAGGGTTTAAGCTTCATCTTCCAGCCTGAAGATAAAAGTGCGAATAGCTGCTTGACTTTGTCACTTTGTGCAAATAGCTGCTTGACTTTGTCACTTTCTACATCGCGTGGAGTATTATGTCCTATTTACGGAGGTCTGTACATTCTTAAAGGATAGAGCGAGGGATATTTTTTTCCCGATATAGGTGGCAGCGTGATCTTCGCATTGGGCCGTCATAGTCTGAGGCGTTTTGTTGTTTCTTGAGCTCCATCTAATTCGCCTAGCATTACTGTTACTTTTTGGTTTTCTGTCGGTTGTGTGCATCCTGGTTATGCCAGGTGTAATTTTTAAGTAATATCACCCATTTTAAAAAAATTATCTAGATATCTTTTAGTGTATAGGTTCACTCATTTTGCTCCGAATGTACACACTAAAAGGCGACTAGATACGTACTTATTTGAAAAAGTCTAAAACAACTTATATTTTGAAACTGAGGGAATACTTGGACCATAAATTTCCCACACAAATACTTCATTACTAGTTACAGCTTACAAGAATTACAAATGTGAGGACGTAGTTTTTTTTTCCAAACACGGGTTAACCCGCAAGATATGCATCACTTGTTGGTCAGAGTACATTGGGACAATCAAAACTCGCCCCACATTTTGAAATGACACGTCTGTTCATGTTGCTATGACCTTTTGTTTTTGCGAATGCATGTTGCTGTGACTTTAATCGCTGATAATCTAGCTTTGTGAGATAATAATACTTGTTGGTCAGACTAAACATTTGGACAGTCAAAACTTGCCCCACATTTTGGAATGAAACGTCGGTTTCATGTTGCTACGACTTAATCATTGGTATTCTAGCTTTGTCAGATAAAATCTTCATATAAAATTATAAATAATGTACATCAGACTTTTTGTTTCATCTCGATCTATATACCACGATTTTAATGCATGAAATTGTATATCGCCGTTATTACACACAGTTGCATGTTGGAAAAGAAAAGAGAAGGAGAAGAGAAAAACATTGCCTGGCAATCACAATGCGAAAGCATAATATACTATACCCGACAATGTTGTAGTCAAAATACAGTGTTTTATGTTGGCCCTTTCCGCCTTAATTAGATCTTTGTGGTCCCACTCCTGACAGCAACCATCACAAATCAATCGGCCAATCACCACTTGCCGTATTTGAGTAGCATCCATGTATTCTCTGGTAGGAAATGACAACTCCATGTGTGGCAAGCATACTCTGAAAGCAAAGTGAGATGCACATTTGTTCAAAACTAGTTCAAAGACAGAACGTGGGGAAAACCTACTTCTGCAATATTGTGAGGTAATAGGAAATGATTTTTTTTCTCACAAGATACTCTGACCTATGAGGAAATGAGAATGAGATGTTGTAATCATTCAAAGAAGAGAGAGCAAGCTAACTCGCATGGTGTCAATTTTCAGCTCTATGAGAAAACCATTTGTTACAAGAATATACTCGCTCCGTTCCAAAATATAAGATGTTTTAGCTATTTTTTGAAACACGTGTATCTAGACGTATTTTAGTGTGGAGTTTTATAGCAAAATAAGTGGACATATATACTAAAAGATGTTTAGATACACTTGCTTTGGAAAAGGGCTAAAACATCTTATATTTTGGAAGGGGGGAGTAATACAAGTGGCGAAAGATGGTTTTCAGAAAAATTTCTTTTCTATAATTAATAGCCAGTCTTTTCTTATAGAGTAAATTCTAGGTTTTACCCCCTAATTTAATGTTTTTGACAGTAATTACTGAATTTACCAATTTTTTATCATAATTACCCCATTTAGCAAAACTTGTGGGTCCCAATCATTCTGCTCTACTCATTTGTTTCTCAGTGGTTAGTTTTATTTGGGTAGGTGGATTAGGACTAGGAGTGCAAATTGTGAAATCTGAGAGTATTTCTGAAAGTTTAGAGATCGTATGTGTCAATGAAGGAAAAATGTTTTGGTCTCAGATTTGTTTAGCGATGCTGGTCATAGGGTGTTTCATTCAATATCAACAACATGTCGTGAGAGTGGAAAGGTTTTCTTAACGCGAGCAGCTGGTGCTTTTGGCAAAAGTAACTAGCGGATGCTATATATGTGCATCAGACTACTGCAAGGGCATGTTACGAAATATCCTTAAGGAATTGATTCCCATAAGTCCGTCCATCTGAATCTTCATGTTAGAAAGATTATATCACAATTAACAAAGTGCTTGATCAGCGTCAAAATTTAGAGAGGGTAAAAATTGGCACAAGTTATGTTGAATGGGGTAACTACTATGAAAATTTAATAAATTGAGTAATTAGCACCATCAAAGTGAAACTAGGGGGTAAAAACTGAAATTTACTTTTTCTTATATATAGTGCAATGCAGAGACCTTGTTTTGAGAAGTTCTTCTCGGAAGAAAAAACATAGCGGCAAACCGGACTGAACACGATGGTGTAACATTAGTTGCTACGCAGGGGAAAAAAATCTTAACCGTTGTTCCTGGACAGTGATTGTGTAACAAATGGACAAAATTCGTATGAGATGCATGCATCCAATGGATCTCGAAAAATATCATTCCCATCTCTTTCGCACGTGAACGAAAATAATACTAGCTCTTAGTCGTTGTCAACGACATGTGCTGATGTGGACATATGCCTTTACATGCCATATCGTACGTGTCAGGTTCCACGTGAATGGCTCCATCGCAGAGATTCTAGTTGTCATGTTGGACGTCGATGCGATCTCTAAAATATAAGACTGAGAAATACTCGCTCCGTTTCAAAATAAATGTCGCAGATTTACTAAAATTTAGATAAATCTATATATAAATAGTGTCTAGATTTATTCAATTTTTAATAACTCTACGACATCAATTTTGCGACAGAGAAAGTACTATATTTATGAAACCTTACAAAAATTATTTGTTGTGTTAATAATTTTCTAGACAAATTCTGCACATGGCTATGGAATTCTATAGACTAAACTTGCCAAGATGCTTCCATGGACGCATCTATTCCGTGCACGTGAACGGAAAAATATACTCCCTCCGTTTTGAAATATAAAATGTTTTACCTTTATGAAAGAAGTGTATCTAGACCCCTTTTAGTGTAGATTCACTCCAAATCCAGATAAACCTACACACTAAAAAGGGCTAGATACACTTTATTCACAAAGCTAAAACATTTTATATTTTGAAACAGAGGGAGTACACTAGTAGTAGCAAGTAGTCTTTGTCAAATACATGTGCCGACGTGCACATACTCACATAGTATGTCTCTTGCATGCCCATCTCAAAGTAACGAAACGTGAAATAATAGAGCATACTCTTCATGTTGTACTAGAATATAAACCGTCAGTTTCTCATATAGTAATTGACAATAGTTATAAAACTCAAATCATGAGAAAATGTTTCATTTATATGAATGCAATGTACACTGTGTGCAAAATAAGGACGTATTTGAAAAATCTGAACCAATCCTACATTTTGATCAGACATGTTGAATTCCATGGGGCTGCTTCTAGATTACTGAGATTCTCGCATAATTCACTACAAGTAAAAAAAAGTGTGCTGGTCGAAAGTTGTACTCCCTCCGTCCAGAAATAACTGAATTGAGTTTGTCTAGATTCGAATGTAACTACACACTAAAATGCGTCTAGATACATTCGAATATAGACAAATCCAAGTCAGTTGCTTCTGGACGGAAGGAGTAGTAACAACTTTAGTAAAGGAGAAGAGAAAAAAATCTTTCTGACAACCACAATGGGAAAGCAAAATATACCTGACAACATTGTAGTCCAAACACAGTGCTTTATTTATGTTGGCCTTTTCCGCCTTAGATAATTTTTTTGGTACCACACCTGACAGCAACAATCAGACACAGCATTACCATTCACCAATTGCCGTTTTTGAAATAGCATCCAAGTATTCCCTGGTAGGAAATGAAAACTCCATTTGCGGCGAGTATTCTCTAAAAGCAAAGTGAGATGCCTATGTTCTGAAAAATAGTTCAATGACAGAAAAATAGGGAAAACCATTTTTTTGCAAAGATTGGGTGGTAGGAAATAAAACATTTGTTCATGAAAGGTACTCTGACAGAAAATGGAAAGGCAACAGGAGGTTACTTTTGTACATCATAGCAACCACAAACGTCAATGTGGCCACCTGGACCATTTTGGAACAATATCAGCGTTGCCCAGCATGTACCAAACATCGTGTAACAGAAAAATGTGGCTGGAAAATAGCCATGGAACCTTCTAATCAATGAAGTCTAGGGTTTAAGTTGCTGTCAAAAAAAAGTATGGGGTTTAGCTTCATCTTCCAGCCTGAAGATAAAAGTGTGAATAGCTGCCTGGTTCTGTCACTTTGTGCAAAGAACATGGGAAATTCAGCTGAGAAAAGACCATACCGTCTATGCAGCTGGCAGTCTAAACAACAAACACAACTCTGAACTTCAGAAACAAAGAACCATCAGACAATTGGAAACGAAGTTAGTTCTGCTAGTTGATCAGCTGCTACTATGTCAGCCGTTAGCAATCAAGAGCAAAGTTAGAGATATCTAGGAAATCATGTCCTTTAAACTATGATGAAGACAGTGATTATACACTCAGCAACTGCAAGCCCGAACAAAGCGAAAGACACGGATTCACAATATAAACAACTAAGACAGAAGTTGTTGGACCCCTGCCTTCTGGTCAGCTGTTAGATTGGTGGGGAACTTGATCAGAAACTTGATCCTTAGGTTCCCTTTCTTAGACGGCTCCCTTGTGATTGGCATCCCTTCGCCCGGGACAACTTCTTCGTAGGTGGGATTGATGACAGACTTCATGGGGACAGTTAAACTTCGCCCGTCCAGAGTTGTCAGTTGGACTGCGCAACCAGTCAAAGCATCCACGAGGGATATTTTATGCATGTAAACAAGGTCGTTCCCATCTCTCTTGAACTTCGGGCGTGCCCGTTCTTCTATTATGAAGACCAGGTCTGATGGTATGACGTTACGGGTCTCGTTGCCTTTCTCAGGAAAGGTGATCTTTGTGCCCTTCTTCCATCCGGGTTTGATATCAATTGTTAGGATCTCCTCCACACTCATTGGTTTGCTGCAAAAAGAAACATGGAAATATTTTCTCAACAAGGCACGGAAATAATCTGATTGCTTTTTCCTGAAAATTCAAAGCTTTAGGAGTAGTTAAAGTTCCCTACTTTAGAACATCATAAGTCATAACATCTTGACATAAAAAGTAAGTAGCCTTATCCATGCAGAATGTCGTAACAACTTGATTAAATTGCTTATACATGAAAGCACGAATACTGTTTGCGGAAATCATCAATTAGTCAATGAAACAAGCAAATGGATACCCGGTAGGTGAACCTATACTGCCATATCTTAACAAGGGCAAACAAGCTGCATCTGTGTAATTTGCAAAATCTCTGGTTTTATAAAGCGCCATTTTATTTACTTAGTTTTTTATAATTTAAAAGAGAACTGATTCACTCTCACTCACTCTCTGCCACATCGATTAACCAGAGGGAAGAGGTTCAAGAGCCCATGTACAAACACTTACGACGCCTCCAGTTCTGCACCTATCGGACTTCTTCCTTGAATTTGTCGTCGAGTGTGACGCCTCTGGCACTGGTTTTGGCGCTGTTCTGCATCAAGGCGATGTTCCCCTGGCATTCTTCAGCAAGCCCATAGCACCACAACATGTCAAGCTGGCGGCATACGAACCTGAACTCATTGGGCTGGTACACGCTGTGCGGGCGTCCATATTTTGGGGGGGCGCACATTCGTGGTATGTACAGACCATTACAATTTGAAATTCCTGCTTGATCAATGTTTATCGACCATACCACAGCACCATTGGACAAGCAAGCTTTTCGGATTCAATTTCTGTGTCGAATACAATACAAGCCAGGAAAACAGAACACCATGGCCGACACGCACACTCGGTGGGAGGGGGACAATCCAGCCATGGTGTTGGCCCTGTTCATTCCACATTTCAAGCTCTTTGATGACCTTCGCAAAGAGGCGGACACGGACCAGACCTTGCTGGACCTGCATGGACAGCAGCGGGGTCCGTGGTCGCTGGTTGATTGTCTGGTGCTTCTTGATGGCCACATCTACATGCCAGTGTCCTCGCCGTCCCTGGCTGGCAACCATACTGACCGCTGCACATGGCATGGGATACGAGGGTACCAGAAGTTGGTTCGGGAGTCAATCAGAGCTTGCGCAACCTGCAAGCGTAACAAGAGTAAGCAGCTGCATCCAGCAGGCATATTGCAGCCTCTTAGCATTCCAGAGATGGTGTGGTCTGACATTGCCATGGACTTCTCGTTGAGGGTCTGTCCCATGTCAACGGCAAGTCCAGCATCTTAACAATAGTTGACCGCTTCTCCAAGTCAGCTCACTTCATCCCGCAGGGCCATCCCCACTCTGCCAGCACTGTCGCACGAGCATTCTTCGACACGATGGTACACCTCCATGGCATTCCCTCCTCTATCATGAGCGATCGTGACCCCATCTTCACCAGCAAGTTCTGGACAGTTGTTCAGACTGGCAGGCGTTAAGCTCAATCTCAGCTCTGCTTTTCACCCACGGTCAGATGGTCAGTCAGAAGTGACCTACAAGATCATTGTGATGTATCTCCGCTGCCTCACAGATGATCAGTCTCGTCAATGGCTCCGCTGGATCCCTTGGGCAGAGTATTGCTTCAACACTTCTTTCAAACATCACTCAAGACAACACCATTCGAGGTGGTGTACGGCAGGGACCCCCTGTTCTGCTCTCCTACACCGACAGTGAATCTCGGTTGCCGGCGGTCCAACAGCTGCTCTATGACCGTGACGAGTTCCTAGCGGAGGTCAAGGACAGGCTGGAGCAAGCACAATAATACCACAAGCTTCACTATGATCGCAAGCACCGAGAGGTGGACTCCACTGTGGGTCTGGCTTCGCTTGCTGCACCGTCCTATACCCTCACTGCAAGTTCAGGGTTTTGCGGCAAGCTTGGTCCGCGTTACAGACCATATCAGATATTGCAGCGTGTTGGGACAGTCGCCTATCGCCTACAGCTGCCAGCCAATGCACGCCTCCATGATGTATTCCACGTAGGACTCCTCAAGCCATACCATGGCGCTCCGCTAGAGGCTCCACTAGCGATTCCATCAACGATGCATGGTCAAGCCTGTATCCTGCCTAAGAAGGTACTCAAAGCACGTCTGTCGAGGTATTCATGAGCTTTTGGTCCAGTGGAAGGGTGCTGCAGCTGTCAAAGCCTCTTGGATGCCACTTGCTGATTTTCAGAAGACATATCCAAATTACCAGCTCGAGGACAAGCTGACTCGCGAGGGGGGTCAAGATGTCAGGTGGGGCATCCCCTACAGGCGCAGGAGGCCTGCACAAGGGGCACCAACACCACCAGATGCAGGCAGAAGTGGCTAAAGGAAAGGATCAGCCGTATCTATTTAGTTTGGCGAGATTTTATCCCCTGCAGTTTGTTTAGACGTCCAATTAGTAATGTTCCGAGTTGTTAGGATTATGCCTTAGGCCTCAAGTCTTGTAACGTGGTCTACATAGTGCTGACATCTAGTCTGTTATCGAGCAAGCAATAAACCAATGTATTATTCCCCTCGTTACCTCCTCCCCTGCCTTTGCCGACAGCCCCTTCCTGGCTGGCGTCGTACCACAGAGGTCCAGGGGTTCGGCTCTTACTTCCAATACCTATCCTCTCCGCTCTAGTCCTCCCACAAACCACCCACGACATGACACACAAGTTAACTAACTATGCACGCCTTTGAACACTTTATCCTTTTTTAGATCCTGGGCTTATGACCAAAGTTGGGAACAAAGAGAATTATTGAAGGTGCCCTTACCCTGCATTAGGCTTATGTGGATCTACAAATTGAAGTCGCAAACTGATTTTTAAGAGAATCCATAACTGTGGAAACAAACTGCCCATCATCAAACAGTCTCCCATCTTGGATGGTCAAATATACAGGAATGGTGACTGATCATGTTATTGATATTTAGGTGTGATGATTGTAGCAATAACTTCTTGATTGGTGAACAAATACATTAGTTAATGAGTTATGACGTGAAGGAAAGCCGGAAACAAAAAAGGAAAGGGTTGTGCTTCGGTACGCCCCCTAAATATTTTTAGAAAGGATATTCTCGTCCTTCGGTAAATGCTAAGATTAATTATAAGATAGTTATATCCCTTACAGCTACACCTAGTTTTTTTTAATCAGTTAGATGTACCCATAGTTCGATTAGTCATAGAAAAAGAGCTTGACTCAGGACAATGTTAGTCATACCTCTTCATTCTTCTTTCGTGGACAGCAAAACAAAATAAAGCTGGAGTTACCTTCCAATAGCACCACAGCAACCGGTGTCCAATACCGGTCAGACTATGCAAACATCCTGGAGCGATTCAATCTATATAGCCAATCAACAAACAACACCACGTACAGAACCATAACTTATGTTGCTATTTTTAGGATCTTGTTAGTTGGGCTTTGGATATTGTATTTCTTATTACTCTTCCGATCAGATGCAAAACAGACTGAACCACCTAACTAAGAACGTTGCCGGATCATTTGCCCGACACCAAATGCAGCCCCGCCGCAACATGCATAGCCACGCAGCCGCTGCAGTTGATTGATCTTGCCGAGTCATGAGTCCAGACTTGGTCTGGAAGGATTGTTCAAATAATATAGACTAGATTGTCACAATGTGGAATAGACTGTTTTACCCTTTTTAATGAAAGTGTGGGTTCTAATCGCTACCGTTCATCTGCATCAAAAGCTGTAAACTTTTTGAATGGGGGTGTACCGAATCACACCCCAAAAGGAAGATGACATGAGGGTACACAGACACGCCAGTGACTGTTACTATCTATATCAATGCTAATTGGCTTATTAGACTACATGATTTGTACCTATTGAGGACTGCTACAAAAACTGGAAGTTTGTCAAAGTAGAATATAGATTTACTCGAAGGAAGGTATCACATATTGCTAGAAGAAGGAGACACGTCACAACAACTGGGAACCACACCGAAGAGCTATGGTTTAGATCCTTCTGGAATCTAGGTTGTTGTCAGAGTACCAATATATCGCTTCACTATTAGTAAGTAGGAGGAAATACTGAGAAGCTGCATTAAGCAGAAGTCATGAATTGAAACACACTAAGGTTCATGTATGGTTCAATGAATTGTCAGGTTAAGTGGGGAGTGTTTAGCCCACAAGACATCAGACAAGTTAACAGTTTTTATCAGCACTGCTTCTCAACTTCTCCTCTCTAGTTCCTCACAGTTTCCCACCCTTATATCCCATGACCCGTCAAGTAATTGCAAATTATTCACAGAAAATGGAAGAAAATAAAAGTTGCAGTGACCTTTCTAGTTCAGGGAGTGATAGAGCGAGAGCTACACAACAAAGGCACACTCTTTCCTCTAGTCAACACAAGCTTACTAAATGGTGTGCCGAACTTAAAATATCTACACCAAGAGGCAACAGCTGGTTACTAGAGTTCCAAGTTGCCACATTCTTACTACTCAGAATGAAATCATTCATCAAGATCGCCACAATGCTGATGTTTTTAAGCTAATCTACAAACAGAACTTATATATAAGTGTTTAGTAGAGAACAGGAGAGAAGGAAGGTGTCTCACCCCGCGGGATCGAGGACGTCCCTGGAGATCTTCATCTTCTTGGTGGCGCCCTTGTGCAGGTCTTCGAGGCTGCAGGTCAGCTGCCGCTCGATCGCCGCCGCCTTTCTCATCGACCCTCCTGACGCCTCCGCTGAGCCGGGGGAGAATCCGGCGGCGGCGTAGGAAGCGGTGGCGCCTACCCCTGGGACACTCTGGGGAGTGGCGGGGCCGCCGGGGGGCGGCCGGAAGTAGGAGCCCCCGAACATCTCCTTGAAGATCTCATCGGGGCTCCTCGGGTTGAAGCGGAAGCCGGGGCCGCTGCCGCCGTGCGCGTGCGCGTGGACAGGTTGCGCGGCGGAGGGGGAGGGCGGGGCCACGCCCGCCCTGAGCCCCTCCTCGCCGTACTGGTCGTAGACGGCGCGCTTGTCCGGGTCGCTGAGCACCTGCGAGGAGAAGAGGGGACCGTGAGAGGTGACAGATTCAGTGGTTCTTGGAGGTTCGTGGTGATGGAGGGGAGGGACGTACGTCGTAGGCGGCGGAGACCTGCTTGAAGAGGGGGTCGGCCTGCGGGGATGAGTTCTTGTCCGGGTGGTACTTCATGACGAGGTGG
The DNA here is from genome assembly GCA_916181665.1 of Avena sativa. NCBI lineage: Eukaryota > Viridiplantae > Streptophyta > Magnoliopsida > Poales > Poaceae > Avena > Avena sativa. Next base: position 452,375,059 of record OV702295.1, on the reverse strand, counting down.
CGGTAGGCCTTCTTGAGCTCGTCGTCGGTGGCGCCGCGGCCGACGCCGAGCACCTTGTAGTAGTCCGCCTCCATGGATGGCGACGGCTGCTGCGGCAGGTGGTTTCGGCGCCCAACTTGGGTGGGATTGGTTTTGGCTGGTTGTGGGCGACAGGGAAGGGGAGGGGAGGGAAGGGACGAGGGTTTTGCTCCGACTCTGTTTTTCTCTGATGGTGGATGGTTTTTTTTTTCTCTTTTCTTTTTTTCTTTTTAAAAATGACCTAATAATTTGTTCTCGCAACGAGCTGACATATGTAGGATATATTTATTTTGTAACTTGTAACAAGTTTTTGACTACGAGGTTACTTGTAGAGGTTTCTATAGAACATGATGTACCTCTATGACCACTTGATTTAATTTTCTTCTATCTACCCACAATTGTGGACCGTTGACCATGACTTTGTTTAACAAAGCTATCAATAGGTTGACTTCGCGTAGTCTCGTGAAAGCAATGCTAGAAATTGGCAGTCGACTTTTTATGTGCATTCATAAGCAATCTTTATGCCCATTAAGGTTTTTTTTAATGTTTTCTCTTGAGGCCATGCCATCACTTTCTCTCCAACAATTTCATCTCCCCGGATAGAAGAGGAGATAACGAGTTGAGATATGATTACATTGTTTGATATGGTGATCTAGACCATCGGATCTTGATCCAAATTCATTATACTCTCTCCGATCAATAATAAGTGTCATTGGTTTACACTTATAGATTAGAGAAACTGAGAAAGTATAACTTTTTGAGTAAACATCTCTTTGGCATTTTAGAGCATTTTTAGTCTTTTATTTGAGTAAGCAATCGTTGCCAAATTTAGGATAATGCACTGATTTTAGAAAAATGCATATCGGTGGAACCTAATGTACACTACGTACTGGCCTCAAGGTTGGCCTATGCAAAGCCAGTGAGTACGCAGAAGTGGCGGAATATAGAATCCAAGCCCATACTAGGCTTCAGCCTTCAACCCATGATGCACCATGGATAGGCCTCATATTTCAATTAAAGCCCATACTACTATACGTGCCTGACTGTCAGCCCACTCAAGTGAATTATCGTGCTTGCTTCATAAATAAATAAAACATATAAAAATAGTTTCCTACAAAACTACAACATTCAAAGCTAGCAACAGATGATGCAGACTAGCTGGGAGAGCAATTTTCTCTTTTCATTTTTAAGTGAAGGAAAAACTAAAGTGTTGCTACAAGAAGGCATAATCCAATTACCAATTCTGAGTGCCCTACAGTGTTGGACGTGTTGGGTCCGCAGCATAGAAAACAAAAAAAATTCTACGATGAGAACTATACGTCAAGATCTATCTACTAGGTACAGAGCAACAGATGGACATACATCCATCGAGAACTTACCCTCGAAGACAACGGGTTTTGTTAACAAGTAGGAACTCGTGGTTGATGTAGTCGTACACTTGCCGATCTCAAGATCGAGTAGAAGTCCGAGCGCCGCAAATCAGCAGCGCATCCATACTCGCACACAAGTTCAAGCCACCGGACAACCTCCACCTCCTCGCTCCAGCGATCCAGTGGAAGCAGCAACTCCTTCCAAACAAAATGCCACCAAGAACATGTATCTCGCTAATCCGAGACCATGGAGGAATAATTTTAGAGGGGAAGAGAGATCCTTCACGAGGAGGTGTGAGGAAGAATGAGAGAGAGGGTGGCCTTTTATAGGAGGAGGGGGTGCCCCTCTCTCCATGGCCGGCGCCTAGAGGGGAGGAAGGTGTCTCACCCCGCGGGATCGAGGACGTCCCTGGAGATCTTCATCTTCTTGGTGGCGCCCTTGTGTAGGTCTTCGAGGCTGCAGGTCAGCTGCCGCTCGATCGCCGCCGCCGCCTTTCTCATCGACCCTCCTCACGCCTCCGCTGAGCTGGGGGAGAATCCGGCGGCGGCTTAGGAAGCGGTGGCGCCTACCCCTGGGACACTCTGGGGAGTGGCGGGGCCGCCGGGGGGCGGCCGGAAGTAGGAGCCCCCGAGCATCTCCTTGAAGATCTCGTCGGGGCTCCTCGGGTTGAAGCGGAAGCCGGGGCCGCTGCCGCCGTGCGCGTGCGCGTGGGCAGGTTGCGCGGTGGAGGGGGAGGGCGGGGCCACGCCCGCCCTGAGCCCCTCCTCGCCGTACTGGTCGTAGACGGCGCGCTTGTCTGGGTCGCTAAGCACCTGCGAGGAGAAGAGGGGACAGTGAGAGGTGACAGATTTAGTGGTTCTTGGAGGTTGGTGGTGATGGAGGGAGGGACGTACGTCGTAGGCGGCGGAGACCTGCTTGAAGAGGGGGTCGGCCTGCGGTGATGAGTTCTTGTCCGGGTGGTACTTCATGACGAGGCGGCGATAGGCCTTCTTGAGCTCGTCGTCGGTGGCGCCGCGGCCGACACCGAGCACCTTGTAGTAGTCCGCCTCCATGGATGGCGACGGCTACTGCGGCAGGTGGTTCCGGCGCCCAACTTGGGTGGGATTGGTTTTGGCTGGTTGTGGGCGACAGGGAGGGGAAGGGAGGGACGAGGGTTTTGCTCCGACTCTGTTTTTCTCCATGGTGGATGGGTTCTTTTGGTTTTTTTTTTCTCTTTTCTTTTTAACAATGACCTAATAATTTGTTCTCGCGACGAGCTAATATTTAATTCTTGCTGTACATAATAGGGTATGAAAGCTTTTAGCATCTCACGTCCATGTAGTTTGTTCCATAAAAATATTTCAGCAAGTAGTAATTATTTGCGGCTATTTTCTAACAGAGCGAAATAGCCGTATCTATAATTAGTGTTAAGGCGAGAATTCAATATGTAGGATATATTTATTTTCTTAGTTGTAACAAGTTTTTGACTACGAGGTTACTTGTAGAGGTTTCTATAGAACATGATGTACCTCTATCGCCCACAATTGTGGACCGTTGGCCATGACTTTATTTAACAAAGCTATCAATAGGTTGACTTCACGTAATCTCGTGAAAGCAATGCTAGAAATTGGCAGTCCACTTTTTTATGTGCATTCATAAGCAATCTCTATGCCCATTAAGTTTTTTTTTTATGTTTTCTCTTGAGGTCATGCCAACTATTTCATCTTCCCGGATAGAAGAGGAGATAACGAGTTGAGATATGATTACATGATTTGATATGGTGATCTAGACCATTGGTTCTTGATCCAAATTCATTATACTCTCTCCGATCAATAATTATACTAAATCAGTGACACTTATAGATCAAAGAAAGTATAACTTTTTGAGTAAACATCTCTCTTTGGCATTTTAGAGTATTTTTAGTATTTTATATGAGTATAAGCAATCGTTGCCAAATTTAGAATAATGCACTGATTTTAGAAAAAATATACATATCGACCTACAAGAGTGGAACTAAACCTAGTGTACACTACCTACTGGCCTCAAGGTTGGCCTAAGCAAAGCCAGTGAGTACGCAGAAGTGGCACAATATAGAATCCAAGCCCATGCTAGGCTTCAGCCTTCAGCCCATGATGCACCATGGATAGGCCTCATAATTTCAATTAAAGCCCATACTACTATACGTGCCTGACTGTCAGCCCACTCAAGTGAATTATCGTGCTTGCTTCATCATCATAAATAAAACATAGTATATAAAAATAGTTTCCTACAAAACTACAGCATTCAAAGCTAGCAACAGATGAGATGATGCAGACTAAGAAGGCATAGTCCAATTGCCAATTCTTTGAGTGACCTGCATGTGTAGGCCAGACAGAAGGAGCGAGCGAGATAGAAACTAAGTTGCTGCACATGACCGCAAGAACACGTAGCAACTGAGGTTTTCCAGGAGCAGTAGAGCTAGACAAGAAGCGATGTGTGTTTCGAACATCAAAACTGTAATTGCCTAGCATGTACTTCTGGGTTGGGTTTGCTTTGAGTTGTGGAGGGAACATGTAGAATTCAATTTCTACTAATGGAAGTTGGGGGATCCTTTCCTAGAAAACAGAAGGGCATGACCAACTCGGATCGAAATTTGTTTCTCATCTTCATTTTTGAACGTACATATTTTTGTTTTCGATCCCACCAGATTACATGTTTTAATGTATGCGACTGAAATCCTCGGTTTCCAAAGTAGGCTTATTCAGTATATACCACGAGACAGAGATGCAAATCGGTGACCAGCGTGCAGGTACCCCATGACCCTGTTAAGTTCAATCAAATGAACCAAAATTTTCGGAAATCACATAATTTTTTCAAAAAAATAGGTCGTTTGGTTGAACTAGAGAGGTTCGGAGGGTATCCAAGCATCTGAAATTTGCACATCTACAGCGGGGGTTACGGAGACTCAAATCTCAGTTGGAAGCCAGTAAGCCCAAAAAATTGAGATCGTTACCCGCAAAAAAAAACTCAAAACACCTTGTCAAATATAAATCAAAATGTCCGAGCGTCAAATTTAGATCGTTACCCGCAACTAAAAAAATAGAGTAACTAGCCTAGAAAAGTAAACAGAAGAACCAAATCCTTCAATATCATACCAACGAAAACGCCCGGACTCCATCATAGTAGGGCCCTTTTCCATGTCTCGAAACACGCCCTAATTATCTCGGAACCAAACAACATTAAATTTAGATTTGAAGATCTCGTCATGAGGAGTTCAAAAGTGAAAACGGTTCATAATTTGAAAAAGGGTTCTCAAGGTGTTTCATTCCGAAAATATAATGGAAGGAAAAATGTACTCTCACTCATCCTGTGTCTCCCCCTCTCTCTCTCTTCTCATCATAATTTCACTTTATTTCTTATTGCGACACTTGACGGACATGCAAACAACCAGTGGGGGGCGAGTGAATCAAAATGTGACAGTTGGCGAAATCACAATCCACGGAGAAGGAGAACGTGACACATGGACAACTCGGTTCGAAAATTGTCAAAAAAAAAATCTTCTCTTCAATTTTGAACCTACAATTGATCTAACAGGTTTTAATGTCCGCGGCCGAAATCCTAGATTTCTGAAGTGGACCTATTCGGTATATACTTCAAGGCCACGGTGCAAATTGGTGGCCCGTAGAGACCCTATGACCCTGTTTAGTTCAATCGAATGAACCTAAGTTTTTGGAAATTGCATCACTTTTTTTTTCTTTTCAAAAGTGGGTTGTTTGGTTGAACTAAATTAAAGGGGTTGGGATGGTACCCCAAAGGATCCGAAATTTGCACCCCTACCGGAATAGTTAGGAGAACTGAAAACCGCAATTGGAAGCAATCAATCCCCAATATTTGAATGCCCTCGGTTGCTACCAAAAAAAACTCCAAATACCTCGTCAAATGTGAAATCAAAATGTCCGAGCATCGAATTAAAATCGTGACCCACAGCTGAAAAAGAAAAGGTGTCGAGGCAAGAAGAGTAGTACACAAAAGCTGCCCCAACCCAATCCTTGAAAATCCTGTGGAAACGAGAAACGCCGGGACTTCGTTATAGTAGTAGGCCCTTTCTCCTGCGCCACACCACACCTCTTTCGGCCGAAAGCTCCAAACAAAATTTGCTTTGTGTAAAGGGGGCATCGCAAGGTACTTAAAGGGAGATTACTATACTGGTAGTGGTCAAACAAAACAATGGCGCCAAATGTGTGTGTACGTGTCGCATGCGCGTACGTTGAGAGTAGATAAAGCGCGCTTGATGCCTGAAAGGGCATGGATAAAGACAGATTAGAGGTTGGTGATGGGAAAACCCAAGCTGGATAATTCGGACTAGGCCACTACCCACTTCTTTGTTGACTGATCATTACCCCATGGATCCATCGCTCCAGGGCAATCGTGGAAGGGTAAGAACCAAAATTTGTAGATTTGTAGCTAGGCTCTTTTTGGACTCAGATGGCTCTCTGTACATACACAAAAAATTAAAGTGTGGTTTCCACTTGTTGAATGCGCCGATTAATTGTTCGGATGCATATATCAACAAAACAAAACTAAGACGCATTATATGAAACCAAAATTTAAAAGCATCTATCACACACGTAAGTGAAACTAGCTGTCTCTGTTTCTCAATCCCCAAGTACCATAGGTAACACTATTGAAAGAGAAAGGATATAACGGTTGATAAAACGATCTACTCTTGAAGAGCTGTCGGTTTCCGTGTTCTGTCTTATTGGTTGTGTGTAAACTTGCCCTGTCACTTAGGTACACACCATCCCTATAAGTTGCATCTTATAGGATCTCAAAAAAAAAAGTTGCATCTTATAGAAATCATGACTTGAATACACTAAGCTCACTTTTACTTAAAATTCTACAAGTCTAATTGGACGCGGGATAAAAATAAAATACAAAAGCCCATGTGCTAAATTAGTATAGGGAGTTCATTCCCGATTTGGACAGTTATAGACTTCTGGGTGTGTGATGTGTGTTGTGTGACCATTTATCTATACTAGCAAAAAACCCGTGCGTTGCAACGGGTTGATGAAAAGCTGGTGCGGCGTAAATTTTACTTCCTCCGTCCCAAAATAAGTGACATTGATTTGTCTATATTCACATGTATCTAGACATAGTTTAGATTCGCATCACTTATTTTGGGACGGAGGGAGTATATAGATACTTGTGAATCTAGATAATTTGAGGACGAAGGGAGTACTTGTTTTAAACTTTAGACAGAAAAGTTATACTAAATAATTGCTGCAAGTTTTCAAAATAAAATAAACAACTCTATCTGGGTTGCCAAAACTTGTTTAAATATCCATTAAAAGAACAGAATCCAGGCCCAGCCCAGCCAGTTCACAGCGACACCACAGAAAAAAAGCTGGCCAACTCACAGCGACAACCACGGACACGCGAAGCACCACGTACCTTCTCTCCTTCCTCCTGGAGCAACTGCGTACGCCGCCGGCCCCGGATCTCCGCCGCCAGGCACACACCCGCCACACCTCCTCCCTCTGCCGAGGCCCACCCCGAGGACCAGGAGAACCTGTCGACCCTGCCCCGGGTTCCTCCCCATCCGGGGGGCACCGCGGCCTTCCTTGCCTCCCCTTGTTTCTAGGGGCCTCGAGTGAGCAGCCATGCGGATCCCCTCCCGCTCGCACATGCTACTCGCCGGCAGTCAGGTCGAAGCCATCGGTGTGGAGCGCCGCCTTGTCTTTCTCTTCCCCACACCCTCCCCCCCTCTCCCCTTGCGCCCCTTCCCCCCCTTTTCCAAATTTGCTGCCCCAACACCGCCATGCTTCCTCCCAGACATATTAATTAGGCACTCTTCCGTTGGGCAAGGAAGCTATCGGTGCCTGAATGGGGGACTTTAATTCCTTCTTGGTGCTATTCAATCAAGTGCCTCTGCCTCCGCTTGTTGATTTCTGATGTTGTTCCTTGATGTTCCTGGCAACTCGCAGTGTATATAAGTCGGTAGGAGTCGATGTGAGATCTCAAGGTGGGACTATTCAATCCTGTAGCACGCAGTCAAAATTCATTAGAAAAAGGATTACTCAACCGAAGCCTAGTCGAACTGGGTCATCCAAGGCCTAGACCAGCCAAGCTGCACGCGATGGATGGGCCAGGCCAAGATGCATGGACCGCTCGTGAGTCCAGGCACCGATTGGATCAGGTAAGTCTCTAGCCGATCGGATAATGTACGAAGTTGCGTTGACAGAGGAAACTTGGCGCGGCCAACCAGAACGGGTGAACTAAATCGATCCGGTATACTATGGCATGAGTACGTTATATGGGTTTTGGTGGGAGGGTAAAAGGGTCTAAAAAATGTTGGACCGGAAGAAATAATCCGTCCTTTATTATTAGGTATAGATATGTTCTATGTAAGTAAGATTAATATCTATTCTTTGTATATGTGGCTTGTCACACATCTGATTATGTTGATGTGTGTTCTTCGTGTGGCTTGTCACACATTTTTAATTAGGCTATCGTATACTATGATGGTTGGCTTATAATGAACTATAGGTTAAATGCATCTATAGATGTAGAGGACGGGGAAAACAAAATGTGTTGAGTTGGGTAGCTGGCATAAAAAGAAGGTTTCATCATCTCTCCTCATTAATACCTCCATAGATCATTGAAACAATCGAGAATATATTAACAACAAAATATTTGGATCGTGGTTAGCTAGGCTCTTTTTAGACCGAGCTGATTTTCCAAGTTCCAAATTGAAATGCACCGTTTTTTGGATGCATGTATTGACAGAATCAAACTAAATTTCATTACAAAATACTCTAACAGCATCATACAGATGTCAACGATATCATCTTATCCTTCGTCTCGTCACGCTGGAAAACCGCTGAAGTAGTGAAAAGAGGAGAGAACAGTTAAAAGACAATTCACCGTATGCTTTTTTTTTATTAATTCGAAGTGGTCAAAGTGTCAATGGGTGCTTTTCATCGAAAAAAGAATCACACAACCGTCTACATATAGTTCTCTTACTTGCTCCACTGACAAAGATAGCTAGGTATTTGTCCAACACTTCACATGCATCCATGCATGCGTGGTCTCGATGGCCGCATGGGGAGCATGGCACGACGGGAGAGGCCATTGGAGCGCGACCCAGTGAAGGATTCGTTTCACCAACCATACGGCCGGATGCTCAAATCTTCTCCCTGTATGGACAAACGTATTGTTGAGACGTCTCACCGTGGTACTGTTCCTTGGCCGAGCCTAGGTCAATCGTTTTCCTTCTCTTTTCTAGAGTAGGTCAATCAACTTCTATGACACTGTTCAACATGTCACCGATAAAAAGGCGCAATAATGCATGGGATCATCTCTACCGGTGTCGAAAAGTCTAATGTGACTTTTAATTGGCAGGACCTAATCTAATGAAAAACAAGTTTAAGTACTACTGTTTCACTAGCGGAATGGGTCGTACCATTGTGAATGGGATCATCTCTAGCGGTACGACCCATTCCGTCCGTGCGGACCATTTTGGCCAGCACTCTTCAGTTTGCCAATTCTTCACATGTAAGCACATTGACATACACAAATATGTAAATTTGCTACTAAATAAAGTGGCAAACATGCGACATTTCCCTTCATGATCACCAACAAGTAACAAGTTTCTCCCAAATGTGCAAAATGAGATAATATCAAACAATATGTCCAAAAAGTGATATGTTTCTCCTAAATGGTAATCATCTATGTAATTGTCCTTTAAACATCGTGAGCTTGGATGATCTTTTGCTTCTTCTTGATCCAAGCTCTTTATCCGGGGTCGGAGATGTTGTCCAAGTTAGTCATCATGACACGGTTCTCCTTGGCCATGAACTTGGCTTCAGCCTCCAAGAGTCTAGACTTGGCATCGGCCTCCATGAGCCTAGCCTTCACTTCAGCCTCGACGAGCCTCGACTTGGCATTGGCTTCTTCCACCTCAAGATATCTCACGTGGAGATCAACAAAGCTCTTGGTGGTGGCTTATTTCTATTTGCAATGCGTCTCCTCCCTCTTGCCAATGGCCTCTTCCTTCTTAACCATTAACTTCCTCAAGGTGTCTTGGAACACCAACGAGAAAGCTTGACAGTTGATGTTGGCCTTGGAGGCCTTGTGGCCTACAGGCCGGCGGGCATGACCAGCACGGCTTGGCCCGTCGGTTGCAGTGTCGCCAAAGTATTGGCCATCGTTGTCAAGGTCGATGGCACCGTCTGTTGATGCATTGCCTTGGCCTTTCTTCTTCGTATCCTTGATTTTTTTTAAATGGCATAGCTAGTTTCCCTCTTATTGGTATCCTTGATCAACATCCGACAATGGCTCAATGTGAATCCCTTGTTCTCATTGGCCTTTTTGAAGTGCTCCAAAGTGTGAACAACCTACACATATGGAAGACAATCCATGACACATTCCACATAATTGCAAGGTACATTGACAATAGAGGAAGAGGTTTTACCATGTCAAGCGCTATGAGCCCGCTTATTTGCCTTGCCATCACCGTCTTGTACGAGCCTTCGAACTTGCTGCACATGGATGAAGCCCCATCTCTTTGAAAGGGAGAGATCATTTCGATCATTGTTAGAAGGGGTTTGGCAGTTACGTCCTATGCTCATGGAAGTACATCCCCACATGGCGGCAATACTCGTATCCCTTTTGCTTGGCACCGCATAGTGAATCTTGTGAAATCTCCATCTAAGCTTTATATAGAAACTTTTCCTCTTCGGTGGTGTAGCTCGTGGTCCTTTTGGCTCACCGTCTTGCCGTTAGCAAGTGTCACAACTAGTGCCGTGGCTGTGGCTTGGGTGATGCCCTTGTCCATGGAGCTGTCATCATTCCCAAACAATGTCTCATTGTCAATGGAGTAGGCATCTTGTTGAGTGTCAGCTTGAGTGTACAAGCCATCACCCACAAGCCCACCGCCATTGATCATGTCAAACATGATACCCTCGCCATTGTTCTCCATGAATTCCTACACACAATTTGGCCATGACAAGCCGTGGGCACAAGCAACTGATAATAGGAAAAAAATTATGCGACCTTACCGTCTTCATGGATGGTAGCGGCTGACCGGTCACTCTGTCGAATAGGTTGACTAGCGGTGGCATGTGATGGGTTCGTAGTATGGAAAACAAAAAAAATCTACCGCAAGAACGAACAAAACCCAGATCTAATCTAGATAAAAGCCAAGATCTAATCTATTAGACATGAGCAACGAGATAGATCGGTACTAACCCTCGTAGAACCAAAAGCGTTACGAGATTAGATCTCGTGGATGATGTAGTCGATCACTTGCCGATCTCAAGATCGTGTGGACGATCCTTCCGGCGCCGCGTTCCGGCAGCGCTTCCGCAGACGGTCACACGTGCGGAGTTGAAGCAGACCTTCCTCTCCCCGTTCCAGCGAGCAGCGGAGGTAGTAGATCTTCTCCACGGAATCCCAGCAGCACAACGGCGTGGTGGTGGTGGTGGAGATGAGAATTCTGCAGGGCTTCGCCTATGCCTGTGCAGAAGAAAGGTGGAGGAGAGAGGTGGCTGAGATTGGTTGTTATGAGAGGAGGGACAAGAGGAGGCGCCCCTCCCTTCTATTTAAAGGAGGGAGGCGCGCCTAGGGAGGAGGAGTCCTAGTAGGACTCCCCTCCTTGGGCCGGCGGTGGGAAGGGGGGAGGAATCCTCCTCCCCCACGAATCCGTGTCTTGCCCCACTTGGTCTCCTTGATCCCTTTCTTGGTTTTCAAGTAAACTCCAAGAAATCCTCTAGAACCTTCCAGAACATTCCGAAACCTTCTAGAATCTCCATACAAACACTCCGAAACATTTCCTAACTTAGAAAATGATCCCCAATATATGAATCTTATTCTCCGGACCATTCCGGATCTCCTCGTGATGTCCCGGATCCATTCCGAGACTCCGAACAACATTCGGTCTCCAACGCAAATTCCATATCTACTTAAAACAACTTCGAACCTTAAGTGTGTCACCCTACGGTTCGTGAATATGCAGACATGATGAAGACACCTCTCCGATCAATAACCATCAGCGGGATCTGGAGATCCATAACGGCTCCCACATACTCAACGATTATTTCGTGATCGATTGAACCATTTAACATACGAAACCAATTCCCTTTGTCTCGCGATATTCTACTTATCCGAGGTTTGATCGTCAGTATCTTCATACCTAGTTCTTCCTTGTTACTGATAAGTACTCTTTACTCGTTCCATGTTATGTCATCCCTTGTGACCCAGTCACATGCTTGCAAGCTATCTAGATGACATTCCACCGAGAGGGCCCAGAGTATATCTATCCGTCATATGGATGGACAAATCCCAATCTTGGTCTATGCGCTTCAACACATACTTTCAGAATACCCAATGACACCTTTATAACCGCCCAGTTACGAAGCGGCGTTTGATGTCATCAAAGTACCCATCCGGTGATGGTGATTAACATAACCTCATAGTCGAAGGATTAGGTTACTATGTATTTCAAAGCTTACAGCAATACGAACTTAATGACTTGATCTTATGCTACGCTTACTATGGGTGTGTGTCCATCACATCATTCTCCTAATGATATAACCTTGTTATTAATCACATCCAATGTCCATGATCAAGAAACCATGATCATCAATCAATCAACAAGCTAGTTCAACAAGAGGCTTACTAGGGACTCTTTTATGTTTACAAAACACACAAGTATTAGTGTTTCCTAATAATACAATTATAGCACGGGATGTAAACATTCATCATAAACACAAAGATATAATAATAACCACTTTTATTATTGCCTCTTGGACATATCTCCAACAGCATGTTGGCGGTGGAGATACGTCGTTGCTTCTTTGTCGCTGCCGACATTGACTCTTCGGTCATGGGAGTGCGGTTGAGATAGATGACATGCCTAGACGTCGACCATGGATCACTGAGTCAGGAGAGCGCGACGTCGTGGCTTCCATCCCGCGCTGCCGTATGTGGGGATGGCGTCCTGGGTTGAAGAGGATGCCGACCGCTCGGTGTTGACGTGATCGAGCTGGTCAATGACGCGCCGGCCACGACATGGCCATGGGGCGGGGGGGCAGAGGTAGAACAATGCCATTGTTGAATGCGATGTTCAGCGCCTCCTACTTCATCATGATGACGGCCTGCTCAGCAGCTTTCTTGGCCAGTGCGCCACTATTGGCCGCAGCCCGTGCAACAAGGATGCGGTCGTTCTCTTTCCGCCGCTCGTCTTTGAGCTTAGCAACTGCCCAATTTCTCGTGGCCTCTCTCTAGTCTGCCTGCTTCTCCGACTCGACCCGACGCTACTCCAACGTCAGTTCCTTCGCGAACTTCTTCGGCTTGGCAGCTTCTTGGCTGCACGCTGGCGGCACGCGCAACTGCGGGAGTGGCGGCGGGTTCCATCTCTTCCGCTTTCGCTCCCACCGGCCAAATTTTGCGAGAGGTTTTTTGGAGGGAATGGAATGGTTTGTGTGTCACTGGCGGGAGGGATCGGCAATGTCAAGGTGAGGACGCAGGAGGACGCCGCGCTGTCCGACATGAGACAACCATGACCCAAATTTAATGGATGGATGGATCAGTATGCGCGAGTCAGTCCGTTTGGACCGCACCACTGGGCCGTATTTTAGCTATCCTCATATCCGCGCGGAACTGTTTTATCGGCCGTCTCGGTGGAGACGCCATTAGTCAAGGAGGAGCTGATCCAGTGGCCGAGAGTTCAGGTGCATGAAGGACCAAGCTTTCCCGTAGGAAAGGAAAAGAAGACCATCATAGTCAAGGCAGAGTAGCAAACGTGGTTGGTACAGTACAGAAATAAGAAAATGAGCACTGTCGACTGAAGAGTGAACGTGATCATATATGTAGGAGTGGCAACTGACAGCAGAGTAGCAGACACGATACGGTGATCTGTGCTGACTCTTGCGTGCGCTCAATTACGGACCTGAATTCAGCGCCGCGAGCTATCAGCATTGATGTAACCCCAGTGGATTGGCAATGGCAATGGCAGCCAGTTCTCCGACATGCTGCATGTGTTCCCAGATTGACAAACATATGTAGTACTCTACTCGAGCTTCGGGGTTGGGGGACAGGAGTATTTTTCTCGTATGCAAAGTACTCCCTCCATTCACAATTACCTCGCATTCTACGTTTAATCAAAGTCAAATTTTATAAATTTTGATCATATATTTATGAAAAAATATCAACATTAACAGCATAAATATTATTATACTAGAATTATTATAAACTATATTTTTATATTATATGCATTGAAAATCATGTATGTTGATATTTTTTCTTATATTGTTCATTAAACTTTATAAATTTTGACTTTGATCAAACCCAGAACGCGAGGTAATTTTGAACGGAGGGAGTAGCAGCCGATGCCGCGAGATTTCGCGGTCAATTTTCAAGCCTTATCTTGACATGGCTTACGGACGGTCAGAAATGCCATGCTGACTGATTAATCAAACGGGGGAAATAAAACGGTCAGACGTCGCTAGCAGCCTCGCCCCTGAAAATGACGGTGATACCACATTGCGACATTGCCACTGCGCCATAAGTATACAGTATATTAGTACAGGAGATGGTTTCAGTTTCAGTTCGTCACCACCTGCCCTTTGAAATTTGAGCTCCAAAGTTGGAAGGATGTATATCTATCTATCTATCTATCTATCTGTCTGTCTGTCTGTCTGTCTGTCTGTCTGTCTGTCTGTCTATCTATCTATCTATCTATCTATCTATCTATCTATCTATCTATCTATCTATCTATCTATACTATAATTTTTTTTGAGGTAGGTTTGTCTGCAAACTTTTTGGTTCCGATTTTTAGTTAGACGGATTTGCCCCTCACAGTTCGGGGTATTTATAGGGTGTGCCACCGCCAAGTGGATCTGGTCAACAAATCCCTGGACCGGATCTTCTCCATCCCCAGCGGCCCAGCCGACCGCCTCGCGCCGTGCGGCCGTTCTCCATCCGCCGCGCCCTCCGCCCCACAGCGTATAGGTCCTCCAGCTCCTGCCGCTTTTCCGTGTGAGCGCCGACACGAGTATATATTTGATGGACGCCACCCCTGCTCTAGCTCCAAGTCCATTGATGGCCGCACTTCTTCTCCTCCTCCTTGTGCGTCCGCGGCTACGCGCATATGCCCAGCGCCGGTCGGCCTCACCTTCCTCGCCGGCGGGGCGCTCCTTTGACTAACCTGCAGGTCTGCTGCCTCGGCCTCCCTCCTGTCGGTGCTGCTCTGCCTCCACTGAAGCACGTGTGCAACCTCGCCCCAGCATCACATCCTGATTTGCTTTACCCGATGTGCTTTATTCCTGATCTGATTTTCTCTACTGACCTGGAGGACAATTGATCCAAGCTTATTCATGTCGTATCATGTTCCTTTTAGATTTTCCTTTGAATATTTGTGAATCTCAGATCCGACTCTTAGGTTCAAGTTCCCAGATCCGAAAATCATTTGCTAGGATGATGTATGAAAAAAAAATCTTATCTCATAAAATTTTCTGTACCATGCAATTTGTTCCACCGCAGTTGAGCAATCAGTCAATTAGTATTGTATATCTCCTCTAGGCTTGCTATCACTGCTACAGGCGTCGTCTGAATTCTCAAACCCACTATGTTCCTGCGAGACAACATGACTTCATGTCTTCATGTCCTTCATGACTTAATGTCAGTTGATTGAGTCCTTCATGACTTCACGAGGAAATATCTAGTGATAACACACCTCACATGATACCATGATACCATTTATGAAAAATCAATTTTACATTTGTCAAAAAATTTAAAATAAATTTCTAGGTGTTCACAAGAAGTATGTTTACAATACCTAGCATTTTCAAAACCAAATTCACAATATGCATGGAGAAATAAAAAAGACAAATTGCTATGTCATTTTGTGTTTTTGTCTTTTTGCTACCTATTCATGTTTGATTTGTCTTTTTTGGTTCTGTGTGTCTACTTCGAATTTGGTTCTGCAAATGCTAGGTATTATAAACATACTTCTAGTCCACATTCACAAATTTATTTTCAAATTTTTTGAACATGAAAATTTGAATTATAAACAATGGTATCATGGTATCGTATATGAGGTGGTATCACTAGATATTTCCTCAGTCCTGCGCATGGATAGACTGCGAATCTGATAATTAGTGTGCTCATGTTTTAGAACCTTAGGTGAATTTCGGCCAGTGAGCCATGGTAGTTAGCCCTGCTCCACGACTTTCTCGATTTGGCACGGGAAGAAGCTGATGGCTGGATCCTCTCTTTTCTGTTGAATTATTTGCTAGAGCAGCTAGAAAATCCAAAGTATAAAACCTGATGGCAACTCGTTGTTCAGAATACTGATAATGTAGTAGAAGCAAGTAGCACAGCTGTAGAAATAATGCACAAATGTATTCTATTTGCAAATTTCTACGTTGTTCTCAAAAGCATTTATCGAAACAAGATAGAGGCACTGATCTGACATTGAAAAATAGGAGCACGAGATGAAACTGAAGACAGTAGCGGTGACGCCTCCGGAACAAGAAAAAAAACATTGGAAATTAAAAACCGACATGGCGATGCCACCATTAGAAAAGATTTAATGATGTCGTCAACTACATTTCACCATCTGTCTATCCACATTTTAAAGACCGTTACAACGCACGGGCATTTAGCTAGTGATGACATAATAAAGCATAGATAAGTCATGTCAAACAGGGACTAATATGCATCTGCTTCACGTGCGTATCCGGGGAATCTGTGATTACGCTCACGGAACTACGACACGGAACCGGATACATAAGTAACCTGTAGGTACTCTCTTTGATTTAGGTTTATCTAAATTTATACATATTTAGATATGTATTAAGCTTTGATACATACGAATCTAGACAACGGCTCAATAATCGTCTTGTGCATGCATGGACGATGCATGTCACACGTACAACAAATATAATGTTACTGGTTCAGATCGAGCTCCCACCTGCATGACCGAAGAACAGTGGTGACAGTCACTAACGTCACGATCGAACAATAGATTAGCGAGCGAGATTCCCTTATACACTTTGCCTTTACAACTTGTCGCACGACATATAAATTGAATGACGATCGAGAGCGGCGCGCCTCTTTTGTTTTCCTTTTTGACGGCAACGGAGTGGCGAACCTCCTTGTTGCAGTGTGAACCATGAGAAACCGTGCCGCCATGAAAGGAATACCAGTAAAGCATCATCCATCCGTCGTCCTAATTGTCGTCCGATCGTGAGAATGAACTGCTTAACAGGGGTCGTCGTAGATTATTCGCAGCTTAAGGCGGCACCGAATGATTCTCGCTGTGATAGTTAGAGCAATTCTAACGATCACATATACTCCCTCCGTTTTATAATATAAGATGTTTTAGCATTGTCAAAATAATGTATCTAGGCTTCTTTTAGTGTGTAGGTTCAAAAAGGTTCGCTCCAAATCTACACACTAATTGGTGTCTAGATACACGACATTCACAAACCTAAAATATCTTATATTTTCAAACGAGGGAGTAACTCAAACGGTCAAACCGTAAAACGCAAACTGGACTTTTTAAAATCATAAGCAAACGATGTAGACGATGAATTAATCATACATCTGATCATTTTGAGGTCTCTCTACATTGGATCATACACAAAAGAACATCTGTCGCTAACCCTAACCCTGAAAAGAAACAAAATAGGCCCAAATCCCTCACCACAGCCTGCGGGTTGCGGCGATGCTGTACTCACTTCTCGTCAGAGTGGAGGATAATGACCTCCCGCTTGACGAGCTCGAGCTTGACACGGCTCGACGCCGCCTTCCGCTCCCTCTCCTGCCGCACCGCTACCGCTTGGACGGTTGCGCGCGTCTCCTTCGCCTCGCGCTTGGCCACCTCCTTTGCCTCCGTCGCCGACGCCTCGATCGAGCATGATGCTCGTGGCGGCTTCCAGCTCGGGGCCGTCACCGACAAAGTCGGCGGGGACCACGATGCGCCCGCAGTGGTCCTCTTCCTCTTCTGAGGCGTCCTTCTCTGTCCATAGCTCCTCCTCCTTCTGGACTGACGGCATGGTGGGTGCCTGTCGCACTCCACTCGAGCCCGCGTCGATGTCCTCGAAGTTGCACCATTGAAGCTACGACGGCGACACCTTGTGTGGTTGAGCCACTTCTTTGCCACTCGCTTCCTCGCCCCGAGCGACGGGACGCGACGGCGCCGCTTCCCCTCGAGCTCCTCCGCAGTGGGGGTGCCGTGACCGCGCGGGGGTGCGGAACGGCCCAACCCGCAGGCCCCAACTCCGGTGGACGAGCTCCTCGGCATCTTTGCTAGGCCGATTGGGTGGATGTGTGCTGGAGGGAGGCGGAGAAAGAGGAGTGAGGGCGGCAGCGGTGAGGGCTCCGGTCGGTTTACGACCCGTATCGGGCCTCTCGTGCAGTATTTATAGCGCTCACGTGGGCTGATTTTCGGTGAACCGTAAAGTCTTTACGGGCCCGAGCTAAGGTAGGGTTTCTATTCAGGCCCAAAAACAAGTTCCAAACCGCAAAATCGCCAAAATTTTATGGTTTTGGGCTTTTACAATATCTGTTGGGTTGCTTGCTCTTATATTGTACTATGTTCAGAATCCACATGCAGACTTTATCAAATGTTATCCATGTACTCTCTCCGTTATAAAATATAAGATGTTTTAGATTTTGTGTAGCCAATGTGTCTATATGTCTTTTGGCATGTAGGTTCGGAGTGATACGATTTGTTTCACGAAATCTGAAGCATTTTATATTTTGAAAGCGATGGTATCGCATGTGATGCAAGCATGGAAACTAATGTAATTAGCTTGTAGGATTATTGCACGAGCAACAGGCGTTAAATTACCGATCTCGGTTATAATCTTAGATGATACACATATGTAGTCTGTCCCGATCGAACGCTAGCTGTCGCAGCGCGTGAACACAACCTTAATTTTGCAATCCGACAAAGGTCGTTTGGACTCTGAACGAGTCCGATCCTTCACAGGTTTGACCGTTGACCCAGCCAGAGAAGCCTGGTGGTATCTTGTACCGTACCGTTGGTCAGTGAAAATGCTTAGAGAAGAATATAGCTGGACTAGTGGTTGATCTTGCTGGAGAAAAGGCTTCATATGAGGACAATTGGAAAATTAGGCTGCTGCGCGTGCGTGGATTAAGCCGGTCTTAGTTTTGGGGCAGTGACCGGTCAACAGTCCATGCAATATTCTGAGTTTCTGACTGGTCCCAGACCATACCTTTCTTTCAATCACACTGTTTCGAATACTAGCTCAAAGATGGCCTCAACAAAAAACAAGTGTTTGCCGGTTTGGTCATGTTTTCTTTTCTTTAGCATATCCTCCGTACACCTCTCGTGGTCACTTTCTTAGGCTGTATATATAATAAGTACATGAGCCAGGAAAATAACAAGCTTGAATATTAATATAGGAAAAGGCTGTGACACGAAAGAGAGTTTTAATTTTTTATTACTGTTACAAATTAAGCATTCCGACATTTACGTCTTCCGTTCATGATCATATCTGCTTAATAACTTCTGTTTGCTACATGATCCGGTTACATCTTTGTGACTTTTTTTGTCTGTCAGAAGAACGAAAAAAAAAAAGAACTTACACGGTACAGTTCCAGCCCAGTCCTACACGCCTTTGACCGTTCTCTTTGAAGTTCTGGATGACCAGCCGGAGGGCAGGAACGGTAAAACCGTCACGGTTACTTACCTCAAAAGCATGCCAACAGACAACAGTACCGTGCTTAACTTTGTATATCCACTTCTGCTTTGACCTCAGAGGACGAGTATTCACATCCAACGTTTTTTCTTAAATGGAGGTTGAACTCGGACTGTGCATCAAAATTATACACCTAACTTCTTCATCTATATTATTCCACGGTCTTTCAATCCCCAAGATAATTGACTTGGACGTGTGTAGACTCGCATATATAAATAAATCCAGGTCACTTATTTTAGGACGGAGGGAGTATATATTGATCTACCCGAAGCAACCTCCGACGGTTGTCGCTATTAGAGTATATTACGGTTTAGGTAATCTAGGATAGAGATATATCTCGTGTCTTGTCTTGCACTCCAAGATGATCCATGTACGCTTATATATACTCGTCTACGAGGTTCAATAATACAGCCATCGTATTCTGCCAATCTCCCTCTCCCTCTCTATCATTCTATATGGTATCAGAGCGGCAAGATCCTTGACCTAGCTGCCGCACACGCTTCCGCACCGCGCCGCCACCGGGGCTATCCTAGATTGCCTAAACGTAATATACTCTAACATCCCTCGCAGTCGTAACGGTAGCATCGTGAACAACTGGAACGTCGCGGAAGGTCATACTGGAGATAAAGCGAAGTAGCATCCATAGGCTGGCATCCCCCCGTAGAAGGAGCGGAAAGATCGTGGACGGTGTCGCGGCGCGATAGCTTGCACTGTAGAGGAAGCTGATCGTGCTCAAACGAGGTGGTAGCCCTTGTGCCGATGTCGAGGAAGCCAAGAGCGTGGGGCGGTGTCGTGGTCGAGGTAGCCGTGCGAGGGGTCGCCATGTCAGAGAGACTAGCAGAGGAGGCCTCCAGAACGGTAGTGAGGCGCAGAGCGGCGAAGAGAAAGATGCCGATGGATGCAATCCGTCCTACGGACGCTACTACATCTACAACGTCAAGTCCCCAAGATCGTCCCCAAGTCAGCCAAGTCCCCAAGATCGTCCCCAAGTCACCCAAAAAGATGGACCAGGTGCAGCCAGCTCCAGAACCGGAGTCTCCGCCGTCATCGCCCGGAGTCTCCGCCGTCATCACCCCAGAGAGTCCGCCCGATGCCAGCCAGAATGGCGCAACCAGAGTGTGTGGCCACAACCTGGCACGGACAGTCAGTAGGCCACATCGGACTCTACCCGGACACTACCCGGAGTGCCTGGCCACTCCGGACTGTCCGGCCCACCCGACCTGGACTGTCCGACCTAAGTGATGGGCCTGCGAGCCAACATCTGGGCCCTTGGCCCATGTCCCCTCTATTCCGCACCAAACCCTAGTTTTATGCCCAAACTACCCCTGAACTTGTGGCTGGCCTATAAATAGAGCCTCCGCCCCTCATTGTATCGTGTGTGTTTTTGCGTGTGTTCATCGTGTTCTTCACGAGGCGTGCGTCCGCTTCCGCTACCTTCTCCCTTTCCTCCGCTTTCCCATCGATTTGACCACAAGATCCGTGAAGATCGGGCCACCCACGGGGTTACCCCTTATTATATGGTATCAACAGCTTTTGGTTGCCACGGATTCCTCATCGATTTGGTCTTTTTCCCATAAATTCGAAAACCAAAAATAGCCCCAATTCGTGTTTTGGATCGATCTGTGATTTGAGAGCGTTTTGGTAGGTTTTGATCAGTGGATTACTTGCTAAACTTGTTGATCTACCTTCCCCTGTGTTCCCATAGCCTAATTCCTTGTTTTCCCCCCATCAATTTGAGGTTTTGGTTTGAGTTTTTCCGCCAAAATTTGTCCTGTTCATGTTCTAGAAGTTCTGGATCGACCGGACCGGACTGTCCGGCCTAAACGGACTAGAATATCCGCCCCGCCGGAGTATCTGACCTAAACGGACCGTAATATCTGCCCCGACCGGACTGTCCGGCCTGCGCGCCCCGGAATGACCGCCCCCTGCTGATAGAAAATTCTGCTTCACGGTTTTGAGCATAACTTTTGCATATGAACTTGGATTTTGGTGTTCTTTAGCTCGTTTTGAAGAGGAGAAGGAGCTCTACATCATCATATTCGTGGTTCCTGCTATCTACTTCAACCAAATTCCGTGAGCAATGCGGAATCCACCAATAAAGGGTAAAGATCGGCAAGGAAAGGTATAAAAATTCCACGACTTCTCCCCACTTGCTTTCCCTTGTGAGCTACACTATCTTTGCGATCAACAAACATCTATTGAGACTAGTTCCTCCTATGATTGCTTGGGCTATGCACATTTGAAACCTTGTAGAATTCCGAGCAAAAGTTGTGAGCGCGCTATCTCATATAGTTACTTTGTATAGTTGTTGGCACAAGGAAGAGGCAAGTGAAAAAATAAAAGAAAAGGAGAAAAAAATATAAAAAGAAAAGAAAAAGAAGAAAAAGAAAGAAAGAAACAAGTGCCTCATAGAATAGGAAGCGCAAACTCGATGAACATCAAATAGGTGGTACTTATTGTGCATATCTTGTAGCCCACCAATTTATTGCAATTGAACTAGCATCTCTCCTTGCACTTGTACAATACGAGCTTATAGTCTTCGCTAGGTAATCATTTGGTTCTTAAATCACTTTCTCCGTCGCACAAGTTCCATTTATCCCACCGTGTGTGTTTCTTTGGACATAATTCCTATCTTGTGGATTGACTTGTTTGCTTTGTGATCATCGTGGTTCTTTACTTGCCTTTACAATATCTTGATTTCGGATTGTTCTTGGACATGCCACCTTCCGTACCTATCCACCATAAGCTTTATGTATGTGTGTGTGTGTGTGTGTTTAGTGGTTAGTTGGTTTTGGTGTTCCGCGTGAACTTCACTTTGCTTGGTTTTGATTGCTCTCAAGTGTGTCCACTTGCACGATACTATCTTTCAAGGTAAAGTAAGGTTTGGTGTTGCATCCCTAACCTCCTACCACTTCCATATACACCACTTGGTCTTGTGAATCATGTCTAGGGACTCTGGAACCGAGGATGATATCTATGAAGAATCCATGATGATCCACCACGACTACGACTCCATAAGTATAGAGGACATGATGGAGCACTACACCGACAATGGCTCTGCATGCTTTAAGGACCCGGAGAATTGCACCTATGACGGATCCACATGCATGGAAGACATGGAGCACGCCATCTATGGCTCCTCAAGCAGGGAGGACTTGAAGCTCTACATCGACAATGGCTCCTCCTGCATGGAGCACATGGAGCACTACGCCGACAATGACTCCACATGCTTGGGTGACATGGAGTACTACATCAATAACGACTCCTCAAGCATGGATGACTTCGAGTGCTACAACGACGACGCCTGACCAAGCATGGAGGAGATGGCGAGTTTCACCCACTTCGAGGGCTCTTCCATGAGCCATGAAGAATACCTCCACCGCTTGGAGATGGAGGACTACTATGCCAAGCTAGCGGAGACGCATCATCAAGAAACCATGACCTTCAACGCCAAGCGTGCCACACCAAAGGGCACCACCTACTTCGATGATCCACCTCCAAGGCATCAAGTGCCACCACCTACATGGCATCATGCACAACCATCTCCAAGGCGATGAGCGCCATCACCTCCAAGCCGTCAAGCGCCACCATCTCCAAGGGGCCAAGCACGGCCATCTCCAAGGCGTCAAGTTCATCTACCTCCAAGGCATCAAGTGCCATCTACTCCAAGAAGAGTGGCGCCCAAACATCATCTTCCATGCAAGGTGTAACACCCCAACATTAGAGCTTAGAAATAAGCTGAGATAAGGTGTGTGCATTGCATCCATGCATAGAAAATCCAGGGAATTTTCGCGCAAACCTAAAAGTTGTGTGGAGGGATCGAGATCTCTCTTGTTCTGATAAAAGCATTTGAGAAAGTGCGACATATTTCGCCATGATCTCTACTATATATATTGGTGTTTAAGAGAGAGCAATTCAAAGTTGAATATTTGAAAGGGTAAATTTTGAATTCTAAAAGAGTTTGAAATAGAATTATAACTGGTAGTTGAGTTACAACTATAAATATATATTTGAGATCTTGTTTACAAGAATGATACAAATAGTCATAAGTATTTAAGTAAAAAGAGGAGGAATTAAATTATTCCATAATATGATATTATAATACAATTAGAATAACTTAAACAAGGAAATACTTCTTATTTCTTCCCTTTAGTCAATTGCAACTATACGAATACAATTGGATACAAAAAAATTAATAGCAGAATTCAAATAAGAAAGTTTATCTCTTATTATTTTCTTAGTCATAATAATAGTAATTCTTATACAAGTAAATAAGTAAGGAAATGTTACAAAAACAATTGTCACACGATAAAAAGAACTTTATTAAATAAACACTTATTACAATGTCTGTACAGAAGGCAAAAGAAAAGATTACAAAGGTAATTAAATAAAAACCCTAGACTAATATCTAGTTATTCTTAAACTAAGTTCTCAAATATCAGTGCTTCTGTACCTAAAACATAAAGGAAAGAAAGAAACAAAAGAAAGGAGATTAGTGATACTCTCAGTTATAGCGGTGAGTTGCACTTCTTAATCACATCATTGAGTACTTAATTCAGGGTCTATGTGTAGCATATGTTATTATCAGAGATGTGCCTTAGACAATCTGCATCACATGCTGGGAAGGGGCAGATTAACCCTTGGCATCATAAGAATAAAGGCCAAGCCAAGATAATATTAAAACAGCTGAAGCACATCCATACCACCAAGTTTCCACATGTGGGAACTTGCACCCAGTGGGGCCTAGTTGTAAGCAGCATACATATCCATGCAAATAGATGTGTTGTCAATGCAGCAACAGCCCCAACAAGCTCATAAAAGGAAGCACAGCCATAGCAGCTTTAGCTAGCTACTTTACTCTCTCCACACAGCCAAGAAAACCTTTCAGAGCTATCTCAAGAACACCACTGATTCATTCCCAGATCTACATCAATAACACCATAGCCACCATGACTCCATAGCGGAAATAGGCTAGCCTAGCAGATCAAGCTCATCAGAGAAATACCAACTAGGATCACTGGGAGGAAAGGCACCAACAACAGAAATAAAAGCTAGGATCACCGGTGGTAGAGAGGTGGCGGCACGGGGAGCACCCCGAGGGGCGCTGCAACCCGCACCTGCACACAGCAGTGGCGACCATGGAGGAGCGGTGTCACGAGCACCGCAGTGCCATCGAGGACAACGCTAGAGCACGGCTGACCAAACCCTAGCCATGAGGTGGGGAGGTCACCGTGGCCAGTGGAGAGCACCAGCACCAGATAGAGCAGGACAGCATCGTGTGGCGTCATCGTCCACACCGTCTTGCACCACAGCGGTGGTCGCGGTGGCCTGGGGCCGCCGGAATCATAGCAGCGACTGCGTCGCTAGGGCATCGCCAAGGAGAAGATCGAGAGGGAGAGAGAGGAAAATGACGGGGCCGATTGAGGCCGGTCCAGTGACCCTAGGTTGGTTTGACCCAACCTAGTGGGTCGGGTCGGGCCGGGCCAACCCAGTGGGCCAGGCCCATGTTTAATAAGAAGGTTTGTTTAAAATTTCTAATTGCAAATATACCCCTAGACTTATTTCAACTCTAGGAAAATAAATAAACATCCTAAAAATATATATAATATATCAAAATGATCACAAAAATAATATCTACCTAAGAAAAATATAACTTAACTTATTAAGTTTCATAATATGCAAATAAATAATAACACTATTAACTTCTAAATGAAATTTCATGAAATAAGTAAAAGTCCTAAAAATCAATAAAAATCATTTCTGTGTACTAAAATCATTATACTACCTTATAAAAATTATTAACTTAAATTATTACAAATAAAACTTAAAGCATATATTCTAAGATATTTAATACTTTGTGGAATTTTATAAAAATAAGAATGACACTTAAAAATAAATAAAAATCATTTTTAAGATCTAAAATACATATAGTTTACTAATATAATACTAAATATAATATTCCATAAGTTTTTAAGGTTTTAAAGTAATAAATTTTGAAGTTTTCTATAGAATACCATTTTATAAATTCTTTAGCAACATTTCTTAAATAAGAAATAATCACAATTTGGTACTAAACCTAAACTCCCTTATATGTAAGTACTTGTTCTAAAGTCATAACTTAAATACACTTTAAGTATAATATTATAATTTAAAGGAGAATTCTTTATAAAACCTTAAATCCAAGTAAACCAACAATTTTAACTAAGTGTTAAACATCATACATTTATGATAAAAGTAATGCTCTTCAATTCTCAACCACACCATACTTAACATGATTTTTTTAAACCCTAACACATTAATGTTATTAGCCGAAAATTGATTTATCTAATAAGACAAGTCAAACTCATAATAACCAAGAACATTTAAACTCATCATTCACTTAAATCGGAAGTGAATGATCTCACAGTCTCAAACATGCTTATTATAAAACTTAAAACTTTTAAATACTTTAAACACATCACACCCTAGGTCTATTTATGTTTTAAAGTTAACTTTAATTTAGAAAGTTATATAGATAATGTATAAAGTTTAATTATGTTTTATAGTTAACTTTTGTCTGTTTCAATCAAATCAGAAGGCATCTTAAATTCATATAATTCGATGCAACACAAACAACATTGATTACATTCTATTAACCACATAGATTATTTAAACCTTGGCAAAGAAACCTTTTCTTCAAAGGTTATTCGTTTTGCCACTTCAAATGACAACTTTACAAATAAGTTCTTTAACCCTTACCAATTTATCACACCAACATCCATCATAATTACCAAATAATAATTCACCTCAACCTCAAAGTGATATTACACTCACTGGCACACTTTACATGTTAAACATTTAAATTATTTGTAGTTATCTTGACTTAAGAAGTAAACATAAGAATTAGCTAATTCTTAAAAAGTGTCACCTAAAATAACTCATTCCGGTTATTCGGGATTTATCTTGGGATTTTACAAAATGCATTACATTACTTATGCATCAGGATATTGCTTCTTTAAACATTAGTCCTTACCGGACCAATGATGTTATTTACAGATTTTGGATCTTCTAGTATCTCGAAGACCGTGACTGCACAATCTTGCAATCACAGAAGGCAAGTTCACAACTTGCTCATGTCCTTTGATTATTTTCCATCAAATGCTTGTAACTCAAACGTTGTCATCACCTGCATTTCGAAAAGGTCAGAAAACACTATTTTCATAATAATATGATTATGGATTATTTACCAAATGGTAATAATCTATTGATATAGTTCCAATGGTAAAGGAACATAATATCTAGGACTTAACAACCAATGTCGCCAGTGATTCTAGCGCTGTATATTACGCGTCAACCATAAGACTTGGAATGGGACGGGAAAGTCAGCTATATCTTCTCCCTTTTGTATGGACGAATGACCTTATCGTGAGGCTGTTGATTTCTCGTGGAGTTCCAGAGAATCCAGCACATGGGTGGGACCCCTTAGTTCCCCACGAGCTAGGTGTCTAGATTATCTGTGCATCTCTGATTGGGTCTGAGTTCATCATAGTTGATGGTGACCGCCAGACAGAGTTGCGTATGGGGTCTCCGAGAGGCTACCCAAAGAGCAACCGTGGTAGTTGTCTCGGGGGATCGTGTCTCATACGGGGTCGCGGAGAGGGCAGTACTGGCTTGGATCTTAGACTGGGACCCACATCAAGGAATTGTGGACGAGAATAAGCTGCCCGGTTGTGCAACAAGGCTAAGATCTCTTATGGGAAAAGTGACGTACCTCTGCAGAGTGTAAGAAATGTGACATGTTACTCCCTGTTCCGGGAAGGAGCTATGAACGCGGCAGGAAAGGAACTCCATGAAGTTCTGGTCAACTTGTGAAGGCTGTCAGACATAGTTTTCAGAATAAAAGCAACCTTTGAAGAAATGTTTACGAAAACCTGCATTGCCTACGACCTATGGTCTGTGACTGTAGAGATAGTGCATCATACACTCCTTTTTAGTGAACTTGCTGAGTACGCTCGTACTCAACCGTATCTTCTTAACCCTTGCTAGATTTTAAGCCGTTGAAGACGATGTCAACATTCATTACTACTCAAGAAACCATCATCAGCAACTCAAGTTCTTCAATAGCGTCAATGAAGTCAACATACACATCAGCGAAAGTGAAGATAGAGTTCTTAAGTAGATAGGAGTAAATTCTCTAGCCATAAAACCTACTTCTGTAGAGCATTACAATAGCAGCAATGGCAAGCCAAATAGTTTATATGCTAGTCTTAGTTACTAGATATTTCTGAGTTATTATTTCTGGTTCTTCCTTGTAAGAAGTTCTTTCTCTCTCTTTAACCTAGAGTGTTCTCTGGATCTTCTATAAAGAGTCGAGTTGTAACCTATAGTCATGTCTTGGACCTGCTGTGTTTCTGTTGTACCACTCCGAGGGATGTAATACTAGTGAACGGTGTTTCATTGGTATTATATCACCGACTATAGCGTACTACATCATGTAGTGGTATGCTGGGTCACCGTAGCTGGTATCAGAGCATATGCTTTGACCTTAGGTTGGTAAACCTAGTAAATGGGTAGAACTTGTAGGAAGGATGTTAGTAACCATAAAGAGTTCTCTAGAAATATGATGGATATTCAATTGGGAATCATCTCGTCATGTTCCTAGTGCGATGATTCTTTATTATGCAATTTTCAATGAGTACCATGAGTTTTAACTCAATATGACTAATGATAATTTCTTATCTACAGTACAAGAATGGCACCCAGGTATCCACCTCGGAATGTTCAAGTGTTGAACAAGACCTTAGATGATTATAAAGATGCTTGGACAATCACTCTAAGACAACTTCTATGGAGTCTGGATTGTGAGTCTCGACTTCTGGTCAAGGTTTACAGTTTCTATGATGGACGGATATTGGCCAAGTATCGTATCCTGATCATGTTACCCAAGAAGTTGGGAGTGCGTGGAGAAATGTCATCGGGAGAAGAAAGATGTATGGCAACAACCTATCATATTGCAGTAGTAGCAGCCATAACCAAGATAAGGGAACAGAATTCCAAGGCATTGGAAGGTACTACCTATACTGTTATACCCCACGAAACTCCTAGTTCTAATCCAGAGTTAGATCATTCTGCTCTGGTAAGGACCAAACCTACTCTGGCAATAGAGTATATGGATCGTTATAAGTCTTTACTAGACACGTTTCACAACAATCATCAAGTGCTAGTTCAAGAGTTGGACACTATCATTGAGGATTTCACTGATCCTGCAAAGGCAAAGGCACATAGAAAGAAGTTTGTTAGAGAAGCTAAGCACTCAAAGCCAATCTTTTCCGGAGAGGTGTTTGAAGAAACGGAGTTTAATGACCCACACTCTTAAGTCTATGCCTATTACCTAGTCGAGCCTCAGCAACCAGTAGACCCATGGACCAAATACGAGGAGGAACAGAGGATATGGAATGCACCCAATCCCAATAATGTCATTGGAGATACTACCAGATGGGAAGGCCAGTCTTATGATGAAGTCATGGGACAAGCTACACTCCATGAATCGGGTAAGGGAGTAGAAACCAGTTATAATCCTATAGAATCATATGGACCCTATGGGAGTAATAATATTCCCATTAAGCTAGAAGAATGTCCTGGTGGTTACTACACCAATATGTACGACTGGATTGTGGAAAAAGCAAAGAATGCCTCTTACTTTGAGGATGCACCCGGAGGAGGACAGAAGAATACTGAAGAAGGAAACGAGTATGATGGTCATTTCTCAATGACTAATCTCACTCTTGGTACTTCTACTCAAGGTTACGCACCTACTGGAGGTTCTGATGCACCAGAAGGCAGTCGTCGAACTTCGGGTCATCATGGACGAAAGCTCTAGAAGCCCAGAGGTGAGTGAAGAAAGTAAGAATGGACGTAATTTAGATAGTAGTGTGCTTGAATAATGTACATATTGGGTAGTGTGTATTGTAGTGTTTGTGAGGCTTGCTAAAATAAGTGAGAGTATGCTCACATGAGCAAGAAATCCCTTGTAATATGAGGAGGTAGTGTACAGGGGGAGTGTCTTGCTGTGGTTGGGGAGTTGTAATACTTCGAAGACGTATGTTTAATACATGGTATATGTTTGAGTATTTCTTGGTTTTTCTTGGATCTTCTTGATTTACTAGATCTATACATGAAGTCTGACTTGATGTGCGAGTGCATGTTGAACTATCAAGTTCTTACTTGATGTTATAGACCTAGGTAGAAAAGGGAATTTGTGTAAGGGAGTGACGAGTTCCGAAGATCAAGATGAAGACTTGCAAGAAGAAGGAAGCTACATATAGGTGTATCAAAGCTATTTTGAGTGATGGATAAATTCCAATTCACTATAAGCTGGAAATAAGAAGGAATAGTATTATTACAAAGGCGGTGGAGCAACATTAGAGGAATTTAAGTTCAACTGAGATAGGTGATGTTATATCAAAGCTAACAATATAGTCATCCTAAGTTCATGGAAATATCATGAATGAATGTGAAGGAGAAGTTTGGAAACCATAGCTGGTGTTCAAGCTCTGACAACTTAGAGAGAATGCCAGTAGTAAGACCAGAACCTGTATGGTAATTCGTACACTTAGGAGGATCCGAAACTAGTATTCGTAATTAGAATCCGCAGCTGGTATCAACTGGTATCTATAGCTGGTATCTTAATGATGTAGTGAAGTAAGTCATATTTGTGTAATCTAAAGAGTATAAAACTTGGCCTAAGTTAGCTTAAGTCTAAAGGTATATACAATTAAAGATCGTCTTTCGAGACGCTTCGTGAAATCGGGGTTACTAAAGCAAAAATGTCCAGAAGGTTAAGGGTAAGGCAAGTAGCGTTGGAAGATTTATTATGGAGATCCACTACTATGTGGGTGTACCGTAGATTCTTTCGTGAAACCTTATATAGGTAAGATTCAAGCTAGATAGAGACCAATACCTTAACTATTGGGTATTATACATGAAATTTAGAGATCATTAGGAAACCCCAAGGGGGAGAGTAAACAATAAACACTGAAGTGTAGTTGTCCAACTTTCTG
Source organism: Avena sativa (assembly GCA_916181665.1). Classification (NCBI taxonomy): domain Eukaryota; kingdom Viridiplantae; phylum Streptophyta; class Magnoliopsida; order Poales; family Poaceae; genus Avena; species Avena sativa. The sequence goes on along the minus strand of OV702295.1, from coordinate 452,344,941 downwards.
ACTAAAGGTTGGAGAAGTACTAACTATGATGAGATTAAGCCTTATTCTCATAAGGCTATAAGAAATCACATGTATAAGAGTACTCTCTAGAGTATGTCCGGATGAAAGATCAAAGGATATTAACTTCTTAACCTAGTGGACTAGTTATAAAAGAGGAAACAGCTAGTAAGTTGTCCTGAGCCTACTAAAATACTCTAGTGTAAAGTAGTAGGAAAGCCTGATTGGAATGGAATAAATGTGTCCCAAAACCAATCCTAAGTAGAATTATGAAGACATAACCCAAGGGATTATAGTAGAAGGAGTCATGCTACATATTGAAAACGACATACGGAAGTTGCCAAGTATAAAGAGAATTCAAGGAAAAAGATCTGGATACGGGATACCACAATTATTCCAAATTGTGATCACGATGGATTTTGAGAAACGACGTGATCAATACAAGTCAACTCCTCATTCCAAAACGCAAGAGAATACGAACTTCGGGGACGAAGTTTATTTTAAGGGGGAGAGTCTGTAACACCCCAGCATTAGAGCTTAGAAATAAGCTGAGATAAGGTGTGTGCATTGCATCCATGCATAGAAAATCCGGGGAATTTTCGCGCAAACCTAAAAGTTGCATGGAGGGATTGAGATCTCTCTTGTTCTGATAAAAGCATCTGAGCAAGTGCGACAGATTTCGGCATGATCTCTACTATATATATTGGTGTTTAAGAGAGAGCAATTCAAAGTTGAATATTTGAAAGGGTAAATTTTGAATTCTAAAAGAGTTTGAAATAGAATTATAACTAGTAGTTGAGTTACAACTAGAAATATATATTTGAGATCTTGTTTACAAGAATGATACAAATAGTCATAAGTATTTAAGTAAAAAGAGGAGGAATTAAATTATTCCATAATATAATATTATAATACAATTAGAATAACTTAAACAAGGAAATACTTCTTATTTCTTCCCTTTAGTCAATTGCAACTATACAAATACAATTGGATACAAAAAAATTAATAGCAGAATTCAAATAAGAAAGTTTATCTCTTATTCTTTTCTTAGTCATAATAATAGTAATTCTTATACAAGTAAATAAGTAAGGAAATGTTACAAAAACAATTGTCACATGATAAAAAGAACTTTATTAAATAAACACTTATTACAATGTATGTACAGAAGGCAAAAGAAAAGATTACAAAGGTAATTAAATAAAAACCCTAGACTAATATCTAGTTATTCTTAAACTAGGTTCTTGAACATCAGTGCTTCTATACCTGTAACATAAAGTAAAGAAAGAAACAAAAGAAAGGAGATTAGTGGGGGTTAGTGATACTCTCAGTTATAGTAGTGAGTTGCACTACTTAATCACATCACCGAGTACTTAATTCAGGGTCTATGCGTAGCATATGTTCTTATCAGAGATGTGCCTCAGACAATCTGCATCACATGCTGGGAAGGGGCAGATTAGCCCTTGGCATCATAAGAATAAAGGCCAAGACAAGATAATATCAAAACAGCTGAAGCACATCCATAGCACCAAGTTTCCACATGTGGGAACTTGCACCCAGTGGGGCCTAGTTGTAAGCAGCATACACATCCATGCAAATAGATGTGTTGTCAATATAGCAACAGCCCCAACAAGCTCATAAAAGGAAGCACAGTCGTAGCAGCTTCAACTAGCTACTTTACTCTCTCCACACAGCCAAGAAAACCTTTCAGAGCTATCTCAAGAACACCACTGATTCATTCCCAGATCTACATCAAAACACCATAGCCACCATGACTCCATAGCAGAAATAGGCTAGCCTAACAGATCAAGCTCATGAGAGAAATACAAGCTAGGATCACTAGGAGGAAAGGCACCAACAAAAAAAAGATTGAGTACAATGACAAAGATAGCTGGCTGATCAAGCGCATCAACAGCAAGTTCTAGTAATTCACCCAGCATCAGGTTATTCTCTATTTCCATGATCAACCATAGTATATGTGCTTACTTTATTTCACCATAAGAAACAAGGGGATCAAATAGGATGTTGCAAATCAATATCTATTCAATTACTCTTCAACTAGAACATATTTAGGAGGATAGGTGGATTGTTTCTCTCAGAAATGCAAAGTTGCTATGCAAAATCATCATAGAGAATTTAAAAGTCATCAAGTAATATCTATTCTTTAATGAAATCTTGCCTCAGCCTATGCATCATTGGCTGGGTCATAGTAGCAGGTCATGCTTGTTAGGTCCACTGATGTGTACTCACCTCAAGGGGACACCACAGCAGTAGATCTAATGACGGCAGAAGCCACCAAGTTCTTTACCACAGCACCAAGATCATCTATGAAGGAACCACTGGAGCAATCACTTGGGCACACATTAAAATCATCAATAAGTATCCATATATGATCATGCAAGGGCATGATCAATCATAAGTAGTTAGGCAACAAGTAAAAACAAGTGGTTTTTACTTTAAGAAGGATCTTAGACCAGCATCATAGACCAAAGAGGATCTAGCCTTAACTAGATATCAAAAAATCTCAGCTGCTAGTATACAGGGCACATTCCCAGTAGGGTAGCACCTATGTACCTAGCAGATTCATTTTTGCTTGAGCACAAGGTCAAGTACACTTTCCTAAACCCACATAATCATCTTCCTAAAAGATTTTAGGAATCATTTATTAACTTTAATTAGAATGAATAGCAAGGGTCAACACTGTCTAACACCAGGCTACAATATTGAGAACCTCAGCAATCAAGGGAATTAAATCATCTTCCTATAAGCATATAGGAATCATTCTTCTACAAGATCAATTCAATATTCATGACAGAGAATAGAATAAATATTATTCACCATGGTTCTACACAGTATCAAGATAGATTTCTAAGCAAAGCCATAGATTATAGGGTACTTCATAGAAAAGTACCAAGTCAATTAACCAAGTAACATCAGTTTAGAATAGAGGCATCCCAACTCAAACCATAATACTGAATTTACCACCAATACCAATAATAACCCGGGTATCTGCATAATCCTAACCATGCATTTATAGGATGTTCTCTGATAAAGAACATGGTCACAGAATATGATCAAACAGAGTTTAGCAATACACATCAGTAAGGTCATCTGCAAGAGTATTGCCTAGGAAACTGACCAAGAGGCTAAGTTAAACACCACTACAAAGGATGAACCCTAGAATTAGGGATAAACCCTAAATAGGGAAATCCATCGTAAGTAACCGCATGGCATGGATTAGAGATAAGATAGATCACAGAGAGGAGAGGAGAGCACTTACTCGAGTTCCTCGTAAGATTATCAGAGAAGAAGCAGAGAGGAGGCAGATGGCAGAGAGGTGGTGGCACGGGGAGCACCCCGAGGGGCGCTGCAACCCGCACCTACACACAGCAGTGGCGACCATGGAGGACCAGTGTCACGAGCACCACAGCGCCATCAAGGACAACGTGATGTCTACGCACTTATATTCTTGTAGACAGTTGTTGGGCCTCCAAGTGCAGAGGTTTGTAGAACAGCAGCAAGTTTTCCCTTAAGTGGATCACCCAAGGTTTATCGAACTCAGGGAGGAAGTGGTCAAAGGTATCCCTCTCAAGCAACCCTGCAGTCAAGATAAAAGAAGTCTCTTGTGTCCCCAACACACCCAGTACACTTGTCAGGTGTATAGGTGCACTAGTTCGGCAAAGAAATAGTGAAATACAAGTGGTATAGATATAAGACAACGGTGCTAGAAAATAGCTTGATGGCGTGGAAGAGACTAAAGGCAAACTGAAATAAAGATGGAAGCAAGCAAACATGTAACAGATCTAGTAGCAAATGGTGTTTCAATGCTTAGAAACAAGGCCTAGGGATCATACTTTCACTAGTGAACACTCTCATATAAATATATTATCTTCATGATACTACTCTGAACTACTCTCTGGTTGGACACTCTAACCATGGTAGGGCTATAACAGCACACCTCAAAGTAAGCCTTTCCCATCTAGAAAAGCCCACACTGTCACCTTGAGCACTATATGGTTCCAACAAACACCACAATTTCATAAAGACATCCAACTCCAAATATAACTCATAACAAGTATTTGTAATCTCTAGCCTAAGTGCCACCATGGTGTGCACGCTATCACTTTCACACACGTGGGGAGAGCAGAGATCTATTAAAGCACTTGAGTAGCAAGGTAGATCTACTTGATTGCAAAGCTCATGATCACAATATGATCATGCATAGGGAGAGATGAACGCATAGCTACCGGTAGAACCCTTAGCCTCGAGGAAGAACTGCTCCCTCCTCATCATGGGAATCAGCAACAGCGATGGAGATGGTGGTGGAGATCGACGGAGATGGCTCCGGGGGCACTTCCCCGTCCCGACAGGGTGCCGGAACAGAGACTCTCTGTCCCCCGAATCTCCCATTCGGTGGCGGCGGCGCTGCGGAACTTTTCGTCGCTAGAGGCTGGACGATTTAGGGTTTCTGCATTGGGAGGCATCTTACATGCGAAGAGGCAAGGTCGGTGGGCAGCCAGGGGGCCCAAACCACCAGGTGGCGCGGCCAGGGTGGACCCGCGCCACCACATGGTGTGGCCACCCTGTGGCCCCTCTCCGTCTCGTCTTCTGGCTCCGTGAGTCTTCCAGTAAAATATCGACTTTGGCTTTTGTCCGGTCCAATTCCGAGAATATTCATTTTCTTACTTTCCTAGAACCAAAAATAGCAGAAAACAGGCAACTGGCACTATGGCATGTTGTTAATACGTTAGTTCCAGAAAATGTGTAAAAGTACTCCAAAGTGTGGACAAAACATAAGAAAGTAGATAAAAACCAAGCATGGAACATCAAAAAGTATGGATACGTTAGCAACGTATCAACATCCGCAAGCTTAACTCCTGCTCGTCCTCGAGTAGGTAAGTGATAAAAAGAAAGAATAATTTTTGAGGTGACATGCACCATCATAAACTTGATCAAAGTATTTGTAAAACATTTGAAAGCTGGGATCATAGTACTTTAACATAGTATGAAAGATAAAGTTCTAACAATAAGACATAGCAACTATGTTGTAACATGAAAAGGCACACACAAAAAGATTCATGAATAACAATGCTTTGCAATATGTTTGTTTGTTTCACATAAAGAAAACATAGCATTGTGGCATTCAGCTTGTCCCTCATAGAGTAGCAAACATAAATGCATAGGACACCTTCAAAGTTTATAAGAGTGACTAGATACAAATAGTTTAAGAACAAGCAATATCAAAGTTATGCACCAATCAACAAGTCTTGGGACAATGCACATTAAACTAAGAATGTCCACTATGCTCTCTCAATAGGTGCATAAAGACAAAAGATGGAGACTCAACATAAAAGTAAAAGAAGGGCCTTCATAGAAGGAAGCAAGGATTCAAGTTTCATAAAGAGCTTCCAAATATTTTGGTACTTATTAGCTTTCAGCTCTCATTACCCCTATCATAAGCATCTTTAGGTGATTAAGGTTAAAGTTACACAACTAAGAGGATATGCTTGACAAGTTATAAGCCGAAATCTCATGCCCCTTACTTACGAAGACCGAACCTCATGCTACTCAACTTTAGTCACAAGTAAGCTCTTGTCATTGTAAGTACATATGTATCATAGAGAACCGCCAACGGGGTACCCCTTGCACATGATACAGGAGCTATCCCATAATCTAAATGACAAGGCAAGCAGACAATGAGCATCTCAGCGATCTTTTTATTTGCTATTTGCATAGGTTTTTATTGCAGATGCTTCATAGAGTGCTCATTATGGTTATGCTGCAAGTTTCCACCATGATTAGGCATGGCTTAGGCTAGTGTAACACCCCGTCCACTCCTGGGCCCGGGGGGTGTCACTCCTGGCAGCTTAATAGGATATCTAGACTGGCCCCACAGACCAACACTAGTCTTTTCTGCGCACTTTGTCCTCACTCGTGCGCACCCGGTTACCCACTTCCTGGTCGGTCACCCATCCTAGAATTGCTCTAGGCTAAGCACGCTTAACCTTAGAGTTCTTTTCGAATGAGCTTTCGGAAAAGAAGTTGCAACTTGTTGATATGGGTATCCTATCAATCCTATTAAGCCATGTGCCTGGATCTCACATACACCCACCCTTTAGAAGATCGATGCCCTCATCGATCAAGCACACCCCAGGAACGTTCCCTCTTGGCACGCGTCTGTGCGTCTAGTGCCAGCACATGTGCCATGCCGTGTCCACTCCGGGCCACACGCGCCATGCTCCACATGTCCCGCCACTGACCCGCACACACTCGTGTAATCGCAAGGGTCGGCTCTGATACCACTTGTAACACCCCGTCCACTCCTAGGCCCGGGGGGTGTCACTCCTGGCATCTTAATAGGATATCTAGACTGGCCCCACAGACCAACACTAGTCTTTTCTGCGCACTTTGTCCTCACTCGTGCGCACCCGGTTACCCACTTCCCGGTCGGTCACCCATCCTAGAATTGCTCTAGGCCAAGCACGCTTAACCTTAGAGTTCTTTTCGAATGAGCTTCCGTAAAAGAAGTTGCAACTTGTTGATATGGGTATCCTATCAATCCTATTAAGCCATGTGCCTGGATCTCACAGCTAGCGGCCCAGGCGTTTCTCTAACACACATACAAACTCCATGATCTTACAAGTTCCACTTTTATTTCACACCCCCGAGATCCATAAGCAAAATAATCATGATATCAACGGAATAATAAGTGCAATGTTGAAAGCGTTCCCCATGATACATGGTTCTGCTAACTTCAACTTATAAAGTGCAAGCATATACGCAACAAAGATGGACACAATGGTTCAAGTTTATTAAATGCAAGAGAAGTAAAGTGTGCCATCAAGTTCGTGAGAGCTTTAATCACTAGTTTTCACATAACAAGTTTAATTCGGAAGGTAGATAAAAACATGAATCTACTTGGAATAACAAATGCTAATAGGTAGGTATGGTGGACTCTTTGGAATAACTTGGTTTTATTTGGAGTTGGATGCATGAGTGGAACTCATACTTGGTTATGGAGGCTAGCAAAAGACTGGGCGCGACCAACTAAGAGAGCAATAATGGCCATAATCATGCAAAGCGACAAAACATCATTGATTAAAGCATAAAGTGATATTACAAGTCGAAAACTAAAGGATCATCAAGGCTATAGCGACTTGGGATAGTCATAACATGGTGTGAGCATGCGCCAAGTCAACCCAAATAAAGCATCAAAGGAAATTACCACAATACTATGCTTTAATATGCTAAAACAACGCATGATTCTTTCAAGGCACATTAAGCAATCTCAATTGTTTATAACAAGTCATGCTACAGCAATAATCACTAAGCATAAAGCCAAAACAATATCAAGCATGACATGACAAAGCATAGGCCACAGTAAAAAACAAACTTCTTTTACCACTTAGGCATGAACTTTCCTACTCTTTTCCAATCCAAACCAAAGTTATTTGAAAACTAATGTATGAATGATGGGGTCCAACCAATTTATTCAAGCAAACTAAGAAAAACAAGCAAACGAAAACCAAAACAAAAACAAAAAGAAGACGCTCCAAGAACAACACAACTGTGCATGAAACAATAAAAATGAAGTGTTTGGAAGAAACCTGAGATTTTTATTGATGAAGAAGGGGATGCCTTGGGCATCCCCAAGCTTTGATGCTTGTACTTCTTGGATATTTGTTGGGGTGACACGGGGTGGCATCCCCAAGCTTGAGCTTTAGTCCATTCTTCATCTCATTACATCATTCGTTCCATACACCTGAAATTTTTCCTTCATACAAAACTTCACACAATCTTTATTAGCAACATTAGTGCACTAAAGATAATAAGTCTTTGGGTTCAGTTCCAACACCAATAAAACTTTCATTAAAACACAAGCTACTGTAGCACTTCCCTAAAAAAGCTCAATTACCCAAAAGAACTCAAAAAGGAAATCAACAAGAAGCAAATGCAAATAATGGCAGAAATCTGTCAAAACAGACCAGCAGGTAAAAACCATTTTTTTCAAAGACCTTCTGTTGCTCAAATCAAAAAGTGCTGAACTAACGAAAGTTATATAACAACCTGGGGCAGAAGCACAAAAATTCACGCCTCAAAAATACGTACAGAGATTTTACATGGGTTTTTACACTGAAGAACAAAAATCTGTTTCGGGACAGCAACTTTCCCAAGCATTATTTCTCTCTTATTAGAGGTTACTCCTGGCACAAAAACCACACAAAAAGGATAAGGAGAGGTTATTACAGAGGCAATAACTTCCAAGACTCAACAAAAGAAAAACTTACTAAAAAATAACAGGTTGTCTCCCAAAAAGTTCTTTCTTTATAGCCATTAAGATAGGCTCGGTAATTTGAGAAGATGCTCACATAAGAAATATGAATTGAAGCAAAAGAGAGAATCAAGGAAAAAATATGATACACATTTAAGTCTAACCTACTTCCTATGCATAGGAATCTTGTAAGAAAATAAATCAAAGAAGCACATAGTAACAAGAATGGGTAGATAAAATAAGAGCAACTTTGGAACTTTCAATATAAAGATAGGTGTTTTAGTAACATGAGAATTCCAATAACCATATTTTCCTCTCTCATAATGATTTTCAGTAGCATTATGAACAAACTCAACAACATAAATATCACACTCATCCTCCTTTGTTAAGCATGGAGGGCGATCAAATAAGGTATTAGTTAAAGAGTTACTCTTATTGGGAGGTAGACATGGGTAGCTGCTCCATTCGTCCTCCTCTTGATCAACACTCTCCTCCTCTTTTTATCCAATGAGCTTCCAGTTTAAGCAATTTCTTCTTCCATAGGCTCCTGCAAGGCATTAGTCTCTTCCATTGGTGGAGAGCATCTATTAAGATATTCAAAATATAGCCATTTTCTTCCTTATAATTATCAAAGCAAATTTTAAGTATATCATAAACCTCATATTTATATGGTGCATCATCAGTATTTTCAAGCAAATAAGCATGTTCGAATGCACCCTTCCAAGCAATAAATTCTTCAATTTGCTCCACATCATAAAATTCATAATTTCCCCTAACATAAGAAGATATGGTAACATCACCATTATACTCACATTGAAAAGGGAGGTGTTTATACCTCCTACAGCAACAAGATTTATCAAAGAAATAAGTAACATTATAAGTAGAGCACATGTTTCTAGCAATGGTATACAATTTATCAATTTGTTCCCATAAGTGTTTCCCTTTTTGTGACAAACGGTGTTCCTTATAATAATATTTTTGTTCTTCCATGAACCCACCTTGCCAATAAAATCCAGTTTCAAAGAAACCAACCATTGATAAAAAGCATGATAAAGCAAGACAATAATAGACCAACAAAAATAACAACTATAGTAGGAACTAATTATTTTTGTATTTTTGATAGAAAGAAACAAGCAAACTAAGCAAAATAAACTAAGCAAAACAAATAAAACAAAGTAAAGAGATTGCTTATGAGGGACTCCCCTTGTGAAGATGTCCTTGACTCCCTGGCAACGGCGCCAGAAAAAGAGCTTGATGGCCCAAAATATATCGAGCTCATTGAGGAACCCCAAGAGGAAGGTATGATGAGCACAACAGTAAGTTTTCTCTCAGTTATGAAACTAAGGTTATCGAACTAGTAGGAGCAAGGAAACATCTCCAAGGTGTTGTTTCCAACTTGGAATCCCGCACAACACAACCACAGAACTTTGCCCCCAACTTACAGTGAGGTTGTCAATCTCACCAGTTTTGCTGAAAACAAAGGATTAAACGTATTGTGTGGAAGAAAGTAGAAGCTTGCAGAAAGTAAATAGAAAATATTAAACAGTTGTAGATTGATGGTAAAAGAAAGGATCGGGGTCCATAGTTCACTAGTGGTGATTCCCCTTAAGATAGATAGCATGTTGGGTGAACAAATTATAGCGGGGCAATTGACAAACATCGAGAAAGCATACATGCATATACTAATCATCTTGACTCCTTTGAGATTCGATTGGGCATTACAACATTATACATAGACCGTAATCCAACTGCATCTATGGCTAATAATCCACCTTCAGGTTATCATCCGAACCCCCTCCAATATTAAGTTGCAAGCAACAGATAATTGCATTACGCATTGCGTGTAAAGTAAACAATACGATTGTTCTATGAACAAAGGATTGTTGTTTTCTCCCTAGTAGAAACAACACATCTAGTACCTTAGAGATTTCTGTCACTTCCCCAGATTACTAGAGGCATGAACCCACTATCGAGCATAAATACTCCCTCTTGGAGTTGCTAGCATCTACTCGGCCAAGATAGTTACTAACAACGGAAAGCATGAAAGATCACAAATAACAAAGACATGATAGAATCAATAATCAATCTGAAATATCATCTCAATATCCATCGGATCCCTGCAAACACAACATGTAGGATTATAAATAGATGATCTTGATCATGAACGGAGCTCACAAGATCTAAACATGATAGCTCAAAGGAGAAGAACCAACCATCTAGCTACTACATGGACCCGTAGTCCAAGGATGAACTTCTCACGCATCACACCAGAGGCTTGCATGGTGATGAAGAAGGCCTCCAGGGTGAATTCTCCCTTCCGGCAGGGTGCCGGGAAGAGCTTCAGATCCCTCCTGATCTAGGGATGGAGATGACGGCGGCTACAGACTCTTTCGTGGAATTTTGCTCGGGTACTTAGGTTTTCTGTATCGGAGGCAATATATAGTCGGAAAGGGAGGCCGAGGGGGTGCCCTAGGCGGCCCACACCACCCCCTGGCGCGGCCAGGTGTTGTGGCGGCCCTCTGGCCCCTCTCCGTCTCGTCTTCTGGATCCGTGTCCCCCTCGGTAAAATATTGACTTTGGCTTTTGCCCTGTCCAATTCTGAGAAAATTCATTTTCTGACTTTCCTGGAACCAAAAACAGCAGAAAACAGGCAGCTGGCACTATGGCATCTTGTTAATAGGTTAGTCCAATAAAGTGTATAAAAAGTACTCCAAAGTTGGAACAAAACATAAGAAAGTAGATAAAAACCAAGAAAGGAACATCAAAAATTATAGATATGTTAGCAACGTATCATCCCCTAAGAACTATGCAAGATTCAACCCAATTGTTACAGCGGTATAGAGTGGTGATGATGGTGCTGGTGGAGATGATGGTGGTGGTGGTGATGATGATCCCGATGAAGTCCAGCTTGATGGTGGTGTTGATGGCGACGATCTCCCCTCTCTGGGAAGGAATTTCTCCGGCATAATATGTCTGGCAGAGAGATCTTTCTCTCTCTGTAGTTTTCCGCCCCGCAGAGGCGGCAAAATATTTCTGTGGTTGCTCCCCGAGGCTTAGGGTTTTGTGGGGATAATATACTCCAAAGGGGAGAGCCTGGAGTGGGCCAGGGTGGCCACACCACCTGCTGGCGCGGCCTAGGGCTGCCCACACCAGGGGGTGGTGTGGGCCCCCTATGGCCCATCTCCACTCCACCTTCTGGCATCCTTCGTCTTCTGGAAAAATAGGATTTTCCATATATTTTCCCGGATTTTCTGATCTTCACGAATTTTGCCTCCAAACAACCCCTTTTCCATCATAATTCTGACTGCAGCGGTCCATGCTCCAAAAGTCATCAACCATGCAAAAACAGATGAAATAACATAAGTATCATCTCTTAATATGAAATATATCAATGAATAACAGTAAATTATGATATAGAATAGTGATGCAAAATGGAGGTATCAACTCCCCCCAAGCTTAGACTTGGCTTGTCCCTAGGCGAAACTGAGCTCAATAAACATGACCTCAGGTTTATGGAGTGAAGAGTCGATAGAAGAATATGGACAAGAAGCATCGCATTCATCAATACATAGATCATAATAGCAGACAACTCACCATTATATAACTTAACTTGAAATAAGTAAAGGAAACACAATAAAGATACATAAAGTAAATCACAATTGGTAATGGCAAACTTAGCTCTTGGTCGAAGAACAGTTGACAATTTGCAGGAGTTCAAACATAATGGGTTTTCAAATGATAGCTTTCAAAGTAATAAAAACTAAGATAAGAGCAATGTGCAAACCAAGGAACATAAGAAACATGATTGAATAAATCATCATATGAATGAATGAAACACAACAACTCAAAATACTTGCTGAGATAGAGAGGATAGGTTTACTGACTCAACTAGAAAGTAAAAGATAGGCCCTTCACAGAGGGAAGCAGGGATCTCAAGTTTCATAAAGAGCTTCCAAAAATTATGGTACTTATTAGCTTTTAGCTCTCATTGCCCCTATCATAAGCATCTTGAGGTGATTAAGGTTAAAGTGAACAAATATGAGGATATGCTTGACAAGTTATAAGTTGAAATCTCATGCCCCTTACTTACGAAGACCGAACCTCATGCTACTCAACTTCAGTCACAAGTAAGATCTTGTCATTGTAAGTACATTTGTATCATAGAGAACCGCCAATGGGGTACCCCTTGCACATGATACAGGAGCTATCCCATATCAAAATGACAAGGCAAGCAGACAATGAACATCTCAGCGATCTTTTTATTTGCTATTTGCATAGGTTTTTATTGAGGATGCTTCATAGAATGCTCATTATGGTTATGCTGCAAGTTTCCACCATGATTAGGCATGACTTAGGCTAGCGGCCCAGGCGTTTCTCTAACACACATACAAACTCCACGATCTTACAAGTTCCCCTTTTATTTCAAACCACCGGGATCCATAAGCAAAAGAATCATGATATCAACGGGGTACAATGAACAAGTGCAATGTTGAAAGCGTTCCCCATGATCCATGGTTCTGCTAACTTCAACTTATAAAGCGCAAGCATATACGCAACATAGATGGGCACAATGGTTCAAGTTTATTAAGTGCAAGAAAGTAAGGTGTGCCATCAAGTTCGTGAGAGCTTTAATCACTAATTTTCACATAACAAGTTTAATTTGGAAGGTACATAAAAACATGAATTTACTTGGAATAGTAATAATGCTAATAGGTGGGTATGCTGGACTCAAATGTAATAGGTTTTGGTTTAAGGATTGGATGCACGAGAAGAATTCCCTCTCAGTACAGGTTTTTGGCTAGCAAGGCTGGGTAGAAAGTATAAGAGTTGAAGGAAACAAACAAAACATACAGGTGATAAAAACAAACAAACATACAGGTGATAAAAACAAACATGCAATCTTCCTTGGAAGCACAAAAGATCTTAACTAGAGAATACTAAGCTGATGAGCCAATCAAGAAAGAAAGATGATGAAATTATATTTCTTGAAAGTACTTTTATCTTTTCATTCAATTCTCAAAGTAGTGTTGCTACTGACCGAGCCAGGTTTGCCAAAACCAACTAAATTAACTCAAGGATCCCAAAGTGATACCAATACTAACAACAATACCAATCATATAATAGCAATTGAAAACTAATATAAGATATGCAAAAGAAAAAATGATAGAACTTCTCATTAATATTCCATAATGGCAACTCACACCAAGGGATACATAGATATCTAATGAGAGGGGAACACTTCCATAATGCAAACCATCCTACATGATAACTTCTCTATTCATGATATGACTCTACTAAAAAGATAAAAAGATAGAAGATAGTGTTGTGATATCGCGGCACTCCCCCAAGCTTGGAGCAAACCAAGGGGATGCATAAACCTGATGACGAATTACTCCTTCGATGGTGGTGGTGTCCTCTCGATGAGCTTCACGATCAATTTCCTCAAGTATTCAATCTCGAAGGTGAGAGTACGAATCAACTCCGAGTTGTGCTCGATGCGGTGCATGATCATGTCGGGTTGTGAATCCCAGCTCGTACGATTCTTTCCCCACTCTTCCTCCTTGAAGTCTTCTTTTCCTGCATGGTTAGAACGAGGCATATCCCAATTGGAGGGTAGTTTCTCCTTGGGCATATTCTGGAATTGATGCTCATGGATGAGGGTATGGAAGGGATTTTTGGTGCGTGGAGAAGGTGACCGTGGAGCCAAACAGTGACGCAGGGGCTTCCCTCTAGTTGACATCCGTGCAGTCCTTTTGATCCTAGCAGGGTTTGCCACCACTCCAATGCTTGCAATGGTAGTGCCTGTGTGCGGATGTTTTGCCTCCTCTTCATCTTTACTCTCGATCTCCTTCTCCTGCCCAAGGTCTTGGGGATCCTCCCCCGCAGGCTCCTTTCCCTTATTCTTGGCGGAGACAATTGTGCTTCTAAACTTTTAAGAGTAGTTCCTGGCAGAAACAGATCGAAACAAAAACACGACGAGAACACAATATATGAACCTCGGGGGATCCGGGGGATTATATATTACGAATTTTTACAACAAAAGGAAGGTACTGGAAGAAAACGGGTCGGAGGCAGACTCTGGGGCGGCCACACCACCTGGTGGCGCTGTTAGGGGTGGGCCCACGCCACAGGGTGGTGTGAGCCACCCAGGCTCCGTTTCCATCCCTCTTTCGCTTTGTTGCTTTCCTTGTTGGATAAAAACTGCAAAAATATAACTGGACATATTTTTCACGAAACTTTTCTTACCAGAACTTGTTACCTATTCGAAAACGGACTCTGCAGGTCTCTGAACTTGGTCTTTGATAAAAATTTCTGGAGTTACCATTTGAATAGCATCAATATCTTCATTGTAAGAATCTCCAGCAATATAGTGCTTGAGTCGCTGACCATTCACCACTTGTCTAGTGTTATCTTTTAAAGAAGAATTTTTTATTGCGCCTGAATGATATACTCTTCGATAACAAAAGGTCCTTCCCATTATGAAAGTAGTTTCCCTGCAAAGAATCTGAGACGAGACCTATACAATAGAACTTTCTCACCAACATGAAACTCTCTCTTAAGAATTCTTTTGTCATGCCATCTTTTAACTTTTTCCTTAAAGATTCTAGCATTTTCATATGCTTCACTCCTCCATTCATCTAACAAACTTAATTCAAATAATCTTTTCTCACCAGCAAGTTTGCAGTCTCTATTAAGTTCTTTCACTACCCAATAAGCTTTGTGTTCTAATTCTAAAGGCAGGTGGCAAGCTTTCCCATAAACCATTTTGTAAGGAGACATTCCCATAGGATTTTTATAGGCAGTCCTATAAGCCCTATAAGCCCATAAAGCATCATTCAAATTTTTAGCCCAATTTTTCCTAGATCTATTAACAGTCTTTTGCAAGATGGATTTAATTTCTCTATTTTATAGCTCTACTTGTCCACTAGTTTGGGGATGATAAGCTGAAGCAATTCTATGATTAACATCATATTTAGCAAGGGTCTTTCTAAAACCACCATGAATGAAATGAGAACCTCCACCAGTCATAAGATACCTAAGCACTCCAAACCTAGGAAAGATAATATCCTTAAGCATTTTTAAAGAGGTCTCCCCATCAACACTTTTTGTAGGTATGGCTTCTACCCACTTAGTAACATAGTCAACAACAACATGAATATGGGTATAACCTTTTGAAGGGGGAAAAGGACCCATAAAATCAAATCCCCAACAGTCAAAGGGTTCAATAACTAGAGAGTAATTCATAGTCATCTCATTGCGTCTAGAAATATTACCAACTCATTGACACTCATCACAGGATAAGACAAATTTTCTTGCATCTTTAAAAAGGGTAGGCCAGTAAAAACCTGATTGTGGCACCTTTTGTGAGGTTCTACCCCCTGCATTATGTCCTCCATAGGCGCTACCATGACATTTCCGCAATATCTCCTTTTGTTCATATTTTGGAACACATCTTCGCATAATACCATCTACTCCTTCTTTATATAAATGTGGGTCATCCCAAAAATAATGCCTCAAATCGTAAAAGAATTTCCTTCTTTGCTAAGCTGTAAAAGTTGGAGGAAAATACTTGGAGACAATAAAGTTAGCATAATCAGCATACCAAGGGCTCCCTCGCGAGCTTACCCCTACTTCAGCCAACTGTTCATTTGGGAAACTATCATTAACAGGCATAGGATCAAAAGAGATGTTCATTTGGGAAATTATCAGCAACAGGATTTTCAACACCTTTCCTATCTACGATATGTAGGTCAAACTCTTGTAAGAGCAGCACCCATCTAATAAGCCTAGGCTTAGCATCTTTCTTCGTCATAAGGTACTTAATAGCATCATGATCAGTATGAATGGTAACTTTTGAGTCAACAATATAAGGTCTAAACTTATCACAAGCAAAGACAACAACAAAGAATTCTTTTTTAGAAGTAGCATAATTCTTTTGAGCAGTGTCAAGAGTCTTACTAGCATAATGGATAACATTTAACTTTTTATCTATTCGTTTCCCAAGGACAACACCTACAACAAAATCACTAGCGTCACACATGATTTCAAAGGGTAAGCTCCAATCAGGTGGTTGAACAATAGGGGCAGTAGTTAAAGCCTTCTTTAGAGTTTCAAAAGCTTCCTTACAATCATCATCAAAAACAAAGGGTAATCCTTTTGAAGAAGATTAGTGAGGGGTTTCGATATCTTAGAGAAATCTTTAATAAACCTTCTATAGAAACCAGCATCACCAAGGATACTACGAATACCTTTGACATCTCTTGGACAGGGCATTTTCTCAATTGCTTCCATTTTAGCTCTATCAACTTCTATGCCTCTTTCGGAGATCTTATGTCCGAGGACAATCCCTTCATTGACCATGAAGTGGCATTTCTCCCAATTAAGTACAAGATTAGTTTCTTCACATCTCTGCAAAACTTTATCAAGGTTGTGTAGACAATTATCAAAAGAAGTTCCATAGACGAAAAAGTCATCCATGAATACTTCCACAATTATCAAAAGATAGCAGACATGCATCTTTGAAAAGTAGCAAGAGCATTACACAAACCAAAAGGCATACGTCTATAAGCATAGGTTTGATGACCCACAAGTATAGGGGGTGTATCGCAGTATTTTCGATAAGTAAGAGTGTCGAACCCAACGAGGAGCAGAAGGTGCTGGCTAGTGGTATGGATCAGGAATTCTCTACAAATACTTAGCAAACGGATTTTTAGGGGTTTTCGATAAAGCAAGTAAACAAAGTACGAGTAAATAAAAGGCAATAGGAATAAATGCAGTAAGTGGCCCAATCCTTTATGCAGCAAAGTACAAGCCGGTTGTATTACTTAAGATGACCAAACGTTCTTGAGGACACATGGGAAGACTGTCAAGTGCTTTCGCTTCATATAGTTGATTAATCTTCTTTAGCTTGCTAAGTGTTGTGTGGGTGAACCTGTGCTAATGTACCGCCCCATCCAAGACTAATACATACTTGTGATTATACCCCTTGCAAACGAACTACTCACAAGACATCATATGGATCATGATCAGAGATGGAATAATGATGTATAACAATCTGAACATAAACAATAATTCAATGGTTCACTCAATAGCATCAACTACAAAGAGTAATCAACACCGGGAAAGTTTCCCCTATGAACTATAGCAAGATTCAACGCAATTGTTACAACAATATGGAGATGGTGATGAGGGTGCTGATGGTGATGATGGTGGTGATGATGATGATGATCCCGATGAAGTCCAGCTTGATGGTGGTGTTGATGGCGATGTGCAAAACATCAAGATAAGAGCAATGTGCAAAACAAGGAACATAAGAAACATGATTGAATAAATCATCATATGAATGAATGAAACACAACAACTCAAAATACTTGCTGAGATAGAAGGGAATAGGTTTATTGACTCAACTACAAAGTGAAAGAAAGGGCCCTTCAAAGAGGGAAGCAGGGATTGCAAGTCTCATAAAGAGCTCCCACAAATTATGATACTTACTAGCTTTCACCTCTCATTGCCCTATCATAGGCATATTTAGGTGATTAAGGTTAAAGTGATCAAACATGAGGATATGCATTGACAAGTTGTAAGTTGAGAATCTCATGTCCCTTGAATACGAGGGCCGCTCCTCATGCTACTCAAGTTTAGTCACCGGTAAGTTCTTGTCATTGTAAGCATATGTGTATCATAGAGAACCGCCAACGGGGTACCCCTTGCCCGATGATACGGAAGAATCCCCATATCAAAATGACAAGGCAAGCAGACAAAAGTATCTCAGCAATCTTCTTATTTACCATGGGAATATGGTGCTTTTTTCTCTCTTTCCTCTTTTCATAATATCTCTTTTTTTCTCTTTTTCTCAATATCAGACTCTTTTTTTATAAGAAGAATGCTTCATAGATACTCGCTATGGTTACGCTGCAGGTTTCCACCATGTCAGCATGGATTAGACCAGCGGCCCAGGCGTTTCTCTAACACACATGCATAACTCCATGGACTTACAAGCTCCCCTTTCATTTCACACCGACGACATCCATAGACAAAAGAACATGATATCAACTTGGTACAAAGTACCAGTGCAATGTTGAAAGCGTTCCCCATGACAGCATGGTTCTGCTAATTCACAACTTACAAAGCGCAAGCATATACGCAACATAGGTGAGCACAATGGTTCAAGTTTATTAAGTGCAAGAAAGTAAAGTGTGCCATCAAGTTCGTGAGAGCTTTAATCACTAATTTTCACATAACAAGATTAATTTGGGAGGTAGATAAAACAAGAATTTACTTGGAATAGCAATAATGCTACTAGGTAGGTATGGTGGACACAAATGGCAAAGGTTTTGGTTTTAAGGAGGTGGATGCACGAGAAGAATTCCCTCTCAGTACAGGTTTTTGGCTAGCAAGGCTGGGTAGCAAGTATAAGAGTTGAAGGAAACAAATAAACATACAAGTGATAAAGTCAAACACGCAATCTTCCTTGGAAGCACAAAAGATCTTAACTAGAGAATACTAAACTTATGAGCAAATCAAGAAAGAAAGATGATGAATTTTTTTTCTCTAGAGTACCTCTATCTTTTTCATTCAACTCTCAAAAATAGTGTGCTACTGAACGAGCCAGGTTTGCCAAAACCAACTAAATTAACTCAATGATCCCAAAGTGATACCAATACTAACAACAAGATCAATCATATAACCATGAATTGAAAACTAATATAAGCTACGCAAAAGAGTGAATGATAGAACTTCTCATTAATATTCCATAACGGCAACTCACACCAAGGGATTCATATCTAACGAGAGAGGGGACACTTCCATAATGCAAACCATACTACATAATAACTCCTCTATTCATGATATGACTCTACTAATAAGGTAAAAAGATAGAATATAGTGATGTGCTACCGCGGCACTCCCCCAAGATTGGAACAAACCAAGGGGATGCCAAACCTGATGACGAATTACTCCTTTGGTGGTGGTAATATTTTCTTAGTTGACGTGAGGAAATCTTCCAGCATCTTGCGAAGCCTATTATTCTCCCATTGAAGCATGTCCACCTTCCTCCTCAAGTCTCGGTACTTATCGCAGAACTCCTTAGTGACTCGTAGGGCTTCTGTTGATGCAGGGCAAGAGACTAAAGGTACCAGCCCCTGCTTGGGGTCTTGGAGATCTTCCTCCATAGGCTCCTTCCCTTTATCCTTGGCGGACACCATTGTGCTTCTAAACCTTCAAAAAGTATGTCCTGGCAGAAACAGATCGAAACAAAAACACGACGAAAACACGATATGCGAACCTCGGGGGATCCGGGGGTATATATTACGAAATTTCATAACAAAAGGAAGGTACTGGGAGAAAACGAGTCGGAGGTGGAGTCCTAGGTGGACTCACCACCTGGTGGCGCGGCCAGGGGTGGGCCCGCGCCATAGGGTTGTGTGAGCCACCCTGGCTCTGGTTCCGTCCCTTTTTCGCTTCGTAACTTTACTTATTTACTGAAAACTGCAAAAATATAGTTGGATAGTATTTTCACGGAACTTTTCTTACCAGAACTGTTACCTATTTGAAAACAGACTCTGCAGGTCTCTGAATTTGGTATCTAGTAGATTCTTCCGGAGTCATCTCTTGAATATCATCGATATCTTCATCTTCATACACTTATTACTTGAGTCATAAAACCCTTCTCTTCCTTATTACACCATTGTCTCCACTTCCTGGAAATTTCTTTCACACAAACCTTCACACAATTCTCATTAGCAACATTAGTATAAGTGAAGTGATAAAACCTTTTGACTCCAACTTCAACTGAATACCATCAAAACATAAGCTATTGTAGCAACTCCTTCCGAAAACCCAAAAAAGAATTCAAAAAGGAAATCGAATAAAGAAGCAAATGCAAGAGTGGCAAAATCTATCAAAACAGACCACCAGGTAAAGATCAATTTTTTCAAAAATCTTCCATTGCTCAAATCAAAGAGTGCAAAACTAACGAATTTTTACGGTGAAGCACAAAAAATCTGTTTCGGGACAGCAACTTCTCCAAATCTTATTTCTCTCTCATTAGAGGTTGATCTTGACACAAAAAACCAAACAAAACGGATAAGGAGCGGTTATTACAGAAGTAATAACTTCCAAGACTCAAAGAAATAAAAACAAACTAAAAGCAAAAACAAATTGGGTTGTCTCCCATAAAGCTCTTTCTTTATAGCCATTAAGATGGGCATGATAATTTTGAAGAAGCTCTCATAGGGATATGAATTGAAGTGAAAGAGAGCATGAAGAAGCAAAAACACACACGCATTTAAGTCTAACCCACTTCCTATGCAAACAAATTTTATAAACAAACAAGTTATTGAAACCAGAGGCAACTTGCATAAGAAGGCAAAAGAAGTGCAACATAAAAACTTTCAGCATAAAACGAGGAAACTTGATATTATTGAGATGCATAAGAACACTTTTCCCTCTCTCATAGTAGCTTTCAGTATCATGCATAAACTTAACAATATAACTATCACAAGGACCGTCATAGCAATGATCGCTTATTCTAACAGAAAACACAGGAATACTAGCTCTCATAACACTACTTTGTGAAACAATATTAGAGGTATCCTTACAAAGGATAGGGTGCCCCTCTTTTTCATATTTAGTAACAAAGTCTTTCACATTTGCTATTATAGGTTCATCAACCATTTGTTTATCAGGTTCAACAACTTTATTTGTACTTTCATTAACCATACTAGCTATCATAGAATGTTCCTTTACCTTAACTGGAAAAGGCATTTTCTCAATATAAGGTCAGGTAAAACATGATTAGCAGTATAAACTTCAGTATTTCTTGCAGGAACACTCTTAGCAATATCTTTATAAGGTTCATGATACTTATTCCACTTCTTTTTAGGCACTTCAATGTAGGAAGCAAAAGCCTTAAAATAAGAAGCAATAGCTTGAGAGTCTAGACCATAAGCATTTCTAATATTTTGAAAGTCATCAGTTCCCATAAAAGATTCAATGCATTCATAATCATAATTTATACCCGACTTTCTACCTTTGTCATTCTCCCAAGCTTCAGCATTGTCTTGAATACGATCTAGAAGATCCCATTTAGCTTCTTCTTCCATGTGAGTGAATGATCCAGCACAAGAAGCATCCAATAAATCTTTATCATGTCGAGGGAGCCTTGCATAAAAGTTATTGATAATAATATTGTTGGGGAGCTCATGAATGGGACATTTGAGCATTAGTAACTTCAATCTCCCCCAAGCTTGAGTTGTACTCTCTCCATCAAGAGGCCAAAAGTTGTATATTTGATTTCGATCTTTATGAATCTCACTAGGAGGATAAAACTTTGAATAAAAGAGAGGCACTATTTCCTCCCATTCCAGAGCTTGACCATTCTTCAGCAGCTTATACCATTCCTCAGCTCTTCCTTTCAGTGATAATGAGAATAACTTCCTCTTAACTTGATCTGTAGTAATACCTGCACACTTGAACAACCCGCATAATTCGTGTATAAAGAGTAAATGATCACCGGGATGGACAGTTCCATCCCCAACATAGTAGTTATCCATAACACGATCAATAATTCTTGTAGGTATTTTGAAGACATCATTCTCAGCAGGTGGTGGCTTATCTACTACCTTAGCAGTGGTAGTAGCATTACCAAATAAGAAACTCAACGAATTATCCATAACGAAAATAAAGCAACTAACAGAAGTAAACAATACTCACAGTAGAAGTTTCCTTTACCAGTTCCACTCTCCAATAGCGCTTCACTCCCCGGCAACGGCGCCAGAAAATAGTCTTGATGACCCACAAGTATAGGGGGTGTATCGCAGTATTTTCGATAAGTAAGAGTGTCGAACCCAACGAGGAGCGGAAGGTGCTGGCTAGTGGTATGGATCAGGAATTCTCTGCAAATACTTAGCAAATGGATTTTTAGGGGTTTTCAATAAAGCAAGTAAACAAAGTACGAGTAAATAAAAGACAGTAGGAGTAAATGCAGCAAGTGGCCCAATCCTTTATGCAGCAAAGGACAAGCCGTTTGTATTACTTAAGATGATAAAACGTTCTCGAGGACACATGGGAAGACTGTCAAGTGCTTTCGCTTCATATAGTTGATTAATCTTCTTTAGCTTGCTAAGTGTTGTGTGGGTGAACCTGTGCTAATGTACCGCCCCATCCAAGACTAATACATACTTGTGATTATACCCCTTGCAAACATCCGTAAGTACAAGAAAGTAATTAAGGTAGAAACCTAACCACAGCTTTAAACTCTAAGACCCTTACGTCCCTTGTGCAATGGTTTCCTAACGGGGGTTCAGGTTTCTGTCACTCCGGTAAATCCTACGATTAGTAGCCAAATACACAATGCATTCCCCTAGGCCCATATAGGTGAAGTGTCATGTAGTCGACGTTCACATGACACCACTAGAAGAAGTACACCACAACTTAAATAACAATCTATTAAATCTTTCTCAACACAACTCCACTACTAACAACAAGACTTCTCCCATGTCCTCAAGAACAAAACGAACTACTCATAAGACATCATATGGATCATGATCAGAGCTAGAATAATGATGTATAACAATCTGAACATAAACAATAATTCAATGGTTCACTCAATAGCATCAACTACAAAGAGTAATCAACACCGGGAAAGTTTCCCCTATGAACTATAGCAAGATTCAACGCAATTGTTACAACAATATGGAGATGGTGATGAGGGTGCTGATGGTGATGATGGTGGTGATGATGATGATGATCCCGATGAAGTCCAGCTTGATGGTGGTGTTGATGGCGACGATCTCCCCTCTCCAGGAAGGAATTCCCCCGACAGAAATCTGTCTGTCGGAGAGATCTTTCTCTCTCGGTGTTTTCCGCCTCGCAGAGGCGGCGGAATCTTTCTATGGTCGCTCCCCGAGTCTTAGGGTTTCGGGAGGTTAATATACGCCAGAGGGGAGAGGATGGAGTGGGCCAGGGTGGCCACACCACCTCCTGGCATGGCCTAGGCCCGCCCGCGCCATGGGGTGGTGTGGGCCCCCTGTGGCCCATCTCCACTCCATCTTCTAGCATCCTTAGTCTTCTGGACAAATAGGATTTTCCGTATATTTTTCCGGATTTTCTGATCTTCGCGAATTTTGCCTCCAAATAGCACCTTTTCCATCAGAATCATGACTGCAGTGGTCCATGCTCCAAAAGTCATCAACCATGCAAAAATAGATGAAATAACATAAGTATCACCTCTCAATACGAAATATATCAATGAATAACAGTGAATTATGACATAGAATAGTGATGCAAAATGGACGTATCAAGGTTCCATAAGGGCATGTAAAAGTAGTTTTTTCTTGATCTTGTTGTTTAACAGCAATTTGAGAAAACCAAGAGTATCCGTCAAGAAAACAAAAAAGGGTCTTTTTAGACAACCTTTCTAACATTTTATCAATAAAAGGAAGTGGGTAATGATCTTTCTTAGTAACTTTGTTAACTTTTCTGAAATCAATGCACATCCTATAACCTACTACTATTCTTTGGGGAATAAGCTCATCATTATCATTAGGCACAACGGTAATTCCCCCTTTTTTAGGGACACAATGAACAGGACTAACCCATTCACTATCAGCAATAGGATAAATAATACCAGCATCAAGGAGTTTTAATACCTCGTTTCTTACCACTTCCTTCATCTTAGGATTTAAACGACGTTGATGTGCTACCACTGGTTTTGCATCTGGTTCCAAATTAATCGCGTGCTGACATATAGTAGGAGAAATCCCCTTTAAATCATCTAGAGTATATCCCATTGCTCTTCGATCTTTCTTCAATACCTCCAATAATCTTTCCTCTTCCTTCCCTGAAAGTTTAGAACTAATAATAATAGGATATATTTTATTGTCATCAATGTAAGCATATTTAAGATCACCGGGTAAAGGTTTTAGATTGAAAACCGGATCCGTATTAGGCGGCAATTTGGTACCCAAATCTTCCACCGACAAGTTATGCTTAAGCATCTTTGGTTGACGACGAAGAATCTCATCGATATCATTCCTTTCTTCCATGAAGATTTCACTTTCGTGGTCTTCCATAAATTGCTACAAAGCACTGTTAGGAGCAAGAGAAATAGAAGCAAGCTGTTCAACTCTAAAATCCTCATTAGAGGCTTCATTTTCACAAGGAGCTTTAGTAAATTTCAAAAAAATAAACTCATAAGATTCCCCATCAAACTTAGTTAAAATTTTCTCCCTTTTACAGTTTATAATGGCCCCACATGTATTCAAGAAAGGTCTACCAAAAATGATAGGATAGGTTTTACTAGCAGCTGAACCAAGTACTAGAAAATCAGCAGGATATTTAATCTTACCACAAAGAACTTCCACATCTCTTACAATACCAATTGAAGAGATGGCCTCTCTATTAGCAAGGTGAATAATGTGGCGCCCCGCAAAAACTACTACTAGAAAATCGCTGTGTTTTTGTGCATTGCATCATCATGACCGCATGCTCATGTCATCATGCCACATTGCATTTGAGCATCGTCATCATCTTGCATGGATTTGTCTAAAACTATTTTCGAAAAGCCTAGTTTTGTTTTCTAAATATCCCCGTCTTCTTTTCAAATTTTAAAACCGGGCTTCTCCGGATATTTTTGTTTTGTCTAAAAACGGTTTACAGAAGACTTTTATAAAATAAATAAAAGGTTAGATTGTTTTTAGGAGGCAGCCCGCCAGGCCCGAAAGCCCGGCCGGCCACCTCCAAACCCTAAAAACTAATCCTATCCTATCCTACCTACCCCAGCCTCACCATATCCCCACCCCGCCGCCTCTCTCTCTCTCTCCCACCCGCCTGTCCACTTCACCACCTGACTCGCCACCTGGCCCAGCCGCCACCTCACTTCCTCCACTCCCTGTGCGCCACCTATCCCAACTCCCCTCATACCCGCCACCTCACCGGTGGATACCCACACACCCACACCACACACACACACTCCTCCACGCGCCCACCCCCCACTGACAGCCCCACCTGGGCACGCACTCCCCGCTCCCCCACCTCCTTTCCCGTCGCCACCTGCCCTCCCCGGTCCCACCTTGTCGGCACGCCCCATGAACGACGCCTCCTCTCTCTTTTCCCGCACGCAACCTCCCATGTCGCCTTCTTCCTCGGGTTCGATCCCCGCCGCCGCCACCGCCAAGGGCTCACCACTAACCACCATCATCTTTCCCCGTCGCCAGTTGAGCCGCTCCTCCCCTGGATTCGCTCCCGGGCGAGTCGCGCGCGTCACTGCGCCTCCTAGCGCCAGCGCCCGCCGCCTCGCTCCTCCTCGAGCAGAGCCCGCGACCGGCCGCATCCGCCAGCGCCGTCCAACCGCTGCCGCGGGCGCCCTCTGCTTCCACCGGCCTCTCTGCAAGGCACCACCACTGTGGCCCCTCCTAGCTCCGCCTCCTCGACCACCGAGCCCACCGCCCCATCTCTGGTTGCCGCTGCGTGTGTCCTCAGCCGCCCCTCGATTCGGCGCCCCGAGGCCTCCTCTTCAGGGCCTTCTCCAACTTCCTCTCTACAAGACGCCACCGCGTCGAACCACCGCATGACCATGGTCGTTCCCTGCCTAGTGCGCCGACCTCGTCTGTGCAGCGCCTCTGCTAGCACGCGTCCCTGCCCCGTACATCATCGCCTGTAGCCTGGCATCGTGCCCTAGCCTCTGCTCTTGCTCCGGTCTTCTGTGGGGTGTAGTGGTGTTGCTCTCATGCAGAGATGGTGTGGCAGAGGTATAGCCGACATTCTCCGACAATTTGTGGTGGAGTAGTGGTGATGTGATGCCTATGGGAAGATGGATTGGTGGCGATGTTGTGGTTTCGGCTACCTCTGGTCGTACAAGTTCAACGAGTTTGACAGGTATCTCGCCAAGATCAACAAGTGTATAGGGACTCCGATGCACAATGACGCCAAGAACTTCTACCGAAGCCGATGACCGAGACCCTGGATGCCAAGGACGCTGACACGGAACACCGAGTTCTCCATCGAGGATGTCAAGCACGTCGACAT
The DNA here is from genome assembly GCA_916181665.1 of Avena sativa. Classification (NCBI taxonomy): domain Eukaryota; kingdom Viridiplantae; phylum Streptophyta; class Magnoliopsida; order Poales; family Poaceae; genus Avena; species Avena sativa. The sequence goes on along the minus strand of OV702295.1, from coordinate 452,318,648 downwards.
GGAACCGAAGGACGACAAGTACTTCACCCCGGATGCCAAGACCGACCTGATACGCGGACCCGACAAGCTCTTCATAACGACAAGGTCGACACCGAACAGGGCGAACCCGATGAGTCTCCGACACCAAACCAAGTCCTTCGACAACCTCCGAAGACCGATCCCGCCGAGCCCGATCCCCGTCAAACCCTGAGACCGAACCCCGGACCCCTGGAACCCAAGATCTTCCGAATCCAGATGTGTGACCCTAAGCCCCTATTTTTTATAATATGACATTATCAACTGTCGCATCATAAATTGTTCATGCATGCACACCTGTTTGTGGTTTGGGGGCATTATGCCAATTCACCGCATAATTAAATAGGGAGTCTATATGCGGGATATTGTTGTCTTATTCCGGACTCCATTTAAATTTGTGTAGCGAACCGATGCCATGTTTTGCCTTGTTAATACAACATTTAATTTGCGGGGTATCTAAACAACTTGAACCATGTAATTAATTACCAGGACCCCGGTTCCGCTTAATATTGCCTAATTGCACCACATCTGCATCATATCATAAGCATGTCGGATCTTCTGCCGTAGTATTAAACATTGCATCCGGTGTTTCTTCTAGTGTTTGCTTCTTCGCGGATTAGCCCGATGAGTGGATGCGAGAATCGACAAGTTCTCCGGATATGATCCGTCGGCAGTGTTTCCCAGGCGAGCATCTCTCCCCCTTCTGCCTATTTTGCATTTATAGTCTTTATTTCCTCCTGTTGATCTATTGATATCCGTGTCGCGATGCTTTAGTTTCCGTGCACCAGTGATATCCCGTGCAGCCTCTATATTGCCATGGACGCCTCCTAATACCTGTTGTTTGGTAGATAGCTGGCCTTGCGAGTCATAGTTGCTTGCTCAGGTGCGATCTCGTGTTGTCGAGTACCACAGTTGTTGGAATGTTGGCAGATGTTAATGGTGGAGATGCTTAATGGTGGAGATGATCATGACTTTAAATATAACTATTAAAATGCTAGATATAACTAATGTAGAGGCATCGGTGGGCAATAGATGTTATTTGGTTCTTCCACGCCCACTTGTGTCCCGTAGGACCCCGAGTACTTGACACTTGTTCCTTGATTTTTTCGCACTATCCACATCCGGGAGGCCTTATGGACCCCCCTAAGCCAGAGCTTGATTCATTTCTATTTCTTGGGGCCACAAACTAGTTTGGGGCTTTATTACTATCCTGTACTTATGCCATGCTTTACTGCTTTATTTACAATTGTGCGTGGAGCACCTATACTGTTTAGGATCGTGACACGTTTTCGCTGTATCGACAAGCCCAGTCACACTTTCGGGTTCCCAGTCGTTTACAGCCGTCCACACAAACCCTGGGTCCATTCCGGAGCCGGCCAACTTCGTTGCGGGTAGCTTAGTGGGGTGGCCCCGTGAAATATTTTATGAATCCTGTGATCGCTTTGTCGTGAATGCCTCTTTGGGTTTTGAGTTGGTTTTTCCGAGGTTGATCGAGTGTGTGTTGCTATTTGTGCACCCCTGCAGGGTAAAACTTTCTGAAAGCCGTGTCCGCGGTTATGGACGACTTGGAGCACACTATCTCGATCATAGACAAGCATAACTAAAGTAGTGCTATAAATTTGACTTAATATATCTGACTAGTAATCAGCTTCACTATAACGGAATGGATATTAAAAATGCCATCCACTGGTGGACCTGGGTTGTTTTGTTATATCTGCCTAGTAAGTATTGCAACTCCAATGGAATGTGATAAAAGTGCCAACAACTGTTGGGTTTTGGGATTCCTCAGGACAATTATATCTGGCTAGTAAATGTTCCAACTACAACGGAATGGTAATTAAAATTGTCCACTACTTATGCTTTAGGATGACTCATGCTATCTATATCTGATTTGTAAGTGCTGTAACTATAACGGAATGAATAAAACTGCCCACTGTGTGAGTTTCTTGGTCCGACTTCCTCGTTTGGTCTCGAGGGGGAAATACCAGGATGGGTTAGTTTGGTGTTAGCTTCAGGTTGGATCCGAACAGGTCTTTCTTATCCCTCTCTGATAACCCCCAGTTGTATCGAGTCTCTATAGGTTGTTTAGTGCCGCTATGCTGCCGCTTCAGCCCACCATACCTATGTAGGCGAGAGCCGCCGAATTCTAGCCTCGCCGTGTACTGGCCTCAGTACTGACGCTCCTCTTTTTCCTTTGCCCTTTGTCGGCACCCCTTTTGTTTTAGCAGGTTGAGATCGACATCGTTAGCAGGGTTACCCTTCTGGCTTGGCCTGGACAGGGTTATGGACGCCATTGGTTATTCTTCAGGGCTCTTAGCCCCATTTGCATCTTGTCCGTACTCAGACGCTGTATCATTTTCAAGGTGATTTGGATCTTTGAATTGTATATCTGTATTCTTGACTCATGGAGTCATGTTGTATATATATCTGTTCAGTGGGTCCCATCGAGGACTATCGTGTAAAGGTATTACTTCGTATTCCACCCGCACGAAAGTGCCTGGTGGGCGTCCTTGAATCGTTTCTATGCGGGTTTGGCGGAAAGGGCTAAAACTTGCATAGGGCCGATTCGAGGGTGTTACAGAGTGGTATCAGAGCTCAGCAGTTACGATACTCCACAAGTCCAGCCTGTAGGATAACCTAGCTAACGGCCAAAGTAGAGAGTGAAAACTATTTTTGCAAAATCGGTTGGATAAATCTGATTAGGTCTGTTTTACTCCTTACCCCTCTGCTATTCTCCTCTTACCTCTGCGTGTTTTGAATTCTACTCTCTTATGTTTTCTTCGAGTCCAGGATTTCTCGTGGTTGGGTTTCCGTCGTACCTTCAGGGTTTTCGCTTCCTCCTTTGGCAACGGTGTTTCTACCTCCGGACTTCATGCTATATGAGGAATCCGTCTTCTGTTGGACTTCTCTCTGTTCCTTCTTGTACCTTCCGGTGTTTTCCGACGCGACGACATCATCTACGCTAGATCTGATGCAGAGTCTGCATCACTCCTTCTTTCCGGACATCATTTGTCGAGCTCTTCAGTCTGATTCCGAGAGTTGGTTGCATAATTCTGCTATTCATGTATGGAGTAATGATATGAGTGTAGGATGGAGTCGCGACCATACCACTACTCTTATCATTCACTTTTGTATATTGAATCGGTGGATCCAGCAATTTTACTCCGTCCACGGAAGCTAGAGGTGGCTTTATTTGTTGATACCTCTACCTTCGCCCTTTGTTCCCGGAGTGTTCTCTCGACGATCACGGACAACGACCTCTTGTTAGTGGTGTCGTGAGGATCTAAATGAAACAAGAAGATTCAGATCGCCAACCTTCTTCCCGGTACCATGAGGCGGATCTCGAGGGCGAGATCCATTGTTAGTGGTGTCGAATTGTGTCGCCCCGCAAAAACCACTACTAGAAAATCGCTGTGTTTTTGTGCATTGCATCATCATGACCGCATGCTCATGTCATCATGCCACATTGCATTTGAGCATCGTCATCATCTTGCATGGATTTGTCTAAAACTATTTTCGAAAAGCCTAGTTTTGTTTTCTAAATATCCTCGTCTTCTTTTCAAATTTTAAAACCGGGCTTCTCCGGATATTTTTGTTTTGTCTAAAAACCGGTTGCAGAAGACTTTTATAAAATAAATAAAAGGTTAGATTATTTTTAGGAGGCAGCCCACCAGGCCCGAAAGCCCGGCCGGCCACCTCCAAACCCTAAAAACTAATCCTATCCTATCCTACCTACCCCAACCTCACCATATCCCGACCCCGCCGCCTCTCTCTCTCTCTCTCTCTCTCTCTCTCTCTCTCTCCCACCCGCCTGCCCACTTCACCACCTGGCCCAGCCGCCACCTCACTTCCTCCACTCCCTGTGCGCCACCTATCCCAACTCCCCTCATACCCGCCACCTCACCGGTGGACACACCCACACCACACGCACTCCTCCATGCGCCCACCCCCCACCGATAGCCCGACCTAGGCACGCACTCTCCGCTCCCCCACCTTCTTTCCTGTCGCCACCTGCCCTCCTCGGTCCCACCTTGTTGGCACGCCCCACGAACGACGCCCCCCCTCTCTCCCCGCACGCAACCTCCCATGTCGCCTTCTTCCTCGGGTTCGATCCCAGCCGCCGCCGCCAGGGGCTCGCCACCAACCACCATCGTCTTTCCCTGTCACCAGTTGAGCCGCTCCTCCCCTGGATTCGCTCCCCGGTGAGTCGCGCGCGTCACCGCGCCTCCTCGCGCCAGCGCTCGCCGCCCCGCTCCTCCTCGAGCAGAGCCCGCGACCGGTCACATCCGCCAGCGCCGTCCAACCGCTGCCGCGGGCGCCCTCTGCTTCCACCGGCCTCTCTGCAAGGCACCACCACTGTGGCCCCTCCTAGCTCCGCCTCCTCGACCACCGAGCCCACCGCCCCATCTCTGGTTGCCGCTGCATGTGTCCTCAGCCGCCCCTCGATTCGGCGCCCCGAGGCCTCCTCTTCAGGGCCTTCTCCAACTTCCTCTCTACAAGACGCCACCGCGTCGAACCACCGCATGACCATGGTCGTTCCCTGCCTAGTGCGCCGACCTCGTCTGTGCAGCGCCTCTGCTAGCACGCGTCCCTGCCCCGTACATCATCGCCTGTAGCCTGGCATCGTGCCCTAGCCTCTGCTCTTGCTCCGGTCTTCTGTGGGGTGTAGTGGTGTTGCTCTCATGCAGAGATGGTGTGGCAGAGGTATAGCCGACATTCTCCGACAATTTGTGGTGGAGTAGTGGTGATGTGATGCCTATGGGAAGATGGATTGGTGGCGATGTTGTGGTTTCGGCTACCTCTGGTCGTACAAGTTCAACGAGTTTGACAGGTATCTCGCCAAGATCAACAAGTGTATAGGGACTCCGATGCACAATGACGCCAAGAACTTCTACCGAAGCCGATGACCGAGACCCTGGATGCCAAGGACGCTGACACGGAACACCGAGTTCTCCATCGAGGATGTCAAGCACGTCGACATGGAACCGAAGGACGACAAGTACTTCACCCCGGATGCCAAGACCGACCCGATACGCGGACCCGACAAGCTCTTCATAACGACAAGGTCGACACCGAACAGGGCGAACCCGATGAGTCTCCGACACCAAACCAAGTCCTTCGACAACCTCCGAAGACCGATCCCGCCGAGCCCGATCCCCGGACCCCTGGAACCCAAGATCTTCCGAATCCAGATGTGTGACCCTAAGCCCCTATTTTTTATAATATGACATTATCAACTGTCGCATCATAAATTGTTCATGCATGCACACCTGTTTGTGGTTTGGGGGCATTATGCCAATTCACCGCATAATTAAATAGGGAGTCTATATGCGGGATATTGTTGTCTTATTCCGGACTCCATTTAAATTTGTGTAGCGAACCGATGCCATGTTTTGCCTTGTTAATACAACATTTAATTTGCGGGGTATCTAAACAACTTGAACCGTGTAATTAATTACCAGGACCCCGGTTCCGCTTAATATTGCCTAATTGCACCACATCTGCATCATATCATAAGCATGCCGGATCTTCTGCCGTAGTATTAAACATTGCATCCGGTGTTTCTTCTAGTGTTTGCTTCTTCGCGGATTAGCCCGATGAGTGGATGCGAGAATCGACAAGTTCTCCGGATATGATCCGTCAGCAGTGTTTCCCAGGCGAGCATCTCTCCCCCTTCTGCCTATTTTGCATTTATAGTCTTTATTTCCTCCTGTTGATCTATTGATATCCGTGTCGTGATGCTTTAGTTTCCGTGCACCAGTGATATCCCGTGCAGCCTCTATATTGCCATGGACACCTCCTAATACCTGTTGTTTGGTAGATAGCTGGCCTTGCGAGTCATAGTTGCTTGCTCAGGTGCGATCTCGTGTTGTCGAGTACCACAGATGTTAATGGTGGAGATGCTTAATGGTGGAGATGATCATGACTTTAAATACAACTATTAAAATGCTAGATATAACTAATGTAGAGGCATCGGTGGGCAATAGATGTTATTTGGTTCTTCCACGCCCACTTGTGTCCCGTAGGACCCCGAGTACTTGATACCTGTTCCTTGATTTTTTCGCAATATCCACATCCGGGAGGCCTTATGGACCCCCCTGAGCCAGAGCTTGATTCATTTCTATTTCTTGGGGCCACAAACTAGTTTGAGGCTTTATTACTATCCTGTACTTATGCCATGCTTTACTGCTTTATTTACGATTGTGCGTGGAGCACCTGTACTATTTAGGATCGTGACACGTTTTCGCTGTATCGACAAGCCCAGTCACACTTTCGGGTTCCCAGTTGTTTATAGCCGTCCACACAAACCCTGGGTCCATTTTGGAGCCGGCCAACTTTGTTGCGGGTAGCTTAGTGGGGTGGCCCCCTGAAATATTTTATGAATCCTATGATCGCTTTGTCGTGAATGCCTCGTTGGGTTTTGAGTTGGTTTTTCCGAGGTTGATCGAGTGTGTGTTGCTATTTGTGCACCCCTGCAGGGTAAAACTTTCTGAAAGCCGTGTCCGCGGTTATGGACGACTTGGAGCACAGTATCTCGATCATAGACAAGCATAACTAAAGTAGTGCTATAAATTTGACTTAATATATCTGACTAGTAATCAGCTTCACTATAACGGAATGGATATTAAAAATGCCATCCAATGGTGGACCTGGGTTGTTTTGTTATATCTTCCTAGTAAGTATTGCAACTCCATTGGAATGTGATAAAAGTGCCAACAACTGTTGGGTTTTGGGATTCCTCAGACAATTATATCTGGCTAGTAAATGTTCCAACTACAACGGAATGGTAATTAAAACTGTCCACTACTTATGCTTCAGGATGACTCATGCTATCTATATCTGATTAGTAAGTGCTGCAACTATAACGGAATGAATAAAACTGCCCACTGTGTGAGTTCCTTGGTCCGACTTCCTCGTTTGGTCTCGAGGGGGAAATACCAGGATGGGTTTGTTTGGTGTTAGCTTCAGGTTGGATCCGAATAGGTCTTTCTTATCCCTCTCTGATAACCCCCAGTTGTATCGAGTCTCTATAGGTTGTTTAGTGCCGCTGCGCTGCCGCTTCAGCCGACCATACCTATGTAGGCGAGAGCCGCTGAATTCTAGCCTCGCCGTGTACTGGCCTCAGTACTGACGCTCCTCTTTTTCCTTTGCCCTTTGTCGGCACCCCTTTTGTTTTAGCAGGTTGAGATCAACGTCGTTAGCAGGGTTACCCTTCTGGCTTGGCCTGGGCAGGGTTATGGACGCCATTGGTTATTCTTCAGGGCTCTTAGCCCGATTTGCATCTTGTCCGTACTCGGACGCTGTATCATTTTCAAGGTGATTTGGATCTTTGAATTGTATATCTGTATTCTTGACTCATGGAGTCGTGTTGTATATATCTGTCCTGTGGGTCCCATCGAGGACTGTCGTGTAAAGGTATTACTTCGTATTCCACCCACACGAAAGTGCCTGGTGGGCGTCCTTGAATCGTTTCTATGCGGATTTGGCAGAAAGGGCTAAAACTTGCATAGGGCCGATTCGAGGGTGTTACAAATAACCACATCAATCTCTTCTAGCTCACAGGGACTAATTTCATGCATAATTTCTTTATAAAGCTCGTAAGGAATAGCACTTGAACTTGCATCAATATCACATAAACCATAATAGCAATGATCACCAATTCTAACAGAAAGCACATGGACACTAGCCTTTTTAATTCTATGTGGATGTGAGAGGATATTAGAAGCATCCTCACAGAAGACAATGTGTCCATCTTCTACACTTTTAGTGACTAGGTCTTTCACAATTGCTACTGCAGGTTCAATGTTTATTTGTTCATCAGATTTTACAGTTCTCTTTGTACTTCTATTAATGCCACTAGTTATCATAGGGTGCTCCTTTACCTTATCCGGGAAGGGTATTTTCTCGATATAAGGTTCAGGTAAGATGTGATCAATAGTGCAAAATTCAGTACTTCTAACAGGAACATAATCAACAATATCTTTATATGGTGCATGATATTTGCTCCATTCCTTTTTCGAAATTTCAATATAAGAGGAAAAAGCCTTAAAACAATTTGCAATAACTTGAGAGTCTAGACCATAAGCATTCTTAATATTTTGAAAGTCATCAGTTCCCATAAAAGATTCAATGTATTCATAATCATAATTTATACCTGACTTTCTTCCTTTATCATTCTCCCATGCTTTAGCATTGTCTTGAATATGGTCTAGAAGATCCCATTTAACTTCTTATTCCATGCGTGTAAATGATCCGGCACAAGAAGCATCCAATAGATCCTTATCATGAAGAGAAAGCCTTGCATAAAAGTTATTGATAATAATATTGTTGGGGATCTCATGAATGGGACATTTGAGCATTAGTAACTTCAATCTCCCCCAAACTTGAGCTGTACTCTCTCCATCAAGAGGCCAAAAGTTGTATATTTGATTCCGATCTTTATGAATCTCACTAGGAGCATAAAATTTAGAATAAAAGAGAGGCACTATTTCCTCCTATTCAAGAGATTGACCATTTCTTCAGCAGTTTATACCATTCATCAGCTCTTCCTTTTAGTGATAATGAGAATAAGTTCTTCTTGACTTGATCTGTTGTAATACCTGCACACTTGAACAACCCGCATAATTCATGTAAAAAGAGCAAATGATCACCGGGATGGATAGTTCCATCTCCAACATAATAGTTATACATAACACGATCAATAATTCTTGTAGGTATTTTAAAAGTATCATTCTCAGCAGGTGGTGGTTCATCTACTACCTTAGCAGTGGTAGTAGCATTACGAAATAAGAAACTCAGCGAATTATCCATAATGAAAATAAAGCGACTAACAAAAATAAAGAATACTCATAGTAGAAGTTTCCTTTACCAGTTCCACTCTCCAATAGCGCTTCACTCCCTAGCAACAACGCCAGAAAATAGTCTTGATGACCCACAAGTATAGGAGGTGTATCGCAGTATTTTTGATAAGTAAGAGTGTCGAACCCAACGAGGAGCAGCAGGTTTTGATGAGTGGTATGGATAAGGAATTCTCTGCAAATACTTAGCAAACGGATTTTTAGGGGTTTTCGATAATGCAGATAAATAAAGTACGAGTAAATAAAAGACAATAAGAATAAATGCAGCAAGTGGCCCAATCCTTTCTTTAGAAAAGGACAAGCCGGTTGTATTACTTAAGATGACCAAACATTCTTGAGGACACATGGGAATATCGTCAAGTGCTTTCGCTTCATGTAGTTGATTAATCTTCTTTAGTTTGCTAAGTGTTGTGTGGGTGAACCTGTGCTAATGTACCGACCTTCCTAGGACTAATACATACTTGTGATTATACCCCTTGCAAACATCCGCAAGTACAAGAAAGTAATTAAGATAGAAACCTAACCACAACTTTAAACTCTAAGACCCTGACATCCCTTGTGCAAAGGTTTCCTAACGGGGGTTCAGGTTTCTGTCACTCCGGCAACCCCTATGATTAGTAGACAAATACACAATGCATTCCCTTAGGCCCATATAGGTGAAGTGTCATGTAGTCGACGTTCACATGACACCACTAAAAGAAATACACCACAACTTAATTAACAAACCATTGAATCTTTCTCAACACAATTCCACTACTAACAACATGACTTCTCCCATGTCCTCAAGAAATAAATGAACTACTCACAAGACATCATATGGATCAATATCAGAGATGAAATAATGATAAGTAACAATCTGAACATAAACAATAATTCAATGGTTCACTCAATAGCATCAAATACAAGGAGTAATCAACACTGGGAAAGTTTCCCCTAAGAACTATGCAAGATTCAACCCAATTGTTACAGCAGTATGGAGTGGTGATGATGGTGCTGGTGGAGATGATGGTGGTGATGATGATGATGATCCCGATGAAGTCCAGCTTGATGGTGGTGTTGATGGCGACGATCTCCCCTCTCCGGGAAGGAATTCCCCCGGCAGAATCTGTCTGCCGGAGAGATCTTTCTCTCTCTGTAGTTTTCCGCCCCGCAGAGGCGGCGGAATATTTCTCTGGTCGCTCCCCAAGGCTTAGGGTTTCATGGGGATAATATATGCGAAAGGGGAGAGCCTGGAGTGGGCCAGGGTGGCCACACCACCTGCTGGCGCGGCCTAGGGATGCCCACGCCAGGGGGTGGTGTGTTCCCCCTATGGCCCATCTCCACTCCCCCTTCTGGCATCCTTCGTCTTCTAGAAAAATAGGATTTTCCATATATTTTCCCGGATTTTCTGATCTTCGCGAATTTCGCCTCCAAACAACCCCTTTTCCATCAGAATCCTAACTGTAGCGGTCCATGCTCCAAAAGTCATCAACCATGCAAAAACAGATGAAATAACATAAGTATCATCTCTTAATATGAAATATATCAATGGATAATAGTAAATTATGATATAGAATAGTGATGCAAAATGGACGTATCAACCCCCCAAGAGATAGAAGAAAACAAGTTGCTTTGCCAACAAGTGGATGCAAGAGCGAAGATGGCGTAAAGGACCAATACTTCCAATTTGAGTGCCACCACCACAATGGCACCCAAAGTACAAGACGACGACAAGGTCGAGAATGGTGAGCATGGGATTTTCCCTTCACCAAAGGAGGCGCAAGGAGTTGAGAGAACCGAGCCTATTCCTAGATGCTTGAGTGATGATGTGGTACCAATCCCATGTGAGTATGAGAGCCACTTAGCCCACTTGAGTGGACACAAGAGTGAGATGAGTGACTCCACCATACGTGAGATTCAGTGCTTCCATTTGGAGGGCATGAGTGAGACACCGAGTGAGTTGAGAGTGGTAGTTGATAGGTCATGTGAGACCAGTTTGATTTCTAACAACTTACCCTCTACCTCTAGTGTGTTTTCTCATGATTTGCTAGGTTCCATGGATCAAGAAGCACCAATCTTGGAGATGATGATGCCTCCAACCAAGAATATGTATATGGTGGATGAAGATGATGCCATCCCCATACATTATGAAGAAGTCGCCCACATGGAGGCCAATGCTACCACAACACCCACTTCATATGAGAGGTATGAACAAGGTAAAAATAAGGGTGTTGATGATGCCATGATCCCGCTAGTGGACATGATGACTTGTGATGATTGGCATGCGATGGATGATGTTTGTGATATCACATATGACTCATTAGTATTTCCATGTGATACTTTGCCTTTCCATAATGTTGAGCATGTGAAATTATTTGATCGTGATGATGTTGCCATAGACATGCCATGCTCTAAACGTTACATTGATGATATCATTGCTTGCACTTTGTTGAACAATTGCTCTTTCCAATGTTTTGCTTGCAATGATGTTACCAATGGTACCCCTCGAACCATGCTTTGTCATGAATGTTTTACAATATCTCCCATTGCTTGCAATAAGTTGAATAATTTCTCTTTCACTTGTTTTGCTTGCAACAGTAATTCTAATATGGTTTATATTGAGATGGCCCCCATAGCTTTCTCAAATTTTGGAGATTTTGGTAAATTCCATGATAAGCATGTTCCCCACTTGCATACTCACCATGCACCTATGTTACACTTGATTGACACTAATGGTGATGTGCACAGGAAGAGATACGGCATGATGGATGATGTGTTTCTCTACCATGCACACACATTCTTCCTTTTGTGTATGATGTGCGTAGGTACCCGCACAAGAATGTCAACTTCGGTTGAGCACGAGTTGACAAAAAGAGCTCTAGAGAGCATCCCCCAAGTGAGTTCAAGATCGAACCTAGCTCTGATACCTTTTGCATGCTTTGCATCTTTCATGTTGACAAATTGCTCGTTCCTATGGTTTGCCTGTAAGCATGTTGATGGTATTCTTTCACCTTGTCACAATCATGGTTCATTGCTATTGGATATTGATGCTTTGTGTGTTGCAACAAAAATGTTGAACAATTTCCCTTTCTGATGTTTTGTGTGCAACCATAATGCCATGATGAGCATGTATTGTCATGAGAGCTTCCAAGTCTCTCGTATAGTTGTTGCAACAAACATAAGGACCACTTGCTCTTTCATATGGTTTGTTTGCAAAAATGTTGATTTTGCTTCCACTTGTGATACTCCAACACCCATGTTATTTGTTTATGATGATTTGTGTATGGCATCCAACATATTGAACAATTTCTCTTTCCAATGGTTGGTTTGCACACATAATGATGTTGTTTTGGATATTCTTCCTCATGTGTTTTTGCCGAATTCTCCTATTCTTGCATCAAAGATGTTGATCAATATCTTAGTCGATTGCTTTGAGTGCCACACTAAGATGTTATATGGAGTTTTTGAGTTCCCACATTTGGATGATATTCAAATGATTTCCAGGCACTTTGACCTTGCATACGCATTTCGTTTGCGATACTTGAGTTGTGCTAATAGTGTTGTGAACAAGAATGGACATGCCACAAATGACTTGCTCCTCTGTCACATACAAACATATGTTGCTTGGTCTTTGTTGTGTGAAGGTACAATTGCTTACACGTCAACCTCTATGGACCATAAGTTGACAAGACGAATCGAAGAGAGTTACCTATGGCTGCCCTTCAACAAGCTATCTCTATATCATAAGGTGACTTCCTTCTACTTAAGGACTCATGCTATACTCTTCATGAGTTGGCTACTCTTTGAGTGTTGCTTGTAGGCTTCATGGAAGGTTAAGGAACATTGAAGAGTTGCCACATCAAGCTTCTCAAGGACGACTATATGGTGAACCTCGGGATTAAGAGGGTCTCTTGACATCATCTTCTTAGTGATGTGCATGAAGAGTCAAGGACGACTCTTTTTGAAGGGGGGAACTGATGCAGCCTGTCCTACAGACGCTACTACATCTACAACGCCAAGTCCCCAAGATCGCCCCCAAGTCAGCCAAGTCCCCAAGATCGTCCCCAAGTCACCCAAGAAGATGGACCAGGAGCAACCAGCTCCAGAACCGGAGTCTCGGCCATCATCGCCCGGAGTCTCTGCAGTCATCACCCCGGAGAGTCCGCCTGATGCCAGCCGGAATGTCCGGCGCAACCGGAGTGTCCGGCCCGACCACGCCGGAGTGTCCGGCCCGACCCGGCCCCAACCTAGCACGGACAGTTAGTGGGCCACATCGGACTCTACCCGGAGTGTCTGGCCACTCCAGACTGTTCAGCCCACCCGACCCGGACTGTCCGGCCTAAGTGATGGGCCTGCGAGCCAACATCTAGGCCCTTGGCCGATGTACCCCTCTATTCCGCACCAAACCCTAGTTTTATGCCCAAACACCCCTGAACTTGTGGGTGGCCTATAAATAGAGCCCCCACCCCTCATTGTATCGTGTGAGTTTTGCGTGTGTTCATCGTGTTCTTCGCGAGGTGTGCATCCGTTTCCGCTACCTTCTCCCTTTCCCCTCGCTTTCTCATTGATTTGACCACAAGATCCGTGAAGATCGGGCCACCCACGGGGTTACCCCTTATCACCGATGTTGTTTGCGGTTGTCGGAGTAGAGGAGCAGGTGGTGTAGTCGGGGACGAGGCGATGACACTAGCGGCTAAGTTGTAGTGAACGAAGACGTAGAGGGCGGCGAAAATAGCAGCGACCTGGGGTGGTCATACTGGATGCCTGGAGTGGCGATGGGGTAGTCGACGGGACCTGCGACAACGAGAGGTCGCCATGCAGGTTACCTTGTGAAGCGCGGTGGCATTGCTCGAAGTAGGCAAGGAAGAACCCGACAGCGTGATGAAGACCGTGTGCATACGGCAGCAATCCGTGCCGTAGGATATGACACAATGGAAGTCGAGGACGTCGGTGCGCGGGGATGGTGAAGTAGACTGCGTGCAGTGACGCTACGACGCGAGGGGATGGCATAGCTACAGGGCGCAAATCGGTGCAGCGACTAGGAGGCCACCAGCGCAAGTCGGTGCAGTGACAAGAACAGACACATAGGACATAGAACCTCCCATTTTCAGGGAAAAGCCCGAGATAAAGCAAACACTACAACACGGAGCCTGGGCGCTGGCTCTTATAGACTCCGAGGCATAGCCTTAGTCGTCGCGCTCGCGCAGACGCGGAAAAAAGCTGCCAGGGATAAGTACGTCGAGGATTCTGAAATGGCGGCGTATATTTTGGTGCGGCACAACGTGATCCGCCGAGCTAGCGCTTTCGTGACACGACAGAGGATGCACCTCGTTACATTACTGAGGACGGTGGAACTTTAATGCTGTGTAACCGCGAATTATTTTCCATTTTACACCTTCCAGCATCACTGGAAAATTAATTAACTTAACAATAATTGATTTAAGTTGCTAAAAAACCATTACAATTCGACAAATTGAAAATTACCATAACATTAAAATATAATTACATTTTGGGTTACAACATTTCTTGAGCTTCTCTCTTTTCATTACATTCCTTTGAAACTCATTCCAAAGGAAAAAAAATTAAAACTAAATTAATTAAGGATAAGTGGAGAAACTTTTTCCACTTATTCTTAATCCTACTCCCTAATCTTGAGCGCATCTCTATTCTGCTCGCACTAGGGAGACGGTCACGGTGACATGCCATCCTTGGATGCCACTATCCTAATGTGCCTCACTCCGACGACCGTAGCGGCGTGACCTCTAGCCTCCGCGCGCCTCACTCCGACGACCACCACGACATGGATCTGAAAGAGACAACATATCCATTAGAGATAGCACAAGATGCAAGATGGTAGGGGAAAACCAAGAACAAGATCGATTAGATGAAGATATCCTATGTTGAGAGGATTCTGACGTGGAGGCTGTGTCATATTGGTCATCTAGGTCTTCAGCTTCCAAGGCATCGCAACATATGAAATAGGCCTAAGTAGTTTGTGAGATTTGCTAATTACTAGTGTAGAGAGTAGGAGTGCGGCGCCATACAAAGGGAGGTTAGTGGAGTGTGGGGACTAAGGGGACCCTGTATTATATAGGAACGGGGGTGGTAAGATATAGGGTTTGTTACTTGGGCTTTAGAACCAGTGTGGCTAGCCAAGTGGGTCGAATTGCACAAGAGGCCCATACATAAAAGGCAATGCTCGGGTGGACAGTGGCGGGCCGCACCTATCAGCTACCCAATTAACGAAGCTTGCATTGGACGGCGTACCAAGAGAATGGCATTGTTGCCCAAGTACGACATTAAAAATCACTGCTCTTACGTGCCACGTACCACGTCACCAAAATCCACTACTACTATGTGTGCCATGGCGTGTAAGTGGCCACCGAGACAAAATGGTGCCACCAAAGCTCATCCGCCACGTAACCAACTATTGCCAGTTCTTTTTGCTTATGCCGTCCCAACAATCCACCGGATATGGGGATATTTTTGTAGTGAAACTATTAAGAGGAAGAGTGTGGTTGAGGTTCCAGCTCCTAGAGAAAGTTCTAGGATGGGAAGTATTACTTGCAGTAACTGTAATGTTGTAGGGCATAGGTACACATCCTGGCATGTCTCCTTGAGGCATGAGCTTACGGTAAGGAAACAACAACACAAGGTACAATCTTTCCTTGTTTCCTTTAACCATTTTCCAAAAAAAATCACTAAGGAAATTATGCAACCATGACATATGCAGGATACTAGGCATACTTATGGTGAGGAAGGCTTTTCTTCTGCAAATATCTTAGTCACTACACCTACAATAGTAGTTCCAAGAGCACCAGGGAAATCTTCATCTTCTAGTTCATCGTCATCAGCTACTAGTGCAACACCAATAGCAACAAGGCCATCTGCCTCAGCTAGGGCATCTTCATCAGCTCCTATTGTAACACCAAGAGCAATAGGCCATCTGCATTAGCTCTATATGCTTCCAAGAAAGAGGCATGGGCTGGTTTTATTGCACCAAGAACAACTGCCCCGGGTACTTCTTCTAGGCCACGAAGAGCCATCAAACACATTCACAAGGTGAAAGAATACATGAATGTTAGTGGGGTTGAAAAATGATAGTTGAAGACCTCAAAATGATTATGTGATGTTGACTGTGTGCTCCAATCTGCTATTTGTGATGAACTATGTGTGTATCTGAGCCAATGTCATATTTGTGTTGAACTATGTGCATTTGAACCTAGAAGACTATTTGTGTTGGACTATTTGTAATGCACTAAGCATATGGGATATTCCTCCTGAACTACTTAAAGATGTTTGTGTTGAACTATGTTATAATGCCCTACATGATGTTTGTATGTGTTTGAAATATTTTCTTAGTGTTTATAAACCTAGATTACTATTTGTAGAGACAACTACATGGCAATTCTTTTAAAGACAATTGAATGGTTCGACACATCACAAACACATATGGTTCATAACAGAATGGTTCAACATAACAAGCACCAAAAAGAGTTCAAATAGTTCAACACATCACAAACACATATGGTTCATAACAGAATGGTTCAACATTACAAGCACCAACAAGGGTTCAAATGGTTCAACACATCACAAGCAGTACCACAATAAACACGATGGTTCAACACATCAGATACACACAAGCAATACCACATCTACCCGAGTTACTTCTTCATGTCTATTCACATATGGCCCTAATCCTTTCAACTTATCCTTGGTGACATGGCTAGCTTTGAACAGATCATGAATAGCATACTCTAATAATGAGACATGGCTAGATTTGACGGGTCAGTACCAGAAGACAAAGATGCAATCACACTACCACACTAATAATGAGACATTTAGCACAAAAACAATACAGCAATGACTGATATTTACACACATCAAGCAGCAAAGACTTACCCGTCAAATCTGTCAAGGTCGAAGTCATCATCTAGTTTCTTCTTTAGCCTTTTTGGCTTCTTCAGTGGTGGCGGAGCCATACTCCGGACATGCACCACTTGAATTGGATTAGCAGTGCCCACCTCAGACGAAGGACCCCTCAGCGTCTCCAGCATGGATGCATCCTAGTCTTCGCTCCGGGTGCGCTTGCGAGTGTCATCTTCGCTAGAATCAGGGATTTCCTGCGCGTCAAGGACGGGCACAGTCGACCCTGATTCATCTTCTTCTTCAGCCTCGGGAGGAAGTATCCCCTCCAGCTGAGGCGGTAGCACACTCGCAACTTTCCAATCTTGGTGCAAGCATCAAATACAATCACAAGATAGTCCTATGGACATGAAAGCATACGAGGAGTCGATGGAAACCTTACCTCAGGAGGAGAGTTACTCGCACGGAATGGCAACGTGGCTAAATTCCTTTCCTTATCCATCTCCCCCAAACCTTCTTGACCTTTTCCCTTGTCCTTGTTCATGGCCATCAGGTTTTTCTCCATCAACTTAGCCTCAGTATCATCCATGATTTTTTTTGACATCAGCTAAGAGGGTTGAATGTTTCATCTCAATCTTATCCTTGTCTTCAGCCATGTCTTTTAACATCTTTGAACTCTCATACTTCTCATCAATTCTTGATGAATTTCCATGATAATACATTTCCCAGAGTCTACTTAGAGCATTTTGTAGAGTTTCGGGCCACTCTTTATCTACCCATGACCGAAACCCACAGTTCATTACTTTCTACAAAAAGAAACGAATATAACTTAGTTGGATCATCCAACAACAATATCAAAATACGTTGGATCACCCATGGTGTCATGAGCAAAGTCTATGGCAGTTATGTCCTAGATCGATGAGATTGCGAGCTTAGTTGGTCTAAACCGATGAGAAATAGAAAAAAAAATCGAAACCCTAGATCGAATTTTGGGGGCAGCAAAGGACATTGGAGCTTACCCCTAGGTAGGAGGCAGTCGAGGAAGAACCGTCGTGCCAACTGGCCATTGCGACAACGACGACGACGGTGGCAGGGCAGATTCGAGGGAGTGAGACGAGTGCTGATGAGGGTGGGCAACAGTCAACAACCAGCAGTGTAAGCGGCTTCAACCGCGTCGGCTGACAGTGGGCCCGTATATCGTCCGTTAACGGTTGACTCCTGGCGCCGTCTGGGGAGATGCCATGTCACCTGTCAGGTGGGGTCACGTTGTCAGAAAACGCATCAATTCGCTGGAAAACGCGGTTTAGCGCAAATTGGAAAGAACAAACCGAAATCTGGTAAATTTAGGTAAACTCTGCATCGTTGATACTCCTCGCTCTCTGGGGAAAAGTTAATTTTGAAATTTAAAAGCGTGTATGGGCTGAGATGGTTAACTTTTTTCTTTCCAAATGTTGGACCCCCTTGGTCTCGAGAAGAAAATTTCGAAACTGAAAAACCATGGCTGAGGAGAATAATGCCCATCATAAGAGACCACGTACAATACGCTCTACCTAGTTCTTTTATGTTTTGTTTTTTGCTGGGTGGGTTATAGCTAGTAGTAGTAGCTGGTTTATGTCTATGTGACGGAAGTGTCATGGATGGAGTTGGTGAAGCAGTGCCAAGCTTTGGCGCAGCCAAAATAGCCCTGTCACTTACAGTTAGCCCGTGCTTAGTCCGTACCGATATTCCCCCTCGGAACAGACGGAACGCGGTTTAAAAAACACTTGATATTACTGCTGCACACGGCTCAGTACAGCAGGAGTATACTAGTTTACTACGGACCAGCTGCCGACACGACGCCTGTTCTTGTGTGCCTGGCCGGCGCGAGCGAGAGTGACAGACCGACCGACTCTCTGTGCCGCGTCTCCGGTCCAACGCAGGTACCACACGTGTACACGCGACCGCGGGGGTAGACACTAGACAGACGGAACCCCCACGGCACGAAGCCGCCGCCGCCGCCGCGGCGAGAAAAGAGCCACCAACGTCCACCGGGCATCGCATCGGCGCAGTCCAAACCCCGACGCGGTCGCGCCCCGCCCATTCCGTATTTTTTGCCAAATCTGTCCAAATTTGGAAAGTTCAACCAAGTCTGACCCTTTATCGAAACTAATTTGGAATTTGACCCCTAGGGTCGGCGCCATTTAAAATAGCGCCGAAGTTGTACAGGTCGGCGCCAAGATGAAGCAGCTAGGAGGCAAACTAGGAAGGTCGGCGCCGTTTTAAACGGAGCCGACGTCGGCGCCATTTTAAACGGAGCCGACCTCTTTCAAGTCGGTTTTCTGTTTTGTGTGCGCCGAACTGTACAACGTCGGCGCCATTTGATTCCGAATTAGTTTCGAGAAAGAATTAGACTTGGTTGAACTTTTTAAAATTGGACAGATTTGACAAAAAAATACGTCCATTCCTGGTCCCCTACCCCCGCCGCGTAGTACTACTCTTCGCCTCGCTTTCTCCTCCCTCCCCTTTTACCTTTTCCACGGCTGCTAATTTAATCCACGCCGCGCCCCTGTCCTGCACCCGCTCCGACTCCCGCCCCCGTCCTCCCGCTCCCTGCCTCGCGGATGACGGCTACCGCTGCCCCACTCCAATGACCCGTGCGTCCACACCGCAGCTCGCCGCGCCGCTCCTCTTCCTGCTGCTGCTCGCGGCGGCCGCCCCAGCAGCCTCCGCGTCCACGCTCGCCGTCGCGGGGGGCTCCACGGTCTGCGGCGTCGCCGCCAACAACGGCACCGTCTACTGCCTCGACCTCGCCGACGCCTCCTACCCCAACTCCCCCGCCTCCCCCGTCACGCCGTCCCTCGTCTTCTCGCGCGTCTCCGGCGGCGCGGGCTACGTCTGCGGCCTCAGCAACAACGAGTCCGTGCTCCTCTGCTGGCCGCCAGGCACCTCCGCTCAGGGGAACCTCAGACGGGTCTACAGGGGCGCGGCGACCTTCTCGGACCTCGCCGTCGGGGACGACCACGTCGCGGCCTACGACGCGCAGGCGCGCGGGATCCAATGGTGGAGGGGGGGCGACGGCCGCTACCCGCAGTTCATCGCAGGCGCCTTCCGCTCCCTCGCATCCGGCGACGGCTTCACCTGCGCCGTGGAAACCAACTCCTCCTCTGCGGTCCGCTGCTGGGGGCCGAGCGGTAGCGCCGTGCAGGCGGCCTTCGCGAACGCATCCGTCTCGACCCTCGCGGCCGGTGCCTCCCGCGCGTGCGGCGTGGACTCGCTCACCGGCGCCGTGCTCTGCTCGGGCCAGTCCGGCGCGGGCGCGCTAGCGCAGAGCGGCCTCTACCAGCACGGCCTCGCCGTCGGCGCCTCGCACGCGTGCGGACTCAGCCGGCCCAACCACACGGCCGTCTGCTGGACCCTCGCGGGGCCCACCCCGACCGTCTACTACCCGGCCCCCGACACGGCGTTCGAGTTCCTCGTCGCCGGCGGCAACCTCACCTGCGGCCTCGTCACCTACAACTACACCGTGCTCTGCTGGTCCACGTCCTCGCCGTCCGCGGACAACGCGGCCGTCGAGGTGCCCTTGCCGAGCATTCTCCCCGGCACCTGCGTCACCGACGAGGCCCTCTGCGAATGCGGCATCTTCCCGGGGTCCGGGGAGCTCTGCGCGGTCGCGGGATCGCCCGGCAGCGTCATCTGCAACAGGGTCTGCGTAAACTCGCCGCCGCCGCCGCCGTCCCCACCGCCTCCGTCACCGGCAGCAGCGGCTTCGAAGGGCGTCTCCAAAGCATGGATCGCGTTCGCAGTCGTCGGGGCCGTGGGCGCCTTCATCGGCCTCTGCTCCATCATCTACTGCTTCGTATTCGGGTTCTGCAGCCACAAGAGGATCCACAACTCCGTGCAGCCCAACCTCCCTGGAGCTGCAGGAGGAGGCGCCGGGAACGCCCCAGCCGCAGCAGCCGAGAACGTCGGCGTCGGCACTGGAAGCGTCGCGGCCAGCCCCTATGGGTCGCCGAACGGGTCGCGCGCGCGCGGCTTCCTCTTCCGGCGGCAGCTCTCGCGCGCCATGACGCGGCAGCGCAGCGGGCCGTCCTCCTTCAAGGAGCAAACGGAGGAGTACACCTTCGCGCAGCTGGCGGCGGCGACCAACGGGTTCGCGCCGGAGGCCAAGATCGGGGCGGGCAGCTTCGGCACGGTGTACCGCGGGAAGCTCGCCGACGGACGCGAGGTGGCGATCAAGCGCGGCGAGTCGTCGGGGCCGATGGCGCGCAAGTTCCAGGAGAAGGAGAGCGCGTTCCGTTCCGAGCTGGCCTTCCTGTCCCGCCTCCACCACAAGCACCTGGTGGGCCTGGTCGGGTACTGCGAGGAGAACGACGAGCGGCTGCTGGTGTACGAGTACATGAAAAACGGCGCGCTCTACGACCACCTCCACCCCAAGGCCATCGGCGGCGACGAGTCCGTGTCGCCGTCGCCGGTGCTGTCGTCGTGGAAGCTGCGCATCAAGATCCTTCTGGACGCGTCGCGGGGCATCGAGTACCTGCACTCGTACGCGGTGCCGCCCATCATCCACCGCGACATCAAGTCGTCCAACATCCTGCTGGACGGCGGCTGGGTGGCGCGCGTGTCGGACTTCGGGCTGTCGCTGATGGGCCCGCCGGAGTCGGACACCGACTCGTCGGGGGCGGCAGTGCAGCAGCAGCACCTGTCCATGAAGGCCGCCGGCACGGTGGGGTACATGGACCCGGAGTACTACGGCATGCACCACCTGACGGTGAAGAGCGACGTGTACGGGTTCGGCGTGGTGATGCTGGAGACGCTCACCGGGAAGCGCGCGATCTTCAAGGAGGAGGCCGAGGGCGGGGACCCCGTGAGCGTGGTGGACTACGCGCAGCCGAGCGTCGTGGCCGGGGAGCTGCGCAAGGTGCTGGACGGGCGCGCGCCGGAGCCCACCCCGAACGAGGCCGAGGCCGTGGAGCTGGTGGCGTACACGGCCGTGCACTGCGTGAGGCTGGAGGGCAAGGACCGGCCCGCCATGGCGGACATCGTGGCCAACCTCGAGACGGCGTTCGCCTTCTGCGAGGGCAGCGCGGGAGGGACCGGCGGAGGCGGCCGCGCCACCAGCGGGTTCATGAACAGCTCCTCCAGCATCTCCATGACCTCCATGGAGCTGTCAGGACGGATCGGGGATTAGATTTTATCTTCTTCTTATTCTTAAATTCGATTCAGGCGTTTCAAATTGTGATTAGCCCGGGAAGGAGGCGATGTGCTTGGAAATTCGTTAGTTAGTTCATTTATTATTTGGTGGATGTACATGATGATCTCGATGAGAAATTTTTCCAGGATTCTCAAAAGCCCTATCTGCTTTCCCAAGGCCACACTTCCCAACACGATAATTTCGTCTCTCGATGAGATTCCAGCAGAATCATTGCGTTGTTCCAAAGGCTCTCGAGCATCCATTTCGGGAAGAATCTCCATCATCGTCATCATCGTCGTCGACCGTACGCCTTTGGAGTTTGAACAAATCAAGTGCTCGCCAATCTTCCATTTCATTTGGTCTCCGGTCCAAGAGGATGGCCCAGGCAGCAGTCAAATTCCACCCATGCGCGCTGCTTTCATGATTACTCTGCGGCGCATACACAAACGCATCGCTCGCCGGTCAATCGGGGGTTTGTTTGTTCGCTCGGAAGTTGTTCGGAACTTGGGAAGGACGCCGCTCCCGCTGCTGCTTCCTCCGAGCGAGCAAGGTTGGTGCGTATCTGGTCTACCGTGACGACGAGAGACCGGTATGTACTAGTAGTAGTAATAAGGTCGTTTTCCTCGTGCGTTTCGCATCCGTTTTGGCAGCCGGTCGTCTCGTGCGTCAACAGCCGTCTGGTTGATTTTGGAGAGTGATAAACCACAGACAAGTCCACGCATAATAGTAGGAGTAGTATTGTTTTCGGAGAAGTGTCGGTGCTGCTATCTGAACTAGTATTGGTTCAATCTGAATGGCAACCACTGCAAGAAAAAGGTGCTGGTTCAATCTAGTCTTGGCCTCTAAACTCTACAACTGTACTACAAATTTGGCCTTCATCTTTTCCGAAGGCTCAAGGATTACATTTCAGCAGCTGCCCAGTAAACACAGCAATGGAAATTACTCTGTTCGTCCAAGTTTATGTGGGCACTCACCATTTCGCCCAACGAGGATGGTATGTGCCGGAAAAAAAAAACGCTTGGCCCTCGCGTCGTCCTCCCGAGGGTGACTCGGGGGCGACTCGCCGCCGCCACCCCCTCCAGCTCCTGTTCCCCCACCGCTGCCTAAGGAGGACACCGGGGTAGTCCGCGTGACCTGCTGGTGAAGGTGGCAGCGAGGATATGCCGCTCCGCGGCTCGCGTGAAGGGCTTTGGATGCCGAGGCAGCGACCTTGAGTGGTGAGGTGACGTTGACCTCATGGCCGGTGGCGGGCGCAGGTGCTGGCCGGCGTCCTGGTCCGTCTGGGCGGCGGGTGTGGGCCGCGGTGTGGGGGCTGCTTCGTCTGCCCGTGCACCAGATCGCGATGGTCATGTCTTCCCATCCCCTCTGGCTCTCTCCTCCCCTTCCGGTTCTGCTCACGGCGACCTTGTTGTCTTTTCAGCAGCTGGTGGGGTGGCTTGGGTCTGGGAGAAATCCTTGGTCGGCTCGTCCCTTCTCCCCACCCCTACCACAATCCCAAGCGAAATCTCAAAATCCATCTGGATTGGCTGGTGGCGGCACTGTGGGCGTCGCGTCTTCCTTGGAGGCGCCAGCAGGGACTCGGTGTTGTAGCTGGTGAGTGTATCCATGGGTGTTGGAAGCCTGTTTGGCGGTGTGGTAGAGGTGCAGCTCGGCTCCTCTGCTTCTTCGTGTTCAACGGCAGCTCCCAAGTTTACCCTTTGCGTCTTTGTCGTCGGTGGTTGAAGCTATGTTGTACAGGTGTGCTCGCTGATACCTTCGATCCAGATTTATCGATGTAGTATAATAGCTCTTTCCCTAGTAGACCTACATTTATTGAACCTTAGGAAACAATACTATATGGAAAATATAAGGAATGTCTACAAGACTTGTTTACTTGTTTCACCTTACGTTTACCGGACCTTGCTACTTTACTTTGAATCGTTAGTTATTGCAATCGATGAAAATAGGTCAGGGTTGAAGATTCACCTGGAGCTGCACATACAAATGGGATAAAGATAATAATAAGCACATTCATGTGTGAAATGATCTAATATAGATAGGGTTGTGGGCAACACATCCAAATACACTAAAGCCCTATGAGCCACAGCCATAGCAATAGTCTTTTGATCCAACCGTTACACCACGAAGCACTAGGCTATAACAATTATTAAGTAAAGTACATATCAAAGCCTTAAGAATGATGATGTTATTGTCACTCCCAAGTGGATCCTTAAATAAAGACCGTACTCCCCTTGATGTCAGTGAGTTTCGTGTGAAGTCTCCGTTCATCACTCATCTCACCTCGAGCCTTTGTCAATCCCTAAGATCTTGGGTGCCTACAAGACCATGGATCGAGACAAGAGACAAACGTACAAAGATATATATCTCATTCAACCACCACACAATATACCCATGTATTAGATGCACATTACTGCGAGGTTTCACCCCCAACCCACAACCCATGAGGACTACTCACTCATAACAATAAGATCAAGAATAGAAAATATTGTGCAAAATACTTAGATTGAAATCAAATATTCGTACAATGGTCACCAAATAAGAAGGAGATCTCAAGTAAAAGATGATGGATCTGGCTATGGAGTGGATGGAGGATGGAGAGGATGAACTATGGTGGTGGATCTCCTTTAGTTGTGTTGTGATGCAATCTCAGAATGATGGCTCTCTCTGTGTGGCGCCTCAAGTCTCAAAATATATAGGCGCCTTCACAAAAGTTGTAGGGTTTGACCTAACAGAGCCGTCGCCATATGGTACGGGTGGGCCTTGCCCGTACTACAGGTCGTTAAGCTTGCAGAAAGCTCCTCTTCGACCCTAGTTGACTTGGCTGAATAGGCAACATAATAATCTTCAATAAATGCTCCTGATTCCGCCTTAAAAGTATGATTTCCTGCACAACAAATTTAAAAAAAAAAGATTGCACATCTTTGCAATAATTAGTCATTAGTGGCAAGGCTAGAGAGATTCTTGGTCAATTGTTTAACTGAAAATGCGATTTAAATGCGGAGAAAGATGAATATTTTTAGTCATAAATTTCCCCAAAGCTCAAATCTTGATCATCCTCAAGCAAGAAACAAACAAAACCATAAGGAACTCGGCGTTTAAACTGAAATAACAAGAAGATGAATTCACTTACATTTGGTAGTCATATGCGTCCAGTACTTCTTCCATTCGAAAGGCTCATCAAAATTAGAGAAGTGCCAAGAGTACTATATAAGCTTTGTTAACTCAAAATAATCAAAGTAAAGTTTGATATAAGCATAAACAACTATAAGTGTAATAAACATTCGAATTCCTCTAGTTAACTCTTAGCTTGCCAAGAAAACTAGGATATTGTATATTAGCAAAATTAAGTATGCGAGATCATGTCCTAACAGTGAAGTGTCTTATTGACACCCACATCAATAGACCAAGACTATCAAACACTATTGTTCCATTCATTGTCTTTCAAGAAAATTATGTAGTAGTAACGAGACGATGCCAAAGACTGTTTTATGTGAACCTTTATTTATTTCGAACATAGTTTCCAACAAGGATCATTGTGTGATCTTTTTAGTAACAATTTGCACAACCTTCAAGAGTACCAATACTTTTTCCCATTACGGTAATAGTTGATATCCATGTCGTTAACTCAATAGCTGAAATTAGGGGTTGTACCATTGATCGTTCATAGGCCAACGGAGTTGTTGGCATCCAAAGGTGTGAATCAAAAAATATGTAAATAAGCTTTAAACAGTATCACTTTTTTGACCCACAACGTTTAGCTTTGGCATGCATCATAATTACCACTAGACTTTATTTCAATCAAACAACTCCTTTCAAGAGTGCCATCAAGTCTATCAATAAATCTATGAGGTTAAGTATCTTAAAAGATAGAATCTTAAGACAATCATTCAGCATACAAGTCATAAATTGGAGATTTTTTCTTATTTTACTTGTTTGACAATATTATTTTCAAGTCAAGACTCGGTTAGCTACAAGAACTAGAGTAAAAGCTTCTACAACTAATTATCCAAACAAATAAAAAGATTTAATCTAACTATTTTGAATTACTCCCACTAGCATATCATCTTAATAAATCAACTGACCAGGATAAATATTTCAAACTTCTAAAATGGGATACATAGGACATACCTCTGAAGAGTGACTTTGCAGTTCTCTTCCTTATAGGGACGTGTTCCTTCAAAACTCAAATCAAATCACTCTCACAATAATAATATTGAATCAAAGAGGCAATAGGCAAATCCACTTTCATGAAAAAATGATAAAAGGAAAAATATTTTTTGTATTTTCGAGGATGGGGATTAAAGAATATAAAAGACTTGCGACCAAGGAAGATACTAAGAAAAGAAAAAAAGAAAAAATGAAAAACGAAAGCGAAAAGCAAAAGAAAAGGCAAAGTGTTGGAACAAGCCCAACACGAGTGTTTTAAAGCTCACACAGAGCCAGAGTACAACCTCATTTTTACACCAATATGAATGCTTAGCGAACACATCCCAAGCTTAGGCTTTTGCAAGCCCTTTTGTTAATCATTGTGGTGGCAGTGGATAGTATCCCAAGTTCCATTGGCTGCTCCAATTGGTGAACTGGGTTGAGAGGTTCGCAGTGGCATCTCGAAGGTTGATGGAGAGGTTGCTCATGTTCTGGATATTTCCTTCGAGAGAGTAGATATCTTCATAGGTGGTGTAGTATTTTGGTGGCTCCTTCTCTTCTTCGAGGCCTTCTTGTTCTAATTCTTCATCTTCTCCTTCTTCATCCACGAGTACTTCTTGTTGGGGCAGACTTGCTTCAACCTGCGTGTCATAACGCAAACGTCCATTCTCGATAGAGAACAAACCATTAGTCAAAGGAGCTAAGATCAAGTGATCGGCTCCAGGTATATGAAAGAAGTATCTACCATTTGACTTAGAGATCATACCACAAGGTTTGAGAGTAGCGAAACAAAGATGGCGAGTACCTACCAACGGTTGGATATTACCTAGGTTGATGTGGAGCGCTTGAGAGAGTATGGTGACAACTCCTCCTCCGCATATAAGACCACGGGTTTGAAGAACTTGATGCTTAAGATAAAACACGAGAAGGGCGCCCAAATTTGGCGTCAAGTTACAGTTTGGAATATCATCCCTTGAGAGGATCATCATGTCCTCTTCATTGACTCTTGTAAACTCACCGCGTGCCCGCAAAGTGTTAGCAATAACATAGAACAAATAACGAACAGCAGAACAGTCAATTTGATTACCCTTGGGTGTGGTTGAAGAAGTTCTCAAAAAGTTAAAATACTCCAAGGGTGTAGGACTCGTAAAATTACTAGAGCGTATGTCGATGGTGTTGTTGAAAAACCTTAAAAAAGAGCCCATTGATCGAGTGTTAAGTTATACTCACGGTTCATTAGGCGTAAGGTGGTACAGTCAACTCTCGGGTTATCTTCCTTGGAGCAATAAAACATACACAACATATGCGTCAAAGTGCTAAGAAACTCAAGTGTCAAGCGATGATAGGTGGCGACATCCTGAAAAATAAAGTGAAGCAAACCAACATTGTTGCAAAGTAAATTGAAATTATGGCCAAGGCCTAGTTGGTTAAGGATATAAGGACACGCCTATTTGGTGGACTTGATTTCTCGGTTCTTGAGACAGCTAAAATAGTTGTGTAATCATCAGTGAACTCTATGCAAGTGACTCAGGGGTTAACTCATTAACGGGTGGTGTGGCTTGTTTCGCAGCCAACGCACGTGTAAGACTCCTTGTGTTCATCTAAAAATAAAATTATAGCTAATTAAAAATATGACCCAAAAGAAGCATAGCAGAAGTAATCCTCTACACTTCTTACAAAAGAATATCCTCTAAAAAGAAAACTAAGCATGCCATAATCAAGATTATCTCAAGAACAAGACCTAAGTCTAGATTGATAATGGCAAAAGATTGGGCATGATTATGATGAAAATAAGTTAGGGATTGGAGGAGAAACATATCTTGGATCGACTGAGTGTGAGGAATACAAAAAGGACAAAATTGAAGATCCAATGGAGTTAGTTTAGAGTTTGGAGGAAGAAGAAAGAGAATAAGTATTTTTAGGTTTTAGGTTTACCACTTCTTTCTTGTAAGAAAGAAGAAAGAGAAGACTGAGTTTGGAGTTCGGACACGGGGCTTCCTTGTAAGATTTTCTCCTTTGTCCGTCATTGCCGCTGCTCTCTCCGTCATACTGAGGTTGCTATCTTGGTCGCGTATAACAATGCCGCCCTAGGGGAATCTGGGAGGTGGCATGCTCATGCAGCGGCGTGGCTGTGGGTCATCATGATGTCCGGACCATGGGGTTGGTGGCGAACGAGGGGGTGAGCCTTATCTCTGTTGCCGAAGGATATTGGAATGACATCAATCCTGTTGCACGATGGCCACCAGTACCTGGCGAGAAGTGATGGCTTGCTCGGCGCGCTCCTCCTGCTCGAACTCCTCCTCGATCTCCTTCATGGAAGCCTTGAGTTCCTCTGAGTTGGACGACGAACCACCGCCATCCATGTTGATGTCGGCGTAAAGTGCCTCTAGCACCGAGTCAGAGTTAGCATCGGTGTTGTCGATGGTAGAGGTTGAGCCGAAGGCTGCATGGCCGATGGTCTTTATCTTTTCGGTTGCGGTGGCGATGTCGTCCTTGGCTTCCTCATCGGTGTCAGCGAAACTGTTAACAATTGTGATCATCTCGTTGAGAGTAAGTAAACCGGCGGCCTGTCGCCTCCTAAGCGTATGTCGAAGAATGGTGCCGGGCATGACTCCCTCAACGAAGTGGTACACTAGCTCATAAGTATGGTCTCCTGCCAATGTTTCTCTCACACTTAACCATCTGGCGAGGTACTCACGTGGGGGTTCGTCCATCCTTTGAACACAGCGAGCCAGATCGAAGATGGTGATGACGCTGACAAAGTGTGACCTCTATTTGTCTAAAACTTGGGGGAGCCAAGCGGATCTGCACAGGTCTTCCACCATTATATCCCGCACAGGGGTGGTTTGGGTGGGCCTTGATTCGTTCTAATCTAAGCCAGCAAACTCCAAAGAGAGATCTGAGCCCGATCCTTCCACGAATGTGTCCTCCCGTAGGCGGTCTGTGCGGGTCTTGACACGTGTCTGACTTCCTAGGAGCTCGATCCCGAGCCGGTTTCACCGATGAAGAGATTGATGTCCTCGATTGGAATAATGGAGCAATGGGTGGGGTTCATCTTCACCGGGATCCATAACTCGTCTAGGGGGATGATCGGAACATTTCCGGAGAAGAGAACACGCCCAATGGCCATAGTGTCGCTGATTTCCATGAAGAGATTGGACCTCTCCCGGTGTAGAGCTCGAAGCGCCTCTTGCCCCACGGTGGGCGCCAACTGTCGTGGTATTGCTGACGAGTACGCCATGGAGGGGTATCACCGAGCGGTTTCAGAGAGGTGGGGGGAAGGAGGTGAGTTTGTGGGTACGAGGTAACACATCTTATCCAGATTCAGGTCCCACAACGGTGGCGGAACCCTACTCCATCTATAAATTATTATAATGGCAATGCACCGAGTTATAGAGATCGGTTCGTTGTGTGAGGTGTGAGTTGTTCTGTTAACTTGTCTATGAGACTGTGTCCTAAAGAACCCCACATGTCCGGCTTATAAAGGTGCCAAAACCTAGGGTTACAGGGAAATAACCTTGCCGAACAGGTTACAGAGTCCTACACTAATACTAACTAGTCTTCGTGTCTTATACTCCAAGGCTCTGGGTTGGTCGGTAACTGCACCGTATCCTTCCTTCTTTCGGCATGGGCCTCCCTTCTGGATCTATCTAATTGGGCCACCCAGTAGGCCATAGGCCTTGCTACCAACTGTGAGACACCCGGGTTAGCAGGATTAGAGACATGCTATGGTGATACCCATTTAGCATATCCCCAACACCCTTCGTCCAAAAATAGCTGACTTCGCTTTGTCTAGATTCAAATATATCCACACACTAAAACATGTAGGTACATGCGAATCTAGACAAATCCAAGTCACTTATTTATGTATGGAGGGAGTACAATTAATCATCCAAGGGTGATAGCATTGTTGGATGTGTAGGATTGAACCTAGCTCAAGTGGTTAGGGAGGTTCAAATTCTCACGGGCCCAAAATTAGATTTCTATTTATATTTAAGGACCAGCCTCTCCTAGTACTCATGCAATTATCCTGAGAACCATGCTCGGTATTTACCAAGATTAAAAAGTATGTACTCATGCTTAAAAGGATTGTGTGCATCCATTGGTGCGGAAGCCAGGAAAGTGTAGTTCTCCCCCAACATTTAGGAAAAAATCACTATATCTTTCCTTTGCGTCACCTCCCTCTAAGGTAATCGGGGAGAAACCCTAAATCCTGAGCCACCACCCCCTTATACCTCCCCTCTCCCCTCGTTGTCCTTGGAGGCGGCCACCAGGAAACCACATGTGCATCTGGTGAAGGGGACGATGGGGTCCTAGCGCCTCGTGGCCGTTGCGCGGCTGGAGGAGGCAGCATTGGGCGACTTGGAAGGACGCCGCAACCTCCTGCGACTACTTCTTCCAGCGGTGCGGTGTTGCTTCGACGGTTTCAACAAGGGGCACCGACTGTTATGCGGTGTAAGGACCTCGGAGGAGCGGCTCCATGTGGCGGCGCCTAGGGGCAGCGGATCACGGAATCCCAAACCCAGGTTCGTCGCAGGAGGTGTGTGCTGGCCGAAGCTTTCTCTAGTGTTGCGTCAACTGTCGGAGGTTGCTTCGGTTGATCATTATATATATTTTTGTAAGACTGTTGAATAACATAGATGAAAAATTATGTGTGCTATAATTTTGATGCACAGTCCGAGTTCAACCTCCATTTCAAGAAAAAAAAAACGTTGGAAGTGAATACTCGTTCTCTGAGGTCAAAGCAGAAGTGGATACGGTATCGTTGTGTGTTGGCATGCTTTTGAGGTAACCGATAAGGTTTTTTTACCGTTCCTGACCTCGTGCAGCTGGTCATCCAGAACTTCAAAGAGAACGGTCAAGTTTAAAGGCGCGTAGGACTGGACTGGACCGTACCGTGTCCAGGTAAAAACAAAAAAGCAAAAGCGTGTTTGCGTCCGGAC
Source organism: Avena sativa (assembly GCA_916181665.1). Taxonomy (NCBI): domain Eukaryota; kingdom Viridiplantae; phylum Streptophyta; class Magnoliopsida; order Poales; family Poaceae; genus Avena; species Avena sativa. The sequence continues at coordinate 452,287,671 of OV702295.1, read as the reverse complement.
ACGTAGGACATGCACTGTAGCATCGATTTTTCATTTCAGGCGACCTGCTCTGTCTTTTTCTTTTTCGTTCTTGGGACTGACAAAGAAAGGTCACAAAGATGTACTACTACCGTTGTAGTAGTAGAAAGCAGCTATGATTGATTATGAACGGACGAGGTAAATGTCAGAATGCTTAATTTCCAACAGTAAGAAAAAAACAAAACTATCTTTCGTGATATATTCTCAGCAACAGGTCTTTCGTCTCACAACTTTCTCCTAGTATATTAATATTCAAGCTTTGTTTTTGGTTGGCTGATACACAGTACAGCCTAAGAAAAGTGACCAGGAGAGGGGTACGGAGGATATGCTAAAGAAAACATGACCAAACCGGCAAACACTTGTTTTTTGTTCAGGTCATCTTTTGAGTATTCAAAATAGTGTGATTGAAAGAAAAGTATGATCCGAGACTAATCAGAATGTTGCGTGGATTGTTGACCGGTCGTCACTGCAAAAAAACTAAGACCGGTTTAATCCACGCTCGCACAGCAGCCTAATTTTCCAATTGTCTTCTTATGATGAAGCCTTTTTTTTTGTCTAGCGAGATCATCACAATTAGTCCAGCTATATATCGTTCTCGAACCATTCCCAGTGAGTAGTCATTGCCGGACAAGACCGGTGTCGTGTCGGACACCGGCGTCGACGACCAGTAGTCGTCCCAACGGGGATCGTCGTCGAAGATGGTCATCGGCCCGGCCATCTGCGCTTCGATGAAGGCGTGCCTCCACGCCTTGTCCACCCGACGGTCGTGGGGGTCCTGGTGCTTCGCCGCCCTCGCCGTCGCCTTGGCCGCGGCCTGCTCGGCGTCGTGCTTGCGCTGCGCTGTGACGTCTTCGGAGAAATGCCGCCGCCACTCCTGCCGTAGGCGCTCATCGCGTTTGACGATGAGCAGGCGACGCTCCTCCTCCGTCACGGGGCGAGGTGGCGGTGTGAGGCTTGCTCGCGCGTCCAGACGTCGTGGAAGTTTATCGACGCGGGCGGGCGGCCGAGCCGCCACGCCACGGCGTCGTAGGCGCGGGCGGCCTCGTGTGCGGTGTCGAAGGTACCGAGGGCGATGCGCTTGCCGCCGGTCCGGATCTCGGCGTAGTAGGTGTCGGTCGGACGCGCGCGTACACCGCGGTTACCGGAGCTTCCCGGCGCGGCGACATGGTGGCGGTGGTGACGGTGGCGCAGGCGCGTTGGCAGAGAAGATGTGGAAAGGGGAAGAGGATTTCTGCGTGCGCTGAAGCGGAATAAGATGGTTGCTTTTCACGTGTCGCACGCCATTTAACGAGAGCACGTTGAGCGGTGCGTCAAAAGAAATGCGCGCGTCCGGCGCGCGGCAAAGTTTACAGCGATTGTTGGAGGGCACGGCGCAGACTCTCGCGCGGGAAATATTCGGTTTTTCGCAGGCGGACACGGTTTTACGCCGACAGCTGGAGTTGCTCTAACGGTAGAAGATACTACTGCTACTGCTTGTGCAATTGTTTCCAGGGGGTGTACCCGGCTTCTCTGGCTGGTTCAACGGTCAAATCGGTCAAGGACCGGACTCGTTCGGAGGTCCAACGACCTTTGCTGGATTGGACTGTAACTGCAATTTTGCAAAATTAAGGTTTTGGTGCATCATCTAAGATTAACCGATCGAGAGTAGCAACCACTCGTGCAGCAATCGTACGTGCCAATTAATGAGTCTCCATGGTTGCATCACATTCATACAGCGAGAATTATTCGGTGCTCCCGCCTTAAGCTGGGAATAATCTGCCACCTGTGTTAACCAGTTCGTTCACACTAGCGGATGACGATGGATGGATGCTGTTTTTCGTTACAGGTATTCCTTTCATGGCCCATGGGTTTCCCATGGTTCACACTGCAAGGAGGTTCGCCACTCCGTTGCTGTCAAAAGAAAAAGAAAAAGAAAAAGGCGCGCCGGCCGCTCTCGGTCGTCGTTCAGTTTATATGCGTTTGACAAGTTGTGAAGGCAAAATGGTTAAGAGGATCTCGCTGGCTAATGTTCGACCTTGACGTTAGTTACGGTTACCACTCTGTTCTTCGCTCAGGCAGGTTGGATGGAGCTCGGAACTACTAGTAACATTATTAGTTGTACTACTCCCTCTGATTCAAATTACTCCGCGCGCACGCTTACCTAGGTGGACTAGTACTCTCTTATTTTTTATCCAAAAAAAATTCTGAATTTTTGGTATACGTAGTACACATTTCATACTATCTATTTTAAAAATCTCAGGATTTTTTGAATGAAAAATGAGGAAGTAATAGCCCACCTACATAAGCGTGCCGGCGGAGTAATTTAAAACAGAGGGAGTATGTGTGACATCTATCATGCACAACTGCACAAGACGATTATTAAACTTCAATTAGTATTAAACTAGAGGTTACTTATATCCGGTCCCGTGTCGGAGGTACGTGATCGAGCGTAATTGCAAATCCCGCAGATACGCACATGAAGCAGATGCATATTACAGTATTCCCTGTTTGACATGGCTTATCTATGCGTTATTATGTCATCATTGCTAGACATCCTTCCAACTTTGGAGCTCGAATTTCAAAGGGCATGCAGGTGGTGACAATCGAACTGAAACCATCTCCCGTATAGTATACTGTATAGTACTTATAGCGCAGTGGCAACGTCACAATATTGTGATATCACCGTCGTATTCAGGGGCGAGGCCGCTAGCGAAGTCTGACCGTTTTATTAAACCCAATTTGATTAATCACTCAGCATGGCATTTCTGACCGTAAGCCATGTCAAGATCAGGCTATTAAGAAAATTGACTGCGAAATCAGGCGGCATCGGCTGCTACTTCGGAGTACTTCTGTTGCCCAATCCCGAAGCTCGAGTGTATATGATTTGTCAACCTATGAACACGTGCTGATAGCTTGCAGCGCTGAACTCAGGCCCGTTTTTCTTCTTGGCCTTGACCGCTCCCCGTTGACATCCTTTTGATAGTCGGTAAGAGCAAGTACAAAAAGTACTAATCAGCTGGTTATAAACTATTCCATGTCAGCAAAAGTCTAGATGAAGGAGAAAGAAACAAGAAAAGAGATGGAACCGAGCTCTTAATCTACAGCCGGCTGTAGAAAAAGAAACAAGAAGCTACGACCCGCATGCAGCATGCAGCCCTAGAGGTGGACTTATGCAATAAAGTGAGTCTTGCATGTCATGTAAAAATTAAATGTTTAACTATTATATATAACCTACTATAGCCAGTTTATTGTACTAATATTTTTTTTTGAGCGGGTACTAATATATATTTATGATAGCTATAGCTGACATGGCACAAGTATATGGCCCGCTGATGACTATATTATTATTCTTGCTCTAATCGAGCACACGCAAGAGTCCGCACAGATCACCGTATCCTATCTGTCTGCTACCGTCAGTTGCCACTTCTCCTATATATACACCCACCTGCAATAGTCAGACACTGGCTATTTTTATTATTTATGTACAACCACGTTTGCTACTACTGTGCCTTGACTATGATGGCCTTTGTTTTCCTCCTTTGTAATTATAGTCTGATTGCAAGACGGGTATCGACCCCGAGTTGTACATGCAAAGATACGTAGAGAGGTTTTAAAAAAAAGATATGTAGAGAGATAGGTACTGCGTTTAGACCATACCTAGCCAACCTGCCAGCCCATGACACGGTATGGCCCGCCTAGCCTTATCATGCCTGGCACGGTATGGTTCACCACGACATGTTAAACTAACGGACCATGCCGTGCCGACACATGAGCTTAGCCTCGAGGCACAGGCACGGTCACTGGAGTAAACGGACCGGCCCGCGCCATGTTAAGTACATCAAATGGACCCTAGTTTGTCACTTTTAGCATGGCCAAGGACTCGCAAACCGAGTCTCGGATCGTCCAGGAAAAACGCCCAGCCAAGAGCTATCTTTGGAGTCGCCATGCGACTGCCTCCCCGGGCCAAGACGAGAGACTCGATAACAAAAACAGCGTAATCAACATCATCGCAGACTCGCAATCACCGCGGACTCGCCACATTCGGAGACTCTCCCCTCGCGAACTCGCCACACTCAGGGACTCTCCCCTCGCGGATTCGCAATCATCGCGGACTCGCCACACTCGGGGACTCTCCTCTCGCGGACTCGCAATCATCGCGGACTCGCCACACTCGCGGACTCGCCACACTCGGGGACTCTCCCCTCGCGGACTCGCAATCGTCGCGGACTCGCCACACTCGGGGATTCTCCCCTCGCGGACTCGCCACCGTGAACTCTCCGCACGCGGACTCGTCATGCTCGACAACAACCACTACTATTTTCAGAATATGCATCTCTAAAGAGCCTCAAGTCGCCTCTACAAGCCAACTCGAGCCTCGGGGACTACTCCTAGGCATACTGCGTGTGCGCATGGTTCCACGACCGCGGCTCGTTACGCTCGGGGACTCGCCACCGCGGACTCGCCCTCGCGTACTCAACACGCTCGGGGACTCGCCACCGTGGACTCGGCCTTGCGTACTCGACACGCTCGGGGACTCGCCCTCGCGTACTCGACACCCTCGGGGACTCGCCACCGCGGACTCGCCCTTGCGTACTCGACACGATCGGGGACTCTCCACCGCGCACTCGCCCTCGCGTACTCGCCACGCTCAAGGACTCTCCACCGTGGACTCCCCCTCGCGTACTCGACACGCTCGGGGACTCGCCACCACGGACTCGCCCTCGCGTACTCCACACGCTCGTGGACTCGCCACCGTGGACTCGCCCTCGCGTACTCAACACGCTCAGGGACTCGCTCCTTGCGGACTCGTCTCGCGTATTCCCCTGCACCGACTTGGCGACTTCACCATCAATGATTCGGTGGCCTCCACGTCCTCTACGACAGCAAGTTGACAAGGCGCCGGCCAAACTTCTCCAAGGGGCGACTCCGTCCAATGATGACTCGTCCGATGCGTCGACTCGCTGATACGTTCAAAACGTATCTACTTTCCCGAACACTTTTGCTATTGTTTTCTCCTCTATACTTGTGTGATTTGGATACAACTAATGCGGACTGACGCTATTTTCAGCAAAATTGCATTGGTGTCTACTTTTTGTGCAGAAAATCAACTATCAGGAAAAATCCCGAAAAATATGCCAAAAACCCTATTTCACCCAAAGACTCCAGGAGCCAGAATACGAGACGGAGAAGAGCCAGGGGGTGGCCACACCACCTGGTGGCACGGGCCAGGCCAGGCCACGCCAGGGGGTGGTGTGGGCCCCCAGGCACCCCCTCGGCCTCTCTCTTCGCCTATAAGGAGCCTTCTGACCTAAAAACTTCGGGGGGGTTCGACGTTTTTTCAGAAGGAGTTCCGCTCCGCCGCCACCACCAGATTCCACGAAACAGCACCAGAAACTCCATTCTCGCACCCTGCCGGGACAGGGAATTGGAGGAGATCATCGCCATCATCATCACCATCGCTTCTCCATCGACCATCCATGTTTCCCCCATCTATGAGTGAGTAATCCCCCGCTGTAGGCTATGGGGATGGTAGGGATTGGATGAGATCGTTCATGTAATGGCATCAGATTGTTAGGGCATGGTGCCTAGTATCTTTTATTAGTGTTTTATGACTTTGTTGTGACTTGTTATGCTTAATGCTTGTCACTAGGACCCGAGTGCCATGATTTCAGATCTAAACATGTTATTGATTCATTATGATAGTATTGTTTATGGTCTTATCTACAAGTTGTTTACACAAGTTGTTGTCCGGAACCAATGGCCCCGAAGTGACAGAAATCGGGATAACCGGAGGGAATGGCTTTGATGTGAGGATCACATGTGTTCACAGAGTGTTAATGCTTTGCTCCGGTGCTCTATTAAAAGGAGCACCTTAATTGCCAGTAGTTCCCTTGAGGCCCCGCTGCAAACGGGCTGGCAGGACAAAAGATGTTGTGCAAGTTCTCATTGCGAGCACGTATGACTATATATGAAACACATGCCTAGGATTATCTAGTACTTGGATGCTTTATCTTATTTATCTGCAATTGCCCCTATGTTCTGATTACTATGTGAATTGTCTTGTCCATGCAACGCCCATCCATCTATCCCTATGCCTACCGTACTCGAATCCCACTGTTTACTACTATTGTTACCGCTGTCTTTACTTTGCTACTGCTGTTACTTTGCTATTCCTACTACAAAACTGTTGCTACTGATAAACTGCTGTGAGCAAGATTATTTCTAGGTGCAGCTGAATTGACAACTCAGTTGTTAAGGCTTATAAATATTCTTTGACTCCCCTTGTGTCGAATCAATAAATTGGGTTTCACTTCCCTCGAAAATACTGCGATACACCCCCTATACTTGTGGGTCATCAAGACTATTTTCTGGCGCCGTTGCCGGGGAGCATAGCTTTATTTATCAAGTTCACTTGGAATCACTATTGTTTAAGCTAAGTTTATTTTCTCCTTGTTTGCTTGTTTCTTTATCAAAAATACAAAAAAATTAGTTCTTACTCTAGTTGTTATTTTCGTTGGTCTGTTAGTGTCTTGCCTTATCATGCTTGTTGTCAATGGTTGGTTTCTTTCAAACTGAAACTTATTGGCAAGATGGGTTCATGGAAGATCAAAAATATTATTATAAGGAACACCGCTTGTCACAAAAAGGGAAACACTTATGGGAACAAATTGATAGATTGTATACCATTGCTAGAAACGTGTGCTCTACTTATAATGTTACTTATTGCTGTGATGAGTCTTGTTGCAGAAAGAGGTATAAACACCTCCCTTTTCAATGTGAGAATAGTGATAATGATACCATATCTTCCTATGCTAAAGGAATTTATGACTTTTATGATACGGAACAAATTGAAGAATTTATTGCTTGGAAGGGTGCTTTTGAACTTGCTAGTTTGCTTGAAAATATTGATGATTCACCTTACAAATATGAGGTTTATGGTATACTTAACTTCTGCTTTGATAATTACAAGGATGAAAATGGCTATATCCTTGAATATTTTAATAGATGCTTTCCACAAATGGAAGAGAGTAATGCCTTGCAGGATCCTATGGAAGTAGAAATTGATGAACCTGAAATCTCTTTAGATGAAAAAGAGGAGGAGAGTGATGACAAAAGGAGGAAGAATGGATTAGCTACCCATGCCTACCTTCTAATGAGAGTAACTCTTTATCCCTTACATTATTTGATTGTCCTCCATGCTTACTAAAGGAGGATGAATGTTATGTTCCCGAGGATTCTTTTAAAGATATTTATGATAAAGCTCTAGTGCTTGTACATCATGAAAAGCATGCTTTATGTGATAGTTATATTGTTGAGTTTATTCATGAGGCTACTGAAAATTATTTTGAGAGAGGAAAATATGGTGGTAGAAGTTTTCCTGGTATTGAAACACCTCTCTATGTGCTGAAAGTTTTGAAGTTACTCTTGTTTTATCTTCCTATGCCTGTCACTTTGTTCTTTGCGAATTTATTTGCATACACGATTCCTATGCATAGGAAGTGGGTTAGACTTAAATGTGTTTTGGATTTGCTTCTTGATGCTCTCTTTTACTTCACTTCATATTTCTTATGAGAGCATCCTCTCAAACTTTTATGCCTGAAGATGATAATATGTCTACTATTCTTGGGAGACCTTTTCTTAAATACTGCAGGAGCTGTTATTAATTGTAATCAAGGGAAGGTGACCTTCAATGTCAATGACAAGGAACATACTATCTATTTCCCCAAGAAGATTGATAGACTTATGGTTTTGAATTCAATTGAACATGTTGAGGGCATTCAAGTTGGAGAAATATATTGTCCCATACCAAGAGAAAAATTTGAAACTATTATGATTGGGACCATTGCTATCAAGGTTGAGGTAACATAATCATTAGTGGAATACAAAGTTTTGTCTCATATGAAATTGTTTTGGTAACAAGACTTGATCAACCTTGTTAACAAAAGGATTTCATTGAACAAAACAATGTTTTCACCATGATTATCTCCGCTTACTTCTATTCTATCCATTTCAGTTTTTCCTTATGCCTAACTTAAAGGCTTTAAAGAAAAGTACTTACTGGGAGATAACCCAAAAGTTTTAGATGAGTCTTGGAAGTTATTACTTCAGTAATAACCGCTCCGTATCCTTTTTATTTGCCTTTTGTGCCAAGAATAACCTCTAATGAGAGAGAAGTAATGATTGGGAAAGTTGCTGTCCCGAAACAGATTTCTGTGCTTCACCGTAAACATTCGTGTAAAATCTCTGAAAGTCTTTTTGAGGCGTGAATTTTTGTGCTTCTGCCCCAGATTGTTATCTAACTTTCGTTAGTTCAACACTTTTTGATTTGAGCAACATAAGGTCTTCGAAAAAATTCATCTTTACCTGCTGGTCTGTTTTGACAGATTTCTGCCATTTTCTGCATTTGCTTCTTGTTGGTTCCTTTTTGAGTTCTTTTGGGGAATTGAGCTTTTTGAGGGAAGTGCTACAGTAGCTAGTGTTCTAATGGAAGTTTATTTGGTGTTAAAACTGAACCTTAAGACTTATTTATCTTGAGTGCACTAATGTTGCTAATAAAGATTGTGTGAAGTTTTGTATGAAGGAAAAATTTCAAGTGTATGGAAGGAATGAGTAATGAGATGAAGGATGGACTAAAGCTCAAGCTTGGGGATTCCACGCGTGTCACCACAAGAAATATCCAAGAAGTACAAGCATCAAAGCTTGGGGATGCCCAAGGCATCCCCTTCTTCATCAATAAAAATCCCAGGTTTCTTCCAAACACTTCATTTTTATTGTTTCATGCACAGTTGTGTTGTTCTTGGAGCGTCTTCTTTTTCGTTTTTGTTTTGGTTTTTCATTTGCTTTGTTTTCTTAGTTTCCTAAATAAATTGGTTGGACCTCCTATTTCATACATTGGTTTTCAAATAGTTTGGTTTGGTTTGGAAAAGAGTAGGAAAGATCATGCTTAAGTGGTAAAGAGAGCTTGTTTTTGACTGTGGCCTATGCTTTGTCATGCCATGCTTGATATTGTTTTGGCTTTATGCTTAGTATTCTTTGCTGTAGCATGACTTGTTATAAACAATTGAGATTGCTTAATGTGCCTTGGATGAATCATGTGTTGTTTTAACATATTAAAGCATAGTATAGTGGTATTCTCCTTTGATGCTTTATTTGGGTTGACTTGGCACATGCTCACACCATGTTTTGACTATCCCAAGTCACCATAAGCCTTTATGATCCTTTAGTTTTCAACTTGTAGTATCACTTTATGCTTTGATCAATGATGTTTTGTCGCTCTGCATGATTATGGCCATTATTGCTCTCTCGTTTGTCGCTCCTTTACTATTGCTAGACTTCACTTCCACTGAGTGTGTTTTACTCAAGTTTCCAACTCCCTAAACCAAATATTGCCAAAGTGTCCACCATACCTACCTATTAGCATCATTTGCTACTCCCGTGCATATTCAATATGCTTTGTTTTCTTCCGAATAAAATGTTTGCTTGTTATGGGAAAATTAGTTAGTAAAGCTCTCACGAACTTGATGGCACACTTTATTTCCTGCACTTAATAAACCTGAACCATTGTGAACTCTCCATGAAAGTTATATGCTTGCTAATTATTGGCTGGGGATTAGCATAACCGTGCTATCACGGGGAACGCTTTCAACACTTGTAAATATATACCCAGTTGATACCTTGCTCTTTTGTTTGCGGATGTCGTCGGTGTGAAATAAAAGGGGAGCTTGTAAGTCCATGGAGTTATGTATGTGTGTTAGAGAAACACCTGGGCCGCTAGTCTAATCCATGCTGACATGGTGGAAACCTGCAGCATAACCATAATGATATCTATGAAGCATTCTTCTTATAAAAAAAAGAGAGAGATAGCTATTGAGAAAAAGAAAAAAAGAGAGATTTATGAAAAGAGGAAAGAGAGAAAAAAACACCATTTTCCCATGGTAAATAAGAAGATTGCTGAGATACTCATTGTCTGCTTGCCTTGTCATTTTAATACGGGGATTCTTCCGTATCATCGGGCAAGGGGTACCCCGTTGGCGGTTCTCTATGATACGCACATACTTACGATGACAAGAACTTACCGGTAACTAAAGTTGAGTAGCATGAGGAGCGGCCCTCGTACTCAAGGGACTTGGTGTTGGGTCCGTAGCATAGAAAACAAAAAATTTCCTACGGTGTGAAGTACACGCCAAGATCTATCTACTAGGTACAAAGCAAACGGATGGACATACATCCATAGAGAACTTACCCTGGAAGACAACGAGCTTTGTTAACGAGTAGGAACTCGTGGTTGATGTAGTCGTACACTTGCCGATCTCAAGATCGTGAGGAAGTCCGAGCGCCGCAACTCAGCAGCGCATCCTTACTCACACACACGTTCAAGCCACCGGACAACCTCCACCTCCTCGCTCCAGCGATCCAGCGGAAGCAGCAACTCCTTCCAGATGAAATGCCACCTAGAACATGTATCTCGCTAATCCGAGACCATGGGGGAATAATTCTAGAGGGGGAGAGAGATCCTTCACAAGGAGGTGTGAGGATGAAGGAGGGAATGGGTGGCCTTTTATAGGAGGAGGGGGTGCCCCCTCTCTCCATGGCCGGCGCATGGGGGGGGGTGACCTCTCACCTCCCCCATTCACGTGGTGGTAACTCCTCCACATTAAAATGCCTCTTCACATTCCCTTTTAAAGTCTCCACTTTAAATGCATTAAGTTTCTCCAAATTTAATGTTCTCTCATTTAATAAAACTCTTTTATTAAATTTATTCAGAATTTTTTTAATTACTTTAATTAACAAACATTCACATATATCCCGTTGCAATATTTCAATATCTCATGCAGAACCACCTTCTGCAATTTCACCCGAAACAATTTCCGGTTTCTATTGAAACAATTCCTGCGCTTTGCAATTCTTTCGTCTGAAACATATGTGCTCCAAAATGGTGTCCGGTAACTCTTAAGTGTGCCACCCTACGGTTCGCGAATAATGCAGACATGATCGAGACCCTTCTCCGATCAATAATCAGCAGCGGGACCTGGAGATCCGTACTGACTCCTACACATTCAATGATGACTCCTGTGATCGTGAGAACCTTTAACGCTTGTAACTAAATCCCTTTGTCTCTCGATCTATTACATGTCCGAGATTCGATCATCGGTATCTCCATACCTAGTTTGATCTCGTTACCGACATGCACTCTTTTCTCGTTCCCGTGATATAACATTCTAGTGATCACATCACCTGCTTGCAAGCTATCCTAATGTGATATCACCGAGCGGGCCCAGAGTATATCTATCCGTCATCTGGATTGACAAATCCCACTCTTGATCCATGAGCCTCAACATAACACCTTCGTAGCACTGAACCCATCTTTATAGTCACCCTGTTATGGTGTGACGTTTGATGTTATCAAGATACTCTTCCGGTGTTAGCAATTAACATGATCTCATGGTCTAAGGATAAAGATTACTTCGTATGATGTTATAGCAATATAAACACAATGACTTGATCGTAATGCTATACTTCGGATGAATATTCATCACATCATTCCACCAATGGTGTGACCTTGTTATTAAAAACATACAATGTCCATGATCAGGAAACCTTGATCATCTTGTTAATCAACAAGCTATTCTATAAGAGAGGCATGACTAGGAACCCTTTTTGTTTATTAAACACACATGTATTGATGTTTCCTATCAATACAATTATAGCATGCAAAATAAACATCTATCATATACAAGGAATACATAATAACAACTTTATTATTGCCTCTCAGGGCATATTTCCTTCAGTCTCCCACTTGCACTAGAGACAATAATCTAGTTCACATAGTGATAAATCTAACACCCATGGAGTTCTGGTGTTGATCATGTTTTGCCCTAGGGAGTACTTTAGTCAACGGATCTGCTACATTCAGGTCCGTGTGCACTTTACAAATCTTTATATCTCCATCCTTGACATGCTCGCGGATGGAGTGAAACCGGCGCTTAATATGCTTGGAATTCTTGTGAGACCTTGGTTCCTTGGCATTGGCTATGGCTCCATTGTTGTCACAATAGATCACCATCGGGTCCAACGCACTGGGAACCACACCCAGTTCTGTAATGAACCCTTGACCGCTATCTAGTGTTTCGAACCTGGATCAGATTGGTACCTACTAGTCAAACTAATAGCATGTGCCACATCCGGTCTTGTACATAGCATGGCATACATTATAGAGCCTATGGCTGAGGCATAGGGGATCCTATCCATTATCTCTCTTTCTTCCGCCGTAGCCGGACTTTGAGTCTTACTCAATGTCTTGCCTTGCAACATAGGTAAGAACCCCTTCTTACTTTCGTCCATATTAAACTTCTTTAATATCTTATCAAGGTATGTACTCTGCGATAGCCCAATTAGGCGTCTTGATCTATCTCTATAGATTTTAATGCCTAATATATATGAAGCTTCACCAAGGTCCTTCATCGAAAATTTGCTGTTTAGATAAATTTTAACACTGTTTAAAAGATCTAAATCATTTCCAATCAATAATATGTCATCCACATATAATATCAGAAATGCCACATTGCTCCCACTCACTTTCTTGTAAATACAAGCCTCTCCATAAGTTTGGACAAATCCAAACTCTTTGATCACCTCATCAAAGCGGAGATTCCAACTTCGTGATGCTTGCTTCAGTCCATAGATGGATCGCTGAAGTTTGCACACCTTATTAGCATCCTTAGGATCGACAAAACCCTTAGGTTGTATCATATACAACTCTTCTTCAATATTACCATTGAGGAACATAGTTTTGACATCCATCTACCATATTTCATAATCGAAATATGCAGCAATTGCTAACATAATCCTAACCGACTTAAGCATCGCTACGGGAGAGAATGTCTCATCGTAGTCAACTCCTTGAATTTTTCGAAACCCCTTTGCGACAAGTCGAGCCTTATAGATGGTCACATTACCATCAGCATCAGTTTTCCTTTTGAAAATCCATTTATTCTCAACGGCCTTTTAGTCGTGAGGTAAGTCCACCAAGTTCCAAACTTGGTTCTCGTACATGGATTCCATCTCGGATTTCATGGCTTCTAGCCATTTGTTGGAATCCGGGCTCATCATCGCTTCTTCATATGTCGCAGGGTCATCCATTTCATCAATCATGAAATTCATTACAGGATTGCCGTACAGTTCAGGAGCTGCACGTGTCCTGCTTGACCTGCGAGGTTCGGTAGTGTCCTCTTTCGGAGTTTCATGATCAATATCATTAGCTCTCTCTTCATTAGGTGAAGTCAACTCCGAAACAATTTCTGGAGCTGCGCTACTCGCCATTTCATGAAGAGAAGGTTCAATAACCTCTTCGAGTTCTACCTTCCGACTACTCACACCTTTCGCCAGAAACTCCTTCTCAAGAAAGGATCCATTCTTGGTAACAAAGACCTTGCCCTCGGATCTGTGATAGAAAGGATCCTATGAAGACGCATTTTTCCGCTTTGGGTTCGAGTTTATCCGGTTGAAGTTTCTTCACAAAACATCGCATCCCCAAACTTTAAGAAATGATAGCTTAGGTTTGTTTCCAAACCATAATTCATACGGTGTCTTTTCAACGGATTTAGATGGTGCCCTATTTAAAGTGAATGTAGCGGTTTCCAGTGCATAACCCCAAAATGACAGTGGCAAGTCAGTCAGAGACATCATAGATCGAACCATATCCAATAAAGTACGATTACGACGTTCTGACACACCATTACATTGTGGTGTTCCGGCTGGCGTGAGTTGTGAAACTATTCCACAGTCTTTCATATGTGTGCTAAACTCGTAACTAAGATACTCTCCTCCATGGTCGGACCACAGAAATTTGATCTTTCTGTTACGATGATTTTCCACTTCATTCTGAAATTCTTTGAACTTTTCAAAAGTTTCAGACTTGTGTTTCATCAAATAGATATACCCATATCTACTCAAATCATCCATGAAAGTAACAAAATAACGATATCCACCTCGCGCCGACACACTCATTGGTCCACACACATCAGTATGTATGATTTCCAATAGATCTGTCGCCCGTACCATTGAACCGGAAAACGGCGTTCTAGTCATCTTGCCCATAAGGCATGGCTCACATGTATCAAATGATTCAAAATCAAGTGATTCCAAAAGTCCATCAGAATGGAGTTTCTTCATGCGTTTAACGCCAATATGACCTAGACGGCAGTGCCACATATATGTAGATATATCATTATCAAGTTTAATCCTTTTAGCATCAACATTATGAATATGCGTAATACTACTATCGAGATCCAACAGAAATAAACCATTCAACATAGGTGCATGACCATAAAAGATATTATTCATATAAATCGAACAACCATTGTTTTCAGACTTAAATGAATAACCACTTTGCATCAAACACGATCCGGATACAATGTTCATGCTCAGTGCAGGCACCAAATAACAATTATTTAGGTTTATAACTAATCCCGATGGCATATGGAGAGGCAGCGTTCCGACGGCGATCACATCAACTCTTGATCCATTGCCAACCCGCATCGAGACCTCATCCCTTGCTAGTTGTCGCTTGTTCCGCAGCCCCTGAACCGAGTTACATATATTAGCAACCGATCCCGTATCAAATACCCAGGTGCTACTGCGAGTACTAGTCAAGTACACATCAATAACATGTATATCACATATACCTTTGTTTGCCTTGCCGGACTTCTTGTCCGCCAAATACTTGGGGCAGTTGCGCTTCCAATGGCTAGTCCCCTTGCAATAGTAGCACTCGGTGTCAGACTTAGGGCCAGCTCGGGGTTTCTTTTCAGGCGTGGCAACAGACTTGCCACCCTTCTTTCCCTTGTGCTTGCCTTTCTTGTCCTTCTTGAAATCGGTGGTCCTATTGATCATCAACACTTGATGTTCTTTTCTAATCTCCACTTCTGCAGTCTTAAGCATTGACAGAAGCTCGGGAAGAGACTTCTTCATGCCTTGCATATTATAGTTCATCACGAAGCTCTTGTAGCTAGGTGGCAGAGATTGGAGAACACGATGTATGCCTAAGTCAATGGGAATCGTTATTCCCAAGGACATAAGCTTATCGGCGTACCCAGACATTTTGAGTACGTGCTCACTAACGGAGCTGTTTTCCCCCATCATGCAGCTAAAGAACTTTTCTGTAGCATTATAACTCTCTACGGCAACATGGGTATCGAAAATCATTTTCAATTCTCCCATGGTATCAAAGGCATTGCCATTTTCGAAACGCTTTCGAAGTTCTGGCTCTAGCCCATACAGTATGCCGCAATGAACTAAGTTGTGATCCTCCTGACGAGTTATATAGACGTTCTTTTCCTCGTCAGGGGCATTAGGAGCTGGTGGGGGGGCCTAGCGGCGCATATAGCACCTATTGCTTTTGTGCAGCAGTGAGGAGAATCCTCAAATTCATAGCCCAGTTGGTGAAGTTGCTACCATTCGCAACAAGTTTCTCTTTCTCCATGAACACATTGAAATTAAAAGCAGGTGGTGCCATCTACAACAGAATTTGTAAAGTATATTTAGACTAATTTTATGATAGATTGAGTTCAACTAATCCAAATTACTAATGAACTCCCACTCAAAAACGACATCCCTCGTGTCCTTTTGGTGATTACATGAACCAAATCCACTACACCAAGTCCGATCATCACGTGAGTCGGTGTAGCTTCAAAGGCGAGCATTTATATGGGCATCATATCAACTATATGACTCATGCTTAACCTTTCGGTCCGTATTCCGAGGCCATGTCTGTACATGCTAGGTCCGTCAAGTAAGAACCTTAGTATTTGCGTGTGTAAAACTGTCTTACACCCGTTGTATGAAAGCGTAGAGTTGAAAACACCCGATCATCACGTGATGCCTCAAAACACGATCCACAAAACGGTGCATACTTAAGGAAGAACATATTTTATCTTGATATCTAAATGAGGGATCATCTTATAATGCTACCAAATGCGCCAAACTAGCAATATAAGATGCTAACATCTAATGTGTGAAGTGAGGTGATATGGTCCATGCATTTGATCTCTATCATTTGCATCGTGGTATGATCTCTATCATTCCTTTGTGTGTAAGGCCAAGGTCTATGGAACTTACAGGTTAAGTTAGTTGTAAGAGTATCTATTATACATCTACTTACAACAATACCATATCAAAACACTAGCCCAGCAACGATCTAAACTAGACGCCTCTAATTTATCAATTGCAAGTTTTACGTGGCTTAGGGCTTTCGGAGATAGAACCTGTCTAACCTACGAACATGAACCACAACGAGGATAACTAAGTTATTAGCAACTCGTTGTAAATCAGATATTGACTATAGTAGGAGAGACAAACACTCACCAGCCACTTATGCAAAACAAGTTGCATGTCAGTCGTGGAACCGGTCTCATGTACGATGACATGTAAGGTTGGTCCGGGCCGCTTCATCCCACTATGCCACCAATATCCAAAGTACATAGAAGATGCAATAACATGATCATCATCGCCCACATATAAACATATGTGTACTACCCGTGTAAAGCACCTACGCATAGATCAGGCTCTGATACCACTGTTGGTTCCGCAGCATAGAAAACAAATTTTTTCCTACGGTGTGAACTACACGCCAAGATCTATCTACTAGGTACAAAGCAAATGGGTGGACATACATCCATAGAGAACTTACCCTCAAAGACAACGAGCTTTGTTAACGAGTAGGAACTCGTGGTTGATGTATTCGTACACTTGCCGATCTCAAGATCGTGAGGAAGTCCGAGCGCCGCAACTCAGCGGCGCATCCACACTCGCACACACGTTCAAGCCACCGGACAACCTCCACCTCCTTGCTCCAGCGATCTAGCGGAAGCAGCAACTCCTTCTAGATGAAATGCCACCGGGAACATGTATCTCTCTAATCCAAGACCATGGGGGAATAATTCTAGAGGGGGAGAGAGATCCTTCACAAGGAGGTGTGAGGATGAAGGAGGGAATGGGTGACCTTTTATAGGAGGAGGAGGAGTGCCCCCTCTCTCCATGGCCGGCGCATGGGGGGGTGACCCCTCACCTCCCCCATTCATGTGGTGGTAACTCCTCCACATTAAAATGCCTCTTCACATTCCCTTTTAAAGTCTCCACTTTAAATGCATTAAGTTTCTCCAAATTTAATGCTCTCTCATTTAATAAAACTCTTTTATTAAATTTATTCAGAATTTTTTTAATTACTTTAATTAACAAACATTCACATATAGCCCCTTGCAATATTTCAATATCTCATGCAGAACCACCTTCTGCAATTTCACCCGAAACAATTTCTGATTTCTATTGAAACAATTCCTGCACTTTGCAATTCTTTCGTCTGAAACATATGTGCTCCAAAATGGTGTCCGGTAACTCTTAAGTGTGCCACCCTACGGTTCGCAAATAATGCAGACATGATCGAGACCCTTCTCTGATCAATAATCAGCAGCGGGACCTGGAGATCCGTACTGACTCCTACACATTCAACGATGACTCCTGTGATCGTGAGAACCTTTAACGCTTGTAACTAAATCCCTTTGTCTCTCGATATATTACATGTCCGATATTCGATCATCGGTATCTCCATACCTAGTTTGATCTCGTTACCGACATGAACTCTTTTCTCGTTCCCGTGATATAACATTCTAGTGATCACATCACTTGCTTGCAAGCTATCCTAATGTGATATCACCGAGAGGGCCCAGAGTATATCTATCCGTCATCTAGATTGACAAATTCCACTCTTGATCCATGAGCCTCAACATAACACCTTCGTAGCACTGAACCCATCTTTATAGTCACCCTGTTACGGTGTGACGTTTGATGTTATCAAGATACTCTTCCGGTGTTAGCAATTAACATGATCTCATGGTCTAAGGATAAAGATTACTTCGTATGATGTTATAGCAATATAAACACAATGACTTGATCGTAATGCTATACTTCGGATGAATGTTCATCACATCATTCCACCAATGGTGTGACCTTGTTATTAACAACATCCAATGTCCATGATCAGGAAACCTTGATCATCTTGTTAATCAACAAGCTAGTCTATAAGAGAGGCATGACTAGGAACCCTTTTTGTTTATTAAACACACATGTATTGATGTTTCCTATCAATACAATTATAGCATGTAAAAGATCTATCATATACAAGGAATACATAATAACAACTTTATTATTGCCTCTCAGGGCATATTTCCTTCACTGGATTTTCAGTTTATAGTCTGTCAAGCATATAACTCAGATTGGACCTCACTTTCATCTTAACCACATTAAAGATGCTTATGATAGGGGCAATGAGAGCTCAAAGCTAATGAGTACCATACTTTCAGCATTTGGAAGCCTTTCAAACTTTTCAAAACCTGTTCATTTCCTTGTTGAGTCTCCACACATTCTATGAGCACCTTCTTGAGAGCATAGTGGTCATTCTTAGTTCTATGTGCATTGTCCCAAGACTTGTTGATTGATGCATACCTTGATATTGCTTGTTTTAAACTATTTGTATCTAGTCACTCTTGTAAACTTTGAAGGTGTCCTATGCATTTATGTTTGCTACTCTATGAGGGACAAGTTGAATGCCACTATGCTATGTTTTCTTTATGTGAAACAAACAAACGTCTTGCAAAGCATTGTTATTCATGAATCTTTTGTTTGTGCCTTTTTATGTTGCAACATAGTTTCTTTGTCTTATTGCTAGAACTTTGTCTTTCATGTTATGATTGAAGTACTATGATCCCAGCTTTCAATGTTTTACAAATACTTTGATCAAGTCTTTGATGGTGCATGTCACCTCAAAAATTATTCTTTCTTTTTATCACTTACCTACTCAAGGACGAGAAGGAGTTAAGCTTGGGGATGTTGATACATTGCAAATGTATCTATAATTCTTGATGATCCATGCTTGGTTTTATCCACTTTCTTATGTTTTGTCCACACTTTGGAGTACTTTTCATATGATTTCTTGGACTAACCTATTAACAAGAGCCATAGTGCCACCTCCCTGTTTTCTGCTATTTTTGGTTCCAGGAAAGTCAGAAAATGAATATTCTCGGAATTGGACGGGACAAAAGCCAAAGTGCCTATTTTTCCAGAAGACTCTAGGAGCTAGAATACGAGACGGAGGAGGGCCAGGGGCTGGCCACACCCCCCCCAGGCGGGGGGTGGGCCTGGCCGCGCCAGGGCATGGTGTGGGCCCCCCAGGCACCCCCTCGGTCTCCCTCTTCGCCTATAAGAAGCCTTCTGACCTAAAAACTCCGGGGGGGGGGTCGACGTTTTTCCAAAAGAAGTTTCGCTCCGCCGCCACCACCAGATTCCACGAAACAGCACCAGAAACTCCGTTCTGGCACCCTGCCGGGACGGGGAATTGGAGGAGATCATCGCCATCATCATCACCATTGCTTCTCCATCGACCATCCATGCTTCCCCCATCTATGAGTGAGTAATCCCCCGCTGTAGGCCATGGGGATGGTAGGGATTGGATGAGATTGTTCATGTAATGGCATCAGATTGTTAGGGCATGGTGCCTAGTATCTTTTATTAGTGCTTTATGACTTTGTTGCGACTTGTTGTGCTTAATGATTGTCACTAGGGCCCGAGTGCCATGATTTCAGATCTGAACATGTTATTGATTCATTATGATAGCATTTTTTTTGGTCTTATCTACAAGTTGTATACACACGTTGTTGTCCGGAACCTATGGCCCCGAAGTGACAGCAATCAGGATAACCGGAAGGGAAAGGCTTTGATGTGAGGATCACATGTGTTCACGGAGTGTTAATGCTTTGCTCCGGTGCTCTATTAAAAGGAGCACCTTAATTGCCAGTAGTTCCATAGAGGCCTCGCTGCAAACGGGCTGGCAGGACAAAAGCTGTTGTGCAAGTTCTCATTGCGAGCACGTATGACTATATATGGAACACATGCCTAGGATTGTCTAGTACTTGGATGCTTTATTTTATTTATTTGCAATTGCCCTACGTTCTGATTGCTTTGTGAATTGTCTTGTCCATGCAACGCCCGTCCATCCATCCCTATGCCTACCGCACTCGAATCCCACTGTTTACTGCTTTTGTTACTACTGTCTTTACTTTACTACTGCTGTTACTTTACTATTCCAACTACAAAACTGTTGCTACTGATAAACTGCTGTGAGCAAGATTGTTTCTAGGTGCAGCTGAATTGACAACTCAGTTGTTAAGGCTGATAAATATTCTTTGGCTCCCCTTGTGTCGAATCAATAAATTGGGTTTCACTTCCCTCGAAAATATTGCGATACACCCCCTATACTTGTGGGTCATCACCGCTCGCTACCTCCCCTAGATGATGGAGGGTGTGACCCGGCAATGGATCAACACCCTCCCCGCTGACAGCATCGACTCCTGGGAGGAAATGCAGGATGCCTTCATCAGGCACTTCGAGGGTTCCTACACCCGCGCCACCACCATTGAGGACCTGGAGCAATGCATCCAGGGACAACGTGAGTCAACCCGCCACTAGATTCAAAGGTGGCAGGAACTATGGAAGAATGCCTCTGGCATCCACCCGAACACGACGATACATTGCTTCAAGAACGCGTGCCGGTACGAACCCCTGGTCGCTAAGATCAAGAAGGTCTACCAGACGCTCAACAACATCCCCGACCTCCTCGAGATTGCCAAGCGCTACGCGGAGGAGGACCCTAACTAGGACTCCGACGACGAGTCGGGAGGAAGACGCCACACCAACAGCCAAGACAGCGGACGACATCGCGACATGCGCTACAGCAACACTCGCATCACCGGCAAGCGCCGCACGGATGGGCGAGTCGACTTCGTCACCAACGCTGGCTATGGCCAACGCGACCCCAAGAGCTATCGCCGCGACGGAGGAAACTACCGCGACAGCGGAAATTACCGTGCCAACAACACGGCGAGGCCGAAATTCGACCCTGCTGCCCTGCTCAACCAGCCCTGCATCTACCACAACAGGGAGGGAAACCCCACCACCCACACCACCGCGGATTGCCATTCTCTCAAAGAGATCAAAAAGGCAAGGCGAGCAAGGGAGGACCCCAACAACAACCCCCCTCGGGATAACAGAAATGTCAGCGGCTTCGGCAACACCGGCGACTCGCTACACACCTTCACCGGGCTCGACACTAAACGCGAGAAGAAGGTCCTCGCCCACGCAGTCGCCGTCAATGTGATGACCCAAGTTGACATCCCTCGCTTCCTCAACTGGTCTGAGCAAAGCATCACACGGAGTCGCCAGGATCACGCGACCAGGATCGAATACCCAGGGCGAGTCGCTCTGGTGGTCAGGTGCTTAGCCCAAAATATACCGAGCCCGTTGGGGAACCCCAAGAGGAAGGTATGATGAGCACAACAGCAAGTTTTCCCTCAGTTATGAAACCAAGGTTATCAATCCAGTAGGAGCAAGGAAACACCTCAAAGGTGTTGCTAGCTAGACTTTGGCAGGGCGCACTACCGGTGCTAGCAGCAACGTGGAAACCTGCACAACACAACCACAGAACTTTGCCCCCAACTTGCGATGAGGTTGTCAATCTGGTTTTGCTGAAAACAAAGGATTAAACGTATTGAGTGGAAGAAAGTAATAATTTGCAGAAAGTAAACAGAGAGCAGTAAACAGTTGATTGTAGATTGATGATAAAAGAAAGGATCGGGGTCCATAGTTCACTAGTGGTGGCTCTCTTTAAGATAGATGACATGTTGGGTGAACAAATTACAGCGGGGCAATTGACATACATCGAGAAAGCAATCATGCATATACTACTCATCTTGACTCCTCTGAGATTTGATTGGCCATTGCAACATTATACATAGACCATAATCCAACTGCATCTATGACTAATAATCCACCTTCAGGTTATCATCCGAACCCCCTCCAGTATTAAGTTGCAAGCAACAGATAATTGCATTATGCATTGCATGTAAAGTAAACAATACGATTGTTCTATAAACAAAGGATTGTTGTTTTCTCCCTAGTAGCAACAACACATCTAGTACCTTAGAGATTTCTGTCACTTTCCTAGATTACTAGAGGCATGAACCCACTATGGAGCATAAATACTAACTCTTGGAGTTGCTAGAATCTACTTGGCCAAGATAGCTACTAACAACAGAAAGCATGCAAGATCACAAATAACAAAGACATGATAGAATGAATAATCAATCTGAAATAGCATCTCAATATCCATTGGATAACCGCAAACACAACATGTAGGAATTATAAATAGATGATCTTGATCATGAACGGAGCTCACAAGATCTAAACATGATAGCACAAAGGAGGAGAACCAGCCATCTAGCTACTACATGGACCCGTAGTCCAGAGATGAACTACTCACGCATCACACCGGAGGCTTGCATGGTGATGAAGAAGGCCTCTAGGGTGAATTTCCCTCTCCGGCAGGGTGCCGGGAAGAGCTTCAGATCCCTCCTGATCTAGGGATGGAGATGACGGCGGCTACTGGCTACCCAAGACACTGATGGACGGCGGGAGCTCCATCAACATCATGTACCTAGAAACGTTCAAGAGGCTCCAGCTCCCAGAAGCAGCAGTCGAGCCGACCCTGAGAACCTTCCACGTCATCGTCCCCGGTTGGAAGGCGTATCCGATTGGAAAAGTGACACTGCCAGTCACCTTCGGCTAAGCGCGAGTACTACGAGAACGCGCCACTAGGTGGAAGCAACCGACCACCACCCGGCGCACCGGCGACTAGGCCCCACCACCACCCATTGGTCACACGCCCCCGCCGGACCAGCCGCGAATCATAATCTCTCCACAAGCGCGCGACGTCAATGGACTCCCACTCTACACCACCCAGATGGACAATGTCATCGCGGTCGATGCTGCAGTCGCCAACCTCGACGTCTAGGGAGAAGGCACGCTACAGATCCAGTATGCCAAGGCTCTACTCGCCAGGGCCGTCGAGCAACAAGCCGCGGGAGTCGACCCATGGGGGCGGATGTATTCCCGCTCCTCGGCAAGCAGGGCGGCCTCAAGCGGTCACCCCACCATCGCCAATGCCATGACCTGCCCACCACCGCAGCCCTTGGTGAACCAGCCACTGGCCGCCAACCCCGCGCTCTCCACCAACGAGCCGCGACCGGTGAATAACACGGTCACCGCCAACGGGCAGCCCATCGACTCCTGCACGCACATCGTCAACAACCAGGCTTGGCGGGCGCGTCAGCCCAACGACTTGAGGCACACCCTCAGTAACCGCGGCGACCCTGAACCCAGGGGATCGCTCAGCCGAGTCGGCCCCCAGTGCTTCGGACCTATGACCCAAGGGGAAAAGTACCCCGCCAACTTCAAGGCGCCCAAGGAGATCGAAAAGTATGACCCGACGTACGATCTAGTGGTCTGGCTGGACACATACCTCATGGCGATGAAATTGCCGGCCACACCGACCTGCTAGCCGCTCGCTACCTCCCCTGATGATGGAGGGTGCGACCCGGCAATGGATCAACACCCTCCCTGCCGACATCATCGACTCCTAGGAGGAAATGCGGGATGCCTTCGTCAGGCACTTCGAGGGTTCCTACACCCGCGCCACCACCATTGAGGACCTGGAGCGATGCATCCAGGGACAACGCGAGTCGACCCGCCACTGGATTCAAAGGTGGCAGGAACTATGGATCAATGCCTCCCGCATCCACCTAGACACGGTGATACATTGCTTCAAGAACGCGTGCCGGTATGAATCCCGGGTCACTAAGATCAAGAGGGTCTACCGGACGCTCGACAACATCCCCGACCTCCTCGAGATTGCCAAGCGCTACGCGGAGGAGGACTCCGACGACGAGTCAGGAGGAAGACGCCGCACCAACGACCACGACAGCGGACGACATCGCGACATGCGCTAGAACAACACTCGCATCACCGGCAAGTGCCGCAAGGATGGGCGAGTCGACTTCATCGCCAACGCTGGCTACAGCCAACGTGACCCTAAGAGCTATCGCTGCGACGGAGGAAACTACTGAGACAACGGAAATTATCGCGCCAACAACACGGCGAGGCCGAAATTCGACCCTGCTGCCCTGCCCAACCAGCCCTACATCTACCACAGCAGGGAGGGAAAACCCACCACCCACACCACTGCGGACTGCCATTCTCTCAAAGAGATCGAAAAGGCAAGGCGAGCAAGGGAGGACCCCAAAACAACCCGCCTCGGGATAACGGAAATGCCGGCGGCTTGCTACACACCTTCACCGGGCTCAGCACCAAATGCGAGAAGAAGGTCCTCGCGCATGCGGTCGCCGTCAATGTGATGACCCAAGTTGACATCCCTCGCTTCCTCAACTGGTCCGAGCAAAGCATCACCTGGAGTCGCCAGGATCACGCGCCCAGGATCGAATACCCAGGGCGAGTCGCCCTAGTGGTCAGGTGCTTAGCCCAAAATATATCGAGCCCGTTGGAGAACCCCAAGAGGAAGGTATGATGAGCACAGTAGCAAGTTTTCCCTCAGTTATGAAACCAAGGTTATCAATCCAGTAGGAGCAAGGAAACACCTCAAAGGTGTTGCTAGCTGGACTTTGGCATGGCGCACTACCGGTGCCAGCAGCAACGTGGAAACCTGCACAACACAACCACAGAACTTTGCCCCAACTTGCGATGAGGTTGTCAATCTCACCGGTTTTGCTGAAAACAAAGGATTAAACGTATCGAGTGGAAGAAAGTAATAATTTGTAGAAAGTAAATAGAAAGCAGTAAACAGTTGATTGTAGATTGATGATAAAAGAAAGGACCGGGGTCCATAGTTCACTAGTGGTGGCTCTCCTTAAGATAGATGACATGTTGGGTGAACAAATTACAGCGGGGCAATTGACAAACAATGAGAAAGCAATCATGCATATACTACTCATCTTGACTCCTTTGAGATTTTATTGGGCATTATAACATTATACATAGATCGTAATCCAACTGCATCTATGACTAATAATCCACCTGCAGGTTATCATCCGAACCCCCTCCAGTATTAAGTTGCAAGCAATAGATAATTGCATTACGCATTGCGTGTAAAGTAAACAATACGATTGTTCTATGAACAAAGGATTGTTGTTTTCTCCCTAGTAGCAACAGCACATCTAGTACCTTAGAGATTTCTGTCACTTCCCTAGATTACTAGAGCCTAGAGGCATGAACCCACTATCGAGCATAAATACTAACTCTTCGAGTTGCTAGCATCTACTTGGCCAAAATAGCTACTAACAACGGAAAGCATGCAAGATCACAAATAACAAAGACATGATAGAATCAATAATCAATCTAAAATAGCATCTCAATATCCATCGGATCCCTGCAAACACAACATGTAGGAATTATAAATAAATGATCTTGATCATGAACGGAGCTCACAAGATCTAAACATGATAGCACAAAGGATTAGAACCAGCCATCTAGCTACTACATGGAACCGTAGTCCAGAGATGAACTACTCACACATCACACCGGAGGTTTGCATGGTGATGAAGAAGGCCTCCAGGGTGAATTCCCCTCTCCTGCAGGGTGCCGGGAAGAGCTTCAGATCCCTCCTGATCTAGGGATGGAGATGACGGTGGCTATAGACTCTTTCGTGGAATTTTGATCGGGTACTGAGGGTTTCTGTATCGGAGGCATCTTATAGGCAAAGGGGAGGCCGAGGGGGTGCCGGAGGCGGCCAGACCACCCCCTGGCACGGGCCAGGTGGTGTGGCAGCCCCTGGCCCCTCTCCGTCTCGTATTTTGGCTCCGGGTGTCCCTCGGTGAAAATCTGACTTTGGCTTTTGTCCCGTCCAATTCCGAGAATATTCATTTTCTGACTTTCCTGGAACCAAAAACAGCAGAAAACAGGCAGCTGACACTGTGTCTCTTGTTAATAGGTTAGTCAAAGAAAGTGTATAGAAAGTACTCCAAATTATGGACAAAACATAAGAAAGTAGATAAAACCAAGCATGGAACATCAAAAATTATGGATACGTTAGCAACGTATCATCAGGCCCAAGGTGGCCGACTACTGGCTGCCCAAGACACTTATGGACGGCGGGAGCTCCATCAACATCATGTACCTAGACACGTTCAAGAGGCTCCAGCTCCCAGAAGCAGCAATCGAGCCGACCCTAACAACCTTCCACGTCATCGTCCCCGGTCGGAAGGCATATCAGATTGGAAAAATGATGCTGCTAGTCACCTTCGGCACACCGGCAAATTACCACACAGAGAGGATCATGTTCGAGCTGGTGAACTTTCACAGCCCCTACCACTGCGTCCTGGGATGCCAAACGTTCGCCAAATTCATGGCCACCCCCCACTACGCATACAACATGATGAAGCTTCCAGGGCCAAGCGGCATCATCACCATCCACGGCGACCCCGATATGGCCATGGAATGCAAGGACAAAGGCGCTAAGCTCGCTGATGCCATCGTCGCCACGGAGACTGACCACGCAGAGGAGCTCGCAAAATACGTCGGCAAAATCAACAAGGATGACCCCACCATCCTGAAGAAGCCAACCGCCGTGAACTCCACATTTGAGGCGACCACGCACACCCGCACCGTCGAGCTCGTCCTGGGCGACTCCAGCCAGACGGTCACCATTGGGGCGCACATGAGCCCCGCATAGGAAAGTGCGCTCACCGGGTTCCTCCGTGAGAACCGCGACGTCTTCGCATGGAAACCATCTGACATGCCAGGTGTCCCGAGGGAACTCGCTGAGCACAAACTAAACGATGACCCCAAAGTGTGACCAGTAAAGCAGTCGCTACGGCCCTTCAATGAAGAGCAACGTCGAGCAATCGCCGAAGAAGTACAACGCCTGTTAGCTGCAGGTTTCATTCGGCCAATAAAATACTCCAAGTGGCTGGCAAACCCAGTCCTGGTTCTGAAAAAGAACAACACATGGAGAATATGTATCGACTACACCAACCTCAACAGCGCATGCCTGAAGGAGGAGTTCGTCCTACCGCGCATCAACCAGATCATCGACTCAACCGTGGGATCAGAGTCGCTGTGTGATGTGCTCGACGATCGATGTAGAGCTCGTTGGGAACCCCAAGAGGAAGGTATGATGAGCACAGCAGCAAGTTTTCCCTCAGTTATGAAACCAAGGTTTAATCGAACCAGTAGGAGCAAGGAAACACCCCAAAGGTGTTACTAGCTGAGCTTTGGCAGGGCGCACTACCGGTGCTAGTAGCAACGTGGAGACCTGCACAACACAACCACAGAACTTTGTATCCATTTTGCGATGAGGTTGTCAATCTCACCGTGTTTTGCAGAAAACAAAGGATTAAACGTATCGAATGGAAAGAAGTAAAAGTTTGCAGAAAGTAAACACAAAGAAGTAAACAGTTGTAGATTGTATGTAAAGAGAAAGGACCGGGATCCATAGTTCACTAGAGGTGGCTCTCCTTAAGATAGAAAACATGCTGGGTGAACAAATTACATCGAGGCAATTGACCAACACCGAGAAAGCAATACATGCATATACTAATCATCTTGACTCCTCTGAGACTTGATTAGGCATTACAACATAATACATAGACCGCCATCCAACTGCATCTATGACTAATAATCCACCTTCAGGTTATCATCCGAACCCCCTCCAGTATTAAGTTGCAAGCAACAGATTATTACTTTACGAACTGCGTGTAAAGTAAAAAATACGATTGTTCTATGAACAAAGGATTGTTGTTTTCTCCTTAGTAGCAATAGAACATCTAGTACCTTAGAGATTTATGTCACTTCCCCAGATTACCAGAGGCATGAACCCACTATCGAGCATAAATACTAACTCTTGGAGTTGCTAGCATCTACTTGGCCAAGATAGCTACTAACAACAGAAAGCATGCAAGATCACAAATAACAAAGACATGATAGAATCAATAATCAATCTGAAATAGCATCTCAATATCCATCGGATCCCCGCAAACACAACATGTATGAATTACAAATAGATGATCTTGATCATGAACAGAGCTCACAAGATCTAAACATGAAAGCATAAAGGAGGAGAAACCAGCCATCTAGCTACTAAATGGATCTGTAGTCCAAGGATGAACTACTCACGCATCACACCGGAGGCTTGCAAGGTGATGAAGAAGGCCTCTAGGGTGAATTCCCCTCTCCGGCAGGGTGCCGGGAAGAGCTTCAGATCCCTCCCGATCTAGGGATGGAGATGACGGCGGCTACAGACTCTTTCGTGGATTTTTGATCGAGTACCTAGGGTTTTCGTCCCGAGAGCAATATATAGGCGGAAGGAGAGGCCGAGGGGGTGCCGGGAGCGGCCACACCACCCCCTGGCGCGGGCCAGGCCTGGCCACGCGGCCAGGTGGTGTGGTGGCTCCTTGACCCTTTTCTGTCTCATATTCTGGCACTTGATCCCTTTCAAAAAAATAGGCACTTTGGCTTTTGTCCCGTCCAATTCCGAGAATATTCATTTTCTGACTTTCCTGGAACCAAAAATAGCAGAAAACATGCAGCTGGCACTGTGGCTCTTGTTAATAGGTTAGTCCAAGAAATCATATGAAAAGTACTCCAAAGTTGGAACAAAACACAAAAACGTGGATAAAACCAAGCATGGAACATCAAAAATTATAGATACATTTGCAATGTATCACTGTGCTTCCTCGACGCATTCTCTGGTTACAGCCAGATCAAAATGGCGGTCAAGGATGAGGAGAAGACGGTGTTCATCACGCCATTCAGCGCCTTCTGCTACACGGACATGACGTTCGGCCTCAAGAACGCCGGCGCCACGTACCAAAGGTGCATGCAGGAGTGCCTTGCGAGCCAAATTGGCCACAACATTCACATCTACATCAATGACATGGTGATAAAATCCACCCGCCAGGACGACCTGCTCGCCGACCTGGCCGAAACCTTTGCAAACCTGCGGAGGTACAACATCAAGCTAAACCTAGGAAAGTGCACCTTCGGCGTCCCCACCGGACATCTCCTGGGATACATGGTCTCCAAGCGACGCATCAAGGCCAACCCCACCAAGATCGACACCATCGCGCGACTCGAGAAACCCGAGTGCCTGCGCGATGTCTAGAAATTGGCCGGGCGAGTCACGGCTCTCAATTGCTTCATCCTCCGGCTCGGCGAGAAGGCAATGCCCCTCTACCGCCTGATGCGCAAGAACCCCATGCTCCAATGGGACGTGGATGCAGACGACGCCCTCAGAGCGCTCAAAGAAGTGGTACTCGCGGCCCCACTCCTCGCCGCCCTAGTCGACAAAGAGCCAATTCTCGTCTATGTGGCGGCCTCCACTCGAGTCGTCAGCGTCGTGATGGTCGTTGATGTCTATGCACTTCTATTCTTGTAGATAGTTGTTGGGCCTCGAAGTGTAGAGGTTTGTAGAACAGCAACAAGTTTTCCCTTAAGTGGATCACCCAAGGTTTATCTAACTCGGGGAGGAAGTGGTCAAAGGTATCCCCTCTCAAGCAAACCTGCAATCAAGATACAAGAAGTCTCTTGTGTCCCCAACACACCCAATACACTTGTCACGTGTATAGGTGCACTAGTTCG
Source organism: Avena sativa (assembly GCA_916181665.1). NCBI lineage: Eukaryota > Viridiplantae > Streptophyta > Magnoliopsida > Poales > Poaceae > Avena > Avena sativa. Next base: position 452,258,142 of record OV702295.1, on the reverse strand, counting down.
GCGAAGAGATAGTGAAATACAAGTGGTATGGATAATTATAAGTGGTAACGGTGCTAGAAAATAGCTTGATGGCGTGGAAAAGACTAAAGGCAAACTGAAATAAAGATGAAAGCAAGCAAACATGTAACAGATCTAATTGCAAACGGTGTTTCAATGCTTAGAAACAAGGCCTAGGGATCATACTTTCACTAGTGAACACTCTGTTGGGTCCGCAGCATAGAAAACAAAAAATTTCCTACGGTGTGAGCTACACGCCAAGATCTATCTACTAGGTACAAAGAAAACGGGTGGACATACATCCATAGAGAACTTACCCTCGAAGACAACGAGCTTTGTTAACGAGTAGGAACTCGTGGTTGATGTAGTCGTACACTTGCCGATCTCAAGATCGTGAGGAAGTCCGAGCACCGCAACTCAGCAGCGCATCCGCACTCGCACACACGTTCAAGCCACCGGACAACCTCCACCTCCTCGCTCTAGCGATCCAGCGGAAGCAGCAACTCCTTCCAGATGAAATGCCACCGGGAACATGTATCTCGCTAATCCGAGACCATGGGGGAATAATTCTAGAGGGGGAGAGAGATCCTTCACAAGGAGGTGTGAGGATGAAGGAGGGAATGTGTGGCCTTTTATAGGAGGAGGGGGGTGCCCCTTCTCTCCATGGCCGGCGCATGGGGGGGTGACCCCTCACCTCCCCCATTCATGTGGTGGTAACTCCTCCACATTAAAATGCCTCTTCACATTCCCTTTTAAAGTCTCCACTTTAAATGCATTAAGTTTCTCCAAATTTAATGCTCTCTCATTTAATAAAACTCTTTTATTAAATTTATTCAGAATTTTGTTAATTACTTTAATTAACAAACATTCACATATAGCCCCTTGCAATATTTCAATATCACATGCAGAACCACCTTCTGCAATTTCACCCAAAATAATTTCCGGTTTCTATTGAAACAATTCCTGCGCTTTGCAATCCTTTCGTCTGAAACATATGTGCTCCAAAATGGTGTCCGGTAACTCTTAAGTGTGCCACCCTACGGTTCGCGAATAATGCAGACATGATCGAGATCCTTCTCCGATCAATAATCAGCAGCAGGACCTGGAGATCATTACTGACTCCTACACATTCAACAATGACTCCTGTGATCGTGAGAACCTTTAACGCTTGTAACTAAATCCCTTTGTCTCTTGATATATTACATGTCCGAGATTCGATCATCGGTATCTCCATACCTAGTTTGATCTCGTTACCGACATGCACTCTTTTCTTGTTCCCGTGATATAACATTCTAGTGATCACATCACTTGCTTGCAAGCTATCCTAATGTGATATCACCGAGAGGGCCCAGAGTATATCTATCCGTCATCTAGATTGACAAATTCCACTCTTGATCCATGAGCCTCAACATAACACCTTCGTAGCACTGAACCCATCTTTATAGTCACCCTGTTACGGTGTGACGTTTGATGTTATCAAGATACTCTTCCGGTGTTAGCAATTAACATGATCTCATGGTCTAAGGATAAAGATTACTTCGTATGATGTTATAGCAATATAAACACAATGACTTGATCGTAATGCTATACTTCGGATGAATGTTCATCACATCATTCCACCAATGGTGTGACCTTGTTATTAACAACATCCAATGTCCATGATCAGGAAACCTTGATCATCTTGTTAATCAACAAGCTAGTCTATAAGAGAGGCATGACTAGGAACCCTTTTTGTTTATTAAACACACATGTATTGATGTTTCCTATCAATACAATTATAGCATGTAAAATAAACATCTATCATATACAAGGAATACATAATAACAACTTTATTATTGCCTCTCAAGGCATATTTCCTTGACACTCTCATATAAATATATTCTTCTTTATGATACTACGCTGAACTACTCTCCGGTTGGACACTCTAATCGTTGGTAGGGCTATAACAACACACCTCAAAGTTCATCTTTCCCATCTAGGTAACCCCACACTGTCACCTTGAGTACTGGATGGGTCCAACGAACACCACAATTTCATAAAGACATCCAACTCCAAATATAACTCATAACAAGTATTTGTAATCTCTAGCCTAAGTGCCACCATGGTGTGCACACTGTCAACTTCACACACATGGGGAGAGCAGAGATCTATTAAAGCACTTGAGTAGCAAGGTAGATCTAATTGATTACAAAGCTCATGATCACAATATGATCATGCATAGAGAGAGAGATGAACACATAGCTACCGGTAGAACCCTTAGCCTCGAGAGAGAACTACACCCTCCTCAACATGGCAATCAGCAATGGTGATGGAGATGGTGGTGGAGATCGATGGAGATGGCTCTGGGGGCACTTCCCTGTCCCGGCAGAGTGCCGGAACAGAGACTTTCTGTCCCTCGAATCTCCTCTTCGGTGGCGGCGGCGCTATGGAACTTTTCGTGGATTTCTGATTGACGATTTAGGGTTTTTGCATCAGGAGGTATATATAGGCGAAAGCGGAGGCCGAGGGGGTGCCTGGGGCGGCCAGACCACCCCCTAGTGTAGCCAGGCCTGGCCCGTGCGGCCAGGTGGTGTGGCCAGGCCCTATCCCCTCTCCATCTCGTATTCTGGCTCCGGGTGTCCCTCGGTGAAAAACTGACTTTGGCTTTTGTCCCGTCCAATTCTGAGAATATTCATTTTATGACTTTCCTAGAACCAAAAACAGCAGAAAACAGGCAGCTGGCACTGTGGCTCTTGTTAATAGGTTAGTCCAAGAAATCATATGAAAAGTACTCCAAAAGTGTGGACAAAACATAAGAATGTAGATAAAACTAGGCATGGAACATCAAAAATTATGGATACGTTAGCAACGTATCAACATCCCCAAGATTAACTCCTGCTCGTCCTCGAGTAGGTAAGTGATAAAAGGAAAGAATAATTTTTGAGGTGACATGCACCATCATAAACTTGATCAAAGTATTTGTAAAACATTGATAGCTAGGGTCATAGTACTTCAATCATAATCATGAAAGACAAAGTTCTAACAATAAGACAAAGCAACTATGTTACAACATGAAAAGGCATAAACAAAAGATTCACGAATAACAATGCTTTGCAAGACGTTTGTTTGTTTCACATAAAGAAAACATAGCATAGTGGAATTCAGCTTGTCCCTCCTAGAGTAGCAAATATAGATGCATAGGACACCTTCAAAGTTCATAAGAGTGACTAGATACAAATAGTTTAAAACAAGCAATATCAAAGCTATGCATCAATCAACAAGTTTTGGGACAATGCACATAGATCTAAGAATGGCCACTATGCTCTCAAAGTACGTGCATAAAGATAGAAGGTGGAGACTCAACATAAAAGTAAAAGAAAGGCCTTCATAGAAGGAAGCAGAGATTCAAGTTTCATAAAGAGCTTCCAAAAATTATGGTACTTATGAGCTTTCAGCTCTCATTGCCCCTATCATAAGCATCTTGAAGTTATTAAGGTTAAAGTGAACATACTATGGAGACATGCTTGACAAACTATAAATTGGCAATCTCATGTCCCTTGAATACGAGGGACGCTCCTCATGCTACTCAAGTTTAGTTACCGGTAAGTTCTTGTCATTGTAAGTACATGTGTATCATAGAGAACCGCCAACAGGGTACCCCTTGCCCAATGATACAGAAGAATCCCCATATCAAAATGACAAGGCAAGAAGACAACGAGCATCTCAACAATCTTCTTATTTACCATGGTAAAATGGTGATTTTCTCTCTCTTTCCTCTTTCCTCATATCATATTTTTTTCTTTTCTCTTTTCCTCAATATCTATTTCTTTTTTTATAAGAAGAATGCTTCATAGACAGCTCATTATGGTTACGCTGCAGGTTTCCACCATTATAGCATGGATTAGACCAGCGGCCCAGACGTTTCTCTAACACACATACATAACTCCATGGACTTACAAGCTCCCCTTTCATTTCACACCGACGACATCCATAGACAAAAGAGCATGATATCAACTAGGTACAAAGTACAAGTGCAATGTTGAAAGCGTTCCCCATGACAGCATGGTTCTGCTAATCCCCAACAAATAAGTGCAAGCATATACAACATAGACGACACAATGGTTCAAGTTTATTAAGGGCAAGAAAAGTAAAGTGTGCCATCAAGTTCATAAGAGCTTTAATCACTAGTTTTCTCATATCAAGTTTAATTCGGAAGGTAGATAAAAACATGAATATACTTGGAATAGCAAATTCTAATAGGTAGGTATGGTGGACTCTTTGGAATAACTTGGTTTTAGGAGTTGGATGCATGAGTGGAACTCATACTTGGTTACGAAGGCTAGCAAAAGACTGGGAGCGACCAACTAAGAGAGCAATAATGGCCATAATCATGCAGAGCGACAAAACATCATTGATCAAAGCATAAAGTGATACTACAAGTTGAAAACTAAAGGATCATGAAGTCTTATGGTGACTTGGAATAGTCATAACATGGTGTGAGCATGTGCCAAGTCAACCCAAATAAAGCATCAAAGGAGAATACCACAATACTATGCTTTAATATGCTAAAACAACGCATGATTCTTCTAAGGCACATTAAGCAATCTCAATTGTTTATAACAAGTCATGCTACAGCAAAGAATACTAAGCATAAAGTCAAAACAATATCAAGCATGGCATGACAAAGCATACGCCACAGTCAAAAACAAGCTCTCTTTACCACTTAAGCATGAACTTTCCTACTCTTTTCCAATCCAAACCAAACTATTTGAAAACCAATGTATGAAAGAGGGGGTCCAACCAATTTATTCAGCAAACAAAGCAAACGAAATACAAAACAAAAACGAAAAAGAAGACGCTCTAAGAACAACACAACTATGCATGAAACAATAAAAATAAAGCGTTTGGAAGAAACCTGAGATTTTTATTGATGAAGAAGGGGATGCCTTGGGCATACCCAAGCTTTGATGCTTCTACTTATTGGATATTTCTTGGGGTGACACGGGGTGCCATCCCCAAGTTTTAGCTTTAGTCCATTCTTCATCTCATTACATCATTCTCTCCTTAACACCTGAAATTTTTCCTTCATAGAAAACTTCACACAATATTTTGAAGCAACATTAGTTTACTCAAGATAATAAGTCTTTGGGTTCAGTTTCAACACTAATAAAACTTCCATTAAAACACAAGATACTGTAGCACTTCCCTCAAAAATCTCAATTCCCCAAAAAGAACCCAAAAAGGAATCAACAAGAAGCAAATGCAAATAATGGCAGAAATCTGTTAAAACAGACCAGCAGATAGAAACCGATTTTTTCGAAGACCTTATATTGCTCAAATCGAAAAGTGTTGAACTAACAAAAGTTATATAACAACCTGGGGCAGAATCACAAAAATTCACGGCTTAAAATGACGTACAAAGATTTTACACGAATTTTTACAGCGAAGCACAAAAATCTGTTTTGGGACAGCAACTTTTCCAAGCATTACTTCTCTCTCATTAGAGGTTACTCTTGGCACAAAAAACAAATAAAAAGGATAAGGAGCGGTTATTACAGAGGTAATAACTTCCAAGACTAATCTAAAACTTTTGGTTTATCTCCCAATAAGTACTTTTCTTTAACGCCTTTAAGTTAGGCATGATAGTTTGAGAAGATACTCACATAGGAAATATAAATTGAAGTAAAATAGAGCATCAAGGAGCAAGTCATGAAAGCACAAAGCAACGAGCATAGGAAAGCAAAGCAAGTGCAACTTCAAGACTTTCAATATAAAGAGGGGAAACTTAATATTATTGAGATGCATAAAACCATGTTTCCCTATCTCATAATAACTTTCAGTAGCATCATGAATGAAATTAACAATATAACTATCACATTAAACATTCTTATCATGAGCGAGATGCGTAAAAGAATTAATACTCCCCACATAAACATAGTCATTCTTATTAATTGTAGTGGGAGCAAATTCAACAAAATAGCTATCATTATTATTCTCATCACCATAATCATCAAATATAGGAGGCATATTGTAATCATAATTAATTTCCTCCTAAATAGTAGGTGGACTGAAAATATCATATTCATCATTGCAATCATCATATATTTTTGGTATAGTATCATCATAAGCAATAGAATAGTTATCTTCCAAAGTGTGTTCATTTGTAAACATATCATCATTGGAAGGAACATGGATAGCACTAATAGTACATTAATTATTAATATCATCATTTTCAGAATTGGTACCGAAGAGATTTTCAATATCAAAAGTAGTGTGCTTTTCCCAATCATGATCATTACTATAGGTGGTAGGCATAGGAACATCATCGAGTTCAGACTCATCAAAAACTATAATAGGAGCAACATGCTTAGGGGAAAATACCGTTTCCTCTCTCCTTTTACTCCTCCTCTTCTTCTTTTTCTTCTTCTCTTTAGGAGGGAGAGGCTTGAAAGGAAGCTTCTCCATATACCCTGGTTCATTGTTAGAGACAATAGAAGAAACTTTGGAAGATTCCTCCTTTTCATTAATAAGAGCAAAACACATATTAGTCATGTCATATTTTGGTAAGATCTCATATTTTAGGATATTTTGTATGTAAGTATTTGTGTGGCAATTATCAACACAATAAGGATGACAACCATGCATGACACTATAAATACCAAAATCACTCATATATACCAAAGAAGTTTTTCTTGATAACTCTTCACACCCCAAAAATAATGTAAGTTCATCATGCTGATTAGGAATGATCATGTCATCACAATACAAACTTGCAGTACTCATTGCATTAGAAGGGCTATTATTATGGCCTGAGCATTGAAAATTGAAATGACCCACTTCAAAGCAAAGTTCACAAATAAAAGGATAGAGGGCACAAACCTTTTTACCAAGATCATTTAGAACCCTATACCATGTTCTAGTTTTTTCATTCCTGTGAGTGATATAATATTCTTCTTCAATTTGATTATTCTCACAAGGTCTATGTATTCCACAAAAATTAACATGCTTATAAGAAATAGTACTTTCGGAGGTTTGAGCATGTTTATTGCTGTCATTAATAACAGTTTCATTTTCCATGCAAGTGTCTTTAAAAGGCTCATGATACATATAGACTTTTTCTTTAGGAGCATTCATATGAGAATAAAAGGCTCTAAAACAAAAAATAAGAATTTGAGGATCAAGACCATATTTATCACTAAGCTCTTGAAAATCAGCAGTTTTAGCGAAAGACTTAATGCAATCATACTCATAGTTTATACCTGGTTCTTTACCTTTGTTGTTATCCCAATCTTCGGTATTGCTTTAAATTGTTTCAATAAGATCCCACTTAGCTTTGACCTCCTTACTTGTGAAGGATCCCTCTAAACAAGTATCTAGATAGTCCTTGTAATGTCCTGAAAGCCTTGCATAGAAATTATTAATAACAATATTCCTAGGGAGCTCATGAATGGGACATTTGAGCATTAGTGACTTCAATCTCCCCCATGCTTGGGCAATAATTTCTCCATCACGAGGATGAAAATTATAAATATAATTCCTATCTTTATGAATTTCATGAGGAGGATGAAATTTAGAGTAAAAGAGAGATTCAAGTTCCTTCCACTCCAAATGATGAGGATCATCTAGTAGCTCATACCACTCCCTCGCTTTGCCCTTAAGTGATAAAGATAGTAGCTTCCTCTTAACTTGGTTCATTGAAATACCTACACACTTGAACAACTCGCATAATTCATGTATAAAGAGTAAATGATCACCAGGATGGACAGTTCCATCTCCCAAATAACAATTGTTCATAACACGTTCAACAATTTTTATAGGTGTTTTAAAAGAGATGCTTTCAGTATGTGGATTTAAAATATCACAAGTATCATTAGAATTACCACATATGGGAGATAAAGTATCACCAGAGCAAATTTTCTTCTTTAAAGCTGGGGAACTAAATAGATCATTTTCATAAAAACTAACTTCCCCAAGCTTAGACGTTTCCATAACATTAGTAACAAAGGTGTTTAAAAGATTCATACTAATAACATTGCTATTAGCATGCAAAGAAAGTTCCATGGTTTTTTAATTTTCTTTTCAGACAATTCATGTTCTACATTAGGAAAAATACTAAAAAGCTCTCTAATTTTGTTGTTGTTTTCCATTACGACTAACTAGTGAAAACAAGAAACAAAAAGACAAAATTGCAGCATCTAAAGGAAATAACTTCGAGCATTCACACCGGAGGATGTGAGTACCTTTTACCTTACCTCCCCGGCAACGGCGCCAGAAAATAGCTTGATGTCTACGCACTTCTGTTCTTGTAGACAGTTGTTGGGCCTCCAAGTGCAGAGGTTTGTAGAACAGCAGCAAGTTTTCCCTTAAGTGGATCACCCAAGGTTTATCGAACTCAGGGGAGGAAGTGGTCAAAGGTATCCCCTCTCAAGCAACCCTGCAATCAAGATACAAGAAGTCTCTTGTGTCCCCAAGACACCCAATACACTTGTCAGGTGTATAGGTTCACTAGTTCGGCGAAGAGATAGTGAAATACAAGCGGTATGGATAATTATAAGTGGTAACGTTGCTAGAAAATAGCTTGATGGCGTGGAAAAGACTAAAGGAAAACTGAAATAAAGATGGAAGCAAGCAAACATGTAACCAATCTAATTGCAAACGGTGTTTCAATGCTTAGAAAGAAGGCCCAGGGATCATACTTTCACTAGTGAACACTCATATAAATATATTCTTCTTTATGATACTACGCTGAACTATTCTCTGGTTGGACACTCTAATCGTTGGTAGGGCTATAACAACACACCTCAAAGTTCATCTTTCCCATCTAGGTAACCCCACACTGTCACCTTGAGTACTAGATGGGTCGAACAAACACCACAATTTCATAAAGACATCCAACTCCAAATATAACTCATAACAAGTATTTGTAATCTCTAGCCTAAGTGCCACCATGGTGTGCACACTGTCAACTTCACACACATGGGGAGAGCAGAGATCTATTAAAGCACTTGAGTAGCAAGGTAGATCTAATTGATTACAAAGCTCATGATCACAATATGATCATGCATAGAGAGAGAGATGAACATATAGCTACCGGTAGAACCCTTAGCCACGAGAGAGAACTACTCCCTCCTGATCATGGGAATCAGCAATGGTGATGGAGATGGTGGTGGTGGAGATCGATGGAGATGGCTCCAGGGGCACTTCCCCATCCCGGCAGAGTACCGGAACAGAGACTTTCTGTCCCCCGAATCTCCTCTTCGGTGGCGGCGGCGCTGCGGAACTTTTCGTGGATTTCTGATTAACGATTTAGGATTTTTGCATCAGGAGGCATATATAGGCAAAAGCGGAGGCCGATGGGTGCCTGGGGCGGCCAGACCACCCCCTGGCACGGCTAGGCCTGGCCCGCGCGGCCAGGTGGTGTGGCCAGGCCCTAGCCCCTCTCCGTCTCGTATTCTGGCTCCGGGTGTCCCTCGGTGAAAAACTAACTTTGGCTTTTGTCCCATCCAATTCCGAGAATATTCATTTTCTGACTTTCCTGGAACCAAAAACAGCAGAAAACAGGCAGCTAGCACTGTGACTCTTGTTAATAGGTTAGTCCAAGAAATCATATGAAAAGTACTCCAAAGTGTGGACAAAACATAAGAAAGTAGATAAAACCAGGCATGGAACATCAAAAACTATGGATACGTTAGCAACGTATCAGTCGTCAAACGGCCAGAGGAGGGCAAGGAGCGCCCCATACAGAGCCCCGTCTACTACATCAGCGAAGTCCTGACGGACTCAAGACAACGCTAGCCGCAGTACTGGAAACTGGTATACGCGGTATTCCGAGCTCAACGGTGACTCCCACATTACTTCCAGGAGCAGGACATAATACACAATCACGAGGCAACTGGGCGAGTCGCCAAGTGGGCCGTCGAAATCGGCGTCCATAACATCAAATACGAGCCCCGCAAAGCGATCAAGTCGCAAGCCCTGGCTGATTTCTTTGCAGATTGGGAAGAAGCACAGCAGCCAGAGAAGCTACCATACCTCCACTACTAGTTGCTCCATTTCGACGGCTCCAAGAACGTCGATAGCGCAGGGGCCGGGGTCATATTGACCTCCCCTAAAGGAGACAAGCTCTGCTACGTGCTCCACCTCAACTTCAAGCCCTGCACCAATAACATGGCAGAATACGAGGCCCTCCTCCACGGCATGCGGGCCACCAAGGAGATGAACATCAACCGCCTACGGTGCTATGGCGACTCCGATCTAGTCGTTGGCCAAGTCGCCGGAACCTGCGACGCCGTCTCCCCAACAATGATAGCGTACCGTGAAGCGGTAGACCAGCCAGGAGTACACTTCAACGGCTACTCCGTCGAGTGGATCGATAGGAGAAATAAGAAGGAGGCAGATGCCCTTTCCCACATCGGGTCAGCTCGGCAAACGCCACCCGCATGCGTCTTCCTCGATGTCATCCATAAACCTTTGTTCTACCCACCGAAGGATATCGACATAGGGATACCACTACAACCCGAGCCGGCCCTAGTCGCCATGATCCTGGAGCCCAGTGACTGGACGGTACTGTATGTCGCCTTCCTCGAGCACAAGATCCTCCCAAGCAAAGATACGGAAGCGCGAATGATTGTGCGCTGCTGCAAGTCCTTCGTCATCATCAATGGCGAGCTCCACAAACGCAGCATGACTGGCATGTTCCAGCGCTGCGTACAGCCAGAAGAAGGCCGCAAGATCCTCCAGGACATCCACGCCGGCAACTGCGGCCATCAAGCCAGCGCCAAGTCGCTGGTCGCCAAGGCCATGAGGCACGGTTTCTACTGGCTCACCACGCACGCCGATGCCACCGACATCATCCAACGATGCGTCGGGTGCCAGAAGTACACCAACCAGACGCACCTCCCTGGTTCGGCACTCAATACCATCCCCATCACATGGCCATTCGTTGTATGGGGCATGGACATGGTCGGCCCATTCAAGAAGGCCCCATCCGGCTTCACCCACCTCCTGGTCGTAGTCGACAAGTTCACCAAATGGGTCGAGGCCAAGCCGATCAAAAAGTGCGACGGCAAGACGGCCACCAAGTCCTTACGCGAGCTCATCTACCGGTACGGCTACCCGCACAACATCATAACAGACAACGGTACCAACTTCGCCAAGGGTGCCATGGCAGAATTCTGTGCAGAACACGGCATACGGCTCGACGTCGCCTCAGTCGCCCACCTGGAGTCGAACGGCCAAGCAGAACGCGCCAATCAGAGCGTCCTCCATGGGCTCAAGCCGAGACTCTAAGTACCCCTCGAGCGCACCCCAGGATGCTGGGTCGAAGAGCTCCCTTCTGTAATATGGGGAATCTGCACCACCATCAACCGCTCCACGGGGTTTACACCCTTCTTCGTGGTGTACGTCTCTGAAGCCATTATGCAAACCGACCTGGAGCACGACTCACCTCGAGTCGCCAACTACGTCGAGGCGACAAATGAGATCGCCTGCCAAGACAGCATCGACCAGATCAACGAGGCACGTGACCTGGCTCGCTCCCGCACTGCCATCTTCCAGCAGGGGCTCCGCCGCTACCACAGCCACCGAGTCTGGACCCGCACCTTCCAGGAGGGCGATTTGGTCCTACGACTGGCCCAGGACAAGAAGGGCATGCACAAACTCCCCCCCATGGGAGGGGCCATTCGCCATAGGGCGAGTTCTTGGCAACGACGCCTACTACCTCATCGACATACGAGGCGACGGCCAACTCGAGGTCGGGAGGCCATGGAATGTAAACCTTCTCCGAAAGTTCTATACATAGAACTCAAACTTGTACCCAGATGATATATAATGAAATTCATTTGGATCACACAAATTGTGTCTACTCGCCATACACTTGTGCCACTCGCACTCGTACAATTAGCAATATGCTACCCACGGAAGTCAAACCTTGGTAGAGCGACCGACACGGCTAAGTAGTGCGGCCCAAGGGCACCGAACATATTCGGGCCTTGTGTCGTCCATGAATACGCTAACCAGGAGCCACCATCGGAGTCGCCTAGCTCGACTGGCCCACAGGGCCAAGACGACTGCTATATGCTTCTCACAGCGACCTGTCCTTCCCATCCTCGCGCAAAGCGACTCGAACAGTTAAGTACCACGCACGGGGACTCCGCAAAATGGCAACCCTCACGCGGCTCGGGAACACACCAAGTAAGAGAGCTGCATTGGACTCGCCTAGCGACTGGTTCTCTGAGCCAGGGGAGGAGACACGTTACAAACAACGCACCAGTAATTAGCAACATGCACGCGCCAAAAAACGGCTAAGCACTACGCTCGGGGACTCGCCTACAAACAATCCCACTCGCGCTCGAGGACTCGCCACCTCAGAAGACGCAAGGGACAACCAACAACAAAAAACCAAAGCAAACACATACGTATACAAACGAGTTATACCCCACTAAAGGGCGGACGCGCTCGGGGACTCCTCACACAAAAGTTAAACACACCACAAAATTAAACTTGCATTGCGAGTCGATTGACCCCTCTTACTCTCATACAAAATATTGTTCATATTACAAGCACTCGCCACTTGGCATATCTTACAAATCGCCTAGAAAAGCTATCTATTTCGCAGGCCCTGATGAAGAAGCGTCCACACCACCCTTGACATGAACGAATGGTTGCCACGGGTTCGTCGCGTAGGTCGACAGTGACTTCGACGGTGCCGACCGGAAGGGCTGCTCTGACTTTAGATCACGATGCTTTGGCTTGGGGTCGCCTGGCGCCACCATCGTCTCTTGGTACCGTAGAAGGTCCCCCATCGCCAACACCCGATCAGCGAAGGGGGCAGCCTTGCCGGTCAGCTTCAATACCTTCGACATCTCCACCGTACCAGTTGCCGAAGGGTAGCCGCTGGTGACGTCGTCGAGGTCGAAGTCGTCGGGGAAGTGAGCAAGCCCTAGACTCAAAGCCGTGGTGGCCCCGCGCCTGAAAGCCGAGCGCGCCATCCACTCCACGACACTAGGTACGTCCTCCGGATAGCGCCACACTTCAGTCAGTCCCCCAGGAATAACCTCGGTGGGGGACATTCCTTGAAGAACTGCCTGGACGCACAATGCCGAGGCAGTGGCCGCGTTCACCACCGCAGTCACACACTGCGAGGCGTTGAAGGTCTGCACCACCGGGTCGCTTTGCCCTATCACCGTTGCAACTTCAGATGTCAGTGCCACTACGGATTCCCTCACCCAGGGACTCACCGCACACATTAAACAAAAGACCAGCGACTTACCAAGGAGCTTCCGACAGTTCTCGGTGACGTGCTTCTCCAGGGTGGCGTGATCGCTTTGCAGCCCAAGGATGATCGAGTCCGTGGCCTTCCGCTCCTCTTCAGCTGCAGCGACAACAACCTTCCCTCTATCCTTAGAAGAGATTTTAGACCGCCTTCGCCTCCTCCAACTCCTTGACCAACGAGTCGATACGCCCATTCGCCACGTCCAACTCGGCAATTGGGATAGGTCCTTCTCGGGCCTTGGCAATCGCAGCCGGAAGACCATCTGAACAGAAAAGAAACGACCGTCAGCACTCTGAAACAACAACAACAATTTGTAGCCGAAAAATGAATCAAGTACTCACCAACAGTCTCCTGGAGCCGCCAGTTTGCCTCCTGCGCCACGCGCACATCATGCTCCAGACGCTCCTTTGCGGCCTGTCGATCTGTCGACTCCCTCTGCAAGCCCTATAAGCAGAACGAAAAGCTAACAATTACAAAAACACAAAATAAGTGTCCATCCGCTGAAATTCAGCGACTAGACACTCGAGGACTGGTGACTAGAATAAATTCAGTTCCTAGCCGCTGAAATTCAACGACTAGGAACTCAGGGACTGAAGACTAGAAGATACTCAGTGCCTAGTCGCTGAAATTCAGCGACTAGACACTCGGGGACTGGACGTACCTGAATGGCAGCGCCAAGCATGTTGTGAAGTTCTCTGGCGTCTGTCGAAGGGACCACGAAGGAGGTACGCCCGCGACGAGACCCAATGTCCTCATCAACGATCTCCGGGCTCTGCGGAGACCGGTTGTCCGCCACGCCTGGAAACCCCTTCGCCATGAAGCGTGGAAATGTCGTTGAGGCTCTAGCCGGGGCACTATTCGTCGGAGCCGATGGTTCCATCGTCGGAGCTCCCGTGGTTGGCTCTGATCAGGTTAAAGGGAATATGCCCGAGAGGCAATAATAAAGTGGTTATTATCTTATTCCATGTTTATGATAAATGTTTATTTTACATGCTAGAATTGTATTGATCGGAAACATCAATACATGTGTGTTTAATAAAAAAAAAGGGTTCCTAGTTATGCCTCTCTTATAGACTAGCTTGTTGATTAACAAGATGATCAAAGTTTCCTGATCATGGACATTGGATGTTGTTAATAACAAGGTCACACCATTGGTGGAATGATGTGATGAACATTCATCCGAAGTATAGCATCACGATCAAAGTCATTATGTTTATATTGCTATAACATCATACGAAGTAATCTTTATCCTTAGACCATGAGATCATGTTAATTGCTAACACCGGAAGAGTATCTTGATAACATCAAACATCACACCGTAACAGGGTGACTATAAAGATGGGTTCAGTGCTACGAAGGTGTTATGTTGAGGCTCATGGATCAAGAGTGGAATTTGTCAATCCCGATGATGGATAGATATACTCTGGGCCCTCTCGGTGATATCACATTGAAATAGCTTGCAAGCAAGTGATGTGATCACTAGAATGTTATATCACGGGAACAAGAAAAGAGTGCATGTCGGTAACAAGATCAAACTAGGTATGGAGATACCGATGATCGAATCTCGGACATGTAATATATCACGGTACAAAGGGATTTAGTTACTAGCGTTAAAGGTTCTCACGATCACAGAAGTCATCGTTGAATGTGTAGGAGTCAGTATGGATCTCCAGGTCCCGGTGCTGATTATTGATCGGAGAGGGGTCTCGATCATGTCTGCATTATTCGCGAACCGTAAGGTGACACACTTAAGGGATACCGACACCATTTGGAGCAAATATGTTTCAGATAAAGATTTAAGAAAGTGTTGGAATTATTTCAATAGACACCGAAACTATTTCAGGGGGTTTTATGTGAATGTTTGTTAATTAAAGTAATTAACAAAATTCTGAATAAAAAATAATAAAAGAGTTTTATTAAATGAGAGAGCATTAAATTTGGAGAAATTTAATGCATTTAAAGTGGAGACTTTAAAAGAGAATGTGAAGGGGCAAATTTATGTGGAGGGAGTTACCACCACATGAATGGAGGAGGTGAAGAGTCACCTCCTCCATGCGCCGGCCATGAAGGAGGGGCACCCCCCTCCTCCTATAAAAGGCCACCCCCTCCTCACTTCTCACATACACCTCCTTGTGAAGGATCTCTCTCCCCCTCTAGTATTATTCCCCCATGGTCTCGGATTAGCGAGATACATGTTCCCGGTGGCTTTATCTGGAAAGGAGTTGCTGGTTCTGCTGCTTTGCTGGAGCGAGGGACGGAGGTTGTCGGGGTACCGGACGTGTGTGCGATCACGGATGCACCGCTGCTTTGCGGTGCTGGAGTTGGTGGTGCTGGAGCTGGATCTGATGGACGTGCTGGAGCCGGACCTGCTGGACTTCATCACGATCTTGAGATCGGCAAGTGTATGACTACATCAACCACGAGTTCCTACTTGTTAACAAAGCTCGTTGTCTACGAGGGTAAGTTCTCGTTGGATGTATGTCCACCCGTTGCTTTGTACCTAGTAGATAGATCTTGGCGTGTAGTTCACACCGTAGGAAATTTTTTGTTTTCTATGCTGCGAACCCAATAGTGGTATCAGAGCCTAATCTATGCGTAGTTGCTTTGCACGGGTAGTACACATATGTTTATATGTGGGCGATGATGATCATGTTATTGCATCTTCTATGTATTTTGGATATTGGTGGCATAGTGGGATGAAGCGGCCCAGACCAACCTTACATGTCATCGTACATGAGACCGGTTCCACGACTGACATGCAACTTGTTTTGCATAAGTGGTTGGCGGGTGTCTGTCTCTCCTACTATAGTCAATATCTGATTTACAACGAGTTGCTAATAACTTGGTTATCCTCGTTGTGGTTCATGTTCGTAGGTAAGAACGGTTCTATCTCCGAAAGCCCTAAGCCACGTAAAACTTGCAATTGATAAATTAGAGGCGTCTAGTTTAGATCGTTGCTGGGCTAGTGTCATGATATGGTAATGTTGTAAGTTGATGTATAGTTGATACTCTTACAACACACCTAACGTGTAAGTTCCATAGACCTTGGCTTTACACACAAAGGAATGATAGAGATCATACCACGATGCAAATGATAGAGATCAAATGCATGGACCATATCATCTCACTTTACATATTAGATGTTAGCATCTTATACTGCTAGTTTGGCGCTTTTGGTAGCATTGTAAGATGATCCCTCATTTAGATATCAAGATAAAATGTGTTCTTCCTTGAGTATGCACCGTTCTATGGATCGTGTTTCGAGACATCACGTGATGATCGGGTGTACTCGACTCTACGCTTTCATACAACGGGTGTAAGACAGTTTTACACACGCGAGTACTAAGGTTCTTACTTGGCGAGCCTAGCATGTACAGACATGGCCTCGGAACACGGACCGAAAGGTTAAGCATGAGTCATATAGTTGATGTGATGCCCATATTGATGCTCGCCTTTGAAGCTACACCGACTCACGTGATGATTGGACTTGGTGTAGTGGATTTGGTTCATGTAATCACCAAAAAGGCACGAGGGATGTCGTTTTTGAGTGGGAGTTCATTAGTAATTTGGATTAGTAGAACTCAATTTGTCATACACTAAATCGAAGTGAATTTGCATAATTTTTTGTAGTCATTGGCGTCCGTTCACTACCTTATGCTTAGTTTTTATTTGAGATAATAGAACTATAGAATTCTGGATATTTACTTTACGAACTGGTATCGTATTGTTTTGAATATCAATTTAAAGTTTATAAGTCCTATTGCAAACTTTTAGCAAACTCTATTTACTCCATGAAGTTTAATAAGTAGTATTAAATCAAGAGTAAGAATTCCAATGTTAGTATCTAAAGTATCATGTTTGCCTCCATGATTATTGATATTCAAAAAGTTGTTTTAATATCAAGATTATATTGGAGCTGAAAATTCTTTCAGAAACCATCACGTGTGAAAGATATTGTGATATCTGAAACAATGTTTTTGGTTGCATTATGATAGAGTATAATTTAGCAAAATATATGTTCTCATATTGTATGATAATTTGTGAAGGATGGAGATGCTAGGCATCCGAATCTACCAAAAAGGTTTTGGGAACTGATATTATACTCGCGATTCTTCCTTATAGGCTATAGTAGCTTCATCATGAAAGTTGTCATGATAAGGATGAATAGAAGATGTAAGTAAAATGTTTACTACACTAATAGATTACTAAAGAATGGATTTTGAAAGAACACCAAACATTTGATGATGGTGATCCACTTCAAAGTGCAAGTCCAAAGGTATTAGTATTTGACTATATACGCTTTGTACCATGTGTCATGTTGATGACACCACTATTGATGTTGATAGATTCTTTTAAAAGAAAAGGAATTGCTGAAAGAGAATCTATAAAATATTTGGCAGAAAATAAAAGGTTGGAGATGTCCAACTTAGGTATATAGAAAATATACATGTTATGGCTATATTCCTTGCTTGTTAAACAATGTGGTTCTTAGGTATTGGATACCGGTATTGGATACCGAATTGGTTGGTATGAAGTGTCATACAGGACAACGCAATTCATGAACTACAATGGCCTAAGTAACCAGCAAGAGAATGAGTGATGATGTTCATCGAAAACAAATAAAGTGTTATTGTGTTTTTCGTTGTCATCAAACCAAGCCTTAAAGATTTGTTTAAATAATTGTTATTTTGTTCCGGTATCATGAGAACAATGGCTGTTCAAATAATTACCGTATTCCATAAAGGATGGATGAACTTTTACAAGTCTAGTTGGAGAAATCACATCCATAAACACTATTGCTAAAATGTCGCAAGATAAATGATTGAAAGATCACTTATGAAGTGACATCGCTGTTTAAATTATATTTGAAAGAAAACATGAAGAAACTCCATGTTGATGGATTTTTTGAGTCTTTGATTTTGATCAATTGACGCATGTGAGATATTCCTCGAGATAATTGAAACTCCGTCCATAGGCCAGAGAGGAACGGATGACTAGCTTATTGGAAATTGTGCATGCTGATGTGCATAGTCCATTATGTGTAGCCATATGTGATGGATCTTTTTGCTTCATATGCTTTCGTCAAAAATTTGAGTGAATATATCTATATATTTACTTAATAAGGAAGAAGTATGAAACATTTGAAAGTTGTTCAAAGACTTTCAAGATGAAGTGAAAAATCATTGTAACAAGAAAATAAAAGAGTTTATGATTTGATCGTAAAGGAAGATATTTGAGTTACATGTTTAGCAAAACACCTAAGATTTGAGGAATTGTTCCATGAATTTGGATTTCCCGGTAAACCATAGGAGTATGGCATATTCGAGAGATGAAATCAAACCATGTTTGACATGGTAAGATCAAAGGTGTCATTTATAAAACTGCCATTATGTTTTAAAAGAATGAAGCTTTAGAGACTACCGCGTTTACACTGAAAAGAGCACCATTGTGATCCATTGAAATGACACCATATGAGTTATGGTTTGGGATAAAACCCGAATTGTCTTTTCTTAAATTTTGGTATGCTATGCATAAGTAAAATATTTATAACCAAAGTCGGATAAGCACGTCTTTGTAGGTTATCCCAAAGAATTTATTGGGAATTTCTCCATAACACCGAGGACAAAAGAGTTTGTCGCTTGGAACATCAAGTTTCTTGAGAAGGAACTTTTCGTGAAAAGTTAAGTGGGAGGACAATAGAACTTTGATAAGGTTGTTGAACCTTAGCTATATGTGCTAAGTAGCGCAGCGCCGGAAAGTGTCCCGGTGGTGGCCACAATGCTCATGGCTCTCGTGATTACAAAAGGTGTGATCTCGGAGATTAGAGTTCCTATAGAACCGTGTGGGTCGGTAAGAATCAAATAGTAAGATTTGATAAGCAAGTCGTTATTGTTTTGACAATGATGAACCGACTACATGCAAAGAAGCGATGATGGGCCCTGACTCCATAAAATTACTAGAAGTCATAGAATCCGTGATAGTATCCATACACGAGAAATCAAGTTTCTGAACTTGGAAGACCCTCCGGAAAGGCGTGAAGCCTATCGATCGTGTTTGGATCTATAAAGAAATAAGACATGGATGTTTAACATCTATGAAATAGTCGACATGTCGGAAAGAAGTTTACGACAATATTCAAGGAGTTGACTATGACAAGATTTGATCTTTCATAGCGATAGATAGTCTTGACGGATTAATGTAGCAACCACTACATATAATTTGGTATATGGTAGTTGAATAAACAAAACAAGGTTCTTCTAATA
The DNA here is from genome assembly GCA_916181665.1 of Avena sativa. Taxonomy (NCBI): domain Eukaryota; kingdom Viridiplantae; phylum Streptophyta; class Magnoliopsida; order Poales; family Poaceae; genus Avena; species Avena sativa. The sequence continues at coordinate 452,238,630 of OV702295.1, read as the reverse complement.
GAACGGTAACCTAGGACATGTACATGACATGGTCCGAAGGGTTTTGTTAATTCAAAGGGTGCTAAAAGGGCATGTAAACTTCAATAGTTGAAGTAAGCATAGCGGAGTTGGAATCTTCACCATGATGAAACTGTTAAAAGAGTTTAAATTTATCGGAGATGATGAAGATGCTTGCATTTGCAAGAAATTAAGTGGGAGCGCTGAGACATATTTCTAATACATTATGTAGAGGACATATTGTTGATTGGAAATGATGTATCTTGTATTGACACAAGTTAAGAATTTCATTAAAATAAGATTTCGATGAAAGACTTGGGCAAACCCGGAATATTAGGCATCAATATCTATATGGATAGATTAAGGCGCTAATATGGTTGTGCCAGACATAAATATATGAGATATTGAAAGGGTTCAATATGGAAACAACAAGAAAGGTTCTTGCTACATGGAAAGGATTGTATCAAAATTCAAGTGTTTCAACACTTGGTGAGTAAAATCACATGAAGATTTTGATCGATTATACCATGGTATGTATATATCCATAATGTCCTATGCTCTAAATGTTATGAGCATATACCGGAATGATTCATCAGATGATCATTGGACAATAGTAAAGATATTCTTATGAGCTTTGGAAGAACTAAGAATATATAATGTATAAGTGACAAATAGTTAAAGGTAGTTCATTGTAAAGTGTTACATTGATACTAGTTTTGTCACAAGATACAAATTAACTTTATCTCAATTTAGACTATGGGTGGCACAATGTAATGGAAAGGATGTTCCATGATGGATTTGGATGAGTTCCAAAGTTGAGACATTGTGACGGATACTACAACAAAAGGCTAAGTATATGACTGCTATAGTAGCAGCAAAGGAGGGCATTTGTGTTAAGTAGTTTGTTATCAAACTAGGTGTGGCTCAAAGTGGTCTAATACTATGAAGATATATTGTGTGACAATAATATCAACATATTTTAACCCGAACAAACTAAAGGTCTCACCAGAGGACCAAATTTATACAATGCCATCTCATTTGAGAATGAGTGATGCGTAGAGACGCAAAGACATGCAAATACACACGGACCTAAAACTGTCAGATCCAGAGATTATGTTAACCACTAGCAATTGCGTATATGCAACACCAGAAATCCATAGGTGTTCAATACGCAAAGTTTTTCAAACTAGATTATTGACTCTAGTGCAAGTGGGAGACTGAAGGGAATATGCCTGAGAGGCAATAATAAAGTGGTTATTATCTTATTCCATGTTTATGATAAATGTTTATTTTACATGCTAGAATTGTATTGATCGGAAACATCAATACATGTGTGTTTAATAAACAAAAAGGGTTCCTAGTTATGCCTCTCTTATAGACTAGCTTGTTGATTAACAAGATGATCAAGGTTTCCTGATCATGGACATTGGATGTTGTTAATAACAAGGTCACACCATTGGTGGAATGATGTGATGAACATTCATCCGAAGTATAGCATTACGATCAAAGTCATTATGTTTATATTGCTATAACATCATACGAAGTAATCTTTATCCTTAGACCATGAGATCATGTTAATTGCTAACACCGGAAGAGTATCTTGATAACATCAAACGTCACACCGTAACAGGGTGACTATAAAGATGGGTTCAGTGCTACGAAGGTGTTATGTTGAGGCTCATGGATCAAGAGTGGAATTTGTCAATCCCGATGACGGATAGATATACTCCGGGCCCTCTCGGTGATATCACATTGAAATAGCTTGCAAGCAAGTGATGTGATCACTAGAATGTTATATCACGGGAACGAGAAAAGAGTGCATGTCGGTAACGAGATCAAACTAGGTATGGATATACCTATGATCGAATCTCGGACATGTAATATATCGCGGGACAAAGGGATTTAGTTACTAGCGTTAAAGGTTCTCACGATCACAGAAGTCATCGTTGAATGTGTAGGAGTCAGTATGGATCTCCAGGTCCCACTGCTGATTATTGATCGGAGAGGGGTCTCGATCATGTCTGCGTTATTCGCGAACCGTAGGGTGACACACTTAAGGGATACCGACACCATTTGGAGCAAATATGTTTCAGATAAAGATTTAAGAAAGTGCTAGAATTATTTCAATAGACATCGAAACTGTTTCGGGTGAAATTGCTGAAATTGGTTCTCTATGTAATATTGAAATGTTGCAGGGGGGTTTTATGTGAATGTTTGTTAATTAAAGTAATTAACAAAATTCTGAATAAAAAATAATAAAAAGTTTTATTAAATGAGAGAGCATTAAATTTGGAGAAATTTAATGCATTTAAAGTGGAGACTTTAAAAGAGAATGTGAAGGGGCAAATTTATGTGGAGTGAGTTACCACCACATGAATGGAGGAGGTGAAGAGTCGCCTCCTCCATGCGCCGGCCATGAAGGAGGGGCACCCCCCTCCTCCTATAAAAGGTCACCCCCTCCTCACTTCTCACACACACCTCCTTGTGAAGGATCTCTCTTCCCCTCTAGTTTTATTCCCCCATGGTCTCGGATTAGCGAGATACATGTTCCCGGTGGCTTTATCTGGAAAGGAGTTGCTGCTTCCGGTGCTTTGCTGGAGCAAGGGACGGAGGTTATCGGGGTACCGGACGTTTGTGCGATCACGGATGCACCGCTACTTTGCGGTCCTGGACTTGGTGGTGCTGGAGCTGGATCTGATGGACGTGCTGGAGCCGGACCTGCTGGACTTCATCACGATCTTGAGATCGGCAAGTGTACGACTATATCAACCACGAGTTCCTACTCGTTAACAAAGCTCGTTGTCTACGAGGGTAAGTTCTTGTTGGATGTATGTCCACCCGTTGCTTTGTACCTAGTAGATAGATCTTGGCGTGTAGTTCACACCGTAGGAAATTTTTTGTTTTCTATGCTGCGGACCCAACACGGGTAACCGCCACCACTTCTGCGCCCGCAGCAGGATCACTCCCCTTGGCGCTATCACCTGCCACAACATCGTCGGCACCTCCCTTTCGCTTCTTCGCGCCCTCCGCAGGCACGACGTCTGTGGTAGGCTTCCTCTTCTTGGGGAGATCGCCTTCCCCTGCGGTAGCGACTGGCGGAATTTTTGGCGCCGGACTTACCAAACCTCCAAAGTCAGCTTAGATGTCATAGAAAAAGAGGATCAAGAATCGGAACAGAGAACCCGAGTCTTACTTGGCGAACGGAAGAAAACGCAAGCCCGTGCTGATATGGGCAGGCTTATCCAACTCTAGGCCTAGCTTGCGCGTCAGACCTCTTTCGAAGACATCCGAAGCCCACGACACCGCGGGCCTCTTCGATGATGAGGCCGCAGTCGCAGGAACCTCCGGTTCCAAAGACGCCGCCATTCCCGAAGGTCGCGGCGACTTTGACGCAGCGGCCTCAGCTTCTTCCTGCTCTGGCGCCATCGAAGCTGGCGGCGCGATCACTGCAAGAGGAACCTCCAATGCTGCCTCGCCGCCTTCAGCCTCCGATCCCGTCATCGGAACCGTGCCCTCTGGGATCTTGCGCGAGGTCTCAGCCATGTCGTCCTCGGACTCGTCATCCGCCTCGAACACCACCGCCGACCTGGATGGTGACGCTGCCTTCTTCGCTGGCGACTTGGGCTTGCACGAGGGTTTCGCCAGCGTGGCTGTTCGCCAAGAAGTGTGCTCTTGCAAGATCTCATCGCCTTCTTCGCGTTCTTTGAGACTATGGCTCGCCTCGAGCTTGCGCTTCTTCTGCATGCGAGTCTTGCGAGCCGCAGGCGCTGGGGAAGGAACCTCTACCTTCTCCTTTTCCTCCTCATAAGATTCTCCTGAGGCACCCTCCTCGAACTCCTGGGGAACCTCTTCGTCGAGGGGGGAGCCAGCCCTCCAAAACCTGAAACAACTGAGAGTGGATACGAATAAATTTCAGACGATGCGGTTGCAAATCCCACCACGAGAATTACGACTGAAGTTAAATTCAAAGAGAAGAACTTACTGTGGGGGCTTCATTCTTCACATGCACGTACGGAGCGAGCCCGACTGACGTGATTGTAAATTCCGCGCCAGTGATCTTCTTCAGGGCGGCCTTGTAATCTTCGGCGTCCCATGATTCCTTGCTGGTCCGGGAAGGATCATTCTTCCCGATGTACTCGTACATCTAGTGCGGCCGAGCCGCCAATGGGACCGATCGCCGCCCGAGCCAGCAATTGTACATGTTGATCGAGGACAAACCTTGGTCCTTCAGTTTCTGGATCTGGTCCATCATCTCCGAGACAGTCATCCTTTGATCATCAGGGAGCCTGTCCATCGCCAGCCGGCGGGGTTCGCTTCTCTCCACGACAAATGCCGACAATGCTACCTCACCAGAGGGAGTGGACTCTTTCACATAGAACCAGCTCCTCTTCCACTCGCTCGCGGCCTTCTTTGGCAGCATAAGCTTGACGAAGTTGGCCTTCGGCTTCAGCTGAAAGGTGACGCCTCCGGCCGCCAAGATCGGGCCGCCGGACCCTACACGCCCGATGTGGCCATGGAAAAGCTCCAGCCACAATGGAAAGTATGGCCTGCAGCCAAGGTAGCACTCGCAGAAGGCGATGAAGATCGCTAGGTGCTCGATGCTATGCAGGCCGAGATATGACGGCTTGTTCACATAATATGCGCAGAATCGCTAGAAGAATAGTGAAGTGGGGAATCCCAAGCCCCTCTCCAGATGGCTTGGGAAGAAGATGAAATCGCCGGTGCATGGCTTCAGCTCGATCTCAGAAGACGCGGGGATCCGCCAACTCCCCTTGCGGAGGACCCCGGCGTCCTCGAAGGACCTGAGTTGCGCCGCGGTGCACTTTGATTTTCCCCACGAGCCTTTCGGAGGCGCCATCGAGAAGGAAGACGGAGTCGCTTGGTATGGAAAGGTGTGGATCGAGGAAAGACGGGAAAAATGGATGCGCGAGAATGAAGAATGCGGGGAAGGATCTACAGGACTAATCTATCACTCCCCTTATAAGGGGATGCTACCCGCCAATCTCGGGTAGCCGTTGCCCGCGGTAATTGCGCCGAAGTTACCGTTGGACTATCCAACGGATAGTTTGACCGAAATGAAGGTCCAACTCCTTCACTCGACTCGCTTGCAACTGAGCCCTGTCTACTCGCTGAAGCAGCGACTTGACAGCGGTTGCATTCGCAGGAGCAGCGACTGAGAACCTGGGGAGAATTTCCTTGGGCTCAGTAGAGTCCACCGCCGATTCGACTGGGCGTCCAAATTGGACTCGCCTACTCCGACCGCCAAATGAACACCTGCGTCTGAATTAACAATGGCCTCGGGGACAACTGATGGGATATGCCGAATGGGGTATGCCCAGCAGGACATTCTGATTGGGCCAAAGGTCTCGCGAGTGGGCCTGCAGGACGGCGACTAGAATGCGACTAAGGAGAAGGCCTAGCGACTGGAGACTGGAGGCCCAGAAGCATACTCGAAGCCCAGTCGGATTAGGTCAAAAGCCTCCGAATCCACATCTTGTTCGCTTGTAAACTGTAAACCCTAGCGAGGTGCCTCATATATAAACCTCCCTAGGGTATCCTGAGGACTTACGTTCCATCATACACCCCTTCAAGTGACTTGCTGCTTAGACGTCGAGCTTGCCACCCCTATAACTCGCTCTCCATCAATCTAATCTAGCAGGAGTAGGTCTTTACCCTCCGGGAGACGAACCTGGGTAAACCATGTGCATCCGCCCCCATCTCACACCGCAGATGGCCGCCAGCTCTCGCCCCCGATTCAATCAATCACTGCCAGTAACAACGACTACCGTGGCCATTTCCACGACAAGTGCCACTGTCAGTACTAAGAACATTAAACAGTAGTGAAACCCACACCACTAGAATCAATAGACAACAGCTTAGCACAGTATCATCACCACAAGTACTTCTAAATCACTCATTATCCTCAATAATCAACACAGAGGGATAGAACCCTAACATCACAGATGAACCCTAATTAGGGTGTTCCTCACCGTAATCACACAGAGGACAACAAGAGAGGCAGAGGAAGAATAAGATGGGGGGAACAGAAGCACTTACCCATGGTCCTCGCCGACGTTTAAAATAGGAAGTAGAAGGGCCAAGGAGCGCACGGCGACACAGTGAGCACCCGAGGGCGCTGTAAACCACGCCAAGCCATGGCACGGCGGCCACAGCCACACCCGTGGTCTAGCAGCAGCACATGGCCACCAGGAACATATCACAACACCACGGGAGCGGCGGAGCAAGTATATCACTGACAACCACCAAACCCTAGGGTTTGGGGTGGTGTCAGTCGGGACAGGAGAGGAGCCTAAAGACGAATCAAGCAGGACCAGATGGCGGAGCAGCGTCGACTACCTCGCCATGCACCACGGTGGCGGCCGGGGAGGCCCAGGGAGGCGAAAATCAAGCGGCGACGATGTCGGCAGCACACGCCACAGCGGGACGAGCGAGAGGAGGAACAATGCATGGGACCGAGAGAGAAGGGTGTGTGTACTGGGCCGGTATGGTCCACTACCACTCTGGTGAGTGGGTTTGACCAGCCCATTTGGGCCAGATTGGACCTGGTCAACCCAATGGGCTAGGCCCAAAAGTTAAAAGGAAAATTTAAATGATTTAGTAAAAGACCAAAATACCCGAGGACTTAATAGGTCCTAAAAAATCCTAAAAATACAAATAATATATCTATGAGATCATAAAAATACAAGACACTTAATAAAATTAAGAATTCTATTTTTAATAGAATTAATTTAGGTTAAAGATTTTTATAATATATATTACTTATGGAATTTTACAAAAATAAATAAAATACCTAAAAATAAATAAAAATAAATAAAAATAAATAAAAATAAATAAAAATTACTTTTATCATTCTTAATTAGAGTAGTATTTTATAAAAATACCAAATTGCTATCTAAGGTAGCAAAATAAAATCTTGTAAATTAAAATGCTTATTCTTAAAAATAATATTAAGAAAATAATAATAAGGGTTAAACATAAATAAAAATCAATTTTTAACTTTGTTACTGATATAGTATATTACAAAAACAATAAATATAATATTTACAAAATGTTAAGAAATATTATTTAAACAACTTTCTTGATTGCATAAGGAAATTCAAGAAATTTATATAATGGGTAAAACACACAAATAAGATAAATAATAAATGATGCATTGCATTACTATGCGTATTCATTTTTGCTTCTTTAAATATTGTCCTTACCGGGCAATAATGGTGTTTTGTAGAAATAGAAGCTCAAGATCGAGTGCAAGCAGCCGACTTCACTACCTTGCAATCACAAGGCAAGTTCATCATTTTCTCATGTCCTTTGATGAGTCTCTATCAAAGTTATTGCAAATTGTGTGTTATCATCTATGATCTGGAGAAAGAAAATATTATTTTCTCAAATAAATAAGATGTTGATATCATCCTAAGTGGTGATATGGATAAGGTGGGCAATGAAACTTAGGATTCTATTTGTAATGAGATTAATTACTTAGGACTTAATAACCCATGACATCAGTGATTCTAGCGCCGTATATTACGCGTTAACCATAAGATTTGGAATGGGACGGAGAAGTCATCTGTATCTTCTTCCTCTCGCATGTAGCCAGATCCGCAAGTCGTGGTTGTTATCCTTGTAGCATGCATTAATTGGTAATTCGTAGAGGATATGCAGCATATGGGTGGGAACCCTCAACGTCCCACGATAGTTCTAGCATCTGAACGGTACCAACCGTTGTCGTAATTCAATGTGTGGGCATGGCTTACACCAAGGAGACATGCGGTGTCGCGAAGGGGGCAGTGATTGTCTTGGATCACCTACTGGGCCTCACATCATGAAATTGTGGATAGGAAAGTACGCTCGGTTGTGCAAGAAGGAGTTGATCTCTCATGGGTAAAGCAACGTACCTCTGCAGAGTGTAAGAACTGTAACTTGTTACTTCCTATTCCGGGAAAGAGCTATGAACACGACATGAAAGGAACTCCATGAAAGTTCTAGTCAACCTGTGAAGGCTGATGGGCATAATTTTTGATAATAAAAACAATCTTTGAAGAAATATTTATGAAAACTGCATAGTGCCAAGGACTGATAATTTGAGGTGGTAGATAGTGCATCAAACTTCCCACCTTGCATATAATGAACTTGCTGGGTAACGTTGTTACTCATTCTTTCCTTTGATCCCCTGCTTAGACTCTGAGAAGCCAGAAGACACTTCGATGTACGCAGCTGAAGGGCAAGAGGATATCTACTATGAGGAGCCAGACCTGTCCGGAGGAGTAGAAGGGGTGGACTATGAAATACGCTATGGAGTGGAAGGCAACGAGTCCGATTAGTTGACTTAGTTATTAGTAAACCAATTGAGCCGAGCATCATAAAGTTTATATAATAAGTTATTAAGCTCAATTCGGAGTATAAGTATGAAACTTTGAATCTACCGCTGAAACTGTTTAAGTTGGTTTGTAACTTTGAATCACTTGAAGTCTCTAACTTTTGGTATTGTAATAATAATGAAGTGTGTATGTTTGTAATATGGACCAACAATATTTCTGTTGTACCACTCTGAGGGATGTGATATTTACAGAACGGTGTTCTGTGGATGTCATGCCAACGACTATAGTGTACTACACATGCAGTGGTATGCTGGGTCACCGCACCTTGCTACTAGTTTTCTCCGACGATGTCTCCAGCGAAGTCGTTTTGCAATATTAGGATAATTGTTTGTTGCATGGTCTCCGGCGGGAAAATTTATTTTCTGGAACGAATCATTTTTTTTTTTGCTTTGAAATAAAAGGCGAGAACATTTATAGCAAAGGGGATGTTTTGCAGAAAAATAAGATTTGCCGCGATTTTAAGGGAAACATGGCACGCGGGGATGCAGGACGATTGAAGCCTCCCATCCTCCGGGGACGCCTAGCGCAGTCACAAAGAAAACAAAAGAGGTGCGCCGCTCGATCGTCGTTCAGTTTATATGCGTGTGACAAGTTGTAAAGGCGAAATGCATAAGAGGATCTCCCTTGCTAATCTAGTGTTTCGACGGTGACGTTAGTTACTGCTACCACTGTTCTTCGCTGAGGCAGGCAGGTGGGAGCTATGAACCAGTAACATTATTTGTTATATGCATGACATCGATCATGTAGAACTGCATAGCATTAGACGATTTTTGAACATCAAATATTAAACTATAGGTTACTTAGAGGATCTACAACAGAAACGTTATTTTAGCGCGCCGCATGAAAAATCGTCGATTTAGCGTGCGGGGGAGTTTTGCCCGCTCTAGCAGACGCGCGGAAATAGCGCGTGCACGAAAAGTTTTGCCACGCACATCATTTTGTACAATCCTGCTATATCTACCGCTCGCACTACCACGCGCGGCAAAGACACAGCGCGGCAAAAACCAACCGCCTGGAAACTTTCCCCTCTTCTGCAGCACCACACCCGCCACCGCCGCTTCACCTCCGCGCGCCACCCAACACGTTCTCCCCTGGTGAGTAGCAACAGAGACGCGACCCAGCACGCGGAAACAGCAGGTTCTCCCCCGGTGAGCAGCAACGGAGACGCGAGCTGACAATTTCCTTCGGCAAAGGGGATCCGACAACCAGGATGGGGGCGGTGGGGATCGGATCTCTAGCGGACGGCGACGAGGGCGGAGCAGGGCCATTGAGTGCTGCGTGGGTTTCGTGATGGATTTCGTTTGTTTGAAATACCTACTCTCCGGCCCGTGCTGAGAGAATACATACCTGGACTTTCAATAGGGATCAAGAAAAAGAATATTGAACCGGTACGTACCGGGTATGGTGGTAACTGTGCATACTATGAGAATCGGTGTGAGGGCAAAATCGTTCAAAATTATGTAGGAATGATGAGAAACACTCCTTTCTTTCGTGATGGATTTCGTTCATTTGAAATACCTACTCTCCAGCCCGAGCTGAGGGAATACATACCTGGACTTTCAATAGGGATCAAGAAAAAGAATATTGAACCGGTATTTTAGGCTGTGCTAACCGCCATGGATTGTTAATGAGGAACAATCAGGTGGTCCCGTTCGTATCTTGTACGAAGGACATCCTGTATCTGTCCCTGGATGTGATGTCTGAATGAGGAACTACAGCGTCGTCTGCAACCAAATATGACCAGCAACATCAACAAATCTGGCGACCATCCCAGCATCCTACTTCTTTCGGTGAGCGTCATTCATCACCAAACCACCCCGACTCACCGCCCACCCGAGCTCCTAGGAATCCATCGGGATCTGGCACCTCCCCGACCTCGTCTTCCCATTAGATCTCATGCGGAACCCGGAGGCATGGGCACCTTGCGGTGGCGGGGGAACCGGAGGAGCGCGAGGATCGGCCTACGAGAAAGCGGCGGGGGCACCTTCCGGCGACGGGGCAACCGGGAGAGCGCGACACAGGCCGGCGGCGCGCCTGGATTGGGAGGGGGCGGTCACTCGCTCTGCGCATGGTGGGAGTTTTTATTACGCCACCACAACACAAGTCCATGATGCATTATATCTCGAAGCATTCGAGCTTAGAGGCAGCCATCGGCCGCCGCAAGAAACGAATGTGATGAGGAGATGCCATACATGGGATGCTTCCACGCGACCGCCGGCCGCCCGCTCCTACTCACCTCGCTTACACGAGACCGCCGGCCTCCCGCTCCGCTCGTAGGCTCTCCTCCGCTTCCACGTGACCGCCGGCCCCACCGCCCACTCCACTCGTGATGCCCGCTAGTGCGGCGCACGCTGATGTTTCTAGAATATACTCATATAATATTCAGAGGAGTATGCAATCCTTTCTTTTATATTTTTCTTGCACAGATAATATCGTTTAAAAGAGGAAATCACTATATTAAAATCAAAGATACGAGATTTCCAACAATCAAAAGTAACCAGGAGCCGTATAATGGAGGCAGACGCTTTAACGACCAACTATACGACCGGAGCATAAATTCCAGCCATATAGCTTCGGTCGTATAGTTGGCGCCGCCACCGTTAGGTCAAACAGAACAACTTTCGTGAAGAGACCCCTATATAAAGAAGCCTCGGACGACAAGAAAAGCAGCACACAGAAGCTAGACCTCGCCAAAAAGTCTGCCATAGATCACCAACCGCCTTCATATCTCCAAACCCTCTCCATCTTCATAGTCATATTTCACCACTTGTAATAGTAGATCTCTTCTCCGATTGGCGACGAATGATTTTGTTGCAATAGACCGGAATCCTTGTAGTGATTTCTATCAATCTTATGATTTTCATTACAATATTTATGATTGTTGATCTCATCTCTATGTGTGACTAATTCTCCTTGGGCTAAGGTCTTCGGCCTAGCCATATAGCAATTGTGCATGTTATTTATCATAGATGGGATCGTTTATTAGTTTGTATGACATAATGATTATTGTATCCTCTCTTGCCTCAATCCAAGGACTTGTCAGGTATCCAAGACCCCGAGGATTGAGCCAGGTATAGGAAGTATGAGTGATGACTGATCTACAGGTGGGGAACTCCAGTGACAGAAGGGGTGGTATGGCTGTATGTGAGGGATTTGCTTGGGATTAACGGAGACATCACTATGCATATCATTAGTTCTCTTTCTTCTATGGATGAGACTAGTAGGTTATTGCTATAAGCGGTTGCGAAGGCAATAGCAGTTATGTATGCACTGCCCACATAGTATAATTTATCTTTCTCTAACAACTACACTTACACATACTTTATTTCTATTTTTTTATTTTCATCGGATGTTTTGTACAGCTACAGGTGAAACCAAACGCCCTAGGCCCTCTGTCTCCATCATCGACAATAATAAAAAGACGCAAAGTATTGGTCCGGTAAAAACACAAAAGAAATTCTAAAACTCCTGAAGATTCGTTAAAGTAACTTCACTACATATTCGTTTCATGAGGATTCGATAACCTAGGTCTACTAGGAAAAAAGAAGCTATACTACATCCGTATTCCGGATCGAAGGTATCACTCGCTTGCAGGGACGAAGGAGAGGGTCAGGAAAGATACTAACTTCGAACCGTTATTTTGACTTATGGGTGGCATAGGTGGATAATTCTTTCCACCATTTAGGGCAAAAACCGGAAATAAAAAGCTGGTTGACAGAAGCGTTGGCTAGCCCTGTAGTTCGTGAAACTAATTGTGGAGTATTATACCAGTCAGGGAGGAACCTTTCTTCCATGTGCTACCTGATAAATATCATCAATTAATAGATGGCATGAGACCATCACGTTAGTATGTCTTTGTAAAAAGAGAGTTGCAATAGTGTAGCTCATAGCTTGGTTGCTCATCTAGAATCAGTAACTCTGTAGATTTTTTGCTGAAAAAGTTGTTCATGTAGCCTCTAAACCTATGGTTAGGGAGGATTATAAGGATGATATACATTGAAGTCTCAGCTGGTATAAACAAAAGCACTGACATGTGGAGTCCAGCTTATGGCCCTACGACTCAGATAGTGGATTCGTTGTTGTGTTGTTTGTTAGCACGAATTGATAAGATAAATAATTCTCAAGAGCCACTATGCCTTCATATGTCTCTTCCCTCTCATTAGGGTTTCCTCGTCTCTCGCGGCTATGCCGGCGTTGAGCCCCTATCTTCCCGATCTCCCCTTCTCCTCCGTGATCGTTTGTCCCCGGGCCGATCGAGGGGTGATCTCTGGATCACTACCCGGCCTTGGTGCGGTCTCACTGTTTTGAAGGAAGAGCTAGGGTTTCCGTGGGAGGCGGTAGATTGGTTCTTGGCCATGGCTGAGAACACGTAGAAGGAATCGTCTGGTGGAGACAACGACATAGCGACCATGATGAAGCGGTTGGGTCTCAGAGAGGAATACTTGGATGATGTGGTATTCGAGGAGGAGAGCCCGCCGCCGATGGAAGCAACTCGTTGGCTGTCCATAGCAAGGGTTTTCATAGAAAGTGAATACTCAAACTTTTGGTTCTTCAAGAACATGCGTTCTGCATGGGAGCTTGCGCAAGATGTTAAAACAAGAACGCTTGAGAACAATCTGCATACGTTCCAATTTCAGTGCCTGGGTGATTGGGAGAGGGTAATTGATGGTGGCCCATGGGTTTTCAGAGGTAATCCGGTCAGTATTGTTCCATATGATGGGTTTACTAAACCTTCGACAATTGAACTGTTCCATATCGACACGTGGATTCAAATTCATGATCTTCCTGTCGGATACGTGCCAATGCTGAAATCCTCGGCGTCCAAGGTGGGAGAGTGGATAGCAACTGAATGTGCTTCTAACGACTTTGAGAAAACTTTTACAGAGTACGTGTTAAGTTAGACGTGAGAAAGCCCCTGAAGAGTGTTGTTTCGGTGATCCGTGGAGGAAAAAGAGAATTGTTCCTAGTTAAGTATGAGAAACTGCCTAATTGGTGCCAAGTCTGTGGGCATATGGAGCATGAATACAAGGATCACGGTGATGGTCTGCACCCACCGGACGCTCTTATTTTTAAGGATCTTCGAGTTGTGTGGTTCATGCGTGGGGGTAGTCGCCCTGTACGTGGAAGGGGAGGTGCACGTGGTGCTGGCAGAGGCGGTAATAGCCGAGGCCGTGGTGGAGTCGGTACACCAGGATACATGCGCGGAAAATCTCCGGTGGATGAGGATAATGATGATATGTCTGAGGATGATCTTGAGCACAATAGGAAAAGAGGAGCAAATATTCAGAATTCAGGAAGTGTGGATGGGTCTATGGCTAACAATGCAGTAGTTCCCTTTGATAAAGCGGGGAAGGTGGGGGCGATGGTTACTCAATTTGAACCCCTGGTACCTCCTAGCCCTAACCCGGATAGGGATCCAAAAAGGAAGAAGACAGGGAGGATGAGAGTACTGATGATATGTCGAGATCGGCGGGCTCCAAGGAGGAGCACCGCCGGGAGCAATCAGGATATTAGGACTGAACTGCCGGGGTTTGGGGAATGACCCGGCAGTTCGAGCGCTTTTGGACGTCCAAAGGCGATACAACCCCGATGTGTTGTTTTTGTCGGAGACACACTTAGAAAGCTATCCGGCTGAATGTCTAAAGAGAAGAATGAAGATGGATGTCAAAATCGTTAACCCAAGCAATGGGCGTAGTGGTGGTGTTCTACTCCTTTGGAAAAGAGAAATAGTTATACAACAAATCTTCTCAGCTCCAAAGTATATTGATGTGAAAATCATTGAAAGCCCAGAAAAAGTTTGGAGATTTACTGGTATTTACGGCGAGCCAAGGTGGGAGGATAAGCACAAAACATGGGAGAAACTTAGGGAACTAAACAACGAGCATGATTTACCGTGGGTTATGTTAGACGACTTTAATGAAATTATGTTTTCTCACGAGAAGGAAGGCGGCAACTCTCGACCACAACAATACATGCAAGCCTTCTGAGATGCTCTCACAGATTGTAATCTTGACGATCTTGGCTATTCGGGGGACAAATTTACATGGAAGAGAGGAAAAATCAGAGAAAGATTAGATAGAGCAGTTGCAAATGGAAGCTGGGTTGCTTTGCACCCAGGTGCTGTTGTTCAACACTTGGAATATTCACGCTCAGATCATAGACCAATCATGCTTGATACGAATTACCAACAGTTTGGTCTGAACCAAGGAACTAAGCCACGTCGGTTTGAAGCTAGGTGGCTGCAAGAAAAGGGCTTTTCTGAGCTTGTACAAAAAACATGGGAGGAGGCCTCGTCTGTGGTTCCGACGGGTGGTGTGGTGGCTAAATTAGCACAGCTGCATGGTACTCTACATGCATGGGACGCGTCGGTCCTGAAGAAACCTAAAAAACGTCTTAGAAAAGCTCAGCGTAAACTTGATGACGCTTTGAATGGACCTATGATAGATGAAAATGAAGCTATTGCCAAAGAGATGACTGCTCTGATCGAATTGTTATTGGAACAGCAAGAAACTCACTGGATGCAGCGTTCCCGGGTTAACTGGCTACGTCAAGGGGATCAAAATACTTCGTTTTTTCATAACTTTGCCTCAGCAAGACGTAAAAAGAATTTCATCAATAAGCTAAAGGATGAGAATGATTCTTGGGTTGAAGGTACTGATTCTTTAAAACCTTTCATTCAGCAATACTTTGCTAATCTATTTATGTCTGAAGTGCAAGAAATCGATCCGTCCATGATGGACAAAATCCAGACCAAGGTATCTCAATCCATGAATGAGAAACTCCTGGCCCCCTTTTCTCCTGATGATGTGAGGAAGGCGGCATTTAGCATTGGTGATTTTAAAGCACCCGGTCCAGATGGACTTCATGCGTTTTTTACAAAAAATTCTGGAGCATATGTGGTGACGATATCACTCAAGAAGTGTTGCAGGCAATGAACACTGGGCTTATTCCCGAGGGATGGCATGATACGCCTGTCGTTCTTATCCCAAAAGCAACGACTCAGAGCTAGTAACTCAATTCCGTCCAATAAACTTGTGTAATGTGATATACAAAATTATTTCTAAGATGCTCGCCTCTCGGCTCAAGGAGTTTTTACCAGAGATTATTTCTCCAATGCAAAGTGTGTTTGTCCCAGGTCGGTTAATTATAGATAATGTTTTAGTGGCCTACGAGAGTATTCATACTATTAAGAATAAAAGATATGGTGCTTCGGGAGCATGTGCTGTGAAGCTAGACATGCATAAAGCATATGACCGAGTTGAGTGGACTTTTTTGGAGAGTATGATGAGGAAGTTGGGATTTGCTGAAAGATGGATTACTCTTATGATGGCTTGTGTTAGCTCAGTTAGATATCAGGTAAGGTTCAACTCAGAGGAGACTGATATGTTCATCCCAACTAGAGGTCTTCGCCAGGGGGATCCGCTTTTTCCTTATTTGTTCCTCTTATGTGCGGATGGATTATTCAGCTTATTGTTGTATGAAGAAGAAGTTGGTGGCATCGATGGGGTAAGGGTGTGCAGAAATGCACCGTCAGTTTCACATCTACTATTTGCTGATGATTCTCTGATCCTCATGAAAGCTGATATGAATAATGCAACTTCCTTACAACGGGTTCTGGATACATACTGTGCAAATTCGGGCCAAATGGTTAGTTTAGCTAAATCAAGTATTTATTTTTCTCCAAATACTCATGCTATCTTAAGAGCAGAAATTTGTGAAGCTTTACATATTGATACGGAAGCACTCTCTGACAAATATCTTGGATTGCCTACACTGGTTGGAGCGGATAGAAGTGACTGTTTTGAACATTTCATCGAAAGAATCATTCAGCGCATTAATGGATGGAAGGAAAAATTCTTATCCATTGCAGGAAAGGAAATTCTTTTGAAAGCGGTGGCCCAAGCAATCCCAGTCTATGCAATGTCAGTATTCCAAATTCCAAAGGGAGTGTGTAAAAGAATGATGGATGCTATATCAAAATTCTGGTGGGGTGATGATGAGAATAGTAATAAAATGCATTGGTTTGCTTGGTGGAAGCTTTGCTATCCGAAGGAGGAATGGGATTTAGAGATTTCCACTCTTTTAATCTAGCTATGTTGGCCAAACAAGTTTGGAGGCTGATTAACGAACCGGGATCCCTATGTGCAAAAGTTTTAAGAGTAAAGTACTACCCTACTGGCGACATCCTAGCAGCTGGTCCGAAGGCAGGCTCTTCCTTCACATGGCAAAGCATCCTTGCTGGTATAGCTACATTTAAAAGAGGTTATGTATGGAGAGTTGGTAATGAGGAGAAAATTAATATTTGGCGTGACCCATGGATCCCTAGCAGTCCAAATAGAATGATTATATCACCAAGAAATGGGACAGTATATACCAAGGTGTGTGAACTTATTAATCCATACTCTGGTACTTGGGACGAGGAGCTACTGAGAGATTTTTTCTGTGAGACGGATGTATTCCGCATAATGCAAATTCCGCTGAATACCCAAGGGTTTGAAGACTTCATTGCATGGAGCTTCACGAAGCATGGGAGATATACGGTATGGTCAGGTTATCATGTTCAATGGAGGTATCAATTCGGCTCCAATTCTAGTCAGTTAGCCCTCCTAGGTACATCGGCAAGCAACCCTGTTTGGAAAATCCTCTAGCAACTGAAAATCCCGAGAAAAATCAAAATCTTCATGTGGAGGGCGTTGCATGGGATCCTACCGCTGAAGTGTATCCTTGCCAATCGCCATATAGGTTCGAGTGAGTGTCCACTATGTGATCAAGGACCAGAAGACATACGGCATCTTCTGTTTCAATGTCAACCGGCGAAAGATATGTGGCAGACCCTTGGTCTTACTAATATCATAGAGGAAGTTCTTCCTGAAGATAGAGCGGGTTCGGCAACACTTGAGATCCTCCTTCGCCGACAAAACAACGAAGTACCGTACCTCCCGTCCATTGGATTGAAAGAGCTCGTGTCGGTGACAGCATGGTACCTCTGGTGGATTAGAAGGAGACGTACCCATAATGAGGATGTCCCACCAATCTCTCGGTGTAAGATGTCGATTCTGACAATTGTTGCCAATGCAAATGTAGTTGCTAAATCCCCAGTCGTCAACTCTGAATTTAAACGGTGTAAACCAGAGCCTCGTCAGGTAAAGTTAAACGTAGACGCTTCATTCTATGCAGATTCTTGTTCAGGAGCTGTGGGAGCTTTACTCCGAGATTATCAAGGCCAGTTCATAGCAGCTACTAGAAAGTTATTGATCATGTATCATCAGTAAAAGTGGCAGAAGCGCTGGCTATGAAAGAAGGGTTGGAGCTCGCAAATAGGTGGGGGTGCAATGTGATTGTCGCTGAATCGGACTCTCTGGAAACGATTGAGGCCTGTATTGGTAATGAAGCATGGTGGACGGAAGCAGCTGCTATTTATGCGGACTGTGTGGATCTTGTTTCATCGATTGGAAGTGTGTACTTTCAGCATTGTTCAAGGGAAGCCAATAAAGCGGCACACGAGCTGGCTAGAGTTTCTTTCTTAAATAATTCTCATTGTAACTGGGTCGATGAACCCCCTAGCTTCTTACTCCAATCCCTCCTGAACGATGTAACTGTTTGATGATCTTGAGGCTGCAGGTTTCAGACGCACTCTTTTTCCTTACCACGGTACCTAAGGGGACTGGAAGGTTTTAATGAGGTGGCCTACATGCGTAATATATTATATTTCAAAAAAGATAAATAATTCTTCGTGCTAAGAGCACTTCCACTCGTTGGACGTTTCCAGGCTGAAATGCGGCGCGGTTTAGCACAAGACGGATGTAACTTTCGGCCTGGGAATGGCCGTTTTCCCCTCGCGTTCCCAGGCCTGGTTCCTAGGTGAGGCAAAATTGTTTTCGCCCAAATTCGATTCAAATTCAGACAGTTCGGCATAAATATGAATACAAAGCAATATTCGGCATGAAATTAAACATAGTTCGGCATGAAATAAAACATTGTTCGGCATAGTTGTGCATAGTTCGCTATAGACAAGGCGGTGACGAGCTTGGCGATGAGACAGCGACGATCCGCGCCGGCCAAGCCCACTCCGAGCTCCACCGGCCAGGCCTGCGCACCGCCGGTCAGCCAGTCAAGCCCACGCCGAGCTCCGTCAGCCGGCTAGGCCTGCGTGTGGGGGAAGGGAGAGAGAAGATGGGCGTGTGGGAGGAGAGAGAACATTTTCCTCACTGGCGCGTGGGCCACACGGTGAGATTTGCTACATCCGGCGTTCCTAGACGATTTCCAGCGTGCTGGGATCGGCCTCGGGACGCCGGATGAAAAAATGCCTAAATCCGGATAAAATCGACGTCCTGGGAATGCGAGTGGGGCGAATTTCGCCCATCCGGATGTAAAACTCGCCGAAAGGTGGTTTGCGCATGTGGAGATGCTCTAAAAGAGATGTCTTAACTTTGCTTAGATAAACATGTTTCTAGGCTCATTTCAGCATGTAGATATACATATAAAAATAAGTAGAGACATAGTTTTAGGACATACCGTAACCGTATGTACTAGCTAAAATTCAGATTTTTTTTGCCACCAACAAACTCTGGGTGGTCCTCGTGACCTGCTTACCCGTGGGAAGCCGGGTTGGCCAGAATCTTCAAAACTTAGTCATAAGCTACATAAAACATATATATCTCGTAAATTATATATGTTTCGCTCAATACATTTAGGTCTAAATTAGATGGACCGTGACAAGACACGGGCATTTAGCTAGTTAGGTATAGATTAAGGAAGGCGAGAAGGATACGTGACTTCGATGGACGGCCGAGATGACCGGTGCCACGGATTGCTTAGGTGGTGGGGCGGCCCGGTCAAACAAAACACACCATAAAATGGGCTAATCAGCAATCCAATTAATTGCTCAGAATGCCTAAACAAATATCGCCTCCAATAACCCCGTTCACGGACAAAAAAAATCCCCATACGGTATAGTTGGGTTGCTTCCGTGGATCACTCCGTAATTCAAGGGGTCTAACAAACCGAGTCCATCTCGCTTTATTTGTTTCCGACGTTGTCGACTGGCATTTTACCAAGAATTTTTTCCGAAAATGAAAAACAATTTACTGGCATGCGAGTTTTAAAATATAAAATGTTCTACTCCTTCTTATCAAAATTAATTATGGTGGATTATTAGGATCCCCTACTCTAGTTCGTAACTATTAGGAACATATATGCTCAACAGAACCCGGTGTATTCAGTGCGACAAAGTCTAGTGCTCAAGGAACTCAATTTATTGATATACATTCCCCGTTTCGAAAGCATTAGGATAAACATTAGAAAGAGAATATTTGAATGCAAAACGAATCAACCTGAATCAGTGGTGATCGCTGCTTCTTAGATAATTCGAGCTTGAACATACCAACAATCTACACTACTGTAATTTTTCTCCTGGTCCCAGAGATTTTTAGATTCATTTATGAAGCTATGTTTGATATGAAGAAGCACTTGGATGGACAAAAATTGATCAGGAAACTAATTCAGTGCAACGAAGGCTAGTGATTTCAAACATCCTAACACCACAACACACTCTTGGTTACTACTTTGTAACAGATGTGGTTTGTGTTTTTAGTATGATAAGAAAAAATAGCGTGAGACCATGAGCTGGAGGAGGCAGTGGACTATTCCAAAACTCTGCGTGGCAGCCGGAGGTGTTTGATGGTGCATCTCTTGATCCTGGTTGCAATAGGCTTGTGCCAGACAGCAAACATGGGCCTGCAGTGAGTGACATCGAGCAGCTCAAGGCGTGGGCAGTGGTCGAGGAGGGCGATCAGTAGCTCTTCCTGTAATCTCCCGCTGTACACGTGCCTGTATGGAAATAGGAACACGTGCCTGTTGGCGAGGTGGACTAAGACGTCGTGGCCTGTGAACGACTTGCACCGGCCGGCGCTGAGGTCCACGGCGGCGCGAGCCATTGCCTTGTCACGACCTCTGCCCTGAAGCTGGGCGCGTCAGTACCAGGGAAGAGGAAACTGAAGGAGTAGTAGTCGATTCAGAGAAAGGGCAAAGGGAATGTTAGTGTTGGGCCTTAAGAGAGGTTAAGTGTGAGTGGGCCTTGGGCCGGAGTGGGTGTGAAGGGAGCGCTGTTATAAGCTCCGGAATCTGAGATGTAATGGGTCGTCGAATATTAAGAAAATACTACTTCCGTCTCTGACTTCTCCTTCTTACTTCCCTGAACTCTGCCCCTTTCCCAAGTTGAACTCCTCGTCCCAAATCCGTCGGAGAGATCCACGGCAAGGACATAACATTGTGGTATCAGAGCTGCTACGATCCGCTCGCGCTCCGTTACTCGAGATCCGCCCTGTAACATCGACCGACTGGTAGTTGACTGCTCTTGTGCGGTTGGCTGTAAATCCGAAGTCGGCGTTAGGGTGGATTCAGAGAGAGACGCGACGGCTCCACAGTTCAAGGCGAGTGCGCAGACCCGGCACGTGGTGTCGATCATGGGATCGTTCGAGGAGAGGGTGATGAAGGAATTTGAGGCGCTACAAGCGATTCAGGAGAAGATGGAGGGGATCGAGACGATCCGTGCGCGTCTGGATGATCTGGATGCCAAGTTCATGGAGCAGGTGGAGCGGCTAGATCAAGTTCAGACCAAGGTCGATCTCTCGGTGAGTTCCATTGGGGAGATTCACCAGGAGAACGTGCACGTGGCTCGAGTGCTGAAGGAGTCCGCGCAGGAACGCAACTCGGGGATCGAGCGATTGGCGGCGGAAGGACTCTTCGCCCCATCGCCGGGATCGGTGAATAGACCGCCACCACCACCACCACCACCACCCGATCAACAGTTCGGCCACCGCCCTGACCGCCCCCAGGTATTATACACTGATGCTCAGCAGGATGAAGGAAGTAGCAGCAGTAGGCGACCATGGATGCCGAGGATGGAATTTCCTCGTTTTTATGGGGAGGGGGTCCGAATTTGGTTGGATAATTGTGCAGTTTATTTCCTGATGTATAACATCCCAGCCGATTTCAAAGTGATGTCAGCATCCTTGCATCTGTCAGACAACGCAGCACACTGGTATCAGTCAGTGAAATTCACTGATGTTTGCAGCAATTGGGAGTCATTCAGTGCGGCGATTCTGACGGAGTTCGAGGTGAATGAACATCGTAACTGTATGAGGGAGTTGATGGTGCTGAAACAGACAGGAACGGTGCAGGAGTATCGATCTGCCTTCAACCAATTGGTTTACCAAGTCAGGCTGTATGAAGGAATGGTGAGCGAGACCTTGCTGGTTACTCGCTTCATTCTTGGATTGAAGGATGAGATCAGAGCTGCTGTGGAAATTCAGTTACCTGAGACAGTGCCCTCTGCAACTCAGTATGCATTGGTCCAAGAAGCTCTGTTGGCAAGGGGAAAATAGCAATCACACAAGTATCACAAGACAGTACTACCAAAAGACACTAGAGGCATAACAAACAAGGGGGAAACAGCAGGAAAAACTTCGTACAATGCTGGGGATGTGTGGAAAGCCAGACAGCTAAAGGAATACAGAAGAGCGAATGGACTCTGCTACAGCTGTGGAGAAAAATATACACCTGGACATGCGTGTGCCAACAGACAAGTAGCTCAAGCAAAAGCAATTGGGACTGAAGAAGATGGTGTCATTCTCAGTGATGCCATTCTGGATGTTGTGGCCAATGAAGAAACAATGGAAGAAGCAGCTGCCTTCTTAACTTCTAATGCCATCTCAGGGACAACCCATGCTAAATCAATAAGGCTGAGGGCACTGGTGGGAAATTAGGTGATGCTTCTGTTAGTGGATTCAGGTAGCTCCCACACCTTCATTGATCAGCAACTAGTGGATAAACTTCAGTGTCAGACTACACAGTTACCTAATGCACTGAAAGTTAAGGTTGCTAATGGCCAATTCATGCGATGTACTGATGAAGTACAAGGACTGGAATGGTGGATACAGGGCACAACTTTCCAAACAGACATGAAAGTAGTAAGGTTGGGTGGGTATGATGCAATACTTGGCATGGACTGGCTATCACAGTGGGGAGAAATGACTTGCCATTGGCAGGATAGGTGGATATAGTTCAAGGGATAGGTGGATATAGTTCAAGCACAAGGACAGACTAGTTAAATTGCAAGGCATGACTGATCTGACTTCATCAGTTCTCCAAGAAATTTCTGTGGATCAATTAGAAAAATCATACAAAGGAAATGATGTTTGGGCTACTGTGGTGTTGACATTGGATACACACCAACCAGCAGCTCAGTTACCTGAATGCATCAAGGCTACTCTTGTTGAATTTGCTGATGTATTTGAGGATAAAGGGGAGTTGCCACCTCACAGAGTGTTTGACCATGCCATTTCCTTATTACCTGACAGTGTACCTGTGAATTCTAGGTCATACAGATATTCACCACAGCAGAAGGATGAGATTGAGAGGCAGGTAAATGAGATGATAGTTGCTGGTTTAGTGACACCAAGTATGTCACCTTTTGTTCCTCCTGTTTTATTGGTAAAAAAGAAGGATGGCACTTGGAGGTTTTGTGTGGATTACAGAAGGTTGAATGAGATATCTGTGAAAAGCAAGTTTCCAATGCCCATAGTAGATGAACTACTGGATGAACTGGCTGGTACCAAGTGGTTCTCCAAGCTGGACTTAAAAGCAGGGTATCACCAGATTAGAATGGTGGAAGATGATGAATACAAAACTGCTTTTAAAACACACCATGGACAATTTCAATTCAGAGTCATGCCTTTTGGCCTCACAAATTCACCAGCCACCTTTCAATGCCTCATGAACTCTATATTTGCCACCTGTATCAGGAAGCATGTGTTGGTGTTTATGGATGACATCCTTGTCTACAGCAAAGATTTGGATAGCCATGCCAAGCACCTGGCTCAAGTGTTGAGAATTCTGAGAGAGAACAAGCTGTTTGCCAAAGTCAGCAAATGTTCATTTGCTCAACAGCAGTTGGAGTATTTGGGACACATTATATCTGATAAAGGAGTAGCCACAGATCCTGATAAGACTGCAGCAATGGCTCAGTGGCCAGTACCAACCTCAGTGACAGAGTTGAGAGGGTTTCTGGGTTTGACAGGGTACTATAGAAAATTTGTCAGAAATTATGGTATTCTGACTAGGCCACTAACAAATCTGTTGAAGAAGCAAGATTTCAGTTGGACAAAGGAAACACAACAAGCTTTTGAGTTGCTTAAACAAGCAATGGTGACCACTCCAGTCTTCACATTACCAGATTTTTCTAAACAGTTTTGCATAGAAACAGATGCTTGTGCTACTGGAATTGGGGCAGTCCTCAGTCAACAAGGCCATCTTGTAGCTTTCTACAGCAAGGCATTAGGGCCAGCAAACCAGAAGTTATCTATCTATGAAAAAGAGTTTATGGCAATTATGATGGCTGTGGATAGATGGAGGGTTTATATTTCTAGAGCACCTTTCATTATCAAAACAGACCACAAAAGCTTGTGTCACCTCCAGGATCAGGTTCTCACTACTGATTTGCAGAGGAAGGCAATGACAAAGTTGGTGGGTTTACAGTTTAAGTTTCAGTTCAAAAAAGGAGTGGACAACAAGGCAGCTGATGCATTGTCCAGAATAGGCCATGTATTTGACGTACAGGCTATTTCTACAGCACAACCAGCATGGCTGTAGGAGATTGTGAATTCCTATGCAGTAGATGTGCAAGCTCAGTTGCTCTTACAAAAACTAGCTGTGGATCCAACAGCCGAACCTCATTTCACTATGGATAATGGCTTACTCAAATACAAAGGGAGAATCTGGGTGGGAGCTAATGCAGGACTGCAAACAAAGCTGATTGAGGCCTTTCATGCTTCACCCATAGGTGGACATTATGGATTACATGCCAGCTATCAAAGGGTCAAGAAGCTATTTCACTGGAATGGTATCAAACAAGCAGTGACTGAATTTGTTCAGCAGTGTCAAGTATGTCAACAGGCCAAGCATGAGAATTGCAAGTATCCAGGACTTCTGACACCACTGAAGGTACCTAATGGGGCCTGGGAAGATATATCCATGGACTTCATTGAAGGCTTGCCCAAATCAAAAGGGTTTACTGTGATTCTGGTCATAGTGGACAGGTACACTAAATACAGTCACTTCATTCCTCTCAAACACCCTTTTACAGCAGCAACAGTGGTTGAGCTGTTCCTCAACAATGTGGTCAAACTGCATAGCATGCCTCTGACTATCACATTAGACAGGGATAAAAAATTTACAAGTAAGTTCTGGTCTGAATTGTTCAAAAGATGGGGTACCAAGTTACAACTGTCCACTGCTTATCACCCCCAGACAGATGGACAAACTGAGAGGGTCAATCAGTGCCTGGAAATGTATCTCAGGTGTGCAGTACATGATTCTCCTACCCAATGGGCTTCTTGGCTACCCTTGGCTGAATTCTGGTATAACACCTCTCACCACACTTCTCTGGGATGCACTCCATTCAAGGTTGTGTATGGTA
This sequence comes from Avena sativa, assembly GCA_916181665.1. Lineage (NCBI taxonomy): Eukaryota > Viridiplantae > Streptophyta > Magnoliopsida > Poales > Poaceae > Avena > Avena sativa. The sequence continues at coordinate 452,213,760 of OV702295.1, read as the reverse complement.
AGGATCCTCATCTGGGAGAATTTGCTGTGACTGACAAAGTAGCACATGTAGAATTACAAAGTTGGCTCAAGTAAAGAGAGGAGTACTCTGCTTTTCTCAAACAACACTTAGCCAGAGCACAAACTAAGATGAAGGCAGATGCTGACAGAAATAGAACAGCCAGAGAATTTGCGATTGGGGAATCAGTGTTCTTGAAGCTTCAACCGTATGCTCAGTCATCTGTGGCTAATAGACCATATCCAAAATTAGCAATGAAGTTCTTTGGACCATTTCCTATTTTGGAGAAAGTGGGTCAGTCAACATAAAAACTGCAGCTCCCTGACAACAGTCTGATTCATCCGGTGTTCCATGTTTCGCAATTGAAGCAACATGTACCTGATCATACGCCAGTGTACACTACACTGCCTTCACCAATTTTACTGGACACCGAGGACCTGGTGCTTGAGGAGATACTGGATCACAGGCTGGTCAAGAAAGGGAATGCGGCACTTCTGCAGGTTCTTATCAAATGGTCCAACTTGCCAGCCACTTCGGCGACATGGGAAGATTACGATGTGGTTCATCAGCGCTTTCCATCGGCACCAGCTTGGGGACAAGCTGGTTCTGCAGGGGGGCACCTGTCACGACCTCTGCCCTGAAGCTGGGCGCGTCAGTACCAGGGAAGAGGAAACTGAAGGAGTAGTAGTCGATTCAGAGAAAGGGCAAAGGGAATGTTAGTGTTGGGCCTTAAGAGAGGTTATGTGTGAGTGGGTCTTGGGCCGGAGTGGGTGTGAAGGGAGCGTTGTTATAAGCTCCGGAATCTGAGATGTAATGGGTCGTAGAATATTACGAAAATACTACTTCCGTCCCTGACTTCTCCTTCTTCCTTCCCTGAACTCTGCCCCTTTCCCAAGTTGAACTCCTCGTCCCAAATCCGTCGGAGAGATCCACGGCAAGGACATAACATGCCTTCCATCCTGCCGGTGGCTGCTCGTGCCCGTCCTGCGGACGGCCTTCAAGTAGATTGTTGGGGGGATAACCCCGGGTAGGGTCACTCCGGGGTATAAGGGCCGAGTTAGCCGAGGGTCGGTAAGGTCAAAGCGGATGCTGGCCGAGTCACCTCAAGCAGGCCGGATCACGGAGTAACCCGGACCAGGGGGTCGTCTAACATTGTCTCATCCGACTCAAGGAGTGAGTCGGAGACACTTGTCTAGCTCATATGCAGGAACAGGTGTGGCCGGATCAACTGTGATCCGGATCCTCGTTTGGCTTCTAGGAGAAGGAAGGAATCTCTCTCGTCAAAAAGAAGGCCCGATGCGTACTGGATGAGCGAATAAAGCAAGGGCAGGACCACCGGATCGTGGCCGACAAGGGTGACGATGCTCACGTCGGCTGACGCAGGCGCCGCAGAGGCAACGTCGTTAAAGCAAGAGTGACGCGGGGGAAAAGCATCTCTATCGGGTTCCTACTTTGGGAGGAGGCATATTCTAGGAATATGCCTCCACGTATGCCCTAGGCCAGGACCGAACCACCTCTATATAAGGGGGGGTTGGGGTTCTGGTAAGGGGGTTGGATTTTCGGAGGTTGGGTCTTTCTGAGACATAGCAAGGAAAACACTAGTAGATCTAGAGTACTGGGGCTAGTTAGTAGGCAAGAGTAAGAGAGTTTCTTCTTCCTCCTCTTGACAATACAGCTCGAGGAGCACTTGTAATCTGGGAGACTGAGCATCAATACAAGGTTTCTGTGTAGAGAATCACTCTAATACCCTCCCTGGATTCCCCTAGCGCATATTAGTCCCCACCTTTAGCCTATCCATGGCATCTGCCGTGACACCACCACGACAGTTGGTGCCCACCGTGGGGATAGCGGCGCTAGCAGGGGTGAAGATCCGGACGGGAAATTTCATCGGGACCGGCGAACACATCGTCTCCGGGCTCGTTCAGCGCTTCGGTGCGCTGGACTACGTCAGCGACAACGTTGGCTGCTTTGGCACGCGCCCCCTTCCGCGCAACGGCGTCTTCATCAAGCTCTGCGCGCACAGGGTCTATGTTGCCGTGGACGTGTCTTGCGTTCATCCGCGTCGCGTCGTAGATGCGGGGGAACCACCCCTCACTGTGGCTCGCGGGGCGCGTATCGCCCGCTCCCCGGACCATGCAGAGGTGATGATGACCGTGCCAGGCGCGGGCGTGAGCAAGGATCCAACGCCAAACCCGGAGGTAACACCCAAGGCACCGAGGAAAGCTAGGGGTCCTCCGCTGGAGAGGCCTGAGAACGTGCTAAGGGAAGCTATGGATAGCTTGGCTAACCCGGTGACAGCACTGGTAGATCCGGCTCAGGCACAGGCCGAGCTAGAGGAGACCCGGCGAAAGATACTGGAGGGCGCAAAGAAAATAGCAGCGGCTCAGCAGTCGTTGAACATGACGCTACGCGAATATGCGAAAGCGAACAAGGTTGATGCAGTGAGGGTAAAAGGGAAAAATCTCATAAGCGAGATGAACAGAGAAGGTGATGAGAGACCAGAAGGGTCGGAAAACTATCTGTCTGTGGGGTTGCCGAAGTATAGTACCCCGGCGAAGAACCTCAGAGCAGCAGATGCCGCAGCGTCCGAGCTAGAGGGTCTGACGGGTGAAGCCCGCCAAAGACAGCAAGACCGGGTTAACGAGCTGGTTCGGATCGCGAACAGGCAGAATGAGGAGCTGTTGAGAGGTAACCCGGAGAGAGTTAGAGCTTCTAAGATCGTCCATTCAGTGGTAGGTAACGTGGAGAAATCCGTTGGAGCCGCATCATCGCCTCATGGTGGCCCTAGAAGAGAAGAGGTAGTAACCTCGGCCAGACGGAACAAGCAGATCGTTCCGTACGACCCAACGCGTGCGGGAAAGGAAAATGAAATGCGGAAAAACGACGATCGATGAAGCATGAGCCGAGGTAACCACGACCAAGGCAATGCCGGTCAAGGGAATGCTGCCAACGGCAATGCCAGACAATGAAACCCGGCAGGAGCAGGTCAACCGCAGCCGCGGAATGCACCAAGGCAAGAGCAAAGTGTCGGCCGTGGTATGCAACAGAGAGGAGCACAACGAGAGCAAGACCGATACAATGATGGACACTCGGAGATGATGAATGCGGGATACGCAAGACCGGACTATCATGTGATAGGGTCGAGATTGGGAAACAGAGATTTGATGTCGGATGACGCAAGATTGAAACTGGATCGCCTGTATAGGTCGGAACAAATCGAATGTCAAGGTCCTCCGGGTCCAGCATGCTTTGGGCCCCGGATCATGAAGGAACCGCCAGTACCCAATTTCCAGTTACCCAGGGGCATGAAGACGTATGCCGGCAGTACAAAGCCGGAGGATTGGCTGATAAACTACGCAACAGCTGTGAAAATTGTGACTGGCAACTTGAGATGGGTTGTACGATATGTACCCCAAATGTTGGAAGGTCCGGCTAGGGTGTGGCTGAACAATTTGCCACCTAGAAGCATCAATTGCAGGATAGACTTTGAAGAAATGTTCATCAACAACTTCTCAAGTACATACCAGAGACCGAATAGACCGTAGACCCTGGAAATGTGCAAGCAGAGATCTAACGAAACGGACCATGAATTCTTGACCCGGTGGTGTACCGTGAGAAACTCATGTGAGGGAGTCATAGAGTCACAGGCTATAGCATGGTTCGCACAAGGATGCAGATATGGCAGCGAGTTGTGGATGAAATTGCAAAGGAAAATGCCAGTCACATTGGCAGAAATGATCCGGATCGCGGATTCTTATGCTTTGGGAGATCCGACTCAACCCAGGATCGCGTCGAACGAGTCAAATGAGGAGTACTATCCGAGGGACAGATCCGGGTCATCCCGGAGGAACGATTACAGGGGAAAAAGGAGAGACGATAGACCGGACCATAGGTATGGTTCGCAACAAGTTGCGGTCGTGAATCAAGATCAGCCCGGGGCAGGGAGCAACCAACGCCAGAGAACGGGAGGGCAATGGACTCCTCGAAACGATGGCAAGAAAATGTGGACTCCGGAGCAGAAGAAGCAATGGCAAGAAAGGAAGGATCGTCCGAGGTATACCTACGAGTCAATGTTGGACCAGCCGTGCAAGTTTCACACGCCAAATCCGAACAGCCCGGCGGGTCACACGACGAGACAATGTGAGTGGATGCGCAAGATAGAACAAGGTGGTTCGGGGAATGCTCAAGCACCCCGGAATGATCAACCGCGGCAGGAGTTACCCCGGCAGCAATTGCTCTCCGGAGCAAACACGCGGCAACTGATGTTGCCTCCCCCTCCGCCAAGGTATGACAATAGTGAGAGAAGGGATGCAGTGCATCAGGTAGAAAACCAGCAACAACCGGATCAGAGGTATTCCGGAAATGAGGGAAGAAATGAGTATAGGGAACATCACCAGAGCTATTGTGTGTTCACAACAGAGGAAATGGATAGGAAAAGCTCGCAGCGCCGACATATGGAGGTTAACGCGGTTATGCCCGCAGTGACGAGGTATATGTCTTGGTCAGACCAGGAAATTACCTGGAGCGTCAAAGATCATCCCAAGCTTATGCCAAGTCCGGGCTCGTATGCACTTGTGTTAGATCCGACGTTCATTGGACCAAATATTAATATAAGATTCTCCAAGGTACTGATCGACAATGGCAGTAGCATTAACATCATGTATGCGGATACGATGTGCAAGTTGGGCATCTCGGGGAACATGCTCCAGGCTACGAGAACAACTTTTCACGGTATCGTGCCCGGCATATCCTGCGAACCCATAGGCAAAGTCCGGGTCGACGTGCTATTCGGTATGAGGGATAACTGCCGAACCGAAAATCTGGAGTTCGAGGTGGTAAACCTGGAAAGCACGTATCATGCATTACTCGGGAGACCAGCACTGAGCAAATTCATGGCAATTTTCCACGTTGGTTATCTGAAGATGAAGTTACCCGGGCCAAATGGGGCAATTACTATTGCTGGGGATTTCCGACGTTCTATTGAGTGCGCCTCAGCCGGGTCTAACCTAGCCGAATCACTCGTAATTGCCCAAGAGAAAAGAAAAATCCAAGAGGTGGCGGCATTAGCTCAGTCCGCGCAGCAGTATATGCCGGCGTTAAGCAACCCGCATGGAAGCGTTTCATTTCAAGCCGCGAAGGACACCAAGAAGATCCCGGTGGATAACATGTTCCCGGAGCGTACCGTGACAATTGGGGCCGGGTTAACTGACAAATAGGAAAGCGAGCTCGTCAACTTCCTCCGTGAGAATCGGGATATTTTTGCTTGGTCCACACAGGACTTGCAAGGTGTTCCGAGGGAGTTGGCCGAGCACTCTTTGAATGTAAGACCCGGAGCAAGGCCGGTGCAGCAGCCTCTCCGACGCTTCGCCGAGGATAGGAGAAAGGTCATTGGTGACGAGATAGCTCGGTTGCTAGCAGCAGGATTTATCATGGAAGTGCTATATCCGGATTGGCTCTCTAATCCGGTGTTGGTAGAAAAGAAGAAGGATGATCCGAACGTGGCAGTGCTTTGGCGTATGTGTATCGATTACACGAACCTGAACAAGGCGTGTCCGAAAGACCCATTTCCACTCCCGAGGATAGATCAGGTCATCGACTCTACCGCGGGATGTGAACTGTTGTCATTTATTGACGCTTATTCTGGTTTCCACCAGATACCCCTGAACCCAGATGATCAAATAAAAACTGCCTTTATTACCCCGTACGGGGCTTATTGCTATCGCACTATGCCATTTGGTTTACGAAACGCAGGAGCAACGTACCAAAGGTGTATGCAAAAATGTTTGCACGATCAAATAGGTCAAAATGTACAAGTCTACGTGGATGATGTGGTTATCAAGACCAAGGAAAGCGCAACGCTCCTTGACGACATAAGGCAAACATTCGCGAACTTGAGGAGATTCCGAATGAAGCTTAACCCGGAGAAATGTACCTTCGGTGTCCCGGCTGGGAAATTACTCGGATTTGTCGTCTCCAGCCGAGGTATCGAGGTCAATCCAACTAAGATCCGAGCCATCGAACGAATGGAGCTGCCGAAGTGTCTCAATGACGTCCAGAAGTTCACTGGATGCCTGGCGTCATTGAGTCGATTTGTATGTCGGCTAGGGGAAAAGGCACTGCCTCTCTACCAACTCATGAAAAAATCAGATAAATTCGTTTGGACGCCGCAGGCCGATGAAGCTTTTGCCCACTTGAAAAAGATGTTGGCCACTGCACCAGTGTTAGCTTCTTCGCTGTCGAAGGAGCCAATGTTACTCTACAAAGCCGCAACCAACCGAGTTGTAAGTGCAGTGATTATAGTGGAACAAGATGAAGAGGGTAAGTCGGTGCAGAGATCGGTGTATTACTTGAGCGAGGTATTGTCTGCCTCGAAACAGAACTACCCGCATTTTCAAAAGGTGGCATACGGAGTTTATATGGCGGCAAAGAAGCTAAAGCACTACTTTGAGGAGCATCCCATCAAAGTGATATGCGAAGCCCCCATATCCGAGATAATGGGTAACAAAGATGCGAACGGCAGAATTGCGAAATGGGCAATTGAGCTAGCACCATACGTGCCCCAGTACGACAGAAGAGAAGCGATCAAGTCCCAGGCTATAGCGGACTTTTTCGTGGATTGGGCCGAGGTACAATACGTACCACCGCCACCGGATCCAAACTATTGGAGGATGCATTTTGACGGATCGAAGACCAAAACCGGATTAGGTGCCGGGGTTGTGCTGACCTCGCCAAAGAAGGATCAGCTCAAGTACGTATTGCAGATCCATTTCGCGACATCGAACAATGTCGCTGAATACGAGGCTCTTATGCATGGTCTCAAAGTGGCAAAGGAAATTGGTATACGTCGGATAATCTGCTTTGGCGACTCGGATCTAGTAATACAGCAAGTCTCCGGAGTGTAGGACGCCCTGGATCCAAACATGGCACTATACAGATTTCATGTGCAGAAAATCTCGGGTTACTTTGAGGGATGTGAATTTCATCATGTACCTCGCATGGAAAACGAAGCTGTCGACATGCTGTCGAAGCTCGGCTCGACCCGACAGGAAATTCCACTGGTTGTTGCATTGGAGCACCTCAGAAAGCCATCTATCAGGCCGTCCCTAGGAACCGACTCAATTTATGTCCCGGAAAATGCGGAACCTGGAGCTGAGCCCATGGACATTGACGTGGGAGGTAGTACGCCGAACCCGGGGACTACCTCGGCAAACCCGGGGACTACCTCGCCAGACCCAGGGACTGTTCAACGTGACCCGGCGGAAGTTATGCCGGTGGATCGGATGGAAATTGATGAGGAGATGTTCCCTGCGCGAGCAGTACCAACTTGGGCACTGCCTATATACCAGTTCTTGAAAGATGGAACGTTACCCACTGAGGAAGTGCTAGCCAGGAAAACTCAGAGGAGAGCCAAAGCCTATACAATCATCAATTCCGAGTTGTACAAACGGAGTATAACCAATGTCCTCCAGCGGTGTGTTGATCCAGAAGAAGGACTTGACATCCTCCGAGATATACACCAAGGAGAATGCGGGCATCACGCCTCATCCCGGGCCTTAGTGGCAAAGGCATTCCGGCATGGTTTTTACTGGCCAAGCGCTTTGGAGCAAGCAGAAGATCTGGTGAGAAAATGCAATGGTTGCCAAAGATACGCCACCAAGACACATATGCCAATGTCGGAACTAAAGACCATACCAATTACATGGCCATTTGCTGTGTGGTGCTTGGATATGGTTGGTCCGTTCAAACCAGCAAAAGGGAACATGACGCACATTCTGGTCATGGTGGACAAGTTTACAAAATGGATCGAAGTGAAGCCTATAAGAAAATGTGACGGAGCTACGGCCGTGACATTTCTCAAAGACATCATCTTGAGATACGGTTATCCACACAGCATTATAACTGACAATGGAACGAATTTCGCGAAAGGAGCATTTGCACGCTTTTGCCGGGACAAGAAAATCCGACTCGACGTAGCCTCGGTAGCCCACCCCGCATCGAACGGACAAGTGGAAAGATCCAACGGATTAGTGCTATCCAGGATCAAACCCCGGCTCATTGAGCCGCTGCAAAGATCAGCGGGGTGCTGGATAGAAGAATTACCAGCGGTATTATGGAGTTTAAGAACAACTCCGAATCGATCAACAGGCTACACGCCGTTTTTTCTGGTATATGGGGCAGAAGCTGTATTACCAGCCGACATAGAGCATGATTCGCCTAGGGTCACCCAATACACAGAAGCCGAAGTGTAAGAAGCCCGGCAAAATGATGTTGATCTGCTGGAAGAAGCAAGAGAACTGGCACTGTCCATATCCGCCATATATCAGCAAAACCTCCGACGCTATCATAGCCGGAAAGTGTGCCCCCGAGTCTTCCGGGAAGGCGATCTGGTGCTCCGGTTGGTACAGCGTACCACTGGCATGCATAAATTATCCCCCCGTGGGAAGGACCATTTATCGTGAGCAAAACATTGCACAATGACTCTTACTATCTCATAGATGCAAAGCCACAGGAAAGGAACAAGGCGGACAGGTCCGGAGAGGAATCCAAGCGACCGTGGAATGTAGCACTACTTCGCCCCTTCTACACTTAGCCAAAAAGTGTATGTACCCGAGTCATCCTCATATGTCGGTATGTATGTCGGCAATGGGCTTATCAATGAAATAGCGGAGCCTCGAGCAGTAACTCGGGGACTGCCTTAATAAATGATTGTTGTTACTTTTTATGCGTTAGCTGGAATGACTCGTTTCGCTTAACCCGGATTAGTAATGTGGGAGCACCAAAAACCCAACCCTTCGACTTGCTGCTGTCCAACAAGAATTGGCTTCATGGCGAGCAAGGGAACACGTTTGGAATTGCGTAGCACATGAAAAACTACTAAGGAAACGATCCTATTCCAGCTAACTTTTTTTTTTCGAACTAACTCCGTGCTTATTTTCACGCTATTATGTTGAATTATCTTGAGCCAAGCCTCAAAGTTTTTCAGTATTGTTAAAATGATTCTTGAGGCTCGGGTTCGTAAGTCGTAAAACCGAATCAAGGCAGACACGGATCGAGCCGGAGAATTGGATGAACAAAGAAAATGAAACTCGGGGACTACGCCCAAGTTAATCCGGCATACAAGCATAGTAGCAAAACATTATGTATTCAATATACAATTGCACCCGGCATACCGGGGATCTGATAAATTTTCGAGTTTTTTCACCTAAGGAGCGGCAGGAGGAGGAAGTTCGGCGTCATCATCACTGTCTTCGATGTCTGAAGCAGCATCTTCTCCGTCATCGCCCGACCCATCCTCCACGTTCTCCATCTGTTCCTCCTCGCCGGATTCTAGAAAGCTCGGCCCCTCAACCCAGTCATGGACTGGAGAATATTCGATGAGGCTGTAGGCACAAGCCTGGCGCCGAGCTACCCACTCCGGATCATCGGTCCATTTGGATCCGGTGCGCCGATGGGTGAGGAGGCTCAAATCAATTTTCTCGTACCATGAAAGGATATGATGGAGAAGGGTATCTGCCGCGGCACGCCCGGCGGATTCCCTCCAGAGGTCAAGTTGAGTCTCAATCTCCATTAGCTTTTCCGCAAGAAGTGTGATCCTTTCTGGAGCGTCCTCGCTTGGCCAGAAGGTGTTGAAGATCCGGACCACAACGTCGAGGAGATCTTTTCTATAGTTCTTGATAGTTTCCACCCGGGCTGACACGCTAACCAACAGGTCCTCCAGGTCTAAGGGGATGCTCTCACCATCAGGAGCGATGGGAGTACCCCTCTCTTGGCGAAATTTGGCAACGGCAGCACTGGCAATAGCAGTACCCTCCGGAAAGTTATCTAAAAATAAGGAAAGGGAGGATGCTGAAGCAAAGGCATATGATCTAACCCGGAAAACTGCTTCGAGCAAGGAGAAGAAACTTACGTGAGATATGGTGATGGATCCGGGTCAACTCCTTGATACAACTATCGCGTCTCTGGCGAAGTTGTCCAAGCTCGGCAAGCGCCGACCCAAGCCGAACTTCGGATTCCTTGAGCAGCTCCTGGTCCTTGGAGATCTGGAGGGTGAACCGCTCACGCTCTTCGGTAAAGTTCTGGCCAACTTTCTGGAGCTCGGTTTTGTGTTGGGCCTTCATCTTCTCCATCTCGGCCTTGAGTTTGGCTATCTCGCCGTCCTTGGTCCGGAGGAGGGCGAGCTCATTGTCCTTCTTCTTCAGCTCGGCTTGATGTTGTCCTGCTTGTTCGAGAAAATGCAGCATCATATCAGGCACGGGCACACTATCCTCAAGCGATGCTGAAATAGTGTGTTGACCCGGCAAAGCCGAGGAGTGAATGTTTGCCGAGCCAAGAAAAAGAAAGAAGGGAAAACACAGCGACGTTGGCTGAAAGAGGACATACCTTGGATTTCCTCCAAGTTTTTCCGCATAATCTTGTTTTCAGCCTCCACCCCAGCTGCAAAAAACCGAATAAGGGGGTTAGTCCGGCAGAAACAAACGAAACGGTGAGGTGTCAAGAGAGGAAATTACCCCTCTTTTCATGCTCCGCGCCAAGGGCAACGTGTTTTGCGCGCAAGATCTTATGAGTATCAAGCAGGCGCTGGAACTCGGCGCTCCGACGGTTGGTGGTTACCTGACAAAGGCACAGGCGTGTAAAGTTAGTTCGGTGCATATTCGAAGTGTACAAGATCCGGGCCAAGCGGAACTTAACCCGGCTCTAGGTGTGTGCATATTCGAAGTATATGAGATCCGGGCCAAGCGGAACTTAACCCGGCTCTAGGTGTGTGCATATTCGAAGTATATGAGATCCGGGCCAAGCGGAACTTAACCCGCCTCTAGGTGTGTGCATATTTGAAGTTTACATGCAGCTACGTTGATCTTCTAAGGAGCATCCGTCCGAGTAACAAGTTACTCCGCCGGAGGCTCGGGGACTAATGGTTATTATCTACAGCATGTAAAGAAGAAACGACGTACCTCCATCATACGCCCAGCGAGGTTAATGGCCTTGGCGGCGGTATTCATCTGAGCGGAAAATTCAGCTGGGCCGAACTTTTCCGGGAGGTCGTCGTTGTAGACGAACTCCGCCTTATTCCAGTTCATGACAAACTCGATGAGGCTCGGAGGATACCGTTCGCCAGTGGGCATGTGAGGTGCCACCAAGCCCTTGGCGTGAGCTTCTTTCCTTTCAATCAGGGCAAGAGCCGGGCTAGTGTGAAGAACCATCTGCTGCGAATCAGCTGGCTCGGCGGGAGGATCCGTCGCTGCTGGTGACTTCTTTGGAAGCATCGAAGACAAGGTCCGCTGCCCAGCCTCGATGGAGGTGGACTTGCCTTTGGCCTGCTGGGAGGAAGTGACCACAGTGGATTTGCCCTTGGAAGCCGCTGGAGTAGGTCCTCGCCGAGCCTGAGATGACTCGGACGAGGCAGATGAACTTGGCGCAGGAGCTTTGGTGGCTGGCGCTGGAGCTGCTGTTGGTTTCTTCGGAACCGGGACAGGCGCTAGTTCGGTGGCTGGTGCTGGAGCTGTTGCTGGTGCTGGAGTTGCGGTAGACTTAATTGTTGCTGGTTGCGGCAATGCCGAAGTGCCGGACGCTGTTGCCTCGGCCGATCCGACCCCTCCCGATCCGAGGTCGCATCCCTCTGAAGGAGGTACTGCGGAACCCGGAGCGGCCGCAGAGCCCTCCGGAATAGGGCTCAGCGGGCGTGACTCGTTGTCACGGGGAAGGGAAGGACTAGAGCGAAGAGGAGAGGAGATGCTCGATCCGCTCTGAGGGACCTCCACAGGAGCCCTGCAAGAGAAAATAATGTCAGGAGTGAAATTACCCCGAAGTAGGGAGAAGTGTGTTGCGCAGTGAAAAAAGAACTTACGCATCCGAGGTCTCGGCCTCCTTAGGTTTCCGGACCCTCCTTGCCGGGGCTTTGCCTACCCGTTTGGAGGCAGTCTTATCTCTGGCCTTCTTTTGCCTTTTGGAAGGCTGAGAAGGTTCGAAAGAAGAACTCGACGCGGATCCGCGCTTCTTATTTGACGCCACCAGAACAGGCTCGCCCGTGGCAAGGGGAGGATCCTCGTGGATGTGCCCACCGGGGTTAGCTGATGCCGGGTAGGCAAAAGAAAGAGGGACAGCCTCAACGGGTTCAATCACATCGATATCCGAGTCATCCTCATCGTCGGGCCAATCTCTAAGAGAAGAGAATTTACCGCTGGGTCGTCTGGTGGCATCGGGTGTGGGGAGGAACATCTCCTGGTCCGACTCCTCCTCGTCCGGAATTTCTCGGTCCGAGGCCCACTTAAGGGTCAGATCCGAGCCATCCTCGAGGGTCTGCTGGAGAAACAGCTGAGAAAAAAGCACAAGGAGCAAAGTCAAGAATGTGCTAAGAGCCGACATGAAATTGATCCGAAATAAGTTTATCCGCGAAGCTTACCGCGGGAGGGAGCCTGTCACGGCAGTAATGCTCGCTTCCCCACGTCCATTCGGCGGAGAAGTCCTTATGGGTGGTAAAAAGAGCCTTGACCCGGCGGAATATCTCCGTATTGCTCAACTCGAATGAGGAGGTTCGGTTGGGGTCGCGACTAAAGCTCATATGGCACAACTTGTGAGTGCGCCGCTGAAGGGGAGAGATTCGGTTGCGCACGAATGTAATCATGACATCCTCGTTGCGCAATCCGAGCTTCTTTAGCTCCGCAAACCTTTTGTTCACTTGGTTGGCCAGGGCTGTAGGTTTCCTGGCAACCTCCTCCCAGAAATCCGTGTCAGGGGGACCCGGAGCGTAGGGCAGCAACCGGATCAAATCTTCCGTGCCTTCGTTCCGGACGTAGAAGAAGGTCCGGGCCCACCCTTTGCAGGAGTCAAGCCCGGTGACTCGGGGAAAGATTGAATACCTCCGGGGCGAGATCGAGGCAGCTCCGAACTGAGTTAGCTGCTTGTCCTCCGACTCGACGTGGATGTTGGGTACGACATTGCGGCGGAGGCCGAAGAACCGGATCCACAGCTCCTTCGTAGGCCATAGCCCGGTGTAGCCCTCGATCGAAGAAACGAAAGCAGACAGAGAGGTGATGGCGTTCGCCGGGAGATGATGTGGTTGCAGGTGATAGGTCCAGATCCAGTCCCGGAAGAAATCACTCACTGGAAGCCCAAACCCTCGTTGGAAATGGGATAAGAAAACAACAAATTCACCCGGATTGGGTGAGGGGGCCAACTCCGAGGAGGGGAGACGAGCGGCGACGCCGACGGGAATGCGCCGGGTCCGGTAGAGCTAGGCGATGTCGTCCTCGCAGACCCAGGAGCCGGCCCACGCGCCGCGGTCCGCCGCGCCGGCGTCCTCCTCCATCTCCTGTTCAACGACGATGAGCTCCTCCTCCGTCATCCCAATTCCGATGTCCTTGCTGGAGCTGGCGGCGGCGGGGCTCTGCGGTCTAGACTGACGAGGACTCGTGGCTAAACAGAGGCGCAGCGGTGATTGCGGTGCGGAGAAACGAAGAAAGTGCGGCGGCGGCGCTGCTGCAACGGGCACTGGCGGCGGCGCGGTTGCGAGGAAGAAGAAGAGGAACGGGCGAGGGGGCGCGGAGATGGAAAAGTTCTAAGGAGAGTGCCCCTTCCCTATTTAACCGCCCTCAGTCATCAACGAGTGGGATCGTGCTGTGCTGGAAAACCACACAGTGTGGCCGTGTATCGCCAGCGTTGACCAATCAGAGAGAAGCCACACTGGGGGCCGCAGAGTAAATGTGATCCCATGACATGACGTGCAGTTGCGGTAAACGAGGAGACAGACGTGACGTAACCCCCGCACAGTAATCAATGACATCTACTGCGGCGGTTACTGCTCAGGCCCTTAAAATAAGGCAACGTAATGATTAATCGTTACGTGGGTTGGCGTACGAGAGAAGGAAGCAAGGCCCGGATCCGAGACACGAAGGTAACCCGGCCAGCGAGTGAAAACTTGAAATGTGCAGAGGAAAAGTAAAACCATAGGACCCGAGCCAAAGTGGTGACCCGGCCGGCAAGTGAAAACTTGGAGCGTGCGAAGGGAACGTAAATCCATATAATCCGAGACGAAAAGTTAACCCAGAAATAAACATCCGAAGGTTAGATACGAATGAACCTGATGTGGCCTTAGCGACCAAGGTCGCTGAGGCCGCACCAGCTTCGGGGACTAATGTTGGGGGGATAACCCCGGGTAGGGTCACTCCGGGGTATAAGGGCCGAGTTAGCCGAGGGTCGGTAAGGTCAAAGTGGATGCTGGCCGAGTCACCTCAAGGCAGGCCGGATCACGGAGTAACCCGGACCAGGGGGTCGTCTAACATTGTCTCATCCGACTCAAGGAGTGAGTCGGAGACACTTGTCTAGCTCATATGCAGGAACAGGTGTGGCCGGATCAACTGTGATCCGGATCCTCGTTTGGCTTCTAGGAGAAGGAAGGAATCTCTCTGGTCAAAGCCCGGTGCGTACTGGATGAGCGAATAAAGCAAGGGCAGGACCACCGGATCGTGGCCGACAAGGGTGACGATGCTCACGTCGGCTGACGCAGGCGCCAGAATATGCCTCCACGTATGCCCTAGGCCAGGACCGAACCACCTCTATATAAGGGGGGGTTGGGGTTCTGGTAAGGGGGTTGGATTTTTGGAGGTTGGGTCTTTCTGAGACATAGCAAGGAAAACACTAGTAGATCTAGAGTACTGGGGCTAGTTAGTAGGCAAGAGTAAGAGAGTTTCTTCTTCCTCCTCTTGACAATACAGCTCGAGGAGCACTTGTAATCTGGGAGACTGAGCATCAATACAAGGTTTCTGTGTAGAGAATCACTCTACTATTCCTCCCTGGATTCCCCTAGCGCATACTAGTCCCCACCTTTAGCCTATCCATGGCATCTGCCGTGACACCACCACGACATAGATCGATGTTCTGCCACATCCGGTGCTCCTCCAGGGCTAGCCGCGAGCAGTCAAGCCCTGCGGCGTTGAGGATGTCGGTCTGCGGGAGTTTGCTGAGGATGATGGATAGGACGTCCAGAGGCAGCGACGCCCAGTCCCTCCACTCTTCCGGCGACGCGACATGGTCCTTGCGGTGGCGGCGGCGGCGACGGCGGCGCGGAGAAGAAGGGGCAGTCGCATAGGTTATTAGGTTTTCGCTTTTCCTCTTCGTGGTATCCATCCTATTTTTCTTCAAAAGGAGGTAGGCTGTTTCCATATATACGGGAGAGGAACGGTTTATATATGCCCTAAAGTTTGGCCATATTATTTTGGTATTGAACCTTTTTGTAATCACGGGAGGGAGGCTGTTGCAATAGGCTTGTGCCAGACAGCCGCCATGGATTGATTGATTTCCGTGGCGTTTGCAATCGGGTGGCCAGCGGTCTGGAACGTTTGTTTTGGTTCCAAGGAGGACATTGTAATTTCACTGCCTCGATGCCAACGTTTATGGATGAAATTTTTGGTTTGTTTCAAAAAAAAAAATTACTCCTACGTTTATTTTGTTGCTTGGTTCTGATGGAAGGTAACCTTGTGCCGAGGCCTGAAGAGACGCCCTCGCCGGGCTTACTCTTCCTCAACATGTCTTTTGATTACACTAAAAAAGGTGTCTTCCTGAACATGTCTTTTGATTGCACTCAAAATGGAAAAAAAATTCATATAGGATGAACCGTTCATTTTCCTCCATAAAACATCAGACTACTAATGAATCTAGCCCAGTGTCATGTCCATTAGATTACTAGTTCAAAACCATATTGGGATATGGCATAATTAGGCCATACGGCTCGTAGTAACAACCACTATTGCTGGTCACTTTCGAGGCCTCCCTCGCTGATCACTCTCGAGGCCAAAAAGACTCCACGAGATTCATCCGCTGGTCACTTCCGAGGCCTCCCTCGCTTCCCACCTCGTCCTGAGCTTTTAACTTTGAGAGGAGCAGTGACAGAGCTCGCGGTCCCCTTCTTGGGGCGGCCTCTGCCCCTTCCCGATGGCATCGCCTCCGGAGTTGCAGTCCTGGCTGCCCTACCTCTACCACTTCTGGTAGACAGCCCATGGCTACCCTCCACCTCCTTGCGCACTCCTCCGCTTTCTGGTTTTGGATCGTCGACAGTTGTCTTGCGCTTGTTGGACCGTGAGTTGGCGGTGGGAGTTGCCTTCTTGGTCACCTTCTTCGGGGTCTCTTCTGCTGCAGCGAAAACGGTTCAAAACCATCCATGCTTTAGATGCGGAACAAGCAGAAATGTGAACGGTAAAGAAAAATGGTAGGCATTTTAGTAGTCAACACAGTTCCTATGTAAACAAACTCAGTTCAGTTTTACCATTTAAGGATTCATGCTCAAGGAGAAAAGCACCCTTGACTACTTCTCCACACTAATATGGTTTCTGTTTTCTAGTCTGATAGAAAACAGCATGAGATATGTGATTAGTTGCCCAAACCGTAGTTTAATGGGGCTGGACAACAAGGCACAAGTGACAAGTTATTCGAGCGAATGAGATGCAAGATTTCATTCATCTTAACACGTTGGTGCTTGACATAGTGGCAACAGAAGAAAGAACTTTAAAGACCAAAATGCAGCAAACGTTCGGCTCAATTAATCAATATGTTCTCTGTTCTGAAACCATTACGATGGACATTAGAAGGAGATACTTGAATTCAAAACCAATCAACCTGAATCTGTGGCGGTCAGTTTCCTAGATAATTCTATCAAGAACATACCAAAACTAACAATGATCAACAACCTACTCACTATTTTCATTTTCTCCTGGCCCCAGTGTTTTTTGAATCCGGCACTAGATTAAACTTAGGCCAGCTTGAACTACGCTTGGCAAAGCGTACCACAAGGGGGGTAATGGGCTAGTCTTCATGGTAACCTTTCCAGCATGTAGATGTCATATTTTAAATAGTTTGGGGGTGTCATCGAGATGTAACAGCAGAATTTGCAATTCACAGATTCCTAGATTTTTACTACAATCCATCTGGCGCTGTTTTAAGTTCTCAACCTCAACATGCGGAGTAGCAGACACACATAAGGCCATGATCATAACAGTTCCAAACTGTGACAGATTGAAAATAAGCACAGAAAAACTATTGACAAGATAACAAACTAATTTGATTGGAAACGGGAGTATACAAAAAAAAAGGTACAAGTGAGGAACTATGTGTGAAGCATGACCACATACTAGGCCATATACTAGTAAAAAGTGCCCTTCCATATTTCGAGTTAACGCAAAACAGACTATTAACAAGTTTGAACAGAGTTACCACTTATATGGCTGTTTTAAGCCGTACAATCAGCCAAGATTCCATCTAGTAGGCTGGCAGATTGCAATATATGCTGATTACAAACACGCTTGCTAATTTATAGTTCTTGTTTCTCGGTAGTACACACTAACAATCAGACAATTTGTGATATCAATTTCAAATTTTGGTCATTCATGTTAGTTGCTTCCATTTGCAATTTACAACTTCCGAATTTCATGATAAATCTCCATGCTATGACTTCTCTTTCATCCTTCTAGCATTTGCTATTTATTCCTATATTACATCATGAGTTCGAGATAGATGCATCATATATTTGTTTTGATGATGTATGAAACTATGAATATAAATATATACATTCAAAACTTAAACAGGAAAACTGATTACATGGATGATTTTTTTTTGTGAATACATGGATGATTACCTACAATTAATATAAGGGGAAGTGACCTGGAAAGTACCTGTTTCATGGGCCGCATGTTGTTTACTCGTATTTGTATCTTGCTCTTCTTTGTTGTAGCGACGCGGAGGGAAGAAGAGGCTTTTCGTGTTCTCTAAAAAAGCAAGTAAACAGTTACCTGGCTTCAATACCTTGAACAAGGATGATAGTTCCTTTTGTAAAAGATCAAAACAAAACTGGAATGACATTTACCAAACATATTTCCATGTTTGTGGACAAATGATTGTTTAATAATGTGTCATTGTAAAAACAAATAGGAAAAATGCACACCTTGAAACAAAGCATCAGAATCCCCATCAAAATTATCCAGCTGGGAGACAATAATGCATATATTAGACTGTGGGACTAGGTAATGGAGTATGAGGTAGTAAGTAGTCTCTTCAGTAGAGTCCTCCCCTACCATTCCCATAAAAAGAAGATAGTAAGTAACTAATCACAGTTTATGGGTGTGAAACATGTTATTATCAATCTAAGCAGCACAGGACATGACAACTGATAACCAAAAAGAAAGAGGACAGGTTCACGGGGGGTATATATAAGTAAATGACATTTTAAAATGAAAAGGCGAACAATTTTCCTAAGAACATTTATGAATCAGCATTTTCAAGACATCTTTTATTCACGTAACCTTTAGAAAATCAATTCCTCGTCATTAGCATGTGTCTATGATTGATCACCTGGCTCTTTTACTAACATTAATATGCTTTCATTCGGTTGTTTAGGAGGTATTTCATGTTAATAGAGATACCTCAGTTTTAACATCACATGACCCAAAGTCAAGCTGCTATCATTCAACATGTTTCTTTTGTTTAGCTTTAGCATCACAAATAATATAGTAAAATAAATTTCCTTAAGTAATATCTAAGTAACTTTAAGCAGGTAAACAGTTTGTGCATGAAACCCCATTTAGTTACCTGGTCAATCTTATCACCAACATTTGCCCTATCCACAACGATCAGAGACATCCCAACTCCACAACCCACACTGTAAGTGTTCTGGACTTAATTTTGATAATATCACGAACAGAGGATGCGACTAGATTCACATGTTTATTTATTGAAGTTACCTTGTAACATGCATTCCTTCAAGAATGTCAACCTTTTTAGGATTTACAGATGACCTGTGCAACAATAACCAGTAAGAAAAGTTCAAGGTTAAAATCTCGAAGGTTGCAGGACTTGTATTTCACATAGTATTAGCATTTTAAATAGGTGTACTTTTGCGTAGGGCCATAACCAAGCTCTCCATATTCAGAATGACCCCAGCTTATGCAAGAGTCATCTGCACCAACAGCGTGATGCATGCTACCAGAAGCCATACAGCGGATGTTCCAACCGCTGAAGCAAAGAAGTCATCAATAAAAAAATAAAGTAGGCTAATAATATTTTAACAATAAGCTGATTATTGGAATAGCTAAACTACAGAGCGTAGCTATCTATGGCACTGTTCATCACTATGGTATTTCATGGTTTGAAAGGAACCTTAAATCTGTAACTGGCTTTGGATACATCCACTCATCGCCCGAATTCTTCAGCTTTCCCCACATGTAAAGCTGCCCACGACCTAATAATCAAAACAAAAGACCAACAACTAATAAAAAATATTGTAGTTCTATATATTGCAGAACAGTCAACAGTTCAACACCAGTTTGATTGACAGAGTACAAGGTATAACAACAATACTATTCTCTACTCGCATGTGATATGAGATCTAAGTCTAACTATCAGAATAAAAGCTAGGGACTACTAGATTTAATGCAGAGTGTAGGCCCAAGCACATGAAAATATGATTATTCAAGAATCATGCCGTATGCCTCCTTTTATAATCAAATAAACTGAAACCTGCTAAAGTATTTGATTTACATATCTGAAAACGCATATCACTCTAGACCCTCTGTCTATAGCACCCACTTCAATGATTAAAGTAGCAAATTATGTGTGGGCAGTATGATGGAAAAATGAAAGTGAAAGTGAATGTTCACACGATGTTTTCCTTTAAATGAAATCATTAAAGAGCAATATTATCAGAAAGTACCCAAGTTTTCAGGTCAGAATTTCAAGTAATTACTCACACAGGACCATAGACTTAAAAACTCTAACAACTTTCAGATATTTTAGCAGAATGATATGGTTTTACAGGCATATCCGCATATGTATGCAAACAGGAAAAAATGCCAAGATACTACAATGATGTTTGCCAAGCTTGAGAGGTTTGGCGTGCAACAGGCTAAGTTCCATTATACTAACTAAATCTTTTTATGCCATTTCACTTGAATGTTTGAATTGTGTAATCATCTCAACAAGACATGCAACACAAACATAACTAAGTACCAGCTTAAGGTACAAGGTAAATTCCGCACAATAGCTACTTGATCCATGTATGATCCTTGGCCAAACTATATTCTCAGAACTGGCTTATTCTAGTATATTTTGTGGTATAGCCCAAGCAATAAACTCCTCTAGTAATTTTACCCCAGGATGCATGACAAAATAACATGTGAATCAGATATATATGAATCATACCACCGGCAGTACATGCAGAACTTGCAGAACCAGCTGAGATAACATCATTGGGACCCAGGATATTGTTCTTTGTAAATATTTCAACAAGCCGAGGTTGCCATTCATCCTTCTGTTCATTGTGGCCCAACCTACGTATAAAGAAAGTGGACAGCTGAATAATGTAGGATACATCATGATCATGGTGAGATACATGAAAAGAATAAGTTACCTTCCATATCCACCAAAACCCCATCTTGTAAAACAAAAAAGGAACTATATGAGAATAGAAATATATATGGGACTAAAGCAATCATATTTATGTGTACAGAAAAAGACTATAGAGACACTAGTAAGTCATAATTATCTGGATTTAACATTGTCAAGCAAATGGTGGAGAAGGAACATACGTGTAAACAAAGCCACTTGAATCAGCTGCAACTGCAACATCCAAGTAGAGCAAAGGTATTAAGATCAGTGTTAATCCTAAAGACTGAAGACACACATTAACCAAGAAAAAGAAAGGAAAATAACCTGTATGATTTGTTCCACATGCAACTTTGACAATAGTTTTACCAGATAATGTGGCTATTGCCCTGGGGCGGGGCTGTGGATCATATGATAGCTTTACCGATGAAACTTTGGTATTATACTGTAATAACAGAAATCAAAGTCACAAACATTGATGATAGCAAATTCAGTAGGTGTGATGTGTTACATAGCAGCAATCAACCTCATGGTTGCTTCCATGACCAAGCTGGCCGTACTGGGGAAAACCTGCTGTGCTGAATAGCACCGAAGGATAAAATATTGCTTAAAAAATTGACGCGCGAGAACAAAACTACCAACTACAGCTAAATCAGATACTAATCGAAAGAGGTTGTCATGAAAAGATGATCATTGTTATTCTGAAAGAAGGAATAGGTTGCTAATCTTTAAGTTCCATAGTTTCAGCAAGGTCATACAGAATTGAAGAGCCCTCGACCGATGACAGCCAAACAGTAAAGTCAGCACCACAAACAGCATTAGTTGCTTCAGTAACAAGACAGGGGGCTGGCGACACCTCAGTTCCTGCAGCAAATTAGGGAGTCAGTGACAACAAATAACAGCAGCGTAAGAACCAAACAGGAAAATAAGCTGCCCACATGGCCATATTCCCATAACATTGTCAGAACTACTCCAGTGTCCTGAGCAATGAAAAGTTCAGTATGCTCAAATATATGGCATAAATATGTTTACTGGTTCTAATCAAGCAATTAACACACTGAAACTGTAAAGAAAAGTATACTGTAAGCAGATATAGCCACCATTTATCCAAGCAAATAATGATTTTTCCACACAACAAAAGTTTTTGGTGTAATAGTACTTATGTCAGATCAATCATAACAAAAGGAAAAGGGAAGGATACCAACCTTTCCTTAGTGAACCTGTCCCCAGTTGTCCACGTTTGTTGTCACCAAATGCAAAGGACTTTCCGTCATCAGTTACGACAACCGTATGATTTCTTCCAACACTTGCTGTAATTATGTTGTATCTGCAGCAGAATTGACAACTGCTGATTAGCATTCAGAAATGTGTCGAGACAACATGTAACATATTTGGATCACTCATTTCAAGTAGATTGGATGGTATACATTCATGAACTCAGCAATACAGTACACGCTGCCTATTTACACAGTTAAAATGCAGGAAACAGGTTCAGCATTGCAGATGATTTTCTTACTTTGACAGTTCAGAAACAATGGTGGGAAGATTACGCAAGAGGGTGTCCCCATGCCCCAGCTGCCCCTTCTGTTAGAAACTACAGCGTTAAGTAAAAAACCTTAAAAGAAACTAGCCATCAACACATACTAGTACCTCATTTCGACCCCATGTGAAGCAACGGCCGCCAGCACCCAAAGCAACACAGTGGCAAGCAGCTGGGCAAAGTACAGGAATCGATTAGCAAATATTCACAAATATTTCCGCGCACAAGCATTTAGGACACTCAAACATTTCCGCGCACAAGCTGTCGCGAGTTCCCACGCCTCCTTAGGCCTCGTTTGGCATGAGAGATTTGAAGTGTTTTCACCAAATCCCCATGGGGTTATATACTCTCTAATCCCAGAAAAATCCCCTCTGCAAAACGAGGCCTTAAATGAAGAAATAAACCAGGACATCACGCCACCATCTGAGACGCGGCGGAGGAGGAGCTCACCGCATCCGGTGGCGACGAAGCGGATGTCCACGCCCATGAGAGGGCGCAGCCGTGTCGGGGACACCAGGTTGCCCCTGCCCTGCAGCCCGCCTTTCACCTCCCGGCCCATGATGTCGAAGCGCGTCGTGCCGCAGTACAGCAGCTCCCCGCCCCCCGCCTTCGCCGCCTTCTCCTCGCCTTCGACGGCGACCGCGGCGGCGCTGGCCGGCATTCTCGCTGAGATTCCCACTGGGAAACCCTAGTTTTCAGTGGGCTGAAGGGGACAACTGCGTGAGGGGATTTGGGGGAAGCGAGCGAGTGAGGAAGAGGGTTTGAAACAGAGTGATCCGTTTTAAGGGAACATCTCGCGGGGCATTATTTATCTGTCGGCTAC
Source organism: Avena sativa (assembly GCA_916181665.1). Classification (NCBI taxonomy): domain Eukaryota; kingdom Viridiplantae; phylum Streptophyta; class Magnoliopsida; order Poales; family Poaceae; genus Avena; species Avena sativa. The sequence continues at coordinate 452,191,036 of OV702295.1, read as the reverse complement.
CGCCCGACCGCAACGCCGCTGGCATTCGCATCGAACGCTTGGGCAACTGGTTAAATTTGGTCGGCCCAAGTTGACAGAGCCCAGGTCCACTATGTACAGGACCAGGTTCTCTCGTCGTAGATAGAGCCACAGAGGCACGGGCCAGGCAAGCCGGCAAATGATATATGCCGCTCACCCTCATTCCGCGCCGGGGCAGGCCCGTTAGTGGTGGTTGGCAGAGAAGAGGAAGATGGTCACACGGCGATGTCCGACCTCGCCGACGATCGGGACGACGCGGTCGCGGCGCCCTAGCAGAGGTGAGGCCAAGACCTCGTCGGAGACGGGGACGATGCGGATGGCAGGGTGTCACCGGCGGAGGCGAGGAATCTTAGGGGAGGATGGCTTCGGGTCTTTGTGTTAGGGGTGCAGGGGAGTTAGAGGATCGCTGGCCGGCCAAGACCTCCCTAGAGATAGGGACGACGCGGCTGGCCACAGTATTGCCGACAGAGGCAAGGAAGAAATCCTAGCGAGGGGTGGGTGCGTGTCTTAGGGTTGGGGTGCTAGCAGGGGCTTTAGAGGGATGGCCGGTCGGGACCTCATTGGAGACGGGAACGACACTTAGGACAGTGAGGAAGAAATCTTAGGGGAGGGTGGGTTCGAGCGTTTGGGTGCCGGAGTTGTTGGGGTTTAGAGGAACCGATGGTGGAGGCGGGAGGAGCTGGTAGCAGGAGGAAGAAGAAGACGGGTTTGCGATTCATCCTTCGGGGCCGCTTAAGGCGGCATATAGCACCACTATGGCAAGCCGGAGCTCATCCAACACTGGAAGAGTTGGAGTCCATCAATTATAGACACGCTTTCATTGAGAACAAACACAAATTATCCTCCTCAAGATCTCCAAGGCATATTAGCAAACGTAGTTGGTTGAGAAATAGCTACTACAAATATTAAGAAAATGGCCTATGTGTGAAGATAGGTGACATGAGTAGCAGAAGTAGCAGGATGAGGTGATCAGGTACAGTTTCTGTGGCAGACTCTTGCACAGATTGTCTTACACGATGGTTCAACGAGTTGTGACGTCGTAAGTATCTTTTTTTCGCGGGTAATGTCGTATGTACTTTTAGGATGAGAATGTCAGCAATGAGTGTTCAAGGAAACAGAAAATTCAACGCTAGATGTGCAAAGTTGTATGCATGCTACTAGATTGACAAATACTACTCGAGCCTTGGGATTGGGCAATAAAAAAATTCAAAGGTAACCCATATCTTTTGTTAAGGCCGTGTTTGGTTGGGGTTCTGGGGCCAAATTTACTATCAAATGTAGGAATCTCAACCAAAGGGGTACCTAACGCAGCCAAACTTCCAGGACGCGGCAGATTTCCGCAGTACAAATTGAAATCTGCCGGACACCCAGAGTTATCCAAACCGAATCGGATACCTTGCTCCTTTTAAGAGTAGTACATACCATCTACCAGAATTCCATCTCCGTCGGCAGCATGCACCTCAAGGGAAGTTTGAGATATTTAATTTTCTGCATTCCTCCCTTCGCAATGTCATTGAGTGTGCATTTGGGGTCTTGAAGCAAAAGTGGCACATATTGAAGGATATGCTTAGTTTCCCACTTCGTAGACAAGCATATCATTATTGCTTGCATGGCTCTCCACAATTTCATCCGTGATAGCAAATTGAGAGATGAAGAGTTTGACAAGTGTGACGAAGATGAAGATTATATGCCTGAAGCGGCACAAGCAACAACACAACCACAAGGGGATGATGTTCTAGAGGAGGAGAACAAGGTTACCATGAATACCGTTCGTGATAGGATAGCGAATACTTTGTTTATTGCACAAGCGACCTAGAATAGGCAAGTGGATGGGAACCATCTCTAGTTAAGTGGATGGAGAACCATGTCGTGAACCATATGTCTTTTGTGTGTAAGCCGCATGCTCGGGGCATTGCAGACAATTTCTATCGAATCTACATTTGACAATTATCACAACCAAATAGCTTTCAGCTTTTCCATAATTGTCAGCTCACAACCGTTTTTCCACGGCAGATTCCCCACAACCGATTTTCAGGAATCTACAGCTCAACCAAAACACCCTAAGAATGTTGCAAGCGAGTGTGTCAGTCTATCAAAACTTGGCACTGCCTCAGTAAAGGGAAAAACAAGACTACACATGGAGCACAAATTACACAGACCACAAGTCCTAACAAAAAGCAATACAAGAATACTTGTCCTAGAAAAAAGCAAATACAAGAACACTAACTGCAAAATTGATATAGGTAGTTTTTGGATGAGACATGCATGCAACAATACATAGAGAGCTAGGGTAAATATGGATCCTAGAATATTATTGGTTTGTCATGTTCATACATGCAAACATATATGTGGAGAGAAATAAAAACACACTAGATGGAGTACTAAATTGGATTAGATCGATGGTCATTAGCCACGCTACTAAACAGTCCTGATGATATCTTTGGCCGCTTTGAGCTCGGCCGGCTGGAAGCTAAAGCCAGCTCCTTGAGAACAGATGGACAGCTGTTTTTCAGATGCTCATAACCATCACTTGCCATCATCGCCTGCAAATTGGAAGGAGAAGCGAGGAACTCGAAGCAAGCTTGCTTGATTCCATGGAAGCTATGTTGCTCGGCTAGAGCTAAAGTGGTCGCCACGATATCAGAGTCGATGAGATTGCACAGCCTCTCCTCGCATATAAGTCTCAGCCTCTCAATGTCGTACTTGTCCGCCGCAACTAGTAGATGGCCAGCCATCGCCCCATCGATTAGTGTGTCACCTCCATGGGGCAGTGCGTCGGTGTATATGAAGTGGAGCAAGGACCTAAACACGTCACTTTCCACATCGGTAATTTCGATTGGACTTCCAGCATTCTCCTTCATTGCGCCAAAGAGCTCCGCCCTGAATACTGGTGACCGAGCGGCGAGCACGGAGCTATGAGCCAAGAAATTCTCCCCGCCGACATGAAAGGTCACGTCCGCTCCATCCATGCTCTTTAGGAGGCCGCCGAGGTGCTGATGCAGGTTGCTCGGAGGAACATCGACATACCGGTTGATATGCTTCACGACTGTAACATCACACCTGATGCTGAAACTATCATCTATTAGATGAGTTGATCTCTCAAGATGAGCAGTCTTGATAAAATTAGCGAAACCCCAATCTGAACCTTTGGTAGGAAAGATATATTCAGTAGTACGTTTGTGTAACCCGACTGGCTTACCATCCTTGTCAAGCAGACTAAATCTAGCTTTGGTCTTTACGTCCTTGGCCATGGCAGAATCAAGAACCAGAAACACAGATATTGAATCTCCGAGTTTCTCATTGGGGCAACCGTTTGGGTAATACGCCACAAACCAGTTGTGACCTCCAACTGTGAAAGGATCAGACTTCACGTGCTCGCCATGCTTGATTCGCTCCTTGAGTCTCGAGTATCCATCGATGTTGATCACATATGAACTTTTCTCAGATCCAGCTACCATGGCAGCAGAAAGATTGCAAAGCTTCGACATTAGCTCGGTTGAAAGAATGACAGGAGGGGGAGATTTTCGCTGCGGGCGTCTATATAGAATTGGCGTGGGAAGTTTAGATCGATCTACTTGAGAGCCGGTCCTCAAACGGAAATAGTACCAAACGGTTAATTTGCTGCTATCTATGAATCTACCTTCACGAGGAGATGCCGGTGAATTAATCTGCTACAGTGGAAGATGGAAGTCTTTTCTTTAGTTTTTCCTTTTGACCTGGAGCTCTATGATTCCATTAACTCGACATAGCAGACTTCTGCCGCAGACAAAAGGGTTCAATCCTTATGTCTCTAATAATATGAAAGGAAAACGTACTGTTCGAAAGAAAAAAGGAAAGCGTGGGACCCACCATCTTCGTGGAGATCGGATGGTACACGACAAAGTTTTTAAAATTTTAATGTCCTTCGGTGATTCTACCTCCGCTTCTAAATATAAAATATTTTGATAGGCTATTTTTAGTCCACCAAAACATTTTATATTTAGGAAAAGGATAGTACTCCTCCGAGAGATCGAACGAAACAATCCCCGGATCACTCGTTCCCGCACGTCGCGGTAGGCCCACGCGGACTTTACGCAAATCGCCATGCCCGCCGCCCATGCTCGCCTCGCCGCTGCAGCCAGGCGCCGCCTCGCCGCATGTATCTCGCTGGAGTGTCGTGCCTCCTTGCACCTTGTCGGAGCGCCGCGCCTCCTTGCACCTCTCCGCCGTCTTGTGTCCTGCATCCCCAGCTTCCCCAGCACCCCCAGCGGACCCACCGTCGTGCCGCTGCCTACAGCCATGGCCGCGCTGCCATGGCCTGCTCGCCGGTGCTCCCTGCCCCGCTACCCGCTGGTCATCTTCCGTCCTCCTTTCGCCGGTGCCGCCCTGCCCTGGTCTCCTTCCGCCGACGCGCGCGCCTCAGCCATGCTCCCCTCCGCCGACGACGGTGCTACAAGCGATGTCGGTGTTTGCTACATACGACAAACGGAGGTGCTATAAGGGGCGTTTGAGTTTGCTACGTGCGGCTGGCGGCGGCTGTACGAGACCTCCGGCATTGCTAGCGTCAGATTTTGCTACCATTTTTTGCTATAGTAGTTTTACTGTTTTGCTAGAATAGTATATAGCTTTTGTTGCGAGATCTCCGTCAAAATCTCCGACGAAGTCGGATTTGCTACAATATGATTTTTTTCTACATTTGTGTTATGTTTCTGCTATAATAATGTAAAGTTTTTGCTGCAAGTTTTCCTCCGAGGTCTCCCGGCAAAAGTCCCCGGCGAGTCTCCGTCGAGTTCAATTTTGCTACATTAGAAAAAACATTTTGCTATAGTCGTTTTGTGGTTTTGCTACAATAGCGTAATTTTTTTGCTACGAGGCCGGCGAGACTCCGATGATATTTTTCCGGCGAAGTCGGTTTTGCTACATTAGTACTGGCGACGGTTGTCTTTTCTGTTCTGTTTTTTGTCTGAACTGTTTTTTGCAATCCTGTAGCAAAACTGGGCATTATGTAGCAAAAGCGGGATTTAGTGTAGCAAAAGCGGGATGGGAGGACACGTGCCAGACTATCAGCAGGAGGACCCGGGTGATCGAAAGTTTTGATCTCGGGGGACACGTAGTACCTCCCTTATATTTAGAAACAAATGTAATATTTAATTATTTATAAGATACATATTGTTTACCGATCGGTAAATCCGATTACCCCCATGTAATCGACTTTCTCGAGCACCCTGGTAAATGGGCTTACCAGCCATAGTTTTGAGATATTTTGAATTGTAAATTTGGTTTTCAAATTAGCCCAGTAATCGTTCGGGATTTCACGGGTGTCGAGCGATTAAAAAGGTAAAAAAATCCAGGATGTTGAATTCAAAATTTAGTTTTCAAATTATATCATGTAATCTGTCCAGGATTTCTATGTAACCACGGTAACCATCGCTAAGTGGTCCAATGATCTATTTGTAATTTTTATTACTTTTAGATCTCATTAATAGATTGGTGGAAAAAAAACTATGAATCCTAAGCCTCCTAGGGGAAAAAAAACTAATTCGCTAACGAAAACCCTGATGCAGGTGCAATTTTGGTGGATCCAAACCATCTCGACCTTCCATATACACAAATTGTGTACAAATAATTTTGGTGAAATCGTTTGCCGGCAACCGTGCACTCTCTCTCTCTTTGTATAAAAAACACGCAACCCACTCCCCGTTAACAACGCTCCGTCTCGTGCGCCATTTTGGCCTCTGCTCGCCCACGGTTCGTCCTTGTCGGGCAGCCCGTCCCAAAAGTCCCAGGCTCGGTATAGGTAGGTCGTGCTTGGGCTCAAAAGCTCAGTCGAACGTGTCTCTCAGGCTCTCAGGCTAGGCTCGGGCTTCATGTTATGGCGGGTTTGTGGGGCAGCTAAACCTTTTCTGACCTGGAACTAGTTATTTTTTGAAAATGCTATATGCCGCCAAGTGCGGCGCAGGAGGTGGGAGGTGATTCCTAGTGGAGGCTCGTTGTGTCTCCTATGGCACGGACCCTCACGGAAATTTGCTCGCGGACCAGACCAGTACAGCTCAATTAAGTTCTTTTTTGTTTTTTGCTTTTTGTTTCTTTTTCTTTTCAATTAAATAATCCAAACAGTTTCAAAATATGAACAATTTTAAATTCAAATATTTTCAAATTTGAACAATTTTCAGTTTTGAATAATCCTTGAAGAGATCAATTTCAAAATCTGAACTTTTTAAACAAAAAAGAAAAATCAAAATGAAAAAAAAGGGTAGCATCACCTGGGTTGGCCCACCGCGTCGTAGCCGTAACCAACGCTTGAAGCGTTGTATCATGTATGGGGAAAGCCGACAAGGGAGGTTTGCGCCACACACCCCTTCGCCACATTAGGCCGACCAATTTAGTTTTCTCTCTCTTTTCTTCTATAATTTTCCTTTTTCTGTTTTTTTCCATTTTCTAAAAATGTTCAAAAATTGATAAAATTGTTTACGACATTGAAAAAAAATCTCATGAATTTGAAAATGTTCACGTTTTGAAAAAAAAGTTCATGATTTTTGAAAAATGTTCATATTTTATGAAAATTTGCTCATTATTTTTAGGTAAATGTTCACCGATTTTCCAAAATTGTACTTTAAAAATGTCCTGGTTTAAAAAAACAAAAAGTAAAGAAGTAGAAGAAAAGGAAAACAGAAACAGAAAAAAAAGATAATGGAAAGTTTGCCTACTATAGGTGGCGACAGTCCCGCGCTGCAAGAAGCGGCGTGTAGCACCTCCCTTTTTTTTTTGCTCTTCGGGTTGGGTTTGGGCCTAGGAAATCGAGATTTCCATCGCGCTAGGCTAGGTCGGGTTAGAGACCGGGTTTTCTGCTTCGGGCTTTTCAGGCCCGGCACCAAGTATGGCACCTACTCGTGACATTCACCCTCACAGACCGTCAAGTTCAAACCACCGTGCATGCATATTGCACGTGTCTTATTACGGATGGTTGAACGAGTTTGGGGATGAGAATGTCAACGATGTGTGGCCAAGACAAAGCAAAATTCAACGCTGCAAGTGCCGATCTATATGTTTGTCCCTAGATTCACAAACATACTCAAGCCTCGGCTTCGGGCAACAAATATTCAAAGCTTAACTTTATGCTTAGAATCACTTAGCCGACATATTTGTTAAGCACATGTAGATGAGTATCTTTCTGTCCATAAAAAGCTTGGCAATACTAAAGTAAATCAAGCTCGCCTTTAATCATGCATCCCAGCTAATACAAGACATACCAGTCGCCCTGAGATGCCATACCGATTACACAATTGATATAGATAGTTTTGCATAAATATATGCAACAATACGTAGAGAGATGCTTAGATACTTAGAATATTTCTTATAGGTACAACGATCATACATGCAAACATATTTATAGAGCTAAGTAAAGACATAGTAGATACTAAGCTGGACTAGAAACCATGCTCATTAGCGAGGCTACTAAATTGTCATGATAATATCTTTGGCCGCTTTCAGCTCAGCCGGCAGGAAGCTAGCAACCAGCTCCTTGAGAATAGATGTATAGCTGCTTTTCAGATGTTGGTAGCCCTCACATGACATCATGGTCTCCAAATTGGAAGGAGAAGCGAGGAACTCGAAACAAGCTTTCTTGATACCATGGAAGCTATGTTTCTCCGCTAGAGCTAAACTGGTCGCCACCATGTCAGAGTCGATGAGGTTGCACATCCTGTCCTCGCATATCAGCTTCAGCCTATCGATTTTGTACCTGTCCGCTGTGACAAGTAGATTGCAAGCCATCCTCCCATCTATTTGTGCATCACCTCCTTTGTTACACAATCGCGCAGCGAAAATAGATCAAACAAAAAACAAGAACACAGAACATGAAAATCCTTGCGGGAAAAAACCATGAAACGCACGACGGCGTATCACTATAATTGGGAGGAGTATTACAATACATGAGAGGACAAACCCTCTACGTGCTATCAATATGTTAGAACTCTCTCAATCTAATCTATGACTACCTGACACTATATAAAGGGGCAAACAACTCTCTTTCTTGGCGGACACGAATAGAGTTCTACATGTGCTACGTCTAGCACGATTGGCACACCGCAAGGACTCCTTCTATAGTACATAGGATTCAGATCATATTTAACAATCTCCACCTTGAGTCAAAATCCCTTATAAAAGACATAGATAGCATTCAACTCCCCAATTAAAGTCATCATCACAAGTAAACCTTGTGTCTTGAAAGGTCCATAGGACAAATAAACTTCTATGAAGTCACATTGAGCAAATCAAATGGTAGGTCGTCCAAAAACAACATAGCTGTCAACAAAGCAGACATACGAACTTGGGTCTTTCATAATACCCGATAAAAGTCTCTATGTCACTGACCTCCAAAAGCTAAAATTGTTCAATCATCAAATGACACAAGTCATCATATCTCCTGTGGTGTTTGAGTAAGCGCAAAGCTCATAGTTCAACATCTTGGTGCACATAACATTGTGAAGAACTCATCTCATGGAATCTGAACGTGCTACAAAAGCACAAACCTCGACAAACAATACTCATACAAAAGCATCTGGTATGAAGGACATCTCGTACAAAATCTGTCGTCTTGTAATGGTTGATGAAAAATCCATGATATGGTTAAAAACTGTCCATGTAAAACAACTGGCGGATGCAGGAACCTTCTCAACATGCAACGGAGCTTAAACTATGCAATAGATCCCTCTTAAAAGAGCAAAGACAACCGAACAATGTTGTAGTATCTAGCAGAAACAAATCTCCTCTTGCACCTCAAACTGATCCTGATCACAAACTTGAATAATAAAGACAAAAACCTTTACATGCATAACAGCAAAAACTCTGGAAAGAAAAGAGTATATGCTAGCTACCAACAGGCTTAATCACCTCCTCCATAATTTTTTAATTTCTGAATTGTGTTCTTCATGTAATCGCAGCAATATAATATCATAAATTTGCATCCACAATATCTCCCATATAAATTCTATTGAATATGACAATCATAAAACTTACTTGAAATTCCAGCCTTCAAATAAGATAACCCAAAAACGAACGAGTCGTCATAAAACGCCGCAAGTAGAACCGCCATAATGTTGAGCTCAAACTGTAGTACAGACTGTCCGCAGCAGCACACATAATCAGCCAATTGTATGGCAGGCTTCAACAAACTCCATCTTAAAGTGAATACTATCAAAACGATGATCATCTCAGCGGCAAATCGTCGAACGTAGGTGGCGCGGGTAGAACCGGTATTGGGACCGAGATAGAGCGTGGGCCAATGCTCGAGCTGGAATAATAGATTGTTCACTTTGTCCGTGCCGACGGTAACACCAGTATAAATTACACATGTGCTAGAATAATCCGCATCTTAACTTGGCGAAACAAGCCAGACCAAAACTACTCTTAAGAATCATAAACAGCGGAATAATAAAGCTTAGCATTGATGGCCTTTAGACACGTGGATGAAACATGGGATAAAGGATCAGATCGATCTATCCTGGAACTCTTTGAAGTGCATGTAGTACGGAGTAGATCAGATCAATACGTGGTTGCTTTGGGGACTTGATGCTTAACCTGATCGATGTAGAACTTCTACCTTCGACTAGCTGCTTCTGTAGATCGGCTCAACCGAATAGCAGTTCCTGTCGGACACGACAGTAAAAATCGATTAGGTGAATCAATGACGCGACGGGTTACTTCGGCCGTAGAAAATTGTTTCCTTCCAGATAGAACACAGAGGAACAAAGCGAAGGCGGCGCTCGGGACGCCGGCCAAAGAACTCTGCGTCGTAGTCTCCAGATCCGATCTTTGGTGAAGTTGCACGATGCCGCAAGATTCAGCTGCTGATCTAATGAAGATGATGCTGCGCGATGCTGCCCGGGAGCGCATCGGAAAGTCTCCCGGGCAACAGATCTTGAAACCTTAGGCTCTGATACCATTTGTTACACAATTACGCAGCGAAAATAGATCAAACGAAGAATAAAAACACATATTTTTACGCTACCATCCCCATAGCCTACAACGGGGGATTACTCACTTATAGATAGGGAAAACATTGATGGTCGATGGAGATGATAGTGAAGATCGATGGAGATGGCTCCGGGGGCACTTTCCCGTCCCGGCAGGGTGCCGAAACAGAGACTTTCTGTCCCCCGAATCTCCCCTTCGGTGGCGACGGCGCAGCGGAACTTTTTTTTGGAAAAACGTCGAACCTCCCGGAGTTTTTAGGTCAGAAGGCTTCTTATAGGCGAAGAGGGAGACCGAGGGGGTGCCTAGGGCCACCACACCATGCCATGGCGCGGCCAGGCCCAGCCCGCGCCTGGGGGTGGTGTGGCCAGGCCCTAGCTCTCCTCCGTCTTGTATTCTGGCTCCGTGAGTCTTCTGAAAAAATAGACACTTTGGCTTTTGTCCCGTTCAATTCCGAGGATATTCATTTTCTGACTTTCCTGAAACCAAAAACAGCAGAAAACAGACAGCTGGCACTATGGCTCTTGTTAATAGGTTAGTCCAAGAAATCATATGAAAAGTACTCCAAAGTCTGGACAAAACACAAGAAAGTGGATAAAATCAAGCATGAAGCATCAAAAATTATAGATATATTTGCAATGTATCAAGGGGCTTTGATTCCGGTTCGTGGCATTAACCGGGACAAAAAACCCTCCCCTGGCTATATATAAGCCCAACCCTTTGCCCCTTGCCACCAAATTTTGCTGGATTGTGTGTGAGGTGTGGGTGCTAGCTTTTTTTTCTTTGATTGCACACAAGGTGTTCGACGAAATGTCCGAGTCACACTTAAGTTTGCACAACACAGTATCCTCGGCTGAGGTTAGCAACCTTATCTTCTTTATCTGTAACTGATACAAAAATATTGCATGTGTCCATGTAGGGTGGTCATTTTACTATTCACGATGTTATTGTAATGGCTAATTATTATGACGCAGATCGATGCACGGATGCGATGGATGTATGGCGACCGACGCGATTCCGATTTTATTGCAGGCCTGCATAAATTTATCGATTTGGCTAAGGCAAACAAAGTGGATAATTTTATGCCTTGTCCCTACGTCGACTGTCGGAACGTGGCGGAGCACTCTGCCCCGAGAATCCTTCAACGCCATCTGCTTCGAAGAGGTTTCATGCCCGGATATTATTGTTGGGCCATGCACGGAGAAAGAGGGGTTAGGCTGGAAGAAAATGAAGAAGAGGAGGATAATGACAGCTATCCTATGTTCCTTGAGGAATACGGTGATACTGCAATGGAAGACAATGAAGAAGAGGGAGACGACAATGAAAAAGAACAACGAGCATCGGATGAGCCCGCTGATGGTCTTGGTCGGGTCATTTCTAATGCAAAGCAACAATGTGATACAGAAAGGGAGAAGCTTAAGTTGGAGGCCATGCAAAAGGATAACAAAAAGTTGTTGTACCCAAATTGCGAAGATGGCAGCACAAAGCTCGGTACCACACTTGAACTGCTGAAATGGAAGGCAGAGACTAGCTTATCTGACAAGGGATTTGAGAAGTTACTAAAAATAATGAAGCCGAAGCTTCCAAAGGATAACGAGCTGCTCGAGACAATGTACGAAGCAAAGAAGACTATCTGCCCTTTAGGATTAGATGTGGAGAAGATACATGCATGCATTAATGACTGCATCCTGTACCGCGGTGAGAAGTACGAGATATGGATAAATACCCGGTATGCACTGCATGTCGATACAAGATCAAACAAGATGACCCTGGTGATGTTGAGGGCGATGATGAGCCCCCAGGAAGAGGGTTCCTACTAAGGTTATGTGGTATGCTCCTATAATACCACAGTTGAAACGTCTGTTCAGAAATAAAGAGCATGCCAGGTTGTTGCGATGGCACAAAGAAGAGCGTAAGAAAGACGGGAAACTGAGACACCCCACCGATGGGTCACAATGGAGAAACATCGAGAGAAAGTACTCGAACTTTGCAGGTGACACGAGGAACTTATGGTTTGGTCTAAGTACAGACGGCATGAATCCTTTTGGGGAGCAGAGCTGTACTCACAGCATCTGGCCAGTGACTCTATGTATCTACAACCTTCCTCCTTGGTTGTGCATGAAGCGGAAGTTCATTATGATGCCAGTGCTCATCCAAGGACCGAAGCAACCCGGCAACGACATTGATGTGTACCTAAGGCCATTAGTCGATGAACTTTTGCAGTTATGGGCAGAACCAGGTGTAAAGGTGTGGGATGAGCACAAACAGGAGCCATTTGACCTACGAGCGTTGTTGTTCGTAACCATCAATGATTGGCCTGCTCTTAGTAACATTTTAGGATAGTCAAACAAGGGATACAATGCATGCACACACTGTTTAGATAAGACTAAAGGTACATATTTGGTTAAATGTAAAAAGGTTGTGTACCTAGGGTGTCATAAATTTCTTACGACCAATCATCAAGTAAGAAAGAAAGGCAAGCATTTCAACGGTGAGACAGATTACCGGAAGAAGCCTAAGCTCCCTAAAGGTGCTGATGTATTTGGTATGGTGAAGGACCTAGAAGTAATCTTTGGAAATGGTCCTGGCGGTCAATCTATTCTGAAAGACTCCATTACCGGACACACTGCCATGTGGAAAAAGAAATCTATATTTTGGGAGCTTGAGTATTGGAAAGACCTAGAGGTCCGTTCTTCAATCGACGTGATGCACGTGACGAAGAATCTTTGCGTGAACCTGCTAGGCTTCCTGGGCGTGTATGGGAAGACAAAAGATACACCAGAAGCACGGGAGGACCAACAACGTATTAAAGACCCATACAACAAGCATACTGATAAAGGAAGTGAATACTTAAGCAGCTACGCTCTTACCAAAGCAGAGAAGGAAATATTTTTTGAAGTCCTTTACAGTACCAAGGTCCCGGCTGGCTTCTCATCAAATATAAAAGGAATAATAAATATGACAGAGAAAAAAAATTCAGAACCTGAAGTCTCATGATTGCCACGTGATTATGACACAGTTGCTTCCGGTTGCATTGAGAGGGCTTCTACCAAAAAATATTCGATTAGCCATTGTGAAGCTATGTGCATTCCTCAATGCAATATCTCAGAAGGTAATCGATCGAGAAAGTCTAGAAAGGCTACAGAAGGATGTGGTCCAATGTCTTGTCAATTTTGAGTTGGTGTTCCCCCCGTCCTTCTTCAATATTATGACGCATCTCTTAGTTCACCTAGTCGAAGAGATTTCCATTTTTGGTCCTATATTTCTGCACAATATGTTCCCCTTCGGGAGGTTCATGGGAGTCTTAAAGAAATATGTTTGTAATCGTGCTAGGCCAGAAGGAAGCATCTCCAAGGGCTATGAAACAGAGGAGGTCATTGGGTTCTGTGTAGACTTTCTTCCTGACCTTAAGACGATTGGTGTTCCTGAATCACGGTATGAGGGGAGACTGAGTGGAAAAGGCACGCTAGGAAAGAAAGCAATGATATTTAGGGACGGACATTCTTTGAATCAAGCACACTACATAGTTCTACAAAGTTCTACCTTCGTGGCTCCGTATATCGAGGAACACATGAATGTTGTACGCTCCAAGTTCCCGGGGAAGGATGACTACTGGATTAAAGAAAATCACATGGAGACTTTCGACACTTGGTTGCAATTACATCTCATGAATAACACCACTATTGGAGATCAGCTCTACTTGTTGGCCACGACACCATCTGCGACTGTATTGACTTTCCAAGGGTACGAGATAAATGAGAATATATTTTACACGATTGCCCAAGATAAAAAGAGCACCAACCAAAACAGTGGTGTCCGCTTTGATGCAACATGCGAGAATGGGAAAAAGGACACATACTATGGTTACATAGATAAGATATGGCAACTTGACTATGGACCTACTTTTAAGGTCCCTTTGTTTCGGTGCAGTTGGGTCAACATGAATGGAGAAGGGGTAAAGGTAGACCAGCTGTACGGAATGACAACAGTGGATCTCAAGAATCTTGGTTATAGAGACGAACCATTCGTCCTAGCCAATGATGTGGCTCAGGTTTTTTATGTGAAGGACATGTCCTCTAGACCGAAAAAAGAAAAAAATAAGGAAACGAATACATCAGACGATGATCCCAGGCGTCACATAGTTCTTTCAGGGAAAAGAAACATCACGGGAGTCGAGGACAAGACAGACATGTCAGCAGATTATGATAAGTTTGATGAAATTCCGCCCTTCACCGTGAAAACTGACCCAAGCATCCCGTTAAGCAAAAAAAAGATGCTCCATGGTTACGGCCTAAGAAGCGATCATAGGCAAGGGATCGACATATGCGACGAAGGATTCATACCCTAAACCCTAAACCCTAAACCCTATGTAAATCTATGTATTGTATGGAAACTTTATGTGATGTATGAAAACTTTATATGAGAAGCTCGAACATGATAGGTCATTTTGTGAAGCTCCGCCACGGAAGATTTCCCAATCCTTTCCCCAACACTGTTACAGGAGATGGAGTCTTTCACGGGCTTGCAGGGAAATTTTTCTGGCGGAGCTTCCGAAGATGTCGTAGGGCGTGTGCAGCAACGACATCTTCGAGAAGCTCCGCCACGGGAGATTTCCCAACCCTTTCCCCAACACCGTTAGAGGAGATGGAGTCTTTCACAGGCTTGCAGGAAAATTTTTCCGAGGCGGAGCTTCCGAAGATGCCATAGGGCGTGTGCACCAACGACATCTTTGAGAAGCTCCACCACGAGAGATTTCCCAACCCTTTCCCCAACACTGTTAGAGGAGATGGAGTCTTTCACGGGCTTGCAGGGAAATTTTTCCGAGGCGGAGCTTCCGAAGATGCCGTAGGGCGTGTGCACCAACAACATCTTCGAGAAGCTCCGCCACGGGAGATTTCCCAACCCTCCATCCATGGGGATGAAACTCTCTCTACCTATGTTGGCTTGTTGAGCTGCTTGCCATGGCGTATCGATGCTCCTTTTATAGGCACGACGCTGCTTCTACTTTGTCTTGTTCCTCTGACAGGGCGTTGTGCGCTACATGCTTTATCTCATCGAGCAGTGCGTCCACCCACACGTCCTTATCCCGCCGACAGCTTTAGTCTCGGTTGCACCCACTAGTCGGGACTAAATGTTACCCACATGTCCTTATCCCACCGACAGCTTTAGTCTCGGTTGCACCCACCAGCCGGGACTAAAGGTTACCCATGCATCCTTATCCCACCGACAGCTTTAGTCTCGGTTGCACCCACCAACTGGGACTAAAGGTTACCCACGCGTCCTTATCCCACCGACAGCTTTAGTCTCGGTTGCACCCACCAACCGGGACTAAAGCTTCTTAGCCCGGGGCTGAGCCTTGCTGAACTTGAAGTGGATCTCTGATGAAATAGAATGTTGTGAACCTATAAATTATTATTTTTAAAATTCAGAAGCATTATATCATGTACTTGTAGTTCAAATCTTGGCAACCTCCTACCGATTCGGCAGGAATTTGTCTTTTTCATGAGGGATGGACGGAAAGGTTCCAGATATATCGGTTGGGAAATTGTCCATATAAGGTGGTATAGTATTTTTGAAAAATGGGTTGGTACCAATGCCAAACTTTAATTTGGCGGTTGCTTCAGAGAACACTCCGATTTCGGCACCTCAAAAATGGAAATTGGCTTTTTCGTGCGTCGAAAAGGAAAACTTCCTCCTGCAACATCGTAAGCCATCCCAAGATGCACATGTGTGCACAATATAGGCACATTATCACAAACTATGCCCTGATTCTAGCTATAACATTGGTGGTTTGAGCTAAATGCCATGAAACCTCGAACATGATAGGTCATTTTGTGAAGGATTTTTTTATCATGTTTGCAATTTTTCTAGTTTAATATTTTTCCTTGTAACTGTGACACATAATATGACACCACGTGAAGGTTTCACTTTGTTTGGATCATTTTTGAATTTCTTATGCCCGTTTCAAACTATATTCAAAACAGCGGGCATGAAGCTTCTTAGCCCGGGGCTGAGCCTCGCTGAACTTAAAGTGGATCTCTGATGAAATAGCATGTTGTGAACCTATAAATGATTATTTTTTAAAATTCAGAAGCATTATATCATGTACTTGTAGTTCAAATCTTGGCAACCTCCTACCGATTCGGCAGGAATTTGTCTTTTTCATGAGGGATGGACGGAAAGGTTCCAGATACACCGGTTGGGAAATTGTCCATATAAGGTGGTATAGTATTTTTGAAAAATGGGTTAGTACCAATGCTAAACTTTAATTTGGTGATTGCTTCACAGAACACCCCGATTTCGGCACCTCAAAAATGGAAATTGGCGTTTTCGTCCGTTGAAAAGGAAAACTTCCTCCTGCAACATCGTAAGCCATCCCAAGATGCACATGTGTGCACAATATAGGCACATTATCACAAACTATGCCCTGATTCTAGCCATAACATTGGTGGTTTGACCTAAATGCCATGAAACCTCGAACATGATAGGTCATTTTGTCAAGGATTTTTTATGATGTTTGCAATTTTTCAAGTTCAATATTTTTCCTTGCAACTGTGACACATAATATGACACCATGCGAAGGTTTCACATTGTTTGGATCATTTTTGAATTTCTTATGCCCGTTTCAAACTATATTCAAAACGACGGGCATGAAGCTTCTTAGCCCGGGGCTGAGCCTCGCTGAACTTGAAGTGGATCTCTGATGAAATAGCATGTTGTGAACCTATAAATGATTTTTTTTTAAATTCAGAAGCATTATATCATGTACTTGTAGTTCAAATCTTGGCAACCTCCTACCGATTCGGCAGGAATTTGTCTTTTTCATGAGGGATGGACGGAAAGGTTCTAGATACACCGGTTGGGAAATGGTCCATATAAGGTGGTATAGTATTTTTGAAAAATTGGTTGGTACCAATGCCAAACTTTAATTTGGTGGTTGCTTCACAGAACACCCCGATTTCGGCACCTCACAAATAGAAATTGGCTTTTTTGTGCGTCGAAAAGGAAAACTTCCTCCTACAACATCGTTAGCCATCCTAAGATGCACATGTGTGCATAATATGGGCACATTATCACAAACTATGCCCTGATTCTAGCCATAACATTGATGGTTTGACCTAAATGCCATGAAACCTCGAACATGATAGGTCATTTTGTGAAGGATTTTTATGATGTTTGCAATTTTTCAAGTTCAGTATTTTTCCTTGCAACTGTGACACATAATATGATATCACGCAAAGGTTTCACATTGTTTGGATCATTTTTGAAAATTTCTTATGCCCGTTTCAAACTATATTTAAAACGGCGGGCATGAAGCTTCTTAGCCCAGGGCTGAGCCTCACTGAACTTGAAGTGGATCTCTGATGAAATAACATGTTGTGAACCTATAAATGATTTTTTAAAAAATTCACAAGCATTATATCATGTACTTGTAGTTCAAATCTTGATTTTTTTTTAAATTCCAAATTATGCAGTAAATATTTTGTTAATGCAATTTTAATTGAAAATAATAAAATTGTATAGTTCAAATAAAAATATTTGAAAAAAGAAAATGGTTTTTGATTAGTTATTTAAATTGAAGCACTTTTCCTGTTAAAAGTTTTTTGAAATTCCAAATTATGTAATAAATATTTGTTAATGCAATTTTTATTGAAAATAGTAAAATTGTATAGTTCAAATAAAAATATTTGAAAACAGAAAATGGTTTTTGATTATTTATTTAAATAGAAGCACTTTTCCTGTTGAAAGTTTTTTGAAATTCCAAATTATGCAATAAATATTTTGTAATGCAATTTTAATTGAAGATAGTAAAATTGTATAGTTCAAATAAAAATATTTGAGAACAGAAAATGGTTTTTGATTTGTTAACTAAATTGAAACACTTTTCCTGTTAAAAGTTTTTTGAAATTTCAAATAAATAATCATCTTAAATTGAAACATCTTATTAATTAAAGAAGAAAACAAATTTGAAAATGCGGGAAGACCAAAAGGTTTGCCAAAATCTGAAAAACGGGTCAATGATCCCGGTTCGTCCCACCAACCGGGACCGATGATCCTGGGTGCGCGCGCTGCCATCAACACGCCGTTGGTCCCGGTTGTTGGTACGAACCGGGACCAAAGGATCAACGGTCCCGGTTGTTGGTACGAACCGGGACCAAATGTCTGTACTAGATAACTGTTCCCCTCCTTCTTCTTTCCTATTCACTTCACTCGCAAAACGCCTAAGGAAAATCATGCGCGGAGCAAAACAACGCCGTCAGGCTGCCAGATTTTCGAGCCGGCCGACATCGACCGTGCCGCCGTCGACCATGCTGCTCGAGCCCACGCTGCTCCGCCTCTAAAATAATTTTAGTAATTGCAAAAATATTTATTTATTTAAAAATAATTTAAAAAAGGATTAAAATTGGAAAAAATCATAACTAATTCATTTTAAATCAGAAAAATGTGTACAATATATCAAAATTTTCAGAAAAATGAGCTCTACCATTTCAAAATGTAAGCATTCATATTCATACAACTTTTGAACCTTACTTTACATAGAGGAACATCGACACCCCCTAAGTACCATAGGTTCGATTGTTTGTCCACCTAGGGCATTCCAAACCGACATAGAAAATAAGTGCATAGTGTTTTGCATTATTTGTATTATAGTAACTTGCAAATCTTAATTTGTAGATACTATGGATCCAACACAGCAAGATACTATGATTCCAGAACATCAGGAAAACATCCTCCACGGAATGATCTGCGAAAATGAAGATATCGATATCGATGTCACCAGTGAGTTTCTGAACGATTCTGGTCAGGGAGATGAGTCTCTCAACCGAGGAGACGACTCCGGTGAGGTAGAAACCGAAGCTTGGGATAGGGGAGAAGCCGATGAGGGAGAAGGCGCGGCTTCGATGGAACCTTAAATCTCGCAAACACCGGCGAGGTGTATATATGTATTTTTGTAATTAAAATGCTGCTGTCCATATATATACATGCATATATTAACACTCTTTCTTCTTTTAGCCCTCCGGATCGAGAACTTCCGTAAGAACGAAACGAGGCCCAACGAAAAAGTTGGATGACACTGTGAGTATAGGATCAACGTGGTCGGTGTAGATGGCGAACCGCAAGCTACCGTCGATGTCACAAGAAAAATTGTCAAGCAATGCGGAGTTCTTGTGAGGGACTACATCCCGATCACCGTTCAAGAATGGAATCGGCCAAGCGGCAGTGGAGTCCCGTATGTCAGCCACAGCGCCAAAGATAAGCTTTTTGACAAGCTCATGATTAATTTCCTCCTGCCGATGCCATATGTGAATCCAGATGAGGAGGAGAGAGCAAGAATGGAGCTTGTGCAAAGAGTCAAGAAGTTTGCTCTCATCAAGATGGCCGATGCATTTAAGAAGTGGAAGAAGAAACTGTACAATAACTTTGTCAAGGTAGAGAAGACTCTGAATTTCAATCAAGGCGGCTATGCTAAGTTAAGACACCAGTGGGAGGATTTTGTGAAGTACAAGACATCAGAGAAAGCTAAGGAAAGGTCTAGAATAAATACGAAGAACGCTGCTAAGAAAGTATACCATCATAACATGGGGCCTGCTGGCTACGCCAGTTGCATGCCTAAGTGGGATGCACTTCAGGTCAATTACATAGCTGCCGGGATCAGACCAGAGCCCGCAACATGGACACCACGGGCGAGAAATTGGTTTTACGGCCATGAGGGCACGTTGGACAAATAAGGGAGGGCAATATATAATTAGAAACACAAAGATGATCCCCTACTGCCCATTGACGATATTAGAAATGCAGTAGATGATGTTGCAGCGGGACGGTTCGTTCCTGATAGAGAGAACGACGAGCTCACACGCGCCCTTAAAAATCCTGAACACGACGGACGAGCACGAGGCACACCAGGCTCTAAGCCATGGAAGGTTGCCTTGCCCCCGAAAATGAAGAGATATCCCGATAAAAGCCATCAGAGGAGAAAGGAAAGGGAGGCAGCTGAGAAAGCGGCCGCTGCAGACCGGCTGCATAATGTAGAAGAAGCATTAAAGTGGCACCAGGATCAACTCGACAGACTTAGCCAGCAAGGTACTAGCGGCCAATCTCAGCGGCACGTGGTAGAAACTACATTCAAGGGTACCGACGCCCTATCGAATAAGAAAAGTAGCGTCGCTTCCACGCAGCTCCATGATGTTGATGATGCACCGACGACATCTCCTCCTAAACGCTACCCAGTGGATGATATCACGGAGACCACAGCTTGTGAGCTAAAGGTGCAGGTTATGAACTTATGGGTGACGACGACGGTTGGCATGGCGGTACCAATTGCGCCTAACCCAACTTGGCATTGCAGACCGGTTCCAAAAGGGTACGCTGTCGTCACGGTGGATGAGGTGAAGGAAGATTTTGAGGAGATGAAGCTATACCACCCCGTAGGGGGAGATATGGAGCTGACTCAACTAGGAGAAGCCAAAGAGGGAACTATTCTATGGCCAAAGGAGCGCATCATGCTT
The DNA here is from genome assembly GCA_916181665.1 of Avena sativa. Lineage (NCBI taxonomy): Eukaryota > Viridiplantae > Streptophyta > Magnoliopsida > Poales > Poaceae > Avena > Avena sativa. Next base: position 452,170,559 of record OV702295.1, on the reverse strand, counting down.
CCAAATTATGTGCCGCCAAGGCCACCCACTCCTCAAAGCAGCAATCCACCTCCGCCACCACCTCACCATTCCCTAGCACAACCGTCGCCTTCACTGCCTCACCACTCAACGCAACCGTCTCCATCGCCGCGTCAGCCGTCTCCGCCGCCGCGTCAGCCGTCTCCGCCGCCGCGTCAGTCGTCTCCATCCCCTGAGCCTTAGAGACAAAAGAGGAAGTATACTAAGAGGGGAAGCACCACCAGTAGCAGCAAGAGCACGTTCCGATCACCGAAACGTAAGCTATCGCCCCTCCCAAAAGTACCTCATCAGAATATGAAGAAGCTACCTTGCGAGAAGACATGTGAGGAAACTGCTGTGGCCGCAGCTGCCCGTTATGAAAAGTGGAAGATTGACATGGCTAACAAGAAAAAGCCGATAGAAGCATTCTTCTCGGTCACCGCAGAAGATAAAGCCAAAGCAGCCGTGCTTAAGATTCAGCTTCACCAACCCATAGCGCTCATATCAGACTATAATCGCTCTATTACCAAGTCGGCTGAGGCAAAAGAGCGGGGAGTCGGGAAAGAAGTTGCTCAGCTCGGACAACACAAAAATCAATCGATCAAACCGCTCAAAGTGTACGATACCAATGAGTGGAGAGCCCAGGAGTGGCATGATCCGAACATTGATCCGGAGTTTGTTCGACTGTACGGAAAAAAAGCCCAATTATATAGACTGTTATTACTGAGTACATGAGCCGTATGGATGAGTTCGAGGGGTACCAAGAAACAACATACGTGTACCAATACGGGGCTCCTCTCGTTAAACCCGAGTTAGTCAAAGATCTACCAATAAAAATGTGAAGATTGCATAACTGGTATATCCAAGCCTGTGCTGAATCCAAAAACTGGATCTATGCTGCATATAAACACCACCATTACAGTCATGGAGATGACTTCCTACTGATCGAATTTCCAGAATTATTTCTGTTTTACCAACAAGACACTCTCGACAAAACACCACCATTACGGTCATGGAGACGCTCTCAACAAAAAATATTAATTTCTGTAATTAAGTCTTTCTAGCTCAGCTCATTCGTTGCTTTTATAATCTTACTCATCACTATACTAATTATATATGCAGAATAAAGATTCTCGAATGCAACAAAGGACAAATCTATGATCTTGGGTTTGTTGACTGCAATTTCGTTCACGAAGTTACTCTAAAAACAAAACCCAAAGAGACAGAGGACAACTTGGTACAAGCGTTGACGTATTTCAGCAACAGAAGGGAAATACTATTCCCTCACAACGCTGGGTGAGTGTTACTGTCTTGTACACATTCTATTTTCGCTTACTCGATGTTAAGCATATAATTGACTTGTGTTATATTTTGTTAGTGTGTCCAACTTCCACTATATTCTGTTAATCATTGTTGTTGACATCGGAGTAGTAAAAATCCTGGACTCGAAACGCACTAAAGGGATTCACAGCATAGTAAATCAAAATTTTCTACGGAAGCGAACAGAGGGAAAGCCAAGATCTAATCTAGGAGATGCAAACAACGAGAGAGATTGGATTAGATCTTCATACCCTTGAAGATTCGCACAGCGGAACGTTCGTCGGAACGTGGGTGATGTAGTCGTACTCGCTTCTCCTCCTCGCGATCCGATCCGATCTAGCACCACAAGTGGCGGTGCCTTCGTGAGATGCACACGTGCAGCACCTCGACGTCTCCTCCTTCCTTGGTCCAGCAAGTATGGTAGAGAGATGGGTTGGATCTACAACGCGACAGCGCGGTGCAATTGGTGGAGAATTTCTGCAGCAGGGCTTCGCCTACAAGCAGTCGGGAGGAAGAGAGGAGGGCAGCAGGGCGGCTAGGGTTGGAGGGGAAGGTGTGTAGGTGTAGGGAGGGGGCGCACCAGCCCTCTATATATAGAGGGGGGTGGGGCCAGCCCTTGCCCATCCTCCAAGCCTATCTCTAGTTTAAACGATTTAAACTCTCCCTTCTAGAAACCCTATCTTATCTCTAGTTTAAACGATTTAAACTTATCTAGGATCGGCTGGGCCCTATGGGGCCTTGTGCCCCTGGCCCAATGCGGCCAGGACACTCCCTCATAGGCCCATGCCCCCTCCCGGAAGGTGGGACCACGTTGGCCCCCTTCCGGAAGGTTCTAGAAGCTTCCGGTACAATACCGATTAATCCGGAACAATTCCGAACTCCAAAAACTGCACTGCCTTATATGAATCTTATTCTCCGGACCATTCCGGAACCTCTCGTGATATCCCGGATCCCATCCGAGACTCCGAACAAAAATTCATAAACCAAGTATCCAATCTATCCTAGCGTCGAGACACGTTAAGTGTGTGACCCTGCGGGTTCGAGAATATGCAGACATGATCTTCTATCAATAATCAACAGCGGGGTCTGGGCACCCATATTGACTCCCACACATTCATCGATGATCATATCGGATGAACCACGATGCCAGGATTCAATCAATCCCATATATATATTCCCTTCGTCTCGCGATATTTTACTTGCCCGAGATTCGATCGTCGGTATCGTCATACCTAGTTCAATCTCGTTCACAGCAAGTACTTTACTCGTTCCGTAATCCGATATCACTTTGTGATTAACTCCTTAACCACATGCTTGCAAGCGGTGTTGATATCAATTACCGAGTGGGCCCGAAGTATATCTCTCCGACTTGGGAGGGACAAATCCCATCTCGATACATACAACCCAACAGATACTTTCTGATCACCTGAGAGACACCTATATGATCACCCTCTCATAGGATGACGTTTGATGACCTCAAAGCTTTCTTCCGATACCAGGGAGTTGTATTATCTCATGGTCTAAGGAATACAATATTTGACATAGGAAAAGCTTCACAAAGATGAACACAAGGACACGATCTAATTGCTTCGCTTAGTTTGGGTCTGTCCACCATAACATTCTCCCAATGATATGATCTCATTATCAATTGACAACTCATGTCTATGGTTAGGAAACCTTAACCATCATTGATCAATGAGCTAGTCCATAGAGGCGTACTAGGGACACGGTGTTGTTCACAAACCACACAAGTATTAATGTTTCCGCTTAATACAATTCTAGCATGGAATATAAACTTTATCATGAACAAGAATTATAATAATAACATCTTTATTATTGCCTCTAGGGCATAATTCCAACACGCACACCATTAGAAAAGTGGGCGGACATGCAGGAATGCCTCCAGAAGGCTTGGAAACGGTTCACCGCCAAAACTAGGGGTGTTTGGAAGCCAGAACTTACATTTCAACCATTGACTGTAATTACTACTTGCTAGATCCACGCATCTCTTTGATTCTAGTTTCAATACCATCATTATCATGCTTGCTTATTATTTTGATTGAACTCCGTTCTCGTAAAGTGCTTGAGGCAGGAAGCGGGGAATAACTTATGTGGATACTATGTCTGTGAGTTTATTCGCCAGACCACCAAAGAGAAGGGCGCAGACCGGAACATAAAAAAAATTGAAGTACGATAAACAATAATCACAACTTTATTTTATTACCATCAATTGTATTTAGTTTCATTCATATATATTGATCCCCTTCTTTATATTAGATCGAACGGATGCGGGACGATCTTCTATCACAAGAACGCGTGCAAGCAATTCAAGAGGAAATTGCCGGATTCTTGTTAGAACAAGTCATAGATCCGAAAGGAGAATACTATTACCCGCTTCATTTGGAATGGTGAAGTGTAAAAAAGAAGATGTAAATTAATTAGATCAAATTCGTGTGAGAGTATCGTTTGTAATTATAATATGTTTCGACCAAGAAGACGGATGAGACGGTGTATAATATATTTGTGATCATGCATGATGTGTAATATATATATCGTGGTTTCATTATTGCTGTATATATGTAGTACCACTAAATTAATAAAATAAATTCTGCCACAGCACAAAAATAGCCCGAAAATCCTGCCGCGGCATAAAACCCTGCCGCGGCACAAAAATAGCCTGAAAATCCTGCCGCGGCACAAAACTCTGCCGCGGCACAGAGACCAACGATCCCGGTTCGTGCCAAGAACCGGGACCAATGATCCACTCCCACTCGTCTCTCGCGCTCCCACGTGGAGACCCATTGGTCCCGGTTTGTTTCACGAACCGGGACTCCCCCCTCGTCGCGCGCCCGCCCATGTGGAGACCTATTGGTTCCGGTTCATGCACGAACCGAGACCAGCATTAGTCCCGAGTGATTGGTCGCAAAACCCGATTCCTATTCCTATTCCTAAACTAACTAGTACTTCCAAACCGGTCTCAACTAGCTAGTTCTAGGAGTCCGGCTCCAATACCTACTGGGACGTGCAGTACGTATATGTACGGTGGGAAGTGCATGCGAACGAATCGCACCTTGATTCTTTTGACAGCCGCCATTCGTTCCAATACCTCTTCTATCACAAGAACACGTGCAAGTCATTCAACGATAATGGTCGCAAAGCTGCATATCAGTGATAGAACCGTATCGAATTCAGGTGAGGAGGTGATCCGTCATTCTTTTCCTTGGTGGCTGCTATGATGGTGCCAGAGGCAGGTGACAGACGTCGGCGTCATGATCAGAGATTTCTTTGGAGATTGTTTTCTTTCTTGGCCGATGGTCCTTCACGCAAAACCTTGCGTTTTGCTGTCTTTTTTCTTTGCCAGGTCAACGTGACTTGTACTATGATCTTTGATATATAAATGAGACACATATTACCATGGAAAAAAAAGAGCAACTCGAGTACTAGTACATACGTACCCAATACAGTCTGCCTGCCCGCAAAGTACATGCACGCAACATCTCCACTTTTGTTTTTCCAAACTTGCCAAGTACGAACGGCTTGAGCTGAGGCCCTTAAGGTGGCGCCCTGGTGTGACTTTGCTATGGTTCATGCATCGTTGCGTGACTTGCTTCTGCATCGCCCTTCTAGCAAGGGGTCGTTACACCGGGGGCGTCGCCCCAGACTCGGCTATTTGATGCCATTCGTGTGTGCTTGGTCTCACTACGGGAAAAGACTGATACGCCGATGGTCGGGTTCCGTCGGTGTAGCCCCAAAATCCCATCGGCGTAGGCTGCGCCGACGGCTACCGTCGGCGTACATGTCCATAGGCGTAACCTCTCTACCCGTCGGCGTAGAAAAGCCGTCGGTGTATATAGCTACGCCGGCCGTTTGGCTACGTCGACAGCAAAACCGTCGGCCTAGATTTTCTCAACTTTTTTTTCCAATTTTTTTCCAATTTTTTTAACATTTTCGAATTGTTTAACTCATTAATCTCACATACACATTTTTAATTCTAAGTACACTTAATCTCAAATCAAATTGCACTAGTAGTCAAACTTCCGGATCGATCACCCATCCTAACACTACTTCAGTCCAATCACGCTTAACTTCTCCACTCTTTCCACATGAGCTTCCGATAAAGAAATTAGAACTTGTTATAAATACTATCATATCAATTCTATTAACCATTGGACTATAATGTTAGACTTCTTTATTTTTTACACTCTATACAATAATTTAAGTAAACAATAATGAATAAGTAATAATAATTTTAAATTCAAGTAAAAATAAAATAAATTCTTTTTATTTTGCCTTTTTTCCATTTAAAATTGAATAACTCATATGTACAAATCCGTAAATCGTAATTCGACAAATAATATATCCAAATCGATCAGAAAAATGAGAGGAATCAAAATATGACATCCTTATCATCTATTTAATTACGTATCGTAACTTTTTAATATTAGACTAACCGAAACTATGCCCCGATTCATGAAACACCCCGTTTTTAGCACTCAAAAAATAGAAAATGGCTTTTTGGTTCAACGCAAAGAAAACATTGCATTGGATCTCTGATGAAATAGCATATTGTGAACCTAAAAATGATTTTTGCAAAAAATCATGACCATCAGATCATGTAACTGTAATTCAAATCTGTCACACTTCCTACCGATTCGGCATGAATTTGTCTTTTTCACGAGGGGTGGACGGAAAGCTTTGAGATACCCCAGTTGGGACATTGTTCATTCAAGGTGGTCTAGTATTTTTAAAAAATGGGGTGGTATCATTTTGAAACTTTCATTTGGTGGTTGCTTCACAATACACTCCGTTTTTGCACTTGGAAAATGAAAAATGGCTTTTTGGTGCGACGAAAAGAAAAACTTCCGCCTGTAACATTGTTCGACATCCCATGATACACATGCATGCATAATATGGGTACATTATCGCAAACTATACCGTGATTCTAGCCATAATATTGGTTATTTGACCTGAAAGCCAGAAAACCTCGATTGAGATAGGTCATTTTGTGAAGGTTTTTTGAGACACAATCAATATATCAAGTTTGGTATTTTTCTTGCAACTATGTCACATAATATGACACCATGCGAATGTTTTGCATTGCTTCGACCGTTTTTGAAATTTTTATGTCTGTTTCAAACTACCGTCAAACTTTCTAAATCAGCGGACATGAAGATAATTAGCTCGAGGCTCAGCCTCGCTAAACTTGCATTGCATATATGATAAAATAGCATATTATGAACCTAAAAATGATTTTTGCAAAAAATCATGACCATAAGATCATGTACCTGTAGATCAAATCTATCAGAGTTCCTACCAATTCAGCATGAATTTGTCTTTTTCACAAGGGGTGGATGGAAAGCTTTGAGATACCCCGGTTGGAAAACTATCCATTCAGGATGGTCTAGTATTTTTTTAAAATGGGGTGGTATCATTTTGAAACTTTTATTTGGTGGTTGTTTCACAAAACACTCTGTTTTTTGCATTCGGAAAATGAAAAATGGCTTTTTGGTGCAACGAAAAGGAAAACTTCCTCCTGCAACATTGTTCGTCATCCCATGAAACACATGCATGCATAATATGGGCACATTATTGTTGGGTCCGTAGCATAGAAAACAAAAAAATTCCTACTGTGTGAACTACACGCCAAGATCTATCTACTAGGTACAAAGCAAACGGGTGGACATACATTCATAGAGAACTTACCCTCGAAGACAACGAGCTTTGTTAACGAGTAGGAACTCGTGATTGATGTAGTCGTACACTTGCCGATCTCAAGATCGTGAGGAAGTCCGAGCACCGCAACTCAGCAGCGCATCCGCACTCGCACACACGTTCAAGCCACCGGACAACCTCCACCTCCTTGCTCCAGCGATCCAGCGGAAGCAGCAACTCCTTCCAGACAAAATGCCACCGGGAACATGTATCTCGCTAATCCGAGACCATGGGGAAATAATTATAGAGGGGGAGAGAGATCCTTCACAAGGAGGTGTGAGGATGAATGAGGGAATGGGTGGCCTTTTATAGGAGGAGGGGGTTCCCCTCTCTCCATGGCCGGCGCATGGGGGGGGTGACCCCTCACCTCCCCCATTCATGTGGTGGTAACTCCACATTAAAATGCCTCTTCACATTCCCTTTTAAAGTCTCCACTTTAAATGCATTAAGTTTCTCCAAATTTAATGCTCTCTCATTTAATAAAACTCTTTTATTAAATTTATTCAGAATTTTGTTAATTACTTTAATTAACAAACATTCACATATAGCCCCTTTCAATATTTCAATATCACATGCAGAACCACCTTCTGCAATTTCACCCGAAACAATTTCCGGTTTCTATTGAAACAATTTCTGCGCTTTGCAATTCTTTTGTCTGAAACATATGTGCTCCAAAATGGTGTCCGGTAACTCTTAAGTGTGCCACCCTACGGTTCGTGAATAATGCAGACATGATCGAGACCCTTCTCCGATCAATAATCAGCAGCGGGACCTGGAGATCCGTACTGACTCCTACACATTCAACGATGACTCCTGTGATCGTGAGAACCTTTAACGCTTGTAACTAAATCCCTTTGTCTCTCGATATATTACATGTCCGAGATTCGATCATCGGTATCTCCATACCTAGTTTGATCTTGTTACCGACATGCACTCTTTTCTCGTTCCCGTGATATAACATTCTAGTGATCACATCACTTGCTTGCAAGCTATCCTAATATGATATCACCGAGAGGGCCCAGAGTATATCTATCCGTCATCTGGATTGACAAATTCCACTCTTGATCCATGAGCCTCAACATAACACCTTCGTAGCACTGAACCCATCTTTATAGTCACCCTGTTACGGTGTGACGTTTGATGTTATCAAGATACTCTTTCGGTGTTAGCAATTAACATGATCTCATGGTCTAAGGATAAAGATTACTTCGTATGATGTTATAGCAATATAAACACAATGACTTGATCGTAATGCTATACTTTGGATGAATGTTCATCACATCATTCCACCAATGGTGTGATCTTGTTATTAACAACATCCAATGTCCATGATCAGGAAACCTTGATCATCTTGTTAATCAACAAGCTAGTCTATAAGAGAGGCATGACTAGGAACCCTTTTTGTTTATTAAACACACATGTATTGATGTTTCCTATCAATACAATTATAGCATGCAAAATAAACATCTATCATATACAAGGAATACATAATAACAACTTTATTATTGCCTCTCAGGGCATATTTCCTTCAGTCTCCCACTTGCACTAGAGACAATAATCTAGTTCACATAGTGATAAATCTAACACCCATGGAGTTCTGGTGTTGATCATGTTTTGCCCTAGGGAGTACTTTAGTCAACGGATCTGCTACATTCAGGTCCGTGTGCACTTTACAAATCTTTATATCTCCATCCTTGACATGCTCGCGGATGGAGTGAAACCGACGCTTAATATGCTTGGAATTCTTGTGAGACCTTGGTTCCTTTGCGTTGGCTATGGCTCCATTGTTGTCACAATAGATCACCATCGGGTCCAACGCACTCGGAACTACACCCAGTTCCGTTATGAACTCCTTCATCCAAACTGCTTCCTGCGCTGCTTCTGAAGCAGCAACATATTCCGCCTCCGTTGTTGATCCAGCCACCACAGGTTGTTTGGAGCTCCTCCAACTAACTGCTGCTCCGTTCAAGAGAAATACGTATCCGGATTGAGACTTAGAATCATCCGGATCAGTGTCAAAGCTAGCATCGACATAACACTTAGCGACTAGCTCTTCTTCACCTCCGTATATAAGAAACATATCCTTAGTTCTTCTCAAGTACTTAAGGATATCCTTGACCGCTATCCAATGTTCCGAACCTAGATCAGATTGGTACCTACTAGTCAAACTAATAGGATGTGCCACATCCGGTCTTGTACATAGCATGGCATACATTATAGATCCTATGGCTGAGGCATAGGGGATCTTATCCATTATCTCTCTTTCTTCCGCCGTAGCCGGACTTTGAGTCTTACTCAATGTCTTGCCTTGCAACATAGGTAAGAACCCCTTCTTACTTCCGTCCATATTAAACTTCTTTAATATCTTATCAAGGTATGTACTCTGTGATAGCCCAATTAGGCGTCTTGATCTATCTCTATAGATTTTAATGCCTAATATATATGAAGCTTCACCAAGGTCCTTCATCGAAAATTTGTTGTTTAGATAACTTTTAACACTGTTTAAAAGATCTAAATCATTTCCAATCAATAATATGTCATCCACATATAATATCAGAAATGCCACATTGCTCCCACTCACTTTCTTGTAAATACAAGCCTCTCCATAAGTTTGGACAAATCCAAACTCTTTGATCACCTCATCAAAGCGGAGATTCCAACTTCGTGATGCTTGCTTCAGTCCATAGATGGATCGCTGAAGTTTGCACACCTTATTAGCATCCTTAGGATCGACAAAACCCTTAGGTTGTATCATATACAACTCTTCTTCAATCTTACCATTGAGGAACGCAGTTTTGACATCCATCTGCCATATTTCATAATCGAAATATGCAGCAATTGCTAACATAATCCTAACCGACTTAAGCATCGCTACGGGAGAGAATGTCTCATCGTAGTCAACTCCTTGAATTTGTCGAAACCCCTTTGCGACAAGTCGAGCCTTATAGATGGTCACATTACCATCAGCATCAGTTTTCCTTTTGAAAATCCATTTATTCTCAACGGCCTTTCGTTCGTGAGGTAAGTCCACCAAGGTCCAAACCTGGTTTTCGTACATGGATTCCATCTCGGATTTCATGGCTTCTAGCCATTTGTTGGAATCCGGGCTCATCATCGCTTCTTCATACGTCGCAGGGTCATCCATTTCATCAATCATGAAATTCATAACAGGATTGCCGTACAGTTCAGGAGCTGCATGTGTCCTGCTTGACCTGCGAGGTTTGGTAGTGTCCTCTTTTGGAGTTTCATGATCAATATCATTAGCTCTCTCTTCATTAGGTGAAGTCAACTCCGAAACAACTTCTGGAGCTGCGCTACTCGCCATTTCATGAAGAGAAGGTTCAATAACCTCTTCGAGTTCTACCTTCCGACTAATCACACCTTTCGTGAGAAACTCCTTCTCAAGAAAGGATCCATTCTTGGCAACAAAAACCTTGCCCTCGGATCTGTGATAGAAGGTATACCCAATCGTTTCCTTAGGGTATCCTATGGAGACGCATTTTCCCGCTTTAGGTTCGAGTTTATCCGGTTGAAGTTTCTTCACATAAACATCGCATCCCCAAACCTTAAGAAATGACAGCTTAGGTTTGTTTCCAAATCATAATTCATACGGTGTCGTTTCAACGGATTTAGATGGTGCCCGATTTAAAGTGAATGCAGTTGTTTCCAGTGCATAACCCCAAAATGACAGTGGCAAGTCAGTAAGAGACATCATAGATCGAACCATATCCAATAAAGTACGATTACGACGTTCTGACACACCATTACGTTGTGGTGTTCCGGCAGGCGTGAGTTGTGAAACTATTCCACAGTCTTTCATATGTGTGCTAAACTCGTAACTAAGATACTCTCCTCCACGGTCGGACCGCAGAAATTTGATCTTTCTGTTACGATGATTTTCCACTTCATTCTGAAATTCTTTGAACTTTTCAAAAGTTTCAGACTTGTGTTTCATCAAATAGATATACCCATATCTACTCAAATAATCCGTGAAAGTAACAAAATAACGATATCCACCTCGCGCCGACACACTCATTGGTCCACACACATCAGTATGTATGATTTCCAATAGATCTGTCGCCCGTTCCATTGAACCGGAAAACGGCGTTCTAGTCATCTTGCCCATAAGGCATGGCTCACATGTATCAAATGATTCAAAATCAAGTGATTCCAAAAGTCCATCAGAATGGAGTTTCTTCATGCGTTTAATGCCAATATGACCTAGACGGCAGTGCCACATATATGTAGATATATCATTATCAAGTTTAATCCTTTTAGCATCAACATTATGAATATGCGTAATACTACTATCGAGATCCAACAGAAACAAACCATTCAACATAGGTGCATGACCATAAAAGATATTATTCATATAAATCGAACAACCATTGTTTTTAGACTTAAATGAATAACCACTTTGCATCAAACACGATCCGGATACAATGTTCATGCTCAGTGCAGACACCAAATAACAATTATTTAGGTTTATAACTAATCCCGGTGGCATATGGAGAGGCAGCGTTCCGACGGCGATCACATCAACTCTTGATCCATTGCCGACCCGCATCGAGACCTCATCCCTTGCTAGTTGTCGCTTGTTCCGCAGCCCCTGAACCGAGTTACATATATTAGCAACCGATCCCGTATCAAATACCCAGGTGCTACTGCGAGTACTAGTCAAGTACACATCAATAACATGTATATCACATATACCTTTGTTTGCCTTGCCGGACTTCTTGTCCGCCAAATACTTGGGGCAGTTGCGCTTCCAATGGCCAGTCCCCTTGCAATAGTAGCACTCGGTGTCAGACTTAGGGCCAGCTCGGGGTTTCTTTTTAGGCGTGGCAACAGACTTGCCACCCTTCTTTCCCTTGTGCTTGCCTTTCTTGTCCTTCTTGAAACCGGTGGTCCTATTGATCATCAACACTTGATGTTCTTTCCTAATCTCCACTTTTGCAGTCTTAAGACAGAAGCTCGGGAAGAGACTTCTTCATGCCCTGCATATTATAGTTCATCACGAAGCTCTTGTAGCTAGGTGGCAGAGATTGGAGAACACGATGTATGCCTAAGTCAATGGGAATCGTTATTCCCAAGGACACAAGCTTATCGGCGTACCCAGACATTTTGAGTACGTGCTCATTAACGGAGCTGTTTTCCTCCACCATGCAGCTAAAGAACTTTTCTATAGCATTATAACTCTCTACGGCAGCATGGGTATCGAAAATCATTTTCAATTCTCCCATGGTATCAAAGGCATTGCCATTTTCGAAACGCTTTCGAAGTTTTGGCTCTAGCCCATACAGTATGCCGCAATGAACTAAGTTGTGGTCCTCCTGATGAGTTATATAGACGTTCTTTTCCTTGTCAGGGGCATCAGGAGCTGGTGGGGGGCCTAGCGGCGCATCTAGCACATATTGCTTTTGTGCAGCAGTGAGGAGAATCCTCAAATTCATAGCCCAGTTGGTGAAGTTGCTACCATTCGCAACAAGTTTCTCTTTCTCCATGAACACATTGAAATTAAAAGCAGGTGGTGCCATCTACAACAGAATTTGTAAAGTATATTTAGACTAAGTTTATGATAGATTGAGTTCGACTAATCCAAATTACTAATGAACTCCCACTCAAAAACGACATCCCTCGTGTCCTTTTGGTGATTACATGAACCAAATCCACTACACCAAGTCCGATCATCACGTGAGTCGGTGTAGCTTCAAAGGCGAGCATCTATATGGGCATCATATCAACTATATGACTCATGCTTAACCTTTCGGTCCGTGTTTCGAGGCCATGTCTGTACATGCTAGGCCCGTCAAGTAAGAACCTTAGTATTTGCGTGTGTAAAACTGTCTTACACCCGTTATATGAAAGCGTAGAGTTGAGAACACCCGATCATCACGTGATGCCTCAAAACACAATCCAAAAAACGGTGCATACTTAAGGAAGAACACATTTTATCTTGATATCTAAATGAGGGATCATCTTATAATGCTACCAAACGCGCCAAACTAGCAATATAAGATGCTAACATCTAATGTGTGAAGTGATATGATATGGTCCATGCATTTGATCTCTATCATTTGCATCGTGGTATGATCTTTATCATTCCTTTGTGTGTAAGGCCAAGGTCTATGGAACTTACACGTTAAGTGAGTTGTAAGAGTATCTATCATACATCTACTTACAACAATACCATATCAAAACACTAGCCCAGCAACGATCTAAACTAGACGCCTCTAATTTATCAATTGCAAGTTTTACGTGGCTTAGGGCTTTCGGAGATAGAACCTGTCTAACCTACGAACACGAACCACAACGAGGATAACCAAGTTATTAGCAACTCGTTGTAAATCAGATATTGACTATAGTAGGAGAGACAGACACCCGCCAGCCACTTATGCAAAATAAGTTGCATGTCAGTCATGAACTGGTCTCATGTATGATGACATGTAAGGTTGGTCCGGGCCGCTTTATCCCACTATGCCACCAATATCCAAAGTACATAGAATATGCAATAACATGATCATTATCGCCCACATATAAACATATGTGTACTACCCGTGCAAAGCACCTACGCATAGATCAGGCTCTGATACCACTGTTGGGTCCGCAACATAGAAAACAAAAATTTTCCTACGGTGTGAACTACACGCCAAGATCTATCTACTAGGTACAAAGCAAACGGGTGGACATACATCCATAGAGAACTTACCCTCGAAGACAACCAGCTTTGTTAACGAGTAGGAACTCGTGGTTGATGTAGTCGTACACTTGCCGATCTCAAGAATGTGAGGAAGTCCGAGCGCCGCAACTCAGCAGCGCATCCACACTCGCACACACGTTCAAGCCACCGGACAACCTCCACCTCCTCGCTCCAACGATCCAGCGGAAGCAGCAACTCCTTCCAGACGAAATGCCACCGGGAACATGTATCTCGCTAATCCGAGACCATGGGGGAATAATTCTAGAGGAGGAGAGAGATCCTTCACAAGGAGGTGTGAGGATGAAGGAGGGAATGGGTGGCCTTTTATAGGAGGAGGGGGGTGCCCCCTCTCTCCATGGCCGGCGCATGGGGGGAGGGTGACCCCTCACCTCCCCCATTCATGCGGTGGTAACTCCTCCACATTAAAATGCCTCTTCACATTCCCTTTTAAAGTCTCCACTTTAAATGCATTAAGTTTCTCCAAATTTAATGCTCTCTCATTTAATAAAACTCTTTTATTAAATTTATTCAGAATTTTGTTAATTACTTTAATTAACAAACATTCACATATAGCCCCTTGCAATATTTCAATATCACATGCAGAACCACCTTCTGCAATTTCACCCGAAACAATTTCCGGTTTCTATTGAAACAATTTCTGCGCATTACAATTCTTTTGTCTGAAACATATGTGCTCCAAAATGGTGTCCGGTAACTCTTAAGTGTGCCACCCTACGGTTCGTGAATAATGCAGACATGATCGAGACCCTTCTCCGATCAATAATCAGCAGCGGGACCTAGAGATCCGTACTGACTCCTACACATTCAACGATGACTCCTATGATCGTGAGAACCTTTAACGCTTGTAACTAAATCCCTTTGTCTCTCGATATATTACATGTCCGAGATTTGATCATCGGTATCTCCATACCTAGTTTGATCTCGTTACCGACATGCACTCTTTTCTCGTTCCCGTGATATAACATTCTAGTGATCACATCACTTGTTTGCAAGCTATCCTAATGTGATATCACCGAGAGGGCCCAGAGTATATCTATCCGTCATCTGGATTGACAAATTCCACTCTTGATCCATGAGCCTCAACATAACACCTTCGTAGCACTGAACCCATCTTTATAGTCACCCTGTTACGGTGTGACGTTTGATGTTATCAAGATACTCTTCCGGTGTTAGCAATTAACATGATCTCATGGTCTAAGGATAAAGATTACTTTGTATGATGTTATAGCAATATAAACACAATGACTTGATCGTAATGCTATACTTCGGATGAATGTTCATCACATCGTTCCACCAATGGTGTGACCTTGTTATTAACAACATCCAATGTCCATGATCAGGAAACCTTGATCATCTTGTTAATCAACAAGCTAGTCTATAAGAGAGGCATGACTAGGAACCCTTTTTGTTTATTAAACACACATGTATTGATGTTTCCTATCAATACAATTATAGCATGCAAAATAAACATCTATCATATACAAGGAATACATAATAATAACTTTATTATTGCCTCTCAGGGCATATTTCCTTCAATTATCGCAAACTATACTATGATTCAAACCATAACATTGGTTATTTGACCTGAAAGCCAGAAAACCTCGATTGAGATAGGTCATTTTGTGAAGGTTTTTTCGAGACACAATCAATGTACTAAGTTTGATATTTTTTCTTGCAACTATGTCACATAATATGATACCATGCGAAGGTTCTGCATTGTTTCGATCATTTTTTATTTTTTTATACCCGTTTCAAACTATCGTCAAACTTTCTAAATCGGCGGACATGAACATTCTTAGCTCGGGGCTCAGTCTCACTAAACTTCCACTGGATCTCTGATAAAATAGCATATTGTGAACCTAAAAATGAATTTGCAAAAAATCATAACCATCAAATCATGTATCTGTAGTTCAAATATGACTCACTTCCTACCGATTCGGCATGGATTTGTCTTTTTCACGAGGGGTGGACGAAAAGTTTTGAGATACCCCGGTTGGGACATTGTCCATTCAAGTTATCTAGTATTTTTGAAAAATAGGGTGGTATCATTTCGAAACTTTGATTTGATGGTTGCTTCACAAAACACCCCGTTTTTTCTACTCGGAAAATAAAAAATATATTATACGAAAGTATTTGTATTATATATATAATTTCGAACAAAAATATGTAATATTTGAGTTTATATAGATAGATCTTATTTTTCTGCAAATTTTGATATATTATATGTATTTTTCTGAATTTAAATGATTTAGTTATGATATTTTTAAGATTAATGTGGCAAAAAGGAAAAATAGCTACGCCCGTCGGCGTAGACTTGACGCCATTGCTCTCCTGTTAGTCTAATCGCTTACGCCGACGGCCCTATTTACGCCGACGGTAATACTGGGCTGACGGCCGCACTGCCCGGCTGTCGAGCCCGTCAAGCTGCGCCGACAGCCCCGACATTCTCACAAACCACATAAGGATCCACCAATGTCATTGGATGTGTGTTCTTTTCATGAACCACACTCAGTGTCATTGCATGTGTGTTCTTCTCACAAACCACATATGGATCCATCAGTTTCATTGCATGAGTGTTCTTTTCATGAACCACATCTAGAGTCATTGCATGTCTGTTTCTCTCACAAACCACATAAGGATCCAGCAGTGCCATTGGATGTGTGTTCTTCTCATGAACCATAGCTAGAGTCATTGCATTTGTGTTCTTTTCACAAACCACATATGGATCCACCCAGTGTGATTGCATGTCTGTTCTTTTCACAAACCACATATGGATCCGCCAGTGTCATTGCATGTCTGTTCTTTTCATGAACCACAACTAGAATCATTGCATGTCTGTTCCTCTCACAAACCACACATGGATCCACCAGTGTCATTGCATGCATGTTCTTTTCATGAACCACACCTTGATCCACCCAGTGTGATTGCATGTCTGTTCTTTTCACAAACCACATATGGATCCACCCAGTGTGATTGCATGTCTCTTCCTCTCATAAACCACACATGGATCCACCGGTGTCATTACATGTGTGTTCTTCTCATTAACCACATCTAGAGTCATTGCATGTCAGTTCTTCTCACAAACCACATAAGGATCCACCATTGTCATTGGATGTGTGTTCTTTTCATGAACCACACCCAGTGTCATTGCATGTATGTTCTTCTCACAAACCACACATGGACCCACTAGTGTCATTGCATGTGTGTTCTTTTCATGAACCACACCCAGTGTCATTGCATGTCTGTTACTCTCACAAACCACACATGAATCCACCAGTGCTATTGCATGTGTGTTCTTCTCATGAACCACATCTAGACTCATTGCATGTATGTTCTTTTCACAAACCACATATCACCAGTGTCATTGCATGTGTGTTCTTCTCATAAACCACATATGGATCCACCCAATGTGATTACATGTCTGTTCTTCTCATTAACCATATATGGATCCACTAGTGTCATAACCATAGCTAGAGTCATTGCATGTCTGTTCTTATCACAAACCACATATGGATCCACCGGTGTCATTGCATGTCTATTCTTTTCATGAACCACACATGGATCCACCCAGTGTGATTGCATGTCTGTTCTTTTCACAAACCACATATGGATCCACTAGTGTCATTGCATGTCTGTTCTTTTCATGAACCGCAGCTAGAGTCATTGCATGTGTGTTCTTTTCACAAACCACAACTAGAGTCATTGCATGTGTGTTCTTATCACAAACCACATAAGGACGCACCAGTGTCATTGCATGTGTGTTCTTTTCATGGACCACACCTAGTGTCATTGCATGTGTGTTCCTCTCACAAACCACACATGATCCACCAGTGTCATTGCATGTGTGTTCTTCTCATGAACCACATCTAGAGTCATTGCATGTATGTTCTTCTCATAAAACCACATAAGGATCCACCAGTGTGATTAGATGTGTGTTCATTCATGAACCATATACCCAGTGTCATTGCATGTGTGTTCTTCTCACAAACCACACATGGATCCACCAGTATCATTGCATGTCTGTTCTTTTCATGAACCACAGCCAGTGTCATTGCATGTGTGTTCTCACAAGCCACACATGGATCCACCAGTGTCATTGCATGTCTGCTCTTTTCATTAACCACAATTATAGTCATTGCATGTGTGTTCTTTTCACAAACCACATATCACTATTGTCATTGCATGTGTGTTCTTCTCATAAACCACATATGGATCCACCCAGTGTGATTGCATGTGTGTTATTCTCACAAACCACATAAGGATCCACTAGTGTCATTGGATGTGTGTTCTTTTCATGAACTACACCCAGTGTCATTGCATGTGTGTTCTTCTCACAAACCACACATGGATCCACCGGTGTCATTGCATGTGTGTTCTTCTCATGAACCACATCTAGAGTCATTGCATGCATGTTCTTCTCACAAACCACATAAGGATCCACAAGTGACATTGGATGTGTGTTCTTCACATGAACCACACCCAGTGTCATTGCATGTGTGTTCTTCTCACAAACCACACATGGATCCACCAGTGTCATTGCATGTCTGTTCTTCTCATGAACCACATCTAGAGTCATTGCATGTATGTTCTTCTCACAAACCACATAAGGATCCACCAGTGACATTGGATGTTTGTTCTTCACATGAACCACACCCAGTGTCATTGCATGTGTGTTCTTCTCACAAATCACACATGTATCCACCAGTGTCATTGCATATTTGTTCTTCTGATGAACCACATCTAGAGTCATTGCATGTTTGTTCTTCTTACAAACCATATAAGGATCCACCAGTGTCATTGAATGTGTGTTCTTTTCATGAAACATAGCTAGATTCATTGCATGTGTGTTCTTTTCATGAACCACACCCATTGTCATTGCATGTGTGTTCTTCTCACAAACCACACATGGATCCACCGATGTCATTGCATATGTGTTCTTCTCATGAACCACATCTAGAGTCATTGCATGTCTATTCTTCTCATAAAACACATAAGGATCCACCAGTGTCATTGGATGTGTGTTCTTTTCATGAACCACACCCAGTGTCATTGCCTATGTGTTCTTCTCACAAACCACACATGGATCCACCAGTGCCATTGCATGTGTGTTCTTCTCATGAACCACATCTAGAGTCATTGCATGTGTGTTCTTTTCATAAACCACATATCACCAGTGTCATGGTATGTGTGTTCTTCTAATAAACCACATATGTATCCACCCAGTGTGATTGCATGTATGTTCTTCTCATAAACCACATATGGATCCACCAGTGTCATTGCATCTCTATTCTTTCCATGAACCACAGCTAGAGTCATTGCATGTCTGTTCTTCTCACAAACCACATAAGGATCCACCAGTGTCATTGGATGTGTGTTCTTTTCATGAACCACACCCAGTGTCATTGGATGCGTGTTCTTATCACAAACCACACATGGATCCACCAGTGTCATTGCATGTGTGTTCTTTTCAACCACACATGGATCCACCTAGTGTGATTGCATGTCTGTTCTTTTCACAAACCACATATGGATCCACCAGTGTCATTGCATGTCTGTTCTTTTCATGAACCATACCCAGTGTCATTGCATGTCTGTTCCTCTCATAAACCACACATGGATCCACCAGTGTCATTGCATGTGTGTTCTTCTCATGAACCACATCTAGAGTCATTGCATGTCTGTTCTTCTCACAAACCACATAAGGATCTACCAGTGTCATTGGATGTGTGTTCTTTTCATGAACCACACCTAGTGTCATTGCAGGTGTGTTCTTCTCACAAACCACACATGGATCCACTAGTGTCATTGCATGTCTACTCTTTTCATTTACCATAGTTAGAGTCATTGCATGTGTGTTATTTTCACAAACCACACATGGATCCACCAGTGTCATTGCATGTGTGTTCTTCTCATAAACGACATATGGATCCTAACCTTAGGAGATCCCTAACCTTAGCCCCCCAATGGGTGGCCGTTAGACCGAGTCTTCTAGAAGGCACGCCCTAACACAGTTGTTCTGCTTGACGATTGTTACATACCGTTCGATCGGGGCGCTTGGACGATTGGGATGGTCTTCGTGAGAGCGATCCGCGAGTAGGCTGTTCTGCGACATGATTGGCCACGCTTGCTCTGGACAAACTGGCAACACCCGGCGCTCCCCTGTTGCGAGTGTCATGACTCGCGAGTTCAGTGGGCCATATCCCAATGTCACGTTCCCATTACTTCTCTTCCTCCCCGTACTTCTCTTCCTTCCCCTCGAAGCCACTTTCCCTACTTCACTCCCATCCTGCCATAGCCGCAAGCCGATGGCGCCTCCATCCCAATCCCCTCTCCGACAGCCACCCCCATCCCCTCTCGCCATGGGTTCAAGGGGGGACGGCGAGGAAACGAGTCATGCCGACATGGACGGTGATTTCGATGTTAGTCGTCTCATCTCTATCTCCATCATCTGTGGCTAGTTATCTATTTTTTGAGCTAGATCTACTCTATTTACTCATGCGCGTATGATGTGTTAGGCCAACCAGACGATGTATGCCTCCGACTATCACGGTTTAGCGAATGAGGACAGTCCTCTTCTATGTAAACATGGATATGTGCCCACTAAATTTGTAGCGTTCGAAGGACAAAACACAGGCAGGAGGTTTCTACGGTGTCAAGGACATCGTGCAATGATGCAAGGTAGAAGTTGCGGTGTTGTCAAATGGTTAGATCCAGAGTGGCCCAAATCGATTCGGAAAACGCTGGACAAACTATGGGATATGACTGTTGAGTTGAAAGAATCCGTAGTCGGCTCACTTCTTGACAATGTTGAGATGAAGCTATGGGACCTAGTTGACACGACCAAGCTTAACCGAGATCTCAGGAGGGTGCAACACAAGGTTAGCAAAGTCGAGAAGGAGAGGGACGTGGCATTGGCCTAAAGGCTAAAGCAGAGCAAGAACTAACTCAAGCAAGGAATGATCTTCACCAAGCCAAAGTCCTGCAGTTCACAACTACGAGTATTGCCAAGTGCATGAGAAAAAATATAGAGAAACAATTGAAGCTGTGCAAGGAAGATGCTAAAAGGAAGGAGCAGACGAATCGATCCTTTCTCTCACAGGAAGATGCGCATCGGGCTAAGATTAGGAAGATCAAGGAGATATGTGATAACTAGTTCTATTTAGCTTGAGCTCCGTGCCTTTTTAAGTTGTAATAGTTGTACTTGTTGACCTAGCGGTCTGAATTAGTGGTCCCGGAGTCCTAGGAGGAAAAAATTGGTCTCCCGTTAGTCTGTCTTAACCCTGCATCACTTCCTTTTGTCTGATGATGGTGGTATTCTGACATTGGTGGTTTGTTTAAACGTAATCTACGTGGATTGTACCGCATACAAATGGCACATCCACAATTTATAAAGTGGAAGCACGTACAACCGATTAATGGAGATCCGGGAGCTTCGCCAGACATAAGGGATGCATGAGCAGGGAGGCGGTGAGATAGACAGGCTCAAGCATCTGGGCATTATCGGTTGCCATTGCTGTTTATGTTGCCACGTCGTTGTGGAGCATCTAAAATAAGTTGCTGCTTCGTGAAGTATGGCAGCTTAAATAATTTATTTCTGTGACACTTACATTCCATCGAATTTGGAGACCTCCTGCCCCTCAGCAATCGTGGAACCGGTGCTGCGTGTTTTCAGATAGTAATGGCACAATCACAATTTCGGATTCAACTACTGACTCAGGCGTTTCCAAACTCTAAGTCGTGATACATTTTACTCAGAGAACGTGGGTAGATTGTTTCGCCCAGCAAAGTGCCACACACAGAGCTCCAGAATTTAATCGAATTACATATATAGGTTCAAGTTGAACACATTACTATGCATCTTCATTGCTAGCAGCCTTCTTTCGTAGCCTGGGTGCCAAACCTTCACGTCCACTGGCTTCTTTATTTCCTGCCTTCTTCCTCTTCCTCGGTGCCAATTTTCTTAGCTTCACGTACTCTGCATCATCGGGACAGTGGGTACAAAATCGTGTCCAGCATCATCTTTCCACTCGTTTTTAATTTCTTCGGAAAGCAAAATGACTGACCCTGCAATCATGTTTCTAACCTTGCGGCGCTTTTTGTCAAAGAAACAAGACTGTTACCTAACTGCTCATTATCTACAGAGTAAATAAAACAAAAATTACAATTCAGCACAAACATGCGAACCCCAAGAGATTTTTTGCTTACCAGGAGCTAATTGGGTTCGAGCAACCACCCTGTCCAAGAATAGAAGGGTGACTCCCAGTTGCAGCAGCTTCCACATCCAGTACATCACAATTCAGCTCAAACATGCAATCCGAATCATACCTTTTCATCAACCCAATTAGCTGACTGTCACACGTTAGAGGTACCATGATGCCACGTTCATCCATGAAGCTGAATTTTGCAGTCTGCTTTGGCCATAATTCATCATGATTACGCAGAGTAGCAACCATATCAGATATAGTGCAGATCTGCGCAGACGCTTCTTCCATCGGGATACAATGGTGTCCATACCACTTACCCTTAGAGTCGTACCTGAAGAGGACTACCGTAACCAGGTAAGGGTGGTCCGCGGAGATCCCACTTGTCAGAAAACTGTAGATAAAATATGTTTGTCAGCGTTGGGCTAACAAACAATTTTAGGTTTAGTAGTCAGCTAGCTGTTATAATTAGTGCGAATAACAAAGAGAAGGGTAGCTCACCCGCTTGTATCCAGAACTTCTTCTTCCTTGGTAGTAGGATCTGCCGTCCTCCGAGCTGCTCGGCTTTTCGGCGGCGGAGGCGGGCTAGAGCCTCACAACGGCGGCTACGGCATGCGCCATTGGAGCTCGGGATCAGCGACTGGGCGCATCAACTTGGCGCCGGAAGTCAAATGTCCGAAGGGATCGTCTTGCCTGGAGGGTGGATTCCGACGCCCCCGGTGCTAGGGGAAAGGTGGGAATGGATTTGTGAAATTGGTCAACGTATCCAATCCATTTAGTTACTCGATTTTCCTAAGAGGTTGCCACGTTGGCGCTTGCGTCAAGGACAAATGACAGACATGAGGGTCCCGACCGTCTACTTCACGGGGCAGTTTCACGGAATGTTTGAATTTGGCAGGGGTGAGATGAGTTTGCATCGAAATGGCCTCTCTCGGTAGTTGGCGGCCCAACATTTCGAAACGCGGCAATTTCAGGCAACTTAGGTACCGTGGTGTACTGGCCCGGGAACTTTGGTACCGCAGAAGAACAGACCCCTAGATCTAGGGGTCTTGGTAACCTAGATCTATAACCCTAGGTCTACAAGCTAGGGGATCTTCGCAAAAAATCCTAGAGTTTTCTCTCGCACCCTCTTGAATTTCACCTACATTTGAAATTACATTGTACATGGTCCTAGCGTTGCGAGCCACGATCTAGCTCTGAGTGGTACTCGTGAGGTCTGCACCATCGACGGTTGTTGTCTGAGCTCTGCCCCGACCATCAAGCTTGACATGCGAGATGTAGGTGTGTCATGTCATGTCCCGGTCTCCATGGTGCTGATCCCACTAGTACAAACGCGTTACTTAGAGACATCAATTGCCCATAGGCCTCAGACGATTCCTCGTTCTAGCTCAAGCGCATAGTTTCTAAGAGCACACCACCTGAGCCGGTTTTTCTTTACGGCTCTAAGATACGATACCTCAGACGGTGCAAAAATGAAAACGCCTCTAACATGTACGAACTGGAGACGGCCAGTATTTCTGCCTGCTTGCAAGAACTGCTCAACCTCAGACTACTAGGGACCGTCTCCAATAGTCAAGCGATCCGAGTCGAATTCTAACAAAGACCGTCACAAGAACTAGTGTGCCTTGAAGCGCCTTTTTAAAGTGACCGTCTCCAGTGTGTAAACCATTTTAAATTGTAGCATGCTAATTTGAACTCGATCATAGCTGACATGGCACATAACCATGATTCAGTAGCTAGATAGACAGATTAACTCAAGAACTTATAGCAGTTAGTCGAGACTATTATATTAACAATTAACATTAGCCCAATAGTTGAGGAAATCCATACGTATTTAGCCATTACTTTATGGCAGTGTATACAATGTGGAGTCCATACATCGAAGAAGCATAATTAGTACTCGAGTAGTTATGGGACGCCTAGTGGAAAATTCTGAACCAGAATATATACCTCTCCATTATCTATTTCATTACAGCAAAAAAAGGACAATGCTATTCTGCTTTAATTTGAAGCTTCTCACAACTTTCTCCCATCCAGTCGTCAAGATTGCATTTGACCCACCAGCTTCCATCTTCATCGTAACCATCTTTGGCTTCTTACTCTTTATTTCCTAAACATGGACATCAATTGGTTCATTAAGGCGATTCTTTAGATATTTTCTTGTGAACTCAGCTCCAAATGTCTATGCAAGTACAAAGAGTTAAAGAATTAGTATACTTTGATTACTGGAAGTATTTAAATATCATATGGTAGCTTGTTGATCCCGTGTTCAAAAATATATCATCTTGTCAGCTTGCACTTCTTTTCCATGACAGATGAATAGGGCAACTTGTAGACGCAATACTTGATTTTTGGTGTAAATTCGGGTTCACACCAGTCTAAAAGGAAGTCTACATGAACTTTTTTTAGATACATGTTGTTTCCAAAAAGACTCTGCTTATCAAAATAAGTATTCCATTGTGTTGATGCCCTGATGCAATAACACATACAAATTTCAATGCGGTGGTATATTCCCGTGTCTACAGTCTAAACACATGCAAATTTAAAACAGATGATTAGAATTTTGAGGTTCTTTGATACCTCTAAGCTCAAGCCTCTCAGTGGGCTTTCTGATGACTGGAATTCGAAACTGCCAGAGCTAAGGGCAACACTATCATCGCTACTGAGCACTATTGCAAGATCATTGTAGGTTCCCATCTGTTAAATAGATACGGAGGTTGAACATTTTAATACAATTAAATATAATAATGAATTATACTGAAAATAGAAACACAGTTCTTGTTTTTTTGGGAAAGAGTATATATTAATATCGCAGAGATACCAATTACACCCAGTCTCTGCAACAACGCATGCCCTAGTGGCCTTACGGATGCACACATCCCAGAAAAAAGGAAGAAGAATTGCAAAAAAAGAAAATTCCCGCTATAGAGAACTATTCCACAAAGCAATGACACTAACACCACCAGAACAACACCAGTAGTTTAACCACTCCAATAGCAACGCCTTCAAAAAGGAAACAGTGCACAATCGCCATCGTCGCCCGATCAAAGATCCTAGGTTTTCACCCTGGAGAAAGTCATCACTCGCAAAACAATGCCTTCAACAAGGTCATTGCCAGGCACAACCAATTAAGGCCAGACCTTGGATTTACACCCTGCAAGGTAAGACCGGGAACTTCTCCTATGTTGTCGCCCCCACAAACAGCCGCTATTGCGAGTCACAGATCATGCAACCAGTTTCTTAATGCCACAAAGACTCAAACCACCATCACAGCCCTTATGTTCCTCCTTTATTGACATTCTCTGCCTCTGACTTCACCATGGATTGTCGAAGACATAACACATGGTGGTAACCGATAGCAGAGCTTCGCAACGCTCCCGCTGAAACCAAATGGCCAAAAAAACATGGATACGCATGACCGAATACCTTCTGAGTCAGCAATCTCCAGACATATTCGCCCATGGAAGTTCGCTAACGGAGCCTTCCGGAACACGCCGGTCCAGATCAGATCAACGAGGGCAAGTAACAAGCAGATCTTCGTCTTGACGCTGAAGGAACCCTAGGACTGTCCGCCTTTATTCACAAGACTCACAGACCCCACACCGCCAGTCACCATCCAGCAGGAGAGGGCAACATAGGAGGGGCCAACAAGTACTTGGCTGAAGAGTCACCGACGTGACCGAGGTCACCGCCAGGAACCACGGCCGAAGCCCTCGCTGGACCGAATGACCCCGATCAGATCAGGTCTTGGTCATCCAGGCACAGATCGCGTCACCACCTCCTCGTCTCCTCTCCGCCGGAGGGCCTCAGGCCCAGGCCTCCTAGCCGCACCACCCAGTGCCCACCATCGGCGCCCCACCATCCCTCATGCAACACTGTCTAGGACACCTCCCCTTCCCACCGTCAATTCTGACGAGATGGGCGCCGCCACCGCCACCGGTGTCGGCGGCAGCTACGGCCAGGAGGATAGGAATCGGGGAGGCGGGAGGAAGGGATGGAGGGAGCCTCCGGAGTCGCCCGAGGAAGGAGCGACTCGGGAGGGAGGAACAAGTTCTTGTTATCGTATATTAATAAAAAGCATACACAACAAAATAATTTGAAATTCATCGAATAAACAAGATGCAAGCAGACTAATAAAGTGACAATTAAATCCATATTGCTAGAAGGGCAACGAACAATGAGAAATCAAATAAGAATTGCAGATTTTGAGATCTATAACAAATCATCAACATTGTCAGAACTGTCATGAGATTATTTTACTGTATTTAATAAACCTTGAAAATTTAATGCATGTGAGTGGAATTTTGGTGGAGTCAAAATTGATGTGAGTGGAGCTTCCACCACATGAATGAGGAAGAGGTGACGGCACCCCCTTGGCCGCCGGCCATGGGAGGGAAGGAGCCCCCTCTCCTATAAAAGGCCCCCTCTCCTCCCTCACAAAGCACACCTCCTCGTGAAGGATCTCTCTCCCCCTCTAGATATTCCTCCATGGTCTCGGATTAGCGAGATACATGTTCCCGGTGGCCTTGCGTCTGGAAGGGGTTGCTGCTTTCGCTGATTCGCTGGAGCGAGGAGGTGGAGGTTGTCCGGTGGCTTGAACGTGTGTGCGAGGACGGATGCGCTGCTAATTTGCGGCGCTCGGACTTCCACACGATCTTGAGATCGGCAAGCGCACGACTACATCATCCACGAGTTCCAACTCGTTAACAAAACTCTGTTGTCTTTGAGGGTAAGTTCTCCATGGATGTATATCCATCCATTGTTCTGTATCTAGTAGATAGATCTTGGCGTATAGTTCTCATCATAGGAAATTTTTTGTTTTCTATGACGCGGACCCAACAGTACTTTCCCGTGGTTAGTTAGTTTTAACCAGCGATATCTAATTCAGCTTCATTCACGAATGTGCAAAATTTGACGGGCACGTGCGCCAAGGCGCACCCTTAAATCTAGTGTGTACAAAAAGTGCTACCAAGGCGGAGGACTTGGATACTCAACCAAGAACTGTATTCCACTATTCCTTCCTAAATGTAGTGTATATTAATTTTAATCGAAGTAAAACTTTTATAAAATTTGGATATTGACATCTATAACAAATCATCAACATTGTCAGAACCATCATGAGATTAGTTTACTGTATTTAATAAACCTTGCAAGTTTTGACTTTATACACTTTATATGGTACTACTCCGGATTTTTCGGAAATACAAGTCCGGAGCATTTACTCCCCTTAATTCCCGTGCGTATTAACTGCCGAGCGATTTGCTCTCCACCCCGTCGTCTCCCTCCCTCCTCCCTCCTCCTTAATACCGGACCCAACAGATGCATGGAAGTCCAACCAGTCGCGGCGACCACGGCCAGCGAGGCCGAGGCGGGCAGCTGGGCTCACGGTGGACACATTGCCGCGCACGTCAAAGAAGCCTCGGCCGCGCCCGGCGAGACCTAGGCGGCGCCACGAGCTCGTGCTGCTGATGCCGCTGCCGCGCGCTTCACGGTCGTACGTGCCGGCGACGCTAGGCCGCGACCGCATCTCACTCCCGCCGGCTTCATGGTTGTGCGTGCCGGCGAAGCCAAGCCACGACTGCCTCGCGCTTCCGCTGCCGTTCCCGCCGGCTTCATGGTCGTGCATGCCGGCGAAGCCAAGCCACGACTACCTCGCGCTCCCGCGGCCGTTGCCACCGGCTTCATGGTTATGCGTGCCGGACATGAATCCTCTCAAGCCGAGGCGCGCAGTGAAGGTTCCTTGCCCGCGTCCTGCAAGGCCAAGACGAGGCCGGCGTGTTCCTCCACCTGATCCATTGCCTCGTCCTCCATCTCCACTGCCTCGTTCGCCTCCTGCAGTACCTCCTCCAGCTCGTCCTTCCCCCTCTACTTCTCTCTCTGGTAGCAAGTTTAGATCAAATCCGGCCATGGTGGTGTAGCTGGAAGGAGAGGAGGGATCAGAGAGTTAAATAGGTGCAGCTTGCAGAGGATGGCCATGGTGTTTAGTTAGAGGAGAAAGGAAGCGATCTGTGGCAAACAAAGCTGACCAATGCATGCCTCTTTTCTTGGCGATAGATTGGGGACTAAACTATCTCGTGGATTGCCTCCCGTTTCTATCGTCCGATGCGATGCGAAAGGAAGGGAAAGAAAAAAGAGATCAGCTGGCCTATTTAAGTGGAGAGATATTAGGTGCAATTAATAGTGACTACCGTTTCTGCCGTTTCCAGGTTAGCTCCGATTTTACAGCACGTCTTGGTATTCGCAATTTTGCTCTCCGGCCTTAAAATCCCGAACAGAAAGAGTAGTATAGTAAGAGCAAGGGCAATAGTACAGCCAGCTGTTGGCTATAAGCCATGTCCATATTATTTAGAGTCAATCTAATAGCTAATATGTACAATAGTTAGAGATTAAAATATACTACTTTATTAATGTATAGCCATTTTTTACTCTCAAATAGTCTCTAGGAGCACGTGCTGCAGCTGGCTCTTAACTAAGCACTCACTCCTTCTCTCCTCTCTTCTCTCTCATCCAACTAAACACAAATATACTATTTTAAGTATTATAGTCTGCTGACTGGACTTTATTGTACTTGCTCTAAGAGTTGCATGAAAGTAGATAGCGCACGTATACCACAGTAGCACACCATCCCAAGTTCGCAGACAAAGACACAAATAAGATGTGAGTAGAGCGCAGGATAATTCACACACATCCAAGGACATAAAAACGGAGTAATTACCGTAGGAACCAGGCACGGAAGTACTTTCCATTGTGAACCCTGAGACTAGTCACAATGGGAAGTATCATATAGTAGTATCATGCATATGATACTAGTATATGATACCACCTCCACAATGCATAGTATCATGTAGTAGTACCATAGTCTTAGTGTATTTATTGTTTTGTAGAATCTCAATGCAAAATTGTGTACAAGATTCATTTGAGATTAGTTTTTCTAGTACTACGTGCTATGATACGGTATCTACCTATGATACCAACACAACCTCTTTCATCATTAATTAGGATGCCACGTCAGAATTTTGCCAACATGGCATGCATGATACTACCTATGATACCCCCATTGGGGCTAGTCTGACTGGTTTTCTGGGAACGCAGTCCACCGGATGAGCTTCGTCTTGACCCCTCGGTATTGTTACGCCATTAAACCTGGCCAGTGTGTTGCGGAAGTCGAAGCAGAAGCTAAGCTAGTCTCCTCACCTTCCACGAGTACCTAGCGCGCACCAGTACAAATTCCCCATCCGAGAGATCCTTCTTCCTTGCATCATTTGCAGCGGCCGGCGATGGATGACACCAGCAAGGGGAATATCATCATGGGGATGAACATCCTAAACTGTTCCGTCTGCCGTGAACCCCTCCGCCCTGAAATTTACCAGGTAAGGTACTACGTCCCAAAATTATATATACTCCAATACTACTACTGAGAATGGAATGCCTGTGCTTTATTACGCCCGTACGTGTATTTTTCCTTGCAGTGTTCATGTGAGCATTACGCCTGCAAGACCTGTCACTCCTACAAGTATCCGACGAGGAAAGTGTGCAAGTGGTGCTGCATGCCATTCTCCCACCGCGCATACGGCATGGAGCGCGTCGTCGGCAGCATTGAGGTCCCCTGCAAGTACGAATGCGCGCAGACCAGCAGCTGGTTCGAGAGCAAACGCCACGAGACCTACTGCCTCAACGGTCCGGCCGTGTGCCCAGTCCACAAGTGGGCTGATGCCAGCTGTGGCTTCGTCGCGCCCAAGGCGGCGCTCCTAGCCCATATCTCCACCGTCCACAACTGCCCGGCGACGAGCTTCCGGTACGGCGTGCAGTTCGATGTCCTCGCCGAGCCATCTTCTCGTCTTCTCCGCGGCGAGGACGGCCACATCTTCCTGCTCACCGTGTCGGATTCCCTTGCGCACCACCGCGCAGTCTATATCGAGCCTGTCGGACGGTTCGATCGGGAGTATCACTTCGGATGCTCGGTGTCTGTCACATGGGAATGTTTCGGGAGGACCCAGCACCGGTCCGGATCGTGTGACAGTATCACGCTCGGGGATCCTACCAACTGCTTGTGCTTCTTCCCCAGACGCAGCCTTCTCCTGCTCAGAACCAGCATCTTTAAGAAGTCCAAGAGCGCTCGCGAACGGCCACCAGCTGGAGGAGGACGACGATGATTTTGCAGTAGCCACAAATCCATATGGTGATCAATCAAAGGCCTTGTCGCGGTGATGACTCCATATGGTGCACGCTAGTGCAAGATTTATTTGTTGAGAGCAGGTCTGGCTAGAACTTTCTTCTTAGTCGATTGGCTTTTTCATTCAAGTATATTCTGCTATACCAGTCAGTAGCTACTCTGAATAAGTATCATGTGCGCAATTTGTCACATTCAGGACCTGCTAGCTAGCTCCATTGGTCGTGTCAATCCCAAATTCCATAGATTAATTAAACAGTAGCAGGATGGAGTACGTCATGGACGCTTCGTTTGCCATTTTGCCATGAAAATCTTGCGATGTTAACAAAACTAGTGGAATTACCGTGCGTTGACACGGATCTTTACTGTATGCCTAGTGTCGCACAGGTTGCATGTGTCTACAATGCACGTATTTAAGAGCATCTGAAAACAACCACACAGTATTTAAAAATATTTAAAGGTTTACTTCACATAGTTCAAGGTAATGTGTATAGAACGGACCTACAAATCATCACTTGTTCACTAAGCCATCATCCCTTGACACGCATAAGGTATCCTTGTATAACATCAGAAATGTTATCCTCAACTTCATTTGCATGATACTTGAGCATGTGTATCAAAAACTTCTCTCTCAACTCATAGTCATCCTGCACAAGTAATCTACGTCGTTAACTTGGAGTTTTAACATTGAAAAGCTAATAAGCATGAACATAGAATACTCACGGTGCAAAACGAATGAAAAAAATCTTTTACCATCTCATGAGAGTCCCGACAACTTCCTACAAATGAATGGATTGAATCATGTCGAGAATGAACAAGGGACCTAACTTACCATCTTGCATGATGAGATATCAAGGTCTATCCTAGGACAGCTATGAAATAATGTTGCCAACATGACAGGGTCATAGGAACTAGGTGGCTCCAGACAACCGAAAGGGACCCTCCAGGAACCATGATGGCTAAACATGAAGGCTCGGGCCTCATGCGGAGGCCCAAATGAAGACGTCTTGGCGGCCAAGTCAAGGTGTATCGCCGAATGGATTATTTAAGATATCATGATTACATCGACAATTGGTTGATAAAGGTTTTCTGCCAGGACATATGCACTAGGTTTTTCATGGCGAGTCCGTTGATGGGAGTTCTAGCGTGCCTCAATGTAGCACGGGTACTGTACCTGCTAGTCATCCTATGATTGACGACATGGATGATCTGTTTAGGGCTAGTAGAGGGCATTTTATGCATACCGATGGTTCTGTAAATACTGATGCTCCTGATGATGTTGTTACCTATACCAAGTTGGCATATGAAGCTGCCTTAGATCTATACCCATACCAAGATTGCAAGAATTTTTCAAATCTGCATTTCATTGTTAGGCTCTTTGACATGGGTATGACTTATCGGGTTCCCCTTATTAGTTACCTCGGGAACATTACAGATATGGCCCATATGGCCCGTAAAGAATAAATTAAAGGAGTCCAGGAAGTATTCGACGGACAAAAGCTTAACTTGGCGATCAAGGCAAAATCATAAACCGACATAGTTCTAGTGTTGTAATTACATACGGTTCCAGGACCCAGCCACTCATATAAAGGCTGGGAGGAGCCGGTGGAGAGAACCTTAACCTTTCTAGCAATCTGCAATCCGCCGTAAGCTAGATCGCAACTAGCGAACCGATGACTTTATAATCGTGTCTCCATCATAATCAGACTGCATCGATTTCATTCTTTGTCTGATCAGCCGACGAAATCAGCAATGCTCTATTTTCCGGAAAACCCTAAGTCCATAACAATGGGCATTACCGAGGATACCCCTCGTCAATTGGCATCGTTTGTGGGAAATCTGAGCACTAGAGTCATGAATTTGGCGGCTTCAACTTCACCAAACAGCAATCCAATGATCAAAATCGGTGAGATCCATCACGATCCCGTCGATCTTGATTGCCACCCACCCACCCCTCTACCAGAAAACCGAGGAGACATATCTCATGATCGGAAACCTCCACTTTCACATTGGAGCATAGAAAGTTCTTTGCCTTTCAGATTCGATCTTTTCCAGTCCGTCAGCTCCAATCGTAGCACCCGAGGCAACACCAGCATCCTCTATCTGCTCCAATGGAAGATCCACCTCGTACACAACAAGCATCAAAGAAAATAGTAGCCACACCGTGAATCTAGGGGATTTGGCCGATCTCTATGACGGTTTCTCCTTCGGATCTGACTTTGAATCAACACCAATTCGTGTCACGGGCCTGATGAACATCACCAATGATGAATTTGAAGAGAGCATCGACTCCAGAATCAGGAAGGCTAAGTCATACCCAGAGCAGAGCCAGGGGGATTTCACTTGATTCCAAAATAGTGTCTCCCGTGGATCTGACAGCGATGGTAGTAGATCATATTTGGCGCAACACCAAGTATGCGTGATCAACGAAGGAGGAGAAACTTCAACACCTCGAGACTCTCTCGGTAATCCGATCCTCAACCCTAGTGCTATTTTATAAGATGACGATGCAGGAAATCGCCAAAACAGGGAGGAACCCCTAGAAAACAACCGCCAGATCTATGCTAGGCACAACGGCGGCAACGGAGGAGGCGCATGACCGGGAGCACCGACTCTAGGACCTCGGCCGCCACAACACCACACACCACGTCATCCTTCTCCTCCCTCTCGATGGGGAACCCATATTGGCAAGACCTAGTGAGCTCGCGATGTAGGGTAGGTGAGAGGGAGGTGTTGGAGAGTTCGCGAGACAGGGAGGGAGAATCGGTGGAGCTTAATTCCCCAGGCCATATCTAGGGCGTGATGTTGGCGGGGACACGAGCTGCCAGGGCGTCGAGAGGTCGTTCAACTGAGGGGCAAGGCGCGCCAATTAAATCCCGCCGGTGCCCCGAGCTAGGGAGGCGCTCAGTGGAGGCTGCAGGCCCTGGAGCTAGGAGGAAGGGGGATTGGCGGGCGGCCCTCGACGTCGACCGGGATGGGTATGAGGTGCAGGAGCTCTCGCTAGTGGAGCAAAGGAAGTTAAGGGGCGTGGCGGCGCTTGCCGTGGAAGCATGCAAAGGTGATGGGCATGTCGGCGCTTACCGGTGGAGCAGCAGAAGGAGAGGGAGATGACACGTCGAAGGCGTGGAAGTGGGAGTCAGGATGGTTTTCTCACTCGCGGTCGGAGCGACTCTCCCGACTGGAACTAGCTACGGCGTCCACTACCATGTCGACGTGCCCAGCGGGCTGTTTGTATTCACCGTCGTCCTCCTCGTCCGGCGGAGGCGGCACCGTGTGCTGGTGGATACATTCTCATCCGTGACGGGCAGGTGGTACGCTATGGAGCTCCCCTCGCGTGGCGCCGCCCACTGCCTGCCTGTCGCGTCCCTGGCATCCACGTCGGCACCAGCTTCTACTGGCTGAGTTGGCGCAGGCGATCCAAGGGGCAGGATTTGGGGCAACGCAGTCTCCGCTACGACGCAGCCCAGTGCCGCGCCTCCCTTCTGCCAAGAGCCGATAGGAGAGATAAACAAGATCCTGTATTTATCATTAATCTCGTGCAACCAGTTACCAAATACATTGGCCACCGATCGTGGGGGAGATAAACCATAGGCAACTTGGATGATTGACCATATATGACGAGCAAATTTGCATTAAAAAATAAGTGTTTGATCGTCTAGTCGTGATGACAAAACACATATTGTTTACTTTCATGCCAATTCCTCTTAACAGGATTATTTTTTGTAAGAATTACCCCTTTACGCAGATACTAAGCAAATATCTTAGTTTTCAAGGGTATTTTCATTTTCCAAATTGTGCTATTATCACCGACTGGAATATTAGGTTGAGTCAAGGCTCTATACATCGAGTCCACAAAGAAATTACACTCTCGAGTAATTTCCATCTGAACTCGTCTACACCGTCCGACAGTTGAATCGTGGATAATCGTAATAACAGATTGTTCCATGATACTAGTCTAGGACCAATGAGACTTCTTCTGAAAGATACATTAGGAGGAGCAGTTTCCAGTACTTTGGAGAGTGTGTCCCCTTTAGGAATGTAATCAGATCGGATCAGACCGGATTTTCTCTCTACCATATCCTATTCTATATTTTCCCCGCAGATTCAAATCGGATCGGATAATGACCGGTTACAGATTTGAATACAGATATACTACACCGCGGATTCAGAACGAAAACGGAGCGGACTCGGGACGGAAAAAGAAATAATCGGATCAACACATGCATAAGTAGATTGACAACAAAAATTGATTGATAAAACAAGTTTAACTGACTACTAATAGATTCAACAATTATAATATGATTGAATGAGTAAATATAACTTAACCACATGAACAAATAAGTCGATGTGTATGAAGAACACACACAAGAGCTAAAATAGCACAAATGCATGCTTAAGTAACTCAATATCCTAATAATTTTGGACTTTATATTCTATAAAATGACTATGTAAGTGTGTAGATGTTTAACGAATGAACTCACCAACTCACTAATTATTATTTATGTTTTAGGATCAGCCCCCTCGGTCGCCAGGAGGTGGGCGACGCGAGGGTATACCATGTTGATAAATACTAAGTTTATGAGTACAAGTCTTCCTCCAAAGGATGACAATTTTTGCCCTTTCAACTATTAAGACGTTTTTAGAGTCTTTTCTCAACGAGTTTCCATTCAACAATAGTGAGCGCCGGTAGTCTATCGGAATACCCAACTATTTGGGCATGATGGGATGTGGCATGGGATTGCTATATTTGGGCATGATGAGAAAGAAGGTCTAGTGGGTCGTGCTCATGATCCTATCACACCATCCTGACTGATCGATCCTGATAACACCATGAGATAGACACCGAGCATCAATATAAACTGCAAGGTCGTTGAGTGACTGCCCAGAACACGACGCTGAGTAGCAACTGACTGACGGCCACTTGTGCAGAGTGGGTTCAGCGGTGCGCTTCGAAGTCACGGTCATCATTTGGGCATTTAACCGCATGGTCTTTATCTGTCGAAGGTGATCTTATCAAAGCATCAATGCTTGCAGGGAACAAAAATATTTGTGGAGGAAGCGCTCCATCCCGTAGGAACACCGGGAGAAAGCCCCAGCACATAGTATTCTCTTCAGTAGGAGTAACACATAATGGCAACAATTTCAGTTGAAATACCCAGATGAACACTAAAGGCACAGATGCTCCATTTATACCAGTATATACATCATACCTTCCACTCTTTAAGGATCATTCTATTGTTATGGCATGTACAAAGACGTGTATTCACCTGGAAAATTTCATTGTCTCAGAGATATCATTGTTAAACTGCTGGTCCTGAGAAACAATTCCATAATACCGCGTACCAGCAAAACTACAGAATAAAATAGAGCCTCTTTCTGAATCGAATGTCATGCCAAGTAAAATGTAAATGTCCAGGCCAGCTAGGCCTTGAACAACCACGTGGAAGTCATGCTCGACGTCTAGGTGATGGACGACGGAGGCCCCGCGGGAACGGCGCGGCGTGCAACTGAGAGCGGTATGGGAAAAATGGCTGCATTTCTTCAGCTTCAGCACGCTGACGAAAGACAACCACGACTCCAAGAAGCGCGTGCAGCGAGTTCGTCCTGGTGGCCTGTTCTGGTACGACTTCGAGAGCGACGGCGAGGTGTACCTAGGCAGCCTCGAAAGCGACGGTGGCCGGCTCTCTGCGCCTTCTACCGCCGGTACCATGCATTCCCGTTCTTCAAGTAAAGGATGTACGGTTCACTAGTACTCCCTCCGTTTTAAAAATATAAGATATTTTAGCTTTGTCAAATGATTGTATCTAAACCCCTTTTACTGTGTAGGTTCATTCCAAACCTAAATAAATCACACACCAAAAAGAGTGTAGATACGCTCTTTTCTCAAAGCTAAAATATTTTATATTTCAAAACAGGGAGAGTACTACTAAGTTGCGAATTGCATTGGTGCGTAAGTCCTTTAATTGCTTCTCAGTTTCACTTCGCTTTCCTTATTTTTTTCGAAAAGGGGATATAACCCCGACCTCTCCATCAGTTGATGCACACAACCTTACTTCGCTTTCGTTACTAGTGGAGTAGATGAGAAATCTGAAACAGCTACAGAACTACGCTGGTGCATGCCTCGCTCCTAGGTTGCCCTTGCGCCCACACCACCGCCTCCATATAGCCTCCCACATCCGCCCCCTTTCGATTCTCTCTTTTTCCGGAACCCTAACCATCGCCTCCATTGAATCTGTTTTTGCCGCCATCAGCCACCATAGCAACCTCGGGTAATCGACAAAGCCAACGGGTTCCGAGCCACTTTTCCCCTTCCTTTGCTTCACCGAGTTTGTCTCGAACCTCCACATCCTTCCTCACACCATCTACTTTCCCGTTCAGATTCACAACAAATCACTGTCGATTGCTCGCCAGAGACGCAACGAACTGAGCTCCTCTGATAGCTGTTCGTCGTCGATCCAGGTGTAGAAGGTTCGCGCCGTGGCCACCATGTGGTCGCTCGTCATCGTCTGCATTCCGTGGACTGCCCATCCATCGCCACTAGCCACTGGAGCAACGCCGTCGTCAGCCACCTGCACTGCCACCGCCATCAACGTTGCCCGCCGCCGGTGAGTCGCTTGCATCCGTTCCCCGCCGTCCGATTCGATTTCTACAGCTCAGATTAGATCACCAACCGAACTGGTATCGGCCAATCGTGTTGAGCCATGTGGCATGCACAGCCAGCACGCCCCGTGTCAGCGCCATATCGTGCATAGTCACCTGCCGCGTCAGTGCGCACGCTGCGTGACCGCACCTGTATTAATAAAATCAATTTAGAAATTGCAGAAAATAGATAGATCTTAGAAAATTCATAATAAAAGATCTACTTGGCCAAAAATTGTAAATAATATATCGTTGGATTCGTAATTTTGTGTCGATTGCAGATCCACAATAAAATTGATACTTTACTGTGGTAATGATTTTTGCAAAATTTAAACTCTATTTTGGAGTATTTAAATTCTAGAAAAATAACTGTAGATCCCCGTTTTAGTTGACTCTTGTCATGTTGGCTTCGTGATTACGATATCTACTGTTTTGCATTGAAATATTCTACTTAAATGTTTTAGATCTTTCTCGTTGTAGATTGGAAGTCTAGATCCCCTTATGAGCATATCTAGAGTATTAACAATCCGAATTAATTGAAACCTATGGAGAAGTGTTACCAACAACATACTCAAACATAATACAACCCTGAATAATATTCTTGGTTGAGAATCATCCTTGCATTCCTTGCAATTTACCATGTTGCATATTACTTTGTGGCAACAAATTGTGATTTAGATCTATATTTGTGCTTTCGTTAGATTATTCGGTGTGTGTCGAGGAGTATTGTTGCTTAGAGTGCTGTTCGGATCAAGGAAAGTTACACCTTTATTCATATCTTTGTCCTAGTTTTGCTATTATGCATGTTTTGATCTTAAAAATAGTAGTATGCATGTGTAGGATGTTTCTAGTACAAATATTTAGAAATATTTTTCAAGTGTGATGTTGTTTTATAGTATGCCATGAGTAGTTCTATACTTAGGATTATTTCCCCTCCTAATAGGTTATCCTTGAATTTTTCTAAGTATTATGCTTGTGTTATTGTTGGAGATATGCCCAAGAGGCAATAATAAAGTGGTTATTATTATATCTTTATGTTTATGATAAATGTTTACATCCCATGCTTTAATTGTATTAACAGGAAACATTAATACTTGTGTGTTTTGTAAACATAAAAGAGTCCCTAGTAAGCCTCTTGTTAAACTAGCTTGTTGATTAAATGATGATCATGGTTTCCTGATCATGGATATTGGATGTCATTAATAACAAGGTTATATCATTAGGAGAATGATGTGATGGACACACACCCATAGTAAGCGTAGCATAAGATCAAGTCATTAAGTTCGTATTTCTATAAGCTTTCAAATGCATAGTAACCTAATCCTTCGACCATGAGGTTATGTTAATCACCATCACCAGATGGGTACTTTGATGACATCAAACACCACTTCGTAACTGGGTGATTATAAAGGTGTCATTGGGTATTCTGAAAGTATGTGTTGAAGCGTATGGACCAAGATTGGGATTTGTCCATCCATATGACGGATAGATATGCTCTGGGCCCTCTCGGTGGAATGTCATCTAGTTAGCTTGCAAGCATGTGACTAGGTCACAAGGGATGACAGAACATGGAACGAGTAAAGAGTACTTATCAGTAACGAGGTAGAACTAGGTATGGAGATACCGACGATCAAACCTCGGATAAGTAGAGTATCGTGTGACAAAGGGAATTGGTTTCGTATGTTAATGGTTCTATCGATCACGAAGTCATCGTTGAGTATGTGGGAGCCGTTATGGATCTCCAGATCCCGCTGATGGTTATTGATTGGAGAGGTGTCTCCATCATGTCTGCATATTCACGAACCGTAGGGTGACACACTTAAGGTTCGAAGTTGTTTTAAGTAGATATGGAATATGCATTGGAGACCTAATGTTGTTCGGAGTCTCAGATTGGATCTAGGACATCACGAGGAGATCCAGAATTGTCCGGAGAATAAGATTCATATATTGGGGATCATTTTCTAAGTTAGGAAATGTTTCGGAGCGTTTGTATGGAGATTCTAGAAGGTTTCGGAATGTTCTGGAAGGTTCTAGAAGATTTCTTGGAGTTTGCTTGAAAACCAAGAAAGGATCAAGGAGTCTTTTGGGGGCAAGACACGGATTCGTGGGGGAGGAGGATTCCTCCCCCCTCCCAATCCGCCGGCCAAGGAGGGAGGGGAGTCCTACTAGGACTCCCCCTCCCATGGCGCCTCTCTCCTTTAAATAGAGGGGAGGGGGCGCCACCCCCTAGACCTCTCCCATAACAAACCCTAGCCGCCGCCTCTCTCCTCCTCCTTCCCTATGCTCAGGCTTAAGCGAAGCCCTGCAGAATTCTCTACTCCACCACCACCACCACACCGTCGTGCTGCTGGGATTCTGTGGAGAAGATCTACTACCTCCGCTGCTCGCTGGAACGGGGAGAGGAAGGTCTGCTTCGACTCCGCACGTGTGACCGACTGCGGAAGCGCTGCCGGAACGCGGCGCCGGAAGGATCGTCCACACGATCTTGAGATCGACAAGTGATCGACTACATCAACCACGAGATCCGATCTCGTAACGCTTTCGGGTCTACAAGAGTTAGTACAGATCTATCTCGTTGCACATGTCTAATAGATTAGATCTTGGCTTTTAGCTAGATTAGATCTGGGTTTTGTTCATCCTTGCGGTAGAAATTTTTTGTTTTCCATGATACGAACCCATCAGTGGTATCAGAGCCGTGTCTATGCGTAGATCTGTTGCACGAGTAGAACACAATGGTTTTGTGGGCGTTGGTGCCCGTGTCGTCTTTTGCTTTGTGTACTTTGCATCTTGCGGTATGGTGGGATGAAGCGGCTCGGGCTAACCTTACATGTCATCGCACATGAGACTTGCTCCACGCTTGACGTGTAACTTACTTTGCACAAGTGGCTTGGCGGGTGTCTGTCTCTCTCACCATAGTATAGATCCAATTTACACTTTGTACTTGATAGCACTTGTATCAACGTTGTGGTTCAGTTTCGTAGGTAAGATCCGTTCTTATTCGAAAGCCCCAAACCACATAAAACATGCAAAGAAAATTAGAGGCGTCTAACTTGTTTTTGCAGGGGTTTTGTGATGTGATATGGCCATCATGTGATTGTGATTATATTTGATGTATGCAATGATCCTTGTTGTAATATGGCAACCGACAGGAGCCTAATGGTTGTCTTTAATTCTGTTAAGACCTGCGTGTCTATTCATCTTGTAATAGCTTTATTCCAAGTAGTTGTAATAGTTACTGGTGATGATGGACAACCATGAAGCAGCGCCTCTGACCTTGACGCAATGCTGGTGATGATGGAGATCATGTCCGTGCTTTGGAGATGGAGATCAAAGGCATAAGAAGAAAGGGACATATCATATCACACTAATTATGAATTGCCTGTGATGTTAATCCTTTATGCATCTTGTATTGCTTAGATCGCGACGGTAGCATTATAAGATGATCCCTCTCACTAAATATCAAGTAATAAAGTGTTCGTTCTTAGTAGGCACCGTTGCTAAGACTCGTCGTTTTGAAGCATCTCGTGATGATCAGATGTGATAGATTCTACGTGTGCATACAAGTGGGTGCAAGCCAGATTTGCACATGTGGATACTAAGGTTAAACTTGACGAGCCTAGCATGTACAGACATGGTCTCGGAACACGGAATACCGAAAGGTAAATCATGATTCATATGGATGATATGATGAACATGTTGATTGTTCGCCTTTAAAGCTACATCATCTCACGTGATGATCGGACTTGGTGAGTGGATTTGGTTCGTGTAATCACTAAAACAACTGGAGGGATGTTGTTTTGAGTGGGAGTTCATTTGTAATTTGGATTAGTTGAACTCAATTTATCATAAACACAATCAAAGTGAATTTGCATAGTTTGTTGTAGTCATTGGCATCCGTTCACCACCTTATGCTTAGTTATAGTTGAGATAGTGGAACTATAGAAATTCTGGATATTTTCTTTACGAACTGGTATCATATTGTTTTGAGTGTCAATCTAAAGTTTAAAAGTCATATTGCAAACTTTCAGCAAACTCCGTTTACTCTGTGAAGTTTAATAAACAGTATTAAATCAAGAGTAACAATTCTAGTGTTAGTATCTAATGTATCATGTTTGCATCCATGATTCTTGATACTAAAAAGATTGTTTTTAATATCAAGTTTATCTAAGAGCTGAAAGCAATGTTTCAGAAACCATCATATGTAAAAGGTATTGCGATATCTAAAACAATGTGTTGGTTACAACATGATAGAGTATATGTCCTCATATTTGATGAGAATTTGTGAAGATTGGAGACGCCAGTCGTCCTAATCCTCCAAAAGGTTTTGGAAAAGAAACATTATACTCGCAATTCACCTTTATAAGCTATAGCAGCTTGATCATGAAAGTTGTCATGATAAGGATGAATAGAAGATGTAAGTAAAATGTTTACTACACTAAAACATTACTAAAGAATGGTTTTTTTGAAAGAATGCCAAACATTTGATAAAGGTGTTCAAAGTGCAAGTCCAAAGGTATTGGTATTTGACTATACACACTTTTTACTATGTGTCATGTGAATGACACCACTATTGATGTTGATAGATTCTTTTAAAAGAAAAGGAATTGTTAAAAGAGAATCTATAAAAATTTGGCAGAAAAGAAAAGATTGGAGATATCCAACTTAGGTATATAGAAGATACATGTTATGGCTGTATTCCTTGGTTGTTAAACAATGTGGTTCTGCGGTATTAGATACCGAATTGGTTGGTATGAAGTGTCATACATGACAACACAATTCATGAACTGCAATGGCCTAAGTAACTAGCAAGAGAATATGTGATGATGTTCATCGAAAACAAACAAAGGGTTGTTGTGTTGCTCGTTAATATCAAAGCTTGCCTTCAAGATTTGTTTCAATAATTGTTATTTTGATCAGGTATTATGACGACAAAAGGTTGTTCAAATAATTGCCGTATTTCATAATAGATGGATGATATACAAGT
Organism: Avena sativa; assembly: GCA_916181665.1. Taxonomy (NCBI): domain Eukaryota; kingdom Viridiplantae; phylum Streptophyta; class Magnoliopsida; order Poales; family Poaceae; genus Avena; species Avena sativa. Next base: position 452,128,815 of record OV702295.1, on the reverse strand, counting down.
CTGGTTGGAGAAATAACGATCATAAAACTAATGCTAAAATGTCGCAAGACAAATGATTGAGAGATCACTTGCAAAGTGACATCACCGTTTAAATTATATTGAAAGGGATACATGAAGAAACTCCATGTTGATGGATTTTTGGAGTCTTTGATTTTGATCAAATGACGCTTGTGATACTTTCCTGAAGATAATTAAAACTCCGTTCGTAGGCCAAAAGAGGAACAGACGACTAACTGATTGGAATTTGTACATATTGATGTATATAGTCCATTATGTGTAGTCGTGGGCGATGGATTTCAACTTCATATGCTTTCTCTGAAGATTTGAGTGAGTATATGTATATACTTACTCAATAAGGAAGAAGTATGAAACATTTGAAAAATGTTCAAAGACTTTTAAGATGAAGTGGAAAATTAATGTAACAAGAAAATAAAAAAAATTATGATTGGATCATAAAGAAAGATGTTTGAGTTATAAGTTTAGCAAAACACCTAAGATTTGAGGAATCGTTCCATGGATTTGCATTTCCCAAAACACCATAGGAGTATGGAGTGTTCGAGATATGTAATGAAACCTTGTTTGACATGGTAAGATCAAAGGTGTCATTTATAAAACTGCCATTATATTTTAAAGATTAAAGCTTTAGTGACTACCGCTTTTACACTGAAAAGAGCTCCATCGTGATCCGTTGAAATGACACCATATAAGTCATGGTTTGGGATAAAACCCAGGTTGTCCTTTCTTAAATTTTTGGTATGCTAGGCATAAGTAAAATGTTTACAACCAAAGTCGGATGAGCATGTATTTGTAGGTTATTTCGAATAACCATTGGGTATTCCTCCATAACACCGAAGACAAAAGTGTTTGTCGCTTAGAGTGTCGAGTTTCTTGAGAAGGAATTTTTGGTGAAAAATCAAGTGGGAGGACAATAGAACTTTGACAAGGTTGTTGAACCTTGGCTAATATGTGCTGAGTTACGCAGCATCGGTAAGTGTCCCGGAGGCAGCAACAATGCTCATGGCTCATGTGCCTCAAAGGTTGTGGTCACGGAGATCTAAGTTACTATTGAACCAAGTAGGTCGGGTAAGTAATCAAATGCCAAGATTTGAGAGTTAAATCATTGTTGTTTGACAATGATGAACCGACTACATGCAAATAATCAATGATGGGCCCTGACTTCGTTAAGTGGCTTGAAGCCATAAAATCCGTGATAATTCCATACACGAGAAATCAAGCTTTGAATTTGAAAGACCCTCTAGAAAGGTGCAAGACCTTACAGTCGTATATGGATCTATAAAGAAATAGACATGGATATTTCACATCTATGAAATAGTCGACATGTCAGAAAGAGTTTACGACAATGTTCAAGGAATTGACTATGATAAGATTTGATCTTTCATAGCGATATTTAGTCTGGACGGATTAATGTAGCAACCACTACATATATTTTGGTATATGGTAGTTGAACAAACAAAACAAGTTCTTCTAATAGAATGGTTACTTAGGATGTGTCCATGACACGATCCAAAGGGTTTTGTTAATTCAAAGGATGCTAAAAGAGTATGCAAAACTTCAATGGTTGAAGTGAGCATCACGGAGTTGGAATCTTCACCGTGATGAAACCGTTAAAAGGTTTAATTTCATCAGAGACGATGAAGATGTTTGCATTTTACAAGAAATTAAGTGGGAGCGCTAAGACATATTTCTAATACATTATGTGAAAGACATATTGTTGATTAGAAATGATGTATTTTTTATTGACACAGGTTAAGAATTTCATTTCGATGAAAGACTTAGGCATAACCCAAGAATTAGGCATCAATGTCTATATGGATAGATTAAGATGCTAATATGGTTTTGCCAAATGTACATAGATAAGATGTTGAATGAGTTCAATATGGAAACAACAAGAAAGGTTCTTGACGCACGGAAAGGACTGAATCAAGATTCAAGTGTGTTGACACGAGATTCAAGTGTTTTGACACTTGGTGAAATCACAAGAATATTTTGATCAATCATTCTTTGAGATGTACACATCCAGATATGTCCTATGCTCTAAATGTTATGAGCATATACCAGAATGACTCATAAGATGATCATTGGACAATAGTAGGGATATTCCTATGATCTTTGGAAGAACTAAGAATATATTATTTATATAGTGGTGACAAATAGTTCATTGTAAATTATTGCATTGATACTAGTTTTGTCACAAATTAAGTTTATCTCAATTTAAACTATGGGTGGCACAATGTAATGAAAAGGAAGTTCCATAACAGATTTGGTTGAGTACCAAAGTTAAAACATTGTGACAGATACTACAACAAAAGGCTAAGTATATGACTGCTATTGTAGCAGCAAATGAGGGCATTTGCGTCAAGTAGTTTGTTATCAAACTAGGTGTGGTTCATAGCGGGATAATACTATGAAGATACATTGTACGACAATTGTATCAACATGATTTAATCCCAAGGAACTAAAGGTCTCACCAAAGGACCAAATTTATACAATGCCATCTCATTGGAGAATGAGTAATGCATAGAGACGCAAGGATATGCAAATACACACGGACCTGGAAGTGTCAGATCCGAAGATTATGTTTACCACTAGCAATAGTGTCTATACAACACCAAAAAGCCATAGGTGTTGAGTGCACAAGTTTTTAACTAGATTATTGACTCTAGTGCAAGTGGGAGACTATTGGAGATATGCCCAAGAGGCAATAATAAAGTGGTTATTATTATATCTTTATGTTTATGATAAATGTTTACATCCCATGCTATAATTGTATTAACAGGAAACATTAATACTTGTGTGTTTTGTAAACATAAAAGAGTCCCTAGTAAGCCTCTTGTTAAACTAGCTTGTTGATTAAATGATGATCATGGTTTCCTGATCATGGACATTGGATGTCATTAATAACAAGGTTATATCATTAGGAGAATGATATGATGGACACACACCCATAGTAAGCGTAGCATAAGATCAAGTCATTAAGTTCGTATTGCTATAAGCTTTCAAATGCATAGTAACCTAATCCTTCGACCATGAGGTTATGTTAATCACCATCACCGGATGGGTACTTTGATGACATCAAACACCGCTTCGTAACTGGGTGGTTATAAATGTGTCATTGGGTATTCTGAAAGTATGTGTTGAAGTGCATGGACCAAGATTGGGATTTTTCCATCCATATGACGGATAGATATGCTCTGGGCCCTCTCGGTGGAATGTCATCTAGTTAGCTTGCAAGCATGTGACTAGGTCACAAGGGATGACATAACATGGAACGAGTAAAGAGTACTTATCAGTAACGAGGTAGAACTAGGTATGGAGATACCGACGATCAAACCTCGGATAAGTAGAGTATCGCGTGACAAAGGGAATTGGTTTCGTATGTTAATGGTTCTATCGATCACGAAGTCATCGTTGAGTATGTAGGAGCCATTATAGATCTCCAGATCCCGCTGATGGTTATTGATCGGAGAGGTGTCTCCATCATGTCTGCATATTCACGAACCGTAGGGTGACACACTTAAGGTTCGAAGTTGTTTTAAGTAGATATGGAATATGTGTTGGAGACCGAATGTTGTTCGGAGTCTCGGATTGGATCCGGGACATCACGAGGAGATCCGGAATTGTCCGGAGAATAAGATTCATATATTGGGGATCATTTTCTAAGTTAGGAAATGTTCCGGAGCGTTTGTATGGAGATTCTAGAAGGTTTCGGAATGTTCTGGAAGGTTCTAGAAGATTTCTTGGAGTTTGCTTGAAAACCAAGAAAGGATCAAGGAGTCTTTGTGGGGCAAGACACGGATTCGTGGGGGAGGAGGATTCCTCCCCCCTCCCAATCCGCCGGCCAAGGAGGGAGGGGAGTCCTACTAGGGCCCCCTTCTTTTCAGCTTCTTGGCCAGCTTCTCCCAGAAGCTACCCTCGACCAGCTTCTCCCAGAATCTCATCTTCAAAATTCGTTCAAATTTCTTAACTAGTAGTTTCAACGTCAATTTAAAAGTATAAACGATTTTGGCAGATGAGATTCTGGGAGAAGCTGGTCGAGGGTAGCTTCTGGGAGAAGCTGCCTAAGAAGCTGAAAAGAAGGGGGCCTAGGACTCCCCCTCCCATGGCGCCTCCCTCCTTTAAATAGAGGGGTAGGGGCGCCACCCCCTAGACCTCTCCCATAATAAACCCTAGCCGCCGCCTCTCTCCTCCTCCTTCCCTCTGCTCAGGCTTAGGCGAAGCCCTGCAGAATTCTCTACTCCACCACCACCACCACACCGTCGTGCTGCTGGGATTCCGTGGAGAAGATTTACTACCTCCGCTGCTCGCTGGAACGGGGAGAGGAAGGTCTGCTTCGACTCCGCACGTGTGACCAACTGCGGAAGCGCTGCCGGAACGCGGCGCCGGAAGGATCGTCCACACGATCTTGAGATCGGCAAGTGATCGACTACATCAACCACGAGATCCGATCTCGTAACGCTTTCGGGTCTACAAGGGTTAGTACAGATCTATCTCGTTGCACATGTCTAATAGATTAGATCTCGGCTTTTATCTAGATTAGATCTGGGTTTTGTTCGTTCTTGCGGTAGAATTTTTTTGTTTTCCATGCTACGAACCCATCAGTTATGCTATATATATAGGCAAATACCGATGGGGATTCGAAAGATAGAAATGTTTTCTAAGTATAAGAGATCTGTTTACGAGAGCAAGTTTTTCTCCTCAAATCTACTTCAAACTAAAACTAAGTTTTTCTCTAGGCTGAGTAGTATGTCAGGAACGACTATAAGGGGAAGTATCTTGTATTGGATCTGCTTGTGCCTAGGGACAAGTATCTTGGATTGGCTCTGCTTGTGTCCTCCACCGCCTAGGATCAAAGAAGTCTGCCATGTTTTAGAATTCAGAAGCTTCCAGTGCAACCATAATACATATGGGCTCTGTCTTGGCCTAGTTCGTAGTGGGAAACCTCACCTGAGTACCATAGTTTTGGCTCGCGTGGAACCGGTAGAGGGGCTACTAAGAGAAAAGCTTTGCCATGGTCTTGTCTGTAAAAGGACTTGAACGTGGATTATGTGTGAAGTGTACAAACTGTTGAGAGTACTCAACCTGATCAATCAGCCGTGTTCACGGAAAATAACAACTTTGAGCGTTTGAAGGATGGACCATCTGAAGGATTTCCCCTCTCTTTTTCTAAGGAACTGTTTTAAAACTTTATGGTCGTGGAATCGTCCATAGATGGGATTTTGGGTTGCGTGGTGTACTAAATATGTTAGGTTGAGGGATGGTAGCCTGGTCGAATCCAGTGTGAGCCATTTGACCCTATATTAAATTATCAAGTGTTTATAAAGTAGTATAAAATATTTTCTCTCTTCTTTTTGACTTATAAAGAAAATTGGCTTGATGCAAATAAACCTCAAGCCTTTTTTCAGCCTATGCATGTAGTGATAGCCAAATATTTTCCTTCATGGTGTAATTTTCTAATACATTCAAAGTATTGACCAACTCGTTTGGATACACGTTTCATGTGCAAAATTTGGAGATCATTGAAAGGTGTGCTAGGATCACGGGTCTTCACTCAACTAGCATGTGGCATTGATGGTACTCCAAGTTGTATTTATTTTTCTTCTGTTATAATAATGTAAACTCTAAATTATTCGATTCATGTAGTAAAGAATTGTGTTTTACATGATATTTCATCGACTATGAGTGCTAGCTAATGATCCAGGGACTAGCATGTTAATCACAGGGACTTAGGATCTTTATAAGGTCCGAGGTCGCTACAGATGGTATCAGAGCACATTGTAAAAAACTTAGGATTAATATTTTCTAAGTTATTTCACAAAACTCTCATACTTCTCATCATCTATCTTCGGAGTTTTAAAATTCTTAAGTCTTTTCTTTTCAACATTAGAGATGACCATTATGCACTTCAAGAAGAAATTTCTCTCAAGACTACATTTCCAAAGAAGATCTTCTCAATGTTTCCCTCAAGTCAGGACTTGAAGACCTCCACAGAAGATCTTCCAAGACTGAAGCTACAAAAATTGAAGACTTCAAAGCTACAAGTACCGAAGACTTCGAAGACCTTGATGGAGTGAAGAATTAAATTGATGAAGACCTCAAAGACATTGAAGAATACGAAACCTCGAAGATTCCAAGTGACCTTAGGAACCAAACCTGGATATACTTCGGTACAATCATTAGATGTGATGATTTGTTTGCTATCCTTTTTATGGTTTTGTCGACATAGACAAACAAAACTTCTTTCGAAAAAGGGGAAAGTCGTGTTCAAAAAGACTATGCTTGGCGTGGGCTCTTCATGTCCGGGTCCATCGGAACCAAGAAACCAAAGTTACCTTCCATCAAGCGTGGGCTGTTTTAGGATTAACTTTGGTTTTCGGCTTAGAAACCACAAAAGCACCTGATTTTGGCTTATATCATCCTGTGATAATATATATCTAATCAAAAGCCAAAAGCACATACTTAGGTATTTTTGTGGCTTATAAGCCAAAGTTCAATAGCTAGGAATAAACCGAACTAAACATCCCAAATCGTGTCCTCCTTGGAACCAAAACAAACGCTTCCAGATCATGCAAAGACTTGAGGCCGTTGGCCACCCGATTGCAAACGCCACGAAAATCAATCGATCGATCCATGGTGTTGGCTCATTTGCGTAGCATACATATGGCCAAAGGTAAATACGGCCAAACTTTATAAACGGTTCATTTGCGTAGCATACATATGGCCAAGCTTTATGGGCCGTTTCCTCTCCCGTATGGAAACAGCCTCCCTCCTTTTGTTTTGAAGAAGAAAAAAATAGGGCGGATACGACGAAGAGGAAAACCTACGGGACTGCCCCTTCGTATCCGCGCCGCCACCGCAAGGTCCATGTCGCCGTCGCCGGAAGATTGGAGGGACTGGGCGTCGCTGCCCCGGGACGTCCTATCCATCATCCTCAGCAAACTCCCGCAGACCGACATCCTCCGCGCCGCAGGGCTTCAGTGCTCGCCCTGGCCGCGGCTAGCCCTGGAGGAGGAGCACCAGATATGGCAGAACATCGATCTACTTGAAGGCCGTCCGTCGGACGGGCGCGAGCAGCCACCGGCAGGATGGAAGGCAATGGCTCGCGCCGCCGTGGAGCTCAGCGCCGGCCGGTGCGAGTCCTTCACAGGCCACGTGGACGCCGACGTCTTAGTCCACCTCGCCAACAGGCATGTGTTTCTGCATTGATCCTAATTATTTGAGGCGGCGACATATCATTATATCCTATTTCGCCGTACCCCCACTAAACTCTCCTAATGGCCTGGCCTGCAGAGCGCCATTGCTGAGGAATCTCCATGTCACAGGCTGGCCGTACATCGAGGACGAAAAACTCGTCACGGAGATGATCAAGAAGCTCCCTCTGCTGGAGCGCCTCGTGCTGTACAGCGGGAGATTCCAGGAAGAGCTACTTATCGCCCTCCTCGACCACTGCCACGCCTTGAGCTGCTCGATGTCACTCACTGCAGGCCCATGTTTGCTGTCCGGCACAAGCCTATTGCAGCGAGGATCAAGAACTGCACCATCAAAGACCTCCGGCTGCCGCACAGAGTTTTGGAATAGCGCTCATGGTCTCATGCTATTTTTCTTATCAGACTAAAAACAGAAACCACATATGTTACAAAGTAGTAATCAAGAGTGTGTTGTGGTGTTAGGATGTTTGACATCACTAGCCTTCGTTGCACTGAATTAGTTTCCTCGTCAATTTTGGTCCATCCAAGTTATATAAGAACCTCTTAAGGGGTATATATATATAGAGAGAATGAGATAGATTAAATAGTGTCTACATACATCTAAATTAGACATATCTCCGACATTCTTTTCAAAGGGTCTCTCTAAAACGCAGTTGACTGAGACTTAACGTAAGTCACAGTCAAGTGACGTCAGCCTGCGTAGTAAGTCAACCCACACCGTTCCACACTGCTACGCTGACTGCCGCTGTTGCGATGTTGCCCTGTGTGAGTGGCCGGCCCCATGGCCTGCTGCGCTGCTGGCCTGCATGTGTGGTTGGCAGGCATCGCACACTTTATTTGCTCCAGCATCTCGCTATGGATTTTTTCCCTGACGTGGCCAAGAGAGGATGGTGCGTCAGCGTTAAATCAAAACTCACTTGAACTTCTACTTCCTTTGCAAATATATAATATTTTTTAGACTCAAATAAAGCCAATCAAAACATCGTATATTTAGAAACAGAGATAATAACTTCGTTGCAATCTCACTTGCAATTGATAAACAACTCAGCTGCAACCTCACTTGTAACTGAAAAGACAACTGAGTTACAACCTCACTTGTAACTATAAAAATAACTCAGTTGCAATCTCACTTGTAATTGGAAAAAAATAACTCAGTCATATTACCATTTGCAACTGATAAAATAACACGGTTGCAACTTTAATTGCAACAAAAAATAACTCAGTTTCAACCCCACTTATAACTGATAAAATAACTCAGTTGCAACCTCTACTTACAAAATAAAAAATTTCAAACCCACTTGTAACTGAAAAAGGACCACCTGACAAATTTCTTGTGACCGCGTTAATGACAAATAAAATGCAAAAGCATCATTATGAATAAAAGCTAGCGCCCAGCAAAAACAAAAATTATACGAAAGTCCATTACCGATCCACCAGAACTAAAGTAGTTGCCAACAACATACACATGCAGGTCAAATTGGAAAATAACGAGCCGACCACTACATCCCCGACAACAAACACCAAGCCTGATGGGGATTATCGAAGGTGGATGAGTTGACTATGCCTAAATTCTTGGCTAGCTGAAAATTAGCAATTCCCGAAAACCACTTCCAACTAAAAAAGTACAATTTAATTACAACTCCCACTTATAGCCTCGGTTTCAACTGGAAAAATACCCTGTTGCAGCCTCACTTGCAACTGAAAAAATACGCAGTTACAGCCTCACTTGAAACTGGAAAAATACCCACTTGCAGCCTCACTTGCAACTAAAAAAAATACGCAGTTACAACCTCACTTGTAACTGGAAAAATACCCAGTTCCAGTCTCACTTGCAAAATACCTAGTTACTTTTTTTTTCTGCAAATACAAAATACCTAGTTACAACCTCACTTGAAACTGGAAATATACCCAGTTCGAGTCTCACTTGCAAAATACCTAATTACAAGCTCAGTTGCAACCGTAAAAAAATACTCAGTTGCAGTCTCACTCGCAACTGAGAAAATACCCAGTTGCAATCTCACTTGCAACTGGAAAAATACCTAGGTGAAGCCTCACTTGTAACGGTAAAAATACCCAGTTGCAACCTCACTTGCAACTGTTGTTGATAAGTATAAATGTATGGTATTAAAAAAACAATTATAAAAGTAAAATAGAAAGTTAGTTACACCCGCTGCCAGTTTCTTTTTCTTAGTCTAGAATTCCTCAAGTATCGATCTTTAGATATTCGCTCCATTCGAAATTAATTGACTCGATTTTGTCTAAATATGCATGTATTTAGGCATGTTTTAGTGTCGAGATACACAGCTTATGTAAAATAAATTAGGCAAATTAGTTCAGGTTGAGGAGGTATATAATAAAAAAACAAAAAGTAGGCCAACGAGACTAAGAGGTTACATAGTAACAACCCATGAAAAAGCTGTAGGAGCCTTTCCTACTGTTAATTGCTCAAAAAGAAGTAACAACCCACATAATCTAGTACTCTAATGGCCTAGTTGCAACAACCATTCCACATAATCAAACAACGACTGAAGACAAGAAAAGAAAAAAGACGAGACACACCCGATAGTACATACTAGTATACTACAGTACAAGTACAACGGGCCAGCCCATCTTTCAATTTATATACGTATTTCTTATAAACAGACAACGGGCATGGGCCGTGGACGATAAGAAAAGAGGTCATGCAATTTCACGCACAAGCACGCATCTTAGCCGGACAATCGGACGGTCAATGAGTTAGCTATGTCCTAAGCTATGTCACAGCTAGCTGTGTTTTAGCAAATCCGCTTTTCAAAACTGAATGAGTACCAAAGATTAAGTGGTAAGTTTTAAATAGTTTTCGAAGTAAGTTGACTACTAGCTTGCATCAGTATGTATTGGAGCTGGACTAGAACTAGTATATCTAAGGTGTGAGTATTAGTCCAGTCCGTATTCGAGTAAGATCTGTGGTTTTGGCAAGTCAGACTAAACGTGTTCTACGCTTACTCCTAGCTAGTTGAGACCGGTTTGGGAGTCCTAGTTAGTATAGGAATCGCGTGTCCGAGTAAGTCTAGGGATAGCTTGTGTCTTGATCGTGTGCATACTTATATGCACCATATACGATCCTTGTAACACCAGATTCTGAAATTTGAGAGATACCGAACAAATACAAGGCATCACAAGTGCCCTCGGCTAAAATCTATTGACCGCGCGTGTCCGTGATTGTTGATTTGATCTCTTGCTGCCGCGGCCACCACCATAATGTCAGAGCTTTGCAATCTTTCTGCTGCCATTGTTGGGGAATCCGAGGTAAGATCATATGTGATTTTTGAGGAAACAAGTTCACGCGTGATCAAGGTAGATGGATATTCAAGTATCAAGATGCGAGTCAAGCATGGCGACTGCGTGAAATCTGCCCCTTTCACCGTTGGAGGTCACAGCTGGGCTGTGGCGTGTTACCCAAACGGTGGCCAGCAGACCAAAAAACGTGACGGTTCCATATCGGTTTCTCTATTTCTTGATTCAGCCATGGCCAAGAATGTGAAGGCGAAAGCTAAATTTAGTCTGCTTGATAAGGATGGGGAACCAGTGGAGTCAAATATCCTTGCCACTGACGAGCATATATTCCCCAGCAAAGGTTCGGACTGGGGTTTTGCTAATTTTATCAAGAAGGGTGATCTTGAGAGGTCGGTGCATCTAAGAGACGATAGTTTCAGCATCAGATGTGATGTTACCGTCGTCAACAAAGGCAATCGGTCTGTTGCTGTTCCTCCTCCGACTACGAACAACCTGCATCAGCATCTCCGTGACCTCCTAAAGAGCATGGATGGAGCCGACGTGACCTTTCATGTTGGCGGGGAGAGCTTTCCGGCTCATAGGTCCGTGCTCGCTGCCCGGTCATCCGTCTTCAGAGCGGAGCTCCTCGGCACCAACAAGGAGGATGCAGACAGTCCAATAGAAATCAATGATATGGAGAGTGACGTGTTCAGGTCCTTGCTCCACTTCATATACACGGACTCACTGCATGTTTCTGAGATGATGGTTCAAGGAGGTGATGCACAAATAGATGGGAGGATGGCTTGCAATCTACTTGTCGCAGCGGACAGGTACAAAATCGAGAGGCTGAAGCTGATATGCGAGGATAGGATGTGCAATCTCATCGACTCTCACATGGTGGTGACCAGTTTAGCTCTAGCGGAGAAGCATAGCTTCCATGGTATCAAGAAAGCTTGTTTCCAGTTTCTCGCTTCTCCTCCCAATTTGGAGGTAATGATGGCAAGTGAGGGCTACGAGCATCTGAAAAGTAGGTGTCCATCTGTTCTCAAGGAGCTGGTTGCTAGCTTCCTGCCTGCTGAGCTGAAAGCAGCCAAAGATATTATCATGACAATTTAGTAGCCTCGCTAGTGATCATGGTTTCTAGTCCAGCTTAGTATCTAGTGTATGTCTTTACTTATCTCTACAAATATGTTTGCATGTATGATCGTTGCACGTAAGAAATATAGTACTCTAAGTATCTATGCATCTCTACGTATTGTTGCATGGATTTCTGCAAAACTATCTACTCCCTCCGTCTCAAAATTAATGTCGCCGATTTATCGAAATTTGGATAAATATATATACTACATCAACTTTCTAAAAAGGGGCTTATATTGTGAAACGGAGATGGTACTAAACAGTGTCTAGATTCATCTAAATTTTGGCAAAGCTGAGACATCTATTTTGAGACAGTGGGAGTATATCAATTTTGTAATCAGTATGGCATCTCGGGCGACTGGTATGTCTCGTATTTGCTGGGATGCATGATAAATCCCGAATTGATTTACTTCGGCATTGCCAAGCTTTTCATGGACCAAGAGATACTCATCTACATGTGCTTAACAAATATGTCGGTTCGGTGATTCTAAGCATAAAGTTAAGCTTTATTTGTTGCTCAGAGCTGAGGCTTGAGTATGTTTGTGAATCTAGGGACGACCGTATACTCTCTCCGTTTTAAAATAGATGTCGGGAATTTATTAAAATTTAGATGTATCTATTTACTAAATAGTATCTAGATTAATCTATTTTTTTACAAATCTGCGACATCTATTTTAGGACGGAGGGAGTAGATTTGTACTTACAACGCTGAATTTTGCTTTCCCTCCCATCGTTGATATTCTCATCCCCAAACTCGTTCAACCGTCTATAAGAACATATCTAGTAGATCCCGCTTGGTTGTAGCCTCTGGATGAATACTGGTTGGTTGCTACTTAATGTGCTTTGGGTTAATTAGTATCCTCTCTAAACATTTGTGGTCATACTACTTATTGCTCTCGCTAGTTAAGTCACTATTAATGATGAACTGTACTCATTCTGCAGTTTGAAATTAGTTCAAATACAGAACACTGATTCCTCTTATTTTTTATATAGACTAGAAGAGACGGCATACTATGGTTGTGAACTATTTTAAGTTGCTAGTGATTATGTGAAAAATTCCATACTATTCATTTGAAGTTTTTCTGATCCCTTGTGAGACTTGACTAGAAGATAGAGATGTACAACCAATGCCATCTATTTACCATGTAATGATTTACCAATTTGATATCCTCAAAACAGAGCTCACCTTTTGTATTGTTTTTTGGTTCCTTCATGTTGATTTCAATCAACATAGATATGAAGTTTATGATGACTAGAAAACATATCATGCTAGCTCCTTGATTTACTTTCACACTATGTTTGACATGCTCAAGTATTACCATACTGAAACTGTTTATATCGTCTTGCTTTCTGATGCTTGTTTCCGAAATGACATGATCTAGACAATTGTGGTCCTGGACCTGGGAGCTAGCATTAGTTCTTGCACATCATCTCCTTTATTAATTCTTGCACATCATTTTCTTTATTAGACGAAACCTAATCAGTATCTATAACAGGTAATTTGACATGTAGCCTGAACTGATGGTATCTCCTGACATGTGTGTGCAAATGTTGTTTGACACCTATCTTGCGTTTGAAACGGCGATGTGTGCCAATGGCGATTGTGTCAAGAGCGCCATCTGATAGCTGTGAGATTCGACACATTTTTATGGCTTTTATTGATGATTTTCTCCGGGATTTGATCGTTTCCTGGCTTTACCTAACACTAATACTTCTGTAGCAAAGAAAACTTGGTTTTTAATGTGTGTTTCAGGTTCTGAACATCAACAGAAGGTTTTAACTAGAGAAACACAATATTCTGAAGAAAACAAGCAAGTCTCTCTTTGGAAGCACTCGAGGGGAGCACACAGAGGCTTTAACGAGCAACTATATGGCGGGAATATTTTTCCGGCCGTATAGTTGCCGCCGCCTATGTCTTGTCAAAACGGACAACTTCCGTGAAGGGACCAAAGTCGAAACACACAACGCAACAGCCGCCATACCATCCAGAAGGGAGAAAGAAGAGATCCGGAGAAGAAGGGGAAGATGTTCTTCATCTCTCTCCATGATCTTCGCCCTTCTAGCCAATACACCCCCATAGCGACTACTTGTACTAGAGAGAGAGGGATCTCCACCTTGCGAGACTAGGGTTTGAGATTGTTTCTTCCCATCTTGAATTATGTTAGATATTTTTCTATTCTTATTGTGGATATCCACGGTAATACAAGACGGATGCCCTTTATTTGATTATATTGATGATACGTTCTTCTCTCATGTGTGACTAATTCCCTTGGGTGTGGGAGATGTAGGGGATTGGTGAGATGTGATGTGCCTTCACATATTTTCATTTAGTTTGTGATTAATTCTAATTACTATATTATGTGTGCTTGACTATCTGTGGGATGCCTAATGCGTGTTATCCAATTAAGGGCTCATACAACATGATGCTTTGTTCTACATAGATAAGATCTTGTTCGCTAGTGGACCGGCGATCCCCGGGTGACACGGGGATATCAATAGAAAACTAGTAGACTCAAGGATAACGAGAAACCACTATGCTTATTGCATTAGTCCGATCCAAGGAGCTTAATCGCTAAGCGACCTGAAGGGTCTTAATCGTCTAGTGTTCGACCATGGTTTTGGTAACGGGCTAGTAGGATTATTGAAGTTGGGATGAAATCTACCAAGAGGAGTTCCGGCTAATTATGGGTTGCTTGCCTATACATATATTTATAAGATTATAATTATTAAATTTATCATTCATCCACCTGGCACAGTCACTATCACCATGAACTGAATCTCCCCGTGCCTTCTTTTGCCATCTGCAGGAAACAAAAAACAGTCAAGTCGTTCTTTATTTTTATGCTTTACATTTCTGAAGTTTATATTTTAGTTCTATTTAAATGCATCTCATTTAATCAAAACCCTATTCTTATTTCAACACTCGAAGTCAATTCACTCGAAGACCTGTGACAACTTCGGGTGTGACAGTGACTTCACCCATAAACACTTACCTTTGGGCTCCCTGTGGGATCGATATCTATACTTTGAAACTAGCTACAAATGATCTGTGCACTTGTAGATATCAAGCTATTTTCTGGTGCCGTTGCCAGGGAGCTAAGCGCTAAGTGTTTGTCTTTTGACATTTCAGGTGTTGCTACTACAAAATATTCTCCTTAGGAGACAAAGGGTCTACACGCTCTGGTAGGACCTACCTACCCGATTATATTGAGCGTGTGCCTGCTCAGAGGCGCGAAGAAATTGTTAAAAAACTTTTAAGTTCAAATAAAGTTGAAGTTGAAAACCTGAGTAATATTATGGAAATCATGTCTATTTACAAGATAACTCCTATGAAACCTGAAAAAACTCTCAGGGAATACAATGCTCCAAGTTCTGAATTTCTTAAATAGCTAATAGAGTTCCCTAATCCTGGAGTTAGAGAATATCGATTTGATGGTGGAATTGTTAAAATTTTGCAGGAGAAAGCTTTCAGTGGAAGGGAAGCTGAAGACCTAGGAAGACATATTAGAGAGTTCGACGATGTGATAAGATTGCTTGGACCAAAAGGTTTGCCAAGAGACTTCTCTCGTCTTAAATTATTTTGATGGTCTCTTAAAGGTAAAGCTCTAGACTGGTTATATTCTCTCCCTCGCCATTACATTAAATATTGGGAAAACTACATTGTTAAATTTATAAACAGGTTTAATCCTTTTAAAAAGGTAACTGAACTAAGAAAGAACATAGGCAACTTTAGTCAGAACGTGGGAGAAAACTACACACAAGCCTGGGAAAGATTCTTTGGAATGATCAATAGTATTCCTAATCATGGCTATTATAAACTAACAATTTGCCATTTATTTTACCATGGTATTAATACTCAATGTAGAGAGTTTGTTGACTTCTCAGCAGGAGGATCAATAAATACTTTAACTATTAGGGCTAATAATGATACTTTATATAATCCTGATTTTGGCACTAAGCCGGAAAAAGGGATACTTCAGATAACTCCTAATCTTATGCCTGAGGTATGCAAAACTATGAAAGAAAAAGGTATACCTTATGAACTTGTTAAGGAAAACAAAGTAGATTTGTTACAAGTTTTAACTGAAGAAGATGAAACTAGAAAAGTTTTTCAAGAATTAAAACATCGACATGTAAAATGTCATAATAACTTGCATAAGCATTTCCAAAATCAGAAAAATATTTTGCCGGAACTCACGGAAAATTATGATGAGATTAGCCGAGAAATAAAATTATTTCACAAGTATCTTAGTATGATTGAAACCCAGTGTGAACAAATTTCATGTGGTTATCAAAATTTTCTTCGTGATGATAAAGATATTCCTGTTTCTTCTAATGTTGTCACAAGAAGAGGTGCAATTGTTACAGGACCCTTAGGACCACCGAAATATGAAGCTGAAAGAGCGAAAGGAAAAAAAGCCTTGCTCGAAGCAAGTCAAGAAGATGATACATTGGTGGATCCTCAAGATAAAACTGAAACACAAGATCAAACCAAGGAGGACCAAAATGATGCACAGGATGACCATTGTGACTCTGATGCGGAGACGGTTGATCCAAGAGAAGAAAAGAGACAAGCAAGGAAGATGAAGTTGTTATAGTAGAAAAGAAGAAAAGCGATAAACAATAACAAAACAAAGCAAAAAAGAGCCTGACCCCCACAAAAGGTAAAAGACAAGAGTAAGTCAGGTGAGAAAAATCTTCCTTATCCAGATCGAAAAAAGAAAGCACCAGAGCAGGTAATTTATAATTCTTTTACAAAGGCACTTAGTGACCTTCGTTTGGAAATTCTGTTTGCGGATGCAATCAAAGTACCTACCTATTTTTAATTCCTACGTGATATTCTTAGTAGAAAGAAAGAAATAACTGAAACTATTTCCATGATAACTAGTTATCCTGCTAATGGGAAGCTATTGTCTAAGTCTGGAGATTCCGGAATACCACCTATTTCATGCTCAATAGGTAAAACTAATATTCACAATGCATTGTGTGATCTAGGAGAAGGAGTTAGTGTAATGCCATACTCCCTCTATAAAAGGTTAGGATTATGGGAGTATTCTCCTACTACTAGCACTTTACAGATGGATGACAAGTCCACTAAACAACCTGTTGCTATGATTAAGGATGTTCTACTTAGAATAGATGAGCATGTTATTCCCACTGATTTTATTATTCTTGAGATGCCTGAAGATTGAAAAATATCCATAATACTTGGAAGACATTTCTGCAGGGGCATCAGTTAATTGTACTGAAGGGAAGATAATCTTCAATGTTTATGATGCTGAAATCATCCAGTATTTTCTAAAGAAGCTAGAAGCAAGAGAAAGATATATTCCACCAGCAAAACAAGTTCATGTAGTAAGTGCCTTTGATAAAGGGCAACCAAGGTAAGAATTCGAGAACATAAAAGAGGTTGAGTTACTCAACCATCCTTAATAAAATGCTTAATGGGAGTCAACCCATCTCGTCAATAAAGTAGATTAGAGAATAAGAAGTTTATCGCATTCCTGCCACTTTTTCACAGACATTTTTGCGGAAGCGCTCCCGTGAAGATGCAGTTGTCAAAAAGCAGTAGAAACATCGATTGAATGAGCTTAGAATAAGAATAAAAATTAAAGTTCGAGTTTTTCGTTTACATAAGCTAAAATTTTGCTCTTAATACGCCAATGTTTGTCGACAGTTTCTACTATCAATTTTCTGTCAAAAATAAGGTATTTCGCTAAGTTTTGGGATAAGAAGGTATTCTCAAAGAAATAGAATTTTTTGATGATTATTAATGGTTTAACGACCAACTATACGGCGGGAATAAAAATTCTAGCCGTATAGTTCCGGTCGTATAGATATATTTGCCATCAACAAATTTTCTTCGAAGACACAGAAATTTTAACAACCAACTATATGGCGGGAATAAAAATTCCGGTCGTATAGCTCCGGTCGTATAGATATCGATGGCTTCGTACAAAATTCTCTGAAAGGTACTGAGAGTTTAACGACCAACTATACGGTGGAAATAAAAAATTTAGCCGTATAGCTCCAGTCGTATAGATATCGATGCCTCTCTTAGAACTTTATCCCAAAGGTACTAAGAGTTTAACGACCAACTATACGGTGGGAATACAAATTCTGGCCTTATAGTTTCGGTCGTATAGATATCGATGCTAGTTTTAGAAATTTATCTGGAGAGACAGACGGTTTAACGACCAACTATACGGCGGGATCATTATGATCCGGCCGTATAGTTGCGTATATATAGCTGTTTTCTGCATAAAGAAACCCTAGTTGGCGACGGCGCCGAACTATACGGGCGGAACAACATCACCTACCCGTATAGTTCCGGCCGTATAGTTTGGTGCGACCACAAAATCACACTGGGGCGGCTAGGTCTTCCACCTCTCCTCATTATTTCTCTCATATTCTCTCTCCAAACCTCTCAAAATCCACCTAAAACTCTTGATTCTTCATGGATTTTGTTTGTTTGAGTGGGGGAATCAACAGATCGGTATGTTTCTCTCCCTATCCATGCTTTATTTTCAGATTTTTATGGTTGAAACTCTCACATTGATCTAGTGGATGAACTCAAGTTTATTTTGTCTTTCCTATTAATTTCTCATGTTAGGATTGAATTTTACACTTAGAATCGTTCATATATCATGTTAAAACTATATGCCTAAAGTTGTATGGTGAAATTTTTCAGTTTATCACGATGAACAAAATTGGTAACCTCTTTTGTGCGAGAAAGCACCAATGGGGTGAGGGCTCGATCTCGGGGTCCCGAGCCTCGCGCAACTCCAAGTTGGACATTGTCTGATCGAGGAGGGTGCTGCCCACGCGTTGGGCCGACCACAACTTTCTCATCGCGGTAGCGTTGAAGGAGGATCTCGACCTCATATGCAACAGGGCAGGGTTGGCGGTACTTGGCTTTGCAAGCCATGATACCTACGCCGAGCTTACCCATGAGTCCCTTGCCGCCTTCTACGACGACCACAGGGAGAAAGGTAATATGTGCACAATAAGATTCACCATGAACCAGCAGCACTATGACATAAATTTCAAACAATTTTGCAATGCTTTCAGCTTCCCTCACATTGGGGAGCCCACTGTTACTAACCTCTATAGCATCACAAGTGGAGAGACTTGGGAGGTTATTTCTGTTAATGGTGGCAGTCAATTTTATTAGAAGAAGATGTCCACCATTCAGAACCCAACCATCTGTTACTATGCTTTGTTCCTCGCCAACACACTACTGGGAAGAGGTGACACAGGCTCCATGGCCAATGCGGACTTGGCAATGACCACCAAGGCTCTCTTCCCCACTTCACCGCAAAGCCCCAGTCCTGCAGCTCTACTCATCCGGCACTTTTGCCACCAAAGCAACAAGACCAAAGGTGATATTCGCATTGGTGGATTGGTAACCTACCTTGCCTATGCATTAGATATTATACTACCTGTTATGGAACCTATTGATGGCTCCAAACTCATGGATGTCAAGTATTTGACTACTTGTGGCTTCCTTGGTGTTTACCATGCTAACCGGAGGCTCCGAGCATATCAATTTAGTTATCTTGGTGATGCACATGGTGAGCAGGTTCGGTTGCCCTGCTCCCAAGCCTCCTCGATTGTGGAGAAGAACACTTGGATCCTCACCAAGGACCAAGTGATGGAGATCATGGCCGAGCTCCAGCCCGACAAAGAGGAAGATGAAGAGGAGCAAGAGCAGGAGCATGAGCAGGAGGAAGAGCAGAGACACAACCCTGCTTGGGAGGGATAGCAGCAGCAAGGGGGTGTTGGGTCCGCAGCATAGAAAACAAAAATTTTCCTACGGTGTGAACTACACGCCAAGATCTATCTACTAGGTACAAAGCAAACGGGTGGACATACATCCATAGAGAACTTACCCTCGAAGACAATGAGCTTTGTTAACGAGTAGGAACTCGTGGTTGATGTAGTTGTACACTTGCCGATCTCAAGATCGTGAGGAAGTCCGAGCGCCGCAACTCAGTAGCGCATCCGCACTCGCACACACGTTCAAGCCACCGGACAACCTCCACCTCCTCGCTCAAGCGATCCAGCGGAAGCAACAACTCCTTTCAGATGAAATGCCACCGGGAACATGTATCTCGCTAATCTGAGACCATGGGGGAATAATTCTAGAGGGGGAGAGAGATCCTTCACAAGGAGGTGTGAGGATGAAGGAGGGAATGGGTGGCCTTTTATAGGAGGAGGGGGGTGCCCCCTCTCTCCATGGCCGGCGCATGGGGGGTGACCCCTCACCTCCCCCATTCATGTGGTGGTAACTCCTCTACATTAAAATGCCTCTTCACATTCCCTTTTAAAGTCTCCACTTTAAATGCATTAAGTTTCTCCAAATTTAATGCTCTCTCATTTAATAAAACTCTTTTATTAAATTTATTCAGAATTTTGTTAATTACTTTAATTAACAAACATTCACATATAGCCCCTTGCAATATTTCAATATCACATGCAGAACCACCTTCTGCAATTTCACCCGAAACAATTTCCGGTTTCTATTGAAACAATTCCTGCGCTTTGCAATTCTTTCGTCTGAAACATATGTGCTCCAAAATGGTGTCCGGTAACTCTTAAGTGTGCCACCCTACGGTTCGCGAATAATGCAGACATGATCGAGACCCTTCTCCGATCAATAATCAGCAGCGGGACCTGGAGATCCGTACTGACTCCTACACATTCAACGATGACTCCTGTGATCATGAGAACCTTTAACGCTTGTAACTAAATCCCTTTGTCTCTCAATATATTACATGTCCGAGATTCGATCATCGGTATCTCCATACCTAGTTTGATCTCGTTACCGACATGCACTCTTTTCTCGTTCCCGTGATATAACATTCTAGTGATCACATCACTTGCTTGCAAGCTATCCTAGTGTGATATCACCGAGAGGGCCCAGAGTATATCTATCCGTCATCTGGATTGACAAATTCCACTCTTGATCCATGAGCCTCAACATAACACCTTCGTAGCACTGAACCCATCTTTATAGTCACCCTGTTACGGTGTGACGTTTGATGTTATCAAGATACTCTTCCGGTGTTAGCAATTAACATGATCTCATGGTCTAAGGATAAAGATTACTTCGTATGATGTTATAGCAATATAAACACAATGACTTGATCGTAATGCTATACTTCGGATTAATGTTCATCACATCAACCCACCAATGGTGTGACCTTGTTATTAACAACATCCAATGTCCATGATCAGGAAACCTTGATCATCTTGTTAATCAACAAGCTAGTCTATAAGAGAGGCATGACTAGGAACCCTTTTTGTTTATTAAACACACATGTATTGATGTTTCCTATCAATACAATTATAGCATGTAAAATAAACATCTATCATATACAAGGAATACATAATAACAACTTTATTATTGCCTCTCAGGGCATATTTCCTTCAGTCTCCCACTTGCACTAGAGACAATAATCTAGTTCACATAGTTATAAATCTAACACCCATGGAGTTCTGGTGTTGATCATGTTTTGCCCTAGGGAGTACTTTAGTCAACGGATCTGCTACATTCAGGTCCGTGTGCACTTTACAAATCTTTATATCTCCATCCTTGACATGCTCGCGGATGGAGTGAAACCGGCGCTTAATATGCTTGGAATTCTTGTGAGACCTTGGTTCCTTGGCGTTGGCTATGGCTCCATTGTTGTCACAATAGATCACCATCGGGTCCAACGCACTAGGAACCACACCCAGTTCCGTAATGAACTCTTTCATCCAAACCGCTTCCTGCGTCGCTTCTGAAGCAGCAACATATTCAGCCTCCGTTGTTGATCCAGCCACCACAGGTAGTTTGGAGCTCCTCCAACTAACTGCTACTCCGTTCAAGAGAAATACGTATCCGGATTGTGTTGGGGCCGCAACATAGAAAACAAAAAAATTCCTACGGTGTGAACTACACGTCAAGATCTATCTACTAGGTACAAAGCAACGGGTGGAAACGAGAACTTACCCTCGTAGACAACAATCTTTGTTAACGAGTAGGAACTTGTGGTTGATGTAGTCGTACACTTGCCGATCTCAAGATCATGATGAAGTCCAGCAGGTCCGGCTCCAGCACGTCCATCAGATCCAGCTCTAGCACCACCAAGTCCAGCACCACAAAGCAGCGGTGCATCCGTGATTGCACACACGTCCGGTACCCCGACAACCTCCGTCCCTCGCTCCAGCAAAGCAGCAGAAGCAGCAACTCCTTTCCAGATAAAGCCACCAGGAACATGTATCTCGCTAATCCGAGACCATGGGGGAATAATACTAGAGGGGAAGAGAGATCCTTCACAAGGAGGTGTGAGTATGAAGGTGTGAGAGGGGGGCCTTTTATAGGAGGAGGGGAGGGTACCCCTCCCCATGGCCGGCGCCCCAAGGGGTGACCCCTCACCTTCTCATTCATGTGGTGGTAACTCCCTCCACATAAATTTGCCCCTTCACATTCTCTTTTAAAGTCCCCACTTTAAATGCATTAAATTTCTCCAAATTTAATGCTCTCTCATTTAATAAAACTCTTTTACTATTTTTATTCAGAATTTTGTTAATTACTTTAATTAACAAACATTCACATAAAACCCCTTGCAACATTTCAATATTACATGCAGAACCAATTTCAGCATTTTCACCCGAAACAGTTTCGGTGTCTATTGAAATAATTCTAGCACGCTTTCTTAAATCTTTATCTGAAACATATTTGCTCCAAATGGTGTCGGTATCCCTTAAGTGTGTCACCCTATTGTTCACGAATAATGCAGACATGATCGAGACCCCTCTCCGATCAATAATCAGCAGCGGGACCTAGAGATCCATACTGACTCCTACACATTCAACGATGACTTCTGTGATCGTGAGAATCTTTAACGCTAGTACCTAAATCCCTTTGTCCCGCAATATATTACATGTCCGAGATTCGATCATCGGTATCTCCATACCTAGTTTGATCTTGTTACCGACATGCACTCTTTTCTCGTTCCCGTGATATAACATTCTAGTGATCACATCACTTGCTTGCAAGCTATTTCAATGTGATATCACCGAGAGGGCCCAGAGTATATCTATCCGTCATCGGGATGGACAAATCCCACTCTTTATCCATGAGCCTCAACATAACACCTTCGTAGCACTGAACCCATCTTTATAGTCACCCTGTTACGGTGTGACGTTTGATGTTATCAAGATACTCTTCCGGTGTTAGCAATTAACATGATCTCATGGTCTAAGGATAAAGATTACTTCGTATGATGTTATAGCAATATAAACACAATGACTTGATCGTAATGCTATACTTTGGATGAATGTTCATCACATCATTCCACCAATGGTGTGACCTTGTTATTAACAACATCCAATGTCCATGATCAGGAAACCTTGATCATCTTGTTAATCAACAAGCTAGTCTATAAGAGAGGCATGACTAGGAACCCTTTTTGTTTATTAAACACACATGTATTGATGTTTCCTATCAATACAATTATAGCATGTAAAATAAACATTTATCATAAACATGGAATAAGATAATAACCACTTAATTATTGCCTCTCGGGCATATTCCCTTCAGTCTCCCACTTGCACTAGAGCCAATAATCTAGTTTGAAAAACTTTGCGTATTGAACACCTATGGCTTTCTAGTGTTGCATATACGCTATTGCTAGTGGTTAACATAATCTCTGGATCTGACAGTTTCAGGTCCGTGTGTATTTGCATGTCTTTGCGTCTCTACGCATCACTCATTCTCAAATGAGATGGCATTGTATAGATTTGGTCCTTTGGTGAGACCTTTAGTTCGTTCGGCTAAAAAATATGTTGGTATTATTGTCACACAATATATCTTCATAGTATTAGCCCACTTTGAACCACACCTAGTTTGATAACAAACTACTTAACACAAATGCCCTCCTTTGCTGCTACTATAGCAGCTATATACTTAGCCTTTTGTTGTAGTATCCGTCACAATATCTCAACTTTGGAACTCATCCAAATCCATCATGGAACATCCTTTCCATTATATTGTGCCACCCATAGTCTAAATTGAGATAAATTTAATTTGTATCTTGTGAACAAACTAGTATCAATGTAACACTTTACAACGAACTACCTTTAACTATTTGTCACTTATACATGATATATTCTTAGTTCTTCCAAAGCTCATAAGAATATCTTTACTATTGTCCAATGATCATCTTATGAATCATTCTGGTATATGCTCATAACATTTAGAGCATAGGACATTCTGGATATATACATATCATGGTATAATCGATCAGAACTTTCATGTGATTTTACTCACCAAGCGTTGAAACACTTGAATCACTTGAATCTTGATACAATCCTTTCCATGCAGCAAGAACCTTTCTTGTTGTTTCCATATTGAACCCTTTCAATATCTCATATTGAACCCTTTCAATATCTTATATATGTATGTCTGGCACAACCATATTAGCGCCTTAATCTATCCATATAGATATTGATGCCTAATATTTTGGGTTTGCCCAAGTCTTTCATCAAAATCTTATTTTAATGAAATCCTTAACTTGTGTCAATTCAAGATACATCATTTCCAATCAACAATATGTCCTCTACATAATGTATTAGAAATATGTCTCAGCGCTCCCACTTAATTTCTTGCAAATGCAAGCATCTTCATCATCTCCGATGAATTTAAACTCTTTTAACAGTTTCATCATGGTGAAGATTCCAACTCCGCTATGCTTACTTCAACTATTGAAGTTTACATGCCCTTTTAGCACCCTTTGAATTAACAAAACCCTTCGGACCATGTCATGTACATGTCCTAGGTTACCGTTCTATTAGAAGAACCTTGTTTTGTTTATTCAACTACCATATACCAAATTATATGTAGTGGTTGCTACATTAATCCGTCAAGACTATATATCGCTATGAAAGATCAAATCTTGTCATAGTCAACTCCTTGAACATTGTCATAAACTTCTTTCCGACATGTCGACTATTTCATAGATGTTAAACATCCATGTCTTATTTCTTTATAGATCCAAACACGATCGATAGGCTTCACGCCTTTCCGGAGGGTCTTCCAAGTTCAGAAACTTGATTTCTCGCGTATGGATACTATCACGGATTCTATGACTTCTAGTCATTTTATGGAGTCAGGGCCCATCATCGCTTCTTTGCATGTAGTCGGTTCATCATTGTCAAAACAATAACGACTTGCTTATCAAATCTTACTATTTGATTCTTACCGACCCACACGGTTCTATAGGAACTCTAATCTCCGAGATCACACCTTTTGTAATCACGAGAGCCATGAGCATTGTGGCAGCCACCGGGACACTTTCCGGCGCTGCGCTACTTAGCACATATAGCTAAGGTTCAACAACCTTATCAAAGTTCTATTGTCCTCCCACTTAACTTTTCACGAAAAGTTCCATCCGACTTTGGTTGTAAACATTTTACTTATGCATAGCATACCAAAATTTAAGAAAAGACAATTCGGGTTTTATCCCAAACCATAACTCATATGGTGTCATTTCAACGGATCACGATGGTGCTCTTTTCAGTGTAAAAGCGGTAGTCTCTAAAGCTTCAATCTTTAAAACATAGTGGCAGTTTTATAAATGACACCTTTGATCTTACCATGTCAAACATGGTTTGATTTCATCTCTCGAATATGCCATACTCCTATGGTTTATCGGGAAACACAAATCATGGAACAATTCCTCAATTCTTAGGTGTTTTTGCTAAACATGTAACTCAAATATCTTCCTTTATGATGAATCATAAACTCTTTATTTTCTTGTTACAATGATTTTCAACTTCATCTTGAAAGTCTTTGAACAACTTTCAAATGTTTCATACTTCCTCCTTATTAAGTAAATATACAGATATATTCACTCAAATTTTCGGAGAAAGCTTATGAAGCAAAAAAGATCCATCACATATGGCTACACATAATGGACTATGCACATCAGCATGCACAATTTCCAATAAGCTAGTCATCTGTTCCTCTGTGGCCTATGGACGGAGTTTCAATTATCTCGAGGAAAGTCTCACATGCGTCAATTGATCAAAATCAAAGACTCCAAAAATCCATCAACATGGAGTTTCTTCATGTTTTCTTTCCAATATAATTTAAACAGCGATGTCACTTCATAAGTGATCTTTCAATCATTTGTCTTGCAACATTTTAGCAATAGTGTTTATGGATGTGATTTCTCTAACTAGACTTATAAAAGTTCATCCATCCTTTATGGAATACGGTAATTATTTGAACAGTCATTGTTCTCATAATACCGGAACAAAATAACAATTATTTAAACAAATCTTGAAGGCTTGGTTTGATGACAATGAAAAACACAATAACACTTTATTTGTTTTTGATGAACATCATCACTCATTCTCTTGGTAGTTACTTAGGCCATTGTAGTTCATGAATTGCGTTGTCCTGTATGACACTTCATACCAACCAATTCGGTATCCAATACCTAAGAACCACATTGTTTAACAAGCAAGGAATATAGCCATAACATGTATATTTTCTATATACCTAAGTTGGACATCTCCAACCTTTTATTTTCTGCCAAATATTTTATAGATTCTCTTTCAGCAATTCCTTTTCTTTTAAAATAATCTATCAACATCAATAGTGGTGTCATCAACATGACACATGGTACAAAGCGTATATAGTCAAATACTAATACCTTTGGACTTGCACTTTGAAGTGGATCACCATCATCAAATGTTTGGTGTTCTTTCAAAATCCATTCTTTAGTGATCTATTAGTGTAGTAAACATTTTACTTACATCTTCTATTCATCCTTATCATGACAACTTTCATGAGCAAGCTACTATAGCCTATAAGGAAGAATCGCGAGTATAATATTAGTTCCCAAAACCTTTTTGGTAGATTCGGATGCCTAGCATCTCCATCCTTCACAAATTCTCATACAATATGAGAACATGTATTTTGCTAAATTATACTCTATCATAATGCAACCAAAAACATTGTTTCAGATATCACAATATCTTTCACACATGATGGTTTCTGAAACAACTTTCAGCTCCAATATAATCTTGATATTAAAACAACTTTTTGAATATCAATAATCATGGAGGCAAACATGATACTTTAGATACTAACATTGGAATTCTTACTCTTGATTTAATACTACTTATTAAACTTCATGGAGTAAATAGAGTTTGCTGAAAGTTTGCAATAGGACTTATAAACTTTAAATTGACATTCAAAACAATATGATACTAGTTCGTAAAGTAAATATCCAGAATTCTATAGTTCTATTATCTCAAATAAAAACTAAGCATAAGGTAGAAAACGAATGCCAATGACTACAACAAACTATGCAAATTCACTTTGATTTAATTTTGACAAATTTGGTTTGACTAATCCAAATTAGAAATGAACTCCCACTCAAAAACGACATCCCTCGTGTCTTTTTGGTGATTACATGAACCAAATCCACTACACCAAGTCCGATCATCACGTGAGTTGATGTAGCTTCAAAGGCGAGCATCTATATGGGCATCATATCAACTATATGACTCATGCTTAACCTTTCGGTCCGTGTTCCGAGGCCATGTCTGTACATGCTAGGCTTGCCAAGTAAGAACCTTAGTACTCGCGTGTGTAAAACTGTCTTACACCCGTTTGTATGAAAGCGTAGATTCGAGTACACCCGATCATCACGTGATGTCTCGAAACACGATCCATAGAACGGTGCATACTTAAGGAAGAACACATTTTTATCTTGATATCTAAAAGAGGGATCATCTTACAATGCTACAGAAAGCGCCAAACTAGTAGTATAAGATGCTAACATCTAATGTGTAAAGTGAGATGATATGGTCCATGCATTTGATCTCTATCATTTGCATCGTGGTATGATCTCTATCATTCCTTTGTGTGTAAGGCCAAGGTCTATGGAACTTACACGTTGAATGTGTTGTAAGAGTATCTATCATACATCTACTTACAACAATACCATATCAATACACTAGCCCAGCAACGATCTAAACTAGACGCCTCTAATTTATCAATTGCAAGTTTTACGTGGCTTAGGGCTTTCGGAGATAGAACCATTCTTACCTACGAACATGAACCACAACGAGAATAACTAAGTTATTAGCAACTCGTTGTAAATCAGATATTGACTATAGTAGGAGAGACAGACACCCGCCAGCCACTTATGCAAAACAAGTTGCATGTCAGTCGTGGAACCGGTCTCATGTACGATGACATGTAAGGTTGGTCCGGGCCGCTTCATCCCACTATGCCACCAATATCCAAAATACATAGAAGATGCAATAATATAATCATCATCGCCCACATATAAACATATGTGTACTACCCGTGCAAAGCACCTACGCATAGATCAGGCTCTGATACCACTGTTGGGGCCGCAGCATAGAAAACAAAAAAATTCCTACGGTGTGAACTACACGCCAAGATCTATCTACTAGGTACAAAGCAACGGGTGGAAACGAGAACTTACCCTCGTAGACAACGAGCTTTGTTAACAAGTAGGAACTCGTGGTTGATGTAGTCGTACACTTGCCGATCTCAAGATCATGATGAAGTCCAGCAGGTCCGGCTCCAGCACGTCCATCAGATCCAGCTCCAGCACCACCAAGTCCAGCACCGCAAAGCAGCGGTGCATCCGTGATCGCACACACGTCCGGTACCCCAACAACCTCCGTCCCTCGCTCCAGCAAAGCAGCGGAAGCAGCAACTCCTTTCCAGATAAAGCCACCGGGAACATGTATCTCGCTAATCCGAGACCATGGGGGAATAATACTAGAGGGGAAGAGAGATCCTTCACAAGGAGGTGTGAGTATGAAGGTGTGAGAGGGGGGCCTTTTATAGGAGGAGGGGAGGGTACCCCTCCCCATGGCCGGCGCCCCAAGGGGTGACCCCTCACCTTCTCATTCATGTGGTGGTAACTCCCTCCACATAAATTTGCCCCTTCACATTCTCTTTTAAAGTCCCCACTTTAAATGCATTAAATTTCTCCAAATTTAATGCTCTCTCATTTAATAAAACTCTTTTATTATTTTTATTCAGAATGTTGTTAATTACTTTAATTAACACACATTCACATAAAACCCCTTGCAACATTTCAATATTACATGCAGAACCAATTTCAGCATTTTCACCCGAAACAGTTTTGGTGTCTGTTGAAATAATTCCAGCACGCTTTCTTAAATCTTTATCTGAAACATATTTGCTCCAAATGGTGTCGGTATCCCTTAAGTGTGTCACCCTACGGTTCGCGAATAATGCAGACATGATCGAGACCCCTCTCCGATCAATAATCAGCAGCGGGACCTGGAGATCCATACTGACTCCTACACATTCAACGATGACTTCTGTGATCGTGAGAACCTTTAATGCTAGTAACTAAATCCCTTTGTCCCGTGATATATTACATGTCCGAGATTCGATCATCGGTATCTCCATACCTAGTTTGATCTCGTTACCGACATGCACTCTTTTCTCGTTCCCGTGATATAACATTCTAGTGATCACATCACTTGCTTGCAAGCTATTTCAATGTGATATCACCGAGAGGGCCTAGAGTATATATCTCCGTCATCGGGATGGACAAATCCCACTCTTGATCCATGAGCCTCAACATAACACCTTCGTAGCACTGAACCCACCTTTATAGTCACCCTGTTACGGTGTGACGTTTGATGTTATCAAGATACTCTTCCGGTGTTAGCAATTAACATGATCTCATGTCTAAAGATAAAGATTACTTCGTATGATGTTATAGCAATATAAACATAATGACTTTGATCGTAATGCTATACTTCGGATGAATGTTCATCACATCATTCCACCAATGGTGTGACCTTGTTATTAACAACATCCAATGTCCATGATCAGGAAACCTTGATCATCTTGTTAATCAACAAGCTAGTCTATAAGAGAGGCATAACTAGGAACCCTTTTTCTTTATTAAACACACATGTATTGATGTTTCCGATCAATACAATTCTAGCATGTAAAATAAACATTTATCATAAACATGGAATAAGATAATAACCACTTTATTATTGCCTCTGGGGCATATTCCCTTCAGATTGAGACTTAGAGTCATCCGGATCAGTGTCAAAGCTAGCATCGACATAACACTTAGCGACTAGCTCTTCTTCACCTCCGTATAAAAGAAACATATCCTTAGTTCTTCTCAAGTACTTAAGGATATTCTTGACCGCTATCCAGTGTTCCGAACCTGGATCAGATTGGTACCTACTAGTCAAACTAATAGCATGTGCCACATCCGGTCTTGTACATAGCATGGCATACATTATAGAGCCTATGGCTGAGGAATAGGGGATCCTATCCATTATCTCTCTTTCTTCCGCCGTAGCCGGACTTTGAGTCTTACTAGTGTCTTCTTTTTAGCCTTGAAACAATGAGCAATGAACTTGGTTAAAAATACTTTATACATTTTTACAACAAGAAAAAGCATCTGAAAGTTGACTTGAGTCCATGTTTATCCCAAAGAATTTAATTTTAGAACTACTCCATCCCATTTGAGCTTAATATAAATAGACTCGATAGTACCTTTGATTGAAATTGTTTGATAAAATGGATGCTTCGAAGTAGTAGAGATTATGCCACTACCTTTTCTAATAATTACCATAAGATATTGCTTTACGCGTGTCATTACAACTCTGTCGTGCTCCATGGGGAATTATTAACTCCGCTAGCCAACGAACGATCTAATGTGGGAAACCACTTGATTTCAGCTATTGAGTTATGTAAACGTCTATAGTAGCAATGCTATGACGGGTAAAAAAATTAGTCTCCTCATGGTTTCATATTCCAAGTAAAGTTTTAGTACTCCTCTGGCCCATTATTGCTCAACAATTATTTATTGGCATGGTCACGAGTGCACAACACAACCCCAATTAAGCATGATAAAAATAGTGGCATGATTTCTCTATGAAAGAGCTAAAGTTTTTGAAAGGCAAAAGAAAGGAAAAAGGTGCTTTGAGAGTCTTGAAATTTTGACATGGGAGTAGATGAGTTATTCTTAAATTAAATGTTTTCATGCCAACTTGAGTACTCTTAATTGGTTAAACAAACAAGAACAAAAAGTTTTCATCTCTCAACAAAGAGAGGCACCAAAAGAATTTGTCTCACTTTCCTAGCTAAACTTTCGACACTTGCTTGGGCATATGATTCATTTTCTAACAAGAAATACGTGGTTAGGAAGTGGACTCAGTGCAATCTTGTGAATACTTGTATGATCATATTTAAGATTGCAGGGATTGTGAAGAAAAGAATTTGACACCAATTCAAACTTGTGAGTTCCTTTATTTTAAGTCTCGAATCTCCACTATTCTTCCTTATTTCTTTATCACTTGAGGGTGAGCAACATCTAAGCTTGGGGGAGTTGATAGCTGTGAGATTCGATACTTTTTTGATGGCTTTTATTGATGGTTTTCTCCCGGATTTGATCATTTTCTGGATTTACCTAATGCTAATACTTTGGTAGCGAAGAAAACTTGTCTTTAATGTGTGTTTCAGGTTCTGAACGTCAACAAAAGGTTTTAAATAGAGAAACACAATATTCTGGAGAAAACAAGCAAGTCTCTCTTTGGAAGCACTCGATGGGAGCACACTGAGGCTTTAGCGAGCAACTATATGGCGGGAATATTTTTTCGGCTGTATAGTTCCCGTCGTATAGTTGCCACCGCCTCTGTCTTATCAAAAGGGAAATCTTCCATGAAGGGACCAAGGTCGAAAAACACAACGCAACAGCCGCCATACCATCTAGAAGGGAGAAAGAAGATATCCGGAGAAGGGGAAGACGTTCTTCATCTCGCTCCGCGATCTTCGCCATTCTAGCCAATACACCCCCATAGCGACTACTTGTACTAGAGAGAGAGGGGGATCTCCACCTTGCAAGACTAGGGTTTGAGATTGTTTCTTCCCATCTTGAATTGTGTTGGATATTTTTCTATTCTTATTGTGGATCTCCACGGTAATACAAGACAAATTCCCTTTATTTGATTATATTGATGATCTGTTCTTCTCTCATGTGTGAGTAATTCCCTTGGGCATGGGAGATGTAGGGGATTGGTGAGATGTGATGTGCCTTCACATATTTTCATTTAGTTTGTGATTGATTCTAATTACTATATTATGTGTGCTTGACTACCTATTGGATGCCCAATGCTTGTTGTCCAATTAAGGGTCTAGACAACATGATGCTTTGTTCTACATAGATAAGATCTTGTTCGCTAGTGGACCGGCGTGAAGGAGATATGCCCTAGAGTCAAATAATAAATAGGTTTTTATTGTCATATCTCAATTAGTTTATAATAGTTTCATATTGTGCTATAACTGTATCAAGTAGAAATATTGGTACAGGTGTGGTACGAAACAACCAAGTCCCTAGTAGCCTCTATTCATACTAGTTCATTGGTCATGAGGATGATCTGGGTTTCAAGATCATGGGCATTTATTCCAATTGACAACGGGGTCATATCATTGGAGAATGATGTGATGGACATTCCTCGAAGGATTGCAACACGATCAAGTCATATAAGTTCATTGTTGCAACAGCTATACCTAGACTCCTTTTCCTTAGACCATAAGCTCATATTACTCACTGTTTCCCGAGCTTGCTTAGACCGCATCAACCGTCATCTGGTAATACGGTGGCCATAAAGGTGTACGTTGGGTATTCCGAAAGAACAGTAGATGACATGTGACTGCAAGGCCGGGATTTGTTCACCCACATGACGGGTAAAGATACATACGACCGACTTGGTGAGATTACATTCATAAATGTTTCAATATGTGACTCAGTCACGGAGATGTAATATCACGGTAATAAGAAAAACACAACTTGTTGTGAACGAGATTGAACAAGGTATGTGATACCAATGATCGGGTCTCGGACAAGTCGTATAAAGAAACAAAAGGAATTGGATGCTACATTTAGCGGTTCAAACGACAGTCATCAGGAATGCTTAGGGGTCACATGGATATCCCTGGTCCCTCTGTTGATCATTGATATAGATCATGTCTAGAGAATTCCCGAGCCATGAGAGGATACACTTAGGGGTATGATGAGAGCGATCATTCGTAAGACAGAATCACAATAGAGAAAGAGAAATCTGGAATTGATCTACAGAGAGATCCGAAGTTGTTCGGAGAAAGAATAAAGGACCGGAATCAGTCCGGGAATTCCGAAGTAGTTCGGAGGATATAGAAAGGGGAACCGAAAGGTTTTTCCGGGTTGAATTAGGTTTTGTAATATGTATTTACATATTAATTAGTGTAATTAATATTAAATATAATATTAAAATCTAATGAAGGGTTATTCAACTAATGGGCCAAACTTCCTAGTGAATAAAGGCCCATGAGGGAAAACCGAAGGAGGGAAGGGCCAAGGCCTAGGCGCCTCGAGGGGGCCCACCCGGCCAGCCTAGGGTTGTGCGGGGGGTGGGGCCCACCCCTGGCCGGCCGGCCCATGGTGCCCTAAGGGCACATGCGCCTCCCCCCTCTCCCTTGAATAGTCTCACATGGGAAACCCAAAGGGGAGGTCACACCGCCTCCCCCTATATAAAGGGGTGCCCATGGGTGGGATTAGATACACCATCAATTGGAGAAGTTCTTTGGTTGACTTCCTCCTTCCCTCTCTCTCTAGCCCTTGTGACCATGGCCCCAATTCTGGGCTGTGCGAACGAGGCACACCTGCAGTACGCCGTTGCGCCGCAAGGATTTCTAGCCGGATATCAACTTCCGCACTCCCGGTGGGATCGGGGAGCCGGAGGTCTCATCGTGCACCGGATGTGTGCGAAGACAGGAGGCACAACACCTGGGGCACTTAAATGTCGTGAGCCAAAGCTGCTACACGATGAAGAAGGAGCAAGGGGTGACCTGCGAGGAGCTTCACGACCTTGGGGTCGGCTACGAGTATGACTACATCAACCACGTTCCTCTCAGAATGTTAACCGCGTACGGTCTACAAGGGTATGTATTCTGTATGCATTGACTGTTACCGCATTACTATATAGATAGATCCTAGGAAGTTTTGGGGTTCCATCGTAGGAAATTTTTTGTTTTCTGCTACGGATCCCATTCACGGTGACCCCCGGGTGACACGGAGATATCAATGGAAAACTAGTAGACTCGAGGATAACGAGGAACCACTGTGCTTATTGCATTAGTCCGATCCAAGGAGCTTAATCGCTAAGCGACCTGAAGGGTCTAAATCGTCTAGTGTCCGACCATCGTTTTGGTAACGGGCTAGTAGGATTATTGAAGTTGGGATGAAATCTACCAAGAGGTGTTCCAGCTAATTATGGGTTGCGCGCCTACACATATATTTATAAGATTATAATTGTTATATTTATCATTTGTCCACCTGGCACAGTCACTAACACCATGAACTGAATCTCCCCGCGCCTTCTTTTGCCATCTGCAGGAAACAACAAACAATCAAGTCGTTCTTTATTTTATGCTTTACATTTCTAAAGTTTACATTTTAGTTCTATTTAAATACATATCATTTAATCGAAACCCCATTCTTATTTCAACACTCGTAGTCAATTCACTCAAAGACATGTGACAACTTCGGGTGTGACAGAGACTTCACCCATAAACACTTACCTTTGGGCTCCCCATGGGATTGATTTTCTATACTTCGAAACTAGCTACAAACAATCTGTGCACTTGTAGACATCACCATCCTCAAGGTAAAAGTATGGATCTCTCAAATCCGCCATGCTGCCTTCCTCCTGTTGTGTTGTCGATTGTACGAGGGGATCGATGAGGCATGATTGTGTGGTTGTGAGCGAAATTTGAGTTCCAGTATGTTTTGATGTTCAATCTAGTATTATGTTGGCGATTTGCTCAGTTGTTATCTGACTGTTAGTGTGGTTCATTGAGAAACTGAAATGCTAGTACTAGTACATCATGTATAGGCATTGGCATGATTGACGACTTAGGATTTTTTTTGACAATTCATGGAAAATGTCAGAGCATATTGCTGGAACATTCAAGTAGTTTTCTTTGTTTAGGTTCAAAATTTATGCTCATCTGTTCTGTTCAGCTCACTTAACAACATTTCTTTAGGGTCCACCAATTTTTGCTGACAATACCATCCTATTCTTTATGCCCTTTTGTCTATATAGTACTTGTGTTGATCAATCTCGATACATGACGTTCCAGGAATATCCTTGATTTTTTAATGTGGGTGTTAATGAGACA
Organism: Avena sativa; assembly: GCA_916181665.1. Classification (NCBI taxonomy): domain Eukaryota; kingdom Viridiplantae; phylum Streptophyta; class Magnoliopsida; order Poales; family Poaceae; genus Avena; species Avena sativa. Next base: position 452,093,934 of record OV702295.1, on the reverse strand, counting down.
TTTCATTTGTTATGCTTCTTTTGACATGATTGATACGTCCATAACGTATCTATATTTTTTATGCTTTTATGCTAATAATATGTTTTTGATACTCCTTTTTATATAAAGTTTATGATTTATTTGGACTAACCTACTAATAGTTGCAAAAGTGCACAATGTTCTTGTTTTACACTTTGATGTGTAGGAATTACCAAGAATACAAGTGGAAACCTTGTTGGAGTCAAATTGCGATTTTCCAGAAATCTGTCTCAGAACTCTCTTTGAAGATGGTCACGTTTCGGGTCGAAGATGGCGTCCAACGGAAAACTCTTCAACTACAAAGTTGTTGGAAATTTCGCGACAAACATTCTGAACATAAAATTTAGCTGATTCCGAGTCCGGACGGACCCGATAGGTCCGATTTACTGCATCCCAAGATGGGGTGACGGGAATCCGAGAAGCTATATAAAGGAAGGAAACCTAATTCGTAGAAGACACTTCCACCCACGAATTTGCAGCCACCAAAGCCACGTTTTTTCTCCCCCATGGATCCCATCTCCATGGAGAAAGGCTCCCAAGAAGCCATGAAGGAAGGGTGCTATGGGGCGGTGCTCCCCTGTGATACCGGCAGCGGGGAAGGAGTCCTCCGCGCCACCGCCGCCGCCGTTTCCGCCGCCTCTTCACCATCTTCACCGCCATCTCCATCGACTCCACCACCATCTCCATCACCGTTGCTGATTCTCATGATGATGAGGGAGTAGTTCTTCCTCGAGGCTAAGAGTTCTACCGGTAGCTATGTGTTCATCTCTCTCTATGCATGATCATATTGTGATCATAAGCTTTGTAATCAAGTAGATCTACCTTGCTACTCAAGTGCTTTAATAGATCTCTGCTCTCCCCATGTGTGTGAAAGTGACAGCGTGCATACCATGATGGCACTTAGGCTAGAGATTACAAATACTTGTTATGAGTTATATTTGGAGTTGGATGTTTTTATGAAATTGTGGTGTTTGTTAGAACCATCTAGTGCTCAATGTGACAGTGCGTGGTTATCTAGATAGGGAAAGCAAAACTTTGAGGTGTGTTTTTATAGCCCTACCATGGATTAGAGTGTCCAACCAGAGAGTAGTTAAGAGTAGTATCGTAAAGAGAAGATATTTATATGAGAGTGGTCACTAGTGAAAGTATGATCCCTAGGCCTTGTTTCTAAGCATTGAAACACCGTTTGCAAGTAGATATGTTACATGTTTGCTTGCTTCCATCTTTTTGCCTTTAGTCTTTTCCTCTCGTCAACCTATTTTTTGGCACTGTTGTCTTATATCCATACCACTTGTATTTCACTATCTCTTCGCCGAACTAGTGCACCTATACACCTGACAAGTGTATTGGGTGTGTTGGGGACACAAGAGACTTCTTGTATCTTGATTGCAGGGTTGCTTAAGAGGGGATACCTTTGACCACTTCCTCCCTGAGTTCGATAAACCTTGGGTGATCCACTTAAGGGAAAACTTGCTGATGTTCTACAAACCTCTGCACTTGGATACCCAACAATTGTCTACAAGAATAGAAGTGCGTAGACATCAAGCTATTTTCTGGCGCCGTTGCCGGGGAGGTAAGGTAAAAGGTACTCACATCCTCCGGTGTTAGTGCTCGAAGTTATTTCCTTTAGATTCTGCAATTTTATCTTTTTGTTTCTTGTTTTTAGTTTCACTAGTTAGGCTTAATGGAAAACAACAACAAAATTAGAGAGCTTTATAGTATTTATCTTGAGTTAAGACATGAAGTGTTTGAAGAGAAAATTAGAAAACCTATGGAACTTTATTTGCATGCTAATAGAAATGTTGTTAGTATGAATTCTTTGGACACTATTATTGCTAATGCTATGGAAAATTCTAAGCTTGGGGAAGCTAGTTTTTATGAAAATTATCTTTTTAGTTCCCCAGCTTTGGAAGATAGCTATTCTATTGCTTATGATGATACCAAACCTCCATTATATGATGATTACAATGATGAATATGATATTTTCAGTCCACCTACTATTGAGAAGAAAATTAATTATGATTACAATATGCCTCCTATATTTGATGATTATGGTGATCAGAATAATAATGATAGCTATTTTGTTGAATTTGCTCCCACTACAATTAATAAGAATGACTATGCTTATGTGGAGAGTAATAATTATTATATGCATGTGGCTCATGATAAGAATGTTTTATGTGATAGTTATATTGTTAATTTTATTCATGATGCTACTGAAAGTTATTATGAGTGAGGGAAACGTGGTTTTATGCATCTCAATAATATTAAGTTCCCCCTCTTTATGTTGAAAGTCTTGAAGTTGCACTTGTTTTGCTTTCCTATGCTTGTTGCTTTGTGCTTTCATGACTTGTTTCTTTACAAGATTCCTATGCATAGGAAGTGGGTTAGACTTAAATGTTCTTTGAATTTGCTTCTTGATGCTCTCTTTTACTTCAATTCATATTTCCTAAGTGAGCATCTTCTCAAACTATCATACCTAATTTAAAGGCGTTAAAAAATTACTTATTGGGAGATAACCCAAAAGTTTTAGTTGAGTCTTGGAAGTTATTGCTTCAGTAATAACCTCTCCTTATCATTTTTTTGTGGGTTTTTGTGCCAAGAGTAACCTCTAATGAGAGAGAAGTAATGCTTGGGAAAAGTTGCTCTCCCGAAACAGATTTTTGTACTTTGCTGTAAAAATTCGTGTAAAATCTCTGTACGTCGGTTTGAGCTGTGATTTTTTGTGCTTCTGTACCAGTTTGTTTTCTAACTTTCGTTAGTTCAACACTTTTCGAGTTGAGCAACAGAAGGTCTTCAAAAAAATTGGTTTTTACCTGCTGGTCTGTTTTGACTGATTTCTGTCATTATTTGCATTTGCTTCTTGTTGATTCCTTTTTGGGTTCTTTTTGGGGAATTGAGGTTTTTGAGGGAAGTGCTACAGTAGCTTGTGTTTTATTGGAAGTTTTATTGGTATCGAAACTGAACCCAAAGACTTATTATCTTGAGTGCACTAATGTTGCTAATAAAGATTGTGTGAAGTTTTGTATGAAGGAAAAATTTCAGGTGTATGGAGAGAATGATGTAATGAGATGAAGAATGGACTAAAGCTCAAGCTTGGGGATGACACCTGTGTCACCCCAAGAAATATCCAAGAAGTACAATCGTCAAATCTTGGGGATGCCCAAGGCATCCCCTTCTTCATCAATAAAAATCTCAAGTTTCTTCCAAACACTTCATTTTATGCTTTAATTAATGATGTTTTGTCCCTTTGCATGATTATGGCCATTATTGCTCTCTTAGTCCGTCGCTCCCAGTCTTTTGCTAGCCTACATACCAAGTATGAGTTACACTCATGCATCCAACTCCAAATAAAACCAAGTTATTCCAAAGAGTCCACCATACCTACCTATTAGCATTTGCTATTCCAAGTATATTCATGTTGTTATCTATATTCCGAATAAAACTTATTATGAGAAAATTAGTGATTAAAGCTCTCACGAACTTGATGGCACACTTTACTTTTCTTGCCCCTAATAAACTTGAACCATTGTGTCATCTATGTTGTATATGCTTGCACTTATACGTTGGGAATTAGCATAACCATGCTGTCATCGGGAACGCTTTCAATATTGCACTTGTACATTGTACCCAGTTGATATCATGTTCTTTTGTCTATGGATGTCGTCGGTGTGAAATAAAAGGGGAGCTTGTAAGTCCATGGAGTTATGTATGTGTGTTAGAGAAACGCCTGGACCGCTAGTCTAATCCATGCCGTCATGGTGAAAACCTGCATCGTAACCATAATAAGCTGTCTATGAAGCATTCTTCTTATAAAAAAGAGTCAGATATTAAGAAAAAAGAGAAAAAGAGAAAAAAAAGAGATATGAGAAAAGAGGAAAGAGAGAAAAAAACACCATTTTCCCATGGTAAATAATAAGATTGCTGAGATGCTTGTTGTCTGCTTGCCTTGTCATTTTGATATGGGGATTCTTCCGTATCACCGGGCAAGGGTACCCCATTGGCAGTTCTCTATGATACACATGTAGTTACTATGACAAGAACTTACCGGTAACTAAACTTGAGTAGCATGAGGAGCGGCCCTCGTATTCAAGGGACATGAGATTGCCAACTTATACTTTGCCAAGCATATACTCAATGGTTTGTTCACTTTAACCTTAACCACTTCAAGATGCTTATGATAGGGGCAATGAGATCTGAAAGCTAATAAGTACCATAATTTTTGGAAGCTCTTTATGAGACTTGAATCTCTGCTTTCTTCTATGAAGGCCTTTCTTTTACTTTTATGTTGAGTCTCCATCATCTATCTTTATGCACCTATTGAGAGAGCATAGTGGTCATTCTTAGTTTAATGTGCATTGTTCCAAGACTTATTGATTGATGCATAACTTTGATAGTGTTTGTTCTTAAACTATCTGTATCTAGTCACCCTTATGAACTTTGAAGATGTCCTATGCATTTATGCTTGCTACTCTATGAGGGACAAGCTGAATGCCACTATGCTATGTTTTCTTTATGTGAAACAAACAAATGTCTTGCAAAGCATTGTTATTCATGAATCTTCTGTTTGTTCCTTTTCATGTTACAACATAGTTGCTATGTCTTATTGTTAGAACTCTATCTTTCATGTTAATGTTTAGAGTACCTTGATCCCAGCTATCAATGCTTTTACAATAATGATGATCAAGTTTGTGTTGTCTGCGTGTCACCTCAAAAATTATATTGTTTTTATCATTTACCTACTCAAGGACGAGCAGGAAATAAGCTTGGGATGTTATACGTCCATAACGTATCTATAATTTTGATGCTTTTATGCTAATAATATGTTTTTGATACTCCTTTTTATATAAAGTTTAGGATTTATTTGGACTAACCTACTAATAGTTGCAAAAGTGCATAATGTTCTTGTTTTACACTTTGATGTGTAGGAATTACCAAGAATATACAAGTGGAAACCTTGTTGGAGTCAAATTGGGATTTTCCAGAAATCTGTCTCTGAACTCTTTTTGAAGATGGTCACATTTCGGGTTGAAGACGGCGTCAAACGGAAAACTCTTCAACTACAAAGTTGTTGAAAATTTCGCGATAAATGTTCTGGACATAAAATTTAGCTGATTCCGAGTTCGTACGGGCTCGATAGGCTCGATTTACTGCAGCCCAAGATGGGGTGACGGGAATCCAAGAAGCTATATAAAGGAAGGAAACCTAATTCATGGGAGACACCTCCATCCACGAATTTGCAGCCACCAAAGCCAAGTTTTTTCCTTCCCCATGGATCCCATCTCCATGGAGAAGGGCTCCCAAGAAGCCATGAAGGAAGGGTGCTAAGGGGCGGTTCTCCCCTGTGATACCAGTAGCGGGGAAGGAGTCCTCCGTGCCACCGCCGGCGCCGTCGCTGCCTCTTCACCATCTTCACCGGCATATCCATCGACTCCACCACCATCTCCATCACCGTTGCTGATTCTCATGATGATGAGGGAGTAGTTCTTCCTCGACGCTAAGAGTTCTACCGATAGCTATGTGTTCATCTCTCTCTCTATGCATGATCATATTGTAATCATGAGCTTTGTAATCAAGTAGATCTACCTTGCTACTCAAGTTCTTTAATAGATCTCTGCTCTCCCCATGTGTGTGAAAGTGACAGCGTGCACACCATGGTGGCACTTAGGCTAGAGATTACAAATACTTGTTATGAGTTATATTTGGAGTAGGATGTTTCTATAAAATTGTGGTGTTTGTTAGAACCATCTAGTGCTCAAGGTGATAGTGCGGGGTTATCTAGATGGGAAAAGCAAACTTTGAGGTGTGTTGTTATAACCCTACCATGGATTAGAGTGTCCAACCAGAGAGTAGTTAAGAGTAGTATCGTAAAGAGAAGATATTTATATGAGAGTGGTCACTAGTGAAATTATGATTCCTAGGCCTTGTTTCTAAGCATTAAAACACCGTTTGCAATTAGATATGTTACATGTTTGCTTGCTTCTATCTTTTTCCTTTAGTCTTTTCCTCCCGTCAAGCTATTTTCTGGCACCGTTGCCTTATATCTATACCACTTGTATTTCACTATCTCTTCGCCGAACTAGTGCACATATACACCTGACAAGTGTATTGGGTGTGTTGGGGATACAAGAGACTTCATGTATCTTGATTGTAGGGTTGCTTGAGAGGGGATACCTTTGACCACTTCCTCTCTGAGTTCGATAAACCTTTGGTGATCCACTTAAGGGAAAACTTACTGCTGTTCTACAAACCTCTGCACTTGGAGACCCAACAACTATCTACAAGAATAGAAGTGCGTAGACATCAATGATCTCTCGGACTTGATATAAATATATATATACCAGACCTATTCTGCAACCGGTTGCGGAAAATTATTCTGTGCACCAGACTCCACTTCCTATTGTTAATAGTTGTACTTCCCGGATGGCGGTACTGAGCTTCTCATTTGAATTATGTGAACTGCCCATTTATTCGAATATCCAGATCTTACTTATAGTTTCTCAACGGTTAATCAAAATTGTACAAATGATATGCCGTTGGAAAAATCTCAGAAAACCGCAACTTTTTCGTCTTCAAACTTTTTGAAGATTCTATACGGTTTGAATTTAATTTGGAAAATACGAAATCCATCTATATGGAAAGATAACGAACTTTTACTCCGGTTTTCTAACCCCTTTTCTAAATGATACAAATGATATACCATTGGAAAGATATTGAAATTGCACAAATTTTTCGTTTTTAAAGTTGTTTTAAATTCTGCACGGTTTTAGAATAATTTTAAAAATACCAAAATTCAGATCTATTTAAAGCGAGCGGACAATATTTGTACAATTATTTCTAAACCGTTTGTCGGAATGATACAAATGATAAGGCGTTGAAAATATATGAAGTAGGAGCAACTTTTTCGTTCAGAATGTTTTCCCAAATTCCTTGTGGTTTAGGAGCAAATTTGAAATTACTGTCAACTTATTTTAAATTTCTTATGGTTTAGAAGCAGCTGTCCGAACTTTCCTCAAGTAGTATTTGTACTTTGTATTATACATTCGTACTTCCCCAAGTCGAATTGTGTACTTCCTCTAGTTTGCAAATTTATTTATTATTTTTCAAATATTTCATCTTTTTTATAACAATCCATGTTAGCATCAACGCTGCATGGTAAACCATTTGTATACCCCCTCCAGTATCTAATTTCATATGTGAACTTTTCTCTGTTGGCTCATATGTCCTATCTGTTAACTTCCTCTGTGCTCTCCCATGTTATAGTCTGCACTTACTCTATTATAAATTTTGAACTTTCCTCTATGGGCATGTGTACTGCCTGTTAACTTCCTCTGTATTTTCCCCTAGTTGTAGTTGCGCTTCCTCTGTTTTAAAATTGAACTTCCCTCTATGTGGCACATGTACTGCTTGTTAGCTCTCTCTGTGCTTTTTTATTGTTGTAGTGCACACTTCCTCCTTTTTATATACTTAGTTTACGTAGATGCAGTAGCCTTATGTGTAAGGGTACCGAGAATTTGTCGTCTTCGATGCGATAGCGTCAACGAGCGACATATCCTCGGTACCATAACACTCTTTTGAGTCTTCGTCTGTCGTACGCCGACATTTTGTCACCCGTGTTGAGCGCACGCACGACGACTTAGGGTTGGAGTGAGTGGTGTTAAGACCCCCAACTTATATATCGTTATGCAAACAAGACTTAGATTTAATTTCTCACTTGGTGCATGTCGACGCGTTAGTATCGATGCTGCATCGTAGACCATTTGTATTCACCCCCAATATCTAGTTTTATATTTGAACTTCCATCTGTGGGGCATGTGTACTGTCTATTAACTTCCTCTGTGCTTCCCACCTATTGTAGTCTGCACTTGTTCTGTTTAAATTTGAGCTTCCCTCTGAGTGACACATATACTGCCTGTTAACTTTGTATTGTATTCTACACTTTCTCTTTTTTAATGACTTAGTGATCTTAGTTTACGTAGAAGCGGTAGCCTTAGGTGTGAGGGTACTGAGGATTCATCGTCGTCGATGATCGACATAGCCTCAGTACCCTAACACCCGTTCGAGCATTTGTCACCCGTACGTCGTGTTAGTACTGACGGGCAACGAAGCTGAGGCGTTGGCACATAGTGTTGTGTTGAGCGCGCACGACGACTTATGGTTGGTGATGGATGGTGTTAAGAGCCCCAACTTATATATCGTTATGCAAACAAGACTTTAATTTAATTTCTCACTTGGTACATGTCGATGTTGCATGGTAGGCCATTTGTATCCCCCCAATATCTCATTTCATATGTGAACTTCTCTCTATAGGGCATGTGTACTGCCTGTTAACTTCCTCTATACTTCCCCTAGTTTTGGTCTGTATTTCCTCTGTTTTAAATTTTGAACTTCTCTTTGTGGTGCATTTGTACTGCATGTTAACTTTCTCTATGCTTCTCCCATGTTGTAGTCTGCACTTTCTCTTTTAAAGACTCGGTGGTCTTAGTTTACATAGACGCGGTAGCCTTACCGCGTCGACGAGCGACGTAGCCTCGCTACCCTAACACCCATTCGAGGCTCCGTCGCCCGTACGCCGCTTCAACGGCGATGGGCGACGAAGGCGAGGCAATGGTCTATAATTTTGTGTTCAGCATGCGCACGGCGACTTAGGATTGGGGGTGGGTGGTGTTAAGACCCTCAACTTATATGTCGTTATGCAAACAAGACTTAGATTTAATTTCTCACTTGGTCACTGTAGCGTCGACGCTGCATGATCCTCCCTAATATCTCGTTTCATATGTGAACTTCCCTCTGTGGGGCATGTGTACTACCTATTAACTTTCTCTGTGCTTCCCCTATTGTAGTCTACACTCTCTCTTTTTTTAAACTTGAACTCCCCTCTGTAGGGCATGTGTACTGCCTATTAACTTCCTCTGTGCTTCCCCGCTATTGTAGTCTGCACTTCCTATGTTTTAAAATGGAACTTCCATCCGTGGGGCATGTGTACTGCCTGTTAACTGATGTCTACGCACTTCTATTCTTATAGACAGTTGTTGGGCCTCCAAGTGCAGAGGTTTGTAGAACAGCAGCATGTTTTCCCTTAAGTGGATTACCCAAGGTTTATCGAACTCAGGGAGGAAGTGGTCAAAGGTATCCCCTCTCAAGCAACCCTGCAATCAAGATACAAGAAGTCTCTTGTGTCCCCAACAGTACCCAATATACTTGTTAGGTGTATAGGTGCATTAGTTCGGCGAAGAGGTAGTGAAATACAAGTGGTATGAATATAAGACAACGGTGCCAGAAAATAGCTTGATGGCGTGGAAGAGACTAAAGGAAAACTGAAATAAAGATGGAAGCAAGCAAACATGTAACATATCTAGTTGCAAACAATATTTCAATGTTTAGAAATAAGGCCTAGGGATGATACTTTCACTAGTGAACACTCTCATATAAATATCTTCTCTTTATGATACTACTCTCCGGTTGGACACTCTAATTCATGGTAGGGCTATAACAGCACACCTCAAAGTAAGCCTTTCCCATCTAGATAACCCCCACACTGTCACCTTGAGCACTAGATGGTTCCAACAAACACCACAATTTCATAAAGACATCCAACTCCAAATATAACTCATAACAAGTATTTCTAATCTCTAGCCTAAGTGCCATCATGGTGTGCACGCTGTCACTTTCACACACACATGGGGAGAGCAGAGATCTATTAAAGCACTTGAGTATCAAGGTAGATCTACTAGATTACAAAGCTCATGATCACAATATGATCATGCATAGAGAGAGAGATGAACACATAGCCCCTTGTAGAGCCCTTAGCCTCGAGGAAGAACTACTCCCCCATCATCATGGGAATCAGCAACGGCGATGGAGATGGTGGTAGAGATCGATGGAGATGGCTCCGCGGGCACTTCCCTATCCCGGCAGGATGCCGGAACAGAGATTTTCTGTCCCCCGAATCTCCCCTTCGGTGGCGGCGGCGCTGTGAAACTTTTCGTGGCTGGAGGCTGTTCTTCTTAGGGTTTATGCATCAAGAGGCTTCTTATAGGCGAAGATGCAAGGTCAGTAGCCGGCCAGGGGGCCCACACCACCTGGTGGCGCGGCCAGGGGTCACCCGCGCCACCATATGGTGTGGCTAGGACCTGGCCCTCCTCCGTCTCTGCTTTGGGCTCCGTGAGTTTCTGGTAAAATATCGACTTTGGCTTTTGTCCCGTCCAATTCTGAGAATATTCATTTTCTAGCTTTTCTGGAACCAAAACAGAAGAAAACAGGCAACTGACAGTGTGGTACCTTGTTAATAGTTTAATCCAAGAAAGTGTATAAAAGTACTCCAAAGTATGGACAAAACATAAGAAAGTAGATATAAAACAAGCATGGAACATCAAAAATTATAGATACGTTTGCAATGTATCATTAACTTCCTTTGTGCTTCCCCATGTTGTTGTCTGCACTTCCTTTGTTTTAAATTTGAACTTCTCTCTGTGGGGCATTTGCACTGCATGTTGACTTCCTTTGTGCTTCTCCCTGATGTAGTCTGCACTTCCTCTTTTTTATGGACTTGGTAGTCTTAGTTTATATAAAAGCGGTAGCCTTAGGTGTTAGGGTACCGAGGCTGCGTCGCTCGATGACGCTACCGCCGCGATGGAGGCACTGACACGCGGGGAGCTCTGTGGCCGCGGCATGGAGCTCTTGGTTCGGGCCTGGCGGCACCGGCCTGTGGAGAGGGTGCTGGTATGGCGGTGGGTTGAATCTCAGGCAGGGATGGGGGAATCTGCGGCGGGGATGGGGAAATCTTGCGCGGCGGGGGTAAACAGGGACCGTGGCGGCGAGGCGAGGTGGACTGCGGCGGCATACGGTGCCTCCTCCGGCGTCGTGGCCCGGTCCATCGACTAGTAGGAGCACTAGGAAAGTGATAATCATTGTGATGGGCGGGTGCACCGTGGAGTTTGGAATGAGCGCGTAGGACGGATCACTACTGTTTTTTCGCTCGAATCTCTCTATAGAAGCTGATGATGTATATATTATTCTATACACCGGTTTCAAAATAGTGCGAACCGACTTTATTTTTTTAACATGTTTTGTACCCAATTTGTTATCACCAAAACCCAAAAAAACTTGAAGCATCGGTCTTTGGCCTTATGAGAATAACATCAAATAGGTCCGAGACACAAACTCACACACAGGTATAGGTACGTGAGAATAATAGGAGCAGAGAGAAAGTGCAGCAGATGTAGCTAGCACGCAGATTGAGTAGCACTGCTCTACCACACGGATATATATAGAGAGAGAGCAGCTGCTGCGCTTGAGGCAGACGCTCGACCTCTGACCATTCTTGTCTGCTGTTTGAGATTTGAGCGAGCTGTAACACAACAACAGTAGCAGTTTCGAGTGGGCATACTAGAAGAAAAAGGCAAGTCACTGAGCTGATCTGGCAGCACGCGGCGTAGCTAGTGCTAGCTAAACCCGACCTCATCCGCTCGCTGACGAATAAAAAACTGCACGTCCATGGAGACCAAGGCGGCGACCTGATTCCAAGGGAACATGGGGGACGAGCGGTCGAGCGCCGCTCGCTGTGGCACATGGAGCCTGAAGCTAAAGGTGCGGCAAGGGCTGGCCAAGTCGGCGCTAGGAGGTTCGGTCGGGATTGGGGAAGACTGGTGTGTGAAGCTCACGGCGGCGACTATGCGCGAGAGAGAAGAGGCGGTCGGCGGGAGAACGACGCGCGCAGGGAGCTACAGCAGGTTCCTGCCGGTGGCGTGGCCTGGCCGGCGGCGAGCACGGCCGTGTGGGTGGAGGTCGTGAGGAACGGACGGGCATATATGAGATTAGGATAAGGTTCTGGGCATTTTCTTCATGGATGCAGTGCGCTCGCGCTTATACACGGAAGGGTGGTGTGCAGAATAATATTCTGTACACCGATTTTAAAATAGTCTCTTCCTATATAAAAATATGTTTTTATATATATAAAAACCTTATTTAAATGTTTCTTATGTTCTTCTTGACTTTCAAGATAAGAGAAAATTTACATGATGTAAAAATAATATACGATTTAGAAGATAGAAGATGAGTATAGAATAACTATTCTACACCCTGGGGTCCAATAGGGCCACTCTATATTAATACTATCATCTAGCTCATTAGGAGGATCACAAGTTTTTCAAGTTAGATTTACTTTTGACATGGACCATTGAAGTTTCAATTGATCTCTTATTGTTCGACATAACTAACCTTGTGTTGTCTTATATGATTATGTTCTACTACCTCTGTTTAGGATTATTAGTCTTAAGGGCCAAGTTGCTAATACCAAGATACTCCATAACTCTCTCTCATTAATCTACGCATGCACCAATAGACTTACATGCATAAGAGAAGTGAGAGGAAAAGGAGAACATGCATTGAACTAGAGAGACTAATAAATGAGATAGACCTTATAATTTCAAACAAAATAAAAAGATCTCCGGACCTATAATCCCAAACAGAGGTAGTATCATACTTTCAGCTTGTAGGGAAAATAAGGATACAATGCATTGATCTTCTATGGTAAGCTAGATGATACCATTAATTTATCAGCTCTCTTGCTCGAGGACGAGCAACGTTAAGCTTAGACATGTTGATGAGTGCAAATATGATACATATTTAAGCATATATATTATTCATGTTGTCACTTATCTCATGCTATATCTAGCTACAACTATGCCTATTATGCATGATTATTAGTTCTCATTCATTCTGATGTGAGTGTTGCACAACTATTAGTTTTTATTAGGATTTTATTATTTTCCTTGTCTTTGACTTGTGTATACATGTTGTACTTGATTATGGATAAATCAACGCAAGAGAAGCCAAGAGGATGCAATATGGAGTAGCTGCAGGCACCAGACTTAGGGTGTGTTTGGGATAGCTCCACTTCACCAAACCAGAGGTGGAGCAGCCGAATCTACCCCAAACGCCAAAGAGCATCTCCACTCGCTCGCCTAAAGGCCTCCTAAGGGTGAAATTGGGCGTCGACGCGGAAACACCCGCCAGCCCTTCCCCCAAAACTGAAATGGCGTCGGCTCGACCCAACCAAACATCCGGCGACACATTAACGTTGATGCCTGAGTTGCTGCCGCTTAAATTGGGCAGATGTATCGGCCCCTGTCGACCTTCCGCATTCCAAGCAGTTAGCCCCTCGAAAAACTCGGGGGGGGGGGGGGGGGGGGGGGGTCATCGCGCGGAGCTTCTCTTCCACTAACTTGTCTACTGTTTTTTCGTGCACTGCCTTCTCCTCCAGTGTCTTCATCTTCAGTTCTTCAACAACGGCGTTATACTTAGCCGCCGACTAGTTCTTCCTCTCCCTCCTTTTCTTGGCGTCCTCTTTGTAGTACTCCTTTAACTTCATGCTCGTACCGAATCCGGACACACGGCCAGCTGAGAACAGCGGCAACCTCTTGTCCATCTTCTTGTAAGCACTCGTCGCCCTGCTGAAAACTGTGTCCCATGGCTCCGTCGAATCCTGGGGCGACTCTTCGGCAGGAGCGTTCAATTCATCCTCCTGCAGAGATAAGGAAAGGTGAACCCATTTAGATTCTTGCCTTCATTATTTTTAATTAGAACATAATAGACTTGAGATCCGCGGTAAATTCCTTACCATCTTCTTCTCAAATTCCTTCACCTCCGGATCATCGGTGACGAACTCCCTTGTTTCCTTGTCTAGGTAGTAGCGGGCCCGGACAAAGTTCCTAAGCTGCAAGTCCGTGATTTTAAGCCAAGGTTTGTCTTTACCCAGGCGTTCAAGCTCGGCGTCTTCCTTGTCCCAAATGGCATGGTTCCCTCTGTAACCGCCGCTTCCAAGCCGGTGGTTACCTATGTTCTGTTCCCGCATAGTCCTGCCCCAGTTAGTCCAATGTATAGCGTCAGCGGTAGCTATATCCGCCTTGAATATCTTAAACTCCTCTTCGTCGAGCATCAAATTTTTCTTACTAATATCTATTACCCATGTTTTTCTAGCTGTTTGGTTTCAGCAGGAGTGCTGCGAAGCTCTGATATCGGATCCCCACAAACACAACATGCAGAATTACAAATAGATGATCTTGATCATGAACGGAGCTCACAAGATCTAAACACGAAAGCACAAAGGAGGAGAACCAGCCATCTAGCAACTACATGGATCCGTAGTCCAAGGATGAACTACTCACGCATCACACCGGAGGCTTGCATGGTGATGAAGAAGGCCTCCAGGGTAAATTCCCCTCTCCGGCAGGGTGCTGGAAAGAGCTTCAGATCCCTCCCAATCTAGGGATGGAGATGACAGCGGCTATAAACTCTTTCGTGGATTTTTGATCGGGTACTTAGGGTTTTCGTCCCGAGGGCATCTTATAGGCGGAAGGAGAGGCCGAGGGGGTGCCTGGGCTGGCCACACCACCCCACTAGTAGAAAATGGGCCTTTGGTTCGGGCCACTAGTCCCGGCCGTGGCTGGGGCCAGGACTAATGGTCTGAACCAGACGGCCCGAGGAGGCCGAGGTACTTTGTCTCGGTCCGTAAGGAACCATTAGTCCCGGTTTGAGATACAAACCGGGACAAATGGGTCTGGGCACGCGCGCGTGATCCTGGAAGAACCTTTAGTCCCGGTTTGTATCTCAAACCGGGACTAATGGTCGGGCCCTATATATATGCACCCAGCCCTCCACTCTCTCCTGTTTTTTTTCCTATGTGAGGTGGGTATAACTTTGTGCTAACTTTTTCTTCATATGCACTAGAGGTGTTCGATGAAATGCCTGTTAGAGCGATGCCACTTGAGTTCACACAAGACAAAACATGATATGAGGTGCCAGAGCGACACTTAAGGTTTCTCCTCTTTGTTTTGAAGTGTCCTAAAAGGTTAGCAACTATTTTCTCGTTTTGACCGCGCCGGTACTAATTTAAGCATCGTGATTGCGTTTGATATATATGCATGGTTGTATGATGCAGATGAGCCACCCATGGATGTACGGTGACCGACGCTCTGATGCTTACAGAGAAGGCGTGCATTCTTTTCGCCTTGTGGCCGAGGCGAACAAGCGGCGGGATGGTTTTATGTGTTGTCCATGTGTTGAATGTCGGAAGCAGGCTCACACTTCCTCAAGAGTCATTAAGAGCCACCTGCTTCGGTCCGGTTTCATGTCCGACTATAATGTTTGGACCAAGCACGGAGAAAGAGGGGTTATGATGGAATACGGCGATGAATAAGAGAACGATGATGACAACTACCGATCTATGTTCCCTGAATACGATGATACCGCAGTTGAAGATAATGAAGAAGAAGGGGGTGAAGAACGGGAACCAGATGAGCCCGTTGATGATTTTGGTCGGGTCATTAGTGATGCAAGGCGAGGGTGCGACATAGAAAAGGAGAGGTTGCAGTTCGAGCAGATGTTACAGGACCACAACACATTGCTGTACCCAACTTGTGAAGATGGCCAGAAGAAGCTGGGTAGCACACTGGAATTGTTGAAGTGGAAGGCAGAGACCGGTATGACTGACTCGGGATTTGAAAAGTTGCTGGTAATAATGAAGAAGTTGCTTCCAAGAAATAACCAATTGCCCTCCAGTACGTACGAAGCAAAGAAACTAGTCTGCCCTCTAGGATTAGACGTACAGAAGATACATGCATGCCCTAATGACTGCATCCTCTACCGCGGTGAGAAGTACGAGAATATGGATAAATGCCCGGTATGCACTGCATTGCGGTATAAGATCAGAAAAGATGACCCTGGTGATGTTGAGGGCGAGCCACCCAGGAAGAGGGTTCCTACCAAGGTGATGTGGTATGCTCCTATAATACCACGGTTGAAACGTTTGTTCAGAAATAAAGAGAATGCCAAGTTGTTGCGATGGCACATGGAAGACCGTAAGAAAGACGGGATGTTGAGGCACCCTGCTGATGGTCGGCAGTGGAGAAAAATCGAGAGAGACTTCCCAGACTTTGCTGGTGACACAAGGAACTTATAGTTTGGTCTAAGTACTGATGGCATGAATCCTTTTGGGGAGCAGAACTGCAGTCACAGTACCTGGCCCGTGACTCTATGTATCTACAACCTTCCTCCTTGGTTGTGCATGAAGCGGAAGTTCATTATGATCAGTGCTCATCCAAGGCCCGAAGCAACCCGGCAACAACATTGATGTGTACCTAAGGCCATTAGTTGATGAACTTCTACACTTGTGGGCCAAACCAGGTGTACGTGTGTGGAATGAGCACAAGCAGCAGGAATTTGACCTACAGGCGTTGCTGTTCGTAACCATCAATGATTGGCCTGCTCTTAGTAACATTTCAGGACAGACGAATAAAGGATACAATGCATGCACGTACTGTTTAGATGAGACTGAAAGTATATATCTAGATAAATGTAGAAAGAATGTGTACCCGTACAATCGTCGTTTTCTTCCGCCCAGTCATCTCTTAAAGAAGAAAGGCAAGCATTTCAATGGCAAGGCAGAAACCTGGACGAAGCCTATTCCCCGTAGTGGTGCTGATGTATTTGGTATGGTCAAGGATTTGGATGTAATCTTTAAAAAGTGTCCTGGAGGACAACCTGTTCCGAAAGACGCCGACGGACACGCACCCATGTGGAAGAAGAAATCTATATTTTGGGAGCTACCCTATTGGAAAGTGCATGAGGTCCGCTCTGCAATCAACGTGATGCACCTGACGAAGAATCTTTGCATGAATATTCTAGGCTTCCTGGGCTTGTATGGGAAGTCAAAAGATACCCCGGCAGCACGGGAGGACCAGCAACATCATAAAGGACGAGACGGCAAGCATCCAGGGTAGTTTCAAGGTCTTGCCAGCTACGCTCTTACCAAAGAAGAGAAGGAAATCTTTTTTGAAGTCCTTTTCAGTATCAAGGTCCCGTCTGGCTTCTCGTCGAATATAAAGGGAATAGTAAATATGAAAGAGAAAAAAATTCAAAACCTAAAGTCTCATGGCTGCCACGTGCTTATGACGCAATTGCTTCCGGTTGCATTGAGGAGAATTCTAGCAGAAAATGTTCGACTAGCCATTGTGAAGGTATGTACATTCCTCAATGCAATTTCTCAGAGGGTAATCGACCGAGAAAGTCTATCAGGGTTACAGATTGATGTGGTCCAATGTCTGGTCAGCTTCGAGTTGTTGTTCCCGCCATCCTTCTTCAATATTATGACACACCTCCTAGTTCAGCTAGTCAAAGAGATTAGAATTCTCGGTCCTGTGTTTCTACACAATATGTTCCCCTTCGAGAGGTTCATGGGAGTCTTAAAGAAATATGTCCATAACCGTGCTAGGCCAGAAGGAAGCATCTCCAAGGGCTATGGAACAAACAGGGTCATTGAGTTTTGTGTTGACATTCTTCCTGACCTTAAGCCGATTGGTGTTCCTGAATCTCGGTATGAGGGGAGGATGACTGGAAAAGGCACACTAGGAAGGAAATCAATGGTATGTAGGGACGGGCATTCTTTCACTCAAGCACACTACACAGTTCTATACAATTCCACCGTGGTGCTCCGTATATCGAGAAACACAAGAATATTCTATGCTCCGAAAACCCGGGGAAGCCTGAAACCTTAATTAAAGGGGAACACGAGAAGAATTTTGGCAGTTGGTTGCAGACACATCTCATGAATAACACCACTGTTGGAGATGAGTTGTACTCGTTGGCCAAGTTACCATCTTCGACTATATGTACTTTCCAAGGGTATGAGATAAATGGGAATACATTTTACACGATCTCTCAAGATAAAAAGAGCACCAACCAAAACAGTGGTGTCCGCTTTGATGCAGCAGATGACAATGGGCAGAAGGACACATATTATGGGTACATAGAGGAGATATGGGAACTTGACTATGGTCCTACTTTTAAGGTCCCTTTGTTTCGGTGCAAATGGGTCAAGCTGACAGGAGGTGGGGTACATGTAGACCAAAAGTACGACATGACAATAGTGGATCTCAACAATCTTGCATACATGGATGAACCATTTGTCCTAGCCAACGATGTGGCTCAGGTTTTCTATGTGAAGGACATGTCTACCAAACCGAGAAAAAAGAAAGATAAGCAAAAGAATACAGAATACGATGAGCCAAAGTGCCACATAGTTCTTTCAGGGAAAAGAAACATCGTGGGAGTGGATGACAAGATAGATATGTCAGAAGATTGTAATAAGTTTCATGAAATTCCGCCCTTCAAAGTGAAAACTGACCCAAGCATCTTGTTAAATGATGAAGATTCCATGGCTACGGTGCAGAAGAAAACCAGAACACTAGATGTTGGTGATGTGTAATAATGTATTAAACCTTTTATTTGAGACATAAATCTATGTAATGTATTAAACCTTTTATTTGAGACATAAAGGTCCCCTTTCATGGAATGCATCTTGCTCAATCAAACTAGGCGTTGACGACCGGGTTCTGAGCCGCGGGAGGTGATCACCCAAAGAGAAGGAACCATCACAAGAGAAGGAACCCACAAACACTAAGGATACATAGCACAACTGAAAATTAAGATACATAGCACAACTGAAAATTAAGAAACATGCCTAATGTTGGAGTGATTCAGTCATGCTCCTGCCTAGCCCTGTAATACGCGCCACTATAGTCGTCGTAGTCGCCCCGGCGCCGTCGTCGCTGTCGTCGTCGGGGTTGCCGTAGTCGAACCTTGAAGGTTGGGCACGCGTGGGCTGGATTTGAGGGTACCGCAGGCGGGGGTTATTGCCGGTCGTGTTGTAGGCCATGACACTCTGGAGAGTCCGGCCGCGCCACCACAGCCGACGGTCGGCCTCGTTGAAGTTCGAAGGAGGTGTGCCGTCCTCCTCGTGCCTGACGAGCGCCCTATCACGCCGATTAATGAAGAAGGCTTCCCAAGTCGAGAAATAGTCGGGATGCCAGTTGGGATTCCTCCGCTGTTCTGGCGTGAGCTCGAGGTAGTAGTGGTTCGTGATGGCCATCCAGCGCTCCACACCTAGAGGGACAGGAGGGACCGGCACGCCTCCGGCGCTCAGCATCCAGCCGGTGGGGACGTGGTATCTCGGTGGGCAGGGGTAGTTCGAGGCGCAAAGCGCCTCCGCCTCCCGGGGGGTTAGAGATACGATGGAAGCCATGGGAAGAGAATGATGAGTCTAGATGTGATATGTAAATGGAGGCCAAGCGTACATATATATACTGAAAAAATGGCGGGAAGACAGAGGTGGGAACCGGTGGAAAGCAAGGGAACGCAGTGGCGCGGGAAACTTTCATCCCGGGTGGGGGCTCAAACCGGGACAAAAGATGGGGGGCATTATCTGGGGGAAGCTTATCTGGGAGGGCCTTATCTGGGGGGTGGCTAACCTTTAGTACCGGCTGGTGGGTGCAACCGGGACTAAAGGTGGTTTTTGTGTCATCTAACAAAACTGTCGGTGGGATAAGGACGCGTGGGTAACCTTTAGTACCGGCTAGTGGGTACAACCGGGACTAAAGCTGTCGGCAGGATAAGGACGCGTGGGTGGACGCACTGCTCGATGAGATAAAGCATGTAGCGCACGACGCCCTGTCGGAGTAAGAAGACAAAGTAGAAGCGGCTCTGTGCCTATAAAAGGAGCATCGATACGCCATGACAAGCAGCTCAACAAGCCAACATGGATGGAGAGTTTCATCCCCATGGATGGAGGAAAGGGTTGGGAAATCTCCCGTGGCGGAACTTCTCGGAGATGCCCTTGGTGCACACGCCCTATGGCATCTTCGGAATTTCCGCCTCGGAAAATATTTTACTGCTAGCCCGTGAAAAGACTCCATCTCCGCCTCCCTGGGGGTTAGAGGTATGGTGGAAGCCATGGGATAGAGTGGAGAGAGGCGGCAGATATGAGTCTAGATGTGATATGGCAACGACCAAGACTACATATATATAGTGAGAAATGGCGGGAAGTCAGAGGAGGGAAGCGGTGGAAAAGGCGGGAAGAAAACGGGCGGGAAAAAATAAGGCGGGAAGAAATAAGGCGGGAAGAAACATACCTTTATTACCGGTTTCGCGCGAATTTTTTATCAACCGGGACTAAAGGGGCTACCCTCGTACGGAGAAAGCTATATAGGTAGACGACCCGGGGCCCCCGGTTTAGGGTTTCGCCGGAGGAAGACCACCGGAGCGTCGGAATCACATGAAAATGGCAAAATGGTTAATAGTTTGACTAGTTAGAATAATTATTTTATAAAACAGAAAATGGATTTGAATCTCTTATTTAAATTTAAGCACTTTTTATGTTAAAAATTTAGTGAGATTCAAAAATATGCAAAATATAATAGTTAATGCATTTTTAAATTGAAAATGGCAAAATGGTTATTAGTTTCACTAGTTAGAATAATTATTTTATAAAACAGAAAATAGATTTGGATTACTTATTCAAATTTAAGAACTTCTCATGTTGAAAATTTTCTCAAATTCATAAGTATGCAAAAACTGTATAATTCAAATGTTTAAAAAATATGCTAATTGAATTTTTTTAAACAAGCGCGTCCCTCGGGTGAAAAAATTGAAAAAAGAACCTTTAGTCCCGGTGCGTGCTACACACCGGGACTAAAGGTGTGGCGTTGGCGCGCGCGCGTTGGGCGGTGCCGAAAACCCTTTAGTCCCGGTGGGTGGCACGCACCGGGACTAAAGGGGGGAACCTTTAGTCCCGGTCCGAATAACGCACCGGGACTAAAGACCCTTTAGTCCCAGTGCGTTATATGGACCGGGACTAAAGGTCCCCACCTATATATTGGCGCGCCCCTTCTTCTCCGCGCGCACCCCTTCTTCTCCCCACGCAGAGCACCCCCACGCGCGAGGACAACCTGACGCCGGCAGGCTGCCCGATTCTCTCTGGCCGCCACCACCCCAACCGCCGTCGCCACTCACTCCAGCCGCCACCGCCCCCAACCGCCACCGTTACTCCAGTCGCCGCGCGCGCCCCCGGCCAGAGGTACCCAGCCCCCTCCCCTTCGCTCCCCCGTCCGGCTACGTGACGGCGCGGCGGCGCCGGCCACTGTGGGCGAGCAGGCCGGGCCGCCCCCTCCCCTTCGCTCCCTCGTCCGGCTACGCGGCTACGCGGCGGCGTGGCGGCGGTGCGGGCGATGCGGCCGCGGCGGCGCCCCCGGCCAAGTTCTCTGTTTTTTTCCATTTTTTTATTTTGTAGTATATAGTTAATTGTAATATTATTTAGTAGTGTAATAGTAGGGTATATAGTTGTAATTTTATTTTGTCGTGTAATATTATTTTGTGTGTAATATTATTTAGTAGTGTAATAGTAGTGTATAGTTGTAATATTATTTAGTAGTGTAATATTATTTTGTAGTGCATATAGTTGTTATTATTATTTTGTAGTGTATATAGTTGTATATAGTTGTAATATTATTTTGTAGTGTAGTATATATGTTATTATTACTATTTTTTCTTAGTGTAGTATATAGTATATATGTTATTATTTTTATTATTTTATTATTTTTATTATTTTATTATTTTATTATTTTTATTTTGTAGTGTATATAGTTGTAATATTATTTTGTAGTGTAATAGTAGTGTAATATTATTATAGTATATAGTAGTGTAATATTATTTAGTAGTATATATAGTAGTGTAATATTATTTAGTAGTATATATAAAGTAGTATATTGTATTATAGTATTATATATATAGTAGTATATTGCATATATTGATGAATATTATATATAGTAGTATATTTCATATATAGTAGTGCTAAATAAAGATAAGGTGAACATGGCGGCAAAATTTGCAGCTTGTTTTTTCTTGCCTTTTGTTCATCAAGCAAATGATCCGGGTCTGAGTCCACAATCCCTATCGCAAAAACCAGCTAGTAACGATCCCTAAAAATAGCTGAAGAAATTACTACCCTAAGGCCCTTTAGTCCCGGTGCTCGCGGGCCGCCCGGAGATAGGGTTAGGGTGGTGGTGCTCGCGGGGCCCCGGACTTAGGGTTAGGGTGGTGGTGCTCGCGGGCCACCCGGAGATAGGGTTAGGGTGGTGGTGCTCGTGAGCCCCCGGACTTAGGGTTAGAGTGGTGGTGCTCGCGGGCCCCCGAAGATAGGGTTAGGGTGGTGGTGCTCGCGGGCCCCCGGACTGAGGGTTAGAGTGGTGGTGCTCGCGGGCCCCTGGAGATAGGGTTAGGGTGGTGGTGCTCGCGGGGCCCCGGACTTAGGGTTAGAGTGGTGGTGCTCGCGAGCCCCCGGAGATAGGGTTAGGGTGGTGGTGCTCGCGGGCCCCCGGACTTAGGGTTAGGGTGGTGGTGCTCGCGGGCCGCCCGGAGATAGGGTTAGGGTGGTGGTGCTCGCAGGCCCCGGGACTTAGGGTTAGAGTGGTGGTGCTCGCGGGCCCTCGAAGATAGGGTTAGGGTGGTGGTGCTCGCGGGCCCCCAGAGATAGGGTTAGGGTGGTGGTGCTCGCGGGCCCCCGGACTTAGGGTTAGAGTGGTGGTGCTCGCGGGCCCCCGGAGATAGGGTTAGGGTGGTGGTGCTTGCGGGCCGCCCGGACTTAGGGTTAGGGTTAGGGCATCACTAGAATTTTGCTATTGTTTAGTATTATTGTAGCAAATTGCGTGTTCATATTATTGTTTAGTATTATTTTATGCAGCAATATTGAATGAAAAATGTTATTGTGTGCATTTTGTAGAAAACTATGGATCCAATCTAGAGAGACCTAGCACAAGAAGAAATTCTCGAGGATATGATCAACGACACCCCCCATGTTGATCCACCTGAATCTCTGTCGATTTATCTGAACCCCTCCGGTGAGGGAGAGGAGGTCGACCGAAATGATCAAGGAGAAGCCGACGGCTCCGGTGGTGGAGAAGCCGACGGCTTCAGTGGACCCTTAACAAAGTCCGGCGAGGTATATATATGAAGTTTGGTGATCGGTAGATGCATTAACTGAGTTGTATATATATATATATAAATTGACGAATGTTTCTTCTCTTAGGCCTCCACATCGAGCAAAAAATATTCCAAACGAGGCCCGGCCAAAAAGTTGGACACATCTACGCGTTATACAATTACGGTGGTATCACCACGGGGTGAACCGTTGGAACCCGAAAAGGCTAAAACTGTATTTAAACAACAATGCGGAGTTATGGTTAGGGATCGCATCCCGATCACCGTTCGAGAGTGGAATAAGACCAAAGGGGCGAAAGAGGGTGAGTATGTCGCCGACAGGTACAAAGAGGGTCTTTGGAATGACCTCATGACACATTTCACCCTACCAGAATGTGAGGATGATGCCGACACAGCTGCATTGAGGAAGAAAGTCAAGCAGTGGACTCTTATGAAGGTGGCTAAACTATTCAAGAACTGGAAGAAAGCATTATGGCAAAAGTATCAGAAGACGAAGACTCCTAAATTTGAATGCTATCTAACGAAGCAGCAGGCTAACTGGGATGCATTTGTGAAGTACAAGGAGTCAGAACCTGCTATGGAAAAGTCGGAAAAAACAAGAAAAATGCCGCGATGAAGAAATATCACCATCACCTGGGGCCAGGGGGCTACGCAGCTGCCATGCCAAAGTGGGATGCTAAAGAGAATGAGCTGCTTGCTAAAGGGATCACTCCAGAACCAATACGCGAAGAATGGGATCTGAGGGCAAGGAATTGGTTCCTTGGGCATGGGAGTGAGTATGACGAAAGTACAGGGGACCTTATTTGTAGTGACGAACGCGGAGGACATGTACGAGGCCTTGGCCCTAGTTATACGTGGGAGATGGGGTTTGCCAAAGACAGAGATACTTATAGGAGCCGAGAGAGAGCAAAGAGGCAACGGCAGGAGGAGGAGGGAGACATGTTCACCGAGTTGCTAGGAACACTTCGAATGCATCAGCAACAGATTGACGAACTTCGAGGAGCAGCGCGCCTGCAAGATCCTGTACTCGATATTACCGCCGTCCCATCTCAGCGGAGAAGCAGCGTGGCTGAATCGGAGGTCCCTTCTAACGATGCACGTATGGTAGATGGCGGTCCCGGCTACCCCGTGGATGGAATCAAGGAGCAGGCATCTTGTGAGCTCCATCAGAAGGTGAAGAACCTATTCATCAAGGTGGCGGTCGGATGTGCTTTACCTTGTCCACCTGGTGCACGCTGGCATGGCCATGAGATTCTAGATGGCTATGCTAAAGTTGCTGTGGATGAAATCGCAATGGGGTGGGACTCAATGGAGCTTGACATCCCTGGACCTGAAGGTGAGAGGACACTCGGAGAAGTACTAGGTGGTATCATTCTATGGGACAAGAACAACATCAAGCTTCCAGGCTGGACGCCAAAGCCAACACCGCCTCCGAGTCGTCGCATGTCACCTTCACCTCCATCACCTCCAAGAAGCCCACCCCATGAATACGACCACCACAGCCCGAGTCCATCTCGATCTTCGCCGCAGCCTCCGATTAGTACTAAACGACGCAGTAGCCCAAAACGACAAATGTCGCCCCTCCCAAGAGTACCTCATAAGAATCTTCCCATCAGACCTTACGATCGTACTGACGAGGAAACCGACATGATCGTAAAGACCGAATGTGTTGCGCAGCTTCAAAAGAAGAAACCCGAGCCTGCCCCGGTATACACCGAGAAGCAAAAAGCGTATGCACTTTCTTTTCTGAACACAAAATCGCAATATGAATTGCACCATAAGCCAGATGACTATCGACGCACACTTCAGAAGGAAGTGAAGAAGAGCAAATCAAGTAGAAGTGCAAGCGGGAGCAAATCATCAGGTCAAAGTGCAACCGGGAAAAGAATGGACGTCCCCCAGCTCGGGAAACAGGCCAAAAAATTGATCCCACCCCTCCAGGTGTTATCCTATGACACTCCCCAGCAGTATATGGAAGAAGCTAAGAAGCTTGCGGCCGCTATGAATGTGACTGTTGAGGAATTGCTAGGTGCCCAGGACGACAAGTTACCCAAGGCTCAGGTAGTCCCTACATATGTCCCAGGGAAGCCTCTGGTCAGCTTTGAGCAGTTCCAACAACTGCCAACACAAATGCGACTTTACATAACTGGTACTTGAAAGCTGTAAAGCAGGAGATAATAATGATCGTGGCGAAAGTCCCACATGACTACTACTTCCAAGAAGAAGAGGTCCATGTTGAGTTTCCAGAACTCTTCCAGTTATACAGTTTCGTTGCTATTGTCTGTAAGTTGTTGAATTCATTGTTTATATATAAGTTGTTCATTTTTTCAGTTGTTTAGTTCATTGCATATAATTATCCTCATTATATCCTTTTGTACTCTATTATTATGCAGAATAAAGATCATGGAATGTAAAAGAAGGTCACTCTTTAGTGTTGGGTTCATTGACCCAGATAAAATACATTGTCAGACGCTAAAGGATAAACCTGAGGAGACACAGGAAAATCTTCTAAGGTTTCTAACAGAGCAACATTTCTGTGACCACATACTGTTTCCTTACAATTTCCGGTGAGGGTCTTACTATGTTGTACACATTCACTTTTTCTTACTCGATGTTAAATATAATTGATGAGTTACTGATGTATATATAAATGTGTGCAGTTTCCACTGGATTCTCATGGACATTCAACTTGATAAGGGAAGAATTGAAGTCATGGACCCATCGAAGAGACCCCTGGAACAGTTTAGGGACATGCAGGACATGCTCCAGAGGTAATTTCTGTGCTACATCGGTCTCTTTATTTGATTTCCTGAGATATCACGTAATAAATAACTCACTCATTCATTTTCTTTGCCGGGCAGGGTTTGGAGCATGTTCAAGAGTAGGGTTAAGGGTTCCTTTAGTAAGGAGCTGACGTTTACTCCGGTCTCGGTAAGTAATACGTGATATGTTCGCGCATCTCTTTACTTCTAGTTTCAAGACAATTATGATGCTAGATTATAATTTTGATTGAATTCTATTCTCGTAAAGTGCGCGAGGTAGCCATAGGGGATGAATCTATGTGGATTCTACGTTTGCGAGTTCATTCGCATGTTTTCCACTGAGCACAAAGATTATAGAGTCGATGTAAGCAATACATTCACAACATTATTTTATTACCGTCACTTTTTGTTATCATGATTGATATTCATATTGATCTCCTTTTCTTATATAGTTCGAGAGAATGCGGGATCAGCTCCTACCAGAGCAACATGTACGAGGAATTGCTGAAGAACTGGCAGGATTCTTGATGAACGGGATGATAGATGACGCCAGGGAATTTAGTGTGAATAGGCGCTACCGATGATCCCCGACCGTGTAATTAAATCGTCGAATTGTGATCTCCATGTAACTATCATGATCATGTATATATTTGTATGCTCGATCTTAAGAGAAGTTATCTTCTGTATGCATGAACGTGTATGGTATGTGGTAGCGTAGAAAACTATTTTTGAAATGAAAAAGAGAAAAAAGATACAAATTGAATTCTCTGTCGCGGCAGAGCAAGTGCCTAAACTTCTGCCGCGACAGAGAACCATTTGTCCCGGTTCGTAATACGAACCGGGACTAATGGGGGGCACCCAGCACCCGCAGAGACGGCCACGTGGATACCCATTGGTCCCGGATGGTAAGCGGTCCGGGACTAGTGGGGGGGCCTTTAGTCCCGCCCCTCCAGTCCCGGTTACCAGGACCGGGACTGGAGGCCCTTTTTCCACTAGTGCCCCCTGGCGCGGCCAGGTGGTGTGGTGGCCCCCTGGCTCCTCTCCGTCTCTTATTCTGGCATCTGATGACTTCCGGAAAAATAGGCACTTTGGCTTTTGTCCCGTCCAATTCCGAGAATATTCATTTTATGACTTTCCTGGAACCAAAAACAGCAGAAAACAGGCAGCTGGCATTGTGGCTCTTGTTAATAGGTTAGTCCAAGAAATCATATGAAAAGTACTCCAAAGTGTGGACAAAACACAAGAAAGTGGATAAAACCAAGCATGGAACATCAAAAATTATAGATACATTTGCAATGTATCAACATCCCCAAGCTTAACTCCTGCTCGTCCTCGAGTAGGTAAGTGATAAAAAGAAAGAATAATTTTTGAGGTGACATGCACCATCAAAGACTTGATCAAAGTATTTGTAAAACATTCAAAGCTGGGATCATAGTACTTCAATCATAACATGAAAGACAAAGTTCTAGCAATAAGACAAAGAAACTATGATGCAACATGAAAAGGTACAAACAAAAGATTCATGAATAACAATGCTTTGCAAGACGTTTGTTTGTTTCACATAAAGAAAACATAGCATAATAGTATTCAGCTTGTCCCTCATAGAGTAGCAAATATAAATGCATAGGACACCTTCAAAGTTCATAAGAGTGACTAGATACAAATAGTTTAAAACAAGCAATATCAAGGTATGCATCAATCAACTAGTCTTGGGACAATGCACATAGAACTAAGAATGGCCACTATGCTCTCAAAGTAGGTGCATAAAGATAGAAAGTGGAGACTCAATATAATGGTGGAAGAAAGGCCTTCATAGAAGGAAGTAGAGATTCAAGTCTCATAAAGAGCTTCCAAAAATTATGGTACTTAATAGCTTTCATCTCTCATTGCCCCTATCATAAGCATATTGAAGGTGATTAAGGTTAAAGTGACACAACTAAGAGGATATGCTTGACAAGTTATAAACCGAAATCTCATGCCCCTTACTTACGAAGACCGATCCTCATGCTACTCAACTTTAGTCACAAGTAAGCTCTTGTCATTGCAAGTACATATGTATCATAAAGAACCGCCAACGGGGTACCCCTTGCACATGATACAAGAGCTTTCCCATAATCAAAATGACAAGGCAAACAAACAATGAGCATCTCAGCGATCTTTTTATTTGCTATTTGCATAGGTTTTTATTGAGGATGCTTCATAGAGTGCTCATTATAGTGATGTTGCAAGTTTCCACCATGATTAGGCATGGCTTAGGCTAGCGGCCCAGGCGTTTCTCTAACAGACATACAAACTCCATGATCTTACAAGTTCCACTTTTATTTCACACCGCCGGGATCCGTAAGCAAAAGAACATGATATCAATGGGGTACAAAGTACAAGTGCAATATTGAAAGCGTTCCCCATGATACATGGTTCTGCTAATTTCAACTTATAAAGCGCAAGCATATACGCAACAAAGAAGGACCCAATGGTTCAAGTTTATTAGATGCAAAAAAGTAAAGTGTGCCATCAAGTTCGGGAGAGCTTTAATCACTAGTTTTCTCATAACAAGTTTAATTTGGAAGGTAAACAAAAGCGTGAATATACTTGGAATAGCATAAGCTAGTAGGTAGGTATGGTGGACTCTTTGGAATAACTTGGTTTAGGGAGTTGGATGCATGACTGGAACTCATACTTGGTTGTGGAGGCTAGCAAAAGACTGGGAGCGACAAACTAAGAGAGCAATAATGGCCATAATCATGTAGAGCGACAAAACATCATTGATCAAAGCATAACGTGATACTACAAGTTGAAAACTAAAGGATCATAAAGGCTATGGTGACTTGAGATAGTCATAACATGGTGTGAGCATGCGCCAAGTCAACCCAAATAAAGCATCAAAGGAGAATACCACTATACTATGCTTTAATATGCTAAAACAACGCATGATTCATCCAAGGCACATTAAGCAATCTCAATTGTTTATAACAAGTCATGCTACAGCAAAGAATACTAAGCATAAAGCCGAAACAATATCAAGCATGGCATGACAGAGCATAGGCCACAGTCAAAACGAGCTCTTTTTACCACATAAGCATGAACTTTCCTACTCTTTTCCAAACCAAACCAAACTATTTGCAAACCAATGTATGAAAGAGGGGGTCCAACCAATTTATTCAGCAAACTAAGAAAACCAAGCAAACGAAAAACCAAAACGAAAACGAAAAAGAAGACGCTCCAAGAACAACACAACTGTGCATGAAACAATAAAAATGAAGCGTTTGGAAGAAACCTCAGATTTTTATTGATGAAGAAGGGGATGCCTTGGGCATCCCCAAGCTTTGACGCTTGTACTTCTTGGATATTTCTTGGGGTGACACGCATGGCATCCCCAATCTTGAGATTTAGTCCATCCTTCATCTCATTACTCATTCCTTCCATACACCTGAAATTTTTCCTTCATACAAAACTTCACACAATCTTTATTAGCAACATTAGTGCATTCAAGATAAATAAGTCTTAAGGTTCAGTTCTAATACCAAATAAACTTCCATTAGAACACTAGCTAATGTAGCACTTCCCTCAAAAATCTCAATTCCCCAAAAGAACTCAAAAAGGAACCAACAAGAAGCAAATGCAGAAAATGGCAGAAATCTGTCAAAACAGACCAGCAGGTAAAGACGAATTTTTTCGAAGACCTTTTGTTGCTCAAAAAAAAGTGTTGAACTAACTAAAGTTAGATAACAACCTGGGGCAGAAGCACAAAAATTCACGCCTCAAAAATACGTTCATAGATTTTACACGAATTTTTACGGTGAAGCACAGAAATCTGTTTACGAATTTTTACGGTGAAGCACAGAAATTTGTTTCGGGACAGCAACTTTCCCAATCATTACTTCTCTCTCATTAGAGGTTACTCTTGGCACAAAAATCAAATAAAAAGGATAAGGAGCGGTTATTACTGAAGTAATAACTTCCAAGACTCATCTAAAACTTTTGGGTTATCTCCCAATAAGTACTTTTCTTTAACGCCTTTAAGTTAGGCATAAAAAGCAAGAAAGAATCAAGTATTCGAAGAAGCATTAAAACCAATACCAGAAATATTTTCAACAAGGCAAGGTATATCATCCAAATAAGTTCTAAAGGATCCTCTCTCAATGCTCTTAGGTTCTCTATTTTCATGAAAAGGGTTTTCAGGAACAATCCAATTAAGATTCTTTTCTATGACTTCATGTATTGCTACTAGTTTAAAGGGTATTGGTATCTTAGGTTCCTCTCCATTAGGTTCGGTTTTGTTCAACTTTTCTCGTGTACCAACAACATCTACACATGAGCCTAGCATATTGAAACGTTCAAAGACTTTCCTAGCTTCCTTGGCAACATCATAGAACTCCTTAAACAAAGTTTCTAGAATAAAATCCCTCTTTTCAAGGTCCTCAATTTCTTTAAGCTTAAGAAACATTACTTGCATTAAGGGGTTGAGGTTAACAAACCTAGCTTCTAACATGTGAATTAAAGAAGCTGCAGCAATCTCATAGTTTGGAGCAAGTTCTGCAAGGGATCTATCGTCAGTATCCTCATGTGTACTAACATGATTAAAGAATTCTTCAATATTATCTTTCCCAATTATAGAACCACTACCAATTGAAAGGTCTTTCAGGGTGAATTTAGGGATCAACATGGTAAGCTAAGGAAGAGGTGACAACTAAAGGAGACTTAATTTTTTGTGTTTTTGGTAAAGAAAGCAAACTAGTAAAACTATTGTTTTTGTGTTTTTGAATAAGAAACAAGCAAACTACGAAAAACAAAAATAACAAAGTAAAGAGATTGGTTATGAGGGACTCCCCTTGTGAAGATGTCCTTGACTCCCCGGCAACGGTGCCAGAAAAATGCTTGATGGCTCAGTGTTGATGTAGAGCTCGTTGGGAACCCCAAGGGGAAGGTATGATGAGCACAACAGGAAGTTTCCCTCAGTTATGAAACCAAGGTTTAATCGAACCAGTAGGAGCAAGGAAACACCCCAAAGGTGTTGCTATCTAAGCCTTGGCAGGGCGCACTACCGGTGCTAGTAGCAACGTGGAGACCTGCACAACACAACCACAAAACTTTGTCCCCAACTTGAGATGAGGTTGTCAATCTCACCGTGTTTTACTGAAAACAAAGGGTTAAACGTATCGAATGGAAGGAAGTAATAGTTTGCAGAAATTAAACACAAAACAATAAACAGTTTATAGATTGTATGTAAAGAAAAGGACCGGGATCCATAGTTCACTAGAGGTGGCTCTCCTTAAGATAGATAACATGCTGGGTGAACAAATTACAGCGGGGCAATTGACAAACATCAAGAAAGCATACAAGCGTATACTAATCATCTTGACTCCTTTGAGACTTGATTGGGCATTACAACATTATACATAGACCGCCATCCAACTGCATCTATGACTAATAATCCACCTTCAGGTTATCATCCGAACCCCCTCCAGTATTAAGTTGCAAGCAACAGATTATTGCTTTACAAATTGCGTGTAAAGTAACCAATACGATTGTTCTATGAAAAAAGGATTGTTTTTTCTCCCTAGTAGCAACATCACATCTAGTACCTTAGAGATTTCTGTCACTTCCCCAGATTACCAGAGGCATGAACCCACTATCGAGCATAAATACTAACTCTTGGAGTTGCTAGCATCTACTTGGCAAAGATAGCTACTAACAATAGAAAGCATGCAAGATCACAAGTAACAAAGACATGATAGAATCAATAATCAATCTGAAATAGCATCTCAATATCCATCGGATCCCCGCAAACACAACATGCAGAATTACAAATAGATGATCTTGATCATGAACGGAGCTCACAAGATCTAAACATGAAAGCACAAAGGAGGAGAACCAGCCATCTAGCTACTACATGGATCCGTAGTCCAAGGATGAACTACTCACGCATCACACCGGAGGCTTGCATGGTGATGAAGAAGGCCTCCAGGGTGAATTCCCCTCTCCGGCAGGGTGCCGGGAAGAGCTTCAGATCCTCCCGATCTAGGGATGGAGATGATGGTGGCTACAGACTCTTTCGTAGATTTTTGATCGGGTACTTAGGGTTTTCGTCCCGAGGGCATCTTATAGGCGGAAGGAGAGGCCGAGGGGGTACCTGGGCTAGCCACACCACCCCCTGGCGCGGCCAGGTGGTGTGGTGGCCCCCTGGCTCCTCTCCGTCTCATATTCTGGCATCTAATGACTTCCGGAAAAATAGGCACTTTGGCTTTTGTCCCGTCCAATTCCGAGAATATTCATTTTCTGACTTTCCTGGAACCAAAAATAGCAGAAAACAGGCAGTTGGCACTTTGGCTCTTGTTAATAGGTTAGTCCAAGAAATCATATGAAAAGTACTCCAAAGTGTGGACAAAACACAAGAAAGTGGATAAAACCAAGCATGGAACATCAAAAATTATAGATACATTTGCAATGTATCAGACGCTTGTGCATAGTTTTCTTCTTGAAGGGGTCGCTATTGGAGTGGTTGTACTATAGGTGTTGTTTGGTGGTGTTTGTGTCATTGCTTCTGTCAGACCTTGGTTTCCTTATTTACAGAGGAGGAGGTGTGGGAGTAATTAAGGAGCTGCCACTAGATCGGGCACTAGGGCTAGACGGCCTCATTGGTGCTTTTTATCAACGAGTCCGACCCATAATAAAGCCAGAAATAATGGCGGCCATCACCAAGCTATATGTTGGGGACGATGGAGTCTTTGGAAAACTGAATCGGGCCATCATCACTCTCATCCCCAAGAAGGCTGAGGCAGAGGAAGTGGGAGATTTCAGGCTGATCAGCCTTGTGCACAGTTTCGCAAAGTTGTTCTCTAAATTGCTAGCAAATAGGCTGCGTCCTAGGATGGAGCACCTTGTCAGCCCGAACCAATCGGCCTTCATTAAAGGGCACGATTTGCATGACAACTTCATGATGGTTAGACAGTTGGCGAGGAAAATCAACTCCAAGAAAGAAACATGTGCGTTAGTTAAGCTGGACATCACAAGGGCTTTCGATTCAGTCTCTTGAGCCTTTCTCTCGGAGGTTCTGAAAGCGATGGGGTTTCCTGAGATTTGGATATCATGGATCGCTATTGCTATGCGCACGGCCAGCACCAGAGTTTCAATGAATGGCGTGCCAGGAGACACGATTATGCATGTAAGGGGGCTATGCCAAGGAGATCCGCTGTCGCCGCAACTGTTTGTCCTTGCTATGGAGGTGGCCACACTGTTGTTCTGTAGGGCAGTGGAAGAAGGCCTCTTATCCCCTATTGGAAACTGCTCCTAGATGCAGCGTGTGTCGATCTATGCGGATGATGACATGCTCTTCGTCAAGCCCATAGAACAAGACCTAGCCACGGTCAAAGAACTGCTTGAGATCTTCGAAGAAGCTACTAGTATACAGGTCAACTACAGGAAAACTACTAACACGGTAATCAGAGGGGGACAGGAGATTGAGACCCTGGTGGCAAGAGTGCTGAGATGTGAGATCGCCAGGTTTCCGATTCGATATCTGGGTTTATAGCTTGCCCTACACCCACTTACCAAGGCACAGTAGCAACCCATGCTCAATGCGGCAGTGAAGATCCTCCCTGCCTGGCAGAAAGGCCTGATTGCGTTGCCAGATAGACTGGTGTTAGTCAAGGCTGCTATGGCAGCAAGGCCGGTCCACAATCTGATCACCACAGAGGCTCCGTCTTGGCTCATTGTGGAGTTTCAGAGCAGTTGTAGGGGCTTCTTCTGGGCAGTGAAAGAGCGCGCGAATGGTGGTCAATGCCTAGTATCTTGGGGGCAAATCTGCAACCCATATGAGTTTGGGGGTCTGGGCATCAAGAACATGAGGAGACAAGGTTTGGCACTCAGAGTGCAATGGGAATGGCTGCGTGATGACCCACAAGTATAGGGGGTGTATCGTAGTATTTTCGATAAGTAAGAGTGTCGAACCCAACGAGGAGCAGAAGGTGCTGACTAGTGGTATGGATCAGGAATTCTCTACAAATACTTAGCAAACAGATTTTAGGGTTTTTTGATAATGCAAGTAAATAAATTATGAGTAAACAAAAGATAATAAGAATAAATGCAGCAAGTGGCCCAATCCTTTATGAGCAAAGGACAAGCCGGTTGTATTACTTAAGATGACCAAACGTTCTCGAGAACACATGGGAAGACTATCAAGTGCTTTCGCTTCATATAGTTGATTAATCTTCTTTAGCTTGCTAAGTGTTGTGTGGATGAACCTGTGCTAATGTACCGACCTTCCTAGGACTAATACATACTTGTGATTATACCCCTTGCAAACATCCGTAAGTACAAGAAAGTAATTAAGGTAGAAACCTAACCACAGCTTTAAACTCTAAGACCCTTACGTCCCTTGTTCAATGGTTTCCTAACAAGGGTTCAGGTTTCTGTCACTCCAGCAACCCCTACGATTAGTAGCCAAATACACAATGCATTCCCCTAGGCCCATATAGGTGAAGTGTCATGTAGTCGACGTTCACATGACACCACTAGAAGAAGTACACCACAACTTAAATATCAAACTATTGAATCTTTCTCAACACAACTCCACTACTAACAACATGACTTCTCCCATGTCCTCAAGAACAAAACGAACTACTCACAAGACATCATATGGATCATGATCAGAGATGGAATAATGATGTATAACAATCTGAACATAAACAATAATTCAACGGTTCACTCAATAGCATCAACTACAAAGAGTAATCAATACTGGGAAAGTTTCCCCTATGAACTAATGCAAGATTCAACCAATTGTTACAGCAATATGGAGATGGTGATGAGGGTGCTGATGGTGATGATGGTGGTGATGATGATGATGATGATCCCGATGAAGTCCAGCTTGATGATGGTGTTGATGGCAACGATCTCCCCTCTCCGGGAAGGAATTCCCCCGGCAGAAATCTATCTACCGGAGAGATCTTTCTCTCTCAGTGTTTTCCGCCCCATAGAGGCGGCGGAATCTTTCTGTGGTCGCTCCCCGAGTCTTAGGGTTTCGGGAGGATGATATACGCCAGAGGGGAGAGCCAGAGGTAGGCCAGGGCGGTCACACCACCTGGTGGCACGGCCTAGGGTGGCCCGCGCTAGGGGGTGGTGTGGGCCCCCTTTGGCCCATCTCCACTCCTCCTTCTGGCTTCCTTCGTCTTCTGGAAAAATAGCATTTTCCGTATATTTTCCTGGATTTTCTGATCTTCGCGAATTTTGCCTCCAAACAACACCTTTTCCATCAGAATCCTGACTGCAGTGGTCCATGCTCCAAAAGTCATCAACCATGCAAAAACAGATGAAATAACATAAGTATCATCTCTTAATATGAAATATATCAATGAATAACAGTAAATTATGACATAGAATAGTGATGCAAAATGGACGTATCGACTCCCCCCCCCAAGCTTAGACTTCGCTTGTCCCCAAGCGAAACTGAGCTCAATAAACATGACCTCAGGTTTATGGAGTGAAGAGTCGATAAAAGAATACGGACAAGAAGCATCACATTCATCAATACATAGATCATAATAGAAGACAACTCACTATTATATAACTCAACTTGCAATAAGCAAAGGAACCACAATAAAGATACATGAAGTAAATCATAATTGGTAATGGCAAACTTAGCTCTTGGTCGAAGAATAGTTGATAATTTGCCGAAGTTCACAAATAACTGGTTTTCAATGATAGCTTTCAAAGTAGTAATCACCAAGATAAGAGCAATGTGCAAAACAAGGAACATAAGAAACACGATTGAATAAATCATCATATGAATAAATGAAACACAACAACTCAAAATACTTGCTGAGATAGAAAGGAATAGGTTTACTGACTCAACTAAAAGGTAAAAGAAAGGCCCTTCGCAGAGGGAAGCAGGGATTTCAAGCTTCATAAAGAGCTCCCAAAAATTATGATACATATTAGCTTTCATCTCTCATTGCCCCTATCATATGCATCTTTAGGTGATTAAGGTTAAAGTGATCAAATACGAGGATATGCTTGACAAGTTGTAAATTGAGAATCTCATGTCCCTTGAATACGCGGGTCGCTCCTCATGCTACTGAAGTTTAGTCACCGGTAAGTTCTTGTCATCGTAAGCACATGTGTATCATAGAGAACCGCCAACGGGGTACCCCTTGCCCGATGATACGGAAGAATCCCCATATCAAAATGACAAGGCAAGCAGACAACAAACATCTCAGCAATCTTCTTATTTACCATGGGAATATGGTGCTTTTTTCTCTCTTTCCTCTTTTCATAATCTCTTTTTTTTCTTTTTCTCTTTTTTCTCAATATCGGACTCATTTTTTATAAGAAGAACGCTTCATAGATGCTCACTATGGTTACACTGCAGGTTTCCACCATGTCAGCATGGATTATACCAGCGGCCCAGGCATTTGTCTAACACACATGCATAACTCCATGGACTTACAAGCTCCCCTTTCATTTCACACCGACGACATCCATAGACAAAAGAACATGATATAAACTAGGTACAAAGTACCCGTGCAATGTTGAAAGCGTTCCCCATGACAGCATGGTTCTGCTAATCCAGAACTTGCAAAGCGCAAGCATATAAGCAACATAGATGGGCACAATGGTTCAAGTTTATTAAGTGCAAGAAAGTAAAGTGTGCCATCAAGTTCGTGAGAGCTTTAATCACTAATTTTCACATAACAAGTTTAATTTGGAAGGTAGATAAAAGCAAGAATTTACTTGGAATAGCAATAATGCTAATAGGTAGGTATGGTGGACTCAAATGGCATAGGTTTTGGTTTTAAGGAGGTGGATGCACGAGAAGTAATCTCTCTCAGTACAGGTTTTTGGCTAGCAAGGCTGGGTAGCAAGTATAAGAGTTGAAGGAAACAAACAAACATACAAGTGATAAAGACAAACATGCAATCTTCCTTGGAAGCACAAAAGATCTTAACTAGAGAATACTAAATTTATGAGCAAATCAAGAAAGAAAGATGATGAAATTATATTTCTTTAAAGTACTTTTATCTTTTTCATTCAACTCTCAAAATAGTGTTGCTACTGACCGAGCCAGGTTTGCCAAAACCAACTAAATTAACTCAATGATCCCAAAGTGATACCAATACTAACAACAAGATAAATCATATAACCACGAATTGAAAACTAATATAAGCTATGCAAAAGAGTAAATGATAGAACTTCTCATTAATAATCCATAACGACAACTCACACCAAGGGATACATATCTAACGAGAGAGGGGACACTTCCATAATGCAAACCATCCTACATGATAACTTCTCTATTCATGATATGACTCTACTAAAAAAGTAAAAAGATAGAAGATAGTGATGTGATACCGTGGCACTCCCCCAAGCTTGGAACAAACCAAGGGGATGCCAAACCTTATGACGAATTACTCCTTTGGTGGTGGTGGTAATATTTTCTTAGTTGACGTGAGGAAATCTTCCAGCATCTTGCGAAGCCTATTAATCTCCCATTGAAGCATGTCCACCTTCCTCCTCAAGTCTCGGTACTTATCGAAGAACTCCTTAGTGACTCGTAGGGCTTCCGTTGATGCAGGACAAGTGACTAAAGGTACCAGCCCCTACTTGGGGTCTTGGAGATCTTCCTCCATAGGCTCCTTCCCCTTATCCTTAGCGGACACCATTATGATTCTAAGCTTCAAAGATAGTTCCTGGCAGAAACAGATCGAAACAAAAACACGACAAAAACACACTATACGAACCTCGGGAGACCCGGGGGGTTATATATTACGAAGTTTCACAACAAAAGGAAGGTACTGGGAGAAAACGGGTCGGAGACGGAGTCCGGAGTGGCCACACCACCTGGTGGCGCGGACAGGGGTAGGCCCGCGCCACAAGGTGGTGTGAGCCACCCTGGCTCCGTTTTCGTCCCTTTTTTGCTTCATAACATTCCTTATTGGCTAAATACTGCAAAAATATAGTTGGATAGTATTTTCGCGGAACTTTTCTTACCAGAACTGTTACCTATTTGAAAACGGACTCTGCATGTCTCTGAATTTGGTCTTTGATAGATTCTTCCGGAGTCACCACTCGAATAAAATCAATATCTTCATCTCCATACACTTATTGTGAGTCATGAAACCTTCCTCTTCCTTACTACACCATTATCTCCACTACCTGGAAATTTCTTTCACACAAAACTTCACACAGTTCTCATTAGCAACATTAGTATAAGTGAAGTGATAAAAACCTTTTGAGTTCAACTTCAACTGAAAACCATCAAAACATAAGCTACTGGAGCAACTCCTTTTGAAAACCCAAAAAGAATTCAAAAAGGAAATCGATAAAGAAGCAAATGCAAGAATAGCAAAATCTGTCAAAACAGACCAGCAGGTAAAGATCATTTTTTTCAAAAATCTTCTGTTGCTCAAATCAAAAAGTGCAAAACTAACGAAAGTTAAATAACAACCTGGGGAAGAAGCACAAAAAATGACAGCTCAATCCAACATACAGAGATCTCTCACGAATTTTTACGGTGAAGCACAAAAATCTGTTTCGGGACAGCAACCTCCCCAAATATTACTTCTCTCTCATTAGAGGTTGATCTTGACACAAAAACCAAACAAAACGGATAAGGAGCGGTTATTACCGAAGTAATAACCTCCAAGACTCAAAGAAACAAAAACAAACTGAAAGCAAAAACAAATTGGGTTGTCTCCCAAAAAGCTCTTTCTTTATAGCCATTAAGATGAGCATGATAATTTCAAAGATGCTCACGTAAGAATATGAATTGAAGTGAAAAAGAGCATTAAGAAGCAAAAGTACACATGTTTAAGTCTAACTCACTTCCTATGCAAGGGAATTTTGTAAACAAACAGGTTGTTGAAACCAGAGACTACTAGCATAGGAAGGTAAAAGAAGTGCAACATAAAAACTTTCAGCATAAAACGAGGAAACTTGACATTATTGAGATACATAAAAACACTTTTCCCTCTCTCATAGTAACTTGCAGTATCATGCATAAACTTAACAATATAACTATCACAAGGACCATCGTAACAATGATCACTTATTCTAACAGAAAACACAGGAATACTAGTTCTCATAACACTACTTTGTGAAATAATATTAGAGGTATCCTTACCAAGGATAGTGTGTCCCTCTTCTACATACTTAGTGACAAAGTCTTTCACATTTGCTATTATAGGTTCATCATCCATTTTTTTATCAGGTTCAACAGCTTTATTTGTACTTTTATTAACCATACTAGCTATTATAGAATGTTCCTTTATCTTAACTGGGAAAGGTATTTTCTCAATGTAAGGTTCGGGTAAAGCATGATTACCAGTATAAACTTCAGTATTTCTTGCAGGAACACTCTTAACACTATCTTTATAAGGTTCATGATACTTATTCCACTTTTTAAGCACTTCAATGTAGGAAGCAAAAGCCTTAAAATAAGTTGCAATAGCTTGAGAGTCTAGATCATAAGCATTTTTAATATTTTGAAAGTCGTCAGTTTCCATAAAAGATTCAATGCATTCATAATCATAATTTATACCTGACTTCTTACCTTTGTCATTCTCCCAAGCTTCAGCATTATCTTGAATTCGGTCCAGAAGATCCCATTTAGCTTCTTCTTCCATGCGAGTGAATGATCCAGCACAAGAAGCATCCAATAAATCCTTATCATGAAGAGAAAGTCTTGCATAAAAGTTATTGATAATAACACGCGTTTTTTCTCAGGTGTTGGGTTTGTACATCCACTACCCCAACCAGTTGAGCTAGGCTCACTCCCTAAATGCGTTTTTTCTTGTAGGCAAGTAATGCATTGGTATGGCTAAAGGTTCCAAAAGTTATCGAGACCAAGTAGATATCATGATATTTGACAGTTGTAGTACAAATCCAGTTTAAATTCAAAAACACAAACAAGGGCTGCAGGTAACCGTTGACGAATTAGATAGCTAGAATTACCTGACTACCTGTGTCCATATTACTCAAGTGTGTATTTGTGGTCGTATTCCAAAACTGTATACATCAATCTGCAGTTCCTCCACCAGATGCAAGCATGCCATTCAGATGAGGTGACCGGGCAATAGCTTTCACATCTGCTGCGTGCTCAGTATACTTCAGCACCGGTTGTACCGAATGTTGGTTCCAAACAAAAAGCTGGAACAGAAAAGAAAAGGTATGAGCCTTAGAAAAGAGCATCTTCAATTCCAAGTGCCACATAGTTCATTGTTACGAAACGACATGCGTCTTACTATGTTTTCATTACCACAAGAAGCAAGCTAACGGTTATCATAAGACCACTCGAGCCCACACACCTGAGAAGTTCGGGAAATTGTAAAATTTTACAATATTAGGACTTTGCAAAATAAAGCACTGGAAAAATAATTCAAACATTTGCCAAACAGATAGAAGATTGAAATATTCTCCATTACATGCCATATTTAGAGTTTTGTTTTCTCCGCCACCTTCTAAATTTTACTTAAGTGTATGGTGGGCATGGCAAGGGACAGGCGGACCCAATAGCTCGATTCACCATTGTTGTCGGACGCAATACTGGGTGCGGGGTGAAGATGCTCTAATCGGTCGACCAAATAATCCATGTCTATTCTGTATCGACTGCAATGTCACTCTATCCCACCATTCTCCCCCAAAATCAATACTTGCCCTCACGCCGCCCCGCTTCACCTCTATATGTTTTGTCATCAGACTATTTTGTTGCTTCAATTATCATTTTTTTTCAGCCTCTTTCGCTAGACTCTGTATGTAGAACGGTAGTCATACTCCTGTAGAATAATTATTATGATATCTTGAATCTGACATTGTCAAAAACGATGTTTGTTTTTTTATAGAAATTTTGGCAATCTTTCCAAGAGATATTCGATATTATTTTTTGTGTGTGTCGCGAACTATGGTACACATGAATCAGTTGGAAAAAAGAATTATCGGGTTCAAAGTGTATTATTTACCAAAATCCTTTCAAATTGTTTTTTTTTTTTTGGATCAAACCCCTGACAGGCAAACCCGGGCTGTATCGCCTCCAAGTCCAACCTCACTCTCGCTCCTATTTCCCCCAAAATCGACACCTGCCGTCGCCTCTCCGGCCCGCCGCCCAGCTCCCGCTCCCAAATCCGGCGGCCGCCACCCTCCGCCTCCATTCTTCCTATGTAGCTGCTGCCACCACCCTCCGCCTCTATTCTCCCTTTGTAGCTGCTGCCACCACCCCCATCTGGTCGCCGGCCCCCTCTCATGCCCTAATTAAGGTAGGCGGCGAAGCATGGCGTGTGAGGGACATGGATGCTCTGACAGCTTCGATCCGAGGGAGGCTTCTCCGCCATATGCCCTCTCATCTCGCAGCGGTTCGTCGGAGGTAGAGGGCCACTCGGGCGACAGCTCCCGGGAGCCATACCGCTTCTGGGAGCACATGGACGGCGATGATGAAGGATTCCGCGCCGAGATGGAGGCATTCTGGGAGGAGGAACTCCTCGCCTCGGGCAGCAGCGCGTCGGAGGTCTGGAACGACTGGGATGACAGTGACAGCGCGCCCC
Organism: Avena sativa; assembly: GCA_916181665.1. Lineage (NCBI taxonomy): Eukaryota > Viridiplantae > Streptophyta > Magnoliopsida > Poales > Poaceae > Avena > Avena sativa. Next base: position 452,052,794 of record OV702295.1, on the reverse strand, counting down.
GCAGGTATGGCATGTCCGAGGCATTCCTCGCCCTGGGCAGCAAGGCGCCGGAGGTCTGGGACGACTGCCGTGACGGCGCGCCGCCCTCGAATTCGATCGCGATCCCGCTGGCCTCGGCCGTCGCCAGCTTGCCGGTGGATTGGGACTGGGGCGGCTCGACCTCGGACTCGATGTCCATTCCGCCGTCCTCGGCCATCGCCAACGTGACGCTGGCGGACGGAGGCCGCGCCTTGGACTGCAGGGCCTGCTGCCTCCCTCTGAAGCCACCCATCTTCCAGGTGCGACATCTCCCGTACCAGCGAGTAGTATGCATCTACATAGCATCCACGCCCGTTCACATTCGACTCCGTCGCACTCTTGCAGTGTAACAGGGGGCACGCCGTGTGCGGCCCCTGCCTCAAAACGCATCTGAGGTGGGAAGGGCCGGGCGCAGCGGCGAGGTGCAACGTTTCCGGCGGCCACGGCACCGCCGGAACCAGCCCCTGGAGGAAGCCGTCAAGGCCATCCGTGTGACGTGCCCCAACGCCGCCTACGGCTGCACCGACCTGCCGACCCGCTACTTCCTGCCCACGCACCGCCGGTCCTGCATTTACGCACCAAAGGCGAGTTGCCCAAGGGATACCTGCCGCTTCGTCGGCTCCGCAGAGGCCCTTCTGGACCACTTCATCTCTGAGGAGAAGTGGTCATACACCGCCGAGAACCAGGCCAGGAAGGGCTTCGACATCCACCTCAGGAGTAGCTTCAATGTCGTCGGTGCCATCTGTGGCACCACCACCTGCTCGTGCTACATGTGGCGCGCAGGCCGTTTGGCAGCACGCTCTCTGCAATTTGCATATGTCCACAACCTGTCATCATTTCGTGGTCGCGGCCGCCGCCAGAGACACCAAAATGCAAGCTTGAACTCCAGTTTCTCGCCACTCACAATCCTCCCCAGACATCTGAATACCAAGTCAGAACCTCCTTCGATGTACCATGCACCAATCCCTCTGATGGGTTCCCCAGTCGTGATGACTTCTTCCAGTTCTTCGTTCCCAAGTCTGTTCATCCAGACGATAATACACCTATTGGGGTCACGGCCTCTATTACCATCGAGTAGATAATTCTGATCTGTCCATCGTCCTACCCTGCTTTACCCTGAATCTCGCTGGTGAGCTAGTAGTGTTTATTTTTGTTTATATGATGGTTGATGTTGGTAGCTATCTCTTTAGGGCTATGAAATGATCATGACTGAAGATTGCCGGTGTTGTCGTTAAAACTTCCGTTCTCTCATGATGTTTCTGGTAACACTATCTGTGCTACCCATGTCAGGAGAAATGTTGCTGCAAATTGTTCTTGTCTCAGGACTCAAGAGCCGTATTGATCTGAGATGTTCACGGCTTTCAGTTTCCGTAACGACAACATACTGAAATGTCTGATACGTCCATCGTCTTGCCCTGTTTTATCCTGAAGCTCGCTGGAGGTGAGCTAGTGTTTTGTTTTGCTTATGTGATGCTTTCTGTTGGTAGCTACATTTGTAGAGCTAATGCTACTGTAATTCTGAACTGATCATCAGCGTAGATATCTTGTGTCGTCATGAAAACTGTTGCCGTCTCATGTTGTTTTTGGCAACACTATGTGTGCTACCCATGTTAGGAGAAATGATGCCACAAATTGGTGTAGTCTTAAGACTCAAGAGCCGCGTTGATGTGTGATGAGATGTTCACGGCTTTCAGTTTCCATGAGGACAAAATTTCTAACAGCTGTTCTGTTCAATTTCTGAGGTAACTCCAGTGCTATGGAGTTATATTTTCGGAAGGCAAAGGCCCCTAAGGGTAGGTTTCATTGATCATGAGGTATAGAAGCTGGGCATCTTTTTTTAATTGTCTTGCAGCGTATTGCATAGAGCTCTCGAGTTGCTTGATAAGCAGAGCAAGTCAGATGCGCCTGTCTGTTATTGAACCTGCAGCTTCTACAGCTTGTGAACGACCAAACTGCTGAATCAAACACCTGTGGAAGCAAAAACTTGCATATACATGCAATTAAGCAAAAAGGTCCAAGCTGCTGAATCAAACTTTTATGCCAAGACTGAAGACTCTGATGATGATGATGCTGTTTACAGTAGTACTGTCAAGAATTTTCTTGTTGTGAAACATGGGAGCAAAGTTAATTTGGACAGACAAGTTGAGCGGTATACTGTGTCCAGATTTGATTTATAGTGATGCATCTGCTATGTTTCCGTAGTCGAAACACAAACTGAATTCAAAGAATGCCAGGCAAGACAGGGTTTGAAACCTGTGCCTTTGCACCATCTCAAGTTTGTTTGTGTGTTCTGGGTTGGTTACGGTGTCTTCGATGGTGGTAGAATGTTCTGAAAGATTTGTGATGACATCTTTCCAATATACGACAACATCTTAAATCCTAGTATCAAACTAGGGGTTATTTGGCTCCTTAGCTCTGGGGCTACACGCAGGATTAACCATTGTTGTTCCAGGTAAATTAATCACAGGGCATGTTGATTGAGTAGTGGCCACCAACTGTTCCATGAATCATGATGCAGTCAAAAGAAATGAAGGGTTTGAAGGCACTCGTAACATGTGTGGATCTTGGTCTTTGATGGAGACGAGTTTGCTCTGGGAATCGAGTCCAATTTCACTCAAAAGCTAGCTAGCAAAACTAACAATTCCATCAGTTTCAACCATATAAGTCAGACTGCCAGATAAATCCGCGTACATTAGAAAATGCAACTAAGTATTGAGAAGTTGGAATGGCAAGGGAGATACATCGAAGGAATTGACAGAATGCACAAACTTTACAGAATAACAACTGCACAACTGAAAACCACCTTTGGGTTTAATATCCTGTTGTACAAAAAGAAATTCATAGAAATTAATCTTACAAAAAAATCTGTAATATGGATGTAAACTACAATGACTGCATACATGGATAAAAGTACACAAAGATAAAAAATAAGGGAACCAATTTGGAACGAGGCCAGAAACAATAAAGGTGTATTCATATCCTATATGCCACTCGTGTAAATCAAAGGACTAAAAGTAAATGAGAATGAGAAAGGAAACCACAGTTATATAGGAGAACAATATCAAGATCAAACAAAATAGTTACAGCTCTAAGAGCTCATATCAAGATAAAAAATATATACTCACTCCGTCCCAAAAAGGATGTCTCAAATTTGTCTAAACTTGGATGTAGCAACCGAATCTAGACAAAGTTGAGAACAATAATATGGACCGGAGGGAGTATGAATATTGGCTGGATCTATGAACAACTGTTACAACGTACACTCTTAGCGCCATCAGAACTTGTCAAACAGACCGAAGACAAAATATGCACACAGGAATCATAGAACGACACAAGGAACACTGGACTGCAATTTAAGCATAGGAAAACGAGTGCTGCACTTCCCTTCATTCAACTGCAGGATGAAAAGCACAGAACGGCTAAAAGAACTTGATAACATCCCTGCCATAGCAGATCTTTAGACAAGTGATAAGAATGGGTGCTGCTGAACTACACATGCAGGTTGATGAACTCACAAGGGGCTCAAAAATTGTCTGAAACTTGCATCCATGAGAATAGAAGGACTACTCCCAGATAATAGTTCATTCATCTAACAGACTAATGATAACGAGTACATATAATATTTCTCCAGCGCCAAAGATAACAGCTAGATGAACCTGCAACGCCTTTGCAAGTGCAAAACTAACAATAGCCGCATTTTGAGAAGCTAAACCCGTGAACAACCGCGCTTTTTATCCCCAACTACCTGACATGCTCCTTATTACTCGCGCTCGATCTGAATGGTAACGTGACTGATGTTGTACTCTGCCTTGATGTACCCAATGACCTTGTCAAGCATCTGATCAGCGTCTGCATCCTGCGTGATGGTCACATGGCACGCTAAGAGCACCTTCCCCACCGTGATAGCCCAGATGTGCAGCTCATGGACAGCAATCACACCATCCATCTCACGAAGACCACTCTCAAGCCTGGTGGCATCGATCTCGCGGGGCGTGCTCTCCATCAGAACTTCAAGAATGTTCCGAATCATCTTGACTGTGGTAAACAGGACAATCACAGAGAAGATGAGGGTGCATATGAGATCAATAATCTTCCATTCAGGCTTGTACCAGATGAGACCCCCTCCAATCATTACGCCAATGCTCTGGACGGAATCCCCGATGACATGCAGATAAGCACTGTGTACATTGATATTACGGCTTGGCTTCTTAGCTGCCTTGGCACCAGGCTGGGCACTCTCACAATCACCATCATGCTTAAGCAACGGTTCCTCAGCATCATGATGTATTCCACTGCTTGAATGAGAGTGCTGATGAGTTGTGACGGTTATAGAAGTACCGTGGCTGTGCTCATGGCGAACATGGCCCTGCTCATGATCTTCATGATGGGAATGGTCATCCTCCGAGTGACCGTGATCATGATCATGTGAATGTCCATGGTCATGACCATGGCTGTGCCCATGCCCTCCGTGCCCATGGTCGTGACCAAGCAACACTGCCATTATGATGTTAACAAACAAGCCAAAAGCTGATACAGCAAACATGAGGGAGCCCTGTACCTCGCCGCTTTCAGTGAGGAGCCTATTGATAGCTTCATAGACAAGTATGCCAGCAAGGAGCCAAATAAGCTGAATGGAAAGCAAGGCCCCAAGAATCTCTATACGGAAAAATCCATATGACTGCTGAGGTGTCGCTTCCCAACCAGCTGCCCATAGAGAGAACAAGGAAATGGCAAATGCTGCAACATCTGAAAGGAGATGGGCTGCATCAGTCAAGATTGCAAGACTGTTTGCCTTGATGCCCCCAACCACTTCAACTGCCATGAATATAACGCAAAGGATCACAGCAATCAGGAGCTTCCTCATGGACGCAGATCTCTCCTTTGCATCTTTCGAGGTGTTACTGGTGTCAGAGAAGTCGCAAGCTGCACCTCTGCAAGCTTTGTTCCCAGCTGCTGCTCCAGAAGCGGATGAAATGTCCATTATTACTTCAGGGACATGGGACGGTGAGTGATTATGGCTGTCCATCTGAAAAGAAAACAAGAGTCAATACACAAGTACAGTAATTATACTAGATCTGGTACTGCACAAATGGTAATAAGAAAATTTATCACAAGCACCTCCTAGCTCCTACCAGAACTAATGTGAGAAATGAAGCGATGGAGACCCCATAATGCCATTCGTTAAGGTAAAACTGAAGCAGCACATCCATGCAGTCAGCCTTGCATGGACAACCATAAACATACATATCTAATTATGTTGTCCATATGAGTATGACAGACTATCTATCACATGTAGGAGTTCAAACTAAAACTTCTGACTATGTTGGTTTGCACAACATGGGAAGGTTTGCACAAATAACTGTCACAAAGATTGCAATCCACAGGGCCTGGTTTCAAGAAACTTGGGAAGTGCCGCACAGCAGCAACTGAACATAACATATTCCACATATTTTATTAGACTAGACAGTTCATACAAGTTGCGCACCTATAAGACATCCTAATTGACATATTAGATGACATCAGGTATGAAAAGGTCAACTAAAGCAAAGTCCATATCCCTTGGCAGATTTGCAGATCATGCCAACAATATGGAGCTTGCCAGCGCAAAGAATATACTATGCCTCCTAATTCCTGATAGCGATTTTTAGATAAGACTAAGTCTCCTCCTTTATGTGAACAACATGGGGGCAGAGTAACTCAGGTGTTCACAGCTAGCAAACTGAAAAAGGAATTAGCAGGAAATGCATCAAGTTTTTAGTCACAAAAACTGATTGGGCTTCCTCCACCCAAAAGTTTGATCACCCCGATCTGCAAACTTAATCTACCACTCCCTAATAAAACAGAAAAGAAACAGATCAACAGAGACCGATGAATACCCAGCACTCGGCTGCGGTGACAGCAATGCTTCTTCTACCCCAGGATTCCCAATCTGATAGGGACTGCTACTGCATGTCCAAACAGCAACCACAAGATGCCGAGAGGAATGATGGAGAGCCCTACACAAATTTGCATCTGTCACCACCACGGGAGGCTAGGCTGGACCGCCGAAAAGCGTAGTAGGCGATCGGATAAGGACTTAATGATCGAATCCGCCACGTCGCTCGCGGACAGGCGAGTGCGCCTGACGAACTCGGCCACCACCACCTGCAGACCAATGGAATCATCGCGTCGCGTCGCAAGGACCCAAAGCGGAAACCAACAAAACGAGCACGCGCGAGCGCGCGCACTACGGGGATGCCGAGACAGGGACTCGCGATCCGATTCCTGCTTCGCCGGCCAGGGCGGACCCGGTCCCTCTCCCCCTGCGTATGACCCGATCTCACCCCCGGTGTTTACCCATCCGTAACTGAAACTCCCGGCCCATCGGAACTGACGAATTCCCCCGCGGGACAGGATTCCGTGGCGTAGGAATCGAGAAGGAAAACGGGGTAAAATCAAGAGCTGATTCCTCCGTGGGCGTTCCATTGATCGGAGCGGAACCGAGCAGGGGAACCCACGGAGGAACCCACGTATCCTTGATGCAGGGAAATCAGACGGACAAGCGGAGAGAGGGGGCGGGGTCGGGATACGGCGGCGAGGCGCAAACTAACCTGGACGGAGACTCGGGAGCACCAGCAGAGGCTTCGCCGCCAGCAGCCGCCGCCGCCGCCGCCGCGGAGTTTTTGGACGGAAGAGGGAGGCGGTTTTGGTGGAAGACGACGAAGCGGCGGAGGCGTGATGAGTCGGGGAGTTGCGAGGGGGTGGGCCGAAAAGAAAAAGGGCTCGTGACGAGCGCAGAGGGCAGTTTCGTACTTTCTCCGTTGGTAAAGGCGCCTGCGCCCGATGCGATGTGAACACGGGGAGATATTGCAATTTGCCGCACATTACTTTTTTTTTTTTTGAGAAATGCCGCACATTACTTGGGCCTTATAATTTGTCACACATTACATGGATATACCTTTATAATTTGCCCTTACAGGTATATAATTTTTTTAATTTCAAATACATTGTGAAATACTTTATATGGCTTGACTGAACCATGTCTGAACCAAAGGAGCCAGTTGCTCTGGTGCAGACATGAAACATGGGAGAAACAAGAAACAGAGAAGCTGGGTGGGAGCACCGACGGCGGCAACGGCCGGACCACAGGAGAGGCAAATGACGTTAGGTGGAGCGCTGCCACCGCCCTATGCCGGCCACTATGGACGAACCATAGATGAGGCGCTACCCCCCATGAACGGCAGAGGAGCTGCAGAGCTTCCGCTCGCCAGCGACATAGACCGAACAAGGACGGAAGCCCTCTTCTGCTAACCTATTGTAGAATGAACTTGTGGAATGTGGCCCTAATGATCCAAGTGCCATCGGTTGAACACTGAATCTATAGAAAGTTGATCTTTTAAGAAATATTATTGATCTTTCAAAATAAACTGTGGAATCTCCATGTGTAGAACATTGGTACAACCAGATATTCCAGCTGATGATAATAATAAAATCTGAAAGATGAAAATTTCATTAAATACGAAAATATTTAGACGGTACTTACGTCAAGGGATTATTCTCACAAAAGATAATCTTATAAACGAATTGGTAAGGAAATAAACAATACAATATATTTTTATCATCAAGATGAGATAATTAAACATTTACTCTTTCAATATAATTTCTCTCGTTTTATATGGTCAATCATCCAAGTAGCTTCTAGACTACCTTCTCCCTGCTCTATTGCCAATGTATTTGATAATTGGTTACATGAGATTATTTATAAGTATATAATTCTGTTTAGAGTGGGAGTGCTTGTCATTATTTGGTCGCTATGACTATATAAAAATGATTTAAAAAGTAACGATAATTTTTTTCTCATTTGCAGGTTATCTACCAGAACATGGCTATTCTCCGGTTATGATCCTCTATACAACGCGTGTAGATTTTGAGACCTATTTATGGAGGATTATACACGCTTAGAGGATACGCCAATGGATATATTTTTTCCCGATATAGATAACATGCGGATTGAACTTCCATCTTTCTAGGCGACGATTGTATTTCGTCTATTGATTTTTATTTTTGTTGTGTACATCTTGATTATGCAAAAACCCGGTATAATATTATGATAAGTAATAAAGCGTCCGTTTCTATAAAAAAAAAATATAGAAAGTGAGCAAGATGAGCCCACTGTCATTGTAGCCGGCAAGTCTGACAACCGTGGATTTGACAAGTAACGTGTGGTGAATTATAAAAGTAATACAGTAAGAAAAACGTGGCAAGTTATGAAATCTCCCACGAACCCGTGCTGTCGTGCACCCCTCTTCCCTTCCGGTGAACTCTGCTCTTGTAACGCCAATGCAGTGGGACAGGCAGGGAGGGTCGCCGAGTTAACTGGCGAGGCAGAGAAGAAAACACGGGCGGGTTTCAGAGAGGAAGCGCTACCTCGACCGGGTCTCGGCGGCTGGGCCACCGCCGCTGTTTCTCCCGTGGCGCGGTGATGGTAGGGCCAGATTTGAGACCACAATCAAGCGCCGCCGTCAGATGACAGCGGAGTGGAGTAGAAAATCAGGAGGCGATCATCGGATAAAAAGCTCGAACCAGACGCTTTGTTTTTCTCACGTCCTCTCCTGATTACTTACTCCAGAAGACTCGCGAGCATCCGCAAGTTTGCGACACAGGGTTGGAGTGGGAGATCTTTTCCATCCAACTCTAATAAGTCTAGACTAGATAGTTTTGGTGTGTGAGTTGGTTACCTTGGTCCTGCGGCCAACTCACCGGCGAGTGAGCTCCAGCCCTCCAGGGGAGCGGCGGGCGACGCGAGGTCGTCCGTCCACGATCCCAATCAGTCTTCGCCTCCGTGCGCGGCGCTCAAACGGTCCTGGACGGAGGGATGGACCGGGAACCAGGCGTGATGTTTTTATAAGGCAAAACTGCGAGCCTGGCACAAACAAAAGAGGGAATGGGGCACGCCGTGTGTGTAGCGAGGCCGCACGACGCACGCCGTGTACGCGGCGGAGTACGCGTTTCTGATGCAAGAAATCGTCAGCCTTTGTTTTCCTTCTTTTATGGAAATGGAGGCAGACGTTTTCCCTTTCTCCTTAATCTTTGAGAACAACGCTTTCAAGCAAAGAATTGGATATATATTTTTCTTCTACTAATTTTTCTATGAGAAATGTAGGCAAGTTTCTTTGAAGATAACCCATATAGGGTTCCATCCCCTCGCCGACCACGCCACCGGTCAGCTCCGTCTCCGGTGATCTTGGAGCCTTGGAGGTGTGGCGGACCACGGTCTCTCGCTGGCGAGAGGGCTTTCGTTTTTGTTTAGCCTTTTTTAGTGCCTTCTTTGGGATGTCGAGGCGGCGGCTGCGTCCTGAAGTCAGAATACGGTCCTCCCCACTCTATCCGTGCTCTGGTGGTGCGTCTAGCGTCGACGGAGGGCGCGTGGAGTCGTATGTCCGACGGATCTCTTGGGATCCGGTCGTTTCCGTATTCGTCGGTGTGATTTGAGGTCAGTCTCTTTCGATCTATGGTTGTCATCTTCGGCGATGACTGCTGCTCTGGTGCGCTGGTCCTATAGCATCTTAGCACGACGACTTCTCGTCTGTCTACTATAACAAGCTCAACTATGACAAGTTTTGCGCGGCTCCAGTGATATAAGGGCGAGGACGGTGGCGCGTCTTCGGCTCGTGCTAGTGTCTGTAGTACTCGCTAGGTGGTCTAATGACCTATTTGTAATTTCTATTACTTTTAAGGCTCTTTGTACTGTTGATGATTATTAATAGATCGGTGGAGTTTCGGAAAAAAAATATGCCCAAGATTCACCATGTCTCTTGTTGATATTTGAGCTTTTAGTAGCATGCTTATCAATCGCAGTTCGAATTGAAAGACTAAGCAATAATCGTGTTCCAAACTCTAATCGTTAAGCGAAAGATACCGCCGCTACGGAGAGGCGATCGGGAGGAGAGAAAATCCATCTAGTGATTCCCGTCCCTCGCCGGCGATGTCGCCGGTCCGCTCCGCCTCCGGTAGCTCTAGGGCTTTGGAGGTGTGGCGGACCACGACCTCCCGTAGTGAGAGGTTTTATGTTTTTTGTTTAGCCTGTTTTTAAGGGTCTTTTTAAAGATGTTGAGGCGATGGCCACGTCCTGAAGTCAGAGTAATGTCCTCCGCTCTATCCTCGCTTCGATGATGAATCTAGCGTCGACGGAGGGCGTGGAAGTCGTTTGTACGTCGGATCTCCTATGATTCTGTCTATTTTCATAATCGTTGATTTGTTTTTAGGCCAGTCTTTTCCAATCTACGATTCTCACCATTGATGATGGTTGTTGTTGTTCTATTGTGCTGGTCATTTGTGGTCTTAGCACGACAACTTTCCGTCTATCTACTACAACAAGCTCTAGTATGACAAGCTTTGTCCGGTTTCGGTGACAGATGGGCGAGACCGGACGCTTCTCGGGCTTGCACTAGTGTTTGTAGTCGTCGCTAGGTGATGTAATCATCTATTTGTAAATTTTATTATAAAAATCTTTTACTACTATCGATGATTATTAATAGTTTTTAATTATTAATAGTTTTGTAGGATTTCGAAAAATAATGCTTGTAAAAGCTAAAACACTCCTTTGCACCGAAGATAGAAAGCGCTATGCACTAATTCCCTGGAGTAAAGTAAGTATCACGGTGCCGCACACACGGTGAGCAGGCACAGGTTTACGTCCAGCTCGCAATAACCTAGCTTAAAGTTAAAGCGTTCGTTAACTTAAACAAATCATAGGATCACCACTCTAATACCAGTGGACGACAGATTGCGTCTCCAGGACCGATCCAGGCACCAAATATAGCAAGGCACGACAGGGACACGCACTACTTTTAGCTACGACATTTGAGCCGGGAAGAAGAGGACAATCATGTTTCAGCTTTTGGAATTGAATTTACCAGCATCTCCATTAGGGCGATCCATTTCGGACATGAAAAGTGTCTGTTTCTATTATTTTAGGTCAGACGAAGGGCAACTGTGCGGGTTTTGTGTCGCTTGCTTCCAAGGACACTCTACTTTTAGCTACGGACGTGCCGTTTTGTTCAACTTTTTTACTCATATCGATCCAAATTAATGGCTCAGATTTGTTTATATTCGAGTGTATCTCGAGATAAATTCAAATACAGACAAATCTGAACCCATTAATTTAGATTGGAGGGAGCATCTGTTTGCCATTTCTATTTCTAATTTGACGCAAGGCGGGGCAAAACGGACCTCTCAACCCAATTCCGATCGAAATTTAGGAAAAAATGTCTCGAAACAGGCATGAAGGGACATGTACGTGTTCACGTTGGAGTTGCCTACCGTGAGAGTCGTAGGGTTATCTCTTTTGGCCGCTAGCTGTTACTCTCCCGTCTCGAAATAGCTATGACACTTACGAATAGATAAATCTTCGATATCTATTTCAAAACAGGGTAAGGCTTTTTTTAAAGAAAAATGTCGTGGTCACGACGCAAGGATAGCGAGGTCAACCTTTGTTTAATCCCCATCTGATTCTAACTAGAACTACTCCGCATGTGGAGTACAACTACTATTAAGCAAGTGGTGGCTCTATAAAAAAACTGGGCATAACGCTGTTTACTAATTCGGATGTCTGCAAATAAATCTCATTCTTTCTGTTTGTTTGTTGGTGGGTGGGTTGGCGCGAGGGGCAGATCGGTACTTCCGACTCGTCGGTAATGCTCCTGAGTCCTGTCCGATGCGAATCATGCGATGGGAGATGTGGACTGGGGCTGATGTGGACCACCTCACGATCCTGGGATATCCTCTGTGGTTTGAACAGCGTGGAGCAACTCTCTCCTCTCTCCATTTCTCTAGAAGCCTCCCGAATATGTGGATAAGATGTAGGATATCTTTCTTATTTCAAGTGCCTATATTTTTTCGTTGTTTAAATAGGCAAGGTCTGTATATATAGCGTGTCCGCACGGATTTTATCCCTAGTCATCATTCTTTGAAAGCGGGTATTTCGCAAAAAAATATTATGAAAGCAGGGTATTCATTTCATCATTCTCTAATAGAAGGACGGTACCATGAAGTAAACATTCTATATTCTCTAGTCTCTCGTCTCCATCCTAGACACCTCAGATACCTAAGACCAGGAAGATCGATCGAGATAAAAAGGAGAGAGAGCAGAAGAGATCCGATGCCTAAGGGGTGAAATCTGATCGGAGTAAGGTGAGTACACTAGCTGGAGTCGCGGCAATAGGCTATGACGTTGCAGGTACGTATCACTTGTCTTTAATTATGTTCTGGAGATATCAATGAGAACATTGTCTCCCGCTTAAAAGAATATACTATCTTTACAACACACTAGTTGAATGTCCGTGCGTTGCTACAGCCTCTCGCCTATCTTTTCTTATTACATATGTAAAATTATGCACACGTGATTTTTTATGCTCTAAAAGGTATATGAACAAACACATCATTTTATTCCACGTTTCAACAGAAAAACCATCCAGCCGAGTGAACATGTAGTATTTGGGTTACTCAAACTACGTCCCATGCTCTTGATCTACTTCAACATTGCAATATGAAGGGCATATTTCGATTTTACACCACCTTTAACTCTTTTTTGTTAGTTCCTAAATAAAGTAACAAGTGCTATAAGTAAGTACAAAAAATATTTCCCTCGATTATTAGCCGGAGATTATCCATACCAGTAAATTCCAAGTTTTAAAAAATCAAGTAAATTTAAAGAAACAATAAAGTCCGTAAAAATAAATAACATGTCATGCTCCCTTTCTCCACAACTTCATTGCTCATATCTCTCCCTATAGTCTATATTTTTGTTAGGCAATAATTACATACAAGATGCTAAACCACTTTAAACTGAACCGATAGTCACTTTGACGTAAGGGATTATGCAAACTATGAACGAAAGAGGAGATTTATCTTCTTGATTTTTGTTTGTACTGGTGGCCAATCAGCAGCAAAACTGCATTCATAAACCCACTGCATATATGTCATGCAAGTTTACCTTTACCCTTTGACTTAATGTGCTCATATTTTTTGGTAGACAACAATTGCTTACAGGGATTATAAATCTGTTTAAACTGCACCGATGGTCACCTGTTGATGAAATGAATTATGAACGGAAAAGGAGAATTATCTTCTTGATTTTTGTGTGTTTTGGTGACCAATCATTAGCAAAACTGCATAAACCCACTACATAGATGCCATGCAAGTTTCCTTTTACCATTTTACAAAATTCTCTTCATAAGTTTTGCACTTGATCTAGCAATCCATACATCGAGGCTGGTCACTTATCAATCGTTGTAAAGGGTCCGGCACCTTAACTATGTGGGTTACAACCAATGGATCTTATTCTGCCCAGTTTGCCTTTTGTGCATTCCTGAGTCGTTGGAGTCTGTCTGCACAAGATCAATGGAGTTGTTCAGTACCGATGAATGAAAAATGGGAACTTCTACATATACAATTGATTACATATGGGCCCCGAGCGACCGACTGCGGACACTCGCGCGGTCCGGGCCGCGGATGGGTCGAGCCGGACACGTCTGTCTGGTTGGGTCGTGCCACAGGGAGGCCGCGCACGTCTGCGCGGACGCGTTCGGACGCGCACAGACGGGTTGAGTCGGCGCGATGAATAGGCCCTAAGGAACGCTCCATGCTTCAGTTTTATTTCCACAAAATTATATATATATACAATCTGGAAACCTTCGAATTCTTAAAAGGATGGTTCATTAGTGTATTTGTCATTAAGCTCAGTTGTATATAGTTTCCATATCAACAATATTGATCCATACAGATAGATTTATTTGACACAATCCAAAATGGATATTTCCAGTGAACTATTTAACATGTGCACGCACCAATTTGGGCATTCTTGATCTATAATCTAGATATCCACCATAGAAGTTAAATATATTAATTCATGCATCTTTCTTATTCACAATTTTTTGCATGTTCAGAGAGACAACAGTTGCTGCTGACACCGCCGCGGCTCTGGCGGAGCTATATGTTGCAGACGGTAGCTGCTCACAGAGACATATATTGGAAGAGCAGCAGGATAGAGTGTGAACTGAAATATGCATGAAGTCGTAATCAACGATGTGCACGTCTTTGTGCTCACGGCTTACGATATCTTATGCAATCTCAAGCAGGTACTTCAAATTAACCGACACGACAATAAATATTCTACAGTATATTTTCACTATCATTGTAAGACTTTCATGCTTTATTTTTAACCCATTGAACTGTTTTTACTGCAAGCAGGTAGTGGGCAAACAATTGTTTCTTGCTCATTTTTTGTAGTATAAATATAGGGAATTGTTTCCACTTTTCATCCCATATCTCACTTGTCAAGTACTTAATTCAAGGCTAGCATGGTGGTTTAGTTTTAGGTTACGCAAGTTAGATTATCATTTGGTTTCATAGTCAAGACAACATTAACGTCTTGGAGTTTGAACTCGTGGAGTGGGAGCAAAACCACCCCAACCACGTGTTGGTTCTCCCAGCATTATTACCTATTGCATCCTATTTGTACGTGCACAACTCCAGTTGAAATATTGGCCACAAAAAAGCAACGTCCTGGTTCGGTAAACAAAAGTTCTCGAAGATCTTAAGGTCTTGTTCAAAGAGTTCTTACACCAAGCAGATTATGCCAAAATATTCGATAAACTTAATTTTTTAGATAAAATAACAAGCTACTACATCCGTAATCCCGTTCAAAGATATCAACCATGATGTTGAGGTCCCCATGTGGTGCTCATTTCCAGCAGGATTTCATTGCGGATCTTCTCATGCACTCGTACCCTCACCTCGTCATCCGTCATCAACGTGTTGACCGTGAAGAGAGTGAAGTCCTCCTTCTTCTTCGCCACCACTCTCGACATCTCGAGCTCAAGCTTCTTGTCTTACTTCTGCATCATATCGGCAAATAGGGTGTGTGGTGACAACTCTACTGGAAGGGCGGTAAACTAGAGTGGTCGGACTCAAGAAATGAATTGGGGTGAGAAAAAAGAGAGTCAAATAGGCGTGTGGAGAAGGATTGATTTCTTGATCCCACGGCAATCTCAGTCCCGAAACATGATCCTGGCGAGGTTATGGTGGATGAACCAAGGCGTAAGAACCCTAGATCGGTTTAGTACATGGCGTCTATGTAGTCTGAATCAGATGTCCTTTATGGAGTCTTTGGTCCTCTTTATAGAAGGATCGAAGCCACCAGGAACGTAGGCATTTGTGCTGCCGCCATGACCAACGCTTGGAGAAGGAGAACCAGCGGTCGCATCGGTCTCGGCCTCGTCATCAATTATCACTGTCTCGGACTCCTGGGTATGCATTTATTCAGGGCTTGGTTCGCCAAGATGCTCACCGGAGCCCATGGCAAACCTACCAGTGACAAGGCCGAACGAGAAGATGGCCTTCATATGCCTATAGCTGGCGATTGACTTATTCAGATACTCGGCATCCTTGGGGTGATCCTGTAACACCCTCGAATCGGCCCTATGCAAGTTTTAGCGCTTCTCGCCAAACCCGCATAGAAACGATTCAAGGACGCCCACCAGGCACTTTCGTGCGGGTGGAAAACGAAGTAATAACATTACACAACAACCCTCGATGGGACCCACAGAACAAATATATATACAACAGCGACTCAATGAGTCAAGAATACAGTTAGAATATACAAAGATCCAAATCACCTTGAAAGCGATAGAGCGTCCGACTACGGACAAGATGCAAATGGGGCTAAGAGCCCTGAAGAATAACCAATGGCGTCCATAACCCTGCCCAGGCCAAGCCGGAAGGGTAACCCTGCTAACGACGTCGGTCTCAAACCTGCTAAAACAAAAGGGGTGCCGACAAAGGGCAAAGGAAAAAGAGGAGCGTCAGTACTGAGGCCAGTACATGGCAAGGCTAGAATTCGGCGGCTCTCGCCTACATAGGTATGGTGGGCTAAAGCGGCAGCGCAGCGGCACTAGACAACCTATAGAGACTCGAAACAACTGGCGGTTATCAGAGAGGGATAAGAAAGACATATTCGGATCCAACCTGAATCTAACACCAAACAAACCCATCCTGGTATTCCCCCTTGAGACCAAACGAGGAAGTTAAGCCGAGGATACTCACACGGTTGGCAGTTTTTATTTAATCTTTCCATTATAGTTGCAGTACTTACTAATCAGATGTAGATAGCATGATTCATCCTGATAGGATAAGTAGTGGGCAGTTTTAATCACCATTCCGTTGTAGTTGGAACATTTACTAATCAGATATAATTGTCCTGAGGAATCCCAAACCCAACAGTTGTTGGCACTTTTATCACATTTCATTGGAGTTGCAATACTTACTAGGCAGATATAACAAAACCACCCAGGTCCACCAGTTGTTGGCATTTTTAATGTCCATTCCGTTATAGTTGAATCTAATTACTAGTCATATATTAAGTCAAGTTTATAACACTACTTTAGTTATGCTTGTCTATGATCGAGATACTGTGCTCCAAGTCGTCCATAACCGCGGACACGGCTTTCAGAAAGTTTGACCCTACAGGGGTGCACAAATAGCAACACACACTCGATCAACCTCGGAAAAACCAAATCAAAACCCAACGAGGCATTCACGACAAAGCGATCACAGGATTCAGAAATATTTCAGGGGGCCACCCCACTAAGCTACCCGCAACGAAGTTGGCCGGCTCCAGAACGGACCCAGGGTTTGCGTCAATGGCTGTAAACGACTGGGAACCCGAAAGTGTGACTGGGCTTATCGATACCGCGAAAACACTCCGCATCCAAAACAGTACAGGTGCTCCACGCACAATCTTAAATAAAGCAGTAAAGCATGGCATAAGTACAGGATAGTAATAAAGCCCCAAACTAATTGTGTCCCCAAGAAATAAGAATGAATCAAGCTCTGGCTCAGGAGGGTCCACGGCCTCCCGGATGTGGATAGTGCGAAAAATCAAGGAACAGGTATCAAGTACTCGGGGTCCTACGGGACACAAGTGAGCGGGGAAGAACCAAATAACATCTATTGCCCACCGATGCCTCTGCATTAGTTATATCTAGCATTTTAATAGTTGTATTTAAAGACATGATCATCTCCACCATAAACATCGGCCAGCATTCCAACAACTGTGGTACTCGACATCACAAGATCGCACCTGAGCAAGCAACTACAACTCGCAAGGCCAGCTATCTACCAAACACAGGTAATAGGAGGTGTCCAAGGCAATATAGAGGTTGCACGAGATATAACTGGGGTACGGAAACTAAAGCATCGCGACACGGATAGCAATAGATCAACAGGAGGAAATAAAGACTATAAATGCAAAATAGGTAGAAGGGGAAGAGATGGTCGCCTGGGAAACACTGCCGAAGGTTCATATCCGGAGAACTTGTCGATACTCGCATCAACTCATCGGCCTAATCCGCGAAGAAGCAAGCACTAGAAGAAACACCGGATGCAATATTTAATATTACGGTAGAAGATCCGGCATGATTATGATATGATGCATGGCATGTCACAGATGCGGTGCAATTAGGCAATATTAAGCGGAACCGGGGTCCCGACAATTAATTAAAAGGTTCAAGTTATTTAGAACCCCCGCAATTTAAATATTGTATTAACAGGGCGAAACATGACATCGGTTTGCTACACCGATTTAAATGGAGTTCCGAATAAGACAAAGGTATTCCGCATATCGACCCCATATTTAATTATAGGTGAATCGATAAAATAACCCGGACCCACAAAATATGTATGCATGTGTGAACAATTTAATATGCAACGGATGAATGTCATATGTTATAAAATAAGGGCTTAGGGTCACACATCTGGGTTCGGACGATCTTGGGTTCCGGGGGGTCCGGGGTTCGACAGGGTTCGACGGGAACGTTCTCGGACAACAGAGTAATCTTGTCGCATCCGGGAAGAAGGACTTGGCATTCCGCGGTGAAGTGCTTGTCGTTCCGGCGACGATCTTGGCGGTCATCGGGTCCGGACTTCGCCTCCGGGAACGGGTCTTCAGGGTCTCGACGAACTTGGTGTCCGGGACGGGGACCTCGGCGGGATCGGTCTTTGGACTCCGGGGTTGGGTTCGTGAAGGAGAACATGGCGTTCCGTGACGGAGCTCTTCGGGTCATCAACTCCGGGAAGGAGATCTTCGGGTCCATGAAGGAGCACTCAGGTTCTCACATCGGTTTCCGATCTCATCGGCGGACGATCTTGGCGTTCGGAAGGAAGTGCTTGTCGTATCCGGGATAAGATCTTGGGGTTCCACGTCGAAGGCCTTCTGGTATGGGGGTCTCGGCATCCGTGAAGGCGAACATGGCGATCCACGAAGGAGGTCTTGATGCTGCAGTCGTGTCGATCTTCGGGTACCGCGTGTCCTCGGCGTGGTTTCTCTCGAGTTCAAGTGTCGGTGGTTCCTCTCGTGGCTCCATGCACATTCTTCGGGAATCATCGGCATCAAGCCGGTCTTGTCGGCGAACGTCCAAGAGGAAGATCTTGTCGAGTGTTTGTCTAGTGCCAGCGGTAGGATACGGTCTTCAGAAGATACTGGTGGCGGACGTGGGTGGTGTTGGGGCTGGCGGCCGCGCGGGGCACGGAGAGGAGACGAGGAGGAGGAAGGCGAGGGCGGACGCGAGGGAGGCCGTGGCCGGGCGACTAGGAGCACTGACGACACCAGGAACGGCGAGGGCTTCGACGGGCAGAGGACGGCCGGTGAGCAGACGCGGCGGGGTCGACGAGGACGACTCCGCGGGGCACGGGGGTACACGGCGGCAGGGTCGGTGGTGAAGACGGAGGGGAGGACGGCGCTGCGGGGCAGAGGCCGCGGTGGTGGGCGGTGGCGACCGTCGAGGTGGCGACGTGGAGGAGGGGGTTGACGAGGAGGGGCCTCGTGGGGCTCAGGGAGACCCGGGTCACGGCCGAGCGGGGCGGTGAGGAGGAGGCAGGCCACCGGCGAGCGGGGGAGGTAGCGGAGAGGGCAGCGGCGCTATCGGTTGGAGAGAAGGTCGACGGCTTGACGCATAGGAGATGGAGGGCGGCCGCGGCACGCGGTGGCGGAGACGGGCGGAATAAGAAGGGGAGGCGACGGCGGGGACGCGGGGCGCGTTTGGTCGCTGACGGCCGGCGACGGGACGGCCGCGCGGCGGCGGGATCTGGCGGCGGGGAGTAAGACGCGGGGGAGAGAGAGGGGAAGCGGCGCGCGGGGCGACCGCGTCTCCCGCATGGGCCTGGGGTGGGAATCGAGGCGGTCGACAGGGGAGCGTGGGTGGGATGGTTACAGGCGCGGGGATCGGGGTGCGCGCGTGCGTGTGGGCCAAGGCGGTTGTCCGCTTGCGAGTTGTGGGGCAGCCGCGCGGCTGGGCGGGAAAACTGGCCAGGTGGCGGCTAGGTGGCGGTGGTTGGTGGGCAAAAGGGAGGGGCTGGGTGAGGTGGAGGGAAAAAAGAAGGGGATTGGTCAGGGGGATGAGGTGGCGGGATGAGATTGGCCGGGGTGAGGTGGAGGGGGCTGGGTAGAAAAAAGGGGTAGGGTATTTGGTAGAAAAGGTTTGGGTGTTTTCTGGGTAGGTAGGATTTTTATCTAGAGGTTGTCGGCTGGGCTTTCGGACCTGGCTGGCTGCCTTCCAAAAATAATTTAAATATTTTATTTATTAAAAACGAGGCGTTTGAAACTGTTTATAGACGAAACAAAATATTCCGGAGACCCGGGTTTTAATTTGAATAAAGACGAGAATATTGGAAAACAAAACTAGACGTTTTGAAAATAGTTTTAGACAAACAAATGCATAATGACATGACGATGCTCAAATGCAATGTGGCATGATGACATGAGCATGCGGTCATGATAATGCAATGCACAAAAACAACGCGATTTTCTAGTAGTGGTTTTTGCGGGGCGCCACAGATCCTGAGACAGGGAATTGTAGGGAGGTTAGTAATAGTTAGCGAGGTTACAAAAGGTAATTATAGGGATGTTAGTGGAAGAACTGAAATTAGTTAGTACCGAGATGTGTCTCCTGTAGTGCGCGTCCTCCAATATGATGGTGCAGGTCTCCTCATCCCACCTAGCTCCGCTAAGGTCTCTGAGCTTGGACACATGGATCCACCTGGTCCTCCACTTACGCAGGTAGCTGTACACCTGTTGTGAGGATACCTCAATGCCACAAAACTCAAACACCTTGCAAGCAACAGTGTTCAGGTGCACCTCCTTGAACCCCTTCTCTGTCTTGACGCCGTTCTTGATGATCTCACGCACCTGGTTGAGCACGGACGCCGAGAGGAACGGTTCCCACTTCATGGTGCCCTTCATCCCCTTGCAGTGTCTTGTGCGACGACCTTCTTCTTGGTCACGATCTTGGCAGCTTGCTCTGCAATCTGCTCCACCGTGTACCCGGTCATCGGAGGCATAGACAAGATCTCTGAGCGCTGAGGATAGGTCATCATCAAAGGCGGGAGCTGGGGTTGGGTCTCAGCGACAAAAGTCTCCTGAGAATCCATGAGGGCCTAGTTGAACTCATCAGGGGTCATGTCCTACAGACCTCATGGTCGCACATATCACGACCTAGACTGACATGAACACAAGTTTATAGGACGTAGACAAAATTACCTACCTAAACATGTAATAAGTCTAGAAAACACCGATCTATGATTACACCGAACAGTTCATTGGGCATACTAACATAGATCTACCGTAAACTACAATCAGATCTAGGAGATGCTAACAGATCGAAGCTACTACACCCGGGGTTGATGAAACTCACCGGCATCGGTGGAGCGGAGCACGTCGCCGCTGAAGATCTTGGAGAAAACGCCTGCACCAACCGATCTACAACCACCACCGCCGCTACCGCTGCTTACCTGTTGGCCGATGAAGAACTTCGCCGGCTGAGAGCTCAAAGAGTGGGGAAAATGGTGGCGAGTCACTACGTGGTGAGCCCGACGGTGATATATACCGCTGCGCTTTCGCGTGCGGTGACGAAATTTCTCCCGTCGGCTTTTGGGAGAAACCTACGGCTTGCGCCAGCGCCGAGCTCGCACGGGCGGCGCGCAATTTCCCCCCTTTTGCACGAGCGCAACCTGTCCCCACGAAAACGCTCGATTTGGGTGTTCCTAACGGGCCAAGTTTTAGACTGCTTTAAATCCCGTGCGATGCAGGAAACCGTGCAATTCAGAAAAACAAACGGACTTATTTCTTTCGGCCCGATGCAAGAAACAGAAAAATGACCAACCAAACACGCCCTCCCTAGAAGGCTCCATGTGATGCGGGGACGACTTGGGCATGCCGAATACTTCCTCCGGTTCGGTTTGGTTTATTAGGCGTACTAGCGATTTTACTGCGACCTAGGCTATTGCCGATTGGGTGATAAAATGGACTACAGTGCCTATTTTTGGGTAATTAATCGAGGCTGATAATTAGGTGAGGCAAAGCAGCGTGGTTAATTGCCCAATAAACGACGCGTATTTGTGCATGCATTGCTCAACCCTACCGGCATGCAGCGCATTGCCTTCGCACTACATGCAAAAATCGGAAAAGAAGGGGGTTTGTGTCCCAATTAAGTGCCACGTTAAATGTAATGCGCCTTAATCTGTAGGGGTTTTGGAAACGCATGTTTTGTAAACCGTGCCTAATAAACCCAACCGGAGGGAGTAGCCTATTAGACCGTCTCAGACACAATACGGTCTTAGGGAACACGTCCAATAACGTTCCAAACGTTAACCGGCACGTTTATGGCTGATTTGCTTGATATTGCATAAAACTTTTTTCCAACGAATAGAAAGCGTTACACTTCCGGCAGAGAGAAGAAATCGTTAGCCATTACTCCCTCTGTTCGGGATTATAGGTCCTACGCGCATATCTAGATTGTTAATTTGACAAATAAAATATAACTTATATATCATAAAAATTATACCATTAGAAAATATAACCTCTAAAGTTTCTAATGGTATAATTTTTATACTATATTATTTATATTTTGTTATTCAAATTGACAACCTAGTTATCCGCGCGGGACTTGTAATCCCAAACGGAGGGAGTAATTCATAGAGTAACTGCGTCACACACGTTGAACGGGCACATGTTACATACTTAGAGCTCACGAGTCACGACAACCTACCTTAAAGTCAAAGCATTTGCTAATTGATTAATTAATTAATCTTATATAATCACCTTTCTTTGCGTGGAATATATAACAGTATATTTGTAGGGATCACGATTGCCACTCCAAGATCGACCTAGCAATGGAGGCGCCACTGGGTACGGTTATGCTGCCCGTAGCAAGATGACAAGGAGCGAGAGCGAGAGAGACACGCCAGGCACTACCGATGATCCTGTTCCCGCGATACACCTCCTTGTCCGTTTCCGGTGGAGTTCCGGGACGCGTGCACAAAAGTCCCAGGATTCTGCTTCACGGATCAAATAGGTGTACTTGCTCACTTCCGAGCTTCAGTGACTCAGTTTTCAAATCATGCGGAAGAAGGAGAGATGCCCATCACTTGCTTTCTTCAAAGCTTCAGCCACCAGATCATGTCGAGGAAGAAGATTCCCGTTATTAGTAGGTAGTACTTGTGAACTTTGAACGGGGAAGAAGAGGACAAGAGTATAGGGCGAATGATGTACAGGATAAAATATTCCTCCAAAATAAGTGTCTATTTTGGGTTGGAGGGAGTACTAACATTTGTTGATTTATCTTTTGTTGGTCAAATAGTTGGGCACTCCAAGATGAAAGCGGGATCAACTTTGTTTTACTACGTCCGCATGTGGTCGATCAAAGTGGAGTGTCGACGATTAAAAAAAAAGTGGTGGCAGGTATCTTCCATCTCTGGTTTCGTCATATATGGGATCGGAGAAGATTTTTCAGGCCATGAGAAAAAAATCCAAAATTGCGAGGATATTCCTCTTGGCGGCAACCGTGAGGAAAAAATTCCTACTTTTGTTGAAAACTCTACTATAGATCTGCTTCCCCACCCCCTCCCCGACATCGGCGAGACCGGCTGGAGGAGAGGGAACGGATATATGGAGAAGACGGAGACGAAGGCGTGGCTAGGTCCGTCTAAGATAAAATCCAATAGAGACGCTATAATGCGCTCGTGCGGTAACCACTATTTTAGCACGCCGATTGCATACTTCCGCGGTTCAGCATGCGCTGCAAAATAGGTGGGCGGAGAAAAAATAGTACATCCGGCATTTTGCTCTATCCTACGAGGAAAATTTGAGGCGCCGGCTCCGGCGCTGCATTCTTATAGCACGCGTGCAAAGGATCAACTGTTAGGCTGAAATATCTGCGCGCTCTTGTTGTCGCCTTCTCCATTTCTTCTCACCCACTCTGGCGGCGCTGCTACGTCGATTTGTCCCCATCGGCGCTCTCCCACTGAAGATCCACCTGCGCGGTGCCTCCACAAGGCCATCCCGGTGCCGCCAACGCGGTAAATCGAGCAAGCCGCCGCCGTCGCGCGCTTCGGTCAATTTGGTGCAGTAGCTAGCTACTACCGTCGTGCTGCTGTCGTGTCGCGCTGAGCTCAACGGCTTCGATGTCCTCGGGCAGCCGCGAAGCAACTTGGCGCCCGGAAGGTGGTCGTCAAAATCCTCGCCCGGTATGTCTCGCCGCTGACGCGCCTTTTTTTCATAGATTTTAGTTTTTTTACATGAAGTTAGTTCACTAACATATTTGTAGATGAGTTCGTCTTAGATTCATCCAACGATGAATTTGATATTCAGGAGAAGAGAACATAGCCATGTTATTGGCTTGGCGCGCCAAAAGGAGCTGAAGCGAGGTGGCTCAGCTTTTGGTTGACAGAAGTTGTGAAGGGAAAAGATTGAAAGCCACAACAGGTTATTTTAACAAAAATATGGCAATACCCCGAGAGCTACTTTCACCAGCGTTTTCGGATGAGCATCAATGCATTCAAGCACACCACGGAGGAGGTAAAGAAGCATGGTCGGTTTTTTGAGAAAAGGAGGAATGCCGCCAGAGAACTTGGGCATAACACCTATTAGAAGGTGACCGCCGTCTTGTTTATGTTGGAATACGATATTCCAATGGATCTAGTAGATGACAACTGGGATATGGGTGAGATTCAAGCTATCAAGTGTGTCAAGTGCTTTGCAGTAGCAATTGTACAAGCATTCATCGCCACATACTTGAGAACCCACAATGCTCAAGACACGACTAGGATTTTGGAGGTGAACGAGGCTCGAGGGTTTCCAAGTATGCTTATCTCAATTGATTTTATGCACTGGAGTTGGAAGAATTGTCCTACGGCATGACATAGATAATTCAAAGGCCACAGAAGGATTCCACTATAATCCTTGAAGCCGTGTTCGATCGTGAGACTTGGATTTGGAATGCATATTTTGGAATGCCCGGTTCATGTAATGACCTCAATGTTCTTCAACTGTCACCACTTATGACAAGGATTACATCGGGTGAAAGTCCACCGGTGGAGTTTGTAGCAAACGGCCACAAATAAAACTATAGCTACTATCTTGTTGATGACATCTACCCAAGGTGGAAAACATTTGTGGAGCCAGCTCACAAACCCAAAGGTAAGAATAAACTTGGCATTCATAATGCACAAACGGCATCTATGAAAGATGTTGAGAGAGCATTCATGATTTTTCAAACCTAATTTGCTATTGTGTGAGGATCGGCTAGATTTTGAGACCGAGAGATCCTTTGGTATATCGTGAACGCTTGTGTCATCATGCATAACATGATCATAAAGGATGATCGTGGAAAAGATGTAGATTACTTCTACTATGACTTGATGGGGGTTCCCGTGCAAGTGAGGAGAGAAAAGAGAGTGTCACGGTTCATTGCCTCTTATCATTCGATTCGGTGCGGCGAGGTGCATGATGATCTTCAACATGATCTCATTGAGGAGTGGTGGAAATGGAATGTACAACAAAATAATTAGAATCTACTTATTTTTATGCTTGTTGTATTGTTGAAAACAATTTGTTATATTATCGATGAACAAGTTGTTTGTTTTATTGTTGATGTAATTTGCTTTGTGTTGTAATTATAACAACTAGACAATTTGTTGTAAATTTATTTTGGTATGTTTAATCTTCTTGATTCTATATATGTGTCTATACTATTTGTGTTTATTGCGCATGCTATAATTTGCAGTGCCTGGTGAAGCGTTGCTTGTTGTGCACTGTAAAATAGCACCTCTGGTGAAGCTGCCGCCAGCATCCTAAATCTGCAAAACAAGCGCTGCAAATAGATTTTAGCGTGTTGAAATTTTCAATGCTTGTTGGATTTGCTCTAAGAGACAGGCAGCGAGGGAAGAAATGTTGCGTGGGGTGAAACGACAAGGCACTTTCTATCAAAAACCTAAGGTATTAAAAGCTTGGGGCATGTTTGGTTGCTCGTTTCCCCGTTTCTCGCATGGGGCAGGACGAAATAAGGGCGTTTGGTTCCGCACGCGTGGAGGAATCTTTGCACCGCATGAATTTTAAAGTGCCCCTCAGCCTGGCCCTAGAGGAACGCTCAAATCGGGCATTTCCACAGAGTCAAGTTCTTCTCGGGCTCGCGGGGGAAGAAGATGCACGCACACGTGCAAGGGAGGGATGGCGGAAGCTCGCAAAATCCGACAGGAAAAATTGGGGTTATCGCCACCGAATCGCACCGTCTACTTACACCGCCCTCCTCCGGCTCCAAAATCCCCGCCACCGTTTCCCCCAATTTTGAGCTCTCCCTCCAAATCCTCTTCCCAACCGACGAGGTAAACGGCGCCTCCTACTCTGGTGGGTGTATCTCATCTCTGGTAAGCCTTCTTCCTCGCCATCTCTGACATGTCGTCCTCGTCGGTCGAGATTGAGATTGTGGTAAGAGACACCTAACCCTAGCTCTCGCTGCTTAGATCTACTACCATGTTCTAGATCAAAGTTCATATGTTCGTTGTGCTCGCTTCTAGTAGATCTGGACCTTTAGTATTCATGTTGTACTATGAGAATTGCCATGTGATGTAGGTAGGATTGGTGTTATAAGTATAGTTCTTCCCCTAGAATTGAACACATTGTGTATCTCTGATGCCACAGGAGAAGGTTGCTGATATGTCCAAAACGTATCTACTTTCCCGAACACTTTTGCTATTGTTTTTCCTCTAAACTTGTGTGATTTGAATGCAACTAACACGGACTGACGCTATTTTCAGCAGAATTGCCTTGGTGTCTAGTTTTTGTGCAGAAAATCAACTATCGGGAAAAATCCCGGAAAATATGCCAAAAATCCTATTTCACCAGAAGACTCACGGAGCCAGAATACGAGACGGAGTGGGGCTGGGCCCAGGACACACCACCTAGCCGCGCGGGCTAGGCCTGGCCACGCCAGGGGGTGGTCTGGCCACCCTAGACACCCCCTCGGTCTCCCACTTCGCCTATAAGTTGCCTTCTGACCTAAAAACTCAAGGGGGTTCGACGTTTTTCCAGAAAGAGTTCCGCTCCACTGCCACCACCAGATTCCATGATTCGGAACCAGAAACTCCGTTCTGGCACCCTGCTGGGACGGGGAATTGGAGGAGATCATCGCTATCATCATCACCATCGCTCCTCCATCGACCATCCATGTTTTCCCATATATGAGTGAGTAATCCCCCGCTGTAGGCTATAGGGATGGTAGGGATTGGATGAGATCGTTCATGTAATGGCATCAGATTGTTAGGGCATGGTGCCTAGTATCTTCTACTAGTGCCTTTTGACTTTGTTGCAACATGTTATGTTTAATGTTTGTCACTAGGGCCCGAGTGCCATGATTTCAGATCTGAACATGTTATTGATTCATTATGATAGTATTGTTTATAGTCTTACCTGCAAGTTGTATACACATGTTGTTGTCCGGAACCAATGGCCCCGAAGTGACAGAAATCGGGATAACCGGAGGGAATGGCGTTGATGTGAGGATCACATGTGTTCACGGAGTGCTAATGCTTTGCTCCGGTGCTCTATTAAAAGGAGCACCTTAATTGCAGTAGTTACCTTGAGGCCCCGTTGCAAACGAGCTGGCAGGACAAAAGATGTTGTGCAAGTTCTCATTACGAGCACATATGACTATATATGGAACATATGCCTAGGATTATCTAGTACTTTGATACTTTATCTTATTTATCTGCAATTGTCCTATGTTCTGATTGCTATGTGAATTGTCTTGTCCATGCAACGTCCATCCATCCATCCCTATGCCTACCACGCTCTAATCCTACTGTTTACTGCAATTGTTACTGATACATTGCAAATGTATCTATAATTTTTGATGCTTCATGCTTGGTTTTATCCACTTTCTTGTGTGTTGTCCACACTTTGGAGTACTTTTCATATGATTTCTTGGGCTAACCTATTAACAAGAGCCACAGTGCCAGCTGCCTATTTTCTGCTGTTTTTGGTTCCAGGAAAGTCAGAAAATGAATATTCTCAGAATTGGATGGGACAAAAGCCAAAGTGCCTATTTTTCCAGAAGACTCCAAGAGCCAGAATACGAGACGGAGGAGGGCCATGGGCTGGCCACACACACCCAGGCGTGGGTTGGGCCTGGCCGCGCCAGGGCATGGTGTGGTAGCCCCAGGCACCCCCTCGATCTCCCTCTTCGCCTATAAGAAGCCTTCTGACCTAAAAACTCCGGGGGGTTCGACGTTTTTCCAAAAAAAGTTCCACAGCACCGCCACCACCGAAGGGGAGATTCGGGGGACAGAAAGTCTCTGTTCCGGCACCCTGCCGGGATGGGGAAGTGCCCCCGGAGCCATCTCCATCAATCTCCACCATCATCTCCATCGACCATCCATGTTTCCCCCATCTATGAGTGAGTAATCCCCCGCTGTAGGCTATGGGGATGGCAGGGATTGGATGAGATCGTTCATGTAATGACATCAGATTGTTAGGGCATGGTGCCTAGTATCTTTTATTAGTGCTTTATGACTTTGTTGCGACTTGTTGTGCTTAATGCTTGTCACTAGGGCCCGAGTGCCATGATTTCAGATCTGAACATGTTATTGATTCATTATGATAGTATTGTTTTTGGTCTTATCTACAAGTTGTATATACACGTTGTTGTCCGGAACCTATGGCCTCGAAGTGACAGAAATCGGGATAACCGGAAGGGAATGGCTTTGATGTGAGGATCACATGTGTTCACGGAGTGTTAATGCTTTGCTCCGGTGCTCTATTAAAAGGAGCACCTTAATTGCCAGTAGTTCCCTAGAGGCCCCGCTGCAAATGGGTTGACAGGACAA
Source organism: Avena sativa (assembly GCA_916181665.1). Classification (NCBI taxonomy): domain Eukaryota; kingdom Viridiplantae; phylum Streptophyta; class Magnoliopsida; order Poales; family Poaceae; genus Avena; species Avena sativa. The sequence continues at coordinate 452,024,585 of OV702295.1, read as the reverse complement.
AAGATGTTGTGCAAGTTCTCATTGCGAGCACGTATGACTATATATGGAACACATGCCTAGGATTATCTAGTACTTAGATGCTTTATCTTATTTATCTTCAATTGCCCTATGTTCTGATTGCTATTTTAATTGTCTTGTCCATGCAACGCCCGTCCATCCATCCCTATGCCTACCGCACTCGAATTCCACTGTTTACTGCTTTTGTTACTACTATCTTTGCTTTACTACTGCTGTTACTTTGCTATTCCTACTACAAAACTATTGCTACTGATAAACTATTGTGAGCAAGATTGTTTCCAGGTGCAGCTAAATTGACAACTCAGTTGTTAAGGCTTATAAATATTCTTTGGCTCCCCTTGTGTGGAATCAATAAATTGGGTTTCACTTTCCTCGAAAATACTGCGATACACCCCCTATACTTGTGGGTCATCAAGACTATTTTTAGACGCCGTTGCCGGGGAGCATAGCTTTATTTATCAAGTCCACTTGGAATCACTATTGTTCAAGCTAAGTTTATTTTCGCCTTGTTTGCTTGTTTCTTTATCAAAAATATAAAAAAAAATAGTTCCTACTCTAGTTGTTATTTTCGTTGGTCTGTTATTGTCTTGCTTTATCATGCTTGTTGTCAATGGTTGGTTTCTTTGAAACTGAATCTTATTGGCAAGGTGGGTTCACGGAAGATGAAAAACATTATTATAAGGAACACCGCTTGTCACAAAAAGGTAAACACTTATGGGAACAAATTGATAAATTATATACCATTGCTAGAAACGTGTGCTCTACTTATAATGTTACTTATTGCTTGGATAAATCTTGTTGTTGTAGGAGGTACAAACACCTCCCTTTTCAATGTGAGTATAATGAAAATGTTATCATATCTTCTTATGTTAAAGGAAATTATGACTTTTATGATGTGGAACAAATTGAAGAATTTATTGCTTGGAAGGGTGCTTTTGAACTTGCTAGTTTGCTTGAAAATATTGATGATTCACCTTACAAATATGAGGTTTATGGTATACTTAAATTTTGCTTGGATAATTACAAGGATGAAAATGGCTATATTCTTGATTATTTTAATAGATGCTTTCCACAAATGGAAGAGACTAATGCCTTGTAGGATCCTATGGAAGAAGAATTTGATGAACCTGAAATCTCATTAGATGAAAAAGAGGAGGAGAGTGATGAACAAAAGGAGGAAGAATGGATTAGTTACCCATGCCTACCTTCTAATGAGAGTAACTCTTTATCCCTTACATTATTTGATTGTCCTCAATGCTTACTAAAGGAGGATGAATGTTATGTTCCTGAGGATTCTTTTGAAAGTGTTTATAATAAAGCTCTAGTGCTTGTAGATCATGAAAAGCATGCTTTATGTGATAGTTATATTGTTGAGTTTCTTCATGAGGCTACTAAAAATTATTATGAGAGAGGAAAATATGGTTGTAGAGGTTTTCATGGTATTGAAACACCTCTCTATGTGCTGAAAGTTTTGAAGTTACTCTTGTTTTATCTTCCTATGCCTGTCACTTTGTTCTTTGCGAATTTATTTGCATACACGATTCCTATGCATAGGAAGTGGGTTAGACTTAAATGTGTTTTGAATTTGCTTCTTGATGCTCTCTCTTACTTCAACTCATATTTCTTATGAGAGCATCCTCTCAAACTATTATGCCTGAAGATGATAATATGTCTATTATTCTTGGGAGGCCTTTTCTTAAATACTGCAGGAGCTGTTATTTATTGTAATCAAGGGAAGGTGACCTTCAATGTTAATGACAAGGAACATACTGTCTATTTCCCCAAGAAGATTGAAAGGACTTATGGTTTGAATTCAATTGAACATGTTGAAGGCATTCAAGTTGGAGAAATATATTGTCCCATACCAAGAGAAAAATTTGAAACTATTATGATTGGGACCATTGCTATCAAGGTTGAGGTAACATAATCATTAGTGGAATACAAAGTTTTGTCTCATATGGAATTGTTTTGGTAGCAAGACCTGATCAATCTTGTTAACAAAAGGATTTCATTGAACAAAACAATGTTTTCACCATGATTATCTCCGCTTACTTCTATTCTATCCATTTTTGTTTTTGCTTATGCCTAACTTAAAGGCGTTAAAGAAAAGTACTTATTGGGAGATAACCCAAAAGTTTTAGATGAGTCTTGGAAATTATTACTTCAGTAATAACCGCTCCTTATTCTTTTTATTTGCTTTTTTTGCCAAGAATAACCTCTAATGAGAGAGAAGTAATGATTGGGAAAGTTGCTGTCCCGAAACAGATTTCTGTGCTTCACCATAAAAATTCGTGTAAAATCTCTGAACGTCTTTTTGAGGCGTGAATTTTTGTGCTTCTGCCCCAGGTTGTTATCTAACTTTCGTTAGTTCAACACTTTTTAATTTGAGCAACAGAAGGTCTTCGAAAAAAATTGTCTTTACCTGCTGGTCTATTTTGACAGATTTCTGCCATTTTCTGCATTTGCTTCTTGTTGGTTCCTTTTTGAGTTCTTTTGGAGAATTGAGATTTTTGAGGGAAGTGCTACAGTAGCTAGTGTTCTAATGGAAGTTTATTTGGTGTTATAACTGAACCTTAAGACTTATTTATCTTGAGTGTACTAATGTTGCTAATAAAGATTGTGTGAAGTTTTTTATGAAAGAAAATTTTCATGTGTATGGAAGGAATGAGTAATGAGATGAAGGATAGACTAAAGCTCAAGCTTGGGGATGTCACGCGTGTCACCCCAAGAAATCTCCAAGAAGTACAAGCGTCAAATCTTGGGGATTCCCAAGGCATCCCCTTCTTCATCAATAAAAATCCCAGGTTTCTTCCAAACGCTTTATTTTTATTTTTTCATGCACAGTTGTGTTGTTCTTGGAGCGTCTTATTTTTTGTTTTGGTTTTTGTTTGCTTGGTTTGCTTAGTTTGCTGAATAAATTGGTTGGACCTCCTCTTTCATACATTGGTTTTCAAATAGTTTGGTTTGGATTGGAAAAGAGTAGAAAAACTCATGCTTAAGTGGTAAAGAGAGCTTATTTTTGATTGTGGCATATGCTTTGTCATGACATGCTTGATATTGTTTTGGCTTTATTCTTAGTATTCTTTGCTGTAGCATGACTTGTTATAAACATTTGAGATTGCTTAATGTGCCTTGGATGAATCATGCGTTGTTTTAGCATATTAAAGCATAAGTATAGTGGTATTCTGCTTTGATGCTTTATTTGGGTTGACTTGGCGCATGCTCACACCATGTTATGACTATCTCAAGTCACCTTAAGCCTTTATGATCCTTTAGTTTTCAACTTGTAGTATCACTTTATGCTTTGATCAATGATGTTTTATCGCTCTGCATGATTATGGCCATTATTGCTCTCTTGTTTGTCGCTCCCTTACTATTGCTAGCCTTCACCTACACTGAGTATGTTTTACTCAAGTTTCCAACTCCCTAAACCAAATATTTCCAAAGTGTCCACCATACCTACCTATTAGCATCATTTGCTACTTCCGTGCATATTCAACATGCCTTGTTTTCTTCCGAATAAAATGTTTGCTTGTTATGAGAAAGTTAGTTAGTAAAGCTCTCACAAACTTGATGGCACACTTTATTTTCTTGCATTTATTAAACCTGAACCATTGCGTTCTTCTTTGTTGCGTATATGCTTGTGCTTTATAAGTTGAAGTTAGCAGAACCATGTATCATGGGGAACGCTTTCAACACTACATTGGTACTTTGAACCTAGTTGATATCATGTTCTTTTGCTTATGGATCCCGGCGGTGTGAAATAAAAGTGGAACTTGTAAGATCATGGAGTTTGTATGTATGTTAGAGAAATGCCTAGGCCGCTAGCCTAAGCCATGCCTAATCATGGTGGAAACTTGCAGCATAACCATAATGAGCATTCTATGAAGCATCCTCAATAAAAATCTATGCACATAGTAATCGCTAAGATGCTCATTGTATGCTTGCCTTGTCATTTTGATTATGGGATAGCTCCTGTATCATGTGCAAGGGGTACCCCGTTGGCGGTTCTCTATGATACGTATATACTTACAATGACAAGAGCTTACTTGTACTGAAGTTGAGTAGCATGAGGATCGGTCTTCGTAAGTAAGGGGCATGAGACTTCGATTTATAACTTGTCAAGCATATCCTCTTAGTTGTGTCACTTTAACCTTAACCATTTAAAGATGCTTATGACAGGGGCAATGAGAGCTCAAAGCTAACGAGTATCATACTTTCAGCATTTGGAAGCCTTTCAAACTTTTCAAAACCTTTTTATTTCCTTGTTGAGTCTTCACACATTCTATGAGCACTTTCTTGAGAGCATAGTGGCCATTTTTAGTTCTATGTGCATTGTCCCAAGACTTGTTGATTGGTGCATACCTTGATATTGCTTGTTTTAAACTATTTGTATCTAGTCACTCTTGTAAACTTTGAAGGTGTCCTATGCATTTTTTTGTTTGCTACTCTACGAGGGACAAGCTGAATGCCACTATGCTATGTTTTCTTTATGTGAAACAAACAAACGTCTTGCAAAGCATTGTTATTCATGAATCTTTCGTTTGTGACTTTTCATGTTGCATCATAGTTTCCTTGTCCTATTGTTAGAACTTTGTCTTTCATGTTATGATTGAAGTACTATGATCCCAGCTTTGAATGTTTTACAAATACTTTGATCAAGTCTTTGATGGTGCATGTCACCTCAAAAATTATTCTTTCTTTTTTATCACTTACCTACTCGAGGATGAGCAGGAGTTAAGCTTGGGGATGTTGATACATTGCAAATGTATCTATAATTTTTGATGCTCCATGCTTGGTTTTATCCACTTTCTTGTGTTTTGTCCACACTTTGGAGTACTTTTCATATGATTTCTTGGACTAACCTATTAACAAGAGCCACAGTGCCAGCTGCCTGTTTTCTACTATTTTTGGTTCCAGGAAAGTCAGAAAATGAATATTCTCGGAATTGGACGGGACAAAAGCCAAAGTGCCTATTTTTCCAGAAGACTCCAGGAGCCAGAATACGAGACGGAGGAGGGCCAGGGGCTGGCCACACCCCCCCAGGCGCGGGCTGGGCCTGGCCGCGCCAGGGCATATTGTGGTGGCCCCAGGAACCCCCTCGGTCTCCCTCTTTGCCTATAAAAAGCCTTCTGACCGAAAAACTCTGGGGGGTTCAACGTTTTTCCAAAAAAAGTTCCGCAGCGCCTCCACCACCGAAGGGGAGATTCGGGGGAGAGAAAGTCTCTGTTCCGACACCCTGCCGGGACGGGGAAGTGCCCCCGGAGCCATCTCCATCGATCTCCACCATCATCTCCATCGACCATCCATGTTTCCCCCATCTATGAGTGAGGAATCCCCTGCTGTAGGCTATGGGGATGGTAGGGATTGGATGAGATCGTTCATGTAATGGCATCAGATTGTTAGGGCATGGTGCCTAGTATCTTTTATTAGTGCTTTATGACTTTGTTGTGACTTGTTGTGCTTAATGCTTGTCACTAGGGCCTGAGTGCCATGATTTCAGATCTGAACATGTTATTGATTCATTATGATAGTATTATTTTTGTTCTTATCTACAAGTTGTATACACACGTTGTTGTCCGGAACCTATGGCCCCGAAGTGACAGAAATCGGGATAACCGGAAGGGAATGGCTTTGATGTGAGGATCACATGTGTTCACGAAGTGTTAATGCTTTGCTCTAGTGCTCTATTAAAAGGAGCACCTTAATTGCCAGTAGTTCCCTAGAGGCCCCGCTACAAACGGGCTGGCAGGACAAAAGATGTTGTGCAAGTTCTCATTGCGAGCACGTATGACTATATATAGAACACATGCCTAGGATTATCTAGTACTTGGATGCTTTATCTTATTTATCTGCAATTGCCCTATGTTCTGATTGCTATTTGAATTGTCTTGTCCATGCAACGCCCGTCCATCCATCCCTATGCCTACCGCACTCGAATCCCACTGTTTACTGCTTTTGTTACTACCATCTTTGCTTTACTACTGCTGTTACTTTGCTATTCCTACTACAAAACTGTTGCTATTGATAAACTGCTGTGAGCAAGATTGTTTCCAGGTGCAGCTGAATTGACAACTCAGTTGTTAAGGCTTACAAATATTATTTGGCTCCCCTTGTGTCGAATCAATAAATTGGGTTTCACTTCCATCGAAAATAATGCGATACACCCCCTATACTTGTGGGTCATCAAGACTATTTTCAGTTACTACTGTCTTTACTTTTACTACTGCTATTACTTTACTATTCCTACTACAAAACTGTTGCTACTGATAAAATACTGTGAGCAAGATTGTTTCCAGGTGCAGCTGAATTGACAACTCAGTTGTTAAGGCTTATAAATATTCTTTGACTCCCCTTGTGTCGAATGAATAAATTAGGTTTCACTTCCCTCGAAAATACTGCGATACACCCCCTATACTTGTGGGTCATCAGTTGCGTCCCCTGATATGTCCGCAATCTCTATGAGGCCTCTGTGTTATGTGTCGATACCTGATGCAGTGACCAGGAGGAAGTTGGCCATGTCATGGCCAGCATCTCTGTCCACCTTCATCCTAAATCGGGTCTGCCAGTTGATCCAGAAAGGGGGTTCAGTTGTCCGGAAATTCAGAGAGGTGGACATGCGGTTGATTTCCGACGATGTCTTCAAGTTCTGTGGTCGGACAGTCACTTCGAACCAGGTGTACAACCACATGAGGCACTGGAGAGTTAGGTGGATTCAGGTGATGGGGATCAAAAGGCTTGAGAACGTGAACTGGGTTGAGGAGACCTCTTGTATCATCATGGACGATGATGATTACTATGTTCACATCAAGGTTCGATATATTTGCACTTGCATCAGTAGTTGTAAAGCTCATACATGAACTACATGTCGTGAACTAATAGTATCCGAAGGACACCATGTTGATCAACAAGCCCATTGAGAACTATGCTCACATGAAGATGATCTACAGTTCTCGCATTCCCGTTGCGCCCGTCTCTGTGATCGCGATTCACCGTGCTCTTAGCCACCTGATGGAGCACAGTCGACAGGCAACCAGGTATGTTGCCATGACCCCTGAGTGCAGGATGAGCTGGTTCACGGCCTTCTTAAACAAGCACTACCTCTGAGCAGCGGACTGAGCTGTTCGAGGAGGTGTTGATAACGGTGTTGATGATGATGAATGTGATGTGTATTTTGGAGTAGCTAGGCTGATGAACTTTGGTTGCGGTGACCCCTGAACTTTGGTATGTATATTTTGGGAGGTGGTATTTAGTTATAACCCCTCCGTTTGTGATGAACTTGTGCTGTATCACGGGAAGTTGTTCGTGAACTCGTGTTGTAGCACACACACACCATGATTGATTATGTCAATTCAGTATTAATATAAGCTAGTAGTTGTCTGAATTGTAGTTGTCTGAACTTTGTTTTCTGTCTTGTTGATGTTGGTAAGCTCACCTGACCAGCCATGGGGTAAGGTTATCAGGGACAATGCAACTAGCCAAACAAGTATCAATTAGCTGAAAACCAAGAATGCATGAAACCAAACAACTAGGGCTTGGCTTCTGAACTTCTAGGGAAATAAAAATACAAGGAACCAAACGAATTGACCTTTAGGCACGAGAGGTTCCATTGCCACGTGATCTCCAGGTGCAACTAAAGAGCACGAGGAACAAAACACGCCCTTGATATTGCTTGGGCTCATTTGCTTGATTGTCTCCACTGTGTAATTTTTTTCTAAAGATAGAAAAGGTTACACTTCCGGCAGAGAAGCAATCGTTAACCACTAATTCGTAGAGTAACCGCGTTACACATGCTGAACGGGCACGGGTTACATACTTACACCTCACGACAACCTACCTTAAAGTCAAAGCATTTGCTATTTGATTAATCAATTAATATTGTATAATAATTTTTTGCATGGAATAAATAATCACTATATTAGGGATTATGATTGCCACTGCAGATCGACCTAGTATGTTTCATATGCAATCGAGCCCATAGGTACAGTTATGGCAGCCACAATATGTAGCCAAATGTACTTTCATATTGATATTTTAATTTTAGGAACTAGTTTCCTATATTGTGAGGATAATTCTAAAACCAGAAAAGGTGCAAAATTCCTTCCTCCCTATTGAATATTATTTCTCTACCAATGCCAACGAGTTGAGATGGTGTGAATAGCCTTTATCTACTATATATGATTTTATTCACCATTGGGGCCCACATTACATATATTTGGCTATGGCAAAACATTGTGGAGCCCATGCCTATCACCTCGATGCCAAATTGATAGTTGTGTGATTGTGTCAGCGATGGCAAAGTTGTGGCAGCCGTTATGCTGCCCGTAGCAAAAAAAATTGACACCGTAGCAAGGAGTGAGAGAGAAAGGGACGCACAGGCAGTACCGATCTTGTTCCCGCGATACACCTCCTTGTCCGTCTCCGGTGGAGTTCCGGGGGGACGCGTGCACAAAAGTCCCAGGATTCGGAACGAGATCCTCTGACGTTTTGCCAACTACTGCAGATGGATGCCGTTCCTTCTGGATCGATCGATTCGCATCGGACGGCAACAGTCCGAACGCGTCGGGAACGCAAGGAATAAGGCCGGCCCAAAGACAATATGAGCAAACGGGAGAGGAAAGCCACGTTCTGCCTCAGGAAAAGAAAGAACCTTTCGTTAAATTCCCCACCTGCCGCCATCGCCGGACGTTCGTCTGCAGGGCTAGCTCTGCCACCATGGCTTCCGTGGCCTCCACCACAGCCATGGCCTCCGGTGCTGCTGCCTCCGTGGCAAAGCGCCAAAGCGCCCCGCAGAGCAGGACCCGTCGTGGTCGCCGTGCTTGACGCTGCGCTGCCACTTCCCTGATGCACGCTGACGGCGCCGTCCAAGAGGAGAAGGAGGAGGATCCCATGTCAGCCAGGTCGCGCGGCTCGACCTCTGCCCTTCCGACTCCCTGATGCATGCCGGCCATGTCCTCCAAGCGGATGAGCATGACTGATTAATGGTGTCATCCTGGTCGCCGTACTCATTCAGAAAAATAGCTTCAGTCAACAAGAACAAGTTCAATTCAGAACTGAACCATTGTAAAATCTCCTATGTGTGCTGAATAGTTTTGAATAAATCAATGTTCATCTATTGTTCAAATAGACATTGCGCGGAAATAGACAGTGTTCAAATACCTATATGCACTGGACTCATTGTCGACTGGTGCTCCATAATGAATTGTACAGGAGTACATATGCGAATTTCTAAACTAAACTGAATTCTAACTATTTGTCCAAACTATATTGAACTAAATGGCACACACACACATGAATTTGAACTGACCAAAATGTCAACTATTTCCCATAACAAAATGAACTAAATGGCACCCGGAACTGAACTAAATGGAAATTGTTGCCCAGAACTGAACTAAATTGAATGACATCCAAAAACTAAAATAGTTTCACCATAACCCAGTCAATATGTCATCTGTGATTGGTCCCTGAAAATTAAATAAACATGAGAGCAAGATTTTAGAGCAATATAACCTCTATATTTGTAAACTAACTATATGAATAATATTACCGTTAACAGTTGAGTGAAGCTAAGATTCTCTTTGTAAATTTTACATTCCTTCTCTTTACCACTAGAAACACCATCATTTGAAACGTGTACTTGTTCATGTGCTACTGTACTACCACTTCCTGCCTCCTTCCCAACCTCTCGTATCTTGTAATAAAAAAATTAGAGGATTATGAGAATTGATGAACATAATGATAACATTGAAAGCAATTTCTCGATTAGCAACATACCTCTTTCCTGAATGGTGTTGTAGTTTTGTTTTCTCTCTTTTTCCTAAACGTGTGCTTCTTATCAAGCCATGTTCTTTGTCGTTTTAAAGTTTTTGTTTCCACATCCTTTTTCTTAAGGCGTGCATTAGTCAACAAGTCATTTGGTGGACTAGCATCTGTACATGGATACCAAGGTGTGCTTGCACAAGCATTGATTTTTTCTTCAATTTGCTTACCAAGGATGTCAAGTGTGCTATCTACCAAGGCCACACATTCTGAAAAGTTGATGCTCGATCTGCCAAATTATGAAATTTGTGGGACATATATCTGTAGCTAAGCATGGCATTCATATTTGGATTTTCGATGATATTTCTTCCATCTTTGTCTTGTACGGTTCCACTCCGTGCTTCCCGTGTCCATCTCTTCAACACGTAATGTGGTGGTAGTGACTTGATATTCATTAAATCAAGAACTTTAAGAGCATGGCCACACAATATCCCAATTCTATCAAATTGCTTGCAGCTGCACATAACTATTTGTTTCAAAGGATCACCAATACCTTTATACTCCTCCTCAAAGGTAAAGTCCCCTACAAGATATTCATTGCAACCATCCAATGTCTTGGTGCAAGCTGACAAGGATCTTTCATATTCACCTTGAAAAGCTTCAAATATTCGAGGTGTATACAACTTGCTGGCCTGCACCAACATAAGTGGTGGTCTTCTCATACATAATTTAGACATTTTTTTCCTTGATCCAAATTCTGAATTCAGTTCGTTATTCCTCTTTCCTTGCACCACACTTTCAAAATGTTTAAAGAACCGAATGATATCAAAATTAGATTTGAAATGGATTTTCAAGTCATTGTTCAAACTCTCACTCAATTGTGTACTTCTCATTCCTAATGTGAAGACATCCTTCATATAACATTCAACCCATTTTTCTTTTAACTTATATATACTATCTAACCAAGTTTGCTTGCTCACCTTTTTTCCTCATGAGGTCAAACTTTTGTTCAAATTCTGCCATGTCTTCATACTCAAACATGCACGCGCTAAAATCTGATAGAATACTTGTTTCTTCACTCTCCTCCTTTTCCTTCTCTTCATTCTTCTCTTTCTTCTTATTTTTCTTCTTGTCCTTTTTATTCTCTTCATCCTTCTCTTCATGTAGATGTTTGACAGCATTTTGCACAATGTGAAGGGTGCATAATCCATGCCATGCTTCTGCAAACACTTCCCCAACAGCCTTTCCCATTGCAGCATCTTGATCGGTATAGAATGTTTTAGGCCCCTTTACTTTATGAGCGTTCCGAAAGGCTTCAAACAACCACTTGAAGGATGCGAAGGTTTCATCATACATGAGAGCAACACCAAAAACTACAGTTTCTCTAAAGTGATTGAATCCGACAAAAACACCAAATAGCCTGCTCTCCTTGTTTGTTCCAAAAGTAGTGTCAAAACTGACAACATCACCAAAATGTGCATAGTCCATGATCATTTTAGCATCAGCCCAAAATATGTTTGCTATTTGTTCTTCACAATCCATTTGCAATGCATATTGAAATGATGGGTTTTCAGTAATCTTGTCTTGAAAATACTTGAGCATGCTACCTGCTTGTCCATATGCCATTTCTCGTTGACGTTTGGTCCTCAAATAATTCTTGTGATCACGGAGGGTATAACAGAGTGTTCCACCAACTTGTCGACTAGCCAACTCATGTGCAACTTTCGGTCAAATACCTGCATCATCTGCCATGTCAATTTCAAAAGCCTGTAACTCTGAAATTTTCCTTTGTGACACCATTAAGTGCAAAGTTTCTGGAAGGTGTAGCATGTGATTGTGTTCTAAAACTAGCTCAGACACTTTGAGAATTTCCTTCGTTCGGTCCATTTTAACATTCATGTGTACTTGGCAATTTGTCCTAGTTTCAGCTCGAGGACACTTTGTTAAATGATCCCTTTTATCCTGAGATCGAAGACCCTCATTTGCACAAACAAATTTGCACGATGTAATTTTCCCATCGGATGGTCTTTTGTTTGTGTACCTTTTCCTAACCTCAAATCCTTTTTGCCCACTGTAGCTCAGCCAAAATGCCCAAGCTTCATCTGAATTTCTAAATTTCATGCCAACATGAGGTATCAAACCAGGTAGTACAACTCTGCAGTGTAAAAATAAAATAAGTATGGGAGTGGTGCAAATGTGGAGAAAATACTAGAACCAACACGACTACATAGAAATCTCATGCCAAAGTGTGGGATATGGTAATTACCGACTAGAATCAGAATCATGGTGCGATGTGTTAATTTCCTCTGCCATCTCAGTGTTAATTTCATCTGCCATCTCAGTGTCTTCTTCCATGGACTATGAACAAAAGCTTCTCAAACATGGGAAAAATGAGAAAAATGTGCACTAATTACTTCAGTACACTTATCTAAACATAGAATGCATTGCCTTCTTGCATATGCACAGAGAAATTACTACAACTTCCAGTTTCGGTCCACAATTTACGTAAACAGCTGACAGTGCCAATTAAAGATGAAAAAAATCTTGTTTAGGCTAGAAATCTTACTCCTCTGATCCAAATCATGCAAATGAGGTATCATTGGAAACGTGTGACCATGTAGTATAACTTCTATTTTTGATCTAAGTCGAAATTGTGCACCGATTAAGAGCAGTTTTAAGTTCTTTCATGTTCCTGACGCTGATTGCATCTACCTAGGACAGCATCTCGTTTGGGCTAGAATTCTTACTAAACTGATCCAAATCGTGCAAATGAGATACCATTGGAAAGCTATGACCATTTACTTCAACTTTTGTTTTTTATCTAAGTCAAAATTATGCGCCGATTAAGAGCAGTTTTAAGTTGTTCATGTTCCTAGCGCTCATTACATCTACCCAGGACATGACAAATCCTTTAATTCACTCAACGGAGAGAAATAGAGAAAGACAGGCTACCGGGATCTACCTGAGATTGAAGGGATCCGATTGAAGAGCAGAGCAGCGCGTCTGATCCAAGTTCTGGCGATCTGCTCCTCGCTCCGTTTCTTGCGCCCTCAATGTCTCGGGCATTTTCTGTTCTCGCGCCATATTTCTGAGGTAAAGCGCGCGTTTTCTGTCTCCGGTTCGCTGGACTGGGCCTTGGGCCGACTCAAGCGGCTGTGTTTTCTTGTGTTTGACGTGCTACCATCTGATGGGGAAGGAACGAACGAAAATGATCCATGTCTCTCTGTAGTTTTACCGAGTACGTCAGACGATCTCGTTCCCAGGATTCTGCTTCACGGATCATATAGTGGTAGTACTTGCTCACTTCCAAGCTTCAGTAAATCAGTTGTCAAATCATGTGGAAGAAGGAGAGATGCCCATCATCACTTGCTTTCTTCAAAGCTTCAGCCACCAGATCATGTCGACGAAGAAGACTCCCATTATTGGTAGGCACTCCTTGACAACATTTTGGAGGGGGGAGAAGAGGACAAGAGTATATAGGCGAATAATGTAGTACGGAATAAAGTACTCCAAGAGGAAAGTGGAGTACTATTATTTGTTGATTTATATCTTTTGTTGGTCAAATAATTGGGCACTCCAAGACGAAAGCGGGGTCAACTTTGTTTAGTCCACATGTGGTCGATCAAACTGGAGAACGACAGTTAAAAAAAAAGTTCTGATTTCATCGTACACGAGATTTTGAATTTGGATTTACCACCAAGTTCCACAGCCTTCCCACCAATGCAGCTTTGGAGTAATCTAGGCCGTTGATTTGCATGTTGGAACTTCCATGTACCGTTCATCGGCCCAAAACTGATTTGATCGGACGGCTCTGAGTGCTTGGATTCGCTGCCTCGCAGTCCCGCGCGTGTCTGGAGTTTGCAGTCCACTGCGCCAGCAAAAGAGCTGCACCATCTGTTCTTTGGTTGTCAGGTTTGGGGGGCATCAATACGGCGTGTGTCCGCTCTTCATGGTATGGAATAAACAACAACTACTGCGACTATTAAATGTGGACATTTTTAACTGGCCAACAGTTAGTGCATGGTCCACTAAATCGTCCGTTCATCTAATCAATTGTTGCATACTCAAGGCGTTCAAGTCCGCTTCCCTTTCAAAAGATTCTCTAGACGCCAACTAGAGGAACTTCCTTAGAAAGCGGCACATAACAAGAGATTACTGTCTACTATACGTACTCTAACATATAAATAATTTTAACCATTATTTTTAGCATGGATAACTGGGTAAAAATGTGAAACTCTTTTTAGACTATAATTTTTTATCACAACATGGCAATTCTACAAGGTTAATTTTCATATATAAATTTTTTCCACATTAATATATGTGGTACATTTATGGAATCATGTATTGCACCCAACCATTGCAAATTTATTTGTTCATTGTATGCAGTCTCATTACGTATTAGACTGTCACTATGGATCAGACATAAGGTCCTTGTATAATGTTATTGGGATAAAAACCATTTCTTGTGTCATAGATTCTTGTCGATGGAGACATTGTGTTATCATCATGATAGAAACATTCTCCCAACTGGTGCGTTATCTAATATCAGAGATGGTAAACAGCATTAATAAATAAAATATAATGGGAACATAATTAGTTAGAAAAAATGCTATTTAAACATTATTTTTTGGGGAAAAAAATAGTCTAGCTCGTTGGTTACCGTAGTGGATCTACAACCCAGTCAGCCAAGTTCAGCTCCACGGGGATCCAAGATTTGGGTTCTTATTATTATGCCATTAAAAGGAAGGGGAGAGAATACCTATTTAAGAGTCGTTCACTACTGCAATAAAATAAAGGATTACCTTACCGTATTTCATTCAAAAATAACATTACTTCTGGGAAGCGGAAAAAAGAACGAACGAACGGAACTTCACGTAATGGAAAATGGAGGCTCAAATCAATGTTCATGATGCTCATTGTCCGTGAATCATACAAAAATAAAATTCTAAATGTTAATAGTCATAAAAACCGAAGTTATAAAAAAAGTTGCTACTTCTAAATACACTAGAAACATTTATTTTCAAATTGACCAAGTGTTGTACCCAACGATATGTATTATTCGTGGTGTTATTATTATAACTTAATAAGGTAAGATATTGACGTGCAAAACCCGTGCAGTTTACTAGTATGTTTAGTCCACATATGGAATCGGAGACGATTTTTCAGGCGTTTTGCCGACGGACAGGATGGAGATGCACTTCAGAGTGCACAACTCGAATATAGAGCTAGATACGTGCTACTACCACTAAAAAAAATATTACGTGCTACTACTAGTATTCGCAAAAAGAGGTACTCCTACAATAACTAGTTTTGATTGTCAGTTGGCCGGGTTACTAGTTTTGAGCTAGTATATGAAATCATTGGTAGTGAACAATCACCACCATGGAGAGGATATCATGACGGGGAAGTTTATATTGGATGTAAGTGGATGGGAAGAGCTTCCACTCACCTAGTAACAATGTGCCCAATTCCAATCCTCAATGGATTCCACCATCAGAATGTTGGTACAAACTCGATGTGGATGGATCCTTTGGTTCGGGACGAGATGCTGGAGCATGTATGATTGGTCGGGATCATAGAGGTCATATTATTCTCTCATCTTGTCGCCAACTTTTCTCTTGCCTAGGTGCCCGGTGCTGAGACGCATGCGGTGATGGAAGGATTGTCATTATCATTACAATGGTGTAATATGCCATTGGTCACTGTCTGGAATTAGTCAAGTTGTTGGAGAAGCGAGAGGTTGCCTACTCTACGATGATCAAGGAGATCAAAACCATGCTGAAGGTTTGTCAAACATTACTCTCATACTAAAACTTAAAAGACGCCAAAATACTAGTAGTCATTATCTGGTAAACTATGATAGAGATAATGCCCAAACGACAGCGTGGCTCGCCTCAGGTTCCGATGGTTTATTGCGTGTATGCCATAGAAATTGTAATCTTTGATATTTTTTGTAAGCGAATAGAGCACAATTTCCGCAAAATTTTGACATAACAACACCATTACAGATAGACCACGTTTGTCCAGACTTCTAGAGGTTTCTAGGTCCGACACTGACTACACTAATACTAGTGGATCATCTCCAAGTTCTATCGTTCCACCCATTAAAGCTAGGCACGACAGGGACACGCACGTTTATACAGTACCTTGTTGTTCGTTTCTGGTAAAGCTCTGATGTGACCTGGACACGCCCAAGCTTTGAGCTCTAGACTTGATTCTTCACGGGTCCAATAGTAGTGCTTGCTTCCGATCGCCGTCCGGTCAGTGTCGAGGATGGGACGCACATATTTGCTAGAGATGAGGGCAAGAATGGAATCAAATGAATGGAAGTGCTAACAATGTCATGAGTTTTCAGTTGTTTCCCAAATACTCCATCCAGTACAATAGTACTCTCTCCGTTTCAAAATATAAAATGTTTTAGTTTTGTGAAAAGTGTGTATTTAGACATCTTTTAGTACTCTCTCCGACCCATATTAGTTGACTTACATTTATTCTAATCAAGTTTTAATGCTAGATACATCTGTAATAAACAAATTTGAGTCAACTAATATAGGTCAGAGCGAGTATGTACACACTAAAAGGGATCTAAATACACCATATTCATACATATTCATAAAGCTAAAACAATTTATATCTTGAAACGGAGGGAGCAACTCAATAATGACATTTTTGTCCATAATTAATTGAATCAAAACTGTGATTAGGCAGGCCGTAGACGTCCTAGCTCGACGCCACCGCTGCTGGCGAGATTGTATCCGTGATATCCGAGAGAGTACATAACCGCTGCACACCGGCGACGATCGCCGATTCTCGTGTCATTGCAGCATAACTGCGTAGGGCTCTCGAGTTGTTGATAACCAGAACACGTCTATTATTGAACCTGCAGCTTTTACAGCTTGTGAACTACTAAGAATATAACCTCTCTAGATGTACCAATAAAGCCCTTCCTATAGAGTCACTAACTTGATACAATTGATTTCTAAAAAAAATCTATAAAACAATTTTACTGGTGACTATATCCCTTTTTTTCTTTTTTTTTAAGTAGTGACCTTGCCCAGCGCCAAATAAGAATGTTTCCGGATCAAGAGGAGAGAGTTTTTACTTTTTAGACCCTGTTTTTGAGCGTTTTCCTTTTCAAGGTGGACGTTTTAGTTTTGTGAAATGAATGTATCTAAACGATTTTTATGTATAAATTTGGAGTAAATCTATACACTAAAAGACATCTAGATATATTCTATTCACAAACTAAAATGTCTTACTCCCTCCGTTTCCAAAAGAATGTCTCAAGTTTAACTAAACTTGGATGTATCTAGACACTATTTAGTATATAAATACATCTAAATTTAAAACAAACTTGAGACATCCTTTCTGGGACAGAGGGAGTATATTTCTAAACGGAGGGACTGTACTACTGTGTCGATGCAGTAGGACCTTGGCCTCAATCCTTGCTTCCATTGAATCGCCTTTGGATTACCTAGTAACCAGCGGCGGTGTAAGCTTGGCCTGGTGCTTAATTATTCTTAGGGTAGAACTTTCCTCTTCTTCTTGTGAAACACGGGAATGATGCTTGGACAGTGTTTTCGTGTCCAGATTTGATTTTGCACTGCTGCATCTTCTTTTTTGTTAAGTCGAAACCTGAACTGAACTCACTTGCATGCCAGGCAAGACATGATTGGGACATGTTCCTTTGATCCATCTCGAGTTTGTTTGTGTGTTCTCAGCTGGCCTTGGATAGTGGTAGAATGCTCTGGAAGATATGTGATGACAACTTTCCAATGATATGACAACAAATTAAATCCTATTGAACTGGGAGTATTCGGTCTGAGATAAAAAAAAAAAGTGTAACTGATAACTGATCCGAGATAACTGGGCGGATAGTGAAAAGCAGTTTGATTCAAAATTCTGAAATCGTGAGTACTATTATAACAACTTGGAAACGAATACATGTTGAATTAGAAAGAACTATGGAAACAAATACACTTTTCAGCCCCAAACAACATTTTCCGTCTCACAAGAAGATTCAGAATTCTGAAACCTCTTTTCAACCCAAATCAACATTTTCCATCTCGCAAGAAGATTCAGAATTCGGAAACACTTTTCTACCCATATCAACATTTTCCATCTCACACGAACATTCAGAATTCTGAAATTAATGGAGTATCAGTAGATTAAAACCCATTCTAGGCTGGCCAAATCAAGCAATTTCAGAAAGCATGGAAGATGGTTCTTACTTTCAAGGACTATTTAAAGAGACATGTGCTATTAACTGATTGTTGAATCTTAAAGCAGAACCTTAGAGCAAATTAGTTACCTGCAACATTTGCACCGTTGATAACAAAAGTAACAATGTGCACTCAGAAATACCATTTAGCAATTCAGTTTTGATACAACACAAATTCCATAGTTAGGTCACATCAATTTTTCCAAGTTAAACTCATTGCTGTGTATATGATAGGTGTGGATTACATTTGTAAAAAGTAACAGCATTTGTGACTGTAAAAACACATGGTTTAGACAGCATAAAAAACACTCAAATGTAAATGTTCGCTGACAATAAACTCTGCTCCAACTAATTTTGGTGATACCAGAACAATTCATACATGAACCACACTTCTGATATCCAGAAGGCAAACAGATGCTAGGAAATTCGTATCGAGGTTTCTATAGGCAATGAGGAAGCTCGAGAAGCTTACTGCATAAAGAGCTTTGATATATTGCCATTATATCATACACAGTCAAAAGCAAGTCCTTCCGATTTCATTATCTCCGAGTAGAAAGACCAAAAGCATGATTTGCATGATCTTATGGAATAGAAGAAGCCTGAAAAATTACACAACAAATGCAAGCATGTGAGAGTATTCTCTTAGCCTTGGAAGGCTTGACATGTTAGCAAGTAGAAGTAGCAGATGATTCGATAGAAAATAGAACTTTCCAATATTTATTATATATACCTTATTTATTTGAAGGGTAGAAAGTCCGGTAATATCAGGATTCTTGAGCTGATCAAGCTGCCGTTTCCCTTTCCTGATCAAGTACTCAATGTACACAAAGTTCCTGCGATCTACGTTTCTCGCATTCTCACGAAACTCTGCTGAGACAACAGACTCGATCCTCTGGCGCTCGCCTGGAGCCTTGAGCCTTGCTGTGCGAAGGAAGCCTCTGTATAATGCCAAGGCCTGCCTCTGGATACCAGATAACTTCAGACGGGGCGCCATTTCATCCTTGTGAAGCAATCATCAAGCCTAACAAGAAGTAATAGACTATCAAATGAGTTATCTCGCAAGCGAATCTGCATACTTTTGCAGAGGAAAGGTTGGCAACTACTGATAAACTACTCAGGCCACGGATTATTCACCCTGACCCCCAAAGATAATTACAGGACCAAACTGGTCTATGACCTAGCAAGCAAATTCGGAGCAAGCACCCAAAGATAATTACAGAACCAAACTGGTATATGACCTAGCAAGCAAATTCGCAACAATGAGTTTCTACCCTTCAAATACCCAAAAATTTGCTTGAAATATGTTATCACACAATGAGTTCATTTGCACCCGTGAGCCGAATTGGATTTCCGGGAAGATGGTTCTTACTTTCAAGGACTATTTGAACAAAAATGTGCTATGAACTGATTGAATTTTAAAGCAGGACCTTAGAGCAAATTAGTTATCTGCAAGGCTCACAAAGGTTGATTCTGGTTAGATCGGTCACAGTATAGAACATGGAAGAACAAAAATCCCGGAACAAATCTAAGCAAGTTAGGGCTCTTCACCAGCAAAAGAAATCAGTCGGCCCAGCGGAGGAATCTGGGGAATGAAGCCGTCGCGGACTGGGCCGCCGGACTGGAGACCTGGAGCTTTTGGGTGGAGTAGCGGTGGCCACGACGAGCTGCAGAGCAGGTAGAACCGTAGAAGTTACCGGAGGCGGCGACGGTCCTGCCTCTGCGTGCTGGATGCTTAGGAACCGGAATTCGTGCCCATAAATCGGAGGGAAACTGATTGAAATCGACATCTAATCTAATTTTGCCGAGGGTGGTCCATTGATCGGAAGGGAACCGAGCAGGGAAACCCAGGGAACAACTGGGTGGGGAAATCAGACGGAGAAAAAGAGAGAGGCGGGGAGGCGCTAACTAACCTGGACGGAGATTCGGCAGCACCAGTAGCGGCTCCGTCGCCAGCCGCCGCCGACGGAAGAGGGGGGCGGTTTTGGTGGAAGACAAGTCGTGAGTTGCGAGGGCGTGGCCGAAAAGAAAAAAGCCTCGTGACCAAACCTGGCCATCGGGGCCGGGTTTTTTGCGGTCCTACCCGAAGCTTGCCAGCCCAGCCCGCGTACGGCCTGACATGGCATGTATTAAATGGGGCACACGTGCCAGCCCAGACCGGCTGATTTAGGGATTTTTTCATTTTTCCTATTATTTTTTTAAAATAATCTAGCCTGTTTAGCTAAATGGGTCAGCCCGTTAAGCTTCTGTGTCGTGCCAGGGCCTGAGGCTGGACACGGGCCCAACATGGCACGACACAACCCGTCAAGTAAACTCCCCATGTGTGCCAGGCCAGGCCAGACATGTTAACACGGTGTCGGGCCAGGCCTGTTGGCCAGGTTTGCTCGTGACGATCACACGGGAGTATTTTTGTATTTCCGTCTATACCAAACTTGGGTTGGCGTGGACCCTCTCGATCATCTGATCGGAAAATAACAAGCATTATGTGTTTTTGCTCGCCTCTGCTTTGTGTCACCTCTCCAAATTACTCCTCCAGAAGCCTCTCGAACACCATCGCAATTCCTTTTCTCTGTCAACCTTCCATCTATATAATCTGCGTTTCAAATATTTGACAATCAAGTAGCCGTGATGGATAAGAACAAAACATGTCCATAATTTTATTTGATATGTCTATGTATGTTGGGTCGTTGCAACGCATGACTATTCAGCTAGTTTTGTTAATACTTGATTTGATTGATGATGTCGTGTCCCTTTTATTTCAAATAACATTAAAAATGATGTTTAAATACACATTATTTAACTAGGAATTGAATATGTCTAATTATTAATAATCCACATAATAAGATATTAGTATAACATATGTATGTATAATTATTTATTAGTTCTATTTTTTCAGTGAGATTGGCCTCCATTTTAGGGTTTCACATAGGGCCCTGAATTTTGTAGGCCCAACATTGTTGCTGAGGCGTCGGCAAAAAAAAATCTCACCATCTCCGTTTGTTGGTGAGTTGGCTCTAGCCCGGTATACTACTTCTTATGGTTTCTAATTAAGGTGGCCACAGTGTGCAAGCCACACATGCACCTAATTAAGGTGGCAACATTGTGCAACCCACACATGCACACAAAGATTTATTTGTTGGATGTGTTCTTTTTTGGCACACATGTGTGATGCTTCTTTATTTATAACTAGATATAAAATAAATTAATAAACCGAAAAGGTTGTGCATTCGATAAGCTATTTCAAGAGAAATAATGGGTGTTTCTCATGTCGCTTAGAGTAGGGTGACCACGAGGCTCCCTACTGACATGGATGCCTCCTCGCCACCACGATGCCAGCGCGGCCGTCGCCAAGGGTCACAAGAGGCTCTTAGTTGACTAGATGTAGTTTTTTCCAAAACTTTTGAAGACCGTAATATAAAGTTTTCAACTTTTTCAAAAAAGAAATCATTAGAGCTCGGGTGTTAGTAGGAGTTTTAAAAAAAGAGCTCACAAGTGTGGCATTCCTTCTCGCCTAGTAACAAATGGTTGGAGCTATAAAATGGCCGGTCACTATGGGTCGATACGAGCAACAATATTTACGCTTAACATGATGGCCGACCTTTTCCGCGTGTATTCATGGTTTTCATTAAGAACGTGTTTGGTTCCCGTCTTTGTAACGTAACTCCATAGCAACGGGATCTCATTCCGTTAGTTTCTGTTTGGTTGGAGTTTGCGGTAATCAGATACCATGTAATCAGATTACATCGATGTTCAATTTCATTACCGGTCAGTCCCCACCGATAACAAACTACGATACCACGATCGACCCCTTCCCCTTCTCGCGAGTCGAGCGATCCTTTCCCGTCCCGATCTCCTCCTGGTTCCTGCCTATCCCTCCTCCGTCGAGTACAGCCGCCGCCCGCCGGCATCGCTACAACAGACCCTCGCCGCCCCATCTTCCCTGAATCAGCGGTGTGGCAGCCCCCATCTTCCAGATCTCCTCAGTGTTGCAGTCTACCCCTCCGCAGCCGGCCGCCGATGACGGTATAACGCATCCCCGCCGCCGCATCTTCCCTCCATCGGCGGTGTCACAGGGCTGCCATCTTCCCCTCAGAGCCTCCATGAAAGGAGCATCAGCCACCGCAGTTGACCCCTTCTCTGTTTAGATTAGATTTTCTTCTTGTTCACGCGGTGTGACCATTGTTGGATTCTGTAGGTAGAGTTAGCATCGTCAGGTAACTGGATACCGTTACTACAACGAACCAAACAAATCGGTGAATTGTTGTTTACACCACTAATCCCAGCGTGATCTCATTCCCTTACCATTACCGTTACCACTCACTGAACCAAACACCTTCTAAGACGTGTGCACTCAAATGAAATCAACGCAAGAAACTTGTTTGTGGAGATATTGAAGGAATAAACAATGTATTTGGTGTCGGATTGCTGCATAGAAATTCGTTGGCAGACCAGGCTACTGCCTTAGCTGTGTGCTTTATCTATTTTTATTTTTTTGGCTAACTCTCGAGAGGACCTTTAATGGGTGTTCGTATATTTTTTTCTTCCACAGTATACATGGCCCGCGGAAGGGTGGCCTGGTACAATCACCGGTACTATTTCAGGCCGAGGGGGCTAGCGATTACCATCGGACCATGAGTCCATCGGTTGTGTATTTTGTTTTTTGCGAAATTCCACCGAATCTATTAATAATCATTGGTTGTGCATTTGATATACTCTTTAAAAAAACTAGTTCTAAAAAAGGCTGAACTTCTCAAAGGTCCATCCCGCGTGTCGTTATTGCCCCAGTGACTTCTTCTCCTTCGCACGGTCCTCGCAGTAAGACTCTGCATGTTTGCCAAGTGTCGCAACCAGAAGCACAGTGGGATTAGTATGAGAGAGAGCGAGATATGGAGGGTGAGAGTATAGATTTTTTTTCCTTTTAATTTTCAAATCCGATAATTTAAAACGAAATATCTTCAGAACCGTTTGTCCAAATTACGAACCGTTTTCACTTTTAAGCTCCTCGTGCTGAAATCTTTAAAGCTAGATCCTATCTTGATAAGTTTCAAACAACTATTTTGTAATTTCAAAACGGTACTTTATATTACTTTGGTTTTGTATTTCCTGTACTTCGGATTTTTAGTGTACTTTGTACTCGGGTTATTGCACACTTATACTTTTGTTTGACGGTGAGTACACTTATATTTTTCTGTACTTTGGCTCTTGATACGGTACTAGTACTTTTGTGTACTTGTCTCTAAGTACGGTTGTACTTTCTTGTACTTCGACTCCTAGTACGGTTATAATTTCGTATACTTCGGCTCTAAGTATAGTTGTAATTTTCTGTACTTAGTATATAAGTACACTTTTACTTCCACGTAATTTGGCGGTGAATACAGTTGTACCTTTTTTTACTTTGGCTCTTAGTATAGTACTACTTTCGTGTACTTGCATCTATGTACGGTTGTACTTGTTTGATGATGTATAGGGTTTTCCCTTTGTCTTTTGTATACTGTGTGTATTGTATATGTATACCCCCAACACCATGTACACATGTGTCCTCTGGACCTATATATTAACACGTAACCGGTACGAGGCCAAGTACCATTCCACGCCATACATAAACATGGTATCAGAGCAGGCCTCTTCCGAGACCTAGCTGCCTCGACACAACCCTAGATGCCGCCGCTGGTTTCTTCAGCCGCCGTCGCCGCCCTACAACCACACCACGCCGCCACCACTGCTGAGTCAGCCACCGCTGCACCTCACGACTACAACAAGCCGCCGCCACTGGATCCTAGTCGCCGCCACCCACGATCTACGACAACTCATGTCGTGTCGCTGCACTAATAGCCACCGCCGCATCTACAACCACAACCTGCAGCTGCTGCTGCCCTCAAGATCTACGTCACCAAGATCTCCACGGCTGTCGTCATTGCCATGAATTCATCTTCAGCGTCCTCCGCGCTGGCTGCTGCCCTAGGTGCCCCCCCCGTGCAACAACTCACACGCACCAATCACCTAGCATGGAAGGCGCTCATTCTCCCTGTGTTCCGTCGTGCTCGTGTCATGGGCCTCCTTGATGGCACCGATCGTGCACCGCCCAAAACCCTGGAGACCGAGGATGAGAACAAGAAAAAGGTCGAGGTGGAGAACCTGGCCTACATCGCATGGATTGCGCGAGATCAATAGGTTCTGCGTTTCCTCTTGAATTCGTTATCACCTGACATGCTCTCCCGTGTCCTTGGCATGAAATCATCCACCAAGGCCTGGTCCATGATTGATGGCATGTTGAAGACAACAGCTCGCTCCAAGATCCAGCATC
Organism: Avena sativa; assembly: GCA_916181665.1. Taxonomy (NCBI): domain Eukaryota; kingdom Viridiplantae; phylum Streptophyta; class Magnoliopsida; order Poales; family Poaceae; genus Avena; species Avena sativa. Next base: position 452,000,286 of record OV702295.1, on the reverse strand, counting down.
TCCGGAGCCAGCTCAACGACACCAAGAAGTTGGCTATGACAATTGATGACTACTACACCAAGATGAAGGGGTTTGCCTCCGAACTGGCAGCGATTGGCAAACCCCTCGATGAGGATGAGCTGGTCAGGTACCTGCTTCGCGGTCTCGACAAGGATCACTACAACTCGCTCATCACAAACATCAATAGCAAGCCTGACACGACGCTCGATGAATTCTTTAGGCCACTCAGCTCCTACGACATGCGCAACGTCCCTAGCCACGGGGGCCATGAAGGCTTCACCTCCTCGGCCAACGTCGCCCATCGCGATCATGAGGACCGTGGCTACCTTCCATGAGGTCGCGACCCTGACCGTTGGTGCCATGATTATCGAGGAGGAGGAGGCGGTGGTTCGCATGACCACCGTGACCAACGAGATGATGCACGTCCAGGGGGTGGTGATCGCCCCCGTCGACGTGATGATTGAGGAAAGGGGCATCATCGCTATAATCGTGCCCTAACACCCTTTGTTGACACCACGTGTCAAATCTGCAAGATCTATGGCCATCCTGCCAAGGATTGCTAGTGGTGCTTTGAGGAAAATAATGATGATGGGGACCATGGCAACAAAGGTGACAAGAGTGCAAGCTTTGCATCCTATGGTGTTGATACAAACTAGTACCCCTAATACGGGTGCCACTGACCATGTCGCTAGTGAGATGAACAAGATCTTCACTTATGAGAAGTACACTGATACATTGCTAACGTATCCATAATTTTTGATGTTCCATACTTGGTTTTATCTACTTTCTTATGTTTTGCCCACACTTTGGAGTACTTTTTATGCACTTTCTTGGACTAACCTATTAACAAGATGCCACAGTGCCAGTTGCCTGTTTTCTGCTGTTTTTGGTTCCAGGAAAGTCAGAAAATGAATATTCTCAGAATTGGACGGGACAAAAGCCAAAGTCAATTTTTCACTGAGGGGGACACGGAGCCAGAATATGAGACGGAGAGGGGCCATAGGGCCGCCACACCACCTGGCCACGCGGCCAGGCCTAGCCCGCGCCAAGGGTGGTGTGGCCGCCTAGGGCACCCCCTCGGCCTCCCCTTTCGCCTATAAAATGCCTCCGATACAGAAACCCTAAGGACCCGATCAAAATTCCGCGAAAGAGTCTGTAGTTGCCGTCATCTCCATCCCTAGATCGGGAGGGATCTGAAGCTCTTCCCAACACCCTGTCAAAGGGGAGAATTCACCCTGGAGGCCTTCTTCATCACCATGCAAGCCTCCGGTGTGATGCGTGAGTAGTTCATCCTTGGACTACGGGTCCATGTAGTAGCTAGATGGTTGGTTCTTCTCCTTTGTGCTACCATGTTTAGATCTTGTGAGCTCTGTTAATGATCAAGATCATCTATTTGTAATTCTACATGTTGTGTTTGCGGAGATCCGATGGATATTGAGATGCTATTTCAGATTGATTATTGATTCTATCATGTCTTTGTTATTTGTGATCTTGCATGCTTTCCGTTGTTAGTAGCTATCTTGGCCAAGTAGATGCTAGCAACTCCAAGAGTTAGTATTTATGCTCGATAGTGGGTTCATGCCTCTAGTAATCTGCAGAAGGTGATAGAAATCTCTAAGGTACTAGATGTGTTGTTGCTACTAAGGAGAAAACAACAATCCTTTGTTCATAGAACAATCGTATTGTTTACTTTACACGCAATGTGTAATGCAATTATCTGTTGCTTGCAACTTAGTACTGGAGGGGGTTCGGATGATAACCTGAAGGTGGATTATTAGTCATAGATGCAGTTGGATTACGGTCTATGTATAATGTTGTAATTCCCAATCAAATCTCAAAGGAGTCAAGATGATTGCTTTCTCGATGTTTGTCAATTGCCCCGCTGTAATTTGTTCACCCAACATGTCATCTATCTTAAGGAGAGCCACCCCGGTCCTTTCTTTTAGCATCAATCTACAACTGTTTACTGCTTTCTGTTTACTTTCTGCAAACTATTACTTTCTTCCACACAATACGTTTAATCCTTTGTTTTCAGCAAAACCGGTGAGATTGACAACCTCACTGTAAGTTGGGGGCAAAGTTCTATGGTTGTGTTGTGCAGGTTTCCACGTTGCTGCTAGCACCGGTAGTGCGCCCTGCCAAAGGCTAGCTAGCAACACCTGGGAGGTGTTTCCTTTCTCCTACTGGATTGATAACCTTGGTTTCATAACTGAGGGAAACTTACTATTGTGCTCATCATACCTTCCTCTTGGGGGTTCCCCAACGAGCTCGTTATTACACGAGTCAGCAAATACTTTTCCGGTGCCATTTCCGGGGAGTCAAGGACATCTTTACAAGGGGAGTACCTCATAACCAATCTCTTTACTTTGTTGTTTTTGTTTTGTTTAGTTTATTTTTGCTTCGTTTGCTTGTTTCTTTATCAAAAACACAAAAAATTAGTTTTACTAGTTTGCTTTCTTTATTAAAACACAAAAAATGACTACTCTTGAAAACACTAAGTTGTGTGACTTCACTAGCACCAACAACAATGATTTCATGTGTACACCTATTGCTCCACCTGTTCTTGAAGCTACTTTCTTTGAAATTAAACCTGCCTTACTCAATCTTGTTATGAGAGAACAATTTTCTAGTATTGGTAATGAAGATGTTGCTGCTCATCTAAATAACTTTGTTGAACTTTGTGAGATGCAAAAGCATAGGGATATAGATGGGGATATTATTAAGCTTAAATTGTTTCCTTTCTCTTTGAGAGGAAAATCTAAAGAATGGTTGCAATCCTAACTAGGAATAGTATTGATTCTTGGACTAAATGCAAAGATGCTTTCATTGGAAAATACTATCCTCCTGCTAAGATTATATCTATGAGAAGTGAAATAACAAAGTTTAAACAATCTGATGACCCACAAGTATAGGGGGTGTATCGTAGTATTTTTGATAAGTAAGAGTGTCGAACCCAACGAGGAGCAGAAGGTGCTGGCTAGTGGTATGGATCAGGAATTCTCTGCAAATACTTAGCAAACGGATTTTTAGGGGTTTTGATAAAGCAAGTAAACAAAGTACGAGTAAATAAAAGACAGTAGAAATAAATGCAGCAAGTGGCCCAATCTTTTATGCAGCAAAGGACAAGCCGGTTGTATTACTTAAGATGAACAAATGTTCTCGAGGACACATGGGAAGACTGTCAAGTGCTTTCGCTTCATATAGTTGATTAATCTTCTTTAGCTTGCTAAGTGTTGTGTGGGTGAACCTGTGCTAATGTACCGACCTTCCTAGGACTAATACATACTTGTGATTATACCCCTTGCAAACATCCGTAAGTACAAGAAAATAATTAAGGTAGAAACCTAACCACAACTTTAAACTCTAAGACCCTTACGTCCCTTGTGCAATGGTTTCCTAACGGGGGTTCAGGTTTCTGTCACTCCGGCAACCCCTACGATTAGTAGCCAAATACACAATGCATTCCCCTAGACCCATATAGGTGAAGTGTCATGTAGTCGACGTTCACATGACACCACTAGAAGAAGTACACCACAACTTAAAATATCAAACTATTGAATCTTTCTCAACACAACTCCACTACTAACAACATGACTTATCCCATGTCCTCAAGAACAAAACGAACTACTCACAAGACAACATATGGATCATGATCAGAGATGGAATAATGATGTATAACAATCTGAACATAAACAATAATTCAATGGTTCACTCAATAGCATCAACTACAAAGAGTAATCAACACCGGGAAAGTTTCCCCTATGAACTATGCAAGATTCAACTCAATTGTTACAACAATATGGAGATGGTGATGATGGTGCTGATGGTGATGATGGTGGTGATGATGATGATCCCGATGAAGTCCAGCTTGATGGTGGTGTTGATGGCGACAATCTTCCCTCTCCGGGAAGGAATTCCCCTAGCAGAAATCTGTCTGCCGGAGAGATCTTTCTCTCTCGGTGTTTTCCGCCCGGCAGAGGCGGCGGAATCTTTCTGTGGTCGCTCCTCGAGTCTTAGGGTTTCGGGAGGATGATATACGCCAGAGGGGAGAGCCAGAGGTGGTCCAGGGCGGCCACACCACCTGCTGGCGCGACCTAGGGATACCCACGCCAGGGGGTGGTGTGGGCCCCCTGTGGCCCATCTCCACTCCGTCTTCTGGCATCCTTAGTCTTCTGGAAAAATAGGATTTTCTGTATATTTTCACGGATTTTCTGATCTTCACGAATTTTGCCTCCAAACAGCACCTTTTCCATCAAAATCCTGACTGCAGTGGTCCATGCTCCAAAAGTCACCAACCATGCAAAAACAGATGAAATAACATAAGTATCACCTCTCAATACGAAATATATCAATGAATAATAGTGAATTAAGACATAGAATAGTGATGCAAAATGGACGTATCAACTCCCCCCAAGCTTAGACTTCGCTTGTCCCCAAGCGAAACTGAGCTCAATAAACATGGTCTCGGGTTTATGGAGTGAAGAGTCGATAAAAAAATACGGACAAGAAACATCACATTCATCAATACATAGATCATAATAGAAGACAACTCACTATTATATAACTGAACTTGCAATGAGTAAAGGAAACACAATAAAGATACATAAAGTGAATCATAATTGGTAATGGCAAACTTAGGTCTTGGTCGAAGAATAGTTGATAATTTGCTAGAGTTCACAAATAGCTGGTTTTTCCATGATAGTTTTCAAAGTAGTAAACATCAAGATAAGAGCAATGTGCAAAACAAGGAACATAAGAAACATGATTGAATAAATCATCATATGAATGAATGAAACACAACAACTCAAAATACTTGCTGAGATAGAAGGGAATAGGTTTACTGACTCAACTACAAAGTAAAAGAAAGGCCCTTCACAGAGGGAAGCAGGGATTGCAAGTCTCATAAAGAGCTCCCAAAAATTATGATACTTACTAGCTTTCCGCTCTCATTGCCCCTATCATAGGCATCTTTAGGTGATTAAGGTTAAAGTGATCAAATATGAGGATATGCATTGACAAGTTGTAAATTGAGAATCTCATGTCCCTTGAATATGAGGGATGCTCCTCATGCTACTCAAGTTTAGTCACCGGTAAGTTCTTGTCATCGTGTATCATAGAGAACCACCAATAGGGTACCCCTTGCCCGATGATACGAAAGAATCCCCATATCAAAATGACAAGGCAAGCAGACAACAAGTATCTCAACAATCTTCTTATTTACCATGGGAATATGGTGATTTTTTCTCTCTTTCCTCTTATCATAATATCTCTTTTTTTTCTTTTCTCTTTTTCTCAATCTCTATCTCTTTTTTTATAAGAAGAATGCTTCATAGATACTCGTTATGGTTACGCTGCAGGTTTCCACCATGTCTGTATGGATTAGACCAGCGGCCCAGGCGTTTCTCTAACACATATGCATAACTCCATGGACTTACAAGCTCCCCTTTCATTTCACACCGACGACATCCATAGACAAAAGAACATGATATCAACTTGGTACAAAGTACCAGTGCAATGTTGAAAGCGTTCCCCATGACAACATGGTTCTGCTAATTCTCAACTCACAAAGCACAAGCATATACGCAACATAGGTGAGCACAATGGTTCAAGTTTATTAAATGCAAGAAAGTAAACTGTGCCATCAAGTTCGTGAGAGCTTTAATCACTAATTTTCACATAACAAGTTTAATTTGGGAGATAGACAAAACAAGAATTTACTTGGAATAGCAACAATGCTAATAGGTAGGTATGGTGGACACAAATTGCAAAGGTTTTGGTTTAAAGGAGTGGATGCACGAGAAGAATTCCCTCTCAGTACAGGTTTTTGGCTAGCAAGGCTGGGTAGCAAGTACAAGAGTTGAAGGAAACAAACAAACATACAAGTAATAAAGACAAACATGCAATCTTCCTTGGAAGCACAAAAGATCTTAACTAGAGAATACTAGACTTATGAGCAAATCAAGAAAGAAAGATGATAGAATTATTTTTCTTTAGAGTACTTTTATCTTTTTCATTCAACTCTCATATAGTGTTCTACTGACCGAGCCAGGTTTGCCAAAACCAACTAAATTAACTCAATGATCCCAAAGTGATACCAATACTAACAACAAGATCAATCATGTAACCACGAATTGAAAACTAATATAAGCTATGCAAAAGAGTGAATGATAGAACTTCTCATTAATATTCCATAACGGCAACTCACACCAAGGGATACAGATCTAACGAGAGAGGGGACACTTCCATAATGCAAACCAGACTACATAATAACTTCTCTATTCATGATATGACTCTACTAATAAGGTAAAAAGATAGAAGATAGTGATGTGATACCGCGACACTCCCCCAAGCTTGGAACAAACCAAGGGGATGCCAAACCTGATGACGAATTACTCCTTCGGTGGTGGTGGTATTATGCTCTTTGTTGACGTGAGGAAATCTTCCAGCATCTTGCGAAGCCTATTATTCTCCCATTGAAGCATGTCCACCTTCCTCTTCAAGTCCCGGCACTTATCACAGAATTCTTTAGTGACTCGTAGGGCTTCCGTTGATGCAGGGCAAGTGATTAAAGGTACCAGCCCTTGCTTGGGGTCTTGGAGGTCTTCCTCCATAGGCTCCTTCCCTTTATCCTTGGCGGACACCATTGTGCTTCTAAACTTTCAAAGAGTATGTCCTGGCAGAAACAGATCGAAACAAAAACACGGCAAAAACACGATATATGAACCTCGAGGGATCCGGGGGGTTATATATTACGAAGTTTCATATCAAAAGGAAGGTACTAGGAGAAAACGAGTCGGAGGCGGAGTCCGGGGTGAACTCACCACCTGGTGGCGCGGCCAGGGGTGGGCCCGCGCCACAGGGTGGTGTGAGCCACCCTGGCTCCGTTTACGTCCCTTTTTTCGCTTCGTAGCTTTCCTTATTGACTAAAAACTGCAAAAATATAGTTGGATAGTATTTTCGTGGAACTTTTCTTACCAGAACTGTTACCTATTTTAAAGTGGGCTCTGCAGGTTTCTTAATTTGGTATCTAGTAGATTCTTCCGGAGTCACCACTTGAATATCATTGATATCTTCATCTTCATACACTTATTACTTGAGTCATAAAACCCTTCTCTTCCTTATTACACCATTATCTCCACTACCTGGAAATTTCTTTCACATAAAACTCCACACAGTTCTCATTAGCAACATTAGTATAAGTGAAGTGATAAAACCTTTTGAGTTCAACTTCAACTAAAAACCATAAAACCATAAGCTACTGTAGCAACTCCTTCCGAAAACCCAAAAATAATTGAAAAAGGAAATCGATTAAAGAAGCAAATGCAAGAGTGGCAAAATCTGTCAAAATAGACCAGCAGGTAAAGATCATTTTTTTAGAAAATCTTCTGTTGCTCAAATCAAAAAGTGCAAAACTAACAAAAGTTAAATAACAACCTGGGGCAGAAGCACAAAAAATTACAGCTCAATCTGACATACAGAGATCTCTCACGAATTTTTACGGTGAAGCACAAAAATCTATTTCGGGACAGCATCTTCCCCAAATCTTACTTCTCTCTCATTCAAAGTTGAGCTTGACACAGAAACCAAACAAAACGGATAAGGAGAGGTTACTACTGAAGTAATAACTAAGACTCAAAGAAACACAAACAAACTGAAAGCAAAAACAAATTGGGTTGTCTCCCATAAAGCTCTTTCTTTATAGCCATTAAGATGGGCATGATAATTTTGAAGACGCTCACATAGGAATATGAATTGAAGCGAAAGAGAGCATTAAGAAGGAAAAACACACACACATTTAAGTCTAACCCACTTCCTATGCAAGGGAATTTTGTAAACAAACAAGTTGTTGAAACCAAAGGCAACTTGCATAAGAAGGCAAAAGAAGTGCAACATAAAAACATTCAGCATAAAACGGGGAAACTTGATATTATTGAGATGCATAAGAACACTTCTCCCTCTCTCATAGTAACTTTCAGTATCATGCATAAACTTAACAATATAACTATCACAAGGACCATCGTAGCAATGATCACTTATTCTAACAGAAAACACAGGAATACTAGCTCTCATAACACTACTTTGTGAAACAATATTAGAGGTATCTTTACAAAGGATAGTGTGTCCCTCTTTTTCATATTTAGTGACAAAGTCTTTCACATTTGCTATTATAGGTTCATCAACCATTTGTTTATCAGGTTCAACAGCTTTATTTGCACTTTCATTAACCGTACTAGCTATCATAGAATGTTCCTTTATATTAACTGGGAAAGGCATTTTCTCAATGTAAGGTTTAGGTAAAACATGATTAGCAGTATAAACTTCAGTATTTCTTGCAGGAACACTCTTAGCAATATCTTTATAAGGTTCAGGATACTTATTCCACTTCTTTTTAGGCACTTCAATATAGGAAGCAAAAGCCTTAAAATAATAAGCAATAGCTTGAGAGTCTAGACCATAAGCATTTTTAATATTTTGAAAGTCATCAGTTCCCATAAAAGATTCAATGCATTCATAATCATAATTTATACCTGAGTTTCTACCTTTGTCATTCTCCCAAGCTTCAGCATTGTCTTGAATACGGTCCAGAAGATCCCATTTAGCTTCTTCTTCCATGCGAGTGAATGATCTAGCACAAGAAGCATCCAATAAATCCTTGTCATGTAGAGGGAGCCTTGCATAGAAGTTATTGATAATAATATTGTTGGGGAGCTCATGAATGGGACATTTGAGCATTAGTAACTTCAATCTCCCCCAAGCTTGGGCTGTACTCTCTCCATCAAGAGGCCAAAAGTTGTATATTTGATTCCGATCTTTATAAATCTCACTAGGAGGATAAAACTTTGAATAAAAGAGAGGCACTATTTCCTCCCATTCCAGAGCCTGACCATTCTTCAGCAGCTTATACCATTCCCCAGCTCTTCCTTTCAGTGATAATGAGAATAACTTCTTCTTGACTTGATCTGTAGTAATACCTACACACTTGAACAACCCGCATAATTCGTGTATAAAAAGCAAATGATCACCGGGGTGGACAGTTCCATCCCCAACATAGTAGTTATCCATAACACGATCAATAATTCTAGTAGGTATTTTGAAAACATCATTTTCAGCAGGTGGTGGCTTATCTACTACCTTAGCAGTGGTAGTAGCATTACCAAATAAGAAACTAAGCGAATTATCCATAACGAAAATAAAGCGACTAGCAGAAGTAAACAATACTCACAGTAGAAGTTTCCTTTACCAGTTCCACTCCCCAATAGCGCTTCACTCCCCGACAACGACGCCAAAAAATAGTCTTGATGACCCACAAGTATAGGGGGTGTATCACAGTATTTTCGATAAGTAAGAGTGTCGAACCCAATGAGGAGCAGAAGGTGCTGGCTAGTGGTATAGATCAGGAATTCTCTGCAAATACTTAGCAAACGGATTTTTAGGGGGTTTTGATGATGGGTTCGTAGCATGGAAAACAAAAATTCTCTACCGCAAGAACGAACAAAACCCAGATCTATTCTAGATAAAAGCCAAGATCTAATCTATTAGACATGTGCAACGAGATAGATCTGTACTAACCCTTGTAGATCCGAAAGCCTTGTGCGAGATCGGATCTCATGGTTGATGTAGACGATCACTTGCCGATCTCAAGATCGAGTAGACGATCCTTCCGGCGCCGCGTTCCGGCAGCGCTTCCGCAGTCGGTCACACGTGCGGAGTCGATGCAGACCTTCTTCTCCCTGTTCTAGCGAGCAGCGGAGGTAGTAGATCTCTCCACGGAATCCTAGCAGCACGACGGCGTGGTGGTGGTGGTGGAGTAGAGAATTCTGCAGGGCTTCGCCTAAGCCTGAGCAGAAGGAAGGAGGAGGAGAGAGGCGGCTAGGGCAAGAGTGGAGGGGCAAGGGGGGGTGGCGCCTCCACCCCTCTATATATAGAGGGAGGGGTGCGACCTAGGGTTCCCACCCCTAGGCCCACCTCCTAGGGCCGGCGCACAAGGGAGAGGGGGAGGGAGATTCCTTCCCCCCAAGTCTCCCCTATTCCTTTCTTGGTTTTCAAGTAAAGTCCACAGAACCTTCTGGAACTTTCCGGAACATTCTGAAACCTTCTAGAACCCCCATATAAACACTCCGGAACATTTCCGAACCTAGAAAATGATCTCCATTATATGAATCTTATTCTTCGGACACTTCCGGATCTCCTCGTGATGTCTCAGATCCAATCCGAGACTCCGAACAACATTCGGTCTCCAACGCACATTCCATATCTACTTAAACAGCATCGAACCTTAAGTGTGTCACCCTACGGTTCGTGAATATGTAGACATGATGGAGACACCTCTCCGATCAATAACCATCAGCGGGATCTAGAGATCCATAATGGCTCCCACATACTCAACGATGACTTCGTGATCGATAGAACCATTTACATACGAAACCAATTACCTTTGTCACGCGATATTCTACTTATCCAAGGTTTGATCGTCGGTATCTCCATACCTAGTTCTACCTTGTTACTGATAAGTACTCTTTACTCGTTCCATGTTATGTCATCCCTTGTGACCTAGTCACATGCTTGCAAGCTAACTAGATGACATTCCACCGAGAGGGCCCAGAGCATATCTATCCGTCATATGGATGGACAAATCCCAATCTTGGTCCATGCGCTTCAACACATACTTTCAGAATACCCAATGACACCTTTATAACCACCCAGTTACGAAGCGGTGTTTGATGTCATCAAAGCACCCATCCGGTGATGGTGATTAACATAACCTCATGGTCGAAGGATTAGGTTACTATGCATTTGATAAGCTTGTAGCAATACGAACTAAATGACTTGATCTTATGCTACACTTACTATGGGTGTGTGTCCATCACATCATTCTCCTGATGATACAACCTTGTTATTAATGACATCCAATGTCCATGATCAGGAAACCATGATCATCTATTAATCAACAAGCTAGTTCAACAAGAGGCTTACTAGGGACTCTTTTACGTTTACAAAACACACATGTATTAGTGTTTCCTTATAATACAATTATAGCATGGGATGTAAACATTCATCATAAACACAAAGATATAATAATAACCACTTTTATTATTGGCTCTTGGGCATATCTCCAACAGTCTCCCACTTGCACTAGAGTCAATAATCTAGATTACATGGTAATATACCTAACACCCATGGCGTTCTGGTGTTGGTCATGCTTTGCTCTAGGGAGAGGTTTAGTCAACGGATCTGCCACATTCAGATCAGTGTGTACTTTGCAAATCTTTATGTCACCATCTCGGACATACTCGCGAATAGCATGGAAACGTAGCTTGATGTGCTTCAGCTTGCTATGTGACCTTGGCTCCTATGCATTAGCTATGGCACTTGTGTTGTCACAGTAGATGGCCATCGGGTCCAACGCACTAGGAACCACGCCAAGTTCAGTAATGAACTCCTTCATCCATATGGCTTCTTGTGCAGCCTCCGAAGCAGCTATGTATTCCGATTCAGTTGAAGATTTCGCCACAACGCTTTGCTTGGAACTCCTCAAGCTCACTGCAGCACCATTCAAAATAAATACGTATCCAGACTGTGACTTCAAGTCATCTGGATCGGTGTTCCAACTAGCATCAGTGTAACTGTTTACAACAAGTTGTTCATCACCTCCATAAGAAAGAACCATATCCTTAGTCCTATTCAGGTACTTTAGGATATTCTTGACCCCTGTCCAGTGCTCAATTCTAGGATCACTTTGATATCTGCTAGTCAAACTAACAACATGTGCTATATCCGGTCTTGTACACAGCATGGCATACATGATAGAACCTATGGCCAAGGCATAGGGAATATTATTCATCTTCTCTCTATCTTCTGTCATAGCTGGACTTTGAGTCTTACTCAAGGTCTTACCTAACAACATGGGCACGAACCCTTTCTTGCTCTCTTCCATTCTAAACTTCTTTAGAACTTTGTCCAAGTATGTACTTTGTGAAAACGCGCTATTAGGCGTCTTGATCTATCTCTATAAATCTTGATGCCTAGAATATATGCCGCTTCGCCAAGATCCTTCATTGAAAAACTATTATTCAAATAGGCTTTGATGCTATTAAGAAGTTCTATATCATTCCCAATCAACAATATGTCATCTACATATAATACTAGGAATGCTATGGAGCTCCCACTCACTTTCTTGTAAATACAAGCTTCTCCATAAGTTTGTATAAATCCAAAGTTTTTGATTACTTTATCAAAACATTGATTCCAACTCCGGGATGCTTGCTTCAGTCCATAAATGGAGCACTGAAGTTTGCATACCTTGTCAGCATCTTTAGGATCGACAAAACCCTTGGTTTGTACCATATACAACTCTTCCTCAATGTCACCATTAAGGAACGCCGTTTTGACATCCATCTGCCAAATCTCATAATCGAAATATGCAGCAATTGCTTACAAAATCCTCACAGACTTTAGCTTCGCTACTGGTGAGAATGTCTCATCGTAGTCAACTCCTTGAATTTGTCAGAACCCTTTCGTGACAAGTCGAGCTTTATAGACGGTAACATTACCATCAGCAACTGTTTTTCTTTTGAAAATCCATTTGTTCTCAACAGCCTTACGGCCATCCGGTAAGTCCACCAAAGTCCATACTTGGTTTTCGTACATGGATCCCATTTCGGATTTCATGGCTTCTAGCCATTTGTCAGAATCTGGGCTCACCATAGCTTCTTCATACGTCGCAGGGTCATCGGTGTTGTCCACCAACATGACGTTCAAGGCAGGGTCATACCAATCAGGAGTGGTACGAACCCTTGTTGACCTGCGAGGTTCAGCAGCAACTTAGTTCGAAGTTTCATGATCACCATCATGAGTTTCCTCTCCAATTGGTGCAGGCGGCACAAAAACATCTTTCGGTGCTGCGCTACTCTCAACTCCGAGAGAAGGTTCGATAACCTCGTCGAGTTCTACTTTCCTTCCAGTCACTTCCTTCGAGAGAAACTCCTTCTCAAGAAAGGATCCATTCTTGGCAACGAAAACTTTGCCTTCGGATCTATGATAGAAGGTATACCAATTGTTTCTTTAGGGTATCCTATTAAGACGCATTTCTCCGCTTTGGGTTCAAGCTTATCAGGTTGTAACTTCTTTACATACGCTTCGCAACCCCAAACTTTAAGGAACGACAACTTAGGTTTCTTTCCAAACCACAATTCGTACGGTGTCGTTTCAACGGATTTAGATGGTGCCCTATTTAAAGTGAATGCGGTTGTCTCTAATGCATAGCCCCAAAACGATAGCGGTAAATCTATAAGAGACATCATAGACCGAACCATATCTAAGAGAGTTCGATTATGACATTCGGACACACCATTACGCTGTGGTGTTCCCGGTGGTGTCAACTGTGAAAGTATTCCACATTTCTTTAAATGCATGCCAAACTCATAACTTAGATATTCACCTCCGTGGTCAGAACGCAGAAACTTAATCTTCCTGTTACGATGATTTTCCACTTCACTTTGAAATTCCTTAAACTTCTCGAAAGTTTCGGACTTATGTTTCATAAAGTAGACATACCCATATCTACTTAAGTCATCCGTGAAAGTGAGAACATAACGATATCCACCACGCGATGCTACACTCATTGGACCGCACACATCGGTATGTATTATTTCCAATAAGTCTGTAGCTCGCTCCATTATTCCAGAGAATGGAGTCTTAGTCATTTTTCCCATTAGACATGTTTCGCATCTTTCAAGTGATTCAAAATCAAGTGATTCAAGAAGTCCATCAGAATGGAGTTTCTTCATACGCTTCACTCCAATGTGACCAAGACGACAGTGCCACATGTATGTAGAATTATCATTCAGTTTTGTTCGTTTAGCATCTATGTTGTGAACATGTGTATCACTACTATCGAGATTTAGTAAGAATAAACCATTCATCTCAGGTGCATTACCATAAAAGATATTACTCATATAAATCAAACAACCTTTATTCTCAGACTTAAAAGAGTAGCCGTCTCGCAATAAACAAGATCCAGATATAATGTTCATGCTTAACGCAGGCACCAAATAACAATTATTCAAATTTAAAACTAATCTCGAAGGTAGATGTAGAGGGAGCGTGCCGACGGCGATCACATCAACCTTGGAGCCATTTCCAACGCGCATCGTCACCTCGTCTCTCGCCAGTCTTTACTTATTCCGCAGCTCCTGTTTCGAGTTACAAATATGAGCAACCGAACCAGTATCAAATACCCAGGCTCTACTACGATTACTAGTAAGATACACATCAATAACATGTATATCGAATATACCTTTCTTATTGATGTTGCCGTTCTTCAGATCCGCCAGGTACTTGGGGTAGTTACGCTTCTAGTGACCGGCACCCTTGCAGTAGAAGCATTCAGTTTCAGGCTTAGGACCAGCCTTGGGCTTCTTAGCAGGTGCAGCAGCTTTCTTGCCGTCCTTCTTGAAGTTGCCCTTGTTCTTAGGCTTGCCCTGTTTCTTGAAATTGGTGGTCTTATTGACCATCAACACTTGGTGCTCCTTTTTGATCTCCACTTCAGCAGTTTTCAGCATGGACGATAGTTCAGGCAACGTCTTGTTCATGCAGTGCATATTGTAGTTCATCACAAAGTTCTTATAACTCGGTGGCAGTGATTGGAGGACACGGTGAATCCCTAACTCATTAGGAATCGTTATCCCCAACTCTTGGAGCTTGTTTGCGTGCCCAGACATGGTGAGCACGTGCTCGCTAACGGAGCTACCCTCTTCCATCTTACAGTTAAAGAACTTTTCGGAGGCCTCATAGCTCTCCACGGCCACGTGAGTCTCAAAAATGAGCTTGAGCTCCTTAATGATCTCGAACGGGTCGTGGTGCTCAAAGCGCTTCTGAAGCTCCGTTTCTAAACCGTACATGATGGCACACTGAACTATGGAGTAATGATTTTTCCAAGTGGCGTAAACATTCTTTATGTCATCGGTGGCATCTTCTGCAGGTGGGTCACCTAGCGGTGCTTCGAGCACATAGGTCAACTGACCATCCCTGAGGACAATCTTCAGTCCACGGAGCCAGTCCGTGAAGTTGCTTACATTGTTCTTAAGCTTTTCTTTCTCTAGGAAAGCATTGAAATTGATGGAGAGGTTCGCCATAATCTACAACAAATTTGCAAGTAGTTTAGACTAAGTTTATGATAAATTGAGTTCAATTTTAATTCTTAAATTAACTAGGTGAACTCCCACTCAAAACAACATCCCTCACTTTGTCTTAGTGATTACACGAACCAAGTCCACTACACCAAGTCTGATCTTCATGAGAGAAGATGTAGTTTCATCGACGAACAATCTTCATGTTCATCATATCATTTATATGACTCATGCTCTACCTTTCGGTATTCCGTGTTCCGAGACCATTTCTGTACATGCTAGGCTCGTCAAGATTAACCTTAGTTTCCGCATGTGCAAATCTGGCTTGCACCCGTTGTATGCACACGTAGAATCTATCACATCCGATCATCATGAGATGCTTCGAAACGATGAGTCTTAGCAACGGTGCCAACTAAGGACGAACACTTTATTACTTGATATTTAGTGAGAGGGATCATCTTATAATGCTACCGTCGTGATCTAAGCAATACAAGATGCATAAAGGATTAACATCACAGGCAATTCATAATTAGTGTGATATGATATGGCCCTTTCTTCTTATGCCTTTGATCTCCATCTCCAAAGCACGGACATGATCTCCATCATCACCAGCATTGCGTCAAGGTCAGTGGTGCCGCTTCATGGTTGTCCATCATCACTAGCAACTATTACAACTACTTGGAATAAAGCTATTACAAGATGAATAGACACGCAGGTCTTAACAGAATTAAAGACAACCATTAGGCTCCTGCCGGTTGCCATATTACAACAAGGATCATTGCATACATCAAATATAATCACAATCACATGATGGCCATATCACATCACAAAACCCCTGCAAAAACAAGTTAGACGCCTCTAATTTTCTTTGCATGTTTTACGTGGTTTGGGGCTTTCGAATAAGAACGGATCTTACCTACGAAACTGAACCACAATGTTGATACAAGTGCTATCAAGTACAAAGTGTAAACTAGATCTATACTATGGTGGGAGAGACAGACACCCGCAAAGACACTTGTGCAAAGCAAGTTACACGTCAAGCGTGGAGAAAGTCTCATGTGCGATGACATGTAAGGTTAGCCCGAGCCGCTTCATCCCACCATACCGCAAGATGCAAAGTACACAAAGCAAAAGACGGCACGAGCACCAACACCCACAAAACTATTGTGTTCTACTCATGCAACAGATCTACGCATAGACACGGCTCTGATACCACTGATGGGTTTGTAGCATGGAAAACAAAAAAATTCTACCGCAAGAATGAACAAAACCTAGATCTAATCTAGATAAAAGCCAAGATCTAATCTATTAGACATGTGCAACGAGATAGATCTGTACTAACCCTTGTAGATCCGAAAGCCTTGTGCGATATCGGATCTCGTGGTTGATGTAGACGATCACTTGTCGATCTCAAGATCGAGTAGACGATCCTTCCGGCGCCGCGTTCCGGCAGCGCTTCCGCAGTCGGTCACATGTGCGGAGTCGATGCAGACCTTCCTCTCCCTGTTCCAGCGAGCAGCGGAGGTAGTAGATCTCTCCACGGAATCCTAGCAGCACGACGGCGTGGTGGTGGTGGAGTAGAGAATTCTGCAGGGCTTCGCCTAAGCCTGAGCAGAAGGAAGGAGGAGGAGAGAGGCGGCTAGGGCAAGAGTGGAGGGGCAAGGGGGGATGGCGCCTCCACCCCTCTATATATAGAGGGAGGGGTGCGGCCTAGGGTTCCCACCCCTAGGCCCACCTCCTAGGGCCGGCGCACAAGGGAGAGGGGGGAGGGAGATTCCTTCCCCCCCCAAGTCTCCCCTTTTCCTTTCTTGGTTTTCAAGTAAAGTCCACGGAACCTTCTGGAACTTTTCGGAACATTCCGAAACCTTCTAGAACCCCCATATAAACACTCCGAAACATTTCCGAACCTAGAAAATGATCTCCATTATATGAATCTTATTCTCCAGACACTTCCGGATCTCCTCGTGATGTCTCAGATCCAATCCGAGACTCCGAACAACATTCGGTCTCCAACGCACATTCCATATCTACCTAAACAACATCGAACCTTAAGTGTGTCACCCTACGGTTCGTGAATATGCAGACATGATGGAGACACCTCTCTGATCAATAACCATCAGCGAGATCTGGAGATCCATAACGGCTCCCACATACTCAACGATGACTTCGTGATCGATATAACCATTTACATACGAAACCAATTCCCTTTGTCACGCGATATTCTACTTATCTGAGGTTTGATCATCGGTATCTCCATACCTAGTTCTACCTCGTTACTGATAAGTACTCTTTACTCGTTCCATGTTATGTCATCCCTTGTGACCTAGTCACATGCTTGCAAGCTAACTAGATGACATTCCACCGAGAGGGCCCAGAGCATATCTATCCGTCATATGGATGGACAAATCCCAATCTTGGTCCATGCGCTTCAACACATACTTTCAGAATACCCAATGACACCTTTATAACCACCCAGTTACGAAGCGGTGTTTGATGTCATCAAAGCACCCATCCGGTGATGGTGATTAACATAACCTCATGGTCGAAGGATTAGGTTACTATGCATTTGATAAGCTTGTAGCAATACGAACTAAATGACTTGATCTTATGCTACACTTACTATGGGTGTGTGTCCATCACATCATTCTCCTAATGATACAACCTTGTTATTAATGACATCCAATGTCCATGATCAGGAAACCATGATCATCTATTAATCAACAAGCTAGTTCAACAAGAGGCTTACTAGGGACTCTTTTACGTTTACAAAACACACATGTATTAGTGTTTACTTATAATACAATTATAGCATGGGATGTAAACATTCATCATAAACACAAAGATATAATAATAACCACTTTTATTATTGCCTCTTGGGCATATCTCCAACATTTGATAAAGCAAGTAAACAAAGTACGAGTAAATAAAAGACAGTAGAAATAAATGCAGCAAGTGGCCCAATCCTTTATGCAGCAAAGGACAAGCTGGTTGTATTACTTAAGGTGAACAAACGTTCTCGAGGACACATGGGAAGACTGTCAAGTGCTTTCGCTTCATATAGCTGATTAATCTTCTTTAACTTGCTAAGTGTTGTGTGGGTGAACATGTGCTAATGTACCGACCTTCCTAGGACTAATACATACTTGTGATTATACCCCTTGCAAACATCCGTAAGTACAATAAAGTAATTAAGGTAGAAACCTAACCACAACTTTAAACTCTAAGACCCTTACGTCCCTTGTGCAATGGTTTCCTAACGGGGGTTCAGGTTTCTGTCACTCCGGCAACCCCTACGATTAGTAGCCAAATACACAATGCATTCCCCTAGGCCCATATAGGTGAAGTGTCATGTAGTCGACGTTCACATGACACCACTAGAAGAAGTACACCACAACTTAAATATCAAACTATTGAATCTTTCTCAACACAACTCACTACTAACAACATAACTTCTCCCATGTCCTCAAGAACAAAACGAACTAATCACAAGACAACATATGGATCAT
Source organism: Avena sativa (assembly GCA_916181665.1). NCBI lineage: Eukaryota > Viridiplantae > Streptophyta > Magnoliopsida > Poales > Poaceae > Avena > Avena sativa. Next base: position 451,981,652 of record OV702295.1, on the reverse strand, counting down.
GATCAGAGATGGAATAATGATGTATAACAATCTAAACATAAACAATAATTCAATGGTTCACTCAATAGCATCAACTACAAAGAGTAATCAACACCGGGAAAGTTTCCCCTATGAACTATGCAAGATTCAACTCAATTGTTACAGCAATATGGAGATGGTGATGATGGTGGTGGTGATGATGATGATGATCCCGATGAAGTCTAGCTTGATGGTGGTGTTGATGGCGACGATCTTCCCTCTTCGGGAAGGAATTCCCCCGGCAGAAATCTGTCTGCCGGAGAGATCTTTCTCTCTCGGTGTTTTCTGCCCTGCAGAGGTGGCAAAATCTTTCTGTGGTTGCTCCTCGAGTCTTAGGGTTTCGGGAGGATGATATATGCCAGAGGGGAGAGCCAGAGGTGGGCCAGGGCGGCCACACCACCTCCTGGCGTGGCATAGGGCTGCCCGCACCAGGGGGTGTAGTGGGCCCCCTGTGGCCCATCTCCACTCCGTCTTCTGGCATCCTTAGTCTTCTGGAAAAATAGGATTTTCCGTATATTTTCCCGGATTTTCTGATCTTCGCGAATTTTGCCTCCAAACAGCACCTTTTCCATCAGAATCCTGACTGCAGTGGTCCATGCTCCAAAAGTCATCAACCATGCAAAAACAGATGAAATAACATAAGTATCACCTCTCAATACGAAATATATCAATGAATAATAGTGAATTAAGACATAGAATAGTGATGCAAAATGGACGTATCACAATCTGATAATGAACATGTTGCTCAAGCTTGGGAAAGAATGAAATCTTTGGTAAAGAATTGTCCCACTCATGGACTGACTGCTTGGATGATTATCCAAACCTTTTATGCAGGATTAAACTATTCTTCAAGAAATCTATTGGATTCTGCTGCTGGAGGTACCTTTATGACCATTACTTTGGGTGCTGCAACAAAGCTTCTAGATAATATGATGGTTAACTATTCTGAATGGCATACTGAGAGATCTCCACAAGGTAAGAAGGTAAAATTTGTTGAAGAAACCTCCTCCTTGAATGATAAAATTGATGTTATTATGTCTATGCTTGTTAATGGGAAAGCTCATATTGATCCAAATCATGTTCCCTTAGCCTCTTTGGTTGCTCAATAAGAGCAAGTTGATGTGAACTTTATAAGAAATAACAATTTTAGCAATAATGCCTACAGGAATAATTTTGGTAACAACAATTATAGGCCATATCCTCCCAACAATGGTAATGCCTATGGAATTTCCTACAACAATAATAGGAGTGCTCCCTCTGAAGTTGAAGCTATGCTTAAAGACTTTATTAGTAAACAAACTGCTTTCAATAAAACTATTGAGGAAAAACTCTCTAATGCTGAAAGAAATATAGCATCATTGGCTGAAGCTCAATCTTATTTGAATAAAATGGCTACTAAACCTGAAACTATTGATAATCCCTTTGCTGCTACTAATGCCATACAAGTTAGAATTGATGAAAATGTTAGACTATTAGCTGAATTGCATGCTAAGTGGGAAAGAGAAGATGAAATTGCTAGAAACGTTAGTGTTTCTACTATCACTACCACTAGTGTTGAGGCTAGTAATAGCTCTACTACTTTAGATGATAATTATGATTTTGATCTTGATGGTTGCAATATCTCTGAATTTATTAAGTTCCTACAAAAGCTTGCTAAAAGTCCTAATGCTAGTGCTATGAATATGGCCTTTACAAAACACATTACTGATGCTCTGATAAAAATTAAAGAAGAAAAGATGAAACATAAAGATTCTATTCCTATGAAATAAGAAGATGGTTGGGAACCCATCATTAATATGAAAGTGAATGATTTTCATTTCAAAGCTTTATGTGATCTTGATAGTAGTGTTTCTATTATGCCTAGAAGGATTTATGATATGCTTGATTTGCCACCATTGGAAGATTGTTATTTGAATGTCCCACTTGATTATAATGCTAAAAACAAACTCATGGGGAGTATTAATGATGTTATTATTATGGTTAACAATGCCTATGTTCCCGTTGATTTCTATGTTTTAGATGTGGAATGCAATGCTTCTTGTCCTATTACTTTGGGAAGACCTTTTCTTAGAACTGTTGGTGCCATTATTGATATGAAAGAAGGCACCATTAAATATCAACTCCTACTCAAGAAAGGTATAGAACACTTCCCTAAGAAGAGAGATAAGATTTCTTTTGCCTCTCCTATGAAAACAAAATTTGCTCTTAATGCTTCTTCATTTGAGAACACTTGATTCTTTTTCTTGCCTCTTATGCCTAACTTAAAGGCGTTAAAGAAAAGTACTTATTGGGAGATAACCCAAAAGTTTTAGATAAGTCTTGGAAGTTATTACCTATGTAATGACCTCTCCTTATCCTTTTTATTTGCTTTTTGTGCCAAGAGTAACCTCTAATGAGAGAGAAGTAATGATTGGGAAAGTTGCTGTCCCGAAACAGATTTATGTGCTTCACCGTAAAAATTCGTGTAAAATCTCTGTACATCGTTTTGAGGCGTGAATTTTTGTGCTTCTTCTACAGGTTGTTATCTAACTTTCGTTAGTTCAACACTTTCTTATTTGGGCAACAGAAGGTCTTCGAAAAAATTGGTTTTTACCTTCTGGTCTGTTTTGACAGATTTCTGCCATTATTTGCGTTTGCTTCTTGTTGGTTCCTTTTTGAGTTCTTTTGGGGAACTGAGCTTTTTGAGGGAAGTGCTTCAGTAGCTTGTGTTTTAATGGAAGTTTTATTGGTATTGAAACTGAACCTAAAGACTTATTATCTTGAGTGCACTAATGTTGCTAATAAAGATTGTGTGAAGTTTTGTATGAAGGAAAAATTTCAGGTGTATGGACAGAATGATGTAATGAGATGAAGAATGGACTAAAGCTCAAGCTTGGGGATGCCACCCCATGTCACCCCAAGAAATATTCAAGAGTTACAAGCGTCAAAGCTTGGGGATGCCCAAGGCATCCCCTTCTTCATCAATAAAAATCCCAGGTTTCTTCCAAACACCTCATTTTTATTGTTTCATGCACAGTTGTGTTGTTCTTGGAGCGTCTTCTTTTTCATTTTTGTTTTGGTTTTGGTTTACTTGGTTTTCTTAGTTTGCTTGAATAAATTGGTTGGACCCCCTCTTTCATGCATTAGTTTTCAAATAGTTTGGTTTGAATTGGAAAAAGAGTAGGAAAGTTCATGCTTAAGTGGTAAAAGGAGCTTGTTTTTGACTGTGGCCTATGCTTTGTCATGCCATGCTTAATATTTTTTTGGCTTTATGCTTAGTGATCTTTGTTGTAGCATGACTTGTTATAAACAATTGAGATTGCTTAATGTGCCTTTGAAAGAATCATGCGTTGTTATAGCATATTAAAGCATAGTATTGTGGCATTCTCCTTTGATGCTTTATTTGGGTTGACTTGGCGCATGCTCACACCATGTTATGACTATCCCAAGTCATCATAGCCTTTATGATCCTTTAGTTTTCGACTTGTAGTATCACTTTATGCTTTGATTAATGATATTTTGTCGCTCTACATGATTATGGCCATTATTGCTCTCTTAGTTGGTCGCTCCGAGTCTTTTGCTAGCCTCCATAACCAAGTATGAGTTCCACTCATGCATCCAACTCCTAAAACCAAGTTATTCCAAAGAGTCCACCATACCTACCTATTAGCATTTGCTATTCCAAGTATATTCATGTTTTTATCTACCTTCCGAATTAAACTTGTTATGAGAAAACTAGTGATTAAAGATCTCACGAACTTGATGGCACACTTTACTTTTCTTGCCCTTAATAAACTTGAACCATTGTGTCGTCTATGTTGTATATGCTTGCACTTATATGTTGGAGATTAGCAGAAACATGCTGTCATGGGGAACGCTTTCAACATTGCACTTGTACTTTGTACCTAATTGATATCATGCTCTTTTGTCTATGGATATCATCAGTGTGAAATAAAAGAGGAGCTTGTAAGTCCATGGAGTTATGTATGTGTGTTAGAGAAACACCTGGGCCACCGGTCTAATCCATGCTGTCATGGTGGACACTTGCAGCGTAACCATAATGAGCTGTCTATGAAGCATTCTTCTTATAAAAAAATAGTTAGATATTGAGAAAAAAGAAAAAGAAAAAAAGAGATATGAGAAAAGAGGAAAGAGAGAGAAAAGCACCATTTTCCAATGGTAAATAAGAAGATTGCTGAGATGCTCGTTGTCTGCTTTCCTTGTCATTTTGATATGGGGATTCTTTCGTATCATCGGGCAAGGGGTACCCTGTTGGCGGTTCTCTATGATACACATGTACTTACTATGACAAGAACTTACCGGTAACTAAACTTGAGTAGCATGAGGAGCGGCCCTCGTATTCAAGGGACATGAGATTTCCAACTTATACTTTGTGAAGCATATACTCCATAGTTTGTTCACTTTAACCTTAATCACTTCAAGATGCTTAAGATAGGAGCAATGAGAGCTGAAAGCTAATAAGTACCATAATTTTTCGAAGCTCTTTATGAAACTTGAATCCCTGCTTCCTTCTATGAAGGCCTTTCTTTTACTTTTATATTGAGTCTCCACCTTCTATCTTTATGCACCTATTTTGAGAGCATAGTGGCCATTCTTAGTTCTATGTGCATTGTCCCAAGATTTGTTGATTGATGCATAATTTTGATATTGCTTGTTCTTAAACTATTTGTATCTAGTCACTCTTATGAACTTTGAAGGTGTCCTATGCATTTATGTTTGCTACTCTATGAGGGACAAGCTGAATGCCACTATGGTATGTTTTTTTTATGTGAAACAAACAAGTGTCTTGCAAAGTATTGTTATTCATGAATCTTTTGTTTGTGCCTTTTCATGTTACAACATAGTTGCTATGTCTTATTGCTAGAACTTTATCTTTCATGCTATGTTGAAGTACTATGATCCTAGCTATCAATGTTTTACAAATACTTTGATCAAGTTTATGATGGTGCATGTCACCTCAAAAATTATTCTTTCTTTTTATCACTTACCTACTCGAGGACGAGCATGAGTTAATCTTGGGGATGTTGATACGTTGCTAATGTATCCATAATTTTTGATGTTCCATGCTTGGTTTTATCTACTTTCTTATGTTTTGTCCACACTTTGGAGAACTTTTTATACACTTTCTTGGACTAACCTATTAACAAGATGCCATAGTGCCAGTTGCCTATTTTCTGCTATTTTTGGTTCTAGGAAAGTCAGAAAATGAATATTCTCGGAATTGGACGGGACAAAAGCCAAAGTCAGTTTTTCACCGAGGGGGACATAGAGCCAGAATACGAGACGGAGAGGGGCTAGAGGGCCGCCACACCACCTGGCCGCACGGCCAGTCCTAGCCCGCGTGGCCAGTCCTGGCCCGCGCCAAGAGGTGGTGTGGCCGCCTAGGGCACTCCCTCGGCCTCCCCTTTCGCCTATAAGATGCCTCCGATACAGAAACCCTAAGGACCCGATCAAAATTCCACAAAAGAGTCTGTAGCCACCGTCATCTCCATCCCTAGATCGGGAGGGATCTGAAGCTCTTCCCGGCACCCTGCCGGAGGGGAGAATTCACCCTGGAGGCCTTCTTCATCACATGCAAGCCTCCGGTGTGATGCGTGAGTAGTTCATCCTTGGACTACGTCCATGTAGTAGCTAGATGGTTGGTTCTTCTCCTTTTTGCTATCATGTTTAGATCTTGTGAGCTTCGTTCATGATCAAGATCATCTATTTGTAATTCTACATGTTGTGTTTGTGGGGATCCGATGGATATTGAGATGCTATTTCAGATTGATTATTGATTCTATCATGTCTTTGTTATTTGTGATCTTGCATGCTTTCCGTTGTTAGTAGCTATCTTGGCCAAGTAGATGCTAGCAACTCCAAGAGTTAGTATTTATGCTCGATAGTGGGTTCATGCCTCTAGTAATCTGGGGAAGTGACAGAAATCTCTAAGGTACTAGATGTGCTGGTGCTACTAGGGAGAAAACAACAATCCTTTGTTCATAGAACAATCGTATTGTTTACTTTACACGCAATGCGTAATGCAATTATCTGTTGCTTGCAACTTAATACTGGAGGGGGTTCGGATGATAACCTGAAGGTGGATTATTAGTCATAGATGCAGTTGGATTACGGTCTATGTATAATGTTGTAATGCCCAATCAAATATCAAAGGAGTCAAGATGATTAGTATATGCATGATTGCTTTCTCGATGTTTGTCAATTGCCCCGCTATAATTTGTTCACCCAACATGTCATCTATCTTAAGGAGAGCCACCACTAGTGAACTATGGACCCTGGTCCTTTCTTTTACCATCAATCTACAACTGTTTACTGCTTTCTGTTTACTTTCTGCAAACTATTACTTTCTTCCACACAATACATTTAATCCTTTGTTTTCAGCAAAACCGGTGAGATTGACAACCTCACTGTAAGTTGGGGGCAAAGTTCTATGGTTGTGTTGTGCAGGTTTCCACGTTGCTGCTAGCACCGGTAGTGCGCCCTGCCAAAGGCTAGCTAGCAACACCTTGGAGGTGTTTCCTTGCTCCTACTAGATTGATAACCTTGGTTTCATAACTGAGGGAAACTTACTACTATGCTCATCATACCTTCCTCTTGGGGTTCCCCAACGAGCTCGTTATTACACGAGTCAGCATACACTGACCGTGATCAGGTCCACACTGTTGAAGGCACATGTATGCACATCAGTAATATTGGTCATTCAACTTTGTGCACCCCTCATGATCCTTTCATGTTAGAGATATTCTTCACATTCCTAATGCATCGACAAACCTTCTTTCAATTCATAGATTTACACTTGATAATCATGTGTTTATTGAGTTTCATCCTTCCTTCTTTTTAATCAAGGACCAAGCTCAAGGAGATATGCCCTAGAGGCAAATAGTAAAAGGGTATTATTGTCATATCTCATTAGTTCATAATAGTTTTATATCATTCTATAACTGTATCAAACGGAAACAATGATACATGTGTGGTATACAAACAAGCCAAGTCCCTAGTAGCCTCTATTCAACTAGTTCATTGGGCAGACGATGATCAAGGTTTCCTGATCATGGGATAAACAAAATTCACTGACAATGAGGTCATATCATATGGAATGATGTGATGGACATTTCCCACCAATGATTGTTGCAACACGATCATGTCACTTAGTTCACGTTGCAAATGTCAGAAGCAGATTGTCCTAATCCTTAGACTGTGATATCATATCAATCACTGTTACCGGAGGATGCTTTGACTATATCAACTATCATCTCGTGACAGGGTGGCTATAAAGGTACATGTTGGATATCCAAAGGAGCATGTAGAGGCAATATGCTTCAAGAGCGGGAATTGTTCTCCTGTGTGACGGGAAGATACAACTGGGCCCACTTGGTGAATTACATCCATGTTACGCAACACATGATTGGGTCATGGGGATGGTATTTCACGGGAACGAGTAAAACAGTAATTGTTGGAAACGAGATTGAACAAGGTATCATGATACCGATGATCAAATCTCGGACAAGTCTTGTATCGCGAACAGGGGAATTGGATATATCGTTTCAGGTTTAACATGATGGAGATTCGTGGAGTACATAGGGGTCAACATGGGTATCCTGGTCCCTCTATTGATCATTGATATGGGTCATTGATACGTCCATAACGTATCTATAATTTTTGATGGTTTTATGCTAATAATATACTTTTGATACTCCTTTTTATACATGATTTATTTGGACTAACCTACTAATAGTTGCAAAAGTGCACAACATTCTTGTTTTATACTTTGATGTGTAGGAATTACCAAGAATATAAGTGGAAACCTTGTTGGAGTCAAATTGGGATTTTCCAGAAATCTGTCTCAGAACTCATTTTGAAGATGGTCACGTTTTGGGTCGAAGCTAGCGTCAAACGGAAAACTCTTCAACTACAAAGTTGTTGGAAATTTTGCGACAAACATTCTGGACATAAAATTTAGCTGATTCCGAGTCCGGACAGGCTCTATAGGCCCGGTTTACTGCAGTCTAAGATGGGTGACGGGAATCCGAGAAACTATATAAAGGGAGGAAACCTAATTCGTCGGAGACACCTCCACCCACGAATTTCAAGCCTCCAGCCACGAAAAGTTCCGCAGCGCCGCCGCCACCGAATGGGAGATTCGGAGGACAGAAAGTCTCTATTCCGGCACCCTGCCGGGACTGGGAAGTGCCCCCGGAGCCATCTCCATCGATCTCCACCTCCATCTCCATCGCCATGGTTGATTCTCATGATGAGGAGGGAGTAGTTCTCTCTCGAGGCTAAGGGTTCTACCGGTAGCTATGTGTTCATCTCTCTCTCTATGCATGATCATATTGTGATCATGAGCTTTGTAATCAAGTAGATCTACCTTGCTACTCAAGTGCTTTAATAGATATCTGCTCTCCCAATGTGTGTGAAAGTGACTGCGTGCACACCATGGTGGCACTTAGGGTAGAGATTACAAATATTTGTTATGAGTTATATTTGGAGTTGGATGTTTCTATAAAATTGTGGTGTTTGTTGGAACCATCTAGAGCTCAAGGTGGCAGTGTGGGGTTTTCTAGATGGGAAAGGCTTACTTTGAGGTGTGTTGTTATAGCCCTACCATGGATTAGAGTGTCCAACCGGAGAGTAGTTCAGAGTAGTATCATAAAGAGATGATATTTATATGAGAGTGTTCACTAGTGAAAGTATGATCCCAAGGCCTTGTTTCTAAGCATTGAAACACCGTTTGCAACTTGATCTATTACATGTTTGCTTGCTGCCATCTTTATTTCAGTTTGCCTTTAGTCTTTTCCTCGCCATCAAAGTATTTTCTAGCACCATTGTCTTATATCCATACCAGTTTTTTTTCACTATCTCTTCGCTGAACTAGTGCACCTATACACCTGACAAGTGTATTGGGTGTGTTGGGGACACAAGAGACTTCTTGTATCTTGATTGCAGGTTTGCTTGAGAGGGATACCTTTGACCACTTCCTCCCTGAGTTCGATAAACCTTGGGTAATCCACTTAAGGAAAACTAGCTCCCGTTCTATAAACTTCTGCACTTGGAGGCCCAACAACTGTCTACAAGAATAGAAGTGCGTAGACATGAAGCTATTTTATGGCGCCGTTGCTGGGGAGGTAGGGTAAAAGGTACTCACACCCTCCAGTGTGAGTGCTCGAAGTTATTTCCTTTAGATTCTGCAATTTTGTCTTTTTGTTTCTTGTTTTCACTAGTTAGGCTTAATGGAAAATAACAACAAAATTAGAGAGATTTATAGTATTTATCTTGAGTTAGGACATGAAGTGTTTGAATAGAAAATTAAAAAACCTATGGAACTTTATTTGCATGCTAATAGCAATATTGTTTGTATAAATTATTGAAGGGAATATGCCTGAGAGGCAATAATAAAGTGGTTATTATCTTATTCCTTGTTTATGATAAATTTTTTTGCATGCTATAATTGTATTAATTTGGAAACGTTAATACATGTGTGTTTAATAAACAAAAAGGAAAGTTCCTAGTTATGCCTCTCTTATAAACTAGCTCGTTGATTAACAAGGTGATCAAGGTTTCCTAAATCATGGACATTGGATGTTGTTAATAACGAGGTCACAACATTAGTTGAATGATGTGATGAACATTCATCCGAAGTATAGGATTACGATCAAAGTCATTGTGTTTATATTGCTATAACATCATACGAAGTAATCCTAGTCCTTAGACCATGAGATCATGGCAATCACTAACACTGGATGAGTATCTTGATAACATCAAATGTCACACCGTGAAAGGGTGATTATAAAGGTGGGTTCAGTACTACGAAAGTGTTATGTAGAGGCTCATGGATCAAGAGTGGGATTTGTCCATTCCGATGACGGATAGATATACTCTGGACCCTCTCGGTGATATCACATTGGTTAGCTTGCAAGCAAGTGATGTGATCACTAGAAGTTATATCACGGGAACAAGAAAATAGTACATGTCGGTAATGAGATCAAACTAGGTATGGAGATACCGATGATCGAATCTCGGACATGTAATATATCACGAGACAAAGGGATTTAGTTACTAGCGTTAAAGGTTCTCACGATCACAGAAGTCATCGTTGAATGTGTAGGAGTCACTATGGATCTCCAGGTCCCGTTTCTGATTATTGATCTGAGAGGGGTCTCGACCATGTCTGCATTATTCGCGAACCATAGGGTCACACACTTAAGGGATACCGACGCAATTTGGAGCAAATATGTTTCAGATAAAGATTTAAGAAAGCGCTGGAATTATTTCAATAGACACTGAAACTGTTTCGGGTGAAATTGCAGAAATTGGTTCTGCATGTAATATTGAAATATTGCAAGGGGTTTTATGTGAATGTTTGTTAATTAAAGTAATTAACAAAATTCTGAATAAAATTAATAAAAGAGTTTTATTAAATGAGAGAGCATTAAATTTGGAAAAATTTAATGCATTTAAAGTGGAGACTTTAAAAGAGAATGTGAAGGGGCATTTTAATGTGGAGGGGGTTACCACCACATGAATGGGGGAGGTGAGGGGTCACCTCCATGAGGCGCCGTCCATGGGGAGGGGCACCCCCCTCCTCCTATAAAAGGCCCCCCTCACACCCCTTCTTCCTCACACCTCCTTATGAAGGATCTCTCTCCCCCTCTAGTATTTTTCCCCCATGGTCTCGGATTAGTGAGATACATGTTCCCGGTGGCTTTATCTAGAAAGGAGTTGCTGCTTCTGCTGCTTTGCTGGAGCGAGGGATGGAGGTTGTCGGGGTACCGGACGTGTGTGTGCGATAACGGATGCACCACTACTTTGTGGTGTTGGACTTGGTGGTGCTGGACTTGCTGGAGCTAGATCTGATGGACATGCTGGAGCCGGACCTGCTGGACTTCATCACGATCTTCAGATTGGCAAGTGTAGGACTGCATCATCCATGAGTTCCATCTCGTTAACAAAGCTTTGTTGTCTTCGAGGGTAAGTTCTCTATGGATGTATATCCACATGCTGCTTGTATCTAGTAGATAGATCTTGGCGTATAGTTCACATCATAGGATTTTTTTTGTTTTCTATGCTGCAAACCCAACAGTGGTACCAGAGCCTGATCTATGTGTAGGTGCTTTGCATGGGTAGAACACATAAGAGTATGTGGGCGGTGCTGATCATGTTATTGCTTCTTATATGTACTTTGGATATTGGTGGCATAGTGGGATGAAGCGGCCCAGACCAACCTTACATGTCATCGCACATGAGATCGGTTCCATGACTGACATGCAACTAGTTTTGCATACGTGGCTGGCAGGTGTCTGTCTCTCCTACTATAGTCAATATCTGATTTACAATGAGTTGTTAATAATTTGGTTATCATCGTTCTGGTTCCATGTTCGTAGGTAAGAACGGTTCTATCTTCGAAAGCCCTAAGCCACGTAAAACTTGCAATTGATAAATCAGAGGCGTCTAGTTTAGATCGTTGTTGGGCTTGTGTCATGATATGGTACTGTTGTTGATGTTTAGTTGATACTCTTACAACACACTTAACGTGTAAGTTCCATAGACCTTGGCCTTACACACAAAGGAATGATAGAGATCATACCACGATGCATATGATGGTGATCAAATGCATGGACCATATCATGCCACTTTACACATATGATGTTCGCATCTTATATTGCTAGTTTGGCATTTTAGTAGCGTTATAAGATGATCCCTCATTTAAATATCAAGATAAAAATGTGTTCTTCCTTAAGTACGCACCGTTTATGTTTCGCCGCTTCAAGACATCACGTGATGATCAGGTGTACTTGAATCCACGATCATATTTCGGGTGTAAGACAGTTTTACACACATGAGTACTAAGGTTCTTACTTGGCGAGCCTAGCATGTACAGACATGGCCTCAGAACACGGACCGAAAGGTTAAGCATGAGTCATATAGTTGATATCATGCCCATATTGATGCTCGCCTTTGAAGCTACACCGACTCACGTGATGATCGGACTTGGTGTAGTGGATTTGGTTCATGTAATCACCAAAAAGGCACGAGGGATGTCGTTTTTGAGTGGGAGTTCATTTCTAATTTGGATTAGTCGAACCAAATTTGTCATAAACTAAATCAAAGTGAATTTGCATAATTTGTTGTAGTCATTGGCATCTGTTTACTACTTTATGCTTAGTTTTAATTGAGATAATAGAACTATAGAATTCTGGATATTTACTTTACGAATTAGTATCGTATTGTTTTGAATGTCAATTTAAAGTTTAGAAGTCCTATTGCAAACTTTCAGCAAACTCTATTTACTCCATGAAGTTTAATAAGTAGTATTAAATCAAGAGTAAGAATTCCAATGTTAGTATCTAAAGTATCATGTTTGCCTCCATGATTCTTGATATTCAAAAGTTATTTTAATATCAAGGTTATCTAGGAGCTGAAATAATTGTTTCAGAAACCATCATGTGTGAAAGATATTGTGATAACTGAAACAATGTTTATGGTTGCAATATGATAGAGTATAGTTTAACAAAATATACGTTCTCATATTGTATGAGAATTTGTGAAGGTTGGAGACGCTAGGCGTCCTAATCTACCAAAAAGGTTTTGGGAACTGATATTATACTCACGATTCATCCTTATAGGCTATTGTAGCTTGATCATGAAAGTTGTCATGATAAGGATGAATAGAAGATGTAAGTAAAATGTTTACTACATTAAAAGATTACTAAAGAATGGATTTTCGAATGAATACAAAACATTTGATGATGGTGATCCACTTCAAAGTGCAAGTCCAAATGTATTAGTATTTGACTATACACGCTTTGTACTATGTGTCATGTGAATGACACCACTATTGATGTTGATATATTCTTTTAAAAGGAAAAGGAATTGCTCAAAGAGAATCTATAGAATATTTGGCAGAAAAGAAAAGTTGGAGATGTCCAGCTTAGGTATATAGAAGATATACATGTTATGGCTGTATTCTTTGCTTGTTAAACAATGTGGTTCTTAGGTATTGGATACCGATATTGGATACCGAATTGGTTGGTGTGAAGTGTCATACAGAACAACACAATTCATGAACTGCAACGGCCTAAGTAACTAGCAAGAGAATAAGTGATGATGTTCATCGAAACAAATAAAGTGTTATTATGTTTTTCGTTGTCGTCAAACCTAACCTTCAAGATTTGTTTTAATAATTGTTATTTTGTTCCGGTATTACGAGAACAATGGTTGTTCAAATAATTACCGTATTCCATAAAGGTGGATGAACTTTTACAAGTCTAGTTGTAGAAATCACATCCATAAACATTATTGCTAAAATGTCGCAAGACAAATGATTGAAAGATCACTTATGAAGTGACATCGCTATTTAAATTATATTGGAAAGAAAACATGAAGAAACTTCATGTTGATGGATTTTTGGAGTCTTTGATTTTGATCAACTGACGCTTGTGAGACTTTCCTTGAGATAATTGAAACTCCATCCATAGGCCAAAGAGGAACGGATGACTAACTTATTGGATATCATACATATTGATGTATATAGTCCATTATATGTAGCCATATGCGATGGATCTTTTTGCTTCATATGCTTTCTCCAGAAATTTGAGTGAATATATCTATATATTTACTTAATAAGGAAGAAGTATGAAACATTTGAAAGTTGTTCAAAGACTTTCAAGATGAAGTGAAAAATCATTGTAACAAGAAAATAAAAGAGTTTATGATTTGATCATAAAGGAAGATATTTGAGTTACAGGTTTAGCAAAACACCTAAGATTTGAGGAATTGTTCCATGATTTGTGTTTCCCGATAAACCATAGTAGTATGGCATATTCGAGAGATGAAATCAAAACATGTTTGACATGGTAAGATCAAAGGTGTCATTTATAAAACTGCCACTATGTTTTAAGGATTAAAGCTTTAGAGTCTACCGCTTTTACACTGAAAAGAGCGCCATCATGATCCGTTGAAATGACACCATATGAGTTATGGTTTGGGATAAAACCCGAATTGTCTTTTCTTAAATTTTGGTATGCTACGCATAAGTAAAATGTTTACAACCAAAGTCGGATAATCACGTCTTTGTAGGTTATCCTAAAGAATTTGTTGGGCATTCCTCCATAACACCGAGGACAAAAGAGTTTGTCGCTTGAAACGTCAAGTTTCTCGAGAAGGAATTTTTCGCGAAAAGTTAAGTGGGAGGACAATAGAACTTTGATAAGGTTGTTGAACCTTAGCTATATGTGCTAAGTAGCGCAGCGCCGGAAAGTGTCCCGGTGGCGGCCACAATGCTCATGCCTCTCGTGATTACAAAGGTTGTGATCTTAGAGATTAGAGTTCCTATTGAACCGTGTGGGTCGGTAAGAATCAAATAGTGAGATTTGATAAACAAGTCATTATTGTTTTGACAATGATGAACCGACTGCATGCAAAGAAGCGATGATGGGCCCTGACTCCATAAAATGACTAGAATTCATAGAATCCGTGATAGTATCCATACACGAGAAATCAAGTTTCTAAACTTGGAAGACCCTCCGGAAAGGCGTGAAGCCTATCGGTCGTGTTTGGATCTATAAAGAAATAGACATGGATGTTTAATATCTATGAAATAGTCGACATGTCAGAAAGAAGTTTACGGGAATCTTTCATAGCGATATTTAGTCTTCACGGATTAATGTAGGAACCACTACATATAATTTGGTGTATGGTAGTTGAACAAACAAAACAATGTTCTTATAATAGAATGGTTACCTAGGACGTGTACAAGACACGGTCTAAAGGGTTTTGTTAATTCAAAGGGCGCTAAAAGGGCATGCAAACTTCAATAGTTGAAGTGAGCATAGCGGAGTTGGAATCTTCACCATGATGAAAATGTTAAAGGAGTTTAATTTCATCGGAGACGATGAAGATGCTTGCATTTGCAAGAAATTAAGTGGGAGCACTGAGACAAATTTCCAATACAATATGTAGAGTACATATTGTTGATTGGAAATGATGTATCTTTTATTGACACAAGTTAAGAATTTCATTAAAACAGGATTTCGATGAAAGACTTGGGCAAAACCGAAATATTTGGCATCAATGTTTATATGGATAGATTGAGGCACTAATATGGTTGTGCCAGACGTACATATATGAGATATTGAAAGGGTTCAATATGGAAACAACAAGAAAGGTTCTTGCTGTTGGAATTATGCCCTAGAGGCAATAATAAAGATGTTATTATTATAATTCTTGTTCGTGATAAAGTTTATATTCCATGCTAGAATTGTATTAAGCGGAAACATTAATACTTGTGTGGTTTGTGAACAACACCGTGTCCCTAGTACGCCTCTATGAACTAGCTCATTGATCAATGATGGTTAAGGTTTCCTAACCATAGACATGAGTTGTCAATTGATAATGAGATTATATCATTGAGAGAATGATATGGTGGACAGACCCAAACTAAGCGAAGCAATTAGATCGTGTCATTGTGTTCATCTTTGCGAAGCTTTTCCTATGTCAAATATTGTATTCCTTAGACCATGAGATAATACAACTCCCTGGTATCGGAAGAAAGCTTTGAGGTCATCAAACGTCATCCTATGAGAGGGTGATCATAAAGGTGTCTCTCAGGTGATCGGAAAGTATCTGTTGGGTTGTATGTATCGAGATGGGATTTGTCCCTCCCAAGTCGGAGAGGTATACTTCGGGCCCACTCGGTAATCGATATCAACACCGCTTGCAAGCATGTGGTTAAGGAGTTAATCACAAAGTGATATCGGATTACGGAACGAGTAAAGTACTTGCTGTGAACGAGATTGAACTAGGTATGACGATACCGACGATCGAATCTCGGGCAAGTAAAATATCGCGAGACGAAGGGAATATATATATGGGATTGATTGAATCCTGGCATCGTGGTTCATCCGATATGATCATCGATGAATGTGTGGGAGTCAATATGGGTGCCTAGACCCCGCTGTTGATTATTGATAGAAGATCATGTCTGCATATTCTCGAACCCGCAGGGTCACACACTTAACGTGTCTCGACGCTAGGATAGATTGGATAATTGGTTTATGAATTTTTGTTCGGAGTCTCGGATGGGATCCAGGACATCACGAGAGGTTCCGGAGTGGTCCGGAGAATAAGATTCATATAAGGCAGTGCAGTTTTTGGAGTTCGGAATTGTTCCGGGTTAATCGGTATTGTACCGGAAGCTTCTAGAACCTTCCGGAAGGGGACCAACGTGGCCCCACCTTCCGGGAGGGGGCATGGGCCTATGAGGGAGTGTCCTGGCCGCATTGGGCCAGGGGCACAAGGCCCCATAGGGCCCAGCCGATTCTAGATAGGTTTAAATCGTTTAAACTAGAGATAAGATAGGGTTTCTAGAAGGGAGAGTTTAAATCGTTTAAACTAGAGATAGGCTTGGAGGATGGGCAAGGGCTGGCCGCACCCCCCTCTATCTATAGAGGGCTGGTGCGCCCCTTCCCCCTCAACACACACCTTCCCCTCCAACCCTAGCCGCCCTGCTGCCCTTCCTCTCTCCCTCCCGACTGTTTGTAGGCGAAGCCCTGCTGCAGAAATTCTCCACCATATACACCACGCCGTCGTGTTGTAGATCCAATCCATCTCTCCACCATACTTGCTGGTCCGAGGAAGGAGGAGACGTCGAGGTGCTACACATGTGCATCTCACGGAGGCACCGCCACTTGTGGTGCTAGATCGGATCGGATCGCGAGGAGGAGAAGCGAGTACGACTACATCACCCACGTTCCGACGAACGTTCCGCTGTGCGAATCTTCAAGGGTATGAAGATCTAATCCAATCTCTCTCGTTGTTTGCATCTCCTAGATTAGATCTTGGCTTTCCTTCTGTTCGCTTCCGTAGAAAATTTTGATTTACTATGCTGCGAAACCCTTCAGTGGTATCAGAGCTAGATCTATGCGTAGATGTGTTTCACGAGTAGAACGCAACATGGTTGTTGCGGACGTTGATGTTTTCTGTTGCAAGCCTCTTGTTTGTGTTCTTCTTATGACGCGGGATAGTGAGATTGAAGCGGTCCAGGCCAACCTTACGCGACGTCGTTCGCGAGACCGGCTCCGCACTTGACGTGTGGCTTGTACCACACATGCGGCTGGTGGATGTCAGTTTCTCTCACTATAGTTGTCATGGGATTAACACCGGAGTTTGGCAACCATAATATCACCGTTGTGGCTTTCCGTAGGTAAGATTCGTTCTTAGCATCTACTCCCATAAGCCACGTAAAACATGCAACAACAAAGTAGAGGCGTCTAACTTGTTTTTGTAGGGAGTGTTTTCTGTGATATGGTATGGCCCAAGATGTGATGTGTATAATGTATGCGATGATCATGTTTTGTAATGTTTCACGACTTGCATGTCGATGAGTACACAACCGGCAGGAGCCATATGGTTGTCTTTATAATTGTGTATGACCTGCGAGTCAACTTCTTATACGCCATGTAATAGCTTTACCTTATCGCTAAGTAGTTAGCAATAGTTGTAGTTGCTATTCGTGGTGGAGGCAATCATGGTGGAGTGATGGAGATCATGCCGGAACGCACAAGATGGAGATCATTGCGCGAAGATTGGCTATACCATGTCACATAAAGTTATATGCATGTGATGTTTATCCTTTTATGTATCTTATTATGCTTAGATCGCGACGGTAGCATTATAAGATGATTCCTCACTTAAAGATCAAGATAAAAACTGTGTTCTCCCCAAGTATGCACCGTTGCGAAAGTTCGTCGTGTCCAAGCATCACGTGATGATCGGGTGCTATAGACTCTACGCTCACATACAACGGGTGCAAGCCAGTTTTGCACACGCGGAAATACTTGGGTCTAGCTTGACGAGCCTAGCATGTACAGACATGGCCTCGGAACACAAGAACCGAAAGGTTAAGCATGAGTCATAAGAATGATATGATCGACACTTCGTTGTCCACCATTGAAACCACATCTCTTCTCGTGATGATCGGATTAGGTGTGGTGAATTTGGATCGTGTTCACTAAACAACTTGAGGGATGTTGAATTTAGTGGGAGTTCATCTAGTAATTTGATTAAGTTGAACTATTTATCATGAACATAGTCTAAATTGTACTTGCAAATACTGTAGATCACATGGCCAAGTCCAACTTCAACTTCAACGTTTTTGCTGAGAAAGAAAAGCTTAGAAACAATGGGTCTAACTTCACCAACTGGTTCCGCAATCTAAGAATCATTCTGTCTAGCGGACAAAAGGACTATGTCCTAGAGAAAGCGTTAGGTAACCCCCCTGCTGCAACTGCGCCGGCTGATGAGAAAGCTGTCTATCAGTCGCGCAAAGATGATTATGGTGTGATTAAGAGCACCATGTTGTTTGCTATGGAACCGGAACTTCAAAATCGTTTTGAAAACTATCCCGGGCCCTTTGAGATTCTCGAAGAGCTGAAAACCATGTTTCAGACTCAGGCCCGTTCTGAGAGATATGAGATCTCTGAGAAGTTCTTTAACTGCAAGATGGAGGAAGGGAGTTCCGTTAGTGAGCACGCCATTAAGATGTCGGGCTACACTCAACGCCTTGAGCAACTGGACTGCAAGATTCCAGAGGAGCTCAAGATTGACAGGGTTCTGCAATCACTTCCTCCTAGCTACAAAAGTTTTGTAGTGACTCATAATCAGATTGGTTCCACTGATACGATCACCGAGCTCTTCGCAAAGCTGAAGGCTGCGGAGGTGGACATCAAGAAGGATAATCATGTGTTGATGGTCAACAAGCCCTCCTTTAAGAAAGGTAAAGGTGCAAAGAAGCCCTTCAATAAAGGCGGCGGCAAGCGCGTTGCCCCTGCTGAGAAGAAGCTCAAGTCTGGTCCCAAGCCGGACACTGAGTGCTTCTATTGCAAGGACAAGGGTCACTGGAAGCGCAACTGTCCGAAGTACTTTGCGGACAAGAAGGCTGGCACCATCAAAGGTATATTTGATATACATGTTATTGATGTTTTCCTTACTAGCCCTCGTTGTAGTGCCTGGGTATTTGATACCGGTTTAGTTGCTAATATTTGTAACTCGAAACAGGAGCTACGGAATAGACGGCGGCTTGCGAGGGATGAGGTGACGATGCGCGTTGGCAACGGATCAAGAGTTGATGTGATGGCCGTCGGCACGCTCTCCTTAGTTTTACCTTGGGATTAGTTTTAAACCTTAATAAATGTTATTATGTGCCTGCGTTGAGCATGAACATTATTTCTGGATCGTGTTTATTGCAAGACGGTTATTCATTTAAATCGGAGAATAATGGTTGTTCTATTTATATGAGTAACATCTTTTATGGTCATGCACCTCTTGTGAATGGTTTATTTCTTCTAAATCTCGAAAGGGATGAAACACACATCCATAACATTGAGGCCAAGAGATGCAAAGTAGATAGTGATAATACTACTTATTTGTGGCACTGTCGTCTAGGTCATATTGGTGTAAAGCGCATGAAGAAACTCCATTCTGATGGACTTTTGGAGTCTCTTGATTTTGAATCATTTGACACATGCGAACCATGCCTCATGGGCAAGATGATCAAAACCCCGTTCTCTGGTATGATGGAGCGAGCAACGGACTTGTTGGAAATCATACATACCGATGTATGCGGACCGATGAGTGTTTCGACACGCGGTGGATATCGCTATTTTCTCACTTTTACCGATGACTTAAGTAGATATGGGTATATCTATTTAATGAAACATAAATCTGAAACGTTTGAAAAGTTCAAAGAATTTCAGAATGAAGTGGAGAACCATCGTAACAGAAAGATTAAGTTTCTACGATCCGATCGTGGGGGCGAATATTTGAGTTATGATTTTCTCACGCATCTCAAAGCAAGTGGAATCGTTTCACAACTCACGCCACCCGGAACACCACAGCGCAATGGTGTGTCTGAACGCCGGAATCAAACCCTATTAGATATGGTCCGATCGATGATGTCTCTTACTGATTTGCCGTTATCATTTTGGGGTTATGCATTAGAAACCGCTGCATTCACTTTAAATAGGGCTCCATCTAAATCCGTTGAGACGACACCGTATGAACTGTGGTTTGGTGCTAAACCTAAGTTGTCGTTTCTTAAAGTTTGGGGATGCGAAGCTTACGTCAAGAAGTTGATGCCGGACAAGCTCGAACCCAAAGCGGAGAAATGCGTCTTCATAGGATACCCTAAGGAAACTATTGGGTATACCTTCTATCACAGAACCGAAGGCAAAGTGTTTGTCGCAAAGAACGGTTCCTTTCTTGAGAAGGAGTTTCTCTCGAAAGAAGTGAGTGGGAGGAAAGTAGAGCTAGACGAGGTTATTGAACCTTCTCTTGAATTGGAGAGTAGCGCAGCACCTGAAATTGTTCCAGTGCCGCCTGCACCAACAATAGAGGAAGCAAATGACAAGGATCATGAAGCTTCGGACGGTGCTGCTACTGAACGTCGCAGGTCGACAAGGTCGCGTGACCCTCCTGAGTGGTACGGCAACCCTGTCTTGACTGTCTTGTTAGTAGAAGACAGTGAACCTACGAACTATGAGGAAGCGATGATGAGCCCAGACTCTGAGAAATGGCTAGAAGCCATGAAATCCGAATTGGGATCCATGAGCGAAAACCAAGTATGGACTTTGGTGGACCCTCCTAGCGACCGAAAGGCCGTTGAGTGCAAATGGATCTTCAAGAAGAAAACGGACGCGGATGGTAATGTTATCGTCTATAAAGCACGGCTTGTTGCGAAAGGTTTTCGACAAGTTCAAGGTGTTGACTACGATGAGACTTTCTCTCCCGTAGCGATGTTTAAGTCCATTCGGATTTTATTAGCAATTGCTGCGTTTCATGATTATGAAATATGGCAAATGGATGTCAAGACTGCTTTCCTCAATGGCAACATTGATGAAGAGTTGTATATGATGCAACCCGAAGGTTTTGTCGATCCTAAGGATGCTGATAAAGTATGCAAACTTCAGCGTTCCATTTATGGACTGAAGCAAGCATCTCGGAGTTGGAACCTTCGTTTTGATCAAGTGATCAAGAGCTTTGGATTTGTTCCAAATTGCTACGAAGCTTGCATCTACAAGAAAGTGAGTGGGAGCTCGGTGACGTTTCTGGTACTATATGTGGATGACATATTGATTATTGGAAATGACATCAACATGCTTAACGAAGTGAAGAGTTATTTGAACAAGTGTTTTTCAATGAAAGACCTAGGTGAAGCTGCTTATATATTGGGCATCAAAATCTATAGAGATAGACAAAGACGCCTGATAGCTTTAAGCCAGAGTACATACCTAGACAAAGTTCTGAAAAGGTTCAGAATGGATAAGGCATTGAAAGGTTCAGTGCCTATGTTGTCAGGTAAGATATTGAGCAAGGCTCAGTGTCCAGCTACGGTAAATGATAGGGAAGCTATGAGCAAAGTGCCTTATGCCTCGGCCATAGGTTCCATCATGTATGCCATGCTGTGTACCAGACCGAATGTGTCCAATGCTCTTAGTTTGACGAGCAGATATCAAAGTGATCCAGGAGTGGAACACTGGACAGCCGTGAAGAACATCCTAAGGTACCTAAATAGGACTAAAGAAATGTTCTTAGTCTATGGGGGTGATGAACAACTCGTCGTAAAAGGTTACGTCGATGCTAGTTTCGACACCGACAAGGATGATTCTGAATCTCAGACAGGATACGTGTATATTTTGAATGGAGGAGCTGTGAGCTGGAGAAGCTGCAAGCAAAGCGTGATCGCGGGATCTACAGTAGAAGCGGAATACATGGCTGCTGCAGAAGCGTCAAGTGAAGGAGTTTGGATCAGAAACTTCATCACTGAGCTTGGCGTGGTTCCAAGTGCATTGGACCCACTGGAGATATTGTGTGACAACACTGGCGCCATAGCACTCGCTAAGGAACCAAGATATCATCCAAAGACCAAGCATATCAACCGCAAGTTTCATATAATCCGAGATTATATAGCAGATGGAGATCTGAAGATCAGCAAAGTACATACAGATCTGAATGTCGCAGATCCATTGACTAAACCTCTTCCACGTGTAAAACATGATCAGCACCTCAGTGCCATGGGTGTGAGATTGTTGCCAAATGTAAACTAGATTATTGACTCTAGTGCAAGTGGGAGACTGTTGGAATTATGCCCTAGAGGCAATAATAAAGATGTTATTATTATAATTCTTGTTCGTGATAAAGTTTATATTCCATGCTAGAATTGTATTAAGCGGAAACATTAATACTTGTGTGGTTTGTGAACAACACCGTGTCCCTAGTACGCCTCTATGAACTAGCTCATTGATCAATGATGGTTAAGGTTTCCTAACCATAGACATGAGTTGTCAATTGATAATGAGATTATATCATTGAGAGAATGATATGGTGGACAGACCCAAACTAAGCGAAGCAATTAGATCGTGTCATTGTGTTCATCTTTGTGAAGCTTTTCCTATGTCAAATATTGTATTCCTTAGACCATGAGATAATACAACTCCCAGGTATCGGAAGAAAGCTTTGAGGTCATCAAACGTCATCCTATGAGAGGGTGATCATAAAGGTGTCTCTCAGGTGATCGGAAAGTATCTGTTGGGTTGTATGTATCGAGATGGGATTTGTCCCTCCCAAGTCGGAGAGGTATACTTCGGGCCCACTCGGTAATCGATATCAACACCGCTTGCAAGCATGTGGTTAAGGAGTTAATCACAAAGTGATATCGGATTACGGAACGAGTAAAGTACTTGCTGTGAACGAGATTGAACTAGGTATGACGATACCGACGATCGAATCTCGGGCAAGTAAAATATCGCGAGACGAAGGGAATATATATATGGGATTGATTGAATCCTGGCATCGTGGTTCATCCGATATGATCATCGATGAATGTGTGGGAGTCAATATGGGTGCCCAGACCCCGCTGTTGATTATTGATAGAAGATCATGTCTGCATATTCTCGAACCCGCAGGGTCACACACTTAACGTGTCTCGACGCTAGGATAGATTGGATAATTGGTTTATGAATTTTTGTTCGGAGTCTCGGATGGGATCCGGGACATCACGAGAGGTTCCGGAGTGGTCCGGAGAATAAGATTCATATAAGGCAGTGCAGTTTTTGGAGTTCGGAATTGTTCCGGGTTAATCGGTATTGTACCGGAAGCTTCTAGAACCTTCCGGAAGGGGACCAACGTGGCCCCACCTTCCGGGAGGGGGCATGGGCCTATGAGGGAGTGTCCTGGCCGCATTGGGCCAGGGGCACAAGGCCCCATAGGGCCCAGCCGATTCTAGATAGGTTTAAATCGTTTAAACTAGAGATAAGATAGGGTTTCTAGAAGGGAGAGTTTAAATCGTTTAAAGTAGAGATAGGCTTGGAGGATGGGCAAGGGCTGGCCGCACCCCCCCTCTATCTATAGAGGGCTGGTGTGCCCCTTCCCCCTCAACACACACCTTCCCCTCCAACCCTAGCCGCCCTGCTGCCCTTCCTCTCTCCCTCCCGACTGTTTGTAGGCGAAGCCCTGCTGCAGAAATTCTCCACCATATACACCACGCCGTCGTGTTGTAGATCCAATCCATCTCTCCACCATACTTGCTGGTCCGAGGAAGGAGGAGACGTCGAGGTGCTGCACGTGTGCATCTCACGGAGGCACCGCCACTTGTGGTGCTAGATCGGATCGGATCGCGAGGAGGAGAAGCGAGTACGACTACATCACCAACGTTCCGACGAACGTTCTGCTGTGCGAATCTTCAAGGGTATGAAGATCTAATCCAATCTCTCTCGTTGTTTGCATCTCCTAGATTAGATCTTGGCTTTCCTTCTGTTCGCTTCCGTAGAAAATTTTGATTTACTATGCTGCGAAACCCTTCACTTGCTGCATGGAAAGAATTGTATCAAGATTCAAGTGTTTCAACACTTGGTGAGTAAAATCACATGAAGATTTTGATCGATTATACCGTGATATGTATATATCCAGATATGTCCTATGCTCTGAATGTTATGAGCACATACCAGAATGATTCATAAGATGATCATTGGGCGATAGTAAAGATATTCTTATGAGCTTTGGAAGAACTAAGAATATATCATGTATAAGTGACAAATAGTTGTAGATAGTTCATTGTAAAGAGTTACATTGATACTAATTTGTCACAAGATACGAATTAAAATTTATCTCAATTTAGACTATGGGTGGCACAATGTAATGGAAAGGATGTTCCATGATGGATTTGGATGAGTTCCAAAGTTAAGACATTGTGACGGATACTACAACAAAAGGCTAAGTATATGACTGCTATAGTAGCAGCATAGGAGGGCATTTGTGTTAAGTAGTTTGTTGTCAAACTAGGTGTGGTTCAAAGTGGGCTAATACTATGAAGATATATTGTATGACAATAATATCAACATATTTTAACCCGAACAAACTAAAGGTCTCACCAAAGGACCAAATTTATATAATGCCATCTCATTTGAGAATGAGTGATGCGTAGAGACGCAAAGACATGCAAATACACACGGACCTGAAACTGTCAGATCCGGAGATTATGTTAACCACTAGCAATCGCGTATATGCAACACCAGAAAGCCATAGGTGTTTAATACGCAAAGTTTTTTTTTCAAACTAGATTATTGACTCTAGTGCAAGTGGGAGACTGAAGGGAATATGGCCAAGAGGCAATAATAAAGTGGTTATTATCTTATTCCTTGTTTATGATAAATGTTTTTTGCATGCTTTAATTGTATTAATTTGGAAACGTTAATACATGTGTGTTTAATAAACAAAAAGGAAAGTTCCTAGTTAAAACTAGCTCGTTGATTAACAAGATGATCAAGGTTTCCTGATCATGGACATTGGATGTTGTTAATAATGAGGTCACAACATTAGTTGAATGATGTGATGAACATTCATCCGAAGTATAGCATTACGATCAAAGTCATTGTGTTTATATTGCTATAACATCATACGAAGTAATCCTAGTCCTTAGACCATGAGATCATGTCAATCACTAACACTGGAAGAGTATCTTGATAACATCAAACGTCACACCGTGAAAGGGTGATTATAAAGGTGGGTTCAGTACTACGAAAGTGTTATGTAGAGGCTCATGGATCAAGAGTGGGATTTGTCCATCCCGATGACGAATAGATATACTCTGGGCCCTCTCGGTGATATCACATTGGTTAGCTTGCAAGCAAGTGATGTGATCACTAGAATGTTATATCACGGGAACAAGAAAAGAGTACATGTCACTAACGAGATCAAACTAGGTATGGAGATACCGATGATCGAATCTCGGACATGTAATATATCGCGAGACAAAGGGATTTAGTTACTAGCGTTAAAGGTTCTCACGATCACAGACGTCATTGTTGAATGTGTAGGAGTCAGTATGGATCTCCAGGTCCCGCTTATGACTATTGATCTGAGAGGGGTCTCGATCATGTCTGCATTATTCGCGAACCGTAGGGTGACACACTTAAGGGATACCGACACCATTTGGAGCAAATATGTTTCAGATAAATATTTAAGAAAGTGCTGGAATTATTTCAATAGACACTGAAACTGTTTCGGGTGAAATTGCAGAAATTGGTTCTGCATGTAATATTGAAATGTTGCAAGGGGTTTTATGTGAATGTTTGTTAATTAAAGTAATTAACAAAATTCTGAATAAAATTAATAAAAGAGTTTTATTAAATTAGAGAGCATTAAATTTGGAGAAATTTAATGCATTTAAAGTGGAGACTTTAAAAGAGAATGTGAAGATGCATTTTAATGTGGAGGGGGTTACCACCACATGAATGGGGGAGGTGAGGGGTCACCTCCATGAGGCGCCGGCCATGGGGAGGGGCACCCTCCTCCTCCTATAAAAGGCCCCCCTCACACCCCTTCTTCCTCACACCTCCTCGTGAAGGATCTCTCTCCCCCTCTAGTATTTTTCCCCCATGGTCTCAGATTAGCGAGATACATGTTCCCGGTGGCTTTATCTAGAAAGGAGTTGCTGCTTCCGCTGCTTTGCTTGAGCGAGGGACGTAGGTTGTCGGGGTACTGGACGTGTGTGCGATCACGGATGCACCGTTGCTTTGCGGTGCTGGACTTGGTGGTGCTGGACTTGCTGGAGCTGGATCAGGTAGACGTGCTGGAGCCGGACCTGCTGGACTTCATCACGATCTTGAGATCGGCAAGTGTATGACTGCATCATCCATGATTTCCATCTCGTTAACAAAGCTTTGTTGTCTTCGAGGGTAAGTTCTCTGTGGATGTATATCCACCCGTTGCTTGTATCTAGTAGATAGATCTTGGCGTATAGTTCACATCGTAGGAATTTTTTTGTTTTCTATGCTGCGAACCCAACAATTCTTTAGACACCATTATTGCTAATGCTATGGAAAAGTCTAAGCTTAGGGAAGCTAGTTTTTATGAAAATAAACTTTTTAGTTCCCCAACTTTGGAAGATAGCTATTCTATTGCTTATGATGATACCAAACCTCCAATATATGATGATTACAATGATGAATATGATATTCTCAGTACACCTACTATTGAGGAGAAAATTAATTATAATTACAATATGCTTCCTATATTTGATGATTATGGTAATGAGAATAATAATGATAGCTATTTTGTTGAATTTTCTCCCACTATGATTAATAAGAATAACTATGCTTATATGGAGAGTAATAATTGTTTATGCATGTGCCTCATCATAAGAATGTTTTATGTGATAGTTATATTGTTAATTTTATTCATGCTGCTACTAAAAGTTATTATGAGAGAGGGAAACATGGGCTTATGTATCTCAACATTATTAAGTTTCCCCTCTTTATGTTGAAAGTCTTGAAGTTGCACTTGTTTTGCTTTCCTATGATTGTTTCTTTGTGCTTT
The DNA here is from genome assembly GCA_916181665.1 of Avena sativa. Classification (NCBI taxonomy): domain Eukaryota; kingdom Viridiplantae; phylum Streptophyta; class Magnoliopsida; order Poales; family Poaceae; genus Avena; species Avena sativa. The sequence continues at coordinate 451,954,766 of OV702295.1, read as the reverse complement.
CATGACTTGTTTCTTTACAAGATTCCTATGCATAGGAACTAGGTTAGACTTGTGCTTTGAATTTGCTTCTTGATGCTCTCTTTTACTTCAATTCACATTTCTTATGTGAGCATCTTATCAAACTATGATGCCTAACTTAAAGGCGTTAAAGAAAAGTACTTATTGGGAGATAACCCAAAAGTTTTAGATGAGTCTTGGAAGTTATTACCTCTGGAATAACCGCCCCTTATCATTTTTATTTGCTATTTGTGCCAAGAGTAACCTCTAATGAGATAGAAGTAATGCTTGGGAATGTTGCTGTCCCGAAATAGATTTTTGTGCTTTACTGTAAAAAATCGTGTAAAATCTCTGTATGTCGTTTTGAGGCGTGAATTTTTGTGACTCTGCCCCACGTTGTTATCTAACTTTCGTTAGTTCAACACTTTTCGATTTGAGCAACAGAAGGTCTTCTAAAAAATTGGTTTTTACCTGCTGGTCTGTTTTGACAGATTTCTAACATTATTTGCATTTGCTTCTTGTTGGTTCCTTTTTGGGTTCTCTTTGGAGAATTGAGATTTTCAAGGGAAGTGCTACAGTAGTTTGTGTTTTAATGGAAGTTTTATTGGTGTTGAAACTGAAACAAAAGACTTATTACGTTGAGTGCACTAATGTTGCTAATAAAGATTGTGTGAAGTTTTGTATGAAGGAAGAATTCCAGGTGTATGGAGAGAATGATGTAATGAGATGAAGAATGGACTAAACCTCAAGCTTGGGGATGCCACCCATGTCACCCCAAGAAATATCCAAGAAGTACATGTATCAAAGCTTGGGGATGCCCAAGGCATTGCTGGGTTCGCAACATAGAAAACAAAAAAATTCCTATGATGAGAACTATACGCCAAGATCTATCTACTAGATACAAGCAACAGGTGGATATACATCCATAGAGAACTTACCCTTGAAGACAACAGAGTTTTGTTAACGAGTTGGAACTCGTGGATGATGTAGTCGTACGCTTGCCGATCTCAAGATCGTGTGGAAGTCCTAGCGCCGCAAATCAGTAGCGCATCCGTCCTCGCACACACGTTCAAGCCACCGGACAACCTCCACCTCCTCGCTCCAGCAAATCAGCGGAAGCATCAACTCCTTCCAGACACAAGGCCACTAGGAACATGTATCTCGCTAATCCGAGACCATGGGGAAATATATCTAGAGGGGGAGAGAGATCCTTCACGAGGAGGTATGCTTTGTGAGGGAGGAGAGGGGGGCCTTTTATAGGAGGGGCTCCTCCCCTCCCATGGCCGGCGGCCAAGGGGGGTGCCCCCACCTCTTCCTCATTCATGTGGTGGAAGCTCCACTCACATCAATTTAGCCTCCACCCAAAATTCCACTCACATGCATTAAATTTCCACCAAATTTAATGCAACTCTCAATTAATAAAACTATTTTATTTATTTTATTCAAAATTTTGTTAATTACTTTAATTAACAAACATTCACATAAAACCCCTTGTAACATTTCAATATCACATGTAGAACCAATTTCTGCAATTTCACCCGAAACATTTCTGGTTTCTATCGAAACAATTCATGTGCTTTGCAATTCTTTCGTCTGAAACATATGTGATCCAAAATGGTGTTCGACAACCCTTAAGTGTGTCACCCTACGGTTTGCAAATAATGCAGACATGATTGAGACCCCTCTCAAATCAATAATCAGAAGCGGGACCTGGAGATCCAAACTGACTCCTACACATTCAACGATGACTTCTGTGATCATGAGAACCTTTAATGCTAGTAACTTAATCCCTTTGTCTCATGATATAATACATGTCCGAGATTCAATCATCGGGATCCAAAATACCTAGTTTGATCTCGTTACCTACATGCACTCTTTTCAGGTTCCCGTGATATAATATTCTAGTGATCACATCACTTGCTTGCAAGCTATCTTAATGTGATATCATCGAGAGGGCCTAGAGTATATCTATCCGTCATCGGGATTGAAAAATTCCACTCTTGATCCATGAGCCTCAACATAACACCTTCGTAAGCACTGAACCCACCTTTATAGTCACCATGTTACGGTGTGACGTTTGATGTTATCAAGATACTCTTCCGGTGTTAGCAATTAACATGATCTCATGGTCTAAGGACTAAGATTACTTCGTATGATGTTATAGCAATATAAACATAATGACTTTGATTGTAATGCTATACTTCGGATGAATGTTCATCACATCATTTCACAAATGTTGTGACCTCGTTATTAACAACATCCAATGTCCATGATCATAAAACTTTGATCATCTTGTTAATCAACGAGCTAGTCTATAAGAGAAGCATAACTAGGAACCTTTTATTTGTTTATTAAACACACATGTATTAACGTTCCTATCAATACAATTATAGCATGCAAAATAAACATCTATCATATACAAGGAATACATAATAACAACTTTATTATTGCCTCTCAGGGCATATTTGCTTCAGTCTGCCACTTGCACTAGAGACAATAATCTAGTTCACATAGTGATAAATCTAACACCCATGGAGTTCTGGTGTTGATCATGTTTTGCCCTAGGGAGTGAAGGGAATATGCCCGATAGGAAATAATAAAGTGGTTATTATCTTATTCCATGTTTATGATAAATGTTTATTTTACATGCTAGAATTGTATTGATCGGAAACCTCAATACATGTGTGTTTAATAAACAAAAAGGGTTCCTAGTTATGCCTCTCTTATAGACTAGCTTGTTGATTAACAAGATGATCAAGGTTTCCTGATCATGGACATTGGATGTTGTTAATAACAAGGTCACACCATTGGTGGAATGATGTGATGAACATTCATCCGAAGTATAGCATTATGATCAAAGTCATTATGTTTATATTGCTATAACATCATACGAAGTAATCTTTATCCTTAGACCATGAGATCATGTTAATTGCTAACACCGGAAGAGTATCTTGATAACATCAAACGTCACACCATAACAGGGTGACTATAAAGGTGGGTTTAGTGCTACGAAGGTGTTATGTTGAGGCTCATGGATCAAGAGTGGTATTTGTCCATCCCGATGACGGATAGATATACTCTGGGCCCTCTCGGTGATATCACATTAAAATAGCTTGCAAGCAAGTGATGTGATCACTAGAATGTTATATCACGGGAACGAGAAAAGAGTGCATGTCGGTAACGAGATCAAACTAGGTATGGAGATACCGATGATCGAATCTCGGACATGTAATATATCGCGGGACAAAGGGATTTAGTTACTAGCGTTAAAGGTTCTCATGATCACAGAAATCATCGTTGAATGTGTAGGAGTCAGTATGGATCTCCAGGTCCCACTTCTGATTATTGATCTGAGAGGGGTCTCGATCATAACTGCATTATTCGCGAACCGTAGGGTGACACACTTAAGGGATACCGACACCATTTGGAGAAATTACGTTTCAGATAAAGATTTAAGAAAGCGCTGGAATTATTTCAATAGACACCGAAACTGTTTCGGGTGAAATTGCTGAAATTGGTTCTGCATGTAATATTGAAATGTTGCAGGGGGTTTTATGTGAATGTTTGTTAATTAAAGTAATTAACAAAATTCTGAATAAAACTAATAAAAGAGTTTTATTAAATGAGAGAGCATTAAATTTGGAGAAATTTAATGCATTTAAAGTGGAGACTTTAATGGAGAATGTGAAGAGGCAAATTTATGTGGAGGGGGTTACCACCACATGAATGGGGGAGGTGAAGGGTCACCTCCATGGGGCACCGGCCATGGGAGGGGTACCCTCCCCTCCTCCTATAAAAGGCCCCCCCTCTCCTCACTTCTCTCACACACCTCCTTGTGAAGGATCTCTCTCCCCCTCTAGTATTATTCCCCCATGGTCTCGGATTAGCGAGATACATGTTCCCGGTGGCTTTATCTGGAAAGGAGTTGCTGCTTCTGCTGCTTTGCTGGAGCGAGGGACGGAGGTTGTCGGGGTACCGGACGTGTGTGCGATCATGGATGGACCGCTGCTTTGCGGTGCTGGACTTGGTGGTGCTGGACTTGCTGGAGCTGGATCTGAAGGACGTGCTAGAGCCGGACCTGCTGGACTTCATCACGATCTTGAGATCGGCAAGTGTACGACTACATCAACCACGAGTTCCTACTCGTTAACAAAGCTCGTTGTCTATGAGGGTAAGTTCTCTTTGGATGTATGTCCACCCGTTGCTTTGTACCTAGTAGATAGATCTTGGCGTGTAGTTCACACGGTAAGAAATTTTTTGTTTTCTATGTTGCGGACCTAACAGGGAGAACTTTAGTCAATAGATCTGCTACATTTAGGTCCGTGTGTACTTTACAAATCTTTATATCTCCATCCTTGACATGCTCGCGGATGGAGTGAAACCGGCGCTTAATATGCTTGGAATTCTTGTGAGACCTTGGTTCCTTGGTGTTGGCTATGGCTCCATTGTTGTCACAATAGATCACCATTGGGTCCAATGCACTAGGAACCACACCTAGTTCCATTATGAACTCCTTCATCCAGACCGCTTCCTGCGCCGCTTCTAAAGCAACAACATATTTCGCCTCCGTCATTGATCTAGCCACCACAGGTTGTTTGGAACTCCTCCAACTAACTACTGCTCCGTTCAAGAGAAATACATATCCGGATTGAGACTTAGAGTCATCCAGATCGGTGTCAAAGCTAGCATCGACATAACACTTAGCGACTAGCTCTTCTTCACCTCCATATACAAGAAACATATCCTTTGTTCTTCTTAAGTACATAAGGATATTCTTGACCGCTATCTAGTGTTCCGAACCTGGATTAGATTGGTACCTACTAGTCAAACAATTAGCATGTGCCACATCCGGTCTTGTACATAGCATGGCGTACATTATAGAGCCTATGGCTGAGGCATAGGGGATCTTATCCATTATCTCTCTTTCTTCTGCTGTAGCCGGACTTTGAGTCTTACTCAATGTCTTGCCTTGCGACATAGGTAAGAACCCCTTCTTACTTCCGTCCATATTAAACTTATTTAATATCTTATCAAGGTATGTACTCTGCGATAGCCCAATTAGGCGCCTTGATCTATCTCTATAGATTTCAATGCCTAATATATGTGAAGCTTCACCAAGGTCCTTCATCAAAAATTTGCTGTTTAGATAACTTTTAACACTGTTTAAAAGATCTATATCATTTCCAATCAATAATCTGTCATCCACATATAATATCAGAAATGCCACACTGCTCCCACTCAATTTCTTGTAAATACAAGCCTCTCCATAAGTTTGGACAAATCCAAACTCTTTGATCACCTCATCAAAGCGGAGATTCCAACTCCGGGATGCTTGCTTCAGTCCATAGATGGATCGCTGAAGCTTGCACACCTTATCAGCATCCTTAGGATCAACAAAACCCTTAGGTTGTATCATATACAACTCTTCTTCAATATTACCATTGAGGAACGTAGTTTTGACATCCATCTGCCATATTTCATAATCGAAATATGCAGCAATTGCTAACATAAACCTAACCGACTTTAGCATCACTACGGGAGAGAATATCTCATCGTAGTCAACTCCTTGAATTTGTCGAAACCCCTTCGCGACAAGTCGAGCTTTATAGATGGTCACATTACCATCAACATCAGTTTTTCTTTTGAAAATCCATTTATTCTCAACAGCCTTTCGATCGTGAGGTAAGTCCACCAAGGTCCAAACCTGGTTTTCGTACATGGATTCCATCTCGGATTTCATGGCTTCTAGCCATTTGTTGGAATCCGGGCTCATCATCGCTTCTTCATACGTCGCAGGGTCATCCATTTCATCAATGATGAAATTCACAATAGGATTGCCGTACAGTTCAGGAGCTGCACGTGTCCTACTTGACCTGCGAGGTTCGGTAGTGTCCTCTTTGGGAGTTTCATGATCAATATCATTAGCTCTCTCTTCATCAGGTGAAGTCAACTCCGAAACAACTTCCGGTGCTGCGCCACTCGCCATTTCATGAAGAGAAGGTTCAGTAACCTCTTCGAGTTCTACCTTCCGACTACCCACGGCTTCCACGAGAAACTCCTTCTCAAGAAAGGATCCATTCTTGGCAACAAAAACCTTGCCCTCGGATCTATGATACAAGGTATACCCAATAGTTTCCTTAGGGTATCCTATGAAGACGCATTTTTCCGCTTTGGGTTTGAGTTTACCCGGCTGAAGTTTCTTCACATAAACATCGCATCCCCAAACTTTAAGAAATGACAGCTTAGGTTTGTTTCCAAACCATAATTCATATGGTGCCGTTTCAACAGGTTTAGATGGAGCCCGATTTAAAGTGAATGCAGCGGTTTCCAGTGCATAACCCCAAAAATGACAGTGGCAAGTCAGTCAGAGACATCATAGATCGAACCATATCTAATAAAGTACGATTACGACGTTAGACACACCATTATGTTGTGGTGTTCTGGCAGGCGTGAGTTGTGAAACTATTCCACAGTCCTTCATATGTGTGCTAAACTCGTAACTAAGATACTCTCCTCCACGGTAGGACCGCAGAAATTTGACCTTTTTGTAATGATGATTTTCCACTTCATTCTGAAATTCCTTGAACTTTTCAAAGGTTTCAGACTTATGTTTCATCAAATAGATATACCCGTATCTACTCAAATCATCCGTGAAAGTAACAAAATAACGATATCCACCTCGCGCCGACACACTCATTGGTCCACACACATCAGTATGTATGATTTCCAATAAATCTGTCGCCCATTCCATTGAACCAGAAAACGACGTTCTAGTCATCTTGCCCATAAGGCATGGCTCACATGTATCAAATGATTCAAAATCAAGTGATTCCAAAAGTCCATCAAAATGGAGTTTCTTCATGCGTTTAACGCCAATATGACCTAGATGGCAGTGCCACATATATACAGATATATCATTATCAAGTTTAATCCATTTAGCATCAACATTATGAATATGCGTAATACTACTATCGAGATCCAATAGAAATAAACCATTCATCACAGGTGCATGACCATAAAATATATCATTCATATAAATTGAACAACCATTGTTTTCAGATTTAAAGGAATAACCACTTCGCATAAAAAAGGATCCAGATATAATGTTCATGCTTAGTGCAGGCACCAAATAACAATTATTTAGATTTATCACTAATCTCGATGGCATATGGAGAGGCAGCGTTCCGACGACAATCACATCAACTCTTGATCCATTGCCGACCCGCATCGTGACCTCATCCCTTGCTAGATGTCGCTTGTTTCGTAGCCCCTGAATCGAGTTACATATATTAGCAACTGATCCCGTATCAAATACCCAGGTGCTACTGTGAGTACTAGTCAAGTAAACATCAATAACATGTATATCACATATACCTTTGTTTGCCTTGCCGGCCTTCTTGTCCGCCAAATACTTGGGGCAGTTACGCTTCCAATGGCCAGTCCCCTTGCAATAGTAGCACTCGGTATCAGACATGGGGCCAGCTCGGGATTTCTTTTCAGGTACGGCAACAGATTTAACACCCTTCTTTCCCTTCTGCTTGTCTTTCTTGTCCTTCTTTAAACCGGTGGTCTTATTGATCATCAACACTTGATGTTCTTTCCTAATCTCCACCTATGCAGTCTTAAGCATTGACAGAAGCTCGAGAAGAGACTTCTTCATGCCCTGCATGTTATAGTTCATCACGAAGCTCTTGTAGCTAGGTGGAAGAGATTGGAGAACATGAGGTATGCCTAAGTCAATGGGAATCGTTATTCCCAAGGACACAAGCTTATCGGTGTACCCAGACATTTTGAGTACATGCTCACTAACGGAGCTATTCTCCTCCATCATGCAGCTAAAGAACTTTTCAGAAGCATTATAACTCTCTACGGCAACATGGGTATCGAAAATCATTTTCAATTCTCCCATGGTATCAAAGGCATTGCCATTTTCGAAACGCTTTCGAAGTTCTGGCTCTAGCCCATACAGTATGCCGCAATGAACTAAGTTGTGGTCCTCCTAACGAGTTATATGGACATTCTTTTCCTCGTCAGGGGCATCAGGAGCTGGTGGGGGGCCTAGTGGCGCCTCTAGCACATATTGCTTTTGTGCAGCAGTGAGGAGAATCCTCAAATTCATAGCCCAGTTGGTGAAGTTGCTACCATTCGCAGCAAGTTTCTCTTTCTCCATGAACACATTGAAATTAAAAGCAGGTGGTGCCATCTACAACAGAATTTGTAAAGTTTATTTAGACTAAGTTATGATATATTGAGTTCAAATAATCCAAATTACTAATGAACTCCCACTCAAAAACGACATCCCTCGTGTCCTTTTGGTGATTACATGAACCAAATCCACTACACCAAGTCCGATCATCACGTGAGTCGGTGTAGCTTCAAAGGCGAGCATCTATATGGGCATCATATCAACTATATGAATCATGCTTAACCTTTCGGTCCATGTTCCGAGGCCATGTCTATACATGCTAGGCTCGTCAAGTAAGAACCTTAGTATTCACGTGTGTAAAACTGTCTTACACCCGTTGTATGAAAGCGTAGAGTCGAGTACACCCGATCATCACGTGATGTCTCGAAACACGATCCATAGAATGGTGCATACTTAAGGAAGAACACATTTTATCTTGATATTTAAATGAGGGATCATCTTATAATGCTACTAAAAGCGCCAAACTAGCAATATAAGATGCAAACATCTAATGTGTGAAGTGGGATGATATAGTCCATGCATTTGATCTCTATCATGTGCATCGTGGTATGATCTTTATCATTCCTTTGTGTGTAAGGCCAAGGTCTATGGAACTTACATGTTAAGTGTGTTGTAAGAGTATCTATCATACGTCTACTTACAACAATACCATATCAAGACACTAGCCCACCAATGATCTAAACTAGACGCCTCTAATTTATCCATTGCAAGTTTTACGTGGCTTAGGGCTTTCGGAGATAGAACCATTCTTACCTACGAACATGGAACCACAACGAGGATAACCAAGTTATTAGCAACTCGTTGTAAATCAGATATTGACTATAGTAGGAGAGACAGACACCCGCCAGCCACTTATGCAAAACTAGTTGCATGTCAGTCGTGGAAGCGGTCTCATGTGCGATGACATGTAAGGTTGGTCCGGGCCGCTTCATCCCACTATGCCACTAATATCCAAAATACATGAAAGAAGCAATAACATGATCATCATCGCCCACATATAAACATATGTGTACTACCCGTGCAAAGCACCTACGCATAGATCAGGCTCTGATACCACTATTGGGTTCGCAGCATAGAAAACAAAACATTTCCTACGATGAGAACTATACGCCAAGATCTATCTACTAGATACAAGCAATGGGTGGATATACATCCATAGAGAACTTACCCTCGAAGACAACAGAGTTTTGTTAACGAGTTGGAACTCAGGATGATGTAGTCGTACGCTTGCCGATCTCAAGATCGTGTGGAAGTCCTAGCGCCGCAAATCAGCAGCGCATCCGTCCTCGCACACACGTTCAAGCCACCGGACAACCTCCACCTCCTTGCTCTAGCGAATCAGCAGAAGCAGCAACTCCTTCCAGACGCAAGGCCACCGGGAACATGTATCTCGCTAATCCGAGACCATGAGGGAATATATCTAGAGGGGGAGAGAGATCCTTCACGAGGAGGTGTGCTTTGTGAGGGAGGAGAGGGGGACCTTTTATAGGAGAGGGGGGGCTCCTCCCCTCCCATGGCCGGCGGCCAAGGGGAGTGCCCCCACCTCTTCCTCATTCATGTGGTGGAAGCTCCACTCACATCAATTTAGCCTCCACCCAAAATTCCACTCACATGCATTAAATTTCCACCAAATTTAATGCAACTCTCAATTAATAAAACTCTTTCATTTATTTTATTCAGAATTTTGTTAATTACTTTAATTAACAAACACTCACATAAAACCCCTTGTAACATTTCAATATCACATGCAGATCCAGTTTCTACAATTTCACCCGAAACAATTTTGGTTCCTATCGAAACAATTCCTGTGCTTTACATTTCTTTCGTCTAAAACATATGTGCTCCAAAATGGTGTCCGGCAACCCTTAAGTGTGCCAGCCTACGGTTCGTGAATAATGCAGACATGAATGAGACCCCTCTCAAATCAATAATCAGAAGCGGGACCTAGAGATCCATACTGACTCCTACACATTCAACGATGACTTCTGTGATTGTGAGAACCTTTAACGCTAGTAACTTATCCCTTTGTCTCATGATATAATACATGTCCTAGATTCGATCATCGGTATCCAAATACCTAGTTTGATCTCGTTACTGACATGTACTCTTTTCTTGTTCCCGTGATATAACATTCTAGTGATCACATCACTTGCTTGCAAGCTATCTTAATGTGATATCACCGAGAGGGCCCATAGTATATCTATCCGTCATCGGGATTGAAAAATTCCACTCTTGATCCATGAGCCTCAACATAGCACCTGCGTAAGCACTGAACCCACCTTTATAGTCACCCTGTTACGGTGTGACGTTTGATGTTATCAAGATACTCTTCCGGTGTTAGCAATTAACATGATCTCATGGTCTAAGGACTAAGATTACTTCGTGTGATGTTATAGCAATATAAACATAATGACTTTTATCGTAATGCTATACTTCAGATGGATGTTCATCACATCATTTCACAAATGTTTTGACCTCGTTATTAACAACATCCAATGCGCATGATTAGGAAACTGTGATCATCTTGTTAATCAACGAGCTAGTCTATAAGAGAGGCATAACTACGAACCTTTTATTTGTTTATTAAACACGCATGTATTGACGTTTCCTATCAATACAATTATAGCATGCAAAATAAACATCTATCATATAGAAGGAATACATAATAACAACTTTATTATTGCCTCTCAGGGCATATTTCCTTCAGGCATCCCCTTCTTCATCAATAAAAATCCTAGGTTCTTCCAAACACTTCATTTTTATTGTTTCATGCACAGTTGTGTTGTTCTTGGAGCGTCTTTGTTTTTGTTTTTAGTGGTCGTTTGCTTAGTTTGCTTAAATAAATTAGCTGTACCCCCTCTTTCATACATTAGTTTCCAATAAAGATTGGTTTTGATTGGAAAAGAGTAGGAAAAGTTCATGCTTAAGTGGTAAAAGGAGCTTGTTTTTGACTGTGGCCTATGCTTTGTCATGTCATGCTTGATTTTGTTTTGGCTTTATGCTTAGTGATTTTTGTTGTAGCATGACTTGTTATAAACAACTAAGATTGCTTAATGTGCCTTGGAAGAATCATGCGTTGTTTTGGCATATTAAAGCATAGTATTGTAGTATTCTCCTTTGATGCTTTATTTGGGTTGACTTGGCGTATGCTCACACCATGTTATGACTATCCCAAGTCACCATAAGCCTTTATGATCCTTTAGTTTTCGACCTATAACATCACTTTATGCTTTGATTAATGATATTTTGTCGCTCTGCATGATTATGGCCATTATTGCTCTCTTAGTTGGTCGCTCCCAGTCTTTTGCTAGCCTCCATAACCAACTATGAGTTCAACTCATGCATCCAACTCCTAAAACCAAGTTATTCCAAAGAGTCCACCATACCTACCTATTAGCAATTGCTATTCCAAGTATATTCATGTTTTTAGCTACCTTCCGAATTAAACTTGTTATGAGAAAACTAGTGATTAAAGCTCTCACGAACTTGATGGCACACTTTACTTTTCTTGCCCTTAATAAACTTGAACCATTGTGTCGTCTATGTTGTATATGCTTGCACCTATATGTTGGGGATTAGCAGAACCATGCTGTCATGTGGAACGCTTTCAACATTGCACTTGTACTTTGTACCTAGCTGATATCATGCTCTTTTGTCTATGGATGTCGTCGGTGTGAAATGAAAGGGGAGCTTGTAAGTCCATGGAGTTATGTATATGTGTTAGAGAAACGCCTGGGCTGCCGGTCTAATCCATGCTGTCATGGTGGAAACCTGCAGTGTAACCATAATGAGTTGTCTATGAAGCATTCTTCTTATAAAAAAAAGAGTCAGATATTGAGAAAAAAAGAGAAAAAGAAAAAAAAGAGATATGAGAAAAGAGGAAAGAGAGAAAAAAAGCACCATTTTCCCATGGTAAATAAGAAGATTGCTGAGATGCTCGTTGTCTACTTGCCTTGTCATTTTGATATGGGGATTCTTTCGTATCATCGGGCAAGGGGTACCCCGTTGGCGGTTCTCTATGATACACATATACTTACTATGACAAGAACTTACCGGTAACTAAACTTGAGTAGCATGAGGAGCAACCTTCATATTCAAGGGACATGAGATTTCCAGCTTATACTTTGTCAAGCATATACTCCATAGTTTGTTTACTTTAACCTTAATCACTTCAAGATGCTTATGATAGGGGCAATGAGAGATGAAAGCTAACAAGTACCATAATTTTTGGAAGCTCTTTATGAAACTTGAATCCCTACTTCCTTCTATGAAGGCATTTCTTTTACTTTTATGTTGAGTCTCCATCTTGTATCTTTATGCACCTATTGAGAGAGCATAGTGGTCTTCTTAGTTTAATGTGCATTGTCCCAAGACTTCTTGATTGATGCATAACTTTGATATTGCTTATTCTTAAACTATTTGTATCTAGTCACCCTTATGAACTTTGAAGGTGTCATATGCATTTATGTTTGCTACACTATGAGGGACAAACTCAATACCATTCTCATTATGTTTTCTTTATGTGAAACAAAGAAACGTCTTGCTAAGCATTGTTATTCATGAATCTTTTGTTTGTATCTTTTCATGTTACAACATAGTTGCTATGTCTTATTGTTAGAACTCTATCTTTCATGTTCATGTTTAGAGTACTTTGATCTCAGCTATCAATGCTTTTATAATAATGACGATCAAGATTGTGTTGGCTGGATGTCACCTCAAAAATTATATTATTTTTATCGTTTACCTACTCGAGGACGAGCAGGAACTAAGCTTGGGGATGTTGATACGTCCATAACGTATCTATAATTTTTGATGGTTTTATGCTAATAATATGCTTTTGATACTCCTTTTTATATAAAGTTTATGATTTATTTGGACTAACCTACTAATAGTTGCAAAAGTGCACAATATTCTTGTTTTACACTTTGATGTGTAGGAACTACTAAGAATACAAGTGGAAACCTTGTTGGAGTCAAATTGGGACTTTCCAGAAATCTGTCTCAGAACTCGTTTTGAAGATGGTCACGTTTCGGGTCGAAGCCAGCGTCAAACGGAAAACTCTTCAACTACAAAGTTGTTGGAAATTTCGCGACAAACCTTCTGGACATAAAATTTAGCTGATTTCGAGTCCGGACGGGCTCTATAGGCCCGATTTACTGCAGTCTAAGATGGGGTGACGGGAATCCGAGAAACTATATAAAGGGAGGAAATCTAATTCGTGGGAGACACCTCCACCCACGAATTTCAAGCCTCCAGCCACGAAAAGTTCCACAGCGCCGCCGCCATCGAAGGGGAGATTCGGGGGATAGAAAGTCTTTGTTTCGGCACCCTGCCGGGACGGGGAAGTGCCCCCGGAGCCATCTCCATCGATCTCCACCACCATCTCCATCGCCATTGCTAATTCCCATGATGAGGAGGAAGTAGTTCTCTTTCGAGGCTAAGGGTTCTACCGGTAGCTACGTGTTCATCTCTCTATATACATGATCATATTGTGATCATGAGCTTTGTAATCAAGTAGATCTACCTTGCTACTCAAGTGCTTTAATAGATCTCTGCTCTCCCCATGTGTGTGAAAGTGACAACATGCACACCATGGTGGCACTTAGGCTAGAGATTAGAAATACTTGTTATGAGTTATATTTGGAGTTGGATGTTTCTATAAAATTATGGTGTTTGTTGGAACCATCTAGAGCTCAAGGTGACAGTGTGAGGTTTTCTAGATGGGAAAGGCTTACTTTGAGGTGTGCTGTTATAGCCCTACCATGGATTAGAGTGTCCAACCGGAGAGTAGTTCAGAGTAGTATCATAAAGAGATGATATTTATATGAGAGTGTTCACTAGTGAAAGTATGATCCCAAGGCCTTGTTTCTAAGCATTGAAACACCGTTTGCAACTTGATCTGTTACATGTTTGCTTGCTGCCATCTTTATTTAAGTCTGCCTTTAGTCTCTTCCTCGCCATCAAAGTATTTTCTAGCGCCATTGTCTTATATCCATACCACTTGTATTTCACTATATCTTCGCCGAACTAGTGCACCTATACACCTGACAAGTGTATTGGGTGTGTTGGGGACACAAGAGAATTCTTGTATCTTGATTGCAGGGTTGCTTGAGAGGGATACCTTTGACCACTTCCTCCCTGAGTTCGATAAACCTTTGGTAATCCACTTAAGGGAAACTTGCTGCTGTTCTACAAACCTCTACACTTGGAGGCCCAACAACTGTCTAGAAGAATAGAAGTGCGTAGACATCAGTCATGTCTATAGCATTCCCGAACCATAGGGAAATACACTTAAGGATGATACGAGGCTTGGATATCGTCCTGCTAGATGGAATCATGAAAGAGAGAGAAATCAGAATCGTTCCAGAGAGATCTGAAGTTGTTCTGAAAAAGAAAGGAAGGAAAAAGGGCCGACCGCGCGCGATGGGGCGACCCACTGATGACCCACAAGTATAGGGGGTGTATCGTAGAATTTTCGATAAGTAAGAGTGTCGAACCCAACGAGGAGCAGAAGGTGCTGGCTAGTGGTATGGATCAGGAATTCTCTGCAAATACTTAGCAAACGGATTTTTAGGGGTTTTTGATAGTGCAAGTAAATAAAGTACGAGTAAATACAAGATAGTTAGAATAAATGCAGCAAGTGGCCCAATCCTTTATTCAGCAAAGGACAAGCCGGTTGTATTACTTGAGATGACCAAACGTTCTCGAGGACACATGAAAATTCTGTCAAGTGCTTTCACTTCATATAGTTGATCAATCTTCTTTAGTTTGCTAAGTGTTTGCACCTGCAGCGTGCCCGACCCGACTGTCTCTTTTTCCCGACCTGAGCCAACAACTGCCATTTCCTGAACCGAACCGACTGTTCCCGGTTTTTGAACAGTGTGGGTGAACCTGTGCTAATGTACTGACCTTCCTAGGACTAATACATACTTGTGATTATACCCCTTGCAAACATCCGTAAGTACAAGAAAGTAATTAAGGTAGAAACCTAACCACATCTTTAAACTCTAAGACCCTGACGTCCCTTGTGCAATGGTTTCCTAACAGGGGTTCAGGTTTCTATCACTCCGGCAACCCCTACGATTAGTAGCCAAATACATAATGCATTCCCCTAGGCCCATATAGGTGAAGTGTCATGTAGTCGACGTTCACATGACACCACTAGAAGAAGTACACCACAACTTAAATATCAAACTATTGAATCTTTCTCAACACAACTCCACTACTAACAACATGACTTCTCCCATGTCCTCAAGAACAAAACAAACTACTCACAAGACATCATATGGATCATGATAAGAGATGGAATAATGATGTATAACAATATGAACATAAACAATAATTCAACGGTTCACTCAATAGCATCAACTATAAAGAGTAATCAACACCGAGAAAGTTTCCCCTAAGAACTATGCAAGATTCAACCCAATTGTTACAGCAATATGGAGATGGTGATGAGGGTGCTGATGGTGATGATGATGATGATCCCAATGAAATCCAACTTGGTGGTGGTGTTGATGGCGACGATCTCCCCTCTCTGGGAAGGAATTCAGTTGACAGAAATCTGTCTGCCAGAGAGATCTTTCTCCCTTGGTGTTTTCCGCCCCGCAGAGGCGGCAGAATCTTTCTGTGGTCGCTCCCTCGAGTATTAGGGTTTTGTGGAGATAATATAGGCCAGAGGGGGGAGCTGGAGGTGGTCCAGGGCGGCCACACCAACTGATGGTGTGGCCTAGGCTGGCCCATGCCAGGGGGTGGTGTGGGCCCCCTGTGGCCCATCTCCACTCCTCCTTCTGGCAGTCTTCGTCTTTTGGAAAAATAGGATTTTCCATATATTTTCCCGGATTTTATGATCGTCGCGAATTTTGCCTCCAAACAGCACATTTTCCATCAGAATCCTGACTGCAGCGGTCCATGCTCCAATAGTCATCAACCATGCAAAAACAGATGAAATAACATAAGTATCATCTCTTAATATGAAATATATCAATGAATAATAGTAAATTATGATATAGAATAGTGATGCAAAATGGACGTATCAACTCCCCCCAAGCTTAGACTTCGCTTGTCCCCAAGCGAAACTGAGCTTAATACGGCCTCAGGTTTATGGAGTGAAGAGTCGATAAAAGAATACGGACAAGAAGCATCACATTCATCAATACATAAATCATAATAGAAGACAACTCACTATTATATAACTTACTTGCAATAAGTAAAGGAAACACAATAAAGATGCATAAAGTAAATCATAATTGGTATTGGCAAACTTAGCTCTTGGTCGAAGAATAGTTGACAATTTGTTGGAGTTCACAAATAACTAATTTCAATGATAGCTTTCAAAGTAGTAATCACCAAGATAAGAGCAATGTGCAAAACAAGGAACATAAGAAACATGATTGAATAAATCATCATATGAATGACTGAAACACAACAACTCAAAATACTTGCTGAGATAGAGGGGAATAGGTTTACTGACTCAACTAAAAAGTAAAAGAAAGGCCCTTCGCAGAGGGAAGCAGGGATTTCAAGTTTCATAAAGAGCTCCCAAAAATTATGATACTTATTAGCTTTCAGCTCTCATTGCCCCTATCATAGGCATCTTTAGGTGGTTAAGGTTAAAGTGATCAAATACGAGGATATGCTTGACAAGTTGTAAGTTGAAAAGCTCATGTGCCTTGAATATGAGGGCCGCTCCTTATGCTACTCAAGTTTAGTGCATGTCGGTAACGAGATCAAACTAGGTATGGAGATACCGATGATCGAATCTCGGACATGTAATATATCGATAGACAAAGGGATTTAGTTACAAGCGTTAAAGGTTCTCACGATCACAGGAGTCATCGTTGAATGTGTAGGAGTCAATACGGATCTCCAGGTCCCGCTGCTGATTATTGATCGGAGAAGGGTCTCGATCATGTCTGCATTATTCGCGAACCGTAGGGTGGCATACTTAAGAGTTACCGGACACCATTTTGGAGCACATATGTTTCAGACGAAAGAATTGCAAAGCGTAGGAATTGTTTCAATAGAAACCGGAAATTGTTTCGGGTGAAATTGCAGAAGGTGGTTCTGCATGTGATATTGAAATATTGCAAGGGGCTATATGTGAATGTCTGTTAATTAAAGTAATTAACAAAATTCTGAATAAATTTAATAAAAGGGTTTTATTAAATGAGAGAGCATTAAATTTGGAGAAACTTAATGCATTTAAAGTGGAGACTTTAAAAGGGAATGTGAAGAGGCATTTTAATGTGGAGGAGTTACCACCACATGAATGGGGGAGGTGAGGGGTCACCCCCCCATGCACCGGCCATGGAGAGAGGGGGCACCCCCCTCCTCCTAGAAAAGGCCACCCATTCCCTCCTTCTTCCTCACATGTCCTTGTGAAGGATCTCTCTCCCCCTCTAGAATTATTCCCCGATGGTCTCGGATTAGCGAGATACATGTTCCCGGTGGCATTTCGTCTGGAAGGAGTTGCTGCTTCCGCTGGATCGCTGGAGCGAGGAGGTGGAGGTTGTCCGGTGGCTTGAACGTGTGTGCGAGTGTGGATGCGCCACTGAGTTGCGGCGCTCGGACTTCCTCACGATCTTGATATCGGCAAGTGTACGACTACATCAACCACGAGTTCCTACTCGTTAACAAAGCTCGTTGTCTATGAGGGTAAGTTCTCTATGGATGTATGTCTACCCATTTGCTTTGTACCTAGTATATAGATCTTGGCGTGTAGTTCACACCGTAGGAAATTTTTTGTTTTCTATGCTGCGGACCCAACAGTGGTATCAGAGCCTGATCTATGCGTAGGTGCTTTGCACGGGTAGTACACATATGGTTGATATGTGGGCGATGATGATCATGTTATTGCATCTTCTATGTACTTTGGATATTGGTGGCATAGTGGGATGAAGCGGCCCGGACCAACCTTACATGTCATCGTACATGAGACCGGTTCCACGACTGACATGCAACTTGTTTTGCATAAGTGGCTGGCGGGTGTCTGTCTCTCCTACTATAGTCAATATCTGATTTACAACGAGTTGCTAATAACTTGGTTATCCTCGTTGTGGTTCATGTTCGTAGGTTAGACAGGTTCTATCTTCGAAAGCCCTAAGCCACGTAAAACTTGCAATTGATAAATTAGAGGCGTCTAGTTTAGATCGTTGCTGGGCTAGTGTTTTGATATGGTATTGTTGTAAGTAGATGTATGGTAGATACTCTTACAACTCACTTAACGTGTAAGTTCCATATACCTTGGCCTTACACACAAAGGAATGATAGAGATCATACCACGATGCAAATGATAGAGATCAAATGCATGGACCATATCATCTCACTTCACACATTAGATGTTAGCATCTTATACTGCTAGTTTGGCGCGTTTGATAGCATTATAAGATGATCCCTCATTTAGATATCAAGATAAAATGTGGTCTTCCTTAAGTATGCACCGTTTTGTGGATCGTGTTTTGAGGCATCACGTGATGATCGGGTGTTTTCAACTCTACGCTTTCATACAACGGGTGTAAGACAGTTTTACACACGCAAATACTAAGGTTCTTACTTGACGAGCCTAGCATGTACAGACATGGCCTCGGAACACGGACCGAAAGGTTAAGCATGAGTCATATAGTTGATATGATGCCCATATAGATGCTCGCCTTTGAAGCTACACCGACTCACGTGATGATCGGACTTGGTGTAGTGGATTTGGTTCATGCAATCGCCAAAAGGACACGAGAGATGTCGTTTTTGAATGGGAGTTCATTAGTAATTTGGATTAGTTATACTCAATCTATCATAAAATTAGTCCAAATATACTTTACAAATTCTGTTGTAGATGGCACCACCTGCTTTTAATTTCAATGTGTTCATGGAGAAAGAGAAACTTGCTGCGAATGGTAGCAACTTCACCAACTGGGCTATGAATTTGAGGATTCTCCTCACTGCTGCACAAAAGCAATATGTGCTAGATGGGCCGCTAGGCCCCCCACCAGCTCCTGATGCCCCTGACGAGGAAAAGAACGTCTATATAGCTCGTCAGGAGGACCACAACTTAGTTCATTGCGACATACTGTATGGGCTAGAGCCAGAACTTCGAAAGCGTTTCGAAAATGGCAATGCCTTTGATACCATGGGAGAATTGAAAATGATTTTCGATACCCATGCTGCCGTAGAGAGTTATAATGCTACAGAAAAGTTCTTTAGCTGCATGATGGAGGAAAACAACTCCGTTAGTGAGCACGTACTCAAAATGTCTGGGTATGCCGATAAGCTTGTGTCCTTGGGAATAACGATTCCCATTGACTTAGGCATACATCGTGTTCTCCAATCTCTACCACCTAGCTACAAGAGCTTCGTGATGAACTATAATATGCGGGGCATGAAGAAGTCTCTTCCCGAGCTTCTGTCAATGCTTAAGACAGCAGAAGTGGAGATTAGGAAAGAACATCAAGTGTTGATGATCAATAGGACCACCGGTTTCAAGAAGGACAAGAAAGGCAAGCACAAGGGAAAGAAGGGTGGCAAGTCTGTTGCCACGCCTGAAAAGAAACCCCGAGCTGGCCCTAAGTCTGACATCGAGTGCTACTATTGCAAGGGGACTGACCATTGGAAGCGCAACTGCCCCAAGTATTTGGCGGACAAGAAGTCCGGCAAGGCAAACAAAGGTATATGTGATATACATGTTATTGATGTGTACTTGACTAGTACTCGCAGTAGCACCTGGGTATTTGATACCGGATCAGTTGCTAATATATGTAACTCGGTTCAGGGGCTGCGGAACAAGCGACAACTAGCAAGGGATGAGGTCACGATGCGGGTCGGCAATGGATCAAGAGTTGATGTGATCGCCGTCGGAACGCTGCCTCTCCATATGCCATCGGGATTACTTATAAACCTAAATAATTGTTATTTGGTGCCTGCACTGAGCATGAACATTGTATCCGGATCGTGTTTGATGCAAAGTGGTTATTCATTTAAGTCTGAAAACAATGGTTGTTCGATTTATATGAATAATATCTTTTATGGTCATGCACCTATGTTGAATGGTTTATTTCTGTTGGATCTCGATAGCAGTATTACGCATATTCATAATGTTCATGCTAAAAGGATTAAACTTGATAATGATATATCTACATATATGTGGCACTGCCATCTAGGTCATATTGGCGTTAAACGCATCAAGAAACTCCATTCTGATGGACTTTTGGAATCACTTGATTTTGAATCATTTGATACATGTGAGCCATGCCTTATGGGCAAGATGACTAGAACACCGTTTTCCGGTTCAATGGAACGGGTGACAGATCTATTGCAAATCATACATACTGATGTGTGTGGACCAATGAGTGTGTCGGCGCGAAGTGGATATCGTTATTTTGTTACTTTCACGGATGATTTGAGTAGATATGGGTATATCTATTTGATGAAACACAAGTTTGAAACTTTTGAAAAGTTCAAAGAATTTCAGAATGAAGTGGAAAATCATCATAACAGAAAGATCAAATTTCTGTGGTCCGACCGTGGAGGAGAGTATCTTAGTTACGAGTTTAGCACACATATAAAAGACTGTGGAATATTTTCACAACTCACGCCTGCTGGAACACCACAATGTAATGGTGTGTCGGAGCGTCGTAATCGTACCTTATTGGATATGGTTCGATCTATGATGTCTCTAACTGACTTACCTCTGTCATTTTGGGGTTATGCACTGGAAACAGCTGCATTCACTTTAAATCGGGCACCATCTAAATCCGTTGAAAATACACCGTATGAATTATGTAGGGGTTCGTAGCATGGAAAACAAAAAATTTCTAACGCATGAACACACAATCAAGATCTAATCTATGATCAAGCCAAGATCTATCTACTAGATTGTAGCAACGAGTCGATAGAGGAACTCACCCTCGAAGATTCCAAAGCGGTTAACGAGAGCAGATTCTCGTGGGTGATGTAGTCGTACACTTGCCGATCTCAAGATCGCGTAGACGATCCTTCCGGCGCTGCGTTCCGGCAGCGCTCCCGCAGTCGGTCACACGTTCGGTACTCGATGAAGACCTTCCTCTCCCTTGTTCCAGCAGGCAGCGGAGGTTGTTGCACTCTCCTCGCGATTCCAGCAGCACAACGGCGTGGTACCGGAAGTAGAGGGGAGATCTCGCAGGGCTTCGCCTTAAGCCGGAGCGAGTATGGTGGAGTATGAGAGAGCTTTGGTGATCTAGGGTTTAGACACACCAATTAGAAGGCTCTAAACCGGAGGCTAGGGCAATTAGAAGCTCTAACTTGACAGCTTGGGAGAAATCCCTAGACTGTGGCTAGGGTTTAGGTTTAGAGGAGAGGGACTTGTGTACTAGGAGGGGCAGCCCTACCCCTCCCTTTATAGGTGGGAGGTGCGGCCAAGGGGAGGGGAGTCCCTCCCCAACTCGGCTTGGAGGTGGGCCGGCGGTTAGAGGAGGGAATCCCTCCCCAACTCGGTTTCCCACTCCTCCTCCTCTTTCCAAAACTTGCCGTTTGACTTTCAAACTAGCCGTTTGACTTTTCAAATTAGGATTTGAATAAACCCTTTATTTTGGACAGCAATGACACCTAGTACATGATGCAATCATTCCAACTTACAATGACACATTCATGTACCCTTCCCCCCCCCCCCGGAGTGCCGGACATTCCGGAACCTTCTAGAATGTTCCCGATGAAAACACTGGAACCATTCCCCAACTCCGAAACGGGACTTTCCTTATATGAATCTTATTCTCCGGACCATTCCGGATCTCCTCGTGATATCCTGAATCCCATTCGAGACTCCGAACAACATTCGGTCTCTTTCTCATCATTCCATAACTACTCAACAACATCGAATCCTTAAGTGTGTCTCCCTACGGTTCGTGAATTATGCGGACATGATCGAGACACTTCTCCAATCAATAACCAATAGAGGAATCTGGAAATTCATATGGCTCCCACATATTTCTACGATTACTTTGCGATCCAATGAACCACTTACATACGATACCAATTTCCCTTTGTCTCACGATATTTTACTTATCCGAGGTTATGATCGTCGGTATCTCTGCATACCTAGTTCAACCTCGTTACTGATAAGTACTCTTTTCTCGTTCCCGTGGTATGTGATCCCTTGTGAGCCAGTCACATGCTTGCAAGCTAATTGGATGACATTCCACCGAGAGGGCCCAGAGTATATCTATCCGTCATATGGATGGACAAATCCCACTCTTGATCCATGTGTCTCAACCAATACTTTCCGAACACTCAATGCCACCTTTATAACCACCCTGTTACGGTGTGGTGTTTGATGTCATCAAAGCATCCTTTCGGTAAAGGTGATATGCATGATCTCATGGTCGAAGGAATTAGGTTACTATGTATCAGAAAGCTTATAGCAAATGAACTATATTAAATGACTTGATCTTTATGCTACGCTTAACTATAGGAGTATGTCCATCACATCATTCTCCTAATGATATGACCCTGTTGTTAATAACATCTCTATGTTCATGATCAGGAAACCATGATCATATATTAACCAACAAGCTAGCTTAACAAGAGGCTTTACTAGGGACTCTTTTATGTTTACAAATCACACAAGTATTAATATTTCCTTTTAATACAATTATAGCATGGTATGTAAACATTTATCATAAGTATGAAGATATGATAATAACCACTTTATTATTGCCTCTTGGGCATATCTCCAACAGTCTCCCACTTGCACTAGAGTCAATAATCTAGTTTCAAACCTTTGTGTATTCAACGCCTATGGCTTTCCGGTGTTGTATGTACACGATTGCTAGTGGTCAACTGATCTCCGGATCTGACACTTCCAGGTCCGTGTGTAATTGCATGTTTTTGCGTCTCTACGCATCACTCATTCTCTAATGAGATGGCTTTGTATAATTTTGGTCCTTCGGTGAGACCTTTAGTTCTTTGGGGTTAAAACATGTTGATAATATTGTCGTACAATATATCTTCATAGTATTATCCCGCTGTGAACTACACCTAGTTTGACAACAAACTACTTGACACAAATGCCCTCTTTAGCTGCTATTATAGCAGTCATATACTTAGCCTTTTGTTGTAGTATCTGTCACAATGTCTTAACTTTGGAACTCATCCAAATCCATTATGGAACTTACTTTCCATTATATTGTGCCACCCTTAGTTTAGATTGAGATAAACTTAATTTGTACTTTGTGACAAAACTAGTATCAATGTAATACTTTTATAATGAACTAACCATCTATTTGCCACTTCTACAAAATAATATACTCTTAGTTCTTCCAAAAGATCATAAGAATATCCTTACTATCGTCCAATGATCATCTTATGAATCATTCTGGTATATGCTCATAACATTTAGAGTATAGGACATATCTGGATTTGTACATATCACAGTATGATTGATATAAATACTCTTTGTGATTTCATACATCAAGTATCAATCTATACTTGAATCTTTGTTTCACTTACCAAGTGTCAATATACTTGAATATATCATCAATATTGAACTCATTCAATCCTTTCTGTGTGACAAGAACCTTTCTTGTAGTTTCTATATTGAACTCATTCAATACATCATCTATGTACTTTCGGCACAACCATGTTAGCGTTTATTGATGCCAAATATTTGGGTTTTGCCTAAGTCTTTCATCAGGATGAAATTCTTAATATGTGTTAATAAAAGATATATCATTTCTAATCAACAATATGTCCTCCACATAATGTATTAGAAATATGTCTTAGCGCTCCCACTTAATTTCTTGCAAATGCAAGCATCTTCATTGTCTCCGATGAAATTAAACTCTTTTAACAGTTTCATCATAGTGAAGATTCCAACTCCGCTATGCTTACTTCAACCATTGAAGTTTGCATATGCATTTAGCATCCTTTGAATTAACAAAACCCTTTGGACCGTGTCATGCATACGTCCTAGGTAACCCTTCTATTAGAAGAACTTGTTTTGTTTATTCAACTACCACATAACAAAAATTATATGTAGTGGTTGCTACATTAATCCGTCTAGACTAAATATCGCTATGAAAGATCAAAATCTTTTCATAGTCAACCTTTGAACATTTTTGTGAACTCTTTCCCAACATGTCGACTATTTCATAGATGTGAAACATCCATGTCTACTTCTTTATAGATCCAAACACAACTGTAAGGTCTTACACCTTTCTCGAGGGTCCTTCAAGTTCAAAACTTGATTTCTCGTGTATGGAACTATCACGGATTTTATGGCTTCAAGCCATTTGACGGAGTCAGGGCCCATCATCGCTTCTTTGCATGTAGTCCGTTCATTATTCTCAAATAATTATTCAACTCTCAAATCTTGGTATTTGATTGTTTACTCGACCTACTTGGTTCAATAGAAACTTAGACCTCCGTGACCGTAACCTTTGAGGCACGTGAGCCATGAGCATTATTGCTGCCTCCGGAACACTTTTCCGCGTTGCGCAACTCTGCACATATAGCTAAGGTTCCTTTAACCTTATCAAAGTTCTATTGTCCTCCCACTTGTCTTTTCACGAAAAATTCCTTCTCAAAGAAACTTGACGTTCTAAGCGACAAACACTTTTGTCTCTGGTGTTTATGGAGGAATACTTAACAGTAATACAAAGACAGGTTTATCCGACTTTGGTTGCAAACATCTTTCTTATGCATAGCATACCAATGTTTAAGAAAGGACTACTTGGGTTTTATCCCAAACCATAACTTTATATGGTGTCATTTCAGCGGATTATGATGGAGCTCTTTTCAGTGGAAAACGGTAGTCTCTAAAGCTTTTAATCTTTAAAATATAATGGCAGTTTTATGAATTACACCTTTGATCTTACCATGTCAAACAAGGTTTAATTACATATCTCGAACACTCCATACTCTTATGGTGTTTCGGGAAATGCAAATTCACGGAACGATTCCTTAAATCTTAGGTATTATGCTAAACTTGTAACTTAAATATCTTCCTTTATGATCTTTATCATAAACTATTTATATTCTTATTACAATGATTTTGCACTTCATCTTGAAAGACTTTGAACTTTTTCAAATGTTTCATACTTCATCCTTATTAAGTAAATATTCATATATTCACTCAAATTTTCGGAGAAAGCATATGAAGTTGAAATTCATCGCTGTTGACTACACATAATGGACTTTGTACAACAATATGTACAAGTTCCAATAAGCTAGTCATTCGTTCCCTTTTGGCCTATGAACGAAGTTTTAATTATCTCTAGGAAAGTTTCACAAGCGTCATGTGATCAAAATCAAAAGACTCCAAAATTCCATCCACATGGAGTTTCTTCATGTTTTCTTTCCAATATAATTTAAACGGCGATGTCACTTCCTAAGTGATCTTTCAATCAATTTGTCTTTCGACATTTTTAGCACTAGTTTTATGGATGTGATTTATCCAACGAGATTTGTAAGACATCCATCTTTTATGGATTACGGCAAATTATTTGAACAACCCTTTTGTTCTCATAATACCTGATAAAACAAATCTTGAAGGCAAGCTTTGATGTTTAACGAGCAACACAATAACCCTTTATTTGTTCTCGATGAACATCATCACATATTCTTTTGCTAGTTACTTAGGCCATTGTAGTTCATGAATTGTGTTGTTTCGTATGACGATTCACACCAACAAATTTAGTATCAAATACTTAAGAACCACATTGTTTAATAAGCAAAGAATATATCCATAACATGTATATCATCTATATACTTAAGCTGAACAATTCTAGTCTTTTCTTTTCTGCCATATACTTATGAGATTCTCTTTCAGTATTTCCTGTTCTATTTGAAACAATCTATCAACATCAATAGTGGAGTCATACATATGACACATAGTCCAAAGCGTGTATAATTAAATACCAATGTCTTTGGACTTGCACTTTGAAATAGATCACCATCATCAAATGTTTGGTGTTTTTTCAAATTCCTTTCTTTAGTAATCTATTGGTGTAGTAAACACTTTACCTACATCAAATATTCACCCTTATCATGGAATTATCCATGATCAAGCTACTTTTAGCTTATAACAGTGAATTGTGAGTATAATGTTGTTCTCCAAAACATTTTGGAGGATTAGGACAACTAGTGTCTTCAACCTTTTGCAAATTCTCATTAAATACGAGAACATGACTTTTGTCATATTATACTCTATCATGTTGCAACCAAAACTTCGTTTCAGATATCACAATATCTTCCACACATCATGGTTGCTGAAACAACTCTTTCAGATCCTAGATAACCTTGATATTAAGACAATCCTTTAAATATCAAGAATCATGGAGACAAACATGATACTCATACACTAACACTTGGAATTGTCACTCTTGATTTAATACCAATTATTAAACTTCATGGAGTAACCGGAACTTACTGAAAGTTTGCAATAGGACTTTTAAACTTTAGATCAACACTTCAAAACAATACGATACCAGTTCGTAAAGTAACTAACCAGAATTCTATAGTTCTATCATCTCAATCAAAACTAAGCGCAAGGTGGTAAACGGATGCCAATGACTACAACAACTATGCAAATTCACTTTGATTTAATTTATGATAAATTGAGTTCTAATTAATAATTAAATTAATCTAGGTGAACTCCCACTCAAAACAACATCCCTCACATTGTTTTAGTGATCACACGAACCAAATCCACCACATCAAAACCGATCATCACGAGAGTTGATGTAGCTTCAATGGCGAACAATCAACATGTTCATCATATCTACTATATGACTCATGCTTTACCTTTCGGTGATTCGTGTTCCTGAGACCATGTCTGTACATGCTAGGCTCATCAAGATCAAACCTTAGCTACCGCATAAGCAAATCTGGCTTGCTTACGTTGTATACACTTGTGGAATCTAACACACCCGATCATCACGTGGTGCTTCGAAACAACAAGCTTTAGCAACGGTGCATACTAAGGGTGAACACTTTAGAACTTGAAATTGTGTGCTTGAGGGATCATCTTATAATGCTACCGTCATCTACTAAGCAATACAAGATGCATAAAGGATTAACATCACATGCAATTCATAATATGTGATATGATATGGCCTTTCTTCTTTGTGCTTCCGATCTCCATCTTCAAGCACGAACATGATCTCCATCATCACCGTCATTGCATCAAGGTCAATGACGCTTCTCCATGGTTGTCGTCCACCAGCTTCAACTATTACAACTACTTTGAATAGACACGCGGGTCTTAACAGAAATTAAAGACAACCATATGGCTCCTGCCGGTTGCCGACTTACAATAAGGAACATTGCATACATCATATATAATCACAATCATGGCCATATCACATCACTGCACACCCCTGCAAAACAAAGTTAGACGCCTCTACTTTCTTTGCATATTTTACGTGGTTTGGGGCTGTTCATAAGTGTCGTTCTAACTTACGAACATGAACCACAACATTGATACTAGTATTGTTAATCACCCGTTGTAAATTGGATCTTAACTATGCTAGGAGAAACAGGCACCCGCAAAGCCACTTATGCAATACAAGTTGCATGTCAAGCGTGGAGCAAGTCTCATGAACGATGTCATGTAAGGTTAGCCCGGGCCGCTTCATCCCAACATACCGCAAGATGCAAAGTACACAAGAAGCAATCGACAATAAAAGCATCAATGCCCACAATGACCATTGTGTTCTACTTGTGCAACAGATCTACATATAGACACGGCTCTGATACCACTGTAGGGGTTCGTAGCATGGAAAACAAAAAATTTCTAACGCATGAACACACAATCAAGATCTAATCTATGATCAAGCCAAGATCTATCTACTAGATTGTAGCAACGAGTCGATAGAGGAACTCACCCTCGAAGATTCCAAAGCGGTTAACGAGAGCAGATTCTCGTGGGTGATGTAGTCGTACACTTGCCGATCTCAAGATCGCGTAGACGATCCTTCCGGCGCTGCGTTCCGGCAGCGCTCCCGCAGTCGGTCACACGTTCGGTACTCGATGAAGACCTTCCTCTCCCTTGTTCCAGCAGGCAGCGGAGGTTGTAGCACTCTCCTCGCGATTCCGGCAGCACAACGGCGTGGTACCGGAAGTAGAGGGGAGATCTCGCAGGGCTTCGCCTTAAGCCGGAGCAAGTATGGTGGAGTATGAGAGAGCTTTGGTGATATAGGGTTTAGACACACCAATTAGAAGGCTCTAAACCGGAGGCTAGGGCAATTAGAAGCTCTAACTTGACGGCTTGGGAGAAATCCCTAGACTGTGGCTAGGGTTTAGGTTTAGAGGAGAGGGACTTGTGTACTAGGAGGGGCAGCCCTGCCCCTCCCTTTATAGGTGGGAGGTGCGGCCAAGGGGAGGGGAGTCCCTCCCCAACTCGGCTTGGATGTGGGCCGGCGGTTGGAGGAGGGAATCCCTCCCCAACTCGGTTTCCCACTCCTCCTCTTTCCAAAACTTGCCGTTTGACTTTCAAACTAGCCGTTTGACTTTTCAAATTAGGATTTGAATAAACCCTTTATTTTGGACAGCAATGACACCTAGTACATGATGCAATCATTCCAAATTACAATGACACATTCATGTACCCTTCCCCCCCCCGGAGTGCCGGACATTCCGGAACCTTCTAGAATGTTCCCGATGAAAACACCGGAACCATTCCCCAACTCCGAAACGGGACTTTCCTTATATGAATCTTATTATCCGGACCATTCCGGATATCCTCGTGATATCCCGAATCCCATTCGAGACTCCGAACAACATTCGGTCTCTTTCTCATCATTCCATAACTACTCAACAACATCGAATCCTTAAGTGTGTCTCCCTACGGTTCGTGAATTATGCGGACATGATCGAGACACTTCTCCAATCAATAACCAATAGAGGAATCTAGAAATTCATATGGCTCCCACATATTTCTACGATTACTTTGCGATCGAATGAACCACTTACATACGATACCAATTTCCCTTTGTCTCACGATATTTTACTTATCCGAGGTTATGATCGTCGGTATCTCTGCATACCTAGTTCAACCTCGTTACTGATAAGTACTCTTTTCTCGTTCCCGTGGTATGTGATCCCTTGTGAGCCAGTCACATGCTTGCAAGCTAATTGGATGACATTCCACCGAGAGGGCCCAGAGTATATCTATCCGTCATATGGATGGACAAATCCCACTCTTGATCCATGTGTCTCAACCAATACTTTCCGAACACTCAATGCCACCTTTATAGCCACCCTGTTATGGTGTGGTGTTTGATGTCATCAAAGCATCCTTTCGGTAAAGGTGATATGCATGATATCATGGTCGAAGGAACTAGGTTACTATGTATCAGAAAGCTTATAGCAAATGAACTATATTAAATGACTTGATCTTTATGCTATGCTTAACTATAGGAGTATGTCCATCACATCATTCTCCTAATGATATGACCCTGTTGTTAATAACATCTCTATGTTCATGATCAGGAAACCATGATCATATATTAACCAACAAGCTAGCTTAACAAGAGGCTTTACTAGGGACTCTTTTATGTTTACAAATCACACAAGTATTAATGTTTCCTTTTAATACAATTATAGCATGGTATGTAAACATTTATCATAAGTATGAAGATATGATAATAACCACTTTATTATTGCCTCTTGGGCATATCTCCAACAAATTATGGTTTGGAAACAAATCTAAGCTGTCATTTCTTAAGGTTTGGGGATGCGATGTTTATGTGAAGAAACTTCAGCCGGGTAAACTCAAACCCAAAGCAGAAAAATGCGTCTTCATAGGATACCCTAAGGAAACAATTGGGTATACCTTCTATCACAGATCCGAGGGCAAGGTCTTTGTTGCCAAGAATGGATCCTTTCTTGAGAAGGAGTTTCTCGCGAAAGGTGTGAGTAGTCGAAAGGTAGAACTCGAAGAGGTTATTGGACCTTCTCTTCATGGAATGGCGAGTGGCGCAACACCGGAAGTTGTTTTGGAGTTGACTTCACCTGATGAAGAGAGAGCTAATGATAATGATCATGAAACTCCGAAAGAGGACACTACCGAACCTCGCAGGTCAAGCAGGACACGTGCAACTCCTGAACTATACGGCAATCCTGTTGTGAATTTCATGGTTGATGAAATGGATGACCCTGTGACGTATGAAGAAGCGATGATGAGCCCGGATTCCAACAAATGGCTAGAAGCCATGAAATCCGAGATGGGATCCATGTACGAGAACCAAGTTTGGAACTTGGTGGACTTACCTCACGACCGAAAGACCGTTGAGAATAAATGGATTTTCAAAAGGAAAACTGATGCTGATGGTAATGTGACCATCTATAAGGCTCGACTTGTCGCAAAGGGGTTTCGACAAATTCAAGGAGTTGACTACGATGAGACATTCTCTCCCGTAGCAATGCTTAAGTCGGTTAGGATTATGTTAGCAATTGCTGCATATTTCGATTATGAAATATGGCAGATGGATGTCAAAACTGCGTTCCTCAATGGTAATATTGAAGAAGAGTTGTATATGATACAACCTAAGGGTTTTGTCGATCCTAAGGATGCTAATAATGTGTGCAAACTTCAGCGATCCATCTATGGACTGAAGCAAGCATCACGAAGTTGGAATCTCCGCTTTGATGAGGTGATCAAAGAGTTTGGATTTGTCCAAACTTATGGAGAGGCTTGTATTTACAAGAAAGTGAGTGGGAGCAATGTGGCATTTCTGATATTATATGTGGATGACATATTATTGATTGGAAATGATTTAGATCTTTTAAACAGTGTTAAAATTTATCTAAACAGCAAATTTTCGATGAAGGGTCTTGGTGAAGCTTCATATATATTAGGCATTAAAATCTATAGAGATAGATCAAGACGCCTAATTGGGCTATCGCAGAGTACATACCTTGATAAGATATTAAAGAAGTTTAATATGGACGGAAGTAAGAAGGGGTTCTTACCTATGTTGCAAGGCAAGACATTGAGTAAGACTCAAAGTCCAGCTACGGCGGAAGAAAGAGAGATAATGGATAAGATCCCCTATGCCTCAGCCATAGGCTCTATAATGTATGCCATGCTATGTACAAGACCGGATGTGGCACATGCTATTAGTTTGACTAGTAGGTACCAATCTGATCCAGGTTCGGAACACTGGATAGTGGTCAAGAATATTCTTAAGTACTTGAGAAGAACTAAGGATATGTTTCTTATATACGAAGGTGAAGAAGAGCTAGTCGCTAAGTGTTATGTCGATGCTAGCTTTGACACTGATCCGGATGACTCTAAGTCTCAATCCAGATACGTATTTCTCTTGAACGGAGCAACAGTTAGTTGGAGGAGCTCCAAACAACCTGTGGTGGCTGGATCAACAATGGAGGCGGAATATGTTGCTGCTTTAGAAGCAGCGCAGGAAGCAGTTTGGATGAAAGAGTTCATTACGGAACTGGGTGTGGTTCCCAGTGCGTTGGACCCGATGGTGATCTATTGTGACAACAATGGATCCATAGCCAACGCAAAGGAACCAACGTCTCACAAGAATTCCAAGCATATTAAGCATCGGTTTCACTCCATCCACGAGCATGTCAAGGATGGAGATATAAAGATTTGTAAAGTGCACACGGACCTGAATGTAGCAGATCCGTTGACTAAAGTACTCCCTAGGGCAAAACATGATCAACACCAGAACTCCATGGGTGTTAGATTTATCACTATGTGAACTAGATTATTGTCTCTAGTGCAAGTGGGAGACTGAAGGAAATATGCCCTGAGAGGCAATAATAAAGTTGTTATTATGTATTCCTTGTATATGATAGATGTTTATTTTACATGCTATAATTGTATTGATAGGAAACATCAATACATGTGTGTTTAATAAACAAAAAGGGTTCCTAGTCATGCCTCTCTTATAGACTAGCTTGTTGATTAACATGATGATCAAGGTTTCCTGATCATGGACATTGGATGTTGTTAATAACAAGGTCACACCATTGGTGGAATGATGTGATGAACATTCATCCGAAGTATATCATTACGATCAAGTCAATGTGTTTATATTTCTATAACATCATACAAAGTAATCTTTATCCTTAGACCATGAGATCATGTTAATTGCTAACACCGGAAGAGTATCTTGATAACATCAAACGTCACACCGTAACAGGGTGACTATAAAGATGGGTTCAGTGCTACGAAGGTGTTATGTTGAGGCTCATGGATCAAGAGTGGAATTTGTCAATCCAGATGACGGATAGATATACTCTGGGCCCTCTCGGTGATATCACATTAGGATAGCTTTGCAAGCAAGTGATGTGATCACTAGAATGTTATATCACAGGAACCAGAAAAGAGTGCATGTCGGTAACGAGATCAAACTAGGTATGGAGATACTGATGATCGAATCTCGGACATGTAATATATCGAGAGACAAAGGGATTTAGTTACAAGCGTTAAAGGTTCTCATGATCACAGGAGTCATCGTTGAATGTGTAGGAGTCAGCACGGATCTCCAGGTCCCGCTGCTGATTATTGATCGGAGAAGGGTCTCAATCATGTCTGCATTATTCGCGAACCATAGGGTGGCACACTTAAGAGTTACCGGACACCATTTTGGAGCACATATGTTTCAAACGAAAGAATTGCAAAGCGCAGGAATTGTTTCAATAGAAACCGGAAATTGTTTCGGGTGAAATTGCAGAAGGTGGTTCTGCATGTGATATTGAAATATTGCAAGGGGCTATATGTGAATGTTTGTTAATTAAAGTAATTAACAAAATTCTGAATAAATTTAATAAAAGGGTTTTATTAAATGAGAGAGCATTAAATTTGAAGAAACTTAATGCATTTAAAGTGGAGACTTTAAAAGGGAATGTGAAGAGGCATTTTAATGTGGAGGAGTTACCACCACATGAATGGGGGAGGTGAGGGGTCACCCCCCATGCGCCGGCCATGGAGAGAGGGGGCACCCCCCCTCCTCCTATAAAAGGCCACCCATTCCCTCCTTCCTCACACCTCCTTGTGAAGGATCTCTCTCCCCCTCTAGAATTATTCCCCCATGGTCTCGGATTAGCGAGATACATGTTCCCGGTGGAATTTCGTCTGGAAGGAGTTGCTGCTTCTGCTGGATCGCTGGAGCAAGGAGGTCGAGGTTGTCCGGTGGCTTGAACGTGTGTGTGAGTGCGGATGTGCTACTGAGTTGTGGCGCTCAGACTTCCTCACGATCTTGAGATCGGCAAGTGTACGACTACATCAACCACGAGTTCCTACTCGTTAACAAAGCTCGTTGTCTACGAGGGTAAGTTCTCTATGGATGTATGTCCACCCGTTTTATTTGTACCTAGTAGATAGATCTTGGCGTGTAGTTCACACCGTAGGAATTTTTTTGTTTTCTATGCTGCGGACCCAACAGAATCCCCATATCAAAATGACAAGGCAAGCAGACAATGAGCATCTCAGCAATCTTCTTATTTACCATGGGAATATGGTGCTTTTTCTCTCTTTCCTCTTTTCTCATCTCTTTTTTATTTTTCTCAATCTCTATCTCTTTTTTTTATAAGAAGAATGCTTCATAGATGCTCATTGTGGTTACGCTGCAGGTTTCCACCATGACAGCATGGATTAGACCGGTGGCCCAGGCGTTTCTCTAACACACACGCATAACTCCATGGACTTACAAGCTTCCTTTTCTTTTCACACCAACGACATCCATAGACAAAAGAGCATGATATTAACTAGGTACAAAGTACCAGTGCAATGTTGAAAGCGTTCCCCATGACAGCATGGTTCTGCTAATTCACAACTCACAAAGTGCAAGCATATACGCAACATAGATGGGCACAATGGTTCAAGTTTATTAAATGCAAGAAAGTAAAGTGTGCCATCAAGTTCGTGAGAGCTTTAATCACTAATTTTCACACAACAAGTTTAATTTGGAAGGTAGATAAAAACATGAATTTACTTGGAATAGCAATAATGCTAATAGGTAGGTATGGTGGACACAAATGGCATAGGTTTTGGTTTAAGGATTGGATGCACGAGAAGAATTCCCTCTCAGTACAAGTTTTTGGCTAGCAAGGCTGGGTAGCAAGTATAAGAGTTGAAGGAAACAAACAAACAAACAAACAAGTGATAAAAAAACATGCAAACTTCCTTGGAAGCACAAAACATCTTAACTAGAGAATACTAAACTTATGAGCAAATCCAGAAAGAAAGATGATGAAATTATATTTCTTTAAGAGTACTTCTATCTTTTTCATTCAATTCTCAAAAATAGTGTTGCTACTGACCAAGCCAGGTTTGCCAAAACCAACTAAATTAACTCAATGATCCCAAAGTGATACCAATACTAACAACAAGATCAATCATATAACCACGATAGAACTTCTCATTAATATTCCATAACGGCAACTCACACCAAGGGATACATATCTAACGAGAGAGGGGACACTTCCATAATGCAAACGATCCTACATGATAACTTCTCTATTCATGATATGACTCTACTAAAAAGGTAAAAAGATAGAAGATAGTGATGTGATACCGCGGCACTCCCCCAAGCTTGGAACAAACCAAGGGGGTGCCAAACCTGATGACGAATTACTTCTTCAGTGGTGGTGGTATTCTCTCGATGAGCTCTTTGATCAGTTTCCCCAAGTCCTCAATCTCAAAGGTGAGAGTACGAATCAACTCCGAGTTGTGCTCGATGCGGTGCATGATCATGTTAGATTATGGATCCCAGCTCTTGCGATTATTTTCCCACTCTTCCTCCTTGAAGTCTTCTTTCCATGCATGTCTAGAACGAGGCAAGTCCCAATTGGAGGGTAATTTATCCTTGGGCATATTCTGGTGTTGCTTCTTATGGATAAGGGTATGGAAAGGATTCTTGGTGCATGGAGGAAGTGACCATGGAGCTAAACAGTGACGTGGAGTTTTCCCTCCAGTTGACATCCGTCCAGTCCTCCTGACCCTGACAGATCTTGCCAACACTCCAATGCTTGCAATGGTAGCGCCGGTGTGAGGATGTTGGCCTTGCTTTGTCTCCTCTTCATCTTCACTCTTGATCTCCTTCTCCTGCCTGGGGTCTTGGAGATCTTCCTCCATATGCTCATTTCCTTTATCCTTGGTGGACACCATTGTGCCTCTAAGCTTTCAAAAATAGTACATGGCAGAAAAAGATCGATACAAAAACACGACGAGAACACGATATACGAACCTCGGGGGATCCTGGGGATTATAAATTATGAAGTTTCACAACAAAAGGAACGTATTGGGAGAAAACGAGTCGGAGACGGAGTCTGAGGTGGCCACACCACATGGTGGTGCGGCCAGGGGTGGGCCCGTGCCACAGGGTGGTGTGAGCCACCCTAGCTCCATTTCCGTCCCTCTTTCGCTTCGTAGCTTTCCTTGTTGGCTAAAAACTGCAAAAATATAACTGGACAGATCTTTCACAGAACTTTTCTTACCAGAATTGTTACCTATTCGAAAACGGACTCTGCAGGTCTCTGAATTTGGTAGATTCTTCCGGAGTCACCACTTGAATAACATCAATATATTCACCTTCATACACTTATTGCTTGAGTCATGAAACCTTTCACTTCCTTATTACACCATTATCTCCACTAACCTGGAAATTTCTTTCACACAAAACCTTACACAATTCTTATTAGCAACATTAGTATAAGTGAAGTGATAAAACCATTTGAGTCCAATTTCAACTGAAAACCATCAAAACAAGATCTAATGTAGCAACTCCTTCCGAAAACCCAAAAGGAATTCAAAAAGGAAATCGATTAAAGAAGCAAATGCAAGAGTGGCAAAATCTATCAAAACAGACCAGCAGGTAAAGATATTTTTTTTCGAAACTCTTATGTTGCTCAAATCAAAAAGTTCAAAACTAACGAAAGTTAAATAACAACCTGGGGCAGAATCAGAAAAAATTACAGCTCAATCCGACATACAGAGATCTCTCACGAATATTTACGGTGAATCACAAAAATCTGTTTCGGGACAGCAACTTCCCCAAATCTTACTTCTCTCTCATTAGAGGTTGATCTTGACACAAAAACCAAACAAAAAGGATAAGGAGAGATTATTACCGAAGTAATAACTTCCAAGACTCAAAGAAACAAAAACAAACTGAAAGCAAAAATAAATTGGGTTGTCTCCCAAAAAGCTCTTTCTTTATAGCCATTAAGATGTGTAGGGGTTCCGCGCATAAAAACAATAAAATTTACTCTACACCCCTGAAACCCTGAAGCTACCAGGACCTATCTATTAGTAATGCAGTAACGGAGGGGCTTTTCGCGAACTTACCCTTGAAGACCGAAAAGCGTTGTCAACGCTCAGGAGAGCGTGGTTGATGTAGATGAGCCAAAGCCGACCTCAAGGTCGTGATGAAGTCCTTGCGCTCCTTCTGGCTCCAACGACTTGAGTGCCTCAAGTGCGACACCTCACGGGGAGTTACACACGTCCGGTGCCTGACAATGACTCCCGCTTCCCCGATCCAGCAGCAGTTGCGGAAGTAGAGCTCCCGGATCCGAATCTCGCAGCGGGACGGCGCTGCGCGGTGAAGATGTCTCTCGCTCGCGCATTCCAGACTTGGGACCACGGTCACGAGAGAGAGAGAGGGGGAGAGAGAAAATATCAATTAGAGGTCCTCCCAAAAGTGGGGAGACCTTTATTGATTATTGGTGTATTTTTCTAGGACAAATACCCCACTATATATAGGGGGAGGGGAGGTACTACCTCCCTCAAAGTCCCGGGGTGGGACTAAAGGAGAGGAGGGGGAGGAGGTGGCCGCCGGCCACCTAGTGGGCCCCGCGCGGGGGGGGGGGGGGGCTAGGCCCAGCCGGCCTCCCCCTTGGCCCCTCTCCCTCTCTCCTTTCCCCTAATGGGCCATCTCCCTCCGAAATTGGCCCATTAAGCCTTTTTGACCTTTAGTTGATTTTCTATTTATTAAATAATTATGAATAAATGATTAAATCAATATTTAACATTCATTAACACATTATTCAATCTCCGTGGCCATGGAACACCTTCCACTTCCACTCCGGACAACCTCCGGACTTACCGAAACCTTTCCGGTTTTCTCCCTTCTTTTCTTCGGTGATTCTACCGATCCTATAAACACTCTCTAAGCATCATCAAGCCCTTAAGAGTGATACCCCACGGTTCGGGAACACTCCAGACATGGTCGGGACACTCCCGCACCAATGATCAATAGAGGGACCTGGATGGCCATGTGACCCATGTGCGTTCCACGAAGATCTTTCATCGTTTGAACCGAGACAGTCGTGTCTTATTCCCTTTGTCACCCGATACTTACATTGCCCGAGATCTAATCAATGACATCACCATGTCGTGTTCAATCTCGTTACTGAACAATGCTACTTGACTCGTTTCGACAAGTGATATCCCCGTGATCTAATCACACGCTGGCAGCTATTGGATATAACTTCTCCGAGTGGGCCCATGAGTATCTTCCCGTCACTTGGACGGATAAATCCCGCTCTTGACATATATTGCCTCTACGGTTTCCTCCGAATACCTGAACACACCTTTATAACCACCATTTTACCAGATGGCGTTTGATGCTATCTAAGCACTCTCGGGAGACAGTGATTGATATAGTGTCACGGTCTAAGGAATAGTCTATGAGGATCCTTTTCTAATCATCGTAACTTGAACTTCGTGACATGATCGAGTCATGATGTTTAGCTTGGGTATTGGTTCATCATCTCATTCTCAGAATGAGATGACCTCATTTTCAACTGGCATAAATGCCACATGATCAGGAAACATGATCATCTGTTGACCAATGAACCAGTGACTAGAGTTTCACTGGGAACCCCTGGTTTGTTTGTATATCACACGTGTATTGATGTTTCCACTCAATACAGTTGTAGCATGATATAAAACTTAATCATAAACTATATGAAATATGATAATAGTCCTTACTACTATTTGTCTCTAGGTCATATTTCCAACAGTCTCCCACTTGCACTAGAGTACAAATACACTAGTTGCATTTGTTCTCAATCATTGGTACCATATAACCGGTACCCTAAACATGCTTGCTCATGGAAGAGGTTGAGTCTTGGGTCTGTACTTTATAGTCCCAAATCCTTTGCAACTTACTAATGTCACTTTTATTGACATTAATACTCTATCATCACATGATAGCATCTGTGTGAATGCATCGTCGCTATGGCAGCAGAACGAGGCCTGATTCCAGGAGCCTACGTTGACGTTAGATCAACCTCGAGGGCTTTCTCATGGGCACTATGCCCTGGGACACATCATTCTATGTTAAAAGCAAACTAGCCCCGCCATAACATCGTACAACACTTTAGATGGTGCCCTTATCTATTATTATAAATGTATTCATCGAAACACTAGTGCACTCTTTGCAACTTTCGATGTTTTGTTCACCTCGCTTCCTACTTGACATTAATTGGTATCTACAAGAGTTTCCAACACATCCCCTTATAACATAACTCTTTATGCTTTTAAGATATGTCATCCTTTTATGGATTTGGAAAATGTGTCTATAGTTCTCTATTAGACACTACGGGCAAAACGTAGCTCAACGTTCTGTGATTCGAACTTAATCACTTTCAAAATGTTCCTTAATTGGATCACATATTATGCTAAGTTATCATCATGGTTTCTAAGATGGAACCTATATCTTAACATAGTGGATGACGATCATCCTTTTCTTTCTTTCAACCATTGATGTTAAACATAATGTTATTCCTAATTTGAGTTATTAAGGACCAGTTCCTTAATTAACTTCTATTCCGAAACAGCTTTCAGAATCCCTTAAGGAATACTACATAATATCATAATACACCTATTATCAACTTCTACATCTTATAAATCATTATTTATAAGTATTTGCGCATTCATCCTTAACATACTTAAGAATTAATCATATAAGCTCCCACTCAAAATATGTTCCTACATATTTGAATTCGAGTCTTATATTGCTCCCACTTAAAAATATGTCAATCACATATTGTTTTAGGAAGACTTTCATAGCTCCCACTCAATTTTATGCAAATTTCATATCTCCTTGTTATTTTGAATAACTTCAAAATCCTTTGATCAAATATCAAACTTGGAGATTTTCTATGAGATACTAGTACTTTACTAGTTTTAAATCCACTAGACATTTAGCACACATGAATCAAATTCATTTGAATTTGTCCAATACCTAACAAATTGTGCTTTTGTCATTTACCCCTTTTCCTACTATGGCTTCACAGTCATTTGGGAAAATTCAAGTAACCCCTTTTACTTGTGAGATTCAGCAATGAATTGCTTTCTAATCTCAAGGGAAGTTTGCTTTTAGGATTTCTCATAATTCTAGTTTACCATTATTTCCTTTGTAGTTCGTAGGTATGTCAAATTTCAACAATCATGACAAATGATTCACAAATGTCTCCATACAAGATATGGATTTACATTTTGAATCCTACTTCATGTAGTGAAAAACAATAGTGGAGGGAAAAACATAATAATCAAAATCATTGATTCTTTCCTTCCATGAAGAGAATCGTTCAGGAACGTTGTCCGTTGCACTTCTCAACACTCTGATGTAGGGTTTGGAATCCTCGTCGTGTTTTACACTATCTTCCATTTGCTCCATAATTGAGAAACATCACTAAAGTGAGCTTTCTCAAAAATGTACCAAAATTCAAGCAATACGAATCTTGCTTTCCTTTTGGTTTCAGCTATGGGTTTCGTATTCAAAGTTTCCAATGAATATGCTACAAGGACTTATTCGCTATTGTTTTGGTTATATCGAATAACCCCAAAACTTTCACAAATTCAAATGGTTTACCAATTCTAATTGAGTGCTAACTATTTCTTAACTAATGGTCTCTACATCTACACTACACCGATTTATTTGGTGCCTTCTATTCAACCCCCTTTGATATCTAATATCACATTGTGATGCTTTGCATTCTGACGTTTCAGAACGCTTTGCATTCCACAATTACTTTTATGCCATTCTTATAAAGTTGAATTTCATTATTATTGATCAAATCATAGTAACTAGATTCTCTTTTATATTTATACCCTTTATTAATGAAACATCTTGATCAAATCAAATAGTTTCATATTCATGCTTCCTTTGGTAAACTACTTTACACATTTAAACAATCATTTAATGATAATTACCATTTTCGTTAAAACATAATACATCGAATATGTATTCTACTTAACAATTCATCAAACACTTTGTATTCAAGTAATACTCGGTGTTCAACTTAATTTGCCAAACTTAGGCATGATTTATATGTGACAAGAAATCAAATGTCTTTCACATATTATCACATAACTTTGAATTTAAACAATGGTTTTTCATTCATTAGTGAGCATATCATTAAGTTGGGTTTTTTAAATAGGGCATTTTAATGTTTTACAAATGTTCATGCATTATCAATTAGTTTCAAACAACAAGGATAATTCACACATAATCAAACAAGATATGAACACGAATAGAAATCATTCCTAAAAGTGGAACAACTGTTTGTTACAAACTCATATGAATAACCGTCTCACAAAGTGTGAGACACACTGATGACCCACAAGTATAGGGGGTGTATTGCAGTATTTTCAAGGGAAGTGAAACCCAATTTATTGATTCGACACAAGGGGAGCCAAAGAATATTTATCAGCCTTAACAACTGAGTTGTCAATTCAGCTGCACCTGGAAACAATCTTGCTCACAGTAGTTTATCAGTAGCAACAGTTTTGTAGTAGGAATAGCAAAGTAGCAGCAGTAGTAAAGTAAAGACAGCAGTTGCAATAGCAGTAAACAGTGGGATTCGAGTGCGGTAGGCATAGGGATGGATGGACGGGCGTTGCATGGACAAGACAATTCACATAGCAATCAGAACATAGGGCAATTGCAGATAAATAAAATAAAGCATCCAAGTACTAGACAATCCTAGGCATGTGTTCCATATATAGTCATACGTGCTCGCAATGAGAACTTGCACAACATCTTTTGTCCTGCCAGCCCGTTTGCAGCGGGGCCTCTAGGGAACTACTGGCAATTAAGGTGCTCCTTTTAATAGAGCACCGGAGCAAAGCATTAACACTCCGTGAACACATGTGATCCTCACATCAAAGCCTTTCCCTTCCGGTTATCCCGATTTCTGTCACTTCGGGGGCATAGGTTCCGGACAACAACGTGTGTATACAACTTGCAGATAAGACCAAGAACAATACTATCATAATGAATCAATAACATGTTAAAATCTGAAATCATGGCACTCGGGCCCTAGTGACAAGTATTAAGCACAACAAGTCGCAACAAAGTCACAAAGCACTAATATAAGATACTAGGCACCATGCCCTAACAATCTGATGCCATTACATGAACGATCTCATCCAATCCCTACCATCCCCATAGCCTATACCGGGGGATTACTCACTCATAGATGGGGGAAACATGGATGGTCGATGGAGAAGCGATGGTGATGATGATGGCGATGATCTCCAATTCCCCGTCCCGGCAGGGTGCCAGAACGGAGTTTCTGGTGCTGTTTCATGGAATCTGGTGGTGGCGGCGAAGCGGAACTCCTTTTGGAAAAACATCGAACCCCCTGAAGTTTTTAGGTCAGAAGGCTCCTTATAGGCGAAGAGAGAGGCCGAGGGGGTGCCTGGGGGGGCCACACCACCCCCTGGCGCGGTCTGGCCTGGCCCGCGCCACCAGGTGGTGTGGGCACCCCCTCGGCTCTTCTCCGTCTCATATTCTGGCTCCTAGAGTCTTCGGGTGAAATAGGATTTTTGACATATTTTC
This sequence comes from Avena sativa, assembly GCA_916181665.1. NCBI lineage: Eukaryota > Viridiplantae > Streptophyta > Magnoliopsida > Poales > Poaceae > Avena > Avena sativa. The sequence continues at coordinate 451,912,775 of OV702295.1, read as the reverse complement.
CGGGATTTTTCCTGATAGTTGGTTTTCTGCACAAAAAGTAGACACCAAGGCAATTCTGCTGAAAACAGCGTCAGTCCGCATTAGTTGCATCCAAATCACACAAGTTTAGAGGAGAAACAATAACAAAAGTGTTCGAGAAAGTAGATACGTTTTGGACGTATCAACTCCCCCCAAGCTTAGCTTATTGCTTGTCCTCAAGCAATTCAGTTGAAAACTGAGTGCGATAAAAGAACTTTCACGAACACATTTGCTTCATATGATGTAAATATTCTCAGCAATGTGATCAACTACTTGGACAATTCATAATAAAGAGTATGCAACTAAGTCTACTTAATAGTCATTGCAAGCTATGAAGAGATTCCAACTCAAGAATAATAAGTAGCATGAGGCACAAACATAAGCAACATTACAATGCTCATAGAAAGGTATGATAGAGTGGTATCTCGCTTGCCTTTGATTATGAATATCAAGGCACCTCTGAAGTTCAAGTGATGACTAGAAATAAAGATATCAAGGATACAAGCATCAAAGTCATACCGCAAATAATCAAGTAATGGAACAAACACAAAGAATGACAACTATGCTCTCAAGAAGGTGCTCAGAGAATAAATGGAGACTCAACAAGAAAAGGTTTTAAATAATTTGAAAGGCTTCCAAATGCTGAAAGTATGGTACTCGTTAGCTTTGAGCTCTCATTGCCCCTATCATAAGCATCTTTAATGTGGTTAAGGTGAAAGTGACACAACTAAGAGGATATGCTTGACAAGTTATAAATCAAAGTCTCAAGCCCCTTACTTACGAAGACCGATCCTCATGCTACTCAACTTCAGTCACAAGTAAGCTCTTGTCATTGTAAGTATATACGTATCATAGAGAACCGCCAACGGGGTACCCCTTGCACATGACACGGGAGCTATCCCATAATCAAAATAACAAGGCAAGCAGACAATGAGCATCTCGACGATCTTTTTATTTACTATGTGCATAGATTTTTATTGAGGATGCTTCATAGAATGCTCATTATGGTTATGCTGCAAGTTGCCACCATGATTAGGCATGGCTTAGGCTAGCGGCCCAGGCGTTTCTCTAACATACATACAAACTCCACGATCTTACAAGTTCCACTTTTATTTCACACCACCGGGATCCATAAGCAAAAGAACATGATATCAACTAGGTACAAAGTACCTATGAAGCGTTGAAAGCGGTCCCTATGATACATGGTTTTGCTAACTTCAACTCATAAAGCGCAAGCATATGCGCAACAAAGAAGGACGCAATGGTTCAGGTTTATTAAGTGCAAGAAAATAAAGTGTGCCATCAAGTTCGTGAGAGCTTTACTAACTAACTTCCTCATAACAAGCAAACATTTTATTTGGAAGAAAACAAGTCATATTGAATATGCACGGAGGTAGCAAATGATGCTAATGGGTAGGTATGGTGGACACTTTGGAAATATTTGGTTTAGGGAGTTGGGAACTTGAGTAAAACATACTCAGTGAAAGTGAAGGCTAGCAATAGTAAGGGAGCGACAAACGAGAGATCAATAGCTGTCATTATCATGCTTGCAACAAAAAAGGACTACTCATGGCATGAAAGTGATTCAAGATCCTCAAGGCAAAATAATTCATCAAGGCTTAACTAATTATCACAGTCATGTGCATGCGTGAGCATGTGCCAAGTCAATTCAAATGAAACATTCAGAGGAGGATACCACGGTGTCATACCAATTTATGAATAGAGTAATGCAAGCAAACATTCATAAGACATGCTACAAACTATTAGCGAGCTAGAGCTAATCATAAGAAAGCAAGAACTATTAAGCATCCAAAGAAAACATACACTCTACATGAATGGACTAAGCATGCCCACAGTGATGAGTATATGTACAAAAATGAAGACAAATAGAGTTCGTTACCAGCCTCTTACCACGCCTCAAGTTGTCATTGATCCTCATTATTGCTCTTCACTTGTGTGGCTTGAATAATAATATGAAACCAATATCCACTGAGGACTGCCGAACCCTGAAGCAAACTCACAAAAACCAAAGAAGAACGACAAATATTTTTGGTGTTTTCGATTCTTAAACAAGAACCAAAAAGGGAAAAACAAACAAAGCAAAATCTTTTTGGGTTTTTCGAATAGTTCAAACAAAGCAAAAAGGGAAAAGCAAACCAAGGCAAAAAAAAGAAGCAAACCAAAGAGAAACAACAGAAATATTTTTGGTCTTTTTGTGTTTTTAGAAAGCAAAAGCAAAGAAGAACGAAAACTAAAAAGAGAACGAAAACATGAATATACAAAGTACCGACGCAACATGATATGAAGATGAGTGCGGTGTCGGCGTACCTTCCCCCAAGCTTAGGCTTTTGGCCTAAGTGGGTATCAATCCCAAGCTGGCCAGGATGAAGTGTCACCCTGGTACGACGAAGAGGTCCCCTCATCCTGGTGCGAGCTCGAGTACGTCCCTCCGTAATGTGCGGAGTAATCATAGGAGGGCACATCCTCCTGGTGCTGCTCGTGGAAACCCAGCAAGCGAAGCTGCTCGTCCACCTCCTCCTTGGTGCGTGACCACGGTCTCCTGTGAACACTAAACAAAGCAGGCTGTGGCAAAAGGATCTCCCTTTCATCCCCGTCAGTGAAAAGCATCCTATACACTAGATTGTTCAAATCAGAGGTAGCAGTGACAAAGTGATGAGTTTTCATGGCAACAAGGTCAAGCCTCTGTGGTGCCAACATAGCATCATAGGGATCCACTGAAAGACCTAATGCATTGACTATGCGCGATGCAATGATGCCCCCATAGATAGGCCCCCTAGCAGCTAGGCGGCGAGCAATAAGCGAGCCAAGATTTTACCGAGTATCATTGTTAAGTGCAGCAGCAAGGAATGCTAAATGATAGTTGGAGATATTACTAGTGTTCTCCCTACCCAATACACTAGTGGCAAGATAATATGCAAAGTATCTAAAGCAGGGAGTTGGATATTTCTTATCTTTCCGCGCTGCGCTGCGCGGTCATCATCATTGGTCACCCCTCGGTAAAGCTCCAACAAATCAGCGGGTCGCCCTTGAATTTTCTTCACGGTCCCTGTCATACGCACACCTACAATACTGCAAAATCTCTCCAAAGGCATGGTGAAGGGCAGATCATAGATTTTAAAAGAGACAGTAGATTGATAGGGTGTGTTAGTAAACGTGAAGCTCTCAACAAAAGTTTTGGTGAGCATAGCGTATTGTGCACTCTCATCTTGCATATATGAGGTCAAACCAACCCTCTCAATCAGTAGCAAGAAATCATCAAGAATACCTGCAGCTTGCAAGAAAGTAAAACAAGGAAAAGAGGATGGGTGAGCATCCCCATCATCCCTTTCACTGCCAATACGGGTTGCAATGAGGTCTTCATTGTATGATGGCCTAGCTTGAGAGGCTGTTCTTGAGGGCCTCGACCTCCTAGGTGCATCACTCTCAAATATCTCTCCAAAAGTATGGTTGTTCATGCTTGGTATTCTGAAATTTAAACACCTATTAAACAAGTGATTGCAAAGTAAATATAATGAAGGATTCTACTCATAGGGACTTGCAAGAGGCCTAAACATGCATCAAAACTATATCTCTAAGCATCAAACAAGCTTACAAGCTCTCATAACCAGTCACCTACAGCAGCAAAATACTCAACATATAATCCACTAAACACAAATCTACTTGGACAAGGGGAGGAGTCACATACCAGGGAACAAATGCTCCAAATTTCAGCAAGAAAGATGGGCTGAGCAAGGAGATCGAAAAAATCGAGAGCTAGCACAGCAAGAACACGATTTTGAGCTATGAAGTGGAGCTTACTCGGGAGAGAGAAGAAAGTGGCAGGTGAGAGAGTTAGTGGGGGCCAGGGGTGGCCCACACCAGGGCATGGCGCCACCCAAGGCTGGTCGTGCCACCATGTGGTGTGCCTGCCTAGTGGGCCCCCCTGGTACCTACTAGGTACTCCTCTGCCCCTTTTTTCACATAAAAATTTAATATGAATTTTCTGGAATTTTTTGAGACACTTTATTTTTGGGCATTTTTCAGAAATAGAAGAATGATTTTTCTTACAGATAGATTTTTTTCTTTTTGAAACATGATGCAAAGACAAAACAAGTCTAGAACTATAGAAGTTCTAGCATGCAAGCAACTAACAACACAAAGAAAACTAAACGAAAGCAAAAACTAAAATGCAAAGGATAGAAATAAACGGAGATAATCGTAATGAAAACATTGTTTTGTTCAATGGAATCCTTTTGTTAGCAAGGTTGATCAAGTCTTGCTACCAAAACAATTGCATATGAGACAAAACTTTGTACTCCACTAATGATTATGTTACCTTAACCTTGATAGCAATGGTCCCAATCATAATAGTTTCAAATTTTTCTCTTGGTATGGGACAATATATTTCTCCAACTTGAATGCCTTCAACATGTTCAATTGAATTCAAACCATAAGTCCTTTCAATCTTCTTGGGGGAAATAGACAGTATGTTCCTTGTCATTAACATTGAAGGTCACCTTTCCTTGATTACAATTAATAACAGCTCCTGCAGTATTAAGAAAAGGTCTTCCAAGAATAATAGACATATTATCATCTTCAGGCATTTCAAGCACAACAAAATCATTTAATATCAAGCTATTGTGAGCCACCTGGACAGGTATCCTCACATATACCCATAGGAATGGTGGTAGATTTATCAGCCATTTGCAAAGATATATCAGTTGGTATCAATTTTTCAAGCTGGAGCCTCTTATAGAGAGAGAAAGGCATAACACTAACTCCAGCTCCCAGATCACACAAAGCAGTTCTAACATAACTGTTCTTAATAGAGCAAGGGATAGTTGGAATCCCTGGGTCTCCAAGTTTCTTAGGAACCTTACCATTGAAGGAATAATTAGCAAGCAAAGTAGAAATTTCTTCATTAGGGATCTTCCTTTTATTCGAGACAATGTCCTTCATATACTTTGAGTAAGGAGGCAATTTAATAGCATCAGTCAAAGAAATTTGCAAGAATAAAGGCTTCATCCACTCACAAAACTTATTATAGTGTTCATCTTCCTTTCACTTGTGTTTCTTATCAGGGAATGGCATAGGTTTTTGGACCCAAGGCTCTCTTTCACTACCATGTTTCTTAGCAATAAAATCTTTTTTGGTGTATTTAGTATTCTTAGTGTGGTTTTCAGGTTCTTCTTCAACTTTTTCTTCATTAGGAACAACATTTTCTTCATTACCACTTTCAGTTTTAGCATCAGAGATAGATATAATATTAGGATCTATAGCAGGTTCAGAGGGTTCTACAACAGTTTTATGTTTCTTTTTTCCTTTTCTTACGAGTAGAACCACCATTTTCAGCTTGTTGAGAATCATGCTCAATTCTTTTGGGATGCCCCTCAGGATATAGAGGATCCTGGGTAGTAGCTCCACTTCTAGTTCTAATTTCATAAGCATGTTTTTCTTTAGCAGCATTAACTAGCAAGTCGTTTTGCACTTTAACGAGTTGATCTATTTGAGTTTGAACCATTTGAAAATGTTTAACAATCATTTTAACATCATTAGAGGTTCTTTCCACAATATATTTCAACTCAACAATAGCTCTAGTGTTCTCCATTAGATGATTTTGCACCCTTTTATTAAAGTTATCTTGCTTAACAATAAAGATATCAAATTCTTCTAAGCATTGATCAGGAGGTTTCGAGTAGGGGATATCACCTTCATCAAAGTGTTGGAGAGAGTGTACCTCAATAGTGGATGAGTAGGGAATATGCTTACATAATTCTTCTATAGGAGGTAAATTCTTGACATCTCCAGCTTTAATTCCCTTCTCCTTAAGACATTTCTTAGCTTCCTTCATCACTTCATCACTTCAATAACTGCCCTCTTCTTTGATGTTGGAATAGGCACAGGAATAGATGGTTCAGGTACAATTACTTCAGGTATAGCTTGTTTAGGAGGAGTCCAATCTTGATAATTCTTGCTTATTTTAGCCATTAATTCCTCAGCTTCCTTTGGAGTCCTATTCCTGAAAACACAATCAGCACAACTATCTAGGTATGTCCTAGATTCCTCGGTTAGTCCATTATAAAATATATCAAGAAGCTCATTCTTAGGTAATGGACTTCCAGTCTGTGCATGAATCAAAGCACAAAACCTTGCCCAAGATTCGGGCAATACCTCTTTTTCTCCCTGTTTAAAATCAAAAAGTTCCTGCAAAATAGCATGTCTAGCACTAGGAGGAAAATATTTCTGCAAGAAAGTACTAATCAAGCACTCAGGGCTATAAATAGATCCAGGAGGTAAATTACTAAACCAAGTTTTAGCTTCTCCTTTTAGTGAAAAGGGAAAAATCTTAGCAACAAAGTAAGTACGCATCTTAATATCATCAGAAAACAAGCCACTCATGGTAGAAAGTTCATTCATATGTGCTACCGCACTTTCATTCTTAGTCCCACAAAAAGGTTCTTTCTCGACAATAGCTATGTAAGATAGATCGAGAGAGAAATCATAATCTTCATCTATAATGTTTATGGGAGAAGCAGCAAACTTAGAAGAAGGATATAATTTCGGTCTAATAGTACGCCTCTCAAGGAGACTCTTAGCAGCGCTCCTATCATGGGTGTTCTTACATTCTTTAATAAACTCATCGGTCATCTCAACATAACCATCTTCAATATCATAACTCTCACTAGACTCAGGTGAGCTAACAGGTGTGGTAGTGTCTTCATTAGGAGTTTCGGTATTTCCAGCTATAGTTCTAGCAATCGTAGCATCTAGGAAAGGACCTAATGAACCACTCTTATCGAGCATAGTAGAAGAAGCATCATAAGCATCAGAAGTTTCAGATTCAGCAGTAGTAGCAGTGTGTGTAGCATATGTATGTGGTGGTGTAAGGAACTTACTCAAAACAGACGGTGAATCAAGAGCAGCAGAGGTGTTCAGAACCGTACCTCTTCTTGTACTGGATGGTAAAATAGGAACCTTGCCATCACGAGACTTACCCATGATGGATGGATAGCAGCGAACAATAGAGAATCCAAGTGAACTTGATAAATAAAGCTATGCTCCCCGGCAACGGCGCCAGAAAATAGTCTTGATGACCCACAAGTATAGGGGGTGTATCGCAGTATTTTCGAGGGAAGTGAAACCCAATTTATTTATTCGACACAAGGGGAGCCAAAGAATATTTATCAGCCTTAACAACTGAGTTGTCAATTCAGCTGCACCCGGAAACAATCTTGCTCACAGCAGTTTATCAGTAGCAACAATTTTGTAGTAGGAATAGCAAAGTAGCAGCAGTAGTAAAGTAAAGATAGCAGTTGCAATAGCAGTAAATAGTGGGATTCGAGTGTGGTAGGCATAGGGATGGATGGACGGGCTTTACATGGACAAGACAATTCACATAACAATCAGAACATAGGGCAATTGCAGATAAATAAGATAAAGCATCCAAGTACTAGACAATCCTAGGCATGTGTTCCATATATAGTCATACGTGCTCGCAATGAGAACTTGCACAACATCTTTTGTCCCGCCAGCCCGTTTGCAGCGGGGCCTCTAGGGAACTACTGGCAATTAAGGTGCTCCTTTTAATAGAGCACCGGAGCAAAGCATTAACACTCTGTGAACACATGTGATCCTCACATCAAAGCCTTTCCCTTCCGGTTATCCCGATTTCTGTCACTTCGGGGGCATAGGTTCTGGACAACAACGTGTGTATACAACTTGCAGATAAGACCAAGAACAATACTATCATAATGAATCCATCAAGTCTAAGTTTCTCACCCTTTACCCAATCCTCAATGACAAACTAATCTTCACGGTGAGCCATCTATATTTATAATTGCAAAAGGAATTTAGACTAAGTTTATAATTAAATGAGTTAGTAATAACTCCACTCAGAAACACCTATCCCCAGTGAGGGTTCCTAGTGATAACACGACCCCTATCAGTTACATCTCCCCCGATCGTCACGGCCATCAATGTGGGTTAAAGGGTGGACGCTAAACGTCGGTCACATCATTTATGCGACTTGTGCTCGATCTTTCGACCATCCGTGTTCCGAGGCCACGCTTCTCTAGCGTGCTAGGCTCGCCAACTCAACCTTAGTGTATCCGCTGTGCAACATGGCTTACACCCACTGTATATGAATGTAGATATGTATGACACCCAGGCCTGTAACCCTGGATCGCCTCATATCAAAGAACTTTCTTGGTGGTGCACACTAAGAGGGAACACAATCGTTGGTAATTTTAATAGGGATCATCTTATTAGGATACCGTCGAGTATCTAATACTAGCACACAATAAGACATACAAACAATAACATTGAATGTAAGTGCTATGTGATATGGTCCTTCACGTCGTGATCTCCATCCACCATCACCGGGTTCCGGCGCCAGGGTTCCGGCGTCGTAAACACTAGGGTACCAGTGTCATTCTGGTGTGGTAGTTCGTCACCTTCGTGACTATCTACTACTATGCAACAAAAGGTAATTACTTTACCTTTGCCACAACCATATCACAAAGCAACGCCCCCCTGCAAAACAAAGTTAGACGCCTCTACTTTATCTTTGCATGTTTTACATGGCTGAATGGGCTTTCGCATAAGAACCATTCTTACCTACGAACTTTCAGCACAACGCTGATCAAGTAGTTGTCTCTACTACACCCCTTTTGGGACCGTCCGTTGCAAATGGCATACCAACTAATGTGAGAGAGACAGACACCCCCCCTAAGCCACTTTATACGGTACAAGCCGTATGTCAAGCGTGGACCAGTCTCGCGAATGAACGTGTAAAGTCAGTTGGGGGCCGCTTCATCAAGCATTATTGTGGTATACACAAGTACACGTGGGAGGGTAACAACTAAAAGATCAACGCCCACACGCTACATCTCGTGTGTTCTACCCGTACTAGCATTACTACGCATAGATCTAGCTCTGATACCACTGTAGGGGTTCTGCGCATAAAAACAATAAATTTTACTCTACGCCCCTGAACCCCTGAAGCTGCCAGGACCTATCTATTAGTAATACAGTAACGGGAGGGGCTTTTCGCGAACTTACCCTTGAAGACCGAAAAGCGTTGTCAACGCTCATGAGAGCGTGGTTGATGTAGATGAGACGAAGCCGACCTCAAGGTCGTGATGAAGTCCTTGCGCTCCTTCTGGCTCCAACGACTTGAGTGCCTCAAGTGCGACACCTCGCGGGGAGTTACACACGTCCGGTGCCTGACGATGACTCCCGCTTCCCCGATCCAGTAGTAGTTGTGAAAGTAGAGCTCCCGGATCTGAATCCCGCAGCGCGACGGCGCTCCGTAGTGAAGATGTCTCTCGCTCGCGCAGTCCAGACTTGGGACCATGGTCTCGAGAGAGAGAGGGGAGAGAGAAAATATCAATTAGAGGTCCTCCCAAAAGTGGGGAGACCTTTATTGATTATTGGTGTATTTTTCTAGGCCAAATACCCCACTATATATAGGGGGAGGGGAGGTACTACCTCCCTCAAAGTCCCGGGGTGGGACTAAAGGAGAGGAGGGGGGAGGAGGTGGCCGCTGGCCACCTTGTGGGCCCCGCGCGGGGGGCTAGGCCCAGCCGTCCTCCCCCTTGGCCCCTCTCCCTCTCTCCTTTCCCCTAATGGGCCCTCTCCCTCCGGAATTGGCCCATTAAGCCTTTTTGACCTTTAATTGATTTTCTATTTATTAAATAATTATGAATAAATGATTAAATCAATATTTGACATTCATTAACACATTATTCAATCTCTGTGGCCATGGAACACCTTCCACTTCCACTCCGGACAACCTCCGGACTTACCAAAACCTTTCCGATTTTCTCCCTTCTTTTCTTCGGTGATTCTACCAATCCTATAAACACTCTCTAAGCATCATCAAGCCCTTAAGCGTGATACCCCACGGTTCGGGAACACTCTAGACATGGTCGGGACACTCTCGCACCAATGATCGATAGAGGGACCTGGATGACCATGTGACCCTTGTGCGTTCCACGAAGAACTTTTGTCGTTTGAACTGGGACAGTCATGTCTTATTCCCTTTGTCACTCGATACTTACATTGCCCGAGATCTGATCAATGACATTACCATGTCGTGTTCAATCTCGTTACTGAACAATGCTACTTGACTCGTTCTGACAAGTGATATCCCCGTGATCTAATCACACGCTGCGCAGCTATTGGATATAACTTCTCCGAGTGGGCCCTTGAGTATCTTCCCGTCACTTGGACGGACAAATCCCACTCTTGACATATATTGCCTCTACGGTTTCCTCCGAATACCTGAACAAACCTTTATAACCACCGTTTTACCAGATGGCGTTTGATGCTATCTAAGCACTCTCGGGAGACGGTGATTGATATAGTCTCACGGTCTAAGGAATAGTCTACGAGGATCCTTTTCTAATCATCGTAACTTGAACTTCGTGACATGATCGAGTCACGATGTTTAGCTTGGGTATTGGTTCATCATCTCATTCTCATAATGAGATGACCTCATTTTCAACTGGCATAAATGCCACATGATCAGGAAACATGATCATCTGTTGACCAATGAACCAGTGACTAGAGTTTCACTGGGAATCCCTGGTTTGTTTGTATATCACACGTGTATTGATGTTTCCACTCAATACAGTTATAACATGATATAAAACTTAATCATAAACTATATGAAATATGATAATAGTCCTTACTACTATTTGTCTCTAGGGCATATTTCCAACAACATGGGCATGATAATTTTGATGATGCTCACTTAGGAATATGAATTGAAGTGAAAGAGAGCATTAAGAAGCAAAAATACACACATTTTAAGTCTAACCCACTTCCTATGCAAGGGAATTTTGTAAACAAACAAGTTGTTGAAACCAGAGGCTACTAGCATAAGAAGGCAAAAGAAGTGCAACATAAAAACTTTCAGCATAAAACGGGGAAACTTGATATTATTGAGATACATAAGAGCACTTTTCCCTCTCTCATAGTAACTTTCAGTATCATGCATAAACTTAACAATATAACTATCACAAGGACCATCATAACAATGATCACTTATTCTAACAGAAAACACAGGAACACTAGCTCTCATAACACTACTTTGTGAAATAATATTAGAGGTATCCTTACCAAGGATAGTGTGTCCCTCTTGTACATATTTAGTGACAAAGTCTTTCACATTTGCTATTATAGGTTCATCATCCATTTGTTTATCAGGTTCAACAGCTTTATTTGTACTTTCATTAACTATACTAGCTATCATAGAATGTTCCTTTATCTTAACTGGGAAAGGCATTTTCTCAATGTAAGGTTCGGGTGAAACATGATTAGCAGTATAAACTTTAGTATTTCTTGCAGGAACACTCTTAGCAATATCTTTATAAGGTTCATGAAACTTATTCCACTTCTTTTTAGGGACTTTAATGTAGGAAGAAAAAGCCTTAAAGTAAGTTGCAATAGCTTGAGAGTCTAGACCATAAGCATTTTTAATATTTTGAAAGTCATCGGTTCCCATAAAAGATTCAATGCATTCATAATCATAATTTATACCTGACTTTCTTCCTTTGTCATTCTCCCATTCTTTAGCATTGTCTTGAATACGGTCCAAAAGATCCCATTTAGCTTCTTCTTCCATGCGAGTGAATGATCTAGAACAAGAAGCATCCAATAAATCCTTATCATGAAGAGAAAGCCTTGCATAAAAGTTATTGATAATAATATTGTTGGGGAGCTCATGTATGGGACATTTGAGCATTAGTAACTTCAATCTCCCCCAAGCTTGAGCTGTACTCTCTCCATCAAGAGGCCAACAGTTGTATATTTGATTCCAATCTTTATGAATCTCACTAGGAGGATAAAACTTTGAATAAAAGAGAGGTACTATTTCCTCCCATTCAAAAGCTTGACCATTCTTCAGCAGCTTATACTATTCCTCAGCTCTTCCTTTTAGTGACAATGAGAATAACTTGTTCTTAACTTGATCTATAGTAATACCTACACACTTGAACAACCCGCATAATTCGTGTATAAAGAGCAAATGATCACCGGGATGGACAGTTCCATCCCCAACATAGTAGTTATCCATAACATGATCAATAATTCTTGTAGGTATTTTAAAAGTATCATTCTCAGTAGGTGGTGGTTCATCTACTACCTTAGAAGTGGTAGTAGCATTACGAAATAAGAAACTCAGTGAATTATCCATATTGAAAATAAAGCAACTAATAGAAGTAAACAATACTCACACTAGAAGTTTCCTTTACCAGTTCCACTCTCCAATAGCGCTTCATCCCGGGCAACGACACCAGAAAATAGTCTTAATGACCCACAAGTATAGGGGGTGTATCGCAGTATTTTCGATAAGTAAGAGTGTCGAACCCAACGAGGAGCAGAAGGTGCTGGCTAGTGGTATGGATCAGGAATTCTCTGCAAATACTTAGCAAACGGATTTTTAGGGGTTTTTGATAGTGCAAGTAAATAAAGTACAAGTAAATAAAAGACAGTAAGAATAAATGCAGCAAGTGGCCCCATCCTTTATTCAGCAAAGGACAAGCCGGTTGTATTACTTAAGATGACCAAACTTTCTCGAGGACACACGGGAATTCTGTCAAGTGCTTTCGCTTCATATAGTTGATCAATATTCTTTAGTTTGCAAAGTGTTGTGTGGGTGAACCTGTGTTAATGTACCTACCTTCCTAGGACTAATACATACTTGTGATTATACCCCTTGCAAACATCCGTAAGTACAAGAAAGTAATTAAGGTAGAAACCTAACCACAACTTTAAACTCTAAGACCCTGACGTCCCTTGTGGAATGGTTTCCTAACGGGGGTTCAGGTTTCTGTCACTCCGGCAACCCCTACGATTAGTAGCCAAATACACAATGCATTCCCCTAGGCCCATATAGGTGAAGTGTCATGTAGTCGACGTTCACATGACACCACTAGAAGAAGTACACCACAACTTAAATATCAAACTATTGAATCTTTCTCAACACAACTCCACTACTAACAACATGACTTCTCCCATGTCCTCAAGAACAAAACAAACTACTCACAAGACATCATATGGATCATGATAAGAGATGGAATAATGATGTATAACAATCTGAACATAAACAATAATTCAACGGTTCACTCAATAGCATCAACTACAAAGAGTAATCAACACCGGGAAAGTTTCCCCTAAGAACTATGCAAGATTCAACCCAATTGTTACAGCAATATGGAGATGGTGATGAGGGTGCTGATGGTGATGATGATGATGGTGGTGATGATGATCCCGATGAAGTCCAACTTGATGGTGGTGTTGATGGCGATGATCTCCCCTCTCCAGGAAGGAATTTCCCTGGCAGAAATCTGTCTGCCGGAGAGATCTTTCTCTCTCGGTGTTTTCCGCCCCGCAGAGGCGGCGGAATCTTTCTGTGGTCACTCCCCCGAGTATTAGGGTTTCGTGGATATAATATACGCCAGAGGGGGGAGCTAGAGGTGGGCCAGGGCGGCCACACCACCTGGTGGCATGGCCTAGGGTGGCCCGCGCCAGGGGTGGTGTGGGCCCCCTGTGGCCCATCTCCACTCCTCCTTCTGGCAGTCTTCTTCTTCTGGAAAAATAGGATTTTCCATATATTTTCCTGGATTTTCTAATCTTCGCGAATTTTGCCTCCAATTCCATCAGAATCCTGACTGCAGCGGTCCATGCTCCAAAAGTCATCAACCATGCAAAAACAGATGAAATAACATAAGTATCATCTCTTAATATGAAATATATCAATGAATAATAGTAAATTATGATATAGAATAGTGATGCAAAATGGATGTATCACCCACCTGGCCGCTGCCTCCCTAGCACTCAATTGGCGGGCGCTGGCGAGCCTTGCACGGACGACTGGCCCACCAGGCGGGCAAAGCTGCTATGCGCGCACTATGCGCCGTGTTGGGCCACAGGCAGGCCCACCCGGGGCAGCAGATGTTGTTGTTCTGGGCTATGGTCATTTGGCCCATCTGCTGGACGAATTTCTGCCTATTTTTTCTTTAACTTTAGTTCCATATGGCTAACCCAATGGAGAGGGCACACCCCCTCCTCCTATATAAAGGGGTTCCTATGGGTGGACTGAAACACACAATAAATTGAGTTATTCCCTTTGGTTAGAATACTCCCCCCTTTCTCTCCAGTTGTCTTTGTCGTGGCACGGTCCCAGGGAAAGGACTGTCCGTGAAAAGTCGATGCATCTGTAGCACGCTGTTGTGATGCAGAGATTCTGCTAGGAAGTCTACTTCCGCAATCCCAACAGGGATCAAAGAGTTCAGGAGTCATTGCATTGCACCATATACATGTGATAACTCGGTGGGGCTACTGAACCTTCCGGGCCATTGTACAAGGACCTGAACAAGGGGTGACGCGCGAGGAGATTCCCGACCTTGAGGTCGAACGGGTACGACTACATCATCCGCGCTCCTGCATGAGCGTAACGCTTCTTCTCGGTCTTCAAGGGTACGCTACCGCTGTCTTCCTTCGTTACTGCATTACTTCTAGATAGATCCTAGGGCATTCAGGGTGTTCCGAGTAGTAATTTTTTTGTTATTGCTGCGGAAACCCTACACAAGCAATAAGAAGGATCATGTTTAGAGGCCCCTGCTATGATGGTCTCTATCCTTTGTTGCAAATGTTCAATGAGACCTCCAAGCTCGCCTTCCTCACAATAAAGCCGTCATCCTCTACATGGCATTGCCGCTTAGGACATCCATATTCATTCATGGTTCAACAAGTTCTTAGGAGAAATAAAATTGCTTACACTCTAGAAAGTACCCATTATGTATGTGATTCTTGTCAACTTGTTAAGAGTCACCGTTTGCCATACCCCATATCTTCTAGTGTTTCTACTACTCCCTTGGAGCAAGTGTTCTCTGATGCTTGGGGCCCTGCTCCTCTTTCTGTGGGAAAACATGCATACTATGTAAGCTTTATCGATAATTTTAGCAAATTCACTTATATTTATTTGCTCAAGAAGCGTTCTGATGTTTATCAAGCCTTCCTTAATTTTCAGCAGTATGTTGAGAGAAAGTTTGATAGGAAAATTGTTAGGCATTACCCACCATGTTTCATGTCCACATGCTCATCAGCAAAATGGGTCTTCTAAAAAAAACACCATCACATTATTGAAGTTGGTCTTGCCTTGCTTGCTAAAGCATCCATGCCTCTAAAATTTTGGGATGAAGCTTTTATCACAACCACTTTCCTCATCAATATCCTTCCTAGCAAAGTCCTCAAATTTGATACACTACTGCATGTTACCCCAAACTAGGATGCCTTGCGCACTTTTGGCTATGCTTGTTGGCCCAACCTTCGTCCCTACAACAAGTGTAAACTTGCCTTCTACTCAAAACAATGTGTTTTATAGTATATAGTCCTCTCCATAAAGGGGTAAAATGTCTAGATGTCTCCATCGGTCGTGTGTACATCTCCCATGATGTTGTGTTTGATGAAAATGTTTTTCCTTTCACAACCCTTCATCCCAACATCAGGTCTCGCCTCAAGCAAGACATTCTTCTCCTTCCTTTTTACACACCTTCTCATCAAGGGGGTGCACAAATTGTTGATGATCATATTACACCTATTATACTTGTTAATAATGTGCTACATCAGGAAGAAGTAGTAGAAGAAAATCCCACTGAAATTGGTTCAGAAAATGAAGAAGGAGAAAATTCAGAAAAAGACAAAGCAGGAACGGAGCACAAGGAGGAACATTCCTATGCCCCGCCTGATCCTGAGGCAGCTCCGGCCTCGTCTCCAGAGGGAAATTCTCCCGCGCGTCCCGCGCATTCTATGCCCCGGCAGCCGCATCCCCAAGTCGACGACACCTGCGTCTACACGCATCGCTTGCGCACTAGCGTGCTCCACGACCGCCCTCGCCTCTGATTGGTGCGTCTGCACCTGCACCTTGCTTAGCCCAAAATATATCGAGCCTATTGGGGAACCCCAAGAGGAAGGTATGATGAGCACAACAACAAGTTTTCCCTCAGTTATGAAACCAAGGTTATCAATCCAGTACAAGCAAGGAAACTACTCAAAGGTGTTGCTAGCTGGACTTTGGCAGGGCGCACTATCGGTGCCAGTAGCAACATGAAAACCTGCACAACACAACCACAGAACTTTGCCCCAACTTGCGATGAGGTTGTCAATATCACCGGTTTTGCTGAAAACAAAGGATTAAACGTATCGAGTGGAAGAAAGTAATAGTTTGTAGAAAGTAAAGAGAAAGCAATAAATAGTTGTAGATTGATGGTAAAAGAAAGGACCGGGGTCCATAGTTCACTAGTGGTGGCTCTCCTTAAGATAGATGACATGTTGGGTGAACAAATTACAGCGGGGCAATTGACAAACATCGAGAAAGCAATCATGCATATACTACTCATATTGACTCCTTTGAGATTCGATTGGGCATTACAACATTATACATAGACCGTAATCCAACTGCTATTTTTGGTTCTAAGAAAGTCAGAAAATGAATTCTCGATATTGGACGGGACAAAAGCCAAAGTGCCTATTTTTCCGGAAGTCATCAGATGCCAGAGTACGAGACGGAGAGGGGCCAGGGGGCCACCACACCACCTGGCCGCGTGGCCCAACCTGGCCCGTGCCAGGGGGTGGTGAGGCCAGCCCTGGCACCCCCTCGGCCTCCCCTTCCGACTATAAGATGCCCTCGGGATGTAAACCCTAAGTACCCGATCAAAAATCCACGAAAGAGTCTGTAGCCGCTGTCATCTCCATCCCTAGATCGGGAGGGATCTGAAGCTCTTCCCGGCACCCTGCCGGAGAGGGGAATTCACCCTGGAGGCCTTCTTCATCACCATGCAAGCCTCCGGTGTGATGCGTGAGTAGTTCATCCTTGGACTACGGATCCATGTAGTAGCTAGATGGCTGGTTCTCCTCCTTTGTGCTTTCATGTTTAGATCTTGTGAGCTCCATTCATGATCAAGATCATCTATTTGTAATTCTGCATGTTGTGTTTACAGGGATCCGATGGATATTGAGATGCTATTTCAGATTGATTATTGATTCTATCATGTCTTTGTTATTTGTGATCTTGCATGCTTTCCGTTGTTAGTAGCTATCTTGGACAAGTAGATGCTAGCAACTCCAAGAGTTAGTATTTATGCTCGATAGTGGGTTCATGCCTCTGGTAATCTGGGGAAGTGACAGAAATCTCTAAGGTACTAGATGTGTTGTTGCTACTAGGGAGAAAACAAAAATATTTTATTCATAGAACAATCGTATTGTTTACTTTACACGCAGTTCGTAAAGCAATAATCTGTTGCTTGCAACTTAATACTGGAGGGTGTTCGGATGATAACCTGAAGGTGGATTATTAGTCATAGATGCAGTTGGATGGCGGTCTATGTATAATGTTGTAATGCCCAATCAAGTCTCAAAGGAGTCAAGATGATTAGTATATGCATGTATTGCTTTCTCGATGTTTGTCAATTGCCCCGCTGTAATTTGTTCACCCAGCATGTTATCTATCTTAAGGAGAGCCACCTCTAGTGAACTATGGATCCCGGTCCTTGTCTTTTACATTCAATCTACAGACTGTTTACTTCTTTATGTTTACTTTCTGCAAACTTTTACTTCTTTCCATTCGATACGTTTAATCCTTTGTTTACCACAAAACACGGTGAGATTGACAACCTCATCGCAAGTTGGATACAAAGTTCTGTGGTTGTGTTGTGCAGGTCTCCACGTTGCTACTAGCACCGGTAGTGCGTCCTGCCAAAGCTCAGCTAGTAACACCTTTGGGGTGTTTCCTTGCTCCTACTGGTTCGATTAAACCTTGGTTTCATAACTGAGGGAAACTTGCTGCTGTGCTCATCATACCTTCCTCTTGGGGTTCCCAACGAGCTCTACATCAACACCGCTCCAGCATTTTTCTGGCGCCATACACAAAGCCATCATGAAGCACAGAAATCTGTTTCGGGACAACAACTTTCCCAATCTTTACTTCTCTCTCATTAGAGGTTACTCTTGGCACAAAAAGCAAATAAAAAGGATAAGGAGCGGTTATTACTGAAGTAATAACTTCCAAGACTCATCTAAAACTTTTGGGTTATCTCCCAATAAGTACTTTTCTTTAACGCCTTTAAGTTAGGCATAAGAAGCAAGAAAAAGAATCAAGTGTTCTCCAATGAAGAAGCATTAAGAGCAAATTTTGTTTTCATAGGAGAGGCAAAAGAAATCTTCTATCTCTTCTTAGGGAAGTGCTCTATACCTTTCTTAAGTGGGAGTTTATATTTAATGGTGCCTTCTTTCATATCAATAATGGCACCAACAGTTCTAAGAAAAGGTCTTCCCAAAGTAATAGGACAAGAAGCATTGCATTCAGGCATTGTTAACCATAATAAGAACATCATTAATACTCCCCATGAGTTTCTTTTTAGCATTATCATCAAGTGGGACATTCAAATAACAATCTTCCAATGGTGGCAAATCAAGCATATCATAAATCCTTCTAGGCATAATAGAAACACTACTATTAAGATCACATAAAGATTTGAAATCAAAATCATTCACTTTCATATTAATGATGAGTTCCCAACCATCTTCTTGTTTTATAGGAATAGAAGCTTTATGTTTCATCTTTTCTTCTTTAATCTTTATGAGAGCATCAATAATGTGTTTTGTAAAGGCCATATTCATAACACTAGCATTAGGACTTTTAGCAAGCTTTTGTAGGAACTTAATAAATTCAGAGATATTGCAACCATCAAGATCAAAATCATAATTATCATCTAAAGTAGTAGAGCTATTACTAGCCTCAACACTAGTGGTAGTGATAGTAGAAACACTAATGTTTCTAGCAATTTCATCTTCTCTTTCCCACTTAGCATGCAATTCAGCTAATAGTCTAACATTTTCATCAATTCTAACTTGTATGGCATTAGTAGCTGCAAAGGGATTCTCATTAGTTTCGGGTTTAGCAGCCATTTTATTAATCAAAAAAGATTGTGCTTCAGACAAAGATGATATATTTATTTCAGCATTAGAAAGCAATTGTAAACTAGGAATTTCCCTATTTAAACTCTCAAGTTGATGGCTAATATTCTTCAAAATGGTAGATTGTTCCTCCATAGTTTTAGTAAATAATTTATTTTGCTCATATTGCATTTGCATGAAGTTCTTAGTGGCTCTTTCAACTTATAAAATTCTTCCTTCACTAGGTAATCCAGGTTTACCATTATAACCATAAGTATTATTAGGAGGGTAGGGCCTATAATTGTTATTACCATAAGCATTATTGCCAAAATTATTATATTTTATAAAGTTCACATCAACTTGCTCTTCTTGAGCAACCAAAGAGGCTAAAGGAGCATTATTTGGATCAATATGGGCTTTCCCATTAACAAGCATAGACATAATAACATCAATTTTATCACTCAAGGAGGAGGTTTCTTCAACAGAATTTACCTTCTTACCTTGTGGGGCTCTTTTAGTATGCCATTCAGAGTAGTTAACCATCATATCATCCAAAAGCTTTGTTGCAGCACCCAAAGTAATGGTCATAAAGGTACCTGCAGCAGCAGAATCCAATAGATTTCTTGAAGAATAGTTCAATCCTGCATAAAAAGTTTGGATAATCATCCAAGCAGTCAGTCCATGAGTGGGACAATTCTTTACCAAACATTTCATTCTTTCCCAACTTGAGCAACATGTTCATTATCAGATTGTTTAAACTTCATTATTTCACTTCTCATAGATATAATCTTAGCAGGAGGATAGTACTTTCCAATGAAAGCATCCTTGCATTTAGTCCAAGAATCAATACTATTCCTAGTTAAGGAATTCAACCATTCTTTAGCTTTTCCTCTCAAAGAGAAAGGAAACAATTTAAGCTTAATAATATCTCCATCTATATCCCTATGCTTTTGCATCTCACAAAGTTCAACAAAGTTATTTAGATGAGCAGCAGCATCTTCATTACCAATACTAGAAAATTGTTCTATCATAACAAGATTGAGTAAAGAAGGTTTTATTTCAAATAAAGTAGCTTCAGGAACAGGTGGAGCAATAGGTGTGCTCATGAAATCATTATTGTTGGTGCTAGTGAAGTTACACAACTTAATGTTTTCAAGAGTAGTCATTTTTTGTGTTTTTAAGAAAGCAAACTAGTAAAACTAATTTTTGTGTGTTTTTGATAAAGAAACAAGCAAAGAACGCAAAAAGTAAACTAAGCAAAACAAAAACAACAAAGTAAAGAGATTGGTTATGAGGGACTCCCCTTGTGAAGATGCCTTGACTCCCCGGCAACAGCGCTAGAAAATCGGTTGCTTAGCCCAAAATATATCGAGCCCGTTGGGGAACCCCAAGAGGAAGGTATGATCAGCACAACAACAAGTTTTCCCTCAGTTATGAAACAAAGGTTATCAATCCAGTAGGAGCAAGGAAACACCTCAAAGGTGTTGCTAGCTGGACTTTGGCAGGGCGCACTACCGTTGCCAGCAGCAACGTGGAAACCTGCACAACACAACCACGGAACTTTGCCCCCAACTTGCGATGAGGTTGTCAATCTCACCGGTTTTGCTGAAAATAAAGGATTAAACGTATCGAGTAGAAGAAAGTAATAGTTTGCAGAAAGTAAACAGAAAGCAGTAAACAGTTGTAGATTCATGGTAAAAGAAAGGACCGGGGTCCATAGTTCACTAGTGGTGTCTCTCCTTAAGATAGATGACATGTTGGGTGAACAAATTACAGCGGGGCAATTGAGAAACATCGAGAAAGCAATCATGCATATACTACTCATCTTGACTACTTTGAGATTCGATTGGGCATTACAACATTATACATAGACCATAATCCAACAGCATCTATGACTAATAATCCACCTTCAAGTTATCATCCGAACCCCCTCCAGTATTAAGTTGCAAGCAACGGATAACTGCATTACGCATTGCGTGTAAAGTAAACAATATGATTGTTCTATGAACAAAGGATTGTTGTTTTCTCCCTAGTAGCAACAGCACATCTAGTACCTTAGAGATTTGTATCACTTCTCCAGATTACTAGAGGCATGGACCCACTATCGAGCATAAATACTAACTCTTGGAGTTGCTAGCATCTACTTGGCCAAGATAGCTACTAACAACGGAAAGCATGCAAGATCACAAATAACAAAGACATGATAGAATCAATAATCACTCTGAAATAGCATCTCAATATCCATCGGATCCCCGCAAACACAACATGTAGAAATACAAATAGATGATCTTGATCATGAATGGAGCTCACAAGATCTAAACATGATAGCACAAAGGAGGAGAACCAGCCATCTAGCTACTACATGGACCCGTAGTCCAAGGATGAACTACTCACGCATCACACCTGAGGCTTGCATGGTGATGAAGAAGGCCTCCAGGGTGAATTCCCCTCTCCAGTAGGGTGCCGGGAAGAGCTTCAGATCCCTCCTGATCTAGGGATGGAGATGATGGCGGCTACAGACTCTTTCGTGGAATTTTGATCTGGTACTTAGGGTTTCTGTATCGGAGGCATATTATAGGCGGAAGCGGAGGCCGAGGGGGTGCCTAGGGCGGCCAGAGCACCCCCTGGCACGGGCCAGGCTGGGCCGCGTGGCTAGGTGGTGTGGCGCCCCCTGGCCCCTCTCCGTCTCGTATTCTGGCTCCGGGTGTCCCTCGGTGAAAAAGTGACTTTGGCTTTTGTCCTGTCCAATTCCGAGAATATTTATTTTCTGACTTTCCTGGAACCAAAAACAGCAGAAAATAGGCAGCTGGCACTGTGGCTCTTGTTAATAGGTTAGTCCAAGAAAGTGTATAGAAAGTACTCCAAAGTGTGGACAAAATACAAGAAAGTAGATAAAACCAAGCATGGAACATCAAAAATTATGGATACGTTAGCAACGTATCATAAGTCCCGACAACACATCACTGTTACCTGGTGGTGAGTCCCTGAGTATAGCCATGGGATCCTCTATGGCTACTTGGTCTGCAGTTGATTCTACCGCTGATTCGTCTCCAACATCCTCCGATGCTTTCGCATTACCCTCGCAGGTGCAACCATCTGCACCACCATCTCCTCCACGCACACATTTGCAGAAAGGTATAAGACAACACAATAAGTATACTGATGGCACTATTTGGCATGGACTATTGTCTTCTACAGGTGAACCAAGTAATTTAACAGAAGCTCTAAATGATACAAACTGGCGCAAAGCAATGGAGGTGGAGTATAATGCTTTGTTTGAGAACAAGACTTGGCAACTTGTTCCTTGAAGTGAGAACATAAATTTAATTGATTGCAAATGGGTTTACCGTAATAAAAAAAGACTAGGTGGCACAATTGACAGATATAAAGCACATCTTGCTGCTAAAAGATTTAAGCAAAGGTATGGTATTGATTATGAGGATACTTTCAGTCCTGTAGTTAAAATTGCTACTATCAGGATTGCTCTGACTTTTGCTGTTTCTCGTGGTTGGAGCCTATGGTAGCTAGATGTCAAGAACACGATTCTTCATGGTATTCTGGAAGAGAAAGTATACATGAAACAACCTCCAGGTTTTGAGAATCCCCATGCTTCACATCATATTTGCAAACTTGACAAAGCTTTATATGGATTGAAGCAAGCACCTCGAGCCTGGTATTCTAGGATGAGTTCTAAGTTATGTGATCTTGGTTTCGTACCCTCAAAGGCTGATACTTCACTATTTCTTTATAACAAGTCAGGTATTACTATATTTGTGTTGATTTATGTTGATGATATCATAGTTACAAGTTTAGGTGATCATGCCATTTCTGTCCTGCTTTGAGATCTTAATGATAACTTTTCTATCAAGGATTAGGTGACTTACACTACATCCTTGGTATTGAGGTGAAAAGGTACAAAATGGTTTGCTCTTGACACAGGAAAAATATGCCACGGATTTACTATACAGAGTTGGCTTGTGCGGTTGCAAACCGGCACCAACTCCTCTCTCTCCCCCACCGAGCCACTGTCCTTACATGATTGTATGCCTTTGGGACCAGATGATAGTATTGAATATAGAAGCATTGTTGGGGCACTTCAGTACTTGACTTTAACACGACCAGATTTATCTTATTCACTTAACAAGGTTTATCAGTACCTCCATGACCCAACTACAGAACACTGGACAACAGCAAAACACATTCTTAGATATTTGAAAGATACTCTGAATGTTGGAATCACATTTACAAAGTATCACTCTACACTTCTTAGTGCCTTCTCAGATGCAGATTGTGCAGGCTCTCTTGATAACAGGCAATTCACTAGTGGGTTTTCTATATTTGTTGGACCAAACTTAGTCTCTTGGAGTGCCAGAAAACATGCCACAGTGTCTAGATCCAGTGCTAAGGCTGAATATAAATCTTGGAAAATGCTACTACTGAATTGATATGGGTTGAAACTGTTGGAAATATGCCCTAGAGACAAATAGTAGTAAGGAATATTTCATATAGTTTATGATTAAGTTGTATATCATGCTATAACTGTGTTGAGTGGAAACATTAATACACGTGTGACATACAAACAACCAGGGGTTCCCAGTGAAACTCTAGTCACTGGTTCATTGGTCAACAGATGATCATGTTTCCTGATCATGTGGCATTTATGCCAGTTGGAAATGAGGTCATCTCATTATGAGAATGAGATGATGAACTAATACCCAACCTAAACATCGTGACCCGATCATGTCATGAAGTTCAAGTTACGATGATTAGAAATGGATCCTCGTAGACTATTCCTTAGACCATGAGGCTATATCAATCAGTGTCTCCCGAGAGTGCTTAGATAGCATCAAACGCCATCTGGTAATACGGTGGTTATAAAGGTGTGTTCAGGTATTCGAAGGAAACCGTAGAGGCAATATATGTCAAGAGCGGGATTTGTCCGTCCATGTGACGGGAAGATACTCAAGGGCCCACTCGGAGAAGTTATATCCAATAGCTGCGCAGCGTGTGATTCGATCACAGGGATATCACTTGTCGGAACGATTCGAGTAGCATTGTTCAGTAACGAGATTGAACACGGCATGGTGATGTCATTGATCAGATCTCGGGCAATGCAAGTATCGAGTGACAAAGGGAATAAGACACGACTGTCCCAGTTTAAACGACGAAAGATCTTCGTGGAACGCACAGGGGTCACATGGTCATCCAGGTCCCTCTGTCGATCATTGGTGCGGGAGTGTCCCGACCATGTCTGGAGTGTTCCTGAACCATAGGGTATCACGCTTAAGGGCTTCTTATGCTTAGAGAGTGTTTATAGGATCGGTGGAATCACCGAAGAAGAGAAGGGAGAAAATCGGAAGGGTTTCGGTAAGTCTGGAGGATGTCCGGAGTGGAGGTGGAAGGTGTTCCATGGCCACGGCAGTTGAATAATATGTGAATGAATGTTAAATATTGATTTAATCATTTATTCATAATTATTTAATAAAGAGAAAATCAATTAAAGGTCAAAAAGGCTTAATGGGCCAATTTCCGGAGGGAGAGGGCCCATTAGGGGAAATGAGAGAGGGAGAGGGGCCAAGGGGGCTGGCCGGCTGGGCCTAGCCCTCTCGCGGGGCCCACTAGGGGCTGGCCGGCGGCCTCCCCACCCCCTCCTCTCCTTTAGTCCCACCCCGAGACTTTGAGGGAGGTAGTACCTCCCTTCCCCCTAAATTATTTGGCGTAGGGTAAAAATTATTGTTTTCATACGCGGAACCCCTACAGTGGTATCATAGCTAGATCTATGCGTAGTAATGCTAGTACGGGTAGAACACACGAGATGTAGCGTGTTGGTGTTGATCTTTTAGTTGTTACCCTCCCACGTGTACTTCTGTATACCACAGTAATGCTTGATGAAGCGGTCCCCAACCGACTTTACGCGTTCATTCGCAAGACTGGTCCACGCTTGACATACGGCTTGTACCGTATAAAGTGGCTTAGGAGGGTGTCTGTCTCACTCGCATTAGTTGGTATACCATTTGCAACGGAGGGCCTCGAAAGGGGTGTAGTAGAGACAACTGCTTGATCAGCGTTGTGCTGAAAGTTCGTAGGTAAGAACGGTTCTTGTGCGAAAGCCTATTCAGCCACGTAAAACATGCAAAGATAAAGTAGAGGCGTCTAACTTTGTTTTGCAGGGGGCGTTGCTTTGTGATATGGTTGTGGCAAAGGTAAAGTGATTACCTTTTGTTATGTAGTAGTAGATAGTCACGGAGGTGACAAACTACCACGCCGGAATGACACCGGTACCCTGGTGTCTACGGCGCCGGAACCCGGTGACGGCGGATGGAGATCACGACGTGAAGGACCATATCACATAGCATTTACATTCAATGTTGTTGTTTGTATGTCTTATTGTGTGCTAGTATTAGATACTCGATGGTAGCCTAATAAGATGATCCCTGATAAAATTACCAACGATCGTGTTCCCCCTTAGTGTGCACCACCAAGAAAGTTCTTCGGTATGAGGCGATCTAGGGTTACATGCCTGGGTGTTAGACATATCTACGTTCACATACAGTGGGTGTAAGCCATGTTGCACAGCGAATACACTAAGGTTGAGTTGGTGTGCCTAGCACGCCACAGAAGCGTGGCCTCGGAACACGGATGGTCGAAAGATCGAGCACGAGTCGTATGAATGATGTGACCGACGTTTAGCGTCCACCTTTGAACCCACATCGATGGTCGTGATCAATCGGGGGAGATGTGGCTGATAGGGGTCGTGTTATCACTAGAAACCCTTTTGGGGATAGGTGTTTCTGAGTGGAGTTATTATTAACTCATTTAATCATAAACTTAGTCTAAATTCCTTTTGCAATTATAAATGTAGATGGGACCTTTCGTGTTGACAATTGAATGGTTAGAAGGAGAGAAGCTCAGATTAGATAGATCGAACTTCTCCATTTGGGTTGCCAGTCTCCATGTTCTCCTTAGCGAGAACAACGTGGTCGACTACATATTCGACGGGATGGATTTGGATCAGCCACTGACCTTGAGACCCCAGAGGAGCGGAAAGACCGCTATCTCCATCGTGAGATGGCCTCCTATATTTCAGTTGTGATGCGTTTCGGAATGGTGGACGAGCTGTGGCCTTTCGTGAGTGATGCCAACCCTCGTTCGGTAATGCTACAGCTTAGGACACATTTCGTGGAGCAGACACGCATCTGGGAGCATGAGCTGATGGGAGACTTCCTCTACATTAAGATGGAGGAGAACTCATCACTAGATGACCACTTGGAGCACATGCATGATGTGTACATGAGGCCTGCATACTTCCTGGACGTCTGGATTACGGGCTCTTTTGCAAACGCTGCTGTGCCGCGGTCGCTGCCACCAAGCTACCAAGAACAAGTCAGGACATGCGTAATGAGGGGCGACACGGAAACAATGGAGTTCCGCCGGTTCATGACACATCTCAGGAATGTGTTGGTTGAACCAGATGTCGCTCAGGTCATCAACGACAAAGGTATATATTTGATATACAGTTTTATAAATATTATAATCTTGCAAACACATTGCAGTGTTAAGTATATCTAATACTTGTTCTGTTTTGGTGAAAACAGGTCCTTCTGCATGAGAGATGCTTGCTGGAGAGGAGGTGACGTTGCGTGTTGATGGCGAGCATGATGATGATGGCCGACGACACTCTCCCTCGACATTTATCATTTAGTTTATGTTTTAGGATGATTAATGTAATCAAGAGATTGTGAACTTCTTTAGTGTGTCTTACACTTCATGAGACGGTTATTCATATGAGTTTGTAACAAACAGTTGTTCTGCTTTTATGAATGATTTCTATTCGTGTTCATATCTTGTTTGATTACTTGTGAATTGACCTTATTGTTTGAAACTAATTGATAATGCATGAATATTTATAAAACATTAAAATGCCTTGTTTAAAATACCCAATTTAATGATATGTTCATTAATGAATGAAACCATTGTTTAAATTCAAAGTTATGTGATGTGTTATGAAAGTTATTCGATATCTCATCACATATGAATCATGCCTAAGTTCGGCAAAATAACTTGAACACCGTGTATTACTTGAATACAAAGTGTTTAAAGAATTGTTAAAAGTAAATACATATTCGATGTATTGTATTTTAACGAAAATGGTAATTATCATTAAATGATTGTTTAAATGTGTAAAGTGGTTTACCAAAGGAAACGTGAATATGAAACTATTTGATTTGATCAAAATGTTCCATCAACAAAGGGTATAAATATAAAAGAGAATCCAATTACTATGATTTGATCAATAGTAATGAAATTCAACTTTACAAGAATGGCATAAAAGTAATTGTGAAATGCAAAGCATCACAATGTGATATTAGATATCAAAGGGGT
Organism: Avena sativa; assembly: GCA_916181665.1. Classification (NCBI taxonomy): domain Eukaryota; kingdom Viridiplantae; phylum Streptophyta; class Magnoliopsida; order Poales; family Poaceae; genus Avena; species Avena sativa. The sequence goes on along the minus strand of OV702295.1, from coordinate 451,885,415 downwards.
TGAATAGAAGGCACCAAATAAATCGTTGTAGTGTAGATGTAGAGACCATTAGTTAGAAATAGTTAGCACTCAATTAGAATGTAGTAAACCATTTGAATTCGTGAAAGTTTTGGGGTTATTCGATATAACCAAAATAATAGCGAATAAGTCCTTGTAGCGTATTCATTGGAAACTTTGAATACGAAATCCATAGCTGAGACCAAAAGAAAAGCAAGATTCGTATTGCTTGGATTTTGGTGCATTCTTGAGAAAGCTCACTTTTAGTGATGTTTCTCAATTATGAAGCAAATGGAAATTAGTGTAAAACACGATGAGGATTCAAAACCCTGCATCAGAGTGTTGAGAAGCGCAATGGACAGTGTTCCTGAACAATTCTCTTCACAGAAGGAAAGAATCAATGATATTGATCATTGTATTTTTCCCACTAGTGTTTTCACTACATAAAGTAGGATTCAAAATGAAATCCATATCTAGTATGGAAACATTTGTGAATCATTTGTCATGACTCTTGGAATATGACACACCTACGAATTACTAAGAAAATAATGGTAAACTAAATTATGAGAAATCCTAGAAGCAAACTTCCCTTGAGATTAGAAAGCAATTCATTGCTGAATCTCACAAGTAGAAGGAGTTTCTTGGAATTTTCCCAAATGACTGCAAAGCCATAGTGCAAAAGGGGATGAATGACAAAAGCACAATTTGTCAGGTATTGGACAAATTCAAATGAATTTGATTCAAATGTGCTAAATGTCTAGTGGATTTAAAACTAGTAAAGTACTAGTATCTCATAGTAAATCTCCAAGTTTGATATTTGATCAAAGGATTTTGAAGTTGTTCAAAATAGTAAGGAGATATGCAATTTGCATAAAATTGAGTGGGAGCTATGAAAGTCTTCCTAAAACAATATGTGATTGGCATATTTTTGAGTGGGAGCTTATAAGATTAATTCTTAAATGTGTTAAGTATGAAAGGCGCACATACTTATAAATAATGATTTATAAGATGTAGATATTGATAATAAGCGTATTATGATATTATGTAGTATTCCTTACGGGATTCTGAAAGGGGTTTCAGAATAGAAGTTAATTAAGGAACTGGTCCTTAACAACTCGAATTAGGAATAACATTAAGTTTAAACATCAATGGTTGAAAGATAGAAAAGGATGATCGTCATCCACTATGTTGAGACATAGGTTTTATCTTAGAAACCATGATGATAACTTAGCATAATATGTGATCCAAATAAGGAACGTTTGAAAGTGATTAAGTTCGAATCACAAAACGTTTGAGCTAAGTTTGTCCGCAGTGTCTAGTAGAGAACTGTGGACATATTTTCAAATCCATAAAGGATAACATATCTTAAAACATAAAGAGTTATGTTAAAAGAGAATATGTTGGAAACTCTTGTAGATACCAATTAAAGTCAAGTAGGAAGCGAGGTGAACAAAACATCGAAAGTTGCATAGATTGCACTAGTGTTTCGATGAATACATTTATAATAATAGATAAGGGTACCATCTAAAGTGTTGTATAATGTTATGGCGGGGCCAGTTCGCTTTTAACGTAGAATGATGTGTCCCAGGGCACAGTGCCCATGAGAAAGCCCTCGAGGTTGATCTAACGTCACTGTAGGCTCCTGGAACCAGGCCTCGTTTTGCTGCCATAGCGACGATGCATACACAAAGATGTTATCATGAGATGATAAAGTATTAATGTCAATCAAGGTGACATTAGTAAGTTGCAAAGGATTTGGGACTGTAAAGTATAGACCCAAGACTCAACCTCTTCCATGAGAAAGCATGTTCAGGGTACAGGATATATGGTGCCAATGATTAAGAACAAATGCATCTAGTGTATTTGTACTCTAGTGCAAGTGGGAGACTGTTGGAAATATGCCCTAGAGACAAATAGTAGTAAGGACTATTATCATATTTCATATAGTTTATGATTAAGTTTTATATGATGCTATAACTGTGTTGAGTGGAAATATCAATACACGTGTGATATGCAAACAACCAGGGGTTCCTAGTGAAACTCTAGTCACTAGTTCATTGGTCAACAGATGATCATGTTTCCTAATCATGTGGCATTTATGCTAGTTGGAAATGAGGTCATCTCATTCTGAGAATGAGATGATGAACTAATACCCAACCTAAACATCGTGACCCGATCATGTCACGAAGTTCAAGTTACGATGATTAGAAATGGATCCTCGTAGATTATTCCTTAGACCGTGAGGCTATATCAATCACTGTCTCCCGAGAGTGCTTAGATATCATCAAACACCATCTGGTAATACAATGGTTATAAAGGTGTGTTCAGGTATTCGGAGGAAACCGTAGAGGCAATATGTGTCAAGAGCGGGATTTGTCTGTCCATGTGACGGGAAGATACTCAAGGGCCCACTCGGAGAAGTTATATCCAATAGCTGCGCAATGTGTGATTCGATCACAGGGATATCACTTGTCGGAATGAGTCGAGTAGCATTGTTCAGTAACGAGATTGAACATGGCATGGTGATGTCATTTATCAGATCTCGGGCAATGCAAGTATCGAGTGACAAAGGGAATAAGACACGACTGTCCCGGTTCAAACAATAAAAGATCTTCGTGGAACGCATAGGGGTCACATGGCCATCTAGGTCCCTCTGTCGATCATTGGTGCGGGAGTGTCCCGACCATGTATGGAGTGTTCCCGAACCGTAGGGTATCACGCTTAAGGGCTTGATGATGCTTAGAGAGTGTTTATAGGATCGGTGGAATCACCGAAGAAGAGAAGGGAGAAAACCGGAAGGGTTTCGGTAAGTCCGGAGGATATCCGGAGTGGAGGTGGAAGGTGTTCCATGGCCACGGAAGTTGAATAATATGTGAATGAATGTTAAATATTGATTTAATCATTTATTCATAATTATTTAATAAAGAGAAAATCAATTAAAGGTCAAAAAGGCTTAATGAGCCAATTTCCGGAGGGAGAGGGCCCATTAGGGGAAAGGAGAGAGGGAGAGGGGCCAAGGAGGCTGGCCGGCTGGGACTAGCCCCCCCCCCGCGGGGCCCACTAGGGGCTGGCCGGCAGCCTCCCCACCCCCTCCTCTCCTTTAGTCCCACCCCGGGACTTTGAGGGAGGTAGTACCTCCCTTCCCCCTATATATAGTGGGGTATTTGGCCTAGAAAAATACACCAATAATCAATAAAGGTCTCTCCACTTTTGGGAGGACCTCCAATTGATATTTTCTCTCTCCCCCTCTATCTCGTGACCGTGGTTCCAAGTCTGGACTGCGCGAGCGAGAGACATCTTCACCGCGGAGCGCCGTCGCGCTGCGGTATTCGGATCTGGGAGCTCTACTTCCGCAACTGCTGCTGGATCGGAGACACGGGAGTCATCATCAGACACCGGACGTGTGTAACTCCCCGCGAGGTGTCGCACTTGAGGCACTCAAGTCGTTGGAGCCAAGGAGCGCAAGGACTTCATCACGACCTTGAGGTCGGCTTTGGCTCGTCTACATCAACCACGCTCTCCTGAGCGTTGACAACGCTTTTCGGTCTTCAAGTGTAGGTTCGCGAAAAGCCCTCCTGTTACTGTATTACTAATAGATAGATCCTGGCAGCTTCAGGGGTTCAGAGGCGTAGAGTAAAATTTTATTGTTTTCATACGTGGAACCCCAACAGAAACCCTCCTTGGTGAATTAGGACTTAGGAGTGAAGTTAAAGGAGAAGCCATGTCTTTGGTGTGACAACCTGGGTGCTACCTACTTGTCCGTCAATCCCGTGTTTCATGCTCGTACTAAAAACATTGAAGTTGACTTTGACTTTGTGAGAGAAAGAGTTACAAATAACTTGTTGGATATCAGGTTTATTTTAAACAAAGATCTGCTTCACAAAAGCTCTACCAGTCAAGAAGTTAGATGAGTTTAAGCATAATCTCAACCTTTCAAAAGGTTCAAATTAAGAGGTGTGTTAGATGATGTACCGTACGTATTGTATACAGATACCCCAACACCATGTACACCTGTATCCTCTGGACCTGTATATTAACACAAGGCCAAGTACCATTCCACGCCATATACAAACGGTATTTTTTGTGTACTTCGACTCCTAGTACGGTTATACTTTCGTGTAGTTCGCCTCTAAGTACAGTTGTACTTTTGTGTACTTAGTCTCTAAATACACGTGTATTGTTGTATAGTTTGGCGACGAGTACACTTACACTTTCCTATACTTCGTCTCTTATTACAGTAGTACTTTCGTGTAATTGGCTCTAAGTATGGTGTACTTTCATGTACTTGGACTTCTAGTCCATGCACAGCGTATTTTTTTACTAACCCTTTGGCAAAACTAATTTCTCGTCTTACCCCATTGTAAAACTATTTCAAAATCTGACCCCTAGGATCGGCGCCATTTAAAATGGAACCGGAGTTGTGTATGTCGGCGCCAACACGAAGCAGTAGCCGAGGAGGTCAGCGCCGTATCAAATGGCGCCGAGGTGAGGTCGGCTCCATTATTACATAGCACCGAACTCCCGAGGTTTGCCTCCCTGTTGCTCCGTCTTGGCGCCGATATGCACAACTTCCGCTCCATTTTAGATGGCGCCGACCTGAGGGATCAGATTCTAAAATAGTTTTGCTGAGAGGTCAGTTCAGGAATTAGTTTTGGCTATCGGTCATATTTGTAAAAAAAACATGCACAGCCATGTATGGCCATCTGCATGCGCTGGTTTCTTCCTTGCCAGGGCATCACCACCCGAACGTTCGTTGAGATACAATAAAAACAGATGTCACGACTGACGGCGTGCCTTAGTGACTAAGTAGTGAGAGTGCGTAAAAGACAAGGGGGTTTATATAAAAGTGTGCGCAGAGACGTGGGCTACTTAAGCCGTGTTTGTATCCCTAAAACAATATGCTAAAAATGAATGAGATGAACTGAATTCTTTTCTCTCTGTTTGAATTCTTTCTTCTCGCTCACGATAACATCCCACACGCATCTGGCAATCATACCAGATCGGGTGGCACACTTGGTATCAGAGACAACGATTTTGGGACGAGCTCTGCGGGTCGACAGGTTCGAGAGGCCATCTACAGATCGCTCTCTCGGTGATAGCCTCATCCCCGCGGCAGAGCGAGTCCGGTGGTCACCGATCCTTGGGCGTGCGCGGCGGGTTCGACAGGTTCGGGAGGCCATCTGCGGACCGCTCTCTCGGTAACTTCCTCATCCTCGCGGCGGCACGATCGTTGGCGGTCTCCAATTTCATCACGCCGTGATCTGTAAAATCCCGAAGATCGGGTGGCACAACGGAGAGGACAGGCTAATTTAAAATGTAAAATACTGCTAGTACAGTCGAGCCCACATGCTCAAAATAAAAAAGAACATGCACATGCTCTGATGCTCACCCAGTACCGAAGGATCAACGATCCAGCCTTTCAGGTGCTCGCTGAGACCGAACCTGCCCTTGAAAACGGGGTAGGTTCACTCCGGTCTATGATCACTCCGTCCAGCGTGGTACAAACTGCCGAGATCTTCGCTGGTGTTTAGAGCACTTGTGGGCAGGTTTGTTTACAGTACCTTTTCCCCTCTTCCCCTTCTCTTCAGAATTCAGATTAGCCTCATGCGCTGCAGCCTGCAGTGGGGCACCGAGCCTCGGGCAAAACCAGGTATATACCCACGTACTCCCTCCGTGTAGGAACTCCGTTTAGGAATACAGTATAAGACATTTTAGCTTTATAAATCGAATGTATCTAGACGTTTCTGACTGCATAGGTTCGTAGACATTCAGAATGAACCTATACACTAAAAAGTGTCTAGAGAAATCTATTTCACAAGCTAAAATATCTTATATTTCTGAACAGAGAGAGTACTATATGTACTCCTACTAACACTACTACGGAGTACAGTATAAATAAATCAAGTGAAGGAATCTCCAAAACAAAAGGTTGTTTCGTGGCTCGTGGGAAGTAAACAACTTTTCTGCAATATGACACTGATGCTTTGTCCTTCCTTTCCCTACCTCACTGCTAACGTCACGATATAGTATGATACTGCACCGTGAAAGCTTAATTTCAGCAATTAACAAGCAATCATCATTAGAGTCAGCTACCCCACCACTGATATAAAGACAGCAAAAAGGGAGAACAAATGGTTTTAAAATCATTTTTCTTCACTTTTTCCTTGTAAATTTATAAATTAATCAGCGGTCCGAATCATCCCCGCAGCCTCCCCTCACTGATTTGTTTTACAAATATGCCCGTCCACGAATCTCTGTCGCCAAAACTGCCTACGTCGGGAATCAAATGGCAAAAGTGCCCCGGTGGGGAGGTGCAAAAGCTGACACGTGGCTCTTCCCGCCACTGCACACAATGAAGTAGGCATCCCGCCACGGGGACTGGCGGAAAGTACATCCCGCCCTTGTCATTGGCGGAAAGGGAGTGGGTCATGTGGACGTGGTGGCGGAAGGAACTTGTGGCGTATGGGCTTGGCGGGAAGTTCCTTCCGCCAGCATGTCGGCATGGCCCACTCCCTTTCGGCCAATGACAAGCGCTGGATGTTCTTACCACCTATTCTCATGGCGGGACGTCAACTCCACCGTGTGCAGTGCCGGGAAGAGCCGCTTTTCCACCTCCCGCCAGAGCACTTTTGCCATTTGATTCCCGACCCGGGTAGTTTTGCGATGCCGATTTATAGACGGACATATTTGTAAAAAAATCCCCCTCGCTCACCCACCTGCAGCCGCGGAAGCGGATTGGATGAGGCGCGCAGCCGCAGCAGCGGCATCATCGCCAGAAAGCGCCGCGCACTTCAAGGCGTGCGTCGCTGCTGACGCGACGCCCCGCGTGCCGCTGACGCGCGGGCCCCGCCACCCCACCGCTTTATAAACCGCGCCGACGCCGCCCCCCCTGCCTGTCTGTCCCCTTCTCCCCTCCGCTCCACCCTCCCACGCCTCTAGCAGGGACCGGCAGCGGCGGACGGCGGCTGTCGCGTCGGCGCGCGCGCGCAGAACCCTAGTCAGCAGCAGTAGACTTCAAATCGATTCCCCAGCTGCCGAGGTGGGTTCCGCCGATAGATAGGATAACGACCTCGTGCCGTGCCGGGGCTCCCGCAATTATCGCTGATTTTTTTTGTTTTGTTTTCTGTGTGTGGATTTTCGTCTCAGGCCAGGGTTCCCACCGGGCTGGGCGTGATGGCGGTGGCGTCGCGGCTGGCGGTGGCGCGGGTGGTCCCGCCGGACGGCAGCGGGGGGAGGGGTCGGCAGGGGTTCGCGGTGGTCGGCCTCCCCGCGGCGGCGCGGCGGGGGAGGAGGCGCGGCGGGGCCGTGGCGGCCAGCCCCCCGACGGAGGAGGTGGCGCAGATGACGGAGCCGCTCACCAAGGACGACCTCGTCGCCTACCTCGCCTCCGGGTGCAAGCCCAAGGAGAACTGGAGGTGAGCAGCTTCAGTATGCTATGGTGTCAGTTATTACTCCCCTTCTGCTGGAATGGTTCGCTCCGAGATGTAATTCTCGAGTTTGGTTCGCAGGGAACACTGTTCCCTATTGCCGAGAGAAAAAAATTGCTGTTTAGCTCTGCAGTTTAGGATTCAGTAATTAATTATTAGTACTACTTGTTAAATGGTGGAAGTCTTTCAGATGATTCAGTGCGCCTTGCAGTGGCAAACTGTGTAACACGATTTTGTCTTGTTGTGCATTATTAGGTTGGCAAATAAATCTCTTATCTATCCCTGTTCATGAAAGGGGAGGCAAATAAAGCCCTATCTATCCCTTTTTCATGAAAGGGGACACATTGTACTGTTAGCATTGCTGTACTGGACTAGGAGCTATTACGTATACATTGCGCCGTGTTTAATTTGTTGATTGGTATTGTTATTAATGCAATGAGTGTATGCCTGTATATGTTTTCTGTACTAATTATTTTAGGTACGTATTTGGTCTAACCCGTCAGGTAATTTCTGCTTTGCTTTTACAGAATTGGCACAGAACATGAAAAGTTTGGTTTCGATGTGGAAACATTGCGCCCTATAACGTATGATCAGATCAGTGGCATACTGAATGGGCTGTCTGAGAGATTCGAGTGGGACAAGATAATGGAAGAAGGCCATGTTATTGGTCTCAAGCAGGTCTCTTCTTGGAAGAAAAATGTTAATATCCATGTTATTCACTGGATTCCATGTAAATGATGCAACAACTTGTTTATATGTATGCAGGGAAAGCAAAACATTTCACTAGAACCTGGTGGCCAGTTTGAACTTAGTGGTGCTCCTCTTGAAACGTTGCATCAAACTTGTGCAGAGGTCAATTCACATCTTTATCAGGTAAATTTCTCTAAGTGATCATAGGGTTGCATCTCCAAGTATTCACTTTTTACAGGACCTATGAAATGTTAATTTGTGAGATTTTCAAATGTGACATTATAATTCATCAGATGACCCTATCCCCAAAACCGCAGAGAGTCCATGCAAGCGCAATGTTTTTTTTTTGCATCCCAACCACAACAATGCCGATTATATTGGAAACTAAACACCTGCCTATAGTTCGTTTCTTTTGTAGTGATTGGGATGAAAAACAAATCAAGCTGTTTCATGTTCTGTTTCTGCCATCTTGGTTTATCTGCTCCGTTCGTTTCTTTTGTAGTGATTGGGATGAAAAACAAATCAAGCTGTTTCATGTTCTGTTTCTGCCATCTTGGTTTATATGCTCCAAGTGTAATTGTACTATGCTGTATGTTCTTGTTGTGCAAATACGGTACACAGTTCTATGCTATGCCATCAACGTGTGCTGGTTGTTGTAGGTCAAAGCTGTTGGAGAGGAAATGGGAGTTGGATTTCTTGGACTTGGTTTTCAGCCCAAATGGCCACTGAGTGATATACCAATAATGCCCAAGGTAATTCTGTCCCTGAACCTTAGAAATGTAGTTTTTGCGGTTTGTGCTGTTGCTGGACTGTTGAAGGTCCTTGTTACTATTTGATTCAGACCCCAGTCTAGCCAATTGCCGAGAAATGAAGCTCCAAATCTGTGATTATCCTTGGGGTTTGCAGCATTAGACAGCAAAGTTTCATGGGGCTGATATAGCTAGAAATTCCAGCTTTTGATGCATCCCTTCTTGCTTGGTACACCATTAATCCATTATGAATGAAAAAACTCCACTGTGACTGCATTGAGCATTTAACAGTTAGCATAAAATGACTGATAACCCACATCTTAGTCTTTTTTCACGCACACCCTCAGCAAGTTATGAACACATTTGCCGTGTGTAACATAGCTGGATGCCTGTATTTTTACTGTTTCTTATGAAGTCTGACCGTACAGTTTGTTCTTACTTTGTAGGGAAGGTATGAAATTATGAGAAATTACATGCCTAAAGTTGGTTCTCTTGGCCTTGATATGATGTTCCGCACATGCACCGTACAGGTAAGTCATTTTGATCTTTGTGTTTGTGTACCATTTTGGCAGCTTGATGCTCTTTCTATTTGATTTCACCTCGGACAGACTAGACAACACTATTTATGACTTCGCTAAACAAATCGATTAAGAGTTCACTATTCTGGCATGCAGGTTAATCTCGACTTCAGTTCAGAGCAAGATATGATTAACAAATTCCGTGCTAGCCTCGCATTGCAGCCTGTGGGTATCCTTATTATCCTCCCGGCATTTACTTCGGTGCTCTGCTCTTGCACAAACCTGACTCGTTTGTTTAACAGATCGCGACAGCAATATTTGCAAATTCTCCCTTCAAAGAAGGAAAACCAAATGGTTTTCTCAGTTTAAGAAGGTGTTTGCTTCATAGCTTTTCAGAGCTGAAATAAAATGTTTCATTGTATCGAGCTGCTAACACTATTATCATCATCTGCAGCCATATTTGGACTGATACTGATAACAACCGCTCTGGGATGCTTCCTTTTGTTTTTGATGACTCATTTGGGTAATCATTCATTTGAACTTCCTGCTCCTCCACCTAGAAATGCCACCAAGTTGATTGATGCCCTAATTTAGTGAAAAACAATTCATAGGCTTTCCATGTGACTGAGTTCTGATTATAGTTTGTTCTTGGTCACAGATTTGAGCAATACGTGGACTACGCATTAGATGTCCCAATGTATTTTGTATACCGGAACAAGAAATACCTTGACTGTACCGGAATGTCATTTCGGGTCTCTTCCTGTCTCTAATATCTTAGTACTTATGCAGTTTTATGCTGGAAAGCTTGCAAATGCTATCTTATTTTGAAGCTTTTGGCTACAGTAGATGACTTCATCTATTAAATTCATACTCTTATTTGACTTGTATTTTTTTGCAGGATTTTATGGTAGGAAAGCTCCCACAGGTTCCAGGGGAGTTGCCCACTTTGAACGACTGGGAGAACCATCTAACAACAATTTTTCCTGAGGTTTACCTTTGATTTGGTTTTGCATGGTTACGTATTAATCGCTGGTAATTTAATGCGATAATCAGTTGCTCTTTGTGATTCTGCTTGCAGGTTAGGTTGAAGAGATATATCGAGATGAGAGGTGCTGATGGTGGCCCATGGAGGAGATTGTGTGCCTTACCTGCATTTTGGGTTTGTTCGTTGACTCTTGCAATTGTTTTGTATATCTACACTGCCTCATTCACTGTATATAGAGTTATAGACATGGGTAGTATGATTACGGTTATGGTACTGATTATGGGCTGTTTGGAATGGATGTAAAATTAGTGTGGCCACTGGTATTTAGCTCAGTGTTGAATTAAATACCAGTGGGCACTAATTTTACCCCCATTCAAACAGGGCCATAGTAGTAACTTCCATGTCGTCAGCAAAACTCTGAATCAGCTTTGTATCTGATTGGTCCTTCTCTACAGGTTGGGTTGTTGTATGATGATGAATCACTACAAAGCATTTTGGACATGACTGCTGATTGGACAAAGGAAGAAAGAGAGATGCTCAGACGGAAGGTATCTTACGATATTTCTGCCTTTCATCCTTAGTAGTGACCAGGATTGTTGTCGCTTGGAAATTACATTTGTTTTGCCTTGCAATCCCAATAAATGACATAATTTATACCCCCGCCCCTCCCCCATTTGGAAACCATTTAGAAGACCATGATTGTTTTAGGCTTTTAGCAGATTTGAGAGGCCTAAATTGTTACTTGAATTGTAAGTGACATTGTTTTATTTGATCAGGTGCCAGTAACTGGTTTGAAAACACCATTCCGCGATGGCTATGTAAGAGATTTGGCTGAAGATGTTCTCCAGTTGGCTAAGGTTACTAGCTCTTCCATTTATACTAGTAATCTCTTTGCCGAAGCTCATAAACATGCTTGCTCATAATAACGATCCTATTGTCCTGATGCAGAATGGACTAGAAAGAAGAGGATACAAGGAGGTTGGTTTTTTGAGAGAGGTCGACGAAGTGGTTCGAACAGGTGACACTTTAAGCACTCTATTATTTATCCGGGCAAGGCAACAACTTTGCCAGGTCTGGCTAGAACCTACACCTTCTGCCCGAAAATAATGCTTGACCTACTCTGTTGCAGGCGTGACACCCGCTGAGAGGCTTCTGAACCTGTACGAGACGAAGTGGAACCGAAGCGTGGACCCTGTTTTCGAGGAATTGCTGTACTGATAGTGAGAATGCATCAAAGCCTATCATACATAACTTTGGTGGACGCTTGACAGGGTCTTCAGATTGTATCCCTACTCAATACAGATCTCATCCTCAGTTCTACAAGCTATCTGACAAGGGGAACTTCCTTCGGGTCTCGCGGCTGCGAATAACTTTGAGCTCGGAACACTATTTGTGGCAGCCCTTTCAGGTTTTGAGTTTTTCTTTTGCAACTTCCGATTTCCCCGTATCTACTGGGAGCTGGAACAAACCAGTGTTTGTACCGGACCCTTTTTCTTCTTTTTCCCGATGATGAATGTTGTATCAAAATAAAGGAATCCATCTGGTGTAAAGATGGAAGGAACCTGATTTCCGAGAAATAATTTGGAGTGTTTGAGACGCATGTCCATGTTAATTGAAGCACACTTGTCTTTGCCGTCTGTCTCTTTCGAAGAGTTCGATCCGTGTGAGGCATTTACCACCCGCTGTGCTGATACATCGAATTTGCTTTAAGATAGCAATACTTGAAAAACTGAATGTGTGCGTCGTGCTTGTTCTCAATTCTCTTTTCTTTTTCTGAAGACAAAAGAAACCTGGAGAGTTTTCTCTGACCAAGCCATTCTTTCTGTCTGAGGCTGGTGGCTTCATGCACGGCACTACCAAGCCCAATCTCGCCTACACACCCTCAGACAGTTAGTAATCACTTCCGTGTCCATGCGAACCGCATAGGAATTACGCATGCGATACTCACTAGATCCGTGCTCGATGAGCTTCCCTCTTTTACTTTACACTTTACATAACAAGTGGTAAGAATTTCAGACATATTTAATTCGTAGAAAAAATCAGGCATTATATTTTTGTGAAATTCCACCGATTGATCAATAATCATCAATATCAGTAAAAAAGTCCTAGAAGTAATACACATTACAAATAGGTCCATGGACCCACCTAGCGACGACTACAGACATTAGCACGAGCCGAAGGCGCGACTTCGTCCTTGCCCCTCTATCACTGGAACCGGACAAAGCTTGTCGTAGTTTGGAACAACATGAATTTCATACCATCAGCCTCTTTAAAGTTTTTTATTTTAACTTCCTTTAGGGTTCGTTTGATAGCCATCATTTTGTATCATTTGGCAGAAATGGAATGAAATAACATTGTTGTCATCATTTTATTTGTCCAAAATCATGTCTGGCTGCCACAAGAAATTATGAAATGAAATGAAATGATTTCCAGACAAATGACTGGGTTGGGAATAAAAAATGACTTAACATGCCATACCTATTTTCTAGAATTTTCAATTGAAATGATGGTTCTACTTCTGAGAGCCAAACACGTTGTATATGGAATCTTGATTGAATTCCACTTGCCCATTCCTTGGAATTTTCAATTGAAATGACAATTCTAATTCCACAATAGCCACACACGTTTATATGGAATCTCGGTTGAATTTGACGATTCCGACATAAAATGATGGCTTCCAAACTAGCTCTTATGGTTTTCTTTTCAAAGAATTTTATAGATTTTATTGATTGCTTGGATTGGAAGTCATAACTTTTATTCTCAAGTCTAGTTTGCATGTGATTGCAAAGAAAAATCTAAGTCTAGTCTCGTTGAATATTTTCACTTTTATGACAACGATTTTATATGGTTCCTATTTTATTTATTAGCTCTGACTAGAAGTCAGGACCATGTTACTACTGTTTTTTTCTCCTCCTTCATAATTACCCTAGATAGGTGCATTCCCCGCAAATTAAACTGTGATAGGTACATAATCTTTTTAGGGAAGTGTTTATGTTTTCTGATAACCTTGATTTTTGGTTTCAATTTCTTAGAAGGGCAACAATTGAGAAGAGAGACAAGTAGAGATGCAAACTCCGAACCTCTAGGGTACTATCGAACATTCTCTAGCTCAATCAACTAAAAAGGGCCAGAGGATACCCCCAGGGGCACCGACTTGCATCCTTACAGGCAACGTACAATGAGCTCATATGTCGGTTCTCCTATTCACGTGGCCAGTTTGGCACCGAAAGATGCAGAAATCCAATATTGTCAATTTGGACTGCAGTTTAAATTCCTTGTCTGTTAGATTTTATGTCATCATTTGCGCCGTCTCGATGGTAGATCTTCTTGGTTTGCAATAGTAGTCCCATAAATCTATCCCTGCCCTAATGTTCGCTAGCACGGTTGACAATGTTTGCCTAGGTGTCCTAGGGATCATCGACTCTTGATCCGGAGGTTTGTCATCCGACGCTTCTCCTGACTCGGGGGTGGCAACGTTATGTTTTGTACACTATTCTCTAGTTTCGCACGTTTTGTCTTTTTGTCTTCCTCCAGGATAGTTTGACAAGAAAGCAATAATTTGAAAGCTTGCCTTGCACGGGTGTATCTCAGATCCATTGTGCGTTCAACGATCTTAGGTATCCAAGGAGGGTCGCTCGTGAGGCTCTGCGATACCTTAGTCGGACTTATATAGGTTTGGTCATTCACATTATCTTGACCGGAGGTAGAGATGAATGTCGAGAACCATACGATGAAGTTTGAAAATAAAATAAAATGAAACAGTGTCTATGAGAAACTAGACATTTTTTTTTGATATAGTAGAAGAGGGTCGGAGAGTTTGAAAAGAGGAATTCAAATTTGTACAAATCTACACTACAGGGTTACACACCAACCGGCAAGGGACAAATTTGTGACGGACATGGTGCAATGGGATGTGGAATTTAGCTAAAGAAGAAAAACGGATATACTTTGCCATTCAAAAAAAAAAACGGATATACTTTGTGAGTAAAAGGGTAGGAAGGAAAAAACCCTAGCAGCCGCCACGATCTACTTCGTCCTCGCCGTCTGCGACCGAGCATCGACGGGTCCCCGCCTCCTCTGCTTGCCGCTCCGGCGGCGGGAGGAGGTGGGGACCTCGGACCTGCGCTCGGCGGTGTAGAAGGATCCCTAAAGTTAGAGTTTGGTCATCCGACATCGTCGTTATGGTGGCTATGGCGGCGTTGTGCGGGACAAGAATAAGGTATACCCGTCTCCTCTTCCACCTCGTCGGCGACGATCTTGCTGTTGGCGTTGAGGAGGGTGGGGATTCGTCTGGTCGCCGCTTTCATGGAGTGGTGGATCGAGTCCAGTCTACGTGTGTTCTGGATCTCGTCCAGCCTACGTGTGTTTTAGATTTTGGTGTTACAAGTTTGGGATCAATTCAAGGGTTCAATGGCGACAACTTCATCTCTGGGGCGCTGGTCCTTAGGGGCACGTGCACGAAGACTTCCCGACTGTCATCAACAATGGCATGCCGGCTCCGGTAATGAAGCGGCAACAGCGGCGCGTCGGCGGCTCCCTCTGGCGGCAGTAGTATTCGTTAGGTGGTCCAGACCTCGATGTAATTTTTATTATGTTTAGGATACTTTGTACTTTTTATGAACTTATGAAATAGATCTGGATCTTTTTCCGAAAAAAAAAGGGTAGGGAGGAAGTCCAGGACGAAAGTCCACTGTGAAAGAAGCGGAGCACGCGACCGTTGATCCAGAGTTCCAGACGAGTAGCCGCCACGCAATCAAAAAGGCGTGACCAGATATTTTAAACCCTTAATTAATTCCCCACCCCCAATCCGTATTTAACCTCTCAATTCTCTCTTCACTTTCCAGTTTCCACCCCACCTCGAATCAGCCATGAACTCGCTCCAATCCTTCCTCGCCGTCGCGCCCGTAGTCAAGCCGGCGGCAGCGGCAGCCGGCGCGAGGCTTCCTTCGTCCCGGCGGTCGCGCGTCTCCTCCTGCCTCGCGACCCCGGCGCCGCCGCCGACGGCTGCGCCGGCCGCGGGTGCGGCGCGGCGGGAGCTGTCCGCGGCGAGCCGGGCCGTGATGGAGGACGAGGCCAAGTACATCGTGGGCACCTACAAGCGCGCGCAGGTCGTCTTCGTGGCGGGCCGCGGCTGCAAGCTCTACGACATCGACGGGCGCGAATACCTCGACATGGCCGCGGGCATCGCCGTAAACGCCCTCGGCCACTGCGACCCCGACCTGGTCGACGCCGCCACGGACCAGTCCAAGCGCCTCGGCCACGCCAGCAACGTCGGCTACACTGTTCCCCAGGTACGCCTCCTCCCCTAGCTGACCCCCAACCCAAGCCCATGCTACAATGTCCACAACCTGTTCGACGCTTTGCTTACCCAGACCACAATCTCTCCATCTCAGCTGACATTCTTTTCTCGCACGTGTAGGTGGAGCTCGCCAAGCGGCTCGTGGAGGCCTCCTTCGCGGACCGCGTCTTCTTCGCCAACTCCGGCACAGAGGCCAATGAGGCGGCCATCAAGTTCTCCAGGAAGTACCAGAGGGTCGCGCACCCTGATGGCGACGCGCCCACGGAATTCGTGTCCTTCAGCAACTGCTTCCACGGCCGGACCATGGGCTCGCTCGCGCTCACCAGCAAGGTACAGTATAGGGAGCCATTTGAACCGGTCATGCCCGGCTCCAAATTCGTGGAGTATGGCAATTTGGAGGAGGCCAAGAAGGTCATTCAGTCGGGGAAGATTGCCGCTGTATTTGTCGAGCCCGTGCAAGGTGAAGGTGGGATTCACAGTGCAACCAAGGAGTTCTTGCAGGGGCTGCGGGATGCTTGTGATGAGGCTGGGGCTCTCCTGGTCTTTGATGAGGTACGAGTGATAGACCTTACCTCTTTACTACTCATGTTCTTTATATATATTGTGGATTGCATAGAAGTAATTAGTGGGGACTAGCAAGTGCACAATTTGTAGTGTATTGTAAAACTTGAAGCCTCTGTTCTTGGATTGAGCAAGGATTCAACTTGCATCCACATACTGGGGACAAATTTCTCCTTGTTACCACAAGTTAGTAGGGGACACGAGAGACTGCATTTTCATACTTATGCTCGAAACACAAATTTTCAGTTCAACAGTAAGGATTTAGGATTGCACTGTGAAGTTCAGACTCTGTTCAGTTTATTGAGACAGTCTAATGTACTGTCTGAAATGCAGGTGCAATGTGGGCTGGGCCGCACAGGGTTCCTCTGGGCCTATGAGATTTATGGAGTAGAACCTGACATGATGACCTTGGCGAAGCCACTGGCCAATGGCCTTCCTATCGGTGTAGTATTGGTCAACGAAAAGATTGCTGCAGCAATAAATTACGGCGACCATGGCACCACATTTGGCGGAAACCCTTTTGTGTGCCAGACTGCATTAGCCGTACTGGACAAGATCCAGAAACCTGGCTTCCTGGCAGAGGTGACGAAGAAGGGAGAGAACTTCAGGCAGCTGCTCAAGACCAAGCTGAGCGGAAATCCTCATGTCAAAGAGATCCGGGGGATTGGTCTCATTGTTGGCATCGAGCTCGACGTACCGGCTGGTCCTTTAGTCGATGCGTGCTTGGACGCTGGTGTCTTCTTGCTGACGGCCGGGAAAGGCAACGTCGTTAGGCTTGTGCCGCCGCTTATCGTCTCGGAAAAGGAGCTGGAGCAGGCCGCGGAGGTTATAAGGGACTGTCTACCTGCTCTTGATTCTTGAAGCCTCTAGCTCTTATTAGTCTAAGTGACAACTATAATGAGTTCTAGATGTCAAAGTTCATTTCAAGATTTGGAAGGAAACTAATGTCATGTTTGACTAAAAAGTTGTGATGTCAAAGTTTCTTTGGAAATTTGGAAGGAAATAAAGTCATGTTTGGACTACTGTGTTGTTCTTGGTGCAAGCCTCTTTTATTAGATGAATCATTCGTACAAACTACAACAAGGATGTCATTTCTCATCTCTGGGCCGAAGACAGGAACATCTCTATCTCATCAGTGCAGAAGCCTTGCCAACACTCCGACGATGGGCGCGGCGGTGTATGTCGCTGGCTCGGCTTGCATGTAATTTTCCCGAGAATCGTTGTAATGGTCGTTGGCGTCAGGGCCTCCGACGATGGCGCCCTCGATCACATTGGAGTTGGGTCCAGGCCTGTGGAAGTAGTTGTTTCCCTCGCTGCAGGTGATCTTCGCCGGGTTGGCGTTGATGGACGGCAGCGACGCGCCGCGGTGGTGCGGCTGCAGCGGGTACCTGTCCCCATACCCAACCATGTAGCTCATCCCCATGGGGTTCTTCCCAAGGAGATAGTCCGCCTGTGACCGTGCGAAGGAAATGAGCTGCGCCGGCGTCAGGTTCGTGCCGCCGCACTGGAGCGAGGCCCCCGCCGCCGCCAGGTGGTCGGCGTGCGCGACGAGGACGAACATGGTCGACGTGACGGCCTGGCTGTTGGCCCAGTTCTCCAAGTAGAGCATGCCGCCGGGGGTGAGCTTCGCCTGCACGGTGCTGCAGAGGAAGTTCTCCAGGCTGCTCTTCAGCTGGGCGTGCTGCCCGTCGTTGGGCAGCTTTTCTTGAAGGATGAGCTGCAAGATCGCCGGAAGTTAATTGTCAGTACTACTTCTGAACTAGATGTTGCTTTGGACCTGTTGCTAGGATCATGGTACATCAGGCAATGGTTGATAATGTATCTTGCCTTGGTGACTAGTGCCTGGGCGCCGACGTGCTTGTTGTCCCAGCCCAGCGGCTGCCCCGCCCCGCCGAGGTTGCCCGCGCCGGCGATGTAGGCCTTGTACTCCTCGTCGCCGGTGGCCATGTAGAGCCAGACAGCAGCCCAGAGCAGCTCGTCCTGTTCCATTTCCGGCGACGCAAAGAAGTTTCAGTTTCCGTTTTGAAAATATTACAGAGATATGGAAATTTCAAACACTTATATTTTTCCATCATGATGTTAATGACTGATTTGCTACCTCGTCGGAGCTGCTACGGTAGAAATTTCCGGCTGACGGCACGCTATTCTGGTAGAGACCACGGTGGTTCTTGGCGAACTCAAACAACTGCAGAAAAGCAGGTGAATCACAAAGTTATCAGATACAGTACACAGTGGCCATTCGTGTTTGCACAAATGTAAGTTGACCTTTCAAGCAATAATACTTTAGCATTAAGTTTCAACAATAATAGTACGATTTTATGAAAAGATTTTCAAAATTAATTGTTTCGCGCGCATCAGATATGTACAGAGCATATGGTGAAATTTGAAAAATTAATGTAGGCACTTATGTGGTGTAAATTATGATAATAATCATGCAAATAAAACGAATGCATTTAAGGATACGTGCCCAAAAACATTTAGAAGCCTCAGCATGTAAGTAAGTAATGTGCACCTGCTTGGCGTGCGTCAGAAGCGTCGACGCGTACTTCCGGTCACCGCCCGGCGCCCGCGCCGAGAACATGACCGCGGCCGCGGCCAGCGCGGCGGCTGTCTCGGCGGCGACGTCGGAACCCGGGTGGGACGCGTTCACCATGTAGGTGTTCCGGGGCGTGTCCATGTCCTCCGGCCGCTCCCAGCACATGTGGTCGGAGTCGCCGTCGCCGACCTGCACGTAGAGCGTTTCGGCGGCGGCGTGCGCCTTGACCAGGTAGTCGGTGCCCCACCGGACCGCCTCCAGCGCGTGGCCCAGCTCCCCCGCCGCCGCCAGCCGGGCCCCGTGCTCCACCACGCCCCACGACAGCATCGTCACCGTGTACGCCATGGGAAACCCGAACTTGACGTTGTCGCCGGCGTCGTAGTAGCCGCCGGTGAGATCCACCTGCATGCACATTGGTTGGACAAATTAATTAGACGCCATCGCCATTGCCAGGATCTTGCATGCATGAACGTGCTTACCCCGTGGTCGGCGCCGTCGTGGAGAGCCGAGTTGCCGCGCCAGTGGACGCGCTGCGTCGGCGGCAGCCTGCCGGAGCGCTGCGCCTCGAAGTAGAGCAGCGACTTGGAGAGCGCGGCGGCGTAGTCGTGCCGCGCAGTTGCGCACGCTGGCATGCTTGCCAAAACCCCTGCTATGGCAACTAGGACTACGAGCAGCGCCCTCATACCAGCCGCCATCACCGAGATCTTCCTCGGATCAAATCCTTACAAAGAATCTCCTGGTTAGCTAGCTAGTTCTAATGTGATACTACACTTGTACTCGGCGAGCATGCTTCTCCTCTTGATGGAGTGTGTATTTATAGGTCTAAAGAGATGTGGTGTGACGAACAAGTGCGGTCAAATTCAAATTCCATCATAAATGCAAGCAATTAATAGTATCGGCAAGATTTGTGTAAATTTATGACCATGTAAAACCTGAGATATACACGTATATATCCTCTCTGTATATGAATTTACATAAGGATAATAATTGGATAAAAGATAGACATATCCATGCAATTCCAAGTTTCTATTAATTAATACTCCCTTCGTTTAAATAATAAAGGTTTATATATTTAGCCAAAAGTAGATGACATATTATTTTAACCGATATTTCAGACACAAATATGAACATTTATGATATACCAATTTAATATCAATAGATTCTTATTAATATATATGCATATATATGTTCATAATGGATCTATTTATTGTAGATATTGATATTTTATTCTTTATATTTGCTCAAAGTAAATGTTAGTAATGTTTAATTTTTTGACTAATTTTTTATGCCTTGATCATTAATGGAAAGAAGATAGTACAACTCGGTTGAGATATTGTTTTGACGGTTTATATGGAAGTTGACTACCTGCCAATCGATTAATAATCTTTGGAGTGCATATGAATACTTATTTTCTGGCCACACAAGATCAAAATCGATAGTAATCCTTCTCGACCCAATCCAAATTCCTTCAAAATTTCACATGGTTGTCTGAAATTTGCTTAAATCTCAAACATATCTCTTAGAGCGTGTGCAGCAGGGGCCGCCGTCACCCTTATCCTAAAGATGCAATGTAGTAATTGTTGATCTAAAATATAAATGGGAAAATGTGTGCCTTTAATTAGACGATTTCTTAGAACTTACTACAACACTAGATGTCATCTCTTAGCTACACGTTTTCTAAGTAAATTTTAATCATCACATATTTTAGAGGTGTAAAAACATTAATTGTTAGTGATAATTAAACTAAAGTTGCATACAATGATGCTATCTTCCCAATGTCGCAGAGGATGTTTAATGGTGTGGAAGAGAGAAAAACGGAAAAATATAGGGTTGTCTTCTCTTAGCCTGCAAATGAAAGATGAGGCCAATTCTACGTGATGATATCTTCTATTGACACTTTTTTCGATAATTTATTTGATCTCACATGCCTAGTTTTATACACATCTTAGCATTAATTGCAAAAGATGACAATAAGAGAATATATTGCATAACATACTTTTACTTCTCTATATATCGTGGAAATCATAAGAAACAACCATCATATATACTCCATTAGTGACCATCTATATATTATGGCATATTCAACATTTTGCATGCCCAAAGAGAGCTGAATGCTTGCAAACATATTTATTTTGTCTCTTAGTGTTATATGTAACAAATGATGTTTTCATGCATATGAAATTATGTGGTAATTAAATGTGAATTTGAAAATGTGTAAACTAGAGATGGGTTGCGCTTGAATTTTGGTACACTTGGACGTTGTTGCGGTATTAGATACCACCCATGAAAGGGTGGGTGGGGGCTCGGTGATGGTGCGACATCATGGTATATAATGAATAATTAGTTTTTTAGTACCTCTGCGAAAGTGCAATTTAACATTGTCGTAGGGAAGCAAACCAGGTAGCATGTGCTTTAGAAGTTGAGCTATGTTTTCATATCTCATGATATCTCGAAGGATGGACAACGCATTTTCTTAGTTGTTGATGTAAGTAGTGTTAAGTGATTGTTTTCTTTGGAGATGGAACACATGTATGCCGATTATTTATAGTTTTTTCTTGTAGATTTCGTTAATGGAATGTCTGGCATAGAGTTAAGCCACATATGTTTTCTTCTGTCCATACTATCTCACTTAGCATCACGTAAATGAGCTGTTTGATTAGCATCAGTAACAATATAACTAATAACAAAGCTAAAAACAACCCGCTAAGATACCAAACCGTAATGCCCTAGCATTTAGGACCAATCCAAGTGCATAAGTGAGTGTGTGCATCTGCATTCATGCATATCAAAACCTAGGGAATTTTTTCTCAAATGTTTAAAACGCAAAGTGATCAAAGTTTCTTTTAGTCTGATGACTTAGGTTTAGGTCATCGGGTGAGTGCTATGAATTTTGACATGAGATTTGTTGATTTCATTTGTTTTGGGGAAGAATTTTGAATTCCGGTTCTACAATTAAATGCAAATAATTCAAACCAAATTTTAATTGGAATTTGAATTCCATACCGTTATGGAAAATACCATAAATAAGGATAAGAAATGAAATAAACACATATAAAGAATTGATTCTTTATTACAATTATTATGTATTTTCCCAACTTCCACAAACTTTTGGAAAAAGAAACTATAATACAAGAATAAGAAAAATAGTATTAACTCTTATTACAAATGTAATATTACAATGTTTGTACAAATTACAAGAAAGAAAGAAGGAAATTACTATATAATATAACTGATATTACAAAAATAGGATTCACTTTATTATAGAATAAGAATACTACAATGTTTTATTTACAATTAAAGAATAAAAGAAAATTACAAAATGATAAAAAGAAAAACTAAATCCTAAAACTATTTCTTCTTGTTGATCTTTGTCTTGTTTCTTGATTGCTGCAAGGTACACCAAAAATACAAAAGAAAAGCATTTGTGAAGTTAAAATGTTGAGGAAATTCAATGTTTAAGCTTACCTTGGGAATATTGAGAACACTACTAGGAAACAAGCTAACTGTGGCGCATGTTTTTGAAATTCTATGACGCATATTGGATGCGCCACTGTTACCTCGTCACTAAATTATATTTCTATAGCGCATATGGATATGCGCCACAGAATACTCACATTTTTGTGTCGCATTTATTCATATGTGCCACAAAATCCTATCAGTGGCGCACCCCTATTATATGCGCCACAGAAATATATGCGCCATAGAAATATAAATATATGTGCCACGGAATGTTTCTACATGTATTCGAAATACATTGCAGTCCAGGTAAAGATACATGTATATTATAGTATTTATACAATATTTATACATAGAATAGTACAAAAAATACATATGGTATATGAAAACAAACATAATACAATAACACAAGTCTAATGCCATCACATTACTTAGAGCCCGATCGAGATACATAGTGACAAGTGTCGAATTATTACACAAGTGTTGGCACAAAGTTCATGATCTCACATTACAAATGAAGTGGTCACCACCTAAACTAGGAGCAACTAGAGTACAACCGCGATGATGGTGAGCAAGAGCGGGAGCATGACCAAGGTCTTCATCTGGTTATTCTTGCATAAGTGATTCCTCCACTTAGCTACCGCCTCCTCTCTAGTCGTGTATCCTTTATAGTCGTTGCCGCTGAACTTGTTCACTTGTTTCTGACAGTCCTCTCACTCCTCGTAGACTCTTTGAACCCAACCCTCGTACACCACGTACCACTTCGTCATCTTTATAGACAAGGCATATTAGTAAATCATGCAACAGAAAAAGGGTCACCACTTTGTGTGGTGGATCCCGCAACCAGTTTCTGTGGCTCATATTACTATATGCGCCACAAAAACTCGGTCACCCACTTTTTATGGTGGGTCCCATACAACTTGTCGTGGCACATATTCCTCTATGTGCCATAATAAAAACTTAAATTCCCGTGGCGCATTTGGCAATATGCGCCACAAAATCGCGACCACACATACATGGTGGCGGGTCCCATCATATTTCTGTGGTGCATGGTACAATATATGCGCCACAAACTTTTGAGATTTCCGTGGATCATTAGGTTTGGATGCGCCACTAGATATATTCTGTGGCGCATGCACCAAATTATGCGCCACAGAAAGCCTTTCTATCTATATCTAGTTGTTGGAAATATGCCCTAGAGACAAATAATAATAAGGATTATTATCATATTTCATAAAGTTTATGATTAAGTTTTATATCATGATATAACTGTATTGAGTGGAAACATCAATACACGTGTGATATATAAACAACCAGGGATTCCTAGTGAAACTCTAGTCACTAGTTCATTGGTCAACAGATGATCAAGTTTCCTGATCATGTGGCATTTATGCCAGTTGGAAATGGAGTCAACTCATTCAGAGAATGAGATGATGAACCAATACCTAACCTAAACATCGTGACCCGATCATGTCACGAAGTTCAAGTTACGATGATTAGAAATGGATCCTCGTAGACAAAGGGCATAAGACAAAGGGAATATCGAGAGACAAAGGGAATAAAACACGACCGTCCCGGTTCAAACAAAGAAAGATCTTCGTGGAACGCATAGGGGTCACATGGCCATCCATGTCCCTCTATCGATCATTGGTCCGGGAGTGTCCCGACCATGTATGGAGTGTTTCCGAACCGTAGGGTATCACGCTTAAGGGTTTGATGATTCTTAGAGAGTGTTTATAGGATCGGAAGAATCGTCGAAGAATAGTAGAGAGAAAACCAGAAGGGCTTCGGTAAGTCCGGAGGATGTCCGGAGTGGAGGTGGAAGGTGTTCCATAGCCACAGAGATTGAATAATATATGAATGAATGTTAAATATTGATTTAATCATTTATTCATAATTATTTAATAAAATAGAAAATCAATTTAAAGGTCAAAAGGCTTAATGGGCCAATTCCGGAGGGAAGAGGGCCCATTAGGGAAAGGAAAGAGGGAGAAGGGCCAAAGGGGGTGGCCGGCGCCCTAGTGGGTCAGCCCCCCGCGCGGGGCCCATGGGTGTGGCCGACGGCGCCACCCCTCCCTCTCTCCTCTCCTTTAGTCCCACCCCGGGACTTTGAGGGAGGTAGTACCTCCCCTCCCCCTATATATAGTGGGGGTATTTGGCCAGATAAATACACACAATATTCAATAAAGGTTTCCTCACTTTTTGGGAGACCTCCAATTGATATTCTCTCTCTCTCTCTCTCTCTCTCTCTCTCTCTCTCTCTCTCTCTCTCTCTCGTGAATGTGGTCCCAAGTTCGGACTGCGCGAACGAGAGACATCTTCACCGCGGAGCGCTGTCGTGCTGCGAGATTCGGATCCAGGAGCTCTACTTCCGCAACTGGTGTTGGATCGGGGAAGCGGGAGTCATTGTCAGGCACCAGACGTGTGTAACTCCCTGCGAGGTGTCACACTTGAGGCACTCAAGTCGTTGGAGCCGCAGGAGCGCAAGGACTTCATCATGACCTTGAGGTCAGCTTTGGCTCGTCTACATCAACCACGCTCTCCTGAGCATTGACAACGCTTTTCGGTCTTCAAGGGTAAGTTTGTGAAAAGCCCCTCCCGTTACTGTATTACTAATAGATAGGTCCTGGCAACATCAGGGGTTCAGGGGCGTAGGGTTAAAATTATTGTTTTCATACGCGGAACCCCTACAGTGGTATCAGAGCTAGATCTATGTGTAGTAATGCTAGTATGGGTAGAACACATGAGATGTAGTGTGTTGGCGTTGATCTTTTAGTTGTTACCCTCCCACGTGTACTTGTGTATACCGCAGTAATGCTTGATGAAGCGGCCCCCAACCGACTTTACGCGTTCATTCGCGAGACTGGTCCACACTTGACATATGGCTTGTACCGTATAAAGTGGCTTAGGGGGGTGTCTGTCTCTCTCGCATTAGTTGGTATGCCATTTGCAACGGAGGGCCCCGAAAGGGGTGTAGTAGAGACAACTACTTGATCAGCGTTGTGCTAAAAGTTTGTAGGTAAGAACGGTTCTTGTGCTAAAGCCCATTCAGCCACATAAAACATGCAAAGATAAAGTAGAGGCGTCTAACTTTGTTTTGTATGTAGGGATTCGTAGCATGGAAAACAAAAAAAAAATTCTATCGCATACAAACAAACAAGCCAAGATCTATCTACTAGATTGCAGCAACGAGTCGATGGAATAACTCACCCTCGAAGATTCCAAAGTGTTTAACGAGAGCAGATTCTCGTGGGTGATGTAGTCGTACTCTTTCCGATCTCAAGATCGCGTAGACGATCCTTCCAGCGCCACGTTCCGGCAGCGCTCCCGCAGTCGGTCACACGTTTGGTACTCGACGAAGACCTTCCTCTCCCTTGTTCCAGCAGGCAGCGGAGGTTGTAGTACTCTCCTCGCGATTCCGGCAGCACAACGGCGTGGTACCGGAAGTAGAGGGGAGATCCCGCAGGGCTTCGCCTTAAGCCGGTGCGAGTATGGTGGAGCTTATGAGAGAGGCTATTAGTGGTCTAGTAATTAGACACACCAATTAGAAGGCTCTAAACCAATTAGAAGGCTCTAAACCGAAATAGCTCTAAACCGGGGTTTAGATCTAGGGTTTAGTTTAGAGGATAGGAACTAGTGTGTCTAGAGGAGGAGGCCCTGCCCCTCCTCTTATAGGTGGGAGGGCCGGCGGCCAAGGGGAGGAGTCCCTCCCCAAGTCGGCCTTGGGAGGCGCGCCGGCCAAGGGGACTCCTCCCCCAAGTCGGCTTCCACTTCTCCTCCTTCTCCTCTTTCCGAAAACTGGCAGTTTGACTTTTCAAACTAGCCGTTTGACTTTTCAAATTAGGATTTGAATTAACCCTTTATTTCGGACAGCGAGAACACTTAGTACATGATGCAATCATTCCAACTTACAATGACACATTCATGTACCCTTCCCCCTCCGGAGTGCCGGACATTCCGGGACCTTCTAGAATGTTCCCGATGAAAACACCGGAACCATTCCCCAACTCCGAAACGGGACTTTCCTTATATGAATCTTATTCTCCGGACCATTCCGGATCACCTCGTGATATCCCGGATCCCATCCGAGACTCCGAACAACATTCGGTCTCTTTCTCATAATACCATAACTACTCAAACAACGTCGAATCCTTAAGTGTGTCTCCCTACGGTTCGTGAATTATGCGGACATGATCGAGACACTTCTCCGAACAATAACCAATAGAGGAATCTGGAAATTCATATGGCTCCCACATATTTCTACGATTACATTGCGATCGAATGAACCACTTACATACGATACCAATTTCCCTTTGTCTCACGATATGTTACTTATCCGAGGTTATGATCGTCGGTATCTCTGCATACCCAGTTCAACCTCGTTACTGATAAGTACTCTTTTCTCGTTCCCGTGATATGTGATCCCTTGTGACCCAGTCACATGCTTGCAAGCTAATTGGATGACATTTCACCGAGAGGGCCCAGAGAATATCTATCCGTCATATGGATGGACAAATCCCACTCTTGATCCATGTGTTTCAACCAATACTTTCCGAACACTCAATACCACCTTTATAGCCACCCTGTTACGGTGTGGTGTTTGATGACATCAAAGCATCCATCCGGTAAAGGTGATATGCATGATCTCATGGTCGAAGGAATTAGGTTACTATGTATCAGAAAGCATATAGCAATTGAACTATTGAAATGACTTGATCTTTATGCTACGCTTATCTATAGGAGTATGTCCACCATATCATTCTCCTAACGATATGATCTTGTTGTTAATAACATCTCAATGTTCATGATAGGGAAACCACAATCATCTATTAACCAACAAGCTAGTGAAGTATAGAGGCTATACTAGGGACTTCAATTCAAGTTTACAATTCACACAAGTATTAATGTTTCCTTGTTAATACTATTATAGCATGAATATAAACATTTATCATAAACACAAAGATATAATAATAACTACATTTATTATTGCCTCTAGGGCATATCTCCAACAGTCTCCCACTTGCACTAGAGTCATCTAATCTAGATTACATGGTAATATACCGAACACCCATGGCAGTTTGGTGTTGGTCATGTTTTGCCCTCGGGAGAGGTTTAGTCAACGGATCCGCCACATTCAGATCTGTGTGTACTTTGCAAATCTTTATATCCCCATCCTGGATATGTTCTCGAATAGCGTGAAAACGTAGCTTGATATGCTTCAGCTTCTTGTGTGACCTTGGTTCTTGCGCATTGGCTATGGCGCCCATGTTATCACAGTAGATAGACATTGGGTCCAGCGCACTAGGAACCACACCCAGCTCTGTAATGAACTCTTTCATCCATATCGCTTCTTGTGAAGCCTCCGAAGCAGCCATGTATTCCGATTCAGTTGAAGATCTGGCCACAACGCTTTGCTTTGCACTCCTCCAGCTAACTGCTGCACCATTCAAAATAAATACGTATCCAGATTGTGATTTAGAATCATCCGGATCAGTGTTCCAACTAGCATCGGTGTAACCATTAACAACGAGCTGTTCATCACCTCCATAAGAAAGAACCATATCCTTAGTTCTTCTCAAGTACTTAAGGATGTTTTTGACCGCTGTCCAATGATCCACTCCTGGATCACTTTGATATCTGCTAGTTAAACTAACAGCATATGCAATGTCGGGTCTAGTACATAGCATGGCATACATTAGAGATCCTATGGCTGATGCATAGGGAGTCTTACTCATCCTTTCTCTATCTTCTGCCGATGTCGGACTTTGAGTTTTACTCAAGGTCGTATTGGGCAACATGGGCAAGAACCCTTTCTTGCTTTCTTCCATTCCAAACCTCTTTAGAACTTTGTCCAAATATGTACTTTGTGACAATGATATTTGGCGTTTCGATCTATCTCTATAAATATTTATGCCTAATATGTAAGCTGCTTCGCCAAGATCCTTCATTGAAAAACTATTATTCAAATATTCTTTGACACTATTAAGAAGGTCTACATCATTCCCAATCAACAATATGTCATCCACATATAGTATTAAGAACGCTACAGAGCTCCCACTCACTTTCTTGTAAATACAAGCTTCTCCATAAGTTTGTATAAAACAAAAACTTTTGATTACCTTATCAAAACATTGATTCCAACTTCGGGATGCTTGCTTCAATCCATAGATGGACCGTTGAAGCTTGCATACCTTGTTAGCATCTTTAGGATCGACAAAACCTTTGGGTTGCATCATATACAACTCTTCATCAATGTCTCCATTGAGGAATGCTGTTTTGACATCCATCTGCCATATCTCATAATCATAATATGCAGCGATTGCTAACATAATCCTCACAGACTTTAGCTTCGCTACTGGTGAGAAAGTCTCATCGTAGTCAACTCCTTGAATTTGTCGAAACCCTTTTGCGACAAGTCGAGCTTTATAGACAGTAACATTACCATCAGCATCTGTTTTCTTCTTGAAAATCCATTTATTCTCGACGGCTTTCCGGCCATCCGGTAAGTCCACCAAAGTCCATACTTGGTTTTCGTACATGGATCCAATCTCGGATTTCATGGCTTCTTGCCATTTATTGGAATCTGGGCTCATCATCGCTTCCTCATATGTCTCGGGGTCATCGGTGTTGTCCACCACCATGACATTCATAACGGAATCATACCAATCTGGAGTGGTACGAGTTCTCGTTGACC
Organism: Avena sativa; assembly: GCA_916181665.1. Lineage (NCBI taxonomy): Eukaryota > Viridiplantae > Streptophyta > Magnoliopsida > Poales > Poaceae > Avena > Avena sativa. The sequence continues at coordinate 451,856,503 of OV702295.1, read as the reverse complement.
TCCGAGGTTCTGTAGTAACTTCAACCGAAGTTTCATGATCACCATCATTAGCTTCCTCTCTTATTGGTGCAGGCACCACAGGAACTTCTTCCGGTGCTGCGCTACTCGCAATTTCGAGAGAAGGTTCGACAACCTCGTCGAGTTCTACTTTCCTTCCAGTCACTTCTTTCGAGAGAAATTCCTTCTCTAGAAAGGATCCATTCTTAGCAACGAAGATTTTGCCTTCGGATCTATGATAGAAGGTATACCCAATAGTTTCCTTCGGGTATCCTATGAAGACGCATTTTTCCGCTTTGGGTTCAAGCTTGTCCGGCTGTAACTTCTTTACATAGGCTTCGCATCCCCAAACTTTAAGGAACGACAATTTAGGTTTCTTCCCAAACCATAATTCATACGGTGTCGTTTCAACGGATTTAGACGGTGCCCTATTTAAAGTGAATGCGGCTGTTTCTAATGCATAACCCCAAAATGATAGCGGTAAATCTGTAAGTGACATCATAGAACGAACCATATCTAAGAGAGTTCGATTACGACGTTCAGACACACCATTACGCTGTGGTGTTCCTGGCGGTGTCAACTGCGAAAGTATTCCACATTTCTTCAAATGCTCGCCAAACTCGTAACTTAGATATTCACCTCCACGATCAGAACGTAGAAATTTAATCTTCTTGTTACGTTGATTCTCTACCTCACTTTGAAACTCCTTAAACTTCTCGAAAGTTTCGGACTTATGTTTCATGAAATAGATATACCCATATCTACTCAAGTCATCCGTGAAGGTAAGAACATAACGATAACCACCGCGCGATGCTACACTCATTGGACCACACACATCGGTATGTATGATTTCCAGTAAGTCCGTAGCTCGCTCCATTATGCCAGAAAATGGAGTCTTAGTCATTTTACCCATCAGACATGCTTCGCATCTTTCAAGTGATTCAAAATCAAGTGATTCAAGAAGTCCATTGGAATGGAGTTTCTTCATACGTTTCACTCCGATGTGACCAAGACGACAGTGCCACATATAGGTTGAGTTATCGCTTGATTTCAAACGTTTAACTTCAATGTTATTAATATGTGTATTTCCACTATCGAGATTCAATATGAATAGACCATCTATTAAAGGTGCATGTGCATAAAACATATTACTCATATAAATAGAACAACCATTATTCTTAGATTTAAACAAGTAACCGTCTCGCAATAAACAAGATCCCGATATAATGTTCATGCTCAACGCAGGCACCAAATAACAATTATTTAAGTATAAAACTAATCCCGATGGTAGATGAAGAGGTAGCGTGCCGACCGCGATCACATCAACCTTTGATCCGTTTCCCACGCGCATCGACACCTCGTTCTTCGCTAGCTTTCGTTTATTCTGCAGCTCCTGTTTCGAGTTACAAATATGAGCAACCGAACCAGTATCAAATACCCAGGCACTACTACGAATACTAGTGAGATACACATCAATAACATGTATATCAGATATACCTTTCTTCTTGATGTTGCCGTTCTTCAAATCCGCCAAGTACTTGGGGCAATTCCGCTTCCAGTGACCTTCTCCCTTGCAGTAAAAGCACTCAGTTTCAGGCTTAGGTCCAGCCTTGGTCTTCTTCGTTGGCATGGTAACTTTCTTACCACCCTTCTTGAAGTGTCCCTTCTGCTTAGACTTGCCTTTCTTGAATTTGGTGGTCTTATTGACCATCAACACTTGGTGCTCTTTCTTGATCTCCACTTCTGCAGATTTTAACATAGCAAACAGTTCTGGCAACTCTTTGTTCATGTTCTGCATGTTGTAGTTCATCACAAAGTTCTTGTAACTTGGTGGTAGTGATTGGAGGATGCGGTAAACTCCCAAAGTATTAGGAATCACTATACCCAAGCTTTGAAGTTTGTTTGCGTGCCCAGACATCTTAAGCACATGCTCACTGACGGAGCTGCCCTCTTCCATCTTGCAGTTAAAGAACTTTTCAGAAGCTTCATAACTTTCAATTTCCGCATGAGTCTCAAAAATTAATTTGAGATCCTCGACAATATCATATGGGTCTGACTCTTCAAACCTTTTCTGAAGCTCCGATTCTAAACCATACAAGATAGCACACTGAACTATGGAGTACTGATTCTTCCGAGCGAGGTAAACATTCTTTACTTCATCGGTAGCATCAGCTGCAGGTGGGTCACCTAGCGGTGCATCCAGCACATAGGTCAAATTACCAGCTGTGAGGACAATCCTCAAATTGCGGAACCAATCCGCGAAGTTGCTTCCATTGTTTTTCAACTTTTCTTTCTCTAGGAACGCATTAAAATTGATGGTAGGGGCTGTCATTGATCTACAACATATTTGCAATAGTTTAGACTAAGTTTATGACAAATTGAGTTCAAATTAATTAATGAAATTAAACTAGGTGAACTCCCACTCAAAACAACATCCCTCACATTGTTTTAGTGATCACACGAACCAAATCCACTATATCAACACCGATCATCACGAGAGCCGATATAGTTTCAATGGCGAACAATCATCATGTTCATCATATCTACTATATGATTCATGCTTTACCTTTCGGCGATCCGTGTTCCTGAGGCCATGTCTGTACATGCTAGGCTCGTCAAGATCAAACCTTAGCTACCGCATAAGCAAATCTGGCTTGCTTACGTTGTATTCACCCGCGGAATCAAAGACACCCGATCATCACGTGGTGCTTCGAAGCAACAAGCTTTGGCAACGGTGCATACTAAGGGTGAACACTTTAGAACTTGAAATTTATGTGCATGAGGGATCATCTTATAATGCTACCGTCGTCTACTAAGCAATACAAGATGCATAAAGGATTAACATCACATGCAATTCATAATATGTGATATGATATGGCCTTTCTTCTTTGTGCTTCCGATCTCCATCTTCAAGCACGAACATGATCTCCATCATCACCGGCATAGCATCAAGGTCAATGACGCTTCTTCATGGTTGTCGTCCACCAGCTTCAACTATTACAACTATTTTGAATAGACACGCAGGTCTCAACAGAAATTAAAGACAACCATATGGCTCCTGCCGGTTGCCAACTTACAATAAGGAACATTGCATACATCAAATATAATCACAATCATGGCCATATCACATCACTGCACACCCCTGCAAAACAAAGTTAGACGCTTCTACTTTCTTTGCATATTTTACGTGGTTTGGGGCTTTCCATAAGTGTCGTTCTAACCTACGAACAAAAACCACAACATTGATACTAGCATTGTTGATTACCCGTTGTAAATTGAATCTTTACTATGCTAGGAGAAACAGGCACCCGCAAAGCCACTTATGCAATACAAGTTGCATGTTAAGCGTGGAGCAAGTCTCATGAACGATGTCATGTAAGGTTAGCCCGGGCCGCTTCATCCCAACATACCGCAAGATGCAAAGTACACGCAAAGCAATCTACAATAAAAGCATCAACTCCCACAATGACCATTGTGTTCTACTCGTGCAACAGATCTACATATAGACACGGCTCTGATACCACTGTAGGGATTCGTAGCATGGAAAACAAAAAAAAATTTCTATCGCATACAAACAAACAAGCCAAGATCTATCTACTAGATTGCAGCAACGAGTCGATGGAATAACTCACCCTCGAAGATTCCAAAGTGTTTAACGAGAGCAGATTCTCGTGGGTGATGTAGTCGTACTCTTTCCGATCTCAAGATCGCGTAGACGATCCTTCCAGCGCCACGTTCCGGCAGCGCTCCCGCAGTCGGTCACACGTTCGGTACTCGACGAAGACCTTCCTCTCCCTTGTTCCAGCAGGCAGCGGAGGTTGTAGTACTCTCCTCGCGATTCCGGCAGCACAACGGCGTGGTACCGGAAGTAGAGGGGAGATCCCGCAGGGCTTCGCCTTAAGCCGGTGCGAGTATGGTGGAGCTTATGAGAGAGGCTATTAGTGGTCTAGTAATTAGACACACCAATTAGAAGGCTCTAAACCAATTAGAAGGCTCTAAACCAAAATAGCTCTAAACCGGGGTTTAGATCTAGGGTTTAGTTTAGAGGATAGGAACTAGTGTGTCTAGAGGAGGAGGCCCTGCCCCTCCTCTTATAGGTGGGAGGGCCGGCGGCCAAGGGGAGGAGTCCCTCCCCAAGTCGGCCTTGGGAGGCGCGCCGGCCAAGGGGACTCCTCCCCCAAGTCGGCTTCCACTTCTCCTCCTTCTCCTCTTTCCGAAAACTGGCAGTTTGACTTTTCAAACTAGCCGTTTGACTTTTCAAATTAGGATTTGAATTAACCCTTTATTTCGGACAGCGAGAACACTTAGTACATGATGCAATCATTCCAACTTACAATGACACATTCATGTACCCTTCCCCCTCCGGAGTGCCGGACATTCTGGGACCTTCTAGAATGTTCCCGATGAAAACACCGGAACCATTCCCCAACTCCGAAACGGGACTTTCCTTATATGAATCTTATTCTCCGGACCATTCCGGATCACCTCGTGATATCCCGGATCCCATCCGAGACTCCGAACAACATTCGGTCTCTTTCTCATAATACCATAACTACTCAAACAACGTCGAATCCTTAAGTGTGTCTCCCTACGGTTCGTGAATTATGCGGACATGATCGAGACACTTCTCCGAACAATAACCAATAGAGGAATCTGGAAATTCATATGGCTCCCACATATTTCTACGATTACATTGCGATCGAATGAACCACTTACATACGATACCAATTTCCCTTTGTCTCACGATATGTTACTTATCCGAGGTTATGATCGTCGGTATCTCTACATACCCAGTTCAACCTCGTTACTGATAAGTACTCTTTTCTCGTTCCCGTGATATGTGATCCCTTGTGACCCAGTCACATGCTTGCAAGCTAATTGGATGACATTTCACCGAGAGGGCCCAGAGAATATCTATCCGTCATATGGATGGACAAATCCCACTCTTGATCCATGTGTTTCAACCAATACTTTCCGAACACTCAATACCACCTTTATAGCCACCCTGTTACGGTGTGGTGTTTGATGACATCAAAGCATCCATCCGGTAAAGGTGATATGCATGATCTCATGGTCGAAGGAATTAGGTTACTATGTATCAGAAAGCATATAGCAATTGAACTATTGAAATGACTTGATCTTTATGCTACGCTTATCTATAGGAGTATGTCCACCATATCATTCTCCTAACGATATGATCTTGTTGTTAATAACATCTCAATGTTCATGATAGGGAAACCACAATCATCTATTAACCAACAAGCTAGTGAAGTATAGAGGCTATACTAGGGACTTCAATTCAAGTTTACAATTCACACAAGTATTAATGTTTCCTTGTTAATACTATTATAGCATGAATATAAACATTTATCATAAACACAAAGATATAATAATAACTACATTTATTATTGCCTCTAGGGCATATCTCCAACATTGTAAAGGGTGTTGCTCTGTGATATGGTTGTGGCAAAGGTAAAGTGATTATCTTATGTTACGTAGTAGTAGATAGTCACGGAGGTGACGGACTACCACGCCGGAAAGACACCGGTACCCTGGTGTCTACGGTGCCGGAACTCTGGCGCCGGAATCCGGTGACGACGGATGGAGATCACGATGTGAAGGATCATATCACATCGCATTTACATTCAATGTTATTGTTTGTATATCTTATTGTGTGCTAGTATTAGATACTCGACGATAGCCTAATAAGATGATCCCTGTTAAAATTACCAATGATTGTGTTCCCCCTTAGTGTGCACCACCAAGAAAGTTCTTCGGTATGGGGCAGGCCGTGATGATCGAGTGTCAGACATATCTACGTTCGCATACAGTGGGTGTAAGCCATGTTGCACAGCGAATACACTAAGGTTGAGTTGGAGAGCCTAGCATGTGTAGACATGGCTTCGGAACACGGATGGTCGAAATATCGAGCACAAGTCGCATGAATGATGTGACCGACGCGTAGGCGTCCACCCTAGCACCCACATTGATGGCCGTGACGATCGGGGGAGATGTGGGGAAAAGGGGTCGTGTTATCACTAGAAACCCTTCAGGGGATAGGTGTTTCTGAGTGGAGTTATTATTAACTCATTTAATTATAAACTTAGTCTAAATTCCTTTTGCAATTATAAATTTAGAAAAGGTTCTCCCCGATGCCACCTTTCCTATTGACGATTGATTGGTTAGAAGGAGAGAAGCTCAGGCTAGACGGATCAAACTCCTCTATGTGGGTTGCGCCTCTCCACGTTCTCCTTAGCGAGAATTACGTGGTCGACTACATACTCGACGAGATGGATTTGGATTAGCCCATTAACCTAGAGACCCCAGAGTAGAGGGAAGACCGCTATCACCATCAGGAGATGGCCTCCTTCATTTCAGTTACAATGCGTTTCGGAATGGTGGACAAGCTGTGGCCTGTTGTGGGTAATGTCAACCCTCGTACGGTAATGCTACAGCTTAGGATACATTTCTTGGAACAAGCACGCATATGGGAGCATGAGCTGATGGGAGACTTCCTCTCCATTAAGATGGAGAACTCATCGCTTGACGACCACTTGGAGCGCATGCATGATGCGTACATGAGGCCTGCATACTTCCTGGATAGCTGGATGACGGGATCTTTTGCAATAGGTGTTGTGCTGCGGTCGCTGCCACCAAGCTACCAAGCACAAGTCAGGATTTGCATTATGAGAGGCGACACGGAAACACAGGATTTCCATGAGTTCATATCACATTTCAGGGATGTGGTGGTTGAACCCATTGTTGCTGAGGTCATCAATGACAAAGGTATATATTTGATATACAATTTTATAAATGTTATAATCTTGCAAACACATTTGTAGTGTTAAGTATATTTGATACTTGTTCTGTTTTACTAAAATCAGGTCCTTCTGCATGAGAGGTGCTTGCCGGAGAGGAGGTGATGTTGCGTGTTGATGGCGAGCATGATGATGATGGCCAAAGACACTCTCTCTCAACATTTATCACTTAGTTTATGTTTTAGGATGATTATTGTAATCGATAGATCGTGAACTTCTTTAGTGTGTCTCACACTTGTGAGACGGTTATTTATATGAGCTTGTAACAAACAGTTGTTCCACTTTTATGAATGATTTCTATTCGTGTTCATATCTTGTTCGATTACGTGTGAATTATCCTTGATTTGAAACTAATTGATAATGCATGAACATTTGTAAAATATTGAAATGCCTTAAAATACCCAACTTAATGATATGTTCATTAATGAATGAAACCATTGTTTAAATTCAAAAATATGTGATAATATGTGAAAGACATTCGATTTCTTGTCACATATAAATCATGCCTAAGTTTGGCAAAATAACTTGAACACCGTGTATTACTTGAATACAAAGTGTTTAATGAATTGTAAATAAATACATATTCGATGTATTGTGTTTTGACAGAATGGTAATTATCATTATATGATTGTTTAAATGTGTAAAGAAGTTGACCAAAGGAAACATGCAGATAAAACTATTTGATATGATCAAAGTGTTTCATCAACAAAGGGTATAAAGATAAATAAGAATCCAATTGCTATGATTTGATCAATAGTAATGGAATTCGACTTTATGCATAAAAGAAATTGTGGAATGCAATGCATTTGAAATGTCAAAATGCAAAGTATCACAATGTGATATTAGATATCAAAGTGGGTGAATAGATGGCGCCAAAATAAATCGTTGTAGTGTAGATATAGAGACCATTAGTTAGAAATAGTTAGCACTCAATTAGGATATATAGTGAACCATTTGAATTTCCAAGCGGCTCCATATCTGGTATGGATCATCGTGAAAGTTTTGGGGTTATTCGAAATAACCAAAACAATAGAGAATAAGTCCTTGTAGAGTATTCATTGGAAACTTTGAATACGAAATTCATAGCTGAAACCAAAAGAAAAGAAAACAAGTATTGCTTGGTTTTTGGTACATTTTTGGGAAAGTTCGCATTCAGTGATATTTCTCGATTATGAAGCAAATGAAAGATAGTGAAAAACACGATGAGAATTTAAAACCCTGCATCAGAGTGTTGAGAAGCGCAATGGAAAACGTTCCTGAATGATTCTCTTCACAAAGGAAAGAATCAATGATAATGATCATTATGTTTTCCCCACTGGTGTTTTCACTACATGAAGTAGGATTCAAAATGTAACCCATATCTTGTATGGAGACATTTGTGAATCATTTGTCATGATTACCGGAATATGACATACCTACGAACTACTAAGGAAATAATGGTAAACTAAAATTATGAGAAATCCTAGAAGCAAAATTCCCTTGAGATTAGAAAGCAATTCGCTGCTGAATCTTACAAGTAAAAGGGGTTACTTGAATTTTCCCAAATGACTGCAAAGCCATAGTGTAAAAGGGGGTGAATGACAAAAGCACAATTTGTCAAGTATTGGACGAATTCAAATGAATTTGATTCAAGTGTGCTAAATGTCTAGTGGATTTAAAACTAGTAAAAGTACTAGTATCTCATCGTAAATCTCCAAGTTTGGTATTTGATCAAAGGATTTTGAAGTTGTTCAAAATAGTGAGTGGATATGTAGTTTGCATAAAATTGAGTGGGAGATATGAAAGTCTTCCTAAAACAATATGTGAATGACATATTTTTGAGTGGGAGCAATATAAGTCTCAAATTCAAATATGTAGGAACATAGTTTGAGTAAGAGTATTGACTCATACCCAAATATGTTGGGAACATATTTTGAGTGGGAGCTTATAGGAGTGATTCTTAAGTGTGTTAAGAATAAAAGCGCAAGTACCGATAAATAATGATTTATAAGGTGTAGAAGTTGATAATAAGTGTATTATGATATTATGTAGTATTCCTTAAGAGATTCTGAAAAGGGTTTTAGAATAGAAGTTAATTAAGGAACTGGTCCTTAATAACTCAAGTTAGGAATAGTATTAAGTTTAACATCAATGGTTGAAAGAAAGAAAAGGATGATCATCATCCACTATGTTGAGACATAGGTTCTATCTTATAAAACCATGATGATAACTTAACATAATATATGATCCAATAAGGAACATTTAAAAGTGATTAAGTTTGAATCACGGAACGTTGAGCTAAGTTTGTCCGCAGTGTCTAATAGAGAACTGCAGACATATTTTCCAAATCCATAAAGGATGACATATCTTAAAACATAAAGGGTTATGTTATAAGGGAATATGTTGGAAACCCCTGTAAATACTGACTAAAGTCAAGTAGGAAGTGAGGTGAACAGAAACATCGAAAGTTGCACAAGGTGCACTCATGTTTCAAGGAATACATTTATAATAATATATAAGGGTACCATCTAAAGTGTTGTATAATGTTATGGCGGGGCTAGTTCGCTTTTAACATAGAATGATGTGTCCCAGGGCACAATGCCCATGAGAAAGCCCTCAAGGTTGATCTAAAGTCACTTTAGGCTCCTAGAATTCGGCCTCGTTCTGCTGCCATAGCGACGATGCATACACACAGATGTTATCATGTGATGATAAAGTATTAATGTCAATCAAGGTGACATTAGTAAGTTGCAAAGGATTTGGGACTGTAAAGTACATACCCAAGACTCAACCTCTTCCATGAGCAAGCATGTTCAGGGTACCGGATATATGGTGCCAATGATTAAGAACAAATGTAGCTAGTTTATTTGTACTCTAGTGCAAGTGGGAGACTGTTGGAAATATGCCCTAGAGACAAATAATAATAAGGATTATTATCATATTTCATAAAGTTTATGATTAATTTTTATATCATGCTATAACTGTATTGAGTGGAAACATCAATACATGTGTGATATATAAACAACCAGGGGTTCCTAGTGAAACTCTAGTCACTAGTTCATTTATCAACAGATGATCAAGTTTCTTGATCATGTGGCATTTATGCCAGTTGGAAATGGAGTCAACTCATTCTGAGAATAAGATGATGAACCAATACCCAACCTAAACATCATGACCCGATCATGTCACGGAGTTCAAGTTATGATGATTAGAAATGGATCCTCGTAGACTATTCCTTAGACCATGAGGCTATATCAATCACTGTCTCCCGAGAGTGCTTAGATAGCATCAAGGCCACTTGGTAATACAGTGGTTATAAAGGTTTGTTCAGGTACTCGGAGGAAACCGTAGAGGCAATATATGTCAAGAGCGGGATTTGTCTGTCCACGTGACAGAAAGATACTCAAGGGCCCACTCGGAGAAGTTATATCCAATAGCTGCGCAACGTGTGATTTGATCACATGGATATCACTTGTCGGAACGAGTCAAGTAGCATTGTTCGGTAACGAGATTGAACACAACATGGTGATGTCATTGATTAGACCTCGGGCAATCCAAGTATCGAGCGACAAAGGGAATAAGACACGACCGTCCCGGTTCAAACGACGAAAGATCTTTGTGGAACGCACAGGGGTCACATGGCCATCCAGGTCCCTCTATCGATCATTGGTCCGGGAGTGTCCCGACCATGTCTGGAGTGTTCTTGAACTGTAGGGTATCACTCTTAAGGGTTTGATGATGCTTAGAGAGTGTTTATAGGATCGGAAGAACCGCCAAAGAATAGTAGAGAGAAAACCGGAAGGGTTTTGGTAAGTCCGGAGGATGTCCGGAGTGGAGGTGGAAGGTATTCCATAGCCACGGAGATTGAATAATATATGAATGAATGTTAAATATTGATATAATCATGTATTCCTAATTATTTAATAAAAGATAAAATCAATTTAAAGGTCAAAAGGCTTAATGGGCCAATTCCGGAGGGAAGAGGGCCCATTAGGGAAGGGCAAGAGGAAGAAGGACCAAAGGGGGTGGCCGGCACCCTAGTGGGCTAGCCCCCCACGCGGGGCCCATGGGTGTGGCCGGCAGCACCACCCCTCCCCCTCTCCTCTCCTTTAGTCCCACCCCGGGACTTTGAGGGAGGTAGTACCTCCCCTCCCCCTATATATAGTGGGTGTATTTGGCCAGATAAATACACACAATATTTAATAAAGGTTTCCTCACTTTTGGGGAGACCTCCAATGGATATTCTCTCTCTCGTGACCGTGGTCCCAAGTTTGGACTACGCGAATGAGAGACATCTTCACCGTGGAGCGTCGTTGCGCTGCGGGATTCGGATCCAGGAGCTCTACTTCCGCAACTACTGCTGGATCGGGGAAGCGGAAGTCATCGTCAGGCACCAGACGTGTGTAACTACCTGCGAGATGTCACGCTTGAGGCACTCAAGTCGTTGGAGCCACAGGAGCGCAAGGACTTCATCATGACCTTGAGGTCGGCTTTGACTCGTCTACATCAACCACGCTCTCCTGAGCATTGACAACGCTTTTCGGTCTTCAAGGGTAAGTTCGCGAAAATCCCCTCTCGTTACTGTATTACTAATAGATAGGTCCTAGCAACACCAGGGGTTCAGGGGCGTAGGGTAAAAATTATTGTTTTCATACGCGGAACCCCTACACTAGTTTCCTAGTAGGGGAACTGTCAATATCCACATGATAACCCTAGAGGTATCACCAAATCAAGGCAACATATATGGGACATGGATAAAGTTTGAGATCATGATATACACTTGAATGTAGAGAGGCAGCATGAGGAGTAGAACCATCAACAAAGTAGTCTGATCCCAAATTTTTATTTAGGTAGGCAATGATACTCCTAGGTTTAGCTAAGATTAGTTAGAAGAAAATCCAATAAAGTTTGTACTAATCTAGTTTAGCACTAATAAGCTAAATAGATCACATTTTTTAAGTCACTTGAATAAATAGTTAAGTCCAATAGCAATAATACACTTGACAGTATCAAAGAATATCTCAACAGGATAAGCATCAGCCTTAACCATGGATACAAAAGGCCAAGTTGACAACCTGCATAAGAATGGGGGGCCACTTACAAGCAGCATATCACCACATACACCTTGTGTGTTGTCACAACTGTAACAACATGAACAATAGTATAAAGGTAGAATGGGAGTAGCACAAGAGACCATTTCACCTCTCTATTCATCCTAGCCACACCACACTTCTCTCTTATCAGCAAAAGAGTACTAATACGTCGTAAACGTATCTATAATTTTTGTTGTTCCATGCTTGTTTTATGTCTACTTTCTAATGTTTTGTACACACTTTGGGGTATTTTTATACATTTTCTGGAACTAACCTATTAACAAGATGATATAGTGACAGTTGCCTGTTTTCTGCTGTTTTTGGTTTCAGAAAATCTAGTAAGGAAATATTCTCGGAATTGGACGGGCCAAAAGCCAAAGTCAATATTTTACCCAAAGCAACATAGAGTCCGGAGGGGAGATGAAGTGGCGCACCATGGCGGCCACACCTGGTGGCGGCGCGGCCAGGGTAGGGCGCAGCACCAAGGGGTGTGGGCCCCCTGATACTCCACCGACCTTGCCCCTTCGCCTATAAAATCCTCCCGGGACGAAAACCCTAAGTACCAGATCAGAATTCCATGAAAAGTTCCGCAGCGCTGCCGCCATCGAAGAGGAGATTTGGGGGACATAAGTCTCTATTCCGGCACCTTGCCGGGACACGGAAGTGCCCCCGGAGCCATCTCCATCGACTCCACCGCCATCTCCATATCCATTGCTGACTCCCATGATGAGGAGAGAGTAGTTCTCTCTCGAGGCTAAGGGATCTACCGGTAGCTATGTGTTCATCTCTCTCTCTATGCGTGATCTTATGAGATCATGAGCTTTGTAATCTATAGATCTATTCTTCAACTCAGGTGCTTTAATTAATCTATGTTTATCCCCATGTGTGTGAAGTTGACAGTGTGCACACTGTGTGGCACTTAGGCTAAGGTTACATAAATATTTATCATGAGTATAATTTGACTTGGATGTCTCTATGAGATTATGGTGTTTGTTGGAACCATCTAGCACTCAAGGTGATAGTGAGGGGTTATCTAGATGGAGAATGCGAACTTTAAGGTGTCCTGTTATAACCCTACATCATCCAACCAGAGAGTAGTTCAGGGTAGCATCATGAAGAGAAGATATTTATATGAGAGTGTCCACTAGTGAAAGTATGATCCCTAGGCCTTGTTTCTAAGTATTGAAACACCGTTTACAATCAGTCCTATTACATGTTTGCTCACTGCCACTCTTATTTCAGACTGCAATTACCACTTATAATCATCCATATTACTTGTATTTCACTATCTCTTCGCCGAACTAGTGCACGTATACACCTGACAAGTGTATTGGGTGTGTTGGGGACACAAGAGACTTCTTGTATCTTGATTGCAGGGTTGCTTGAGAGGGATACCTTTGACCACTTCCTCCCTGAGTTCGACAAACATTGGGTGATCCACTTAAGGGAAACTTGCTGCTGTGCTACAAACCTCTGTACTTGGAAGCCCAACACCGTCTACAAGAATAGAAGCGTGCGTAGACATCAAGATAATTTCGCGCGCCGTTGTCGGGGAGGTAAGGTAAAAGGTACTCACATCCTCTGGCTACTAAGTTATCTTCTAGTATTGTTGCTGGTGTGTGAGTGCTCGAAGTTATTTCCTTTAGATTCTGCAATTATATCCTTTTGTTTCTTGTTTTTATTTTCACTAGTTAGGCTTAATGGAAAACAACAAAATTAGAGAGCTTTATAGTATTTATCTTGAGTTAGGACATGAAGTGTTGAAGAGAAAATTAAAAAACCTATGGAACTTCATTTACATGCTAATAACAATGTTATTAGTATGAATTCTTTGAACACCATTATTGCTAATGCTATGGAAAAGTCTAAACTTGGGGAAGCTGGTTTTGTTGAGCATGATATTTTTATTCTCCTAAGCACGGAGGAAAAAATTTACTTTGATGATACTATACCTCCAATATATGATGATTACAATGATGAAATGATATTTTCAGTCCATGTACTATTGAGGAGAAAATTAATTATGATTACAATATGCCTCCTATATTTGATGATTATGTTGATGAGAATAATAATTATAGCTATTTTTTTGAATTTGCTCCCACTACGATTAATAAGAATGACTATGCTTATAGGGAGAGTAATAATTATTTTATGCGCGTGGCTCATGATAAGAATGTTTTATGTGATATTTATATTGTTACTTTTATTCATGATGCTACTGAAAGTTATTATGAGAGAGGGAAACATGGTTTTATGTATCTCAATAATATTAAGTTTTCCTCTTTATGTTGACAATTTTCAAGTTGCACTTGTTTTGCTTTCCTATGCTTGTTGCTTTGTACTTTCATGACTTGTTTATTTACAAGATTATTTTTCATAGGAAGTGGGTTAGACTTAAATTTGTTCCATATTTGCTTCTTGATGCTCTCTTTTACTTCAATTCATATTTCTTATGTGAGCATCATCAAAATTATCATGCCTATCTTAATGGCTATAAAGAAAGAGCTTTTGGGAGACAATCCATTATATTTTTACTTTCAGTTTTTTTTGTTTTGTTGAGTTTTGGAAGTTATTGCCTCTGTAATAACCTCTCCTTATCCTTTTTGTTTGATTTTTGTGCCAAGAATAACCTCTAATGAGAGGGAAGTAAGATATGGGGAAGTTGCTGTCCCGAAACAGATTTATGTGCGTCACTGTAAAAAATCGTGAAAAATCTCAGTACTTGGATTGAGCTGTAATTTTTTGTGCTTATGCCCCAGGTTATTACCCAACTTTAGTTAGTTTTGCACTTTTCAATTTGAGCAACATAAGAGTTTCGAAAAAATCAGTCTTTACCTGCTGGTCTGTTTTGACAGATTTCTGCCATTATTTGCATTTGCCTCTTAATCAGTTTTTTTTAGTTCTCTTTGATCACTTGAGATTTTAGAAGGAATTGCTACAGTATCTTGTGTTTTAATGGAAGTTTTACTTGTGTTGAAACTAAACCCAAAGACTTATTATCTTGAATACACTAATGTTGCTAATGAAGATTGTATGAAGTTTTGTATGAAGGAAGTTTTCAAGTGTAGGGAGAGAATGATGTGATGAGATGAAGAATGTACAAAAGCTCAATCTTGGGGATGCCACCCGGGTCACCCCAAGAAATATTCAAGAAGTAGAAGCGTCAAAGCTTGGGGATGCCCAAGGCATCCCCTTCTTCATCAATAATCTCAGGTCTTCTTTCAAGACACTTTATTTTTATTACCTTATGCACTATGGTTGTTCTTGGAGCGTCTTTGTTTTTAGTTTTATTTTGCTTTCTTTGCCGCAATAAGTTGGTTGGTTCCCAACACACTTCTTTTATAGAGAGACACACCCCGTTATTCATTGCCTAGAACACTCTAGTTTTCAGTCTTATTGTTTTGTGAGTGTTCTCCTTTGCTAGCACTGCGTTTAGCTTTAGTTTTCTTATTCTTTTGGCTTAGAACTTTTTAGTTCTTCTTTGTAGATGGGTGAGACATTCTCTATGGTCTTTATTGATTATTATATTTGAGAGTTGTTTCAAATTAGTCGATTGGTGTTGGAAAAGAGTAGGAAGTTTCATGCTTATAGTGGTACAAAAGGAGCTTGTTTTGACTGTGGCTTAGACTTTATCATGTCATGTTTGATATTGCTTTGACTTTATGCATAGTGATTATTGCTGTAGCATGACTTGTTCCAAATAATTGAGATTGCTTAATGTGCCTTGAAAGAATCATGTGTTGTTTTAGCATACAAAAGCATAATATTGTGGTATTCTCCTTTGATGCTTTATTTGGGTTGACTTGGCACATGCTTACACCATGTTAAGACTATACTAGTCACCATAGCCTCTATGATCATTTAGTTTATGACTTGTAATATCCATTTATGCTTTAATTAATAATGTTTTGTCGCTTTGCATGATTATGGCCATTATTGCTCTCTTAGGTTGTCGCTCCCAGTCTTTTGCTAGCCTCCACCTGTATTGAGTATGCGTTCTACTCATGCATCCAACTCCCAAGAAACCAAGTTATTCTAAAGAGTCCACTATAAATTCCTATGCATGGTGTGTTACACCATTCCAAGTATATTCATACTTTATCTATCTTCCAAAGTAAACTTGTTATGTGAAAATTGTTGATTAAAGCTCTCACAAATTTGATGGCACACTTTACTTTCTTGCACTTAATAAACTTGAACCATTGTGTCCATCTATGTTGCATATATGCTTGCGCTTTATAAGTTGTGAATTAGCAGAACCATGTACCATGGGGAACGCTTTCAACATTGCACTTATTATTCAGTTGATATCATGTTCTTTTGTTTATGGATCCTGACGGTGTGAAATAAAAGGGGAGCTTGTGAGCTCATGGAGTTTGTATGTGTGTTAGAGAAACGCCTGAGCAGCTAGCCTAAGCCATGCCTAATCATGGTGGAAACTTGCAGCATAACCATAGTAAGCATTTTGTGAAGCATCCTTAAAAAAACCTATGCAAATAGCAAATAAAAAATCGTGGAGATGCTCATTGTCTGTTGCCTTGTCATTTTGATGATAACTCCTATGTCATGGGGCAAGGGGTACCCTGTTGGCGGTTCTCTGTGATACACATGTACTTACAATGACAAGAACTTACTCGTGACTAAAGTTGAGTAGCATAAGGTTTAGTACTCGTAAGCAAGGGGCATGAGATTTTCAACCTATAACTTGTCAAGCATATCCTCATATTTGTGTCACTTTAACCTTAATCACCTCAAGATGCTTATGATAAGGGCAATGAGAGTTGTAAGCTAATAAGTACCATAATTTTTGGAAGCTCTTTATGAGACTTGAAATCCATGCTTCCCTCTATGAAGGGCCTTTATTTTTACTTTTATGTTGAGTCTCCATCTTCTATCTTTATGCACCTACTGAGAGAGCATAGTGGTCATTCTTAGTTTAATGTGCATTGTCCCAAAACTTATTGATTGATTCATAACTTTGATATTGCTTGCTCTTAAATTATTTGTATCTAGTCACCCTTATGAACTTTGAAGGTGTCCTATGCATTTATGTTTTGCTATACCATCAGGGACAAGCTGAATACCACTCTTATTTTGTTTTCTATATGTGAAACAAACAAACGTCTTTCAATGCGTTGGTAATCATGATCTTTTGTTTGCACCTTTTCATGTTACGACATAGTTGCTATGTCTTATTGTTAGAACTATATCTTTCATGTCTATGTTAGAGTACTATGATCCCAGCTATCAATATTTTACAAATACCTTGATCAAGATTGTGATGGTGCATGTCACCTCAAAAATTATTCTTTTTATCACTTACCTACTCGAGGACGAGCAGGAGTTAAGCTTGGGGATGCTTGATACGTCGTAAACGTATCTATAATTTTTGATGTTTCATGCTTGTTTTATATCTACTTTCTTATGTTTTGCTCACACTTTGGGGTATTTTTATATATTTTCTGGAATTAACCTATTAACAAGATGCCATAGTGCCAGTTGCCTGTTTTCTACTATTTTTGGTTTCAGAAAAGCTAGTAAGAAAATATTCTCGGAATTGGATGGGACAAAAGCCAAAGTCAATATTTTACCCGAAGCAACATGGAGTCCGGAGGGGAGACGAAGTGGCGCACCAGGGCGGCCACACCTGGTGGCGGCGCGGCCAGGGTAGGGCGCACCACCAGGGGTGTGGGCTCCTGGTACTCCACTGACCTTGCCCTTCGCCTATAAAAGCCTCCCAGGACGAAAACCCTAAGTACCAGATCAGAATTCCACGAAAAATTCCGCAGCGCTGCCGCCACCGAAGAGGAGATTCGGGGGACAGAAGTCTCTATTCCAGCACCCTGTCGGGATGGGGAAGTGCCCCTAGAGCCATCTCCATCGACTCCACCGCCATCTCCATCGCCGTTGCTGACTCCCATGATGAGGAGGGAGTAGTTCTCTCTCGAGGATAAGGGCTCTACCAGTAGCTATGTGTTCATCTCTCTCTCTCTATGCGTGATCTTATAAGATCATGAGCTTTGTAATCTATAGATCTATTCTACTACTCAAGTGCTTTAATTAATCTCTACTTATCCCCACGTGTGTGAAGTTGACAGTGTGCACACCGTGTGGCACTTAGGCTAAGGTTACATAAATACTTATCATGAGTATAATTTGAGTTGGATGTCTCTATGAGATTGTGGTGTTTGTTGGAACCATCTAGCACTCAAGGTGACAGTGAGGGGTTATCTAGATGGGGAATGCAAACTTTAAGGTGTGTTGTTATAGCCCTACATCGTCCAACCAGAGAGTAGTTCAGGGTAGCATCATGAAGAGAAGATATTTATATGAGAGTGTCCACTAGTGAAAGTATGATCCCTAGGCCTTGTTTCTAAGCATTGAAACATTGTTTACAATCAGTCTTGTTACATGTTTGCTCACTGTCACTCTTATTTCATATTGCAATTACCACTTATAATCATCCATATTACTTGTATTTCACTATCTTTTCGCCGAACTAGTGCACCTATACACCTGACAAGTGTATTGGGTGTGTTGGGGACACAAGAGACTTCTTGTATCTTGATTGCAGGGTTGCTTGAGAGGGATACCTTTGACTACTTTCTCCCTGAGTTTGATAAACCTTGGGTGATCCACTTAAGGGAAACTTGTTGTTGTTCTACAAACCTCTGCACTTGGAGGCCCAACACTATCTACAAGAATAGAAGCGTGCGTAGACATCAAGTACTAGGAACACTCTTCCTAGAATAGCAAGAATACCACTAATTCTTTCCAATTCAACACCAGAGCATATCCAACAATCAGCCAACACCACTTTAACCCTCATGGTTGTTGAGAGGAGACTAGGAATGAAGTCTGGCAGCATGAAGGAAAATCTTTACCAGAAGAGGAGCAGTAGAAGATCAAATAGATCTAGCCAGAAGCTAAAATGAGAGGGTTTACACCAGCAACTGATCAAAATCCCCACCACAAACAATAACACATCAACAGAAGCTACTCTGCAAAACAACAGGTTGATCCCTAAGGTCATCTTATAGCAGTGGTTCTTTTCGGTTTAGATAGGAAAGTATCTTTGTAGAGATATTACTCTCGGTCTTGCATACAAAGGGTATGCAAGGCTTATCATTGAGTATTCTTTTTAGGCATCTAGTATATATTCTTATTAAAGATTTGAGACTTAGTCTTATGCATCATAGGAAGGGACTAAAAATAGATCCTTATGAGCATATCATCATGTAAGATGATGATTCCATCAAACACAGTTAATTAAATAGCAGTAGATCATGCCGATGATCTATGCCTTTATTTGTGCACACTCATAGAGAGGCTCCACATCAACACAACCACACCACAAAAGCCACTAATTACTTTAACAACCCCATGAATTAACCCAATGGATATAATGTATCCAACATGCATCTAATACCAATTCAGAAATTTAAGATCAACCACTCGCAGTAAACAAAACCCAATTAAGCCAAAAAAACAATGGGTAAGTACACCATACTAATGCAACCTGATTAAAAACAAGGGTTTGAATTCAAGAAAGCATCTACAACTCAATTCACAACCAGATATTGCATAGTTTAAACAACTTGAAGAAAGAGTTCAGTTAACCAACATAATAGTAGAAACTAGTGATTCAGTAGGAGTCTACTACTGCTTATCTATATATCATATAGTTACTAGTAGTAGCATCAACACCATGTTCCAACCATAAACATCGCCGCAGAAGTTTACATGGCTAATCATACATGAGAGAGAGGTACAAAGGTAGATCAGAGAGGAGTAGAGGAGAGAGAGAGGGAGAGCAAGAGCGTGTACCTGTAGTCCAGGAGCACCGCAGTGGTGTGGCGAGGTAGTGCCCGCGCTTCAACAATGATGTGAGCCTGAGGACGACGTTGACAACGAGCCACGACGGCATGGCAGCACGAGGAGTGCTGCAATGCTTCTACCCACACCAAGCTGCACCAACTCGAGCAGCGTGTCGTAGAGCCATCATCTACGACAGGAGGAGACGGGAGATGTCATTAGCGCATGCCGACGCCGTGGTGCCAAAACCCTAGCGTTAGGGACGAGAAGGGGGCGATCTAGCGAAGGCTCAAGGAAAGAATCGAATTGGACCAAGCGATAGAGCGGAGAGAGCATCGTCATTTTCGATCGGTGGTAGCGGCCAGGGTGGTCGAAGCGCGCCAGGATAGGGCAACAATAGCGGTGGCGATCGCAACATCACTGGAGACAGAGTGAGTCGTAGAGGAGGAAGAGAGAGCGTGGTCTTGGTCGGTTTGACCAACCCAGTGGATTAGGCGGGCTCGTATAGGCCATACTAGTAGGCCCACGCCCAGTTTTAAAAAAGAAAATGGAAAATAAATAAGAAGATAATTTTTTTTACAAAATCACCCTATGAATACTTAAGCTCTATAAAAATACAAAAAAAACTAAAAATGCATATGTTATGTCAAAATGGCTCGTATAGGCCATACTAGTGGGCACACTGCCTTTTTGTATTACATTGCACTGCTTTCGGGCGTAGTACACAACGAGGTATCTTGGCGGTGCACTACTCGTGCACTGGCTTTTTGTGTTGCCTTGTACTGCCTTCGGTCGCAGTGCACGGGACAATGTCCTGGCAATGCACCAGACGTACACTGGCTGTTTATACTGTGTTGTAGTGCCTTCAGGCACAGTGCACGCCGATGTATCCTGGCAGTGGACTACTCGTGCATTGACTTGTTGTGTTGTGTTGCACCGTCTTCGGTTGCAGTGCATGATATGATGTCGTGCACTGCTTATTTATACTGTGTTGTACTGCCTTCGATCGCAGTGCATAGGACGAACCAGTGGTAGTGCACAATTTTTATTTTTCTCTTTTTTTCACGGTGCACTGCTATTTTAGTATATACTGCTCACATTTTTTTCATCGTGGGTATTTTTGTACCACATGCGCCCAACAGCAGAATACAAGTACATGAGCAGAGAAGCAACGTGGCCACGTGGCACCCAAGGAGAGCAAAACAGGACGGATGCAGGCACGCATGCCCGGCCGCATGTCGCCGTACTCTCCAGAGCGCGCGCCCGCTAGTCATCCTCTAACTTTGGTCATCGATTCGATCTACAAGAAATATACTAGCTCAAGATCATTAGGACTATATAAATACTCTTGGATTAGATCATGATAACCTTATGGGTTGCTTAACTTAGTATAAGAAACATTTTACTCAAAAGTTATTCTTTTTGCCACTTCAAGCAAAACCATTAATATTTTTGCGAAGTCTCACCAACTTAAAACATGACGTTTCATAAAAGATAAATGATATCAATCAACATCAATCATTTGTTGTCATTGTACTTTACTCTTATACCTTGTGTGTTAATTCTACAAGTGCTAGAGAAAAACCTTTGGTTGTGAAGTAAACTTGAAAATAAACAAAATCTTTAAGAACTCACCCAAGCTCAATGCATACTCAAACATGGGGATTTACTTTGGGATTTATACAAAATGCAAATCACTATTTATGCATAATAGCATATTGCTTCTTTAAACATTAGCCCTTATCAGACCAATGATGCTATTTCAGATTCTGAAGTTTATATCTACTAGAAGACCTTGGTGCATATTCTTGCAGTAAAAAAGGAAAGTTCATGCCTGCTCATGTCCTTTGATTATTTTCTATCGAGTATTTGCAATCTACTATTGTTATCACTTGCATTTCAAAAAGGATGACGGAAAATACTATTTTCACAATAATATGACTTATTGGTTACCGATCTGAGTGGTGATAACCTAGTATGGTGGGCAATGAAACCATATTATGATATATGTGGTTGGTGGATGTTCTATTTGCATGGAAAAGTATCATCTATGATTAATAACAAATATCGCTAGTTATTCTTGCACCGTGTATTACGCGTTAACCATGAGATCTATATGGATCTAGGGAATTCAGCTGGATCTTCTTCCTTTCGCATGCTGATGGATGACCGGGCCATGGCTGTAATTCTCGGAGAGTATTGGCAGCATATGGCTGGGATCCCTTAATGTCCCATGGTATTTCTTGTATTTGTGATGGATTTTGCGTTTCAGATCGTAATTCGAAGCAAGTTGTGGGTGTGGCGTATAAAAGGGTGGGCATGTAGGGTCGTGGAGAAGGATAGAGATTGACTTGGGTCATTGTACTGGGCCTCATAACAAGGAAGTGTGAACGGGTTGGCCGTTCAGTTGTGCAACATGGATAATGATCTCTCATGGGTAAAGCAACACACCTCTAGAGAGTGTACAAAACTATGACATGTTACTCTCTGTTCTAGGAAGGAACTACGAGCACTGCAGGAAAGGAACTCCATAAAATTCTAATCAACATGTGAAGGCTGGCAGACATAGATCTTCATTAAAAAAGCAACATTTGAAAAAATATTTACGAGAACCTGCATAGCCTATGACCTATGGTCTATGGTTGTAGATAGTGCATCAAACAGTCATTTTTAATGAACTTGCTAAGTATGTTTGTACTCAATCGTTCCTTCTTAACCCTTGCTAGATCTCGGAGAAATCAATGACGTCATCAAGAGGTGAGCTACTTTGAGGAACTAAAGATATCGGGTGGAATAGATGCATTCAATGTCTACATCATATGCAATGAAAGGAAGCTAAAGAGTAGACAATAGATAAATCCCTAGATGCTAAAACCTACTCCTGTATAACATTGCTATAACAGCAATCGCAAGTCAAATAAATATTATTAGTAGACTTAATCGTAGAATCGTCTATGAGTTGCTATTTCTGGTTTTCCTTTTGTAATGTTATCTTTCTCAATATGCCGAGGAGGTTCTTTGGATCTTTTGTAATATATTATGTTCAAATCTATAATCATGCTTTGGACCTGCGATGTTTCTGTTGTACCGCTCTAAGGAATGTAATACTGGTGGAACGGTGTTCTATTGGTGTTATGTCAACGACTTGCGTACTACACCATCAAGTGTATGCCGGGTCACCGTACAACCTACCTTATATATCTTCCTCATAAAACTCGATAACGATCTAGGAATCCCTCTCTATGATTTTTCAGGTAGCCCCTTCCGAGCTCCAGTTGCATCACATCTCTGCTTGCATAGGCTTCCTTCATCGTTGGATTGCTGGGTTTTGGTACCATAACCCTGACCTCGGATCATATCTTCCAAGTTATCACACAAAAAAATAGTATATTAGTTTCAAAAAGTGTAGCGTCCTGATTTAGTTTGATAGTAGCATTATTGGGAGAAAACTCGCTTAAGCTCCCGGACTCTAGTGATACATTTTATTTTGAAAATTTTGAAAATCATATTTACAGGTTAAAAAAATCTTATTTTCTGGATGTAGTCAATGATGTATCCTACAAGCATGCAAAATTGCAATGCTAAATTCTACATTCTTTGAGTTCCAGGATAAGCTAAAAATTAAAAAAATTGATAACTTTTGGATTTTCTGATAAGTACTTAGATCCATAATCTGATGTATCCTGCAAGCATGCAAGGTACTCCCTCCGTTTTATAATATAAGATGTTTTAGGTTTTGTGAAGCAATTTCAAAATTTGAAAATGAGATATTCCACGTCCGTAGGATAGGTCATTGAGTACATCCATAATTTTTTTTACAATTTTTGATAACTTTAAAATGTATGATTTCTGATTTTTTTAGGAAAAGGATCACTGGAGCTTGGGAGCCAGAGAATATTTACTCAATTATAGACTTTGTCTCGGAGATATTGCCAACCACACCTCATGGCTTCAATGAACTTTGTCGTGTCCCAACATAGCCAAGGCATGAGCTGGCCTATCAATGAGGTGGAGGCGACGGTGGCGTGTTGGAATAAGGTCTATTCGGCCTCTCTCTACGTCGTGGGCATCCGATTTGCAGTCAGTGAAGGGCCTGTGAGGGTTAGCATCGCCAGATCTGTTGATTCTCTTTGGATCTTGAGAATTGGTGCATCTATCAAGGGGATTTCCTCTGACTGTGGGGATCTACGGATCGTCAAGGAGCTTCATCGGCGGTTACTTCTTCCTCTGCTAGACCTTTTCGGTGACTTTCCGCCCGCAACCAACAATGCCAGGCTGGCTCGAGAAGGAGCGGCAGCGTTGGCGCACCGTCGACATGGTCTGGAGGTTGAAAATGAAGGACATCTCGAGAATTTCATTGCAATTTTCGTTTTTCTTGTTGTGCTTTGTACCGTCGTATATTTCTTTTAATGTGAGAAGTTCTTTTTGTTAGACTCTGTATACTATAAGAAGTAGGAGTCCTATGTGTAAAAGTATTGTAACGAAACTCTATTAATCCTATTATATAAACTGACATGGTATCATTGTTTAAAATGGTATCAGATTATGTTACGATGGCTTTCGCTGCCCTGTCGCCGCCGCTACCGCCGCGCTGCTCCTACCACCGCCACTGTTGCGCCGGCTCCGGCCCCTGCACCGACCTACATCGCCCTGCCGATGCCACCGTCTGCCTGGCTAGCGCCACCCTACAGTGCGCCGCCTCCGCAACCCTACGTGGTGCCTCTGGTGCTACACTATGGGGCCACGTCCGCGTCGCCCTATGGGCCCCCGACTGCACCGATCTACGGTGCCCCGGCCGCCGCTCCCTATGGCGCCTACCCATCGTCGGCGTACTATGGCGTCGTGCCTGCCTACGGGGCCTCATCAGCGACCGCTGCCCCTGCCCCGTCTCTGGAGACGGCCCCACCGATGGGCTTCTACGCGTCACAGCCGTAGGCTCACACTGATCATGCTATGGCGCTGTCACCCTTCTACTTCTCGCACCTCATCCCGGTGAAGCTCACGCCGAACAATAGCTTGTCTTCGCGTGCACAGTTGTTGCCGCTCCTCTAGAGCCGCTACTTGGAGGGGTACCTCAATGGCTCACTGCTGTGCCCGCCGACGTATCATCCGGCATATCACATGTGGGTGGCCCAGGACCAGGATATCCTATTTGCTATCCAGTCCTCGCTCACGCCAAGCGTCTCGTCGCTCGTCCTCTTCGCCACTACATCTCGGGATGCGTGGAGGGCGCTTCACACCAACTTTTCCTCTCGCTCTCAGGTGCGTGATCATGCTATTTGCATCGAGCTGGGTGAGACCAAGCTCCACGACCTCTACATCACGGCCTACTTCAACAAGATGACCGGCCTCTCCGACACACTGGCCTCCATTGCCCAGCTCCTTCGCCCCGAGGACTTCACCACCTACATCCTGAATGACCTGGACGACGACTATGATAATCTCGTGGAGAACGTCAATGGTCACGACACTCCGCTTCAGCCCCGTGAGCTCCACTCGCGCCTCCTCGGTCGCGAACAACACGTCAAGTTGTGCCATGCCTCCCCAAGCTTCTCCTCCACCAACGCCGCAGCTCGTGGTAAACCCTAGAAGCCGTCACCGGCTGGTGGCAAGCCGGCGCCCAAACCTCAGCAGGCCCCACGGCCCGCCATGCCCCCATCACGGGCGGTGGTCGTCTGCGCGCCTGTTGCCCCTATTGCGGTGCCCAGGAAGCATGCCGGCTGTGTGGCCTTGAGGGCTATATCGCCTCCCGATGTCATCAACGCTTCAAGAAGGACTTCCTCGACATTGGCAACAATGGCAAGGGCAATGACAAGCAGGTTGCCGCTGCCGTTGAGGGTAATGAGCACGCGTACACTCCGTCATACTCCATTAATCTGGCGTGGTATATGGACACAGGGGCTACCAATCACCTAACGAGTGAGATGGACAAGCTCTCCAACCAGGAGCCATATCGTGGTCATGATCAGGTTCGCACCGCCAATGGAGTAGGTATGCGCATCTCACATGTTGGTCAGGCCTCACTTCTTGCACATAACTCTAGAAAACTACGTCTTCTCAATGTCCTTCGGGTTCCTTCTGTTACACGTAGTTTGTTGTCTGTTCCTCAACTTACTCGTGATAATAATATCCTCGGTGAATTTCACCGTTTCTATTTTTTCATCAAAGATCGGGACACAAGAGCTGTTCTACTTAGATGTCGTCTTCACCATGGCCTATATGCACTTGATGCACCGTCTACGCCATCTTCGCCACATGCTCCCCATGTGTTCAGTGGTGTTCGTGTGTCATCTACGCACTAGCATGCGCGCCTTGGTCACACTGCTGCTCCTATAGTTCGTCATGTTCTGCATCATCATGAACTTCCAGTTGCGTCCAATAAAATTGCTAAAACTATCCGTGATGCATGTCAGCAAGGCAAGACTCATCAGCTTCCATTTCCAGAGTTGGGTCATGTTGTTAAACATCCTCTTGAGCTTGTGTTTTGTGATGTATGGGGTCCTGCCCAAACGTCTGTTAGTGGCCATAATTATTATGTCAGTTTTATTGATGCTTATAGTCGGTTCACTTGGATTTATCTTATTAAACGTAAATCTAATGGTTCGATGTTTTTATTCAATTTCAAGCACATGTTGAGCGTATCCTTAAGCATAAAATTCTTCATGTTCAATCCGACTAGGGGGGTGAATAACACAACCTAAATTCGTTTTTAACAAGCTTGGGATCTTGCACCGTGTGTCTTGTCCTCACACACATCAGCAGAATGGAACCGCTAAACGTAAGCATCGTCATCTTGTAGAGATTGGCCTTACCTTACTAGCTCATGCCTCCGTTTCGTTTCGGTTTTGGAGTGATGCTTTTTCACCGCCTATTTTTTGATAAATAGGCTTCCATCATGACTTCTGCAAATGAAAACTCCACTTGAAGTCTTGCTCAGTGACATCGTAGATTACACATTCCTTAAGGGTTTTGGATGCGCATGTTGGCATCATCTTCGTTCGTATAACAAGCATAAACTAGAGTTTCGGTCTAAAAAGTGTGTCTTTCTTAGGTATAGTTCCCTTCATAAAGGGTAAAAGGGCCTACATGTTCCCACTAATCACGTTTACATATCTCGTGATGTCGTGTTTGATGAGAACATGTTCCCTTTTTCTGCACTTCCGAACAACTCCACCACTCCTACACCACCTATGCACTCCACTATTCCTTCGCCTGATCAATTTGTAGATGTTGCATATACTCTTGCGTTGCTTCTTAACCATGCTGTAGGTATCATACGCGGCGCTCGCCTCGAGCTCCTCGATGATTAGGCGACGAACGATGATCACGTATAGGACATCGATCCCGTGCATGCGCCATGCACGTCGGGTCCAGCCCTCCAGTCCGCTACTACCTCACCCATGGCAGCTACACCTACTGTAGCCTAGCCTGAGGTGGCCTCGCCCGACCCAGCGCCCGTGCCGGGTGCCTCTTCTCCAGCTCCTAGTGGGCCATCTTCGATCGGCCCGACACCGCCTAGCTCCCCATCGCGAGGGGCCTCCTCGTCCGGCCTAGCATCACCGACCTCGGCGTCAGCTGCGCCTGACTTGGCATCACCTCCATCACCTGCGGCTGGCTTGTCACCACCAGCACCACCTGCTGCTGAGGCTCTTCACCCTCGCACATGCAGTCAGGCAGGAGTTTTTTGTCCGAATAAGCGCACATATGGGACCATTTCGTGGATTGCTGCTTGCGTGGCCCATGTTGTTGCTGATCCCACAGCTGAACCCAGACACTTTCAGGCTGCTCTTGGTATTTCTCACTGGCGTGCTGCGATGGAGCAGGAATTTCAGGCAATTCTAAAGAATGATACTTGGCAACTCGTTCCTCCTGTTTCTGGTGTCAATATTATTGATTCCAAGTGGGTCTTCAAGGTTAAGAAGCATGCTGATGGTTCTATTGAATGCTACAAGGCATGGTTATTTGCTAGAGGCTTTAAACAGAGGTATGGTCTTGATTATGAAGACACGTTCATCCCAATTGTCAAGTCTACTATCATTCGTTTGCTGCTCTCTTTGGCTGTTACTCGAGGATGGTCTCTTCGTCACCTTGATGTGCAGAATGTCTTTTTGCATAGAGTTCTGGAGGAGGAGGTTTATACGCGTCATCCCCCAGGTTTTGTTGATCTTGCACGTCCTCAGCATCTCTGCCACCTTGTTAAGGCTCTGTATGGATTTAAGCAGGCTCCTCGTGTGTGGCATGCATGTCTTGGATCTGTCCTTCATGCTCATGGGTTTCTTCCATCTATTGCTGACACATCCTTGTTCCTTCTTCAGCGTCCTGAGGTCATGATGTATATGCTGGTTTATGTTGATGATATCATCCTCATCAGCTCCTCTGATGTTGTTGTTGATTGTCTCTTGTCTGCGTTGAGTGGTGATTTTGATGTCAAGGACTTGGGTGCCCTGCACTACTTCCTTGGTCTAGAGGTCTCACGGTCTTCTATTGGGTTGACTCTCACTCAGCACAAGTATTCTTTGGACTTGCTGCACCATGCTGGTATGTTGAAGTGCAAACATGCTACCACTCCTATGTCTGCTACTAATCGGTTGTCTGCTCTTGATGGAGATCCTCTTTCGCCTGATGATGCTACTGAGTACCGGAGTCTCATTGGTGGTTTGCAATACCTCACTATCACCAGACCAGATGTCTCTTATGCAGTCAACCATGTGTGTCAGTATCTTCATGCGCCAAGACATCTCATTAGTCAGCTATGAAGCGTATTCTATGCTACATCTATCTCACTGCCTCGTATGGTTTGCTTCTCCAGCCTGCACCGTCTTGTGATCTCTCAGCCTTCTCGGATGTGGATTGGGCTGGTAGTCTTGATGATAGGCGATCCACGGGGGGCTATGCAGTATTCTTTGGTCATAACTTGATCGCCTGGAATGCTCGCAAACAAGCTATATTATCTAGCCGCAGTACTGAAGCTGAATACAAGGCGGTTGCTAATGCCACAGCTGAGCTTATATGCGTGCAGTCCTTATTGAGAGAGTTGGGAGTCTCTTAAGATCATCCTCTAGTCATTTGGTGTGACAACATCAGTGTTACATACCTTTCATCTAATCTGGTATTCCATGCCCGAACGAAACACATTGAAGTTGACTATCACTTTGTCTGGGAACGTGTTGCAAAAAGCTACTCCGTATCAAGTTCATTCCCTTCAAAGATCAATTTGCTGACATCTTCACGAAGCCTCTTCTACAGCCGCAATTTGTAGGTTGTAGGCGCAATCTCAATATTCTGGATCCTAAGAGAGGTTAAGATTGTGGGAGGGTGTTAGTCTCTATAAGGAGTAGGAGTTCTATGTGTAAACGTATTATAACGAAACTCTGTTAATCCTATTATATAAACTGACTCATCCCAGCAGTCTGGGTCAAGGTTGTTTACCCCAATCTCATTGTTTTACACTTTCCACAAAAAACAAAGTTTTGCAATGCAAAGATGGAATCTTATTTTGGGAAACTTTTTATGGATGTTTAGGATGGAGGTTTTATAAGGAGATGGACATGACTCTGACTGTCCCGTAGTGGACTGAAATTTGGGCAAAACCGTTTCTTTGGTACAGTGTAGCAAAAGCTGAGGATTATGTAGCAAAAGCGGGACATCGTGTAGCAATAGTGGAAATTAAAAGAGACACATGTCAGCAGGACAACCCGAGGGATCGGAAGTTTTGATCCCATGGGCCCCAAATCTATAGTCTCGGAGATATTGCCAACAACACCTCATGGCTTCAATGAACTTTGTCATCTCCCAACATAGCCAAGGCATGAGCTGGCCTATATTTTGGGAAACATTTTTATGGAAAGGGAGTTATTTTTAGGATGGAGGTGTAGTGGACTGAAATTTGGGCCGACCTGGTGAGTAATCTGGACATCCATGACGACCTTCTGGTGGGCCGGAGGATCAGACGTGGCTGGAGCCAACACAACCAAAGAGTAAAAGAGACCAGCATGATCTTGACTGCGATATAAAAGAAGTACAATTTGAGTACATACCCAAACTCTCTGGATGTCCTTGTTTCAAAGGAAACACCTTCAAAATTTCGGTAAGATCGCATCTGATCGTTTGCCGTACGTACATACACACGACCTGCTGCTGCAAGCCGATAGGTAGTATCGTCTCCTCCAATCCTCGACAGTCGATCAATCCGATCTCAGATCATGTCCTTGCCGGCGCTCCTGTCCGCCCTCCGCACCGCCGGCCGGCAGCGGCTCTCCGCCGGCACCCTGGTCACGACGCCGGTGGCCGGCTCCTACCTGTTCAGGATCGACCAGTACACACGCCTCCAGAAGATGGTCTCCAATGGCACGAGAATCGAGTCAGGGACGTTCGGCGTCGGCGGCCATGACTGGCGCATCCGATGCTACCCGAACGGCCAGAAGGGGCACGAAGGCTCCATCTCCCTCTACCTCGCCCATGCCAGCCATGACAAGACGGGCGACACCACGGCGGAGTTCGGCATGAGAATCCTCGACCACACGTGGAAGCCATCGCGCACCGATGGTGAGAGCGAGAGCGAGACACAGCGGCAGTCGAGAAACTACTCGAGCGCCGGTTCTCTCTCGTGGGGCTGGGACGACTTCAAGAAGATCCAAGATTTGGACGAGGAGAAGCACCTCAGGGATGGCTGCTTGTCCATCCTATGCGACGTCACCGTCCTCGACATGCGCACCACCACCGACTACCGCGCCGGTGCCGTGGTCCCACAGTCCGATCTACACCGGCAGCTCACGGAGGCGCTCTGGGAGTCCAAGGAAGGGGTGGACTTGGAGATCGAAGTCGGCGGGGAGAAGTTCCCGGCGCACAGGTGGATGCTCGCCGCGCGATCCCCCGTCTTCAAGGCGGAGCTCCTCCGGTCGTCCGCCGCCCTGTCGCCGAAGATACGCGTGAAAGACATGGACGCCGGAGTTTTCAAGACCCTGCTACACTTCATCTACACCGACGCGCTGCCCAAGGAGCTGGTGGAGCAGCAGGAGACGCTGGCGACCATGGCGAAGCCGCTGCTGGTGGCGGCGGACAGGTACAAGCTTGAGAGGCTGAAGCTGATCTGCGAGGATATATTGTGCGGCCACATTGATGTGGATTCTGTGGGCGCCAAGCTAGCGTTTGCCGAGCGGCATGGCTGCCGCGTGCTGAAGGAGGCCTGCATGCAGTTCCTGGCTGATCCTGAGAATCTGGAAGCAGCCGTGGCAACCTGTTGACCGTAGTTTTGAGATTAGTATTATTTTTTGCGAATTAGTTTTGGACAAAATTAAGACAAGTTACCATCCGGCTCTCGTGTAGCTTAAATATCACGACTCAACAGGTCTGCTTTGTTAAGTCACAAAGTTTAAGAACATATTTCTTGCAAAAATACTATAGTTAATAGTCATTCGTAAATATAACGGAGTATCTTGCGCTATTTGGTCTTATAATCATGCTACTTTTTTGTGTGTATTTTGCACCGTGAGAAACCAAAGACATAATAACTATGGTAATTTCATGATCTCCAAAAAAAAATACTCCCTCCGTCTAGAAATAACTGACTTGAGTTTCTCAAGATATGAATCTATCTATACACTAAACATGTCTAGAGATACATTCGAATTTAGACAAACCTAAGTGAGTTATTTCTGGACAGAGGGAGTATGAAAATTGCCATTCAGAAATACTAGTTGATAGTCCGCGTGTTGCGATGGCCCAATAAATTTAAAACTACGAAACAAAATTACTGAATATTTTTTCTATGTCACATGTGGTTGCTGCTTCTAGATCACCGACGAAATCGCACCCTGTTGCACACGCATATTAAAGGGGGGAGTCCGGTAGCTTGCGACTACTGAGTTAAACCCAAGCTAGAGCACTCCCTCATATCCCCACGACCTGCTGTTCCAGGGCAGTGTCGGTGGAGACCAGAGGGGATTAGGAGGATCCCTACTTCATCTACAACACCTTCGTCACCTCTCCCTCGAGCCTGCAATAAGCAAGCAATGGCAATCCGTAAGTGATCTCGTTTTTATGGCACTAATGGTGCAAACTTGAGTGATCAGCATTGGTTTAAGTTAATCTAATGCTTAGATACAAACTAACAGTAGAGAGGCTTACATGTGGGATCATTTTGTTTGAGGAGTTAAATTTGAGAGATCGGTTAGATCCAGTCACCGTTAGAGAAGTAAAATTTTACTGTTATGAGTTTTCTCCACCGTCTACTACTCTAAATTATAAGGGTTAGATTAGAGACCCTAACTATGATAATTGCCATTCAGAAATATATTATGTACTTGGTCGTTTTTAGGACCTACAAGGGGCTGAAGTGCGCTACCACCTAGTGCGAAACAGGGTTTTGTAGCCGGTATTCTAGTCCTCTGTCAGTTTTGGTGAACTGGGCTGGAAAAATATAAGAGCAACTCTAGCAAGCACTGAACTCGCGCTCCTAAACGCCACGCAAAACATGTTTTTCGGGCTCTGCCTTCCTCTAAACAAACAGCAAATCGAACCCGTGAAACTAAATATTTGTGTCTGTTCCGCAGGAGGTAAACTGGGATTGCAAATCATAGCCATATTTCAATATTTTTTCTTCATAGAAAAGTTCATACGACACCTACATAGATCAAATTAATGAATATTTTAACATCATATAACACAAATAATCATCCCATAGTGAAATTACAATAATAATTGTTCAAATCAAATAAAAAAATTGTTCAAATTAAATAGTTAAACAAATAACCAATGTTTACGAGGACAAATAAATAGTTTTGACTCAATGAGTAAAAGAGGGGGGCTTCATCGTATGTGGAGCGGCCAATGATGCTGAATGAGATCTTGTTGAAGCTGGGTATGCATGCAGGAGTTTTCACTCTCCCGATATGTCTCAAGAAAAGCTTGCGATCGGGGTTGCGTTGTGGCCTCACTCGAGCAAGTCTTCGATGTCTGTATCACCAGAAGACGACGAACCCTCGAAGAAGAACTGCTCGCTCGAGGTCATCTATGGCATTAAAATTAGCGAGGATTAAAATCTACACGCGGTGACTAGATGAACCGAGAGCACGGGAGGAATCAAAAACAAACCTCATTCATGGCGGTTGCGGCGACCTCGCACTCGCGCTGGTCAATTAAAAGCTTCCCCTTCACGAATCTCGACGGAGAAGCTGATGCGGTTGCGGAATGGCTGAATCGAGCCACCAAGGTCGACGGCGCAGACAAAATGGTTGGCATCAAAGCATCCATGGTGATGGCCTCGGCAACCCGCGTCGGCAAAGGGGAACTGGTCAAATCGCTA
This sequence comes from Avena sativa, assembly GCA_916181665.1. Classification (NCBI taxonomy): domain Eukaryota; kingdom Viridiplantae; phylum Streptophyta; class Magnoliopsida; order Poales; family Poaceae; genus Avena; species Avena sativa. Next base: position 451,823,495 of record OV702295.1, on the reverse strand, counting down.
GATCTGAGCTCCCACCGGTGTGTAATCGTAGATGCGGGCGGAGGCGAGGTCAGTTGTGGTGGGGCGAGGCTACTACACGCCAGAGACGGTGGTGAATGCAAAGGAGGCGGGGCACGGGGGTGAAACTTCATCGCGCCAAACCTAGTACGCGTCTATGGGACACTCTCGGGTCGGCCTTGCAACTCGGGGATATGGGGGTGGGAGGGGCGATTTCTCGGGGCTCCGAAAATTTTCTTGGGATGGACCCCGTTTACGATGTGTCTTGTGTCTATTTCGAACACTTTTTCCGCTCAAAAACGAAGGCTAGCGGTTATTTCTTGGTCCCGCGCGTTTTCTTATCTGCTAGAGCTGCTCTAAAGCTCGGTCAACGGTCCCAACCAAAGCCAGCCAAGCCCCTAACCAAAGCTGAAGGAAATCGTAGCGCTGGCATCGATTTCTTTCTAAAACCTTGAATTTTCTTTTTTTCTTACTTGTCAAGATACTTGATTTGTCACCAGCTTTAACAATACAATAAACATGAACATGACTGTCACATCACATGATCATCACCACTTAAAACTAACAACACGATATTCAGAATTTCAGAACCCAAATTTTAGTAGACAAGAGAATAATTAGCAATGGAGTAAAATATGAGGAGACCGACAGTGAGACTAATTTAGTCTGGATAGCCTACTCATGTGCATCGACCAGTGCGGCCATGATCGTGCACCGCATACCCCAACTGGATGTGTTGGGCCGACCCGTACTGGCCTTTCCTTTCTTTCCTTTTTTATTTTATTTCTGTTTTTTCTAATCTTAATATCTACTCCAAAAACTTAAACATTTTCAAATGTTTTTTTTGAATTTGAATTATTTTAAAAAGGAACAAATTCAAATTCTAAACATTATCCAAACAAAAAAGAATTAACAATCTGAACAATTTTTAAATTCGAATAGTTTACAAATCTGAAACAAATTTCAAATATGATTTTTTTTTTAGTGGAATATGATTTTTTTTCAAAAAAGTAGAACCACGGACAGAAAACAGAATAGAAAACCGAACAGGAAAAGGCAGCCCGATTGATTCGGGCGCGACAGGAAAACATCGTAGCAACAGGTTAACGGGCCGGCCGAGAAAAGCAAATAGGGGCATGCAGCGTGGGGTAGAGACCGCATTATGCGGTGTATAGGTTTTTTTCTGATGGATACCATGGCTCTTATCCTTCCACTAATGGGCTTGGATGTTGATGGGCCTCTCCCTTTGACTTCTATTTGACTTGTTCGTTTATCTCATGCATTTTCTTATACCATGAAAAAAAACTCACGCATTTCTGTTTTCATTTTGCTAGTATCATTTTGTACATGTGCTAAATTAATGACTCCAAATCGATGGAAGATATGTGTCGTTGAGTTAATAACGTTAGGTATTTCTCCCTTGAAGTGGAGTATTTTGAGAAGCCTAGTTCACATATTCTGAGTGTATTCCGCATGTAAGTTTGCTAATACAAGGAAACATATAAGAATAGGCAAATAGAAAAGAAATATACTTAAATAAAGATGCAACTTAGAGTCGAGGAAGTTCTCCATAGCCAAGATGGTGATTGACAATAGTTGAGGCGAACACAGAACCTCTATAGAGAGAGAAGAGCCGGCGGTAGAATAAGCTTCCGTCTTCTTCAAATTAGGGAAGGCATCATAATCGCATATTTATCCCCACCGCCAAATAAGGTCCCTAGCTCTATGGCCCTAAGAGCTAGCACGCGTCGTATCATCGTAATATGTAGAAGCTTGCCCGAGATGGAGAACTCGATCAGCTGGCGAATTTGACAACATGACCACCATAAGAAGAAGCATCGGTCGTAACCACCAAACAGGTCACCAACTAAACACGCATCGACCAATCCACATGGATCGGGCTCCCAAGACGGCGTCTCCAAGGAGAGGATGTTGCCAAACATCGCACCGCTCGACCCAACAAGCCGATCGAAGGGTTTTTGCTTATAACCCAAGGAGGATGGAGTCTGTATCCCCATGATAATACCATCTCTAAACTCCAAAGAGTGAAGTGGGTACGGTCCAAGAGCTTCACCGCGGTCTATGCACCGCAATCCTCGGGCATCGCTTTCGCCAGAACTCGGAGTTACCACATTGTGTGATCTGTGTCGATGGTTGATAGATGGAAAGGGATACATGGAATACCACCATGACGAAGCAGCTCCTTCGGCACACAGAACAACCGGCGCCCATGGGCTTTTCCAGCCTGGTATGGCCGTGTGATGCATTATCGTCAAGGTGAAAGGATGATTATACAATTTTTCCGTCACCTTCATAACAGAACACACGAAAAGTTAACTTTATAGAATACGTATACAGATACAAAAGAAAAATTGGAAATCAGCCGTAGTTAGGCCAACAACCAAAGGAGCCGCGCTAATGGCCATTGCAGCTTTCGAAAGACCAAACAACCGTGAGAAAGTACAAACACACGATACAATCGATTAACTAAGCTTAATGGCCATATCCCTGCCCCGTAAAGCAAAGACAAAATTAATAACCAAAATGCGTTCCTCTCCTGATCGAACTAACAATGGTGACGGCTTCGGTCAGCCATGATGCATCATCCAAGTAAACCAAATTATTGTCTTAAAATAAACACAGAATTTTCTAGGGTGTATCGTGACATTGCAACTAATAATTAATCTGATGCTGGAGTTAGGTTAGTACGTCACCCAAAATGAAAAGGACGCCCGTAAGAAAATAGAGCCAAGTGCTCGATCGATCAAATGGATGCTAGCTTTTTAATACTGATTCAACTTTGTTTCCCTCTCTCTGTCTCTCCATGAGGTAAGCTATATACTATATGCGCAAGTGGCGAGGGTGTATCGATCAACAATGTGTAGCTAGCTGATGAGTAACTTGGACATTAAGCAATGTGTGCTTTCATGTTATTCCCAGTAACTCTCTTTCGTTTGCTCCGTCCTAAACCCATTGTTATATATGATATAAATGCACCTAACTTTGATCGCGAAATGGTTTCTTTATAAAGAAACCCATATAGCCCAAATCGTGTGAAAATTTCATAAGTCTAGGTGGCGTGCTCTATCTGCCGACGCGGAGGGGTGAGAGGAGTTAAAAATGACCCGCAAATATCCACGAGGAGGCATCACCGAAGTGGTCATGGTCACGGATCCGTTGGCAACTTGCGAACTATGTGGATTTCAAAGCCAAGGCAGAATACCACACTTGAAGTGGTTAGGGATAGGAGTACACTTAGTGCTCCCATGCATGCATCAGAGACAAAAATTGCCGTACTCCAGCCTTATTAAGATGGCAGAGGCGGATTAGTGCGGTGGCGAAGGATGGGGAGGAGGCATCGAGATGATGCGGTAATGGTGCTAGATATCGTAGGAAATTAAGGTATACCCAAGATGGGTGGGATCACTTCCCCTCCCTCCTACACCTTCTCTCTCCTCTCCCCACCTCTTGAGAGTTGAGTGCCAAGCCCCTCCTTTGTCTCCCTGCTCCCCCATCGGTGTCGCCGTACGGTGTGGACATGCGAGGCTTGAGCGGGTTGTATTGAGTACAAGTGGGGTTTACGACGATCTGTCGGTAGTGAGCTTTATGCCCAGTAGTTGGAGCAGATCTCGAGATCTTGGCGGCCAGATCTGAGGTGTTCTATGATTCTTCATCTTTGCTTTGTTGCTCCTTTAGTTGGATTAGGATGTGTAGGGGAAGAACATTGTCTCCTTCAATAAAGCTATGGCTTGTGGCTACCTCGAAGTGTGGGGGTGATGTGTGGTGGAGCTTCTTCTGGCCGGCCACGGAGGCAAGAGGGGAAGCAAAGTGGCGCTTCATCCTCTGCATCAGCCATCAAGTGGTGGGACTAGTACCTGCTACAACTACGAGTGAACGGCGAGATGGCCATGTCTGCCTCCGTGATCTTTGGTTGAAAGGGCGGTCTTTACAACCTCCAGAGTCGAGACCCCTCTTGAAGCTTCTCGCCGGAACAAGCGCCTCCTCCCTGCCAAGCGACGTGGCCCTGACATTGTCAAGGCGGCCAACGATGGAGGCTCAGCACTGGTGGAGAGGACCAAGGACTTGATTGCTTTTTATGTTGTAGTTACAAGGTCATTTGTGCAATTGTCAAGGGACATGTGTTTTGAATTTTCTTTCATGGTCCTGTCTGTGAGATGTACCCGCCGGCGATAATAATTGAATGCAACTCTCACGGTCCTTCGAGACCCTTCGCCTTTAAAAAAAATTGGTAGGATCACAGACCGAGTCAGCCTAGGGGAGAAGACGATGTTGGAGGCGGTGGCTAGAGGTCATCTTAGATGGAAAGAGAAAATAGTACTCCCTCCCTCCAGAAATAATTGACTTGAATTTATCTAGATTCGCATATATCTATATATACTAAAATATGTCTAGATACATATGTGAATCTAGACAGATGCAAGTCACTTATTTCTGGACGCGGAGAGTAGCGTAAATTGTGAGTTACATGACGTTTTACTAGAATTTCATGGATTTCTCTTCCGTAAAGGACAAACTAGGGATGGCAATGGGTACCATGACCCGCGTACCGGCCGGGTAAAAACCCATTAGAAATACAGGTATGAGACAAAAAATTACTCATGAGTATGTAAATGGGAAAATACCACACCCATTGGGTACAACGGGTCTGGGTATGGGATCGTAGAACCCATACCCGTGTACCCATCTATCCATCCAAAATTTGATAGGTGAGGTCTCCATAATGTTCTAACGTATTTAATTTTCTCTATTCATGCATTGATGCTAGGTAGGTCATCTCGCGCTTTCAAGTTCAACGATCGCTCGTATGTTAGCTAGGATCGCTTCACCTCCCACCACGAGACTTTCGCAGTTCATATCTTCTTTATGTGATCAAATTCTGATTCTCGAGCGACCAGTATCGATCTCGTATTTGTCCTACCATCAGGACTTCATAAACGACCAGGGTTGGCGCCTCTAATCCAGGTTTGACCATTGTTTATAATGTGTCCTTTGATTATGATTCCTTACTATTATTTCTCGATTTTATGGGTTATAAAGATGGGTACTTTTACCCGTGGGTACCCATTTACACTGTCGGGTGACGGGTATGAAAAAAAGTTATACCCGTTAACAGGGGTATGTGACAAGTAAAATTTGTGGGGATGGAGCTTTTGTCACCATGTTCTTCACCTATCTGTTTAATTTGTGGCGTACGACGAATAAAATCCTGTGACATTTCGAACTTAAGGCAAAAGATTCAAATCTGCCAAAGCCGTGAGACGTGGATCTGGAAAGTAATAATTTTTTGAAATGACAAGAGGTAAGAGAGGGAGCAGCCTGTAAGCAGAAGATATGATAAGATACGGTAGTACTACAAGAGGGGTACAGGGTCGCATGTGGGCTGTGACCTGTGAGCTGTTTCGGTGAGCAGCAGCCTGTCGCCCAACAATACCTGCGGCGGCCCAGTCACCCGTCGGTGGACGTCGTACCAACTTGTAGCCACCGTCATTGTTCCCTTTACGTGGGGCCCCACTCTGTCCGGGCGTACGCTTTCCATTCACAATAATTGTTCAACCATACGCACATGCGGAATTCTGGAAGAAATCAACCGAGGAAAATGATATCGTGAGTTCTGCAAAACAACATTACCGCTAATTTTGTTTAAATAATACACTTTTTTAAGTAATTCCACGAATATTATGTGAAAAAAGGAAATTACAAATCTAACGCGGTCTCTTTTTTTAAAAAACGACCAGACCTTGTCTTTTTTGAAAAGCCGACCGGCCAGCGCCGTTTTTTGAGGCGCCGAAAGGTGCGCGACGGGCCCCACCCGGCCAGGCTGTAGGCAGACAGCGCTCCGCGTCGTAACTCGAAAAAGCGATAGGCCGTATCGTCTTTTGAAAAGCCGACCGTCTTTTGAGGCGCAGACGGAGTGCTCTTCTTATCCCCGCGCCCAGCCCAGCCCCGTCCCGACGGTGGCATTCTTCCTCCTTCGCTCTCTCTTTCTCGTTCTTGTGTTCTTGCTGCTCTTCTGTCTACGCGAGCTGCACCGATTTGGAGCTCAGTTTTGCACCGTTTTCTACCAATAGCTGCTGCTGAAACACATTAGACAGTTAGACAAATTACCCGCAGCCTGGAGGCGTACTTAATGTGGCTTCTTGGAAAGGTGATGTTCACCGAGAACCACGTGTCAACCATCAATGCGCGCTACATCCGCTATGCTAGAGAAATCGCAGAGGCGGCGTGCCAGAACGATATCACACAGTGGAGTTGGGATTCTGCTGTCTTAGCAGCAACGTACCGAGGTATGTGCACGGGTTGTACGCTAACCAAAGAAAGATCTGTCTTACTAGGATGCCCACTATTGCTGCAGATGTGGTCATGGGAGAGGTTCCCTATCGGCCGCCCAGAGATAGCAAAGAATCAAGCGGTTATCATCCCGGGACAGGCACCCGTTGTCTACGAGTCTGATCTGCTGTTTGACCACGAGAGAATTGAACTGCCTACATTCGATACATATTGGACACGTCGCAAGGTAAGTAAAAGGCATAGTTAATTGCATTGTTCATATTGCACTATGAAGGAAACTAACAACTATTTTGTCCAACAGTATCGTTTCGCGGGAGATCAGGTAACCCGCTGCTATCCGGCGTTCAGCGAGCAGTTCGACACGTTGAGGGAGGAATCGGTCATTTAGGAGCCGTACACGACAGCTGAGACAGCCGCAAGATATTCCAGCGGGTTATCTATTATGTGCACTAGAGATAAGGACTACTGGCTGACTAAATCGAAGATCATCTTCGATTGTCAGGTGGAGGAGATGTCTTAATAGAGGGTCATGAGGCAATTCGGTCTTCGCCAGATGGTAGATCCTCCACGTTCGGAGGAGCCCCTTTCATCAGACGTGCATATGTAAGTTAATATATTATGTATCTATAGTTCTACAGCGATTATATACTTACAAAATCTAATTGCAGATACTCTCGGAAGGGTACTAACAGAAGCGCAACTCAGTGTCTTCAACGGGTTAATATTTATATCAATGGTTGGCAGAATGCAACAACTAGCGTGTAGACTGATACGTCTAAAACGTATCTACTTTTCCGAACACTTTTGTTATTGTTTTTCCTCTAAACTTGTTTGATTTGGATACAACTAACACGGACTGACGCTGTTTTCAGCAGAATTACCTTGGTATCTAGTTTTTGTGCAGAAAATCAACTATTAGGAAAAATCTCGGAAAATATGCCAAAAATCCTATTTCACCAGAAAACTCACGGAGCCAGAAGACGAGACGGAGGAGGGCCACGAGGGACCCACACCACCTGGCCGCGCGGGCCAGGCCAGGCTGCGCCTGGGGGTGGTGTAGCCGCATCGGTCACCCCTCGGCCTCCCTCTTCGCCTATAAGTTGCCTCTTGACCTAAAAACCAAGGGAGGTTTGACCACCAGATTCCACGATTCGGAACCAAAAGCTCCGTTCTGGCACCCTGCCAGGACGAGGAATTGGAGGAGATCATCGCTATCATCATCACCATCGCTTCTCCATCGACCATCCATGATTCCCCCATCCATGAGTGAGTAATCCCCCGCTGTAGGCTATGGGGATAGTTGGGATTGGATGAGATCGTTCATGTAATGGCATCAGATTGTTAGGGCATGGTGCCTAGTATTTATTATTAGTGCTTTTTGACTTTGTTGCAACTTGTTATGCTTAATGCTTGTCACTAAGGTCCGAGTGCCATGATTTCAGATCTGAACATGTTATTAATTTATTATAATAGTATTGTTTATGGTCTTACCTGCAAGTTGTATACACATATTGCTGTCTGCAACCAAAGGCCCCGAAGTGACAACAATCGGGATAACCGAAGGGAATGGCTTTGATGTGAGGATCACATGTGTTCACAGAGTGTTAATGATTTGCTCCGATACTCTATTAAAAGGAGCACCTTAATTGCCAGTAGATCCCTTGAGGTCCCGCTGCAAACGGGCTGGCAGGACAAAAGATATTGTGCAAGTTCTCATTGTGAGCACGTATGACTATATATAGAACACATGCCTATGATTATTTAGTAGTTGGATGTTTTATCTTATTTATCTGCAAATGCCCTACGTCTTGATTGCTATATGAATTGTCTTGTCCATGCAACGCCCGTCCGTCCATCCCTATGCCTACTGCGCTTTAATCCTACAGTTTACTGCTACTGTCTTTACTTTTACTACTGCTATTACTTTGCTATTGCTACTACAAAACTTTTGCTACTAATAAACTGCTGTGAGCAAGATTGTTTCCAGGTGTAGCTGAATTGACAACTCAGTTGTTAAGACTTATAAATATTCTTTGGCTCCCCTTGTGTCGAATCAATAAATTAGGTTTCACTTCCCTCAAAAATACTGCGATACACCCCCTATACTTGTGGATCATCAAGACTATTTTCTGGCGCTATTGCCAGGGAGCATAGCTCTATTTATCAAGTTCACTTGGAATCACTATTGTTCGCTGCCATCCATTCATCATGGGTAAATCTCGTGATGGAAAAGTTCCTATATTACCATCCACTACACGGAGAGGTACGGTTCTGAACACCTCTGTTGCTCTTGATTCACCATCTGTTATGAGTAAGTTCCTTACACCACCACACACACATGCTACACATACTGCTACTACTGTTGAATCGGAAACTTCTGATACTTATGATGCTGCTTCTACTGTGCTTGATAAAAGTGGTTCATTTGGTCCTTTCCTAGATGCTACGATTGCTAGAACTATAGCTGGAAATACTGAAACTCCTAATGAAGACACTACTACACCTGTAAGTTCACCTGAGTCTAGAGAGATATGATATTGAAGACGGATATATAGAGATGACCAATGAATTTATTAAAGAATGCCAAAACACCCATGATAGGAGTGCTATTAAGAGTCTCCTTGAGAGGCGTACTATAAAATCTAAATTATCTCCTGATGATAAGTTTGCTACATATCCCATAAACATTAAAGATAAGGATTATGATTTCTCTCTTAATTTATCTTACATAACCATTGTTGAGAAAGAACCTTTTTGTGGGACTAAGAATGAAAGTGATGTAGCACATATGACTGAGGTTTCTACCATGAGTGTTTTATTTTCTGATGATATTAACATGCGCACCTACTTTGTTGCTAAAAGTTTCCCTTTTTCACTAAAAGGAGAAGCTAAAACTTGGTTTAATAATTTACCTTCTAGATCTATTGACAGCCCTGGTTGCTTGATTAGTACCTTCCTTCAGAAATATTTCCCTCCTAGTGCTAGACATGCTATTTTGCAGGAACTTTTTGATTTTAAACAGGGAGAAAACGAGATATTGCCTGAATCATGGGCAAGTTTTTGTGCTTTGATTCATGCATAGGCTGGATGTCCATTACCTAAAAATGAGCTTCTTGATATATATTATAATGGACTAACTGAAGAATCTAGGACATACCTGGATAGTTGTGCTGATTGTGTTTTCAGGAATAGAACTCCCAAAGAAGTTGAGGAATTAATGGCTAAAATAAGCAATAATTATGAAGATTGGACTCCTTCTGAACCAACTATACCTGAGACAACTACACCTGAGTTAATTGTGCCTGAGCCAACACCTATACCAACATAAAAGAAGAGGGGAGTTATTAAACTAAATGATGAAGTGATGAAGGAAGCTAAGAAATGTCTTAAGGAGAAGGGTATTAAAGCTGAAGATGTGAAGAATTTACCTCCTATAGAAGAATTATGTAAGCCAATCCCCCACTCATCCACTATTGAGGTACACTCTCTCCAACATTTTGATGAAGGTAATATTCCTAACTCTAAACCTCCTGATCAATGCTTAGAAGAATTTGATATTTTTATTGTTAAGCAAGATAATTTTAATAAAAGGGTGCCAAATCATTTAATGGAAAACTCTAGAGCTATTATTGAGTTAAAATATATTGTGGAAAGAACATCTAATGACATTAAAATGCTTGTTAAACATTTTCAAATGGTTCAAACTCAAATTGATTAGCTTATTAAAGTACAAAAAGTCTTGCTAGTTAATGCTGCTAAAGAAAAACATGCTTATGAAATTAGAACTAGAAGTGGTGCTTGATACATTGAAAACGTATCTATAATTTTTGATGTTCCATGCTTGTTTTATATCTACTTTCTTATGTTTTGTCCACACTTTGGAGTATTTTTATACACTTTATGGGACTAACCTATTAACAATATGCCATAGTGCCAGTTGCCTGTTTTCAGCTGTTTTTGGTTCCAGAAAAGCCAAAAAAGAATATTCCCAGAATTGGACGGGACAAAAGCCAAAGTCAATATTTTACTAGAAGACTCACGGAGCCCAAAGTAGAGACGGAGGAGGGCTAGGGCCTGGCCACACCATACGGTGGCGCGGGTGACCCCTAGTCGCACCACCAGGTGGTGTGGGCCCCTGGCACTCCACCGACCTTGCCCATTCGCGTATAAGAAGCCTCCCGATGAGAAAACCCTAAAGAATCGAGCCTCCAGCCACGAAAAGTTCCACAGCGCCGCCGCCACCGAAGGGGAGATTCGGGGGACATAAGTCTCTGTTCCAGCACCCTAACAGGACGGGGAAATGCCCCCGGAGCCATCTCCATCGATCTCCACCACCATCTCCATCACTGTTGCTGATTCCCATGATGATGAGGGAGTAGTTCTTCCTCGAGGCTAAGGGTTCTACCGGTAGCTATGTGTCCATCTCTCTCTATGCATGATCTTATTGTGATCATGAGCTTTGTAATCAAGTAGATCTATCTTGCTACTCAAGTGCTTTAATAGATCTCTGGCTCTCCCCACGTGTGTGAAAGTGATAGCATGCACACCATGGTGGCACTTAGGCTAGAGATTACAAATACTTGTTATGAGTTATATTTGGAGTTGGATGTTTTTATGAAATTGTGGTATTTGTTGGAACCATATAGAGCTCAAGGTGACAGTGTGGGGTTATCTAGATGGGGAAAGCGAACTTTGAGGAGTGCTGTTATAGCCCTACCATGGATTAGAGTGCCCAACTAGAGAGTGGTTCAGAGTAGTATCATAAAGAGATGATATTTATATGAGAGTATTCACTAGTGAAAGTATGATCCCTAGGCCTTGTTTCTAAACATTGAAACACCGTTTGCAATTAGATCTGTGATGACCCACAAGTATAGGGGGTGTATCGCAGTATTTTCGATAAGTAAGAGTGTCGAACCCAACGAGGAGCAGAAGGTGCTGGCTAGTGGTATGGATCAGGAATTCTCTGCAAATACTTAGCAAACGGATTTTTAGGGGTTTCCGATAAAGCAAGTAAACAAAGTACGAGTAAATAAAAAACAGTAGGAATAAATGCAGCAAGTGGCCCAATCCTTTATGCAGCAAAGGACAAGCGGTTGTATTACTTAAGATGACCAAACGTTCTCGAGGACACATGGGAAGACTGTCAAGTGCTTTTGCTTCATATAGTTGATTAATCTTTTTTAGCTTGCTAAGTGTTGTGTGGGTGAACCTGTGCTAATGTACCGACCTTCCTCAGACTAATACATACTTGTGATTATACCCCTTGCAAACATCCGTAAGTACAAGAAAGTAATTAAGATAGAAACCTAACCACAGCTTTAAACTCTAAGACCCTTACGTCCCTTGTGCAATGGTTTCCTAACAGGGGTTCAGGTTTCTGTCACTCCGGCAACCCCTACGATTAGTAGCCAAATACACAATGCATTCCCCTAGGCCCATATAGGTGAAGTGTCATGTAGTCAACGTTCACATGACACCACTAGAAGAAGTACACCACAACTTAAATATCAAACTATTGAATCTTTCTCAACACAATTCCACTACTAACAACATGACTTCTCACATGTCCTTAAGAACAAAACGAACTACTCACAAGACATCATATGGATCATGATCAGAAATGGAATAATGATAGATAACAATCTAAACATAAACAATAATTCAATGGTTCACTCAATAGCATCAACTACAAAGAGTAATCAACACCGGGAAAGTTTCCCCTAAGAACTAATGCAAGATTCAACCCAATTGTTATAGCAATATGGATATGGTGATGAGGGTCCTGATGGTGATGATGGTGGTGATGATGATGATCTCGATGAAGTCCAGCTTGATGGTGGTGTTGATGGCGACGATCTCCTCTCTTCGGGAAGGAATTCCCACGGCAGAAATCTGTCTGCCGGAGAGATCTTTCTTTCTCGGTGTTTTCCGCCCCGCAGAGGTGGCGGAATCTTTCCGTGGTCGCTCCCCGAGTCTTAGGGTTTCGGGAGGATAATATACGCCAGAGGGGAGTGCCGGGGGTGGACCAGGGCGGCCACACCACCTGGTGGTGCGGCCTAGGCTGGCCCGCGCCAGGGGGTGGTGTGGGCCCCCTATGGCCCATCTCCAGCCCCCTTCTGGCTTCCTTCGTCTTCTGGAAAAATAGGATTTTCCATGTATTTTCCCAGATTTTCTAATCTTCGCGAATTTTGCCTCCAAACAGCACCTTTTCCATCAGAATCCTGACTACAGCGGTCCATGCTCCAAAAGTCATCAACCATGCAAAAACAGATGAAATAACATAAGTATCACCTCTCAATACGAAATATATCAATGAATAACAGTGAATTATGACATATAATAGTGATGCAATATGGACATATCAACTCCCCCCAAGCTTAGAATTCGCTTGTCCCCAAGCGAAACTGAGCTCAATAAACATGGCCTTAGGTTTATGGAGTGAAGAGTCGATAAAAGAATACGGACAAGAAGCATCACATTCATCAATACATAGATCATAATAGAAGACAACTCACTATTATATAACTCAACTTGCAATGAGTAAAGGAAACACAATAAAGATACATAAAGTAAATCATAATTGGTAATGGAAAACTTAGCTCTTGGTCGAAGAATAGTTGATAATTTGCTGAAGTTCACAAACAACTGGTTTTTCAATGATAGCTTTCAAAGTAGTAAACATCAAGATAAGAGCAATGTGCAAAACAAGGAACATAAGAAACATGATTGAATAAATCGTCATATGAATGAATGAAACACAACAACTCAAAATACTTGCTGATATGGAAGGGAATAGGTTTACTGACTCAACTACAAAGTAAAAGAAAGGCCCTTCGCAGAGGGAAGGAGGGATTGCAAGTCTCATAAAGAGCTCCCAAAAATTATGATACTTACTAGCTTTCAGCTCTCATTGCCCCTATCATAGGCATCTTTTGGTGATTAAGGTTAAAGTGACACAACTAAGAGGATATGCTTGACAAGTTATAAATTGAAGTCCCATGCCCCTTACTTACAAAGACCGAACCTCATGCTACTCAACTTCAGTCACGAGTAAGCTCTTGTCATTGTAAATACATGTGTATCATTGAGAACCGCCAACGGGGTACCCCTTGCACATGATACAGGAGCTATCCCATAATCAAAATGACAAGGCAAGCAGACAGTGAGCATCTCAGCGATCTTTTTATTTTCTATTTGCATAGGTTTTTATTGAGGATGCTTCATAGAATGCTCACTATAGTTATGATGTAAGTTTCCACCATGATTAGGCATGGCTTAGGCTAGCGGCCCAGGCGTTTCTCTAACACACATATAAACTCCATGATCTTACAAGTTTCACTTTTATTTCACACCACCGGGATCCATAAGCAAAAGAACATGATATCAACTAGGTACAAAGTACCAATGCAGTGTTGAAAGCGTTCCCCATGATACATGGTTCTGCTAACTTCAACTCATAAAGCGCAAGCATATACACAACAAAGAAGGACCCAATGGTTCAGGTTATCAAATGCAAGAAAATTAAAGTGTGCCATCAAGTTCGTGAGAGCTTTAATCACTAATTTTCACATAACAAGTTTAATTTGGAAGGTAGACAAAACAAGAATTTACTTGGAATAGCAATAGTGCTACTAGGTAGGTATGGTGGACACAAATGGCAGAGATTTTGATTTAAGGAAGTGGATCCACTTGAAGAATTCCCTCTCAGTGCAGGTTTTTGGCTAGCAAGGCTAGGTAGCAAGTATAAGAGTTGAAGGAAACAAACAAACATACAAGTGATAAAGACAAACATGCAATCTTCCTCGGAAGCACAAAAGATCTTAACTAGAGAATACTAAACTTATGAGCAAATCAAGAAAGAAAGATGATGAAATTATTTTTCTTTAGAGTCCTTTTGTCTTTTTCATTCAGCTCTTCAAAAATAGTGTTGCTACTGACCGAGCCAGGTTTGCCAAAACCAACTAAACTAACTCAATGATCCCAAAGCGATACCAATACTAACAACAAGATCAATCATATAACCACGAATTGCAAACTAATATAAGATATGCAAAAGAGTAAATGATAGAACTTCTCATTAATATTCCATAATGGCAACTCACACCAAGGGATACATATCTAACGAGAGAGGGGACACTTCCATAATGCAAACCATCCTACATGATAACTTCTCTATTCATGATATGACTCTACTAAAAAGGTAAAAAGATAGAAGATAGCGATGTGATACCGCGACACTCCCCCAAGCTTGGAACAAACCAAGGGGATGCCAAACCTGATGATGAATTACTCCTTTGGTGGCGGTGGTATTCTCTCATCTTCGTATGACTTCCAGGGTAAGGGCTTCCCATCAACAAAGGACATCATGGTTTCCAGCATCCTGAAACTTGCAGCAGCACTTATGCGTTTAAACCTAACCTCATACTCACAGTTTTGATTTTGAACGTCATAGAACTATGCTTGCAACTCGTTAGTTGTTTGGCGGAGTGAGAGGACTTCATCCTTGAGTTCAGCAGTCTCCTTTTGGTGCTCGGCGATGAGTTCGGAACAAATCTTATGGATGATATCCACATCGCGCTCCGCCATCTTCTTGTACCTAGAGACTTCTTGCTCCAGTGCTTCCATCCTGTCCTCCAGACTTCCTTCACCTTTAGGGCCTCGAACCTCTTTTATCCGGAGTTCCCCATCTTCAAGCAACAACTCCTTGGGATGGATCTTCAACTCTCTCATGTATGGGTTAATGATATCCTCTAAGGAATCTTCCTTGGCTGGTCCAGAGGAAGACATTGTAGCTCCAAATCTGGGACTCTACCTGTCAGAAACAGATCGAAACGAAAACACGACGAAAACACGATATATGAACCTCCGGAGATCTGAGGGATTATATATTACGAAGTTTCATGACGAAAGGAAGGTACTGGGAGAAAACGGGTCGGAGACGGAGTCTAGGGTGGACTCACCACCTGGTGGCGCGGCCAGGGGTGGGCCCACGCCACAGGGTGGTGTGAGCCACCCTGGCTCCGTTTCCATCCCTCTTTCGCTTCATAGCTTCCTTATTGTCTAAAAACTGCAAAAATATAGTTGGATAGTATTTTCACGAAACTTTTCTTACCAGAACTATTACCTATTTGAAAACGGACTCTGCAGGTCTCTGAATTTGGTATCTAGTAGATTCTTCCGGAGTCACCACTTGAATATCATCGATATCTTCATCTTCATACACTTATTACTTGAGTCATAAAACCCTTCTCTTCCTTATAAAACCCAAGGCATCCCCTTCTTCATCAATAAAAATCTCAGGTTTCTTCCAAACACTTCATTTTTATTGTTTCATGCACAATTGTGTTTTTCTTGGAGCGTCTTTGTTTTTGTTTTTAGTTTTCTTTTGTTTGGTTTGCTTAAATATGTTGGTTGGATCCCAACACACTTCTTTTGGAGAGAGACACACTCCGTTTTCATTGCCTAGAACACTAGTTTTCATTCTTATTGTTCTGTGAGTGTTCTCTTTTGCTAGCATTGTGTTTAGCCTTAGTTTTATTGTGCTTTCAGCTTAGAACTTTTTAGTTCTTCTTTGTGGATTTGTGAGTCAAGCTCACTGATCTTTATTGATTATTATCTTTGTGAGTTGTTTCAAATAAGTCGATTGGTGTTAGAAAAGAGTAGGAAAGTTCATGCTTAAGTGGTATAAAAGGAGCTTGTTTTTGACTGTGACTTAGGATTTATCATGTCATGCTTGATATTGTTTTGGCTTTATGCTTAGTGATTTTTGCTATAGCATGACATGTTATAAACAATTGAGATTTCTTAATGTGCCTTGAAAGAATCATGCGTTGTTTTAGCATATTAAAGTATAGTATTGTGGTATTCTCCTTTGATGCTTTATTTGGGTTGACTTGGCGCATGCTCACACCATGTTATGACTATCCCAAGTCACCATAGCCTTTATGATCCTTTAGTTTTCGACTTGTAATATCACTTTATGCTTTAATTAATGATGTTTTGTCGCTTTGCATGATTATGACCATTATTGCTCTCTTAGTTGGTCGCTCCCAGTCTTTTACTAGCCTCCATAACCAAGTATGAGTTCCACTCATGCATCCAACTCCAAATAAAACCAAGTTATTCCAAAGAGTCCACCATACCTACCTATTAGCATTTGCTATTCCAAGTATATTCATGTTTTTATCTACCTTCCAAATTAAATTTGTTATGAGAAAACTAGTGACGAAAGCTCTCACGAACTTGAAGGCACACTTTATTTTTCTTGCCCCTAATAAACTTGTACCATTGTGTTGTCTATGTTGTATATGCTTGCACTTATACGTTGAGGATTAGCAGAACCATGATGTCATGGGGAATGATGACCCACAAGTATAGGGGGTGTATCGCAGTATTTTCGAGGGAAGTGAAACCCAATTTATTGATTCGACACAAGGGAGCCAAAGAATATTTATAAGCCTTAAAAACTGAGTTGTCAATTCAGCTGAACCTAGAAACAATATTGCTCACAACAGTTTATCAGTAGCAACAGTTTTGTAGTAGGAATAGTAAAGTAATAGTAGTAGTAAAGTAAAGACAGCAGTAACAATTGCAGCAAACAATAGGATTCGAGTGCGGTAGGCATAGGGATGGATGGACAGGCGTTGCATGGACAAGACAATTCACATGGCAATCAGAACATAGGGCAATTGCAGATAAATAAGATAAAGCATCCAAGTACTAGATAATCCTAGGCATGTGTTCCATATATAGTCATACGTGCTCGCAATGAGAACTTGCACAACATCTTTTGTCCTGCCAGCCCGCTTGCAGCGGGGCCTCAAGGGAACTACTGGCAATTAAGGTGATCCTTTTAATAGAGCACCGGAGCAAAGCATTAACACTCCGTGAACACATCTGATCCTCACATCAAAGTCATTCCCTCCGGTTATCCCGATTTCTGTCACTTCGGGGCCATTGGTTCTGGACAACAACGTGTGTATACAACTTGCAGGTAAGACAAAAAACAATACTATCATAATGAATCAATAACATGTTCAGATCTCAAATCATGGCACTCGGGCCCTAGTGACAAGCATTAAGCATAACAAGTCGCAACAAAGTCATAAAGCACTAATAGAAGATACTAGGCACCATGCCCTAACAATCTAATGCCATTACATGAACGATCTCATCCAATCCCTACCATCCCCATAGCCTACAGCGGGGGATTACTCACTCATATATGAGGGAAACATGGATGGTCGATGGAGAAGCGATGGTGATGATGATGGCGATGATCTCCTACAATTCCCCGTCCCGGCAGGGTGCCAGAACAGAGTTTTTGGTGCTGTTTCGTGGAATCTGGTGGTGGCGGCGGAGCGGAACTCCTTCTGGAAAAACGTCGAACCCCCCAGAGTTTTTAGGTCAGAAGGCATCTTATAGGCGAAGAGGGAGACCGAGGGGGTGTCTGGGGCGGCCAGACCGCCCCCTAGCGCGGCCTGGGCTAGCCCGCGCGGCCAGGTGGTGTGGCATGGGCCCAGCCCTCCTCCGTTTCGTATTCTAGCTCCGTGAGTCTTCTGGTGAAATAGAATTTTTGGCATATTTTCCAGGATTTTTCCTGATAGTTGATTTTCTGCACAAAAACTAGACACCAAGGCAATTCTGCTGAAAACAACATCAGTATGTGTTAGTTGCATCCAAATCACACAAGTTTAGAGGAGAAACAATAGCAAAAGTGTTCAGGAAAGTAGATACGTTTTGGATGTATCAACTCCCCCCAAGCTTAGCTTATTGCTTGTCCTCAAGCAATTCAGTTAAAAACTGAGTGCGATAAAAGAATTTTCATGAACACATTTGCTTCATATAATGTATATATTCTCAGCATGTGATCAACTACTTAGACAATTCATAATAAAGAGTATGCAACTAAGTTTACTTAATAGGCATTGCAAGCTATTAAGAGATTCCAACTTAAAAATAATAAGTAGCATGAAGTATAAATATAAGCAACATTACAATGCTCATAACAAGGTATGATAGAGTGGTATCTCGCTTGCCTTTTTATTGTGAATGCCAAGGCACCTCTGAAGTTCAGGTGAAGACTAGAAGTAAAGATGTCAAAGATACAAGAATCAAAGTCATAACACAAATAATCAAGTAATGAGGCAGGCACAAAGAATGACAACTATGCTCTCAAGAAAGTGCTCAAAGAATATGTGGAGACTCAACAAAGAAATGATAAGGTTTTGAATAGTTTGTAAGACTTCCAAATGCTGAAAGTATGGTACTCATTAGCTTTGATCTCTCATTGCCCCTATCATAAGCATCTTTAATATGGTTAAGGTGAAAGTGAGGTCCAATCTGAGTTATATGCTTGACAGACTATAAACTGGAAATCCCATGTCCCTTGAGTACGAGGGCCGCTCCTCATGCTACTCAAATTTAGTTACCGGTAAGTTCTTGTCATCGTGAATACGTGCGTATCATAGAGAACCGCCAACGGGGTACCCCTTGCCCGATGATACGGAAGAATCCCCATATCAAAATGACAAGGCAAGTAGACAATGAGTATCTTAGCAATCTTCTTATTTACCATGGGAAAATGGTGCTTTTTTCTCTCTTTCCTCTTTTCACAAACCTCTTTTTTTTCTTTTTCTCAATAGCTATCTCTCTTTTTTTATAAGAAGAATGCTTCATAGATATCATTATGGTTACGCTGCAGGTTTCCACCATGACGGCATGGATTACACCGGCGGCCCAGGCGTTTCTCTAACACACATACATAACTCCATGGACTTACAAGCTCCCCTTTTATTTCACACCGACGACATCCGCAAACAAAAGAGCATGGTATCAACTGGGTATATATTTACAAGTGTTGAAAGTGTTCCCCGTGACAACACGGTTCTGCTAATCTCCAGCCTATAATTTGCAAGCATATAACTTTCATGGACAGTCACAATGGTTCAGGTTTATTAAGTGCAGGAAATAAAGTGTGCCATCAAGTTCGTGAGAGCTTTACTAACTAACTTTCTCATAACAAGCAAACATTTTATTCGGAATAAAACAAGGCATATTGAATATGCATGGAAATAGTAAATGATGCTAATAGGTAGGTATGGTGGACACTTTGGCAATATTTGGTTTTAGGGAGTTGGAAACATGAGTAAAACATACTCAGTGAAAGTGAAGGCTAGCAATAGTAAGGGAGAGACAAACGAGAGAGCAATAGCTATCATAATCATGCTTGCAACAAAACAGGACTAATCATGGCATGAAAGTGATTCAAGACCCTCAAGGCAAAATAATTCATCGAGGCTTAACTGATTATTTCAGCCATATGCATGCGTGAGCATGTGCCAAGTCAATTCAAAAGAAACATTCAGAGGAGGATACCATGGTGTCATACCAAGTTATGAATAGAGTAATGCAAGCAAACATTCATAAGACATGCTACAAACTATTAGCAAGCTGGAACTAATCATATGAAAGCAAGAACTACTAAGCATCCATAAATAACATACACCCTACACGAACAGACTAAGCATGCCCACAATGATGTGTATATGTACAAAAATGAAAACAAATACAGTTCGTTACCAGCCTCTTACCACACCTCAAGTTGTCGTTAATCCTCATTATTGCTCTTCACTTGTGTGGCTTGAATAATAATATGAAACCAATATCCACTGAGGACTGCTGAACCCTGTAACAAAACTCAGAAAACCAAAGAAGAACAACAAATATTTTTGGTGTTTTCGATTTTTTAAAGCAAGAATCAAAAAGGAAAAACAAGCAAAGCAAAATATTTTTGGGTTTTTCGAATAGTTCAAACAAAGCAAAAAGGGAAAAACAAACCAAGGCAAAAAGAACAAGAAGCAAACAAAGAGAAACAATGGAAATATTTTTGGTCTTTTTGTGTTTTAGAAAGCGAAAGCAAAGAAAGAACGAAAACTAAAAGGAGAACGAAACATGAATACACAAAGTACCGATGCAACATGATAAGGAGATGAGTGCGATGTTGGCGTACCTCCCCCCAAGCTTAGGCTTTTGGCCTAAGTGGGTGTCAATCCAGATACGGGTAAGGGTTCCAAGCAGGAGGATCATGATAAGAATGATTGTAGTTGGGCCCTTGGGAGGAAGAAGAATCTCCCCAATCATAGATAGGCTGCTGATATGAAGACTCCCCCTCATTCGAGGGATGGACCGAATCATCCTTGACCTCCCTTCTAGTATCCTGCTCCTGTTGGGAGAGCTCTCCCAAATATGTATCAAACTCCTCCTCCGTGAGAGACCATCCTACCCTGTTATCAAGGTTAAACAAAATAGGTGCAGGGAAAAGAACAACACGCTCGGACTTGCTCCTTCTCCAACCAGCTTTGAGAAAGGTTATTTCATAAGACAACTCACTCAAACTAGCCCATGAGGAAACAAATTTATGTTGTATCATGGAATTAAGATCAAGCCTTTCTATGGGAAACTGTAGGTCTAGATGATGAGGCACTAAACCATGCAATGCTAGTAAACAAGAAGCAATGAGGCCCCCACAAATTCCACCTTTCTCGCGGTTAGCGGCAAGATGGAAAGCTATCAAAGCACCCAAGTTGTAAGACCTATCTCATTTAGGAGCAGCAGAGATAAATGCTAGTTCATATGAAGATAACTTATTGGCAGTTTTCCTAGCAAGAACACACTTGGCAATAAAGTAGGCAAAGTAGTGAATGGAGGGGAGATGAATGTTACGGATATTTCCATATTCCTTTGAGAAGCTGCTCCCTTGGCAAATTTCTGCGTATAAATCCATGAGTGGTGCAGGTCGCTCTTTAATCCTTCTACATGATCCCCATTGAGGTACCTTAATAGCTGCACAAAAGTCATCGAGAGAAAGGTCGACAACAATATTGTAAATTTTGTAGTGGACCATGGGGTTAGGAAAAGAGTAACTAAATTCAAAGTCCTGCACAACAGACATGGTTAGCTTCACAAATTGACAAGGTTCATCTTCCAAAAAGTGCTCCAACCCTGCATTAGAAACCAAAGTGTGGAAATCCTGGAGAATTCATGCAGCTCTCATGAATTCAGGGCATGGGTAAATGGAAGGAAAAACTTCCTCCTCCTGGTGAATCTTCATAACCTCAGGCACCCATAGTTCATGTTTGTTTAGTTGATGCTCATTCATCTTCTATTCTAAAATTTAAACACCTATTAAACAAGCGATTGCAAAGTGAATAAAATGAAGGGCACTACTCATAGGGACTTGTAAGAGGACTAAACATGCATCAAAACTATATCTCTAAGCATCAAACAAGCTTACAAGCTCGCATAACCTGTCATCTATAGCAGCAAAATACTCAAGATATAATCCACTAAACACAAATCTACTTGGACAAGCGGAGGAGTCACATACCGGAGAACAAATGCTCCAAATTTCAGCAGCAAAGATGGGCTGAGCAAGGAGATCGAAAAATCGAGGGCAAGCACAACAAGAACATGATTTTGAGCAATGAACTGGAGTTCAACCGGAAGAGAGAAGAAAGTGGAAAGTGAGTGGAGGGCCAGGGGTGGCCCACACCATGGCATGGCGCCACCCAGGGAAGGCCGTGCCTGCTTGGTGGGCCCCCTGGTACCTTCCAGGTACTCCTCTGCCCCTTTTTTTACGTAAAAATTTAATATGAATTTTCTGGAATTTTTCGAGACACTTTATTTTTGGGAAATTTTCAGGCATAGATTAATGATTTTCTGACAGAAAGAGATTTTTTTTTGAAATGATGCAATGACAAAACAAGGTTAGAACTACGGAAGTTCTAAGACACTCTAACATGCAAGCAACTAACAACAAAGAAAATTAAATGAAAACAAAAACTAAAATGGATAGAATAAAAGTAAACGGAGATAATCACGGTGAAAACATTGTTTTGTTCAATGAAATCCTTTTGTTAACAAGGTTGATCAGGTCTTGTTACAAAAACAATTCCATATGAGACAAAACTTTGTATTCCACTAATGATTATGTTACCTCAACCTTGATAGGAATTGTCCCAATCATAATAGTTTCAAATTTTTCTCTTGGTATGGTACAATATATCTCTCCAACTTGAATGCCCTCAACATGTTCAATTGAATTCAAACCATAAGTCCTTTCAATCTTCTTGGGGAAATAGATAGTATGTTCCTTGTCATTAACACTAAAGGTCACCTTTCCTTGATTACAATTAATAAAAGCCCCTGCAGTATTAAGAAAAGGTCTCCCAAGAATAATAGACATATTATAATCTTCAGGCATTTCAAGCACAACAAAATCAGTTAATATCAAGCAATTATGAGCCACTTGAACAGGTACATCCTCACATATACCAACATGAATAGTAGTAGATTTATCAGCCATTTGCAAAGATATATCAGTTGGTATTAATTTTTCTAGTTGAAGCCTCTTATAGAGAGAGAAAGGCATAACACTAACTCTAGCTCCCAAATCAAACAAAGTAGTTCTAACATAACTATTCTTAATAGAGCAAGGGATAGTTGGAATCCCTGGGTCTCCAAGTTTCTTTGGAACCTTACCATTAAAGGAATAATTAGCAAGCAAAGCAGAAATTTCTTCATTAGGGATCTTCCTTTTATTCAAGACAATATCCTTCATATACTTTGAGTAAGGAGGCAATTTAATAGCATCAGTTAAAGGAATTTGCAGGAATAAAGGTTTCATCCACTCACAAAACTTATTATAGTGTTCATCTTCCTTTGACTTGTGTTTCTTATCAGAGAAAGGCATAGGTTTTTGGACCCAAGGTTCTCTTTCACTACCATGTTTCTTAGCAATAAAATCTTCTTTTGTGTATTTAGTATTCTTAGTGTGCTTTTCAAGTTCTTCTTCAGCTTTTTCTTCATTTGGAGCTTCATTTTCTTCATTACCACTTTCAGTTTCAGCATCAGAGACAAATATACTATTAGGATCTATAGCAGGTTCAGAGGGTTCTACAATAGTTTTATGTTTCTTCTTCCTTTTCTTACGAGTAGAGCCACTATTTTCAGCTTGTTGAGAATCCTGCTCAATTCTTTTGGGATGCCCCTCATGATATAGAGGATCCTGGGTAGCAGCACCACTTCTAGTTCTAATTTCATAAGCATGCTTTTCTTTAGCAGCGTTAACTAGCAAGTCTTTTTGCACTTTAATGAGTTGATCTATTTGAGTTTGAACCATTTGAAAGTGTTTAACAATCATTTTAACATCATTAGAGGTTCTTTCCACAATATCTTTTAACTCAACAATAGCTCTAGAGTTTTCCATTAGATGATTTTGCACCCTTTTATTAAATTATCTTGCTTAACAATAAAAATATCAAATTCTTCTAAGCATTGATCAGGAGGTTTAGATTAAGGGATATCACCTTCATCAAAGTGTTGGAGAGAGTGTACCTCAATAGTGGATGAGTAGGGAATAGGCTTACATAATTCTTCTATAGGAGGTAAATTCTTGACATCTACAGCTTTAATTCCCTTCTCCTTAAGACATTTCTTAGCTTCCTTCATCACTTCATCATTTAATTCAATAACTCCCCTCTTCTTTGATGTTGGAATAGGTACCGGTATAGTTGGTTCAGGTATAATTACTTCAGGTATAGCTGGTTCAGGAGGATTCCAATCCTCATAGTTCTTGCTTATTTTAGCCATTAATTCCTCAGCTTCCTTGGGAGTCATATTCCTGAAAACACAATCAGCGTAACTATCTAGGTATGTCCTAGATTCTTCGGTTAGTCCATTATAAAATATATCAAGAAGCTCATTCTTAGGTAATGGACTTCCAGCCTGTGCATGAATCAAAGCACAAAACCTTGCCCAAGATTCGCGCAATATCTCTTTTTCTCCCTGTTTAAAATCGAAAAGTTCCTGCAAAATAGCATGTCTAGCACTAGGAGGAAAATATTTCTACAGGAAAGTACTAATCAAGCAATCAGGGCTATCAATAGATCCAGGAGGTAAATTAGTAAACCAAGTTTTAGCTTCTCCTTTCAGTGAAAAGGGGAAATCTTAGCAACAAAGTAAGTACGCATCTTAATATCATCAGAAAACAAACCACTCATGGTAGAAAGCTCATTCATATGTGTTACCGCACTTTCATTCTTAGTCCCACAAAAAGGTTCTTTCTCAACAATAGCTATGTAAGATAGATCAAGAGAGAAACCATAATCTTTATCTTTAATGTTTATGGGAGAAGCAGCAAACTTAGCAATATGAGACAATTTGGGTCTAATAGTACGCCTCTCAAGGAGACCCTTAGCAGCGCTCCTATCATGGGTGTTTTTACATTCTTTAATAAATTCATCGGTCATCTCAACATAACCGTGTTCAATATCATAACTCTCACTAGACTCAGGTGAACTAACAGGTGTAGTAGTGTCTTCATTAGGAGTTTCAGTATTTCCAGCTATAGTTCTAGCAATCGTAGCATCTAGGAAAGGACCTAATGAACCACTCTTATCAAGCATGGTAGAAGCAGCATCATAAGTATCAGAAGTTTCAGATTCAGCAGTAGTAGCAGTATGCATAGCATGTGTGTGTGGTGGTGTGACGAGCTTACTCATAACAGATGGTGAATCAAGAGCAACAGAGGTATTCAGAACAGTACCTCTTCTTGTAGTGGATGGTAAAATAGGAACCTTGCCATCACGAGACTTACCCATGATGGATGGATGGCAGCGAACAATAGAGAATCCAAGTGAACTTAATAAATAAAGCTATGCTCCCCGGCAACGGCACCAGAAAATAGTCTTTATCGCAGTATTTTCGAGGGAAGTGAAACCCAATTTATTGATTCGACCCAAGGGGAGCCAAAGAATATTTATAAGCCTTAACAACTGAGTTGTCAATTCAGCTGCACCTGGAAACAATCTTGCTCATAGCAGTTTATCAGTAGCAACAATTTTGTAGTAGGAATAGTAAAGTAATAGTAGTAGTAAAGTAAAGACATCAGTAACAATTGCAGCAAACAGTAGGATTCGAGTGCGGTAGGCATAGGGATGGATGGACGAGCGTTGCATGGACAAGACAATTCACATGGCAATCAGAACATAGAGCAATTGCAGATAAATAAGATAAAGCATCCAAGTACTAGATAATCCTAGGCATGTGTTCCATATATAGTCATACGTGCTCGCAATGAGAACTTGCACAACATCTTTTGTCCTGCCAGACCGTTTGCAGCGGGGCCTCAAGGGAACTACTGGCAATTTAGGTGCTCCTTTTAATAGAGCACCGGAGCAAAGCATTAACACTCCGTGAACACATGTGATCCTCACATCAAAGCCATTCCCTCCGGTTATCCCGATTTCTGTCACTTCAGGGCCATTGGTTCCGGACAACAACGTGTGTATACAACTTGCAGGTAAGACCAAAAACAATACTATCTTAATGAATCAGTAACATGTTCAGATCTGAAATCATGGCACTCAGGCCCTAGTGACAAGCATTAAGCATAACAAGTCGCAACAAAGTCATAAAGCACTAATAGAAGATACTAGGCACCATGCCCTAACAATCTGATGCCATTACATGAACGATCTCATCCAATACCTACCATCCCCATAGCCTACAACGGGGGATTACTCACTCATAGATGGGGGAAACATGGATGGTCGATGGAGAAGCGATGGTGATGATGATCTCCTCCAATTCCCCGTTCCGGCAGGGTGCCAGAACGGAGTTTCTGGTGCTGTTTCATGGAATCTAGTGGTGGCGGCGGAGCAGAACTCCTTCTGGAAAAACGTCAAACCCCCCAGAGTTTTTAGGTCAGAAGGCATCTTATAGGCGAAGAGGGAGACCGAGAGGGTGTCTGGGGGTGGCCAGACCACCCCCTGGCGCGGCCTGGGCTAGCCCACGCGGCCAGGTGGTGTGGCCTGGGCCCAGCCCTCCTCCGTCTCGTATTCTGGCTCCGGGAGTCTTCTGGTGAAATAGAATTTTTGGCATATTTTCCGGGATTTTTCCTGATAGTTGATTTTCTGCACAAAAACTAGACACTAAGGCAATTCTGCTGAAAACAGCGTCAGTCTGTGTTAGTTGCATCCAAATCACACAAGTTTAGAGGAGAAATAATAGCAAAAGTGTTCGGGAAAGTAGATACGTTTTGGACGTATCAGGGAACGCTTTCAACATTGCACTTGTACATTGTACCCAGTTGATATCATGCTGTTTTGTTTATGGATGTCGTCGGTGTGAAATGAAGGAGGAGCTTGTAAGTGCATGGAGTTA
Organism: Avena sativa; assembly: GCA_916181665.1. Lineage (NCBI taxonomy): Eukaryota > Viridiplantae > Streptophyta > Magnoliopsida > Poales > Poaceae > Avena > Avena sativa. The sequence continues at coordinate 451,796,960 of OV702295.1, read as the reverse complement.
TGTATGTGTGTTAGAAAAATGCCTGGGCCATCGGTCTAATCCATGCCTAATCATGGAGGAAACCTGCAGCGTAACCATAATGAGCAATCTATGAAGCATTCTTCTTATAAAAAAGAGACAGAGATTGAAAAAAAGGAAAAAAAGAGATGAGAAAAGAAAAAAGAGAGAAAAAAGCACCATTTTCCCATGGTAAATAAGAAGATTGCTGAGATGTTCGTTGTCTGCTTGCCTTGTCATTTTGATATGGGGATTCTTCCGTATCATCGGGCAAGGGTTACCCCATTGGCGGTTCTCTATGATACACATGTACTTACTATGACAAGAACTTACAGGTAACTAAACTTGAGTAGCATGAGGAGCAGCCCTCGTATTCAAGGGACATGAGATTTCCAACTTATACTTTGTCAAGCATATATTCCATGGTTTGTTCACTTTAAGCTTAATCACTTCAAGATGCTTATGATATGGGCAATGAGAGCTGAAAGCTAATAAGTACCATAATTTTTGGAAGCTCTTTATGAGACTTGAATCCCTTCTTCCTTCTATGAAGGCCTTTCTTTTACTATATTGAGTCTCCATCTTCTATCTTTATGCACCTATTAAGAGAGCATAGTGGCCATTCTTAGTTTAATGTGCATTGTCCCAAGACTTGTTGATTGATGCATAACTTTGATATTGCTTGTTCTTAAACTATTTGTATCTAGTCACCCTTATGAACTTTGAAGGTGTCCTATGCATTTATGTTTTGCTACTCCATGAGGGACAAGCTGAATGCCACTATGCTATGTTTTCTATATGTGAAACAAACAAATGTCTTTCAATGCATTGTTATTCTTGATCTTTGTTTGTATCCTTTCATGTTGCATGCATAATTACTATGTCTTATTGTTAGAACTTCATCTTTCATGCTCATGTTTAGAGTACTTTGATCCTAGCTTTCAATGCATGCAAATGGTTTGATCTTGATTGTGATAGGTGTCTGTCACCTCAAAAATTATTCTTTTTATCACTTATCTACTCGAGGACGAGCAGGAGTTAAGCTTGGCGATGTTGATACGTTGCAAACGTATCTATAATTTTTGATGTTCCATGCTTGTTTTATATCTACTTTCTTATGTTTTGTCCACACTTTGGAGTATTTTTATACACTTTCTGGGACTAACCTATTAACAAGATGCCATAGTTCCAGTTGCCTGTTTTCAGCTGTTTTTGGTTCTAGAAGAGCCAAAGAATGAATATTCTCAGAATTGGACAGGACAAAAGCCAAAGTCAATATTTTACCAGAAGACTCACGGAGCCCAAAGCAGAGACGGAGGAGGGCCAGGGCCTGGCCACACCATATGGTGGCGCGGGTGACCCCTGGCCGCGCCACCAGGTGGTGTGGGCCCCTGGCACTCCAGTGACCTTGCCCTTCGCCTATAAGAAGCCTCCCGATGAGAAAACCCTAAAGAATCGAGCCTCCAGCCATGAAAAGTTCTGCAACACCGCCACCACCGAAGGGGAGATTCGGGGGACAGAAGTCTCTGTTCCGGCACCCTGCCGGGACGAGGAAGTGCCCCCGGAGGCATCTCCATCGATCTCCACCACCATCTCCATCGCCGTTGCTGATTCCCATGATGATGAGGGAGTAGTTCTTCCTCGAGGCTAAGGGTTCTACCGGTAGCTATGTGTTCATTTATCTCTCTATGCATGATCTTATTGTGATCATGAGCTTTGTAATCAAGTAGATCTATCTAGCTACTCAAGTGATTTAATAGATCTCTGCTCTCCCCATGTGTGTGAAAGTGACAACGTGCACACCATGGTGGCACTTAGGCTAGATATTACAAATACTTGTTATGAGTTATATTTGTAGTTGGATGTTTCTATGAAATTGTGGTGTTTGTTGGAACCATCTAGAGCTCAAGGTGATAGTGTGGGGTTATTTAGATGGGGAAAGCAAACTTTGAGGAGTGCTGTTATAGCCCTACCATGGATTAGAGTGTCCAACCGGAGAGTAGTTCAGAGTAGTATCATAAAGAGATGATATTTATATGAGAGTGTTCACTAGTGAAAGTATGATCCCTAGGCCTTGTTTCTAAACATTGAAACACCATTTGCAATTAGATTTGTTACATGTTTGCTTGCTTCCATCTTTATTTCAGATTGCCTTTTGTCTCTTCCCACGTCAACCACACGCCATCAAAGCTATTTTCTGGCACCGTTACCACTTATAATTATCCATACCACTTGTATTTCACTATCTCTTCGCCGAACTAGTGCACCTATACACCTGACAAGTGTATTGGGTGTGTTGGGGACACAAGAGACTTCTTGTATCTTGATTGCAGGGTTGCTTGAGACGGATACATTTGACCACTTCCTCCCTGAGTTCGATAAACCTTGGGTAATCCACTTAAGGGAAACTTGCTGTTGTTTTACAAACCTCTGCACTTGGAGGCCCAACAACTATCTACAAGAATAGAAGTGCGTAGACATCAGTGCTGCTACCCAGGATCCTCTATATCCCGAGGGGCATCCTAAAAGAATTGAGCAGGATTCTCAACAAACTAAAAATAGTTGTACTACTCCTAAGAAAAGGAAAAAGAAACATAAAACTATTGTAGAACCTGCTAAAGATCCTAATAGTATGTATGTCTCTGATGCTGAAACTGAAAGTGGTAATGAAGAAAATGATGCTCCTGATAAAGAAAAAGTTGAAGAAGAACCTGAAAGGCACACTAAGAATACTAAATACACTAAAGAAGATCTTGTTGCTAAGAAACATGGTAGTGAAAGAGAGCCTTGGGTACAAAAACCTATGCCTTTCCCTGATAAGAAACACAAGTCAAAGGAAGATGAACATTATAACAAGTTCTATGAGTGGATGAAACCTTTATTTTTGCAAATACCTTTGAATGATGCTATTAAATTGCCTCCTTATTCAAAGTATATGAAGGATATTGTCTCTAATAAAAGGAAGATCCCTAATGAAGAAATTTGTACTTTGCTTGCTAATTATTCCTTTAATGGTAAGGTTCCAAAGAAACTTGGAGACCTAGGGATTCCAACTATTCCATGCTCTATTAAAAATAGTTATGTTAGAACTTCTTTGTGTGATTTAGGAGCAGGAGTTAGTGTTATGCCTTTTTCTCTCTACAAGAGACTTCAATTGGAAAAACTAATACCGACTGATATATCTTTGCAAATGGCTAATAAATCTACCACCATTCCTGTTGGTATATGTGAGGATATACCTGTTCAAGTGGCTCATATTTGCCTGATATTAACTAACTTTGTTGTGCTTGAAATGCCTGAAGATGACAATATGTCTATTATTCTTGGGAGACCTTTTCTTAATACTACAGGAGCTGTTATTAATTGTAATCAAGGAAAGGTGACCTTTAATGTTAATGACAAGGAGCATATTGTCTATTTCCCCAATAAGATTGATATGACTTATGGTTTAAATTCAATTGAACATGTTGAGGGCATCCAAGTTGGAGAAATATATTGTCCCATACCACGAGAAAAATATGAAACTATTATGGTTGGGACCATTCCTATCAAGGTTGAGGTAGCATAATCATTAGTGGAATACAAAGTTTTATTTGATATAAATTGTTTTGGTAAAAAGACCTGATCAACCTTGTTAACAAAGGGATTTTAATGAACAAAAAAATGTTTTCACCATGATTACCTTCGCTTACTTTTATTTTATCCATTTTTGTTTTTTTGCTTTCGCTTAGTTTACTTTTCTTTTGCTAGTTGCTTGCATATTAGAGTGTCTTAGAACTTCTGAAGTTTTATTTTTCTTTTTCTTTTGCATCTTTCCAAAAACATCTTTCTGTCAGAAAATCATTCATCGATACCTAAAAATTGCTCAAAAATAGTGTCTCGAAAAATTCCAGAAAATTCATATTTAATTTTTATGTAAAAAAGGGGCAGAGGAGTGCCTGGAGAGTACCAGGGGGCCCACCAGGCAGGCACACCACCTGGTGGTGCGACCACCCCAGGGGCGCTCCTGGCCATGGTGTGGGCCACCCCTGGCCCTCCACTCACTCTCTCACTTGCCACTGGCTTCTCTCTGCCGAGAAAACACCACCTCATTGCTCGAAATCGCATTCTTGCTGTTCTTGTCCATGATTTTCCGATCTCCTTGCTCAGCCCATCTTTGCTGCTGAAATTTGGAGCATTTGTTCTCTGGTATGTGACTCCTCCACTTGTCCAAGTAGATTTGTGTTTAGTGGTTTTTATCTTGAGTATTTTGCTGCTGTAGGTGACAGGTTATGACAGCTTGTAAGCTTGTTCAATGCTTAGAGATATTGTTTTGATGCATGTTTAGGCCTCTTACAAGTCCCTATGAGTAGTTCCTTTCATTATGTAATCACTTTGCAATCACTTGTATGATGGTTGTTCTAAATTTCAGAAAGAAGATGAATCAACACCAACTCAACCAACATGAACTAAGGGTGCCTGAGGTTATGAAGGTCCATTGAGAGGAGGAAGTTTTTTCCTTCCATCTATCCATGCCCCGAATTCATGAGGGCTGCAGGGATTTCTCAGGACTTCCATACTATAATTGCTAATGCAGGATTGGAGCATTTTGTGGGAGACGAACCTTACCAATTTGTGAAACTAACTATGTCTGTGGTGCAGGACTTTCGATTTAGTTGCTCTTTGCCTAACCCCAGGGTTCACTACAAAATTTACAATATAGTTGTCAACCTTCCTTTTGATGATTTTTGTGTAGCTACTAAAGTACCCCAGTGGGGATCGTGTGAAAGGATTAAAGAGCGACCTACACCACTCATGGACTTGTATGCGGAGATTTGCCAAGGGAGCAGCTTCTCAAAGGAGAGTGGAAAAATTCGTAATATTCATCTCCCGTATATTCGCTACTTTGCTTACTTTATTGCCAAGTGTGTTCTCGCTAGGAAAACTGCTAATAAATTATCCTCATATGATCTAGCATTCATCTCAGCTGCTTTAAAACGAGATAGGACTTAAAATTTGGGTGCCTTGATAGCTTTCCGTCTTGCTGCTAACCGCGAGAAAGGTGGAATTTGTGGAGGCCTCATCGCCTCTCGTTTATTAGCTTTGCATGGTGTAGTGCCTCATCATCTAGACCTACAGTTTCCCATAGAGAGGCTTGACCTTAATTCCATGATACAACATAAATTTGTTTCTTCTTGGGATAATTTGAGTGATTTGTCTTATGAAATAACCTTTCTCAAGGCTGGTTGGAGAAGGAGTAAGTCCGAGTGAGTTGTTCTTTTGCCTACACCTGTTTTGTTTAACCTTGATACTAGGGAAGGATTGTCACTCACCGAGGAAGAACTTGATGCATACCTGGGAGAGCTCTCCCAACAGGAGCAGGATACTGGAAGGGAGGTTACAGATGATTCGGTCCAGCCCTCGAATGAGGGGGAGTCTTCATATCAGCAGCCTACCTATGATTGGGGAGCTTCTTCTTCTTTAGATCCCAGATGGTTATTGATCCCGTTGAGTATGTGGGAGCCGTTATGGATCTCCAGATCCCGCTGGTGGTTATTGATCGGAGAGGTGTCTTCATCATGTCTGCATATTCACGAACCGTAGGGTGACACACTTAAGGTTTGATGCTGTTTAGGAAGATATGGAATGTGCGTTGGAGACCGAATGTTGTTCGGAGTCTTGGATTGGATCTAGGACATCACGAGGAGATCCGGAATTGTCCGGAGAATAAGATTCATATAATGGAGATCATTTTCTAGGTTTGGAAATGTCTCGGAGTGTTTATATGGGGATTCTAGAAGGTTTCGGAATGTTCCGGAAGGTTCTAGAAAGTTTTGTGGAGTTTACATGAAAACCAAGAAAGGAAAAGGGGAAACTTGGGGGGAAGGAAACTCCCCCCATGCCACCCCTTGTGCGCCGGCCCTAGAGGTGGCCCTAGGGGTGGGAACCCTAGGCGCCACCCCTCCCTCTATAAATAGAGGGGTGGAGGCGCCCCCCTTGGCCCCCTCCCACTCCTTGCCCTAGCCGCCTCTCTCCTCCTCCTTCGCTCTGCTCTGGCTTAGTCGAAGCCCTGCAGAATTCTCTACTCCGCTACCATCACCACGCCGTCGTGCTGCTGGGATTCCGTGGAGAGATCTACTACCTCTGCTGCTTGCTGGAATGGGGAGAGGAAGGTCTGCATCGACTCCGCACGTGTGACCGATTGCGGAAGCGCTGCCGGAACACGGCGCCGGAAGGCTCGACCACTCGATTTTGAGATTGGCAAGTGATCGTCTACATCAACCACGAGATCCGATCTCGCACAAGGCTTTCGGATCTACAAGGGTTAGTACATATCTATCTCGTTGCACATGTCTAATAGATTAGATCTTGGCTTTTATCTAGATTAGATCTGGGTTTTGTTCGTTCTTGCGGTAGAAATTTTTTGTTTTCCCTGCTACGAACCCATCAGTGATATCAGAGCCGTGTCTATGCGTAGATCTGGTGCACGAGTAGAACACAATGGTTTTGTGGGCGTTGGTGCTCGTGCCGTTTTTTGCTTTGTGTACTTTGCATCTTGCGATATGGTGGGATGAAGCGGCTCGGGCTAACCTTACATGTCATCGCACATGAGACTTGCTCCACGCTTGACGTGTAACTTGCTTTGCACAAGTGGCTTTGCGGGTGTCTGTCTCTCCCACCATAGTATAGATCCAATTTACACTTTGCATTTGACAGCACTTGTATCAACATTGTGGTTCAGTTTCATAGGTAAGATCCATTCTTATTCGAAAGCCCCAAACCACGTAAAACATGCAAAGAAAATTACAGGCGTCTAACTTGTTTTTGCAGGGGTTTTGTGATGTGATATGGCCATCATGTGATTGTGATTATATTTGATGTATGCAATGATCCTTGTTGTAATATGGCAACCGGCAGGAGCCTAATGGTTGTCTTTAATTCTGTTAAGACCTGCGTGTCTATTCATCTTGTAATAGCTTTATTCCAAGTAGTTGTAATAGTTTCTAGTGATGATGTACAACCATGAAGCGGCGCCACTGACCTTGACGCAATGTTGGTGATGATGGAGATCATGTCCGTGCTTTGGAGATGGAGATCAAAGGCATAAGAAGAAAGGGCCATATCATATCACACTAATTATGAATTGCCTATGATGTTAATCCTTTATGCATCTTGTATTGCTTAGATCACGACGGTAGCATTATAAGATGATCCCTCTCACTAAATATCAAGTAATAAAGTGTTCGTCCTTAGTTGGCACCGTTGCTAAGACTCGTCGTTTTGAAGCATCTCGTGATGATCAAATGTGATAGATTCTACGTGTACATACAACGGGTGCAAGCCAGTTTTGCACATGCGGAAACTAAGGTTAATCTTGACGAGCCTATCATGTACAGACATGGTCTCGGAACACGGAATACCGAAAGGTAGAGCATGAGTCATATAAATGATATGATGAACATGAAGATTGTTCGTTGTTGAAACTACATCTTATCTCGTGAAGATCGGACTTGGTGTAGTGGATTTGGTTCGTGTAATCACTAAGACAACATGAGGGATGTTGTTTTGAGTGGGAGTTCACCTAGTTAATTTAAGAATTAAAATTGAACTCAATTTATCATAAACTTAGTCTAAACTACTTGCAAATTTGTTGTAGATTATGGCTAACCTCTCCATCAATTTCAATGCATTCCTAGAGAAAGAAAAGCTTAAGAACAATGGAAGCAACTTCACGGACTGGCTCTGTGGACTCAAGATTGTCCTCAGGGCTGGACAGTTGACCTATGTGCTCGAAGCACCGCTAGGTGACCCACCTGCAGAAGATGCCATCGATGACGTAAAGAATGTTTACGCCACTCGGAAAAATCACTACTCCACAGTTCAGTGTGCCATCCTGTACGGTTTAGAAACGGAGCTTCAGAAGCGCTTTGAGCACCACGACCCGTTTGATATCATCAAAGAGCTCAAGCTGATTTTTGAGACTCATGCGACCGTGGAGATCTATGAGGCCTCCGAAAAGTTCTTTAACTGTAAGATGGAAGAGGGTAGCTCCGTTAGCGAGCACGTGCTCACCATGTCTGGGCACGCAAACAAGCTCCAAGAGTTTGGGATAACGATTCCTAATGAGTTAGGGATTCACCATGTCCTCCAATCACTGCCACGGAGTTATAAGAACTTTGTGATGAACTACAATATGCACTGCATGAACAAGACGTTGCCTGAACTATCGTCCATGCTGAAAACTGCTGAAGTGGAGATCAAGAAGGAGCACCAAGTGTTAATGGTCAATAAGACCACCAATTTCAAGAAATAGGGCAAGCCTAAGAACAAGGGCAACTTCAAGACGGACGGCAAGAAAGCTGTCGCGCCTGCTAAGAAGCCCAAGGCTGGTCCTAAGCCTGAAACTGAATGCTTCTACTGCAAGGGTGCTGGTCACTGGAAGCGTAACTACCCCAAGTACTTGGCAGATCTAAAGAACGGCAACATCAAGAAGAAAGGTATATTTGATATACATGTTATTGATGTGTATCTTACTAGTAATCGTAGTAGTGCGTGGGTATTTGATACTGGTTCGGTTGCTCATATTTGTAACTCGAAACAGGAACTGCGGAATAAGCGAAGACTAGTGAGAGACGAGGTGATGATGCGCGTTGGAAATGGCTCCAAGGTTGATGTGATCGCCGTCAGCACGCTCCCTCTACATCTACCATCGGGATTAGTTTTAAATTTAAATAACTGTTATTTGGTGCCTGCGTTAAGCATGAACATTATATCTGGATCTTGTTTATTGCGAGACGGTTACTCTTTTAAGTCCGAGAATAAAGGTCGTTCAATTTATATGAGTAATATCTTTTATGGTAATGCACCTGAGATGAATGGTTTATTCTTACTGAATCTCGGTAGTAGTGATACACATGTTCACAACATAGATGCTAAACGAATAAAATTGAATGATAATTCTACATACATGTGGCACTGTCGTCTTGGTCACATTGGAGTGAAGCGTATGAAGAAACTCCATTCTGATGGACTTCTTGAATCACTTGAAAGATGCGAAGCATGTCTAATGGGAAAAATGACTAAGACTCCATTCTCTGGAATAATGGAGCAAGCTACAGACTTATTGGAAATAATACATACCGATGTATGCGGCCCAATGAGTGTAGCATCGCGTGGTGGATATCGTTATGTTCTCACTTTCACGGATGACTTAAGTAGATATGGGTATGTCTACTTTATGAAACATAAGTCCGAAACTTTCGAGAAGTTTAAGGAATTTCAAAGTGAAGTGGAAAATCATCGTAACAAGAAGATTAAATTTCTGCGTTCTGACCGCGGAGGTGAATATCTAAGTTATGAGTTTGGCATGCATTTAAAGAAATGTGGAATAGTTTCGCAATTGATACCGTCGGGAACACCACAGCGTAATGGTGTGTCTGAACGTCGTAATCGAACTCTCTTAGATATGGTTCGGTCTATGATGTCTCTTACAGATTTACCGCTATCATTTTGGGGCTATGCATTAGAGACAACCACATTCACTTTAAATAGGGCACCATCTAAATCCGTTGAAACGACACCGTATGAATTGTGGTTTGGAAAGAAACCTAAGTAGTCGTTCCTTAAAGTTTGGGGTTGCGAAGCGTATGTAAAGAAGTTACAACCTGATAAGCTTGAACCCAAAGCAGAGAAATGTGTCTTCATAGAATACCCTAAAGAAACAATTGGGTATACCTTCTATCATAGATCCGAAGGCAAAGTTTTCGTTGCCAAGAATGGATCCTTTCTTGAGAAGGAGTTTCTCTCAAAGGAAGTGACTGGAAGGAAAGTAGAACTCGACGAGGTTATTGAACCTTCTCTCAGAATTGAGAGTAGCGCAGCACCGAAAGATGTTTTTGTGCCGCCTGCACCAATTGGAGAGGAAGCTAATGATGGTGATCATGAAACTTCAAATGAAGTTGCTGCTAAACCTCGCAGGTCAACGAGGGTTCGTACCACTCCTGATTGGTATGACCCTGCCTTGAACGTCATGTTGGTGGACAACATTGATGACCCTGCAACGTATGAAGAAGCTATGGTGAGCCTAGATTCTGACAAATGGCTAGAAACCATGAAATCCGAAATGGGATCCATGTACGAAAACCAAGTGTGGACTTTGGTGGACTTACCGGATGGCCATAAGGCTGTCGAGAACAAATGGATTTTCAAAAGAAAAACAGATGCTGATGGTAATGTTACCGTCTATAAAGCTCGACTTGTCGCGAAAGGGTTCCGACAAATTCAAGGAGTTGACTACAATGAGACATTCTCACCAGTAGCGAAGCTAAAGTCTGTGAGGATTTTGTTAGCAATTGCTGCATATTTCGATTATGAGATTTGGCAGATGGATGTCAAAACGGCGTTCCTTAATGGAGACATTGAGGAAGAGTTGTATATGGTACAACCCAAGGGTTTTGTCGATCCTAAAGATGCTAACAAGGTATGCAAACTTCAGCGCTCCGTTTATGGACTGAAGCAAGCATCCTGGAGTTGGAATCAACGTTTTGATAAAGTAATCAAAAACTTTGGATTTATACGAACTTATGGAGAAGCTTGTATTTACAAGAAAGTGAGTGGGAGCTCTATAGCATTCCTAGTACTATACGTAGATGACATATTGTTTATTGGGAATGATATAGAACTTCTTAATAGTGTCAAAGCCTATTTGAATAATAGTTTTTCAATGAAGGATCTTGGCGAAGCGGCATATATTCTAGGCATCAAGATTTATAGAGATAGATCAAGACGCCTAATAGCGCTTTCACAAAGTACATACTTGGACAAAGTTCTAAAGAAGTTTAGAATGGAAGAGAGCAAGAAAGGGTTCTTGCCCATGTTGCCAGGTAAGACCTTGAGTAAGACTCAAAGTCCAGCTATGGCAGAAGATAGAGAGAAAATGAATAATGTTCCCTATGCCTCGGCCATAGGTTCTATCATGTATGCCATGCTGTGTACAAGACCGGATATAGCACATGTTGTTAGTTTGACTAGCAGATATCAAAGTGATCCTGGAATGGAGCACTGGACAACGGTCAAGAATATCCTAAAGTACCTAAACAGGACTAAGGATATGGTTCTTTCTTATGGAGGTGATGAACAGCTTGTTGTAAACAGTTACACTGATGCTAGCTGGAACACCGATCCAGATGACTCGAAATCACAGTCTAGATACGTATTCATTTTGAATGGTGCTGCAGTGAGCTGGAGGAGTGCCAAGCAAAGCGTTGTGGCGAAATCTTCAACTGAATCGGAATACATAGCTGCTTCGGAGGCTGCACAAGAATCCATATGGATGAAGGAGTTCATTACCGAACTTGGCGTGGTTCCTAGTGCGTTGGACCCGATGGCCATCTATTGTGACAACACAGGTGCCATAGCTAATGCACAGGAGCCAAGGTCACATAGCAAGCTGAAGCACATCAAGCTACGTTTCCATGCTATTCGCGAGTATGTCCAAGATGGTGACATAAAGATTTGCAAAGTACACACTGATTTGAATGTGGCGGATCTGTTGACTAAACCTCTCCCTAGAGCAAAGCATGACCAACACCAGAACGCCATGGGTGTTAGGTATATTACCATGTAATCTAGATTATTGACTCTAGTGCAAGTGGGAGACTGTTGGAGATATGCCCAAGAGGCAATAATAAAAGTGGTTATTATTATATCTTTGTGTTTATGATGAATGTTTACATCCCATGCTATAATTGTATTATTAGGAAACACTAATACTTGTGTGTTTTGTAAACATAAAAGAGTCCCCAGTAAGCCTCTTGTTGAACTAGCTTGTTGATTAATAGATGATCATGGTTTCCTGATCATGGACATTGGATGTCATTAATAACAAGGTTATATCATTAGGAGAATGATGTGATGGACACACACCCATAGTAAGTGTAGCATAAGATCAAGTCATTTAGTTCGTATTGCTACAAGCTTTCAAATGCATAGTAACCTAATCCTTCGACCATGAGGTTATGTTAATCACCATCACCGGATGGGTACTTTGATGACATCAAACACCACTTCGTAACTGGGTGGTTATAAAGGTGTCATTGAGTATTCTGAAAGTATGTGTTGAAGCGCATGGACCAAGATTGGGATTTGTCCATCCATATGACGAATAGATATGCTCTGGGCCCTCTCGGTGGAATGTCATCTAGTTAGCTTGCAAGCATGTGACTAGGTCACAAAGGGATGACATATCATGGAACGAGTAAAGAGTGCTTATCAGTAACGAGGTAGAACTAGGTATGGAGATACCGACGATCAAACCTCGGATAAGTGGAGTATCGCGTGACAAAGGGAATTGGTTTTCGTATGTTAATGGTTCTATCGATCACAAAGTCATCGTTGAGTATGTGGGAGCCGTTATGGATCTCCAGATCCCGCTGGTGGTTATTGATCGGAGAGGTGTCTTCATCATGTCTGCATATTCACGAACCGTAGGGTGACACACTTAAGGTTCGATGCTGTTTAGGAAGATATGGAATGTACGTTGGAGACCGAATGTTGTTCGGAGTCTCGGATTGGATCTAGGACATCACGAGGAAATCTAGAATTGTCCGGAGAATAAGATTCATATAATGGAGATCATTTTCTAGGTTTGGAAATGTTTCGGAGTGTTTATATGGGGATTCTAGAAGGTTTCGGAATGTTCCGGAAGGTTCTAGAAAGTTCTGTGGAGTTTACTTGAAAACCAAGAAAGGAAAAGGGGAAACTTGGGGGGAGGGAAGGAAACTCCCCCCAAGCCCCCCCTTGTGCGCCGGCCCTAGAGGTGGCCCTAGGGGTGGGAACCCTAGGCGCCACCCTTCCCTCTATAAATAGAGGGGTGGAGGCGCCCCCCTTGGCCCCCTCCCACTCCTTGCCCTAGATGCCTCTCTCCTGCTCCTTCGCTCTGCTCTGGCTTAGGCGAAGCCCTGCAGAATTCTCTACTCCACTACCACCACCACGCCGTCGTGCTGCTGGGATGCCGTGGAGAGATCTACTACCTCCGCTGCTCGCTAGAATGTGGAGAGGAAGGTCTGCATTGACTCCGCAAGTGTGACCGATTGCGGAAGCGCTGCCGGAACACGGCGCCGGAAGGCTCGTCCACTCGATTTTGAGATCGGCAAGTGATCGTCTACATCAACCACGAGATTCGATCTCGCACAAGGCTTTAGGATCTACAAGGGTTAGTACAGATCTATCTCGTTGCACATGTCTAATAGATTAGATCTTGCTTTTATCTAGATTAGATCTGGGTTTTGTTCGTTCTTGCGGTAGAAACTTTTGTTTTCCCTGCTACGAACCCATCACTCGGGCCCTAGTGACAAGCATTAAGCATAACAAGTCGTGACAAAGTCATAAAGCACTAATAGAAGATACTAGGCACCATGCCCTAACAATCTGTTGCCATTACATGAACGATCTCATCCAATCCCTACCATCCCCATAGCCTACAGCGGGGGATTACTCACTCATAGATGGGGGAAACATGGATGGTCGATGGAGAAGCAATGATGATGATCTCCTCCAATTCCCCGTCCCGGCAGGGTGCCAGAACAGAGTTTCTGGTGCTGTTTCGTGGAATCTAGTGGTGGCGGTGGAGCGGAACTCCTTCTGGAAAAACGTCGAACCCCCCTGAGTTTTTAGGTCAGAACACATCTTATAGGCGAAGAGGGAGACCGAGGGGATGTCTGGGGCGGCCAGACCACCCCCTGGCACGGCTAGACCACCCCCTGGCACGGCTAGCCCCAGCCCGCGCGACTAGGTGGTGTGGCTCGGCCCCAGCCCCTCTCTGTCTCGTATTCTGGCTCCTGGTGTCCCTCAGTGAAAAACTTACTTTGGCTTTTGTCCCGTCCAATTCTGAGAATATTCATTTTCTGACTTTCCTGGAACCAAAAACAGCATAAAACAGGCAGCAGACACTGTGGCTCTTGTTAATAGGTTATTCCAAGAAATCATATGAAAAGTACTCCAAAGTGTGGACGAAACATAAGAAAGTAGATAAAACCAAGCATGGAACATCAAAAATTATGGATACGTTTCAAACATATCAACATCCCCAAGCTTAACTCCTGCTCGTCCTCGAGTAGGTAAGTGATAAAAAGAAAGAATAATTTTTGAGGTGACATGCACCATCATAAACTTGATCAAAGTATTTGTAAACATTGATAGCTGGGATCATAGTACTTCAACATAACATGAAAGATAAAGTTCTAACAATAAGACAAAGCAACTATGTTGCAACATGAAAAGGCACAAACAAAAGATTCATGAATAACAATGCTTTGCAAGACGTTTGTTTGTTTCACATAAAGAAAACATAGCATAGTGGTATTCAGCTTGTCCCTCATAGAGTAGCAAACATAAATGCATAGAGTAGCAAACATAAGTTCATAAGAGTGACTAGATACAAATAGTTTAAAACAAGCAATATCAAAGCTATGCATCAATGAACAAGTCTTGGGACAATGCACATAGAACTAAGAATGGCCACTATGCTCTCAAAGTAGGTGCATAAATATAGAAGGTGGAGACTCAATATATAAGTGGAAGAAAGGCCTTCATAGAAGGAAGTAGGGATTCAAGTCTCATAAAGAGCTTCCAAAAATTATGGTACTTAATAGCTTTTAGCTCTCATTGCCCCTATCATAAGCATCCTTAAGTGATTAAGGTTAAAGTGAACAAACTATGGTGTATATGCTTGACGAAGTATAAGTTGGAAATCTCATGTCCCTTGAATACGAGGGCCGCTCCTCATGCTACTCAAGTTTAGTTACCGGTAAGTTCTTGTCATTGTAAGTACATGTGTATCATAGAGAACCGACAACGGGGTACCCCTTTCCCGATGATACGGAAGAATCCCCATATCAAAATGACAAGGCAAGCAGACAACGAGCATCTCAGCAATCTTCTTATTTACCATGGGAAAATGGTGCTTTTTTCTCTCTTTCCTATTTTCTCATATCTCTTTTTTTCTTTTTCTCTTTTTGTCAATATCTGACTCTTTTTTTATAAGAAGAATGCTTCATAGACAGCTCATTATGGTTACGCTGCAGGTTTCCACCATGACGGCATGGATTAGATCAGCGGCCCAGGCGTTTCTCTAACACACATACATAACTCCATGGACTTACAAGCTCCCCTTTCATTTCACACCGACGACATCCATAGACAAAAGAGCATGATATCAACTAGGTAAAAAGTACAAGTGCAATGTTGAAAGCGTTCCCCATGACAGCATGTTTCTGCTAATCCCCAACATATAAGTGCAAGCATATACAACATAGACGACACAATGGTTCAAGTTTATTAAGGGCAAGAAAACTAAAGTGTGCCATCAAGTTCGTGAGAGCTTTAATCACTAGTTTTCTCATAACAAGTTTAATTCGGAAGGTAGATAAAAACATGAATATACTTGGAATAGCAAATGCTAATAGGTAGGTATGGTGGACTCTTTGGAATAACTTGGTTTTAGGAGCTGGATGCATGAGTAGAACTCATACTTGGTTATGGAGGCTAGCAAAAGACTGGGAGCGACCAACTAAGAAAGCAATAATGGTCATAATCATGCAGAGCGACAAAACATCATTGATCAAAGCATAAAGTGATACTACAAGTTGAAAACTAAAGGATCATAAAGGCTATGGTGACTTGGGATAGTCATAACATGGTGTGAGCATGTGCCAAGTCAACCCAAATAAAGCATCAAAGGAGAATACCACAATACTATGCTTTAGTATGCTAAAACAATGCATGATTCTTCAAAGGCACATTAAGCAATCTCAATTGTTTATAACAAGTCATGCTACAGCAAAGAATACTAAGCATAAAGCCAAAACAATATCAAGCATGGCATGACAAAGCATAGGCCACAGTCAAAAACAAGCTCCCTTTACCACTTAAGCATGAGCTTTCCTACTCTTTTCCAATCCAAACCAAACTATTTGAAAACCAATGCATGAAAGAGGGGGTCCAACCAATTTATTCAGCAAACTAAGCAAACCAAGCAAACTAAAAACCAAAACGAAAACAAAAAAGAAGACGCTCCAAGAACAACACAACTGTGCATGAAACAATAAAAATGAAGCGTTTGGAAGAAACCTGGGATTTTTATTGATGAAGAAGGGGATGCCTTGGGCATCCCCAAGCTTTGATGCTTGTACTTCTTGGCTATTTCTTGGGGTGACATGCGTGGCATCTCCAAGCTTGAGCTTTAGTCCATCCTTCATCTCATTACTCGTTCCTTCCATAGACCTGAAATTTTTCCTTCATACAAAACTTCACACAATCTTTATTAGCAACATTAGTGCACTCAAGATAATAAGTCTTTAGGTTCAGTTCTAACAACAATAAAACTTCCAATAAAATACAAGCTGCTGTAGCACTTCCCTCAAAAAGCTCAATTCCCCAAAGAGAACTCAAAAAGGAACCAATAAGAAGCAAATGCAAATAATGGCAGAAATTTGTCAAAACAGACCAGCAGGTAAAGATGAATTTTTTCTAAGAACTTCTGTTGCTCAAATCGAAAGGTTTTGAACTGATGAAAGTTAGATAACAACCTGGGGCAGAAGCACAAAAATTCACGACTCAAAAGGACGTACAGAGATTTTACACGAAGTTCTACGGTGAAGCACAGAAATCTGTTTCGGGGCAGCAACTTTCCCAACCATTACTTCTCTCTCATTAGAGGTTACTATTGGCACAAAAAAGCAAATAAAAAGGATAAGGAGCAGTTCTTACTGAAGTAACAACTTCCAAGGCTTATCTAAAACTTTTGGGTTATCTCCCAATAAGTACTTTTCTTTAACGCCTTTAAGTTAGGCATGATAGTTCGAGAGGATGCTCACATAAGAAATATGAATTGAAGTAAAAGAGAGCATTAAGAAGCAAATTTAAAACACATTTAAGTCTAACCCACTTCCTATGCATAGGAATCTTGTATGCAAATAAATTCACAAAGAACAAAGTGACAGGCATAGGAAGATAAAACAAGAGTAACTTCAAAACTTTCAGCACATAGAAATGTGTTTCCATACCATAAAATCTTCTACAACCATATTTTCCTCTCTCATAATAATTTTCAGTAGCCTCATGAATAAACTCAACAATATAACTATCACATAAAGCATGCTTTTCATGATCTACAAACACATAATTTTTATCAAGCTCAAAAATAGTGGGATTAAAACCTTCAATCCCACTTTTAACAATTCTATAACAAGATGGCTTATCATTCAATATAGGACCATCGTCTAGAGCTTTATCATAAACATTTTCTAAGCAAAAGTCTTTAATACCATGCAAATCGAAGTTAAGCACAAATAAAGGATTATCATCTATAACATGAGCATAACATTCATCCTTCTTTGGTAAGTGTGGGGGACAATCAAATAATGTAAGGGATAAAGAGTTACTCTCATTAGAAGGTAGGCATGGGTAGCTAATCCATTCTTCCTCCTTTTGTTCATCACTCTCCTCCTCTTTTTCATCTAATGAGCTTTCAGGTTCATCAATTTCTTCTTCCATAAGATCCTGCAAGGCATTAGTCTCTTCCATTTGTGGAAAGCATCTATTAGTATATTCAAGAATATAGCCATTTTCTTCCTTGTAATTATCAAAGCAAAATCTAATTATATCATAAACCTCATATTTATAAGGTGAATCATCAATATTTTCAAGCAAACTAGCAAGTTCAAATGCACCCTTCCAAGCAATAAATTCTTCAATTTGTTCCACATCATAAAAGTCATAATTTCCTTTAACATAAGAAGATATGGTAACATTATCATTATACTCACATTGAAAAGGGAGGTGTTTATACCTCTTACAGCAACAAGATTTCTCAAAGCAATAAGTAACATTATAAGTAGAACACACGTTGCTAGCAATGGTATACAATTTATCAATTTGTTCCCATAAGTGTTTCCCTTCTTGTGACAAGCGGTGTTCCTTATAATAATATTTTTGATCTTCCGTGAACCCACCTTGCCAATAAGATTCAGTTTCAAAGAAAACAACCATTGATAGAAAGCATGATAAAACAAGAAAATAACAGACCAACGAAAATAACAACTAGAGTAGGAACTAATTTTTTTTGTATTTTTGATAAAGAAACAAGCAAACAAGGCGGAAATAAACTAAGCTTGAACAATAGTGATTCCAAGTGAACTTGATCAATAAAGTTATGCTCTCCGGCAACGGTGCCAGAAAATAGTCTTGATGAACCACAAGTATAGGGGGTGTATCGCAGTATTTTTGAGGGAAGTGAAACCCAATTTATTGATTCGACACAAGGGGAGCCAAAGAATATTTATAAGCCTTAACAACTGAGTTGTCAATTCAGCTGCAACTAGAAACAATCTTGCTCACAGCAGTTTATCAGTAGCCACAGTTTTGTAGTAGGAATAGTAAAGTAACAATAGTAGTAAAAGTAAAGACAGCAGTAACAATAGCAGTAAACAGTAGGATTCGAGTGCAGTAGGCATAGAGATGGATGGACAGGCGTTGCATGGACAAGACAATTCATATAGCAATCAGAACATGGGGCAATTGCAGATAAATAAGATAAAGCATCCAAGTACTAGATGATCATAGGCATGTGTTCCATATATAGTCATACGTGCTCACAATGAGAACTTGCACAACATCTTTTGTCCTGCCAGCCCGTTTGCAGCGGGGCCTCAAGGGAACTACTGGCAATTAAGGTGCTCCTTTTAATAGAGCACCGGAGCAAAGCATTAACACTTCGTGAACACATGTGATCCTCACTTCAAAGTCATTCCCTCCGGTTATCCCGATTTCTGTCACTTCGGGGCCATTGGTTCCGAACAACAACGTGTGTATACAACTTGCAGGTAAGACCATAAACAATACTATCATAATGAATCAATAACATGTTCAGATCTGAAATCATGGCACTCGGGCCCTAGTGACAAACATTAAGCACAACAAGTCGCAACGAAGTCATAAAGCACTAATAGAAGATACTAGGCACCATGCCCTAACAATCTGATGCCATTACATGAACGATCTCATCCAATCCCTACCATCCCCATAGCCTACAGTGGGGGATTACTCACTCATAGATGGGGAAACATGGATGGTCGATGGAGAAGCGATGGTGATGATGATGGCGATGATCTCCTCCAATTCCCCGTCCCGGTAGGGTGCCAGAACAGAGTTTCTGGTGCTGTTTCGTGGAATCTGGTGGTGGCGGCAGAGCGGAACTCCTTCTGGAAAAACGTTGAACCCCCCTAAGTTTTTAGGTCAGAAGGCATCTTATAGGTGAAGAGGGAGACCGAGGGGGTGTCTGGGGTGGCCAAACTACCCCCTGGCGCGGCCAAGCCCAACCGGCGCGGCTAGGTGGTGTGGCTGGGCCCCAGCCCCTCTCCATCTCATATTCTGGCTCCTGGTGTCCCTTGGTGAAAAACTGACTTTGGCTTTTGTCCCGTCCAATTCCGAGAATATTCATTTTCTGACTTTCCTAGAACCAAAAACAGCATAAAACATGCAGCAAGCACTGTGGCTCTTGTTAATAGGTTAGTCCAAGAAATCATATGAAAAGTACTCCAAAGTGTGGACAAAACATAAGAAAGTAGATAAAACCAAGCATGGAACATCAAAAATTATGGATACGTTTGCAACGTATCAACCGACATCACACTCATCTACATATCAAGTTTAGTCGGTACTTTGTATATCCATGTTTCACTTTCTTTTGCTTTCCAAAACACAAAAAGACCAAAAATATTTTCGTTGTTCCTCTTTGTTTGCTTCTTTTTCTTTTTGCCTTGGTTTTCTTCTTCCTTTTTGCTTTGTTTGAACTATTCAAAAAACCCAAAAAGATTTTGCTTTGCTTGTTCTTCCTTTTTGCTCTTGCCTTTAAAAAATCAAAAACACCAAAAATATTTGTTGTTCTTCTTGTTTTGTGAAGTTCATTGCAAGGTTCAGCAGTCCTTAGTGGAATTTGGTCTCATGTTATTATTTAAGCCACACAAGTGAAGGGCAATAATGAGGATTAATGACAACTTGAGGTGTGGTAAGAGGCTGGTAACAAACTCTATTTGTTTTCATTTTTGTACATATACTCATCATTGTGGGCATGCTTAGTTTGTTCATGTAAGGTGTATGTTATTTATTGATGCTTAGTAGTTCTTGCTTTCTTATGATTAGCTCCAACTTGTTAATGGTTTGTAGCATGTCATATGAATGTTTGCTTGCATTGTTCTATTCATAACTTGGTATGACACTGTGGTATCCTCCTCTAAATGTTTCACTTGAATTGACTTGGCACATGCTCACGCATGCATATGACTGAAACAATAATCAGTTAAGCCTCAATGAATTATTTTGCCTTAGGGATCTTGAATCACTTTCATGCCATGATTAGTCATGTTTTGTTGCAAGCATGATTATGATAGTTATTGCTCTCTCATTTGTCGCTCCCATACTATTGCTAGCTGATGTCTACGCACTTATATTCTTGTAGATAGTTGTTGGGCCTCCAAGTGCAGAGGTTTGTAGAACAGCAGCAAGTTTCCCTTAAGTGGATTACCCAAGGTTTATCGAACTCAGGGAGTAAGTGGTCAAAGGTATCCCTCTCAAGCAACCCTGCAATCAAGATACAGGAAGTCTCTTGTGTCCCCAACACACCCAATACACTTGTCAGGTGTATAGGTGCACTAGTTCGGCGAAGAGATAGTGAAATACAAGTGGTATAGATAATTATAAGTGGTAACGGTGCCAGAAAATAGCTTTGATGGCGCGTGGAAAAGACTAAAGGCAATCTAAAATAAAGATGGAAGCAAGCAAACATGTAACAGATCTAGTTGCAAATGGTGTTTCAATGTTTAGAAATAAGGCCTAGGGATCATACTTTCACTAGTGAACACTCTCATATAAATATCTTCTCTTCATGATACTACTCTGAACTACTCTCCGGTTGGACACTCTAATCCATGGTAGGGCTATAACAACACACCTCAAAGTTCACTTTTCGCATCTAGATAACCCCACACTGTCACCTTGAGCACTAGATGGTTCCAACAAACACCACAATTTCATAGAGACATCCAACTACAAATATAACTCATAACAAGTATTTGTAATCTCTAGCCTAAGTTCCACCATGGTGTGCACGATGTCACTTTCACACACATGGGGAGAGCAGAGATCTATTAAAGCACTTGAGTAGCAAGGTAGATCTACTTGATTACAAAGCTCATGATCACAATATGATCATGCATAGAGAGAGAGATGAACACATAGCTACAAGTAGAACCCTTAGCCTCGAGAGAGAACTACTCCCTCTTCATCATAGGAGTCAGCAACGGTGATGGAGATGGTGGTGGAGATCGATGGAGATGGCGGTGAAGATGGTGAAGAGGCGGCGGCGCGGAGGACTCCTTCCCCGCCGCCGGTATCACAGGGCAGCACCGCCCATTAGCACCCTTCCTTCATGGCTTCTTGGGAGACATTCCCCATGGAGATGGGATCCATGGGGGAGGCAAAAAGTGGCTTTGGTGGCTGCAAATTCGTGGGTGGAGGTGTCTCCCACGAATTAGGTTTCCTCCCTTTATATAGCTTCTCGTATTCCCATCACCCCATCTTGGCTGGAGTAAATCGGGTCTAACGGGCCCGTCCGGACTCGGAATCAGCTAAATTGTATGTCTAGAACGTTTGTCGTACAATTTCCAACAACTTTGTAGTTGAAGAGTTTTCCGTTTGACGCCATCTTTGACCCGAAACGTGACCATCTTCAAAAAGAGTTCTGAGACAGATTTCTGGAAAATCCCAATTTAACTCCAACAAGGTTTCTACTTGTATTCTTGGTAATTCCTACACATCAAAGTGTAAAACAAGAACATTGTGCACTTTTGCAACTATTAGTAGGTTAGTCCAAATAAATCATAAACTTTATATAAAAAGGAGTATCAAAAGCATATTATTAGCATAAAACCATCAAAAATTATAGATACGTTATGGACATATCAACATCCCTAAGCTTAGTTCCTGCTTGTCCTTGAGTAGGTAAACGATAAAAACAATATAATTTTTGAGGTGACACGTAGCCAACACAATCTTGATCAACATTATTGTAAAAGCATTGATAGCTGGGATCAAGGTACTCTAAACATGAACATGAAAGATAGAGTTCTAACAATAAGACATAGCAACTATGTTGTAACATGAAAAGGTACAAACAAAATATCATGAATAACAATGCATTGAAAGACGTTTGTTTTGTTTCACATGTAAAAAACATAATAAGAGTGGTATTCAGCTTGTCCCTCATAGTGTAGCAAAACATAAATGCATACGACACCTTCAAAGTTCATAAGGGTGACTAGATACAAATGGTTTAAGAACAAGCAATATCAAAGTTATGAATCAATCAACAAGTCTTGGAATAATGCACATTAAACTAAGAATGACCACTATGCTCTCTCAATAGGTGCATAAAGATAGAAGATAGAGACTCAACATAAAAGTAAAAGAAAGGCCTTCATAGAAGGAAGCAGGGATTCAAGTCTCATAAAGAGCTTCCAAAAATTATGGTACTTATTAGCTTTCAGCTCTCATTGCCCGAATCATAAGCATCTTGAAGTTATTAAGGTTAAAGTGAACAAACTATGGAGTATATGCTTGACAAAGTATAAGTTGGAAATCTCATGTCCCTTGAATACGAGGGCTGCTCCTCATGCTACTCAAGTTTAGTTACCGGTAAGTTCTTATCATAGTAAGTACATGTGTGATGGCTCAGTGTCGGCGCCAGGAAAATGCTGGTGCAATGTTGATGTAGAGCCCGTTGGGAACCCCAAGAGAAAAGTATGATGAGCACAACAACAAGTTTCCCTTAGTTATGAAACCAAGGTTTAATCGAACCAGTAGGAGCAAGGAAACACCCCAAAGGTGATGCTAGCCGAGCCTTGGCAGGGCGCACTACCGGTGCTCGTAGCAACGTGGAGACCTGCACAACACAACCATAGAACTTTGTCCCCAACTTGCAATGAGGTTGTCAATCTCACCGTGTTTTGTGCAAAACAAAGGATTAAACGTATCGAATGGAAAGAAGTAAAAGTTTGCAGAAAGTAAACACAAAGCAGTAACAGTTTATAGATTGAATGTAAAAGACAAGGACCGGGATCCATAGTTCACTAGAGTTGGCTCTCCTTAAGATAGATAACATGCTGGGTGAACAAATTACAGCGGGGCAATTGACAAACATCAAGAAAGCAATACATGCATATACTAATCATCTTGACTCCTTTGGAACTTGATTGGGCATTACAACATTGTACATAGACCGCCATCCAACTGCATCTATGACTAATAATCCACCTTCAGGTTATCATCCGAACCCCCTCCAGTATTAAGTTGCAAGCAACAGATTATTTCTTTACGAACTGCGTGTAAAGTAAACAATACGATTGTTCTATGAACAAAGGATTGTTGTTTTCTCCCTAGTAGCAACAGCACATCTAGTACCTTAGAGATTTCTGTCACTTCCCTAGATTACCAGAGGCATGAACCCACTATCGAGCATAAATACTAACTCTTGGAGTTGCTAGCATCTACTTGGCCAAGATAGCTACTAACAACGGAAAGCATGCAAGATCACAAATAACAAAGACATGATAGAATCAATAATCAATCTGAAATAGCATCTCAATATCCATCGGATCCCCGCAAACACAACATGCAGAATTACAAATAGATGATCTTGATCATGAACGGAGCTCACAAGATCTAGACATGAAAGCACAAAGGAGGAGAACCAACCATCTAGCTACTACATGGATCCGTAGTCCAAGGATGAACTACTCACGCATCACATTGGAGGCTTGCATGATGATGAAGAAGGCCTCCAGGGTGAATTCCCCTCTCCGGCAGGGTCATGGGAAGAGCTTCAGATCCCTCCCGATCTAGGGATGGATATGATGACAGCTACAGACTCTTTCGTGGATTTTTGATCGGGCCCTTAGGGTTTTCGTCCCGAGGGCATCTTATAGTCGGAAGTGGAGGCCGAGGGGGTGCCGGAGGCGGCCACACCACCCCCTAGCATGGGCCAGGCTAGGCCGCGCGGCCACGTGGTGTGGCTGGCCCCTAGCCCTTCTCCGTCTCATACTCTGGCATCTGATGACTTCCAGAAAAATAGGCACTTTGGCTTTTGTCCCGTCCAATTCCGAGAATATTCATTTTCTGACTTTCTGGAACCAAAAACAGCAGAAAACAGGCAGCTGGCACTGTGGCTCGTGTTAATAGGTTAGTCCAAGAAATCATATGAAAAGTACTCCAAAGTGTGGACAAAACACAAGAAAGTGGATAAAACCAAGCATGGAACATCAAAAACTATAGATACATTTGCAATGTATCAATGTGTATCATAGAGGACCGCCAACGGGGTACCCCTTGCCCGATGATACAGAAGAGTCCCCATATCAAAATGACAAGGCAAGCAAACAACGAGCATCTCAGCAATCTTCTTATTTACCATGGAAAAATGGTGCTTTTTTCTCTCTTTCCTCTTTTCTCATCTCTTTTTTTCCTTTTTCTTTTTCTTTTTCAATCTCTATCTCTTTTTTATAAGAAGAATGAGATTGCTCATTATGGTTACGCTGCAGGTTTCCACCATGATTAGGCATGGATTGGACCAGCCGCCCAGGCATTTCTCTAACACACATACATAACTCCATGGACTTACAAGCTCCCCTTTCATTTCACACCGACGACATCCATAAACAAAAGAGCATGATATCAACTGGGTACAATGTACAAGTGCAATGTTGAAAGCGTTCCCCATGACATCATGGTTCTGCTAATCCCTAACATATAAGTGCAAGCATATACAACATAGATGACACAATGGTTCAAGTTTATTAGGGGCAAGAAAAGTAAAGTGTGCCATCAAGTTCGTGAGAGCTTTAATCACTAGTTTTCTCATAACAAGTTTAATTCGGAAGGTAGATAAAAACATGAATATACTTGGAATAGCAAATGCTAACAGGTAGGTATGGTGGACTCTTTGGAATAACTTGGTTTTAGGAGTTGGATGCATGAGTGGAACTCATACTTGGTTACGGGGGCTAGCAAAAGACTGGGAGCAACCAACTAAGAGAGCAATAATGGCCATAATCATGTAAAGCGACAAAACATCATTAATTAAAGCATAAAGTGATATTACAAGTCGAAAACCAAATGATCATCGAGGATATGGTGACTTGGGATAATCATAACATGGTGTGAGCATGCGCCAAGTCAACCCAAACAAAGAATCAAAGGAGAATACCACAATATTATGCTTTTGTATGCTAAAACAACACATGATTCTTTCAAGGAACATTATGCAATCTCAATTGTTTGGAACAAGTCATGCTACATCAATAATCACTAAGCATAAGGTCAAAGCAACATCTAGCATGACATGATAAAGTCTAAGCTACAGTCAAAAACAAGCTCCTTTTTATCACTTAAGCATGAACTTTCCTACTCTTTTCCAATCCAAACCAACTTATTTGAAAGAACTCACAAAGATAATAATAAATAAAGATCAGTGAGCTTGTCTCACAAATCCAAATGGAAGAACTAAAAAGTTCTAAGCTGAAAGCACAAGAAAACTAAGGCTAAACCCAGTGCTAGCAAAAGAGAACACTCTCAAAACAATAAGAATGAAAACTAGAGTGTTCTAAACAATGAAAGCAGAGTGTGACTCTCTCCAAAAGAAGTGTTGGGATCTGATACATTGCAAATGTATCTATAATTTTTGATGTTCCATGCTTGGTTTTATCCACTTTCTTGTGTTTTGTTCCAACTTTGGAGTACTTTTCATATGATTTCTTGGACTAACCTATTAACAAGAGCCACAGTGCCAGCTGCCTGTTTTCTGCTGTTTTTGGTTCTAGGAAAGTCAGAAAATGAATATTCTCAGAATTGGACGGGACAAAAGCCAAAGTGCCTATTTTTTCGAAAGGGATCAAGTGCCAGAATACGAGACGGAGAAGGGCCAGGGAGCGACCAAACCACCCGGCCGGCCAGGCCTGGCCCGTGCCAGGGGGTGGTGTGGCCGCTCCCGGCACCCCCTCGGCCTCTCCTTCCGCCTATATATTGCCCTCGGGACGAAAACCCTAAGTACCCGATCAAAAATCCATGAAAGAATCTGTAGCCGATGTCATCTCCATCCCTAGATCGGGAGGGATCTGAAGCTCTTCCCGTCACCCTGCCAGAGAGGGGAATTCACCCTGGAGGCCTTCTTCATCACCATGCAAGCCTCCAGTGTGATGCGTGAGTAGTTCATCCTTTGACTACGGATCCATGTAGTAGCTAGATGGCTGGTTCTCCTCCTTTGTGATTTCATGTTTAGATCTTGTGAGCTCTGTTCATGATCAAGATCATCTATTTGTAATCCATACATGTTGTGTTTGCGGGGATCCGATGGATATTGAAATGCTATTTCAGATTGATTATTGATTCTATCATGTCTTTGTTATTTGTGATCTTGTATGCTTTCCATTTTTAGTATCTATCTTGGCCAGGTAGATGCTAGCAACTCCAAGAGTTAGTATTTATGCTCGATAGTGGGTTCATGCCTCTGGTCATCTGGGGAAGTGACAGAAATCTCTAAGGTACTAGATGTGTTGTTGCTACTAGGGAGAAAACAACAATCCTTTGTTCATAGAACAATCGTATTATTTACTTTACACGTAGTTCGTAAAGCAATAATCTGTTGCTTGGAACTTAATACTGGAGGGGGTTCGGACGATAACCTGAAGGTGGATTATTAGTCATAGATGCAGTTGGATGGCGGTCTATGTATTATGTTGTATTGCCCAATCAAGTCTCAAAGGAGTCAAGATGATTAGTATATGCATGTATTGCTTTCTCGGTGTTTGTCAATTGCCCCGCTGTAATTTGTTCACCCAGCATGTTATCTATCTAAGGAGAGCCACCTCTAGTGAACTATGGATCCCGGTCATTTTTCTTTACATACAATCTACAACTGTTTACTTCTTTGTGTTTACTTTCCGCAAACTTTTACTTCTTTCCATTCGATATGTTTAATCCTTTATTTTCTACAAAACATGGTGAGATTGACAACCTCATCGCAAGTTGGGGACAAAGTTCTATGGTTGTGTTGTGCAGGTCTCCATGTTGCTACTAGCACCGGTAGTGCGCCCTGCCAAAGCTCAGCTAGTAACACCTTTGGGGTGTTTCCTTGCTCCTACTGGTTCGATTAAACCTTGGTTTCATAACTGAGGGAAAACTTGCTGCTGTGCTCATCATACCTTCCTCTTGGGGTTCCCAACGAGCTCTACGTCGAACAACAAGCACATCAGGATCCAACCAACTTATTGCAGCAAACAAAGCAAACTAAGCAAACGAAAACTAAGAACGAAAACGAAGACGCTCCAAGAACAACACAATTGTGCATGAAACAATAAAAATAAAGTGTCTAGAAAGACCTGAGATTTTTATTGATGAAGAAGGGGATGCCTTGGGCATCCCCAAGATTTGATGCTTGTACTTCTTGGGTATTTCTTGGGGTGACACGGGTGGCATCCCCAAGCTTGAGCTTTAGTCCATTCTTCATCTCATTACTTCACTCTTTCCTTACACCTGAAATTCTTCCTTCATACAAAACTTCACACAATCTTTATTAGCAACATTAGCTCAAGATAATAAGTCTTTGGGTTCAGTTTCAACACCAATAAAACTTCCATTAAAACACAAGCTACTGTAGTGCTTCCCTCAAAAATCTCAATTCCGCAAAAAGAACTCAAAAAGGAATCAACAAGCAAATGCAAATAATGGCAGAAATCTGTCAAAACAGACCAGCAGGTAAAAACAAATTTTTTCAAAGACCTTCTGTTGCTCAAATCGAAAATTGTTGAACTAACTAAAGTTGGATAA
The DNA here is from genome assembly GCA_916181665.1 of Avena sativa. Taxonomy (NCBI): domain Eukaryota; kingdom Viridiplantae; phylum Streptophyta; class Magnoliopsida; order Poales; family Poaceae; genus Avena; species Avena sativa. The sequence goes on along the minus strand of OV702295.1, from coordinate 451,769,051 downwards.
CAACCTGGGTCAGAAGCACAAAACTCCACACCACAAAACGACGTACAGAGGTTTTACACGAATTTTTATAGCGAAGCACAAAAATCTGTTTCGGGACAGCAACTTTCCCAAGTCTTACTTCTCTCTCATTAGAGGTTATTCTTGGCACAAAAACCACACAAAAAGGATAAGGAGAGGTTATTACTGAGGCAATAACTTCCAAGACTCAATAAAACTATTGGGTTATCTTCCAATAAGTACTTTTCTTTAACGCCTTTAAGTTATGCATGATAGTTTGAGAAGATGCTCACATAAGAAATATGAATTGAAGTAAAAGAGAGCATCAAGAAGCAAATTCAAAGCACATTTAAGTCTAACCCACTTCCTATGCATAGGAATCTTGTAAACAAACAAGTCATGAAAGCACAAAGCAACAAGCATAGTAAAGCAAAACAAGTGCAACTTCAAGACTTTCAACATAAAAGGGGAAACTTAATATTATTAAGATACATAAAACCATGTTTCCCTCTCTCATAATAACTTTTAGTAGCATCATGAATAAAATTAACAATATAAATATCACATAAAACATTCTTATCATGAGCCACATGCATAAAACAATTATTACCCTCCCTATAAGCATAGTCATTCTTATTAATCGTAGTGGGAGCAAATTGAACAAAATAGCTATCGTTATTATCCTCATCACCATAATCATCAAATATAGGAGGCATATTGTAATCATAATTAATTTTCTCCTCAATAGTAGGTGGACTGAAAATATCATATTCATCATTGTAATTATCATATATTGGAGGCATAGAACATCAGCAAGTTTCCCTTAAGTGAATTACCCAAGGTTTATCGAACTCAGGGAGGAAGTGGTCAAAGGTATCCCTCTCAAGCAACCTTGCAATCAAGATACAAGAAGTCTCTTGTGTCCCCAACACACCCAATACACTTGTCAGGTGTATAGGTGCACTAGTTCGGCGAAGAGATAGTGAAATACAAGTGGTATAGATAATTATAAGTGGTAACGGTGCCAGAAAATAGCTTTGATGGTGCGTGGAAAAGACTAAAGGCAATCTGAAATAAAGATGGAAGAAAGCAAACATGTAACAGATCTAGTTGCAAACGGTGTTTCAATGTTTAGAAATAAGGCCTAGGGATCATACTTTCACTAGTGAACACTCTCATATAAATATCTTCTCTTCATGATACTACTCTGAACTACTCTCCGGTTGGACACTCTAATCCATGGTAGGGCTATAACAGCACACCTCAAAGTTCACTTTCCGCATCTAGATAACCCCACACTATCACCTTGAGCACTAGATGGTTCCAACAAACACCATAATTTCGTAGAGACATCCAACTACAAATATAACTCATAACAAGTATTTGTAATCTCTAGCCTAAGTGCCACCATGGTGTGCACGCTGTCACTTTCACACACATGGGGAGAGCAGAGATCTATTAAAGCACTTGAGTAGCAAGGTAGATCTACTAGATTACAAAGCTCATGATCACAATATGATCATGCATAGAGAGAGAGATGAACACATAGCTACAAGTAGAACCCTTAACCTCGAGAGAGAACTACTCCCTCTTCATCATGGGAGTCAGCAACGGCGATGGAGATGGTGGTGGAGATCGATGGAGATGGCGGTGAAGAGGACTCCTTCCCTGCCGCCGGTATCACAGGGGAGCACCGCCCCTTAGCACCCTTCCTTCATGGCTTCTTGGGAGCCATTCCCCATGGAGATGGGATCCATGGGGGAGGCAAAAAAGTGGCTTTGGTGGCTGCAAATTCGTGGGTGGAGGTGTCTCCCACGAATTAGGTGTCCTCTCTTTATATAGCTTCTCGGATTCCTGTCACCCCATCTTGGGCTGTAGTAAATTGGGCTAACGGGCCCATCTGGACTCAGAATCAGCTAAATTTTATGTCTAGAACATTTGTCGTGAAATTTCCAACAACTTTGTAGTTGAAGAGTTTTCCGTTTGACACCGTCTTCAACCCGAAACGTGACCATCTTCAAAAAGAGTTCTGAGACAAATTTCTGGAAAATCCCAATTTAACTCCAACAAGGTTTCCACTTGTATTCTTGGTAATTCCTACACATCAAAGTGTAAAACAAGAACATTGTGCACTTTTGCAACTATTAGTAGGTTAGTCCAAATAAATCATAAACTTTATATAAAAGGGAGTATCAAAGGCATATTATTAGCATAAAACCATCAAAAATTATAGATACGTTATGGACGTATCACTTGCTTTCACTTGCACTGAGTATGAGCTCTACTCGTATTTCCAATTCCCCAAAACCAATAATGCCAAAAGTGTCCACCATACCTACCTATTAGCATCATTTGCTATTCCGTGCATATTCAATATGCCTTGTTTTCTTCCAAATAAAATGTTTGCTTGTTATGAGAAAGTTAGTTAGTAAAGTTCTCATGAACTTGATGGCACACTTTATTTCTTGCATTTAATAAACCTGAACCATTGTGACTATCCATGAAAGTTATATGCTTGCAAATTATAGGCTGGGGATTAGCAGAATCGTGTTGTCACGGGGAACGCTTTCAACACCTGTAAATATATACCCAGTTGGTATCATGCTCTTTTGTTTACGGATGTCATTGGTGTGAAATAAAAGGGGAGCTTGTAAGTCCATAGAGTTATGTATGTGTGTTAGAGAAACGCCTGGGCCGCCGGTCTAATCCATTCCTAATCATGGTGGAAACCTACAGTGTAACCATAATGAGCAATCTATGAAGCATTCTTCTTATAAAGAGAGAGAGAGATAGTTATTGAAAAAAATAAAAAAAGAGATGAGAAAAGAGGAAAGAGAGAAAAAATCACCGTTTTCCCATGGTAAATAAGAAGATTGTTGAGATGCTCGTTGTCTACTTGCCTTGTCATTTTGATATGGGGATTCTTCTATATCATCGGGCAAGGGGTACCCCGTTGGCAGTTCTCTATGATACACATGTATTTACTATGACAAGAACTTACTTGTAACTAAAGTTGAGTAGCATGAGGAGCGACCCTCGTACTCAAGGGACATGAGATTTCCAGTTTATAGTCTGTCAAGCTTATAACTCGTATTGGGCCTCACTTTCACCTTAACCATTTAAAGATGCTTATGATAGGGGCAATGAGAGCTCAAAGCTAATGAGTACCATACTTTCAGCATTTGGAAGCCTTTCAAACTTTTCAAAACCTTTTCATTCCCTTGTTGAGTCACCACATATTCTATGAGCACTTTCTTGAGAGCATGGTTGTCATTCTTAGTATAATATGCTTGTCTCAAAACTTGATTAATTGTGTCATGACTTTGATGCTTGTAATTTTGATATCTTTACTTCTAGTCTTCACTTGAACTTCAGAGGTGCCTTGGCATTTATGTTTGCTATACAATCAAAGGCAAGCAAGATACCACTCTATCATACCTTGTAATGAGCATTGCAATGTTGCTTATGTTTATGTTTCATGCTATTTATTATTTTTGAGTTGGAATCTATTCATAGCTTGCAATGATTATTAAGAAAACTAAGTTGCATACTCTTTATTATGAATTGCCTAAGTAGTTGATCATATGCTGAGAATATATACATCTTGTGAAGCAAATGTGCTCATGAAAGTTTCTTTTCTCGCACTCAGTTTTCAACTGAATTGCTTGAGGGCAAGCAATAAGCTAAGCTTGGGGGGAGTTGATACGTTCAAAACGTATCTACTTTCCCGAACATTTTTGCTATTATTTTTCCTCTAAACTTGTGTGGTTTGGATACAACTAACACGGACTGACACTGTTTTCAAAAGAATTACGTTGGTGTCTAGTTTTTGTGCAGAAAATCAACTACCAGGAAAAATCTTGGAAAATATGCCAAAAATCCTATTTCACCAGAAGAGGAGGGCCACGAGGGTCCCACACCACCTGGCCACGCAGGCCAGGCCAGGCCATGCCTGGGGGTGGTGTGGCCACCTCGGTCACACCCTCGGCCTCCCTCTTCTCCTATAAGTTGCCTCTTGACCTAAAAACCAAGGGGGGTTCGACGTTTTTCCAAAAAGAGTTCTGCTACGCCGCCACCACCAGATTCCGCGATTCGGAACCAGAAACTCCATTCTGGCACCCTGCCGGGACAGGGAATTGGAGGAGATCATCGCCATCATCATCACCATCGCTTCTCCATCGACCATCCATGAGTAAGTAATCCTCTGCTGTAGGCTATGGGGATGGTAGGGATTGGACGAGATCGTTCATGTAATGGCACAAGATTGTTAGGGCATGGTGCCTAGTATCTATTATTAGTGCTTTTTGACTTTGTTGCAACTTGTTATGCTCAATGCTTGTTACTAGGGTCCGAGTGCCATGATTTCAGATCTGAACATGTTATTGATTCATTATGATGGTATTGTTTATGGTCTTACCTGCAAGTTGGATACACATATTGTTGTCCAGAACCAAAGTCCCCAAAGTGACAACAATCGGGATAACCAGAGGGAATGACTTTGATGTGAGGATCACATGTGTTCATGGAGTGTTAATGCTTTGCTCCGATACTCTATTAAAAGGAGCACCTTAATTGCCAATAGTTCCCTTGAGGCCCCGCTTCAAACAAGATGGCAGGACAAAACATGTTGTGCAAGTTCTCATTGCGAGCACGTATAACTATATATGGAACACATGCCTATGATTATTTAGTACTTCGATGCTTTATCTTATTTATCTGCAAATGCCCTACGTTTTGATTGCTATATGAATTGTCTTGTCCATTCAACGCCCGTCCATCCATCCCTATGTCTACCGCGCTTTAATCCTACTGTTTACTGCTACTGTCTTTATTTTTACTACTGCTATTACTTTGCTATTGCTACTATAAAAAACTGTTGCTACTGATAAACTGCTGTGAGCAACATTGTTTCCAGGTGCAGCTGAATTGACAACTCAGTTGTTAAGACTTATAAATATTCTTTGGCTCCCCTTGTGTCGAATCAATAAATTGGGTTTCACTTCCCTCGAAAATACTTCGATACACCCCTATACTTGTGGGTCATCATGGACCGCTCCTGCGTTTGATATGGAGCTATTCCGTGCATACTTACACAGGTACATGAGCATGACACGGTTGCGTCTCGTCCACCATGCACATGATGATGAAAGATACCCTAGCCAGTCGACTATGGAGCCTAGACAATCAGCGGTAAATACACTTTTCTTCGTTACTGGACTTGGTAGCCTACATAATGTGTACTTATCTACTATACAAATGCAGGCCGATATGACATGGGAGCTACAGACTGAAGTGCATCAGTGGGGACATTCGCTCTCGTCCGCTCCTCTTCTTGTACCACGTCAGCACGCTCAGTCCTTTGTCAGGCATGTCGAGGAAAGACTAAAGAGTATCTATGCGACCATCACGTGCACGAACGTTTCAGACGTCGTTCAGCACCGAGCAGCATAGCCTCCACCGCGTCACCCCATGGGGGAGGGCACATCACGTCACTCCATGCAGGCTCACCCACCACGTCACTCCACGCATGAGTGCACCCCGCGTGCAGACCAGACACTACTCCGAGGCTTGGGGAGGCCACAACAGGAGACACCGACTGCACCTATCCGCCACGGGCCTCGTCCACGGATCTCACAACAGGAGACACCGAGAGCACCACCTCCAGACCAGGCTGGAGGCTTAGCATGGCAGCAACAGTAGGAGACACCGAGAGCACCACCCCCAGATCAGGCTGGAGGCTCAGCGTGCCAGCAACAATAGCAGTTTACTTTCGACCAGTGGCATCAGCAGCCATAGTTTACTTTCGACTAGTGGCAGCAGCAGCAGCCGCAAGTCCCATTCATGGGCTATCGTCGTGAGGGTACACATTTTCCTATCTATTTTGGTTACTTGTAGTGTATAATCATTGAGTACTTAATATTTTTACATGGCAGGAGGATATGGAGACCCAAGCATGTCCTTAATGGGTTCGTGGGCGACTAATGAGGAGGATTAGCAGACTCAGCAGGATCAGGTTGACTGGTTTGGACTGTATCAAACGCAACAGACTCCACCACCTTTCCCTACACAGGATACACAGACCTAGGGTGACGGGTCAACTCTACCTCCCCGTAATGTGGGGCCTCCTAGAAGGTACGGATGGAGTTCACCGACGCCAGGGCAACCTCGTGACCAGTGGTAGTGATATCTATCTATGTATGAGACTTGTATCTTGTATCTATCTATGTATGAGACACCTTTCGATAAACATTTTTTATTCGACAAATACTTCAACATAGCTTGTAACACAGTTCAACATAACTTGCGGTACATAAATAAGAGCGCTCTCTATCCCTACGACTATGCCCTTACCCTTCGACGATGCCTTCTTCATGGTCTGTTCTCTTGCCCTTACCCTTCGACGATGCCTCGACCGATGATGCCTTGCCCTTACCCTTCAACGATGCCTCGCCTTTACCCTTCTTCTTGGCCAGCCTTTCATCCCACTCAGCTCTCCACTTAGTCCCAGCGGCAGGCGTCATGAATATATCATCTTCATCTTCACTCTCTTCTAGCTTGTCATTGCTCTTCTTGGCCTCGGCCTTGTCACGCTCTGCTCTATCCCTAGTACCACTGACCAGCGGCATGAAGAGATCATCGGAATCTTCACTCTCTTCAATCCAAATCCAAGGGAGCATGACATTCTGTTGCCTTGCCTCTTCGTTAAATAATCTTTGATTGCCCCCACCTAGCATTGATACGAAGTAGCTCTTGTCGTATCTCCTCTGGAGTCCTCTTCGGCCACCCTTTTCTACGCAATCCCTCACCCAGATCAGTGAGGAGATAATCACTAGCAATGAGTTCCTCCAATGGGGCTAGATTGTTGTCTATCGTAAAGTTCCTAGCCAAATGAAAAAGGTTGATGGACATGTTTGTCTCGAAACTACGATCATAGGGAAAACCGGGAAACATACTGACTAAAAACGGGGTGGCTTTGCTTAAACAACTGCGTGGGGAGGGGTTTTATAGGGTAAATGAATAAAAAATGGCGGGAAACATTTGGCGGGAAGCATTTTGGCGGGAGATATTTTGGCGGGAAACATTCTGGCAGGAAGCATTTTGGCGGGAATGTTTTTTTACGGGAAGCATTTCAGCGGGAAACATTTTAGATACATTGTCTCCAAAATTAACTGACATGTTGAATTTAAGATACATCACAACACTATAACTGAAATAAAGATACATCATGACACTATAATTGAAATGAAGTTACATCAAGACACTACAACTGAAATTAAGATACATCAAGACACTACAACTGAAATTAAGATACATCAGGACACTACAACTGAAATGAAGTTATATCAAGACACTACAATCGGAATTAAGATACATCGGTACTGAGACATACGTCTACCTTCCTTGAGTCCAGCGCGGGTATTTCCCGGTCTTGTCCCCACGTTCCTCTGTCGCCCGCGCCTCGGCAGCTCTTTCTCTTAATCTCTTCCTTTCCGCCTCACGGGCCTCCTTGCGCACATGTTCCTGCCGCTCCTCTTCCTCCCTTCTCTTCCTGTTCATCTCGTGGTTTCGAGTTTGCTCTGCTCGAAATTCTTTCATTTCTCTCTCCCGTTTCTTCTTTCTGTTCGCGGCCTTCCTTTCAGCACGTTCCTCATCAAGAAAGCTCTCCCTTGCACATCGGCTCCTGTCTGCAATCTCCTGCACGGCCCAGGCTGGCTGCTCCGTGTCAATCCAATGGTACCACTTGCAAGCAAATCAATGGAATGAATAAAAGAACACATGATAACATGAATGGTTCATATTAACCATGCTCTGGGAACATACCGGAGGCCTCTCGTACGACGAACTTATTTGTCGGGGCGGGCTTGCGTCGTAGTTGGGACACATGAAAAACTTCATGCCCATGCAAGTGGAGAAATCGATCGACTCCTTGACCTTCGCGAGATGGCTGCACCAACAACGCTCGTGTCTCACCCCTTGCGGCAACCTGGCATCTTTCATCTTTGTAGGCCTATACTCTGGTTCCGAACATGGCACACTCATGATGGAGAGGGGAAGGAAATGCGAGAAAAAGAGGAAGAACAGGTGGAGAGATACCCTCGGTGCCAGTATTTATAGGGGCAACTAGTAGGAATTGGCGGGATGAAACGGCGGGAAGAAGTGGCGGGAGATAAACGGCGCGAAAGAGTAGCGGGAGAAATACTAGAGGGGAAAAGAACGACGCGAAATAGTGGGGGGATTCTACCCGCGGGTGATAAACGCTGAACCGCTGGATTAGCCTAACCAGGCGCATGATCCATGCAGCCGTCGGTTTTTAAAAAGACGACCCTGTCTCGTCGTCTGTTGAAAAAACGACAGGGCCTGTCGGTTTTTGAAAAAACGACTAGCTGGCTGACAGCCCTCTGACAGGTCCGTCGGCTGTTCAAAAAACGACAGGGCCTGGTCGTTTTTTCAAAAAACGAGACCACGTTAGATTTGTAATTTCCCTTTTTCGCATAATATTTGTAAAATTGATTAAAAAATGTATTATTTAAAAAAAATAGCAACATTACCTACCTATTTACTCCACCGTAATATTGTTTGAGTATACAAGAGTAAAAGAGGTATTCAATTTCTTTCTAGCAATTTTTTTCTCAGCAACATTGAATATTTTGTTCTCCAAATCGAGACATATAGGTGCAAAAGAAGTTAAGTGGACTTTTTATAAAATTGATGAAAGGTAAAATAGAAGCAGAATGGATGGAATTGCATTGCATTGCAAGTGTTTTAGAAAGAATACTGAAAAAAAGGAAATTTAGACACTATTTGGGTTTGCTCCTTCTCTTGTCATGTCGATAATTTTTGCACTACCAAGACACAACCAATATCGAGGCTCTTGCTTTCCTCAAAGTAGCGAGGCATCTTGTCGGGAAGCAGACACTGGTGGCGATGGTGGCAACGGGCCATTCAAGTGGTCGGCGATCTTCGTGGATATAAGATTGGTGCTTTGCCAACTACATAAGAGAAAGTTCCTTATTTGACCGGCTTAAAATCTGCTTCCCTATTTCACACTAGAAAAAATTCTTCCCATTTTGACATCTAAACTTGCTTTCTTTCCCTAATTGACACTGCCGTCTATTCCATCGGTCGATTTGTTCAATGGACAAACATACCCTTACACAACGGGTCAACACCAAAGAGGCAGGGACCAAATGATACAACCAGAGCCCCCCCGTCCCTGAGCCCGCGCTAGCTCAACCCTAGCCCCGGAGTGGCGGCGGCGGGTGATTGCGATGGGCGGCGCAGGAACAAAGGCGGCTGGTGGCGCAGGCACGGCGGCGCCGGAGCCATGGGTGTGCCTCTAGGGTGAGTTCTCTTTCTCTGCTCCAAATTTCTCGTACTTAGATTGTTCGTGTTCTATAGATCAAGATGATGGTGGCAATCAATCCTCGCATCCATCTCCCTGAGAATAAGTTTGATGGTGGCAATATCTCTCCAAATGTTGTAGTAGATGGTAACTAAGCAGTAAGAAAGCAACCCAAAATAAGTTGACTCAAATATATGGCTATATGCATCCTATGCCTCCAAATGTGGTTCTGTTTTCCAATAAAGAGAAATGTTTCTTTCTAAAACATTCTTTTTGTCATAAGAATTATTAGGGGCAAAGAGTCTTTCCATGTTTCTATTTGACACCGTTAGTTTTCAAAATAAACTAGAGTGTCAATTGAGAAAAGAAAGGAAATTTAGATGTCAAAATGGGAAAAAAAAATTTACTAGTGTCAAATAGGAAAGCAGATTTTAAGCCAGTATCAAATAAGAAATTTTCTCATTACATAGTATGCAAGTGCACAAGGTTAAAAGGGACCGTGCTATAGTAACTCCTCGTCTTCCTTGTCATGCCAAGAGGACCTGTCAATATGCAGTTTTGCATCTTGATCCTCGAGATGACATCGAGTCGAGCTCTTGAACCAGCAATGCCATCCCCCATTTGAAATCTAATAAAATTATTATCCTTTAATACAAAAAAAAATAATGAAAAGTTTTAGCAAAAATACGATTTATGTAATCGCAACCGAGGAGTTCAAAATAGAGTCGATTTTCAGAACCCGGTCATGAACGGTTGTTCACAAGACCCCAGCTATGGAATATTTTCTAATTCGGGGCAGGAGTCTTGCAAAGTATGTAAAAATTGTAACAGAGCTGACGTCACATGAGGGGCAAGTTCCAGAACTTAACTAAAAACTCATTTCCTAATTTCTCATTTTTTAAAGCATAGCAAACAACCATACATATTATTTGATAAAAAATAGCATGGGTGGATTTTAACTTAATATCGTGGCCGTGCGTGCGTGAACTATCTATAAGATTTTAGTAAACGTATAAATGCACTTTTTACCATATCTACGAAGTGTGTGCACAGAAAACTATCTTTATTGGTGTTATTTTATTTTTATGATGGTTCCTTGAAGTGGATTATTAGATTGGTGACATAGATTTTGAGACCGCACCGTCACTTGTGTATTTTCTTCTTAAAAAGGGAACAATATCCGTTGCAGTAAAAGAAATGACCAAATATTTAGAAATTAAATAGTCTTTTAATATTTAAACATGTTTTAGTGTATAGATAGTAAGTGGATAGACAAATCCACGATATCTAATTCAGAACGGAGGGTACACGCTCTTCACGTCGATAATGACCACCAGCGTGGTAATTGTTGAAGAAAAAGGTAAAACATCTCCGGTTTCTTGTCAATGCAGATACGATGCGACGTCGTGAACAGGAAAGGTTAGACATGCTTCGCAACGTTGTGCGCATTTGTGTGGTTATGATAAATCCTAATGCATTGCTGAAGTGTGTGGATGCTAAGGATCCATACATTTGTACTACTGCTACCTTGAAGCTGAAGGGGTTTGACTTCACGTTTCGCCAGGAGGCTGCGGACTTTGTTCCTGATCTCGCTTTCACCCCTTTTTTCTGGAGGCGTAAGGGGGATGATTCTGAGGATGATGGCACTGGCCAGAAAGACGCGGATTCACCTGTTGATGAGAGTGCACCGTGGTCTCAAGGGAATCACATGGATGTTGATAACACGGGTGTTCATTCAGCTACGGGAGGCCCTCCCGTAAACACCGTTTCTTCATTACCTGTCTTTGCGGTTACTCCTTTTAACCCGCGACCTCAGACTTTGCGGGGGAAAGCTATTGTGGATGCTGCACGTCGCTCTCGTTCAGGTTTTCAGCGTCCCGGAGTTCTTCTCGCTCCTTCGCCGGGGCTACGGGCCACTTCACCGATCTCCCTGCTATGGGCGAAGGAGACCTAGCCTATTACTCTCTCTCCGGCTCGACCTCCTACTCCTTCGCCGGTGGACTTCGTCGACTTGCCTGTTGTGGGGGTTTCTGCTTGGGAGCGGACCGACCTGCTCTAGCAGCCGTCTCCCGCTCCTTCGACGACGGACCTCGTCGTGCCTGCTGTGACTCCAGCTAGGGAGCGGCCCGCTCCGCTCCAGCAGAGGGCGGTTGAGGCTACTGATCTGCCGTCTGCTGGCCGTGCGCCTGCGGAGGGGCCGGAGCTGCTGGAGGCCCCTCTGGCGGTGGCCCCCTCATCTTCATCGGCTGGGCTCCTGGAGGTCTCTCTTTCGGGGACTGTGACGTCGACATTGGCGGACATGTCCATGCCGGTGGTGGTGCCGGCTGTGGGGGGGACTGCGACTGCTACGCAGGCACCTGCAGCTGGCGCTACAGTTGGCGCTCGGAAGAAGAAGTCATCGATGTTCCCGGTGCTTCGCAGGAGCGGAAGACACACGGAGGGCCACGATGGTGCTTCTGTGACAGACATGGATACTTTGGAGAAGGCCATGCGCAGAAAGGCTGTAAAGAACCTGGACTCTGGTGGTAATTTTGCATCTTCCAAATCTTTTATTTCTTTTCCATCTACTAGTATTTCATCTAAGCTAAACTCTGTTGGTATTATTCTAGGTAAGAATGCTAGTGATATTTCAATTTCTGCTAAGGTCTTGAAGCGGATGGAATTTGACCGGCTAACGGTTGTTCCTAAAGCTTCGACCTCTTATATTCCCTCTTACTCGTATGATGAGGATGCGGACCATTCCACGAATGGTCAGCTCCTGCCTCATCTAGTAGGTGAAGTTCTGAAAGTTGGTTTGGATGAGGACAGTTTAAGCTCATTATATGAGCTCACTGCTTGTGGTCGCAAATCGACTTCTGGGAAAAAATGTAATAAATCTCGTAAACGAGATCTTGCTCCTAAATCTATCATTGTTTCCCAATGAATGACATGTTTTTGAATAGCAGAGGTTTTTGAGACTTGGCTAAACATCTACACATTGCACTTTGTTCTAGGGAACACAATTTAGATTTTGTGGCTATCTCTGAAACAGGTAGACGAGAATTCTCACAGAGTATGCTGGTCCGCCTTTCGGGTGGTTTAGACTTTGTGTGGCATTCTCATCCACCTAGGGGATGGTCAGGGGGTATTTTACTCGGTGTGCGAGCGGATACCATGGACATATTAGCAGTTTCGGAAGGGGAGTTCCATATAAAACTTCATATCTGTAACAAGGCTGATAGTTTCAAATGGAGTCTGGTCGCAGTGTACGGTGCTGTCCAAGAGGCTTTCAAGGCTGACTTTCTTCGTGAATTGGTGAACCTAGCAAAAGACAATCCACACCCTATTCTGATAGGGGGAGATTTTAATTTGCTTAGATTCCCACACGAGAAGAGTAGAGGCCGTTTTGATGATCATTGGCCTTTCCTTTTTAACGCTGTCATTGATAGTTTGGATTTAAAGGAAGTGTCGATGATTGGAAGACAGTTTACTGGGGCCAATTCTTTGCCTGAACCTACATACGAAAAACTTGATTGTGTACTCATGGACTCTGATTGGGAAGATCATTTCCCTCTAGTCACGGTACGCGCTCTCGAACGTATTGAGGCTCTGTCGGATCATGCTCTCATCCTGCTTACCACGGGGTTACCATCATCTCACTCGGCTCGCCCGTTGAAATTTGAACTGGGATGGCTAACACGAGATGGTTTCCAGGATATGGTGAAAGCGGTGTGGGAAAGACCGGCTGAGGGCGATACCCCAGTCCAGAGGTGGAATAATAAAGTGCGTATGACACGTAAACACCTTGGAGGTTGGGCGAGACACACAATCGGTATCCTCAAAAAAGAGAAAATTAGGCTTTCTGCTATTATTGATGACCTTGAAGCCCTAGCAGAAATACGGCTGCTAACTCCGCAGGAAATTGAGCTCAAAAGCCAATCGAATGTGGAGATTGCCCGGTTACTGAGGGAAGAGGAACTCAAATGGTATCAACATTCTAAATCGCAGTTTATCTTGCAAGGGGATTCGAATACTAGATACTTTCACAGTGTAGCCAATGACAGACACAAGAAGAAATGTATTCATTCCTTAATGCATGATGACGAACCGATTGAAGGATACGACCAGTTGAAATCTTATATAACAAGCTATTATAAAGCTCTATTGGAAAACCGGATGAAGGTTCTTTCACTATGGACGAATCTCAAATAACCGATGTGCCCCAGGTCTCCAATGAGGAAAATAGCTATCTGACCTCTCCTTATTCTAAGGAGGAGGTCAAATTAGCGGTTTTCCAAATGGAACATAATAAGGCACCTGGTCCTGATGGATTCCAGCGGAGTTCTACCAAACTTTCTGGGATGTCATCAAAACAGATCTCCTCGCTATGTTCGGTGCTTTGCACCTGGGACAACTTGAGCTGTTTCGTTTGAACTTTGGTGAAATTATCTTATTACCCAAGGTTAATGAAGCAGAACGGATACAATAATATAGACCGATCTGTCTTCTTAATGTTAGTTTTAAGATTTTTACTAAATTTGCTACTATTAGGCTAAATTCTATGGCTGATCATGTTGTTAGACCTTCGCAAACTACTTTTATGCAAAGTCGTAACATTCTTGATGGCATAGTAACTTTGCATGAAACTGTTCATGAACTTCATAGGAAGAAACTGAACGGGGTCATTCTTAAAATAGATTTTAAGAAAGCCTACGATAATGTCAAGTGGTCTTTCCTTCAGCAAGTGCTTAGAATGAAAGGCTTCTCCGCTGAATGGCGTGCTTTAATCAATAGCTTTGTGGTCGGAGATAGTGTTGCCATCAAAGTCAATGACGATATTGGTAGCTACTTTCAGACTAAAAAGGGGCTAAGACAAGGAGATCCATTATCACCAATGCTATTCAATATAGTGGCTAATATGCTCTCCATCTTGATTGAACGCGCCAAATCAAAGGGCTATATTGAAGGGGTGATTCCTCATCTAGTGGATGGTGGTTTATCTATACTTCAATATGCGGATGATACAATTCTCTTTATGAAACATGACCTCGAAAAGGCAAAAAACCTGAAACTTATTCTTTCAGCTTTTGAGCAACTATCGGGATTAAAGATTAATTTCTACAAGAGTGAATTGTTTTGTTTCGGTGAGGCTCAAGAAGCGACTAGTCTTTATAATGAACTGTTCGGTTGTAGCCACGGTGTTTTTCTGATCAAATATTTGGGCATACCGGTACACTACCGTAGGCTTACAAATGTTGAATGGAAAATTGTCGAAGAAAGACTACAACTGCGTTTGAGCAGTTGGAAAGGTAAATTATTATCCATAGGAGGAAGATTGATACTCATAAATTTAGTACTCAGTAACATGGTACTTTATATGCTATCTTTCTTCCAACTACCGAAAGGAGTCTTGAAAAGGTTAGATTATTTTAGATCAAGATTCTTTTGGCAAGGAGATAACGAGAAAAAGAAATATAGACTGGCTAAATGGAGTGTGCTGTGTCGTCCCAAAGAACAGGGTGGGCTTGGTATTCATGATTTGGAAATCAAGAATATGGCCCTCCTTAGTAAATGGCTCTTCAAGTTATTAACTGAAGAAGGAATATGGAAAACTCTTATTAAAAAAAATATGTTGGATCAAAAGCATTGTTCCAAATGGTTTGGAAACCGGGAGACTCTCACTTTTGGGCTGGCCTGATGGCGACAAAGAAACATTTTCTTCGCTATGGCACATTTTCTATTAATAATGGGTCTCAGATAAGGTTTTGGGAGGATAAATGGCTTGATCAGGCTACCCTCCGAGAACAATATCCAGCGTTGTATTCCATTGTTCGCTATAAAGGGGAGACGATTGCTACTATATTGGAATCTTTTCCACCCAATATAACGTTCAGAAGGGATTTAACTGGTGTCAGACTTGACTTTTGGATCATGCTGCTACATAGATTGGCGCAGTTCTAGTTGACAGATGAGCCAGATGAATTCCGATGGAATCTAACTGAGAATGGTTCTTTCTCGGTTAGTTCTTTATACAACGCTTTAACCTAGCCAGTAATACCAGTTTTAGATAATAGGATGATATGGAAGATGAAGATACCTCTTAAAAACAAGATTTTTTGCTTGGTATCTTTGTCGTGGAATTATCCTTACAAAAAGACAACCTTATTAAACGCAATTGACATGGGAATCCGAACTGCGTGTTTTGTCTCCACAAGGGGACAATCAAACACCTGTTTTTCCAATGCAATTTTGCACGGTCTATATGGTCAGTCACCCAAGCAGCTTCTGGCTTGTCTCCACCACGTAGTATTGCCAACATTTTTGGGAATTGGTTACATGGTATAGATAACAAGTTTAGGACACTTCTTCGGATTGGAGCGATGGCATTAATTTGGTCGCTATGGCTATATAGGAATGATAAGGTTTTTAATGATGTTAACTGTTCCCTTCTGTAGGTTATTTACAGGTTGACGCATACCCTTCGGGCTTGGTCGGCGCTACATCATGTGGAGCTGAGAGACCTTTTTTTGGAGGTGTGTACGAGGCTGGAGGATACTGCACGAGACCTATTTACTAGACATGGATGGCAGCATAATCTTCGGATCGGTCAGCCTCCAGCTCCTTTGGCGTAGTTGCATTTACTTTGTTTTTGTAACTCGCTATCGAGTTTTTTTTTTGTTTGGACTCGTTTGAGTATTTTTGCCGGCTATGTGTATCCTAGCTATGCAGAGGCCGGGTGTAATACTTAAACTTTTGAGTAATAAAACGTCTCTTATTTAAAAAAAAATGCTTCGCCTTAAATTCAACGAATAACAAGCAATTGTTAACTCCTATCCTATGATGAGGATTGGGGTGGTTTACGAGCGAAGCTTCCATTTCAGCCCTGGCAGCAAGGGCACACGGAAAGGCCAGCAGCTCGAGAGAGAGAAAAAAAGGCAGATATTTCCAAGAACCTTTTTCCCATTAGGCCAAGCTAGCTGATCAGGATAAACTCCAAGGGACAAGACAAGAAAAGATGGCATCTAATTAGAATATGCTCCAAGAAAGGAGGTCGTTGTCATCAGCTAATTTGGATATACATTCGTGCTTCCATTCACTCGCTATAACCGTGTTCATTTGTAGACGTATTAGATGACGTCGCCGAGAGCTCTCTAACTTTAGCTTGATATACACAGAGATATTATCTCTGTTTTAGGTAAATCTTACTCCCTCCAACCTAAATTAGTTGTCTCAAATTTGTCAAGATACAGATGTATCTAATACTAAATCATGTCTAGATACAATCGAACCTACACAAATCTAAGACAACTAATTTGCGTCGGAGGGAGTACTGTATTTTTCATAAACAACGCAGTTCATAGTATCATATAACTACTTTAATGTTTTTTCTTAATTTGTAATAATTCGTAACATATTCATCCATATAACAAATTAGTGTTCATTGTTACGCCTGGAAATTGATCTCGTTCCAAAACATTGTCTATATGTAGTAAATATTTACGGGAAACACCACGTGTTTTCCTATGAAAAAGCACATGCCAGTTTGCTGTGTTATGATTGAATTTTCTATGAACCACAGAACAAGGAGCGGGGGGTGTCGTGTTGGTCAATGGTTCATGATCTAATCTGCCAATTCTCATAACCAAAACAGCTGGTTTGCGTTTGTTCTCTGCTGGTTTTGAGCCGATTTTATTACATGCTAATTAAAAATTTAAATCAACTGGCTGGCAGATGCTACACGTTTCATGGCCTGTGCGGGTCCGTTCCTACCGTCTTCCTCTTTTTCCATGGAGGATATGCATTGCATTTGAAACATGCAATCGGTGGGCAAATTTGGCACTACCATTTCTTAATTAATTACCAAAGTTTAGGAGGGCTTTAATGACCAGGGCCAGAACCAGCTCTGCGCGAATGCGTCATCGTCACAGCTAGCTTTTTGTCCGCGTCGTTCCGGTCAATCGATGGGCTGTTTGGTGGCGTGCCATCTTTTGCATTTTTCTCCTTCTATAATTTTATAATTCCTCATGTTATGTCCGTAAGACTAAGAGGCTCAAGGGTTTCGTGACGTAAAGTTTTGTAACGCCCTATGTTTGCCCCACGTAAAGAACATCTTTGCAAAATTTATGCAAATATTTTTTCATCTTTTGAGAAAGTTGCTTTGCCAAATGTTGAACAGGTGGGTGAAGGAGCAACTATGTGAACCATGACATATGCCATGCATTTGTTGCTCATTTCGTCATTAGATTTATTAACCTTGTCTACATGTGTGCGCATGCTCCAACCTACATATTTGTCACGACACAAGCTTACATGCCAGGCCTCGTCGTCTCGACAACTGGTGGCAGCAGTACAGTTGTCGCGACTCAAACTTACGCACCACACCTCATCGGGAGAAGTAGTTGGCCGTGACGGTAGGGCTGCGAAGTAATTAGGTGTGATGTATTATGTGACCTAGTGCCAAAATACCTGTTTTGTGGGTGTAAAATTGCAAAACTGAGAAAAATATATAAATAAAACTAAAAGTTAAAAAAAGGCCCACAACAGGTTGTCCTCCGCAGAAAATGCCGCCCACCTTCCCCATTCCTCAAATCCCCAAACTGCCCTCGCCTCCTACTATAAATAGACCCTCTTGCTGCGCTTACAAAACCTTCCCCATCTTCTCTACCTGCTTATGCATTAGAGCCCCCGGAGTTGCCTTCAGTTTGCAGCTAAGTGCTCTTTTCCGATCTTTTCCTTACATTTCAGTCCTTCTAGTTTCGTCTAGTTCCTGGTCTACTCCCCGTTCCCTTGCCAGCAAGCCCCCGAGCTCTGTCCTATTCTAGTCAGCCGCTCCTTCTTCCTCTCCTCCCTGGGAAGGAGCTCGTCAGATCTGGTCTAGAGAAACCTCCGCTCCCCCCATGTTTACCCTCCCCTTCCTCTGACGGCTGCCGTCCCCCGATGAGGTTGCGCGTGCGCTGCCGCTCCCACTCCTTCTCCGTCGCCTTCCTCTACTGGTTCTACGACTTCTCATGAACTCCTCGCCCCTCAAGAACGCTGCGTCCATCTAGCCTCCTAGCTGATTAGATCTCGATTTCCCTCCTCTTTAGATTCTTGTCTTCTTTGGATCATCTGCTTCCTGCCACCACCAAAAAAAGGTTTTTTTTTCCGGTTCTTGACCCAAGAACCCGACCATGTCGTCGCCGTCGCGCCGGAGCTCCAGCCCGGACAGCAACGTCGAGGGCGGCAGCGGGAGCGGCAGCGCCGGGGACGAGCGCAAGCGCAAGAGGATGCTGTCCAACAGGGAGTCGGCCAGGCGCTCCCGCGCGCGCAAGCAGCAGCGGATGGAGGAGCTCATCGCCGAGGCCAGCCGCCTCCAGGCGGAGAACGCGCGCGTCGAGGCCCAGATCGGCGCCTACACGGCCGAGCTCGGCAAGGTGGACGGCGAGAACGCCGTGCTCCGCGCGCGCCACGGAGAGCTCGCCGGCCGGCTGCAGGCCCTCGGCGGCGTCCTGGAGATCTTCCAGGTGGCCGGGGCGGCCGTCGAAATCCCGGAGATCCCCGACGACCCGCTGCTCCGCCCGTGGCAGTCGCCCTTCCCGCCGCAGCTCGCAGCTGCTGGTGCCATGGCCGACGCCTTCCAGTTCTGAGCCCCAAGAAGAGTACTGCTTCCTACTAGTACTCCTGAAGAAGAAGAGAAGAGTACTACTGCTACTACTACTGGCTTCTCTGGTTAATGTTTAATTATGGTTTGGTTCATGTTTCTTATGGTAATTCTAGACCTATCATTGATAAGTATTTCGTTGTTGTAATCTTGTCTATCATGTCATGGTGCTCCTACCCAAAATGTGTCATAGGAATTTCCTATGGATGGATAACAACTGATTGATTTGTGGGGGAGCATATGGATGGTTGTAATAATATGTCCTGACATGGAAACTTATATATGTCTAGCCTATTTGTATGTACCCTGAAACAAATTGTTTACAGAAATGCTAGTTCCCTTCTACCAAATTTACAGAAATGCTAAGTATATCTTGACATGGAACCTATATATATGTTTGCATCAATTTTATCTGCTTTCCGAATGAATTGTATAATCTACTCATGGTTGATTTGTGATTGAAATGTATGAGGCAATCCTGATTTATTGGTGATTGATTTCTTCTATCTGATAATCCTAGTTGATTGGTGATTGAATATCATCGAATTACGCGAGTCAACTATGTTTGTATATACCATGAATCAACTATGTTTGGTAGTTCTGTTTTCCAAATTTATAGCTTACTGCCAGGGTTTGTAAGTTAGGCACATCCTCATGGTCTGTATCTGAAATCAGCAATCGTGTTCATGTTTCAGTTTTTACAGGTGCATACATATGATGCCTGGGGAGTTTCTTAAAAGGAAGAAAAACCATATGTTTCCTGATATATTGGCATGGAGCCTTTTATCTTTTTGCATCAATTTATTGGTTTGGTGTTGCATCGGCAAGCTTGTTACTCAACTGTATGAGCTGCTACTGGCTGAGTTGTAGAATGAGCTAATCCTGGTTGTTTGGTGATTGACTTGTATCAGATTATCCTGGTTGATTGGTGATTGAATAGCACCAATTGGAATACTCCCTCTGATCCATATTACTTGTCTCTGAATTGGATGTATCTAGCACTAAAACATGTCTAGATACATCCATTTTAGCGACAAGTAAAATGGATCGGAGGGAGTATTAGTTTCCTTTTGCCCTAATTAGCTTACTAGCTGGGATAGCAAGTTAGTAGCCCCTCATGGTTTGTATCTGAAATTATCAAGCACTAGGATTCTTCCCAGTTTTTACCCAACATGTGTCATTATAACCAGAGAGTTGCTCAAAAGGAAGGCACCATCAAATGCACTTGCCGTCTGCAAATATATTTTGATGGAAAAGTTTGTGAGAGTCCACTGATATTTTGATGCAAAACTTGTGTGGATTATGGTTGGGACATTCACATCATCAAGCATCAGGCTTGTTCATATCTTCTAGGTTTGTCGGTTCTTTCGGATTATAAATTAGGCATGCCCGCGTTGTTTGTATCTCAAATTATCTACTACTCCCTCTGTTCAAATATAAGATGTTTTATTAGGGGACGCGGCTTGCCTGCGGCCTCAGCGTGCGACCTTCCCTTTTGCTCAGGATCGTACGGCAATACCGCTCCTTGCAGTTTTTCTGTTTGACGAGAAAAGATAAAACGAAAACAAATCCCTATTTTAGTCTCCTTCCTGTACTCTTTCCATATTCCTCTAGAATCTAGATTCTACATCGAAACAAATAGTAGAACAACAGAGAGGGCAGGAGCGCCGCCCCGATCTCCACGTCCCGTCGTCCCCTCCGCTTCCTCACCCTTGGCTCAGCGTCCCTGCGGAGTTCCCGTGCCATCGTCTTCCTCGTTGTGAGTCTGTGATCACTGGCTTGGCTTCACGACTGCCGTCGTCGCCCGTTGCGAGGGAAGCTTCAGCACCGTGTACCTCGCGCGCCTCTCTGGCCGCCGTCATGCTCCACCACAGCTGCAGTGAGCTACTCCGCCGCGTCTTCCGGCAGGAGCTCGATGGGCTGCTTGCCTGATCCGCGTCCGCACATCGCCCGCCTCCTCCGCCTCGTCGCGTTCGGCGACCAGCATGACGAGGGTGTGCTCGTCCTTGATGACCAGTGTGAGCCGGCAGTGGTGCACGACGACGTGAAGCCTTGAAGGTCTCCGACGTGCTGCTCGACGCCACAATTTACGTCAGGCTCTGCGAGTTTGGGTCCGTGCACGGGGCTCTCTACGTCTGGCCGCCCCTGTGGGATACAACGTTGCGTGTTGGTCAGCACCGTCATCTAGCCGAAACCGACGTCACCGTCGCCGCTATTTAGCACGGCTGCATGGGGACGACAAGGAGCAAACCAGCTCGAGCGGCTGACCTGCATGACACCACCTGCACTGCTGCACACGATCGACGGGGCGAGTTGTCGATGAAGACCGCAGCCCAGCGCACGCAGACGCAACCAACCTCCAGGAGCCATGTCCTATAGCGCGGCAGACGACCAGCTCTACCGTGCCGTCGGCGGCGGCGACCACCATCTCTGTCCCGATACGGAGTCTCTAGATGGGAAGGATACAGAGTCGCGACAATGGGGAGTATTTTGTTAGCGTCCACTTGGCTCAGCCCAGCACCCAGCCTACGTTCTTGACGTTTATGCGCTCACGGCCCAACTATAACAAGAGAGCCCACTCCATCCCAAAAGCCCGGACTGAAAGGAGGAAGGAATCTCTCCCTTATAAGGTGGGTGTGGCCTCCTTCCGTAGGCGAGGTAGGACTAAACTTCGTGTAGCCTCACCGGTCAACAGCAGCCTAACATCCCATCCCCCTGAGAAGCCCCTCAGGAAGGCATGGCGATCGCTAGCTCTGATACCAGATGTTAGCGTCCACTTGGCCCAGCCCAGCACTCAGCCTACGTTCTGGACGTTTATGCGCTCACGACCCAACTATAAGAAGAGAGCCCACTCCATCCCAAAAACCTGGACTGAAAGGAGGAAGGAATCTCTCCCTTATAAGGTGGGTGTGACCTCCTTCCATAGGCGAGGTGGGATTAAACTTCGTGTAGCCTCACCGGTCAACAGCAGCCTAACATATTTTATATATTTCTATTTTTTTTCTCGGAACAAAGCAGCGAACTAGGGGCGAGCAGGGATATCCGTGGGATTTTGAAGGAACGGTTGGGTCGCACCGATCATCGCACGGAGAGGCCGCAGGCAAGCTGCGTCCTAGCTATCTCGTTCATGCGAGCATCTCCACTCGGTGGTGCCCCCGGGCCATTTTCCGGCGCTTATTGGTGCCCCCAGGCCATTTTTCGGTGCTAAATAGTGCCGGAGGGCAGAGATTTTCGTTCCGGGAGACGTTGACGTAGAAATATAAGCAAATTTGGTGAAATTCAGTCGAAATTTACATATATTAGGGGAAATTCGGCATACATGGGTAAAGTTCAGCGAAACATATAAAAATAGTAGAAGCTGCCTAGATCATGCCTAGGCCAAGGTAGAACTTCTCATGGTAGTCGCCGTGCCTAGATCATTCCTAGGTCAAGGTAGAACTTCTCCTGGTAGTCGCTGTCGTCGCTCGGCGACACTTCCTTTGAGGCACGGTTGCTGCTGAAAGAATATTTCATGTTTTCCTATGTTTTGCGTGTTAGATAACAATACTATGGAGACTTTTCATGTGTGCTAAGTATGCAGGAAGTTTTGAGGGGGGGGCGGATAATCCGCCCCTCCAAGAGCCGGATAATCCGGCCTACCTCATCTCTCAAGGAAGCCAAGGCGCGTCTCTCAGTGTCCAGTCGGATTTTCTCCCGAAAAATCCGAACTGGGGCGGTTTTTCTCCCAAGGCCGGATAATCCGGCCTTCGCATAGGGCTGGATAATCTGGCCCCCAGAAGTTTATCAAGGGCAAGCTCGGCGCGACGCTCAGAGAGGGGGCGGATTTTCTGCCGGATATTCTGAGTCTGGGGCGGAGTTTCCCCAGACCGGATAATCCGGCCCTCACTTGCCGGATAATCCGGCCCCCAAAGTGTGCAACGGCTGGTTTTTGGAAGGGGGTATAAGTACCCCTTCTTCCCCATCGTCCAGTCTTCTTGATTCATTTTGAATTCGACCAGACCCAGTGCAAGAGCTCTAAATCTCGATCTCCCACTTCAACCACCCTAAGGTCTTGATCTTTGGTGGAATTGAAGGAGGAGAAGTTCATCATCAACATCAAGAATCAAGCGCTTCAACTCCTCTCCATTCACTTGGAGAAATCCCTGATCTAGTATTCTCGTTAATACCTAGATCGTGTTATTGTATTTGACAACTTTGTTCTTGTGGCAGCTTGTTGTCATTTCGGGAGCCTCCAAGTTGTTGTGGAGTTGTTGCCCCGCTAGTTGTGTAAAGGCGCCGGTGCCCGCCTCAAAGGGTACCTATAGTGGAAGGTGGATCAGGCATGTTGTGGCGAGATCCATCGGAGAACAGGGTGAGGCCTTTTGTGGCGTGGTGGTCTTAGTACCGCCCACCCCTCCAACGCAGACGTACTTCCCTTAACAAGGAAGGAACTGCGGTCAAACAAATCCTGTGTCTTTGCGTGCTTCACTTCGGTTCACTCGTTCCTCTTCCACTCGCTCCTTACTCGCTAGTAGATAGGTTTGCATATAGAGAATTTCCACACATTAGTTTATCTAGAAATTTTACCTTTGTGCTAAGCCTAAACTTAAAAAAGAATTAAAAATTGGTGTAGCACCTATTAACCCCCCTCTAGGTGCCCATACCATCCATTTCAATTGGTATCAGAGACCCGACTCTTAATTCGGGCCTAACCGCCTAAGAGTAGTATGGGTACCAGGGATGATGGAAATGAGGCTATGGATAAGGTCACAATGGATGATCTCAAGTCGTTGGAAACAACCTTGTTGAAATCCTTTGAGGCTAAGATGGAGGAGATGAATCAAATGATTGCTCGCCTTACATCATCCATAGCCCCATCTCCATCCTCCTCTGAGGCTCCCTCACCATCATCTAAGGAAAAGGGTAACACCGGATCTAAGGATGATGATGTGGAAGGTGAAAAACTAAATAGATCCACCTCCAAAAAGGGAAGTGGCAAGGAGGAATATAGTGATGTTCGCCACGTATATTCCCCCGACCCACCTATCCCTCATCCTCATATAAACAATAGGGGTGATCCACCCAAGCTCACTGCATCTTCTTTTAACCAATGGCAATTTCTAATGAAATCTCAGGTTTGCAGCTCCTCTATTGAATTGTGGAGGATCATCGAAGAAGGTCTTCATGTTGGAGATCAAACCAATCTAACAAGAAGGGAAGTTGTGGATAGCCAGTTGAATGCCACTGCTCTCCACATGATATAGCTGGGTGTGGGTCCCAAGGACATGCCACACATGGAACATCTCAACACGGCTAAAGAGGCGTGGGATGCTCTTACGGACCTTTTTGTTGGAAATGAAAGCATGAGAAGAAACCGGTATGATGCCCTTAGTAACGAAGCTGAGGGATTCTACATGTTGGATGGTGAAAACCATGAGGACATGTATAGAAGACTCAAGGGCATCGCAACAACATTTCGGAAGCATGGGGCCACTCACATTGATGATGCATGGATAAAAAGAAAGTATGTGAGTGCCTTAATGCCTTTCGAACCGACGGATTTGAAGAGCTTGCAATGTAGACACAACTATCATCAAATGACATCCAATGAAGTCATGCAAGAAATGGCGTCATTCAAAGTGGCGGCAAAGAATGCTGAAGATGCCCGTGCTCGGGCCATTGGAATGCAAAAGGGTGTCAATATGGCTCTCAAAGCCAATGTTGTTGAGCAAGAGGATGATGAAGGAGCATTTGAGAGGGGATCCATGGACTGCCCCGATGAGGTCAAACGTGCTCACGGTGAGTACATGGCATTCTATGCAAGGAACTTTTGGAAGGACCCTGCCAAAGCCAAGTCTCAACTTGAGCGCAAGAACGGGTCAAATGGAAGAAGAGAAAGTGGCCCAAGATTGAGAACTTGCTTCAACTGTGGAGATAGACTGCACTTTGTAGCCGAGTGTCCTTATGAAAATAGAGAAGACAATGGTGGCAGGCTCATTCTCAAAGAGAAATCCAAAGTTCCTAAGAAGAAGCCATTTGCTAAGAAGAATGGCCCTTTCAAGAAGCAACACAAGATGGTCCTTGTAGCTCAAGAGGAATACTCCTCCACAAGTGAAGATGAAGAGGATGATGATAGTTCCCGCGAATTGGCTGCTATAGCCACCACATCGACTCCCTCCTCTCTCTTCGACTCGCCAAACGATAACGCCATCAACAACAACGCCACTTGCCTAATGGCAAGAGGATCCGAGGTATCGACTTCTAACTCCTCATTTTCTAAGACTAACATAATTTTGGATATGGATGATCATGAAAGTCTTGAAATGAAAGAATAAGTTATTGCCTTGGATATCTTTTTCACTAACCTACAAGGTGAGCACAAACTCCATTTTGATACTCTTATGAGTCAACTTGCTCGAGCCGAAGATCTCCTTGAAGAGAAGGGCTGAATTGAAAGAGAAGATGCCTTGGAGATAGCCTCTTTGAAGAATGCCTTGGAAGAGGAAGAGGAAACTCGAGTTTCTTTGGAAGAAAGACTCGAATCCCTAGAGGAGTCACAAGAAGAAGCTGTAGCTCAGCTCATTAAAGAACGTGACCATGCCCTTGCCAAGGTAAAGAAACTAAAGAAAGAAAAGATTGATTTTGGGGTTGTTCATGCTAGACTTTTGGAGAAGTTTGATGATCTTGAAAGTGCTCACAAGGCATTGAAGAGTGATCATTCTACTCTAAATGAGTCTCATGACCAGCTCCAAACTCAATTGAAACGGTATAATATACCAAGTACCTCATCTCCATCCTTTGGAAAAGAAGATCTTGCAAGGAGTTCTCAATACAAAGGTAAAGGGGTTATTGATGAGATACTGAACAGGCAAAGGACAAACAACAGTAAAGAAGGTCTTGGTTACATACCCAAGATAAAGAGCAAGAAAAACAACAACAAGAAGAAGAAGAACAAGACTGCTCAATCGAGGACTAGCAACATTACCAATGACAAGACTAATTATGATGGTTTTGCAGGGATCAACAATCCTAACTTCGAACTATATTGTGATGCTTATGGTGATGTTTATGCTCGTTATGTAGGGCCTTATGATTGTTACATTCCTTGGTCTATTTGGGTTCCCAAGACCCTTATTACTAACATGAGAGGACCCATTGAAAAATGGGTACTTAAAACCAAGAAGTAATTTTCTTGCAGGGCTATGCTTCCGGTGGTTCTAAATGGGTACTCGATAGCGGTTGTATGAGTCATATGACCGGAAGCAAGGAGATCATCACGGAGATGCGGCTAAACCTTGAACACATTACCGTCTCCTATGGTGACAAGTCAAAATCTGAGGTATTGGGTCTCGGCAAAGTTGTGGTGGCTCACGATATCTCTCTCGTGGATGTCATGCTTGTTGAGACCCTTGGGTATAACTTACTTTCAGTTCGTGCCCTTGGTAAGATGGGCTTTGCAGTTTACATTGATGCTGATTTGGTGGTACTCTTGTGGAGCAAGTCTCTAAAAGTCGCTTTCGTGGGATATGTCGAAAACGACCTGTACGTGGTAGACTTTTCAGGGAAAACCACTACAGGTCCGATGTGTGTTTTCGGAAAGGCTAACGCGGGTTGGCTATGGCATCACCGACTAGCCCACGTCAATATGAGAACTTTGCAAAGTCTCCACAAGGGTGGCCACATTCTTGGACTAAAAGAAAATGTCTCTTTTGCCAAAGATCATGTTTGCAGGGCGTGTGTTGAAGGGAAAATGCATGATTCTCCTCATCGAAGGAAAACTATTATCTCTTCAAAAAGGATCTTGGAGCTTCTTCATGTGGATCTTTTCGGACCTCCATCTCATGCAAGCCTCGGTGGGAAAAAGTATTGTCTAGTGATTGTTGATGATTGCTCAAGATACACTTGGGTTTATTTCTTCAAGTTGAAGAGTGAAACTCAACAAACTGTCATTGACTTCGCCAACGAGGTTCAACGTCAACACAACGTCCCCATTCTGGCTATAAGGAGTGATAACGGCTCGGAGTTCAAGAACTACACCTTAAATGAGTTCCTAAGTGAAGAGGGGATAAGACATCAATATTCCGCTGCGTACACCCCTCAACAAAATGGTGTAGCCGAGAGGAAGAATCGAACTCTAATGGACATGGCAAGATCAATGTTGGCCGAATTCAAATCTCCATATAACTTCTGGGCTGAAGCAATCTCTACTGCTTGTCATTCATCCAATCGTTTATACCTCCGCAAGATTTTGGACAAGACTCCGTATGAAATACTTACCGGTAACAAGCCAAACATCTCATACTTTCGGGTATTCAGGTGTAAGTGTTTCTTTCTTATTAAAGGAGTTCGTTTATCTAAGTTTGAATCTAAGGCTCTAGAAGGTATTTTTGTTGGTTATGGTGCCGAATCCCACACTTATAGAGTCTACAATAAGCTCTCTGGAACTGTTGTAGAATCTTGTAGTGTGGTGTTCGAGGAAAATGACGGTTCCCGTGCGGAGCAAGTTGGTGTTTGTGATGCAGATGTTGAAATACCCCAAGATGCCATAAGAAGAATGGGCGTGGGATTCTTCCGCCCCATTGAGGAACCTCTTGTGGCGGACCGGGAAGGACAATGCTCTGCTCATATAGAGCCCTCATCTACACATACGCAACACGCTCCAACCACGGGGGCAACTTCTACACCATCTCCATCAACTGCTGAAGGTCAAGATGCTCCAGAAAGTTCCAGGCCGGATTTTCTGGTGGATACCGGATTATCCGGCCACCCCGCTCCAGCAGCTCCTGGTGGTGAAGATATCAACACAAGCTCCAGGCCGGATTTTCCGGCTTACCCTGGATTATCCGGCTCCTCGCCAGGTCAAGCAAGTCCCAGGCTTCCTGATGATGCTGCTGCAAGTCCTCCCAGGCCGGATTATCCGGCCACTTCGTCGGCCGAATTATCCGGCCCTGACTCTCCAGTTCTGCAGCCTCCTGTTATGGCTACAGACTCACCTCAAGGGCATGCATCTCCACCACCTGCTACTGATGTTCTAGCTACTGATCAAGGCGGAGAAAATGCCTTCAATGAAGACTCAAGTGATGAATCTCCTCCACCAAGAGATAACAAACTTATGGAACTTCGTCGCAAGGCTCGGGCTAATCGTAACCTTGAGTTGAGGGGTCACACTCTCGACAAGGTTGTTGGTGATCTTCGACGAAGGGTGTCTACTAGAAGAGAATTGGCCAGTTTTAGTGAGCATCAAGCTCATATCTCCATGGTGGAACCTAAGAAGGTCTTTGAAGCTCTTGAAGACCCAGACTGGGTTGTTACTATGCATGAAGAATTGAACAATTTCGAGCGCAACAAAGTCTGGAAACTAGTAGAGAAACCCAAAGAGTGCCGCAATGTTATCGGCACCAAGTGGATTTTCAAGAACAAGCAAGATGAGAATGGCATCGTTGTGAGGAATAAGGCAAGACTTGTGGCACAAGGTTACTCCCAAGTTGAGGGCATCGACTTCGGCGAGACCTATGCTCCTGTGGCTCGTCTTGAGTCCATCCGTATCCTACTTGCTTATGCTGCTCATAACAATTTTAAGTTGCAGCAAATGGACGTCAAGAGTGCCTTCCTTAATGGTCCTCTACATGAGTTGGTATACGTAAAGCAACCCCCGGGGTTTGAGGATCCTAACTTCCCGAACCATGTCTACAAACTCGATAAGGCACTCTATGGCCTTAAACAAGCCCCACGTGCTTGGTATGAGCACCTTAAAGAGCTTTTGTTAGATCGTGGCTTCGAAGTTGGGCAAATCGACCCCACTCTTTTTACTAAGAAGGTTAAGGGGGAGCTCTTCGTATGCCAACTATATGTAGACGATATCATTTTTGGTTCTACTAACAAAGCTTTTAACGATGAATTTTCAAAGCTTATGACTGACAGGTTTGAGATGTCTATGATGGGGGAATTACGGTTCTTTCTTGGATTCGAGATCAAGCAACTAAGAGAAGGAACCTTTATTAATCAAGCAAAGTACATCCAAGACATGCTCAAGAGATTCAAGATGACGGATCTAAATGGTGTCGCTACTCCGATGCAAACAAAGGGTCATCTCGAACTCAACCCTCATGGTAAAGATGTGGACCAAAAGGTATACCGGTCCATGATCGGCTCTCTTCTTTACCTCTGCGCATCTAGACCCGATATTGTGTTGAGTGTGGAAGTGTGTGCAAGGTATCAAGCAGCTCCTAAAGAAAGCCACTTAGTGGCGGTCAAGAGGATCTTTCGATATTTAGTTCATTCCCCCAACTTTGGTCTCTGGTATCCCAATGGCTCCAATTTCTCTTTATGTGGTTATACTGACTCAGATTGGGCTGGTGATAAGGATGATCGGAAGTCAACTTCTAGAGATTGTCAATTCTTGGGAAGATCTCTTGTATGTTGGTCTTCCAAAAAGCAGAATTGTATATCTCTCTCCACCGCCGAAGCTGAATATGTTGCTGCTGCTAGCGCTTGTACTCAATTATTGTGGATGAGGCAAACTTTAAAGGAATACGGTGTCAATTGTGACAAAGTGCCTCTTTTATGTGATAATGAAAGTGCTATCAAAATTGCGTACAATCCAGTTCAGCACACAAGGACGAAGCATATTGAGATTCAGAATCATTTTATTCGTGACCATGTTGCTCGAGGTGATATTGATCTATCTTTTGTGAGCACGAAGAATCAACTGGCGGATATTTTTACAAAGCCACTTGATGAAGCAAGATTCTGCTATTTGAGGAATGAGCTAAATATCATTGATTCCGGGAGCTTGTCTTGATTACCCATGCACCCACTCGTACATCTCAATCCTTGTTTGGTCTAGGTTTGGGCATGGATATAGGGGGAGTGTGGTCCTAACATATTGGGCTAACCCTCCCCCCATAATGCCAATGGCAAGTTATATCATTTCTCTTAATATCATGTTGTGGTATGTGAGCTTATTGAAGAGTATTGGTCGTGAACCCAAGATATATCTTCGCGGTGTCACACCATACACTCCAACAAGGTGGCTTCGGCCACCGCCCTCTCCTTTGTGGAGAATTGGTTCTTTTTGGATGTTATTTGCTCTCTCATGTTCTTATGGGAATCACACTCAATCTTGGCTTTTATTTGATTTGGATTTTGCAATTTTGAGTGTCTAGTACCATCTCAGTTTGGCATTCTCCATCCTAAGCCTTCCCTACCCCTAAGACATCTATTCTTGCACACAAGTTCCTTGTACACCTTGTGGGGGTGTTGTTTGGGGACGCGTGGGCCTGGTTCTGTGTATAACAGAATCCCAGATTTTAGGCCAGATAATCCGGCCCAAGTATTGGCCGGATAATCCGGCCCTGGCGGATTCGATCTTAAAGGGCAGGGCTCGGGGAGAAGGGATCATAACGAGCAGCACTTCTCCCCCAACCCTCTCCTTCTCCCCAGCCGCCGCCTGCCGCCCCTCACCCTCCCCGGAGCCTCTCCGGCCACCGGATTTTCCGGGCCTTTCCGGATCTTCTTCTCCGTGCCTCCGGGTACCTTCTCCTCCGCGTTCTTCCTCCAATGAGTGAGGGTAACTCCCTCTCTTCCCATCTTTGGCTAGATGTGTATCTTGTTGGATGGAACGTTGTCTAGATGTGTTTTCGCATAGAACTCGTAGTCTTACAGTTTCTAGGCCCGATCTACTTTTTTTGCATGCATTCTTGGTGAAATCGAAAATTTTTGCCAGGGCCGGATTATCCGCCCCTGGCCAGGCCGGATAATCCGGCCTGACAGATTCAAGTCTGCTTCAGTTTCACTATGGTGTATGTATTGAGTAGTTTTGACCTATGAACTTTTTGCCTGCTTGTTCCATGCTCTCTCCTGGACTTGTGTGTCTGCTTATCCCCTTGCTATCGGTCTTATTCTCCTCACAGGTGGTTCAGGTGTTCCCAAGACCTACAAGCGCCGTCCTCGCGCCAAGTACTTTCGGGACGACGGTCAAGGTAACCCAGTGGACGAAGTTGAATTGCGGAGAAGGAAGAACGAAGAGAGGCGCATGGCTAAACAATCCAAGAGGACTAGGACGGGTGTGTCCAAGCGAAAGGGAAAGGAGCCCAAGATAAACTATAGGGCTCTAGATGCGGTCTCCTTCTCTGCCATTCGTCACCGTGACTTCTTTGCTAAGCTGCCTCGTGATGATGAGCTGGGGGATACCCGGTTTTGGTGTGCAGAACAGAAAGGGATTTATGAAGACATCTATGCCAGGCTGAACATTAGGCCTATGCACCCTCTGGTACTTGCTGATGCTTTGGAGAAGGCGCATCTTGTGGATGCGATGTATGTGGCTGAGAGGATGGGGCTGCACCATCTCATGTCCCTCCAGTGCTCCTTTGACTCTGAGGTGGTGAAGCAATTCTTCTCCACTCTGGTGATTTGTGGTGATGAGCGTCGCACTATGAAGTGGATGACTCATGACAGGCCCATGACTGCTGATTTTCACGTGTTTGCTGAGGTTTTGGGGTACTCCTTCCGCAGCAGGGATAGAGCCAGTGGCCACCGCATCATCACTCAGTTGAAGCCCAACAAGGATGTTGCTCTCTCTCCGTGCACTGTGGACAATGGAATTGTCATTACTGTGGCTGGTCTTGCTCCCATCTATGCTGCATTGGTGGGTCTCTTCCGTGACTCTATTACACCAAGTGGTGGCAACAATGACAGCATCCGTGGTCACCTTGTTCAGCTACTTCAATTTTCTCATGAGGTTGCCTCCTGCGAGGACGAGTCAGTGCAGTACAGGCTGGATGTCATGGACTTCATTTACCATGAGCTGTGTGATGCTATGTTCAACTGTGTGTCCATTCCCTATGCGTGCTACATTATGTTGCTCATCCGCCACCTGCTTTCTGCCGAGGAGTTCCACATTGACTCGGTGCACAAGGCCAAGAAGATTTACAACAAGGTTCAGAAGACTGCTCACCCCTCCTCTGCTCCTGAGGGCCTCATGAGGGATGCTCGTCGGCCCCCAGTGCCTCCCGTGGCCCGTGAGATCAAGCAGTTGAACTGGTTCCAGCGTCACATCCTCTACATGGGCGTGGACACACGCAAGGGTCAGTATGAGGCCTACAGGCAGCGCCATGAGTTGGCTCACTCCCAGCAGCTCATTCTCCACCACGTGTCTGGCGCTTTGGGTGCTCCTCCGGCTCCTACACCTCCCACTCCATATGCTTGGTGGAACTCTTCCTCCGAGCTGAACTATGGTGAGCTGGAGCGTCACTTGTTCCACTCTGCGCCTGCTGCTGATGCTGATGATGAGGAAGGTGACACTGAGGAGCTTGAAGATGAGGATGAGGAAGAGCATGAGGACGAGGACGAGGATGAGGACTATGATGAGTGATCCCATGGGGCGCTAGTATCGCTCTTCTCCCTTTTTGGTGTCTCGCTGCCAAAGGGGGAGAAGTAGTTCTATTAGGTTGTCCGTGGATTTGCATGGGTCGGGCATAAGCACTTGCACTTTTTATTCGTTATTTCTTGCTTATGCCCATTTAGCGTTGAACTTTTATATTCGTGGTTTGGTTGAGACTTTATGTGGTTGTCTGGATGATACCTATGGACTTCATATCATGGATTATGCTCATGGTTATATCTATTCATATCCTACTGCTGCTGGTTTATCACGGAAGGCGCGCGCTCATAATGGTTATTCAATAATAATTGTGATTTATATCAAGGATGCCTATTCTCTACTTCGGTGGTATGTGTTTTTGCCCTTTTGTCTATGGAATAGATTCAACTATTTGTGTGCATTTGTATTTCAATGCAAAACTCTATTATGCACACATTGAGGGGGAGTCCCTTCCATAGTTATCTCTGTTTGTCTTGTGTCTTTCTCCTGCAAATCCTGGTATTGTCATCTAACACCAAAAAGAGAGAGTTTGAAAGAACATTTCATGTTTTCCTATGTTTTGCGTGTTAGATAACAATACTATGGAGACTTTTCATGTGTGCTAAGTATGCAGGAAGTTTTGAGGGGGGCCGGATAATCCGCCCCTCCAAGGGCTGGATAATCCGGCCTACCTCATCTCTCAAGGAATCCAAGGCGCGTCGCTCAGTGTCCAGTCGGATTTTCTCCCGGAAAATCCGAACTGGGGCGGTTTTTCTCCCCAGGCCGGATAATCCGGCCTTCGCATAGGGCTGGATAATCCGGACCCCAGAAGTTTATCAAGGGCAAGCTTGGCGCGACGCTCGGAGAGGGGGTGGATTTTCTGCCGGATATTCCGAGTCTGGGGCGGAGTTTCCCCAGACCGGATAATCCGGCCCTCACTTGGGCCGGATAATCCGGCCCCCAAAGTGTGCAACGGCTGGTTTTTGGAAGGGGGTATAAGTACCCCTTCTTCCCCATCGTCCAGTCTTCTTGATTCATTTTGAATTCGACCAGACCCAGTGCAAGAGCTCTAAATCTCGATCTCCCACTTCAACCACCCTAAGGTCTTGATCTTTGGTGGAATTGAAGGAGGAGAAGTTCATCATCAACATCAAGAATCAAGCGCTTCAACTCCTCTCCATTCACTTGGAGAAATCCCTGATCTAGTATTCTCGTTAATACCTAGATCGTGTTATTGTATTTGACAACTTTGTTCTTGTGGCAGCTTGTTGTCATTTAGGGAGCCTCCAAGTTGTTGTGGAGTTGTTGCCCCGCTAGTTGTGTAAAGGCATCGGTGCCCGCCTCAAAGGGTACCTATAGTGGAAGGTGGATCAGGCCTGTTGTGGCGAGATCCATCGGAGAACAGGATGAGGCCTTTTGTGGCGTGGTGGTCTTAGTATCGCCCCCCCTCCAACGCAGACGTACTTCCCTTAACAAGGAAGGAACTGCGGTCAAACAAATCCTGTGTCTCTGCGTGCTTCACTTCGGTTCACTCGTTTCTCTTCCACTCTCTCCTTACTCGCTAGTAGATAGGTTTGCATATAGAGAATTTCCACACATTAGTTTATCTAGAAAATTTACCTTTGTGCTAAGCCTAAACTTAAAAAAGAATTAAAAATTGGTGTAGCACCTATTCACCCCCCTCTAGGTGCCCATACTATCCATTTCAGCTGCAACCCTGCCGAGGGTCACCACGGTCGCGACTGGCTCGGCTCGGCATCGTCCTCGACGGTGTCGTCGAGGATGACAACGTTATGCGCATGACGTGCAAGCGCCATCTTGAGGTCGTAGCAGCCGTCGGCGTCATCTGGCACCTGCAGCTCGAGGGCCGTCTCAATGTATTCTAGTGGTGGCGACCACTCCAACGCGGGTTCCTTCTTCGGCCGGACCATGCAGAGGTGGTCGCGTGGTGCTGCCGCCGCCACGTGAACACGTTTGCAGATGCGACGGTGGTTCGGGCTTCACCAGGAGGAGGAACCGCCACGAGGACCTCGGCGGGGTGAAGCGCATCGGGGTAGAGGGCGTCGCCGAGCCAGAAGAGCGTGAGGCCGACACCGATGAAGACGACGAAGGGGCCGCCATCCTCCTCAACATCCACGAGCTGCCACGGTGGCGAGAGAGGGAGGGCATTCTAGCCGTCGGGTATTGGAGGCATGGGTTGTTCCCTCCCTCGATGTGCTCGAGGACGGCAGGGAGTGTGCGTCCCGACACGCTCCACCAAAGCCGACATTTGGCGATATGTTCCGCGTCAGCGGCGGCCCTTCGTTGGACGTCATCTCCCGGGCGTGGCTCTCGCGAAAGTACTCCCACCAGCTTGTGTGGTTGCCAGGAAGCCGGTGCAGGTCCTCCCTGTCCTCGTCGGACATGCCGGCGAGGACGGCCTGGATCTCGACGACCATGGTGACGCCCTCCGACGGTGGGGGATGGGAACCTTGCTCGTCCTGAGCCTCCATGTCATCGGCACACGAACGTTCGGCGGCGCCATGTAGCCGACCTTGTAGACGAGACGACCCTCCCACTCGTTGAGGGAGCGCTGGCCGAACCCGTTGGCTAATGCCCTGTCGCCTGGGAACCTCTCCCCTATTGCTTCGTCGAGGGGAGGATTGTGAGGAGAGGGAGGAAGCTTTTCCGCGGTGGGGAGTTGTGAGGACGACGGTGGAAAGATGTCGTATTTTATAGCGGTGGAGAGGGTGCGGGAGGGGTGTAGCGCGGGCGGGAATGCACGTGATGCCGATGCGGTGGGGCGTCGTCTCTCCGACGTGTAGCTGGCGATGGGACACGATGGTCAACCGCCTGATTTAAAGAACAAATAAATTCACGTGGGAGCCGAGAGGATGAGGACGACGCCGCTCACTCGCCGACAGTGCTAGTCCAGCCCATGTTCCCGTGCTTTTTGTTCCATCCGGCACCCTCAGACGAACCTTGGCGCTCTGAGTTTGGTTTGTGGTAGACGGATGGATTTTGGATCGAATCCTGCGAAAATAGGCTCCTGGGAAGAAGAAATGTCCTCGGGGCCGAGTGGAGATGCTCTCATGACTCGAGGGCCGCACCCCTGCCCACACCGCCATTAGACGTGTAACAAGACGGCATTTGTGCGACTAATAAAATGTTTGTTTATGGTTTGACTTTAATTTGATAGGATTTGTGTGTCCACTGCTCTTGCGTGAATCAAACAGTACGGGTCTTTAGGAACAGGATGGGTTAAGATGCCAATTCAATTATTTTGGAGAAAATCCCCTATTTGACACTGCCTTAAATTGAAGTTGAGTAAAATTTACGAGTAGTACCTAAACTTGACACCTATTTTCAATATGGTCACTGACCTTAGAAATACGCTACTTACGGTCACTAAATACGGGGCTTGTCTCGTTACAGTCACTTGCTTCTACACAACGATGTATTTTTCCGACGTGGCGAGGTGTGGACCCTATCTGTCAGCCCCTAAGCACTCAATAGGGACTATTTTTTGAATTAAAAAAAGTAGGGGCAAATTGAAAAAATGCAAAAGAAATTTCCCCACCACTTCATCCAGACCCACCTTCCGCCGCCGTCGGAACCCCATCGCGTGTGCCCTCGTCGCAGCGGCGCCAGACCCAAACCATGCTTGCTCCGCCAGTCCCATCCCCTGCCCCGGGTCTCATGGGCGTCGGAGAAGGAGGCGAGGGAGGGCTGCGCGGGTCTCCACCACATCGCTGGCCGAGACCGAGGCTCAAGCTCAGGCGGCGGCGTCTCCCCGGCGTGCCTCCGCCTATCCTCACCGGCGCGCAGCCCTTTCTCCTCACCGAAGACACCTCCGCATGGTCCCTGATGCCTCCATGCCTGTGTCTGGCCCGTCTTCCTCGGCGAGTTCATGGACGGAGAGCTCCTTCGGCTGCCTCCCAAGTGTGGCCATGAGTTCCATGTCCCCTGCATCGGCACTTGGCTTCGTGCCCACATCAATTGCCTGGTCTGTTGCTCTGTTTTCGTCTTGGACTCTGCAGACACCGGCAAATTGAGTTACAACACCGGAGATTCGAGCCACAGCACCATAGAATGGGGAAGAGAGGAGGAGGAACAGGTACCTGACACTGATAGGTGGGCCCCACCTTTCAGTTTTACTAAAGGGTTAGTCTCTAGGCGTGGGCTTGATTTAGGAAGGGTTTTTTTTGCCAAAAATTGCACAGTTTGGACTGGTCAACACCACGCCACGTCGGCGTATACGTCGTTGTATAGAAGTCAGTGACCATAATGAAATAGCAACCGTATTTAATGACCGTAAGTTGCGTATTTCTAAGGTCGATGACCGTATTGAAAATAGGTGTCAAGTTTTGAAAATAGGTATTAAGTTTAGGTACTGCGGGTGAATTTTACTCATTGAAGTTCCCTATTTGACATTGAATAAAAATATCTTTCGTATTTGACATCTATTCTTAATTCGTTTCTTCGTATGACACTGTCGTTAGCTCAGTTAGGCTGTTCTGTCAAATAAAAATCAGATTGACCATAATACCCTCTGTAAGCAACCTATCGAACTGGAAAAACCAATTCCTAGCAAACCTGAACCCTTGCAGCGGCAGCGGTGGAGTGCTGGCTGGTAGCGGCAGCGGTGGCGGCAACGTGAGCCGAGGGAGCAATCCCGGCGGCGTACGGCGACCTAGGCACGGCGGATGGCGGCCAAGGCGGGGCTGGGTAGGGAAGCCAAGGAACGGCGGCAGGAAGAAATGACACACAACTGCAGCTGCACGAGCATGTACTCCCCATCGTTGTGCATACGCTCCACGAGCTAGCTGATAGTGTACATGTCCTAGATCTGGTACGGTGCGCCGGGCGCGGCCTCGAACTGCACCACTGCCCACCGCGCCGCATGGCCCGAGAAGAGCCCCGTCCATGCTAGTGTCATCATCGAGAACGCCACGAGAACATGCGAGCCAACACATTGGGAGGCCGGCATGGATGCGCCCGGACGCAAGCGCGGCAGCGGACGCGGCCTTGTTGGTTTCGAGTAGGTGCTCAGAGCATCTCCACCGGGCCGACCCAACCTGTCTGGGCGCGTCCGAATGCGTCAATGCGAGCACTGTTTCCCGGAGGTTGCCACGCACCAATGCGAGCTGGTCCCAACGTCGGTACTCTGCCAGGAAGACGCGTTCCGCCACCTCTAGCGTGAAAGGCTCACCGGTGGTCACATGGAGGTTGTAGAAAGGGCGACGCGGCGGGGGGAGAGGCAGCGTGTATATGTGCGGGTGCCCCGGGATCGGAGGCGGCAACACGTCCGGTTTCTCTGGCGGGTCCGGCCACCACGCCGACAACGAGCACTCTAGGGGCGGTGGGATTTCTGGGCGATTGTCGCGGCCGCAAGATTGGCGACGAGGAAGGCCAGGCATGGCGGCATGGGGAGGTAGGGTTTCCGGTTTGTACCTACATCTGCTGGCCTCCCCTTTTTATGGACGCGGCGGGAAACGCTAGAAGAGGCGGGAATCGACGGGAAAGAGGCGGGAAATGACCGGAAGAAAGCCGGCATGCGGCGGGGCGGCGGAAACGAACAGGATATACACCAGCGTCGGTGTCGGTGACGTGTCTTTTGCAGGCGCGGATATTTGGGTCGCACCGCTGAGCGCGGTCGCCCGGACAAGCCGGATCGCCGCCCCAAAGTGACCCCGGACCGACCCAAACGGACAGAAACAGACCATTTCGGTCACACGTTTGATCGGCCCTGTTGAATATGATCCGAATCCTATGCACTACAGAAGGAGTCATGACGGACTACGGCGTGTCAACCGTCCTAGACGTAGCACGTCTACAACTCTATTTCGTGTCCGCCAAGAAAGAGAGTTGGTTGCCCTTTATATAGTGCAGGTAGTCATAAATTAGATTGAGAGAGTTCCACCATGTTGATAGCACGTAGAGGGTTTGTCCTCTCATGTATTGTAATCTCTTTCCAATTATAGTGATACGCGTCGTGCGTTTCGTGGTTTTTTTCGCAAAGGTTTTCACGTAAAAATTTATGTTCTTGTTTTTGTTTGATCTACTTTTGCTGTACGATTGTGTAACAAGTGGTATCAGAACTTAAAGTTTCAAGATCCGTTGCCCGAGAGACTTTCCGCTGCTGCGCTTCTGGGCAGCATCGCGTAACATCATTTTCATTGGATCAACAACGGCATGGCATCAGACAGTTTTTCAGTTTGAAGCGGATTTGTTTGAGATCGGATATGGAGTCGGGCGCAGAGTTTTGTTCGGGCGGTGTCCATGCGCAGCCTTTGACGATTCACCGAATCGTCGCGTTCTGCTGTGTTGCATCGGGAAGAGTCCGGCAGGAATCGGCTCCCAGTACGTCGACTAATTTATTTGGTCTTTCCACCCTAGATCGATTCAAGGTATGCGTGCATGTGTGTACCAGTTCGGTTTGAAGCGCTGACACGCACGTGAAGCATCACACTCCATCGATCGGCTCAAGGATAAGTCCCATGACAACCGCATAAAGAACAAGAAAAATAGTATAGCCTGTTGCCGGCTGTATAGCTTATAACATCACATATAGTTAATATAAATACATATTAGTAAAATAAGCTGGCTATTAAGTTGATTTTATTGAATAGTTAAATTTAAATTATCTGGACTATTGTGCATGCATGCAAGATTCAAAGGACATGCAATTAATGCTTACAGCCAGCTTACCACTAGTGAATAGGCTGCAAACGGGCTGTTAATTTCTTGTTTCTTGTGCATGAGCCGGCTATAACTGAAGAGCCCGCTTGATTCTCTCTTCTCATTTCTCTCCCCTCCAGATAGGATTTGGCAGACTCGGATCCGCTTATAGCCTGCTGACTAGGCTCTATTGTACTTGCTCTAATGATATGCTTTTCTTAGGACGATTTCCGGTGAACTTTAAGCCACGTCCTGATCGATTTCTACACCAAGTAAGTCTGTCGGTCTTTGCTCTATTGACATGAAAGTCTACGGATCAATGTTTCTCCCAACTGCTATGTGCACTTCAAGTATACCAGGAAATTTTCGTGTTGTTTTTATTTACTCTGCATGATTATTGATTCTATTAAGAGTCGTTTTGGTCTGGCTTGTTTTGTCAAGTCAAGATGCGGATTATTCTAGCACATATGAAATTTATACTGGTGTTATAGTTTGGCACAGACAAGGTGAACAATTTATTTTTCCAGCTCGAGCATTGACCCATGCTCTATCCCGGTTCTACTTGCGCTACCTATGGTCGATGAGTTGCCGCTGAGATGATCATCGTTTTGTTGTTCAAGGTGGAGTTTGTTGAAGTAGATTCAAGCTGTACTACAGTTTTGGTTCAACGTTAAGACGGTTTCATTTGCGGCATTCGATGACTTGTTCGTTCACTGGGTTATCATATTTGGAGGCTGTAAGTTTAAGTAAGATTTATGATTGTTCATATTCAATGCAATTTATATGGAAGATATTATGGAGGCAAATTCAGGGTGTTATATTGCTGCGTTTATATGAAGAACACAATTTAGAAATTTAAAAAATTATGGAGGAGGTGATTAAGCCTGTTGGTAGCTAGCATATACTCTTTTCTCTCTAGAGTTTTTGCTGTTATGTATGTGAAGGTTTTTGTCTTTGTTATTCAAGTTTGTGATGAGGATCAGTTTGAGGTGCAAGAGGAGATTTGTTTCTGCTAGATACTATAATATTGTTCGGTTGTCTTTGCTCTTTCAAGAGGAATCTATTGCAAAGTTTAAGCTCTGTTGCATGTTGAGAAGGTTCCTTCATCCGCCAGTTGTTTTACAGGGACAGTTTTTACCATATCATGGATTTTTCATTAACCATTATAAGACGGCAGTTTTTGGTGTATGAGATGTCCTCCGTAACAGATGCTCTTGCATGAGTATTGTTTGCTGAGGTTTGTGCTTTTGTAGCACGTTCAGATTCCATGAGATGAGTTCTTCACAATGTTATATGCACCAAGATATTGCACTATGAGTTTTGCGCTCACTCAAGCACCACAGGAGATATGATGACTTATGACATTTGATGATTGAGCAATTTCAGATTTTGGAGGTCAGTGACATAGACTCAGGCTTTTATCGGGTATTATGGAAGACCCAAATTTGTATGTCTGCTTTGTTGACAACTATGTTGTTTTTGGAGGACCTACCATTTGATTTGCTCAATGTGACTTCGTGAGAAGTTTATTAGTCCTATGGACGTTTCAAAGCACAAGGTTTACTTGTGATGACTTTGATTGAGGAGTTGAATACTATCTACGACTTTTATAAGGGATTTCGGCTCAAGGTGGAGTTTGTTAAATATGATCCGAATCCTATGCACTACAGAAGGAGGCATGACGGACTACGGCGTGTTAACCGTGCTAGACGTAGCACATCTACAACTCTATTTCGTATCCGCCAAGAAAAAGAGTTGTTTGCCCCTTTATATAGTGCAGGTAGTCATAGACTAGATTGAGAGAGTTCCACCATATTGATAGCACGTAGAGGGTTTGTCCTCTCCTGTATTGTAATCTCCTCCCAATTATAGTGATACGCCGTCGTGCGTTCCGTTGTTTTTTCTCGCAAGGGTTTCCACGTAAAAATATGTGTTCTTGTTCTTTGTTTGATCTACTTTTGCTACGTGATTGTGTAATAGGCCCGGTGAAGATGCCCTCACGGAAGAGACGAGGCGCTTGGACGCCGTGCCTCCGCTTTGGGTTGCCCGTCTCGGTGCGCGACACCGTGAGGGTGATGTCAAGGACACGCGCCCAGAAGTCGTTGTTGGACTCGTTGCAGAATGCGCTGGCGTACTCCTCCCAGAAGTCCAGGGCTTGACGAAGACGAGCTCCGCATGTCACAAACTCGACAAGAAACGAAACAATCAGCATACGATCGATCGAACCAAATGGTCAAGTGGAAATGCATGCGACTACACGCGCCCAATCGAGCTAGCTCTGCTACGGTCAACCACCATGGAGGTGAAGACGCTACTGCTGCATGAATTGCCGACCAGAGTGTAGGTACGGGTAAACTGAAGAAGTATCAAATTGGTGAACATTACAAAAGCTATTGATTTTTTTATTTTATGAACCAGGGGTAAACAAGTCTTTTCATGTCTCTCTTTAACACAATTAGTGAACAAAATGCACTAAAGTGTTGTATAGGAACTAAATTTTGAGCAGATGTCAAATAGGGAATTTTTTTTTGTCCGGTGTCAAATAGGGAACCTCGCTTTAAACCAGTGTCAAATAAAGAATTTTCTCATTATTTTGTGGTTGGTCTAGTCTTGTTATTTCCCCCTTTTAAAACGGTTTTGTAGATGATAGTTTGCAATAAATTTAGGCCATCGGTGCACAGACAAGGCTACCCCTTTTCTTTTGAAAATAAACATACTGTATTATAAATTCTAACATGATTTGAAAACTCAGAAATTTGTACAAGGTGTCTTTTGATGGTGTA
Source organism: Avena sativa (assembly GCA_916181665.1). NCBI lineage: Eukaryota > Viridiplantae > Streptophyta > Magnoliopsida > Poales > Poaceae > Avena > Avena sativa. Next base: position 451,727,310 of record OV702295.1, on the reverse strand, counting down.
CAAGACATAAATAACCACGGAATTTTTAGAGGATCGAGGAGAGAGTGGAGAGGTAGTGATGTAGCCTGTTGTACGGATGCTACTACATCTACAATACCGAGGAAGACAATCAAGAGGAGCCGAGACATGCAGCAACAAGAAACTGCACTGGAGTCTCTAGCGTACAACACCGGAATGTCCGCCCTACTCGCCCCGGAGTGTCCGGCCCGCCTCGACCGACCAGGTGTGACACCTTGCAGATGCCCAGACCGGACACCGCCCTGACTCCCCCCGGAAAATCCGAAGCTTCCGCCCTAGACCGGAGTCTCCACCAAAACAACCCTGGAGTATCCGGCCTGCCTGGAGTGTCCGACCCGTCTACACCGGAGTGTCCGACCTAAGTGATGGGTATGCATGACAATAGGTGGGCCATTGGCCCATGTACAGCCCAATCCATCCAGAACTTAAACTTTATCCCCAAACTATCCTTATTTATGTGGTTGGACTGTAAATAGCCCCACCTCTCCATGGTAAACCCTAGACATATATGATAGACTATAAACCCTTCTATGGATCACTTCTAGTTATCTCTCATTCCCTTCATGAGGGAACCCATCTATCATCACCCACCTCTCAGACTTCGTCATAGTGACGTTCAAGTTGCACAAGGTCTACATCTTGCATGGTCGTGAGTGTAGTTGTCACGATCCTCTCCAAGGTGTTCTTTCCTCTCCGCTTGGGATTAAAGGGAGCACGTTAACCGATCTCTTTTTGCGAGGATTCTATCGAACAGGTGGGCGTCGGCGGGAGCAATTGGCATTGTATCGTTCTATGTTTGCATGTGTTCATCATGTTCTTTGCGTGGTGATGTGGTGTGTGTTCTCTTTCGCTACCTTCCCCTTTCCCACGCTTTCCCCATCGATTTTACCATGAGATCCGTGAAGATTTGGCCACCCTTGAGATTAACCCCTATCATATGGTATCAGAAGATGGCTGCCACGAATTTATCATCTATTTGGTCTTTTCCCCATAAATTCAAGAATTCCACCAAAAATAGCCCATTTTGTGTTTTGGTTGGATCCGAGATTTGAGTGTGTTTTGGTAGGTTTTGATCTGTGGATTACCTGCTAAACTTGTTCATCTACCTTCCCATGCCTTCTCATAGCCTAATTCCTGGTTTCTCCCATCAATTTGGTGATTTGGTTTGAGTTTTTCTGCCCAAAATCAACCTGAGATGAGTTCTTGACGTCCCGAAACTCCCGGCCGAAGTCTCTGGTGAAAACAGGTCGGAGTTTCCGCCCTATCCAGGCTGGGGTGTCCGCCTAGATCACCCAGACAAATCGATGTCAGTTTCTCACCGATTTGAGCATAACTTTTGTATTCGAACTCGGATTTTGGTGTTCTTTAGCTTGTTTCGAAGGGGATAAGGAGCTCCACACCATCATCCACATTGTTCATGCTATATTTTTCAACCAAATTCTCTGAACAAGGCGGAATCCAACAATAAAGGGTAAAGATCGACGACAAAAGGTATAAACATTCCGTGCCTTCTCCCCATTTCAATTCCTTTGTGAACTACACTATATTTGCGACCAACAAACACCTATTGAGACTAGTTCCTCATATGATTGTCTGGGCTTTGCAAATTTGATTAATTGTAGAATTCTGAGCAAACATTGTGAGCGCTATCTTATATAGTTATCTTATACAGTTGTTGGCACAAGGAAGAGGCAAGTGAAAAAAAATAGTGAAACAGAAAGAGAGAGAAAATAATAGAAGAAGGAAAATAAAAATAAAAATAAAGAAACAAGTGCCTCATAGAATAGGAAGCGCAAGCTCGATGAACATCTTGTAGGTGTGGTACTTATTGTGCAACTCTTGTAGCCAACCAATTTTATGCAATCGAACTAGTGTCTCTCCTTTCACTTGTGCGACACGAGATTATAGGCTTCACTAGGTAATCATTTAGTTCTTAGATCACTTTCTACATCGCACAAGTTACATTTATCCCACTGTGTGTTTCCTTGAACATAATTCTTATATCTTGTGGATTGACTTGTTTGGCTTTGTGATCATCGTGGTTCTTTACTTTCCATTACAATATATCGATTTCAGATTGCTTCCTTGACATGCCACTTTCCATACCTATCTACCATAAGCATTTTGTCTGTGTGTGTGTGTCTGTGTTATGTAGTTGGCTGGGTTTTTGTCACCTCACTTTGCTTTGTTTTTATTGCTCTCAAGTGTGACCACGTGTACGATACTATCTTCCAAGGTAAAGTGAGGTTTGATGTTGCATCCCTAACACCCTCTACCACTTCTATATACACAACTTGATCTTGTGAATCATATCTAGGGACTCCGGAACCGATGATGATATATATGTAGAATCCGTGATGAGCACCATCCATAATGCTCAATCAAGCTCAAGAAGGCGCCACAAACATAAGATGAGTACATATGCGCATGATCATTATCATGGAGGCCATCATATGAAGATTCAAGAGCATCAACAACACGAGTCATCGTCAAAGCACGCCAATGATCTTCGTCACCATATTGCACGCCTTGATGATGAAGCAAGAACAAGGAGCCTAAGGCATCTTTGCCTAAGTGAGAGGACAATGAAGCAAGCCTTCTACCATGCCATCAAGCTTCAACGACAAAACTTCATGTCCAAGATGAAGCATCCAAATACAAGAACTTCAACGCAACTTCTTCTTCAAGAATGCCAAGAGTGTCATACAAGCAAGAGCTGAACCTCTACATCGCCAAGTTAGATGAAGTGGTCAAAAATGTGACTCCACACAAGATAGAAGTAAATGAGTTGCTTTGCAAACAATTGGATGAAATAGAGAATATGGCGTCAAGGGACAATAAAAAGAGCCTCATCATATGGCGTCTTCCTCTACTAGTGCCTCCACCACAATGGTACCCAAAGTACAAGACGGGGACACGATTGAGGATGGTGAGCATGGGACTTTCCCTTCAGCAAAGGAGACACATGGAGTTGAGAAAATCAAGCCTATCCCTATATGCTTGAGTGATGATGTGGTACAAATACCATGTCAGTAGGAGATCCACTTAGCCCACTTGAGTGAGAACAAAAGTGAGATGAGTGACTCTACCATACATGATATTGAGTGCTTCCACTTGGAGGGCATGAGCGATACACCAAGTGAGTTGAGAGTGGTAGTTGATAGGCCAAGTGAGGCCATTTTGATTTCTAACGACTTACCCTCTACCTCTAGTGTGTTTTCTCATGATGTGTTAGGTTACAAGAATCAAGAAGCCATAAGGAGGTTCACTAATCCATTATTTGGAGATGGTGAACAAGTTGGCCACAAGGAGGTGTTGACTACCACAACACCCACTTCTCATGAGAGGGACTACAAAGTTAAAAATGAGGGTGTTGATGATGCCATGATCCCACTAGTGGACATGACGACTTTTGATGATTAGCATGCTATGGATGATACTTGTGACATTACGCATGACTTATTGATATTTATATGCACTGGTGAGAGGTGTGTCGAGGCCGGCTCTGGCTTGTCAACAATGATATCTCCCTTGGGCCATTGGATGCATCTCCCCTTCGCCTCAATCAGAGTCATCATTTCTTCTTTGGGAGGGCCAACAGAGTGAACCCATTGAACCCCTCGATGACATCTTCAACGCTCACCCTAGAAAAACCGTCGCCAAGAGGAGAGTTGTGTACCATCTGCCCTTTGCTAGTAGGATACACCCACTCCAACGTAGCTACCTCGGGTCCATTGATGACCCACAAGTATAGGGGGTGTATCGCAGTATTTTCGAGGGAAGTGAAACCCAATTTATTGATTCGACACAAGGGGAGCCAAAGAATATTGATAAGCCTTAACAACTGAGTTGTCAATTCAGCTGCATCTGGAAACAATCTTGCTCACAACAGTTTATCAGTAGCAACAGTTTTGTAGTAGGAATAGTAAAGTAATAGCAGTAGTAAAAGTAAAGACGATAGTAACAATTGCAGTAAACAGTAGGATTCGAGTGCGGTAGGCATAGGGATGGATGGACGGGTGTTGCATGGACAAGACAATTCACATGGCAATCAGAACATAGGGCAATTGCAGATAAATAAGATAAAGCATCCAAGTACTAGATAATCCTAGGCATGTGTCCCATATATAGTCATACGTGCTCGCAATGAGAACTTGCACAACATCTTTTGTCCTGCCAGCCCGTTTACAGCGGGGCCTCAAGGGAACTACTGGCAATTAAGGTGCTCCTTTTAGTAGAGCACCGGAGCAAAGCATTAACACTCCATGAACACATGTGATCCTCACATCAAAGCCATTCCCTCCAGTTATCCCGATTTCTGTCATTTCGGGGCCATTGGTTCTGGACAACAACGTGTGTATACAACTTGCAGGTAAGACCAAAAACAATACTATCATAATGAATCAATAACATGTTCAGATCTGAAATCATGGCACTCGGGCCCTAGTGAGAAGCATTAAGCATAACAAGTCACAACAAAGTCAAAAAGTACTAATAGTAGATACTAGGCACCATCCCCTAACAATCTGATGCCATTACATGAACGATCTCATCCAATCCCTACCATACCCATAGCCTACATCGGGGGATTACTCACTCATAGATGGGGGAAACATGGATGGTCGATGGAGAAGCGCTGGTGATGATGATGGCGATGATCTCCTCCAATTCCCCGTCCCGGTAGGGTGCCAGAATGGAGTTTCTGGTTCCGAATCGTGGAATCTGGTGGTGGCGGCGGAGCGGAACTCTTTCTAGAAAAACGTCGACCCCTCTCCTCCCCCCCCCCGAGTTTTTAGGTCAGAAGGCGCAGCCCACACGGCCAGGTGGTGTGGCTGGGCCCTAGCCCCACTCTGTCTCGTATTCTGGCTCCGGGAGTCTTCTGGTGAAATAGGATTTTTGGCATATTTTCCGGGATTTTTCCTGATAGTTGATTTTCTGCATAAAAACTAGACACTAAGGTAATTCTGCTGAAAACAACGTCAGTCCGTGTTAGTTGCATCCAAATCACACAAGTTTAGAGGAGAAACAACAGCAAAAGTGTTCGGGAAAGTAGATACGTTTTGGACGTATCAACTCCCCCCAAGCTTAGCTTATTGCTTGTCCTCAAGCAATTCAGTTGAAAACTGAGTGCGATAAAAGAAACTTTCACGAACACATTTGCTTCATATGATGTATATATTCTCAGCATGTGATCAACTCCTTAGACAATTCATAATAAGGAGTATGCAACTAAGTTTACTTAATAGGCATTGCAAGCTATGAAGAGATTCCAACTCAAAAATAATAAGTAGCATGAAACATAAACATAAGCAACATTACAATGCTCATAACAAGGTATGATAGAGTGGTATCTCGCTTTCCTTTTTATTGTGAATGCCAAGGCACCTCTGAAGTTCAAGTGAAGACTAGAAGTAAAGATATCAAAGATACAAGCATCAAAGTCATAACACAAATAATCAAGTTTTGAGACAAGCACATTACACTAAGAGTGACAACTATGCTCTCAAGAAGGTGCTCATAGAATATGTGGAGACTCAACAAGGAAATGAAAAGGTTTTGAATAGTTTGAAAGGCTTCCAAATGCTGAAAGTATGGTACTCATTAGCTTTGAGATCTCATTGCCCCTATCATAAGCATCTTTAATATGGTTAATGTGAAAGTGAGGTCCAATCTGAGTTATATGCTTGACAGACTATAAACTGGAAATCCCATGTCCCTTGAGTACGAGGGCCACTCCTCATGCTACTCAACTTTAGTTACCGGTAAGTTCTTGTCATCGTAAATACGTGCGTATCATAGAGAACCGCCAACGGGGAACCCCTTGCCCGATGATACGGAAGAATCCCCATATCAAAATGACAAGGAAAGCAGACAATGAGTATCTCAGCAATCTTCTTATTTACCATGGGAAAATGGTGCTTTTTTCTCTCTTTCCTCTTTTCTCAAATCTCTTTTTTTTCTTTTTCTCAATAGCTATCTCTCTTTTTTTATAAGAAGAATGCTTCATAGATACTTATTATGGTTATGCTGCAGGTTTCCACCATGACATCATGGATTAGACCAGTGGCCCAGGCGTTTCTCTAACACACATACATAACTCCATGGACTTACAAGCTCCCCTTTTATTTCACACCGATGACATCCGCAAACAAAAGAGCATGGTATCAACTGGGTATATATTTACAGGTGTCGAAAGTGTTCCCCGTGACAGCACGATTCTGCTAATCCCCAGCCTATAATTTGCAAGCATATGACTTTCATGGACAGTCACAATGGTTCAGGTTTATTAAGTGCAGGAAATAAAGTGTGCCATCAAGTTCATGAGAGCTTTACTAACTAACTTTCTCATAACAAGCAAACATTTTATTCGGAAGAAAAAAAGGCATATTGAATATGCACGGAAATAGCAAATGATGCTAATGGGTAGGTATGGTGGACACTTTTGGCAATATTTGGTTTTAGGGAGTTGGAAACATGAGTAAAACATATCCAATGTAAGTGAAGGCTAGCAATAGTAAGGGAGCGACAAACGAGAGAGCAATAGCTATCATAATCATGCTTGCAACAAAACAGGACTAATCATGGCATGAAAGTGATTCAAGACCCTCAAGGCAAAATAATTCATCGAGGCTTAACTGATTATTTCAGTCATATGCATGCGTGAGCATGTGCCAAGTCAATTCAAATGAAACATTCAGAGGAGGATACCACGGTGGCATACCAAGTTATGAATAGAGTAATGCAAGAAAACATTCATATGACATGCTACAAACTATTAGCAAGCTAGAACTAATCATATGAAAGCAAGAACTACTAAGCATCCATAAATAACATACACCCTACACAAACAGGCTAAGCATGCCCACAATGATGAGTATATGTACAAAAATGAAAACAGATAGATCTCGTTACCAGCCTCTTACCACACCTCAAGTTGTCATTAATCCTCATTATTGCCCTTCACTTGTGTGGCTTGAATAATAACAATATGAAACCAAATTCCACTAAGAACTGCTGAACCTTGCAACAAACTCACAAAACCAAAGAAGAGCAACAAATATTTTTGGTGTTTTAGATTTTTAAAACAAGAACCAAAAAGGAAAAACAAGCAAAGCAAAATCTTTTTGGGTTTTTCGAATAGTTCAAACAAAGCAAAAAGGGAAAAACAAACCAAGACAAAAAGAAGAAGCAAACAAAGAGAAACAACAGAAATATTTTTGGTCTTTTTGTGTTTTAGAAAGCAAAAGCAAAGAAAGAACGAAAGCTAAAAAAGAGAATGAAACATGAATATACAAAGTACCGACGCAAAATGATATGGAGATAAGTGTGGTGTCGGTGTACCTCCCCCCAAGCTTAGGCTTTTGGCCTAAGTGGGTGTCAATCCCAAGCTGGAGCACCTCCGTGGTACGGTGAGGAGGTACCCTCGTCTTGGTGCGAGCTCGAAGATGCCCCACCATAATGTGCAGAGTAATCGTAGGAGGGCACATCCTCCTGGTGCTGCCTGTGGAAACCTAGCAAGCGGAGCTGCTCGTCCACCTCCTCCTTGAAGCGTGACCACGGCCTCCTGTGAACACTAAACAAGGTGGATTGCGGCAAAGGGATCTCCCTCTCATCCCCGTCAGTAAACAGCATCCTATATACTAAACTGTCCAACTCATAATCAGCAGTGACAAAGTGATGTGTTTTCATAGCAGCAAGGTCAAGCCTTTGTGGTGCCAATATAGTATCATTGGGATCCACAGAAAGCTCTAATGCATTGACCATACGTGAAGCGATTATGCCCCCATAGATAGGCCCCCTAGCAGCTAGACGGCGAGCAATAAGCGAGCCAAGGTTGTACCGAGTATCATTGTTAAGTGCAGCAGCAAGGAAGGCTAAATGATAGTTGGAGATATTACTCGTATTCTCCCTACCAAGAACGCTAGTAGCAAGATAATATGCAAAGTATCTAAGAGCAGGGAGTTGGATGTTTCTTATCTTTCTGTGCTAGGCTACACGGTCATCATCATTGGTCACCCCTCGGTAGAGCTCCAGCAAATCAGCGGGTCGCCCTTGAATCTTCTTCACAGTCCCTGTCATGCCCACACCTGCAATACTGCAAAATCTTTCCAATGGCATGATAAAGGGCATATTATAAATTCTGAAAGAGACAGTTGACTGATAGGGCGTGTTAGTTAACACGAAGCTCTCAACAAAAGTCTTGGTGAGCATAGCGTATTTCTCACTCTCAGCTTGCATGTATGAGGTCAAACCAACCCTCTAAATCAGTAGCAAGAAATCATTAAGAATCCCTGCAGCTTGTAAGAAAGTAAAACAAGGAAAAGTAGATGGGTGAGCATCCCCATCGTCTCCTTCATTACCAATACGAGGTGCAATGAGATCTTCATTGTATGATGGCCTAAACTGAGAGGCTGATCTTGAGGGCCTTGACCTCCTAGGTGCATCCCTCTCAAATATTTATCCAAAGGTATGGTTGTTCATGCTTGATATTCTGAAATTTAAACATCTATTAAACAAGTGATTGCAAAGTGAATATAATGAAGGGCACTACTCATAGGGACTTGTAAGAGGCCTAAACATGCATCAAAACTATATCTCTAAGCATCAAACAAGCTTACAAGCTCTCATAGCATGTCACCTATAGCAGCAAAATACTCAAGATATAAACCACTAAACACAAATCTACTTGGACAAGCGGAGGAGTCACATACCGGAGAACAAATGCTCCAAATTTTCAGCAGCAAAGATGGGCTGAGCAAGGAGATCGAAAAAATGAGGGAAAGCACAGCAAGAACGTGATTTTGAGCAATGAACTGGTGTCTACTCGGGAGAGAGAAGAAAGTGGCATGTGAGAGAGTGAGTGGAGGGCCAGGGGTGGCCCACACCATAGGCAGGCGGGCCCCAGGGCTGGCCGCGCCACCAGGTGGTGTGCCTGCCTGGTGGGCCCCCTGGTACCTTCTAGGCACTCCTCTGCCCCTTTTTCATGTAAAAATTTAATATGAATTTTCTGGAATTTTTCGAGACACTTTATTTTTGGGGAATTTTCAGGCATAGATGAATGATTTTCTGACAGAAAGATTTTTTTGGAATGATGCAAAGACAAAACAAGGCTAGGACTTCAGAAGTTCTAAAACACTCTAACATGCAAGAAACTAACAACAAAAAAGAAAACTAAACGAAAGCAAAAGCTAAAATGGATAGAATAGAAGTAAGCGGAGATAATCATGGTGAAAACATTGTTTTGTTCAATGAAATCCTTTTGTTAACAAGGTTGATCAGGTCTTGTTACCAAAACAATTTTATATGAAACAAAACTTTGTATTCCACTAATGATTATGTTACCTCAACTTTGATAGCAATGGTCCAAATCATAATAGTTTCAAAAATTTCTCTTGGTATGGGACAATATATTTCTCCAACTTGAATGCCTTCAACATGTTCAATTGAATTCAAACCATAAGTCCTATCAATCTTCTTGGGGAAATAGACAGTATGTTCCTTGTCATTAACATTGAAAGTCACCTTTCCGTGATTACAATTAATAACAGCTCCTGCAGTATTAAGAAAAGGTCTCCCAAGAATAATAGACATATTATCATCTTCAGGCATTTCAAGCACAACAAAATCAGTTAATATCAAGCAATTATGAGCCACTTGAACAGGTACATCCTCACATATACCAACAGGAATAGTGGTAGATTTATCAGCCATTTGCAAAGATATATTAGTTGGTATTAGTTTTTCAAGTTGAAGTCTCTTGTAGAGAGAGAAAGGCATAACACTAACTCTAGCTCCCAAATCACACAAAGCAGTTCTAACATAACTATTCTTAATAGAGCAAGGTATAGTTGGAATCCCTGGGTCTCCAAGTTTCTTTGGAACCTTACCATTAAAGGAATAATTAGCAAGCAAAGTAGAAATTTCTTCATTAGGGATCTTCCTTTTATTCGAGACAATATCCTTCATATACTTTGAGTAAGGAGGCAATTTAATAGCATCAGTCAAAGGAATTTGCAAGAATAAAGGTTTCATCCACTCACAAAAATTGTTATAGTGTTCATCTTCCTTTGACTTGTGTTTCTTATCATGGAAAGGCATAGGTTTTTGGACCCAAGGCTCTCTTTCACTACCATGTTTCTTAGCAATAAAACCTTCTTTAGTGTATTTAGTATTCTTAGTGTGCTTTTCAGGTTCTTCTTCAACTTTTTCTTTATCAGGAACATCATTTTCTTCATTACCACTTTCAGTTTCAGCATTAGAGATAGATATACTATTAGGATCTTTAGCAGGTTCAGAGGGTTCTACAATAGTTTTATGTTTCTTTTTTCTTTTCTTATGAGTAGAACCACTATTTTCAGCATGTTGAGAATGCTGCTCGATTCTTTTGGGATGCCCCTCAGGATATAGAGGATCCTGGCACTAGTAGAAAACAGACCTTTGGTCCAGGGGTATTAGCCCCGGTTTTGCTACAAACCGGGACTAATGCCCCGGTCCAACGGCTAGAACTGGCCCTAGGGGGTGGCAGGCACTAGCCCCGGTTCGAACGGGACCTTTAGCCCCGGGTCGTGTAACAAACCAGGGCTAAAGGGTTTCAGGCAGGCCGGGTCAGGCGCCAGACCCTTTAGTCCTGGTTTGTTATACGACCCGGGGCTAAAGGTGGACCTTTATCCCCGGTTCTAGACACGAACCGGGGCTAAAAGCCTGGCTATATCTTCTTCCCCTTCCCGAGCCACCATTCAAGCTGGTGGCTCTCCTCTCTCTCTCTCTCTCTCTCTCTCTCTCTCTCTCTCTCTTTCTTGCTTCAATCTCGAGTTCATGCCCTTTTTTTCCTCAAGATTTGTCTATATTTTGTGGTGCCCCATCTATCCAAAGGTTCTAAAAGGTGAGCAACTTCATCCTTTGAACTCTCATTTCTATATTAGCTTATTTCATGCTCTATCTTATAGATGGATTTGTGGATTTAGTTTGGTAGTATTTTTTGCAATGATAGCATGAGATCGATGTTTAGATTCTATCTATCTTGTATTAATGTAAGGAACTCTAAGGTAAATATCACAATATGTGGATTCTATCTATATATATCTTGTTTTGGCACATAGTCTCGAAATTTGATTTTAGAAGCACACACATGCGTGAGTTCATCATTCTAACTAGCTAGCTAGGCAAAATATCCTTCTTTGTCTACCTGCGTTCAACAAACTGAAAAAATTGTAACAAAGATAGGGTTAATTCATAAAAGCTTGATAAGAAGACATCACAATACATCTTCGAGAAGCTCCTCTATGGCGAGCTCCTCGAAGATGTCTGAGGATATATAGGATCCTAAGACATCTTCGAGAGAAGCTCCGCCGTAGTGGTGTCCCTCTGGCACCATCTTGGAGTTAATAACTTCTCTAGCTATAGATTAATACGCCGGGTAACTAAAACAATTCACATATTAGGGAGTGCCTCTATGGCGAGCTCATCGAAGATGTCTGAGGACGGGATCCTAAGACATCTTCGAGAAGCTCTACCATAGTGGTGTCCCTGCTCTCGCACACCATCTTCAGTTTATATCTTCTCTAGCTAAATCAGTATGCTGGTGGAGCTAACTAATTTCACATATTAGAGAGTGCCTCTACGGCAAGCTCCTCGAAGATGTCTGAGGACGAGGTCCTAAGACATCTTCGAGAAGCTCCGCCGTAGTGGTGTCCCTAGTCTCGCACACCATCTTGTAGTTCTTCACAAGAATGCATACCTATTTATAGATTAAGCAGCACAACATAGTGTCGAGCACTGATGACATAATGTTGACACACTCACCCTGGCATAGTGCTGCCACCCACCCAAAATAGTGTCGTCATTTAATTTACTAGCTTAGTGCTGCCCACTGAGGACATAGTGTCGACATGTTGTCTCCACATCCACATTTAGTCCCGGTTGGTGCCTCCAACCGGGACTAAAGGTTCATCATATCTTTAGTCCCGGTTGCTGGTTTTAATTTTGTTTTTTAGATTAGTACTAATTAATTATGATTATGCTGCCACCCACCCAAAATAGTAGAGTCATTTAATTTACTGGCTTAGTGCTACCCACTGAGGACATAGTGTTGACATGTTGTCTCCACATCCACATTTAGTCCCGGTTGGTGCCTCCAACCGGGACTAAAGGTTCATCATATCTTTAGTCCCGGTTGCTGGTTTTAATTTTGTTTTTTAGATTAGTACTAATTAATTATGATTATGCTGTCACCCACCCAAAATAGTGTCGTCATTTAATTTACTGGCTTAGTGCTACCCACTGAGGACATAGTGTCGACATGTTGTCTCCGCATCCACATTTAGTCCCGGTTGGTGCCTCCAACCGGGACTAAAGGTTCATCATATCTTTAGTCCCGGTTGCTGGCTTTAATTTTGTTTTTTACATTAGTACTAATTAATTATGATTATGTTTGATGTACTTAATTAATTATATAATGCAGATGAGCCGGCAATGGATGTACGCTGACCGACTCTCTAACGAGTTCATTAAAGGCGTGCATTCTTTTCTTCTTGTGGCTGATGCAAACAAGCGGAATGGTTTTATGTCTTGTCCATGTAGTGTCTGTCGGAATCATAAGGAATACTCTTCCTCAAGGGTCCTTCACAGCCACCTGTTTCGGTCTGGTTTCATGACCGGCTATAATTGTTGGACCAAGCACGGAGAAAGAGGGGTTATGATGGAAGACAACGAAGAAGAAGAAAATGACAACGACTACCCTGAATACGATGGTACTACAATGGAAGACATTGATGAAGAAAAAGATGAAGAACGGGCATTAGATCTGCCCGATGATGATCTTAGTCGGGCCATTGCTGATGCCCAGGAAGAATGCTTAACTGAAAGGGAGAGGTTGAAGTTCAAGAAGATGTTAGAGGATCACAACAAATTATTCTACCCAAATTGTGAAGATGGGCACAAAAAACTGGGTAGCGCACTGGAATTGCTGCAATGGAAGGCAGAGAACGGTGTGACTGACAAAGTATTTGAAAAGTTGCTCAAAATAATGAAGAAGTTGCTTCCAAAGGATAACGAACTACCCGCCAGTACCTACAAAGCAAAGAAGGTTGTCTGCCCTCTAGGATTAGAGGTGCAGAAGATACATGCATGCATTAATGACTGCATCCTCTACCACGACGAGGAGTACGAGAAGTTGGATGCATGCCCAGTATGCACTGCAATCCGGGACTAAAGGCCCTTACAAACCGGGGCTAATTGCCTGGTTTCTACTAGTGTGGGTAGCAACACCACTTCTAGATCTAATTTCATAAGCATGTTTTTCTTTAGCAGCATTAACTAGAAAGTCTTTTTGCACTTTAATAAGTTGACCTATTTGATTTTGAACCATTTGAAAATGTTTAACAAGCATTTAACATCATTAGAGGTTCTTTCCACAATATCCTTCAACTCAACAATAGCTCTAGAGTTTTCCATTAGATGATTTTGCACCCTTTTATTAAAATTATCTTGCTTAACAATAAAAATATCGAATTCTTCTAAGCATTGATTAGGAGGTTTAGAGTAAGGGATATCACCTTCATCAAAGTGTTGGAGAGAGTGTACCTCAATAGTGGATGAGTGGGGAATTGGCTTACATAATTCTTCTATAGGAGGTAAATTCTTGACATCTGCAGCTTTAATTCCCTTCTCCTTAAGACATTTCTTAGCTTCCTTCATCACTTCATCATTTAATTCAATAACTCCCCTCTTCTTTGATGTTGGAATACACACAAGTATAGTTGGTTCAGGTATAATTATTTTAGGTATAGCTGGTTCAGGAGGAGTCCAGTCTTCATAATTATTGCGTATTTAGCCATTAATTCCTCAGCTTCCTTGGGAGTCCTATTTCTGAAAACACAACCAGCACAACTATCTAGGTATGTCCTAGATTCTTCGGTTAGTCCATTATAAAATATATCAAGAAGCTCATTCTTAGGTAATGGACTTCCAGCCTGTGCATGAATCAAAGAACAAAACCTTGCCCATGATTCAGGCAATATCTCTTTTTCTCCCTGTTTAAAATCAAAAAGTTCCTGCAAAATAGCATGTCTAGCACTAGGAGGAAAATATTTCTGCAGGAAAGAACTAAACAAGCAATCAGGGATATCAATAGATCCAGGAGGTAAATTACTAAACCAAGTTTTAGCTTCTCCTTTCAATGAAAAGTGGAAAATCTTAGCAACAAAGTAGGTGTGCATCTTAATATCATCAGAAAACAAGCCACTCATGGTAGAAAGCTCAGCCATATGTGCTACCGCACTTTCATTCTTAGTTGCACAAAAAGGTTCTTTCTCAACAATAGCTATGTAAGATAGATCGAGAGAGAAATCATAGTCTGTATCTTTAATGTTTATGTGAGAAGTAGCAAACCTAGCATTAGGAGATAATTTGGGTCTAATAGTACGCCTCTCAAGGAGATTCTTAGCAGCACTCCTATCATGGGTGTTTTGACATTCTTTAATAAATTCATTGGTCATCTCAACATAACCATCTTCAATATCATAACTCTCACTAGACTCAGGTGAACTAACAGGTGTAGTAGTCTCTTCATTAGGAGTTTTAGTATTTCCAGCTATAGTTCTAGCAATCGTAGCATCTAGGAAAGGACCTAATGAACCACCCTTATCAAGCACAGTAGAAGCAGCATCATAAGTATCAGAAGTTTCAGATTCAGTAGTAGTAGCAGTGTGTGTAGCATGTGTATGTGGTGGTGTAACGAGCTTACTCATAACAGATGGTGAATCAAGGGCAACAGAGGTGTTCAGAACCGTACCTCTTCTTGTAGTGGATGGTAAAATAGGAACCTTGCCATCATGAGACTTACCCATGATGGATGGATGGTAGCGAACAATAAAGAATCCAAGTGAACTTGATAAATAAAGCTATGCTCCCCGGCAACGGCGCCAGAAAATAGTCTTGATGACCCACAAGTATAGGGGGTGTATCGCAGTATTTTCGAGGGAAGTGAAACCCAATTTATTGATTCGACACAAGGGGAGCCAAAGAATATTTATAAGCATTAACAACTGAGTTGTCAATTCAGCTGCACCTGGAAACAATCTTGCTCACAGCAGTTTATCAGTAGCAACAGTTTTATAGTAGGAATAGTAAAGTAATAGCAGTAGTAAAACTAAAGATGATAGTAACAATTGCAGTAAACAGTAGGATTCGAGTGGGGTAGGCATAGGGATGGATGGACGGGCGTTGCATGGACAAGACAATTCACATGGCAATCAGAACATAGGGCAATTGCAGATAAATAAGATAAAGCATCCAAGTACTAGATAATCCTAGGCATGTGTGATACATTGCAAATGTATCTATAGTTTTTGATGTTCCATGCTTGGTTTTATCTACTTTTTTGTGTTTTGTCCACCCTTTGGAGTACTTTTCATATGATTTCTTGGACTAACCTATTAACAAGAGCCAAAGTGCCAGCTGCCTTTTTTCTGCTGTTTTTGGTTCCAGGAAGTCAGAAAATGAATATTCTCAGAATTGGACGGGACAAAAGCTAAAGTTATTATTTTACCGGGGGACATCTGGAGCCAGAATACGAGACGGAGAGGGTCTAGGGCCCGACCACACCACCTGGCCGCGTGGCTAGGCCTGACCCGCACCAGGGGGTGGTCTGGCCGCCCCAGGCACCCCCTCGGCCTCTCCTTCCACCTATATATTGCCTCTGATACGGAAACCCTAAGTACCCGATCAAAATTGCACGAAAGAGTCTGTAGCCGACATCATCTCCATCCCTAGATCGGGAGGGATCTGAAGCTCTTCCCGGCACCCTGCCGGAGAGGGGAATTCACCCTGGAGGCCTTCTTCATCATCATGCAAGCCTCCGGTGTGATGCATGAATAGTTTATCTCTAGACTACGGGTCCATGCAGTAGATAGATGGCTGGTTCTCCTCCTTTGTGCTTTCATGTCTAGATCTTGTGAGCTCCGTTCATGATCAAGATCATCTATTTGTAATTTTGCATGTTGTGTTTGCAGGGATCCGATGGATAGTGAGATGCTATTTCAGATTGATTATTGATTCTATCATGTATTTGTTATTTGTGATCTTGCATGCTTTCCGTTGTTAGTAGCTATCTTGGCCAAGTAGATGCTAGCAACTCCAAGAGTTAGTATTTATGCTCGATAGTAGGTTCAAGCCTCTGGTAATCTGGGGAAGTGACAGAAATCTCTAAGGTACTAGATGTGCTGTTGCTACTAGGGAGAAAACAACAATACTTTGTTCATAGAATAATCGTATTGTTTACTTTACACGCAATTCGTAATGCAATAATCTGTTGCTTGCAACTTAATACTGGAGGGGTTCGGATGATAACCTGAAGGTGGATTATTAGTCATAGATGCAGTTGGATGGCGGTCTATGTATAATGTTGTAATGCCCAATCAAGTCTCAAAGGAGTCAAGATGATTAGTATATGCTTGTATGCTTTCTCCATGTTTGTCAATTGGCCCGCTGTAATTTGTTCACCCAGCATGTTATCTATCTTAAGGAGAGCCACCTCTAGTGAACTATGGACCCCGGTCCTTTCTTTTACTTTCAATCTACTATCAAACTGTTTACTGCTTTGTGTTTACTTTCTGCAAACTATTACTTCCTTCCATTCGATACGTTTAATCCTTTGTTTTCAGCAAAACCGGTGAGATTGACAACCTCATTGCATGTTGGGGACAAAGTTTTGTGGTTGTGTTGTGCAGGTCTCCACGTTGCTGCTGGCACTGGTAGTGCGCCCTGCCAACGTTCAGCTAGCAACACCTTTGGGGTGTTTCCTTGCTCCTACTGGATTGATAACCTTGGTTTTGTACTGAGGGAAAACTTGCTGATGTGCTCAGCATACCTTCCTCTTAGGGTTCCCCAACGAGCTCGATATATTTTGGGCCATCAAGCTTTTTTTCTGGCGCCGTTGCCAGGGAGTCAAGGACATCTTCACAAGGGTAGTCCCTCATAACCAATAACTTTACTTTGTTGTTTTTGTTTTGCTTAGTTTATTTCTGCTTTGTTTGCTTGTTCTTTTTATCAAAAATACAAAAAAAATAGTTCCTACTATAGTTGTTATTTTCGTTGGTCTGTTATTGTCTTGCTTTATCATGCTTTCTATCAATGGTTGGTTTCTTTGAAACTGAATCTAATTGGCAAGGGGGGTTCACGGAAGAACAAAAATATTATTATAAGGAACACCGCTTGTCAAAAAAAGGGAAACACTTATGGGAACAAATTGATAAATTGTATACATTGCTAGAAACGTGTGCTCTACTTATAATGTTACTTATTGCTTTGATAAATCTTGTTGTTGTAAGAGGTATAAACACCTCCCTTTTCAATGTGAGTATAATGGTGATGTTACCATATCTTCTTATGTTAAGGGAAATTATTACTTTTATGATGTGGAACAAATTGAAGAATTTATTGCTTGGAAGGGTGCATTCGAACTAGCTTATTTGCTTGAAAATACTGATGATGCACCTTATAAATATGAGGTTTATGATATACTTCAATTTTGCTTTGATAATTACAAGGAAGAAAATGGCTATATTCTTGAATATCTTAATAGATGCTATCCACTAGCGGAAGAGACTAATGCCTTGCAGGAGCCTATGGAAGAAGAAATTGCTGAAACTAGAAGCTCATTGGATGAAAAAGAGGAGGAGAGTGATGATCAAGAGGAGGAAGAATGGATCTACCCATTCCTACCTTTTAATGAGTGTAACTCTTTACCCCTTACAATATTTGATTGTCCCCCATTCTTACTAAATGAGGATGAATGTTATGTTCCTCAGGATTCTTTTGAAAATGTTTATAATAAAGCTCTAGTGTTTGTAGATGATGAAAAGCATGTTTTATGTGATAGTTATATTGTTGAGTTTATTCATGAGGCTACTGGAAATTATTATGAGAGAGGAAAATATGGTTGTAGAAGTTTTCATGGTACTGAAACACCTCTCTATGTTCTAAAAGTTTTGAAGTTACTCTTGTTTTATCTTCCTATCCATGTCACTTTGTTCTTTGTGAATTTATTTGCATACAAAATTCCTATGCATAGTAAGTGGGTTGGACTTAAATGTGTTTTTAATTTGCTTCTTGATTCTCTCTTTTAATTCAATTCATATTTCTTATTTGAGCATCTTCTCAAACTATTATGCCTAACTTAAAGGCGTTAAAGAAAATTACTTATTGGGAGATAACCCAAAAGTTTTAGATGAGTCTTGTGAAGGAGATATGCCCTAGAGGCAAATAATAAATAGGTTTTTATTTTATATATCTCAATTAGTTTATAATAGTTTCATATTGTGCTATAACTGTGCCAAGTAGAAACATTGGTACAAGTGTGGTATGAAACAACCAAGTCCCTAGTAGCCTCTGTTCATACTAGTTCGTTGGTCACGAAGATGATCTGGGTTTCAAGATCATGGGCATTTATGCCAACTGACAACGAGATCATATCATTGGAGAATGATGTGATTGGACATTCCTCGAAGGATTGCAACACGATCAAGTCATATAGTTCATTGTTGCAACAACTATACCTAGACTCCTTCTCCTTAGAGCGTGAGCTCATATTACTCACTGTTTCCCTAGGCTGCTTAGACTGCATCAACCGTCATCTAGTAATACGGTGGCCATAAAGGTGTACGTTGGGTATTCCGAAGGAACAGTAGATAACATGTGACTGCAAGACCGGGATTTGTTCACCCACATGATGGGTAAAGATACATACGGCCGGCTTGGTGAGATTATATCCATAAATGTTGCAACATGTGACTAGGTCACGGGGATGTAATATCACGGTAACAAGAAAATAGAACTTGTTGTGAACGAGATTGAACAAAGGTATGGGATACCAGTGATCGGATCTCGGACAAGTTGTATCGAGAAAAAAAAGGAAGAGGATGCTACATTTAGACGGTTCAAACGACATTGTCATCAGGAATGCATAGGGGTCACATGGATATCCCTGGTCCCTTTGTTGATCATTGATATAGATCATGTCTAGAGCATTCCCGAGCCGTGAGAGGATACACTTAAGGGTACGATGAGAGCGATCATTCGTAAGACGGAATCACAGTAGGGAAAGAGAGAAATCCGGAATTGTTCCACGGAGAGATCCGAAGCTGTTCAGAGAAAGAATAAAGGAAAAGCCCCAAAAAGTGTTTTCGGATAAATGGGAATTTAAATATATATTTATTATATGTTAATTGAGAATTAGTATATTCTAAATAATATTTATATTAAGATTTATAAAGGCAACTTTTGTATTAGGCCAAATCCCCGAAGGGAAATAGCCTAAAAGAAAAGCTGTAGAAAAAGAAAAAGGAAAAAGGAAAAATAACAACTTCTGCCGCTGTGAGCCAGGCGGCCTCAGGTGCGCGGCAAGTGCTATGCACCACGCGTGGCAGCAGGTGGCCAACCGCCGCTGGCGGGCCACTGCCTTGCGGCCCAAGCGGGCACTGGCGGGAAGCCACAGGCGGGCGGGCGCGAGGTGGGCTGGCTCGGCCCACCCGGGCGCTAGCTACTAGCCGCTGCGCAGGGCGCTGGGCGAGCCGGGCCGCGGGGAGGGTGGCCGGCCCACCCGACCAGCGTTGGTCACCAACTACGGCTGGGCTTGGGGCATGACCGGCCCATCCGGTCAACGCCAGCTGCTGTCCCCTTTGCTGTTGATCGCCTAGCTAGGCTGGGCCTGGGCGGGGTGGCCCATCCGGCTGCCCCATTGGCCCAGCCGGCTGCACTTTTCTTTTTGCCTCTTTTCCCCTTAGTTTTAGTCCCACATGGGGCACCTAATGGAGAGGGAACGCCCCCCTCCGCCTATATAAAGGGGTGCCCATGGGAGGACTACAAACACACAATTGGAGAAGTCCTTTGGTTGACTTCCTCCTTTCCTCTCTCTCTATGCCTTGTGACCATGGCCCCAAGTCTGGGCTGTGCGATCGAGGCACACCTGCAGTATGCCGTTGCGCTGCAGGGATTCCTAGCCGGATATCAACTTCCGCACTCCTGGCGGGATCGAGGAGCCGGAGGTCTCATCGTGCACCGGATGTGTACGAAGACACGAGGTGCAACACTTGGGGCGCTTAAATGTCGTGAGCCGGAGCTATTGCACGATGAAGATGACGAAGGATCAAGGGGTGACCTGCGAGGAGCTTCGCGACCTTAAGGTCGGCTACGAGTACGACTACTTCAACCACGTTCCCCGCGGAACGTTAACCGCGTACGGTCTACAAGGGTATGTATTCTCTGCGCTTCGGTCGTTACCGCATTACTACATAGATAGATCCTAGGCAGTTCTGGGGTTACATCTTAGGGAAATTTTTGTTTTCCGCACCGATCCCCAACAGTGGTATCAGAGCCAATCTATGCGTAGGAGTGCTGTACGGCCAGTACGCACAAGTTTTATGCGGGCATTGATCCCTTAGTTGTTACCCTCTAACGTGTACTTGTTTATATCGCGGTATTGTTTGATGAAGCGGTCTGGACCGACCTTACGCGTGTTCATACGCGAGACTGGTTCCACGCTCAACATACGGCTTGTACCGTATAAGTGGCTAGCGGGTGTCTGTCTCTCATTCGATAGCTGATATAGCATTTACAACGGAGGGCCCTGAAAGGGGTGTAGTAGAGACAACTGTCAGATCCATGTTGTGGTTGGAAAGTTCGTAGTTTAGAAACGGTTCTAGTGCGAAAGCCCTAACAACCACGTAAAACTTGCAATAGATAAAGTAGAGGCGTCTAACTTTATTTTGCAGGGGGCATGTCATTATGATATGGCAATGGTCATTACGAAGGTAAAGTAGTTTACTTTTCTGTTACTAAGTAGTATAGTAATAGTCATCGTTCCGATGGACGACCCGGTGGAGGCGTCGTGGACTTGGCGTCAAACTAAGGGCAAGATGGAGATCATGCCGGAGCACTCGATGGAGATCAAGGCGCAACAATAAAGACCATATCATATCACATCTTATTCTGTGCTAGTATTTAGATACTCAACGGTAGCAAATAAGATAATCCCTATTGAATTCCAATGTTCCGTGTTCCCCTTGTGTGTGCACCACCAAGAAAGTTCTTAGGTATGAGGCGATCCAGGGTTACAGGCCTGGGTGTCAGACATATCTATGTTCGCATACAGTGGGTGTAAGCCATGTTGCACAGCAAATACACACAAGTTAGATTTGGCGAGCCTAGCACGCCACAGAAGCGTGGCCTCGTAACACAAGAGATCGAAAGATCGAGCATGAGTCACATGGATGATGTGATTGGCATTGTTGAATGTCTACCTTTGATAATGCACTGATGGCCGTGACGACCGGGGGAGGTGCAGAGGATAGGGATCATGCGATCACTAAAATCGTCCAGGGGATGACAATTTTAGTGGAGACCAATTATAAATTGATCTCTTATTATAAACTTAGTCTAGATGTCTATTTGCAAATATCTTAGTAGAACTTGGCCTATCCCATTGAGGTCCTTTGTGACCCTGGGAATATATTGCTTAATTTGGAACTTAGCAAAAGGGTCCAACTTCATAGATTAATACCCACGCCTAAGGGATATCCTCGTAAAAGGTAATCTTCTCTTCTTGATACAATAACCATTAGGAGATAATTCGATGACTCCAGAATTTTTGAAAAACACTTAGTGACCTTGCATTAGAGTTAAGAACTCTTAGAAGGGCTTGATTGCAATGGAGGTCACTGATGAAAAGGTACATGTAAGATATACAAATTATAAATGTGGTTCTTGCAAAACTCGTTGCAGTTTGCAAAGTATTTGATACTTGTCCCGTTTTGTGAAAACAGGATGATCTGCTTGAGAATTGCTGGATTTGAGGCAATGTGACTTGAAGACGGCAAGCAAAACAGTTGATGGCCAACATCACTTCTTCCCTCAAAGTTTATCATTTGGATTAGTGGACTTGAATATAGATTTGTAATCCTAGTTTGTGTGTCTTGCTTTTAGCGAGACGATTATTCATATGAACAAGTTAGAAACCAGTTTGTACTATTCTTATGAACAATACCTTATGGTCACATTGCGATTATAAATAAAGTTGTTCTCACCACTATGTTAATGATAATAGTTTAAACATTTATAAAGGATTAGAATGCTAAAAGATATCCAAAGCTTAATAATGAAAAGACACTACAGTTTGACTCATTTTGGTTATTGCACCTTCTTAATGAAGATCGGGGTCCTAGATGCTTAATCTAGAGACTTTGCAAAACCATGCCTTTTTGGCAGAATGACTAAACCTCGCATTCTGGTAAAACGATAATATGCGAAGAAATGTTGAATCTTATACATAGTGATGTATCACATTTTCAACAAATAGTGGAAATCATTAGTTAATTGTGGACTTAAGTGAATAAGTGTATTTACTTAATGAAACATGAAGTTTGAAATGATTTGAATTGTTCAAATGAGTTCATGACTAAATGGGATATTGAATTAACTGAATTAACAAGTCTCTTCGATTTGATCGACATGACTAAAGTATTCAAGTTAAGTTTAGCATAAAAGGGACTTGTGAAAGATGTTTCACAAATTATGATAATTGGATGAATTCAAACTATGTTGAAATGTCTAAACATCATAATCATTATGTATTAGATACATATGGTATAATATTATCTCTTATAAGGGGTTATAGTTATCGTTTAGAGTTAAAGATCAAAATAAGCAAACACTTATTTGAAATACAAAGGAACATCTGAAAGATTCGTGGAAACAACACCATAAGTGTTATGGCACGTTCGAGTTTCTAGAGATTTCGACAAGTCGAAATCGTGGCGAATAAACAAGTCTTTGTAGAGCATTCTTAGGAAGCCATGAATGCATCTTCCACAAAAGGGCAAACCTGCTGTTGTCCTAAATTGATGTGTCTTGATGAAGATACAGGTGGAAGAAAGTAAAAGATCAAACAAGGTATTTGACCTTACCTCCGAATTGTTGAGTGGCACAGCGGAATTTGTTTCGTGAAACCAACCTCTGCAAATAGAGGAGAAACCAATGATAATGATCATAAAGTTTCAGGGAATACTTTTACTAAAGAAAGTAGGATTCAACTATATATTCTACAAATTTGTGGAATTATATATTGATTCACTTGTCTTGTTTTGAACAAGACACACCTACGAAATACAAAGAAGCGTGATGGACCTAAGTACGAGAAATGAATGGTCATTGAAATCTCGTTAGTGGAATTCTCGTTTTGATGGTGATCAAAGAATTTTGGAATGTCCAAGATTATCGAGAGGACCTAGATTTAAGTGGGAGCAAATCAGCTTGGCTAATTCATAATATGTAGCTGACATATTTTGAGTGGGAGCTAAGTGAAATCCCTGGATCTCAAACATGAATGTCATATTTGAGTGGGAGCGTGAAATCGTTGTGGGATATGTGGACAACATATATGAATGATGTGATTGGTGTTAATAACGTTTAAGTTAGATAAATAAGGATGAAGTTGAAGTTATTAAACAATAAGATCTATCGAGATAGATTGGTGAGTTTAATAAACACTAAATGTTGAATGCTTCCTAGACTTGATACTAAAAGATGTTCAGAATGTCCTAAGCAAGATTCTGAAGAAGTTCAGAATAGAACAAGGTAAGAAATAAGTTCTTACTGTATGAAGCATTGAGTATTGCAACTATGGTTGAAAGAAAGAGATGTGTTGCATCTCCTATGCCTTAGTCATAGGTTCTTCAATAAAACCATGTTGTATACTCGACATAAAGTGACCCGATGTTCTGGTTGGTAGGACAAAGTCTTAACTATAAGAATGTGTCCTTAAGTGATTCCTGAGTTGATCACTGAACCAGAATTAAGTTTGTACTTAAAAAGCAATAAGCAATGTAAGTGGCATAGATGCATTTCATGCACTATGATCTACATAGATATAGAAGTATAAAGGCTTCATCTAATGTGATGTATAATGTTATGGCGGGGCTAGTTCGCTTTTAACGTAGAATGATGTGTCCCAGGGCCCAGTGCCCATGAGAAAGCCCTCGAGGTTGATCTAACGTCACTGTAAGCTCCTGGAATCCGGCCTCGTTATGCTGCCGTGACTATAGTATATACACAAAGGATAGCAAAGTGTGTTTCGAAGTTTAGATGACAACGGTGAAAACGACCGTCATCATAAACACTAGAAACAAAAGTCTCGCTTTGTTGCTAAACAAATACTTCAACCCATTATAAGATAATGGAGTGAATGTCAAAATTAGGAAGACATCAATGATTTGCAAAAGACATAATGATCTAGTAAAACAGAACATGGACATGACGTTTCCCATGAGCATGCATGATCTGTAAATGCATATAGAATATGGTTTATATGAGTAAAATGCGAGCTAGTTTATTTGTACTCTAGTGCAAGTGGGAGACTGAAGGACATATGCCCTAGAGGCAAATAATAAATAGGTTTTTATTGTCATATCTCAATTAGTTTATAATAGTTTCATATTGTGCTATAACTGTGCCAAGTAGAAACATTGGTACAGGTATGGTATGAAACAACCAAGTCCCTAGTAGCCTCTATTCATACTAGTTCGTTGGTCACGAAGATGATCTGGGTTTCAAGATCATGGGCATTTATGCTCACTGGCAACGAGATCATATCATTGGAGAATGATGTGATTCGACATTCCTCGAAGGATTGCAACACGATCAAGTCATATAGTTCATTATTGCAACAGCTATACCTAGACTCCTTCTCCTTAGACCGTGAGCTCATATTACTCACTGTTTCCCTAGGCTGCTTAGACTGCATCAACCATCATCTGGTAATACGGTGGCCATAAAGGTGTATGTTGGGTATTCCGAAGGAACAGTAGATGACATGTGACTGCAAGACCGGGATTTGTTCACCCACATGACTGGTAAAGATACATACGGCCGGCTTGGTGAGATTACATCCATAAATGTTGCAACATGTGACTAGGTCACGGGGATGTAATATCACGGTAACAAGAAAACAGAACTTATTGTTAATGAGATTGAACAAAGGTATGGGATACCAGTGATCGGATCTCGGACAAGTTGTATCGAGAAACAAAAGGAAGAGGATGCTACATTTAGACGGTTCAAACGACATTGTCATCAGGAATGCATAGGGGTCACATGGATATCCCTGGTCCCTCTGTTGATCATTGATATAGATCATGTCTAGAGCATTCCCGAGCCGTGAGAGGATACACTTAAGGGTACGATGGGAGCGATCATTCGTAAGACGGAATCACAGTAGAGAAAGAGAGAAAGTCGGAATCATTCCGCGGAGAAATCCAAAGCTGTTCGGAGAAAAAATAAAGGAAAAGCCTCGAAAAGTGTTTTCAGATAAATGGGAATTTAAATATATATTTATTATATGTTAATTGAGAATTAATATATTCTAAATAATATTTATATTAAGATTTATAAAGGAAACTTTTGTATTAGGCCAAATCCTCAGAGGGAAATAACCTAAAAGAAAAGCTGCAGAAAAAGAAAAACGGAAAAGGAAAAATAACAGCTTCTGCCGCTATGGGCCAGGCGGCCCACTTAGGTGCGCGGCAGGTGCTATGCACCGCGCGTGGCAGCAGTTGGCCAACCGCCGCTGGCGGGCCACTGCCTTGCGGCCCAAGCGGGCACTGGCGAGAAGCCACGGGCGGGCGGGCGCGAGTTGGGCTGGCGCGGCCCACCCGGGCGCTGGCTACTAGCCGCTGCGCAGGGCGCTGGGCGAGTCGGGCCGCGGGGAGGGTGGCCGGCCCACCCGGCCAGTGCTGGTCACCAGCTGCGGCTGGGCTTGGGGCACGACCGGCCCATCCGGTCAACGCCAGCTGCTAGCCCCTTTGCTGCTGATCACCTGGCCAGGCTGGGCCTGGGCGGGGTGGCCCATCCGGCTGCCCTTTTCTTTTTGCCTCTTTTCCCCTTAGTTTTAGTCCCACATGGGGCACCTAATGGAGAGGGCATGCCCCCTCCGCCTATATAAAGGGGTGCCCATGGGAGGACTAAAAACACACAATTGGAGAAGTCCTTTGGTTGACTTCCTCCTTCCCTCTCTCTATATGCCTTGTGACCATGGCCCCAAGTCTGGGTTATGCGATCGAGGCACACCTGCAGTATGCCATTGCGCTGCAGGGATTCCTAGCCGGATATCAACATCCGCACTTCCGGCGGGAGCGGAGAGCCGGAGGTCTCATCGTGCACCGGATGTGTACGAAGACACGAGGCGCAACACTTGGGGCGCTTAAATGTCGTGAGCCGGAGCTGTTGCACAATGAAGATGACGAAGAAGCAAGGGGTGACCTGCGAGGAGCTTCGCGACCTTGAGGTCGGCTACGAGTACGACTACTTCATCCACCTTCCCCGCGGAACGTTAACCACGCACGTTCTACAAGGGTATGTATTCTCTGCGCTTCGGCCGTTACCGCATTACTACATAGATAGATCCTAGGCAGTTCTGGGGTTACATCGTAGGGAAATTTTTGTTTTCCGCACCGATTCCCAACATCTTGGAAGTTATTACTTCAATAATAACTGCTCCTTATCCTTTTTATTTTCTTTTTGTGCCAAGAGTAACCTCTAATGAGAGAGAAGTAATGATTGGAAAAGTTGTTGTCCCGAAATAGATTTCTGTGCTTTACCATAAAATTTGTGTAAAATCTCTGTACGTCCTTTTGGAGCGTGAATTTTTTTGCTTCTGCCCCAGGTTGTTATCTAACTTTTGTTAGTTTAACACTTTTTGATTTGAGCAACAGAAGGTCTTCGAAAAAATTCGTCTTTACCTGCTGGTCTGTTTTGATAGATTTCTGCCATTTTCTGCATTTGCTTCTTGTTGGTTCCTTTTTGAGTTCTTTTGGGGAATTGAGCTTTTTGAGGGAAGTTCTAAAGTATCTAGTGTTTTAATGGAAGTTTTATTGGTGTTAGAACTGAACCTAAAGACTTATTATCTTGAGTGTACTAATGTTGCTAATAAAGATTGTGTGAAGTTTTGTATGAAGGAAAAATTTCAGGTGTATGGAAGAAATGAGTAATGAGATGAAGGATGGACTAAAGCTTAAGCTTGGGGATGCCACGCGTGTCACCCCAAGAAATATCCAAGAAGTACAAGCGTCAAAGCTTGGGGATGCCCAAGGCATCCCCTCTTCATCAATAAAAATCCCAGGTTTCTTCCAAACGCTTCATTTTTATTGTTTCATGCACAGTTGTGTTGTTCTTGGAGCATCTTCTTTTTCATTTTCGTTTTGTTTTTGGTTTTTCGTTTGTTTGGTTTTCTTATTTTGCTTGAATAAATTGGTTGGACCCCCTCTTTCATACATTGGTTTTCAAATAGTTTGGTTTGGTTTGGAAAAGAGTAGGAAAGTTCATGCTTAAGTGGTAAATAGAGCTTGTTTTTGACTGTGGCCTATGCTTTGTCATGCCATGCTCGATATTGTTTTGGCTTTATGCTTAGTATTCTTTGCTGTAGCATGACTTGTTATAAACAATTGAGATTGCTTAATGTACCTTGGATGAATCATGTGTTGTTTTAGCATATTAAAGCATAGTATTGTGGTATTCTCCTTTAATGCTTTATTTGGGTTGACTTGGCGCATGCTCACACCATGTTATGACTATCTCAAGTCACCATAAGCCTTTATGATCCTTTAGTTTTCAACTTGTAGTGTCACTTTATGCTTTGATCAATGATGTTTTGTCGCTCTACATGATTATGGCCATTATTGCTCTCTTAGTTTGTCGATCCCAGTCTTTTGCTAGCCTCCACAACCAAGTATGAGTTCCACTCATGCATCCAACTCCCTAAACCAAGTTATTCCAAAGAGTCCACCATACCTACCTATTAGCATATGCTATTCCAAGTATATTCATGTTTTTGTTTACCTTCCAAATTAAACTTGTTATGATAAAACTAGTGATTAAAGCTCTCACGAACTTGATGGCACACTTTACTTTTCTTGCCCTTAATAAACTTGAACCATTGTGTCGTCTATGTTGTATATGCTTGCACTTATTTGTTAGGGATTAGCAGAACCATGCTGTCATGGGGAACGCTTTCAACATTGCACGGGTACTTTGTACCTAGTTGATATCATGCTCTTTTGTCTATGGATGTCGTCGGTGTGAAATGAAAGGGGAGCTTGTAAGTCCATGGAGTTATGTATATGTGTTAGAGAAACGCCTGGGCCGCTGGTCTAATCCATGCTGACATGGTGGAAACCTGCAGCTTAACCATAATGAGCTATCTATGAAGCATTCTTCTTATAAAAAAAGAGTCCTATATTGAGAAAAAAGGGAAAAGGAAAAAAAGAGATTATGAAAAGAGGAAAGAGCGAAAAAAGCACCATATTCCCATGGTAAATACGAAGATTACTGAGATGCTCGTTGTCTGCTTGCCTTGTCATTTTGATATGGAGATTCTTCCGTATCATCAGGCAAGGGGTACCCCGTTGGCGGTTCTCTATGATACACATGTACTTACGATGACAAGAACTTGCCGGTGACTAAAGTTGAGTAGCATGAGGAGCAGACCTCGTATTCAAGGGACATGAGATTTCTAACTTATACTTCGTCAAGCATGTACACCATAGTTTGTTCACTATAACCTTAATCACTTCAAGATGCTTATGATAGGGGCAATGAGAGCTGAAAGCTATAAGTACCATAATTTTTGGAAGCTCTTTATGAAACTTGAATCTCTGCTTCTTTCTATGAAGGCCTTTCTTCCAATTATATATTGAGTCTCCACCTTCTATATTTATGCACCTACTTTGAGAGCATAGTGGCCATTCTTAGTTCTATGTGCATTGTCCCAAGACTAGTTGATTGATGCATAACTTGATATTGCTTGTTTTAAACTATTTGTATCTAGTCACTCTTATGAACTTTGAAGGTGTCCTATGCATTTATATTTGCTATTCTATGAGGGACAAGCTGAATACTACTATGCTATGTTTTCTTTATGTGAAACAAACAAACATCTTACAAAGCATTGTTATTCATGAAAATCTTTAGTTTGTGCCTTTTTATGTTGCAACATAGTTTCTTTGTCTTATTGCTAGAACTTTGTCTTTCATGCTATGATTGAAGTACTATGATCCCAGCTTTGAATGTTTTACATACTTTGATAAAGTTTATGATGGTGCATGTCACCTCAAAAATTATTCTTTCGTTTTCTCACTTACCTACTCGAGGACGAGCATGAGTTAAGCTTGGGGATGTTGATACATTGCAAATGTATCTATAATTTTTTATGTTCCATGCTTGGTTTTATCTACTTTCTTGTGTTTTGTCCACCCTTTGGAGTACTTTTCATATGATTTCTTGGACTAACCTATTAACAAGAGCCACAGTGCCAGCTGCCTGTTTTCTACTGCTTTTGGTTCCAAGAATTCAGAAAATGAATATTCTCGGAATTGGACGGGACAAAAGCCAAAGTTATTATTTTACCGGGGGACATCTGGAGCCAGAATACGAGACGGAGAGGGGCTAGGGCCCGGCCACACCACCTAGCCACGTGGCTAGGCTTGACCCGCGCCAGGGGGTGGTCTGGCCGCCCCAGGCACCCCCTCGGCCTCTCCTTCCGCCTATATATTGCCTCTAATATGGAAACCCTAAGTACCCGATCAAAATTCCACGAAAGAGTCTGTAGCCTCCGTTATCTCCATCCCTAGACCGGGAGGGATCTGAAGCTCTTCCCCGCACCCTGCCAGAGAGGGGAATTCACCCCAGAGGCCTTGTTCATCATCATGCAAGCCTCCGGTGTGATGCGTGATACATTGCAAATGTATCTCTAATTTTTGATGTTACATGCTTGGTTTTATACACTTTCTTGTGTTTTTTCCACACTTTCGAGTACTTTTCATATGATTTCTTGGACTAACCTATTAACAAGAGCCATAGTGCCAGCTGCCTGTTTTCTGCTGTTTTTGGTTCCAGGAAAGTCAGAAAATGAATATTCTCAGAATTGGACGGGACAAAAGCCAAAGTACCTATTTTTCTGGAAGTCATAAGATGCCAGAGTACGAGACGGAGAGGGGCCAGGGGGCCACCACACCACCTGGTCGCGCGGCCTAGCCTGGCCCACGCCAGGGGGTGGTTTGGCCGCCTCCGGCACCCCCTCGGCCTCCCCTTCCGATTATAAGATGCCCTCAGGACGAAAACCCTAAGTGCCCGATCAAAATATCCACGAAAGAGTCTGTAGCCGCCGTCATCTCCATCCCTAGATCGGGAGGGATCTGAAGCTCTTCCCGGCACCCTGCCGGAGAGGGGAATTCACCCTGGAGGCCTTCTTCATCACCATGCAAGCCTCCGGTGTGATGCGTGAGTAGTTCATCCTTGGACTATGGATCCATGTAGTAGCAAGATGGATGGTTCTCCTCCTTTGTGCTTTCATGTTTAGATCTTGTGAGCTCCGTTCATGATCAAGATCATCTTTTTGTAATCATACATGTTGTGTTTGCGGGGATCCGATGGATATTGAGATGCTATTTCAGATTGATTATTGATTCTATCATGTCTTTGTTATTTGTGATCTTGCATGCTTTCCGTTGTTAGTAGCTATCTTGGCCAAGTAGATGCTAGCAACTCCAAGAGTTAGTATTTATGCTCGATAGTGGGTTCATGCCTCTGGTAATCTGGGGAAGTGACAGAAATCTCTAAGGTACTAGATGTGTTGTTGCTACTAGGGACAAAACAACAATCCTTTGTTCATAGAACAATCGTATTGTTTACTTTACACGCAGTTCGTAAAGCAATAATCTGTTGCTTGCAACTTAATACTGGAGGGGGTTCGGATGATAACCTGAAGGTGGATTATTAGTCATAGATGCAGTTGGATGGCGGTCTATGTATAATGTTGTAATGCCCAATCAAATCTAAAAGGAGTCAAGATGATTAGTATATGCATGTATTGCTTTCTCGATGTTTGTCAATTGCCCCGCTGTAATTTGTTCACCCAGCATGTTATCTATCTTAAGGAGAGCCGCCTCTAGTGAACTATGGATCCCGGTCCTTGTCTTTTACATTCAATCTACAAACTGTTTACTGCTTTGTGTTTACTTTCTGCAAACTTTTACTTCTTTCCATTCGATACATTTAATCCTTTGTTTTCCGCAAGACACGGTGAGATTGACAACCTCATCGCAAGTTGGGGACAAAGTTCTGTGGTTGTGTTGTGCAGGTCTCCACGTTGCTACTAGCACCGGTAGTGCGCCCTTCCAAGGCTCAGCTAGAAACACCTTTGGGGTGTTTCCTTGCTCCTACTGGTTCGATTAAACCTTGGTTTCATAACTGAGGGAAACTTGCTACTGTGCTCATCATAACTTCCTCTTGGGGTTCCCAACGAGCTCTACATCAACATTGCACCAGCACTTTTCTGGCGCCAACACTGAGCCATCAATGCGTGAGTAGTTCATCTCTGGACTACGGGTCCATGTAGTAGCTAGATGGATGGTTCTCCTCCTTTGTGCTTTCATGTCTAGATCTTGTGAGCTCCGTTCATGATCAAGATCATCTATTTGTGCATGTTGTGTTTGCGGGGATCCGATGGATATTGAGATGCTATTTCAGATTGATTATTGATTCTATCATGTCTTTGTTATTTGTGATCTTGCATATGCTTTCCGTTGTTAGTAGCTATCTTGGCCAAGTAGATGCTAGCAACTCCAAGAGTTAGTATTTATGCTCGATAGTGGGTTCATGCCTCTGGTAATCTGGGGAAGTGACAGAAATCTCTAAGGTACTAGATGTGCTGTTGCTACTAGGGAGAAAACAACAATCCTTTGTTCATAGAACAATCATATTGTTTACTTTACACGCAATTCGTAATCCAATAACTGTTGCTTGCAACTTAATACTGGAGGGGGTTCGGATGATAACCTAAAGGTGTATTATTATTCATAGATGCAGTTGGATGGCGGTCTATGTATAATGTTGTAATGCCCAATCAAGTCTCAAAGGAGTCGAGATGATTAGTATATGCTTGTATGCTTTCTCGATGTTTGTCAATTGCCCCACTGTAATTTGTTCACCCAGCATGTTATCTATCTTAAGGAGAGCCACCTCTAGTGAACTATGGACCCTGGTCCTTTCTTTTACTTTCAATCTACTATCAAACTGTTTACTGCTTTGTGTTTACTTTCTACAAACTATTATTTCCTTCCATTCGATACGTTTAATCCTTTGTTTTCAGCAAAACCGATGAGATTGACAACCTCATCGCAAGTTGGGGACAGAGTTTTGTGGTTGCGTTGTGCAGGTCTTCATGTTGCTGCTGGCACCAGTAGTGCGCCCTGCCAACGTTTAGCTAGCAATAACTTTGGGGTGTTTCCTTGCTCCTACTGGATTGATAACCTTGGTTTCGTACTGAGGGAAAACTTGCTACTGTGCTCATCATACCTTCCTCTTGGGGTTCCCCAACGAGCTCGATATATTTTGGGCCATCAATGTGTCCCATATATAGTCATACGTGCTCGCAATGAGAACTTGCACAACATCTTTTGTCCTGCCAGCCCATTTGCAGCGGGGCCTCAAGGGAACTACTGGCAATTAAGGTGCTCCTTTTAATAGAGCACCGGAGCAAAGCATTAACACTCTGTGAATACATGTGATCCTCACATTAAAGCCATTACCTCCGGTTATCCCGATTTCTGTCACTTCGGGGCCAGTGGTTCCAGACAACAACGTGTGTATACAACTTGTAGGTAAGACCAGAAACAATACTATCATAATGAATCAATAACATGTTCAGATATGAAATCATCACACTCGGGCCCTAGTGACAAGCATTAAGCATAACAAGTCGCAACAAAGTCAAAAAGTACTAATAGTAGATACTAGGCACCATGCCCTAACAATCTGATGCCATTACATGAACAATCTAATCCAATCCCTACCATCCCCATAGCCTACAGCGGGAGATTACTCACTCATAGATGGGGGAAACATGGATGGTCGATGGAGAAGCGATGGTGATGATGATGGCGATGATCTCCTCCAATTCCCTGTCCCGGCAGGGTGCCAGAACGGAGTTTCTGGTTCTGAATCGTGGAATCTGGTGGTGGCGGCGGAGCGGAACTCTTTCTGGAAAAACGTCGACCCCTCCCTGAGTTTTTAGGTAAGAAGGCATCTTATAGGCAAAGAGGGAGACCGAGGGGGTGTCTGGGGCGGCCAGACCACCCCCTGGCGCGGCCAGGCCTAGCCCGCGTGGCCAGGTGGTGTGGCTGGGCCCCAGCCCCACTCTGTCTCGTATTCTGGCTCCGGGAGTCTTCTGGTGAAATAGGATTTTTGGCATATTTTCCAGAATTTTTCCTGATAGTTGATTTTCTGCACAAAAACTAGACGCCAAGGTAATTCTGCTGAAAACAGCGTCAGTCCGTGTTAGTTACATCCAAATCACACAAGTTTAGAAGAGAAACAATAGCAAAAGTGTTCGGGAAAGTAGATACGTTTTGGACGTATCATCCATCCGAGTCGACTTTCCTCGCTAGTAGCTTTCACATGGAGGCTACCTACATAAAAAGTGTAGGTCAACTAGCTAGTTAGGGATGCCATATGAAAATGAATAATTTATTTGATGGTATCCTGCACTCCTTATGAGGAGTACTGCGGGGTACCATCTTGGGTTTGTAAATGATAATCTTGACCAACCTGTGCTTCCCTGATCTGGAGAGAGATTCTTGATGGTGAGAGATGGGTCGAGGCCGGCTCTGGCTAGATAAGAATGCTATCTTTCTTGATCTGGGGAGTAATGAGTGTAGACTGTGAGAGGTGTGTCGAGGTCGGCTCTACCTGGCCAAGAATGATATCTTCCTTGATCTGGGGAGAGAGTGTTGGTGGTGAGAGGTGTGCCGAGGCCGGCTCTGGCTGGCCAAGAATGATATCTCCCATGGGCCACTATATGAAGGTCCCGTTCGCATCAATCAGAGTCATCGTCTCTTCATTGGGAGGGATCAGCAGAGCGAACCCATTAAACCCCTCGATGACATCATCAACATTGGGCCTAGCAAAACCGTCGCGAAGAGGAGAGTTGCGTACCATCTGCCCTGTGCTAGTAGGATGCACTCGGGCCCACGCAGCATGCTCGGGTCAATCAAAGCCAACTTTCCTCGCTAGTAACTAGCAGATGGTGGCTACTTATATAAAAAGTTTAGGTCAACTAGCAAGGATGCCATATATATGAAAATGAATAATTTATTTGATGTATTACACTTCTCCATGATCAATGGGTTTAGTTACCTCTATGTGATCATAAGGATAGGTGATTGGGCCCCTATCAGCAGCGGCGACGAGTTGGGAAGAAGCAAAACTGCTCGGAATTAAAGAAGGAGGAGGCTGGACAAGCGATGTTTGAAGCGGTACACCGCTCTTCAGCATGCCCATTCTCATTAGCTCTTTAATTACTTCATATTTCATCTTTATAGCATCGCTTGTAAATGAAGCTCTTTCATTGACTTTTTGGCAGCACACGTGTCCTCCAACTTCTAGCCGCGTCTTGTTTTCCATGGGGAAATGTCACTTACCCCCTTGTGCGACCAGTGTGCGCTAGGCACAACCCCTATATGAGGACATCTCCTTTCAGGGTGCCTTCTTGCTTCTTACCATCGGCGCCCACCTATTAAACAAATTAATGAAGCATTGAGACGGAAGTGTAAATTTCTTAATAAAATAATCGTCAAATCTACCTTGTGAAGCCTCAACAATTTCTGATAGGCTTCTTTGTCTGCTTGTTTCAGTAAAGTGGGCACAAATCATGTATCTTTGTTAGATGAAGATCTAGCTCTGGTCCAAGCTCTTGCCCTCTCATCTTTAATCTTTAAAAAAGATAGCGGCAACTCGGCTACCTCTGCCTCTAGATCCTCTTTTTCTCATTCGGGGCCATGCCCGCATACCCAGCAGTCCCTATTTTGTGGTGGTTCTTGTATGACTTGGCAAGGATTCTCGCTTTGACACTCCTAGCTACAAATTTTGTTCTGGTCTTCAACAACACAAACTCAGCCCAAATATTTTCCTCAAATCTGCGGGTATAGATGATACAGGGTTAGCTTTCAATCCTCGAACTTCGTCATGAGCCTGGACTTCCATTCCTTCCAGGACTTGCAAGAGTTCATTAAAGCCGCCCGCTCAACACGAGGCATGTCCTTGGTATTTCTGATGATGAAGTACGACATGATCTTAGGACAGATTGCATCACGAGTGTCTATATCAATTTCCTCCAATCCTTAAGGAGGATGGACACTCGTTCTCGTGCGACAATCCCACAAACCCTCGAGAACTTTTTTCTTGTGTTATCTGGCTTCAACGATAATCCATCTTTCGGATTGATGTGTGTCACGACGTGCTTACACTCCGGCCTACTTGATTTACCACAGCCATCACCTTTGTGTTTTTTCTGTTTCTATTTCGCATAGTTATTGACGGATGTGGATCAGAGCCACTCCTGCATATACAGGAAAATCGATATAGATATGAGATGACACAAAAATATAGTATACATGTAATAGCAAAATGGCCGAACCAATCAAAAAGAAAGATTATGTTAGTGATTTTAGCTAGCCACACTATTTGGTTATATGAAAAATTGACAATACTAACTTACACAAGCAAACATAAAGTTTCCTTCCAAAAATCCAGAATTTCTTTAAATTGTAAACTAGTTAGCCTTTCTTTCCAAAGTTCACTACTTCAAATTAAATTTGTTGATAATTAGTGCCATATGTACATATATATGGTTAATTTTACTTTACTATTCAAATCTCAAAAATTTCATTGTAACCCATGTCTAAAACATTAGCTACATTAATTGTACCATATCTAGGTAATATGCCTACGTAAGAATGTGTCTATATACTATTCTATTTTTTACAAGAAAAGGCCCAGAAGAGATAACTAAAACAAAATTTGCAAATAGTAGAAAAAAGAAATCTCACCATAGCTAGCTTGACGGCGACTCTAACCCATCGATGGTGTCCTCAGTCTAGTTGACATTTTTGTAGGTGTTGTTGGCAGGTTTCTTTAAGCGGATAGAACGCCGCAGCTGCGAGGTTGATGGGGAGCTCGTCATCGTGGAGGAGAAAGGCCACGAGAAGGAGCAGCACGCACGCGGTCACGTGGAGAAGCCCTGTCAGTGGCGTTGGAGAAGGGGAGGGAGGGGGAGTGGACGGCGGAGGAGTCACTCGATCTACTCACGCGCGGGAGTGGCTTGGGGACGATGCAGCCCTACAGTGTCGTCGAGGAGCACGGCGGCGGGGAGGAGCGGTAGGGGAGGGCGGCGGCGAGGGTTTGGCTCCAAGGTAGGGCAGCGTGGAGAGGGTGGAGCTAGGCCAGGGTAGGCGAATGAGGAAAAAATTGCCCCATCCCCTATTTTGTCCAAAATTTTAGATCTGGCCACCAGAAAATGCCTCTGAGCGCAGCTATTTCAAAATATTTGGATCCAGGTCCTCGAAGATGGCCAATAAATCAAACCGTCTCGAAAGCATGTCAACAAAGGTTCGAGCACCCCAGCAGGCATCGCTCATACGGTGGTAAAAACAAACCGCCTCTAAAACAAGTCAACATTCAAACCCCCACGGGCAGAAATCCGTACTTCCCGAGGTAAAACCCCTGGCATCTGGATTTATTCGGACCCTTCGGATTAGAACCAACTATAATATTTAACAAATGTAAATATGTGATTGGTAGTGTTAGATAAATTCCAATGCAAAAAATGAAGTTTATATACTGAGGAGAGTATCTAACGTAGTACAAACTTTGGATTTTACCCTAAAAGGTCTGATGCTTCCTATTGTCGATGTAGTCGTTACAAAAGCAACATTGGTGCAACAATTTCAAAATTAACTAATATTTCTACCACACCACATAGGTACCCAAACATGAACAACTGACAAGTTTCATAATTATCCGACATTTTGTACTTATTATAAAAATTCACATTATAAATATAGCCATATATTCATCTAGTTGAAAAACAAAAATAAAATACATTAATAATATTGTAAAAATCACATTATCAACATAATATGGTATGTTGAGTTATATGATTACAATGCCAAAGTGCAGACTAAAAGAATAAAATCCAAAGAGTCCGGATTTATTCGGACTCTCCGAATTAGAACCAACTACAAAATTTGCATATAGTTTAAAAAATAAATGTAAACAAATGTGAATATGTGATTGATAGTGTTAGATAAAACCCTATGAAAAAAACGAAGTTCATATACTGAAGAGAGTATCTAACATAGTGCAAACTTTGGATTTTACCCTGAAAGGTCTGATGCTTTCTATTGTAGATGTAGTCATTACAATTCACCATTTGCGCAAATGTTTTGTAGTTGATTAATGATACTTTCTTGGTGTTAACAATTGAATCTTCCATCCATTTAGAACTTTTTTCCATGTTGCTTCCTTGGTGTTAACAGTTGATTTATGTTGATTTAAATTTTGAAATATGTCATTTTAGAGACGGTTGTAAAATATCTGCCTCTAACATCTGTCCTTCGATCTACCTTGGAACTTTTTTCCATGGCACGACTGCCTCTTTTCTGGACCTCAGCCGGTTATCTTTATAAACCGTCTCTAAATGTAAATTAGAAGCGCGTGAGAATCTTAACCGGCTCTAATGTCTAGACACTCCAGCTTACAAATCGGATCCTTCAGGTTTGGATGTCTTTACTAAATAAACGCATGCATATATATCCTAAAATGTTTGGATATATTATTATAACTCGCACAAAATGTTCTTCTAAATACTTAAAAATTCATACAATTATTACAAGTTCTTACAAATCATTCATGCTTTGCGATGTTAATTGCCAATGTCAGGATCCTCCGGAAGAACTTCATCTTGGTCTCTTTCCTTGACCGGGCAGGAAGGGCCAGGAATATCACCAATTTTATTGTATTCTTCCTCGGAGATCACGCCGCCCACACCGATGATATTCCTTTTTGACGGAATAAGTACGTGTTTCTTCAAATTTCTCGGCTCCTTGATGTAAAATACTTGATGAACCAGGTTAGCTGGTATGAATGGATCGTTCCTGTAAGCAACACTATCAAGGTTCACGGTAGTATGTCCACTATCGCTCGAATTGACGTGATTCTTATGAACCCAATGGCAACGGAATAATGGAAATTTGAAATCCACATAATCAAGCTCCTAAATTTCTTCTATGTATCCGTAGTAGAACCTTTGGTTTGATCTTTTCAATTGCTTCTTTTGCGTTTTTGTTGTGCTATCTTTTCTTTCGTAGCAAATGTGTACCCGTTGATTTTGTACATATGAAATTGTCTGACCTCCCATGTAGGGCCTCTAGCTAGAGTAGCAACTTTGGGATCTTCTCCTTCAACATCACGTAGTTGTTCAGTGAACCAGGCGTTAAACTGCTCGATGTGGAGTTTCTCGACCGAGCGTGAATGGGGATGCAGTGCTCGTAGAATGGCATGGTGTTCTTCCATGTACTAAGTGATTTCGTCTATGTTGTTCAAGACAAAATAATGTGTCTGACTTTATTCAGTGTTTTACTCGGCCTGATCTTGACTTTTCCACTTGTTCCGACACCATTAAGCATCCCCTTGTGGATAGACCTAGGCACGCCTACCGCGTCAAGGCGCGCCATGTAATCAAGGCAGAACTCAACGACCTCTTCGGTTACATAGCCCTCGACAATGCTCGTCTCTGGACATGCTCGATTCCTAACATAGTGCTTAAGAATTACCATGAAGTGTTCGAATGGGTACATGCTTCGCAGATATACGGGATCACACATCTTTATCTCGTGCACAAGATGAATAATGAGATACACCATGATATCGAAGAATGGCGGAGGGAATATCATCTCCAAATTTCACAGAGTCTCCACCACATTCTTTTGTAGCTGTTTCAACTTACTAGGATCAATCATCATCCAAGAAATTGTGTTGAAAAAATCACACAATTTCGTTAGAGTTTCTCGAACATGTGGTGTCAATATATTTCTTATCACGACAGGGAGCGTCTGTGTCATCAAAATATGACAGTCGTGAGACTTCATGCCCATTAGTTTGTTCTCTGTCTTTTTCATGTTGGCACCGTAGTCTGTTGGAAAACAAATTCCATATAGACAATCACACATTCCTTTTGCCTCTTTTTTGTCGCAGACATAAGTCACTTTGGCTAGCTTTCCTTGAGAATCAACCTCAGGTGTGCTTTTTAATTTCTTCCCTTGGAGTTCATAGCTTCAACTCGTGCCTTTGGACTATCCTCTTTTTGTCCTTCATGTTCAACAATGTCCCTACTATACTTTCGCACACATTCTTCTCAAGATGCATAACATCGATAAAATCATAGTCTAAAGAAGTCCCAAGTTAATTTTCTATGTTTTGCGGTTCCCTGCTTTCTACATGCACATGTATCATGTTCTTGTCCCTGGTAGTATATGTTCTCACAATCCTTCCAATCAAAGATGCTCTTAGATGGTTCGTGGATGTATTATCTGCCAACTGTCTAGGTAATTTCATCCATAAACATCCGGTAAAGTATTCGTGACTGCTCAAACATCCACAATACATAATTTTCCACAATACGTGAAGAAAAAACAGTATTTCTAGGGGAGCAGTTCTGTTTCGCAGAGAACATGTGCAACCCAGTAAGCTCAGAAACCGGGTTCTTCTCTAGATCAGGCCCAAAATTTAGCTGGGCCGGCTGAGTCAGATTGTTTTTAAATTTCTGTTGCTCCTGCTGAGGATTGACATCAAGAACTGCATCATTTGCCTAACCAAAAACTACGTCACAACTCTTCAAAAAAGAATCAAGAACTGCATCAATAATGGAGGTAAATCAAGGGACGGCAGCTCCGGTCTTAAAAATCAGCTCATGCATATCCAGAGCGCTGCCAGAACAAACCCAGTTTTTTGTCAACAGTTGCAGCAAATTTGGTCACTGCAAAGACAGTGACATATAATCTACTTACTTATATGCACTTCTAAATTACGAGAAAGGAATATATTGCTACATATTAATTCTTCCTTTCATTCCTATCCATAGTGACATCACTAGCCAATCGGTAGGTAGGTACAGACGATCCGACGAATGCTATTGTAGTAACTTCAGATCAGAAGGGTTTTTTACAGGTCACCTGAATCTTCCTTTTACACATGCATCGCCCCGCCATATACACAATAGTTTCAACAAAATGATCATGAGGCTATCTCTGGCGTCCATCGATTAACTAATCTTCACTTCTTCAGTAGTATCTGATGCCATCATCCCTTGGTAATCAATCGCACACCCGCTAACTGCAAAGGTGCTAGTGATATCATCATGCCTGCCGGAAATGCTGAGAGCAAGCATCTCATGGCCCGATCGTGCCCGTGTCGAAGTAGAGCGTCGTGCCGGAGGAGGACCCTCCTCCTCCGCCTCCGGTGACGCCCTCCATGAGCGCGAACCGCATGTCCTCCGACGGCTTCCAGTGCCTCTTCCTCTGGTTGATGAACCAGTTGTTGATCTGCTTCGGGTCGAGCCCCGTCATCGCTGCCAGCCTCACCTTGTCCTCCTCCTGCAAGGGTCACCATGAATGATGGATGATCAAGCTCGATAGATTTTCAGTAGTACCAAAATGAAGAAAGGCGTCTGTTGCTGCGACGGTTATACCGTCGGGTAAGGCCAGCGGTAGTGCGTGTTCCACCAGTCCATGAGCGCCAGCCGCGCGTCCTTGGGCAGCTTCCCTTTCTTCCTCTTCTTCAGGAACTCGGACCGGAGGCGGCTGAGGCAGCCGCTGTACTTCTTCAGCAGCATCTCCTTGAGCTCGTGGTCGGCCAGCCGGGAGCTGTGCTCTTGCATGCCTGCGTCGGACGCGTCGGCGTCTCCCGAGCACATTTCGTCCTCCGATGACCCGACTATGTCATCTTGCATCATGAACAGAACTCAGATCAGAGAAGGATTCAGACAAAATGATGCGTGGCGTCAGGAGGATCAGAGGGTATGGTTCAAGTACTGTATATGTGGTGTACTGGTTTGGGGTGAAGGACGGAAGCTTCTTCAGAAACAAGAACAGGAGCAAGATATCGAAAAATCATCAAGACGCAGATATATGCAGAGGACCAGCTGTTTGCACAGCACCTACAGCGAAGTGCATTCAGAACTTGAGGCACTGCTGACAGTTAACAGACAACAGTTTGGGCAGGTGCAGACAGAAAACCTTCTGAAAGTTGTCTCGGGAATAGACACAGGAAGTAGATCTGTGAGAATGTGTGCTATGAGTTGCACCATATGACCATACCCAGAAATATCCTCCTTTTTTTTAAATGTACCCAGAAATATCCTTTGAAACACACACCAAAATGAATGGAACAAGATGTTTCGAATGGCCAGTAAATATGTAGAGACGGGTGTTAGTCTGTATTCTCTAAAGTAATATCGTGGGGCAATGTTTTCTG
This sequence comes from Avena sativa, assembly GCA_916181665.1. Classification (NCBI taxonomy): domain Eukaryota; kingdom Viridiplantae; phylum Streptophyta; class Magnoliopsida; order Poales; family Poaceae; genus Avena; species Avena sativa. Next base: position 451,685,883 of record OV702295.1, on the reverse strand, counting down.
CAACACCTAGAGCGTCTGGAAAAACGGTTTCAAAAGCAGGCTAACTTTGGCCTGACAAACTGACGAGCTTCGTTTGTGCTTCAGGAAACAGAGACCATGGAAGCACTCTTTCGGTGTTACTGGGTGTTTCATGGACCTATCCTTAGTCCTTACAGCTGCCCTCACGTTCGATAACACCCGCCTACGGTTTTATATAAGCAAATGGTACTTTTGTATTGTGGGTTGAGTTTAATTAGTACAAGCTGTAACTTCTGAAGCTTAAGCTCCATCAAAAAAGAAAAACTTCAAGTCTTCAACCTTTCTTCACATATCTAGATGCAACTATGGTTAGCATAGGAATTAGTTTTTGCACTATATTTGGCTATAGATAAAGATTACGCGATGACAACAAATGTAAAAAGGTATGCTACGTGACATTACCTATATGATTTGAGCTGTACAAACAATCCAATTCTCAGAACCATATTGCAGGTCATTTAATAAATATGGAACATTTGGGTGTAAATAGACAATGTACAATGTACCTGCTTCATTTTACAAACTGAGTTTTTTTGGCTAAGATTTTATTAATGATAATATGTACATTTAAAGAAAAAAAATAGAAATAACTGCCCGGCCAAGACTTGAGATAACCATATTCCTTTACTTTTGCTCTATGTATTCAAAATCTAACAGCAGGTCATCCCCCCAGTGAAGTACCTCCGAGATCTAAATTTTGCATAAAATCTACCATAAATAACAATTATTGTGTTGTGCAATATGGCTTTTTCAAATGATGGCATGCCTAGATGATCATGCAAACAATCTTTCCCACATCAGAATTGCCGATGCAGTTAAAAAATGTGAAAGCTATTTGATGAAGGGATACACTCGAGGAGACACTAAAAAATGGCAGCCTCAATTAAGAAGAGAGTCAAAATACATGGGTACTGGAATTGTAATCCAATTCATACGTTGGGTGCACAAATTAGGCATTGACTGTCCCTTTGAAATTTCTAACCTTTTGTATCTTACAGAAGATCATTTAAACCCCAGCTTGTGCAGAATTATCTTGGAAACTCGGCTATACTAAAAGAACAATCGCTCGTAGTAACCTTGTTGTATCCAAGAAAACTAAGCATATCTATGCAATCTTAAGGACTACCGTGTGAGCATTTACAAAAACGAAAAGTGAGAAAATTATGAACTATTATGAAATGCTCAGCTATTTGACCATGTGTGCTACGTGACCAATCCTAGATCACATAACCACATTTCCCCCCTTCTTGCCGACTATGTGGCATGAGGTGCTATCCCGGATCCTATCTTCGGCCCCAGATCCCTACCACTTGGGACAACTTCGTGACTAGTGGCTGATGGCAAGAAAAGGCACCTCACTGGTAACCTTGTTCATGGCTTTCTGGATCTAGAAGTGGCGCAACGCGGGTATCGTCGACCATGGTTTTTAAGGCGTTAAGGCAACTTAAGGCGATCTAGGGGGGCTCTGATGCCTAGGCGGGTGCTTTGGACGCCTAGGAGCCTAAAGAGGTCATTTTTTCAAAGTGGAGGAGGGGCGCTTGGAGGCCTAAGCGTCACCTAGGCGACGCCTTTAAAACCATGTCGTCGACATCGTGCAACCTGACATCTTGTCTGCTTGACCCAATCAAGGCGGAAACCTTGTTGTGGGCGACGACACGAGTGTCGGCTCTTGCAACACTACTTCTGGTAGGACCTAGCTTTAAGAGGTGTGGCATTGTACCCTCGGATGTGTCCCTTCTGGGCTTGTAGGAAACTATCATTTCTATCAATGGATAAAAATGCAAAGCTTTTGCCTTTTCGAAAACATGATCAACTATTTATAATAGTTTCCCCACAAAATCCTATTTAGTGATAGCTCATATCGTGGTCGACCAAACAAACTAAGGTAAATAGTATTGCTACTTAAGAAGTGTCAATCTAGGTGCATATGGCATCATTAATTCAGCCTTAGCATTTTTTATGTAATGTATACCCACTGAAAATTCCAACCAAGTACTTAAGGTTGATTTATGTGTTCCGTTGCAAAATTAATCTCATTTCTCAATGATTTGCAGCCTTAACTAGGTAGATAGGATACACATCAGCAAGCTCAACTAGCACGAGTTAGTGCTCTAACATGCATGCGGACTTACTTCCAATATTTTGGTACAATCACCCCATTCATTAATTAGAGATAAATGAAAGCTGCTATGTTCGGTAGTACTCCCTCCTTTTCAAAATTTAAGATGTTTTAGCTTCGTGAAAAGAGTGTATCTAGACCCCTTTTTAGTGTGTAGGTTCACGTAGCTTCTTTCAGAAAGCTAAAACATCTTATATTTTGAAACGGAGGAAGTAGTAAACTAGGAAAATTTTGCTACGTAATGATCATGTTTCATGCTCGTTTCTAGTACACAGTACATTTCTACTTGGCATTGTACCAAATACTACTAGAAGGCAGGAGAAACAAAACAGGAACTGTTTTGACCACTGGCACTACTGTTTGATAGGTAGTATATAATAGACACATCACATGTTTACAATGTCCCATCCCTCACAGTAAAGAAAATGTCCTTTTGACTTTATTAAACATATGAAGTTCCCAAAAGCTCGTGTGTGTTTTGACCACTCCAAAACCTCACTTGTTCATGGTACAAAGATGAGTATGGCAGCTCAAGACCGTGATTTTGTGAAATGTTATGTCAAATAAAGAGTGTTTTATTTACATTTGCTAAAACATGTGTGGCTATGAGAAAGCTCCGGCAATTCAATGTTACAATTTCGATGGATTTGTTGATGCATAATGGCTGGAAACAATTGCTCCAAGAAAAAAACAACTAAAGAACATTCTTAACCTTAAGTCACTTAATTATTTAAGAATAAATTAACAAAAAATTATGTGATCAAAACTGGAATGCAACCGGTTCTTACATGGCACATATAAGTCTATAACACGCATCCCACAAAAATCTCGAGCACCTTAATTACTCTCTCCGCCCTATTTTCAAGTTGCAGAAGTATTTGAGGTTAAAATTTGGCCAAATTTGATCAACAAAACCGTGAGTTATGTGTCACAAAATTTTGAATGATTGAAATTGTATGCACAGACGTTTGTAATGGTATAGCAATTCTTGTGACACATAACTAATGTATTCTTGGTTAGCTTAGGGTCAAATTAAATCATGTAAAACGAGGCTGTCATGTAAAATAGGGAAGGAGGAAGTATGTTCAAGGCATTAAGTTTTTGAAAACGAACAATGCATCAAACTTCTGAAAACATGTTTCCCCCTTAAAAAAACTGCTGAAAACTTAACCGAACAAGTACAAGCAACACCAATCTACCACGGGAATATCAAAAGAAGATAGTGGGCAATGAGCTAGAAATAATCTCCACATGCTGCCCCCACAACAGTAGAACTTCACCATTGGGCTGGGCACCAGCGATTAACCGGCAGGCAAGAGCTAGTAGCAAGATTCTTTCTTTTTCCAAAGGAGCCAGCATCGTCCCAGCTCTCTCAAGTTCCATCACCGGCCCGGCCTGCAAAGTCTACATGTCGCAGCTAGCTAGCTACTCCCTCACTAGCCTCTAGAGAGAGAGAGAGAGAGAGAAGTCTGCTAGGCAGATATAGAGAGAGAAAGATGCATAGCATAGCATAGGTAGGAGTAGGAGTAGCTAGGTGATGGCTGATGGGGTTGGTGCCTGGCTAGCAAGGACGGATGGAACCTTGGACAAAACCCTACACGAGCAGCACCAAAGCTTTACTCTTCCGGCCCCGTGGCCTGACACAGCTGCGCCCCATTTGCATGGACACGATTTGACCTATCGAGAACGCGCACACGCACGCATTCATCATCATCTTTCAAAGCCACATCCACACACAAAGCATCGCCAGCAGACACTTTGACACAACAGCACAGCAATGGCGAATCCGAGGCTCTAGCTGCTGCCTGCACATGGCGCGCACTGCGCAGAGAGCCGGCCGGGGAAAATCGGGGCGCGAGCGGGAGGGTGCATGTATGGACTATGTGGGAGCATGCGGGTTGTGTATGTACCGGAGTGCGGCGAGGTAGCGCCGCCGCCGCCGCCGCAGAGGGTGGTGAGCTGCGACCGGATGGTGGTGAGGAAGGAGGCGGCGTCGTCGAACGGCCGGGAGAGCTCCTCCTTGTACCGCGACAGCAGCCGGCAGTAGGCATCCTGCATGCGCGCGCGCGCCGTCGTCATCTCCACATGTAATAACAACTTAACAAGCGAGAGCTAGCTTGCGAGGATTGAATAATCAATGGAGCGAGAGCTGCCGTGAACTGCTTGCACCTACCATGAACTCGTCGAGCTCGGGGTCGAGGCCGATCTCCCCGGTGGCGGCGCCCCCGCCGCGCCTCTCGGGACGGCCGATCTCCTCCAGCAGCGCGGCCACCTCCGGCGGCGCGCCCACCTGCCAAATCAAGAATCGGTGAGTTAACGCGGCAATTCTCGGACGATAACGAGCTGGGCGCGCGGCGAGAGCTAGAGCGCATGCAAGATGGAGTAGTTCGTGGGAGCAACGGACCTTGCGGCATTCGATGTAGGCGGAGAGGAGGGAAGGGTAGCGGGGGTGCCCGGCGATCTGCGCCTTCATCAGCTCCGTCAGATCCGGCGTCGACGGGTGCGCCGCCGCCGGCGGAGGCGTGGGCGGAGAGCCGGCGACCCCGGAGGCCTCGCTGCAGGCCGCGCCGCTCCCGCCGCCGCGCGAGATCCCCGGGTGGATACTGTACAGATCCTCCATCGCTGTCCTCCTCCCCCGCGCTCGCCGCTAGCTGCAGCTCACTGCTCACCTATTTGCTCAGCCAGCTACCAGCTGGAGACCCATCTCATCTCCATGCATCTCACCATGCCCAGAACAGATCAAGAAATAGTCACTCTAGCTAGCTGCTAGTAGCTGAGCAGCCGCAGGAGAGGAGGAGGGATCGAGTATGGTTCTTTGTCTGGCTAGCTCTTGGGGTACGGGATATCGTCCAAGAAGAAGAGGAGGAGGATGATGATTAAGAAAAAGAGAAAGGGAGGGAGCTCGAGATTACGAGGAATTCAGCAGCCGTTTGCACTGCAGCCTATGCTGCTGCTGCTGCTGCCGCTGCAGAGGAGCAGGGCGGTTGTGATCTCGGCGGTAGCAGCGGGAGACATGGGGGGTGGGCAGGCAGGCAGGCTTCGGCTTTGGGAGGATGGATGGATGAAGGAGTCAGAGATGGAAGCTGCGAGATTGGGAAAAGGGAAGAATGAATAGCAGCTTGGAGCAATCCATCATTGGTAAAGTTTTATTGTTAGGTGCTTTTTCTTTCCATTCTTTTATTTATGTGTGTGGAGATAAAAAATGTGCGGGCGTTTTTATATTGGGACTTTCCGTGTTGCGAGGGAGGGGGTGTAGGTGCATAGGGCAATCGATGAGTGTGGTTGGTTTTGCATGGGTGTCCTTGTTGGAGGTTGAATTCTAATGGATGCCCTTGTTGGTGAGACTTGTGTAGTTTTGCTGTTTTGGCCTCTTAGCTACTAGGGTTTTTAGTTTGAAGGAATAGTGATATTCCCAGGTTTTAAAACAAACAAAATTACCTGGCATGTGCCATCTATCGTGCCCTGACTCCATGAAGCTCGCTCACTGCACCTCCGCTGGGCGACACACCTGGGTCCACATCGTCGCTCGTGATAGGCACCGGTTGCGTAGTCGGCACACTTTGTGCATCCGATGAGTCATAATCGCATTCACCGGTTGTTCGATAGTGTGGAACAATCCAAACTATGTCAGAGCAAACATCTGAATCCATCCTACCATAGATTGGCCATGTCGTAGGCACTTCTCAAAGGTACCCATGTCCATTGTGAAATGCAAGCGCAATTGGTGGCATTCGAATAGTGGAGGCCTAATGCGACACACTTGCTTTTGAAATTGCATCTAGGGTCTCCCATATGGTATTTTTGGTGATCAATGAAAACAGATTTAGGGACTAAATCAATAAAGTGTTACTAAGTGTGAACATGTCGGTATGCCCAAAAAAGTTGTTACACAAGGAATGTTGATCCTTATAAAGTTCTTAGGGGGGAGCTACAAGATTGGATATCCTTCTTACTAGTAAATTTTTAGGTTCCAACAACCACATTAGTATATTACGAGTTGTACCTAAAGATGGGTTTAGACCTAGAAGCTAGTGGGACGGATCATGTTTTCTTACCCATTAGATTGTAGGAAAAATCCTTTCAGTAACTTATTAAAACTAACAATAAAATAGGCTATGCGCAAGAATATATGAAATACTGAGAAAATACATCAGGTTGTCAATCCATCTTTACAAAAAGGCCGAGATGCGCTCTAAAACATAGATATTACTTTTAATTTAGTTACATGTTTCTACCATTTAGTATCAAATTTTATTATATTTTGAACTAATCTACTAGTAATTGCTTTAAGGCAGATTTCTACCTTTTATTTTGTGCTTTGTCAGATATTTTTCCAAAAAAAAAGAGAAAAATCCATAGAAACCGGGGAAAATTTTCTAGGGAAATCACAAAGACACGCAGAGAGGGCAGCCGGAGGCGGAATGTGCCGAGTCTTTGGTGTGTGGGACCCACATGGCTCCCGTGTGCCTATTTATTTCACAATTTATCGGTGCCACATATCACACGGAGCGACAGAGAGACGACACATATGACATTAGAAACTATAGGGAAAACGCTGCCAGAACCGTCTCCGATGGCTCTCCGATGTTGTTTTTCTTCATGAGTAGGGAGTAGTCCGCTCCTAGACAATTTTCGTAACATGCCACACTCCTACGGGTGGCCTAAAACCATATTTCAAAAAAAAATCAAAATCGAGAGCTAGCTTAGGATGATATGGTTATTTTGATGGGCATGACTACCTAGGATGAGAGTTTGCTCATGCTAGCATGCATCCTGGTTGATGATCGACCTTTTGTGCCCTTGTTTTGCGATACCATAATAGAAGGAAACATAGAGGGCAGGCATGCAAATGACCATAGCAGTAGCAGGGCGTGTGGTTGCTGCTGGTAGGAAAATTAGCCAAACAGAGGCAGAGAGGCACAGAAAGGAGGCCACACCACGCCCACAGTGCGTGAACCACGGTCGCTGCTTTCTTCCTTCCTCTCCCCCGGAACAGCACACTACAACAGTCAACAGTTGATCCCCTTCCCGCTCCCCCCACGCTCACCTCGACGAGTAGAGGAAATGGATCTCTGACGCCGTGGCCCAGCAGGCTGATCACCCACACGGGCAAGGGGAGATGGGCCCCCGGGGTGGTCGCACGTGGGGTGGTGCGCCGGGCGGGTCCTGCCACGGTCGAAGCGTGAAACCAAGTACGCGCTGGGGCCCGGGTGTCAGGCGGGTCGACAGCGGAAAAGGAGGGGGCAGGGGGGACGCCCGTAATTACAGCCGTCGCTTCGTCAGCAGTGCACGGGACGTGACGTCGGGACACTTGCCGTGGACGCATTGGCTGGCTCCCGTCTGTGCTAGTGATTTTTACCGTTTATTCTTAAATCTTCTATACGCTCGCCTTAAGATTCTTCTTCTCTAAACAGCCTTTTCTATCTCTTTATAATAAAGCAACACACGGCCGAACAATACAAGGTAACATGCATGGCAACTCTGGAGTACAATTTTCAATATATCCATCCAGTAAGAAATGAGATGAAGATTATCGGCAATGCACAAATGTGGCTGAAATTCACAAACACCGTCTTTCCAGAATGAGACCTCCTGCAGTATACTAGCTATCAGAATGATAAAGAATCTTCAATATAAACTAGTAGCATCATCTTGAAAACATAGCTACTACAAACCAAACAATAGCTACTCCAGTGTATCATACTTACTGACTTAGGTAAGCAACGTAAATCGTGTATCAATGAATAAAGCTCTCAATGTACAGATGAATTTACCACTAGCAGTACAAGTGAAAGAACCTAGCCAAATATAAAGATTTCTCAATTAAACAAGATCATTGTGCAGAATAGTAGACAGTGAGTAAACTATTTTGCCTAAGTGAGTAAGCAAACATGATACTTCTATTTGAGCAAAATTCTGTTGTTGAAGCTCATGGCATCAATCTATGAATGATAAATAGAAACCATTATCACCATCATGTAAGTATTTAATTTAAGGAAAACAATACATTAGATCTCAGGTCTGTAACATGGCAAAACATGTGACAACTTACGTAAATAAACAGCACCAGTAGCTTAAGTAAACGCATGTCAAAGACTCTGAAGTTAGCAAGACAATGTGCACAATTAAATACGATATGCTTAAACACTTTTATTTGTGAAAAAAGATACTTAAATACTACAGTTGAGTTATCCTAAGTTAGGTACAAGAGGAGCCGGATATGGTAGACACATGGTAGCTAATTCTACAAACCAGAGATTATATGCACCATAGTAACATGATGCATCTTGGGTCCAAATACTAAGGTTTCATGCCCAAGAAAGATTTCACCTCTATGGAGTTCGCTGACTATATTATTTGTCACCACAAAACAAACTCCAGCCTAAAACGCATTATATTTTCATTTTCCTTTCCTAACACCTGCAAAGCTTGCTGAACCTGCTATGACTCTACGTACAGACCTAGAATCATCTCAAAATCAAACATAAAACCGAAGGGAGGGAGAGGAAGGCTCGAAGGGGGGAAGGAAAGGGGAAGGAGTGGAGAGGAGAGGAACAGAGGCTTACCGGAGAGAATGAAGGTCGCCGGAGCTACGCGGGAGAGCGGAGCGGCTGGGGGCGTCCGCGAGCAGCACAGGTGGAGCGAGATGAGGGGCTGGGGGAGAGGAGGAGGAGGGGAAGTCCAGGTGGGGGAGGCGAGATGGTTGTGGGGCGTGCCGATGGCGACGGAGGGGCAGGGATTCAGGAGAGAGAGGACCGAGGCGACGACTGATGAGTGTGGAGCATGTCCACTGGATACTGGACTATCCAGTCTTCAGATCCAAATCCATCCATTGTTATTGGACCTAATGTCTAGTTAGGTCCACGTCAGGGAGGTCCAGTCTAATTAGGTCCAAGGTAATTGAAGTCCAAAATCCACTAGACTACACCGATCCAGTTCCATATTTAGCCGGCGACGAGACCGGTGATCTAGGGTTTTCACCCAGAGCCCTCGCGCGGAAGGTAACCACAAAGGCGCCCCAAGGAGGGTTACGACACCCGCATGCATCGCCGCTGCTAGAATAAAAACACAGGGCTTTCACCCGGAAAAATGTACGCACATGCCCGCTAACGGATCTCCCTCTACCACTGAGCCCGGTGTTTAGAACACGATCTGGGGGGTGTTATATAGCCAAGGCGCCGCCACCACCAAGATCTCCCAATGCCTCTCCTAGCCACCCTAGTGACCAAGGACCAAATCCATCACCACCGCCATGTTGCTCGCCGAAGAGACACTTGCGCGGTCCACCTTCTGAGGTTGCCGCCTCGGTGTCCACAATCTCGAGTCTGTGCCACGATCAATACCACATAGTAGGTTCGAGGGCTTGGTCGAGGTGGACGGGTAGTGGATCATGTAGATAGCAGGTTGTGCAGTAGCCAAGGTGAGGGGAACTACCCTCATCCACCTGAGGTGTTTGTTGTCCAGATGCAGCAACGGGTCCGTTTAGTCTAGATCAGCCTGTAGGCCCTACAGACCCACATGCCTGGATCGAGTTCGGATCGGTCGCACCGCAACCCTGATGCGCCCTGATCGCCACCATCATCTGAGTATAGGGGAGTGCCAAACGCATGACCGATTCATCTGACACTCGGGAGGCAGGGTGTGATGATCTTGTAGGGGTTCCGCGCATAAAAACATAAATTTTACTCTACGCCCCTGAACTCCTGAAGCTGCCAGGACCTATCTATTAGTAATACAGTAACGGGAGGGGCTTTTCGCGAACTTACCCTGGAAGACCGAAAAGCGTTGTCAATGCTCAGGAGAGCGTGGTTGATGTAGACGAGCCGAAGCCGACCTCAAGGTCGTAATGAAGTCTTTGCGCTCCTTCTGGCTCCAACGACTTGAGTGCCTCAAGTGCGACACCTCGCGGGGAGTTACACACGTCCGGTGCCTGACGATGACTCCCGCTTCCCCGATCCAGCAGCAGTTACGGAAGTAGAGCTCCCGGATCCGAATCCCGCAGCGCGACGGCGCTCCGCGGTGAAGATGTCTCTCGCTCGCGCAGTCCAGACTTGGGACCACGGTCACGAGAGAGAGGGGGAGAGAGAAAATATCAATTGGAGGTCCTCCCAAAAGTGGGGAGACCTTTGTTTATTATTGGTGTATTTTTCTAGGCCAAATACCCCACTTTATATAGGGGGAGGGGAGGTACTACCTCCCCTAAAGTCCCGGGGTGGGACTAAAGGAGAGGAGGGGGAGGAGGTAGCCGCCGGCCACCTAGTGGGCCCCGCGCAGGGGGGCTAGGCCCAGCCGGCCTCCCCCTTGCCCCTTCTCCCTCTCTCCTTTCCCCTAATGGGCCCTCTCCCTCCGGAATTGGCCCATTAAGCCTTTTAACCTTTTAATTGATTTTCTCTTTATTAAATAATTATGAATAAATGATTAAATCAATATTTAACATTCATTCACACATTATCTAATCTCCATGGCCATGGAACACCTTCCACCTCCACTCCGGACATCCTCCGGACTTACCGAAACCCTTCCGGTTTTCTCCCTTCTTTTCTTCGGTGATTCCACCGATCCTATAAACACTCTCTAAGCATCATAAAGCCCTTAAGCGTGATACCCCACGGTTCGGGAACACTCCAGACATGGTCGGGACACTCCCGCACCAATGATCGACAGAGGGACCTGGATGGCCATGTGACCCTTGTGCGTTCCACGAAGATCTTTTGTCGTTTGAACCGGGACAACCGTGTTTTATTCCCTTTGTCATTCGATACTTGCATTGCCCGAGATCTGATCAATGACATCACCATGTCGAGTTCAATCTCGTTACTGAACAATGCTACTTAACTCGTTCCGACAAGTGATATCCCCATGATCCAATCACACGCTGTGCAGCTATTGGATATAACCTCTCCGAGTGGGCCCTTGAGTATCTTCCTGTCACATGGATGGACAAATCCCGCTCTTGACATATATTGCCTCTACGGTTTCCTCTGAATACCTGAACAGACCTTTATAACCACCGTTTTACCAGATGGCGTTTGATGCTATCTAAGCACTCTCGGGAGATAGTGATTGATATAGCCTCACGGTTTAAGGAATAATCTACGAGGATCCATTTCTAATCATCGTAACTTGAACTTCGTGACATGATCGGGTCACAATGTTTAGGTTGGGTATTGGTTCATCATCTCATTCTCCGAATGAGATTACCTCATTTCCAACTGGCATAAATGCCACATGATCAGGAAACATGATCATCTGTTGACCAAGGAACCAGTGACTAGAGTTTCACTGGGAACCCCTGGTTGTTTGTATATCACACGTGTATTGATGTTTCCACTCAATACAGTTACAACATGATATAAAACTTAATCATAAACTATATGAAATATGATAATAGTCCTTACTACTATTTGTCTCTAGGGCATATTTCCAATAGTCTCCCACTTGCACTAGAGTACAAATACACTAGCTGCATTTTGTTCTAAATCATTGGCACCATATACCCGGTACCCTGAACATGCTTTCTCATGGAAGAGGTTGAGTCTTGGGTCTGTACTTTACAGTCCCAAATCCTTTGCAACTTACTAATGTCACCTTGATTGACATTAATACTTTATCATCACATGATAGCATCTGTGTGTATGCATCGTCGCTATGGCAGCAGAACGAGGCCTGATTCCAGGAGCCTACAGTGACGTTAGATCAACCTCGAGGGCTTTCTCATGGGCACTGTGCCCTGGGACACATAATTCTACGTTAAAAGCGAACTAGCCCCGCCATAACATTATACAACACTTTAGATTGTACCCTTATCTATTATTATAAATCTATTCATCGAAACTCCCGTGCACTCTGTGCAACTTTTGATGTTTTGTTCACCTCACTTCCTACCTAACTTTAATTGGTATCTACAGGAGTTTCCAACATATTCCCTTATAACATAACTCTTTATGTTCTAAGATATGTCATCCTTTATGGATTTGGAAAACATGTCTACAGTTCTCTATTAGACACTGCGGACAAACTTAACTCAACGTTTCGTGATTCGAACTTAATCACTTTCAAACATTCTTTATTGGATCATATATTATGTTAAGTTATCATCATGGTTTACTAAGATAGAACCTATGTCTTAACATAGTGGATGATGATCATCCTTTTCTTTCTTTCAACCATTGATGTTCAACTTAATACTATTCTTAATTTGAGTCATTAAGGACCAGTTCCTTAATTAACTTCTATTCTGAAACCCTTTTCAGAACCCCTTAAGGAATACTACATAATATCATAATACACCTATTATCAACTTCTACACCTTATAAATCATTATTTATAAGTATTTGCACTTTCATCCTTAACACGCTTAAGAATTATTATAAATGTATTCATCGAAACTCCCGTGCACTCTGTGCAACTTTCGATGTTTTGTTCACCTCGCTTCCTACTTGACTTTAATTGGTATCTACAGGAGTTTCCAACATATTCCCTTATAACATAACTCTTTATGTTCTAAGATATGTCATCCTTTATGGATTTGGAAAACATGTCTACAGTTATCTATTAGACACTGTGGACAAACTTAACTCAATATTTCGTGATTCGAACTTAATCACTTCCAAACGTTCTTTATTGGATCATATATTATGTTAAGTTATCATCATGGTTTACTAAGATAGAACCTATGTCTTAACATAGTGGATGATGATCATCCTTTTCTTTCTTTCAACCATTGATGTTCAACTTAATACTATTCCTAATTTGAGTCATTAAGGACCAGTTCCTTAATTAACTTCTATTCTGAAACCCTTTTCAGAATCCCTTAAGGAATACTACATAATATCATAATACACCTATTATCAACTTCTACACCTTATAAATCATTATTTATAAGTATTTGCACTTTCATCCTTAACACGCTTAAGAATTACTCATATAAGCTCCCACTCAAAAATATGTCAATCACATATTGTTTTAGGAAGACTTTCATAGCTCCCACTCAATTTTATGCAAATTGCATATCTCCTTACTATTTTGAATAACTTCAAAATCCTTTGATCAAATATCAAACTTGGAGATTTACTATGAGATACTAGTACTTTACTAGTTTTAAATCCACTAGACATTAAGCATACATAAATCAAATTCATTTGAATTTGTCCAATACTTGACAAATTGTGCTTTTGTCATTTACCCCTTTTTCCTACTATGGCTTTGCAGTCATTTGGGAAAATTCAAGCAACTCCTTTTACTTGTGAGATTCAGCAACGAATTACTTTTCAGCAACTAATTACTTTCTAATCTCAAGGGAATTTTTCTTTTAGGATTTCTCATAATTCTAGTTTACCATTATTTCCTTTGTAGTTCGTAGGTATGTCATATTTCAAGAATCATGACAAATGATTCACAAATGTTTCCATACTAGATATGGATTTACATTTTGAATCCTACTTCATGTAGTGAAAACACTAGTGGAGAAAACACAATGATCAATATCATTGATTCTTTTCTTCTATGAAGAGAATCGTTCAGGAACGTTGTCCATTGCGCTTCTCAGCACTCTGATGCAGGGTTTTGAATTCTCATCGTGTTTTACACTATTTTCCATTTGCTCCATAATTGAGAAACATGACTAGAAGTGGGCTTTCTCAAGAATGCACCAAAATCCAAGCAGTACGAATCTTGCTTTTCCTTTTTGGTTCCAGCTATGGGTTTTGTATTCAAAGTTTCCAATGAATACGCTACAAGGACTTATTCGCTATTGTTTTGGTTATATCGAATAACCCCAAAACTTTCACGAATTCAAATGGTTCACTGCCTTCTAATTGAGTGATAACTATTTCTAAGCTAATGGTCTCTACAACTACACTACATCGATTTATTTGGTGCCTTCTATTCAACCCCTTTGATATCTAATATCACATTGTGATGCTTTGCATTTTGACGTTTCAAAACGCTTTGCATTCCACAATTTCTTTTATGCCATTCTTATAAAGTCGAATTTCATTACTATTGATCAAATCATAGTAATTGTATTCTCTTTTACATTTATACCCTTTGTTGATGAAACACTTTGATCAAACCAAATAGTTTCATATTCATGTTACCTTTGGTAAACTTCTTTACACATTTAAACAATCATATAATGATAATTACCATTTTCGTTAAAACACAATACATCGAATATGTATTCTATTTAACAATTCATCAAACACTTTGTATTCAAGTAATACACGGTGTTCAAGTTATTTTGCCGAACTTAGGCATGATCTATATGTGATAAGAAATCGAATGAATTCCACATATTATCATTATAACTTTGAATTCAAACAATGGTTTCATTCATTAATGAAATATCATTAAGTTGGGTATTTTAAACAAGGCATTTTAATGTTTTACAAATGTTCATGCATTATCAATTAGTTTCAAACAATAAGGATAATTCACACATAATCAAACAAGATACACGAATAGAAATCATTCATAAAAGTGGAAAAACCATTTGTTACAAACTCATATGAATAACCGTCTCACGAAGTGTGAGACACACTAAAGAAGTTCACAATCTCTTGATTACAATAATCATCCTAAAACACAAACTAAAAGATAAATGTCGAGGGAGAGTGTCGTTGGCCGTCATCATCATGCTCGCCATCAACACGCAACGTCACCTCCTCTCCAGCAAGCACCTCTCATGCAGAAGGACCTGTTTTCATCAAAACAGAACAAGTATCAGATATACTTAACACTGCAATGTGTTTGCAAGATTATGACATTTATAAAACTGTATATCAAATATATACCTTTGTCATCGATGACCTCTCCCATGATTGGTTCAACCTTTACATTCCTAAAACGTAATATGAACTCATGGAAATCCAATGTTTCTGTATCACAACTCATGATGCTACTCCGTACATGTCCTTCATAGCTAGGAGGCAACGATCGAAGCAGTACGTCTATCGCAAATGGATCAGCCATCCAGTAATCCATGAAGTGAACCAATCTTGTGTGTGCATCAAGCATGCGCTCCAAGTGACCCTTCAGACATGTATGCTCCTCCATCTGTATGGAAAGGAACTCTCCAAGCAGCTCGTGCTTCCACATGCGCACATGGCCTATGAACTCTGCTCTCAGCTGATCCACCATCGAATATGGATCAAGATCACCCATGAGCGGATGTAGTTCATCCACCATCCCGTAACGCATTATTATCTGAATATAGGTGGACATCTCTTGACGATAGTAGCGGTCTGCCAGCTCTTGTGGGGTCTCATAGTAGTCTGGCTCAGTCAAATCCATCATGCGGCGTATATAGTCTACCACATGATTCCTAGTAAGGAGATCATCTAGGCGCATAAGCCAACTAGGGAAGTTGGATCCATCAAGTCTAAGTTTCTCACCCTTTACCCAATCCTCAATGGCAAAGTAAGCTTCACAGTGAGCCATCTACATTTATAATTGCAAAAGGAATTTAGACTAAGTTTATAATTAAATGAGTTAATAATAACTCCACTCAGAAACACCTATCCCCAAAAGGGTTCCTAGTGATAACACGACCCCTATCAGCTACATCTCCCCCGATCATCACGGCCATCAATGTGGGTTCAAGGGTGGACGCTAAACGTTGGTCACATCATTCATGCGACTCGTGCTCGATCTTTTGATCATCCATGTTCCGAGGCCATGTCTGTACATGCTAGGCTCGCCAACTCAACCTTAGTGTTTTCGTTGTGCAACATGGCTTGCACTCACTGTATGTGAACGTAGATATGTCTGACACCCGATCATCACGACCTGCCTCATACCGAAGAACTTTCTTGGTGGTGCACACTAAGGGGGAACACAATCGTTGGTTATTTTAACAGGGATCATCTTATTAGGCTACCGTCGAGTATCTAATACTAGCACACAATAAGACGTACAAACAATAACATTTAATGTAAATGCTATGTGATATGGTCCTTCACGTCGTGATCTCCATCCGCCGTCACTGGGTTCCGGCGCCAGGGTTCCGGTGCCGTAGACACCAGGGTACCGGTGTCATTCCGGCATGGTAGTCCGTCACCTCTGTGACTATATACTACTACGTAACATAAGGTAATCACTTTACCTTTGCCACAACCATATCACAAAGTAACACCCCCTGCAAAACAAAGTTAGACGCCTCTACTTTATCTTTGCATGTTTTACGTGGCTGAATGGGCTTTCTCACAAGAACCGTTCTTACACAGCACAACACTGATCAAGTAGTTGTCTATACTACACCCCTTTCGGGGCCCTACGTCGCAAATGGTATACCAACTAATGCGAGAGAGACAGACACCCCCCTAAGCCACTTTATACGGTACAAGCCGTATGTCAAGCGTGGACTAGTCTCACGAATGAACGCGTAAAGTCGGTTGGGGGCCGCTTCATCAAGCATTACTGCGGTATACACAAGTACACGTGGGAGGGTAACAACTAAAAGATCAACGCCCACACGCTACATCTCGTGTGTTCTACCCGTACTAGTATTACTACGCATAGATCTAGCTTTGATACCACTGTGGGGGTTCCGCACATAAAAACAATAAATTTTACTCTACCCCCCTGAACCCCTGAAGCTGCCAGGACCTATCTATTAGTAATACAGTAACGGGAGGGAATTTTCACGGACTTACCCTTGAAGACCGAAAAGCGTTGTCAACTCTCAGGAGAGTGTGGTTGATGTAGACGAGCCAAAGCCGACCTCAAGGTCGTGATGAAGTCCTTGCGCTCCTTCTCCAACGACTTGAGTGCCTCAAGTGCGACACCTCGCGGGGAGTTACACACGTCCGGTTCCTGACGATGACTCCCACTTCCCCGATCCAGCAGCAGTTGCGGAAGTAGAGCTCCCGGATCCGAATCCCGCAACGCGACGGCGCTCCGCGGTGAAGATGTCTCTCGCTCGCGCAGTCCAGACTTGGGACCACGGTCACGAGAGAGAGAGGGGGAGAGAGAAAATATCAATTGGAGGTCCTCCCAAAAGTGGGGAGACCTTTATTGATTATTGGTGTATTTTTCTAGGCCAAATACCCCACTTTATATAGGGGGAGGGGAGGTACTACCTCCCCTAAAGTCTCGGGGTGGGACTAAAGGAGAGGAGGGGGAGGAGGTGGCCGCCGGCCACCTAGTGGGCCCCGCGCGGGGGGGGTCTAGGCCCAGCCGGCCTCTCCCTTGCCCCTTCTCCCTCTCTCCTTTCCCCTAATGGGCCCTCTCCCTCCGGAATTGGCCCATTAAGCCTTTTGACCTTTTAATTGATTTTCTCTTTATTAAATAATTATGAATAAATGATTAAATAAATATTTAACATTCATTCACACATTATCTAATCTCCGTGGCCATGGAACACCTTCCACCTCCACTCCGGACATCCTCCAGACTTACCGAAACCCTTCCGGTTTTCTCCCTTCTTTTCTTTGGTGATTCCACCGATCCTATAAACACTCTCTAAGCATCATCAAGCCCTTAAGCGTGATATCCCACGGTTCGGGAACACTCCATACATGGTCGGGACACTCCCGCACCAATTGTCGACAGAGGGACCTGGATGGCCATGTGACCCCTGTGCGTTCCACGAAGATCTTTCGTCGTTTGAACCGGGACAGTCGTGTCTTATTCCCTTTGTCATTCGATACTTGCATTGCCCGAGATCTGATCAATGACATCACCATGTCGGGTTCAATCTCGTTACTGAGCAATGCTACTTAACTCGTTTCGACAAGTGATATCCCCATGATCCAATCACACGTTGCGCAGCTATTGGATATAACCTCTCCGAGTGGGCCCTTGAGTATCTTCCCGTCACATGGATGGACAAATCCCGCTCTTGACATATATTACCTCTACGGTTTCCTCCGAATACCTGAACACACCTTTATAACCACCGTTTTATCAGATGGCGTTTGATGCTATCTAAGCACTCTCGGGAGACAGTGATTGATATAGCCTCACGGTCTAAGGAATAATCTACGAGGATCCATTTCTAATCATCGTAACTTGAACTTCGTGAAATGATCGGGTCATGATGTTTAGGTTGGGTATTGGTTCATCATCTCATTCTCCGAATGAGATGACCTCATTTCCAACTGGCATAAATGCCACATGATCAGGAAACATGATCATCTATTGACCAATGAACCAGTGACTAGAGTTTCACTGGGAACCCCTGGTTGTTTGTATATCACATGTGTATTGATGTTTCCACTCAATACAGTTATAGCATGATATAAAACTTAAGCATAAACTATATGAAATATGATAATAGTCCTTACTACTATTTGTCTCTAGGGCATATTTCCAACAGATCTCATAAGTCACAACCCGTAGATCCCATGGGGGTTCTTCCACGTGCCCACCGGTGCAAGACCCGCCTAGTCCAGCTACGGTGCCCTAGCCACGACAACCAGGGGTGGGTGCCCAGTCTAGGACGTCGTTCATGCCGCTGAACCACAGGCAACTGTTAGGGCCAGGTCAACCCAGATCGGGCCTAGCTGGGACGAGGTTTGGGCCGCGCCTCCCGCCGCCTCCCTGAGTCGACTCCACCATGCCACCCTGCCATTGGCTCCGGAAACGCCTACATTTTTTCGCAATGCAGGCTGCCTGGTGATGAGTACATTTTTGAATCATATTTACCTTATGTTTTTGCATAAGTAGAGTGAGGATTTGGGTATTTCACGGTGCTCGCGTGCACCTTTTACCCTTGTTTCAACAGGATCCCAAATTATTAAGCCTTTTGTGAATATATCAATTCAGATTGTCATGTTATGTCATAATATAATATTTATAAGTGATAAATGTCATTTAAATGATTTTCTACGCACCTGAAAGAAGAGAGGATGCGAGGAGAACCTACTACAAGCTTAATGACATGTGGTACAAGCGGAGCTTGCCCGTACCGTCCACCTATACTGCTTGCCAGGACGTCCGACTCGTCAAATACTCTCACCACACGAAGACGGATCTGAGATCTAACATTCACAAACACCTCCAGCCGCGAAACACCATACTAGGAAGGGATTTGGAGGAAGAACTTGGAGAAGAGAAAATCCTTGCTGCTACATGGATCATCAGAGGACAACACATCATCCCCCTCATCATCAGCTGTTGCATATCCATCATCACCATTATCCCCTCTCTCATCCATTTAGATCTTGTTGTAATTCTAAATACCATTGTGGGTTTGCACTTGATTTTACCTTTGCACTTTTGATCCATCCATATGAATATGATGATGTTGATTGCTTCCATGTGTGAGTAGTTCCCTTTGTTCTTGGGGAGATGGAGAAACCATAGCATTATTATAAAATGAAATAAAGATGATCTATAACTTTGGTTTTGATCTTTACTTGATCTATGATATTGTGTTAGATATCTCTCTCTCTTTAGATGGTATGTGAAGTGGACCACATAACATTTGCTTTCAGGACTAAATAGGGGGAAATACGCTTTAGATGTGGATGGGAGTATGTTTGGTGCTACTTTGTGACTACAAGCATCAGATTATAACCTATATGGTCAAAGGGGGATAAAGAGAGATTCACTAAGCTTATAACGATATCTATGGCAAAACCCTTAATTGTGATGGTCTGTGGAAGTGACTTGCTCGTAGGCATCACGGTGGTTATTCAGAGGTGACCTCATGATGGCTCAAAATATGTAGAGCTCGTTGGGAACCCCAAGAGGAAGGTATGATGAGCACAGTAGCAAGTTTTCCCTCAGTTATGAAACCAAGGTTATCGAACCAGTAGGAGTAAGGAAACAACTCCAAGGTTTTGCTAGCAACTTGGAATCCTACACAACACAACCACAAAACTTTGCCCCAACTTACAGTGAGGTTGTCAATCTCACTGGTTTTGCTGAAAACAAAGGATTAAACATATAGTGTGGAAGATAGTAATTGCTTGCAGAAAGTAAACAGTAAACTGTAAATAGTAGATGGTAAAGGAATGGACTAGGGTCCATAGTTCACTAGAGGTGTTTCTCCTTAAGATAGATAGCATGTTGGGTGAACAAATTATAGTGGGGCAATTGACAGATTGAGAAAGCATAACAATGCATATACTAGATATCTTGACTCCTACGAGATTTGATTGGGCATTAAAACATAGTACATAGACCGTAATCCAACTACATCTATGACTAATAATCCACCTTCAGGTTATCATCCGAACCCCTTCCAGTATTAAGTTGTAAGTAACAGATAACTGCGTTAAGCAAACTGTGTAAAGTAAACAATACGATTGCCCATGGACAAAGGATTGTTGTTTTCTCTCTAGTAGCAACAACCCATCTACAACCTTAGAGATTTTTGTCACTTCCCCAGATTACTAGAGGCATGAACCCATTATCAAGCATAAATACTCCCTCTTGGAGTTGCAAGCATCTACTTGGTCAAGATAGCTACTAACAATGGAGAGCATGCAAGATCACAAATAACATAGACATGATAGAATCAATAATCAATCTGACATAGTATCTCAATATCCATCGGATCCCCGCAAACACAACATGTAGGATTACAAATAGATGATCTTGATCATGAACGGAGCTCACAAGATCTAAACATGATACACAAAGGAGGAGAGCCAACCATCTAGCTACTATATGGACCTGTAGTCCAAGGGTGAACTACTCACGCATCACTCCAGAGGCAGGCATGGTGATGAAGAAGGCCTCCAGGGTGATCTCTCCCCTCCGGTAGGGTGTCGAGAAGAGCTTCGGATCCCCCGATCTAGGGATGGAGATGGCGGCGGCTACAGACTCTTTCGTAGATTTTTGATCAGGTACTTAGGGTTTTCGTCCAGGGGTACTTTTATAGGCGAAGGGGCAAGGCCGGTGGAGGCCCGAGGGGCCCACACCACCTGGTGGCGTGCCCCCTGGCCACGCCGCCATAGGGTGTGTCCACCTTGTGGCCCCCCTTCGGCTGCCCTTCGGACTCCGTGTTTCTTCTGGTAAAATATTGACTTTGGCTTTTGTCCCGTCCAATTCCGAGAATATTTCTTTACTAGCTTTTCTGAAACCAAAAACAGCAGAAAACAGGCAACTGACATTGTAGCATCCTGTTAATAGGTTAGTTCCAGAAAATGTATAAAAATACCTCAAAGTGTGAACAAAATATAAGAAAGTTGATATAAAACAAGCATGAAATATCAAAAATTATAGATACGTTTATGATGTATCACCTCACCACAGGAGTCGTAGAAGTGGCTTGCTCGCAAGACTTGTTGGTGAACATCTTATTAAGGAGATCTCTCCACACAAATCATGATGAAATATATAGGTTATCTTAATCATAAATAATTCTCATATGCTAGCGGTGTATCCTACATCCTCGGAAACATTTTAGTTTTATTGAGTTCTAACACCAATCCCAACGCACTCATTACTCATTTACTTTATTGCATTCTTTACTTTCTTGCATATAAACACAACTCCATTTAAAAACTCTTTACTTGAGATCAAAGGAAACTTACAAGTATCCTTTGGTAGATAGTGATGAGGGGCATAAAGAACTTAACTAAATAGCTCTCTGTGGGTTTAATACTCTTATTTCAAAACTAGCTACAATTGATTTGTACACTTGTAGGCATCACTGGACCGAGCTCATCGCCTTGCCACAGCACACCGCCGACCGAACGTATCTTCCCTGCGTAGACTGGCGCTCACGCGGGAAGAGGAAAGCCGCCGCTGCCATGATCGTTGCCCGACGGCTTCCCTCGGCGACGGTAGAGGGTAAGGGCGGTGCAGAGGGGGTTGGATGAGGAAGCTCGGGTTTGCCCCTGTGTCGCTGCGGGGGAGCGAGCAGGAGCCAAGCGTTTTTTCCTCCCCTTTTACAGCACATTGAATCTACAGATTCTCCCACTCCCTCTGTTTTAAGGAATAAAGACCGCACGGATCTTAAAAATCTTTACCAAGAATTAAACCATATGCAAGGATTAATTTTTAAAAATTGGAACCATTACAAAGTATATTTTAATATAAATATAACAATATTAATTATGTATTTCCTCTTTTTTCAAATTAAAATTTATAGTTTTGTATAGATTCATATTTATCTATACACTAAAACATGTCTAAATACATATAAATCTAGACAAGTCTGTGACATCTAATTTGAGATGGAGAGAGTACTTATATATTTTTAATTGATAAAAGCCATATTCTGAAATAAACCGCAAGAAGCGTTGTCACCTGCTGTGGAGTTTTTTAGCACAAGTATCGGAAGAATTCTACTTGAATATGTGTGGTTGTTATCGGTTAAACCTTCCCCCCAACGTCCTCCTCTCCACCCTTCACTCCACTGAAGACCAATTCCTCCAGCCCGGGTCGAGGTCATCTAGAACTAGGAGGAGGAGCAGGAGGACACTCGTTCCTCCCATCCCTTCCATGTTGCCCCCGCCTGGGGGGCACCAGAGGTCACCCTTGAACCCTAGAACCACCACCCTTAATCCAATCTCCTGGTCACCGCTGCCTATATCCCCAAAGGGCAGAGATCCTTAGGAGGCACACAACAACGATGCGTCAGGGAGGAGATTCATGGCGATGGACACATGCAGTCGGATTTTTGTGGAGGATATGGCGAGGTGGTGGCGGCGCTTGATACGTCCATTTTGCATCACTATTCTATGTCATAATTCACTGTTATTCATTGATATATTTCATATTGAGACGTGATACTTATGTTATTTTATCTGTTTTTGCATGGTTGATGACTTTTGGAGCATGGACCGCTGCAGTCAGGATTCTGATGGAAAAGGGGCTGTTTGGAGGCAAAATTCGCGAAGATCAGAAAATCCGGGAAAATATACGGAAAATCCTATTTTCTAGAAGACTAAGGATGCCAGAAGACGGAGTAGAGATGGGCCATAGGGGGCCCACACCACCCCCTGGCGCGGGCAGCCCTAGGCCGCGCCAGCAGGTGGTGTGGCCGCCCTGGCCTACCTCTGGCTCTCCCCTCTGGCGTATATCATCCTCCCCAAACCCTAAGACTCGGGGAGCGACCACATAAAGATTCCGCCACCTCTGCGGGGCGGAAAACACCGAGAGAGAAAGATCTCTCTGGCAGACAGATTTCTGCCGAGGGAATCCCTTCCCGGAGAGGGGAGATCGTCACCATCAACACCACCATCAAGCTGGACTTCATCAGGATCATCATCATCATCACCACCATCATCATCAGCAGCACCCTCATCACCATCTCCATATTGCTGTAACAATTGTGTTGAATCTTGCATTAGTTCATAGGGGAAACTTTCTCGGTGTTGATTACTCTTTGTAGTTGATGCTATTGAGTGAACCATTGAATTATTGTTTATGTTCAGATTGTTATACATCATTATTCCATCTCTGATCATGATCCACATGATGTCTTGCGAGTAGTTCGTTTTGTTCTTGAGGACATGGGAGAAGTCATGTTGTTAGTAGTGGAGTTGTGTTGAGAAAGATTCAATAGTTTGATATTTAAGTTGTGGTGTACTTCTTCTAGTGGTGTCATGTGAACGTCGACTACATGACACTTCACCTATATGGGCCTAGGGGAATGCATTGTGTATTTGGCTACTAATCGTAGGGATTGCCGGAGTGACAGAAACCTGAACCCCCGTTAGGAAACCATTGCACAAGGGACGTAAGGGACTCAGAGTTTAAAGCTGTGGTTAGGTTTCTACCTTAATTACTTTGTTGTACTTACAGATGTTTGCAAGGGGTATAATCACAAGTATGTATTAGTCCTAGGAAGGTCGGTACATTAGCACAGGTTCACCCACACAACACTTAGCAAGCTAAAGAAGATTAATCAACTATATGAAGCGAAAGCACTTGACAGTCTTCCCATGTGTCCTCGAGAATGTTTGGTCATCTTAAGTAATACAACCGGCTTGTCCTTTGCTGCATAAAGGATTGGGCCACTTGTTGCATTTATTCCTACTGTCTTTTGTTTACTCGTACTTTGTTTACTTGCTTTATCGAAAACCCCTAAAAATCCGTTTGCTAAGTATTTGCAGAGAATTCCTGATCCATACCACTAGACAGCACATTCTGCTCCTCGTTGGGTTCGACACTCTTACTTATTGAAAATACTGCAATACACCCTATACTTGTGGGTCATCAAAACTATTTTCTGGCGCCATTGCCGGGGAGTGAAGCGTTATTGGAGAGTGGAACTGGTAAAGGAAACTTCTACTATGAGTATTGTTTACTTCTGCTAGTTGCTTTATTTTCGTTATGGATAATTCGCTGAGTTTCTTATTTGGTAATGCTACTACCACTGCTAAGGTAGTAGATAAGCCACCACCTGCCGAGAATAATGTTTTTAAATACCTACAAGAATTATTGATCGTGTTATGGATAACTACTATGTTGGGGATGGAACTGTCCATCCCGGTGATCATTTACTCTTTATACACAAATTATGCGGGTTGTTCAAGTGTGCAGGTATCACTACAGATCAAGTTAAGAAGAAGTTATTCTCATTATCACTGAAAGGAAGAGCTGAGGAATGGTATAAGCTGCTGAAGAACGGTCAAGCTCTGGAATGGGAGGAAATAGTGCCTCTCTTTTATTCAAAGTTTTATCCTCCTAGTGAGATTCATAAAGATCGGAATCAAATATACATCTTTTGGCCTCTTGATGGAGAGAGTACAGCTCAAGCTTGGGGGAGATTGAAGTTACTAATGATCAAATGTCCCATTCATGAGCTCCCCAACAATATTATTATCAATAACTTTTATGCAAGACTCCCTCTACATGATAAGGATTTATTGGATGCTTCTTGTGCTGGATCATTCACTCGCATGGAAGAAGAAGTTAAATGGGATCTTCTGGACCGTATTCAAGACAATGCTGAAGCTTGGGAGAATGACAAAGGTAGAAAGTCAGGTATAAACTATGATTATGAATGCATTGAATATTTTATGGGAATTGATGACTTTCAAAATATTAAAAATGCTTATGGTCTAGACTCTCAAGCTATTGCTTCTTATTTTAAGGCTTTTGCTTCCTACATTGAAGTGCCTAAAAAGAAGTGGAATAAGTATCATGAACCTTATAAAGATGTTGCTAAGAGTGTTCCTGCAAGAAATACGGAAGTTTATACTGCTAATCATGTTTTACCTAAACCTTACATTGAGAAAATGCCTTTCCCAGTTAAGATAAAGGAACATTCTATGATAGCTAGTATGGTTAATAAAAGTACAAGTAAAGCTGTTGAACCTGATAAACAAATGGTTGATGAACCTATAATAGTTAATGTGAAAGACTTTGTCACTAAATATGAAAAAGAGGGACACACTATCCTTTGTAAGGATACCTGTAATATTGTTTCACAAAGTAGTGTTATGAGAGCTAGAATTCCTGTGTTTTCTGTTAGAATAAGTGATCATTGCTATGATGGTCCTTGTGATAGATATATTGTTAAGTTTATGCATGATACTGAAAGTTATTATGAGAGAGGGAAAAGTGTTCTTATGCAACTCAATAATATCAAGTTTCCCCGTTTTATGCTGAAAGTTTTTATGTTGCACTTCTTTTGTCTTCTTATGCAAGTTGCCTTTGGTTTCAACAACTTGTTTGTTTACAAAATTCTCTTGCATAGGAAGTGGGTTAGACTTAAATGTGTGTATTTTTGCTTCTTAATGCTCTCTTTCACTTCAATTTATATTCCTATGTGAGCATCTTCGAAATTATCATGCCCATCTTAATGGCTATAAAGAAAGAGCTTTTTGGGAGACAACCCAATTTGTTTTTGCTTTTAGTTTGTTTTTGTTTCTTTGAGTCTTGGAAGTTATTACTTCGGTAATAACCGCTCCTTATCCGTTTTGTTTGGTTTTTGTGTCAATATCAACCTCTAATGAGAGAGAAGTAAGATTTGGGGAAGTTTGTTGTGCCAAAACAGATTTTTGTGCTTCACCGTAAAAATTCGTAAGAGATCTCTGTATGTCGGTTTGAGCTGTAATTTTTTGTGCTTCTGCCCCAGGTTGTTATTTAACTTACGTTAGTTTTGCACTTTTTGATTTGAGCAACAGAATATTTTCGAAAAAATTGATCTTTATCTGCTGGTCTGTTTTGACAGATTTTGCCACTTTTGTATTTGCTTCTTTATTCGATTTCCTTTTTGAATTCTTTTTGGGTTTTCGGAAGGAGTTGCTACAGTAGCTTATGTTTTGATGGTTTTCAGTTGAAATTGGACTCAAAAGGTTCTATCACTTCACTTATACTAATGTTGCTAATGAGAACTGTGTGCAGTTTTATGTGAAAGAAATTTCCAGGAAGTGGAGATAATGGTGTAACAAGAAAGAGAAGGGTTTTATGACTCAAGTAATAACTATATGAAGATTAAGATATTGATGTTATTCAAGTGGTAACTCCGGAAGAATCCACTAAATACCAAATTCAGAGACCTGCAGAGTCTGTTTTCAAATGGGTAACAGTTCTGGTAAGGAAAGTTCCGCGAAAATACAATCCAACTATATTTTTGCAGTTTTCAGTCAATAAGGGAAGCTACGAAACGAAAAAGGGATGGAACCGGAGCCAGGGTGGCCCACACCACCCTGTGGCGCGGGCCCTCCCCTGGCCGGGCCACTAGGTGGTGAGTCCACCCCGGACTCCGCCTCCGACTCGTTTTCGCCCAGTACCTTCCTTTTGTTATGAAACTTCGTAATATATAACCCCCCGGATCCCCCGAGGTTTGTATATCGTGTTTTCGTCATGTTTTTGTTTCGATCTATTTCTGCCAGGACATAGTCTTTGAAAGTTTAGAAGCACAATGGTGTCCGCCAAGGATAAAGGGAAGGAGCCTATGGAGGAGGATCTCCAAGACCCCAAGCAGGGGTTGGTACCTTTAGTCACTTGCCCTGCATCAACGGAAGCCCTACGAGTCACTAAGGAGTTCTGCAATAAGTACCGAGCCTTGAGGAGGAAGGTGGACAGGCTTCAATGGGAGAATAATAGGCTTCACAAGATGCTGGAAGATTTCCTCACGTCAACTAAGAAAATACCACCACCACCGAAGGAGTAATTCGTCATCAGGTTTGGCATCCCCTTGGTTTGTTCCAAGCTTGGGGGAATGTCGCGGTATCACATCACTATCTTCTATCTTTTTACCTTATTAGTAGAGTCATATCATGAATAGAGAAGTTATTATGTAGGATGGTTTGCATTATGGAAGTGTCCCCTCTCTCGTTAGATATGTATCCCTTGGTGTGAGTTGTCGTTATGGAATATTAATGAGAAGTTCTATCATTCACTCTTTTGCATAGTTTATATTAGTTTTCAATTCGTGTTTATATGATTGATCTTGTTGTTAGTATTGGTATCACTTTGGGATCATTGAGTTAATTTAGTTGGTTTTGGCAAACCTAGCTCGATCAGTAGCAACACTATTTTTGAGAGTTGAATGAAAAAAGACAAAAGTACTCTAAAGAAAAATTATGTCATCATCTTTCTTTCTTGATTTGCTCATAAGTCTAGTATTCTCTAGTTCAGATCTTTTGTGCTTCCAAGGAAGATTGCATGTTTGTCTTTATCACTTGTATGGTTGTTTGTTTCCTTCAACTCTTATACTTTCTACCCAGCCTTGCTAGTCAAAACCTGTACTGAGAGGGAATTCTTCTCGTGCATCCACTCCTTTAAACCAAAACCTTTGCCATTTGTGTCCACCATACCTACCTAGTAGCATTAGTGCTATTCCAAGTAAATTCTTGTTTTATCTACCTCCCAAATTAAACTTGTTATGTGAAAATTAGTGATTAAAGCTCTCACGAACTTGATGGCACACTTTACTTTCTTGCACTTAATAAACTTGAACCATTGTGCTCACCTATGTTGCGTATATGCTTGCGCTTTGTAAGTTGTGAATTAGAAAACCATGTTGTCATGGGGAACGCTTTCAACATTGCACTGGTACTTTGTACCAAGTTGATATCATGTTCTTTTGTCTATGGATGTCGTCGGTGTGAAATGAAAGGGGATCTTGTAAGTCCATGGAGTTATGCATATGTGTTAGAGAAACGCATGGGTCGCTGGTCTAATCCATACTGACATGGTGGAAACCTGTAGCGTAACCATAACAAGTATCTATGAAGCATTCTTCTTATAAAAAAAGAAATAGAGATTGAGAAAAAGAGAAAAGGAAAAAAAGAGATATTATGAAAAGAGGAAAGAGAGAAAAAAGCACCATATTCCCATGGTAAATAAGAAGATTGCTGAGATACTTGTTGTCTGCTTGCCTTGTCATTTTGATATGGGGATTCTTCCGTATCATCGGGCAAGGGGTACCCCGTTGGCGGTTCTCAATGATACACATATGCTTACGATGACAAGAACTTACCGGTGACTAAACTTGAGTAGCATGAGGAGCGGACCTCGTATTCAAGGGACATGAGATTCTCAATTTACGACTTGTCAATGCATATCCTCATATTTGATCACTTTAACCTTAATCACCTAAAGATGCCTATGATAGGGGCAATGAGAGCTGAAAGCTAGTAAGTATCATAATTTTTGGTAGCTCTTTATGAGACTTGCAATCCCTGCTTCCCTCTTTGAAGGGCCTTTCTTTTACTTTGTAGTTGAGTCATTAAACCTATTCCCTTCTATCTCAGCAAGTATTTTGAGTTGTTGTGATTCATTCATTCATATGATGATTTATTCAATCATGTCTTATGTTCCTTGTTTTGCACATTGCTCTTATCTTGATGTTTACTACTTTGAAAGCTATCATTGAAAAACAGTTATTTGTGAACTCCAGCAAATTATCAACTATTCTTCGACCAAGAGCTAAGTTTGCCATTACCAATTATGATTCACTTTATGTATCTTTATTGTGTTTCCTTTACCTATTACAAGTTGAGTTATATAATAGTGAGTTGTCTTCTATTATGATCTATGTATTTGATGAATGTGATGCTTCTTGTCCGTATTCTTTTATCGACTCTTCACTCCATAAACCCGAGGTCATGTTTATTGAGCTCAGTTTCGCTTGGGGACAATCGAAGCCTAAGCTTGGGGGGAGTTGATACGTCCATTTTGCATCACTATTCTATGTCATAATAACTGTTATTCATTGATATATTTCGTATTGAGAGGTGATACTTATGTTATTTCATCTGTTTTTGCATGGTTGATGACTTTTGGAGCATGGACCGCTGCAGTCAGGATTCTAATGGAAAAGGTGCTGTTTGGAGGCAAAATTCGCGAAGATCAGAAAATCCGGGAAAATATATGGAAAATCCTATTTTTTCAGAAGACTAAGGATGCCAGAAGACGGAGTGGATATGGGCCAAGGGGGCCCACACCACCCCCTGGCGCGGGCAGCCCTAGGTCGCGCCAGCAGGTGGTGTGGCCTCCCTGGCCCACCTCTGGCTCTCCCCTCTAGCGTATATCATCCTCCCGAAACCCTAAGACTCGTGGAGCAACCACAGAAAGATTCCGCCACCTCTGTAGGGCGGAAAACATCGAGAGAGAAAGATCTCTTCGGCAGACAGATTTCTACCGAGGGAATTCCTTCCCGAAGAGGGGAGATCGTTGCCATCAGCACCACCATCAAGCTGGACTTCATCGATATCATCACCATCATCATCATCACCATCATCATCAGCAGCACCCTCATCACCATCTCCATATTTCTGTAACAATTGTGTTGAATCTTGCATTAGTTCATAGGGGAAACTTTCTCGGTGTTGATTACTCTTTGTAGTTGATGCTATTGAGTGAACCATTGAATTATTGTTTATGTTCAGATTGTTATACATCATTATTCCATCTCTGATCATGATCCACATGATGTATTGCGAGTAGTTCGTTTTGTTCTTGAGGACATGGGAGAAGTCATGTTGTTAGTAGTGGAGTTGTGTTGAGAAAGATTCAATAGTTTGATATTTAAGTTGTGGTGTACTTCTTCTAGTGGTGTCATGTGAACGTCGACTACATGACACTTCACCTATATGGGCCTAGGGGAATGCATTGTGTATTTGGCTACTAATCGTAGGGATTGCCGGAGTGACAGAAACCTGAACCCCCGTTAGGAAACCATTGCACAAGGAACGTAAGGGACTCAGAGTTTAAAGCTGTGGTTAGGTTTCTACCTTAATTACTTTGTTGTACTTACGGATGTTTGCAAGGGGTATAATCACAAGTATGTATTAGTCCTAGGAAGGTCGGTACATTAGCACAGGTTCACCCACACAACACTTAGCAAGCTAAAGAAGATTAATCAACTATATGAAGCGAAAGCACTTGACAGTCTTCCCATGTGTCCTCGAGAACGTTTGGTCATCTTAAGTAATACAACCAGCTTGTCCTTTGCTGCATAAAGGATTGGGCCACTTGCTGCATTTATTCCTACTGTCTTTTCTTTACACGTACTTTGTTTACTTGCTTTATCGAAAACCCCTAAAAATCAGTTTGCTAAGTATTTGCAGAGAATTCCTGATCCATACCACTAGACAACACCTTCTGCTCCTCGTTGGGTTTGACACTCTTACTTATCGAAAATACTGCGATACACCCCCTATACTTGTGGGTCATCAGCGCTGGAGGAGGGCAGATCGAGTGAGGCTAGTCCTCGTCGACGCCATCTGAGGTGTCGCTGCCATGGCAGGCGGTGGGGGCAGCAGGGGCTTGTCCTGGTTCCAATCTGGGCCGACGGGGTGTGGAGGCAATTATGTGCATGACTAGATGATCTGCTTTCCATAGAGGTGGTGGTGTGGATCCTTTGGGATCTGGCGCCAGATCCAACAAGGTCGGCGGTAGTTAGGTTCATATTCTCCTCTGATGCCCACAGGTGGCGTGGGGGCTACAGACTCGACTTGAATAATGAACATAGTCCTAGGGTTTATCTCACCCCAAGATGAAGATCTAATTGATGCCTTCCCTCGTTGATCTGGCCGGAGTTTCGAGTTCCGGAAGGCTCCACCGGCGAACTCCCATGGGCATCTCATGCCTAGAGATTGCTAGATTGGATGGGATTCGATTGTGCGCATCAGTGTTTTTCTTACCCTTTGGTTTCAGAGGGAGCGATGTGAAGCTCTACTGTCTGCTACCATCATGGGACATGTATTGCATTCAATGGTGAAGTAAAAGGTGGAGAATGTCATGAAAGCCAAGATATGAGGACTAGCAATAATGGTTCGGGTCTTTGTGGTGATGAGGAACTGGATTGGTGATTCGTGACTCGTAGCAGCGGTATTGAAAGTGGGGGAAGATACATAGGAGAAGTTCACGGTCTTACCTTTTAGGTTGACAACCCAAGGTATGTTTTTAATTGGTTGTGACTAGCGATGGGCCTTGTTGAAGTCATTGCATTGTGAACAAGAACTTTCTCCAGGGTGAAAGCCTATGATCTATGATTAGGTGATGATAGCGCTCGTGCATAGTTTTCTTGGAGGCATCGCTTTTAGAGAAGTTGGAGTTATGGTGTTGTCTTGGTGGTGTTAGTACTACTACTACAAGGAATAGATCAATATAACATGGCTTTTATTTTTTGTAGTTCTTCTTCTTTTTTGGCTGTGTGCATCCGCAATGCCATTAGGGAACTGCGTTGTTGCAGAGGTTGGACATAATTAGTATTTCCGCGATATAAATGTATTCGCTTTGTTGAAAAATATAATCAAGTTGTCGTTTCTCAATTCATTTGGTCAAAGTTTGTCTATAAATACTCGTGTGTCTTATTTATATGTGCGGAGTTAGTACCAAATAGTGATGATGCCACCACATTGAAAGAAAATATTTGTTGGGGAGACGAAAGGCACATCAAACCTAGAGTTCGAAGGTGGTGATATAGAGATATATTTACCCTAGTGATGACCATAGTAGTGCTTGATCCTCTTCCTCACTTCCAATAACATCATAATTACACTTCTTCATGTGGTTTGATTCTATTTATCAGGATTACTATGTTTTTACGTATTTACCTGGAAGAAGGAATGGTGAACCAAGATTGTCTTGTGACCACTGAATCTCGATAACCAAGACCGTAATCCATGTTCTCATCTATAGATGAAGGCATAATTGGGCACATGCTCCCGCTAAAAAGCACTTACCTCTAATGAGTGATTGCTTGAAACTATGATATGGGGCCTCCTTGGCCCACCTCTTGAACTACTAAATACAACTTAGAGGTTTTCACCCTCGAGAAGGACTCAAAGTAGCAGTCATATGACAACCTCGCTGAAAGTGCATGAGCCCCATGTGTGGTTTTGGTAATTAATGATAATCCCTATTAGCTAACATTTTCACTGAATTATTGTTTAAGGATTTTCCATATGCAATACTTGAAGACCATATGTTTGTTTCAATGTTGAAATAAGGTTAAAGAAGAAGATCAAGTGATGACCAAGGTGATATTCAAGGTGGATCCAAAGAATCGTCATGTGAGAGTCGATCCTATTGGAAGCATACCTTTAAGAGAAGAAGATTGAGTGAGCATTCGTGTTTACCTTCAAAACATCACCATAACAAAGAAAGAATAAATGATACAAGGTGGATAATTAAAGATCAAGATGATTCATCTCGAATAGGTCATACGCTTGAAGCTTGTTCTCCATTAGGGGATAATGGACATGCGAACATGTGCCTAAGAGAGCCTTTCCCATAGTGTATTATGGGGAGAAATTTGTGAGTCTTTTTTAAGCAAGCATGATAGGAAATGTGTTCCAACTTGAGGAGATCAATATTGTCGTCATCTAACTCAATTGGAATGCGCAAAGCAAAGGTATGACCTTGATAGTTCTATTTTACCGATCCCATGTTGTTAATTAGGAGACCGGGTTGTAGGATAGATAATTGTAGTACCAAGAGGGGCTCTTGAGTGAGTAACTTGATCGCATCATTCGTAGAGAGCTCAAACTTTTGCATCCTTGGCATCATTTGTCTTGGTTGTAATTTGGATTTATCCATGCATGTAATGATTTAGAGATTGTCTTGATCTTCATAACAATCTCAAGTTCATCAAATATGAATTGAGATTAAAAATCCTATTATGTTCTTATGCTGCATAGTGATTATTTTCCAACAAGATTGGTTTCATCTTATTTGGAGTCCAGATGGTCATATTATTGCATTTTGTTTCAACTATTTCCGCCACTGTCTAGTGTGGAGATTCTAGTGTGTTCAGTCTAGAGATTCATGTGTGCAAGCACTGAAGACTCCGGTCTAAACCATGAAATCTCCAGCCTAAACTCTCTGATATCTCCTACTTAGAGTTAAACCATGCAATGCGACTCTCTGTAGTTGGTCCGGAAATTGGCCGTAGCTTTAGTCCAAAGATAATGAAAGTTCCTAGCCAGACCAAAATCTCTAGTCTCCTCAGACCGGAGTCTCTAGTGCCAGGCAATAATCTCTGATGTGTGCAGACCGAAATCTACATGGTTATTTTCCTACAATGGCTAGGTTTTTAGGGGACATATAAAATGCCCCATCTTCCCTAAGGGCAGTTTGGTTATTCCAATCCTCTTCCCTCCATTGTTGACTTTGAAAACTTGACATTTGTCTCTATTCGTCTCATTATTCTAGATCTAGATCTATATTTCCATCGGTCAAAATCTCTTCTTAGTGAAGGGTGGCTTGGTACAAGCACCCTAGAGTAATATGCTCACTAACTTTCACCAACTAAATCTCCATGGAGAAGTCAAACCGATGCACCAAACATAATGAAAAGAACATAGTTAATGCTCAAGTCTCCTAAATCCTGCCGAAACAACTAATGCTATGGAGGAACATGAGAAGAAGAACAAATCAGGAGAACACCAAATTTCCACCAGTCAAGTACTTATTCACTTACTTTGTAATAGCCTTCGTGCTTGAAGTTATATATCTTACCTGAAGGAAATATGCCTTGAGAGGCAACAATAAAGTTGTTATTATGTATTCCTCGTATATGATAGATGTTTATTTTGCATGCTATAATTGTATTGATCGGAAACGTCAATACATGTGTGTTTAATAAACAAAAAGGGTTCCTAGTTATGCCTCTCTTATAGACTAGCTTGTTGATTAACAAGATGATCAAGGTTTCCTGATCATGGACATTGGATGTTGTTAATAACAAGGTCGCAGCATTTGTGAAATGATGTGATGAACATTCATCCGAAGTATAGCATTACGATCAAGTCATTATGTTTACATTTCTATAACATCATATGAAGTAATTTTTATCCTTAGACCATGATATCATGTTAATTGCTAACACCGGAAGAGTATCTTGATAACATCAAACGTCACACCGTAACAGGGTGACTATAAAGGTGGGTTTCAGTGCTACGAAGGTGTTATGTTGAGGCTCATGGATCAAGAGTGGAATTTGTCAATACCGATGACGGATAGATATACTCTAGGCCCTCTCGGTGATATCACATTAAAATAGCTTGCAAGCAAGTGATGTGATCACTAGAATGTTATATCACGGGAATGAGAAAAGAGTGCATGTCGGTAACGAGATCAAAATAGGTATTTGGATACCGATGATCGAATCTCGGACATGTATTATATCATGAGACAAAGGTATTAAATTACTAGCGTTAAAGGTTCTCACGATCACAGAAGTCGTCGTTGAATGTGCAGGACTCAGTATGGATCTCCAGGTCCCGCTTCTGATTATTAATCTAAGAGGAGTCTCAATCATGTCTTCATTATTCGTGAACCGTAGGGTGACACACTTAAGAGTTACTGGACACCATTTTGGAGTACATATGTTTCAGACGAAAGAATTGCAAAGCGCATGAATTGTTTCGATAGAAACCGAAATTGTTTCGGGTGAAATTGCAGAAAGTGGTTCTACATGTGATATTGAAATGTTGCAAGGGGTTTTATGTGAATGTTTGTTAATTAAAGTAATTAACAAAATTCTGAATAAATTTAATAAAAGAGTTTTATTAAATGAGAGAGCATTAAACTTAGAGAATTTTAATGCATTTAAAGTGGAGACTTTAAAAGGGAATGTGAAGGGGCATTTTAATGTGGAGGGGTTACCACCACATGAATGGGGGAGCTGAGGGGTCACCCCCCATGAGGCACCGGCCATGGGGAGGGGCACCCCACCTCCTCCTATAAAAGGCCCCCCTCTTCCTCCTTCTTCCATACACCTCCTCGTGAAGGATCTCTCTCCCCCTCTAGAATTATTCCCCCATGGTCTCGGATTAGCGAGATACATGTTCCTGGTGGCCTTGCGTCTGGAAGGAGTTGCTGCTTCCGTTGATTCGCTGGAGCGAGGAGGTGGAGGTTTTCCGGTGGCTTGAACGTGTGTGCAAGGACGGATGCGCTGCTGATTTGCGGCGCTCGGACTTCCACACGATCTTGAGATCGGCAAGTGTACGATTACATCAACCACGAGTTCCTACTCGTTAACAAAACTGGTTGTCTTCGAGGGTAAGTTCTCCATGGATGTATGTCCACCCGTTGCTATGTATCTAGTAGATAGACCTTGGCGTATAGTTCTCATCATAGGAATTTTTTTGTTTACTATGTTGCGGACCCTACAGTGGTATCAGATCCTGATCTATGCGTAGGTGCTTTGCACGGGTAGTACACATATGTTTATATGTGGGCGATGATGATCATGTTATTGCATCTTCTATGTATTTTGTATATTGGTGGCATAGTAGGATGAAGCGGCCCGGACCAACCTTACATGTCATCGTACATGAGACCGGTTCCACGACTGACATGCAACTAGTTTTGCATAAGTGGCTGGCGGGTGTCTGTCTCTCCTACTATAGTCAATATCTGATTTACAACGAGTTGCTAATAACTTGGTTATCCTTGTTGTGGTTCATGTTCGTAGGTAAGACCGGTTCTATCTCCGGAAGCCCTAAGCCACGTAAAACTTGCAACTGATAAAATTAGAGGCGTCTAGTTTAGATCGTTGCTGGGCTAGTGTCTTGATATGGTATTGTTGTAAGTAGATGTATGATAGATACTCTTACAACACACTCAATGTGTAAGTTCCATAGACCTTGGCCTTACACACAAAGGAATGATAGAGATCATACCACGATGCAAATGATAGAGATCAAATGCATGGACCATATCATCTCACTTTACACATTAGATGTTAGCATCTTATACTACTAGTTTGGAGCTTTTTGGTAGCATTATAAGATGATCCCTCAATTAGATATCAAGATAAAATGTGTTCTTCCTTCAGTATGCACCTTTCCATGGATCGTGTTTCGAGACATCACATGATCGGGTGTACTCGACTCCGCGCTTTCATACAACGGGTGTAAGACAGTTTTACACACGCGGAATACTAAGGTTCTTACTTGACGAGCCTGGCATGTACATACATGGCCTCGGAACACGGACCGAAAGGTTAAGCATGAGTCATATAGTTGATATGATGCCCATATTGATGCTCTCATTTGAGGCTACACTGACTCACGTGATGATCGGACTTGGTGTAGTGGATTTGGTTCATGTAATCACCAAAAAGACACGAGGGATGTCGTTTTTGAGTGGGAGTTCATTAGTAATTTGGATTAGTTGAACTCAATTTATCATAAACTTAGTCTAAATAAACTTTACAAATTCTATTTTAGATGGCACCATCTGCTTTTAATTTCAATGTGTTCATGGAGAAAGAGAAGCTTGCTGCGAATGGTAGCAACTTCACCAATTGGGCTATGAATTTGAAGATTCTCCTCACTGCTGCACAAAAACAATATGTGCTAGAGGCGCTGCTAGCCCCCCCACTAGCTCCTGATGCCCCTGACAAGGAAAAGAATGTCTATATAACTCGTCAGGAGGACCACAACTTAGTTCATTGCGGCATACTGTATGGGCTAGAGCCAGAACTTCGAAAGCGTTTCGAAAATGGCAATGCCTTTGATACCATGGGAGAATTGAAAATGATTTTCGATACCCATGCTGCCGTAAAGAGTTATAATGCTTCTGAAAAGTTCTTTAGCTGCATGATGGAGGAGAACAGCTCCGTTAGTGAGCACATACTCAAAATATCTGGGTACGCCGATAAGCTTGTGTCCTTGGGAATAACGATTCCCATTGACTTAGGCATACACCGTGTTCTCCAATCTCTGCCACCTAGCTACAAGAGCTTCGTGATGAACTATAATATGCAGGGCATGAAGAAGTCTCTTCTCGAGCTTCTGTCAATGCTCAAGACTACAGAAGTGGAGATTAGGAAAGAACATCAAGTGTTGATGATCAATAAGACCACCGGTTTCAAGAAGGACACGAAAGGCAAACACAAGGGAAAGAAAGGTGGCAAATCTATTGCCACACCTGAAAAGAAACCCCGAGCTGGCCCTAAGTCTGACACCGAGTGCTACTATTGCAAGGGGACTGACCATTGGAAGCGCAACTGCCCCAAGTATTTGGCGGACAAGAAGGCCGGCAAGGCAAACAAAGGTATATGTGATATACATGTTACTGATGTGTACTTGACTAGTACTCGCAGTAGCACCTGGGTATTTGATACAGGATCAGTTGCTAATATATGTAACTCGATTCAGGGGCTGCGGAACAAGCGACAACTAGCAAGGGATGAGGTCACGATGCGGGTCGGCAATGGATCAAGAGTTGATGTGATCACCGTCGGAACGCTGCCTCTCCATATGCCATTGGGATTAGTCATAAATCTAAATAATTGTTATTTTGTGCCTGCACTGAGCATGCACATTGTATCCGGATCGTGTTTGATGCGAAGTGGTTATTCCTTTAAATCTGAAAACAATGGTTGTTTGATTTATATGGATAATATCTTTTATGGTCATGCACCTGTGTTGAATGGTTTATTTCTATTAGATCTCGATAGTAGTATTATGCATATTCATTGTGTTGATGCTAAAAGAGTTAAACTTGATGATGATATATCTACATATATGTGGCACTGCCGTCTAGGTCATATTGGCGTTAAACGCATGAAGAAACTCCATTCTGATGGACTTTTGGAATCACTTGATTTTGAATCATTTGATACATGTGAGCCATGCCTTATGGGCAAGATGACTAGAACACCGTTTTCCGGTTCAATGGAATGGGCAGCAGATTTATTGGAAATCATACATACTGATGTGTGTGGACCAATGAGTGTGTCGGCGCAAGGTGGATATCATTATTTTGTTACTTTCACAGATGATTTGAGTAGATATGGGTATATCTATTTGATGAAACATAAATCTAAAACTTTTGAAAAGTTCAAGGAATTTCAGAATGAAGTGGAAAATCATCGTAACAGAAAAATCAAATTTTTGCGGTCCGACCGTGGAGGAGAGTATCTTAGTTACAAGTTTAGCACACATATGAAAATTTGTGGAATAGTTTCACAACTCACGCCTGCCGGAACACCACAATGTAATGGTGTGTCGGAACGTCGTAATCGTACTTTATTGGATATGGTTCGATCTATGATGTCTCTGACTGACTTGCCACTGTCATTTTGTGGTTATGCACTGGAAACCGCTGCATTCACTTTAAATCGGGCACCATCTAAATCCATTGAAACGACACCGTATGAATTATGGTTTGGAGACAAACCTAAGCTGTCATTTCTTAAAGTTTGGGATGCGATGTTTATGTGAAGAAACTTCAGCCAGATAAACTCGAACCCAAAGCGGAAAAATGCGTCTTCATAGGATACCCTAAGGAAACGATTGGGTATACCTTTTATCACAGATCTGAGGGCAAGGTTTTTGTTGCCAAGAATGGATCCTTTCTTGAGAAGGAGTTTCTCGCGAAAGGTGTGAGTAGTCGGAAGGTAGAACTCGAAGAGGTTATTGAACCTTCTCTTCATGAAATGGCGAGTAGCGCAGCACCGGAAATTGTTTCGGAGTTGACTTCACCTAATGAAGAGAGAGCTAATGATATTGATCATGAAACTCCGAAAGAGGATACTACCGAACCTCGCAGGTCAAATAGGACACATGCAGCTCCTGAACTGTACGGCAATCCTGTTATGAATTTCATGATTGATGAAATAGATGACCCTGCGACGTATGAAGAAGCGATGATGAGCCCGGATTCCAACAAATGGCTAGAAGCCATGAAATCCGAGATGGAATCCATGTACGAAAACCAGGTTTGGACCTTGGTGGACTTACCTCATGATCGAAAGGCCGTTGGGAATAAATGGATTTTCAAAAGAAAAACTGATGCTGATGGTAATGTGACCATCTATAAGGCTCGACTTGTCGCAAAGGGTTTTCGACAAATTCAAGGAGTTCACTACGATGAGACATTCTCTCCCGTAGAGATGCTAAAGTCGGTTAGGATTATGTAAGCAATTGTTGCATATTTCGATTATGAAATATGGCAGATCGATGTCAAAACTGCGTTCCGCAATGGTAATATTGAAGAAGAGTTGTATATGATACAACCTAAGGGTTTTGTCAATCCTAAGGATGCTGATAAGGTATGCAAATTTCAGTGATCCATCTATGGACTGAAGCAAGCATCTCGGAGTTGGAATCTCCGCTTTGATGAGGTGATCAAAGAGTTTGGATTTGTCCAAACTTATGGAGAAGCTTGTATTTACAAGAAAGTGAGTGGGAGCAATGTGGAATTTCTGATACTATATGTGGATGACATATTATTGATTGGAAATGATATAGATCTTTTAAACAGTGTTAAAAGTTATCTAAACAGCAAATTTTCGATGAAAGACCTTGGTGAAGCGTCATACATATTAGGCATTAAAATCTATAGAGATAGATCAAGGCGCCTAATTGGGCTATCACAGAGTACATACCTTGATAAGATATTAAAGAAGTTTAATATGGACGGAAGTAAGAAGGGGTTCTTACATATGTTGCAAGGCAAGACATTGAGCAAGACTCAAAGTCTGGCTACGGCGGAAGAAAGAGAGATAATGGATAAGATCCCCTATGCCTCAGCCATAGGCTCTATAATGTATGACATGCTATGTACAAGACCGGATGTGGCACATGCTATTAGTTTGACTAGTAGGTACCAATCTGATCCAGGTTCGGAACACTGGATAGCGGTCAAGAATATCCTTAAGTACTTAAGAAGAACTAGGGATATGTTTCTTGTATACGAAGGTGAAGAAGAGCTAGTCGCTAAGTGTTATGCCGATGCTAGCTTTGACACCGATCCGGATGACTCTAAGTCTCAATCCAGATACGTATTTCTCTTGAACGGAGCAGCAGTTAGTCGGAGGAGTTCCAAACAACCTGTGGTGGCTAGATCAACGACAGAGGCGGAATATGTTGCTGCTTCAGAACTGGCGCAGGAAGCGGTTTGGATGAAGGAGTTCATAACGGAACTAGGTGTGGTTCCTAGTGCATTGGACCAATGGTGATCTATTGTGACAACAATGGAGCCATAGCCAACGCAAAGGAACCGAGGTCTCACAAGAATTCCAAGCATATTAAGCGCCGGTTTCACTCCATCTGCGAGCATGTCAAGGATGGAGATATAAAGATTTGTAAAGTGCACACGAACCTAAATGTAGCAGATCCTTGACTAAAGTTCTCCCTAGGGAAAAACATAATCAACACCAGAACTCCATGGGTGTTAGATTTATTACTATGTGAACTAGATTATTGTCTCTAGTGCTAGTGGGAGACTGAAGGAAATATTGCCTGAGAGGCAATAATAAAGTTGTTATTATGTATTCCTCGTATATGATAGATGTTTATTTTGCATGCTATAATTGTATTGATCGGAAACGTCAATACATGTGTGTTTAATAAACAAAAAAGGGTTCCTAGTTATGCCTCTCTTATAGACTAGCTTGTTGATTAACAAGATGATCAAGGTTTCATGATCATGGACAATGGATGTTGTTAATAACAAGGTCACAACATTTGTGAAATGATGTGATGAACATTCATCCGAAGTATAGCATTACGATCAAGTCATTATGTTTACATTGCTATAACATCATACGAAGTAATCTTTATCCTTAGACCATGAGATCATGTTAATTGCTAACACCGGAAGAGTATCTTGATAACATCAAACGTCACACCGTAACAAGATGACTATAAAGGTGGGTTCAGTGCTACGAAGGTGTTATGTTGAGGCTCATGGATCAAGAGTGGAATTTTTCAATCCCGGTGATGGATAGATATACTCTGGGCCCTCTCGGTGATATCACATTAAGATAGCTTGCAAGCAAGTGATGTAATCACTAGAATGTTATATCACGGGAACGAGAAAAGAGTGCATGTCGGTAACAAGATCAAACTAGGTATTTGGATACCGATGATGAATCTCGAACATGTATTATATCATGAGACAAAGGGATTAAATTACTAGCGTTAAAGGTTCTCACGATCACAGAAGTCATCGTTAAATGTGTAGGAGTCAGTATGGATCTCCAGGTCCCGCTTCTGATTATTGATCTGAGAGGAGTCTCAATCATGTCTGCATTATTCGCGAACCGTAGGGTGACACACTTAAGAGTTACCGGACACCATTTTGGAGCACATATGTTTCAGACAAAAGAATTGCAAAGCGTAGGAATTGTTTCGATAGAAACCGAAATTGTTTCGGGTGAAATTGCAGAAAGTGGTTCTGCATGTGATATTGAAATATTGCAAGAGGTTTTATGTGAATGTTTGTTAATTAAAGTAATTAACAAAATTCTGAATAAATTTAATAAAAGAGTTTTATTAAATGAGAGAGCATTAAACTTAGAGAATTTTAATGCATTTAAAGTGGAGACTTTAAAAGGGAATGTGAAGGGGCATTTTAATGTGGAGAGGTTACCACCACATGAATGGGGGAGGTGAGGGGTCACCCCCCATGAGGCGCCGGCCATGGGGAGGGGCACCCCCCTCCTCCTATAAAAGGCCCCCCTCTTCCTCCTTCTTCCTTACACCTCCTCATGAAGGATCTCTCTCCCCCTCTAGAATTATTCCCCCATGGTCTCGGATTAGCGAGATACATGTTCCCGGTGGCCTTGCGTCTGGAAGGAGTTGCTGCTTCCGCTGATTCGCTGGAGCGAGGAGGTGGAGATTGTCCGGTGGCTTGAACGTGTGTGCGAGGACGGATGCGCTGCTGATTTGCGGCGCTCGGACTTCCACATGATCTTGAGATCGTCAAGTGTATGACTACATCAACCACGAGTTCCTACTCGTTAACAAAACTCGTTGTCTTCGAGGGTAAGTTCTCCATGGATATATGTCCACCGGTTGCTCTGTATCTAGTAGATAGATCTTGGCGTGTAGTTCTCATCGTAGGAATTTTTTTTGTTTTCTATGTTGCGGACCCTACATTAACATCACATTGTTATTTGTTTTAATTAGCATAATTTGTTGGTGCACGTAGTTGAGCCTATCATATTAAGATTTTGTGCTTGATAAATTAAATTCTTGTTTTTTACGCATTTTTTTCAAAACCTAAACCATAAAAGTTTTAAATCACATATTCACCCTCTCTCGTCAACATCTATGTGATGTTCACTTGCATCATCGAAGTTATCGTCGCACATAGCGCTACTTGCCACTAGTCGGCCAAGGCTTCCACGAATCCAAAACCATGCGCAAAAATGGAACCCCAGTGGGGAAAGAGCTACTGAGCATCCTGAACCTTCCTCTCCTCTCCCTTCCTCCGCTTTCCTTGAGAGTGGCAGAAAATTTGCCGGCACTCCTCCCCTTCTTCTCCGGCTCCGGCTGGGGAGGATGGGGAGGGAGCTATTGGCCTTTGTACAGTAGTAGATCTAGGTGTTTTGGCCTCGTGCTGGTGTTGGGATGGATGCCCGTTGCTAAAGGCGGAGTTGGAGATCTGAGCAGCTAGATCCCTGGTCTTCTTGTGTTCTTCGTCGGGCTTCTCTTCATCCATGGTGGGTGGGAGGCGGCGGAGGAGTACAACGTACTTCCAAATAAAGCTGTGGTGGATGTGGGTGCTGAGCTGCAGAAGCCTGAGCCGTTTCCCTCTCTGGCCTACCGTGGCGGCGGGGGGAGTTGGCCCAGGTTGGGCGGGAAGCATCGAAGTATAGCATCGCCGAGAAACTCGCCGGCGCTATCGAGCGGTGCCAGGAAGTTGCCGGGCCTTCCCCCTCTTAGAGCTGTAGTGGAGGGAGCTACTAGCAGGAGGAGTTGCCATGGCAGCTCGGCCATAAAGCTCGTTTGCGTCTTTGCGGTGGTTGCGGCATCTTGCGTCCCTTCCAGCTCTCGGTCTGCCGTGGTGGCGAGGGAGAGAAGAAGGTGTGTCCGGAATCCGCTGCTGTTGGCGAAGGATGTGGTCGCCTGGTGTCCTCAGGTGGCGTTGCTGCAACTTCCTCAAAGTCATTCTCAGTGGTCCGATAGTAGAGATGAGGCTGCTGGGTTGCTTCCCGTTCTGGTCGAAAGGCGACCGGGGGTTTCAACCTCCTTCGGAGGCCCTTCAACGGAGTGCCGAGCCGGAGCTCGCCGCCTCGCCTTTAACAAGTGGTTCGCCCCGGGAGAAGACGAGATGGCCGGCCACAGTGTCTCGTCATCAGCTTCGAGAGTGTCTCGAGCTGTTTCCGTTCTGACCTCGGCTTGCGCCTTTTGGTCGCCGGCGACCGGTGGTGGCGGCGCCCAAGGACCTAATTGCTTTTCCATATTTTGATCTGGGGTGTTTTCTGTAAGCTTGAAGCCCTTATCTTCGACTTCTTGGTCCTTCGTGCGAGTGTTGCATGAGGGCCTCGTTGTATTTTGTACCTACCACGTGATTAATTATTTAGGAGCAACTGGGGTCTTTGACCCCTCTCTCGTTAAGAAAAAAAATGGAACCCCCACCGCCTACTACTGGTCGCATGGGCTTTGTTGGACAAGATGGCTGGGCGGCAAGTTCAGGATGCCCGGAGGTGCAAGTTTAAAGGAGGTAAGATGTCGTGTGTTCACACAAACAAGACATATGGGTGCAGT
This sequence comes from Avena sativa, assembly GCA_916181665.1. NCBI lineage: Eukaryota > Viridiplantae > Streptophyta > Magnoliopsida > Poales > Poaceae > Avena > Avena sativa. The sequence continues at coordinate 451,641,924 of OV702295.1, read as the reverse complement.
TTGGGAGATAGCTAACTCTTAATTGAATGAGAATTAAGCCAGAGCTCATTCAACTCCAGATCTGTCAGTTTTCTGCCGCAATTCATCTGTCATATGAGTAGCAAGTGGAGTTAATTTTTGATTATTACGAGTGAGATTTTCGCAAGGGGTGATGCAACTGATATTTTTTCGGTGCAAGTGAATTGCACCTCTGATTTTTGAGTCGCATGTAACTGGGAAAAATATTCAAGTAGTGAAAAAAATTCATACATACAAAAATGTTCATGTATCACAAACCATTGGATGACATCACTTGATTGAGAATCCACTGAGAATTAGCTACACCCACATTTTAATATTTTTTTCATTTTTTAATCATAATCCAACGAACCAAAAACAAAAAGGATCACAGATGTTTGCTAATGCAACGAACTCTTTTTTTCCTTGCATGTTCCCTTACAAAATCAGTGGAAAGCGTGGTGATTTTCCAGTGGATCCTTTCGCGTGCACGGTTTGTTGACGGGTGGGCACTGCTGGGTGGGTCCGTTTCTTTTCCCCATGGAAATTCCGCACCCATGCATGCGCGGAGAAAACGTCAAACAACGCACGATCGAGTTTTCTTGCCAAGCACTCGTACGGTCGTACCATGCAATCATCACAACAAGAAAAAAAAAGAGGGAACAGTATCAAATTAAATCATTTAGTCGTTCAACGGATTGTCATAAATTAATTTCTCAATTTTTTTCCGGTTAAAATGGATCCTTTATTACGCAGAGAGAGAGAGTGTGTTACAAAGGGATCATTTTCAAGATCCCAAGAATGATCTCAGGTCCCGAACCTAACCAAGTCTTAATACATTGATCCGCTCTTGCTAAGTTAGTAAGGTTGTGGCTAACCCTAACTTGAGATCGATCCACCTTAAGAAAATACAAGCTCTCTCCTGAGATAATAAGAAACTCCTAATTTCAGAAATTAGTATCTCAATTAACTCTGCAATTCAAAGTATTACCTCTGTCCTAAAAAAGATGTCAAATTTATCTAGATTCACATGTATCTAGACATATTTTACTATATAAATACATACGAATCTAAACAAATGTTTGATATCTTTTTTAGGACGGAGGGAGTTCATTGAGTTTCACATGGTGGTATATTTCACTGTAGTAGCTATTATGATGATTAGAGAGAGAGAGAGAGAGACTACATTGAGTTTTATGTGGTGGTATATTTCCGCATTCTCTAGATTCTTTGCACACAACCACTTCATCGGAAATTCACATGATTTGGTTTAGTTCTTCGGGTGAATTCCACTTTTATGCATTTGTGACATATATTACCCTATTAGTAGAACTCATACCGAAATATCTTTTTAGGAGACTATGAACATGAATTTACCCATATGAGCATTTTGCTTGTCTTCATTAGATAAGACAGGCATGTTATGTCAATGTGGCGCGACAAATGTGTAAATATTGGAGGGTGCCATCGACGATCATGTTGAGACTTTGTTTATCCATCTGCCCCACTCCTTGTCATTCGCCCTCAAACCCCTGGAATAACCTCAAATCTTACCTAATGGACACACACCAGAAAACTAGGGACCAAAACTTCTAAACGGGATAATCTAGCCAAATTTTCTTTCGACGGGGTAATTAATGTTAAAAATTCATAATTAAGAGGTTAAAAGTGGAATTCACTCCATTTCCTCCGTAAAATTGTACAGAAAATGAATTTTTGGTATTCCTAAAAATAACCTTCTTTTTAGCATATTCTAAAGATAGCTTGCTAAAATCTTTTAAAGAATTATACACTCAACCTGTCATGATGCATGTTCTTTTTCTGTGAGGTAATGCTTGTTTTTGCATTTGCGCTAATTAGTCGAAAAATAAAATAGTGGTTTACTGAATTGATTATGATGTTGCTGAATTATACCTCCTCTATCCGGTTTAGGTTGCGCACACGTTTTTCGTTTTCCAAGTTTGACCAAAAAAGGATTATATGTCATGAAAGTTGCACCACTGACTTCGCATTCAAATACTCCTTCGGATCCATATTAATGTTCTCAACTTTGTCTAGATACAAATACATCTAGTCTAAATACTTAACTAGATTTATCCGAATCTAGATAAAGTTGAGAATATTAATATGAACTGGAGGAGGATAATTTTTTATGACAAGTAACACAAATATTATTGACCAAATTAGTGATCAAAACTAAAACATAATATTGAGACTGAGGGAGTACCCTTTATGCATACATATGGACTTAGTTTTTAAAAATATAGCTAAAATGTGACCCGCGGAAACGACACGTACTTAACACCGATAAATTGCGGTACATAGCCCAGGCTACTTTATAGCGATTCTTGGTAGCGAAGGCAGTAGGAAGAGGCAGGCATGTGAGGAACGAGGAGTTGGTGGATGAACAGTGCAGCCGATGATGTTTGCCTCCTCTCTAGGGTACTGTTTCCACCTTCGAACTTTCAATCTACAAACCAGCGGTAGCAGTGCTCTAGCAATTTATTTCACATGTAAAAGTGGGTCCATCCATTAATTATTGTTCGAGTATCTGTGCCTATACATTGACACAAAGACTTTTGTAGGCGCCCCCCTTCCCAGCTCGCCCCCGCGCGGTGGCACCCCGCCCTTCTTCCCAGCCCTACTCCCACTGCATACCTCCCGTGTCGACGCAGACGGGGGCGCTGCCTGGCAAATAAAGCTCGGGAGACGAGGCGGCGGTGGCAGTCTTTCTCCTCGGCGGCAACCAGATCCGACACAACGGCGCCCTCTAAGACTAGTCCAAGTCCAGGCGACGGTGCAGCGGCAACTAGGGTCTAGCGGCGGTGGCCGGCGAGGCGGCGCTTGGTGGCCGGGTCCTATCTAGCCTTGGTCAGGCCACGGTTCACACGCTACTTTCTCCCTGCTCCGAAGTCGAGGGCACTCCTGGGCTTCTGAACGCAATTTGAGGATGCTGGGACTCTGGCCTCGGCATGGTTGTGGTGGTTGCCTCCTCCGCAAGAGGGGGTCGACCGGTTGGTCTCGACGGCGAGTTTGGGAGGCACAGATGCCGGTGAAAACCGAGCCTTGACTCCGGTCATGGCGGGCGATGGCGACATTCATGCGTTGTTACCTTGTTGAAGGCATCGCCATTGCGGTCGACCTTCTCACTCGTGCTGCTCCAGGGGAACCCTAGATTTGGGTATCCCAGATCGGACAATGGTGGTGCTTTCTGCTTTGTTTTACCTCTTGGGGGCATCGTTTTTTTGGAGCAGCGGTTTGATGGTGGTAGCAACCAATGGAGTGGTGTGCATCAACCACATTGATAACAGCGAGTCTCGGCAGTGTGGCGTAGTGGAGACTCGGTGACATACATGACTTGATGGACTCGCGTAGAGCGGAGGCACTTTCTGGCCCCAAGGTGGTGTCGCCGACAAGCCTAGCAAGGTCAATTCCCAGATCCATGTCTCGAAGATGGTTTGCGGCATATGGTGGCGGCGACTTCTGTAGCGCATGCGCTGGTGCGCGCTGAGGTTCGTTCTGCCGGACCGGTTTATGCCCCCGGCTAGCTGTTGGGCGGTCGGATGGGGCCTCTGGATTTGTGATGATGTGCGTAGGTGTGCGGTCATAGTGCTGGTTTCGACATGGTCGTCCCCTTCATCTAGGTAGTATGAGTTGCGATTGTTGTCCAAGAGAGGTGGCTTTGGGTTGATCTATATTTTTTTTTAAGATTTTATTTAATAATAAATAAAAAAGATTGTGTGTATATTTTTTATGCAGAGGCAGAGGGTATCGCCTCCATTTCAAGGAAAAATCTGTACCTATACACTACGAGAGGAAAATCTCCATTTTGACACTTATTAGGCTTCCGTTTGTCATCAAGATAAAGCGATCATTCCTAATGTATATATAAAAATATTACTCCTTCTAATCCAAACTAATTGACTTGGATTTATCTAGATTCAGATATATGTAATACTAAAACATGTCCATGTACAGCGTTGCCGCTCAATCTTCCAAGTATACGTCAAAGTGTCACGTCCACGCTCTCTCGTCCAAGTGTCCTGTCCAAGCTCCGTCGTCTAAGTAACGTTTCCACCCTCCCTCATCCAAATACAATATCCCACATCCAAGTATCGTTCTGTGCAGACCGCCATGTTACGCAGTCTAGACACATGTGGTCCAAGCATGGCGTTGACGCTCAATCTTCCAAGTACACGTCGAAGTGTTGCGTCCACGCTCTCTTGTCCAAGTGTCCTATCCACACTGCGGCATCCAAATATCTTTTCCACACCCTCCCTCATCCAAGTATCCACGTACAAGTAGTCGTTCCATGCAGACCGCTACGCTTACACAGTCTAGACGCATGCGTTATTACTATTTTAGACGTTTTCTCTTAGTTAAAATTTAAGCGTTCACGTTTACTTAGCCTCAGTCTGTATGACGGCAGATACGACTCTGTGAAAGCCCTAAGATCTCGGTTGTTAGCTTGCGGCCGAGCCATTCTCATTATCACAAACTTGTCTGACGATAGCCAAGGCAAGTAGTTAGAGCAAAGCTCCATCAAGAGCTAACAAACCGAGTCAGATCTACCGCAGGTTACATCATCATAAGCTTCGCAATCGTGTCGAAAAAATAACCCAAAAAAGCAGAAAAAGAAAAAGAAAAATCGAAAAAATAAGCAGACAAAATACAGCGAGAGATAGAAAAACAGTCGAAATAGAGGTTATAAACCTAAGAACGGAAACGCGAAAAAAATATTCAGACGACAAAGACAACGAAAGTATAAAAAGAAGAACTCGACAGTAAAACGAAAAGAAAGAAGCGAGAGAATAACATCATGTTTTTAAAGCCGACAAAAATAGGCAAAAACAAATGCACGGAAAAACACAGACGAAAGAGCGAAGGAAAAGAGGCATCAAATAGATACATGAAGAAAAGCATAAAAAGAAAAGAAAGAAAGATGCAGAGCAAAAGAAGAAAATGAAATGTGAAGAAGCAGGTGAGCTGCGGTGACCCAGCATACCCCTGCATGATGTAGTACACTATAGTCGTTAACATAACACTAATGACACACCGTCCACTAGTATTATATATGTAGAGTGGTACAACAGAAATATAGCATGTCCAAGACATGACTGTAGATTACAACTTGACTCTTTATAAAAAATCTAAAGAACACTCTAGGTTATAGAGAGAGAAAGGAACTTTTTACAAAGAAGAACGAGAAATAATAACTCAGAACTAACATACTAATAAGACTAGTGACTAAACTAGCTGGCTTGCAGTTGCTGCTATTGTAATGCTCTACATGAATAGGTTCTAGGGTTAGAGATTATACTTATATCTAAGCAGAAACTTTGTTTTTACTTTACTTGATGTATATCTTGACTCCATTGACTTCATTGAACAACCTGTGCTTTCTATGTCAATTTCTTGAGCATAAGTTGGTGTTGACGTCGTCTTTATTGGCTTAAAAACTAGCAAAGATTAAGAGGGTACGCTTGAGTACTAGCATACTCAACAAGTTCACTAAAAAGGAGTGTATGATGCACTATCTACAACCACAAACCATAGGTCGTAGGCTATGCATGTTTTATTAAACATTTCTTCAAATGTTGCTTTTATTCTGAAAAGTTATATCCGTCAGCCTTCACAGGTTTACTAGAACTTTGTGGAGTTTCTTTCCTGCCGCGTTCGTAGCTCCTTCCCGAAACAGGGAGTAACATGTCACAATTTTATACATTCTGCAGAGGTGCGTCACTTTTCTCATAAGAGACCTTAAGCCTTGTTGCATAGCCGGGAGTATGTACCTGTTCAAACTTCTGTGGTTTGAGGCCCAACCTAAGATCCAAGTCAATCACTACCCTTCTTCGCGACCTAGCATGCCCATCATATTGCACGTTAGACCTAGGATAAAACTTGTTTCCAATGGCAACCTAAGGCGTATAACCTCATAGATACCAAATGTCGTGGGACGTTGAGGGATCCCACCCATATGCTGCCAATTCTCACGGAGAATTATAGCCAAGACCTGGTCATCCGTTGACATGCGAAAGGAAGAAGATCCAGCTGATTTCTCCGTCCTATTCCAAATCTCATGGTTAACGCATATTATACGGCACAAGAATCACTAACAACATTGGTTGTTAAGTCTTAGACGATATATTCCCATGCAATGGTGATTTCATTGCCAGTCCTAATAGATTAACTGATCATCCTGGATCAGTAACCAATAGTTCATATTATTATCGAAAATAGGGTTTTTGTCCTTTTCGAAATGCAGGGTGATGACAACATTGGGTTTGCAAATACTTGATAGAAAATAACCAAAGGACATGAGCAAGTGTGAACTTGTCTTTGTGATTACAATATTATGCAATCATGGTCTTCGAGATGATATAAGATCCAATATCTGAAAACAACATCATTGGTCCGGTAATAAGGACTAATGTTTAAAGAAATAATATGATATTATGCATAGATGATGATATGAATTTGTATAAATCCCAAAGTAAATCCCCATGTTTAAGTATGGATTGAGTATGGTGATTTATGAAAGATTTGTCTTGCAATCAAGTTTTCTTTATAAATAGATACATGCTAAGATTCTAAAAGTAATTGATAAGTGATGAAACTAGGGTACAACAACAGTTGATTGTAGATGTTGATTAACAAGTACTCTTAAGGATAATCACATTTCAAGTTGGTGGGTTTTTAGTAGCATGGCTAAAGCTTTTGTTTGTAGTGGAAAAATAATAACTTTCGAAGAAAATACTTATTACACTAAGTTTAATAATTTGTAGTATTCTTAAAACACATTCGATGGTTATTTGAATTGCTTGAATGATCTTAAGTTAATGGGTTCCATGCTGGTTGAGTGACAGACCAAAATTAACTATAAAATATAGCTAGACTAAAATAAAGTAATTTATATTATAGTCGAGTTCAAAAAGTCTTCCTCGATATGATCGATGATGGATTTGTATAGGTATTGAGTATAGCTTTACGAATCTAAACTTAACAAGTCGATGATAGAGAAGTTATAGAGCTAAATCTAATTATGAGATATGGTGATATCATTATTTAGTTTGCTTAACTCATACGATTTGATCAATAGTAATGAAATTCGACTTTATAAGAATGGCATAAAGATAATTGTGGAATGCAAAGAGTTTTGAAATGTCAAAATGCAAAGCATTACAATGTGAATATTAGATATCAAAATGGGTGAATAGAAGGCGCCAAATAAATCGTTGTAGTATAGATATGAAGACCATTAGTTAGAAATAGTTAGCACTCAATAGTGAACCATCTGGATTCGTGAGATCGGCTCCATATCTAGTATGGATCATCGTAAAAGTTTTGGGGTTATTCGATATAACCAAAACAATAGCGAATAAGTCCTTGTAGAGTATTCATTAGAAAACTTTGAATACGAAATCCATAGCTACAACCAAAAGGGAAGCAAAACTAGTATTGCTTGGATTTTGGTATATTCTTGAGAAAGTTCACATTTAGTGATATTTATCAATTATGAAGCAAATGGAAGATAGTGTGAAACACGACGAGGATTCAAAACCCTACATCAGAGTGTTAAGAAGCGCAACGAAAAACGTTCCTGAACGATTCTTTTCACAAAGGAAAGAATCAATGATAATGATCATTGTATTTTCCCCACTGGTGTTTTCACTACATAGAGTAGGATTCAAAATGTAACCCATATCTTGTATGGAGACATTTGTGAATAATTTTTCATGATTAATAGAATATGGCATACCTATGAACTAATAAGGAAATAATGGTAAATTAGAATTATGAGAAATCCTAAAAGCAAAATTCCCTTGAGATTAAAAATCAATTCCTTGCTGAATCTTACAAAGTAAAGGAGTTACTTGAATTTTCCCAAATGACTGCAAAGACATAGTGGAAAAAGGGGTGAATGACAAAAGCACAATTTGTCAAGTATTGGACAAATTCAAATGAATTTGATTCAAGTGTGTTGAATGTCTAGAGGATTTAAAACTAGTTAAAGTACTAGTATCTCATAGTAAATCTCCAAGTTTGATATTTGATCAAAGGATTTTGAAATCGTTCAAAAATAGTGAGTGGATATGAAGTTTGCATGAAATTGAGTGGGAGCTATGAAAGTCTTCCTAAAATAATATGTGAATGACATATTTTTGAGTGGGAGCAATATAAGTTCCATACCCAAATATGTTGGGAACGTATTTTGAGTGGGAGCTTAAAGGAGTGATTCTTAAGTGTGTATTAGACACATTAAGAATAAAAGCGCAAGTACCGATAAATAATGATTTATAAGGGGTAGAAGTTGATAATAAGTGTATTATGATATTATGTAGTATTCCTTAAAGGATTCTGAAAAGGGTTTCAGAATAGAAGTTAATTAAGGAACCGGTCCTTAATAACTCAAGATTGGAACAGTATTAAGTTTAACATCAATGGTTGAAAGAAAGAAAAGGATGATCATCATCCACTATGTTGAGACATAGGTTCTATCTTAGAGAACCATGATGATAACTTAACATAATATATGATCCAAAAGGAATGTTTAAAAAGTGATTAAGTTTGAATCACGGAACGTTGAGCTAAGTTTGTCTGCAGTGTCTGTTAGAGAACTGTAGACATGTTTTCCAAATCCATAAAGGATGACATATCTTAAATCATAAAGAGTTATGTTATAAGGTTATATGTTGAAAACTCCTGTAATACCGACTAAAGTCAAGAAGGAAGAGAGGTGAACAAAACATCGAAAATTGCACAGAGTGCACTCGTGTTTCGATGAATACATTTATAATAATAGATAAGGGTACCATCTAAAGTGTTATATAATATTATGGCGGGGCTAGTTCGCCTTTAACATAGAATGATGTGTCCTAGGGCACAGTGCCCATGAGAAAGCCCTCGAGGTTGATCTAAAGTCACTGTAGGCTCTTGGAATTTGGCCTCGTTGTGCTGCCATAGTGACGATGCATACGCAAAGATGTTATTATGTGATGATAAAGTATTAATGTCAATCAAGCTGACATTAGTAAGTGCAAAGGATTTGGGACTGTAAAGTACATGCCCAACACTCAACCTCTTCCATAAGCAAGCATGTTCACGGTACCGGATATATGGTGCCAATGATTAAGAACAAATGCAGCTAGTTTATTTGTACTCTAGTGCAAGTGGGAGACTATTGGAAATATGCCCTAGAGACAAATAATGATAAGGATTATTATCATATTTCATAAAGTTTATGATTAAGTTTTATATCATGCTATAACTATATTGAGAGGAAACATCAATACACGTGTGATATATAAACAACCAGGGGTTCCCAGTGAAACTCTAGTCATTGGTTCATTGGTCAACAGATGATCAAGTTTCCTGATCATGTGGCATTTATGCCAGTTGGAAATGGAGTCAACTCATTATGAGAATGAGATGATGAACCAATACCCAACCTAAACATCATACCCGATCATGTCACAAAGTTCAAGTTACGATGATTAGAAATGGATCCTCGTAGACTATTCCTTAGACTGTGAGGCTATATCAATCATTGTCTCCCGAGAGTGCTTAGATAGCATCACACGTCACTCGGTAATATAGTGGTTATAAAGGTGTGTTCAGGTATTCGGAGGAACCGTAGAGGCAATATATGCCAAGAGCGGGATTTGTCCGTGCACGTGACGGAAAGATACTCAAGGGCCCACTCGGAGAAGTTATGTCCAATAGTTGCACAAGGTGTGATTTGATCACAGGGATATCACTTGTCGAAACGAGTCAAGTAGCATTGTTCGGTAACGAGATTGAACATGACATGGCGATGTAATTGATCATATCTCGGGCAATGCGAGTGTCGAGAGACAAAGGGAATAATACACGGTTGTCCTGGTTCAAACGACAAAAGATCTTCGTGGAATGCACAGGGGTCTCATGGCCATCCAGGTCCCTCTATCGATCATTGGTCCGGGAGTGTCCCGACCATGTTTGGAGTGTTCCCAAACCGTGGGGTATCACGCTTAAGGGCTTGATGATGCTTAGAGAGTATTTATAGGATTGGTAGAATCGCCGAAGAAGAGAAGAGAGAAAATCGGAAGGGTTTCGGTAAGTCCGGAGGATGTCCGGAGTGGAGGTGGAAGGTGTTCCATAGCCACGGAGATTGAATAATATGTGAATGAATGTTAAATATTGATTTTATCATTTATTCATAATTATTTAATAAAAGAGAAAATCAATTTAAAGGTCAAAAGGCTTAATGGGCCAATTCCGGAGGGAAAAGGGCCCATTAGGGAAAGGAAAGAGGGGAGAAGGGGAAAAGGGGGTGGCCGGCTGGGCCAAGCCCCCCGTGCGGGGCCCACTAGGGCTGGACGGCGGCGCCCCCCTCTCCCTCTCCTTTAGTCCCACCCCGGGACTTTGAGGGAGGTAGTACCTCCCCTTCCCCTATATATAGTGGGGGTATTTGGCCAGATAAATACATACAATATTGAATAAAGGTTTCCTCACTTTTGGGAAGACCTCCAATTGATATTATCTCTGTGTCTCTCTCTCTCTCATGACCGTGGTCCCAAGTTTGGACTGCACGAACGAGAGACATCTTCGTCGTGGAGCGCCGTCGCGCTGCGGGATTTGGATCCAGGAGCTCTACTTCCGCAACTGCTGCTGGATCAGGTAAGCGGGAGTCATCATCAGGCACCGGACATGTGTAACTCCCTGCGAGGTGTCACACTTGAGGCACTCAAGTCGTTGGAGCTGCAGGAGCGCAAGGACTTCATCACGACCTTGAGGTCGGCTTCAGCTCGTCTACATCAACCACGCTCTCCTGAGCGTTGACAATGCTTTTCGGTCTTCAAGGGTAAGTTTGCGGAAAAAAAACTCCCGTTACTGCATTACTAATAGATAGGTCCTGGCAAACATCAGGGGTTCAGGGGCATAGGGTAAAAATTATTTTCTTACACGGAACCCCTACACCTTGTAGTGAACAGCTTATTTTGGAACTATCTCCAAGACACAAGAAATAGGTTATCGTAATTATGATTAACTACAACATGCTAGTGGTGTATCCTACATCCCCGATAATGCTTTAGCCTTATTGAGTTCAACCACCATTTTGAATGCTTTTGTTTCGTACTTTCTTTTACTTGTTTTGATTACTTTTATGCATTCAACCAAAAACCTTTCAAACTCCCTTTACTCAAAATCAAAGACAGCTTACAAGTATCCTTTGGTAGAAAGTGACTAGGGGCATAAAGACCTTAACCAAATAGCTCTCTGTGGGTTCGATACTCTTACTTTGAAACTATCTAGAATCAGTATGTGCACTTGCAGTCATCACTAGGCTTACTTACTTGTTTCAAGTTATGTGGAGATCATGCGGTAGCTTATAACTTGGTGCTATCTCCTTCTTCCTTGAAAAGTGTTCCATACATTTTATCGGGGTCCCATGGTGTGTTCATACAAATCAAAATAATAGTCAAATTAAAACATGGTAAAAAGCAACACAAGATATGGAAACAATAACAACGAAGTCTCACCTTCTTCTATGCATTGGCATTTTACATATGACTAAATCACATCAAGTAGAGGCATAACATTGCATATCATAAGTAGGTGAATATAAAATATAATTAATAGAAGCATAAAGAGGGCACTTATCACCTCCTCTTCCATAGTAGTTGCACTCAATAGAAGCAATTTTAACAATAGAACTATTTGAAGCATGTAACTTGAAAATTGTTTGCACATAAAGAGGATCATAAAATTTATCATGGCATTCATTATCATGCTTTACTCTTTCAAAATAGTTGTTAGTACTATTTTCAATATCAAGATCATGGTTGCAACAAGAATTTTGAACTATAGGTGAACACAAACCACATATATATTTCCTAGCAAGTTCGTATTTCTCCTCTATGGTGTAACTAGGAGAATTCAAGAATAAAGTAGGACTATTACTACTAAGAGCATCATCATGATAAAAAGTATATCAATTATATCTTCATGTATTATACATGGAGCGTTATTGACAAGCATAGGACCATCATCTAGAGTATTATCATATAGCATATCTAAGCAACACTCCTCATTATCTTCAATAATTTTGCTAGTAGCATTAATAGCAAGTAAAGGAGCATTATTAGTTTCATCATAATAGGAAGGGTTATCATGAATAACCATTGAATTTTTAGTTCCCCCACAAGAAATGCATGGATTTTCATAAATGACAAATGTGTTTTGAGTTTGAGTGTTACTATCATCTCTAAGAGGTTCCAATACAGCCCCAATGTTAGGTTGGACCATATATTATTCATTTTTCTTCTTCACATACTTCCTCTTCCAATCTTATGTTTTCAACATCTTCTTCCTACAAAATATTAATACTCTCCATGGCAGCAAGAGTTCTTTCTTTATATTTAATAACATAAGCATTATCACTAAAATCATCTAAGCAAAGTTGGAGGATAATATACATGTGGCCTTTCATTAAACGAGCATCATGACTAGTTTCGAGTTTTTCATTCATAAGAGAGTTTACCTCATGGGCTCCAATATAGGCAATATATTTCTCAACATGTTCTATATCATGGCATGTAAGTCTACAATCTTGATAAGATGCAATTATAGGATCACTATTATGCTTACATTGATAGTGAGAGTGTTTATAGGCTTTTCTAGTGCAACAACTTATATCATGTAGTTCGCAAAAAATCAATTGCCATACTATTAAGATGTTTAAGCAATCCATCCTTTTGTTTTCATTCTTTAGTTTCTCTATTGGCTTCCAAAAATTTATCAATATCTTCCTCCATGGTTTAGCACACATATTAAAATGTACACTATTTTTTCTGGGGTTTTGTGTGTTAAATAAAAGTAAAGGACTAATAAACAAGCAAATGACTAAAACAAGACAAAAGAAAATTGCTTGGAAAAGCTAAAGGAGAAGAAAAGTCTCATAGTGGTGCAACCTCCCCAAGATTAGGTGTTTGCATAAAGTTAGTGATGATGGTGCAAGAAGATGTGCTCACTCCAAACTTGATAACCACATCGCCAGAAAATGTTCTAGCAAGTGGTGTGCTCCTTGCTTGATGAAGATGCAACTGTCATGTAAGCGACCAATTCCCTGACAATGCCACCATAAAATGTTCTAGATGGAAACAACTCCGTGTGTACCAAATCATTGGGACTCCAAGTGTAGAGTGTTGTAGCAAGCGTCTTTTCCTCACAAGGGTGACTGGAGAGTTCATATCGAACTCTCAAGGAATTGTGACAACGGTATGTTTTGCTTGTCCTCTTCTAGCAACATACAAAGCAAAGTCCTTGTCTTGTGTCCCCAACTCCTCCATGTGGTTGTCAAGCACAAGGTTTCGTATTAGTAATATGAAATAACAATATAAATAAATAAAGTAAAGAAATCTATAACTAGGCAAGAAAAGTAATAATAATACTATAAAGGTGTTTTTGGGTTTTGGTTTGTGTTTGCTAACCGAGAACATATTTTTGTATTTTCGAAATATTTAATTGCAGAAAATATAAAGTATAGCAATGGTGTTGGAAAGTTGTTTCTTATGATTTAAAGTGGACCATGGTTGATGGGTTCACTTGTCTATTCTCTCTTTGATTGTAGTGGACATACAAGCAATATACTATTGATGAAACTTCATTATGTGTTTGATAAGCATTCACATGGGCATCACGTTCTATCACAGATATGATGCAACACATCTCTCTTATTCTCCTCAAGAAAGGGAAAACTCCAAGCAATCTTGAATTGAGAATTAACAGATGTATTATCACATGATGTTTGAATAACAAATATGATACCTTGACCAAAAAAAATTATCAAGCTGTCACAAGATACTTATAGCACATGAATTCACTTTATCCCTAGTGACGTAACAACAAATAGGTAAAAATCATAGTAGATCTTGAATTTGTTATCACTATTAAATCACTACCACCATGTTACTCCAACTAATACACACGTTCCCCCACACATGTTATTGCATACAAGTTGGATCAAAACAAGTACTTAAGAATGGGGGTACATGATATGAATCTATCAATACATCTTACATATAAATAGGTTCTAATCTCGTATAACAACTCATACAATAAAGATCCACAACATAGGAACTACATATATGACCATAATCATGTTGGGAAACTCATATGGTACTAGATCTATGATAAAACAAGAGACAAATATATCAAGCTACTACCGCAAACCCAGAGTCCAGAAGTGGACAATAGTCTGCAAGAGCACAAGTTCGTCAGAGCATGTTTTCATGGAAGTATTAATTCGAGTTTTTTATCGATCATATTAAGGACCCTAGGAAAGTGTTTATATGAGGTGTTTTTGTAACACTCAAGGTGTCACAATGTCTTGTGTGAACTGACTGGAAGTGTTGAGAGTGGAAATGGGTGAGTGCAAAGGAAGTAGATTTAAGTATTGAACGATACTAGAAGTAAATGACATAAAAGTAAAAGTAAAGAGGTTGTTCAAGATTCCTACAAATGAGAAGTTAGGCCTGGAGAGAAACGGTTCATGGTGATAGTGAATGTGCCAGGTGAGTAAAATTGAGTAAGTGATTATGATACTTCTTATTCATATGTGAGTAGGCAAACAACCCGTATACCGATCAAGAGTCCTCTTGGTAGATTCTTCTCGATCCCAATGATCCTTCTACCTGTTACCAAAGTCATGGTCAACACATCAATTAAGGTCTTCCAACTAGATCAAGGATTTAAACTTGATGGTTCCTTGTTATCCTCGAGTTATACTAGCTCCTATTTGATATCGACTGTGTTACTCGGGGGTCATCGATTCGCTAGTAAACAAGTTCATATCTATGAGATCTCAGGATCATGTTACCCTAGCCCTTAAATTGGATAAGAAGCATTAGGCAAACATAGATAGTCATTCTCAAAATAGAATAATCACGAAAATAATCACAAACAGATGGAAATAAAGAAGGTACAACACATCTCACCAATTCCCTACATCTCCCACGCCTATGGGGATTTACTCGGACATGAGAGGAGCATGGATCAAAGATGGAATCAATTGCAAATGGAAACCATCTCAACTTTACCATAGCAAATCACAATATTGTTGGAGATCTAATAAAGTACAAAGTAAAGTAGGAATAGAGGTTCAAGTCTTAATCTTACAAGTGTGGATCTCACTCTAGGTATGAATGGGGGATTGATGTGGAGTTGGTGATAGAGAGGCTAGGGATATTTGAAGGATGATGTGGTATTCTTCTCCTTCTTAAGATCTGATCTCCTCTATTCTAGGACTGTTTGCGGCGATTGTGTTCGTATTTCCTCCCCCTTCCTTCACAAAAGTTGCTTGCCTTGATATAAAAGAGGCGACGAAGGGTAGTACGGATGGGCTGTACGGGCGGACTCTGACCGTACCGTAGGTCGTTAAAGGCTTTATAGCCCTCGCATGGAATAGTCTTCAATTAGGGATTTGCTCAATTAAGTGTAATTAGATCCTAAATGCTCTTAGATCTTACAAAAGTGTCCAATACCTGAAAATCAACACAAGAGAACAAGGTTTCGCTAACTTGCAGTATTAGCATTAGTTGAAAGATCAAAATCAACGAAACCTAGAGAAAACCAATGGAAAATCCTCGATAAAAGTGTCAATGTTTGGAGCTATCGGTGGACTACTCCCTCTTCATCATGGTGATGGTGGTGGATATGTTGGAGAAGGTAGAGATTGATAACCTCCAAGTGCAAGGGATCACCGTAGTACAATTTGATAAGTATTTGAGTGTCAAACTTACGAAGAGCTAAAGGTAAAGTATCTATTCTCTAAAGCCCTATAACCCACTTATATGGCCTTCTGTGTAAAGCTAGGAACTATAGTGTGTGTGGTTGTTTTTTGGTACTAACCAGAAAATAGTAAAGATTTTTGGAAGCAAATACTACAAGTAAAATGGAGCTAGTGAAGTGTAGGTGGATAACCCAAGGGAGCACATGCTTAGGCAAATTGCTATTTCATTTGGTTTGCTGTCACAATTAGTGAAGCAGAAATATAGTCTTTTTTATTGTTTCTTCTAAGGAGGAGCCATTAATAGGTGCAGCCATATACATGAGCAAATACACCCCTAGTGATTGATCCCAAGGCCAATTAAGAGCAAACAAGGGAATTATTAAGACATAAATTCCAACCACCGCATTTAGATCTAAGGTCCCCATGATAATACCCCTGTTGATTAAACATGAATTAATACAACATATATCTCTAAGATTTGGGATTCGGTTTCTGTCAAACTCTGGCTATCCCTCATCCTATGAACATGCAATGGTGACAACCTTGTTTATGCCCCAACATATGTGTGCACTCATCTGTTAGTATGACAAGATCATCATAGAAGATAACATATACTTGTATGCAACCAACAACAAACTATATCACAATTGCCATAAACAAGTCACTACTCAAACATCAACATAGAGATACAATAGATCGTGGGAACAATATATTGCATCATACATCATGTTTGCCAAGATATTGCAGTGGGGGCTAGCGAAGAGTTGCTATAGATGGCGATGGGGATGAGCCTCCCCATGGCGAGAGGTGGCGCTGGCATGGAGGAGGCGCCCCCTTACAACTTCTTCTTCCTTGGTCATGGTGTTGATCTTGAGGAGCTTCTCTCCCTCCTTGGCTAAGGAGGAGTATTTTCGTGGCTATGGGTGGATGCCTCCAAAAGTAGGGTTTCCCTCAATATATAGAGGTGGAGATGCAATCTAGGCCATGGGATGGATGCTCCTTTGATCCAAGGGCTCTTGAGAACCTCTAGAACCTTCCTAGGGCTCCCCTATGGCCTTTTTGAGCTCCTTGGATCGTGACTTAGCCGAATCCATCATGTCACAAACTCTCGGAATCTCGAAACTGTTTCTGTACCCTTCAGTAATCCGGGGCTAAAGTCGCGTCGATACTGCGATTGAGGCAAATTTTCTATCTAGAATTATTAGAGTAAATTTACCCACAAGTTTCATGTTTTCACTTTTTACATTTGATGCCATATTCAGAGGCTGTAGTGACAATCTTGGAAATCTATTATGTAGGGACAGATTTCAGGAAATTCTGAATTTCACTATAATGACTAGTTTCCTTCCATATTCGCATATTTCCTACACAACAAAGTATGAAACAAGAACTTGTGCACTTTTGCAACTATTAGTAGATTAGTTCCAATAAATATAATAAAGTTGCAATATAATGGGGATTTTGGCACAATAAACTACAAAGTTCATGGATGCATTTTACATACATCAAGCATCCCCAAGCTTAACCTATGCTTGTCCTCGAGCATAAAGATGATAAAACTAACATGGACTTTGGAGTTTAGTGCTTATTTTTATTAGCAAGTATCACAAAAAGTTAAACGGTTCATTCATTAGATAATAACAACAAGCAAGCATATCATAAAGTAGTACCTCTCATAATACCATACTTGATAACACAATGTATATTGACTAACACAATGTATATACTTTGGAGTTTAGTGCTTATTTTTATTAGCAAGTATCACAAAAAGTTAAACGGTTCATTCATTAGATAATAACAACAAGCAAGCATATCATAAAGTAGTACCTCTCATAATACCATACTTGATAACACAATGTATATTGACTAACACAAATGCATATAGTACCATGAAACAATAGTTGCATTCTTAGCATAGAGAAAAGTATATATATATATATATATTAGCGGCCCTATGGTCAGAATATTGGCAAAGGAGGTTAGAAAAAGTGTATGGCTAGCAAGTAGGGAATATCATATGTGAGACACAAGCTATCTTCCAAACACTATCCATTAAGTTTATGGTTGAAACATGGTACATCATTACTGTTTGGTTCCATTGCCTCTCATTACCTGATTATTTTTTGGCATTCTTGTTTTTGGCACTTTTTGCTTCTTTTGGCACTTTTTTTATATCTGCCATTAAGTGTTGCATAGATAATTTAAGTAATCTTGAGGGTGCCATTAAGATTGACCGGTCTCATACTAAGTGGACTGACTAGCTAGAGCAAGAATAGCATCACATCACGGTCATCTCTTTTTAAGATCAAGTGAAAACCTCCTCTCATGATAGCATGGATTTGGATAACACTTTAATCCAATGTCATCCTCAATCCCACAAAAATATTCATACAACCAACCCATAATGTAGCACTTTTATTTCCCTATTTTTCTCCCTCTTTTTTCACTTTTTGTATTTGCTTGATATTTAAGAGGCCTAGCCTCCTACATACTCACTCTCTCACTTTGTTCATGTCATCAATGGAGGTTTTTTGCCCTCATCTTAGCGTTGGCACCCCTTCTTGGACGGTTTTTGCCCTCATCTTTTATCGTATGCATAATCTTGTTCTACTTGCAAGGGGTACTCTATGCCCAATGAGTTCGTGATCACCCCACGAATAACTTCTCCATGTCACCCATACCCATAATAATAGTGTTTGGAAGCTAAATAATGACTCACATATGATAGTATACTTTGGGATATAGCTTGAGATATTTGGGTAGGTGTTTCCTATATAAATGATAAGTTTGTTGTGCTAAAGGAGGTTGCTTCAATATGGTGGGGCTAGCAATAGTAACCATTTGACCTTCTACAAGAATGCAAAAGTGCCCATAGTACTAGATAATTTCTAGAAGACAATATAATCATTGAGTACCATTTATGTTGAATATGAAAACTAGCACTAGATGATACACTTGTAAGTTATCACTCCATAAATCATATGAACAATCCAACTAGAAGCAATAACATGCATAGCTTGTTTTCCCCCTTTTTCTATTTCAAGCAAGGCATTCAATCAAACATGGCATTCATTCACGGGATAGTTTGTTTTAGTAGCTCTTTCCTGAGCATGCAAAAGATCTATCATGGTGGTATCATTTATTTCCAAGCATATAAAGCAAAACTAAACATAACACTAAGCAAAGACACTCCAAGTTTCTACGATCATTCTATGCTGCTCGAAGAAAAAAATTTAGAGGTTTGCAAACCGAGAGTTTATAGGTCCAGTGGGGTGCCTTGGGCATCCCCAAGCTTATGGTTTTCACCATTCTTGGATATTCTTGGTGTGGTGTTCCTAAAGGGAATATGCCCTAGAGGCAATAATAAAATAGTTATTATCTTATTCCATGTTTATGATAAATGTTTATTTCTCATGCTATAATTGTATTGATAGAAAACGTTAATACATGTGTGTTTTTTAAACAAATAAAAGTACCTAGTTATGCCTCTCATTTAACTAGCTCATTGATTAACAGATGATCAAGGTTTCCTGATCATGAACACTGGATGTTAATAACGGGATCATACCATTAGAAGAATGATATGATGAACATACACCCAAAGTAGATATAGCAATGCGATCTAGTCATTAAGTTTACATTGCTACATCAAACACATACAGTATTCCTAATCCTTAGACCATGAGTCATGTTAATTGCTAACACCCGAAGAGTACTTTGATAACATCAAACGTCACACCATAACAGGGTGACCATAAAGGTGGGTTCAAGTATTCCTAAAGTGTTGTGATGAGGCTCCTGGATCAAGAGTGGGATTTTTCCATCCTAATGACGGAGAGATATACTCTAGGCCATCTCGGTGATATCACATTAACACCGCCTGCAAGCACGTGACTAGGTCACATGGATGTTGTATCACAGAACGAGTAAAGAGTACTTGTCGGGAACAAGATCAAACTAGGGTATGGTTTATACCTATGATCAGATCTCAGACAAGTAAAGTATCGCGAGACAAAAGGAATTGGATACGACATTGATGGTTCACACGATCACAAGAGTCATTGCTGAATGTGTAGGAGTTAGTACGGATCTCCACTCCCCTCTTCTGATTATTGATAAGAGAGGTGTCTCTACCATGTCCGCATCATTCGTGAACCGTAGGATGACACACTTAAGGCTCTCCGGCATTAAGTGGTAGATAACATACCCAAAATAAATTTGTTAGAGCTGAAATTGTTTCGATGATCACATGGATGGGTTTCGGGTCAAATCGTCGAAAATGGTTTTAGGTGTAATATCAAAACAATGCAAGGGGTTTTCAAATGTTTGTTAATTAAAGTAATTAACAAAATTGTGAATTAAATAAATAAAAGAGTTTTATTTAAAGAGAAAAATGCATTTAAAGTAGAGGGTATTAAATGCATGTGAGTGGAGATGGTTTTTATGTGAATGGAGTGTCCACCCACATGAATGAGGGAAGAGGTAGGGGAACCACCATGGCCAACATCCATGCCCCTCCCCTATAAAAGGAGGCCTCCTCCTCCTCTCCATTTGTACCAACTCCTTGTGAAGGTTATGTTCTCTCTCTAGCATTTCCCCCATGGCCTCAGATTAGCGAGGTACATATTCTATTGGATTCTCGGAGTAAGATTTATCTACTCCTTCTGCTGATCTGCTGGAGTGGAGGCATGGAGGTTGTCTGGAGCCAGATGTGTGCCTGAGAACAGATACATTGCTAGGTTGTGGTGTTCTACAACACGATCTTGAGATCGGCAAGTGATCGACTACATCAATAACGAAATCAGTTTTCGTAAAAGCCTTTTTTGTCTTCGAGGGTTAGTTTTTCTAGTTACCCTATTACTCGTTACTAGCATCTACTATATTAGATATTGGTGCAATTGGCATTCTTATCATAGGAAAAAAATCTATGTTGAGAACCCTTCAGTTCCTCCATTCCTTGTCAAAAAACTTCAACACAAAACTTTCTCCCATTTATTTCTCTATAGGGTGACATTAGTGGTACAAAGATATCACAATATCTGCCATATAATTCATATAATTTTTTTCCTCAGTGGTCCAGCAAGCATATAGTGTCCTACACATTCCTAGCATATCAAAATACTCATGGAAAATCATTTTGAGACTCAAAAGAATGGTTCAAACACTAGTGGGAAGAATCTGTCTAGATTTTTAGTAGTAGCAAAACATTCGATTGAATCACCGACTTGACAATGGGCAACGCGACAGAAGTAGCAGGTGGTGGTCGTGGAGAATCCTCTTCTTCCTCACCACCCCTGGTTCGGCAAACAAATGTTTGGCTTTAGTCAGAGCATTGCTTCAAGCCTACAAAAAGAATACAACGGGAGTAATACTTACGAAGATATGTTTTGGGTTATGGGGAAGAGACCCATCCTTGGAGCATAAGAAGATATAGGTTCAACAAATTTAGGCTTTGAACCCGTCGAATTGTTGGAGTCTTTGACCATTTCGACAGTTTTAGGGGGCTTCTGTTTTCTACCAGCGGGTACCGTCTTGAAATCTTGGGAATGAACCAAAGGAACGAAATGGGTGTCCTGGGAAGATTCAGTAGTAGAAGCATCCCCTTCTTCTTCGGATGTAACCCAGTTCCGGTAAAATCTTTGGATGCAGCAACACTATCTGGCAAGTGGCCACTTTCAGGAAGAGGAGGTAAAGCATAGAGATGATCATGACCCTGCACCAACACAACCAAAGTCAAGTGATAAAAGTTTATATCACAATAGAAATGCATGGAAGAAGTTGAACAATCAAAAGAAATCCAGCAAACTTACGCCAGGCACCAGATTCTTCTTGCCATAGGGATCCACCTGAAAATCCGAGGAACTGGGTTTTTCTTCGTCACGGTGGTGAAAGAACGTACCCTTTTATCAAGAACCTCAATGGGAAGATTTTCCATGGAGATCCTCATCGGGTCCTTCTTTCCAGTATACGCCCACATACCAACCAACCTGGCCTGGAGAGGTTGGATACACAACCGAAGGAAATAAGCCATAATTTGCAAACCTGATAGTTCGTGTCCGGCCTCGGTGCACAGCTTCTCGATTTGGTCCAGTAGAGGTGTAATCCTCTTCACCTCCTTTGTACTAGGGTGTTGATCCCATGAATTAAGCGTCCGACAAGTTTTCTTCGGGTCGAAGGGCTCTAACCCGAAGTTCTGACCCTCGACTTGACGGTCCTTGATGTAGAACCACTTCATCTTCCAACCTTGGATAGACTCGATGAACTTGAAGTCAAAGTAATTAACTTTCGAGCGAATAGAAAATATTTCACCTCCCATATTGTGAACGATGGTGTCGGTGGCGTTTCAGCGAACATAGAAAAAAGATTTCCATAAGCCCCAATGGGGATGGATCCTAAGGAAACACTCACAAAGAGTGATAAAAAAGTGATGTGGAGAATGGAGTCTGGCGTGAGATAGTAGAGTTGTACGCCGTAAACAAAAAGGAGGCCATAGAGGAAGTCGGGAGCCGTAAGAGAGAGTCCATGGTAGATAAAGGAGAGAAACATTACCCGCCATCATGCCTCTGGCGCTGGAATATCTTGGTCTCTAGGAAGCTTGAAAGATCTCTCCTCCAGGGACCATCCTTGCGTGCCTCACACAGCTCCCACACGGTGCACTTGGTAGTAGCCCATCCAATGGCCCTTTTATTTGTCATGGTGGCATCAGTAGTGGAGGAGACACCCTTGTTCTTGCCCATGGTGGCCCTGAAGGGAAGCACAAGTGTGCAAGGGAGAAAGAAAGAGCAGGAAGCAATGGAGCGTTGATGCAACACAAGGAGGAGGAAGAAGTGTGCAATGGAGGGGAATAGTAAGCACTAAAATCTCTCCCTTAGATTATAAAGAAAAGGAGCAAAAATATTAGCTGGCAGATATGGGCAATGAAACATCAAGACACAGAGGATAACAACACATGGCAAGCATCGCTGAAGGGATAAAAATCGTGGGCAGTAATTACCACGGCAAACACGGAAAAAATCTACACCGTGCTTCGATTTTCGCACAAAAGTGGGGTCATGCGACCAAACAATCTCCCCTGAAGCATCGCTTACGCGTCATCATTACTGCAACAAGAGCCCACCACTTCAACGTCCCATTAGGTCTTGTTTATCAAAAACTACGACACACCATCTTCATTAGTGTTGACGTCATGCATGGTTAAAGGTGGATAAATACTCGAGTAAATACAAAAAACAAACCATGGCCAACATTTGCTGATAATTAACTTTGATCCTATGCTTCGGTGCAAGCACCCGAACATAGCCTCGGAGGCTAATCCCATCGGGAGCGCTGTCGCGCACCCGATAAGTTTTAAGGATTGAATTAATCAAGGCCTGAGTTGAGTACCACCTCAGATGAAGGAAATGCTTTGAGCCTATGCTTCGGTGAAAGAACCTAAACATAGCCTCGGGGGCTGCTCCCATCGGGAGTACTGGCCGCGCACCTGATAGAAACAGCATAATTTTCCAACGGAGTCAAAAAAAATAGAACTCGATGAGAATTACATGAATGTATACTCAAACGTTTACTCCCATCGGGAGTGTCCATATTTCACCCGATGAAAAGAAGATGACAACTTCAGCAATTGCAACAGCCAAACAAGGTAGTCGACAAAAAATCAAAAATTCTCAGACCTCCTCTATCGTGATAACATGTCCGAATGTCGTGTCCATGACATGAAGATAAGACCCCAGGATCCGTCATGTGAGGCCTGGTAACTGCACATGAATGCGCTCTGCCGGTATTTTATCTGTATCCACAATATGATGAAAAATCCCGACGGACGCGTTGGATACCCAAAATAGAACACTGAATTCAGTATTCGATAAGACCAACATGGCCCGAACTCAGTTACGCCACCATATACCGAGTTTGAGCCTGGGGACTCGAATTTGATGTAGGTTCATGATGTTTTTGCCCAAGAGCAATTAACTGATTCCTGATTCGTCGGATGCATCGGGCTCGTTATACCAAATCCCTACGATAATGAAAACATTAAAATTATTTTCCTGTAGGAATCTTTGGCTTACATCTGAAAATGTCTTTGAGACTCAACCCGAATCTTTGATTCTGATGGAGTCACGGGGGCTACTGACATGGGTATGACTTATCGGGTCCTCGTGATTAGTTACCTAGGGCATACAAAGGCCTACAACCCATAAAGCCCATGAAGAGTAAGAGAGTCCAGGAAGCATCCGATGGACAAAAGCATGTCTTGGCAGTCAAGAAAGAAGTGCAAACCAACATAATAATAGTGTTGCAATCATAACTTGTAACCTATTTGTATATGTCTTCAGGACCTAGCCTCTCATATAAAGGCTGGAAGGAGCCAACGAGGAGGGATCTTAGCTTATAGCAATCTGCAATCCACCGTGAGCTAGGTCATAACTAGCAAACTGGCGACTTTGTAATCATATTCTCCACCATAATCAGACGACTTCAATTCCCTTGTTTGTCTGACCAGCCAACGAAATCCCCAGCATTCTCTTTTCCATGAAACCCTAAGTACATAACCATGGGCATTACCGAGGTTACCCCTCGTTACCCAGGTAAAATGGCTACAATAGTCATACTTTTGTGGGGGTTATTAAAGGCTCCCTTCTTCCCCATTTGTTGGATTCTCTTCCTCCGCATCTCTCCCCTTCATAGATGACCTTCAAGAGCTTTCCCCTTCTCTCTTTACACCCATATGTGTTGAATATTTTTAGGGAAAAGAGAGAGGAGATCATATCTACATTTCAACCAATCAATCTCTCCGCTAAATGAGGGGAACCTATTGGATCTAGATGTTGAAGTCTTGTGTGGATTTACTCGTGTGTTCTTCCTCTCATACTCCTCCATAGCATTAGTTATTTTAGTGGTATTTGGGGGAGAAGGATTTGAGCACTTATGGTGTTCTTGCCATTGCATTTGTTGCATTGGCTTGAGTTCTCGATGATGATTTGGTTGGTGATGTTGGGAAACGTAGAAATAAACAAAAACTTTTTCCCTACGTGGTACTCCCAAGATCTAGCCGAGGTAGAAGGCCACGAGGTTTACCACTAGACGCACAAGTGTGGATTACTGATGAAACACAGCGGTTGATGTAGTGCATTCCCACGATCATTGAAGTGTGAACATACAATAACTCTGCCGGTATCCACACGTACGAGGAGGAGCTCTGATGGCGGACTACTAGGTATGGTGTTGCGACTAGACTAAATGGGGCTAGGGTTTCAAACACATGGAAGTGTCTAACCTTTCCCTTTGGGCATCCTGTGCCCCACTATATATGGGGAGTGTAAGTGGACTCCACAACATATGTGGCCCAAACACTAAGGCCCTATATAGGTCATCACAAGTCAAGACCTTATCTCAAGACCTTGTCTAACTCACTGACCTAGTCCATGTCTAGTTCAGGTCCAACCCGACCAACATACCTGCTTCGGCTCTTAAACGTGTGACCCCGCAGGCTCATGGCGACTTGGACATGATTGGAGTCTAACTCACAATCAATCGATAGAGGCTCCTAGTAGAACGTTATGACTGCCAAATGGCATAGAGTCATGACGACATACCTTTCAATGTGACTTAGGTCTGAGTCCCTTTTGCCTCACGATATACCTTGTCAACCTATGGGTGAAATATTGTCATCCCTTTAATAGCTCAACTCTCTTCTCGATCTGCGATATGTGATTCATCTGACTAAATCTTTAGTAGATCGCCACTGTTAACACTTAACCGAGTTGCGCATGGCCATGCTTCCAAATCATATCACACGAGAGGGCCCAGGATCTCTCTAGTTAGAGGGGGGAAATGTCATCTTAGGGCGTGTTCGGTTGGTGTCACCAAGTGGAATGGAATGGAACGGTTCCACACCTGAGAGCCGTTCTAGTGTTCAGTTGAGAAATTGAATGGAACGAGGTGGTTCCTCAAAAGAGAATATTCCCTCTAGATTCAGAATGCACCCATTCCACCAAATTGGTGGAATCTCCCCTTTCCTCTATGCTAAAGCCACCCAAACGTTCTCACTCTCTCTATTCTCTTGCCATCCTTTTTGCTAAATGCACCCAAACATATAACGAAACCGTTCCATTCCACTTTTTTTGCCCAACCGAACATAGGATGGAACCATTCCATTACACATTTTTTGTCCTAACTAAACACAAGAACGGAACCAAGCCATTCTAGTGGAATGGAACCATGACATTCCGTTCAACTTTGTTTCCAAACTGAACACACTCTTAGTTATCCACATCACGCAGCTTGATTTTCTGCTAACCCAAATTGTTCCTTTATAACTATCATGTTACAAAACAACGTTTGACAGAACCTAAGTAGGTTGATCCAGATATCGGATTGTGTGATAACCTTATGTCTAAGGATTACATTAATTGAGGCATACAACTGACGACTTGCTCATTGCATCTCAATACGGGTTAGTCTGACTCGCTAAACTCTTTAGCCAAGTTCGTGTAAGTCAGAATAGCATCACCATGCCCATGACAAGTGGAACCTAGTCATCATCCAACTTTCACATTAGTCTAAGTTGTGGTGCAACACAAACTCAAAAACCAAGGACATATAATATTAACAACATGAATATAGAGTTTCACAACCGAATCACATATCAATGATACATATCAGATGTTCATACTAGGACAACTTAATAACTTTATGAATACATTGGGAATTACATCATACATGATTGCCTCTAGGGCATATTCCGAACAGTGAAAGTTCCTGTACTTTTTACTATTGGGTTGTTGGAACCCTAGACGGTTGAAGAACCTCGAAGTTCAATCTTGGTGGTGTAAAGATTCGTGATGATTGTTGGATCCTTTAATTAAGTTGTGGAGATTGCCCTAAGCTTATGTAAAGGTTTCGGTCGCCACCTTCAAGGCCACCATATAGTGGATCTTGTGCCCGCCTTGGTGGTGCACACAGAGAGAATAAGGTGAGGCATTTATGGTATTCAGTGAGTGATGTGCCTCTACATGTTGGAGCGAGGCCTTTGTGGCGTTTGGTGGGCATTGTGCTACCACTCATTAGGGTGAGACTTTTGTGGTGTTTGGGGAGCATTATACCCCTGCATCTCTGCAACGTAATTATCTTCCTTGGAAGTGAACTTGGGATAAATCATCGTCTCCATGTGCTTCATTTCTTTCTATACCCGAGCTCTTTACTTATGCACTTTAGTTTGTGTCATGCTTGAAGTTATATATTGCTATATCATAGTTTATTCCTTGTTTAGCATAAGTTGTTGGAGCACATAGTTAAACCTTAGAATATTTAGGTTTTTTGCTTGATAAATTGAATGCTAGTTTTATTCTGCATTTATTAGAGCCAAAACAGAAATAGTTTAAAATGCCTATTCATCTGCTCTAGGGGACATCCATTTCCTTTCAACGCCAAAGCGTTGCCCTACGTGGGTCACCTTGATACTAATGCTCAGTACCACCACCAATGAGTACCCTGGTAGTACCGAAGAAAAGGTACAATACTACCTTACTTGGAAATCAGCATTGAATAGAGAATTGATGGGATCTCTCACAACCTAGGTTGGGAAGCTAGATGCATATGGTTTTTGTAAGTGATGTTGATTCCACCCAGCCTTTCTGAAGCATACACCCTCTTGATAGTATGGATTTCCTATGACTCAACAAAGAAAAATGCTAGAAACCCGTCTTTGCTCTAAACCTTTTTTAGGGACAACAAACCGTCTTGTGCCTTTGTAGATAAATCTATAAAATCTTGAGCACATTATTAGTCTCCAAAGGTGTTGTCATCTACAACAAAAACCACTTAGGGAGGGAATGCCCTTTCACACTCTATCATGTTTCCTAATCTATCTCCCACCCCAAGCCTCTCCTTCATCGGGCCTCTATATTAGTCATTCATGTCTGACACTACTGCTCTCCCCTGATACCGGTATACAGAAGAGGCCGAGCTATAGAGTTGTTCCTATGTTTTGCCGGCAACGGAGGAGCTCGGTCCCTACAAAAAACAATGACGTTGTCCCGTATCATGGGCCTCACCATCACCGCGAGCAGAGTCCAAGCCTTCATTGAAGTTGCTCGACATCGACTGTTGTGCCCTATTCCAGGTTTTCGACACTTTGCCCCACCTTTGTTTTGAGGTAAGAATCCATCACCAATTTTTGTTACGGAAGTATATAGTGGCATATATGTGACCTGTGTTTCTTTTTCACTTGCACAGATCATGGAAAACACCTCAGAGGAGTTTTACTACCATGATTTCATCAATACATTGCCTGACGGCAAGTCTGACAATGTTAGTGAGTTTTGTATGGCCGTTGCTGTTCTCATCCATCACCATAATGAGAAATAGCATCCAAGGTTCAAGGGCTCGATAAAGATATGTGCGGCTGCATTGGATTATGGAAGAGAGGCAGACCATGTCTAACTATACACAAACTACTTCCATCATACCAACTCGTCATACCTTGCCCTTTTTTGACGATGCTTCCGGATGAGGAGACCGGTGTTCCTGCATCTTATGGTGGGGGTGAAGCTTTATGATGCAAGACCGATGGCATTCATAAGATTAGCTTCTCTTCTTATGAGAAATGCACTGCAGTTGTTCAGATGCTTGCGTATGTAGTTTCCGGTGATCTTGTTGATGGGTATATGTGCATAGCGAGTCCACATGCCTTGAATCGATGTAGGGTTCTGTAGATTAGTTGTCTAGGTGTTCGGTGGAGTTTATTTGAGAGAACTCAATGTTGCAGGAACAACCCGGTTGTCTTTGATCAATGCGTCGAGAGGGTTTCCTAGGATGCTTGGAAGTATGGATTGCATGCATTGGGAGTGGAAGAACTATCCATTTGCTTGGCATGGGCAATATAAATAAGGACATGCTAGAGGGCGAGCCATCATACTTGAGCCAATTGTATCACTAGATCTCTAGATTTAGCATTCTTTTTTCGGTATGGCAGGCTCTCACAATGACATCAACTTGATTCAAAGCTCTCAGTGGTCCTCTAGGCTCGCAAGGCAATGCTATAGTGTTCAACTATGAGATCAATGGCCACCCCTACAACACGGGATACTATGTAACTGATGGTCTCTATCCACCATGGTCTGTATTTGTGAATCAATCCCCAAAACCGAAGAAGAGAAAAGGGCTAGATTTTCTGAAGAACAAGAGAGAGCTAGGAAGGATGTGAAGCAGGCATTTGATGTGCTTCAATCTAGTTAGGCTATTGTTCAGCACCGTGCAAGAACATGGAAGGTGGAGAACATATATGAGGTAATGAATGCTTGCATGATCATGCACAACATGACTGATATGGATGAGTGATGATTCCCCCTATAACCAAGGGTTGGACTATCATGAGGATTTGGTTGAGCCCGAGGCTGGAGCTGCTTTTCGAATAGTTTCTCCATGTGTATCCACCATTGGGACAATCACAATCGACTCCAAAATAATTTGGTTGAGCAATAGTGGAATCAATAATGTATGCACATACAAAGTCTGAAACTTAAACACAAAAGATTATAACCTGCGAAGAAAAAATACCCGAGAAAAAATTCGAGCACCGAAATTTTCATTGTGCAAGTTCCATTTTCTCTTTCTTGTTGAGGCCATATAAGAAGGATTTATTTATCGAAAATTTGCAAGAATGATATTTCATTCAATGTTCATGTGCATGATCTATTTTATAAAATTCTGAAACCAAATAAACAGAAGGGGAAACCAAATAAACAGAAATACAAAAATACACATGATCTATTTTATAAAATTCTGAAACCAAATAAACAGAAGGGGAAACCAAATAAACAGAAATACAAAAATACACTTTAAAAAGGCATTTCCTTATTCAATCCCTCAATACTCGACTAAAGCAGGGAACAGTACATTTGTTACTGTGCCCTAGGTATGGCAAAGCTTTGTCCTCCCAAGGTTCAAACGTCACCACACATGCAAAGAGGAGCTGTCCTGAGTCCAGGAATGGAGTAGTAATTAAAGCTAAACAGTGTCGTGGACTTGTGGTTTGGCTTGTGAATCAAGACCTCAAACCAAGGGAAGCTGTCCAAATAGGGGAAGCTTACATGATTGATGGAGATAAATAAAAGTTCACTCGTATCCGGGCTAAAAAAGTAGACAAGTTTTTCTTTGGATGTGAGCTGAAATAGAGTAGGACTGTTGACGAGCCAGGACCACAAACGGTTTTGCTCCCAGGACCACAAACTGCCTCCTCCTCTTCCTCCTCGTAGTATATCTATCCTGGCTTCTGTTTTTTTGTTTTAGTTTCCAGATAGCAACAATTCGAGATTGCACATGCACTGCTCTTCTTGTTCTGTGAGTGTCCTGACAGTGTCATACACCTGTATATGTGTTTCAGTCATCTGGAGAAGAATGGTTTCAAATTACAAGGTTGTCTAATGTTTTTGTTTATATGTGGTACTGGTGTTTTCTTTCTGGAGAAAAGGGGGAATGCAATCCAAGATAGACCACATGGTGCATTATTGGTCTCACACCTTGCTTTTGCGAGGAGACAAAATCTCCAAGAAAAGGACAGCCACCGGCTAAATCCAGAAGAGGATGGACTAACCGACGCAATCCATGTTGATTTCGCTGTAGATTATATGTACAAGACGAAGATCTGAATCAACTGTTCCATGCATGTTGATCTTGATTTGTTTGTGCTAATTAAGGTTACGCTCGGTCTCACAAATCTTCTTGCATCAAAGGCCACATAAATAAAAAAGTTTAATTAGTGCGAGAATCGCAACAATTGTTATCGAGTGAAGAATCTCTTTTTGCGAGAGGAAAATCTAGAAAAGTTGGGCGGATGAAGATATGTTTCAGAGTGAAAAACTGGGAGTGGCCTTCTTCGACATGACCGTCGTCTCCACCGTCCACGATGAGAGTTCCGTCCACATCGACTCTCCTGCTCCAGCTCCAGTAAACAGCTGCAGATCCTGATGGTTATATATCAGGAGATCGACACTGAACGTTTCTCTTGCTAGGAACCATCTCAGATCACTTCATTACTCATCTGTCTCTCCCATTTCTCTGTCCCATAACTCATGTCTCACTTTCATCTTATTGGAGTAACTCATGCTCTGTAATTTGTGGCATAAAAAATGTTAACCCTAACAATTTTACTACTTTGTATGGTTAAGGTAGTGTTTTTAATTTTGGCACAGGAATCTCGCAGAAATTCGACAACAAGCAATACAGTGAGTGTGAGTGTTACATTTTTTCTCTCAAAGTTCCTAGGGTTCCAATGTTGTGGCAAGAGATCATGTGGCTTTTTGGAAGTTGGAACTTGTAGCCTGACAAATAGTAGTACTAGTTTATGTAACCTCTAGAAAAGCAGGTTAGCAGAGGGAGCTAAGACAGACAAAAGCACAAGGGTCTCCTTTTGGAATCTCTGCCATCTTCCTCATCACGCATCTCCATTGGTATGAGGAAGGAAGATTGTATAATGCAGTCTTAGAGTCCCAAGAGTGCCTAGAGATGTGCATTATGCCCTAATAAACTACTAATAGGATGTCAGATTGGGCATACAAAGATTCAAACAGAAAGAGGTCGACTACTGTATTGGGCATACTTTCAGGACACACAAGTCCACGTGTTTCGTCTTTGAACCACAGACTTCCGACAGAGATTTTGATAATAGAGAGAATAATACTACTACTATACTACCATTCATAAGCTGGTGTACTATTTTACTTTTGCAAGAGGATATTTGACCAATTTATGTATTTTCAGGGGCCAGTTTGCATATACCATCCAAACAGAGTTGGCCAAATGCATGTTCAGTGGATGGTATTTCAAAGAACACGAGACAGAAAAAGGAAAGGAGGTCAGCCTAGTTGAGAGCTATAGTTTTGTACTTTTGGGGGGCATATATTGTCTCAGCCAGTGTTTGTTTATGGTCTAATCAAGAATGTATGTCATCTCGAGAAGACTCTCTTGAGGTTATGTCCAACAAATGATACGATCATTAGTCTAAGTATTGGAACAAGGAATTGTTACCTAAAATAGCAAGGGGATAAACACTAACACCAAGGAAAGGGATAGTGTTTTGCAGCAGATGGAAAGAGCAACAATCTACTCCACGTAATAACAGATTAATTAAAGCAGTAAGTGGCAACCAAAAGCAGTGTGCCAAGCATTAGAATACCATTGCCTTTTTGTCCCCTATCAGGCACCATTTGTTTATCATTGTGCCATTTGTTTAATGATGATTGCTTCATTTGTTTATAATTGTGAGATCAGATTCTCCAATGTATGTGGATAACTTGGGGACACCTCAGCTGCCTAGTTGGATTCTTTGATGCATTAGGTAACACACTTGCAGCATTAAACTACTCTATGATGGAGCCAAATCTATACTGATATTTTTCCTTCCGGGCCCTATCTGTTACAAGTAAAAAAATAGAGCAGCTGCTTTATTGAGCATGGGCCTAAACGAATTGACACCCCTGTTCTGTATCTGACAATCTGCATCGCTCAGCAACTTATCAGCTATCCTATCTCTTTTTTTAATTAAAAAATAAAATAAAAACCTTACCAACCGACCACTACCAGCATAAACCAAATCTCTTCTCCAAGATTCGACATGCAATTATCAACGGAGAGGTAGCAACAGCTGACAGCAAACTTTTGACTGAAAGGATGAGTAACAACAAACTTCAAAAGAAACAAGTACTCCCTCCTTTTGTTTCAAAATATAAGATGTTTTAGCATTTTTTTTTTGCGGGGAATGTTTTAGCATTTTTCTAAAACACATGAATTTAGATTTTTTTTAGTGTATGGGTTCACTTATTTTGCTCTTCTTTTTGAACAAAACAAGCAATTCTGCCTCATTTTATTTTAAAAAGTAGAAGAGAATTGACCGGTTCATTAACAGGGAACCGGCCGAACACCGCTACAAAGCACCAATGTGTCGCCATGAAACACGACCACACCGTACACCCTGGCCAACTTGGCTACCCACGCAGAACATACACGCCATCGAGAAGAGTCACCATAGTAGAGGACGTCATCGAGCGTCATCGTCAACACTCCTCCACGAGTCAGCGACTCTGACTTCACCTTCGACGACCACCAACGAGATCCTCATCGCAGACGGCAACGGAGCCCATGCCGGTCCATGCCAAACAGTCGACCCCACGCGCGTCGAGGAGGAGGCAGCTCCGACTTCAACCCTGACCTTCAGAAGAGAAAGTTGTAACCCTTGTCACAAATCGCCCCGTGATCGCAGCTCCGACTTCACCATCACGCCAGGGTCAGATGGTGACAAAGGGCATGTCGTGACTCAGATCCGCCCATCGTTGTCATCATTTCCACACAGCTCGCAACGCCAGCACCACCATCGTCTACCGGTCCCTCCGGCCTGAGCAACTCCAAATCGATGTCGCCATGAAGGAAGACGACACAAGAGCGCCGCCATCGACCGATCACGGCTGATCTAGAGATTCCCCCAGAGTTTCTCCAGACAGGGATGGCACGACCTCACCTCGTCGATGCCTTCAAGAAGGGAGCGGCGCCCGTAGCCGTCGCCATAGCCGGCCTCGGCGAGCTGCCGGCCGGCTAGCTGCCGAGGACAAGGCATTTGCCCTGATCGTGACTTGCCATCCTACATCGTGCTCGAGGCCGGACCACCTGGAACCCTCATCCCCAACACTGCAGCCCACCACCACTGGATCTGGCACCCCCTTCCCGTCGCGACCGCAGCAGCCGCAAGCAAACCAAGTTGCACGGCCTCCATCAACAACCACGGTGGCCGGACTCCGCACCACATCCGGCCAGCACCTGCGCAGCACCACCAGCCCTGCATCCGTGGCCCGCGAAGCCTAGATCGGGCGCGCCCGAACGCCGCCCACCTCCAGCACCCCGTCGAGCCACCAACCACCGTTTGTCCCCCCCGGCCCCCCGAGCGCCTCTGCCAAACCACGTGGCCTCATCCGGTCGGCGGCGAGGGGATGGAGAGGGGTGGAGTGAGGTGGCGGCGGGGGAACCTAGGGTTCCGCCCGAGCCGCCTCGGGGTGCTATGTTGCAGATGTTGGGTCTGATTACCTTATTTTGCTCTGAACATACACACTAAAAGACGTCTAGATACATGTGATTTTAGAAAAAAGCTAAATCATCTTATAATTTGAAACGGATGGAGTATAACTAATAAAGGCTTTCTTCTGTGACGAATGAAACAGAAGGATTAAAGCAGGTGTGGACTCATCTAATTAACCCTTGTTCAAAATCTGCAACCACAGCACTCATCTAATTAACCCTTGTTCGAAATCTTCAGTTTCGTCAGCTAAACCTGCTGCGCTGTCTAGGTGCATCTGCAACCACAGCACCCACCTCACCCTTGCCAAGGGCCATTGGAAATTCTTGTCCTCCCCTGATCGATTTCAGTGATGCATCTTCGACCGGTTCCGTCGACGAGCGCCAGCGCGAGTCTCACGGCGACATCATTGACAGCGTTTGGTCCCTTTAGAGTAGCATGCACAACCCGATTCGCCGCCACTGTTTTGTTCTAAAGAGATCAGGTGATATAACTGTTGTTTTAAGGCTACTGCTATTGCTTTTAGTTACAGATTGTAGCAACTGAACCTCAGGATCAAAGACATAGCATACCTTCAGTACTGCAGACGAAGGAGGCAACATTTCTGACGGCTACAGGTGTACTTTGTGCCAAAATAAAGAACAAATTTACTGCAACTTTAATTTTCTTAGGTAAAATATTATTTAAGAACAAGAATCGTCTTGATCTTCTCAAGACGTAAAAGGATAGAAATTTGAGAATTTCCTGCACCTAATTCGAGAGGACGGTGATAGCAGGGTTACACAGGAG
This sequence comes from Avena sativa, assembly GCA_916181665.1. Taxonomy (NCBI): domain Eukaryota; kingdom Viridiplantae; phylum Streptophyta; class Magnoliopsida; order Poales; family Poaceae; genus Avena; species Avena sativa. The sequence goes on along the minus strand of OV702295.1, from coordinate 451,607,305 downwards.
CCTAATTTATTTGTTCCGTTACGTCCCCCACCTGTCCCCCTTCTCTCCCCTCGCCGATGTCGGCTCACGCCACCAGGCAAAGCTCGCAAGCAGCTGTTGGATCTGTTTTACGTGATGGTGCAAGCTTGCAGTGCGAGCTGCACCATCTGGCCGGCCTCTGTATTTCGGCAACAGAATTTGCATTTTTATTTTCTAGGATAATGTAAAATCTCAATTTAGATGTTGGCTTAAATTAAAAAAAAAACAGTTGGTAGAGAAGGGCCTTGCTCCCATCACAAATGACCTAGGGTGACGGGGCCCCCGGGGGCGGGCCCAGCAAGGCACGCTGAGCGTGAGAGTGAGATTTGGGCATGCCCCCATCACAAATGACCTAGGGTGACGGGCCCCCGGGGGCGGGCCCAGCAAGCTATCAAACTCTCATCTCAATGGGCCTCCCAACTGTACCCCCGAAGCTGGGCTAGGAGCTCGCACTACCAAGCTCGGCGATAACATCCAACCCACGCTGCCTTTTAACTAGGCACCGGCCTCCCTGCACGAGCGAGGTGGGACAAAAAAATTCGGTCCGCGGGACTGCAGCCAGCCGAATACCACGTTACGGCCGCACGGAACACAATTGTTGGAAGTCGAACACGAGGCCCACCAATAAATCAAGCTCGCACACTCCTGATTCCTGAACCAGCACCGCTGGAAAAAAAACTCCTGAACCAGCAGAGCTCCAATAAATCTGAAAAGAAAGCTCGCACGCCCCTGAGGATTTCAACTGCTAGGATTTGAGTAATTGGAGCCCGAATTAAATTCCAACTCTAATACTCCCTCTGATCCAAATTAATTGACTTAGATTTGTCTAGATTCGGATATACCTAGACATATTTTAGTGCTAGATACATCCGAATCTAGATAAACTTGAGTCAATTAATTTGGATCGGAGGGAGTACTACAGAAAGCATGTCAAAATCTTTTTTAAGTTGTGTGAGCATGACATCTATCAACTTAGGATTTGAGACCCATCAATGTACAGAAATCAACTTACACAAGAACTTCGTGATTTCATTAAACGTATCCAACAAACTACAAATGTATCGGCGACAAAACACTAAATCGTCTAGAGGGGCGAGATAACAAGGAAATGATACGTAACGAAAATCAGAATGCTTATCATTATTTAAGTAATATAGTTGAACCTGAATACAACACACCTTCATATTTTCCGGGCATATGAAGTGAAGCCAATAAAGACAATGTTGCTACTACAAAATAATCTAGTTACGACAGGGTCAAGTAAATATTCCCTAGAAATCACAAATTTATAACTATATAATAAGATGTCCAACATGTGGTTCTAGTCTCAACTGATCAACTAATTATTGAATGTACTACAATATCTGGGGGGAAAACAGTTTTATTATGACCAAACAAACAACAGTTACATTATCCAATATACAGAATGGTGTTCCACCCCTATTAGGCAGGGGGAGAGGTAGAATATGACTAGACCCCGGGCCACCTTTGTTGACTGTAGATAGAGAGCGTCGCGACAAAGTACCTTCTAATAGGAACATGGTAACAGAAAACTTGTATTATTGGCATGAGTTCTGGAAATATTTGTAGTCCTGCTTTTCATGCATTTCCTCTCTAACCTTGATGCTCCTACCTGCAGTATATGTTATTTTGTTAGCTTGCTATTACAGTACTATTGTTGCATTGTTGCTTATTCGGCTCTCACTAGTGCTTTTCCCTTCTCTACTATCAAGTGGTAAAACTGGAACTATATATCATAAAGAAAATAGCAGGGAAATAGGGGTTTAAGGATATGTAGCTGTAGCCTGCAGCAAGCAGATTGTTGCAGGTTCAGTATTGGTAATCCTGACATCTAGCTGACAGGATACCAACACACAGATACGCTATCTAAAAGTTAGATTAGTTATACCTCAGTTTTGATTTGAATCTGCTCCCATTTAACTGAACAGTGGAGTTGAACAACTCAGTTCAGCTTTGAGTACTTCAACCATTTAGGAATTTAGTGTCTTGACGACTATCCTAACAGAAATTAGGTGATAACCATCTGACACTGAAACATTTTCTGTCAAGAACTTCGGATTTCTCCAATGGCTCAATTTTTGGCTGTTTCCAGCTGGGTACTGATCCATAGCGAGGACCTATCTAGTAGAAAGATCAATGTAAAGTTTCCATAACTAGCCTAGTTGTGCAAATTTCTCTTCAGGCCACTCCAAGATTGTGAGATAAGGTCAAACAGTGCATAGATCCTAGTGTTGAAGGGGGAATATCCTGCCAAGGGAGTCGCTAAGGTCCATCTCCCTCATCCACTCCCTGTGTATGCTATTTTACATAGATTTGTATCTATCATCTTTATGAACAATGGTGTTACTGATGATACTCCTTCCACTCTCTCATCTGCAGCTTGCTACAACACAGAGCAGCGGGCAGCAGCTTCAGAGCCCATGCCCCTGCCGACAGAGGCCTGAGTCTATAATAAATATATCATGACCTCTAGGCCAAAAATGGTCGCAAAATTGGCAGTCTATGTTCAACTTCCCCGTGCTTCGAACTAGTCATCATCCACTGAATGTAACTGAATCTGTAGTGGCCCCATGTCTGAGACTTCTTCGATACCTTCAGCTGGCTGAGGGGCAGAAAAAATCTGTTATAACTTCTTCAAATCTCCGGAAAAAAGAGAGAGAGAGAACACGGGTAACCGAATTACCTGCAGGAATTCTAGGAGGCACCATACGAGGTAGTTTATGATCATAACAAGGCAAAACAGTTTGCCTGCCCAGGCTCCACATGTGAGGTATCTACGCCATTATGGAAACACAAAAATTAGTGGCTTCCTTTCATGTTTCATGTGGTCGCAAAAAATGTACCCACACACACACAATCTTGAATTAGGCATCTCCACCGGGTGACCCAAACGCGTGACCAAAACAGTCCGCGTTTGGGTCGGCCCGGGGTCACTTTGGCACCGCGGTCCAGCCTGTCCGGACGACCGCGCCCAGCAGTCCGACCCAAATGTCCGCGCATGGCCAACGCTGTCCAGACCTGGCCCTTTGTATATGAATAGTTCAGAGCCAAATTACATAGATAAATGTATATTTTGACAAGCAAACAAACTAGCTTAGGTAATATAATTAAAATAGTGCTTACATATGAATAGTTCACACTCACATGGTTCGATAAAAAACAACAAAATGTCACTCAAATTGCAGAAAACAAATAAGGGGTTAAGCATTTCGGTCTCACCGGATTGGACTCCTCCTCGGACGATGACTCGACGTAATTCTTGTAGAAGAACTCGATCGCCCTTCGCCTGCTGCCCATCTGTCAAGTACATTGTCGTCAATGGTTGTACCAACTCCCGCAACGGACCAGATTACCAAGAAAAGGCAAGCGAACGCACCTCGGCAAACGACCGAACAGGTCGTGCGCGTCCAATGTAGGCGGAGGCCGGGGCGGCGGGTGTGCCTGTGGAGCGTCCAGTCAAGTCCGGCGCCGCGCGGCTTGCGGTCATCCTGCTCGATATCACGCCGGGGGCCGGCGGGGGGGTGGGGGCGGCGACAGCCGTCAATGGCGGCGGCGGCTGGTTGCGTCTGCTCTTCGCGCGGGATATGGAAGGCAAGGGTTTGGGGGAAGTGTCTTTGTGCCACTGGCTACAGGGCCCGGCTGAACAAGTGGTCGGACACGCGAGGCAGCGCGCGCTGTCCGGGCCGACCCAGTGGTCACGCAAATTAGGTGCACGGATGGGTCGATCCGGACGCATCGGGACGGATGGGTCGTGCCGCGCACGACGCGCGTGTCCGCGCAGACAGGTTTGAACACGCCAGGACGGGTTGGGTCGACCCGGTGGAGATGCCCTAACCCCGATCCGAGCGTGTCCGAAAGTATCCACGCGAACCGGTGGAATGGTGCGCGGCGATGCGACCCATCCGGACAAAACGTGCGCGGACTGACTCATCCGTGCATCAAATTTGGGCAACGGTTGCGTTAGGCCGGACAACACGCTTGTCCTCGCGCGTCCTCCCTTCGCCTTTGGTGGTCCCTCCCGCTAGTGGCACACAAACCACTCCACTTCTCCCTCCAAAAACCCTCTTCCAAATTCCCACTGGCGGGAGCGGGAGGGAAGACGATGGATCCCGTCGGCATGGCCGATGCTGCGCCCTCCGGCGAGGCCACTGCCAAGAAGCGCGGCCGGCCGAAGAAGCTTAGCAAGGACCTGACAGCGGAGAAGCGAAAAGTTGAGTCTGACAAGCGCGCTGGCCGGCGGGTAGCGGCGAGAGCTCGACTCGTCGCAGCCAGGCTCGAGAAGGAGCGCCGGAGGACAACGAGCGCTTCCTCGCCACGCAGAACAGGCTCAACACCGACGAGCTGGTGGTGAATGCCACCAAGCATGTCGTCAACATGATGAAGCAGGAGGCGCTGACCGCCGCTTTCGCTGGCACCGTGGCTTTCGATGGCGGCGTCGTCGCTCTTCCCAACCTGTCCATGGTCAGCGCATCCTCTACCAGCTCCGCCACTTCCACGCCTTGCGGCCGGCCACCAGGTCCTAGGACGCCAGGCACGCGCACGCTTGCGCTTGGAGGCCACACTAGGATCATGGCCTCGCTCTCCCGCTTTGTCAATCCCAGCACGGCGTCGTCGGAGGTGGGGAAGCCCGCCATCGACCTCAACCGCACTCCAACGACCGGGGACACAACACCGGAGGTGTCGACGAAGCGGTGGTCCATCTCCACCACGGACATGCCGGTGCGAGTCAACCTGTTCGGTGGAATGCCTGATGAGTCACCGACGATGCGGTATGGTGCTTTGCCTTTGCCAGTATACTCTCCCGCCTCTTTGCCTTTGCTAGTATACTGCTGCCGCCTCTTTATCATGGCCAAATTGGGTGTAGGATTTCGTGGCCAACGACGCCGAGGTCGTCATGCATGACATGATCAATGAGGGTGGCGATGGCTATGGCGAGGACGGAGAGACCCAGTAAGAGACCCAGCAAGAAACCCAGCATGATGCCTATAACATTGCGGACGAGTCATTGTTTGGAAACAATGGCACTTCCATGGGCGAGGGGATCATGGCCGCGTCGCTGGCCACATCGCTTGCGGCGTCACTTGTCGACAGCAAGAAGTTGAGCCAACAAATCTCGGGCTACACCACCGACGAGGACAAGATCCTATGCAAGGCATGGATGGAGATTTCACAAGATCCACTATGTGGTGCCGAGCAAAAGGGCTTTGCCTAGTGGAAAAAGGTGGGCAAGTTCTTCCATGATCATAGAAAATTCAGGAAGGATGCCTTTTATAGCGATCGAAATGATCTCTCCCTCTCCAAGCGATGGGGCACCATTCATACCAAGTGTAGCAAGTTCCAAGACTCCTACGACATGGTGACGAAAAGGAAAATAAGCGGCATGACGTCGGTTGACATGGTAAAACCTCTTTCTCTCTTTGTCGATGTCTTGCATATGCATTGAGCCATTGTTGGCATCCATATGTGTAGGTCATGAAAGCAATGGAGCACTTCAAGAAGGTGAATGATAAGGACCGCAAAAAATGGGAGACTAGCTATGCCCTTTGGAAAGAACTTGACAACAAGAAGAGCAAGAGCAATGCTTCTATGAGCGGTGTCATCGACCTAGACGATGGCAATGACGAAGGCTTCATCAACCCTGTAGGCGACGGGACTGCCGCCCATGCCCACCGGCCTGGAGGTCACAAGGCTACGAAGGCCGATATCGCCCGCCAGGATGGTTCCTTGGCATTCTAGGAGACCTTGAGGAAGATCCTAGAGAAGAAGGAAGAGGCCATCGCCGAGAGGGAAGAGAGGCGGCGCAAAGAGAAAGAGGCCACCGCCAAGACCTTTGTCGAGCTCCAGACGAGGTCTATCGAGATGGAGGAGGCCAACGTCAAGGCTAGGCTAATGGAGATCCAGGCCAAGACAAATGCGAAGGAGGCCGAAGCCAAGGCCAAGGAGGCCGAGGACAGGTCTAGTGTGGCGGAGGCAGAGGCCAAGGCCAAGGAGGCTGAAGCCAAGATCATGGACGAGGAGAATGCCATCATGCTCACCAACCTGGACACCATCATCGACCTCGATTGTAGGGCTTGGGTCGCTCCTAGGCAGCAGACCATCCGGGCTCGCGATGCTTGAACGGCAATGGCGATGGCGACTGCAACTTTTTGGGCAGAGAAGCTACCATTCTATTGGACATTGTGTATGATATTGCCCCCTTTTGCACATTTCAGATCCACTGGCCACTTGTTGGCAATGCCCAAAGGGCAATGGCACACGTCTGCCATATTATTCGCTAGTCAATTTGTCTGCTATTTGCTTGTCATTTTGAGTGTATGAGCTGATTGGCAAACCCTTTGGCCAGCAATGGTGCCGAGAAATGCCAGTGCGGACATATGGGTCGGGCCGCTGGGCGCGGCTGGCCGGACCGCGACCCAAAAGCGACCGTGGCCCGACCAAAACGGACAGAAGCGGACCGCCTCGGTCAACCGTTTGGATCGGCCCGGTGGAGATGCCCTAAGGTATCGACAACCTAGGGCATCTCCACTCGGCCGAGCAATTCGACCACAGGCTTTTCGAATCAGTTCGCGGGGTAAGGAAAAAGCCCACCCAGTGGCACGACCCATGCAACAACGCGTGTATGGACCGATCCATTCCTCGCCCAAAATAGGGGTGGAAATGCGTCGCCGCGGACGTGTCGCGGACACCGCGCGTCCGGTTCTGTCGGGGCGTCGGCTGAGCGGCCCCACATGGCAACGACACATTAATTGATAATAAAGACTAGTTCGTTAATTAACCGTTCCAATGGTTACGACACGGCAGCGATAAAAAACCTGCATGTCGTCTTGTCCTACTACCTACGAATCTACGATGGCAGCGATCAAAAACCTACATGTCATCATGTCCTACTACCTACGAATCTACGATGGCGACGATCCAAAAAGTTGCTTGCAGTCATCCCTACGCCGGCGGCGGCCGACACCGCCATCTACTGCTCGGCATCGGCGGGGCCCTCGATGCCGCTGCCTTGCCCGGCCCGACAACAGTCCGGCGCCGTCGAAGCGCTCCCTCCGGATGACGGCCTCTGTCGTGTCAATCTCGACCTACAAGGCCACCGCTTGGCGGACGCACGACGTCGGTTCCTCTCGTAGTTGTGCGAGCACGACGCGCTGCAACCAGCTGCCCATCTCCACCTCCCTCCGGTGGCGGAGCACGAGCGCCCGCTCCATCTTGGCGTTCTAGCACGCACTCGCCTCAGCCTAAGACAAAGCAAAGGCCACCAGCGGGCCGTCCTCGTCGGCCTCCGCCGTGGCCTAGGTCAGGCGCATAGTCTGGCCGACCTGGCCTCAAGGATGACCTCTAGGACCTCCCGCTCGACTGCTAAGAACGCGCGGCCTTTGACGTCGCACTTGGCGGTGGCGAAGGAGGCGAGCAGAACCCGCTGCTCGTCGCTGACGTCCGGCACGACCACCGAGGTCCTCCAACCAGGTGTCGTCGTCATCGTCGCTCATGACGACCATGCCGGCGTCTGACGCCTCCACGGCCAACGCCACAGCCGCATTGTCCACCGCTGCCACCTCTTCCTATGACGCGCGAGCCGCCGCTAGCATCTTCACCGCCACTCCGTGACACGTGTCGACGGCGAGTTGAGCCGCGTTCAGCGCGGTGTCAACCTCACACGCAACCTCTGCATCATGTGCTGCTTCCACCACCAGCTCCTCCGCCGCCACCAGTGCCTCCTCCCGCTCCAGCGAGGCGACAAAGGCCACCTCGTCCTCCTCGGGGTAGCGGCGGCGAACCAGCTACCCGATCCTTGCCCAGGAGGTGATCCCGCGGCTAGGCATTGTTGGTATGTGGGGCGGCCATGGTTTTTAAGGCGTCCGCTTTAGGATGCCTAGGTGACGCTTAGGCGAAGGCGCCCACCCTTCGCGTTGCAAAAACGACCGCTTTAGGCGCCTAGGCGTCAAAGCGCCCCCTAGATCGCTTTAAGACGCCTTAACGCCTTAAAAACCATGGGGTCGCCTCCCCCTCGTGGTTCCTTTTGGGGTTGCCTCCTCCCCCCCCCCCCCCCCTCATGGCGCCAGCTATCTATATAGCGCCATGGCGGGGCAGGAACTAAAACGTTGCCGCATGCGTGCCTGACTTTGTTGCAGGCGGGAAAACCTTGGCGGGAACGGGTTTTCCCACAGGGCGGGAAGCCAAGCAGTCGGCGGTCGACGCAACATTGATTGCCATTACCGTCGCTAATGACAATGATGGTGTGGGTCGGGCCGGTCAAATGGGTCATCCTGCTAGGGGCACTCCCCACCCCAAGCGGACCAAGGCAAAAAAAGGCCTCGTTTTGTGTCCATGGGCCGACCCAAACGGACCGACTCCGACGTCCCATGTCCGAAATGGGTCGGCCCGGTGGAGATGCCCTTACACAAGAACTTTGTGATTTTATTTACATATCCAACAAACTACATATGTATGGGCAACAAAACACAAAATCATCTAGAGGGCGAGATAACAAGGAAATGATAACGAAAATCAGAATGCTTATTATTATTTAAGTAATATAGTTGAACCTGAATACAACACACCTTCATATTTTCCAGGCATAAGAAGTAAAGCCAATACAGACAATGTTGCTAAGAAATATTCAAGTTACGACACGGTCAGTAAATATTCCCTAGAAAGCAAAAAAAAAAAAATATATATATATATATATATATAAAATAAGATGTCCAATATCTGCTTCTAGTCTCAACTGATCAACTAGTTACTGAATGTGCTGCACTATTGGGCAAAAGCAGAGTTTTATTATGACCAAAAAAACAACATTTACAGTATCCAATATGGAGTAGTACAAAATAAGATTAGGCAGGGGCGGAGGCAGAATATCACTAGACCCTGGGCCACCTTCGTTGACTGTAGCCAGCAGCTTGTTACAGGTTCAGTATTGGTAATCCTGACAGTAACTAGCTGACAGGATACCAACACACTGATACGCTATCTAAAGTTAGAACAGTTATACTGTATGTTAGTTTTGATTTGAATCTGCTTCCATTTAACTGAGCAGTGAACAACCATTTAACTGACAGTTCAGCTTTGAGTACTTCAACCATTTAGGCATTTAGTGCCTGAACAACTATCCTAACAGAAATTACACAGAAACATTTTCTGTTAAGAATTTTGGATTTCTCTAATGGCTCAATTTTTGGCTATTTCCAGCTGGTACTGATCCATAAGCGAGGACCTATCAAGTAGAGCAAGATCAGAACCAATGTAAAGTTTCCACAACTAGCCTAGTTGCGCAAATTTCTCTTCAGGCCACTCGAAGATTGTGAGATAAGGTCAAACCGTGCATAGATCCTAGGTTGAAGGGAGAATATCATGCGAAGGGAGTCGCTAAGGTCCATCTCCCTCATCCACTCTCTGTGTATGCTATTTTACATTGTTTTGTATCTACCATCTTGATGAACAATGGTGTTACTGATCATACTCCTTGCACTCTCTCATCTGCAGCTTGCTGCAGTGGCGGCTCTGTGTGCAATACAGAGCAGAGTTCAGGCCCAACACGAGCATCGTTGTCAAGGGACTCTCTCCTCTGCTACAACACAGAGCAGCAGGCCAGCAACCTCAGAGCCCATGTCGCCGCCGACAGAGGCCTGAGTCGTTAGATCATAGACCTGTAAGCGCATACTAACATGACCAGGAGAGAAATGCCAGAGCGGGAGCCTATAATAAATATATCATGACCTCCAGGCCAAAATGGTTGCAAAAGTTAACCTCGAAAAAAATGGTTGCAAAATTGGCAGTCTAGGTTCAACTTCCTCATGCTTCGAACTAGTCATCATCCACTGAATGTAACTGAATCTGTAGTGGCCCTATATCTGGGACTTCTTCGATACCTTCAGCTGGCTGAGGGGCATAAAAAATCTGTTATATCTTATTCAAATCTCCGGAAAAAAAGAGAGAGCAGGAAAGAATACGGGTAAGCGAATTACCTGCAGGAATTCTAGGAGGCACCATACGAGGTAGTTTATGATCATAAAGATGCAAAACAGTTTGCCTGCCCAAGCTCCACATGTGAGGTATCTACGCCATTACGGAAACACAAAAAATAGTGGCTTCCTTTTTATGTTTCATGTGGTCACAAAAATCTACCCACACTTTTACCTGTAGAAATAACCATTATATGGAATATGGAAACTATGGAGCTAGTACTTTGACAGCAAACAATGACAATAATATCTAGCTGCAGATAATGATCAAAAGGGAAAGTCATTGTTTCAGCCCATGTTCTGCCTTGTACTCACCTGGGAAGACGGTCTAGCAAATTCGTGTTTGAGGACTGCACCGCACGGTCATACACAATCTCTGTTCTCTTGGCCACATCATCCCAACTATAGAGTCTTTTCATCTACGATGAACATCAGATTTCAATAAGCATGAAACAATTTGTATATCAAGTTTCTACTGAAGGAAAAGTTGATGCAGAATGCCAATTTCAGACAGGGGTCCAATGTGCAGTAAGATCAGCCAAGTGTAAACAGTTGAAACTCACCCTAAGATGCATAGGTTGGGGATCTATGTTGGGAAGTATGTCAATAGCTTTCATGACAGCTCGTACCATATCTTCTGGATCTGGTTCTGCAAGTACTATCATGTCATCTGGTAGAACCTGAAACAAGAGTGTCTTTTGTAAGGAACTGCAAATTGTCCAACGAGCTGAAATTTAGGGTTATATACAAGAGGAAACTTTAAATCGTAAAGGAGGTACCTCTGGAACCCCTCCGACTCTAGTGCTTACTGTCAACAGTCCACAGCTTGCTGCTTCCACAATGGCTATGCAAAATGCTTCTGTAAGAGAACTACAATAGCGAAGGTTAAGTTTCAGTACTACTATGGCTAACTGCACTCTAGTTTCCCTGTAATATTAGGATTATGTTAAGAAACGAAAAGGATAAACAAACGAAAAGCACTTTTCCTTGTTGCGTTTCTATATACTCAAAAGTAGCCCAAGAAATATTGCCCCAACATTAGTACATTCTATTAGATGATATTTAAAGTACATGTTTGAAGAACCAGATATTCACAGGAACAATTATATATTCTGGTACAAGAATGGACAAGTGCAGAAAAGATCCACCTGATCCGAGGTGGCTTAAAATATCTGTTGAAGGAGCGCGCTTAGCATTCCACAAATTCTAATAAAACAATTTTAGCTTACCCTGATAGTAGTAGTGATCATTTCCACAGAAGCCTTGGGTTTTTCAGAATTCAACAGACTATTTTAATTAAAAAAATCCCCTTTGTCACAATGCAAACTGAAAGTTGGAACAAGCAGGACTACTGCAACACACCACAGTATCATACAATAATCAATGGCAAATCAGAAATACATAACAGAAAAAAGTCGCATATAAAACAACAATCTAGATGGAGAGGGATAATAAATGGATGAAAGAAAAAATATTTTAGACATGAAACAATGAAAAATCAGAAAGCTACCTGTTAAGAAATATATGACCAGATATCAGAACAGATCGTACTTGAGCATGAGGTACAGCCCCTAACATCTCAACTCTATCCTGAAGGGAGAATTTCTCCCTCATCTCTTCAAGTCGCACACGTTTTGGACCATCACCTCCAACAATAAAGCGAACCTGACAAAGCCATAGATATGGACTGAGGGAACACAAGCTAGATCCAAAACAACAGAGTAAGAAAGTAAGGATGCAACATGATAATGTACAAAGCGAAACATTATATGAAGCTGAACTGTCAGGCAATTTATTAAACGGATCAGACCAGAAAGGATGACAGTGATCAAAACAGTATGTCTATATGCTGAACAACTAATCGGTTTGGCCTTGATACATACATGTAGTTCATTTTCTCTTATTTCACTTCATATCTCATGCAAAGAGAAGCTAGTTATAACCCACCTTTGGATATAGACGGCATACTTCTGGAATGACTTCAACAAGAAGATCAGCACCTTTTCGGTATACTAATCTACTTATCACAACAATAATGATTTCATCACAACTTAGGCGGTTAGGGGAGGGAGTAAACATTGCAGTATCCACCGCATTAGGAACCATGAAAACCTTCTCTGGAGATATCCCTGACCTCAAGACAGTGTTCTCTTTGCTTGTGTGAGACACACATATGGCCTGATCAATATCTGCGAGAGTAAACTGCAGCACCTTATTCATGTGAATGCTTCCGACGTCAGCAAAACCATAAAGTGAGTGGTCTGTGAAGACAACTTTGTACCCCATCGTCCTGCCATGCATCAATGCTTTGTGGCACAGTGTTGAAAAGGCCTGATGTCCATGCACGACAGAAATCTTCTCACGGATAAGAATGGTTCTTACAATTGGAAACGTCATGAATAACGTAGGCAGTGTATTCTGCATCAGGACTGGCCTCCATGGCACATAATAAACCTTCAAGCCACCAGTAACATATCGTACTCCAGAACGTTTTCCATATGCATGTGTCATGACAACAACCTATAGAATAACACACTAGAAATTAGTATCACAAGCTATTTTGTACAAACTTATGCTCCTTGTGTTCATTAGAAGATAAGATCTACAAATCAGTACTTCCTCAAACAGAAACCCAATATGTGCATGTTCCACAAATTCAGTAGAAATGATGCATTTATGGGCTGGGCTGCAGACTGATGAGAGTGGACAAATCAAATTCATATCCAGCTGATCTTACATCCTTGAACCACAAATGAGCAACAGAGCAGGACGGTAAATAATTTTTTCGGGGAAGACCGTACCTTATGGCCAAGCTTAAGCAGGCACTGCGACAGATAATAGATGTGGCTTTCCACACCACCAAAGTTTGGGAAGAAAAAGTCAGACACCATCAAAATGCTGTGCTTTCTGCTTTGCCCATCCATTGTGCGTGGGATCTGAAATAACAAAAATCAGACATCAAAATCTTATGACTGGAGCTGCCTGCAACAACCCCTCCAGTCAGCTTCATTTATCAAAGTAATTCTCCCCTCTCGCATTTATTGCATAAAATGGTTAACAATTGATCATTCTATTAACCGAGTCCAAGATATGTAAACTATCCCCTATCTTCACTCCCAATCCCCCGCATTTTCGGAGAAATGTCATCTCACGAACCTAGGGTTTCCAAGATATGTATGCATTGCTATTCTGGGCATATGAGGAGAAGAGGAGAACGGTGGAGGAGATAAGAGATGTCGTGTACCTGATCTTCCGGCCGTGCTCTGGTCGCCGGCGAGCGGCCGCCGGAGGGCGCGTGCGTACGGGAGATGTGGACGCGAACAGAGGAGGCGAGCGGACGAGTCTGACCTGGGTCGCGCCCCTTTGCGTTTCTTTACTTTCAAGGAATCAAGGGCAATTTGGTCATTTATTATAGGAATAAGTCCATTCTAAACCTTGAACTAAACTTACGAATCTCTGTCGTGGTGGTGGCACGGCAGATGTCATGGATAGATTAAAGATGGGGCCAATGACTGCTAGGAAAATCTAGGGAGGAAAAACGTGGTGATTTCACGCACAGATGTTCTTGTATTTTCTCTATCAATGATGGACACAAGTGCTCTTCGAGCTATTCGTGAGAAGGAGACTATGTCTTCTAACTTAGACAGAAAAAATGATCGATCCCCTTCTATGGAGGCCCCGGTGCTCCTTATATAGTGGAGCCCGGGTTATAAAGTTAGGGCACACGTGACAGCATATTCTTCGAATATGCCCCTTGGTTAAAGCTAGATGCTTCTTTATTCCCTTTAACGGCTCGTTCGGGCTTTGGACGTAACCCGCAACGTAATCCTTGCCTTTAGGCGTCACTAGACATGGGCTACGTCAGCCGACATTGCCCGTGTCATCTTGGTCGCCCCTGACCCGCTGGTCCTCCTCTCTGCTTTGCTCTGCTCACGCTACAGCTAACAAAGCCACATTTTGACCAGCGGGAGATTCCTTCCTTCTCTTGGAAGCCATATGATAGTCCGGCTTGCACGTGGCTAACCCAGCTATGAGGGTACCTGCATAATAGACAGACAAACATGGCCGGCATATGGTTAATGCCGGCCGGGCTAAGGCTAAAGAGATGCTCCACGGGCCGGGTTACTCCGTAGGTCGGCCTGTCTTGAGGTGACTCAGCCAGCACTTGCTTTGACCGCGTCGTACCTCGGCTAACTCGGCCTTTATACCCCGGCGTTACCCTACCCGAAGTATCCCCCAGCATTAGTCCCCGAAGCTGGTGCGGTCTTAGCAACTTCAGTTGTTAAGGCCATAGTAGGTTCCCATATCCGGATCCTTGCCTCTTTGGCCGAGTTACCCCGTAACCCGGAGTTTTTCCTCTTGCGATCCCTTGGCTCATTCCGAGTTATTTCTTACTGGCCGGGTCTTTTGCTCGCTTATCCGGGTTACCTTTTCCTTCTCTCGTACGCTTCCCCACCTCCTACGTGGAGGGTAATCATCATTTTGCCTCATTTTAAGGGTCACGTGCATTTAATGCGCCAGTTATTGTTGCAATGTCAGGAATAACTGTTACGCGCGTCCCTTCACTGCAGCGCCTCATTAATTGTAACACCACGTCACGTCATGGGAGCTTCTGCTCCCTGTGGCCCTTGCTGTGGTCATGCTCTGATTGGCTGACTCGGCTGCGTCCATGCCCGTTGCGTGTGGCGTGGCAACCGCAAAGGATCCCACTACACGCCCTCTCGCGCGGTTAAGTAGGGGGCCTGGGACAATCTTTGGGGAAGTTCCCCATTTCTCTCGTGCTCTCCAGCCTCCTTTCTCTCTCACTGCATCTCCACCGCCGCTGCTTCTTAGCCATTGTTGTGTCGCCGTGACCGCACTTAGCAACTCCTGGCACCAGCGTCGCTGCTTCCGGCCAAGGTCTCCACCACGGGGCCCTGCACTTCCAGGCTTCCCGCCACCGGCTACATCTATTCCGATTTTGTCCTCGAGGACCTCGACTTCGCCATGACAGAGGAGGAGGCTGCCATGGTCGTTCAACAGGAGGAGGAAGAAGAGGGCCGCGAGTGTGGCTGATGGGACAGCGCGTTCGTCTGCGAGGATGATCTGGATTGGCTCCGTGCCACGCGCCGCATCCCTGCCGGTGTCGCCTGTCGCCTCGCCGCCGACGAGATTTCTCCCTCTCCCAATCCAGGGGAGTACGTAGTTTTTCTTTCCCATTTTCAGCGCGGCTTCGGCCTTCCCGTTTTCGGATTTTTTTATTTCATTTCCACATACCAACTACAACCACACCATCTTCCTGCCAACGCCATCACCTCTCTCTCCTCTTTCGCCTCCGGCATAGAGGGGTATGTCAGCCTCTAGCCCTCCAAGGAGATGTGGATTAAGTTCTTCGATCTCTGGAAGAATGTTGTTCTGGCTAAGGAGCTTACCCCGGCCGAGAAGCATCTGACCCAATGCGGTGGGGCCTCCATCTCTCCCCGCAAGGGTTCTGCGTTCCCCTGGGTTACCGGGCTCGAGTCTTGCAAAGGCTAGGCCCGGACTTTCTTCTACATCTGGAACACTATGGACGAAGATTTGATCCGGCTCCTCCCCTTCAAACTTGGACCCCCGGATACCTCTCTGTGGGAGAAGATTTCCAAGCGCCCCACGGCTCTGGTGAACCAGGTCGAGCGCCGGATCAAGGAGCTGCTCAAGGAGAAGCTGCGGGGGGAGGATATCATGATCACGTTCATTCGTAGTCGGGTCTCCTCTGCAGAAACGCGCCCACAAGATATGCTACTTGAGCGGGGCCCTCGACCCCCACCGGACTTCCTCCTTCGAGCTCGATAACTCGGCGGTATACCGCCGGGTTAAGGCCATCTTCAACGTGGAGAAGGAATTATCCGAGGCTTGGGAGTGGGGGCTTGCGCCCTTCACCCAGGACAATCCTCCTCCGGAGGTAAACTTCTTACTTGTAGCTTTTCCGGTTCTCGATATGCCAGAGAATTTTCTTAACTTAACCTCTGTTGTTCTATTCTCAGCGATTTCTCCAGCAACCACTGGAAGATGGCCAGGAGCGGGCGAGCAAGTGGGTGCCGGACCATGCCAAGGAGGACGAGGTGGAGCCTGACCCGAAGACCTTCCTGCCCACTCCGGACATCATCAAACGCAGCTCTGGTAAGGCCTCTTATTTAAGGGATTGGTCGGATGACGATGACTCGGATGTTGAGGTTCTGGAGGTACTTGACCTGGTTCCCATCTCTTACGCATATCTAATTATGTTCGAATCTTCAGCTAACCCGGTCGGTCAGGTCCACGAGGTTCCCTCCCTCGCCACGGGTGGTCTGGTCCCTGCTCCTCCTCAAAAGCGCGTGGCAACCTCGGCCACAGCTTCGGAGGCGCCGCCCAAGAAGAGGCAGAAGAAGTCCGGGGTTAAAGCCTCGACCAAGCCGGCGACCAAGAGCATGGTTCGGAGGGCGCCCAAACCTCGGGCACCCCCAACCTCGGATGAGTAAGTCTTTTTGCATTTGCTCTTGGGTTTTTTCCTTTCTGTTTTCACCTTTGCTTCTTATCTGTCTTATCTTTCTCTTCTTGACTTGGTGCTTTTCATTTTGCAGAGCCCCTAGGGTCATTCCCCAGAGCGCCTCCGGCATTGCCTCTCCGATCCGGAGCAGTCCCTCTCCCTCCCCCCCCCCCCCCCCCCGCAACGATGACGCTCGCCCGCTCAGCCCTATCCAAGAGGGCTCCGCGGCTGTGCCTGACCAGAGCCCCTCTCGTCATGAGGAGGGCAATGTCAGAGCGGGGATTGGTGGGTCAGCTTCGGATACGGCTATGCCGGATCGTCCAAGCTCCTCTTCTCCGGCGCCAGCGCCCAGCTCTGAGGTGCCAGTTTCTTCGGCACGGCCCCAATGAAGTCCTTTTCCAATTCAAGTTTCTTCAGAAACTGTAGCACCAGCGTCTCCAGCACCAACATCACCAACAACACCAGCTCCACCAGCACCAGCAGCACCAACATCATCAGCAGCAGCACCACTAGCATCAGCAGCAGCACCATTAGCACCAGCATCAGTACCAACAGCAGCACCAGCAGCGGCACCAGCAGTAGCAACACCAATAGCCTCAGCAGCAACAGCCTCCACCAAGGCCCCAAAAAGGAAGGCTCCGTCGGCCGCCTCCAGATCAATGGCGTCTATTGCGGACATTTTCTCGCCAGCTTCTCAAGCTCCATATGGATCAGTGGCCTCGGATCTTCTGCCACGTCCTCCATCATCCGGCAAGCTCAAGAAAGTTGTCAGATCAGCCAAGGGCATCACATTTGGGTCTCCCGCTGCTGGATCAGAGGGTAGCCAGCAGCTGGTCCTGCATACCAGCCCCGCTGCAGCTCAATCTGCAAGGCGAGAAGCCCACATCAAAGGCTTGGTGGCGAGTTATTCTCCGAGCGGCGAAAGTTACAGTCCACTGCTCCTGGAGTATGTGCATAACTGGAACACCGCTGAATTCATCGACCCCAAGGATGATCTGCTAGAGAAGTTTGACCTAGCCGAGTTCAGGGCCTAGATGAACTCCACCACCAAGGCCATCTCTTTGGCTGATGATGAAGGTAAGTCTTTTCCTTTGTTGCGGTACTTTGTATGCATGAGCACTTGTAGATATATCCCCTAGTCCTCGAGCCTCCGAGGGAGTAACTTGTTACTCAGTCGGATGCTCCTAGAGAATTTAGTTTTCGTCCTTAGCAATTTCAAATAGTGACGAAGTTAGAGCCGGGTTAAGTTCCCTTGGCCCGGATCTTGTACACTTCCAATATCCACACACCTAGAGCCGGGTTAAGTTCCACTTGGCCCGGATCTTGTAGACTTCGAATATCCACACACCTAGAGCCGGGTTAAGTTCCACTTGGCCCGGATCTTGTAGACTTCGAATATCCACACACCTAGAGCCGGGTTAAGTTCCACTTGGCCCGGATCTTGTAGACTTCGAATATCCATACACCTAGAGCCGGGTTAAGTTCCACTTGGCCCGGATCTTGTAGACTTCGAATATCCACACACCTAGAGCCGGGTTAAGTTCCACTTGGCCCTGATCTTGTAGACTTCGAATATCCACACACCTAGAGCCGGGTTAAGTTCCACTTGGCCCGGATCTTGTAGACTTCGAATATCCACACACCTAGAGCCGGGTTAAGTTCCACTTGGCCTGGATCTTGTAGACTTCGAATATCCACACACCTAGAGCCAGGTTAAGTTCCACTTGGCCGGATCTTGTAGACTTCGAATATCCACACACCCAGAGTTGGGTTAAGTTCCACTTGGCCCGGATCTTGTAGACTTCGAATTATTTTCACTTTGCCTTTGAACTTGACATTGTCTTGCTTTTTTCAGATTGCCACTAACCGCCGATCTGCTGAGTTCTAGTGCCTCCTGGACTCCTACAAAGACGTTCGCACGCGTTATGGCAAAATCCTGGAGGAGCACCAGAAGAAGGGTAATTTTTCTTACTTAAGACTTTTCCTTCTTCCACTTTCGTTCGTTCGAGTTATCTGTGATCCGTATTAACTTGTTATCCGAACCATGCAACCGAGTCTGAAGCTGAGAATATCATCATGCGAAGAAATCTGGCTGAAATTAAAGGTATCTTATCTCATTCACAGCATCATTGTGCGCTCTTTTATTTACCCGGTGGATATTTATACTCCGGCTCCGCCGGATTAACCCACTGTTGTAGTTTCTCTTGAAGAAAGCGTTCCTATGCCTGATATGATGACCCATTTTCTCGAACAAACAGGGAAACATGAGGCTGAACTGAAGAAGAAGGACGATGGGATAGCTCGGTTGCGCCTCCAGGACTTAGAAATTACTCGGCTGAATGCCGAAATCCAGAGGCTTAAGGACCTCCATAAGTTTGAACTAGAGAAATTTGACCAGGAGTTTGCCGAGGAAAAAGAGCATTTAACCACACAAATTTCCAAGGACTAGAGCTTATTGCAGGAAGACGACATCAAACTTACGTAAGTGACCTCTGAATACGAGAAACTCCAGGCCCACAGCGCCAATGTCCATGCCGAGCTTCAGCGACTCCTCTTCCAGATTGCCCGTGAGTTCTTTGCCCTTTCTCAACTTTCATTTCTCTGGATTTGGTGCTTTTGCTCACTGTTTCCTCTGCTCTATTCTCAGGCAAATTTCTAGAAGGTGATACTCGTGCTGCTGCTGCCGTAGCCCGGTCCCGCGAGCAACTTGGTATCCCCACAGGCCCTGATGCCGAGCCAATCCCGTATGATACGGAGGATCTGCTGGCGAGCCTCTTCACTCGCATGGAGCTAGTGAAGAACTACGGCGCAGACATTATGCTGGCGGCAATGCGGATGTTCAACTCCCACTGAGCCCACTCCCAAAGTAAATGCGGCTTTCATAGCCAAATTCATGGAGTGCGATACTCAGGTGCACCTATGGCGAGAATCTGCCGTACGAGCCGGGGCTGACGTCGCGCTGCAGTTCGTCCTGTCATGGTATGAAGGAATTAACTTGGGGCTCCTCACCCGTATGCACACCGGATCTAAGTGGTCCGAAGATCCGGAGTGGGTTACACGTCGCAAAGCCTGTGCCAACAAACTTATCCAGTACTCCTTCTGCCATGCCTGGAACAAGGGGCCGAGCTATCTTGATGTTTTCAACGATGAAGTTGCTTCTGAAGGTGAAGAAGATGAGGGAAGTGAGGGTGAGGCCTCCGAACTTGGCGATGAGGCTGAAGACCCGGAGGATGGTGAGGCTAACCCCGAGGATGAGGCCGAGGCTAGTGCCCCGCCCACAAGTTCCGAAGTACCTCCTCCTTCGGCCGATGATTCGGCTGCTGCCCCTGCTCCTTGAAAAACACTTAACCGTATTCGTCAGATCCCCGGAATGCTAGGTGAAAATGTATCTAAGTACCTTGGTTTGATTTTGCTACAATTTGTGCTGTTTGCAACTAAGTTTTTAATGTTGGATTATCGTGGGCGAAGTCCGCGAGTTTCGTTTTCTTGTTCTTCCAATTTTTGACTCGGCTCGTATCTACCTTGATTCTTTTTTACTTACGAGTCCGAGGTTCAAAAAATTGACTTAACAATACTTGAAACTTTGAGATTAGCTCAAAATAATCCGGTGTTAGATAATAAGGTAAACACAGGGTTAGTCCGAATAACAAATGTTGGCTCGCTTAAGTTCCTCTCCTTAGTCGTTTTTCATGTGCTTTGCCATTCCAAACTTGTTCTCTTGCTTGCCATGAAGCCAATTCTTGTTGGACAATAGCAAAGTCGTAGAGTTGGGTTTTTGGTGCTCACACATTACTAATATGGCTAAGATATAAGCGATTTAACCCAGCCGACATATAAAAATATGAAAACAAGAAGAACAATTATTATGGCAGTCCCCGAGTTTCTGCTTGGGGTGCCAAAGTTTCATTAATAGCCTCATTATCGACATACATACCGACATATGAGTAGCTCGGATACATTCACCTCTTTGTCAGGTGTAAAAAGGACGAAGTAGTGCTACATTCCATAGTCGCTTAGATTCCTCTCCGGACCTGTCCGCCTTGTTCTTTTCCTGTGGCTGTGCATCAATAAGATAGTAGGAATCATTGTGCAAAGCTTTGCTTACAATGAAAGGTCCTTCCCACGGAGGGGATAACTTATGCATGCTAGCAGTGCGCTGCACCAACCGAAGTACCAGATCACCTTCCCGGAAGACTCGGGGGTTTACTTTCCGGCTATGGTAGCATCGGAGATTTTGCTGATATATGGCGGATCTGGACAAGGCCAGTTCTCTCGCTTCTTCTAGCAGATCAACATCATTCTGCCGGGCTTCGCGCACTTCGGCTTCTGTGTATTGGGTGACTCTTGGTGAATCATGCTCTATGTCGGCTGGTAATACAGCTTCTGCCCCATATACCAGAAAAAATGGCGTATAGCCTGTTGATCGATTCAGAGTTGTTCTTAGACTCCACAGTACTGCTGGTAGTTCTTCTATCCAGCACCCCGCTGATATTTGCAGCGACTCTATGAGCCGGGTTTTTATCCCGGACAATACCAGTCCGTTGGATCTTTCCACTTGCCCATTTGATGCGGGGTGGGCCACTGAGGCTAGATCTAGCCGGATTTTCTTTTCTCGGCAGAACTCCACAAACGCTCCTTCAGCAAAATTTTTGCCATTATCAGTTATGATACTGTGGGGGTAACCATATCTCAGGATTACGTCCTTGAGAAATTTCACCGCTGTGGCCCCATCACATTTCCTGATTGGCTTTACTTTGATCCATTTGGTGAACTTGTAGACCATAACTAGGATATGGGTCATTCCTCCTTTAGCCGGCTTAAATGGCCCTACCATGTCTAGGCACCATACAGCAAATGGCCAAGTAATGGGGATAGTTTTGAGTTCCGACATTGGCAGATGAGTTTTCGTGGCGTATCTCTGACATCCATTATATTTTCTCACCAAATCTTCTGCTTGCTCCAAAGCACTTGGCCAATAAAATCCATGTCGGATAGCTTTTGCCACTAATGCTCCTGAAGATGTGTGGTGACCACATTTTCCTTGGTGGATATCCCAAAGTATGTCAAGTCCTTCCTCCGGGTCAACGCATCGCTGTAGTACTGTGGTTACACTTCTCTTGTATAGTTCGGCATTGATAATGGTATAGGCCTTTGCCCTTCTCTGGATCTTTCTTGAGAGTCTTTCATCATCTGGCAAGATTCCCTCTTTCAGGAAGTTAAATATTGGCTTGGCCCAAGTGGTTATAGCTCGGATTGAGAAAGGTTCCTCGTCAATTTCCATTGCATCCACCGACATAACTCCCGCCGGGGTTGGCTCACCAGTCCCCGGGTTTGCTGAGGCAGTCCCCGGGTTTGCCGAAGTAGTTCCTGGGTTTGCTGAGGTACCTCCCCAATTTATTTCCATTGGTGTAGCTTTTGATCCGGAGAATGCCGTGATATAAATTTATTTGGATTCGGGCGATGGAGTAATATATGGTTTTCTTAAGTGTTCCAAGGCAACATTTGGCGGGATTGGTTGTCGGAATGAGCCTAACTTGGACAGTGTGTTGGCTGCCTTGTTTTCAATCCGAGGTATGTGGTGGAATTCACATCCCTCGAAAAATCCACTTATCTTTTGCACATGAAATCTGTAAAGGGCCATATTTGCATCCAAGGCATCCCAGTTGTCAGATACTTGCTGCACCACCAAATCTGAGTCTCCGAAGCATTGTATCCGACGTATCCCCACTTCTTTTGCTACTTTGAGACCATGTACCAGTGCTTCATATTCCGCGACATTATTTGAGGCACTTAAGTGGATTTGAAGGACATATTTCAATTGATCTTTCTTGGGCGAGGTAAGCACTACTCTAGCGCCCAGCCCTTTTTTCAGTTTTGATCCATCGAAGTGCATTCACCAATAATTGGAGTCTGGCATAGGTGGCTCGTATTGCATCTCGGCCGCCCAGTCCACAAAGAAATCTACCACAGCTTGCGATTTGATCGCATGCCTTCTGTCAAACTGTGGTGCATACGGGGCTAGCTCAATTGCCCATTTTTATCCAGCCACTTGCATCTTTGTTACTCATAATGTCTGATATGGGTGCCTCACAGATCACTTTGATGGGGTGTTCCTGAAAATAGTGTTTGAGTTTCTTGGCCGACATATACACACCATACGCCATCTTTTGATAGTGTGGGTAATTCTGTTTTAAAGCAGATAATACCTCGCTCAGATAATACACTGGCCTTTGCACCGACTTTCCTTCTTCTTTGCGCTCCACTACAATTACTGCACTTACGACTCAGTTGGTCGCGGCTACATAGAGCAACATAGGCTCCTTGGGTAGTGGTGCGGTTAGGATTGGTGTAGTAGACAACATTGTTTTCAACTCTCAAAATGCGACATCCGCTTTGTGGTGTCCATGTGAATTTGTCTACCTTTTTCATTAACTGGTAAAGGGGCAAGGCCTTCTCTCCTAGCCTACACACAAACCGGCTTAACGATGCCAGGCAACCAGTGAACTTCTGCACATTGTTAAGACATTTTGGCAGTTCCATTCTCTCTATGGCCCGGATTTTCATCGGGTTAGCTTCGATACATCGGCTAGACACTAGAAAACCGAGTAACTTTCCTGCAGGCACACCAAAGGTGCATTTTTCCGGGTTAAGCTTCATTCAGAACCGTCTTAAGTTCGCAAATGTCTGTCGGATGTCATTAAGGAGCGTATTGCTTTCCTTAGTTTTTATCACCACATCATCCACATAAACTTGCACGTTTCGACCTATTTGATCATGTAAACATTTTTGCATGCATCGCTGGTACGTTGCTCCAGCATTATGCAATCCAAACGGCATAGTGCGATAGCAATAATCCCCATACAGGGTAATAAATGCAGTCTTTATTTGATCATCCGGGTTTAGGGGTATCTGGTGGAAACCAGAATACGCATCAATGAATGATAACAATTCACTTCCGGTAGTTGAGTCTATGACTTGATCTATTATAGGGAGTGGGAATGGATCTTTAGGACACGCCTTATTCAGGTTCCTGTAATCAATGCACATGCGCCATACCACGGCCACGTTCGGATCATCCTTCTTCTTTTCCACAAGCACCGGATTAGAGAGACAATCCGGATAGAGTACTTCCATGATAAACCCGGCTGCAAGGAGCCTAGCTATCTCATCCCCAATGACTTTTCTTCTGTCTTCGGCGAAACGCCGGAGAGGCTGCTTCACCGGCTTAGCTCTGGGTCTTACGTTCAAAGAGTGCTCGGCCAACTCCCTCGGCACACCTTGCAGATCCTGTGTGGACCAAGCAAAAATATCTCGATTCTGACGGAGGAAGTTGACGAGCTCGCTTTCCTATTTGCTGCTTAACCCGGCACCAATGGTTACGGTGCGCTCTAGGAACTGATCATTGATAGGCACTTTCTTTGTATTCTTGGTTGCTTGGAATGACATGCTTCCATGCGGGTTGGTCAGAGCCGGCATATGCTACTGCGCGGATTGAGCCAATGCCGCCACTTCTAGTATCTTCCTTTTTTCCTGAGCTATCACGAGTGACTCGGCTAAGTTAGATCCGGCTGAGGCGCACTCGATCGAACACCTGAAGTCCCCGGATACACTTATCACTCCCCTATGTCCGGGCAGTTTCATCTTTATGTAGCTGATGTGAGTACTTGCTATGAACTTGTTCAGCACGGGCCTGCCGAGTAATGCGTGATAAGCGCTCTCCAGATTCACTACTTCGAACTCCAAATTTTCAGTCCGGCAATTATCCCTCGTGCCGAATAACACATCAACCCGGACCTTACCAATTGGCTCACAGGAAATACCCGGCACAATGCCGTGAAAGGTGGTCCTCGTTGCTTGCAGCATGTTCTCTGATATTCCCAACTTGTGCATGATATCCTTGTACATAATGTTGATGCTACTGCCATTGTCAATCAGTACTTTGGAAAACCTCACATTGAGATTCAGCCCGATGAACGTCGGATCCAGGACCAGTGCGTAGGTCCCTGGACTAGGCATGATCTTTGGGTGATCCTTAATACTCCACGTAATCTCCTAATCCGACCAAGGCATATATCTTACTACTGCTGGCATTACCGCGTTTACCTTCATATGCCGGTGCTGCAAGCTTTTCCGGTCAGTTTCTTCTATGGTAAACACACAATAGCTTTGATGATGCTCCCTGTATTCATTTCGTCCCTCATTTGCGTGGTAACCTTGGTCTTGCTGTTGGTTGTTATTCACTTGATGCACATCATCCTTTCCTGATTTTCATATCTCGGCGGAGGTGGAGACAACATGAGTTGCTGTCCGTTTCCCCCCATCAGTAATGACTGCCGTGGTACCTCATTCTGAGGTGCTTTGTTCCGAGGTGCCTGAGCATTCCCCGAACTGCCCTGTTCTAACTTCCTCATCCACTCACATTGTCGGGTTGTATGATTTGCCGGACTATTCAGACTTGGTGTATGAAACTTGCAAGGTTGATCCAACATAGACTCGAACGTATACCTCGGTCGATCTTTTCGCTCTTGCCATTGTTTTTTCTGCTCCGGGGTCCAAGGCTTCTTCCCTTCATTTTTCTATTGTCAGTTTTGCCCTCCAGTTTTCTGGCGCTAGCTGGCACCGACATTGGGTTGATCTTGGTCCACCGCTGCCACCTGCTGCGGGGCTGCTTCATTTTTCTATAATCCGGACGTTCGTCCCTTCTTTTTCCCCGGAAATCGTTTCTCCTTGACAACCCAGAGCCATCTCGGCTGTAATACTCCTCATTTGCTTCACTTGACATTAGCCGGGGTTGCGTTGGATCTCCCAAAGCGTACGAATCTGCGATCCGAATCGTCTCAGCCAAAGTGGTTGGCATATCTCGTTGCAGCCTTTGCCACAACATACTTCCATATCTGCAGCCCTGGGCGAACCACGCAATTGCTTGTGATTAAGTTACCCATCGCATGAGTTACGCACGTTGCACCACCGAGTCAAAAAATCTCGGTCTGGCTCATTCGGTCTCTGCCGGCATAACGCCAGCGTCTGCGGCCTGTTGGGCCTCTTGTAAGTGCTTGAGAAGTTGCTAACGAATAACTCCTCACAATCCAGCCAGCAGTTAACACTTCCTAGTGGCAAGTTGTTCAGCCAAACTCTCACTGGTCCTTCCAACATTTGTGGCACATACCTCACTGCCCATCTCAAATTTCTAGTTGCAATCTTGACCGTCGTTGCGTAATCAATCAGCCAATCCTCTTGTCTGGTACTACCATCGTAAGTCCTTGTTCCTCTGGCCAATTAAAAGTTCGGCACTGGCGGCTCCTTCATGATTCGGGGCCCAAAGCATGCCGGACCTGGAGGACCTTGTACCTTGATTAGCTCTGACCTATAAATTCTATCCAGTTTCAGCCTCGCATCATCTGGCTGCAAATTTCTGCTTCCCTGCCTCGACCCAACTATATGGTGCTCCGGTCTGGGGTATCTATCGTTGATCATAGCCGAATAACCATCATTGTATCTTTCCTAATCCGGACAAGCATTCTGCTATTGCGCTGCTTGTCCTGCACTTCTCTCTTGCTGAGGTGCGCGCTGCAGCTGCTGCTGCTGAGGTACATTTTGTCCTGTCCCCATTGGATCACGCTGTCTGGCATTGCCGTTGGCAGTGTTCCTTTGACCGGCATTGCCTTGGTCGCGGTTACCTCGGCCAGCTTCACCTCGGTTGGTGCTATGACGATCTTCATCTACTTGCACTGCTTTGCCTTTTCCAGCTTTCACCGGGTCATAAGGGACCATCTGCTTGTCTCTTCTCCCGGAGTTACCACCTCTTCTCTCCTGGGATTGTGACCAGGAGATGATGCGGCTCCCTCGGATCTTACCGGGTTATTTCTAGCCGAATGAACCACGTGCGACGCACCTGGTGGCGCTGGGTTTGCTTTGTTTATTTCTTCATTTTGCTGGCAAGCGACCCTCAACAAGTGGTTCACCCTTTCTTGTTGCCTTTCCCGGGCCTCCCCAGTTAGACCTTCTAACTCGGACGCAGCCGCATTTGCTGCCCTGAGGTTCTTTGCCAGGGTACTGTACCTCTCCAACCCTCCTGTTACTATCGTGGCTATCTGACCCGGCCTAGGCTTGTATTCCTTGTCAATCCCAGTGATCAGGTTTCTACCTCGGATTTTTACCCCCTCTATGTGATTTGCCTTTGCATATTCCCTCAAAGTAATGTTCAAGGACTGTCGTAACTCTGCTACTTTCTTTGCCTCGGCTAACATTTTCTGCCTAGTTTCTTCTAACTCAGCTTGTGCCTGAGCCGGATCTACCACAGGTGCTATTGGCGTTGCTAGGCTATCTATTGCTTGTTGGAGCACATTCTCTGGCCTCTCTAGTAGGGGAAGCCTAGACCTTGTCTTCTTCGGTGTGACTTCCGGCTTTGGCGCCAGACCCTTGCTTGCTCCTACGTCTGGCGTGGTCATCAGGACCTCAAAGCTGCTAGTGGGGCGAGTGATACGCACGCCACGAGCTGCGCTGAGAGGTGGTTCGCCTCCATCGACGACGTGTCGTGGATGAATGCAGGACTCGTCCACGCCGACGTAGATCTTGTGCGTGCCAAGCTTGATGAAGACGTTGTTGCGCGGAGGGGGATGCCTGCCAAAGCTCCCTGCGTTGTTGCTGACGTAGTCCAGCGCACCAAAGCGCTGAACCAGGAAGGAGACGACGCGCTCGCCGGTGTTGGATATGCTTCCCGTCCGGATTTTCACCCATGCTAGCACCGCTAGCCCCACGGTGGGCGCCAACTGTCGTGGTGGTGGCACGGCAGATGCCATGGATAGGCTAAAGATGAGGCCAATGAGTGCTAGGGGAATCCAGGGAGGGGAAACGTGGTGATTCCATGCACAGATGTTCTTCTATTTTCTCTATCAACAGTGGACACAAGTGCTCCTCGAGCTGTTCGTGAGAAGGAGACTGTCTCTTACTCCCCACAACCTAGCTCTAGAGTTCTAACTTAGACAGAGAAAATGATCGATCCCCTTCTATGGAGGCCCCGGTGCTCCTTATATAGTGGAGCCCGGGTTACAAAGTTAGGGCACACGTGGCAGCATATTCTCTGAATATGCCCCTTGGTTAAAGCTAGATGCTTCTTTATTCCCTTTAACGGCTTGTCCGGGCTTTGGACATAACCCGCAATGTAATCCTTGCCTTTAGGCGTCACCATACACGGGCTACGTCAGCCGACATTGTCCGCGTCATCTTGGTCGCCCCTGACCCGCTGGTCCTCCTCTCTGCTTTGCTTTACTCACGCTACAGCTAACAAAGCCACCTTTTGACCAGTGGGAGATTCCTTCCTTCTCTTGGAAGCCATATGATAGTCCGGCTTGCACGTGGCTAACCTGGCTATGAGGGTACCTGCATAATAGACAGACAAACATGACCGACATATGTTTCATGCCGGCTGGGCTAAGGCTAAAGAGATGCTCCACGGGCCGGGTTACTCCGTAGGTCAGCCTGCCTTGAGGTGACTCGGCCAGCACTTGCTTTGACCGCACCGTACCTCGGCTAACTCAGCCTTTATATCCCGGCGTTACCCTACCCGGGGGTATCCCCCAACAATCCCAGTCTATTCGAAACCTTGAACCTTAACAAGGCAAAAAATAAAATCGAGCATCGCTACTCTCACTTACTGTGTTGGTCGCTACTCTAATTTACTATACTCCCTCCGGTCCATATTATTGTTCTCAACTTATCTAGTTGAGAACAATAATATGGACTGGAGGGAGTAGTACCTTTATCCTCTCTTTGATCTTTTTCTCCACCGTTTAGCATACACAACAGCAGACTAGCACAACCATAGAGTCCGAAAGGAGCGCATAGCCAAATTAATTAGAATTATCCGGATGTTAGCGCAACCGAGCCTGAGGTTTACGAAGAAATTTCTATCTCCCAAAACAATATTTTCTTACATTTCTTGACATTAAATTAATTGGGATCAGGCACCAAGTCGCGCTTGCGGTGTCAAACTCGACGCAGCTTCTCCTTGTTCTAAAATTTTCTGCGGTGGTGTCGGTTATCCAGCGCGAGCTCGCAGAAGTGTTGCGGCGTTGGTGAGTTGCAGCTTAATCATTGACAAGCACATGAGCAGCAGGACGTGTAAGTGTAACCCTATCAGGAACGGCTGAAGGAAATATGCCCTGAGAGACAATAATAAAGTTGTTATTATGTATTCCTTGTATATGATAGATGTTTATTTTGCATGCTATAATTGTATTGATAGGAAACATCAATACATGTGTGTTTAATAAACAAAAGGGTTCCTAGTTATGCCTCTCTTATAGACTAGCTTGTTGATTAACAAGATGATCAAGGTTTCCTGATCATGTACATTGGATGTTGTTCATAACAAGGTCACATCATTTGTGAAATGATGTGATGAACATTCATCCGAAGTATAGCATTACGATCAAGTTATTATGTTTATATTGCTATAACATCATACAAAGTAGTCTTAGTCCTTATACCATGAAATCATGTTAATTGCTAACACCGGAAGAGTATCTTGATAATATCAAACGTCACACCGTAACAGGGTGACCATAAAGGTGGGTTCAGTGCTATGAAGGTGTTATGTTGAGGCTCATGGATCAAGAGTGGAATTTGTCAATCCCGATGACGGATAGATATACTTTGGGCCCTCTCGGTGATATCACATTAAGATAGCTTGCAAGCAAGTGATGTGATCACTAAAATTTATATCACGGGAACGAGAAAAGAGTGCATGTCGGTAACGAGATCAAACTAGGTATTTGGATACCGATGATCGAATCTCAGACATGTATTATATCATGAGACAAAGGGATTAAATTGCTGACGTTAAAGGTTCTCACGATCACAGAAGTCATCGTTGAATATGCAGGAGTCAGTATGGATCTCTAGGTCCCGCTTCTGATTATTGATCTGAGAGGAATCTCAATCATGTCTGCATTATTCGCGAACCATAGGGTGACACACTTAAGGGTTGCCGGACACCATTTAGGAGCACATATGTTCTAGACAAAAGGTTTGCAAAGCGTAGGAAATGTTTTGATAGAAACAGGAATTGTTTCGATAGAAACCGGAATTATTTCGGGTGAAATTGCAGAAAGTGGTTCTGCATGTGATATTGAAATGTTGCAAGGGGTTTTATGTGAATGTTTGTTAATTAAAGTAATTAAAAAAATTCTGAATAAAATAAATAAAAGAGTTTTATTAATTGAGAGTTGCATTTAATTTGGTGGAAATTAAATACATGTGAGTGGGATTTTGGGTGGAGGCCATGTTTATGTGAGTGGAGGTTCACCACATGAATGAAGGAGGGGAGGAGTCCCCCCCTCATGCGCCGGCTATGGGAGGGGAGGGGTCTCCCTTCCTCCTATATAAAGCCCCCCTCTCCCCTCTCACAAACCACACCTCCTCGTGAAGGATCTCTCTCCCCCTCTAGATATTCCCCCATGGTCTCGGATTAGCGAGATACATGTTCCCGGTGGCCTTGCGTCTAGAAGGAGTTGCTGCTTCCGCTGATTCGTTGGAGCGAAGAGGTGGAGGTTGTCCGGTGGCTTGAACGTGTGTGCGAGGACGAATGCGCTGCTGATTTGCGGCACTCAGACTTCCACACGATCTTGAGATCGGCAAGCATACGACTACATCAACCACGAGTTCCTACTCGTTAACAAAACTCGTTGTCTTCAAGGGTAAGTTCTCCATGGATGTATGTCCACCCGTTGCTCTGTATCTAGTAGATAGATCTTGGCATATAGTTCTCATCATAGGATTTTTTTTGTTTTCTATGCTGCGGACCCAACAGTGGTATCAGAGCCTGATCTATGCGTAGGTGCTTTGCACGGGTAGTACACATATGTTTATATGTGAGCGATGATGATCATGTTATTGCATCTTCTATGTACTTTGGATATTGGTGGCATAGTGGGATGAAGCGGCCCGGACCAACCTTACATGTCATCGTACATGAGACCGGTTCCACGACTGACATGCAACTAGTTTTGCATAAGTGGCTAGCGGGTGTCTGTCTCTCCTACTATAGTCAATATCTGATTTACAACGAGTTGCTAATAACTTGGTTATCCTCGTTGTGGTTCATGTTCGTAGGTAAGACCGGTTCTATCTCCGAAAGCGCTAAGCCACGTAAAACTTGCAATTGATAAATTAGAGGCGTCTAGTTTAGATCGTTGCTGGGCTAGTGTCTTGATATGGTATTGTTGTAAGTAGATGTATGATAGATACTCTTACAACTCACTTAACATGTAAGTTCCATAGACCTTGGCCTTACACACAAAGGAATGATAGAGATCATACCACGATGCAAATGATAGAGATCAAATGCATGGACCATATCACCTCACTTCACACATTAGATGTTAGCATCTTATATTGCTAGTTTGGCGCTTTTGGTAGCATTATAAGATGATCCCTCATTTAGATATTAAGATAAAATGTGTTCTTCCTTAAGTATGCACCGTTTTGTGGATCGTGTTTTGAGGCATCACGTGATGATCGGGTGTTCTCGACTCTACGCTTTCATACAACAGGTGTAAGACAGTTTTACACACGTGAATACTAAGGTTCTTACTTGACGAGCCTAGCATGTACAGACATGGCCTCAGAACACGGACCGAAAGGTTAAGCATGAGTCATATAGTTGATATGATGCCCATATAGATGCTCGCCTTTGAAGCTACACTGACTCACGTGATGATCGGACTTGGTGTAGTGGATTTGGTTCATGTAATCACCAAAAGGACACGAGGGATGTCGTTTTTGAGTGGGAGTTCATTAGTAATTTGGATTAGTTGAACTCAATCTATCATAAACTTAGTCTAAATATATTTTACAAATTCTGTTGTAGATGGCACCACCTGCTTTTAATTTCAATGTGTTCATGGAGAAAGAGAAGCTTGCTGCGAACGGTAGCAACTTCACCAACTGGGCTATGAATTTGAGGATTCTCCTCACTGCTGCACAAAAGCAATATGTGCTAGAGGCGCCGCTAGGCCCCCCACCAGCTCCTGATGCCCCTGACGAGGAAAAGAACGTCTATATAACTCGTCAGGAGGACCACAACTTAGTTCATTGCGGCATACTGTATGGGCTAGAGCCAGAACTTCGAAAACGTTTCGAAAATGGCAATGCCTTTGATACCATGGGAGAATTGAAAATGATTTTCGATACCCATGCTGCCGTAGAGAGTTATAATGCTTCTAAAAAGTTCTTTAGCTGCATGATGGAAGAGAACAACTCCGTTAGTGAGCACGTACTCAAAATGTCTGGGTACGCCGATAAGCTTGTGTCCTTGGGAATAACGATTCCCATTGACTTAGGCATACATCGTGTTCTCCAATCTCTGCCACCTAGCTACAAGAGCTTCGTGATGAACTATAATATGCAGGACATGAAGAAGTCTCTTCCCGAGCTTCTATCAATGCTTAAGACTGCAGACGTGGAGATTAGGAAAGAACATCAAGTGTTGATGATCAATAGGACCACCGGTTTCAAGAAGGACAAGAAAGGCAAGCACAAGGGAAAGAAGGGTGGCAAGTCTGTTGCCATGCCCGAAAAGAAACCCCGGGCTGGCCGTAAGTCTGACACCGAGTGCTACTATTGCAAGGGGACTGGCCATTGGAAGCGCAACTGCCCCAAGTATTTTGCGGACAAGAAGTCCAGCAAGGCAAACAAAGGTATATGTGATATACATGTTATTGATGTGTACTTGACTAGTACTCGCAGTAGCACCTGGGTATTTGATACGGGATCGGTTGCTAATATATGTAACTCGGTTCAGGGGCTGCAGAACAAGCGACAACTAGCAAGGGATGAGGTCACGATGCGGGTCGGCAATGGATCAAGAGTTGATGTGATCGCCATCGGAACGCTGCCTCTCCATATGCCGTCGGGATTAGTTATAAACCTGAATAATTGTTATTTGGTGCCTGCACTGAGCATGAACATTGTATCCGGATCATGTTTGATGCAAAGTGGTTATTCGTTTAAGTCTGAAAACAATGGTTGTTTGATTTATATGAATAATATCTTTTATGGTCATGCACCTATGTTGAATGGTTTATTTCTGTTGGATCTCGATAGTAGTATTACGCATATTCATAATGTTGATGCTAAAAGGATTAAACTTGATAATGATATATCTGCATATATGTGGCACTGTCGTCTAGGTCATATTGGCGTTAAACGCATGAAGAAACTCCATTCTGATGGACTTTTGGAATCACTTGATTTTGAATCATTTGATACATGTGAACCATGCCTTATGGGCAAGATGACTAGAACGCCGTTTTCCGGTTCAATGGAACGGGCGACAGATTTATTGGAAATCATACATACCGATGTGTGTGGACCAATGAGTGTGTCGACGCGAGGTGGATATCGTTATTTTGTTACTTTCACGGATGATTCGAGTAGATACGGGTATATCTATTTGATGAAACATAAGTCTGAAACCTTTGAAAAGTTCAAAGAATTTCAGAATGAAGTGGAAAATCATCGTAACAGAAAGATCAAATTTCTGCGGTCTGACCATGGAGGAGAGTATCTTAGTTACGAGTTTAGCACACATATGAAAGACTGTGGAATAGTTTCACAACTCACGCCTGCCGGAACACCACAACATAATGGTGTGTCAGAACATCGTAATCATACTTTATTGGATATGGTTCGATCTATGATGTCTCTGACTGACTTGCCACTGTCATTTTGGGGTTATGCACTGGAAACCGCTGCATTCACTTTAAATAGGGCACCATCTAAATCCGTTGAAAAGACACCGTATGAATTATGGTTTGGAAACAAACCTAAGCTGTCATTTCTTAAAGTTTGGGGATGTGATGTTTATGTGAAGAAACTTCAACCGGATAAACTCGAACCCAAAGCGGAAAAATGCGTCTTCATAGGATACCCTAAGGAAACGATTGGGTATACCTTCTATCACAGATCCAAGGGAAAGGTCTTTGTTGCCAAGAATGGATCCTTTCTTGAGAAGGAGTTTCTCGCGAAAGGTGTGAGTAGTCGGAAGGTAGAACTCGAAGAGGTTATTGAACCTTCTCTTCATGAAATGGCGAGTAGCACAGCACCGGAAGTTGTTTCGGAGTTTACTTCACCTAATGAAGAGAGAGCTAATGATATTGATCATGAAACTCCGAAAGAGGACACTACCGAACCTCGCAGGTTAAGCAGGACACGTATAGCCCCTGAACTGTACGGCAGTCCTGTTATGAATTTCATGATTGATGAAATAGATGACCCTGCGACGTATGAAGAAGCGATGATGAGCCCTGATTCCAACAAATGGCTAGAAGCATGAAATCCGAGATGGAATCCATGTACGAAAACCAGGTTTGGACCTTGGTGGACTTACCTCACGATCGAAAGGTCGTTGAGAATAAATGGATTTTCAAAAGAAAAACTGATGCTGATGATAATATAACCATC
This sequence comes from Avena sativa, assembly GCA_916181665.1. Lineage (NCBI taxonomy): Eukaryota > Viridiplantae > Streptophyta > Magnoliopsida > Poales > Poaceae > Avena > Avena sativa. The sequence goes on along the minus strand of OV702295.1, from coordinate 451,573,354 downwards.
TATAAGGCTCGACTAGTCGTAAAGGGGTTTCGACAAATTCAAGGAGTTGACTACGATGAGACATTCTCTCCCGTAGCGATGCTTAAGTCGGTTAGGATTATGTTAGCAATTGCTGCATATTTCGATTATGAAATATGGCAGGTGGATGTCAAAACTGCGTTCCTCAATGGTAATATTGAAGAAGAGTTGTATATGATACAACCTAAGGGTTTTTTCGATCCTAAGGATGCTGATAAGGTGTGCAAACTTCAGCGATCCATCTATGGACTAAAGCAAGCATCCCGGAGTTGGAATCTCCGCTTTGATGAGGTGATCAAAGAGTTTGGATTTGTCCAAACTTATGGAGAGGCTTGTATTTACAAGAAAGTGAGTGGGAGCAATGTGGCATTTCTGATATTATATGTGGATGACATATTATTGATTGGAAATGATATAGATCTTTTAAACAGTGTTAAAAGTTATCTAAACAGCAAATTTTCGATGAAGGACCTTGGTAAAGCTTCATATATATTAGGCATTAAAATCTATAGAGATAGATCAAGACACCTAATTGGGCTATCGTAGAGTACATACCTTGATAAGATATTAAAGAAGTTTAATATGGATGGAAGTAAGAAGGGGTACTTACCTATGTTGCAAGGCAAGACATTGAGTAAGACTCAAAGTCCGGCTACGGCGGAAGAAAGAGAGATAATGGATAAGATCCCCTATGCCTCAGCCATAGGCTCTATAATGTATGCCATGCTATGTACAAGACCGGATGTGGCACATGCTATTAGTTTGACTAGTAGGTACCAATCTGATCCAGGTTCGGAACACTGGATAGCGGTCAAAAATATCCTTAAGTACTTGAGAAGAACCAAGGATATGTTTCTTGTATACAGAGGTGAAGAAGAGCTAGTCGCTAAGTGTTATGTCGATGCTAGCTTTGACACTGATCCGGATGACTCTAAGTCTCAATCCGGATACGTATTTCTCTTGAACGGAGTAGCAGTTAGTTGGAGGAGCTCCAAACAACCTGTGGTGGCTGGATCAACGATGGAGGCGGAATATGTTGCTGCTTCAGAAGCAGCGCAGGAAGCGGTTTGGATGAAGGAGTTCATAACGGAACTAGGTGTGGTTCCTAGTGCGTTGAACCCAATGGTGATCTATTGTGACAATAATGGAGCCATAGCCAACGCCAAGGAACCAAGGTCTCACAAGAATTCCAAGCATATTAAGCGCCGGTTTCACTCCATCCGCGAGCATGTCAAGGATGGAGATGTAAAGATTTGTAAAGTGCACACGGACCTGAATGTAGCAAATCCATTGACTAAAGTACTCCCTAGGGCAAAAAATGATCAACACCAGAACTCCATGGGTGTTAGATTTATCACTATATAAACTAGATTATTGTCTCTAGTGCAAGTGGGAGACTGAAGGAAATATGCCCTGAGAGGCAATAATAAAGTTGTTATTATGTATTCCTTGTATATGATAGATGTTTATTTTGCATGCTATAATTGTATTGATAGGACACATCAATACATGTCTGTTTAATAAACAAAAGGGTTCCTAGTTATGCCTCTCTTATAGACTAGCTTGTTGATTAACAAGATGATCAAGGTTTCCTGATCATGGACATTGGATGTTGTTAATAATAAGGTCACAACATTTGTGAAATGATGTGATGAACATTCATCCGAAGTATAGCATTACCATCAAGTCATTGTGTTTATATTGCTATAACATCATACAAAGTAGTCTTAGTCCTTAGACCATGAGATCATGTTAATTGCTAACACCGGAAGAGTATCTTGATAACATCAAACATCACACCGTAACAGGGTGACCATAAAGGTGGGTTCAGTGCTATGAAGGTGTTATGTTGAGGCTCATGGATCAAGAGTGGAATTTGTCAATCCCGATGACGGATAGATATACTCTGGGCCCTCTCGGTGATATCACATTAAGATAGCTTGCAAGAAAGTGATGTGATCACTAGAATGTTATATCACGGGAACGAGAAAAGAGTGCATGTCGGTAACGAGATCAAACTAGGTATTTGGATACCGATGATCGAATCTCAAACATGTATTATATCATGAGACAAAGGGATTAAATTGCTGACGTTAAAGGTTCTCACGATCACAGAAGTCATCGTTGAATATGCAGGAGTCAGTATGGATCTCCAGGTCCCGCTTCTGATTATTGATCTGAGAGGAATCTCAATCATGTCTGTATTATTCGCGAACCATAGGGTGACACACTTAAGGGTTGCCGGACACCATTTAGGAGCACATATGTTCCAGACAAAAGGTTTGCAAAGCGCAGGAAATGTTTCGATAGAAACAGGAATTGTTTTGATAGAAACCAGAATTGTTTCAGGTGAAATTGCAGAAAGTGGTTCTGTATGTGATATTGAAATGTTGCAAGGGGTTTTATGTGAATGTTTGTTAATTAAAGTAATTAACAAAATTCTGAATAAAATAAATAAAAGAGTTATATTAATTGAGAGTTGCATTTAATTTGGTGGAAATTAAATACATGTGAGTGGGATTTTGGGTGGAGGCCATGTTTATGTGAGTGGAGGTTCACCACATGAATGAAGGAGGGGAGGAGTCCCCCCCCTCATGTGCCGGCTATGGGAGGGGAGGGGTCTCCCTCCCTCCTATATAAAGCCCCCCTCTCCCCTCTCACAAACCACACCTCCTCGTGAAGGATCTCTCTCCCCCTCTAGATATTCCCCCATGGTCTCGGATTAGCGAGATACATGTCCCCGGTGGCCTTGCGTATGGAAGGAGTTGCTGCTTCCGCTGATTCGCTGGAGCGAAGAGGTGGAGGTTGTCCGGTGGCTTGAACGTGTGTGCGAGGACGGATGCGCTGCTGATTTGCGGCGCTCGGACTTCCACATGATCTTGAGATCGGCAAGCGTACGACTACATCAACCACGAGTTCCTACTCGTTAACAAAACTCGTTGTCTTCGAGGGTAAGTTCTCCATGGATGTATGTCCACCCGTTGCTCTATATCTAGTAGATAGACCTTGGCGTATAGTTCTCATCGTAGGAAATTTTTTGTTTTCTATGCGGCGGACCCAACAACGGCGACCTAGGTGTGCATGTACGGGGGCGCCTAACATGGAGGGCATGGCCAGGTTAGTGCCAACGGGCTCGCCGCCGAGTCTGGCAAGGCTCGCGCCTCTGCAACGCGGGCGTCGTTGACGCGCACCGTGGCCAGTGGGTGCCAAGGAGCTATGCGGCGAGCTACGCGAAGGTTTATACACGTGTATGGTGGTGCGGCTCGATGCTGGCCATGGTAGCAGAGGTCGGCGCCGCAAGAGTTGCCTGTAGGTTGCCTTGAACGGGACAGGTCACAGGCGGCAGCACCGACTGGCTAACCAACACACACATGATTAAAATTGAGTAGGGGCATGAATGGCCAATTTTTCCAAGATATTGGGGAAGATGGTTGTGGAAAGAGAGCCCACATATCAGCGACAGTAGCGTATATTTCTGGTCGGGATCAATTTTTCCAGGTGCGCAAACAGGTTCAGGGTTCAAATTCGACCGGGACTCATAAGTTCAGGTGCCAACGACCAAGATTCCAATTTTAGGATTTGATTTATCTTAGCTCTACGAGTTCAAGGTTTAGAATGGATTTTTTTCCTTTACTATACAAGGATCTACCTGTAATATTTTATGACAAACTAGTTTGTGTGAGATGTTTCGTCAAAAGATGAATAATTATGAAGATGTTGATAAAAGATCCACCAACCTAGTTACAAATCGTCTATTTCCTTGGCCCAATTGACAAGGTGTGATGGAGGGTGCTAGGAAGGATCTAGGTGAGGAGTTCCGAGACCGTGGAGGCCTTGTAGGGAGTCGGTCAGCTAAGGGAAGGGTAGTGGCGGAGGCTTGTCACTTTGCGGTTCCATAGTTGAGAGGCTTTAACGGGTCCGAGTTGCTTTTAATCTCGTAGAGGGGTTGTAGTAGCTTTGTCAATTGCTTAGAAGGGACAAATGGGGGTGAATACAAATCTAACAGGCAAACAGTCATTTAAATCAGACCAAAAACGGTTAAACTCAAATACCACTGTCACGTCAACTCTTCTTGACCCACCCTATAAGTATTCGTATTATCCTTTACGGGCGTGGGCTAGTTTACCCCTGCGTTAACCAGATCTTCTTCTCTGCTCTGCTATTCTCCCGTGTTCCCCTCCACATTACCTTACTCAGTTGCGGTTGCTCGTCTCTAGATCGGAGCTCGCCGTTGCTCTCCTTGCATCCCTACCATGTCCGGTCGCGCTCCCACGCCCCTAATCGAAGATCGTAGCCTTGATTGTCGCATCCTCGTTCGTAGTCGTCGTATCGGAGCTTTGTGTTCCTGGCCTAGTCTCTCACCTCTCGCTAGTCCTTCTCGCACGGCGAAGCGTGGCCCGTCGAGCGATCCGGATCGGCGACTAGCCACAAGCGGTTGCGTGCTATTGCGCACCCCATGCATGGTAGCCCTAGCAGAGGATTTCGACGACCACACTTTCATGGCTACCATGTTGGGCATACGTCCCGACGTGTCACTGATAGACTTGTTGTCGGCTTTCAGGTCTCGTTTTGGGATCAGACGAAATGTGGTCAAGATTGAGGTATGCGCGCCGCCATTTGATTTTTTCGTCCGGTTCGAGCACAGCTCAGACATCAAGTATGTTCTGCATTCTTCCCATTCTTTTGAGTGTTGTGGGGATAAAATGAGCTTCAGGGTTGGCATCGCGCCTGTGGGTGATACGATCGCTTGGAGTAGCTTCATTTCTTCTCAAAACTTGGCTTTGATGGCCTCCCTTTGGATGCTTGGGAATCGGAGGCCCTCAAGCGAGTCGTCAGTAGCCTTGGCGGCGAGCTGGTGGAGATTGTGCCACCGAGCGACAGATGGATCATCAAGGTAAAGGCGTGGTTGAAAGATCCAGACACAGTCCTAAGATATATGAGGTGGATATTCCAAGCAGGCCAAGATGATAACTATGCTGGAAGCACCCGGTCATCATCCACCTAGAGGAGGTTCTGGAATATGTACATGGCATTCATGACCCCGACGAGACGGCCAGAAAGTGTCCTCCTCGCCTGTAGTGTTGGCCTGGAAGGATCGATGGCACAGGGCCATCACTGTTTCGCGACGACGCACACAGTTTCGGTGGGGAACTAGGCATGGACAAGCTGGTGATTCTGATTTTCCTCGAGTGAAGACAGAGATTTAGTGAATCTAAAAGATTGTTGACTTGAGAGTGGAGCAGGTAATTAGCCTGGATTAAACATATGTAAAAGTTTAAATTGTTGTAGTATGTGTGGCTAATAAATTTGTAATATGTATGGTAATAAATTTGTAGTATGTGTGGTATAGTTTCAGTGAAAATGCAACATGGTGTGCCTCAATTTCTTGACTATAATATTCAACGAGGTTTGTTCGAAATGGTGCGTGATTTTGTATGGAACGTGCATGAATAAACCACACAAAATCAGTATATAAATGTTGTTTAAATTTTGTCTGCCTAGGATAAGTATGACGGTTAACTGAACTTAACCGTGAGTAATAACTGAATAAATAGATACTTGATAGTATTTGGTTGCATCAGTACTAATTCGTTACAAAAGTATGTGATAGCTACACAAAACTGGGCTAAACTTTCCAGAAGTTTCTAAACAACGCATCAGCATTGCCTCTACAAAAGCCATTCTTCAGAGTTAGTCTGGACTTAACTGTTTTTCACTAAAAAACTGCAGATCTCCACCAGAAAAGTTGGCTAGCCAATTGCCTTGAGAGGATGTAACTTCAGTGAACATTCAACCACAACAGATTTTTCCTTCCCGCCAAACTTCAAGAGATCTGCATTGTTCATGCACGTCCGCTGCGCTTGAACCGACCCGGTTCAGTACGAACACCCGCGTCGCTGCAACGATTTCTTCGAACGTGAACTCCGACATCTCATGGCAGGGATCATAGGTCCATGTGAATCGGAACCTGGAATATGGCTCTGAGTTGTTACCCGCCATCGGCTCCAGCTGTTGAATCCTCCAACAGGCTAAGTTTAGAGGGATGCTCGCCGCCGCAGTCTGCCAACGACGGTACGGTGGATGGATCTTCTTTGCCGCAGACGACGTGTGCCTAGCGCCCCCCACTACGGTAAGGTTGCATGCGCCGAAGCATGCACGCGATAGTTTCTTGACCTTGGTAGTGCCCTGTCGAGGGTATGTTCCCTCGGTGGGATGCTCCCAGTAATGCATTGAGCTATACCTTGTTTCCCCGGCGCTGAGCACACGAAAATGTTGTCGTGCGTTTTGTCCACAACGCTCGCTTGGCCTTGCTCGATGCCGCCGTCGCCGATGCAGCACATTGTGCGAAACCATCCGTCTCATATGGCAATGGGATACCGACCTTGTAGTAGATCCTCATGGCCTGCCTCAGATGGGCCAAATACCCAAGTTTCGGTGGCGGCCGTAGCTGCGGCTACTTAGGCTGGACCATAACTAAGCTTACCCTAGGTGGTGTGTTGGGGTGGAGCTGCAGAACTAAAGTGGGTTTAATGGGAGAGGGGGAGTGACAGTAGGTATGGAGTCTGGGTACGTGCGAAAATAATCCTCTCCTATTTCCTAAGAGAGTAATAATTCGAAACTCGTTGCACTAACCGCTCGAGCTTTATTTCCCTTATCAACATAAGAGTGCGAAGATATTAAAAAGACCGGTTGTGGCTTTTACCAAATGGATCGATCAATGTACCAGGAAAGGTGGGAGACCAAACAAACCGGGTTCCATTATCACTTACCCCTCCCCTCCCTCCCACTCTTCCTCTTCCACGGGAGCAGAGTGAACATAGAGATTTCTCTACTCTTCCCCCTCCTGCGAGTCGAAGATTGACTATCCTGCGTCATTTGCGGTGTTGTTACTGCAGGTGAGTAGATTATGACATCATTTATCCTGTAGTATCCCCTTCTTGAATTGATAGCCATGTTTCTTAGTAGCAAATGTTCTCATAGATCCTTCCATTAGATTCACTTGTTATTTGCGGTAGCTGTGGGTATGAGCAACCAGTGCAACTACAGTGTGTCCCTGTGTTCCTGGCATCTAGCCATATGTAGGAGGTTTTTTTAGGACTAGTATATGAAAATGTGAATTTAGATAATATGTGCCCCTGCTCTGTTTGATGAATGTCTTGTACATTACTAACCTGGATGTCAAATTGCATCTATGCCACTGCCATATCTGATGAATTTAGGATGTTCCACTAATGCCCACGATGAACTACATCTATGCCACCCAGTTGTTGTTATGGTTAATGTGGTTGGTTTATGCTTGACAATTGTAGGTGCAATGGAAGGTGAAATGAAATCATACTACTGTGACTGGCGTTTAGATATAAACCACGAATCTGCGATGTGCATGATGGCCCAAATATATCGAGCTCGTTGGGGAACCCCAAGAGGAAGGTATGATGAGCACAGCAGCAAGTTTTCCCTCAGTAAGAAACCAAGGTTATCAATCCAATAGGAGCAAGGAAACAACCCAAAGGTGTAGCTAGCTGAACGTTGGTAGGGCGCACTACCGGTGCCAGCAGCAACGTGGAGACCTGCACAACACAACCACAAAACTTTGCCCCCAACTTGCGATGAGGTTGTCAATCTCACCGGTTTTGCTGAAAACAAAGGATTAAACATATTGAATGGAAGGAAGTAATAGTTTGTAGAAAGTAAACACAAAGCAGTAAACAGTTGATTGATTGTATCTAAAAGAAAGGACCGGGGTCCATAGTTCACTAGAGGTGGTTCTCCTTAAGATAAATAACATGCTGGGTAAACAAATTACAGTGGGGCAATTGACAAACATCGACAAAGCAATTCATGCATATACTAATCATCTTGACTCCTTTGGAACTTGATTGGGCATTACAACATTATACATAGACCGCCATCCAACTGCATCTATGACTAATAATCCACCTTCAGGTTATCATCCGAACCCCCTCCAGTATTAAGTTGCAAGCAACGGATAATTGCATTACGAATTACGTGTAAAGTAAACAATACGATTGTTCTATGAACAAAGGATTGTTGTTTTCTCCCTAGTAGCAACAGCACATCTAGTACCTTAGAGATTTCTGTCACTTCCCCAGATTACCAGAGGCATGAACCCACTATCGAGCATAAATACTAACTCTTGGAGTTGCTAGCATCTACTTGGCCAAGATAGCTACTAACAACGGAAAGCATGCAAGATCACAAATAACAAAGACATGATAGAATCAATAATCAATCTGAAATAGTATCTCAATATCCATCGGATCCCCGCAAACACAACATGCAGAATTACAAATAGATGATCTTGATCATGAACGGAGCTCACAAGATCTAGACATGAAAGCACAAAGGAGGAGAACCAGCCATCTAGCTACTACATGGACCCGTAGTCCAGAGATGAACTACTCATGCTTCACATCGGAGGCTTGCATGATGATGAAGAAGGCCTCCAGGGTGAATTCCCCTCTCCGACAGGGTGCCGGGAAGAGCTTCAGATCCCTCCCGATCTAGGGATGGAGATGACAGCGGCTACAGACTCTTTCGTGGATTTTTGATCGGGTACTTAGGGTTTTGGTCCCGAGGGCAATATATAAGCGGAAGGAGAGGCCGAGGGGGTGCTGGGGTCGGCCAGACCACCCCCTAGCGTGGGCCAAGCCTGGCCGCGCGGCCAGGTGGTGTGGCCGGCCCCCAGGTCATCTCCGTCTCATATTCTGGCATCAGATGTCTTCCGAAAAAATAGGCACTTTGGCTTTTGTCCCGTCCAAATCCGAGAATATTCATTTTCTAACTTTCTTAGAACCAAAAACAGCAGAAAACAGGTAGCTGGCACTGTGGCTCTTGTTAATAGGTTAGTCCAAGAAATCATATGAAAAGTACTCCAAAGTGTGGACAAAACACAAGAAAGTAGATAAAACCAAGCATGGAACATCAAAAATTATAGATACATTTGCAATGTATCAGTGCATAGTACTAATACCTACTCCTATCGGTCTAATGATGGAATCTGCTTGACTGAGCGGGGCAAGTTCTATATATGCCATATGTCTGAATTCAGATAGAAAAGTAGCAAGTAGTGATTTAACTCAATTATTCTTGGTAACATATAGGTACTGTTTTTAGGGGGACAACATATAGGCGACGCTCCCCAACCCTTCATTGTGGGAAAGGTGGATCATTTATGGTAATTATGTGGAAATGTCACATGAAAGGATTTGCCTCCTCGAAAAGCTTGCCAGTAATGAGGGGCGTGTAATCCCTATCTACATAGGCACTATCACGGAACAAATGGTGATCCCTGGAACATGCACAATGGTGAGCACTACTTTTTTACCTAACCACAAATCTTTATAGTCTATGGTATCAAATACCCCTGCAGTAACCGCATGTATATCTGGTTATAGAGCTTCTCGAGTATAGTCAGGGTTAGCTACTTGAATATCCGTAGCAGCCCATTGAAGTGCCGGTCATGAACAAGGATCACAAGGTCGAGCATAAAGTGAGGTTCAGGATGGGCGAGGACGGGTGTGCGGTTGATGCATGTAAAATGCATACATGAACTTGTAGTTTGTTGATATGAATTTCCACGTATTTGCTACATATATGATGTTAGGGATTATTAATTCTGTGCCCTTGGTTCTCTAGTCGTGCTCAGTTTTCCCCATGCTCCAAACTTTTGCTCACTTTTCCCCACTTACTTAGTTGAAACTCTTACAAATGCTCATAGCGGACGTCTTCCGTCTTGACCGTCAAATCTGACGAGTGGGGCCCGCACCGGCATTGACCGTTGCTTGTTGACTGGTGGGACCGCTAGGAGACACGTATCGGGCAGCTTGTCTGAACCAGAAACAAACAGATCGAGATACTACCGCACTGCACCGCGCCGCCTGTCCGCCCCCTCCGTCGGCGCCGTGCTGCGTCCGCCGCCGTCATTCCCTCCACCCTATCCCCTATTCCATTCATCGGCGGCACCGCGTCTCCACCAGATCTAACCCACCTTCCCGTTTGGGATTACAAAGCAATGTTAGGTGAGGACACCTAGAAGGCCATTGATACGTCCATTTTGCATCACTATTTTATATCATAATTTACTGTTATTCATTGATATATTTCATATTAAGAGATGATACTTATGTTATTTCATCTATTTTTGCATGATTGATGATTTTTGGAGGATGAACAACCGGAGTCAGGATTCTGATAGAAAAGCACTGTCCAGATGCAAAATTCACAAAGATCAGAAAATTCCGGAAAATATACGGAATTTCCTATTTTTCCAGAAGACGAAGGAGGCCAGAAGAAGGAGTGGAGATGGGCCACTGGGGGCCCACACCCTTGGTGGCACGGGTCCCCCTGGCCGCGCCACCAGGTGGTGTGGCCACCCTGGCCCACCTCCAGCATCACCCTTTGGCGTATATAATCCCCTCGAAACCCTAAGACTTGGGGAGCGACCATAGAAAGATTTCGCCACCTCTACGGGGCAGAAAACTATATAGAGAGAAAGAGCTCTCCGACAGGCAGAAATCTGCCGAGGAAATTCCTTCCTGGAGAGGGGAGATCGTCGCCATCAACATCGTCATCAAGCTAGACTTCATCAGGATCATCATCATCATCTCCACCAGCAACATCATCACCACTCCGTACCACTATAACAATTGGGTTGAATCCTGCATAGTTCTTAGGGGAAACTTTCCTAGTGTTGATTACTTGTAGTTGATGCTATTGAGTGGAACCATTGAATTATTGTTCATGTTCAGATTGTTACTTATCATTATTTCATCTCTGATCTTGATCCATATGATGTCTCGTGAGTAGTTCGTTTAGTTCTTGAGGACATGGGAGAAGTCATGTTGTTAGTAGTGGAATTGTGTTGAGAAAGATTTAATGGTTTGATAATTAAGTTGTGGTGTTATTCTTCTAGTGGTGTCATGTGAACTTCGACTACATGATACTTCACCTTTATGGGCCTAGGGGAATACATTGTGTATTTGGCTACTAATCGTGGGGTTGCCGGAGTGACAGAAACCCGAACCCCCGTTAGGAAACCTTTGCATAAGGGAGTGTAGGATCTCAAAGTTTAAGGCTATGGTTAGGTTTTTATCTTAATTACTTTCTTGTAGTTGCGGATGCTTGCAAGGGGTATAATCACAAGTATGTATTAGTCCTAGGTAGGTCAGTACATTAGCACAGGTTCACCCACACAACACTTATCCAACCAGAGAAGATTAATCCGCTATATGAAGCGAAAGCACTTGACAATATTACCATGTGTCCTCGAGAATGTTTGGTCATCTTAAGTAATACAACCAGCTTGTCCTTTGCTAAAGAAAGGATTGGGCCACTTGCTGTAATTATTATTATTGTATTTTATTTACTCGCACTTTATTTATCTGCATTATCAAAACCCCCTAAAAATCCGTTTGCTAAGTATTTACAGAGAATTCCTGATCCAAGCCACTTGTCAACACCTTCTGCTCCTCGTTGGGTTCGACACTCTTATCGAAAATACTGCGATACACCCCTATACTTGTGGGTCATAAAGACTATTTTCTGGTGCCGTTGCCGGGGAGTGAAGCGCTATTGAAGAGTGGAACTAGTAAAGGAAACTTCTACTATGAGTATTGTTTATTTCTGTTTGTTACTTTATTTTCAATATGGATAATTCACTTAGTTTCTTATTTTCGAATGCTACTACCACTGCTAAGGTAGTAGATGAACTACCACCTGCTGAAATTGATCCTTTTAAAATACCTACAAAAATTGTTGACCGTGTTATGGATAACTACTATTTTGGAGATGGAACTATCCATCCCGGTGATCATTTGCTTTTTATACATGAATTATGCGGATTGTTCAAGTGTGCAGGTATTACCACAGATCAAGTTAAGAAAAAGTTATTCTCTGTATCATTGAAAGGAAGAGCTGAGGAGTGGTATAAGCTGCTAAAGAATGGCCAATCTCTTAAATGGGAGGAAATTGCACCTCTCTTTTATTCCAAATTTTATCCTCCTAGTGAGATTCATAGAGATCGAAATCAAATATACAACTTTTGGCCTTGTGATGGAGAGAGTACCACCCAACCTTGGGGGAGATTGAAGTCACTAATACTCAAATGTCCTATTCATGAGCTCCCTAAAGATATTATTATCAATAACTTTTATGCAAGGCTTTCTCTTCATGATAAGGATTTATTGGATGCTTCTTGTGCTGGATCATTTACACCTATGAAAGAAGAAGCTAAATGGGATCTTCTAGACCGTATTCAAGACAATTCTGAAGCATGGGAGAATGATAAAGGAAGAAAGTCAGGTATAAATTATGATTATGAATGCATTAAATCTTTTATGGGAACTGATGACTTTCATAATATTAGTAATGCTTATGGTCTTGATTCTCAAGTTATTGCAAATTGTTTTAAGGCTTTTGCCTCTTATATTAAAATTCCCTAAAAGGAATGGAACAAGTATCATGCACCATATAAAGATATTGTTGATTGTGTTCCTGCTAGAAATACTGAAGTTTGCACCGTTGATCATATTTTACCTGAACCTTACATCGAGAAAATACCTTTCCCTGATAAGGTAAAGGAGCATTCTATGATAACTAGTATGGTTAACAAAAGTACAAAAAAGCTGTAAAACCCGATGAACAAATAAACGTTGAACCTTCAGTAGCAATTGTGAAAGACCTTGTCACTAAAAGTGTAGAAGATGGACACATTATATTTTGTGAGGATGTGATACATTGCAAATGTATCTATAATTTTTGATGTTCCATGCTTGGTTTATCCACTTTCTTGTGTTTTGTTCACACTTTGGAGTACTTTTCATATGTTTTCTTGGACTAACCTATTAACAAGAGCCACAGTGCCAGCTGCCTGTTTTCTGCTGTTTTTGGTTCCAGGAAAGTCAGAAAATGAATATTCTCGGAATTGGACAGGACAAAAGCCAAAATGCCTATTTTTCCGGAAGTCATCAAGTGCCAGAATACGAGACGGAGAGGGGCCAGGGGGCCACCACACCACCTGGCCACGCGGCCAGGCCTGGCCCGCGCCAGGGGGCGGTGTGGCTGCTCCCGGCACCCCCTCGGCCTCCCCTTCCGACTGTAAGATGCCCTCGGGACGAAAACCCTAAGTGCCCGATCAAAAAATCCATGAAAGAGTCTATAGCCGCCGTCATCTCCATCCCTAGATAGGGAGGGATCTGAAGCTCTTCCCGGCACCCTGCCGGAGAGGGGAATTCACCCTGGAGGCCTTCTTCATCACCATGCAAGCCTCTGATGTGATGCGTGAGTAGTTCATCCTTGGACTACAGATCCATGTAGTAGCTAGATGGCTGGTTCTCCTCCTTTGTGCTTTCATGTCTAGATCTTGTGAGCTCCGTTCATGATCAAGATCATCTATTTGTAATCCATACATGTTGTGTTTGCGGGGATCCGATGGATATTGAGATGCTATTTCAGATTGATTATTGATTCTATCATGTCTTTGTTATTTGTGATCTTGCATGCTTTCCGTTGTGAGTAGCTATCTTGGCCAAGTAGATGCTAGCAACTCCAAGAGTTAGTATTTATGCTCGATAGTGGGTTCATGCCTCTGGTAATCTGGGGAAGTGACAGAAATCTCTAAGGTACTAGATGTGCTGTTGCTACTAGGGAGAAAACAACAATCCTTTGTTCATAGAACAATCGTATTGTTTACTTTACACGTAGTTCGTAAAGCAATAATCTGTTGCTTGCAACTTAATACTGGAGGGGGTTCGGATGATAACCTGAAGGTGGATTATTAGTCATAGATGCAGTTGGATGGAGGTCTATGTATAATGTTGTAATGCCCAATCAAGTCTCAAAGGAGTCAAGATGATTAGTATATGCATGTATTGCTTTCTCGGTGTTTGTCAATTGCCCCATTGTAATTTGTTCACCCAGCATGTTATCTATCTAAGGAGAGCCACCTCTAGTGAACTATGGATCTTGGTCCTTGTCTTTTACATTCAATCTATAAACTGTTTACTGTTTTGTGTTTACTTTCTGCAAACTTTTACTTCTTTCCATTCGATACGTTTAATCCTTGGTTTTCCGCAAAACACGGTGAGATTTACAACCTCATTGCAAGTTGGGGACAAAGTTCTATGGTTGTGTTGTGCAGGTCTCCACGTTGCTTCTAGCACCGGTAGTGCGCCTGCCAAAGCTCAGCTAGTAACACCTTTGGGGTGTTTCCTTGCTCCTACTGGTTCGATTAAACCTTGGTTTCATACTAAGGGAAACTTGCTGTTGTGCTCATCATACCTTCCTCTTGGGGTTCCCAACGAGCTCTACATCAATCACGCACCAGCACTTTTCTGGGCGCCGTGCATTGAGCCATCAAGCATTTTTATGGCGCCTTTGCCGGGAGTCAAGGGCATCTTCACAAGGGGGGTCCCTCATAACCAATCTCTTTACTTTGTTATTTTGTTTTGCTTAGTTTGTTTTTGTTTTTGTTTGCTTGTTTCTTTATCAAAAACACACAAAAAATTAGTTTTACTAGTTTGCTTTCTTATTTGAAAAACACAAAAAAATTAGTTCCTATCTTGAGTTGCCACTATGTCTAGCCTTGCTCCAATCACTATGTCACCCGAGGAAATGATTTTTGCTTTTAAACAAGGAATTGAGGAAAGTTTTAAGCAAGCTTGGTCTAGAATCTCCGATCTACATGAAAAAACTGAGCCTAAAATGACTCAAAGCTTGTTCCTTAGCAGTTTTTATCTTGGGATTGATCTTTGCTATAGATATGCTTTAGATGATGTTGTGGGATGAGATTTCCTCCAATGTAATGAGGATGATGCTATTAATGCTATAAAGAAATTTATCCTCACTTACAACATGCCTAGCCAAACTGATATTTCTTTCGCAAAAATATTTGCTAGGTTGAACACTCTTGAGACTAGCACTACTAGCTTAGAAAATTGCTACAATACGCTTAGGGAGCATCACAATCATGTTCCAATAAATTCTGAACCATCAAAGTGGCTCCCTACAGTAAAGATTGAGATGAACACTGAAACTTTTCAAGCTCGCTGTGATATCATGTCTGAATTTTGTCTTATGCCCAACGATATTTATAAATCTCTGAATATTTGGGGGCTCACTAAAGGAGGAAAAGAAATATCCCTTGCTAATAATACTACCATATTAACTCTTGTAATAGCTGAAGGAGTGTTCACAAAGATCCTTGTGAAAACGATTTCTATTGATTATCTTGTTATTGAATGTGCAGGAAAAAGACAAATTACACTTGGAAGGTCCTTATTAGAACTCCTTGAGGCAATAATAGATGTGGGAAAGGGGACCATGCTCCTTTCTTATCCACCAAACAATCATATTTTCCCCAAGGTTAAGAATAAAAGTAAGAGAGGTAAGGGCAAGAAATTTGGTCTTAATGCTTCTTCATTTGAGAACACTTGATTCTTTCTTTGCTTCTTATGCCTAACTTAAAGACGTTAAAGAAAAGTACTTATTGGGAGATAACCCAAAAGTTTTAGATGAGTCTTGGAAGTTATTACTTCAGTAATAACCTCTCCTTATCCTTTTTATTTTCTTTTTGTGCCAAGAGTAACCTCTAATGAGAGAGAAGTAATGATTGGAAAAGTTGCTGTCCCGAAACAGATTTCTGTGCTTCACCGTAAAAATTCGTGTAAATTCTCTGAACGTCTTTTTGAGGCGTGAATTTTTGTGCTTCTGCCCCAGGTTGTTATCTAACTTTAGTTAGTTCAACACTTTTTGATTTGAGCAACAGAAGGTTTTCGAAAAAATTCTTCTTTACCTGCTGGTCTGTTTTGACAGATTTCTGCCATTTTCTGCATTTGCTTCTTGTTGGTTCCTTTTTGAGTTCTTTTGGGGAATTGAGCTTTTTGAGGGAAGTACTACAGTATCTAGTGTTCTAATGGAAGTTTATTTGGTGTTAGAACTGAACCTTAAGACTTATTTATCTTGAGTGCACTAATGTTGCTAATAAAGATTGTGTGAAGTTTTGTATGAAGGAAAAATTTCAGGTGTATGGAAGGAATGAGTAATGAGATGAAGGATGGACTAAAGCTCAAGCTTGGGGATGCCACGCGTGTCACCCCAAGAAATATCCAAGAAGTACAAGCATCAAATCTTGGGGATGCCCAAGGCATCCCCTTCTTCATCAATAAAAATCCCAGGTTTCTTCCAGACGCTTCATTTTTATTGTTTCATGCACAGTTGTGTTGTTCTTGGAGCGTCTTCTTTTTTGTTTTGGTTTTGGTTTTTCATTTGCTTGGTTTTCTTAGTTTGCTGAATAAATTGGTTGGACCCCCTGTTTCATACATTGGTTTGCAAATAGTTTGGTTTGGTTTGGAAAAGAGTAGGAAAGTTCATGCTTATGTGGTAAAAAGAGCTTGTTTTTGACTGTGGCCTATGCTTTGTCATGCCATGCTTGATATTGTTTTGGCTTTATGCTTAGTATTCTTTGCTGTAGCATGACTTGTTATAAACAATTGAGATTGCTTAATGTGCCTTGGATGAATCATGCGTTGTTTTAGCATATTAAAGCATAGTATAGTTGTATTCTCCTTTGATGCTTTATTTGGGTTGACTTGGCGCATGCTCACACCATGTTATGACTATCCAAAGTCACCATAGCCTTTATGATCCTTTAGTTTTCAACTTGTAGTATCACTTTATGCTTTGGTCATTGATGTTTTGTCGCTCTGCATGATTATGGCCATTATTGCTCTCTTAGTTTGTCGCTCCCAGTCTTTTGCTAGCCTCCACAACAAAGTATGAGTTCCACTCATGCATCCAACTCCCTAAACCAAGTTATTCCAAAGAGTCCACCATACCTACCTACTAGCTTATGCTATTCCAAGTATATTCATGCTTTTGTTTACCTTCCAAATTAAACTTGTTATGAGAAAACTAGTGATTAAAGCTCTCACGAACTTGATGGCACACTTTACTTTTCTTGCCCTTAATAAACTTGAACCATTGGGTCCTTCTTTGTTGCGTATATGCTTGCGCTTTATAAGTTGAAATTAGCAGAACCATGTTTCATGGGGAACGCTTTCAACATTGCACTTGTACTTTGTACCCTGTTGATATCATGTTCTTTTGCTTACGGACCCCGACGGTGTGAAATAAAAGTGGAACTTGTAAGATCATGGAGTTTGTATGTGTGTTAGAGAAACGCCTGGGCCGCTAGCCTAAGCCATGCCTAATCATGGTGGAAACTTGCAGCATCACCATAATGAGCACTCTATGAAGCATCCTCAATAAAAACCTATGCAAATAGCAAATAAAAAGATCGCTGAGATGCTCATTGTCTGCTTGCCTTGTCATTTTGATTATGGGAAAGCTCCCGTATCATGTGCAAGGGGTACCCCGTTGGCGGTTCTTAATGATACACATGTACTTACAATGACAAGAGCTTACTCGTGACTGAAGTTGAGTAGCATGAGGATCGGTCTTCGTAAGTAAGGGGCATGAGATTTCGGTTTATAACTTGTCAAGCATATCCTCTTAGTTGTGTCACTTTAATCTTAATCACCTTAAAGATGCTTATGATAGGGGCAATGAGAGCTGAAAGCTATAAGTACCATAATTTTTGGAAGCTCTTTATGAGAATTGAATCCCTACTTCCTTTTACAAAAGGCCTTTCTTCCACCATTATATTGAGTCTCCACCTTCTATCTTTATGCACCTACTTTGAGAACATAGTGGCCATTCTTAGTTCTATGTGCATTGTCCCAAGACTAGTTGATTGATGCATAACTTGTTATTTCTTGTTTTAAACTATTGTATCTAGTCACTCTTATGAACTTTGAAGGTGTCCTATGCATTTATATTTGCTACTCTATGAGGGACAAGCTGAATACTATTATGCTATGTTTTCTTTATGTGAAACAAACAAACGTCTTGCAAAGCATTGTTATTCATGAATCTTTTGTTTGTGCCTTTTCATGTTGCATCATAGTTTCTTTGCTTATTGCTAGAACTTTGTCTTTCATGTTATGATTGAAGTACTATGATCCCAGCTTTGAATGTTTTGCAAATACTTTGATCAAGTCTTTGATGGTGCATGTCACCTCAAAAATTATTCTTTCTTTTTATCACTTACCTACTCGAGGACGAGCAGGAGTTAAGCTTGGGGATGTTGATACATTGCAAATGTATCTATAATTTTTGATGTTCCATGCTTGGTTTTATCCACTTTCTTGTGTTTTGTTCACACTTTGGAGTACTTTTCATATGATTTCTTGGACTAACCTATTAACAAGAGCCACAGTGCCAGCTGCCTGTTTTCTGTTGTTTTTGGTTCTAGGAAAGTCAGAAAATGAATATTCTCGGAATTCGACGGGACAAAAGCCAAAGTGCCTATTTTTACGGAAGTTATCAAGTGCCAGAATACGAGACGGAGAGGGGCTAGGGGGCCACCACACCATCTGGCCACGCGGCCAGGCCTGGCCCGAGCCAGGGGGTGGTGTGGCCGCTCCCGGCACCCCCTCGGCCTCCCCTTCCAACTATAAGATGCCCTCGGGACGAAACCCTAAGTGCCCGATCAAAAATCCACGAAAGAGTCTGTAGCCGCTGTCATCTCCATCCCTAGATCGGGAGGGATCTGAAGCTCTTCCCGGCACCCTGCCGGAGAGGGGAATTCACCCTGGAGGCCTTCTTCATCACCATTTAAGCCTCCGGTGTGATGCGTGAGTAGTTCATCCTTGGACTACGGATCCATGTAGTAGCTAGATGGCTGGTTCTCCTCCTTTGTGCTTTCATGTCTAGATCTTGTGAGCTCCGTTCATGATCAAGATCATCTATTTGTAATCCATACATGTTGTGTTTGCGGGAATCCGATGGATATTGAGATGCTATTTCAGATTGATTATTGATTCTATCATGTCTTTGTTATTTGTGATCATGCACGCTTTCCGTTGTTAGTAGCTATCTTGGCCAAGTAGATGCTAGCAACTCCAAGAGTTAGTATTTATGCTCGATAGTGGGTTCATGCCTCTGGTAATCTGGGGAAGTGACAGAAATCTCTAAGTTACTAGATTTGCTATTGCTACTAGGGAGAAAACAACAATCCTTTGTTCATAGAACAATCGTATTGTTTACTTTACATGCAGTTCGTAAAGCAATAATCTGTTGCTTGCAACTTAATACTGGAGGGGGTTCGGATGATAACCTGAAGGTGGATTATTAGTGATAGATGCAGTTGGATGGCAGTCTATATATAATGTTGTAATGCCCAATCAAGTCTCAAAGGAGTCAAGATGATTAGTATATGCATGTATTGCTTTCTCGGTGTTTGTCAATTGCCCCGCTGTAATTTGTTCACCCAGCATGTTATCTATCTAAGGAGAGCCACCTCTAGTGAACTATGGATCCCGGTCCTTGTCTTTTACATTCAATCTATAAACTGTTTACTGTTTTGTGTTTACTTTCTGCAAACTTTTACTTCTAATTCGATACGTTTAATCCTTTGTTTTCCGCAAAACACGGTGAGATTGACAACCTCATCGCAAGTTGGGGACAAAGTTCTGTGGTTGTGTTGTGCAGGTCTCCACGTTGCTACTAGCACCGGTAGTGTGCCCTGCCAAAGCTCAGCTAGTAACACCTTTGGGGTGTTTCCTTGCTCCTACTGGTTCGATTAAACCTTGGTTTCATACTGAGGGAAACTTGCTGTTGTGCTCATCATACCTTCCTCTTGGGGTTCCCAACGAGCTCTACATCAACCACGCACCAGCACTTTTCTGGGCGCCATGCATTGAGCCATCAGGATGCTTCTAATATTGTTTCACATCCTAGTTGAACTAGGAAAGCTAGTGTCCCTGTGCTTTCTGTTAGAATTGGTGATCATTGCTATTATGGTTTATGTGATATTGGTGCAAGTTGAAGTGTTATTCCTTATGAGCTTTACAAAGAAATTATGCATGAAATTGGTCCCTATGAACTAGAAGAAATTGATGTGGTTATTAACCTTGCTAATAGAGAGACCATCTCTCCAATTGGTATTGTAAGAGATGTGGAAGGTCTTTGTGGTAAGATTAAATATCCTACAGATTTTCTAGTACTTGGTTCAGCGGCTAGTAAAACTTGTCCTATAATTTTTGGTAGACCTTTCTTGAACACTTGTGGAGGCATTATAGATTGTAAGAGGGAGAAAATTTTAACTAAATTTGATGGAGAATCTTATGAGTTTAATTTTTCAAAATTTGTTAAAGTTCCTTATGAAAATGAATTGCCTGATGAGGATTTTAGAGTTGAACAACTTGCTTCTATTTCTCTTGCTCCTAACAATGTTTTGTAGCAATATATGTAAGACCACGAAAGTGAGATCTTCATGGAAGAAATAAATGAGATTGACGAGATTCTCCTTCGTCAACCCAAGTTGCTTAAGCATAACTTACCTATGGAAGATTTGGGTACCACATTACCACCTAAAAAGGATCCAGTTTTCGATCTGAAACCATTACCTGACGATCTTAAATATGCTTACATTGATGATAAGAAAACATATATTGTTATTATTAGTTCTAAACTTTCAGGAAAGGAAGAGGAAAGATTATTAGAAGTATTGAAGAAACACCGAGGAGCTATGGGTTATACTCTTGATGATTTAAAAGGAATTTCTCCTACTATATGTCAGCATGCTATTAATATAGAACCTGATGCAAGACCAGTGGTAGAACATCAACGTCGTTTAAATCCTAAGATGAAGGAAGTGGTAAGAAATGAGGTATTAAAACTCCTTGATGCTGGTATTATTTATCCTATTGCTGATAGTCAATGGGTTAGTCCCGTTCATTGTGTCCCTAAGAAAGGAGGAATTACTGTTGTGCCTAATGAGAATAATGAGCTTATTCCCCAAAGAGTAGTAGTTGGTTATAGGATGTGCATTGATTTCATAAAGGTTAACAAAGTTAGTAAGAAAGATCATTACCCGCTGCCTTTTATTGATCAAATGTTAGAAAGGTTGTCTAGGAAGATTCATTTTTGCTTTTTTGATGGATACTCTGGGTTCTCTCAAATTGCTGTTAAACAACAAGATCAAGAGAAAACCACTTTTACGTGTCCTTATGAAACTTATGCTTATAGGCGTATGCCTTTTGGTTTGTGTAATGCTCTTGCTACTTTTCAAAGATGCATGTCTACTATCTTTGATGGTTTTTGTGAGGAAATTGTGGAAGTATTCATGGACAATTTTTCCGTCTATGGAACTTCTTTTTATAATTGTCTACACAACTGATGTCTACACACGCTTCTATTCTTGTAGACAGTGTTGGGCCTCCAAGCGCAGAGGTTTGTAGAACAACATCAAGTTTCCCTTAAGTGGATCACCCAAGGTTTATCGAACTCAGGGAGGAAGTGGTCAAAGGTATCCCTCTCAAGCAACCCTGCAATCAAGATACAAGAAGTCTCTTGTGTCCCCAACACACCCAATACACTTGTCAGGTGTATGGGTGCACTAGTTCGGCGAAGAGATAGTGAAATACAAGTAATATGGATGATTATAAGTGGTAATTGCAATCTGAAATAAGAGTGGCAGCAAGCAAACATGTAACAGAACTGATTGTAAACAGTGTTTCAATGCTTAGAAACAAGGCCTAGGGATCATACTTTCACTAGTGGACACTCTCATATAAATATCTTCTCTTCATGATTCTACCCTGAACTACTCTCCGATTGGACGACGTAGGGCTATAACAGCACACCTTAAATTTCGCATTCCCCATCTAGATAACCCCTCACTTTCACCTTGAGCGCTAGATGGTTCCAACAAACACCACAATCTCATAGAGACACCCAACTCAAATTATACTCATGATAAGTATGTATGTAATATTAGCCAAAGTGCCACACGG
The DNA here is from genome assembly GCA_916181665.1 of Avena sativa. Classification (NCBI taxonomy): domain Eukaryota; kingdom Viridiplantae; phylum Streptophyta; class Magnoliopsida; order Poales; family Poaceae; genus Avena; species Avena sativa. The sequence goes on along the minus strand of OV702295.1, from coordinate 451,551,458 downwards.
TGTGCACACTGTCAACTTCACACACGTGGGGATAAGTAGAGATTAAGTAAAGCACTTGAGTAGTAGAATAGATCTATAGATTACAAAGCTCATGATCTCAATAAGATCATGCATAGAGAGAGACATGAACACATAGCTACTTGTAGATCCCTTAGCCTCGAGAGAGAACTACTCCCTCCTCATCATGGGAGTCAGCAACAACGATGGAGATGGTGGTGGAGTCGATGGAGATGGATCTGGGGGCACTTCCCCGTCCCGGCAGGGTGCCGGAACAAAGACTTCTGTCCCCTGAATCTCCTCTTCGGTGGTGGCAGCGCTGCAGAACTTTTCGAGGAATTCTGATCTTGTACCTAGGGTTTTCGTCTCGGGAGTCTTTTATAGGCGAAAGGGAGATGTCAGAGGGTGGACCAGGGGCCCACACCACCTGGTGGCGCCGCCAGGGGGTACCCACGCCACCATAGGGTGTGGCCAGCCCCTGGCCCTCCTTCGGCTGCCCTCCGGACTCCGTGTTCCTTCTGGTAAAATATTGACTTTGGCTTTTGTCCCGTCCAATTCCGAGAATATTTCCTTACTAGCTTTTCTGAAACCAAAAACAGCAGAAAACAAGCAACTGGCACTGTGGCATCTTGTTAATAGGTTAGTTCCAGAAAATGTGTAAAAATACTCCAAAGTGTGGACAAAACATAAGAAAGTAGATATAAAACAAGCATGGAACATAAAAAATTATAGATACGTTTACAATGTATCAACATCCCCAAGCTTAACTCCTGCTCGTCCTCGAGTAGGTAAGTGATAAAAGAAAGAATAATTTTTAAGGTGACATGCACGATCACAATCTTGATCAAGGTATTTGTAAAACATTGATAGCTGGGATCATAGTACTTTAACATAGCATGAAAGATATAGTTCTAACAATAAGACATATCAACTATATTGTAACATGAATGGGTACAAACAAAAGATTCATGAATAACAATGCTTCGAAAGACGTTTGTTTGTTTCACATATAGACAACATAATGAGAATGGTATTCAGCTTGTCCCTCATAGTGTAGCAAAACATAAATGCATAGGACACCTTCAAAGTTCATAAGGGTGACTAGATACCAATAGTTTAAAAACAAGAAATATCAAAGTTATGAATCAATCAACAAGTCTTGGGACAATGCACATTAAACTAAGAATGGCCACTATGCTCTCTCAATAGGTGCATAAAGATAGAAGATGGAGACTAAACATAAAAGTAAAAGAAAGGGCCTTCATAGAAGGAAGCAGGGATTCGAGTCTCATAAAGAGCTTCCAAAAATTATGGTACTTATTAGCTTTCAGCTCTCATTTCCCCTATCATAAGCATCTTTAGGTGATTAAGGTTAAAGTGAACAAATATGAGGATATGTTGGACAAGTTATAAGCTGAAAATCTCATGCCCCTTACTTACGAGTATCGTTCCTCATGCTACTCAACTTTAGTCACAGGTAAGTTCTTGTCATTGTAAGTACATGTGTATCATAGAGAACCGCCAACAAGGTACCCCTTGCCTGATGATACAGAAGCTTTCACATATCAAAATGACAAGGCAAGCAGATAATGAGCATTTAAGTGATCCTTTTATTTCCTATTTGCATAGGTTTTTTTTCTTTTTTCTTTCCTATTTGCATAGTTTTTTTATTGAGGATGCTTCACAGATTGCTCACTATGGTTATGCTGCAGGTTTCCACCATGATTAGGCATGGCTTAGAACAGCCGCCTAGGCGTTTCTCTAACACATATACGAACTCCATGAGCCTTACAAGCTCCCCTTTCATTTCACACCGCCGGGATCCATAAGCAAAAGAACATGATATCAACTAAATAAAGTGCAATGTTGAAAGCGTTCCCCATGGTAACATGGTTTTGCTAATTCACAACTTACAAAACGCAAGCATATACACAACATAGATGGGCACAATGGTTCAAGTTTATTAAGTGCAAAAAAGTAAAGTGTGCCATCAAGTTCGTGAGAGCTTTAATCACTAATTTTCACATAACAAGTTTAATTCGAAAGGTAGATAAAAACATGAATATACTTGGAGTAGCAAATGCTAATAGGTAGGTATGGTGGACTCTTTGGAATAACTTGGTTTTATTTGGAGTTGGATTCATGAGTGGAACTCATACTTGGTATGTAGGCTAGCAAAAGACTAAGAGCGACCAACTAAGATAGCAATAATGGCCATAATCATGCAAAGCGACAAAACATTATTAATTAAAGCATAAAGTGATATTACAAGTCGAAAACTAAATGATCATAGAGGCTATGGTGACTTGGTATAGTCTTAACATGGTGTGAACATGCGCCAAGTCAACCCAAATAAAGCATCAAAGGAGAATACCACAATATTATGCTTTTATATTCTAAAACAATGCATGATTCTTTCGAGGCACATTAAGGAATCTCAATTGTTTGTAACAAGTCATGCTACAACAATAATCACTAAGCATAAAGTCAAAGCAATATCAAGCATGATATGATAAAGTCTAGGCCACATCCAAAACAAGCTTCCTTTTGTACCACTATAAGCATGAAACTTCCTACTCTTTTCCAACACCAATCGAAAACTAAAGCTAAACGCAGTGCTAGCAAAGAAGAACACTCGCAGAACAATAAGAGTGAAAACTATAGTGTTCTAGGCAATGAATAACGATGTGTGTCTCTCTCCAAAAGAAGTGTGTTGGGATCCAACCAACTTATTTAAGCAAATTAAGCAAAAGAAAACTAAAAACAAAAATGAAGACGCTCCAAGAACAACACAATTGTGCATGAAACAATAAAAATGAAGTGTTTGGAAGAAAACCTGAGATTTTTATTGATGAAGAAGGGGATGCCTTGGGCATCCCCAAGCTTTGACGCTTGTACTTCTTGAATATTTCTTGGGGTGACACGAGTGGCATCCCCAAGATTGAGCTTTTGTCCATACTTCATCTTATCACATTGTTCTTCCCTACACTTTAAAATTTCCTTCATACAAAACTTCACACAATCTTCATTAGCAACATTAGTGTATTCAAGATAATAAGTCTTTGGGTTCAGTTTCGACACAAGTAAAACTTCCATTGAAACACAAGCTACTGTAGCAATTTCTTCTAAAAGCTCAAGTGATCAAAGAGAACTCAAAGAGAAAGAGACTAAGAAGCAAATGCAAATAATGGCAGAAATCTGTCAAAACAGACCAGCAGGTAAAAACCGATTTTTTAGAAGACCTTCTGTTGCTCAAATCGAAAAGTGTTAAACTAACAAAAGTTAGATAACAACCTGGGGCAGAAGCAAAAAATATTACAGCTCAAACAGACGTACATAGATTTTTCACGAATTTTTACAGCGAAGCACAAAAATCTGTTTCGGGACAACAACTTTCCCAAATCTTATTTCTCTCTCATTAGAGGTTACTCTTGGCACAAAAACCACACAAAAATGATAAGGAGAGGTTATTACTGAAGCAATAACTTCCAAGACTCAACGAAAACAAAAATAAACTGAAAGTAAAAATATAATGGGTTGTCTACCAAAAGCTCTTTCTTTATAGCCATTAAGATAGGCATGATAATTTCGATGATGCTCACATAAGAAATATGAATTGAAGTAAAAGAGAGCATCAAGAAGCAAATACGGAACAAATTTAAGTCTAACCCACTTCCTATGAAAAATAATCTTGTAAAGAAACAAGTCATGAAAGCACAAAGCAACAAGCATAGGAAAGCAAAACAAGTGCAACTTCAAAATTTTCAACATAAAGAGGGGAAACTTAGTATTATTGAGATACATAAAACCATGTTTCCCTATCTCATAATAACTTTCAGTAGCATCATGAATAAAATTAACAATATAACTATCACATAAAACATTCTTATCATGAGCCACATGCATAAAAGAATTAATACTCTCCACATAAACATAGTCATTCTTATTAATTGTAGTGGGAGCATATTCAACAAAATAGCTATCATTATTATTCCCATCACCATAATCATCAAATATAGGAGGCATATTGTAATCATAATTAATTTTCTCCTCAATAGTAGGTGGACTGAAAATATGTAAGATCCCTCCTTTATAAAGGAAAAGATCCCTGTGATTGCAATGCTAGTCCCTGGATCATTGCTAGCATCCACAGTTTAAGATGAAGTACACAGATACAAAGGTCGTTTATTACAGTCATTCCAGAGATAAAACATGGTCTTTTACAACTCATGGCCAAAGGCCTAGTACAAGAGTTTATGGAATAAGTAAATAAACATAAGTCTTCATCTTCATGTGCCACAGGCAAGCATGTTGAGTGTAGACTCATGACTCCTATTCATCATCAGAGTAACCTGCAACATCATAAGTTACAGCCACAAGGGTCAATACTTTGGAATAGTATTGGCAAGTGATACCTTAGTATAATATAAGTGGACTATAATACTATATGCATTTGGCTGGTGGAGCTTAGGCTTGCATTGCTCAAAATAGATTTTTCCTTAACTTTTGAAAATACCAAAACTTGTTTGACCAAAAACCAATCAAGGCATCTATCAATCAGGACCGAAGATCCTCTCAAGGCATCTTTCATTCAAAGATTGAAGATTCTTTCTTGGCAAAACACCCCAAGGCATCTATCAAACAAAGACTCTAGATCCACTCAGGGCATCTAGCAATCAATGACTGAAGATCCTTTTATCCCTTGTTCACCCTCAAGTTTTATTTAGAAATTGGAGTGATGAGATTCTTGAAGTTTCCATGTCTTGATGCTCAAATTGTCCTTTACCAGGGACATGGCTAAGTACTTAGGTTTTACACTCTGCAGAGGTGGTGCACTTTCCCCACAAGCCCTGGTTTCCCAAGACATGATCCTTCAGTAGCCTTTCCTTAGTCAAATGGACGCGCTCCAACCTATCATCCCATCTACCACCCACTGTCCAAGAGACTAAGTTCCAGCATCCTAAGATCATGGCAGAGCCCATATTACCAAGTGGTTGCACTTGAAGCTTCTCAACAATAGACATCTCAAATCTCTTTGTTTCCTGGGTGGCCATCCACAAGTGAGATACACAAGCCAAGTCCCATGGCCTTGTGAACCACTCAACAAAAGCCATTCCTTCCATTCCACCCAGGTGATTCATTAACTTAGTTGTTTTATTTTACAAAAACATAAGTCCTTAGACTTAGAAATTTTCCATAGTGAATATATAAACCACCCTTGTTTTCTAATAGCTAGGCTAAGCATGATAGTAATAGGAATTCTTGACTTAGGTAATTTTCACTAAGGCTTCACCTAATAGGTTTTCCCAAAGCATAGCTTGTTCTTAGCAAATAACCATGCAAGTCCTTTACTTAGAAAAATAACACTACTGCATATATAAAATATAGGAATGGATTATTCATGAGGATATCACTTGCCTTGGTAGTGTGGAGAGTAGCACTCGTCACAATCACAATCACTAGCAAAATCTACACACAAAGTTGTAGCACACAATTACACACAAATATATACAAACAAGAAATATTATGAATGCATGCATGCATGAATCTACCAAGTGATGATTTTTTGAAAACTCAACCAAGCAAGTGCATGAATACAGAAACTTAGCAAGTCATTAGTTTACCATCTGAACAAAATTTAACCCTAAACAAAAATACTAAACTAAATCTATACTTAAAATGGCCTCAAACAGGTCTCTGCAATTTAAGCCAAACAAATGATTACTATTTGCTAAACAAAAGGATAGGCAGAAAGGTCTTGTTTTTCTGAATCCAACGGTATAAAGTTTGAAAAATTCCAACGTGGAAATCAAAAGATATAGGCATTTGAAATCTGGATCAAAATCTGTCTTTAAATTCTATTTTCTGTTCTAACCTAGCCACGCGTCGTGTTCTCATTCGCTCGTACCGGTTCGCGCTGGATCGAGCTCCACAGCCGTAGGATCTAAAGGGCAGGTGCGGCTTAGATCGCGTACCGCTTCGGGGTTAAGTGATCTATCGTAGGCGTTCGATCCAGATCTAACGGCTGCTGCTGCCTGGCCACAGATGGGCGGCGCTGCGCGGTGGCTACCGGCGGCGGAACCGTCGGTCGATAACGTTGCCGATGATGCAGACGGCGAGGGAGAAGGAGGAGTAGCTCACCGGGTTCAGGAGGTCACGGCGAAGCTTGTCGTACTCGTGGTTGGTCAAGGGGTGCTCGGGGCTGTCCTAGATTGCTCGCCGGAGTTGCTGTGGGTGGCGGTTGCGTCGGGTGGTCGTCGTGGACGTCGCTGTGATTCACCCCGAGGCAAGGCGAGGACACGGTTAGATTCGCAGAGTCGAGACAGAGCTATGTGCGTGAACTAGAAAGTGCGGGGCGGTCTGTTCTTACCACTAGAGTTCGCCGGAGTTCGTGCAGACGTCGGTGGCGACTAGTCGATGAAGTTGCCGGAGCTACGGTCCTTGTGAGAGCAAATGAAAGGTGTTAAAAGAAGCGCAGAGGCTCACTGAATCGGTTTGCAAGATCAAGGGGCAGAGAGGAGCTCTGGACTCACCGGAATTCGCCGGCGCAGTCGTCGGAGACGGCGGGGCTACAGAGAGCAATACACGCAGCCTGGTGGCGCTCTGGGTTCGGGGTTTGAGGGAGAAGAGAGAGGAGACAGAGGGGGTTCTTATAGCCTGGTCACGAGCGAGAATCACTCGGCCAATAAATCGAATTGACGCCGCGAATTAAACACAGAAACGCCCGCGTTGATTTGGGGATGAACGGGTCGTGCGGGTGGAGACGACGGTGACGTGGAGAAGGCCCGCTTGTCAGCGTGGTACGCGGAGTGCAGGTGGGGTCGGGCTGTCAGCGTCTGTCTGCGAGGGCTCGCGCGTGTGAGAAGTAAAAGGAGATCCCCGGGTGGGCTTGCTGGGCTGGATCCGCTGCTGGGCCAGATTCTGGCCGCGCGGCCCTTTTCCTTTGTTAAGCCTTTTTCTTTTTCTAAATTCATTTTCTGGATAGAATTTGATATGAATTCAAATCCATTTGAATTCAAACTTCTTTGGGGATTTTTGCAGGGTTCTGTGGGTTCAAAAATGAGTCAGATGACCATGTGGTTACTAGCAAGGGCTTGGTCAAGCTTAGGTTTCAAAATAAACAGAGAATTTGCTCTAGTTGCAAATATTTGGAATAGGGTTTGGAAAAATTCCTAAATTTGGAATCTTGGGTTTAAATGCTATTCCTAATCTTTCCAATTATGGAGGCAAGCAAACAAGATCATGGACAAGCAAATCCCAAAGGGTGATGGCCAATTGAGATAAATTGCCCACATGAAATCATAGCCAAAGTTTGTGTTTCTAAATGATTTTGAGAAAAACCCTAAATGGATGCATGATGCAAAGATGATATGAATGAGTTTTGAAACATGATTTTTTTAGGGATGTTACAATCTAACCCCCTTAAGATGAATCTCGCCCTCGAGATTCGGATTGGCTAGCAAATAGGTGTGGGTGGTCTTTCCGAAGATCATCTTCTCTTTCCCATGTTGCTTCTTCTTCGGAATGATGATTCCATTGTACTTTGCAAAACTTGATAGTCTTTGTTCTTGTGACTCTTTCTGTGGTCTCAAGTATCTTGATAGGCTTTTCTTCATAGGTGAGGTCACTTTCTAGTTGAACTTCCTCCAAAGGTATGGTATCCTTCAAGGATGTTTCTTCCATTTCTGGGTGACATTTCTTAAGCTGACTCACATGAAAAACATTATGGACTGCTGATAGAGCTGCTGGTAATTCAATTTCATATGCAACTTCTCCCTTGCGACTTAGAATGTTAAAGGGTCCAACATATCTTGGTGCTAACTTTCCTTTGACTCCAAATCTTTTCACTCCACGAAGTGGTGATACTCTAAGATAAGCTCTATCCCCAACTTCGTAAGTGACTTCTCTACGCTTAGCATCTGCGTAGCTTTTCTGTCGAGACTGTGCTATCTTCAATCTGTCTCTAACCAATTTGACCTTTTCTTCGGCGTCTTTGATAAGATCTGGTCCAAACAAACTTCTTTCTCCTACACCATTCCATAGTAATGGGGTGGTACACTTCCTTCCGTAGAGAAACTCAAATGGTGCCATCCCTATACTAGATTGGTGACTGTTGTTGTAAGAGAACTCTGCGTAAGGCAGACTTTCATCCCAACTTGCTCCATAATCTAGGGCACATGCCCTCAACATGTCTTCAAGAATTTGATTAGTCCTTTCTGTTTGTCCATCAGTTTGAGGATGAAAAGCAGTGCTGAATTCCAATCTCGTTCCTAGAGATTCATGAAGCTGTCTCCAAAAGTGAGAAGTGAACTGAGTTCCTCTATCAGACACAATACTCTTAGGTACACCGTGAAGGCATACAATTCTGCTCATGTAGATTTTGGCTAACTTGGCACTAGTATAAGTTGTCTTTACGGGTATAAAATGAGCCACTTTAGTTAGGCGATCTACTACTACCCATATGGAATCATACCCTGACCTGGTCCTTGGTAATCCGGTAATGAAATCCATACCAATATTTTCCCACTTCCACTCAGGAATAGGCATTGGTTGAAGCAAACCTGCTGGTTTCTGATGTTCTGCTTTCACTCTACTACACACATCACACAAAGCAATATGTTCGGCGATGTCCCTTTTAAGATTGTTCCACCAAAATCTTTCTTTCATATCCATGTACATTTTGGTGTTTCCCGGGTGAATAGAATACGGAGAGTTATGGGCCTCTTGCAGAATCAGTTTCCGTAATTCCGGATCTTGTGGTACACAAATACGTTTCCCGTGCCTTAAAGTACCTTGTTCGTCCATATGGAAACTTTTAGCCTTCCCTTGGCTAATCCTTTCCTTAATCTCTTCGATTTCCTTATCTGTCTTTTGGGCTTCTTTAATCTTATCCAACAGAGTGGGTTGAACATCCAAAGACATGAGATATCCTTCTGGCACAATCTCCAACCTGAGTTCCTTGATTTGCTTACACAAATCATCTGGCAATTCTCCTTTGGTAAGGCCATTTACAAACGCTTTACGACTTAAAGCATCTGCTACTACATTTGCTTTACCGGGGTGGTATTGCAAACTCAAGTCGTAATCCTTGATAAGTTCTAGCCATCTTCTTTGTCTCATATTGATCTCCTTCTGGGTGAAGATATACTTCAAACTCTTATGGTCGGTGAACACTTCACAACGTTTTCCCAAAAGGTAGTGTCTCCATGTTTTGAGTGCATGAACAACAGCGGCTAACTCTAAATCATGCGTAGGATAGTTTACTTCATGAGTTTTGAGTTGTCTAGAGGCATAAGCCACAACTTTTCCGCCTTGCATAAGTACGGCTCCTAATCCTTGATGCGATGCATCACAATACACTTGGAAATCCTTTTCCAAATCTGGTAGGCACAGTACTGGTGCTGACACAAGTCTCTTCTTTAATTCTTGAAAGCTGTGTTCACATCCTTCAGACCAAGCGAATTTCTTATCTTTCTTTAACAATTCTGTCATTGGTTTAGCAACCTTAGAAAAATTTTCAATGAATCTTCTGTAGTAACCTGCTAAACCAAGGAAACTACGAACCTCTTTTACGTTCTTAGGAGATTCCCATTCTGTCACAGCCGAAACTTTAGCAGGATCAACTGCTACACCATCCTTTGTCATAACATGACCAAGAAATCCAACTTCCTCTAACCAAAACTCACACTTGCTGAATTTGGCATAAAGCTTATGTTCCCTTAATTTCTCAAGTATCAAGCGTAGATGTCTTTCGTGCTCTTCCTTGCTTTTAGAGTAGACTAAGATGTCATCGATGAAAACGACAACGAACTTGTCGAGAAATTCCATGAACACTTTGTTCATCATATTCATGAAGTATGCTGGAGCGTTAGTTAATCCAAAAGGCATCACCGTGTACTCATACAATCCATATCTTGTGGTGAAGGCTGTTTTAGGTATGTCTTGCTCTCTTATCTTGAGTTGAAAATAGCCTGACCGAAGATCAATCTTCGAGAACACACAAGCTCCTTCTAGCTGATCAAACAAGTCATTGATTCTTGGCAAAGGATATTTGTTCTTGATGGTTACCTCGTTAAGAGAACGGTAATCTATGCATAGTCTTTGAGTTCTATCTCTCTTTTCTACGAACAAAACTGGAGCTCCCCAAGATGAAGAACTTGGCTGGATGAATCCTTTTTGCAATTGTTCTCCAAGTTGTTTCTTGAGTTCCTTAAGTTCGTCAACTGACATTTTATAAGGTCTCTTTGCTCTTGGTCCAGAACCTGGTACCAAATCTATTATAAACTCCACATCTCTATCTGGTGGCATTCCTGGTAACTCTTCCGGGAACACATCCGGATACTCACACACAATTGGCACCGTGTCCATGCTAACCCCCTTAAGATGATTCAGCTTACTCCCTTTTGATTTAAAGTTGGACTTGAATATTATCCTCTTACCTTCAGGGGTTGTGAGTGAAATTGTACGATTTGCACAATCTAGTACTCCCTCATATTTAGTCATCCAATCCATTCCCAAAATTACATCCAATCCTTGGGAATTTAGGATTATTAGGTTTACTGGAAACTTATGTTTTCCGATCTCTATGACTAGATCCCGACATCCAAGACTCACTATCATATCTCCTCCCGGAGAACTAACTTTTATCGGACACCCAATGTTTTCAGATGCAAACCCGTTTCTATCAACAAATGCTTTTGATATGAATGAATGGGATGCACCAGTATCAAAGAGTACAAATGCTGAGATGGAATTGAGTCTGAACTTACCAGCAACAGCATCAGGCTCTTCATAGACCTCCTCCACATTGATGTGGTTAACCTGTCCTTTCTGAAAAGGATTGGGCTTGTTAGGTCCTTCAACTTTCTTCTCAGGGCACTTATTAGCATAATGCCCCAGCTTCTTGCATTTGTAGCATTCGACCTGGCTGATGTCCGTCTTAGGCTGACTTCCACTTCCACTTCCACCTCCACTATGGTGGCTCTTATATCCACTCTTGTGGTTCTTGTACTTATCATTGTCATGACTGCGATGATGCTTGTTGTCATGACGGTTGTGGTTGTGGTGCTTGTTAAATTTCTCATGCTTGTGGAATCCTGAGCTGACACTATCATCATGGTGAGATCGTTTATGAGACGATCCCGAGCTGTGCTTGTCGGAGTGTTTCCTCTTCCTACTCTCGACTTGCTTCATTTTATTCTCCACAATAACAGCCTTGTCACACAGCGACTGGTAAGTGGGAACATATGCCACAGACAGCTGCAGATTCAGTTCGTCATTCAAGCCTTCCAGAAACTTTTCCTTCCTTTTGACATCAGTGTCAACCTCATCCGGTGCATAGCGCGCCAGATTGTTGAACTCTTCAATATATTCAGCCACGCTGTGGTGGCGCTGCTTCAGGTTGTGAAACTCCTTCTTTTTCAGGCTCATCATTCCTGGTGAGATATGAGTAGTACGAAAGCCATCTTCAAATATAGCCCAAGTCACCTCATCAATAGGCGTGGTAATCTGGAAGTTGTCCCACCATGCGGCGGCTGGTCCTTCCAACAGATGTGCTGCGAACCTGACCTTTTCAGCATCTGTGCATCCCACGGTCACTAAGTCTTTGTTCACAGATCGTAGCCAATCATTGGCCACCATGGGATCAGTTGTTCCCGAAAACTTAGCTGGCCTCAGACGTAGAAATCTGGTGAGCATATCAAAACCAGGAGGGTTGTTGTTGTTGTCATTGTTGTTGTTGTTGTTGTTGGGGTTATTGTTGTTGTTCTGGTTCTGGATGAACGTGGTCATCATTTGCATAAGCTGTGTTTGCGCATTCATCATTTGTTGCATTTCCGGGGTAATGTTGGGGTTGGGGTTGGTGTTTGCGCGACGGGGAGGCATCTGTGGTTTATTCATATAGAGATAAGAATGAGATACCCTTACATGATTTATGCACAATACATCACACAAGCAAACATATAGCATGCAACACAAGGATAAAAGCTAAACAACAAGATAACAAAAGTCTCAAAGTACAAACATACAAGTGGCAAGCCATCCACATGTCGGATGGTCCAACAATAAGTTCACAAATAACAAGTGCGGTAAATAAAGATAACTGAGTAGTCAAATTTACTCGTCAGCATCAATCTCCTCCTCGACAAAGGTAAGACCTGCGTTCTCCATTGCGGTCTTGTTCTCCTCGATAGTAGTGGTCAAAGAGTCGATCTTGGCCTTGAGAGCCCTCTTCTGGGAACGAAGCCTCTCAATCACTGTCTGCTGCTGCTCTAACTCGAAGTCCTTGGACTGCAGTTCCTCGGTCATATCACGAATCCTCTTGTTCCTATCCTGGACACACTTCTCTTGACTCTTGAACTTACGGTCTTGGGTCTCAAACTTTGCCTCCATCTCCTTGACTATCTCGTCCTGCTGCGCGAAGAGCTTGTCCTTCTCGCGAAGCTGCACCTGGAGCTCGTCATTACTAAGCATGACGTTGGTCCTATCAGTATCCACGTGCCTAATAAGAGTCTCTAAGTCCTGGAGGTACAGGCGTATCGGCTCTGCTGTGACCCTCGAGTCGTCCTCAAAGTCGATGGACTCTCCGTCATCATCACGCCTTCCGAAAGCGTGGAAGTGAGTGCCTCTAACCTGTCGGGAGTGACGGCCTAACAGTCGTCCTATCAGATCCTGCATGACAACCTCCATGCCTCTCTCCCTGTCATCGTGCATAAGCTTGAAGACGATGGCCTCCGTAGTAGGCTCAGTCTGGCGTCCTGGCTGGTTCACCTTGAAGCCCCAAAGGTCCTTCCTCTCAAACTTGGTGAGTGGGTGCACCGTAATGGTAGGAAGAGGGAGATCGAGTAAAGTAGTAAGCTCTACGATACGAGGACCAAAACGGGTAGCCTGGAACTCCTCAACAGTGCTGATGGCAATAGGCATCTATTTATAAGATTGAAAAAGTTAGAACAACAAGACAAAACATTCAAGCATATCCATGGAACACAAAATCACACAAGTCATGCATACATAAATCCATTACATCAACCAAGGTTCAAACTTATTTAAGGTATCGTTTTGGAAAATAAGGTGATAGGTGGTGGTCCAACTAACGAAGTGCGCTTACAGACCTATCTCACTGGATCTGGTGGCTAACACAATGTTCCTAGTGGCAATCACCCTATCTTGTTCACATGCTTCTATCACTAAGTCTATAATATCTCCTCTTAAGGATTGGTTGGTGACTTCCAACTCTTGGGTATGTTCCTTCTCTTTCTCCAAGTCTTTTTGGAGGTTGAGCATCCTGCACTTGACTCTAGCACTTAGTTCTTTGATAGTCTTCCAAGCTGCTTCTTTTGCTGACTCAAAGAATGTGGTGTGTATAAAAGTGTTGGTATACATGCAGAAGCCCTTTTCTTTGTGGTTGTCTTCCTTATTCTTGTACAAGTGAAGTTGCACCCACCAATACTCCACTCCATCCTCCATCACTGGAAAGCCCTTGTATACTGCTGCACCATGTACTCCCATGGTCTCCATGAGGTCCTTGAGAATCTTGGGAAACTCAGTTTCACACTCCAAGGTCATGGTCATGAGTGGTCCTTTCTTTACGGCTTCGTTGACGGAGTTCATCTACAAATAGAGATGAGAATGAGAAGATTAGAAAAGTTTACGAGAAGAATAGACAAGTGTAGAAGAAGTTAAAATTTTTCCTTAGTGGTTTCAAATCCTAGGGTCATAATCCTACAGGCAACACAGTGCTCTGATACCATCTGTAAGATCCCTCCTTTATAAAGGAAAAGATCCCTGTGATTGCAATGCTAGTCCCTGGATCATTGCTAGCATCCACAGTTTAAGATGAAGTACACAGATACAAAGGTCGTTTATTACAGTCATTCCAGAGATAAAACATGGTCTTTTACAACTCATGGCCAAAGGCCTAGTACAAGAGTTTATGGAATAAGTAAATAAACATAAGTCTTCATCTTCATCTGCCACAGGCAAGCATGTTGAGTGTAGATTCATGACTCCTATTCATCATCAGAGTAACCTGCAACATCATAAGTTACAGCCACAAGGGTCAATACTTTGGAATAGTATTGGCAAGTGATACCTTAGTATAATATAAGTGGACTATAATACTATATGCATTTGGCTGGTGGAGCTTAGGCTTGCATTGCTCAAAATAGATTTTTCCTTAACTTTTGAAAATACCAAAACTTGTTTGACCAAAAACCAATCAAGGCATCTATCAATCAGGACTGAAGATCCTCTCAAGGCATCTTTCATTCAAAGATTGAAGATTCTTTCTTGGCAAAACACCCCAAGGCATCTATCAAACAAAGACTCTAGATCCACTCAGGGCATCTAGCAATCAATGACTGAAGATCCTTTTATCCCTTGTTCACCCTCAAGTTTTATTTAGAAATTGGAGTGATGAGATTCTTGAAGTTTCCATGTCTTGATGCTCAAATTGTCCTTTACCAGGGACATGGCTAAGTACTTAGGTTTTACACTCTGCAGAGGTGGTGCACTTTCCCCACAAGCCCTGGTTTCCCAAGACATGATCCTTCAGTAGCCTTTCCTTAGTCAAATGGACGCGCTCCAACCTATCATCCCATCTACCACCCATTGTCCAAGAGACTAAGTTCCAGCATCCTAAGATCATGGCAGAGCCCATATTACCAAGTGGTTGCACTTGAAGCTTCTCAACAATAGACATCTCAAATCTCTTTGTTTCCTGGGTGGCCATCCACAAGTGAGATACACAAGCCAAGTCCCATGGCCTTGTGAACCACTCAACAAAAGCCATTCCTTCCATTCCACCCAGGTGATTCATTAACTTAGTTGTTTTATTTTACAAAAACATAAGTCCTTAGACTTAGAAATTTTCCATAGTGAATATATAAACCACCCTTGTTTTCTAATAGCTAGGCTAAGCATGATAGTAATAGGAATTCTTGACTTAGGTAATTTTCACTAAGGCTTCACCTAATAGGTTTTCCCAAAGCATAGCTTGTTCTTAGCAAATAACCATGCAAGTCCTTTACTTAGAAAAATAACACTACTGCATATATAAAATATAGGAATGGATTATTCATGAGGATATCACTTGCCTTGGTAGTGTGGAGAGTAGCACTCGTCACAATCACAATCACTAGCAAAATCTACACACAAAGTTGTAGCACACAATTACACACAAATATATACAAACAAGAAATATTATGAATGCATGCATGCATGAATCTACCAAGTGATGATTTTTTGAAAACTCAACCAAGCAAGTGCATGAATACAGAAACTTAGCAAGTCATTAGTTTACCATCTGAACAAAATTTAACCCTAAACAAAAATACTAAACTAAATCTATACTTAAAATGGCCTCAAACAGGTCTCTGCAATTTAAGCCAAACAAATGATTACTATTTGCTAAACAAAAAGGATAGGCAGAAAGGTCTTGTTTTTCTGAATCCAACGGTATAAAGTTTGAAAAATTCCAACATGGAAATCAAAAGATATAGGCATTTGAAATCTGGATCAAAATCTGTCTTTAAATTCTATTTTCTGTTCTAACCTAGCCACGCGTCGTGTTCTCATTCGCTCGTACCGGTTCGCGCTGGATCGAGCTCCACAGCCGTAGGATCTAAAGGGCAGGTGCGGCTCAGATCGCGTACCGCTTCGGGGTTAAGTGATCTATCGTAGGCGTTCGATCCAGATCTAACGGCTGCTGCTGCCTGGCCACAGATGGGCGGCGCTGCGCGGTGGCTACCGGCGGCGGAACCGTCGGTCGATAACGTTGCCGATGATGCAGACGGCGAGGGAGAAGGAGGAGTAGCTCACCGGGTTCAGGAGGTCACGGCGAAGCTTGTCGTACTCGTGGTTGGTCAAGGGGTGCTCGGGGCTGTCCTAGATTGCTCGCCGGAGTTGCTGTGGGTGGCGGTTGCGTCGGGTGGTCGTCGTGGACGTCGCTGTGATTCACCCCGAGGCAAGGCGAGGACACGGTTAGATTCGCAGAGTCGAGACAGAGCTATGTGCGTGAACTAGAAAGTGCGGGGCGGTCTGTTCTTACCACTAGAGTTCGCCGGAGTTCGTGCAGACGTCGGTGGCGACTAGTCGATGAAGTTGCCGGAGCTACGGTCCTTGTGAGAGCAAATGAAAGGTGTTAAAAGAAGCGCAGAGGCTCACTGAATCGGTTTGCAAGATCAAGGGGCAGAGAGGAGCTCTGGACTCACCGGAATTCGCCGGCGCAGTCGTCGGAGACGGCGGGGCTACAGAGAGCAATACACGCAGCCTGGTGGCGCTCTGGGTTCGGGGTTTGAGGGAGAAGAGAGAGGAGACAGAGGGGGTTCTTATAGCCTGGTCACGAGCGAGAATCACTCGGCCAATAAATCGAATTGACGCCGCGAATTAAACACAGAAACGCCCGCGTTGATTTGGGGATGAACGGGTCGTGCGGGTGGAGACGACGGTGACGTGGAGAAGGCCCGCTTGTCAGCGTGGTACGCGGAGTGCAGGTGGGGTCGGGCTGTCAGCGTCTGTCTGCGAGGGCTCGCGCGTGTGAGAAGTAAAAGGAGATCCCCGGGTGGGCTTGCTGGGCTGGATCCGCTGCTGGGCCAGATTCTGGCCGCGCGGCCCTTTTCCTTTGTTAAGCCTTTTTCTTTTTCTAAATTCATTTTCTGGATAGAATTTGATATGAATTCAAATCCATTTGAATTCAAACTTCTTTGGGGATTTTTGCAGGGTTCTGTGGGTTCAAAAATGAGTCAGATGACCATGTGGTTACTAGCAAGGGCTTGGTCAAGCTTAGGTTTCAAAATAAACAGAGAATTTGCTCTAGTTGCAAATATTTGGAATAGGGTTTGGAAAAATTCCTAAATTTGGAATCTTGGGTTTAAATGCTATTCCTAATCTTTCCAATTATGGAGGCAAGCAAACAAGATCATGGACAAGCAAATCCCAAAGGGTGATGGCCAATTGAGATAAATTGCCCACATGAAATCATAGCCAAAGTTTGTGTTTCTAAATGATTTTGAGAAAAACCCTAAATGGATGCATGATGCAAAGATGATATGAATGAGTTTTGAAACATGATTTTTTTAGGGATGTTACAAAATATCATATTCATTATTGTAATCATCATATATTGGAGGTATAGTATCATCATAAGCAATAGAATAGCTATCTTCCGAAGTGTGTTCGTTTGTAAACATATCATTATTGGAAGGAACATGGATAACACTAATAGTAAAACAATTATTAATATCATCATTTTCATAATTGGTACCAAAGAGATTTTCAATATCAAAAGTAGTGTGCTTTTCCCAATCATGATCACTACTATAGGTAACATGCATAGGAACATCATCGAGTTCAGACTCATCAAAAACTATAATAGGAGTAACGTGCTTAGGGGAAAATACCGTTTCCTCCCTCCTTTTACTCCTCCTCTTCTTATTTTCCTTCTTCTCTTTAGGAGGGAGAGGCTTGAAAGGAAGCTTCTACATATACCCTAGTTTATTGTTAGAGATAATATAAGAAACTTTGGAGGCTTCCTTCTTTTCATTAATAAGATCAAAACACATATAAGTCCTATCATATTTTGGTAAAATCTCATCTTTTATAATATTTTGTATGTAAGTATTTGTGTGACAATTATCAACACAATAAAGATGACAACCATGCCGGACGCTATTCATATCAAAAGCACTCATATCTACCAAAGAAGTTTTTCTTGATAATTCTTCACCCCCCCAAAATAATGTAAGTTCATCATGCTGATTAGGAGTGATCATGTCATCACAATACAAACTTGTAGTACTCATTGGATTAGAAGGGCTATTATTATGGCCTGAGCATTGAAAATTGAAATGACCCACGTCAAAGCAAAGTTCACAAATAAAAAGATAGAGGGCACAAACTTTTTACCAAGATCATTTAGAGCCCTATACCACGTTCTAGTTTTTTCATTCTTGTGGGTGATACAATATTCTTCTTCAATTTTATTATTCACACAAGGTATATGTATTCCACAAAAATTAACATGCTTATAATAAATAGTACTTTCAGAGGTTTGAGCATGTTTATTGCTATCATTAATAACAATTTCATTTTCCATGCAAGTGTCTTTAAAAGGCTCATGATACATGTCCCATTTTTCTTTAGGAGCATTAATATGAGAAGCAAAGGCTCTACAACAATCAACAAGAATTTGAGGATCAATACCATAATTAGCACTAAGCTCTTGAAAATCAGCAGTTTCAGCAAAAGACTTAATGCAATCATACTCATAGTTTATACCTGGTTCTTTACCTTTGTCATTATCACAATCTTCGGTATTTCTTTGAATTGTTTCAAGAAGATCCCACTTAGCTTTGACCTCCTTAATTGTGAAGGATCCCTCTAAATAGGTATCTACATAGTCCTTGTAATGTCCTAAAAGCCTTGCATACAAATTATTAATAACAATATTACTGGGGATCTCATGAATGGGACATTTGAGCATTAGTGACTTCAATTTCCCCCATGCTTGGGCAATACTTTATCCATCATGAGGATGAAAATTATAAATAAAATTCCTATCTTTATGAATTTCATGAGGATAAAATTTAGAGTAAAAGAGAGATTCAAGTTCCTTCCACTCCAAATGATGAGGATCATCTAGTAGCTCATACCACTCCATTGCTTTGTCCTTAAGTGAAAAAGGGAATAGCTTCCTCTTAACTTGGTTCATTGAAATACCTGCACACTTGAACAACTCGCATAATTGGTGTATAAAGTGTAAATGATCACCAGGATGGACAGTTCCATCTCCAAAATAACAATTATTCATAACACGTTCAACAATTTTCATAGGTATTTTAAAAGGGATGCTTTCGGTATGTGGATTTAAAATATCACAAGTATCATTAGAATTACCACATATGGGAGATAAAGTATCATCAGAGCAAATTTTCTTCTTTAAAGTTGGGGAACTAAAAAGATAATTTTCATAAAAACTAACTTCCCCAAGCTTAGACGTTTCCATAGCATTAGTAACAAAGGTGTTCAAAAAATTCATACTAATAACATTGCTATTAGCATCCAAAGAAAGTTCCATTGGTTTTTTAATTTTCTTTTCAGACCATTCATGTTCTACCTTAGGAAAAATACTAAAAAGCTCTCTATTTTTGTTGTTGTTTTCCATTAAGCCTAACTAGTGAAAATAAAAACAAGAAACAAAAAGATATAATTGCAGAATCTAAAGGAAATAAATTCGAGCACTCACACACCAACAACTGTACTAGAAGATAGCTTAGTAGCCAGAAGATGTGAGTACCTTTTACCTTACCTCCCCGGCAATGGCGCCAGAAAATAGCTTGATGTCTACGCACGCTTCTATTCTTGTAGATAGTGTTGGCCTCCAAGTGTAGAGGTTTGTAGAATAGAAGCAAGTTTCCCTTAAGTGGATCACCCAAGGTTTATTGAACTCAGGGAGGAAGTGTTCAAAGGTATCCCTCTCAAGCAACCCTGCAA
Organism: Avena sativa; assembly: GCA_916181665.1. Classification (NCBI taxonomy): domain Eukaryota; kingdom Viridiplantae; phylum Streptophyta; class Magnoliopsida; order Poales; family Poaceae; genus Avena; species Avena sativa. The sequence continues at coordinate 451,531,973 of OV702295.1, read as the reverse complement.
TCAAGATACAAGAAGTCTCTTGTGTCCCCAACACACCCAATACACTTGTCAGGTGTATGGGTGCACTAGTTCGGCGAAGAGATAGTGAAATACAAGTAATATGGATGATTATAAGTGGTAATTGCAATCTGAAATAAGAGTGGCAATAAGCAAACATGTAACATAACTGATTGTAAACGGTGTTTCAATGCTTAGAAACAAGGCCTAGGGATCATACTTTCACTAGTGGACACTCTCATATAAATATCTTCTCTTCATGATTCTACCCTAAACTACTCTCTGGTTGGACGATGTAGGGCTATAATAGCACACATTAAAGTTCGCATTCCCCATCTAGATAACCCCTCACTTTCACCTTGAGCGCTAGATGGTTCCAACAAACACCATAATCTCATAGAGACATCCAACTCAAATTATACTCATGATAAGTATGTATGTAATCTTAGCCAAAGTGCCACACAGTGTGCGCATTGTCAACTTCACACACGTGGGGATAAGCAGAGATTAAGTAAAGCACTTGAGTAGTAGAATAGATCTATAGATTACAAAGCTCATGATCTCAATATGATCATGCATAGAGAGAGAGATGAACACATAGCTACTTGTAGAGACCTTAGCCTCGAGAGAGAACTACTCCCTCCTCATCATGGGAGTCAGCAACGACGATGGAGATGGTGGTGGAGTCGATGGAGCTGGATCTAGGGGCACTTCCCCATCCCGGTAGGGTGCCGGAACAGAGACTTCTGTCCCCCAAATCTCCTCTTCGGTGACGACGGTGCTGCGGAACTTTTCATGCAATTCTTATCTTGTACCTAGAGTTTTTGTCCCGGGAGGCTTTTATAGGTGAAAGGGCGATGTCAGAGGGTGGACCAGGGGCCTACACCACCTGGTGGCATGGTCAGGTGTCAACACTAGGATTTTTAATCCCAGATGCCTGTTATGCCATACCTCGCAATCCCAGGATTACCATTTTTGCGAGACATAACATAATTGGTACCATAGTACATCATCCATTACAAACCATAATAAGGTCTTACACAATAAAGGATCTCATGATCCAGTTTTAATACAAATCAAGCAGCGGAAAATAAACATAGTAGGGGCTCCATCTTCAGGGTCACATGCAAAGCTGACGATGGGAGATGATCCTAGTTGTCGTAGACCTCCTGCTGTCCATCATCCTAGTAGTCCTCCTCATAGTCTGACCATGGGAATAGCCAGGGAAAAAGCCATGAGTACTCTTTAAGTACTCGCAAACTATCACTAATAAGTAAGGTAGTTCTAGTAGGAATCTTAAGCTCTAGGTTTATTTGCAAAAAGCCAGATTTATCTAAAACTGAGTTTAGAAGTAAAGAAAACTAAGTTAATGTTCTAAATCACTTAAGTGGGAACCTAGCTTTCATATCCACAACCCTGTTGTGGTCAAGTAAAAGTCATAGTTCAATTCACAAGTCATTTTGAAAACATCTGACTACGGAACAGTATGGCCACTCCAACTATCCATAACCAAGGATGCGGCTATTCGAATAGTTTGACACTCTGTAGAGGTGGTACACTTTCACCACAAAATTCGATACATTCGTTAGGGACAACCCTGAATCATCATACTTAGTATGTGGATAATCAATCATAACCTTTCAATTACACACTCTAGTATAGGCACCTCCTCTATGAGCTTGGCCTCCTAGCCATGGCCATATGCCATCCTGGGCACTGCATAGGTGGACATTAACACTCACGAGGTAGCCTCAGCTCAACCTCTTCCGCGAGGGAACCCATACTAAGGCATATAAACTTTCAGTTAAGCCCTACCCAATTCAGGTATTGTGGTTGTACGGTAAAATTGGAATGGTATCGCATCCGAACCCAACCATCAGTTTTTATAAAGGGCTAAGGCTCATGACTCAACATTTTCATCATCAAATACTTTTGTGTTTCTCAACAGATGTCAAAACATTTCAATAGAATGAATCCTCATTCCAAGGTTTTCATAATCATTTTCACCAAGTATTCCCATCTAAAGTGATCAACTTTTGTGCTTAGCACTAGCCACTAAAGTTGAGGGTATTCACTAATGAGGGTGCTAATCAAGGGTAACTATCCAACTCTAATCTCATGCCTTGGGATGACATCTAAATATAACTAGTTAGGCCTAGTTTTATACTCTTTATGGTATCTATCCCATTTTTCCAATACTCACAAAGCACTAACTAAAATTAAGGAACTTTGGTAAAGTAAAAGAATAAAGCTTGTAAGTAAAACTTGGGATTGGTATAATCAAAGTTGTATAACCAAAGCATGCCTAATGCACCTTGCATAGGTTATTGATGGCTCAGTGTACGATGCCAGAAAAGTGCTGGTGCGGTGTTGATGTAGAGCTCGTTGGGAACCCCAAGAGGAAGGTATGATGAGCACAGCAGCAAGTTTCCCTCAGTTATGAAACCAAGGTTTAATCGAACCAGTAGGAGCAAGGAAAACACCCCAAAGGTGTTGCTAGCTGAGCCTTGGCAGGGCACACTACCGGTGCTAGTAGCAACATGGAGACCTGCACAACACAACCACAGAATATTGTCCCCAACTTGCGATGAGGTTGTCAATCTCACCGTGTTTTGCAGAAAACAAAGGATTAAACGTATCGAATGGAAGTAATAGTTTGCAGAAAGTAAACACAAAGCAGTAAACATTTTATGGATTGTATGTAAAGAAAGGACCGGGATCCATAGTTCACTAGAGGTGGCTCTCCTTAAGATAGATAACATGCTGGGTGAACAAACTACAGCGGGGCAATTGACAAACATCGAGAAAGCAATACATGCATATACTAATCATCTTGACTCCTTTGAGACTTGATTGGGCATTACAACATTATACATAGACCGCCATCCAACTGCATCTATGACTAATAATCCACCTTCAGGTTATCATCTGAACCCCCTCCAGTATTAAGTTGCAAGCAACAGATTATTGCTTTACGAACTGCGTGTAAAGTAAACAATACGATTGTTCTATGAACAAAGGATTGTTGTTTTCTCCCTAGTAGCAACAACACATCTAGTACCTTAGAGATTTCTGTCACTTCCCCAGATTACCAGAGGCATGAACCCACTATCGAGCATAAATACTAACTCTTGGAGTTGCTAGCATCTACTTGGCCAAGATAGCTACTAACAACGGAAAGCATGCAAGATCACAAATAACAAAGACATGATAGAATCAATAATCAATCTAAAATAGCATCTCAATATCCATCGGATCCCCGCAAACACAACATGCAGAATTACAAATAGATGATCTTGATCATGAACAGAGCTCACAAGATCTAAACATGAAAGCACAAAGGAGGAGAACCAGCCATCTAGATACTACATGGATCCGTAGTCCAAGGATGAACTACTCACGCATCACAACGTAGGCTTGCATGATGATGAAGAAGGCCTCCAGGGTGAATTCCCCTCTCTGGCAGGGTGCCAGGAAGAGTTTTAGATCCCTCTCGATCTAGGGATGGAGATGACGGTGGCTACAGACTCTTTCGTGGATTTTTGATCGGGCACTTAGGGTTTTCATATCGAGGGCATCTTATAGGAGGAAGGGGAGGACGAGGGGGTGCCTGGGATGGCCACACCACCCCCTGGCGCGGGCCAAGCCTGGCCGTGCGGCCAGGTGGTGTGGCCGCCCTCTGGCCCCTCTCCGTCTTGTATTCTGGCATCTGATGACTTCCGGAAAAATAGGCACTTTGGCTTTTGTCCCGTCCAATTCCGAGAATATTCATTTTCTGACTTTCCTAGAACCAAAAACAGCAGAAAACAGGCAGCTGGCACTGTGGCTCTTGTTAATAGGTTAGTCGAAGAAATCATATGAAAAGTACTCCAAAGTGTGGACAAAACACAAGAAAGTGGATAAAACCAAGCATGGAACATCAAAAATTATAGATACATTTGCAATGTATCAACATCCCCAAGCTTAACTGCTGCTCGTCCTCGAGTAGGTAAGTGATAAAAAGAAAGAATAATTTTTGAGGTGACATGCACCATCAAAGACTTGATCAAAGTATTTGTAAAACATTCAAAGCTGGGATCATAGTACTTCAATCATAACATGAAAGACAAAGTTCTAGCAATAAGACAAAGAAACTACGATGCAACATGAAAAGGCACAAACAAAAGATTCATGAATAACAATGCTTTGCAAGACGTTTGTTTGTTTCACATAAAGAAAACATAGCATAATAGTATTCAGCTTGTCCCTCATAGAGTAGCAAATATAAATGCATAGGACACCTTCAGAGTTCATAAGAGTGACTAGATACAAATAGTTTAAAACAAGCAATATCAAGTTATGCATCAATCAACTAGTCTTGGGACAATGCACATAGAACTAAGAATGGCCACTATGCTCTCAAAGTAGGTGCATAAAGGTAGAAGATGGAGACTCAATATAATGGTGGAAGAAAGGCCTTCATAGAAGGAAGTAGGGATTCAAGTCTCATAAAGAGCTTCCAAAAATTATGGCACTTATAGCTTTCAGCTCTCATTGCCCCTATCATAAGCATCTTGAAGTGATTAAGGTTAAAGTGAACAAACTAAGGTGTACATGCTTGACGAAGTATAAGTTAGAAATCTCATGTCCCTTGTATACGAGGGCCGCTCCTCATGCTACTTAAGTTTAGTCACCGGTAAGTTCTTGTCATTGTAAGTACATGTGTATCATAGAGAACCGCCAACGGGGTACCCCTTGCCCGATGATACGGAAGAATCCCCATATCAAAATGACAAGGCAAGCAGACAACGAGCATCTCAGCAATCTTCTTATTTACCATGGGAATATGGTGCTTTTTTCTCTCTTTCCTCTTTTCATAATCTCTTTTTTTTCTCTTTTCTCTTTTTTCTCAATATAGGACTCTTTTTTATAAGAAGAATGCTTCATAGACAGCTCATTATGGTTACGCTGCAGGTTTCCACCATGTCAGCATGGATTAGACCAGCGGCCCAGGCGTTTCTCTAACACATATACATAACTCCATGGACTTACAAGCTCCCCTTTCATTTCACACCGACGACATCCATATACAAAAGAGCATGATATCAACTAGGTACAAGTACCAAGTGCAATGTTGAAAGCGTTCCCCATGAAAGCATGGTTCTGCTAATTCCCAACAAATAAGTGCAAGCATATACAACATAGACGACACAATGGTTCAAGTTTATTAAGGGCAAGAAAAGTAAAGTGTGCCATCAAGTTCGTGAGAGCTTTAATCACTAGTTTTCTCATAACAAGTTTAATTTGGAACGTAAACAAAAGCATGAATATACTTGGAATAGCATAAGCTAGTAGGTAGGTATGGTGGACTCTTTGGAATAACCTGGTTTAGGGAGTTGGATGCATGAGTGGAACTCATACTTGGTTGTGGAGGCTAGCAAAAGACTGGGAGCGACAAACTAAGAGAGCAATAATGGCCATAATCATGCAGAGCGACAAAACATCATTGATCAAAGCATAAAGTGATACTACAAGTTGAAAACTAAAGGATCATAAAGGCTATGGTGACTTGATATAGTCATAACATGGTGTGAGCATGCGCTAAGTCAACCCAAATAAAGCATCAAAGGAGAATACCACTATACTATGCTTTAATATGCTAAAACAATGCATGATTCATCCAAGGCACATTAAGCAATCTCAATTGTTTACAAAAATTCATGCTATAGCAAAGAATACCAAGCATAAAGCCAAAACAATATCAAGCATGGCATGACAAAGCATAGGCCACAGTCAAAAACGTGCTCTTTTTACCACATAAGCATGAACTTGCCTACTCTTTTCCAAACCAAACCAAACTATTTGCAAACCAATGTATGAAAGAAGGGGTCCAACTAATTTATTCAGAAAACTAAGCAAACGAAAAACCAAAGCAAAAAGGAAAAAGAAGACGCTCCAAGAATAACACAACTGTGCATGAAACAATAAAAATGAAGCGTTTGGAAGAAACCTGGAATTTTTATTGATGAAGAAGGGGATGCCTTGGGCATCCCCAAGCTTTGACGCTTGTACTTCTTGGATATTTCTTGGGGTGACGCGTGGCATCCCCAAGCTTGAGCTTTAGTCCATCCTTCATCTCGTTACTCATTCCTTCGATACACCTGAAATTTTTCCTTCATACAAAACTTCACACAATCTTTATTAGCAACATTAGTGTACTCAAGATAAATAAGTCTTAAGGTTCAGTTCTAACACCAAATAAACTTCCATTAGAACACTAGCTACTGTAGCACTTCCCTCAAAAATCCCAATTCCCCAAAAGAACTCAAAAAGGAACCAACAAGAAGCAAATGCAGAAAATGGCAGAAATCTGTCAAAACAGACTAGCAGGTAAAGACGATTTTTTTCGAAGACCTTCTGTTGCTCAAATCAAAAAGTGTTGAACTAACTAAAGTTAGATAACAACCTGTGGCAGAAGCAGAAAAATTCACGCCTCAAAAAGACGTTCAGAGATTTTACACGAATTTCTACGGTCGAGCACATAAATCTGTTTTGGGACAGCAACTTTCCCAATCATTACTTCTTTCTCATTAGAGGTTAATCTTGGCACAAAAAGCAAACAAAAAGGATAAGGAGAGGTTACTACTGAAGTAATAACTTCCAAGATTCATCTAAAATTTTTGGGTTATCTCCCAATAAGTACTTTTCTTTAACGCCTTTAAGTTAGGCATAAGAAGCAAGAAAGAATCAAGTGTTCTCAAATGAAGAAGCATTAAAATCAAATTTCTTGCCCTTACCTCTCTTACTTTTATTCTTAACCTTGGGGAAAATATGATTGTTTGGTGGAGAAGAAAGGTGCATGGTCGCTTTTCCCACATCTATTATTGCTCCAAGGAGTTCTAATAGGGACCTTCCAAGTGTAATTTGTCCTTTTTCTGCACATTCAATAACAAGATAATCAGTAGAAATCATTTTCCTAAGGATCTTTGTAAACACTCCTTCAGCTATTCCAATAGGTAATATGGTAGCATTATTAGCAAGGGATATTTCTTTTCCTCCTTCAGTAAGCCCCCAAGTATTCAAAGATTTATAAATATCTTTGGGCATAAGACAAAATTCAGACATGATATCACAGCGAGCTTGAAAAGTTTCAGTGTTTATCTCAATCTTTACTGTAGGGAGCCACTTTGATGGTTCAGAATTTATTGGAACATAATTATGATGCTCCCTAAGTGTATTATAGCAATCTTTTTAAGATAGTAGTGCTAGTCTCAAGAGTGTTCAAAGCAAATATTCTTGTGAAAGAAATATCACTTTGGCTAGGCAAGTTGTAAGTAAGGATCAATTTCTTTATAGCATTAATAGCATAATCCCCATTACATTGGAGTAAATCTCCTCCCACAACAGCATCTAAAGCATATCTATAGAAAAGAGAAATCCCAGGGTAAAAACTGCTAAGGAACAAGCTTTGAGTCATTTTAGGCTCAATTTTTTCATGTAGATCAGAGATTCTAGACCAAGCTTCCTTAAAACTTTCCTCAATTCCTTGTTTAAAAGTGAAAATCATTTCCTCGGGTGACATAGTGATTGGAGCAAGGCTAGACATAGTGGCAACTTAAGAAAGGAACTAATTTTTTTGTGTTTTTGAAATAAGAAAGCAAACTAGTGAAACTAATTTTTTTGTGTTTTTGATAACAAAACAAGCAAACAAAATAAAACAAAAATAACAAAGTAAAGAGATTGGTTATGAAGGACTCCCCTTGTGATGATGTCCTTGACTCCCCGGTAACGGCGCCAGAAAAATGCTTGATGGCTCAGTGTACGGTGCTAGAAAAGTGCTGGTGCGGTGTTGATGTGGAGCTCGTTGGGAACCCCAAGAGGAAGGTATGATGAGCACAGCAGCAAGTTTCCCTCAGTTATGAAACCAAGGTTTAATCGAACCAGTAGGAGCAAGGAAACACCCCAAAGGTGTTGCTAGCTAAGCCTTGGCAGGGCGCACTACCGGTGCTAGTAGCAACGTGGAGACCTGCACAATACAACCACAAAATATTTTCCCCAACTTGCGATGAGGTTGTCAATCTCACCGTGTTTTGCGGAAAACAAAGGATTAAACGTATCGAATGGAAGGAAGTAATAGTTTTGCAGAAAGTAAACACAAAGCAGTAAATAGTTTATGGATTGTATGTAAAGAAAGGACCGGGATCCATAGTTCACTAGAGGTGGCTCTCCTTAAGATAGATAACATGCTAGGTGAACAAATTACAGTGGGGCAATTGACAAACATCGAGAAAGCAATACATGCATATACTAATCATCTTGACTCCTTTGAGACTTGATTGGGATTACAACATTATACATAGACCGCCATCCAACTGCATCTATGACTAATAATCCACCTTCAGGTTATCATCCGAACCCCCTCCAGTATTTAGTTGCAAGCAACAGATTATTGCTTTACGAACTGCGTGTAAAGTAAACAATACGATTGTTCTATGAACAAAGGATTGTTGTTTTCTCCCTAGTAGCAACAACACATCTAGTACCTTAGAGATTTCTATCACTTCCCTAGATTACCAGAGGCATGAACCCACTATCGAGCATAAATACTAACTCTTGGAGTTGCTAGCATCTACTTGGCCAAGATAGCTACTAACAACGGAAAGCGTGCATGATCACAAATAACAAAGACATGATAGAATCAATAATCAATCTGAAATAGCATCTCAATATCCATCGGATTCCCGCAAACACAACATGTATGGATTACAAATAGATGATCTTGATCATGAACGGAGCTCACAAGTTCTAAACATGAAAGCACAAAGGAGGAGAACCAGCCATCTAGCTACTACATGGATCCGTAGTATAAGGATGAACTACTCACGCATCACACCGGAGGCTTGCATGATGATGAAGAAGGCCTCTAGGGTGAATTCCCCACTCTGGCAGGGTGCCGGGAAGAGCTTCAGATCCCTCCCGATCTAGGGATGGAGATGACGGCGACTATAGACTCTTTTGTGGATTTTTGATCGGGCACTTAGGGTTTTCGTCCCGAGGGCATCTTATAGGCGGAAGGGGAGGTCGAGGGGGTGCCTGGGCTGGCCACACCACCCCCTGGCACGGGCCAAGCCTAGCCGCGTGGCCAGGTGGTGTCGCCGCCCTCTGGCCCCTCTCCGTCTCGTATTCTGGCATCTGATGACTTCCGGAAAAATATGCACTTTGGCTTTTGTCCCGTCCAATTCCGAGAATATTCATTTTCTAACTTTCCTGGAACCAAAAACAACAGAAAACAGGCAGCTGGCACTATGGCTCTTGTTAATAGGTTAGTCCAAGAAATCATATGAAAAGTACTCCAAAGTGTGGACAAAACACAAGAAAGTGGATAAAACCAAGCATGGAACATCAAAATTTATAGATACATTTGCAATGTATCAGTTATCTTGCAAGGATAGCTTGCATAGGTATAATACTTGCAAGTGTTAGCTTGCATGGTTAACTTGTAGTGTTAGGCTTGCCTTGAGTAGTGCAGTGATTGAAGTTCTCTTCTTCTTCTTCTTCTTCTTCTTGGTAGTACTCCTCCTCGTATCCCGGGTCGGTACTATCGTCTATAAATGAATACGGGGTAAACAATCACCAAACAATACTTAACTATTTCTATTTAGCAAATTGAGGTTCACACTATATGATCTAGCATCATCACAATCATCACATGAAATAAAGACTTAGTCTTATTTATCTTATTTTAGAAAAGTAATTTCTACTCATTGAAAAATTCTTAAGATTTAATATTCTCCAATTAAAATATGGGATCATGTTGACACATGTCATCACCACATATTCTAATACATGGGAATGTGATTTAAAGTGGTGGTCATATTTTATAAAGTTTAAGATTATCATTTAATAGAATTAAAGTGATTAGAAATGCCTATATAGCATTCTTTTGGTACTAGTCCAATGTCACTTCATGTAAACCTAAATATTTTTACATATTTAGATAGATCTTAACAAATATGATTTTTGAGAGTTGGAATCAACTCAAAATCATTTATGGTTGATTTTTGAAAAATGTTTGAAGTTGGAATATTCTCTGTCTTATTATTTTTACTGTAGGTGATCTCTAACTCCAAATGGTTTGAATCCAACGGGCTTGGATAGATAATTTGAATACCTTTCTAACAAAATTGGAATCATGCAATTTGGTTCAGTGGATCTCTTTGAATTGATTTTTGAATCTACTCACAGAATCTGGTTTCAACTAAAATGGAAAATAACTATTTGAATCACTGGGCTCTGCGCGGGAAAGTCCACAGGCCAGCCAAACTACACTGCGCTAGCGCAGTGGGCTACTGACAGGGGGTCCCACTAGTCAGTGGCTCATCTAACCCGAATCAGTATGTTTCAATCTAAGCCCTACGATTAGAATACGATCTAACGACTGAGGTTCATCGTCTACGACAAACAGCTCCGGCGAGAACTGAACCCTAACACGGTGGTGGGGATCATGTGAGGCTCACCAGGGCTCCAGCCAGGGTCAGCGATGGGGGAGAACGATGTGGTAGACGACGGCGGTTCAAACGGTGGTCACGGCGGCTCCTGGGGCGGCTCCAATCGAGGGCTCCCTTCTTCCTCTACAGTGGCGGGCTCTGGCCAAATTCCGGCGATGCGGTGCTCGTCTTGCTCCGGGGAGAGGTGTGGGAGGTTCTGTGAGGAGTGGGGAGTGAGATGGTGTGGTGAATTGAGGCGGAGGGGGCCTCTATTTATACACCGGCGAGAGGGGCATTGCGGCATGGGCTGGCTCCTCCGGCGATGGCGGTACATCGAGCTATTGGCGTGGCTGAGGGTAGGGGCGACATGGTGTTTCCTGGTGGTCATCACAGGCTTAAAGGCGTGGCACGGGGCGACCAAGAATGGTCGGGCACGGGCGGTGCTCTGCACGGAACTAGCGGTGTTCGAGATGGCGCACGGGGGCTACGGGTCGCGCGGCGGCAAACGGGGATGTCTAGGAGATAGCTGGTGTTATGGCGAGTGTGTGCACGCGCAGAGAGGGCAAGGCGTGGCGTGTGCGAGCTGGTCGGCTGCGGCGCTCTGGCGTGCTCTCGGCATGGCGCAAAGAAAGTGGGCACGGCGGTTTTCTAGTGGTCCACGGCTTTCCTACGATCGAGTGTTGGACATGGAGTGGCGGTGGACAGTGGCCTGCTTCCTGGACATCATGGGAGAGGGTGGCATGGTCTGTGGCGAGCTGTCCATGGTCGGCCGGTGTGGTGAGCGTTCTAGATGCTGGGGGAGACAGGGGAATTCAATGGGGGCAAATAGTCGAGTGATCACTGCTACAAACAGTGGAGTTAGGCAGGGTTTAATCTGTGCCTGCAATGTGTTTGACCAAATGGCCGCAAGAATTCAAATTTGAAATTTTTGAATGAAATTTGGTGAGTGTTCTAAGCACTTGCTTGAGTGTCTATGGTTGGTTGGAAAAGTCAAGGTGAATTGATTTGAGTGGTTTTTGCAAAATGGTGATCTTAGTACATGAACTTGATTCAATTTTGAATTGTCCTTTAAATATATTTAAAAATAGTTTCTGTGAGTCTGTAAAGTGGGCTTGGGTTCACTTTTACTTGGTCTAGCCAGGGGTGAAAAGAAGTGGAAATGTTTCTATTAGAAAATCTTTACTAGGAACTCACAAAGTGGCCTAGTGGTTGATTTTGGTCAAAATGACCATTTACTTATTTGATTCATATTTGATTTCTTTTTCTTTTGATTTTGTTTGTAATTGGCCTAGATGATGTAGTATTCATCTTTAAACCATTTCTTATCATTTGCAGCAATCAAACATGGCAATTTCACTCAATCATACACTAATGCAAATCACACATGCACTCATATTCAACTTAGTAATAAAAGTTTTTGTTAACCCTAGAATTGGGTCATTAGAAATTGATAATCTTGATTAATATTTTTGGGGTGTTACACCAGGGGGGTACCCGTGCCACCATAGGGTGTGGCCAGCCCCTGGCCCTCCTTCGACTGCCCTCCGGACTTCGTGTTCCTTCTGGTAAAATATTGACTTTGGCTTTTGTCCCATACAATTCCGAGAATATTTCCTTACTAGCTTTTCTGAAACCAAAAACAACATAAAACAAGAAACTGGCACTGCGGCATCTTGTTAATAGGTTAGTTCCAGGAAATGTGTAAAAATACTCCAAAGTGTGGACAAAACATAAGAAAGTAGATATAAAACAAGCATGGAACATCAAAAATTATAGATACGTTTACAACGTATCAACCACCTTGATAAAGTTTTGCAGAGATGCGAAGAAACTAGTTCTTAATTGGGGGAAATGCCACTTCATGGTTAATGAAGGAATTGTCCTTGGACATAAAATTTCTGAAAGAGGCATTGAAGTTGACAGATCCAAAGTTGAAGCAATTGATAAAATGCCCTTTCCTAGGGATGTCAAAGGTATTTGTAGTATCCTTGGTCATGCTGGTTTCTATAGAAGGTTTATTAAAGACTTCTCCAAGATATCAAAACCTCTTACTAATCTTCTCGGAAAGTATGTACCTTTTGTTTTTTATGATGATTGTAAGGAAGCTTTTAAAACTCCAAAGAAATCTTTAATTACTGCTCCCATTGTCCAACCTCCTGATTGGAATTTACCCTTTGAAATTATGTGTGATGCCAGTGATTTTGCTGTAGGCGCTGTTCTTGGACAACGAATATATAAAAAGTTGAATGTTATCCATTATGCTAGTAATACTCTTGATGCTGCTCAAAATAATTATGCTACTACTGAAATGAGTTACCCTTAGCTGTTGTATTTGCTTGTGATACGTTTAGACCTTATATTGTTGATTCAAAAGTTACCTTTCATCCTGATCATGCTGCTATTAAGTATCTTATGACAAAGAAAGGCGCTAAGCGTAGGCTTATTAGATGGGTGTTACTTTTACAAGAGTTTGATCTACATATTGTAGATAGGAAAGGTGCCGAAAATCCTATTGCTGATAACTTATCTCGATTGGAAAACATTTCTTTTGATCCTATGCCTATTAATGATAGTTTTCCAAATAAACAGTTGGCTGCAATAGAGGTAAGCTCGCGAGAGAGTCCCTGGTATGCTGATTATGCTAACTTTATTGTTTCCAAGTATTTGCCTCCAACTTTTACAGCCCAGCAAAGAAAGAAATTCTTTTATGGTTTGAGGAATTATTTTTGGGATGACCCACATTTATATAAAGAGGGAATGTATGGTATTATGCGAAGATGTGTTCCAGAATGTGAACAAAAAGAGATATTGCGAAAATGTCATGGTAGTGCCTATGGAGGGCATCACGCTGGAGATAGAACCACACAAAAGGTTCTACAATCAGGTTTTTATTGGCCTACCCTTTTTAAAGATGCAAGAAAGTTTATCTTATCATGTGATGAATGTCAACGAGTTGGTAATATTTCTAGACATAATGAAATGCCTATGAGTTACTCTCTTGTTATTGAACCATTTGACTGTTGGGAATTTGACTTTATGGGTCCTTTTCCTCTTTCAAAAGGTTATACGCATATTCTTGTTGTTGTAGATTATGTTACTAAGTGGGTAGAAGTCATACCTACAAAAAGTGCTGATGGTGAGACCTCTTTAAAAATGCTTAAGGATGTTATCTTTCCTAGGTTTGGAGTGCCTAGATATCTTATGACTGATGGAGGTTCACATTTCATTCATGGTGGCTTTAGGAAGACCCTTGCTAAATATGATGTTAATCATAGAATTGCTTCAGCTTATCATCCCCAAACCAGTAGGAAAGTAGAGCTATCAAATAGAGAAATTAAATCTATCTTGCAAAAGACTGTTAATAGATCTAGAAAAAATTGGGCTAGAAAGTTGAATGATGCTTTATGGGCTTATAGAACTGCTTATAAAAATCCTATGGGAATGTCTCCTTACAAAATGGTTTATGGAAAAGCTTGTCACCTGCCTTTAGAATTAGAACACAAAGCTTATTGGGCAGTGAAAGAACTTAATAGAGATTTCAAACTTGCTGGTAAGAAAAGATTGTTTGACTTGAGTTCTTTAGATGAGTGGAGAAGTGAGGCTTATGAAAATGCTAGACTCTTTAAAGAAAAAGTTAAAAGATGGCATGACAGGAGAATTCTTAAGAGAGAATTTCATGTTGGTGAGAAAGTTCTATTGTATAGGTCTCGTCTCAGATTTTTTGCAGGAAAACTACTTTCAAAATGGGAAGGACCTTTTGTTATTAAAGAGGTGTATCGTTCAGGTGCAATACAAATTTCTTCCTTAAGAGACAACACTACACAAGTGGTGAATGGTCAAAGACTCAAGCACTATATTTCTGGAGATTCCTACAATGAAGATATTAATATTATTCAAGTGGTGACTCCGGAAGAATTTATTAAAGACCAAATTCAGAAACCTGAAGAGTCCGTTTTCGAATAGGTAACAGTTCTAGTAATAAAAGGTCCGCGAAAAACTTTTCAATTTATATTTTTGCAGTTTTAATCTAACACAGAAAATAATGAGTCAAAAAAGGGACGGAAACGGAGCCCGGGGGGCTCACACCACCCCGTGGTGCGGGCCCACCTGGCCGCGCCACTAGGGGGTGTGGCCACCCCAGAGCCCGTCTCCGACCCGTTTTCTCCCAGTACCTTCCTTTTGTTGTTAAACTTTGTAATATATAACCCCCCGGATCCCCCGAGGTCTGTATATCGTGTTCTCGTCGTGTTTTCGTTTCAATTTGTTTCTGACAGGCAGATTCTCGGTTTTGGAGCCACAATGTCTTCCTCTGGATCACCCAAGGAGGATTCCTCTGCGGACATCATCAATCCATACATGTATGAGTTGAAGATTCACCCCAAGGAGTAGTTTCTCGAAGATGGGAAGGTAAAGATAAAAGAGGTTCAGGTCCGTAAAGGAGAAGGTAGTCTGGAGGACATGATGGAAGCACTGGAGCAAGAAGTCTTTAGGTATAAGAAGATGGCAGAACGCGAAGTGGACATCATCCATAAGATAAGTTCAGAACTCATCGCCGAGCACAAGAAGGAGACTGCTGAGCTTAGGGATGAAATTCTCTCACTCCATCAAACAACCAACCAACTACAAGCATAGCTCTACAACATGCAAAATCAAAACTGTGAGTATGAGGCTAGGTTTAAAGACATAAGTTCTACTGCTAGTTTCAGGATATTGGAAACCAAGATGTCCTTTCTTGATGGGGAGCCTTTACCTTGTAATACGGATGATGACGAGAGAACACCACCACCACCGAAGGAGTAAGTCATCATCAGGTTTTGGCATCCCCTTGGTGTGTTCCAAGCTTGGGGGAGTGCTACGGTATCATTTCATTATCTTTCATCTTTTTACCTTTTTAGTAGAGTCATATCATGAATAGAGAAGTTATCATATATGATGGTTTGCATTGTGGAAGTATCTCCCCTCTAGTTAGTTATCTATGTATCCCTTGGTGTGAGTTGCCGTTATGGAATATTAATGAGAAGTTTTATCATTTACTTTTTGCACATCTTATTTTAGTTCGCAATTTCTGTTATATGATTGATCTTCTTGTTAGTATTGGTATCACTTTGGGATCATTAAGTAAATTTAATTGGTTTTGGCAAACCTAGCTCGGGTCAGTAGCAACACTATTTGAGGATTGAATGGAAAATAGAGAAGTACTTTTAGAAATATAATTTCATCATATTTCTTTCTTGATTAGCTCATAAGCTTAGTATTCTCTAGTTAAGATCTTTTATGTTTCCAAGGAAGATTGCATGATTGTTTTTATCACTTGTATGTTTGTTTGTTTCCTTCAACTCTTATGCTTGCTACCCAGCCTTGCTAGCCAAAAACCTGTACTACGAGGGAATGCTTCTCGTGCATCCAATCCTTGAACCAAAACCTATGCCATTTGTGTCCACCATACCTACCTATTAGCATTATTGCTATTCCAAGTAAATTCTCGAGTTTTATCTAGCTTCCAAATTAAACTTGTTATGTGAAAACTAGTGATTAAAGCTCTCACAAACTTGATGGCACACTTTATTTTTCTTGCACTTAATAAACTTGAACCATTGTGTTCATCTATGTTGCTTATATGCTTGCACTTTATAAGTTGTGAATTAGCAGAACCATGTTACCATGGGGAACGCTTTCAACATTGCACTTATTATTTAGTTGATATCATGTTCTTTTGTTTATGGATGCCGGCGGTGTGAAATAAAAGGGGAGCTTGTAAGCTCATGGAGTTTGTATATGTGTTAGAGAAACGCTTGGGCGGCTAGCCTAAGCCATGCCTAATCATGGTAGAAACTTGCAGCATAACCATAGTGGCATTCTATGAAGCATCTTCAATAAAAACCTATGCAAATAGCAAATAAAAAGATCACTGAGATGCTCATTGTCTGTTGCCTTATCATTTTGATATGGGATAGCTCCTGTGTCATGGGGCAAGGGGTACCCCATTGGCGGTTCTCTATGATACACATACACTTACAATGACAAGAACTTATCGGAAACCAAAGTTGAGTAGCATGAGGTCTGGTACCCTTAAGCAAGGGGCATGAGATTTTCAACTTATAACTTGTCAAGCATATCCTCATATTTGTGTCACTTTAACCTTAATCACCTCAAGATGCTTATGATAGGGGCAATGAGAGCTGAAAGCTAGTAAGTACCATAATTTTTGGAGGCTCTTTATGAAACTTGAAACCCCTGCTTCCCTCTGCGAAGGGCCTATCTTTTACTTTTTTGTTGAGTCAGTAAACCTATTCCTTTCTATCTCAAGCAAGCATTTGATTTGTCGTGATTCAATCATCCATATGATGATTTATTCAATTATATTTCTTATGTTCCTTGTTTTTCACACTACTCTTATCCGAGTGAATATTACTTTGAAAGCTATCATTGAAAACCCCATTACATTTGACTCCTGCAATTTGTTAACCATTCTCTGATCAAGAACAAAGTTTGCCATTACCAATTATGATTTACTTTGTGTATCTTTATTGTGTTTCCCTTACTCATTGCAAGTTAAGTTATACAATAGTGAGTTCTTTTCTATTATGATTTTTGTATTGATGAATGTGATGCTTCTTGTTCGTATTCTCTTTATCGACACTTCACTCCATAAACCTGCGGTCATGTTTATTGAGCTCAGTTTTCTCTTGGGGACAAGCGAGGTCTAAGCTTGGGGGGAGTTCATACGTCCATTTTGCATCACTATTTTATATCATAATTTACTATTATTCATTGATATATTTCATTTAAGAGATGATACTTATGTTATTTCATCTATTTTTGCATGATTGATGATTTTTGGAGGATGAACCACCAGAGTCAGGATTCTGATGGAAAAGCACAGTCCAGATGCAAAATTCGTGAAGGTCAGAAAATCCAGAAATATACGGAAATTCCTATTTTTCTAGAAGACGAAGGAGGCCAGAAGGAGGAGTGGAGATGGACCACTGGGGGCCCACACCCCTGGTGGCGCGGGTCCCCCTTGGCCGCGCCACTAGGTGGTGTGGCCACCCTGGCCCACCTCCAGCATCACCCTTTGGCATATATAATCCCCTCGAAACCCTAAGACTCAGGGAGCAACCATAGAAAGATTCCGCCGCCTCTACGGGGCGGAAAACTACAGAGAGAGAAAGAGCTCTCCGGCAGGCAGAAATATGCCAAGGAAATTCCTTCCCAGAGAGGGGAGATCATCGCCATCAACACCTTCATCAAGCTAGACTTCATCGGGATCATCATCATCATCATCTCCACCATCATCTCCACCAGCACCATCACCACCACTCCGTACCGCTGTAACAATTGGGTTGAATCTTGCATAGTTCTTAGGGGAAACTTTCTCGGTGTTGATTACTTGTAGTTGATGCTATTGAGTGGAACCATTGAATTATTTTTCATGTTCAGATTGTTACTTATCATTATTTCATCTCTGATCTTGATCCATATGATGTCTCGTGAGTAGTTCGTTTAGTTCTTGAGGACATGGGAGAAGTCATGTTGTTAGTAGTGGAATTGTGTTGAGAAAGATTTAATGGTTTGATAATTAAGTTGTGGTGTTATTCTTCTAGTGGTGTCATGTGAACGTCGACTACATGATACTTCACCTTTATGGGACTAGGGGAATGCATTGTGTATTTGGCTACTAATCGTGGGGTTTCCGGAGTGACAGAAACCCGAACCCCCATTAGGAAACCTTCGCATAAGGGAGTGTAGGATCTCAAAGTTGAAGGCCGTGGTTAGGTTTTTATCTTAGTTACTTTCTTGTAGTTGTGGATGCTTGCAAGGGGTATAATCACAAGTATGTATTAGTCCTAGGAAGGTCAGTACATTAGCATAGGTTCACCCACACAACACTTATCCAACCAGATAAGATTAATTAGCTATATGAAGCGAAAGCACTTGACAATATTCTCATGTGTCCTCGAGAACGTTTGGTCATCTTAAGTAATACAACCCGCATGTCCTTTGCTAAAGAAAGGATTGGGCCACTTGCTGCAATTATTATTATTGTCTTTAATTTACTCACACTTTATTTATCTGCATTATCAAAACCCCCTAAAAATCCGTTTGCTAAGTATTTACAGAGAATTCCTGATCCAAGCCACTTGTCAACACCTTCTGCTCCTCGTTGGGTTCGACACTCTTACTTATCAAAAATAATGTGATACACCCCCTATACTTGTGGGTCATCAGCCATCGATCGTGTAGAGGATTGGGTCGAATCCATGATACATAATTCATGGATTACACATGGGTAAGCATCGTTTCCCCTTGAATTGACATTTTAAATCATATTATAGGCCTGTCAACACCCGGATTTTTAATCCCAGATGCCTGTTATGCCATACATCGCAATCCCAGGATTACCATTTTTGTGAGACATAACAGATTGGATATCACAGTACATCATCCATTACAAACCATAATAAGGTCTTACACAAATAAAGGATCTCATGATCCAGTCTTAATACAAACAAGCAGTAGAATAATAAGCATAGAGGTAGGCTCCACCTTCAGTGTCACAGGCAATGCTGACGATGGGAGATGATCCTAGTTGTCATAGCCGTCCTGCTGCCCATCTTCCTGATAGTCCTCCTCATAGTCTGGCCACGAGAATAGCTAGGGACAAAGCCATGAGTAATCTTTAAGTATTCGCAAACTGTCACTAACAAGTAAGGTAGTTCTAGTAGGAATCCTAAGCTCTAAGTTTATTTGCAAAAAGCCAGATTTATCCAAACTGAGTTTAGAAGTAAAGAAAACTAAGTAACAATTCTAAATCACTTTAAGCTGGGAACCTAGTTTTCATATTCACAACCCTATTGTGGTCAAGTCAAAATCATAGTTCACTTCACAAGTCATTTTGGAAACATCTGACCACGGAACAGTATGGCCACTCCAACTGTCCATGACCGCGGACACGGCTATTCGAATAGTTTGACACTCTACAGAGGTGGTACACTTTCACCACAAAATTCGATACATCCGTCAGGGATAACCCTGAATCATCATACTTAGTATGCGGATAATCAATCATAACCTTTCCTTTACACACTCTAGTATAAGCACCTCTCCTATGATCTTGGCCTCCCAGCCATGGCCATCTGCCATCCTGGGCACTGCATAGGTGGACATCATCAAGAGGTAGCCTCAGCTCAAACCTCTTTTGCGAGGGAACCCATACTAATGCATATAAACTTCTGGCTAAGCCTTACCCAATTCAGGTATTGTGGTTGTACGGTAAAATTGGAATGGTATCGCATCCGAACCCAACCATCAGTTTTTTTTAAAAAGGGCTAAGGCTCATGCCTCAACATTTTCATCATCAAATCCATTTGTGTTTCTCAAGACATGCCAAAACACTTCAACAGAATGAAGCATCATTCCAAGGTTTTCATAATCATTTTCACCAAGTATTCCCATCTAAAGTGATCAAGTTTTATGCTTAGCACTAGCCACTAAGTTAAGAGTGTTCACTAATGAGGGGTGCTAATCTCAATCTCATGCCATAGAATGACATCTAGTATAGGCCTAGTTTTATACTCTTTATGCTATCTATACTACTTTCCAAAACCTCACAAAGCATTAACTAAAAGTAAAGAACTTTGGTAAAGTAAAAGAGTAAAGCTTGTAAGTAAAATTTGGGATGGGTATAACTAGAAATGTATAACCAAGCATGCCTAATGCATCTTGCTTAGGTCATCTTGTATAATTCTAGCTTGCCAATAATAGCTTGCCTTGATTGGTGCAGTGATTAAAGTTTTCTTCGTCTTTGTCGGGGTAGAACTCCTCCTCCTCGTAGACTTGGTCGGTACTATAGTCTATAAAGGAATACGGGGTACACAATCACCAAACAATACTTATCTATTTCTATATAGCACACTAAGGTTCATACTTGATGATCTAGCATCATCACAATCATCACAAGCATTAAAGGACTAGTTTTATTTAGTTTATTTGAAAAAAGTAATTTCTACTCATTGAAATTAATTAAGATTTAATATTATACAATTAAAATATGGGATCATGTGGACACATGTCATCACCACATATTATAATACATGGGAATGTGATTTAAAGGGTTGGTTCACCTTTTATAAAGTTTAAGGTTACTATTTAATAGATTTAAAGTGACTGAAAATGCCCTAGTAGCATTGTTTTGGTTCTAGTCCAATGTCACTGCATGCAATCCTAAATATTTTTACATATTCAGATAGATATTATCAATTGTGATTTTTGAGAGTTGGAATCAACTGAAAAGCTATTATGGTTGAATGTAGAAAAGTCTCTGTCTTGTTATTTTTTCTATAGATTTTCTCTAACTCCAAATGATTTAAATCCAACGGGCTTGGATAGATATTTTAATTACCTTTCTAGCAAAATTTGAATCATGCAATTTGGTTAAGTGAAACTCTCTGAATTGATTTTTGAATATGTGGATAGAATAGGATTTAAACTAAAAAGGAAAATCCTTATTTGAATTTCCAGGCCTGGGCAGGAAAGCTAAACGGGCCGACCCAATTGCACAACGCAGCACAGCACGCGGCTGACAGAGGGGGTCCACTGGTCAGTGACTTATTCTAACGTGAATCAGTATCTTTCAATCTGGACGCTACGATCTAAATCTAATCCAACGGCTAAGGGTCATCGTCGACGACGAACAGCTCCAGCGAGGAATCAACCCTAATGCGGCGGTGGGGGTCTCACGGGGCTCACCTGGGCTCCAGCTAGGCTCGGCAACGGGGGAAATTGACGTGGTAGACGATGGCGAGGTGATGCGTGGTCACGGCGAGGCTTGGGGTGGTCGCAATCGATGGCACCCTTCTCCTCCAGTAGCGGCGGACTCCGGTGAAATTCCGGCACGGTGGTGCTCGCCTTGCTTTGGGAAGAGGTGGGGAAGGCTCAGTGGTGAGTGGGGAGTCGAATGGTGTGAGGAATGGAGGCTGGGCTGGCCTCCTTTTATAGCTCGACGAGGGGATAAAACAGTGCGGGCTGGTGTCTCCGGCGAGGGCAGCACAGAGAGCTAAAGGCATGGGCGAGGGTGTAGGACGGTGTGGTGCTCCCTGGCGGTTCTCACGGACTTAATGGCGTGGCGTGGGGTGGCTGGGTTTGGTCTGGCGCGTGCGGTGCTCTGAGCGGAGGCAGTGGTGTTTGCGGCGGCGTGCGGCAGCTGTGGGTCGTGCGGCGGTGAACGGGGGTGTCTGCCGGGGTGCTGCGATCATGGCGGGTATGTGCATGCAAGGGGAGGTCAAGGCGCGGCGTGTGCGAGCTAGTCGGGCGCGATGCACTGGCGCGCTCTAGACACAGCCCAGAGAGGCGGTGCACGGCGATGCTAGTGTGGTCCACGGCTCAGCTGGGGCTGTGGCTTGGACAAGGGGTGGCGGTAGGGTGCGGCGAGGCTAGTGGACATGCTGGTTGGGTGCGGGGTGGTCTGGTGTGAGCTGGCCGTGGTCGGCCAGCGATGACCACTTTCGGGCGGCGCTCCGCTGTGCCAGCGGCGAAGGGGGAGCTGGTCTAGGGCTAGGTTAGGCTTAGAGGGAACATGGGAGTAACTAGGGGACAAATGGGTCGATGATCACTGTACCAAATAGTGAAGTTAGGCTTGAGCTTTTTCTGTGCATGCCAAGTGTTTGATGAAATGTCCGCATGAAATTTACTTTTGAAATTTTGATTCAAATTTTTTGAGTGATCTTATATTAAGCTTGAGAGACTAGGTTTGCTTGGATAAGTCAAGGTGAATTCATTTGATAGGTTTTTGAAAAAGTGTGATCTTAACATATGAATTGGATTCAATTTTCAAATGTCCTTTAAATGGATCTGCTAGATGTTTTTGTAAGTTTGTAAAGTGGGCCTTGATACATCTTTACTTGGTCTAGCAAGGGGTGAAAAGAGATAGAAATGTTTCTGTTAGAAATCTTCTTCTAGGAACACCTAAAGTGGTCTAGTGGTTTAAAATGGTCAAAATGACCATTTGCTTTATTTATTATTATTTGATTTCTTTCTATTTGGAATTTGTTTGTAATTGGTCTAGATGATGTGCCATTCATCTTTAAACCATTTCACAACATTTAGAATAATCAAGCATGGCATATACACTCAATGCTACACTAATGCAAACACATATGCATTCATATCCATTTTTCTTAATAAAAGTTTTTGTTAACCCTAAATTTGGTGATTAGAACTTGATAATCTTGATTAGAAGATTTGGGGTGTTACAAACCTTCCCTCCTTAAACAAAATCTCGTCCCGAGATTTAAGAAAAACTAGGAACTAAAGAGATCTGGAAACTCAGTCCTAATGTAATCCTCTCGCTCCCAAGTAGCTTCTTCTTCGGTATGATTGATCCATTGGATCTTGAGAAACTTGATACTCCAGGTCCTGGTGGTTCTGAAGGCTTCTTCCAAGATACGAATGGGTACTTCACGATACGTCAGATCCTTGTTGATATCAATGGCTTGGTGATCGATGTTCTTGAACACTTCGGTATTCTCCGGCACTTCTAGGCATTTGCGAAGTAACGATATATGGAACACATTATGGATGCCTGACATCTCCTCTAGCAGCTCCAGTTGATAAGATAATTCTCCTCGGCAATTCAGAATCTTGAAGGGTCCAATATATCTAGGGGCTAACTTTTTTTAGCTGAAAACGTTGCATTCCTTTCAATGGCAAAACCTTGAGATACACAAAATCTCCGACATTGAAAGTCAGGTCTCTACGTCTCTTGTTAGCATAACTCTTCTGTCTGGATTGGGCGGTCTTGAGGTGCTCTCGGACTTTGTGAACCTTCTCTTCGGCTTCTCGTAGGATGTCGCGTCCGAAAATCTGACTCTCTCCTACTTGCGACCAATTCAAATGGGTACGACACTTTCTTCCATATAAAAACTCAAATGGGGCCATTTGCAAACTGACTTGATAACTGTTGTTGTATGACAATTCTGCGAAAGGCAGACAATCTTCCCACTTTGATCCATACTCTAACACACAAGCTCTCAACATATCTTCTAGGATTTGGTTGACTCTTTCAGTCTGTCCATCGGTCTGTGGGTGAGAAGCTGTGCTGAAATTCAACTTGGTTCCTAATCCTTCTTGGACTTTTTGCCAAAATCTTGAGGTAAATTGGGTTCCTCGATCTAAAAGTATGGTCTTGTGGGTTCCATGCAAACTGACAATTCTAGCAATGTACAGCTCTACTGGCTTAGAACTCTGGTAGGTTGTCTTGACAGGTATAAAATGGGCTACCTTGGACAGTCTATCAACTATGACCCAGATAGAGTCATTTCCCCTACTAGAAGTAGGCAAACCGGTGATAAAGTCCATTCCGATGGAATCCCATTTCCATTCTGGAATCTGCAATGGTTGCAACAGTCCTGCGGGTCTCTGATGTTCCGCCTTGACTCTCTGACAGATATCACACTTGGCTATGTAGCTTTCGATTTCTCGCTTCATCTTGTGCCACCAAAATTTCTCCTTCAAATCCTGATACATCTTCGTTCCTCCGGGGTGGATAGAATAAAGAGTATCATGAGCTTCTTGCATGATAACTTGCTTCAGCTCCAAATCTGCTGGCACACAGATACGTCCTTTGTACCACAAAACTCCTTCTTCATCTTTGGTGAATCCAGGTACCTTTCCTGTACCAATACGACGTTTGATTCCGTCGATACTTGCATTTCCCTTCTAGGCTTCCTTGATTTGACCGATCAACGTGGGTTGAAGTTTAATGCTAGCTAAAAATCCTTTGCTAACTAGCTCAGTTCTAAACTGCTCCAACTCTTCATGCAAACTTGGCTGGGCTTCTTTGATCATGGTGTTTAATCTACACGGCAATCTGCTAAGAGCATCTGCTACCACATTGGCCTTGCCGGGGTGATAGTGAATGTCAATGTCATAATCCTTGATTAACTCTATCCATCTCCTTTGCCTCATATTCAGGTCCTTCTGAGTGAAAATATACTTCAAGCTCTTGTGATCTGAATAAATCTCATAGCGGTTACCCATAAGGTAATGACGCCATGTCTTTAAGGCTAAAACTACAGCTGCTAGTTCAAGTTCATGGGTAGGGTAGTTTTGCTCATGCTGCTTCAGTTGTCAAGACAGATATGTTATGACTTTGCCTTCTTGCATCAACACACATCCGAGACCAATCTTGGATGCATCACAATACACATCAAACGGCTTCTTGATATCTGGCATAATCAATATTGGGGCTGAAATCAATCTCTTCTTGAGCTCTTGAAAACTTGCTTCACATTTGTCGATCCATTCAAACTTACTGTCTTTCTTCAATAATTGGGTCATTGGTCTTGCGATGCTCGAAAATCCTTCTACGAACTTGCGGTAATATCCCGCTAATCTGAGAAATGCACGGACTTGAGTTTGAGTGGTTGGGGCTTTCCATTCTTCAACATCTTTGATCTTGGCGGGATCAACAGCGACTCCTCCTGCCAACACAATATGTCCGAGGAATCCTACTTCTTTCAGCCAAAACTCACATTTGCTAAACTTGGCATACAACTGATGCTCTCTCAGGATTTCAAGGATGGTTCTCAGATGTTGCTCATGGTCTTCTTCTGACTTGGAATAGATAATAATATCGTTGATAAAAACAACGACAAACTTATCTAGAAAGTTCATAAAGATCTTATTCATGAGATTCATGAAATAAGTGGGGGCATTGGTTAATCCAAAATACATGACCGTATACTCATACAATCCATATATGGTGGTAAAGGCGGTCTTTGGAATATCCGTTGCTCGAATCTTGAGTTGGTGATAACCAGTCCTAAGATCAATCTTAGAAAACACTCTGGCACCAGTCAACCGATCAAACAGATCCTCTATCTTGGGTAGTGGGTACTTGTTCTTGATGGTGACATCATTCAGCTTCCGGTAATTTGTGCACAAACGGTTACCTCCATCTTTCTTGTCGACAAACAAAACAGGCGATCTCCATGGCGATACGCTTGGTTGAATCAAACCTTTCTCCAACATAGCATCAAGTTGCTTCTTCAGCTCCACTAGTTCAGATGGGTTCATACTATAGGTTCTCTGAGCTATGGGTCCAGTTCCAGGAATTAGTTCAATAATGAACTCGATATCCCGATCTAGGGGCATACCGGGCAATTCATCTGGGAATACGTCGGGGTATTCACATACTACTCTGACTTGGTCAATGGTTGGTAGGGCTAGACTCTTGTTGCACTTGAATTGACGGGCCAAGGTCTCAGATACATGCTCTACTGATACTCCAGAGATACTGGTCATGGTTATGGCTTTTTTGGCACAATCGATCAATCCTTTATGTTTCGACATCCAATCCATTCCTAGTACTAGTTCCAAACCTTTGGTTCCAAGTACTATTAGATTGTCATAAAAATCTATCCCATGGATTCTGATAGGTACCGCCTTGCAAATTTTTATAGCTTTGGTGGTTGAACCAGGTATTTGAACTATCATACCATGCTTCAATTTTGTTGGTTGAATCTTACTAGTGCATGCAAATTCTTCTGTAACAAACAAGTGTGATGCTCCAGAATCAAACAACACTCTTGCAAGTACCGAGTTAACAGAAAACATACCCAACACGACATCTGGCGCTTCTTGAGCTTCTTCAGCATTCATGTGGAACAGACGGCCGTTGCGGTTGAGCGAATTCCCTGGGGCAAATATCCTTCCAGGCTAAACACAACATTGTTGCTAAGCAGGTGCATTCACATTGGTGGTGGCTACAAGCTTCTTGGGGCACTCGTTGGAGTAGTGACCCTTGACTCCACATTCAAAGCAAGTAATCTGGGACTTGTCTTTGGCTGCAACAGGCACGGCATTGCTTCCAGTCCTTGGGGCAGTATTGTTGTTGTTGTTGTTGTTGTTGGACTTGGGCGGTGCACGGTTGAAGTTGTTGGATATGCCGGGGTTGTTGTTATGGTTTCCTCCGGACTTCAGGTTTCCTCCGCTATGATTGGGGTAGCTTGGACGAGACATTGGGGGTCTATTGTTTCTTGGGGCATATCCTGCAGACGGGTTGGGGCAATACTTCTAGGTATTGTGGGACCCAGTCTGGTGCATCATCCTGCACTTGCAGTTGTCATTGGCTTGGTTTATCTTCCCTTCCATCTAGATGGTAGAGTCTACTAGCTCTTCTAGATCTTCAAAACGGATGTTGACTAACACAGTCTGCATCTCATCATGCAATCCATTTAGGAACCTTTACTTCTTCTTGGATTCAGTATTGATCTCATCAGGCGCATACCTAGCGAGATATAGAAATTTGTCACGGTATTCAACTACTGTCATCCTTCCTTGCTTCAGTTCCCTGAACTCATCTCTCATTCTGGTGACTAAACCTTGCGGCACATGGGTGCGGCTGAACTTGATCTTGAAAGCTTCCCAAGTCATGATGACCGTGGTTCATAGTACGAGTGCTATTCCACCAGGCTCTTGCATCTCCTGCCAGATAGTGGGTGGCAAACAGTACCTTCTCGTTGGCGTCAACTCCTGGGACTTCCAGATTATTCTCCATTGTTTGCATCCAGTCATCAGCATCTAAGGGATCGTCAGATTTGTTGAAGATAGGGGGATTGGTATTCTGAAAGTTCTTAAGCTTGGATCCATGATGATCCTGATTTCCATGGCCATGATTATTATGGGCCATCTGAGCTATCTGTTTTAGGGTGGCTAGGTTATCTTGGCGTTCGGCTCTACTAGCTTTACGGTCAGAAACTAGCATCTGCAGAATCTACAACATCGGGTCCTGTGATGAGCTGCTTCCTATGGGGTTTCCACGAGTCATCTGAAGATTGAGATAGATAATGAGGTAAGAGGGAAAGTTCTAAGGTTCATGGTTTTGTTTCAAAATCTTTTAAACTTTGAGTTTGACTCAGGTTTGGCAAACTAACAACTTCTTATTCATTCATTCATTCAAGCACACAATACAAACACACACCACAACACACAAGGAAAACAGATGGTTTTAAGAACCATTCTGTGAAGCTAAGATACAGTGGGACCGATACAACTCATTCCTACGATAGTGATCAAGTGCATCTACTCATCATCAATGAAGTCGGAGTCATCATCATCAATGTAGAAATCCATGGCATCATCCTCCAGGTAGTCATTGTCATCACTGAGGTACGAGTGAATATCTCCCTGGATGTCTTCACCTTCTTCCTATTCTTCTTTTGCTTCAAGCTAGACTTCCTGTTCACGGATGGTCTTCTCGAGGTCAGCCACCTTCTTGAGAAGACGAGCGATGGTGTGATCCTTCTTCTCGCGTTGATGACGAAGTGATTAGCGATCCTTGACGAGCATGGCGAAAGTCTGGTCCTTCTTGGCGGCAATGGCAAGGTTGTGGTTGGCGTAGGCTCGAGCATTGTCCAATTCCTTCTGTCTATCATACAATAGGAAATCAAGATTCTCCACTTGGCGCTTCATGTCCGAGTGACTTGGCATCTCCAATGGCATTCCCATAGAATCACGCCTTGCGTAATGAGCAAAGCGAGTTCCCTGGATCAAGTTGATGTTTTGCCCACACAGACGGGCAAGAGCTTCATGCATAGCCCTGGCTAATCCATCTAGCCAGTTGTTCTCTCTCACGGTGAATCGAATCTTCTCAGAAAGAGGTGCCTCCATCTTGCCTTGAAGATCTGCAACTATCAGCCATTGTAGATCTCCTCCTGGAAAATCCTTGAGTTGAGCTCCAAAGAATTCTGGATGCGGGCGCTCAAGGTACTTTAACAGTGCATCAAGATCCCTCTCAAATATCAGTTGGGCTCCGTTGCCCAACTGGTAGAACTTGCAATACTGAACTTCCATCTATAAGAATTTAGGATGAGTAAGTTAGTGAGGTGATCAAGTGTGTCAAATTTTAGGTAGTGATGTAAGAATTTTCAGGAACATGAATTTTTGTGAAAGAATCAAGGATAAGAGTGGGAATAGGTTTTCATAAATACTCACTTCTTTTGCTTTCAAACTAAGTTTTTGTTCGGACGTCCATTCTAACTAGGGTCTCCTATGGTCAGGATGGCTCTGATACCAACTTGTCAACACCCGGATTTTTAATCCCAGATGCTTGTTATGCCATACATCGCAATCCCAAGATTACCATTTTTGCGAGACATAACAGATTGGATATCACAGTACATCATCCATTACAAACCATAATAAGGTCTTACACAAATAAAGGATCTCATGATCCAGTCTTAATACAAACAAGCAGCGGAATAATAAGCATAGCGGTAGGCTCCATCTTCAGTGTCACAGGCAATGCTGACGATGGGAGATGATCCTAGTTGTCATAGCCGTC
This sequence comes from Avena sativa, assembly GCA_916181665.1. Taxonomy (NCBI): domain Eukaryota; kingdom Viridiplantae; phylum Streptophyta; class Magnoliopsida; order Poales; family Poaceae; genus Avena; species Avena sativa. Next base: position 451,503,167 of record OV702295.1, on the reverse strand, counting down.
CTGCTGCCCATCTTCCTGATAGTCCTCCTCATAGTCTGGCCACGGGAATAGCCAGGGACAAAGCCATGAGTACTCTTTAATACTCGCAAACTATCACTAACAAGTAAGGTAGTTCTAGTAGGAATCCTAAGCTCTAAGTTTATTTGCAAAAAGCAAGATTTATCTAAACTGAGTTCAGAAGTAAAGAAAACTAAGTAATAGTTCTAAATCACTTTAAGTTGGGAACCTAGTTTTCATATTCACAACCCTGTTGTGGTCAAGTCAAAATCATAGTTCACTTCACAAGTCATTTTGGAAACATCTGACCACGGAACAGTATGGCCACTCCAACTGTCCATGACCGCGGACGTGGCAAATAGTTTGACACTCTGCAGAGGTGGTACACTTTCACCATAAAATTCGATACATCTGTCAGGGATAACCCTGAATCATCATACTTAGTATGCGGATAATCAATCATAACCTTTCCTTTACACACTCTAGTATAAGCACCTCTCCTATGAGCTTGGCCTCCCAGCCATGGCCATTGACCATCCTGGGCACTACATAGGTGGACATCATCAAGAGGTAGCCTCATCTCAAACCTCTTCCACGAGGGAACCCATACTAATGCATATAAACTTCCGGCTAAGCCTTACCCAATTCAGGTATTGTGGTTGTATGGTAAAATTGGAATGGTATCGCATCCGAACCCAACCATCAGTTTTTTTTAAAAAGGGCTAAGGCTCATGCCTCAACATTTTCATCATCAAATCCATTTGTGTTTCTCAAGACATGCCAAAACACTTCAACAGAATGAAGCATCATTCCAAGGTTTTCATAATCATTTTCACCAAGTATTCCCATCTAAAGTGATCAAGTTTTATGCTTAGCACTAGCCACTAAGTTAAGAGTGTTCACTAATGAGGGGTGCTAACCTCAATCTCATGCCATAGAATGACATCTAGTATAGGCCTAGTTTATACTCTTTATGCTATCTATACTACTTTCCAAAACCTCACAAAGCATTAACTAAAAGTAAAGAACTTTGGTAAAGTAAAAGAGTAAAGCTTGTAAGTAAAACTTGGGATGGGTATAACTCAAAATGTATAACCAAGCATGCCTAATGCATCTTGCTTAGGTCATCTTGTATAATTCTAGCTTGCCAATAATAGCTTGCCTTGATTGGTGCAGTGATTGAATTTTTCTTCGTCTTTGTCGGGGTTGAACTCCTCCTCCTCGTAGACTTGGTCGGTACTATCGTCTATAAAGGAATACGGGGTACACAATCACCAAACAATACTTATCTATTGCTACATAGCACACTAAGGTTCAAACTTGATGATCTAACATCATCACAATCATCACAAGAATTAAAGGACTAGTTTTATTTAGTTTATTTGAGAAAAGTAATTTCTACTCACTGAAATTAATTAAGATTTAATATTCTCCAATTAAAATATGGGATCATGTGGACACATGTCATCACCACATATTCTAATACATGGGAATGTGATTTAAAGGGTTGGTCACCTTTTATAAAGTTTAAGATTACTATTTAATAGATTTAAAGTGACTGAAAATGCCCTAGTAGCATCCTTTTGGTACTAGTCCAATGTCACCGCATGCAATCCTAAATATTTTTACATATTCAGATAGATATTATCAAATGTGATTTTTGAGAGTTGGAATCAACTCAAAAGCTATTATGGTTGATTTTTGAAAAAATGTTTGAATGTAGAAAAGTCTCTGTCTTGTTATTTTTGCTATAGATTTTCTCTAACTCCAAATGATTTAAATCCAATGGGCTTGTATAGATAGTTTTAATTACCTATGTAGCAAAATTTGAATCATGCAATTTGGTTAAGTGAAACTCTCTGAATTGATTTTTGAATATGTGGATAGAATAGGATTTAAACTAAAAAGGAAAATCCTTATTTGAATTTCTAGGCCTAGGCGGGAAAGCTAAACGGGCCGGCCCAACTGCAGCGCAGCGCAGCGCGCGGCTGATAGAGGGGGTCCACTAGTCAGTGACTTATCTAACGCGAATCGGTATCTTTCAATCTGGACGCTACGATCTAAATCTAATCCAATGGCTGAGGGTCGTTGTCGACGACGAACAGCTCCAGCGAGGAATCAACCCTAACGTGGCGGTGGGGGTCTCACGGGGCTCACCTAGGCTCCAGCTAGGCTTGGTGACAGGGGAAATCGACGTGGTAGACGATGACGAGGTGAGGCGTGGTCACAACGAGGCTTGGGGTGGTCGCAATCGACGGCGCCCTTCTCCTCCAGCAGTGGCGGACTCCGGTGAAATTCCAGCATGGTGGTGCCCGCCTTGCTCTAGGAAGAGGTGGGGGAGGCTCAGTGGCGAGTGGGGAGTCAAATGGTGTGAGGAATGGAGGCTAGGCTGTCCTACTTTTATAGCTCGACAAGGGGACATAACGGTGCGTGCTGGTGTCTTCGGCGAGGGCGGCACATAGAGTTAAAGGCATGTGCGAGGGTGTAGCACGGTACAGTGCTCCCTGGTGGTTCTCACAGACTTAATGGTGCGACGTGGGGAGGCTAGGTTTGGTCTGGCATGTGCGGCGCTCTGAGCGGAGGCAATGGTGTTTGCGGCGGCATGCGGCAGCTGCGGGTCGCGTGGCGGCGAACGGGGGTGTCTGCCGGGGTGCTGCGATCATGGCAGGTATGTGCACGCAAGGGGAGTTCAAGGCGCGGCGCGTGCGAGCTGGTCGGGCGCGACACACTAGCATGCTCTAGACATGGTGTAGAGAGGCGGTGCGCGGCGGTGCTAGTGTGGTCCAGGCTCAGATGGGGCTGTGGTCTAGATAGGGGGTGGCGGTAGGGTGCGACAAGGCTAGTGGACATGCTGGTTGGGCGCGGGGTGGTCTGGTGTGAGCTGGCCGTGGTCGGCCGGTGACGACCACTTTCGGGCGGCGCTCCACTATGCTAGTGGCGAAGGGGCGAGCTGGTCTGGGGCTAGGTTAGGCTAAGAGGGAACATGGGAGTAACTAGGGGACAAATGGGTTGATGATCACTGTACCAAACAGTGAAGTTAGGCTAGAGCTTTTTCTGTGCATGCCAAGTGTTTGATGAAATGGACACATGAAATTTACTTTTGAAATTCTGATTCAATTTTTTTGAGTGATCTTATATTAAGCTTGAGAGACTAGGTTTGCTTGGATAAGTCAAGGTGAATTCATTTGATAGGTTTTTGAAAAAGTGCGATCTTAACATATGAATTGGATTAAATTTTCAAATGTCCTTTAAATGGATCTGCTAGATGTTTTTGTAAGTTTGTAAAGTGGGCCTTGATACATCTTTTAGTTGGTCTAGCAAGGGGTGAAAAGAGATAGAAATGTTTTTGTTAGAAATCTTCTTCTAGGAACACCTAAAGTGGACTAGTGGTTTAAAATGGTCAAAATGACCATTTTCTTTATTTATTCTTATTTGATTTCTTTCTATTTGGAATTTGTTTGTAATTGGTCTAGATGATGTGGCATTCATCTTTAAACCATTTCACAACATTTAGAACAATCAAGCATGGCATATATACTCAATGCTACACTAATGCAAACACATATGCATTCATATCCATTTTTCTTAATTAAAGTTTTTGTTAACCCTAAATTTGGTGATTAGAACTTGATAATCTTGATTAGAAGATTTGGGGTGTTACAAGGCCTTATTAGACTTCTATTAGCTTGAATCGTTCGTATTTTGCTCGATTGTAACTTGCCTAACTACAACCTTTGTTTGAACAAAATAGGATTGATCCTGCACTGGCTTTCCGGCTGGCGATTAGAACAGAAACTAGTATGCTGTGTGGTACTAAACCGCGTAGGATTTCTACATTTTTTATCCCAAAGTGGTAGAAACCAGCATACCTTTCAAAGATTTTCGAGCTGAGCTCCGTAACACCTATCCCTGGAGCGACGTCGATGCTGCTGAACTGAATTATTTCAATAGTGATGAGCAAAGATTTCTCCCACTAACTTGCGACTAGCATATGGGGTTGCTTTTTTACTCTGAATGCTGGCAGCCAATTCGGTAAAATCCAAATCGATGTGGTTCAGCCACGCGCATAACGGGCAAAGGGGAAGAGAGTTCAGACATCATCTGTCTCTGCTAGTAGCCAGCACCCGGCACTCCTTGTAGGTCGACACCGAGTAAAGCAAGTGGTTCTAAAAGCCACAACATGCATGCTACCAGTTCTGTTGCTGATTCAACTATTTATTCTCATGTACTTTCTATAGTCGGTGTAGAGGAAGATGCAGAACCTGACGAGGAAGTGCTTAGAAATGATGATGAAGACAAGATGATGTACCCTGAACTGGTAGATAGAGCCAGTCAGCAAGCAGTTGATGATGAATATCCGGAGGAGCCCATTAGCCGAGCTAGGCTTGATGACACTAACGATGAAGAGAAGGAGGAGAAACATGGACAGCTTAATCGTTGATGAATACGATGGTGAGGACATGCCAGCAATTGAGTGGAATAGGCAAGCACCTGAGCTTACTGAAGGAACCACTTTCCAATCCATGGTGGACTGTCGGAATGCAGTGACAACATGGTGCATTCTAAATCAAAACAACTATGAGATTAAAAGGAGTGACCAGGAAGGTTCACTATTTTTTGTCCATATGATATGTGTAGGTGGAGGTTGCATGCATCTCGTATGTTAAAGAGCAAACTGATTCAGGTAATCCCATTTTAGTTAGTAATTTAGTTTTAGATCAATGAGTAATGTTTCTTAATTATTTTTACCGTTCTATTTTGTTTCAGATAAAGAAAAACCCACACAAGCACACATATCCACCTTTAGGGGGAGGACAAAACCAAGCTAGCAAAAACTAGTGTTGGAGATATGCCCAAGAGGCAATAATAAAGTGGTTATTATTATATCTTTATGTTTATGATAAATGTTTACATCCCATGCTATAATTGTATTAACAAGAAACATTAATACTTGTGTGTTTTGTAAACATAAAAGAGTCCCTAGTAAGCCTCTTGTTAAGCTAGCTTGTTGATTAATGGATGATCATGGTTTCCTGATCATGGACATTGGATGTCGTTAATAACAAGATCATATCATTAGGAGAATGATGTGATGGACACACACCCATAGTAAGCATAGCATAAGATCAAGTCATTAAGTTCGTTTTGCTACAAGCTTTTCAAATGCATAGTAACCTAATCCTTCGACCATGAGGTTATGTTAATAACCATCACCGGATGGGTACTTTGATGACATCAAACGCCTCTTCGTAACTGGGTGGTTATAAAGGTGACATTGGGTATTCTGAAAGTATGTGTTGAAGCGCATGGACCAAGATTGGGATTTGTCCATCCATGTGACGGATAGATATGCTCTGGGCCCTCTCGGTGGAATGTCATCTAGTTAGCTTGCAAGCATGTGACTAGGTCACAAGGGATGACATATCATAGAACGAGTAAAGAGTACTTATCAGTAACAAGGTAGAACAAGGTATGGAGATACCGACGATCAAACCTCGGATAAGTAGAGTATCGCGTGACAAAGGGAATTGGTTTCGTATGTTAATGGTTCGATCGATCACGAAGTCATCGTTGAGTATGTGGGAGCCGTTATGGATCTCCAGATCCCTCTAATGGTTATTGATCGGAGATGTGTCTCCATCATGTCTGCATATTCACGAACCGTAGGGTGACACACTTAAGGTTCGGAGTTGTTTTAAGTAGATATGGAATGTGCGTTGGAGACCGAATGTTGTTCGGAGTCTCGGATTGGATCCGAGACATCACGAGGAGATCCGGAATTGTCCGGGGAATAAGATTCATATATTGGGGGTCATTTTCTAAGTTAGAAAATGTTCCAGAGTATTTGTATGGGGATTCTAGAAGGTTTTGGAATGTTCTAGAAGGTTCTAGAAGATTTCTTGGAGTTTACTTGAAAACCAAGAAAGTATCAAGGAATCCTTGTGGGGTAAGACAAGGATTCGTGGGGGAGTAGGACTCTCCCCCCACCTCCTTGATCCGCCGGCCAAGGGAGAGGGGAGTCCTACAAGGACTCCACCTTCCCATGGCGCCTCCCTCCTTTAAATAGAGGGGTGGAGGCACAAACCCCCTTGCCCCTTCTATTCTCTAGATCTCAAGTTGCCTCTCTCCTCCTCCTTCCCTTTGCTCTGGCTTAGGCGAAGCCCTGCAGAATTCTCTACTCCACCACCACCACCACGCCGTCGTGCTGCTGGGATTCCATGGAGAGATCTACTACCTCTGCTGCTCGCTGGAACGGGGAGAGGAAGGTCTGCTTCGACTCCGCACGTGTGACCGACTGCGGAAGCGCTGCCAGAACGCGGCGCCGGAAGGATCGTCTACTCGATCTTGAGATCGGCAAGTGATCGACTACATCAACCACGAGATCCGATCTCGTAATGCTTTCGGGTCTAAAAGGGTTAGTACAGATCTATCTCGTTGCACATGTCTAATAGATTAGATCTTGGCTTTTATCTAGATTAGATCTGGGTTTTGTTCGTTCTTGCGGTAGAAATTTTTTATTTTCCATGCTACGAACCCATCAGTGGTATCAGAGCCGTGTCTATGCGTAGATCTGTTGCACGAGTAGAACACAATGGTTTTGTGGGTGTTGGTGCTCGTGCCGTCTTTTGCTTTGTGTACTTTGCATCTTGCGGTATGGTGGGATGAAGCGGCTCGGGCTAACCTTACATGTCATCGCACATGAGACTTGCTCGACGCTTGACGTGTAACTTGCTTTGCACAAGTGGCTTTGTGGGTGTCTGTCTCTCTCACCATAGTATAGATCCAATCTACACTTTGCACTTGATAGCACTTGTATCAACGTTGTGGTTCAGTTTCGTAGGTAAGATCCGTTCTTATTCGAAAGCCCCAAACCACGTAAAACATGCAAAGAAAATTAGAGGCATCTAACTTGTTTTTGCAGGGTTTTTGTGATGTGATATGGCCATCATGTGATTGTGATTATATTTGATGTATGCAATGATCCTTGTTGTAATATGGCAACCGGCAGGAGCCTAATGGTTGTCTTTAGTTCTGTTAAGACCTGCGTGTCTATTCATCTTGTAATAGCTTTATTCCAAGTAGTTGTAATAGTTGCTGGTGATGGACAACCATGAAGTGGCGCCACTGACCTTGACGCAATGCTGGTGATGATGGAGATCATGTCCGTGCTTTGGAGATGGAGATCAAAGGCATAAGAAGAAAGGGCTATATCATATCACACTAATTATGAATTGCCTGTGATGTTAATCCTTTATGCATCTTGTATTGCTTAGATCGCGATGGTAGCATTATAAGATGATCCCTCTCACTAAATATCAAGTAATAAAGTGTTTGTCCTTAGTAGGCACCGTTGCTAAGACTCGTCGTTTCGAAGCATCTCGTGATGATCGGGTGTGATAGATTCTACGTGTGCATACGACGGGTGCAAGTCAGATTTGCACATGCGGATACTAAGGTTAACCTTGACGAGCCTAGCATGTACAGACATGGTCTCGGAACACGGAATACCGAAAGGTAAAGCATGAGTCAAATGGATGATATGATGAACATGTTGATTGTTCGCCTTTAAAGCTACATCATCTCACGTGATGATCAGACTTGGTGTAGTGGATTTGGTTCATGTAATCACTAAAACAACTCGAGGGATGTTGTTTTGAGTGGGAGTTTATTTGTAATTTGGATTAGTCGAACTCAATTAATCATAAACACAATCAAAGTGAATTTGCATAGTTTGTTGTAGTCATTGGCATCCGTTCACCACCTTATGCTTAGTTATAGTTGAGATAGTGGAACTATAAAATTCTGGATATTTTCTTTACGAACTGGTATCGTATTGTTTTGAGTGTCAATCTAAAGTTTAAAAGTCCTGTTGCAAACTTTCAGCAAACTCCGTTTACTCTGTGAAGTTTAATAAACAGTATTAAATCAAGAGTAACAATTCCAGTGTTAGTATCTAATGTATCATGTTTGCCTCCATGATTCTTGATACTCAAAAGATTGTTTTTAATATCAAGTTTATCTAAGAGCTGAAAGCAATGTTTCAGAAACCATCATATGTGAAAGGTATTGCGATATCTAAAACAATGTATTGGTTACAACATGATAGAGTATACGTCCTCATATTTGATGAGAATTTGTGAAGGTTGAAGACGCCAGTCGTCCTAATCCTCCAAAAGGTTTTGGAAAAGAAACATTATACTCGCAATTCACCTTTATAAGCTATAGCAGCTTGATCATGAAAGTTGTCATGATAAGGATGAATAGAAGATGTAAGTAAAATGTTTACTACACTAAAAGATTACTAAAGAATGGAATTTTGAAAGAATGCCAAACATTTGATGAAGGTGATCCACTTCAAAGTGCAAGTCCAAAGGTATTAGTATTTGACTATACACACTTTGTACTGTGTGTCATGTGAATGACACCACTATTGATGTTGATAGATTCTTTTAAAAGAAAAAGGAATTGTTGAAAGAGAATCTATAAAATATTTGGCAGAAAAGAAAATATTGGAGATGTCCAACTTAGGTATATAGAAGATACATGTTATGAATGTATTCCTTGCTTGTAAAACAATGTAGTTCTGCGGCATTGGATACCGAATTGGTTGGTATGAAGTGTCATACAGGACAACACAATTCATGAACTACAATGGCCTAAGTAACTAGCAAGAGAATATGTGATTGTTGGGGGGATAACCACGGGTAGGGTCACTCCGGGGTATAAGGGCCGAGTTAGCCGAGGTTCAGCAAGGTCAAAGCGGATGTTGGCCGAGTCACCTCAAGGCAGGCCGGATCATGGAGTAACCCGGACCAGGGGGGTCGCCTAACATTGTCTCGTCCGACTCAAGGAGTAAGTCGGAGACACTTATCTAGCTTATATGCAGGAACAAGTGTGGCCGGATCAACTGTGATCCGGATCCTCGTTTGGCTTCTAGGAGAAGGAAGGAATATCTCTGGTCAAAAAGAAGGCCCGGTGCGTACTGGATGAGCGAATAAACCAAGGGCAGGACCACCGGATCGTGGCCGACAAGGGTGACGACGCACACGTCGGCTGACGTAGGCGCCGCAGAGGCAACGTCGCTAAAGCAAGAGTGACGTAGGGAAAAAGCACCCCTGTTGGCTTACTACTTTGGGAGGAGGCATATTCTATGCCCTAGGCCAGGACCGAACCACCCCTATATAAGGGGGAGGTTGGGGTTCTGGTAAGGGTTTTTTTGGGTCTTTTCAGATACATAGCAAGGATAACACTTGTGGATCTAGGGTTTTTGGGGCTAGTTAGTAGGCAAGAGTAAGAGAGTTTCTTCCTCCTCCTCTTGTCAATACAGCTCGAGGAGCACTTGTAATCTTGGAGACTGAACATCAATACGAAGCTTCTGTGTAGAGAATCACTCTACTATCCCTCCCTGGATTCCCCTAGCGCATATTAGTCCCCACCTTCAGCCTATCCATGGCATCTGCCGTGACACCACCACGACAGTTGGCGCCCACCGTGGGGCTAGCAGCGCTAGCAGGGTGAAGATCCGAACGGGAAATTTCATCGGCACCGGTGAACGCATCGTCTCCGGGCTCGTTCAACGCTTCGGTGCGCTGGACTACGTCAGCGACAATGTTGGCTGCTTCGGCGCGCGCCCCCTTCCGCGCAACGGAGTCTTCGTCAAGCTCGGCGCGCACAAGGTCTATGTTGCTGTGGACGTGTCTTGTGTTCATCCGCGTCGCGTCATCGATGCGGGGGAACCACCCCTCACTGTGGCTCGCGGGGCGCGTATCCCTCGCTCCCCGGACCATGCAGAGGTGATGATGACTGCGCCAGGCGCGGGCGCGAACAAGGATCCGGCGCCAGACCCGGAGGTAACACCAAAGGCACCAAGGAAAGCTAGGGGTCCTCCGCTAGAGAGGCCTAAGAACGTGCTGAGGGAAGCTATGGATAGCTTGGCTAACCCGGTGGCAGCAGTGGTAGATCCAGCTCAGGCACAGGCCGAGCTAGAGGAGACCCGGCGAAAGATACTGGAGGGCGCAAAGAAAATAGCAGCGGCTCAGCAGTCGTTGAACATGACGCTGCGTGAGTACGCGAAAGCAAACAAGGTTGATGCAGTGAGGGTAAAAGGGAAAAACCTCATAAGCGAGATGAACAGGGAAGGTGATGATGGACCAGAAGGGTCGGAAAACTATCTGTCTGTGGGGTTGCCGAAGTATAGTACCCCGGCGAAGAACCTCAGAGCAGCAGATGCCGCGGCGTCTGAGCTAGAGGGTCTGACGGGTGAAGCCCGCCAAAGACAGTAAGACCGGGTTAACGAGCTGGTTCGGATCACGAACAGGCAGAATGAGGAGCTGTTGAGGGGTAACCCGGAGAGAGTTGGAGCATCTAAAATCGTCCATTCGGTGATGGGTAACCCGGAGAAATCCGTGGGAGCCACATCATCGCCTCATGGTGGCCCTAGAAGAGAAGAGGTAGTAACCTCGGCCAGACGGAACAAGTAGATCGTTCCGTACGACCCAACGCGTGCGGGAAAGGAAAAAGAGATACGGAAAAACGACGATCGAAGAAGTGTGAGCCGAGGTAACCACGTCCAAGGCAATGACGGTCAAGGGAATGCTGCCAACAGCAATCCCGGACAGCGAAACTCGGCAGGGGCGGGTCAACCGCAGCAGCGGAATGCACCAAGGCAAGAGCAAAGTGTCGGCCGTGGTATGCAACAGAGAGGAGCACAACGAGAGCAAGACTGATACAATGACGGAGACTCGGAGATGATGAATGCGGGATACGCAAGACCGGACTATCATGTGATAGGGTCGAGATTGGGAAGCAGAGATTTGATGCCGGATGACGCCAGGCTAAAACTGGATCGCCTGTATAGGTCGGAACAGATCGAATGTCAAGGTCCTCCGGGTCCAGCGTGCTTTGGACCCCGGATCATGAAGGAACCGCCAGTACCCAATTTCCAATTACCCAGGGGCACGAAGACGTATGACGGCAGTACAAAGCCGGAGGATTGGCTAATAAACTACGCAACAGCTGTGAAAATTGCAACTGGCAACTTGAGGTGGGCTGTACGATATGTACCCCAAATGTTGGAAGGTCCAGCTAGGGTTTGGCTGAATAATTTGCCGCCCGGAAGCATCAATTGCTGGATAGATTTTGAAGAAATGTTCATCAGCAACTTCTCAAGTACGTATCAGAGACCGAATAGACCGCAGACCCTGGCAATGTGCAAGCAGAGATCTAACGAAACGGATCGTGAATTCTTGACCCGGTGGTGTACCGTGAGAAACTCGTGTGAGGGAGTCATAGAGTCACAGGCTATAGCATGGTTCGCACAAGGATGTAGATATGGCAGTGAGTTGTGGATGAAATTGCAAAGGAAAATGCCAGTCACATTGGCAGAGATGATCCAGATCGCGGATTCTTATGCTTTGGGTGATCCGACTCAACCTAGGATCGCGTCGAACGAGTCAAATGAGGAGTATTATCCGAGGGACGGATCCGGGTCATCCTGGAGGAACGATTACAGGGGGAAAAGGAGAGACGATAGACCGGACCATCGATATGGTTCGCAACAAGTTGCGGCCGTGAATCAAGACCAGCCCGGCGCAGGGAGCAACCAACGCTAGAGAACAGGAGGGCAATGGACTCCTCGAAACGATGGCAAGAAAACGTGGACTCCGGAGCAGAAGAAGCAATGGCAAGAAAAGAAAGATCGTCCGAGGTATACCTACGAGTCAATGTTGGACCAGCCGTGCAAGTTTCACACGCCAAATCCGAACAGCCCGGCGGGTCACACGACGAGACAGTGTGAGTGGATGCGCAAGATAGAACAAGGTGGTTCAGGGAATGCTCAGGCACCTCGGAATGATCAACCTCGGCAGGAGTTACCTCGGCAGCAATTGCTCTCCGGAGCAAACACGCAGCAACTAATGTTGGCTCCCCCTCCGCCGAGGTATGACAACAGTGAAAGAAGGGATGCAGTGCATCAGGTGGAAAACTAGCAACAACCGGATCAGAGGTACTCCGGAAACGAGGGAAGAAATGAGTACAGGGAACATCACCAGAGCTATTGTGTGTTCACAACAGAGGAAACAGATAGAAAAAGCTTGCAGCGCCGACATATGGAGGTTAACGCGGTTATGCCTGCAGTGACGAGGTACATGTCTTGGTCGGACCAGGAAATTACCTGGAGCGTCAAAGATCATCCCAAGCTTATGCCAAGTCCGGGCTCGTATGCACTAGTGTTAGATCCGACGTTCATTGGACCAAACATTAATGTGAGGTTCTCCAAGGTACTGATCGACAATGGCAGTAGCATTAACATCATGTATGCGGATACGATGCGCAAGTTGGGCATCTCGGAGAACATGCTCCAGGCTACAAGAACAACTTTTCACGGTATCGTGCCCGGCATATCCTGTGAACCCATAGGCAAAGTCTGGGTCGACGTGCTATTCGGTACGAGGGATAACTGCCGAACCGAAAATCTGGAGTTTGAGGTGGTAAACTTGGAGAGCGCGTATCATGCATTACTCGGGAGACCGGCACTGAGCAAATTCATGGCAAGTTGCCACGTTGGCTATCTGAAGATGAAGTTGCCCGGGCCAAATGGTGCAATTACTATCGCTGGGGATTTCCGACGTTCTATTGAGTGCGCTTCAGCCGGGTCTAACCTAGCCGAGTCACTCGTAATTGCCCAAGAGAAAAGAAAAATCCAAGAGGTGGCGGCATTAGCTCAGTCCGCGCAGCAGTATATGCCGGCGTTAAGTAACCCACATGGAAGCGTTTCATTTCAAGCCGCGAAGGATACCAAGAAGATCCCAGTGGATAACGTGTTTTCGAAGCGTACCGTGACAATTGGGGCTGGGTTAACTGACAAATAGGAAGGCGAGCTCATCAACTTCCTCCGTGAGAATCGGGATATTTTTGCTTGGTCCACGCAGGACTTGCAAGGTGTTCCAAGGGAGTTGGCCGAGCACTCTTTGAATGTAAGACCCGGAGCAAGGCCGGTGAAGCAGCCTCTCCGACGCTTCGCCGAGGATAGGAGAAAGGTCATTGGTGACGAGATAGCTCGGTTGCTAGCAGCAGGATTCATCATGGAAGTGCTGTATCCAGATTGGCTCTCTAATCCGGTGCTAGTAGAAAAGAAAAAGGATGATCCGAACGTGGCGGTGGTTTGGCGTATGTGTATCGATTACACGAACCTGAACAAGGCATGTCCGAAAGATCCATTTCCACTGCCGAGGATAGATCAGGTCATCGACTCTACCGCGGGATGTGAACTGTTGTCATTTATTGACGCTTATTCTGGTTTCCACCAGATACCCCTGAACCCGGATGATCAAATAAAAACTGCCTTTATTACTCCGTATGGGGCTTATTGCTATCGCACCATGCCGTTTGGTTTACGAAACGCAGGAGCAACGTACCAAAGATGTATGCAAAAATGTTTGCACGATCAAATAGGTCAAAATGTACAAGTCTACGTGGATGATGTGGTTATCAAGACCAAGGAAAGCGCAACGCTCCTTGACGACATAAGGCAAACATTCGCGAACTTGAGGAGATTCCGGATGAAGCTTAACCCAGAGAAATGTACCTTCGGAGTCCCGGCTGGGAAATTACTCGGATTTCTCGTCTCCAGCCGAGGTATCGAGGTTAACCCAACTAAGATCTGAGCCATCGAACGAATGGAGCTGCCGAAGTGTCTCAACGACGTCCAGAAGTTCACTGGATGCCTGGCGTTGTTGAGTCGGTTTGTATGTCGGTTAGGGGAAAAGGCACTGCCTCTCTACCAACTCATGAAAAAATCAGATAAATTCGTTTGGACGCCGCAGGCCGATGAAGCCTTTGCCCACTTGAAAAAGATGTTGGCCACTGCACTAGTGTTAGCTTCTCCACTGTCGAAGGAGCCAATGTTGCTCTACATAGCCGCAACCAACCGAGTTGTAAGTGCAGTAATTGTAGTGGAACGAGATGAAGAGGGTAAGTCGGTGCAGAGACCAGTGTATTACTTGAGCGAGGTACTATCTTCCTCAGAACAGAACTACCCGCATTTTCAAAAGGTGGCATACGGAGTTTATATGGCGGCAAAGAAGTTAAAGCACTACTTTGAGGAGCATCCCATCAAAGTGATATGCGAAGCCCCCATATCTGAGATAATGGGTAACAAAGATGCGAATGGCAGAATTGCGAAATGGGCAATTGAGCTAGCACCATACGCGCCCCAATACGATAGAAGAGAAGCGATCAAGTCCCAGGCTGTAGCGGACTTTTTCGTGGATTGGGACGAGGTACAATACGAACCACCGCCACCGGATCCGAACTACTGGAGGATGCACTTTGACGGATCAAAGACCAAAACCGGATTAGGTGTCGGGGTTGTGCTTACCTCGCCAAAGAAGGATCAACTCAAGTACGTATTGCAGATCCATTTCGCGGCATCAAACAATGTCGCTGAGTACGAGGCTCTTGTGCATGGTCTAAAAGTGGCAAAGGAAATTGGCATACGTCGGATAATCTGCTTTGGCGACTCGGATCTAGTAATACAGCAAGTGTCCAGAGTGTGGGATGCCCTGGATCCAAACATGGCACTATACAGATTTCATGTGCAGAAAATCTCGGGTTACTTTGAGGGATGCGAGTTTCATCATGTACCTCGCATGGAAAACGAAGCTGCCGACATGCTGTCGAAGCTCGGCTCAACCCGACAGGCAATTCCACCGGGTGTTGCATTGGAGCACCTCAGAAAGCCATCTATCAGGCCGTCCCCAGGAACCGATTCAATCTATGTCCCGGAAAATGAGGAATCCGGAGCTGAGCCCATGGACATTGACATGGAAGGTAGTACGCCGAACCCGAGGACTACCTCGGCAAACCCAGGGATTGCCTCAGCAAACCCGGGGACTACCTCGCCAGACCCGGGGACTGTTCAGCGTGATCCGGCTGAAGTTATGCCGGTGGATCGGATGGAAATTGATGAGGAGATGTTCCCTGCGCGAGCGGTACCAGCTTGGGCACTGCCTATATATCAGTTCTTGAAAGATGGAAGGTTACCCACTGAGGAAGTGCTAGCCAGGCAAACTCAGAGGAGAGCCAAAGCTTACACCATCATCAATTCCGAGCTGTACAAACGGAGTGTAACCAATGTCCTACAGCGGTGTGTTGATCCAGAAGAAGGACTTGCCATCCTCCGAGATATACACCAAGGAGATTGCGGGCATCACGCCTCATCCCGGGCCTTAGTGGCAAAGGCGTTCCGGCATGGATTTTACTGGCCAAGCGCCTTGGAGCAAGCGGAGGATCTGGTGAGAAAATGCAATGGTTGCCAAAGATACGCCACCAAGACACATATGCCTATGTCGGAACTCAAAACCATACCAATTACATGGCCATTTGCTGTGTGGTGCTTGGATATGGTTGGCCCGTTCAGACCAGCAAAAGGGAACATGACGCACATTCTGGTCATGGTGGACAAGTTTACAAAACGGATCGAAGTGAAGCCTATAAGAAAATGTGATGGAGCTACGGCTGTGACATTTCTCAAAGACATCATCTTGAGATACGTTTATCCTCATAGTATCGTAACTGACAACGGCACCAATTTTGCTGAAGGAGCATTCGCACGATTCTGCCGGGATAAGAAAATCTGACTCGACATAGCCTCGGTAGCCCACCCCGCATCGAACGGACAAGTGGAAAGATCCAACGGATTAGTGCTATCCGGGATAAAACCCCGGCTCATTGAGCCGCTGCAAAGATCATCGGGGTGCTGGATAGAAGAACTACCAGTGGTATTGTGGAGTTTAAGAACCACTCCGAATCGATCAACAGGCTACACGCCATTCTTTCTGGTATATGGGGCAGAAGCTGTATTACCAGCCGACATAGAGCATGATTCGCCTAGAGTCACCCAATACACAGAAGCCGAAGTGCAAGAAGCCCGGCAAAATGATGTTGATCTGCTGGAAGAAGCGAGAGAACTAGCACTGTCCAGATCCGCCATATATCAGCAAAATCTCCGACGCTATCATAACCGGAAAGTGTGCCCCCGAGACTTCCGGGAAGGCGATCTGGTGCTCCGGTTGGTATAGCGTACCACTGGCATGCATAAATTATCCCCCCATGGGAAGGACCATTTATTGTGAGCAAAGCATTGCACAATGACTCTTACTATCTCATAGATGCAAAGCCACAGGAAAAGAACAAGGCGGACAGGTCCGGAGAGGAATCCAAGCGACCGTGGAATGTAGCACTACTTCGCCCCTTCTACACTTAGCTAAAGAATGTATGTACCCGAGTCATCCTCATATGTCGGTATGTATGTCGGCAATGAGCCTATCAATTAAATAGCGGAGCCTCGAGCAGTAACTCGGGGACTGCCTTAATAAATGATTATGGTTATTTTTTATGCGTTAGCTGGAATGACTCGTTTCACTTAACCTGGATTAGTAATGTGTGAGCACCAAAAACCCAACCTTTCGACTTGCTGCTGTCCAACAAGAATTGGCTTCATGGCAAGCAAGGGAACAAGTTTGGAATTGCGTAGCACATGAAAAACTACTAAGGAAACGATCCTATTCCATCTAACGTTTGTTTTTTCGGACTAAACCTGTATTTACTTTCAAGCTATTATGTTGAATTATTTTGAGCCAAGCCTCAAAGTTTCTTAGTATTGTTAAAACGATTCTTGAGGCTCGGGTTCGTAAGTCATAAAACCGAATCAAGGTAGACACGGATCGAGCCGGAGAATTGGACGAACAAGAAAATGAAACTCGGGGACTACGCCCAAGTTAATCCAGCATACAAGCATAGTAGCAAAATATTATGTATTCAGCATACAATTGCACCCGACATACCGGGGATCTGATAAATTTTCAAGTTTTTTCAACTAAGGAGCGGCAGGAGGAGGAAGTTCGGCGTCATCATCACTGTCTTCAATATCTGAAGCAGCATCTTCTCCATCATCGCCCGACCCATCCTCCACGTTCTCCATCTGCTCCTCCTCGCCGGATTCCAGAAAGCTCGGCCCCTCAACCCAGTCATGGACTAGAGAATATTCGATGAGGCTGTAGGCACAAGCCTGGCGCCGAGCTACCCACTCCGGATCATCGGTCCATTTGGATCCGGTGCGCTGGCGGGTGAGGAGGCTCAGATCGATTTTCTCATACCATGAAAGGATATGATGGAGAAGGGTATCTGCCGCGGCACGCCCAGCGGATTCCCTCCAGAGGTCAAGTTGAGTCTCAATCTCCATCAGTTTTTCGCAAGAGCGTGATCCTTTCCGGAGCGTCCTCGCTTGGCCAGAAGGTGATGAAGATCCGGACCGCAACGTCGAGGAGATCTTTTCCATAGTTCTTGATAGTTTCCACCCGAGCTGACACGCTAACCAACAAGTCCTCCATGTCTAAGGGGATGCTCTCACCATCAGGAGCGATGGGAGTACCCCTCTCTTAGCGGAATTTGGCAATGGCAGCACTGGCGATGGCAGTACCCTCCGGAAAGTTATCTGAAAATAAGGAAAGGGAGGATGCTGAAGCAAAGGCATATGAGCTAACCCGGAAAACTAGGTCGGATAAGGGGAAGAAACTTATGTGAGATATGGCGATGGATCCGGGTCAACTCCTTGATACAACTATCGCGTCTCTGGTGAAGTTGTTCAAGCTCGACAAGCGCCGACCCAAGCCGGACTTCGGATTCCTTGAGCAGATCCTGGTCCTTGGAGATCTGAAGGGTAAAACGCTCACGCTCTTCGGTGAAGTTCTGGCCAACTTTCTAGAGCTCGGTTTTGTGTTGGGCCTTCATCTTCTCCATCTCGGCCTTGAGTTTGGCTATCTCGCCGTCCTTGGTCCGGAGGAGGGCAAGCTCATCGTCCTTCTTCTTCAGCTCGGCTTGATGCTGTCCTGCTTGTTCGAGAAAATGCAGCATCATATCAGGCACGGGCACACTATCCTCAAGCGATGCTGAAATAGTGTGTTGACCCGGCAAAGCCGAGGAGTGAATGTTTGCCGAGCCAAGAAAAAGAAAGAATGGAAAACACGGCGACGTTGGCCGAAAGGGGACATACCTCGGATTTCCTCTAAGTTTTTCCGCATAATCTTGTTTTCAGCCTCCACCCCAGCTGCAAAAAACCGAATAGGGAGGTTAGTCCGGCAGAAACAAACGAAACGGTGAGGTGTTAAGAGAGGAAATTACCCCTCTTTTCATGCTCCGCGCCAAGTGCAACGTGTTTTGCACGCAAGATCTTGTGGGTATCGAGCAGGCGCTGAAACTCGGTGCTCCGACAGTTGGTGGTTACCTGTCAAGGGTACAGGAATGTGAAGTTAGTTCGGTGCATATTCGAAGTGTACAAGATCCGGGCCAAGCGGAACTTAACCCGGCTCTAGGTGTGTGCATATTCAAAGTGTGCAAGATCCGGGCCAAGCGGAACTTAACCCGGCTCTAGGTGTGTGCATATTCGAAGTGTGCAAGATCCGGGCCAAGCGGAACTTAACCCGGCTGTAGGTGTCTGCATATTCGAAGTGTACAAGATCCGGGCCAAGTGGAACTTAACCCGGCTCTAGGTGTGTGCATATTCGAAGTGTGCAAGATCTGGGCCAAGCGGAACTTAACCCGGCTCTACGTGGGTGCATATTCGAAGTGTACAAGATCCGGGCCAAGCGGAACTTAACCCGGCTCTAGGTATGTGCATATTCGAAGTATATGAGATCCGGGCCAAGCGGAACTTAACCCGGCTTTAGGTGTGTGCATATTTGAAGTTTACATGTGGCTACGTTGATCTTCTAAGGAGCATCCGGCCGAGTAACAAGTTACTCCGCCGGAGGCTCGGGGACTAATGGTTATTATCTACAGCATGTAAAGAAGAAACAACGTACCTCCATCATACGCCCAGCAAGGTTAATGGCCTTGGCGGCGGTATTCATCTGAGCGGAAAATTCAGCTGGGCCGAACTTTTCCGGGAGATCGTCGTTGTAGACGAACTCCGCCTTATTCCAGTTCATGAAAAACTCGATGAGGCTCGGAGGATACCGTTCGCCAGTGGGCATGTGAGGTGCCACCAAGCCCTTGGCATGAGCTTCTTTCCTTTCAATCAGGGCAAGAGCCGGGCTAGTGTGAAGAACCATCTGCTGCGAGTCAGCTGGCTCGGCAGGAGGATCCGTCGCCGCTGGTGATTTCTTTGGAAGCATCGACGACAAGGTTCGCTGCCCAGCCTCGACGGAGGTGGATTTGCCTTTGGCCTGCTGGGAGGAAGTGACCACAGTGGATTTGCCCTTGGAAGCCGCTGGAGTGGGTCCTCGCCGAGCTTGAGATGACTCGGACAAGGCAGATGAACTTGGCACGGGAGCTTTGGTGGCTGGCGCTGGAGCTGCTGTTGGTTTCTTCGGAGCCGAGACAGGCGCTGGTTCGGTGGCTGGTGCTGGAGCTGCTGCTGGTGCTGGAGTTGCGGTAGACTTGGTAGTTGCTAGTTGCGGCAATGCCGAAGTGCCAGACGCCGTTGCCTTGGCTGATCCGATCCCTCCAGATCCGAGGTCGCATCCCTTTGAAGGAGGTACTGTGGAACCCGGAGCGGCCGCAGAGCCCTCCGGAATAGGACTCTGCGGGCGTGACTCGTCGCCGCGAGGAGGGGAAAGACTGGACCAAAGAGGAGAGGAGATGCTCGATCCGCTCTGAGGGACCTCCACAGGAGCCCTGCAAGAGAACATAATGTCAGGAGTGAAATTACCCCAAAGCAGGGAGAAGTGTGTTGCGCAGTGAAAAAAGAACTTACGCATCCGAGGTCTCGGCCTCCTTAGGTTTCCGGGCCCTCCGTGCCGGGGCTTTGCCTGCCCGTTTGGAGGCAGTCTTGTCTCCGGCCTTCTTTTGCCTTTTGGAAGGCTGAGAAGGTTCGGAAGAAGAACTCGACGCGGATCCGCGCTTCTTCCTTGACGCCACCGGAACAGGCTCGCCCGTGGCAAGTGGAGAATCCTCGTGGATGTGCCCACCGGGGTTAGCTGATGCCGGGAAGGCAAAAGAAAGAGGGACAGCCTCAACGGGTTTAATCACATCGATATCCGAGTCATCCTCATCGTCTGGCCAATCTCTAAGAGAAGAGAATTTACCGCTGGGTTGTCTGGTGGCATCGGGTGTGGGGAGGAACATCTCCTGGTACGGCTCCTCATCCGGAATTTCTCGGTCCGGGGCCCACTTAAGGGTCGGATCCGGGCCATTCTCGAGGGTTTGCTGGAGAAACAGCTGAGAAAAAAACACAAGGAGCAAAGTCAGAAATATGATAAGAACCGACATGAAATTGATCCGAGATAAGTTTACCCCGCGAAGCTTACCGCGAGAGGGAGCCTGTCACGGCAGTAATGCTCGATTCCCCAGGTCCATTCGGCGGAGAATTCCTTATGGGTGGTGAAAAGAGCCTTAACCCGGTGGAAGATCTCCGTATTGCTCAACTCGAACGAGGAGGTTCGATTGGGGTCGCGACTGAAGCTCATATGGCACAACTTGTGAGTGCGCCGCTGAAGGGGAGAGATTCGGTTGCGCACGAATGTGATCATGGCGTCCTCGTTGCGCAATCCGAGCTTCTTCAGCTCTGCAAACCTTTTGTTCACTTGGTTGGCCAGAGCCGTAGGTTTCTTGGCAACCTCCTCCCAGAAATCCGTGTTAGGGGGACCCGGAGCGTAGGGCAGCAACCGGATCAAATCTTCCGTGCCTTCGTTCCGGACGTAGAAGAAGGTCCGGGCCCATCCTTTGCAGGAGTCAAGCCCGGTGACCCGAGGAAAGATTGAATACCTCCGGGGCGAGATCGAGGCAGCTCCGAACTGAGTTAGCTACTTATCCTACGACTCGACGTGGATGTTGGGGACGATGTTGCGGCGGAGGCCGAAGAACCGGATCCACAGCTCCTTCGTAGGCCATAGCCCGGTGTAGCCCTCGATCGAAGAAACGAAGGCGGACATAGAGGTGATGGCGTTCGCCGAGAGATGATGTGGTTGCAGGTGAAAGGTCCGGATCTAGTCCCGGAAGAAATCACTCACTGGAAGCCCAAATCCCCGTTGGAAATGGGACAGGAAAACAACAAACTCACCCAGATTGGGTGAGGGGGCCAACTCCGAGGAGGGGAGACGAGCGGCGACGCCGGCGGGAATGCGCCAGGTCCGGTAGAGCCAGTCGATGTCGTCCTCACAGACCCAGGAGCCGGCCCACGCGCCACAGTCCGCCGCGCCGGCGTCCTCCTCCATCTCCTCCTCAACGACGATGAGCTCCTCCTCCATCATTTCGATTCCACTGTCCTCGCTGGAGATGGCGGCGGCGGGGCTTTGCGGTCTAGACTGACGAGGACCCGTGGCTAAACAAAGGAAAGCGGTGACTGCGGTGCGGAGGAACGGAGAAGGTGCGGCGGCAGCACTGCTGCGACGGGCACTAGCGGCAGCGCGGTTGCGAGGAAGAAGAAGAGGAACGGGCGAGGGGCCGCGGAGATGGAAAAGTTCTAAGGAGCATGCCCCTCCCCTATTTAACTGCCCCCAGTCATCAACGAGTGGGATCGTGCTGCGCTGGAAAACCACACGGTGTGGCCGTGTATCACAGGCATCGACCAATCAGAGAGAAGCCACACCGGGGGCCACAGAGTAAATGCGATCCCATGACACGACGTGCGGTTGCGGTAAACGAGGAGGCAGACGTGACGTAACCCCCGCACAGTAATCACTGACATTTACTGCGGCGGTTACTGCGCAGGCCCTTAAAATAAGGCAGCGTAATGATTAACCATTATGTGGGTTGGCGTACGAGAGAAGGAAGCAAGGTCCGGATCCGAGCCACGATGGTAACCCGGCCGGCAAGTGAAAACTTGAATTGTGCAGAGGGAAAGTAAAACCATAGGATCCGAGCCAAAGTGGTGACCCGGCCGGCAAGTGAAAACTTGGAGCGTGCGAAGGGAACGTAAATCCATATAATCCGAGACAAAAAGATAACCCAGAGCTAAACGTCCGAAACTTAGATACAAATGAACCTGATGTGGCCTTAGTGACCAAGGCCGCTAAGGCCGCACCAGCTTCGGGGACTAATGTTGGGGGGATAACCCCGGGTAGGGTCACTCCGGGGTATAAGGGCCGAGTTAGCCGAGGTTCGGCAAGGTCAAAGCGGATGCTGGCCGAGTCACCTCAAGGCAGGCCGGATCATGGAGTAACCCGGACCAGGGGGTCGCCTAACATTGTCTCGTCCGACTCAAGGAGTAAGTCGGAGACACTTATCTAGCTTATATGCAGGAACAGGTGTGGCCAGATCAACTGTGATCCGGATCCTCGTTTGGCTTCTAGGAGAAGGAAGGAATATCTCTGGTCAAAAAGAAGGCCCGGTGCATACTGGATGAGCGAATAAAGCAAGGGCAGGACCACCGGATCGTGGCCGACAAGGGTGACGACGCTCACGTCGGCTGACGCAGGCGCCGTAGAGGCAACGTCGCTAAAGCAAGAGTGACGTAGGGGAAAAGCACCCCTGTCGGCTTACTACTTTGGGAGGAGGCATATTCTTAGGAATATGCCTCCACGTATGCCCTAGGCCAGGACCGAACCACCCCTATATAAGGGGGAGGTTGGGGTTCTGGTAAGGGTTTTTTTTGGGTCTTTTCAGATACATAGCAAGGATAACACTTGTGGATCTAGGGTTTTTGGGGCTAGTTAGTAGGCAAGAGTAAGAGAGTTTCTTCCTCCTCCACTACACCACAACACTAGAACCCCAACAGACAGGTTGGTCGGGAAAGCGGCTTATGCCAATAGAAAGTCGGTCGGGGATCAGATTTGCCGACCGACATAGTCGGTCACCGTAAGTCCGGTCGGCAAAGACCTTTCCCGACCGACATACGTTTGCCGACCGTCTGTTCGACACCACGCCTAGAGCTTTCCCGACCGATGTTTTCTTTGCCGACCGACAATGTTTTCCCGACGAACATTTGTTTGCCGACCGAGCTTCGGACAAGGTAAGTTTTGCCGACCAACATTCTACTGGCACGTGCCGCAGAATGCTTCCTTCTAACAGTTGGTCGGTGTTTCTTTTGCCGACCAACACTTGAGTAATTTGGATATATGAATTGAAAAATTCAGTACATTCTCATATTCCACACAATCATAAATGCATATCACAAAAAATAACACACATGACACTGATATGGCTTAAATTCTTACAATACTAATTGTTCATATGTTCTCAACCGATTACAACATAGTCAACAGAATATAGAGAAGTTGTCCCTGCATAGGAGCAGGTTTTACAAAATGGAAGCCAAATGACACCATATAACCAGGTTTACAAAATGGAAGCCAAATGACTACCATGTGACCAAGTTTACTCCATTACAAAATTCATTCTGTTGATGGGAAACATCCAGGTACTTGGTGGTTTGCATGAAAAGTTTAGCATGATTATTCATATTTGAAGGGGACACCTGCACAAACAAAGACAAACAGATAAGATTACATTGTTACATACATTTCAGTTTGCACAAATAGATAGGTTGCAAAAACAAATACAAATAGGTACCCTACTCTCATCCCAGGCATATGTCATACCCAAAATTACTATGGATACTAAATGCACACAGCCAAACCAAAAGGAAGTCTATCAATTTTTTTAGAACATTCCAGTATCCAGGATGGTTAGTAATTATTCATCAAATTTCGGTAACTACCAAAGTAGAGCCATGTTGGAGCATGGACAAATAAATCCCATTCAGATCTTGCAACCTTTTGTATCACCCAGATCTAGTACAAAGCCACAAACATCACCTATATCTAGTACAAGGCTTGAGAAAAAGCAAACAAAAGAAACAGGACATGATTTTCCAACTTGATCTATAGTTGGACGCTAGTTTCTGAATCAAACCATGCACCAATTCTGCTACTACTTGCTCTGAATAGCTCTTGCGTTTTGGCAACTTGCAACTATTGTATGTGCGTTATGATTCCAACTCACAAAAAAACAGGACACGATTTCAGCAGTGTATCTTCATTTATAAAAAATCTATTTTGTTAATTTTAATTGTGAACAAAAGACTGAAAAGCAAATATAATAACTGGGCTTAATTGTTTGAGGTCAAGGGCATCAAGTGCTGCTCCAGAAAATGATGGTAGGGTGCTTGATGGGCACACCAGAGAACAAGTTGAATATGTTGTCGAAACTGAAAGTATGCTTCTGATTTTCACACCCCTACATTCATGTGTGGAACTAATACTATAGGTAGGAAGAGCATAAACAACACAAGTATAGAAGTTTTACTCACATCATCTTAAGTTGCTGTCTTCGAAACTGATTTTGAACTGAAATATCTCAGCGGCGAGATGAGCTAGACACAGCTGGTTTGTAAGGCTTGATCTAGCAAATTTTAAGCAAGTCAGCATAACAGAAACAACTAAGGATGTGGATAAAACACACAGGCATGCATGCTGATTACCTTGCTAGATGGCCATGCAATGGACCTTGCGATAGCATCGCTAATGTATAGTAAATCATCATACTGATATGGTAGAATAGCATCCCTTTTAATGGCAACATTCACAATAACCTCATAAGTTGCAGGTCCAAGGGGCTCCCCACCCACAATTGTGTCTGGATCGACCGAGAGAACTGTTGCCTTAGCAACAAGAGATTCAGGACCAGTCCATGTGTATAGAAGCACATCCATCCCAATCTGAAAAGAATGATATGCAATAAGGATGCATGAGAAGCACAACCATATTGAAAACATATAAATATGCAGCAAGGATGCATGAGAGGATTACAAGGCTTTCATCTTGGTGGGTTAAAGAGTTTTTCGGATTTGCAACAAATCTTCTCTGAACATAGTCATCTTCGTCGTCCTCTTGATCACCATCTTCACCATCATTTTCTTGCCCAAGTTCATCTCTTGAGTTCTGCCAAAAACAATATGTAACTTATTGCATGCATGATGAATATTTAATACAATGAACATATTGGGTATGTGCAAAACAGTTCATTACTTGTCGAGAAGTAGAACCATGTTGCGAGCTAGGAGCCTCCAAATTATGCCCTCCTTGTGAAGCTGACATCATTTCTTTCATTTGGTTAAATTGTTGCTCCATTTGTTGCATCTGCTCCTCCAAAGTGCTCATGCGGTGTTCAGCTTCTCGACGTGCTACGATTTCAACTAGAACCCTTGTGCTCACTTTACCCCGTGTACCTGGTGTGCCCACATCTTGAGGTGTTGGCCCTAGACCTAATACACGGACACGACCCCTTGGCTCTTTCATTCCACAAACTCGTGCAAATAGATCACCTTCTTTCAAACTGTTTTCCTTCCAGTCAGGGTGCTCATCAGCTGCTCGTAGGAGTTCCCTCTATAGAATGCATTGCATTTACTACAATATAGTTTCTAAATGATACAAAAGATAGATGGCAAAAGACATA
The DNA here is from genome assembly GCA_916181665.1 of Avena sativa. Taxonomy (NCBI): domain Eukaryota; kingdom Viridiplantae; phylum Streptophyta; class Magnoliopsida; order Poales; family Poaceae; genus Avena; species Avena sativa. Next base: position 451,477,778 of record OV702295.1, on the reverse strand, counting down.
CAATAATTGGTGCTGCCTGTGGCACGTGTTGTCCTTTGTTAGGTCCTTTCTTGAGCGTATGTGTTCTGATAAACACTTCGTCTCTCCCAGGGGCATACCCAAGTTCGTCGGCCTACAATCATTTGTTATTAGTCCTTGAAACACAATATCACCTTATTTTCTAATTGGGCATTATTCTTACCATTTCTTGTGTAACATGGGCATGACTCTTGCTGCCAGCTGTATGAGGCACTGTTGACTTGGCACGATTCTCTTTGGCTATAGCACTGCGAGCCTACAAGATAAATAATTTGTATTTGACACCAGTGAAGCTAGTAAGAGTGGGAACAAAATATGTTGTAGCCAAAAATGGGAAGCCTGACTTACTTCGAATTCAGGAGATCTCCAATATTTAAGAAGGTCCTTCCAATCAGCTTCACTAATTCTTTCGTCATGTTTTTTCATAAGTTCTTCATCAGTCAATTCAGCATCAAACTTTGTCTTCTTTAAATCAGCCTTCCATTCCTTCCATTTTGTGTGTGAAGTGTTAATGACATATTTCAAAGCAGTTGAGTCCACCTCATAAAATGCCTGTTCAAATGAGTAAAAGGATGACGCTCAGCTAGATGGCTTTAAGTAGAACACATAAGTTGTAAATGGGTTTAAGTAGAACACATAAGTTGCAAGTCATCTGATTCAAGGTACTAGAATACCTTTAAGTGATCCCACACTAGCAACTTCTTTTCTTCATCAACATCTCTCCAATCTATAGTTTTGGGTGGTATATGCTTCCTGACCAGAGTACCAATGAAATTGGCAAATTCAGTTGCATCTGGCCCAATTGGCTGGCCATGTTCATTGAGTGCAATTTTTATTTTGGCCTTATTCATCCTTGCATATATGTTAGTCTTTTGAGTTATCGTTCAACCACGTTTCTCACCATGAACAAGCTCAGGAGTGATCTCTACACACCAAGAAAATGACTGAGTTGAATAAGAATATTCTAGCTAGTTACAAGAGGCTATAATATGAAACAATTATAACCTACTATACCTTTGGAAGGTTGGTCTGCAGGATTTGCATTATCACTACCGCTTGCCCCTCTCGACCTCAAAACACGTCTTTCAGTTGTATTTTCAAGTGCTGAGGAGGGTGCCTGCATAGTTATGTCCGTGATGAAGATACATTTGATTTCTTGGGAGGGGGTCTGCAAACAAGAAGGAATCTGTTTGGAGCTACATACCTTTCTTTTTTTCTTTTTTTGGGGTCGGCTTGCTTGGACTTCCTCTATAACTGTAGATTTTGTTTGGCGTACTGCATCCAATCTTTTTTAATTTTCTTCCACATTCCTGTCTCTTTGTAGTTCATACTCAACTTGTGCTAGTTGTTCATTGGTGACCATCGCATCTTTACTGTTTCCTCTTCCGCTTGCCATTTTTCCTACTGCAGAAGACACACAATATGAATACATTGCTGAAAATATGAAGCATAAGAGAAAAATTGTACACATCGCTTACTTTTTCTTGACATCGCTTAATTTAAGAACAAGTCCATCTATATCTGTCCTGCTAGAACCAATGCCTCCATCGGCAACACTCACGCGTATAGTAGTGCATGGATCAAGCAATGTCGCATGCAAAGTATTACTTGGCTCAACATTTTCAGCTTTGTTTATGTCATAATATGATGGTATAACAACAGTAGACCACTCAACATCAATGGGATCTTCAACATAGTAAACTTGAGTTGCTTGTGCTGCTAAAATGAATGGCTCATCTGACATCTTCTCACCAGTATTGAATAGATGCTTGAAATTCATAGAAGTGATTCCAAACTGATCAATCTTTACCCATTTGTCTTCTACACGATTATCAACCCAGTCACATTTCAGCAACACTACTTTCCCTTCATGTTGATAGTTTAGCTAAATCTCCTGTATAATGCCATAATATGCCTTGTTTCTTAAGGATGCCGTTTGTGCAATAAGAGCTACTCCACTACCTTGAATCGGACGACCCTCATCATATGATTGTGTATGAAAGTCTAACCCATTTATTGTGTAGCTACTATACTTCAGCACAACCATGTTTGGCCCCTTAGCTAATATTTTTATCTCGTGTGGTGCTTCATCACCCATCTTTTCCACCTGTGATTATGAAACACCTTAGCTACACTAGAATAGAGTTACAGGTCTTATAGGTTTAAAAAATCGCATGTCTACTTACGTGCAACTTAAACCACTCATGGAAGGTCTCGTAATGCACACGGTTGATTTCTCGTTTACTTTGAAGACCAATAGTGGAAAGATAATTAATATGCTCGCTGCACATGTAACATTTATCAATCAGACAAGGAAGATAGAAATAATCGGCCAAGTTTTATGTGGTGCATCTTACTTTAAGTACGGTTCTATGTGGTCATAGTTGAATAAGACATATTTGTGGGCTTGAAGCCAAGTTTTGTTATCTAACATCACTTGACACTTGCCAGCCAGCCCTCGACCAGTGTTGCGGAAGAATGGAGTTGCAGCAGGAATTTCCACATCCAAATATCCATCATTTCTAACTCCTCGGTTAAACCTAGTCTCGCCGTCTAAATAGCGAGAGCAAAATGTCAAGCTCTCCTCAAACAAATAGCCCTCCGCAATTGATCCTTCCACATGACTTCTAGTATGGACATGTCCCTTAAGATTTCCTATATACCTATAATTACACGCACACACAACTACACATAAGATTAACTATAAAATAGTTGTTACTGTCCTAGAAACTAGTACTAGAATATACCTCTCTGTAGACCACATGCTGCGAAAATATACTGGACCAGCAATCATTGCTTGGGCTGGAAGATGAACCATCAAGTGCACCATAATATCGAAAAAGGATGGGAGGAATATAGCCTCCAGAAGGCTTAAGGTTTCAGCAAATTTCATCCCCTAACTTTTCCATGTCACTTACACGAATAACAGGTGAGTACAGTTTCTTAAAAAATCTGCTAACACGTATCAATACAGCACTCACTCTTTCTGGCAATGTTCTTCTCACAGCAAGTGGCAACAAGTCTTGCAAAATAACATGGTTGTCATGGATTTTTAATCCATTTATCTTTCTATCCTTGACATGCACATTACGACGTATGTCAGATGCATAATGGGGAGGAAAGTTGGCACTTTTAATTACTTTGCAGGCTGTCCTTTGCTGATCTAGATCCATTGCATAAGGTGCAGGAGGGAAATAGACTTCTTCATCATTAAGATCAATAGGGTGAAGATCACTTCTAATATTGTGTTCTTCAAGGTCATACCGAGAATTAATGTTATCCTTGGTTTTTCCCTCAACACCCAACAATGTGTGAACTATGTTATCACACACGTTTTCTCTATGTGCATGATATCAAAGTTATGGTGCATCTTCAAATCCTTCCAATATGGCAGTTTAAAAAAAATAGAATGCCTTTTCCAAATGATTAGTGGTTCCCCTTCCTTGCGTTTCTTTTTTCTAGGCTTCTTCCCATTAGGATCCTTCCCAAAGTTGCTTGGAATATTTTTAGTCAGCTCAAAAATTTCACTACCAGAAAGTGGAACAGGTGCTGCCCCAGTTTCTATTTCATCAAATGTACGTGTGTCATACCTTAAATGGTGTTTTTCATGCAAAAACCTACGGTTCCCCATATAGCAATTCTTACTACCATTATTCAGCCTTAAAAAACATGTATGTGAGTGGCATTCAGGGCAAGCTCCTTCTCCAGATGTAGCACATCCATACACATTCCCAAGACCCGGAAAATCCGTGATTGTGCATATTATGGCAGCATATAACTGAAAGAACTCCCCAATCGAAGCATCATAGGTCCTAACACCATGAAGAAACATATCCAGCATATCATCAACTAGAGGCTCGAAATAGACATCAATGTCACTACCAGGAGCTCTTCCGCCAGGAATCAACAAAGATAAGATAAAATTTGTTTGCTTCATAACCATCGAGGGAGGAAAGTTATAAGGAATCAATAGGACATGCCAAATGCTATAGCTGAGATTCATGGAACGAAAGGGGTTAAAACCATCTGTGGCTAGTGCAAGCCTGATGCTTCGGCTATCTTTAGCAAATTTTGGATTTTTTTCCTCAAAGTCTTTCCAAAGAAGAGAATCTGTGGGGTGCCTAAGCAAACCATCTTCCTTGCGCTGTTCTGCATGCCATCTTGCAAGAGTCGCAGTCCTAGAGCATGCAAATAACCTTTGAAGCCTTTTCTTTATTGGGAAGTAGCGCAGAACCTTCTTAGGAGCCTTGTGGACACGTTTCCCATCTGCATGCTTCCTTTCAGATTTTCATCGTGAGGTTTCACATTTTGGGCATGAATCGGCATTGGCATTGTCTTTCCAAAACAGAATGCAGTCATTCTCACATGCATGAATACTAACATACCCAAGTCCCATGCATTTGACTAGTTTTTTGGCTTCATTGTAGTTTTTAGGTATTGCGGACTCGGGATAAGCCTCTTTGAGCAGATCTAATAGAAGATTAAAACTTTTATCAGACCACCCTCCAAGCATTTTGGTGTGAAGAAGTCTCACTAGGAAACGGAGGTTTGAAAAGTTTTTACAACCGGGATATAGCTCTTGTCTAGAATCAGCTTCCAACTTGTGTAGAGATTCTAAGAAAGAATTATCCTCATCTATAGCGCCATCATCTTCAAATTCTCCCCTATCATCTAAACCACCCCCTAGGTCTCTAAGCAAATCAGAAATATCATCACCCTCATCCCTCTCTTGGACATCATAGAATTTTGACAAATTCTCCAAAGAAGCGCCACGCTCTCCATGAAAGATCCAGTGTTTGTATCCTTCTACAAAACCCTCACATACCAGGTGCTCACGAACTATTCTTTCTTCTCTCCAGTACGAGTTCACACATTTTTTACAAGGACATAAGATTTTGTTCTCGACCGATGATTTAGAAAATGCATAGCCCAAGAATCTAGCCAGCCCTTGTAAGTACTCCTCTGTATGCCTACATGCAAGCGTACATATGCAGCATGTTACATCTGATTTCAGCAAGTACTAAAGCCTAAGAAATTTAAAAATGTGTGTCGTACCTACGTGCATCCATCCAACTTTTATCCATGTTAGTTGCACACTCGATTATTACCGGATCAATAGAAAATCCTGATAGAATAATATCAGGAAAACAAAGAAAATAATGTAAATTGTAGGTTGACCCACTTAATTACTTCCGGATCAATAGAAACTCATGATAGAATAATATCACACCACGCGACATAAAAGAGACAGCATGCACCCAATTTTACACATAATAAAAATTGATACAACAGTAAACAAAAAAGATTGAAGAGAACAGACAAGGAATTAGTAAGTTGACTCACCAACTGCTGTGGTGGGATGACAGGCAGGGAGAGGGATTGTTGTGCTGCGGCCGCGAAGTCCTGCGTCACTGGGATCAAGAATCCTAATAATAAACAATTATACAAATTAGGCTAGAGTAATACTAATAAATTAGTGACAAACAAAAATATCCTAGTAAGCAACGAACAACAATAGAATATTGGCTGCTTATAATTTTAAACAGAAATAAAAGTTTTAGTGCAGTCAAGCATAGAGCTGATGGGATAAATTAAGCACAACTTACTAGTACTAATACATGTACAACTGACTACTCAAACATCAAAAATGTTGTGTCTCAAGCTTGGGTCTAGCATTAATACAAGAAAACTTAGTACAACATGTAGCTTTCATCCCTTCCATGTATAACTCGTAAGCTAATGAACTAGCAAAATAAACAGCTACGAAGTAGAGATCGATGGATTCCATCAAGCCCATGTACACAGAAGTACCTAATCGTCTCTAGTACTACTTACAAGTTATCTCATTTGAGCAGCTGCAATGTTGCATAAGCATTCTGACTGAAATTGGTCAATCACAGAAATTAACTAATCCTCTGAACTTCACCTACCGCTCTGACCCACCTGTGCATATACGTATTCCTCTCAAATGGACTAAGAACAAATCTGGCAAAAAAAAATGTTGTGCTGCGGCCACTAGCTAGCTAGGCAAGGTCCTCCTTTTTCCCCCTAAAAGAGGCTCAATACTGCCACACAAGGGCGGCAGAGCACTGGCCGTCAGCCTCAACACTGCCACGCAAAGAGAGGAGCCGCTTCTATACAGCAAGCACGGAGAGAGAGAGGTCACCTCACTAGGTCGAACAAAGACGAAAATCCCCACGGGCTGCAGCTAGGTGTGGGAAGTGATGGCGGCGGCTTGGGAACAGTAGATCTCACAGTTGGCCACCAGATGGGAGCACGCCGGACGGGTGCGCCGCCCCAGCGGAGAGAGCACTTCAGGCGGCCAGGAGAGCTTGAGCGTGTGGGGGCTGCAAGAGGATGTTGCGGCGATGCACGGATTCGTGGGTTTGGCCGGTCGGAGCTCAGAGCGGCGCTCGTGGTATTTGGTGATTTAGGGTTCACTGTAAGCGGCGGAGGAGATTTTAGTGTGGTGGGGGGAATAAAAGTTTTCGCGCGTTGGGCCAAACGTTGGCGCTAATATTTTCGCCCCGCGCGGGCCGGCCCACTTAACGACCAACAGTTGGTCGGGATTTTTTACCGACCGACGATCTGACGTGTATGGAAGAAATACCGACCAACTGCTGGACACCAAAGGTTGACACGTTTCCGACCGACAGTCAAACGATACCAAAAGAAATTGCTGACCAATAATTCGACACAAACTATGCCGACCGACGTTCTATTGGCGATGTTGACTTTTACCGACCAATGTCAGTCGGGAATCTAGTGCTGTGGTGTAGTGCTCCTCTTGTCAATACAGCTCGAGGAGCACTTGTAATCTTGGAGACTAAACATCAATACGAAGCTTCTGTGTAGAGAATCACTCTACTATCCCTCCCTGGATTCCCCTATAGCATATTAGTCCCCACCTTCAGCCTATCCATGGCATCTGCCGTGACACCACCACGACAGTGATGATGTTCATCGAAAACAAACAAAGGGTTGTTGCGTTGCTCGTTAACATCAAAGCTTGCCTTCAAGATTTGTTTCAATAATTGTTATTTTGATCAGGTATTATGATGACAAAAGGTTGTTCAAATAATTACCGTATTCCATAATAGATGGATGATATACAAGTCTGGTTGGAGAAACAACGACCATAAAACTAATGCTAAAATGTCGCAAGACAAATAATTGAAAGATTACTTGCAAAGTGACATCGCTATTTAAATTATATTGAAAGGGATACATGAAGAGACTCCATGTTGATGGATTTTTGGAGTCTTTGATTTTGATCAAATGACGCTTGTGATACTTTACCGGAGATAATTAAAACTCCGTTCGTAGGCCAAAAGAGGAACGGATGACTAACTGATTGGAATTTGTACATATTGATGTATATAGTTCATTATGTGTAGTCGTGGGCGATGGATTTCAACTTCATATGCTTTCTCCGAAGATTTGAGTGAGTATATGTATATACTTACTCAATAAAGGAAGAAGTATGAAACATTTGAAAATGTTCAAAGACTTTCAAGATGAAGTGGAAAATTATTGTAACAAGAAAATAAAAAAGTTTATGATTGGATCATAAAGATGTTTGAGTTACAAGTTTAGCAAAACACCTAAGATTTGAGGAATCGTTCCATGGATTTGCATTTCCCAAAACACCATAGGAGTATGGAGTGTTCAAGATATCTAATGAAACCTTGTTTGACATGGTAAGATCAAAGGTGTCATTTATAAAACTGCCATTATATTTTAAAGATTAAAGCTTTAGTGACTACCGCTTTTACACTGAAAAGAGCTCCATCGTGATCCGTTGAAATGACACCATATAAGTCATGGTTTGGGATATAACCCAGGTTGTCCTTTCTTAAATTTTTGGTGTGCTAGGCATAAGTAAAGTGTTTACAATCAAAGTCGGATGAGCATGTCTTTGTAGGTTATTTCGAATAACCATTGGGTATTCCTCCATAACACCGAAGACAAAAGTGTTTGTCGCTTAGAATGTCGAGTTTCTTGAGAAGGAATTTTTGGTGAAAAGTTAAGTGGGAGTACAATAGAACTTTGACAAGGTTGTTGAACCTTGGCTAATATGTGCTGAGTTGCGTAGCATCGGTAAGTGTCCCGGAGGCAGCAACAATGCTCATGGCTCACGTGCCTCAAAGGTTGTGGTCACGGAGATCTAAGTTACTATTGAACCAAGTAGGTCGGGTAAGTAATCAAATGCCAAGATTTGAGAGTTAAATCATTATTGTTTGACAATGATGAACCGACTACATGCAAATAATCAATGATGGGCCCTGACTTTGTTAAGTGGCGTGAAGCCATAAAATCCGTGATAATTCCATACACGAGAAATCAAGCTTTGAATTTGAAAGACCCTCTGGAAAGGTGCAAGACCTTACAGTCGTATATGGATCTATAAATAAATAGACATGGATGTTTCACATCTATGAAATAGTCGACATGTCGGAAAGAGTTTACGACAATGTTCAAGGAATTGACTATGATAAGATTTGATCTTTCATAGCGATATTTAGTCTGGACGGATTAATGTAGCAACCACTACATATATTTTGGTATATGGTAGTTGAACAAACAAAACAAGTTCTTCTAATAGAATGGTTACCTAGGACGTGTACATGACACGATCCAAAGGGTTTTGTTAATTCAAAGGATGTTAAAAGAGTATGCAAAACTTCAATGGTTGAAGTGAGCATCGCAGAGTTGGAATCTTCACCGTGATGAAATCGTTAAAAGGTTTAATTTCATCAGAGACGATGAAGATGTTTGCATTTTGCAAGAAATTAAGTGGGAGCGCTAAGACATATTTCTAATACATTATGTGAAAGACATATTGTTGATTAGAAATGATGTATCTTTTATTGACACAGGTTAAGAATTTCATTTCGATGAAAGACTTAGGCATAACCCAAGAATTAGGCATGAATGTCTATATGGATAGATTGAGGCGCTAATATGGTTTTGCCAAATGTACATAGATAAGATGTTGAATGAGTTCAATATGGAAACAACAAGAAAGGTTCTTGACGCACGGAAAGGACTGAATCAAGATTCAAGTGTGTTGACACGAGATTCAAGTGTTTTGACACTTGGTGAAATCACAAGAATATTTTTGATCAATCATTCTTTGAGATGTACACATCCAGATATGTCCTATGCTCTAAATGTTATGAGCATATACCAGAATGACTCATAAGATGATCATTGGACAATAGTAGGGATATTCCTATGATCTTTGGAAGAACTAAGAATATATTATTTACATAGTGGTGACAAATAGTTCATTGTAAATTGTTACATTGATACTAGTTTTGTCACAAATTAAGTTTATCTCAATTTAAACTATGGGTGGCACAATGTAATGGAAAAGAAGTTCCATAACGGATTTGGTTGGGTACCAAAGTTAAAACATTGTGACAGATACTACAACAAAAGGCTAAGTATATGACTGCTATTGTAGCAGCAAATGAGGGCATTTGCGTCAAGTAGTTTGTTATCAAACTAGGTGTGGTTCATAGCGGGATAATACTATGAAGATACATTGTATGACAATTGTATCAACATGATTTAATCCCAAGGAACTAAAGGTCTCACCAAAGGACCAAATTTATACAATGCAATCTCATTGGAGAATGAGTAATGCGTAGAGACGCAAGGACATGCAAATACACACGGACCTGGAAGTGTCAGATCCGAAGATTATGTTTACCACTAGCAATAGTGTCTATACAACACCAGAAAGCCATAGGTGTTGAATGCACAAGTTTTTGACTAGATTATTGACTCTAGTGCAAGTGGGAGACTATTGGAGATATGCCCAAGAGGCAATAATAAAGTGGTTATTATTATATCTTTATAATAAATGTTTACATCCCATGCTATAATTGTATTAACAGGAAACATTAATACTTGTGTGTTTTGTAAACATAAAAGAGTCCCTAGTAAGCCTCTTGTTAAGCTAGCTTGTTGATTAATGGATGATCATGGTTTCCTGATCATGGACATTGGATGTCGTTAATAACAAGATCATATCATTAGGAGAATGATGTGATGGACACACACCCATAGTAAGCATAGCATAAGATCAAGTCATTAAGTTCGTTTTTCTACAAGCTTTTCAAATGCATAGTAACCTAATCCTTCGACCATGAGGTTATGTTAATCACCATCACCGGATGGGTACTTTGATGACATCAAACGCTGCTTCGTAACTGGGTGGTTATAAAGGTGACATTGGGTATTCTGAAAGTATGTGTTGAAGCGCATGGACCAAGGTTGGGATTTGTCCATCCATGTGACGGATAGATATGCTCTGGGCCCTCTCGGTGGAATGTCATCTAGTTAGCTTGCAAGCATGTGACTAGGTCACAAGGGATGACATATCATAGAACGAGTAAAGAGTACTTATCAGTAACGAGGTAGAACAAGGAATGGAGATACCGACGATCAAACCTCGGATAAGTAGAGTATCGCGTGACAAAGGGAATTGGTTTCGTATGATAATGGTTCTATCGATCATAAAGTCATCGTTGAGTATGTGGGAGCCGTTATGGATCTCCAGATCCCTCTAATGGTTATTGATCGGAGATGTGTCTCCATCATGTCTGCATATTCACGAACCGTAGGGTGACACACTTAAGGTTCGGAGTTGTTTTAAGTAGATATGGAATGTGCGTTGGAGACCGAATGTTGTTCGGAGTCTCGGATTGGATCCGAGACATCACGAGGAGATCCGGAATTGTCCGGGGAATAAGATTCATATATTGGGGGTCATTTTCTAAGTTAGGAAATGTTCCAGAGTATTTGTATGGGGATTCTAGAAGGTTTTGGAATGTTCTGGAAGGTTCTAGAAGATTTCTTGGAGTTTACTTGAAAACCAAGAAAGGATCAAGGAATCCTTGTGGGGTAAGACAAGGATTCGTGGGGGAGTAGGACTCTCCCCCCACCTCCTTGATCCGCCGGCCAAGGGAGAGGGGAGTCCTACAAGGACTCCACCTCCCCATGGCGCCTCCCTCCTTTAAATAGAGGGGTGGAGGCACAAACCCCCTTGCCCCTTCTATTCTCTAGATCTCAAGTTGCCTCTCTCCTCCTCCTTCCCTCTGCTCTGGCTTAGGCGAAGCCCTGCAGAATTCTCTACTCCACCACCACCGCCACGCCGTCGTGCTGCTGGGATTCCATGGAGAGATCTACTACCTCCGCTACTCGCTGGAACAGGGAGAGGAAGGTCTGCTTCGACTCCGCACATGTGACCGACTGCGGAAGCGCTGCCGGAACGCGGCGCCGGAAGGATCGTCTACTCGATCTTGAGATCGGCAAGTGATCGACTACATTAACCACGAGATCCGATCTCGTAACGCTTTCGGGTCTACAAGGGTTAGTACAGATCTATCTCGTTGCACATGTCTAATAGATTAGATCTTGGCTTTTATCTAGATTAGATCTGGGTTTTGTTCGTTCTTGCGGTAGAATTTTTTTGTTTTCCTTGCTACGAACCCATTAACTAGGTTGGTGGCAGATGCAATATTGGATTGGCTGAGGGAAGAACCTAGACTTGGTCCAACAGCACTCAATGGGAAGCTTTTTGAGAAGTACAAGATAAAAATTCCTTACATGAGAATTTTCAATGCTAGGGAAAGGGCTCTTGACAGAATTAATGGCCAATGGAATGAAAGTTTTCAGCTGCTTTACACCTTCAAAGCTAAAGTAGAGATGGCTAGTCTAGGGAGTGTCGTAGAGATTGACAAGCATACAGTTCCATTCAAAATAAAAGGGAAGTCATTTGAGAAGGAGTGCTTTAGAAGGGTTTTGCTGGCTCGTGGTTGATGTCGAGCTCGTTGGGGAACCCCAAGAGGAAGGTATGATGAGCATATCAATAAGTTTCCCTCAGTTATGAAACCAAGGTTATCGAACCAGTAGGAGCAAGGAAACACCTCCAAGGTGTTTTTTCCAACTTGGAATCCTGCACAACACAACCACAGAACTTTGCCCCCAACTTACAGTGAGGTTGTCAATCTCACCGGTTTTGCTGAAAATAAAGGATTAAACGTATTGTGTGGAAGAAAGTAATAGCTTGCAGAAAGTAAATAGAAAACAGTAAACAATTGTAGATTGATGGTAAAAGAAAGGACCAGTTGTAGATTGATGGTAATAGCTTGCAAAAGTAAACAGTTGTAGATTGATGGTAAAAGAAAGGATCGGGGTCCATAGTTCACTAGTGGTGGCTCTCCTTAAGATAGATGATATGTTGGGTGAAAAAATTACAGTAGGGCAATTGACAAACATCGAGAAAGCAATCATGCATATACTAATCATCTTGACTCCTATGAGATTTGATTGGCATTAGAACATTATACATAGAGCGTAATCCAACTACATCTATGACTAATAATCCACCTTCAGGTTATCATCTGAACCCCCTCCAGTATTAAGTTGCAAGCAACAGATAATTGCATTACGCAATTCGTGTAAAGTAAACAATACGATTGTTCTATGAACAAAGGATTGATGTTTTCTCCCTAGTAGCAACAACACATCTAGTACCTTAGAGATTTCTGTCACTTCCCCAGATTACTAGAGGCATGAACCCACTATCGAGCATAAATACTCACTCTTGGAGTTGCTAGCATCTACTCAGCCAAGATATCTACTAACAACGGAGAGCATGCAAGATCACAAATAACAAAGACATGATAGAATCAATAATCAATATGAAATAGCATCTCAATATCCATCGGATTCCCACAAACACAACATGTATGATTACAAATAGATGATCTTGATCATGAACGGAGCTCACAAGATCTAAACATGATAGCACAAAGGAGAAGAACCAACCATCTAGCTATGACATGGACCCGTAGTCCAAGGATGAACTACTCACGCATCACACCGGAGGCTTGCATGGTGATGAAGAAGGCCTCCAGGGTGAATTCTCCCCTCCGGCAGGGTGCCAGGAAGAGCTTCAGATCCCTCCTGATCTTGGGATGGAGATGACGGCGGCTACAGACTCTTTCATGGAATTTTGATCAGGTTCTTAGGGTTTCTGTATCGGAGGCATCTTATAGGCGAAAGGGGAGGCCGAGGGGTGCCCTAGGCGGCCTCACCACCCCCTGGCGTGGGCTAGGCCTGGCCGCACGGCCAGGTGTTGTGGCGGCCCTCTGGCCCCTCTCCGTCTCGTATTCTGGCTACATGTCCTCCTCGGTGAAAAACTGACTTTGGCTTTTGTCTCGTCCAATTCCGAGAATATTCATTTTCTGACTTTCCTGGAACCAAAAACAGCAGAAAACAGGCAGCTGGCACTGTGGCATCTTGTTAATAGGTTAGTCCAAGAAAGTGTATAAAAAGTACTCCAAAGTGTGGACAAAACATAAGAAAGTAGATAAAAACCAAGCATGGAACATCAAAAATTATGGATACGTTTGCAACGTATCAACATCCCCAAGCTTCACTCCTGCTCGTCCTCGAGTAGGTAAGTGATAAAAAGAAAGAATAATTTTTGAGGTGACATGCACCATCATAAACTTGATCAAAGTATTTGTAAAACATTGATAGCTGGGATCATAGTACTTCAACATAACATGAAAGATAAAGTTCTAACAATAAGACATAGCAACTATGTTGCAACATGAAAAGGCACAAACAAAAGATTCATGAATAACAATGCTTTGTAAGACGTTTGTTTGTTTCACATAAAGAAAACATAGCATAGTGGCATTTAGCTTGTCCCTCATAGAGTAGCAAACATAAATGCATAGGACACCTTCAAAGTTCATAAGAGTGACTAGATACAAATAGTTTAAGAACAAGCAATATCAAAGTTATGCATCAATCAACAAGTCTTGGGACAATGCACATAGAACTAAGAATGGACACTATGCTCTCAAAATAGGTGCATAAAGATAGAAGGTGGAGACTCAACATTAAAGTAAAAGAAAGGCCTTCATAGAAGGAAGTAGGGATTCAAGTTTCATAAAGATCTTCCAAAAATTATGGTACTTATTAGCTTTCAGCTCTCATTGCCCCTATCATAAGCATCTTTAGGTGATTAAGGTTAAACTGTCACAACTAAGAGGATATGCTTGACAAGTTATAAGTTGAAATCTCATGCCCCTTACTTACGAAAACCGAACCTCATGCCACTCAACTTCAGTCACAAGAAAGCTCTTGTCATTGTAAGTACGTATGTATCATAGAGAACCGCCAACGGGGTACCCCTTGCACATGATACAGGAGCTATCCCATAATCAAAATGACAAGGCAAGCAGACAATGAGCATCTCAGCAATCTTTTTATTTGCTATTTTCATAGGTTTTTATTGAGGATGCTTCATAGAGTGCTCATTATTGTTATGCTGCAAGTTTCCACCATGATTAGGCATGGCTTAGGCTAGCGGCCCAGGCGTTTCTCTAACATAAATACAAACTCCATGATCTTACAAGTTCCCCTTTTATTTCACACCGCCGGGATCCATAAGCAAAATAACATGATATTAACTAGGTACAATGTACAAGTGAAATGTTGAAAGCGTTCCCCATGATACATGGTTCTGCTAACTTCAACTTATAAAGCACAATCATATACGCAACAAAGATGGTCGCAATGGTTCAAGTTTATTAAGTGCAAGAAAGTAAAGTGTGCCATCAAGTTCGTGAGATCTTTAATCACTAATTTTCACATAACAAGTTTAATTCGGAAGGTAGATAAAAACATGAATATACTTGGAATATCAAATGCTAATAGGTAGGTATGGTGGACTCTTTGGAATAACTTGGTTTTAGGAGTTGGATGCATGAGTAGAACTCATACTTGGTTATGGAGGCTAGCACAAGACTGGGAGCGACCAACTAAGAGAGCAATAATGGCCATAATCATGCAGAGCAACAAAACATCATTAATCAAAGCATCAAGTGATATTACAAGTCAAAAACTAAAGGATCATAGAGGCTTATGGTGATTTGGGATAGTCATAAAATGGTGTGAGCATGTGCCAAGTCAACCCAAATAAAGCATCAAAGGAGAATACCACAATACTATGCTTTAATATGCTAAAACAACGCATGATTCTTCAAAGGCACATTAAGCAATCTCAATTGTTTATAACATGTCATGCTACAGCAAAGATCACTAAGCATAAAGCCAAAACAATATCGAGCATGGCATGACAAAGCATAGGCCACAGTCAAAAACAAACTCCTCTTACCACTTAAGCATGAACTTTCCTACTCTTTTCAAATCCAAACCAAACTATTTGAAAACCAATGCATGAAAGAGGGGGTCCAACCAATTTATTCAGCAAACTAAGAAAACCAAGCAAATGAAAACCAAAAACAAAAAACAAAGATGCTCCAAGAACAACACAACTGTGCATGAAACAATAAAAATGAAGTGTTTGGAAGAAACCTGAGATTTTTATTGATGAAGAAGGGGATGCCTTGGGTATCCCCAAGCTTTGACGCTTGTACTTCTTGGATATTTCTTGGGGTGACACGCGTGGCATCCCCAAGCTTGAGCTTTAGTCCATTATTCATCTCATTTCATTCTCTCCATACACCTGAAATTTTTCCTTCATACAAAACTTCACACAATCTTTATTAGCAGCATTAGTGACTCAAGATAATAAGTCTTTGGGTTCAGTTTCAACACCAATAAAACTTCCATTAAAACACAAGCTACTGAAGCACTTCCCTTGAAAAGCTCAATTCCCCAAAGAGAACTCAAAAAGGAATCAACAAGAAGCAAATGCAAATAATGGCAGGAATCTGTCAAAATAGACCAGCAAGTAAAAACCAATTTTTTCGAAGACCTTCTGTTGCTCAAATCAAAAAGTGTTTAACTAACGAAAGTTATATAACAACCTAGGGGTAGAAGCACAAAAATTTACGCCTCAAAAAGATGTACAGGGATTTTACACGAATTTTTACGGTGAAGCACAAAAATCTGTTTCGAGACAACAACTTTCCCAAGAATTACTTCTCTCTCTTAGAGGTTACTCTTGGCACAAAAAGGAAATAAAAAGGATAAGGAGCGGTTATTACTGAAGTAATAACTTCCAAGACTCATCTAAAACTTTTGGGTTATCTCCCAATAAGTACTTTTCTTTAACGCCTTTAAGTTAGGCATAAGAAGCAAGAAAAAGAATCAAGTGTTCTCAAATGAAGAAGCATTAAGAGCAATTTTTTTCATAGGAGAGGCAAAATAAATCTTGTCTCTCTTCTTAGGGAAGTGTTCTATACCTTTCTTGAGTGGGAGTTGATATTTAATGGTGCCTTATTTCATATCAATAATGGCACCAACAGTTGTAAGAAAAGGTCTTCCCAAAGTAATAGGACAAGAAGCATTGCATTCAACATCCAAAACATAGAAATAAACAGGGACATGAGCATTGTTAACCATAATAAGAACATCATTAATACTCCCCATGAGTTTCTTTTTAGCATTATCATCAAGTGGGACATTCAAATAACAATCTTCCAATTGTGGCAAATCAAGCATATCATAAATCCTTCTAGGCATAATAGAAACACTACTATCAAGATCACATAAAGCTTTAAAATCAAAATCATTCACTTTCATATTGATGATGGGTTGACAACCATCTTCTTGTTTCATAGGATAGAAGCTTTATGTTTCATCGTTTCTTCTTTAATTTTTATGAGAGCATCAGTAATGTGTTTTGTAAAGGCCATATTCATAGCACTAACATTAGGACTTTTAGCAAGCTTTTGTAGGAACTTAATTACTTCAGAGATATTGCAACCATCAAGATCAAAATCATAATTATCATCTAAAGTAGTAGAGCTATTACTAGCCTCAACACTAGTGGTAGTGATAGTAGAAACACTAATGTTTCTAGCAATTTCATTTTCTCTCTCCCACTTAGCATGCAATTTAGCTAATAGTCTAACATTTTCATCAACTCTAACTTGTATGGCAAGTAGCAGCAAAGGGATTATCAATAGTTTCAGGTTTAGCAGCCTTTTTATTCAAAGAAGATTGAGCTTCAGCCAATGATGCTATATTTCTTTTAGCATTAGAGAGTTTTTCCTCAATATTTTTATTGAAAGTAGTTTGTTTACTAATAAAATATTTAAGCATAACTTCGAGTTCAGAGGGAGCACTCCTATTATTGTTGTAGGAATTTCCATAAGCATTATCATTATTGGGAGGATATGGCCTATAGTTATTATTACCAAAATTATTCTTGTAGGCATTGCTGCTAAAATTATTATTTCTTATAAAGTTCACATCAACTTGCTCTTCTTGAGCAACCAAAGAGGCTAAGGGAACATGATTTGGATCAATATGAGCTTTCCCATTAACAAGCATAGACATAATAACATCAATTTTATCACTCAAGGAGGAGGTTTCTTCAACATAATTTACTTTCTTACCTTGTGGAGCTCTTTCAGTGTGCCATTCAGAATAGTTAACCATCATATTATCCAGAAGCTTTGTTGCAGCACCCAAAGTAATGGTCATAAAGTTACCTCCAGCAGCAGAATCCAATAGATTTCTTGAAGAATAGTTCAATCCTGCATAAAAGGTTTGGATAATCATCCAAACAGTCAGTCCATGAGTGGGACAATTCTTTACCAAAGATTTCATTCTTTCCCAAGCTTGAGCAACATGTTCATTATCAGATTGTTTAAACTTCAATATTTCACTTCTCATAGATATAATCTTAGCAGGAGGATAGTATTTTCTAGTGAAAGCATGTTCACATTTAGTCCAAGAATCAATACTATTTCTAGTTAGGGATTGCAACCATTCTTTAGCTTTTCCTCTCAAAGAGAAAGGAAACAATTTAAGCTTAATAATATCTCCATATATATCCTTATGCTTTTGCATCTCACAAAGTTCAACAAAGTTATTTAGATGAGCAGCAGCATCTTCATTACCAATACCAGAAAATTGTTCGCTCATAACAAGATTGAGTAAAGGAGGTTTTATTTCAAAGAAAGTAGCTTCAGGAACAGGTGGAGCAATAGGTGTGCACATGAAATCATTATTGTTGGTAATAGTGAAGTCACACAACTTAGTATTTTCAAGAGTAGTCATTTTTTGTGTTTTTAATAAAGAAAGCAAACTAGTAAAACTAATTTTTTTGTGTTTTTGATAAAGAAACAAGCAAACAAAGCAAAAATAAACTAAGCAAAACAAAAACAACAAAGTAAAGAGATTGGTTATGAGGGACTCCCCTTGTGAAGATGTCCTTGACTCCCCGGCAACGACGCTAGAAAAATACTTTTGATGGCGCCTGGTTGACGTGGAAGCTTCTTCTTCTTCTTCGTTCCCCGGCAACGGCACTAGAAAAATACTTGCTGGCTCGTGGTTGATGTCGAGATCGTTGGGCAACCCCAAGAGGAAGGTATGATGAGCACAACAGTAAGTTTCCCTCAGTTATGAAACCAAGGTTATCGAACCAGTAGGAGCAAGGAAACACCTCCAAGGTGTTGTTTCCAACTTGGAATCCTGCACAACACAACCACAGAACTTTGCCCCCAACTTACAGTGAGGTTGTCAATCTCACCGGTTTTGCTGAAAACAAAGGATTAAACGTATTGTGTGCAAGAAAGTAATAGCTTGCAAAAGTAAATAGTTGTAGATTGATGGTAAAAGAAAGGATCGGGGTCCATAGTTCACTAGTGGTGGCTCTCCTTAAGATAGATGACATGTTGGGTGAACAAATTACAGCGGAGCAATTGACAAACATCGAGAAAGCAATCATGCATATACTAACCATCTTGACTCCTATGAGATTTGATTGGGAATTACAACATTATACATAGACCGTAATCCAACTACATCTATGACTAATAATCCACCTTCAGGTTATCATCTAAACCCCCTCTAGTATTAAGTTGTAAGCAACAGATCATTGCATTATGCATTGCGTGTAAAGTAAACAATACGATTGTTCTATGAACAAAGGATTGTTGTTTTCTCCCTAGTAGCAACAGCACATCTAGTACCTTAGAGATTTCGGTCACTTCCCCAGATTACTAGAGGCATGAACCCACTATCGAGCATAAATACTCCCTCTTGGAGTTGCTAGCATCTACTTGGCCAAGATATCTAATAACAACGGAGAGCATGCAAGATCACAAATAACAAAGACATGATAGAATCAATAATCAATCTGAAATAGCATCTCAATATCCATCGGATTCCCACAAACACAACATGTATGATTACAAATAGATGATCTTGATCATGAACGGAGCTCACAAGATCTAAACATGATAGCACAAAGGAGAAGAACCAACCATCTAGCTACTACATGGACCCGTAGTCCAAGGATGAACTACTCACTCATCACACCGGAGGCTTGCATGGTGATGAAGAAGGCCTCCAGGGTGAATTCTCCCCTCCGGCAGGGTACCGGGAAGAGCTTCAGATCCCTCCCGATCTTGGGATGGAGATGACGACGGCTACAGACTCTTTCATGGAATTTTGATCGGGTTCTTAGGGTTTCTGTATCGGAGGCATCTTATAGGCGAAAGGGGAGGCCGAGGGGTGCCCTAGGCGGCCTCACCACCCCCTGGCGTGGGCTAGGCCCCTCTCCGTCTCGTATTCTGGCTCTGTGTCCTCCTCGGTGAAAAACTGACTTTGGCTTTTGTCCCGTCCAATTCTGAGAATATTCATTTTCTGACTTTCCTGGAACCAAAAACAGCAGAAAATAGGCAGCTGGCACTGTGGCATCTTGTTAATAGGTTAGTCCAAGAAAGTGTATAAAAAGTACTCCAATGTGTGGAAAAAACATAAGAAAGTAGATAAAAACCAAGCATGGAACATCAAAAATTATGGATACGTTAGCAACATATCAGGCTTCTGTTTGTTTCAAGGCTTGCTAGTAGGGGTTTCTAGATGGTTGTAGGCCCTATTTGGCCGTAGATACTACACATTTGACTGGAAGATGGAGAGGACAGCTAGTAGCAGCTCCTGCAGTTGATGGACACAACTGGCTATTCCTAGTTGCATTTGGTGTGGTGGAGGCAGAGTCCGAGGAAAGTTGCGTCTGGTTTCTACAGCAATTGTGCAACATTGTAGGCACACCCCCAAGTTTAACTATACACATAGATGCTTGCAAGGGTTTAGAGAGTGCAGTAGAAATTGTATTCCCTAGAGTTGAGCATAGGGAATGTATGAGACACCTTGCACAAAATTTCAAAAAGAAGTTACCTGGTAAAGTTTATGCTGAGAACTTATAGACAGCATCATACACATGCATCCAAAGGAAGCATGAACACCATTTGGGACTGTTGTATGCTCAAAATCCTCTTGTGAAGTAGTACATGGATGCCCATCATGGAAAGGTGTGGTCAAGAAGCAAATTCAACGAAATCTGCAAAGTAGATTATGTGACCAATAACCTTGCAGAATGCTTCAATGCAAAGTTCAAGTCAATGAAATGGATCTTGTTGTGGCAAGCATTTGACAAGATAATGTAGATGATCATGATAAAGATGGCTCTTCGCAAAAGAATTGTAGAAACACAATATGTTGGTCATCAAATGCTCCCATCACTGATTAAGGCATTGCATTTGAAGGCAAGATGACTGAAGATGACATGCATTCGATCTGATAAATATGTGGGTGAGGTAGCCCATACTGATAGTAAAAATAGGCAATGGAGGTATCATGTGAACCTAAATGCTAGAGAATGTGTTGTAGGCAATGGCAGATTCGTGGGAAGCCATGCATACATGCCCTACATCTGATGACTGTTATGGGGGTGCAGATGGTGAAGTTGATCAATATTGCTTTGCGTATTTCTCTGTTGCCAAATTTATGGCTGCTTATGCTTACAATGTTCCTGCACTCTTGGGAAAAGATCAATGGAACATAGTAGATCTAGGGTTCAAACTCCACTCTCCTGTATTGACTAGACCACCAGGAAGACCAAGGAAAAATAGGTTTAGAATGGGTGAGGAGGGTCGTGTACCAAAAAAGCGTGCTTGCAGAAAATGTGGAGTTCTGGGGCATATTTCTAGGCTTTGTTCCAATCCAGTGGATGCATCATTTGGAGAGTAGGAAAGATGGACAATAGCCAATGCAGAGGAGAATGCAGCAGCAATGGAGATTGAAGATGCAGCTACACTAGAGATTGAAGCAAATGATGCAGTATCAGCACCTTGCTATGTGTTTGCATTTGTAGAATGCAGCTACCCTTTTGTTTGCATTTGTTCTATTTTTTACCTATGGCTTATAATTTTCCTTTTATTTATCAGCCCTAGGGAGAAAAGGCCCAGAGATGAAGAAACCGAAGTTCAACCATCATCTAATGGCTTAGAATTTGAAGCCATGGCTTTTGAAGATTTTGAAGCTATAAGAGAGGAAGAGGAGGGGTAATTGTTCTAGTTGTTCCTTTAAAGATTATTGACCCCACAAATGACCGTCAATTGGTCATCAAGTGCTCGGTGAGTGGAAGTTCTTCATCAGCACCTCAAGTAAAGAAGAACAAAAGGAGCATCTCAACTAGGGAAACCAGGAGCATCTCAACTAGGGAAACCAAGAGAAAGTCGATGAAGCCAGCTGCGAACACAAGGAGCAAGTCGAAGATTTGAATTTGAACTTTGTATTAAGATGTTTGTGTTGTCAATTTGAGCTACTATGAAAACTTATCAGTTGTAATAATGAGGGATCCCTTTTTATGAAGGTTATCAATTTGAGCTACTGTGAAAACTTATCAATTTTGTGAAGATTTTTTTATTTAATTATGGTCATTTCAAACTATCGTCAATATACCAAGTTTGATATTTTTCCTCCCAATTATGTCACATAATATGATGCCACGTGAAGGTCTCGCATTTTTTTGATTTTTTTATTTAATTATGGTCATTTGAAACTATGGTCAAACCCTAATCGAACGGTGGGCATGAAGATTCTTAGCTCGGGGCTGAGCCTCGCTAAACTTGCATTGGATCTCTGAAGAAAAATCAGATTGTGAGTCTAAAAAAGGTTTTTTTTCAAAAAATCATGAGCATTATATCATGTACCTGTAGTTTAAACCGGACCCACTTCCTACCGATTCAGCAAACATTTGTCTTTTTTAGCATGGGTGGACGGAAATGTTTATGAATACCCGGTTGGGACATTGTTCACGTAAGGTGGTTTAGTATTTAAAAAAATGGGTGGTAGCATTTTTGTATTCACTGTTTGGTGTTGCTTTACAAAACGCCCTGATTTTTGGGCTCCGAAATTAGAAAATGGATTTTCTGTGCGATGAAAAAGAAAACTTCGTCCTGCAACATTGTTCTCCATCCTATGATGCACATGCATGCACAATATGGGCACATTATCACAAACTATGATACGATTCTGGCCAAAACATTGGTAGTTTGACCCGAAAGCCAGAAAACCTCGAATGAGATAGGTCATTTTGTGAAGGTTTTTTTGGGACATCATCAATATAACAAGTTTGATAACTTTTTCTCCCAACTATGTCACATAATATGACGCCACGTGAAGGTCTCACATTTTTTTGATTTTTTTTTAATTATGGTAATTTGAAACTATGGTCAAACCCTAATCGACCGGTGGGCATGAACATTCTTAGCTCGGGGCTGAGCCTCGCTAAAATTGCATTGGATCTATAAATAATCATCATATTGTGAGTCTAAAAATGATTTTTTCAAAAAATCATGAGCATTATATCATGTACCTGCAGTTCAAACTAGACCCACTTCCTACCGAGTCGGCAGACATTTGTCTTTTTCAGCACGGGTGGATGGAAAGGTTTACGAATACCCGATTGGGACATTGTTCATGTAAGGTGGTATAGTATTTAAAAAAATGGGTGCTAGCATTTTTGTATTCACTGTTTGGTGTTGCTTCACAAAACGCCCCGATTTTTGCGCTCCAAAAATAGTAAATGTCTTTTCCGTGCGAAGAAAAATAAAAATTCATCCTAGAACATTGTTCGCCATCCTATGATGCATATGCATGCACAATGTGGGCACATTATCACAAACTATGTCGTGATTCTAGCCAAAACATTGGTAGTTTGACCCGAAAGCCAAAAAACCTTGAATGAGATAGGTCATTTTGTGAAGGTTTTTTGAGACATCATCAATATACCAAGTTTGATATTTTTCCTCCCAAATATGTCACATAATATGACACCATGTGAAGGTCTCGCATTTTTTTTGATTTTTTTGATTTAATTATGGTCATTTAAAACTATGGTCAAACCCTAATCGAATGACGGGCATGAAGATTCTTAGCTCGGGGCTGAGCCTCGCTAAAATTGCATTGGATCTCTGAAGAAACATCATATTATGAGTCTAAAAATGATTTTGTCAAAAAAATCATGAGCATTATATCATGTACCTGCAGTTCAAACCGCACCCACTTTCTACCGATTCAGCAGACATTTGTCTTTTTCAGCATGGGTGGACAGAAAGGTTTATGAATACCCGGTTGGGACATTGTTCATGTAAGGTGGTCTAGTATTTAAAAAAATGGGTGGTAGCATTTTTGTATTCACCGTTTCGTGTTGCTTCACAAAACACCCTGATTTTTATGCTCCGAAAATAGAAAATGGCTTTTCCGTCCGGGGAAAAAGAAAACTTTGTCCTACAACATTGTTCGCCATCCTATGATGCACATGCATGAACAATATAGGCACATTATCATAAACTATGTCACGATTCTGGCCAAAACATTGGTAGTTTGACCCGAAAGCTAGAAAACCTCGAATGAGATAGGTCATTTTGTGACGGTTTTTTTTGAGACATCATCAATATACCAAGTTTGATATTTTTCTCCCAACTATGTCACATAATATGACGCCACGTGAAGCTCTCGTATTTTTTAATTTTTTAATTTAATTATGGTCATTTGAAACTATGGTCAAACCCTAATCGAACTATTGACTGACTCAAAACCCCACAGCATCTCTCCAAACCCTAGCGTCGAACGTCCGCTGTCGGATCGTACCCTAGCACCAAACTAGAACCATCAGATATGGCCTTCTAGAAGGAATTCCACGAGAAAGGCGATCCGCGCGATGCTAGTTCTGCATCCTAATTGGCCGCAAGGGTAGTGAGGCTAGTGCACTGTCCTTCTCGGGTTTTTTATGACCTACCCCTCTTTACATATGATATTGGATTTTTTGCACATGACCACCACATGTCAGTGAAACAGAATGTTGCAAATATTCAAACTGCAAAATAAAATGTGGCAAATCATCAAATCTCCCCTTCTCCATCTGACAGCCAAAGGCGCATAGCAGCCCATGGTCGCACAGGTTCTTTCCCCACACTTCTTCCTCACACAAAGCAGCCATTCCTCTGCTTCTTCCTCTTCGGTGATATGTCAAGCGTCTCGTCAGCCTCCTGTACCACGTGGCCGGTGTATGGTATATCTCCGTTGACTCTATGCAATGAGTGCCCACGCACTGCGCCAATGAAGTGGTTGACTTCGAAGGAGAGCAAGAATGGGAACTTTGGGCGCGAGTTCGTCAAATGCGAGAGCAAGCCGGAGGGGCGGGTTAGATTTGAGTTCTTCTCGCATCCTTTATCTCTAATTTCAAGAAATTTCTGTCAGATTTGGGATTTAGGGTTCATGATTTCGTTTTTAGATCATGAAGAAATGCTACCATTTTGAGTGGATGGATGAGTACATCGGGAGGATTCAAGGGTTGGGCTTGCTGGATTCGGGGAGGACGCAACCCGCGAGCTCAATGCATCAGCTTTGGAGAATTTTCCCCATGATAGTGTCGCTCCAACGGTGGGGGATGCAGAACTGAAGGGGGAATTAAAGAAGATGAACAAGAACTTGAACCAGATGATTGAATTGAAGAAGCAATCTAATCTAATAGCTTTAGGATTTTATGTTGGTATACTTGCTCTAGGATTTTTTTACTTGATGTTAATATCTTGTTAGATATGTTTGTAGTGTGTGTTGCTACTGTTTAGCTTAATCCCTATGATAGAACCTTAATGTGATGGATTTCACCGTGTGTATCTCAAATGCGATAACAAACCCTGCAACTCTCTCGATCTCTGAATGTATGCAGTTTAGTGTTAGTTTTCGATACTTTTAGTTTCGCTAGAAGACAACTACCTCGAGTGTTGAATCATACCCTAGCTCGTCAGATGACACTAAGCGGTACTTGTTCAACACAAATACATTGAGTTCATCTCTTCTCTCTCGCACTTGCCAAATTTTCTCCTCGATTTCGTCAGTTACACTGACTGCTAGAGAAAAAACCTAGTTTGCGGGCCCAAAGAGAATCAAGCTGCAATAGGCCCATAAAGGATAAATGAGGCCTAGAAATAAGCGATGACTCTGTTTTTGTTTTTGAACGATTGCTTTTTTCTTTTTTGTTTCTGATAGATTTTTCTTTCTATGATTCCAAAAGCTTTCATTAATTTTGATGGGATTTGATTGCCTAAGCTTTCATTCAATTTTTTTGCTTTCATTTATGGGTCATTTTAAACGCATCATTTTTACAAAGTTTGGTTAGTTTTCCCTAGGTCAATTAGCTATGTCTAAACTTGGGACAAACAAAACAAAAGTAACAACGGATAACATAGGTAAATATAGTGAAGGGATACAAGTTCTTACATATAACACGACATAGATAGATAACCATACATAGAAACCTAGATAGAACTCGCGTCATGGGAAACACACACACCAAACTCACACTACATATAGATGGGATCCCCATATAGATAGGGTAGGGAAACACCGGCGTCTTCACTGTCGTCTTCACCACCATCTTCGCCACCGTCTTCACTCCTCCTCCTCCAGGCTATTCTCGCCGAGGTAGTACGGGAGGGTGTGCATGCGGTTTGTAGTGGGGAATATGCTATCGAAGTCGGTGTAGATATTGTAGGTGGTGAATGCGATGAACTCGCATCCACACCAAAACACACGGCCGAGCAGGTATTAGCCATCGAACCTGTTGGTGAAGTGGGCGACGAGCCCTATCGGTGGAGCATTGGCGTGGTGACGCTATTCCTCGAGGCGGAACATGGAAGGCGAGCCTGGCGGGAGGTGGTGATAGCCCGCACAAAGGAACCCCTGGGCAAGATCACGAGAACCCCTCCAACATGAGAACACCCACACGCGGAGCGAGGTCTCGACGACGACGAATGTAGAGTACCACCTCTCCAGCATGGTGGGTGGCACACAGAAATTCGGCGCGTTGAACTACATCGTCTTCGCGTCACTGCGTGTTTGCTTTGGCTTTTGGGGAAGAAGAGAAGGGAGGAGGCACAGATGGATGTGTACAAGCAAGATGCAATGAAGGGCAGTTTAAATAGCCAGGGGAGAGGAAGAGAGGACGCATGGATGGATATGTAGAAGGGAGAGGCAACAAAACGGCGTCGTGACGATCTGTATCTCTAGGCTAGAATTTTTCGGCCATTTACACACTGCATCAAGGATGTGTGAATTGACGCGACGACTGTACGAAATGAGGCAGCAACTGAATCGAGCGTGCATGCTGGCGGCTGCCTGCGGAGCGACTGAATCGGCTACGAGCATAACTCGACGCGTGAAACGTCGTAGCAAATGAAGTTCAACAGGCATGTCTGCATGCATGCAAACGGCTGCTGATGCCCCAAAATATATCGAGCTCGTTGGTGAACCCCAAGAGGAAGGTATGATGAGCACAACAACAAGTTTTCCCTCAGTTATGAAAACAAGGTTATCGAACCAGTAGGAGCAAGGAAACACGTCCAAGGTGTTGTTGCCAACTTGGAATCCTGCACAACACAATCACAGAACTTTGCCCCCAACTTATAGTGAGGTTGTCAATCTCACCGGTTTTTCTAAATACAAAGGATTAAACGTATTGTGTGAAAGAAAGTAAAAGCTTGCAGAAAGTAAACAGAAAGCAGTAAACAGTTGTAGATTGATGGTAAAAGAAAGGACCGGGGTCCATAGTTCACTAGTGGTGGTTCTCCTTAAGATAGATGACATGTTGGGTGAACAAATTACAGCGGGGCAATTGACAAACATCGAGAAAGCAAACATGCATATACTAATCATCTTGAATCCTATGAGATTTGATTGGGCATTACAACATTATACATAGACCATAATCCAACTGCATCGATGACTAATAATTTACCTTCTGGTTATCATCCGAACCCCCTCCAGTATTAAGTTGGAAGCAATAGATAATTGCATTACGCATTGTGTGTAAAGTAAACAATACGATTGTTCTATGAACAAAGGATTGCTGTTTTCTCCCTAGTAGCAATAGCACATCTAGTACCTTAGAGATTTCTGTCACTTCCCTAGATTACTAGAGGCATGAACCCACTATCGAGCATAAATACCCCCTCTTGGAGTTGCTAGCATCTACTCGGCCAAGATATCTACTAACAATGGAGAGCATGCAAGATCACAAATAACAAAGACATGATAGAATCAGTAATCAATCTGAAATAGCATCTCAATATCCATCGGATCCCCGCAAACATAACATGTAGGATTACAAATAGATGATCTTGATCCTGAACGGAGCTCACAAGATCTAAACATGATAGCACAAAGGAGAAGAACCAACCATCTTGCTACTACATGGACCCGTAGTCCAAGGATGAACTACTCACACATCACACCGGAGGCTTGCATGGTGATGAAGAAGGCCTCCAGGGTGCCGGGAAGAGCTTCAGATCCCTCCCGATCTAGGGATGGAGATGACGGTGGCTATAAACTCTTTCGTGGAATTTTGATCGGGTACTTAGGGTTTCTGTATCGGAGGCATCTTATAGGCGGAAGGGGAGGCCGAGGTGGTTCCCTAGGCGGCCACACCACCCACTAGC
Organism: Avena sativa; assembly: GCA_916181665.1. NCBI lineage: Eukaryota > Viridiplantae > Streptophyta > Magnoliopsida > Poales > Poaceae > Avena > Avena sativa. The sequence goes on along the minus strand of OV702295.1, from coordinate 451,449,963 downwards.
GCGGGCCAGGCCTGGCTGTGCGGCCAGGTGGTGTGGCGGCCCTCTGGCCCCTCTCCGTCTCGTATTCTAGCTCTGTGTCCCCCTCGGTGAAAAATTGACTTTGGCTTTTGTCCCGTCCAATTCCGAGAATATTCATTTTCTGACTTTCCTGGAACCAAAAACAGTAGAAAACAGGTAGCTGGCACTGTGGCATCTTGTTAATAGGTTAGTCCAAGAAAGTGTATAAAAATACTGCAAAGTGTGGACAAAACATAAGAAAGTAGATAAAAACCAAGCATGGAACATCAAAAATTATGGATACGTTAGCAACGTATCAGCTGCCTACGGAGCGACTGAATCGAGTGGCAGAGAAGCAGCGGTGCGGTAGGGATCGAAGCAGGCATGCAATCAAGTGATGCGTGCGTGCCGGCGCGCATGCATGCTAGCAGGGCAATGCATGGACTCGATGCGTGCATGGAAATCATCACATGCTTAGCAGGCTGCATCGATGCCAAAGTCGGGCATGCATAAAAGGCTGATCCAGCGCAACATCCTCGATATTAAATTCATGGGCCCGTCCTACGAACACAAACACAGACCAACCAACAAAACTAGGTCATCAGCAGAGTCCAACATGGCCCCACTCGTCAGGTCATCAATAGAGTCCAATGCGGCCCCACTCGCCAGGTCGTCAATAGAGTCCAATGTGGCCCCACTCGTTAGAGTTGATGGTCAATACGGAAAACGTCCGCTATGAGCATTTGTGAGAGTTCAACTAAGGAAGTGGGGAAAAGTGAGCAAAAGTTTGGAGCGTGGGGAAAACTGAGCACAACTAGAGAACCAAGGGCACATAATTAATAATCACATGATGTTATATCCATGTTTTACATTGATTTATGGGGATTTACCAATGATCCCCTTTATTTTGGTTATAACTTGACAAGACATGAAAACCCTATTTTGTGTATTTTTTACCTTTCAGGGACCTAAACAAAGTCAAACAGAGCTGGGATTTCAGGAGCGTTAATATTTCATCAAGAGAAGCACCTGGAACACTTGGACCTCACCAAATGGACTAGGAGGCCAAAAGGAACTAGGTGGTGCGCCTAGTAAGGGTGGGTGTGCCACCTAGGCTCTTTTCCTCCTCGGCCATCGATTCACTTTGATATTTTGCCCATCGCCTCCATATGACCTAAAAACTACTATATAAAGGGTCCCTCAGGAGTTCCTTGAGAGAGTGATATGTTGCAAACGTATCTATAATTTTTGATGCTCCATGCTTGGTTTATATCTACTTCCTTATGTTTTGCCCACACTTTGGAGTATTTTTATACACTTTCTTAGAATAACCTATTAACAAGATGCCACGGTGCCAGTTGCCTGTTTTCTGCTGTTTTTGGTTCCAGGAAAGTCAGAAAATGAATATTCTCGGAATTGGACTGGACAAAAGCCAAAGTCGATATTTTACCGGAAGACTCACGGAGCCAGAAGATGAGACGGAGAGGGGCCACACCCCCTTGGCATGGGCAGCCCTAGGCCGCACCGGGGCATGGTGTGGGCCCCCTGGCCGCCCATCGACCTTGCCTCTTCACCTATAAGATGCCTCCTGATGCAAAAACCCTAAATAGAACAGCCTCCAGCCATGAAAAGTTCCGCAGCGCCACCGCCACCGAAGGGGAGAATCGGGGGACAGAAAGTCTCTGTTCCGGCACCCTGCCGGGACGGGGAAGTGCCCCCGGAGCCATATCCATCGATCTCCACCGCCATCTCCATCGTCGTTGTTGATTCCCATGATGAGGAGAGAGTAGTTCTCTCTCGAGGCTAAAGGTTCTACCGGTAGCTATGTGTTCATCTCTCTCTCTATGCATGATCATATTGTGATCATGAGATTGTAATCTATAGATCTACTTTGCTACTCAAGTGCTTTAATAGATCTCTGCTCTCCCCATGTGTGTGAAAGTGATAGCGTGCACACCATGGTGGCACTTAGGCTAGAGATTACTAATACTTGTAATGAGTTATATTTGGAGTTGGATGTTTCTATGAAATTGTGGTGTTTGTTGGACTCATCTAGTGCTCAAGGTGACAGTGTGGGGTTTTCTAGATGGGAAAGGCTTACTTTGAGGTGTGCTGTTATAGCCCTACCATCGATTAGAGTGTCCAACCGGAGAGTAGTTAAGAGTAGTATCATAAAGAGAAGATATTTATATGAGAGTGTTCACTAGTGAAAGTATGATCCCTAGGCCTTGTTTCTAAGCATTGAAACACCATTTTCTACTAGATCTATTACATGTTTGCTTGCTTCCATCTTTATTTCAGTTTGCCTTTAGTATCTTCCACGCCATCAAGCTATTTTCTGGCACCGTTGTCTTTTACCCATACCACTTGTATTTCACTATCTCTTCGCTGAACTAGTGCACCTATACACCTCACAAGTGTATTGGGTGTGTTGGGGACACAAGAGACTTCTTGTATCATGATTGCAAGGTTGCTTGAGAGGGATACATTTGACCACTTCCTCACTGAGTTCGATAAACCTTGGGTAATCCACTTAAGGGAAACTTGCTGCTGTTCTACAAACCTCTGTACTTGGAGGCCCAACAACTGTCTACAAGAATAGAAGAGCGTAGCTATTTTCTGGCGCTGTTGCCGGGGAGGTAAGGTAAAAGGTACTCACATCCTCTGGTGTGAGCGCTCGAAGTTATTTCCTTTAGATTCTGCAATTTTGTCTTTTTGTTTCTTGTTGTCACTAGTTAGGCTTAATAGAAAACAACAATAAAATTAGAGATCTTTATAGTATTTATCTTGAGTTAGGACATGAAGTGTTTGAAGAGAAAATTAAAAAACCCATGGAACTTTCTTTGCATGCTAATAGCAATGTTATTAGTATGAATCTTTTGAACACCTTTGTTACTAATGTTATGGAAACGTCTAAGCTTGGGGAAGTTAGTTTTTATGAAAATGATCTTTTTAGTTCCCCAGCTTTAAAGAAGAAAATTTGCTCTGATGATACTTTATCCCATATGTGGTAATTCTAATGATACTTGTGATATTTGAAATCCACATACTGAAAGCATCTCTTTTAAAATACCTATAAAAATTGTTGAACGTGTTATGAACAACTATTATTTGGGAGATGGAACTGTCCATCCTGGTGATCATTTACTCTTTATACATGAATTATGCGAGTTGTTCAAGTGTGCAGGTATTTGAATAAACCAAGTTAAGAGGAAGCTATTCCCTTTTTCACTTAAGGGCAAAGCAAGGGAGTGGTATGAGCTACTAGATGATCCTCATCATTTGGAGTGGAAGGAACTTGAATCTCTCTTTTACTCTAAATTTTATCCTCATGAAATTCATAAAGATAGGAATTACATTTATAATTTTCATCCACATGATGGAGAAAGTATTGCCCAAGCATGGGGGAGACTGAAGTCACTAATGCTCAAATGTCCCATTCATGAGCTCCCCAGTAATATTGTTATTAATAATTTCTGCGCAAGGCTTTCAGGACATTACAAGGACTATCTAGATACTTGTTTAGAGGGATCCTTCACAAGTAAGGAGGTCAAAGCTAAGTGGGATCTTCTTGAAACAATTCAAAGCAATACCGAAGATTGGAATAACAACAAAGGTAAAGAACCAGGTATAAACTATAAGTATGATTTCATTAAGTCTTTCGCTGAAACTGCTGATTTTCAAGAGCTTAGTGCTAAATATGGTCTTGACCCTCAAATTCTTATTGATTGTTTTAGAGCCTTTGCTTCTCATATTAATGCTCCTAAAGAAAAATGGGACATGTATCATGAGCGTTTTAAAGACACTTGCATGGAAAATGAAATTGTTATTAATGATAGCAATAAACATGCTCAAACCTCTGAAAGTACTATTTCTTATAAGAATGTTAATTTTTGTGGAATACATAGACCTTGTGAGAATAATTAAATTGAAGAAGAATATTCTATCACCCACAGGAATGAAAAAACTAGAACATGGTATAGGGCTCTAAATGATCTTGGTAAAAAAGTTTGTCCCTCTATCCTTTTATTTGTGAACTTTTCTTTGAAGTGGGTCATTTAAATTTTCAATGCTCAGGCCATAATAATATCCCTTCTAATCCAATGAGTACTGCAAGTTTGTATTGTGATGACATGATCACTCCTAATTAGCATGATGAACTTACATTATTTTTGGGGTGTGAAGAGTTATCAAGAAAAACTTCTTTGGTAGATATGAGTGCTTTTGGTATGAATAGCATCATGCATGGTTGTCATCTTTATTGTGTTGATAATTGCCACACAAATGCTTACATACAAAATATTATAAAAGATGAGATTTTACCAAAATATGACAGGACTAATATGTGTTTTGATCTTATTAATGAAAAGAAGGAATCCTCCAAAGTTTCTTCTATTGTCTCTAACAATAAACTAGGGTATATGGATAAGCTTCCTTTCAAGCCTCTCCCTCCTAAAGAGAAGAAGAAAAAGAAGAAGAGGAGGATTAAAAGGAGAGAGGAAACAGTATTTTCCCCTAAGCATGTTGCTCCTATTATAGTTTTTGATGAGTCTGAACTCGATGATGTTCCTATGCCTATTACCTATAGTAGTCATCATGATTGGGAAAAGCACACTACTTTTGATATTGAAAATCTCTTCGGTACCAATTCTAAAAATGATGATATTAATAATTTCTGTACTATTAGTGCTATCCATGTTCCTTCCAATGATGATACGTTTAAAAATGAACACACTTTGGAAGATAACCATTCTATTGCTTATGATGACACTATACCTCCAATATATGATGATTACAATGATGAATATGATATTTTCAGTCCACCTACTATTGAGGAGGAAATTAATTATGATTACAATATGCCTCCTATATTTGATGATTATGGTGATGAGAATAATAATGATAGCTATTTTGTTGAATTTGCTCCCACTATAATTAATAAGAATGACTATGTTTATGTGGGGAGTATTAATTCTTTTATGCATGTGGCTCATGATAGGACTTTTTCATGTGATAGTTATATTGTTAATTTTATTCATGATGCTACTGAAAGTTATTATGAGAGAGGGAAACATGGTTTTATGCATCTCAATAATATTAAGTTTCTCCTCTTTATTTTGAAAGTCTTGAAGTTGCACTTGTTTTGCTTTCCTATGCTTGTTGCTTTGTGCTTTCATGACTTGTTCCTTTACAAGATTCCTATGCATAGGAAGTGGGTTAGACTTAAATGTGTTTTGAATTTGCTTCTTGATGCTCTCTTTTACTTCAATTTATATTTCTTATGTGAGCATCTTCTCAAACTATCAAGCCTAACTTAAAGGCGTTAAAAAAAGTACTTATTGGGAGATAACCCAAAAGTTTTAGTTGAGTCTTGGAAGTTATTACCTCTGTAATAACCGCTCCTTATCCTTTTATTTGCTTTTTGTGTCAAGAGTAACCTCTAATGAGAGAGAAAGTAATGCTTGGGAAAGTTGCTATCCCGAAACAGAGTTTTGTGCTTCTCTATAAAATTTCGTGTAAAATCTCTGTACATCTTTTTGAGGTGTGAATTTTTGTGCTTCTGCCCCAGGTTGTTATCTAACTTTCGTTAGTTCAATACTTTTCGATTTGAGCAACAGAAGGTCTTCAAAAAAATCGATTTTAACCTGCTGGTCTATTTTGACAAATTTCTGCCATTATTTGCATTTGCTTCTTGTTGATTCCTTTTTGGGTTATCTTTGGGGAATTGAGCTTTTTGAGGGAATAGCTTCAGTAGCTTGTGTCTTAATGGAAGTTTTATTGGTGTTGAAACTGAACCCAAATGCTTATTATGTTGAGTGCACTAATGTTGCTAATAAAGATTGTGAAGTTTTGTATGAAGGAAAAATTTCAGGTGTATGGAGAGAATGATGTAATGAGATGAAGAATGGACTAAAGCTCAAGCTTGGGGATTCCACGCGTGTCACCCCAAGAAATATTCAAGAGGTACAAGTGTCAAAGCCTGGGGATGCCCAAGGCATCCCCTTGTTCATCAATAAAAATCTCAGGTTTCTTCCAAACACTTCATTTTTATTGCTTCATGCTCAGTTGTGTTGTTCTTGGAGCGTCTTTGTTTTCGTTTTTAGTTTTCATTTGCTTAGTTTTCTTTAATAAATTGGTTGGACCCCCTCATTCATACATTAGTTTTCAAATAAGATTGGTTTGGATTGGAAAAGAGTAGGAAAAGTTCATGCTTAAGTGGTAAAAGGGAGTTTGTTTTTTGACTATGGCCTATGCTTTGTCATGTCATGCTTGATATTGTTTTGGCTTTATGCTTAGTGATATTTGCTGTAGCATGACATGTTATAAACAATTGAGATTGCTTAATGCCTTGGAAGAATCATGCGTTGTTTTAGCATATTAAAGCATAGTATTGTGGTATTCTCCTTTGATGCTTTATTTGGGTTGACTTGGCGCATGCTCACACCATGTTATGACTATCCCAAGTCACCATAGCCTTCATGATCCTTTAGTTTTCGACTTGTAATATCACTTTATGCTTTAATTAATGATGTTTTGTTGCTTTGCATGATTATGGCCATTATTGCTCTCTAGGTGGTCGCTCCCAGTCTTTTGCTAGCCTCCATAACCAAGTATGAGTTCCACTCATGCATCCAACTCCTAAAACCAAGTTATCCAAAAGAGTCCACCATACCTACCTATTAGCATTTGCTATTCCAAGTATATTCATGTTTTTATCTATCTTCCGAATTAAACTTGTTATGAGAAAACTAGTGATTAAAGCTCTCACGAACTTTATGGCACACTTTACTTTTCTTGCCCCTAATAAACTTGAACCATTGTGTCATCTATGTTGTATATGCTTGCACTTATATGTTGGGGATTAGCAGAACCATGCTGTCATGGGGAACGCTTTCAACATTGCACTTGTACATTGTACCCAGTTGATATCATGCTCTTTTGTCTATGGATGTCGTCGGTGTGAAATGAAAGGGGAGCTTGTAAGTCCATGGAGTTATGTATGTGTGTTAGAGAAACGCCTGGGCCGCTGGTCTAATCCATGCCTAATCATGGTGGAAACCTGCAGCATAACCATAATGAGCAATCTATGAAGCATTCTTCTTATAAAAAAGAGATAGAGATTGAGAAAAAAGATAAAAAAGAGGAAAGAGAGAAAAAACACCATTTCCCATGGTAAATAAGAAGATTGCTGAGATGCTCATTGTCTGCTTGCCTTGTCATTTTGATATGGGGATTCTTTCGTATCATCGGGCAAGGGGTACCCCGTTGGTGGTTCTATATGATACACATGTACTTACTATGACAGGAACTTACTGGTAACTAAACTTGAGTACCATGAGGAGCGGCCCTCATATTCAAGGGACATGAGATTGCCAACTTATACTTTGTCAAGCATATACTCCATAGTATGTTCACTTTAACCTTAATCACTTCAAGATGCTTATGATAGGGGCAATGAGAGCTAAAAGCTAATAAGTATCATAAAATTTGGAAGCTCTTTATGAAACTTGAATCCCTACTTCCTTCTATGAAGGCCTTTCTTTTACTTTTATGTTGAGTCTCCACCTTCTATCTTTATTCACCTATTTTGAGAGCATAGTGGCCATTCTTAGTTCTATGTGCATTGTCCCAATACTTGTTGATTGATGCATAACTTTGATATTGCTTGTTCTTAAACTACTTGTATCTAGTCACCCTTATGAACTTTGAAGGTGTCCTATGCATTTGTTTGCTACTCTGTGGGGGACAAGCCGAATGCCACTATGCTATGTTTTCTTTATGTGGAACAAACAAACATCTTGCAAAGCATTGTTATTCATGAATCTTTTGTTTGTGCCTTTTCATGTTACAACATAGTTTCTATGTCTTATTGTTAGAACTTTGTCTTTCATGCTATGTTGAAGTACTATGATCCCAGCTATCAATGTTTTACAAATACTTTGATCAAGTTTATGATGGTGCATGTCACCTCAAAAATTATTCTTTCTTTTTATCACTTACCTACTCGAGGACGAGCAGGAGTTAAGCTTGGGGATGTGAGAGGCGCCACAAAAACATAGAAACAGAAAAACGGAGCCAGAACCAACAAAGATTGGAGGGGGAACTCCATTGGAGCTATCGCCGGAGGGATCTCTACCTTCTCCAACGTCTCCACCATCATCTCCATGATGAAGAGGGAGTAGTCCACCTCTGGACTATGGGTTTGTGGTAGTAGCTTGATCTGTTTCTCTCTTGTTCTTCATAGATCTAGTACCATATGATCTGCCCAACATGATTATGGTCATATATGTAATTCCTATGTGGTGGATCTTTATTTTATGATTTGATATATGAGATTGGAACCTATTACGTGTAAGATGTATTGATAGATGCATATCATGTACCCCGTTCGTAAGTACCTGTTCTGATCCAACTTGTATGCAAGAGCATGTGTGGGGAGAAGTGTGTATTAGATGGAGTAGCATGATGGTAGTGATTGAACATTTAAAACAAATTCAAGATCTACTATGGTATTTACCTTTCTTTTGTGGCCCCACTAGGGATAAGTGAATTCATGTGCTATAATTATCTTGTGACAGCTAGATAATCTTGTTTGGTCAAGGTAGCATATTTGTGATTCAAACATCATGTCAAATTACTTAACGCTATACTCTATTGATTCTTAATTCAAGATTGCTTGGAGTTTTACCTTTCCTGAGGAGTATAAGAGAGATGTGTTGCATTATCTCTATGTTAGGATGTGATGACCATATGAATGCGTTTCAAACATATGTTGAATTTCCACCAATATTATATCTTTGATGAATTTTTTGTGTCCATTACAACCCAAAAAGATAGTAGACAAGTGAACCCATGAACCCTGGTCCATTTTAAACCATTAGAAACACCTTTCCAACACAATTATCACACTTTATATTTTCTGCAATTTATTATTTCAAAAATACAAAAATACTTTCTTCACTTGCAAACACACACAAAACCTAAAAACAACCATCCTTTCATTGCTTTTATCTTGCTTGCCTAGTTTTACTTGTTTTACTTTACTTTATTTATATTTATATTTATATTTCATATTACTAATATGAAACCTTTTGCTTGATAACCACATGGTGGAGTTGGGGACACAAGACAAAAACTTTGTTTTGCAGGTTGCTAGAAGAGGAGAAGAAGAATCAACCCCTTGCCAATTCCTCGAGAGTTTGATATAAACCCTCGAGCCACGCTTGTGGGGAAAATAAGCTTGCTACAACACTCTACACTTGGAGTCACAACGAGTTGGTACATACGGAGTTGTTGGCATCAAGAACATTTTCTGGAGCTATTGCTAGGGAGTTGGAGGGTTACATAATAGTGGTTGATGTGTGGTGAAGCACAAGTCAACTCCCACTACAACTGCTAGAAGTTGCAAGAGGGACATCACACCTGCGTCTTCATCAAGTTGGAGTGAGCACATCTTCTAGAGCCGTTAACACCAACTTTGTGCAAACACTTAAGCTTGGGGAGGTTGCACCACTATGAGCTTTTCCTTCTCCTTTAGATTTTCAAAATAATTTTCTTTGTCTTGTTTTTAGTCTTTTTAGTTTTCCTTTAAAACACAAAAACTCAAGAAAATTAGTGTTAACCTTATTTGCAAACTTGAGCATTATGAACAAACCCAAACCAATCCTCCCTATGAATGCTACTACTTCCTTTAAACAACACTATGGATAAACACTAAGAGATGCTTGGTAAAGAATAAACAAAATGCATAGTGAGGATCCTATTCCTTGTGGGAGAATAATATGAACCTTTTATTTTATTATGGATTAGATGGATGGTACAAAAATGCTTTGGATAGAGCTATAGGGGGAAGTTACATTTTATCCTCACATGCAGGGTCAACCCTTGATCTTAAAAATATCTTTGGCACTTACCAAGAAAATGATAGGGAAGTAGATGGTATAATAACAATACTTAATTCAATAGAAGAAAGAATTGAAAATTGCATCAAAGAACTTCTAGTGAAGGAAGATTTTGAACACTCAGAACACTTCTCCAAAGGCACTCTGCCAGAAATAGAGGATAAAATGGCCACTATCATCGAAAAGCTAGATATTTGTGAAAATGAATTTTCAAAATATGACAAGAAAATTTTAAGTGCAGAAAAAAGGTAGCATACTTGGGTGATATATTTAAAGGATATGCCTCATGTAATTTTTTTACCAAAAACCAAAGCCAAAAAGCCAACATTACCAACAACTAAAGAATTTAAGAAGGAAGAAAAAATGTTTGGGTAGTTAAGGGGAAAAAGGAACAAGGAGATAAAGAACCAATGAAAGAGGAAAAAGAAAATACTTTGATTGTAGATAAGAAAGAGCCACCAATGATAAAAAATGATAAACAAGTAGAGGAAGTTAAAATGCTAAGTGAAACAAAAGAACCTATATTTGACCTTGATAATTGTAGCTTGTATGAACTTATCAATATCTTGCACAAGTTTTCTAATGACCCATCTATTAATATTCATCAAGCAAGTTTTGGCTCCTATATAGCAAACTATGTCATCAAAGAAAATATAGAAAGATACAATAACAAAGCCATGATACCACCAAATCTTGGGGATGATTGGCTCCCCAAGATATTAATCACTATTGGCAAAGAGACCTATCATACTATTCTAGATCTAGGATCTAGTGTCTTTGTATTATCAAAAGAACTATATGATCTACTAGAACTCAAAACCATGGAAAAATGTTCAATAAATATTTTGCTTGCTGATGACTCAACTAAACATGCTATAGGGAAAGTAAATGATATAATGGTTGAGTTGCATATGACTTTTGTGCCTGTTTACTTTGTTATCATGGACATGGGGAGTAAAACCTCTAGTCCTATAATTCTTGGAAGACCTTTTTTGAGAACTACACGTGCAATCATTGATTCGAAGAAATGGAATGTGAAGTTTTAGCTCCCACATCCAAAGGGAGTAGGCCAAGACACCCAAAGGGGGCTGCCGCCAGCCAAGGGAGGCCCACCGGGCCAGCCTAGGGCTGCGCACAGGGTGGGGCCCACCTGGCCTAGCCGACTGGCCCACTCCCTAGGAGCCACCTCCTCCCACGCCCTCCTCCTTTAGTCCCACCCCGGGACTTGAGGGAAGGGAGTCTCCCCTTTTCTCCTATATAAGGAGGGGCATAGGGGTGGGGAAGATACACCAATAATTCTTTGAGGCATTTCCTCAAGAATTCTCTCTCTCTCGTTGCCTTCTTGTGATGGCACGGTCCCTAGAAGGATTGCAAATGCAAGAGACGACACACCTGCAACACATCGTTGCAGTGCAGGGATTACACCCAGAGGATCTACTTCCACATTCTCGGCATGGACCAGAGAACCGGAGGTTGTCATCGTACACCGTATGTGTGTGAAACCACGAGGATGCTGCCACTTGTAGCACCTTGGATGCCGTGAGCCGGACTGCCACACGATGGAGCAAGGAGTGACCTGCTAGGAACTTCATGACCTTGAGGTCAGCTATGAGTATGACTACATCATCCATGTTCCCCTCGGAACGTTAACCGCTTTTGGACTACAAGAGTATGTATCTGAACCCTTTCTATTACAACATTAATCCTAGATAGATCCTGGCAAGTTAGGTGTGTTCGCGTAGGAAAAATTTGTGTTTTCTGCCCCGTACCCCTTCACTCTCTCTTATTGTACTTCACCTCCACATTCCTTGGTATGATCCATAATCGTTTGAGTGTAGATTATATAAGTAAATCTATATGTATGTATATTCTAGTTTTCTAATATTTAGGGTAATTATGTGCAGAGAATGCATGAAGTGCAAGGAGGAGGCTCCTATACTTGCACGTAAGTGGCTAATTATTTCAACTTGCACATCTAGTATGTTTTTCTATTTAGGCATACAATTCTCACATTGACAGACATTTTGTACTATATTTTTAGATCCTTTGAGAAATACTTGCAAGAGCGTAAGTGTCCATCCTCTGACGAGGAGAGAATAGAGGCAACACCTCAATGAAGACAAAGATGTAACTAAGAAAAGCTACAAATTCTCTTCTTATTTGTGTATCATTATCCTTTGTATCCGATAGAGACTAAAGGATAAATGTATGTAAACATATGATCTATCCGATTTGCAATAAAATAAAACTGAGGTTTTGGTTCTGTATTGTATACATCTAATAGCATCCTAGGCTAGAGACGGTTCAGAGTACAATCGTTTGGATTGTCTATAATAAGCATATGGATGGTTTCTACTTTTAGTATGCCAAATGACCAAACACATACGACGAATATAAGCAACTCGTTGGCAATCATTTCAGGACACACATGGTTAAGCACGAAAAAACGTATGTGAAATATCCAAACTAAGTAGACGGTTGGTTTTCGACAACTGTGTGCGTAGTAGAGGCTCATCGCCCACCTACGGTTAGCGATGATTGGATTCGCCGTCGGCATGTTTGGTTTTTTTTTCCGTTTCTCGCACTGGGCCAGAAGAAATAAGCCCGTTTGTTTCCATGGGTCGCATAGATTCCTTGCACCGCACAAGATTTAAAACAATCCAAAACTTGGCCCGCTGGGAACACCCAAATCGAGCGTTTCCATGGGGATAGGCCGCTCTGGTGCAAAAGTGGGGAAAGTGCACCGCCCGTGCGAGATCGACGATGGCGCGAGCCGCAGGTTTCCCCCAAAAGATGGTGGGAGAAATTTCGTCACCGCACGCGGAAGCGCGGCAGTATATATCACCACTCGGCTCACCATGTTCCCTCGCCATCATTTTCCTCATTCTTCGAGCTATCAAGCCAGCGAAGTTCTTCATCGGCCAGTAGGTAAGCGGCGGTAGTGGTTGTGGTGGTTGTAGATCGGCTGGTGCAGGTGTTCTTCTCCAAGATCTTCAGCGGAGACATGCTCCCCTCCTCCGATGCCGGTGAGTTTCATCAAATCCTAGGTGTAGTAGCTTCGATCTGTTAGCACCTCCTAGATCTGATTGTAATTTGCCATAGATCTATGTTAGTATGCACAATGAAATACTCTGTGTAGTCATAGATCGGATTTTTCTGGACTCATTGAATGTTTAGGTAGGTAGTTTTGTCTACGTCCTATAAGCTTGTGTTCATGTCTAGTCTAGGTCCTGATATGTGCGACCGTTAGATCTGTAGGACATGACCCCTGATGAGTTCATCTAGGCCCTCATGGATTCTCAGGAGACCTTTGTAACTGAGACCCAACCCTAGCTCCTGACTTTGAGGATCACCTATCATCAATGCTCAGAGATCTTGTTTATGCCTTTGATGAACGGGTACATATGGTGGAGCAGATTACAGAGCAAGCTGCCAGGATCATGGACAAGAAGAAGGCCCTCAAGGCTGGCAAAGCCCACAACACAGGACAGTGCAACGGGGTGAAGGGCACCATGAAGTGGGAACCATTCCTCTCGGTGTTCGTGCTCAACCAGATGTGTGAGATCATCAAGAACGGTGTTAGGACGGAGAAGGGGTTCAAGGAGGTGCACCTGAACACTGTTGCCTGCAAGGTGTTTGAGTTTTGTGGCATCGAGGTATCCTCACAGCAAGTGTACAACCACCTACGTAAGTGGAGGACTAGGCAGATCCATGTGTCCAAGCTCAGAGACCTTAGCAGAGCTAGATGGGATGAGGAGACCTGCACCATCATCTTGGAGGATGCCCACTACAGAGAAAACATCTCGGTACTAACTAATTTCATTTCTTGCAGTAACATCCCTACAATTACCTTTTCTAATCTCGCTAACTACCACTAACCTCACTACAATTCCCCGTCTCAGGATCACCCCAAGGATGCCGAGTATATGAATAAGCCAGTCGCCTACTATAGGCAGATGGAGGCCATCTTCTCGTTCGGCCTTGCCACTGGCAGGTTTGCCATGGGCTCTAGTGAGACTATTGGCGAACCAAGCCCTGAATACATGCAGACCCAGGAGTCCGAGATAGTGGTAATTGATGAAGATGTCGAGACCGATGCTGCCGCTGGTTCTCCTGCTCCAAGCATTGGTCCTAGCGCCAACACAAATGCCTATGTTGTTGCTGGTTTCGACCCATCCAAGAAGAGGAAGAGGTCGCTGCTGGGAGAGGAGGACACCGTCGCCATCACCACTGCTTCCCCTCCTGATGTGCACCCAGCTCTCTACGACGCCATCTTGGGTGCCAAAGGCTACAACCCTGAGGCTCCGATGGTGGCGCTCAGCCACCTATTCGACAACAGAGCTATGGGCAACTGCTTTTTTATATGGCGGAGGACCACAAGGATCTATGGCTCAGGTCCTACCTGGCCAAGCACTACTACGTGTAGTGCTTGCTCCCTGATCATGGAGATGGTGGCGGTTGATGCATGCATGATAAAGAAGAAGTTGTTGGTTGTATATTTTTAAGTAGCTAGGGACTTGGTGAAAACTCATTTGAAGGCCTGTTTATTGTGAGGTGGTATATACTAACCCCTCACATTATGGACAATTTGTGGTGGTAGGATTGCACCCCTTTTGATGTGGAGGTAGGATGACACCATAGAAGTTGGTGACGATCGGTAGGATCACACTAGCTAGTAGATGAACTGCTAATGTTTTTTCCCATATGATCATGCATGCTTAAATTGCTTATGTTGTTAACTCTGTGTTTGTGAATTTGATTTGCCTGCTTTAGTTGTGATCCTTATGTTGCATTTATGTTATGTCTCATACAAATACAACTGGTACGTGGTGTACTACGGCAAGAAGTCAGGAATCTACAAGACATGGGAGGAGTGCAACCAACAAGTCACGGGTTACTAGCACAACCTTCATAAAGGGTTTAAGACTCTAGAACAAGCACAAATAGCCTACTCTGAGTTCTTAGTAGAGCGTCCACAGCCATCACAAGATATGAACATCAATTTCACTCCTCCACCTGCAGGTCATGAAGTTCATCCACATGAATAGGTGATGGCTCTGATTTTTGCCATCTTCCACTGTGTTTAAACGTTGTTTTTGGTCAAGCAATTGCCAAAGAAACTCTCAACTCTTTCCACTAATGACTAATAATTGCAAAGATATGCAAATCCCTTCTTTGATTTATGTTGTGCAGGAAATTACGGCTTTTAAAGCGAAATAAGGAGTCATAATGAAGGATTTTGAGGAAGTACACACGGCCAAGTAATTGGATAAGTGTTCCAGGTCGTTTGCAAGCTTAACGACAACTAGTACGGGCGCGGTCCGCCCATACCACCCGCCCATACCAGGTGGCGATGGCTTCGTCTCGTCAAACCCTACAACTTTCATGAAGACGCCTATATATTTCGAGGTTCCAATCGTCGGCCAGAGAGCTGCCATTCTTAGATTGCATCACAACACCACCAAAGGAGATCCACACCATTGTTCATCCATTATTCATCACTTCCCCCCATCCATCCATGCACTAGCCATAGCCATTGCTTTGTACTTTAGATCTTCTTGTGATTTGGCGACCATTATAAGAATATTTGATTTCAATCTAAATATTTGTATGATGTTTTCTATCTCTGATCTATTTGTTATGAGTGAATAGTCCTCACGGGCTGCGGGTTGGGGAGAAACCTCGCAACAATTATGTGCATCTATATCATGGGAGAATTGTATTTTTTTGGAATTGTGATTTGTATCTTTTGTTTCTTCGTCTCTTGTCTCGATCTATGGACTTGTAGGTACCCAAGATCCCATAGATTGATAAAGGCTTGAGGTGAGATACTTGTCTAGCGGTGATCTCATAGGAACCTCAGTGACAGAAAGGGTAGTACGATCTTCGCTTAGCGCCCCATTTGGGATCAACAACAACATCACCACTTAAAGCTTTGATCTGTGTTTTGCACTTAATAATCGTTTGTAACCCATGGCTTCAGTGTACTCTCAGTTGGATTAAAAGTCTATTGCTATGCCCGCTACATCACGGGGGCTCTAGAATATTAGGATATGTTACCCACAAGATATTATATCGATACAAACATTATACATGACTACGCTTATTATTATCTTTTATCCCATTTGACGTGCAGCTGCAGGTGGATCTTCAAGCCTAGCCTATCTCCATCCATTGATTCAAACCTGTTATAAAGTAAACTAGATTGGTCCGGTCAACTAAGATAAAACGAACAAACAAAGTCTTGTAGACGTGTCCTTTCTATTACCTTTTAGTAGTGCTTTCCAAGGTTCGATTAAACCAAGGTCTTTTAGGGAAAAAGCTATTATACTACAACCATGAATCTGGATCGAAGGTATCAACCCTTTTTCTGGCGCCGTTGCCAGGGAAGCAATTTCGCTATCCTAGTGAGGTCATTAGAGACCTTGTTTTTAGTTTTATTATTAGTTGTAGTTTAATTCTTTTTATTAGTTTACTTTCTTGTTATCTATTTGAAAACCCCAAAAAAATAGTTACTAGTTATTCGCTTTCATGACTTAAAAATTACCAAAAATATAAGAGCCATGGCTCAAAAGAGATTAGGGGAGTATGCTACTCCCACTGATAATTTTATTCGTGCACCCATCACTCAACGCGTAGTTGATGTGGAAACATATGAGATAAAGCCTAACCTTTTAAGTTTGGTTCAACAAAACCAATTTGGGGGTTCATCCGCTGAAGACTCGGGATTGCACTTAAATACTTTTATTGAAATTTGTGACATGATGTGTATTATGGATGTAGATCCAAATGTTGTTACGCTAAGATTGTTTTCTTGCTCTCTTAGAGGAAAGGCCAAGGATTGGTTGCTAGCTCTATCAAAGGGAACTATTAAATCTTGGGAGGAATGTACTAGTTTGTTTATGACTAAATTTTTTCCCCCAGCTAAGACTATGCAGCTAAGATCCAACATTACAAGTTTTAGACAAGAAAACTGTGAGCCACTAGCGCTTGCATGAGAAAGGATGGAAGAAGCCGTAATGAACTATCCTAATCATGGGATGGAAGAGTGGCTTATATTACATTTATTTTATAATGGTCTTAACCCAATATCTAAGTCTATGCTAGATACTGTAGCAGGAGGAATGATCATGGGAAAGCATGTGAGTGTTGCAAAGAAGTTACTTGATGATATGCAAAATAACCATGCCCAATGGCATGTGGAAAGAACCTCGAAGAGAGTAAGTTCAATTACCGAGGTAAACAATGAGGAGCTTACATCTAAGGTAGATGAGTTTCTTAGGTTAGTAAAGGGTAAGGACGATACCCAAGTTAATGCTATCACTACCGATGTTAATGATGTTAATTTTATAGCTCGCACTCCTTTTAATCCTGCATGGAAAAATAATTATGCTTCTAATGTTCAAAAATATAATGCTAATCCTGCAGGAGCTCCTTATAATAATTATGATAATACTAATGGAGCAAATCATGGCAATCTCCCGTTTGAGCAAAAGTTAGAACATTTATACAATCTCAACCCAGCAAAATAATATGCTTATTAAGATTATGGAGAATCATGAAAGTAGTATAGGAAGATTATCTAACCAGGCTATTACAATTAGAAATGATGTGCGGGCTCTACAAGAAAGAACAAAGACTGTGGAGGCTCATCTGGGTAAAGTGGCCGAGAGCCAAGCTCTCATACTAGCAAAATTTGCTAGAAAACCCGAGCCAAATCCGGTAGAAGAACACAAAATTATGAGGGTGGTAACCAATGATGAAAATGTTGGGTCCGCAGCATAGAAAACAAAAATTTTCCTACGGTGTGAACTACACGCCAAGATCTATCTACTAGCTACAAAGCAAACGGGTGGACATACATCCATAGAGAACTTACCCTCATAGACAACGAGCTTTGTTAACGAGTAGGAACTCGTGGTTGATGTAGTCGTACACTTGCCGATCTCAAGATCGTGAGGAAGTCCGAGCGCCGCAACTCAGCAGCGCATCCGCACTCGCACACACGTTCAAGCCACCGGACAACCTCCACCTCCTCGCTCCAGCGATCCAGCGGAAGCAGCAACTCCTTCCAGACTAAATGCCACCAGGAACATGTATCTCGCTAATCCGAGACCATGGGGGAATAATTCTAGAGGGGGAGAGAGATCCTTCACAAGGAGGTGTGTGGATGAAGGAGGGAATGTGTGGCCTTTTATAGGAGGAGGGGGGGTGCCCCCTCTCTCCATGTCCGGCGCATGGGGGGGTGACCCCTCACCTCCCCCATTCATGTGGTGGTAACTCCTCCACATTAAAATGCCTCTTCACATTCCCTTTTAAAGTCTCCACTTTAAATGCATTAAGTTCCTCCAAATTTAATGCTCTCTCATTTAATAAAACCCTTTTATTAAATTTATTCAGAATTTTGTTAATTACTTTAATTAACAAACATTCACATATAGCCCCTTGCAATATTTCAATATCACATGCAGAACCACCTTCTGCAATTTCACCCGAAACAATTTCTGGTTTCTATTGAAACAATTCATGCGCTTTGCAATTCTTTCGTCTGAAACATATGTGCTCCAAAATGGTGTCCGGTAACTCTTAAGTGTGCCACCCTATGGTTCGCGAATAATGCAGACATGATCGAGACCCTTCTCCGATCAATAATCAGCAGCGGGACCTGGAGATCCGTATTGACTCCTACACATTCAACGATGACTCCTGTGATCGTGAGAACCTTTAACGCTTGTAACTAAATCCCTTTGTCTCTCGATATATTACATGTTCGAGATTCGAACATCGGTATCTCCATACGTAGTTTGATCTCGTTACCGACATGCACTCTTTTCTCGTTCCCGTGATATAACATTCTAGTGATCACATCACTTGCTTGCAAGCTATCCTAATGTGATATCACCGAGAGGGCCCAGAGTATATCTATCCGTCATCTGGATTGACAAATTCCACTCTTGATCCATGAGCCTCAACATAACACCTTCGTAGCACTGAACCCATCTTTATAGTCACCCTGTTACGGTGTGACGTTTGATGTTATCAAGATACTCTTCTGGTGTTAGCAATTAACATGATCTCATGGTCTAAGGATAAAGATTACTTCGTATGATGTTATAGCAATATAAACACAATGACTTGATCGTAATGCTATACTTCGGATGAATGTTCATCACATCATTCCACCAATGGTGTGACCTTGTTATTAACAACATCCAATGTCCATGATCAGGAAACCTTGATCATCCTGTTAATCAACAAGCTAGTCTATAAGAGAGGCATGACTAGGAACGCTTTTTGTTTATTAAACACACATGTATTAATGTTTCCTATCAATACAATTATAGCATGTAAAATAAACATCTATCATATACAAGGAATACATAATAACAACTTTATTATTGCCTCTCAGGGCATATTTCCTTCAGTCTCCCACTTGCACTAGAGACAATAATCTAGTTCACATAGTGATAAATCTAACACCCATGGAGTTCTGGTGTTGATCATGTTTTGCCCTAGGGAGTACTTTAGTCAACGGATCTGCTACATTCAGGTCCGTGTGCACTTTACAAATCTTTATATCTCCATCCTTGACATGCTCACGGATGGAGTGAAACCGGCGCTTAATATGCTTGGAATTCTTGTGAGACCTTGGTTCCTTTGCGTTGGCTATGGCTCCATTATTGTCACAATAGATCACCATCGGGTCCAACGCACTGGGAACCACACCCAGTTCCGTTATGAACTCCTTCATCCAAACCGCTTCCTGCGCTGCTTCTGAAGCAGCAACATATTCCGCCTCCGTTGTTGATCCAGCCACCACAGGTTGTTTGGAGCTCCTCCAACTAACTGCTGCTCCGTTCAAGAGAAATACGTATCCGGATTGAGACTTAGAGTCATCCGGATCAGTGTCAAAGCTAGCATCGACATAACACTTAGCGACTAGCTCTTCTTCACCTCCGTATATAAGAAACATATCCTTAGTTCTTCTCAAGTACTTAAGGATATTCTTGACCGCTATCCAGTGTTCCGAACCTGGATCAGATTGGTACCTACTAGTCAAACTAATAGCATGTGCCACATCCGGTCTTGTACATAGCATGTCATACATTATAGAGCCTATGGCTGAGGCATAGGGGATCTTATCCATTATCTCTCTTTCTTCCGCCGTAGCCGGACTTTGAGTCTTACTCAATGTCTTGCCTTGCAACATAGGTAAGAACCCCTTCTTACTTCCGTCCATATTAAACTTCTTTAATATCTTATCAAGGTATGTACTCTGCAATAGCCCAATTAGGCGTCTTGATCTATCTCTATAGATTTTAATGCCTAATATATATGAAGCTTCACCAAGATCCTTCATCGAAAATTTGCTGTTTAGATAAATTTAACACTGTTTAAAAGATCTAAATCATTTCCAATCAATAATATGTCATCCACATATAATATCAGAAATGCCACATTGCTCCCACTCACTTTCTTGTAAATACAAGCCTCTCCATAAGTTTGGACAAATCCAAACTCTTTGATCACCTCATCAAAGCGGAGATTCCAACTTCGTGATGCTTGCTTCAGTCCATAGATGGATCGTTGAAGTTTGCACACCTTATTAGCATCCTTAGGATCAACAAAACCCTTAGGTTGTATCATATACAACTCTTCTTCAATCTTACCATTGAGGAACGCAGTTTGACATCCATCTGCCATATTTCATAATCGAAATATGCAGCAATTGCTAACATAATCCTAACCGACTTAAGCATCGCTACAGGAGAGAATGTCTCATCGTAGTCAACTCCTTGGATTTGTCGAAACCCCTTTGCGACAAGTCGATCCTTATAGATGGTCACATTACCATCAGCATCAGTTTTCCTTTTGAAAATCCATTTATTCTCAACGGCCTTTCGGTCGTGAGGTAAGTCCACCAAGTTCCAAACTTGGTTCTCGTACATGGATTCCATCTCGGATTTCATGGCTTTTAGCCATTTGTTGGAATCCGGGCTCATCATCGCTTCTTCATACTTCGCAGGGTCATCCATTTCATCAACCATGAAATTCACAACAGGATTGCCGTACAGTTCAGGAGCTGCACGTGTCCTGCTTGACCTGCGAGGTTCGGTAGTGTCCTCTTTCGGAGTTTCATGATCATTATCATTAGCTCTCTCTTCATCAGGTGAAGTCAACTCCGAAACAACTTCCGGTGCTGCGCCACTCGCCATTCCATGAAGAGAAGGTTCAATAACCTCTTCGAGTTCTACCTTCTGACTACTCACACCTTTCGCGAGAAACTCCTTCTCAAGAAAGGATCCATTCTTGGTAACAAAAACCTTGCCCTCGGATCTGTGATAGAAGGTATACCCAATTGTTTCCTTAGGGTATCCTATGAAGACGCATTTTTCCGCTTTGGGTTCGAGTTTATCCGGTTGAAGTTTCTTCACATAAACATCGCATCCCCAAACCTTTAGAAATGATAGCTTAGGTTTGTTTCCAAACCATAATTCATACGGTGTCTTTTCAACGTATTTAGATGGTGCCCGATTTAAAGTGAATGCAGCTGTTTCCAGTGCATAACCCCAAAATGACAGAGGTAAGTCAGTCAGAGACATCATAGATCGAACCATATCCAATAAGGTACGATTACGATGCTCCGACACACCATTACGTTGTGGTGTTCCGGCAGGCGTGAGTTGTGAAACTATTCCACAGTCTTTCATATGTGTGCTAAACTCGTAACTAAGATACTCTCCTCCACGGTCAGACCGCAGAAATTTGATCTTTCTGTTACGATGATTTTCCACTTCATTCTGAAATTCTTTGAACTTTTCAAAAGTTTCAGACTTGTGTTTCATCAAATAGATATACCCATATCTACTCAAATCATCTGTGAAAGTAACAAAATAACGATATCCACCTCGCGCCGACACACTCATTGGTCCACACACATCAGTATGTATGATTTCCAATAGATCTGTCGCCCGTTCCATTGAACCGGAAAACGGCGTTCTAGTCATCTTGCCCATAAGGCATGGCTCACATGTATCAAATGATTCAAAATCAAGTGATTCCAAAAGACCATCAGAATGGAGTTTCTTCATGCGTTTAACGCTAATATGACCTAGACGGCAGTGCCACATATATGTAGATATATCATTATCAAGTTTAATCCTTTTAGCATCAACATTATGAATATGCGTAATACTACTATCGAGATCCAATAGAAATAAACCATTCAACATAGGTGCATGACCATAAAAGATATTATTCATATAAATCGAACAACCATTGTTTTCAAACTTAAATGAATAACCACTTTGCATCAAACACGATCCGGATACAATGTTCATGCTCAGTGCAGGCACCAAATAACAATTATTTAGGTTTATAACTAATCCCGATGGCATATGGAGAGGCAGCGTTCCGACGGCGATCACATCAACTCTTGATCCATTGCCGACCCGCATCGTGACCTCATCCCTTGCTAGTTGCCGCTTGTTCCGTAGCCCCTGAACCGAGTTACATATATTAGCAACTGATCCGGTATCAAATACCCAGGTGCTACTGCAAGTACTAGTCAAGTACACATCAATAACATGTATATCACATATACCTTTGTTTTCCTTGCCGGACTTCTTGTCCGCCAAATACTTGGGGCAGTTGTGCTTCCAATGGCCAGTCCCCTTGCAATAGTAGCACTCGGTGTCAGACTTAGGGCCAGCTTGGGGTTTCTTTTCAGGCGTGGCAACAGACTTGCCACCCTTCTTTCCCTTGTGCTTGCCTTTCTTGTCCTTCTTGAAACCGGTGGTCCTATTGATCATCAACACTTGATGTTCTTTCCTAATCTCCACTTCTGCAGTCTTAAGCATTGACAAAAGCTCGGGAAGAGACTTCTTCATGCCCTGCATATTATAGTTCATCATGAAGCTCTTGTAGCTAGGTGGCAGAGATTGGAGAACACGATGTATGCCTAAGTCAATGGGAATCGTTATTCCCAAGGACACAAGCTTATCGGCGTACCCAGACATTTTGAGTACGTGCTCACTAACGGAGCTGTTTTCCTCCATCATGCAGCTAAAGAACTTTTCTGTAGCATTATAACTCTCTACGGCAGCATGGGTATCGAAAGTCATTTTCAATTCTCCCATGGTATCAAAGGCATTGCCATTGTCGAAACGCTTTCGAAGTTCTGGCTCTAGCCCATATAGTATGCCGCAATGAACTAAGTTGTGGTCCTCCTGACGAGTTATATAGACATTCTTTTCCTCGTCAAGGGCATCAGGAGCTGGTGGGGGGCCTAGCGGCGCATCTAGCACATATTGCTTTTGTGCAGCAGTGAGGAGAATCCTCAAATTCATAGCCCAGTTGGTGAAGTTGCTATCATTCGCAGCAAGTTTCTCTTTCTCCATGAACACATTGAAATTAAAAGCAGGTGGTGCCATCTACAACAGAATTTGTAAAGTATATTTAGACTAATTTTATGATAGATTGAGTTCAACTAATCCAAATTACTAATGAACTCCCACTCAAAAATGACATCCCTCGTGTCCTTTTGGTGATTACATGAACCAAATGCACTACACCAAGTCCGATCATCACGTGAGTCGGTGTAGCTTCAAAGGCGAGCATCTATATGGGCATCATATCAACTATATGACTCATGCTTAACCTTTCGGTCCGTGTTCCAAGGCCATGTCTGTACATGCTAGGCTCGTCAAGTAAGAACCTTAGTATTTGCGTGTGTAAAACTGTCTTACACCCATTGTATGAAAGTGTAGAGTTGAAAACACCCGATCATCACGTGATGCCTCAAAACACGATCCACAAAATGGTGCATACTTAAGGAAGAACACATTTTATCTTGATATCTAAATGAGGGATCATCTTATAATGCTATCAAACGCGCCAAACTAGCAGTATAAGATGCTAACATCTAATGTGTGAAGTGAGATGATATGGTCCATGCATTTGATCTCTATCATTTGCATCGTGGTATGATCTCTATCATTCCTTTGTGTGTAAGGCCATGGTCTATGGAACTTACACGTTAAGTGAGTTATAAGAGTATCTATCATACATCTACTTACAACAATACCATATCAAAACACTAGCCCAGCAACGATCTAAACTAGACGCCTCTAATTTATCAATTGCAAGTTTTACGTGGCTTAGGGCTTTCGGAGATAGAACCTTTCTAACCTACGAACATGAACCACAACGAGGATAACCAAGTTATTAGCAACTCGTTGTAAATCAGATATTGACTATAGTAGGAGAGACAGACACCCGCCAGTCACTTATGCAAAACAAGTTGCATGTCAGTCGTGGAACCGGTCTCATGTACGATGACATGTAAGGTTGGTCCGGGACGCTTCTTCCCACTATGCCACCAATATCCAAAATACATAGAAGATGCAATAACATGATCATCATCGCCCACATAACAACCATACGTGTACTACCCGTGCAAAGCACCTACGCATAGATCAAGCTCTGATACCACTGTTGGGTCCGCAACATAGAAAACGAAAAATTTCCTACGGTGTGAACTACACGCCAAGATCTATCTACTAGGTACAAAGCAAACGGGTGGACATACATCCATAGAGAACTTACCCTCGTAGACAACGAGCTTTGTTAACGAGTAGGAACTCATGGTTGATGTAGTCGTACACTTGCCGATCTCAAGATCGTGAGGAAGTCCGAGCGCCGCAACTCAGCAGCGCATCCGCACTCGCACACACGTTCAAGCCACCGGACAACCTCCACCTCCTCGCTCCAGCGATCTAGCGAAAGCAGCAACTCCTTCCAGACGAAATGCCACCGGGAACATGTATCTCGCTAATCCGAGACCATGGGGGAATAATTCTAGAGGGGGAGAGAGATCCTTCACAAGGAGGTGTGTGGATGAAGGAGGGAATGGGTGGCCTTTTATAGGAGGAGGGGGGGTGCCCCCTCTCTCCATGGCCGACGCATGGGGGGGTGACCCCTCACCTCCCCCATTCATGTGGTGGTAACTCCTCCACATTAAAATGCCTGTTCACATTCCCTTTTAAAGTCTCCACTTTAAATGCATTAAGTTTCTCAAAGTTTAATGCTCTCTCATTTAATAAAACCCTTTTATTAAATTTATTCAGAATTTTGTTAATTACTTTAATTAACAAACATTCACATATAGACCCTTGCAATATTTCAATATCACATGCAGAACCACCTTCTGCAATTTCACCCGAAACAATTTCTGGTTTCTATTGAAACAATTCCTGCGCTTTGCAATTCTTTCGTCTGAAACATGTGTGCTCCAAAATGGTGTCCGGTAACTCTTAAGTATGCCACCCTACGGTTCGCGAATAATGCAAACATGATCGAGACCCTTCTCCGATCAATAATCAGCAGCGGGACCTGGAGATCCGTACTGACTCCTACACATTCAACGATGACTCCTGTGATCGTGAGAACCTTTAACACGTGTAACTAAATCCCTTTGTCTCTCGATATATTACATGTCCGAGATTCGATCATCGGTATCTCCATACCTAGTTTGATCTCGTTACCGACATGCACTCTTTTCTCGTTCCCGTGATATAACATTCTAGTGATCACATCACTTGCTTGCAAGCTATCCTAATGTGATATCACCGAGAGGGCCCAGAGTATATCTATCCATCATCTGGATTGACAAATTCCACTCTTGATCCATGAGCCTCAACATAACACCTTCGTAGCACTGAACCCATCTTTATAGTCACCCTGTTACGGTGTGACGTTTGATGTTATCAAGATACTTTTCCGGTTTTAGCAATTAACATGATCTCATGGTCTAAGGATAAAGATTACTTCGTATGATGTTATAGAAATATAAACACAATGACTTGATCGTAATGCTATACTTCAGATGAATGTTCATCACATCATTCCACCAATGGTGTGACCTTGTTATTAACAACATCCAATGTCCATGATCAGGAAACCTTGATCATCCTGTTAATCAACAAGCTAGTCTATAAGAGAGGCATGACTAGGAACCCTTTTTGTTTATTAAACACACATGTATTGATGTTTCCTATCAATACAATTATAGCATGTAAAATAAACATCTATCATATACAAGGAATACATAATAACAACTTTATTATTGCCTCTCAGGGCATATTTCCTTCAGAAAAACCTGAAGAGGTGGACTATAGCAACACGCCGACACTGGAATATACGGTGGAATATCTATTGAAGATGATCACCGTTAAGAATCCAGGTATAGAACAAGGTAATGATGCTATGTACCAACAATTTATACAACAAGTAGCATCTAAGGTTCGTGATTTAGAGATGGAGTATAAAAGACTAGCTGATAAGCTTCCAGCTAAGCTAGATGATATATTTAAGCCCACTATTAAAATTAAGTTGGGAGTTAATGAGATATCCGCACTTTGTGATCTTGGTGCGAGCGTCTCAACGATTTCCAAAAGCCTATTCGATAAGTTAAACTTGGGGCCATTTGTTACAACTGAATTGAGACTCCATCTAGCCGATTTAACTTATAAACAATCTGTTGGGATAAAAGAAAATATAGTGGTTGAAGTTAAAGGTAGTCCTGCTCTTATTGATCTTGTTGTTGTGGACATGCCTGAAGATTCCATAGCACCTATAATTTTAGGTAGGCCATTCCTAAGAACTATTAAAGTGTTGATTAATTTACATGAAGGGAATGTGAGATAGAGATCCTTTTGTAGTCCACTTCCCTAGGAAAAAGAAGGCCAAGCCTAATGATTATGATGGTGTAATTACTTTAAAAGCAAACTACTTTGCAGTCGGTGTTCCACTTCACAAACCTAAGTGATTGCCATCGAGGTTAAGCTAATTGACCTTACCTAGAAGCGCTTCATGGGAGGCAACCCATGTAAAATAAAATTTCTCTTTATATTTCCTATTATATTTTCATTGTGTTAGTTTTGTTTTTGTTTTGTTTTAAATAAAGAGTGTTCAAGAAGACCTATAGAGAGGAGAATAAATAAGGTAATCCTCCATATTTTATTTTACTAACACATGGCCTAAGAAGTATTGCTGAATCATTACTTAGTATTTTTGCTGTTATCTAACCATTTGATAAGATATGCAAAGGCGCACGTAGCTACTAATCAAATTCCTTGAGTTTTGTAGTTCACAATATTCATAACGACCACTGGTGCGACCGGAGTGGACCGTACTGTGCGCCCATACCACCTCAAGGCAAAGGAAGATAATTTTTTTGATGTTTGCCAAAAGGAATAGTGTCGATAACGATCACTGGTACGGCCGGACACACCCGTACTACGCCTCCATACCATACCCCCGAGCAAATATGAGATTTTAAGCAGAAGTCACCGTAACGTAAATGACCGGTAGTATGGGTGCGCGTGATCGTATCGCACGCCCGTACTGAGTGCACTGCCTAGGAGCAGCTTCGCCCCCAAGGTAAGTCACCCGGTACGGACGGGCTCCGGTAGTACCGCCCGCCCGTACCATGTACGTGGCCACCATAAGCACCCGAGGAGGTAACCTAAAAATCCCCAAATCATTCTTTCTCTTTCTTCTTCCTCCAAACTTCAAACCACCTCCATTGGATATCCAAATTTACTTAATATTTCTTTGATTCTTCGCACTTACTTGATCTAAGGTATGATTCTCCTCTGATCCCCAACTTATTTGTGCAAAAGCTTCACTCAATCATTAATCATTGTCAATCTAGACATAGGTCTTGTTATAGATTCAATATTGATATTAAGTATTCCTAGCATTGTTTTTAGAAGATTTTCTTTTATAGTTAGTGTAGAGAATTACTTATGCTATGTTTTTATTGGACCAAAAAATTTATTATCTTTTTTTACTTTTTCTTGTTTTTATTTATTAGATGAACACGAGGAGTCGTACATGTGAGATGGCCGTGAAATCCTCCGCACCACCCGTTGATACGTTAACCCTCTGAGTCACTTGGCATCGAGTTCACCGAGGAGTTCCATCTGACCCGTTTCGATCGTCTCAAGATTCGAGAGATCAAGTCAACCAAGTGGGCGTGTCCTTATATACTGAACCAACTTGGCATTCATGCTGATTTCGATTTACTTTGCAACAATGTTGGTTTGTACAATTTTGTCCTTTAGGATGTTGCGATATATCGCCGCTTGACGCTTGAGTTCTTCAGCACCTTGACACACACGGTTGATCCTTATGGTTGTTCCGAGGAACAAAGGCCCAAAGTTGATCGAATTAAATTTCGCCTTATGAACTATGAGTATACTTTGACACTTAGCCAATGAGCTCAATGCTTTGGATTTGCCAACACCACCACCGATGTACGCACAACTACCTTTGTTTTAGATCCTTACCTTTCACAATATTTTAATTTAATGAGAATTCGTGGAAACACACCAAAGGGGAACCAAATTAATCATCCTATTATTTGATATTTATTCTATGTGATTGCTAACACATTACATGCACGTGGTGAGTTTACTAGAGTTAATGAGGAGGACATGTTGATCCTCGTAAAATCCGCCCTTAACAATTGTAACTTAGCACCAAATTTGGGCGCTCTTCTTGTGTTTTACCTTAAACATCAGGCTCTTCAATCTTGAGGACCCATATGTGGAGGAGGAATTGTGACTGTTCTTGCACATGCACTTCGCATCAACCTAGGTAACATCCAACCGTTGACTGGAGGTAACCGTCTCGGTCTTTCGACTCTAAGAGCATGTGGTATTATTTCTAAAATCGTGATAGATATTTCTTCAATATACCTAGAGCGAATCACTTGATCCCAGATCCTTTGCCTAACGGTTTATTCTCTATCGAGGATGGACGTTTGTGTTATGACGTGCAGGTTGAAGCTAATCTATCCCAACAAGAAATACCCGTGGGAGGAGGAGAAGATAAATAAGTAGAACAAGGAGGACCTGAACAAGATGTGCAGCCACCAAACTACTACACCACCTTTGAAGATATCTATGCACTCAAAGGAAACATTCAAAACATAAACAACCTCTCCATCAACCTTCGAGATGCCACTATAAACCTCGCCACCCAGTTCCATGAATGAAGCAGCCACTAGAATGTGGGGGATTATCCGGCGCCACCACAATGAGCAACAAAAGGTCTTGCAAAAGCCTGAGCTTGGGGATGTGTTCCCCCAGCAAATTTATTTGTGTAATAATGAGGTTGTACTCTAGCTCCTTGGGAGATTTCAAACACTCGTGTTGGCTTGTTCCAACACTTCGCTTTTTTCCTTTGCTTTTTAATTTGCTTTCATTTTACTTTATTTGTTTTCCTTTGTTTTTCTTTTCTTAAACACTTGCTTGGTCGCAAGTTATTTTCTATTCATTAACCCCTATCCTAAAAAATACAAAAAGATTTTTCCGTTTATCCTTTTTTGGTAAAACATGGATCCATATGTTGCCTCTTTGCTTTAATATCATTTCGAGAGTAATCCTGTTTGATTTTTGAAGGAACACATCCCTATAAGGAAGAGGATCATGAAGTTACTTATGAGAGGTATGTCCTATGTCTCCCACTTATGAAGTTTGAATTGTTTATCTTAGTTGGTTGATTTGCTAAGATGCCATGCTAGTGGGAGGTAATCTAATATGGTTAGAGTAAGGCTTTTTATTGGTATGATGATTAGTTGTTGAAACTCTTGCTCTAGTTCTTTTAGTTAACCGAGTCTTGCCTTGGAAATAATAATGCTAAACAAGTACAATAAGAAGAAGTCTGAAATTTACGACTTTTTTGATGAATGATTGTCTTGAGAGTATACCCTTGATGATACTTAACCCCATAAATATTTTGATAGTCTCGACGACACTCATGAAAGGAGTTATTTGATTTAAATAAAGTCTAGTGGTAATTGTGATGCATGCCAAAGCTAACCTTGTGGATCAAACCGTGGTACTAGCTAAAAAAAGAGAAAGAGAAAGAAGTGAGACGGCTTTGTTCTGTCTCTAATGCACACCTTTGGGATGCGAACAACTCCGCTAGATTTTCAATGATCTATGGTATAACCCTGAATTTCGGCTATGAGTTGATGACTGTAGGGGTTCTGCGCATAAAAACAATAAATTTTACTCTACGCCCCTAAACCCCTGAAGCTGCCAAGACCTATCTATTAGTAATACAGTAGTGGGAGGGGCTTTTCGCGAACTTACCCTTGAAGACCAAAAAGTGTTGTCAACGTTCAGGAGAGCGTGGTTGATGTAGACGAGCCGAAGCCGACCTCAAGGTCGTGATGAAGTCATTGCGCTCCTTCTGACTCCAACGACTTGAGTGCCTCAAGTGCGACACCTCGCGGGGAGTTACACACGTCCGGTGCCTGATGATGACTCCCGCTTCCCCGATCCAGCAGCAGTTGCGGAAGTAGATCTCCCGAATCCGAATCCCGCAGCGCGACGGCGCTCCGCGGTGAAGATGTCTCTCGCTCGCGCAGTAGAGACATGGGACCACGGTCACGAGAGAGAGGGGGAGAGAGAAAATATCAATCAGAGGTCCTCCCAAAAGTGGGGAGACCTTTATTGATTATTGGTTGTATTTTTCTAGGCTAAATACCCCACTATATATAGGGGGAGGGGAGGTACTACCTCCCCTCAAGTCCCGGGGTGGGACTAAAGAAGAGGAGGGGGAGGGGTGGCACCGCCGGCCACCCCCATGGGCCCCACGCGGGGGGGGGGGGGGGGGGGGGCTGGCCCACTAGGGCCGCCGGCCACCCCATGCCCCCCTTCTCCCTCTTGCCTTTCCCTAATGGGCCCTCTTCCCTCCGGGAATTGGCCCATTAAGCCTTTGACCTTTTTAATTGATTTTCTATTTATTTAAATAATTATGAATAAATGATTAAATCAATATTTAACATTCATTCACATATTATCTAATCTCCGTGGCCATGGAACACCTTCCACCTCCACTCCGAGCATCCTCCGGACTTACCGAAACCCTTCCGGTTTTCTCCCTTCTTTTCTTCGGCGATTCTACTGATCCTATAAATACTCTCTAAGCATCATCAAGCCCTTAAGTGTGATAACCCACAGTTCAGGAACACTCCAGACATGGTCGTCACACTCCCGCACCAATGATCAACAGAGGGACCTGGATGGCCATGTGACCCCTGTGCATTCCACGAAGATCTTTTGTTGTTTGAACCGGTGACAGTCATGTCTTATTCCCTTTGTCATTCGATACTTGCATTTCCCGAGATTCGATCAATGACATCACCATGTCGTGTTCAATCTTGTTACTGAACAATGTTATTTGACTCGTTCCGACAAGTGATATCCCCGTGATCTAATCACACGCTGCGCAGCTATTGGATATAACCTCTCCGAGTGGGCCCTTGAGTATCTTCTCGTCACATGGACGGACAAATCCCGCTCTTGAAATATATCGCCTCTATGTTTCCTCTGAATACCTGAACACACCTTTATAACCACCGGTTTACCAGATGGCGTTTGATGCTATCTAAGCATTCTCGAGAGACAGTGATTGATATAGCCTCACGGTCTAAGGAATAGTCTACGAGGATCCTTTTCTAATCATTGTAACTTGAACTTCGTGACATGATCGAATCACGATGTTTAGGTTGGGTATTGGTTCATCATCTCATTCTTAGAATGAGATGACCTCATTTCCAACTGGCATAAATGCCACATGATCAGGAAACATGATCATCTGTTGACCAATGAACCAGTGACTAGAGTTTCACTGGGAACCCTGGTTCGTTTGTATATCACACGTGTATTGATGTTTCCACTCAATACAGTTATAGCATGATATAAACCTTAATCATAAACTATATGAAATATGATAATAGTCCTTACTACTATTTGTCTCTAGGGGATATTTCCAACAGTCTCCCACTTGCACTAGAGTACAAATACACTAGCTGCATTTGTTCTTAATTATTGGTACCATATAACCGGTACCTAGAACATGCTTTCTCATGGAAGAGGTTGAGTCTTGGTTCTGTACTTTACAGTCCCAGATCCTTTGCAACTTACTAATGTCACTTTGATTGACATTAATATTCTATCATCTCATGATAGCATCTTTGTGAATGCATCGTCGCTATGCCAGCAGAATGAGGCCTGATTCTAGGAGCCTACAGTGACGTTAGATCAACCTCGAGGGCTTTCTCATGGGCATTGTGCCTTGGGACACATCATTCTACGTTAAAAGCGAATTAGCCCCGCCATAACATTATACAACACTTTAGATGGTACCCTTATCTATTATTATAAATGTATTCATCGAAACACTAGTGCACTCTGTGCAACTTTTGATGTTTTGTTCACCTCGCTTCCCACTTGACTCTAATTGGTATCTAGAGGAGTTTCCAACATATTCCCTTATAACATAACTCTTTATGCTTTAAGATATGTCATCCTTTATGGATTTGGAAAATATATCCACAGTTCTTTAATAGACACTGCGGACAAACTTAGCTCAACATTCTGTGATTCGGATTTAATCACTTTCAAACGTTTCTTATTTGGATCACATATTATGTTAAGTTATCATCATGGTTTACTAAGATAGAACCTATGTCTTAACATAGTGGATGATGATCATCCTATTCTTTCTTTCAACCATTGATGTTTAAATTTAATGCTATTCCTAATTTGAGTCATTTAGGATTAATTCCTTAATTGAATTCTATTCTGAAACAGTTTTCAGAATCCTTTAAGGAATACTACATAATATCATAATACACTTATTATCAACTTCTACATCTTATAAATCCTTATTTATAAGTATTCGTGCTTTCATCCTTAACTTACTTAAGAATTACTCCTATAAGCTCCCACTCAAACTATGTTGCTAACATATTTGGGTACGAGTCAGTACTCTTACTCAAACTATGTTCCTACATATTTGAATTTGAGTCTTATGTTGCTCCCACTTAAAAATATGTCAATCACATATTGTTTTAGGAAGACTTACATAGATCCCACTCAATTTTATGCAAATTGCATATCTCCTTTACTATTTTGAATAACTTCAAAAACCTTTTGATTAAATATCAAACTTGGAGATTTACTATGAGATACTAGTACTTTACTAGTTTTAAATCCAGTAGACATTTAGCAGACATGAATCAAATTCATTTGAATTTGTCCAATACTTGACAAATTGTGCTTTTGTCATTCACCCCCTTTTCTTACTATGGCTTTGCAGTCATTTGGGAAAATTCCAAGTAACTCCTTTTACTTGTGAGATTCAGCAATGAATTGCTTTCTAATCTCAAGGGAATTTTGCTTCTAGGATTTCTCATAATTCTAGTTTACCATTATTTCCTTTGTAATTCGTAGGTATGTCATATTCCAAAAATCATGACAAGCGATTCACAAATGTCTCCATACAAGATATGGATTTACATTTTGAATCCTACTTTTACAGTGAAAAACAATAGTGGAGGGAAAAACACAATGATCAAAATCATTGATTCTTTCCTTCTGTGAAGAGAATCATCCAGGAACGCTGTCTGTTGCGCTTCTCAACACTCTGATGCAGGGTTTTGAATCCTCATCGTGTTTAACACTATTTTCCATTTGCTCCATAATTGAGAAACATTACTAGAAGTGAGCTTTCTCAAGAATGCACCAAAATCCAAGCAATACAAGTTTTGCTTTCCTTTTGGTTTGAGATATGGGTTTCGTATTCAAAGTTTCCAATGAATACACTACAAGGACTTATTCGCTATTGTTTTGGTTATATTGAATAACCCCAAAACTTTCACGAATTCAAATGGTTTACTAATTCTAATTGAGTGTTAACTATTTCTAACTAATGGTCTCTACATATACTCTACAACGATTTATTTGGTGCCTTCTATTCAACCCCTTTTGATATCTAATATCATATTGTGATGCTTTGTATTTTGACGTTTCAAAACACTTTGCATTCCACAATGTCTTTTATGCCATTCTTATAAAGTTGAATTTTATTACTATTGATCAAATCATAGTAATTAGATTCTCTTTTATATTTATACCCTTTGTTGATGAAACACTTTGATCAAATCAAATAGTTTCCTTTGGTAAACTTACTTTACACATTAAAACAATCATTTAATGATAATTACCATTTTCGTTAAAACATAATACATCGGATATGTATGTACTTTTAACAATTCATTAAACACTTTGTATTCAAGTAATACACGGTGTTCAAGTTATTTCGCCGAACTTAGGCATGATTTATATGTGAAAAGAAATCGAATGACTTTCACATATTACCACATAACTTTGAATTTAAACAATGGTTTTTCATTCATTAATGAAATATCATTAAGTTGGGTATTTTAAACAAGGCATTTTAATGTTTTACAAATGTTCATACATTATCAATTAGTTTCAAACAATAAGGATAATTCACAAATAATCAAACAAGATATGAACACGAATAGAAATCATACATAAAAGTAGAACAACTGTTTGTTACAAACTCATATGAATAACCGTCTCACAAAGTGTGAGACACACTAAAGAAGTTCACAATCTCTTGATTACAAAAATCATCCTAAACACAAACTAAGTGATAAATGTCGAGGGAGAGTGTCGTCGGCCGTCATCATCATGCTCGCCATCAACACGCAACGTCACCTCCTCTCCAGCAAGCACCTCTATGCAGAAGGACCTGTTTTCACCAAAACAGAACAAGTATCAGATATACTTAACACTGCAAATGTGTTTGCAAGATTATAACATTTATAAAACTGTATATCAACTCATGTACACATCATGCATGTGCTATAAGTGGCTGTCTAGTGACGAGTTCTCCTCCATCTTAACGGAGAGGAAGTCTCCCATCAACTCATGCTCCCAAATGCATGTCTGATCCACGAAATGTGTCCTAAGTTGCAGCATCACCGAACGAGGGTTGACATCACCCACGAAAGGCCACAACTCGTCCACCATTCCGAAACGCATCACAACTGAAATATAGGAGGCCATCTCCCGACGGAGATAGCGGTCTTTCCGCTCCTCTGGGGTCTCAAGGTCTGTGGATAGATCCAGATCCATCCCGTCGAGTATGTAGTCAACCATGTCGTTCTCGCTAAGGAGAACATGGAGACTGGCAACCCAAATGGAGAAGTTCGATCCATCTAATCCGAGCTTCTCTCCTTCTAACCATTTAGTTGTCAACACGAAAGAGCCCATCTACATTTATAATTGCAAAGGAATTTAGACTAAGTTTATAATTAAATGAGTTAATAATAACTCCACTCAGAAACACCTATCCCTAGTGAGGGTTCCTAGTGATAACACGACCCCTATCAACCACATCTCCCCCGATCATCATGGCCATCAATGTGGGTTCAAAGGTGGACGCTAAACGTCGGTCACATCATTCATGCGACTCATGCTCGATCTTTCGACCATCCGTGTTCTGAGGCCATGTCTGTACATGCTAGGCTCGCCAACTCAACCTTAGTGTATTCGCTGTGCAACATGGCTTGCACCCACTGTATGTGAACGTAGATATGTCTGACACCCAGGCCTGTAACCCTGGATCGCCTCATAGCGAAGAACTTTCTTGGTGGTGCACACTAAGGGGGAACACAATCGTTGGTTATTTTAACAGGGATCATCTTATTAGGCTACTGTCGAGTATCTAATACTAGCACACAATAAGACATACAAACAATGACATTCAATGTAAATGCTATGTGATATGGTCCTTCACGTCGTGATCTCCATCCGCCGTTACCGGGTTCTGGCGTCGTAGACACTAGGGTACTAGTGTCATTCCGGCATGGTAGTTCGTCACCTTCGTGACTATCTACTACTATGCAACAAAAGGTAATTACTTTACCTTTGCCACAACCATATCACAAAGCAACGCCCCCCTGCAAAACAAAGTTAGACGCTTCTACTTTATCTTTGCATGTTTTACGTGGCTGAATGGGCTTTTGCACAAGAACCGTTCTTACCTACAAACTTTCAGCACAACGCTGTTCAAGTAGTTGTCTATACTACACCCTTTCGGGGCCCTCCGTTGCAAATGGTATACCAACTAATGCGAGAGAGACAGACACCCCCCTAAGCCACTCTATACGGTACAAGCCGTATGTCAAGCGTGGACCAGTCTCGCGAATGAACGCATAAAGTCGGTTGGGGGCCGCTTCATCAAGCATTGCTG
Source organism: Avena sativa (assembly GCA_916181665.1). Lineage (NCBI taxonomy): Eukaryota > Viridiplantae > Streptophyta > Magnoliopsida > Poales > Poaceae > Avena > Avena sativa. The sequence continues at coordinate 451,413,916 of OV702295.1, read as the reverse complement.
CGGTATACACAAGTACACGTGGGAGGGTAACAACTAAAAGATCAACGCCCACACACTACATCTCGTGTGTTCTACCCGTACTAGCATTACTACACATAGATCTAGCTCTGATACCACTGTAGGGGTTCCGCGCATAAAAACAATAAATTTTACTCTACGCCCCTGAAGCTGCCAGGACCTATCTATTAGTAATACAGTAACGGGAGGGGCTTTTCGCGAACTTACCCTTGAAGACCGAAAAGCGTTGTCAACGATCAGGAGAGCGTGGTTGATGTAGACGAGCCGAAGCCGACCTCAAGGTCGTGATGAAGTCCTTGCGCTCCTTCTGGCTCCAACAACTTGAGTGCCTCAAGTGCGACACCTCGCGGGGATTTACACACGTCTGGTGCCTGACGATGACTCCCGCTTCCCCGATCCAGCAGCAGTTGCGGAAGTAGAGCTCCCGGATCCGAATCCCGCAGCGCGACGGCGCTCCGCGGTGAAGATGTCTCTCGCTCGCGTAGTCCAGACTTGGTACCACGGTCACGAGAGAGAGAGAGAGAGGGGGAGAGAGAAAATATCAATCAGAGGTCCTCCCAAAAGTGGGGACCTTTATTGATTATTGGTTGTATTTTTCTAGGCCAAATACCCCACTATATATAGGGGGAGGGGAGGTACTACCTCCCCTCAAGTCCCGGGGTGGGACTAAAGGAGAGGAGGAGGGAGGGGTGGCACCGCCGGCCACCACCATGGGACCCACGCGGGGGGGGGGGGGGGGGCTATACCACTAGGGCCGCCGGCCACCCCATGCCCCCCTTCTCCCTCTTGCCTTTCCCTAATGGGCCCTCTCCCCTCCGGGAATTGGCCCATTAAGCCTTTGACCTTTTTAATTGATTTTCTCTTTATTTAAATAATTATGAATAAATGATTAAATCAATATTTAACATTCATTCACATATTATCTAGTCTCCATGGCCATGGAACACCTTCCACCTCCACTCCGGACATCCTCCGGACTTACCGAAACCCTTCCAGTTTTCTCCCTTCTTTTCTTCGGCGATTCTACCGATCCTATAAATACTCTCTAAACATCATCAAGCCCTTAAGCGTGATACCCCATTGTTCAGGAACACTCCAGACATGGTCGGGACACTCCCGCACCAATGATCAACAGAGGGACCTGGATGGCCATGTGACCCCTGTGCATTCCACGAAGATCTTTTGTCGTTTGAACCGGTGACAGTCGTGTCTTATTCCCTTTGTCATTCGATACTTGCATTTCCCGAGATTCGATCAATGACATCACCATGTCGTGTTCAATCTCGTTACTGAACAATGCTATTTGACTCGTTCCGACAAGTGATATCCCCGTGATCTAATCACACGCTACGCAGCTATTGGATATAACCTCTCCGAGTGGGCCCTTGAGTATCTTCCCGTCACATGGACGGACAAATCCTGCTCTTGACATATATTGCCTCTATGGTTTCCTCTGAATACCTGAACACACCTTTATAACCACCGTTTTACCAGATGGCGTTTGATGCTATCTAAGCATTCTCGAGAGACAGTGATTGATATAGCCTCACAGTCTAAGGAATAGTCTACGAGGATCCTTTTCTAATCATCGTAACTTGAACTTCGTGACATGATCGAATCACGATGTTTAGGTTGGGTATTGGTTCATCATCTCATTCTCAGAATGAGATGACCTCATTTCCAACTGGCATAAATGCCACATGATCAGGAAACATGATCATCTGTTGACCAATGAACCAGTGACTAGAGTTTCACTGGGAACCCCTGGTTTGTTTGTATATCACACGTGTATTGATGTTTCCACTCAATACAGTTATAGCATGATATAAAACTTAATCATAAACTATATGAAATATGATAATAGTCCTTACTACTATTTGTCTCTAGGGCATATTTCCAACAATGACATGGGTGGCATCCATGTCAATATATGGGCAAAAGTATTGGTACTTTCAAAGGTTGTGAAAACACTTGCAAAATAAACAATCAGCGATCCTTGAAAAAAAAAGAAAAAAAAGATATCTATGAGGATCCACATAACAAGTCCTTGGCATGGTCTCATTATTACTTTACAAATTTTTCCTGAAAGACAATGATTGGATTAGAAGTGTTTTAGATAGACTTGATTTATTGATGTGGGTGTAAATAAGACACTTCATTGTTATACTACTTGGGACATGAAACACTCTTACTCAATTATCCTATTTTAAACATCCTAGTGTTCCTTGGCAAGCTAAGAGTTAATTAGAGGAATTAGATTGATTGCTACACTTCTAGTTACTTATACTTATATTAAACTTTATTTTGATTATCTTGACTTACCGAAGCTTGTATAGTATTCTTGTCATCTCTCTAACTTTGATAAGCTTCGTAAATGAATGAAGTGTTGAGCACATACAACTACCGACTATAAGTGAACTCTTATTCACGTTGTTTCAAGTTTAAACGCTAAATTCCTTATAGTTCTTCTGGTTCTTCTTGCTCGAGGACGATCCAGGTTTGAGCTTTGGGGAAGTTGATGGCTCTGATTTTTGCCATCTTCCACTATGTTTAAACGTTGTTTTTGGTCAAGCAATTTCCAAAGAAACTCTCAACTCTTGCCACTAATGACTAATAATTGCAAAGATATGCAAATCCCTTCTTTGATTTATGTTGTGCAGGAAATCACGACTTTTAAAGCGAAATAAGGAGTCATAATGAAGGATTTTGAGGAAGTACACACTGCCAAGTAATTGGAGAAGTGTTCCAGGTCGTTTGCAAGCTTAACAACCACTGGTACAGGCGCGGTCCGCCCGTACCACGTGGCGACGGCTTCGTCTCGTGAAACCCTATAACTTTCATGAAGACGCCTGTATATTTCGAGGTTCCAACCGCCGGCCAGAGAGCCGCCATTCTCAGATTGCATCACAACATCACCAATGGAAATCCACACCATTGTTCATCACTTTCCCGCATCCATCCATGCACTAGCCATAGCCATTGCTTTGTACTTTAGATCTCCTTGTGATTTGGCGACCATTATAAGTATATTTGATTTCAGTCTAAGTATTTGTATGATGTTTTATATCTCCGATCTATTTGTTATGAGTGAGTAGGCCTCACAGGCTGCGGGTTGGGGAGAAACCTCGAAGCAATTATGTGCATCTAGATAATGGGAGAATTGTATTTTGTTTGGAATTGTGATTTGTATCTTTTGTTTTCCGTCTCTTGCCTCGGTCTGTGGACTTGTAAGTACCCAAGATCCCATAGATTGATAAAGGCTTGAGGTGAGATACTTAGCTAGAGGCGATATCATAGGAACCTCAGTGATAGAAAGGGCCGTACGGTCTTCGCTTAGCGTCCCACTCGGGATCAATAACAATATCACCACTTAAAGCTTTGATCTGTGTTTTGCCCTTAATAATCGTTTGTAGCCCATAGCTTCGGTGTGCTGTCGGTTGGATTAAAAGTCTATTGCTATGCCCACTGCATAATGGGGGCTCTAGAATATTAGGATGTGTTGCACACAGAGATTATCTCGATACAAACATTATACATGACTACGCTTATTATTAACTTTTATCCCATTTGATGTGCAGCTGCATGTGGATCTTTAACCCTGGCCTATCTCCATCCATTGATTCAAACCCGTTATAAAGTAAATTAGATTGATCTGGTCAACTAAGGTAAAACGAACAAACAAAGTCTTATAGACGTGTCCTTTTTATTATCTTTGAGCAATGCTTTCTGAGGTTCGATTAAACCTAGGTCTTCTAGGGAAAAAGCTATTATACTACATCCGTGAATCCGGATCGAAGGTATCACCGCTTCATCCCACTATGCCACCAATATCTAAAATACATATAAGATGCAATAACAGTGGATTAAAATGTCGCCCTGAAACGGCCGCAAACAAGACATCATGTATATTTGTACCGATCTCTCATCAGGTATCATCCTTAAATTATATAAATCTAACCGTTGAAATCAATTTAGATGGCACTTTTAATCTATATCTTCTTATAAAGTAGACCTCCACTAACTATTCTATCTCAACATGCAAGCTATCCACATCACCTATTTTAATAACAACTCAAAAGTTCATGTCATCCCACTAACAATCATTTATAATAGTGTATCTTACATGTAAACCAATCCACGTCATCTATTTTCTTCCATCCAACTATTCAGTCACCAATTTATGTTCGTCAAATATATGATAATTTTACATCAATTTAATTTACGATTTCAACTAATTTGAACAAATTCAATCTTTCTTTATAAATTCTTTTTAGAAAACTTCAAGTTCTATATGTATTACACCTTTTTATTTATACAATGTAGTTTTTGAAGAGATTTCCGCTGCAACGTGCGGGACAAACATTCGATTATAAATTTTTGTTCAAACTAAATCATAATTTTTGGACCAATGAAGAGATTGCAATGCATTAAATCTAGAACACTACTATTTGAATGGCTGAAATAAAAATATATCAATCACTAAGGGTCGTAACTATCTAGATGACCTATTGATCATGTGGAGAGTACAAAGAAGAAACTAGGTAAAGGCATATGCATGCGATGCCTCGCCTACCCTCTACTCTTCCTTTAGCCCGGCCCCAAATATTCTCTTGCATGCTGCCCTTGACAACAATGGCCACCTTTCACATATTCCTCGCTTCCTCGTGGCTTCGGCCAGCTGCTGCGCTGCTCCCACCACCCCCATAGTTTTGGCAAGTTCTGCGGCCCTTCACTGGTCCATAGTATATTGATCTCTCTTGTTTATATAAAGACTACTTCCATTGGTTACTTCTAACTTTTGTCCTAAGTCAAACTTAACAAGATTTGACCAACTTTATAGGACAACGTAGCAACATTAGTGACACTTAATTAGTACCGTTAGACATATTTTGAAATGTAGGTTCATAATATACCGATTTGATTGTGTATATGTTGGTATACAAAGTTAGTCAAATATTGATAAATTTGACTGAAAGCAAACTTTGAGAGTACACTCATTTGTGGATGGAGGGAGGGAGTAGCTGGTAAGTTAATACCATAGTCACATGCGTACTGCAGCTGTAAAGAGGATCGCAAGAACGGACTAAGTTAAGGCCGTATGACACTTCGCTGTAGTTCCTGTGCAGTATGGAGTAATATTCACCTTTCGCTTCCCTGTCGGTGGATTAATCAGCTTTACATATGTATATAGGCTTCTTTGCGAAGGCGAACCTGATCTGCTTTCGATACTGCACTGCATGATGAACCGCATCGATCGTAGTATTCGTGGCACAATGTTACGTGGAGTGAAACAAGGAGACAAGAATGAGCCATATGCGAATGCACGTGACAGACCTAACCAGCGGCCGGTGACCTGTTTTTGTACGTACACACCTGTCAGTCAGTCTAGCACGCGAAATGTGGCATGCAAGGCAAGTAACCACGACGTCATTTCTGCCACCTATCGTGATCTCTTCCCCTACATATAGCTAGTGCGCTTAGCAGCTACATCCACTGGGATCTATCTGTATATAATCTAGCTCGACCAATCATGTACTCGAATAGCAGCAGGATGGCGGCGGCCGGCGGCGAGAAGAAGAGGATGTGGGTGGTGGACATGGAGGCGACGCTGAAGGAAGCCGACTGGAAGTCGGCGGAGGCGTCGCGGTGGGAGCGCCACTGCATCTACCGCGTGCCGGCGTGCATCAAGGACATCAAGAGCAAGGCGTACCAGCCCCAGGTGGTCTCCCTCGGCCCCTTCCACCACGGCGACCCCAACCTGCTGCCCATGGAGGACCACAAGCGCCGGGCGCTGCGGCACCTGCTCCGGCGCGCGGGCCGGCCCCTCGACGACTTCGTCGACGCCGTCGAGGACGCCGCGGACCAGCTGCAGAGCGCCTACATGGACCTCGGCGCCGAGTGGCGCGCCGAAACCGGGACCGGCGGCAGGGAGCGCTTCCTCGAGATGATGATCGTCGACGGCTGCTTCCTGCTCGAGGTCATGAGGACGGCCGCCGGGCAGAGCGTCCACGACTACGCCGACAACGACCCCATCTTCAGCCACCACGGGATTCTCTACATGGTGCCCTATATCCGCCGGGACATGCTCATGCTCGAGAACCAGCTGCCGCTGCTCGTCCTCCAGAAGCTCAACGCCGTCGAGACTGGCAAGCCTCCGGTAACACTACTGCCACATGAAAATATCATTTAGAGTATATATAGTAGTACTCCGTAGCACCCATGATTTTGTTATTACTGCCACATGAATCATTTAGAGTACGTATTATACTCAAAACACACATGGTCTCTGCACACATCTAACACTCCGGAAATTCGATATAGTAGTAAAATGATAATCAGTATATACATAGTAGTACTACCTCTTTGAGATTATAAGTCTAGAGAGCTTTTTTATATTGTTTGAAATTATAAGGGGTATTTTATTTATTAGTCTCTCTCGTCTAATGTATGTTTTTATTTTTCTCTCACTTTTCTCATGCATGTAAACTATTGGTGCATGCATAAATTAATGAGAGAGAGTTATGGAGTGTCCTCGTATTTACAACTTAGCCAATAGGACTAGTAATCCCAGACAGAGGTAGTACTCCGTAGCACCCATTTTGTTATTACCATGTGTATAGTCATTGCAAATTGCATTACACAACTTCTTGCGGTCCATGCATGGGCTGTCTTTATGCTTTGCTTTCCCGGTGGATCATTAGAGGGCAAATTGAAGAAAGTTTTTTTTTCGCGGGTACGAGGAAAAAAAATGTTTTTGTACATTCTACGTATATAGATCCACTTTTAGGTTTTTATCATTTCTGCCACTATGACCAATCCAAAACTCAGTTTTGCCATTTGACTGATCGAAACTCCAATTTTACCACTACTCCGTTATAACACTTCTCAGTTTTGCCATTCCGTCATCTTTCTACCTTAATTTGTAATCAGTTTTGTCATTTTAGTTTTTCCACCCCATTTTATTTAGAGTTAATTTCATTTCTAACCCGTATATGCTTCTAACAATACTTATCCTACATAGTAGAAATTATTTATATTTACCCATTTAGTAAAACCTATGACGGTTTTACCCATTCTAAAATTTTACATGTTCTATGAAGTGTTATCTCGGCATATCCGCATCAACGTTATTATAGTATTTGCGGTTTCGTCACCGCCGGCTAATAAGTTCAATCTGCGGTAGAACGAGTAGCGCCTAGAAATTGTTTGACCGAGCACCAAGCATGGCTTCCGCCGTCGTCTTAAAACGTTTGGCACAAGGTCGCCGATGATCTTAGGAAACTACACCTAATGGAGGATCGCATGGGCCGCATCAGGATGTTTGTCATCTGCCGCTCCTTATCGAACACTAACGGAGTAATCGGGTATACATCACGACTACGCACTCTCAACTAGCCTGCCATGCGTCTACGTACACTCGAGCTGGATTTGGTATACTGCTCGGCAGCTTCACACAGACTAGCAATGCTAATATATTCCAAACGGTAAAATGGTGCTACTGGGATGATCACGCGGATGTTTATTGTCGATGTGGCAAGTCATGGTAATATAATGGCAAAATTGATTATAACTAACGGTAGAAAGATAAAGGAATGGCAAAATTGAGGAGTATTGCATCTGAGTAGTGGCAAAATTAGAGTTTCGGTCGGTCAAATGGCAAAACTAAGTTTTGTGTTAGTCATAGTGGCAGAAATGATAAAAACCCTAAACTTTTACTGTTTATGTTTGTACAGATAAACATTTTTATTTTTTTCATGAAAAAACATTTGATTTCCAAATGGCGGATCTAGAAATTTGACAGCCAAAGTTTTGGAAGTAGTATCACTTAAGAAGTCAATAATATATCTAAGACAACACGTACTAATCTTGTTTCTGACTTCAATACCTTTGGCTCAACGTTTGAATAATGTTTCCATGCATGTACAATGGCTAGAACGACGACTTGGTCAACAGGATGGTGCTGAAGTTTCTAGCCCCATCTTCCCGGCCACTCCAACAAGGAATCGGCCTGAGGCTTCACCCACTCGATGTTCTTCGCCGGAGCATGCTCTTTGGCGAATACCAGAAAATCCGGGGCTCCGTGAACGACTCTCAGGAGAACGACATCATCCGGTCGGCGGTGGAGCTCTACGAAGCCGGTATCGGTTTCAAAACGAGCAAGTCGAGCAGCCTACACGACATCCGCTTCCGGCACGGCGTGCTGAGCATGCCGCCGGTGCCCGTGGACGACTCCACCGAGTACATGTTCCTCAACATGATGGCGTTCGAGCGGCTGCACGTCGGCGCCGGGAACGACGTGACCGCCTACGTCTTCTTCATGGACAACATCATCGACTCCTCCAAGGACGTGGCGCTGCTGAGCTCCAAGGGGATCATCCAGAACGCCATCGGCAGCGACAATGCCGTGGCCAAGCTGTTCAACAGCATCGCCAGGGACGTGGTCATCGAGCCCGACAGCGCGCTCGACGCCGTGCAGCGGCAGGTGAACGGCTACTTCAGGCAGCCGTGGAACAGCTGGCGCGCTAACCTCGTCCACACCTACTTCAGGAGCCCGTGGGCGTTGATGTCCCTTGCAGCTGCCGTCTTCCTCATCGTCATGACAATCATGCAGACTGTCTACACCGTGTGGGGGTTCTACAAGGATAGCAGCAGCCCGCCGTTGGCTCCGGCTCCGATGTGATGTGATCCGCCGGGCGGCTGCAACCAACAACCTACCCTGCTGCTCATATTTGTGCATGTACGTGTAGAGAAGCACGGGATATCCTGTTCATGCTACCGCTGTGAGAATTTGTTTTGCTTTCCGAGTTTTTTTTTTGACAGGCTTTCCGAGTTTTTGTTGGTATTGTATGTTGTGGAGCCTTTGTGACTTCGGGTTGTGTGGAGTTGTACTTACTGTGCAAAAAGGGAAATTGGTGTGTTTGTCTTCAGTTCATGTTGATTCAATTTGGGTTTCATTGTCGTGCGGCGACAAATTATATGTTACCTTGTGGATGCAGATTTATGACTCAAAGACGTCTTCATCGTTAGTAGAAAATCCAAAGATCGCACCTTTCTCTCTCTTTCTTTTTCTTTCACGTAGGATGAGTTTGATGAGTTTGGAACGGCTTTGACTTTTGCATAAACCAAATCCTCACGGATGCTTTTAGGCGAACGCTATTAATGGTAGGCCAAAAAGAGCCACACGGCAGATATTTACCCGTGGTTGTGCTGATATTTACCCTTTGCTATTACTGGTGTGTCTTACAAAAAATCACACCACTATTATGTGGAGTGTCAGGGAGATGATCCCCGGATACCCCACCCGAATAAGAAACAGGACAGTCGGATCTCGGCCGGCTGACCAGATGCAGCCGGACAGGATAGGACGGACCGGCTACCACCCGGTAGCCGGACCATGAGGAGGTAGCCGGATACAACAAGCATAGCCGGATCCAATCAGAGGGACAGGACGACGTGCGTATCAGTGCACGGTACGCCCTGTACGACGACAAGACGGGCAACCACCCGCCCATACCGAAGACTTGGCGTGGCTGACGGGGGAACAGTGGCCTGTGCTGACGACGGACTCGCACGGCGTCCACTGTGCCTACGACAGCCATACCGCTCATACACCGATGTGACATACCATGCCGGGTACTGTAGATGACTAGCCGGCTGGGATCCGCCTGTGGGGCCCGCCAGTCGGACTAGCCAGTGAGACCCTTGCCTCTCTTCCTATATAAGGAGAGGGAGGGCCTCAGTAGAAAGGGTTGGTCTCAGTTCATTTAAGGCAGTAGCTAAAGAATACAGCTCGAGGAGCACTTTTATCTCGTATATTCCACATAGTCAGATCGGGCAGGAGTAGGGGCTTTACCTCATCACGAGGGCCCCGAACCTGGGTACTTCTTGCGTCCCGCTACGCTCGCTCGTATCCAATCTCGCCTGCGGACGCCGTCGATAGCTTTCCTGCTAGTCCCCACACCTCTATCTAACCTTTTTAGGTACTGCCGTTCCCAATACAACGACAGTTGGCGCCCACCGTGGGGCTGATGGCTTCGACCGGAGTCACGTTCCGCACGGGACCCCGCACTTCAGCCGGTGAGCGCGTGGCCTCCGGCCTGGTGCTCACGCTCGGCAAGTTCGACTGCGTCATCGACAACGCCTCCTGCTTCGCCGGAACTTCCTTCCCGGCAAACGGCACCGTTCTGCTATTCAGCGATCTCCCCGTCTACATCGCCACCGTCCCGGAGCGTTTCCCTAGGGAAATCATCTCTGTCGCGGGGCCGCCATGCTCAGGCGGCGCCACCTCCGCCGCACCTTGCGGCGTGGAGGTCATGATGGCCGGATCCAGCTCGCAGCCCCGCCGGCCGCGGGAGCGAGGCATGGACGAGGTCGGAACTTCCGCTCCCTCGCAGCCTCGGAACCCGGTCGAGGATGCCATTGATCGGCTCCTGACGCCGGTTACCCTCGGGGACAACCCGGAGGAGAGGGAGGCCAACTTCACCATGGAGAGACAGATCCTCCTCCAGGAGGCCATGGAGCTGGCAGTAGTCCGCAAGCAGCTGGAGATCGCCAGGCGCGAGTATGACCGCGCGCATGGTCTCACCCCGGCTACCGTAGAGCCGAGCCGGCGCGGCCAGGTACGACGTCGGGGCGGCGAGCTAGGCGGCAGGATGGAGAAGGACGGAGAACCGGATCCCGCGCCGGCCCCTACACGGCCCACCTACAGCACGCCCATCAAGAACTTGCGCGCGGCGCGAGCCGCAGCAGAAGAACTACCCAGCCTGGAGGGCGAGGATCGAGCCCGCCAGCACGCTCGCGTTCAGGAGCTCCTCCGCGTCGCGGACGAGCAGGCCGGCGCCAACCGGCAGACGCAGGAAGACCTTAGCTACTCCAGAGGAAGCAGGCTACCCGCCAACAGCAGGGGCGCACCACGTGACACGCAGCAGGCGTCCTCCCCTCAGCTGGCTAGGGCCCGCAGCAGGCGTCGCAGCTCCGGCAATAGGGGCTAGCCGCGCCAGGAGCAGACGGTCAACAACAACCCGCCACCTCCACCCCCACCAGCCGGAGCACCCAGACCAGCCGGTTCCCGCCTCTCGGGCCGGGTGGGCGCGCCCAACCCGGATTGTCCGGATGCCCGCGACCGCATCGAGCTGCTCGCACAAGCGCGCGTCACGGAGGAGGAAGATTCTACCGGGCCAGTTTTTTTCGGACCCCGCATCCGGAACGAGCCGTTTCCGGATAAATTCTCCCTGCCCAGGGACACCCCCAAGTACGACAGCAGCATGAAGCCGGAAGACTGGTTGACCGACTATGCCACGGCAGTCGGCATCGCCCACGGGAATAAGCGCATAACCGTGCGTTACGTCCCTCTCATGCTAACCGGGTCGGCAAGGACCTGGCTCAACAGCCTCGCGCCCAACAGCATCAACGCCTGGCCTGATTTCGAGAAGGTTTTCGTCCGCAACTTCAACGGCACATACAAGCGCCCAGGGCGCCCGCGCGACCTGGCCTTGTGCGTCCAGGGCGACCGCGAGACCGACCGCGAGTACCTCGCCAAGTGGACGGATCTCCGCAACACTTGCGAGGGCATCCTGGAGAGCCAAGCCATTGGTTTCTTCATCGAAGGATGCCGAGAAGGCACCATGCTTTGCCAACGGCTACTGTGTGATGAGCCGAAAACCATGGCGGAGCTCATGATGGTTGCCGACCAGTACGCCACGGCAGATGCCGCCATGAAGAAGCCCCTCCGAGTAAACGCGGAAGGCCGTCCGACTCCCACGGAGCCGGCTCGCGACCGTCCGAGCAATCCGGCTGGTGAAGCCGGATCCTCCAGGCGCCACGACAACGACAACCGGTTCCACGAGGACCGCCAGGACAGGCAACAGAAGCCTCGCTACCACGCGCGGCAGGTCAATGCCGTAGAGGGTGCGCCCGACGCATCGGCTAACGACACAAGAAGGCAGAAGCCTCGGCTCACCTTCGACCAGATGATTGACGGCCCGTGCAAGTGGCATAGCGGTCCCTTCAAACCGGCTACGCACACCACCCGGAACTGCAGCTGGACTCGCCAGCTAAAGGACCAGGGCAACCAGCCCCGTCTCCCGCCTCCCCCACCGGGTGGACCCCCACTACCGGCTAGGGGAGCCGGTAATGATGGTAACGGCGGCAACGGCGGCAACAACAACAGCTACCCCCAGCCGCACGCCGCCTACCATATCTTCGAGACGGAGCAGGACGACAAGCACAGCCGCAGGCGACGCTCCAAGGAGGTCAACGCCATCGTTTCTCCGGTCCCCCAGTACCTGAACTGGTCGGAAACCCCCATCACCTGGAGCCGGGCAGATCAACCGGAGCATCTGCCGACTCCCGGGGGCTACGCCATGGTGCTCGACCCCCTCATCGTCTCCAACGCGCGCACCTGCCGATTTTTGCGCGTCCTCATCGACGGAGGCAGCAGCCTCAACCTCCTCTACCAGTCCTCGCTGGAGAAGCTGGGCATTCGCGAAAGCGACCTGCGCCTGACTACCACGACGTTCCACGGCGTACTGCCGGGGCCAGCCTGCGCTCCGCTGGGAAAAATCCAGCTGGACGTCATCTTCGGGACCAAGGAGAACTTCCGTCGCGAACCAATATGGTTCGAGGTGGTAAATTTGACGAGCTCCTACCACGCTCTCCTCGGGCGCCCCGCCCTCGCCAAGTTCATGGCCGTCTCCCACTACGCATACCTCAAGACGAAGATGCCATGACCCCACGGCGTGATCATCGTCGCCGGCTGCTTCAGGCGATCGATGGAGTGCGCCTCAGCCGGTTCTAAACTGGCAGAGACCGCTGTCTGCCACTCCTCCCCGAGCGCCTCGTCGGAGTCGTCGTCGCCAACCACGACAAGCTCCTTGCCAGTAGCTCTCCGCGCGCCCGCGGAGGAACCTTCCAGCTGGGAGCGAGTCGCTTCCGGCTGGGGACCCTGCGGCTGAGAGGGGGCAGCCGGCTCGGCCTGAGGAGGAGAAGGAGGCTGCGCCTCAGAGGAAGGGGAGGCGCCTGTTGGATCAGTCGGGGCGCGAGGCGGCGACCCGGCTGGCGTCCGAGCCGGGCTCGTGGCACCGAAAGAAACCAGTGCGCTAAAAGGAAAGAGTTAAAGACAAGAGCAAAACAAGCTAAAGTCAGAAAAACAAGGACAAGGAAAAACAAACAGAAAGCACCGAGGGGGGAGGGAGAAAAACGTACCCCGACACAACTGGGGGCGGCCCTTTCTTCCGGCCAAGATTGCTTGGCGGCAGGGCGCTGGTTCGGCCCCTCTTCGGAGCCGGCTCCTCCGCCGCAGGCCGGCGGGAGCCGGAATGGCCAGAGCCGCTCCCGCCTGCTTCGCCGTCCGCCGTGGAGCGCGTCGCCGGCTCCGCGGTCGGCCCGACATCCTCCTCCTCATGCACCTCCGCGTGCGGGTCGGCGACCGGCTCGTCGTTCCGGCTGGGGAAGGCATCGCCGTCCCCATCCGATTCCTCGCCGGATCGCCGAGCGCGTGGCTCGGGCAAGTCCGGCGCGAACACCTCGAGAGGAGCGTCGCCCTCCTCGCGAAGGATGCAGGGGAAGATCTGGCAAATGCAAAAGGGTCAGCCAGACAGAACAAGGAAATAGCAGAGGGAATAAGCAAAAATTCCGGCTACAAGAACTTACCCGGGGGGCGCGGTTCTCCCGGCTGTAGGGCGCCAGGCTGAACTTCCAGTTCTCCGGCAGCCGTTCCTTGCTAATCGTCCACAACCACTCCTTCAGGTTGTGGTAGCGGGGATCGCGGCGCGACAGCCAGGTCGGGTCCAGCCGGCCGGAATTGAAGCACATCTTGTGTGCCCGCTGCTGGAGCGGCATCATCAGCCGGGACATCCAGCTAAGGGTGATGTCCCGACCGATTAGCTGGCAGGTGACAAGGGAGCGCATGCGTGCCAGCATCGCGTCCGTCTCCGCCTTGTCGCCGTAGACCTTCAAGTCCCAGTTTTGCCGGCTGGACTCGACGTCTTGGAAGGCCGGCAGGTTTATCCGGTCGACGCCGGTGACGTTCTTGACATAAAAGTACGACTTCTGCCACAGCCGTACCGTGTCCTAGAGCAAGAACTTCGGGTAGCCGGATTGGGAGCGGGAGTATATGGAGGCACCGCCACAGACGACTAGCGGGCCCTTCGTGTACTGGACCTGCGGCCGAACTCGGAAGAGCTGGCAGAAGAGCCCGAGATCCGGTTGGATCCCGAGGTAGCTCTCGCAGAATGCCATGAAGTGCGCCAGCGTTCCAATGGCGTTGGCGCCGAGGTGGTGGAGGCGGAGGTCGAAGAAGGCCAGAAACGTGAGGAAGAAGGGGTGGAGCGGCAGCGCAAACCCGCGCGCCAGATGCGAGAGGAAAATAACGCGCTCCCCCTGTGCCGGATGCGGCGACTCTTCCCCCACCGGCGCCAACCGCACCGCCACCTCCTCCGCCGGCGGGAGGACGCGGGTCGCGTGGTACTTCGCAATCTGATCCTCGGTGACGGAGGAGCTGCACCAGGCCCCGCGGTCAGCGGCCATTTCCGGCTGAGGAGAGGGAGCGGCGACGGAGGAGTGACGGTGGCCCGTAGCGTCGACGGCGGCGAGCGGGAGGCGCAGAGGGCAAGAGCATAGGAGCAGCAGCACGCGAGAAGGAGAGGAGGATTGCAGCGGGGGAGCGAAGGAAAAGAACTGCCTCCCCCGCGGCATCCCTTTAAAGGACCGGAAGGGCAACCGTCGGCGGGGCCATGTGGCGCGCATCCGGGCGACCCACATCCCAACCGCCGCCTAGATCCCGTGTGCCGGGACGGGATGCGCAGAAGATCCTGGGACGGAAACCGAGGCGCCGGGCAAGCAGTTCCCCGAGGCGACGCGCGACGGGACGTTACGCTGCCCGCCGCAGAGCAATGATGGCACGTGCGCGCGTGGCCGGCGCCAGCACTGACGTCACGGGTAGCGCAACCGCCAGGCTCTGCCGGATCAAAATTCGAAAAGCAAAAGGGAGCGCGCGCGCATTTCGCCCAAGGGCGGAATCCACACGCGCTCGGGGGCTAGTGTCAGGGGGATGATCCCCGGATATTCCACCCGAATAAGAAACAGGACAGTCGGATCTCGGCCGGCTGACCAGATGCAGCCGGACAGGGTAGGACGGATCGGCTACCACCCGGTAGCTGGACCATGAGGAGGTAGCCGGATACAACAAGCATAGCCGGATCCAATCAAAGGGACAGGACGACGTGCGTATCAGTGCACGGTACGCCCTGTACGACGACAAGACGAGCAACCACCCACCCATACCGAAGACTTGGCGTGGCTGACGGGGGAACAGTGGCCTGTGCTGACGACGGGCTCGCACGGCGTCCACTGTGCCCACGACATCCATACCGCTCATACACCGATGTGACATACCATGCCGGGTACTGTAGATGACTAGCCGGCTGGGACCCGCCTGTGAGGCCCGCCAGTCGGACTAGCCAGTGAGACCCTTGCCCCTCTTCCTATATAAGGAGAGGGAGGGCCTCAGTAGAAAGGGTTGGTCTCAGTTCATTTAAGACAGTAGCTAAAGAATATAGCTCGAGGAGCACTTGTATCTCATATATTCCACATAGTCAGATCGGGCAGGAGTAGGGGCTTTACCTCACCACGAGGGCCCCGAACCTGGGTACTTCTTGCGTCACGCTACGCTCGCTCGTATCCAATCTCGCCTGCGGACACCGTCGATAGCTTTCCTGCTAGTCCCCACACCTCTATCTAACCTTTTTTAGGTACTGCCGTTCCCAATACAACGACATGGAGTCCAGTAGTCGACCCGACATAAGTTACTAGTGGCGTTGGGATTGTAGGCATGCCACTAATATAATGTTTCATAATTTTTGTTGCATAATAAAAATCCACCATCAAAACAAACTCCACCATGTTGGATTATTAGGCATAATGTTCATAATTAATTTCGATATATAAATCATGACTACACTAGCTATGAAAACATGAAACTCTAACATACTAGATGTATTAATCAAACCGTAGCAGTGCATACACAAGAACAGCCATGGTGTGGCAACAGATCATATCACAATATACGTATCGATCGGTTATCGATAAAGTCGCCGCTGGTGCAGAGATTGATGTAGCCTGTCGAAGAAGATGGCGTAGCAGACGCCGTGCACGTGGATGCTCTTGAGGCCCAGGAAGACGCGCCGTGATGACGAATTTGAGCAGTCGCGCGGAGCACTTCCCAAAAACCTTATTCGCCCTCTTCCGTACAGGATCACAAAGGCGAGTGGTTCTGGAGACTTGCTCTCCCGTCCGCCGGTGCACGACAGCACGCGGAATGGAGTAGACTATGGTTGCGGTGCAAGTAGAGAGGAGGCACAACCCTAGATTGGTTTTTGGTGTGTCCGTGGTGGAAGCCGCATAAACGCTTATATAGAGCGGCTCGGGAAACCCTCACAGGGCATGTCGTGTACCAAGCCCACGTTGCGCATGTTCACGTCGATTGTAGATAGCCTACGATCCAGGAGCGATCCGAATCTACTAACTATTGACATATCTGTCAAAGCCGCACCAGTTTTTCCAAGCAGCAAAAAGCTCGGCTCGACAAGATTCCCGCAACCTGCATGCGCGCGTAGTGACGGGCAGGTGAGCGGCGTCGGAGGAGGAGGAGCACACGTGTAGCACTTCTTTTTTCACTCACTTAGAAAGTGATGAAATACTCTACCTTATATATAAGGTGGTGTAATCCTTCTCCAACTTTTCATGTGGGACTAAAATTTAGATCTCACCCCACTCACATGTGAGCTGCCACCAAATTAGGTCAAATCACACATGGGCTTCTACACACATAGGCTTTGAGATTTAGGGAAAATCTGAAATCACACATGAGTCTAATGTTTTAGCCCATTATTTCTAACAATCCCCCACCAGATCTCAAATGCCCATTTGAATATTTTCTAATCCTTGCTACTTGTTTATATACCAGTGTTTCAACAAAGACTGTTAAGTTGAACTTCTGCCTAGAATCTTGAGATACATCTATCAGTAACTTGAACAATGGACGAACCTTAAATTGCAAGTTTGCTGCCAATAGATTTCACTCAAAAGCATAACTAGTACCTGACTTCCAGTAGCCTACCCCGCGGGTTTACTTGAGACCACCCAAGTCTCATAGACCACGACATTTACAGTCAATCTTATATAGGTGTGTTCTTTCAAGAATGCCTTGTAGGACGGTATCTTTACTAGTTATAGCCAACAGAAACACATAATTCACCGAGTAGTCCCAGTTGTATCTTCCCGTCACACAGGAGACAATTCCCGATCTTGAAGCATATTGCCTTTACGTGCTCCTTCGGATACCCAACATGCACCTTTATGGACACCCTTTTACGAGATGACGGTTGATACAGTCAAAGCACCCTTCGGTAACAGTGATTAATATGATCTAACGGTCTAAGGATTAGGACAATCTGTTTCTTGACAATTGCAACGTGAACTAAGTGACATGATTGTGCTACAATAATCATTAGTGGAAGTGTCCATCATATCATACCAGATGATATGACTTTATTGTCAGTGACTTTTGTTTAGCCCATGATCAGGAAACCTTGATCATTGTATGCCCAATGAACTAGTTGAATAGAGGCTACTAGGAACCTGGTTTGTTTGTATACCACACATGTATTAATGTTTCCGCTTGATACAGTTATAGCATGATATAACACTATTATGAACTAATTAGATATGACAATAAAACCCTTTTATTATTTGCCTTTAGAGCATATCTCCTTCAGTCTCCCACTTGCACTAGAGTACAAATAATCTACTTGCATTGCTACTAATTATAAACCATATCTTCATATGCGTTTATTGATCATGCTTGCTCATGGAGGACTTACTCTCCTAAATCTGTTTCACCAGATTCATAAGGTCCTATTTTGTAAGTCATTAATGTCAACTGTTATGACATTCACACCATTATCATATAATGTGTTTTAGCATTTTGGTGACAAAGTGAGACTTCTGTTTTCTAGTATATATCATGACCATCTATCAATTGAAGGAACTTTCAAGATGTCATATATAACTATAAACACACTCAGTCGAAAGTCGAACTTTCTCTAGACCAAAACTATACTTGCTAACATTGAAGTGTCCTAATACTTCTATATCTATGTAAATTCTAATCAAAGTGTAATACTTTCACTTTGATGTCTAGCCACGCTTTCACTGCGTTCAAACTTAACTCTGATTCGGTGATTCAGAAATCACTCTAGAATCTTTTTTCTTCATATATCTAAGAACTTGGGTCACATTATGTCAAGTATAAACAACATGGGTTTTACATTCGAAAAACTATGACCAAGGCATAGTTGATGCAATGCATCTCTTTTCCCTGTTTTAACCATTGTCGTAAACACCAAGTCATTACTCAATACTTCTCCTAATCGTTCAAGTAAGAACAAATTATTTGCTTGAATTCATTTTGAACTCCTTTCAGAATCTCAACTAGGTCCTTCTGAACACTTTTAGAATTCTCCAAGTACTTTAACCTTTAATGTTCACTAATCATCTTGATCTAATCAAATAGATCCACTATATTTAATTCAAGTTTAATTTCATCCATCTAATGATCTAATCATTTCTAATACCAAACACATTGTTCACTAATATATCTATTACATATTCTAGAACATTGTCACACTCCCACTCAAATGTTTCATCAATATTTGACATCCTAGGATGTCGCTCATCTCCCACTCAAATATGTCGTCCACATATTCTATTAGGGAAACTACTTAGCTCCTAGTCAATTTGTAGTCTTTTCTTGATAATTCTGGCAAATCCAAAATTCTTTGATCTTGCATCAAATTGAGAATTTCCGTTACAAGACTTCAGCAATTCCTGATTGATCAAAACTTGTATTTTACCTGTTACAACCTTTCTCTTCATACTCTTGAAGACTTTGCAGTTTTGAATAGTCCTTTACCAATTTACAAATGGACTTATTTGCTGATTAAATCCAATAGACATTAAGCATTTGTCAAAATAGCTTTGTGACAAAATAAGCTTTTATGTCTTCCTTTTTTAAGTTTCATTTCCATCCTTTCAACTTTGAAGTTTACTAGGAAGGATTAAGTAAATTCCATTACTTAATGAGAGCAGGTAACTTTTACTTCATAATCTCAAATGTTACTTAATTTGGGATTTCATGACTTTGAGTAATTTCTTGTACTTAGATCCATCAAACTTTCTATGTAGTTCGTAGGTATGTCTTATTCCAATAATAGGACAAGTGAATAAAGAATGGAATTTTGCAACTAGCAGAACAAGTTCTTAAATCCTACTTTCACAAAGTATTAGCTGAAACATTTTATGATCATACCATTCTAGTTTCCCTCTATTTGTAAAGATTGTTTCCGGAACATATTCCGTTCTACATTCTTGACAATTCGAAGGTGACATGGGTATACCCTACAGGTACTCGAGCTTGGTATATACGGCCTGAGTACAGCGGAAGCCCACGGTGTCGCCAAGGCCCAAATGGAGAACTCGAGTAGCCTACGGACTCTCGATTGCTTGAAGAACAAGAAGAGACTAAAGATAGAAAGTTCAAAAGGAAAACCCTAACTTGTAACCGACTCGACCTGCTACCCGAGACCTAGCCTATCTATATAAAGGCTAGGAGGGGGCGGCGAGGAGGACACATGCAACCCTAGTTTCCACAACCCTTGCCAGATTGCATCTGCGCACCATTGTAATCTTCGATTCCTTCAATAATTCCACGAGCAGACAAGCAGGAGTAGGGACCTCTGCGAGGCCTGAACCTGGGTAAATCTTCGAATCCCCTGTGTGCTTGTTTGCTAGCCGATAGATGTCTCTAGCGCTCCCTCCTTCTCCAAAACCCAAGTCCATAACAATGGGCATTGATGACTTAAACCCTCGTCAATTGGCGTCGTCCATGGGAAGTGGGAGTGCTGATGTTGCGTCTTCTTCGGCCCCATCAACCGCGATCTACAACTCTGCAACAACAGAGATTCGCCAGCTCTTCGGCATGTTCGACTTCACCGTCCACACGCCGGCCACTCGCCCGGCTTTCGAGTCTGTGGGCGACGCAATCAGCTTGGCGATCGGGAGCTTCCGCTTCCAAGTTGGGTAGATGGGCACGCTTCGCATGCCTGACCAGCCGACGACACCATCGATTGCTCCAGCATCGTGGTTCCCTCCACCGATCGGCACCCTCAGTGAGCTCAACGCCTCGACAACAGTCGAGAATACGGTCAGCGATAGTAGTCGCGAATCTGATCTGAGTGATCTGGCAACTGAAGATGGAGCCTACGGTTCTGGATCTGAAAGTTGTGGGAGCAGCAGCTTCCCCAACCACTTCATGTGCGCCGTCATCAATGCAGGCAACTGATGGCTCAATACACGGCGCCCAGAAAAGTGCTTGGTGCGTGGTGTTGATGTAGAGCTCGTTGGGAACCCCAAGAGGAAGGTATGATGAGCACAGCAGCAAGTTTCCCTCAGTTATGAAACCAAGGTTTAATCGAACCAGTAGGAGCAAGGAAACACCTCAAAGGTGTTACTAGCTGAGCTTTGGCAGGGCGCACTACCGGTGCTAGTAGCAACATGGAGACCTGCACAACACAACCACAGAACTTTGTTCCCAACTTGCGATGAGGTTGTCAATCTCACCGTGTTTTGCGGAAAACAAAGGATTAAACGTATCGAATGGAAAGAAGTAAAAGTTTGCAGAAAGTAAACATAAAGAAGTAAACAGTTGTAGATTGTATGAAAAGAGAAAGGACCGGGATCCATAGTTCACTAGAGGTGGCTCTCCTTAGAGAGATAACATGATGGGTGAACAAATTACAGCGGGGCAATTGACAAACACCGAGAAAGCAATACATGCATATACTAATCATCTTGACTCCTTTGAGACTTGATTGGGCAATACAACATAATTCATAGACCGCCATCCAACTGCATCTATGACTAATAATCCACCTTCAGGTTATCATCCGAACCCCCTCCAGTATTAAGTTGCAAGCAACAGATTATTGCTTTACGAACTGCGTGTATGGTAAACAATACGATTGCTCTATGAACAAAGGATTGTTGTTGTTTTCTCCCTAGTAGCAACAACACATCTAGTGCCTTAGAGATTTCTATCACTTCCCCAGATTACCAGAGGCATGAACCCACTATCGAGCATAAATGCTAACTCTTGGAGTTGCTAGCATCTACTTGGCCAAGATAGCTACTAACAACGGAAAGCATGCGAGATCTCAAATAACAAAGACATGATAGAATCAATAATCAATCTGAAATAGCATCTCAATATCCATCGGATCCCCGCAAACACAACATGTATGGATTACAAATAGATGATCTTGATCATGAATGGAGCTCACAAGATCTAAACATGAAAGCACAAAGGAGGAGAAACCAGCCATCTAGCTACTACATGGATCCGTAGTCCAAGGATGAACTACTCACGCATCACACCGGAGGCTTGCATGGTGATGAAGAAGGCCTCCAGGGTGAATTCCCCTCTCTGGCAGGGTGCCGGGAAGAGCTTCAGATCCCTCCCGATCTAGGGATGGATATGACGGAGGCTATAGACTCTTTCGTGGATTTTTGATTAGGTCCTAGGGTTTTCGTCCCGAGGGCAACTTATAGGCGGAAGGAGAGGCCGAGGGGGTGTCGGGGGCGGCCAGACCACCCCCTGGCACGGGCCAGGCCTGGCCGCGCGGCCAGGTGGTGTGGCCGGCCCCCAGCCCTTCTCCATCTCGTATTCTGGCACTTGATCCCTTCCGGAAAAATAGGCACTTTGGTTTTTGTCCCGTCCAATTCCGAGAATATTTATTTTCTGACTTTTCTGGAACCAAAAACAACAGAAAACAGGCAGCTGGCATTGTGGCTCTTGTTAATAGGTTAGTCCAAGAAATCATAATAAAAGTACTCCAAAGTTGGAACAAAACACAAGAAAGTGGATAAAACCAAGCATGGAACATCAAAAATTATAGATACATTTGCAATGTACCAGCGACACCTCCGCCAATCATGACAACTTGGGCAACAACGGCCACGGAGCCGACCCGCCAAATGGCGGCATACCCAATGGCGGACCATCGCTAAACGGCGCCCCCGTCAACAACGGGGGAGCAGTCGAGCCTCCAACTATAATAAACGAGCAGACTGGCGAACGCGTCGTGATCAGGCTCAACGAACTCGAGTTGGCTCGCTGCCATGATGCCCTACGGGGCAACCCTCTACCCTTTGGCTCCCCGCAAGAACTGCTAATGGGCTACCATTGGCTCCTGAAGGAGGAATTCAAGCGCCAAGTGCAAACAATCACGCAACTCGAGGCACGCAAAAAGGCGGCAGATGAGCCGAGTCTTCGACGTGCTGGGATCTCCTCCCATGGAGGATCCTCCTCAAAGGGCAATGAGCACATCGCAAACAAGAGGCGATCCCGGATGGCTCATCTCACTTATACATTGCAAATGTATCTATAATTTTTGATGTTCCATGCTTAGTTTTATCCACTTTCTTGTGTTTTGTCCACACTTTGGAGTACTTTTCATATGATTTCTTGGACTAACCTATCAACAAGAGCCACAGTGCCAGCTTGTAGCATCCCATCTGTCTTACAACAACAGCTTCCAGAAAAGTCTAAAGATGGCACCATTTGAGGTTCTCTATGGACGCAAATGCAGAACCCCGATTGGTTGGTCGGGCGCAGGTGAAAGAACATTGTTTGGCCCCGACATTGTAACTCAAGCGGAGGAGAAGGTTCGCATCATTCTTGAAAATCTGAAGGTTGCTCAAAGTCGCCAGAAGAGCAACTATGACAGAAAGCACACAGACAGGGAGTATGTCCCGGGTGATCTCGTTTACCTTCGTGTCACTCCCATGAGAGGCACGCACCGGTTTGGTATCAAAGGAAAGCTGGCTCCTAGATACATCGGTCCTTTCAAAGTTCATGGAAGAAGAGGACAAGTTGTTTATGCTCTTGAGCTCCCTGAAAAACTCAAGGTCCATGATGTTTTCCATATCTCTCAACTCAAGAAGTGCTTCAAGGATCCCGGCAGGACCGTGGACCATGAACTCATCAATCTCCAAGAAGATCTGTCTTATCAAGAACACCCCATAAAAATCCTAGAAGTCGTAGAAAGAAGGACTCGCAACAAGTCCATCAAGTTCTGCAAGGTGCAGTGGTCGCACCATTCCGTTGATGAAGCCACTTGGGAACGCGAGGATGAGCTCCGTGCCAAGTATCCTACCCTCTTCGTGTCTTCTTCTTCTTCCTAGAATCTCGGGGCGAGATTCCTGTTTAGTGGGGGAGAGTTGTAGCATCCTATCTGTCTAACATATGTAATGCTACATGGTCTAGTAATATAATTGCTACTTCCTACATATAATTGTTGCATCATAACTATATCATGCTCATGTCATCATGCCACCTTGCATTTGAGCATCATATAAAACCTTTTTCATTTGGTTCTTATCTCATATGCATTATGAATTGTATTTGGCTCTTGATATGTTGTATTTGGTTCTTGATAAATGCTTGATGCCCAAGTTGAGTTGGGGGCATATATTTTATTCAACTCCACCACCTTTTCCTTGTCACCACCTTATAATTCCACCATCCTAATTATCCTTGAGCTTTTACATTTTTCCTTTGGCATTTAATCTAGCTCATGTGGGTTGGGATGGATCCACTTCTATTTTTCCACATGCCCTTACACTAGCATCATGTTATTTTCACATTATTGATATGTGGAGCCACCTTTGCATTCCCTGTGAGTGGTACCCCTTTTTCTAGCTTCCATATGGGTTGTTGTGGAATATTTGCTTCTGTTGGAATATTTTGAGGATATTATGCATCTAGTGGAATATACACACTAGCATGTCCAAATTATATTCAAATTTGAGCATCTCCATCTACTCCACTTGGAACATCTTTCTAATTCTTTTAGCTTGGCCTTACTCCATGTTTTGGAATGCATGTGTATAAATGCCATGATTATTATTTTGTTTTCACAAGATTAGACATGGTATTTAATGCCCATGCATGGGCCATGCAACAAGCCTCACCATCTTATCTTTCTTTGGTTTTTCTTGGATTTTGAGTGGATATCCTCTTTTGAGCTCTCTTTCTCTCAAACCTTCTAACCTTGATCTTGTTCCTTGCCATGTGCATCAAGCCATCCCTACCTCTCACCTCCTCCATGCATGCTCATGTGAGATCACCCCATGTCCATTTCCCCCCCTACTTGATCATGCACATGACCATGCATCACCAAAAACCTACCTCTCCATCTCACCATCCCTTTTCACCTTTTGCTTGATCTTGCATTTGATCATGTTTAACCCCTTAACACATCTCTCTCTCCCTTAAAACCCTAACCCTAACCACCCTACCCCACCTTATCTAGCTACCCTCACCTTACCATCCCTCTCTAACCCGAGCCATCACCACCACCCCAGCCCGAATCTACCCTGGCTCGACACCTAACCTAGATAACCACCCCATCCCGAGCCTTCCCCCTCTAACCCTAGACCTAGCCGAGCATCTCTCTCTCTTGGCCCCTCTCTCTCTTGCTGCACAAGGGCCCCATACCCGAGCCACCCTGCGCCCTGGCCCAGCTGCAGCCGCCCATGCCCCTGCCCTGGCCTTCCCACGTCGAGCACGTGAGGGAGGAGAAGCAAAAAGGTGGCCGAAGCCACCTTTTCTCCACCCGATCCCCCACGGCACCCCTCTCTCTCATCGTCCTTATCTACCCCTCCCCCCTCTCTGCCTTGCACCCCAGATCCACCCCGGGCCCTGCCCAGCCACTCCTCTCTCCCCCACCTGCCGCTTTCCCCTCTCTCCTCTGTCGCCATCCACCGTCGGTGTCAACCACCGTCCCCTCGAAACAGGCGGAGGGCGTGGCGTTTTGGTGTCGAGGAAGATCGAGGCGAGTCTCTGCGTCGCTCCCGTGCCCGCAGACGAGGAGGAGACAGCCCCTGTGCCGCCGATCGCCGACGAGCTGACGCACAAACCCTAGCTCCGGCCGCTAGCGTCACCGTCGCCCCTCTGCTTCCCGGGCCGTCCCACCACCACCAACGTCACCGCGGTGAGCCAACCTTCCTCCCAGACAACCTCCCTCCGTTCACCGCTCCCTGTACGCGCCACACCGCCGGACGAGCGCGTTCGGTGCAACGCGCTCGCCGTCGTCGAGGACCGTCCTCTCGCCGGATACGCCTTACCTAGCCGCACAGCAGCAACCTAGCATCAATCCCACCTAACCGCACTGGTTCCGGCCCTCTACGCGCGCGCCCAGATCGCGAGTTCGAGCCCCGCCGCGCCGCGCGTTACGCTATCGTTTCCGTCAGTAAAGTCACAGAAGAAAAACAGTAGCCGTGGCTATCTTGCAGATACCCCCACCCCCACCTTTTTGTCTCTCAACCCACGCTCCACCCTAACCCCACCTGTCAGCCACCGTGGTTGTTTTACAAAGAAACACCCGCAAAGTCTGGACCTCAACCCGCGGTCCCTGGCTCTGCCGCGTGGCACCCGCTCGCTCAGCTGGGTCCCGTAGGACCTCGAGTACTTGATTATTGTTCCTTGATTCCGAGCACTATCCACATCCGGGAGGCCTTATGGACCCTCCTAAGCCAGAGCTTGATTCATTTCTATTTCGTGGGGCCACAAAGTAGTTTGGGGCTTTGTTACTATCCTGTACTTATGCCATGTGTTACTGTTTTATTTAAGATTGTGCGAGGAGGACCTGTACTGTTTAGGATTGCGCAGTGTTTCCGTGGTATCGACAAGCCCAGTCACACTTTCGGGGTCCCAGTCGTTTACAGCCATTGGCGCAAACCTTGGGTCCGTCTCGGAGCCGTACAACTTCGTTGCGGGTAGCTTAATGGGGTGGCCCCCTGAAATATTTCTGAATCCTGTGATCGCTTTGTCGTGAATGCCTCGTTGGGTTTTGAGTTGGTTTTTCCGAGGTTGATCGAGTGTGTGTTGCTATTTGTGCACCCCTACAGGGTAAATCTTTCTGAAAGCCATGTCCGCGGTTATGGACGACTTGGAGCACAGTTTCTCGATCATAGACAAGTATAACTAAAGCACCGCTTTTAATTTGACTAAGTAACTGACTAGTAAATAGTGCAATACTCATGGAATGGTTAATAAAACTGCCAACGGATGGGTTGTTCGTCCGCTTTCTCGTTGGTAAGCGAGAAGGAGGATGGATCTGTTAATTATACTGTTATAACTGTTGTTACTAATTAACGGACATCCGTCTATCATTGGTTAGGCGGATGGTTAGCGAGTATCTATAGATTTGTAGTTATTATCTTTTGCTGCAATTGCGTCATCCCGGGTATATGTCCCCTTTAGAGGCATAAAGACTTGATGAGTACCCCTAGGGTCTCACACGATAAATTGTTTGATTCAGATGAACAGGTGTATTCGCAAGATGGATACTGGGTGGAGGAGACGGATGATGTTGGCAACGATCACTCGGTGTAGAGATTCCGGGGATGGGGATCCGCGAGATCTGTGGGCGGGATGTGTTTATTTATGTGGCATCTTATGCCGATTTGCTTCTTATCCGTACTCGGATCTTGTTTTACGCTTCCGCCTGATACTCTGATGTTTGATGTACGAGGAGCTACCCTAAACTATTATCTCTATCTAGGATATTTGGATCTTGCCATATGGAGTTGCAATATTTCTATTTCTTTTAGCTAGAATGGCTCTGAAAACTGTTGTATGGTGGCTTGCATACATACTCACTTGTGTATGTAGTTGATCCCTTTGCCTGCCGATTACGCCGCTCGTTCTTGTCCCGATGTTCTGGAAGTGGTTAGGACGGCCGACAGGTCTACCTGTGAGTGGCCCCTGGCCCCACCGTACTATTTTAACCACTTTCGCTCATCCAGGCATGCACCTTAGAGCGTAATTCACCGAGGTAGTTATAATTGGTATCAGAGCCATCCCGCCCTTCAGGGTCTCAGCCAAATGGTCGTTGTCAGTCTAGCAAATTTTTTTGGTAGCTATGTATACTAGGGAAAAACAAAAACGTGAGAGTAGGACTGCTTCCATTTTTCTTCTTACCCACCCACCCTCCCTTTTTCTGGTAAGGAAGTGTAACATTTTCAATCCTCTTCTAAAATTCAAACTAGGATTCACGTGTTCTGGGTTCCGTAGTACCATAGGTTGTGTGTGTGTGTGTGAATTCCTTGTCTATCTGTTGCATCCAAATGTTATCTCTATCTGCCTTTTGGTTATCAACTGTTGGTACATTCCATACCGACACGCCTTTGTAAACCGATGCGATCTATCTGATTCGTTGTATACCGGTGCGATCTGTCTTATTCTTTGTTATCTGATGTTATCTTGTTTGGGGTGTTCGTTTCCGTAGTTACTAATCTTTAGGTTCATTTTAAGAAGAAGGTGTTGGGATATGTGTTTTACTTATTCATGTGCGGAGTAATGATTTGAGTGTGGGATGGAGTCGCGACCATACCACTACTTTTATCATTCGCACTTGTATATTGAATTGGTAGAGTTACTAATCTTTATTCGTTAAGTGGTTTTGCGCATATAGTGGTATTTTAATGCCGAAATTGTGGAAATTTTTTCTTTGATTAGCTTGTGTACCACACTCCTTGTTCAGTCGTGTGCGTTATGCTTAATATCTTCTAGGTGCTTTGAACTTTGTTGATATTTTAATATCATCTTAGTAATTTGTATCCTTAAATCTTGGTTAATTCCATTTTAGTACTATTTTGGATTATTATTATTCTCCATTATGGTACTGACTTGAGTTTTATATCAATCACAGGATGGCACCACCACGCCGTTCTGAGGAGGACATACCACCTGAACTGGGAGCTGCGTTGGCAAGTATTGCTAATGCCTTGGGAGCAATGCAACAGAACCAACAGCGATTTGAAGAAACTGTCAGGAGGAATGAGTTTGTCCCGCTACCTCCACCTCCCAAGCGAGGAGACATCAAGAGTTTTCTGAAGTTCAACCCGCGCCACTTTGAGGTGTCTGATCAGCCACTTGATGTTGATGATTGGTTGCGTGAGATGTCAAGGTTGCTGATGTCTGCTGATGTTCCTGAGCAAGAATGGGTAAAATGTGCCACTCACCTTCTGAAGGGAGATGCAGCTCTGTGGTGGGAGAATTACCTCAAGGCAGACCACTCTGGTTTTTAGCCTACTTGGGAGCAGTTCACTGGGGCTTTTAAAGAGCAATATCTGTCAGAAATTGTCATGGAAAGGATGAAGGAAGTGTTTCTCAACCTCAAGCAGGGCAATGACAATGTCAATACCTATATCAGAAACTTCATGAATCTTTCTCGGTATGGTGGCGATGAGATCTCTGATGACAAGAAGAAGCAAAAGAAGTTCAGGCAAGGGCTCAATGCATCAATCAAATATGCAATCACTCATGCAAGGCCGGGGTCTTTTCTGAAGGGAATATGCCTGAGAGGCAATAATAAAGTGGTTATTATCTTATTCCATGTTTATGATAAATGTTTATTTTATATGCTAGAATTGTATTGATCGGAAACATCAATACATGTGTGTTTAATAAACAAAAAGGGTTCCTAGTTATGCCTCTCTTATAGACTAGCTTGTTGATTAACAAGATGATCAAGGTTTCCTGATCATGGACATTGGATGTTGTTAATAACAAGGTCACACCATTGGAGGAATGATGTGATGAACATTCATCTGAAGTATAGCATTACGATCAAGTCATTATGTTTATATTGCTATAACATCCTACGAAGTAATCTTTATCCTTAGACCATGAGATCATGTTAATTGCTAACACCGGAAGAGTATCTTGATAACATCAAACGTCACACCGTAACAGGGTGACTATAAAGGTGGGTTCAGTGCTACGAAGGTGTTATGTTGAGGCTCATGGATCAAGAGTGGGATTTGTCCATCCCGATGACGGATAGATATACTCTGGGCCCTCTCGGTGATATCACATTGAAATAGCTTGCAAGCAAGTGATGTGATCACTAGAATGTTATATCACGGGAACGAGAAAAGAGTGCATGTCGATAATGAGATCAATCTAGGTATGGAGATACCGATGATCGAATCTCGGACATGTAATATATCGCGAGACAAAGGGATTTAGTTACTAGCGTTAAAGGTTCTCACGATCACGGAAGTCATCGTTGAATGTGTAGGAGTCAGTATGGATCTCCAGGTCCCGCTGCTGATTATTGATCGGAGAGGGGTCTCGATCATGTCTGCATTATTCGCGAACCGTAGGGTGACACACTTAAGGGATACCGACACCATTTGGAGCAAATATGTTTCAGATAAAGATTTAAGAAAGCGCTGGAATTATTTCAATAGACAGCAAAACTGTTTCGGGTGAAATTGCTGAAATTGGTTCTGCATGTAATATTGAAATGTTGCAGGGGGTTTTATGTGAATGTTTGTTAATTAAAGTAATTAACAAAATTCTGAATAAAAATAATAAAAGAGTTTTATTAAATGAGAGAGCATTAAATTTGGAGAAATTTAATGCATTTAAAGTGGAGACTTTAAAAGAGAATGTGAAGGGGCAAATTTATGTGGAGGGAGTTACCACCACATGAATGGAGGAGGTGAAGAGACACCTCCTCCATGCACCGACCATGAAGGAGGGGCACCCCCTCCTCCTATAAAAGGCCACCCCCTCCTCACTTCTCACACACACCTCCTTGTGAAGGATCTCTCTCCCCCTCTAGTATTATTCCCCATGGTCTCGGATTAGCGAGATACATGTTCCCGGTGGCTTTATCTGGAAAGGAGTTGCTGCTTCTGCTGCTTTGCTAGAGCGAGGGATGGAGGTTGTCGGGGTACCGGACGTGTGTGCGATCACGGATGCACCGCTGCTTTGCGGTGCTGGACTTGGTGATGCTGGAGCTGGATCTGATGGACGTGTTGGAGCCGGACCTGCTAGACTTCATCACGATCTTGAGATCGGCAAGTGTACGACTACATCAACCACGAGTTCCTACTCGTTAACAAACCTCGTTGTCTACGAGGGTAAGTTCTTGTTGGATGTATGTCCACCCGTTGCTTTGTACCTAGTAGATAGATCTTGGCGTGTAGTTCACACCATAGGAAACTTTTTGTTTTCTATGCTGCGGACCCAAAAGTGGTATCAGAGCCTGATCTATGCGTAGGTGCTTTGCATGGGTAGTACACATATATTTATATGTGGGCGATGATGATCATGTTATTGCTTCTTTCATGTATTTTGGATATTGGTGGCATAGTGGGATGAAGCGGCCCGGACCAACCTTACATGTCATCGTACATGAGACCGGTTCCACGACTGACATGCAACTTGTTTTACATAAGTGGCTGGCGGGTGTCTGTCTCTCCTACTATAGTCAATATCTGATTTACAACGAGTTGCTAATAACTTAGTTATCCTCGTTGTGGTTCATGTTCGTAGGTAAGAACGGTTCTATCTCCGATAGCCCTAAGCCACGTAAAACTTGCAATTGATAAATTAGAGGCGTCTAGTTTAGATCGTTGTTGGGATAGTGTCTTGATATGGTATTGTTGTAAGTAGATGTATGATAGATACTCTTACAACACATTCAACGTGTAAGTTCCATAGACCTTGGCCTTACACACAAAGGAATGATAGAGATCATACCACGATGCAAATGATAGAGATCAAATGCATGGACCATATCATCTCACTTTACACATTAGATGTTAGCATCTTATACTGCTAGTTTGGCGCTTTCTGTAGCATTGTAAGATGATCCCTCATTTAAATATCAAGATAAAATGTATTCTTCCTTAAGTATGCACCATTCTATGGATCGTGTTTCGAGACATCACGTGATGATCGGGTGTTCTCAACTCTACGCTTTCATGCAATGGGTGTAAGACAGTTTTACACACGCGAATACTAAGGTTCTTACTTGGCGAGCCTAGCATGTACAGACATGGCCTCGGAACACGAACCGAAAGGTTAAGCATGAGTCACATAGTTGATGTGATGACCATATTGGTGCTCGCCTTTGAAGCTACACCGACTCACGTGATGACCGGACTTGGTGTAGTGGATTTGGTTCATGTAATCACAAAAAAGGCACGAGGGATGTCGTTTTTGAGTGGGAGTTCATTTCTAATTTGGATTAGTCAAACTCAATTTGTCATAAACTAAATCGAAGTGAATTTGCATAATTTGTTGTATTCATTGGCATCTGTTCACTACCTTATGCTTAGTTTTAATTGAGATAATAGAACTATAGAATTCTGGATATTTACTTTACGAACTGGTATCGTATTGTTTTGAATGTCAATTTAAAGTTTATAAGTCCTATTGCAAACTTTCAGCAAACTCTATTTACTCCATGAAGTTTAATAAGTAGTATTAAATCAAGAGTAAGAATTCCAATGTTAGTATCTAAAGTATCATGTTTGCCTCCATGATTATTGATATTCAAAAAGTTGTTTTAATATCAAGATTATATTGGAGCTGGAAATTGTTTCAGAAACCATCATGTGTGAAAGATATTGTGATATATGAAACAGTGTTTTTGGTTGCATTATGATAGAGTATAATTTAGCGAAATACATGTTCTCATATTGTATGAGAATTTGTGAAGGATGGAGATGCTAGGCATCCGAACCTACCAAAAAGGTTTTGGGAACTGATATTATACTCGCGATTCTTCCTTATAGGCTATAGTAGCTTGATCATGAAAGTTGTCTTGATAAGGATGAATAGAAGATGTAAGTAAAATGTTTACTACACTAATAGATTACTAAAGAATGGCTTTTTGAAAGAACACCAAACATTTGATGATGGTGATCCACTTCAAAGTGCAAGTCCAAAGGTATTAGTAGTTGACTATATACGCTTTGTACCATGTGTCATGTTGATGACACCACTATTGATGTTGATAGATTCTTTTAAAAGAAAAGGAATTGCTGAAAGAGAATCTATAAAATATTTGGCAGAAAATAAAAGGTTGGAGATGTCCAACTTAGGTATATAGAAGATATACATGTTATGGCTATATTCCTTTCTTGTTAAACAATGTGGTTCTTAGCTATTGGATACCGGTATTGGATACCGAATTGGTTGGTATGAAGTGTCATACAGGACAACGCAATTCATGAACTACAATGGCCTAAGTAACCAGCAAGAGAATGAGTGATGATATTCATTGAAAACAAATAAAGTGTTATTGTGTTTTTCGTTGTCATCAAAACAAGCCTTCAAGATTTGTTTAAATAATTGTTATTTTGTTCTGGTATCATGAGAACAATGGCTGTTCAAATAATTACCGTATTCCATAAAGGATGGATGAACTTTTACAAGTCTAGTGGGAGAAATCACATCCATAAACATTATTGCTAAAATGCCACAAGACAAATGATTAAAAGATCACTTATGAAGTGACATCGCTGTTTAAATTATATTGGAAAGAAAACATGAAGAAACTCCATGTTGATGGATTTTTGGAGTCTTTGATTTTGATCAATTGACGCATGTGAGACTTTCCTCGAGATAATTGAAACTCCGTCCATAGGCCAGAGAGGAACGGATGACTAGCTTATTGGAAATTGTGCATGCTGATGTGCATAGTCCATTATGTGTAGCCATATGCGATGGATCTTTTTCCTTCATATGCTTTCTTCGAAAATTTGAGTGAATATATATGTATATTTACTTAATAAGGAAGAAGTATGAAACATTTGAAAGTTGTTCAAAGACTTTCAAGATGAAGTGAAAAATCATTGTAACAAGAAAATAAAAGAGTTTATGATTTGATCGTAAAGGAAGATATTTGAGTTACATGTTTAGCAAAAACACCTAAGACTTGAGGAATTGTTCCATGATTTGTGTTTCTCGATAAACCATAGGAGTATGGCATATTCGAGAGATGAAATCAAACCATGTTTGACATGGTAAGATCAAAGGTGACATTTATAAAACTGCCATTATGTTTTAAGGATTGAAGCTTTAGAGACTACCACTTTTACACTGAAAAGAGCACCATCGTGATCCATTGAAATGACACCATATGAGTTATGGTTTGGGATAAAACCCGAATTGTCTTTTCTTAAATTTTGGTATGCTATGCATAAGTAAAATGTTTACAACCAAAGTCAGATAAGCACGTCTTTGTAGGTTATCCCAAAGAATTTGTTGGGAATTTCTCCATAACACCAAGGACAAAAGAGTTTGTTACTTGGAACGTCAAGTTCCTTGAGAAGGAATTTTTCGTGAAAAGTTAAGTGGGAGGACAATAGAACTTTGATAAGGTTGTTGAACCTTAGCTATATGTGCTAAGTAGCGCAGCGCCGGAAAGTGTCCCGGTGGCAGCCACAATGCTCATGGCTCTCGTGATTACAAAAGGTGTGATCTCGGAGATTAGAGTTCCTATAGAACCGTGTGGGTCGGTAAGAATCAAATAGTAAGATTTGATAAACAAGTCGTTATTGTTTTGACAATGATGAACCAACTACATGCAAAGAAGCGATGATGGGCCCTGACTCCATAAAATGACTAGAAGTCATAGAATCTGTGATAGTATCCATACACGAGAAATCAAGTTTCTGAACTTGGAAGACCCTCCGGGAAGGTGTAAAGCCTATCAGTCGTGTTTGGATCTATAAAGAAATAGACATGGATGTTTGACATCTATGAAATAGTCGACATGTCGGAAAGAAGTTTATGGCAATGTTCAAGGAGTTGACTATGACATGATATGATCTTTCATAGCGATATATAGTCTTGACGGATTAATGTAGCAACCACTACATATAATTTGGTATATGGTAGTTGAATAAACAAAACAAGGTTCTTCTAATAGAACGGTAACCTAGGACATGCAAATGACATGGTCCGAAGGGTTTTGTTAATTCAAAGGGTGCTAAAAGGGCATGTAAACTTCAATAGTTGAAGTAAGCATAGCAGAGTTGGAATCTTCACCATGATGAAACTGTTAAAAGAGTTTAAATTCATCGGAGATGATGAAGATGCTTGCATTTGCAAGAAATTAAGTGGGAGTGCTGAGACATATTTCTAATACATTATGTAGAGGACATATTGTTGATTGGAAATGATGTATCTTGAATTGACACAAGTTAAGGATTTCATTAAAATAAGATTTCGATGAAAGACTTGGGCAAACCCGGAATATTAGGCATCAATATCTATATGGATAGATTAAGGCGCTAATATGGTTGTGCCAGACATACATATATGAGATATTGAAAGGGTTCAATATGGAAACAACAAGAAAGGTTCTTGCTGCATGGAAAGAATTGTATTCAGATTCAAGTGTTTCAACACTTGCTGAGTAAAACACATGAAGATTCTGATCGATTATACCATGATATGTATATATCCAAAATGTCCTATGCTCTAAATGTTATGAGCATATACCAGAATGATTCATAAGATGATCATTGGACAATAGTAAAGATATTCTTATGAGCTTTGGAAGAACTAAGAATATATCATGTATAAGTGACAAATAGTTAAAGGTAGTTCATTATAAAGTGTTACATTGATACTAGTTTTGTCACAAGATACAAATTAAATTTATCTCAATTTAGACTATGGATGGCACAATATAATGGAAAGGATGTTCCATGATGGATTTGGATGAGTTCCAAAGTTGAGATATTGTGACGGATACTACAACAAAAGGCTAAGTATATGACTGCTATAGTAGCAGCATAGGAGGGCATTTGTGTTAAGTAGTTTGTTATCAAACTAGGTGTGGTTCAAAGTGGGCTAATACTATGAAGATATACTGTGTGACAATAATATCAACATATTTTGAGCCGAACGAACTAAAGGTCTCACCAAAGGACCAAATCTATACAATGCCATCTCATTTGAGAATGAGTGATGCGTAGAGACGCAGAGACATGCAAATACACACAGACCTGAAACTGTCAGATCCAGAGATTATGTTAACCACTAGAAATAGCGTATATGCAACACCAGAAAGCCATAGGTGTTCAATACGCAAAGTTTTTCAAACTAGATTATTGACTCTAGTGCAAGTGGGAGACTGAAGGGAATATGCCCGAGAGGCAATAATAAAGTGGTTATTATCTTATTCCATGTTTATGATAAATGTTTATTTTACATGCTAGAATTTTATTGATCGGAAACATCAATACATGTGTGTTTAATAAACAAAAAGGGTTCCTAGTTATGCCTCTCTTATAGACTAGCTTGTTGATTAACAAAATGATCAAGGTTTCCTGATCATGGACATTGGATGTTGTTAATAACAAGGTCACACCATTGGTGGAATGATGTGATGAACATTCATCCGAAGTATAGCATTACGATCAATTCATTATGTTTATATTACTATAACATCATACGAAGTAATCTTTATCCTTAGACCATGAGATCATGTTAATTGCTAACACCGGAAGAGTATCTTGATAACATCAAACGTCACACCGTAACAGGGTGACTATAAAGGTGGGTTCAGTGCTACAAAGGTGTTATGTTGAGGCTCATGGATCAAGAGTGGGATTTGTCCATCCCGATGACGGATAGATATACTTTGGGCCCTCTCGGTGATATCAAATTGAAATAGCTTGCAAGCAAGTGATGTGATCACTAGAATGTTATATCACGGGAATGAGAAAATAGTGCATGTCGGTAACAAGATCAAACTAGGTATGGAGATACCGATGATCGAATCTCGGACATGTAATATATCGCGAGACAAAGGGATTTAGTTACTAGCGTTAAAGGTTCTCACGATCACAGAAGTCATCGTTGAATGTGTAGGAGTCAGTATGGATCTCCAGGTCCCGCTGCTGATTATTGATCGGAGAGGGGTCTCGATCATGTCTGCATTATTCGCGAACCGTAGGGTGACACACTTAAGGGATACCGACACCATTTGGAGCAAATATGTTTCAGATAAAGATTTAAGAAAGCGCTGGAATTATTTCAATAGACACCGAAACTGTTTTGGGTGAAATTGCTGAAATTGGTTCTGCATGTAATATTGAAATGTTGCAGGGGGTTTTATGTGAATGTTTGTTAATTAAAGTAATTAAAAAAATTCTGAATAAAAATAATAAAAGAGTTTTATTAAATGAGAGAGCATTAAATTTGGAGAAATTTAATGCATTTAAAGTGGAGAGTTTAAAAGAGAATGTGAAGGGGCAAATTTATGTGGAGGGAGTTACCACCACATGAATGGAGGAGGTGAAGAGACACCTCCTCCATGCGCCGGCTATGAAGGAGGGGCACCCCCCCTCCTCACTTCTCACACACACCTCCTTGTGAAGGATCTCTCTCCCCCTCTAGTATTATTCCCCATGGTCTCGGATTAGCGAGATACATGTTCCTGGTGGCTTTATCTGGAAAGGAGTTGCTGCTTCCGCTGCTTTGCTAGAGCGAGGGACGGAGGTTGTCGGGGTACCGGACGTGTGTGCGATCACGGATGCACCGCTGCTTTGCGGTGCTGGACTTGGTGATGCTGGAGCTGGATCTGATGGACGTGCTGGAGCCGGACTTGCTGGACTTCATCACGATCTTGAGATCGGCAAGTGTACGACTACATCAACCACGAGTTCCTACTCGTTAACAAAGCTCGTTGTTTACGAGGGTAAGTTGGATGTATGTCCACCCGTTGCTTTGTACCTAGTAGATAGATCTTGGCGTGTAGTTCACACCGTAGGAAATTTTTTGTTTTCTATGCTGCGGACCCAACATTTTCTAGAACTCCAACATACAGCTCTGCAGGAAGAAGCAAGTAGGCAAGTGTTTGAGGAGTCCAAGAAACACAGCCGCGATGCAGCAAGCTCTTCAGCTATGTCAGCTCCTTCTAAGTGTCGCGTGTGGGTTCCTAACACCCCACCGTCGCTCCCAGCTCCACCAAGACCATGAAGCTATGCGGCAAGGCCACCAAACTCCTTCACCACGGCTCCTAGGGGATACAACCACAACTACCCTGGAGCGCCTGGCGGAGTCCCTGGCTACGCTGCTCCACGTCCACTTGGTGCCTGTTACACCTGTGGAAACACTGGGCATCAACACTGGAATTGTCCAATGAACAACAAAGCTCTTCCACCACCACCTCCAAGACCTGCGGCAAGTTCTTCTATGGTTCGTGCACCTCCACCTCGGGCTCTCAACATCAACACCAAGCCCGGGTCTACGGTTGCTCGTGCCAACTGTGTCAATGTCGCTCAAGCCGAGCATGCACCTGGAGTTGTGATGGGTACGCTTCCTGTTAACTCAGTTCCTGCACGAGTTTTGTTTGATTCTGGTGCATCGCATTCTTTTGTCTCTACAAGTTTTGCTGATGAGAATGGGTTACCTATGGATCCTCTTCCTAAACGTTTAATGGTCCTTTCTCCTGGAGCAACAATGGCATCTTCTAAAATCAGCCATGGCAATCAAATTGAGATTGGTGGTTCTTCGTTCTCGGCTTCCTTAATTATTCTGGGCAACTGTGACATTGATGTTATCTTGGGCATGGATTGGTTAACAACAAATGCAGCTGTGATTGATTGTGCTGAACGCTCGGTTTCTCTGAAAAACCCTGAATGCCATATAGTCTATTCTCCAAGTCTGACTCCTACAATTCAGCTTTTCTCTTTGGCGGCTCTGAATGATGATGCTATGGAAGCTATTCAAAGTGTTCCGGTGGTCTGTGAGTTCCCAGATGTTTTTCCTGAAGAGTTACCGGGTATGCCTCCTGACCGAGAGGTCGAGTTTGTGATTGATCTTGAACCTGGTACCGCTCCTATCTCCAAGCGGCCTTATAAAATGGGTCCTACTGAGTTGGCTGAACTCAAATGTCAGCTTGATGAACAAGAGAAGTTGGGTTTCATTCAGCACAGTACTTCTTCTTGGGGTAGCCCAACCATCTTTGTGAAGAAGTGAGATAAGACTGATAGACTTTGTGTTGACTATCGGGCTCTCAATGCTAAAACCATCAAGAATAAATATCCCCTTCCGCGGATTAATGATCTCTTCGATCAGCTAGCTGGAGCTGTGGTATTCTCTAAGCTTGATTTGAGAAGTGGGTATCATCAAATCAAGATTCGCAAGGAAGATGTTCCCAAAACAGCTTTCACCACCCGCTACGGCCTGTATGAGTACACGGTCATGTCTTTCGGTCTCACCAACGCACCTGCCACCTTCTCGAGGCTTATGAACTCGGTTTTCATGGAGTATCTTGATAAGTTTGTTGTGGTCTATCTGGATGACATTCTAGTCTATTCTAAGTCAAAGGAAGAACATGAAGAACACCTTCGGTGTGTCCTAAACAAGCTTCGTGAGAACCGCCTATATGCAAAGTTCTCCAAGTGTGAGTTCTGGCTGCCTGAAGTCACCTACCTTGGTCACGTCATCTCTGCCAAGGGCATTGCCGTCAATCCAGAAACTGTTAAGACAATTGTTGACTGGCTTCCTCCCAAAAATGTCAAAGAAGTCCGGAGTTTCCTTGGTTTCGCTAGTTACTGCCGTCGCTTTGTTCAGAACTTCTTGAAGATTGCGAAGCCTCTTACCGATCTCCTTAAGAAAGGCAAGAAATACCTTTGGTCTCCTGCATGTCAAGCAAGCTTTGAAACCCTCAAAGAGAAGCTCACTTCCACACCAGTCTTGATTCCTCCAGATACATCAAAGCCTTTCCAGACATTCTGTGACGCCTCCTTGCAAGGATTGGGTGCGGTCCTTATGCAATAAAAACAAGTCGTTACTTATGCCTCTCGACAGTTGAAGACGCATGAGATCAACTATCCTACACATGACCTCGAACTCGCAGCAGTTGTCTTTGCTTTGAAAGTATGGAGGCATTACTTGCTTGGCAATCGTTGTGAGATCTTTTTGGATCATAAGAGTCTGAAGTATATCTTCACACAACCTGATCTCAACCTTCGTCAGAGGAGGTGGATTGAAGCAATTAATGATTTCGATTTGACCATCAACTACACTCCGGGCAAAGCTAATGTCATGGTCGATGCTCTCAGCCGAAAAGCTTATGTCAACAACCTCATGGTGGAAGAACAACAACCTCTCTTGTGTGAGGAATTCCGCAAGCTCAACCTTGAAATTGTGGATCAAGGGTATCTTCTGAACCTTCTGGCAACACCTCTCTTGGAAGAAAGAGTTCGCTCCATTCAACTTGGTGATCCTTACACTAAAAAGATCATCTCCAACATTCAGCTTCCGAAGTATGAGTCCTTCCACGTCGACGACCAAGGTGCTCTTTTCTTTGAACACCGGATGTTTGTTCCGAACTACCCGGGTTTAAGAGAGCAAGTTCTCAAGGAGGCGCATGATTCTGTTCTTTCTATCCACCCTGGCAGCACTAAGATGTACATGGACTTGAAAACACAATATTGGTGGCCTAGGTTGAAACGATATTGTGCCAAGTATGTCTTGGAATGTGATGTCTGCCATAGAGTTAAAGCTGTCCATCAGAAACCTTCCGGTCTTCTACAGAAATTGAAGCCTCCGGAATGGAAATGGGAGAAAGTAGAGATGGACTTCATAACTGGTTTTCCAAGGTCGCAGAAGGGCAACAATGCAATCTTTGTTGTCATCGACAGGCTTTCTAAAGTGGCTCACTTCTTTCCCGTCAAGGAAACAATTTCTGCAATTCAGTTGGCTGAGCTCTATATCAACAGAATTGTCTCTCTGTATGGGGTTCCTCTTGAGATCAGCTCAGACCGTGGAAGCATCTTCACTTCCAAGTTTTGGGGAAGTTTCCAAAATGCTTTGGGAACAAAATTGAACTTCAACACAGCTTACCACCCTCAGTCGCAAGGACAAGTTGAAAGGATCAATCAGATTTTGGAAGATATGCTCCGTGCTTGCGTTATCTCTTTCGGCATGAAGTGGGAAGAATGCCTTCCTTATGCTGAATTCTCTTACAACAACAGCTTCCAGAAAAGTCTAAAGATGGCACCATTTGAGGTTCTCTATGGACGCAAATGCAGAACTCCGATTGGTTGGTCGGGCGCAGGTGAAAGAACATTGTTTGGCCCCGACATTGTAACTCAAGCGGAGGAGAAGGTTCACATCATTCTTGAAAATCTGAAGGTTGCTCAAAGTCGCCAGAAGAGCAACTATGACAGAAAGCACACGGACATGGAGTATGTCCTGGGTGATCTCGTTTACCTTCGTGTCACTCCCATGAGAGGCACGCACCGGTTTGGTATCAAAGGAAAGCTGGCTCCTAGATACATCGGTCCTTTCAAAGTTCATGGAAGAAGAGGACAAGTTGTTTATGCTCTTGAGCTCCCTGAAAAACTCAAGGTCCATGATGTTTTCCATATCTCTCAACTCAAGAAGTGCTTCAAGGATCCCGGCAGGACCGTGGACCATGAACTCATCAATCTCCAAGAAGATCTGTCTTATCAAGAACACCCCATAAAAATCCTAGAAGTCGTAGAAAGAAGGACTCGCAACAAGTACATCAAGTTCTGCAAGGTGCAGTGGTCGCACCATTCCGTTGATGAAGCCACTTGGGAACGCGAGGATGAGCTCCGTGCCAAGTATCCTACCCTCTTCGTGTCTTCTTCTTCTTCCTAGAATCTCGGGGCGAGATTCCTGTTTAGTGGGGGAGAGTTGTAGCATCCTATCTGTCTAACATATGTAATGCTACATGGTCTAGTAATATAATTGCTACTTCCTACATATAATTGTTGCATCATAACTATATCATGCTCATGTCATCATGCCACCTTGCATTTGAGCATCATATAAAACCTTTTTCATTTGGTTCTTATCTCATATGCATTATGAATTGTATTTGGCTCTTGATATGTTGTATTTGGTTCTTGATAAATCCTTGATGCCCAAGTTGAGTTGGGGGCATATCTTTTATTCAACTCCACCACCTTTTCCTTGTCACCACCTTATAATTCCACCATCCTAATTATCCATGAGCTTTTACATTTTTCCTTTGGCATTTAATCTAGCTCATGTGGGTTGGGATGGATCCACTTCTATTTTTCCACATGCCCTCACACTAGCATCATGTTATTTTCACATTATTGATATGTGGAGCCACCTTTGCATGCCCTGTGAGTGGTACCACTTTTTCTAGCTTCCATATGGGTTGTTGTGGAATATTTGCTTCTGTTGGAATATTTTGAGGATATTATGCATCTAGTGGAATATACACACTAGCATGTCCAAATTATATTCAAATTTGAGCATCTCCATCTACTCCACTTGGAACATCTTTCTAATTCTTTTAGCTTGGCCTTACTCCATGTTTTGGAATGCATGTGTATAAATGCCATGATTATTATTTTGTTTTCACAAGATTAGACATGGTATTTAATGCCCATGCATGGGCCATGCAACAAGCCTCACCATCTTATCTTTCTTTGGTTTTTCTTGGATTTTGAGTGGATCTCCTCTTTTGAGCTCTCTTTCTCTCAAACCTTCTAACCTTGATCTTGTTCCTTGCCATGTGCATCAAGCCCTCCCTACCTCTCACCTCCTCCATGCATGCTCATGTGAGATCACCCCATGTCCATTTCCCCCCCTACTTGATCATGCACATGACCATGCATCACCAAAAACCTACCTCTCCATCTCACCATCCCTTTTCACCTTTTGCTTGATCTTGCATTTGATCATGTTTAAAGCCCTTAACACATCTCTCTCTCTCTCCCTTAAAACCCTAACCCTAACCACCCTACCCCACCTTATCTAGCTACCCTCACCTTACCATCCCTATCTAACCCGAGCCATCACCACCACCCTAGCCCTAATCTACCCTGGCTCGACACCTAACCTAGCTAACCACCCCATCCCGAGCCTTCCCCCTCTAACCCTAGACCTAGCCGAGCATCTCTCTCTCTTGGCCCTCTCTCTCTTGCTGCACA
The DNA here is from genome assembly GCA_916181665.1 of Avena sativa. Taxonomy (NCBI): domain Eukaryota; kingdom Viridiplantae; phylum Streptophyta; class Magnoliopsida; order Poales; family Poaceae; genus Avena; species Avena sativa. Next base: position 451,372,015 of record OV702295.1, on the reverse strand, counting down.
AGGGCCCCATACCCGAGCCACCCTGCGCCCTGGCCGAGCTGCAGCCGCCCATGCCCCTGCCCTGGCCTTCCCACGTCGAGCACGTGAGGGAGGAGAAGCAAAAAGCTGGCCGAAGCCACCTTTTCTCCACCCGATCCCCCACGACACCCCTCTCTCTCACCGTCCTTATCTACCCCTCCCCCTCTCTGCCTGGCACCCCAGATCCACCCCGGGCCCTGCCCAGCCACTCCTCTCTCCCCCACCTGCCGCTTTCCCCTCTCTCCTCCGTCGCCGTCCACCGTCGGTGTCGACCACCGTCCCCTCGAAACAGGCGGCGGACGTGGCATTTGGGTGTCGAGGAAGATCGAGGCGAGTCTCTGCGTCGCTCCCGTGCCCGCAGACGAGGAGGAGACAGCCCCTGTGCCGCCGATCGCCGACGAGCCGACGCGCAAACCCTAGCTCCGGCCGCCAGCGTCATCGTCGCCCCTCTGCTTCCCCGGCCGTCCCACCACCACCAACGTCACCGCGGTGAGCCAACCTTCCTCCCAGACAACCTCCCTCCGTTCACCGCTCCCTGTACGCGCCACGCCGCCGGACGAGCTGCGTTCGGTGCAACGCGCTCGTCGTCGTCGAGGATCGTCCTCTCGCCAGATACGCCTTACCTAGCCGCGCAGCAGCAACCTAGCATCAATCCCACCTAACCGCACTGGTTCCGGCCCTCTGCGCGCGCCCAGATCGCGAGTTCGAGCCCCGCCGCGCCGCGTATTACGCTGTCATTTCCGTCAGTAAAGTCAGAGAAGAAAAACAGTAGCCGTGGCTATCTTGCAGATACCCCCCAACCTTTTTGTCTCTCAACCCGCGCTCCACCCTAACCCCACCAGTCAGCCACTGTGGTTGTTTTACAAAGAAACACCCACAAAGTCTGGACCTCAACCCGCGGTCCCTGGCTCTGCCGCGTGGCACCCGCTCGCTCAACTGTCGCGTGGGTCCGTTGGCCCGCAGGACCCACCTGTCTGTCTCACGGGCTAGACTGCCTCGCGGTAGAAAAAGTTTCACGCGCAGTTTTTCCACCAGCTCAGCTCAGTCCCACCCGTCAGCGTCTGGGGCTAGCTGTCTCTGGGTATAAAAAAATCTGGATGTTCATCTGTTTAAATAAAACAATTTCAAAAATGTTTTAATATGAATTAATTTCTATTTTAAATAACTTTTAATTTGTAATTCCAAATAATATATGTTTTGGAATCAGAAAAATGTGAGGATTTCAAATATGCCATTCAAAATATCATTTGGGAAAATTAAATTTTCGAAATTGTTTAAATGCATTAAAAATGCTTTTTCTTAAATAATTAATAACTTTAATTCTACAACTCCAAATTCGACAAATAATATGTCTAAATCGATCAGCGCGACGAGCCCGTTCTAACCATGCATACCATGTTATGAATTGCAGTATGCATCATATAAATATTAAGTGGACAGCAAGTGTTATGGGAGCAAAACATGACTAAAACTTAATAAAATGTTTTATTCTTGTACCCCACACCTCACCCATGCCATGCTACATTATTGCCATGTAAATTGTGCATCATTCATCATGGCATGCTTGTTTGCTTGTCGCATTTTATTCATATGCTTGTGCACTTTATTTATGTTGGCCCTTGTTTGTTTGGTTCTTCTTCCGAATAGACGCCGAGCAGGAGAAATGTCAGGAATCCTAGGAGTACTACCCAGATCCGTCCCTCACTTCAACTGAGCTGCCAGGCAAGCACTACCACATGCTTGCATACATATAGAACCTATTGCCTCTATCTTATTCTTGCATAATTGAGTCGCGATTGCATTAAATTGAATCCCAAGTACTGCATAGCCTTTACTTTTAAACCCCACCGAAGCTTGTTCCTCCATCCCATGAGCCATTACTACAGGAGTTGTTTGAGCCATGCGAGTCGTAGAACAGCATGTGTAGGGTATGTGAGTGTCTGATGGATAACGAGGTACCTAAACAACTTAACCTGAGTAGTAATGGGATAACTAATGAAAGAGGCAGCGGTGAGCAATATCTGTTATTTGGTTTTTCATGCTCACTTGTGTCCCGTAGGACCCCGAGTACTTGATTCCTGTTCCTTGACTATTCGCACTATCCACATCCGGGAGGCCTTATGGACCCCCCTGAGCCAGAGCTTGATTCATTTCTATTTCGTGGGGCCACAAAGTAGTTTGGGGCTTTGTTACTATCCTGTACTTATGCCATGCGTTACTGTTTTATTTAAGATTGTGCGAGAAGCACCTGTACTGTTTAGGATTGTGGAGTGTTTTCGTGGTATCGACAAGCCCAGTCACACTTTCGGGGTCCCAGTCGTTTAGAGCCATTGGCGCAAACCTTGGGTCCGTCTCGGAGCCGGCCAACTTCGTTACAGGTAGCTTAATGGGGTGGCCCCCTAAAATATTTCTGAACCCTGTGATCGCTTTGTCGTGAATGCCTCGTTGGGTTTTGAGTTGGTTTTTCCGAGGTTGATCGAGTGTGTGTTGCTATTTGTGCACCCCTATAGGGTAAATCTTTCTGAAAGCTGTGTCCGCGGTTATGGACGACTTGGAGCATAGTTTCTCGATCATAGACAAGTATAACTAAAGCATCGCTTTTAATTTGACTAAGTAACTGACTAGTAAATAGTGCAATACTCACGGAATGGTTAATAAAACTGCCAACGGATGGGTTGTTCGTCCGCTTTCTCGTTGGTAAGCGAGAAGGAGGATGAATCTGTTAATTATACTATTATAACTGTTGTTACTAATTAACGGACATCCGTCTATCATTGGTTAGGCGGATGGTTAGCGAGTATCTATAGATTTGTAGTTATTATCTTTTGCTGCAATTGCGTCACCCCAGGTATATGTCCCCTTTAGAGGCATAAAGACTTGCTGAGTACCCCTAGGGTCTCACACGATAAATTGTTTGATTGAGATGAACAGGTGTATTCGCAAGATGGATACTGGGTGGAGGAGACGGATGATGTTGGCAATGATCACTCGGTGTAGAGATTCCGAGGATGGGGATCCGCGAGATCTGTGGGCGGGATGTGTTTATTTATGTGGCATCTTATGCCGATTTGCTTCTTATCCGTACTCGGATCTTGTTTTCCGCTTCCGCCTGATACTCTGATGTTTGATGTATGAGGAGCTACCCTAAACTATTATCTCTATCTAGGATATTTGGATCTTGCCGTATGGCATTGCAATATTTCTATTTCATTTAGCTAGAATGGCTCTGAAAACTGTTGTATGGTGGCTTGCATACATACTCACTTGTGTATGTAGTTGATCCCTTCGCCTGCCGATTACGCCGCTCGTTCTTGTCCCGATGTTCTGGAAGTGGTTAGGACGGCCGACAGGTCTACCTGTGAGTGGCTCCTGGCCCCACCGTACTATTTTAACCACTTTCGCTCATCCAGGCATGCAACTTAGAGCTTTATTCACCGAGGTAGTTACACAGCTGCCTGTTTTCTGCTGTTTTTGGTTCCAGGAAAGTTAGAAAATGAATATTCTCAGAATTGGACGGGACAAAAGCCAAAGTGCCTATTTTTCCGGAAGTCATCAAGTGTCAGAGACGGAGAGGGGCCAGGGGTGGTGTGGCCGCTCCCGGCACCCCCTCGGCCTCCCCTTCCGCCTATATATTACCCTCGGGACGAAAACCCCAAGGGCCCGATCAAAAATCCACGAAAGAGTCTATAGCGTCCGTCATCTCCATCCCTAGATCGGGAGGGATCTGAAGCTCTTCCCGGCACCCTTCCGGAGAGGGGAATTCACCCTGGAGGCCTTCTTCATCACCATGCAAGCCTCTGGTGTGATGCGTGAGTAGTTCATCCTTGGACTACGGATCCATGTAGTAGCTAGATGGCTGGTTCTCCTCCTTTGTGCTTTCATGTCTAGATCTTGTGAGCTCCGTTCATGATCAAGATCATCTATTTGTAATTCTACATGTTGTGTTTGCGGGGATCCGATGGATATTGAGATGCTATTTCAGATTGATTATTGATTCTATCATGTCTTTGTTATTTGTGATCTTGCATGCTTTCCATTGTTAGTAGCTATCTTGGCCAAGTAGATGCTAGCAACTCCAAGAGTTAGTATTTATGCTCGATAGTGGGTTCATGCCTCTGGTAATCTGGGGAAGTGACAGAAATCTCTAAGGTACTAGATGTGCTGTTGCTACTAGGGAGAAAACAACAATCCTTTGTTCATAGAACAATCGTATTGTTTACTTTACACACAGTTCGTAAAGCAATAATCTGTTGCTTGCAACTTAATACTGGAGGGGGTTCGGATGATAACCTGAAGGTGGATTATTAGTCATAGGTGCAGTTGGATGGTGGTCTATGTATAATGTCGTAATGCCCAATCAAGTCTCAAAGGAGTCAAGATGATTAGTATATGCATGTATTGCTTTCTCGATGTTTGTCAATTGCCCCGCTGTAATATGTTCACCCAGCATGTTATCTATCTCAAGGAGAGCCACCTCTAGTGAACTATGGATCCCGGTCCTTTTTCTTTTACATACAATCTATAAACTATTTATTGCTTTGTGTTTACTTTCTGCAAACTTTTACTTTCTTCCATTCGATACGTTTAATCCTTTGTTTTCCGCAAAACACGGTGAGATTGACAACCTCATCGCAAGTTGGGGACAAAGTTCGGTGGTTGTGTTGTGCAGGTCTCCACGTTGCTACTAGCACCGGTAGTGCGTCCTGCCAAGGCTCAGCTAGTAACACCTTTGGGGTCTTTCCTTGCTCCTACTGGTTCGATTAAACCTTGGTTTCATAACTGAGGGAAACTTGCTGCTGTTCTCACCATACCTTCCTCTTGGGGTTCCCAACGAGCTCTACATCAACACCGCACGAGCACTTTTCTGGGCGCCGTGCATTGAGCCATCACTCACCGAACAAGAACACATAGAAGCTGCAAAGGTCCTCAACTTTAGCTCTATGATAGTCGACACACGGGGCAATGTGGTCCCAAAGACGCCACAAGCTGTAGTGACGGCAGCCACCATGTACCTCCTGAACAACCAGCTGCCAGCTAGGGATCCTCGAGCCGCCATGCACCGGTCTACGATCGCGGGCTTGGGACTAGTCGAGGCCGCCCTCGACAAGGAGCCAACACCAGAGCCGAAGAAGGGCAAGGCTCTAGCAAAACGCTATTCCTCGCCCTCCTCCGGCGATGATAGCCACGACCTATCTCGACGCCGCCGCTCACGGCTACACGATCACGACTACGACGCGCGTGATGACATCACACAGCACAAGATCGACAAGTCAAGAGCGCGACGTGCCCGATCAACTGACTTAGAAGACGTGTGGAGCTCTGTGGCGCTAGATGCTTCAGCAGGGCCATCAGGCAAAAGCGAATACCCAAGGGGTTTAAGCTCCCATCGAAGAACCCGAAGTTTGACGGTCTGCAGGACCCGAAAATTTGGTTGGAGGACCACATCTCCTCCATCAGGCTTCATGGCGGAAGTCGAAGCATGGCCATGCAATGCCTGCAGCTACAGCTGCAGGGCGCCGCCCGGGCATGGCTCAACAACCTCCCACGCGGATCCATTCGCAGTTGGGAAGAGCTGGTTTACAGCTTTGTGCGCAACTTCAAGGGCACCTACAAAAGGCCCGCATTAATCGAAGAACTGAGATGCTGCCAGCAAAGGTCAGGCGAATTTCTACGCTCATACATCTAGAGGTGGTCCATCATCAAGAACTCCGTAGAGAATATATCGGAGGATCGCGCGATTGGCACATTCAACAGCAGCGTACGCTGCATAGAGCTCAGGGAGGAGCTGGGCCGCTCGAAGCCCAAAACCATCGACCACCTGATGGAAATCGCGAATCGGTGGGCTGATGGAGAAGATTCGATGAAGAATCGCGTTCACTCCGACGAGGAAGCAGAACTCGAGCGCAGACGCGACCGCCGAAGCAAACATCGAATGCGCATCTACGATGACCGCGACGACGTCAACATGGTCGCGGCTGGCTACGCCGACAGACGCGATGAAAACCGCAGCGGTGGATCCCCGGGAAAACCACGCAAGTATGGCAGCGCCGCAATCGCGATGAGGCACCCGCAACATCCATTGAAGACAAGCTGTCCGGGCCATGCACTGTGCACTTCTACATCGACAAGCACGACGGGAAAAAGAAGTCCAGCCATCTCCTCAAGGACTACCGCGAGTTCCTCAAACTGCATGAGGGACTAATACGTTGCTAACGTATCCATAATTTTTGATGTTCCATGCTTGGTTTTATCTACTTTCTTATGTTTTGTTCCAACTTTGGAGTACTTTTCATATGATTTCTTGGACTAACCTATTAACAAGAGCCATAGTGCCAGTTGCCTGTTTTCTGCTATTTTTGGTTCTAGAAAGTCAGAAAATGAATATTCTCGGAATTGGACGGGACAAAAGCCAATATGCCTATTTTTCTGAAGACTCACGGAGCCAGAATACGAGACGGAGAGGGGCCACAGGGTGGCCACACCACCCCTAGGCACGGGTCCCCCTTGGCCGCGCCAGGGCATGGTGTGGGCCCCCTGGCCGACCACCGACCTTGCCTCTTTCGCCTATATATCTCTCCTGATGCAGAAACCCTAAATCGTCCAGCCTCCAGCCGCGAAAAGTTCCGCAGCGCCGCCGCCACCGAAGGGGAGATTCGGGGGACAAAAAGTCTCTGTTCCGGCACCCTGCCGGGACGGGGAAGTGCCCTCGGAGCCATCTCCATCAATCTCCACCACCATCTCCATCACCATTGCTGATTCCCATGATGAGGAGGGAGTAGTTCTTCCTCCAGGCTAAGGGTTCTACCAGTATCTATGTGTTCATCTCTCTCTCTCTATGCATGATCTTATTGAGATCATGAGCTTGTAATCTATAGATCTACCTTGCTACTCAAGTGCTTTAATAGATCTCTGCTCTCCCCATGTGTGTGAAGTTGACAATGTGCACACCATGGTGGCACTTAGGCTAGAGATTACAAATACTTGTTATGAGTTATATTTGGAGTTGGATGTCTTTATGAAATTGTGGTGTTTGTTTGAACCATCTAGTGTTGGGGATATACTTTCCCGGTATCCTCACAGTTCCTCACTGACTAGTGTGGCCCACTTCGGGTTAGAGCTTTGCTTCACGGGCGGCCCAGTCAGGGAGAAAAGACGGAGTCCCATCCGGCTACGGGAAGGCCCAGAAGACTTACCGACTTAGGCCCATTGTGTTACTTGTAGTTCAAGATGTACTCTGTAACCGACTCTTAGTCGTAGCCGGATAGATCTCTCCTGTAAACCCTAGGCCGGATATCTATATAAGCCGTCCTAGGGAGAGCCTTTAGGGCACCCTCAATAGGCTACAATCTCAACTCGCACAAGCGAAACCCTTGTAACCCATATTCCGGCTCTGCCGTATTACTAGATTGCTAGCAGGAGTAGGATCCGTCCAAAGCCGGCGGGTTCGAACCTGGGTAAACTTGTGTGCTCACCGTCCCGGAACACCATACGTCTGACACCCCTATCTTCCGCACGCCTCGAGGACCCCCTCATGGCGTACTTGTCCTCAATCCGACGACAGTTGGCGCCCACCGTGGGGTAAGTGAGCTTCGGATCTATGTTCCGAGTGGAATCTGCAAGAATCGGAATCGGCAAAACTATCGTCGTCGGTCGCATCCTCTATGCCAGCGATGTCCCTCTCATCGTTCTCGACGAGACTTGGATTCCGGCTAGGGAGTCCATGACTGCCTACCCAATCATGTCTTTTGGCGAGATCAATGTTTACATCGGTTTCGCTGAACCTGCCCCACCCACCACAGCGGTGATGATAGAGGCAGAAGAACCTTCTGGGTCCCCTTTGTCTACGGAGGCAGCAGAGTTCTGGATCTCAGAAAACAATAATCCCACCCAGCCCGCGCTAGCTGCGGAGATAGTGGAGAAATCCGAACCTGAGGAAGACCGAGCGGTCCAAGTCAAATCTGGAGTGGATCTCCTTGGAGAGGCCGGATCCCAGATCGACCCACCCGCGGAAGTCGAAATCCAAGAGGAACTCATCAACGACACTGATTCTGGCTCTGAGGACGCCGGGACAGACATACCTTTCCTAAGGTACACACTGCGATGTATGATAATGCAAGATGCAAGCGCAGATGCAATTCTTGAGACCATCAAAAGTTTTCATATGGCTAATCGCGAAAGCCGCAGGTACCTCAGGAAGCATGCATCGCACTTCGTCGGATATGTGGGATCCGGATCCGGCTCTGCCGATGCTGGAGAAAACACCGACTCTATGCTGGAGGCAATTGGAACAAACACCGACGAACCCGCATCCTCGGATGAATCGATGACGTCAGCGGATTTCCGAAAGTTCTCAATGGAATATGAAGAGGAGTACAACTCCAAAGCTGCAGAAGAAGGATAAGCCATGGATGAAGGATCCGGGGAACACTCTCCCAAAGCGCAGGATGACATGGAAGTCGGAGATAATCCCGAGGTCCAGATGTCCGAAAGTACCGATCAGAGCTTGACTCCGAGAAACGGACCCAAAGCCATCTTTGCTACCGGCGCTGCCAAGAAGGCAAAGAAGAGGAACAAGAAGAACAAGGCCCCGGCAAAAGACCCTCTGACAGAGGAGGTGATTGCCGAGGAATACGAGGAAGACTCGGATGGAGCACTTATCCCAGACGAGCCAAAAAAGAAGAATCGGGGATGGACACGTGATCACTGAAGGTGCGAGTAAACTCATCGATGCTGCATTAACCACACCTATTCCTACAGCTGCAGAACTTACTGCTGAAGAACTGGACGAGAGGGCGCAGGCCCTAGAAGCGCGTCGTCAAGTACTCCTCGATGAAGCCAAAAACATTGAGGAGGAAAAGAAACGCATAGCATCTACGGGGAAGTACAACTCCAGGCAATACCAGAAGACCAGGAAGTGTCACACCAGTGACAACCAATTCCCGCAGATCCACGCCGTCCTTTTCGGAGATGAGATGGGGAAGCCTCGGAAAGACAGTAAAGGAGATTGGGTATATCCAACCCTAGTACAGAATACCGTGGCAGCCCGAGAAATTCTATCGGCTAATCCGGGACCGGAGGAAATCCAGTTGGGAATCAAACTACTCAATAAGGGAGTGGAGCAGTAAAAGGTCACCATGTCCGGAAGTCAAAAACTGGTCTCGTATTCCGACCAATGTCGCACAGATCCGACATGGGCTGCAGCAGCAGCATCGCCCCGAGCGCCGGGAGGAAAATTATTCGAGAACCGGATCGTCAGGATAGCACCACAGAACTGCACGTGACTGGAGCAACATCGCCCCAGCGGCTGAAAAAGAGGCCATTGCTGCACTTTATCTGAGGAATCCTTCCTGACGAGACTCGAACGATCGAAGGGGAGAAGATAAAGAGAAACGTCGGGAGGAGGATCGTCAAAAAATGCCACCTCCTAGGCATGCAAGCCGTCCGGCTGAGCCTCACCGCAGGGGGAACGACGGACGAAGGAACGATGGAAACCATGCCGGTACAAGTCAGCAGGGGGCTCGTCGTAGTGAAGACCCTCCGCGGAACCGAAATAACGACGTTCCGGACGGAGGCCGGCGATCAGCCGAAAACAATCCAGCTGCCCCACCCTCTCCACCAAGTAGTCATCACAACGGCTCTCAAGGAGGACGACGTGGCAGAGGTGAAGAGAATATGCCCAAGAGGCAATAATAAAGTGATTATTATCTTATTCCTTGTTTATGATAAATGTTTATTTTGCATGCTATAATTGTATTAATTTGGAAACGTTAATACATGTGTGTTTAATAAACAAAAGGAAAGTTCCTAGTTATGCCTCTCTTATAAACTAGCTCGTTCATTAACAAGATGGTCAAGGTTTCCTGATCATGGACATTGGATGTCGTTAATAACGAGGTCACAACATTGGTGGAATGATGTGATGAACATTCATCCGAAGTATAGCATTACGATCAGAGTCATTATGTTTATATTGCTATAACATCATACGAAGTAATCTTAGTCCTTAGACCATGAGATCATGTTAATTGCTAACACCGGAAGAGTATCTTGATAACATCAAACGTCACACCGTAACAGGGTGACTATAAAGGTGGGTTCAGTGCTACGAAGGTGTTATGTTGAGGCTCATGGATCAAGTGTGGGATTTTTCCATCCCGATGATTGATAGATATAGCTGGGCCCTCTCGGTGATATCACATTGAAATAGCTTGCAAGCAAGTGATGTGATCACTAGAATGTTATATCACGGGAACGAGAAAAGAGTGCATGTCAGTAACAAGATCAAACTAGGTATTTGGATACCGATGATCGAATCTCGGACATGTAATATATCGCGAGACAAAGGGATTTAGTTACGACGTTAAAGGTTCACACGATCACAAGAGTCATCGTTGAATATGTGGGAGTCAGTACGGATCTCCAAGTCCCGCTGCTGATTATTGATCGGAGAGGGGTCTCGATCATGTCTACATTATTCACGAACCATAGGGTGACACACTTAAGGGATACCGACACCATTTGGAGCAAATATGTTTCATATAAAGATTTAAGAAAGCGCTGGAATCATTTCGATTGAAACCGGAATTGTTTTGAGTGAAATTGCAGAAACTGGTTCTGCATGTGATATTGAAATGTTGCAGGGGTTTTATGTGAATGTTTGTTAATTAATGTAATTGACAAAATTCTGAATAAAATAAATGAAAGTGTTTTATTTAATGAGAATTTGCATTAAATTTGGTGGAAATTTAATGGAGGTGAGTGGAATTTTGAGTGGGTGGCTAATTATGTGAGTGGGAGCTCCACCCACATGAATGTGGAAGAGGTGGGGGCACCTCCCTTGGCTGCCGACCATGGTGAGGGTATGCCCCCCCTCTCCCTATAAAAGGCCCTCCACTCCCTCCTCTCATCTTGCACCACCTCCTCGTGAAGGTTCTCTTCTCCCTCTAGTTATTCCCCATGGTCTCGGATTAGCGAGATACATGTTCTCGGTGGCTTTATCTGGAAAGGAGATGCCAACAACGATGCAGAGGGATTACTCAATGCCCTAGCTGTGGCACAGTCGGCAAAACAACCAAAGCAACAGGCTCACAAGCGCAAAAATACCTCGGAAGAAAAACCCAACGCGGAAACGGCAGTGGTCACTGCTACTTTCGGGTCTGGAGGACGAGGAGGACGCGGAGGAGGCCGCGGGTGTGGGCGTGGAACTTCGAGAGTCCAAGGTAGAGGAGACCAACAACCAGGCAAAACCTACTCTTGGGACGACATTGCCAATAACCCATGTGTGCATCACCTAGACGCCAATGGGGGCTCGTCCCACACCAACGCTGAATGTTGTTTCAATGACGACATCAAAAGAGATGACACCGCGGGCTACAAAGCTAAGTGGAAGAAGGGAAAGAAGAACCCCGAAAAAGAAAAAGAGACCAAGGAAGGTTCCGACATGGAGGAAGCTGATGCTTCAAATCCCAAGCCGGAGGGGAAGAAAAAATTTCCCACCAAGAAGGACACTTATGTCACTTTCCTCGGATCTCAACCAGCAAAGGTCAAGAAAGCAGTTCTGCACGAGCTTAACGCAACAGTTCCGGCTGTCCCCCAGTACTCGGACTGGTCGGAAGTGGCAATCACATTTCACTGCGCTGATCATCCGCCTAAGTTGCACAGGCGAGGAAAATATGCCTTAATCGTCATTCCACTTATTGACGGTTATGGTTTCTCCAAGACCCTCATGGATGGTGGTAGCAGTATCAATATTCTCTATGTGAAACGCTACGCCGGATGAAGATCTCGGAAACCCAGCTGAATCGTAGCTCTGTGATCTTTCACGGAGTTGTCCCAGGAAGACAAGCCAATTCCCTGGGAGAGATCACTTTGGATGTTATGTTTGGAACTCCAAAGAACTATCAGACGGAGGCACTTTCCTTTGAAGTGGTCCCGTTCAAGAGCGCATACCACGCTATATTCGGACGTTCGGCTTACTGGCCTTTTATGGCACGTCCGTGTTACATTTACAATATGATGAAAATTCCAGGTCCCAATGGCGTGATCACCATCAAGGGAGACCCGAAGAAAGTGCGAGAGTGCGAGGATGGAAATGCCGCCTTTGCCGAAGCCGTGATGCACGCCTAGGAGTACCAGGAGATCAAGAAGAGCATAGATCCGTCCGAGATGCCCGCAACAAAGAAGGAGGTGACAAAGCCTAATCCGGAGTTCAAGGCATTAGAAGAGACGAAGAAGACGCCATTGAAGGATGATGACCCCTCCAAGGTGACCTAGATAGGCGTAGGCCTAGGTAGCACATAGGAAAGCGCGCTCGTCAAGTTCCTCCAAGCAATCAAGATATCTTCGCATGGCAGCCATCTGACATGACCGGAGTACCTAGGGAACTTGCCGAGCACTCTCTAAATGTAAACCCGTACGCTAAACCCGTCAAACGGTCCTTACGACATTTCGGCGATGAAAAGCGTAAGGCAATAGCTAAGGAACTAGCACGGCTCGAGTTAGCCGGATTCATAGAAGAGGTCATCCACACTGAGTGGTCGGCCAATCCTGTAATGGTCCCTAAAAAGGACACCACTGATTTAAGGATGTGTGTTGATTATACTGCCTTGAACAAGGCTTGCCCAAAAGATCCGTTCTCTCTACCTAGAATTGATCAAGTTATCGATTCTACGACAGGCTCGGAATTCCTCTGTTTTCTCGACGCATATTCCGGTTATCACCAAATCCGGGTGAAGGAATCTGACAAAGTCAAAACTTCATTCATAACCCCTTTCGGAACCTTCTGTTTTGTTACAATGCCCTTTGGGCTGAAGAACACAGGAGCTACGTACCAGCGCACGATGCAGCGTTGCCTCCATGACCAACTCGGACGCAATGTACATGCATATGTGGATGATATTGCGGTGATGTCCAAAAGAAGGAAACGCTAATTTCCGACTTGGAGGAAACATTTGCCAATCTACGAAAATACAACATCATGCTTAACCCGAAGAAATGCTTCTTTGGAATACCAGTCGGAAAATTATTAGGTTTCATCGTGTCTCAACGAGGCATAGAGGTGAACTAGGACAAAATCAAGGCTGTACTCAATATTTCTAGGCCAACTCGTCTGAAGGACGTACAAAGACTAACTGGTTGCATTGCTGTAGTCAGTTGGTTTGTAAGACGGCTAGGAGAAAGAGTTGCACCATTATATAAACTCCTGAAAAAGACCAAGGATTTTGTCTGGACTGATGAAGCTGAAGATGCACTTCAAGACCTGAAGAAAGTACTCTCATCTGCTCCTATCCTGGCAGCGCCGGAACCTCAGGAACCGATGTTGCTTTATCTTGCTGCAACAAATAAGGTCGTTAGTACCGTCATGGTGGTGGAGAGACCGGAGGAAAATCAGGAGCACTTGGTGCAGCGTCCGACTTACTTTGTCAGTGAGGTCCTGACAGAATCAAAACAGCGGTATCCGCACTATCAAAAGTTGGCTTACGTTGTTTTTCTAGCATCTCGTAAGTTACGACACTATTTTCATGAGCATCCAATTACCATGGTGAGCACAGCTCCCATGAGAGATATAATCAACAATAGTGACGCCACAGGACGTGTCACCAAATGGGGCATAGAGCTTTCAGCTTTTGATATTGAGTATAAACCTCGGACAGCAATCAAATCCCAGATCCTTGCTGAGTTTGTCATTGATTGGACAGAGACGAAGGAGAACATGATCCTCCCTGAGTCGGAATATTGGACCCTCTATTTTGATGGGTCTAAGGCTCGAGGGGGCTCGGGGGCTGGCGTGGTGCTCAAATCACCCCAAGGAGATAAACTTCTATATGTGTTGCAGATCCACTTCACAGCGACAAATACTATTGCCTAGTATGAAGCACTGCTGCATGGAATCCGGATTGCTAAGGATATTGGCATCCGACGTTTGATGTGTTACGGAGATTCAGATCTTGTTGCTCAATAAGTGTCGGATATTTGTAATGCAAATAAACACATGGCAGCGTATAAAGCTGTCATGGATGATCTATCTAAATCGTTCGAAGGGTTTGAGGTTCAACACATCCCTCGAGCAGAAAACGAGGAAGCAGATGCACTATCTCGGATAGGCTCTGCACGGAAAGAGGTCCCGGATGGCGCTTTTTAAGAGCACCTCAAAGTTCCCTCAATAAAGGGAGTAGATGAGGAATATCCAACCAAATCCGACTCACCTCTGATAGCAGTTCTAGCTGTAATTCCCAGCTGGACTCAACCCTACCTAGATTATCTGGTAGATGGCAAATTACCCGAAGACGAGGTTCTGAGCCGGCAGATTATCCGACGAGCAAAAGCCTATACTATTGTTAAAGGTGAGCTCTATAAACGGAGTGTTTCTGGGGGTTTTCAGCGCTTCGTATCTCTGGATGAAGGAGTGGAAATCTTAAGGGAAATCCACAAAGGCGAGTGTGGTCACCATGCTGCAGCCAAATCTTTAGTGGCAAAAGCTTTTAGACACGGATTTTTCTGGCTTACAGATCAGGCAGATGCCGAACGATTAGTCAAGACATGCAAAGGCTGCCAAAAATACGCCAAACAAGCTCATGTTCCGGCTGATCAGCTGCGAACAATACCTATAACATGGCCTTTTGCAGTCTGGGGGCTTGATATGGTAGGACCATTTAAACGAGCTCCGAGTGGATTTACTCATCTCTTAGTGATGGTGGATAAATTCACCAAATGGATTGAGGCTAAACCTGTCACTAGTTGTGATGGAGCAACAGCCAAAAGATTTGTCGAGGATGTTATAATCCAGTATGGTTATTCGCATAGCATTATCACGGACAACGGGAGTAACTTTTCTATGGGAGAATTGGCTGAATTCTACAACAAACAAAATATCCGGCTTGACATTGCGTCAGTCGTACATCCACAGACTAACAGACAAGTCGAAAGAGCAAATGGTTTAATCCTGCAAGGCCTAAAACCGAGACTCGAAGCACCACTACGACGTGCTGCGGGGGCTTGGGCAGAGGAATTGCCCTCTGTAATATGGAGTTTACGAACGACTCCAAACAGGTCAACCGGATACACACCTTTCTTCTTGGTCTATGGCGTAGAAGCAGTTCTTCCTAGTGATTTGATTCACACTTCTCCTAGAGTGGCCGCGTATATTGAAGAGGATGCCGAGATTTCTCGACAAAATGATCTCGACTTAGTCGAAGAAGTTCGTGTCGTTGCTGAAATGAGATCAACAGCCTATCAGCAGAAGTTACGCAAGTATCATAGCCAGAGAGTCAGAAACAGATCTTTCAATAAAGGTGATTTGGTTCTCCGGCTTGTGCAGCAAAGAAAGCACAAACTTTCCCCAGTATGGGAAGGGCCCTTTTTAGTTAGTCGAGTACTGCACAATGGTTCGTATTACTTAACTGACATGAGGCTAGTCAAAGAAAGACCTGCTACTAAGAAGAGAAAGAGAGCTGGAGGCAGTACAAATCCGGATGAGTTAGACAGACCGTGGAATATTGCTCAGCTACATCCCTTTTATTCTTAGTCTATTCTTCTTTGTAATCATATATATGTACATGTTCTGTGAGAAAAAAGTTTTGGTTGCCTCAAGTTTTTCTGAGAAGTTCTTACCATCTTATTTCCAAATGATCATGTCATAGTCGAAAATCCCAGAATGCTTGAAAGTACTTTATGCTCATGTTCGTTCTGGTTTAGATTTCCGATTCTAAAACTGCTACCCTCGGGTATAACTCTAAAGTTTCTAGTCTTTATTTTGGTTATTTGTCTGATTGTTGGATGCGGGCATTTTTCGAGTAGTGAATTGTTGGTACTGGAAGCCGGCTTTGTTTCCGAGTTTAAACTGGTTTAGCAATTGAGCTCCATTGCTCGGCAAAGTTTCCGGCAGAAGGTTTAGCCGGCTCACGAAAGGGACGAGGCGGAAAGCCAGATAAACGATAAGTATAGACGAAAAAATACAAGTGCTTATGTAACCATTTCAGGCACACAAAAATTGAAAGCCAAAAGTGCTGAATAGATAGATCAAAAGCTTAGCACTAGCAAAATTATAGTACTACATATTTACAGACCCATCATGTTTTTCAGAATAACACAAATATTTCTAGTAATCTATGATGCAGGAGAGGAAGGAGCTGACGGCTCGCTGGATATGTCGCCTTGATATCGTTCTGAGATGTCCACATCCGATACGGTGTGGTCATCGTCGGAAACTTCTGCTGATTCTTCGGGAGGCAGAGGCGGTGTGTCCACGCGGGAGAAGAAGGGAGTTTCGTAGCTGGTCAAATCAGCCACGTGACACCCATATCCGGCGCAGGAGTCCATGATGGTCTTGATGTCCTGCTCCTGGTCGTTTTCATCTACTTTGCAGTACCCTCTGGTCACTTGCCATATTTCCATATTTCCATGGTGGCTCATGACCATGGTGAGAGCGTTCTGTGCCGCAGTCCGCGCGTAGGACATATTCCAATCCTGGACAAGTTGCGGCATCTCCTTTGCCTTGTCCCGCACCTGAAATCCGACATGCTGTGCATGTCCGAAATCTTGAGAGCTTCGCCAATGTCCTCAAGGGATTGGCGGAAGTCATGAAGCAAGTCACCGACTTGGGTAAGCCGGTGGGTGCGGGGCTCGGCGGAGGAAGAGTCCGTCAAGTTCAGAGGACCTATACACAAAACAAGTTAAGAAAATCCAACACTAAAAGAAGTCGAAGAAAGTGGAAAAGTCAGACAGATGGAACGTATCGAAAATGACGTCGTCAATTTTGGTCTTCTCTTCCCGAAGACTCTGGAGTTCAGCCCGGAGCGCCTCGGAAAGATCCCTCTCTCTACACAACTTGTTATTGAGGTCCGAGATTTTCTGATCTTGAGTAGCAATCTTGCGATCACGCTCATCAATAGCCATGGAGGAGGACTCAAGAACTTGAGCTATGCTCTTCTCATGATCCGCTTTGAGCTTATCCAACTCTTGGCGAATTTCCTTGTTCTCCATCACTAAAGTCTTGAGGTTCTCGGCCTCTTCAATCATGACACAGGATTGTTTCACCAGTGCTGTAAGTCAAAAAGAATAACAATTCAACGAAAAAAATCGACATTGAAAACACAAAGACAAGGTTTGAGTCTCGGAATGTTTACCTTCGGCTTCATCCTTGGCAACTTTAAGTTCAGCATTTTTTAGTCAGAGAGCTCTGATCTCTCTCCGCTTATCACAGACATTCTTCAAAAAATCCTAGTTATAGGAATATACTTTCTATAAGTCGGAATACCCAAAGTCAGAAAGCTACTAAAAGACTCGGGCTAATATTTTTGCTAATATCAGCACGAGCCTTGGGGGCTACACTAGTTCGTTCTTTGGCGTCCTAAGGAAACATAAACGCGGATTACTTATCCTACTTCATGCTTGGGGGCTAGAGGATATGATATGAAATAAAGGAAAAACAGGAGTTAGAATTCCGACTTACATATTGTTCGTGAGTAAGTTTATCCAAACTTGCATTCACTTCTATGACAACCTTTTCAGCGAGAGTCAGAGGATCAGAGTGCTTCACGTCCTCTGCTTCTACGGCAACCTTTGCAGTTGGAAGCTCACCGGACATGATCCTCTCGTTGCAAAGATGCACTTGTTCAAGAAGATCAGAGTGCTTGACGTCCTCTACTTCTTGCGCTTCTTCTTCGGCAAATAAGTTTCTTTTCTCCAGGCATTGCCTGGCCAGCCGCTGGATCTCTTCAGCAGATTTCCAGGACATGCCAAACTTGGCAAGACCCGGATTGCTAAGAAGGTTTTCAGCAAAGGTTTCTACCGAGGGATCATTACCCAAGGAGGGTTCACCCTTATCTAAACCTGACTCACCCATGGTGACGTCAGTTTGCGATCCAAGGATCGCAGGCTCCGTTGAAGGAGCCGGATCTTCTGCGACGACCGGAGAAGGAATGATCCCTGGTGTTGCGGAAGGTTGAGGGGCAGGAGTCGGAGGAGCCACGACAGGAGAAGCTATGGTAAGCTTCGTCTGTCGCAGGGGCTTCGAAGAAGTTCCCTTCCCCTTGCCCTTGATGAGCTGTTTAGCTCTGAGAATGTGATAAAGTCGGAAACATTACATCTCGGAAGAGAATTTGAGTAAAGTGCAAAGGCGGAAGTTTGTGATTGAAAGTTACCTCTTCACGACGGGCACCTCCTTTGTGCCAACAGCCACTGTCGGAGCTTTGCGCTTCTGGAGCGCAAGGTTCGGCAATGGGACCACCTCTATCTCCTGAGAAAACTCTGGAGGATAGCCTTCGAGCGGAGCAAATTCCGACTCGGGGAGGTCAGCAAGCTGAAAAGAAGAAAACATATCAGTATTGCAATGTAACTCAAAGATTGAAACACATAAAAAGGTCTACTGTTAGAAGCTTCCCGGCACTACGGGGTTTTCCGCCGTATGCATATCCAGAGAAACCTCCGGGATCCTCCTCTCGATCCGCTCCCTTATCAGCCACTTGATCTGGCTTATATAGCCCTGCATGGTGTAGGCTCTGGGGCTGATGCGGAGGGAGTCTTTCTTGGACGACGTGATGGAGTGCATTAGTCGGTCTCCGTGGTACTGAAGGGGCTGGATCCGGCGTGACACCCAGCATTGGACCAAGTCGGATCCCTTCAGTCCTTTGTGTTTGATCAGATGTTCGACCCGCCTCTTAGCGAGGATCAGATCGTCACTGAGAGCCGGAGCGGCCTCGTCCCAAGACGGTTGGGCTGTGGCAGCTCCGTCAACAAAAGCTGGCAAAGCAGTAGCTTTGCCGAGAGCCGGAATATCCCTATGGTAAAAGAATGTGGTTGGCCACTGTTTGACCGAGTCACTAGCTAGGATTTTGGGATATGCGCGCTCGCGTCTAAGTGAAAAACTAATGGTACTGGTGATATAAGGAACACCGGTAGTGATAGAATTTCTCCGGACATGAAAGTAATAGCGGAATAAGGTCAAACTAGGCCTAATGCCGAGAAAGCCCTCACACAAAGAAGCATAAGCGCTCATCTCTAGGAGAGAGTTGGGAGGAAGATTTTGGAGTTGAACACCGTAATGGTCAATCACCTCGGAGAAGAACTCTGAGGGAGGAAACAACAAACCTCTGTCGAGGTGGGTGCCGAAGTGGACCCGCTCGCCGGCGCGTGGGTTGGGGACGGTTTCCTCGAAGTCGCTCCGCCAGTCGCCGACACGGAGGAGCCCTTCTGTCTCCATGTTCTGGAGCTTCTCGTCGTCGAGTACGCAGGGGATCCAGACCCCGTGGAAGCTTTCCTTCTCCGTCGCTGCTTCCATCGCTGCCGTCGCCGCCGCTGCCGCCAAGCCAGAAGAGGAGGAAGAAGCCATTTCTCCGGTGGGAAGATGACCTAGGATGGGCGGCGCTAGGAGTTTTTTGGGGGAAAGCAGAGGAGCTCTGTGCACGCGGGGGAGATTTGGAGGAGAGGAAAAGGCAAGGGAGCAGGTGAAGAAAGACGAAGGAAATCCTAACCCCTTATATCCACCTAACCGCGCCAAGATTCGTGCAAATGCTACAGTATAACCGCCATGCATCGTGGAAGGAACTGGGAAGGACCCACGCGATGATTACGTCGCCTCGATCTCCGCGTACGCATTGAAACGGCGCCTCGGTTCCGCGAACTGCGGACCCACCAACGGTAGTGCTGACAGGATGTCTGCTAGATGACGTGACTTGACCATGACTTGTGTTAGGTGGCGTTAGAGATCAAGTTCTGGCTTAGTTTGAAATCAAGATGGAAAATCCGAGTAACCTGTTGATAGGTCCGACTTATTCTTAAGACCCGGATCGTATTTTTTGTTGTGTAGTTTCAGGAACCCTTCAAGATTCTGCAAGCCGAAGATCAAGCTAGACGACAATAAATCCGACTTTGGATCTTGGAGGCCTTCGGGGGCTGCTGTTGGGGATATACTTTCAGGGTATCCTCACAGTTCCTCACTGACCAGGGTGGCCCACTTCGGGTTAGAGCTTTGCTTCATGGGCGGCCCGGGCAGGGAGAAAAGACAGAGTCCCATCCGGCTACAGGAAGGCCCAGAAGACTTACCGACTTAGGCCCATTGTGTTACTTGTAGTTCAAGATGTACTCTGTAACCGACTCTTAGTCGTAGCCGGATAGATCTCTCCTGTAAACCCTAGGCCGGATATCTATATAAGCCGTCCTGGGAGAGCCTTTAGGGCACCCTCAATAGCCTACAATCTCATCTCGCACAGGCGAAACCCTTGTAACCCATATTCGGCTCTGCTGTATTACTGGATTGCTAGAAGGAGTAGGATCCGTCCAAAGACGGCGGATTCGAACTGGGTAAACTCGTGTGCTCACTGTCCCGGAACACCGTACGTCTCACACCCCTCTCTTCCGCACACCTCGAGGACCCCCTCATGGCCTACTTGTCCTCAATCCGACGACATCTAGTGCTCAAGGTGACAGTGTGGGGTTATCTAGATGCGGAAAGCGAACTTTAAGGTGTGTTGTTATAGCCCTACTATCGATTAGAGTGTCCAACCGGAGAGTAGTTAAGTGTAGTATCATAAAGAGAAGATATTTATATGAGAGTGTTCACTAGTGAAAGTATGATCCCTAGGCCTTGTTTCTAAACATTGAAACACCGTTTACAACTAGATCTGTTACATGTTTGCTTGCTTCTATCTTTATTTCAGTTTTAATTTAGTCTTTTCCCACGTCAACCACACGCCATCAAGCTATTTTCTAGCACCGTTACCACTTATAATTATCCATACCACTTGTATTTTACTATCTCTTCACCGAACTGGTGCACCTATACACCTGACAAGTGTATTGGGTGTCGTTGCGCCGGACCAGCACCACGAAGGCGAACCGTACCCACGGGCCATGGGCACCATTATGATCCAAAAGGGTCGCCCCTCCAACTGGGTGCAAATGGCCATCACTCACCAAGTCAATCTGGCAACAAACTCGCCACCATCTACCACTGAGTACCTTAGTGGAAGTGATTCTTGCATCACCTTCGACAAGCACGACCATCTGCCCCAAGTACCTTGTCCAGGCCACTGTCCCCTCGTACTCGAGGCGCAAATTGGAGGTTTCGACATGAGCCGCGTCTTCATGGACGGCGGAAGCGGCATCAACCTTATATTCGTGAGTACCTTGCGAGCAATGAGAATCCCTCTGACTTGCTTAGAGGCCTTAGACACAACATTCCACGGCATCGTCCCAGGCAAGGGCGTGTACCCCCTTGGCAAAATCAACCTTGATGTTATATTCGGCACGCCGAAAAACTTTCGGCGCAAGCGCATCGACTTCGAGGTCGTCGACTGGCCCTCATAGTATCACTGCATCCTCGGACATGTCGCGTTCGCTAGGTTCATGGCAGTGCCACACTACGCCTACCTGCAGATGAAAATTCCAGGCCCCAATGGCGTCATCACAGTCAACGGGAGCTTCAAGAGGTCCGACAGCTGCGATAGGGAATTCAACAGAATTTCCCAGTCCTTCGGCATGCAGGAAGAGCTCGTGAGACTAAAAGAGTTGACAGACAACAGTCTGCCTCCCCTGAGCCGGCCAAGTTCACCTGACCTATCTTTCGACTCCTCGGTGCACACAAAGAAAGTTCAGGTCCACCTATCGGATCCCGCCAAGACGACCCTCATCGCCAACAACTTGAGTCCTGCATAGGAACTCGCGCTTGTCGAATTCCTCCATGAGCACTGGGAAATCTTTGCCTGGTGTCCAGCGGACATGCCAGGAGTTCCTAGGGAATTCGCTGGGCACTCACTCAATGTCAACCCAAATGCAAGGCCAGTCAAACAAACAATTCGGCGACTGTCTGAACCAAGAGCAAAGGCAGTTGGAATGGAGATCAACAGACTCCTCGATGCCAAATTTATACGCGAAATCAAGGAAAGCACTTGGCTCGCCAACACGGTGCTAGTACCAAAAAAGGACACGGATATCCTGTGGATGTGCGTGGACTTCACCTCTTTGAATAAGCATTGTCCGAAGGATCACTTCCCGCTACCGTGAATCGACCAGATCATCGACTCCACCACAGGATGCGAGCGCCTCTGCTTCCTCAATGCCTACTCAGGCTATAACTAGATTCGAATGAAGGAGGAAGATCAAGAAAAAACAGCGTTTATAACGCCCTTTGGTGTGTTCTACTGCAACACAATGCCCTTCGGGCTAAAGAACGCAGGAGCCACCTACCAGCGGTGCATGCAGGCTTGCCTCAAGAACCAACTTGGTCGCAATATTCAAGTCTATGTCGACGACATAGTAATCAAGACCAAAGAGGAAGCCTCACTAATCGACGATTTGCGCGAAACCTTTGCCAACCTCGACCGCTACCGGATCAAGCTCAATCCGGACAAGTGCGCCTTCGACGTACCATCTGGGCAACTACTCAGGTATCTTATCTCCACGAGAGGGATCGGAGCGAACCCGAAGAAAATAAAAGCCATACTGGCCATGGAAAAGCCGGAAAACGTAAGAGGTGTCCAGCTGCTGGCTGGGCGAATCGCGGCTCTCAGTCGATTCATCAGTCGGATGGGTGAAAATGCACTTCCCTTCTACCAACTCCTCCGCAAAGCTGACAAGTTCGAGTGGACCAATGAGGCGCAGGAAGCATTCGAAGACCTCAAGAGCCTGCTATCCACCTCACTAGTACTGGTGACCCCACGTGAAAGGGAACCATTGTCGCTATACATCTTCGCCACCAACCAGGTGGTCAGCACAGTGCTCGTAGTCGAACGAGCCGAAGAAAACAAGGTCCACGGGGTACAGCGCCCAGTCTTCTACCTTAGCGAGGTACTTACGCCAACAAAACCTTAGCTTACACTTATACCCTCGGTTCGTTAGTTGTACTCAGTTTTCTATAGTCGCTTAGTTTTTCCTCACTTTTGCCCATCTCTTTGTCAGGAACTCTCACATGGTCTGAAACTCGCCGTCCGTCAGCCTTTCCGTTACGTGCTGACAAGTGGGGTCATGTTCCGTCGGGTCCCGTAGTGGACCCTCGCCGTTATTTGCTGACGAGTAGGGCTGCGTTCTGTCGGGTCCCATAGTGTACCCTTGACGTTACATGCTGACAAGTGGGGTCAGGTTCAGTCGATTCCCGTAGTGGCCACCTCTCTTAACTTATCTAGATCAGCATCGGACCCACAGCTTATCCACGTGAGCGCCGTACCCATAGCTTATCCACGTGAGCTCCGGACCCACATCTTACCTTTGCAAGATGGGACCCCGAGCCAGCCCTGTGCCCGCGCCCGTGCCGTTGCTTTATTTTCATATAGTGAAATTAATGCATATACGAAAATTATACACCTTTGAACTCTTTTAAATCGCACTTAGGACATGATAATATTATGCTAATAAAATCCTGATCATTTATCATTTCCATGGAGTGAAATATAATGCATAAACTTGCGTATACAAAAATTATACGCCTTTAAACTCTTTGAAATTGCACTTAATACGTGATAATGTCGTGGTAAGAAAATCTTGAGAGATTGTCATTTTCATAGAGTGGAATGTAATGCACAAACTTGCATATGCGAAAATTATAAACCTTTAAACACTTTTAAATCGCACTTAATACATGATAATGATGTGCTAACAAAATTTTGAGAGATTGTTTTTTCTCCTCCATTTTCGTAGAGTGAAAATGTAATGCATAAACTTGCATATACGAAATTTATACACCTTTGAACTCTTTGAAATCGCAATTAATATGTGATAATATTGTGCTAAGAAAATATTGAGAGATTATCATTTCCATAGAGTGAAATATAATGCATAAACTTACGTATACAAAAATTATACACCTTTGAACTCTTTCAAATCGCACTTAATACGTGATAATTGTAATATCCCGTTTTTTAAGAAAACCTAGATATCATATAAGTTGGATACGTTGACCAAAATTTGACTTTGTGAGCCATAAGCCAAATGGAAGATCCAATACCATAGTTAAGTTCGTCTTGTCGAGTCGATCAAAAAAGAGTATTAAGTTTCTGTAAACCATAGTTCAAATGAATATTTGAAAATTCACTAATTTTTTGGCCACGGGATAATTTGGATTAAATCTGGACTATGTTTCCGATTAGGAAAAAAAGACAAGAAGAGTAAAGTAGAAAACCGATGGAGTTGTTGGAGATATGCCCAAGAGGCAATAATAAAAGTGGTTATTATTATATCTTTGTGTTTATGATGAATATTTACATCCCATGCTATAATTGTATTATAAGGAAACACTAATACATGTGTGTTTTGTAAACATAAAAGAGTCCCTAGTAAGCCTCTTGTGGAACTAGCTTGTTGATTAATTGATGATCATGGTTTCCTGATCATGGATATTGGATATCATTAATAACAAGGTTATATCATTAGGAGAATGATGTGATGAACACACACCCATAGTAAGCGTAGCATAAGATCAAGTCATTAAGTTTTCAAATGCATAGTAACCTAATCCTTCGATCATGAGGTTATGTTAAATCACCATCACCGGATGGGTACTTTGATGACATCAAACACCGCTTCATAACTAGGTGGTTATAAAGGTGTCATTCGATATTCTGAAAGTATGTGTTGAAGCGCATGGACCAAGAGTGGGATTTGTCCATCCATATGACGGATAGATATGCTTTGGGCCCTCTCGGTGGAATGTCTTCTAGTTAGCTTGCAAGCATGTGACTAGGTCACAAGGGATGACATAACATGGAACGAGTAAAGAGTACTTATCAGTAATGAGGTAGAACTAGGTATGGAGATACCGACGATCAAACCTCGGATAAGTGGAATATCGCGTGACAAAGGGAATTGGTTTCGTATGTTAATGGTTCTATTGATCACGAAGTCATTGTTGAGTATGTGGGAGCCATTATGGATCTCTAGATCCCGCTGATGGTTATTGATCGGAGAGGTGTCTTCATCATGTCTGCATATTCACGAACCGTAGGGTGACACACTTAAGGTTCAAAGTTGTTTTAAGTAGATATGGAATGTGCGTTGGAGACCGAATGTTGTTCGGAGTCTCGGATTGGATCCAGGACATCACGAGGAGATCCGGAATTGTCCGGAGAATAAGATTCATATATTGGGGATCATTTTCTAAGTTAGGAATGTTCTGGAGTATTTATATGGGGATTCTAGAAGGTTTCGGAATGTTCCGGAAGGTTCTAGAAGATTTCTTGGAGTTTGCTTGAAAACCAAGAAAGGATCAAGGAATCCTTGTAGGGCAAGACAAGGAGTAGTGGGGGAGGAGGACTCCTTCCCCCTTCCCAATCCGCCGGCCAAGGAGGGAGGGGAGTCCTACTCCCTCCCATGGCGCCTCCCTCCTTTAAATAGAGGGGTGGAGGCGCCACCCCCTTTCCCCTTCAATCCTCAAACCCTAGCCGCCTCTCTCCTCCTCCTTCCCTCTGCTCTGCCTTAGGCGAAGCCCTGCAGAATTCTCTACTCCACCACCACCACCACACCGTCGTGCTGCTGGGATTCCATGGAGAGATCTACTACCTCTGCTGCTCGCTGGAACAGGGAGAGGAAGGTCTGCTTCGACTCCGCACGTGTGACCGACTGCGGAAGCGCTGCCGGAACGCGGCGCCGGAAGGATCGTCTACTCGATCTTGAGATCGGCAAGTGATCGACTACATCAACCACGAGATCCGATCTCGTAACTCTTTCGGGTCTACAAGGGTTAGTATAGATCTATCTCGTTGCACATGTCTAATAGATTAGATCTTGGCTTTTATCTAGATTAGATCTGGGTTTTGTTCGTGCTTGTGGTAGAAATTTTTTGTTTTCCATGCTACGAACCCATCAGTGGTATCAGAGCCGTACTATGCGTAGATTTGTTGCATGAGTAGAACACAATGGTTTTGTGGGCGTTGGTGCTCGTGCCGTCTTTTGCTTTGTGTACTTTGCATCTTACGGTATGGTGGGATGAAGCGGCTCGGGCTAACCTTACATGTCATCGCGCATGAGACTTGCTCCACGCTTGACGTGTAACTTGCTTTGCACAAGTGGATTTGCGGGTGTCTGTCTCTCCCACCATAGTATAGATCCAATCTACACTTTGCACTTGATAGCACTTGTATCAACGCTGTGGTTTAGTTTCGTAGGTAAGATCTATTCTTATTTGAAAGCCCCAAACCACGTAAAACATGCAAAGAAAATTAGAGGCGTCTAACTTGTTTTTGCAGGGGTTTTGTGATGTGATATGGCCATCATGTGATTGTGATTATATTTGATGTATGCAATGATCCTTGTTGTAATATGGCAACTGGCAGGAGCCTAATGGTTGTCTTTAATTCTGTTAAGACCTGCGTGTCTATTCATCTTGTAATAGCTTTATTCCTAGTAGTTGTAATAGTTGCTGGTGATGATGGACAACTATGAAGCGGCGCCACTAACCTTGACGCAATGCTGGTGATGATGGAGATCAAAGGCATAAGAAGAAAGGGCCATATCATATCACACTAATTATGAATTGCCTGTGATGTTAATCCTTTATGCATCTTGTATTGCTTAGATCGCGACGGTAGCATTATAAGATGATCCCCCTCACTAAATCTCAAGTAATAAAGTGTTCATCCTTAGTTGGCACCGTTGCTAAGACTCATCGTCTCGAAGCATCTCGTGATGATCGGATGTGATAGATTCTACGTGTGCATACAACGGGTGCAAGCCAGATTTGCACATGCAGAAACTAAGGTTAATCTTGACGAGCCTAGCATGTACAGACATGGTCTCGGAACACGGAATACCGAAAGGTAGAGCACGAGTCATGTAAATGATATGATGAACATGAAGATTGTTCGCCGATGAAACTACATCTTCTCTCGTGAAGATCGGACTTGGTGTAGTGGACTTGGTTTGTGTAATCACTAAGACAATGTGAGGGATGTTGTTTTGAGTGGGAGTTCACCTAGTTAATTTAAGAATTAAAATTGAACTCAATTTATCATAAACTTAGTCTAAACTACTTGCAAATTTGTTGTAGATTATGGCGAACCTCTCCATCAATTTCAATGTGTTCCTAGAGAAAGAAAAGCTTAAGAACAATGGAAGCAACTTCACGGACTGGCTCCGTGGTCTGAAGATTGTCCTCAGGGCTGGTCAGATGACCTATGTGCTCGAAGCACCGCTAGGTGACCCACCTGCAGAAGATGCCACCGATGATGTAAAGAATGTTTACGCCACTCAGAAAAATCATTACTCCACAGTTCAGTGTGCCATCCTGTATGGTTTAGAAACGGAGCTTCAGAAGCGCTTTGAGCACCATGACCCGTTCGAGATCATTAAGGAGCTCAAGCTCATTTTTGAGACTCACGCGGCCGTGGAGAGCTATGAGGCCTCCGAAAAGTTCTTTAACTGTAAGATGGAAGAGGGTAGCTCCGTCAGCGAGCACGTGCTCACCATGTCTGGGCACGCAAACAAGCTCCAAGAGTTGGGGATAACGATTCCTAATGAGTTAGGGATTCACCGTGTCCTCCAATCACTGCCACCGAGTTATAAGAACTTTGTGATGAACTACAATATGCACTGCATGAACAAGACGTTGCCTGAACTATCGTCCATGCTGAAAACTGCTGAAGTGGAGATCAAGAAGGAGCACCAAGTGTTGATGGTCAATAAGACCACCAATTTCAAGAAACAGGGCAAGCCTAAGAAAAAGGGCAACTTTAAGAAGGACGGCAAGAAAGCTGCCGCACCTGCTAAGAAGCCCAAGGCTGGTCCTAAGCCTGAAATTGAATGCTTCTACTGCAAGGGTGCTGGTCACTGGAAGCGTAACTGCCCCAAGTACCTGGCGGATCTGAAGAACGGCAACATCAAGAAGAAAGGTATATTTGATATACATGTTATTGATGTGTATCTTACTAGTAATCGTAGTAGTGCCTGGGTATTTGATACTGGTTCGGTTTCTCATATTTGTAACTCGAAACAGGAGCTGCAGAATAAACGAAGGCTGGCGAGAGACGAGGTGACGATGCGCGTTGGAAATGGCTCCAAGGTTGATGTGATCGCCGTTGGCACGCTCCCTCTACATCTACCATCGGGATTAGTTTTAAATTTAAATAATTGTTATTTGGTGCCTGCGTTAAGCATGAACATTATATCTGGATCTTGTTTATTGCGAGACGGTTACTCTTTTAAGTCTGAGAATAAAGGTTGTTCGATTTATATGAGTAATATCTTTTATGGTAATGCACCTGAGATGAATGGTTTATTCTTATTGAATCTCAATAGTAGTGATACACATGTTCACAACATAAATGCTAAACGAATAAAATTGAATGATAATTCTACATACATGTGGCACTGTCGTCTTGGTCACATTGGAGTGAAGCGTATGAAGAAAATCCATTCTAATGGACTTCTTGAATCACTTGATTTTGAATCACTTGAAAGATGCGAAGCATGTCTAATGGGAAAAATGACTAAGACTCCATTTTCTGGAATAATGGAGCGAGCTACAGACTTATTGGAAATAATACATACCGATGTGTGCGGTCCAATGAGTGTAGCATCGCGTGGTGGATATCGTTATGTTCTCACTTTCACGGATGACTTAAGTAGATATGGGTATGTCTACTTTATGAAACATAAGTCCGAAACTTTCGAGAAGTTTAAGGAATTTCAAAGTGAAGTGGAAAATCATCGTAACAAGAAGATTAAGTTTCTGCGTTCTGACCGCGGAGGTGAATATCTAAGTTATGAGTTTGGCATGCATTTAAAGAAATGTGGAATACTTTCACAGTTGACACCGCCGGGAACACCACAGCGTAATGGTGTGTCCGAACGTCGTAATCGAACTCTCTTAGATATGGTTCGGTCTATGATGTCTCTTACAGATTTACCGCTATCATTTTGGGGCTATGCATTAGAGACAGCCGCATTCACTTTAAATAGGGCACCATCTAAATCCGTTGAAACGACACCATACGAATTGTGGTTTGGTAAGAAACCTAAGTTGTCATTCCTTAAAGTTTGGGGTTGCGAAGCGTATGTAAAGAAGTTACAACCTGATAAGCTTGAACCCAAAGTGGAGAAATGCGTCTTCATAGGATACCCTAAAGAATCAATTGGGTATACCTTCTATCATAGATCCGAAGGCAAAGTTTTCGTTGCCAAGAATGGATCCTTTCTTGAGAAGGAGTTTCTCTCGAAGGAAGTGACTGGAAGGAAAGTAGAACTCGACGAGGTTATTGAACCTTCTCTCGGAGTTGAGAGTAGCGCAGCACCGGAAGATGTTTTTGTGCTGCCTGCACCAATTGGAGAGGAAGCTCATGATGGTGATCATGAAACTTCAAACGAAGTTACTGCTGAACCTCGCAGGTCAACTAGGGTTCGTACCACTCCTGATTGGTATGACTCTGCCTTGAACGTCATGTTGGTGGACAACACTGATGACCCTGCAACGTATGAAGAAGCTATGGTGAGCCCAGATTCCGACAAATGGCTAGAAGCCATGAAATCCGAGATGGGATCCATGTACGAAAACCAAGTGTGGACTTTGGTGGACTTACCGGATGGCCGTAAGGTTGTCGAGAACAAATGGATTTTCAAAATAAAAATAGATGCTGATGGTAATGTTACCGTCTATAAAGCTCGACTTGTCGCGAAAGGGTTCCGACAAATTCAAAGAGTTGACTACGATGAGACTTTCTCACCAGTAGCGAAGCTAAAGTCTGTGAGGATTTTGTTAGCAATTGCTGCATATTTCGATTATGAGATTTGGCAGATGGATGTCAAAACGGCGTTCCTTAATGGTGACATTGAGGAAGAGTTGTATATGGTACAACCCAAGGGTTTTGTCGATCCTAGTGATGCTGACAAGGTATGCAAACTTCAGCGCTCCATTTATGGACTGAAGCAAGCATCCCGGAGTTGGAATCAACGTTTTGATAAAGTAATCAAAAACTTTGGATTTATACAAACTTATGGAGAAGCTTGTATTTACAAGAAAGTGAGTGGGAGCTCTGTGGCATTCCTAGTACTATATGTAGATGACATATTGTTGATTGGGAATGATATAGAACTTCTTAATAGCGTCAAAAACTATTTGAATAATAGTTTTTCAATGAAGGATCTTGGCGAAGCGGCATATATTCTAGGCATCAAGATTTATAGAGATAGATCAAGACGCCTAATAGCGCTTTCACAAAGTACATACTTAGACAAAGTTCTAAAGAAGTTTAGAATGGAAGAGAGCAAGAAGGGGTTCGTGCCCATGTTGTCAGGTAAGACCTTGAGTAAGACTCAAAGTCCGGCTACGGCAGAAGATAGAGAAAAGATGAATAATATTCCCTATGCCTCAGCCATAGGTTCTATCATGTATGCCATGCTGTGTACAAGACCGGATATAACACATGCTGTTAGTTTGACTAGCAGATATCAAAGTGATCCTGGAATGGAGCACTGGACAGCGGTCAAGAATATCCTAAAGTACCTAAATAGGACTAAGGATATGGTTCTTTCTTATGGAGGTGATGAACAGCTTGTTGTAAATGGTTACACTGATGCTAGTTGGAACACCGATCCAGATGACTTGAAGTCACAGTCTGGATACGTATTTATTTTGAATGGTGCTGCAGTGAGCTGGAGGAGTGCCAAGCAAAGCGTTGTGGCAAAATCTTCAACTGAATCGGAATACATAGCTGCTTCGGAGGCTGCACAAGAAGCCATATGGATGAAGGAGTTCATTACTAAACTTGGCGTGGTTCCCAGTGTGTTGGACCCGATGGCCATCTACTGTGACAACACAGGTGCCATAGCTAATGCACAGGAGCCAAGGTCACATAGCAAGCTGAAGCACATCAAGCTACGTTTCCATGCTATTCGCGAGTATGTCCGAGATGGTGACATAAAGATTTACAAAGTACACACTGATCTGAATGTGGCAGATCCGTTGACTAAACCTCTCCCTAGAGCAAAGCATGACCAACACCAGAACGCCATGGGTGTTAGGTATATTACCATGTAATCTAGATTATTGACTCTAGTGCAAGTGGGAGACTGTTGGAGATATGCCCAAGAGGCAATAATAAAAGTGGTTATTATTATATCTTTGTGTTTATGATGAATGTTTACATCCCATGCTATAATTGTATTATAAGGAAACACTAATACATGTGTGTTTTGTAAACATAAAAGAGTCCCTAGTAAGCCTCTTGTGGAACTAGCTCGTTGATTAATTGATGATCATGGTTTCTTGATCATGGACATTGGATGTCATTAATAACAAGGTTATATCATTAGGAGAATGATGTGATGGACACACACCCATAGTAAGCGTAGCATAAGATCAAGTCATTAAGTTCGTATTGCTATAAGCTTTCAAATGCATAGTAACCCAATCCTTCGATCATGAGGTTATGTTAAATCACCATCACCGGATGGGTACTTTGATGACATCAAACACCGCTTCGTAACTAGGTAGTTATAAAGGTGTCATTGGGTATTCCGAAAGTATGTGTTGAAGCGCATGGACCAAGAGTGGGATTTGTCCATCCATATGACGGATAGATATGCTCTGGGCCCTCTCGGTGGAATGTCATCTAGTTAGCTTGCAAGCATGTGACTAGGTCACAAGGGATGACATAACATGGAACGAGTAAAGAGTACTTATCAGTAACGAGGTAGAACTAGGTATGGAGATACCGACGATCAAACCTTGGATAAGTGGAATATCGCGTGACAAAGAGAATTGGTTTCGTATGTTAATGGTTCTATCGATCACGAAGTCATCGTTGAGTATGTGGGAGCCATTATGGATCTCTAGATCCCGCTGATGGTTATTGATCGGAGAGGTGTCTTCATCATGTCTGCATATTCACGAACCGTAGGGTGACACACTTAAGGTTCGAAGTTGTTTTAAGTAGATATGGAATGTGCGTTGGAGACCGAATGTTGTTCGGAGTCTCGGATTGGATCCAGGACATCACGAGGAGATCTGGAATTGTCCGGAGAATAAGATTCATATATTGGAGATCATTTTCTAAGTTAGGAAATGTTCTGGAGTATTTATATGGGGATTCTAGAAGGTTTTGGAATGTTCCGGAAGGTTCTAGAAGATTTCTTGGAGTTTGCTTGAAAACCAAGAAAGGATCAAGGAATCCTTGTAGGGCAAGACAAGGAGTAGTGGGGGAGGAAGACTCCTTCCCCCTTCCCAATCCGCCGGCCAAGGAGGGAGGGGAGTCCTACTCCCTCCCATGGCGCCTCCCTCCTTTAAATAGAGGGGTGGAGGCGCCACCCCTTGCCCCTTCAATCCTCAAACCCTAGCCGCCTCTCTCCTCCTCCTTCCCTCTGCTCTAGCTTAGGCGAAGCCCTGCAGAATTCTCTACTCCACCACCACCACCACACCGTCGTGCTGCTCGGATTCCGTGGAGAGATCTACTACCTCCGCTGCTCGCTGGAACAGGGAGAGGAAGGTCTGCTTCGACTCCGCACGTGTGACCGACTGCGGAAGCGCTGCCGGAACGCGGCGCCGGAAGGATCGTCTACTCGATCTTGAGATCGGCAAGTGATCGACTACATCAACCACGAGATCCGATCTCGTAACGCTTTCGGGTCTACAAGGGTTAGTACAGATCTATCGCGTTGCACATGTCTAATAGATTAGATCTTGGCTTTTATCTAGATTAGATCTGGGTTTTGTTCGTTCTTGCGGTAGAAATTTTTTGTTTTCCATGCTACGAACCCATCAGGAGTTGGCCCAGTCCTTAGGCTAACCAAACAGTCCCCAACACTTTGTCGCCGCCACCGCTGCCGAGGTGTCAGCGTCTACTTGGCTCAGCCCAGCACTCAGCCTACGTTCTGGACGTCCATGCGCTCACGGCCCAACTATAAGAAGAGAGCCCACTCCATCTCAAAAGCCCGGACTGAAAGGAGGAATGAATCTCTCCCTTATAAGGTGGGTGTGGCTCCTTCCGTAGGCGAGGTGGGACTAAACTTCGTGTAGCCTCACCGATCAACAGCAGCCTAACATCTCATCCCCCTGAGAAGCCACCGGAGGGTAAAACTGAGTATATTGCACACGGCAGTGTTAGTACTGGAGGGCAAAACTGAGTACAACCAAACTGCCAGTGTTATACTCGAGGGCAAAACTGAGTACAACTGAATCGCCAGGGTTAGACACGAGGGAAAAAATATGACTCATGGTACGCATGTGCGGTGCATGGGGCGGTAGCGGACACGTGTGGCCGTGCACGGTGCAGTAGCGTACGTGGTGCACGGTAGTGCAACGAAACGTCGCTTCCCTTCTCCTTTAATAGAGGTCTCTCCACTCTCACTCATCACTCACTCGCTCACTCAACCGTCTCCACTATCCCATCACCTTCTGCAAACCCCCAAGAAAACCCCAACCATGTCGGCGATGCAGAAGAATTGCGCGGTGGCCATCGGCGCCTCCAAGGCTGCCGGCGAGGAGGCCCCCGTCCCATGAATAAAGAGAGAAGCTGCTCTAGATTCGCTACCTTTTTGGGCAAAAAAAAACACAACGGTTAGCGAGAGAGAGGGGAAAGGCGCTCTTAAAAAGACCAATCATAAAAATAACAAAAAAAAACTTCCAATTTAGGTGACAGGACGCACGTAACCACCAAACACGCCCCACATGGTCCCACACCACGTCCCCCATAATCAGCGAGAGATGGATGGCTGGTCCGCTGTGTATCCTGGCCCCACATGTCAGCATATAACGGTAGAGGCGACGTAACGTAACGCTCAACGCACGACCCGCTACCGGTCAGCATGTAACGGTCAAGCCTTTGACCTGACGGCATCCCCCGTCCGAACACATGTGAGGGTTTTGAAATGGAGGGAGGGAAAAAGTGAGGAAAAACTAAGCGGCTAGGGAAAACCAAGTACAACTAACGAACTAGGGGCACGAAAATAGAAATCCCTTCTTTTAAATCGCCTTTTCAACCGGTTTTTGAATTGTACAATAATTTTGATTGTTTTTTAGATGCAACTGGACATGCAACCATGGTTTTCAAATTTACATGAAATTGATTCAGAATGATGCAAATCCATCAGATTTTGAACCATGTTTTTTCAAGCTTCCTATGAATTGCAGTTGGACTTGTAACTAAGCTTCAAGCTTCCTATAAATTGCAGTCTGGCCGATTCAAAGATGCTCTGGTTATCCATTCTAGCCTTTTCTATCTTCCCAGGCTGCTTATTTTAGCGGGGGGTAGGGGCTATTTCTTTTTCTTTTTTCTTTTTGGCGTGTGTTGTTTTTTCTGGTCCGTTTGTAGTTGGGTCGGAGGTTGTGACCGTGCCCAAAATTCTGTGTGGAGGTTGGGTGGCTTTTTTCATCTTTGTTTATTATTATTTTCATTTTATTGTTTTTTTATCGCTACGAGTGGATGGATTATCGTTTATTATTAGGAGAGGTAGCATGGAGGATGACCTGCAATTTTTTCGATAATTAGATGCTCATCTCCGAGTTGCAATTAGACTTTTGCAGATGAGATTTTGTTATACTTCAAATCAAATTTACTAAGAATTTTAGCTAGTGGCCGCTTCAAATCAATTTTTAGTAAGAATTTTAGAGGTGATTTTTTGTGTGTTTTTTGTGAGGAATTGTTATTTTTTTCTCAAAAAAAGCTCATCTACGAGTTCCTTCCCGTTGTGTTTGTCCAAGGCCTGAGTTGTTTTTAGCGGGGCGGTTTTGTCGCTGTTTTCTTTTAGAAGCGGCCCTTTTTGTTTGCTCTGAGGTGGGATTTCGGTTTTGTCTACGTTGGCCTCTATCGTGGATGCGGTGCGCAGTAATGCGACCAATTTGATGGTTGCCTTTTTTGAGATTTTTTTTGTTTTAGGCATATAGTTCGATGGTCGACTGTGTTCCATGGTCCTTGTCTTTTTTTATAGCCTCAATTTGCATCTCAACATGCAATCGTCTTTTCTCCTTGATAGTATAGAGATGGAGTTGCAACTGTGAGTTGCAACTTGATACGCAACTTGTATTCTCCTTAATGGTATAGATAGGGAGTTACTACTAGAATTGCAACTTACTACCGTGTTAAATGGTCCTTGTATTTTTTGCCTCAAGTTACATCTTGACACGCAACTAGACTTTCGTCTCGAGTTGCATCTTGACAAGCAACTGGCCTTCTTCCCCCCTGATGGTATAGATTGGGAGTTTGCAACTAAGATTGCAACTAGACTGTCAATCTCGAGTTGCAACTTGACACGCAACTGGCCTTCTCCACTGATGCTATAGAGATGGAGTTGCTATTGGGGTTGCAACTGAGGATTGTGTTGTTCTTTTGTATTTTTTAGTATTGAGTTGAATCTCGACACGCAACCGTCCTTCTCCCTGATGGTATAAAGAGGGAGTTGCAACTAGGGTTGCAAATGGACTGTGAGTCTCGAGTTGCAACTTGACACGCAACTGACCTTCTCCCATGATGGTATAGAGAGGGAGTTGCAACTAGGGTTGCAATTGGACTATGAGTCTCGAGTTGCAACTTTGACATGCAACTGGTCTTCTTCCCTGATGGTATAGAGAGGGAGCTGCAACTAGGGTTGTAACTAAGGATTGTGACTAGTGGAAAAAGGGCCTCCAGTCTCGGCCCGTAAGGGGCTTTAGTCCCGGTCCTGGTAACCGGGACTGGAGGGGCGGGACTAAAGGCCACCCCCACTAGTCCCGGACCGCTTACCATCCGGGACCAATGGGTATCCACGTGGCCGTCTCTACGGGCGCGGGGTGCCACCCATTAGTCCCGGTTCGTATTACGAACCGGGACAAATGGTTCTCTACCGCGGCAAAATTTTAGGCACTTTCTCTGCCGCGGCAGAGAATTCAATTTGTATCCTTTTTTTTCATTTCAAAATAGTTTTCTGCGCTACCACATACCGTACATGTTCGTGCATACATAAGCAAAATTCTCTTAAGATCGAGCATACAAATATATACATGATAGTTACACATGGAGATCACAATTATCGGGACTAGAGCCCGTCTATTCAATTACACGGTCGGGGATCATCGGCGCCTATTCACACTAAATTCTCCGGCGTCATCTATCATCTCGTTCATCAAGAATCTTGCCAGTTCTTCAGCAACTGCTACTACGCGTTGCTCTGGTAGGAGTTGATCCCGCATTTTCTCGAACTATATAAGAAAAGGAGATCAATATGAATATCAATCATGATAACAAAAAGTGACGGTAATAAAATAATGTTGTGAATGTATTGCTTACATCGACTCTATAATCACTCACCTCACTGGTAAATGTGCGAATGAACTCGCAAACGTAGAATCCACATAGATTCGTCTTCGGTGGCTGCCTCGCGCACTTTACGAGAATAGAATTCAATCAAAATAATAATCCAGCATCATAATTGTATTGAAACTAGAAGTAAAGAGATGCGCGTACTATTTACCGAGACCGGCTTAAACATCAGCTTCTCACTAAAGTCACCCGTAACCACACTCTTGAACTGGTTCCAAACCCTACCCGGTAAATAAAATGAATGAGTTATTTATTACGTGATATCTCAGGAAATCAACGAAAGAGATCGATGTAGCGCGAAAATTACCTTTGGAGCATGACCTGTATGTCCCTAAACATTTCAAGGGGTCTCTTTAATGGATCCATGACTTCAACTCTTCCCTTATCAAGTTGAATGTCTAGCAGAATCCAGTGGAAACTATACACGTTTATATATACATCAGTAACTCATCAATTACACTTAACATCGAGTAAGCAAAAGAGAATGTGTACAATAGAGTAAGACCCTCACGCGAAATTGTAAGGAAACAGTATGTGGTCACAGAAATTTTGCTCCGTTAGAAACCTTAGAAGGTTTTCCTGCGTCTCCTCGGGTTTTGTCGTTAGCGTCTTTACATGTATTTTATCTGGGTCAATGAACCCAACACTAAAGACTGACCTTCTTTTACATTCCATGATCTTCATTCTGCATAATAATAGAGTACAAAAGGATATAATTAGGATAATTACATGCAATGAACTGAACAACTGAAAAAATGAACAACTTATATATAGACAATGAATTCAACAACTTACACACAATAGCAACTCATGAGACTTTTGTCGAGGGCGTCGAAAATGTATAACTGGAAGAGTTCTAGAAACTCAACATGGACCTCTTCTTCTCGGAAGTAGTAGTCATGTGGGACTTTCGCCACGATCATTATTCTCTCCTGCTTTACGGCTTTCAAGTACCAGTTATGTAAACTCCGCATTTGTGTTGGCAGTTGTTGGAACTGCTCAAAGCTGATCAGAGGCTTCCCTGGGACATATGTAGGGACTACCTGAGCCTTGGGTAACTTGTCGTCTTGCGCACCTAGCAATTCCTCAACAGTCACATTCATAGCGGCCGCAAGCTTCTTAGCTTCTTCCATATCCTGCTGGGGAGTGTCATAGGATAACACCTGTAGGGGTGGGATCAATGTTTTGGCCTGTTTCCCGAGCTGGGGGACGTCCATTCTTTTCTCGGTTGCACTTTGACCTGATGATTTGCTCCCGCTTGCACTTCTACTTGATTTGCTCCTTTTCACTACCTTCTGAAGTGTGTGTCGATAGTGATCTGGCTTATGGTGCAATTCATATTGCGATTTTGTGTTCAGAAAAGAAAGTGCATACGCTTTTTGCTTCTCGGTGTATACCGGGGCAGGCTCAGGTTTCTTCTTTTGAAGTTGCACAACACATTCGGCCTTTACAATCATGTCGGTTTCCTCGTCAGTACGATCGTAAGGTCTGATAGGAAGATTCTTATGAGGTACTTTTGGGAGGGGCGACATTTGTCGTTTTGGGCTGCTGCGTCGTTTAGTACTAAACGGAGGCTGCGGTGGAGATCGAGATGGACTCGGGCTGTGGTGGTCGTAGTCATGGGGTGGGCTTCTTGGAGGTGATGGAGGTGAAGGTGACATGCGACGACTCGGAGGCGGTGTTGGCTTTGGCGTCCAGCCTGGAAGCTTGATGTTGTTCTTGTCCCATAGAATGATACCACCCAGTACTTCTCTGAGTGTCCTCTCACCTTCAGGTCCAGAGATGTCAAGCTCCATTGAGTCCCACCCCATTGCGATTTCATCCACAGCAACTTTAGCATAGCCAGCTGGAATCTCACGGCCATGCCAGTGTGCGCCAGGTGGACAAGGTAAAGCACATCCGACCGCCACCTTGATGGATAGGTTCTTCACCTTCTGATGGAGCTCACAAGATGCATGCTCCTTGATTCCATCCACGGGGTAGCCGGGACCGCCATCTACCATACGTGCATCGTCAGAAGGGACCTCTGATTCACCCACGCTGCTTCTCCGCTGAGATGGGATGGCGGTAATATCGAGTACAAGATCTTGCAGGCGCGCTGCTCCTCGAAGTTCGTCAATCTGTTGCTAATGCATTCGAAGTGTTCCTAGCAACTCGGTGAACCTGTCTCCCTCCTCCTCCTGTCGTCGCCTCTTTGCTCTCTCTCGGCTCCTATAAGTATCTCTGTCTTTGGGAAACCCCATCTCCCACGTATAACTAGGGCCAAGGCCTCGTACACGTCCTCCGCGTTCGTCATTCCCGAGGACCTTTGTCAGCAAGTCTTTCTCTCTATCGGGACGGAACTTTGTTGTCCCCGCTTTAATCTCCTTCACCACTTTCTGCCATGTATCTCGGGGTATCCTAATCCCTTAACTGCAAATAAGGTCCCCTGTACTTTCGTCATACTCACTCCCATGCCCAAGGAACCAATTCCTTGCCCTCAGATCCCATTCTTCGTGCATTGGTTCTGGAGTGATCCCTTTAGCACGCAGCTCATTCTCTTTAGCATCCCACTTTGGCATGGCAGCCACGTAGCCCCCTGGCCCCAGGTCATGGTGATATTTCTTCATCGCGGCGTTTTTCTTTTTTTTCGACATCTCCATAGCAGGTTCTGACTCCTTGTACTTCACAAATGCATCCCAGTTAGCCTGCTGCTTTGTTAGATAGCATTCAAATATAGGAGGAGTCTTCGTCTTTTGGTACTTTCGCCATAATACTTTCTTCCAGTTCTTGAATAGTTCGGCCATCTTCGTAAGAGTCCACTGCTTGACTTTCTTCCTCAATGCAGCTGTGTCGGCATCATCCTCACATTCTGACAGGGTGAAATGTGTCATGAGGTCATTCCAAAGACCCTCTTTGCACCTGTCGGCGACATACTCACCCTCTTTCGCCCCTTTGGTCTTATTCCACTCTCGAACGGTGATCGGGATGCGATCCCTAACCATAACTCCGCATTGTTGTTTAAATACAGTTTTAGCCTTTTCGGGTTCCAACGGTTCACCCCGTGGTGATACCACCGTAATTGTATAACGCGTAGATGCGTCCAACTTTTTGGTCGGGCCTCGTTTGGAATATTTTTTGCTCGATGTGGAGGCCTAAGAGAAGAAACATTCGTCAATTTATATATATACAACTCAGTTAATGCATCTACTGATCACCCGACTTCATATATATACCTCGTCGGACTTCGTTAAGGGTCCACCAAAGCCGTCGGCTTCTCCACCACCGGAGCCGTCGGCTTCTCCTTCATCATTTCGGTCGACCTCCTCTCCCTCACCGGAGGGGTTCAGATAAATCGACGGAGATTCAGGTGGATTAACATGGAGGGTGTCGTTGATCATATCCTCGAGAATTTCTTCCTGTGCTAGGTCTCTCTGGATTGGATCCATAGTTTTCTACAAAATGCACACAATAACATTTTTCATTCAATATTGCTGCATAAAATAATACTAAACAATAATATGAACACGCAATTTGCTACAATAATACTAAACAATAGCAAAATTCTAGTGATTCCCTAACTCTAACCCTAAGTCCGGGCGGCCAGCGAGCATCACCACCCTAACCCTAAGTCCGGGGGCCCGCGAGCACCACCACCCTAACCCTATCTCTGGGCGGCCCGCGAGCACTACTATATATGCAATATACTACTATATATATAATAATCATCAATATATGCAATATACTACTATATATATAATACTATAATACTATATACTATAATAATATTACACTACTAATATTACACTACTATATACTATAATATTATTACACTACTAATATTACACTACTAATATATTACACTACTAATATATTACACTACTAATATATTACACTACTAATATTACACTACTAATATATTACACTACTAATATATTACACTACTAATATTACACTACTAATATATTACACTACTAATATTACACTACTAATATATTACACTACTACTATTACACTACTAATATATTACACTGCTATATACTATAATATTACACTACTAATATTACACTACTATATACTATATACTATAATATTACACTACTAATATTACACTACTATATACTATAGTAATATTACACTATATATACTAGCTATTACACTACAAAAATAATATTACAATTCTTAAAAAAAAGAGGAGCCGCCGGCCGGCTCACCTGCGCCCGCTCGCCAGCTGCCAGCCGGTGGCCTCCCCTGCTGCGCGCGGGGCCGCCGGCCTCCACCCGCTGCGCGCGCGGTCGCCAGCCAGCCGCCGGCCTCCCCTGCTGCGCGCGCGGCCGCAGGCCTCCACCCGTTGCGCGCACGGTCCCCAGGCGCCGCCGCCGCCAATCTACTGCGCGCGCGGCCGCCAATCTACTACGCACGCGGCCGCCATCTACTGCCGCCACGTGGAATTACCTGGCCGACGGGGATGCAGGTGCACGGCGGCTGGAGAGGCTGTGGTGCGGCGGTGTTCATCGGTGAGACGGCGGCAGCGCGGATGGGCAGCTTGCCGGCGTCGTTTCGTCGTCCTCGCGCGCGATTTCCCCTGCAGTGAGTGGAGATGGTGGGGGAGTGAAGGGGCGCGCGATATAAGGGGAAGGCCTTTAGTCCCGGTCCGTGTAACGCACCGGGAGTAAAGACCCTTTAGTCCCGGTGCGTTACACGAACCGGGACTAAAGGTCCCCCCCTTTAGTCCCGGTGCGTGCCATCCATCGGGACAAAAGGGTTTTCGGCACTGCCCAACGCGCGCGCGCCAACGCCACACCTTTAGTCCCGGTGTGTAGCACGCACCGGGACTAAAGGTCCTTTTTTCAAATTTTTCACCCCAGGGGCGCGCCTGTTTAAAAAAAATTCAATTAGCATATTTTTTAAACATTTGAATTTTTACAGTTTTTGCATACTTATGAATTTGAGAAAAACTTCAACATGAAAAGTTCTTGAATTTGAATAAGTAATCCAAATCTATTTTCTGTTTTATAAAATAATTACTCTAACTAGTGAAACTAATAACCATTTTGCCATTTTCAATTTAAAAATGCATTAACTATTATATTTTGCATATTTTTGAATCTCACTAAATTTTTAACATAAAAAGTGTTTGAATTTGAATAAGTGATTCAAATCAATTTTCTGTTTTATAAAATAATTATTCTAACTAGTCAAACTATTAAACATTTTTCCATTTTCATGTGATTCCGACGCTCCGGTGGTCTTCCTCCGGCGAAACCCAAGACCGGGGGCCCCGGATCGTCTTCCCGCCATTTCTCACTATATATGTAGGGCTAGCAGGAAAATATTTTCCGAGGCGGAACTTTCGAAGATGCCATAGGGCGTGTGCACCAAGGGCATCTTCGAGAAGTTCCGCCACGGGAGATTTCCCAACCCTTTCCTCCATCCATGGGGATGAAACTCTCCATCCATGGGGAGTCTTTCACGGGCTAGCAGGAAAATATTTTCCGAGGCGGAACTTCCGAAGATGCCATAGGGCGTGTGCATCAAGGGCATCTTCGAGAAGTTCTGCCACAGGAGATTTCTCAACCCTTTCCTCCATCCATGGGGATGAAACTCTCCATCCATGTTGGCTTGTTGAGTTGCTTGCCATGGCGCATCGATGCTCCTTTTATAGGCACGGCGCCGCTTCTACTTTGTCTTCTTCCTCCGACAGGGCGTCGTGCGCTACATGCTTTATCTCATCGAGCAGTGTGTCCACCCACGTGTCCTTATCCCACCGGCAGTTTTGTTAGATGACACAAAAACCACCTTTAGTCCCGGTTGCACCCACCAGCTGGTACTAAAGGTTAGCCACCCCCCAGATAAGGCCCTCCCAGATAAGCCTCCCCCAGATAAGGCCCCCCATCTTTTGTCCCGGTTTGAGCCTCCGCCCGGGATGAAAGTTTCCCGCGCCACTGCGTTCCCGCGCTTTCCACCGGTTCCCACCTTTGTCTTCCCGCCATTTTTTTAGTATATATATGTACGCTTGGCCTCCATTTACATATCACATCTAGACTCATCATTCTCTTCCCATGGCTTCCATCGTATCTCTAACCACCCGAGAGGCGGAGGCGCTTTGCGCCTCGAACTACCCCTGCCCACCGGGCTACCGTGTCCCCACCGGCTGGATGCTGAGCGCCGGAGGCATGCCGGTCCCTCCTGTCCCTCTAGGTGTGGAGCGCCGGATGGCCATCACGAACCACTACTACCTCAAGCTCACGCCAGAGCAGTGGAGGAATCCCAACTGTCCCTCTAGGTCCCTCCTGTCCCTCTAGGGACTGGAGCAGTAAAAGGTCGCGATGTCCGGAAGTCAAAAACTGGTCTCGGATTCCGACCAATGTCGCACAGATCTGGCATGGGCTGACGTAAGACCCCAGCGCGTTCCGGAGCAGCATCATCGCCCCGAGCACCGGGAGGACAATTATTCGAGAACCGGATCGTCAGGACAGCACCACAGAACTGCGCGTGACTGGAGCAACGTCGCCCCAGCGGCTGAAAAAGAGGCCATTGCTGCACTGTATCTGAGGAATCCTTCCTGACGAGATTCGAACGATCGAAGGGGAGAAGATAAAGAGAAACGTCGGGAGGAGGATTGTCAAAAAATGCCACCTCCTAGGCATGCAAGTCCTCCGGCTGAGCCTCACTGCGGGGGGAACGACGGAGGAAGGAACGATGGAAACCATGCTGGTACAAGTCAGCAGGGGGCTCGTCGTAGTGAAGACCCTCCCCGGAACCGAAATAACGATGTTCCGGACGGAGGCCGGTGATCAGCCGGAAACAATCCAGCCGCCCCACCCTCTCCACCAAGTAGTCATCACAACGGCTCTCAAGGAGGACGACGTGGCAGAGGTGAAGGGAATATGCCCGAGAGGCAATAATAAGGTTTCCTGATCATGGACATTGGATGTCGTTAATAACGAGGTCACAACATTGGTGGAATGATGTGATGAACATTCATCCGAAGTATAGCATTATGATTAGAGTCATTATGTTTATATTGCTATAACATCATACGAAGTAATCTTAGTCCTTAGACCATGAGATCATGTTAATTG
The DNA here is from genome assembly GCA_916181665.1 of Avena sativa. Classification (NCBI taxonomy): domain Eukaryota; kingdom Viridiplantae; phylum Streptophyta; class Magnoliopsida; order Poales; family Poaceae; genus Avena; species Avena sativa. Next base: position 451,328,724 of record OV702295.1, on the reverse strand, counting down.
CTAACACCGGAAGAGTATCTTGATAACATCAAATGTCACACCATAACAGGGTGACTATAAAGGTGGGTTCAGTGCTACGAAGGTGTTATGTTGAGGCTCATGGATCAAGAGTGGGATTTGTCCATCCCGATGATGGATAGATATACTCTGGTCCCTCTAGGTGATATCACATTGAAATAGCTTGCAAGCAAGTGATGTGATCACTAGAATGTTATATCACGGGAACGAGAAAAGAGTGCATGTCGGTAACGAGATCAAATTAGGTATTTGGATACCGATGATCGAATCTCGGACATGTAATATATCGCGAGACAAAGGGATTTAGTTACAACGTTAAAGGTTCACACGATCACAAGAGTCATCGTTGAATATGTGGGAGTCAGTACGGATCTCCAGGTCCCGCTGCTGATTATTGATCAGAGAGGGGTCTCGATCATGTCTACATTATTCACGAATCGTAGGATGACACACTTAAGGGATACCGACACCATTTGGAGGAAATATGTTTCATATAAAGATTTAAGAAAGCGCTGGAATCATTTCGATGGAAACCGGAATTGTTTCGAGTGAAATTGCAAAAACTGGTTCTGCATGTGATATTGAAATGTTGCAGGGGGTTTTATGTGAATGTTTGTTAATTAATGTAATTGAAAAAATTCTGAATAAAATAAATAAAAGTGTTTTATTTAATGAGAACTTGCATTAAATTTGGTGGAAATTTAATGGAGGTGAGTGGAATTTTGAGTGGGTGGCTAATTATGTGAGTGGGAGCTCCACCCACATGAATGTGGAAGAGGTGGGGGCACCTCCCTTGGCCGCCGGCCATGGTGAGGGGATGCCCCCCCTATCCCTATAAAAGTCCCCCACTCCCTCCTCTCATCTTGCACCACCTCCTCGTGAAGGTTCTCTTCTCCCTCTAGTTATTCCCCATGGTCTCGGATTAGCGAGATACATGTTCCCGGTGGCTTTATCTGGAAAGGAGTTGCTGCTTCCGCTGCATCGCTGGAGCGAGGAGGCAGAGGTTGTTCGGTGGACCGAATGTGTGTGCGATCACGGATGCACCGCTACTTTGCGGTGCTGGACTTGATGGTGCTGGACCTGATGGTGCTGGAGCTACTGGACCTGAAGGACTTCATCACGATCTTGAGATCGGAAAGTGTACGACTACATCATCCATGAGTTCCAACTCGTTAACAAAGCTTTGTTGTCTTTGAGGGTAAGTTCTCCATGGATGTACATCCACCCGTTGCTTGTATCTAGTAGATAGATCTTGGCGTATAGTTCCCATCGTAGGAAATTTTTTGTTTTCTATGCTGCAAACCCAACAGTGGTATCAGAGCCTGATCTATGCGTAGGTGATTTGCACGGGTAGTACACATATGTTTATATGTGGGCGATGATGATCATGTTATTTCATCTTCTATGTATTTTGGATATTGGTGGCATAGTGGGATGAAGCGGCCCGGACCAACCTTACATGTCATCGTACATGAGACCGGTTCCACGACTGACATGCAACTAGTTTTGCATAAGTGGCTGGCGGGTGTCTATCTCTCCTACTATAGTCAATATCTGATTTACAACGAGTTGCTAATAACTTGGTTATCCTTGTTGTGGTTCATGTTCGTAGGTAAGACCGGTTCTATCTCCGAAAGCCCTAAGCCACGTAAAACTTGCATTTGATAAATTAGAGGTGTCTAGTTTAGATCGTTGCTGGGCTAGTGTCTTGATATGGTATTGTTGTAAGTAGATGTATGATAGATACTCTTACAACACACTTAACGTGTAAGTTCCATAGACCTTGGCCTTACACACAAAGGAATGATAGAGATCATACCACGATGCAAATGATAGAGATCAAATGCATGGACCATATCATGTCACTTTACACATTAGATGTTTGCATCTTATATTGCTAGTTTGGCGCTTTTAGTAGCATTATAAGATGATCCCTCATTTAAATATCAAGATAAAATGTGTTCTTCCTTAAGTATGCACTGTTTTATGGATCGTGTTTCGAGACATCACGTGATGATCGGGTGTACTCAACTGTACGCTTTCATACAACGGGTGTAAGACAATTTTACACAGGCGAATACTAAGGCTCTTACTTGGCGAGCCTAGCATGTACAGACATGGCCTCGGAACACGGACCGAAAGGTTAAGCATGAGTCATATAGTTGATGTGATGACCATATTGATGCTCGCCTTTGAAGCTACACCGACTCACGTGATGATCGGACTTGGTGTAGTGGATTTGGTTCATGTAATCACCAAAAAGGCACGAGGGATGTCGTTTTTGAGTGGGAGTTCATTTCTAATTTGGATTAGTCGAACTCAATTTGTCATAAACTAAATCGAAGTGAATTTGCATAATTTGTTGTAGTCATTGGCATCTGTTCACTATCTTATACTTAGTTTTAATTGAGATAATAGAACTATAGAATTCTGGATATTTACTTTACGAACTGGTATCGTATTGTTTTGAATGTCAATTTAAAGTTTAGAAGTCCTGTTACAAACTTTCAGCAAACTCTATTTACTCCATGAAGTTTAATAAGTAGCATTAAATAAAGAGTAAGAATTCCAACGTTAGTATCTAAAGTATCATGTTTGCCTCCATGATTATTGACATTCAAAAATTGTTTTAATATCAAGGTTATCTAGGAGCTGAAAGAATTGTTTCAGGAACCATCATGTGTGGAAGATATTGTGATATATGAAACAATGTTTTTGGTTGCATTATGATAGAGTATAATTTAGCAAAATACATGTTCTCATATTGTATGAGAATTTGTGAAGGATGGAGATGCTAGGCATCTAGATCTCCCAAAAGGTGTTGGGAACTAACATTATACTCGCGATTCTTCCTTATAGGCTATAGTAGCTTGATCATGAAAGTTGTCACGATAAGGATAAATAGAAGATGTAACTAAAATGTTTACTACACTAATAGATTACTAAAGAATGGATTTTTGAAAGAACACCAAACATTTGATGATGGTGATCCACTTCAAAGTGCAAGTCCAAAGGTATTAGTATTTGACTATATACGCTTTGTACTATGTGTCATGTGAATGACACCACTATTGATGTTGATAGATTCTTTTAAAAGAAAGGAATTGTTGAAAGAGAATCTATAAAATATTTGGCAGAAAAGAAAAGGTTGGAGATGTCCAACTTAGGTATATAGAAGATATACATGTTATGGTTGTATTCCTTGCTTGTTAAACAATGTGGTTCTGAGGTATTGGATACTGAATTGGTTGGTGTGAAGTGTCATACAGAACAACACAATTCATGAACTGCAACGGCCTAAGTAACTAGCACAAGAATAAGTGATGATGTTCATCGAAAACAAATAAAGTGTTATTGTGTTTTTCGTTGTCGTCAAACCTAGCCTTCAAGATTTGTTTTAATAATTGTTATTTTGTTCCGGTATTATGATAACAATGGTTGTTCAAATAATTACTGTATTCCATAAAGGATGGATGAACTTTTACAAGTCTAGTTGGAGAAATCACATCCATAAACATTATTGCTAAAATGTCGTAAGACAAATGATTGGAAGATCACTTATGAAGTGACATCGCTGTTTGAATTATAATGGAAAGTAAACATGAAGAAACTCCATCTTGATGGATTTTTGGAGTCTTTTGATTTTGCTCAATTGATGCTTGTGAAACTTCCCTCGAGATAATTGAAACTCTGTCCATAGGCCAAAGAGGAACGGATGACTAACTTATTGGATATTATGCATGTTGATGTATATAGTCCATTATGTGTAGCCATATGCGATGGATCTTTTTGCTTCATATGCTTTCTCCGGAAATTTGAGTGAATATATTTATATATTTACTTAATAAGGAAGAAGTATGAAACATTTGAAAATTGTTCAAAGACTTTCAAGATGAAGTGAAAAATCATTGTAACAAGAAAATAAAAGAGTTTATGATTTGATCATAAAGGAAGATATTTGAGTTACAGGTTTAGCAAAACACCTAAGATTTCAGGAATTGTTCCATGAATTTGCATTTCCCGATAAACTACAGGAGTATGGTATGTTCGAGAGATCAAATCAAACCTTGTTTGACATGGTAAGATCAAAGGTGTCATTTATAAAACTGCCATTATGTTTTACAGATTAAAGCTTTAGAGATTGCCGCTTTTACACTAAAAAGAGCACCATCGTGATCCGTTGAAATGACACCATATGAGTTATGGTTTGGGATAAAACCCGAATTGTCTTTTCTTAAATTTTGGTATGCTATGCATAAGTAGAATGTTTACAACCAAAGTCGGATAAGCAGGTCTTTGTAGGTTATCCCAAAGAATTTGTTGGGAATTCCTCCATAACACCGAGGACAAAAGAGTTTGTCGCTTGGAACGTCAAGTTTCTTGAGAAGGAATTTTTCGTGAAAAGTTAAGTGGGAGGACAATAGAACTTTAATAAGGTTGTTGAACCTTATCTATATGTGCTGAGTAGCGCAGCGCCAGAAAGTGTCCCGGTGGCGGCCACAATGCTCATGGCTCCCGTGATTACAAAGGGTGTAATCTTGGAGATTAGAGTTCTTATTGAACCATGTGGGTCGGTAAGAATCAAATAGTAAAATTTGAAACAGAAGTCGTTATTGTTTTGACAATGATGAACCGACTGCATGCAAGGAAGTGATGATAGGCCCTGACTCCATAAAATGACTAGAAGTCATAGAATCCGTGATAGTATCCATACACGAGAAATCAAGTTTCTGAACTTGGAAGACCCTCCGGAAAGGCGTGAAGCCTATCGGTCGTGTTTGGATCTATAAAGAAATAGACATGGATGTTTAACATCTATGAAATAGTCGACATGTCGGAAAGAAGTTTACGGCAATGTTCAAGGAGTTGACTATGACAAGATTTGATCTTTCATAGCGATATTTAGTCTTGACGGATTAATGTAGCAACCACTACATATAATTTGGTATATGGTAGTTGAATAAACAAAACAAGGTTCTTCTAATAGAATGGTTACCTAGGACGTGTACATCACACGGTTCGAAGGGTTTTGTTAATTCAAAGGGTGCTAAAAGGGCATGCAAACTTCAATAGTTGAAGTGAGCATAGCGGAGTGGGAATCTTCACCATGATGAAAATGTTAAAGGAGTTTAAATTCATCGGAGATGATGAAGATGCTTGCATTTGCAAGAAATTAAGTGGGAGCACTGAGACATATTTCAAATACATTATGTAGAGGACATGGTGTTGATTGGAAATGATGTATCTTGTATTGACATAAGTTAAGAATTTCATTAAAATAGGATTTCGATGAAAGACTTGGGCAAAACTAGAATATTTGGCATCAATGTCTATATGGATAGATTGAGGCGCTAATTGGTTATGCTAGACATACATATATGAGATATTGAAAGGGTTCAATATGGAAACAACAAGAAAGGTTCTTGCTGCATGGAAAGGATTGTACCAAGATTCAAGTGTTTCAACACTTGGTGAGTAAAATCACATGAATATTTTGATCGATTATACCGTGATATGTATATATCCAGATATGTCCTATGCTCTAAATGTTATGAGCACATACCAGAATGATTCATAAGATGATCATTGGATGATAGTAAAGATATTCTTATGAGCTTTGGAAGAACTAAGAATATATCATGTATAAGTGCCAAATAGTTAAAGGTAGTTCATTGTAAAGTGTTACATTGATACTAGTTTTGTCACAAGATAAAAATTAAATTTATCTCAATTTAGACTATGGGTGGCACAATATAATGGAAAGGATGTTCCATGATGGATTTGGATGAGTTCCAAAGTTGAGACATTGTGACGGATACTACAACAAAAAGGCTAAGTATATGACTGCTATAGTAGCAGCAAAGGAGGGCATTTGTGTTAAGAAGTTTGTTATCAAACTAGGTGTGCTTCAAAGTGGGCTAATACTATCAAGATATATTGTATGACAATAATATCAACATATTTTAACCCGAATGAACTAAAGGTCTACCAAAGGACCAAATTTATACAATGCCATCTCATTTGAGAATGAGTGATGCGTAGAGACGCAAAGACATGCAAATACACACGGAACTGAAACTGTTAGAGGCGGAGATTATTTTAACCACTAGCAATCGCGTATATGAAACACCAGAAAGCCATAGGTGTTCAATATGCAAAGTTTTTCAAACTAGATTATTGACTCTAGTGCAAGTGGGAGACTGAAGGGAATATGCCCGAGAGGCAATAATAAAGTGGTTATTATCTTATTCCTTGTTTATGATAAATGTTTATTTTGCATGCTATAATTGTATTAATTTGGAAACGTTAATACATGTGTGTTTAATAAACAAAAGGAAAGTTCCTAGTTATGCCTCTCTTATAAACTATCTCGTTGATTAACAAGATGATCAAGGTTTCCTGATCATGGACATTGGATGTCGTTAATAACGAGGTCACAACATTGGTGGAATGATGTGATGAACATTCATCCCAAGTATATCATTATGATCAGAGTCATTATGCTTATATTGCTATAACATCATACGAAGTAATCTTAGTCCTTAGACCATGAGATCATGTTAATTGCTAACACCGGAAGAGTATCTTGATAACATCAAACGTCACACCGTAACGGGGTGACTATAAAGGTGGGTTCAGTGCTACGAAGGTGTTATGTTGAGGCTCATGGATCAAGAGTGGGATTTTTCCATCCTGATGACGGATAGATATACTCTGGGCCCTCTCGGTGATATCACATTGAAATAGCTTGCAAGCAAGTGATGTGATCACTAGAATGTTATATCACGGGAACGAGAAAAGAGTGCATGTCGGTAACAAGATCAAACTAGGTATTTGGATATCGATGATCGAATCTCGGACATGTAATATATCACGAGACAAAGGGATTTAGTTACGACGTTAAAGGTTCACACGATCACAAGAGTCATCGTTGAATATGTGGGAGTCAGTACGGATCTCCAGGTCCCGCTGTTGATTATTGATCGGAGAGGGGTCTCGATCATGTCTACATTATTCACGAACCGTAGGGTGACACGCTTAAGGGATACCGACACCATTTGTAGCAAATATGCTTCAGATAAAAATTTAAGAAAGCACTGGAATCATTTCGATGGAAACCAGAATTCTTTTGAGTGAAATTGCAGAAACTGGTTCTGCATGTGATATTGAAATGTTGCAGGGGGTTTTATGTGAATGTTTGTTAATTAATGTAATTGACAAAATTCTGAATAAAATAAATAAAAGTGTTTTATTTAATGAGAACTTGCATTAAATTTGGTGGAAATTTAATGGAGGTGAGTGGAATTTTGAATGGGTGGCTAATTATGTGAGTGGGAGCTCCACCCACATGAATGTGGAAGAGGTGGGGGCACCTCCCTTGGCCGCCGGACATGGTGAGGGGCTGCCCCCCTCTCCCTATAAAAGTCCCCCCAGTCCCTCCTCGCATCTTGCACCACCTCCTCGTGAAGGTTCTCTTCTCCCTCTAGTTATTCCCCATGGTCTCGGATTAGCAAGATACATGTTCCCGGTGGCTTTATCTGGAAAGGAGATGCCGATGACGACGCAGAGGGATTACTCAATGCCCTAGCTGTGCCACAGTCGGCAAAACAACCAAAGCAACAAGCTCACAAGCACAAAAATACCTCGGAAGAAAAACCCAACGCGGAAACGGCAGTGGTCACTGCTACTTTCGGGTCTGGAGGACGAGGAGGACGCGGCGGAGGCCACGGGCGTGGGCGTGGAACTTCAAGAGTCCAAGGTAGAGGAGACCAACAACCAGGCAAAACCTACTCTTGGGCCGACATTGCCAATAACCCATGTGTGCGTCACCTATATGCCAATGGGGGCTCGTCCCACACCGACGCTGAATGTCGTTTCAATGACGACATCAAAAGAGATGACACCGCGGGCTACAAAGCTAAGCGGAAGAAGGGAAAGAAGAACCCCGAAAAAGAAAAAGAGACCAAGGAAGATTACGACATGGAGGAAGCTAATGCTTCAAATCCCAAGCCGGAGGGGAAGAAAAATTTTCCCACCAAGAAGGACACTTATGTCACTTTCCTCGGATCTCAACCAGCAAAGGTCAAGAAAGCAGTTCTGCATGAGCTTAATGCAACAGGTCCGGCTGTCCCCTAGTACTTGGACTGGTTGGAAGTGGCAATCACATTTGACCGCGCTGATCATCCGCCTAAGTTGCACAGGCGAGGAAAATACGCCTTAATCGTCAATCCACTTATTGACGGTTATGGTTTCTCCAAGACCCTCATGGACGGTGGTAGCAGTATCAATATTCTCTATGTCGAAACGCTACGCCGGATGAAGATCTCGGAAACCCAGATGAACCATAGCTCTGGGATCTTTCACGGAGTTGTCCCAGGAAGACAAGCCAATTCCCTGGGAGAGATCACTTTGGATGTTACCTTTGGAACTCCAAAGAACTATCGGACAGAGGCACTTTCCTTCGAAGTGGTCCCGTTCAAGAGCGGTCGTGTTACAAGGGAGACCCGAACGGCGTGATATTTGGACGTCCGGCTTACTGGGCTTTTATGGCGCGTCCGTGTTACATTTACAATATGATGAAAATTCCAGGTCCCAACAGCGTGATCACCATCAAGGGAGACCCGAAGAAAGTGCGAGAGTGCGAGGATGGAAATGCCGCCTTTGCCGAAGCCGTGATGCACGCCCAGGAGTACCAGGAGATCAAGAAGAGCATAGATCCGTCCGAGATGTCCGCAACGAAGAAGGAGGTGACAAAGCCTAATCCGGAGTTCAAGGCATCAGAAGAGACGAAGAAGACGCCATTGAAGGATGATGACCCCTCCAAGGTGACCCAGATAGGCGTAGGCCTAGGTAGCGCATAGGAAAGCGCGCTCGTCAAGTTCCTCCAAGCAAATCAAGATATCTTCGCATGGCAGCCATCTGACATGACCGGAGTACCTAGGGAACTTGTCGAGCACTCTCTAAATGTAAACCCGAACGCTAAACCCGTCAAACCGTCCTTACGACATTTCAGCGATGAAAAGCGTAAGGCAATAGCTAAGGAACTAGCACGGCTCGAGTTAGCCGGATTAATAGAAGAGGTCATCCACACTGAGTGGTCGGCCAATCCTGTAATGGTCCCTAAAAAGGAAACCACTGATTTAAGGATGTGTGTTGATTATACTGCCTTGAACAAGGCTTGCCCAAAAGATCCATTCGCTCTGCCTAGAATTGATCAAGTTATCGATTCTACGGCAGGCTCGGAACTCCTCTGTTTTCTCGACGCATATTCCGGTTATCACCAAATCCGGATGAAGGAATCTGACAAAGTCAAAACTTCATTCATAACCCCTTTCAGAACCTTCTGTTTTGTTACAATGCCCTTTGGGCTGAAGAACGCAGGAGCTACGTACCAGCGCACGATGCAGCGTTGCCTCCATGACCAACTCGGACGTAATGTACATGCATATGTCGATGATATTGCAGTGATGTCCAAAAAGAAGGAAACGCTAATTTCCGACTTGGAGGAAACATTTGCCAATCTACGAAAATACAACATCATGCTTAACCCGAAGAAATGCTTCTTTGGAATACCAGCCGGAAAATTATTAGGTTTCATCGTGTCTCAACGAGGCATAGAGGTGAACCGCGACAAAATCAAGGCTATACTCAATATTTCCAGGCCAACTCGCCTGAAGGACGTACAAAGGCTAACTGGTTGCATTGCTGCAGTCGGTCGGTTTGTAAGAAGGCTAGGAGAAAGAGTTGCACCATTATATAAACTCCTAAAAAAGACCAAGGATTTTGTCTGGACCGATGAAGCTGAAGCTGCACTTCAAGACCTGAAGAAAGTACTCTCATCTACTCCTATCCTGGCAGCGCCGGAACCTCAGGAACCGATGTTGCTTTATCTTGCTGCGACAAATAAGGTCGTTAGTATCGTCATGGTGGTGGAGAGACCGGGGGAAAATCAGGAGCACTTGGTGCAGCGTCCGACTTACTTTGTCAGTGAGGTCCTGACAGAATCAAAACAGCGGTATCCGCACTATCAAAAGTTGGCTTACGGTGTTTTTCTAGCATCTCGTAAGTTACGACACTATTTTCAGGAGCATCCAATTACCGTGGTGAGCACAACTCCCATGAGAGATATAATCAACAATAGTGACGCCACAGGACGCGTCGCCAAATGGGGCATAGAGCTTTCAGCTTTTGATATTGAGTATAAACCTCAGACAGCAATCAAATCCCAGATCCTTGCTGACTTTGTCGTTGATTGGACAGAGACGAAGGAGAACATGATCCTCCCTGGGTCGGAATATTGGACCCTCTATTTCGATGGGTCTAAGGCTCGAGGGGGCTCGGGGGCTGGCGTGGTTCTCAAATCACCCCAAGGAGATAAACTTCTATATGTGTTGCAAATCCACTTCACAGCGACAAATAATATTGCCGAGTATGAAGCACTGCTGCATGGAATCCGGATTGCTAAGGATATTGGCATCCGACGTTTGATGTGTTACAGAGATTCGGATCTTGTTGCTCAACAAGTGTCGGATATTTGTAATGCAAATAAACACATGGCAGCGTATAAGCTGTCGTGGATGATCTATCTAAATCGTTCGAAGGGTTTGAGGTTCAACACATCCCTCGAGCAGAAAACGAGGAAGCAGATGCACTATCTCGGATAGGCTCTACATGGGAAGAGGTTTCGGATGGCGCTTTTTTAGAGTACCTCAAAGTTCCCTCAATAAAGGGAGTAGATGAGGAATATCCGACAAAATCCGACTCACCTCTGATAGCAGTTCTAGCTGTAATTCCCAGCTAGACTCAACCCTACCTAGATTATCTGGTAGATGGCAAATTACCCGAAGACGAGGTTCTGAGCCAGCAGATTATCCGACGAGCAAAAGCCTATACTATTGTTAAAGGTGAGCTCTATAAACGGAGTGTTTCTTGGGGTTTTCAGTGTTGCGTATCTCCGGATGAAGGAGTGGAAATCTTAAGGGAAATCCACGAAGGCGAGTGTGGTCACCACGCTGCAGCCAAATCTTTAGTGGCAAAAGCTTTTAGACACGGATTTTTCTGGCTTACAGATCAGGCAGATGCCGAATGATTAGTCAAGACGTGCAAAGGCTGCCAAAAATACGCCAAACAAGCTCATGTTCCGGCTGATCAGCTACGAACAATACCTATAACATGGCCTTTTGCGGTCTAGGGGCTTGATATGGTAGGACCATTTAAACGAGCTCCGAGTGGATTTACTCATCTCTTAGTGATGGTGGATAAATTCACCAAATGGATTGAGGCTAAACCTGTCACTAGTTGTGATGGAGCAACAGCCAAAATATTTGTCGAGGATGTTATAATCCAGTATGGTTATTCGCATAGCATTATCACGGACAACGGGAGTAACTTTTCTATGGGAGAATTGGCTGAATTCTACAACAAACAAAATATCCGGCTTAACATTGCATCAGTCGCACATCCACAGACTAACGGACAAGTTGAAAGAGCAAATGGTTTAATCCTACAAGGCCTAAAACCGAGACTCGAAGCACCACTACGACGTGCTGCGGGGGCTTGGGCAGAGGAATTGCCCTCTGTAATATGGAGTTTGCGAACGACTCCAAACATGTCAACCGGATACACACCTTTCTTCTTGGTCTATGGCGCAGAAGCAGTTCTTCCTAGTGATTTGATTCACACTTCTCCTAGAGTGGCCGCGTATATTGAAGAGGATGCCGAGATTTCTCGACAAAATGATCTCGACTTAGTCGAAGAAGTTCGCGTCGTTGCTGAAATGAGATCAACAGCCTATCAGCAGAAGTTACGCAAGTATCATAGCCAGAGAGTCAGAAACAGATCTTTCAATAAAGGTGATTTGGTTCTCCGGCTTGTGCAGCAAAGAAAGCACAAATTTTCCCCAGTATGGGAAGGGCCCTTTTTAGTTAGTCGAGTACTGCACAATGGTTCGTATTACTTAACTGACATGAGGCCAGTCAAAGAAAGACCTGCTACTAAGAAGAGAAAGAGAGCTGGAGGCAGTACAAATCCGGATGAGTTAGACAGACCGTGGAATATTGCTCAGCTACGTCCCTTTTATTATTAGTCTATTCTTCTTTGTAATCATATATATGTACATGTTCTGTGAGAAATAAAAATTTTGGTTACCTCAAGTTTTTCTGAGAAGTTCTTACCATCTTATTTCCAAATGATCATGTCATAGTCGAAAATCCCAGAATGCTTGAAAGTACTTTATGCTCATGTTCGTTCTGGTTTAGATTTCCGATTCTAAAACTGCTACCCTCGGGTATAACTCTAAAGTTTCTAGTCTTTATTTTGGTTATTTGTCTGATTGCTGGATGCGGGCATTTTCCGAGTAGTGAATTGTTGGTACTGGAAGCCGGCTTTGTTTCCGAGTTTAAACTGGTTTAGCAATTGAGCTCCATTGCTCGGCAAAGTTTCCGGCAGAAGGTTTAGCCGGCTCACGAAAGGGACGAGGCGGAAAGCCCGACAAACGATAAGTATAGACGAAAAAATAAATGTGTTTATGTAAACATTTCAGGCACACAAAAATTGAAAGCCAAAAGTGATGAATAGATAGATCAAAATCTTAGCACTAGCAAAATTATAGTACTACATATTTACAGACCCATCATGTTTTTCAGAATAACACAAATATTTCTGGTAATCTATGATGCAGGAGAGGAAGGAGCTGCCGGCTCGCTGGATATGTCGCCTTGATATCGTTCTGAGATGTCCACATCCGATACGATGTGGTCATCATCGGAAACTTCTGCTGATTCTTCGGGAGGCAGAGGCGGTGTGTCCACGCGGGAGAAGAAGGGAGTTTCGTAGCTGGTCAAATCAGCCACGTGACACCCATATCCGGCGCAGGAGTCCATGATGGCCTTGATGTCCTGCTCCTGGTCGTCTTCATCTACTTTGCAGTACGCTCTGGTCACTTGCCATATTTCCACATTTCCATGGTGGCTCATGACCATGGTGAGAGCGTTATGCGCCGCAGTCCGCGCGTAGGACATGTTCCAATCCTGGACAAGTTGCGGCATCTCCTTTGCCTTGTCCCACACCTGAAAATCCGACATGCTATGCATGTCCGGAATCTTGAGAGCTTCGCCAATGTCCTCAAGGGATTGGCGGAAGTCATGAAGCAGGTCACCGACTTGGGTAAGCCGGTGGGTGCGGGGCTCGGCGGAGGAAGAGTCCGTCAAGTTCAGAGGACCTATACACAAAACAAGTTAAGAAAATCCGACACTAAAAGAAGTCGAAGAAAGTGGAAAAGTCAGACAGATGGAACGTACCGAAAATGACGTCGTCAATTTTGGTCTTCTCTTCCCGAAGACTCAGGAGTTCAGCCCGGAGCGCCTCGGAAAGATCCCTCTCTCTACACAACTTGTTATTGAGGTCCGAGATTTTCTGATCTTGAGCAGCAATCTTGCGATCACGCTCATCAGTAGCCATGGAGGAGGACTCAAGAACTTGAGCTATGCTCTTCTCATGATCCACTTTGAGCTTATCCAACTCTTGGCGAAGTTCCTTGTTCTCCACCACTAAAGTCTTGAGGTTCTCGGCCTCTTCAATCATGGCACAGGATTGTTTCACCAGTGTTGTAAGTCAAAAAGAATAACAATTCAACGAAAAAATTCGACATTGAAAACACAAAGACAAGGTTTGAGTCTCGGAATGTTTACCTTCGGCTTCATCCTTGGCAACTTTAAGTTCAGCATTTTTAGTCGGAGAGCTCTGATCTCTCTCCGCTTATCACAGACATTCTTCAAAAAATCCTGGTTATAGGAATATACTTTCTGTAAGTCAGAATACCCAAAGTCAGAAAGCTACTAAAAGACTCGGGCTAATATTTTTGCTAATATCAGCACGAGCCTTGGGGGCTACACTAGTTCGTTCTTTGGCATCCTAAGGAAGCATAAACCCGGATTACTTATCCTACTTCATGCTTGGGGGCTAGAGGATACGATATGAAATAAAGGAAAAACAGGAGTTAGAATTCCGACTTACATATTGTTCGCGAGTAAGTTTATCCAAACTCGCATTCACTTCTACAGCAACCTTTTCAGCGAGAGTCAGAGGGGTCACTGGAGCAGTTGGAAGCTCACCGGACCTGATCCTCTTGTTGCAAAGACGCACTTGTTCAAGAAGATCAGAGTGCTTGACGTCCTCTGCTTCTTGCGCTTCTTCTTCGGTAGATAAGTTTCTTTTCTCCAGGCATTTCCTGGCCAGCCGCTGGATCTCTTCAGCAGATTTCCGGGACATGCCAAACTTGGCAAGACCCGGATTGCTAAGAAGGTTTTCGGCAAAGGTTTCTGCCAAGGGATCATTACCAAGGAGGGTTCACCCTTATCTAAACCTGACTCACCCATGGTGACGTCAGTTTGTGATTCAAGGATCACAGGCTCCATTGAAGGAGCCGGATCTTCTGCGACGACCGGAGAAGGAATGATCACCGGTGTTGCGGAAGGTTGAGGGGCAGGAGTCGGAGGAGCCACGGTAGGAGAAGTTATGGTAAGCTTCGTCTGTCGCAGGGGCTTCGAAGAAGTTCCCTTCCTCTTGCCCTTGATGAGCTGTTTAGCTCTGAGAATGTGATAAAGTCGGAAACATTACATCTCAGAAGAGAATTTGAGTAAATTGCAAAGGCGGAAGTTTGTGATTGAAAGTTACCTCTTCACGACGGGCACCTCCTTTGTGCCAACGGCCATTGCCGGAGCTTTGCGCTTCTGGAGCGCAAGGTTCAGCAATGGGACCACCTCTGTCTCCTGAGAAAACTCTGGAGGATAGCCTTCGAGCGGAGCAAATTCCGACTCGGGGAGGTCAGCAAGCTAAAAAGAAGAAAACATATCAGTATTGCAATGTAACTCAAAGATTGAAACACATAAAAAGGTGTACTGTTAGAATCTTCCCGGCACTACGGGGTTTTCCGCCGTATGCATATCCAGAGAAACCTCTGGGATCCTCCTCTCGATCCGCTCCCTTATCAGCCACTTGATCTGGCTTATATAGCCCTGCATGGTGTAGGCTCTGGGGCTGATGCGGAGGGAGTCTTTCTTGGACGACGTGATGGAGTGCATCAGTCGGTCTCCGTGGTACTGAAGGGGCTAGATCCGGCGTGACACCCAGCATTGGACCAAGTCGGATCCCTTCAGTCATTTGTGTTTGATCAGATATTTGACCCGCCTCTTAGCGAGGATCAGATCGTCACTGAGAGCCGGAGCGGCCTCGTCCCAAGACGGTTGGGCCGTGGCAGCTTCGTCGACAAAAGCCGAGCTTTGTCGGGAGCCAGAAAATCCCTATGGTAAAAGAATGTGGCTGGCCACTGTTTGACCGAGTCACTAGCTAGGATTTTGGGATATGCGCGCTCGCATCTAAGTGAAAAACTAATGGTATCGGTGATATAAGGAACACCGGCAGTGATAGAATTTCTCCGGACATGAAAGTAATACCGGAATAAGGTCAAACTCGGCCTAATGCCGAGAAAGCCCTCACACAAAGAAGTGTAAGCGCTCATCTCTAGGAGAGAGTTGGGAGGAAGATGGTGGAGTTGAACACCGTAATGGTCAATCACCTCGGAGAAGAACTCTGAGGGAGGAAACGACAAACCTCTGTCGAGGTGGGTGCCGAAGTGGACCCGCTCGCCGGCGCGCAGGTTGGGGACGGTTTCCTCGAAGCCGCTCCGCCAGTCGCCGGCACGGAGGAGCCCTTCTGTCTCCATGTTCTAGAGTTTCTCGTCGTCGAGTACGCAGGGGATCCAGACCCCGTGGAAGCTTTCCTTCTCCGCGGCCGTCGCCGCCGCTGCCGCCAAGCCAGAAGAGGAGGAAGAAGCCATTTCTCCGGTGGGCAGATGACCTAGGATGGGCAACGCTAGGAGTTTTTTGGGGGAAAGCAGAGGAGCTCTATGCGCGCGGGGGAGATTTGGAGGAGAGGAAAAGGCAAGGGAACAGGTGAAGAAAGAAGGAGGAAATCCTAACCCCTTATATCCACCTAACCGCGCCAAGATTCGTGCAAATGCTACAGTATAACCGCCATGCATCGTGGAAGGAACTGGGAAGGACCCACGCGATGATTATGTTGCCTCGATCTCCGCGTACGCATTGAAATGGCGCCTCGGTTCCGCGAACTGCAGACCCACCAATGGTCGTGCTGACAGGATATCTGTTAGATAACGTGACTTGACCATGACTTGTGTCAGGTGGCGTTAGAGATCAAGTTCCGGCTTAGTTTGAAATCAAGCTAGAAAATCCGAGTAACCTGTTGATAGGTCCGACTTATTTTTAAGACCCGGATCGTATTTTTTGTTGTGAAGTTTCAGGAACCCTTCAAGATTCTGCAAGCCGAAGATCAAGCTAGACGACAATAAATCCGACTTTGGATCTTGGAGGCCTCCGGGGGCTGCTGTTGAGGATATACTTTCCGGGTATCCTCATAGTTCCTCACTGACCAGGGTGGCCCACTTCGGGTTAGAGATTTGCTTCACGGGCGGCCCAGTCAGGGAGAAAAGACAAAGTCCCATTCGGCTACGGGAAGGCCTAGAAGACTTACCGACTTAGGCCCATTGTGTTACTTGTAGTTCAAGATGTACTCTGTAACTGACTCTTAGTCGTAGCCGGATAGATCTCTCCTGTAAACCCTAGGACGGATATCTATATAAGCCGTCCTAGGGAGAGCCTTTAGGGCACCCTCAATAGCCTACAATCTCAACTCGCACAGGCAAAACCCTTGTAACCCATATTCGGCTCTGCCGTATTACTGGATTGCTAGAAGGAGTAGGATCCGTCAAAAGCCGGCGGATTCGAACCTGGGTAAACTCGTGTGCTCATCATCCCGGAACACCGTACGTCTCACACCCCTCTCTTCCGCACGCCTCGAGGACCCCCTCATGGCGTACGTGTCCTCAATCCGACGACATCTAGTGCTCAAGGTGACAGTGTGGGGTTATCTAGATGCGGAAAGCGAACTTTGAGGTGTGCTGTTATAGCCCTACCATCGATTAGAGTGTCCAACCGGAGAGTAGTTAAGTGTAGTATCATAAAGAGAAGATATTTATTCGAGAGTGTTCACTAGTGAAAGTATGATCCCTAGGCCTTGTTTCTAAACATTGAAACACCGTTTGCAACTAGATCTGTTACATGTTTGCTTGCTTCTATCTTTATTTCAGTTTTACTTTAGTCTTTTCCCACGTCAACCACACGCCATCAAGCTATTTTCTAGCACCGTTACCACTTATAATTATCCATACCACTTGTATTTTACTATCTCTTCGCCGAACTAGTGCACATATACACCTGACAAGTGTATTGGGTGTGTTGGGGACACAAGAGACTTCTTGTATCTTGATTGCAGGGTTGCTTGAGAGGGGATACCTTTGACCACTTCCTCTCTGAGTTCGATAAACCTTGGGTGATCCACTTAAGGGAAAACTTGTTGCTGTTCTACAAACCTCTGCACTTGGAGGCCCAACAACTGTCTACAAGAATAGAAGTACGTAGACATCAGGGAGTGGCTCAGATGAATCGCAACATGGTCAAAAGGGGCTACGGAGCCGCCCCAGGAACCGTGGCACATGGAGCTCCGCCACCACCACCTAGACCACCCCCAAATGTTGTTGCGCCGGACCAGCACCACGGAGGCAAACCGTACCCACGAGCCATGGGCACCATGATGATCCAAAAGGGTCGCCCCTCCAACCGGGTGCAAATGGCCATCACTCACCAAGTCAATCTGGCAACAAACTCGCCACCATCTACCACTGAGTACCTCAGTGGAAGTGAGTCTTGCATCACCTTCGACAAGCACGACCATCCGCCCCAAGTACCTCGTCCAGGCCACTGTCCCCTCGTACTCGAGGCGCAAATTGGAGGCTTCGACATGAGCCGCATCTTCATGGACGGCAGAAGCGGCATCAACCTTACATTCGCGAGTACCTTGCGAGCAATGAGGATCCCTCTGACTTGCTTAGAGGCCTCAGACACAACATTCCACGGTATCGTCCCAGGCAAGGGCGTGTACCCCCTTGGCAAAATCAACCTTGAAGTTATATTCGGCACGCCGAAAAACTTTCAGCGCAAGTGCATCGACTTCGAGGTCGTCGACTGGCCCTCATAGTATCACTGCATCCTCGGACGTGTCGCGTTCGCTAGGTTCATGGCAGTGCCACACTATGCCTACCTGCAGATGAAAATGACAGGCCCGGGCGTCATCACAGTCAACAGGAGCTTCGAGAGGTCCGACAGCTGCGACAGGGAATTCAACAGAATTTCCCAGTACTTCGGCATGCAGGAAGAGCTCGCGAGACTAAAAGAGTTGACAGACAACAGTCTGCCTCCCCTGAGCCGGCCAAGTTCACCTGACCTATCTTTCGACTCCTCGGTGCACACAAAGAAAGTTCAGGTCCACCTATCGAATCCCGCCAAGAGGACCCTCATCGCCAACAACTTGAGTCCTGCATAGGAACTTGCGCTCGTCGAATTCCTCCGTGAGCACTGGGAAATCTTCGCCTGGTGTCCAGCGGACATGCCAGGAGTTCCCAGGGAATTCGCCAAGCACGCACTCAATGTCAACCCAAACGCAAGGCCAGTCAAACAAACAATTCGGCGACTGTCTGAACCAAGAGCAAAGGCAGTTGGAATGGAGATCAACAGACTCCTCGACGCCAAATTTATACGCGAAATCAAGGAAAGCACTTGGCTCGCCAACACGGTGCTAGTACCAAAAAAGCACACGGATATCCTGTGGATGTGCGTGGATTTCACCTCTTTGAATAAGCATTGTCCGAAGGATCACTTCCCGCTACCGCGAATCGACCAGATCATCGACTCCACCGTGGGATGCGAGCGCCTCTGCTTCCTCAACGCCTACTCAGGCTATAACCAGATTCAAATGAAGGAGGAAGATCAAGAAAAAACAGCGTTTACAATGCCCTTTGGTGTGTTCTACTGCAACACAATGCCCTTCGGGCTAAAGAACGCAGGAGCCACCTACCAGCGGTGCATGCAGGCTTGCCTCAAGAACCAACTTGGTCACAATATTCAAGTCTATGTCGACGACATAGTAATCAAGACCAAAGAGGAAGCCTCACTAATCGACGATTTGCATGAAACCTTTACCAACCTCGACCGCTACCGGATCAAGCTCAATCCGGACAAGTGCGCCTTCGATGTACCATCTGGGCAACTACTCAGGTATCTTATCTCCGCGAGAGGGATCGAAGCGAACCCGAAGAAAATAAAAGCCATACTGGCCATGGAAAAGCCGAAAAACGTAAGAGGTGTCCAGCTGCTGGCTGGGCGAATCGCGGCTCTCAGTCGATTCATCAGTCGGATGGTTGAAAATGCACTTCCCTTCTACCAACTCCTCCGCAAAGCTGACAAGTTCGAGTGGACCAATGAGGCGCAGGAAGCATTCGAAGACCTCAAGAGCCTGCTATCCACCTCACTAGTACTAGTGACCCCACACGAAAGGGAACCATTGTTGCTATACATCTTCGCCACCAACCAGGTGGTCAGCACAGTGCTCGTAGTCGAACGAGCCGAAGAAAACAAGGTCCATGGGGTACAGCGCCCAGTCTACTACCTTAGCGAGGTACTTACGCAAACAAAACCTTAGCTTACACTTATACCCTCGGTTCGTTAGTTGTACTCAGTTTTCTCTAGTCGCTTAGTTTTTCCTCACTTTTGTCCATCTCTTTGTCAGGAACTCTCACATGGTCTGAAACTTGCCGTCCGTCAGCCTTGCCGTTACGTGCTGACAAGTGGGGCCATGTTCAGTCGGGTCCCGTAGTGGACCCTCGCCGTTATGTGCTGACGAGTAGGGCTGCGTTCTGTCGGATTCCATAGTGTACCCTTGCCGTTACATGCTGACAAGTGGGGTCAGGTTCAGTCGATTCCCGTAGTGGCCACCTCTCTCAACTTATCTAGATCAGCATCGGACCCACAGCTTATCCACGTGAGCGCCGGACCCACAGCTTATCCACGTGAGCTTCGGACCCACAGCTTACCTTTGCAAGATGGGACCCCGAGCCAGCCCCGCGCCCGCGCCCGTGCCGTTGCTTTATTTTCATATAGTGAAATGTAATGCATATACGAAAATTATACACCTTTAAACTCTTTTAAATCACTATTAAGACATGATAATATTATGCTAATAAAATTCTGATCATTTATCATTTCCATGGAGTGAAATATAATGCATAAACTTGTGTATATACAAAAATTATATGCCTTTAAACTCTTTGAAATTGCACTTAATACGTGATAATGTCGTGCTAAGAAAATCTTGAGAGATTGTCATTTTCATAGAGTGGAATGTAATGCACAAACTTGCATATGCGAAAATTATAAACCTTTGAACACTTTTAAATCGCACTTAATACATGATAATGATGTGCTAACAAAATTTTGAGAGATTATTTTTTCTCCTCCATTTTCGTAGAGTGAAAATGTAATGCATAAACTTGCATATACGAAATTTATACACCTTTGAACTCTTTAAAATCATAATTAATATGTGATAATGTTGTGATAAGAAAATATTGAGAGATTATCATTTCCATGTAGTGAAATATAATGCATAAACTTACGTATATAAAAATTATACACCTTTGAACTCTTTCAAATCCACTTAATACGTGATAATTGTAATATCCCGTTTTTTAATAAAACCTAGATACCATATAAGTTGGATACGTCGACCAAAATTTGACTTTGTGAGCCATAAGCCAAATGGAAGATCCAATACCATAGTTAAGTTCGTCTTGTCGAGTCGATCGAAAAAGAGTATTAAGTTTCTATAAACCGTAGTTCAAATGAATATTTGAAAATTTGCTAACTTTTTAGCCACGGGATAATTTGGATTAAATCTGGACTATGTTTCCGATTAGGAAAAAAAGACAAGAAGAATAAAGTAGAAAACCTATGGAGTTGGCCCAGTCCTTAGGCTAACCAAACAGTTCCCAACACTTTGCCGCCGCCACCGCTGCCGAGGTGTCAGCGTCCACTTGGCTCAGCCCAGCACTCAGCCTACGTTCTGGACGTTCATGCGCTCACGGGGCAACTATAAGAAGAGAGTCCACTCCATCCCAAAAGCCCGGACTGAAAGGAGGAAGGAATCTCTCCCTTATAAGATGGGTGTGGCCTCCTTTCGTAGGCGAGGTGGGACTAAACTTCGTGTAGCCTCACCGATCAATAGCAGCCTAACATCTCATCCCCCTGAGAAGACCCTTAGGAAGGCATGGCGATCGCTAGCTCTGATACCAGATGTCAGCGTCCACTTGGCCCAGCCCAGCACTCAGCCTACGTTCTGGACGTTCATGCGCTCACGGTCCAACTATAAGAAGAGAGCCTACTCCATCCGAAAAGTCCGGACTGAAAGGATGAAGAAATCTCTCCCTTATGGGTGTGGCCTCCTTTCATAAACAAGATGAGATTAAACTTCGTGTAGCCTCACCGATCAACAGCAGCCTAACACGAGGGTTCCGTCGCTGCAGCCGCCGCCGCGCCAAGTACTGCTGTCGGCCGTTGCAAGATTGGTCGTCACCTGCTGGTGCGCCGCTATTTCACGGACGCCATCCGCCTCTCAGTCCCGGTGTTTGCTTCACCGTCCGGGAGGGTTGTCAGGTATGCGGTCGATCTAGAATACTCAGGCGGTACTACGTGTGTCACTCTAGATCAGGGAGAGCGCATCACTCTAGCTGATTATAGTGGCATCGCTTGTTCTAATGGAAATTGAAGATCTGGTGCTTTAACCAATTAGATCGTGCATGCGAGAGTAAATATTACAGAGTGATCATCGACTCAGTTAGTGCGTGGTTCCTGAAGCTAGTTTACTGATCCTTTGATCTTTCTTTCAATACCACGGTCTGTTGGATTATATATATTATTCAGGTCCAGGAGTAGTATACACACACACCAGCTGAGGAAAAAGTATCGCACGTGGCTACCTCTGATTCTAGTAGTTAAATAATTTGAGGTAGACAATATATGGTCTGTAGCCTGAACACAACTCTTAGATCTGGTCGATAAATAATTTCAACTGGGTGGTCAAGGTTGGTTTATGAGTTGTGGATCTTTTAAGCGTGTGTATATTCTGTGATATTAACTAAAGACAATTTTGCCACAGGTTTTGGAGATACAGGTGCCGGGAGTGGTTCTGCTAGTTAAACGTTTTCTATTGTTTGAACGTATTTCAGAGGCACGTGTGAAATGGAATTTATCGCTTTTAGGATTATCGCATTTATTCTTGATGGTTGTGCTCAGTGATTTTCAATTCAAGTTTCATACTTCATTCATAGCGGGCATAGGTTGACTATTCTGGTATTGACCGGTGAGAAATGTCAAATATGTCTAGTCCGGTGAGAAAATAACGTGGATGTCTATTCCGGCAAATTTAGTATCATGATGCATTGATAGTTACACTCGTGCAGTTGTTTGTCTACTTTTCGGTTCCAGATCGTATCTAGCTGAGTATTCATTACTCATCCTTGTTTGTTCTTTGTTGGTTCTTATTTGGATTTCAGGTACTCAACCTAGTGGCACGCATGCCACCATTTGGACACATATATCGACACTACAAATTGTAGATCATTTCATCCATATAGTACAAAGATCGACATTTGTTCTAAATCTTAGAACTTGGAGTTTTGCATAGATAGACGAGCTCTTGGTTGCTCTAGATTTTAATGATTATGTCCTGGAGTCGTTATGCGCTATATGTGAATGCCTATTTATGTTACCGATATTAAATATATATTACCTGGGTTTTGCCTGTCATTTTGGTCTTATAAACAAAGGAGATGCTGCCGATTTTTTTTACAAGGGTCGTTAGTTTGATAGGGGTTTGTGAAGTGTGTTAACACTGCCAGGTTGGTACAAACTTGGGGTGTTACAATAATGTTGTGCTAAGAAAATCTTGGGAGATTATCATTTTCATGGAGTAAAATATAATGCATAAACTTGCGTATACAAAAATTATTCACCTTTGAACTCTTTGAAATCGCACTTAATACGTGATAATGTTGTGCTGAGAAAATCTTGAGGATTACCATTTCCATGGAGTGAAATATAATGCATAAACTTGCGTATACAAAAATTATACACCTTTGAACTCTTTGAAATCGCACTTAATATCACTAGTGCACACGGCCCCCTCTAACACCGGTTTGGAGGGTCCTCTAACAGCGGTTGTAGAACCGCTGTTGAGGGTTCGGTGTTAGAGGGCCCCCTCCTTTAACACGGTTCTTATATGAACCGGTGTCAAAGGGTGGCGCACGTGGGGCTGCCCCAGGGCTCAGCCCCCCCCCCCCCCCTTTAACACCGGTTAACCGTTGTTGAGGGTTCGGTGTTAGAGGGCCCCCTCCTTTAACACCGGTTCTTATACGAACCGGTGTTAAAGGGTGGCGCATGTGGGGCTGTCGCAGGGCTCAGCCCCCCCCCCCCCCCCTTTAACATCGGTTCTTATACGAACCGGTGTTAAAGGTTCTGTGCCGCGGCAGGAAAAGGAGATAAATCTCTGCCGCGGCAGAGTTCTGCCGCGGCAGGAAAACGGCCTAAATCTCTGCCGCGGCAGAGTTCTGCCCCTGCCCCGTTCTGGGCGTATTTCTGCGGCGCGGCGAGGACGGGGAGGGGGGAGGGGGAATCGATCGGGAGCGGTATACACATACATCGTCATCGGTACATACGAGAACATGAATAATTAAACAACTATTATTATACACAACATCGTCATTGTGTGGTATTCTCCGTAAACATTAAAGCATCAAGTACAAGACAAACACGTTCAATCATATATACAACGTTCATTTTGGTGGATATCTAAAGAGTTCTCCGCCAGGCGTGACGACCTCATCAAGTATGAACCCTGCCAATTCCTCTTGAATGGCTCGTATGCGGTCAAATGGTAGGAGTTGGTCCTGCATCCGTTCGATCTGAATATATATGAAGAATGGGGTCAATATAAGAATAAAACTCAACACAATTGATGGTAATAAAATAATGTTGTGTGCTTTGTTTACTTACTCTAAGTTGTTCTAGTGCGGCTTGGCCCGTCGCACATATCGTGTTGCGAATGAACTCGCAAACATAGTACTCACATAAGTTATTGCCGTGTCCCTGATGCGCGCACTTTACGAGAATAGAGAGTTCAATCAAAATAATAATCAATAAAGCATGATAAAATGGAATTGGAAGCAGAATCAAAGAGATACGCAGACCTAGCTAGCTAGTATTACTTACATTTTGGTCTACAAATTTTAGTTCTTCTGACCATTCACCCACGGCCCTGCCCGTGAACCTTTTCCAAACCCTGTCCGGCAAAGAAAATGGATAAAGGAGTAATTAATTACTTGTTGTCACAAAAGTTGCCGATCTAGTGCGATAATGTGATTGAAAATTACCTCTGGAGCATCTCTCTAAAGTCTGCCCATCGCTCCTTTTCTTTTCATAACGAGTCCATGACAAGGACTTTTTTTGAGTCAGGTTGAATGACTAGCAGAATAAAGTGGAACCTACGCACGCATAACTCATCATCAGTTACACTTAACATCGAGTAAGCCGAAACAGAATGTGTACAAGAGAGGGTAACAGTACTCACGAGAAGTTGTAAGGCAATAGTATTTCCCTTTTGGTTTGTTGTCTCAGTAAAGACCTTAGCAATAAATCTTCTGTTTGCCCGGGTTTGGTTCTTACCACTTCTTCATGAACTCTATTTGGGTCAACGAACCCAACGTCAAAAGGTCCTCCTTTCATGCATTCCATAACCTTTTTCCTGCATAATAGTATATACATATATGGTGAGCATATATATATACATGCAAATTAATGAAGTGAATGAGATGAGATAGAAAATACAGAAATAGTACTTACACACAATAAAGGCTGATGGCAGCTTTGTCGAGTTCCTTCTGATTGAATAGAAAATGCAAGTCTTCAATGTTGAAGTCGACCTCGTCGTCTCCGCACAAGAAAATCTCATCTCTTATATGCGCCGTGATCCATTCTTCCTTTCTCGTCTTGCAGAAATCAAGGTACCACTTGTGCAATCTTCGCATCTTTGTTGGTAGATTCTTGAGCTCCTCTTTCTTGACGAGATTCTTCCCATACTTCCATGGCTGTATGGGGTTGGCATCGCATTTGGGCAAGTTGTCTCCCATGATGTTCAAGTATGCAATGTAAGTCATCCCCATCTCATTGGCCTTTCTTTGTAGCTCTGCCTCGTAATCATTTACCGGAGGAGCGTCCCGTGTGTCGAACACTTGGAGCAGGGCGCATGATTGGTTTTCCTGCTCTCCGAGCATAGGAACTGTTTTCTGGGGTGTCGCACGACTGCTACTTTCAGTCTCCCTACGGCGCCTTGCATCCGCCATCAAAATCTGGCGCTCGTAGTCCGGCACAAGTGGGGTTTCAGGTTTCGAAAGATTTTTGTAAAACTTCTCCACCACCGCCGGATCTATTTTCTCCTTTGGCTCGGCCCATCTAGGTGCAACGAATTTCTTGACCTCTTCTTCTGAGATCCTATTGGTCTCCTCGTCGCTGCGATTCCATGGTAAAACCGGCAATGGCTTGGCGGAAGGCTGCGGGACGTAGTTTTTTGAACTCTTTCTGGCAGTGCTCTTCCGCTTACGCTGAGGAGATGGCTGAAGCGCCGGAGATGGCTGACGGGCAGGAGATGGATGGCGCGCCGGAGATGGCTGGCGGGCAGGAGATAGCTGCCGCGCAGGAGATGGCTGAAGCGCCGGAGATGGCTGCCGCACAGGAGATGGCTGAAGCGGCTCAGACTGCTGATGCTGCGGAGACGGCGGGGGTGCCAGTGGCCTCCAATTTGGAAGCACGATGTGTTCCTTATTCTAAAGAATGGTTGTTTTCACTGCAAATTTGAGTTGAGTTTCCCCTTGACCTGTAGCATGGTCAAGCTGTGCTTCCTCATATTCCTTCACAACCTCATCCACCCCGACAATAGCATAGCCATCTGGAATCGGTCGGCAGTGGTAAGTTCCACCAGCTACAGGAGGTAAGGCATAGCCGACAGCCACCTTAATGGATAAGCCCATTAATCTCACATGCACCTCAGCGTGTTCACTCTCCGTGATCTCATCCACGGGGTATCGAGGACCCGCCATTTCAAGCGTGGGCTGCACGTTCTCCGTGGAAGCCACGCTGCTTTTCCGCGCAGAGTCTGGGCCGCCGGCACCTTCCAATGCAGGCTCTTCGTACCGCTGAGATGGGCTGGTAGCTTGATGGCTCTGTTGTGCATTCACTTGCGCCTTCAGCGCCACAAGTGCATGTTCTATCTGTGTCATCCGCTCTGTACGCTCTTTTTCTTTTCTGCCGCGCCATCTGTAAGAGTCGCTCCACTCGGCAAACCCATCCTTCCACGTCATACCCCCTGTGCCTCGTGCATGTCCAGGGTGTTCTTTTTTACCGATGGCGCGTGTGAGCTGGTCATTCTCTCTGTCAGGATGGAAGGTCCTGGCGGCTGTTTCCTCGTATGCCGTGATGAGTTCAGTGACGGGTTTGGAAAGGAGGCGGGTTGGGAACATACACAATCCTGTTTCTGGGTCCAACCTTGCCCCGATTCCGTAGAACCAAGTCTTTGCATGTAGGTCCCACCCATGTGTCTGGGGTGTGATCCCTCTGTCGCGCAGGGCCTTCTCAGCTTCCTCCCACTTAGGCCTCTGAGATATGTATCCACCTGACCCTGTCCTCTGGTGATATTCCTTCTTCTGGGCATTTAGCGTATTGGTTTCTGACCTCTTTTTAGCTATAGCACCTTCCTTGTATGCCAAAAATTCGCGCCAGTGAGGTCTTATCTTCGCATAATATGCGTCTTTGAAATCTGGAGTCTTGCGAGCTTTGACAAATTTGTTCAATTTTGTCTTCCAGTTGCGGAAAGCGTCAGCCATCTTATTTAGAGTCCACTCTTTGACCTTTTCCTTTATAACCGGTTTGTTTTCATCCTCCTCTGGCGGAAGGGTGAAATTTACCAACAGCGAATTCCAAAGCGTTTCTTTGGATCTTTCATCGACAAAGGTACCGTCGTCATTCTTTGGCTTATTCTAATATTCAATTGTGATTGGGATTTGGTCCCTAACAACAACTCCAGCCTGACGTACAAATTTGTCTGCGGCATTCTTGGGCTCCATCGGCCTGCCATCAACACGGACTGCTTCGATCGTGAACTTTGCACGATCTTTCAACCGATGGCTCGTGCCTTGCTTGCTTTTTTTCGTAGAAGAAGATGGTTACTGGCTGGTCGATCCAGAGGGCTAAAAGAAGAAAGAAGCGTTAATTGATACATGTAGAAGAAGATTGTTGGTGGAAGTCAGCAGAGGCTTAATCAATGCATATACCTCGCCGGACTTTGTAATCACTAAATTGCGTTCACCGGAGTCTTCATCTTCTCCATGACTACTTGAGTTGTCATCATGTCCCTCCAAGTCTAGATATTGTGAGGTGTCCTCATCGATAATGTTCTCCATTATTTCTTCTTCTTCAAGGTTTCTACTAAGTGGATCCATAGTTTCTAAAACAATAATATTATCTAGAGTAAGAGAGTAAACATTCAAGTGGACTTGGATTCATACACAAATATACATATTATTCATACAAAAATACACAAATAGGATAAAGTACATAAGATAAAGTACATTATTAATACATCACCGGAGAATAGCTCGGGTGCATTATAGGATAAAGTATAAGATAAAGTACATTATTAATACATCACCGGAGAATAGCTCGGGTGCATTATAGGATAAAATATAATATAAAGTACATTATTAATACATCACCGGAGAATAGCTCGGGTGCATTATAGGATAAAGTATAAGATAAAGTATATTATTAAGATAAACTAGCGAACGCGGCTGCCGCGTTCTATGCTACGGGAGATCTGCAGCCACAGAAGAGGAACCATCACCGGAGAATAGCTCGGGTGAGATCCGTGAAGCTGCCAGATATTGGAGAACCTAGTCTCCAAAAGATACATGTATCGTCGTACATGCTCGTCCTCCTCCCTAATACGACGATGTACCACCTCCTCGGAGGCTGGCTCCCTCTGCACCGCTCCTGGACCTCGTGGACGCCACCGAAGAAGCTCCGGGTCGACGATGATACCCGGATTCCTCACCAAGGTACGAGTCCCGACAGGTAGCACCTCCCAGTGCCAACCCGACGGAGCCCAGACTCGGACATCCCCGACAGAGTCCAGTAGGCTCGGACGAGATGGACGCGGCATAACTAAATAATAGCAATAAACAATCATAAAACATAAACAGTAACTAAATCACTAAGTATATATTGCCCTAATAACAATAATCCTAAACCTATCACTAATAACAATAACGCGGTATTTACCTAACTAATACTAATACTAATAACTAATACTAATTCTAATTCTAACTCTAAATTAGCCTAATAATACTAATACTAATTCTAATTCTAACCCTAATACTTAACCAATACCCCTAATACTTAACCAATCATATGCCTAATACTTAACCAACACCCCTAATACTTAACCAATACCCCTAATTCTAACTCTAAATTAGCCTAATAATTAATACTAATACTAATTCTAACCCTAATACTTAACCTATACACTAATTCTAATTCTAACCCTAATACTTAACCTAATACTAATACTAGCTAATTAACCTAATACTAGTACTAGCTAATTAACCTATATACTAAATGTAATTCTAACCCTAATTAACCTAATACTAATAATATAGCTAATTAACCTATACTAACTAATTGATGACCTCACCTGCAGGAAGACGTACAGCGGCGGCGGGCGGGCGGGTGGCAACGGCGGGGGCGAGCTCTCCACGGGCGCGGCGGCGGGCGGCAAGGTCGACGGCGGCGGCGAGCTCTCCACGCGGGCGCGGCGGGTGGCAACGGCGGGGGCGACGAGCCTCCCCACGGGCGCGGCGGGCGGCAATGGCGGCGGCGGCGAGCCTCTCCGCGGGCGCGGCGGGCGGCAACGACGTGGGCAAGGGAGGGTGGCGGCGGTTGGGGGCGGTGGCGGGGCACACGCACGTACGGGGATCGATCTGTGGCTGGGGGAAGAAGGGAAGGGGTGGCGCGCGCATTATAATCCCCCCCCCTTTAACACCGGTTCATGGCTAGAACCGGTGTTAAAGGGGGGGAATTCGTTTCGCGCCCGCACGCCCCCCCCCCCTTTAACACCGGTTCCAGCCACGAACCGGTGTTAAAGGGGGGGCGCACGGTTCCAGCCACGAACCGGTGTTAAAGGGGGGTGCGGGCGCGAAACGAAATAAATGCGCCCCCCTTTAACACCGGTTCGTGGCTGGAACCGGTGTTAAAGGGGGGCATTTATTTCATGCATTAAAGGGGTGGGGGCATTTATAATTCAAAAAATAGGATATGAATTTAGAAAATTCATATCTTATTCATTTCAAATCAGAAAAATATGAATAATATATCATAATTTTCAGAAAAATAATATCTATCCATTCATATAAAAACATTTTATATTTACTTTAGATGAAAATTTTCAAAATGATTAAAACACTTACATATAAATTTTGATTATTCAATTCAAACAAAAATAAATTGTCAAATCCTAAAACTTTGAACATAAGAAATATTAAGCATCTAAAAAGGAATCTAACCCTATTTTATTAGAGCAAATCATATTTTATTTTGTATTAACATTTTTGAATTGATTGGATATTTAAATGCCGCATCTTTTGTATACACTTGAATCTGACAAATCCTCGCTCAACTTGCATTGGATTTTTGATAAAATAGCATATTGTGAACCTAAAAATGATTTTTGTAAAAAATCATGAGCATCGTATCATGTACCTGTAGTTCATATCTGACCCACTTCCTACCGATTCGGCAGGAATTTGTCTTTTTCACCAGAGGTGGACAGAAAGGTTTCAGATCCCCCTGTTGGTACATTGTCCATATAAGGTGGTCTAGTATTTTTGTAAAATGTGATGGTGGTTTTTTGAATTAGCCGTTTGGTGGTTGCTTCACAAAACCGTCCGTTTTTTATGCTCGGAAAATGGAAAATACCTTTTTGGTGCGATAAAAAGGAAAACTTCCTCTTGCAACATTGTTTGCCATGCCATGATGCACATGTATGCACAATATGGCCTTATTATCACAAACTATGCCTTGATTCTAGCCATAACATTGGTCATTTGACCCGAAAGCCAACAAACCTCGAATGAGATAGGTCATTTTGTGAAGGAGATAGAACTGGAATTAAAATACAGAATGCAACTAATAGTAAGTTACATAAAGCACGACTGAAAATTAAGATACATAAAAGAACTGAAAATTAAGATACATGGCCAGATTAAGTAACAATCGGCCGAACTTGTTTCGGAATGTTGGAGTGATTCAGTCATGCTCCTGCCTACACCTGTAATACTCGCCACTGTAGTCATTGTACTCGCCACCGCCGTCATCGTTGTCGTTGTCGGGGTCGCCGTAATTGAACCTTGAAGGCTGAGTACGCGTGGGCTGGACTTGAGGGTAGCGCAGACGGGGGTTAGAGTCGGCGGCAGTGTCATAGGCCATGACGCTCTAGAGAGTCCGACCGCGCCACCATAGCCGACGGCCGGCCTCGTTGAAGTTCGGAGGAGGTGGGCCGTCCTCCTCATGCCTGGCGAGCGCCCTCTCACGCCGATCCACGAAGAAGGCTTCCCAAGTAGGGAAATAGTCGGGATGCCATCTGGGATTCCTCCGCTGCTCTAGCGTGAGCTCGAAGTAGTAGTGGTTCGTGATGGTCATCCGGCGCGCCACACCTAGAGGGACAGGAGGAACCGGCACGCCTCCGGCGCTCAGCATCCAGCCGACGGGGACACAGTAGCCCGACGGGCAGGGGTAGTTCGAGGCGCAAAGCGCCTCCGCCTCCCTGGGGGTTAGTGCTATGGTGGAAGCCATGGGAAAGAATGATGAGGTTGCAGATATGAGTCTAGAGATGTGCAATGACAATGGAGGCCAACCCTACATATATATATAGTGAAGAACTGGCGGGAAGAACTGGAGGGAAGAACTGGCGGGAAGAACTGGCGGGAAAAAATGGCGGGAAGAAAAATGGCGGGAAAAAATGGCGGGAAGAAAAATGGAGGGAAGAAATAGAAGGAAGAAAAATGGCTCATTTAATACATATACTGTTAACAGAAGAAGACTTATATCTGCCGCCTCTCTCCACTCTATCCCATGGCTTTCGCCATACCTCTAACCCCAGGGAGGCGGAGATGGAGTCTTTCATGGGCTAGCAGGAAAATATTTTTCGAGGCGGAACTTCCGAAGATGCCATAGGGCGTGTGCACCAAGGGCATCTTCGAGAAATTCCGCCACGGGAGATTTCCAAACCCTTTCCTCCATCCATGGGGATGAAACTCTCCATCCCTGTTGGCTTGGTCGTTGCCATAGCACATCTACACTCATATATGCCGCCTCTCTCCACTCTATCCCATGGCTTCCACCATACCTCTAACCCCAGGGAGGCGGAGATGTAGTCTTTCACGGGCTAGTAGGAAAATATTTTCCGAGGCGGAACTTCCGAAGATGCCATAGGGCGTGTGCACCAAGGGCATCTTCGAGAAGTTCCGCCACGGGAGATTTCCCAACCCTTTCCTCCATCCATGGGGATGAAACTCTCCATCCATGTTGGCTTGGTCGTTGCCATAGCACATCTACACTCATATCTGCCGCCTCTCTCCACTCTATCCCATGGCTTCCACCATACCTCTAACCCCAGGCAGAGATGTAGTCTTTAACGGGCTAGCAGGAAAATATTTTCCGAGGCGGAACTTCCAAATATGCCATAGGGCGTGTGCACCAAGGGCATCTTCGAGAAGTTCCGCCACGGGAGATTTCCCAACCCTTTCCTCCATCCATGGGGATGAAACTCTCCATCCATGTTGGCTTGTTGAGTTGCTTGCCATGGCATATCGATGCTCCTTTTATAGGCACGGCGCCGCTTCTACTTTGTCTTCTTCCTCCAACAGGGCGTCGTGTGCTACATCGAGCAGTGTAGTCCACCCACGCGTCCTTATCCTACCGACAGCTTTAGTCCCGGTTTGAGCCCCCACCCGGTACTAAAGGTTACCCACGTGTCCTTATCCCACCGACAGTTTTGTTAGATGACACAAAAACCACCTTTAGTCCCGGTTGCACCCACCAACCGGTACTAAAGGTTGGCCACCCCCCAGATAAGGCCCTCCCAGATAAGCCTCCCCCAGATAAGGCCCCCCATCTTTTGGCCCACAATGTCGTTGCCGGGTTGCTTCGGGCCTTGGATGAGCACTGGCATCATAATGAACTTCCGCTTCATGCACAACCAAGGAGGAAGGTTGTAGATGCATAGAGTCACGGGCCAGGTGCTGTGACTGCAGTTCTGCTCCCCAAAAGGATTCATGCCATCGGTACTTAGACCAAACCATAAGTTCCTTGCGTCACCAGCAAAGTCCGGGAAGTCTCTCTCGATTTAATACATAAGTTCCTGAGTCTTAAAGAAAAATGGCGGGAAGAAAAATGGCGGGAAAAATGGCGGGAAAAAATGGCGGGAAGAAAAATGGAGGGAAGAAATAGAAGGAAGAAAATGGCTCATTTAATACATATACTGTTAACAGAAGAAATATGACATTGATTTCCATGTTGAGATACATATGTGTGCCAAAAATGGCTCAATTAATACATATAGTCAATCTTATGATCGCGTCGGCCGTAACCATGGAGTATCAACACCGTTTAACAGGATGGTTGGGTCAGTCTTCACTCTGAAGGGCGGAATTTCATCAAACTTATTATAATCTTCTGACATGTCTGTCTTGTCCTCCACTCCCACGATGTTTCTTTTCCCTGAAAGAACTATGTGACGCTTTGGCTCATCGTGTGATGTATCTGTTTGCTTATTTTTTCTTTTTTTCGGTTTGGTAGACATGTCCTTCACATAGAAAACCTGAGCCACATCATTGGCTAAGACGAATGGTTCGTCTAAGTTCTTGTGTACCTTCATAAGATTGTTGAGATCCACCATTGTCATTCCGTACTTCTTGTCTACCTCAACCCCCCCTCCTGTTAGCTTGACCCATTTGCATCGAAACAAGGGGACCTTAAAATTAGGTCCATAGTCAAGTTCCCATATCTCCTCTATGAATCCATAATACGTGGTCTTTTGCCCATTGTCTTCTGCTGCATCGAAGCGGACACCACTATTTTGGTTGGTGCTCTTTTTATCTTGGCCTATCGTGTAAAATGTATTCCCATTTATCTCGTACCCTTGGAAAGTACATACAGTCGAAGATGGTGTCCTGGCCAACAAGTACAGCTGATCCCCAACAGTGGTGTTATTCGTGAGAAGTCTTTGTAGCCAGCCGCCAAAACTCGCCATGTGTTCACTTATAATCCATTCATCAGACTGCCCCGGGTGTTTGAGGCGTATTAAATTCTTGTGTTCATTGATATACGGGGCAACCAAGATAGATCTTTGTAAAACCGTGTAGTGTGCTTGATTGAGAGATTGCCCGTCCCTACATATCATTGCTTTACATCCTAGGGTGCCTTTTCCACGCAGTCTCCCCTCATGTCGTGATTCTGGAACACCAATCGCCTTAAGGTCAGGAATAAAATCAACACAGAACTCAATGACCTCCTCTGTTACATAGCCCTTGGAGATGCTTCCTTCTGGCCTAGCACGGTTATGAACATATTTCTTTAAGACTCCCATGTACCTCTCAAAGGGGAACATATTGTGTAGAAATACAGGACCGAGAATGGCAATCTCTTCTACTAGGTGAACCAGGAGATGCGTCATAATATTGAAGAAGGATGGTGGGAACACCAACTCAAAGCTGACAAGACATTGGGCCACATATGTCTGTAACCCTGGTAGGCTCTCTGAATCGATTACCTTCTGAGATATTGCATTGAGGAATGCACATAGCTTCACAATGGGTACTCGGACATTTTCAGGTAGAAGCCCCCTAAATGCAATCGGAAGCAATTGTGTCATAATCACGTGGCAGTCATGAGACTTCAGGTTTTGGAATTTTTTCTCTGCCATATTTATTATTCCCTTTATATTTGACGAGAAGCCAGACGGGACCTTGATATTGCTCAGGCATTCAAAAAAGATTTCCTTCTCTGCTTTAGTAAGAGTGTAGCTGGCAGGAGTTAAGTGGCATCGTTTACCCTTCTCGTTCTCAGGATGCATAGGCTCTTCACGGTCTTTCAGACATTGCTGGTCCTGCCGTGCTTCCGGTGTATCTTTTGTCTTCCCATACACTCCTAGGAATCCTAGCAGGTTCACGCAAACATTCTTCGTCACGTGCATCACGTTGATTGAAGAGCGGACCTCTAAGACTTTCCAATAGGGTAGGTCCCAAAATATAGATTGCTTTTTCCACATGGGCGCGTGTCCGGCATCGTCATTCGGAACAAGATAGACTGCCAGGACCTTTTCCAAAGATTACTTCTAGGTCCTTGACCATACCAAATACCTCCTCACCGGTACGGAGGACAGGCTTCCTCCAGGGTTCTGCCAGACGTTTGAAATGCTTGCCTTTCTTTCTTACTGGATGCAGGTTCGGAAGAAATCGACGATACCCTAGGTACACAACCTTCTTACATTTATCCAAATATACACTTTCAGTCTCATCTAAACAGTGTGTGCATGCATTGTATCCCTTGTTTGTCTGCCCTGAAATGTTACTAAGAGCAGGCTAATCATTGATGGTTACGAAAAGCAATGCTCGTAGGTCAAATGGCTCCCCTTTGTGCTCATCCCACACACCTGGTTTGGCCCACAGCTGTAAAAGTTCTTCAACTAATGGCCTTAGGTACACATCAATGTCGTTGCCGGGTTGCCTCAGGCCTTGGATGAGCACTGGCATCATAATGAACTTCCTCTTCATACACAACCAAGGAGGAAGGTTATAGATACATAGAGTCACAGGCTAGGTGCTGTGACTGCAGCTCTGCTCACCAAAAGGATTCATGCCATCTGTACTTATACCAAATCTTAAGTTCCTTGCGTCACGTGCGAAGTCCGGGTACTCTTGCTCGACTTTTCTCCACTGTGACCCATCAGCGAGGTGTCTCAACATCGCGTCTTTCTTACGGTCTTCCATGTGCCATCGCAACAACTTGGCATTCTCTTTATTTCTGAAGAGACGTTTTAACCGTGGTATTATAGGAGCATACCACATAACCTTGGCAGGAACCTTCTTCCTAGGGGCCTCGCCCTCAACATCGCCAGGATCGTCTCGTCTGATCTTATACCGCAGTGCAGTGCATACCGGGCATGCATCCAAATTCTCGTACTTCTCACCGCGGTAGAGGATGCAGTCATTAATGCAGGCATGTATCTTCTGTACGTCTAATCCTAGAGGGCAGACAACCTTCTTTGCTTGGTATGTACTGTCGGGCAACTCATTATTTCTTGGAAGAAGATTCTTCATTTTTACCAACAACTTTGAAAATGCGATGTCAGTCACACCGTTCTCTGCCTTCCATTGCAGCAAATCCAGTGTGGTACCTAGCTTTTTGTCGCCATCTTCGCAAGTTGGGTACAACAATGTTTTGTGATCCTTTAACATCTGCTTCAGCTTCTCCTTTTCAGTTTCACATTCTTCCTTTGCATCAGTAATGGCCCAACCAAGATCGTCATCAGCGGGCCCATCTGCTGCCTCTTGATCTTCATTATCTACCCCCGTTGGAGTATCATCATATTCAGGATACATATTATGATAGTTGTCATCATCCTCTTCTTCTTTGTTGTCTTCCATCACAACCCCTTTTTCTCCGTGCTTGGTCCAACAATTATAGCCGGGCATGAAACCGGATCGAAGCAGGTGGGCATGAATGGTTCTGGTATTTGAGTAGTCTTTCTTGTTCTGACAGTGAACACACGGACAGCACATAAAACCATTGTGACCACGGTTTGCATTATCCACAACGATGAAATTTTGGAGGCCCGTAATGTACTCGGAAGTGCGGCGGTCACCGTACATCCATTGTCGGTTCATCTGCATTAATATATAGTATATATCAAAAAATAATAAGGAGATGACCATTTATATATATAGTACATCAATGACACATGAAAGGATAGTTGCCGACCTCGACCGAGAAGGAAAGAGCAACGAGAAAACTTATTTTGAGCTCTCGGGCATTTCACCGAACACCTCTTGTGCGTACGAAAAAAACACAAACTAGCACACTTCACACCCTCTTGCTAGGCTCCAAAATGAGATAGTGAAAAAATGGAAGAGTGGGGTGTGGGCTGCGGTGTCTTATATAGCCCCCCCCCCCCTTTAACACCGGTTCAAGCCACGAACCGGTGTTAAAGGGGGGGTTGCGCGGACCACTAGTGCAGGGGCCTTTAACACCGGTTCGTGCCACAAACCGGTGTTAAAGGGGGGCTCCTTTTTGCTGCACGGGCCACGCTGGTACAGGCCCCCCCTTTAACACCGGTTCGTAGAAGAACCGGTGTTAAAGCCCATTTCCAGGATCAACCAAAGGCCTCGTTTCCACTAGTGTATGTGATAATGTTGTGCTAATAAATCTTGAGAGATTATCATTTCCTTGGAGTGAATAAAATATAATGCATAAACTTGCGTATACAAAAATTATACACCTTTGAACTCTTTGAAATCGCCCTCACTTAGGTCATGATAATGTTGTGTTAATAAAATCCTTATCATTTATCATTTCCGTGGAATGGAATGTAATGCATAAATTTGCGTATACGAAAATTATACACATTTGAACTCTTTGAAATCGCACTTAATACGTGATAATATTGTGCTAAGAAAATCTTGAGAGATTATCGTTTTCATAGAGTGGAATGTAATGAACAAATTATACACCTTCGAACATGTTCGCTTTCAAATTATATTCAAGGTCATTTGTTTATGGAGTTAAAATACCGGTGGCATACTCGTTATTTTGCATGGATAGAGGGGTGTCCCCCGACAGATATAGGGGTTATCATGTCCGCTAGATCACAGAGGATCAACGGTTGGTGGGCACGATCCGTGTGGCAACTATCTCGACCAATCAGAGCGTACTGGCGAAGATAAGCACAGGTGCGAGAGGTGGATACAAAGAGAGAGGAAAACTGAGTAGCACTTAAGAACCAAGTGCAAAACTGAGTAGAACTTAAAAATCAAGGGCAAGACTGACAAAGGGATTCAAATAGAAAATACAAAAGGATTTAAAAAATGGAAAATGCGTCTTTTATACAATAAAATACATCTTGGTTTACATCAAACTATTTGCAATTCAAATATACACCAGTTTAACCATTATTGCCTCATTCAGACAAATTATTTTTTGGGGAGGGATGTTTTGGGAAGAGGCTTGAGTAGAAAGCCATGAACCTTCATAGATAGTAGGTGATTTGAGAAGTGGTGATTTAGGTTAAAACTTGGTTTATATACATTTCTTATGGTGGCAGGTCACATAATAAGACTCCCTGGGTAGATGCCACTATGTTTTGATCTTTTTGAATTTATTGTGCATAAAATGACTCAATTAGCTAGCTAAAACCTATTCATTGACTTTCCGTTAACCAGCCACCGGAGGGTAAAACTGAGTATATTGCACACGGCAGTGTTAGTACTGGAGGGCAAAACTGAGTACAACCAAACTGCCAGTGTTATACTCGAGGGCAAAACTGAGTACAACTGAATCGCCAGGGTTAGACACGAGGGGAAAAACGTGACTCATGGTACGCATGTGCGGTGCATGGGGCGGTAGCGGACACGTGTCGCCGTGCATGGTGCAGTAGCATACGCGGTGCACGGTAGTGCAACGAAACATCACTTCCCTTCTCCTTTAATAGAGGTCTCTCCACTCTCACTCATCACTCACTCGCTCACTCAACCGTTTCCACTATCCCATCACCTTCTACAAACCCCCAAGAAAACCCCAACCACGTCGGCGATGCAGAAGAATTGCGCGGTGGACATCGGCGCCTCCAAGGTTGCCGGTGAGGAGGCCCCCGTCCCCGTCCCTGCATCCTCCGTAGCCGCCGGCAAGGAGGCCCCGGCCGGTCTCGGGAAGATCTCGCTCGGCTGGGACCCCTACGAGGAGGTTGTCTACATAAGGCCAGAGAACCCCTACGGCACCAGCATTGTTGACCCATGGTCGGAGGTAACCAGGGTTTTGTCCCCTTCCCTTGTTCTTCCCCCGTTCCCATCGTTGCATGCTAGATCGTATGTTATTAGGGCTCGGCTGTTCGTATTTTTATAGTAGTTAATCCTCTTGTGTTAGATCTCGTATTTCAATGAATCCCCCTATTCGTATTTGAACCCCCCTATTCGTAGTTGGGATCAGTAACATGATTGAGATTTGGGGAATAATCAGGAGATCTCAATCGGTTAATTTATGCAAATAATCAATCCCGATAATCAAACTATCTCAATCATGTTCTTATTGGACTCTACTATTTTTTCCGACAGGAGGATAGCAGCGATGTCCGCATCGACGACGAGTCCAAGGACACCAAGACTCGTCATGTGCTGAGGAGGCTGAAGTCCAGCCAGCACAACAACTTCTTTGCTGGCGACGTGTACAGGTGCCCCTTCTGCCCCACTAGGAGGCTCCGCGCCACGGACTTCAACTCCCTCGTAAAGCATGCCCAGGACGTGAGGACCTGCCGCGAGTCCGTGAAGGTCCACGGCTTCATAGCCAAGCACCAGGCGCTCGGTCTTCACCTCCGCCACCTCCAGAAGATGGCTATAGAGGAGGGTCGCATGCCCCCGATCAAGCCCAATGCGCCCAAGGTCAAGGGATTGGGCAGCAAGAAGTGGAAGAGGCGCCAGAAGGAGGAGGCGGAGGCCCTCCTGGAAGAGCCATGAGGGACCACTGATATGCTGCTGCTGTAAAGCAACTTCTTTTGTCTTGTCTGTGTTGAACTTGTCAGCTGCTGCTGCTGAGCAGCCTAATTATCGAACCTCGTTAAGTACCGTAATATATAACCTATATTAGCTGCTTTATCCATATCTACTCTGTTTACTGAATTTATTTATGGTGCTGGTTAGTTTTGCTGCTTTAGGTTTGCTACCAGATTAGGGGAAAACAAGGGCAAAAGGAACAATGAATGAAGAGAGAAGCTGCTCTAGATTCGCTACCTTTTTGGGCAAAAAAAACACAATGGTTAGCGAGAGAGAGGGGAAAGGCGCTCATAAAAAGACCAATCATAAAAATAACAAAAAATAACTTCCAATTTAGGCGACAGGACGCACGTAACCACCAAACACGCCCCACATGGTCCCACACCACGTCCCCCATAATCAACGAGAGATGGATGGCTGGTCCGTTGTGTATCCTGGCCCCACATGTCAGCATATAACGGTAGAGGCGACGTAATGTAACGCTCAACGCACGACCCGCCCCAACGCGATCTCACCGGTCAGCATGTAACGGTCAAGCCTTTGACCTGATAGCATCCCTCGTCCGAACACATATGAGGGTTTCAAAATGGAGGGAGGGAAAATGTGAGAAAAAACTAAGCGGCTAGGGAAAACCGAGTACAACTAATGAACCAGGGGCACGAAAATAGAAATC
The DNA here is from genome assembly GCA_916181665.1 of Avena sativa. Lineage (NCBI taxonomy): Eukaryota > Viridiplantae > Streptophyta > Magnoliopsida > Poales > Poaceae > Avena > Avena sativa. The sequence goes on along the minus strand of OV702295.1, from coordinate 451,289,146 downwards.
CCTTCTTTTAAATCGCCTTTTCAACCGGTTTTTGAATTGTACAATAATTTTGATTGTTTTTTAGGTGCAACTGGACATGCAACCATGGTTTTCAAATTTACATGAAATTGATTCAGAATGATGCAAATCCATCAGATTTTGAACCATGTTTTTTCAAGCTTCCTATGAATTGCAGTCGGACTTGTAACTAAGCTTCAAGCTCAGTCTGGCCGATTCAAAGATGCTCTGGTTATCCATTTTAGCCTTTTGTATCTTCCCAGGCTGCTTATTTTAGCGGGGGGTAGGGGCTATTTCTTTTTCTTTTTTCTTTTTGGCGTGTGTTGTTTTTTTGGTCCGTTTGTAGTTGGGTTGGAGGTTGCGACCGGGCCCAAAATTCTGTGTGGAGGTTGGGTGGCTTTTTTCGTCTTTGTTTATTATTATTTTCATTTTATTGTTTTTTATCGTGACGAGTGGATGGATTATCGTTTATTATTAGGAGAGGTAGCATGGAGGATGACCTGCAATTTTTCCGATAGTTAGATGCTCATCTACGAGTTGCAATTAGACTTTTGCAGATGAGATTTTGTTGTACTTCAAATCAAATTTACTAAGAATTTTAGCTAGTGGCCGCTTCAAATCAATTTTTAGTAAGAATTTTAGAGGTGATTTTTTGTGTGTTTTTTGTGAGGAATTGTTATTTTTTTCTCAAAAAAAGCTCATCTACGAGTTCCTTCCCGTTGTGTTTGTCCAAGGCCTGAGTTGTTTTTAGCGGGGCGGTTTTGTCGCTGTTTTCTTTTAGAAGCGGCCCTTTTTGTTTGCTCCGAGGTGGGATTTCGGTTTTGTCTACGTCGGCCTCTATCATGGATGCGGTGCGCAGTAACGCGACCAATTTGATGGTTGCCTTTTTTGAGATTTTTTTGTTTTAGGCATATAGTTCGATGGTCGACTGTGTTCCATGGTCCATGTCTTTTTTTTATAGCCTCAATTTGCATCTCGACATGCAATCGTCTTTTCTCCTTGATAGTATAGAGATGGAGTTGCAACTGTGAGTTGCAACTTGATACGCAACTTGTATTCTCCTTAATGGTATAGATAGGGAGTTACTACTAGAATTGCAACTTACTACCGTGTTGAATGGTCCTTGTATTTTTTGCCTCAAGTTGCATCTTGACACGCAACTAGACTTTCGTCTCGAGTTGCATCTTGACAAGCAACTGGCCTTCTTCCCCCCTGATGGTATAGATTGGGAGTTTGCAACTAAGATTGCAACTAGACTGTCAATCTCTAGTTGCAACTTGACACGCAACTGGACTTCTCCTCTGATGCTATAGAGATGGAGTTCCTATTGGGGTTGCAACTGAGGATTGTGTTGTTCTTTTGTATTTTTTAGTATTGAGTTGAATCTTAACACGCAACCGTCCTTCTCCCTGATGGTATAAAGAGGGAGTTGCAACTAGGGTTGCAAATGGACTGTGAGTCTCGAATTGCAACTTGACACGCAACTGGCCTTCTCCCATGATGGTATAGAGAGGGAGTTGCAACTAGGGTTGCAATTGGACTATGAGTCTCGAGTTGCAACTTTGACATGCAACTGGTCTTCTTCCCTGATGGTATAGAGAGGGAGTTGCAACTAGGGTTGTAACTAAGGATTGTGACTAGTGGAAAAAGGGCCTCCAGTCTCGGCCCGTAAGGGGCTTTAGTCTCGGTCCTGGTAACCGGGACTGGAGAGGCGGGACTAAAGGCCACCCCCACTAGTCCCGGACCTCTTACCATCCGGGACCAATGGGTATCCACGTGGCTGTCTCTACGGGCGTGGGGTGCCACCCATTAGTCTCGGTTCGTATTACGAACCGGGACAAATGGTTCTCTGCCGCGGCAGAATTTTAGGCACTTTCTCTGTCGCGGCAGAGAATTCAATTTGTATCCTTTTTTTCATTTCAAAATAGTTTTCTACGCTACCACATACCGTACATGTTCGTGCATACATAAGCAAAATTCTTTTAAGATCGAGCATACAAATATATACATGATAGTTACACATGGAGATCACAATTATCGGGACTAGAGCCCGTCTATTCAATTACATGGTCGGGGATCATCGGCGCCTATTCACACTAAATTATCCAGCGTCATCTATCATCTCGTTCATCAAGAATCTTGCCAGTTCTTCAGCAACTGCTACTACGCGTTGCTCTGGTAGGAGTCGATCCCGCATTTTCTCGAACTATATAAGAAAAGGAGATCAATATGAATATCAATCATGATAACAAAAAGTGACGGTAATAAAATAATGTTGTGAATGTATTGCTTACATCGACTCTATAATCATTCATCTCACTGGTAAACGTGCGAATGAACTCGCAAACGTAGAATCCACATAGATTCGTCTTCGGTGGCTGCCTCACGCACTTTACGAGAATATAATTCAATCAAAATAATAATCCAGCATCATAATTGTATTGAAACAAGAAGTAAAGAGATGCGCGTACTACTTACCGAGACCGGCTTAAACATCAGCTTCTCACTAAATTCACCCGTAACCGCACTCTTGAACTGGTTCCAAACCCTACCCGGTAAATAAAATGAATAACCGAAAATCAACAAAAGAGACCGATGTAGCGCGAAAATTACCTCTGGAGCATGTCCTGCATGTCCCTAAACATTTCCAGGGGTCTCTTTAATGGGTCCATGACTTCAACTCTTCCCTTATCAAGTTGAATGTCTAGCAGAATCTAGTGGAAACTGTACACGTTTATATATACATCAGTAACTCATCAATTACACTTAACATCGAGTAAGCAAAAGAGAATGTGTACAATAGAGTAAGACCCTCACGCGAAATTGTAAGGAAACAGTATGTGGTCACAGAAATTTTGCTCCGTTAGAAACCTTAGAAGGTTTTCCTGCGTCTCCTCGGGTTTTGTCGTTAGCGTCTTTACATGTATTTTATCTGGGTCAATGAAGCCAACAATAAAGATTGACCTTCTTTTACATTCCATGATCTTCATTCTGCATAATAATAGAGTACAAAAGGATATAATTAGGATAATTACATGCAATGAACTGAACAACTGAAAAAATGAATAACTTATATATCGACAATGAATTCAACAACTTACAGACAATAGCAACTCATGAGACTTTTGTCGAGGGCGTCGAAAATGTATAACTGGAAGAGTTCTGGAAACTCAACATGGACCTCTTCTTCTCGGAAGTAGTAGTCATGTGGGACTTTCGCCACGATCATTATTCTCTCCTGCTTTACGGCTTTCAAGTACCGGTTATGTAAACTCCGCATTTGTGTTGGCAGTTGTTGGAACTGCTCAAAGCTGACCAGAGGCTTCCCTGGGACATATGTAGGGACTACCTGAGCCTTGGGTAACTTGTCGTCCTGGGCACCTAGCAATTCCTCAACAGTCACATTCATAGCGGCCGCAAGCTTCTTAGCTTCTTCCATATCCTGCTGGGGAGTGTCATAGGATAACACCTGGAGGGGTGGGATCGATGTTTTGGCCTGTTTCCCGAGATGGGGGACGTCCATTCTTTTCTCGGTTGCACTTTGACCTGATGATTTGCTCCCGCTTGCACTTCTACTTGATTTGCTCTTCTTCACTACCTTCTGAAGTGTGTGTCGATAGTCATCTGGCATATGGTGCAATTCATATTGCGATTTTGTGTTTAGAAAAGAAAGTGCATACGCTTTTTTGCTTCTCGGTGTATACCGGGGCGGGCTCGGGTTTCTTCTTTTGAAATTGCGCAACACATTCGGCCTTTACGATCATGTCGGTCCTCGTTAGTACGATCGTAAGGTCTAATGGGAAGATTCTTATGAGGTACTCTTGGGAGGGGCGACATTTGTCGTTTTGGGCTGCTGTGTCGTTTAGTACTAATCGGAGGCTGCGGCGGAGATCGAGATGGACTCGGGCTGTGGTGGTCGTAGTCATGGGGCGGGCTTCTTGGAGGTGATGGAGGTGAAGGTGACATGCGATGACTCGGAGGCGGTGTTGGTTTTGGCGTCCAGCCTGGAAGCTTGATGTTGTTCTTATCCCATAGAATGATACCACCCAGTACTTCTCCGAGTGTCCTCTCACCTTCAGGTCCAGGGATGTCAAGCTCCATTGAGTCCCACCCCATTGCGATTTCATCCATAGCAACTTTAGCATAGCCAGCTGGAATCTCACGGCCATGCCAGCGTGCGCCAGGTGGACAAGGTAAAGCACATCCGACCGCCACCTTGATGGATAGGTTCTTCACCTTCTGATGGAGCTCACAAGATGTCTGCTCCTTGATTCCAACCACGGGGTAGCCGGGACCGCCATCTACCGTACGTGCATCGTCAGAAGGGACCTCCGATTCAGCCACGCTGCTTCTCCGCTGAGATGGGACGGCGGTAATATCGAGTACAAGATCTTGTAGGCGCGCTGCTCCTCGAAGTTCGTCAATCTGTTGCTGATGCATTCGAAGTGTTCCTAGCAACTCGGTGAACCTGTCTCCCTCCTCCTCCTGTCGTCGCCTCTTTGCTCTCTCTCGGCTCCTATAAGTATCTCTGTCTTTGGGAAACCCCATCTCCCACGTATAACTAGGGCCAAGGCCTCGTACACGTCCTCCAGGTTCGTCATTCCCGAGGACCTTTGTCAGCAAGTCTTTCTCTCTATTGGGACGGAACTTTGTTGTCCCCGCTTTAATCTCCTTCACCACTTTCTGCCATGTATCCCGGGGTATCCTAATCCCGTCACTGCAAATAAGGTCCCCTGTACTTTCGTCGTACTCACTCCCATGCCCAAGGAACCAATTCCTTGCCCTCAGATCCCATTCTTCGCGCATTGGTTCTGGAGTGATCCCTTTAGCACGCAGCTCATTCTCTTTAGCATCCCACTTTGGCATGGCAGCCACGTAGCCCCCTGGCCCCAGGTGATGGTGATATTTCTTTATCGCGGCATTTTTCTTTTTTTTTCAACATTTCCATAGCAGGTTCTGACTCCTTGTACTTCACAAATGCATCCTGGTTAGCCTGCTGCTTCGTTAGATAGCATTCAAATATAGGAGGAGTCTTCGTCTTCTGATACTTTTGCCATAATGCTTTCTTCCAGTTCTTGAATAGTTTGGCCATCTTCGTAAGAGTCCACTGCTTGACTTTCTTCCTCAATGCAGCTGTGTCAACATCATCCTCACATTCTGGCAGGGTGAAATGTGTCATGAGGTCATTCCAAAGACCCTCTTTGCACCTGTCGGCGACATACTCACCCTCTTTCGCCCCTTTGGTCTTATTCCACTCTCGAACGGTGATCGGGATGCGATCCCTAACCATAACTCCGCATTGTTGTTTAAATACAGTTTTAGCCTTTTCAGGTTCCAACGGTTCACCTCGTGGTGATAACACCGTAATTGTATAACGCGTAGATGCGTCCAACTTTTTGGCCGGGCATCGTTTGGAATATTTTTTGCTCGATGTGGAGGCCTAAGAGAAGAAACATTCGTCAATTTATATATATACAACTCAGTTAATGCATCTACTGATCACTAGACTTCATATATATACCTCGCCGGACTTCATATATATAAAGACTTTAGTCCCGGTGCGTTACACGGTCCCGGACTAAAGGTCCCCCTCCTTTAGTCCCGGTGCGTGCCACCCACCGGGACTAAAGGGTTTTCGGCACCGCCCAACGCGCGTGCGCCAACGCCACACCTTTAGTCCCGGTGTGTAGCACGCATCGGGACTAAAGGTCCTTTTTTCAAATTTTTCACCCCAGGGGCGCGCCTGTTTAAAAAAAAATCAATTAGCATATTTTTTAAACATTTGAATTTTAGAGTTTTTGCATACTTATGAATTTGAGAAAAAATTCAACATGAAAAGTTCTTGAATTTGAATAAGTAATCCAAATCTATTTTCTTTTTTATAAAATAATTATTCTAACTAGTGAAACTAATAACCATTTTGCCATTTTCAATTTAAAAATGCATTAACTATTATATTTTGCATATTTTTGAATCTCACTAAATTTTTAACATAAAAAGTGTTTGAATTTGAATAAGTGATTCAAATCAATTTTCTGTTTTATAAAATAATTATTCTAACTAGTCAAACTATTAACCATTTTTCCATTTTCATGTGATTCCGACGCTCTGGTGGTCTTTCTCCGGCGAAACCCTAGACCTGGGGCCCCGGATCATGTTCCCGCCATTTTTCACTATATATGTAGGGCTATCAGGAAAATATTTTCCGAGGCGGAACTTCCAAAGATGCCATAGGGCGTGTGCACCAAGGGAATCTTCGAGAAGTTCCGCCACGGGAGATTTCCCAACCCTTTCCTCCATCCATGGGGATGAAACTCTCCATCCATGGGGAGTCTTTCACGGGCTAGCAGGAAAATATTTTCCGAGGCGGAACTTCCGAAGATGCCATAGGGCGTGTGCACCAAGGACATTTTCGAGAAGTTCCGCCACGGGAGATTTCCCAACCCTTTCCTCCATCCATGGGGACGAAACTCTCCATCCATGTTGGCTTGTTGAGTTGCTTGCCATGGCATATCGATGCTCCTTTTATAGGCACGGCGCCGCTTCTACTTTGGCTTCTTCCTCTAACAGGGCGTCGTGCGCTACATGCTTTATCTCATCGAGCAGTGCGTCCACCCACGCGTCCTTATCCCACCGACAGTTTTGTTAGATGACACAAAAACCACCTTTAGTCCCGGTTGCACCCACCAGCCGGTACTAAAGGTTAGCCACCCCCCAGATAAGGCCCTCCCAGATAAGCCTCCCCCAGATAAGGCCCCCCCCCCCATCTTTTGTCCCGGTTTGAGCCCCCACCCGGGATGAAAGTTTCCCGCGCCACTGCATTCCCGCGCTTTCCACCGGTTCCCACCTCTGTCTTCCCGCCATTTTTTCAGTATATATATGTACGCTTGGCCTCCATTTACATATCACATCTAGACTCATCATTCTCTTCCCATGGCTTCCATCGTATCTCTAACCACCCGAGAGGTGGAGGCGCTTTGCGCCTCGAACTACCCCTGCCCACCGGGCTACCGCGTCCCCACCGGCTGGATGCTGAGCGCCGGAGGCGTGCCGGTCCCTCCTGTCCCTCTAGGTGTGGAGCGCCGGATGGCCATCACGAACCACTAGTACCTCAAGCTCACGCCAGAGCAGCGGAGGAATCCCAACTGGCATCCCGACTATTTCCCGACTTGGGAAGCCTTCTTCATCAATCGGCATGAGAGGGCGCTCGCCAGGCACGAGGAGGACAGTCCACCTCCTTCGAACTTCAACGAGGCCGGTCGTCGGCTGTGGTGGCGCGACCGGACTCTCCAGAGTGTCATGGCCTACAACACGACCGGCAATAACCCCCGCCTGCGGTACCCTCAAATCCAGCCCATGCGTGCCCAACCTTCAAGGTTCGACTACGGCGACCTCGACGATGATAGCGACGACGGCACCGACGACTACAACGACTACAGTGGCGCGTATTACAGGGCTAGGCAGGAGCATGACTGAATCACTCCAACATTAGGCATGTTTCTTAATTTTTAGTTGTGCTATGTATCTTAATTTTTAGTTGTGCTATGTATCCTTAGTGTTTGTGGGTTCCTTCTCTTGTGATGGTTCCTTCTATTTGGGTGATCACCTCCCGCAGCTCAGAACCCGGTCGTTAACGTCTAGTTTGATTGAGCAAGATGTATTACATGAAAGGGGACCTTTATGTCTCAAATAAAAGGTTTAATACATTACATAGATTTATGTCTCAAATAAAAGGTTTAATACATTATTACACATCACCAACATCTAGTGTTGTGGTTTTCTTCTGCACCGTAGCCATGGAGAATCTTCATCATTTAACAGGATGCTTGGGTCAGTTTTCACTTTGAAGGGCAGAATTTCATGAAACTTATTGTAATCTTCTGACATGTCTGTCTTGTCATCCACTCCCACGATGTTTCTTTTCCCAGAAAGAACTATGTGGCGCTTTGGCTCATCGTATTCTGTACTCTTTTGCTTATCTTTCCTTTTTCTCGGTTTGGTAGACATGTCCTTCACATAGAAAACCTGAGCCACATCGTTGGCTAGGACGAATGGTTCATCCATGTACGCAAGATTGTTGAGATCCACTGTTGTCATGCCGTACTTTTGGTCTACATGTACCCCGCCTCCTGTCAGCTTGACCCATTTGCACCGAAACAAAGGGACCTTAAAAGTAGGTCCATAGTCAAGTTCCCATATCTCCTCTATGTACCCATAATATGTGTCCTTCTGCCCATTGTCATCTGTTGCATCAAAGCGGACACCACTGTTTTGGTTGGTGCTCTTTTTATCTTGGGCGATCGTGTAAAATGTATTCCCATTTATCTCGTACCCTTGGAAAGTACATATAGTCGAAGATGGTAACCTGACCAACGAGTACAACTCATCTCCAACAGTGGTGTTATTCATGAGATGTGTCTGCAACCAATTGCCAAAATTCTTCTCGTGTTCCCCTTTAATCAAGGTTTCAGGCTTCCCCGGGTTTTCGGAGCGTAGAATATTCTTGTGTTTCTCGATATACGGAGCCACCACGGTGGAATTGTGTAGAATTGTGTAGAACTGTGTAGTGTGCTTGAGTGAAAGAATGCCCGTCCCTACATACCATTGATTTCCTTCCAAGTGTGCCTTTTCTAGTCATCCTCCCCTCATACCGAGATTCAGGAACACCAATCGGCTTAAGGTCAGGAAGAAAGTCAACACAAAACTCAATGACCTCCTTTGTTCCATAGCCCTTGGAGATGCTTCCTTCTGGCCTAGCACGGTTATGAACATATTTCTTTAATACTCCCATGAACCTCTCGAAGGGGAACATATTGTGTAGAAACACAGGACCGAGAATTCTAATCTCTTCGACTAGGTGAACTAGGAGGTGCATCATAATATTGAAGAAGGATGGCGGGAACAACAACTCGAAGCTGACCAGACATTGGACCACATCAATCTGTAACCCTGATAGACTTTCTCGATCGATTACCTTCTGAGAAATTGCATTGAGGAATGCACATACCTTCACATTGGCTAGTCGAACATTTTCTGGTAGAATTCCCCTCAATGCAACCAGAAGCAATTGCGTCATAAGCACATGGCAGTCATGAGACTTTAGGTTTTGAAATTTTTTCTCTTTCATATTTACTATTCCCTTTATATTCGACGAGAAGCCAGACGACACCTTGATACTGAAAAGGACTTCAAAAAAGATTTCCTTCTCTTCTTTGGTAAGAGCGTAGCTGGCAAGCCCTTGAAACTGCCCTAGATGCTTGCCGTCTCGTCCTTTATGATGTTGCTGGTCCTCCCGTGCTGTCGGGGTATCTTTTGACTTCCCATACAAGCCCAGGAAGCCTAGAATATTCACGCAAAGATTCTTCGTCAGGTGCATCACGTCGATTGTAGAGCGGACCTCATGCACTTTCCAATAGGGTAGCTCCCAAAATATAGATTTCTTCTTCCACATGGGTGCGTGTCCGGTAATGGGGTCTTTCGGAACAGGTTGTCCTCCAGGACCCTTTCCAAAGATTACATCCAAATCCTTGACCATACCAAATACATCAGCACCACTACGGGGGACAGGCTTCGTCCGGGTTTCTGCCTTGCGATTGAAATGCTTGCCTTTCTTCTTTAAGGGATGACTGGGCGGAAGAAAATGACGATTGTACGGGTACACATTCTTTCTACATTTATCCAGATATATACTTTCAGTCTCATCTAAACAGTGCGTGCATGCATTGTATCCTTTGTTCGTCTGTCTTGAAATGTTACTAAGAGCAGGCCAATCATTGATGGTTACGAACAGCAACGCTTGTAGGTCAAATTCCTGCTGTTTGTGCTCATCCCACACACGTACACCTGGTTTGGCCCACAACTATAGAAGTTCATCAACTAATGGCCTTAGGTACACATCAATGTCGTTGCCGGGTTGCTTTGGGCCTTGGATGAGCACTGGCATCATAATGAACTTCCGCTTCATGCACAACCAAGGAGGAAGGTTGTATATACATAGACTCACGGGCCAGGTGTTGTGACTACAGTTCTGCTCCCCAAAAGGATTCATGCCATCGGTACTTAGACCAAATCATAAGTTCCTTGCGTCACCAGCAAAGTCCGGGAAGTCTCTCTCGATTTTTCTCCACTACCGACCATCAGCAGGGTGCCTCAACATCCCGTCTTTCTTACGGTCTTCCATGTGCCATCGCAACAACTTGGCATGCTCTTTATTTCTGAACAAACGTTTCAACCGTGGTATTATAGGAGCATACCACATCACCTTGGCAGGAACCCTCTTCCTGGGTGGCTCGCCCTCAACATCACCAGGGTCATCTTTTCTGATCTTATACCGCAATGCAGTGCATACCGGGCATTTATCCATATTCTCATACTTCTCACCGAACACCTCTAGTGGCATCGCTCTAACAGGCATTTCACCGAACACCTCTAGTGCATATGAAGAAAAAAAGTTAGCACAAAGTTATACCCACCTCTCACATAGGGAAAAAAACAGGAGAGAGTGGAGGGCTGGGTGCATATATATAGGGCCCGGCCATTAATCCCGGTTTGAGATACAAACCGGGACTAAAGGTTCTGCCAGGAGCACGCGCGCGTGCCCAGACCCATTTGTCCCAGTTTGTATCTCAAACCGGGACTAATGGTTCCTTACGGACCGGGACAAAGTACCTCGGCCTCCTCGGGCCGTCTGGTTCGGACCATTAGTCCCGGCCCCAGCCACGGCCGGGACTAGTGGCCCGAACCAAAGGCCCATTTTCTACTAGTGTGAGTCTTGAGTTGCAACTTGACACGCAACTAGCCTTCTCCTCTGATGGTATAGAGAGAGAGAGTTGCAACTAGGGTAGCAACTGGACTATGAGTCTCGAGTTACAACTTTGACATGCAACTGGCCTTCTCCCCTGATGGTATAGAGAGGGAGTTGCAACGACGGTTGCAACTAAGGATTGTGAGTCCCGAGTTGCAACTGGCATTCTCCATGAATATAGAGGGACGGAGTTGCATCTCAGGTTGCAACTAAGGAATGTGTGTCTCGAGTTGCAAGTCGACACACAACTAGACTTCTCCCCTGGTGGTATAGAGGGGGAGTTGCATCTAGGGTTGCAACTAATGACTATATTGTTCTTTTGTATTTTTTATCCTTGAGTTGCATCTCGACACGCAACTGGCCTTCTCCCTGATGATATAGAGATGGAGTTGCAACTAGGGTTGCAACTGGACTATGAGTCCCAAGTTGCAACTTGACACGCAACTGGCCTTCTCTACTGATAGTATAGAGGGGGACTTGCAACTAGAGTTGCAATTGACAACTAGCCTTGATTTGCATATCGACACACAACTGGCTTGCTCGCTTGATGGTATAGAGAGCGAGTTGTAACTTGGGTTGCAGCTGGACTATGAGTCTCGAGTTGTAACTTGCCACGCAACTGGCCTTCTCAGCTGATAGTATAGAGGGGTAGTTGCAACTAAGAATTATAGAGGTGGAGTTGCAACTAGAGTTGCAATTGAGAATTAGCCTTGAGTTGCATCTCGACATGCAAACGACCCTTGATGGTATAGACAGCAAGTTGCAACTAGGGTTGCAACTTAAGTACCGTGTTGATTCTTGTCATGTTTTGCCTCATGTTGCATATCCACACGCAATTTCAGTTGGAACTCGCAACTAGTCCATGATTCATATGAGTTACAACTGGACTCGCAGCTGGCCTTTCTTTTTCATAGGTTTTAGTTGCAACCGGACTCGCAACTGGTCCATGTTTTATATGAAATCGGACTTCTATTTTTCATTGGTATGAGTTGTAATCGGACTCGCAATTGGTCCATGTTTTATATGAGTTGCAATCGGACTCGTAATTGACCCTTCTTTTGGGAGGCGCAACTAGGTTGCAACCGAGGATTGTTTTACGGTCCCCTCTTCACTCGATTTTACAACTAGACTACTTGTTTTCTTATAAGAAATTGCAACTGGAGTTGTAACTGAGGATTGGTTCACGGTCACATCTTCACTATGAGTTGCAATCTAACTTGATACTGGTAATTTGTTTCCTAGTTGCAACTGGAAGTGCAACTGGTTCATGTTCCCCCTCTTGCAAACTTGAATCGAAACTGAGTTTGACTCATCGACAAACTGACTCAAGCTAGTCCATCATATCTTTTTCTAAATTTTTATGTGTATCCTATGAGTTACAATCATACTTTGCAACTAGTTCTTGATTTTACTAGTTGCAACTAGATGTGCAACTGATTTCAATGTTTTTGCGATTATGATTTTCGCGTTTCCTATATGTTGTAGTCACACTCGCAACTGACTTAGACTCATGTTTCCTATGAGTTGCAACTAGACTCGCAACTGGTTCATGTTTTCTCTATGAGTTGAAATTGGATTTGTACCGGTTCATGTATTCATATGATTTGCCATCATACTTGTAAATGGTTCATGGTTTTATGAGCTACAATCGGACTTGCCACTGACTCATGTCTTCATATTAGTTGCAATTGGACTCATCACTGACTCATGTTTTCATATTAGTTTCAATCAGACTCGCAACTGACTCATGTTTTCCATGAGTTGCAATAGGAGTTGAATTGACCCATTTTTACTATGAGTTGCAATCGGACTCGCAACTGACTGATGCTTACTATGAGCTGCAATCAGACTCACAACTGAGTCATGTTTTATTTATGAGTTGCAATCGGAACCGCAATTGGCTTATGTTTTCTATGAGTTGCAATAGGACTTACAACTTACTCATGTTTCTGATGAGTTGCAATTTAGACTCGCAACTGACTTATATTTCGTACGAGTTGCAATCAGTCTTTTACAACTGGTTCATGTTTTTCCTAGTTGCAACTAGAAGTGCAACATGTTCATGTTTCCACTTATAGGTGAAGTTGCAGCTAAGAGATTTTTTCATTTACAGGTGAGGTCAGTTAAGATATTTTTTTAATTATAACCAAGGTTGCAACTGAGTTTTTCTCTAGTTGCAAGTGGAGTTGCAACTCAGCTTTCAGTTGTAAGTGTGGTTGTAACTGATACTTTTTAGTTGCATGTGAGGTTGTAACTAAGATTTTCTTTCATAAGTAGTCTTTTTAGTTCCCTTGATAGCAAACGAATTTTTTGCAATGGCAAATGGCTACCAATTACTACCTCCATTTCAAAGGTTAAGACTTATATTGTTTTCCAAAAGTCAAACTACGTGAACTTTGACTAGGTTTTTAGAAGAAAAAAATATTTACCCAAAATCCATACCCTTGATGCTCATAAAACATATTTTCACATGATATCTATATATAATATTATAGTTTTTGATAGTTTTTTTCTAAAAATTTGGTCAAATTTTTCGTAGCTTAACTTTTCAAAGAAAAACTCGGGCTTTAAAACGGAGATTTATTAGACTAACACCGAGTTCAAGAAAAAATTAACCATAAAATTGGTCAAGAAAACATAAATTATATGTCACGAAAAACATACCATTAGATTCATATTTAAAAGACCCGTCCAATGATATAGTTTTTATGACATTTAATTCATATTTAGTTGATCAAATTTATAGTCAAACATATTTCTTAAACTCTGTGTTAGTCTAATAAAGCAGTACGAAGAGCGTAGTACTCCCTCCGTGCTGAAATAAATGACTTGCATTTTTCTATATTCAGATATATCTATACAGTAAAACGTGACTAGATATATGCGAATCTAGATAAATCTAAGTCACTTATTTCCAGACGGATGGAGTACTTTTTATTGATAGTAGTAATTAGTCGGACATGCAACAAAGAAACTTTGAACGTCGCGAGTGAGATTTGAAGTTTGCATTCGATCACACTGGCTGTACGGCATAGGGGGCACTTCACTTCCGGTAGCATAGGTGCCGGTCGGCCCGGGTGTGCGTCTACAGCTCTACGTACGGGATAGATAGAGGAGAAGTAAACCAAGCAATGATAGTTGGTGTTGCGCACACGGATGACGTCACCTAGCTGAGACTTAGTGCAATTCTCGTTGGCGCTCGATATTGTTGGGCGCGGTGACAATGGTGAGCCGCCTCCGTCTCGGCGAGGATGTGCGCGGCGCTGGGGGCATAGTGGTAGAACCAGTACCAATTCTACGCATCAGGCCTTGTTTCATAGCGTAGCGTCCCACCACAAGTGCATGCTAGACCTGGGATGGAGACGAACCCAACGTGGCATCCATTAGATCTGAGTTCGGGTAATAGATAGCTTCAGCATCCTTGCAGTTACCTGGCAAAAAAAAAAGCATCCTTGCAGTTAATGATTCAGGGTTTTTCAGAATTCTCCATGCTTGTCACGCCAACATGGCAAGGTTAAAGAGTTCAATGTCTCTGAAACCCATGCCACCCAAGTATTTAGGAGAGCACATAGTCTTCCAAGAGACCCAACATGGTTTCCGCTCGCCATCCTTGCTTCCTCACCAAAATTTCCGAAGCATCAAATTTATGGCCAAACATAGTCCCCGTGGTAGTTTAAAACAGGACATCAAGAAAGTAAGAATCGCCTGAGCAACTAATTTTATCAACACTTCCTTCCCTCCCGGGGCCATAAGTTTCTCCAGCCAGCCCTAAACTTTCTGCCAAATGCTATCCTTGGGGTATTTGAAAGCCCCATGCAGAGACCTTCTCACATCAAATGGCATTCCAAGGTACTTTTTATTCAAAGTCTCATCAGTGACATTAAGAGCACTCTTGACAGACGTGCGATTACCCTCAGGACAACCCTTGCTAAAAAACACAGATGACTTATCAAGATTAATCCGCTTACCTAAAGCATTGCAGTATTTATCAAGAAGACTGACAACCTCCATAGCACCCTCAACATTTGCTTTGACAAACGACAGGCTATCATCAGTAAACAGGAGGTGGTTCACAGCAGGAGCTGTGGGGCCCACCTTAATTCCTTCAAGCTGAGATGAACGTCGACTTTGTTTTAGGAGGCCAGAGAGGCCCTCTGCTGCAAGCAAAAATAAGTACGGGGAAATCGGGTCCCCCTGTCTCAGGCCACGAGACGGCCTAAACTCCTGAAGTGGTGCTCCATTAAATAACACCGAGAAAGAGATCGAGGATACAAGTCGCACAATAGGATCCACCCAAGAGCGATGAAATCCCATCTGGAGCATGATCGCCCGTAGATAATTCCACTCCACCTGATCGTATGCTTTCCGCATATCAAGTTTGAGCGTACAATGTCGGTATTTCTTTGCCCCATTCCTTTTCATAAAATGGAGACACTCATAAGCTGTAATAATGTTATTAGGAATCAGTCTTCCAGGGACAAAGGCAGACTATTTCTCTGATATAATCTCCGATAAAATTGTCTTGAACCTGTTGGCAAGGACTTACGAAGCAATTTTATATATGACATTGCACAAACTTATATGACGGAACTGACCTAATTCAGTTGGCGATGCCACCTTCGGAATCAAGACAATAAAGGTTCTGTTGATCCCTTCCGGACTATCTTCCCCATGTAAGATACGCGGTACTGCACTAGTCACTTCCGTTCCACAAATATCCCAATGTTTTTTAAAAAATTGGGCAGGATAACCATCAGGCCCCGGTGCTTTCAGCGGGTACATTTGGAAGAGCGCCACTTTGACCTCCTCATTGGTGAAGGGAGCAACTAGCATATCATTCATTACATTAGTGACCGAGACCGGTATTGAATTCAACACTTCTTCCATCCTAGATGTGCTCTCGGATGTATAGAGATTCCCGTAAAATTCACGGGCCATCTGACCAATCTCCTCCTGATCTTCGGTAAAAGTGCCATCACCACGAGCAATCTTGCTAATTATTTTTCCGCTTACTAGCCTACAGATGGAAAAAAACGTGTATTCCGGTCTCCCTCGGCAAGCCACTGCACCCGGGATCATTGCCGCCACATTGTCTCCTCGCGGAACTTGAGTTCCACGATCCGCTCCACTATCTTGATTTCATCGAGGTTGGGCCCCACTCTATCCGGCAGTAGCCATAGCAGTTCCAGATCGTGTCGGATAGATCAAAGCTCCTGACAGACATGACCAAAAGTGTCCCGTCCCTATGCATGCAAGGCGCCAGAGAGGCCCTTGACCTTCCGCTCGAGTCCACCCATCGTGGTACATGCCTCCAACTCCCAAGCAGCATCCACCGTGGGTCGGAATTCTTGGTGAGACTCCCACATCAATTCGTATGGGAAGGGCCGCAAAGTACGGGGATCTGCCGGTGTAGGATCAAACCGAAGCAGTATCGGCGAGTGATCTGATGCTGCCAAAGCGCCGCCATAGGAAAACGTCCGCACCAGCTAGCCGACGCCAGAGCTCTACCAAGGCGTACTCTGCAGTACGAGCCACCAGAGACTTTCTTTTCAAAGTACCATGCGGTAGCTGAGTAGCCAAGGTCCATAAGTTCACAAACATCAATAGTTTGTCTCTCTGAAAGCTTGAATCCGAGCGTTACTCCGATCGTTAACACCCATATGTTCCTCCTTAAGGAGTACTTCACTGAAATTCCCAATACACATCCATGGCAAGGGTGAGGATGACTTGATGAATTTCAGCATGTCCCAGGTTTTGTGTCTTTCACCGACTTGGGCCTCTCCGTACACACATGTGAGCCACCAAGGTTCCTCTGAGGGCAGAAACACAAGAAATCGGTTACCTGCCAACAGGTCAAGTCAGTTAATTCTGGACGAAGGGAGTAGTATAGATAGATAGATAAGGATAATGCCCTAAGATATTTTATCCGGCCTTGGCAAAAAAAAAAAACTTTATCCGGCGCCCGTATCATAATGCATCATCTAGGGTTTACCTGCCAACAGCCGCCGTATACGCTAGCGTCCGAGGGATGGCTCCGGGGATCGTCGAGGGGCCATCGCCGCCGCCGGAAAGAGAATCTCGTTTGCAGGAGTGGATTGACGCCATCCGATGCTCCCGGCTGATTTGCCTGGTTCGTTCCGTGCGGCTGCCGGCGCTGATTCGATACGCCCATCGGCCGCCGGCGCCACCTCCCGACGCTGGGCCTCGAAGGCCAGTTGGTTACGACACCAGGCGTCCTGGTCATGCACGCATTGCTCCGCCGCTCGGGCTGGCTGACATCTTCCGTGACTCATCGGGAGATGGCGTCGTTAAGCCTCTGAGGCCCGCGGCCGCCGACAATGCGCACGGCAATGGACGACGTCGTGCATGTTTATCAGGCGCACCCCTCGTGGAGATATTCGCCGTATCCGCCGACTTCCCCTTCGTCGGCACCATTCTTATCTGCGACGGGCAATGGTGCCTGACCGTCTACCATCGGGAGGACTGGGGCGGGGAGTACAAGAAATTCTTCTTCAAGAAGAAGAAATGGCTAGCAAGCGACACCGGGCATTCTTCCCTCTTTGAGTTCGTGGTACGATCTCGATCGGCTGCCAGATATCTAGAATAATCCATCCCCTTCTGGACGGTGAATCCAATTGTTGATATTGATATCCTTCTTCTATATATCCACACATGCAGGATAAGCTGGTTCTCACCGGACCATCTCGCTACCTATCAGCCTATGGTGGCATTCTCGTTGCACTTCACATCCCTGCGACGAAGAAGAAAGACAGCGAATACGTTAAACTCTCATGGAACGCGGAGGAGGAGGATCTGATCATGCATGACAGACCAAGGACCAGGACCAGGACCGTCGTCACCAACAGGGGCTGCGTACACGTGACCTGTGCGGTGGTGCGCCATGCCGTCCAGGCCTTCGTGGATGTCATGCTGCGTCTACCCTGTGGAGGTGCCGCCAAAGTCCATGGCCACATCAACGCGCGCATCGACACGTTTAGCATCGGGTGCACGCTGTTCAGCAAAGATGCCGATGAAGCGGTGGATGTCTCCGTCTCGAGAGATTCTCTGCCGCGGGAACATTCCGATGATGATGATGATGAACTTCGCCAACCCGCCGTTCTTCCGTTAGACCGGTCTGTTCTTGCGGTGCCAGTCGGAGGATGTGTTCAGGTTAAGGGGGAGCTGGTGTTCAACGGATCTAATGTCGTGTCCGTTGATCATTCGATCGTGATCGATGGTGAGATGATTCAGAGCCAATGGGTCCGAGACAACTACTGCTACACTAGTAGGCTTCTAGTGTAAGATGTGATGAGGTATGCCTGGACATCATAGCGACGGTTAAGTTTTTCGGCACAAAATAATTCTATCTAGTAGTGGGTCAGATCGCTTACACAGTAGAACAACAATTTCAAATGTGTAAACATCTCGGGTAGCAGTAGCACAGGTTGTGCCTGCGGAGCGAAGTACCACAGAGAAGAGCTCTGAATATTTATATAGCAAAACAAAGCTATACATACATGATGGAGTATGTAGACGGTGAAAACAGAAATCCAGTGAAAATCTGAAAAGTTTGCTTTTTCAACGCTAAATGGCTCACGGTTGGCTCAGATCGACGTGGGCCAACCCCTCGCTTTTGTGCACGTTTTGTAGTTAGACCCTCTGAAACCTCGCACCCCCTATTCCCTTCGTGTCTCAAATTATATCTTCATCAAATCCAGGGAGGCTGGCACCTGCTATAGACAACCAGTTCCCACGAATGACTTCACATAGCTGATGCATTCTCTATATCTAATTGTAGCACTGAACAAGTTCACAACAAATCAATCTTCTTTGGACAATTTATAGCACGATGGAAAGGAGGGGCACAGATTTGCCCTATGCGCCGTCACCGAACTGCGGTGTAGGGGTTCGTGGGAAAATAGCAAGGTCAGATGCTAGTGTGGAGACAACGAGCTCTAGGCGGCGGACGGCGTAAGAAGCCACGAGTGCCATGGTGAGGGAACATCCAGGAGCGGCGCCACGACACATCGGGGTTTATCGGCTTGATAGAGGACAGGAGGACCAGCGGTTGGTCGTCGATGGCAATTGTTCTCACACAACCCTTTTAGTGGGCAGCAATGGCGCATGGAGAGGACGGCGGCGGTCGGTGGTACCATCGATTTGGGATTTTTAGGAGCAAACAGAGGACTTGGTGAGTACCTCATCACTTCGGTTGCATGAGGGGTTAGGCAAAAAAATGTATCAAGTGTTGGCAGAGCTCCGCATGAATCATGGCCATCCAGATGTGGTCGGACGCACGAGAAGGAAAGTTTTCAGATTTTCACCAGATTCCAATTTTCACCTGATACGTCGCCTATATAGAGTAATAAATAATCTAATCAGCAAAATAAAAAAACAGTTGGTAGAGAAGGGCCTTGCTCCCATCACAAATGACCTAGGGTGACGGGGCCCCCGGGGGCGGGCCCAGCAAGGCACACTGAGCGTGAGAGTGAGATTTGGGCATGCCCCCATCACAAATGACCTAGGGTGACGGGCCCCCGGGGGCGGGCCCAGCAAGCTATCAAACTCTCATCTCAATGGGCCTCCCAACTGTACCCCCGAAGCTGGGCTAGGAGCTCGCACTACCAAGCTCGGCGATAACATCCAACCCACGCTGCCTTTTAACTAGGCACCGGCCTCCCTGCACGAGCGAGGTGGGACAAAAAAAAATAACAGCGAGGCTGCACAGTGCACGCGACTGCGGGCGTCCGGCAGCGTGCCGCCTAGTGGTCCGCGTTAAGGTCCCGTGGGCCCGTTAGCGTCGGCCCACATACTACCAGGCGGATTGGAAGTCCGAACCAAAGAACACTCGGCCCAGTTCTCGATAAATCAAAACGCTAGGCCAACAGGATATTCCACGCTTTGAAACAGCAAAGCTCCAGTTTCTGAATTCTATGTCCACGGCACCAGACAGATTTTACATTCAGTCTGCGTCTACCAAAAGGGTGCTCTGACATCGTCGACAGTCGACTAGAGAGCAGAGGATTTCTAGGGAGTCTTTACAACATCATCATCATTAACTCAAAGTGAACATGTCATCGTGCCATCCTCCTTGAACGTATTTGGCCTGCAGCCGCTTGAGGGCCTCAACTTGATCTCGCGGCACTGTTTCGACGAGGAATGTTTGACCCCAGACCTTCCGCAGCTCTGACAAGAAAAGAATTAATCAACATCAGACAGAGTATTGTCACAAATGAATGTTCTGCGTGCGACTAGTACTACTACTTAACACTAGTACACCCAAAAGGGGCAAAGGCCTTTCTCCCGCTTTGTTTCTCGCTTATCCCCAGGTTACAGAGTCTCCTCTCCCACTCCTGCTTCTATCCCCTTCCTCTCCGGGCGGTGTAGGGATGGGAGAGGCAGCCGGCTCGTGTATGTGAATACTAGTGACAGGGCTAGGTTTGCCTTCATGGCGTCTGGCACAATGGCGGTCTGGTGCCTCCACCCTGCGCTTGCAAGCAGTGCTCAATGGCTACCTATTCCTCCTGGTGATGGCGGAGGTGGATCTGGGGAACGGCACCCCCAATAAGCTTGATGGTCCACCCGATCTGGAGGTTTGGCCCCTGTACTTCTCTTCCTCCTAGTGTCATGGGGATGGAGGTGGCGAAGGGGGGAGCTGGAGGTCCCAATCCTGTTGATTAGGAAGGGGCTCATCCAGAGGAATTTGGGTTGTAGCTACAGCGCGCGCGGTGGCTTTCGTCCTCTTTCCAAGGACTGGACAGCAGTGGTCGTTCGCCGGTCTCGCTGCTACTGGATCTTCTAGTCGAAGCCCACCAGGAGAAGATTTCCTCCCAGCCCGAAGTTGGCATGAAGGCGGTAGCATGGCTGTCATACGGCAGTGTTCAGATTTGCACTCTTACTAGAAAAATCTGGAAGCACGATGTGGTAGAATCCGGTAAGCCCAAGGAGCTGATCCAATGGCTAATAACGCTTGGATTTGCCATCTCTACACCACTGGATTAGACATCATCAATGGCTAGGGTTCAAAATTATTATAACATACATAAAACACACAGTTCAAGGTACCTGTTGATACATTTGACTGCAACACTGCGCCTTCGACACCCAGAAATGCACACTGATGTGTGTGCGCGTGGATACAATGGTTGGATTTGTTTACTTTTCTTTTTTCTTTTTGTATTTTTACCGCCCTTCAGAGTTATGGCAACATCCCACTTGTTTCTTCAGCTAGTTCTTGTCACCAAGCACTCTTGTCTAAGCTTTCTCTTTCAGTATCTATGATGATAGCAGCAGCATGACGGTCCAATCCCAAGCAATGTACCACCACTAGCGTATGCTAGGTGAAGGGATTTGCACAGCTCCAGTAGATGGATGTGACTACCATGACTCGGTCAGCTCCAACCGGCTTGCGATACGATTTGGAGAGCGGACATGTAGTAGGTTCTCGGGCTACGATGGCCAGAGCAAGGTCCATCAGGAGGGGAGCAAGAGGCGATGCCAGATCCCAGAGCTGGAATCGTGAGCAGTTCTGGAACGATCCAGATAATTGTGAGAGCTACTGTAGCCACAAATCCCAGCGCTGTAGGGTGTTGGATGGAGCCCAATGAATGGTTGAAATGCATGCATTCGAATTTTCAAGATTGAACACCATACATAAATATAGAATAGTAATATAGTATATATAGAAGTATAGGTACAGATATAGAAGAACAGATGACAAAGCAATTTTTTCCCTCCCAGCTGGATGTCCCCGAACTATCTTGTCCATCCATTCTGCATCCAGTCGGTGGTGAAATATTTTTTGCACTTACAACCTGCAATCATAACACTACTACCCCCAAGGCCCTGATGTACTGGCATGCCCTGCCCTCTCTCCACAACCTTTATCTCACTCCACCACCACCATGGACGCCAGATGTGAGCACGGAAGCACTCTCTTTCCCTGATCCAGACAGCAAGAGCGACCTTCTTTCTTCCTACTCCCCAGCAACTGGATCCAAAATTTCCGGCATGCACAAGCTTCGCAGCCGGAACCATCCAATACTCCAGTCCATCCACCACGAACTGTGTTTTCTTGTTTCGTTCTTGCTGGCTGTGAAGATTTTTCTTGATTTGTTGCATGATTGGTGGAGCATGCCAAAGTGATTTTTTTAGTCCACAGATCCCTTTTGTGATTTGTTCCATTATTGGTGGTCCGAAATTGTTGTAGTCCACAGATCTTTTGTTTGGTCATTCAATTTATTGTTCCATTTTTGCTACATCATTCTTGATTCTTTGCAATTCTTTCTCCATTTTTAGTTCCATTTGTTTTGTTTAGAAGCTAATGATGCATGTATGCTGATGGAATGTTAGAATTAATGAGACCATCTTTACTTGATCATTTTTTTTAGCATGTTCCAGATCCTTTTCTCTTTTATGCTCTACATAAAGTTGCAGTGCTCCAGATCCATTGCCTTTTTTGCTCCAAGAGAAGTTGTAATGCTCCAGATCCCTCTCTTTACCATCATCTGAAGTTTTGCTCTATTCTTTGGGGGTATGGTCTTTGATCCGAAACATCCACCAAATTTTTTTGATGATGAAAATACGTAAATATTTGTTGAAGAAATAATGGTTACGCATTAATTGCATAACGATTTGTTGAAACAATAATTTTTATGCATGATCTGTATTTCTAGCGCACTGAGAAAGGAAGAATGAATTTCCAATGTGCATGGTCCAAATTGGTTGTCAGATCTGAAATGTATATGTTCATCGAAGGGATTTTGGTTCATGGATAATTGATGATTCAATTCTGAAAATGCTTCAGCTGTTCACATTAGAGAGAATGAGCAAGAGAGAGCAAGAATGGAAAAGGTTGCATACTGGGGAATGGCTCAAGTAAGAGGTGTGTTTTGCAAATTGGATGGTACTGTGTGATGAGAAACGCTGAAGACAAACATCTTTCTTGCAAAAAAGAAGCAAGAATCTTAAGTAATGACTGGCCCTGATAGGTAAGGTGACGTCCAACTGGTTGTGGGAACGCTCTTTGGGTATAAATGAACACACTTCAAGTCATCTTGACACATTTGTAAACCCAAGGGAATGCCAGATGAGGAACTATCACTCTACCAACAATAATAAACAGCTGGGCATGATAAGGGAAAACAGATGATGGATGCAAGGTCGCAAGTTCAGGCATACCAGATTTATGCATGGGCGAGAGACACATGATTATCAAGTCAAAGCGAGAAACTTTCGTCAAATTCTCTAAAATGCTGACTGCTAACACCGCATCATCCCTGAGCATAGAGTAAGGATTAACATTAAGTAATAACAACAAAGGTCATGAAACCAGTACTGCAAGAGAATGTAAGAGGCAAGCGCACCGGAAAATTGAGGCTGTGCACTTCACGATATCAATCAGAAAAGCAGATGAAAGTGCATTCTTAAAAATCTCTGGTAGGCTCTCTGGTGGAATCGACTGATCACATAACAAGAATATGACAAATTAGTAATTGACACAACACGATTAATTTAAGTCGCCAAAAAAGAGAGGCTGTTAATAAACCTTTAACAACTGTATTTGCTGCGCAGGGTCGTCAGAGATAGCTCTCCAAGAAACCTCAAACTCATATGCTGTCTTTGGTGTCTTTACGCACTTTACAGTGCTGGACATATACCGTGAAGCAGCACGTGATGCAAGATCTTGTACTGATATTTCTGGCCCAGCCTTCTGTTTAGCATCTCGAGGTTGCTGCACTCAACAATTGAAATGTGACCAAAAGAAGCAAACCTAGTAAAAATTTGCCAAAGAAATGTGAAAAATCAGAACTTTATATCACAATTGCAGTAAGAAACTAGACCACAAATGTACTCTTGGATGCAGAATGCTTAAGTATTACTGCGATGGACTAGGGAATGTTTACCCTCCACCTACTCCTTTAAGATTTTCCAACCACAAACACCATCTGATCCAAAGCAACATCAACTGTTGCAAAGAGTTAACCAGCACAGTGGCGTACTTTTCTCTGCATGAATTGGCATGTTTGGTACTGGAAGCCAGTCCAGCTACTGAGCTTGGTTGGGTTTTGACAACTCCAGATACATGAACAAGTTGTTTCACATATCCATAAAAATCAGATAGTACAGCACAATGCATTAACAAGAAAAGCAACTCATATGCTATGTGAGCTATATCGTTGATGATGCTAACTATACCGTGATATAAGCTGACAAGTACCAGTACATAAATCATATATCTGTTGGTTTTTAACCATGTCAGATGTCACAGGTATTGATAGCCAGAAAGGCTGTAGTCAGAACGCACCAGCATATTATTATCTTTGAGGTTTACACCAACACCGGATCCTTGTTTCAACGCACCACCTTCAAACTCTCTGATCCCAGCTGCTGCTCTCCCAGGCAAATCAACTTCCATGAAACTGTCCTGTAGAATTGTATCACATATTACACATCATAAGTTCCTAACAGGTTTTCTGAATAGACCTGCAGTGGAATATAACCAGCTCTACAGACAATAGAACAGAGGGCTAGTTCAAAATTGCAGCCATGTGCATGACTTGTGGAGTTGTGCTAAGGTGACCAGGTGCTTATATCTTAAGGAGGAAAAATGTAGTATCGTGCAGTAGAACCTACCTTCTGGGGACCAGTTGGTGGATGAGAAGTGATATCTTTTCCATTACCAGCTTTATCAAATTCAGAAATTGTATGTTTAGCTTGAACTGGACTTTTCTTGGACATTTTCTGCAGAATTAGTACAATCTTAACCAGTCGTATTTTGGTACAGCATCTAGCTTGGAACACAAAAAAATTATATGCAAACACAACAGGTGGTTTGGAGTTTGGTCAGATGTCAGATGAGAACTGAAGTAAACAAGTGCTCACCTCCATGAGTAAGGCCTTTATCTCGGAATATTGTTTCCTCAGTTCTGGATTGTTAGCATCAACACTTACGGCAAATTCAGCATCTGTTATGAATATAAGTAATGTACACTAGTTATGAATGCTAATACAGATAACAAGCTAAACAGAAATCACGGAGAGTTAAAACACATGGTACCATCCATTGCTTCCTTAAGCTTCCCAAGTCCTCTTCTTGCAGTAATTCTGCGTGAGTATGCTTTAACATAGCGGTCATCCAGATTGAGAGCTTCAGTGCAATCATTCTCTGCCTCCTCAAATCTAATAAGTTCCACATAAAAAATATCGTAAGACTAAACCAGATAGCAGCCGTAAAACATGACATTCAATTTCCACAACAGGAAAAACATGTATATGACAGCAGTCTGAGGTTTTGGCTTGATCTATCTATCACAAATATGGTTACAGGCCCAAAGGCAGTGAACTAGCAAACCTATTGCAGCTACAAACACAATAAAACCAGTGAAGCGCCACAGCCTAGCAAACGCAAACATGTTTATAGTGCAGTAACTTGCCTTCTTAGTTTAAGGTACGCCATAGCTCGGTTCGCGAAGGCGACTGCCGTGGGCGACAAAGCGATACTCCTCGAGTAGCACTCGATCGCTTCGGCAAACTTCTTCTGCTTGAAATACTCATTCCCCTGCAAACACAAGCACAGAAACAGCATGTAGAGCTTCAGCGAAGTGGTCTCAGGCTCTCAACGAAGCAGCCCCAAAATTCTGTTTCCTAGAAATCATCACAAGAGTTTGCATTGGGATGGCTATACACAGACCTGCTCCTTTTCTGACGCGGCGTCAGGCATTGGTTCGTCGTTCAGATAGGTCGAGTAGCTCGCGCGATTGTAGCGACCACCCATCTGGAATAACAACATGAGGAAGAAGAAGAATTATATGGTCGGATTCTATTGTGCGTACCAAAGTAAAGGATGAGAGCAATCGAAGCATGCGCGAGCTAGCTAGGGCTTCCTTACCATCTCCACTTGGCAGTCCACGCCGGTCCAGTACCAGTAGAAGGGCGTAGGGGGCGGTGGCCAGTCCTGTCCCAGAGAGTGCCTCGGCCGTCCTTGGGTATTCGCCGGTGCCGGCGTGGTAGCAGTAGGCGGCGGGGTTAGGGGGTGGAGGCCGTCGGCGGCGCTGGCGGCGTCCTCGATGATTTTGGGGAACGGAAGCAGACGGTGGAGGTCGGGCCGGAGTACACGGTTAGGTCCAACCGGCTAGGAGCTGCACTTGGGTCCAAATGGGCATTATGGACTTTTCGTATATCTAGGGAAATGGAAAACGATACTCCTCCCAGAGATATATTCGGATGTATATAGCACTAAAACATGTCTAGATACATCCGAATCTAGAAATCTGAATCAAGTAATTTAGATCGGAGGGAGTAGTATTATCATGTATACGATACCATCTTCATAATGCATAGTACTAGTATCATATACTCATACCTCAGTTTGGGTTATAAGGTTGGAGAGCATTTTTATATTGTTTGAGATTATAGGGCTATCTTATTTATTAGTCATGTCTAATGCATGTTCTCCTTTTTCTCTCACTTCTCTCGTGCATGTATAACTATTAGTGCATGCATAGATTAATGAGAGAGAGTTATGGAGTGTTTTGGTACTAGCAACTTGGCCCTTAGAGCAACTCTAACTGATCCCCAAAAATTTAGAGAACTTTCGGCCAGACTAAAGCTTAAAATCCTATATTTGATCCTCTAAACTTAGTGCCGCAGACCCGTTCCCTAATAACTTAGAGGACTTAAATTTTGTTTTTTGCAAATCGACCTATTTGAATCAAAGTATCAATATTACAAACCAAATAAAATATAATAAATCTAATTATTCATTATTACACACCGAATTAATTAATAAAATAAATTGTTTCAAATCAAATAATTGAAAAAACATAATTAGGCGTCGCCGTGTAGACGCCAGTGATGCTCAACAAGGTCTTCTTGCAGCTTATTGTGTTCAGCTTTGTTCTCGATTTTTCGATGCATTTTGAGGAACTGGTTGATCGTGTTTGGATCACGCTCAGGCTCAACAGGGTCTCCATTTGAGATATACCTATAGTTCAGCGGCATATTTCTCTTATCTTCAATGATCATGTTATGCAAAATGATGCAACATGTCATTATCTGTCATAGTGTTTGCGGTTTCCAATACTCCATGGGTCCATGCATAATGGCAAAGCGCTTCTGAAGCAACCGGAGGTCCTCTCCACATCTTTCCCTTGAGCCTCTTGTGCTGTTGTAAACTGCGATTTCATGGGAATATTGCAAACATGTCACAAAATTGTCTTCACAAATGTGAACCATGAAGGATATATCATCAGCTAGATAGGATCCCATTGTGTACTCATACTTGCAAGGAGGAGCTTCACCCTGGCTAAGTCGTGAGAATAGTGGTGACTTCGACAACACATTGAGATCATTTAGAGAGCCAGGTAATCCAAAGAATGAATGTTATATCCATAGGTCATTTGATGCAACTTCTTCAAGAATAATTATTGCATGTTTGTAGTGGCCTTTGTATTGACCCTTCCAACTACCTGGACAATTCTTCCAACTCCATCGCATACAATCGAATACAATTGATTGAACCAAGCATCCCTGGCCATCCTAGAGCTTCACCCTTAGCAAGGAGCCTCTCAGTGTCTTCTTCATTAGGTGCCCTCAAATACTCTAGCCCGAAGACATCAATCACAACTTGTGTAAACCTTCTCACAACCTCCAAAATTCTGTCCTCACTAATGCGGGGACATATTCATCTATGGCGTCGTCCGAGCAACCATATGCAAGGATCCTGTAACATCCCAAAACTCTAATTCAAGGTTATTAAGATCCAAATTATCAAAATTAGGGTTAACAAAAACTTTTCCATTTAAAATCTTTAAGCATTCATATGTGTGTACATTTAAATTAGGAGTTGTTTTGAATTTCCATGTTTGAGTGATCCATTGATTGTAAAATGATTCTAAGGTGAATTAAACATCATCTAGATCATTCCCAAACAAATTTCAAAGAAAAACAAATAAAAAAAAGCAAATGATCATTTGTGCCATTTTAATCACCATGCCTACTTTGACCATTGCTAGGACTCAAATCTTAACAGAAACAATTGTGGTTTTTTGCATCCCTTGCTAGTACAAGTAGTGAAGTACCAAGGCCTACTTTGTTTAACCCCAAAAAATTTCAAACACTAAATTTAAATGAAATTTGAAAATTGAATGTAGTTCATGTTGGGTCCGCGGCATAGAAAACAAAAAATTTCCTACGGTGTGAACTACACGCCAAGATCTATCTACTAGGTACAAAGCAACGGGTGGACATACATCCAACGAGAACTTACCCTCGTAGACAACGAGCTTTGTTAACGAGTAGGAACTCGTGGTTGATGTAGTCGTACACTTGTCGATCTCAAGATCGTGATGAAGTCCAGCAGGTCCGGCTCCAGCACGTCCATCAGATCCAGCTCCAGCACCACCAAGTCCAGCACCGCAAAGCAGCGGTGCATCCGTGATCGCACACACGTTCGGTACCCGGACAACCTCCATCCCTCGCTCCAGCAAAGCAGCGGAAGCAGCAACTCCTTTCCAGATAAAGCCACCGGAAACATATATCTCGCTAATCCGAGACCATGGGGGAATAATACTAGAGGGGGAGAGAGATCCTACACAAGGAGGTGTGAGTGAGAAGTAAGGAGGGGTTGGCCTTTTATAGGAGGAGGGGGTGCCCCTCCTTCATGGCCGGCGCATGGAGGGGGTGACCCTTCACCTCCTCCATTCATGTGGTGGTAACCCCTCTACATTAAAATGCCCCTTCACATTCTCTTTTAAAGTCTCCATTTTAAATGCATTAAATTTCTCCAAATTTAATGCTCTCTCATTTAATAAAACTCTTTTATTATTTTTATTCAGAATTTTGTTAATTACTTTAATTAACAAACATTCACATAAAACCCCCTGCAATATTTTAATATTACATGCAGAACCAATTTCAGCATTTTCACCCGAAACAGTTTCGGTGTCTATTGAAATAATTCTAGCGCTTTCTTAAATCTTTATCTGAAACATATTTGCTCCAAATGGTGTCGGTATCCCTTAAATGTGTCACCCTACGGTTCGTGAATAATGCAGACATGATCGAGACCCCTCTCCGATCAATAATCAGCAGCGGGACCTAGAGATCCATACTGACTCCTACACATTCAACGATGACTTCTGTGATCGTGAGAACCTTTAACGCTAGTAACTAAATCCCTTTGTCCCGCGATATATTACATGTCCGAGATTCGATCATCGGTATCTCCATACCTAGTTTGATCTCGTTACCGACATACACTCTTTTCTCGTTCCCGTGATATAACATTCTAGTGATCACATCACTTGCTTGCAAGCTATTTCAATGTGATATCACCGAGAGGGCCCAGAGTATATCTATCCGTCATCGGGATGAAAAAATCCCACTCTTGATCCATGAGCCTCAACATAACACCTTCGTAGCACTGAACCCACCTTTATAGTCACCCTGTTACGGTGTGACGTTT
The DNA here is from genome assembly GCA_916181665.1 of Avena sativa. Lineage (NCBI taxonomy): Eukaryota > Viridiplantae > Streptophyta > Magnoliopsida > Poales > Poaceae > Avena > Avena sativa. Next base: position 451,259,879 of record OV702295.1, on the reverse strand, counting down.
GATGTTATCAAGATACTCTTCCGGTGTTAGCAATTAACATGATCTCATGGTCTAAGGATAAATATTACTTCGTATGATATTATAGCAATATAAACATAATGACTTTGATCGTAATGCTATACTTCAGATGAATGTTCATCACATCATTCCACCAATGGTGTGACCTTGTTATTAACAACATCCAATGTCCATGATCAGGAAACCTTGATCATCTTGGTAATCAACAAGCTAGTCTATAAGAGAGGCATAACTAGGAACCCTTTTGTTTATTAAACACACATGTATTGATGTTTCCGATCAATACAATTCTAGCATGTAAAATAAACATTTATCATAAACATGGAATAAGATAATAACCACTTTATTATTGCCTCTCGGGCATATTCCCTTCAGTCTCCCACTTGCACTAGAGTCAATAATCTAGTTTGAAAAACTTTGCGTATTGAACACCTATGGCTTTCTGGTGTTGCATATACGCTATTGCTAGTGGTTAACATAATCTCTAGATCTGACAGTTTCAGGTCCGTGTGTATTTGCATGTCTCTGCGTCTCTACGCATCACTCATTCTCAAATGAGATGGCATTGTATAGATTTGGTCCTTTGGTGAGACCTTTAGTTCGTTTGGCTCAAAATATGTTGATATTATTGTCACATAATATATCTTCATAGTATTAACCCACTTTGAACCACACCTAGTTTGATAACAAACTACTTAACACAAATGCCCTCCTTTGCTGCTACTATAGCAGTCATATACTTAGCCTTTTGTTATAGTATCCGTCACAATGTCTCAACTTTGGAACTCATCCAAATCCATCATGGAATATCCTTTCCATTACATTGTGCCACCCATAGTCTAAATTGAGATAAATTTAATTTATATCTTGTGACAAAACTAGTATTAATGTAACACTTTACAATGAACTACCTTTAACTATTTATCACTTATACATTATATATTCTTAGTTCTTCCAAAGCTCATAAGAATATCTTTACTATTGTCCAATTATCATCTTATGAATCATTCTGGTATATGCTCATAACATTTAGAGCATAGGACATTCTGGATATATACATATCATGGTATAATCAATCAAAATCTTCATGTGATTTTACTCACCAAGTGTTGAAACACTTGAATTTTGATACAATCCTTTCCATGCAGCAAGAACCTTTCTTGTTGTTTCCATATTGAACCCTTTCAATATCTCATATATGTATGTCTGGCACAACCATATTAGCGCCTTAATCTATCCATATAGATATTGATGCCTAATATTCCGGGTTTGCCCAAGTCTTTCATCGAAATCTTATTTTAATGAAATTCTTAACTTGTGTCAATACAAGATACATCATTTCCAATCAACAATATGTCCTCTACATAATGTATTAGAAATATGTCTCAGTGCTCCCACTTAATTTCTTGCAAATGCAAGCATCTTCATCATCTCCGATGAATTTAAACTCTTTTAACAGTTTCATCATGGTGAAGATTCTAACTCCGCTATGCTTACTTCAACTATTGAAGTTTACATGCCCTTTTAGCACCCTTTGAATTAACAAAACCCTTTGGACCATGTCATGCACATGTCCTAGGTTACCGTTCTATTAGAAGAACCTTGTTTTGTTTATTCAACTACCATATACCAAATTATATGTAGTGGTTGCTACATTAATCCGTCAAGACTATATATCGCTATGAAAGATCAAATCTTGTCATAGTCAACTCCTTGAAAATTGTCGTAAACTTTTTTCCGACATGTCGACTATTTCATAGATGTTAAACATCCATGTCTTATTTTTTTATAGATCCAAACATGACCGATAGGCTTCACGCCTTTCCGGAGGGTCTTCCAAGTTCAGAAACTTTTTTTCTCGTGTATGGATACTATCACGGATTCTATGACTTCTAGTCATTTTATGGAGTCGGGGCCCATCATCGCTTATTTGCATGTAGTTGGATCATCATTATCAAAACAATAACGACTTGCTTATCAAATCTTACTATTTGATTCTTACCGACCCACACGGTTCTATAGGAACTCTAATCTCCGAGATCACACCTTTTGTAATCACGAGAGCCATGAGCATTGTGGCCGCCACCGGGACACTTTCCAGCGCTGCGCTACTTAGCACATATAGCTAAGGTTCAACAACCTTATCAAAGTTCTATTGTCCTCCCACTTAACTTTTCACGGAAAATTCCTTCTCAAGAAACTTGACGTTCCAAGTAACAAACTCTTTTGTCCTTGGTGTTATGGAGAAATTCCCAACAAATTATTTGGGATAACCTACAAAGTCGTGCTTATCCGACTTTGGTTGTAAATATTTTACTTATGCATAGCATACCAAAATTTAAGAAAAGACAATTCGGGTTTTATCCCAAACCATAACTCATATGGTGTCATTTCAATGGATCACGATGGTGCTCTTTTCAGTGTAAAAGCGATAGTCTCTAAAGCTTCAATCCTTAAAACATAATGGCAGTTTTATAAATGACACCCTTGATCTTACCATGTCAAACATGGTTTGATTTTATCTCTCGAATATGCCATACTCCTATGGTTTATCGGGAAACACAAATCATGGAACAATTCCTCAAGTCTTAGGTGTTTTTTCTAAACATGTAACTCAAATATCTTCCTTTATGATCGAATCATAAACTCTTTATTTTCTTGTTACAATGATTTTCCACTTCATCTTGAAAGTCTTTGAACAATTTTCAAATGTTTCATACTTCTTCCTTATTAAGTAAATATACAGGTATATTCACTCAAATTTTCGGAGAAAGCATATGAAGCAAAAATATCCATCGCATATGGCTACACATAATGGACTATGCACATCAACATGCACAATTTCCAATAAGCTAGTCATCCGTTCCTCTCTGGCCTATGGACGGAGTTTCAATTATCTCGAGGAAAGTCTCACATGCGTCAATTGATCAAAATCAAAGGCTCCAAAAATCCATCAACATGGAGTTTCTTCATGCATTCTTTCAAATATAATTTAAACAGCGATGTCACTTCATAAGTGATCTTTCAATCATTTGTCTTGCGACATTTTAGCAATAGTGTTTATGGATGTGATTTCTCCAACTAGACTTGTAAAAGTTCATCCATCCTTTATGGAATACGGTAATTATTTGAACAGCCATTGTTCTCATGATACCGGAACAAAATAACAATTATTTAAACAAATCTTGAAGGCTTGGTTTGATGACAACGAAAAATACAATAACACTTTATTTGTTTTCGATGAACATCATCACTCATTCTCTTGCTGGTTACTTAGGCCATTGTAGTTCATGAATTGCGTTGTCCTGTATGACACTTCATACCAACCAATTCGGTATCCAATACCGGTATCCAATACCTAAGAACCACATTGTTTAACAAACAAGGAATATAGCCATAACATGTATATCTTCTATATACCTAAGTTGGACATCTCCAACCTTTTATTTTCTGCCAAATATTTTATAGATTCTCTTTCAGCAATTCCTTTTCTTTTAAAAGGATCTATCAACATCAATAGTGGTGTCATCAATATGACACATGGTACAAAGCGTATATAGTCAAATACTAATACCTTTGGACTTGCACTTTGAAGTGGATCACCATCATCAAATGTTTGTTGTTCTTTCAAAAATCCATTCTTTAGTAATCTATTAGTGTAGTAAACATTTTACTTACATCTTCTATTCATCCTTATCATGACAACTTTCATGATCAAGCTACTATAGCCTATAAGAAAGAATCACGAGTATAATATCAGTTCCCAAAACCTTTTTGGTAGATTCGGATGCCTAACATCTCCATCCTTCACAAATTCTCATACAATATGAGAACATGTATTTTGCTAAATTATACTCTATCATAATGCAACCAAAAATATTGTTTCAGATATCACAATATCTTTCACACATGATGGTTTCTGAAATAATTTCCAGCTCCAATATAATCTTGATATTAAAACAACTTTTTGAATATCAATAATCATGGAGGCAAACATGATACTTTAGATACTAACATTGGAATTCTTACTCTTAATTTAATACTACTTATTAAACTTCATGTAGTAAATAGAGTTTGCTAAAAGTTTGCAATAGGACTTATAAACTTTAAATTGACATTCAAAACAATACGATACCAGTTCGTAAAGTAAATATCCAGAATTCTATAGTTCTATTATCTCAAATAAAAACTAAGCATAAGGTAGAAAACGAATGCCAATGACTACAACAAACTATGAAAATTCACTTATTTTAATTTATGACAAATTTGGTTCGACTAATTCAAATTAGAAATGAACTCCAACTCAAAAACGACATCTCTCGTGCCTTTTTGGTGATTACATGAACCAAATCCACTACACCAAGTCCGATCATCACGTGAGTTGATGTAGCTTCAAATGCGAGCATCTATATGGGCATCATATCAACTATATGACTCATGCTTAACCTTTCGGTCCGTGTTCTGAGTCCATGTCTGTACATGCTAGGCTCGCCAAGTAAGAACCTTAGTACTCGCATGTGTAAAACTGTCTTACACCCGTTTGTATGAAAGCGTAGAGTCGAGTACACCTGATCATCACGTGATGTCTTGAAATACGATCCACAAAACGGTGCATACTTAAGGAAGAACACATTTTTATCTTGATATCTAAAAGAGAGATCATCTTACAATGCTACAGAAAGCGCCAAACTAGCAGTATAAGATGCTAACATCTAATGTGTAAAGTGATATGATATGGTACATGCATTTGATCTCTATCACTTGCATCGTGGTATGATCTCTATCATTCCTTTGTGTGTAAGGCCAAGATCTATGGAACTTACACGTTGAGTGTGTTATAAGAGTATCTATCATACATCTACTTACAACAATACCATATCAATACACTAGCCCAGCAACGATCTAAACTAGACGCCTCTAATTTATCAATTGCAAGTTTTACGTGGCTTAGGGCTTTCGGAGATAGAACCGTTCTTACCTACGAATATGAACCACAACGAGGATAACTAAGTTATTAGCAACTCGTTGTAAATCAGATATTGACTATAGTAGGAGAGACAAACACCCGCCAGCCACTTATGCAAAACAAGTTGCATGTCAGTCGTGGAACCGGTCTCATGTACGATGACATGTAAGGTTGGTCTGGACCGTTTCATCCCACTATGCCACCAATATCCAAAATACATAGAAGATGCAATAACATGATCATCATCGCCCACATATCAACATATGTGTACTATCCGTGCTAAGCACCTACGCATAGATCAGGCTCTGATACCACTGTTGGGTCCGCACAATAGAAAACAAAAAATTTCCTACGGTGTGAACTACACGCCAAGATCTATCTACGGTGTGAACTACACGCCAAAATTTTCCTACGGTGTGAACTACACGCCAAGGTACAAAGCAATGGGTGGACATACATCCAACGAGAACTTACCCTCGTAGACAACAAGCTTTGTTAACGAGTAGGAACTCGTGGTTGATGTATTCGTACACTTGCCGATCTCAAGATCGCGATGAAGTCTAGCAGGTCCGGCTCCAGCACGTCCATCAGATCCAGCTCTAGCACCACCAAGTCCAGCACCGCAAAGCAGCGGTGCATCCGTGATCGCACACACGTCCGGTACCCCAACAACCTCCGTCCCTCGCTCTAGCAAAGCAGCGGAAGCAACAACTACTTTCCAGATAAAGCCACCGGGAACATGTATCTCGCTAATCCGAGACCATGGGGGAATAATACTAGAGGAGGAGAGAGATCCTTCACAAGGAGGTGTGAGTGAGAAGTGAGGACGGGTTAGCCTTTTATAGGAGGAGGGGGTGCCCCTCCTTCATGGCCGGTGCATGGAGGGGGTGACCCTTCACCTCCTCCATTCATGTGGTGGTAACCCCTCCACATTAAAATGCCCCTTCACATTCTCTTTTAAAGTCTCCACTTTAAATGCATTAAATTTCTCCAAATTTAATGCTCTCTCATTTAATAAAACTTTTTTATTATTTTTATTCAGAATTTTGTTAATTTCTTTAATTAACAAACATTCACATAAAACCCCCTGCAACATTTTAATATTATATGCAGAACCAATTTCAGCATTTTCACCCGAAACAGTTTCGGTGTCTATTGAAATAATTCTAGCGCTTTCTTAAATCTTTATCTGAAACATATTTGCTCTAAATGGTGTCGGTATCCCTTAAATGTGTCACCCTACGGTTCGCGAATAATGCAGACATGATCGAGACCCCTCTCCGATCAATAATCAGCAACGGGACCTAGAGATCCATACTGACTCCTACACATTCAACGATGACTTCTGTGATCGTGATAACCTTTAACGCTAGTAACTAAATCCCTTTGTCCCGCGATATATTACATGTCCGAGATTCGATCATCGTATCTCCATACCTAGTTTGATCTCGTTACCGACATGCACTCTTTTCTCGTTCCCGTGATATAACATTCTAGTGATCACATCACTTGCTTGCAAGCTATTTCAATGTGATATCACCGAGAGGGCCCAGAGTATATCTATCCGTCATCGGGATGGAATAATTCCACTCTTGATCCATGAGCCTCAACATAACACCTTCGTAGCACTGAACCCACCTTTATAGTCACCCTGTTATGGTGTGACGTTTGATGTTATCAAGATACTCTTCCGGTGTTAGCAATTAACATGATCTCATGATCTAAGGATAAAGATTACTTCGTATGATATTATAGCAATATAAACATAATGACTTTGATCGTAATGCTATACTTCGGATGAATGTTCATCACATCATTCCACCAATGGTGTGACCTTGTTATTAACAACATCCAATGTCCATGATCAGGAAACCTTGATCATCTTGTTAATCAACAAGCTAGTCTATAAGAGAGGCATAACTAGGAACCTTTTTGTTTATTAAACACACATGTATTGATGTTTCCGATCAATACAATTCTAGCATGTAAAATAAACATTTATCATAAACATGGAATAAGATAATAACCACTTTATTATTGCCTCTCGGGCATATTCCCTTCAGTTCATATGTATAGATCACACTTATTCAAAAACCACTCAAATGAACTTCACTTTCAAAACCCAAGCACACCTAGAAGCTCAAGCATAAGAAACATCACTCCACCAAAAATCAGCCCAAAATTCAAACATTTTATTCTTGCGGCCATTTGATCGAACAGGTGGCAGACAGAAATAAAATAGCCTAACTATTACTGTTTCTAATTAAGCCATTGTTCCCCATTGCACCCTCTCTACTCTCCTCTGTCCCCCTGAGTCCAACCAACACCCCACCGGCCTATCCCTTAGCCGCAGCAGCAGTGGAGCGTCGCCACTTTGTGGTCACCGCCGACCAGAAGAGGGCAACGCGCCAGGGACCGCACCGCGCCATTCCAGCATGCCCTCTAGCTCCGCCCAACCCTACCACACCTCCCTGTCCACCCCTCGATCAACCCTAGCCCCTGGACCACTCCCCAGCGTCGCCGCCCTTTCTCTCTGCGAGCTCGCCAGAGCGCGCCAGAGCGTGATAGCCGCCAACACGCAGCAGACCGCGCCTTGACCGCAGACCATGCACGCCGCTCCGCCTCGACCCCAGCACCCCACCAGACATGGCCGTGCACCACCGCGCGACCCACAGTCGCCGAGCGCCGCGTAGAGCACCGCCTCTATCCTCTAGAGCGCGTGACACTCCCGACCACATGCCACCGCCCCTAGCCGCGCCATTAAGGCATAGAGCACCGCCAGGAGGCAAGCCACCATCCGCCTACGCCGCCCATGCCGATAGCGCCCTATATTGTCGTCACCGACGAGCTCGCTGTCGCCCTCTCGGTCCCCTCATCGAGCCTATATAAGGAGCCCTCCCCAGCACCATTTCTTCACACCACCCAACTCCCCTCTCACCACTGATCCTTCCCCACCTCTCGCCGGAGCCTCTCGAGCCATAGTTTGCCGGAATTGCACCGGAGGAGCTCGCTGCAGAGGAGGAGAAGTCCCCGTCAATTTCGTCCACCCCCGGAGCTGCCGCGACCTCGCATGAACCCGCTGTCGCCGTCTAGTTCATTTCCCCGCCTCGCTGCACTAGCTGGAGCCCTGGTACGTCCCCAGTAGACCCCCACCGTCCGTTTAGGGTTCGGTCTCGCCGGCGACGAGTCCGTCGTCGACGACGACTATGAGCCGTTGATCTCTGTTCTAATCGTGTGGTCCAGATTGATAGATACTGTTTCGGGTTTTATGTGTCGCTGACAAGCGGGACCAACCTGTCAGCCGCCCTCTGCGCCGCTGAGCGTCACTGGGTCGGCCTATTTCCTTTCCCGCGTGACCCAGTTAATTCAAATATAGAATTTTCTATTAAACTCAATTCTGTCCCTTAGTTTAAAAATCAATTCAGGAAAATTTACAAATCCAAATTGAGTGATTCCAATTTTGTTGGAAAGCTTCTGAAAATATCTATCCAAGCCCGTTGGATTTAATTCATTTAGAGTTAGAGATCTCTCCTAGTAAAAATAACAAAACAGAAGCATTTGCACATTCAAACATTTTTATAAAATCAACCATAATAGCTTTCGAGTTGATTCCAACTCTCAAAAATCACATTTAACCATACCTATCTGAATATGTAATAATATTAAGGTTTGCATGCAGTGACTTTGGACTAGTACCAAAATAATGCTATATAGGCATTTCTAGTCACTTTAAATTATTAAATATTAAACTTAAACTTATTAAAATGTGATCCAACATTTAAATCACATTTCCATATGTTAGAATATGTGGTGATGACATGTGTCCACATGATCCCATATTTTAAATGGAGAATATTAAATCTTAGTTATTTTCAATGACTAGAAATCACTTTTCTCAAATAAAATAGATGAAACTAGTTCATTAAACCTTGTGATGCTTGTGATGATAATAGATCATCAAATGTGTGTCTTAGTGTGCTAAGTAGACTAGTTAAGTATTATTTGGTGATTGTGTACCCCATATGTATTTATAGATGATAGTACCGACCAAGCTTACGAGGAGGAGGAGTTCTACCAAGAAGAGGAGGAAGAAAACTTTAACCACTACACTACCCAAGGCAAGCTAGCACTATACCAGTGAACCCTTGCAAGCTAACCCTTTCAATATAGATAATCTAAGCAAGATGTATTATGCATGCTTTGGTTATACCACTTTGACTATTACCTACCCCAAGTTTTATTTCCAAAGCTTTTACTTCTTTACTATATTAAAGTACCTTACTTATTTGAAGGTAGCATAAAGAGTATAAAACTTGACCTATCTAGATAACCTTAGATGTCATTCTGTGGCATGAGATTGACATTAGCATTCCACATTAGTGAACACTCTTAACTTAGTAGTTAGAACAAACATCAAAACTTGATTCACTTAGATAGGAATACTTGGTGAAAATGAATTGTGAAAACCTTGGAATGATGAGTCATTCTATTGAGATGTTTTGACATGTCTTGAGAAACACAAATGGTTTATGATGATGAAAACGTTGAGGCATGAGCCTTAGCCATTTTATAAAAACTGATGGTTGGATTCGGATGCGATAACATTCTAAATTTTACCGTACAACCATAATACCTGAATTGGGTAAGACTTAGCCAGAAGTTTATATGCATTAGTATTAGTTCTCTCGCGGGAGAGGTTTGAGCTGAGGCTACCTCTCAATGTTGTCCACCTATGCAGTGCCCAAGATGACAGATGGTCATGGTTGAGAGGCCATACTCATAGGAGAGGTGCTTATACTAGGGTGTGTAAAGGAAAGGTTATGTTTGATTATCTGCATACTAAGTATGATGATTCAGGGTTATCCCTGACAGATGTATCGAATCTTGTGGTGAAAGTGTACCACCTCTGCAGAGTGTCAAACTATTCGAATAGCCGCGTCCGTGGTTATGGACAGATGGAGTGGCCATACTATTTCGTTGTCAGATATTTTCAAAATGACTTATGAAATGAATGATGAATCTTGACTGGATCATAACAGGGTTGTGACTATGACACTAGCTTCCCAACTTAAGTGATTCTAGAACTTTATTTTATCTTTCTTTGTTTCAGAACTCAGCTTAGGTTTCAAACTTAACTTTGTAGTTAAACTTAGAGTTAGCCTTTACACTAGCTATACTACTTGTTAGTGGTAGTTTGCGAGTACTTAAAGAGTACTCATGGCTTTTGTTCCTGGCTATTCCTATGGCCAGACTATGAAGGAGACTGCCAATATGAAGGACAACAGGACGGCTATGATAACTAGGACTATCTTTCATCGTCAGCATTGCCTATGCCCCTGAAGATGGACCCCACCGCTACGCTTATTATTTATCCCGCCGCTTGTTGTATTAAGACTGGATCATGAGATCCTTTATTCGTGTAAGACCTTATTTATGGTTTGTAATGGATGATGTACTATGATATCCAATTTGTTATGTCTCGCAAAAATGGTAATCCTGGGATTGTGATGTATGACATAACAGGCATCTGGGATTAAAAATCCGGGTGTTGACAGATCCTCACGGCCGCAACGCACTTCATCAATGGGCTTGCACTCATCTATCCCGATGCACTCCTTCGAAGCTTGAACCAATCATCATGATCCTCCACGGCTCTTGATATTGAGAGGAACAAGGCCTTCGACATTCGAAATCGCCGTCGGAATTGGTAGTCTATATAGATGGCATTAGAGTTGAAATAATCCCACGTGATCCGAGCATGTCCGTCACTCCTATTCCGGTTGATCCAAGCACGGCCGAATTGCGATCCAAGCCTCGGCCTCCGGAAATCCTCATTCACAATCATCATCAAAGCCATCTCCAAATCCTCATTGTCTTCTTCTTCCTCCTCCGACGAAGAGTCATCGAAGAACATCTCTCTCAACCTCTTCATCTACAGCCAAAAGTGCTCTTGATCAAGCCGGTTGCCAACAAACCAAAAAGAAAAACCTGTAGTGTAATATCGTCGAATACCTTGAGCGCGGCGGAGGTGGAGGCTATGATCGGAATGATTAAGCCGTGCAAAAGGGCTGAGGACGCCGCCGGGGCTCCGCGGAGACCAGGCTACCCTACGGCGGTCGTAGAAATCCCGACGCCGGTGCAACACGACGACCGAACACCGACGAAGATCGAGCTCGCTGCTGGTTGAAAAGCTCGTCCCAAAGATCATGGTCGGTCCGTGTTGGTCAGAGGCGTTCCGATCTACGAGCCTCCCATGCTCCAATGGCCCTTTCTCCGAAAGAAACGGCGTTGGGCGTCCGGCTTGATGCGGCGACTATCGGGGGCGATTCGGCGACGGCTAGCACCGACAAGTGGGGGAACGGAGGGGAAACGAGCGGCGGGTATTCGCAGCTACGTGCGCTAGGCGGCTGGTGGTCGCCGGTGTGAACGCCGGCGAGAATTAGGTGGTGGGGCAGCGAGGCTCAAGCGGCGAGGTGGAGGAGTAAAAATATAGTCCAGCGTCCGCGGTCGGCCATATTGGGGGTCGCGGATGGGCTGGACTAAAAAAATTCTCTGCTAACGGCCGCTTGGGGATTGGCTCAGTGCATCCCCGGGCGTTAGCGGCCGAAAAGAAGTCCTCTAAAGACCGAAAGGGGATCGGTTAGAGTTGCTCTTATGACTAATAATCCCAAACAAAGATAGTAGTAGTATCGTAGTTTAAGTGTAGTTATTGTTTTGTAAAATCTCAAGGTAAAATTGTGTACAAGATTTATTTAAGATTATTTTTTCTAGTTCCATGTGCTATGATACCGTATTTGCCTATGATACCAACACGATCTCTTTCATCATTAATTGCAACACGTAAGCATTTTCCATGCATGTAATGCATGCTACCACCTATGATACTCCTATTGGGGCTAGTCTTAGCGTGACTCTATCCCCGGGTCATCGCGCTGGCGCGCGGTCTCACGTGCAATCAAATTGTCGCGTGAATCACTGTTCTCCCGGAGACTACACACGGTACCCCCTGTTCTTGTGTGCGTTGACGCCGCTGCCGCTGCAGGTCCGTGAGCACACACTCGTCACCCGCCGTCGCCGCAGGTCCGTGAGCACACACTCGCTGCCGGAGACCGCGCGTTCCTCCGTACTGGGCGGCGCTAATGGGACCACGTTTGCAGGATTGGAAGAGTTTGGAGGTGGCCCAGCTCCCATGGCAGACGATTTGGCCGCGTCCTTGCCACCGGATGGAGGCTCCTCCTACCTCCACCCCATGGCCACGCTGCCGGACTGACAACCCTAGTCGCAGCACGATGTCCCTCCCAATGGGTGCACCGCCGCGGCGCCCCTAGCTGCAAGGAGGTAGGAGATATTGTGCTACCAGGGTACCGATGTTGCTACCGAAGGACACCGGCGTTGCTATTGAAGGCCAATAACGCTGCTACGTACATCAACAAGGTTTGCTACATGGGTCGTGGGATGTGCTAAGTGCGGTCAGTGGCGCTGCTACAAACGGTGTCGATTTTGCAACATGTGACCAACGACGGTGCTACAAGCGGGTGTTCATTTTTTGCTACGTGTGGCTGGCAGCGGTGTTACGAGACCAACGTTTGTGCTATGTGCGGCGTCGAGTTTTGCTACAAAAGATCTGTTGTTGTGCTATAGCAGTATAAAGATTTTGCTACGAGATCTCCGAGTTTTCGGCAACGCCTATTTGCTACGGTAGCAGGTGCTTCTTGCTACAAATGCTTTGTTGTTTTGCTACAAGATCTCTGGCGAGCTCTCTGATGAGATCGGATTTGCTACAATAGAACATTTTATTTGCTACATACATTTTGTGGTTTTGCTATAATTGTGTAAAGTTTTTGTTACATGGTCTCTGGAGAGATCTACCGACGAAAGTCTGTGGCAAGGTCCGATCTGCTACATTAGCATAACTTTTTGCTACAAGATCGCCGATGAGGTCGAATTTGTATGTTGTCTATTTTTTTGGACCGAACTGTTTTCTACTATATATAGCATAATAAGACTATTTATAGCAAAAGCGGGATGAAATGCGGGAGGGACAGATCTGGATCGTAGATCTAGTTCGATCGGACGGCTGGGGACACAGGGATGGAACTAGCACTAAGTTCTGCAGCAATCTAGATTTAACATACGGAGTACATTTCTTCAAAACTCAAACCGATTCCACGCGCATGTATTGCTCAGTAGCTACATGTTTTTTTGTAAACTTGTTTCTGGCGAGTTCGACAAGTGCGTTAATGTGTATTATGCATTGGATAGCTAGGAAGTGGTTGTACCTTTACAATCAGAGTTCAAACCCTAAGTTAAGACTTCTTTCAATCTAAAGATTCGTTCAGTCTGTCAAAAGTGCTCATAAAGGTAGCGTGCGTACTGTATGTGCGTGTCTACTTTTGTACTACCATGTATTTCAAAAAAAATATAGGCAGCGCTACGTGTCCCCCGGCGGATAATTGCCCCCGATCCCCGGGTCCTCAGCGTGCCACGTGTCCCAAAACCAGCCTGTAATTCCGTTTTTGTTGCAAACCGACCTGTTTTTGCTATAAATAGCCCCGTTTTTGCTACATGTAACAGAAAACGGTTCGGTATAGAAAAAAGAACATATAGACTGGATCTCGCCGCAGACCTCGCCGACGACTTTGTAGCAAAAACTTGTGCTAATGTAGCAGATCTGACCTCGCCGGAGACTTTCGTCGGTAGACCTTGCCGGAGACCATGTAACAAAAACTCTACGCTATTGTAGCAAAAACACGAAACGATTGTAGCAAAATGTTTTTTCTAATGTAGCAAAGGAGACATTGCGAGAGACATCGACGGAGACTCTCGCCGGAAACCTCGTAGCAAAACCATGAAAATTGTTTGTAGCAAAAAAAATGTATGAAACTAGCAAAAAATACGAATACATAGCACAAATAATATACTAAGTAGCAAAACGCTTGTAGCAAAGACAGACACAAAAGTAGCGACGCCGGCCAACTAGAGTAGCAAGCGGTCTAAACTGTAGTAGCACCATCGGGTACCGTCGATAGCAACTTTGTCCGTCCCAGGGAGCAACGCCGTCCATGTATGGGAGCAACGTCTTCTCCCGTCGGTGACCCGTCCCTCAAAGCCACCTTCAGCAAGTACGGCGAACGAGCCCTCGTTGTCCTTGGTTGGTGGTGCAGGCTTGTGGAGGAGGAAGGCTGGAGGAGGGGGGGTCGGGAGCGACCACCATGCGAGCTCGGAGGAGGAGGCATGGCGGAGGAGAGAATTACGGAGGAGGGCACTGCCGCCATGGCTTCCAGCAGCACAGCTGTAGCAGATCTGGACGTGGCAGAGGAGGGCGGCAAGGAGAGTTGGAGATGGGCGGTGGCGGTCTGCATCTCCGGTGATTACGGGGCGGCGGGAGGTACGGCGGCGGCGGGGACCTGCTGGGAGTTTGGGCGCGCGACGGCAGCCTGCCGGGAGCTTGGCGCACGGCGGCGATTTTCCAGGGAATTGAGTGGAGGAGAAACAGAGATAGAAGGAGATAAGGCTGGTGGTGGTGGGCCCCAACCTGCCTGTACTTCACGGACGCACGTGTCACGGGGAAGGGGATCAAAACGTACGATCCCCGGGTGACAGGAATCATTTTTCAAAAAATATACACGGATCAAAGAAGGCTAATTATTTTTTGCTCATGTGAACGCCACAAAAGGTGTGTCGGCTTTGTACGCGATCCTCGCTTTCCTGGGTTAATAGGGGTTGGCTTGCAAGTACTATTTGCACCGTCGTCCGATTTTTGTGCACACATTTATTGGGCACACAAGGTATATCCGTATATGCAACTCCACACTGCACCTATATGCCGACTTTTTAGCGGATTAGTGAATACTCCTTTGTTTAGATAGTGAAGTAGTACATCGATGTATGATTTCGTTTCCACGCTTTGAATTTTCAAATTTGGACTACAAATTATCGATTGAAACATTTTCTTCGTACCGTCCTTTTCTTGTACTCCTTCCGTTTAAAAATATAGGACGTTTTAGCTTTATGGATTGAATGTATAAGTTCATGTACGTTTAAAGTGAATCTAAAGTGAATCTATAGAGTAGTACCTAAACGCAGCGACAGCTAATCGCACCGAGACAAATTCCAGTGGTAGTACTAGTATTGTGTTGGTGACAATAAGTGCTCTGCGTCCGATCTAACTCGCCGGTGAAAAAGGATTCGAATTCCAATGGTACTACTATTCCAAGGAATGTTTTGCCTTTCTCGTCTACGAGTAAGAACAATAGTAGAGTTAATTGTTGGCTGTAAGTCCTTGCCATGTCATCTATAGCTAGCTTATAGTCATTATGTACAATAGTTAGCTATAAAAGAGTAGTACCTTTTTAATATATGGCCCACTTGACACTCTTACAAAGTGCCTAGGAGCATGTGTTGCAGCTGACTCTTATCCTACAGCCAGCACATCTTCTCTCTCCTCTTCTCTCTTATCCAACTCAGCATAGATATAGTATTTAAATCCTTATAGCCTACTGACTGTACCTTATTGTACTTGCTCTACTAGCAACGCAGCCAACCGCGCGCACCCATACAGATTCCCTCGAGTCAAAAGCGTTTCTAGATGGCTTGAATCCGTCTCATTCAATTCAACCAGGTTGAAAAGAAGAGGACCATGCCATGCATGCGCGAGTGCATGTTTTCTTAAATGCACCGGCGAGATCGACTATTCGCACCCCAGTTTTCTCGAACAAGTCTTGGAGGAATCGATCAAATCAAGAGCCAAGCCATTCTAGTTATAGCTAGTAGTATCGCCAACAGAAAAGGAAAAACGGGGTTGCTCCCAGGGAAAAAGGGAAACTAGCAGCAGGACTGCCGTGCGTCAACCTCGCGATGGAAATATGGAATGCGAGAGAGATTAATTGCCGTACACGTGCTGTAGGAAGGCGTCACGCGCACAGCCGGATCACCGGCGGCGACGGCCGGCGGCCACGGCTGGGCGCTGGCACCCGCGACATCCACGCGAATCCGGGCCTGCGCTGTCGCAACAGCGACGAGTCGACGGGGACGGCGAGATCGACTCGACACCGCAGATCTTGGCGAGCTGTAAAGCTAGCTCCGGTAACACGCGCCGCGCGTAGGAGTAGCGAGGCGGCCGACCACACGGATTATAGCTATCCAACGATCGTGCTCAGCCGGCCGCCACAGCGTACGTCTGCGGAGTCAACCGATTCAATTCAATTCCAGCAACCTACCCCGTGATGATTTGGAACGAGACAGCTGCCAAGGATTGCGCACCACGTAGATATCATCGATCGAGTCGCATCCTAGGCCCGCACGAGTCGATTGGAACGAAAATGACTTTATAAAAAACACAAAATGTTGAATGTTGGCTCTTCAATGAGTCCCCCCCCGGAGGGAGTATTGGAAGAATGACGATCAAACTGGACATAAGTATGAAGTAGTACTCGACCCGGTCCAGAGAGAATTTTTGGTACATGGGGTACTCATCATGCATCCAGCATGAATATATAGTAAATAAAGTCAGAAATATGAAATAAAATTTCGCATCTAGAGGAAGCATGCATGCAAGTCCATAGCAAGTTTCAAACTTAAATTCAAAAATATGTAACTTGCATGAAGATGACAAAGTACCTGATGAACAATACACATGCTACAAAATTAAACTGTGCAAGTTCATGATTTCTCTTTTTTTGTGGAGTCCGCATATATACCGTATGTTCACTAAATTACCTGAGGATTTCATCTTTGAACCAAGCATATATGTCAAGTCTACATATGTACATGTAAATGCTTTTAAAAAAACACGCAAAAAAAATTCTTTTAAAAAAATTGGGAGACTTTAGAATTATTCTATAGCTTACGTCTGAGAGAAGACCAGCGCGCCTGAGCACCGGCTCACGCGCTAGCTACAATAAATATTCCAAAAAAAAACTAGCGAACCGGTCACAGTGAGGAAAATCTGGCTGGCGCGGTCGCGCCTCGTCCTCCCGATTCCGTTTCCAAAATCCCCACGCGCTCAACCTATGCTGAGGCCGCTGTACCCCTACGCCGCCGTCGCTCCAACCGCCTGCCGCTGCGCCACCGCCACCCATCCCGCCGCACCGGGTGCTGCGCCTCCTCTCTGACTCAGCCCGCCACGACCACAAGTCCACGACTCCTACTCGTTAAGTCATGGGTTCCGGGAGCTAGATCTGGGGATTTTCGTTGTTTTCCTCTATTTCCTCCAGGGCAACCACCACGAGCTCTACAACATGCTACTCGATTTCCATAGCCGCCGAGGAGGTTGTCACTCGATTCAGCTAGCGTGATGTCCATCCTGCAGGAGCTGGAGATGGTCTCCCATGATATCCATCCACTTCGTTGGTCTCTCCCAATTTTTCATTGTTTTTTAAATCCTTTTCAGTTCGTGGTCAAGGTCTACCTTTTGCAGATTTGTCTGATCTTGGCTGGCAGGATGTACTTGATGCTCAAGATCCATTCTCCCCTCTAAATCACGACTCTCCTCATCTTCTTTTCTTTCTGCACGAATGCTCACCCGTCTTCTTTTCTTTCTGAGTTCCTTTTCTGCACGAACGTTCTTGAGCCGTGAAATAAACACTTAGATTTTATTCATTTAATATGGATGTACATCGATTTGTCTTTCTTCCATGTCTATCTCAGTGTCGATTTGATAATTCTGTAATTTTATATGATCCTACTTCAAAAGATTTGGTCGCATTACACCAAAAAGTTTCCGTGCACACTCTAACTACCCAACTCAATCAGATTGTTGGCATCGTTAATTTTGGTTAAGTTGAGCAGGTGAAGACCAGCAACAACCGCCGTTAAAATCTTGGTGCAGGGTCTCGGGGAGCCAGCAGAGGAGATGGGCGTCGCGGGTCAGGAGGCCAGGCGGCGGCAATCGGGGTGCCGGCCTTGCGCGACCGCATTCGCTTCCGTGCGGGCTGCAGGCAGTGCGCTCCACCGAGCTTGGCCTGCACGAGCTCGCCATAGCGGATGAACTCGGAGCAGAGCACCAGGTCCAGGACGAGGAACCAACCCAGGCGTCGCTGCCTTGAATCTCATGCTGCTGGCCAGGTGGCCTGCCTCCGTGGTCCCTGCTTTCAACGAGCTGCTGCCGCGGCTCCTCACCGGCCGGCCTGGGCGCGTTCCCTGGTTCCTCCACCCCAACTGGTTCTATCGTCTGCTCCCGACCTCACCACACCATGCCCATCCGTTTTCCCCGTGAGTTCTGGGAGCTAGAGTCGATGTTTCTTTTCTTTGCTTTTATATAAGCAGGATTGTCTAAGGCAATCAGAGGTCTACGTTGATTTGTTTCACCGTTTAATTTTTCTAATCTGGATTTCCTCCACTATTTTTCTTTTGAGATCTATTTGCTCCACTGGTTGAGGCAATCAATGTCCATGTCCTTTTTACATGGTGTCTTCCCCATCTAGATCCAAATATTGGAATCTTTTTGTGCAAGTATGTTCCCGATTCAGAGGAAGTGGACCCTTTCGGTTGGAATTTCTAGCACAACATATTTGTTTGACATGCTATTTTGGAAGAAAAAATATCGAATTGGTGTCTAATGTATTCCAGCGGTAATTTTGTAATTTTGGAGACTTATAGTGCAAATATCAATCCACCATTTTAGAAGGAATAAAACTCTCTAAGTAAATCACAATACATTTTTACCTATAGTTGGCTATTGCATTTCACGGTTTTATATAAGGGAAAATTGTTTCTTGAATTGAACATGCTTATATTCCTAATTTTATTAGTTAATATTAAGTGGAGGTTTATTATATCTTTGTGTGTTGGAATGAAAGTCTGAAATTTCTTTGTTTAATGGGTTACTTGGAAATAGCTTCCAACATTTATACAGATAGACTGACTTGAAACTAGCATTCCTTTATTATAGGTAGCTACTCGTGATAACATGCGGATCTATCTAATTATTTGGTGGTACTGTTAGATTTCCTTAATTTTGCAGTCTTCTCGATTCATTCAAGGCTCTTTGTTTATATAAACTCTAGAGTGTCAATTTAATCTCAGTTTCTTTTGGTGCAACTTTTGAAGTTCTATCCAATGTTATTCTTTTACTCGACAATTTTGCACATGGCTCCTTTCTTAATTCTAATTTAGGTGAATGACTCTCCTCCAGAGGTCCCTGTGAGACACGTTCTCAGCAATTGGGCGTGCTTACAAAATAATGTGGATCGTTTGATAGGGCTAGTTTGTTACTGCCTTCAATTATTCTGTCATTTTCTTGTGGAAAGGAAGGAATGAAAATAATATGTTATCTTTATTATTATTTTAGAAGATTAGAGGTGCATTCTTTTTATATCATATATTGTGGCATAGCCTTGCTCAATTCTCATTCTAGCAAATTTATGGTTTCTTGTTATATATTACTACCGGAGTTCCGATGGAGACACGCACTATGCATGTTGAAGTGTTTGTCTCCGAGTATTTATAAGTAAAATAGATGTAACAATGATATTTTTATTAATTTTCTGCTAACTTATCTGAATAAGGCATCTAAGTCTAAGGCTAGGTTGTAGGTTCACCATTTTGTATCCAAGATGGACAAACTGCACGGCCATATATATGTTCATATATCTAACAAGTTATTTGGTTCTGAATCCTTAAAGTAATCAAGGCTTAGAGAACTTACTACATGGTAGCCATCAGACTTTTCACGATTTGTTCTAGTATGCTATTTGCAGTTTTACATCTTTTGATTATGTACAGAGAAACTGTCGAGTTTCTTTGAGGAATATAAATCCAAGCTATGTGCCGAGTTTGGATGATGTCGACTAAGTGGTAACGAGAATGACCGGCTTCTGTTTATTTTTCATTGAGTTTTTTCCTCTCAAGGTACTAGGTTAGGTGTTCTTGACTGTGTCTGTCCTGTGGTTTCAGGTGCGGTGATAAAGGTTGTCGCAGCTTAGGTAGTGTGTGGTTGCATACAGTGGATGAATCATGTTGTGCGGTTATGCATGCATCTTATTTTGTTGTGTTCGTCGAGTGGTTGCAGTTGATCTATGGGAGGATATCAGTGTGTTTTGCGGAGCGAGGACGACTGCTCTGCTTCTCCGTACCGTAGTTGTAGGTGGTTTGTTCGATGTGTGGTTTAACCTTTCTGTTTGAAGGGTTCTTCTTGTGTTGCCGTCTTACTTTTAGGAATTAGAACATGTGGACTTGTGTATCATGTTGTGTTATCTTTCGGCAAAAAAATATGTGTGCTTTACAGATGAACATAATACCAATGCCATGTCACAACACACACCAAAACACGTGCAACAACGGAAAGCAAATGGCGCGGCGAAACGCGCAAACCCGTCTAGTATGGTTTTTGGGCTGGTCCCAAAAATCGGGATGAGATTATCCGAGACCATTGTACAAGTATTTTATGACCCGGTATGAATTTGTTAAGCATGGGCTAATTTTGTGCCTGGAGGTGTATTTGCCTCTCTAATTCGTCTTTTTGGACCTCTCTTGTTTTATATGGAGTTGCACTTTTACCATTTGCACATCAACAAACTACCCGCAACTGCGTCTATTTCCAAACATCCGTGAGGATCTTTTGGGAAACTAGAATATGTTGGAATTTAATGAGTTTTGGGTTGTTGGTCCATTAGACAAATTCTAAAATTCTCTTTGGCCCATTTGTGCATGGCAGCATATGGCTATGCAAGTGATACCAAAGTTTAATCCCACATTGCTAGTTGAGTGAGAGTTACACCTCCTTATATACTAGGCTGTTCCACTACTTACTAAGGTGTGAGAAGAAGAACAACTCTCGCGCACTCCTTCTCCGACGCCGCCCGCCTCGCCTCGTCACGACGCGCGTGCGTCGCGGGTTGCGAGATGCGGGAATCCGACGCCACCCGCCTCGCCTCGTCACGACGCCCGTGCGCCGCGGGTTGCGGGATGCGGGATGCGAGAATCTCGCCAAGCCGAGCTTTATGTTTGCTAGTCGGAAAAATTAATCGTGTATTAATTATGAGTTATTAACGGACGCGTTAATTAGTCAGCCGTTTCGAGTCTTTATGGGACGTGGGCTGTTACCGACTCGGACGTGGGCTGAGTCCACGATCTCTTTGACCTACACTATATAAGCCTCCGCGCTTAACCTAATCGACACGTCCTACACACGCGTCTCCTTCCAGTCTACGTCGCCGCTTTCGTCTTCCCTATCCCGATTTGCGGCGGGACAGTAGGCCTCCGAAACCCCGCCTTCTTGTGAATCTGTACGGGTGAGGGGCGATCAGGTTTTTGGGGAGCACTTCCGCGCGACTACTGACGCCATCACGGATGACTCCTTCCCCGACAAGGACTTCTTCCCGGACATCAGCAGCCTCTACATCGACGACATGGCTAACGACGCTGCTACCACCGCTGCAGCTACTGCTGCTGCTACCGCTGCTCTACCGTACGTAATACTGAACTTCTTATTTTAGATTCTGCTAGAATTCCTTATTATAGCGTTCGGTATAGATGTGATATGTTTATCTTATTTAGATGTAATATGTTTATCTACTTTGTTGATCTGCATGATTAGTTTTGGTATTATCTGTATGATCATGTTTTATCAGTTTATTATTCGGATTAAACCATACGGATTATTGTTTATATTTTCAACAATCCAAAAACCTGATTTTATGCAACTAAATTCCACTGGTGTAGCCGCGGCTACTAGGCCTCCTTCGTTTGATGGTATGCACTATAAGAGATGGCGCGCCAGAGCAATTCTATGGTTTAAAAACCTAAACTGCTATAGCGCCACTCTTGGCAAACCTGAAGGAGATCTTTCTGCTGAGAAGGAAGCGGCCTTTAAGAAAGCCGATACCATGTTTATGACGGCTCTGTTCAGTATTCTTGGGGACAACATTGTTGACCCATACATGTCATTTGATAATGGCAAAGACGTGTGGGATGCGCTCGAGGCCAAGTTTGGGGTCTCGGACGCTGGCACTGAGTTGTATGTCATGGAGCAATTCTATTACTACAAGATGGTTGATGAGCGCTCCGTTGTTGAGCAAGCTCATGAGATACAATCACTTGCCAAAGAACTCAAGCAGTTCAAGTGTACCTTACCGGACAAGTTTATGGCCGGAGGCATTATTGCCAAGCTTCCTCCCATGTGGAGGAGTTTTGCTACTTCTTTGAAACATAAGAGACAAGAGTTTTCCGTTACGAATCTCATTGGGTATCTTCATGTGGAAGAGAAGGCGAGAGAAAAGGACACACGTGCTCAAGGATTTGAGGGATCTTCTAGTGCCAATGTGATACAGAAGAAAAACTTCCAATCCCACAAGTTTAAGAATAAGAATAAATCTAATGGCAAAGGAAAGTTTGATGGCAAGAACAAGGCCACTCACTCCACCAACTTTAAGAGGAAGAATGATCAGAAGAAAGGATCTTGCCACGTCTATGGTGATCCTGATCATTGGGCTCCTAGCTACCCTAATCGCTTTGACAAGCGGCAATATGGGAACAACGGCAAGACCGCTAATGTTGTTATTAGCGATACTGAGATGAAGGAAGACGGGTACGGTATTTTACCTACTATCCTTTCAATATGTTATTCTCCTGATTGGTGGATTGACACGGGTGCTAATACACATGTATGTTCTGATATATCCATGTTCTCTTCTTATCAGGTCGCAAGGACGTCTTCCGTGCTGATGGGAAACGGCTCACGTGCTTCTGTTCATGGTGTTGGTACGGTAAATCTGAAGTTTACTTCGGGGAAGACCGTACAACTGAAGAATATGCAGCACGTTTCCTCCATCAACAAGAATCTCGTCAGCGGATCGCTTCTATGTCGAGATGGTTTTAAGTTGGTGTTTGAGTCCAATAAAGTTGTAATTTCTAAGTATATACAATTTGTTGGAAAAGGTTATGAGTGCGGAGGTCTGTTCCACTTATCTTTGTCAGACTCATGTACTAAAGTTATTAATCATGTTTGCAATGATAATGAGTCCAATATTTGGCATTTACGACTTTGTCATATTAACTTTAGTTGTATGACGCGGCTAGCCAATGTGAGTTTAATTCCGAAATTTACCACTGTCAAAGGTTCTAAGTGCCAAGTTTGTGTGCAAGCAAAGCAACCCCGTAAGTCTCATATGGCTGCGGAACCGAGAAACTTAGCACCACTAGAACTTATACATTTAGATCTTTGTGATATGAATGGTGTGTTGACACGAGGTGGAAAAAGATACTTTATGACGTTGATTGATGACTCCATTAGATACTTCTATGTTTATCTTCTGAAATCTAAAGATGAAGCTTTGAGTTACTTCAAAAACTATAAAGTTGAAGCAGAAACCAACTTGATCTTAAAATCAAGCGGCTAAGGTCGGATCATGGTGGAGAGTACTTTTCAAATGAATTTGATCTATTCTGTACGGAACATGGTATTATCCATGAGAAGACGCCTCCCTACTCACCTCAGTCAAATGGGGTGGTCGAAAGAAAGAACACACTCTAACTGATTTGGTTAACGCCATGTTAGATACATCGGGTCTTTCCAAGGAATGGTGGGGGAGGCGCTAATGACTCCGTGTCATGTCCTAAACCGTGTTCCCGTAAAGGATAAAACCATGACTCCATTTGAGAAATGGGAGAAGAAAAGGCTTAAACTCTCTTACTTACGAACTTGGGGATGTTTGGCGAAAGTCAATATTCCAATACCCAAGAAGCGAAAGCTTGGACCAAAAACCGTGGATTGTGTTTTTCTGGGATATGCTTTTCATAGCATTGGCTATAGATTTTTGATAGTAAAATCTGAGGTATCCGACATGCATGTTGGTACGATTGTGGCATCGAATGATGCGACTTTCTTTGAGGACATCTTTCCCATGAAAGGAATGTCTAGCTCATCAAATCAGGAGATGACTAGTTCATCTAGTCAGGAATTTGTTATAATTCCTGAAGCCACTATGTCGATAGAACATTATGATGATCCTGTGGATGACGACAATGAAGCTCCTAAAAGGAGCAAGAGACAAAGAACTGCAAAGTCATTTGGTGATGATTTCATTGTGTACCTTGTGGATGATACTCCCACCTCTATTTCAGAAGCCTATGCATCTCAAGATGCTGACTAGTGGAAGGAAGTTGTCCGTAGTGAGATGGATTCCATCTTAGCCAATGGAACTTGGGAGGTCACTGATCGTCCTTATGGGTGCAAACCTGTAGGATGTAAGTGGGTGTTCAAGAAAAATCTTAGACCTTATGGTACTATTGAAAAGTACAAGGCACATCTTGTGGCCAAGGGTTATACCTAAAAAGAAGGTGAAAACTTCTTCGATACCTACTCACCTGTAGCCAGATTAACCACTATTCGAGTACTACTATCCTTGACTGCCTCACATGGTCTTCTCGTTCATCAAATGGACATTAAGACAGCTTTTCTAAATGGAGAGCTAGATGAGGAAATTTATATGGAGCAGCCTGATGGATTTGTAGTAGATGGTCAAGAAGGAAAGGTGTGTAAGTTAGTGAAGTCTTTATATGGTCTTAAGCAAGCTCCTAAGCAGTGACACGAGAAGTTTGAAAGAACTTTAACCGCTGAAGGCTTTGTTGTAAACGAAGCTGATAAGTGTGTGTACTATCGCCATGGTGGGGGCTAGGGAGTTATTATGTGTCTCTGTGTCGATGACATATTGATATTCGGGACCAACCTCGCTGTTATTGAGGAGGTCAAAGAGTTCCTATCTCGCTGCTTTGAGATGAAGGACTTGGGAGTGGCTGATATAATCTTAAACATCAAGCTACTGAAGGATGACAATGGTGGGATTACACTACTTCAGTCCCACTATGTGGAAAAGATATTGAGTCGCTTTGGGTATAGCGACTGCAGGTCTTCTCCAACGCCTTATGATCCGAGTGTGCTACTTCGAAAGAATTGAAGGAATGCTAAAGATCAATTGAGATACTCTCAAATTATTGGCTCGCTCATGTATTTAGCCAGCACTACGAGGCCTAACATCTCCTTTGCTGTAAGCAAACCGAGTCGATTTGTGTCAAATCCTGGAGATGATCATTGGGATGCTCTTGAGAGAGTTTTGCGCTATTTGAAAGGCACTGCGAGTTATGGTATTCACTATACTGGGTATCCACGAGTACTTGAGGGTTATAGTGATTCAAATTGGATATCTGATGCTGATGAGACTAAGACCACAAGTGGTTATTTATTTACACTTGGTGGTGGCACTGTTTCCTGGAAGTCTTGCGAGCAGACCATCTTAACAAGGTCAACTATGGAAGCAGAACTCACAACATTAGACACAACCACTGTTGAAGCAGAGTGGCTTTGTGAGCTTTCGATGGACTTACCTATGGTGGAAAAACCAATACCCGTGATACATTGCAAATGTATCTATAATTTTTGATGTTCCATGCTTGGTTTTATCCACTTTCTTGTGTTTTGTCCACACTTTGGAGTACTTTTCATATGATTTCTTGAACTAACCTATTAACAAGAGCCAGAGTGTCAGCTGCCTGTTTTCTGCTGTTTTGTGTTCCAGGAAAGTCAGAAAATGAATATTCTCGGAATTGGACAGGACAAAAGCCAAAGTGCCTATTTTTCCGAAAGTCATCAGATGCCAGAATACGAGACGGAGAAGGGCTGGGGGCCGGCCACACCACCTGGCCGCGCGGCTAGGCCTGGCCCGCGCGTACCCCCTCGGCCTCTCCTTCCGCCTATAAGATGCCCTCTGGACGAAAACCCTAAGTACCCGATCAAAAATCCACGAAAGAGTCTGTAGCCACCGTCATCTCCATCCCTAGATCGAGAGGGATCTGAAGCTCTTCCCGGCACCCTGCCGGAGAGGGGAATTCACCCTGGAGGCCTTCTTCATCACCATGCAAGCCTCCGGTGTGATGCGTGAGTAGTTCATCCTTGGACTACGGATCCATGTAGTAGCTAGATGGCTGGTTCTCCTCCTTTATGCTTTCATGTCTAGATCTTGTGAGCTCTGTTCATGATCAAGATCATCTATTTGTAATTCTGCATGTTATGTTTGCGGGGATCCGATGGATATTGAGATGCTATTTCAGATTGATTATTGATTCTATCATGTCTTTGTTATTTGTGATCTTGCATGCTTTTCGTTGTTAGTAGCTATCTTGGCCAAGTAGATGCTAGCAACTCCAAGAGTTAGTATTTATGCTCGATAGTGGGTTCATGCCTCTGGTAATCTAGGGAAGTGACAGAAATCTCTAAGGTACTAGATATGTTGTTGCTACTAGGGAGAAAACAACAATCCTTTATTCATAGAATAATCTATTGCTTGCAACTTAATACTGGAGGGGGTTCGGATGATAACCTGAAGATGGATTATTAGTCATAAATGCAGTTGGATGACGGTCTATGTATAATGTTGTAATGCCCAATCGAATCTCAAAGGAGCCAAGATGATTAGTATATGCTTGTATGCTTTCTCGATGTTTGTCAACTGCCTCGCCGTAATTTGTTCACCCAGCATGTTATCTATCTTAAGGAGAGCCACCTCTAGTGAACTATGGATCCCGGTCCTTTTCTTTACATACAATCTATAAACTGTTTACTGCTTTGTGTTTACTTTCTACAAACTATTACTTCCTTCCATTCGATACGTTTAATCCTTTGTTTTCAGCAAAACACGGTGAGATTGACAACCTCATCGCAAATTGGGGACATAGTTCTGTGGTTGTGTTGTGCAGGTCTCCACGTTGCTACTAGCACCGGTAGTGCCCCCTGCCAAGGCTCAGCTAGCAACACCTTTGGGGTGTTTCCTTGCTCCTACTGGTTCGATTAAACCTTGGTTTCATAACTGAGGGAAACTTCCTGCTGTGCTCATCATACCTTCCTCTTGGGGTTCCCAACAAGCTCTACATCAACACTGATGACCCACAAGTATAGGGGGTGTATTGCAGTATTTTCGAGGGAAGTGAAACCCAATTTATTGATTCGACACAAGGGGAGCCAAAGAATATTTATCAGCCTTAACAACTGAGTTGTGAATTCAGCTGCACCTGGAAACAATCTTGCTCACAGCAGTTTATCAGTAGCAACAGTTTTGTAGTAGGAATAGTAAAGCAGTAGCAGTAGTAAAGCAAAGACAGTAGTAACAAAAGCAGTAAACAGTGGGATTCGAGTGCGGTAGGCATAGGGATGGATGGACGGGCGTTGCATGGACAAGACAATCCACATAGCAATCAGAACATAGGGCAATTGCAGATAAATTAGATAAAGCATCCAAGTACTAGACAATCCTAGGCATGTGTTCCATATATAGTCATACGTGCTCGCAATGAGAACTTGCACAACATCTTTTGTCCTGCCAGCCCGTTTGCAGCGGGGCCTCTAGGGAACTACTGGCAATTAAGGTGCTCTTTTTAATAGAGCACCCGAGCAAAGCATTAACACTCCGTGAACACATGTGATCCTCACATCAAAGCCTTTCCCTTTCGGTTATCTCGATTTCTGTCACTTCGGGGCCATAGGTTCCGGATAACAACGTGTGTATACAACTTATAAATAAGACAGAAACAATAATATCATAATGAATCAATAATACGTTCAGATCTGAAATCATGGCACTCGGGCCCTAGTGACAAGCATTAAGCACAACAAGTCGCAACAAAGTCATAAAGCACTAATAAAAGATACTAGGCACCATGCCCTAACAATCTGATGCCATTACATGAACGATCTCATCCAATCCCTACCATCCCCATAGCCTACAGCGGGGGATTACTCACTCATAGATGGGGGAAACATGGATGGTCGATGGAGAAGCGATGGTGATGATGATGGCGATGATTCATTATGATAGTATGGGGGAAACATGCAGGGTGCCAGAACGGAGTTTCTGGTGCTGTTTCGTGGAATCTAGTGGTGGCGGCGGAGCGGAACTCCTAGAAAAACGTCGAACCCCCCGAAGTTTTTAGGTCAGAAGGCTCCTTATAGGCGAGGAGAGAGGCCGAGGAGGTGCCTAGGAGGCCCACACCACCCCCTGGCGCGGCCTGGCCTGGCCCGCGCCACCAGGTGGTGTGTCCACCCCAGGGCTCTTCTCCGTCTCGTATTCTGGCTCCTGGAGTCTTCGGGTGAAATAGGATTTTTGGCATATTTTCCGGGATTTTTCCTGATAGTTGATTTTCTGCACAAAAAGTAGACACCAAGGCAATTCTGCTGAAAACATCATCAGTTCGCATTAGTTGCATCCAAATCACACAAGTATAGAGGAGAAACAATAGCAAAAGTGTTCGGGAAAGTAGATACGTTTTGGACGTATCAACTCCCCCCAAGCTTAGCTTATTGCTTGTCCTCAAGCAATTCGGTTGAAAACTGAGTGCGATAAAAGAACTTTCACGAACACATTTGCTTCATATGTGTAAATATTCTCAGCAATGTGATCAACTACTTAGACAATTCATAATAAAGAGTATGCAACCGAGTCTACTTAATAGTCATTGCAAGCTATGAAGAGATTCCAAATCAAGAATAATAAGTAGCACGAAGCACGAACATAAGCAACATTACAATGCTCATAAAAAGGTATGATAGAGTGGTATCTCGCTTGCCTTTAATTATGAATGTCAAGGCACCTCTGAAGTTCAAGTGATGACTAGAAGTAAAGATATCAAGGATACAAGCATCAAAGTCATAACACAAATAACCAAGTAATGGAACAAACACAAAGAATGACAACTATGCTCTCAAGAAGGTGCTCAAAGAATATATGGAGACTCAACAATAGAAGAAAAAGGTTTTGAATAATTTTGAAAGGCTTCCAAATGCTGAAAGCATGGTACTCATTAGCTTTGAGCTCTCATTGCCCCTATCATAAGCATCTTGAATGTGGTAAGGTGAAAGTGACACAACTAAGAGGATATGCTTGACAAGTTATAAATTGAAGTCTCATGCCCCTTACTTACGAAGACCGATCCTTATGCTACTCAACTTCAGTCACAAGTAAGCTCTTGTCATTGTAGGTATATACGTATCATAGAGAACCGCCAACGGGGTACCCCTTGCACATGACACGGGAGCTATCCCATAATCAAAATACAAGGCAAGCAGACAATGAGCATCTCGGCGATCTTTTTATTTACTATGTGCATAGATTTTTATTGAGGATGCTTCATAGAATGCTCATTATAGTTATGCTGCAAGTTTCCACCATGATTAGGCATGGCTTAGGCTAGCGGCCTAGGCGTTTCTCTAACATACATACAAACTCCATGATCTTACAAGTTCCACTTTTATTTCACACCGCCGGGATCCATAAGCAAAAGAACATGATATCAACTAGGTACAAGGTACCTATGAAGCGTTGAAAGCGGTCCCCATGATACATGGTTCTGCTAACTTCAACTCATAAAGCGCAAGCATATGTGCAACAAAGAAGGACACAATGGTTCAGGTTTATTAAATGCAAGAAAATAAAGTGTGCCATCAAGTTCGTGAGAGCTTTACTAACTAACTTTCTCATAACAAGCAAACATTTTATTCGGAAGAAAACAAGGCATATTGAATATGCACGGAGGTAGAAAATGATGCTAATGGGTAGGTATGGTGGACACTTTGGAAATATTTGGTTTAGCGAGTTGGAAACTTGAGTAAAACACTCAGTGGAAGTGAAGGCTAGAAATAGTAAGGGAGCAACAAACGAGAGAGCAATAGCTGTCATTATCATGCTTGCAACAAAACAGGACTACTCATGGCATGAAAGTGATTCAAGATCCTCAAGGCAAAATAATTCATTAAGGCTTAACTTATTATCACAGTCATGTGCATGCGTGAGCATGTGCCAAGTCAGTCAAATGAAACATTCAGAGGAGGATACCACGGTGTCATACCAATTTATGAATAGAGCAATGCAAGCAAACATTCATGAGACATGCTACAAACTATTAGCGAGCTGGAGCTAATCATAAGAAAGCAAGAACTACTAAGCATCCATAGATGACATACACCCTACTTGAACGGACTAAGCAAGCCCACAGTGATGAGTATATGTACAAAAATGAAGATAAATAGAGTTCGTTACCAGCCTCTTACCACGCCTCAAGTTGTCATTAATCCTCATTATTGCTCTTCACTTGTATGGCTTGAATAATAATATGAAACCAATAATCCACTGAGAACTGCCGAACCCTGCAGCAAACTTGCAAAAACCAAAGAAGAACGACAAATATTTTTGGTGTTTTCGATTTTTAAACAAGAACCAAAAGAGAATAACAAGCAAAGAAAAATCTTTTTGGATTTTTCGAATAGTTCAAACAAAGCAAAAAGGGAAAAACAAATCAAGGCAAAAAAGAAGAAGCAAACCTAAGAGAAACAACAAAAATATTTTTGGTCTTTTTGTGTTTTTAGAAAGCAAAAGCAAAGAAGAACGAAAACTAAAAAGAGAACGAAAACATGAATATACAAAGTACCGACGCAACATGATATGGAGATGAGTGCGGTGTCGGCGTACCTCCCCCCAAGCTTAGGCTTTTGGCCTAAGTGGGTATCAATCCATACACGAATAGGGGTTCCAAGTGGGCGGATCTTGGTAAGAATGGTCGTAGCTGGGCCCATGAGAAGAAGAGGAAGCTCCCCAATCATAAGCGGGTTGCTGATATGAAGACTCTCCCTCATTTGAGGGCTGGACCGAATCATCCATGACCTCCCTTCTAGTGTCCTGCTCCTGTTGGGAGAGCTCTCCCAAGTACGTGTCGAGCTCATCCTCAGTGAGGGACCATCCTTCCCTGTTATCAAGGTTAAACAAAACAGGTGCAGGCAAAATAACAACACGCTCGGACTTGCTCTTTCTCCAACCAGCTTTGAGAAAGGTTATTTTATAAGATAACTCACTCAAACTAGCCCACAAGGAAATAAATTTATGTTGTATCATGGAATTAGAATCAAGCCTCTCTATGGGAAACTGTAGGTCTAGATGATGAGGCACTAAACCATGCAATGCTAGCAAACGAGAAGCAATGAGGCCTCCATAAATTCCACCTTTCTCGCGGTTAGCAGCAAGACGGAAAGCTATCAAAGCACCCAAGTTGTAAGACCTATCTCGTCTAAGAGCAGCAGAGATAAATGCTAGATCAAACGAAGATAACTTATTGGCAGTTTTCCTAGCAAGAACACACTTGGCAATAAAGTAGGCAAAGTAGCGAATGGAGGGAAGATGAATGTTACGGATTTTTCCATTCTCCTTCGAGAAGCTACTCCCTTGACAATTTCTGCATATAAATCCATGAGTGGTTCTGGTCTCTCTTTAATCTTTCTACATGATCCCCATTGAGGTACCTTAATAGCTGCACAAAAATCATCAAGAAGAAGATTGACAGCAATATTGTAAATTTTGTAATGGACCATGTGGTTAGGCAAAGAGTGACTAAATTGGAAATCTTGCACCATAGACATGGTTAGCTTCACAAATTGCAAGGTTCATCTTCCAAAAAGCGCTCTAACCCTGCATTAGAAACCAAAGTGTGGAAATCTTGTAGAATTCCTGCAGCTCTCATGAACTCAGGGCATGGATAAATGGAGGGAAAAACTTCCTCCTCCCGATGGACCTTCATGACCTCAGGCACCCAAAGCTCATGTTGGTTTAGGTGATGTTCACTCATCTTCTATTCTTAAATTTAAACACCTATTAAACAAGTGATTGCAAAGTAAATATAATGAAGGATTCTACTCATAGGGACTTGCAAGAGGCCTAAACATGCATCAAAACTATATCTCTAAGCATCAAACAAGCTTACAAGCTCTCATAACTAGTCACCTACAGCAGCAAAATACTCAATATATAATCCACTAAACATAAATCTACTTGGACAAGGGGAGGAGTCACATACCAAGGAACAAATGCTCCAAATTTCAGCAGGAAAGATGGGCTGAGCAAGGAGATCGAAGAAATCGAGAGCAAGCATAGAAAGAACGCGATTTTGAGCTATGAACTAGAGCTTACTTGGGAGAGAGAAGAGAGTGGCAGGTGAGAGAGTAAGTGGGGGACCAGGGGTGGCCCACACCAGGGCATGGCGCCACCCAGGGCTGGCCGCGCCACCACATGGTGTGCCTGCCTGGTGGGCCCCCCTAGTACCTACCAGGTACTCCTCTGCCCTTTTTTCACGTAAAAATTTAATATGAATTTTCTGAAATTTTTTGAGACACTTTATTTTTGGGCTTTTTTCAGAAATAGAAGAATGATTTTTCTGACAGACAGATTTTTTTCTTTTGGAAACATGATGCAAGGACAAAACAAAGCTAGAACTACAGAAGTTCTAGCATGCAAGCAACTAACAACACAAAGAAAACTAAACAAAAGCAAAAACTAAAAATGCAAAGGATAGAAATAAACGGAGATAATCATAATGAAAACATTGTTTTGTTCAATGGAATCCTTTTGTTAACAAGGTTGATCAAGTCTTGTTACCAAAACAATTGCATATGAGACAAAACTTTGTACTCCACTAATGATTATGTTACCTTAACCTTGATAGCAATGGTCCCAATCATAATAGTTTCAAAATTTTCTCTTGGTATGGGACAATATATTTCTCCAACTTGAATGCCTTCAACATGTTCAATTGAATTCAAACCATAAGTCCTTTCAATCTTCTTGGGGAAATAGACAGTATGCTCCTTGTCATTAACATTGAAGGTCACCTTTCCTTGATTACAATTAATAACAGCTCCTGCAGTATTAAGAAAAGGTCTCCCAAGAATAATAAACATATTATCATCTTCAGGCATTTCAAGCACAACAAAATCAGTTAATATCAAGCAATTGTGAGCCACCTAAATAGGTACATCCTCATATATACCCACAAGAATAGTGGTAGATTTATCAGCCATTTGCAAACATATATCAGTTGGAATCAATTTTTCAAGCTGAAGCCTCTTATAGAGAGAGAAAGGCATAACACTAACTCCAGCTCCCAAATCACACAAAGCAGTTCTAACATAACTGTTCTTAATAGAGCAAGGGATAGTTGGAATCCCTGGGTCTCCAAGTTTCTTAGGAACCTTACCATTGAAGGAATAATTAGCAAGCAAAGTAGAAATTTCTTCATTAGGGATCTTCCTTTTATTCGAGACAATGTCCTTCATATACTTTGAGTAAGGAGGCAATTTGATAGCATCAGTCAAAGGAATTTTCAAGAATAAAGGCTTCATCCACTCACAAAACTTATTATAGTATTCATCTTCCTTTGACTTGTGTTTCTTATCAGGGAAAGGCATAGGTTTTTGGACCCAAGGTTCTCTTTCACTACCATGTTTCTTAGCAATAAAATCTTCTTTGGTGTATTTAGTATTCTTAGTGTGGTTTTCAGGTTC
Source organism: Avena sativa (assembly GCA_916181665.1). Classification (NCBI taxonomy): domain Eukaryota; kingdom Viridiplantae; phylum Streptophyta; class Magnoliopsida; order Poales; family Poaceae; genus Avena; species Avena sativa. Next base: position 451,226,586 of record OV702295.1, on the reverse strand, counting down.
TTCTTCAACTTTTTCTTCATTAGGAACTTCATTTTCTTTGTTACCACTTTCAGTTTCAGCATCAGAGATAGATATACTATTAGGATCTACAACAGGTTCAGAGGGTTCTACAACAGTTTTATGTTTCTTTTTTCTTTTCTTACGAGTAGAACCACTATTTTCAGCTTGTTGAGAATCCTGCTCAATTCTTTTGGGATGCCCCTCAGGATATAGAGGATCCTGGGTAGCAACACCACTTCTAGTTCTAATTTCATAAGCATGTTTTTCTTTAGCAGCATTAACTAGCAAGTCGTTTTGCACTTTAACAAGTTGATCTATTTGAGTTTGAACCATTTGAAAGTGTTTAACAATCATTTTAACATCATTGGAGGTTCTTTCCACAATATCTTTCAACTCAACAATAGCTTTAGTGTTTTCCATTAGATGATTTTGCACCCTTTTATTAAAGTTATCTTGCTTAACAATAAAGATATCAAATTCTTCTAAGCATTGATCAGGAGGTTTAGAGTAAGGGATATCACCTTCATCAAAGTGTTGGAGAGAGTGTACCTCAATAGTGGGTGAGTAGGGAATAGGCTTACATAATTCTTCTATAGGAGGTAAATTCTTGATATCTGCAGCTTTAATTCCCTTCTCCTTAAGACATTTCTTAGCTTCCTTCATCACTTCATCATTTAATTCAATAACTCCCCTCTTCTTTGATGTTGGAATAGGCACATGAATAGATGGTTCATGTACAATTACTTCAGGTATAGCTTGTTTAGGAGGAGTCCAATCTTCATAATTCTTGCTTATTTTAGCCATTAATTCCTCAGCTTCCTTCGGAGTCCTATTCCTGAAAACACAATCAGCACAACTATCCAGGTATGTCCTAGATTCTTCGGTTAGTCCATTATAAAATATATCAAGAAGCTCATTCTTAGGTAATGGACTTCCATCCTGTGCATGAATCAGAGCACAAAACCTTGCCCAAGATTCGGACAATACCTCTTTTTCTCCCTGTTTAAAATCAAAAAGTTCCTACAAAATAGCATGTCTAGCACTGGGAGGAAAATATTTCTACAGTAAAGTACTAATCAAGCACTCAGGGCTATCAATAGATCCAGGAGGTAAATTACTAAACCAAGTTTTAGCTTCTCCTTTCAGCGAAAAGGGGAAAATCTTAGCAACAAAGTAAGTATGCATCTTAATATCATCAGAAAACAAACCACTCATGTTAGAAAGTTCATTCATATGTGCTACCACACTTTCATTCTTAGTCCCACCAAAAGGTTCTTTCTCGATAATAGCTATGTAGATAGATCGAGAGAGAAATCATAATCTTCATCTGTAATGTTTATGTGAGAAGCAGCAAACTTAGCAGCAGGATATAATTTGGGTCTAATAGTACGCCTCTCAAGGAGACTCTTAGCAGCGCTCCTATCATGGGTGTTCTTACATTCCTTAATAAACTCATCGGTCATCTCAACATAATCTTCTTCAATATCATAACTCTCACTAGACTCAGTTGAGCTAACAGGTGTGGTAGTGTCTTCATTAGGAGTTTCGGTATTTCCAGCTATAGTTCTAACAATCGTAGCATCTAGGAAAGGACCTAATGAACCACTCTTATCAAGCACAATAGAAGCAGCATCATAAGCATCAGAAGTTTCAGATTCAGCAGTAGCAGCAGTGTGTGTAGCATGTGTATGTGGTGGTGTAACGAGCTTACTTATAACAGACGGTGAATCAAGAGAAATAGAGGTGTTCAGAACCGTACCTCTTCTTGTAGTGGATGGTAAAATAGGAACCTTGCCATCACGAGACTTACCCATGATGGATGGATAGCAGCGAACAATAGAGAATCCAAGTGAACTTGATAAATAAAGCTATGCTCCCCGGCAACGGCGCCAGCAAATAGTCTTGATGACCCACAAGTATAGGGGGTGTATCGCGGTATTTTCGAGGGAAGTGAAACCCAATTTATTGATTCGACACAAGGGGAGCCAAAGAATATTTATCAGCCTTAACAACTGAGTTGTCAATTCAGCTGCACCTGGAAACAATCTTGCTCACAACAGTTTATCAGTAGTAACAGTTTTGTAGTAGGAATAGTAAAGCAGCAGCAGTAGTAAAGCAAAGACAGTAGTAACAAAAGCAGTAAACAATGGGATTCGAGTGCGGTAGGCATAGGGATGGATGGACGGGCGTTGCATGGACAAGACAATCCACATAGCAATCAGAACATAGGGCAATTGCAGATAAATTAGATAAAGCATCCAAGTAATAGACAATCCTAGGCATGTGTTCCATATATAGTCATACGTGCTCGCAATGAGAACTTGCACAACATCTTTTGTCCTGTCAGCTCGTTTGCAGCGGGGCCTCTAGGGAACTACTGGCAATTAAGGTGCTCCTTTTAATAGAGCACCGGAGCAAAGCATTAACACTCCGTGAACACATGTGATCCTCACATCAAAGCCTTTCCCTTCCGGTTATCCCGATTTCTGTCACTTCGGGGCCATAGGTTCCGGACAACAACTTGTGTATACAACTTATAGATAAGACCAGAAACAATACTATCATAATGAATCAATAATACGTTCAGATCTGAAATCATGGCACTCGGGCCCTAGTGACAAGCATTAAGCACAACAAGTCGCAACAAAGTCATAAAGCACTAATAAAAGATACTAGGCACCATGCCCTAACAATCTGATGCCATTCCATGAACGATCTCATCCAATCTCTACCATCCCCATAGCCTACAGCGGGGGATTACTCACTCATAGATGGGGGAAACATGGATGGTCGATGGAGAAGCGATGGTGGTGATGATGGCGATGATCTCCTCCAATTCCCCGTCCCGGTAGGGTGCCAGAACGGAGTTTCTGGTGCTGTTTCGTGAAATCTGGTGGTGGCGGTGGAGCAGAACTCCTTCTGAAAAAACATCGACCGCTCCGAAGTTTTTAGGCCAGAAGACTCCTTATAGGCGAAGAGAGAGGCCGAGAGGGTGCCTGGGGGGCCCACACCACCCCCTGGCACGGCCTGGCCTAGCCCACGCCACCAGGTGGTGTGTCCACCCCAGGGCTCTTCTCCGTCTCGTATTCTGGCTCCTGGAGTCTTCGGGTGAAATAGGATTTTTGGCATATTTTCCGGGATTTTTCCTGATAGTTGATTTTCTGCATAAAAATTAGACACCAAGGCAATTCTGCTGAAAACAACGTCAGTTCGCATTAGTTGCATCTAAATCAAACAAGTATAGAGGAGAAACAATAGCAAAAGTGATCGGGAAAGTAGATACGTTTTGGACCTATCAAACACCGAGCCATCAACCCGCCATCCCGATGAACTGTTATAATCAAACTGTGATCGTCAAAGTAAACAGTTCTAAGGATAATATGAAGTCATCAAGGCATGTGAAGAGGAGATTGAAATCTGTCAGGAAACTGAGAAACTTCGGAGTTATTGCATTTGATTATATCCAAACATCTAAGAACTTGACAGATCCCTTCACAAAGGGCCTATCACGTAATGTGATAGATAATGCATCGAGGGAGATGGGTTTGAGACCCGCACAATGAGTTGTTCGCAGTGGTAACCCACTCTATGTGACTGGAGATCCCGTAAATTAGAGATGAGAGACAAGCTGTTAATCAACTGAGAGGAGAGTATGTCCATATTATATTTACATCTTCATAAAGATGCAATACTCTCTTATTCTGCATGGCAGGTTGATATTTATCTTAATGTATTCTAAGTAGGTTTTCCAAGAAGAGATGTCCTGCAGAACATCTATTGAGGAACACACCTATATGAGTCTGACTGTCAAACGTCGCAGTCCGTGAGAGATGGCGGGCGGCGTCGGGTTGCGGGAATCTCTTTGAGCCGAGCTTTATTTTTGCTAATCGGGAAAATTAATCGTGGATTAATTATGAGTCATTAACGGACGCGTTAATTAGTCAGCCGTTTCCAGTCTTTATTGGGACGTGGGCTGTTATCGGACGTGGGTTGAGTCTCACGATCTCCTTGACCTGCACTATATAAGCCTCCGCGCTTAACCTAATCGGTACGTCCTACACACGCTTCTCCTTCCAGTCTATTGCGCTGTCGCTTTCATCTTCCCCATCCCGGCTTGCGGTATGCACCGCAGATCGAGACAGTAGGCCTTCGAAACCCCGTCTTCTTGTGAACTTGTACGGGTGAGGGTGATCAGGTTTTTGGGGAGCGCTTCCGCGCGACTAGTGACGCCATCATGGACGAGTCCTTCCCCGACAAGGACTTCTTTCCGGACATCGGCAGCCTCTACATCGACGACATGGCTGATGACGTTGCTACCACCGCTGCAGCTACTGCTGTTGCCGCTGCTCTACCATACGTAATACTGAACTTCTTATTTCAGATTCTGCTAGCGTTCGGTGTAGATGTGATAGGTTTATCTTATTTAGATGTAATCTGTTTATCTACTTTGTTGATCTGCATGATATATGATCATATTTTATCAGTTTATTATTCGGATTAAACCATACGAAATATTGCTTATATTTTTAACAGAATAGAGACAGATTAACCTAACCTGTGCGTTTATGTCTTTCTTGTGGGGATGAGGTCTACTCAAGCATAAGCCATCTGTAATATCAGTCCACGTCACATATACTGTACCGCATACACTTCCTGCAACGGGTCGTCTTTTTAGCTGCATGCAACTAATTTTTTGGGGAAGATTGAGTACACCGAATAAGTAAAAATATTTTAAAATTAAAGGGAGGTGGAGACGACTTCCATACAACGGGGAAAAGCTGTCTGTAACAAACGAATTTTCAGGGCTGCAGATCGTCGGTAAGTATAACGACGGCTTTCTCTCTCTTCCATCTCTCTCCTCCACCTCACTTAAAATCATAATTGTCACCTTTTATAGACAGCTTACCGTGGACTATTTGTACACGCCCTAATTAACTCTCTCTAAACCAACTTCTGTATGTGTACGTCCGTTTAACAATGGGTCCTCTAAGTCCCGTTTGACTCTCTGGGTAAAAAGGATTTAAATAAATTCCAATGGTACTACTGTTCCTAGGAATGTTTTGCCTTTCTTGTATTTCCTCCGTTTTAAAATATAAGATGTTTTAGCTTTGTGAAAGTGTATCTAGACGCTTAGTGTCTAGGTTCACTCCAAATCTAGATAAACCTAGACACTAAAAGAGGACTAGATAAAATTCATTCACATAGTTAAAATATTTTATATTTTGAAACGGAGGAAGTACTGGCTAGCGCACCCACACAGATTCCCTCGAGTCAAAAGCGTTTCTAGATGGCTTGAAACGACTATTCGTGTCATATTTTTCTCGAACAAGTCTTCGAGGAATCGATCAAATCAAAAGCCAAGCCACATTCTAGCTAGTATCGCCAACAGAAAAGGAAAAGCGAGGTTGCTCCAAGAAAAAGAAAAAAAAGGAAAAGTGGGGAAGTAGCAGGACTGCCGTGCGTCGGCCGTGCGTCAACCTCGCGATGGGAACACGACACAGTTTAATTCGCAGCCCAAGTTACTTCACCTATGCCTGCCGTAGGAACGCGTCACGCGCACAGCCGGATCACCGGCGGCGACGGCCGGCGGCCGCGGCTGAGCGCTGGCACGCACGGCATCCACGCGAATCCGGGCCTGCGCTGTCGCAACAGCGACGAGTCGACGGGGACGGCGAGGTCGATCGACGCCGCACAACTCGGCGAACTGTAACCACGCATGGCTTAGGATGGATTTGCAAGGCGGCCGACCACATGGACTCGCTATCGACCGATCGCGCTCGCCGGCCGCCATAGCGGCTGCCAAGTCAACCGATTTAATTCAATTCGAGCAGCCAACCCCGTGATGATTTGGGACGAGACAATCGCAAAGGATCATTGCGCACCCAAAAGATATCAACCATGAAATTGCATGCTAATTGGCGCACGTCGTTAGGAATGAAAATGACCTACACAAGAAGTTGACGGCTGGTGTTAACAAAAATGATCGTTATAAGGTTGGACATACCTATAAGGTGAACTTTTTCATAAGATGAGATCCACGCAGCTTATGAAAATAGCCACTCCCTCCGTTTTAAAATAGATGTCTTAGGTTTTCAAAATTTGGATGAATCTAAATAGTGTCTAGATTTATCCAAATTATGATAAATTTGAGACGAAGGAAGTACAATGTATAAGGTCAAATTTACCATAAACTGAGACTCACTGTGTATTAAAAGTACACACAATAGAAAGAGGAGAGATAAAATAATTATTTATTGCTTAAGGATAATCCTTGTAGATCACCCTTAGAGCATATCCTACCGTGCCCTTCAAATGGCCTTTTACTGTCTTCAACGCCGTCCGCAGACAAGGCCCAAAAATAAGCTCCCAACGGGGGTCACAAACTGTTGGCAGGTCTCAGATCGGTGTATTCATGGCCCAAATCGGGGTAGCATTTGCGCTCGCGCATGTCCGCGAGGACTGCGCAAACATCTTCTCCCCGTCCACACCTGGCCCACATGGCCGTAACAGTATCATGCGCTTCCCATTAATGGTGGTCGCTAAAACGCCTGCGCTGGCTGCCTGACTACTTCCTCACTGGCCGCAGGGGCCACTTCTCCTCGTTGCGCCCGGAGACACTATGTCGCCGCCAATGCCCTACTGGCCTCCAACACTTCTCATTGATAACTGGCCTTCATAAGAGGGCGTGCATTTCTCATCTCTCTCACCACAATCCACCCTGTCCCCTACTCTGCGTCCCACCAACCACACCTCCACCATCATGTATACCGTCTGACGCTGGCTTCATGAGTGGGAGGCGCGCACCTTGTACAAGGCGAACTATTCGACGCCTCTGGACTCCATCTGCCCTAGCGGGTGGGCGATTAGCGCCCACGACATCTCGATTCCACCGGTGCCGCGTGGTGCGGAGCTGCAGGCGTCCATCGTACACGAGTGGGTAGAGCGGTTCATGGCGACGCACCGGTCTGATTTGGACTGGGATCCCGACAATCTACACATCTGGGTCGAGTTCTTCTGCGAGCGTTAGGAAGAGAAAGCTCGCCTGGTACTACGGTGGTTGTTCCCCGCCAACGAACAACGATGCTGGCGTAGGTTTTGGTGGAGCGTGACATGCCACACGCTAGCCTCCGTCATGGACTATATCGCGGCGGGGAACAACCCGCGCCTCCTACCGCCTATGTCGCTGCCTCTTCTCCCCCTAGCACGACGCCAGTCATCGACCCCACGGAGGCGCTGCCACGGGCAAGTCAAAAAGACCTTATCCCTTTCTATCCCACTGACGTGACCGCCTACCCTAGCCTTTTTTTTTTACTCTGTGGACGCGAGAGGGGCGGCCGGAGGCGCTGCAGTGCAGGGAACGAGCTGGGAGGGAAGAGCTCGAGCTGCAGGTACGCCGGAAGAGGCGGACGTAGTCGTGGCCAGAAGAGGCGGAGGAGGAATCCCGGGGGCTGCTTCTAGCGCGAGCCGAGCCAACCAGCAGATCACCAGTGCTGGCCCCTCCTTGCCGTAGCCGGTCCAGATCGGTGAACCAGCGATCGGTGCAGGGCTCAGAGTCCGACAACAACTCTTTTTGGAGTGTTTGGTCTGCTGCGATGCGCCGTTTTCTCGGTATGACCTCGGTTTGATTGTTGTCGAGCGGTACTCCAGGCTGTTTGTTGACACGCGGTGACTGAGATCATGCCCTTCAAGCTGTTTGATGAAACGCCTCAAAGAATTGGCCATGTGATGCCCGTCACTGTTGTATTGTAACTGTCAAACACCCTGACAAAGTGGAATCAGTCTGTCGAGTTCTTAATTTTTCTAATTTCTCATGCTTGTCTGATCGATCCAGGGCAGTGGTCTAAGGTCAAACATGAGTTTATGAAGAATTTGGTACTACTGACTTGAGATTGGGAGGACTCTGATGGCATTTGTGAGATTGCAGCTCCAGTTTCAGCTGAAAGTATTGGCCTACAGTAAAAAGTGACCTCCTAGATTCTGAATTTAATCATTTACTAGTGTGGATTGTGTTACAACGTGAGGATCCAAATGTATTTAGCATGTGAAATATGTGCTAAATTTGATAATCAAGTTGGAAAATGGAAATATTATAAAGAAACACAATAGAGACGTTGTTCTTGGATTTCTTTTTCCATGTAAGTAAACTATCCGATAAGAAAGATAGGCTAAACGTTTGGAAATGGAAAAAAATTCAGGTACTCTTATGTTTTTTACACACTTCTCAAGAAACATAATGGAACAAACAGTCTAGTTAAACCTACACGCATACAATAGCTTCTATGTATGCCATCTCACATAAAACTACAGTGGTACAAAATTCACACTTTAAACCACTGCCAGTGAGCTACAACAAACTAATGAAGTTAGCATAAACAAATAAACATGCAGCAACGAGAGAAAATTCCAAAAAACCACCACATTTCATTGGGAAATACATAAAACCACCAGCATTGCGCGAAATTGCAAAAAACCACCGGTTTTGAGGAGATTCGTTCCAATGTGCACCGATTCTCGTTTTTATCCGGCTTAACACGATTTCTGACATCGGGCAGGCTGATGTGGCACGCTGAACCGGTCAAACCGTCAAAGGAAGAGACATAACTTAAGGTGGGGTTTTTTTGTAAATATTCCGCGGAAGCCGGCGCCGCCGCGTCCGCTGCTCATCTCGAGCTCTGGTGAAGCAGGGGAAGTCCGGGGAGGCCGGCGGCGGCGCGCACATCAGGGGAGGCCGGCGGCGGCCCGCGCAGCAGGTGAAGCCGACGACGGCGGCACGTGCAGCAGGTGAGGCGAGCGGCGGCGCGCCCTCCATGTCGAGCCGGAGCTCGCCCGCGCCCTTCCCTTGACGCTGCTCCCGGGCCCCGAGCTGCGTCTGCCCCATGCCGGCGCCCTCCCATGGCGGGCCGGCTGCGCTTGGACGGAGTGATGCGGTCAGAGTGGGGAGGAGCGGCACCGGCGACCGGATTGGTGGAGGTCGGCGCGCAGGCGGCCGGAGTGGGGAGGGCGGCGTGTAGGGAGACGGTGGTGGTGGGATTTTAGGGAATAAAATCAAAGTAAAAAAGAATAAATTTAATTACTGACTAGTGGGTCCCACAAAAAGTTTACAAATAAACCCAAAGTAGATATGTCCGAGCTCCGTCTTTCCACGCCAGCACTGACAGTGGGCCCTATCGGTCAGAAATCGTGTTAACCAGCCTCAGTTTCACAATCAGTGCACATTGGAACGAATCTCCTCAAAATCGGTAGATTTTTACAATTTCGTGCAATGCCGGTGGTTTTGCGTATTTGCCACCGAAATATGGTGATTTTTTTGGAATTTTCTCTAGCAACGAATAGGGTGCCATCGTCCATCCCGAGTAGATCTCTTCGTCCGATAAGCTATATAGAAAAGGCCATAGCTTGGTGATAACATGGTCGATGGGCTAGGGCAAGAGGGGTTGTGCGATGAATGAAAGTCGTCAAAGTTTCGAGGTTTATTAGTGTTCTATTAGGCAAAGTGATTGTCTCACTTGGTTGAGTGCAGCACTTTCTTAAGTCCATTGGAGAGTAGATCTTACTTAATAAGAGGTATTTAGTTGGGTATGTTCTCGCTACGCATACAATATCAAGTTATAGCTTTTTATCCAAGTACATTTCAAACAAAGTGAAATCTTCTACAAATGCATAAATCTGCACTTGCAATATATATGTACGTCGAGTTACCGAACCAACACACGTACATTCAGCTAGTAATTTTATACTCGTTGACTTCGAAGGTATGAATATGGGTATTGCTCTACCATGTTCATACCGTGCCCATTGTTATCCTATTTAACTCTCTCTAAACTTATTACTTGTGTATACGTATCGTTTGACAATGGGTCCTCTGAGTCTGGTCTGACTCGGTGGGGAAAAAAGGATTTAAATTCCAATGGTACTACGCACTGATATTTCTAGGAATGTTTTGCCTTTCTTGTACTTAGCGCATCGAGACAGATTCCCTCGACTCAAAAGCGTTTCTAGATGTCTTGAACCCATCACATTCAATTCAACCAGGTTGAAAAGAAGATGACCATGCGTGCGCATGTTCGCTTAATTGCGCCAAGCCATACTCGATCGTTTTCTCGAACAAGTCTTGGAGGAATCGATCAAATCAAAAGCCAAGCCATACTCGAGCTGGTATCGCCAACAGAAAGGGAACAACGGGGTCCGTCCAAACAAAAAAGAGGAAAAATGGGGAAGTAGCAGGACTGCCGTGCGTTGGCCGTGCGCCCGTGCGCCTGCTGTAGGAACGCGATGGAACACGAGAGGGTTTAATTCGCAGCCCAAGTTAATTCACGTACGCCTGCCGTAGGAACGCGTCACGCGCACAGCCGGATCACCGGCGGCGACGGCCGGCGGCCGCGGCTGAGCGCTGGCACGCACGGCATCCACGCGAATCCGGGCCTGCGCTGTCGCAACAGCGACGAGTCGACGGGGACGGCGAGGTCGATCGACGCCGCACAACTCGGCGAACTGTGACCACGCAGGGCATAGGATTAGCGGGGCCGGGGCGGCCGACCACATGGACCTATCGACCGATCGTGCTCGCCGGCCGCCATTGCGGCTGCCAAGTCAAACGATTCAATTCAATTCGAGCAGCCAACCCCCCGTGATGATTTGGGAGGAGAAACTCGCGACGGATCATTGCGCACCCAAAGATTATCAACCATGGAATTGCATACTAATTGGCCCACGTCGTTTGGCATGAAAATGACCCACACACAAAAAAAGAAAATGACCCACACAAAAAGTTGACGGTTGGTATTAAAAAAAGGAAATGCTACGCGATCTCCCGCGGGATGGAAACTTTCCATCCCCCGTCCGACGGTTAGATCTTCCTTCCATCCTTCCATTCTGTTTTTCTACATATAGGTCCGCTTTTGCTACAATTATGCATGTTTTTGCTATATGTAGTAGAAAACAGTTCGGTCCAGAAAAAGAAGAGACATACTTGACCTCGCCGGAGAGTTCGCCGGAGACCTCGCCAGAGACCGTGTAGCAAAAAAAAGTACTAATGTAGCAAAAATCGACTTCGCCGGAGACTCGCCGGAGGCTTTCGCCGGTACACCTCACCGGAGACCGTGTAGCAAAAAAAAGTACTAATGTAGCAAAAATCGACTTCGCCGGAGAAACGCCGGAGGCTTTCGCCGGTACACCTCACCGGAGACCGTGTAACAAAAACTTTATGCTACTGTAGGAAAACCGCAAAACGGTAATAGCAAAAAAAATGTGCTAATGTAGCAAAAAGAACAACCTCGTTGGAGACATCGTCGGTGGCTACCGTAGCAAAATTAACTTTGCTGAGGACTTTCGTCGAAAATATCGTCGCAAATACTTTGTGCTATTGTAGCAAAAACATAGAATAGAAATAGCAAAACATTACCACTATTGTTGCATCGTCTTGTAGCAAAATCTCAAAACGCACTCGTTGGTCTGGTAGCATCATGACCCTTCATTTGTAACAACAACAACGACTTTCAGTAGCACCGTTGTCCCGCCTGTGTAGCACCATGCGAGTAGCAAAATTCTCCTGATTCGGCTGCGATGACAAGTGCTTTCTCCGACGGGAGCTCTCGCGCGTCGGAGGAGGACACAACACAAAATAGGACTAGGGATATGCGGCAGAGCAGGGAGGGGCCGCCATGTCCGGCGAGATCGCCATGTCCGGCAGGGGAGCTTGGGCGACGCGCGCCGACGGAGGACCATGGGTTGGCCGGCGCGCCGGCGTAAGGAGAGTAGGGCGGGGGCGGGGCGCGCGGCGGAAGGAGCAGGGTTGGGGCGGCGCGCGCCGACGGAGACCTCCATCTCCGACGAGATCGTCGGTGGAGGAGCAGGGCTGGGGAGGCGCGTGCCGGCGGAGGAGCAGGGTGGGGCGGCGCGCTGGCAGAAGGAGAGCAAAGCAGGGCGGTACACGCGGGCATGGAGCGACGGCGCGAGGAGTTAGGCGTGAGCGGCGACGGGAGAAGCTGGGCGGCAGCGCGAGGGGAACGAACGAAAGGAAGAGGACGGGACCGTAGTGGTGGGCCAGCACGCGAGACACAACCCGGGGGATGGAAGTGTATTATCCCCGGGGGAGGGGAATCATTTTCCTTAAAAATGACATAATCAGCTTGGACATAGTACTACTCGGTCCTGGAGTAGTACACGACCACCCGGATCGAATCTATCAAGATTGCTTGGATCGATTTTTTCTGGCCCAAGGACATCTCCACCGGACCGACCCAACTTGTTCGAACGCGTCCACGTGGACGGGACATGCGTGATCTCCCAGCAGCATGATCCAACTGGATAGACGCGTCCGGTTCGGTTCGTCAGTGCATCAAATTTAGGCAACAGTTGCGTCGGTCCGGACAACACGCTTGTCCAAGCGAGAATATCATTTTGTGGCCTGAAAGTTGAGGCGTCTAGGCAACACGGTACCCAAGTTGCTTGTAATCAGCCGCGTTGACCATAGTTAGTGTGCCAAATATTCAGAGGGTCTTTTTGGCACGAATTCAACTTTACGTTTGAATACAAAATATCAGGCTAACGCCCGTTAAGTTGGCCCCCCCGGTCAGTTTTCGTCGTTTTGTCGCTGCCGTCGTGACTGCCATGTAAGCTTGCAACGTTGGCGCCTGCATCCATTACGCATCTTCTTCTTTCCCGGAGCGGCAATCTGTGGGACGTCGCGGCCATGGCGCAGAGCTGAGACGTGGACGAACCTGCTCGGCTCCGCTCACCTCCCTATAGGCTTGCAGCGTTGGCGCCTACATCCATTACACGTCTTCTTCTTCCCCGGAGCGGAAATCTGTGGTCGTGGCCATGGCACGGAGCTAGGACGTGGACGAACCTGCTAGGCCCTTCTCTCCTCCCTATCTCGAGTCAGAGCTCGCCCTCACCATGGCCACACCCATGGCACGGCGCGGGGACGATAATTGGTTCCCGGTGAGATCTGTCACCATGTCGACCATACTTGGTCCTATTTTCCTCCTCTAGAATCCGAGCTCGCCGTTACTCGGACAGCGCACTTGTCCTCGCGTGTCCTCCCTTCACCTCTGGCGGTCTCTCCCGCCAGTGGCACACAAAGCACTCCACTTCTCCCTCCAAAAACTCTCTCCTAAATTTCTACTAGCGGGAGCGGGAGGGAAGGCGATGGATCCCGTCACCATGGTCGATGTTGCACCTGTCGTCGGATTGAGGACAAGTACGCCATGAGGGGGTCCTCGAGGCGTGCGGAAGAGAGGGGTGTGAGACGTACGGTATTCCGGGACGGTGAGCACACAAGTTTACCTAGGTTCGAATCCGCCGGCTTTGGACGAATCCTACTCCTGCTAGCAATCCAGTAATACGGCAGAGCCGGAATATGGGTTACAAGGGTATCGCCTGTGCGAGTTGAGGGTCTAAAGTATTGAGTGTTATCTGATGCCCTAAAGGCTCTCCCTAGGACGGCTTATATAGATATTCGGCCTAGGGTTTACAGGAGAGATCTATCCGGCTACGACTAAGAGTCTGTTACAGAGTACATCTTGAACTACAAGTAACATTATGGGCCTAAGTCGGTAAGTCTTCTGGGCCTTCTCGTAGCCGGATTGGACTCCATCTTCTCTCCCTAACTGGGCCGCCCGTGAAGCAATGCTCTAACCCGAAGTGGGCCACCCTGGTCAGTGAGGAACTGTGAGGATACCCGGAAAATATATCCCCAACAGCAGCCCCCGGAGGCCTCCAAGATCCAAAGTCGGATTTATCATCGTCTAGTTTGGTCTTCGGCTTGCAGAATCTTGAAGGGTTCCTAGAACTTCACAACAAAAAATACGATCCGGGTCTTAAAAGTAAGTCGGACCTTTCAATTAATTACTCGGATTTTCCAGCTCGCTTTTAAACTAAGCCGGAATTTGGTCTCTAACACCACCTGACACAAGCATGGTCAAGTCTCGTCATCTGACAGAACGTTCCGTCAGCACGACCGTTGGTGGGTCCGCGGTTCGCGGAACCGAGGCGCCGTTTCAATGCGTGCGTGGAGATCGAGGCGACGCAATCATCGCGCGGGCCCTTCCCAGTTCTCTCCACGACGCGTGGCGGTTACACTGTAGCGCTTGCACGAATCTTGACGCAGGTAGGTGGATATAAGGGGTCTAGATTCTTTCTTCTCCTCTTCACGTGTCTTTCGCCGTTCCTTTCTTCCCAAATCTCCAGCGCGCCCAGAGCCTTTTCGTTTTCCTTCCACAGAGCTCCTAGCGCCGCCACTTTAGGGTCACCCTTTTCCACCGGAGAGAAAATGACTTCATACTCTTCTTCCTCTCTGGCGCCGCCACTTTAGCGTCAGCGGAAGCAGCTGCGGAGAAATAGAGCTTCCGGGGACTCTGGATCCCTTGCGCCCTCGATGAGGCTGGCCTCAAGAACGTGGAGAAGGAGGGGCTCCTCGCCGCCGGCAACTGGCGGAGCGGCTCCGGAGAGACCGTCCCCAATCTGCACGAGGGCGAGCACGTACACTTCAGCACCCATCTGGACCGAGGTTTGTCCTTTCCTCCCTCGGAGTTCTTCTCCGAGGTGATTGACCACTATGGAGTTCAACTCCACAATCTTCCTCCCAATTCTCTTCTAGAAATGAGCGCATACGCTTCGCTTTGCGAGGGCTTTCTCGGCATTAGGCCGAGTTTGCTTCTCTTCCGGTACTATTTCCATGTCCGGAGGAATTCCATCACTGCCGGTGTTCCTTACATCACTGGCACCATTAGTTTTTCTCTTAGACGAGACCGGGCATATCCCAAAATTTCTGCCAGTGACTCGGTCAAGCAATGGCTAGCCACTTTTTTCTACCATAGGGATATTCCGGCTCCCGGCAAAGCTACTGCTTTGACGGCTTTTGTCGATGGAGCCGCCACGGCCCAGCCTTCCTGGGACGAGGCTGCTCCGGCTTACAAATCGACTGACCGTAGCAATGCAACCAGTTAATCTTTGTACGTCCTTCAGGCGAGTTGGCCTAGAAATATTGAGAATAGCCTTGATCTTGTCGCGGTTCACCTCTATGCCTCTTTGAGACACGATGAAACCTAACAATTTTCTGGCTGGTATTCCAAAGAAGCATTTCTTCGGGTTATACATGATGTTGTATTTTCGTAGATTGGCGAACATTTCCTCCAAGTCGGAAATTAGTGTTTCCTTCCTTTTGGGCATCACTGCGATATCATCCACATATGCATGTACATTGCGTCCTAGTTGGTCGTGGAGGCAACGCTGCATCGTGCGCTGGTACGTAGCTCCTGCGTTTTTCAGCCCAAAGGGCATTGTAACAAAACAAAAGGTTCCAAAGGGGGTTATGGATGAAGTCTTGACTTTGTCAGATTCCTTCATCCATATTTGGTGATAACCGGAATATGCGTCGAGAAAACAGAGGAGTTCCGAGCCTACCGTAGAATCGATAACTTGATCAATTCTAGGCAGAGCGAACGGATCTTTTGGACAAGCCTTGTTCAAGGCAGTATAATCAACACACATCCTTAAATCAGTGGTGTCCTTTTTAGGGACCATTACAGGGTTGGCCGACCAATTAGTATGGATGATCTCTTCTATCAATTCGGCTAACTCGAGCCGCGCTAGTTCCTTAGCTATTGCCTTCATCACCAAACCGTCGTAAGGACTATTTGACGGGTTTAGTGTTCGGGTTTACATTTAGAGAGTGCTCGGCAAGTTCCCTAGGTACTCCGGTCATGTCAGATGGCTGCCATGCGAAGATATCTTGATTTGCTTGGAGGAACTTGACAAGCGCGCTTTCCTATGCGCTACTTAGGCCTACGCCTATCTGGGTCACCTTGGAGGGGTCATCATCCTTCAACGGCGTCGTCTTCGTCTCTTCTGATGCCTTGAACTCCGGATTTGGCTTTGTCACCTCCTTCTTTGTCGCAGGCACCTCGGACGGATCTATGCTTTTCTTGATCTCCTGGTACTCCTGGGCGTGCAGCACGGCTTCGGCAAAGGCAACATTTCCATCCTCGCACTCTCGCGCCTTCTTCGGGTCTCCCCTGATGGTGATTACGCCGTTGGGACCTGGAATTTTCATCATATTGTAAATGTAACACGGATGAGCCATAAAAGCTCAATAAGCCGGACGTCCGAATATAGCGTGGTATGCGCTCTTGAACGGGACCACTTCGAAGGAAAGTGCCTCCGTCCGATAATTCTTTGGTGTTCCAAAAGTAACATCCAAAGTGATCTCTCCCAGGGAATTAGCCTGTCTTCCTAGGACAACTCCGTGAAAGATCACAGAGCTGTGGTTCAGCTGTGTTTCCGAGATCTTCATCCGGCGTAGCGTTTTGACATAGAGAATATTGATGCTGCTACCACCGTCCATGAGGGTCTTGGAGAAACCATAACCATCAATAAGTGGATTGACGATTAAGGCGTATTTTCCTCGCCTATGTAGCTTAGGCGGATGGTCAGCGCGATCAAACGTTATTGCTACTTCCGACCAGTCCAGATACTGAGGGACAGCCGGAACTATTGCGTTGAGCTTGTGGAGAACTGCTTTCTTGACCTTTGCTGGTTGAGATCCGAGGAAGGTGACATAAGTGTCCTTCTTGGTGGGAAAAGTTTTCTTCCCTTCCGACTTGGGATTTGAAGCGTCGGCTTCCTCCATGTCGGAATCTTCCTTGGTCTCTTTGTCTTTTTCGGGATTTTTCTTTCCCTTCTTCCGCTTAGCTTTGTAGCCCGCGGTATCATCTCTTTTTATGTCGTCATTAAAACGACATTCAGCGTTGGTGTGGGATGAGCCCCCATTGCTGATATCCCCGAGTCGGAACTTGCTCCGCTCGAAGGATACCCTCCGGAGTTCTCTCAGGAGGTGGAAGTGGTTCCACTGCCGGATCTTGCGCTCAATTTCCTGTTGTGAAGAGGTAACTTTCATTCACAATTTCCGCCTTTGTACCTTTCTCGAATTTCTTTCTGAGATGTAATGTTTCCAACTTTACTACATTCTCAGAGCAAAGCCTCTCATCAAGGGTAAGGGGAAAGGGATTCCTGCGAAGCCCCTGCGACAGGCAAAGCTCACCATAGCTTCTCCTGTCACAGCTCCTTCGACTCCTGCCCCTCAACCTTCTGTAACACTGGCGATTACTCCATCTCCGGTTGTTGCAGAAGATCCGGCTCCTTCAACGGCGCCTATGATCCTCGGATCGCATACTGACGTCACCGTGGGTGCGTCAACTCAAGATAAGGGTGAACCCTCTTCGGGTAATGATCCCTCGGCTGAAGTCTTCACCGACAACCTCCTCAGCAACCCCGGACTTGCCAAGTTTGGCTTATCCCGGAAATCTGCGGAGGAGATCCAGCGGCTGGCCAGGCAAGTCCTAGACAAAAGCCATCTATCCCCCGAAGAGGAGGCGCAAGAAGAAGAGGACGTCAAGTTCTCTGACCTTCTTGCTCAAGTCCGCCTTCGCGACGAGAAGATCAGGACTGGTGAGCTTCCAACAGATCTAGTAGTCCCTCTTACCCTCGCCGAGAAGGTGGCAGCTGAAGTGAACGCGGGGTTAAACAAACTCACCCGCGAGCAATATGTAAGTCGGAATTCCAACTCTTGCTTTTACATTATGTTATATCATATCCTCTAGCCCCCAAGCATGAAGTAGGATATAGAAATCCGGGTTTATGCTTTCATTAGGATGCCAAAGAACGAACTAGTGTAGCCCCCAAGGCTCGTGCTGATATTTAGCAAAAAATATTAGCCCGAGTCTTAAGTAGCTTTCTGACTTTGGGTATTCTGACTTACAGAAAGTATGTTCCTATAACCAGGAATTATTAACCAATGTCTGTGATAAGCAGAGAGAGATCAAAGCTCTCCGGCTTAAAAATGCTGAGCTCAAGGTAGCCAAAGATGAAGCCGAAGGTAAACATTCCGAGATTCAAACCTTGTCCTTTGCTTTTTCAATGTCGAATTTTTCTGAACTGTTGTTCTTTTTGACTTACAGAGTTGGTGAAACAATCCATCTCTATGATTGAAGAGGCCGAGAACCTCAAGACCCTGGTGGTGGAGAACAAAGGACTTCGCCAAGAGCTGGATAAGCTCAAGGCGGATCATGAAACGAGCATAGCTCAATTCCTAGAATCTTCCTCCATGGCCACTGAAGAGCGCGATCGCAAGATTGGTGCTCAAGATAAAATTATCTCGGACCTCAGAAATGAGCTTAGCAGAGAGAAGGACATCTCCCAGGCGCTCCGGGATGAACTCCAGAGTCTCCGGGAGGAGAAAACCAAGGTTGACGACGTCATTTTCGGTACGTTCCATCTCTCTTACTTTTCCTTTTTCTTCGACTCTTATCAATGTCAGTTTTTTTCTTAACTTTAACCTGTGTATAGGTCCTCTGAACTTGACGGACTCCTCCTCGTCCGAGCCCCGCACTCATCGGCTTACCCAAGTCGGTGATCTTCTTCACGACTACCGCCAATCCCTTGAGGATATTGGCGAGTCTCTCAGGATTCTGGACATGCCAAGCATGTCAGACTTCTAGGTGCGGGAGAAGGCCAAGGAGATGCCGCAGCTCGTTCGGGACTGGAATATGTCCTACGCGTGAACTGCTGCGCAGAATGCTCTCACCATGGTCATGAGCCACCACGGAAACATGGAGATATGGCAAGTGACTAGAGGGTACTGCAGAGTAGATGAAGACGGCCTGGAGCAAGACCTTCAAGCTATCATGCACTCCTGCGCCGGCTATGGGTGCCACATAGCTAACCTGACCAGCTACGAGGTGCCCTTCTTCACCCGCATGGATACTCCGCCACCTCCTCCAAAAGACGCCGAAGAAGTTTCCGACGATGAACGGACCACCTCGGATCCGGACATCTCGGCACGATATCAAGGCGGAGTAACCAGCGAGTCGACAGCTCCTTCATCTCCTCCTGCATTATAGACCAAAAAACTATGTATTATCCTGGAAAGACATGATGCATTTTGTAATTATGAAGTACTATGGCTTTTGCTAGTGCTAAGTTTTTTATCTATTCAGCACTTTTTGTTTTAGACTTTTTGTGTGCATGAAATGTTTGCATAAGCACTTAGAACTTTTCGTCTCTACTTATCATTTATCTGGCTTTCCGCCTCGTCCCTTTCGTGAGCTGGCTAAACCTTCAGCCAGAAACTTTGCCGAGCAACGGAGCTCAATTGCTAAACCAGTTTAAACTCGGAAACAAAGCCGGCTTCCAGTACCAACAATTCACTACTCGGAAAATACCCGCATCCAGCAATCAGACAAATAACCCAAGTAAAGACTAGAATTTGTTAGAGTTATACCCGAAGGTAGCAGTTTTAGAGTCGGAAATCTAAACCAGAACGAACATGAGCATAAAGTACTTTCAAGCATTCTGGGATTTTCGACTATGACATGATCATTAGGAAATAAGATGGTAAAAACTTCTCAGAAAATTTTGAGGTAACCAAAACTTTTATTTCTCACAAAACATGTACATATATGATTACAAAGAAAGATAAACTAAGAATAAAAGGGACGTAGCTGAGCAATATTCCATGGTCTGTCTAACTCATCCGGATTTGTACTGCCTCCAGCTCTCTTTCTCTTTTTAGTAGCAAGTCTTTCTTTGACTGGCCTCATGTCAGTTAAGTAGTACGATCCATTGTGCAATACTCGACTAACTAAAAAGGGCCCTTCCCATACTGGGGAAAGTTTGTGCTTTCTTTGTTGCACAAGCCGGAGAACCAAATCACCTTTATTGAAAGATCTAGTTCGGACTCTCTGGCTATGATACTTGCGTAACTTCTGCTGATAGGCTGTAGATCTCATTTTAGCAACAATGCGAACTTCTTCGACTAAGTCGAGATCATTTTGTCGAGAAATCTCGGCATCCTCTTCAATATATGCAGCCACTCTAGGAGAAGTATGAATTAAATCACTAGGAAGAACCGCTTCTGCGCCATAGACCAAGAAGAAAGGTGTATATCCTGTTGACCTGTTCGGAGTTGTTCGCAAACTCCAAATTACAGAGGGTAGTTCCTCTGCCTAAGCCCCCGCAGCACGCCTCAGTGGTGCTTCGAGTCTCGGTTTCAAGCCTTGTAGAATTAAACCATTTGCTCTTTCGACTTGTCTGTTAGCCTGTGGATGTGCAACTGACGCAATGTCAAGCCAGATATTTTGCTCGTCGCAGAATTCAGCCAATTCTCCCATGGAAAAATTACTCCCATTGTCAGTGATAATGCTATGCGGATAACCATACCGGATTATAACATCCTCGACAAATTTTTTGGCTGTTGCTCCATCACAACTAGTGACAGGTTTAGCCTCGATCCACTTTGTGAATTTGTCCACCATCACTAAGAGGTGCGTGAATCCACTTGGTGCTCGTTTAAAAGGTCCTACCATATCAAGCCCCCAGACCGCAAAAGGCCATGTTATAGGTATTGTTCGTAGCTGATCAGCCGGAACATAAGCTTGCTTGGCGTACTTTTGGCAGCCTTTGCATGTCTTGACTAATCGTTCGGCATCTGCCTGAGCTGTAAGCCAGAAAAATCCATGTCGAAAAGCTTTTGCCACTAAAGATTTGGCTGGAGCGTGGTGACCACACTCGCCTTCGTGGATTTCTCTTAAGATCTCCACTCCTTCTTCCGGAGATACACAGCGCTGAAAAACCCTAGAAACACTCCGTTTATGGAGCTCCCCTTTAACAATAGTATAGGCTTTTGCTCGTCGGATAACCTGCCGGCTCAGCACCTCGTCTTCGGGTAATTTGCCATCTACCAAGTAATCAAGGTAGGGTTGAGTCCAGCTGGGAATTACAGCCAAAACTGCTATTAAAGGTGAGTCGGATTTGGTCGGATATTCCTCATCTACTCCCTTTATCAAGGGAACTTTGAGGTGCTCTAAAAATGCGCCATCCGGGACCTCTTTCCGTGCAGAGCCTATTCGAGATAGTGCATCTGCTTCCTCATTTTCTGCTTGAGGGATGTGTTGAACTTCAAACCCTTCGAACGATTTAGATAGATCATCCATGACAGCTTTATATGCTGCCATGTGCTTATTTGCATTACAAATATCCGAGACTTGCTGAGCAACAAGATCCGAATCTCCGTAACACATCAAACGTTGGATGCCAATATCCTTAGCAATCCGGATTCCATGCAGCAGTGCTTCATACCCGGCAATGTTGTTTGTCGTTGTGAAGTGGATCTGCAACACGTATAAAAGTTTATATCCTTGGGGTGATTTGAGCACCACGCCAGCCCCCGAGCCCCCTCGAGCCTTAGACCCATCGAAAAAGAGGGTCAAGTATTCCGACTCAGGGAGGACCATGTTCTCCTTCGTCTCTGTCCAATCAGCGACAAAGTCAGCAAGGATCTGGGATTTGATCGCTGTCCGAGGTTTATACTCAATATCGAAAGCTGAGAGCTCTATGCCCCATTTGGCGACACGTTCTGTGGCGTCGCTGTTGTTGATTATGTCTCTCATGGGAGCTTTGCTCACCACGGTAATTGGATGCTCCTGAAAATAGTGTCGTAACTTACGAGATGCTAGGAAAACACCGTAAGCCAACTTTTGGTAGTGCGGATATCGCTGTTTTGATTCTGTCAAGACCTCGCTGACAAAATAAGTCGGATGCTGCACCAGGTGTTCCTGATTTTCCTCTGGTCTCTCCACCACCATGACGATACTAACGACCTTATTTGTCGCAGCAATATAAAGCAACATCGGTTCCTGAGGTTCCGGCGCTGCAAGGATAGGAGCAGATGAGAGTACTTTCTTCAGGTCTTGTAGTGCAGCTTCAGCTTCGTTAGTCTAGACAAAATCTTTGGTCTTCTTCAGGAGTTTGTATAATAGTGCGGCTCTTTCACCAAGCCGGCTTACAAATCGACTGACCACAGCAATGCAACCAGTTAATCTTTGTACGTCCTTCAGGCGAGTTGGCCTGGAAATATTGAGAATAGCCTTGATCTTGTCGCTGTTCACCTCTATGCCTCTTTGAGACACGATGAAACCTAACAATTTTCCGGCTGGTATTCCAAAGAAGCATTTCTTCGGGTTAAGCATGATGTTGTATTTTCGTAGATTGGCGAACGTTTCCTCCAAGTCGGAAATTAGTGTTTCCTTCTTTTTGGACATCACCATGATATCATCCACATATGCATGTACATTGCATCTGAGTTGGTCGTGGAGGCAACGCTGCATCGTGCGCTGGTACGTAGCTCCTGCGTTTTTCAGCCCAAAGGGCATTGTAACAAAACAGAAGGTTCCAAAGGGGATTATGAATGAAGTCTTGACTTTGTCAGATTCCTTCATCCGTATTTGGTGATAACCGGAATATGCGTCGAGAAAACAGAGGAGTTCCGAGCCTGCCGTAGAATCGATAACTTGATCAATTCTAGGCAGAGCGAACGGATCTTTTGGACAAGCCTTGTTCAAGACAGTATAATCAACACACATCCTTAAACCAGTGGTGTCCTTTTTAGGGACCATTACAGGGTTGGTCGACCAATCAGTATGGATGACCTCTTCTATGAATCCGGCTAACTCGAGCCGCGCTAGTTCCTTAGCTATTGCCTTACGCTTTTCATCACCAAACCGTCGTAAGGACTGTTTGACGGGTTTAGCATTCGGGTTTACATTTAGAGAGTGCTCGGCAAGTTCCCTAGGTACTCCGGTCATGTCAGATGGCTGCCATGCGAAGATATCTTGATTTTCTTGGAGGAACTTGACGAGCGCGCTTTCCTATGCGCTACTTAGGCCTACACCTATCTGGGTCACCTTGGAGGGGTCATCATCCTTCAACGGCGTCGTCTTCGTCTCTTCTGATACCTTGAACTCCGGATTTGGCTTTGTCACCTCCTTCTTTGTCGCAGGCATCTCAGACGGATCTATGCTTTTCTTGATCTCCCGGTACTCCTGGGCGTGCAGCACGGCTTCGGCAAAGGCAACATTTCCATCCTTGCACTCTTGCGCCTTCTTCGGGTCTCCCCTGATGGTGATTACGCCGTTGGGACCTGGAATTTTCATCATATTGTAAATGTAACACGAACGAGCCATAAAAGCCCAGTAAGCCGGACGTCCGAATATAGCGTGGTATGCGCTCTTGAATAGGACCATTTCGAAGGAAAGTGCCTCCGTCCGATAATTCTTTGGTGTTCCAAAATTAACATCCAAAGTGATCTCTCCCAGGGAATTAGTCTGTCTTCCTGGGACAACTCCGTGAAAGATCACAGAGCTGTGGTTCAGCTGTGTTTCCGAGATCTTCATCTGGCGTAGCGTTTCGACATAGAGAATATTGATGCTGCTACCACTGTCCATGAGGGTCTTGGAGAAACCATAACCATCAATAAGTGGATTGACGATTAAGGCGTATTTTCCTCGCCTATGTAGCTTAGGCGGATGGTCAACGTGGTCAAACGTTATTGCTACTTCCGACCAGTCCAGATACTGAGGGACAGCCGGAACTATTGCGTTGAGCTCGTGGAGAACTGCTTTCTTGACCTTTGCTGGTTGAGATCCGAGGAAGGTGACGTAAGTGTCCTTCTTGGTGGGAAAAGTTTTCTTCCCTTCCGACTTGGGATTTGGAGCGTCGGCTTCCTCCATGTAGGAATCTTCCTTGGTCTCTTTGTCTTTTTCGGGATTTTTCTTTCCCTTCTTCCGCTTAGATTTGTAGCCCGCGGTATCATCTCTTTTGATGTCGTCGTTAAAACGACATTCAGCGTTGGTGTGGGATGAGCCCCCATTGGCGTCCAAATGATGCACACATGGGTTATTGGCGATGTCGGCCCAAGTATAGGTTTTGCCTGGTTGTTGCTCTCCTCTACCTTGGACCCTTGATGTCCCACGGCCACGCCCGCAGCCTCCGCCACGTCCTCCTCGTCTTCCAGACCCAGAAACAGTAGTGACTACCGCTGTCTCCGCGTTGGGTTTTTCTTCCGAGGTATTTTTGCGCTTCTGAGCTTGTTGCTTTGGTTGTTTTGCCGACTGAGGCATAGCCAGGGCATTGAGTAATCCCTCTGCATCGTCGTCAGCATCTGCATACTTGCTCGCTGTTTCTATCATTTCTCCCAGATCAGTAACCTTGTCACATTTCAAGCGATGGCGCAGTAAACCAATTGGGAGAACTGCGATGAAAGCTTCAATTGCAGTTTGATCGTTTACTCCTTCGCAGGAGTTCTTGGTGTCAATCCATCATCCGAGGTAATCCCGGCAAGTTTCTCCGGCTTTCTGGGTGCAACGCTGTAGGTCTCCAACCGTACAGGGCCTTCGATATGTGCCTTCGAAATTCTGAAAGAACGCACTTTGTAAATCATACCAGTTGTGGATGGTGTTCGCCGGAAGCTCATTGAGCCATGATCGTGCCGTCTTCCTCAGCATGAGTGGGAGATATCGAGTTGCGACCAGGCTGTTTCCGCCTTTGGCGATGCAGCAAGCCTGGAAGAAATCATGTAACCAGGTGTCTGGCCGAGCAATGCTGTCGTAGGCTTGAATATGTCTTGAGATAGCAAATCCTTTCGGGACCTTTGTAGCTCTGATGCGTGGTCCGAAGCACTTTGGGCCCACGTACACGTCATTGTTTTCATTGCGCCGAGCCTCTATGTTGGAGTTGATCCTGTGCCTTGTGTCGTTCGGGGATAGAGATTGTCCCGAATGTCGGCTGTGGCTGCGGTGACGTGGAGCCGGACTTCGGCTTCTTCCGCCACCTCCTCTGCCATGTCGTCCTCCTTGGCCTCCATGGGAGCCGTTGTGATGACTATGTGGTAGAGAGGGTGGAGCATTTTGACTACGACGAGCCCCCTGCCGGCTTGTACCGGCATGGTTTCCGTTGTTTCTTCGTTCGTTGTTCCCACCATGGTGAGGCTCAGCCGGACGGTTCTCATGTCTAGGAGGTGGCATTCTCTAACGATCCTCCTCCCGACGTTTCTCTTTATCTTCTCCCCTTCGATCCTTAGATTCTCGTCGGGGAGGGTTCGTCGGATTCAGGGCAGCAATGGCGTCTTTCTCGGCCGCTGGGGCGACGCTGCTCCAGTTACGCAAAGTTTTGTGATGCTGTCCTGAAGATCCGGTTCTTGAATAGTTGTCTTCCCTGCGTTCGGGGTCATGATACTACGCCCGGACGTAATGTGATCTTACGCCAGCCCATGCCAGATCTGTGCGACATTGGTCAGCATCTGAGACCAGTTTTTGACTTCCGGACAGGGCGACTTTTTGCTGCTCCAGTCCCTTATTGAGTAGCTTGATACCCAAACGGATCTCCTCTGGTCCTGGATTAGCCGATAGAATTTCTCGGGCTGCCACGGTATTTTGTACTGGCGTTGGGTATACCCAATCTCCATTGCTATCTTTCTGTGGCTTCCCCATCTCATCTCCAAAAAGGACGGCATGGACACGTGGGAATTGGTTGTCATCTATGTGACGCTTCCGTGTCTTCTGATGCAGACGAGACATGTACTCCTTGTTTGACATGCGCTTCTCTCCACCTCGATGTTTTTGGCTTCATCAAGGAGTTGTTGACGACGCGCTTCTAGGGCTTGCGCCCTTTCATCCAGCTCATCTGCGGTAAGTTCTGCAGCTGTGGGGATAGGTGTGGTTAATGCGGCATTGATGAGTTTACGCGCACCTTCAGTGATCACGTGTCCATCCACTGATGCTTCTTTTTTCAGCTCGTCTGGGATAAGTGCTCCATCCGAGTCTTCTTCGTATTCCTCAGCAATCACCTCCTCTGTCAGAGGGTCTTTTGCCGGGGTCTTGTTTTTCTTGTTCTTTTTCTTTGCCTTCTTGGCAGCGCCGGTAGCAAAGACGGCTTTGGGTCCGTTTCCCAGAGTCAAGCTCTGATCGGTACTTTCGGACATTTGGACTTCGGGATTGTCTCCGACGTCCATGTCATCCTGTGCTTTGGGAGAGTGTTCCCCGGATCCTTCATCCATGGCTTCTCCCTCCTCTGCAGCTTTGGAGTTGTACTCTTCTTCATATTCCGCGGAGAACTTTCGGAAATCTGCCGACGTCATGGATTCATCCGAGGATGCGGGTACGTCGGCGTTTGTTCCAATTTCCTCCAGCACCGAGTCAGTGTTTTCTCCAGCATCGGCAGAGCCGGATCCGGATCGCACGTATCCGACGAAGTGCGACGCGTGCTTCCTGAGGTACCTGCGGCTTTCGCGGTTAGCCATATCGAAACTTTTGATAGTTTTGAGGATTGCATCTGCGCTCTCGCCTTGCAGTATCATACGTCGTAGTGTGTACCTTAGGAAAGGCCTGTCTGTTCCGGCATCATCAGAGCCAGAATCAGTGTCGTTGATATGCTCCTCCTGGATTTCGACTTCCACGGGTGGGTCGATCTGGTATTCGGCTCCTCCGAGGAGATCCACTCTAGCTACGACGTTGACCGCTAGGTCTTCTTTAGGTTCGGGTTTCTCCACTATCTCCGCAACTGGTGCGGGCTGGGTGGGATTAGGGTTTTCTGAGATCCGGAACTCTGCCGCCTCCGCGGACAAAGGGGACCCAGAAAATTCTTCTGCCTCTATCATCATCGCTGGGGTGGGTTGGGCAGGTTCAGCGAAACCGATGTAAACATCGATCTCGCCAAAAGACATGATTGTGTAGGTAGTCACGGCCTCCCTTGCCAGAATCCAAGTCTCGTCGAGAACGATGAGAGGGACGTCACTGGCGTAGAGGATGCGACCGACGGCGATGGTCTCGCCGATTCCGATTCTTGCAGATTCCGCTCGGAACGCAGATCCGAAGCTCACTAGCCCCACGGTGGGTGCCAACTGTCGTCGGATTGAGGACAAGTACGCCATGAGGGGGTCCTCGAGGCGTGCGGAAGAGAGGGGTGTGATACGTACGGTATTCCGGGACGGTGAGCACACAAGTTTACCCAGGTTCGAATCCGCCGGCTTTGGACGAATCCTACTCCTGCTAGCAATCCAGTAATACGGCAGAGCCGGAATATGGGTTACAAGGGTATCGCCTGTGCGAGTTGAGGGTCTAAAGTATTGAGTGTTATCTGGTGCCCTAAAGGCTCTCCCTAGGACGGCTTATATAGATATCCGGCCTAGGGTTTACAGGAGAGATCTATCCGGCTACGACTAAGAGTCTGTTACAGAGTACATCTTGAACTACAAGTAACATTATGGGCCTAAGTCGGTAAGTCTTCTGGGCCTTCTCGTAGCCGGATTGGACTCCGTCTTCTCTCCCTGACTGGGCCGCCCGTGAAGCAATGCTCTAACCCGAAGTGGGCCACCCTGGTCAGTGAGGAACTGTGAGGATACCCGGAAAGTATATCCCCAACAGCGCCCTCTGGCGTTCCCGCCGCCAAGAAGCGCGGTCGGCCAAAGAAGCTTGGCAAGGACCTGACGGCAGAGGAGCGGAAAAGTTGAGTTGGACAATCGCGCTAAGCGGCAGGTAGCGGCGAGAGCTCGACTCATCGCAGCCAGGCTCGAGAAGCAGCACTAGGAGGAAAACGTGCGCTTTCTCGCCGCGCAGAACAGGGTCAACACCGACGAGCTAGCAGTGAATGCCGCCAAGCACACCGTCAACATGATGAAGCAGGAGTCGCTGACCACCGCTTTCGGTGGCACCGTGGCTTTCGATGGTGGCGTCGTCGCTCTTCCTGGCTTGTCCATGGCCGGCACGTACTCTACTAGCTTCCACGCCTTGTGGCCGACCACCAGGTCAGCCCAAGATGATAGGACCGCACACACCTTCACTTGGAGGCCACACTAGGATCATGGCCTCGCTCTCCCGGTTCGTCAATCTCGGGACGGTGTCGTTGGAGGCGGGAGAGCCCGCCATCGACCTCAACCGCACTCCAACGACCACGTACACAACCCCGGAGGCATCAAAGAAGCGGCGATCCATCTCCGCCGTGGACATGCCAGCGCTAGTCAACCTGTTCAGCGAAATGTCCGACGAGTTGCCGATCGCCGATGACACAGTATGGTTCTCTGCCTTTGTCAGTATACTGCTCCCGCCTCTTTATCATGGCCAAATTGGGTATAGGATTTCATGTCCAATGATGCCAAGGATGCCATGCACGACATGATGAATGAGGGTGGCGACATCTATGGCGACGACGGAGAGACCCAGCAAGACACTCAACAAGATGCCTACAACATTGCGGACGAGTCATTGTTTGGAAACAATGACACTTCCATGGGAGAGGGGGTCATGGCCGCGTTATTGGCCGCTTCACTTGCGGCGTGACTTGTCGATAGAAAGGAGTTGATCCAACGAACCTCGAGCTACACCACCGATGAGGACAAGATCCTATGCAAGGCATGGATGGAGATTTCACAAGATCCACTATGCGGCACCAAGCAAAAGGGCTTTGCCTATTGGAAAAAGGTGGGCAAGTTCTTCCATGTGCATAGAAAGTTCGGGAAGGACGTCTTCTATAGCGATCGAAATGATCTCTCCCTGTCCAAGCAATGGGATGATGGGTTCCGCAGCAGAAAACAAAAAAATTCCTATGTTGGAACCTCCTAAACTGCCAAAGATCTATCTATGTAGTAATGCGGTAACGGACGGAGCATAGAGAATACATACCCTTGCAGACCGTATGTGGTTAACATTCCGAGGGGAAAGTGGTTGAAGTATTCGAACTCGTGGCCGACCTCAAGGTCATGAAGCTCCTCGCAGGTCACCCCTTGCTCCTTCTTCATCGTTCAGCAGCTCCGGCTCACGACATCCAAGGTGCCTCAAGTGAGTCCCCTCGTGGTTTCGTACACATACGGTGTACGATGAAGACCTCTGACTCCTTGATCCCTGCCGGGAGTTCGGAAGTGGATCTCCGACTTGGAATTCCTGCAGCGCAACGGCATGCTGCAGGTGTGGTGTCTCTTGCATGGACAATCCTTACTTGGGATCGTGCCAACGCATGGAGATGAGAGAGAGAGAGGGAAGGAGAAAGTCAACCAAAGGACTTCTCCAAATATTGGTGTGTCTATTCCCACCCATGGACACTCCTTTATATAGGGGGAGGGGGTGTGCCCTCCCCTTTGGGTTTCCCATGTGGGACAAACAAGGAGGCGCATGGGCCCTTAGGGCACCATGGGACGGCCGGCCAAGGGTGGTCCCCACCCTACGCACAACCCTAGGCTGGTCGGGTGGGCCCCCTTGAGGCGGCTAGGCCTTGGCCCTTCCCCCTTTCGGTTTTCCCTCATGGGCCCTTTTTTCCTAGGAAGTTTGGCCCATTAGTGGAATACCCCTTCAAATTAGATTTTAATATTATATTTAATATTAATTACATTAATTAATACGTAAATACATATTACAAAATCCGATTTGACCCGAAACACCTTTCGGTTCCCTTTCGATTTCCTCCGAATGACTTCGGAACTTTCCCGGAACAATTTCGATTCTCTCACGGAACTTTTCCGGTTTCCTTTTCTCTTTCATATGGTGATTCCAACTTATAGAGGATCTCTAGCTCATCGTACCCTTAAGTGTATTTCCCCATGGCTCGGGAATGGCACAGACATGATCTCCATCAATGATCAATAGCGGGATCAGGATGCCCATAATGACCCCTATGCATTCCATGATGATAATGTCGTTTGAACCGTAAATAGTCGTTTCCCATTCCCTTTGCCACTTGATACCTAGTTCCCCCGAGATTTGATCTATGGTATCTCCGTAGCTTCGTTCGATCTCGTTACCGATGAACTTGTTTTCTCGTTTCCATGTTGTTGCATTCCGTGACCCAGTCACACGCTTGCAAGCTTCGTTAATGCAACGTCACCGAGATGGCCACTAATGTATCTGTCCATGATGGCTCAAGATATCTCGAGCTCGTTGGGAACCCCAAGAGGAAGGTATGATGAGCACAATAGCAAGTTTCTCTCAGTTATGAAACCAAGGTTATCGAACCAGTAGGAGCAAGGAAACAACCCCAAGGTGTTGCTACCAACTTGGAATCCTGCACAACACAACCACATAACTTTCCCCAACTTACAGTGAGGTTGTCAAACTCACCGGTTTTGCTGAAAACAAAGGATTAAACGTATAGTGTGGAAGATAGTAATTGCTTGCAGAAAGTAAATAGTAAACAGTAAATAGTAGATGGTATATCAATGGTAAAATAATGGACCGGGGTCCATAGTTCACTAGAGGTGATTCTCCTTAAGATAGATAGCATGTTGGGTGAATAAGTTACAACGGGGCAATTGACAGATTTGAGAAAGCATACAATGCATATACTAGACATCTTGACTCCTATGAGATTTTATTGGGCATTACAACATTATACATAGACCGTAATCCAACTGCATATATGACTAATAATCCACCTTGAGGTTATCATCCGAACCCCCTCCAGTGTTAAGTTGCAAGCAACAGATAATTGCATTAAGCAAAGTGTGTAAAGTAAATAATACAATTGTCCCATGGACAAAGGATTGTTGTTTTCTCCCTAGTAGCAACAACACATCTACAACCTTAGAGATTCCTGTCACTTCCCCAGATTACTAGAGGCATGAACCCACTATCGAGCATAAATACTCCCTCTTAGAGTTGCAAGCATCTACTTGGCCAAGATAGTTACTAACAACAAAAAGCATGCAAGATCACAAATAACATAGACATGATAGAATCAATAACCAATCTGAAATAGCATCTCAATATCCATCGGATCCCCGCAAACACAACATGTAAGATTACAAATAGATGATCTTGATCATGAACGGAGCTCACAAGATCTAAACATGATAACACAAAGGAGCAGAACCAACCATCTAGCTACTACATGGACCCATAGTCCAAGGATGAACTACTCACGCATGACACCGGAGGAAGTCATGGTGATGAAGAAGGCCTCCAGGGTGATGTCTCCCCTCCGGTAGGGTGCCGGGAAGAGCTTCGGATCCTCCCGATCTAGGGATGGAGATGGCGGCAGCTACAGACTCTTCCGTGGATTTCTAATTGGGTCTTTGATCGGGTACTTAGGGTTTTCATCCTGGGAGGCTTTTATAGGTGAAGGGGCAAGGTCGGTGTAGCACCAGGGGGCCACACCCCCTGGTGCCCCCCCAGGCCGTGCCGCCACCAGGTGTGGCTGCCCTGGTGTGCCACTTCGTCCCCCCTCCGGACTCCGTGTTGCTTCGGGTAAAATACTGACTTTGGCTTTTGTCCCGTCCAATTCCGAGAATATTTTCTTACTAGCTTTTCTAAAACCAAAAATAGCAGAAAACAGACAACTGGCACTATGGCATCTTGTTAATAGGTTAGTTCCACAAAATGTATAAAAATACTCCAAAGTGTGAACAAAACATAATAAAGTTGATATAAAACAAGCATGGAACATCAAAAATTATAGATACGTTTACGACGTATCAAGCATCCCCAAGCTTAACTCTTGCTCGTCCTCGAGTAGGTAAGTGATAAAAAGAATAATTTTTGAGGTGACATGCACCATCATAATCTTGATCAAGGTATTTGTAAAACATTGATAGCTAGGATCATAGTACTCTAACATAGACATGAACGGTATAGTTCTAACAATAAGACATAGCAACTATGTTTAACATGAAAAGGTACAAATAAAAGATTCATGAATAAAAATGCTTTGAAAGACGTTTGTTTGTTTCACATATAGAAAACATAATAAGAATGGTATTCAGCTTGTCCCTCATGGTGTAGCAAAACATAAATGCATATGACACCTTCAAATTTCATAAGGGTGACTAGATACAAATAATTTAAGAACAAGCAATATCAAAGTTATGAATAATCAACAAGTTTTGGGATAATGCACATTAAACTAAGAATGATCACTATGCTCTCTCAATTGGTGCATAAAGATAGAAGATGGAGACTCAACATAAAAGTAAAAGAAAGGCCCTTCATAGAAGGAAGCAGGGATTCAAGTCTCATAAAGAGCTTCAAAAAATTATGGTACTTATTAGCTTTCAGCTCTCATTGCCCCTATCATAAGCATCTTTAGGTGATTAAGGTTAGAGTGACACAAATATGAGGATATGCTTGACAAGTTATAAGTTGAAAATCTCATGCCCCTTGCTTACGAGTACCGAACCTCATGCTACTCAACTTTAGTCACGAGTAAGTTCTTGTCATTGTAAGTACATGTGTATCATAGAGAACCGACAATGGGGTACCACTTGCCCCATGACACAGGAGCTATCCCATATCAAAATGACAAGGCAACAGACAATGAGCATCTCAGCGATCTTTTTATTTGCTAGTTGCATAGGTTTTTATTGAGGATGCTTCACAGATTTCTCACTATGGTTATGCTACAAGTTTCTACCATGTTTAGGCATGGCTTAGGCTAGTCGCCTAGGCGTTTCTCTAACACATATACAAACTCCATGAGCTTACAAGCTCCCCTTTTATTTCACACCACCGGGATCCATAAACAAAAGAACATGAAATCAACTGAATAGTAAGTGCAATGTTGAAAGCGTTTCCCATGGTAACATGGTTCTGCTAATCCACAACTTATAAAGCGCAAGCTGCTTGCTCAATATGTAGAGCTCGTTGGGGAACCCCAAGAGGAAGGTATGATGAGCACAACAACAAGTTTCCCTCTGTTATGAAACCAAGGTTATTGAACCAGTAGGAGCAAGGAAACACCTCCAAGGTGTTGCTACCAACTTGGAATCCTGCACAACACAACCATAGAACTTTGCCCCAACCTATAGTGAGGTTGTCAATCTCACCGGTTTTGCTGAAAACAAAGGATTAAACGTATAGTGTGGAAGATAGTAATTGCTTGCAGAAAGTAAATAGAAAACAGTAAATAGTAGATGGTATATCAATGGTAAAAGAATGGACCGGGGTCCATAGTTCACTAGAGGTGATTCTCCTTAAGATACATAGCATGTTGGGTGAACAAATTACAGCGGGGCAATTGACAAATTTGAGAAAGCATACAATGCATATACTAGACATCTTGAGTCCTATGATATTTGATTGGGCATTACAACATTATGCATAGACTGTAATCCAACTACATCTATGACTAATAATCCACCTTCAGGTTATCCTTAGACCCCCCCCTCTAGTGTTAAGTTGCAAGCAATAGATAATTGCATTAAGCAAAGTGTGTAAAGTAAACAATACGATTATCCCATGGACAAAGGATTGATGTTTTCTCCCTAGTAGCAACAACACATCTACAACCTTAGAGATTCCTATCACTTCCCCAGATTACTAGAGGCATGAACCCACTATCGAGCATAAATACTCCCTCTTGGAGTTGTAAGCATCTACTTGGCCAAGATAGTTACTAACAACAAAAAGCATGCAAGATCACAAATAACATAGACATGATAGAATCAATAATCAATCTGAAATAGCATCTCAATATCCATCGGATCCCCGCAAACACAACATGTAAGATTACAAATAGATGATCTTGATCATGAACGGAGCTCACAAGATCTAAACATGATAGCACAAAGGAGGAGAACCAACCATCTGACTACTACATGGACCTATAGTCCAAGGATGATCTACTCACGCATCACACCGGAGGCAGTCATGGTGATGAAGAAGGCCTCCAGGGTGATCTCTCCCCTCCGGTAGGGTGCCTGGAAGAGCTTCGGATCCCCCTGATCTAGGGATGGATATGGTGGCGGCTACAAACTCTTCCGTGGATTTCTGATTGGGTACTTAGGGTTTTTGTCCCGCGAGGCTTTTATAGGCGAAGGGGCAAGGTCGGTGTAGCACCAGGGGGCCCACACCCCCTGGTGGCACCCCCCAGGATGGCGCCGCCACCAGGTGTGGCCGCCCTGGTGCACCACTTCGTCTCCCCTCCAGACTCCGTGTTGCTTCGGGTAAAATATTGACTTTGGCTTTTGTCCCGTCCAATTCTGAGAATATTTCCTTACTAGCTTTTCTAAAACTAAAAACAACATAAAACAGGAAGCTGGCACTATGGCATATTGTTAATAGGTTAGTTCCAGAAAATATATAAAAATACTCCAAAGTATGATCAAAACATAAGAAAGTTAATATAAAACAAGCATGGAACATCAAAAATTATAGATACGTTTACGACGTATCAGTCCGTTACATGGATGGGAAAATCCTGGTCTTGATATGTACTCCTCTACACGCCCCTTTGGGAAACCTGAGTGACACCTTTCTGATCATCCAGTCACGGAATGATATTTGATAACCATCTAAGCTCCCTCTAGAACGGTGATTTGCATTATCTCACAGTCTAAGGACAGGTTACTGTTGGGGTTCCGCATATGAAAACAATAAATTTTACTCTACGCCCCTGAACCCCTGAAGCTTCCAGGACCTATCTATTAGTAATACAGTAACGGGAGGGGCTTTTCGTGAACTTACCCTTGAAGACCGAAAAGCGTTGTCAACGCTCAGGAGAGCGTGGTTGATGTAGATGAGACGAAGCCGACCTCAAGGTCGTGATGAAGTCCTTGCGCTCCTTTTGGCTCCAACGACTTGAGTGCCTCAAGTACGACACCTCGCGGGGAGTTACACACGTCCGGTGCCTGACGATGACTCCCGCTTCCTCGATCCAGCAATAGTTGCAGAAGTAGAGCTCCCGGATCTGAATCCCGCAGTGCGACGGCGCTCCGCGGTGAAGATGTCTCTCGCTCGCGGAGTTCAGACTTGGGACCACGGTCACGAGAGAGAGAGAGGGGGAGAGAGAAAATATCAATTGGAGGTCCTCCCAAAAGTGGGGAGACCTTTATTGATTATTGGTGTATTTTTCTAGGCCAAATACCCCACTATATATAGGGGGGAGGTACTACCTCCCTCAAAGTCCCGGGGTGGGACTAAAGGAGAGGAGGGGGAGGAGGTGGCCGCCGGCCACCTAGTGGGCCTCGCGCGGGGGGGGGGGGGGGGGGGGGGGGGGGGAGGGGAGGGGGCTAGTCCCAGCCGGCCTCCCCTTTGCCCCTAGTCCCTCTCTCCTTTTCCCTAATGGGCCTCTCCCTCCGGAATTGGCCCATTAAGCCTTTTTGACCTTTAATTGAATTTTCTCTTTATTAAATAAATATGAATAAATGATTAAATCAACATTTAACATTCATTTACATATTATTCAATCTCTGTGGCCATGGAACACCTTCCACCTCCACTCCGGACATCCTCCAGACTTACCGAAACCCTTCCGGTTTTCTCCCTTCTCTTCTTCGGTGATTCAACCGATCCTATAAACACTCTCTAAGCATCATCAAGACCTTAAGCGTGATACCCCACGGTTCGGGAACACTCCAGACATGGCCGGGACACTCCCGCACCAATGATCGACAGAGGGACCTGGATGGCCATGTGACCCCTGTGCGTTCCACGAAGATCTTTTGTCGTTTGAACCGGGACAGTCGTGTCTTATTCCCTTTGTCATTCGATACTTGCATTGCCCGAGATCTGATCAATGACATCACCATGTCGTGTTCAATCTCGTTACTGAACAATGCTACTTAACTCGTTCTGACAAGTGATATCCCCGTGATCTAATCACATGCTGCACAGCTATTGGATATAACTTCTTCGAGTGGGCCCTTGAGTATCTTCCCGTCACATGGACGGACTGTTGGAGATATGCCCAAGAGGCAATAATAAAGTGGTTATTATCATATATTCATACTTATGATAAATGTTTACATACCATGCTATAATTATATTAACCGGAAACATTAATGCTTGTGTGATTTGTAAACATAAAAGAGTCCCTAGTAAAGCCTCTTGTTAAACTAGCTTGTTGGTTAATATATGATCATGGTTTCCTGATCATGAACATAGAGATGTTATTAACAACAGGGTCATATCATTAGGAGAATGATGTGATGGACATACTCCTATAGTTAAGCGTAGCATAAAGATCAAGTCATTTAATATAGTTCATTTGCTATAAGCTTTCTGATACATAGTAACCTAAATCCTTCGACCATGAGATCATGCATATCACCTTTACCGGAAGGATGCTTTGATCACATCAAACACCACACCATAACAGGGTGGCTATAAAGGTGGCATTGAGTGTTCGGAAAGTATTGGTTGAGACACATGGATCAAGAGTGGGATTTGTCCATCCATATGACGGATAGATATACTCTGGGCCCTCTCGGTGGAATGTCATCCAATTAGCTTGCAAGCATGTGACTGGCTCACAAGGGATCACATACCACGGGAACGAGAAAAGAGTACTTATTAGTAACGAGGTTGAACTAGGTATGTAGAGATACCGACGATCATAACCTCGGATAAGTAAAATATCGTGAGACAAAGGGAAATTGGTATCGTATGTAAGTGGTTCATTCGATCGCAAAGTAATCGTAGAAATATGTGGGAGCCATATGAATTTTCAGATTCCTCTATTGGTTATTGATCGGAGAAGTGTCTCGATCATGTCCGCATAATTCACGAACCGTAGGGAGACACACTTAAGGATTCGATGTTGTTGAGTAGTTATGGAATGATGAGTAAGAGACCGAATGTTGTTCGGAGTCTCGGATGGGATCCGGGATGTCACGAGGAGATCCGGAATGGTCCGGAGAATAAGATTCATATAAGGAAAGTCCTGTTTTGGAGTTGGGGAATGATTCCGGTATTTTCATCGGGAATGTTCTAGAAGTTTCCGGAATGTCCGGCACTCCGGAGGGGAAGGGTACATGAATGTGTCATAACAAGTTGGAATGATTGCATCATGTACTAGGTGTCATCGCTGAACAAAATAAAGGGTTTAATCAAATCCTAGTTTGAAAAAGTCAAACGCCAATTTGAAAAGTCAAACGGCTATTTTGTGAAGTGGAGGGAGAGAAGGAAACCTGGGAAGAGAAGGTTTCCCTTCTCCAAACCGCCGGCCAGCAAGGGAGTTGGGGGAGGACTCGGCTAGCCCTAGCCACCCCTCCCACCTATAAAAGAAAGGGAGGGGGCGCCCCTCTCCCTACACCTTGCCCCATAGCTGGCGCCCCTCTAAACCCTAGACCAGCCGCCACCCCTTCTAGATGCTGCTGCTCTAAATCTCTTCTAAACCGCCGTCTAGCTAATCCCTAGCTGCTGGTTGCTCTAAACCCCTTGGTGCCTCTAAACCCTAGATCGCCAAGGCCTCTCTCATAGTCCACCATACTCGCTCCGGCTTAAGG
Source organism: Avena sativa (assembly GCA_916181665.1). Classification (NCBI taxonomy): domain Eukaryota; kingdom Viridiplantae; phylum Streptophyta; class Magnoliopsida; order Poales; family Poaceae; genus Avena; species Avena sativa. The sequence goes on along the minus strand of OV702295.1, from coordinate 451,189,550 downwards.
CGAAGCCCTGCAAGATCTCCCCTCTACTTCCGGTACCACGTCGTTGTGCTGCCGAAATCGCGAGGAGAGTGCTACAACCTCCGCTGCCTGCTGGAACAAGGGAGAGGAAGGTCTTCATTGAGTACCGAACGTGTGACCGACTGCGGGAGCGCTGCCGGAACGCAGCGCCGGAAGGATCGTCTACGCGATCTTGAGATCGGCAAGTGTACGACTACATCACCCACGAGAATCTGCTCTCGTTAACCGCTTTGGAATCTTCGAGGGTGAGTTCCTCTATCGACTCGTTGCTACAATCTAGTAGATAGATCTTGGCTTGTTTGTTTGCATGCGGTAGAAATTTTTTGTTTTCCATGCTACAGTGGTATCAGAGCCGTGTCCATATGTAGATCTGTTGCACGAGTAGAACACAATGGTCATTGTGGGCATTGATGCTTTTATTGTCGATTGCTTCTTGTGTACTTTGCATCTTGCGGTATGTTGGGATGAAGCGGCCCGGGCTAACCTTACATGACATCGTTCATGAGACTTGCTCCACGCTTGACATGCAACTTGTATTGCATAAGTGGCTTTGCGGGTGCCTGTTTCTCCTAGCATAGTTAAGATCCAATTTACAACGGGTGATTAACAATACTAGTATCAATGTTGTGGTTCTTGTTCGTAAGTTAGAACGACACTTATTGAAAGCCCCAAACCACGTAAAATATGCAAAGAAAGTAGAGGCGTCTAACTTTGTTTTGCAGGGGTGTGCTGTGATGTGATATGGCCATGATTGTGATTATATATGATGTATGCAATGTTCCTTATTGTAAGTTGGCAACCGGCAGGAGCCATATGGTTGTCTTTAAATTCTTTTAAGACCCGCTTGTCTGTTCAAAGTAGTTGTAATAGTTGAAGCTGGTGGACGACAACCATGGAGCGGCGTCATTGACCTTGATGCAATGCCGGTAATGATGAAGATCATGTTCGTGCTTGAAGATGGAGATCGGAAGCACAAAGAAGAAAGGCCATATCATATCACATATTATGAATTGCATGTGATGTTAATCCTTTATGCATCTTGTATTGCTTAGTAGACGACGGTAGCATTATAAGATGATCCCTCAAGCACACAATTTCAAGTTCTAAAGTGTTCACCCTTAGTATGCACTGTTGCTAAAGCTTGTTGTTTTGAAGCACCACGTGATGATCGGGTGTGTTAGATTTCGTAAGTGTATACAACGTAAGCAAGCCAGATTTGCTTATGCGGAAGCTAAGGTTTGATCTTGACGAGCCTAGCATGTACAGACATGGTCTCAGGAACACGGATCACCGAAAGGTAAAGCATGAGTCATATAGTAGATATGATGAACATGTTGATTGTTCGCCATTGAAGCTACATCAACTCTCGTGATGATCGGTTTTGATGTGGTGGATTTGGTTCATGTGATCACTAAAACAATGTGAGGGATGTTGTTTTGAGTGGGAGTTCACCTAGATTAATTTAATTATTAATTAGAACTCAATTTATCATAAATTAAATCAAAGTGAATTTGCATAGTTGTGGTAGTCATTGGCATCCGTTTACCACCTTGCGCTTAGTTTTAATTGAGATGATAGAACTATAGAATTCTGGTTAGTTACTTTACGAACTGGTATCGTATTGTTTTTGAAGTGTTAATCTAAAGTTTAAAAGTCCTATTGCAAACTTTCAGTAAGTTCCGGTTACTCCATGAAGTTTAATAATTGGTATTAAAACAAGAGTGACAATTCCAAAAGTTAGTGTATGAGTATCATGTTTGTCTCCATGATTCTTGATATTCAAAGGATTGTCTTAATATCAAGGTTATCTAGGATCTGAAAGAGTTGTTTCATAAACCATGATGTGTGGAAGATATTGTGATATCTAAAACAAAGTTTTGGTTGCAACATGATAGAGTATAATATGGCAAAAGTCATGTTCTCGTATTTGATGAGAATTTGCAAAAGGTTGGAGACACTAGTTGTCCTAATCCTCCAAAAGGTTTTGGAGAGCAACATTATACTCGCGATTCACCGTTATAAGCTAAAGTAGCTTGATCATGAATAATTCCATGATAAGGGTGAATATTTGATGTAGGTAAAGTGTTTACTACACCAAGAGATTACTAAAGAATGGAATTTGAAAGTACACCAAACATTTGATGATGGTGATCTACTTCAAAGTGCAAGTCCAAAGACATTGGTATTTAATTATACATGCTTTGGACTATGTGTCATATGTATGACTCCACTGTTGATGTTGATAGATTCTTTCAGACAGAAAATAAATACTGAAAGAGAATCTCATAAATACATGGCAGAAAAGAAAAGACTAGAATTGTTCAGTTTAAGTATATAGATGATATACATGTTATGGCTATATTCTTTGCTTATTAAACAGTGTGGTTCTTAAGTATTTGATACTGAATTTGTTGGTGTGAATCGTCATACGAAACAACACAATTCATGAACTACAATGGCCTAAGTAACTAGCAAAAGAATATGTGATGATGTTCATCGAGAACAAATAAAGGGTTATTGTGTTGCTCGTTAAACATCAAAGCTTGCCTTCAAGATTTGTTTTATCAGGTATTATGAGAACAAAAGGGTTGTTCAAATAATTGCCGTAATCCATAAAAGATGGATGATTTACAAATCTCGTTGGAGAAATCACATCCATAAAACTAGTGCTAAAAATGTCGAAAGACAAATTGATTGAAAGATCACTTAGGAAGTGACATCGCCGTTTAAATTATATTGGAAAGAAAACATGAAGAAACTCCATGTGGATGGAATTTTGGAGTCTTTTGATTTTTGATCACATGACGCTTGTGAAACTTTCCTAGAGATAATTAAAACTTCGTTCATAGGCCAAAAGGGAACGAATGACTAGCTTATTGGAACTTGTACATATTGTTGTACGAAATCTGTTATGTGTAGTCAAGAGCGATGGATTTCAACTTCATATGCTTTCTCCAAAAATTTGAGTGAATATATGAATATTTACTTAATAAGGATGAAGTATGAAATATTTGAAAAAGTTCAAAGTCTTTCAAGATGAAGTGCAAGATCATTGTAATAAGAATATAAATAGTTTATGATAAGATCATAAAGGAAGATATTTGAGTTACAAGTTTAGCATAATACCTAAGATTTAAGGAATCGTTCCGTGAATATGCATTTCCCGAAACACCATAAGAGTATGGAGCGTTCGAAATATGTAATTAAAACCTTGTTTGACATGGTAAGATCAAAGGTGTAATTCATAAAACTGCCATTGTATTTTAAAGATTAAAAGCTTTAGAGACTACCGTTTTCCACTGAAAAGAGCTCCATCATAATCCGCTGAAATGACACCATATAAAGTTATGGTTTGGGATAAAACCCAAATAGTCCTTTCTTAAACATTGGTATGCTATGCATAAGAAAGATGTTTGCAACCAAAGTCGGATGAAACTGTCTTTGTATTACTGTTAAGTTTTCCTCCATAAACACCGGGGACAAAAGTGTTTGTCGCTTAGAACGTCAAGTTTCTTTGAGAAGGAATTTTTCGTGAAAAGATAAGTGGGAGGACAATAGAACTTTGATAAGGTTAAAGGAACCTTAGCTATATGTGCAAAGTTGCGCAGCGTCGAAAAGTGTTCCGGAGGGAGCAACAATGCTCATGGCTCACGTGCCTCAAAGGTTGCGGTCACGGAGGTCTAAGTTTCTATTGAACCAAGTAGGTCGAGTAAACAATCAAATACCAAGATTTGAGGGTTGAATCATTATTTGAGAATAATGAACGGACTACATGCAAAGAAGCGATGATGGGCCCTGACTCCGTCAAATGGCTTGAAGCCATAAAATCCGTGATAGTTCCATACACGAGAAATCAAGTTTTGAACTTGAAGGACCCTCAAGAAAGGTGTAAGACCTTACAGTTGTGTTTGGATCTATAAAGAAATAGACATGGATGTTTCACATCTATGAAATAGTCTACATATTGGGAAAGAGTTCACAACAATGTTCAAAGATTGACTATGACAAGATTTGATCTTTCATAGCGATATTTAGTCTAGACGGATTAATGTAGCAACCACTACATATAATTTTGTTATGTGGTAGTAGAATAAACAAAACAAGTTCTTCTAATAGAATGGTTACCTAGGACGTGTGCATGACACGGTCCAAAGGGTTTTTGTTAATTCAAAGGATGCTAAAAGCATATGCAAACTTCAATGGTTGAAGTAAGCATCGCGGAGTTGGATTCTTCACTATGATGAAACTGTTAAAAGAGTTTAATTTCATCGGAGACAATGAAGATGCTTGCATTTGCAAGAAATTAAGTGGGAGCGCTAAGACATGTTTCTAATACATTATGTGGAGGACATATTGTTGATTAGAAATGATGTATCTTTTATTAACACATATTAAGAATTTCATCCTGATGAAAGACTTAGGCAAAACCCAAATATTTGGCATCAATAAACGCTAATATGGTTGTGCCGAAAGTACATAGATGATGTATTGAATGAGTTCAATATAGAAACTACAAGAAAGGTTCTTGTCACACAGAAAGGATTGAATGAGTTCAATATTGATGATATATTCAAGTGTATTGACACTTGGTAAGTGAAACAAAGATTCAAGTATAGATTGATACTTGATGTATGAAATCACAAAGAGTATTTATATCAATCATACTGTGATATGTACAAATCCAGATATGTCCTATACTCTAAATGTTATGAGCATATACCAGAATGATTCATAAGATGATCATTGGACGATAGTAAGGATATTCTTATGATCTTTTGGAAGAACTAAGAGTATATTATTTTGTAAAAGTGGCAAATAGTGTTGGAGATATGCCCTAGAGGCAATAATAAATATAGTTATTATTATATATCTTTGTGTTTATGATAAATGTTTGCATTCATGCTATAATAGTATTAACAAGGAAACCATTAATACTTGTGTGATTTGTAAACTTATTTTGAAGTCCCTAGTATAGCCTCTATACTTCACTAGCTTGTTGGTTGATTGATGATGTGGTTTCTTTGTCATGAACATTGAGATGTTATCAACAACAAGATCATATCGTTAGGAGAATGATATGGTGGACATACTCCTATAGACAAGCGTAGCATAAAGATCAAGTCATTTCAATAGTTCAATTGCTATATGCTTTCTGATACATAGTAACCTAATTCCTTCGACCATGAGATCATGCATATCACCTTTACTGGATGGATGCTTTGATGTCATCAAACACCACACCGTAACAGGGTGGCTATAAAGGTGGCATTGAGTGTTCGGAAAGTATTGGTTGAAACACATGGATCAAGAGTGGGATTTGTCCATCCACATGACGGATAGATATTCTCTGGGCCCTCTCGGTGAAATGTCATCCAATTAGCTTGCAAGCATGTGACTTGGTCACAAGGGATCACATATCACGGGAACGAGAAAAGAGTACTTATCGGTAACGAGGATGAACTAGGTATGCAGAGATACCGACGATCATAACCTCGGATAAGTAACATATCGTGAGACAAAGGGAAATTGGTATCGTATGTAAGTGGTTCATTCGATCGCAAAGTAATCGTAGAAATATGTGGGAGCCATATGAATTTCCAGATTCCTCTATTGGTTATTGTTCGGAGAAGTGTCTCGATCATGTCCGCATAATTCACGAACCGTAGGGAGACACACTTAAGGATTCGACGTTGTTTGAGTAGTTATGGTATTATGAGAAAGAGACCGAATGTTGTTCGGAGTCTCGGATGGGATCCGGGATATCACGAGGTGATCCGGAATGGTCCGGAGAATAAGATTCATATAAGGAAAGTCCCGTTTCGGAGTTCGGGAATGATTCCGGTGTTTTCATCGGGGATATTCTAGAAGGTTCCGGATTGTCCGGCACTCCGGGGGGGAAGGGGTACATGAATGTGTCATTACATATTGGAATGATTGCATCATGTACTAAGTGTTCTTGCTGTCCCAAATATAGGATTAAATTGAATCCTAAAACAGAAAAGTCAAATGTCCAGTTTGAAAGTCAAACTGCCAAAACAAGAAACTGTGGGAAACAAGCAAGAGGAGTTGGAACCAACCTGGAGGAGGAGTTGGACTCCTCCAGGCCGGCGCCCAGCCCTAGGCCGAGTTGGGGAGGGACTCCCTCCCTCCCCTGGCGCGCCCACACCCTCCCACCTATATAAGGAGGGGCAGGGCTCCCCTCCTACACACACAAGTTTCCTATCCTCTAAACTAAACCCTAGATCTAGACCCCGGTTTAGAGCTATTCGGTTTAGAGCCTTCTAATTGGTTTAGAGCCCTCTAATTGGTGTGTCTAATTACTAGACCACTAATAGCCTCTCTCATAAGCTCCACCATACTCGCACCGGCTTAAGGCGAAGCCCTGCGGGATTTCCCCTCTACCTCCGGTACCACGCCGTTGTGCTGCCGGAATCGCGAGGAGAGTGCTACAACCTCCGCTGCCTGCTGGAACAAGGGAGAGGAAGGTCTTCGTCGAGTACCGAACGTGTGACCGACTGCGGGAGCGCTGCGGGAACGCGGCGCCGGAAGGATCGTCTACGCGATCTTGAGATCGGAAAGAGTACGACTACATCACCCACGAGAATCTGCTCTCGTTAAACACTTTGGAATCTTCGAGGGTGAGTTATTCCATCGACTCGTTGCTACAATCTAATAGATAGATCTTGGCTTGTTTGTTTGTATGCGATAGAAAATTTTTGTTTTCCATGCTACGAACCCCTACAGTGGTATCAGAGCCGTGTCTATATGTAGATCTGTTGCACGAGTAGAACACAATGGTCATTGTGGGCGTTGATGCTTTTATTGTAGATTGCTTTTTGTGTACTTTGCATCTTGCGGTATGTTGGGATGAAGCGGCCCGGGCTAACCTTACATGACATCGTTCATGAGACTTGCTCCACGCTTGACATGCAACTCGTTTTGCATAAGTGGCTTTGCGGGTGCCTGTTTCTCCTAGCATAGTAAAGATCCAATTTACAACGGGTGATCAACAATGCTAGTATCAATGTTGTGGTTCTTGTTCGTAAGTTAGAACGACACTTATGGAAAGCCCCAAACCACGTAAAATATGCAAAGAAAGTAGAAGCGTCTAACTTTGTTTTGCAGGGGTGTGCAGTGATGTGATATGGCCATGATTGTGATTATATTTGATGTATGCAATGTTCCTTATTGTAAGTTGGCAACCGGCAGGAGCCATATGGTTGTCTTTAATTTCTGTTAAGACCTGCGTGTCTATTCAAAATAGTTGTAATAGTTGAAGCTGGTGGACGACAACCATGGAGAAGCGTCATTGATCTTGATGCCATGCCGGTGATGATGGAGATCATATTCGTGCTTGAAGATGGAGATCGGAAGCACAAAGAAGAAAGGCCATATCATATCACATATTATGAATTGCATGTGATGTTAATCCTTTATGCATCTTGTATTGCTTAGTAGACGACGGTAGCATTATAAGATGATCCCTCATGCACATAAATTTCAAGTTCTAAAGTGTTCACCCTTAGTATGCACCGTTGCCAAAGCTTGCTGCTTCGAAGCACCACGTGATGATCGGGTGTCTTTGATTCCGCGGGTGAATACAACGTAAGCAAGCCAGATTTGTTTATGCGGAAGCTAAGGTTTGATCTTGACGAGCCTAGCATGTACAGACATGGCCTCAGGAACACGGATCGCCGAAAGGCAAAGCATGAATCATATAGTAGATATGATGAACATGATGATTGTTCGCCATTAAAACTATATCAGCTCTCATGATGATCGGTGTTGATGTAGTGGATTTGGTTCGTGTGATCACTAAAACAATGTGAGGGATGTTGTTTTGAGTGGGAGTTCACCTAGTTTAATTTCATTAATTAATTTGAACTCAATTTGTCATAAACTTAGTCTAAACTATTGCAAATATGTTGTAGATCAATGGCAGCCCCTACCATCAATTTTAATGCGTTCCTAGAGAAAGAAAAGTTGAAAAACAATGGAAGCAACTTCGCGGATTGGTTCCGCAATTTGAGGATTGTCCTCACAGCTGGTAATTTGACCTATGTGCTGGATGCACCGCTAGGTGACCCACCTGCAGCTGATGCTACCGATGAAGTAAAGAATGTTTACCTTGCTCGGAAGAATCAGTACTCCATAGTTCAGTGTGCTATCTTGTATGGTTTAGAATCGGAGCTTCAGAAAAGGTTTGAAGAGTCAGATCCATATGATATTGTCGAGGATCTCAAATTAATCTTTGAGACTCATGCGGCAATTGAAAGTTATGAAGCTTCTGAAAAATTCTTTAACTGCAAGATGGAAGAGGGTAGCTCCGTCAGTGAGCATGTGCTTAAGATGTCTGGGCACGCAAATAAATTTCAAAGTTTGGGTATAGTGATTCCTAATACTTTGGGAGTTTATCGCATCCTCCAATCACTACCACCAAGTTACAAGAACTTTGTGATGAACTACAACATGCAGAACATGAACAAAGAGTTGCCAGAACTATTTGCTATGTTAAAATCTGCAGAAGTGGAGATCAAGAAAGAGCACCAAGTGTTGATGGTCAATAAGACCACCAAATTCAAGAAAGGCAAGTCTAAGCAAAAGGGACACTTCAAGAAGGGTGGTAAGAAAGTTACCACGCCGACGAAGAAGACCAAGGCTGGACCTAAACCTGAAACTGAGTGCTTTTACTGCAAGGGAGAAGGTCACTGGAAGCGGAATTGCCCAAGGTACTTGGCGGATTTGAAGAACGGCAACATCAAGAAGAAAGGTATATCTGATATACATGTTATTGATGTGTATCTCACTAGTACTCGTAGTAGTGCCTGGGTATTTGATACTGGTTCGGTTGCTCATATTTGTAACTCGAAATAGGAGCTGCAGAATAAACGGAAGCTAGTGAAGAACGAGGTGACGATGCGCGTAGGAAACGGATCAAAGGTTGATGTGATCGCGGTCGGAACGCTACCTCTTCATCTACCATCGGGATTAGTTTTATACTTAAATAATTGTTATTTGGTGCCTGCATTAAGCATGAACATTATATCAGGATCTTGTTTATTGCGAGACAATTACTTGTTTAAATCCGAGAATAATGGTTGTTCGATTTATATGAGTAATGTGTTTTATGCACATGCACCTTTGGTAGATGGTCTATTCATATTGAATCTCGATAGTAGAAATACACATATTAATAACATTGAGGCTAAACGTTTGAAATCAAGCGATAATTTGACCTATATGTGGCACTGTCGTCTTGGTCACATTGGAGTGAAGCGTATGAAGAAACTCCATTCCGATGGACTTCTTGAATCACTTGATTTTGAATCACTTGAAAGATGCGAAGCATGTCTGATGGGTAAAATGACTAAGACTCCATTTTCTGGTATAATGGAGCGAGCTACAGACTTATTGGAAATCATACATACCGATGTGTGTGGTCCAATGAGTGTAGCATCGTGCAGTGGTTATCGTTATGTTCTTACCTTCACGGATGACTTGAGTAGATATGGGTATATCTATTTCATGAAACATAAGTCCGAAACTTTCGAGAAGTTTAAGGAGTTTCAAAGTGAGGTAGAGAATCAACGTAACAAGAAGATTAAATTTCTACGTTCTGATCGTGGAGGTGAATATCTAAGTTACGAGTTTGGCGAGCATTTAAAGAAGTGCGGAATACTTTCACAATTGACACCGCCGGGAACACCACAGCGTAATGGTGTGTCTGAACGTCGTAATCGAACTCTCTTAGATATGGTTCGTTCTATGATGTCACTTACAGATTTACCGCTATCATTTTGGGGTTATGCATTAGAAACAGCCGCATTCACTTTAAATAGGGCACCATCTAAATCCGTTGAAACGACACCGTATGAATTATGGTTTGGGAAGAAACCTAAATTGTCGTTCCTTAAAGTTTGGGGATGCGAAGCCTATGTAAAGAAGTTACAGCCGGACAAGCTTGAACCCAAAGCGGAAAAATGCGTCTTCATAGGATACCCGAAGGAAACTATTGGGTATACCTTCTATCATAGATCCGAAGGCAAAATCTTTGTTGCCAAGAATGGATCCTTTCTAGAGAAGGAATTTCTCTCGAAAGAAGTGACTGGAAGGAAAGTAGAACTCGACGAGGTTGTCGAACCTTCTCTCGAAATTGCGAGTAGCGCAGCACCGGAAGAAGTTCCTGTGGTGCCTGCACCAATAAGAGAGGAAGCTAATGATAGTGATCATGAAACTTCGGTTGAAGTTGCTACAGAGCCTCGGAGGTCAACGAGAACTCGTACCACTCCAGATTGGTATGATTCCGTTATGAATGTCATGTTGGTGGACAACACCGATGACCCCGAGACATATGAGGAAGCGATGATGAGCCCAGATTCCAATAAATGGCAAGAAGCCATGAAATCCGAGATTGGATCCATGTACGAAAACCAAGTATGGACTTTGGTGGACTTACCGGATGGCCGGAAGGCTGTCGAGAACAAATGGATTTTCAAGAAGAAAACAGATGCTGATGGTAATGTTACTGTCTATAAAGCTCGACTTGTCGCAAAAGGGTTTCGACAAATTCAAGGAGTTGACTACGATGAGACTTTCTCACCGGTAGCGAAGCTAAAGTCTGTGAGGATTATGTTAGCAATCGCTGCATATTATGATTATGAGATATGGCAGATGGATGTCAAAACAGCATTCCTCAATGGAGACATTGATGAAGAGTTGTATATGATACAACCCAAAGGTTTTGTCGATCCTAAAGATGCTAACAAGGTATGCAAGCTTCAACGGTCCATCTATGGATTGAAGCAAGCATCCCGAAGTTGGAATCAACGTTTTGATAAGGTAATCAAAAGTTTTGGTTTTATACAAACTTATGGAGAAGCTTGTATTTACAAGAAAGTGAGTGGGAGCTCTGTAGCATTCTTAATACTGTATGTGGATGACATATTGTTGATTGGGAATGATGTAGACCTTCTTAATAGTGTCAAAGAGTATTTGAATAATAGTTTTTCAATGAAGGATCTTGGCGAAGCAGCTTACATATTAGGCATAAAGATTTATAGAGATAGATCGAAACGCCAAATATCATTGTCACAAAGTACATATTTGGACAAAGTTCTAAAGAGGTTTGGAATGGAAGATAGCAAGAAAGGGTTCTTGCCCATGTTGCCCAATACGACCTTGAGTAAAACTCAAAGTCCGACATCGGCAGAAGATAGAGAAAGGATGAGTAAGACTCCCTATGCCTCAGCCATAGGATCTCTAATGTATGCCATGCTATGTACTAGACCCGACATCGCATATGCTGTTAGTTTAACTAGCAGATATCAAAGTGATCCAGGAGTGGATCATTGGACAGCGGTCAAAAACATCCTTAAGTACTTGAGAAGAACTAAGGATATGGTTCTTTCTTATGGAGGTGATGAACAGCTCGTTGTTAATGGTTACACCGATGCTAGTTGGAACACCGATCCAGATGATTCTAAATCACAATCTGGATACGTATTTATTTTGAATGGTGCAGCAGTTAGCTGGAGGAGTGCAAAGCAAAGCGTTGTGGCGAGATCTTCAACTGAATCGGAATACATGGCTGCTTCGGAGGCTTCACAAGAAGCGATATGGATGAAAGAGTTCATTACAGAGCTGGGTGTGGTTCCTAGTGCGCTGGACCCAATGTCTATCTACTGTGATAACATGGGCGCCATAGCCAATGCGCAAGAACCAAGTTCACACAAGAAGCTGAAGCATATCAAGCTACGTTTTCACGCTATTCGAGAACATATCCAGGATGGGGATATAAAGATTTGCAAAGTACACACAGATCTGAATGTGGCGGATCCGTTGACTAAACCTCTCCCGAGGGCAAAGCATGACCAACACCAAACTGCCATGGGTGTTCGGTATATTACCATGTAATCTAGATTAGATGACTCTAGTGCAAGTGGGAGACTGTTGGAGATATGCCCTAGAGGCAATAATAAATATAGTTATTATTATATATCTTTGTGTTTATGATAAATGTTTGCATTCATGCTATAATAGTATTAACAAGGAAACCATTAATACTTGTGTGATTTGTAAACTTATTTTGAAGTCCCTAGTATAGCCTCTATACTTCACTAGCTTGTTGGTTGATTGATGATGTGGTTTCTTTGTCATGAACATTGAGATGTTATCAACAACAAGATCATATCGTTAGGAGAATGATATGGTGGACATACTCCTATAGACAAGCGTAGCATAAAGATCAAGTCATTTCAATAGTTCAATTGCTATATGCTTTCTGATACATAGTAACCTAATTCCTTCGACCATGAGATCATGCATATCACCTTTACTGGATGGATGCTTTGATGTCATCAAACACCACACCGTAACAGGGTGGCTATAAAGGTGGCATTGAGTGTTCGGAAAGTATTGGTTGAAACACATGGATCAAGAGTGGGATTTGTCCATCCACATGACGGATAGATATTCTCTGGGCCCTCTCGGTGAAATGTCATCCAATTAGCTTGCAAGCATGTGACTTGGTCACAAGGGATCACATATCACGGGAACGAGAAAAGAGTACTTATCGGTAACGAGGATGAACTAGGTATGCAGAGATACCGACGATCATAACCTCGGATAAGTAACATATCGTGAGACAAAGGGAAATTGGTATCGTATGTAAGTGGTTCATTCGATCGCAAAGTAATCGTAGAAATATGTGGGAGCCATATGAATTTCCAGATTCCTCTATTGGTTATTGTTCGGAGAAGTGTCTCGATCATGTCCGCATAATTCACGAACCGTAGGGAGACACACTTAAGGATTCGACGTTGTTTGAGTAGTTATGGTATTATGAGAAAGAGACCGAATGTTGTTCGGAGTCTCGGATGGGATCCGGGATATCACGAGGTGATCCGGAATGGTCCGGAGAATAAGATTCATATAAGGAAAGTCCCGTTTCGGAGTTCGGGAATGATTCCGGTGTTTTCATCGGGGATATTCTAGAAGGTTCCGGATTGTCCGGCACTCCGGGGGGGAAGGGGTACATGAATGTGTCATTACATATTGGAATGATTGCATCATGTACTAAGTGTTCTTGCTGTCCCAAATATAGGATTAAATTGAATCCTAAAACAGAAAAGTCAAATGTCCAGTTTGAAAGTCAAACTGCCAAAACAAGAAACTGTGGGAAACAAGCAAGAGGAGTTGGAACCAACCTGGAGGAGGAGTTGGACTCCTCCAGGCCGGCGCCCAGCCCTAGGCCGAGTTGGGGAGGGACTCCCTCCCTCCCCTGGCGCGCCCACACCCTCCCACCTATATAAGGAGGGGCAGGGCTCCCCTCCTACACACACAAGTTTCCTATCCTCTAAACTAAACCCTAGATCTAGACCCCGGTTTAGAGCTATTCGGTTTAGAGCCTTCTAATTGGTTTAGAGCCCTCTAATTGGTGTGTCTAATTACTAGACCACTAATAGCCTCTCTCATAAGCTCCACCATACTCGCACCGGCTTAAGGCGAAGCCCTGCGGGATTTCCCCTCTACCTCCGGTACCACGCCGTTGTGCTGCCGGAATCGCGAGGAGAGTGCTACAACCTCCGCTGCCTGCTGGAACAAGGGAGAGGAAGGTCTTCGTCGAGTACCGAACGTGTGACCGACTGCGGGAGCGCTGCGGGAACGCGGCGCCGGAAGGATCGTCTACGCGATCTTGAGATCGGAAAGAGTACGACTACATCACCCACGAGAATCTGCTCTCGTTAAACACTTTGGAATCTTCGAGGGTGAGTTATTCCATCGACTCGTTGCTACAATCTAATAGATAGATCTTGGCTTGTTTGTTTGTATGCGATAGAAAATTTTTGTTTTCCATGCTACGAACCCCTACAAATAGATGGTTAGTTCATTGTAAAAGTATTACATTGATACTAGTTTTGTCACAAAGTACAAATTAAGTTTATCTCAATCTAAACTAAGGGTGGCACAATATAATGGAAAGTAAGTTCCATAATGGATTTGGATGAGTTCCAAAGTTAAGACATTGTGACAGATACTACAACAAAAGGCTAAGTATATTACTGCTATAATAGCAGCTAAAGAGGGCATTTGTGTCAAGTAGTTTTGTTATCAAACTAGGTGTAGTTCACAGCAGGATAATACTATGAAGATATATTGTACGACAATATTATCAACATGTTTTAACCCCAAAGAACTAAAGGTCTCACCAAAGGACCAAAATTATACAAAGCCATCTCATTAGAGAATGAGTGATGCGTAGAGACGCAAAGACATGCAATTACACACGGACCTGGAAGTGTCAGATCCGGAGATCGGTTGACCACTAGCAATCGTGTACATACAACACCGGAAAGCCATAGGTGTTGGATACACAAAGGTTTGAAACTAGATTATTGACTCTAGTGCAAGTGGGAGACTGTTGGATATATGCCCAAGAGGCAATAATAAAGTGGTTATTATCATATCTTCATACTTATGATAAATGTTTACATACCATGCTATAATTGTATTAACCGGAAACATTAATGCTTGTGTGATTTGTAAACATAAAAGAGTCCCTAGTAAAGCCTCTTGTTAAACTAGCTTGTTGGTTAATATATGATCATGGTTTCCTGATCATGAACATAGAGATGTTATTAACAACAGGGTCATATCATTAGGAGAATGATGTGATGGACATACTCCTATAGTTAAGCGTAGCATAAAGATCAAGTCATTTAATATAGTTAATTTGCTATAAGCTTTCTGATACATAGTAACCTAAATCCTTCGACCATGAGATCATGCATATCACCTTTACCGGAAGGATGCTTTGATGACATCAAACAACACACCGTAACAGGGTGGCTATAAAGGTGGCATTGAGTGTTCGGAAAGTATTGGTTGAGACACATGGATCAAGAGTGGGATTTGTCCATCCATATGACGGATAGATATACTCTGGGCCCTCTCGGTGGAATGTCATCCAATTAGCTTGCAAGCATGTGACTGGCTCACAAGGGATCACATACCACGGGAACGAGAAAAGAGTACTTATTAGTAACGAGGTTGAACTAGGTATGTAGAGATACCGACGATCATAACCTCGGATAAGTAAAATATCGTGAGACAAAGGGAAATTGGTATCGTATGTAAGTGGTTCATTCGATCGCAAAGTAATCGTAGAAATATGTGGGAGCCATATGAATTTTCAGATTCCTCTATTGGTTATTGATCGGAGAAGTGTCTCGATCATGTCCGCATAATTCACGAACCGTAGGGAGACACACTTAAGGATTCGATGTTGTTGAGTAGTTATGGAATGATGAGTAAGAGACCGAATGTTGTTCGGAGTCTCGGATGGGATCCGGGATGTCACGAGGAGATCCGGAATGGTCCGGAGAATAAGATTCATATAAGGAAAGTCCTGTTTTGGAGTTGGGGAATGATTCCGGTATTTTCATCGGGAATGTTCTAGAAGTTTCCGGAATGTCCGGCACTCCGGAGGGGAAGGGTACATGAATGTGTCATAACAAGTTGGAATGATTGCATCATGTACTAGGTGTCATCGCTGAACAAAATAAAGGGTTTAATCAAATCCTAGTTTGAAAAAGTCAAACGCCAATTTGAAAAGTCAAACGGCTATTTTGTGAAGTGGAGGGAGAGAAGGAAACCTGGGAAGAGAAGGTTTCCCTTCTCCAAACCGCCGGCCAGCAAGGGAGTTGGGGGAGGACTCGGCTAGCCCTAGCCACCCCTCCCACCTATAAAAGAAAGGGAGGGGGCGCCCCCTCTCCCTACACCTTGCCCCATAGCTGGCGCCCCTCTAAACCCTAGACCAGCCGCCACCCCTTCTAGATGCGGCTGCTCTAAATCTCTTCTAAACCGCCGTCTAGCTAATCCCTAGCTGCTGGTTGCTCTAAACCCTAGATCGCCAAGGCCTCTCTCATAGTCCACCATACTCGCTCCGGCTTAAGGCGAAGCCCTGCGAGATCTCCCCTCTACTTCCGGTACCACGCCGTTGTGCTGCCGGAATCGCGAGGAGAGTGCTACAACCTCCGCTGCCTGCTGGAACAAGGGAGAGGAAGGTCTTCATCGAGTACCGAACGTGTGACCGACTGCGGGAGCGCTGCCGGAACGCAGCGCCGGAAGGATCGTCTACGCGATCTTGAGATCGGCAAGTGTACGACTACATCACCCACGAGAATCTGCTCTCGTTAACCGCTTTGGAATCTTCGAGGGTGAGTTCCTCTATCAACTCATTGCTACAATCTAGTAGATAGATCTTGGCTTGTTTGTTTGCATGCGGTAGAATTTTTTTGTTTTCCATGCTACGAACCCCTACACGGACAAATCCCGCTCTTGACATATATTGCCTCTACGGTTTCCGCTGAGCACCTGAAACACACCTTTGTAACCACCGTTTTACCAGATGGCATTTGATGCTATCTAAGTACTCTCGGGAAACAGTGATTGATATAGCCTCACGGTCTAAGGAATAGTCTACGAGGATCCATTTCTAATCATCGTAACTTGAAATTCGTGACATGATCGGGTCACGATGTTTAGGTTGGGTATTGGTTCATCATCTCATTCTCCAAATGAGATGACCTCATTTCCAACTGGCATAAATGCCACATGATCAGGAAACATGATCATCTATTGACCAATGAACCAGTGACTAAAGTTTCACTAGGAACCCCTGGTTGTTTGTATATCACACGTGTATTGATGTTTCCACTCAATATAGTTATAGCATGATATAAAACTTAATCATAAACTATATGAAATATGATAATAGTCCTTACTACTATTTGTCTCTAGGGCATATTTTCAACAGTCTCCCACTTGCACTAGAGTACAAATACACTAGCTACATTTTGTTCTCAATCATTGGCACCATATATCCGGTACCCTGAACATGCTTGCTCATGGAAGAGGTTGAGCCTTGGGTCTGTACTTTATAGTCCCAAATCCTTTGCAACTTACTAATATCACCTTGATTGACATCAATACTTTATCATCACATGATAGCATCTGTGTGTATGCATCATCGCTATGGCAGCAGAACAAGGCCTGATTCCAGGAGCCTATAGTGATGTTAGATCAACCTCGAGGGCTTTCTCATGGGCACTGTGCCCTGGGACACATCATTCTACGTTAAAAGCGAACTAGCCCTGCCATAACATTATACAACACTTTAGATGGTACCCTTATCTATTATTATAAATGTATTCATCGAAACACTAGTGCACTCTGTGCAACTTTCGATGTTTTGTTCACCTTGCTTCCTACTTGACTTTAATTGGTATCTACTGGAGTTTCCAACATATTCCCTTATAACATAACTCTTTATGCTTTAAGATATGTTATCCTTTATGAATTTGGAAAATATGTCCACAGTTCTCTATTAGACATTGCAGACAAAACTTAGCTCAAACGTTCTGTGATTCGAACTTAATCACTTTCAAACGTTCCTTATTTGGATCACATATTATGCTAAGTTATTATCATGGTTTATTAATATAGAACCCATGTCTCAACATAGTGGATGACGATCATCCTTTTCTTTCTTTCAACCGTCGATGTTAAACTTAATGCTATTCCTAATTTGAGTCATTAAGGACAAGTTCCTTAATTAACTTCTATTCCGAAACCCTTTTCAGAATCCCTCAAGGAATACTACATAATATCATAATACACCTATTATCAACTTCTACACCTTATAAATCATTATTTACAAGTATTTTCACTTTCATCCTTAACACGCTTAAGAATTACTCCTATAAGCTCCCACTCAAAAATATGTTCCTACATATTTGAAGTTGAGTCTTATATTGCTCCCACTTTAAAATATGTCAATCACATATCGTTTCAGGAAGACTTTCCTAGCTCCCACTCAATTTTATGCAAATTGCATATCCACTCACTATTTTGAACAACTTCAAAATCTTTTGATCAAATATCAAACTTGGAGATTTATTATGAGATACTAGTACTTTACTAGTTTTAAATCCACTAGACATTTAGCACACATGAATCAAATTCATTTGAATTTGTCCAATACTTGACAAATTGTGCTTTTGTCATTCACCCCGTTTTCCACTATGGCTTTGCAGTCATTTTAGAAAATTCAAGTAACCCCTTTTACTTGTGGGATTCAGCAATGAATTGCTTTCTAATCTCAAGGGAATTTTCCTTTTAGGATTTCTCATAATTCTAGTTTACCATTATTCCCTTTGTAGTTCGTAGGTATGTCATATTCCAAAAATCATGACAAGCGATTCACAAATGTCTCCATACAAGATATGGATTTACATTTTGAATCCTACTTCATGTAGTGAAAAACAATAGTGGAGGGAAAACACAATGATCAAGATCATTGGTTCTTTCCTTCTGTGAAAAGTATCGTTCAGGAACATTGTCTGTTGCGCTTCTCAACACTCTGATGCAGGGTTTTGAATCCTCATCGTGTTTTACACTAATTTCCATTTGCTTCATAACTGAGAGACATCACTAGAAGTGAGCTTTCTCAAGAATGCACCAAAATCCAAGCAATATGAATCTTGCTTTTCTTTTGGTCTCAGCTATGGATTTCGTATTCAAAGTTTCCAATGAATACACTACAAGGACTTATTTGCTATTGTTTTGGTTATATCGAATAACCCCAAAACTTTCACGAATTCTAATGGTTTACCAATTCTAATTGAGTGCTAACTATTTCTAAGCTAATGGTCTTTACATATACACTACAACGATTTATTTGGTGCCTTCTATTCAACCCCTTTGATATCTAATATCACATTGTGATGCTCTGCATTCTGATGTTTCAAAACGCATTGCATTTCACAATTTCTTTTATGCCATTCTTATAAAATTGAATTTCATTACCAATGATCAAATCATAGTAATCGGATTCCCTTTTATATTTATACCCTTTGTTGATGAAACACTTTGATCAAATCAAATAGTTTCATATTCATGTTTCCTTTGGTAAACTACTTTACACATTTAAACAATTTAATGATAATTACCATTTTTGTTAAAACACAATACATCGAATATGTATTTACTTTTAACAATTCTTTAAACACTTTGTATTCAAGTAATACACGGTGTTCAAGTTATTTTGCCGAACTTAGGCATGATTTATATGTGATAAGAAATCGAATGACTTTCACATATTATCACATAACTTTGAATTCAAACAATGGTTTCATTCATTAATGAAATATCATTAAGTTGGATATTTTAAACAAGGCATTTTAATATTTAGAAATGTTCATGTATTATCAATTAGTTTCAAACAACAAGGATAATTCACACATAATCAAACAAGATATGAACACGAATAGAAATCATTCATAAAAGCAGAACAACTGTTTATTACAAACTCATATGAATAACTGTCTCACGAAATGTGAGACACACTAAAGAAGTTCACAATCTCTTGATTACATTAATCATCCTAAACATAAACTAAATGATAAATGTCGAGGGAGAGTGTCTTCGGCCATCATCATCATGCTTGCCATCAACACGCAACGTCACCTCCTCTCCAGCAAGCACCTCTCATGCAGAAGGACCTTTTTTCATCAAAACAGAACAAGTATCAGATATACTTAACACTACAATGTGTTTGCAAGATTATAACATTTATAAAACTGTATATCAAATATATACCTTTGTTGTCGACGACCTGAGCGACATCTGGTTCAACCAACACATTCCTGAGATGTGTCATGAACCGGTGGAACTCCATTTCCGTGTCGCCCCTCATTACGCAAGTCCTGACTTGGGCTTGGTAGCTTGGTGGCAGCGACCGCAGCACAGTAGCATTAGCAAAAGAGCCTGAAATCCAGATGTACAGGAAGTATGTTGGCCTCATGTACACATCATGCATGTGCTGCAAGTGGCCGTCCAGTGGCAAGTTCTCCTCCATCTTAATGGAGAGGAAGTCTCCCATCAGCTCATGCTACCAAATGCGTGTCTGCTCCACGAAATGTGTCCTAAGCTGTAGCATCACCGAACGAGGGTTGACATCACCCACGAAAGGCCACAACTCGTCCACCATTCCGAAACACATCACAACTAAAATGTAGGAGGCCATCTCACGATGGAGATAGCGGTCTTTCCGCTCCTCTGGGGTCTCAAGGTCCATGGACAGATCCAAATCCATCCCGTCGAGTATGTAGTCGACCATGTCGTTCTCACTAAGTAGAACATTGAGACTGGCAACCCAAATGGAGAAGTTTGATCCATCTAATCTGAGCTTCTCTCCTTCTAACCATTCAATTGTCAACACGAAAGGTCCCATCTACATTTATAATTGCAAAAGGAATTTAGACTAAGTTTATAATTAAATGAGTTAATAATAACTCCACTCAGAAACACCTATCCCCAAAAGGGTTTCTAGTGATAACACGACCCCTATCAGCCACATCTCCCCCGATTGATCATGGCCATCGATGTGGGTTCAAAGGTGGACGCTAAACATCAGTCACATCATTCATGTGACTCGTGCTCGATCTTTCGACCATCCGTGTTCCGAGGCCACGCTTCTGTGGCGTGCTAGTCTCGCCAACTCAACCTTAGTGTATTCGCTGTGCAACATGGATTACACCCACTGTATGCGAACGTAGATATGTCTGACACCCAGGCCTGTAACCCTGGATCGCCTCATACTGAAGAACTTTCTTGGTGGTGCACAATAAGGGGGAACACAATCGTTGGTAATTAACAGGGATCATCTTATTAGGCTACCGTCGAGTATCTAATACTAGCACACAATAAGACATACAAACAATAACATTGAATGTAAATGCTATGTGATATGGTCCTTCACGTCGTGATCTCCATCCGCCGTCACCGGGTTCCGGCACCAGGGTTCCGGCGCCATAGACACCAGGGTACCGGTGTCATTCCGGTGTGGTAGTCCATCATTACCGTGACTATCTACTACTATGCAACAAAAGGTAATCACTTTACCTTTGCCACAACCATACCACAAAGCAACGCCCCCCTGCAAAACAAAGTTAGACGCCTCTACTTTATCTTTGCATGTTTTACGTGGCTGAATGGGCTTTTGCACAAGAACCGTTCTTACCAACGAACTTTTAGCACAACGTTGATCAAGTAGTTGTCTCTACTACAACCCTTTCGGGGCCCTCCGTTGCAAATGGTATACCAACTAATGCAAGAGAGACAGACACCCCCCTAAGCTACTTTATATGGTACAAGCCGTATGTCAAGCGTGGACCAGTCTCGCGAATGAACACGTAAAGTCGGTTGGGGGCCGCTTCATCAAGCATTACTGCGGTATACACAAGTACACGTGGGAGGGTAACAACTAAAATATCAACGCCCACACGCTACATCTCGTGTGTTCTACCCGTACTAGCATTACTAAGCATAGATCTAGCTCTGATACCACTGTTGGGGTTCCGCATATGAAAACAATAAATTTTACTCTACGCCCCTGAACCCCTGAAGCTGCCAGGACCTATCTATTAGTAATACAGTAATGGGAGGGGCTTTTCGTGAACTTACCCTTGAAGACCGAAAAGCGTTGTCAACGCTCAGGACAGCGTGGTTGATGTAGACGAGCCGAAGCCGATCTCAAGGTCGTGATGAAGTCCTTGCGCTCCTTCTGGCTCCAACGACTTGAGTGCCTCAAGTGCGACACCTCGCGGGGAGTTACACACGTCCGGTGCATGACGATGACTCCCGCTTCCCCAATCCAGCAGCAGTTGCGGAAGTAGAGCTCCCAGATCCGAATCCCGCAGCGCGACGGCGCTCCGCGGTGAAGATGTCTCTCGCTCGCATAGTCCAGACTTGGGACCACGGTCACGAGAAAGAGAGGGGGAGAGAGAAAATATCAATTGGAGGTCCTCCCAAAAGTGGGGAGACCTTTATTGATTATTGGTGTATTTTTCTAGGCCAAATACCCCACTATATATAGGGGGGAGGTACTACCTCCCTCAAAGTCCCGGGGTGGGACTAAAGGAGAGGAGGGGGGAGGAGGTGGCCGCCGACCACCTAGTGGGCCCCACACGGGGGGGGGGGGGGGGGGGGCTAGGCCCAGCCGGCCTCCCCTTTGCCCCTTCTCCCTCTCTCCTTTTCCCTAATGGGCCCTCTCCCTCCGGAATTGGCCCATTAAGCCTTTTTGACCTTTAATTGAATTTTCTCTTTATTAAATAAATATGAATAAATGATTAAATCAACATTTAACATTCATTTACATATTATTCAATCTCCGTGGCCAAGGGACACCTTCCACCTCCACTCCGGACTTACCGAAACCCTTCCGGTTTTCTCCCTTCTCTTCTTCGGTGATTCCACCGATCCTATAAACACTCTCTAAGCATCATCAAGCCCTTAAGCGTGATACCCCACGGTTCGGGAACACTCCAGACATGGTCTGGACACTCCCACACCAATGATCGACAGAGGGACCTGGATGGCCATGTGACCCCTTTGCGTTCCACGAAGATCTTTCGTCGTTTGAACCGGGACAGTCGTGTCTTATTCCCTTTGTCATTCGATACTTGCATTGCCTGAGATCTGATCAATGACATCACCATGTCGTGTTCAATCTCGTTACTGAACAATGCTACTTAACTCGTTCCGACAAGTGATATCCCTGTGATCTAATCACACGCTCCGCAGCTATTGGATATAACTTCTCCGAGTGGGCCCTTGAGTATCTTCCCGTCACATGGACGGACAAATCCCGCTCTTGACATATATTGCCTCTACGGTTTCCTCTGAGCACCTGAACACACCTTTGTAACCACCGTTTTACCAGATGGCGTTTGATGCTATCTAAGTACTCTCAGGAAACAGTGATTGATATAGCCTCACGGTCTAAGGAATAGTCTATGAGGATCCATTTCTAATCATCGTAACTTGAACTTCGTGACATGATCGGGTCACGATGTTTAGGTTGGGTATTGGTTCATCATCTCATTCTCCAAATGAGATGACCTTATTTCCAACTGGCACAAATGCCACATAATCAGGAAACATGATCATCTGTTGACCAAAGAACCAGTGACTAAAGTTTCACTGGGAACCCCTGGTTGTTTGTATATCACACGTGTATTGATGTTTCCACTCAATACAGTTATATCATGATATAAAACTTAATCATAAACTATATGAAATATGATAATAGTCCTTACTACTATTTGTCTCTAAGGCATATTTCCAACAGTTACGAGGTTTCCTTAGTTTTATCATTAATGGTGAACTTTGTAACTAGATCCCATTAACATACAACTGGTTGAGTTGTTTGTCTATCACATCATTCAACTAATGACATGACCTCATTGCCAATTGGCATAAATGCCCATGATCTCGAAACCCTAGATCATCCTCATGACCAATGAACTAATTTGCTAGAGGTAAATAGAGACTTGGTTTATTTACATAACACACGTGTATTAATGTTTTGTATTAATACAGTTATAGCACAGTATGAAACTATTGTGAAATAAGTGAGATATGACAATAAAAACCTATTTATTATTTGCCTATGGGGCATATCTCCTCTAGTCTCCCACTTGCACTAGAGTACAAATAATTCAGTTTGCATTTTACTCATCATAAACCATATAACATATGCATTTAAAGATCATGCATGCTCACGAGAAACGTCCTGTCCATGTTCTGTTTTACCAGATCATTATGTCTTTGCAAATCATTAATGTCTTCCTAACTTTGATATTCATACCATTATCTCATAATGGGTTGAAGTATTCGTTTGGCGACAAAGTGAGACTTTATTTCTAGTGTTTATAATGATGGTCGTTTTCACTGTTGTCATCTAAACTCTGAAACACACTTTGCAATCCTTTGTGTATATACGGCAGTTATGGCAGCAGAACGAGGCCAGTTTCCAGGAGCCTACAGTGACTTTAGATCAACCTCGAGGGCTTTTTCATGGGCACTGTGCCCTAAGACACATCATTCTACGTTAAAGATGAACTAGTCCCTCCATAACAATATACATCACATCAGATGGAGCCTTCATACTTCTATATCTATGTAGATCCTAGTGCATGAAATGCAACTATGCCACTTACTTTGCTTCTTGCCATTTAAGTACAAACTTAATTCTGGTTTAGTTATTAACTCAAGAATCACTTTAACACATTTTCTTACAATTAAGAGCTTGTCCTTCCAACCATAACCTCGGGTCACATTACGTCGAGTATACAATATGGTTGTATTCAAGAACCTATGACTGAGGCATAGGAGATGCAACACATCACTTTCTTCCTTTTTAACCATCATTGTAATACCAAGACAATGCTTCATATAGTAAGAACTTATTTCTTACCTTGTTCCATTCCGAACTTCTTCAGAATCTTGCTTAGGACATTCTGAACATCTTCAAAATAAAGTCCAAGAAGCATTCGACATTCAATGTTTATTAAACTCACCAATCTATCTTGATAGATCTCATTGTTTAATAACTTCAACTTCATTATATACTTAAATGTTCTTAATACCAATCACATCATTCACATATGTCATCCACATATCCTAGAATGATTTCACGCTCCCACTCAAATATGGCATCCATATTTGAGATCTAGGGATTTCACTTAGCTCCCACTCAAAATATGTCTACTACATATTAAGATTTGGCCAAGCTACTTAGCTCCCACTCAAAATATGTCTCTTACATGTTAAGATTTGGGCAAGCTAATTAGCTCCCACTCAAATGCAGGTCCTCTCGATAATCTTGGACATTCCAAAATTCTTTGATCATCATCAAATTGAGAATTCCAGCTACGAGATTTCAATATCCATATATTGCTTGTGTAAATCCAATAGACTAAAGCATCGCTACATTTGTAGTTAATCTCCTTGAATTTGTCCATACTTTGTGACAAATTGAGCTTTACATCTTCATTAAGTTTCATTTCCATCTTATGACTTTGAAGTCATTCAGAAATATCAAGTAAACTTCTTTACTTAATAAGATCAAGTAACATGTTACTTTGCAATCTTAAATGTAACTTAATATAGGATTTTATGACTCCTAGTCATTTCTCGTACTTAGGTCCATCACGCTTCTTTGTAGTTCGTAGGTATGTCTTGTTCAAGACATGACAAGTCAATCAATGATATAATTCCACAAACTTGCAGAATATATATAGTTGAATCCTACTTTATTTAGTAAAAGTATGCGCTGAAACTTATGATCATTATCAATAGTTTCTCCTCTATTTGTAGAGTTTGGTTTCATGAAACAAATTCCGCTGCGCCACTCAACAATCTGAAGGCAAGGTCAAATACCTTGTTTTGATCTTTTACTTTCTTCCACATGTATCTTCATCAAGACACATCATCTTAGGACAGCATCAGGTTTGCCCCCTTGTGGAACATGTATTCATAGTTTTCTTAGAATACTCTACAAAGTCTTGTTTATTCGCCACGACTTCGACTTATCTAAATTTCTAAAAACTCGAACGTGACATAACTCTTATGGTGTTGTTTCCACGAATCTCTAGATGTTCCTTTGTATGTTAACCGAGTGTTTGCTCATTTCGATCTCTAAGTCTAAATGATAACTATAATCCTGATAAGAGATAATATTATACCATATGTATCTAATACATAACGATTATGATATCTAGACATTTCAACACTTTGAAATTGTCCAATTATCTATAATTTGTGAAACATTTTTCACGAGTCCTTTTATGCCAAAATTAACTGAAATACTTTAGTCATGTCGATCAAATCAAAGAGACTTTTGTATTCTTGTTAATTCAATATCCTCCTTCATTTTGAAATCTTTTGAACAATTCAAAACTATTTCAAACTTATGTTCATTAAGTAAATACGTCTATTCACTTAAGTCCACAATTAAGTAATGATTTCCACTATCTTGTTGAAAATAGGATACATCACTATGTATTTCTTCGCATATCACCTTTTTACCGGAATGCGGAGTTTTAGTCATTCTGCCCAGCGAGGCATGGTTTTACAAAGTCTCTAGATCAAGCATCTAAGACCCCGATCTTCATTGATAATGAAATACATGCAATAACCAAAATGGCTTAAACTATAGTGTCATGTCATCATTAAACTTTGGATCTCTTTTAGCATTTTAATCCTTTATAAATGTTTAAACTATTATCATTAAAATAGTGATGAGAATAACTCATTTATAATCGTAATGTTACCATAAAGGTATTATTCATAAGAACAGTACAACTGGCTTGTAACTTATTTATATGAACAATCGTCTCGCCAAAAGCAATACACACAAACAAGGATTACAAAATTATATTCAAGTCCACTAATCCAAATGATAAACCTTTGAGGAAAGGGGTGATGTCGGCCATCAACTGTTTTTCTTGCCGTCATCATGCCACATTGCCTCAATTCTAGCAATTCTCAAGCAAACCATCCTGTTTTCACAAAACGGGACAAGTATCAAATACTTTACAAACTACAACGAGTTTTGCGAGAAGCACATTTATAATTTGTATATCTAACATATACCATTTTTCATTCATGACCTACATTGCAATCAAGACCTTCTGAGAGTTCATAACTCTAATGCAAGATTGCTACGTGTTTCTCCAAATACTCCCTTCTTCATCCATCATGGAAGAAAACTCATCCAATGGCTCATACTTTATGTGCCTAATCTTGTAGAATACAAGATTGTAATCCAACTCTCCCTCGAATGGAGAATGGCTTATTGGATGATTACAGAGAACACACAAACATTGCGGAATCATCGGATTATCTCCTAATGGTCATTGTATCAAGAAGAGAAGATCAACTTTTACGAGGATATCCCTCGGGCGTGGGTATTAATCTATGAAGTTGGACCCTTTTGCTAAGTTCCATATCAAGCAATAAATTTCCCATGGTTGCAAAGGACCTCAATGGGATAGGCCATGATCTACTAAGATATTTGCAAATAGACATCTAGACTAAGTTCATAATATGAGTTCAATTTTCAATTGATCTCCCACTAAAATTGTCATCCCCTGGACTATTTTAGTGATCACATGATCCCAATCCTCTACACCTCCCCCGATCGTCATGGCCATCAGTGCAGCATCAAAGATAGACATTCCCCAATGTCAATCACATCAACCATGTGACTCATTCTTGGCCTTTCGGTCTCTTGTGTTCCGAGGCCATGTCTACACATGCTAGGCTCGCCAAATCTAACTTGTGTGTATTTGCTGTGCAACATGGCTTACACCCACTGTATGCGAATGTAGATATGTCTAGCCCCCGATCATCACGGTCGTCTTCATAAGGGCAAACTTTCTTGGTGATGCACACACAAGGGGAACACTACCATTGGAATTATATAGGTATTATCTTATTTGCTACCGTTGAGTATCTAATACTAGCATATAATAAGATATAAAGTAGGTATCAACATCACATGTGTATTGTGATATGATATGGTCCTTCTTCTTGCGCCTTGATCTCCATTGAGCGCTCCGGCATGATCTCCATCTTGCCCATGGTTTGACGCCAAATCCACGCCAACAGGTCATCCATCGGAACGATGGCTATTACTATACTACTTAGTAACATAAAAGTAAACTACTTTACCTTCATAACGACCAATACCATATCATAACACAAGCCCTCCTGCAAAACAAAGTTAGACGCCTCTACTTTATCTTTGTAAGTTTTACGTTGTTGTTAGGGATTTCGCAATAGAACCGTTTCTAATCTACGAACTTCCAACCATAACATAGATCCTACAGTTGTCTCTATTATACCCCTTTCGGGGGCCTCCATTGTAAATGCTATATCAACTATTGAATGAGAGACAGACACCCGCTAGACACTTATACAGTACAAGTCGTATGTTGAGCGTGGAACCAGTCTCGTGTACGAATACACGTAAGGTCAGTTCGGGCCGCTTCATCAAACAATACCGCGATAGAAACAATTACACGTTAGAGGGTAACAACTAAGGGATCAATTCTCGCACAATTCTTGTGCGTACTGGCCGTACTTCACTCCTACGCATAGATCGGCTTTGATACCACTAAAGGGTTCCGCAATAGAAAACAAAAAAATTCCTACGTTGGAACCTCCTAAACTGCCCAAGATCTATCTATGTAGTAATACGGTAACGACCGGAGCGTAGAGAATACATACCCTTGTAGACTGTATGCGGTTAACGTTCCGAGGGGAACGTAGTTGAATTAGTCGAACTCGTAGCTGACCTCAAGGTCGTGAAGCTCCTCGCAGGTCACCCCTTGCTCCTTCTTCATCGTGCAGCAGCTCCGGCTCACGACATCCAAGGTGCCTCAAGTGAGGCCCCTCGTGGTTTCGTACACATATGGTGTACGATGACGACCTCTGACTCCTTGATCCATGCCGGGAGTGCAGAAGTAGATCTCCGGCTTGGCATTCCTGCAGCGCAACGGCATGCTGCAGGTGCGATGTCTTTTGCATGGACAATCCTTACTTGGTACCGTACCAACGCATGGAGACGAGAGAGAGAGAGAGATGGAAGGAGAAAGTCAACCAAAGGACTTCTCCAAATATTGGTGTGTTTATTCCCACCCAGGGGCACCCCTTTATATAGGGGGACGGGTGTGCCCTCCCCTTTGGGTTTCCCATGTGGGACTAAACAAGGGAGAGAGGGGGAGGTGCATGGGCCGGTCGGCCAGGGGTGGGCCCCACCCCGCGCACAGCCCTAGGCTGGTCGAGTGGGCCCCCTTGAGGCGGCTAGGCCTTGGCCCTTGGTGTTGGAATTATGCCCTAGAGGCAATAATAAAGATGTTATTATTATAATTCTTGTTCGTGATAAAGTTTATATTCCATGCTAGAATTGTATTAAGCGGAAACTTTAATACTTGTGTGGTTTGTGAACAACACCGTGTCCCTAGTACGCCTCTATGGACTAGCTCATTGATCAATGATGGTTAAGGTTTCCTAACCATAGACATGAGTTGTCAATTGATAATGAGATCATATCATTGGGAGAATGATATGGTGGACAGACCCAAACTAAGCGCAGCAATTAGATCGTGTCATTATGTTCATCTTTGCGAAGCTTTTCCTATGTCAAATATTGTATTCCTTAGACCATGAGATAATGCAACTCCCTGGTATCGGAAGAAAGCTTTGAGGTCATCAAACGTCATCCTATGAGAGGGTGATCATAAAGGTGTCTCTCAGGTGATCGGAAAGTATCTGTTGGGTTGTATGTATCGAGATGGGATTTGTCCCTCCCAAGTCGGAGAGATATACTTCGGGCCCACTCGGTAATCGATATCAACTCCGCTTGCAAGCATGTGGTTAAGGAGTTGATCACAAAGTGATATTGGATTACGGAACGAGTAAAGTACTTGCTGTGAACGAGATTGAACTAGGTATGACGGTACCGACGATCGAATCTCGGGCAAGTAAAATATCGCGAGACGAAGGGAATATATATATGGGATTGATTGAATCCTGGCATCGTGGTTCATCCTATATGATCATCGATGAATGTGTGGGAGTCAATATGGGTGCCCAGACCCCGCTGTTGATTATTGATAGAAGATCATGTCTGCATATTCTCGAACCCGCAGGGTCACACACTTAACGTGTCTCGACGCTAGGATAGATTGGATACTTGGTTTATGAATTTTTGTTCGGAGTCTCGGATGGGATCCGGGACATCACGAGAGGTTCCGGAATGGTCCGCAGAATAAGATTCATATAAGGCAGTGCAGTTTTTGGAGTTCGGAATTGTTCCGGATTAATCGGTATTGTACCGGAAGCTTCTAGAACCTTCCGGAAGGGGGCCAACGTGGTCCCACCTTCCGGGAGGGGGCATGGGCCTATGAGGGAGTGTCCTGGCCGCATTGGGCCAGGGGAACAAGGCCCCATAGGGCCCAGCCGATTCTAGATAGATTTAACTCGTTTAAATCTAGGGATAGAATTTCTAGATAAGGGGATAAGTTTAAATCGTTTAAACTAGAGATAGGCTTGGAGGAGGGGCTAGGGCTGGCCGCCGCCACCCCCTCTATAAATAGAGGGCTGGTGCGCCCCCTCCCCCCTACACACATCTCCCTCCAAGCCCTAGTAGCCCTGCTGCCTTCCTCTCTCCCTCCCGACTGTTTGTAGGCGAAGCCCTGCAGCAGAAATTCTCCACCATATACACCACGCCGTCGTGCTGTAGATCCAATCCATCTCTCCACCATACTTGCTGGTCCGAGGAAGGAGGAGACGTCGAGGTGCTGCACGTGTGCATCTCACGGAGGCACCGCCACTTGTGGTGCTAGATCGGATCGGATCGCGAGGAGGAGAAGCGAGTACGACTACATCACCCACGTTCCGACGAACGTTCCGCTGTGCGAATCTTCAAGGGTATGAAGATCTGATCCAATCTCTCTCGTTGTTTGCATCTCCTAGATTAGATCTTGGCTTTCCCTCTGTTCGCTTCTGTAGAAAATTTTGATTTACTATGCTGCGAAACCCTTCAGTGGTATCAGAGCTAGATCTATGCGTAGATGTGATTCACGAGTAGAACGCAACATGGTTGTTGCGGGCGTTGATGTTTTCTGTTGCAAGCCTCTTGTTTGTGTTCTTCTTATGACGCGGGATAGTGAGATTGAAGCGGTCCAGGCCAACCTTACGCGACATCGTTCGCGAGACCGGCTCCGCACTTGACGTGTGGCTTGTACCACACATGCGGCTGGTGGATGTCAGTTTCTCTCACTATAGTTGTCATGGGATTAACACCGGAGTTTGGCAACCATAATATCACTGTTGTGGCTTTCCGTAGGTAAGAATCGTTCTTAGCATCTACTCCCATAAGCCACGTAAAACATGCAACAACAAAGTAGAGGCGTCTAACTTGTTTTTGCAGGGAGTGTTTTCTGTGATATGGTATGGCCCAAGATGTGATGTGTATAATGTATGCGATGATCATGTTTTGTAATGTTTCACGACTTGCATGTCGATGAGTACACAACTGGCAGGAGCCATATGGTTGTCTTTATAATTGTGTATGACCTGCGAGTCAACTTATTATACGCCATGTAATAGCTTTACTTTATCGCTAAGTAGTTAGCAATAGTTGTAGTTGCTATTCGTGGTGGAGGCAATCATGGTGGAGTGATGGAGATCATGCCGGAACGCACAAGATGGAGATCATTGCGCGAAGATTGGCTATACCATGTCACATAAAGTTATATGCATGTGATGTTTATCCTTTTATGTATCTTATTATGCTTAGATCGCGACGGTAGCATTATAAGATGATTCCTCACTTAAAGATCAAGATAAAAACTGTGTTCTCCCCAAGTATGCACCGTTGCGAAAGTTCGTCGTGTCCAAGCATCACGTGATGATCGGGTGCCATAGACTCTACGCTCGCATACAACGGGTGCAAGCCAGTTTTGCACACGCGGAAATACTTGGGTCTAACTTGACGAGCCTAGCATGTACAGACATGGCCTCGGAACACAAGAACCGAAAGGTTAAGCATGAGTCATATGAATGATATGATCGACACTTCGTTGTCCACCATTGAAACCACATCTCTTCTCGTGAAGATCGGATTAGGTGTGATGAATTTGGATCGTGTTCACTAAACAACTTGAGGGATGTTGAATTTAGTGGGAGTTCATCTAGTAATTTGATTAAGTTGAACTATTTATCATGAACATAGTCTAAATTGTACTTGCAAATACTGTAGATCACATGGCCAAGTCCAACTTCAACTTCAACGTTTTTGCTGAGAAAGAAAAGCTTAGAAACAATGGGTCTAACTTCACCAACTGGTTCCGCAATCTAAGAATCATTCTGTCTGGCGGACAAAAGGACTATGTCCTTGAGAAAGCGTTAGGTAACCCCCCTGCTGCAACTGCGCCGGCTGATGAGAAAGCTGTCTATCAGTCGCGCAAAGATGATTATAGTGTGATTAAGAGCACCATGTTGTTTGCTATGGAACCGGAACTTCAAAATCGTTTTGAAAACTATCCCGGGCCCTTTGAGATTCTCGAGGAGCTGAAAACCATGTTTCAGACTCATGCCCGTTCCGAGAGATATGAGATCTCTGAGAAGTTCTTTAACTGCAAGATGGAGGAAGGGAGTTCCGTTAGTGAGCACGCCATTAAGATGTCGGGCTACACTCAACGCCTTGAGCAACTGGACTGCAAGATTCCAGAGGAGCTCAAGATTGACAGGGTTCTGCAATCACTCCCTCCCAGCTACAAAAGTTTTGTAGTGACTCATAATCAGATTGGTTCCACTGATACGATCACCGAGCTCTTTGCAAAGCTGAAGGCTGCGGAGGTGGACATCAAGAAGGATAATCATGTGTTGATGGTCAACAAGCCCTCCTTCAAGAAAGGTAAAGGTGCAAAGAAGCCCTTCAAGAAAGGCGGCGGCAAGCGCGTTGCCCCTGCTGAGAAGAAGCTCAAGTCTGGTCCCAAGCCGGACACTGAGTGCTTCTATTGCAAGGACAAGGGTCACTGGAAGCGCAACTGTCCGAAGTACTTAGCGGACAAGAAGGCTGGCACCATCAAAGGTATATTTGATATACATGTTATTGATGTTTTCCTTACTAGCCCTCGTTGTAGTGCCTGGGTATTTGATACCGGTTCAGTTGCTAATATTTGTAACTCGAAACAGGAGCTACGGAATAGACGACGGCTTGCGAGGGATGAGGTGACGATGCGCGTTGGCAACGGATCAAGAGTTGATGTGATGGCCGTCGGCACGCTCTCCTTAGTTTTACCTTCGGGATTAGTTTTAAACCTTAATAAATGTTATTATGTGCCTGCGTTGAGCATGAACATTATTTCTGGATCGTGTTTATTGCAAGACGGTTATTCATTTAAATCGGAGAATAATGGTTGTTCTATTTATATGAGTAACATCTTTTATGGTCATGCACCCCTTGTGAATGGTTTATTTCTTCTAAATCTCGAAAGGGATGAAACACACATCCATAACATTGAGGCTAAGAGATGCAAAGTAGATAGTGATAATACTACTTATTTGTGGCACTGTCGTCTAGGTCATATTGGTGTAAAGCGCATGAAGAAACTCCATTCTGATGGACTTTTGGAGTCTCTTGATTTTGAATCATTTGACACATGCGAACCATGCCTCATGGGCAAGATGATCAAAACCCCGTTCTCCGGTATGATGGAGCGAGCAACGGACTTGTTGGAAATCGTACATACCGATGTATGCGGACCGATGAGTGTTTCGACGCGCGGTGGATATCGCTATTTTCTCACTTTTACCGATGACTTAAGTAGATATGGGTATATCTATTTAATGAAACATAAATCTGAAACGTTTGAAAAGTTCAAAGAATTTCAGAATGAAGTGGAGAACCATCGTAACAGAAAGATTAAGTTTCTACGATCCGATCGTGGGGGCGAATATTTGAGTTATGATTTTCTCACGCATCTCAAAGCAAGTGGAATCGTTTCACAACTCACGCCACCCAGAACACCACAGCGCAATGGTGTGTCTGAACGCTGGAATTGAACCCTATTAGATATGGTCCGATCGATGATGTCTCTTACTGATTTGCCGTTATCATTTTGGGGTTATGCATTAGAAACCGCTGCATTCACTTTAAATAGGGCTCCATCTAAATTCATTGAGACGACACCGTATGAACTGTGGTTTGGTGCTAAACCTAAGTTGTCGTTTCTTAAAGTTTGGGGATGCGAAGCTTACGTCAAGAAGTTGATGCCGGACAAGCTCGAACCCAAAGCGGAGAAATGCGTCTTCATAGGATACCCTAAGGAAACTATTGGGTATACCTTCTATCACAGAACCGAAGGCAAAGTGTTTGTCACAAAGAACGGTTCCTTTCTTGAGAAGGAGTTTCTCTCGAAAGAAGTGAGTGGGAGGAAAGTAGAGCTAGACGAGGTTATTGAACCTTCTCTTGAATTGGAGAGTAGCGCAGCACCTGAAATTGTTCCAGTGCCGCCTGCACCAACAATAGAGGAAGCAAATGACAAGGATCATGAAGCTTCGGACGATGCTGCTACTGAACGTCGCAGGTCGACAAGGTCGCGTGCCCCTCCTGAGTGGTACGGCAACCCTGTCTTGACTGTCTTGTTAGTAGAAGACAGTGAACCTACGAACTATGAGGAAGCGATGATGAGCCCAGACTCTGAGAAATGGCTAGAAGCCATGAAATCCGAATTGGGATCCATGAGCGAAAACCAAGTATGGACTTTGGTGGACCCTCCTAGCGACCGAAAGGCCATTGAGTGCAAATGGATCTTCAAGAAGAAAACGGATGCGGATGGTAATGTTACCGTCTATAAAGCACGGCTTGTTGCGAAAGGTTTTCGACAAGTTCAAGGTGTTGACTACGATGAGACTTTCTCTCCCGTAGCGATGTTTAAGTCCATTCGTATTTTATTAGCAATTGCTGCGTTTCATGATTATGAAATATGGCAAATGGATGTCAAGACTGCTTTCCTCAATGGCAACATTGATGAAGAGTTGTATATGATGCAACCCGAAGGTTTTGTCGATCCTAAGGATGCTGATAAAGTATGCAAACTTCAGCGTTCCATTTATGGACTGAAGCAAGCATCTCGGAGTTGGAACCTTCGTTTTGATCAAGTGATCAAGAGCTTTGGATTTGTTCCAAATTGCTACGAAGCTTGCATCTACAAGAAAGTGAGTGGGAGCTCGGTGACGTTTCTGGTATTATATGTGGATGACATATTGATTATTGGAAATGACATCAACATGCTTAACGATGTGAAGAGTTATTTGAACAAGTGTTTTTCAATGAAAGACCTAGGTGAAGCTGCTTATATATTGGGCATCAAGATCTATAGAGATAGACAAAGACGCCTGATAGCTTTAAGCCAAAGTACATATCTAGACAAAGTTCTGAAAAGGTTCAGAATGGATAAGGCAGGGAAAGGTTCAGTGCCTATGTTGTCAGGTAAGATATTGAGCAAGGCTCAGTGTCCAGCTACGGTAAATGATAGGGAAGCTATGAGCAAAGTGCCTTATGCCTCGGCCATAGGTTCCATCATGTATGCCATGCTGTGTACTAGACCGGATGTGTCCAATGCTCTTAGTTTGACGAGCAGATATCAAAGTGATCCAGGAGTGGAACACTGGACAGCCGTGAAGAACATCCTAAGGTACCTAAATAGGACTAAAGAAATGTTCTTAGTCTATGGGGGTGATGAGCAGCTCGTCGTAAAAGGTTACGTCGATGCTAGTTTCGACACCGACAAGGATGATTCTAAATCTCAGATAGGATACGTGTATATTTTGAATGGAGGAGCTGTGAGCTGGAGAAGCTGCAAGCAAAGCGTGATCGCGGGATCTACAGTAGAAGCGAAATACATGGCTGCTGCAGAAGCGTCAAGTGAAGGAGTTTGGATCAGAAACTTCATCACTGAGCTTGGCGTGGTTCCAAGTGCATTGGACCCACTGGAGATATTGTGTGACAACACTGGCGCCATAGCACTCGCTAAGGAACCAAGATATCATCCAAAGACCAAGCATATCAACCGCAAGTTTCATATAATCCGAGATTATATAGCAGATGGAGATCTGAAGATCAGCAAAGTACATACAGATCTGAATGTCGCAGATCCATTGACTAAACCTCTGCCACGTGTAAAACATGATCAGCACCTCAGTGCCATGGGTGTGAGATTGTTGCCAAATGTAAACTAGATTATTGACTCTAGTGCAAGTGGGAGACTGTTGGAATTATGCCCTAGAGGCAATAATCAAGATGTTATTATTATAATTCTTGTTCGTGATAAAGTTTATATTCCATGCTAGAATTGTATTAAGCGGAAACTTTAATACTTGTGTGGTTTGTGAACAACACCGTGTCCCTAGTACGCCTCTATGGACTAGCACATTGATCAATGATGGTTAAGGTTTCCTAACCATAGACATGAGTTGTCAATTGATAATGAGATCATATCATTGGGAGAATGATATGGTGGACAGACCCAAACTAAGCGCAGCAATTAGATCGTGTCATTATGTTCATCTTTGCGAAGCTTTTCCTATGTCAAATAGTGTATTCCTTAGACCATGAGATAATGCAACTCCCTGGTATCGGAAGAAAGCTTTGAGGTCATCAAACGTCATCCTATGAGAGGGTGATCATAAAGGTGTCTCTCAGGTGATCGGAAAGTATCTGTTGGGTTGTATGTATCGAGATGGGATTTGTCCCTCCCAAGTCGGAGAGATATACTTCGGGCCCACTCGGTAATCGATATCAACTCCGCTTGCAAGCATGTGGTTAAGGAGTTGATCACAAAGTGATATTGGATTACGGAACGAGTAAAGTACTTGCTGTGAACGAGATTGAACTAGGTATGACGGTACCGACGATCGAATCTCGGGCAAGTAAAATATCGCGAGACGAAGGGAATATATATATGGGATTGATTGAATCCTGGCATCGTGGTTCATCCTATATGATCATCGATGAATGTGTGGGAGTCAATATGGGTGCCCAGACCCCGCTGTTGATTATTGATAGAAGATCATGTCTGCATATTCTCGAACCCGCAGGGTCACACACTTAACGTGTCTCGACGCTAGGATAGATTGGATACTTGGTTTATGAATTTTTGTTCGGAGTCTCGGATGGGATCCGGGACATCACGAGAGGTTCCGGAATGGTCCGGAGAATAAGATTCATATAAGGCAGTGCAGTTTTTGGAGTTCGGAATTGTTCCGGATTAATCGGTATTGTACCGGAAGCTTCTAGAACCTTCCGGAAGGGGGCCAACGTGGTCCCACCTTCCGGGAGGGGGCATGGGCCTATGAGGGAGTGTCCTGGACGCATTGGGCCAGGGGCACAAGGCCCCATAGGGCCCAGCCGATTCTAGATAGATTTAACTCGTTTAAATCTAGGGATAGAATTTCTAGATAAGGGGATAAGTTTAAATCGTTTAAACTAGAGATAGGCTTGGAGGAGGGGCTAGGTCTGGCCGCCGCCACCCCCTCTATAAATAGAGGGCTGGTGCGCCCCTCCCCCCTACACACATCTCCCTCCAAGCCCTAGTAGCCCTGCTGCCTTCCTCTCTCCCTCCCGACTGTTTGTAGGCGAAGCCCTGCAGCAGAAATTCTCCACCATATACACCACGCCGTCGTGCTGTAGATCCAATCCATCTCTCTACCATACTTGCTGGTCCGAGGAAGGAGGAGACGTCGAGGTGCTGCACGTGTGCATCTCACGGAGGCACCGCCACTTGTGGTGCTAGATCGGATCAGATCGCGAGGAGGAGAAGCGAGTACGACTACATCACCCACGTTCCGACGAACGTTCCGCTGTGCGAATCTTCAAGGGTATGAAGATCTAATCCAATCTCTCTCGTTGTTTGCATCTCCTAGATTAGATCTTGGCTTTCCCTCTGTTCGCTTCCGTAGAAAATTTTGATTTACTATGCTGCGAAACCCTTCACTTGGCCCTTCCCCCTTTTGGTTTTTCCTCATGGGCCCTTTTTCCCTAGGAAGTTTAGCCCATTAGTGGAATACCCTTTCAAATTAGATTTTAATATGATATTTAATATTAATTACATTAATTAATATTTAAATACATATTATAAAATCCGATTTGACCCGAAACACCTTTCGGTTTCCTTTCGATTTCCTCCGAACGACTTTGGAACTTTCTCGGAATGATTCCGGTTCTCTCGTGAAACTTTTTCGGTTTCCTTTTCTCTTTCGTATGGTGATTCCAACTTACAGAGGATCTCTAGCTCATCGTACCCTTAAGTGTATTTCCCCACGGCTCGGGAATGGCACATACATGATCTCCATCAATGATCAATATCGGGATCGGGATGCCCATAATGACCCCTATGCATTCCACGATGATAATGTCATTTGAACCATAAACAATCATTTCCCATTCCCATTGCCACTTGATACCTAGTTCATCCGACATTTGATCTACGGTATCTCCATACCTTCGTTCGATCTCATTACCGATGAACTTGTTTTCTCGTTTCTGTGTCGTTGCATTCCGTGACCCAGTCACACGCTTGAAAGCTTTGTTAATGCAATGTCACCGAGATGGCCACTAATGTATCTGTCCGTTACATGGATGGGCAAATCCTGGTCTTGATATGTACTCCTTTACACGCCCCTTGGGAAACCTGAGTGGCACCTTTTCGATCATCCAGTCACGGAATGATACTTGATAACCATCTAAGCTCCCTCCAGAACAGTGATTTGCATTATCTCATAGTCTAAGGATAGGTTATGAGGTTTCCTTAGTTTTATCATTAATGGTGAACTTTGTAACTAGATCTTATTAAGATACAACTGGTTAGGTTGTTTGTCTATCACATCATTCAACTAATGATGTGATCTCATTGTCAATTGGCATAAATACCCATGATCTCGAAACCCTAGATCATCTTCATGACCAATGAACTAGTTCGCTAGAGGTAACTAGAGACTTGGTTTGTTTACATACCACACGTGTATTAACGTTTCGTATTAATACAGTTATAGCACAGTATGAAACTATTATGAACTAAGTGAGATATGACAATAAAAACCTATTTATTATTTGCCTCTAGGGCATATCTCCTTCACGGGACACCATCCATGCCAAGTGTAGCAAGTTCCAAGGCTCCTACGAGATGGTGATGAAAAGAAAAATAAGTGGCATGATGCTTGTTGACATGGTAAAACCTCTTCCTCTCTCTGTCGAGTCGATGTCTTGCATATGCATTGAGCCATTGTTGGCATCCATATGTAGGTCATGGAAGCAATGGAGCACTTTAAAAAGGTGAATGATAACAAGGCCTTCACATCGTCCCATTGTTGGACGTTGATCAAGGACTACAAAAAATGGGAGATTAGCTATGCCCCTTGGAAAGAACTTGACAACAAGAAGAAGGATAAAGAGCAATTCTTCTACGGGCGGTGCCATCGACCTAGACGATAGCAATGACGAAGGCTTCGTCAACCCTGTAGGCAATGGGACTGCCGCCCGTGCCTGCCGGCCTAGAGGCCACAAGGCTACGAAGGACGACATCGCCCTCCAGGATGGTTCCTTGGCATTCCAGGAGACCTTGAGGAAGATCCTGGAGAAGAAGGAAGAGGCCATCGCTGAAAGGGAAGAGAGACGACGCAAAGAGAAAGAGGCCACCACTAAAACCTTTGTCAAGCCCTAGACGAGGTCTATTAAGGTGGAGGAGGCCAACACCAAGGCTAGGTTAATGGAGATCGAGGCCAAGACAAAAGCGAAAGAAGCCGAAGCCAAGACCAAGGAGGTCGAGGCCAGGTCTAGGGTGGCGGAGGCGGAGGCTAAGGGCAAGGAGGCCGAAGCCAAGATCATGGCTGAGGAGAATACCATCATGCTCACCGACCTGGACACCATCGCCGATCCTGATCGCAGGGCTTGGATCGTGAGGAGGCAGCAGACCATCCGGGCTCGCGATGCTTGAACGGCAATGGCGATGTGAATGCAACTTTTTGGACACAGAAGTTGCCAGTTTTTGGACATTGTGAATAATATTGCCTCATTTTGCATATTTCAGATTCACTGGCCACTTGTTGGCGATGCCCAAAGGACGATGGCACATGGCTGCCATATTATTTGATAGTCAATTTATGTGCTATTTGCTTGTCAATTTGAGTGGTTAAGCTGATTGGCAAAGTCTTGGCCAATGATGATGCCAAGAAACGTTAGGACGGACAGATGGATCGCGTCGCTGGGCGCGGCTGACCGAACCATGATCCAAAAGCGACCACGGCCTAATCCAAACGGACAAATTCGGTAGGCCGTTTGGATTGGCCGGTGGAGATACCCTAAAGGTGCATTTGTCATGCGTTGCAGTACGTATATGTATGAACTTCAAAATCAACGTTTAGACGGTTTAGTCTCTAATTGTCGACTGACTTTGTATATTTGATTTTTGTTTGCGAGTCAATTCTATTTATTTGCTCTGCAGTTATATTATTTCGTGATCCACGCGCAGTTCCACACATTCCAGTGTGACTCGATTTTATTTTTTATGTTTTTGTGAATGGACTTGATTTTATACTATAACAGAAAGAGGTTACTATCATTTGATTTTTTAATGGTTAAAACCAACTGATTATATTTGACTTTACTCCCGCCGGTCCATACTAATGACCTCTACTTTATGTAAATATAAATAAATCTAGTTTAAATACTAATACCCCCATTCTAGAGCTTAATGTTTATATTTTTTTTTAGAAGTTAAACTATGAAAAGTTCGACCAAACTTTAAAAAAACTATGATATTATATAGATATCATGTGAAACTATGTTTCATGATGTATCAAACGGTATGGATTTTATATTGTAAATATTAATATATTTTTCTAAAAGCTTAGTTAAATTTATATAGTTTAACTTTAAAAACAAATATAAGTCTTAAGTTTTGGGACAGAGAGAGTACTTATCTAGATACATGCGAAGAATCTAGATAAATTTGACCGGAGGGAGTAACATTATTCTGCAAGTTCACGTCTCAAGGTTAGTTTGTCTAAGGGCATCTACTATATTGGTAATAAGACTATCTACAAGTAAAATGTAGTACTCCCGCTGTCCTGAAATACCCTGCATTCTGGGTTTAGTCAAAGTCAAACTTTGTAAAGTTTGACCAAATATATTGAAAAATTTATGTACACCTATAATACAACATAAGTGCCATTAGAATCGTCATAAGATATATTTTCATAATATATACATTCGGTGCTATAGATGTTTATAGTTTTTTCTATATATTCTACCAAACTTTATAAAGTTTGACTTTGACTAAACCCAGAATGCAGGGTATTTTAGGACAGAGGGAGTACTTATAGATGACCGTATAAATAGTGGAGGCTACCTATAATCTGTCCACAATCTTAAAAGCTTACAGGTTGTCCACAAGCTGGTTGGTCATCCCAAGTAATACAATAATACTACTTTTACAATTACAGTACACAATGTAATAAAAAACAATATCCAGGAATTGAAACTTGCGTGAAGGAGGTTGTGAGGCATGTTTCTTTCCGACAATCTCTCTGACACATGGAGCCCAACTTATGGAGTGCTTTTGCAGTGAAGCAATATGTTTGCCACAAGCCTGCAGAGT
The DNA here is from genome assembly GCA_916181665.1 of Avena sativa. Classification (NCBI taxonomy): domain Eukaryota; kingdom Viridiplantae; phylum Streptophyta; class Magnoliopsida; order Poales; family Poaceae; genus Avena; species Avena sativa. The sequence continues at coordinate 451,148,457 of OV702295.1, read as the reverse complement.
GGGTCTCATCTTATGACCATTTTGACTATACATAGATGATGCCCTAATTGAGTCGCCCCAGGATGACGTGACAGGCCCCCTCCATTGTGTCACCACGTCACCACGTCAGTCCATAGAAACCCATGACAGGCGGCTGCCCTGCATGAGTTGAGACCCGAAAGAAACAACCACAGTTCAACTTAGAGCAGCTGATACCGTATATTGGCTGACCCATAAATTTTTGCGTCAATATGCGGTACCGAGGCTAAAAAAAAGCCTAACAACATACCATAAAAGACTGAATACTACTTTTTTTGCGGTATTCCGTATCGAGGCCCATCCGTCCCGCATATATTCGGTGCGGGGTCCTGGATGCGGTAACTCATATCCATTTTTCCCTTCCTCCCTGCCTAGAAACCCTCGCGGCCACCTGCCCACATCTCCGATTCCAGCCACATCCGTCGTCGAAAAACACATCTCCGCCGCCAACCTTCGTGTCCACTCCCCATCTTGCCATGGCCACCCAATCGAGACCCGATTTGGGCGCACACCACCGCGCTTCTCCGGGCTGCGGCCGGAGATCCGGCCTGCAAGCTCGCCCGGCTCTACCGTCAGAGGAGAAGTAAAGCGAGCGTCTCTCCGAGAAGGGACACGGTCGTGGCGCCCTTGGGCGCACCCGCGCGACCCTGCCGCTGCCAGCCGACCTTGCCACGGACGATGCTAAGGAGCTCTTGATGGCCGAAATCTGCGCGCTCCCGCCGGTCGTCCACGAGCCCGCTGCCGACGACGAGCACGAGGAGCTCTTGGTGAACGAGGCCAAGTTCAACTCCCTATGCACCGCGCTCATGGACATCATGCAGCGCCGGAAGGGCCCCCGCCTCGCGCGCAGGGCGGAGAAGCGTGATCTTCGTCGTGCCAGTCACCTCTCCCTCCGCGAGCACTTAGCGCGGCTCGAGGCCCTCGAAGCCGACCACCCCGACGAGTACTTCACCAGCGATGACTACGCCAACAACACCGAGGAGTAAACGCGCGGTGCCTCCGCCGTAGATGATCCGGTGAGTAGGTACCGCCGGTGAAGCTACGTAGATGCTAGGTGAAGTCTGCATGCGGGGCGCGGCTTTTTGGCTAAACTTATGTAGAGCTCGATGATCAAAACCTTCCCTGTGTATGAATCTACGCCAATGTGTGATTTTTTTAAAAAAATATGTAGTTTGAATTAGTGCATATATATTCTATTTTCATACTGCAAACCAGAATTTCACATCCGTGTTTTGCCGTACCGTTTCGGGATGCGCTACCTACTAGACATACTCGTACAAAACCAGGAGGGACGGCCACGCCGCGAACACGCGCCGGCCGGCCGTGCGGGAGGACCCCCTCGATCTGCTCCACGCCCCTGTTCCGAAACCAGTTCGCATGTTGGCTCGAGGAACGCATCAACCGCGGTCGCACTCGGAACACCGGCCACCACCACGGCACCACGTCCGGGCGAACTGGCCATCGACGTACTGGTACTGCGGCAACAACCACAGACGCCGACGCGTACAGGCACGGCGTGCGGCGAGATCGACACCGCAGAGCGTGTAGCAAGTGTGATCATGGCAGCAGGGTTTAGTTGCTGCATAGTGGCTGCAGGATGATGACGTGGCACGCCCTCCCGCGGTGCCTGTCCATTCTGCCACGTCACTCCAAAGAAGCTTCGCTATCCAAAACCTGAAGCAGCCCACTGGTACTACTTGAATCGGTTCAGACTTCAGACCAGACAACGCCGCAGCGCGACATGTACAAGTCCAAGAGGCCGATCGACGACCCACGCCGAGAAACGAAAGCACGCACGGCGTGGCACGGGCGCGCGCGCATGCAGAGGAGCTAGCTCGCGGGCCTGCACCATGAGCCGACCGAGGCCGAGAAGCAAGGCACGCCTCTCTCCTCCGCTCCCGCCGGCAGCGGACCTGCTCCGGTGCCTCCTCCTCCTCGCCGCCGCCGTCGCCGTCCCCTCCGTGCCGGCCGTCGCCGACTCGTCAGCGGCGTCGCCGGTGATCGTCGCAACACTGTGCGCCGCCACGCAGGCGGCCGACCCGGAGGGCTTCGACGTGAGCTTCGTCAACACGCTGGAGCTCATCTACCAGAACGTGACCCGCTCCGGGTTCGGCGCCGCCTCATCCGGCACCGGCAACGACTCCGTCTTCGGGCTCGGACAGTGCCTCGCCTACCTCACCCCGACCGACTGCCAGCTCTGCTACGCGCAGAGCCGGGTGAAGCTGCCCCACTGCCTCCCCGCCGACGGCGGCCGCATCTACCTCGACGGCTGCTTCCTCCGCTACGGCGCCGGGAACTTCACCACCAACGCCTCCGACGCCGGCGACACGGCCCTCTGCTCCAACGCCACCGCACCCTCCGCGCCGGCGTTCGCGGCCGCGGCCGCCTCCCTGGTGCGCAACGTCACGGCGACCGCGCCGGGGGAGGAGGGGTACTACTACGCCGGGACGGCGTCCGCGTCGGCCATGCCGTCGTCCGGCGCGTCGCGCGTGTACGCGGCCGCGCAGTGCTGGAGGTCGCTCAACGCCAGCGCGTGCGAGGCGTGCGTCGCCAGCGCGCGCGACCGGGTCGTCGGGCAGTGCCTTCCCGGCGCCGCCGAGGGGTACGGGCTCAACGCCGGATGCTTCGTCAGGTACTCCACGCAGCCCTTCTACCTGCCGGCGGACGCCGCCGCCGGCGGCGGATCATCAAGTGAGTATAGGACACAGATTTTTCTCGGTCTTACCTGCCGTTCCTGGTCCAAGTGTCGTGCCATGTGCCGTGCCGTATCTGAATTTACTGACAGCAACAGCGAATGTCACAGGCTGAAAAAAACTGAAGAAAAAATCCAAATGAATCACCATGAATCTGACATTCTTTTTTTCGTCTGAATTTTCCATGGCAGCCCGGCATATACTCATCATCGTCTTCGCCTCGGTCTTCTCTGGCATGGCAGCCATCGGCATAGCGTTTATCTGGACAAGAATGAGGCAGAGGAGAGACCACCTCCACCACGACGGTATGTGATAAAACTGTAAATTAGAACAGGCCACAGACAACACATACTGCACTCTGGTCTGATTATAGCTTCTGACACTGTGTACTTCCTTCTTGATCGCGCTGCAGACATGGACGGCTCGGGCGAGATAATCCGCGCCATCGCCGCATCACACCTCGCTTTCCGGTACGAGGAGCTGCGCAAGGCGACGGATGATTTCAATCAGATCCACAAGCTCGGCCAGGGCGGCTACGGTTCAGTGTACAAGGTAGGTACATTGCCATGCGAATTGGAACACCACAGCTTGCAGCATTGCTCTTATTGAGATCATCTTCTTGAGATGTTGGGCCTTATCTTATCTGAATTTGGCCTCCGATTACAGGGCGTGCTGCTGGATGGGCGGGAGATCGCCGTGAAGCGGCTGTTCCTCAACACGCGGCAGTGGACGGACCAGTTCTTCAACGAGGTGAAGCTGGTGAGCCAGGTGCAGCACAAGAACCTGGTCAAGCTCCTCGGCTGCAGCGTCGACGGCCCCGAGAGCCTCCTCGTCTACGAGTACCTCTGCAACACCAGCCTCGATCACTACCTCTTTGGTACCAGCTACTCCTCCTGCATCCTGAAAAAAATATTGGTACTTAGTACTTGACATTGTAGTAGATTCCCATGAATTATTTGACATCTTACATGCTTGTTGGCGCAGATGCGTTCAAGAAGAACGCGCTGGACTGGGAGCGGCGGGCGGAGATCATCCTCGGGACGGCGGAGGGTCTGTCGTACCTCCACAACGCCTCCGAGATCAGGATCATACACAGGGACATCAAGGCCAGCAACGTGCTGCTGGACGAGAGGTTCAGGCCCAAGATTGGCGACTTCGGCTTGGCCAGGAACTTCATGGCGGATCAGAGCCACCTCAGCACCGGCCTCGCGGGAACATTGTAAGTTTCAGTTCAATTCTAACTTGATGGCGGGATGGCGGCAAACTTCTCGTGGTACGCAATATGTCTGAAGAAGCACCACCTGACATTGCCAACATTTTTGCAGCGGTTATATGGCACCGGAATACATCGTCCACGGGCAGCTGACGGAGAAGGCGGACATCTACAGCTACGGCGTGCTGGTCCTCGAGATCATCACGGGACGGAAGAACCATAACTCGGTGGCGTCGTCGGCCGAGGGACTCTCCCTCATGGCGCTGGTACATACATTCCTCACATTTCACCCTGTTGTCAAGTATTAGTGCACTGTAGCATTTCAGACAAAACTGATGAGTATATCACTCCTGCTGCCATCTACCCATCTTCAGGTATGGAAGCACTACAATGAGGGCACCATGATGGAGCTCCTGGACCCGAACCTCCGGGAGCAATGCTCGGAGACGGAAGCTCTCAAGGTGTTCCATGTCGGTTTATTGTGCGCACAAGCGTCGCCTAATCTGAGACCCCCAATGTGGAAGGTGGTGGAGATGCTGGGCAGAGCGGATAGGGCGCTGCCACGGCCTACCGAGCCTCCGTTCATCAACGTGAAGGGGTCGAATAGCGACGGCTCGGGGTCGTCGTATTCACTCAAGTCGAACTCCGACAAGTCGCCATTCTCGACGAACCAGTTGTCAGTGAGCGGGGTGCAAGCCAGGTGATTGACACGGTGTGAAGGGTCATCATAACATTTTTTTTCCATCGTTAGGATGATGTTGGAGTACTAACTACAAGTGTTGTGATCACACAATCCTGGTTATGTTAGGATGATGGTGTAAGTAAGCATATAGAGAAATGCCATTTTTCAAATATTCAGAGGAATGCAGTTTTGAACTCCACACATCGACTAGTTAAGCGTAGCAGAAACCAAAATGCTCCCCAAAAACGCACGCACTGATCATGAGACATATAACTCAATGTAAACTACCAAAATCACCTAAGAAAACATCTCTCATCTCTTTTTCGGATGGTCTCTTCACACGGGTTGAGATTTAATCAATGCTTAGCATCAGCTAAAAACAGAGGAAAAAGTCAGAGAATTCACCTAAAACCCAACGAACACGTGACGAGAAGTCAGAGAATTAACACAAAAACACAAGGAACAGGTGACAAAAAGTCAGAGAGTTCGTATGATTTTGATCGAGATGGACACCGATCGCTTCTAGAAAGGAGATCAAATTACCTTTTTGGAAAAGTAAAAACACACGATGACATAACAGAGATGGACCGGCAAACGATTCTGATCTGATCGTTGTCAATTCCGTTTGGGAAAGTCCAAACTTGCTGGCTTGCTGCTGAGAACGGGTGAAGCATGGCTTAATTGACTCGGCCGTCCAAGATGGAGACGGTTCAACAGCCAGCATCAACCATCATCTTTCTTCTTATTCTTTTATTTCTCATTCCGCGACTTATATGCAGTATTTCGTTTGGACATAGAAAAAGCATGTGTGCAGTGAAATTCACATCAGCAAATCCCACAGAAGTAAAGAGAAAAAAATATTACAATAAAATCATAGGACCAAGAATCGGGAAAGTAGTAGTTTTAGGGCATCCTATAACATGTGGGAAAAAAATCCATGCAAGAATATATAGTTATTTCTACCATACTACTATCAGACTCAAAACAAAATTTAGCTAAATTGTGCGCCGCCTTGTCCCATGTTCTCCACCGTTTGCAAACCAAATCGCATAGCTGAAGCTTCAGCTGTTGCAGCATCCATTAGGTTTGTCGTTGGAATTGCACCGCCCGCAATAGCTTGAGGTAAAGACAATCCGACTCTACCGTGGGGAGCATCCCATGTTCTCCACCATTTGCAAACCAAATCGCATAGCTGAAGCTTCAGCTGTTGCAGCATCCATTAGGTTTGTCGTTGGAATTGCACCGCCCGCAATAGCTTCTCCATGATCATAACAAATAATTGTTGCAGCTGCACCCAGACCAGTAGGGCAGAAGGATGCATCAACACTTAACTTAATTATTGTCCAGCAGAAGGCTTGATGCATCTCACCACTTTTTCTTTAGAGGAACTCGAAACTGAACCGCAATTCTGTGTTAACGCCTGAATACAAAAAGGCGATCTTGCTGCAGGTGCCACCGACTCCCCTTTTACTGCTTTGCGCCTTTGCCACCAGATATATTGCAAGCCCATCTGGCCAATCACCTGGGATTTTTTGTTTGGGCTTCTCAGAATTTCTTCAAAGACAACAGAGCCCGGTCTATCTAGTGACACCGCTTGATTAATCACTGCATCCAAGCCTAGAGCACGCCAGACCTCCTTTGCTCTTCTACAAGTGAACATTAAATGCAAAATATCTTCAGGTCCTTGCTTGCAGATCGGGAACTCAGGGGAAATCTTGACTCGCGGTAACGCCTTTGTTACCGAGTTGAAGCTGCAATGGCGGAACCTGCTGTAGCCTGGAGCCACTGTTGCATAGACCAGTGATGCTCAGATAAACCAGGTATGATCGGTGTTCAAGTTACTCTCTCATCAGCAAACGCAGTGAATTTCTGCTATACAGCTTTCCTGATGGGTGGCGAAGGCCAGGCAATGCACATATGAAGGTCACTCGCAATGGCGTCGCCAGGCTTGCAAATGGCGCTTTGGAAGCTGCGATTACAGGGTACAGCGCCATCCTAACATCCAGGATCACACAGGCACAACTCAGCTCGTCCTCTTATCTACTGTCAGATTGAGGAACAAGGCTTGTTGATTCAATGTGTTCTTTGAAGTTCTTTCATATTTAGCGATTACTGTGCTGTGAAATTCACATCAACAGTTCACTGCAAAAGCATATGAAGAAATGTTGCAGTATAAGATTCCATGGAAGTTGGAACCACGACTTGTACACCATATATACAGGTAATAGAACAACTCTGAATATTCAAAGGTTCCCTAAATAATTTTACACCTTCGCCATTTTCCATGCACTTGGATCAACACCCAGCCATTATCATCTCACCTAACTTAATGCATAAACTAGTAGTGCATACTAAAAATTGCTCTAACATTACTCTAAATTGGCCAGTTTCAAAAGTGCAAGTTTAGGCCGAAAATATGGTGGAAACCTGGAACCAGTGCACCTGATTTCGAAAAATTCGAAAAATGCTATTTAAATATTTCAAACTATTATTGAAATAACTAGCATACATTTTAGGGTGATCCTTGTGCAAATTTTCAAGGAAAAATACGACCGTGTGTGACCTACATAGAAAAGAGAAACTGAGACTCTGTTGTACTGTGAATAGTATATGCACACTCCTAATATTGTGAACAATACAATTTGTCATTTTTTGTAGGTTACATACTTTAATATTTTAGGTTGAGACTTAACATGCACATACCTACACATATTATCTACACGTATTCTTCTAATTATTTTTAGTTTTTTCTGGTTGAATACGTCCGAAAATGGGCAGATGAAAAATCTGTTAAATGGCGTATCATAGAGGAGTAATTAAGTTTGCTTTAAGTAGCATTTAAACATGGTGACCAACTAGTCTAGCAAGATTCTCCATAAATTTCTCTCTTTTCTTAATTGCAACGCCACATCATCCTTATGCTTAAGGCTGGTCATAGTGGGGGTAACTTCAATAGTAACTAAGAGTCCAACTCGACACTTTTGCTTATGTGGCAATGAGTTAATTAAGAGATAGATAGATAGAGTAACTAGCTATGTTACTGTAACATCACACATATCAAGGCAAAGTGAGTCTACAATCTAATTAATGTGACATTGCATGTTACCACACATAAGTTATTTCCCACAATGAAGGTAGTAATCTAGACTAATAACATATGCATGTTACTAGTGTAAGTTATTTTGCACTATGACTAGCCTAAATGGCAATAAAAGGGTCATATGTATCAAATGATGCAGAGGCCAAAGTTATGCTCCCCTTTCTGGAAAAATACATGGGCAATGCATTGTTATGCTGCTATGGTAACAACATTGGAGGCCTAACAAAAACATAGTTGATCTGCAACAATATTAAGGTGACATGTACTTTTGAAAGGAATGTAGATCTCATATAGAATATTATATAGAATACAAAGAGTAAATGATGCGATACAAATTCTACATTCAAGTGTAAAGGCTACACAAGGATATACACACATTAACGAAATGCTCCGCATCTTTCCATAACCTTATCTTGAACGCGATCCACACAAAAGAAGATAGAACGTCTCCACGGCCGGAAAATAACTAGGGATCCAAACCACAACCACAATCCAAGGGCAAGTCCAGCAACAATTGAGTAGCACAAGTACAAGGTTTCAATTTGTGAGTCATGTTTCTTGCTCCTGTCCAGTGTTTCCGTAGTACCCGAAGAACTATTGGAACATGAGACGCTCAATGGAAACCCGCAAAGCCCAGAATTGTTGTTGTAAATTGAAGGGTCATCCAGTGTTTGGAGCTGATTACCAGTTGGTATCTCGCCCGAGAGATGATTGTAAGACAGATTGAGTGAACTAAGAGACACTAGCCTTGAGATGCTTGAAGGAATAGCACCAGATAACTCATTCCATGAGAAGTCAAGGGATTCCAGCAGTTCCAGAATACCAATGTTTTCAGGAATACGGCCTGTTAGATGGTTTCTTGACAGGTTTAGAAACCTGAGGCCTTTGAGATTTGCTATCTCAGAAGGAATCTCACCGGAGAATGAATTTGCTGATAAGTCGATTCCCATCATAAGTGCAATCGTCCCTTGAAACTGGTAACTCCTCTTCTTCCAGTTTATATCGATTCGGTCAAAATGCGTAAGGTTAGCATCATGATGTAAAACTTCATGGTGAACTAGTGAAGTCATATTAAATTCTGTTTGTGGTCTCATCATGGATGTCAAATTGGCAAGCAAACCATCTATGGGACCTGAAAAATGGTTGCTAGCTAGGTCGAGTAGTTGGAGATGGGAGAGCTGTGATAATTGCCAGGGAATACTGCCACTGAACAAGTTGAACGGCAGCCGGAGAATCCTTAGGGAAGGGAGACTTGGACCTATCCATGATGGAATTTGGCCGGAAAAGTAATTTCCGCCGATATCAAGGACAACTAGCTTCTTACAGTTCTTCAATATAGTTGGAAACCCGCCTGTGAATTTGTTATTTGCCAAATGCAAAGATTCCAGAAATGATAAATTAGCAGACCCAGCTGACTGAACATCCCCGGAGAGAGCATTGCTTGACAAATCTAGGAATAGCAGATCCTTCAAGTCCCAGAGGCAGTCAGGGAGTTCACCAGACAGTTGGTTGCTAGATAAATCCAAGATTTCAAGCGAAGTGGTTTGGCAAAATGTCCGAGGGAAGCTCCCCGAGAAACTATTGTTACCAAAGGCAGCTGAGAGCAATTTCGTACTGCTGATTCTTGGGATTGTACCAATGAACTTGTTGTTACTGAAGTCAATATCGTACAAATCCCTGAGCGATGAAATGGTTGCAGGTACCTCGCCCTCCAACTTGTTATCGTTGAGGTCAAGGCCTTGTAGTGATGACATACTACCAACTTCATGGGGTACCAAGCCAGTGAGGTTATTGGAGTACAATATCATGACGACAAGTAGCTTCAGGTTTCCAAAAGATGGAGGAATCCGTCCAGATAGTGAGTTCTTCCCCAAATCCAGCATCTCAAGGCCCACCAAGGTGCCAATCTCCACTGGAATTACGCCTGTAAGATTGTTGGTGTGAAGCGACAAGAACCGCAGCTTGGTTGCCTTGCCAATCTCCTGTGGTATGCTCCCGGTGAACGAATTGTAGTGTATGTAGAACAGAGTTACCTCAGGCCAATGGGTGAACAGGTCAGATGGAATTAAACCTGAGAGGATGTTTCTTGACAAGTAGAACTCCCTCATCCTCCTCATCCCAGCAAGAGACCGTGGCAACCCGCCGGAGAGGTTGTTCCTGGACAGGTCCAAGAAGGTGAGAGCTCCCAGGTGTCCCAGCTCTGCTGGAATCGTATCGATAAGCTGCACAGCCTGCAAGTCCAGCCGCTGCAGCGCGCCGAGCCTATCGAGAGACACCGGGATCGGCCCACCTAGCGGGTTGTTACGAAGAACAAGAACCCGGAGGCTGTGCAGCATCCCGAGCGCCGCCGGTATGCCGCCGGTGAGGTTGTTGCTCGAAAGGTCGAGTGAGGTAAGAGAGATCAAGAGAGAGATGTTGGCAGGTATGGTGCCCATGAGATGGTTGCCGCTGAGGTTGAGGCCTGTGATGGCCGGGAACGCCAAGAAATCAAAGGCGTCCAGCATGCCTTCGATGCTGGCTCCCGGAACGGAAAGCTCTACAATACGGCCAGCCATGTTGCACTTGATGCCAGACCAAGAACTGCAGGTGGAGCTGGCCAGTGACCATGACGAGAGCGGAGAAGAGCCGTCGGCGTCGGAGAACATCAAAGTAGACTTCCATGTCAAAAGCGCTTTGGCTTCAGCTTCTCTTCGTGGAGGGACAGCGCCCCATGTGCGTATCTGAAGCAGGAATAAGATCAGGAGACAAACTTTGGTGTTCCTTACTCTGGATTCCATGGCATCCGCTACAATTTGGGGAGCTATAAAAGCAACTTGAGGGGTTATTTGTTCCTTTTTAACTGCATCCAGTTCAGATGGATCGGCCACAATCATTACTAAGATAAGTGAATCCTTCGTATGAGGGGAAATGATTGAGCCATCGTATGCGTGCAGTCTGGTCGTTGTCCATCTTGTTTTGGACAAGTCCAAACTTGCTGCTGAGAACGAGTGTCTAACAGTGGCTTAATTGACCCAGTCGTTCAAGATGGCGACGGTTCAACAACCAGCTGTAAACGTGGCACGGTGAGACCGGTAAGCATTTGTAGAGACAATTGACATACGGGCACAGAGGAACTCACAATTCTATCCTGGTCGCGACGAGGTTCAATTTTATTGGACAAAGTGCTCCTAAAGTCAGTGCCTTCAACTTCACTATGATCCCAGTCAACAGATAACAGCACATCAAGTGCCTCGCCATGATGCGTGGTAGCAGCTGCTGGTTGTGCCGTCTCAAACTCTTCTTTGCAAGAGCAAGCAATACTAGTGAATGCATTTATCCCTGTTTAAATTAGCGCAGAAACGAACACGAAATCATGATTAAATGATCCTAGTTTCACAAACAACAAATTGTCTTCATAGACATATTAAAAAGAGAGATCGTACTCCTAGATAGATTATTGAGACCCTAGGCTAGAATATGAGAAAAGACAGCATAAACCACGAAATTCACAGGGAAGACTTCTGTTGAACAATGGTATCACAAACACCCCCCTGTCCATGTCTGCTAATAAATTTGTCATGAATCCGAGCCGCAGACATGGACAGAGCAAATTACATACTCCCTCTGATCTATAATAAGTGCCGTTGATTTAGTACAAAGTTGTGCTAAATCAGCGACACTTATTATGGATCAGAGGGAGTACATCTTTCTGCAAATCAAGGGAATTGAATGACCATTTTTTTTTCTTTTTACCACTAGAATTATCCTGAACAGAGGTAAGGAAGCAGTGGAGTAAAAGAAAACTGCACTGAAAATCAAATTCCAGTTTTTGGTATAAGCAGGTTTGCTAGCTGTGAGGTTAAATCGTGCAGAGGTAGAACAAAACGAGTCGATAATTGATAGTACAGAAGTCTAGGAATAAAGAGAAATGCCTAAACATTTTTAATCCGTAAAGTATAAATGGTTAATTTTCCATAGATAACTAATACCCAATTTGGTATAAGCACCATGAAGTACCTATACTAACCTGAAGTATGCATCAACAGCGAAGATTTCTTGGGCAGCATTGCCCAGTAGCTACCAATCGATGGGTCATGGGCTTGAGACGACGGCGACGACAGGAGTAGTTACGAGACCAGCTAGCTCGGCACTGAATCCTCGCGCCCATCTGAATCCTCTCCTTGGACTGTACCTTCCTGGCCTACACCACCAGCTCGGGTAGATCCAATTTGGGCATGGTCAAACCGAAATACCTCTGCAGGATGGGACGGCCCGGATCTCTTGGGATTGGAGGAGCTCGCTGGTGGAAGAATGCATGCCTTGCCCTGGCGAAGGAGGTTATGGGAGCGGTAGGTGGTGGCTGGTTCGGAGGTACTGTAGTCGGTGGAGATTGGAGAACGGGGCGGTGAGCGCAGTAGCAAGGAGAGGAGACGACGGAGCGGAATCCAGACGCGAACGGCGAGCCTAGCTGAGCGGCGGCAAGATAGCAGGCGGACGGGGAACGACGGCGCCGGAATCGGGCAGTGCAAAACTGCTTGAGGGGATTGGGTGTGTAGTACTGTAGTGGCATTCCCTTGCAATTATTCAGGAAGTTTCATGGTAGAAGGAGTCGTTCTTATGTCGTTTCTAAAAAAAAGCCCTGCTTATCAAATTCAGCGTCCTCTTTGTATTAAAATCCCGACGCAAGAATACACAAAAATTTCAATGCAGTGCAATATTCATATCTACTCCCTCTGTTTTAAAATATAAGTTGTTTTAGTTTTGTGAAATGAGTGTAGTTAGATACACTCCTTTCACAAAACTAAAATATCTTATATTATCTCTAAACACATATAAAAAACTGAAATTTTGATATTCTTAGTAGCTCTAAACTCAATATTCTTAGGGCTTGTTTGATTCATAGGAATTGCATAGGAATTGTGTAGGATTTGAATCTTATGGGAATTTTTTCTATGTTAATTGTTTGATTCATAGGAACACATTCTATAGGAACTAATCCTATAGGAATCTTGTAGTGCAATTCCTATAGAAAAGAAACATTAGATCAAACCTCATGGAAAAATTCATTTGTTATATCAAACATGATTTCTCTTTTCATAGGATTCAAGTTGGCTTGATATCTCAATCCTATATTTTTCCTATTCCTATACTTTTTCTATCCTATGAATCAAACAAGCCCTTAGTGGGCTCTTTATCCGATGACTGTCACACTCTACGCTCAAACTAGTGGTAGTGGTGATGATCGGCGGCCTCCGGCAACTATGTTGTGTCTCTCCCTATGAGTATGCACACCCATTATGTTGATACAAATGGATTCCTAATCCAAGAAAAGGAATAGAAACAAATTGCACCGCTCTTCTGCTTGACATTCTCTTCCAACAATTGCTGCAGAGTATTGGGTCGCAATGTGTGCGTTGGTGCCAAACCCGTCCCGAGGAACTCGTACATGACCCATGACTGACCCGGACTGATTCTTTTGATTCTTCCATTGACAATCAATGTACGTGAGAAGAGCAACGATAATGAAGTAAACATCATGACACTCCTCCTCTTCTTAGATTCTTCCCGCTATCGATAAAGTTCGTCATTACCATTTCCTCCTTTGACCATCACTCAACTTCTCATCCATATTCAGCACACAAATTTCACACGCAAAATCATCACTGATGCATACACACATTCAAAACATACACACGTTCATCACATATTTGAACCAAATTCCACAACCAATTGAGGAAAGAGAAATAAGTATACCTCGGGTTGCCTTCTTGGTGGTGGTAGGGAAGGGGGCTCGTCTTAGCTGCGCGGCGTCGGAAGGCAGCACGACGGCTCGACCCTCCTAGATCCGGTGTGGGAGGGTAGAACGAGGCATCAACAAGGTCGGAGGACGGGAGAGGTGGCCGGGAAAAGAGGGTTACAGTCGGTGGAGTGGCATGGAAGGGGCCGCGACGACGTTGAGAGAGGGCATTAGTGTCGGAAGAGAGAGGAGGACAAATAGAAGAGGAATGGGAGACATTATAACATGGTAAAAGAAGTTTGGAAAGACCCATAGAGCACAAGAAGGAGAGCTAGCCTCCTATTTTAAGGAGCCGTAGGGGCCGGGTGATTTGGTGAAGATGCCCCGTTCTGTGTTTCCGTTACTGGTTTCCCCGAATTGAATTTTCCGTTTTCCCTCTCCGACGGAACCGTCCCGCACTAGCGTGCTCCACACAAAAGCTTTTAAACCACCGTCCGTGCACCGGGTCCATACACCCCACCTCGTACACCGCCTCCTCATCCCCACCTCGTACACCGCCGCCGCTTTTCCCCCTCACTACACCTCTGGGGTTCATCGGCCGCCAACGGCAGAAACCCCTCCCAAAAATTCGGCACCCACCGCAGCGGAAGGTCGCCGCCGTCGAATCGAATCCGATGGAGGCGCCTCAGCTGACCTCGGGCGCGGCGAAGGAGATCGCGGAGCTCCCCAAAGGACCGGGCACGATCCAGCCGGTGCTGCAGGTGGCGGACGTGCGGCCCGTCACCGCCAAGGGCGCGGCGGCTGCGGAGCGGTTCCGGATGCTGGTCTCCGACGGCGTCCACTCGCTGCAGTCCATGCTCTCCACCGACCTCAACCAACTCGTCAGGGACGGCGCCCTCCGCCCCGGCTCCGTCGTCCACCTCCTCGACATCATGTGCAGCGACATCCAGGGCCGCAGGTGCGTGCGCCGACTAGCCGACATACATTCCCCAACCCCGACCCCCCTCTGTCGATGTACTGGTCTGTTTCGGCTGTCTTGTTCCGTCAGAAAGATTGGATCTTTGTCTGCGATTGCTGGGGGTACCGGTTGTTCGTTGCTGTGCCTGGGGTACCAGCATGTGCAGCCAAGGTGGGATCTTGGGTAGTCTCTTGTATTGCAATTATAGGCGAATGTAGGTGGCCGTATGCGCGAATTGGGATTTCAGCCTTCTCTGGCTTGCAGCATACTCCTATGAAACACGGGTTAGGATGACGCAGGAATTGATAGATTATTATGTACCCACGCGTTCGTGCAGGCATTTTCTAGAGCAAGCCATTGTTCATGCAGTTAGATAAAAAAAATTCAGGGTCCACTTGATAATCAATATTGTTGGGCTCCCATTCCATGGCACCATGTTTGTATGTTCGGTGCAGTGGGAAAAAAGGTGTCAAACTAATGAAATATTTTAAAAAAATTCACATGTCAGTATCTGACTTATAAGACTTTCCTAAGTGTTTGGAACCTTGTTATTGTGGCTAACATGCTATATGCCATATTATACTTAGGAAAGTCTTATTATGCCTATTTGAGTAGTAATAAAACTCAAACATCAATCGTATCCTAGCAAATTTGTAATTTCCTTTTACGTGCGTCGTCGACCTAGTGCTGGATGTTGTTCGTAGATGCCGCGGAGCTCTGAACTGCTTCTTTCACGGCGGACGACCCTTCTTCCGTGGCGGCGGCAACAACAGGTGGCACGGCTGAAGAAACTTCTTCCTCGGCTGCAGTAGCAGGTGGCCCACCGGTACGATGTTGACGCCGAAAATCCTCAGAGCGCTCGGCGGCGCCACTTGGGCAACCGACGCAACCGCAGGATGCGCTTCCAAGGCGGCGGGCGACATCATGATGGACAAACTGAGCAATGACGCGAGCTCTATCGCCGACTCCCTGGGTCTAGCATCCGTGCCCGCGCCGTAGCGCTTCTTGTGTATCACCTTGCCCGGGTAGTGCTTCCTCATGTGCCTGCCGAGCTGCACTCCCGAGGCGAACACTCCTGGACAGTGCTTGCAGGGGTGTAGCTCCGCCAGCCCGCCGGATGCCGTGTCGCCGAGGTCGAGGTAGAGACCTGTGGCAGCGGCTTCCTTGATCCGTCTGCTCTTGTGGCCGGCCATGTGGCCGCCGAGCCCCTGTTGCATGCGAACCGCTGATTGCACCCTTCCTCCTTGCAGAGCCACCAACCGAACTCGTCCTGGGCCAGTGGCGCAGCGCGCCGGACTTGACCTCGGGCAACAGGATGTAGGATTTGCGGCGGCGCCACCGCGAGTTAACCTTGGGTGACCTGAGGCGCGGCGGGCTGGTGGCCTTGGTTGAATTGCAGTGATGAGGGCGGGTGTAGGACGATGATCTGGTTCTTCTGGTCAGGAGCATTGGCCGCTGCAACAAGGATGGCCATGGAGTGGCCATTGGTAGGGGGATTGGGCTCGACGTGCCTGCTGCTCTTGCTTTGGAATGCAATGGGCATGGCGTCGATCACGGGCTCCGCAACCACGATGGCCATGCCACCGCTGATAGCCGGCACGACCGGTGGCCGCTCTTTGTGGCATTCGTTGGGACCGTGTAGGGCATGGATGTGCATGTGACCGAACACCGCGTTGGTGCTTGTGAACCCCCTCCCGCAGACGCGACACTCACGACGGTAAGGCGACGATTGGGCACCAACAGCGACGGTAACCCGCTCATGCTTAATCTGTGATCGCCCCTCCTCCTTGACGCCGCTGGGGCAATGCTGGAACTCGCCCCCCTCGATCTCTTTCTTCTTCACACGGTCGGAGCGAGGGTGGCGGCGGCTGGAACGGGACTGATGGGCAGAATCATAGGTGGCCATGGATCGGCACCGAGCTCGAGAGCAAGCACTAACTAGGGTTTGGTTGTGGCGGTGTGTGGACGAGAGAGAGATCTAATCGCGAGAGTCGATGGCTTGGTGTCGTGGCAGGTTTTCTTGAGGATGGGGAGCGGCGGCAGTGCTTGATGCCGTGTCTTTATATGGCGCGAGCGTCAAAGTCCTAGGGCAGCAGAAGCGAAGCAAGTCCATTGTTCTATTCGTAGTACTAGTTCCATGTAAGTAACCTCAAATTACGGGACCACAACATTTGCCAATAAATCAACCATGGTATGAGATCTCCATAATTTGACAACCCACGATTTATCTCCCAACTTTCACCTTTTTTTCTTGGCCATCAAGATATTAACCTTCCAAGATACTGTGGTAGAGAGGAGGAATTCTGTCATAGGCGCATGTCGGTCTGAACATGCACGAAGTACTCCCTCCATTTTTTTAACCCAGTGACGCTCAAAAAAAGCATCTAGATACATGTGTTTTATAAACGAGTTTATTACGACTATGTTCCTAATTCACCCGGAAATTAGAACTGTGCCACTACGAATCGGATAATTAGAGCTATGCCATCAGTTGACACAATTTCGTTACGTCCGTGTCCCTAGTTTCGTTTGACGCCGGCAGCCGTTTTCCCTGTCTAACTTGCCGTCTGGTTGACTCTGTTTCTTACACGTGGGTCCCATCACGCGCAACCTTTGTTTTTGGCAATTGTACCGACGAGCGAGCTTCGTCACCTGAGTTGTCGACCGCGCGAATCCCGGGTTTGAGGATCTGAGCCCGCATTATTCAACATTGCTCCATTTCTCTGAACGAGAAGACTCAACTTATGAAAGTTAAGAGATAAATCACGGGCTGTCAAATTATGTAGATCTCATACCATGGTTGATTTATTGGCAAATGATGCGGTTTCGTAATTTGAGGTTACTTACTAGGAAATGAATCGTATAGTTAATTACGGTCGCGTTATTACTCGTGGAGTCGTGGTAGAAACTAAGTCGATTTATTTTCCTTACTAGTACTACGAATAGAACGATGGACTTGCTGCGCTTCTGCTGCCATGTGCCTTTGACGCTTGCGCCATATAAAGACACGACATCGAGCACTGCCGCCGCTCCCCGTCCTCAAGCAAACCTGCGACACCAGGCCATCGACTCTCGCGATTAGATCTCTCTCTCTCGCCCACACACCGCCACAACCAAACCCTAGTTAGTGCTTGCTCTCGAGCTCGATGCCGATCAATGGCCACCTATGATTCTGCCCATCAGTCCCGCTCCAACCGCCCCCATTCCGACCGTGTGAAGAAGGAAGAGATTAAGGGGGGAGGGAGTTCTAGCATTGCCCGACGGCCTCAAGGAGGAGGGCGGCCACAGAGTAAGCATGAGCGGGTTACCTTAGTTGTTGTGCCCAGTCGTCGCCTTACCGTCGTGAGTGTCGCGTCTGCGGGAGGGGGTTCACAAGCACCAACGCGGTGTCCGGTCACATGCGCATCCATGTCCTACACCGTCCCAACGGACGCCACAAGGAGCGGCCACCTGTCGTGCCGGCCATCAGCGGTGGCATGTCCATCGTGGTTGCGGAGCCCGTGATCGACGTATGCCCATTGCGTTCCAGAGCAGGAGCAGCAGGCATGTCCTGTCGCCCAAGGTCAAGTCCGCTGGTGGCTCTGCAAAGAGGAAGGATGCAATCAGCGGTTCGCCATGCATCAGGGGCTCGGCGACCACATGGCCGGCCACAAGAGCAGACGGATCAAGGAAGCCGCCGCCACAGGTCTCTACCTCGGCCTCGGCAACCCGACATCCGGCATGCTGGCGGAGCTGCACCCTTGCAAGCACTGTCCCGGAGTGTTCGCCTCGGGAGTGCAGCTCGGCGGGCACATGAGGAATCACTACCCGCGGGCACGGACGCTAGACCCAGGGAGTCGGCTGCAGAGGCTGCAGAGCTCGCACCATTGCTCAGTCTGTCCCTCACGATGCCGCCTGCTGCCTTGGAAGCGCATCCTGCGGTTGCGTCGGTTGCCCAAGTGTCGCCGCCGGGCGTTCTGAGGATTTTCGGCGTCAACATCGTACCGGCGGGGCCACCTGCTGCTACCGCCGCCGCCGTGGAAGAAGAAGGGTCGTCCGCCGTGACAGAAACGGTTTAGAGCTCCGCAGCATCTACGAACAACATCCAGCACTAGGTCTACGACGCGCATACAAGGAAATTACGAACTTGCTAGGATACGATTGATATTTGAGTTTTATTACTACTCAAATAGGCATAATAAGACTTTCCTAAGTATAATATAGCATATAGCATGGGTCATGGGCATGCTGGATTTTGAATTCTAAAGGATGTTTAATAATAATTGTTTCTCCAATCTCCTCTTCAACTGAGCTGAATTCGTTTGTAGAAAATAATCCTCTGGTAGAACTAAATGTTTTGGGGTTTATATGAGCTGAGTTCGTTTATAGAAAAAAAAATCCTCTGGTAAAAAACGATCCTCTGTTTGGGGGTTTCTAATTTTTTTGCAATAGATTAGGTTGTATACTTAAATACATAGTCATTATGGGCTTAGTTTATAGCTACAATTGAAAATGGACTGTTGTTTTTGCTCATTTGTTGTTACCTGGAAAAGCGCCAGCTATAGCTGCTTTCGTGCTAAGGCTATTTTCTGTTATAGCCGTTTTAGCTAGAATAGTGGCACAAGGTGCCATTGCTTAGCTTCCAGACTCTAGAAAAGCTATAGCTCAGCTATGGCGTAGCAACAGCTAGCTATTTAAAACCTCGACGTTTGCATATGTTTCTAATTAGTTGAGCTGATAATTCTTCTCTGTTGCATTCAGGATTGTTATTGTTAGAAAACTTGATGTTCTGCTAAGTGAGTGCCCCATGATCGGGAAGCCAAAGATTTACGAAATGAAAAGCTTACTTGAAGGCCAGGAGCCTAACTTACGGGCCAGTGCTGTTGCCTCAAGGGTGGAGCAGGTTGCTAACAATCTGTCAAATGGTGGATCCTACAATGGTGTCCACCGCACAGTGGACTCTTCTGTGAGTCGGACAACCATATCTGGACCTAACAATGTGTTTGCCAGTAGTTCTTATAGTACAATGTCAGCACAAAATACAATGCATACCAATGTTGTGCAGCCAAACCCTCAGCAGCCTTTATTGAACTCTCATCAAAACCAAAGGTTTGCAGTTCCTGGCACAGCTGGGGGCTTTGGCCCTCCTGAAAAAAATTATGGGCGTCCTGCACAGCCTTCGTATCAGCAGCCACCTCCAGCATATATAAATACTGGCCCAGTTGCTAAGAATGAAGCTGGCCCTCGTGTTATCCCGATTGCTGCATTGAACCCATTCCAAGGCACATGGAAAATAAAGGCTAGGGTGACTGCAAAGCCTCCTGTCAAGCACTACATCAATGCGCAAGGTCCAGGAAAACTCTTCACCTTTGATCTTCTTGATGCGCATGGTGGAGAAATTCGTGCAAAATGCTTTAAAGAGGTGGTTGATCAGTTCTATGACCTAATTGAGGTTGGTAAGGTGTACTTGATATCATCTAGAGGGGGTTTAAAACCCGCACAGAAGCAGTATAACTCTTTGAACAATGACTACGAAATCAGTCTTGATGCTAGAACATGTGTAGAAGTTTGTTCAGGTGATGACAGCAGCATACCCAGGCAGCAGTTCAATTTCCGACAAATCAGCAAAATAGCGAACATGGATAAAGGCGTGTTGATAGATTTGCTTGGGGTTGTTACTTCAGTTAGCCCTACTTTTACAATAATGAGGAAGAATGGTGTGGAAACCCAGAAAAGAGTCCTCGAACTGAAGGACATGTCTGGCTGCAGCGTGGAAACAACCTTGTGGGGTAACTTCTGTGATGCTGAAGGTCAGCAGCTGCAGTTGCTGTGTGATTCTGGCTCGAATCCTATACTTGTCCTGAAAAGTGGCCTTGTTGGTGATTTCAAAGGCAGATCCGTAGGCACAATCAGCTCAAGCGTCTTACAAATAAATCCGGACTTACCTGAAGTAGAAAGTCTGAGACAATGGTACATAACTGAAGGGAAAGATGCTGCTTTCACTTCTTTATCTGTGACAAGCATGGGCCGGACTGATGTCCGGAAAACTGTCGCACAGATCAAGGACGAAGACTTGGGGAGATCAGAGAAGCCCGACTGGATCACTGTTATGGGTGCAATTTGGAGCATCAAGACTGAGACTTTTTGTTATCCAGCCTGCACCGCAGAGGTTAATGGTACGCGCTGCACTAAAAAGGTCATAAATAATGGTGATGGGATGTGGCAATGCGACAGCTGCGGGCAGAGCTCTCAGAATTGTGAGTACAGGTACATGCTGCAGTGTCATATTCAGGATCACACCGGGATTATTACGTTTGCAACTGCATTCCAAGAGGCCGGCGAGGTGATAATTGGCCTCCCAGCGGAAGACCTTTTCAAGATAAAGCATGAAGATCAAGATGAGATAAAATTTGCAGATATCATACAGCAGGCGTGTTATCAGCAATACTTGTTCAAGCTGAGAGTCAAGGAGGAAACGTATAATGACGAAACGCGTGTGAAATGCAACATTGTCAAGGTACAGAAATTGGACGACACATCGAAAGAGAGTCGCTTTCTTCTGGGAGTAATTGATAGCCTTTTGGCGGAGGATGGCTCAGGCTCAACCCCTGCGGTGAATGTTGCTGCTGCTGCTGTTAATGCTGGTTTGACATCCAACAATACCTATGCGATGAATATGGGTGGCCCAAATCAGTTTGTGCAGCAAGCAAGCTTATCTGGCGGGATGCCTACTACTACACCATCAGCAACAAGATATGCACAGAACCGCCCCGCAGCAGCCACGGATATGCAGCAACCAGCAGCTGGTGGGGGCTTCACGGCTAGTTCCTACGGCTCTTCGGCTGGCAACGCCGGCTCAGGTCTGTGCTTCAAATGCAATCAGCCTGGTCACTTCGCTAGAGACTGTCCAGGCCAGGGAGCCTCCTACGGCCCTTCAGCTGGTGGCAACACAAACACTGGCCTGTGCTTCAAATGTAATCAGCCTGGGCACTTCTCTAGAGACTGTCCATCGCAGGCTGCTGCCCCCAGCCCCAGACTTACGGTAACGGTGCCGCATCAGGAGGATACAACAACAGGCAGTCCTACGTTGGTAGTTTCTGAAGTATGTTGGTAGTTTCTGAAGTATTTTGGCCGATCCAATAGCTTCTTGGTTCGGTTTTAGTTGCATGGCATCGCCACACATTCTGTACAGTTAGTTGCTATCTCTGCCTGCTGCGTGGGTATATGGCTTGTTCCAGTGTTCACTGAGGTGTCTGTCTAGATCTTGTGCTACTACTGTACTACTTTCAAGTGTTTATAAAGAAGTGCTCACTGTATGATAAATGTTTTTCTCCCTTTCTGTGGTTTGTGCAACTCCTGTTTTACGCTTGCCCAGCCCAGCGTTTGCAACAAGTTGGCACTTTAGCTGTTCCACTGTAGAGTTAATGTGCATGTTTGGTTCACTTATGCTCTGTTATGATCTTTGGTATTGGTCGTAGTACTATATTCATTTATTTGCATTACATTTTTTGAGATGGATTTTCTGTGGCTTTATTCAAGTCCAGGTAAGGTCCGATACCAAGTAGTTCAGAATACGACCAGGTGGCTTAGTCTTTTGTATAGTACGGTATTTGAAACCAACTTGGGTGCTACTGCTAAGTTTGGTTGGCATTTGATTTGACCACACAAGGAAAATTGGGAGAAGGACCCGATCTCGTGCTCGAAAATGGAACCAGGATGGTTTAGTTGTGGATGAATTGGATACACGAGTCAGAGAAGTTTTTTCCGAGATGCCAAACTATGTGTGTAGCTTGCAAAGATCATAAAAGGCCTCAAATTTGAATTTGAAATGGTCAGGTCATTTTTTTTGACTCGAGTCAAAGTATGTTTGCAGAAAGAGGCCTGGACCGATGTTAGAGAATGATTTTAATGATTTTTTGTCTGGAATATTAGATAAGAAAATATTACATTTGACTGCTAGGTGTCACTCATAATTATAAGGGCGTTCAAAAAGTAAATAATATAAGGGTCTTTTTCTGTTTGGACTCTGAACGGATGCTGTAGTACACCGCCACTTCGTTTCCTCTTCCTCTGTAGTTGCCACCGATGGGGCTCTTCCTCCGCTATTTAACAGGTAACCGATCCTCTCAACGGAGGAATCGTTCTCCCAAACATCAACATCGTATCAAGAGCATCCTCTCCCACCGATGTTAGCCAGATTTGATTCCCAAAATTAAAAGCCCGATCGGCGGTTACGATCCCATATACTTCTTTCATCCTAAACTAAGTGACTTTAGTTTGTCTAGATTTACATGTATCTATCTACACACTAAAATGCGTATAGATATATGTGAATCTAGACAAATTCAAACCACTTATTTCAAGAAGAGAGAATATAGTATAAAATACGT
The DNA here is from genome assembly GCA_916181665.1 of Avena sativa. Lineage (NCBI taxonomy): Eukaryota > Viridiplantae > Streptophyta > Magnoliopsida > Poales > Poaceae > Avena > Avena sativa. The sequence continues at coordinate 451,125,708 of OV702295.1, read as the reverse complement.
GGTGCCGTTTTATATTTCCCTGAATTTTTTTGACACTATATTTCCTTGAATGCTAGCAGCAGTACGTCGGTCACAAATATTGCTCCCAATTCATCATTGTCTCAGCTTCCACTCAAGCTTCGGACAAAACTTGACAAATATGAGTATTTACGTACTCCGTACTTCCGTTTCAACATACCATAAACATCTTCCATCCTGGTTGGTAACCAAGTCGGACTCTGATCCCATCGCCTTAAAGGGCCACGGGAAGGACGGAAGACAATCATCATAGCGCAAGGAAAAAGAAGACGTACCTATGGAACGGTACTTCACCGCGGACGTGCTGGCGGACATCCTGCAGCGGCTGCCGCCGAGCAGCCGCCGCCGGGCACGCCTCGTCTGCCGGCACTGGCGGCACATCGTCGACCACCGCACGACGGAGATGCAGAGCCGCGCCAAGCTCCTCATCTGGGACACACGCAACATTGTCGCCTACATCGTTGATGACTCCTCGTCGCCATCGGGGAGCTACAAGGAGCTGTGGCGGCCGAACGGCAAGCAGCGCCCCTTCTACAAGAAAGGCCTGCGGCTAGTCGGCACGTGCAATGGCCTCCTCTTCCTGTGCGACAGCCAACGGACGCACAACAGCGCCGTCACGGTAGTTAACCCGGACACGACATATTGGGTCAGGGTCACACTGAGTGGCGTCGCGAAGGTCGTATCGTTCGACCTGGAGGACAGGCGCCTCACATCCACCACCGTTGTTACCATGCCGCCGCCCACGCTACTGGCCAGAGGTGATAGCTAGCTACCACCTGACGGAAGGTGGCCACCGGACTGACCAGTGGCGGAGCTGCGTGTTGTTCATGTGGTCAAGTCTCGACATCACTAAATTTTGGTAAGGCCTTTGATAAGAGCAAGTACAATAAGATACAGTCAGCAGACTATAGGACTTAAAATAATATATTTGTGCTTAGTTGGATGAGAGAGAAGAGGAGTGAGTGCTTAGTTAAGAGCCAGCTGCAGCACGTGCTCCTAGGCACTATGTGAGAGTGAAAAGTAGGTCATACATTAATAAAATACTATATTTTTACCTCTAACTATTGTACATATTGGCTATTAGATTGACCCTAGATGATATGGACATGGCTTATAGCCAACAGCTGACTCTACTACTGCCCTTGCTCTAATGGGTGGTTCTTAGTGGTGTATCCTAGGCAATTTGCCTATGTGGCGCTATAGTTAATGAGGAAAGAGATTGATGTTGTATCTTAGCTAAGATACACCTCTTGCACCTAGCCATAGGCAAAAACAAGTAGTAGACCAATCACATGCATGCATGAGGCTAAAATCATTAAATTAAGATACAACCTTAAGAAACAATGCATTGTAGAGGATGTTTCTTAGCTATTTATTTTTCCTAGGGTAACGTGCTAAGAAACACTCCATTATGAAAGGCCTAAGAACCATAGAGGCTAGCTGTGAGTACACAATTTTGACCCATAAAGTAATAGAGAATGACATCACTAGACACATTTGCCTTTGATTTTGGCCTTTTGACATCACCTGGTGCCCATCCCAGCTCCGCCACTGGGACTGACGTGTGGTTGTTGGAGGAGGGGCGGCGGTGGAGCCGTCGGTACAACCTCGGGCAGCGTGTCCCGCGGCCACAGTTCGCGTATGCCGGCCAGTGCATTCTGACGGTCCATGACAGGTCGTTGTTTCGCGCACACCAGTGGAAAGGCAAGCCGTTGTCATCAGGATGGAGGCCGCGGCGTGACGGCGTGGTGCGGATCGGCCAACGGTAAGAGGGGACACTGGTTGCCAACATGATGCCTACACATAGAGTGTACTACCATGACTGTTACCGCACCTTCGCCTACGTCGAGACTAGGGAGCCACTTAATGTCTTTGCGTCAAAGGAAACGCAAGCTAGGAAGCAGTGTGTAAACTAATAGGATAAACGACGTGAGTTTCTATATTGATCACTGTCATGCTTTAATTCTTCAACGTCACATATCCTAAATTGTTTCCGTTACATTTTACATTAACTTATGAGTTGTTCAACCACGATTTAGTAACAATAAATTTGTGGTGCATAGATGGTACATATGCATTATGTATTGCTCTAGTTGAGTTTTGTATCCACTCTTTGTGCTCTGTAAACCAGCATGGCAATGTCGCTTCCAATCCATATTACTACTTGCCATTGAAATGGATATATCTAGCACTAAGACATGTTTAGACACATCTATTTTCGCGATAATTAATATGGATCGAAGGTAGTAGTAAAGCGCCCACAAGAGAACCTTTTGGTGCTAAGACGCAACGCCTAGCTAGATCAAGCCACTACAAGTTGATCAATGCAGATCGCTGAAGGAAATCTCCAATAATCCTCGAAGCAAAGGGTATTCGGCTAGGTCATTATATATGTTATTGATGAATCGAAAGAAAAGATATAGGCAGGGTGGCAGAGCATCTGATCCGAGGCATGTCTGGCATGCTTAACTGACCAAGCATGATTTGTAACCAAAATACAGGTTCGTGATTACGAGCTCATGTCCAAAAGAAAAATATATAGTATATGTAAATCAACGACAAAACAAACTTTACAAAAGAAAACTATATGTAAAGGAGAGAACTAAATCGTAGTAAACAAAATCATTATCCATACAGAGAACTCAGTAGCAAATCAAGAATAAAATAACTTAACAATGCAATATCCTTATAAGTCATCATCAATCAATTCGGCGACGAGTTGTTTTCGTCTAAATACATCGAGCGGCTCTTCAGTATTGACATAGGCAAACGTTCGGTAGCAATAGTGCTCGCCTATCATCTTCTTGGTAACACCCCAATCATGGTCACCCTGACCGACATGCACCACTCTGCGCTCGCCCGATGATGGTAACGTCCTGCCTGCCCTACCGTGCAGCTCAAACGACGTCGAATCGCACGTAAGGACATTCGTCCCATATGCAAAGTGTGGTCGCGGGATGTCCTGCTTCAGGCAGTACCAACGGCTCCACGCCTCCTTCTCAAGAACCCACACCTCCGTCTTCACCGAGCCGTCCCAGATGGCGACTCCCAACCTCCCGTGCACCTCCGTCAGGTGATACCGATCAACACGCCCGGCCGACAGGGCAGGCAGCTGCTTGGTGGGCTTGACGCGCTCGTCTTGGAGGTCAAAACATATGATTCTCGCGGAGACGCTGCCTCCGGTGACCCAATGGGTCGCTCCGTTGGTGCTTACGATACCAGCGTCAAGATTGCACTTTGTGCCGCCGGTGATCGCCGGCACCTTTCGCCACGCTGCCTCGCCTAGCGTGAGCACGTGTACCGCGTCAAACTCGCAAACGCGGTCGAAGCTGCACGGGACGTGCACCACCTTGTACCGCCCCGTGATCGGATGGTAGCCGAAGCTGTACGCCTGGTCCCACCCCACCGGCCGGCGTCGGCTCCCGGTAAAGGGACCCGTGCCCCGCAACGGCGAGACGCGCAGCTTCTGCCTGGTGGCAGGGTTAACCACCATGATGACGCCGCCGGGCTTGTTGTTGCTGCACAGGCAGAGAAGGCCGTTGCACGTGCCGACCAGCTGCACGCCTGCTCTAAAGAAATCGATGGCCATGTGTTGTTCACGACGTAGGCTTCGGCAGAGGAGGTGTCCCAGATGAGGGGTCTGGCGCGGCTCTGTATCTCCGTTGTGCGCTTGTCTACCAGATCACGCCAGTGCCGGCAGACGAGGCGGGCACGGCGGCGGGAGCTCGGCGGCAGCCGCTGCAGGATGTCCAGCAACACGTCCGTGGAGAAGTATAGTTCCATGGCCGCGGATTTCTGCTTCCTTTTCCTTCCAGGTCCTACAGGTCCTACAGTTGCCTTGTTTTCGTAGGGGGCGGACTTACGTAACTGTCGAAGTTTTTTTTTTTTGTTAATTGGGATAATTTGGTTGGAATTTGACAACGTGATATATTCGGACTAATATTTGGAACGAAACTGCATACCCTACCGATCCCGCCATTGCCCTGCGCCGGCCAGTTCATCGGGAGGCATGGCTGCAAGAAGTGGGGCGACGCGTACCACCCCACAACGGGACAGTATAAGATTGTGCATGTCCCGTGTAGCTACGAACGGGTGTGCGACTTCCACGTACATGTGCTCACGCTGGGGGAGGCCAGGTGGAGGGAGGTGTCGACGGGGCCCGGTGGTGCGATATGCAATCTTGATGCGGGTACCATAAGCGTCGATGGCACGACATACTGGGTTAGGGTGACGGGGGGCGGCGCTGCGAAGATCGTGTCGTTAGACCTTATGGACGAGCGTGTCACCTCCACCACCACACCGGTGCCAGTCAGATGCGATATATACCACCTGGCGGAGGTGCACCGAAGGTTGGGCTTTGTCGGCTTGTGTAAGGTGTGGGTTCTGGAAGAGGGGCAGCGGTGGAGCCACACGTACAGCTTTGAGCAAGGTATCCCCCAGCGGCACTTCGTGTATGGGGAGTATGTCCTGACGTGCAAAGGGTTGTGTTTTTATGGCCACCGTACAAAAGGAAAGCCATCATCCGACGACGACGGTGCCATGCTGGTCGGCCACCATGATGAGGGGACGCTGGTCGCCAAGATGACACCCAAAAAGGAAAGTATTATGGACGGCTACTATGAGACTTTTGCACACGTCGAGACCACAGAGCCACTCGAGGTTTATACAACCTAAATAAATGCTTTGTGATGTATATTTGTTGTTGTATGGTTGGCTGCCATGAAATAGGGTTCATCTTAGCAAAACATCTTTTTATTTAAGGAAACTAGGAAAATAAAAACTGGCAAGTGTCTCGACCAATGTGAGTTGTGGAAGTCTTAATTTTTGTAGGAGATGTGGAAGTCTTGATTTTTGTAGGAGATGCGGAAGTCAAGTAATTGATGCTACTGCATCACTTGTGATGTTGTATTTATCCTGTTGCATGTAGCTCAGTAATAAACAAAACAAATAAATATTAAATCACAGAAATACTATTTGAGAAGCCCAAATTAGTTCGGAAGTTGAGCTTGGATTTTCTGATGATAACACTGCGGTAGCTACTAGCAAAAGTTACTCGAAACAGGTTTTTGCGTAGCTATATTAATATAGAAACCACCTGATACAATGGTACACTTGTCGGGGTCTCAGCACAAGCAGGCCCAAACAAAAAGATAGAAATAAAAGAGCACATCAGATCAACTAAACGAATATGACTCGTAACCAATGCATCCTCCGAAGATGACCAACCACACACCTAGACCGACGAAACGTCGCGTAACAAGCAACATCTTCAATAAGTTAAGCGACGATGATTGTTTCGAGTAAGTGGGAAATGAGTACACCTGACTCCCGGGCTGACCTAGGGTTTCCTCCGTGCGTGGAGGTAAGTGGGAAAGGGGTACACCTGACGCCCTTCAAGAAGGAATAGCGACACCTGCATGCGTCACCCCATCGGTGTCGGAAGACCAACATGGATTTCTCCCGACCCCAAAAAAAACCACTACCCCGAACGCTATGTAGTCTTCCACCCCATCGACGCTGCCCACGAGCACGCGCCACCATGGTCTTGACACCACCTGCATTGTCTCACTTTGAACCGAAGCGAGTCCTAAAATACGGAAAATAGAAACAACCGGTTCGGGGATCAACACTATTGCACCTGCGTGGGAGGGAAGTGGCTCCACCGCTAGCGTGGTAGCCAACCGGATGTGGCGACAGGAGCACACCAGGCGACCATTGGCACCAGAGGGCGGCTGCAGCACAACCACCTGGAGGGCGTCCTCCACCGGCAAAGGCGGGTGCAAACCGGACGTGGCAGCAGGGACAAACCAGGCTGGGAAGGCCTGGCTGGACCTAGGATGGGTCCGTAAAGTTCCTACCGACACGCTGCAGCATGTAGGCCACCGACACTACACTCGTCTTCGGCGCCATAGGTCAGTCTCAGCCGCCACGCTGCATCACAATAGCTCTATCACCACCAGCCAGTCGAGGTCGCCTCCATTCCGCACTCTAGGAAGAACGGCCACCTCGCGCGCCGCCTGGCCCCTTGGACCCAGATCGGGCTCAGATCTAGGCTGGTCGGAATCCGACAGTAGCCTGCTGGCCCATCGTTCTCCGCCACTAACCAGCCACCTCGCGGAGTAGAGACCTGGGTCGATGCGCCGCCGCCTGCCACCGCCTGCAACCGGAGCCGCAGTCCACCAGGAGGGCGATGCGAAGCAGTTTTTGATTCAGCAGAATCCACCGGCTACCCCCTTCTAGCAAAAATTTCACTGCATTCACTCTATGTATATAGAGTAATGAGTAATGTAGTAGTATGTTGTACACACAATAAAATTTAGACCAGCCGCTTAAAGAGTCCTGCTCCGGTGCTCCGCCCCTGGTGAAGTTGAGGGGTTATTATATTTTTTTCTTTTTTCTATCTTAGGCCCGCCGAAACCCATATCCAGCCCGTGTATACCCTTATATACAGATACGGTACCTATACGGCGCGTTTGAAAATTTTAAAAAAAGTCACCTGACCAGATCGACCCTACCTTGCTGGCCCACATCGTGCATGCGGTGTTTTCAAACTGATAGTCGCCGCTTCTCCCACATCTAATTAGGTTAGGCGACGGCGCACCGCTGGCGGACGGACAGCGGACGGACCGTGCGACTGTCGTCTCTGCCATCTCTGGTGAGTTCGTGGCCGCATAAGGTTTCCAGAATCACGGAGGGTACCCTCTCTTCCCTGTGAGGCTAGTGTTAGGGGCAACCTAGGGTTAGGGGCTCCGCCCCACAGATCGATCGCATCGAGGTGTTGTGAAGATTTCATCTTCTGGCCACGGTCAGGTTCTCCCGACGTGCGCGTGGGGCAGTTCTTCATCCACTTCATCCGGCGCATCGACCAGTGCGGTGGGGTGGGCTTCATCCGCCGGCACATCTACCAGCGTGGTAGTTTGATTCGTTCTTCTTTAAGTTCATGACCAATATTCATGATGACATGGGCAGAAATATAATTAATATATCTTTTATTTGTATTCTTTGTTGATGTACTGAAGTAATGTACTGTTGTAGAAAATGGCGGAGTCTAGGTCAGGTATTTTTGAGGTAGAGAAGGAACCTGGGTTGGAGTTTCCTGCAGATGGGTCAGATGATTCTAGTGAAGGTGTTGGCGATTGGGTAGATGAATCTATGTCAGCTAGTGAAGAATTATCTGTAGATTCAAAGTCAAGTGGTGGTGATAGCTTTGAGCATGTGAGCACATATGTTATTAATGTAAGTTATTTTATTTGATTCAATTATTAGGGATAGCAAAATAATTATGTTAACGTTAAAATTACAACATTATTCATGATACCAATTTATGTAGATGGACATAGACAATGATAAGGAGGAAAGCAATTCCGAGTCTCTGTTCGAGGAATACATTAATGAGGTACATAGAGTGTACTAATTATTTGTGAAGCAACAAAGTAAATGACCATTAGTGGATGAGTAATTGTGTTATTGTTTTGTGCAGGAAATAGCTGGTCTTCAAAACATGTACGACTACTTTGATGGAACAGATTCTGGGGAGTCAAAGGAGGTGAACATTATGGAGGTAAGATTTATGGTTATATTTGTTGTGTAAAACAAATTGTCTGATGAATAGAAAATTATGTAGGTTTTCATTGCTTTTCTCTGCATGTGCAGACCCCGGTTGATGATGGAAGCTGGAATGTCAATGATGTTTGCAAGGCTGAGGATAAGATGGACATGTTCATGAAGATAAAGGAGATGCCTTTTCCTTACGAAGCAGCTGCTTTTGTATTCTACAACAGCTACGCTAAAGATAATGGATTTAGCATCAGAAAGGACAAGGTCAGATATAGCAAGAAGCGTATGAAACATTTGATTTACAGATGTTATTTGTGTTCGATGGAAGGAGAGCGTGATAATAGGTTGATGACCGGGGAGGGACGAAGTCGGAGGCTCAGAGCTTTGTCCCGATGCAAGTGTGGGGCTCACCTGATAGTGAAGCTTAATGCAAAATTTGGTGTATGATACGTTGAAAGTTTTGAGCCCAATCACAGTCATGTGTTAGCAAGACCGGATGAAGTACTTTTTCTTTGGTCATATAGAAAAATAAAAGAGTACCAGAAGGCTGAGATATTAGCTATGGGAGCCGCAGGAATTAGAAAGCACATCATAATGGACTCCATGATCAGCAAAAGTGGATGGTACAGCCGTGTTGGGTACGTTAGGAGGGATATGTACAACCTTTGCAGCAAGGAGAAGAGAAAACTACTGGCGAAAGGTGATGCTACCACGACCATTGGCATTATGGCTAGCAGAAAGGAGAGGGACCCAAGCTTTTTTTTGACTATGACTTAGATGAAGAAGGACGACTAAAAAGAATATTCTGGTGCGATTCCCAGTCTATACAGGACTATGAGGACTATGTGGATGTCCTTGTGTTTGACAACATGTACAAGATGAATCTATATGTATGCCATTCATACCTTTTGTCGGTCTGAACAATCACCGTAGGACTACTGTTTTTGGTTGTGCCATAGTTTCGGATGAGACAGAAGAAACATATGTGTGGCTATTGGAAACATTTCTCAAGGCAATGTGTCAGAAGATGCCTCAGAGTGTAATCACGGATGCTGACTCGGTGATGATTAGGGCAATTTGCAGAGTATTTCCAGATGTCTGGCATCGAATATGTACTTGGCATATTGAGAAAAATATGAAGGTCCATCTTAGTACCCAGTCCTTGGGAGAGTTTCGCTCTATGTTGTACTACACTACGTCGAAAACCGTATTTGAGCAGAGATGGCAAGCATTCTTAAGGAAATGGCAGTCGGAGAAAACCAAAACTTGGTTGAGAAGGATGTATAGGAAGAGGGGCATGTGGGCTGTAGCGTATCTGGCGGATGGTTTTTGCCTTGGTATGAAAAGCAACCAACGAAGTGAAAGTCTAAATTCCTGCCTTCACCTGCACCTTGATGGAGAGATGACTTTAGTGGATATGATATGATTATGATAATTGCATCAACCGTATCCGTGAGAACGAGGCGCGAGATGACTGCACGGCCTCACAGACTATACCGGTGCCCGTAACTAGATGTAGGGAACTGGAGGTACCTGCTTCACACAAGTTCACCCCAGCTAACTTCTATATGTTGCACGATGATCTGAAGAAAGTTGGTGGCATACTGACTATTGAAAAAAATCTAGGATCTGGGTCAGAAATATTTGTCGTCGCATGGCATGATAACCGAAAGAGGCAGTTCACCGTGGAATCTACACCGGAAAATCCAAAAGAATCTGTAAAGTGCAGTTGCAGAAGAATGATTAGAAAAGGTCTACCGTGCAAGCATATATTCCATGTTCTAAACGAATTGCATATATATAAATTCCAGATTGTTGTGTTCTTCGTCGGTTGACAAAAGACGCAAGGCATGGTCTTCCTGCAAGGCGCATTAGTGATTTTTTCGGAGTAGGATGGTCAAGGGCTGGGGAAAGATTGAAATATACTCAGGTTAGTATGCTAGCCTCAGAAGCTATGCATGCGCCATGCAAACACCCCTCCCTTTGGGATCAGTTACAGGAAAGTTTGAAGGCTGTGACATCTAAGGCTATTGAGTACGATCAGAAAGAGGAGTTGGCAATTGTTCCTATTTGTCTAAGCTCGTTAGCGGTTGAACACGTAGAGGATCATGAAGGAAACATTGTTAAGGTTCAGGATCCTTTGAAAGTATCGAGCAAAGGTGCACAGAAGCATAGCTCGAAAGATGAGGAATACGATTATCGGCCAAAGTCTAAAAATGGAAGACCATTATCATTTGACGAACATAGAATCAAGTGCGGCGCTTGCAAGGAACAAGGACACAGCAAACGCAGCAAACATTGCAAACTTAACCAGAAGTAAGTGTTACCAAACTACATTGAATATATAAATAATGAACTTGTCAAACTTATTGAAATTTTGTGTTTTCATGTGCAAGAAGGTGGTACAGGAACATCACTAGAGGAGATATTTGAGTTAATATTGTTAGGAAATCTATATATTTGGTGGCACAGTTTTTAAAATTGTAATACGGTTTTGACATACACAATTATTTTGGTTAAGCCGTTGTTGTGTTGTACTGTGTCATTGTCTTACCACGTCTTAGTTAATTTTGGTTTAACAAATATGTTTTATGATGAAATGTGTGCCATGTCAATTTTGTGACGATGATATGAATATATTTCAAGTTCGACCCGATGTAATAAGTTTGATGATGTAAAAAAATAAAAAGAATAACGCTGAAAATCTAGATGTTTGCATAAAATGGCAACGTTTTTTATCCGTGGCTGGCCCACGAAGTAGTTGATTATTTCCCCGTTAATTTGGGCTATAATGCTACCCGGCCCATGGACTAGTCACGGTCCTAGTAGCTGGCCCTAGGGTTTGCAAAATTTTACTATATAAATGTGCATACCCTCGGTCTCATCTAGGGTTCGTCTGGGCTATGTCGTCTCGCCGTGTGACTGATCGGCGGCTGCAGGCGTGCGCAAACTCGTCAGCTGGGATGGATCCGACGGACGGTGCTGAGGATGGGCGAAGCTTACATCTGTTGTCCACTACGACTGCCGGAAGATCAAGAAAGGCGCACCGCCAACCCTAGATGAGACGGTTAGTTCTTGAAAATCTTTCTTTCTGTTTCATTTCTACGCAATTTACGCAGTATCTGATATTTTGCAATTTAGGATGTTAATGAGGTCCTGTTGCCCCACTTTGTTGATGCTTTGCCGCAATATGAGTATGATCCTGCGTACAATGGTATTGAGTGCAACACAAAAAATAGGTGCGGCCACTCGGTGTTTCCTACTCGTCGTGTCTGCAAAGATGGTTGTGATGCTGGTAGATGGTTTCTGGGTTGTCCATATGAGGTTTTATCCTATATCCTTGTGTTATGTACATCATTGACAATATACAAGATATCACACAAAAAATATAACTTTATTTATTATTTCAGGGATTACATAAGTGCGGACATGTCGAATAGGTAGAAGATGAATAGAAAGGAAGAGAAAGATATGTGATTGGGCAACTAGCCGAAAAAACAACAAGATACAGATGGCAAAAGAAGAGGTTGAGAAAAAACTGAAGACACGTTTGAAAATGCAAAATAAACTTTTAAAATGTAAGGACAACATTATTTGTTTCCTTGCAACAATGTGTGTTGCAATATTTGGACTTTTAGTAGCCATCATGTACAAGTGACAAGATGCAAAGTAGCAAGTTGTTACAAAAGAGGAGTTTTTCTACACTCTAATAATAAACAAGTGATGCATTTGGTACCAGCTGTGTCTTTTTCGTCACACTATTAGTACAACTCGATTTGTAGAAACATTGTACAAAATATAAACTTCTGATTAATAAATTCATCATATAACAATATATGAGTAGCCTTAAGTGCATATAATAAAACAAAATAGTTGAGGTCATTATGTTACATAGTTGATCGAAGAAAACAACTTATAATGGCCAGGAAACCTTCTTCGGGACTAAAACCTAACCACTCTAACTTGAAAATTCTGACCATCTATGCTTTCATAACTTGTTCATCTTTGAAGCGATCTCGTGAACTTCCTTTTTCACGGCATCTAATTTGTTGGACGACGACAACATCATTTCTGCGACGACACTTATCCTCCTTGTGTTAACCGTGGCCTACAAATTAGTAGAAATCACGGTGAGTTGAAATTTAGTTAAGATGGAACGTTTAGTTCGTAATCCACTACTAGGAAACAGCTTATAGGTAGACAAGATATTCAGTGTCGCATTTGTAAAACCATGCGTCACAGATATGTATCAGTGGCGCACTAGAAAAAATGCGCCACAGAAGTTTGGCACTTTAGTGGCGCATTAAACCAATATGCCCCACATAAGTCCATATTTCTATGGCGCATATTTTCGTGTGCGCCACTGAAGTGCCAAACTTCTGTGGCACATATAGACGTATGCGCCACAGAAGGTTGATGGGACCAAGGAGCAAAAAAAGGGGAGAGAAACTTCTGTTGTGCATATGTCCATATGCGCCATAGAAAGTGATGTTTCTGTGGCGCATATAGGTGTATGCGCCACAGAACAAGCATATAGGGAGGAAAACTGATCCCACCCCCTCCCCCCGGTGGATCGCCTTTTCAGTTTTGTAAAAAATAAACAAAAATGATAGAAACTTCAAAAAAATATTTCCTTTGAGTTGTAGTTAGATTTTAGGGTATAGATCTAGACAAAATTGAAAAATATGAATTTCGATGTATTTTGCAAAAATAGGTCATGGCACGGTAAAACGGCTATAACTTTTGCATACGATGTCGGAAAAAAAATCTTTAACCTATCAAAATGATCGTCTTAAAATTCCCTACTCGAATTCAACGACCTATATGCGCCACTGAAGTCTTGGGCGGGATTTGAAATTTGAATCCCGCCAGCGCCCTTCTCCCTCCCTTTTCCTTTTTCTCCCCCTCCCTACTTCTTCTTCCCTCCCCACTTCTCCTCCCCTCCACACTTCTTCCCTTCTCCTCCCTCCTCCTTCTCCACTCTTCGGCGACCTCCTCCTCCTCCTCCTCCACCACCAACTCCGGCGACCACCTCCGGCGACCACCTCCTCCTCCTCCACCACCAACTCCGGCGACCTCCTCCTCCTCCTCTACCACTAACTCCGGCGACCTCCTCCTCCTCCTCCTTCTCCTCCTCTTCCACCACCAACTCCGGCGACCTCCTCCTCCTCCTCGACCACCAACTCCGGTAAATTCCTCCTCCTCCACCACCAACTCCGGCAACCTCCTCCTAGCCCTCCTCCAGCCGCCACTACCACCACCACCACAACCACCAACTCCGGCCAGATCTAGATCTGGCCTGGTTTTTATTGAAATTTGAAAAAAAACTTCTGTGGCGCATATTGGCCATATGCTCCACAGAAGTTTGAGATCTGGCTCGCCTTTTTTTTGAATTTTGGAAAAAAACTTCTGTGGCGCATATTGGCCATATGCGCCACTGAAGTTTGAGACTTCTGTGGCGCATTTTGAAATGCGCCACTAAAGATAGTTATCAGTGGCGACGTATCAGTCGCGACTAACATATGCGCCTCGGATAGTGAAAAAAGGTGCGCCACTGATAAAGGGGTTTCCTAGTAGTGATCAAACCTGGGAAAATTCTCCTGTCATCCGTTCACCATCCCAATGCTCCATGCATTCGATGACAAATAATCCACAAGATTTTCTGTTGTAAAGGTATAACAATAGAAAGATTAATACAGTGCTCATGTTCATTCCGTCGTACAGAATATGATGTAACATTTACTCACTGATACATTGCAAATGTATCTATAATTTTTGATTTTCCATGCTTAGTTTTATCCACTTTCTTGTGTTTTGTTCCAACTTTGGAGTACTTTTATTATGATTTCTTGTACTAACCTATTAACAAGAGCCACAGTGCCAGCTGCCTGTTTTCTGTTGTTTTTGGTTCCAAAAAAGTCAGAAAATGAATATTCTCGGAATTGGACGGGACAAAAGCCAAAGTGCCTATTTTTCCGGAAGGGATCAAGTGCCAGAATACGAGACGGAGAGGGGCCAGGGGCCGGCCACACCACCTGGCCGCGCGGCCAGGCCTGACCCGCGCCAGGGGGTGGTCTGGCCGACCCCAGCACCCCCTCGGCCTCCCCTTCCGCCTATAAGATGCCCTCGGGACATTAACCCTAGGTACCCGATCAAAAATCCATGAAAGAGTCTGTAGCCGCCATCATCTCCATCCCTAGATCCGGAGGGATCTGAAGCTCTTCCTGGCACCCTGCCGGAGAGGGGAATTCACCCTGGAGGCCTTCTTCATCACCATGCAAGCCTCCGGTGTGATGCGTGAGTAGTTCATCCTTGGACTATGGATCCATGTAGTAGCTAGATGGCTGGTTTCTCCTCCTTTGTGCTTTCATGTTTAGATCTTGTGAGCTCCGTTCATGATCAAGATCATCTATTTGTAATTCATACATGTTGTGTTTGCGGGGATCCGATGGATATTGAGATGCTATTTCAGATTGATTATTGATTCTATCATGTCTTTGTTATTTGAGATCTTGCATGCTTTCCGTTGTTAGTAGCTATCTTGGCCAAGTAGATGCTAGCAACTCCAAGAGTTAGTATTTATGCTCGATAGTGGGTTCATGCCTCTGGTAATCTGGGGAAGTGACAGAAATCTCTAAGGTACTAGATGTGCTGTTGCTACTAGGAAGAAAACAACGATCTTTTGTTCATAGAACAATTGTATTGTTTACTTTACACGCAGTTCGTAAAGCAATAATCTGTTGCTTGCAACTTAATACTAGAGGGGGTTTGGATGATAACCTGAAGGTGGATTATTAGTCATAGATCCAGTTGGATGGCGGTCTATGTATTATGTTGTAATGTCCAATCAAGTCTCAGAGGAGTCAAGATGATTAGTATATGCATGTATTGCTTTCTCGGTGTTTGTCAATTGCCCCGCTGTAATTTGTTCACCCAGCCTATTATCTATCTAAGGAGACCCACCTCTACTGAACTATGGATCCTGATCCTTTTCTTTACATACAATCTACAGTCTTTTACTGCTTTGTGTTTACTTTCTGCAAACTTTTACTTCTTTCCATTTGATACGTTTAATCCTTTGTTTTCCGCAAAACATGGTGAGATTGACAACCTCATCGCAAGTTGGGGACAAAGTTCTGTGGTTGTGTTGTGCAGGTCTCCACGTTGCTACTAGCACCGGTAGTGCGCCCTGCCAAAGCTCAGCTAGTAACACCTTTGAGGTGTTTCCTTGCTCCTACTGGTTCGATTAAACCTTGGTTTCATAACTGAGGGAAACTTGTTGCTGTGCTCATCATACCTTTCTCTTGGGGTTCCCAACGAGCTCTACATCAACACCACGCACCAAGCACTTTTCTAGGCGCCGTGTATTGAGCCATCAAGCGATTTTCTGGCACCGTTGCCGGGGAGTCAAGGACATCTTCACAAGGGGAGTCCCTCATAACCAATCTCTTTACTTTGTTGTTTTTGTTTTGCTTAGTTTCCTTTTTGCTTTGTTTGCTTGTTTTGTTCTTCAAAAATCCAAAAAAAATTAGTTTTACTTGTTTGCTTTCTTATTTAAAAAACACAAAAAAATTAGTCCCTATCTCTTTATGTCTAGCCTTGATCCAATCATTATGTCACCCGAGGAAATGATTCTCACTTTTAAACAAGGAATTGAGGAAAGTTTTAAGGAAGCTTGTTCTAGAATCTCTGATCTACATGAAAAGACTGAGCCTAAAATGATTCAAGGCTTGTTCCTTAGTAGTTTTTACCTTGGGATTGCTCTTTGCTATAGATATGCTTTAGATGCTATTGCGGGAGGAGATTTCCTCCAAAGTAATGAGGATGATGCCATTAATGCTATAAAGAAATTGATCCTCACTTACAACTTGCCTAGCCAAACTGATACTTCTTTGGCAAAAATATTTGCTAGGTTGGACACTCTTGAGGCTAGCACTACAAGATTAGAAGGGTGTTATAATACGCTTAGGGAGCATCTTGATTATGTTCCAAAAAAACTCTGAACCATCAAAGTGGTTCCCTACGGTAAAGATTGAGATGAACAATGAAACTTTTCAAGCCCACTGTGACATCATGTCTGAATTTTGCCTTATGCCCAAAGATATTTATAAATCTCTGAATACTTGGGGGCTCATTGAAGGAGGAAAAGAAATATCTCTTACTAATAATACTACCATATTACCTCTTGGAATTGCTGAAGGAGTGTTTACAAAGATCCTTGGGAAAACGATTTCTATTAATTATCTTGTTATTGAATGTGCAGGAAAAGGACAAATTACACTTGGAAGGTCCCTATTAGAATTCCTTGGAGCAATAATAGATGTGGGAAAAGGGACCATGCACCTTTATTCTCCACCAAACAATCATATTTTCCCCAAGGTTAAGAATAAAAATAAGAGAGGTAAGGGCAAGAAAGTTGGTCTTAATGCTTCTTCTTTTGAGAACACTTGATTCTTTCTTTGGTTCTTATGCCTAACTTAAAGGCGTTAAAGAAAAGTACTTGTTGAGAGATAACCCAAGAGTTTTAGATGAGTCTTGGAAGTTATTACCTCTGTAATAACCTCTCCTTATCCTTTTTATTTGCTTTTTGTGCCAAGAGTAACCTCTAATGAGAGTGAAGTAATGATTGGGAAAGTTGCTGTCCCGAAACAGATTTCTGTGCTTCACCGTAAACATTCCTGAGAGCGATCTGTACGTCAGATTGAGCTGTAATTTTTTGTGATTCTGCCCCAGGTTGTTATCTAACTTTCATTAGTTCAAAACTTTTTGATTTGAGCAACATAAGGTCTTCGAAAAAATTCGTCTTTACCTGCTGGTCTGTTTTGACAGATTTCTGCCATTTTCTGCATTTGCTTCTTGTTAGTTCCTGCTTGAGTTCCTTTGGGGAATTGAGCTTTTTGAGGGAAATGCTACAGTATATAGTGTTCTAATGGAAGTTTATTTGGTGTTAGAACTGAACCTTGAGACTTATTTATCTTAAGTGCACTAATGTTACTAATGAGATTGTGTGAAGTTTTGTATGAAGGAAAATTTTCAGGTGTATGGAACGAATGAGTAATGAGATGAAGGATAGACTAAAGCTCAAGCTTGGGGATGCCACGCGTGTCACCCCAAGAAATATCCAAGAAGTACAAGCGTCAAATCTTGGGGATGCCCAAGGCATCCCCTTCTTCATCAATAAAAATTCCAGGTTTCTTCCAAACGCTTCATTTTTATTGCTTCATGCACAGTTGTGTTTTTCTTGGAGCGTCTTCTTTTTCGTTTTTGTTTTGGTTTTTCGTTTGCTTTGGTTTGCTTAGTTTTCTGAATAATTTGGTTGTACCCCCTCTTTCACAATTTGGTTAGAAAATAGTTTGGTTTGGTTTGGAAAAGAGTAGGAAAGTTCATGCTTATGTGGTAAAAAGAGCTCGTTTTTGACTGTGGCTATGCTTTGTCATGCCATGCTTGATATTGTTTTGGCTTTATGCTTAGTATTCTTTGCTGTAGCATGACTTGTTATAAACAATTGAGATTGCTTAATGTGCCTTGGATGAATCATGCGTTGTTTTAGCATATCAAAGCATAGTATAGTGGTATTCTCCTTTGATGCTTTATTTGGGTTGACTTGGCACATGCTCACACCATGTTATGACTATAACAAGTCACCATAAGCCTTTATGATCCTTTAGTTTTCAACTTGTAGTATCACTTTATGCTTTGATCAATGATGTTTTGTCGCTCTGCATGATTATGGCCATTATTGCTCTCTTAGTTTGTCGCTCCCAGTCTTTTGCTAGCCTCCACAACAAAGTATGAGTTCCACTCATGCATCCAACTCCCTAAACCAAGTTTTTCCAAAGAGTCCACCATACCTACCTACTAGCTTATGCTATTCCAAGTATATTCATGCTTTTGTTTATCTTCCACTTGTTATGAGAAAACTAGTGATTAAAGCTCTCACGAACTTGATGGCACACTTTACTTTGCTTGCCCTTAATAAACTTGAACCATTGTGTCGTCTATGTTGTATATGCTTGCACTTATTTGTTAGGAATTAGCAGAACCATGCTTTCATGGGGAACGCTTTCAACATTGCACTTGGTACTTGTACCTAGTTGATATCATGCTCTTTTGTATATGGATGTCGTCGGTGTAAAATGAAAGGGGAGCTTGTAAGTCCATGGAGTTATGTATATGTGTTAGAGAAACGCCTGGGCCGCTAGTCTAATCCATGCTGACATGGTGGAAACCTGCAGCGTAACCATAATGAGCTGTCTATGAAGCATTCTTCTTATAAAAAAGGGTCCTATTGAGAAAAAAGAGAAAAGAAAAAAAGAGATACTAAGAAAAGAGGAAAGAGACAAAAAGCACCATATTCCCATGGTAAATAAGAAGAATGCTGAGATGCTCGTTGTCTGCTTGCCTTGTCATTTTGATATGGGGATTCTTCCGTATCATCGGGCAAGGGGTACCCCGTTGGCGGTTCTCTATGATACACATGTACTTACAATGACAAGAACTTACCGGTGACTAAACTTGAGTAGCATGAGGAGCGGCCCTTGTATACAAGGGACATGAGATTTCTGACTTATACTTCATCAAGCATGTACACCATAGTTTGTTCACTTTAACCTTAATCACTTCAAGATGCTTATGATAGGGGCAATGAGAGCTAAAAGCTATAAGTATCATAATTTTTGGAAGCTCTTTATGAGACTTGAATCCCTACTTCCTTTTTACAAAAGGCTTTTCTTCCACCATTATATTGAGTATCCACCTTCTATCTTTATGCACCTACTTTGAGAGCATAGTGGCCATTCGTAGTTCTATGTGCATTGTCCCAAGACTAGTTGATTGATGCATACTTTGATATTGCTTGTTTGAAACTATTGTATCTAGTCACTCTTATGAACTTTGAAGGTGTTCTATGCATTTATATTTGCTACTCTATTGAGGGACAAGCTGAATACTATTATGCTATGTTTTCTTTATGTGAAACAAACAAACGTCTTGCAAAGCATGTTATTCATGAATCTTTTGTTTGTGCCTTTTCATGTTGCATCATAGTTTCTTTGCTTATTGCTAGAACTTTGTCTTTCATGTTATGATTGAAGTACTATGATCCCAGCCTTGAATGTTTTGCAAATACTTTGATCAAGTCTTTGATGGTGCATGTCACCTCAAAAGTTATTTCTTTTTATCACTTACCTACTCGAGGACGAGTAGGAGTTAAGCTTGGGGATGTTGATACATTGCAAATGTATCTATAATTTTTGATGTTCCATGCTTAGTTTTATCCACTTTCTTGTGTTTTGTTCCAACTTTGGAGTACTTTTATTATGATTTCTTGGACTAACCTATTAACAAGCGCCACAGTGCCAGTTGCCTGTTTTCTGTTGTTTTTGGTTCCAGAAAAGTCAGAAAATGAATATTCTCGGAATTGGACGGGACAAAAGCCAAAGTGCCTATTTTTCCGGAAGGGATCAAGTGCCAGAATACGAGACGGAGAGGGGCCAGGGGCCGGCCACACCACCTGGCCACGCGGCTAGGCCTGGCCCGCGCCAGGGGGTGGTCTAGCCGACCCCAGCACCCCCTCGGCCTCCCCTTCCGCTTATAAGATGCCCTCGGGACATAAATCCTAGGTACCCGGTCAAAAATCCACGAAAGAGTCTGTAGCCGCCATCATCTCCATCCCTAGATCGGGAGGGATCTGAAGCTCTTCCGGGCACCCTGCCGGAGAGGGGAATTCACCCTGGAGGCCTTCTTCATCACCATTTAAGCCTCCGGTGTGATGCGTGAGTAGTTTATCCTTGGACTACGGATCCATGTAGTAGCTAGATGGCTAGTTTCTCCTCCTTTGTGCTTTCATGTTTAGATCTTGTGAGCTCCGTTCATGATCAAGATCATCTATTTGTAATTCATACATGTTGTGTTTGCGGGGATCCGATGGATATTGAGATGCTATTTCAGATTGATTATTGATTCTATCATGTCTTTGTTATTTGAGATCTTGCATGCTTTCCGTTGTTAGTAGCTATCTTGGCCAAGTAGATGCTAGCAACTCCAAGAGTTAGTATTTATGCTCGATAGTGGGTTCATGCCTCTGGTAATCTGGGGAAGTGACAGAAATCTCTAAGGTACTAGATGTGTTGTTGCTACTAGGGAGAAAACAACGATCTTTTGTTCATAGAACAATTGTATTGTTTAATTTACACGTAGTTCATAAAGCAATAATCTGTTGCTTGTAACTTAATACTGGAGGGGGTTCAGATGATAACCTGAAGGTGGATTATTAGTCATAAATGCAGTTGGATGGTGGTCTATGTATTATGTTGTAATGCCCAATCAAGTCTCAGAGGAGTCAAGATGATTAGAATATGCATGTATTGCTTTCTCGGTGTTTGTTAATTGCCCCGCTATAATTTGTTCACCCAGCCTATTATCTATCTAAGGAGAGCCACCTCTAGTGAACTATGGATCCCAATCCTTTTCTTTACATACAATCTACAATCTTTTACTGTTTTGTGTTTACTTTCTGCAAACTTTTACTTCTTTCCATTCGATACGTATAATCCTTTGTTTTTCGCAAAACACGGTGAGATTGACAACCTCATCGCAAGTTGGGGACAAAGGTCTGTGGTTGTGTTGTGCAGGTCTCCATGTTGCTACTAGCACCGGTAGTGCGCCCTGCCAAAGCTCAGCTAGTAACACCTTTGAGGTGTTTCCTTGCTCCTACTGGTTCGATTAAACCTTGGTTTCATAACTGAGGGAAACTTGCTGCTGTGCTCATCATACCTTCCTCTTGGGGTTCCCAACGAGCTCTACATCAACACCACGCACCAAGCACTTTTCTAGGCGCCGTGTATTGAGCCATCAAGCGATTTTCTGGCGCCGTTGCCGGGGAGTGAAGGACATCTTCACAAGGAGAGTCCCTCATAACCAATCTCTTTACTTTGTTGTTTTTGTTTTGCTTAGTTTCCTTTTTGCTTTGTTTGCTTGTTTTGTTCTTCAAAAATCCAAAAAAAATTAGTTTTACTTGTTTGCTTTTTTATTTCAAAAACACAAAAAAATTAGTCCCTATCTCTATATGTCTAGCCTTGCTCCAATCATTATGTCACCTGAGGAAATGATTCTCACTTTTAAACAAGGAATTGAGGAAAGTTTTAAGGAGGCTTGGTCTAGAATCTGTGATCTACATGAAACGACGGAGCCTAAAATGATTTAAGGCTTGTTCCTTAGTAGTTTTTACCTTGGGATTGCTCTTTGCTATAGATATGCTTTAGATGCTATTGCGGGAGGAGATTTTAGCATCTCATGATCCATGTTCATGGTGGACTCCTCTACTTTGTCTCCAGCAATTGCACGGTCTACTAGAAATTTAGATCTCCATGCTGGACATAAAAACCGGTCATGCCCAACACGGAGGGCTAAATGTCCAATGTACCCATCTATTACCTGCAACATACATCATTGAATTAAGTGTTTGCAACACACAAAACATAAAATTAATGTATTGGCATAATATTAAAGTATTGCCAGTAAGTGCAGTTATCACTTACATCATCAGACAACCATTTACGGTCTAGAACGACATGTAGTCTTTCTGCACTAACTTCATCTCCACGGGAGTTCTTGTATAAGCTTTTTTTCTTGTGCCGATCTGACTGAGATACGAGCTCAAGAAATACGACGGCAACATCTATTTGTTGTGGAGTCAAATTAGTACATGAATCAGTGTTGCAATTTGCATCTGGGCCTGGTTTATCATCGAAATCGAGAACTGCATATAAAAATGAAAAACTGAATTATTATATTTGAATGCAAGACATGTTTACAAGTTTTATTAAACAAATCAAATATGAACTTTACCTTTTGCATAGATCTGCGGACTAAACGCTTGATGGGTTTGTCAAGAGCATAAGGAGACTGAAACTTTTTTGGGACTATACGCTTCCGTTTCCCAGTTAACTCATCTTCCTTTCGGCTATCAGCTGCTTGGCAGTCATTTGATACACCTTTATTTAATTGAGCCATAGACATAAACTTATTAATAGAAACAACAGAAATATCAATATCAGATTCTTCTTTTACTGGTTCTACATTATCAATAATAAAAGGGTTATCCGGTGTGCTGCCAAGTGCACCAATCCTCTTGTCCGGTATACGATCATTCACACCATTCGCCTTGCTAAGTGGTGTATGGCCATTTACGCCATTCTGTGCAGGCGCCTTATCATGTGTGCCATGGTCAGCAACTTCGGCAGGCGCGGTCGCACCAATACACTGGGCCTCTCCTTCGGAATCGCTATCTTTCTTGTACATGAACTTGTTTTTCACGAGGTCCATTCTGAAAAGAACCAGCATCTTCTTCCTCTTCCATGTCTGCTGAAGCCGTTGCATCCATAGGTTTGTACGTCAAGCCTTCCTTGTTGAACAGTTCCAATGTTCTCTACAAGACATGGAAATGTAAGAACACAACCAAATGTTCATCTAGAATGACCTTAACTATGTAGTTTAGTATCTCACATGAGCACATAAATCAGCTATAGGAGTCAACATTTTATGCAACTGTGTGTCCAAGTGATCTGTCACCCGCTTGAACAAAAGCTCCATCTGATCATTACCAATTTGTTGTGTACCATTGATCTTCTTATGTGGAGCACTAACCGGCTTGGCCTTTTGCTTACGAGCGGGCATAGGATCTGCCATCAATGGCTCTTGCATACGATATTCTTCTGTGATATTATCTTCTATCTGCATCATGGGACAAATGATACAAGCTATAAGTCCTGCGTACTTTATTTATATGAGTCATAATCTAAAAAGGCAATATACGAGGGAAGCCAAAAAATATTACCTTGACGTTACCACGACCACGTCTATTCTCGTAGTCAAAATTGTCTCTCTTTGTGGCAGCCGCTTCGTTCCAATTCCTCATGAGGGGACGTAAGGACATTTTAGGATTAAATGCGCATTCGCCTTCCTGAGGTAGCACTTTCTCCCAGTACGAGTACTACATTTTAAGAAATATAAGTAAATTAGCTATAGCACGGACATCATAGAGTATACATGCGAAAACAAATGAGTACGAAAATAAAACCTACAATAGTCCAAGATTTCCTTTCGGCCATTGACGAATTATTTTTTCCTTTTCTTCCAATCTTGATACTGTACATTAGAACCCTCCTCATTAAAGCATTCCAATCAATCTTGGAAATTCTGTTAACATCATCAACTAATGCATAGTACTGCTTCAGAACAACCTTTGTCGCCATAGGCGCAATAACTGTTCCAAGTAGCACTAGCACCACCTTTCGCGGAAAGTCGTCATCGGCAACTTTATTTTTTATGATGTCAGCGATTAAATCATCAATTACGATGTTTCCAGTAGATTTGCTCAGAAAGTGTGTGGGGACGCGTTCCTTCATGTCCTCTCCTTCTTCAGTAAGTCTGTCCGCTGCTGAAAAACCTTCATTCTCGAGACCAAGGATACACTCTATGTCGACGACCCCAATAGAGATTGTCCCATTTGTCTCTTCTATGGCGAATGTACCAGTTGTAGGGTCAAAAGCCTCGAGCATGAACCTTCAACAATAATTACCATGAATCAGAATATAGGAAAAAACATATGTACAATGGTAGAACATAAATATTTGCATTAGTACCTTATTAAGATTGTGCGCATCTTCAGAGATGGCATCATCATCATACTACGCAGATTCGTTTGGGCTAGTTTAGCTTGTTGTGCGATGGAAAGACCCGCCACTAATTTACACCATTTTTCGATGTTGCAACAAATATCCCCCTTAAGATCGTCCATCTCAAAAACAAAAAACACAATTAATATATTGGCGGGACAGTAATATGTAGACTGTATTGCTGCATGCGATATGAGTAACTCACCACACATAAAATAACGATACTATTTTCTATAAACATGTCTGGTCATATCTAAATGAACTAGTGGATCTAGAGGGCCTAAAAATATTGATAACAGTCGTCCTAGTTGGCTTGTATCTTGACCGGCAAGCGTCCGCCCTATTATAAACGACAAACAACAATGGACAGAATTTCCACACGATTCAAGAGAATTTGAAAACGAGAAATCACCACAACAGCACAAGGATACTATTAAACATAAATGTAAGGGAAAGTATTATCAGATCTTAGAGCTCTAAGTCATGAACCGACTAGCCTACCACTTTCGAGGATCAGAGGAAGATGTACCTAAAATAAAACTACTGATGCGCAGGATCAGAGGTTTACCTAAACGACCTCTGTGGAGGAGGAAGGACCACTGTGGAGGAACAAGGCCGTCGAAGCTGCGCCGCAGAATTAGGTGCACACGAGGTCAAAGGGGCCGAGTCGACTAGCGGACTATGACGGCGTTTAGGGTTAGCAGGAGGAAGCGATTGTGGGGTTTAATATATGGTTTAGTATGAAATATTTCCACTAGGCCGGTCCTTCTTGGGCCAATAAAGGCCCGTGGACTCATCCCGTCCGAGATATTATATGAAACGGGGCCTGCGCTATATCAAGGGCTGGACAAAGTTTTTTTCGTCAGACCGAAGTTTTTTGTTATCTTTTTCGATTGAAATTTCACAAAATGCTTAAATTTCGAAATTTTAATTCTAGGAAAATAACTATATATTTGACATCAGTGCTTAACATGTAACATGTAGACAAAGTTTGAAAATTTTTATTGAAGGTCGGAAAATATGACAACTTAGAAACAAGTCATTTCGTCTAACTTGAACCATCTTTTCTAAGCATGTGATTTTTTGACCTTCATTAAATTTTCTAATATTTTTTACACATGGTGACACAACCAATCTAAGACACATGCGCAAGGTTATATATTTGTTTGATTTTTTTAAAATTTCTATTGCCCCGGTCAAATTTAGGTCAAATAATCTCAGACATTCGAACAAATATAATGCATTATGATGTGCAAGCTCTCTTTCAAAGTTCTACCAATGTACAAACTGCATGCTATACCTCCATATTAACAACATATAAAAATAAGGTATCAAAATTTGAAAGTTAACTTGCTCAAAATTTAAATTTGATTTGGAGGTGATTTAGTATTTTCAAATTTCTACATGCACCAAGTTTTGAATCTGAAAAAACTCTGCATATGAAAAATGTGGCCCCTAGAGTTCTTCAAATAATGGTGAAAACCTCATGCAAGTTAGACAAACACAGCTCCTGAAATCCAAAACTATTTTTTTCTGAAATTTTTTGTCAGAACTACTTGTTTTTTCTGGCTAACTGAATTTTCAAAATCCTACGTGCACCAAGTTTTGAATCTGGAAAAACTCTACAAAAGAAAAATGTGGCCCCTAGAGTTCTTCAAATAATGGTGAAAATCTCATGTAATTCAGACGAACACAGCTCCTAAAATCTAAATCTGAATTTTTAGGTCAAAATCGTGTCGAACGCAGAGGACGCATATGTATGAACCAAGCTGACCTAACAATATATCCATGATTAAACCACATCTTGTGGACCTAAAAATGATTTTTTCCAAAAATAATGAGGTTTCAATGATGTAGATGTAGTTTAATATTTCAATGTTTTGACAATATTGATCAAAGTTTGACTTGAGGTAAAATTTGAGCAAACAAGCATTTCACAATGAACAAATTGGTCACATTCCAACTAAATGACCCCATATACCTTACCATGTTGGTGAAAGACAATTTTTATTCAAAATTTTGAACTACCTTCACAAAATGTAGTTGAATTTGAATTATTAAAATGGAAAATGGTATTTGAAATCATAGTTGGACAAAAACCCCAAAATATGAAATGCGTGTTATGCCAAGATACACCTACCTACCAAATCTGAGTCCATTCTGAGAAAGTATGCCATGGAGTTGGCCATCTACTAGGTTATTTGGGTACTTACCCATGAGACTCAAACTTGAAACCAAGTATGAGAGAGCAACCTCAACTTTTATTCAACAAACTTAAGGTTTATTATTATTTGTGAAAACTAGGGTACAATCTAAGACACATGGCCAAGGTTTTACATTTTTTTTGATTTTTTTTGAATTTCTAGTGCCCTGTCAAAGTTTGGTCAAAATCACGTCGAACAAATATAATGCATTATGATGTGCAAGATCTCTTTTAAAGTTCTACCAATATACAAACTACATGCTCTACCTGCATATTAATAACATATAAAAATATGGTATCAAAATTTAAAAGTTAACTTGCTCAAAATTCAAATTTGATTTGGAGGTGATTTAGTATTTCCAAATTTCTACATGCACCAAGTTTTGAATCTGAAAAAACTCTGCATATGAAAAATGTGGCCCCTAGAGTTTTCAAATAATGGCGAAAACCTCATGCAATTTAGACAGACACAGCTCCTGAAATCCAAAACTGAAATTTTCTGAATTTTTTTGTCAGAACTACTTGTTTTTTCTGGCTAACTGAATTTTCAAAATCCTACATGCACCAAGTTTTGAATCTTAAGAAACTCCACAAATGAAAAATGTGGCCCATAGAGTCCTTCAAATAATGGTGAAAACCTCATGCAATTCAGACAAACACAGCTCCTGAAATCTAAATCTGAATTTTTAGGTGAAAATCGCGTCGAACGCAGAGGACGAATATGTATGAACCAAGCTGACCTAACAATATATCCATGATTAAACCACATCTTATGGACCTAAAAATGATTTTTTCCAAAAATAATGAGGTTCCAATGATGTAGATGTAATTCAATATGTCAATGTTTTGACCATATTGACCAAAGTTTGACTTGAGGTAAAATTTGAGAAAACAAGCATTTCACAATGAACAAATTGGTCACATTCCAACTAAATGACCCCATATACCTTACCATGTTGGTGAAAGACAATTTTTATTCAAAATTTTGAACTACCTTCACAAAATATAGTTGAATTTGAATTATTAAAATGGAAAATAGTATTTGAAATCATAGTTGGACAAAAACCCCAAAAGATGAAATGTGTGTTATGCGAACATACACCTACCTGCCAAATCTGAGCCCATTCTGAAAAAGTATGCCATAGAGTTGACCATCTTCCATGTAATTTGGGTACTTACCCATGAGACTCACACTTGAAACTAAGTGTGAGAGAGTAACCTCAACTTTCATTCAACAAATTTGAGGTTTATTATTTTTTGTGAAAACTAGGGTATAATCTAAGACACATGGCCAAGGTTTTACTTTTTTTTTTGAATTTCTAGTGCCCTGTCAAAGTTTAGTCAAAATCGCGTCGAACAAATAAAATGCATAAAGATGTGCAAACTCACTTTCAAAGTTCTACTAATGTCCAAACTACATGCTCTACCTGCATATTAACAACATATGAAAATATGGTACCAAAATTTAAAAGTTAACTTGCTCAAAATTCAAATTTGATTTGGAGGTGTTTTAATATTTTCAAATTTCTATATGCACCAAATTTTGAATCCGGAAAAACTCTACAAATAAATAATATGGCCCCTACAGTCCTTCAAACAATGGTGAAAACCTCATGCAATTCAGACAAACACAGCTCCTCAAATCCAAAACTGAATTTTTCTAAAAATTCATGTCAAAACCACATATTTGTTGTGTTTAACTGAATTTTCAAATTTTTACATGCACCAAGTTTTGAATCTGAAAAAACTCTACAAATGAAAAATGTGGCCCTAGAGTCCTTCAAACATTGGTGAAACCCGTATGCAATTCATACAAACACAGCTCCTCAAATCTAAATCTGAATTTTTATTAATAAATTGTCAAAACTATTCAGAATCTGCAAAAACTTTAAACATGATAAAAACAATATAAAAAACCTACGTACAACAAAATATTAAAATTATTTTATATACAGTTATCCAATCTTTATTACAAGCGATATTATAACTTAATATTGAAAGAATAACAAATTGTTAAAAAAAGGGACGCAGCCCAGCCAGGCCATCTGCCCGGACAAGCTACATACGACTGAACTGGGCCTCTTTTAGCCAATTACGTCCCCATCGCCGCACGACGTCAGTCGGGTCGGACGGCTGGGAGTTTAGTCCCACCTCGCCAACTGGAGAGGAGTCCGACCAGCTTAAATAGTCGCGCGTTCGGCTGGTATCAACAGCCTCTCTGTTCTATGTTTTTTGCGACCAGTCACGAATCCTACTATGGCCCGTTGGGCCTACTGGCAGGTCACGGGCCTGCATCCTGGCCATTCATTTGGTTTCTAGTCGTATGTAGGCCGTGATTCCCTTGAGGAATATCCTGCCAGTGGGTGGCCTTTTTTTTGCTTTATTTGAACTTTTTTCTCTTATATTTTAACATAAATTCATACATTTTTAATACAAATTTACATGGCATAATGCATATACAACACTATCTCTGCACTTTAATGACTCTAACAATTTCAAATTTTGAAACACTACTACAATTTGCTACACCTATCAAAACCTTCCAATTTATAATTGACACAATGAAATACATATTACTAACTGACAGCACATCTATCATGCCACATTACAGATACATATATAAGAAACAAGCAATTAACAGCATGTAACCATAACCTTACTAGCAGCATAATAACATAATAGTCTTACGGGAACTTCACCCTACCATCACAAGGTTACCACTTATAACCACAGTACCAAAAGAACATAGTTCTCAACCACTTCTACCTAGTTAACCAGTTCAACATATTAACCATATATACATAAACATCATCGCTATAATGATGATGTGACCATACATACTAGCAGCTGATATGAACATTTACTCCTCTTCAGTCTCGGAGTCGCTGAACACAAACTCATCTGGCTCGAGGACCCCGAGGAGAGCTTCGTGCATGCCGCGATCACGCAGGTCACCCTGAAAGTAGTCCTCACCTAGATGTCCTTGAGTGGCTACCTCTCGGACATGCTGGACAAGCCCCTCCCTCAGGCCCTCATGTGGCTTGAAGTGGTGGAATGGGCACCTGTAGAACTCCGTGCTAAATGGCAGGTATGCAGAACCCACCCTGCGCTTGAGCTTCTTCTCTTCTTTCCTCACAAAGGACTTGTATGTCCATTGCTCCACTTCAACATCTGAACCAGAGAAGTACTACACAATAAAGAAAACAAGAAAACAGTTAGTATTGCCTACTAAATATAAAAACCTACTACTTTTGTGCATGTCTAAATGCACTACAGCAGCTTGGAATAACAAACCTCCTCATCGGGCCACGGGGAGAGTACATCATAGGCATCACCTGGGGTTGGTGCCTGCCAGACAATTAAGATAAATGAACACTAGCATTTAAGGTAATTACTAAAAGCATTCAATATTAATAAATGAAAAACACTAGCAAAAATTAATAGCACAACAATTAAGGTTCACAAATCTGATTATAAAAATAACAATGATTCAACTAACAAATCATTAAACTACATCAATGCGTTTTATACTACATTCCATTAAATTACAATGATTATGATGATGATGGAATTGAAGGTAAAGAAACTAGACTAAACATTCAAACGAAAAAAAGATCAAGGATCAACCAGTTTAGTATCAGGTTGCATCAATAAGCTCCAGCAAGCCAAAATAGAGTAGTACAAAGTCTATAAACTAATTAGACTACACAAATCTGTTCATATAAGCATAAACGTTTAAAGAAATGTGTCTTAAGGAGGGTACTGGCATAAATTTTATATTGTACAACATAAACATCCAATGGGATTACAATAACAGAATGAGATACAAGGCACCACACCACTAAATGATCAACATAGAGGGCAAATGTTCATAACCAGATTGTTAAAATCAATTGCTACAAGTAAAGGAAAACAAAAGTAAGTACACAGATCACTGCTGTGCACACTATTATGAGGCACCACTACAATCAATCATTAACATACAGGCCATATGGTTATAACAAGATTGTTCAAATCTAGTGCTACAAGTAAATAAAATTCTATAAGTAATTTTAACACATTTCCTCTAAAAGCAATTCCAGCAAAAAAAGGAAACCACACAAGTATACTGAAGCTAGATAACCACATTATATCACAGCAGATAATTCATACTAGTTGACTAGTAGTAGCTAGCTAACCACAATATACCATATGTACCAAAAAAACAAGCCATACTGTTAACTAGTTGAAACTAACTAACCACATTATATCATAGCAGCTCAAATGAGAATTATGTAAACCATGTTCCTTCAACATAATATGAATTAACTACAAATTAAACTCTGTCAATTTAACAAGAAATAAACCATCTCCCTACTAATTGGAAAAACTTCACCAATGGACTATCAGCATTGGTCATCTATACAAAATTAGACAACGAATCTACAGAACCAGCCTTCCATCCAATAAATCCCTAAGGGCCCGTTCGTTTTACTTTGGATTGTCCTGGTTTGACATGGATTGATGTGGTTTAAATCCTATCTAAGTCAAAATATACTCTGATCCAATCTAATCCAGTCCAGTCTAACCTAGAGGTGGATTAACCGAACATAGCCCAAAGGATATGAATCCCTAACACTGATAGAGCTGAATCTACAAAACAGATCTTACTTCCAAACAATTTGAAGGGATTGAACAGAAATTAGAAGAAAATAATACTAACATGTATCGCGGCGACCTGCTGAGACTGCACCGGTGCCAGATCCTCCGCGCCGCCGACCGGCACGTTCAGATCCAACATTTCCACCCCGCCGAGGTCCGCATGCACCAACTCCTCCTCTCCGAGCGCCGCATCCACCAAAGCGTCTAGCGCGGCCCGATGACCTCCGCTACCGCCATGGCCCTCCACCACCTCGACCGCATCTGGGTGGGTCACGGCTCCAAACCCCGCCCTTGCAGAACCGCCTGCATCGCCGCCGGACCCCACTCCCGCCATCGTCGGCATCGAAATCTCGCGGTATGGGAGAGCTCGAAGGCCTCAGGCGGAGGAGACGATGGGGAGAGCTAGGGTTTTCTCCCGCGCTCTTCTTTCCGTATCTGGTGAGGCAAAAGGGGGCAAATGGTGGGGATGAGGCAAGGCGAAGCGGCCGAGAGAGCTCTTATACGTCGCGTCGCTTCGTTTCAGCTGACGTCACCCGCGCACGTGACACCCATCCGTACAAAATACGCGTACACTCCCTGGTACAAACAGCCGCGGGTCTGTACGGGCCTATACGGGCTCTACGTATCTCCCCAAACCCAACATATTACAATTTTGCCACCAGTTATGAAAATGTATCAACTAATCTCAACCGTCCGCGTCGATTCTTTTTCACAACCAGAGCCAGGTGCGGAGCACCGGAGCAGAAGTGCCGCTTAAAACTTACATACTACTGTAGTATTTTTGTATGACTATGGCCAAACTTAGAGAACTTTAAGTTAGGACAAATCTAGAGAGAACCTCGAATACTTGGAATGGAGGAAATAGTACAGATGATAAAATTTAGACCGGCTGCTTCAGATTCACCGCTACCCACCTCTGCACGTCTTTCAATCTTTTACTGCATGCTTATTAAGAGGACTGGCAGCCCGGAGATTTCCCTGAGGATCTCTCGCAGACTCGCACCATGCAACTTATAACCGCTCTAGCTTAGCACTGCAGCTCCAGTATGTAACCTTGGTGGCAACATATCCTCACCTGAACAACCATCTAACCCACTCCAATCCCTGCAATGACAAACGGTAGACAACAACTCCCTCTCGTTTTTCTTGCCAACTAGCCAGGTGACCCTCGCAAATGCAAGGGCAACGCCTTAAGTGTGTTGATTGTGTTGGATAAATAATTTTGTTCTCTACATTCTAGAAAAATGTTATCTTAATCAAATAACATTGGACTATGAATATGAATCATCGAAACTTATTGGCGAATAAGTAATATGAATTTATTAAAAAACATCATGTCACACTATTCTAGGACATCATGTATTAATTAATTGTCCTATCATAGGTCAATGCCAACTTGACCACATCGTTTTAGCATTTTAATTAGTGATATTTACAGCATATCCTCATCGGGTGGCATACAAATAGCCTCCACATATATACTCACTTTAAATGATTTTAGTAGTACATGATAATTTCTTGCATTTCCCACTCTTTAATGACTATTGAGTGGAGAATATAATAATGTAGTTTCGAGTACTATAGAGCTAAGCATCATAATGTATCATTGGTCAACCAAGAAATTTTATTTTGCGGAAATTAATCAAGGTGTACAACAAAGAATGGAAGAGAAATCATTAGGAGTTGCCTTGGTATGTTTTGAGTGAAGAAGATGTGTTATGTAGAATCTGTTATATATTGATCTTCTAAAAAGGTTCGTGGTTTATTATGTACATATTCAAGTTGTGCTGGTAATATGTATGAAAATGACATTGCTGAAGTCTTAATACCAAAACTAATAGAGGTATTTGTAGGAAGGAGCAACTAAAAATATAGGTATGTAATGTACATATCGCATCCAGTATGAAGATACATGATATCATGATAATTGACCTATTTTTATTTTAGAGACCTATTGTTCCATATAACAATGCATATCAGTGTGTGCCACGAATGGCAGCATAACTTTTGTACTTATTTAGTGAACAATCATAGGCATCATGTGGGCACACAAAAATACATAGCCAAATAAACCAATTTAGCCTAAAAGTTCAATTAGACTATACGAGTCATTATCAATTAGCAAATTTCCTTGAAACTATTGAAAGCATTCATAGGAGAACTTTTGATAACTGAACCCAACTATTATTTCTAAAGCTAAATTACTATATTGTGGCCTACTCTGAAAACAACGCATAATCTTAATTTATAAATTACATTTACATCTCCAATAGTAATTCATCTAAATATCTTCCTAGTGAAAAGAAGCTCAAATGTGTATGCAACTTTTTGTTTTCTGTAGGCGTCAACTGTACTTTGACCACTATTTGTTTACATTGGGCGGCATGCATTACTCATGCAACTGTATTTTACACAAAATACCACAATATTGTTTGGAATAATGCTTCTTCCTTAGCATGTGTAAACCTTAAATAAACATGATTTACATTGCTATCACTTGTAATCTGAACAAAAGGCTGAGATTACAAAAAACTCATGCTAGAAAGTACATGCGGAAGATTTTAAATAATCCGTCAAATACAAAATTCCATTTACTTCCACTCAGATTCCATCAAACATTCCTCATGAAAAATTGTCTCGACAAATTGAATATTATTTCTCTTCGAAATATAGTGAAACGGATGTTTAAAAATTCAATCCCTGATGGCATGGAGTTCCTTACTTCATGTTAGTGGACAATATATCATTCTAGATCTATTTAGGTAAAACCACCATGCAACAAAAACGTGTGAAGGATTTTCGGGACATCGTGGGTCACCAATCTGTTATTCCGATTCATATGCCAAAATCTACTATTTCTACTACTCTTCCCAAAACAGAAGGGTGAAGTGCTAACTAGGGTCATTAACATAACTACTTTAGGATCAGGGATGGTACATATAAGAGGCCTCAGCTAGACCAACAACAACACCCCGAAGTCGGTGAGCTACAAAGGCGTAAGTTACATATTAAATCTGCACCGATCTATCTTCGTGACTGGCGAGGAACTTGCTGGCATGACATTAATGCACATAAGAGTAGGGGCACTGGGTGCTAGAGGTGATGATGCATATCAGAATTGTTGACGGCGTAGGTACGCAGGATATGGGAAATCCCTTTTGGCTCATGGTGCATTTGCACCCATTATGGGAAAACATATTTTGAAATGTCAAAAATTCGAAAAAAAAATCTAGATGTACATTCGAACATTTTATGTTTGTTTACAAGTTTTTAGGATCACGGAATATTTTATGTGTCGTGTATAAAAAAGATAAAAAATGTCACGTACATAGGACTATTCACATAACATATTTTGTCTTTTTTGAACGGGACATGTAGAATGTTCTTGCGAACGAACATAAAATATTCAAATGTATATATAGACATTTTTTAAATTTTTTGACATTTCAAAATATATTTTCTCACAATAGGTACAAATGCACCCGCGAGCCGAATAGCCACCTCCCGCATGATATCCCTGCTATTCATTTGTATACTACAGTTCTTTGTGTATATTCATCCATATATATCAATTTGCATAACCTAGCGCTTCACTTCCATGCAATTTTTATACAGTACCTCTGATATGATGGTTATCTTCCTTTTATATATCACTAGCATGGGGGCCCTCCCAAATGCGAGGGTATCTCCTTTATAGCATTTTTTGTATCGTTTACATACTCTTTCCATCCCATTTAACTCTATCATTAAAACATATACGGATTTTTATATATGGATTATATATTCGTAAATGCATAACTTTGACAATTTGGTACATTATTGTATAATAAGAAATAACAAATCATTATTTTAAAATATTATTATGGTAACAACTTATTATTTTACGTGAAATATCTTCACCTTATTGATCATGATTCATCTAGTCAAATCGAATATTGAAACATATAAATTTAGTAAACCATTCTTGTTCTATATGGCAGAGAGAATGGTGAGATGAGAAGTCAAAGATAGTGAACCAAAATTACAATAACATATTAGTAAAAGGTCAAACCTTCAAAGAGACCAGCATACACTTAGTAGTGAGTAATTTTTGGTGACCAGGATTTGAAAAGGCAACTGATTATCAGGAAAAGGTACCAATATAATTATTTGCTACTACAATATGTGCTTGTTAGTTTATCATCACCATAATTATCAATAGATATAACATCATTAAATTTGTTCCACATTTTAAATTTCAGTTTTTGTCAAAATCAAATGGCTATTTCACGTATATATTTTTCTAAATTTAGCTATGAATGGAGATGTATGAAAATAATTTCCTATTTTTTAAAAAAAATCCAATTTCATAAAAACAATAGACTTTTCATTTTTGTTCACTTATTTTTCCCACACATTTGCTTTTACGGAATTTCATGAAATGCCAATTTTGAAGTCAATTCCGGAACTCGCTGGCCCTTTGGTCATAAATAAACAATGTTTAAATATTTGTATAAAATGTAGTGGCACAATTTTCTATTTTCTGATATAAAATTTCACTATATATTAGTCAATATTAGAAAATTCCTACAATAGACTTGTCATTTTTGTTCTTTTATTGTTTTAAGCACATTTGCTTTTGCAGAATTCAAATGCCAATTTTTAAGTTAATTTCGAAACTTCCACTTCCTTTGTTCATAAATAAACAATGTATACAATTTAGTGGCACAATTTTCCCTTTTATAAAATAAAATTTCATTACATATTATCAGTATTAGAAAATTCTACCACCCAGTTTTATTTAAGATGAAATATAAGAAGATTTTTATAAGTTGACTTTCATACAATGCAATTAGGCCTTTCACAATAGGGTGTATGTTAACACATTATCCTAGGAGAAATAAATGGTTAAGAGATAACCTCTCCAATGCATTGTTTCTTAGACTAACCCCAATGGGGGGTATCATAGGTAGTATTATGCATGCAATGTTGGCAAAATTCTGACGTGGCATGCTAATTAATGATGAAAGAGGTTGTGTTAGTATCATAGGTAGATACGGTATCATAGCACGTAGAACTAGAAAAACTAATCTTAAATGAATCTTGTACACAATTTTGTATTGAGATTCTACAAAACAATAAATATAGTAACACTATGATACTACTACATGATACTATATATTGTGGAGATGGTATCATATACTAGTGTCATATACATGATACTACTATATGATATTCTCCATTGTGACTAGTCTTAAGTGGTGTCTCTACATTTAATGATTTAAAGGACATTCATGCATTTGATTAGCCTAACAATGTTTTTTTGTCTATGGTTTCGTGCAATCTCTTTCTTCATTATCCTAAGACTAGCCCCAATGAGAGTATCATACTAAAGTGGGCCTTCATAGAATGAATCTCCGATCAATCTGAGCTAAAACAAAACTACCGGAGGTGAAGTATCCATACTGTTTTTTTATGCGACATATGACATATGTGCGATAAATAATTAAATCCTAACCATAAATTTTAGATCTAACCATCGAAATTATTATGATGATGTGAATTAACGTGGTGCCTCGAAAAACACCCTTATATTGCTTTTATAATATATAATAGATGGACTTTATTTTTACCGGAAGACATGCTGGCTATCAGTGGCGGACCCAGCCCAGGCTTCCGGCCTGCCGGCTTAGCCTATTTCACTACATATTTGATACGGAGTACAAAATTAGCATTCTAAGCTTTTAGTTCAGTGGTTGCCTGGGTTCATATTGTCTTGGGTCCGCTAATGAGGCTAATCATATGCTCTGTATCTATGACTAGTTTTCCGGCTCATCTCCTAGTATAAAACGGAATCTTTCTTTCTATGCTGGGCAATCGAATGTCCTTGATCTAGCGTATTTACTTTTACATGCCCATTGAGATGGACGTGTCTGACATGGTAGGCTCTATCGAAAAAACAAAAACCGTATCGTTCGTATCTACATAGAATCTTCGTACGTGTCCAACTCAGACATGGCTCATCCTTCCAATTGCCCAGACACCTATATCATATCAAGGTGGTTACCTTTGGCACCTTTGATATTTTAGATTTATGAAATAAATATATCTAGATGTCTTCTAGTGTCCGAATCTATACATAAAAATAAAAGTAATCTAGATACATTCAGTTCAAAAGGCTAAAACGTCTTATATTTCTAGACGGAGGGAGTATGTGACAGGTTGTAAAAATCTGAACAGTTATAATTAAGATCAATGAATCAAATAGTTTTAGTATATGTGGATTAAGGTGGTGGCTCTAAAAAACCACTTATATTTTTTTAGTATATATAATAGATACCTTACGCTTTAAGTTTACATGTCATTTCCTTTGCCAAGTGAAGACTATTAGCCCCTCTGTCGGAAATCAATCGATGCAACTATTACTCCCTCCGATCCAAATTAATTGACTTGGGTTTATATAGATTTGGATGTACCTAATACTAAAACATGTCTAGATGCATCCGAATTTAGACAAATCCAAGTGAATAATTTGAATCGGAGGGAGTACAAAAATGTTTCGGGCTTCACTGCCCCAAAAAAAATGGGCCCTGTGTGGGTAACTGATTGGCGCGTGTAAATTTCTCGAAACCCAGACAACTGGGCTCTTTGCGGAGTGTCCTAAAGCAAAACACATGGCAAACTTTTTTTTTAAAAAGTGGAGACTTTGCCCTGGCTCTGCATCATGGATGCATGCAGCCTTTTTATTAACTTATTAAACATTTATTACAAAAGATTACGTCTCACTAGTCGCATATGGTTGAGACATGAATCAACCATCTAAATAAAAGTGATAACATGGAGTGACTCTGCATAAACATGCTATCCAAGATCGAAACGTCATCCACACTGGCTCTCTCTCTCTCTCTCTCTCTCTCTCTCTATATATATATATATATATATATATATATATATATATATATATATATATATATATATATATCCCTGTTGCACAAGGTAAACTTAAGGTATACAAGATTAGTACTCATCATTATCCTGCTAATATGATAACAAAGCAAGTTTCTTGGTATTTCCTGCTTATTTAATCCCTCTGCAGCTTCTTGGGATTTCTTGCTGTCTTGTTGCTCTTGGCATTTCCGGACTCGGGACGCTTGTTTGATTGCTGACGCAGCAAGATAGAATATATATATAGAGTTGGACAATAATCCTCAAGCTAAACATCAAGAAAGTAAAGAAGGAAATAGAGAAGGCAGAGTACGAGAGCAAACCATGTGTTTCTTGTCCGTTGCTGAGTAGTGCTGGGCTGTTGCTTTTGACTGCTGCGTTGCCGAAGCTGCCGCAGATGCTGATGATATGGGTCCGACCTTGCTTGTGGCTGGCGCTGGGACCAAGAGCTGGCTGGATGCTTTTGACGCAAGACTCTTAGTGGCTCCTGTGGCCGATGAGATTCCGCCACTAGAAAATGAGCTGTGTGTGTTGGTGAGGAGGAAGAGAAACATGTACTAATATGATAAGGAAGTCGATCAGAAATTAACCTTGCGCCTGTTGTCTTCTTTGTCTTCTTCGTCGGTCCGAGCGCGGCGATTCTTCCCTGTGCGCCTGTAGTCTTCTTCGTCTTCTTGTTTCCTCCTGCCATCGTAGTACCTAGGTGAGAGCTGTGCGTCAAGACTCAAGAGTAGTGTACGTGTTGAACTGAATGAGGAGTGAAGGGATGGACGACATACGGCTTATTTATAGTCCGACCCAACGGAATGAACGTAGCAGGTTCATTGTCATTATTCTATGTATGCATTGGGTGGTTGGTTTGGTTAGCCATGAGAGTGAACGAGATGACGAGGAGGAGTGTACATGATTAAGTATTTCCTGTGTGATTGATTACGATACCTCCCACGAGCCAAATCAATTAAGAAGAAAGATTAATCAAACAATACTAGTTAATACATAGGCTGCACCGCTGCAGGGACGTGACGGTATGAACGCGCGCGACGCTTGACCCGAGGGTAGACGCGGCAGCCACCTACCACCGAGCTCAGCGACTCCGCCTCCGGTTCAGTCGTCTGCCGATTGAGACCGGCGCGGTTTCCTTCCTCGCCAGCGTTTTAGGAATTGTTTCTTGTTCCTAAAAACATCTCCAACGGCGCTACCAAATGGACCTCCAAATAATCTTGTTAGGCGGAGCCCACTAGAATGTACGGCATTCCCACCCCTACCCTGACCCATAGGGACTAGTCTGGGACCCAGCCATAATCCACGTAACCACATCCTATCTCGCTTTCTCCTCTCCTTTTTCGTTATCGCCTCCTCTCCCAATCCGGTTGAATCAATTCTGTTTCGACATCAATTAAATCCTCTTTTGTATGTAGCAAAAAATTTCATCCTTCGAACAAAAAAGTAAAAGATATATCTTGTTGGAGACATTTTTTCGAGAGCCCGACCAGAGTCGTGGAGGAGATGGGGTTCGAGGAGGCCCACCACGGATGCAAATGTGCACGCATGCGGGTGACCCGGGCAGTGGAACTCGCGGGATCCCGGGAAAATTAGGATCATTTTCCTAAAAATAATATGTGAGAGTAGGAGAGATTCAAGTCGGGCCAGTAGTTTCCACTAAGGGATAAGCTCTAATTACACATGACCAGTAGCTAAAGTGCATATTTTTCTAATTGTTTAATTCTACTCACTAGTAGAAAACAGGGCTTCCGTCGGAGCCGCCCGAAGCGATCAGTCCCGGTTGCCTTACGAACCGGGATTAATACCCACAATCAGTCCAGTTCGAGTGGGACCTTTAGTCCTGGTTCGTAGTCCCGGTTCGTGGTGCGAACAGTGTCTAAAGGTCCATGTTTCTGTATATATACCGATCTTTTTCGACGCGATGGTATGTTAAAGTGCAAGACTGCTGACACCCCCATGTTTGCTTCTGTCAAGCTGTTTTCTCTGCTGATAGTCCATCATTGAGTGATGAGGATGCTACCACATATCAGAATATTGGCGGTTTACATTATCTTACACTTACTTTGCCTGATTTATCGTTCGTTGTCAACCGTGTTTGTCAGTTTTCCAGTACACCTACTGAGGAACACTGGTCTATTGTCAAGAGGATCATGCAGTTTGTTAATGGTACTCTTGATCATGGGCTTCTACTTTGACCATTGGTGTCTAGATCTATTGTTATTGTTGTTTATTCTAGTAATGCTGATTGGGCTTGAGATGTTGGTGACAGGCGATCAACTGGGGGATATATTCTCTTTTATGGTGAGACTTTGTTGGCTTGAAGTGCGCGCAAATAGGCTATTGTGTCTCGTTCTAGCATAGTCTAAGTATAAGATTTTTGCTAATGCTACAATTAAGGTGATTTGGGTGAAAGCTTTGCTTTAGGAACTTGGTATTCACAGCTCTCCACTTGTTCTATGGTATGATAACACTCATGCTACATATGTTTCTTTTAACCCAGTTTTTTTTTGAAAATGGCCACTTTATTACTCAGGTAATGTTTACACCCGGCCTCTGCATAGCTAGGATGCACACAGCCGATCAACCACACAAGAAGTGATCAAAGCAGAAGTACCAATATTACAAAACATGCTATGCGATATATAAAAATTTCTCAAGCTATGGTAGATCTATCCGCAGATCACACCTCCATCCATGTCGGGAGAAAATATCCCTCACCGTATCCTCCAATCGCGTACACCCCTCCACAAACAAGTGGTAAAACTCCATACGTTGTAGAGTAGTCCATGATCATAGGATAGTCATGGCACGATAGATCACCTATAGGGAAGAAGACACAATATTATTAAAAATCTTGTCATTTGTACATAGCCAAAGCGACCAAATAATAGGAAGCGCTCCCATCCTAAACAAAATCCTGTATTTATCCTGTATCCCATGCAACCAGTTAGCAAATACATTGGCAACTGACCGGGGAGGAGATAAACTAGAGCCAACATGGATGATTGACCATATAGCACGAGCAAATTTACACTGGAAAATAAATGCCGGATTATCTCATTATGGTGACAAAAACGCATTGTGTACTTCCATGCCAATTCCTCTTAACAAGATTATCTTTTGTGAGAATGACCTCTTTACGAATATACCAAGCAAATATCTCAGTTTTAAGGGGTATTTTTATCTTGCAAATTTTAACCCAGTTTTTTATGCGCTGACGAAACATATTGAGATTGATTTTTATTTTTTTTAGTGAACGAGTTGCTTAGAAGTTGTTGCAAAATATCATTTTCCCTGTCAGATAGCTCAACCCAGTCGTTCCAGGTCGTCCGATGTGGCCCTGGTACCCGCGTGGGCCGCTATTGCGCTGGATGTCCCGGTGGCCCGCTACTCTGTAAAACAAATCGAAGACCTCCCGTTGATCAAGATGGACGGTTGTGATTAGTCCGCGTGTGCCGCGCGACGCCAAGGGGACAAAAAATTTCCTCTCCGCTGTCTTCCTCGCAGCCTAGCGACAAACCTAGCTGTGTCACTATGTCGACCTTCTCCTTGGCCGGTGATACCGGGCATATGCTTCACTGACGCCCTAACCACTGGTTTCTTTTACCATGTCTCGCCTTCATCGTCCCTCCTCCATCCGCCTTCCCTCCCGCCCATCCGTGCTGCATGAATGGTAGTGGCGGTGATGATGTGCCTGAGGTTCCACTCTGCCTTCCCTCCCAACCATAACAGCGGCGTAGACCGTGGCAGCCCATGGGTTTCTTTTGTCGATGTTTCCATGGCGCCACTCTCCATGCGAGCTCACCATGAGGAACAGCCGTTGTGCTTGCCGGATGCTCCCTTCGGTTTCGCTCCATGCCTAGGTCAAGTTGCCACTTTCTTCCTTCTAATTCCTAAATTTCCTTTGATTGATTACGGTTTTGAGTTCCAGATTGCCTTGATATGTTGCTCATGTCTCTAATTTTATCCACCTAATTCCCATGTTTTCTTTTTGATTTATTACAGCTGAGTTACATATTGGTTTGATCTGTTCTTCAGGCCTCTAATTCTTCTACATGCTTTGGTTGATCCCCCTAGCCCCTGGTAATTCTGTATATTTTCTATTATTTTGTTACATATTAAGTTTTATAATGGTGTTATCTATTGTATCAGATGAAATGTGGTCTCCTCATTTGCGTGTAAAAAAATTATTATACATTTACATAACAAGATTTTTGGGGCCGTGGAGGATAATTTATGATGTATCTGATAATATTCTTGCATGATATATTCCCAATGTAGCTCTTTATACATAAATTGTGCCACGTTATATACAAAAAATGGACAAGATGAGGGACACATCAACCTTGAAGATAGCAGAACTGGACCTTCAGGAGAAGTTTCAGTTGACTACAATACTATGAACTAGCATTCATTCAAAGTAAAGTTACAAGATTTGCCATGCCCTCTATACAAGGTGCTGCTGTGTCAACCTTCTATTCTTAAATGTGTTCATGGTAAGCTCTATTTTTAATTAAAATGTTTTCACATTTTGTACGTTTTATTTTCAGAAACTGGGTTTTCGGCAACTGTATTTTGGTTTGCCTTCTTGGATGATGAAGTGCCGGGATGTGGAGTTTGTGCTGGTCTTCATCCTCAAGATTTTCCTATTTGTTGATTAAATTTTGACTGCATTTCAGAGTAACACTTCTAGCAAAATATGAATCAAGACGCAATGAACTCCACTGTGAATAGTGAATGCAATCATGCTGGGTCTTCAGTAAGCGTTTTCTTTTCTGAGGCTCAGACCATGTAACATGAGAAGTTCTCTATCCTAGCATCAATGCAACATAATACTGTGCATCAAGATTATGCACAACATAAATTATGAAATTTTTATACCCGATATGGATATTATGGATCAAGAATAGTGTTCATAGGCTGCCTAATGAGCACATTTAAATGGTTCTCTTTCTATACCCGATATTCTGATTCAAGAAAAAAGTCTATTGTGGTACTATCTACCCGATCTTGTATAGTCAGAAAGTAAATTCCGGATCCTTGCTATTAGGCAGAGTTGTTGACAAGTGACAAACAATATTTGTGAGTTTCAGATGGTACACTAGCGAGACACCATCATCTAATCTCTGGCAAAAGGCCACAACTGATTGTGGGAGTGCAGAACCAACAACTATCATGGCGTATCTCTAAAGTTAACCAAAAAACACCCGATCTTTGGAGAAAGATTATTTTTGGTCTGGGCTCGATGGTAAGGGATGATAAGTAAAACAATTAATTCTTATATTTGTCTTTCAAGTTGTTCTAAAATTAAAAGAAAAAACTAGCTGCACTTGATTGCTCATAGGTATTCAATATGCCCTTAAAAACTCAGGTAAAGCTAAAGCATTCAAGGAATTTCTTTTCTAAATAAATATATTATATGGTAGGATGAGTATACCAAGGATACAACACGCCCTTGTACTACTATTTTGTTGGGTA
Organism: Avena sativa; assembly: GCA_916181665.1. Taxonomy (NCBI): domain Eukaryota; kingdom Viridiplantae; phylum Streptophyta; class Magnoliopsida; order Poales; family Poaceae; genus Avena; species Avena sativa. The sequence continues at coordinate 451,083,207 of OV702295.1, read as the reverse complement.
CATTTATAAAATAGCCGATTCTGTACATTGGTTCTGCTCTCCTCGAAGCTGAAGCAACTCCCTTGAAATGTCAGGCCATCTGAATCTTCTTCCATTTAAGTTAAATTCTTTGCAAGTTCCTAAAATAAGCCTTGCTCACACGGTCAAGAGTTTCTATAGTAAACAATTTTTTATCATGAAAGCACGGCGAATTATATTAGAAGTTAGAAATTGAAGTTGATTTCATTTTCCTTTGTTCTCCTTAAAAATAGTACTCTCCCGATCCAAATTAATTGACTCAGATTTGTCTAGATTCAGATGTATCTAGCACTAAAACATTTCTAGATACGTCCAAATTTAGGCAAATCTGAGTCAATTAATTTGGATCGGAGGGAGTAACAGTTCAGTACTACACTACAGATTGTCAAAATGTAATAAATGTTGTGCTTCCGGGTCTACATTACAGTTTTGGTTTAGAACTTGCATCTAAGTTTTTGATAACATCTAAAGATCATTGGGCTTAGAGAAATGCATTTTTGTTATAATTAGAGTTCTGATCAATATATGCAAAGGATGGGTAATTGCTACATGCCTAGCTTCTTATAGTTTTAAAATAGTTTTTATAGTGTTTAATATTCTCACATTCATGCAATTTGTTCTACATCTATCATATAATAGGAAAAATCACCATTTCTCTGCCTCATTGTATCTCTATCTTCTTCGTTTCTAATACTCACACATGCATGGCAGGTTAAAGTGGAAACTATGAGGGAGGAGCATGTTGAAGACAGTGAACAATGATCATATACATTCCCAAGATGTGAGCCGTTCTACATGCGTCTGCGCTATATCGTAACATTCTTGCTAGAGAAAAGCATAGAAAACTTTTTATGAAAGATTATTTTTAACCGAGAATGGAAGAAGTTTACAAGTTTGCTTTTTAACTGAGTTTGGAAGAAGCATATGCACGGTAGTCATGTTATTATATGTCATCCTCGATCCTTTTTGTAAGTGTCTACTTTAAAATAAGCCTTATAGTGATGGTGGTTTGAGGTGAACACCTTCTAAACCTGAAAATCAGGTCGGTCCTGACATTGCAAGCTCCTGATTAATACCAACTACCTACATTGCAAGAAGACTTAAAATGCCCTTTTCTTTATCTGGATAGAAGTTGCAAAATAACAAGTGGTTCAACACCTTAAAAAATGTTAATATCTAAATATAATATTTTCATCCATCCCTAACAATCTATTTATTTATTTAATAGACGGACACGGCAACGCACACCTACGTGATCTAGTATTATTTAATCCCTACGCAGCTTCTTGGCATCTCCTGCTGTCTTGTTGCTCTTGGCATTTCCGCACCCGGCATGTTTCGACTGCTGACGTAGCAAGATAGAATATATATAGAGAATTAGACAATAATCCTCAAGCTAAACATCAAGAAAGTAAAGAAGGAAATAGAGAAGGCAGAACATGAGAGCAGACCATGTGTTTCTTGTCTGCTGCTGAGTAGGGCTAGGCTGTTGCTTTTGACTGCTGCGTTGCCGAAGATGCTGATGATATGGGTCCGACCGATTGATGCCTCTAGCGCTCCCCACTTTCTGTAATCCAAGTCCATAAACGATGGACATTGATGAGTTAACCCCTCGTCACCTGGGGTGCGGGGAGGGGATTTAGGGCCCCGCGGTACGGATCGTTGAAGACCTCTGTTTTCACCATTATATCTATACCTCTTGTAAGCCGCTTTTGTTGGTTTGGGATAATTCGCATATGATAATCTCGTCGTTGTGTAACACTCTTCATATAGTGAAGTTTCGACGTAGTTTTTTCCTGTTTTTATTCCAGAGGTTTTCCACGTTAAATCATGTGTCGCCTATTGTGATTTTGTTTTCATTCTTTGTTATTTGCGTGCCGTATTTGTAACAATTGATGAGCAGGAATGAAGGACCCTGCATTGTAGCAACCCTGCAGGTAGCCTCAAGGGAGGACAGACAAATAGATGATGGAGTAGTGAGCATGGTGATTTAATAGCTTGTTCTTGAACATTGTCTTTTACACAATCATCGTGACTAATGAAAGCAAAGATTATGTTCTCTATTTTAGAACACTCTAGGTGCTTTAGTCTTTAGAAATTCATAAAAAAACTAGATACAGTTTGTTCGAAATTCAGAAGAACCAAGTGTTATTCTCGTTTTATTTTTTAATTGCATAGGTTGCTTTTCGTCTGAAATATGGAGAGAGAGATACAAAGAGGGCCTGTATCAAGCAGACTAGCCCACACAAAGAAACACAACAGACTCGTATATACATTGACACACACGGTGAAAAAAATGAAGGAACCACAACTCCGTGTTTCTAGAGAGCTTAGAGCTCTTAGGGCATCTCTAACCGATCCCCAATCGGTTAGAGGAGTAAACCGATGAGTAAAACTTAGAGGAGTAAATTTACTCCTCTAGAGGTTGGCGGCGCGAAACCGATCCCCTAAACTTAGAGGAGTAACCTTTTTTTCTCTAGAAATCAAACTAGAACATAGCTAAACATTCGGCATAGTTCACATACAATCAAATAAATGTTTAGGAATGAATAAATAGTCGCGCATGATCTTGGCATGGCCCTCGACTCTATCCCGGTTGATGTATGCGCGGTCGAACTGCGAGCCTAGCCTCGGCCGCCGAACTTCATCATTCAATTTGATGCCCATGGCCATCTCGACGTCGTCGTCGTCCTCCTCCTCTTCCTCCGAAGATGAATCATCCAAGAGATACTCCCTCAACCTCTTCATCTACACTAGGACGGCGCCGGTCAAATTTGAAAACAAAACACATAAATTCGGCTAAAAAAACTCACCTTGCTATTCGGTCGAACACCTCACGGGCGGAGGAGGTGACGAGGTTGGCTGGATGGAGGTCGGGTAGGGCGGAGGAGGCATCGAGGGGGACGGTGCCTACCTTCTACAGCCTTCCCGGCCTCTGATGGCTCGAAGTCACGGTGAATCGTCGGCGACGGAGCTCGTTTTCCTCCAAATCGGGCCGGCGGCCGGCGAAAACGACCTCGCCCTGTCGATTCCGGCGATGGCGAGAGGCGGCGACCGAGGGAAAAGGTGGGCCGGAGAGCGGCGGAGGGACCGGGATGGGGGCGGCGGGGGTTGGGGGTCACCGGCGACGACGCTGGCGGGAAAGGGTGAGACGGGTCGAGCGGCGGGATGTTTTCTCGGATTTGGTTTTGGAGGAGTATATTTAGCAGTCGGTTAGAGATGCCCTTAGAAGATTGGCATATAACATATACTCCCTACGTTCAGAAATATAATACATTTTAGGTTTCTGAAACGAATGTATCTAGATAACTTGTAGACGGAGGGAGTAATACACACATTAATACACACATTCGCACGTGTTGACTCACCCATTCACGTCAACACTGTGATGGCGGTGGAGAAGAAAATGTATATATGTCAAATACTGTAGTACAAAAGAGAGACGGGAGGGAAAAAAAGAATATTCTACACTCGTTATGGGTTTTTCCGGGTATATATACTCCCTCCGTTTCAAAATATAAGATGTTTTAGATTTGTAAAAATAGTGTATCTAGATCGTTTTTAGTGTGTAGTTTCACTCTAAATTTAGATGAACCTGTATACTAAAAGGGGCTAGGTACACTCCATTCATAAAACTAAAACATCTTATATTTTGAAAAGGAGGGAGTAGTATTTAGCTAGCTTATTATTTAGTCCGTCCGCAGCTTCTTGGCATCTCCTGCTGTCTAGTTGCTCTTGGCATCTCCTGCTGGCTTGTTGCTGCTGAAGTAAATTATTCGCAAATGAGCTGTATGTGTTGGTGAGGAGGAAGAGAAACATGTCGTAATATGATAAGAAAGTCGATCAGAAATTAACCTTGCGCCTGTAGTCTTCTTCGTCTTCTTGGTCGGTCCCTTGCCAACGCGGGCGTTCCTCTTCGTCTTCTTCATCGGTCCCTTGCCAACGCCGGCAGTCTTCTTCGTCGGTCCCTTGCCAACGCCGGCAGCCGGCTTGTTTCCTCCTGCCATCGTAGTACCTAGGTGAGAGCTGTGGGTCAAGACTCAAGAGTACTGTACGTGTTGAATTGAATGAGGAGCGAAGGGGTAGACGTACACTTATTTATAGGCCGACCCAATGGAATTAACGGAGCAGGTTCGTCGTCTCGTCATTATTTTATGTATGCATTAGGGTTGTTGGTTAGCCATGAGTGTGAACGAGATGATGTCGACGACGACTGTACATGATTAAGTATTTCCCGTGATTGATAGTCACGAAACCAAATAAATTAATTAAGAAGAAAGATTAATCAAAACAATACTAATTAATATATAGGCAGCAGGGACGATGGTGTGAATGCGCGCGGCACCTTGACCCGAGGGAGACACAGAAGCCACCAACCACTGCCCACCGAGCTCAGCGACTCTGCCTCCATTAGTCATCGGCGGGTCGATACCCACGCGGTTTCATTCCTCGTAAGCGCTAAAGGTAGGAACATCTCCAACTCTCCGCCCCAATGGCTACTTCTGCAATACCTTTTACTTTTTTTTTTTAATTATATATTTCCATATATGAAGGCCGAGAAGAACCCAAAGCCTTATGAGTACAGCAGAGTTACAGGGGTTAGATCAGAATGTACAACCCGGGGCATTCCGGGGGGTTTTGGTAGAAAAAAAAGAAAGAGGAAAAGAAAGGCAAAAAGGAACTAGTTCGGTAGAAACTTTTGTTTCCACGCCATAAGTTCAGCTCCCCTGTTTTCTGAACGTGTAGCCCAGAGTTCGAGCGTCTGAATTATCTTGTCAAATATAGCCTGTCTGGCGGTGCTTTTGTTGTTGAAAATTCTGTTGTTTCTGGCATACCACAGCTGAAGAAAGCAGGCTGCCACTAGGATAGGCCAGGTTTTATTTCCTCTGTCTGTAATTGTCAATTCCATGAATACTTCAAGGTCATTTGATTCAGCAGCTATGCTAGCTATGTCAAGCTTTTCCCACACCCAGTTGGCCTGGCGGCAGTGTAAGGCAATATGCACAAAACTCTCTAGTGTTGTGCATTGATCACAGCCAGCGTCGTTGCACCATTTTTTTGTTGGCCATGTTATCTCTCGTGTTTAGTCTATGCCTGAATGCCAGCCAGAGGAAAACCTTGTGCCTATGAGGAATAATCAGTCTCCAAATCCACCTGGTCGGGGCCCAACGCATTCCGCGATCGCTGAATAATCTGTAGAAGTCTTTAGTTTTGGCAGGTTTGTCTGTCGTTAGCATTAGCCTGGTACAATTTTGAGGTTGTGCATGGACCTGATGATTCAGGAGCTCCGTCATCAGACCTTGCAGCTGTTCTTCTGTTGTGAGGGAAAGGGGGCTGTATAGCTTGATGTTCCAATTTCCATTAGCTCTTTGAGACTCTATTGTGCATTGCTGGTCTTCAGCGTATGTGAAGAGCACCGGTAGAGCATAACTGAGGCAGCCCAATCTTGTCCAGTTGTCATGACAAAAAGATGTTCTGTTGCCAGATTGAGGTACACATCTCGTAGTGTGTTGGACTATGGGGATGAGCTTTACGATTGGTTTCCAGAATGCTGAGTCCATGGCAGATGGCTGACGAGGTATTGAGTTTTGTAGGTACCAGTTTGCAAGCCAGGTGAAGCAGGGGCCCATACCATTGGATAGTAGCTTTGCCGCTAGGTGTGCCATCATGGATTTGTTATGTAGGCGCAAATTTCTTATCCCCAAGTCCCCCTGCGCCTTGGGCATAGTTACCACATCCCAGGCCACCAGGCAGTGCCCCCCTTTTACCTCATCGTCATTCTTCCAGATGAATGCCCTTCTCAGCTTATCAACAACATCAATGCTAGCCTGATCCCATTCAATGCAGGCCATAAAATAGTTCGGAATAGCAGAGAGCACAGCGTTTACCATCTGAACCCTCCCACCGATGTTTAGCATCCTTGGCATCCATCCTGGAAGGCGCCTGCAAATTCTGTCTATTACTGGTTGTAGCAGTTGGTGAGAGATCTTGTTGGTTGATAATGGAAGTCCTAGGTAGGAGCATGGCATTTGTGTGATGGGACATCCCAGCACGTTGGCAATTTCCATTGCATCTGGTTGTTGGATGTTGATTGGCACAAAGGTACTCTTTTGGTAGTTTATCTTTAGTCCAGTAAAGCTTGCAAAGGTTTCCAGGAGTACCTTTGCATATTCTGCTTGCTGAATCGATCCGTGAAGGAGCAGCAGGGTGTCGTCAGCATACTGCAATGCCGGCATTGGGGCTCCTTGCTGAATGGGGGTGCTTTAGGAATCCACCATTGTAGGCCAGCTTGAATTTTTTTGCAGAATGTCAGCCATTAGGATGAAAAGAAAAGGGGATAGAGGGTATCCTTGTCTAACCCCTTTTCTGATCCTGAATTGTTGTCCACACTGGCCATTTATTAGCACCTGTGCTTTTGATGTTTTGAGCAGTTGGTCAATCCAATGAATCCAAAGTTTAGGGAAACCTCTTGCAGCCAATGTGTGAAGGATTGCTTTCCAGTGCACTGAGTCAAATGCTTTTGTGAAGTCCAGCTTTAGCACAATCACCTTCTTCTTTAATTTCCTCGCACATTGAACCATCTCAATAGATGTGGAGAAATTCTCAACAATAGTTCTGTTTTTGATAAAGCTGGATTGCATTTGGTCCACTAGCTCTGGTATCATAGGTTGTAGTCTGTTGGCCAGTACCTTAGCAATCAGTTTTGGGATAGAGTGTTGTAGAGATATTGGTCTGTAGTCCTTGACCTCCTGTGGTGTGTCATGTTTTGGTAGAAGAGCAATATAGGCTGAGTTTACCCCATCTAGGTCAAGAGTCTTGCTGTGGAAAGCTTAGAAAATCTGCATAATGCTGTCTTTAAGTTCAGGGAGATAAAACTTATAGAATTCATTTGTAAAGCCGTCAGGTCCTGGACTTTTATTCGCTGGTGAGTCTTGAATCGTTTGCTGAATTTCCTCCCAAGTGAAAGGCTCTGCGAGGCTTAGTAGCTGAGTTGTTTGCTGGCTGTATAGGTGCTGGATGTGGATACATGGTTCCCATTCTCTTGCTTCTAAAAAAAGTCTCTGAAATACTGCGTTGGAATTTTCAATTTATCCTTTTCATCATAATAGTCCTGCTCCCCCAGCCTGAAGAGCTTGATTTTGTTCTTCCTGAACCTATACGTTGCCATAGTGTGGAAGAACCTTGTGTTTTCGTCCCCAAGCTGGCACCACTTTATTTTGGCCCTTCGTTGATCCATTTTCTGCAGGCATAACGATTTGACTATGAATTCCCAGTCCGATAACGGCCTCCATTCTTCAATGGCATCAAAGAACATAATTGCATGCTTTACGTTTGCCTGCAACTTCCTGGCCGCCATCCTGCCTCTCTGCCAGGCCCTAGTAGCAGCCCTTATTGCCCTGAGTTTGTAGTTTAGTCTCGAGACAGCTGACATTGGCCGCGTCGCCCGCTGTATTATGTCTCGTGTCATCTGATTTAGCTCAGCAGACTGTAACCAGTAATCTTCAAAGCGGAATATCTTGCTTGATGCTTTTGCAGCCCTAGTGTCTAGCAGAAGCAGCTTGTGATTTGATGTTGGCCTGCACAATGTTGTACATGCAGAGTGGATGAATTTCTGACCCCAAGCTGCGTTGGTTAAGACTCTGTCTAGCTTGATTAAGGTAGGTTCCCTTCTCTTATTTGTCCAGGTGAATTTTGAGTTACAGATGTCTATATCCATTAACTCCAGGTCATTGATCCATGTATTGAAGGCTTGCATTTCTCCCCATGCGATGTTGTCGTTGTTCTTTTCATGTGTGAATCTGTAGATGTTGAAATCTCCAATTAGGGCCCAAGGAGCATCAATGTCTTGCTGCAGCTCTTTCATGTCTTGAAAGAATAAAAGCCTTTCTTGTGCATTACAGGGAGCATAAACGTTTGTGATAACCATTTTGTTGTTGTTGGCTGTTGTCGTGGCATTAACTGAAAGTGAGTGCTTTTGCATAGCTCTGACACTCACGTCCACCTCTTTGTCAGACCAAGCGAGCAGAGTGCCCCCTGCAGACCCCTCAGCTGGGTGATAAGTGAAATTTGAGTACTTGGTTGGTATGAATTGCCTGGCTTTGAATATATCTATTTTTTGCAGCTTTGTTTCCTGCAGGCAAATAATCATAGCCCCTGGTTCCTCAATTAGTTTGTAAATGGAGTTTTTGTCTTCATCGCCTAGACCTCTAACATTCCAGGCTAGGATCTTCATCTTAGAACATTTGTAGCCCAGATCAAATCGAACACATGCCATACATTATGCTGTGGTAAAGTGCAAAAAAGAGTGTACAACCAACTGATAAACCTTAACCATCTGCTGGCATTACAGGGTGCAGAACAAAGCAAAAACATAAAAAGGGAAATGCAGTGTTGGTCTTGCATATCACACATCGGTGAGCAGCACCAACTTTGAAGGAAAAGGGAAATGCAGGTGTTGAGGCAAGTAAACTAGCACCCTAACTAAGCAATGCCAGGCAGGAACTACTAGCAGCGGCGCGCCCTCAGCCATGAGGCCCGAAGCTCCCTGGAACGGTCTCCTTGCCCTTGTCCATGTTCTTCAGTGCGTGCTCCACGTTCAGCAACCCACAGCAAGTGGCCAAGTCGATGAGTGTCTGGCGGCTGGAGCTCGCCGGTGGCTCGGTGATCGGCATTGGCATGATTTCATTGATGTCCGGGATCTTCCTTGTCTTCCGCCGGCGAGTTGTGGTTGAGCCTGAGGCTGGGCCTGAACCTTCGTCAGAGGAGGCCTTGCGCTGCGTGGCCCTTTCAACTGAACCCACTCTCACGCCATCTTGCATCTTCCTGATTCTCTCGCTGCAACGCCTTTGATAAGTCACCATGTTTCTGGGCATCTTCCCCTACAGCTCGCCGGGATCCAATTCAGAATCAGAGAACACGACCGACGCAGCTTGGTGCGGTGGCGCACCCATCTGATCCCCGCTAAGAACTGCAGCTGGCGGCAGCACATCTTGCTCCACCGGGCTCTTGCCTTTGTCGGCCATGCTGGCGCGGCCCATGGGAACCCCTGCACCCTGTGCCGACCCCCCTCTCTCAGCGGGCCTGTACAGGAACGGCCCAGTACAGCCTAGCATATTCAGAGTTCCGCCCGCGAGAGGGTTTCCACCCCTGCCCGGGGCATAGCTGCCTTGGCCTGCTAGGAACAGAGCCTGCTTGAGGCGCTCGAGCCCATCTGGTGTGGTGATGATCTTGTTCTCCGGCATGAGAAGCAGAGGCGATGCTAGCACAGCGGTGTCAGGCCCAGCTGCCAGCTTTGTGACAACCGGGACAGGGTCAGAAGCACATCCGTGGAAGTGAAAAGGAACTGGATTTGCCCTGATAGGATCGAACGGAAGCTGGGGCAGCGGCAGCAGGCCACGACCGGGCAGTAGAAGGTTGGGTGGGCTCGTGCAGGATGGTGGGGATGGCAGATGGAAGGTGGAGGTGGAGATAGACTGAGTGTATGGCTGAGGTGGAGTCATGGAAGATGGCAGGAGGGCTAGAGGTGCGACAGGGGGGCCCATGCTCATGGCAGGACGTAGCAGCTTTGGCGGGTAGGAAGCATCGATCTCAGGCAGAAGCGGGAGGGCCCAGACATTGTTTACCTCGTCAGGGAACATGCTGAACAGGAGCGAGCGGATGCATTCCCGGGAGAGGCCCACCTCGTGCATGGTCGTCTCCCCCACATGCGGCCTGCGGTCGAAGCTGTAGACCGTGAACGGTTCATCTTCTCCCCCAGGGCCCGGCTCTTCGACCGGGATGCGGACGCGGAAGCTCCGAGACCGGCTCAATGTCACGTCCACGTCGAACGCGACGACCCCCTCCTCCCACACGAACCGGGCCAGCGCGGGCGGAGGCTCAGGCATGATCGAGCGGGCCTCCAGCTTCGCCGAGTCCGCGAGCAGCGTGGTGAAGTCGATCAGGGAGGCAGCGTCAGGGTTGAGCATCGCGCGTCGCGCCGCCAGCGACAGCGGCCTCTCAGGCTCAGAGCCAGCCACATCATCCTTCAACTGTCCAGCCAATGCACCCTGGCGCACAGGGGTGGGGGGCGGCGCGTGTTGGTTCAGCCCCAAGCGCCGAGTACTTCCGGCGACGTAGACGACGACAACGATCCGGCGAGACAACGCAGTACCAAAACAATCCCGAGTAGCTAGGCAGACTAGTTACGTAGCAAGCTAGCTAGCACAAACGATCAGCTCAACTCAAACACGCAGTGCACGTACGTGAAAAAGCTGAATAGGATTGCTACAGGGGCGTATCGTTCCTGTCTTCTTGATTGTATTGATCTCACGGTGGGTGTTTACAAGGGCGGACTCCTCGTGTATATATACACGGCCAGTTCTACTCCTACACGGTAAACTACTCAGCGTCCAACTCGACTTTACATCCAACACGACGCTGATCCGGTTACAAAGCCGGTTTACACTAGGATACCAGGAACCTACGTAGACTACGAGTAGACTACGGAGCACATGACGCCGTACCGGCGTCGGACGTGATTACTATTGCTAACAATCACCCCCCCTAAGCACGATGTGCCCGTCTTCACAGCTTGGACGCCGATCCTTCCTCGCATCTCCGCGAACTTCACTCGTCCCAAAGATTTAGTTAGGATATCCGCAAGCTGATCATCGGTGCAAACATAGTTAACTTCAATCTTGCTCTCCTCTACACACTGTCGTATGTAGTGATACTTCGTATCAATGTGCTTACTCCTGTTATGATGCACCGGATTCTTGCACAATGAAATTGCAGACTTGTTGTCAATATTGAGCACCACTTGTTCCGCCTCCCGATTGGTGAGATCACCAAGTAGACTCCTTAGCCACACACCTTGACACGCTGCAGTTGCAGCCACAATATACTCAGCTTCACAGGATGACTGTGCCACCACCTTTTGCTTTTGTGATAGCCAACTTACTATGCTTCTTTCCAAGAAATATGCCACGCCCGAGGTACTCTTACGGTCGTCAATATCTCCTGCCATGTCGCTATCACTGTAGCCAAGTAGCTTCACCTCCTCCTTCTCTTTCGAGTAGACAATACCAAAGTTTGTTGTCCCTTTGATATACCTGAGTATATGCTTCACGGCTGTCCAATGCTCCATTGTGGGTGCTTCCATGAAGCGACTCACATAGCCAACGGAATAGGCTAAGTCGGGTCTTGTGTTAATGAGATACCTCAAACTTCCGACCACACTCCTATACTCCGTTGCATCAACCGCAGGTGCTTCACTCCTTTTGCTCAGTTTAAGACGAGGTTCCATCGGAACATGAGTTGGATTGCATTCTTCCATGCCACACTTCTCGAGTATCTTCTTTGCATATGCCTCTTGGCATAGCGTGATCTCACCCATCTTTTGATGTACCTCGATCCCAAGGTAGTAGCTCAACAAGCCTAGATCACTCATCTTGAATAACTCCTTCATCTGTAGCTTGAACTTTGCAATCTCCTTCTCATTCGCTCCAGTTATCAATAGATCATCAACATAGATGCCAACTAGTAGATGATCCCTTCCTTTACCTCGCTTATACATCGTATGCTCCAGTGGGCTCTTCTCGAATCCGAGAGAGATCAATGTACGATCAAGCTTGATGTTCCACGCCCGAGGGGCTTGCCGTAGCCCGTACAACGCCTTGTATAGCTTCAAAACCTTGTGTTCTTCTCCCTCTTTGATGTATCCTGGTGGTTGCTTCACATAAACTTCTTCTTCTAACTCCCCATTCAAAAACGCGGATTTCACATCCATGTGATACAATTTCCAAGATTCTTGAGCTGCGAGAGCGATAAGTAATCTCACCGATTCCATCCTTGCAACGGGAGCAAACACTTCTTCGAAATCCACACCTTGCTCTTGCACGTATCCCTTGGCCACTAGCCGAGCTTTGTGTTTCACCAACTTCCCTTCGGCATCCTTCTTGATCTTGTACACCCACTTGAGCCCTATGACCTTGTGATTGTTGGGTAGATCGACAAGCTCCCATGTATCGTTGTCGCGGATCGACCCCAACTCCTCATCCATAGCCCGACGCCAACACTCCTCCGTATTAGCATCCTCGAATTTCGTCGGCTCCTCGGTGAGTAAACACCGTCCTTGTCCTCTCCCTCGCGCACGCGCTATACGAAGGGTCTCCGGCGGATACAACTCCAGTACACTTCGGAATTTTTCTGGAGTAGGTGGATGTCTCCTTTCTTCCTGTGCACTTGGAGGAGACGTGGAAGCTGACGTAGTACTTGTTTCAGCGTCTACTGAATTTCCTGCAGTTTCTGTCGGTGTACTGCATGTTGGCGACGTGACATCGTCGCCCGCGTCCACTTCTGGACTGCCGCTAGTCCCTTCTGGATGGGAGTGTGCAGCTGATGGGCCACTTGCGCCAGGGCTCTCGTCCGCGCGTGGACTGGATGGCGACGTCGAGCCTCCAGGTGCAGCGCGTGAGCTGCTGCTCGTGCCGGGACTCCCACGCTGAGATACCTCTCCAGGCGTAGCGCTGCTGCTGCTCACTTCCGGACTTCCATCTTCCGAACCAGCGCCTAAATCCGTAACGCCACGGGACGCCGTTTCTTGATCATCTGCATGCGAATCACTGTAGACTACAGTAAATATTTCATCAGAAATTGATTGTACCGGTTCCACAGAGCCCCAATTCCATGATTTCTCCTCCTCGAAGACGACGTCGCGTGTCACCACCACCTGTTTTTTCACTGGATTGTACGCGCGATATGCCTTCGAACCGTATTCATAGCCGATCATGACCATTGGAGTACTTCGATCTGCCAACTTGCTAGTATGCCCGGTCACCGTCTTCACATGCGCCACGCACCCGAAAGTGCGAAGATGATCAACCGAGGGCTTGCGCCCGTACCATGCTTCGTACGGCGTCATACCAACTACACTCTTAGTTGGCGCCCTGTTCAGCAAATAGACAGCTGTACTAACTGCCTCACCCCAAAACCTGTCTGGCATGCCTTTGCTCTTCATCATGCTGCGTGCCATGGCCACCACGGTTTGGTTCCTCCTTTCCACAACACCGTTTTGCTGCGGTGAATATGGTGCGGTGAGATACCGCCGGATCCCATGAGCTTCGCAAAACTCCTTGAATTCATTGGATTTGAACTCCCCACCCCGATCGGTACGGAGGGCCTTCAACTTTGCCTCGGACTCCACCTCGGCTGCCATCTTCACAATCCTGAACGCTTGCAAAGCTTGATCCTTACTCTTCAGCAGCACAACCCACATGTATCTACTGAAGTCGTCGATGATGAGCAAAAAGTACTTGTTCCCGGCGGGGGTCGCCGGCGTGATTGGTCCGCATAAGTCTCCATGCACCAACTCAAGAACCTTACTTGCTCGATATTGTTCCTCCCTTGGAAACGGGGCTCGCCTTTGCTTCCCAATGAGACAACCGTCGCACACCTGCTCAACATGATCAATACACGGTAAGCCACGTACCATCTCCTTCTGTCTAAGTTGTCGTAGAGCTTGGAAATTTAGATGTCCATAGCGTGCATGCCACTTCCACGCCGAGTCTTCCATGCTTGTCATCAAACATATTGGATCCGCCCGATTGAGATTGAGGATGTAGAGTCTATTCTTCGACCTCTCCACCTTCATGATGAGCTGCCTTTGGCGGTCATATCCCCACAGGAACTCATCCTCCAACACGATCTTGCATCCACGCTCCGCGAGCTGACCAAGACTGATAATGTTGGTCTTAAGCTTGGGAATATAGTACACGTCAGTGAGTACCTTGTGACCTCCATCCTTCAACTCAAACAGGACAGTGTCTCGTCCTGCAATCTCCACCTTCGACCCATCGCCGAATCGAACGGAGCCTCCAACCATGAGGTTCAACTCAGAAAACTGGGCCTTGTCGCCGGTCATGTGGTTGCTAGCGCCTGTGTCGAGGTACCAAACGTCATGAGCCGTCTGCATCCTCCGCGGGAAGACCTTCTCTTCCACGAGCGTGACGATCTCCGTAGCGGACTCCTGAGGAGTTGATTCCTTGGTGGTCATTAACTCGCAAGCTTCAAGCATGAGCATCATCGGTCCATCATCTCCTTCCTTCGCCATGAGAGCCTTCTCCTTTGAATGGTTGGGACACTCCAATTTGAAGTGCCCGAGCTGATTGCACTTATGGCAGCGAAGATTCTTCTTGTCGAATTTCTTCTTTGGCTTCTTCGGCTTGCTGTCCGACTTCTTCGCCGGGACCGAACCATCACCACTGCCAGATGCTTTATTGCTCCTCTCCTTGGCGACCATTGCCTGCCACTAGGCACGTGTAAGCATGAGGTGCTCATCTTGATTCGCGTCGCCGTAGGTGATCTTCATCCGCTCGTCATGCGCCTTGAACCGTCCAACCAGGTCATCCATCGTGAGGGTGGTGAGATCAACGCATTGCTCGATTGCCGACACCACAGATATGTACCGCGGCGGCGCCGCGCGAAGGAAACGCATTACGACTGAGATATCTTCCAGCTTCTCACCTTGCGCGCGAATCCCGTTGACAATTGTGGCTACCCTCGAAGCAAAAGCGTCCAGCGTCTCATCTCCTTCCATCTCCAGGTTCTCGTACTTCTTCTGCAAGGTTTGCAGGGTCGCCCTGCGGACGCGCTCGTGCCCAAGATTCAACGTCTTGAGTGTCTCCCACGCTGCCTTTGCAGAATCCTTCGAGATCAGGTGCTGCATCACGTCCGCCGGCACCACGGAGCCGATGGCCGTGAGTGCCTGTCGGTCCTTGCGGTACTTCAACGCGCCCTTCTTGAACTCGTCGCCGCCGGGATCGACAGCCTCCCAGATGTCGTTGCCCTCCATGTCCCACTCCATCCGTTTCGCCCACGGCGTGTAGTTGCCGCGATCATACCGCGGGTACTGCGACGACACCGATGCACCCGCAGCCGCACCGGAGTACTCGCCTTGATCCTTGCCCGTCATGACCTCCCGTTACTAGGAGATCCTCCTCGAGGCTCTGATACCAATTGTTGGTTCAGCCCCAAGCGCTGAGTACTTCCGGCGATGTAGACGACGACAACGATCCGGCGAGACGACGCAGTACCAAAACAATCCCGAGTAGCTAGGCAGACTAGTTACGTAGCAAGCTAGCTAGCACAAACGATCAGCTCAACTCAAACACGCAGTGCACGTACGCGAAAAAGCTGAATAGGATTGCTACAGGGCGTATCGCTCCTGTCTTCTTGATTGTATTGATCTCACGGTGGGTGTTTACAAGGGCGGACTCCTCGTGTATATATACACGGCCAGTTCTACTCCTACACGGTAAACTACTCAGCGTCCAACTCGACTTTACATCCAACACGACGCTGATCCGGTTACAAAGCCGGTTTACACTAGGATACCAGGAACCTACGTAGACTACGAGTAGACTACGTGATTACTATTGCTAACAGCGCGTCCGTATCCGAGCGCACCCACGTGTACGACCGGCGCGAGCGGCTCCCTGTCCATGGTTGTGACTGCTGCGCGAAGGTGGGGGTGGAGGTGGTCGGTGGCGAGGAGGCGATGGCGGTGGCGCTCCACCTGTGTCGGGAGCGACCGGCCGCCCAGACCTCGTTGATGTAGACATCGGCGTAGTTCCCGCGGCCGCCGTGCTTATGGAAGGCGAGGTGGTGAGGGATGTGGCGCGGCGATTCGACTTTTACCATGGCGAAGAGGGCGGAGTAGTCGTGGCCACGCAGCGCGCCGTGCTCGACGCTCATTAGGGAGGCGAAGCCGCTCACCGCGGTGCGCACGCCCCACCGTTCCCAGAACTCGAGGGGAAACTTCTCCATGGTGAGGTAGGCCACATAGCGGTAGGAGAAGGTAAAAGCACTGTCGCCAGAGCCGTGAGGGAGAATGTGCACCAGGGAGATGGACTGGCCGAATTCTCGAATGCGCAGCGGGCTTTGCCGCATAGCACGGACCTGGTCGCGGCGGTGTAGGAACATGACGAAGCACGCCCCAGCAGAGCTCGAAGCGAAGCGGACGTGCGGGTTGTCCATCCGCAGATGGAACACCCGCTGCAGCCAGGGGATAGGGTTTGCGCGCGCAGGCTGGATATCGACCAGGCAGGCAAGGGCGTGCGCGTGCCTCACTGGAGGACAGTGGATATCAAGCGAGGTGGGGCGGTCGTGAAACACAGGCTCCATGGCCGCAGCTGCTCGGGATTCGGCTCTAAGCTTGCGAAGCGCTGGGCATAGATGGCGGCGGTGGCCGTAGCAGCGGCAGAACCAGCACACTACTTGATTTTTGCAGGAGAAGGTTCGGTGGTTGTACTCGAGGCAGCGGAAACAGCGGAGGTGGAGGTTTAGTGGTTTGTGGAGGTGGAGGCGTGCTCTAGCCATGCCCGGCGATGGCGAGGAAGCAGGCCAGAGAAGGATGTCCTTATAAGAAGGTGGCGCAGGGGTGGAGGCGGAGGCTGCCTGATCAAGAGGAGAGGTGACAGAGGAGCAAGAGCCAACTTGTTGCCGATCGCCATGTCGTGGCGTTTGCATGGCTTGTGTTGTCACTTGTCTAGCCAGAGGTCGCAGGTCACAGGGATTAACCTCATCGCTTAGCTGACAGCAGGAGCTTAGACTAGCTGACGGCCTAGGTTGAACGGAAGCAAGTTTACCTCTGCCCTTCGCAGCAGTAGAAACTGATTGTAGTGCTGCAGGCCGAGCGTTTCCCCTTGGGTAGAAACCGAAGGCACTAGAAGTAACTGGCAAGTTAACTGCGGTAATTTCAAGCTTGAACGGTCCAACGGCCCTAGCACCTCTCAGGGCAATCTCACTGGCTACGTCACGTGACGCAACCCGAAATTCGAAAACTCCCGCTTCTCCTCCAGTGACGGCGAACCTGCTCGGTGGTACCGCAGTGGTGCTTCCAAAGCATGGAGTCCTCGAAACGCACCCCCGGGGTAGGACGGATCTCAGAACTGCGGGCCGGCCGGAAACCTAGGTGCGTACGTGTGCATGCAAGGATCGCGAAGGAGAGACTTATCTGGAGCAGCCCTCGAGCTCGCGTTCGCGCTCTGGCTGGGCGCCGAGCCGCGAGGAAGCGCCTGGAGAGGTGCGGCAGCCGAAGAGTGCTCCCGGGACGCCGAGAGAATCGTGCGAGCGCTCGAATGTTTGCCCGACGCCACACCACCGTACCCGCGATCGGCGTCGCAAGCCGCGCCACTGGACACGGCGAGGTCAGTGGCCACGGCGATGACAGCGGCAGCAGGGGTCGGAAGTGCGTGGGATGCAGTGGAGGTAGGGTCGTGGTCGGCGAGCGCCGGAGTGTCTCTCGTCGGTGGGTCGCCCGTGTCGCCTAAGGCGTCGGGAGAGCCCCCCATCGCCTTTCTTACTTTTTTTTAGACAACCTGCTAGATTTTATTTATCAGATAGATTGTTTATAATAGTATCCTCAGAATACGGAGTGCCTAACCACAAATGGCGGCCAACTTCCTGTGAAACCATGTATCTAGCTAGGTTGTGGGCTTCGAAGTTTGAAGCTCGGCACTCAAACACAAAGTTGCACACTTGAAATTGGGAAGAACGCCATCTTGTTTCAGCAATAATCTTTGCATTTTGACTCAGACTCCCTTCAATGATATCTTTCGCCACCGGTTTGCAATCAGAAGCAACACGGACAGACTGTATCCCCAGGTCTTCAGCCAGCGCCAGACCTTCTCTGCAAGCGAGTGTCTCCAGAATATTCGGGTCAGATATACCATTAAACACAATGGCAGAAGCTCCAAGATAAGCTCCTTCTTTGTTACGACGGACAGCTGCAGCAACCCCTTTATTTTTAGTCTTTGAGATTGTTGCGTCAACATTGATCTTTGCGGTTTCGTGGAGTCACGAGGGAGGGACTAGTATAAAATGAACAAACGGCTCAGATTCAATGACTAAGATTAGGCCCAGTAGGCCCCCATAATTATTTTAATCACAAGTCAAGTTCATCCCGTTCTTGAAAAGTTTGGGAGCAGAGGGGGGTGGATGTGCTGCTGGCCACACCAACCCTCTTAGCAGTAGCCTTGCCGGCAACTCCGTTGACCACTATAGTGTTATTCATTGTGCAGCGACTCCAGCGAGCACGGACGCGAGGGAGCCGAGCACAACCGTACTCGAAGGGAGCGGATCCAATGTCAGCAACTCGAGCGACCACGGGAGCGGCTCTACTGGTGGCAACTCCATCGACCCATCAGCGACCACTGGGCGCCTGCGACATGTGCTTTTGTAGTACACGAACGCATTGATAGCATGCTCCTGATTGCTAAAGCAATACTGCATAATTCACCGGTTTCAGCAAAATAATCACACAGTACTAATCAAGCATAACTCTAAAAGATGGATAGGTTCCACACTAACATGTTCAAACCACGGGAGGCTTCAGTTTGTCGGAAAATATGTAATCAATTGTCAAAACACCAACATATGCAATGATGCTGAAACATATCAGTTTTTTAGATAAGAAGCATCTTATTGTTTGTATCGTATATCGCCAGTTGATATTCCAAGAAAGGAGACTGCATTTGCCATGTAGGAATGGGTTATTTGGATCGTGGGAGCGTCGTCTGTGGTCGTCGTCGATCAAGGCTACCGATGGCAGCTCTATGCCTGGACGCGAGCCAGCTCGGTCTGGCTCGGGCCGAGCCAGCGAAAAGCTCGGCTCGGAACTGTCGAGCCCGAGCCAGCTCGATGCCGGCAGTGAGCCATGAAATCGAGCTCGGTCCGAGCTTTCGACAAGCTCGGTGCAGCTCGCGAGCCTAGCGGGGCTGGGTCACTGGTGGGTGGGCTCTCTTTGACAGCAGCGGTCGTGCTGGCCGTGCAGGACGGCGTGGCAGGGATAGCGGCGGCCTTGGGTGGATGTGCGGGGCGGCGTGGCGGAGGAAGCGGCCATGGATAGGGGGTCAGCGCAACGTCGGCGGCATCCAGCGGGCGGCGCGGCGGCTTTCCCTAGCTCGGGGAAGATGAACCTGAACTACGAACGAGGAGTTCCTCGTAGTCTATTGATAGAACTAGAATGAGCCGGTCTGAAATAATGAATCAGCCCAATTCAATCATCGATTAATAAAAAAAATAATGACTAGCCAAACGAGTCAGCCCGGGCCAAGCCCAAACTAGCCTGAGCTCACGGCGGGCCAACTTTCTCTACTCGGCTCGAGCTCGGCAGTGAAGTGGGCCGAGCTCAGCTCGCTCTGAGTGCCCGAGTTCAGCCTCCAGGCATAGGCAGCTCCACCCCTCCTGTGCGGCGGCCCATGCAGCTGCGCCACTATTCCGTGGGAGACGCAGTCGCCGCGTGGAGGAGGCTGCGCCGATAAGGGTTCGGACGTGGTCGCCGCCGGCAGCACCGCGCCTCTTTGACCCACATGAATGGGACGGACAGGAATATGTTCTTGAATAGATCGACACGAATATGTTCTTGAATAGATCGATTGAGTTGAAATTTTTTTTGACACACGGAACGAGTTGGACTCTCGTGGGTTCTTGGGCCGGGGCTGTTTACGGCCTTTCTCTATGTGTTGCTAGTCTAGATGCATTTGTAGAGACAAAGTTAAGTCAACTAATATTGGTCAGAGAGAATAGTATTATATTGTACTAGTCATCTTTTTAACACTAGTATAAACTTTTTTTTTTGAGATGTAGTACAAACTACTATGGATTTTTGGATGGACGAAAATTAACGGCTGTTATTTCGTATATGCAAGTTTATGCATTACATTCAACTCTATGAAAATGTGGAAGAAAATGATAATCTCTCAAAATTTTGTTAGCACATCATTATCACGTATTAAGTGCGACTTCATAGCGTTCAAAGGTTTATAATTTTCGTATACGCAAGTTTATGCATTAAATTTCACTCCATGAAAATGATAAATGATCAGGATTTTATTAGCATAACATTATCATGTCTTAAGTGCGATTTCAAAAAGTTCAAAGGTGTATAATTTTCGTATATGCAAGTTTATGCATTACATTTCACTCTATGAGAAACTAAACAAAGGATCGCCGTCCACAGAGAAGAAGAAGAAAGGGGAGGCAACGACAGGGGCGCGGGCGCGAGGCTGGCTCGGGGTCCCATCTTGCAACGCCAATCTAGGTAAGCTGTGGATCTGATGCTTACGAGCATAAGTTGTGGGTTCGATGATGATCTGGATAAGTGGAGAGAGGTGTCCACTACAGGAATCGACTGAACACGGCCCCACTTGTGAGCATGTAATGCCAAGGGTCCACTACGGGACCCGACAGAACGCGATCCCACTTGTCAGCACGTAACGACGAGGGTCCACTATGGGACGCAACTGAACACGGCGCCACTTGTCCAGCACGTAACGGCAAGGCTGACGGACGGCGAGTTCCAGACTATGTGAGAGTTTCGTACAAGGAAATAGGGAAAAAGGAGGAAAAGTTAAGCGGCAGGAGAAAACTGAGTACAACTAACGAATTGAGGGCACGGAAATAGAAATCCCTATAAAATAACTATAAGTATAATAAAGTAAAAAAAATATTGAATAATCTATATATATTGCATTGTTCTTACAAAAGAAAAGGAAAAAGATTACAAAAGTAATAGACGGAAAATCCTAAACTAATTCCTAACTAAACCCTACACCAAATCTTCTTAATCTTCTTCACATTATCTTCTACCTGTAAACAAATAAAGAAAACAAAATAAACACAAAATATTAGTGTTAATAATGCTCTCAACTATGAATAGTGAGATGCACCGTTTTAAATGCATCATTGAGCAAATTCAAATAGTAGCGAAGAGACCGGAGGAAGTAACTGGGAAGGACGTCCATCGTAGTGAGTGGTGTAGAGCAGCAGAGAGGAGGAGAGCGACAATGGTAGCAGCGCGACGAAGACGAAGATGCAAAGTGCGAAAATTACTGTCTCAATCTGCTACATAAGCAACAGTGAAAGGTCATCCGACGGCTAGTATTTTCTACTTTAACGCGTAGCACACGTCAGTGAAGACGCGTGGCAACACATGCATTGAACCGCTGTGGCACGATGTCCATTCAGCGCGGAAATCAAGGAGACGCAGTTAAAATTCCAAATTACGCGTGACTAGTCAAATCTTGGTTAGATATTAGGGCACACTAGTGTCACATCCTATCAGCACCACTCACGCTGGTGGCTAAGGTCATCCAATCGTCAGGAATGGCGTCATTAGCACTTGCACTAGCAGCAGCTCAGGGAACAAGTGTGCAACGGTAATTTTTCTTTGACTGGTTCAATATTTTGCTTGAGTCTACGACTCGATCAAATACTCGAGGGGGGGGCTACTCCTAACAGGAGCGGTGGTCGTGCACCCGAAGGTCTTCCGGGTCCAGTGAACATGCCATCCAAAATACAAAGTCTAGGGAAGTAACGTCTTGGCCCCTCCTTTGAATCAACAATTCGACTACGAACTCGGGGGGCTACTCTCATAGGAAAGGAAGCGCTGGAAGCTCAAGCTATGGCCAATGACAGCAGTCGCAAAAATTCAAAGTCCCTACTCGAGTCTACGACTCGAATAGGCACTTGGGGCTACTCCCATAGAATGCGCTAAAAAGGAAAAATAAGTTATTTATGGTAAACAGCGTTGACCACTTCCGCACCGTAAGGACTCGAATCATTTGACGACCTCATTTCCAATCAAAACACGAAATTCCTTGACAATAAGACAACGTCTCCTGGGCCACCCGAAACACCTCCGCAATGATAAAACTTGGAATGCCATGTTTACAACGTGAGGATAAGACCTGCGATGCAATCCAATGGCCTGGCAACGCACGCTCTATGCTCTACCAGAAGTATACCATGCCTACAGGCACGATGAAAAAAGCCTTGATGGACGCGTCGAGTGCACACATTAAATACTGGAATTCGACTTTGTAAGACTCCGCGGCATGAGTCGGATTATGCTAGCAACTTTCCGAATTTGAGTCCAGGGACTCGAATTTGAGTAGATAGCGTTGTTTGCCCTAAGGCAGTTAACTGATCCCGATCCGTCGGATGAATCAGACACGCGTATCAACTATCCCTACGACATAAGCACGCAACCGATAAAATGTTCGGATGAGCACTCAGAACGACTTCATAGTCTCCGTCCGAATCAACGATTCGAAAGGACACTCGGGGGCTACTGACATAGGTATACCCCACGGGTACCCAGGCTTAGCCTATAAGGTGTGGCCCAAGAGAAACTTACGGCAAGACCCAAGATGATCAGGTGGCCCAAGTCGAAGAATACGCGGATCCTTGGGAAGCACGATATATGTAGATAGGAAACATAAAGAGAAAACCATAATTTGTAACCGAATCGGCCTAGTATCCTGAGACCTGGCCCCCCTTATATAAAGGCTAAGAGGGAGCGTTGAGGAGGACACCTTGCAACCCTAGTTCAAACACTATCAGATTACATCTGCGCACCCCCTATAACTTTCGATTCCTTCATAATCCAAGAGAAGACAAGCAAGAGTAGAGTCCCTTCTGAGGGCATGAACTTGGGTAAACCGCGTGTCCCTGATGTTCTTGTTTGCTAGCCGATCGATGCCTCTAGCGCTCCTCACTTTATGTAACCCAAGTCCATAAACGATGGGCATTGACGAGTTAACCCCTTGTCACCTGGGGTGCAGGGAGGGGATTTAGGGCCCCGCGGTACGGATCGTTGAAGACCTCTGTTTTCACCGTTATATCTATACCTCTTGTAAGCCGCTTTTGTTGGTTTGGGATTATTCGCATCTGATAATCTCGTCGTTGTGTAAACACTCTTTATATAGTGAAGTTTCGACGGCTGACATCCGTAGTTTTTTCCTCTTTTTATTCCAGAGGTTTTCCACGTTAAATCGTGTGTCGCCTATTGTGATTTTGTTTTCATTCTTTGTTATTCGCGTGCCGCATTTGTAACAATTGATGAACAGCAATGAAGGACCATGCATTGTTGCAACCCTGCAGGTTGCCTCAAGGGAGGACAGACAAATAGATGATGGAGAGAGAGAGAGCGTGGTGATTTAATAGCTTGTTCCTGAACATTGTCTTTTACACAATCATCGTGACTAATGAAAGCAAAGATTATGTTTTATGTTTTAGAACACTCTAGGTGCTTTAGTCTTTAGAAATTCATAAAAAAACTAAATACAGTTTGTTCGAAATTCAGAAGAACCAAGTGCTATTTTTTTTAATTGCATAGGTTGCTTTTCGATCTGAAATATGGAGAGAGAGAGAGATACAGAGAGGACCTGTATCAAGCAGACTAGCCCGCACAAAGAAACACAGCAGACTCGTATATACATTGACACACACGGTGAAACAAATGGAGGAACCACAACTCCGTGTTTCTAGAGAGCTTAGAGCTCTTAGAAGATTGGCATATAACATATACTCCCTTCGTTCAGAAATATAAGACATTTTAGGTTTGTAAAACGAATGTATCTAGATGACTTCTAGACGGAGGGAGTAATACACACCCGCACGTGTTGAGTCACCCATTCACGTCGACACTGTGATGGCGGTGGAGAAGAAAATGTGTATATGTCAAATACTGCGGTACAAAAGAGAGACGGGAAGGAAAAAAAGTATTCTACACTGCTATGTGTTTTTCCGGGTATATATAGTATTTAGCTAGCTTATTATTTAGTCCCTCCGCAGCTTCTTGGCATCTCCTGCTGTCTTTTTGCTCTTGGCATTTCCGGACCCGGGACGCTTGTTCGACTGCTGACGCAGCAAGATAGAATATATATAGAATTAGACAATAATCCTCAAGCTAAACATCAAGAAAGTAAAGAAGAAAACAGATAAGGTAGAGCTACGGCAGATGCTGATGACATGGGTTGCTGAGAAGAGCTGCCGACCTTGCTTGTGAACACGCGTGACGCCTTGACCCGAGGGAGATTAAACAAACTCCACATCCATTCAGTCGTGGCCGATCGAGACCCACGGTGTTTGTGTTTGCTTCCTCGTCAGCGCTAAAGGTATTAATTTATGAACTGTTCATTGTTCCTAAGAGCATCTCCAATGGGCCTCAGTAAGCTTGTCAGGCAGAGCCCACTAGAACTATTGGTTCTCCCATAGAGATCCAGCCATACTCCCCGTCCTATCTTGCTTTCTCGTCTCCTTTCCAGTTCTCGCCTCCTCCGCCAACCCGTTTCGACATCGGCAGTCCGGCGGTGCTTACACAACAACAACATGCAGCCCTCCTCACTTCGGCTTCCGCTCTTACAGTCATTTGGAAGACATCACCGCTACCTAGATCTGGGTGTCGGCAGCTCAAACACATCACTGCCGCCACTAGTTCCACAGGTTGTCTGACCTCCTCCTCTGTCCCAACCAGTAGCTCATCTTCAACCGCCGGTGGCTCGTCGACTTCTGGGCTCACTTCTCCATCAGAGACCACCTTGCGCACATGGTGCTCGGCTGGTGTTTAGGTTCGCCTGGACAAACTGCGCAGTTGCAGCATGTCGTATGCTAGTACCTTGTTTTCCTGCGGTGGTGGATATTACTTGTTGTTGCTATCTATGAACGCAGCTTGCGCACTGATCGTACCTTGGGCTCTCTAAGAGCATCTCCAGCAGCGGCTCTAAAAATTGGCGTTGTATAAGTCGTTTGGCGCGCGATGTATCACGTTTGCCGCGCGCAACTCCGGTTGTCAAAAGACAGAAGCGCTAAAAACAGGTTATAGCGCGCGCGGCAAAAAACAGCGAAATGACAGGCGCTGTAAATTTTCAGCGCGCGCAGAAACAACAAAATCACGTACAAATGACAAAACAAAGATCAAACACACACAATAAATCAAGAATAAATAGTTCAAATATTCATACAACATCAACACAAATGAATAGTATGCTCCTGATTGCATTGATAGCATGCTCCTGATTGCTAAAGCAATACTGCATAATTCACCGGTTTCAGCAAAATAATCACACAGTACTAATCAAGCATAACTCTAAAAGATGGATAGGTTCCACACTAACATGTTCAAACCACGGGAGGCTTCAGTTTGTCGGAAAATATGTAATCAATTGTCAAAACACCAACATATGCAATGATGCTGAAACATATCAGTTTTTTAGATAAGAAGCATCTTATTGTTTGTATCGTATATCGCCAGTTGATATTCCAAGAAAGGAGACTGCATTTGCCATGTAGGAATGGGTTATTTGGATCGTGGGAGCGTCGTCTGTGGTCGTCATCGATCAAGGCTACCGATGGCAGCTCTATGCCTGGACGCGAGCCAGCTCGGTCTGGCTCGGGCCGAGCCAGCGAAAAGCTCGGCTCGGAACTGTCGAGCCCGAGCCAGCTCGATGCCGGCAGTGAGCCATGAAATCGAGCTCGGTCCGAGCTTTCGACAAGCTCGGTGCAGCTCGCGAGCCTAGCGGGGCTGGGTCACTGGTGGGTGGGCTCTCTTTGACAGCAGCGGTCGTGCTGGCCGTGCAGGACGGCGTGGCAGGGATAGCGGCGGCCTTGGGTGGATGTGCGGGGCGGCGTGGCGGAGGAAGCGGCCATGGATAGGGGGTCAGCGCAACGTCGGCGGCATCCAGCGGGCGGCGCGGCGGCTTTCCCTAGCTCGGGGAAGATGAACCTGAACTACGAACGAGGAGTTCCTCGTAGTCTATTGATAGAACTAGAATGAGCCGGTCTGAAATAATGAATCAGCCCAATTCAATCATCGATTAATAAAAAAAAAATGACTAGCCAAACAAGTCAGCCCGGGCCAAGCCCAAACTAGCCTGAGCTCACGGCGGGCCAACTTTCTCTACTCGGCTCGAGCTCGGCAGTGAAGTGGGCCGAGCTCAGCTCGCTCTGAGTGCCCGAGTTCAGCCTCCAGGCATAGGCAGCTCCACCCCTCCTGTGCGGCGGCCCATGCAGCTGCGCCACTATTCCGTGGGAGACGCAGTCGCCGCGTGGAGGAGGCTGCGCCGATAAGGGTTCGGACATGGTCGCCGCCGGCAGCACCGCGCCTCTTTGACCCACATGAATGGGACGGACAGGAATATGTTCTTGAATAGATCGACACGAATATGTTCTTGAATAGATCGATTGAGTTGAACTTTTTTTTTGACACACGGAACGAGTTGGACTCTCGTGGGTTCTTGGGCCGGGGCTGTTTACGGCCTTTCTCTATGTGTTGCTAGTCTAGATGCATTTGTAGAGACAAAGTTAAGTCAACTAATATTGGTCAGAGAGAATAGTATTATATTGTACTAGTCATCTTTTTAACACTAGTATAAACTTTTTTTTTGAGATGTAGTACAAACTATTATGGATTTTTGGATGGACGAAAATTAACGGCTGTTATTTCGTATATGCAAGTTTATGCATTACATTCAACTCTATGAAAATGTGGAAGAAAATGATAATCTCTCAAAATTTTATTAGCACATCATTATCACGTATTAAGTGCGACTTCATAGCGTTCAAAGGTTTATAATTTTCGTATACGCAAGTTTATGCATTAAATTTCACTCCATGAAAATGATAAATGATCAGGATTTTATTAGCATAACATTATCATGTCCTAAGTGCGATTTCAAAAAGTTCAAAGGTGTATAATTTTCGTATATGCAAGTTTATGCATTACATTTCACTCTATGAGAAACTAAACAAAGGATCGCCGTCCACGGAGAAGAAGAAGAAAGGGGAGGCAACGGCAGGGGCGTGGGCGCGAGGCTGGCTCGGGGTCCCATCTTGCAACGCCAATCTAGGTAAGCTGTGGATCTGATGCTTACGAGCATAAGTTGTGGGTTCGATGATGATCTGGATAAGTGGAGAGAGGTGTCCACTACAGGAATCGACTGAACACGGCCCCACTTGTGAGCATGTAATGCCAAGGGTCCACTACGGGACCCGACAGAACGCGACCCCACTTGTCAGCACGTAATGACGAGGGTCCACTATGGGACGCAACTGAACACGGCGCCACTTGTCCAGCACGTAACGGCAAGGCTGACGGACGGCGAGTTTCAGACTATGTGAGAGTTTCGTACAAGGAAATAGGGAAAAAGGAGGAAAAGTTAAGCGGCAGGAGAAAACTGAGTACAACTAACGAATTGCGGGCACGGAAATAGAAATCCCTATAAAATAACTATAAGTATAATAAAGTAAAAAAAATATTGAATAATCTATATATATTGCATTGTTCTTACAAAAGAAAAGGAAAAAAGATTACAAAAGTAATAAACGGAAAATCCTAAACTAATTCCTAACTAAACCCTACACCAAATCTTCTTAATCTTCTTCACATTATCTTCTACCTGTAAACAAATAAAGAAAACAAAATAAACACAAAATATTAGTGTTAATAATGCTCTCAACTATGAATAGTGAGATGCACCGTTTTAAATGCATCATTGAGCAAATTCAAATAGTAGCTCTCAATTCTAGGACTAAACACACACGGTGAAGATTATTGGGGTTAATATGACCATAGGGATAAGCTATGAACAAAGGATCCTAACAAAGACTTCGTTCCAACACAAGAAGAAACTGTAGCTAGTTTTCCAAGAGTAGAGAATCAATAGATTTGTGCACTTGTCTTAATCTTTCTAGTCCCGTGCTTACAAGATTTATGAATGGCTGACTTTAGTTCGTAATTTGATTTGAATTTGTCCTAAAAAAGATTTAACTACTCGAACATAATGGTAAATGTCCATCGGATTCATGTTTCTGATATTTGTATATGATATTTCCAACAATAAAACCAAATAACATAAAATTACATTTTATGCGGAAAATGCAAACCCCTTCCCATGGGCTCGTCAGCTACAGTACACAAGGACAAGAGGGCCAGACAGTGGGTCAATGGTACTTGACGGAAGTGTAGGTCTGAACCATGCTGGAGACAAATGTGACCACCGCCACGAACTCCACGACGACGGCCCACGGCAGCGTGAAGTAGTTCCGCTGCACGTCAGCCCACATGACATAGAGCGGGTGCCGGCTCCGCTCCCGCAGCTTCTCCAGCAGCCGCCCCAGGTAGCTCTTCTCCAGCAGCAGCTCGCCGCCCGCCGCCTCGCTGGCCGCGCCCATCTTCCTGAAGAACCTCGCCACTTCCTCCTTGCTCTCGTTGCCCGCGCCGCCTTGCTGCTGCACCACCTCCGCCGCCGACAGCACCCCGGCGTCCTCCGCAGACTGCACCATTTTCGCCATGAACGACGCGTACGCCGACACGACCGTCTGCGCCTCCGTGGTGGTGGCCGTCGTCGAAGCCGACGATGAATACGACTGCTCGAATGCCATGAGGTTCAGCAGCAGCGGCGCCGTGCGGAACTCGAGCCGGAGCTGAGGAAGATGCAGCCGGTCCTCGTGCTGCGTCAGCTTCACGGCGAACGGCACGGGGCCAAGCACCGACGCGATGCCGATGACCAGCTTGCTCCCGGACCCGCTGCGCGCCTTCTTGAACCGCACGCCCATCCGCTTCAGGTCGCTGGCCGACGGCACGTCCTCCTTCCCGTAGCTCGCGCTCCACTTCTTGTCCTCGGGGAGGATCGGGTACAGCAGAGGCACGAACAGCAGCAGCGGGACGCGGCGCAGCAGCCGCGCCACCTCCCGCGCCGTCTCCATCACCGCGCCATCCTGGATGGCACGCGGCGGCGGCTCCCACCGCGTCCTCGCGGCTGTGACCATCTCGTAGAGCAGGTGCAGGATGTGGGAGACGCCGTCCGCCGCGGGCAGGGCGTCCTCGCTCATGTCGCGGCCCCTCTCGCCGGCGAGGTAGAACAGCACGAGCTTCACGATTAGCACCGGCGGGGGGTATCCGGTGGCCTCGAACTCCGGCAGCCTGCTGGCGGCGATGAGGTCGACGAGGACGAAGAAGGGTATCTGGTTCTCGGCGAGGACGAGGTCCACGGAGAGCTGCGCGGGGCCGAACGGCGTGCCGTGGAGCGACGGCTCGTCGCGCCCCATGGCGACGTTGATGAGGTGCTCGATGATGAAGCAGCCGTCGAGCACCATCATCTGGATGAGGTCGTCGGCGGACATGTCGGCGAGCTCCTCGCTGACGTACATTGTCCGGGCCTCCTGCTCGCGGGCAGCGACGATGCGGACGTAGTCCTGGATGACAAAGAGGTGCCGCGCCGGGTCCGGGTGGCCGCGGGAGATGAGGCCGTTGAGGTACGCCACTTTGAGCCGCTCGGCAGGGCGGAGGCGGCGGTCCTCGCGGTTGTGGAGCGGGCCGATGGCCACGAACCCCGGCGTGTAATCGTTGGCATTGTTGTCGCGGAGGTGGACGGGGACACGGGACATCCGGTGGCTGCTCGCCGTGGCCCGGTGCTGCTCCTCCGCCGCCGCGCCCTCCTGCTTGCGCATCAGGCTGCGCGCCAGCTGCTCGACGCGCACCGTGAATTCGCCGCCGCCGCCACCGCTCGTCATGCCTCGTTTCCTAGCCATTCGTGGACCGAAATCCATAATGGTGAACGACCGATCGAAGAGTGCACGTACGTTCGCGATCACCGTGAAATGGATGCACGGCTAGATATAGAGTGGCACAATGGAATCTAACCCCAAATGGCTAGCTAGCTTGGAGACGATGATGGAATGGACTTATGGACACGCAAGAATATATCTGACAGCACGAGCCCCTCTGTGTGTATATATATATATATATATGCTTATACATTTATATATACGTAGCTTCCGTCAGAGATAAAGATGAGCTGGAGAAAAGTGAACAGAACATCAGTGCTAATTCTTTGCTTTACTTGTGCAAGCAGATCATGCCAGATTCATACACCGTCTTTTGTGCAGGCAGTGCCTATTCTGTTATTCTAATTAGGTTACATAACATAAATCCCAATTAACATTTGTATGCAGCGAACACATGAAGGCCATGATACATATTACTACAGAAGAAAGTTAATACTATGTATCTTTGAATAACTTTCAGGGTTAACACTTAATTTTCATAAAAGCGAGATATTCTGTTTTGGTAAAACAAAAGACGAAGAACATCAGTACAAACAAATTTTTAGTTGTGAGGCCGGATCTTTGCCTTTTCGGTACCTAAGGGTGTCTATCCATTATAGAAAACATAAAAATTCAGATTGGTATCTAGTGAAAACTCAATGTGAAGGGAAGTTGGACTGCTGAAAAGGCAAGCTATTATCGTATTGATCGCTTAGTCCTAATCAATTTTGTTTGACAAGTTTATCTATGTTTATACTATTGTTTTTGGAAATTCCGAAGGGGGTAAGGAAACGTTTAGGTTTTTATAGGTCTCGCTATTTTTGGCAACATGATGAGAATAAAAGAAAATAATGATTAACAAAATGGAATATAATTTATCGATCGAAAGATGAGGGTGGTCTAGGTATTGAGGTTTTTGACATAAAAAATAAATGTTTATTGAGAAAATGGCATTTTAAACTTTTGTCTGAAGAAGTAGTGTGGCAAGAATTGTTGCATAATAAATAGTTAAGTCAAAAAACCTTATCCAAAGTCCAAGCGAAACCGATTGATTCTCTTTTTGGAAAGGACTTATGAGGGTGAAGAAAGAGTTCTTTGCTAGAAGACATTTAAATGTAGGTGCTGGTTCTAATACCAGGTTTTGGGAGGTACATGGTTGAGAGTTACCCCTTTAGTACAACAAATATCCATCATTGTACAAAACTATGCAATAGAAAAATGTAACCGTTGCACATGTTCTATCTCAAGTACCCCTAAACATTGGTTTTAGGAGGATACTTAGTGGTGATAAGTGGAATGCTTGGCTACATTTATGTCAAGGACTCGTGATGGTTCAGCTGTCGGATCACCATGATAAGTTTGTGTGCAACTTGACATCGTCCAGGGAATTTTCAGTTAAATCCATGTATGAAGACCTTATAAATGATCATACGGTCTTTTTCAAAATTATCTTTGAAAATTAAAGATCCCACTGAAGATAGAAAAAATTATGTGGTTCCTAAATAACAAGGTGCTTCTCACAAAGGATAAATTGATTAAAAGGAATTGGGTAGGGTGTGCTAAATTGTTTCTATGGGTCGCAGAAAACCATAGAATATTTATTTATATCTTGTCCATTTGTTTGCCTTTTGTGGCGCATTATTCCTTTTGCATATAAATTACCCCTCAGAATAATATAACAAACATGTTTGAAAATTGGTTGCATGGTATTGATAAGTCATCTAAGGCTATAATTCGTATTGGTGCTTCAGCCTTATGTTGGTCTATATGAAGATATGGAAATGATACTATCTTTAACAAAAAAAATGCAGCTTTAGGCTCTCCTATCGCCGCAAAACCAACGAGATATCATGACTACTGGGTACGGCCATCTTCTAATAGTTGTTGGACACATCTTCAGCCAATCTGTCTGGCTGCGCTTTAGTAGAGTGAAGCATGATGTTTAGTCACTTGTTTTATATTTTTCACTAGTTGATCCATATTTTTGACTTTAAGTGATCCTTGAATTGTAATACTCTGGGATGTTGATTTTTTTTAATAAAACACTATGTGCATCAACCCACGCAGAGGTAGGGCTTTATCCCCTTTTCGAGGGAGAAATTGTATGCAGCATTTTACGAAACAAGTGTTTGTACAGAAGAGACCATACTATAGCGCTTAGTATACAAAGTTCAATCTAGCTTACATATGAGTACTTTCTGGCGTAGAAGATGAAGATCTCCCGACACACTACCAAACTTCACTCTGCACATACCGCTAGCTTATTTGGTTGATTGCCAAAGACTCTTGTCGTGCCTTTTGATTTTCAATATTGAACTCACGGTACGTTATAAGGCTATAGATATTACATGTATATAAATACTCCTTTCGATCCATATTAGTTGACTCAAATTTATCTAGATATAGGTGTATCTAGCACTAAAACTTGACTAGATACATTTGTATCTAGATGAATTTAATTAACTAATATAGATCGGAGGGATTGCATAAATTTATATTGAAAAAACGTTGGCTGTTAGCGCGACGCAAAACATAAGTTCCCATGACAAAATCCATGTGGGCCCTGGCAGTTTTTCATTTTTTTCTATTACTTCCGCAACCATGAGCATTGATGCTAGATCGGGTGGCTAGCACGCAGGGGCGGAGCCAGAATTTGACATTGAGGGGGACGAAGATATTGATGATCATACATAAGAATTTTTTTCTCGTGAAGTCTACAACTACGTGTCATTTTGTGTTGGAAGAACTGTTTGAACAAAAACCATAACAATATATCAAAGTCTCGGTATAGAACTGATATTAATATGTAACACTAAATCTTGGACAACACAAAACAGAAGATAAGTTTATATTGGATCAACCTTGTCTCTACGAGTATAGGCTTGATAATTCTATTACAGGTAACCGTCCTAGTATTTTTCTTCAATATAGAAATTATTACGCAATAAGTCGTCACCATCACCGAGCAAACATCAAACAAAAGGATATTTTTTCTGTAAATTAATCAATTAGAATACAGTTATGCAATCTATCAATAAAAAACTAGCAACTTGGTACCTTCAATTTGAATGAGGAAGATTGGTTCGTATACTCGATGGCACAGCACGCCTACCGCCGGCATTGCGGCATGATTAACAAAGGTAGAAACCGGCAACAACAAGGCTGGCTAACACGACGGTATGGCCGCAACATCGCGTGGCATCTGGCCACTGAGTAGGAGTGAGCGACGGGGGCAAACATCCAGTCAATTGATCATATGATGCTACATATTAGATCTAGTTACACAAACAAAGAATGTGGGGACGGGTTAATACATTGACTAATACGGAGAAACCATGGACTACGTTTAGCCTTAGGTAGAGATAGGAGCGGAGCCAAGGGGTACGAGCAGGGGCTACACCCCCCTAACTAGCGACCCCCTTCAATACATAGGTGCAGATTTTAATGTTAAACTAAGGGTCTTATAGGTTTAATTAGTTACCACTAAGCTCATATTTTATTGTTTAGTTCGTGCTGCTCTCTACCCAGGGGCGGAGCCAGAATTTGACATTGAGGAGGTGAAGATATTGATGATTATACATAAGAATTTTTTTCTCGTGAAGTCTACAACTACGTGTCATTTTGTGTTGGAAGAACTGTTTGAACAAAAACCATAACAATATATCAAAGTCTCGGCATAGAATTGATATTAATATGTAGCACTAAATCTTTGACAACACAAAATAGAAGATAAGTTTATATTGGATCAACCTTGTCTCTACGAGTATAGGCTTGATAATTCTATTGCAGGTGACCGTCCTAGTATTTTTCTTCAATATAGAAATTATTATGCAATAAGTCGTCACCATCACCAAGCAAACAACAAACAAAATACACATTTTTCTGTAAATTAATCAATTAGACTACAGTTATGCAATCTATCAATAAAAAACTAGCGACTTGTTACCTTCAATCTGAGTGAGGAAGATTGGTTCGTATACTCGATGGCACAGCACGCCTGCCACCGGCATTGTGGCATGATTAACAAAGGTAAAAACCGGCAACAACAGGACTGGCTAGCACGACATCATGGCCGTGACATCTCGTGGCATTTGACCACTGAGTAGGAGTGAGCGACGGCGGCAAACATCCAGTCAATTGATCATGTGATACTACATATTAGATCTAGTTACACAAACAAAGAATGTGGGGACAGGTTAATACTATTGACTAATACGTATAAATCATGGATTACGTTTAGCCTTTGGTAGAGAGCAACACGAACTAAACAATAAAATATGATCTTAGTGCTAACTAATTAAGCCTATGAGACTCTTAGTTTAACATTAAAATCTGCACCTATGTATTGAAGGGGCCGCTTGTTAGGGGGGGGGGGGGGGGGTCTAGCCCCTGCTCCCCCCGCGCTCCGCTCCGCTCCGCTCCTGCTAGCACAACCTGTCGCGCGACTTTGCGAGAATCCTCGCGCCCACTCGCTACGCTAGTTCATAAATACTACTCCGAACCGACTAGGAATCTTGACATGTAGAGACATAAACACGTGCATCATGTACTACTCGGAACACATATAATGTGTATCGCTCGTATACAATGGAGCGCACTGGCTATTTCGGCGTCGAATCGTGCTTAATGCTAACAATCATCCTTCTAGAAACGATATGCACTTCACTTTGATCTGGTTCCCATATGCGCCAGCTATTTCTCGCGGACGTCATTCTCGCCATTGTTTTCACCGCTTAAGGCGTCATCCTCAACCTTGCTTTAGTTCTTTTTCGTAGATTCTATGTCACCTACTTTTCCTCAGCTGGCTTCTCTATGGCTTGACGTCGATCCTCCTTGTCTATGTCATAAGTCTTCACGTGTTCCTCGATAAGAAAATCTTGCGTTTTGTGCTTCAACATCACTGAATTATCAATGGTCCCAATTATTAGCGGGATCAACAAAGTTCTCGGGTTGTATCATATACACGCTCTCGGTTAAATTTCTATTAAGAAAAACCACTTTGGCATCCATGTGGCATACTTCAGACAAAATGTGCAACTAACATGATCCTAACCAGCTTAAACATCGCTAAAGGTGAGAAGATCTCGTCCTAGTTAACTCCTTGAACTTGTTGAAACCTCTTCGCGAAAAATCAAGTTTTATAGATAAAAGGATTTCCCTCTTGCTCAAATTTCTTCTAAAAGACTCATTTATACTCAATGGATCTTGCACCATCATCAACCAAGGTCCAAACTTGGTTGTCATCCATGGATTTTAACTCAGATCTCATGGCTCCAAGCCATGAATCGGAATCGGTACTTCCCATTTACGTAGTCGGTTATCGCCGTTCAGAAAAAAGTACGTCACCATGCAACATTGTTGATCTTTGCAGTTTCGATGCACTTGTCGGCTTGGGTGCAACGTTTGCCTCAATCTCCAAGGTTGTCTACTTGCACTAAGACGGAAGATCTCGAATTTCTTCGAGATGCACCTTACTCCCACTTTCCTTCCGACTGAGAAACTCTTTCTTAAGTAAGACACCATTTCGAACAAAAAACATTCTGCCCTCTTCATAGTTATAGAAGTAGTAACCCAAGGTTTCCTTAGGGTAACCTACGAAGACTACTTTATCAGATTTGAGGTTGAGCTTGTCCAACTGAAATCTCTTGAGAAAAGCCTCACATCCCCAAATCTTTAGAAAAGACAATTTGGGTTTCTTGCCACTCCACATCTCATGTGGTGTCTTTTCACCCGACTTAGATGGTACTTTTCTTAGTGTAAATGTTGATGTCTCTAGACAAAAATCTCATAATGACAAAGGTAGATCCTTCCGGCTTATCATTGACCTTACTATGTAAAACAAGGTTAGGTTCCGCTTTTCTGACACACCATTTCATTGAGGTGGAACTATTCCACAGCCCTTGAGGTAGCTATCCAACTCATGGCTCATATACTCGCCTTCACGATCTGATCAGAAACTTGATATTCTTGTTGAGTTGGTTTTGCACTTCACTTTGGAATTTCTTGAACATTTTAAAGGTTTCTGACTTGGATTTCATCAGGTAGACATAGCCAGATCTATTGAAATCATATGTTAAAGTAACAAAATAATCATAGTCGCCTCTGGTTGCCGTGCTCATTGGACCACATATATCACTATGTACCAGCTCCAGTAAGTTGTGCGCTCTCTCACAATTCTTTGTGAAAGGCGCTTGGTCATCTTGCCGAGTAGGCAAGATTCACATGTCTCGAACGGCTCCAAGCCAGAAAATTCCAGAAGTCCATCTCCATGGCGCTTCCTCATGTGTTTCTAACTGATATGACCAAGCCGACAATGCCATAAATAAGCAGTACTAAGATCATTTGGCTTCAACCTTTTGACATCTAAATTATAGACCGAATTAATTACATTCAAGATTAAGCACAAAAAAGTCTAGATTGGACAGGTGCAAAGTCATGAAATATATTATTTAAATACAACGAACAATCATTATTCTTAATATTCGACCATAACATTGCTTGATCAAACATGACTTGGTAATGATATTTCGGCTTAGTACATGAACATAATACAATTATCTATTTCAAGTAAAAATCTTGAAGGTAACTCGAGTTGCATCGTTCCTAAGAACAACACGACAACTCTTGTCTTGTTTCCGACTTGGATGTCGACCTCCCCTATTGCCACGCTCATATTCCTTACCGGTCCCTACATCGAGTTGCACACATGAACAACTGATCCGGTATCATGTACCAAGAAACTTCTAGGAGAGTCAGCAAGATAAATGTCTAGAACGTTCATGACAATAGTCCCTGAGTCGGAAGTCATACTACCACTCTTGGCTTTGTCGGTCTTGTACTTTTTTTGTAGTTCCTCTTCCAGTGACCTTCCTATTTATAGTAAAATCATATTGTTCCTGGAGGATTTGCCGGCTTGCCAGTCATCGAGGCAGTGCTGGGACTAGGATCCAGCGTGCCACCTCCCTTTGACATAGGCTTCTTCGACCAAGTCTTATTATTTATCTTAGAGGTGCTCTTCACCATCAACACTTGGCTGACGCTACACCTCTTAATGTCCACACCTACTATATTGAGTATCTCCTGAAGTTCTGCTAACTTCTTATCCATAACATGCATGTGGTAATTTGAAATGAATGGACCATAAGCAGTAGGAAGCGAGTTCAGCCGAATGTTCGTAATGAACTCTTCACTCAAGAGAAAACCCAGTTGACCCAAGGAATTCACATGTCCGACCATCTTGATCATGTGCGGTCCTAGTGGACTCCGTCTATCAGCTTGCACCTGAGTAAGACTCTCGAGACATTTTACCTGTCCGTCCTAACCTAGGTCCCAAACATGCTCTTGACGGAAACGATCATATCGTATACCTCAACAATTTCGAACTAATGTCGCATATCCAACTCCATATGAGAAAGAATGAGGCAACTGATCTCCGTCGACTCATCTCGAGCATGACAATAAGAGGATCTCACAGTGGCAGGCTCATCAATGCCCGGAACGTTAGGACTCGGATTGCCTGGGACATGTTCCTTATTCTCTTTCTTGAGAACAATTCTCATATTATGATACCATTTGGTAAAGTTGGTTCCATTCAGCTTATCCTTCTCAAGGATTGAACTCAAAGCAAAGCTGGAAAGATGGAGGGTGCTAGTAAGCACCATCTACAAACAAAAGACGGAAATGCTTAAGACAGTGTATTTGTAAGGGAGTAGGCGGATTAAAACTTTAATTGTTCATACTCCCACTGAGGCCGATATCCTCCCCTGATAGTTGACAGTTATTCAGGATCCAGGATAGCCACCCAACTAGTGAGCTTTCTGCGTCACTACTAGTTGGATAATTCTCCAAGTAGGTGTAGCACTCCGGTAAAACCACTACTAGAAAATCGCTTGTTGTTTTCTTTTTGTGCATCATCATGACTGTATGCTCATGTCATCATGCCACATTGCATTTGAGCATCGTCATGTCATCATGCATCTTTTGCAAGAAACTATTTTCTAAAAGCCTATCTTTGTTTTCTAAATATCCCCCGTCTTTATTCAAAACAAAATCCTGGTCTCTTCTGGATATTTTTGCTTTGTCTAAAAATAATTTACAAAAGGTCTTTTAAATAAAACAAAAAAATATATAAATAAAACTATTTTTCTGGGAGAGGCAGCCCGCCAGACCCAAAAGCCCGGCTGGCCACCTACTACCCCAAACCCTAATCTCTAACCCTAGACCCAACCCGCCAGCAGCCGCCGCCACCAGGAGACACGCAGCAGCGCGCCTCACCTCGCCACCACCCACCCTGTCACGCTCACACCTACCCACACACATGCACCTACACACTAACGCACATACCACGCGCGCGGTACACGCACATGACCACCTCCAGGCGCCCGAGTCCCGCTCGCATCTCTCCCTCTCTCCTCACTTGGCCCCACCACGCGCGTGGTACGCGACCACCCACCCCGACGCGATTCCCCTCCTCATCCCGCAAGCTCGCCACGATCCTCACGGGTGCAGCAGCCGCCAGAGCCCCGCCGCCCTGGTCCTTCTCCTCCGCTCGAGCCCGCCTCTCCGTCGAGCTGCGCCGCTGGACGCCACCATCCCGGCCGTCCCGCAACCGCCGCCGCTAGCGCAGAGCCCGTCGTCCGCCATCTCCACCGCCGCCCTGCGAGCCCAGCGCCGTCAGTCCGCTGCCGCCTCGCAAGTTTCCTCTCCTGCGGCCCGGGCCTCCCTCTGCGACGCCGCCTCCAGCGAGCACCACCCTGGCCGAGCTCTCCAGCACGCCCTCCGCGGACGCGACCTGGTGCCCCCGTCTCCGCGCCCCTCTCCGCTGCCGCGCGCGAGAGCGTGCCCAATGCCTCGCCTTCCCTCTGCAGGGCTCCCCCGGTCGTCCTCTGCCCGACCGCGTCGCGCCACCATGGCCGCTTCCAGCGCGTC
Organism: Avena sativa; assembly: GCA_916181665.1. Classification (NCBI taxonomy): domain Eukaryota; kingdom Viridiplantae; phylum Streptophyta; class Magnoliopsida; order Poales; family Poaceae; genus Avena; species Avena sativa. The sequence goes on along the minus strand of OV702295.1, from coordinate 451,044,894 downwards.
CGAGCTGCCGCCTCGCGTTCCTCTGTCGCAGCAGCGGCCCTGCACGCCCTCTCCCTCACCGTCCTCCGCCCGAGGTGCCGCCCTCGCCCCTTCCGGTCGTCCTCTACCGCCGCTCGTCCTGCCCTACAAGCACGCATCTGCGGCCTCGACCTTTGGCGCCTCCTGCGTTGCCTTGAGCCGCTGCAAGTAGCAGTGCCCGTCATTGTCGTTCCTTTGTTTTCCGCGAAGTACTGCTGCTACCCTGTGACGTGTTGCTGCCTGACAACAAATCTGTGTGTATGTCCATGTTAATGTGGTGTTTTGGATGCCCATATCGGCTACCTTCGTCTCTGATGCTGACAAGATCGCCCAATGATGTGCACACTTTGCTGCCAAGTTGATCGAGACCTGAAGCACACCGACACCGGAACCAAGTCCACCGTCAACAACCGAGGCCGAAAACCCCAAGTTCTCCATCCTGGAATCCGGAGGCGATGATGCCGATACGACAAGTACCTCCTCACGGACGCCAAGACCCACGAATCCAACGCCTCGAAGCCGAACCCAAAGTTTGAACCTTGAAGACCGATCCCGACAAGGCCCCGAACCCCGTGAAACCCTCGAACCCCAAGATCGTCGAACCCCGATGTGTGACCCATATCTATCCTTATTTTATAAATGCCATATAAACTTGTTGCACATTAAATCATCCATGCTCGCATACATATTCATTTGTTTGGGGGTGCTTTGTCGATTCATCTCATAATTAAGTACGGAGGCTATATGCGGGCTATACTTGTATTATATCGCCTCCATTTAAATTTGCGTAGCGAACCGATGCCATGTTTTGCCGTGTTAATACAACATTTAAATTGCGGGGTACCTAAACAACATGAACCCTCTAATTAAATGTCGGGACCCCGGTTCCGCTTAATATTGACCAATTACATCGCATCTTTGCCATGTCATGCATCATACATGCATCATGCCCGATCTTCTGCCGTAGTATTAAATAGTGCATCCGGTATTTCTTTTAGTGCTTTGGTTCTTCGCGGATTAGGCCGTTGAGTGGATGCGAGTATCGACAAGTTCTTCGGATAATGTATCTTCGGCAGTGTTTCCCAGGCGAGAAATCTCCCCCTCTCTACCTATTTTGCATTTATAGTCTTTACTTCCTTCTTGTTGATCTACTGCAATCCGTGTCGCGATGCTTTAGTGTTCCGTACCAGATATATTCCGTGCAGCCTTTATATTGCCTTGAACACCTCGTATCACATGTTGTTTGGTAGATAGATGGTCTTGCGAGTCGTAGTCGCTTGCTTAGGTGCGATCCCGTGTCGTGAAGTACCACACAGTTGTTGGAATATTGTCATATGCTTTACGGTGGAGAGGATCACGACTTTAAATACAACTATTAAATTGATGGGATAACTAATGAAAGAGGCACTGGTGGGCAATATATGCTATTTGGTTTTTCATGTCCACTTGTGTCCCGTAGGCCCCGAGTACTTGATACATGTTCCTTGATTATTCGCACTATCCACATCCGAGAGACCCTATGGATCCCCCTTAGCCAGAGATTGATTCATTTCTTATTTCTTAGGGCCACTAACTAGTTTGGGGCTTTATTACTATCCTGTACTTATGCAATGCTTTACTGCTTTAATTACGATTGCGCGTGGAGCGCCTATACTGTTTAGGAACCCCGTGCCACGTTTCCGCTGTATCGACAAGCCCAGTCACACTTTCGGGTTCCTAGTCGTTTACAGCCGTCGCCACACACCCTAGGTCCGTCACGGAGCCGGACGACTTCGTAACGGGTAGCTTAGTGGGGTGGCCCCTGAAATATTTTATGAATCCTATGATGCTTTGTCGTGAAAGCCTCGTTGGGTTTTGATTTGGTTTTTCCGAGGTTGATCGTGTGTGTGTTGCTATTTGTGCACCCATGCAGGGTAAATGTTTCTGAAAGCCGTGTCCGCGGTTATGGACGACTTGGAGCACAGTATCTCGATCATAGACAACCATAACTAAAGTAGTGCTATAAATTTGACTTAATATGTGACTAGTAATCAGCTTCACTATAATGGAATGGATAATAAAAGTGCCAACAACTGGTGGAGCGGGGGTGTATCGTGTCCTGTTATACCTGCCTAGTAAGTATCGCAACTCCAATGGAATGAAATAAAAGTGCCAACAACTGCTGGGTTTGGGATGTCACATGCTAACTGTATCTGACTAGTAAGTACTGCAACTACAACGGCACGGTTAACTAAAACTGCCCACTACTTATGCTATCAATATGACTCATGCTATCTATATCTGACTAGTAAATGCTACAACTATAATGGAATAAATAAAACTGCCAACTGTGTGAGTTCCTCGGTTTGACTCTCTCGTTTGGTCTCGAGGGGGAATACCAGGATGGGTTTGATTGGTGTTAGTATTAGGTTGTTCCCGAATAGGTCTCTCTTATCCCTCTCTAATAGCCGACAGTTGCATCGAGTCTCTATAGGTTGTTTAGTGCATGCTGCGTTGCCGCTTCAGTCCACCATACCTATGTAGGCAAGAGCCGCCGAATTCTAGCCTCGCCGTGTATTGGCCTCAGTACTGACCGCTCCCTTTTTCCTTTTCCCTTTATCGGCACCCCTTTTGTTTAAACAGGTATGAGTTCGACGTCGTTAGCAGGGTTACCCTTCCGGCTTGGCCTGGGCAGGGTTATGGACGCCATTGGTTATTCTTCAGGGCTCTTAGCTCAATTTGCTTCTTATCCGTACTCAGATGTTGTATCGTTTTCAAGGTGATTTGGATATTTGTACTGTATATCTGTATTCTTGACTCAATGAGTCATTGTTGTATATATATATGTGTTGTGGGTTCCATCGTGAACTATTGTGTAATGGTATTACTTTGTTTTCCACCCGCACGAAAGTGCCTGGTGAGCGTCCTTGAATCGTTTCTATGCGGGTTTGGCGGGAAGCGCTAAAACTTGCATAGGGCCGGTTCGAGGGTGTTACAAAGTGGTATCAGAGCTCAGCAGTTGCGATACCCCACTGGTCCAGCATGTAGGATAACCTAGCTAACGGACGATGTAGAGTGTCCAAACTATTTTGCAAAATCGGTTGGATAGATTTGATTAGGTTTGCTTTTACTCCTTACCCCTCTGCTATTCTCCTCTTACCTCTGCGTGTTTTAAATCTCCTCTCTTACCTTCGTCCAGTCTAGGATTTCTCGTGGTTGGGTTTTCGTCGTACCTTCAGGGTTTCTAATCCTTCTTGTTGCAACGGTGTTTCTATATCCGGTCTTCATGCTATCTGAGGAACCCTTCGTCTGTTGTACCTTTCGGTGGATCAAAATCCACTGAAATCTTTCTTTTATCTCCCAGTGTTTCCAAGACGACATCATCATCATCTACCTCAGCTCCGATAAAAGTCCTGCGTCACTCCTTTATGTTCCGAACCTTCTGAACATTATTTGTCGAGACCTTCAGTCTGAATTCTGAGAGTTGGTTGCATAATTCTCCATTCATGTGCAGAGTAATGCTTTGGGTGCGCGATGGACTGATCCCCATCCGACTACTCTTATCATTCGCTTTTGTACATTGAACTGGTGGACCAATGCAATCTTTACTCCTTCCTTGGAAGTTAGAGGTGGCCTTTTCTTTCGATACCTTTACCTTCATCTTTGTTTCTCCGGAGTGTTCTCTCGATGATCGTGAGCAACAAACCTTGTTGGTGGTGTCGCTGATTTCAAGATGGAGCGAGATTCCTTGTTAGTGGTGTCGCGAGGATCTACATGAAGCGAGAAGATTTAGACCGTCAGCCTTCTTCCCCGTACTATGAGGCGGATCTCGAGGGCGAGATCCATTGTTAGTGGTGTCGAATTGTAGCACCCCGGTAAAACCACTACTAGAAAATCGCTTGTTGTTTACTTTTTGTGCATCATCATGACTGCATGCTCATGTCATCATGCCACATTGCATTTGAGCATCGTCATGTCATCATACATCTTTTGCCAAAAACTATTTTCTAAAAGCCTATCTTTGTTTTCTAAATATCCCCCGTCTTTATTCAAAACAAAATCCCGGTCTCTTCTGGATATTTTTGCTTTGTCTAAAAATAATTTACAAAAGGTTTTTTAATAAAACAAAACAAATATATAAATAAAACTATGTTTCAGGGGAGGCAGCCCGCCAGACCCAAAAGCCCGGCTGGCCACCTACTACCCCAAACCCTAATCTCTAACCCTAGACCCAACCCTCCAGCAACCGTAGGCAGCCGCCGCCACCAGGAGACACGCAGCAACGCGCCTCACCTTGCCACCACCCACCCTGTCACGCTCACACCTACCCACACACATGCACCTACACACTAACGCACATACCACGCGCGCGGTACACACACATGACCACCGCCAGGCGCCCTAGTCCCGCTCGCATCTCTCCGTCTCTCCTCGCTTGGCCCCACCACACGCGTGGTACGCGACCACCCACCCCGACGCGATTCCCCTCCTCATCCCGCAAGCTCGCCTCGATCCTCGCGGGCGCAGCAGCCGCCAGAGCCCCGCCGCCCTGGTCCTTCTCCTCCGCTCGAGCCCGCCTCTCTGTCGAGCTGCGCCGCCGGACGCCACCACCCCGGCCATCCCGCAACCGCCGCCGCTAGCGCAGAGCCCGTCGTCCGCCATCTCCACCGCCCGCCTGCGAGCCCAGCACCATCAGCCCGCCGCCGCCTCGCGAGCTTCCTCTCCTGCGGCCCGGGCCTCCCTCTGCGACACCGCCTCCAGCGAGCACCACCCCTGCCCGAGCTCTCCAGCACGCCCTCCGCAGACGCGACCTGGTGCCCCGTCTCCACGCCCCTCTCCGCTGCCGTGCGCGAGAGCGTGCCCAATGCCTTGCCTCCCCTCTGCAGGGCTCCCCCGGTCGTCCTCTGCCCGACCGCGTCGCGCCACCATGGCCGCTTCCAGCGCGTCCGAGCTGCCGCCTCGCGTTCCTTTGTCACAGCAGCGGCCCTGCACGCCTTCTCCCTCACCGTCCTCCACCCGAGGCGCCGCCCTCGCCCCTTCCAGTCGTCCTCTACCGCCGCTCGTCCTGCCCTACAAGCACGCATCTGCGGCCTCAACCTTTGGAGCCTCCTCCATCGCCTTGAGCCGCTGCAAGTAGCAGTTCCCGTCGTTGTCGTTCCTTTGTTTCTGCGAAGTACTGCTGCTACCCTATGACGTGTTGCTGCCTGACAACAAATCTGTGTGTATGTCCATGTTAATGTGGTGTTTTGGATGCCCATATCGGCTACCTTCGTCTCTGATGCTGACAAGATCGCCCGATGCTGTGCACACTTTGCTGCCAAGTTGATCGAGACCTGAAGCACACCGACACCGAAACCAAGTCCACCGTCAACAACCGAGGCCGAAAACCCCAAGTTCTCCATCCTGGAATCCGGAGGCGATGATGCCGATACGACAAGTACCTCCTTACGGATGCCAAGACCCACGGATCCAACGCCTCGAAGCCGAACCCAAAGTTCGAACCTTGAAGACCGACCCCGACAAGGCCTCGAACCCCGTCGAACTCTCGAACCCCAAGATCGTCGAACCCCGATGTGTGACCCCTCTCTATCCTTATTTTATAAATGCCATATAAACTTGTTGCATATTAAATCATCCATGCTCGCATACTTATTTCTTGGGGCCACAAACTAGTTTAGGGCTTTTTTACTATCCTATACTTATGCCATGCTTTACTGCTTTAATTACGATTGCGCGTGGAGCACCTGTACTGTTTGGGAACCCCGTGCCACGTTTCCGCTGTATCGACAAGCCCAGTCACACTTTCGGGTTCCCAGTCATTTACAGCCGTCGCCACACACCCTAGGTCCGTCGCGGAGCCGGCCGACTTCGTAATGGGTAGCTTAGTGGGGTGGCCCCTGAAATATTTTATGAATCCTGTGATTGCTTTGTCATGAAAGCCTAGTTGGGTTTTGATTTGGTTTTTCCGAGGTTGATCGTGTGTGTGTTGCTATTTATGCACCCCTGCAGGGTAAATCTTTCTGAAAGCCGTGTCCGCGGTTATGGACGACTTGGAGCACAGTATCTCGATCATAGACAAGCATAACTAAAGTAGTGATATAAATTTGACTTAATATGTGACTAGTAATCAACTTCACTATAATGGAATGGATAAAAGTGCCAACAACTGGTGGAGCTGGGGTGTATCGTGTCCTGTTATACCTGCTAACTGTATCTGACTAGTAAGTACTGCAACTACAACGGCACGGTTAACTAAAACTGCCCACTACTTATGCTATCAATATGACTCATGCTATCTATATCTGACTAGTAAATGCTACAACTATAATGGAATGAATAAAACTGCCAACTGTGTGAGTTCCTCGGTTTGACTCTCTCGTTTGGTCTCGAGGGGGAATACCAGGATGGGTTTGATTGGTGTTAGTATCAGGTTGTTCCCGAATATGTCTCTCTTATCCCTCTCTAATAGCCGACAGTTGCATCGAGTCTCTATAGGTTGTTTAGTGCATGTTGCGCTGCCACTTCAGTCCACCATACCTATGTAGGCGAGAGCCGCCGAATTCTAGCTTCGCCGTGTACTGGCCTCAGTACTGACCGCTCCCTTTTTCCTTTGCCCTTTGTCGGCACCCCTTTTGTTTAAACAATTATGAGTTCGACGTCGTTAGCAAGGTTACCCTTCCGGCTTGGCCTGGGCAGGGTTATGGACGCCATTGGTTATTCTTCAGGGCTCTTAGCTCAATTTGCTTCTTATCCGTACTCAGATGCTGTATCGTTTTCAAGGTGATTTGGATCTTTGTACTGTATATCTGTATTCTTGACTCAATGAGTCATTGTTGTATATATATGTGTTGTGGGTTCCATCGTGAACTACTGTGTAATGGTATTAATTCGTTTTCCACCCGCACAAAAGTGCGTGGTGGGCATCCTTGAATCGTTTCTATGCGGGTTTGGCGGGAAGCGTTAAAACTTGCATAGGGCCGATTCGAGGGTGTTATAGTAGGCAACACCATGCAAATCGTATGTCTATACAAATCTTGTTGGATATTCCAATGATCGTCCTTGCCCCAAAGCCCACAACAATTGCGTGTCTAGCTTACCGAGTGTCATGTGGAGAGAGTCCGACTCAGTCACACTTTATTAGAGAGAATTGCTAGTGACCCATGTCATGAGACCACTAACAAAAAATATCTGACTTGTAGTGTTGCATCCCAAGGCGGGTAACTGACTAAACTTTCTTTGAGGGAACAAAAAGCAAATAAAACGCAAATGCGGAACCTTTCTTACTTTCTCCGACTAAGAATTAGCCAGATAGTGACAATGTACAGCTATTCGGTCATTTTCCAAGGAAAAGAAACTTTAGTGGTTGGTTGCAAACGTCATCCATGTGACCTCACACTTGGATCTTACCAGATCTAACAAACTTTGTTTGGTCTAGACAAACCAGATCCAACATCTGCCTAAGATCCAAATAGATCAAAAAGGCAAACCAAAAACCGGTAAAAAATATCCAATCTTAGTCACCTAAGCATCACATGCGCAAGAAGCCAAGAACTAGCCAAAAAATTAGAGTTGATGCTCCGATACCACCATTGGGTGCCACACAAAGCTAGATAGGGAAAATAAAATATTGCTTTCCAACTAGACTCCGACGAGCCACTCCAAGATCCGGTGAAGGTTAGAGGCCATAGATCATACCCTTGACGTGTAGGCGCAGAAGGACGAAGCGTGTTGGGGTTGTGCCAACCTTGTTCCTCGTCAGGTTGGTTCGGCTCCAGCGAACTGCTCGATCCTGGGACCTCCAAGTTTCTGGATCTGGTGTGATCCTTCGCCTTTCGCCGCCTTAGCTCCGCCTCCTAACACCGCCGACGAGCACCGCAGATGCAGTGCTTCTTCTATCACACACACGTACAAGGTAGAATAACAGCACGTGAGGTGCTTGTCTCGGTCCTACCGACAAGAAGGTGGGAGTGAGGCCCAAGTATTTCCCTAGCAGAATGTTCCAGGGCAACCACTTATCTGTCCATAGCCTCCTCACCTTCCTTTATATAGCAAGTAGGCGAGGCCACAACACTTGTGTCCCTCGGTCCTAAACCTTAACCCTAGTCAAATTGGGCCCAACCCATTGATAGCTATCCCTGTCCATGCAAGTCCCGCTTGCCAGCTCATGATAGTTGGGTCCCCATCCGCCTAGTTCCACTCTCTTAAGTGTGTCACCCCGCAGGCTTGTGGTAAGTCGGACACAACTCAGTAGGCTTTCACTCAAATTCGTAGCTCAGTGAGTTTCCTCCTTGATCTGATAGTCGGTAGCGACCTCTAGCAAGTCGTGCCAACTCCCTGTTATACGCAAGTTCCCTCAATGTAACGATCTGTCAGAATCCCTTTGCCTCATGATATCGGTGGTAAGCTGCAAGGAAGATTTCCGTCATCCCGACACGAGCTTAACTCTCTTCTCTTGTTGTAGTGATAAATGATTCCTTCCGCCTAACGTAAGTCGAATCGCCATCCGTCTTACTTAGTGGGACTACCACGATCAACACTTGATCGAGTAGCACGTGACTATGCTTATGAATCAAATCACACGAGTGGGTCCAGAGAATATCTCTCCTTGGTGGAGGGGCAATTTCCATCCTGGTTGGTCCACGTCACGCAACTTATTTCGTAGTCGGCCAAAGGGCACCCTCATGACTCCTAGTTACGGATAGCGAATGGAAGAATCAAAGCTAGTTATTCCATAACTCGGATCGTGAGATCCCCTTAGGTATAAAGGTTTCATTGTGTTAGTCAGAGTGTATGACGGTGGCTCACGCTAACTAACCTTTGGATCGGTCCAGCTAATGTACCTCTTCCGATTAGACAATGTAAGGAGGATACCATCTCCATGCACGTGCGAAATATTGTCATATTCCGGCTTACAAATTAGTCTTGACAACAGGTGTCGAGCCCAGCCTCAAATGACGAAAGACAAACTGGCAAGAACTAAGTGTAAGTACATGGTTCCACAATTGTAATAATTATAGTGACATGTACATATGGTTCTTAGCCGAAATTTCTCTTGCAGACACAAGGCGAAAATTTCTCTTGCAGACTACAATTAGAGCACATAGACTGCAATTAACGTCCGCAAATGAATATGTCATTACATCGTATTTTGGCCACGAAGTGTTTGAGTTTATGTCTATGAAGAATTCTTTTTACAACCACACTAGGCCCCCTCCCCTCCTCCCCCTTGAGAGTCGCCCGTGAAAAACCGGGCCGATCCTGAGCTGCTCACGTTGGTGCTACCGGCTGGCGACAGCAGAGGAGAGGTGTCGAAGTAGCTATAGATGTTAGGTGTAGGATTTTTCCATAGTGGCATTTGGGAGTAGTGCATTAGATCTTGCTGGGCGGGTCTGGTGCGGCATGTGGTTCTTCTTCTTCGATGCACGACTTTGGTGGCATAAGCCGTGGCTGGCGGTGAAGCATACGCCGGGGATCTCCGTCAATAAGCCGGCCCCTCAAAGCTACTCTTCAGCGAGTTCAAGCAGCATCGGGAGGTTGCTTCTCTCCTCTCCAAAAGGAGCTCCAATGGATGGAGCCAAAATTGGGAGTGGGGATCAAGCAGCTTGGTTAATAAGCTTGTGCTTCTCTTCTGCCAGATTGATTTGCGTCTTGCCTTGTTTCTTCTCTTGACCGGCCATGGGGGCTCGAGAGAAAAGAAGAGAAGGCCAGATGCAGTTCAAGATGGCGAAGATCGGGGATGCCTGGAGTTCCTAGGCGTTGATTCTGCAACTGCTTTGGCGATTCCCAAGCGGTGTCCATGTGTAGACATCGCTATCTCCAGCCATAGGCTTGGCCTCGCCATCCTCGTGTGCTCTGGTGATCCGAGGTTCTTCTTCCTCCTCTTTGAGAGGATCTCCTTCTCCCTCTGTGCTGCATAAAGGATTGGACCACTTGCTGCATTTATTCTTATTGTCTTTTATTTACTCGTACTTTGTTACTTGCTTTAACAAAAACCCCTAAAAATCCGTTTGCTAAGTATTTGCAGAGAATTCCTGATCCATACCACTAGCCAGCACCTTCTTCTTCTTGTTGGGTTCGACACTCTTACTTATCGAAAATACTATGATACACCCCCCATACTTGTGGGTCATCAAGACTATTTTCTGGCGCCGTTACCGGGGAGTGAAGCGCTATTGGAGAGTGGAACTGGTAAAGGAAACTTCTACTGTGAGTATTGTTTACTTCTGTTAGTTGCTTTATTTTCGTTATGGATAATTCCCTGAGTTTCTTATTTGGTAATGCTACTACCACTGCTAAGGTAGTAGATGAACCACCACCTGCTAAGAATGATGCTTTTAAAATACCTACAAAAATTATTGACCGTGTTATGGATAACTACTATGTTGGGGATGGAACTGTCCATCCTGGTGATCATTTACTCTTTATACACGAATTATGCGGGTTGTTCAAGTGTGCAGGTATTACTACAGATCAAGTTAAGAAGAAGTTATTCTCATTATCACTGAAAGGAAGAGCTGAGGAATGGTATAAGCTGCTGAAGAATGGTCAAGCTCTAGAATGAGAGAAAATAGTGCCTCTCTTTTATTCAAAATTTTATCCTCCTAGTGAGATTCATAAATATCGAAATCAAATATACAACTTTTGGCCTCTTGATGGAGAGAGTACAGCTCAAGCTTGGGGGAGATTGAAGTTACTAATGCTCAAATGTCCCATTCATGAGCTCCCCAACAATATTATTATCAATAACTTTTATGCAAGGCTTTCTCTACATGACAAGGATTTATTGGATGCTTATTGTGCTGGATCATTCACTCGCATGGAAGAAGAAGCTAAATAGGATCTTCTGGACCGTATTCAAGACAATGCTGAAGCTTGGGAGAATGACAAAGGTAGAAATTCAGGTATAAATTATGATTATGAATGCATTGAATCTTTTATGGGAACTCATGACTTTCAAAATATTAAAAATGCTTATGGTCTAGACTCTCAAGCTATTGCTCCTTATTTTAAGACTTTTGCTTCCTATATTTAAGTGCCTAAAAAGAAGTGGAATAAGTATCATGAACCTTATAAAGATATTGCTAAGAGTGTTCCTGCAAGAAATACTGAAGTTTATACTGCTAATCATGTTTTACCTGAACCTTATATTGAGAAAATGCCTTTCCTAGTTAAGGTAAAGGAACATTCTATGATAGCTAGTATGGTTAATGAAAGTACGAATGAAGCTGTTGAACCGGATAAAAAAATGGTTGATGAACCTATTATAGCAAATGTAAAAGACTTTGTTACTAAATATGAAGAAGAGGGACACACTATCCTTTGTAAGGATACCTCTAATTTTGTTTCACAAAGTAGTATTATGAGAGCTAGTATTCCCATGTTTTCTGTTAGAATAAGTGATCATTGTTACGATGGCCCTTGTGATAGTTATATTGTTAAGTTTATGCATGATACTGAAAGTTACTATGAGAGAGGGAAAAGTGTTCTTATGTATCTCAATAATATCAAGTTTCCTCGTTATATGCTGAAAGTTTTTATGTTGAATTTGTTTTGCCTTCTTATGCAAGCAGCCTCTAGTTTTAACAACTTGTTTGTTTACAAAATTCCCTTGCATAGGAAGTGGGTTAGACTTAAACGTGTGTATTTTTTGCTTTTTAATGCTCTCTTTCACTTCAATTCATATCCCTATGTGAGCATCTTCAAAATTATCATGCCCATCTTAATGGCTATAAAGAAAGAGATTTTTGGGAGACAACCCAACTTATTTTTGCTTTCAGTTTGTTTTTGTTTCTTTGAGTCTTGGAAGTTATTACTTCGGTAATAACCTCTCCTTATCCGCTTTGTTTGGTTTTTGTGTCAAGATCAACCTCTAATGAGAGAGAAGTAATATTTGGGGAAGTTGTTGTCCTGAAACAGATTTTTGTGCTTCACCATAAAAATTCGTGAGAGATCTCTGTGTGCTGGATTGAGCTGTAATATTTTGTTCTTCTGCCCCAGGTTGTTATCTAACTTTCGTTAGTTTTGCACTTTTTGATTTGAGCAACAGAAGATTTTCGAAAAAATTGATCTTTACCTGCTGGTCTGTTTTGACAGATTTTGCCACTCTTGCATTTGCCTCTTTATTCGATTTCCTTTTTGAATTCTTTTTGGGTTTTCGGAAGGAGTTGCTACATTAGCTTATGTTTTGATGGTTTTCAGTTGAAGTTGGACTCAATAGGTTTTATCACTTCATTTATACTAATGTTGCTAATGAGAACTGTGTGAAGTTTTGTGTGAAAGAAATTTCCAGGTAGTGGGGATAATGGTGTAATAAGGAAGTGAAAGGTTTTATGACTCAAGTAATAAGTGTATGAAGATGAAGATATTGATGTTATTCAAGTGATGACTCTGGAAGAATCTACTAAATACCAAATTCAGAGACCTACAGAGTCGGTTTTCGAATAGGTAACAATTCTGGTAAGAAAAGTTCCGCGAAAATACTATCCAACTATATTTTTGCAGTTTTCAGACAATAAGGAAAGTTATGAAGCTAAAAAGGGACGGAAACGGAGCCAGGGTGGCTCACACCACCCTGTGGCATGAGACCACCCCTGGCCGCGCCACCAGGTGGTGAGTCCACCCCGGACTCCGTCTCCGACCCGTTTTCTCCCAGTACCTTCCTTTTGTTGTGAAACTTCGTAATATATAATTCCCCGGAACCCCCGAGGTTCGTATATCGTGTTTTCATCGTGTTTTTGTTTCGATCTGTTTCTGCCAGGAACTATCTTTGAAAGCTTAGGAGCACAATGGTGTCTGCCAAGGATAAGGGAAAGGAGCCTATGGAGGAAGACCTCCAAGACCCCGGGCAGGAGAAGGAGATCAAGAGTGAAGGTGAAGAGGAGGCAAAGCACACCGGCACTACCGTTGCAAGCATTGGAGTGGTAGCGAACCCTGCCAGGATCAGAAGGCCTGCACGGATATCAACTGGAGGGAAGCCTCCACGTCATTGTTTGGCACCACGGACACCTTCTCCAAGCACCAAGAGTCCCTTCCATACCTTTATCCATAACCATGCAGGAAAAGAAGACTCCAAGAGGGAAGAGAGGAAAAATAATCACAAGAGCTGGGATCCACAATCTGACATGATCATGCACTGCATCGAGCACAACTCGGAGTTGATTCATACACTCACCTTCGAGATTGAGGACTTGGGGAAATTTGTCAAGAAGCTCATCGAGAGGATACCACCACCACCAAAGGAGTAATTCGTCATCAGGTTTGGCATCCCCTTGGTTTGTTCCAAGCTTGGGGGAGTGCCGCGGTATCATATCACTATCTTCTATCTTTTTACCTTTTTAGTAGAGTCATATCATGAATAGAGAAGTTATTATGTAGGATGGTTTGCATTATGGAAGTGTTCCCTCTCTCGTTAGATATGCATCCCTTGGTGTGAGTTGCCGTTATGGAATATTAATGATAAGTTCTATCATTTACTCTTTTGCTTAGCTTATATTAGTTTTTAATTCGTGGTTATATGATTGATCTAGTATTGGTATCACTTTGGGATCTTTGAGTTAATTTAGTTGGTTTTGGCAAACCTGGCTCGGTCAGTAGCAACACTATTTTTGAGAGTTGGATGAAAAAGATAGAAGTACTCTAAAGAAAAATAATTTCATCATCTTTCTTTCTTTCTTGATTTTCTCATAAGTCTAGTATTCTCTAGTTAAGATCTTTTGTGCTTCCAAGGAAGATTACATGTTTGTTTTTATCACTTGTATGTTTGTTTGTTTCCTTCAACTCTTATACTTGCTACCAAGACTTGCTAGCCAAAAACCTATACTGAGAGGGAATTCTACTCGTGCATCCACTTCCTTAAACCAAAACCTATGACATTTGTGTCCACCATACCTACCTAGTAGCACTATTGCTATTCCAAGTAAATTCTTGTTTTGTCTACCTTCCAAATTAAACTTGTTATGTGAAAATTAGTGATTAAAGCTCTCACGAACTTGATGGCACACTTTACTTTCTTGCATCTAATAAACTTGAACCATTGGGTCCTTCTTTGTTGCGTATATGCTTGCGCTTTATGAGTTGAAGTTAGCAGAACCATGTATCATGGGGAACGCTTTCAACACTGCCATGGTACTTTGTGCCTAGTTGATATCATGATTCTTTTGCCTATGGATCCCGGTGGTGTGAAATAAAAGGGGAACTTGTAAGATCATGGAGTTTGTATGTGTGTTAGAGAAACGCCTAGGACGCTAGCCTAAGCCATGCCTAATCATGGTGGAAACTTGCAGCATAACTATAGTGAGCATTCTATCAAGCATCCTCAATAAAAACCTATGCAAATAGCAAATAAAAAGATCGCTGAGATGCTCATTGTTTGCTTGCCTTGTGATGGCTCAGTGTTGATGAAGAGCTCGTTGGGAACCCCAAGAGGAAGGTATGATGAGCACATCAGCAAGTTTCCCTCAGTTATGAAACCAAGGTTTAATCGAACCAGTAGGAGCAAGGAAACACCCCAAAGGTGTTGCTAGCTGAGCCTTGGTAGGGCGCACTACTGGTGCTAGTAGCAACGTGGAGACCTGCACAAGACAACCACAAAACTCTGTCCCCAACTTGCGATGAGGTTGTCAATCTCACCGTGTTTTGCTGAAAACAAAGGATTAAACGTATCGAATGGAAAGAAGTAATAGTTTGCAGAAAGTAAACACAAAGCAGTAAACAGTTTGTAGATTGTATGTAAAGAAAAAGACCGGGATCCATAGTTCACTAGAGGTGGCTCTCCTTAAGATAGATAACATGCCGGGTGAAAAAATTACAGCGGGGCAATTGACAAACATCGAGAAAGCATACACGCATATACTAATCATCTTGACTCCTTTGAGACTTGATTGGGCATTACAACATTATACATAGACCGCCATCCAACTGCATCTATGACTAATAATCCACCTTCAGGATATCATCCGAACCCCCTCCAGTATTAAGTTGCAAGCAACATATTATTGCTTTATGAATTGCATGTAATGTAAACAATACGATTGTTCTATGAACAAATGATTATTGTTTTCTCCCTAGTAGCAACAAAACATCTAGTACCTTAGAGATTTCTGTCACTTCCCCAGATTACCAGAGGCATGAACCCACTATCGAGCATAAATACTAACTCTTGGAGTTGCTAGCATCTACTTGGCCAAGATAGCTACTAACAACGGAAAGCATGCAAGATCACAAATAACAAAGACATGATAGAATCAATAATCAATCTGAAATAGCATCTCAATATCCATCGGATCCCCGCAAACACAACATGCAGAATTACAAATAGATAATATTGATCATGAACGGAGCTCACAAGATCTAGACATGAAAGCACAAAGGAGGAGAACCAGCCATCTAGCTACTACATGGATCCGTAGTCCAAGGATGAACTACTCACGCATCACACCAGACGCTTGCATGGTGATGAAGAAGGCCTCCAGGGTGAATTCCCCTCTCCGGCAGGGTGCCGGGAAGAGCTTCAGATCCCTCCCGATCTAGGGATGGATATGACGGCGGCTACAGACTCTTTCGTGGATTTTTGATCGGGTACTTAGGGTTTTCGTCCCGAGGGCATCTTATAGGCGGAAGGAGAGGCCGGGGGGTGTCTTGGCTGGCCACACCACCGCCTGGCGCGTGCCAAGCCTGGCTGCGCGGCCAGGTGGTGTGGCCGCCCTCTGGCCCTTCTCCGTCTGATATTCTAGCATCTGATGACTTCCGGAAAATAGGCACTTTGGCTTTTGTCCCGTCCAATTCCGAGAATATTCATTTTCTGACTTTCCTAGAACCAAAAACAGCAGAAAGCAGGCAGCTGGCACTGTGGCTCTTGTTAATAGGTTAGTCCAAGAAATCATATGAAAAGTACTCCAAAGTATGGAAAAAACACAAGAAAGTGGATAAAACCAAGCATGGAACATCAAAAATTATAGATACATTTGCAATGTATCAACATTCCCAAGCTTAACTCCTACTCGTCCTCGAGTAGGTAAGTGATAAAAAGAAAGAATAATTTTTGAGGTGACATGCATCATCAAAGACTTGATCAAAGTATTTGTAAAACATTCAAAGCTAGGATCATAGTACTTCAATCATAACATGAAAGACAAAGTTCTAGCAATAAGACAAAGAAACTATGATGCAACATGAAAAGGCACAAACAAAAGATTCATGAATAACAATGCTTTGCAAGACGTTTGTTTGTTTCACATAAGGAAAACATAGCATAATAGTATTCAGCTTGTCCCTCATAGAGTAGCAAATATAAATGCATAGGACACCTTCAAAGTTCATAAGAGTGACTAGATACAAATAGTTTAAAACAAGCAATATCAAGGTATGCATCAATCAACTAGTCTTGGGACAATGCACATAGAACTAAGAATGGCCACTATGCTCTCAAAGTAGGTGCATAAAGGTAGAAGGTGGAGACTCAATATAATGGTGGAAGAAGGGCCTTCATAGAAGGAAGTAGGGATTCAAGTCTCATAAAGAGCTTCCAAAAATTATGGTACTTATAGCTTTCAGCTCGCATTGCCCCTATCATAAGCATCTTTAAGGTGATTAAGGTTAAAGTGACACAACTAAGAGGATATGCTTGACAAGTTATAAACCGAAATCTCATGCCCCTTACTTACGAAGACCAAACCTCATGCTACTCAACTTTAGTCACAAGTAAGCTCTTTTCATTGTAAGTACATGTGTATCATAAAAACCGCCAACGGGGTACCCCTTGCACATGATACAGGAGCTATCCCATAATCAAAATGACAAGGCAAGCAGACAATGAGCATCTCAGCGATCTTTTTATTTTTCTATTTGCATAGGTTTTTATTGAGGATGCTTCATAGAGTGCTCATTATGGTGATGCTGCAAGTTTCCACCATGATTAGGCATGGCTTAGGCTAGTGGCCCAGGCGTTTCTCTAACACACATACAAACTCCATGATCTTAAAAGTTCCACTTTTATTTCACACCGCCGGGATCCGTAAGCAAAAGAACATGATATCAACGGGGTACAAAGTACAAGTGCAATGTTGAAAGCGTTCCCCATGATACATGGTTCTGCTAATTTCAACTTATAAAACACAAACATATACGCAACAAAGAAGGACCCAGTGGTTCAACTTTATTAGATGCAAAAAAGTAAGGCGTGCCATCAAGTTCGTGAGAGCTTTAATCACTAGTTTTCTCATAACAAGTTTAATTTGGAAGGTAAACAAAAGCATGAATATACTTGGAATAGCATAATATAGTAGGTAGGTATGGTGGACTCTTTGGAATAACTTGGTTTAGGGAGTTGGATGCATGAGTGGAACTCATACTTGGTTGTGGAGGCTAGCAAAAGACTGGGAGCGACAAACTAAGAGAGCAATAATGGCCATAATCATGCAGAGCGACAAAACATCATTGATCAAAGAATAAAGTGATACTACAAGTTGAAAACTAAAGGATCATAAAGGCTATGGTGACTTGGTATAGTCATAACATGGTGTGAGCATGTGCCAAGTCAACCCAAATAAAGCATCAAAGGAGATTACCACTATACTATGCTTTAATATGCTAAACAACGCATGATTCATCCAAGGCACATTAAGCAATCTAAATTGTTTATAACAAGTCATGCTACAGCAAAGAATACTAAGCATAAAGCCAAAAAAATATCAAGCATGGCATGACAAAGCATAGGCCACAGTCAAAAACAAGCTCTTTTTACCACATAAGCATGAACTTTCCTACTCTTTTCCAAACCAAACCAAACTATTTGCAAACCAAAGTATGAAAGAGGGGGTCCAACAAATATATTCAGAAAACTAAGAAAACAGAAGCAAACGAAAAACCAAAACAAAAACGAAAAAGAAGACGCTCCAAGAACAACACAACTGTGCATGAAACAGTAAAAATGAAGCGTTAGGAAGAAACCTGGAATTTTTATTGATGAAGAAGGGGATGCCTTGGGCATCCCCAAGCTTTGACGCTTGTACTTTTTGGATATTTCTTGGGGTGACACGCGTGGCATCCCCAAGCTTGAACTTTAGTCCATCCTTCATCTCATTACTCATTCCTTCCATACACCTGAAATTTTTCCTTCATACAAAACTTCACACAATCTTTATTAGCAACATTAGTGCACTCAAGATAAATAAGTCTTAAGGTTCAGTTCTAACACCAAATAAACTTCCATTATAACACTAGCTACTTAAGCACTTCCCTCAAAAAGCTCAATTCCCCAAAAGAACTCAAAAAGGAACCAACAAGTGGCAAATGCAGAAAATGGCAGAAATCTGTCAAAACAGACCAGCAGGTAAAGACGAATTTTTTCGAAGACCTTCTGTTGCTCAAATCAAAAAGTGTTGAACTAACGAAAGTTAGATAACAACCTGGGGCAGAAGCACAAAAATGCACGCCTCAAAAATACTTTCAGAGAGTTTACACGAATTTTTACGGTGAAGCAAAGAAATCTGTTTCGGGACAGCAACTTTCCCAATCATTACTTCTCTCTCATTAGAGGTTACTCTTGGTACAAAAAGCAAATAAAAATGATAAGGAGCGGTTATTACTGAAGTAATAACTTCCAAGACTCATCTAAAACTTTTGGGTTATCTCCCAATAAGTACTTTTCTTTAACGCCTTTAAGTTAGGCATAAGAAGCAAGAAAAAGGATCAAGTGTTCTCGAATGAAGAAGCATTAAGACCAAATTTTGTTTTCATAGGAGAAGCAAAAGAAATCTTCTCTCTCTTCTTAGGGAAGTGTTACATACCTTTGTTGAGTGGGAGTTGATATTTAATGGTGCCTTCTTTCATATCAATAATGGCACCAACAGTTCTAAGAAAAGGTCTTCCCGAAGTAATGGGACAAGAAGCATTGCACTCAACATCCAAAACATAGAAATCAACAGGGACATAGGCATTGTTAACCATAATAAGAACATCATTAAGACTCCCCATGAGTTTCTTTTTAGCATTATCATCAAGTGGTACATTCAAATAACAATCTTCAAGTGGAGGCAAATCAAGCATATCATAAATCCTTCTAGGCATAATAGAAACACTACTATCAAGATCACATAAAGCTTTGAAATAAAAGTCACTGACTTTCATATTAATGATGGGTTCCCAACCATCTTCTTGTTTTATAGGAATAGAAGCTTTATGTTTCATCTTTTCTTCTTTAATCTTTATGAGAGCATCAGTAATGTGTTTTGTAAAGGCCATGTTCATAGCACTAGCATTAGGACTTTTAGCAAACTTTTGTAGGAACTTAATAACTTCAAAGATATTGCAACCATCAAGATCAAAATCAAATTTATCATCTAGAGTAGTAGAACTATTACTAGCCTCAACACTAGTGGTGGTAATAGTAGAAACACTAATGTTTCTAGCAATTTCATCTTCTCTTTCCCACTTAGCATGTAATTCAGCTAATAGTCTAACATTTTCATCAATTCTTACTTGTATAGCATTGGTAGATGCAAAGGGATTATCATTAGTTTCAGGTTTAGGAGCCATTTTATTCAAAGAAGATTGAGCTTCAACCAAAGATGCTATATTTCTTTCAGCATTAGAGAGTTTTTCCTCAATAGTTTTATTGAAAGCAGTTTGTTTACTAATAAACTCTTTAAGCATAACTTCAAGTTCTGAGGGAGCACTCCTATTATTGTTGTAGGAACTTCCATAAGCATTACCATTGTTGGAAGGATATGGCTTATAATTGTTGTTACCAAAATTATTCCTATAAGCATTATTGCCAAAGTTGTTATTTCTTATGAAGTTCACATCAACTTGCTCTTCTTGAGCAACCAAAGAAGCTAAAGGGACATTATTTGGATCAATATGGGCTTTCCCATTAACAAGCATAGACATAATAATATCAATCTTATCACTCAAGGACGAGGTTTCCTCAACAGAATTTACCTTCTTACCTTGTGGAGCTCTCTCTATATGCCATTCAGAATAATTAACCATCATATTGTCCAAAAGTTTTGTTGCAGCACCCAAAGTAATGGTCATAAAGGTACCTCCAGCAGAGTCTAATAGGTTCCTTGAAGAATAGTTCAATCCTGCATAAAAAGTTTGGATGATCATCCAAGCAGTCAGTCCATGAGTGGGACAATTCTTTACCAAAGATTTCATTCTTTCCCAAGCTTGAGCAACATGTTCATTATCAGATTGTTTAAACTTCATTATTTCACTTCTCATAGATATAATCTTAGCAGGAGGATAGTACTTTCCAATGAAAGCATCTTTGCATTTAGACCAAGAATCAATACTATTCCTAGTTAAGGAATTCAACCATTCTTTAGCTTTTCCTCTCAAAGAGAAAGGAAACAATTTCAGCTTAATAATATCACCATCTATATCCCTATGCTTTTGCATCTCACAAAGTTCAACAAAGTTATTTAGATGGGCAGCAGCATCTTCATTACCAATACCAGATAATTGTTCTCTCATAACAAGATTGAGCAAAGCAGGTTTTATCTCAAAGAAAGTATCTCCAAGCACAGGTGGAGCAATAGGTGTGCTCATAAAATCATTGTTGTTGGTGCTAGTGAAGTCACACAACTTAGTGTTTTCAAGAGTAGTCATTTTTTTGGTGTTTTCAAATAAGAAAGCAAACTAGTAAAACTATTTTTTGTGTGTTTTTGATAAAGAAACAAGCAAACAAAGCAAAAAGAAACTAAGAAAAATAAAAATAACAAAGTAAAGAGATTGGTTATGAGGGACTGCCCTTGTGAAGATGTCCTTGACTCCCTGCCAACGGTGCCAGAAAAATGCTTGATGGCTCAGTGTTGATGTAGAGCTCATTGGGAACCCCAAGAGGAAGGTATGATGAGCACAACAGCAAGTTTCCCTCAGTTATGAAACCAAGGTTTAATCGAACCAGTAGGAGCAAGGAAACACCCCAAAGGTGTTGCTAGCTGAGCCTTGGCAGGGCGCACTATCGGTGCTAGTAGCAACATGGAGACCTGCACAACACAACCACAGAACTCTGTCCCCAACTTGCGATGAGGTTGTCAATCTCACCGTGTTTTGCTGAAAACAAAGGATTAAACGTATCGAATGGAAAGAAGTAATAGTTTGCAGAAAGTAAACACAAAGCAGTAAACAGTTTGTAGATTGTATGTAAAGAAAAGGACCAGGATCCATAGTTCACTAGAGGTGGCTCTCCTTAAGATAGATAACATGCTGGGTGAACAAATTACAGCGGGGCAATTGACAAACATCGAGAAAGCATACAAGCATATACTAATCATCTTGACTCCTTTGAGACTTGATTGGGCATTACAATTATACATAGACCACCATCCAACTGCATCTATGACTAATAATCCACCTTCAGGTTATCATCCGAACCCCCTCCAGTATTAAGTTGCAAGCAACATATTATTGCTTTACGAATTGCGTGTAATGTAAACAATATGATTGTTCTATGAACAAAAGATTGTTGTTTTCTCCCTAGTAGCAACAGCACATCTAGTATCTTAGAGATTTCTGTCACTTCCCCAGATTACCAGAGGCATGAACCCACTATCGAGCATAAATACTAACTCTTGGAGTTGCTAGCATCTACTTGGCCAAGATAGCTACTAACAACGAAAAGCATGCAAGATCACAAATAACAAAGACATGATAGAATCAATAATCAGTCTGCAATAGCATCTCAATATC
The DNA here is from genome assembly GCA_916181665.1 of Avena sativa. NCBI lineage: Eukaryota > Viridiplantae > Streptophyta > Magnoliopsida > Poales > Poaceae > Avena > Avena sativa. The sequence goes on along the minus strand of OV702295.1, from coordinate 451,023,204 downwards.
CATCGGATCCCCGCAAACACAACATGCAGAATTACAAATAGATGATCTTGATCATGAACGGAGATCACAAGATCTAGACATGAAAGAACAAAGGAGGAGACCAGCCATCTAGCTACTATATGGATCTGTAGTCCAAGGATGAACTACTCACGCATCACACCGAACGCTTGCATGGTGATGAAGAAGGCCTCCAGGGTGAATTCCCCTCTCCGACAGGGTGACGGGAAGAGCTTCAGATCCCTCCCGATCTAGGGATGGAGATGACGGCGGCTACAGACTCTTTCGTGGATTTTTGATCGGGTACTTAGGGTTTTCGTCCTGAGTGCATCTTATAGGCGGAAGGAGAGGCCGAGGGGGTGCCTGGGCTGGCCACACCACCCCCTGGCGCGGGTCAAGCCTGGCCGAGCGACCAGGTGGTGTGGCCGCCCTCTGGCCCTTCTCCGTCTCGTATTTTGGCATCTGATGACTTCCGGAAAAATAGGCACTTTGGCTTTTGTCCCGTCCAATTATGAGAATATTCATTTTCTGACTTTCCTAGAACAAAAACAGCAGAAAACAGGCAGCTGGCACTCTGGCTCTTGTTAATAGGTTAGTCCAAGAAATCATATGAAAAGTACTCCAAGGTGTGGACAAAACACAAGAAAGTGGATAAAACCAAGCATGGAACATCAAAAATTATATATACATTTGCAATGTATCACCTTGTCATGTTGATTATGGGATAGCTCCTGTATCATGTGCAAGGGGTACCCCGTTGGCAGTTCTCAATGATACACATGTATTTACAATGACAAGAGCTTACTTGTGATTTAAGTTGAGTAGCATGTGGTTCAGTACTCATAAGTAAGGGGCATGAGATTTCAACTTATAACTTGTCAAGCATATCCTCTTAGTTGTGTCACTTTAACCTTAACCACCTAAAGATGCCTATGATATGGGCAATGAGAGCTGAAAGCTAATAAGTATCATAATTTTTGGGAGCTCTTTATGAAACTTGCAATCTCTGCTTCCCTCTATGAAGGGCCTTTCTTTTACTTTTTAGTTGATTCAGTAAACCTATTCCCTTCTATCTCAGCAAATACTTTGAGTTGTTGTGTTTCATTCATTCATATGATGATTTATTCAATCATGTTTCTTATGTTCCTTGTTTTGCACATTGCTCTTATCTTGGTGATTACTATTTTGAAAGCTATCATCGAAAAACCAGTTATTTGTGAACTCCAGCAAATTATCAACTATTCTTCGACCAAGAGCTAAGTTTGCTATTACCAATTATGATTTACTTCATGTATCTCTATTGTGTTTCCTTTAATTATTGCAAGTTAAGTTATATAATAGTGAGTTGTCTTCTATTATGATCTATGTATTGATGAATGTGATGCTTCTTGTCCGTATTCTTTTATCGACTCTTCACTCCATAAACCTGAGGTCATGTTTATTGAGCTCAGTTTCGCTTGGGGACAAGCAAAGTCTAAGCTTGGGGGGAGTTGATATGTCCATTTTGCATCACTATTCTATGTCATAATTCACTGTTATTCATTGATATATTTCATATTAGGAGATGATGCTTATGTTATTTCATCTGTTTTTGCATGGTTGATGACTTTTGGAGCATGGACCGCTGCAGTCAGGATTCTGATGGAAAAGGTGCTGTTTGGAGGCAAAATTCACGAAGATCAGAAAATATACAAAAAATCCTATTTTTCCAGAAGACGAAGGCTGCCAGAAGAGGGAGTGGAGATGGGCCACAGGGGGCCCACACCACCCCCTGGCGCGGGCCAGCCTAGGCCGCGCCACCAGGTGGTGTGGCCGCCCTGGCCCACCTTTGGCTCTCCCCTCTGGCGTATATATTCCTCCCGAAGCCCTAAGACTCGGGGAGCGACCACAGAAAGATTCTGCCGCCTCTGTAGGGCGGAAACACACCAAGAGAGAAAGATCTCTCTGGCAGACAGATTTCTGCTGGGGGAATTCCTTCCCGGAGAGGGGAGATTGTCGCCATCAACACCACCATCAAGCTGGACTTCATCGGGATCATCATCATCATCACCACCACCATCATCACCATCAACACCCTCATCACCATCTCCATATTGCTGTAACAATTAGGTTGGATCTTGCATTAGTTCTTAGGGGAAACTTTCTCGATGTTGATTACTCTTTGTAGTTGATGCTATTGAGTGAACCGTTGAATTATTATTTATGTTCAGATTGTTATACATCATTATTCCATCTCTGATCATGATCCATATGATGTCTTGTGAGTATCTTGTTTTGTTCTTGAGGACATGGGAGAAGTCATGTTGTTAGTAGTGCAGTTGTGTTGAGAAAGATTCAATAGTTTGATATTTAAGTTGTGGTGTACTTCTTCTAGTGGTGTCATGTGAATGTCAACTACATGACACTTCACCTATATGGGCCTAGGGGAATGCATTGTGTATTTGGCTACTAATCGCAGGGGTTGCCGAAGTGACAGAAACCTGAACCCTCGTTAGGAAACCATTGCACAAGGGACGTAAGGGTCTTAGAGTTTAAAACTGTGGTTAGGTTTCTACCTTAGTTACTTTCTTGTACTTACGGATGTTTGCATGGGGTATAATCACAAGTATGTATTAGTCCTAGGAAGGTCGGTACATTAGCACAGGTTCACCCACACAACACTTAGCAAGCTAAAGAAGATTAATCAACTATATGAAGCGACAGCACTTGATAGTCTTCCCATGTGTCCTCGAGAATGTTTGGTCATCTTAAGTAATAAACCGGCTTGTCCTTTGCTGAATAAAGGATTGGGCCACTTGCTGCATTTATTCCTACTATCTTTTATTTACTCGTACTTTATTTACTTGCTTTATCAAAAACCCCTAAAAACCGTTTGCTAAGTATTTGTAGAGAATTCCTGATCCATACCACTAGCCAGCACCTTCAGCTCCTCGTTGGGTTCGACACTCTTACTTATCAAAAATACTGTGATACACCCCTATACTTGTGGGTCATCAACGGCGGCTACAGACTCTTTCGTGGAATTTTGGTCGGGTACTTAGGGTTTCTGTATCGAAGGCATCTTATAGGCGAAAGGGGAGGCCGAGGGGGTGCCGGAGGCGGCAAGACCACCCCCTGCCGCGGGCCAGGCTGGGCCGCACGGCCAGGTGGTGTGGCGGCCCCCTGGCCCCTCTTCGTCGCGTATTCTGACTCCGTGTGTCCCTCGGTGAAAAACTGACTTTGGATTTTGTCCCGTCCAATTCTGAGAATATTCATTTTCTGACTTTTCTGGAACCAAAAATAGCAGAAAACAGGCAGTTGGCACTGTGGCATCTTGTTAATAGGTTAGTCCAAGAAAGTCTATGAAAAGTACTCCAAAGTGTGGAAAAACATAAGAAAGTAAATAAAACTAAGCATGAAACATCGAAAATTATGGATATGTTTGCAATGTATCAACATCCCCAAGCTTAACTCCTGCTCGTCCTCGAGTAGGTAAGTGATAAAAAGAAAGAATATTTTTTGAGGTGACATGCACCATCATAAACTTGATCAAAGTATTTGTAAAACAATGATAGCTGGGATCATAGTACTTCAATCATAACATGAAAGACAAAGTTCTAACAATAAGATATAGCAACTATGTTGCAACATGAAAAGGCACAAACAAAAGATTCATGAATAACAGTGCTTTGCAAGACGTTTGTTTGTTTCACATAAAGGAAACATAGCATAGTGGCATTCAGCTTGTCCCTCATAGAGTAGCAAACATAGATGCATAGGACACCTTCAAAGTTCATAAGAGTGGCTAAATACAAATAGTTTAAAACAAGCAATATCAAAGTTATGCATCAATCAACAAGTCTTGGGACAATGCACATAGAACTAAGAATGGCCACTATGCTCTCAAAGTAGGTGCATAAAGATAGAAGGTGGAGACTCAACATAAAAGTAAAAGAAAGGCCTTCATAGAAGGAAGTAGGGATTCAAGTTTCATAAAGAGCTTCCAAAAATTATGATACTTTTAGCTTTCAGCTCTCATTGCCCCTATCATAAGCATCTTGAAGTGATTAAGGTTAAAGTGAACAAACTATGGAGTATATGCTTGACGAAGTATAAGTTGGAAATCTCATGTCCCTTGAATATGAGGGCCGCTCCTCATGGTACTCAAGTTTAGTTACCGGTAAGTTCTTGTCATAGTAAGTACATGTGTATCATAGAGAACTGCCAATGGGATACCCCTTGCCCGATGATACGGAAGAATCCCCATATCAAAATGACAAGGCAAGCAGACAACGAGCATCTCAGCAATCTTCTTATTTACCATGGGAATATGGTGCTTTTTCTCTCTTTCCTCTTTTCTCATATCTCTTTTTTTTTCTCTTTTTTCTCAATATCTGACTCTTTTTTTTATAAGAAGAATGGTTCATAGACATCTCATTATGGTTACGCTACAGGTTTCCACCATGATTGCATGGATTAGACCAGCGGCCCAGGCGTTTCTCTAACACACACACATAACTCCATGGACTTACAAGCTCCCCTTTCATTTCACACCGACGACATCCATAGACAAAAGAGCATGATATCAACTAGGTACAAAGTACAAGTGCAATGTTGAAAGCGTTCCCCATGACAACATGGTTATGCTAATCCCCAACATATAAGTGCAAGCATATACAACATAGACGACACAATGGTTCAAGTTTATTAAGGGCAAGAAAAGTAAAGTGTGCCATCGAGTTCGTGAGAGCTTTAATCACTAGTTTTCGCATAACAAGTTTAATTCGGAAGGTAGATAAAAACATGAATATACTTGGAATAGCAATTGCTAATAGGTAGGTACGGTGGACTCTTTGGAATAACTTGGTTTTAGGAATTGGATGCATGAGTGGAACTCATACTTGGTTATGGAGGCTAGCAAAAGACTGGGAGCGACCAACTAAGAGAGCAATAATGGCCATAATCATGCAGAGCGACAAAACATCATTAATCAAAGCATAAATTGATACTACAAGTTGAAAACTAAAGGATCATAAAGGCTATGGTGACTTGGGATAGTCATAACATGGTGTTGAGCATGCGCCAAGTCAACCCAAATCAAAGGAGAATACCGCAATACTATGCTTTAATATGCTAAAACAACGCATGATTCTTCCAAGGCACATTAGGCAATCTCAGTTGTTTATAACAAGTCATGCTACATCAAAGAATACTAAGCATAAAGCCAAAACAATATCAACCATGGCATGACAAAGCATAGGCCGCAGTAAAAAACAAGCTCTCTTTACCACTTAAGCATGAACTTTCCTACTCTTTTCCAATCCAAACCAAACTATTTGAAAACCAATGCATGAAAGAGGGGGTGAAGAGGGTTTAACTCATCAATGTCCATTGTTATGGACTTAGGTTCAGGAATTGAGGAGCGCTGGAGATCTCGGTACGGCTAGCAAACAAGCACACAGGGACGCAAGGTTTACCCAGGTTCAGGCCTCATAGAGGACCCTACTCCTGCTTGTCTGCTCTTGATTGATGATGATCCGAAAGATTAAAATGTCGCCGATGACGGTGTTGCGCAGATTGGATCTGGCGTATGGGAGATCGTAGATCTGTCTATTGTCTATTGCAGCGTCTAGATCTATTGTATATTGTGGGAGTCTATTGTAGGAGTCGCGATTGCTTGTTGGGGGAGAGGATGCCTTCTCGTTGGACCCTCCTAGCCTTTATATATGGGGAGGCTAGGTCTCAGGTACCAATACGAGTTGGTTACAAGTTGTATTCAAACTCTAGTCTTGAGGTTTTCTTGTCTTGTGCGTTTGGGAGTCCGTGTCCATATGGGCTTCATACCACTCGAACCGTCATAGGCGGCATGGACCTTGGCAATTTGTCGAGTGGGCCTTCCATCGAGCCGCACCAGGTAGGCTGTAGTCGAGTTCCTAGTGGGCATACCCATGTCAGTAGCCCCCGAGTGTCCATGCGAATCGTAGATTCGGGTGGAGACTCAGAAGTTTTGATCTTTGCATTAGGATGTCGGAGTTGACAATTGTGTCGAGTGCGAAGCACATCACCCGGAAGTTCATCGGGTCAGTCAAATTTATAGTTGCTCATAGGGATGATGGTAAACGTGCATGGTGCGCTCGATGGATCGGGACCAGTTAATTGCTCTAGGGCAAAAACAACGCTACCTACTCAAACTCGAGTCCCCGGACTCGAATTCGGAAATTGCTGGTGTAATTCGACTCAGGCCGCGGAGGTCTTACATGAGTCGAATTCCAGTGTGTAAATGTGAGCACTCGACGCGTCCGTCAAGGCATGTTCATCGTACCTGTAGGCACGGATATATTTCTGGTAGTGCACAGCAAATGCGTTGCCAGGCCTTATTCAGGTCTTATCTTCACGCTGTAAGCGCGGCATCCGAATTTTATCATCGCGGAGATGATTCGGGTGACCTAGGAGACGCAGTCTGTTTGTAGGGAAATATTATGAGGCGGTGTCGCCATAAGCTTCGAGTGTGGATGTTATCAACACACAATACGATGTACGAGGAAGAAAATAATCATAGGGTGCGCGACCAGCGCTCCCTATGGGAGTAGCCCTCGAGTGCCTGGTTGAGTCGAAGACTCAGGCAGGGACTAAATAACTTTTCCGACTGTTGTCATCTTTTGTTGCTTGTTTCAGTCGAATATGCTTTCAGCGCTCCCTATGGGAGTAACCTGAAGCCCACAATCGAATCGTAGATTCGAGTGAAGGGTTTTCATAATGCTTAGATATCTTCACAAATTTCATTGGGTGCGCGGCCAGCGCTCCCTATGGGATTAGCCCCCGAGTCCTTAGTCGAATCGTGGATTCGAGTGAGGATTCAGAGCGTGTCACTCGAGGATCTTGTATATGTGCATCCAGTGCTCCACCTTGGAGTAGCCCCCGAGTGTCTGGCGGAGTCGTAGACTCGGGCAGAGACTCGAGTCTTGTATCTTCTAGCCGTAGTCGAAAATCATGCGAGGAGAAACCACAGGTGAGTCGATGATGCAGATGGATTCGACGCAATCACTTCTATCGGATGTGCGGCCAACGTCGCGTGTGTGTAGCATCAAGCGATGCAACCATCCGAGGAGGGACTCGACTCGGATCTTGAGTGTATAGCGTAGCCAGTTGTTTTGTCAACTCCTGTTGGAGGACCCGATAGAATAGCTCGACGCAGTCGACATCCTTATAAGCTGCATAAAACATGAAGAATAGTGAAGTACTTGTATCTTGTAAAGGATATTTGCATGTCGACTTGTAAAGTATGATTCTGGTGCCAATCGAGTCAACACTTTTGCACTGTATGCTAGGCCTTTTCGTTAGCCTGATTACCCTTAGTCTCAGTACCTTGCCGAGGCACTCGGAGTTCAAGGATTCGACGGTCAGGCAGAATCAGCTACTCGGGCTGTCGCGTATGAGGTGCTCGAGTGCGCGGAATCGATGGCACATTAGGTTACTCGAAGAGGGCGCAACCCCCGAGTGTTTCGAGTGCGAGTTACAAAAGAAATTAGCTCTAAGTAGAGGAAAACTTAGCTTTATTGGTAGTTGCCATAGACAATGTCGATGCAATCGTGGACATAGTCGACGCGGTATTGGGTTGTGTGACGGAGTCGAAGACACAACAGGTTGGCGGAGTTGAAGACCGCAGCGGGTCGCGTGATGGAGTCGAAGACTCAGTAGGTCTGCGGAGTCGAAGACCGCAGTCAGTCACCGTAGCCGAAGGCCGCAGCAAGTCGCGTGATGGAGTCGAAGACTCAGTAGGTCAGCGGAGTCAAAGACCATAGCATGTCGCCACACTCGATGGTGGCAACGGGTTGCCACAATCGAAAGAGGCAGCGTGTCGCCGGAGTCGAAGGTCGCAGCGAGTCACTGGGTCACCAATGCGGAGGGAGCCCCCGAGTCGCTGCCGTCGAGGACCAAAGCGGGTCGTACGGCGGAGTCAAAGGAACCACCGAGTGTAGAGTTGATGTGGTCGATGTAGTCGAGGCGGCATCCGAGAGCCGATGCGGCGGACCGGAGTCAACACAGCGATTCACTGAAGCCAATGGCGGTAGCATGTTGTCGTGACCGAAGATTGTAGTAGGTCGCCGTAGTCGATGACATCAGGTTGCGTGGAGGAAGGAGTCGACGCGACCATCGGGTCACCGACGGAAGGAGTCGACACGGTGGCGAGTGGTGCGGCAGTCGAGTGGCTCAGCGAACACGGAGTCGCATCACGTGGCAGCGAGTCGCGTGGACACTATAGTATGGATGAATATGATACGTTGCATTAGCCGAGCCAGGAGGCATTGGGTTGCTGAGTCTCCGTACGTCCCATATCTTGAGTTGTGGAGCTGCCGTGCTTGAGCGATCCATTAATTCTTTTTGTCTATTTTTTCTTTCTTTGGCCTTTGGCTGAATCATGTGAAGAAGCGTGGTCAACGGAGTCGTCGGCAGATGTGTAGTCGAAGGTGGCAGCGGGTCGTGCGGCGGATGTATTCGACGCGGCAGACTGAAGTCGTGCGGTGATGACGCGCTGCGTGTGTAGAGTTGACGCAATTGGACGAAGCCGACGCGGAGGATTCTCAGCTGAAAACAGAGCAGGATGGACTACTTCAGCCACTAGATTGCTTCAGGCCTCGATAACCCTGCTGTTTGTAGAGTCGGTGTTGACGTGTGCGAATCGCCCTCGTGGCACGGATGGTTTGGTGTTGTTCGTCCGATGTCTCTTCTAATAGGTCACGTACATAATCCAGGCTGATCTTATTTTTATGTGCCGCGTGTAGCAAAAGAAAAAATTCAATTGATGATTGTTTCCCGTGAAGAGCTGTAAAAGACATGCTCCACGAGGCTTGATTATTGCTCAAGATCGAGACTGCACGCGAGTGCTCCCGTCGACTGATCCTGATAGAAACCTACTTTTACTAATCCATGTCCTTCATGTAAAAAACAACTTCTTCAAGGAACCTGCCTTCGCCGATCGATACTGATGCATCAGAAAAATAATTTTCCGCACTGCCTTTTAATCTGACTTGATCCTATGTGCTCATGCATGTAGAGTACTAGTCAATTTGAGTTTGGACACCGGTACTATTTCATGGCACTAGCATTCTCCATGTGAACTTGTAGTAGCTGATTGACTAAATCAACTTTCTCTTCGAGACTTGATCCATCTAGCTTTGCTCAACTTTATAGGTCATTATGGCATCGCTGGCGACCGCCTCACTTCTTTACTTTGGATTGATCTGTCCGACGTGCACTGCCCTACGTAGTAGATTTATAAAACAAAACGACAGTATTGCGAGTCGCGACTCCAATTCCCATCGAAGCAAAGATGTTGATGATAAAGCTCCACGTGTCGGCGCAGATGAATCGATCGGATGTGATCCGATATAGCCGATGTTGATGATTAGGGAAGCGAATCGGATCTCGCATCCAGTAGCCGATAAATTATAGATCGTTGATGATGGAGCCGTCGAGATCGCAACATCAGCGCGCCTAGTTCCCACAGACGGCGCCAATTGACGAGGGTTTAACTCATCAATGTCCATTGTTATGGACTTAGGTTCAGGAATTGAGGAGCGCTGGAGATCTCGGTACGGCTAGCAAACAAGCACACAGGGACGCAAGGTTTACCCAGGTTCAGGCCTCGTAGAGGACCCTACTCCTGCTTGTCTGCTCTTGATTGATGATGATCTGAAAGATTACAATGTCGCCGATGACGGTGTCGCGCAGATTGGATCTGGCGTATGGGAGATCGTAGATCTGTCTATTGTCTATTGCAGCTTCTAGATCTATTGTCTATTGTGGGAGTCTATTGTAGGAGTCGCGATTGCTTGTTGGGGGAGAGGATGGCTTCTCGTTGGACCCTCCTAGCCTTTATATATGGGGAGGCTAGGTCTCAGGTACCAATACGAGTTGGTTACAAGTTGTATTCAAACTCTAGTCTTGAGGTTTCCTTGTCTTGTGCGTTTGGGAGTCCGTGTCCATATGGGCTTCATACCACTCGAACCTTCATAGGCGTCATGGACCTTGGCAATTCATCGAGTGGGCCTTCCGTCGAGCCGCACCAGGTAGGTTGTAGTCGAGTTCCTATTGGGCATACCCATGTCAGGGGGGGTCCAACCAATTTATTCAGCAAACTAAGAAAACCAAGAAAACGAAAAAGCAAAATGAAAACGAAAAAGAAGACGTTCCAAGAACAACACAACTGTGCATGAAACAATAAAAATGAAGTGTTTGGAAGAAACCTGAGATTTTTATTGATGAAGAAGGGGATGCCTTGGGCATCCCCAAGCTTTGACGCTTGTACTTCTTTGATATTTCTTGGGGTGACACGCGTGGCATCCCCAAGCTCGAGCTTTAGTCCATCCTTCATCTCATTACTCATTCCTTCCATACACCTGAAATTTTTCTTCGTACAAAACTTCACACAATCTTTATTAGCAACATTAGTGCACTCAAGATAATAAGTCTTTAGGTTCAGTTTAAACACCAATAAAACTTCCATTAAAACACAAGCTACTGTATCACTTCCCTCAAAAAGCTCAATTCCCCAAAAAAAACTCAAAAAGGAACCAACAAGAAGCAAATGCAAATAATGGCAGCAATCTGTCAAAACAGACCAGCTGGTAAGAACCAATTTGTTCGAAGACCTTCTGTTGCTCAAATCAAAAAATGTTGAACTAACGAAAGTTAGATAACAACCTGGGGCAGAAGCACAAAAATTCACGCCTCAAAACTATGTACAGAGATTTTACATGAATTTTTACGGTGAAGCACAAAAATCTGTTTCGGGACAGCAACTTTCCCAAACATTACTTCTCTCTCATTAGAGGTTACTCTTGGCACAAAAGGCAAATAAAAAGGATAAGGAGAGGTTATTACTGAAGCAATAACTTCCAAGACTCATATAAAACTTTTGGGTTATCTCCCAATAAGTACTTTTCTTTAACGCCTTTAAGTTAGGCATAGTAATTTCGATGATGCTCACATAAGAAATATGAATTGAAGTAAAAGAGAGCATCATGAAGCAAATTCAAAACACATTTAAGTCTAACCCACTTCCTATGCATAGGAATCTTATACGCAAATAAATTCACAAAGAACAAAGTGACATGCATAGGAAGATAAAACGAGAGTAACTTCAAAACTTTCAGCAAATAGAGAGGTGTTTCAGTACCATGAAAACTTTTACAACCATATTTTCCTCTCTCATAATAATTTTCAGTAGACTCATGAATAAACTCAACAATATAAATATCACATAAAGCATGCTTTTCATGATCTTGAAACACATAATTTTTATCAAGCTCAAAGATAGTGGGATTAAAACCTTCAAACCCACTTTTAACAATTTTATAACAAGATGACTGATCAATCTCATTTTCAATAGTAGTACAATTAATATTATAAATCAATATAGGACCATCATCTAGAGCTTTATTATAAACATTTCAAAAGAATCCACAGGAACATAACATTCATCCTCCTTTGGTAAGCATGGGAGACAATCAAATAATGTAAGGGGTAAAGAGTTACTCTCATTAGAAGGTAGGAATGGGTTGATCCATTCTTCCTCCTCTTGATCATCACTCTCCTCCTCTTTTTCATCCAATGAGCTTCCAGTTTCAGCAATTTCTTCTTCCATAGGCTCCTGCAAGGCATTGGTTTCTTCCGCTGGTGGAGAGCATCTATTAAGATATTCAAGAATATAGCCATTTTCTTCCTTGTAATTATCAAAGAAAAATTGAAGTATATCATAAACCTCATATTTATAAGGTGCATCATCAGTATTTTCAAGCAAATAAGCTAGTTCGAATGCACCCTTCCAAGCAATAAATTCTTCAATTTGTTCCACATCATAAAAGTCATAATTTCCCTTAACATAAGAAGATATGGTAACATGATCATTACACTCACATTGAAAAGGGAGGTGTTTATACCTCTTACAGCAACACGATTTATCAAAGCAATAAGTAACATTATAAGTAGAGCACACGTTTCTAGCAATGGTATATAATTTATCAATTTGTTCCCATAAGTGTTTCCCTTTTTGTGACAAGCGTTGTTCCTTATAATAATATTTTTGTTCTTCCGTGAACCCACCTTGCCAATTAGATCCAGTTTCAAAGAAACCAACCATGATAGAAAGCATGATAAAGCAAGACAATAACAGACCAACGAAAATAACAACTATAGTAGGAACTATTTTTTTTGTATTTTTGATAAAAAGAACAAGCAAACAAAGCAAAAATAAACTAAGCAAAACAAATAAAACAAAGTAAAGAGATTGGTTATGAGGGACTCCCCTTGTGAAGATTTCCTTGACTCCCCTGCAACGGCGCCAGAAAATCGGTTGCTTAGCCCAAAATATATCGAGCCCGTTGGGGAACCCCAAGAACAAGGTATGATGAGCACAGAAGTAAGTTTTCCCTCAGTTATGAAACCAAGGTTATCCATCCAGTAGGAGCAAGGAAACACCTCAAAGGTGTTGCTAGCTGAACTTTGGAAGGGCGCACTACCGGTGCCAGCACCAACGTGGAGACCTGCACAACACAACCACATAACTTTGCCCCCAACTTGCGATGAGGTTGTCAATCTCACCGATTTTGCTGAAAACAAAGGATTAAACGTATCGAGTGGAAGAAAGTAATAGTTTGCAGAAAGTAAACAGAAAACAGTAAACAATTGATTGTAGATTGATAGTAAAAGAAAGGACCGGGGTCCACAGTTCACTAGTGGTGGCTCTCCTTAAGATAGATGACATGTTGGGTGAACAAATTACAGCAGGGCAATTGACAAACATCGAGAAAGCAATATGCATTATACTAATCATCTTGACTCCTTTGAGACTTGATTAGGAATTACAACATTATACATAGACTGTAATCCAATTGCATCTATGACTAATAATCCACCTTCAGGTTATCATCCGAACCCCCTCCAGTATTAAGTTGCAAGCAACGGATAATTGCATTACGCATTGCGTGTAAAGTAAAAAATACGATTGTTCTATGAACAAAGGATTGTTGTTTTCTCCCTAGTAGCAACAACACATCTAGTAGCTTAGAGATTTCTGTCACTTCCCCAAATTACTAGAGGCATGAACCCACTATCGAGCATAAATACTAACTCTTGGAGTTGCTAGCATCTACTTGGCCAAGATATCTACTAACAACGGAAAGAATGCAAGATCACAAATAACAAAGACATGATAAAATCAATAATCAATCTGAAATAGCATCTCAATATCCATCGGATCTCCGCAAACACAACATGTAGGAATTACAAATAGATGATCTTGATCATGAACGGAGCTCACAAGATCTAAACATGATAGAAGAAAGGAGGAGAACCAGCCATCTAGCTACTACATGGACCCGTAGTCCAGAGATGAACTACTCACGCATCACATCGGAGACTTGCATGGTGATGAAGAAGGCCTCTAGGGTGAATTCTCCCCTCCGGTAGGGTACCAGGAAGAGCTTCAGATCCCTCTCGATCTATGGATGGAGATGACGGCGGCTATAGACTCTTTCGTGGAATTTTGATCGGGTACTTAGGGTTTCTGTATCGGAGGCATCTTATAGGCGAAAGGGAAGGCCGAGGGGGTGCCGGAGGTGGCCAGACCACCCCCTAGCGCGGGCCAGGCTGGGCCATGCGGCCAGGTGGTGTGGCGGCCCCCTAGCCCCTCTCCATCTCGTATTCTGGCTCTGTGTGTCTCTCGGTGAAAAACTGACTTTGGCTTTTGTCCTGTCCAATTCCGAGAATATTCATTTTCTGACTTTCCTGGAACCAAAAACAGCAGAAAACATGTAGCTGGCACTGTGGCTCTTGTTAATAGGTTAGTCCAAGAAAGTGTAAAGAAAGTACTCCAAAGTGTGGACAAAACATAAGAAAGTAGATAAAACCAAGCATGGAACATCAAAAGTTATGGATACGTTTGCAACGTATCAGGCCTCCTCCTTCGATTCTCCAAAGATCAATGACTTTGGATGGTTGAGTGAAGAGATCATGTGGATTTGGTGGCTCAAATGGTGCTGGAGTTCTTGAGGTGGATGAGAAGCTCCTAAGGTAGAAGAAGGGGCCTTTCTGTAGGCCCCCTAGAATTAGAGCCGTTGGGAGCCACTTACCTCGGACAGTCCGGCCAACATTAGCCGGAGAGTTCGGCACGGCCGGACATTCCGGGTGAAACGAGTCGGACACTCCAGCCTGGCAAAGTTTTCGGCCAATGTCCGGATTGTGTCCGGGAGGTGTCCGATATGCAGTTCTGAATGTCCAAGCAGGTCGACAAGCCCCCAGGGCCAGACACTCCGGCCAGAAAAGTTTCTAGCCAAAATCCAGACCGAGTCCGGGGAGTGTTCGATATGATGTTCTGAATGTCCGACGAAGTCGCCCATGCTGGATCGTGGTTGATGTTGAGCTCGTTGGGGAAACCCAAGAGGAAGGTATGATGAGCACAACAGTAAGTTTCCCTCAGTTATGAAACCAAGGTTATCGAACCAGTAGGAGCAAGGAAACACCTCCAAGGTGTTGTTTCCAACATGGAATCGTGCACAACACAACCACGGAACTTTGCTCGCAACTTACAGTGAGGTTGTCAATCTCACCCGTTTTGCTGAAAACAAAGGATTAAACGTATTGTGTGGAAGAAAGTAATAACTTGGAAAAAGTAAACATAAAATAGTAAACAGTTGTAGATTGATGGTAAAAGAAAGGACCGGGGTCCATAGTTCACTAGTGGTGATTCTCCTTAAGATAGATGAAATGTTGGGTGAACAAATTACAGCAGGGCAATTGACAAACATCGAGAAAGCATACATGCATATACTAATCATATTGACTCCTAGGAGATTTGATTGGGCATTACAACATTATACATAGACCGTAATCCAACTGCATCTATGACTAATAATCCACCTTCAGGTTATCAATCCGAACCCCGTCCAGTATTAAGTTGCAAGCAACATATAATTGCATTACGCATTGCGTGTAAAGTAAACAATACGATTGTTCTATGAACAAAGGATTGCTATTTTCTCCCTAGTAGCAACATCACATCTAGTACCTTAGAGATTTCTATCACTTCCCTAGATTACTAGACGCATGAACCCACTATCGAGCATAAATACTCCCTCTTGGAGTTGCTAGCATCTACTCGGCCAAGATATCTACTAACAACGGAGAGCATGGAAGATCACAAATAACAAAGACATGATAGAATCAATAATCAATCTAAAATAGCATCTCAATATCCATCGGATCCCCGTAAACACAACATGTATGATTACAAATAGATGATCTTGATCATGAATGGAGCTCACAAGATCTAGACATGGTAGCACAAAGGAGAAGAACCAACCATCTAGCTACTACATGGACCCGTAGTCCAAGGATGAACTACTCACGCATCACACTGGAGGCTTGCATGGTGATGAAGAAGGCCTCCAGGGTGAATTCTCCCCTCCAGCAGGGTGCCGGGAAGAGCTTCAGATCCCTCCCGATCTAGGCATGGAGATGACAGCGGCTACAGACTCTTTCATGGAATTTTGATCGGGTACTTAGGGTTTCTGTATCGGAGGCATCTTATAGGCGAAAGGGGAGGCCGAGGGGGTGACCTAGGCGGCCGCACCACCCCCTGGCGCGGGCCAGGCCTGGTCGCGTGGACAGGTTGTGTGGGCGGCCCCTGGCCCCTCTCCGTCTCGTATTCTGGCTTCGTGTCCCCCTCGGTGAAATATTGACTTCGGCTTTTGTCCCGTCCAATTCCGAAAATATTCATTTTCTGACTTTCCTGGAACCAAAAATAGTAGAAAACAGGCAGCTGGCACTGTGGCATCTTGTTAATAGGCTGGTCCAAGAAAGTGTATAAAAAGTACTCCATAGTGTGGACAAAACATAAGAAAGTAGATATAAACCAAGCATGGAACATCAAAAATTATAGATACGTTTGCAACGTATCAACCCACTTCCCAAGGCCGGATAGTTCGGCCAGATCGAACCGAACAGTTCGGCCGGGGGCGGACACTCCGGCTTAGATCAGCTGAACAGTCCGGATGGGACTTGTTTTCTGCACATACATGATCATGGGGAGCTCTTTTCTTTCAGTGCAAAATACACGAGAGTAGCTGATATCTCCCGAAACATTTAACAGCAGATTAAACCTATCCAAGTGTTGTCAACAAACATCAAAATAATAGGAAGGGCATAAATGCCCTTTCAATCTCCCCCTTTTTGGTGTTTGATGACAACCCAAGGATTTGCAAATAGGATAGGTAATACTTTTCTCAATAGGAGATATACAAAATATAGTGAGGCTCCCCCTAGATGTGTGACCAACTTTATCTTTGCATTTGAATACAAGATCACACACCCTAGGGTCACATCCTCACTAGATTTTGTAGCTAACAAGTTATGACATGATATAATAACATAGTCATTAACACAACCGGGTAAGCATGTCACAACACACATAACAGAATTCAACACAACATAGTACTCAACAAGTAGGATAAATACATGAAGCTTCAAAGGGGCAGATCGAAATAATGTGAAGCTCGTGTACCCATGCAAATCCCCAGTAGCAACCTAATAAAGGGCTCGTATTCTGGCTCCGTGTCCCCCTCGGTGAAATATTGACTTCGGCTTTTGTCCCGTCCAATTCCGAAAATATTCATTTTCTGACTTTCCGGGAACCAAAAATAGTAGAAAACAGGCAGCTGGCACTATGGCATCTTGTTAATAGGCTGGTCCAAGAAAGTATATAAAAAGTACTCCATAGTGTGGACAAAACATAAGAAAGTAGATATAAACCAAGCATGGAACATCAAAAATTATAGATACGTTTGCAACGTATCAGCCCACTTCCCAAGGCCGGATAGTTCGGCCAGATCGAACCGGACAGTTCGGCCGGGGGTGGACACTCCGGCTTAGATCAGCTGAACAGTCCGGCTGGGACTTGTTTCCTGCACATACATGATCATGGGGAGCTCTTTTCTTTCAGTGCAAAATACACGAGAGTAGCTGATATCTCCTGAAACATTTAACAGCAGATTAAACCTATCCAAGTGTTGTCAACAAACATCAAAATAATAGGAAGGGCATAAATGCCCTTTCAATCTCCCCCTTTTTGGTGTTTGATGACAACCCAAGGATTTGCAAATAGGATAGGTAATAATTTTCTCAATAGGAGATATACAAAATATAGTGAGGCTCCCCCTAGATGTGTGACCAACTTTAGCTTTGCATTTGAATACAAGATCACACACCCTAGGGTCACATCCTCACTAGATTTTGTAGCTAACAAGTTATGACATGATATAATAACATCTAGATCAATAAGCTAGGCATAACATAGTCATTAACACAACCGGGTAAGCATGTCACAACACACATAACAGAGTTCAACACAACATAGTACTCAATAAGTAGGATAAAGACATGAAGCTTCAATGGGGCAAATCGAAATAATGTGAAGCTCGTGTACCCATGCAAATCCCCGGTAGCAACCTAATAAAGGGGCTACTTCTCCCCCTTTGGCAACAAGACGCCAAAAAGGGAAAAGAGCACAACTAAAGCATCCCAAGGCCAACTCTAGCCAATGTAGTCGTTGTCGGCGGCATCCTCGTCCTCATCCTCATCATCTTGATCCTCCTGAGTAGAGATCTGGTCGTGAGGGCGAGAAGAAGATGGCACATCCTCAAACATGGACCAGTCCACATGTCCCTAACTCCAGTGACCATAGGAAAGAGTGCCATCTGACACCTGCTGCTGAGCAGGATCAACATCCATGGGCTAGTTGATCTGCTTGAGCTCCTTGATCACATTCTGGTTTGCCTTGTATGCATCGTACTGTCCATGGCGAATGTCAATGTTCTAGCAAACAAGAAGCTTCTTCCACCAGGAGGCCTTCTTCACCTTCTTGTACACTTCCTCCTTGTAGGTGGTGAAGCGATATGCATTGCTGGCATGCTTCATGCGAGGGCCATGAGTCACAGCCTCCGGTACCTCCTCAGACCCATCATCACTGTCAGAGGCATCTACATCCATCTCATCATCCTCAAATATGTCCTGAGCAGGGGGTAGCCATGAGGTGCCTTGGTGGTGGGGGCAGCCTTCCTCTGTAGCTTGGAAGGAAGGTGTGCAACAAGGTCAGTGTAGAGCAGTGGAGTGACTGGAGCCTAAGCAACAATGATCTTCATCGCATATGGAGCAAACAGAGGACACTTCTTGTCAGTGATGCACTTGTACATGTCCTGATAGATGAAATCCATGACATCTATGGCACCACCTGGATGATCTGGACAGTGAGCATACACTGAGTGAGCATGGGCCATAAGATTGATCTCTGCACCTCTCCTCGCATCTCATCCTTGTTGACCGCCTTGGGAGTGAGAGTGTGGCGAAACATGCGAAGTAGAATGTTGTAGATGAGCTTGATGTTGGTGGTTTGGCCAACCACACCATTATGAGAGTAGATTGGGGCCAACAGCTTCTTGTCATATTCTTGACCATGTACATGCATCCTGTTCCCACTAGCAGCATTGGGATTGAAAGGCACTCCAAGGATGTGTGAAAACTGAGCCATGCTGGAGCAACACCTAGTAGTGCCAAAGATTCACTCAAGGGGAATGTCAGTAGTGTCCCCAAAGACCACCGTGGCATTGAACTGCTGGACCAACTCAATGTTGTAGTCTTCTCTTGCTTGAAAGATGGTGTGCAGCCCCATCTTCTCAGTCACCTAGAGAGCATCCTCAAAGTACCTGTGAGCTTGGAGCTTCTGAATAAACAACCACTACACAGGCACACAGGAGTCCTAAAAGCACAAAACACCTCAGAAAAGAGTAGGGCCTACTCATTCCTCCAGAAGCGATCATCCTCAGAAGTGCAGTGTAGAGAATAGAACTGCTGGACTCGCATCTCCACAAACTCCTCGGTGCCCAAATCTGCCAGTGTGGTCAATGCCTCATACTTCTGGCGCTTGGCTTCATCTCTTTTCAGTTTTCTAACCTTCTCATACTTAGATGCATCATGGTCACGAGCAGCCTGCCTGACCATGGATGGATCAATATGGACATCACTCTCTTCGTCCTGGAACCTGCGAGGACGGGTTTTCTGAGTAGCCCTAGAGCGACGAGGATGAGGGCTACCTATGAATTCAGAGTAGAAGGGTAGCATATGGGTAAGCACATTTGTCCAAGAGGTGTAAGTACATAGCAGTAGCTAAAGTAATGCAGGATCAACACTGGTTGAGAACACCCAGACTGTCCGGCAAAAACATCCTGGAGACTCCGCCTGACCCGGACAGTCCGGTGCGTACAGGACGGACATTCCGGCTGGACTGGAGTGTTCGCCCTGTACACGCGGGACATTCCGGCTGGAGCCTTGGTGATTTTTCAGACAATGCGAGAGTGTTCAACCGGAGCAGATCGGGTTTGCTAGAACTACTACAATGACGAGTATTACACGCAGTATGATGTATCCATGGATCTAGATGGGTCATTGCCTCCAAAAATGCATCTAGAGGAAACCCTAGAGATGGAGAAGGGGGAGGCAAAATACCAGCATCCATGGAGGCCTTCACCAGAGGGGAACGGGTCCCAGCAACAAGGGGAAGGTAATGGATGGTTGCAATGGCCGGATCCAGGGTGGAGGAGCCCTCCTAGTGGAGATCCTAGTCGGGGCAGCAGCGTTTTGGAGAAGAGGAAGTCGGGGAGGAGAAGGAGGACTGAACCATCCACTTCTCCCCGACCCCTTTTACAAGATTGAAACCGCTGGGGCCGGACTGTCTGGGTGAGATTCACCGGAGTGTCCGGCCCATCCGAAGTGTCCGGGCTGAATCAAGCGGAGTGTCCGGCTTGGCCGGACACTCTGGTCGGTTCAGTGTGGACAGTCTGGCCCCCACAACCAGAAAACCCTAGATTCAAATAGTGGACAAATGTGTGGCAAGAGGAGCATGTTTTTAGGGATGAGTATAGGCTTGGGATTCACAAGATGTACCGTGAAGATCCAAGAAACCATAGATAGTCAAGAAGATGACAAATTAAGATCCAAACCAAACAAATCAAGACCAACTCTTCAAATATGAAGAGGGCGGTGGCTGAGGCCACCATGTAAGAGTCTGTGGCATGACACCGCGAAGAATTATCCTTGGGTTCATAGCCACTACTTATCAATGAAGCTCACATATCACTAAATGATATTAAGAGGATTGATTGTCTTAATGTTGGCATTATGGGGGGGGATTGTCCAACGTAGTAGGACCGCACTCCACATATCTCCATGCCTGCACCTAAACCAAATAAGAGTCAAGAAATAGGTGAGTATGCAAGGTGGCTGATACATTGCAAATGTATCTTTAAATTTTGATGTTCCATGCTTGGTTTTATCCACTTTCTTGTGTTTTGTTCCAACTTTGGAGTACTTTTCATATGATTTCTTGGACTAACCTATTAACAAGAGCCACAGTGCCAGTTGCCTGTTTTCTGCTGTTTTTAGTTCTAGGAAAGTCAGAAAATCAATATTCTCAGAATTGGATGGGACAAAAGCCAAAGTTCCTATTTTACCGAAAGACTCACGGAGCCAGAAGCAGAGACGGAGGAGGGCCAGGGCCTGGCCACACCATATGGTGGCGCGGGCTAGCCCTGGCCGCGCCACCAGGTGGTGTGGACCCCCTGGCACTCCACCGACCTTGCCTCTTTGCCTATAAGAAGCCTCCCGATGCATAAACCCTAGATCATCAATCAGAAATCCACGAAAAGTTCCGCAGTGCCGCCACCACCGAAGGGGAGATTCGGGGGACAGAAAGTCTCTATTCCGGCACCCTGTCGGGATGGGGAAGTGCCCCCGGAGCCATCACCATCGATCTCCACCACCATCTCCATCACCATTGCTGATTCCCATGATGAGGAGGGAGTAGTTCTCTCTCGAGGCTAAGGGTTCTACCGGTAGCTATGTGTTCATATCTCTCTCTATGCATGATCTTATTGAGATCATGAGCTTGTAATCTATAGATCTACCTTGCTACTCAAGTGCTTTAATAGATCTCTGCTCTCCCCATGTGTGTGAAAGTGACAGCGTGCGAACCATGGTGGCACTTAGGCTAGAGATTACAAATACTTGTTATGAGTTATATTTGGAGTTGGATGTCTTTATGAAATTGTGGTGTTTGTTGGAACCATCTAGTGCTCAAGGTGACAGTGTGGGGTTTTCTAGATGGGAAAGGCTTACTTTGAGGTGTGCTGTTATAGCCCTACCAACGATTAGAGTGTCCAAACGGAGAGTAGTTAAGAGTAGTATCATGAAGAGAAGATATTTATATGAGAGTGTTCACTAGTGAAAGTATGATCCCTAGGCCTTGTTTCTAAGCATTGATACTTCGTTTGCTACTAGATCTGTTACATGTTTGCTTGCTTCTATCTTTATTTCAGTTTGCCTTTAGTCTTTTCCATGCCATCAAGCTATCTTCTATCACCGTTTCCACTTATATTTATCTATACCACTTGTATTTCACTATCTCTTCGCCGAACTAGTGCACCTATACACCTGACAAGTGTATTGGGTGTGTTGGGGACACAAGAGACTTCTTGTATCTTGATTGCAGGGTTGCTTGAGAGGGAATACCTTTGACCACTTCCTCCCTGAGTTCGATAAACCTTGGGTAATCCACTTAAGGGAAAACTTGCTGCTGTTCTATAAACCTCTGCACTTGGAGGCCCAACATCTGTCTACAAGAATAGAAGTGCGTAGACATCAAGCTATTTTCTAGCGCTGTTGCCAGGGATGTAGGGTAAAAGGTATTCACACCGGAGGATTAAAGAAGAAGAACCTCCCACGGGAATCGCCTATTTTCTGGCGCCGTTGCTGGGGAGGTAAGGTGAAAGGTACTCACATCCTCCGGTGTGAGTGCTCGAAGTTATTTCCTTTAGATTCTGCAATTTTGTCGTTTTGTTTCTTGTTTTCACTAGTTAGGCTTAATGGAAAACAACAACAAAATTAGAGAGCTTTATAGTATTTATCTTGAGTTAGGACATGAAGTGTTTGAAGAGAAAAATAAAAAACCTATGGAACTTTATTTGCATGCTAATAGCAATGTTGTTAGTATGAATTCTTTGGACACCATTATTGCTAATGCTATGGAAAAGTCTAAGCTTGGGGAAGCTAGTTTTTATGAAAATGATCTTTTTAGTTCCCCAGCTTTGGAAGATAGCTATTCTATTTCTTATGATGATACCAAACCTCCAATATATGATGATTACAATGATGAATATGATAGTTTCAGTCCACCTACTATTGAGGAGAAAATTAATTATGACTACAATAAGCCTCCTATATTTGATGATTATGGTGATGAGAATAATAATGATAGCTGTTTTGTTGAATTTGCTCCCACTACAATCAATAAGAATGACTATGTTTATGTGGGGAGTATTAATTCTTTTATGCATGTGGCTCATGATAAGAATGTTTCTTGTGATAGTTATATTGTTAATTTTATTCATGTTGCTACTGAAAGTTATTATGAGAGAGGGAAACATGGGCTTATGTATCTGAACATTATTAAGTTTCCCCTCTTTATGTTGAAAGTCTTGAAGTTGCACTTGTTTTGCTTTCCTATGCTTGTTGATTTGTGCTATCATGACTTGTTTCTTTACAAGATTCCTATTCATAGGAAGTGGGTTAGACTTAAATGTGCTTTGAATTTACTTCTTGATGCTCTCTTTTACTTCAATTCATATTTTTATGTGAGCATCTTCTCAAACTACCATGCCTAACTTAAAGGCGGTAACGAAAAGTACTTATTGGGAGATAACCCAAAAGTTTTAGATGAGTCTTGGAAGTTATTACTTCAGTAATAACCGCTCCTTATCCTTTTTATTTGCTTTTTGTGCCAAGAGTAACTTCTAATGAGAGAGAAGTAATGATTGGGAAAGTTGCTGTCCCGAAACAGATTTCTGTGCTTCACCGTAAAAATTCGTGTAACATCTCTGTACGTCCTTTTGAGGCGTTAATTTTTGTGCTTCTGACCCAGGTTGTTATATAACTTTCGTTAGTTCAACACTTTTTGATTTGAGCACCAGAAGGTATTCGAAAAAATTCGTCTTTACCTGCTGGTCTGTTTTGACAGATTTCTGCCATTTTCTGCATTTATTTCTTGTTGGTTCCTTCTTGAGTTCTTTTGGGTAATTGAGCTTTTTGGGGGAAGTTCTACAGTAGCTAGTGTTCTAATGGAAGTTTATTTGGTGTTAGAACTGAACCTTAAGACTTATTTATCTTGAGTGCACTAATGTTGCGAATAAAGATTGTGTGAAGTTTTGTATGAAGGAAAATTTTCAGGTGTATGGAAGGAATGAGTAATGAGATGAAGAATGGACTAAAGCTCAAGCTTGCGGATGCCACGCGTGTCACCCCAAGAAATATCCAAGAAGTACAAGCATCAAAGTTTGGGGATGCCCAAGGCATCCCCTTCTTCATGAATAAAAATTCCAGGTTTCTTCCAAACGCTTCATTTTTATTGTTTCATGCACAGTTGTGTTGTTCTTGGAGTGTCTTCTTTTTCGTTTTCGT
The DNA here is from genome assembly GCA_916181665.1 of Avena sativa. Classification (NCBI taxonomy): domain Eukaryota; kingdom Viridiplantae; phylum Streptophyta; class Magnoliopsida; order Poales; family Poaceae; genus Avena; species Avena sativa. The sequence goes on along the minus strand of OV702295.1, from coordinate 450,999,666 downwards.
TTTGGTTTTTCGTTTGCTTTTGTTTTCTTAGTTTTCTGAATAAATTGGTTGGACCCCCTCTTTCATACATTGGTTTGCAAATAGTTTGGTTTGGTTTGGAAAAGAGTAGGAAAGTTCATTCTTATGTGGTAAAAAGAGCTTGTTTTTGACTGTGGCCTATGCTTTGTCATGCCATGCTTGATATTGTTTTGGCATTGATTAGTATTATTTGGTGTAGCATGACTTGTTATAAACAATTGAGATTGCTTAATGTGCCTTGGATGAATCATGCGTTGTTTTAGCATATTAAAGCATAGTATTGTGGTATTCTCCTTTGATGCTTTATTTGGGTTGACTTGGCGCATGCTCACACCATGTTATGACTATCTCGAGTCACCATAGCCTTTATGATCCTTTAGTTTTCAACTTGTAGTATCACATTATGCTTTGATCAATGATGTTTTGTCGCTCTGCATGATTATGGCCATTATTGCTCTCTTAGTTTGTCGCTCCCAGTATTTTGCTAGCCTCCACAACCAAGTATGAGTTCCACTCATGCATCCAACTCCTTAAACCAAGTTATTCCAAAGAGTCCACCATACCTACCTACTAGCTTATGCTATTCCAAGTATATTCATGCTTTTGTTTACCTTCCAAATTAAACTTGTTATGAGAAAACTAGTGATTAAAGCTCTCACGAACTTGATGGCACACTTTACTTTTCTTGCCCTTAATAAACTTGAACCATTGTGTCGTCTATGTTGTATATTCTTGCACTTATTTGTTGGGAATTAGCAGAACCATGCTTTCATGGGGAACGCTTTCAACATTGCACTTGGTACTTGTACCTAGTTGATATCATGCTTTTTTGTATATGGATGTCGTCGGTGCGAAATGAAAGGGGAGCTTGTAAGTCCATGGAGTTATGTATATCTGTTAGAGAAACACCTGGGCCGCCGGTCAAATCCATGCTGACATGGTGGAAACCTGCAGCGTAACCATAATTTGCTGTCTATGAAGCATTCTTCTTATAAAAAAAAGAGTCCTATATTGAGAAAAAAGAGAAAAAGAAAAAAAGAGATATTATGAAAGGAGGAAAGAGAGAAAAAAGCACCATTTTCCCATGGTAAATAAGAAGATTGTTGAGATGCTCGTTGTCTGCTTGCCTTGTCATTTTGATGTGGGGATTCTTCTGTATCATCGGGCAAGGGGTACCCCGTTGGCGGTTCTCTATGATACACATGTACTTACAATGACAAGAACTTACTGGTGACTAAACTTGAGTAGCATGAGGAGCGGCCCTCGTATTCAAGGGACATGAGATTTCCAACTTATACTTTCTCAAGCATGTACACCACTTCACTTTAACCTTAATCACTTCATGATGCTTATGATAGGGGCAATGAGAGCTGAAAGCTATAAGTACCATAATTTTTGGAAGCTCTTTATGAGACTTGAATCCCTACTTCCTTCTATGAAAGCCTTTCTTTCACCATTATATTGAGTCTCCACCTTCTATCTTTATGCACCACTTTGAGAGCATAGTGTCCATTCTTAGTTCTATGTGCATTGTCCCAAGACTAGTTGATTGATGCATACCTTGATATTGCTTGTTTTAAACTATTTGTATCTAGTCACTCTTATGAACTTTGAAGGTGTCCTATGCATTTATGTTTGCTACTCTATGAGGGACAAGCTGAATACTATTATGCTATGTTTTCTTTATGTGAAACAAACAAACGTCTTGCAAAGCATTGTTATTCATGAATCTTTTGTTTGTGCCTTTTCATGTTGCATCATAGTTTCTTTGTCTTATTGCTAGAACTTTGTCTTTCATGTTATGATTGAAGTACTATGATCCCGGCTTTGAATGTTTTGCAAATACTTTGATCAAGTCTTTGATAGTGCATGTCACATCAAAAATTATTCTTTCTTTTTATCACTTACCTACTCGAGGATGAGCAGGAGTTAAGCTTGGGGATGTTGATACATTGCAAATGTATCTATAATTTTTTATGTTCCATGCTTGGTTTTATCCACTTTCTTGTGTTTTGTTCCAACTTTGGAGTACTTTTCATATGATTTCTTGGACTAACCTATTAACAAGAGCCACAGTGCCAGTTGCCTGTTTTATGCTGTTTTTAGTTCTAGGAAAGTCAGAAAATCAATATTCTCGGAATTGGATGGGACAAAAGCCAAAGTTCATATTTTACCGAAAGACTCACGGAGCCAGAAGCAGAGACGGAGGAGGGCCAGGGCCTGGCCACACCATATGGTGGCGCGGGCTAGCCCTGGCCATGCCACCAGGTGGTGTGGGCCCCCTGGCACTCCACCGACCTTGCCCCTTCGCCTATAAGAAGCCTCCCGATGCATAAACCCTAGATCATCAATCAGAAATCTACGAAAAGTTCCGCAGCGCCGCCGCCACCGAAGGGGAGATTCGGGGGACAGAAAGTCTCTGTTCCGGCACCCTGCCGGGATGGGGAAGTGCCCCTGGAGCCATCTCCATCGATCTCCACCACCATCTCCATCACCATTGCTGATTCCCATGATGAGGAGGGAGTAGTTCTCTCTCGAGGCTAAGGGTTATACCGATAGCTATGTGTTCATCTCTCTCTCTATGCATGATCTTATTGAGATCATGAGCTTGTAATCTATAGATCTACCTTGGTACTCAAGTGCTTTAATAGATCTCTGCTCTCCCCATGTGTGTGAAAGTGACAGCGTGCACACCATGGTGGCACTTAGGCTAGAGATTACAAATACTTGTTATGAGTTATATTTGGAGTTGGATGTCTTTATGAAATTGTGGTGTTTGTTGGAACCATCTAGTGCTCAAGGTGACAGTGTGGGGTTTTCTACATGGGAAAGGCTTACTTTGAGGTGTGCTGTTATAGCCCTACCAACGATTAGAGTGTCCAACCGGAGAGTAGTTAAGAGTAGTATCATGAAGAGAAGATATTTATATGAGAGTGTTCACTAGTGAAAGTATGATCCCTAGGCCTTGTTTCTAAGCATTGATACTTAGTTTGCTACTAGATCGGTTACATGTTTGCTTGCTTCTATCTTTATTTCAGTTTGCCTTTAGTCTTTTCCACACCATCAAGCTATCTTCTATCACCGTTTCCACTTATATTTATCTATACCACTTGTATTTCACTATCTCTTTGCTGAACTAGTGCACCTATACACCTGACAAGTGTATTGGGTGTGTTGGGGACACAAGAGACTTCTTGTATCTTGATTGCAGGGTTGCTTGAGAGGGAATACCTTTGACCACTTCCTCCCTGAGTTCGATAAACCTTGGGTAATCCACTTAAGGGAAAACTTGCTGCTGTTCTACAAACCTCTGCACTTGGAGGCCCAACAACTGTCTATAAGAATAGAAGTGCGTAGACATCAGTGGTCAAGTCAAGCTCCTAGAATCTACGATATTTAGTTCATTCCTCAAATAACAAAACCTTGCTTCATCAAGTGGCTTCGTGAAAATGTTGGCAAGTTGGTCTTTGGTTAATACATAGGATAGCTCAATATCACCTCAAGAAACATGATCTCTAATGAAGTGATGACGAATCTCAATATGCTTTGTCCTTGTATGATCCACTGGGTTATAGGCAATCTTGATAGCACTTTCATTGTCACATAGAAGAGGCACTTTGTCACAATGGACACCGTATTCCTTTAAAGTTTGCCTCATCCATAGCAATTGAGTACAAGCACTAGCAGCTGCCACATACTCAGCTTCGGTGGTGGAGAGAGATAGACAACTTTGCTTCTTGGAAGACCAACACACCAAAGACCTCCCAAAACGAATTGGCAAGCCCTGGAGGTTGATTTTATATCATCCTTGTCACCAGCCCAATCCGAATCCATGTATCCACAAAGAGAGAAAGTTGATCCCCTAGGATACCAAATACCATAGTTTGGGGTATGAACCAAATATGAAAAGATTCTCTTGAACGCCATAAAATGGCTTTCTTTAGGAGCCGCTTGATATCTTGCACACACTCCTACACTCAACACAATATCGGGTCTAGATGCACAAAGGTAAAGCAAAGAACCAACCATGGACCGGTATACCTTTTGATCCACATCTTTACCATTTGGGTTTAGTTCAAGATGGGTCTTTGTTGCCATGGGAGTGGGAGCTCCATTTAGATCTTTCATGTTGAATCTCTTGAGCATATCTTGAGTATAATTGGCTTGGTTGAAGAATGTCCCTCCTCTTACTTCCTTGATCTCAAAGCCAAGAAATACCCTCAATTCTCCCATCATAGACATCGGAACCTATTAGTCATAAGCTTTGAGAATTCATCATTAAAAGCTTTGTTAGATCAGCCAAAGATAATATCATCAACATATATTTGGCATACAAAAAGCTCCCCATTGACCTTCTTAGTAAAAAGAGTGGGATCGATTTTCCCAACCTCAAACCCACTGTCTAATAACAGCTCTCTAAGGTGCTCATACCATGTGCGTGGGGCTTGTTTGAGTCCATAGAGCGCCTTATCAATTTTGTAGACGTGGTTTGGGAACTTGGGATCCTCAAAGCCCGGGGTTGCTTTACATATACCAACTCATGCAATGGACCATTAAGAAATGCACTTTCTACATCCATTTGTTGTAATTTAAAGTTATGACGTGCCACATAAGCAAGAAGGATACGGATGGACTCAAGGCGAGCCATGGGCGCATATGTCTCTCCATAGTCAATGCCTTCAATTTGAGAGAACCCTTGTGCAACCAATCTTGCCTTGTTCCTCACAACAATTCCATGCTCATCTTGCTTGTTCTTGAATATCCACTTGGTGCCTATAACATTGCGGCAATCTTTTGGCTTTTCAACTAACTTCCATACTTTGTTTCTCTCAAAGTTGTTGAGATCTTTGTGCATTGCATCCAACCAATCTGAATCTTCAAGAGCTTCCCATACTTTCTTTGGTTCCACCATGGAAATGTGTGCTTGGTGTTCACCAAAGTTCTTCAGTTGAGCTCAAGTGGTTATCCCTCTTCTTAGATCTCCTACCACAATCTCAAGAGTGTGGTTTCTTGATTCCAATACTCTATCCATTCTAGCTTGGCGACGAGTTTCGATCTCCTTGTTGTTTCTTGTGGGGATCATTGTAGGGTTCCGTATCAGAAAACAAAAAAATTATATCTACTCGAACACTAATACCAGGAGCTATACTATGTAGACATAAGTAACGGAGAAGGGATACGATATTCACACCTTTGAAGACCGAGGCATGCCTTATGCAGGAAGACGTATATTGATGAAGACGAGCAGCACCCCATGTGTGGTGCCTCCGAAGTTCGTCACAAGTCCGGTGTAGGAGACGTCAACCGGACTCCGATCCAGCCGAGCAGCGGAAGAAGTAGATGACGGATCATAGATCACACGATGGTAGTGTGAAGGTGGAGAACTCACCCACGAGGTCCTCCCCAATATTACGGAGAAGTCCTCAGTGGATGAGAGAGAGAATGAGAGGGAATGGGTGATTCCAATGGGGGAGGGGAGACCCCTATATATAGTGGGAGGGGGGCGCACCACCCAGGGGCCAGGCGGTGTGGGACTAAATCCCACACCCGCCGGCCACCTAGGGGCAGCCGCCGGCCCTAGGTGGGCCCCATTAGGGCGGCCCACCAAGCCCAGGCCAGCTAGCCCCCACTCCCTAGGCACCTTACCCTATTGGGCCTCCCTTCGGGTGAGGCCCATTAGCATTAAGGAGCCTTTAAAAATAAAATAAAATAAAATAAAATATATATTTAATATTAATTCTTCAATTAACATTCAAATACACATATTATATTATTTCTTCACTCCGGAACACCTTCCGGACCCCTTCCGATCTCCATCGGATGTTACCTGAAACTATTCTGGTTTCTCTCTCTATTTCTCTTACGATACCTCATCTACCCTAAGTGTCCCTACCCTTAAGCGTGACATCCTTCGGTTCGGAAACACTCCGGACATGATTGAGACCACTCTCACATCAATGATCAACAGGGGGACCTGGATGGCCATGTGACCCCCGTGCGTTTCACGAATACAATCGCTCGAACCGTGAGATAGTCGTTCCCCGTTCCCTTAGTCATTCGATACCTAATTCATCTGAGACATGATCTTCGGTATCTCCATACCTTAGTTCGATCTCGTTACCGATGAACTTGTTTTCTCGTTCTCATGTCATTGCATTCCGTGACCTAGTCACATGCTTGCAAGCTTTATCAATGCAATGTCACCGAGATGGCCACATGTATCTGTCCGTTACATGGATTAGACAAATCCTGGTCTTGATATGTACTCATCTACGCATCCCTTCAGAAAACCTGAGTGGCACCTTTTTGATCACCCTGTTACGAGATGATTCTTGATAACCATCTAAGCTTCTTCCGGAATGGTGATTTGCATTACCTCACAGTCAAAGGATCAGGTTGCGAGGTTCTCTTTGTTTTATCATCAATGGTGAACTTTGTAACTAGATCTCATTAAGATATAATGGTCGGATGTTTGTCTATCATGTTATTCAACTAATAACATGACCTCATTGTCAGTTGGCATAAATGCCCATGATCTTGAAACACAGACCATCCTCATGACCAATGAACTAGTTCGCTACAGGTAACTAGAGAAACGGTTTGTTTACATACCACACGTGTATTAACGTTTCGTATTAACACAGTTATAGCATAGTATGAAACGTATTATGAACATATAGGAGATATATCAAATAATACACTTTATTATTTGCCTCTAGGGCATAATTCCTTCAGTCTCCCACTTGCACTAGAGTATAAACAAAACTAGTTTACAATAGGCAGGAACCTAACACCAATGGACTCTAGGTGTTGTTCGTGCTTTTCCAGATGGAGAGCTTTAGTCAAAGGATCTGCCACATTCAGTTCTGTATCTACTTTGCAAATCTTGACTTCACCTTCGTCAATGTTCTGCCGGTTGACGTGAAATCTAAGCTTGATGTGTTTGACTGTGGAATGAGTTCTTGGTTCCCTTGCGTTTTGTAATAGCACCCATGTTATCACAATAGATCGTCACGGGGTCTTGCGCATTGGGAAAAACTCCTAGTTCGATGACGAAATTCCTTAGCCAAACAGCTTCATTTGCTGCATTAGCCGCATCAATATATTCAGACTCCATTGAAGATTTTGCCACCACCGGCTACTTCTTTCTCTTCCAGCTTACCGCCCCACCATTCACCAAGAAAACAAATCCTGTTTGAGACTTCGAGTCATCATGATCTGAATTCCAGCTCGCATCTACGTAACCTGTTATGTTTAGAGCTTCATCATTTCCTCCATAGATTAGGAACATATCCTTTGTTCTTCTCAGATACTTTAGGATATTCTTCATAGCTGTCCAGTGATCCGGTCCTGGATTACTTTGATATCGGCTCGTCAAACTAAGAGCCAATGCCACATCAGGTCGTGTACTCAGCATTGCATACATGATAGATCCTATGGTTGAAGCATAGGGGATGTAAGACATCTTCTCTCTATCATTGTCCGTTACAGGACATTGAGTCATACTCATTTTGTAATTCTTCATCATAGGTCTAAAACCCCTTTTGGTGCTTTCCATTTTGAACCTCTTCAAAATCTTTTCTATGTAAGTACTCTGACTCAATGCTATTAGGTGCCTTGATCTATCTTTATAGATCTTGATTCCTAATATATACGTGGCTTCACCTAGATCCTTCATGGAAAATTGGTTACTCAAATATGCTTTCACGCTTTTCATAAGATCCACATCGTTTCCCATGAGTAATATGTCATCCACATATACTACTAAGGAAACAACTGAACTCCCACTCGCTTTCTTGTAAACACAGAACTCTTGTTGGTTTTGGACAAATCCAAAACTCTTGATCACTTGATCAAAACGTTGGTTCCAGCTCTGAGATGCTTGCTTCAATCCATAAATGGACTGTTGAAGCTTACTAACCTTTCCCGCATCCTTAGGATCAACAAAACCTTCTGGTTGCATCATATACAACTCTTCATCAATGTGACCATTGAGGAATGCGGTCTTGACATCCATCTACCAAATGTCATAGTCGAAATGTGCAGCAATTGCTATTAAAATCCTGACAACCGTAAGCATCACTACGGGAGAGTAAGTCTCGTCGTAGTCAACTCCTTGAATTTGTCGAAACCCCTTTGCGACAAGTTGAGCTTTGTGAACGGTCACGTTACCATTCGCATCTCTCTTCTTCTTAAAGATCCATTTATTTTCCACGGCCTTGCGGCCTTTTGGAAGATCCACCAAGGTCCAAACTTGGTTTTCATGCATGGATCCTATTTTGGATTTCATGGCTTCTAGCCATTTCTCGGAGTCAGCACTATCCATAGCTTCTTTGTAGTTTGCAGGTTCTTCCTGTTCATCTAGGATGACAGACATTACAAGGCTACTGTACCAATCAGGAGTGGCACGAACCCTTGTAGACCTGCGAACCTTAGGAGTCTCGATGTCATTGTTTTGATCATCATCAATGGGCTCTTCCTCCATGTTGGAGAGCGGTTTCGGAACAGCTTCTGTTGTGCTACTCGGAATTTGGAGAGAAGGGTCAACAATTTCATCTAACTCAATTTTCCTTCCACTCACTCCTTTTGCAAGACACTCTTTCTCGAGAAAGGTGCCGGTTTTTGCGACAAACATTTTGCCCTTGACTTGGTTGTAGAAAGTATATCCAATGGTTTCCCTTGGATATCCTACAAAGATGCATTTTTCCGATTTGGGTTCGAGTTTGTCAGGCTGTAGTTTCTTGACGTAAGCCTCACATCCCCAAACTTTTAGAAATGACAACATTGGCTTCTTGCCATGCCATATCTCATATGGGGTTGTCTCCACGGATTTGGATGGTGCTCGGTTTAAAATAAAAGCGATGGTCTCTAACGCGTATCCCCAAAAAGACACAGACAAATCAGTTAAACACATCATGGACCATACACTATCCAATAGGGTTCGGTTACGACGTTCCGACACACCATTACGTTGTGGTGTTCCGACTGGCGTAAGCTGTGGGACAATTCCACAGTCCTTTAAGTGCATGTTAAACTCATAACTCAAATACTCGCCTCCTCGATCCAGAAGGTGCTTGATTTTCTTGTTAAGTTGATTCTCTACTTCTTTCTGAAATTCCTTGAACTTTTCAAAAGTTTCAGACTTGTACTTCATTAAGTAGATATATCCATATCTGCTTAAGTCGTCAGTAAAGGTAACAAAGTAACGATAACCATTGCATGTTGAGACACTAATTGGTCCACATACATCCGTATGTATGATCCCAAGTAGGTCTACATCTCTCTCCACTATTCCGGAGAATGGTGTCCTAGTCATCTTGCCCATGAGGCACGGCTCACACATATCAAGGGATTCGAAATCCAATGATCCAAGAAGCCCTTCTGAATGAAGCTTCTTCATGCGCTTTACACCAATATGACCAAGACGGCAATGCCATATGAACATGGATTATCGTCACTATGCTTACAATGTTTAGCATTAACACTATGGATGTGTGTATCACAATCAAGATCAAGTAAGAATAAACCATCACATACAGGAGCATGAACATAGAAAACATCATTCATATAAATTGAACAACCATTTGTTCATGATTTAAACGAATAACGGCCTTGCAACAGGCAAGACCCACTCACAATATTCATACTCAATGCGGGTACATAATAGCATTTATTCAAAACCAACAATAATCCTGACGGTAGACGGAGATGCAGGGTGCCGACGACCATCACTTCGACTCTCGAACCATTGCCGATGTTCATCGTCACCTCATCCTTCCTCAGGCGCCTCCTACTCTGTAGATCTTGCTGAGAGTTACAAATGTGATCAACAGATCTGGTATCAAATACCCAGGTGTTACTCCTGGCGCTTGTAAGTAATACATCAATAACATGTATATCATATATACCTTTGTCCGGGGTGGCTATCTTGCCAGCTCGCTTGTCTTCAAGGTACTTAGGGCAGTTGTGTTTCCAGTGCCCATCCCCTTTGCAGTAGAAGCATGAAGTGTCGGGCTTAGGGCCAGGCTTGGCAGTCTTTGAGGTGCTGGGAACAAACCTATCATCCCTCTTAGACTTCTTACCCTTGCCTTTCCCCTTTTGCCACGGTTTCTTAAAGTTGGTGGTCTTGTTGACCATCAGCATCGTGTGCTTCTTCTTGATTTCAACCTCAGCAGTTTTGAGCATGGCGAACACCTCAGCAAGGGTCTTAGTCATCCCTTGCATGTTGTAGTTCATCACAAAGCTCTTACAGCTAGGGGCAGCGAGTGTAGCACCCTATCAATTGCGAGCTCCTCCGGGATTTTGCAATCCAGGGCTTTTAAGCGCTTAACGTAGCCAGACATTTTGACCACATGTTCACTAATACTATTGTGCTCTTCCATTTTAGCAGAGAAGAAGAGCTCGAAAGCATCATACCTCTCTGCATGAGCCTGTGGAGCAAAGACGACCTTGAGATCCTCAATTATCTCAAAGGCATTCATCTTCTCAAAACGTTTTTGAAGCTCCGGCTCCATAGCATAGAGCATTCCACTCTGGATGAGGGAGAAATTGTCCACCTTGGACTGCTAGACATTTTTTTCGTCCTGGGAGGCTGAAAGAGCATTTCATGTTTTCCTATGTTTTGCGTGTTAGATAACAATACTATGGAGACTTTTCATGTGTGCTAAGTGTGTAGGAAGTTTTGAGGGGGGCCGGATAATCCGTCCCTCCAAGGGCCGGATAATCCGTCCTACCTCTTCTCTCAAGAAAGCCAAGGCGCGTCGCTCTGTGTCCAGCCGGATTTTCTTCCGGAAAATCCGAACTGGGGCGGCTTTTCTTCCCCAGGCCGGATAATCCGGGTTTCGCAAGGGACGGATAATCTGGCCCCCAGTTTTCGTGCAAAAGGAGCCACGGCGCGTCGCTCTGTGTCCAGTCGGATTTTCTCCCAGAAAATCCGAACTGGGGCGGTTCTTCTTCCTCAGGCCGGATAATCCGGACTTCGCATAGGGCCGGATAATCCGGCCCCCAGAAGTTGATCAAGGACAAGCTCGACGCGTCTCACTGTGTGGGGGCGGATTTTCTACCGGATATTCCGAGTCTGGGGCGGTGTTTCCTCAGACCGGATAATCCGCCCTCACTTGGGCCGGATAATCCAGCCCCCAAAGTGTACAACGGCTGGATTTTGGAAGGGGGTATAAGTACCCCTTCTTCCCCAACGTCCAGAACTCTTGATTCATTCGAATTTGACCAGACCCTGTGCAAGAGCTCTAAATCTCGATCTCCCACTTCAACCACCCTAAGGTCTTGATCTTTGGTGGAATTGAAGGAGGAGAAGTTCATCATCAACATCAAGAATCAAGCGCTTCAACTCCTCTCCATTCACTTGGAGAAATCCCTGATCTAGTATTCTCGTTAATGCCTAGATCGTGTTATTGTATTTGACAACTTTGTTCTTGTGGCAGCTTGTTGTCATTTCGGGAGCCTCCAAGTTGTTGTGGAGTTGTTGCCCCGCTAGTTGTGTAAAGGCGCCGGTGCCCGCCTCGAAGGGTACCTATAGTGGAAGGTGGATCAGGCTTGTTGTGGCGAGATCCATCGGAGAACAGGGTGAGGCCTTTTGTGGCGTGGTGGTCTTAGTACCGCCCACCCCTCCAACACAGACGTACTTCCCTTAACAAGGAAGGAACTACGGTCAAACAAATCCTGTGTCTCCGCGTGCTTCACTTTGGTTCACTCGTTCCTCTTCCACTCTCTCCTTACTCGCTAGTAGATAGGTTTGCATATAGGGAAATTCCACACATTAGTTTATCTAGAGAATTTACCTTTGTGCTAAGCCTAAAATTGAAAAAGAATTAAAAATTGGTGTAGCACCTATTCACCCCCCCCCCCTCTAGGTGCCCATACGATCCATTTCAATTGGTATCAGAGCCCCGGCTCTTAATTCGGGCTTAACCGCCTAAGAGTAGTATGGGTACAAGGGATGATGGAAATGAGGCTGTGGATAAGGTCACAATGGATGATCTCAAGTCGTTGGAAACAACCTTGTTGAAATCCTTTGAGGCCAAGATGGAGGAGATGAATCAAATGATTGCTCGCCTTACATCATCCATAGCCCCATCTCCATCCTCCTCTGAGGCTCCCTCACCATCATCTAAGGAAAAGGGTAACACGGGATCTAAGGATGATGATGTGGAAGGTGAAAAACTAAATGGTTCCACCTCCAAAAAGGGAACTGGTAAGGAGGAATATAGTGAGGTTCGCCACGTATATTCCCCCGACCCACCTATCCCTCATCCTCATATAAACAATAGGGGTGATCCACCCAAGCTCACTACATCTTCTTTTAACCAATGGCAATTTCTAATGAAATCTCATGTTTGCAGCTCCTCTATTGAATTGTGGAGGATCATTGAAGAAGGTCTTCATGTTGGAGATCAAACCAATCTAACAAGAAAGGAAGTTGTGGATAGCCAGTTGAATGCCACTGCTCTCCACATGATACAGCTAGGTGTGGGTCCCAAGGACATGCCACACATTGAACATCTCAACACGGCTAAAGAGGCGTGGGATGCTCTTACGGACCTTTTTGTTGGAAATGAAAGCATGAGAAGAAACCGGTATGATGCCCTTAGTAACGAAGCTGAGGGATTCTACATGTTGGATGGTGAAAACCATGAGGACATGTATAGAAGACTCAAGGGCATCGCAACAACATTTCGGAAGCATGGGGCCACTCACATTGATGATGCATGGATAAAAAAGGAAGTATGTGAGTGCCTTAATGCCTTTCAAACCGACGGATTTGAAGAGCTTGCAAGGTAGACACAACTATCATCAAATGACATCCAATGAAGTCATGCAAGAAATGACGTCATTCAAAGTGGCGGCAAAGAATGCTGAAGATGCCCGTGCTCGGGCCATTGGAATGCAAAAGGGTGTCAATATGGCTCTCAAAGCCAATGTTGCTGAGCAAGAGGATGATGAAGGAGCATTTGAGAGGATATCCATGGACTGCCCCGATGAGGTCAAACATGCTCATGGTGAGTACATGGCATTCTATGCAAGGAACTTTTGGAAGGACCCTGCCAAAGCCAAGTCTGAACTTGAGCGCAAGAACGGGTCAAATGGAAGAAGAGAAAGTGGCCCAAGATTGAGAACTTGCTTCAACTGTGGAGATAGACTGCACTTTGTAGCCGAGTGTCCTTATGAAAATAGAGAAGACAATGGTGGCAGGCTCATTCTTAAAGAGAAATCCAAAGTTCCTAAGAAGAAGCCATTTGCTAAGAAGAATGGTCCTTTCAAGAAGCAACCCAAGATGGTCCTTGTAGCTCAAGAGGAATACTCCTCCGCAAGTGAAGATGAAGAGGATGATGATAGTTCCCGCGAAGTGGCTGCTATAGCCACCACATCGACTCCCTCCTCTCTCTTTGACTCGCCGAACGAGAACGCCATCAACAACAAAGCCACTTGCCTAATGGCAAGAGGATCCGAGATATCGACTTCTAACTCCTCATTTTCTAAGACTAACATAATTTTGGATATGGATGATCATGACAGTATTGAAATGAAAGAAGAAGTTATTGCCTTGGATTTTTTTACTAACCTACAAGGTGAGCACAAACTCTATTTTGATACTCTTATGAGTCAACTTGCTTGAGCCGAAGATCTCCTTGAAGAAAAGGGCAGAATTGAAAGAGAAGATGCTTTGGAGATAGCCTCTTTGAAGAATGCCTTGGAAGAGGAAGAGGAAACTCGAGTTTCTTTGGAAGAAAGACTCGAATCCCTAGAGGAGTCACAAGAAGAAGCTATAGCTCAGCTCATTAAAGAACGTGACCATGCCCTTGCCAAGGTAAAGAAACTAAAGAAAGAAAAGATTGATTTTGGGGCTGTTCATGCTAGACTTTTAGAGAAGTTTGATGATCTTGAAAGTGCTCACAAGGCATTGAAGAGTGATCATTCTACTCTAAATGAGTCTCATGACCAGCTCCAAACTCAATTGAAACGGTATAATGTACCAAGTACCTCATCTTCATCCTTTGGAAAAGAAGATCTTGCAAGGAGTTCTCAACACAAAGGTAAAGGGGTTATTGATGAGATACTGAGCAGGCAAAGGTCAAACAACAGTAAAGAAGGTCTTGGTTACATACCCAAGATAAAGATCAAGAAAAACAAGAAGAACAAGAAGAACAAGACTGCTCAATCAAAGACTAGCAACATTACTAATGACAAGACTAATTATGATGGTTTTGCAGGGATCAACAATCCTAACTTCAAACTATATTGTGATTCTTATGGTGATGTTTATGCTAGTTATGTAGGGCCTTATTATTGTTACATTCCTTGGTCTATTTGGGTTCCCAAGACCCTTGTTACTAACATGAGAGGACCCATTGAAAATGGGTACCTAAAACCAAGAAGTAATTTTCTTGCAGGGTTATGCTTCCGGTGGTTCTAAATGGGTACTCGATACCGGTTGTACGAGTCATATGACCGGAAGCAAGGAGATCATCACGGAGATGCAGCCAAATCTTGGTCACATTACCGTCTCCTATGGTGACAAGTCAAAATCTGAGGTATTGGGTCTCGGCAAAGTTGTGGTGGCTCACGATATCTCTCTCGTGGACGCATGCTTGTTGAGACCCTCGGGTATAACTTACTTTCTGTTTGTGCCCTTGGTAAGATGGGCTTTGCAGTTTACATTGATGCTGATTTGGTGGTACTCTTGTGGAGCAAGTCTCTAAAAGTCGCTTTCGTGGGATATGTCGAAAACGACCTGTACGTGGTAGACTTTTCGGGGAAAACCACTACAGGTCCGATGTGTCTTTTCGGAAAGGCTGACGCGGGTTGGCTATGGCATCGCCGACTAGCCCACGTCAATATGAGAACTTTGCAAAGTCTCCACAAGGGTGGCCACATTCTTGGACTAAAAGAAAATGTCTCTTTTGCCAAAGATCGTGTCTGCAGGGCGTGTGTTGAAGGGAAAATGCATGATTCTCCTCATCGAAGGAAAACTATTATCTCTTCAAAAAGGATCTTGGAGCTTCTTCATGTGGATCTTTTCGGACCTCCATCTCATGCAAGCCTTGGTGGGAAGAAGTATTGTCTAGTGATTGTTGATGATTACTCAAGATACACTTGGGTTTATTTCTTCAAGTTGAAGAGTGAAACTCAACAAACTGTCATCGACTTCGCCGACGAGGTTCAACGTCAACACAACGTCCCCATTCTGGCTATAAGGAGTGATAACGGCTCGGAGTTCAAGAACTACACCTTAAATTAGTTCCTAAGTGAAGAGGGGATAAGACATCAATATTCCGCTGTGTACACCCCTCAACAAAATGGTGTAGCCGAGAGGAAGAATCAAACTCTAATGGACATGGCAAGATCAATGTTGGCCGAATTCAAATCTCCATATAACTTCTGGGCTGAAGCAATCTCTACTACTTGTCATTCATCCAATCGTTTATACCTTCGCAAGATTTTGGACAAGACTCCGTATGAAATACTTACCGGTAACAAGCCAAACATCTCATACTTTCGGGTATTCGGGTGTAAGTGTTTCTTTCTTATTAAAGGAGTTCGTTTATCTAAGTTTGAATCTAAGGCTCTAGAAGGTATTTTTGTTGGTTATGGTGCCGAATCCCACACTTATAGAGTCTACAATAAGCTCTCCGGAACTGTTGTAGAATCTTGTAGTGTGGTGTTCGACGAAAATGACGGTTCCCATGCGGAGCAAGTTGGTGTTTGTGATGCAGATGTTGAAATACCCCAAGATGCCATAAGAAGAATGGGCGTGGGATTCTTCCGCCCCATTGAGTAACCCCTTGTGGCGGACCGGGAAGGACAATGCTCTACTCATATAGAGCCCTCATCTACACATACGCAACATGCTCCAACAATGAGGGCAACTTCTACACCATCTCCATCAACTGCTGAAGGTCAAGATGCTCCAGAAAGCTCCAGGCCGGATTTTCCGGTAGATACCGGATTATCCGGCCACCCCGCTCCAGCTGTCCATGCTGCTCCTGGTGGTGGAGATATCAACACAATCTCCAGGACGGATTTTCTGGCTAACCCCGGATTATCCGGCTCATCGCCAGTTCAAGCGAGTCCCAGGCTTCCTAAAGATGCTGCTGCAAGTCCTCCCAGGCCAGATTATCCGGCCTCTTCATCAGACGGATTATCCGGCCCTGACTTTCCAGCTCTGCAGCCTCCTGTTATGGCTACGGACTCACCTCAAGGGCATGCATCTCCACCACCTGCTATTGATGTTCCAGCTACTGATCAAGGCGGAGAAAATGCCTCCAATGAAGACTCAAGTGATGAATCTCCTCCACCAAGAGACAACAAACTTATTGAACTTCGTCGCAAGGCTCGGGCTGACCGTAACCTTGAGTTGAGGGGTCACACTCTCGACAAGGTTGTTGGTGATCTTCGACGAAGGGTGTCTACTAGAAGAGAATTGGCCAGTTTTGGTGAGCATCAAGCTCATATCTCCATGGTGGAACCTAAGAAGGTCTTTGAAGCTCTTGAAGACCCAGACTGGGTTGTTGCTATGCATGAAGAATTGAACAATTTCGAGCGCAACAAAGTCTGGAAACTAGTAGAGAAACCCAAAGAGTGCCGCAATTTTATTGGCACTAAGTGGATTTTCAAGAACAAGCAAGATGAGAATGGCATTGTTGTGAGGAACAAGGCAAGACTTGTGGCACAAGGTTACTCCCAAGTTGAGGGCATCGACTTTGGCGAGACCTATGCTCCTGTGGCTCGTCTTGAGTCCATCTGTATCGTACTTGCTTTTGCTGCTCATAACAATTTTAAGTTACAGCAAATGGACGTAAAGAGTGCCTTCCTTAACGGTTCTCTACATGAGTTGGTATACGTAAAGCAACCCCTGGGGTTTGAGGATCCTAACTTCCCGAACCATGTCTACAAACTCGATAAGGCACTCTATGGCCTTAAACAAGCCCCACGTGCGTGGTATGAGCACCTTAAAGAGCTTTTGTTAGACCGTGGCTTCGAAGTTGGGCAAATCGACCCCACTCTTTTTACTAAGAAGGTTAAGGGGGAGCTCTTCGTATGCCAACTATATGTAGACGATATCTTTTTTGGTTCTACTAACAAAGCTTTTAACGATGAATTTTCAAAGCTTATGACTGACAGGTTTGAGATGTCTATGATGGGGCAATTACGGTTCTTTCTTGGATTTGAGATCAAGCAACTAAGAGAAGGAACCTTTATTAATCAAGCAAAATACATCCAAGACATGCTCAAGAGATTCAAGATGATGGATCTAAATGGTGTCGCTACTCCGATGCAAACAAAGTGTCATCTCGAACTCAACCCTCATAGTAAAGATGTGGACCAAAAGGTATACCGGTCCATGATCGGCTCTCTTCTTTACCTCTATGCATCTAGACCCGATATTGTGTTGAGTGTGGGCGTGTGTACAAGGTATCAAGAAGCTCCTAAAGAAAGCCACTTAGTGGCGGTCAAGAGGATCTTTCGATATTTAGTTCATTCCCCCAACTTTGGTCTCTGGTATCCCAAGGGCTCCAATTTCTCTTTATGTGGTTATACTGACTCAGATTGGGCTGGTGATAAGGATGATCGGAAGTCAACTTCTGGAGCTTGTCAATTCTTGGGAAGATCTCTTGTATGTTGGTCCTCCAAAAAGCAGAATTGTATATCTCTCTCCACCGCCGAAGCTGAATATGTTGCTGCTGCCAGCGCTTGTACTCAATTATTGTGGATGAGGCAAACTTTAAAGGAATACAGTGTCAATTGTGACAAAGTGCCTCTTTTATGTGATAATGAAAGTGCTATCAAAATTGCGTACAATCCAGTTCAGCACACAAGGACGAAGCACATTGAGATTCAGAATCATTTTATTCGTGACCATGTTGCTCGAGGTGATATTGATCTATCTTTTGTGAGCACGAAGAACCAACTGGCGAATATTTTTACAAATCCACTTGATGAAGCAAGATTCTGCTATTTGAGGAATGAGCTAAATATCATTGATTCCGGGAGCTTGTGTTGATTATCCATGCACCCACTCGTACATCTCAATCATTATTTGGTCTAGGTGTGGGCATGGATATGGGGAGTGTGGTCCTAACTTATTGGGCTAACCCTCCCCCCATAATGCCAATAGCAAGTTATATCATTTCACTTAATATCATGTTGTGATATGTGAGCTTATTGATGAGTATTGGTCATGAACCCAAGATATATCTTCGCGGTGTCACACCATCCACTCCAACAAGGTGGCTTTGTCCACCGCCCTCTCCTTTGTGGAGAATTGGATCTTTTTGGACGTTATTTGCTCTCTCATGTTCTTATGGGAATCACACTCAATCTTGGCTTTTATTTGATTTGGATTTTGCAATTTTGAGTGTCTAGTACCATCTCAGTTTGGCATTCTCAATCCTAAGCCTTCCCTACCCCTAAGACATCTATTCTTGCACACAAGTCCCTTGTACACCTTGTAGGGGTGTTGTTTGGGGACGCACAGGCCTGGTTCTGTGTATAACAGAATCCCAGATTTTAGGCCGGATAATCTGGCCCAAGTGTTGGCCGGATAATCCGGCCCTGGCGGATTCGATCTTAAAGGGAAGGGCTCGGGGGGAAGGGCTCATATCGAGCAGCACTTCTCCCCCAGCCCTCTCCTTGTCCCCAGCCGCCGCCTGCCGCCCCTCACCTTCCCCGGAGCCTCTCCGGCCACCAGATTTTCCGGGTCTTCCCGGATCTTCTTCTCTGTGCCTCCGGGTACCTTCTCCTCTACGTTCTTCCTCCAATGAGTGAGGGTAACTCCCTCTCTCCCCATCTTTGGCTAGATGTGTATCTTGTTGGATGGAACGTTGTCTAGAAGGATGTGGTTTCGCATAGAACTCGTAGTCTTACAGTTTCTAGGCCTGATCTACTTTTTTGCATGCATTCTTGGTGAAATCAAAAATTTCTGCCAGGGCTGGATTATCCGCCCCTGGCCAGGCCGGATAATCCGGCCTGACAGATTCAAGTCTGCTTCAGTTTCACTATGGTGTATGTTTTGAGTAGTTTTGACCTATGAATTTTTTGCCTACTTGTTCCATACTCTCTCCTGGACTTGTGTGTATGCTTATCCCCTTGCTATCGCCCTTATTCTCCTCACAGGTGGTTCCGGTGTTCCCAAGACCTACAAGCACCGTCCTCGCGCCAAGTACTTTCGGGACGACGATCAAGGTAAACTAGTGGACGAAGTTGAATTGAGGAGAAGAAAGAACAAGGAAAGGCGCATGGCTGAACAATCCAAGAGGACTCGGAAGGGCGTGTCCAAGAGGAAGGGCAAGGAGCCCAAGATCAACTACAGGGCTTTGGATGCAGTCTCCTTTTCTGCCATCCGTCACCGTGACTTGTTTGCTGAGCTGCCTTGTGATGGTGAGCTGGGGGATTCCCGCTTTTGGTGTGCCGAACAGAAGGGGATTTATGAAAACATCTATGCCAGGCTGAACATTAGGCCTATGCACCCTCTGGTACTTGCTGATGCTTTGGAGAAGGCGCATCTTGTTGATGCGATGTATGTGGCTGAGAGGATGGGGCTGCACTATATCATGTCCCTCCAGTGCTCCTTTGACTCTAAGGTGGTGAAGAAATTCTTCTCCACTCTGGTGATTTGTGGTGATGAGCGTCGCACTATGAAGTGGATGACTCATGACAGGCCCATGACTGCTGATTTTCACGTGTTTGCTGAGGTTTTGGGGTACTCCTTCCGCAGCAGGGATAGAGCCAGTGGCCACCGCATCATCACTCAGTTGAAGCCCAACAAGGATGCTTCTCTCTCTCCGTGCACTGTGGACAATGGTATTGTCGGTACTGTGGCTGATCTTGCTCCCATCTATGCTACATTGGTGGGTCTCTTCCGTGACTCTATTACACCGAGTGGGGGCAACAATGACAGCATCCGTGGTCACCTCGTCCAGCTACTTCCATTTTCTCATGAGGTTGCCTCCTGCGAGGACGAGTCAGTGCAGTACAGGCTAGATGTCATGGACTTCATTTACCATGAGCTGTGTGATGCTATGTTCAACCATCTGTCCATTCCCTATGCACCCTACATTATGTTGCTCATCCGCCACCTGCTTCCTGCCGAGGAGTTCCACATTGACTCGGTGCACAAGGCCAAGAAGATTTATAACAAGGTTCGGAAGACTGCTCACCCCTCCTCTGCTCCTGAGGGCCTCATGAGGGATTCTCGTCGGCCCCTAGTGCCTCCCGTGGCCCGCGAGATCAAGCAGCTGAATTGGTTCCAGCATCACATCCTCTGCATGGGCGTGGACACACGCAAGGGTCAGTATGAGGCCTACAGGCAGCGCCATGAGTTGGCTCACTCCCAGTAGCTCATTCTCCACCATGTGGCTGGCGCTTTGGGTGCTCCTCCGGCTCCTACACCTCCCACTCCCTATGCTCAGTGGAACTCTTCCTCTGGGCTGAACTATGGTGAGCTGGAGCGTCACTTGTTCCCCTCGGCGCCTGCTGCTGATGCTGATGATGACGAAGGTGACACTGAGGAGCTTAAAGATGAGGATGAGGAAGAGCATGAGGACGAGGACGAGGACGAGGACTATGATGAGTGATCCCTTGGGGCGCTAGCATCGCTCTTCTCCCTTTTTGGTGTCTCGATGCCAAAGGGGGAGAAGTAGTTCTATTAGGTTGTCCGTGGATTTGCATGGGTCGGGCATAAGCACTTGCACTTTTTATTTGTTATTTCTTGCTTATGCCCATTTAGCGTTGAACTTTTATATTCGTGGTTTGTGATTTGTGGTTGAGACTTTATGTGGTTGTCTGGATGATATCTATGGACTTCATATCATGGATTATGCTCATGGTTATATCTATTCATATCCTATTGGAGGTGGTTTATCACAGAAGGCGCGCGCTCATAATGGTTATCCAATAATAATTGTGATTTATGTCAAGGATGCATATTCTCTACTTCGGTGGTATGTGTTTTTCCCCTTTTGTCTATGGAATAGATTCACCTTTGTGTGTGCATTTGTATTCCAATGCAAAACTCTATTATGCACACATTGAGGGGGAGTCCCTTCCATAGTTATCTCTGTTTGTCTTGTGCCTTTCTCCTGCAAATCCTGGTATTGTCATTTAACACCAAAAAGGGGGAGATTGAAAGAGCATTTCATGTTTTCCTACGTTTTGCGTGTTAGATAACAATACTATGGAGACTTTTCATGTGTGCTAAGTGTGCAAGAAGTTTTGAGGGGGGGGCGGATAATCCGCCCCTCCAAGGGCCGGATAATCCGGCCTACCTCTTCTCTCAAGAAATCCAAGGCGCGTCGCTCTGTGTCCAGTCGGATTTTCTTCCGGAAAATCCGAACTGGGGCGGATTTTCTTCCCCAGGCCGGATAATCCGGGTTTCGCAAGGGCCGGATAATCCGGCCCCCAGTTTTCGTGCAAAAGGAGCCACGACGCGTCGCTCTGTGTCCAGTTGGATTTTCTCCCAGAAAATCCGAACTGGGGCGGTTCTTCTTCCTCAGGCCGGATAATCCGGACTTCGCATAGGGCTGGATAATCCGGCCCCCATAAGTTGATCAAGGACAAGCTCGACGCGTCTCACTATGTGGGGGCGGATTTTCTACCGGATATTCCGAGTCTGGGGCGGTGTTTCCTCAGACCGGATAATACGGCCCTCACTTGGGCCGGATAATCAGCCCCCAAAGTGTGCAACGACTGGTTTTTGGAAGGGGGTATAAGTACCCCTTCTTCCCCAACGTCAAGAACTCTTGATTCATTCGAATTTGACCAGACCCTATGCAAGAGCTCTAAATCTCGATCTCCCACTTCAACCACCCTAAGGTCTTGATCTTTGGTGGAATTGAAGGAGGAGAAGTTCATCATCAACATCAAGAATCAAGAGCTTCAACTCCTCTCCACTCACTTGGAGAAATCCCTGATCTAGCATTCTCGTTAATGCCTAGATCATGTTATTGTATTTGACAACTTTGTTCTTGTGGCAGCTTGTTGTCATTTCGGGAGCCTCCAAGTTGTTGTGGAGTTGTTGCCCCGCTAGTTGTGTAAAGGCGCCGGTGCCCGCCTCAAAGTGTACCTATAGTGGAAGGTGGATCAGGCTTGTTGTGGCGAGATCCATCGGAGAACAGGGTGAGGCCTTTTGTGGCGTGGTGGTCTTAGTACCGCCCACCCCTCCAACACAGACGTACTTCCCTTAACAAGGAAGGAACTGCGGTCAAACAAATCCTGTGTCTCCGCGTGCTTCACTTCGGTTCACTCGTTCCTCTTCCACTCTCTCCTTACTCGCTAGTAGATAGGTTTGCATATAGGGAAATTCCACACATTAGTTTATCTAGAGAATTTACCTTTGTGCTAAGCCTAAAATTGAAAAAGAATTAAAAATTGGTGTAGCACCTATTCACCCCCCTCTAGGTGCCCATACGATCCATTTCAGAGGCGGAATCTGTAGGCTTAGCCGGAAGCTCAGCCTCGATGACATAAGTCAACTTGTAGGGGACTAGGA
Source organism: Avena sativa (assembly GCA_916181665.1). NCBI lineage: Eukaryota > Viridiplantae > Streptophyta > Magnoliopsida > Poales > Poaceae > Avena > Avena sativa. The sequence goes on along the minus strand of OV702295.1, from coordinate 450,977,144 downwards.
GGATCCTAAGATTGCGGAACCATGCAGTGAGGTTGGTTCCATTAGTTTTCAGCTTGTCCTTCTCGAGAAAAGTGCTAAGGTTGAGTGTGTGTGGGCGAGACATCAACAAAGGATTTGCAAAGTCTTAGACTATGTTCATAATAATGAGTTCAAGTTTTAATTAAAAGAACTCCCACTTAAATGAACATCCCTCTACTCGTTCAGTGATCACATGATCCCTATCCCCTGCACCTCCCCCGATCATCACGGCCATCAGTGCAGTATCAAAGGTGGACATTCCCTAATGTCGATCACATCAACCATGTGATTCATGCTCGACCTTTTGGTCTCTTGTATTCCGAGGCCATGTCTGCACATGCTAGGCTCGCCAGTTCTAACTCATTTGTATTCGCAGTGCAACATGGCTTGCACCCACTGTATGTGAACGTAGATATGTCTGACCCCTACTCACCACAGGGCGCCTCATACCGAAGAACTTTCTTGGTGGTGCACACACAAGGGGAATATGACAACTAGAATACTATGAGGGATTATCTCATTATGCTATCGTCTAATATAAGTATACCACCATAATGAGTGATACTTTAAAAGTAAAGTCTTATGACATGGTTATAGCTTTATGATCATCATCAACAGCTTCAATGAGAGTTTCACAAACTTGTCATTGCCATGTTATAATACTTGCCCCTATGCAATAATAAAGATAAACGCTTCTATATTGTCTATTGCATGTTTTACGCGGCTTTAGGGCTTTCGCAGTAGAACCCCTTCCCTCCTACGAACGTCGAGCCACAACATGGATTCAATGATTGCCGTTATTCTTCCCTTTTCAGGGCCCTCCAGTGTCAATGCCATATCAACTACTGTAGAGAGACAGACAACCCCCTAAGCCACTTTGATTTGTGGACCAGTCTCATGAATCACCACGTGAGGTCGGTTGGGGGCCGCTTCATCAAACAGTGTCGTGATATGAACAATAACATTAAAGAGGGTAGCAACTAGAGAATCAATGCCCACATATTGCTATGTGTTCTATCCGTACGACATGTCTACCCATAGACCCGCTCTAATACCATTGTAGGGTTCCGTAGCAGAAAACAAAAAAATTCTATCTACTCGAACACTAATAGCAGGATCTATACTATGTAGACATAAGTAACGGAGAAGGGATACGATATTCATACCTTTGAATACCGGGGCACGCCTTACGCAGGAAGGCGTATATTGATGAAGACAAGCAGCACCTCAAGTGTGGTGCCTCCGAAGTTCGTCACACGTCCGGTGTAGGAGACATCAACTGGACCACGATCCAGCCGAGCAGCAGAAGAAGTAGAGGCCGGATCGTAGATCACACGACGGTAGTGTGAAGGTGGAGAACTCACCCACGAGGTCCTCTCCAATATTACGGAGAAGTCCTCAGTGGATGAGAGAGAGAGAATGAGAGGTAATGGGTGATTCCAAAGGGGGAGGGGAGACCCCTATATATAGTGGGAGGGGGCGCACCACCTAGGGGCCAGGCGGTGTGGGACTAAACCCCACACCCGCCAGCCACCTAGGGGCAGCCGCCAGCCCTAGGTGGGCCCCATTGGGGAGGCCCACCAAACCCAGGCCGGCTGGCCCCCACTCCCTAGGCGCCTTGCCCTATTGGGCCTCCCTTCGGGTGAGGCCCATTAGCATTAAGGAGCCTTTAAAAATAAAATAAAATAAAATATATATTTAATATTAATTCTCCAATTAACATTAAAATAAACATATTATATTATTTCTTCACTCCGGAACACCTTCCGGACCCCTTTCGATCTCCATCGGATGTTACCCGAAACTATTTCGGTTTCTCTCTCTCTATTTCTCTTACAATACCTCATCTACCCTAAGCGTCCCTACCCTTAAGCGTGACATCCTTCGGTTCGGAAACACTCCGGACATGATTGAGACCACTCTCACATCAATGATCAACAGAGGGACCTGGATGGCCATGTGACCCCTGTGCGTTTCACAAATACAATCGCTCGAACCGTGAGATAGTCGTTCCCCGTCCCCTTTGTCATTCGATACCTAATTCATCTGAGACTTGATCTTTAGTATCTCCATACCTTAGTTCGATATCGTTACCGATGAACTTGTTTTCTCGTTCTCATGTCGTTGCATTCCGTGACCTAGTCACATGCTTGCAAGCTTTATCAATGCAATGTCACCGAGATGGCCACATGTATGTGTCCGTTACATGGATTAGACAAATCCTGGTTTTGATATGTACTCCTCTACGCATCCCTTCGAAAAAACTGAGTGGCACCTTTTTGATCACCCTGTTATGAGATGATTCTTGATAACCATCTAAGCTTCTTCCGGAATGGTGATTTGCATTACCTCACAGTCAAAGGATTAGGTTGCGAGGTTCTCTTTGTTTTATCATCAATGGTGAACTTTGTAACTAGATCTCATTAAGATATAATGGTCGGATGTTTGTCTATCATGTTATTAAACTAATAACATGACCTCATTGTCAGTTGGCATAAATGCACATGATCTTGAAACACAGACCATCCTCATGACCAATGAACTAGTTCACTAGAGGTAACTAGAGACACGTTTTGTTTACATACCACACGTGTATTAATGTTTCGTATTAACACAGTTATAGCACAGTATGAAACGTATTATGAACATATAGGAGATATATCAAATAATACACTTTATTATTTTCCTCTAGGGCATAACTCCTTTAATCACTTCATCATTTTGGTCCTCGTCTTGACCATTAACTTGACCTTGATCATCATTGGGATCATTCTCTTCTTCAAGAGGCAAAGATTGACCTTGGTCTTGATCAGATATACGTCTAGTCAGGCGTTGGGCTTCCCTTATGGCAGTTTCTACAGATCTTCCTTGTGTAATAGACTTAGCACCCCTGGACATTCTGGCAAATGGAGACTCAAGCACCTCTTGGCTAGAGGTTTCTTCCTGATCAACTGGTTAAGGGTCCACAGCTTGTCTTTGTCTTGGGTCATTGTCCTCTTCGATAGAAGCTTGTTGATGTTGTGAAGATGAGGGCTTCACTTGACTAGAGCATAGTTCTTCTCGATCCGCCATAAGGGGTTCCTCAATAGGGCGGATGAATCCCGCACCCATTCTTCCTATGGCATCCTGAGGCATTTCATCATCTACATCACAGACATCAACATGCCCCCTTGGGGACCATCATATTCTTCAAAAACCACACTACAAGATTCTATGACAACTCCGGAGAGCTTGTCATAGATTCTATAAGTGTGGGATTCGAGACCATAACCAACAAAAATACCCTCTAATGCTTTGGAATCAAATTTCGACAAACGAACACCCTTAATGCGATAGAAACACTTACAACCGAACACCCGGAAGTATGAAATGTTGGGCTTGTTACCAGTAAGAATTTCATATGCAGTCTTGATCAATTCTTTATGGAGGTAGAGATGGTTTGATGCATGGCATGCGGTGGAGATTGCTTCATCCCAAAAATTGTATGGAGATTTAAACTCCACCAACATGGTCCTTGCCATATCAATAAGAGTCTGGTTCTTCCTCTCAGCTACACCATTTTGTTGAGGGGTATATGCAGCGGAATATTGATGTTTTATTCCCTCATCACTAAGAAATCCATTCAATGTGTAGTTCTTGAACTCGGTACCATTGTCACTTCTTATTGTTAACACAGGGACATTGTGTTAATGTTGAGCCATGTTGATGAAGTCAATTAAGTTTTCTTGGGTCTCATTTTTCAGCTTGAAGAAATATACCCAAGTGTATCTTGAGTAGTCATCAACAATCACCAAGCAATATTTCTTCCCACAAAGGCTTGCATGAGATGGAGGACCAAAGAGATCCACATGGAGGAGCTCCAAGATCCTCTTGGACTTGATGTAGTTCTTTGGCTTGTGGGGAGAATCATGCATCTTTCCTTCAACACATGCCCTACAAACACAATCTTTGGCAAAGCAAACATTTTCTTTTATTCCAACAATATGACCATCCTTGTGGAGGCTTTGCAAAGTTCTCATGTTGACATGGGCTAGACGGTGATGCCATAACCAACCCACGTTGGCCTTTCCGAATAGGGACATCGCACTTGTAGTGGTTTTCCTCGAAAAGTCCACCACATACAAGTCATTTTCGACGTACCCAATGAAAGCGACCTTTAGAGACTTGCTCCACATGGGGATCACAATATTATTATCAATAAAGATGGCAAAACCCATCTTTCCAAGAGCACGGACTGAAAGTAAATTATAGCCAAGGGTCTCAACAAGCATTACATCCACGAGATTGATATCGTGTGCAACCACAACTTTGCCAAAACCCATTACCTTAGACTTTGACTTGTCGGCATATGTCATGGATATTTGATCAACATTTGGTCTCAACTCCTTGACACTAGATGCGCTTCTGGTCATATGACTTGTGCATCCACTATCAAGCACCCATTTTGACCCTCCGGAAGCATAGGTCTACAAAATATCAAACTAGTTCTTTGGTACTTATACGTTGCTAACGTATCTATAATTTTTGATGTTCCATGCTTGGTTTTATCTACTTTCTTATGTTTTGTCCATACTTTGGAGTACTTTTCATATGATTTCTTGGACTAACCTATTAACAAGAGCCATAGTGCCAGTTGCCTATTTTCTGCTATTTTTGGTTCTAGAAAGTCAGAAAATGAATCTTCTCGGAATTGGACCGGACAAAAGCCAAAGTCGTTATTTTTCCGGAAGATTCACGGAGCCAGAAGGAGAGACGAAGGGGGGGCACAGGGTGGCCAAACCACCCCTAGGCGCGGGTCCCCCCTGGCCGGCCACCGACCTTGCCCCTTTGCCTATAAGATCCTCCCGATGCAAAAACCCTAAACCATCCAGCCTCCAGCCACGAAAAGTTCCATAGCGCCACTTCCACTGAAGGGGATATTTGGGGGACAGAAAGTCTCTGTTCCGGCACCCTGCCGGGACGGGGAAGTGCCCCGGATCCATCTCCATCAATCTCCACCACCATCTCCATCACCATTGCTGATTCCCATGATGATAAGGGAGTAGTTCTCTCTCGAGGCTAAGGGTTCTACCGGTAGCTATGTGTTCATCTCTCTCTCTATGCATGATCATATTGTGATCATGAGCTTTGTAATCAAGTAGATCTACCTTTCTACTCAAGTGCTTTAATAGATCTCTGCTCTCCCCATGTGTGTGAAGTTGACAGTGTGCACACCATGGTGGCACTTAGGCTAGAGATTACAAATACTTGTTATGAGTTATATTTGGAGTTGGATGTCTTTATGAAATTGTGGTGTTTGTTTGAACCATCTAGTCCTCAAGGTGACAGTGTGGGGTTATCTAGATGTGGAAAGCGAACTTTGAGGTGTGTTGTTATAGCCCTACCATGGATTAGAGTGTCCAACCGAAGAGTAGTTAAGAGTAGTATCATAAAGAGAAGATATCTATATGAGAGTGTTCACTAGTGAAAGTATGATCCCTAGGCCTTGTTTCTAAACATTGAAACACCGTTTGCAATTAGATCCGTTACATGTTTGCTTGCTTCCATCTTTATTTCAGTTTTACTTTAGTCTTTTCCACGCCTTCAAGCTATTTTCTATCACTGTTACCCCTTATAATTATCTATACCACTTGTATTTCACTATCTCTTCGCCGAACTAGTGCACCTATACACCTGACAAGTGTATTGGGTGTGTTGGGGACACAAGAGACTTCTTGTATCTTGATTGTAGGGTTGCTTGAGAGGGGATACCTTTGACCACTTCCTCCCTGAGTTCGATAAACCTTGGGCGATCCACTTAAGGGAAAACTTGTTGCTGTTCTACAAACCTCTGCACTTGGAGGCCCAACAACTATCTACAAGAATAGAAGTGCGTAGACATCAAGCTATTTTCTGGCGCCGTTGCTGGGGACTGAAGAACAAGAAGAAGCTCCCACGTCAACCACGCGCCAGCAGGTACCCATTTTTCAATGGGTCCTCTTTTGTTAGCAACAAGGGCCTTGGGAACCCAAATAGACCAAGCAATATAACCATCAAATGGGCCAACATATTATGCATATACATCACCATAATAATCACGCATCAATACATAGTGAGGGTTAGCACTTCCCGCAAAGTCATCATGAGACATAGTTTTGCCATTCGTGGTCTTACTACCCACAATGACTTTGTCATTTTCTTGTGCGGGCTTGGCCTTCTTCTTCTTGTTGTTGTTCTTCTTCTTGCCTTTAGAGACAAAGCCAATGCCCCTTTCTCACTATTTGACCTCTTCTTACTCAAGAGGTCATCAATTCACTTATTTCCTTTGGGAAAGGTGGACTTAGCTAGATCCCCCCTTCAACCTAGCATTTTCTTCAAGTATATTTGTACAACTAGAAGGAATGAAAGTACTAGGTGAAGGAATATTGGTCAATTGATTTTGAGGCTTTTCACGAGACTTTGTGAGTAACAAGAGATCACTCTCCAAGGCCTCGTGAGCCTTGTCAAGCATCCTAAAGTCCTCGACAAGTTTTTCATGAATAACACCAAACTCAATCTTGTCCTTTTTAGCCTTTTTATATTTAGAAATAGCATGGTCACGTTCCTTGATGAGTTTATTAATAATGAGATCATTTGCTTCATCAAGCCCTTCAAGTTTAGTTTCAAGAGACATCCTAGTCTCTTGTTCTTCTTCTAGAGCATTATTTAGAGCTTCTACCTCAATCATGTTCTCTCTTCCTAATTTACATCTCTCATCTAGGAGCTCTTGTGTGTGTGCAAGTTGATTTAAGAGGTCCACAAAATGTTTTTTGTGCTCCCCTTGCAAGTTATTCATAAACACATCAAAAGCAACTAATTCCTTTTTACCTCAAGGGATAACTCATCATCAAATTCATCATCAACTAAGGAGGTGGGGTGTGATGATGATAATACCTCTGTTCCTCTTGCCATAAGGCAAGTGACGTTCTTGTTGGAGATATTCTCATTTGGAGAGTCGAAGAGTGAGAATGTAGGTGTAGAAGTAGTGGCAAGAGCCACCACACCACTTGATGTTCCCTCTTCTTCATCTTCCTCATCATCATTGTCGAAGGAGAATTCTTCATGTGTTATCAAGACAATTTCACCCGACTTCTTGTTGGTGGAATTCCTTTTGATGAAAGGTTTCTTCTAAGGAGCTTTGGAGGTCTTCTTCAACACCAGTTTACCCCCATGATCTTCTCTCTTCTCATAGGGACAACCGGCAACAAAGTGATAGCGGTCACCACAATTGAAGCATGTTCTCAACTTAGACACATTGTCTCTTCTCCCATTGGGGTTGCTTCTTCATTGCATCTCCATCTTGGCCTTGGCAGGGTCTTTCCAAAAGTTTCTTGCATAGAAGTCCATGTATTCACCATGAGCAACCTTGACATCTTCGAGGTGGCTCATTGAGAGTCCCTCATCACTACCTTCATCTTCATCATACTCCACAACCTTGGTCTTCAAGGCAAGATTAACACCACTACTCATTCCAATGGCACGAGCACGGGCATCTTTGGCATTCTTGGCAGCAACCTTGAAAGCGGCCATCTCTTGCATAACTTCATTGGAGGTCATGAGATGGTAGTTGTGTCTTCCTTGGAGAATCTTCAAGTCAGTGGGCTCAAAAGGCATGAGAACACTCACATACTTCTTCTTGATCCAAGCATCATCAATGTGAGAGGCACCAACATTCCTGAAGGTGGTGGCTGTGGATTTGAGTCTTCGATACATGTCTTCATGATCCTCACCATCCTTCATAAAGAATCCTTCAGCCTCATTTCTTAAGGCATCATTTATATTTCTTCTCATACTCTCATTGCCAACAAACAAGTCAATGAGAGCATCCCAAGATTCCTTGGCGGTATTGTAGTGCTCAATGTGGGGAAATCCTTTGGTCCCACTCCAAGTTGGATCATGTGCAAGGCAGTCGCATTGAGTTAGCTATTGACCACTTCTCTTCTAGTCAAGTTGGTTGGATCCTCAATCTTGAGTCCTTCTTCAATAATATTCCACAAATCAATGCAAGAGTTGTGCACATGATATTTCATTAAAACTTTCCATTGATCAAAGGTATGTGCAGCTAACTTAGGTGGGTCACCTCTATTATTTATATGTGGATGAGGGATTGGAGGGTCGGGAGAGTACCATCCGGGAACCGCATGGTGCTCTTCCTTCCCCTCACCCCTTTTGGTGGTGGAGTCGGTGGAATTATGTTCATCCCCCACCACTTCACCTATAGGCTTAGCCGGAGCATTTTCCTTTGGGTTGGGTGGTGTTTCCTCTTGAGAGGGAGCAGGTGAGGGTGGCTTATTCATAACAAGTTGCTCAACAAGTTGACGCAACTGTTGGATTTTGTTGCCCAAGGTAGAGCTCAAGCTTGTTTCCAAATTCTTGAGATCTACCATGGTCACCGAGTTGCTAACCTCACTCCATCCCTCATCTCCTGAGTTGCCCATAATCTCTTAGGCGGTTAAGCCCGAATAAAGAGCGGAGGTTCTGATACCAATTGAAAGGATCGTATGGGCACCTAGAGGGGGTGATTAGGTGCTACTTCAAATTTTACTCTTTTTCAAGTTAGGGTTTTACACAAAAGGTAAATTCTCTAGATCATGCAACTATGGTGAATTTACCTATATGTCAATCTAGCACAAAAACTAAACAAGAACTAGATAAGTAAAGTGTGGTAAAGGATAGAAGTGACCGAAGTGGAGCATGCGAAGACACAAGGATTTGTTTCCCGTAGTTCCTTCCTTTTGAGGGGAAGTACGTCTATGTTTGGAGAGGAGGTAGTTTCAAACCACCAACGCAACGAGAGGCCTCCCTTTGTTGTCCGATGAACCTCAACCCAATGGGTTCGATTCACCTCTTCCACTATATGACAACCTTCGAGGTGGAAGCCGACACCTTTACAACAAGTTCGAGGCACACATCCACAACCTAATTGGAGGCTCCCGATACAAGCAAGCTATCAAACAATCAAAGACAAGCTAGTAAGAACCAAATCACAAGCTAGGGTTTCCAATGAAACACTAGAGTAAGGGGCCCTCAAGTGAACGAGGGGGAAATGAAGATCTCTCTTGGTGAAGTTGTAGATCAAGGCCTTGATACATTGCAAATGTATCTATAATTTTTGATGTTCCATGCTTGGTTTTATCTACTTTCTTATGTTTTGTCCACACTTTGTAGTACTTTTCATATGATTTCTTGGACTAACCTATTAACAAGAGCCACAGTGCCAGCTGCCTGTTTTTTTGCTGTTTTTGGTTCCAGGAAAGTCAGAAAATGAATATTCTCGGAATTGGACGGGACAAAAGCCAAAGTCATTATTTTACCAGGGGACACCTGGAGCCAGAATACGAGACGGAGAAGGGCCAGAGGGCGGCATCACTACCTGGCCGCGCGGCCAGGCTTGGCCCGCACCAGGGGGTGGTGTGGCCATCCCAGGCACCCCCTTGGCCTCTCCTTCCGCCTATATATTGCCTCTGATACGGAAACCCTAATTCCCCAATCAAAATTCCACGAAAGAGTCAGTAGCCGCCGTCATCTCCATCCCTAGATCGGGAGGGATTTAAAGCTCTTCCCGGCACCCTGTCGGAGAGGGGAATTCACCCTGGAGGCCTTCTTCATCATCATGCAAGCCTCCGGTGTGATGCGTGAGTAGTTCATCTCTGGACTACGGGTCCATGTAGTAGCTAGATGGCTGGTTCTCCTCCTTTGTGCTATCATGTTTAGATCTTGTGAGCTCCGTTCATGACCAAGATCATCTATTTGTAATTCTACATGTTGTGTTTGTGGGGATCCGATGGATATTGAGATGCTATTTCAGATTGATTATTGATTCTATCATGTCTTTGTTATTTGTGATCTTGCATGCTTTCCATTGTTAGTAGCTATCTTGGCCAAGTAGATGCTGAAGGGTTTCGCAGCATAGTAAATCCAAATTTTCTACGGAAGCGAACAGAGGGAAAGCCAAGATCTAATCTAGGAGATGCAAACAACAAGAGAGATTGGATTAGATCTTCATACCCTTGAAGATTCGCACAGCGGAACGTTCGTCGGAACGTGGGTGATGTAGTCGTACTCGCTTCTCCTCCTCGCGATCTGATCCGATCTAGCACCACAAGTGGCGGTGCCTCCGTGAGATGCACACGTGCGGCACCTCGACGTCTCCTCCTTCCTCGGACCAGCAAGTATGGTGGAGAGATAGATTGTATCTACAACGCGACGGCGCGGTGTATATGGTGGAGAATTTCTGCAGCAGGGCTTCGCCTACAAACAGTCGGGAGGGAGAGAGGAAGGTAGCAAGGCAGCTAGGGCTTGGAGGAAGGTGTGTGTAGGGGGGAGGGGGCGCACCAGCCCTCTATATATAGAGGGGGTGGTGGCGGCCAGCCCTAGCCCCTCCTCCAAGCCTATCTCTAGTTTAAACGATTTAAACTATCCCCTTATCTAGAAATTCTATCCCTAGATTTAAACGAGTTAAATCTATCTAGAATCGGCTGGGCCCTATGGGGCCTTGTGCCCCTGGCCCAATGCGGCCAGGACACTCCCTCATAGGCCCATGCCCCCTCCCGGAAGGTGGGACCACGTTGGCCCCCTTTCGGAAGGTTCTAGAAGCTTCCGGTACAATACCGATTAACCCGGAACAATTCCGAACTCCAAAAACTGCACTGCCTTATATGAATCTTATTCTCCGGACCATTCCGGAACCTCTCGTGATATCCCGGATCCCATCCGAGACTCCGAACAAAAATTCATAAACCAATTATCCAATCTATCCTAGCGTCGAGACACGTTAAGTGTGTGACCCTGCGGGTTCGAGAATATGCAGACATGATCTTCTATCAATAATCAACAGCGGGGTCTGGGCACCCATATTGACTCCCACACATTCATCGATGATCATATTGGATGAACCACGATGCCAGGATTCAATCAATCCCATATATATATTCCCTTCGTCTCGCGATATTTTACTTGCCCGAGATTCGATCGTCGGTATCGTCATACCTAGTTCAATCTCGTTCACAGCAAGTACTTTACTCGTTCCGTAATCCGATATCACTTTGTGATTAACTCCTTAACCACATGCTTGCAAGCGGTGTTGATATCGATTACCGAGTGGGCCCGAAGTATATCTCTCCGACTTGGGAGGGACAAATTCCATCTCGACACATACAACCCAACAGATACTTTCCGATCACCTGAGAGACACCTTTATGATCACCCTCTCATAGGATGACGTTTGATGACCTCAAAGCTTTCTTCCGATACCAGGGAGTTGCATTATCTCATGGTCTAAGGAATACAATATTTGACATAAGAAAAGCTTCGCAAAGACGAACACGATGACACGATCTAATTGCTTCGCTTAGTTTGGGTCTGTCCACCATATCATTCTCCCAATGATATGATCTCATTATCAATTGACAACTCATGTCTATGGTTAGGAAACCTTAACCATCATTGATCAATGAGCTAGTCCATAGAGGCGTACTAGGGACACGGTGTTGTTCACAAACCACACAAGTATTAAAGTTTCCGCTTAATACAATTCTAGCATGGAATATAAACTTTATCATGAACAAGAATTATAATAATAACATCTTTATTATTGCCTCTAGGGCATAATTCCAACAGTCTCCCACTTGCACTAGAGTCAATAATCTAGTTTACATTTGGCAACAATCTCACACCCATGGCACTGAGGTGCTGATCATGTTTTACACGTGGAAGAGGTTTAGTCAATGGATCTGCGACATTCAGATCTGTATGTACTTTGCTGATCTTCAGATCTCCATCTGCTATATAATCTCGGATTATATGAAACTTGCGGTTGATATGCTTGGTCTTTGGATGATATCTTGGTTCCTTAGCGAGTGCTATCGCGCCAGTGTTGTCACACAATATCTCCAGTGGGTCCAATGCACTTGGAACCACGCCAAGCTCAGTGATGAAGTTTCTGATCCAAACTCCTTCACTTGACGCTTCTGCAGCAGCCATGTATTCCGCTTCTACTGTAGATCCCGCGATCACGCTTTGCTTGCAGCTTCTCCAGCTCACAGCTCCTCCATTCAAAATATACACGTATCCTGTCTGAGATTTACAATCATCTTTGTCGGTATCGAAACTAGCATCGATGTAACCTTTTACGACGAGCTGTTCATCACCCCCATAGACTAAGAATATTTCTTTAGTCCTATTTAGGTACCTTAGGATGTTCTTCACGGCTGTCCAGTGTTCCACTCCTGGATCACTTTGATATCTGCTCGTCAAACTAAGAGCATTGGACACATCCGGTCTAGTACACAGCATGGCATACATGATGGAACCTATGGCCGAGGCATAAGGCACTTTGCTCATAGCTTCCCTATCATTTACCGTAGCTGGACACTAAGCCTTGCTCAATATCTTACCTGACAACATAGGCACTGAACCTTTCAATGCCTTATCCATTCTAAACCTTTTCAGAACTTTGTCTAGGTATGTACTCTGGCTTAAAGCTATCAGGCGTCTTTGTCTATCTCTATAGATTTTGATGCCCAATATATAAGCAGCTTCACCTAGGTCTTTCATTGAAAAACACTTGTTCAAATAACTCTTCACATCGTTAAGCATGTTGATGTCATTTCCAATAATCAATATGTCATCCACATATAGTACCAGAAACGTCACCGAGCTCCCACTCACTTTCTTGTAGATGCAAGCTTCGTAGCAATTTGGAACAAATCCAAAGCTCTTGATCACTTGATCAAAATGAAGGTTCCAACTCCGAGATGCTTGCTTTAGTCCATAAATGGAACGCTGAAGTTTGCATACTTTATCAGCATCCTTAGGATCGACAAAACCTTCGGGTTGCATCATATACAACTCTTCATCAATGTTGCCATTGAGGAAAGCAGTCTTGACATCCATCTGCCATATTTCATAATCATGAAACGCAGCAATTGCTAATAAAATCCGAATGGACTTAAACATCGCTACGGGAGAGAAAGTCTCATCGTAGTCAACACCTTGAACTTGTCGAAAACCTTTCGCAACAAGCCATGCTTTATAGACGGTAACATTACCATCCGCGTCCGTTTTCTTCTTGAAGATCCATTTGCACTCAACGGCCTTTCGGTCGCTAGGAGGGTCCACCAAAGTCCATACTTGGTTTTCGCTCATGGATCCCAATTCGGATTTCATGGCTTCTAGCCATTTCTCAGAGTCTGGGCTCATCATCGCTTCCTCATAGTTCGTAGGTTCACTGTCCTCTACTAACAAGACAGTCAAGACAGGGTTGCCGTACCACTCAGGAGGGGCACGCGACCTTGTCGACCTGCGACGTTCAGTAGTAGCATCGTCCGAAGCTTCATGATCCTTGTCATTAGCTTCCTCTATTGTTGGTGCAGGCGGCACTGGAACAATTTCAGGTGCTGCGCTACTCTCCAATTCAAGAGAAGGTTCAATAACCTCGTCTAGCTCTACTTTCCTCCCACTCACTTCTTTCGAGAGAAACTCCTTCTCAAGGAAGGAACCGTTCTTTGCGACAAACACTTTGCCTTCGGTTCTGTGATAGAAGGTATACCCAATAGTTTCCTTAGGGTATCCTATGAAGAAGCATTTCTCCGCTTTGGGTTCGAGCTTGTCCGGCATCAACTTCTTGACGTAAGCTTCGCATCCCCAAACTTTAAGAAACGACAACTTAGGTTTAGCACCAAACCACAGTTCATACGGTGTCGTCTCAACGGATTTAGATGGAGCCCTATTTAAAGTGAATGCAGCGGTTTCTAATGCATAACCCCAAAATGATAACGGCAAATCAGTAAGAGACATCATCGATCGGACCATATCTAATAGGGTTCGATTCCGGCGTTCAGACACACCATTGCGCTGTGGTGTTCCGGGTGGCGTGAGTTGTGAAACAATTCCACTTGCTTTAAGATGCGTGAGAAAATCATAACTCAAATATTCGCCCCCACGATCGGATCGTAGAAACTTAATCTTTCTGTTACGATGGTTCTCCACTTCATTCTGAAATTCTTTGAACTTTTCAAACGTTTCAGATTTATGTTTCATTAAATAGATATACCCATATCTACTTAAGTCATCGGTAAAAGTGAGAAAATAGCGATATCCACCGCCCGTCGAAACACTCATCGGTCCGCATACATCGGTATGTATGATTTCCAACAAGTCCGTTGCTCGCTCCATCATACCGGAGAACGGGGTTTTGATCATCTTGCCCATGAGGCATGGTTCGCATGTGTCAAATGATTCAAAATCAAGAGACTCCAAAAGTCCATCAGAATGGAGTTTCTTCATGCGCTTTACACCAATATGACCTAGACGACAGTGCCACAAATAAGTAGTATTATCACTATCTACTTTGCATCTCTTAGCCTCAATGTTATGGATGTGTGTTTCATCCCTTTCGAGATTTAGAAGAAATAAACCATTCACTAGAGGTGCATGACCATAAAAGATGTTACTCATATAAATAGAACAACCATTATTCTCCGATTTAAATGAATAACCGTCTTGCAATAAACACGATCCAGAAATAATGTTCATGCTCAACGCAGGCACATAATAACATTTATTAAGGTTTAAAACTAATCCCGAAGGTAAAACTAAGGAGAGCGTGCCGACGGCCATCACATCAACTCTTGATCCGTTGCCAACGCGCATCGTCACCTCATCCCTCGCAAGCCGCCGTCTATTCCGTAGCTCCTGTTTCGAGTTACAAATATTAGCAACTGAACCGGTATCAAATACCCAGGCACTACAACAAGGGCTAGTAAGAAAACATCAATAACATGTATATCAAATATACCTTTGATGGTGCCAGCCTTCTTGTCCGCTAAGTACTTCGGACAGTTGCGCTTCCAGTGACCCTTGTCCTTGCAATAGAAGCACTCAGTTTTCGGCTTAGGACCAGACTTGAGCTTCTTCTCAGCAGGGGCAACGCGCTTGCCGCCGCCTTTCTTGAAGGGCTTCTTTAAACCTTTACCTTTCTTAAAGGAAGGCTTGTTGACCATCAACACATGATTATCCTTCTTGATGTCCACCTCCGCAGCCTTCAGCTTTGCGAAGAGCTCGGTGATCGTATCAGTGGAACCAATCTGATTATGAGTCACTACAAAACTTTTGTAGCTGGGAGGGAGTGATTGCAGAACCTTGTCAATCTTGATCTCCTCTGGAATCTTGTAGTCCATTTGCTCAAGGCGTTGAGTGTAGCCCGACATCTTAATGGCGTGCTCACTAACGGAACTCCCTTCCTCCATCTTGCAGTTAAAGAACTTCTCGGAGATCTCATATCTCTCAGAACGGGCCTGAGTCTGAAACATGGTTTTCAACTCTTCGAGAATCTCAAAGGGCCCGGGATAGTTTTCAAAACGATTTTGAAGTTCCGGTTCCATAGCAAACAACATGGTACTCTTAATCACACCATAATCATCTTTGCACGACTGATAGACAGCTTTCTCATCAGTCGGCGCAGTTGCAGCAGGGGGGTTACCTAACGCTTTCTCAAGGACATAGTCCTTTTGTCCTCCAGACAGAATGATTCTTAGATTGCGGAACCAGTTGGTGAAGTTAGACCCATTGTTTCTAAGCTTTTCTTTCTCAGCAAAAACGTTGAAGTTGAAGTTGGACTTGGCCATGTGATCTACAGTATTTGCAAGTACAATTTAGACTATGTTCATGATAAATAGTTCAACTTAATCAAATTACTAGATGAACTCCCACTAAATTCAACATCCCTCAAGTTGTTTAGTGAACACGATCCAAATTCACCACACCTAATCTGATCATCACGAGAAGAGATGTGGTTTCAATGGTGGACAACGAAGTGTCGATCATATCATTCATATGACTCATGCTTAACCTTTCGGTTCTTGTGTTCCGAGGCCATGTCTGTACATGCTAGGCTCGTCAAGTTAGACCCAAGTATTTCCGCGTGTGCAAAACTGGCTTGCACCCGTTGTATGTGAGCGTAGAGTCTATAGCACCCGATCATCACGTGATGCTTGGACACGACGAACTTTCGCAACGGTGCATACTTGGGGAGAACACAGTTTTTATCTTGATCTTTAAGTGAGGAATCATCTTATAATGCTACCGTCGCGATCTAAGCATAATAAGATACATAAAAGGATAAACATCACATGCATATAACTTTATGTGACATGGTATAGCCAATCTTCACGCAATGATCTCCATCTTGTGCGTTCCGGCATGATCTCCATCACTCCACCATGATTGCCTCCACCACGAATAGCAACTACAACTATTGCTAACTACTTAGCGATAAAGTAAAGCTATTACATGGCGTATAAGAAGTTGACTCGCAGGTCATACACAATTACAAAGACAACCATATGGCTCCTGCCGGTTGTGTACTCATCGACATGCAAGTCGTGAAACATTACAAAACATGATCATCGCATACATTATACACATCACATCTTGGGCCATACCATATCACAGAAAACACTCCCTGCAAAAAACAAGTTAGACGCATCTACTTTGTTGTTGCATGTTTACGTGGCTTATGGGAGTAGATGCTAAGAACGATTCTTACCTACGAAAAGCCACAACGGTGATATTATGGTTGCCAAACTCCGGTGTTAATCCCATGACAACTATAGTGAGAGAAACTGACATCCACCAGCCGCATGTGTGGTACAAGCCACACGTCAAGTGCGGAGCCGGTCTCGCGAACGACGTCGCGTAAGGTTGGCCTGGACCGCTTCAATCTCACTATCCCGCGTCATAAGAAGAACACAAACAAGAGGCTTGCAACAGAAAACATCAACGCCCGCAACAACCATGTTGCGTTCTACTCGTGAATCACATCTACGCATAGATCTAGCTCTGATACCACTGAAGGGTTTCGCAGCATAGTAAATCAAAATTTTCTACGGAAGCGAACAGAGGGAAAGCCAAGATCTAATCTAGGAGATGCAAACAACAAGAGAGATTGGATTAGATCTTCATACCCTTGAAGATTCGCACAGCGGAACGTTCGTCGGAACGTGGGTGATGTAGTCGTACTCGCTTCTCCTCCTCGCGATTCGATCCGATCTAGCACCACAAGTGGCGGTGCCTCCGTGAGATGCACACGTGCGGCACCTCGACGTCTCCTCCTTCCTCGGACCAGCAAGTATGGTGGAGAGATAGATTGGATCTACAACGCGACGGCGCGGTGTATATGGTGGAGAATTTCTGCAGCAGGGCTTCGCCTACAAACAGTCGGGAGGGAGAGAGGAAGGTAGCAAGGTAGCTAGGGCTTGGAGGAAGGTGTGTGTAGGGGGAGGGGGCGCACCAGCCCTCTATATATAGAGGGGGTGGCGGCGGACAGCCCTAGCCCCTCCTCCAAGCCTATCTCTAGTTTAAACGATTTAAACTATCCCCTTATCTAGAAATTCTATCCCTAGATTTAAACGAGTTAAATCTATCTAGAATCGGCTGGGCCCTATGGGGCCTTGTGCCCCTGGCCCAATGCGGCCAGGACACTCCCTCATAGGCCCATGCCCCCTCCCGGAAGGTGGGACCATGTTGGCCCCCTTTCGGAAGGTTCTAGAAGCTTCCGGTACAATACCGATTAACCCGGAACAATTCCGAACTCCAAAAACTGCACTGCCTTATATGAATCTTATTCTCCGGACCATTCCGGAACCTCTCGTGATATCCCGGATCCCATCTGAGACTCCGAACAAAAATTCATAAACCAATTATCCAATCTATCCTAGCGTCGAGACACGTTAAGTGTGTGACCCTGCGGGTTCGAGAATATGCAGACATGATCTTCTATCAATAATCAACAGCGGGGTCTGGGCACCCATATTGACTCCCACACATTCATCGATGATCATATCGGATGAACCACGATGCCAGGATTCAATCAATCCCATATATATGTTCCCTTCGTCTCGCGATATTTTACTTGCCCGAGATTCGATCGTCGGTATCGTCATACCTAGTTCAATCTCGTTCACAGCAAGTACTTTACTCGTTCCGTAATCCGATATCACTTTGTGATTAACTCCTTAACCACATGCTTGCAAGCGGTGTTGATATCGATTACCGAGTGGGCCTGAAGTATATCTCTCCGACTTGGGAGGGACAAATTCCATCTCGACACATACAACCCAACAGATACTTTCCGATCACCTGAGAGACACCTTTATGATCACCCTCTCATAGGATGACGTTTGATGACCTCAAAGCTTTCTTCCGATACCAGGGAGTTGCATTATCTCATGGTCTAAGGAATACAATATTTGACATAAGAAAAGCTTCGCAAAGACGAACACGATGACACGATCTAATTGCTTCGCTTAGTTTGGGTCTGTCCACCATATCATTCTCCCAATGATATGATCTCATTATCAATTGACAACTCATGTCTATGGTTAGGAAACCTTAACCATCATTGATCAATGAGCTAGTCCATAGAGGCGTACTAGGGACACTGTGTTGTTCACAAACCACACAAGTATTAAAGTTTCCGCTTAATACAATTCTAGCATGGAATATAAACTTTATCATGAACAAGAATTATAATAATAACATCTTTATTATTGCCTCTAGGGCATAATTCCAATAGATGCTAGCAACTCCAGGAGTTAGTATTTATGCTCGATAGTGGGTTCATGCCTCTGGTAATCTGGGGAAGTGATAGAAATCTCAAAGGTACTAGATGCGCTGTTGCTACTAGGGAGAAAAAACCAATACTTTGTTCATAGAACAATCGTATTGTTTACATTACACGCAATTCGTAATGCAATTATCCGTTGCTTGCAACTTAATACTGGAGGGGGTTCGGATGATAACCTAAAGGTGGATTATTAGTCATAGATGCAGTTGGATGGCGGTCTATGTATAATGTTGTAATGCCCAATCGAATCTCAAAGGAGTCAAGATGAGTAGTATATGCTTGTATGCTTTCTCTATGTTTGTCAATTTCCCCGCTATAATTTGTTCACCCAGCATGTTATCTATCTTAAGGAGAGCCACCTCTAATGAACTATGGACCCCGGTCCTTTCTTTTACTTTCATCTACAATCAACTGTTTACTGCTTTGTGTTTACTTTCTGCAAACTATTACTTCCTTCCATTCGATACGTTTAATCCTTTGTTTTTAGCAAAACCGGTAAGATTGACAACCTCATCGCAAGTTGGGGACAGAGTTCTGTGGTTGTGTTGTGCAGGTCTCCGCGTGGCTGCTGGCACCGGTAGTGCGCCCTGCCAAAGTTCAGCTAGCTTCACCTTTGGGGTGTTTCCTTGCTCCTACTGGTTTGATAACCTTGGTTTCATAACTGAGAGAAACTTATTGTTGTGCTCATCATACCTTCCTCTTGAGGTTCCCCAACGAGCTCGTTAGTACACGAGTCAGCAAGTATTTTTCTGGCGCCGTTGCCAGGGAGTCAGGGACATCTTCACAAGGGGAGTCCCTCATAACCAATCTCTTTACTTTATTATTTTTGTTTTGCTTCGTTTACTTTTGTTTTGTTTGCTTGTTCCTTTATCAAAAACACACAAAAAATTAGTTTTACAAGTTTGCTTTCTTTATTAAAAACACAAAAAAATTAGTTCCTACCTTAAGTTGCCATTGTTGGGTTCCGTAGCAGAAAAACAAAAATATTCTATCTACTCGGACACTAATACCAGGATCTATACTATGTAGACATAAGTAACGGAGAAGGAATACAGTATTCATACCTTTGCAGACAGAGGCACGCCTTACGCAGGAAGGCGTATATTGATGAAGATGAGCAGCACCCCAAGTGTGGTGCCTCCAAAGTTCGTCACACGTCCGGTGTAGGAGACGTCAACCGGACTACGATCCAGCCGAGCAGCGGAAGAAGTAGATGCCGGATCACCGATCACACGATGGTAGTGCGAAGGTGGAGAACTCAACTACGAGGTCCTCCCCAATATTACGGGGAAGTCCTCAGCAGATGAGAGAGAGAGAATAAGAGGAATGGGTGATTCCAAAGGGGGAGGGGGACCCCTTTATATAGTGGGAGGGGGCACCACCCAGGGGCTAGGCGGTGTGGGACTAATCCCCACACCCTCCGGTCACCTAGGGGCAGCCACCGGCCCTAGGTGGGCCCCACTAGGGCGGCCCACCAGCCCTAGGCTGGTCGGCACCCACTCCCTAGGCGCCTTGCCCTATTGGGCCTCCCTTCGGGTGAGGCCCATTAGCAATATGGAGCCTTTAAAATTAAAATTAAATATATATTTAATATTAATTCTTCAATTAACATTCAAATACACATATTATATTATTCCTTCATTCTGGAACAACTTCTGGGCCCCTTCCGATCTCCATCGGATGTTACCGAAACTATTCCGGTTTCTCTCTCTATTTCTCATACGATACCTCATCTACCCTAAGCGTCCCTACCCTTAAGCGTGACATCCTTCGGTTCAGAAACACTCCGGACATGATAGAGACCACTCTCATATCAATGATCAACAGAGGGACCTGGATGGCCATGTGACCCCCTGATACATTGCAAATGTATCTATAATTTTTGATGTTCCATGCTTGGTTTTATCCACATTCTTGTGTTTTGTCCACACTTTGGAGTACTTTTCATATGATTTCTTGGACTAACCTATTAACAAGAGCCACAGTGCTAGCTGCTTGTTTTCTTCTGTTTTTGGTTCCAGGAAAGTCAGAAAATGAATATTCTCGGAATTGGACGGGACAAAAGCCAAAGTGCCTTGATACATTGCAAATGTATCTATAATTTTTGATGCTCCGTGCTTGGTTTTATCCACTTTCTTGTGTTTTGTCCACACTTTGGAGTACTTTTCATATGATTTCTTGGACTAACCTATTAACAAGAGCCACAGTGTCAGCTGCCTGTTTTCTGCTGTTTTTGGTTCCAGGAAAGCCAGAAAATGAATATTCTCGGAATTGGACGGGACAAAAGCCAAAGTGCCTATTTTTTCAGAAGACTCCAGGAGCCAGAAAACCAGACGGAGGAGGGCCAGGGGCTGGCCACACCACCCCTAGGCGCGGGCTGGGCCTGGCCGTGCCAGGGCATGGTGTGGTGGCCCCAGGCACCCCCTCGGCCTCCCTCTTTGCATATAAGAAGCCTTCTGACCTAAAAACTCCGGGGGGTTCGACGTTTTTCCAAAAGGAGTTTCGCTCCGCTGCCACCACCAGATTCCACGAAACAGCACCAGAAACTCCGTTCTGGCACCCTGTCGAGACGGGGAATTGGAGGAGATCATCGCTATCATCATCACTATCGCTTCCCCATCGACCATCCATGTTTCCCCATCTATGCTTGAGTAATCCCCCGCTGTAGGCTATGGGGATGGTAGGGATTGGATGAGATCGTTCATGTAATGGCATCAGATTGTTAGGGCATGGTGCCTAGTATCTTTTATTAGTGCTTTATGACTTTGCTGCGACTTGTTGTGCTTAATGCTTGTCACTAGGGCCCGAGTGCCATGATCTCAGATCTGAACATGTTATTGATTCATTATGATAGTATTGTTCTTGGTCTTATCTGCAAGTTGTATACACACGTTGTTGTCCAGAACCTATGGCCCCGAAGTGACAGAAATCGGGATAACCAGAAGGGAATGGCTTTGATGTGAGGATCACATGTGTTCACGGAGTGTTAATGCATTGCTCCGGTGCTCTATTAAAAGGAGCACCTTAATTGCCAGTAGTTCCCTAGAGGCCTCGCTGCAAACGGGCTGGCAGGACAAAAGATGTTGTGCAAGTTCTCATTGCGAGCACGTATGACTATATATGGAACACATGCCTAGGATTGTCTAGTACTTGGATGCTTTATCTTATTTATCTACAATTTCCCTATGTTCTGATTGCTATGTGGATTGTCTTGTCCATGCAACGCTCGTCCATCCATCCCTATGCCTACCACACTCGAATCCCACTGTTACTGCTTTTGTTACTACTGTCTTTCCTTTGCTACTGCTGTTACTTTACTATTCTTACTACAAAATTGTTGCTACTGATAAACTGCTGTGAGCAAGATTGTTTCCAGGTGCAGCTGAATTGACAACTCAGTTGTTAAGGCTGATAAATATTCTTTGGCTCCCCTTGTGTCGAATCAATAAATTGGGTTTCACTTCCCTCGAAAATACTGCGATACACCCCCTATACTTGTGGGTCATCAAGACTATTTTCTGGCACCGTTGCCGGGGAGCATATCTTTATTTATCAAGTCCACCTGGAATCACTATTGTTCAAGCTAAGTTTATTTTCTCCTTTTTTGCTTGTTTCTTAATCAAAAATACAAAAAAAAATTGGTTCCTACTCTAGTTGTTATTTTCGTTGGTCTGTTATTGTCTTGGCTTATCAAGCTTGTTGTCAATGGTTGGTTTCTTTGAAACTGAAGCTTATTGGCAAGGTGGGTTCACGGAAGATGAAAAATATTACTATAAGGAACATCGCTTGTCACAAAAAGGGAAACACTTATGGGGACAAATTGATAGATTGTATACCATTGCTAGAAATGTGTGCTCTACTTATAATGTTACTTATTGCTTTGATAAATCTTGTTGCTGTAGGAGGTACAAACACCTCCCTTTTCAATGTGAGTATAATGATAATGTTACCATATCTTCCTATGTTAAGGGAAATTATGATCTTTATGATGTGGAACAAATTGAGGAATTTATTGCTTGGAAGGGTGCATTTGAACTTGCTAGTTTGCTTGAAAATATTGATGATTCACCTTATAAGTATGAGGTTTATGGTATACTTAAATTTTGCTTTGAGAATTACAAGGAATAAAACGGCTATATTCTTGAATATACTAATAGATGCTTTCCACAAATGGAAGAGACTAATGCCTCGCAGGATCCTATGGAAGAAGAAATTGATGAACCTGAAATCTCATTAGATGAAAAAGAGAAGGAGAGTGATGAACAAAAAGAGGAAGAATGGATTAGCTACCCATGCTTACCTTCTAATGAGAGTAACTCTTTATCCCTTACATTATTTGATTGTCCCCCATGCTTACTAAAGAAGGATGAATGTTATGTTCCTGAGGATTCTTTTGAAGATGTTTATGATAAAGCTCTAGTGCTTGTAGATCATGAAAAGCATGCTTTATGTGATAGTTATATTGTTGAGTTTATTCATGAGGCTACTGAAAATTATTATGAGAGAGGAAAATATGGTTGTAGAAGTTTTCATGGTATTGAAACACCTCTCTATGTGCTGAAAGTTTTGAAGTTACTCTTGTTTTATCTTCCTATGCCTGCCACTTTGTTCTTTGCGAATTTATTTGCATACACGATTCCTATACATAGGAAGTGGGTTAGACTTAAATGAGTTTTGAATTTGCTTATTGATGCTCTCTTTTACTTCAACTCATATTTCTTATGAGAGCATCCTCTCAAACTATTATGCCTGAAGATGATAATATGTCTATTATTCTTGGGAGACCTTTTCTTAAATACTGCAGGAGCTATTATTTATTGTAATCAAGGGAAGGTGACCTTCAATGTTAATGACAAGGAACATAATGTCTATTTCCCCAAGAAGATTGAAAGGACTTATGGTTTGAATTCAATTGAACATGTTGAAGGCATTCAAGTTGGAGAAATATATTGTCCCATACCAAGAGAAAAATTTGAAACTATTATGATTGGGACCATTGCTATCAAGGTTGAGGTAACATAATCATTAGTGGAATACAAAGTTTTGTATCATATGAAAAAATTTTGGTAACAAGACCTGATCAACCTTGTTAACAAAAGGATTTCATTGAACAAAACAATGTTTTCACCATGATTATCTCTGCTTACTTCTATTCTATCCATTTCAGTTTTTCCTTATGCCTAACTTAAAGGCGTTAAAGAAAAGTACTTATTGGGAGATAACCCAAAAGTTTTAGATGAGTCTTGGAAGTTATTACTTCATTAATAACCGCTCCTTATCCTTTTCATTTGCTTTTTTGTGCCAATAATAACCTCTAATGAGAGAGAAGTAATGATTGGGAAAGTTGCTGTCCTGAAACAGATTTCTGTGCTTCACCGTAAAAATTCGTGTAAAATCTCTGAACTTCTTTTTGAGGCGTGAATTTTTGTGCTTCTGCCCCAGGTTGTTATATAACTTTCGTTAGATCAACATTTTTTGATTTGAGCAACAGAAGGTCTTCGAAAAAATTCGTCTTTACCTGCTCGTCTGTTTTGACAGATTTCTGCCATTTTCTGCATTTGCTTCTTGTTGGTTCCTTTTTGAGTTCTTTTGGGGCATTGAGCTTTTTGAGGGAAGTGCTACAGTAGATAGTGTTCTAATGGAAGTTTAATGATGTTAGAACTGAACCTTAAGACTTATTATCTTGAGTGCACTAATGTTGCTAATAAAGATTGTGTGAAGTTTTGTATGAAGGAAAAATTTCAGGTGTATGTAAGGAATGAGTAATGAGATGGAGGATGGACTAAAGCTCAAGATTGGGGATGCCACGCGTGTCACCCCAAGAAATATCCAAGAAGTACAAGCGTCAAAGCTTGGGGATGCCCAAGGCATCCCCTTCTTCATCAATAAAAATTTCAGGTTTCTTCCAAACGCTTCATTTTTATTGTTAAATGCACAGTTGTGTTGTTCTTGGAGCGTCTTCTTTTTCGTTTTCGTTTTGCTTTTGTTTGCTTAGTTTTCTGAATAAATTGGTCGGACCCCCTCTTTCATACATTGGTTTGCAAATGGTTTGGTTTGGTTTGGAAAAGAGTAGGAAAGTTCATACTTATGTGGTAAAATGAGCTTGTTTTTGACTGTGGCCTGTGCTTTGTCATGCCATGCTTGATATTGTTTTCGCTTTATGCTTAGTATTCTTTGCTGTAGCATGACTTGTTATAAACAATTGAGATTGCTTAATGTGCCTTGGATGAATCATGCGTTGTTTTAGCATATTAAAGCATAGTATAGTGGTATTCTCCTTTGATGCTTTATTTGGGTTGACTTGGCGCATGCTCACACCATGTTATGACTATCTCAAGTCACCATAGACT
This sequence comes from Avena sativa, assembly GCA_916181665.1. Lineage (NCBI taxonomy): Eukaryota > Viridiplantae > Streptophyta > Magnoliopsida > Poales > Poaceae > Avena > Avena sativa. The sequence goes on along the minus strand of OV702295.1, from coordinate 450,952,133 downwards.
TTATGATCCTTTAGTTTTCAACTTGTAGTATCACTTTATGCTTTGATCAATGATGTTTTGTCGCTCTGCATGATTATGGCCATTATTGCTCTCTTAGTTTGTCGCTCCCAGTCTTTTGTTAGCCTCCACAACAAAGTATGAGTTCCACTCATGCATCCAACTCCCTAAACCAAGTTATTCCAAAGAGTCCACCATACCTACCTATTAGCTTATGCTATTCCAAGTATATTAATGCTTTTGTTTACCTTCCAAATTAAACTTGTTATGAGAAAACTAGTGATTAAAGCTCTCACGAACTTGATGGCACACTTTACTTTACTTGCCCTTAATGAACTTGAACCATTGTGTCGTCTATGTTGTATATGCTTGCACTTATTTGTTGGGAATTAGCAGAACCATGCTTTCATGGGGAACGCTTTCAACATTGCACTTGTACTTGTACCTAGTTGATATCATGCTCTTTTGTATATGGATGTCATCGGTGTGAAATGAAAGGGGAGCTTGTAAGTCCATGGAGTTATGTATATGTGTTAGAGAAACGCCTGGGCCGCTGGTCTAATCCATGCTGACATGGTGGAAACCTGCAGCGTAACCATAATGAGCTCTCTATGAAGCATTCTTCTTATAAAAAAAGAGTCCTATATTGAGAAAAAAGAGAAAAAAAAGATACCATGAAAAGAGGAAAGAGAGAAAAAAGCACCATATTCCCATGGTAAATAAGAAGAATGCTGAGATGCTCGTTGTCTGCTTGCCTTGTCATTTTGATATGGGGATTCTTCCGTATCATTGGGCAAGGGGTACCCCGTTGGCGGTTCTCAATGATACACATGTACTTACAATGACAAGAACTTACCGGTGACTAAACTTGAGTAGCATGAGGAGCGGCCCTCGTATACAAGGGACATGAGATTTCTAACTTATACTTCGTCAAGCATGTACACCATAGTTTGTTCACTTTAACCTTAATCACTTCAAGATGCTTATGATAGGGGCAATGAGAGCTGAAAGCTATAAGTACCATAATTTTTGAAAGCTCTTTATGAGACTTGAATCCCTACTTCCTTTTATACAAAGGCCTTTCTTCCACCATTATATTGAGTCTCCACCTTCTATCTTTATGCACTTATTTTGAGAGCATAGTGGCCATTCTTAGTTCTATGTGCATTGTCCCAAGACTAGTTGATTGATGCATATCTTGTTATTGCTTGTTTTAAACTATTTGTATCTAGTCACTCTTGTAAACTTTGAAGGTGTCCTATGCATTTATGTTTTCTACTCTATGAGGGACAAGCTGAATGCCACTATGCTATGTTTTCTTTACGAGAAACAAACAAACGTCTTGCAAGGCATTGTTATTCATGAATCATTTGTTTGTGACTTTTCATGTTGCATCATAGTTTCTTTGTCTTATTGCTAGAACTTTGTCTTTCATGTTATGATTGAAGTACTATGATCCCAGCTTTGAATGTTTACAAATACTTTGGTCAAGTCTTTGATGGTGCATGTCACCTCAAAAATTATTCTTTCTTTTTATCACTTACCTACTCGAGGACGAGCAGGAGTTAAGCTTGGGGATGTTGATACATTGCAAATGTATCTATAATTTTTGATGCTCCATGCTTTGTTTTATCCACTTTCTTGTGTTTTGTCCACACTTTGGAGTACTTTTCATATGATTTCTTGGACTAACCTATTAACAAGAGCCACAGTACCAGTTGCCTGTTTTCTGCTATTTTTGGTTCCAGGAAAGTCAGAAAATGAATATTCTCGGAATTGGACGGGACAAAAGCCAAAGTGCCTATTTTTCCAGAAGACTCCAGGAGCCACAATACGATACGGAGGAGGGCCATGGGATGGACACACCACCCCGAGGCACGGGCTGGCCTGGCCGCGCCAGGGCATGGTGTGGTGGCCCCAGGCACCCCCTCGGCCTCCCTCTTCGCCTATAAGAAGTCTTCTGACCTAAAAACTCCGGGGGGTTCGACGTTTTTCCAGAAGGAGTTCCGCTCCACCGCCACCACCAGATACCATGAAACAGCACCAGAAACTCCGTTTTGGCACCCTGCCGGAACGGGGAATTGGAGGAGATCATCGCCATCATCATCACCATCGCTTCTCCATCGACCATCCATGGTTCCCCCATCTATGAGTGAGTAATCCCCCGCTGTAGCCTATGGGGATGGTAGGGATTGGATGAGATTGTTCATGTAATGGCATCATATTGTTAGGGCATGGTGCCTAGTATCTTTTATTAGTGCTTTATGACTTTGCTGCGACTTGTTGTGCTTAATGCTTGTCACTAGGGCCCGAGTGCCATGATCTCAGATCTGAACATGTTATTGATTCATTATGATAGTATTGTTCTTGGTCTTATCTGCAAGTTGTATACACACGTTGTTGTCCGGAACCTATGGCCCCGAAGTGACAGAAATCGGGATAACCGGAAGGGAATGGCTTTGATGTGAGGATCACATGTGTTCACGGAGTGTTAATGCTTTGCTCCGGTGCTCTATTAAAAGGAGCACCTTAATTGCTAGTAGTTCCCTAGAGGCCCCGCTGCAAACGGGCTGGCAAGACAAAATATGTTGTGCAAGTTCTCATTGCGAGCATGTATGACTATATATGGAACACATGCCTAGGATTGTCTAGTACTTGGGTGCTTTATCTTATTTATCTGCAATTGCCCTATGTTCTGATTGCTATGTGAATTGTCTTGTCCATGCAACGCCCGTCCATCCATCCCTATGGCTGCCGCACTCGAATACCACTGTTACTGCTTTTGTTACTACTGTCTTTGCTTTGCTACTGCTGTTACTTTACTATTCTTACTACAAAACCGTTGCTACTGATAAACTGTTGTGAGCAAGATTGTTTCCAGGTGCAGTTGAATTGACAACTCAGTTGTTAAGGCTGATAAATATTCTTTGGCTCCCATTTTGTTGAATTAATAAATTGGGTTTCACTTCCCTTGAAAATACTGTGATACACCCCCTATACTTGTGGGTCATCATGCCTATTTTTCCGGAAGTCATCAGATGCCAGAATACGAGACGGAGAAGGGCCAAAGGGCGGCCACACCACCTGGCCGCGCGTCCAGGCTTGGCCCGCGCCAGGGGGTGGTGTGGCCAGCCCAGGCACCCCCTCGGCCTCTCCTTCCGCCTATATATTGCCCTCGGGACGAAAACCGTAAGTACCCGATCAAAAATCCACGAAAGAGTCTGTAGCCGCCGTCATCTCCATCCCTAGATCGGGAGGGATCTGAAGCTCTAGCACAATAAGTAATACTTCAAAAGTAAAGTGTTATGACATGGTTATAGCTTTATGATCATCATCAACAGCCTTAAAGTTTCACAAACTTGTCAATGCCATGTTATAATACTTGCCCCTATGCAATAATAAAGATAGACGCCTCTATATTAATTATTGCATGTTTTACGCGGCTTTAGGGCTTTCGCAGTAGAACCCCTTCCCACCTACGAACGTTGAGCCACAACATGGATTCAATGATTGTCGTTCTTCTTCCCTTTTCAGAGCCCTCCAGCGTCAATGCCATATCAACTACTGTAGAGAGACAGACATCCTCCTAAGCCACTTTGATTTGTGGACCAGTCTCGTGAATCACCACGTGAGGTTGGTTGGGGGCCGCTTCATCAAACAGTGCCGCGATATGAACAATAACACTAAAGAGGGTAGCAACTAGAGAATCAATGCCCACATATTGCTATGTGTTCTATCCGTACGACATGTCTACCCATAGACCCGCTCTGATACCACTGTTGGGTTTCGTAGCAGAAAACAAAAAAATTCTATCTACTCGAACACTAATACCAGGATCTATACTATGTAGACATAAGTAACGGAGAAGGAATACAGTATTCGTACCTTTGCAGACAGAGGCACGCCTTACACAGGAAGGCGTATATTGATGAAGACGAGCAGCACCCCAAGTATGGTGCCTCCGAAGTTCGTCACACGTCCGGTGTAGGAGACGTCAACCGGACTCCGATCCAGCCGAGCAGCGGAAGAAGTAGATGCCGGATCGCCGATCACACGAAGGTAGTGTGAAGGTGGAGAACTCAACTACGAGGTCCTCCCCAATATTACGGGGAAGTCCTCAGCAGATGAGACAGAGAATGAGAGAAATGGATGATTCCAAAGGGGGAGGGGGACCCCTTTATATAGCGGGAGGGGGGCACCACCCAGGGGCCAGGCGGTGTGGGACTAATCCCCACACCCACCGGCCACCTAGGGGAAGCCGCCGGCCCTAGGTGGGCCCCACTGGGGCGGCCCACTAGCCCTAGGCCGGCCGGCCCCCACTCCCTAGGCTCCTTGCCCTATTGGGCCTCCCTTCGGGTGAGGCCCATTGGCAATATGGAGCCTTTAAAAATAAAATAAAATATATATTTAATATTAATTCTCCAATTAACATTCAAATACACATATTATATTATTCCTTCACTCCAGAACAACTTCCGGACCCCTTCCGATCTCCATCGGATGTTACTGAACCTATTCCGGTTCCTCTCTCTCTATTTCTCATACGATACCTCACCTACCCTAAGCGTCCCTACCCTTAAGCGTGATATCCTTCGGTTCGGAAACACTCCGGACATGATAGAGACCACTCTCATATCAATGATCAACAGAGGGACCTAGATGTCCATGTGACCCCCATGTGTTTCATGAATATAATCGCTCGAACCGTGAGATAGTCGTTCCCCATTCCCTTTGTCATTCGATACCTAATTTATCCGAGACTTGATCTTCGGTATCTCCATACCTTAGTTCGATCTCGTTACCGATGAACTTGTTTTCTCGTTCTCATGTCATTGCATTCCGTGACCTAGTCACATGCTTGCAAGCTTCATCAATGCAACATCACCGAGATGGCAACATGTATCTGTCTGTTACATAGACTAGAAATCCTGGTCTTGATATGTACTCCTCTACGCATCCCTTCGGAAAACCTGAGTGGCACCTTTTTGATCACCCTGTTACGAGATGACTCTTGATAACCATCTAAGCTTCTTCCGGAATGGTGATTTGTATTAACTCACAGTCAAAGGATCAGGTTGCGAGGTTCTCTGTGTTTTATCATCAATGGTGAACTTTGTAACTAGATCTCATTAAGAGATAACAGTCGGATGTTTGTCTATCATGTTATTCAACTAATAACATGACCTCATTGTCAGTTGGCATAAATGCCCATGATCTTAAAAGACAGACCATCCTCATGACCAATGAACTAGTTCGCTAGAGGTAACTAGAGACACGGTTTGTTTACATACCACACGTGTATTAACGTTTTGTATTAACACAGTTATAGCACAGTATGAAACGTATTATGAACATCTAGGAGATATATCAAATAATACACTTTATTATTTGCCTCTAGGGCATAACTCCTTCAGCCATTATGTCTAGCATTGCTCCAATCACTATGTCACCTGAGGAAATGATTTTCGCTTTTAAACAAGGAATTGAAGAGAGTTTCAAAGAAGCTTGGTCTAGAATCTATGATCTACATAAAAAAACTGAGCCTAAAATGCCTCAAAGCTTGTTCCTTAGTAGTTTTTACCTTGGAATTGCTCTTTGCTATAGATATGCTTTAGATGCTGTTGTGGGAGGAGATTTCCTCCAATGCAATGAGGATGATGATGTTAATGCCATAAACAAGTTGGTCTTTACTTACAACTTGCCTAGCAAAACTGATATTTCTTTCACAAACATATTTGCTAGATTGAACACCCTTGAGACCAGCACTGCTAGTTTGAAAGATTGCTATAATACGCTTAGGGAGCATCACAACTATGTTCCAATAAATTCTGAACCCTCAGAATGGCTTCCCACAGTAAAGATTGCTATAAACAATGAAACTTTTCATGCTCGATGTGATATCATGTCTGAATTTTGTCTTATGCCCAAAGATATTTATGAATCCTTGAATCTTTGGGGGCTTTCTGAAGGAGGAGAAGAAAATTTGCTTGCTAATAATGCCACAATATTATCCATTGGAATAGCTGAAGGAGTGTTTACAAAGATCCTAGGGAAAATGGTCTCTACTGATTATCTTGTTATTGAATGTGTAGGAAAAGGACAAATCACACTTGGAAGATCCCTATTAAAACTCCTTGGAGCAATAATAGATGTGTAAAAGGGCACCATGCACTTTATTTATCCACCAAGCATTCACAAGTTCCCCAAGGGTAAGAATAAAAGTAAGAGAGGTAAGGGTAAGAAATTTGGTTTTAATGCTTCTTCATTCGAGAACACTTGATTTTTTCTTGCTTCTTATGTCTAACTTAAAGGCATTAAAGAAAAGTACTTATTGGGAGATAACCCAAAAGTTTTAGATGAGTCTTGACAGTTATTACTTTAGTAATAACCGCTCCTTATCCTTTTTATTTGCTTTTTGTGCCAAGAGTAACCTCTAATGAGAGAGAAGTAATGATTGGGAAAGTTGATGTCCCGAAACAGATTTCTGTGCTTCACCGTAAAACTTTGTGTAAAATCTCTATACGTCCTTTTGAGGCGTGAATTTTTGTGCTTCTGCCCCAGGTTGTTATCTAACTTTCGTTAGTTCAACACGTTTTGATTTGAGCAACATAAGGTCTTCGAAAAAAATCGTATTTACCTGCTGGTCTGTTTTGACAGATTTCTGCCATTTTCTGCATTTGCTTCTTGTTGGTTCCTTTTTGAGTTCTTTTAGGGAATTGAGATTTTTGAGGGGAGTGCTACAGTAGCTTATGTTTTAATGGAAGTTTAATTGGTGTTAGAACTGAACCTAAAGATTTATTATCTTGAGTGCACTAATGTTGCTAATAAAGATTGTGTGAAGTTTTGTATGAAAGAAAAATTTCAGGTGTATGGAAGGAATGAGTAATGAGATGAAGGATGGACTAAATCTCAAGCTTGGGTATTACACGTGTGTCACCCCAAGAAATATCCAAGAAGTACAAGCGTCAAAGCTTGGGGATGCCCAAGGCATCCCCTTCTTCATCAATAAAAATCCCAGGTTTCTTCCAAACGCTTCATTTTTATTGTTTCATGCACAGTTGTGTTGTTCTTGGAGCGTCTTCTTTTTCGTTTTTGTTTTGGTTTTTCATTTGCTTTTTTTGCTTAGTTTGCTGAATAAATTGGTTGGATCCCCTCTTTCATACATTGGTATTCAAATAGTTTGGTTTGGATTGGAAACGAGTAGGAAAGTCCATGCTTAAGTGGTAAAGAGAGCTTGTTTTTGCCTGTGGCCTATGCTTTGTCATGACATGCTTGATATTGTTTTCGATTTATGCTTAGTATTCTTTGATGTACCATGACTTGTTATAAACAATTGAGATTGCTTAATGTGCCTTTGAAGAATCATGCGTTGTTTTAGCATATTAAAGCATAGTATTGTGGTATTCTCCTTTGATGCTTTATTTGGGTTGACTTGGCGCATGCTCACACCATGTTATGACTATCTCAAGTCACCATAAGCCTTGATGATCCTTTAGTTTTCAACTTGTAGTATCACTTTATGCTTTGATTAATGATGTTTTGTCGCTCTACATGATTATGGCCATTATTGCTCTCTTAGTTTGTCGCTCCCAGTCTTTTGCTAGCCTCCACAACCAAGTATGAGTTCCACTAATGCATCCAAATCCCTAAACCAAGTTATTCCAAAGAGTCCACCATACATACCTATTAGCATATGCTATTCCAAGTACATTCATGTTTTTGTTTACCTTCCAAATTAAACTTGTTATGAGAAAACTAGTGATTAAAGCTCTCACGAACTTGATGGCACACTTTACTTTTCTTGCTCTTAATAAACTTGAACCATTGTGTCGTCTATGTTGTATATGCTTGCACTTATTTTTTGGGGATTAGCAGAACCATGCTGTCATGGGGAACGCTTTCAACATTGCACTGGTACTTTGTACCTAGTTGATATCATGCCCGTTTGTCTATGGATGTCGTCGGTGTGAAATGAAAGGGGAGCTTGTAAGTCCATGGAGTTATGTATATGTGTTAGAGAAACGCCTGGGCCGCTGGTCTAATCCATGCTGATATGGTGAAAACCTGCAGCATAACCATAATGAGCTGTCCATGAAGCATTCTTCTTATAAAAAAAGAGTCCGATATTGAGAAAAAAAGAGAAAAAGAAAAAAAAGATTATGAAAAGAGGAAAGAGAGAAAAAAGCACCATATTCCCATGGTAAATAAGAAGATTGCTAAGATGCTCGTTGTCTACTTGCCTTGTCATTTTGATATGGGGATTCTTCCGTATCATCAGGCAAGGGGTACCCTGTTGGCGGTTCTCTATCATACACATGTACCTACGATGACAAGAACTTACCAGTGACTAAACTTGAGTAGCATAAGGAGCGACCCTCGTATTCAAGGGACATGAGATTTCTAACTTATACTTCGTCAAGCATGTACACCATAGTTTGTTCACTTTAACCTTAATCACTTTAAGATGCTTATGATAGTGGCAATGAGAGCTGAAAGCTATTAAGTACCATAATTTTTGGAAGCTCTTTATGATACTTGAATCCCTACTTCCTTCTATGAAGGCCTTTCTTCCACTTATATATTGAGTATCCACCTTCTATCTTTATGCACCTACTTTGAGAGCATAGTGGCCATTCTTAGTTCTATGTGCATTGTCCCAAGACTTGTTGATTGATGCATAGCTTTGATATTGCTTGTTTTAAACTATTTGTATCTAGTCACTCTTATGAACTTTGAAGGTGTCCTATGCATTTATATTTGCTACTCTATGAGGGACAAGCTGAATACTATTATGGTATGTTTTCTTTATGTGAAACAAACAAACGTCTTGCAAAGCATTATTATTCATGAATCTTTTGTTTGTGCCTTTTCATGTTGCATCATAGTTTCTTTGTCTTATTGCTAGAACTTTGTCTTTCATGTTATGATTGAAGTACTATGATCCCAGCTTTGAATGTTTTACAAATACTTTGATCAAGTTTATGATGGTGCATGTCACCTCAAAAATTATTCTTTCTTTTTATCACTTACCTACTCGAGGACGAGCAGGAGTTAAGCTTGAGGATGTTGATACATTGCAAATGTATCTATAATTTTTGATGTTCCATGCTTGGTTTTATCTACTTTCTTATGTTTTGTCCACACTTTGGAGTAATTTTCATATGATTTCTTGGACTAACCTATTAACAAGAGCCACAGTGCCAGCTGCCTGTTTTCTGCTGTTTTTGGTTCCAGGAAAGTCAGAAAATGAATATTCTCAGAATTGGACGGGACAAAAGCCAAAGTCATTATTTTACCGGGGGACACCTAGAGCCAGAATACGAGACGGAGAAGGGCCAAAGGGCGGCCACACCACCTGCCCGCGCGGCCAGGCTTGGCCCGTGCCAGGGGGTGGTGTGGCCAGCCCAGGCACCCCCTTAGCCTCTCCTTCCGCATATATATTGCCTCTGATACGGAAACCCTAAGTCCCCAATCAAAATTCCACAAAAGAGTCTGTAGCCGCCGTCATCTCCATCCCTAGATCGGGAGGGATCTGAAGCTCTTCCCGGTACCCTGCTGGAGAGGGGAATTCACCCTGAGGCCTTCTTCATCATCATGCAAGCCTCCGATGTGATGCGTGAGTAGTTCATCTCTAGATTACGGGTCCATGTAGTAGCTAGATGGATGGTTCTTTTCCTTTGTGATATCATGTTTAGATCTTGTGAGCTCTGTTCATGATCAAGATCATCTATTTGTAATTCTGCATGTTGTGTTTGCAGGGATCCGATGGATATTGAGATGCTATTTCAGATTGATTATTGATTCTATCATGTCTTTATTATTTGTGATCTTGCATGCTTTCCGTTGTTAGTAGCTATCTTGGCCAAGTAGATGCTAGCAACTCCAAGAGTTAGTATTTATGCTCGATAGTGGGTTCATGCCTCTGGTAATCTGGGGAAGTGATAGAAATCTCTAAGGTACTAGATGTGTTTTTGCTACTAGGGAGAAAACAACAATCCTTTATTCATAGAACAATCATATTGTTTACATTACACGCAATTCGTAATGCAATTATCCGTTGCTTGCAACTTAATACTGGAGGGGGTTCGGATGATAACCTGAAGGTGGATTATTAGTCATAGATGCAGTTGGATGGCGGTCTATGTATAATGTTGTAATGCCCAATCGAATCTCAAAGGAGTCAAGATGAGTAGTATATGCTTGTATGCTTTCTCTATGTTTGTCAATTGCCCGCTGTAATTTGTTCACCCAGCATGTTATCTATCTTAAGGAGAGCCACCTCTAGTGAGCTATGGACCCCGGTCCTTTCTTTTACTTTCATCTACAATCAATTGTTTACTGCTTTGTGTTTACTTTTTGCAAACTATTACTTCCTTCCATTCGATACGTTTAATCCTTTGTTTTCAGCAAAACCGGTGAGATTGACAACCTCATCGCAAGTTGGGGACAGAGTTCTATGGTTGTGTTGTGCAGGTCTCCGCGTTGCTGCTAGCACCGGTAGTGCGCCCTGCCAAAGTTCAGCTAGCTTCACCTTTGGGGTGTTTCCTTGCTCCTACTGGATTGATAACCTTGGTTTCATAACTACGGGAAACTTACTGCTGTGCTCATCATACCTTCCTCTTGGGGTTCCCCAACGACCTCGTTAGTACACGAGTCAGCAGACCTCCTCCTTCAATTCTCCAAAGATCAATGACTTTAGATGGTTGAGTGAAGAGATCTTGTGGATTTGGTGGCTCAAATGGTGCTGGAGTTCTTGAGGTGGACGAGCAGCTCCCAAGGTAGAAGAAGGGGCCTTTATATAGGCCCCCTGGAATTAGGGCTGTTGGGAGCCACTTACCCCGGATAGTCCGTCCAACATCAGCCGGATAGTCCGGCACATCCGGACATTCCGGGTGAAACTAGCCGAACACTCCGTCCTGGCAAAGTTTCCGGCCAGTGTCCGGATTGTGTCCGGGAGGTGTCCGATATGCAGTTCTGAATGTCCAAGCAGGTCGACAAGCCCCAGGGTCGGACACTCCGGGCCAAACAGCTCGGACACTCCGGCCAAAATCCGGATCGAGTCCGGGGAGTGTCCGATATGATGTTCTGAATGTCCAACGAAGTCGCCCACTTCCCAGAGCCCGATAGTCCAGTCGGATCCAACCGGACAGTCCGGCCGGGGGCGGACACTCCGGCTTAGATCAGCCGGACAGTCCGGTTGGGACTTGTTTCCTGCACAGACATGATCCTGGGGAGCTCTTTTCCTTTAATGCAAAATACACGAGAGTAGCTGATAACTCCTGAAACATTTAACAGCTCATTAAACCTATCCAAGTGTTGTCAACAAACATCAAAATAATTGGAAGGGCATAAATACCCTTTCAATGGGAACGAGTAAACAAGTTCATCGGTAACGAGACCGAACTAAGGTATGGGGATATCGAAGATCAAGTCTCAAATGACAAAGGGAATGGGAACGACTATTTCACGGTTCGAGCGATAAGATTCATGAAACGCACGGGGGTGACATGGCCATCCAGGTCCCTCTGTTGATCATTGATGTGAGAGTGGTCTCAATCATGTCCGGAGTGTTTTCGAACCGAAGGATGTCATGCTTAAGGGTGGGGACGCTTAGGGTAGATGCGGTATCGTAGTAGAAATAGAGAAAGAGAAACTGGAATAGTTTCGGGCAACATCTGATGTAGATCGGAAGGGGTCCGGAATGTGTTCTGGAGTGAAGGAATATAATAATATGTGTATTTGAATGTTAATTGGAGAATTAATATTAAATATATATTTTATTTTATTATTAAAGGTAGCCCAATGCTAATGGGCCTCACCCGAAGGGGAGGCCCAAGGGGCAATGCGCCTATGGAGAGGGGGCCAGCCGGCCTAGGCTTAGTGGGCCGCCCAAGTGGGGCCCACCTAGGGATGGCGGCTGCCCCTAGGTGGCCGGTGGGTGTGGGCATTAGTCCCACACCGCCTAGCCCCTGGGTGGTGCGCCCGCCCCCTCCTACTATATATAGGGGTCTCCCCCTCCCCTTTGGAATCATCCCATTCTCCCATTCTCTCTCTCTCATCCAATGAGGACTTTTCCGTAATATTGGGGAGGATCTCTTGGGTTGTGAGTTCTCCACCTTCACACTACTGTCGTGTCATCCTCTATCCGGCATCTACTTCTTTCGTTGATCGGCTGGATCGGAGTTCGGGAGACGTCACCTACACCGGACGTGTGATGAACTTCGGAGGCACCATACTTGAGGTGCTGCTCGTCTTCATCAACATACGCCTACCTGCGTAAGGCGTCCATCGGTCTTCAAGAGTATGAACACCATCTCTCTCTTTCCGTTGCTTATGTCTACATCGTATAGATCCTCGTATTAGTGTTCGCTTAGTTAGAAATTTTTGTTTTCTTCTACGAAATCCTACAGTAACTCCCTGCGAGGTGCAACATTTGAGGCACTAGGAGTCGTTGGAGCCACAGGAGCTGCTGGGACTTTAACATGACCTTGAGGTTGGCTTCGGTTCATCTACATCAACAACGCTCTCCCGAGCGTTGACAGCGCTTTTCGGTCTTCAAGGGTAAGGTCACGAAAATCTCCTCCCGTTACTGCATTACTAATAGATAGGTCCTGGCATTAGGGGTTCAGGGCGTAGGGTAAAATTTATTGTTTTCATACGCGAACCCCTGCATAAACAATATATTCACAATTTATTTTCATTACTCCCTCCGATCCATAATAAGTACTAAGCTAATACAAACTTTGTACTAAGTGGGCGACACTTATTATGGATCAGAGGGAGTACTATAATTTATGTTGAGTTCCATTCATAATTTTTGTTCTGATGATTCATATATTCATATTGATCTCTTTCTTTATAGTTGGATACGATGCGGGATGAGCTCCTACCACAGGACTGCCTACTAGCAATTTAAGAGGAATTGGCTAGATTTTTGCTTGACAAGATCATATCCCCAATTGGAGAATACAATATAGATAGAGTCTAAAGCATCCATGTAATTTAATGATCTCCGTGTAATCAAATAGACGGGCTCTAATCCCGGTTGGAACTCGTATACCAAATTTGTATATATATATATATATATGTGTGTGCTCGTAAGACAAATTATATTATATATGCACCAATGTGTACAGTATGTAGTAGCGTATAATATCTATATGAAAACTTATTTCAAATGAAAACACAAAATGAAAAGGAAACATAAAACCCTAAACGCTAAAACCCATCTCCTGTCACGGCAGCCGATTGGTCCAAAATGATACCGCGATAGAAAACCTTTAGTTCCGGTTGATCTAACCAACTGACCAACCGGGACTAAATATCCTCCAGCCCAACACAATACGCGGAGCCACGTGGATGATTTTTTGTCCCGGTTTGTAAGCTAACCGGAACTAAAGGGTGGGGCCTTTAGTTCCGGTTAGGCAACCGAGACTAAAGACCCGTTTTCAATAGTGGACCATCAGGGCTACCATTTCTGCCAATCTCTCTGTGCCGCCTCACGCTCGTGCATATGTCCAAGCAGGGTTCCTTGAGGAGGGGTGGCACTCCAAAGTTGAAGTTGAACAAGCAACAACGTAAAATCGACCGTGTTTCTTTGCGGTGTTTGGTCACAAGGAGGACGAGAAGTGGGCAAGCATACGGTGCTGCTTCCGTGCGATTTTGTTTTTGCATTAATAAGTTGTGTGTTTCTGAAATTTCTATTACCTGACAGCTGTAGTCTTCAAAATTTGGTTCTGTATACAAGTCGACGCCCATGTGATCCTTGAAGAAGGTCTGGAAGATAGAAATCGCCTTTTTCTAGGACATGATTTTTTTAAAAAAAATGGAGCTGCATTGCGGGATTTGAAGTTTTAAACGTAACCATTCGAGGAACATTTCATACTTGGTCTGGTATAATGTATAATTTTGTGTGACAAAAAGGATTTCAATGCCTATCATAATTAAGCAACATCGACAGTGCTAATGCAGGTTTTAGTAGGCAGTTTATACATCTCCAGTTCCCTAAAATGATTTCATGACCCCCTTTGCATTGGGACCCAAAGGAATTGCCGAAGGAATAGGTGAGAACCAAGCTATGGCTTGGTGGCTTGACCTCACACTGTTGAGCTCGCCTACCCAGGTTTGAGTCGCAAGTATGACCGAATTAAACAGGGTGCCATCTAGCGCATATAAATTTGTTGCTAGGGAGGTCTCGCTATAACAAGTATAGGCAAGGGAATAATTCTTTCAACGTTAAAAAGGACTAGGAAAAAGTATAAATCTAGACATATAAGGCATCAACAGACTTGGGTTTGTAGCTTGCACGTGTTGATACAAATACCAAGACATTTGCTCTCTTCCAAGTATTTGCACTTCTCGACGAACACCTGACGATTTCCATAACTGGTGGCGTGTATTTTTATTTTGCTCGCCACTAGCAAAATGACACTTGTAAGGGTTTTCCTACTAGTGCCAACACCTAAGATTTCATGTTGTCTAATTCAGGGCCCAGATGATCAATGATACTTGAAGGTTGCGTAGGTCTGGAATATGGTAGCGACACTGGAGACGAAGGTGACCAAGGCCTGGCGAGAAAGGTGAAGTAGTTGCACTCCACGTCGACCCAGCCCCTGCTCCATTCCATCAGTAGATTCAACGTCATGGACAGGTAGGTCCCAAGCAGCATGTGGATGTCCTCGCCGCTCCCGCTCGCCGTGCCCACCACCCGAAAGAAGCTTGCCACATCCTCCATGCTCTCGTTGCCGAGCTGCTGCACCACCCCCGCCACCGCCAGCACGCGCGCGTCCTCCGCCGACCGCACCAACTTGGCCATAAAGGCCACGTAGGCAGACACGCCATTTGCGACCCGAGACGACTGGTCGAACGCCATCAGGTTCAGCAGCAGCAGCGCCGCCCCGAACTTGAGCCGCAGTTGCGGTAGCTACAACTGGTTGTCCTTGTTCTTCACCGTCACGTCCAGAGGGACGGGTCCCATCACCGACGCGATGCCAACCACCGACTTCCCCGGGATGCCATGCGCCTTCTTGAGCCGCACCCTCATCCGCTTCATGTAGCTTGCCGACGGCACGTAATCATACCCCGCACGCCCCCTGGCATGCCCGGGGACAATCAAGCGCAGTAGCGCCATCCAAAGCATGGACAGGAGACGGGCCAACATCTGCATTGTCTGCACCCAGCCGCCTTCTAGGAAGCGTGGCGGCTGATGCCAATGGATCCGTGCTGTGGTGATCATGGATAAACTCCAGCAGTTTGGTGCAGGCGATCAGGTCGACAAGGATAAAGAAAGGCATCTAGTTCTCAGCAAGAATGAGGTCGACGGAGAGCTGACTCAGGCCAAATGGCGTCGCATGCAGCGAAGGCTCATCACCGCGCGCCTTCTTGAGCTGCACCCCCATCCGCTTCATGTCACTTGCCGACGGCACGTAATCATACCCCGCATGCCTCCTGGCACGCTCGGGGACAATCCAGCGCAGCAACACCATCCCAAATATGGACGGGAGACGGGGCAACATCTACATTGCCTCCTGCACCCAGCCGCCTAGGACGCGCGGCGGCGGCGGCTGCCAGCGGACCCGTGCCGTGGTGATCATGGCGTGGAGCAGGTGCAGGATGTGGGCCACCCCGTCAGCAGCCGGCAGCTCCTCGCTCAGGTCACGGCCTTTCTCACCGGCAAGGTAGTACAACA
Organism: Avena sativa; assembly: GCA_916181665.1. Lineage (NCBI taxonomy): Eukaryota > Viridiplantae > Streptophyta > Magnoliopsida > Poales > Poaceae > Avena > Avena sativa. Next base: position 450,936,448 of record OV702295.1, on the reverse strand, counting down.
CGAGCTTTACGAGAAGCACCGACGGGGTGTAACCACAACCGTCAAACTCCGGCAGTTTGCTGCAGGCGATCATGTCGACGAGGATGAAGAAAGGCATCTGGTTCTCAGCCAGAATGAGGTCGACGGAGAGCTGACTCGGGCCAAATGGCGTTGTTAGCAATAATCACTGTATGCATGTATACGGAGTCGTATTCGAGTAGGTTTTGTGTAGCCGATTAAGGTAAGAATTAGGAGTCCTAATTCTACTAGGCTAGATACAACAAAACTACTATATATACATGTGTAGTACCCCTGTAATCAATTGAGCGATTCAGAAATAAATCAGAGAAAAGACAACGCGCGACAGGCGCGTGTGGCAATCAACTCGTTTATGCCGTGAGAGTGCTAGGCAGAATCGATCTAGTCTAGTATCTACTACACGTGTGTGTTCTTGCATGAATCAATCTGCGGATTGAGCTAGCTGTACGTGGTGTTTATAGGCCAAAAGTACCGGCCAAGTGCACTACGAGCTAGGTGGCTTTGCAAGGTGTCTTCGTCGGAAAGTACTTGACAGACTACGAGTTGTTGCAGTTTGTCTCGTCGCAAAGTCCCGGCGAAAGTATTGCCGGGTCTGGGCCAACAATTGGTATCAGAGCCAAGGTCGTCGTTCGTGATCTACTAAAAGTACTAGGAGGTCATGGCGATGGTGAAGCTTGGCGAGAGCTCGACATCGGAACCGGTGTTCGAGACGGTGGGCGCGGCTTTGTATCCGCGTCTGGATCGCAAGTACTACGGGCTATGGGCACTTATGATGCAGTGCGCCATGGAAGCTCAGGAGATTTGGGAGGCCATCGATCCCGGCGGAGATGAGTACGTCAAGGGAGGTGCGAAGTACCGAGAAGATTGCCAAGCGTTGACGGCACTCTACTCGGTCGTGCCGACAGACGTGCTGCAGCACCTCGTCGGAAAGAAATCGGCGAAGGATGTGTGGGGAGTGATCAAGGTGGTATGCGCAGGTGTCGACGACACTAGTGCTCATGTGGGGCAGCAGGAGGTTGTCTTGGACGACGAGATGACATTGGTACAACCGGAAGTGACCCCTGTTGGTTCGTCAAGTGTGGCGACGCCAAGTACGGCGACCAAGGTGTCAGAAGAAGTCGGCATGAGTATGTCAAGTTCTGAGACCGAGGAGTTCACCTCAAGTTCAGAAGCGCGGCCGGAGAGTACTCAGACCACCGACATCGCAGGACACGACGTCCAGGATCGAGAAGATGTCTCATTGCATGATGAAGGCAGTAGCACGCTAGGACGTCCACCGAAAACTATAGGCAGACGTGGCACGTGTGCTCTGCTAAACAACCCAGAAGGAGGTGCTCCACGTGTGGAGACCGGGCCATGGGAAGGTCCAGGGGCTGGTGGCCCAGAAACGCCAGAAGGGGGCGGACTAAAAGAAAAGATCCTACCAGGAGGTTCAGGGGCATCCATCCCAGAAATTGGAGCAGAAAAAGATCAAGTAGGAGAAGCTCCACGTGAGGAGCTTGGGGCAAAAGAGTGCCGAGAAATCCAAGGGCAATGTGACATGGTGCCGGGAGGTGGCATCATTAGCCCAGGAAGCGGGACAGAAAGTCTAGAAAGCAAACCAGGGGGGTGCATCCCAGGTTTTGTAATAGGAGCAAATCGACTACAAGGCAACACGCTTCAAAAATCGCCAGAATCCGGAGGTTTGGCAACTCCAAAAGCTAGTATGGTTTTGGCAGTGGTCGCGGAAGCAAGTGAAGAAACAAGTGTGTTGTCGGACACAGAAGAGTATGTCGTATCGCCTCCTAGTGTGTTGGAGCCGAGCCGACTACGACCGACGCGAGCACGCATGAAACGCATGTTGGACTACTATCCGAAAAAGGGACTTCGGACAGTCAGTAATCTGGTGAAGATGAAGCACAAGAAGCAATGCCTATTCATCAAGGAACCGGTGAAGACCGATGACGCGGATAAGGAGGACTGTTGGCGTCAAGCGGAAGACAAGCCGACAAAAGCAAAGTCGGTGACCTGGAAGCTACCTGGAATGGCGAAAGCAGTGCCAAGGATAACGTCGACAAAAAGCAGTTGGCGCATTTGGTACCCAGGTGGATGTAAAGAGGTGCACACAGTGCTTAGGGGGTGATTGTTAGCAATAATCACTGTATACATGTATACGGAGTCGTATTCGAGTAGGTTTTGTGTAGCCGATTAAGGTAAGAATTAGGAGTCCTAATTCTACTAGGCTAGATACAACAAAACTACTATATATACATGTGTATTACCCCTGTAATCAATTGAGCGATTGAGAAATAAATCAGAGAAAAGACAACGCGCGACAGGCGCGTGTGGCAATCAACTCGTTTATGCCATGAGAGTGCTAGGCAGAATCGATCTAGTCTAGTATCTACTACACGTGTGTGTTCTTGCATGAATCAATCTGCGGATTGAGCTAGCTGTACGTGGTGTTTATAGGCCAAAAGTACCGGCCAAGTGCACTACGAGCTAGGTGGCTTTGCAAGGTGTCTTCGTCGGAAAGTACTCGACAGACTACGAGTTGTTGCAGTTTGTCTCGTCGCAAAGTCCCGGCGAAAGTATTGCCGGGTCTGGGCCAACAATTGGTATCAGAGCCAAGGTCGTCGTTCGTGATCTACTAAAAGTACTAGGAGGTCATGGCGATGGTGAAGCTTGGCGAGAGCTCGACATCGGAACCGGTGTTCGAGACGGTGGGCGCGGCTTTGTATCCGCGTCTGGATCGCAAGTACTACGGGCTATGGGCACTTATGATGCAGTGCGCCATGGAAGCTCAGGAGATTTGGGAGGCCATCGATCCCGGCGGAGATGAGTACGTCAAGGGAGGTGCGAAGTACCGAGAAGATTGCCAAGCGTTGACGGCACTCTACTCGGTCGTGCCGACAGACGTGCTGCAGCACCTCGTCGGAAAGAAATCGGCGAAGGATGTGTGGGGAGTGATCAAGGTGGTATGCGCAGGTGTCGACGACACTAGTGCTCACGTGGGGCAGCAGGAGGTTGTCTTGGACGACGAGATGACATTGGTACAACCGGAAGTGACCCCGGTTGGTTCGTCAAGTGTGGCGACGCCAAGTACGGCGACCAAGGTGTCAGAAGAAGTCGGCGTGAGTATGTCAAGTTCTGAGACCGAGGAGTTCACCTCAAGTTCAGAAGCGCGGCCGGAGAGTACTCAGACCACCGACATCGCAGGACACGACGTCCAGGATCGAGAAGATGTCTCATTGCATGATGAAGGCAGTAGCACGCTAGGACGTCCACCGAAAACTATAGGCAGACGTGGCACGTGTGCTCTGCTAAACAACCCAGAAGGAGGTGCTCCACGTGTGGAGACCGGGCCATGGGAAGGTCCAGGGGCTGGTGGCCCAGAAACGCCAGAAGGGGGCGGACTAAAAGAAAAGATCCTACCAGGAGGTTCAGGGGCATCCATCCCAGAAATTGGAGCAGAAAAAGATCAAGTAGGTGAAGCTCCACGTGAGGAGCTTGGGGCAAAAGAGTGCCGAGAAATCCAAGGGCAATGTGACATGGTGCCGGGAGGTGGCATCATTAGCCCAGGAAGCGGGACAGAAAGTCTAGAAAGCAAACCAGGGGGGTGCATCCCAGGTTTTGTAATAGGAGCAAATCGACTACAAGGCAACACGCTTCAAAAATCGCCAGAATCCGGAGGTTTGGCAACTCCAAAAGCTAGTATGGTTTTGGCAGTGGTCGCGGAAGCAAGTGAAGAAACAAGTGTTTTGTCGGACACAGAAGAGTATGTCGTATCGCCTCCTAGTGTGTTGGAGCCGAGCCGACTACGACCGACGCGAGCACGCATGAAACGCATGTTGGACTACTATCCGAAAAAGGGACTTCGGACAGTCAGTAATCTGGTGAAGATGAAGCACAAGAAGCAATGCCTATTCATCAAGGAACCGGTGAAGACCGATGACGCGGATAAGGAGGACTGTTGGCGTCAAGCGGAAGACAAGCCGACAAAAGCAAAGTCGGTGACCTGGAAGCTACCTGGAATGGCGAAAGCAGTGCCAAGGATAACGTCGACAAAAAGCAGTTGGCGCATTTGGTACCCAGGTGGATGTAAAGAGGTGCACACAGTGCTTAGGGGGTGATTGTTAGCAATAATCACTGTATGCATGTATACGGAGTCGTATTCGAGTAGGTTTTGTGTAGCCGATTAAGGTAAGAATTAGGAGTCCTAATTCTACTAGGCTAGATACAACAAAACTACTATATATACATGTGTATTACCCCTGTAATCAATTGAGCGATTGAGAAATAAATCAGAGAAAAGACAACGCGCGACAGGCGCGTGTGGCAATCAACTCGTTTATGCCGTGAGAGTTCTAGGCAGAATCGATCTAGTCTAGTATCTACTACACGTGTGTGTTCTTGCATGAATCAATCTGCGGATTGAGCTAGCTGTACGTGGTGTTTATAGGCCAAAAGTACCGGCCAAGTGCACTACGAGCTAGGTGGCTTTGCAAGGTGTCTTCGTCGGAAAGTACTCGACAGACTACGAGTTGTTGCAGTTTGTCTCGTCGCAAAGTCCCGGCGAAAGTATTGTCGGGTCTGGGCCAACAGGCGTCGCGTGCAGCGAAGGCTCGTCATGGCCCGTGGAGACATTGACGAGGGGCTCGATGATGAAGCAGTCGTCGAGCACCATCATCTGGATGAAGTCGTCGCACGTGATGTCGGCCATCTCCTCGCCGACATACATGGACCTGGCCACCTTCTCGCGGGCAGTGACGACAGGATGTACTCCTCGATGATGGAGAGGTGTTGCACCCGGTCTGGGTGGCCGCGGGAGACGGGGCTTTTGAGGTAGGCCACCTTGAGATGCTTGGTGGCGCGGAGGCGGCCATCGACCCAGTCCACGTGGAATGGGCCGATGGCGATGAACCCTGGTGTGTAATCCTTGGAGTTGGTATCACGGAGGAGCATCGGAACATGGGAAAGGCGGTGGATGCTCGCGGTGGCCTAGTGCTGCTCCTACGACGGCACGCCCTCCTGCTTCCCCATCAGGGTGCGCGCCAGAAATTCGAAGTGCACAGTAATGTTGCCGCCCCCAGCCATCCCTCGCTCTCGTGGTATATATCGTCGTCACTGCACGTACTTTGATGTAAAAAATAGTGCATAGATGCCCGACTTGATATAGATGAGTGGCAGGATGGAATCTGATGCGGAATGGAATGGACAAGCAAGGATATTTCAGAGAATACGATCCCCTCCATATGTATGCTTTCATCGGCAATAAAGTACCTTGAAGACAAGTTAGCCGGCAAGAACAAAGGTATATGTGATATACATGTTATTGATGTGTTCCTTACTAGCGCCAGGAGTAACATCTGGGTATTTGATACCGGTTCTGTTTCTCACATTTGTAACTCTCAGCAGGCACTGCAGAGTAAGAGGCGCCTGAGGAAGGACAAGGTGATGATGCACGTCAGCAACGGTTCGAGAGTCGAAGTGATGGTCGTCGACACTTTATATCTGCATCTGCCATCAGGATTATTTTTAGTTTTGAATAAATGCTAATATGTACCCGCATTAAGTATGAATATTGAGAGTGGATCTTGCTTGTTGCAAGATTGTTATTCGTTTAAATATGGAACAAATGGTTGTTCTATTTATATGAATGATATTTTCTATGTTCATGTGCTTGTGTCTAATGGTTTAATCTTACTTGATCTTGATTGCAATACTCACATACATAGTGTTGATGCTAAACGTTGTAAGCATAATGATGATAATTCCATCTTTATGTGGCATTGCCGTCTTGGTCACATTGGCGTAAAGCCCATGAGAAAGCTCCATTCAGATGGGCTTCTTGAATCATTGGATTTCGAATCCCTCGATACATGTGATCCATGCCTTATGGGCAAGATGACTAGGACACTCTTCTACGGCATAATGGAGAGAGCTGCAGACTTACTAGGAATCATACATACGGATGTACGTGGACCAACGAAGCATCTCAACACGCAATGGTTATCGTTATTTTATTACCTTTACTGACAAGGAACTGTGGTATCATCCCACAGCTGAATCAAGCACAAATCTGAAACCTTTAAAAAGTTCAAGGAATTTTTGAAAGAAGTAGAGAATAAACTTAACAAGAGAATCAAGCATCTTCGATCAGATCGGAGAGGCGAGTATTTGAGTTATGAGTTTAACATGCACTTAAAGAACTTTGGTATCATCCCACAGCTTACGCCAGCCGGAACACCACAGTGTGTCGGAACGACGTAACCGTACTCTATTAGATAGTGTGCGGTCCATGGTGTCTTTAACTAATTTATCTGTGTCGTTTTGGGTATATGCTTTAGAAACCGCCGCTTTTATTTTAAACTGAGCACCGTCCAAATATGTGGAGACAACCCCATATGAGATGTGGTATGGCAAGAAGCCAATATTGTCATTTCTGAAAGTTTGGGGATGTGAGGCTTACATCAAGAAACTACATACTGACAAACTTGAACCCAAGGTGGAAACATATATCTTCGTAGGATACCCCCAGGGAAACAGTTGGCTATACCTTCTACAACCAAGCCGAAGGCAAAACATTTGTCGCAAAAAATGGCACCTTTCTTGAGAAAGAGTTTCTCGCTAAAGGAGTTAGTGGAAAAAAAATTGAGTTAGATGAAGTTGTTGATCCTTCTCTCCAAATCCCGAGTAGCGAAATGGAAGCCGTTCCAAAACCGCTCTCCAATGTGGAAAAAGAGCCTAATGATGATGATCAAAACAACAACATCGAAACTCCTGTGGTTCACAAGTCTACAAGAGTTTGTACCGTTCCTGATTGATACAGTAGCCTTGTAATGTCTGTCATACTAGATGAACAGGAAGAACCTGCAAACTATGAAGAGTCAATGGATAGTGATGATTCCAAGAAATGGCTAGAAGCCATGAAATATGAAATAGGATCCATGTATGAAAACCAAGTTTGGATATTGGTAGATCTTCTGGAAGGCCGCAAGGCCGTGGAAAATAAATGGATCTTTAAGAAAAAGAGAGATGTGAATGGTAATGTGACCATTCACAAAGCTCGACTTGTCGCAAAGAGATTTCGACAAATTCAAGGAGTTGACTACGATGAGACTTTCTCTCCCGTAGTGATGCTTAAGGCTGTACGGATTTTACTAGCAATTGCTGCTCATTCAGACTATAAAATATGGCAGATGGATGTCAAAACCGCGTTCCTCAATGGATACATTGATGAAGAGTTGTATATGATGCAACCAAAAGGTTTTGTTGTTCCTAAGGATGCTGGAATGGTGTGCAAACTTCAGCGATCCATTTATGCATTAAAGCAAGCATCTCGGAGTTGGAACCAACATTTTGATCAAGTAATCAAGAGTTTTGGATTCATCCAAAATCAACAAGAGTTCTATGTTTACAAGAAAGCGAGTGGGAGCTTAGTAGTTTTCCTACTAGTATATGTGGATGACATATTACTCATGGGAAACGATGTGGATCTTATGAGAAGCGTGAAAGAATATTTCAGTAGTCAATTTTCCATGAAGGACTTAGGTGAAGCTGCATACATATTAGGAATAGAGATCTATAGAGATAGATCAAGGCGCCTAATTGAAAGGATAGAGATGTCGCCTAGAGGGGGTGAATAGGCAATTTTAAAACTATTACGGTTTTGGCTTGATAGAATGAGAAATTAAACTAACGTTTATTTTACAAGCACAAAACCTAAATACACTAGGCTCAACTAAGTGCACCAACAACAAGTTAAGCTCAGCAATATAGCACAAGATAAATATACCACAAGTGATGAGCAAGATATAAGTACTTCAAGCATGATGGCTATCACAAGGAAAGTAAGCTCGGGTATAGAGATAACCGAGGCATGCGGAGATGAAGATGTGTTTCCGTGTTCCCTTACAAGAAGGTACGTCATGTTGGAGAGGTGTGGGATTCTACAAAGGATTTGCCAACGCCACGAAGGCTCACCTTCTTCTCCGAGTCTATCCCAAGAAGGAATAGCCCCTTTCCTTATGGCTAGCTTTTCCTCCACTCCGGAGATGGTAAGCTCCACAGCCACTTCACAAACTCCACGAAGGAGAATCCCGGGTCTCTTCACAATCTTTCACGAAGAGACACCATGGCACCAACCGTCAAGCCAACTAGGAGGTCACCCTCTAAGAGTAACAAGCTCACGGTCTCTCACTCAAACAAATCGTAATGGAGAGCTCAACACTTATGAAAGAATGCAAAGCAAGAACACCAAGGGTGTTCAAATCCTTCACTCTCAAATCCCACCAAAGCAACAAGTGCTAGGGAGGAATTAGAGAGGAAGAACAATGGTGGAAGTCAACCAATGACTCCAAGATCTAGATCCAATAGGTTCCCCTCACTTAGAGGAGGAATTGATTGGTGGGGATTGTAGATCTAGATCTCCTCTTCAAAAGCCCTCAAAAACATGCAAGAATAATAGGAGGGAAGGGAGAAGAAGCAAGCTCAAAGGGGTCAACAATGGTTGTAAAAACATGGTCAAGAACCCTAGAACTTTAGGGAAGAAGCCCCCCTTTTATATCCCTTTAAGGGGGATAACCGTTGGAGACAAAACAAGTTGGACGGACACATTCCGGCGGGGAAACCGGCGCCGTCGCATCTGGCGCCAGAATGTCCGGTCGACCAGAAAAATTCCGGCCAAAACCGAAACAGCAAACATGACAGTTTTTTGGCGGTTTGCTGGAAATTTCTGGTCACCTCCGGAAATTTCGTCCCCAGAACCGGCACCGCCAGAATTGCCGCCGGAAACAAAATAGGCACACAAAAACAGCGATAACTTTTGCGTCCAAAATCGGATTTTAGCAAACTTGACCTTTTTGAAAAGTTAAGAACAAGATCTATCTATTAGAGAGTAGAAATGTTGGAGATATGCCCAAGAGGCAATAATAAAATAGGTTATTATCATATCTTCATACTTATGATAAATGTTTACATACCATGCTATAATTGTATTAACCGGAAACATTAATACTTGTGTGATTTGTAAACTAAAATAAGAGTCCCTAGTAAAGCCTCTTGTTAAACTAGCTTGTTGGTTAATATATGATCATTGTTTCCTGATCATGAACATAGAGATGTTATTAACAACAGGATCATATCATTAGGAGAATGATGTGATGGACATACTCCTATAGATAAGCGTAGCATAAAGATCAAGTCATTTCAATAGTTCAATTGCTATATGCTTTCTGATACATAGTAACCTAATTCCTTCGACCATGAGATCGTGCATATCACCTTTACTGGATGGATGCTTTGATGTCATCAAACACCACACCGTAACAGGGTGGCTATAAAGGTGGCATTGAGTGTTCGGAAAGTATTGGTTGAAACACATGGATCAAGAGTGGGATTTGTCCATCCATATGACGGATAGATATTCTCTGGGCCCTCTCGGTGAAATGTCATCCAATTAGCTTGCAAGCATGTGACTGGGTCACAAGGGATCACATATCACGGGAACGAGAAAAGAGTACTTATCAGTAACGAGGTTGAACTAGGTATGTAGAGATACCGACGATCATAACCTCGGATAAGTAACATATCGTGAGACAAAGGGAAATTGGTATCGTATGTAAGTGGTTCATTCGATCGCAATGTAATCGTAGAAATATGTGGGAGCCATATGAATTTCCAGATTCCTCTATTGGTTATTGTTCGGAGAAGTGTCTCGATCATGTCCGCATAATTCACGAACCGTAGGGAGACACACTTAAGGATTCGACGTTGTTTGAGTAGTTATGGTATTATGAGAAAGAGACCGAATGTTGTTCGGAGTCTCGGATGGGATCCGGGATATCACGAGGTGATCCGGAATGGTCCGGAGAATAAGATTCATATAAGGAAAGTCCCGTTTCGGAGTTCGGGAATGATTCCGGTGTTTTCATCGGGAACATTCTAGAAAGTCCCGGAATGTCCGGCACTCCGGAGGGGGAAGGGTACATGAATGTGTCATTGCATGTTGGAATGATTGCATCATGTACTAAGTGTTCTCGCTGTCCAAAATAAAGGGTTTATTTAAATCCTAAATTGAAAAGTCAAACGGCCAGTTTGAAAGTCAAACGGCAAGTTTTTGGAAAGTGGAAAGAGGAGGAAAAGAGGGAAACCGAGTTGGAGAGGGAGACCTCCTCCAACCGGCGGCCAACTCCAATGCCGAGTTGGGGAGGGACTCCACTCCCTCCCCCTGGCGCGCCAGCCCCCTCCCACCTATATAAGGAGGGGCAGGGCTCCCCTCCTTACACACACAAGTTTCCTATCCTCTAAACTAAACCCTAGATCTAGACCCCGGTTTAGAGCTATTCGGTTTAGAGCCTTCTAATTGGTTTAGAGCCTTCTAATTGGTGTGTCTAATTACTAGACCACTAATAGCCTCTCTCATAAGCTCCACCATACTCGCACCGGCTTAAGGCGAAGCCCTGCGGGATCTCCCCTCTACTTCCGGTACCACGCCGTTGTGCTGCCGGAATCGCGAGGAGAGTGCTACAACCTCCGCTGCCTGCTGGAACAAGGGAGAGGAAGGTCTTCGTCGAGTACCGAACGTGTGACCGACTGCGGGAGCGCTGCTGGAACGTGGCGCCGGAAGGATCGTCTACGCGATCTTGAGATCGGAAAGAGTACGACTACATCATCCACGAGAATCTGCTCTCGTTAACCGCTTTGGAATCTTCGAGGGTGAGTTCCTCTATCGACTCGTTGCTACAATCTAGTAGATAGATCTTGGCTTGTTTGTTTGTATGCGATAGAAAATTTTTGTTTTCCATGCTACGAACCCCTACAGTGGTATCAGAGCCGTGTCTATATGTAGATCTGTTGCACGAGTAGAACACAATGGTCATTGTGGACGTTGATGCTTTTATTGTCGATTGCTTTTTTGTGTACTTTGCATCTTGCGGTATGTTGGGATGAAGCGGCCCGGGCTAACCTTACATGACATCGTTCATGAGACTTGCTCCACGCTTGACATGCAACTCGTATTGCATAAGTGGCTTTGCGGGTGCCTGTTTCTCCTAGCATAGTAAAGATCCAATTTACAACGGGTAATCAACAATGCTAGTATCAATGTTGTGGTTCTTGTTCGTAGGTTAGAACGACACTTATGGAAAGCCCCAAACCACGTAAAACATGCAAAGAAAGTAGAAGCGTCTAACTTTGTTTTGCAGGGGTGTGCAGTGATGTGATATGGCCATGATTGTGATTATATTTGATGTATGCAATGTTCCTTATTGTAAGTTGGCAACCGGCAGGAGCCATATGGTTGTCTTTAATTTCTGTTAAGACCTGCGTGTCTATTCAAAATAGTTGTAATAGTTGAAGCTGGTGGACAACAACCATGAAGAAGCGTCATTGACCTTGATGCTATACCGGTGATGATGGAGATCATGTTCGTGCTTGAAGATGGAGATCGGAAGCACAAAGAAGAAAGGCCATATCATATCACATATTATGAATTGCATGTGATGTTAATCCTTTATGCATCTTGTATTGCTTAGTAGACGACGGTAGCATTATAAGATGATCCCTCATGCACAAAATTTCAAGTTCTAAAGTGTTCACCCTTAGTATGCACCGTTGCCAAAGCTTGTTGCTTCGAAGCACCACGTGATGATCGGGTGTCTTTGATTCCGCGGGTGAATACAACGTAAGCAAGCCAGATTTGCTTATGCGGTAGCTAAGGTTTGATCTTGACGAGCCTAGCATGTACAGACATGGCCTCAGGAACACGGATCACCGAAAGGTAAAGCATGAGTCATATAGTAGATATGATGAACATGTCGATTGTTCGCCATTGAAACTATATCAACTCTCGTGATGATCGGAGTTGATGTAGTGGATTTGGTTCGTGTGATCACTAAAACAATGTGAGGGATGTTGTTTTGAGTGGGAGTTCACCTAGATTAATTTAATTATTAATTAGAACTCAATTTATCATAAACTAAATCAAAGTGAATTTGCATAGTTGTTGTAGTCATTGGCATCCGTTTACCACCTTGCGCTTAGTTATAATTGAGATGATAGAACTATAGAATTCTGGTTAGTTACTTTACGAACTGGTATCGTATTGTTTTGAAGTGTTAATCTAAAGTTTAAAAGTCCTATTGCAAACTTTCAGTAAGTTCCGGTTACTCCATGAAGTTTAATAATTGGTATTAAATCAAGAGTAACAATTCCAAGTGTTAGTATATAAAGTATCATGATTGTCTCCATGATTCTTGATATTCAAAGGATTGTCTTAATATCAAGGTTATCTAGGATCTGAAAGAGTTGTTTCAGAAACCATGATGTGTGGAAGATATTGTGATATCTGAAACAAAGTTTTGGTTGCAACATGATAGAGTATAATATGGCAAAAGTCATGTTCTCATATTTGATGAGAATTTGCAAAAGGTTGGAGACACTAGTTATCCTAATCCTCCAAAAGGTTTTGGAGAGCAACATTATACTCGCGATTCACCGTTATAAGCTAAAAGTAGCTTGGTCATGGACGATTCCATGATAAAGGTGAATATTTGATGTAGGTAAAATGTTTACTACACCGATAGATTACTAAAGAAAGGAATTTGAAAGAACACCAAACATTTGATGATGGTGATCTACTTCAAAGTGCAAATCCAAAGACATTGGTATTTAATTATACACGCTTTGGACTATGTGTCATATGTATGACTCCACTATTAATGTTGATAGATTCTTTCAAACAGAAAAGGAAATACTGAAAGAGAATCTCAGAAATATATGGCAGAAAAGAAAAGACTAGAATTGTTCAGTTTAAGTATATAGATGATATACATGTTATGGCTATATTCTTTGCTCATTAAACAATGTGGTTCTTAAGTATTTTATACTGAATTTGTTGGTATGAATCGTCATACGAAACAACACAATTCATGAACTACAATGGCCTAAGTAACTAGCAAAAGAATATGTGATGATGTTCATCAAGAACAAATAAAGGGTTATTGTGTTGCTCGTTAAACATCAAAGCTTGCCTTCAAAGATTTGTTTTATCAGGTATTATGAGAACAAAAGGATTGTTCAAATAATTGCCGTAATCCATAAAAGATGGATGATTCGCAAATCTCGTTGGAGACATCACATCCATAAAACTAGTGCTAAAAATGTCGAAAGACAAATTGATTTAAAGATCACTTAGGAAGTGACATCGCCGTTTAAATTATATTTGAAAGAAAACATGAAGAAACTCCATGTTGATGGAATTTTGGAGTCTTCTGATTTTTGATCATATGACGCTTGTGAAACTTTCCTAGAGATAATTAAAACTTCGTTCATAGGCCAAAAGGGAACGAATGACTAGCTTATTGGAACTTGTACATATTGTTGTACGAAGTCCGTTATGTGTAATCAAGAGCGATGGATTTCAACTTCATATGCTTTCTCCGAAAATTTGAGTGAATATATGAATATTTACTTAATAAGGATGAAGTATGAAACACTTGAAAAGTTCAAAGACTTTCAAGATGAAGTGCAAAATCATTGTAACAAGAATATAAACAGTTTATGATAAAGATCATAAAGGAAGATATTTGAGTTACAAGTTTAGCATAATACCTAAGATTTAAGGAATCGTTCCGTGGATTTGCATTTCCCGAAACACCATAAGAGTATGGAGCGTTCGAGATATGTAATTAAACCTTGTTTGACGTGGTAAGATCGAAAGGTGTAATTCATAAAACTGCCATTGTATTTTAAAGATTAAAAGCTTTAGAGATTACCGTTTTTCCACTGAAAAGAGCTCCATCATAATCCGTTGAAATGACACCATATAAAGTTATGGTTTGGGATAAAACCCAAGTTGTCCTTTCTTAAACATTGGTATGCTATGCATAAGAAAGATGTGTGCAACCAAAGTCGGATGAACCTGTCTTTGTATAAACTGTTCCTCCATAAAACACCGGAGACAAAAGTGTTTGTTACTTAAAACGTCAAGTTTCTTTGAGAAGAAATTTTTCGTGAAAAGTTAAGTGGGAGGACAATAGAAACTTTGATAAGGTTAAAAGAACCTTAGCTGTATGTGCAGAGTTGCGCAGCACCGAAAAATGTTCCGGAGGCGGCAACAATGCTCATGGCTCACGTGCCTCAAAGGTTGTGGTCACGGAGATCTAAGTTCCTATTGAAACAAGTGGATCGGGTAAACAATCAAATACCAAGATTTGAGGGTTGAATCATTATTTGAGAATAATGAACCGACTACATGCAAAGAAGCGATGATGGGCCCTGACTCCGTCAAATGGCTTGAAGCCATAAAATCCGTGATAGTTCCATACACGAGAAATCAAGTTTTGAACTTGAAGGACCCTCGAAAAAGGTGTAAGACCTTGCAGTTGTGTTTGGATCTATAAAGAAATAGACATGGATGTTTTACATCTATGAAATAGTCGACATGTTGAGAAAGAGTTCACAACAATATTCAAAAGGTTGACTATGACAAGATTTGATCTGTCATAGTGATATTTAGTCTAGATGGATTAATGTAGCAACCACTACATATAATTTGTTATATGATAGTTGAATAAACAAAACAAATTCTTCTAATAGAATCGTTACCTAGGACATGTGCATAACACGGTCCATAGGGTTTTGTTAATTCAAAAGGATGCTAAAAGTATATGCAAACTTCAATGGTTAAAGTAAGCATAGCGGAGTTGGAATCTTCACTATGATGAAACTGTTAAAAGAGTTTAATTTCATCGGAGACAATGAAGATGCTTGCATTTGCAAGAAATTAAGTGGGAGCGCTAAGACATATTTCTAATACATTATGTGGAGGACATATTGTTGATTAGAAAAGATGTATCTTTTATTAACACATATTAAGAATTTCATCCTGATGAAAGACTTAGGCAAAACCCAAATATTTGGCATCAATAGACGCTAATATGGTTGTGCCAGAAGTACATAGACAAGATATTGAATGAGTTCAATATAGAAACTACAAGAGAGGTTCTTGTTGCACAGAAAGGATTGAAAGAGTTCAATGTTGATGATATATTCAAGTGTATTAGCACTTGGTAAGTGAAACAAAGATTCAAGTATAGATTGATACTTGATGTATGAAATCACAAAGAGTATTTATATCAATCATACTGTGATATGTACAAATCCAGATATGTCCTATGCTCTAAATGTTGTGAGCATATACCAGAATGATTTGTAAGATGATCATTGGACAATAGTAAGGATATTCTTATGATCTTTTGGAAGAACTAAGAGTATATTATTTGTAGAAGTGACAAATAGATGGTTAGTTCATTGTAAAAGTACTACATTGATACTAGCTTTGTCACAAAGTACAAATTAAGTTTATCTCAAACTAAACTAAGGGTGGCACAATATAATGGAAAGTGAGTTCCATAATGGATTTGGATGAGTTCCAAAGTTAAGACATTGTGACAGATACTACAACAAAAGGCTAAGTATATGACTGCTATTTTAGCAGCAAAAGAGGGCATTTGTGTCAAGTAGTTTGTTATCAAACTAGGTGTAGTTCACAGCGGGATAATACTATGAAGATATATTGTACGACAATATTGTCAACATGTTTTAACCCCAAAGAACTAAAGGTCACACCGAAAGACCAAATTTATACAAAGCCATCTCATTAGAGAATGAGTGATGCGTAGAGACACAAAGACATGCAAATTACACACGGACCTGGAAGTGTCAGATCCGGAGATCAGTTGACCACTAGCAATCGTGTACATACAACACCGTAAAGCCATAGGTGTTGAATACACAAAGGTTCGAAACTAGATTATTGACTCTAGTGCAAGTGGGAGACTGTTGGAGATATGCCCAAGAGGCAATAATAAAATAGGTTATTATCATATCTTCATACTTATGATAAATGTTTACATACCATGCTATAATTGTATTAACCGGAAACATTAATACTTGTGTGATTTGTAAACTAAAATAAGAGTCCCTAGTAAAGCCTCTTGTTAAACTAGCTTGTTGGTTAATATATGATCATTGTTTCCTGATCATGAACATAGAGATGTTATTAACAACAGGATCATATCATTAGGAGAATGATGTGATGGACATACTCCTATAGATAAGCGTAGCATAAAGATCAAGTCATTTCAATAGTTCAATTGCTATATGCTTTCTGATACATAGTAACCTAATTCCTTCGACCATGAGATCGTGCATATCACCTTTACTGGATGGATGCTTTGATGTCATCAAACACCACACCGTAACAGGGTGGCTATAAAGGTGGCATTGAGTGTTCGGAAAGTATTGGTTGAAACACATGGATCAAGAGTGGGATTTGTCCATCCATATGACGGATAGATATTCTCTGGGCCCTCTCGGTGAAATGTCATCCAATTAGCTTGCAAGCATGTGACTGGGTCACAAGGGATCACATATCACGGGAACGAGAAAAGAGTACTTATCAGTAACGAGGTTGAACTAGGTATGTAGAGATACCGACGATCATAACCTCGGATAAGTAACATATCGTGAGACAAAGGGAAATTGGTATCGTATGTAAGTGGTTCATTCGATCGCAATGTAATCGTAGAAATATGTGGGAGCCATATGAATTTCCAGATTCCTCTATTGGTTATTGTTCGGAGAAGTGTCTCGATCATGTCCGCATAATTCACGAACCGTAGGGAGACACACTTAAGGATTCGACGTTGTTTGAGTAGTTATGGTATTATGAGAAAGAGACCGAATGTTGTTCGGAGTCTCGGATGGGATCCGGGATATCACGAGGTGATCCGGAATGGTCCGGAGAATAAGATTCATATAAGGAAAGTCCCGTTTCGGAGTTCGGGAATGATTCCGGTGTTTTCATCGGGAACATTCTAGAAAGTCCCGGAATGTCCGGCACTCCGGAGGGGGAAGGGTACATGAATGTGTCATTGCATGTTGGAATGATTGCATCATGTACTAAGTGTTCTCGCTGTCCAAAATAAAGGGTTTATTTAAATCCTAAATTGAAAAGTCAAACGGCCAGTTTGAAAGTCAAACGGCAAGTTTTTGGAAAGTGGAAAGAGGAGGAAAAGAGGGAAACCGAGTTGGAGAGGGAGACCTCCTCCAACCGGCGGCCAACTCCAATGCCGAGTTGGGGAGGGACTCCACTCCCTCCCCCTGGCGCGCCAGCCCCCTCCCACCTATATAAGGAGGGGCAGGGCTCCCCTCCTTACACACACAAGTTTCCTATCCTCTAAACTAAACCCTAGATCTAGACCCCGGTTTAGAGCTATTCGGTTTAGAGCCTTCTAATTGGTTTAGAGCCTTCTAATTGGTGTGTCTAATTACTAGACCACTAATAGCCTCTCTCATAAGCTCCACCATACTCGCACCGGCTTAAGGCGAAGCCCTGCGGGATCTCCCCTCTACTTCCGGTACCACGCCGTTGTGCTGCCGGAATCGCGAGGAGAGTGCTACAACCTCCGCTGCCTGCTGGAACAAGGGAGAGGAAGGTCTTCGTCGAGTACCGAACGTGTGACCGACTGCGGGAGCGCTGCTGGAACGTGGCGCCGGAAGGATCGTCTACGCGATCTTGAGATCGGAAAGAGTACGACTACATCATCCACGAGAATCTGCTCTCGTTAACCGCTTTGGAATCTTCGAGGGTGAGTTCCTCTATCGACTCGTTGCTACAATCTAGTAGATAGATCTTGGCTTGTTTGTTTGTATGCGATAGAAAATTTTTGTTTTCCATGCTACGAACCCCTACAAGAAAACTGAAGAAAGAGAAAGAGGTAAAGAACCAAATAAGGCAACGAACCGATAAAACCTCTAAACTCGAAAACACAATAGAAGATACATACGATTCCATTTTCGATAAACTTGGACTTGTTAAAGAGATAGCAACAAGCTCAAGAACCTCACACAGAGAAACACCAAGAAGCAACAAAATAGGGAGAATCAAAGTATGCAAAGGTTTGAGCTCCCTAAGACGATGTGATCAATTTACCCAACCGGAAGCCCCTCTTGATAGTGCGGCTATCTATCCTATAACTCGGTCTCCCAACAACCACCTTGAGACCAGTAAAAGGAAAACCTAGCAAGGACATACCTTTGCCTTGCTCATCCCGCTTGATCTTGATGACAACACTTCAAGCTCCATCCAAGCCGGAATGCATTACTTGATCATTGTTGCTTCATGAAGACTCATAATTTGCTCCCCCATACACCACTATGGGGTAGCTTCATTAAGTCACGTCTTCACATGTCCATTATCACCAATATGGACAGCAAGCTTCAAGAAAATGATCTTCTCGAGGTGCTTATCTTAAACTTGCCCTTCTCAACCTTGATGACGATCATCACTTGATGTCATCCTCTCATGAGCTATATGAGATCTTCACTTTTAAAGCATGCCCATGGAAAGATACTCTTTGTATTGGTCAACCAAGTATATTCTCATGCTCCATCTTAATATCTTGAGGTACATAAGGAACTCTTCATTTGATTACATGCTCTAAATCTTAGACAACCAAAGCTCAACTAATGAGGCTATCATGACATCGACTTAGAGCCATATCTTGAATTCTTCTATTGAGAACAAACTCTGAAGATCTTGATCATATCATATTATAATCTTCAACTCGACGATCTTGATGCCAATACTCAAGGTGTATCTTTATCTTCATGGCATCCATACTTGAATAGGGGCAATTACACTTTCACTAATTGCATTGAGTTAAAGTACTTACATCCAAAAGATTTTGAAAAGGTTCAAAATGGACAATGCTAAAAGGGGTTATGTGACAATGATGAAGAATTGCACAATGAGTTTGACTCAATGTCTAGCAACTGATGATGATATAGAAAGGATGTCTTACATCCCCTATGCTTCAGCCATAGGATCTATCATGTATGCAATGCTAAGTACCCGAACTGATGTGGCATTGACTCTTAGTCTGATGAGTCGATACCAAAGTAATCCAGGATCAGATCGCTGGACAGTTGTTAAGAATATCCTGAAGTATCTCAAGAGAACGAAGGATATGTTCCTAGTCTATGGAGGAAGTGATGAAGCTCTAAACGTAATTGGTTACGTGGATGCGAGCTAGAACTCAAATCATAATGACTCGAAGTCTCAGACAGGATTTGTGTTCCTAGTGAATGGTGGGGTGGTAAGCTGGAAGAGCAAGAAGTAGCCGGTGGTGGTGTAGTCTTCAATGGAGTCTGAATACATTGTTGCAGCTGATGCGGCAAATGAAGTTGTTTGGCTAAGGAATTTCATCATTGAATTAGGACTCATTCCAAGTGCGCAAGACCCCGTGATGATCTATTGTGATAACACAGGCACTATTGCAAACGCAAAGGAACCAAGGACTCATTCCACAGCCACACACATGAAGCTTTGGTATCACGTCATCCGGCAGAACGTTGATGAAGGTGAAATCGAGATTTGCAAAATACACACGGATCCGAATGTGCCAGATCCTTTGACTAAAGCTCTCCTACAAGTCAAGCACGAACAACATCGAGATACCATCGGTGTTAGGTTCCTGCCTATTGTAAACTAGATTTATTTGTACTCTAGTGCAAGTGGGAGACTGAAGGAGTTATACCCTAGAGGCAAATAATAAAGTGTATTGTTTGATATATCTCCTATATGTTCATAATGCATTTCATACTGTGCTATAACTATATTAACACGAAAAGTTAATACATGTGTGATATATAAACAAACCGTGTCTCTAGTTTCCTCTAGCAAACTAGTTCATTGGTCATGAGGATGATCTGGGTTTCAAGATCATGGGCATTTATGCCAATTGACAATAAGGTCATGTCATTAGCTGAATGATGTGATAGACAAACATCCGACAGTTGTATCTTAATGAGATATAGTTACAAAGTTTACCATTGATGATAAACACAGAAAACCTCGCGACTTGATCATTTGACTATGAGGTAATGCAAATCATTGTTCTGGAGGAAGCTTTGATGGTATCAAGTATCGTCTCGTAAAAGGGTGATCAAAAAGGTGCCATTCAGGTTTTCCAAAGAGGCATGTAGAGGAGTACATATCAAGACCAGGATTTGTTAATCCATGTAACGGATAGATACATGTGGCCATCTCGGTGACGTTGCATTAATGAATCTTGCAAGCTTGTGACTTGGTCACAAAATGCAACGACATGGGAACGAGTAAACAAGTTCATCGCTAATGAGACCGAACTAAGGTATGAGGATATCGAAGATCAAGTCTCGGATGAATTAGGTATCAAATGACAAAGGGAATGGGAAACGACTATTTCACGGTTCGAGCGATAAGATTCGTGAAACGCATGGTGGTCACATGGCCATCCAGGTCCCTCTGTTGATCATTGCTGTGAGAGTGGTCTCAATCATGTCCGGAGTGTTTTCGAACCGAAGGATGTCACGCTTAAGGGTAGGGACGCTTAGGGTAGATGCGGTATCGTAGTAGAAATAGAGAAAGAGGAACCAGAATAGTTCCGGGTAACATCCGATGTAAATCGGAAGGGGTACGGAATGTGTTTTGGAGTGAAGAATACAATAATATGTGTATTTGAATGTTAATTGGAGCATTAATATTAAATATATATTTTATTTTATTATTAAAGGTAGCCCAATGCTAATGGGCCTCACCCGAAGGGGAGGCCCAAGGGACAAGGCGCCTATGGAGAGGGGGCCAGCCGGCCTAGGCTTAGTGGGCCACCCAAGTGGGGCCCACCTAGGGCTGGCGGCTTCCCCTAGGTGGCTAGCGGGTGTGGGCATTAGTCCCACACCGCCTAGCCCCTGGGTGGTGTGCCCGCCTCCCTCCTACTATATATAGGGGTCCCCCTCCCGTTTGGAATCATCCCATTCTCCCATTCTCTCTCTCTCTCTCACTCATTGAGGACTTCTCCATAATATTGGGGAGGATCTTTTGGGTTGTGAGTTCTCCACCTTCACACTACTGTCGTGTCATCCTTTATCCGGCATCTACTTCTTTCGCTGATCGGCTGGATCGAAGTCCGGGAGACGTCGCCTACACCGGACGTGTGATGAACTTCGGAGGCACCACACTTAAGGTGCTGCTCGTCTTCATCAACATACGCCTACCTGCGTAAGGCGTCCGTCGGTCTTCAAGGGTATGAACACCATCTCTCTCTTTCCGTTGCTTATGTCTACATGGTATAGATCCTGGTATTAGTGTTCGCTTAGTTAGAAATTTTTTGTTTTCTGCTACGGAATCCTACAGTAACTCCCTGCGAGGTGCAACATTTGAGGCACTAGGAGTCGTTGGAGCCACAGGAGCTGCTGGGACTTTAACACGACCTTGAGATTGGCTTCGGTTCATCTACATCAACCACGCTCTCCCGAGCGTTGACAACGCTTTTCGGTCTTTAAAGGTAAGTTCACGAAAAGCCCCTCCCGTTACTGCATTACTAATAGATAGGTCCTGACATTAGGGGTTCGGAGGCGTAGGGTAAAATTTATTGTTTTCATACGCGAACTCCTACATAAACAATATATTCATAATTTATTTTCATTACTCCCTCCGACCCATAATAAGTACTAAGCTAATACAAACTTTGTACTAAGTGGGCGACACTTATTATGGATCGGAGGGAGTACTATAATTTATGTTAAGTTCTATTCATAATTTTTGTTCTGATGATTCATATATTCATATCGATCTTTTTCTTTATAGTTGGATACGATGCAGGATGAGCTCCTATCACAGGACCGCCTACTAACAATTCAAGAGGAATTGGCTAGATTTTTGCTTGACGAGATCATATCCCCAATTGGAGGATACAATATAGATAGAGTCTAAAGCATTCATGTAATTTAATGAACTCCATGTAATCAAATAGACGTGCTCTAATCCCGGTTGGAACTCGTATACCAAATTTGTATATATATATATATGTATGCTCGTAAGATAAATTATATTATATATGTAACAACGTGTACAGTATGTAGTAGCGTAGAATATCCATATGAAAACTTATTTCAAATGAAAACACAAAATAGAAAATAATTAAACACAAAACACAAAATAAAATGGAAACACAAAACCGTAAATGCTAAAACCCATCTCCTGTCGCGGCAGCCGATTGCTCCAAAATGCTACAGACCAACCGACCAACCGGGACTAATTATCCTCCAGCCCAACGCACTACGCAGAACCACGTGGATGGTTTTTTGTCCCGATTTGTAAGCTAACCGGAACTAAAGGGTGAGGCATTTAGTCTCGGTTAGGCAACCTGCCCGTTTTCAACCGTGGACCATCAGGGCTGCAGTTTCTGCCAATCTCTCTGAGCCGCCTCGCGCTCGTGCATATGTCCAAGCAGGGTTCCTTGAGGGCCTTGTCTGTGTCGAGAAGTTGAACCGGAACAAGCAACAACGTAAAATCGACCGTGTTTCTTTGCGGTGTTTGGTCGCAAGGAGGACGAGAAATGGGCGAGCATACGGTGCTGCTTCCGTGCGATTTTGTTTTGGCATTAATAAGTTGTGTGTTTCTGAAATTTCTATTACCTGGCAGCTGTAGTCTTCAAAATTTGGTTCTATATACAAGTCGACGCCCATGTGATCCTTGAAGAAGGTCTGGAAGATAGAAATCGCCTTTTACAAAGAGCCGCTAAGTTGCTAAATAAATTTCTTTTCTAGGACATGATTGTTTTTTTAAAAATGGATCTGCATTGCGGGATTTGAAGTTTTAAACGTAACCATTCGAGGAACATTTCATACTTGGTCTGGTATAATGTATAATTTTGTGTGACAAAAAGGATTTCAATGCCTATCATAATTAAGCAACATCGACAGTGCTAATGCAGGTTTTAGTAGGCAGTTTATACATCTCCAGTTCGCTAAAATGATTTCATGACCCCCTTTGCATTGGGACCCAAAGGAATTGCCGAAGGAATAGGTGAGAACCAAGCTATGGCTTGGTGGCTTGACCTCACACTGTTGAGCTCGCCTACCCAGGTTTGAGTCGCAAGTATGACCGAATTAAACAGGGTGCCATCTAGCGCATATAAATTTGTTGCTAGGGAGGTCTCGCTATAACAAGTATAGGCAAGGGAATAATTCTTTCAACTTTAAAAAGGACTAGGAAAAAGTATAAATCTCGACATATAAGGCATCAACAGACTTGGGTTTGTAGCTTGCACATGTTGATACAAATACCAAGACATTTGCTCTCTTCCAAGTATATGCACTTCTCGACGAACACCTGACGATTTCCATAGCTGGTGGCGTGTATTTTTGTTTTGCTCGCCACTAGCAAAATGACAGTTATAACTTATAAGGGTTTTCCTACTAGTGCCAACACGTAAGATTTCATGTTGTCTAATTCAGGGACCAGAAGATGATCAATGATACTTGAAGGCTGCGTAGGTCTGGAATATGGTAGCGACACCGGAGACGAAGGTGACCAAGGCCAGGAGCTCGGCGAGGAAGGTGAAGTAGTTGCGCTCCACGTCGACCCAGCCCCTGCTCCATTCCATCAGTAGATTCAACGTCATGAACAGGTAGGTCCCGAACAGCATGTGGATGGCCTCGCCGCTCCCGCTCGCCGCGCCCACCACCCGGAAGAAGCTTGCCACATCCTCCATGCTCTCGTTGCCGAGCTGCTGCACCACCCTCGCCTCCGCCAGCACGCGCGCGTCCTCCGCCGACCGCACCAACTTGGCCATAAAGGCCACGTATGCAGACACGTCATGTTGGACCCGAAACGACGACTGCTCGACGCCATCAGGTTCAGCAGCAGCGGCGCCGTCCCGAACTCGAGCCGCAGCTGCGGCAGCTGCAACTGGTTGTTCTTGTCGTTCGCCGTCACGGCCAGAGGGACGGATCCCATCACCGACGCGATGCCAACCACCGACTTCCCTGGGCCACCGCGCGCCTTCTTGAGCTGCACCCCCATCCGCTTCATGTCACTTGCCGACGGCACGTAATCATACCCCGCATGCCTCCTGGCACGCACGGGGACAATCCAGCGCAGCAACACCATCCCAAATATGGACGGGAGACGGGGCAACATCTGCATTGCCTCCTGCACCCAGCCGCCTAGGATGCGCGGCGGCGGCGGCTGCCAGCGGACCCGTGCCGTGGTGATCATGGCGTGGAGCAGGTGCAGGATGTGGGCCACCCCGTCAGCGGCCGGCAGCTCCTCGCTCAGGTCACGACCCTTCTCACCGGCAAGGTAGTACAACACGAGCTTTACGAGAAGCACCGACGGGGTGTAACCACAACCGTCTAACTCCGGCAGTTTGCTGCAGGCGATCATGTCGACGAGGATGAAGAAAGGCATCTGGTTCTCAGCCAGAATGAGGTCGACGGAGAGCTGACTCGGGCCAAATGGCGTCGCGTGCAACGACGGCTCGTCACGGCCCATGGCGACATTAACGAGGTGCTCGATGATGAAACATCCGTCGAGCACCATCATCTGGATGAAGTCGTCGCACGTGATGTCGGCCACCTCCTCGCCGACATACATGGCTCTGGCCTCCTTCTCGCGGGCAGCGACGACACGGATGTACTCCTCGATGACGGCGAGGTGCTGCGCCCGGTCCCGGTGGCCGCGGGAGACGAGGCTTTTGAGGTAGGCCACCTTCAGACGCTCGGCGGCGCGGAGGCGGCCATCGACCCGGTCCGCGTGGAACGGGCTGATGGCGACGATGTTAGCAATCATAATCCCGATCGACGCCGGCACGGCGTCATGTGCGTATACGCTTCCGAGTACGAGTAGTATAGCAGCATGTATCCTAGTAGGACCTGGACACCGAGTCATAGCTAGAGTCGGCAATAGGCTGCTAGTATATATGTGTGTCAATCCTAGCTTGTAATCAACACACCGAGAATCAATACAACCTAGAACAGGCTCGATACGGGCCTGTGGCAAATATATCTTTTTCGTGTGCGTGAGCCGTGGAGTTGGTGCTAGCTGATTGTGCATGTACGTAGGCTGCTGCTTATTGCAAAATAGCTTTGGCTTGTTCGCTACGTGTGTGCAGGTCGTCATCTCGCCGGAAAAGTCTTTGTCATCGATCGTTGTCGGACCGTACTCGACGGCGTAGTGGGGCTGGGCCAACAATTGGTATCAGAGCCTCGAGGAGGATCTCCTAGTAACGGGAGGTCATGACGGGCAAGGATCAAGGCGAGTACTCCGGTGCGGCTGCGGGTGCATCGGTGTCGTCGCAGTACCCGCGGTATGATCGCGGCAACTACACGACGTGGGCGAAACGGATGGAGTGGGCCATGGAGGGCAACGACATCTGGGAGGCTGTCGATCCCGGCGGCGACGAGTTCAAGAAGGGCGCGTTGAAGTACCGCAAGGACCGACAGGCACTCACGGCCATCGGCTCCATGGTGCCGGCGGACGTGATGCAGCACCTGATCTCGAAGGATTCTACAAAGGCGGCGTGGGAGACACTCAAGACGTTGAATCTTGGGCATGAGCGTGTCCGCAGGGCGACCCTACAAACCTTGCAGAAGAAGTACGAGAACCTGAAGATGAAAGGAGATGAGACGCTGGACGCTTTTGCTTCGAGGGTAGCCACAATTGTCAACGGGATTCGCGCGCAAGGTGAGAAGCTGGAAGATATCTCAGTCGTAATGCGTTTCCTTCGCGCGGCGCCGCCGCGGTACATATCTGTGGTGTCGGCAATCGAGCAATGCGTTGATCTCACCACCCTCACGATGGATGACCTGGTTGGACGGTTCAAGGCGCATGACGAGCGGATGAAGATCACCTACGGCAACGCGAATCAAGATGAGCACCTCATGCTTACACGTGCCCAGTGGCAGGCAATGGTCGCCAAGGAGAGGAGCGATAAAGCATTTGGCAGTGGTGATGGTTCGGTCCCGGCGAAGAAGTCGGACAGCAAGCCGAAGAAGCCAAAGAAGAAATTCGACAAGAAGAATCTTCGCTGCCATAAGTGCAATCAGCTCGGGCACTTCAAATCGGAGTGTCCCAACCGTTCAAAGGAGAAGGCTCTCATGGCGAAGGAAGGAGATGATGGACCGATGATGCTCATGCTCGAAGCTTGCTAGTTAATGACCACCAAGGAATCAACTCCTCAGGAGTCCGCTACGGAGATCGTCACGCTCGTGGAAGAGAAGGTCTTCCCGCGGAGGATGCAGACAGCTCACGACGTTTGGTACCTCGACACAGGCGCTAGCAACCACATGACCGGCGACAAGGCCCAGTTTTCTGAGTTGAACCTCATGGTTGGAGGCTCCGTTCGATTCGGCGATGGGTCGAAGGTGGAGATTGCAGGACGAGGCACTGTCCTGTTTGAGTTGAAGGATGGAGGTCACAAGGTACTCACTGACGTGTACTATATTCCCAAGCTTAAGACCAACATTATCAGTCTTGGTCAGCTCGCGGAGCGTGGATGCAAGATCGTGTTGGAGGACGAGTTCCTGTGGGGATATGACCGCCAAAGGCAGCTCATCATGAAGGTGGAGAGGTCGAAGAATAGACTCTACATCCTCAATCTCAATCGGGCGGATCCAGTATGTTTGATGACAAGCATGGAAGACTCGGCGTGGAAGTGGCATGCACGCTACGGACATCTAAATTTCCAAGCTCTACTACAACTTGGACAGAAGAAGATGGTACGTGGCTTACCGTGTGTTGATCATGTTGAGCAGGTGTGCGACGGTTGTCTCATTGGGAAGCAAAGGCGAGCCCCGTTTCCAAGGGAGGGACAATATCGAGCAAGTAAGGTTCTTGAGTTGGTGCATGGAGACTTATGCGGACCAATCACGCCGGCGACCCCCGCCGGGAACAAGTACTTTTTGCTCATCGTCGACGACTTCAGTAGATACGTGTGGGTTGTGTTGCTGAAGAGTAAGGATCAAGCTTTGCAAGCGTTCAGGATTGTGAAGATGGCAGCCGAGGTGGAGTCCGAGGCAAAGTTGAAGGCCCTCCGTACCAATCGGGGTGGGGAGTTCAAATCCAATGAATTCAAGGCGTTTTGTGAAGCTCATGGGATCCGGCGGTATCTCACTGCACCATATTCACCGCAGCAAAACGGTGTTGTGGAAAGAAGGAACCAAACCGTGGTGGCCATGGCATGCAGCATGATGAAGAGCAAAGGCATGCCAGGCAGGTTTTGGGGTGAGGCAGTTAGTACAACTGTCTATTTGCTGAACAGGGCACCAACTAAGAGTGTAGTTGGTATGACGCCGTACGAAGCATGGTACGGGCGCAAGCCCTCGGTTGATCATCTTCGCACTTTCGGGTGCGTGGCGCAAGTGAAGACGGTGACCGGGCATACTAGCAAGTTGGCAGATCGAAGTACTCCAATGGTCATGATCGGCTATGAATATGGTTCGAAGGCGTATCGCGCGTACAATCCAGTGAAAAAACAGGTGGTGGTGACACGCGACGTCATCTTCGAGGAGGAGAAATCATGGAATTGGGGCTCTGTGGAACCGGTACAATCAATTTCTGATGAAATATTTACTGTAGTCTACAGTGATTCGCATGCAGATGATCAAGAAACGGCGTCCCGTGGCGTTACGGATTTAGGCGCTGGTTCGGAAGATGGAAGTCCGGAAGTGAGCAGCAGCAGCGCTACGCCTGGAGAGGTATCTCCGCGTGGGAGTCCCGGCACGAGCAGCAGCTCACGCGATGCACCTGGAGGCTCGACGTCGCCATCCAGTCCACGCGCGGACGAGAGCCCTGGCGCAAGTGGCCCATCAGCTGCACACTCCCATCCAGAAGGGACTAGCGGCAGTCCAGAAGTGGACGCGGGCGACGATGTCACGTCGCCAACATGCAGTACACCGACAAAAACTGCAGGAAATTCAGTAGACGCTGAAACAAGTACTACGTCAGCTTCCACGTCTCCTCCAAGTGCACAGGAAGAAAGGAGACGACCACCTACTCCAGAAAAATTCCGAAGTGTACTGGAGTTGTATCCGCCGGAGACCCTTCGTACAGCGTGTGCGCGAGGGAGAGGACAAGGACGGTGTTTACTCACCGAGGAGCCGACGAAATTCGAGGATGCTAATACGGAGGAGTGTTGGCGTCGGGCTATGGATGAGGAGTTGGGGTCGATCCGCGACAACGATACATGGGAGCTTGTCGATCTACCCAACAATCACAAGGCCATAGGGCTCAAGTGGGTGTACAAGATCAAGAAGGATGCCGAAGGGAAGTTGGTGAAACACAAAGCTCGGCTAGTGGCCAAGGGATACGTGCAAGAGCAAGGTGTGGATTTCGAAGAAGTGTTTGCTCCCGTTGCAAGGATGGAATCGGTGAGATTACTTATTGCTCTCGCAACTCAAGAATCCTGGAAATTGCATCACATGGATGTGAAATCCGCGTTTTTGAATGGGGAGTTAGAAGAAGTTTATGTGAAGCAACCACTGGGATACATCAAAGAGGGAGAAGAACACAAGGTTTTGAAGCTACACAAGGCGTTGTACGGGCTACGGCAAGCCCCTCGGGCGTGGAACATCAAGCTTGATCGTACATTGATCTCTCTCGGATTCGAGAAGAGCCCACTGGAGCATGCGATGTATAAGCGAGGTAAAGGAAGGGATCATCTACTAGTTGGCATCTATGTTGATGATCTATTGATAACTGGAGGGGATGAGAAGGAGATTGCAAAGTTCAAGCTATAGATGAAGGAGTTATTCAAGATGAGTGATCTAGGCTTGTTGAGCTACTACCTTGGGATCGAGGTACATCAAAAGCTAGGTGAGATCACGCTATGCCAAGAGGCATATGCAAAGAAGATACTCGAGAAGTGTGGCATGGAAGAATGCAATCCAACTCATGTTCCGATGGAACTTCGTCTTAAACTAAGCAAAAGGAGTGAAGCACCTGCGGTTGATGCGACGGAGTATAGGAGTGTGGTTGGAAGTTTGAGGTATCTCATTAACACAAGACCCGACTTGGCCTATTCCGTTGGCTATGTGAGTCGCTTCATGGAAGCACCCACAATGGAGCATTGGACAGCCGTGAAGCATATACTCAGGTATATCAAAGGGACAACAAACTTTGGTATTGTCTACTCGAAAGAGAAGGAGGATGTGAAGCTACTTGGCTACAGTGATAGCGACATGGCAGGAGATATTGACGACCGTAAGAGTACCTCGGGCGTGGCATATTTCTTGGGAAGAAGCATAGTAAGTTGGCTATCACAAAAGCAAAAAGTGGTGGCACAGTCATCCTGTGAAGCTGAGTATATTGCGGCTGCAACTGCGGCGTGTCAAGGTGTGTGGCTAAGGAGTCTATTCGGTGATCTCGCCAATCGGGAGGCGGAACGAGTGGTGCTCAATATTGACAACAAGTCTGCAATTTCTTTATGCAAGAATCCGGTGCACCATGACAGGAGTAAGCACATTGATACAAAGTATCACTACATACGGCAGTGCATAGAAGAAAGCAAGATTGAAGTCAACTACGTTTGCACCGATGATCAGCTTGCAGATATTCTAACTAAATCTTTGGGACGAGTGAAGTTCGCGGAGATGCGAGGAAGGATAGGCGTTCAAGCTGTGAAGACAAGCACGTCGGGCTTAGGGGGGTGATTGTTAGCAATCATAATCCCGATCGACGCCGGCACGGCGTCATGTGCGTATACGCTTCCGAGTACGAGTAGTATAGCAGCATGTATCCTAGTAGGACCTGGACACCGAGTCGTAGCTAGAGTCGGCAATAGGCTGCTAGTATATATGTGTGTCAATCCTAGCTTGTAATCAACACACCGAGAATCAATATAACCTAGAACAGGCTCGATACGGGCTTGTGGCAAATATATCTTTTTCGTGTGCGTGAGCCGTGGAGTTGGTGCTAGCTGATTGTGCATGTACGTAGGCTGCTGCTTATTGCAAAATAGCTTTGGCTTGTTTGCTACGTGTGTGCAGGTCGTCATCTCGCCGGAAAAGTCTTTGTCATCGATCGTTGTCGGACCGTACTCGACGGCGTAGTGGGGCTGGGCCAACAGACGAACCCTGGCGTGTAATCCTTGGAGTTGGTGTCGCGGAGGTGCATGGGAACGCGGGAAAGGCGGTCCATGCTCGCGGTGGCCTGGTGCTGCTCCTCCGGCGGCACGCCCTCCTGCTTCTCCATCAGGGTGCGCGCCAGAAATTCGACGTGCACGGTAATGTCGCCGCCCCCAGCCATCCCTCGATCTCGTGGTATATATCGTCGTCACTGCACGTACTTCGATGGAAAAATACAGTGCATCGATGCCCGGCTTCATATAGTTGAGTGGCAGGGGATGGAATCTGACGCAGAATGGAATGGCAAGCAAGGATATTTCTGAGAATACGATCCCCTCCGGATGTATGCTTCCATCAGCGGTAAAGTGAGCAGAGCATCACTGTTAGCTAATTCTTTGCTTTACTTGTGCGGTCTTTGTATATGCAATGCCATCTTTGAGGAAGAAGTTTTAATTTGTAGTAGCCTGGAAAGTGTCTTCGGCTCCCGAGCTCCAATGCTCCCTTCGTTTAAAAAAAAATAAGAATCATATTTATAACTTTAAAAAAAATCTAAAATAAATTATGGGCATTGTCAACGTTGTATGCTACAAGCATGAAAAATTGTAACCTAATTTTTTTTATATTGTGGGCTACACAAAAATGACAAAATCTGATAAAATTTAAAGATGTAAAATAACGTATACTCAGAACTACACTTTTTTCATTTTTGTGTAGCTCATAATACAAACTATTATAATTTGGTATTTTGCACGTTCGTGGGATAAATCATTGGCTACGTCCCGGATTTTTTTCATAATCCCTCCAGATGTGTGTATGCTTATACATTTATATACGTAGCTTCTGTCGGCGGCAGAGCATCACTGCTAGCTAGTCATTCTTTGCTTTACTTGTGTGGTCTTTGTATATGCAATGCCATCTTTGGGGAAGAAGTTTTTGCAGGATGATATCGTTCATTTGGGCATGCAAAGCAGACAGCCCGTGAAGCCCGTATACAAAGCTCAGCCTAGTACCGCCTCTGTGCCTTCACAAGAAGCCGATCATACTTGGGGACACAGACCATCATCAGACCTACCGTTGCTGCCGATCTCTCTGCGCCGCCTCGCACTTGTGCATATGTCCAAGCAGGGTTCCTTCAGGGCCTTGTCGGTGTCGAGAGGCGGGGGTGGCACTCCAAAGTTGAACTGAAACAAGCAAGTAATAATAATAATGTAAAACGACGGTGTTTCTCCGCGGCGTTTGGTTGCGAAAAGGGACAAAAATGGGCAAGCATATGCTGGTGGGTCTGAAATTTTGTTTGATTATAACAAGTTGGGCATTCCTGGATTTGTATTACCTGGCAGCTATAGTCTTCAAAATTCGGCTCCATATACAGATCCACGCCCATGTGATCCTTGAAGAAGGTCTGGAAAATAGAAACTGCCTTTAGAAACAGCCACCAAATAAATTCTCTTAAGCTCCATCGTGGGATTTAAACCTAACTATTCCAGGAGTATTTCATGACTGATCTGATATAATTTTGGGTGATGAAAAGGTTTTCAAGATCTAATCATAATTATGCAACATCGACAGGGCTCATGTAGTTCTTGGTAGGATTCTTTATAGGAGACAAAAAGGAATTGCTGATAACAGGATAGCATAAATCTGGACAGGCATGAACAACACCTGGGTTGGCAGTTTGCACGTGTTGATGCAAATACCAAGACATTTGCTCTCTTCCAAATATTTGCACTTCTCGACGAATACCTGACGATTTCCATAAGTGCAAATCAATAATTGGAAACTAACAAGGAAAAAAGAATGAAAAATAGAAGTCCGAAAAGATCAATACCCCACTTGACAACGATTTCCCATCAGGCAGTGTCACAGAATTCACTGAACATGTTCCCATCAGCCATTGGCATGAAAGTGCCGTTGCCCTAGCTTCATGAATCAAATCGATTACAGGTAAGAAAGAGAAGACCACCGATTACACTAAATTACAGTAAGTTAATTCTGCAGTTGATCTCTACAGGGAATTGAGTCTTGAAAGTATTACTAGGACTGCCTAAAACTTCTGAGTTGCAATAGACTCACCTACCATCACGGAAGCAAGTTGGCCATTAGCAATTGGTGCTAAAAGAGCTTTGAAAAGGACTAGCAAGAGAGGTGGGAACAGTGCCTGTAGTACCCGAACCTGAAATTTGCAAGCATAGAGTTGTAAATGTGGCAGAAGAGGGAGTAGGGATGAACAAGAGAAGTGTCATACAGCTGATTGCTCAGTCTCCAAAGCACTCTTCCCCTTGTTCATGAGGCGATTCGCAACCTCGATCAGCCCAGCGTATCCAGGCTTCTGAGAATCCCATCCAACCTCCTACAGCTTTGTGTACAGAGAATGAGACCAATTAACAGATGTAACAGGGACAGAGAAGTGAAAAGGGGTGTTGTTCAGTCTCGGTTTATCATTTCGATCACGGTCTATATCAAGATACCAGCAGAAACTGGAACATGTTGCATGGGAGTCGGAATTGAGGTTCAGACTTGCTAGTTTATCCACCATTTACATCGACATGGCATTGCCAAATCTTTATTACTCCCTCCATTTTAAAATATAAGATGTTTTAGCTTTGTGAAGGGAATGTATTACACCCTTTTTAGTGTATAGGTTCATATAGGTTTGGAGTGAACCTACACACTAAAAGAAGTCTAGATAGACTCCTTTTACAAAACTAAAACATCTTATATTTTGAAACGGAGGGAGTATATCGTTATTTCTGCAGTCAACCCCGTCAGTCGAGAATCATTTATTACAGGCAGTATACGAAAAAATCACTTGCGCGATTGGGCAGGGGATAAGTATCCAGGTAGAGAGAAGACGGGTGGCTGACGAATCGATGGAGCTCACCTCCACCATCTTGGCCCGGAAGAAGGCGAGGAGCAGGTCATCAGCGAAGGAGGGCCGGTACTCGCCGCCCTTCCCCGGCGGCGGCGGCGCTTCCACCTGCAACAGAAACACGGATGAAGAAACTGTGGCACCCCGGTCAGGAGATGGAGGTAATAACACACATAATTACGTACCGGCTGCAAGGAGCAGCGGAGCCGGGAGGTAGGCCGGCGGCTGGGTCCCAGCTGGGTTGGGGAGCGCGAGGAGGAGGAGGAGGAGGCGCGAGGCGGGCGAGATGGAAGGGCGGGGAGGAGGCGGCTGGTAGTCGGAGTCGCCATTGGCGTGGTGGACAGGCACCGGCGAGCTCGCTCCGGCTGCGGCAAACCGTAGGAATCAACCACCAGCCAGTGCGTGGTGGATAGCCGGCGGGACCCCACACGCCAGCGACCTCAATTGATTCCGTTATTTTCTTTTCGAGAACACACTGATTCCATCTTTGTTTTTAGCTCTTTCTGTAGTGTATGGTTCTTGTTTTACTCCCCGGGCGGCAGTGCAAGCAACAGAGACTACCACCTCCTCTACAGACACCGCCACCAATTATCCAAAAAAAATAAACACAATTTTGCATCAAAAGGGGGTGGTCAATTAATAACTGGCAGTAGTAGAATACAATTTTCAGCCATCATATATGTACAGATTTGGGCAGATGATTGCGAAAAGCCTCGGCAAGACTCGAACATATTTCTTGGTGCTTGGTGAATAACAAATTACAAACCATTGGCCATACAGTGGACGACAAATCAAGGGAGTATTAGCAGTCACTCAACTATTATCGAATACAAAGCCTGAAACACTCCGATAATTTCACGAACCAGATTAAGCCCATCCATCAAATCCAACAAACACAAACTTCTCCATAAATATCTTCCCAGAGTCCAGGAAGAGTGTCACCAACCCCATCAATGCCAGTCAGCAAGCTCTGAAGAGCTAAATATTCTTCTCAACCTGACTTAGCAATTGATGCAAGATCAGCAGGTGTTAATTCATTCGGATTCTGTCGTGATAGTTCGGTACATATTACCGTCATCAAAATGGAAAAGGCAATATGGTGTTGAGACAGTTCGGTACATATTACCATCATCATCTGGAGCTTTATACATCTACCTTCTTCACAATGCCAAAGTAACTTTGACTTTACAGAATATGCTAGAATAGGAATAAAACACAAGTCTAGATTATCTCTGGCCACACACACAAAACTGTTCATAAAGCCATAAAGGGTTTTAAAACAACTAAATCCTATAACTAACAACATAATAACCTCTAAATCTGTAGCAAATAAAACATCTGTAAAATAAGTTTCCAAGTACTACTCCAGGTTAGCAACAAAAGAAACCCGCTATCATGTTTCTTCCGCAATTATTCTTATGCAAACGTTGTGGAACCATTACTGCATTGATGCAGCGTACAGCTAAACACTACCGACTGAAAGACCAAAGGAGAGCATATAAATGTTTCTTGCATAACCAAGGACATAATTAAAGGATGCACTGACATCAAATTCTGCAACTCGCTCTGATCCAAATTAATGTTCTTTGATTTGTCTAGATTCGGACATATCATGCTAGATAGGTCCGAATCTAGACAAATCTAAGAACATTAATTTGGATCAGAGGGAGTATGAAAAGGCAAAATCTAAACTTGCATACAGTGCATACAAAAAGTAAATTGACAGAATGCTTAGTCATGTGATTGAAGCAATTCTCTAAGTAACCAAAGTTTCGGTAACATACAGGATGGAGCCCTTTCATTCACCTAATGAACAAAAAAATGGAGTTCCAGATTTCCAATTCTTCACCCAATCCTAGACTTGCTATTCCAGCCAATTCAGCAGTGCCTTCTAATCCATCTGAATTTCTTGCAAACTCAGTTCAAATCTAAGTGACACTGTTGACTGTTCATCCAAGATTGAGGCATTGAGCAAGGCCGTGAGATGGGGACGACTTATACTATTTTCGGACTGCGCAAGGTAAAAAAAAGGCTGGTATCTAAAGAACAGGAAGGATGAATATGATGGAGGCACTCGAGGCAGTTCTTGCTCAGTGCCTGTGTGTACATGAAGCGGAGAGGCATAAGCACCGCGCATCAATGTGAGGCTGGCAGTAACATCTCACTGCGAGATCACGATTCCAGCAATGGTATATTGGAGGACCAAAGAAATAAACAGAGATGTAAAGGTCACAGCGGTGGAGAATTTAGGGCACCAGCAAATCGGAGAGAACTGCACACCCAAGTGTACAAGAGCAAGAATTCCTAGTCAAGCATATGCTTTGGTTCCTTGGCCTCTGTCCCCGGAGGTGCTGTTGATGCATTGCAGACTGAAAGGAAAGCACACAACGGTGGAGTGTTAGCCATACCTTTCCCTACATTACAAGGAACAGGAAAGTAGTAGAATCTTCAATGAATTGAGTTCTAACAAACAGAAAGACAGCGTGCTGGAAATACTTCTCTCACCTTTATGCAACAAGCTCCATCAGTGCTAGTGACAGCATAAAGTATGAGACTCTGACATGAGCTCGGATATCCACTAAATGAACATAGCATCAGCAATCTCAAATAGCCCTTCTCTCAGGACCCCTTTGCCCTGACATATACCACAAACCTCACTCTAATAGCAAATACACCCTTGCATACATAGAAGATCAGTGGGAATAACATCTGCTAAAAGTGCCTTCACATAAAGGAAAGTGACTGTTTCAAAGAGATTATAAAAATCTCAGGTGGCTGGAATAAACCATCCTGGAAAATATTGTATTAGCATTCACTAAGCTTCTTGTGGAAAGACCACATATCTATTACCTTCCCTGCCTACAATAAGAAGCCATTATAACTACAAAAGCAACCAGTTCTGCTAGATGACTTGGTCCACCTTTCCTCAGCCAACAAAGATTAAAAGAGACACAGATATGAACTGAATGAAAGAATGAAGGAACAGTTTTTTACAAGCAAGTATTTTGCATTAATTAATTATTATACCAGCAAGAGGGCCAGATGGTAAGCAAATAATTAACTGTAACTTCGGAGTTATACTCATATACAATGTACCAACTACTCAACCGTGGCTGACTCCACCGTAAAATTGATACCTTGCAAAGAGCGATTTTACTTGGTCCCGATGTTTGCCTTCCCATGAAAATAGAGAGATCAGTTGAAGCGTCAAGTGACTGCTCTTTCCTTCAACTTTGGACAAATAATTTCTGGCGTTGACGATCTCACCTTATTCCAACAACACTCTGATAATATCATTTAACAGAACAGAGCTCGAAGCACAAGCACTCTTCTTCATTGATGAAAGCATATGATCAGCATCTTCGGTTGATCTTTCTTTTAGAAGATTTGTTATCATTGCTCTGTGATTGAAGCATTAGACACCAATCCATTGGAAGAAATCACAGCAAACAAATCTTTTGCTTCTTCTCTTCTCTGAGCCTTGTACATTGCACTAACCATCGTATTGAATATTGTAGTACTGGATTTCACATCCATTGCACCCAATGTCTGGAACAGGACGATTGCTTCATCAGTGCAATTATCTCTACAAAGTCTTCCACTTTCAATCATCTCATGGACAAATTATGCAGCTTCTTTGCTTCTTCCATACTCACACAGGCATCAGTGATGTGTGAGTAACAACATCTGGTATAACACCCTGGCTTGTCATCTCTTTGAACATTTTAATTGCCTCTTTCGACAGGCCCAAAGCGGAATATCCATGGATCATGCTATTATATGTCACTATATCCGGCCGAACACCATTATCAACCATCTGCCGAAGGAAAAACTTTGCCTTGTCCATTGCCCCGGCCTTGCACAGTGCATCAATAATCGAGTTATATGTCACCACATCAGGCACAGACCCTTGCCGCATCATTTCACGGAATAGATCGCATGCCTTGCTTGCTTCCCCTTCAGTAGCATACCCGTGAAGGAGAATATTGTACGAAAAGGTATCAGGTTTGTGGCCCTTGGCTATCATGGAATAAAAAATATCTGCAGCTTCTTTGCTTCTTCCATGCTTGCAAAGGGAGGCCATGACCGTGTTCCAAGTAACAATATTTGGTACATGGCCCTGGCTTGTCATTTCGCTCAACATTTTTGTTGTCTCATTCCACTGGCCCAAAGTGGAATATCCACGGAT
Organism: Avena sativa; assembly: GCA_916181665.1. Taxonomy (NCBI): domain Eukaryota; kingdom Viridiplantae; phylum Streptophyta; class Magnoliopsida; order Poales; family Poaceae; genus Avena; species Avena sativa. The sequence continues at coordinate 450,899,435 of OV702295.1, read as the reverse complement.
CATGCTGCTATATGTGACCATATCTGGGCGAACACCATTATCAACCATCTGCCGAAGGAACAACTCTGCCTTGTCCATTGCCCTGGCCTTGCACAGTGCATCAATAATCGAGTTATATGTCACCACATCAGGCACAACCCCTTGCCGCATCATTTCACGGAATAGATCGCATGCCTTGCTTGCTTCCCCTTCAGTAGCATATCCGTGAAGGAGAATATTGTACGAGAAGACATCAGGTGTGCGGCCCATGGCTATCATGGAATCAAAAATACCTGCAGCTTCTTTGCTTCTGCCATGCTTGCAAAGGGAGGCCATGAGCGTGTTCCAAGTAACAATATTTGGTACATGACCCTGGGTTATCATTTTACCCAACATTTGTTTAGTCTCATTCCACTGGCCCAAAGTGGAATATCCATGGATCATGCTACTATATGTCACTATATCCGGATGAACACCGTTATCGACCATCTGCCGAAGGAACAACTTTGCTTTGCCCATTGCGCCGGCCTTGCACAATCTATCAATAACCAAGCTATATGTCACCAGATCAGGAACAACCCCTTGCCACATCATATCATGGAAGAGACTGCATGCCTTGCTTACTTCCCCTTCCTTAAAGAAGCCGTGGATGACGGTGCTATAAGCCACCACGCCCGGGGAGAAGCCACCTCCTTCTTTCCTCAACACCTGGAGCAGACTGAGCGCTTGCTGGCTCCTGCTATCGTCACATAAGCTCTTAAGTACTGTAGAGTATGAGATGGCATTAGGTACACAGCCCAGCTCGGACATCCTATGAAGCAGCACGTTGACAGCCTCATCTGTCTGCTTTGCGTGGCAGAGGCACTTGAGGAGGTTATTGTTGGCGGCAATGTCATCTGTCTTCAGGCCCGTCTTGAGGATGCGGGCGAGGAAGGCAGGTCCAAGGCTGGGGCGACGCGCGCGGCAGCAGCAGTCCATGAGGATGCCGTAGGTGCAGATCGTGGGCGCGGCCACCTGCAGGACAGCTTCTTCTCGGCAGAGACGGTTGAAGAGGGCGATGACGAGAGCGGGTCCATCCCTGAGAGTGACGGAGGACGGAGCGCGGGCGATCGCGGCAAGGAAATTGTTGAGGGAGCGCTCGGGGACGGGGTTGGCCTGCCGTAGCAATTCGTCGAACAGGTGGTGTGCTTCCTCCGGGCGGAGCGTCCCGGCGCGTACGCGCTCCGTGGCCGCGGCAAAGGCATCGCAGGGAGACCAGCCGCGTGAGGGGCGCAAGGTGGGAGAGGAGGAGGATAGGCCGCGGCCGAGGCGGAGGCGGGAGATCGGCGTGGTGGAGCAGAGGCGGGACATCAGGCCATTTCTGGTTCGCCCAGGTGGTGTGGTGTGCTGTACCAGTGTCCTCGGCAGCTCGGAGCCCAGCTCGGTCTTTTTTTTTTTAACTAGCACGAGCTATTTGCTTGTACGGACAACACAGCGGGCTTCGCAAGTATAACTGGGCATTTTTCGGGCCGGGCTCGGGCCCGGGCCGGGCCTGACAAAGCCTGCCCGTGCAAAACCTAGGCCCGAGCCTGGCCCGGCCCGGCTGTCGGGCTTCAAAATCAGGCCCAGGCCCGGCCCGTCAGGTGCATACACATTCGGCCCGTTGGGCCGCGGGCCGGGCTTCTCCTTGTTTTCTGTTTTCTCCAGGCCCGAGCTCGGCCCGTGCACTCCCTAGGCCGCAGATCTGAAGCCCAGGCCTGGCCCGCGGGCCTAAAAAGCCTGGCCCGTCGGGCTTTTTTCGGGCTGGGTCGGGCTGCCCATGCCCAGATCTGTTCGCAAGCAACGATTGCAATCCCAATTCTTCGGGCCCAGCAGAACAGAAAGAATCTATCAGATATACTACCTTAAAAGAGGGATGCGGTAAACTGAAAATATTATTTATGGTATAGAAAAACATGGGGCGGAACCGATGCACTAATCTGAAATGCATATTTCAAAATCATCGCACATCGGCGCCAAATTACATAGAGAAGGTTTTAATGATCTAGATCTACGTATAAGTTTAGCAGAATTTGATGTCGCGTCGTGCATCCAGACTTCACCTAGCATCTACGGATTATCCTACTCACCGGATCATCAACGACGGTGGTGCTTACTCCTCGTCGGTTTCCGCGTTGCCGAAGTCGTCGGCCATGAAGTACTCGTCGGGTAAGTGGGCTTCCAGGTCCTCGAGCCGCCCCATGTGCTCGCGGAAGGAGAGGCGACAGACACGACGAAACTTGCGCTTCTTCGCCCTGTGCGCGTCGCGGTGGCGCTTTCGGCGTTGCACGATCTGCATGACGGCGGTGCACATCGAGTGGTACTTGGCCTCGGTGACCAAGACCTCCTCCTACTCGTCGTTGATAGCAGGCTCGCGGACGACCGGCGGGAGGGCGCACATATCCGCCAGCAGCAGCTCTTCTGCCTCGTCTGTGGCATTGTCCACGCGTCGGGCGGAAGCGGGGGGCGCGGGTGCGCTCACGGGCGCCGACGCCATGTCCCTGCATGGGGACGCGCTCGCGCTCCCCCTCCTCTGATGGCACCGGCGGCGAGCTCGCGGGCCGGAGCTCCTCCTCCTCTGACGGCAGCGGCAGCTGCATCCGCCCAAATCGTGGCTCGATTGGCCAGCCATGGCAAGAGGGGAAGGACACATAGGTTGGCGGCGGCGATGTGCTTTTCATCGGCGCAATCGGCCGGAATCAAAGACGGGGGCGAGCGGCGGCGAGGGTTTCTGGGTGGGGGAAGAAGGGAAAAATGGATGCGGTATCCCGCATCCAGCGCCCCCTCACCGAATATATGCGGGATGGATGGGCCTCGATACGGGAAACCGCAAAAAAATTGTAGTACGGGCCGTTTTGGGGTATCCAGAAAGGACAGTTTTTGGACGCGATACCGCATATCGGGCCGAAATTTTGCGGGGCGAGAATATGCGGTATGTGCTACACTTTTTTTTTGTGGTTTCCCACATTGAGGATCATCCATCCCGCATATATTCGGTGCGGAGGGCCCTGGATGCGGAAAACCACATCCATTTCTCCCCACCGAAGCACGCGCAGAAACCCTCCTTTCGCTCGCCGTCGCCTTGGATTCCGGCCAACTCCGGCGACGGCCGTCAAATCGCCTCCGCCCCCACCACCCCTACCCATGTGCGGTGACCCAGCATACCACTGCATGATATAGTACACTATAGTCGTTGACATAACACCAATGAAACACCATTCACTTAGTATTACATCCCTCGGAGTGGTACAACAGAAACACAACAGGTCCAAGACATGACTATAGATTATAACTCAACTCTTTACAAAATATCCAGACAACATTCTAGGTTAAAGAGGAAAAAACAACTTCTTACAAAAAAGAACCAGAAATAACAACTTAGAACTATCTTGTGACTAAGACTAGTATCTAAACTACCTGGCTTGCAATTGTTGCTATTGCAATGCTTTACAGAAGTAGGTTTTATGGCTAGAGAATATACTCCTATCTAATCAAGAACTTCATCTTCACTTCAGTTGATGTATGTGTTGACTCCATTGACTTTCCTGAAGAGCTTGAGCTTTCGATGAGGTTTTCTTGAGTATAAGTTGGTGTAGACGTTGTATTCTTCGACTTTAGAACCTAGAAAGAGTTAAGAAGGTACGGTTGAGTACGAGTGTGCTCAGCAAGTTCACTAAAAAGGAATGTTTTATGCACTAGCTATAGCCACAGACCATAGATCGTAGGTTGTGCAGGTTTTCGTAAATATTTCTTTAAAGGTTGCTTTTATTCTCAAAAACTATGTCCGTTAGTCTTCACAGGTTTATCAGAACTTCGTGGAGTTCCTTTCCTGCCACGTTTGTAGCTCCTTCCTGAAACAGGGAGTAACATGTCGCAGTTCTTACACTCTGCAGAGGTGCGTTGCTTTACTCATAAGAGATCTTAGCCTTGTTGCACATCCAAGTTGTGAGCTTGTTCATACTTCCTTGGTATGGGCCCAGTCTAAGATCCAAGTCAATCACTCCCCTTCTCCGCGACCCCACATGGAACACGACCCCACAAGCAGGAATACCTCTGTTAACCCCCATATATGCATATATAACCTTGGCAACCCCTTGGAGACTCCAGTGAGTAGATCATGTCCCTAGCAACCCCCACTGCAGTGGTAGAAACACCTCCGACGGCCCCTCATGGATAATCTAGACACCAATATCATGGGTAACTGAGGGGTCCCACCCATGTGCTGGATCCTCGCAAGGAATCTATAGCCTCACGATAAGGTCGTTCGTTCATGTGAAAGGAAGAAGATCCAGATGACTTTCTCGTCCTATTCCAAGTCTTACGGTTAATGCGTAATATAGGATGCAAGAATCACTGGCGATATTGGTTGTTAAGTCCTAGGTATTTGATGACCCACAAGTATAGGGGATCGCAACAGTCTTTGAGGGAAGTAAAACCCAATTTATTGATTCGACACAAGGGGAGCCAAAGAATATTTATAAGCCTTAACAACTGAGTTGTCAATTCAGCTGCACCTGGAAACAGTCTTGCTCACAGCAGTTTATCAGTAGCAACAGTTTTGTAGTAGCAATAGCAAAGTAGTAACAGTAGTAAAAGTAAAGACAATAGTAACAATTGTAGTAAATAGTAGGATTAAAGCGCGGTAGGCACAGGGATGGATGGATGGGCGTTGCATGGACAAGACAATTCATATAGCAATCAAGACATAGGGCATTTGCAGATAAATAAGATAAAGCATCTAAGTACTAAATAATCATAGGCATGTGTTCCATATACAGTCATACATGCTCGTAATGAGAACTTGCACAACATCTTTTGTCCTGCCACCCCGTTTGCAGCGGGGCCTCAAGGGAACTACTGGCAATTAAGGTGATCCTTTTAGCACCGGAGCAAAGCATTAACACTCCGTGAACACATGTGATCTTCACATCAAACCCATTACCTCCGGTTATCCCAATTATTGTCACTTCGGGGCCTTTGGTTCCAGACAGCAATATGTGTAAACAAATTGCAGGTAAGATCATAAACAATACTATCATCATGAATCAATAACATGTTCAGATCTGAAATCATGACACTCGGGCCCTAGTGACAAGCATTAAGCATAACAAGTTGCAACAAAGTCAAAAGGCACTAATAATAGATACTAGGCACCATGCCCTAACAATTTGATGCCATTACATGAACGATCTCATCTAATCCCTACCATCCTCATAGCCTACATCGGGGGATTACTCACTCATAGATGGGGGAATCATGGATGGTTGATGCAGAAGCGATGGTGATGATGATGGCAATGATCTCCTCCAATTCCTCGTCCCGACAGGGTGCCATAACGGAGTTTCTGGTTCCGAATTACGGTATCTGGTGGTGGCGGCATAGCGGATCTCTTTCTGGAAAAACGTCGAACCCCCCCTCGGTTTTTAGGTCAAGGGGCATCTTATAGGCGAAGAGGGAGGCCGAGAGGGTGCCCGAGGTGGCCACACCCCTCCCAGGCACGGCCAAGCCTGGCCCGCGCGGCCAGGGGGTGTGGGCCCCTCGTGGCCCTCCTCTGTCTCGTCTTCTGGCTTCGTGAATCTTCTGGTGAAATAGGATTTTTGGCATATTTTCCGGGATTTTTCCTGATAGTTGATTTTCTGCACAAAAACTAGACACCAAGGTAATTCTGCTGAAAACAACATCAGTCTGTGTTAGTTGTATCCAAATCACACAAGTTTAGAGAAGAAACAATAGCAAAAGTGTTCGAGAAAGTAGATACGTTTTGGACGTATCAGTATTATGTTCCTTTACCACTAGCAAGCTAAGGCTAATCATAAGAAAACAAGAACTACTAAACATCCATAGATATCATACACTTTACATGAACAGACTAAGCATGCCCACGATGATGAGTATATGTACAAAAATGAAAACAAATAGAGTTCATTACCAGCCTCTTACCACACCTCAAGTTGTCATTAATCTTCATTATTTCCCTTCACTTGTGTGTCTTGAATAATAACATGAAACTAGACTCCACTGAGGATTGCTGAACCCTGCAACGAACTTTGCAAAACCAAAGAGGAACAGCAAATATTTTTGGGTTTCCGAATTTTAAAGGCAAAGACCAAAAGGAAGAACAAGCAAAGCGAAATCTTTTTGTGTTTTTCGAATAATCAAAACAAAGCTAAAAAGGAAGAAGCAAACCAAGGCTAAAAAGACAAAGAAGCAAACCAAGAGAAATAACGAAAATATTTTTGGTCTTTTTGCACTTTGGAAAGCAGAAACAAAGAAAGAACGAAGGTTAAAAAGAAAACAAAACAGGGATATGCAAAGTACCGGCTGAACATGATATGTAGATGAGTGTGATGTCGGTGTACCTCCCCCCAAGCTTAGGCTTTTGGCCTAAGTGGGTATCAATCCCAACACGGGTAGGACCTCTAGGCCGGCGGGTCATCATAAGAATGATCATAGTTAGGCCATTGTGAAGAAGAAGAAGCTCCCCAATCATAGGCGGGCTGCTGGTACGAAGACTCCCCCTCATTCGAGGGCTGGACCAAATCATTTGTAATCTCTCTTCTGGTAACTTGCTCTTGCTAGGAGAGCTCCACTAGATATGTATCAAGCTCTTCCTCAGTGAGTGACCATCCTACCCTGGCATCATGGTTAAACAAAGCAGGTGCAAGCAAAAGAACAACACACTCGGAGTTACCCCTTCTCCAACCAGCCTTGAGGAAGGTTATTTCGTAAGACAAATCACTCAAATTAGCCCAAGAAGAAACGAATTTACGTTGTATCATGGAATTAAGGTCAAGCCTCTCTATGGGAAACTGTAGGTCTAAATGATGAGGCGCTACACCATGCAAAGCTAATAAACGAGAGGCGATGAGGCCTCCACAAATTCCCCCTTTCTCGCGGTTAGCAGCAAGACGGAAAGCTATCAAGGCACCCAAATTATAAGTCATGTCTCATTTTAAAGCAGCTGAGATGAAGGCTAGATCATATGAGGATAATTTACTAGCAGTTTTCCTAGTGAGAACACACTTGGCAATAAAGTAGGCAAAGTAGCGAATAGACGGGAGATGGATGTTACAAATTTTACCACTCTCCTTCGAGAAGCTGCTTCCTTGGCAAATCTCTGCATACAGGTCCATGAGTGGCGTAGGACGCTCTCTAATCCTTTCACATGAACCCCACTATGGTACTTTAATAGCTGCACAAAAATCATTAAAAGGGAGATCGACAGCTATATTGTAAATTCTATAATGAACCATGGGGTTAGGCAAGGAGCAACTAAATCGAAAATCCTGCACCACAGACATGGTTAGTTTCACATATTGGTAAGGTTCATTTCCCACAAAATGCTCCAATCCTGCATTAGAAATTAAAGTATGGAAATCCTGAGAAATCCCTGCAACCCTCGTGAATTCGGGGCATGGGTAGATAGAAGGAAAGACTTCCTCCTCACGGTGAACCTTCATAATTGCAGGCACCCTTGAGTCATGTTGGTTGAGTTGGTGTACATTCATCTTATTTTCTAAAAATTTAGACAACTATCATCCAAGTGATTGCAAAGTGATTACATAATGAAAAAAACTACTTATAGGGACTTGCAAGAGGCCTAAGCATGCATCTAAACAATTTTTCTAAGCATTGAACAAGCTTACAAGCTCACATAACCTGTCACCTATAGTAGCAAAATACTGAAGATATATACCACTAATCACAAATCTACTTGGACAAGCGGAGGAGTCACATACCGGAGAACAATTGCTCCAAATTTCAGCAGCAAAGATGGGCTAATCAAGGAGATCAAAGAATCGCGAGCAAGAACAACAAAACGTGAGTTTGAGCAAAGAACTGGTGTTTTCTCAGGAGAGAGAAAGAAGTGGCAAGTGAGAGAGTAAGTGGAGGGCTAGAGGTGCCCCACACCATGGCCAGGCGCGCCCTTGGTGTGGCCACGCCACCAGGTGGTGTGCCTGCCTGGTGGGCCCCCCTGGGTCCCTCTAGGTACTCCTCTGCCCCTTTTTTCACGTAAAAATTTAATATGAATTTTCTGGAATTTTTCGAGACACTTTATTTTTGAGCAATTTTCAGGTATTGTTAAATGATTTTCTAACAGAAAGATGTTTTCGGAAATATGCAAAAACAAAACTAAAACTTCAGAAGTTCTAAGACACTAATATGCAAGCAACTAGTGAAAGAAAAGTAAACTAAGTGAAAGCAAATAAAATAAAATGGATAAAGTAAAAGTAAGCAAAGATAATCATGGTGAAAACATTGTTTTGTTCATTAAAATCCCTTTGTTAACAATGTTGATCAGGTCTTGTTACCAAAACAATTTTATATGAAACAAAACTTTGCTTTTCACTAAATTATTATGTTACCTCAACCTTGATAGCAATGGTCCCAATCATAATAGTTTCATATTTTTCTCGTGGTATGGGATAATATATTTCTCCAACTTGGATGCCCTCAATATTTTCAATTGAATTTAAGCCATAATTCATATCAATCTTCTTGGGGAAATAGACAGTATGCTCTTTATCATTAACATTAAAAGTCACTTTTCCTTGATTGCAATTAATAACAGCTCCCGCAGTACTAAGAAAAGGTCTCCCAAGAATAATAGACATATTATCATCTTCAGGCATTTCAAGCACAACAAAGTCAGTTAATATCAAGAAATTACGAGCCACTTGAATAGGAACATCCTCACATATACCAACATGAATTGTAGTAGATTTATCAGCCATTTGCAAAGATATATCAGTTGGTATTAATTTTTCCAGTTGAAGTCTCTTATAGAGAGAAAAAGGCATAACACTAACTCCTGCACCCAAATCACACAAAGCAGTTCTAACATAGCTATTTTTAATAGAGCATGGAATAGTTGGAATCCGAGGGTCTCCAAGTTTCTTTGGAACCTGACCATTAAAGGAATAATTAGCAAGCAAAGTAGAAATTTCCTTATTAGGGATCTTCCTTTTATTAGAGACAATATCCTTCATATACTTTGAATAAGGAGGCAGTTTAATAGGATCAGTTAAAGAAATTCGCAAGAATAAAGGTTTCATCCACTCACAAAACTTGTTATATTGTTCATCTTCCTTTGACTTGTGTTTCTTATCAGGGAAAGGCATAGGTTTTTGGACCCAAGACTCTCTTTCACTACCATGTTTCTTAGCAACAAAATCTTCTTTAGTGTATTTAGTATTTTTAGTGTGCCTTTCAGGTTCTTCTTCGACTTTTTCTTTATCAGGAGCATCATTTTCCTCATTACCACTTTCAGTTTCAGCATCAGAGACACATATACTATTAGGATCCTTAGCAGGTTCAGAAGACTCTACAATAGTTTTATGTTTCTTTTTTCTTTTCTTAGGTGAAGTACCTCTATTTTCAATTTGTTGAGAATCCTGCTCAATTCTTTTAGGATGCCCCTCAGGATATAGAAGATCCTGAGTAGCAGCACCACATCTAGTTCGAATTTCATAAGCATGTTTTTCTTTAGAAGCATTAACTAGCAAATCTTTTTGTACTTTAATAAGCTGATCAATTTGAGTTTGAACCATTTGGAAATGTTTAACAAGCATTTTAACATCATTAGAGGTTCTTTCCACAATATCTTTTAACTCAATAATAGCTCTAGAGTTTCCATTAAATGATTTTGCACCCTTTTATTACAAATATCTTGCTTAACAATAAAAACATCAAATTCTTCTAAGCATTGATCAGGAGGTTTAGAATAAGGAATATCACCTTCATCAAAATGTTGGAGAGAGTGTACCTCAATAGTGGGTGAGTGGGAGATTGGCTTACATAATTCTTCAATAGGAGGTAAATTCTTCACATATTCGGCTTTAATACCCTTCTCCTTAAGACATTTCTTAGCTTCCTTCATCACTTCATCATTTAGTTCAATAACTCCTCTTTTCTTTGGTGTTGGTGTTGGCTCATGCATAGTTAACTCAGGTGTAGTTGTCTCAGGTGTAGTTGGCTTAAGTGAAGTCCAGACATCATAATTCTTGCTTATTCTAGCCATTAATTCCTCAGCTTCTTTGGGAGTTCTTTTCCTGAAAACACAATCAGCACAACTATCTAGGTATGTCCTAGATTCCTCAGTTAGTCCATTATAATATATATCAAGAAACTCATTCTTAGGTAATGGACATCCAGCCTGTGCATGAATCAAAACACAAAACCATGCCGCAATACCTCTTTTTCTCCCTGTTTAAAATCAAAAAGTTCCTGCAAAATGGCATGTCTAGCACTAGGAGGGAAATATTTCTGAAGGAAAGTACTAATCAAGCAATCATGGCTATTAATAGATCTAGGAGGTAAATTATTAAACCAAGCCTTAGCTTCTCCTTTCAGTGAAAAAGGGAAAAATTTAGCAACAAAGTAGGTGCGCATTTTAATATCATCAGAAAATAGGTCACTCATGGTAGAAAGCTCAGTCATATGTGCTAAAACACTTTCATTCTTAGTCCCACAAAAAGGTTCTTTCTCGACAATGGGTATGTAAGATAAATCAAGAGAGAAAGCATAATCTTTATCTTTAATGTTTATGGGACATGTAGCAAACTTGTCATTAGGAGATAATTTGGGTTTTATAGTACGCCTCTCAAGGAGACTCTTAATAGCACTTTTACCATGAGTATTTTGACATTTTTTAATAAATTCATCATTCATTTCTGTATATCCGTCTTCAATATCATAGCTCTCTATAGACTCAGGTGAACTGACAGGTGTAGTAGTGTCTTCATTAGGACTTTCAGTGTTTTCAGCTATAGTTCTAGCAATCGTAGCATCTAGGAAATGACCTAATGAATCACTCTTATCAAGCACTGTAGAAGCAACATCATAAGTTTTAGAAGTTTCAGATTCAGGAGTAGTAGCAGTATGTGTAGCATGTGTATGTGGTGGTGTAAGGAGCTTACTCATCACAAATGGTGAATCAATAGCAACAAAGGTGTTCAGAACCGTACCTCTCCTTGTAGTGGATGGTAATATAGGAACCTTTCCATCACGAGACTTACCCATGATGAATGGATGGCAGCGAACAATAGTGATTCCAAGTGAACTTGATAAATAGAGTTAATGTCCCCGGCAACGGAGCCAGAAAATAGTCTTGATGACCCACAAGTATAGGGGATCGCAACAGTCTTCGAGGGAAGTAAAACCCAATTTATTGATTCGACACAAGGGGAGCTAAAGAATATTTATAAGCCTTAACAACTGAGTTGTTAATTCAGCTGCACCTGGAAACAGTCTTGCTCACAGCAGTTTATCAGTACCAACAGTTTTGTAGTAGCAATAGCAAAGTAGTAACAGTAGTAAAAGTAAAGACAATAGTAACAATTGTAGTAAATAGTAGGATTAAAGCGTGGTAGGCATAGGGATGGATGGATGGGCGTTGCATGGACAAGATAACTCATATAGCAATCAACACATAGGGCATTTGCAGATAAATAAGATAAAGCATCCAAGTACTAAATAATCATAGGCATGTGTTCCATATATAACCATACGTGCTCGTGATGAGAACTTGCACAATATCTTTTGTCCTGCCAGCCCGTTTGCAGCGGGGCCTCAAGGGAACTACTGGCAATTAAGGTGATCCTTTTAATAGAGCACCGGAGCAAAGCATTAACACTCCATGAACACATGTGATCCTCACATCAAAACCATTCCCTCCGGTTATCCCGATTATTATCACTTCGGGGCCTTTGGTTCCGGACAGCAATATGTGTAAACAACTTGCAGGTAAGATCATAAACAATACTATCATCATGAATCAATAACATGTTCAGATCTGAAATCATGGCACTCGGGCCCTAGTGACAAGCATTAAGCATAACAAGTTGCAACAAAGTCAAAAAGCACTAATAATAGATACTAGGCACCATGCCCTAACAATCTTATGCCATTACATGAACGATCTCATCCAATCCCTACCACCCCCATAGCCTACAACGGGGGATTACTGATGGGGGAGTCATGTATGGTTGATGGAGAATTTTTGGTGACGATGATGGCGATGATCTCCTCCAATTCCCCGTCCCGACAGGGTGCCAGAACGGAGTTTCTGGTTTCGAATCGCGGTATCTGGTGGTGGCGGCATAGCGGAACTCTTTTTGGAAAAACATCGACCCCTCCCCCTTGTTTTTTAGGTCAAGGGGCATCTTATAGGCGAAGAGGGAGGCCGAGAGGGTGCCCGAGGCGGCCACACCCCTCCCAGGCGCGGCCAGGGGGTGTGGACCCCTCGTGGCCCTCCTCCGTCTCGTCTTCTGTCTCCGTGAATCTTCTGGTGAAATAGGGTTTTTGGCATATTTTCTGGGATTTTTCCTGATAATTCATTTTCTGCACAAAAACTAGACACCAATGTAATTCTGCTGAAAACAACGTCAGTCTGTGTTAGTTGTATCCAAATCACACAAGTTTATAGGAGAAACAATAGCAAAAGTGTTCGAGAAAGTAGATACATTTTGGACGTATCAGTATTATGTTCCTTTACCACTGGAACTTCCATAGTAGGTTATTACCACTTGGTAAATAACCCATAATCATATCATTATGAAAATAGTATTTTTGACCTTTTTGAAATGCAAGTTATGAAAACATTTGATTTGCAAATAATTGATAGAAAATAATCAAAGGACATGAGAAAGTGTGAACTTGCCTTTTGTGATTGCAAGATTATGTACTCACCGTCTTCGAGACAATAGAAGATCCAATATCTGGAAACAACATCATTGGTCCAGTAAGGACAAGATGCCATTATGCATAAGTAATGTAATGCAATTTGATAAACTCGATTCCCCAGAATAAACATCGATGATCTAGGGTTTGGAAACTGAGAATAGTCTATTTAGAATGTGTTGCCTTTTTAGATTTGTTTTACACTTTTGATTCTTGTTAAGGCTTGTGAGTGTGTATGAAATAACTTGCAAGAGTAATAAGATAACATACAATAATAGAACACTAAAGTGTTTGATAAATAGTTAAAAGTTTACCTTATGCAAGATTTCTATTAATACTTGGAGACTTAAAGATATGATTAGAGTCCATTTGTAATTACTTTAAAAGAATAGAAGTAACTTTTGAATAAAAGTATACTTTACAAAGTAAAAGCATTTAACTGGATGAATAGGTGAAAGGGTAATTGCCCCTATGTGTGGTTTTGGTGATTAATGACAATCCCTATGGACTAATGTTTTCATTGAGTTTTATATGAAGGAATATTCCATAGGTCATGCTTGTAGTTCATGTGTTGGATTCAAGTATGTATGCCATGAAGATAAAGATATACCTTGAGTTTTGGCATCAAGATCATCAAATTGAAGAGAAGAATATGATATGTTCAAAATCTTGAGAGTGTGATCTCAATAGAAGAATTCAAGATATGGCTCTAAGCCGGTGTCATGATAGCCTCATTACTTGATCTATGGTTGACTAATATTTAGAGAATGTAATCAAATGAAGAATTCTTTATGTACCTCAATATATTGAGATAGACATGAGAAGATACTTGGTTGACCAATACAAAGAGTGAAGAGTGATTTCAAGTTGGTCAACAGATGAAGCATAAAGAATGTACCACATGGATCTTGTGGTATGGTAAGCCTTGTCATTTATGAATCATGAACTAACCCATTATATATGTGCCTTTGTGTTTTCCATATGGGATAGGTATCTTTCCATGGTAATGCTTCAAAAGTGAAGATCTTATATAGCCCATGAGAGGATGACATCAAGTGGTGATCGTCATCAAAGTTTGAGAAGGGCAAGTTCAAGATAAGCAACTCGAGAAGATCATTTGCTTGAAGCTTGCCATCCATATTGGTGATAATGGGCTTGTGAAGACATGTCTTAATGAATCTATCCCATAGTGGTGTATGGGGGAGCAAATTATGAGTCTTCACGAAGCAACAATGATCAAGTGGTGCATTCCGGCTTGGATGGAGCTTGAAGCGTTGTCATCAAGATCAAGCGGGATGCGCAAGGCAAAGGTATGGCCTTGCTAGGTTTTCCTTTTACCGGTCTCAAGGTGGTTGTTGGGAGACCGGGTTATAGGATAGATAGCCGCACTATCAAGAGGGGCTTTCGGTTGGGTAACTTGATCACATCATCGTAGGGAGCTCAAACCTTTGCATACTTTGCATCTTCCTATTTTGTTGCTTCTTGGTGTTTCTCCATGTGAGGTTCTTTAGCTTGTCTCTAGCTCTTCAACAAGCCCAAGTTCATCGAAAATGGAATTCGTATGCATCTTCTATGGCGTTTTCGAGTTTGAAGGTTTTACTGTTCTTCTTATAGGGAGGCTTCATACCTTTCCTAATTTGGTTCTGTCCTCCTTTTGTGGACTATGATGTTTTCATGCACCATATTGTAGAGCTTGTTGTCCTCATCAAAACAAGCCCAAGATCATCAAAATCGGAGTTCGGATGCAAAAGTTATTGCGTTTTTCGTGAAGTCTGTTTCATCCCGGTTGTGGATCCGGTTCAACCGAGCCCCACACCGGACGGTTCGGTTCCAGCTCCGGTAGACCGGATCTCAGACCGGATTTTCCGGTTTTCACGACCGAGTCTATTCCGGGTTGGCAAACAGAGGTATTTCAGTTTGTAGGTCGGTCCTCCGGCCTGGGGACCAAGTTTCCTGGTTCTGGGGCCGGTCCAACCGACTTTGGAACCGAGTTTTCGCTGTTTTCTCTCCAACGGCCATATTTGCTTTTCCCTATAAAAGGGGGTTCTTCCTCCAACATTTTTGGGTGTTCTTGAGCCCGAAATTGACCTCCATTGTTGACCCTCTTGATCTTAAGTGGATCACCCAAGGTTTATCGAAATCGGGGAGGAAGTGGTCAAAGGTATCTCCTCTCAAGCAACCCTGCAATCAAGATACAAGAAGTCTCTTGTGTCCCCAACACACCCAATACACTTGTCAGGTGTATAGGTGCACTAGTTCGGCGAAGAGATAGTGAAATACAAGTGGTATGGATAATTATAAGTGGTAACGGTGATAGAAAATAACTTGATGGCGTGGAAAAGACTAAAGGCAAACTGAAATAAAGATGAAAGCAAGCAAACATGTAACAGATCTAGTAGCAAACGAAGTTTCAATGCTTAGAAACAAGGCCTAGGGATCATACCTTCACTAGTGAACACTCTCATATAAATATCTTCGCTTTATGATACTACTCTTAACTACTCTCCGGTTGGACACTCTAATCGATGGTAGGGCTATAACAGCACATCTCAAAGTAAGTCTTTCCCATCTAGAAAACCCCACACTGTCACCTTGAGCACTAGATGAGTCCAACAAACACCACAATTTCATAAAGACATCCAACTCCAAATATAACTCATAACAAGTATGTGTAATCTCTAGCCTAAGTGCCACCATGGTGAGCACGTTGTCACTTTCACACACATGGGAAGAGCAGAGATTCATTAAAGCACTTGAGTACCAAGGTAGATCTACTAGATTACAAAGCTCATGATCTCAATAAGATCATGCATAGAGAGAGAGAGATGAACACATAGCTACCGGTAGAACCCTTAGCCTCGAGAGAGAACTACTCCCTCCTCATCATGGGAATCAACAATGGTGATGGAGATGGCGGTGGAGATCGATGGAGATGGCTCCGGGGGCACTTCCCTGTCCCGACAGGGTGCCGGAACAGAGACTTTCTGTCCCCCGAATCTCCCCTTCGGTGGCGGCGGCACTGTGGAACTTTTCGTGGCTGGAGGCTTGATGATTTAGGGTTTTGGTATCGGGAGGCTTCTTATAGGCGAAGAGGCAAGGTCGGTGGGTGGCCAGGGGGCCCACACCACCTGGTGGCGCGGCCAGGGCTAGCCCGCGCCACCACATGGTGTGGCCACCCTGTGGCCCCTCTTCGACTCTCCTTCTGGCTCCGTGAGTCTTCCGGGAAAATAGTAACTTTGGCTTTTGTCCCGTCCAATTCCGAGAATATTCATTTTCTGACTTCCTGGAACCAAAAACAGCAGAAAACATGCAACCGGCACTGTGGCATCTTGTTAATAGGTTATCCAAGAAATCATATGAGAAGTACTCCAAAGTTGGAACAAAACACAAGAAAGTAGATAAAACCAAGCATGGAATATCAAAAATTATAGATACATTTGCAATGTATCAACATCCCCAAGCTTAACTCCTGCTTGCCCTCGAGTAGGTAAGTGATAAAAAGAAAGAATAATTTTTGAGGTGACATGCACCATCAAAGACTTGATCAAAGTATTTGTAAAACATTCAAAGCTAGGATCATAGTACTTCAATCATAACATGAAAGACAAAGTTCTAGCAATAAGGCAAAGAAACTATGATGCAACATGAAAAGGCACAAACAAAATATTCATGAATAACAATCCTTTGCAAGACGTTTGTTTGTTTCACATAAAGAAAGCATAGCATAAAAGTATTCAGCTTGTCCCTCAATAGAGCAGCAAATATAAATTGCATAGGACACCTTCAAAGTTCATAAGAGTGACTAGATACAAAAGTTTAAAACAAGCAATATCAAGTTATGCATCAATCAACTAGTCTTGGGACAATGCACATAGAACTAAGAATGGCCACTATGCTCTCAAAGTAGGTGCATAAAGATAGAAGGTGGAGACTCAATATAATGGTGGAAGAAAGGCCTTCATAAAAGGAAGTAGGGATTCAAGTCTCATAAAGAGCTTCCAAAAATTATGGTACTTATAGCTTTCAGCTCTCGTTGCCCCTATCATAATCATCTTGAAGTGATTAAGGTTAAAGTGAACAAACTATGTTGTACATGCTTGACGAAGTATAAGTTAGAAATCTCATGTCCCTTGTATACGAGGGTCGCTCCTCATGCTACTCAAGTTTAGTCACCGGTAAGTTCTTGTCATAAGTACATGTGTATCATTGAGAACCGCCAACGGGTTACCCCTTGCCCGATGATACGAAAGAATCCCCATATCAAAATGACAAGGCAAGCAGACAACGAGCATCTCAACAATCTTGTTATTTACCATGGGAATATGGTGCTTTTTTCTCTCTTTCCTCTTTTCATAATCTCTTTTTTTCTCTTTTTTCTCAATATAGGACTCTTTTTTTCTAAGAAGAATGCTTCATAGACAACTCATTATGGTTACGCTGCAGGTTTCCACCATGTCAGCATGGATTAGACCAGCGGCCCAGGTGTTTCTCTAACACATATACATAACTCCATGGACTTACAAGCTCCCCTTTAATTTCACACCGACGACATCCATATACAAAAAAGCATGATATCAACTAGGTACAAGTACCAAGTGCAATGTTGAAAGCGTTCCCCATGAAAGCATGTCTCTGCTAATTCCCAACAAATAAGTGCAAGCATATACAACATAGACGACACAATGGTTCAAGTTTATTAGATGCAAAAAAGTAAAATGTGCCATCAAGTTCGTGAGAGCTTTAATCACTAGTTTTCTCATAACAAGTTTAACTTGGAAGGTAAACAAAGACATGAATATACTTGGAATAGCATAAGCTAGTAGGTAGGTATGGTGGAATCTTTGGAATAACTTGGTTTAGGGTGTTGGATGCATGAGTGGAACTCATACTTGGTTGTGGAGGCTAGTAAAAGACTAGGAGCGACAAACTAAGAGAGTAATAATGGCCATAATCATGCAGAGTGACAAAACATCATTGATCAAAGCATAAAGTGATACTACAAGTTGAAAACTAAAGGATCATAAAGGCTATGGTGACTTGGGATAGTCATAACATGGTGTGAGCATGCACCAAGTCAACCCAAATAAAGCATCAAAGGAGAATACCACAATACTATGCTTTAATATGCTAAAACAACGCATGATTCATCCAAGGCACATCAAGCAATGTCAATTGTTTATAACAAGTCATGCTACAGCAAAGAATACTAAGCATAAAGCCAAAACAATATCAAGCATGGCATGACAGAGCATAGGCTACAGTCAAAAACGAGCTCTTTTTACCACATAAGCATGAACTTTCCTACTCTTTTCCAAACCAAACCAAACTATTTGCAAACCAATGTATGAAAAAGGAGGTCCAACCAATTTATTCAGCAAACTAAACAAACCAAGAAAACGAAAAACAAAAACAAAAACGAAAAAGAAGACACTCCAAGAACAACACAACTGTGCATGAAACAATAAAAATAAAGCGTTTGGAAGAAACCTGATATTTTATGGATGAAGAAGGGGATGCCTTGGGCATCCCCAAGCTTTGATGCTTGTACTTCTTGAATATTTCTTGGGGTGACACGTGTGGCATCCCCAAGCTTGAGCTTTATTCCATCCTTCATCTCATTACTCATTTCTTCCATACACCTGAAATTATTCCTTCATACAAAACTTCACACGATATTTATTAGCAACATTAGTGCACTCAAAATAATAGGTCTTTAGGTTCAGTTCTAACACAAAATAAACTTCCATTATAACACTAGCTACTGTAGAACTTCCCTCAAAAAGCTCAATTCCCCAAAAGAACTCAAGAAGGAACCAACAAGAAGCAAATGCAGAAAATGGCAGAAATCTGTCAAAACAGACCAGCATATAAAGACGATTTGTTTTGAAGACCTTATGTTGCTCAAATCAAAAAGTGTTGAACTAATGAAAGTTAGATAACAACCTGGGGCAGAAGCACAAAAATTCACGCCTCAAAAAGACGTTCAGAGATTTTACACGAATTTTTACGGTGAAGCATAGAAATCTGTTTCGGGACAGCAACTTTCCCAATCATTACTTCTCTCTTATTAGAGGTTACTCTTGGCACAAAAAGCAAGTAAAAAGGATAAGGAGCATTTATTACAGAGATAATAACTTCCAAGACTCATCTAAAACTTTTGGGTTATCTCCCAATAAGTACTTTTCTTTAACGCCTTTAAGTTAGGCATGATAGTTTGAGAAGATGCTCACATAAGAAATATGAATTGAGATTAAAAGAGAGCATCAAGAAGAAAATTCAAAGCACATTTAAGTCTAACCCACTTCCTATGCATAGAAATCTTGTAAAGAAACAAGTCATGAAATCACAAAGCAACAAGCATAGGAAAGCAAAACAAGTGCAACTTCAAGACTTTCAACATAAAGAGGGGAAACTTAATATTGTTGAGATATATAAAACCATGTTTCCCTCTCTCATAATAACTTTCAGTAGCATAATGAATAAAATTAACAATATAACTATCACACAAAACATTCTTATCATGAGCAACATGCTTAAAAGAATTAATACTCTCCACATAAACATAGTCATTCTTATTAATTATGGTGGGAGCAAATTCAACAAAATAGCTATCATTATTATTCTCATCGCCATAATCATCAAATATAGGAGGCATATTGTAGTCATAATTAATTTCCTCCTCAATAGTGGGTGGACTGAAAATATCATATTCATCATTGTAATCATCATATATTGGAGGTTTGGTATCATCATAAGCAATAGAATAGCTATCTTCCAAAGCTAGGGAACTAAAAAGATCATTTTCATAAAAACTAGCTTCCCCAAGCTTATACTTTTCCATAGCATTAGCAATAATGATGTCCAAAGAATTCATACTAACAACATTGCTATTAGCATGCAAATAAAGTTCCATAGGTTTTTTAATTTTCTCTTCAAACACTTCATGTCCTAACTCAAGATAAATACTATAAAGCTCTCTATTTTTGTTGTTGTTTTCCATTAAGCCTAACTAGTGAAAACAAGAAACAAAAAGACAAAATTGCAGAATCTAAAGGAAATAACTTCGAGCACTCACAACGGAGGATGTGAGTACCTTTTACCTTACCTCCCCGGCAACGGCGCTAGAAAATAGGCGTTTGCCGTGGGAGGTTCTTATTCTTTAATCCTCCGGTGTGAATACCTTTTACCTTTCCTGTGGCGCCCCGCAAAAACCACTACTAGAAAATTGCGGTGTTTTTGATCATCATGACTGCATGCTTATGCCATCATGACACCTTGTATTTGAGCATCGTCATCATCATGCATGGTTTGTTTTAAAAACTATTTTCGAAAAGTTTGTTTTTGTTTTCTAAACGCCCCGTCTTTATTTCAAATCAAAACCTCGGGTCTCCGGAATATTTTGTTTTGTCTATCAACGGTTTTCAAAAGCCCCGTTTTAAATATTAAAATATCTATTTTATTTTTAGGGGCAGCCGTACCGGGCCGATCCGACCCAGTCGGCCACCCCCAGTACAAAAACCAGCCTACCCAAAACCTTTTTCTACCTAACCCTAATCTATCCAGCCCCCTCCACATCACCACAGCCACTCACGGCTCGCCACATCCCCCTGGCCCAAAATCCCACCCAATCAACCACTGCCACCTCCCTCCACTCCCTTCACACAGCTACCCCCACAGCCACCTACCCCCGCGCGGGCCCTACCTCCCGGGGTGGACAGACGCACCCGCATGCCACCAACCGCCCGTCCCTGCCGCGTGCTGGGTCCCACCCAACGACCGACAACGCTCCCCCGCACGCGTTCCCAGCCCCGACCACCTCGGTACCTCCGCCTCGACCTGGCCCACACCCAGGCCCTCTCCCGCTCGCCTCTCTCCACCTACCCCGTCTCCCCTCTCCTCCCGCTTACCCCGCTGGGTCTCCCCCGCCACCGGCACTCACCAGCACGCCACCTCGAGATGCCCGACCCCGACCGCGCCGACTCCTCCTCTGGCCGGAGCCCGCGTCTTCACCGTTCGACGACCGCCCTGCCGCCCCAAGCCGATGCTCCGCCACCTCTGCTTTCCCCGCATCTCCTCAGAGCGCTGCCGATTCGCCCTGCCGGCGACCCGCGCATCGCCGCTCACCGCGTCCCCGAGCCCCTCTCCCCGAGGTCGCCAAGCTCCACCACCATCGGCCCCTTCTCCGGCGCCTCTCGGTCCTCCTTCCCGCCAGGAAGCGCCCATCACCGTCCTCTCCTCCACCGCGAGCCTCCACTCTCCGGCCGGCCGTCCTCGCGTCGTCTTCCCCATCTCCGGCGTGCAGCCCCATCTCCTCCGCCTCGGGCCGCCTCAGTCGCTCCGCCTCGCTTCGCCGGACCGCCGCGCGCCTCCGCCTCGGGCCTCCTCCGCTCCGGTCGACCCCGGCCACCTCATCACCGCCTCACCATCCCCTCCGTTCGTGCCCTTCTGCAAGCCACCTTTCGGCCATCTCTAGCGCCTCGCCGCTGCGTCCCTCGGCCCGTGTGCGAGTCACCGGTGTTCCTCCTTGTCGCCGCGGCCCAGGCACCTGCACCATCCTGCGAGCGTGCCGCTGGCCGAGTCTACCATGACCTCCTCAGAGCCGTACCACCTGTCGGCCTCGTGTTATCCTCCTCCAGCCTGTGACCGCGTGGCTCGTGTCGGTGTCTACCCGGAGACCTATCTCTACGCGCCTTCAAGGTGTTTAGCTGTATGCCTGACCGGGTCTCTGCTACACTAGTCTATCAAGCGAACGCTTCCGCTTTGGAACCCGAATATCTCCATCTCGGACGCCAAGATCTACTTCTAGGATGGCAAGATCTCCCTCACGGACCCAAAGCCCGTGATAATGTGGAACCAAGGTCGCCATCGTCAATGAAACCGGTACACCAAGACCTTCGCACATGGATGCTCACCGACAAGACCGGCTCAATGCCGATGGGTTCGAGGGATGTACATGGTGCCACTAGAAGACCGCCAAGATCGCCACTAGAACGACAAGTACTTCACCCTGGACTTCAAGGTCGCCGACACGGAACGCCGAGTTCTTGAACTTGGATGACAAGACCGTCGACATGAAATCGAAGGACGTCGCACGCCAAGTTCTTCTCCTCGAACGCCATGACCATCTGCACGGACCCGAAGACCACCGGTACCCGATCCATTCAAGTTCGCCATCGACGACAAGGTCGACCGCTTGGAACCCAAGTTCTCTGTCTTGACATGACAAGTTCTCCATCTTGTATCCGAACCTGGCTATTCCCGTCGAACCCTGAGACCGAACCCCGGACCCCCAGAACCCAAGATCTTCCGAACCCAGATGTGTGAACCTTTTCCTGAGCCCCTATTTTTATAAATGCTATATATAAAACTTGTGGCATATTAAATTGTTCATCTCGCATGCATATCATGTGGGTTGGGGGCACTATGCCGATTCACCTCTTAATTAAATATGGAGTCTCTATGCGGGATATCTTTGTCTTATTCCGGACTCCATTTAAATTGGTGTAGCGAACCGACGCCATGTTTTGCCTTGTTAATACAGCATTTAATCTGCGGGGTTTTAAACAATTTGAACCGTTTAATTAATTGTCGGGACCCCGGTTCCGCTTAATACTGCCTAATTGCACCGCATCTGCATCATATCATAAACATACCGGATCTTCTGCCGTAGTATTAAATATTGCATCCGGTGTTTCTTCTAGTGTTTGCTTCTTCGCAGACTAGGCCGACGAGTGGATGCGAGTATCGACAGGTTCTCCGGATACGATCCGTCGGCAGTGTTTTCCCAGGCGAGCATCTCTCCCCCTTCTACCTATTTTGCATTTATAGTCTTTATTTCCTCCTGTTGATCTATTTCTATCCGTGTCGCGATGCTTTAGTTTCCGTACACTAGCTATACCCCGTGCAGCCTCTATATTGCCTTGGACACCTCCTATTACCCGTGGTTGGTAGATAGCTGGCCTTACGAGTCGTAGTTGCTTGCTCAGGTGCGATCTTGTGTTGTCGAGTACCATAGTTGTTGGAATGATGGCAGATGTTTATTTGTGGAGATGCTTATTGGTAGAGATATTCATGGCTTAAATACAACTATTAAAATGCTAGATATAACTAATGCAGAGGCATCGGTGGGCAATAGATGTTATGTGATTCTTCCACGCTCACTTGTGTCCCGTAGGACCCCGAGTACTTGATACCTGTTCCTTGACTATTCGCACTATCCACATCCGGGAGGCCTTATGGACCCCCCTGAGCCAGAGCTTGATTCATTTCTATTTCTTGGGGCCACAAAGTAGTTTGGGGATTTATTACTATCCTGTACTTATGCCATGTTTTACTGCTTTATTTAAGATTGTGCGTGGAGCAGCTGTATTGTTTAGGATTGCGGAGTATTTTCGCGGTATCGACAAGCCTAGTCACACTTTCGGGTTCCCAGTCGTTTACAGCCATTGGCGCAAACCTTGGGTCTGTCTCGGAGCCGGCCAACTTCGTTGCGGGTAGCTTAATGGGGTGGCCCCCTGAAATATTTCTGAATCTTGTGATCGCTTTGTCGTGAATGCCTCGTTGGGTTTTGAGTTGGTTTTTCCGAGGTTGATCGAGTGTGTGTTGCTATTTATGCACCCCTGCAGGGTAAAACTTTCTGAAAGCCGTGTCCGCAGTTATGGACGACTTGGAGCACAGTACCTCGATCATAGACAAGCATAACTAAAGTAGTGCTATAAATTTGACTTAATATGTGATTAGTAATCAGCTCAAGTATAACGGAATGGATATTAAAAAATGCCAACAGCTAGTGGTTCTGGGTTGTTTTGTGACATGCTATACCTGTCTAGTAAGTATTGCAACTCCAACGGAATGTGATAAAAGTGCCAACAACTGCTGGGTTTTGGGATTCCTTAGGACAATTATATCTGACTAGTAAATGTTCTAACTACAACGGAATGGTAATTAAAACTGCCCACTACTTATGCTATCAGGATGACTCATGCTATCTATATCTGATTAGTAAGTGCTGCAACTATAACGGAATGAGTAAAATTGCCAACTGTGTGAGTTCCTCGGTCCGACTTCCTCGTTTGGTCTCGAGGGGGAAATACCAGGATGGGTTTGTTTGGTGTTAGCTTCAGGTTGGATCCGAATAGGTCTTTCTTATCCCTCTCTGATAACCGCCAGTGTAACGAGTCTCTATAGGTTGTTTAGTGCCGCTGCGCTGCCGCTTCAGCCCACCATACCTATGTAGGCGAGAGCCGCCGAATTCTAGCCTCGCCATGTACTGGCCTTAGTACTGACGCTCCTCTTTTTCCTTTGCCCTTTGTCGGCACCCCTTTTGTTTAGCAGGTTTGAGATCGCCGTCGTTAGCAGGGTTACCCTTCCGGCTTGGCCTGGGCAGGGTTATGGACGCCATTGGTTATTCTTCAGGGCTCTTAGCCCCATTTGCATCTTGTCCTTAGTCGGACGCTCTATCGTTTTCAAGGTGATTTGGATCTTTGGATATTATATCTGTATTCTTGACTCGTTGAGTCACTGTTGTATATATATTTGTTCTGTGGGTCCCATCGAGGACTGTTGTGTAATGTTATTACTTTGTTTTCCACCCGCACGAAAGTGCCTAGTGGGCGTCCTTGAATCGTTTCTATGCGGGTTTGGCAGAAAGGGCTAAAACGTGCATAGGGCCGATTTGAGGGTGTTACATTTCCTGCCCGGCAACGGCGCCAGAAAATAGCTTGATGTCTACGCACTTCTATTCTTGTAGACAGTTGTTGGGCCTCCAAGTGCAGAGGTTTGTAGAATAGCAGCAAGTTTTCCCTTAAGTGGATCACCCAAGGTTTTTCAAACTCAGGGAGGAAGTGGTTAAAGGTATCCCCTCTCAAGCAACCCTGCAATCAAGATACAAGAAGTCTGTTGTGTCCCCAACACACCCAATACACTTGTTAGGTGTATAGGTGCACTAATTCGGCGAAGAAATAGTGAAATACAAGTGGTATGGATAATTATAAGTGGTAACGGTGATAGAAAATAACTTGATGGAGTGGAAAATACTAAAGGCAAACTGAAATAAAGATGGAAGCAAGCAAACATGTAACAGATCTAGTAGCAAACGAAGTTTCAATGCTTAGAAACAACGCCTAGGGATCATACCTTCACTAGTGAACACTATCATATAAATATCTTCTCTTTATGATACTACTCTTAACTACTCTCCGGTTGGACACTCTAATCGATGGTAGGGCTATAACAGCACACCTCAAAGTAAGTCTTTCCCATCTAGAAAACCCCACACTATCACCTTGAGCACTAGATGAGTCCAACAAACACCACAATTTCATAAAGACATCCAACTCCAAATATAACTCATAACAAGTATTTGTAATCTCTAGCCTAAGTGCCACCATGGTGAGCACGCTGTCACTTTCACACACATGGGGAGAGCAGAGATTCATTAAAACACTTGAGTAGCAAGGTAGATCTACTAGATTACAAAGCTCATGATCTCAATAAGATCATGCATAGAGAGAGAGAGATATCAACACATAGCTACCGGTAGAACCCTTAGCCTCGAGAGAGAACTACTCCCTCCTCATCATGGGAATCAGCAATGGTGATGGAGATGGCGGTGGAGATCGATGGAGATGGCTCCGGGGGCACTTCCCCGTCCCGGCAGGGTGCCAGAACAGAGCCTTTCCGTCCCCCGAATCTCCCCTTCGGTGGCGGCGGCGCTGTGGAACTTTTCGTGGCTGGAGGCTTGATGATTTAGGGTTTTGGTATCGGGAGGCTTCTTATAGGCGAAGAGGCAAGGTCGGTGGGTGGCCAGGGGGCCCACACCACCTGGTGGCGCGGCCAGGGCTAGCCCGCGCCACCACATGGTGTGGCCACCCTGTGGCCCCTCTCCGACTCTCCTTCTGGCTCCGTGAGTCTTCTGGGAAAATAGTAACTTTGGCTTTTGTCCCGTCCAATTCCAAGAATATTCATTTTCTGACTTCTTGGAACCAAAAACAGCAGAAAACAGGCAACTAGCACTGTGGCATCTTGTTAATAGGTTAGTCCAAGAAATCATATGAAAAGTACTCCAAAGTTGGAACAAAACACAAGAAAGTAGATAAAACCAAGCATGGAACATAAAAAATTATAGATACATTTGCAATGTAGGTGGACCAAGTTTAAAGACATATTTGGTGGGTCCATTTCTCATAGGGTCGGTGGTATCTCCGAGGATCTCTCTTCTCCTTCACATCATGAAGAGCTCAAAGTGTCTTCCACCTCTGGCCATGATGAGATTTCAATTCCCTCTACTTCACCTACATGTGACAAGTCACAAGGTAATGGCATGGTGAGTGGTGAAATCATATGTAATGATGGTAGTGGTTCTCTTTACACCAATGATTCATGTTCTATAAATGCTAATGGTGTAGAGAGTTTGGACTTAAGCACTTCTTGCAACGATAATTATATATTCCCTTGTGTTGCTAGTCCTTGCATATTGTCTAGCAATTATTTGAGTACTAGTGTAGATGATATGCTTGATTTGTCTTATTCCAATAAACAAAATGCTTCTATTTCCTTTAGTTGTGTATCTAACAATGTAGAGGAAATCAAAAACCCTATGGAGCAAGACACACAATCATGAATGAAGATTCAAGAATATCCTCATCTTCATCCTCCCGTGCTCACATGTGCCTTATGGCAAGAGGATCAAAGGTATCTCCTACTTTGGATCCCAAGATATCTTCTCTAGATAATAGAAATGATAATAATGATAGTGATGATGACCTTGATGAGGATACTAGAGCTCTTGTGCTTGAGCTGACCTTTTTGTGTACCTCTCTTTGTGTTAATAATAAGGTTGTTGCTTGTATCAAACACGTTATGGACACCATAACTAAACAAACTGAAACCATAGAGGAGTTGGATTTCCAACTTGATGATGGGAGTCGGAGATTCAATCTCCTTAAGCAAGAGATTGCCGAGGAGAAGCACACTAATTGTCTCCTCATACAAAAAATTGAATCTTATGAGCTTGAAAAGGAAAAATCAATTAATGATGCTAGTGCTACTAACTCTACTTCTTGTGAAGCATCTACCCTAAAGGAGAATGTTGAGTTAAGGGCTCAACTTGAGTTGCTAACTAGCAATTATGGGAAATTGGAAGAAAGTCATGAAAATCTCTTGGCCTCTCATAATGATCTTCTAATCTCCTATGATGGGCTAAAGTTAGCTTGTGAGGCAAGTATCACTAAGGTAACATCTTGTGAGCCTCATTTGGACATTAGCACAACTTCTACTCAAAATGTTATTTTGCCATGTGCTAGTTCTAGTGATCCTTCTTGTCATACTATTGATAAAACTTGTGTTGGATTACTTGCTTTGCCTTGTTGCTCTAACAATGAAGCTTCCACTTCCTCTAGTACCTCTATTTATACTAACCATGTAGAGAAAATGAAAGAGCTCAAGGCCCAAGTCACTTCTTTGAAGAAAGACTTGGAAAAGAGTCATGAAGGCAAATCCACACTCGATAATATTTTGAGTGTGCAAAAATGCCCCAATGATAAAAGTGGACTTGGATTCAACTCCAATAACAAGAACAAGTCCAAGAGAAACAAGAAGAAGAGCCAAGGCCAAGTTAAGGATCCGACCAAGATTATTTGCTTCAAGTGCAAGGTTGTAGGACATCATGTAAGATCTTGTCCATTGAAGAAAAAGCACTTGAATGAGAAGCAACAAGGGAAGCAGCCACAATGTCAAGGTGAAGACCAATCTCAACCTCAAGTTGAAGCTAGGCCACTTCCTAAGAAGAATCAAGATAAGACTCCCCAAGACAAGAAATCAATAAAGAAGAGAAAGGGGAGCACTTGTTGCTACATATGTCGTGAGAAGGGACACTTGGCCTCTTCATGTTCAAATGGTACCTTATCTAACCCTATCATTGTTGATGATGATTATTCTCTTGGGAAGGATAAGGATGGCAATGTGTTTGCCAAGTTTGTTGGAACTCAAAGTGGTGTTAAGAAAAGAGCCATTTGGGTTGCCAAGCCTATTGTGACTAACCTCTTAGGACCCAACTTGGTTGGGGACCAACAAGCTCAAACTTGATCAATAGGTGTTTGTGGAGGGCATTGGAGACTTGGCTAACTCATGAAGAATTAAGGGATCTTCATATATTATATTTTATAAATCCAAGTTATAAGGATTATCATCTCCCTACCATATAACCAATGCGCCTCTTTGCGGCAATTCAAACTCAACTCTTTATATTGTAAGTTACTTGCCTCTTTACATGTTTTGGTCTTGTACCAAGTATGTGTTTGTATTTGTTGTGCCTCATGCTTTATTATTTTGTGTATTCAAGTATGTCTAGGTGTTTGGCACATCATGTACTCGTGTGTTTTGTTTTGAGCCTCTAATGCATCTTGATGATATCTTATTTGGCTTTAGAGTGGTTAATGGACCATCCCATTTTGGGTGAGTGATATGCCTCGCGCATCTCTCATACCTTAAAATGTGTGTACATGAGTACTACCACTTAGTATTGATATTGCAAGATTATCTAGTCACTATGTGGTGTGTCATACTCAGGAGAAATTCAAATTCTAAATGTCCATTAATTATCTCTAGTTGAGGTTGTTTTTCCTCTTATTAACAAAAAATTGAATACCACATTATGGGGGAGTAATATGCTAATTTTGCATATCACAATCCTAGGAAATGTGAACATATGAGGTGGTGCCACTTAGAGTTGATATTGTTGATTATCTTATATCTAGGTGGCACGTGAGCTCAAATAACGTCCTAATTTTTGTTAGAAGCTTTTATTGCTTGTCTTTTCGGTCTTTGCTTGAGTAAGAAATTCTTGGTGTGGCCTTCCTCAAATGCATATCTCTATATCTTATTTCGGAGACATTTGCTTCAAGTTATTATAATCATTGCTTTGCATGATTGTGTGACTAGTTAAAGCTATCAAGAATCTCTATCTTTGCATAGTGCTTAATCTTTTTATTATAATCCTATGCTTTTTAGTGTGAAGATTTATCTTTAATATCCATGCAATATACCACCGAAAATAAATTCCAATACACATATTGTCTTCGACAATTGATATACTTGGGTGTGGTAGCATTTGTGGATCATCTTCACCTTGGATTTCACCTCCTATTGCCTTTTTTTCTTTCCAAAAATTGTTGTGGCTCCCATTGTCTTCTTTGGCTTTTGAACATCTCTTTGATGGTGATTTTGATTATTACCAAATGTGCTTTTAGTGGAAGACAAACCTTTTCTTCTCGGAACCTTGTGCCATTGTGAAAAGTGTTAAGGGTTTGGTTTATTTATTGAAACCTTGCTCTTTTGGGAGTCTGTTATCTCATTCTTTCTTCTCTATGTTATTTGCTTGAATGAGATAAATCTTTTAGCATTTGTGTTTTTATCTCATCTTTTATGCTCAATAGTTTTTTCTTGGTTCATTTGTTGAACTTTGTTGAACAAATCTTGTGTTGATTTGATTCTTTGATATAGTTTGGACAACAAATGTGTTTTGTCACACCTTGTATGCCTTCTTGAATATTTTGGTGTTTTGTCCAAATTATATATTCATTGGTTCTTGAAAGTCTCGTGCATGCATGTTTACTAAATGTATATCTTATATCATCTTTTGCTTTCTTTGATACAATATATAGGGTATACTCCATCAAATCCTTAAACGGCTATGATGTGCATGAAATTCAAATTTCATCTCTAAATATGCACATATTTTTATGGAGTATGTCCTATGTGTTATGGTTAGTCTAACCACTTTGGACCCAATAAGTTTGGGGACCAATATGTACTTAAATGTTGTTTTAGGTACATTGGATATGCAATGGATGCTTGTCTTATCTATAAGGAACGTGTTGTCACCACATGATAATTGGATCCAAGCTAGGATGATCGAAGAATTCTTATCTACTACATCATACCATTGCTATCTTGGTAACAAGTATCTTACTCATGCATACTATTCTTCCATCCAATCTGTTGTAGGTTGCATCTTGGCATGAATTTATTTGTTTGTAAATGTTGTGGTTCTTGCAAGGATCTTTGAAAGACTTTTCTATCCTTATTGCTTATGTGAGTAATTTGAGATGATGCATATAATGGGGAGTATATAAAATCATGTTCATGATTCACCAATCCCAAATATGCCTTCTAGCAATTTATTGCATATCAATTCCTCAAGGTACTCTCATGTGCAATATTGTTGAAATTTTATTGAATCCTTCCTTTTGATACTTGTTGCCTTTCTCAAAATATCCCAACTAGCATTAGTTCCCTTAGTGTTAGTTGTGATGTTTTTGAGGTTTTCTTTTTTTTATCCGGTGAAGTTCATTGATATACCATAATAGAAAATAGAGACATAGGCTATATATATGCACTTAAGCAAAATATCATTTTTTTTGGTATATCTTATGACTTCCTCTTGGATATCATGTTTTCTTATCTTTATTAACCTCTCATGTGTGGATGTTTCCTTGTGGATTATTCTCATGTTTTCCCAATTAGAGACTTATATACACAAGAGTGTTAATTCTCGCCTTGATATCCTCGCCTTTTGCCAACCATCTCACTTATCTGCTTAGTTTTTAATGGTTTTGGTATGGTCTTGATTTATGAGTGTTCGGTTTACTTTTATTGCATCTTCGCGCACTCATATCTCATATTTGGTTTATTTTGGACTTAAGCTTGTCTTGACAAGTGTATTGATTTATATCTATACTCCTTGTATCTTGGTTATGTTCTAAATGATATAGAGGGAGCGAGGATTCCATGTTTGTGCATATTGTATTCAAATGAAACAACTAATTTATGCACGAACCTTGGGGAGCTTCCTTATTTCATTTAGAGCACTATTTGTCCATTTGATTATTTGGATCTTTTGATTGCTTGCTTCATCCGTTGAAGTTTCTTCACCTTGTTATCCTTTTAGCAATATTTGATCCTCAATATAGTTGATTTCCTCCAAGTATTCGTCATTGGATATGTGCATATGATTTCACTCATATTATGAGAAATGCACACCTTGGGAGGAACTTGAACTATATTAGCCTTCTAACTTTGTCATCCATTTTGGCACTTGTTGTCAATGGGGGAGAAGTTTAGAGGGTTTTAAGGGAAATGGTTTTATACTTAGGATTGGTTTGTTCTTAAGTGTTTGCCTTTCATGCATTTCATCTTTATTATGTATTGCATGGTTGAATATATAGTGGAAACTCTCCCAAAGGTTATGCTTGACAATATATGCAATAAATTCAAGTTCATCACACGTGCATATATTGTGGGGGAGTTTTCTCTATGTATGTTGGTTCTACTCACATCTCTTGCATTAGTTGTAGTTTGTGTGAGTAGAATCGGTTTTGATATGGGCTAGTATCTTTGTGTTGCTTAACCATATCAAATACAACCTTTTGTATACAACTTATTATCGCATAAGTTGCATACTTGTTTCTAATATTCATTATATAAACCCTCTTGTTGTGATTGTCATCAATTACCAAAATGGGGGAGATTGAAAGGGTAATTGCCCCTATGTGTGGTTTTGGTGATTAATGACAATCCCTATGGACTAATGTTTTCATTGAGTTTTATATGAAGGAATATTCCATAGGTCATGCTTGTAGTTCATGTGTTGGATTCAAGTATGTATGCCATGAAGATAAAGATGTACCTTGACTTTTGGCATCAAGATCATCAAATTGAAGAGAAGAATATGATATGTTCAAGATCTTGAGAGTGTGATCTCAATAGAAGAATTCAAGATATGGCTCTAAGCCAGTGTCATGATAGCCTCATTAGTTGAGCTATGGTTGACTAATATTTAGAGCATGTAATCAAATGAAGAATTCTTTATGTACCTCAAGATATTGAGATAGAGCATGAGAAGATACTTGGTTGACCAATACAAAGAGTGAAGAGTGATTTCAAGTTGGTCAACAGATGAAGCATAAAGAATGTACCACATGGATCTTGTGGTATGGTAAGCCTTGCCATTTATGCATCATGAACTAACCCATTATATATGTGCCTTTGCGTTTTCCATATGGGATAGGTATCTTTCCATGGGAATGCTTCAAAAGTGAAGATCTTATATAGCCCATGAGAGGATGACATCAAGTGGTGATTGTCATCAAAGTTTGAGAAGGGCAAGTTCAAGATAAGCAACTCGAGAAGATCATTTGCTTGAAGCTTGCCATCCATATTGGTGATAATGGGCTTGTGAAGACGTGTCTTAATGAAGCTATCCCATAGTGGTGTATGGGGGAGCAAATTACGAGTCTTCACTAAGCAACAATGATCAAGTGGTGCATTCCGGCTTGGATGGAGCTTGAAGCGTTGTCATCAAGATCAAGCGGGATGCACAAGGCAAAGGTATGGCCTTGCTAGGTTTTCCTTTTACCGGTCTCAAGGTGGTTGTTGGGAGACCAGGTTATAGGATAGATAGTCGCACTATCAAGAGGGGCTTTCGGTTGGGTAACTTGATCACATCGTCGTAGGGAGCTCAATCCTTTGTATACTTTGCATCTTCCTATTTTGTTGCTTCTTGGTGTTTCTCCATGTGAGGTTCTTTAGCTTGTTGCTAGCTCTTCAACAAGCCCAAGTTCATCAAAAACAAAATTTGTATGCATCTTCTATGGCGTTTTCAAGTTTGAAGGTTTTACCTGTTCTTCTTATAGGGAGACTTCATACCTTTCCTAATTTGGTTCTATCCTCCTTTGTTGGACTATGATGTTTTAATGCACCATATTGTAGAGCTTGTTGTCCTCGTCAAAACAAGCCCAAGATCATCAAAATCGGAGTCCGGATGCAAAAGTTATTGCATTTTTCGTGAAGTCTGTTTCATCCCGGTTGTGGATCCGGTTCAACCGAGCCCCACACCGGACGGTCCGGTTCCAGCTCCGGTAGAACGGATCTCAGACCGGATTTTCCGGTTTCGCGACCGAGTCTACTCCGGGTTGGCAAACAGAGGTATTTCGGTTTGTAGGTCGGTCCTCCGGCCTGGGGACCGAGTTTCCCGGTTCTGGGGCCGGTCCAACCGACTTTGGAACTGAGTTTTCACTGTTTTCTCTCCAACGGCCATATTTGCTTTTCCCTATAAAAGAGGGTTCTTCCCCCAACGTTTTTGGGTGTTCTTGAGCCCGAAATTGACCTCCATTGTTGACCCTCTTGAGCTTGCTTCCTCTCCCTTCCCTCCTATGATTCTTGCATCTTTTTGAGGGCTTTGGAAGAGGAGATCTAGATCTACAATCCCCACCAATCAATTCCTCCTCTAAGTGAGGGGAACCCTTTGGATCTAGATCTTGAAGTCATTAGTTGACTTCCACCATTGTTCTTCCTCTCTAATTCCTCCCTAGCACTTTTTGCTTTGGTGGGATTTGAGAGTGAGGGATTTGAATGCCCTTGGTGTTCTTGCTTTGCATTCTTGCATAAGTGTTGAGCTCTCCACTATGATTTGTTTGAGTGAGAGACCGTGAGCTTGTTGCTCTTGGAGGGTGACCTCCTAGTTGGCTTGGCGGTTGGTGCCGTGGTGTCCTCTTCGTGGAAGATTGTGAAGGGACCCGGGCTTCTCCTTCGTGGAGCTTGTGAAGTGGTTGTAGAGCTTGCCATCTCCGGAGTGGATGAAAAGCTAGCCATAAGGAAAGGGTCTATTCCTTCGTGGGATAGACTCGGAGAAGAAGGTGAGCCTTCGTGGCATTGGGAAATCCTTCGTGGAATCCCACACCTCTCCAACGTGACGTACCTTACAATAAGGGAACACGGGAATACATCTTCGTCTTCGCGTGCCTCGGTTATCTCTATACCTGAGCTTACTTTCCTTGTGCTATCCATCGAGCTTGAAGTACTTATATCTTTCTTATCACTTGTGGTATATTTATCTTGTGCTATCTTGCTTAGCTTATCTTGTTGTTGGTGCACTTAGTTGAGCCTAGTGTATTTAGGTTTTGTGCTTGTAAAATAAACGTTAGTTTAATTCTGCATTCTATCAAGCCAAAACCGTAATAGTTTTGAAATTGCCTATTCACCCCCCCCTCTAGGCAACATCTCTATCCTATCAATAGGCATTCCTAGGGTTTTCTCTTAACTCAAGTTATTATGAAAGAAACATGGCCTTGATTAAGTTAAGTGGATTACTTATACTTAAGACTTGTCTATCCGTGATATGAGATGATATTATAGTGTGTTCACTTCATAATGCTTCCCAGAGGTTAATTAAGAGTGTTAATACTTCTATTTGAGTAGTGCTTTCTTATCATTATAATTGAATGGATTTGTTTATCTCCTTACAAATGAGTGGTTATAATTTATAAACATGGAAACAACATAACTTAAATTGCTTATGAATGATCTTTGGGTTTTCAATACATTTATAAACTTGTGAGAGAAATAAGGGTAAAAGAGTTTATTAAGTCAAAAATATTATTATTGGGGATTTTATATTTGATAAGATCCTTTTGGGAAATAATATACCTTTACTTTTAAACGACGATCTAAGAAAAATGGTTTTAAGATATTTTGAGTTATTTTGTTTTATATAGGTACACTTAAGATTATTATTATAATTATAGCCTATATGAATAATAGCAAAAACATGAGCAACTTTTATATAGCATTTTATAAATTATTGAATAAAGAAAATAAGTTTAAATAGTTTTATTAGATCCTTAAGCTTTTATTTTCTTTAAAATTAGTATATCACATTTTTAATATGTAGATGCTATTTTTGTGATAAGTTTGGTGTGTTATAAATATTTTATGATTTTTAAATAATAAGATATGTTTTTATAAGTTTTATTACTTTATAAAATACTTAAGAAATAATAAATATTTATTTAAGTGGCATAAAAATATATGATTATAGTTTATAATTATATATCTTTTTTCTAAGAATTTTGATATATTATATTCCCTCCGACCCAAATTAGTTGACTCAGATTTGTCTAGATTCGACTGTATCTAGACTTGTTTTAGTGCTAGATACCTCCGAATCTAGATAAAACCAAGTTAACTAATTAAGATCGGAGGGAGTACTTATTTTTAAGAATTTTAAATAATAAAATATGCCCTTTTTAAGGTTTATAGTTAATAGAATATTTAATAAATAATAACATATTTTATTTAGGTTGTATAACAAAATATGATAATAGAGTTAAATTGTAGAGTTTATTTTTCTAAAAAAATTGATATATAATTCATATTTTTCTGAATTATAAAACAAAAGTTATTGAATTTATAAGGTTTAATCAATTTCTGAAAATCCTAAAAACAAAATAATTAAATGGTTTTACTATGTCATGCTGACGTCAACGAGTGGTGGCGTTATTTTTCACCGGGGCTAATTCTAGCCCCAGTCACTGACTGGTGGGCCTTAGGCCACGTCAGATGCCACCTGTGCACAAACCAAGTCAAACCGGATGATTAGGCTAGGGTGATGCGAGCATGACAATATGCTTACATAAACCGATGATGATCCTGAGATCATCGATCGAATCCTTCGATCTATGCCACACGAGGATGAGCGGGTGGGATATCTAGATAGAGCGCGACAAGGTGAGTGAGGTGGTAGCGGCACCGCCAGGATATGGTCACCGGAGTATGGCCGGCGGCGAGCTACAATAGCGACATGCTCGGGCTCACGCATGCAGGGCGCTACAAAGGGCTACAGGTGGATCGGAAAGGACTAGTGGAAGCGGGAACTCACCGGGAATGCGTAGGGCTCATCGGAGAGGCGAAACAAGGTCGAGAATGACGGCGAGCGGCGGTGACTGTCGATGCGGAGGATCTTCGATTCGGTCGATTGGAAGCGCAAGGGCAAGTGTGGCCTAGGTAGGAAGAGCGAGGAGACCATGATGGTCACGACCATGGCCTCAACGAAGCTTAGAGCGATCGGAGACGGCGAGGATGACGGCCACCGGCGAGAAAGGATTCTCGTGAGAGAGCGCGAGAAAGGAAGATAAGGGTATGAGGAAGGAGAGAGGAGCATTGCGGTTCTTATCTGCTGCCCCAGAGGCAGTGGTGAGCATCGTAACGCAGCGGAGATCGACGACAGCTGTGTCGGCACGCAGCTGCCTGTTTGCATGAGGGTGACGATGGGGTGAAAGAGGATGAACCGGTATGGGCCGGCTTTGGGCCAAGTGGGTTGTGTCAAAGCGAGCAAAAAGACTGTGGCGACGTGCGCGACAGCGGATAGAGAGGAGGGAAGATGGGACGCGGGCCAGAACTGATCTACTTTAGGTTTTCCATCCTTTTCTTATTCTTTTCTATTTTGTAATTCATCTTTAATTCGAATTTCAACATAGTTAAAACACCAAAACTTCAGTATTTCAAATATTTCAGTGGTCATTATACTAGTTAATTGCCCTAATTTTGCTGTAGAAAATCCCAGGTACCTCAGGGTTCATTAGAACTATTTGGTTTTTAATTATTTTATATATTTGTACGAATCCTATTTATTTGTGAGATGTATATGAGAAAACTCATGAATAATTTAGGTTTAAGTCTTTGTTTCTTATTTAGAAACCTTCTTCAAACTATGCTTTTATTTATCTATTAATAAGTGTGGTTTAAGATATCTATAAAATGATTAGAGAGGCCTCATATAATAATTACTATATAAAGTTAATGCCTTAATGTGGTGGTGACTAATGATTGCAAGAGTCTTGGTGATGGCATTATATAAATTAATAACTATGACGGAGGTAGAAGTTAGGGTTTTGAATTGCAAATGTTTACCCGAAGATTTAGATGACTTATTATACTTATGCTCTTTTATGAATATTATTAAAGATCAAAGCCAAGGCACATTTCCTCAAAGTTTGTGATAATGGATTGAATCCCAATCTATAGTAAGATTATACGATTGTTTTCTGAAGTGACTTATGAGAAAGATATGATAGTAATGGTTCCTAAGCACATATGGTTTTAATATTTTAAAGTAACAAAGATGTGCTTGAGTGATTGGCTATAGGAAAATATCCCTACAAATAATCATTACCTTAAATGGTTAATCAAGCATATGGAATCTCTATCAATCTGGCTATAAAACTAAGGTTGAATGTTCATCAAGAATTCTTATCTTCAATACTTCATATTCCTTGATTCCTACTTAAGGAATTTCTTTCCTAGATATACTACTATTTCACATCTATCATCATGTAGTAACATGATGATCTTTACTTCAGAAGTATATTCTTACCAATAATTCCTACTTCTAAATCCATTTGTAAATCTAATGAGCTTGACACTAAAGCTCTACATATTCTCCTTATAGAGATAACTCTCATCTCTAGAATACTTCTAATGAATCCAAATTCATTTGATTACTTACTCTCATCCTTTATGAATTACTTAACAATCTTACTTATAAATCTCTAAAGCTTGTCACTGAAGCTTTACATATACTTGTCACAGCTACACTTTCTTATCTCAATTACTAATGATAACCTCCAATCCATCAAGTAACTACTTTTAACTCCATTAATCACTAATATTTCTCCAATAGATGTTTATAGCAATTCCTACTTCACCTCAAGTGTGTACTACTCTCTAGGGAATAATTCTACTACTATAACTCAATGTTTCACTAGTATGAGCTTGGTCATATTATCTTAACTTTAGCTACCTCCAGTAACTCATACTTCCACTTCCTATTACACCATTGTGACTTGCCATGACTAACCTAGGATAACATATCTATACTAGGGTTTAATCATGTTCTCTCCACTAGTGTCACTTTTGTATCTTATTAACATTAACTCCTAGTGACTTAATCATGATCATTATATGCCTTTGATCATTTATGGCTTGGGTTTCCATTTGGTTAGTCAAAACTTTCACCAATACAACACTAAACTTATATCATAATTATCTTCTTAGAAGCTCCACTTGACTAAGAGATATTATTAAATGACTATACCTACTTGATCCAATAATATAACTCCTTGGTAACTATCTTCAAAATTCATTCTTATGATCCTCTTTGTTACCACATATATCTTTATTTCTGATAACTCTTCTATTCCATTCAGGAGTGAGTTAACTCCACCAATCACCATATTGATTTGGTTCTTTTCAAACACTCTCATCCTAAAGATGATATCTAAAACTAGCATAACTACTTACCTCTTCTTACTTCTTTCTTTAAGAACTTTGAAATGGATGCTATGATAAGGCAAGAGTTGATAGATCAAGAATTGATAGATCAAGAATTGATAGATCAAGAATTGTTAGATCAAGGATTGATCACCCAACATTGATGATCAACAAATATTAGAATGAGGTTCAATAGAAATGATAAAGAGTGGTACGACAAGAAAGATATGTGGTGTGAAGGTTCTTGGTTTGATTTCCTTCTTACTCAATATAAACTAAAGAGTTGGGTTTAAGAATCACCATGATGCTCATGGTAGGAATAGATAAGAATAGGATAGATCAAGGGTTAGTTATTACATTCTTGTTACTTGAATTATATGCTTATCTTGGTATCAATGAATTGTTATATAGAATACCATGATATGATCTTTAGAAGATATGGTATTTATTATTAAGCAATGTGTTGTGTGTTTAGTTTTATTATATTTGATCTACCCATAGATCAAATTATATTTACCCAAAATAAGGTTTTAGCAAAGGTCATATTGAAACTTATTCGCACTCAACTTGATGATCTACTTTAGTTCCATCAAGTTAAGAGAAGCTTCAATCACTTTGACAAGTTTTATTCAAAAGCGCGAAAAATATCCTGATTTTCTATGCATGAATGCAATGCACACACCCGATCTCAGCTTATTTCTTAGCTCTAAAGCTAGGATGTTACACCATGGCCATCCAATCATGGCGTAATTTGGCCGGCCGAGGCGGCGCTTCGAGCTCCGTTGGACGAGGCTCCGGCGGTCGAGCTTCCGCGCCACCACCTAGTGAGGAGGAGCTACGTCGCGCCAGTCCGAACAGGCGTGCGCGCGACGCACTTGCGCACACCCGTGTGACCTCGCCGGTGTGGGCCGGGTTCGGGCCCGCGCGCACGATGCAGAGGCGGGGAGCTCTCGTGCCGCCGCGAGCTCAAATCCGCGCCTCCGAGCGCCTTCGCCGATGGTTCACGTGTCGCCTCCCGCTCCGGATCTCGCTCGTTGGGGCCACATCTCTGACATCAAAAGCTAGGGCTCGGAGGAGGATGAGGCGGTCCGCGAGGCGAAGTTTGACTCCCTTGGGATCCTTGTCTCTGATGTGTGGGAGCGAGCGAAGCGCCGCCGCGACGAGCGCGTGCGCGCGCGAGTTTGCCGCATCTACCGCCACTCCGCACGCAAGCACGCCGACCAGCTCGGCATCTTCATTGTCGACTACTCCGACGACACCACCGAGTCGGACGACGAGTAGGCGAGCATCGACGCCACCTCGAGGAGCTCCGACGAGTAGGTACCACCGGCGGTAGCTAGGTTTGTGCATGTAGGGCGCGACATGCAGTGTTTTGATGTAAATTTTCTATCGATCTTCGTGATCAAACCTACCCTATGTATGAATTTGGCGCCAACGAGTGATAATTTTCAAATATGCAGGTCTGCTTACCGTATCTGTTCCGCGCTACGAAATTTGGTACTGCAAATCTGGTTTGCCGTTTACCGCAAACGACTTTTGCGGTACGCGGTTATGCAGTATCTGCTAGAGATACGCTAAGTGCATCTCTAACGTAGTCGGTAAATATGCCTAAACCCTTAAAAGTCTAGCGAATTTAGAGTTTATAGTTTTAAAGTCGAGCTAGTGAAGGATGTAAAAGGGTCCAACCTGCATATCTCTACTCCTTATTAAAGGGGAAGATGACATGACGGTGGTACGTCGTCCCCTACCGTCCCTGCAGAAAAAGTCGGCTTCGTCTGAACCACGAATCCCTGAAAAACCGTCATGCACACATGACCCATCCAGCGACGGCCGCACGACTATCCTCTGGCAACCGTCGCCGCCCAACCCCGATCTATGTCGCCGACTTACCTCTGCATCCCCTCCCATGTATCCATACGAGGCCCTTGCGACCTCGTTGGCCGGCGCGGAGGAGCAGCCACATCAGGCGGGGGCAGGTTCGCCTACTACTAGTCGGGCGCGCGGGCGATGGTCGGCATTAGTGGCGGCGAGCGGTACTGCTTCGGGTGCAGCCGTGCAGGGTCGTGGAAGAGCAGCCCTGGAGATAGAATGACACGGAGGTCGACCAACGGCACCTCTGCCGCGTCAGGGTCTCGAGGGGAGACAGATCCGTGAGCGGCCTCGAGGAAGCTCTCCCGTCACGGCAACTTCTTGATTTCAGCATGAAATTAGGGGTCGCAGATTAATCTTCGATGTCGGTCTCGATTCTAAGCCCATGGCCTTGATTGGGTTCTCGAAGAACGGCGAGTGGCTTGGCATTTCCCACTATTTCAATGCAAGTGAGATTGATCTTGGTTTGGTTGATGCTCCTATGAGGCCAATGAGATGGGAGTCTGCGATCTTTCCACATGTGCTGCTGAAGAAGGTGGCTGTCGAAATGCAGTTTAGCGGGAGGATGGGCTGGAGACTATTGATGGCTACGAGCCATGGACCGCAGCTTGTGCCCGTGCTTGCAGAGCAAGGGGAATGTGATGTTATGATGATGGTTGGTCTCCTGGCTTTGTGAAGTCAACCAGGGCAGAGAAGTGGGTCAAGGATCACAGGAGAAACGATTCTTCCTTCTTAGGACTAACCTTGCATTATGAAGGTTTTATCTCTAACCTATTTATCTTCCAAGCTGTATTTTGTTTCGCTAGTAATTGTTGTTCATTTAATTGTACTATTTGCAGGTGCTAGGATTGCTGCGCAAGAACAACTACGGTGAGCGCTTTAATCGGTTGATGGATCACGTTACAACGATTTTCAATAGACTGTTGGATAGAGTTGCAAAGGTTCCCTGCTCATAGACCAAACCAACGTGTACAAGAGTGCACGTATCCGCAAGACGAGAAAAAAAAGTCTTTGCCTCATCACTGTCACTAGTGGAAAACGGGCATATAGTCCCGGTTTGTAAGGCCTTTAGTCCCAGTTTCCCAACCGGGACTACAAA
Source organism: Avena sativa (assembly GCA_916181665.1). Taxonomy (NCBI): domain Eukaryota; kingdom Viridiplantae; phylum Streptophyta; class Magnoliopsida; order Poales; family Poaceae; genus Avena; species Avena sativa. The sequence continues at coordinate 450,858,685 of OV702295.1, read as the reverse complement.
GACGGGACTAAAAGCCTCCTCCTTTAGTCCTCGACCACAAACCGGGACAAAAGGCCTTCACGGGGCAGCGTCGCGCGGGACCTAAAGGTTTTTTTCAAAAAATCTAAATTTTTTTTGAAGTTTTTTCAATTTTTTATTAAACTTTTGAATTATCTGACTCGCTAATCTCTCACACCTCTCATTTTTCACACTAATAGAATTAATCTTAGGTTAAATTATACTTATAGTCAAACTTTCCGGTCGGTCACCCATCCTATCACTACTTCACCCTTAGTACGCTTAACTTCCCCATTCTATCTCTCCCACCTCGCGTGAAGGACCCTTATACCTTGGTGTCAAGACTACTATATCAATCCTATTAGCTCATATCAATATGTCAACCGTGTTTATTTTTTGAAATTACGAATAACTATTTTAAATAAACAACAATAAATAAGTAATAATAATATTTTATTCCAATGAAAATAAAAAACTAATTAAATTAATATTTTATTCATTTTTTTGCCATGTATTCATTTAATACGACATAAATAATATCTTCAAATCTGTGAATCAAAATTCGACAAATAATATATCCATTATTATTAGAAAAATGTGAGGAATTCAAATATGACATAAAAAATTATTAAAAAATTATTTTTTGAAATAAATTTTTTCTTTTTGAATTTTAAGAATCTAAAAGAATTCAAAACGGCCTAAGGCAGTTGATATCGAAGAGGAAATTTTTTTCTGCACGTTTTGATAGGCTGTACGTTTTTTCTGATATCGTATGCAAAAGTTATGCCATTTGAATTTTTCATGATATTTTTTTGCAAATTATATCAAAATTCATGTTTATTAATTTTCGTAACAACTAAATCATTTAATATAGCTACAGTTCGAAAGATTTTATTTTTAGAATTTTTTATAATATTTTAGCATGATTTTGAAACTAGAAAAGGCGATCTCCTGCCCGGAGAGGGTGGAGAGCCGTTCTCCTGCCGCGGCAGGATTTGTGCCCGTTTTCCTGTCGCGGCAGAACTTGTGAATTTTTTTACTCGTTTTCTTTAGTCCCGGTTGGTAATACGAACCGGGACTAAAGGTACCAGGACTAAAGGTCACACCTTTAGTTCCGGTTGGTGATACGAACCAGGACTAAAGAGGTTGGCACCGGCTGCAACCCCTTTAGTCCCGGCCGGGACTAAAGGTCCCGTTTGATCCGGGACTAAAGATTCTTCCGTTGGAACCGGGACTAATGTGAGCATTAGTCTCGGGTCCAACCACAACCAGGACTAATGCTCCGAACTGGGATGGACGAAAGACCCTTTTTCTACTAGTGTGCGTTCACAATAGTGACATTATGAGTAAAAGACTTTGGGATCCTATATCTACTACCCGAAGGAACCCACACAGACTTTGCTAAAGAGTTGTCTAGGTTCTTTGGGGTGGCTAGAGATGGGTATCAGAAATATCATATGGTGAAGTGGGCGGATATCTGTACCCCCAAAATCCTTGGGGGTTTAGGAGTTCTCGACTCGTGCCACTTCAATGTGGCGTTGTTGCTGAAGTAGGTGTGGCGGATCCTCCAAGATGATGGAGGCCTCTGGCTGCAACTCATTAAAGCCAAGTACCTTCGGGACCCCCCATGCTAACATGTGAACGGCGGGAAGGGTCCCAGTTCTGGCGGGCCATCCAGGATATTAAGCACTTCATTCGCCAAGGCGCTCTCTTTGTGGTGGGTAATGGTCGGGAAGTCCTGTTTTGGCTCGACCCCTGGCGATAGGGAGCCCCCCTCTATCAGAAATTCCCTGTCCTATTCGCCATCTGCGCATCTCCCATGATGTTAGTGGCCGAGGCGGTGCAAGGATGTCTCTGGAACATCTCGTTCCGTACGACCTTCAATGACACTGAGGTCGTAGACTTTCTGAGGCTACGGGGCTCCTTGCCCATATCCCTCTCAGAGGAGAGGGATAAGGTGACATGTGGCCAGTCTCCCTCGAGAGCTTTCTCAGTTAGTTCAGCCTACAGGACCCTATTCCAAGGGCCTGAGTTACCTTGGACGACGCACCTGTGGAAGGCACCCCTTCCCTTGAGCTTGCGTATTTTTTTGTGGCAACTGCTACGAGATCGTCTCCCTTTAGGGGTAGAGGTCTGGAAACGTAACAGTCCGGGCAATGGGCTGTATCCGCTATGTGGGACGCTGGAGACGTGCGTCCATATTATGTACACATGCCCTGCCGCGCGGTTTCTGTGGAACTTTATCCGAGAAGCGTTAGGGCCATCCTGGCTGGCTTAAGACCTCGACGAGTTCCTAGAGACAGAGGCAAACCGTACCAGGAGGAGGCGCCGCCTCTTCTGGTTGGTGTTTGCATCCATTATGTGGGCCCTCTGAAATATTCGTAATAAGATGGTGATCGAGTGGATTTTGCCTCGTCATGCTTCTGACTGTGTTTTTTTTACTTGCCTACCTTCAGCAGTGGTACCCGGTGTCTAGGCAGAGGGACCGGAAGAGCGTGGACGGCATTATGCAGGCTCTCAGAGAGTCGGCGCAGCGCTTCATGACTTCTGCTAGTGTCTCCATGGCTCCCTAGTGCGAGCTCCTCACCAGCTTCGCTTGTCTCTTTCTTTTTTTTTTGGTCCCTTGGGCATGATGTGTTGTGACCCCAACGAACTTTTCTTTTCTTTTTGCTTTGGACGCATGTGCGTCGGTGACTTGTTGTACTGTGTATGGATTTTATTTTATTTATAAAGCGGGAGGTAAAGCCTGTTTCGAGAAGGATTCTTTAGATAAAGGAGGTGTTGGGACACCACACCTGAAAGAAAAAAATGAAAAAAAAAAGTTTTTGAGCGTGTGCAGGTGTGTTGTATGTTTATTATCTACGGCAAGAAAAGAACTATGTGAATATGACATCGCGGACATTAAACTAGTTATTTTACAATGACTCGATAAACTGATCATACGGCCGGTACATGTAGCGCTTAGAGGGACGAGTTACAGGTGGAAACCTTATTTTATTTACCGCTCACGTCCGGTCGGCGGCCGTACAGTGTCCCCAGCCGTGAAATTAGCACTGTTTAGACAAAATTGGTCTGCGCAGCCACGCCACGGCGAGGCCGGGCAGGCACGGCAAGCTCAGCGCGCGGCCAGGACGGCACACGCGTGGCAGGCGGCGCTGCGCGCAACCATGGCGTGATCCGTTGATAGCTGGCTAGCGCGACCCAACATCTTTTTCCCATTAGATAATGCCGCGTCGGTCCATTGATAGCTAGCTAGCCAGGTCGTATTGATTCAATCCTAAATGGATTTGGTAGCTAGCTAGGGGTAGGTATTCCAAGCTAGCTCGAATTGCTTGCTATAGGCCTGCTCCGACATGCGTGAGCGGCGACTCGAGGGGAGGCTGTGGCCTGGTGGGCGGGCGGCGTACGGACGCTGAAGCCGGGAAGAAGACGAAAGATTCAAAGGAAAAAAAGAAAAAGGTGATTTAGGCCTTGTTCGGTTTACGGGGGTTAAAGAGTATTGACAGGTACTGGTATGGATTAAATACCATGCAGGTCAAAATCCACCTCAATCCAACTGATTCCACTCCAATCCTCTTGAGGAGAGGATTAACCGAACATAGCCTTAAGAGGGTGTATTTACGGTGTTCATTCTGTGCTGCTATGTTTTACCCCGTAAAACCGGTTTTCAATACCCTATATACATGTTTTTAAGGGCAGGCTTTTACGGTCATCGTTAGAGATGCTCTAAAATTTCAGAGTTTCAGAAAACTAGTAGCAGAAAACTGAACACATTCAGTACACAGTACAGACTGTTAGTAACAGATTTTTAGCACTTCAGATTGTTAGTATTCCGTCAACTAATTTGGGACGGAGGAAGTAATAGAAAAATAATTTACAGTTTCAACGCATTACAAAGACAAATTATACAAGAAAAATCTGAACAAATGAAATTTTAGAGGTGTAAGCAAAAGGTGAACAAGTCGCCAGGAAAAAATATAAACAAAACTTGAACACATGGTAAAAATTTGTTGGGTTTTTGGCTACGGGTTCGAACTAGCTGTATTCAATTAAATTTTAGCCGCAGCAATGTGCTAGTTTATTACTAATTTATATCGTCAATGAACTCTAGAGGTTCAACTCTTGCATACTTAACACATCAAATGTTTCGTGCAATCGATCTTGCCTATGGATGGAGCTGGGTGATCGAAGTAAACCCCATAACAGGCCTTGTCTCGTAGTTGCTAAACCCTGCATCCATGAATATCTTGCGCCATTGTTGCTCATCCCGCTCTTTGCCTGATGTCACTGGCTCACTGCCATCATGAGCAGATCGAAGTGGAGCTGGACTTGGAGCATGTCCTTGGCAGGCGACGACCCGACGAGTATGTCCACGATGATCACTTTCCCCCCTGTATGGATCGCCTTCCTGCACAGCGTCAGGATCTTCACGCAGTCTTCGTCATCCCAGTCATGCAGCACATGCTGTGATCGATGGAAACCATGGACGCGACCACCGAGTCAGTTGAAAAGATCGCCGGAAAATCATGAAATACAACGATGGAATAGATTACGTGCCTTGAGCAGCACAGCATCGGCGGACGGGACAGATTTCATCATGTCGCCTGGGATGTAGTGGACGGCACCATCCGCACCGGCCGCACTCGATGACGTTGGGAAGGTCCAGCACCGAGCACTTGACGTGCGGGAAGGCCCTCGCAATGGTCCTCGCCGCCGTGCCAGTACCGCCGCCGACGTCAACCAGCGAGCTCAACCCCTCGAAAACGTCTCGCTCGCACACGACGAAGTCCATCATGAACCGGCTGTGGGACGCCATGCCGGCCGCCGGCGTGAAGACCCGGTTCATCATCTCTGCATCATCACTGCAGCCCATGATGCCCCACAGGTCTGCGCCATGGGCCATCCTGAATGGCGTCTCCACCGCGGGGTCGTCGTCGCTCTCGAACCAGTCTGGGAGGTGCAGGGCCGCCCCGGCGAGGTGCTTGCCGGTATGGGTGAGCACGAACGGAGCGAGGCTACTGTCGTCGTCGTCCACGAGGAGGCGAGAGACCGGCGTGAGGCGGTAGATGCCCCGCTCCTCCCCTGCGGCGGCAACATCAAGCTCGACGGTAAAGATACCAGATGCGGCGAGGAACCTCATCAGGCGAGGCAGGTAAGGCCTTTTGCTCTCGGGCATTGGGACGGTGGCCAGAATGTCGGCGAGGGAGGCGCCTCCGCTGCAGAGATGGATGGCTTTGGGGATCCCGAGCTTGATGGCGCAGTCAAGGGCCATGGATTTAAGGTAGCCGAAGGTGATGTTGCAGAGCTCGGCGTGTGCTTCTATGTTTGATGACATGGCCACGAATGACCCGCGTGCTTGCCTTGAGGAGGCCAGTCGGGTTCCCTGATGTATTTATACTAGACAATGGCGTACAAGTTAAGTTCATAGAGAAAACTGATACTATTTCCAATCACGTCAATTTTTATGCTGATATTGCAGGAGGTGTGAGTTGAATATTTTGCTATTATTACTAGCTAGCTTATAATGGTATCCCCACGCTGTTGCTTGCTTGCTCATGTTCTCGATGTGACCAGACCTGGGTATAGGGACTGAGCTTCAGTGAGTGACTTGGTGGAGCTAAGTCATCGAGACTAAGTTACCAATCTTAGCCCTTTCTTTCTGATTCAATGCACCAGGTTGATCTAGATTCGCACTAAATTTTTTTTAAACTTTTCAGAAAAAAATGAAAAAATTCCAGCAAATCATAATGGTTTAGTTCTATAATCTGAGAAAGTTTCAGTCCATTTGGATTAGTGGTGTGTGATTAAATAGCTTTTTTGTTTCAAAAATAAAAAAGCTATTTAATCACAAACCCACTAATGCAAATGGATTAAACTTTCTCAGATTATAGAACAAAACATTTATGATTTACTGAATTTTTTTCAATTTATTATAAATTTTTAAAATTTTATGTGTAAATATGGGTCAATCTGGTGCACTAGATCAAAATTCAAGGGCTGAGATTGGTGACTTAGCACATAGACGACTACACAGGAACGTTTAATTGTCTGATTGGGCAATCAGTCAAGTTATCTCATCGAGTTTTAGATAATCCTGCAAACGGCTGGACATGCATGGTCAAGAGGTAACCTGTGGTAACTGGTTGGGTATATGAAGTGTGAAATTGATATTTCCATGCACGACATTTTTTGTGCTGAAATTATATGAGTTGTGATTTGATTATCTTTAGGAGCTGTCGGAACACCATCTATCTATCTAAGTATCTTTATATAATAATAATATAATATAAAAGCAATACAAGCATATTTTTTGAGACATCACGTTAAGCTACATCATCCAAAATTAATTTAATAGTTAAATCTAAAATTTGTGGTTAGAATTTATCCCAAAACAAAGTCGTGTAATGTACTCCGGGTTTTTTTTTTGACAATGTGTATGTACTCCGGTTCGATGTAGATTTGACACACTCTATTTTCGTACTAGATAAGACGTGAAATGCAAAACTGTAGTTGTAACCTCTCTAAATTAACATGTCCTGTTGCACTATAACAATTTTTTTATGTCTGCGTCTCCTCTACGGTCGTACGACCAGATAAAACGTGAAAAGAAAAACTGACACGGCCTAAAGACGTGTTTTTCATAGGACTAACCACTTTAAATTAACATGTCGTGTTGCACTGTAACATATTTTCGTGCGTGCTATACCTATACGCCTATACCAGGAGACGCACGCATGTGCATATGACTGGGAGTTGTTAAAAAAACATGTACATGACATGTGTAAAAGATGCACTTGCGTAAGACTTGCACGATACAAAGCATTGGCAATCAGGCCAAACCACAAACTTGGTACTAGCTAAATCGTAAACCCTAATCGCCACAAAAAAAATAAAAAAATAAAATAAAATTGTTGCTCTGTTTTCAGTTTAACAACAATTTTATATCAGGAGCTGCATAATCATACATAGAAACAGCAAGACAGAGATAACATGTATCTATTACTGAATTTAAGTTCATCTAGAGCTGCATATTATTCGACTAGATAGCACCATCTGGAGGGGCGACATCTCTAAGTTCAATTGACTAGTACTAATAATTATAATAGATAGAAGACGCGAGATCACTATAGTGCAGTTTGATCCTTTCATGAGTATTTTCCCAAATATTCATCCACTGCGTCCCACCAACGTGAAACCCGCACACTTGTGCAAGTTCTACCCAAGCAAGGCAACTGATGTCTATTTGTTCCGATGGCCGAAGCTAGCGACGACGACGGCGAGCCTGGCAGCCTCGAATAAAGCTGCTATGTAATCCTGGTTTTCTTGAGGCGGAGCGGGACGGTGTCGTGGGTTCGCTTCTGGCCGGCCGTGGTGGCGAGGTGAAGCAGCGGCTCGGTGGGTGTTCCTCTCCGCGGAGTTGGGCGAGCGGTGTCGCAGCTCTCCTTCTGGCCTGCCGTGGAGGCGAGGGGAAGAGGTGTTGTGCCTACTGCTCAACTACTCCTTCAAGATGTCATGCCTGGTACCGTCTCCGTTTGCTCGGCGGCTCTGCTACTTCGATATTCTTCTTGGTCGGCCGTGGCGGCGAGGAAGAAGAAGTCGCTGGTAGTGTGGCTGCTGGTTCCTGGAGATGGCGTCGAGGGTCTCTAGAGTCTACGCCCTCTGCAACAGTTCCTCAGCAACGTCGATGGTGTGCCACTGCTTCTTGCGGTCACAGGGGTGGCCCTGATGCGCTCAGCCTGCGGAGCTTGAGCATTTTTTTCCTCTAAAGCGAGAGGTTCTTCCTAGATCTTGGCGAGGCGTTCATCAGCGCTACTCCCCCAAGTGGTTTCGTCCCCGGTGGGTGCAGTGGTGGCCGCGCATGGAGATCCTCGGTCATCGGCGGCGAAGTTGGATTCAATCGCGTTTGTGTGGTCCTTGCTAGGGTGTTCTTTGCATTTGTCAAGGGCCTTGTTGCTTTTATTTTCTGAGGTCCTGGTTTTACTTGTTTCACCCACCGCCAGTTAATATAGACTCTAGGCCCTTCTGGGCCTTACCCGTTTAAAAAAAAAGCAATGCAACCGTAAAAACGTATGCCCACTTCATTTGTGTTACAAACACTATAGACTTGGCCACTTGCTATGATTATGTCGGCCATTCCTACAACGTCCTCATCCTCGCCAACTTTGATCTTTTCCAAAATTCACAACTTGCAAAACATGGGATATATTGTGCAAAATTTAAGAAACAACAATTAGATAATTAAAACTTAACTATAACAATATAAATGAACAACTTAACAACAACATGTTCGATTAAAACATACCATTATATCTAGAAAGTTCTCAACAAGAAGTATAGAAGGTTCTCCATCTCCCCCTTAGTAGTGTAAAGCCGGCCTTCCGAACCACTTGATGGCACAAGTGACGCCTCCTGTCGTGACACTTAATTAGCGCACACACACACGATCCATTTGCTACATATACGTAGCAATTATAAAATTTAGAATAATATTTTAATAATAATAATAATCAACCACGGGAACAATGGTAGCTAGGCAACCGTATATGGCTAACATTTTAAAATACTAACAAATGCATCGAAATCCAACTACGATAATCTAGCTATCTTATCATCTAACTATACTAACAACAATATCTAAAATCCACCTAAAATACTAATAAATCCATCTAAATCAATCTAAAATACTAATAAATCTATCCAAATCCACCTAAAATGCTTACAAATTCACCTAAAATACACAATTTCTTAAAACAGCGAAAGGGGATGCGGGTGGCTCACTAACGGCAGAGAGGGGCGGCGACTCAGGGAGGGTCCAGAGGCAGGCGGAGACAGGACGGGGTGGCAGCGGCGACATCTCGTGTATGGGGCAGCGGCGGCGTCTCGGGTGGCGGATCGACGACGAGCGGATGGCCGGTGCAAGCGGCGGCTAGTGGTGTAAACGGAGGGGCGGGCAGGAGGTGTGAGCAACGGCCAGTGGCGCAAATGGAAAGGCAGCCGCGCGATGCGAGCAGCGGATGCGAGTGTGAGTGAGAGAGAGAGGAAAAGAAGCGAACGCGGCTAGAGGACAATAAGTTATTTTTTTGCCACGGAATTTGTTTCCTTCAACACCACCGGTACGATAATAGTGGTGGCATTTAAGGGCATGTGAAATAGAGTAGCCATAGATATTTTTTGCATTTCCCTTGTTTTTTTAAGGCATTCCTGGAGAGTGATGCTACAACCTTTTTCTTTCCTATGTATTAGTGCGGAGATTTCTATGAGTAGAGAAAACGAGTACATGGATAAGATCCTTTAAAAAGTGGATGCAATATAACGTGATATAATTTTCTATCTGAATGAAATAAGCAATTATGATATGAAGAAACTGACATCACGATTTTGAGAATTGATTTTGATTAATTTTTGTGCCATGTCTACTTAATATGGCAAAATAATGAGCCCGTATCCTATCTGTCCACAGCACTCACTTGAAAGCTGGGTATTAATCTATCGAGGCACATAGTGTGGATGCCGTGGAAAATCCACGATGGATGATCATGTGTCACGAGTGTCACGAGTAAAAAGGCCCAGCGCGTTCACTTTCTCTGACGCAGTTATCCCTGGTTGTTTTCTTAGAAACACGAACACGGCGATCAGGCATGCGGCTCGGTGTTTATATGCCACTCTCATCGTCTCCCGTGCCCTTGCGCCACCAATGTTCGGTTGCATCCCCTCACGTCCTCGTCCACAAGCCCACTGCCCCACCGCCGCCCATCCTGGTCCCTAAGACCACTGCCTCATCCCAGCTATTTTAGTTATGTGTTTGGCATGTAAGGTTTGAATTATGTGTTTGAAATGTTTATGAATTATGTGATCATGAGTAATGATGATAAATATGTATCATATTTACGGCAAATTGGTTTTAGTATAGTTCATATGCAAAGAGATGTGACAAATAGAGGGCTTCTGAGTATGCAAAAACTGGCGGTGGCTCCTGGGCTGACTAGAGCTCGCTTTTAAAAAAAAAATAGACTACAAAAATTATGAAAAAGACGACGCACAAACATTTAAACATTCCGAAGGAGCGCAAATTTTCAGAGAAAAATACAATTTATTTTGCAAAATATAAAGAAGACAAATCTCTTTTTTTCCAGGGAAAAAAAGACAAATCTCTAATAGAAATGTGCCTTTTTATACTATATACAGCGGGAAATTAATTTTGAATTTTTGTGAAACAAAAAAGTATGAATTTCGAAAAAACCGAGCTCCAGTGATCTGCTACGGTTGCTCCAAGCAGCAACTTACTTGGTCAAGACTCAAAAGTGACAGGCATCTACACTAGCCATCTGACAGGTGCTTTGGGATGCCAACAAGCCATCACCTCCCATCAGCCACTACTACGGTCAAAAGATAGATTTTCAAAGAAGCAACCCAACAAAGATTCCAATTCTCTCACCTGCCCACACAAAAGCTCCATAGGCTTTTCAAGGGATGGATGGGCCAGAGAGACAGCAAGCCAAGTCATATCATCTGGGACAGGCAGGCTGCAGCAAGCAAGTACACACACACACGTTGCAAGCCAAGCCAAGGCAGGCATGACACATGCACATCTACTACAGATTCATACATAGGATCTAGGGGGAGCTGCTGCTGATACATTTGCATCGTAAGCAGAAAGGGGCACAGTACATGTCCTCGTCTTACCACTGTACCTGCTCTATCTCCTAGATACGGCATTGCCATGCTGCAACCTGGGCAAGAAATTAATGGCGCCTTGGCAGGTGGAAGTGGCACTGCCTGGGGTTGATGTAGACGGTGCAGATGGACCGATGACCAAGAAGAGATCCTGGTCTGATGGGTTCTGATCCAAAGCGTGTCAGCCTCAGCTCAGCTTCTTCTTGCTCAACCTTGGGTCACTTCTCACCTCACCGCACTTGTTGACGCCCATCTCTTAATTAAATACTACCGCTACTAATTATGCGTGCTAGTTGACGCCTCTGTACACACGTCGATGCTGCAAATAAAAAAATTGGCAAAAAAAGCAGCTCAATTACCAGATAAATGAATGGATTGGACTGCGATTAGTGTGCAGACTAATCTGGTACGAGTAGCCAGCTGCAAGAGCTTACCAAACGAGGGCTCGTTCTAGTCACACTGCTGAAAGAAGCTCACGCAGTTATTCGACTCCTCTTCCTGCTGCCTTTGCACTTGCTGCATCACACGGCTGCTACTGCTGCTGCCATCCTGCAAAAAAAGAGAGGAAATCAGATTAATTGTTGGGTGGCTACAACTTTCATCACATAACAGTATATGGGGTCCATGACACGAACGGATACGATCTTTGACCTGAGCAAGCCCTGTGGCTCCTGTGGGCACTCCCTGAGCCTCAGCAAATGAAGCGGTGGCAGTAGGTTGGCCCATCCACTGCACGAACTCATGCGGGGATGTCTCTGCCATTTTCACCATCTGAATCTCAAAAACAAACACCACCGTTAACTAATTGTTATGCACATAGCTGATTTAGCCAAAACAGAAAGGCAAAAGATTCTTCGGGTCTAGATAAATGTCTGCTTCAGTTTGTTTCAGGATAATGCTATCAGCGAGAGAGGTCTACTACTCCCTCCGTCTCAAAATAGATATCGCAAATTTTATAAATTTGGATGAATCTATACACTATTCATCCAAATTTAAACAAACTTCCGACATTTATTCTGAGACGGAGGCAGTACCATATTCTGCTGCTTCAGAATCAATGTCAAGTCGTGTTTTAGTTACCTGTGGCTGTGGAGCACCTGGGTGGCACATGCTGCCAATGTCCAGTCCGAGCTCATACACCATCATTGGGTTCAGAGTGGCGAGCCTCATGGATAGAAACTGAATTCAAAAGGTTTAAACTTCAGTTTTATAACTTTGAAACGTCATTACAGAATTGGTCGCTCGCTGTATGCAATGTAAATTTCTCGTTACCTCGACTTGACTCTGCAGCGATTGCACGTAGCTGATGATCTCGTCCAGCAGAACTTTCCCAGTAAGCTGCATATGCACACAATTTGATCATGAAGTGCATATGCACACAATTTGATCATGAAGCGGCTCCAGCCGAACAGGGGCCTATTTAATTAACTGGTTACCTTGTCACAACCAGGAACCAGGCTCTGTAGCATCTTCATCTTCTCACTGATCCTCTCCCTTCTCAGCTACATCATTTCAGAAGAGAAAAAACAATTAGGCTCATGCTACCATTCAATCTTTCTTAACATGATGAAGAACTACAATTTTTTTTTGATTGAGCATGATTATTAACTAGTACATTCAGATTAGGCAAGGGAACAGACAAGCACACACATACCCTCTCTGCAACGCTGTGGCTGTCTGTGGCTTGGCCCCTCCTAGCCCTCACATGGACGTACCCAGCTGCCTCCTCCTCCACCTTGGCATCATCCACACCACCATGCCCCCTGACTTCCCTTTTCGCCTTCACACCAGCCACATTGGCATTGCTCCTCTTCTTTCTACTAATCATCTTGCCCCCACTTCCATCCTAAATGGTAAAAGCAGGGCTCCAAGATAAGGGATATGCTAGCTGCTTGCTACAAATGCAGTAGATTACAAACATGCATCAAAGGGCAGCCAATGAGATGCATGGGGCCCAACGCGCATGGACACTTGTGAAGAGGAGGCAGATGCTTCCATGGGGGAAATGTCACTAGCACATAAATGTGTTTTGTACTTTCAGGACTAGGTAGGTTTCTACTTGTAGTGTGTGTATATTTGAAATATACCTCCCAGATAATTTGCATAGAGACTGACTTAATTAATTAACCCTGGATGGACACAATTAAAGTTTATAGAAAACAAATGACAGATTTTTTTTTCTAATTCCATAACCAAGTTTGGGAAAAGTATAATAATGGTACATGAGGAAGAACTGAGCTGAACATTTCTTTCAAATGCAAAAACATGCCAAAAATGTACAAGGGGATGGAAAAATCTGCACAGGCCAAGCAAACTAAGATACTTACCATTTCCTGAGCTGAGCCCAGTGAAGCTTCAACAGAAACCATCCTTCTTCCCTTGTCACCACCACCACCAGCTTCAGCTCCAAAGGAGGGAGGGAAGCTCTCCTGCAGCTGCTGCATCACCATGGGCAATGGAGGTGAGCTGGTGCTGCACTCATAAGCCATGGTTGCTTCTGCCTCAAGGTTGCAGCAGGCAGGGAAGCATGCTAGGAGAGGCTCATGAGGGTGCGAGTAGGAGTGGTGATGGGTGGAGAAGCCTTCCATGGTGGCACACCAGCTAGCTAGCTACCTTGCAATAGTAGTAGTCTATGCGCAAGAGGTGAACTGAACTGAGCCCTGCTTGGCAGCTTAATATAGGGTGAGTTCAGCATTAATTGACTGCTCACTCTCACTCTCTCTCTCTCTCTGGCCATCTTCTTGAGGTGGTGGGCCTGGATGTACAGTTGCCAAGCTGCAACTTCAGGCATCTTGCCTTTTCAAACCCATCAATCACTCACACAAGCTGAGTGATTGATATTACCAGACCAGAATCATGCACATCTTGATTTGGTCCAACTCAAACATTAGATGATAAAACATCCAAACTATAATGCAATCATGTTGCATGCATCTCTTTTGAGGTTTAAGAAAAATGTTTTTTTTGTAGACATTAGATTATGCTTCCTGTGCACTTGTGAAATTTCATGCAAAGATATGGCCAGATGTTTATATTGGTCTCATTCCATTGTTTTTTTCCTCCGCACAGGCTACGACTGTTACAGGTTTATATTTCATCTCCTCATGTACGCATGTGAATTATTTCATACTTTTGAATAAAATCAGAAAAAAGAAAACCTAGAGATTTCCCTAAAAAAACCTAGAGATTATCTGAACAGTTTCTGGACAATATGTACCAAGTTTAATTCGTTCAACAGATGATACGTGCAAGGGTAAAGCAATTTTGATGATCAATCCAAAAACTTCTTTAGTATGTAGTGCTACCAAACACAACATACCAAATGATCAGTTAGATAAGAATCCAAGCACTTTTAAGTTAAGGAAATGCGAAGCTAAAAAGAAACCATGCCATAGCAGCTATAAATAGGCCCACACCATGAAGATCCTCCATCCTTCACGCACCTAGTAAACTCAAACCCACCATGAAGACCTTCCTCATCCTTGCCCTCCTTGCCGTTTGACCCTAGCGGGCAATATCAGCCACAACAGCCATTTCCAAAACATCAGCCATTTCCACGGAAACAATAATTTCCCAGGCAACAATAACCATTTATGCAGCAATAACAACCGTTTTCCAGCCACTTCTTCAACAACAGTGAACCCATGTCAGGCGTTCCGCATGCACCAGTGCAGCCTGGTGGTGATGGTGTCGTTCCTCCGGTCGCAGATGTTTCGACAGAGCAGCTGCCAGGTGATGCGGCAACAATGCAGCTTGCATCTGCCGCAGATCCCCGAACCTCAGCCAGAACAGGTGAGCAAGGGCTTCATCCAAATTCAGCAGGTAGCTCAGTTTAGGTGATGAGGGCGTTTGTTCAACCCTGCCGGCAATGTGCAATGTGCAGGTCCCGGTGTACTACTCCAGCACCCCGTTCGGTGGGGGCGGTGACTTTTGAGAAGACTACAAGAGCTCTAGTACGAGATAGATGGGCCATCAGTGTTAGGTGATGGATGAATTGATATAACAGTGACAAATAAAGTGTCATGCACTAACATGTATGACCCCCGGCCAGTACTAGTCCAAACTTGGGAATAAAAGACAAACGTAGTTCTTGTCTGCATAATACTGCTTCTTGTTGTTCCATTCACGTGTGTATTTAGCATTCCTCACCACAATCCTATGCATGAAAATTAATCAGAACATAACAGAATGGGATCGAAACTTGGGTTGAGTGAAGTACCATTAATGTCAGGAGTAAGCAAATTAACTTTTTAATGCCGAGGCTTATGAGTAGCAAAGGTCTTTACTGATCTGCATCTGGTTCTTAATAGAATATAGTCAGGCGAGACTTCATCCGAGATGCTCAACTATAAGTAACTAAAAAAACATTGTTGGTACTTGGTAGGATCAGAGCTACTTAAGTCATTAGAGTAGATCGGGAACAACTAAAGCTCTAAGAGGCTGAGACAGGTCAGTATGTAGCAACATCATCATCCAAAGCTTTATACAGCTCCACTTTTCACAATGGTAAATCAAATAAGATTTAACAGAATACTAGTTACTGCACACACTGCACAATGCAATGCACGTTTCACCATATGCATCACAAGTATGTAAAAACATAAATACTATACCTGTTGCAGTATAAGAAGTGTAAACACTAAACAATAAAAAGGTCTGCTTAAACAAACAGAAGTGCACTACAAGTCGACTGCTGGTAAGTAGGGCGAAGGAAAATTTAGTGAATACAACATATGAAGCATGAAGAGATGACAAAATTCTGGCATTGTGAAGCCAATAATTTCACAAAAGAGGACATGAGACTTGTTTAGCAAATCTGTAGTCACTGGTTCAACTGAACATCATTCTTATAATTATCTCAGCAAACAATTTCCAAATGCCATTTGAGCCGGCCAGCATGATATTTTCATTTTACCATAACAAAACATCTAATAATCTCTCAGATGTTATTCGTTGGGTACTTGGATTAGAGAGCAAGTCATCATCAGAAGATCTAGACGAGCATCTTTGCTCCATATTGCAGAACACTTTGTATCACCTACCTAGCAGCAAAAGCTTAGATGAATGAATGTTAAGGATGATATGCGACAAAACATCTGTGCCTATCAATCACTTAGTACAAAATTATTAGGGAGTTAATAAGGTTTCTTCAGATAAGATACTATACTTTATCTACACAATCTAGTATTTTGGTAACAAAAAATAGACGACATGAAATCAGTGTGGCTGGCGTCCAGTGATCATATACAGTTGCAGGAAGAGATGGGACATGATCTCTTCCCATGTTCAAAAAACAATCCTGATTTCTGAAGATTACAAAGATCAGGCCTAACGGTCTCTTGACTTCACTGCCATAAGTAAGTTTACAACAGCTAACATGATAAAGCAAAACCTATGTTGATATTGACATACACACCAAGTGCAAGCAATACAAAAGATTCCAGCTTTTAGAATAAAAAAAATCTTCATAACTGCAAATCCTGTTTTAGAGGAAGAGAAAATCAAGCAAGTTCATTACCTTTGCATGAAACAGGGACAGCTTTTTTCGTGATCTTGCAGCATCACCCACTGTTGATCAGCCTATTTGTTGCTTGTTTTGGCCTAATCATCATAGATAAAAGAAAATGAACAGGAAGATATCCTCTGGTGGTTCTTTGGTCATTCTGCATCAGACAATTTGCTACAGTAGTCTTTTGCTGCTCGTTGGACAAAGAGGACATTGTTTCACACAAAAAAAAGACAAAGAGGACATTGTGAATTTACAAGTTTTAATCACTCTCAGGAGTACCATTTATTACTGATAAACTAACATGTTTTTCTACTCGAGCCAACCAGGCAACTTAACCAGAGCTTAATCAGAATATAAGAAACCATGAGACTACAACCGGATCCAAATAAAAACCTGGAAGCAGACCTCACTTACGCGAAGATGCAGCCGCAGTCCACTATAGATCATAACAGCAAGAGGACCAGATGGTCGTCAAACTAATCAACTGTAACTTCCGAGGAGTTATACCCATATGCAATGTATCAACTACTCAACTGTGGTGACTCCACCATAAAACTGATACCTTGCAGGTAGCGATTTTATTTGCTCCCGATATTTGCCATCCCATGAAAATAGAGACATCATCAACAAACTAGTTGAAGATTCAAGTGAGATGCTCTTCCCGTCAACTTTATTCAAATAATTTCCGGCCTTGACGATCTCACCTTTTTCCAAAAGCATTCTGATGATATCATTTATCAGACGAGAGCTCGGAGCGCAACCACTCCTCTCCATTGATGAAAACATCTGATCAGCTTCTTCCACCGATCCTTCTTTCAGAAGATCTGTTATCATTATTTCGTAAGTAGAAGCATTAGGTACCAATCCGTTGGCAGATATCGCGGCAAACAAATCTTTAGCTTCTTCTCTTCTCCGAGCCCTGTACATGACATTAATCATGGTATTGAACGTTGTAATATTGAACTTCACATTCATTGCACCCAATTCCCGGAACAGGACAATTGCTTCATCTGTGCAATTATCTCTACAAAGTCCTGCAAGCATCACACCGTATGTGGAAGGGCTCACTGCCGTTCCACTTTTGATCATGGCAAGGGAAATTTCCGCAGCTTCTTTGCTTCTACCATGCTTGCAAAGTGATACGATGAATGAGGTGCGAGAAACAATATTTGGTATGTCACCCTTGCTTGTCATTTCTCTGAATAATGTAACTGCCTTTTCCCACAAGCCTAAAGAGGAATATCCATGGACCATGTAATTATACGTCACGTTGTTGGGTCGAACACCATCATCGACCATCTGCCGAAGTAACAACTCTGCCTTGTCCAATGCTCTGGCCTTGCACAACGCACCGATAACCGAGGTATATGTGACCACATTAGGCTCAACCCGTTGCTGCTTCATTTCACTGAACAGATCGCAAGCATCGCTTACTTTGCCTTCTTTACAGAAGCCGTGGATGACCGTGCTATATGCTACCACGTTGGGGGAGCAGCGGCCTCCTTGTTTCGCCATCATCTGGAGCAGGTCGAGCGCTCTCTGGCTCCTGCTATCGTCACATAGGATTTTCAGAACGAGGGAGTATGACAAGACATCCGGCGCACAGCCGAGCTCAGGCATCCTGTGAAGCAGCACCTCGACGGCCTCGTCTGTCCGTTTCGCGCCGCAGAGGCACTTGATGAGGGTGTAGGCCTCCATGTCGTTTGTCCTGAGGCCCGTCCTGAGGAGGCGGCCGAAGAAGGCGAGCCCCAGGTCCGGGCGACCCGCGCGGCAGCAGCAGTCCATGAGGACGCCGTAGGCGCGGGCTGTGAGAGGCGCCACCCGCCTGCCAGCTTCTTCTCGGCACACGCGGTTGAAGAGGGCCACGGCGAGCGCGCGGCCGTCTCTGCAGGCGGAGGAGTCCGGCGCGCGGGCGAGGGCGGCGAGGAAGCCGTCCAGGACGGGCGCGTGGACAGGGGCGTCCTGCTGCAGCAATTCGTCGAACAGGTGGTGCGCGTCTTCCGGGCTGAGCGTCAAGGGCGGCGTCGGGATCCCAGAGGCGTGAAGGCGGAGAGGTGGAGGTGGTGGTGGAGGAGCGGCGGAGGAGAAGGCGGGAGTACATCGGCGCCGTCGTGGAGTTGAGGCGATGCATCAGGCATGTAGTGGAGGAGCCTCGTGTCCGTGCGAGCTCTGGGGCCGGGCCGCACGCTCCTTTCCCTGGGCCCCTCCTGTGATTGCGACACGTCAGACACAGCACTTATCTCAAAGCTTATCTGGTTCCCAAATAATTATAAGTATCTGTAAGCTAACAGACAATTTCAACAGGAAAAAAAAATCAGCCACACCGAACTGCTACCTGCATCTGGCGGAAGTGCCGGCGCCGGCGAGAGTCCGACTCCACTCCTCCCTGCCTCTTTCTTCTTGCGATTTGCCACACGCAGGTCTGCTGCAACTCGCTGAAGCGACAATGCTGCTGATTCCTCGATTTGTTAGCGCTGATTTCTGCTCGTGAGCAGCCCTCGCGAGGCTTCACTGCTTCTCTAGACGTCGCCGGCGACGGCCCAATTCCCGTTCAGAAATTTCAGACTGCTAGTGCCTGCAAGGTGCAATAGAGGTTGTTTGAGATGGAAATCTATCTTGTTCATCTGATTTCTTGATGTTGATCTCAGACACTAGCAGTACTGAAGTGATCTGCTTCTTGATATTCACTGTTGGATAATTTCAGTTACTATCTTGTTCAGATCAGGAAGCAGACTTCTTGAAGAATTTCAGACTACAAACATTCAGTTACCTGAGCATTGATCTTCCATATCAAGAAAGATTGCCATTAGATTGCTACATTCCCAGCAAGGTTACTACTAGTGCCTACCCTGTACCTGTAGTCACAGATGTTCTATGCGGTTTGTATATTTGAGGTGAAGAAAGTGTTGCTTCTACCACAGTTGGGCTTGAGAGATCAGAACGTTGTAGCAGTAGACTTTGTGTACGAGAAGGATTATAAAATTGCATGTAGATATATGAAAATGACAGTGTATATATGCTCAGATGATGAATGCATGAATGTGTGGTTTGTTTCCCTTAAATTTAAGGTTGTTTGAAATATTCACAGAAAAGAGAGTAATTCTCTTGCTTCTAATACTTCAGATTACTCCACATGAGAAAATTGTTGATAGGCTTGAGCTGATACTTGAGTGCATATGAAGAAAGCAAGCATCCGAGGTTCACTGCATCATTTGAGCAGATTATTTACTAACCAAAATTCTATCAGTTTTAGCAAGCATACAATAACCAAAGATAAGCACCATCACACAGTAAACAAAAATTAAGAGACAAATCTGTACCAATGACATGATGGTGATGAATGGCGGAATTGGTAAAATGTACTCACTCAAATGTTCCAGTGCAGCATTACAGTTATTTTACTTCTGAAACTAACATTACAAATATTTTACTTCTAAAACTAATATTCTATGCCTACTCCTTCCATCCTCCAGGATTCGGTGCATCAAAATCCAATCTTCTAGAAGGGTGTGGCACCTCCGGTTTGAAGCAGAAGTTCTGTATATCCTCCTTGCACTAATGGACCAAACATGGTCGAAGAATCCCCATGAAAAGTATTATTTGAGAATTGCGGTGTTGTTGTATTCAAACTTGTGCCTACCTCAAAAGAACCCTGTGTCATGAAAAGTTAGGCAATTGGTTAGAGTTTCTTTGTACAACTACATTGCATAAAGAATATAGGGAATAAAACCTCGTGTATCTATCTAGCTTACCGTAAATTGTGGCAGACCTTGTCCGTGAAACATATTATTTAAGAAGTGTGGCATGGTAGTATTAGAACTTGCGCCTTCCTCAAAAGATCCCTAAGACATGAAAAGGTAGGCAATCTTTAAGAGTTTATTATGTGGTACAATGTTATTACATGAAAAAAAAAAGAAAAAAAAAACCTCACACCATATTTCTTATCGTAAATGGTGGATGTCCATCTCCTTGATACATAATATTTGAGAAATGTGGTACTGTAATATTAGTTCTTGTGCTTGCCTCAGATGTTCCCTATGGAATCATAAGAATGAAAATTCTTAGAATTTGTGTGGTACAATTAAATTACATGTAAGATATTGAGAAAAGAGGATTATGTCTTACGGTAAATTGCTGAGGACCTTCTCTGACCAAACTATCCGATATTATTTTGTTTCCAGCACCTACTATTGATACCACGTAAGTACAGAAAACTTACTTGTGCAATCGTGAGAGACAAAAATAAGAACAAGTGTCGTAGCATTACCTTTTTTTGTTCCACTCTTTTGCTTATTTGTTCCACTCTTTGGCTTCTTTGTTCCTTTTTTTTCAAGTGCATCTTTTGCTCTTTTTACCATTGGACCTTTTCTCGCTTGGGGAACTCTAAACGATATGTTCCCATTTATTATACCTTCACTGGGCTCATTCGAATTAATATGAACACTCTGAGGTTTGACAGGTCCTCTTTGGCTTAGTGATTCATCTGCTTCTTGATCTAGCATGTCTATAGCTTTCTCCAATTCTACAAGAAGTTCTTCTAAAACAGAGCACTTCAGTGCAATAGCGGTTGCTTTCCGAGAAATGCGTGCAGCGCGTGTTTGTAAAGTTTCTTGACGATTTTCGTGGTTATTCGAATAATATCCTCTTTTTGCATACTTTGTCCATCGGTGTAGTATATATTGCGATGGCAAAGTGAAATGTTCATTGATGTTGAACACTCAGAGAACATGTTTGCACAACAGACCTATGGCATCATAGAACACAGGGTAAGACAACATTTTATAAACCAAAAATAAGGTTAAAAATGATTTCATACCTTTGGATTCGAATCTTCTCATAATCAAAGTTAACTATAGCCTCATCCTCAAATGCCATAGGCATTACCTTATAAGTTCTGACTGTTCCCACTGTGGAAATCAACTCGCACGTGACAGAAAATTGTTGTTTGAATTGCTCCTCAAAATCAGAATAAAGCCTCCTTGTATATGACTCAGCTGCAGTCTTCAACATAGGTAAATTCCTTATATAAGTAACCGGATCAGTCTTCCGTGACTTAAAATCTGCATCTAGCTCATTTTCACGAAGGCTAGCAGAACACTTCTCATACTCTACTAAGAGCTCTGAAAGGCAGAGTTTCTTGCGGAATTGTTTCTTAAACACATTGTTCATACCTTCGCTCCTTTGAGTTGAGGTCATGTCGGCATGAAATGAATCATTGCGGTACACAGCAGCCCATTTCTCACGCAAACCAAATAGTGTTTGTAGTCATGAGTTCTCCACAAGGTCATAACCAATCAACAACTCTTGCCACTTCTGCTCAAAATATGCCACTGAATTTTCTAGGTATACAACTTTCTTAAAATCAGCAAGAAACCGAGGATGGCTTGAAATTACATGGCTAAGATGCTTAGCGGCATTTTGATAAATGTGCCAAAGACAAAGAAAGTGATGTGTGCTTGGGAGAACAATGCTTATTGCTTTGACCATAGCTGCATACTGATCTGTGAATATTGAAACAGGTCGCTTCCCAGACATTGCTGTTAAAATTGTGTTGAAGAGCCATATGAACGAGTCGGTGGTTTCATCATATAATAGTGCTGCTCCAAAAAGAATGGTTTGCTTATGATGGTTTGTCCCGAGAAGCGGTGCAAAAGACATTTCAAACTTGTTGGTCTGAAAAGTGGTGTCAAATGACAAAGCATCACCAAAACAAGCATAATCCATGATAGCTTGACCATCTGTCCAAAAAAAATTAGCTATCCGGCAATCCTCCTCATCTAACTGTATGGCATAAAAAAAGAAAGATCTTCTAATTGCTTGTTTTTTAAGAACTCTAATAGTGTTTGAGCGTCGTTGACTTCCAAATACTTCTTGCCCTCGCGGCCGATATGGTTATTGCTATCCACCCGCAAGAAAGGTACATGCTCAGGTCCTCCATACCATTGCTTAAAAAATTTATACACATCTGCAGGCTTAAATCCCGCTTCCCTCTTATGACCAATGACAAGTTTATCAGACTCTACCAAACGACGTTGTGACCGCAACATGTGTCTCTTATTTGGACTTGCGAGATAATGATTGTGCTCGAGCACAACCTTTTGCATCGTCCAAACACCGTCGCGAGCAATACTGAACTGAATACGGGCACCACAATGAGACCTTGTGGTAGCATTTGGTTTTAGAGTGTCATGTGTTGAATGAGTACCTCTTTCCCCTTGGTTACTGCAGACTATATGTTTCTGATATACTGATTTATCAGGTCTTAACTTTGAGTGGCTCTTTCGGATACTAAAACCAATCTTACCAGCATACTTGTTGTAAAATTCGTATGCATCCTCTTCTGACTTGAAAGCCATTCCAACTTCTGGAACAAGTATTGATTCAGAACTAGTATCATGCACCTGCATTGAAATATATGAAAACTGAATTGCTGCCAATAAATCATGATTTTGTTTGCAACGATACATGCATGGATCACTTTTGCACCTCACTTGGGGTTCCCATTGTAGCTGAAGCTTTTAACGTGGAAACACTAGAGCTCGATTGGACTGCCGTCGTCGAAACCCGTTCAGTTGACGCATGCACAGTATTGCCATCGGCAAGGGGCATGGATGTGGCCATCACACCATGGTCATGGGACGAGTCAGTTGAAATCGGTTGCGCGCCGACGGCAACGGCGACGCCCACGGCATCGTACCGGATATTAGACATATCGGCACCTATCATCGCCTCACGTTCGGCGGAAGCTTCGTTGCACTGGACATCGGCGGTCATTGGCACTTGGGCAGCAGCAACATCAGCGTGCCGGACGGTGGAGGCTGCTGCCGGCGGCGGGGGTTCCTAGATGCCATGATTTTTCTCTTCAATAGCAAGCCTTTTGTTTGTTGCAATCAACCACGATCGTGCCTGATATTTCGGATACAGTTGAGAAATACCACGCAGTCGTATCATCTTCTTTCTCTACAGATACGTATCAGGTGACGAGGGATTACGAGGAGTTTTGAGATTGGTACAACAGTGACGTGTCGTAATCGCAGGAGGGGCCCCAGGAAAAGGAGCGTGCGGCCCGTTCCTAATTTTTTTCCAGGCTAGGTAGGCGGGTGATCTTTCCCCCCCCTTTATTTAGGAAGCGTTGAGCTTGTGACCCAATCTTGTAAAATGGGTTTCCTTTCTTTTCTGAAAGTAAGGGTGTGTTTGGTAGCCCGGGTGGCTTATCTCAGCTCATACGAGCTGAGTCCATCTATGTCCACTACATACAAGTGTGTTTTATTTGCTCTGTTTGGTAGGTTGTATGAGTTGAGATGTGCTCAGATGAGATCCTGTTTGGTAGGTTGTGCAAGAGCCATACCATACAAAAATAAAAAAGCAATTAAGTCCCTGGACATAAAACAAAAAATCAATCAGGTCCTGCGAGGTCTGGCTCGGGCTCCGGTGTCGTCGCTGGTGAGAGGAGCAGCCACCACGCTCCCTGCCTCCACGCGACGCAACTCTAATGTCGTCGGTCGTGTCCTAGACGAGCACCGCGTCCACCAGGCGAGCCCCGCGTCGAGGGCGAGCTCCACGTACTCGCGTCCCGGACGCATCTGCAGCTCGAGCATCACGTCGCCTCCGCGTCGAGGGAGAGCTCCGCCTCCGCGCGAGCACCGCTTCACCTCCGCGCGAGCATCGCGTCTACCCAGCGTCGTCGACTGCTCGATTGCCGGTGGCCTGCACGATTGCCTCCGCGTGCTACTGCCACGCACAACCGCCAGGAGGCCGCCCTGACTCGATCAGCGCGTCCTGTCGCAGGAAAATCGAAGGCTTCCGGCGGCCGGAAGTCGCGGCGGGAAGGAAGGGACCTGTCCCCGTGGGTGGTAGTTGCGCCGCCGGCCGGAAGCCGCGGTGGGTAGGAGCGACCCGTCGAGAAGCAGCAGACGGGGAAGATAACACATGATGCTGGGAAGGGGCGAAATGAGGGTGCGGGCATCAGACCCCTATCGAGCTGGAGCAGACACACGGGACGGACTCAGCACTGCCCAGTTGTGAAGCTCGATTCGAGCTTCGCAATTCGGCAGGGCCGAGGGGCTCTTTTCGTACGAGGCGGGCACTGCTCAACGCAGCCGACCCGATCTAACAAACAAGAAATGGTAGGCTGAGTTGGAAATTTCTGGGCTCACCCGACCTACCAAACACACCCTAAAACTCCCGACGTGGTCTCTCTCGGCCTGCTCTAATCCCGATGTTTACGAATTTGTCCATTTGGGTCGGTCCGCTGACACAAAAACAGGTTATTTTGGCTTCTATCCGTTTGGGTCAGGGTGTTCCAGCCAGTGGCGGAGTCAGGAATTGAACTGAGCCGGGTCGAACAAATAAGATTTAAAAAAAATTTAAGCGGAAAATGAAGTGTACAAAAAATAGTCCAAACAGATTCAAATTTCATATTTCATCGAGTACAACTACAAACTGACTATAAAGAATGATAACTAGATAAAGATAGTGCTACATTTTGATAAGATAGTCATACCATATTAAGTTAAAAAATTATGACCAACCGAACGATTATGACCTCTTGTCAAATATGTCCATCTTACTTTATCTCTAATTTCAGAGGTACTATAATCATCAATCGGTCTCCGATCTCCAGAATTGGCAACAACGTTTGATAGATCAAAGACTTCAACAACATTTGCCTACAATATTAAAAACAAAAACAAATCACGAGCGTACTACTGCCTACAACAAAGGGGAGTACTAAACACTAGACAAGTAGACAAAAAAGTTGAAAACAAAATCTGAAATTAAAGGGTCAAATTGACCCATTGAACCCGTGCCCTCTTGCGATTTGAGGGACCTGCACCTTTTGCCCCCTCCTCATCTTCTTGAACCAGACCTGTCTCATCTTCTTTTTCCTGGGAAATCCAATCCGCCTCCTCTGCCTCGTCCATCAGTGAGTCGGAGATGCGGGGCTGTACGTGGGGGCTGCGCCGATGCGGGCGTTGTGGATGCGGGGTCGTGGGGGACTGCAGGAGGGGGGCGAGGCGACCGGAGATGAGGCGTCGAGGGAGAGGAGCGCAACGGCCGACATCGGGAGAGGAGGCGCAGGCCGGCGCGGGGGAAGAGGAGGCATAGCGACCAGAGGGAGGGGATTTTTTTCCGGGAGAGGAACGTGAGTCGTGACTCGTGAGGTGAGGCAGGCAGCGATCTTTTTCCTTGACTTTTCCCTGGTCAGCTCTCAGCTGCTCGCGACGTTGTCGCTTCCTAAAAAAATTCCACGCGATCGGGTGAGCCGAGTCGGTCGACCAGGCTCGACCCCCTACCGGCGCCGCCTGTGGTTCCAGCAGACTCAACCTATTTTTTTCTGTGAAATATAAAACTCTAAAAAATTAAATTACATTAAAAGTTGGATATATCACATAATAGTATTAATTTACATACTAGAAAATAAAAAGAAAACATAACTAAAAATAAACCCTAGCTATGACTAAGGCATCTGGCGGCGGCACCGCCTAGTCACTAGGCTTGTTGGAGAGGTCAATGAACACCGGCGTGGACGCGGTGGTAGTGGCCCGCGATGACCCCTCGTGCTTGGTGGAGGCGACACGAACCAATGATGGCGGCGGCCCGACGAGGTTCCTCGTCATCTTCCTCGGCAGGCGTCAGCGGAGAGGGGGGCTAGCTCCGTTCGAGTTGGCAACGGGCAAGGGGTTGTGGGGATAAGGTGTCAAGTGAGATCCCACCAAAGTCCCACTTTTAGTTTATTTTGAAATTTGTAGTACAAAAATTTATCGAAATTTTACACTAGAAATCTCAAAATAAACTAGAAGTGATATTTTTGGTGGGATCCCACTTGACACCCCATGTGGGAAGGCCTGGCTGCGCGCGCCCTCGGCCTAAAAAGGGTTGTTCCGCCCTCGGCCATCAATGCCGACGCGCTAGGCAAGGTGTCAGTCGCTTCGGCTCAGCTGCGCGGCTTCACTGAAACAGTTTGCATATGTTAGCATGTACTAATTCAGTAAGGACTGGGTTGACGAGGACCTGCACAATTTGGATAGCTTTGCACTGCCCAAATTTGGTGCTACTGGGACAAATTTATGAACATAACCCTGCTCTAACAAGAAGATGCAAAGCTGGATGTGATTACTGGGACAAAGTCAAGGTCATTCCATGTTTCCGAATGTCATCCTTTGCCTCTTCTCCACTAAGCAAGTCCATACTTCACCAACATACCATGGCCGTGTTTATCTGGTTGTTTGTCATACTCCTGCACTAGTTACAACAATGATAGCTCTAGTCTCCCTCACATGCTATTCCTCTGAAATTCAAGTTCGGGGTGGCATTCGTAGGGCATTGACAAGGGACCTCATTCAGCTTAAGTGTCTTGTGCGGTTGTGCCAACCTATACTTACCTTGGGGAGGTTTAGCCTGCGAAAGAACGACACTTGGTCAACAGACAACAGACCACTCAAGAGTCAAGACAGGCAAGAAGGAACAAGAATCTTGGAATGCAGCAGGAATTATCGACTCAATTTCTTCAGTGTGGAGAGAAGAGTTTAGTCAGGAGGGTTGCTGAGCAGATCTTACACATGCACCCTTTCTGGCAAGACACGAAGCTGCTGGCCAAAGACGCTGTTTCGTTTTTCTTCTTTTATGTTCTGGAGCTTCTTATTTTTGATTCTGAAAGTTACTTGGCCAGTCTAGCCTGTAACTTGTTTTTCGTTTACGGTGGTGCCTTGTGCATCCTGTGAGGTGGTGTCAAGCTGGGTTCAGAACCTTGTAACTCCGAATGTGAATGCCACTTTATGCTCTAGTTCAGAAACTGGCCTCTATGATTTCTGAGAATGGAGTCGCACCCCCAACCTGTAAGCTTCACATGCTTTAATTTCTGTATATATTCATGGATTATGAAAGTGTCCCCGACATATTTTCATGTATGCTTCCAATGCAATATAATACGCGCACAATCTGGAGGGCAAAATCTGTTTTTTCAAGCTAGAAGGCAACTATCAGCACACGAAACCTGGTGCGCAAAATCTGTTGTCCAAAGCGTCTGCTGATCGTCTATCTATAAATGCAGTTGAAAAAGAAAAAAAGCATTTGCTCGCTCATTATCTAAGAGGCACCGATTCATACCTATTTCAGAGAATTCAGGAGAACTTTGTCCCTCCTGTTACATTTTTGTTTGTCTGAGTTAAGACGCCCCGTACATTAAAGTGGAGGTTCCTTTCCTTCATGGGCATCTGCAGGAAGAGCATTGCTTTGACTTCACAAAAGATGTTGTAACCAGGTACCTCCTTCGTAACAACGTTCCAATTTTTCCTGCGGAAACATCCCTGCGTTTGGATTGTAAAGTTGTTTCCAACAAGGCGATCAGGAAAAGCGTGTGAATTATAGGTTCAACCTTTGTTCCAGTTGAATGTCATTTCTTCAGGTTACCGACAAACATGCATGGCTCTGGATCAACATTTCATGAATAACTCACATGTACCCAAGGTAACTTCCTTTCATTGGCTTCACCTCCAGTAGTGTCATGAACAGAGAAACTTTAGATTTGGAGCTCGCTGGGACTTCGACCATAAGTCTCATAGAGTAGGAAATCTTCTTCCAACAGCTGGCTTGGCTAGGAGACAAATGAAGAGGACTCCTACTTTGCAGCAGTTACTGATTCTTGCATCTCCCAGTTCATGCATCCAATTAATCAATTTGAAGCCCTGTGAAGGTGCGGAGGAGGTTGAGGCTTCACCTTCCCCCGACGATCAAGTTAAATACACATGGTCCCAAATCTGAACAATGCTCACTCCTCCAAATGCTCCCTTCTTGCTGGGGTGTCATGTACGATCCACAAGGGCACCAGGAAGCACCAGGCACCCCCCTATAAATCTTTTCTCTCTGTTACGAAATAATAATAGTACAGAAATATAAGGATACTGTTCTTCATATGTAATTCATCAATGCCACCATAAACAATAGTGGGGTAAAAAATGTGATGATAACAAGTTGGTAACTACCAAATGGTTCTCTGAGTCTTCACACATCTATTAAATGAGCACAGCTGCAGGCAGATGGATATAGCCGATAAGTCAGTACAATCTATTAGCACTAAGAGATGGAGCCCGGGACAATAACTCAAATAAAAAGCAGAAGAAAAGGAACCACACCAGGTTTACTCTCGGATCCTTAAAACAAAAATATGGTAATCTCAGATGCCTTTGTAAAAAAATCTCTGATGAAAAGGGTAAAAATAAAAAACTCATGAGAAACAGAAGGAGAACACCAGGTTTACTCTCAGATCTTCAAAACGCTAAGATGATAATCTCAGATCTTTTCATAAAAAATATCTCAGATCTCAGATGAAAACAATAACCAAAAATTTACCCAAATAATACATCAAGGAAAGTGATACTACACCAAACTGAAACAAGTACCAGAATCTAGTCAGCTAAAGTATAGTAGCTAAATTATTAAAAAATCATCCAGGTCTAGTGATGCTGCAAATAGTGTGAGCATCAAATTATATCAACTGGAGAAATCAATTTGATAAACTAATAAGGTGATAATAAGGTACAAGGGTTAGCTTCTGAACCTGGGGCATGCCACTGGGATACTGATATACATTTTGATGAAAGTGCTACCATTCCACCCTTCCTTGTTTTGACATACACTTTTCACCACCAACCTGGTCAGGGCCGGAGCTTCATTTGGGTCAAGGAGGGCAACAATGAACTGAAGTTATGATTTCGTTGACAACTACTCATGTTAGACTACTTGGTCTCCCATTCCTCACTGTCGAAGATCACAAGATTCGATGATATTTCAAATTCTTGTGATTTCTTATACTGGCAGCAGGGCCTTCTGACATCTGAAGTGTTAAGCTCATATGTTATGAATCATAAACTACTCAACTGAATCCATTGAGAAAAAAATGAAACTTTTCAGGGAGCAATTTTACATCTTCCCGATACTTCCCTTTCTCTGAAAAGCGAGACACCATCAACGAAGTAGTTGAAGCTTCAAGTGAGATGCTCTTCCCATCAACTTTAGACAAATACTTTCCAGCCGTGAGGACCTCACCTTTTATCAATAACTTTCTGATGATATCATTTAAGAGAACAGAGCTGGGAACACAACCACTCTTCTCCATTGATGAAAACATATGATCAGCTTCTTCCATTGATCCTTCTTTCAGAAGATTTTTTATCATTACTCCATAGGTAGAAGCATTAGGTACCAATCCATTGGCTGGTATTGCAGTAAATAATTCTTGAGCTTCTTCTCTTCTATGAACATTGTACATTGCATCAATCATGGTGTTGAATATTGTAATATTAAACTTCACATTCATTGCACCTAATTTATGGAACAGGACGATTGCTTCGTCAGTGCAATTATTTCTACAAAGTCCTCTAAGAATTATAGCGTATGTAGAAATGCTCACTGTTGTGCCACTTTCGATCATGTCATGGAACATATTCATAGCAGCAGCAGTTTTCCCAGCATGAAATAACCCATCCAATATGACGCTATATGTCTTAGTTGTAGGTTTAACTCTCTTACATGACATTTCTTTGAATAGAGTCAAACCATCATCAATCTTTCCATTTCTAGAATATCCACCAATAATTGTATTATAAGTAGCAGCATCAGGCTCAATGCCAGACAATACCATAGCATCAAGTACTCCAAATGCCTTCTCCATCTCGCCGACTAAGCAATATCCGTCAATTAGTGAATTAAACGTGATAACGTCAGGCCTCTCACCTATGTCTATAACAAAGTCCAAAATATGGTGTGCATCCACAACTCTTCCTTCTTTGCACAGACTGTTCATTATTGAACTGAAGAAAACAATGTTAGGACGAGGAATACCTTCGTTCATCATTTTTGAAACCAACTCCTTCGCATTCCCCAAATCACCATGTGTACAAAAACCCTGAATTAGGGAACGATAAACACTTGCATCTGGTTGTACTCCCATAGCAATCATCTCATTTAGTTTGTCCATAGCATCACCCAGCCTAGCAATTTTGCATAGTGCAGCTATTAAGGTTGAATAGCTGACTACATTAGGAGTGGCTCCTTTTTCCCGCATTTCGGTAAGTATGAGCATAGCTTCATCCACCATTCCATGTTTAGCATATGCATCAATTAATATGTTGAAAACACGGCAGTTAGCTCCAATACCATTGCTTGCCATTGCATAAAAGAGGTTCATCATATCAGAAAAGAATCCTTCAGTAGCATACCCGTGAAGCAGAATAGAGTACGAGCAGATATCAGGTTTGTGGCCCTTGGCTATCATGGAATCAAAAATATCCGCAGCTTCTTTGCTTCTGCCATGCTTGCAAAGGGAGGCCATGAACGTGTTCCAAGTAACAATATCTGGCATGAGACCCTGGCTTGTCATTTCTCTGAACATTTTTGCTGTCTCTTTCCACTGGCCTAAAGTGGAATATCCATGTATCATGCTAGTATATGTCACTTTATTTGGTCGAACACCGTTGTGAACCATCTGCCGGAGGAACAACTCTGCCTTGTCCATTGCTCTGGCCTTGCACAGTGCATCAATAACCGAGCTATACGTCACCACATCAGGAACAACCCCTTGCCGCACCATTTCATGGAATAGATCGCACGCCTTGCCTATTTCCCCTTCTTTGAAGAG
Organism: Avena sativa; assembly: GCA_916181665.1. NCBI lineage: Eukaryota > Viridiplantae > Streptophyta > Magnoliopsida > Poales > Poaceae > Avena > Avena sativa. Next base: position 450,827,867 of record OV702295.1, on the reverse strand, counting down.
GCCATAGATGACTGTGTTATATGCCACCACATTGAGAGAGCAACCACCTCCTTCTCTTCCCACCATCTGGAGCAGGTCGAGCGCTCGCTGGCTCCTGCTATCGTCACATAAGCTTTTAAGTACTATAGAGTATGAGACGGCATCAGGCACACAGCCCAGCTCGGACATCCTATGAAGCAGCACGTTGACAGCCTCATCCGTCTGTTTTGCGTGGCACAGGCACTTGAGGAGGTTATTGTTGGCGGCGATGTCATCTGTCTTCAGGCCTGTCTTGAGGATGCGGGCGAAGAAGGCAGGCCCAAGGTTGGGGCGACGCGCGCGGCAGCAGCAGTCCATGAGGATGCCGTAGGTGCAGATCGAGGGCTCCACCACCTGCAGGCCAGCGTCTTCTCTGCAGACGCGGTTGAAGAGGGCGATGGCGAGGGAGGGTCCGTCTCTGAGAGCGGCGGAGGACGGAGCGCGGGCGAGCGCGGCGAGGAAATTGTTGAGGGGGCGCTCGGGGACGGGGTTGGCCTGCTGCAGCAATTCATCGAACAGGTGGTGTGCGTCCTCCTGGCCGAGCGTCCCGGCGCGGAGGAGCTCCGTGGCCGCGGCAAAGGCGGCGCGGGGATCCCAGCAGCGCGAGGGGCGCGAGGTGGTGGAGGAGGAGATGCGGCGCCGGAGGCGGAGGCGGGGCATCGGTGTGGTGGTCCTGGTGGAGCAGAGGCGGGACATCAGGAATGGCATTCGTGTTCGCCCTGGTGGTGGTGTGGTCTGCAGCTCGGTGCCCAGCTCGTTTTGGAAACTTTTTTAACTACCTGGAGTTTTTCTTTTTAGATGACTACCTGGAGATATTTGGCTGTACTGGAACGGTTTGCTGCGCTCAAAAGCTGAAGATGCATTAACCTCTCTTGAGAAAACAGTTGCACGTAGTAATCTACTCTCTTCGTTCCAAAAAAGATGTCCGAAGTTTGTTTGAATTTGGATGTATACTAAATAGTGTCTAGATACATCCAAGTTTAGACGAACTTGACACATCCTTTTTGGGACGGAGGAGTATATGTAAATATATTTCACTAGAGAAAAGTAGAATTCTGTCTCGCTGAATTATTTTTTGTTCATGTACTACAATTATTATTTGTTTCATAAAACATCATAGGAATGATGTTTCCTACTAGCAAAAAGTTATTTTCCATACTGTAGAAAAGAAATGCTTCTAAAGCTCTCAATCATATGCTAAATTATATCTTCTCAATTCCTTATACTACTAGTAAACTAATTCAAGATTTGTTAGCGCTTTTTCTGTGTACTTCTTCACTACAATTTTCTTATACAATTTTCTACTTAGGAAACACATTATTAGCTTCTTCTCTTCACCGAACCATGTTCATTGCATTCAATTGTTCCTGAGTATTGCAATATTGAACTTCACATTCATTGCACCTAATTTCCTGAACATGGCGATTCCTTGACAGCATAATTATTCCTAAATAAGTTCTCTAAGAATTATATTTTATATTGAAATGCTCACTGCTATTCTCTTTGGATCGTCTCATGGAACATTTTCTTTGCAGCACCAAGTCTCATGGAACAGATCGTACGCCTTGCTTACTTGCCCTTCACTACACAAGCCGTGGATGACCGTGTTGTATACCACCACATCGAGGGAGCAGCAGGCACCTCCTCCTTGTTTCACCACCATCTGCAGGAGGAGGTCGAGCGCCTGTTGGCTCCTGCCGACGTCACATAAGCCCTTCAAAACAAAGGAGTACGAGAAGGCATCAGGCGCACAGCCAAGGTTGTCGGACATCCTGTGAAGCAGCGTGTCGACAGCCTCGTCTGTCCGTTTCGCGTAGCAGAGGCACTTGAGGAAGGCGTTGGCGGTGATCTGGTCTGTCTTGAGACCCGCCCTGAGGAGGCGGCCGAAGATGGCAAGCCCTAGGTCCGGGCGACGAGCACGGCAGCAGCAGTCCATAATGATGTTGTAGGTGTGGACCGAGAGAGGCGCCACCTCCAGGCCGCCTTCTTCTCGGAGCACGCGGTTGAAGAGAGCCACGGCGAGCGCGGGGCCTTCTCTGCCGGCCGGTGCACGAGCGAGCGCTGCAAGGAAGGCGTTTAGGAAGCGGACTGGGACTGGGTTGGACTGACGTAGCAATTCGTCGAACATGTGGTGTGCTTCTTCTGAGCTGAGCTTTCCGGCACGAACACGCTCCGTGGCCGCAGAAAACGCGGCGATGGGACACCAAACTGGCGAGGGTGGCGAGATGGAGGAGAGGGGTAGGCAGCGGCGCAGGGTGTTGGCGACAAGCTCGTTTGAGTTCTTCAAGCCCGTCCTGAGAAAGCGGCCGAAGAAGGCTAGCGCTAGGTCCGGGCGACGCGCCCGGCAGCAGCATTCAATGAATATGCAGTATGCGTGGTCTGTGAAAGCCGCCACTTGCCGAGCTGCGGGTTCCTCTCGGAAGACGCGGCTGAAGAGGACGACGGCGAGGTTGGCGCCGTCTGTGCAGGCGTCGGAGGCCGGTGCGCGGGCGAGCGCGGCAAGGAATCCGTGGAGCGAACGCTGAGGGACCGGGGTGGCATGGCGTAGCAATTCGTCGAACAGGTGGTGCGCGTCTTCCGGTGTGAGCGTCCCGGCGCGGGCGCGCTTGGTTGCGGCCGCAAAGGCGGCGACGAGGGAGGATCGGGGACGATGGCGGTGGAGGTGGCGGAGCAGGGAAATCGGCTTGGTGGAGTAGAGACGAGCCATCAGAGGTGGTGGTTGGTGCGTCTTCGGTTGACTTGAACGACTTCGGTTCGGAGCGAATTCCTGCTATATTTTTCCACACGGCCTCACTATTGACTCATGTGCACAGGATCTAGTCCACCGTGGAGCGCTGCTTTTCTCGCCGAGCATACACGTGCAAACAAGAATTGCCCGGAAGTGGTCGTGACAAATCGCTGCATGCGCTGTTTACTTAGAGCAACTCCATTGCGTCCTCCAGCAGACGTTATATTTGAGCGTGCTCTTAATTTTTTTCAGTGCGTTGTAATTTTACTCTTGCGGCGCTCCAAAATTGACGCGCCGAGTCGAGCACGCGTTATCTCTCACGCCCGCGCGCAAAGGGCCAATCGCCAGAGGAAAACTCCCCCCCCCCCCCCCCGCGCGCCCTTGATGCCGCCCTCATCTCCTGCGCGGTCGCCGGCGACATTCCGACGATGGACCGTGTTGGTGCATGTTGGTGGGCGGCAAGATTGGAGGAGCGCTTCGGACTGGCCGGGTGGTGGGTTCCGGGGGTCGGGAGAAATCCTTGTCAGTGTCGCCGGCACCGACGTCTGCGGGCGTCACCTTCCTTGTGCAGGGCATCGGGTGTACCCCCTCCAATTCCCCTCCATGTACCGGGAGAAATCCTAAGACTTGTTCGGGCAGCAACGTCGTCTTCATCGCACCCCTTTTTGAAGGTGTTGCTTGGTACACGACGATCTGAGAGACGTAAGAGTGTAGTGGGAATCCTCCGGAGGGCATAGCGGCTGCGAGTCATCAGTGTTTTTATCGATCCGGCATTACCGGGAGAAATCCTAGGCCGCCATCATCATTGCTCACCGGTGCAACCCTCATCAGCCGCCATGCACCAGATAGCCCCCCAACGCCGCTTCACCGCTCTTACATCCATGACCCCGGAAAGACCTAGCGTCTTACCTAAGTCAAATTTCGATACCAGAGTTCAATCTCAATCACCTGTAATCCTTTTAGAATAAAGTTTTAAATTTTTTACACTTTTACAAATGCATGCTATGTAAAAACACTCACCACAATTTCGTCCTCTAAACGCTCCAATTTTTCAGGCCATCACAACCATCAAAGAAAGCCACATTGATAGAAAGACGGAAGCAACGCAAGGCCTTAATTCTGCATGTAGTTCATGCTACTACCTATATTAATCCCACTATAGCTATTCTTGGTTTTTGATGCGTGCATGTCTATGCCCAATTCACTATTTTTGGTAACATCATGACTAAAAAACTGAATCCTTATTTAATCAAAATATTTCCAATACAAACATTAAAGACCTAGACAATGAAGGTTGTATGTAAACAACATTTTTTTAGAAAAAATACACGCAAAAAGGAATACATGTATGTTAAGTTTCTAAAGATAATATCCGGTGGAATTCGCAGCAGAAACCGGTAAAAACTATGTTCCAAAGTTTCTTAAGAATTACATTATGTTGGGGGAGCAATGTTGTACAAATATGTAATTTTCAATCTCCTAATAAAATTCATTTGTAGAGGTGGGAAAACTAAATTCAAAATGAATAGTGGAAAAACAAATTGCAATCGCTTGTCATGCATGATTTTTTTTCTTACATATCCCAAATGGATATGACTTTGAATTTCAAAGTACAAAGTTTTAGAAAACATTACATTTCTAGCATATACATTTTTCTCAGCTTTATTTTTAAATAATAAACGTGATTTTTGTGGAGATCTTAATGTAACTTGGTTTCTAGATATATTCTCGAATTTCTTGGAGTGGAGAAATAAAACAAGAAAATAGGGACAAGAGGAAGGGAGAAATTACAAGCGAGCGAGATTAGCGTAAAGTAAACACAGAGATGAGAGATCTATGGGCGTGACCGCGTGACGTTCGCAGGTTTGCCCCCGTGTGTTTTTAAAACGATGGCTGAAATCTTAATGCAAACGAAGCAATCAATCTTGCTTCGACGTGGCTGGGGCTAGAAGGCCACAACACGTGCGGTTTGGCCCACCATCCCAACGCGTCAAACAGCGGAGCTTCCTGACATTGAAGCTAGTACTATTTTATACTGTACATGATGATGACTATATGTCATCGTCGGTGCAAACACGGTGTGCCCCATCGGCTCCATGCCTCCATCAATATGGATAAACAAATCAGGTTACTCAAGTGAACTTCCAGTCATTTCCATGGTACTCGTAATTTTCTAGTGTTTCCGTATTTCAAAATAAATACACCAGTATCTGAACTAGAAGGAGAGCTAGCTTCAGGAGCCGAACAGAACCCTAGCCCCCCGCGTCGCTCCCACGAGCTCCACAACACCGCCGGCTCTCCGTCCCCCCACCCTCGCCTCCCTGCGGTCGCCGCCACCGGAACATGTCGGTGGCAAAGCCGCTCGGCATCGGTGGCGGCGGGGCTCTCCTCTCCTCCCGTTCTCTGCGGCGTGGCGCGGGCCTTAGCCCGGTGAGCGGCGGTGGCGCGCGTCCGTGGAGCGCAACGGCGTGCTGTGCGGCGGCTAGGCGGCTGGCGCGGCGGAGGCGTGGTGCAGGGCGTGGAGGACCGCGTTGGTCGGGCGCGCTGGGATTTTGGCAGGGGCTGCTCGTCCGCGGGCCTCGTCTACCGGCATGGCCGACCTCTGCTAGGCGGGCGGCATTCCGGCGCGAGTCGGCTGGCGGTGAGGCAGAGGGCGCTGCCCTTGGTGGCGCAGCGACGATGGCAGGGTCGGATGGCGGGCCTACTCCCCCTAGATCTAGGCCCTTTGGGCCCGATCTGGAGGCTTAGGTGAGGCAGCAAGCCAAGCGGGTGGCGGAGGTGTAGGAGCTCGCACGGGAGAGCACGAGCTCGCCGCGGATGTCGATGCGCAGGAGGTCGCCGCCGCCGAGCGTGAGATTTCCGACGTGGGCAGTGAGCAGGGCACCGATGAGGTGGACCACTACAACAACCTCCTCCTATAGGCCGCGCTCGCGTGCGGGCCACTGTGGTTGGGAACAGCCAGCGCCACTATCAACGCCTCGCCTCGATCACCTCGGCGGCGGAGGGCATCACGCCGCCTACGCCGAGAGGCGTGCGAGGAGAGAGCGCATGAAGGAAGCAGCAACAACGGCGGCGGTGGTTGCGGGTGACCCACGGTCGCCAGTGGAGAGCGCGGGGAGCTGCCCATACGGCACGGTAGGCCCTTACTTGGGTGACCTATAGGGTAGGGTAGCATCGCCGGCGTCCTCGCTGTCCCGATCTCCAGCAATAGTACTAGGTGATCTGCTGGCACCATGCACCTGTTTTAATTTTAATGAAAATTATGTCTTATCTCAATGATATGTGAGCTAGGGCAGACGACGTAGAGAGGATGCATGCGTTGTCTGGACGGACACACGCGAGCTCAAACACGCCACAGAATCAGGCCCGGCTCTAGGCCATGGCAAGGTTGTGCGGCGTCCAAGAGCGTAGGCCAGGGGGCCCCAAGATTTTTATGCGCTAGGAGCGGCCCTTAGAGGCCCAGACAAATCAGCAAGTTGCGAGCAACAGCAAGTCGCGATCGCGAGGCGCTTGCCGAGGAGATCGATCGACGATCGATCGTGAATTCCAGGCGTTGCTGTCCACCGCGCGTCTCCCTTCGCCCGTCTCGCGACACCTCGCTCGTGCTGAACTCTCTGTCTCTCTTCCTCTATCGCCGCCCGTCTCGAGACCCCAGGGCCTGCGAGACCCGTTCCAGGCGAGTCGCGAACTGCCGAATTCCAGGCGTCTAGGCCCTGCTTTGCTGCTCTCGCCGGCTGTCGCCTGTTTCATCTGCTCTCCAGGCGACCTGGCCCTGCTCTGCTGCTCTCCTTGGACAGGCCTTGCTCTGCTGCCCTCCGTTAGTTTACGCCTTAAATCCCTTCTTAATCCCTCATCTAATCCTTCTAATTAATTTCTCGAGTAGGGTTATAATTTTTAAGATTACAATTTGATGTAAATTTGTTCACATTAATATGTGATAGGTGTTACGATGGGGAAGCAATTGTCGGGTACTGCGAAAAAAAGAAAAGAAAGAGAGAGAATCAGCTTATTGAAGCAATTGTCGGGTTTTTTAGGTATTAGCTAGCATGGAATACTTGTTATGTTTTCCTACTATTTTTATTTTTTCTATCTAAATATCACAATGCTTTAGTGCTTGACTATTATTTATAGACATCTGGACTATGAACATGTGGTTATATGTTTTTAAATATTTTGCAAGTAAAATTGACCCATATATCATCTATATATCTAGTTATACGTATATATATTATCATTAGGAGCCCTTTTGTCGACTTCGCCCAAGAGACACGGAAAATATAGAGCCGTCCCTACACAGAATTGAGGCATAAATGCGCCGGTCCGGAGCCTGCGGACCGTATGTGTCACCCCACTGAAGCTCGTTTTTGGACCGCGTTTTCCATGGATAGCAAAATGGACATGAACCCGGCCCGTGGCTGATGCTCTAAATTTAGCCATCCCAACAAAACAAACAAAACACTCTCTCATTTCCGTTCGCCTTTCCCACACGCGATCCGACCCGTCCGTTGTGACATCCCACAACTCATGTCTCGCCCTGCCAACCATAACACTTCCGAAAGAAACAAAGGAAAAGCTCGGGAATAATTAATCACTCCATTCGTTTCAAAATATAAGATGTTTTAGTTTTATAAAAAGAGTGTATATAGTTATCTTTTAGTTTGTAGGTTCATGTAGGTTTTAAGTGAATCCACGCACTAAAGTAGTATAGATAGAGTTATTTCACAAAGCTAAAATATTTTATATTTTAAAATAGAGGGAGTAATAGGGTGCAACAAATCTGAGAGGAGAAAATAAAAAGGCAGAATGGGCGGCAAGTCCGGATGCTTCCAAGCTTGCAAGTTTGCCCCGGCCTTGTGTTTTTAAAAGGGTGGCAGAAATCTCAATGCAAAGGAAGCAATCAATTTGGGTCGGACGTGGCCGGGGCTACAAGGCAACAGCACGTGCAGTTTGGCCCACATTCCCAACGCGTCAAACAGCGGAGCTTTATGAAGTTGAAGCAAACACTATTTTAAGCATGATGATGATGAACAATTATGTCATTGCCCATCTCCATGGTTCCATCAATATCGATAAGATAGATAAACAAATCAGTTTACTCCAGTGAACTTCCACTCATATCCACGGTACTTGTATTATTCTACTGTATTTTAAAATAAACTAATTTCCGATCCTTAAACCCAAGCACCAAAGGGTACATTTTTTAAATATAATATAATAAGTTTGCAATAACATATATACTCAGAGGTTTATGCATGGTCAAAATAATAAGATACCCATATTAGCAAGCCACACCGGAAGCGTTTTACTAGAATACACATACCACATGGCCACCATACCGAGGTTGCCATTTTGACCTAACGCCGTGTATAGAGTTGGTTATAACTGACATATGATGTCAATTGAAGATATAAGTTTTGAAATGATCCGGTAAACGGAATATATGTATTGTCTATCCGACATACAGGCCGTTTGGTGGTGAAGCTTTTACATTTTGAGAATTTCCGTTTCAATGGAGTAATTGGCAGGATGAATGCACAAATAACCAATAGAAATTGAACTTTACTAATGTCCAATATAGTATTTCGGTGGTTCTTACTGCTGGCATGTCAACTTGCCATGAGAGGGAAGTGCCACCATTAGTCAAGAGGAAAAGAAAGCATGTCAGTCCAATCGAGGTATTGAGACTTATTTGAAATCGTGAAAGTTGTGCATGCGAAACTAAAATATAAATGGGACATCGAGCATCAAATCTTTGAACTTTGGATATCTCTAACATCAACACATATGTTTGGTCCATGATGGGTTGGGGAGAGGACCACCCTCTTGATCGTCTAATCGATCACATCTTGGTTCCGAAAATACAAAGTATCCGGAGCCCCAAATCTAAAGCAATCCTTGTTGTATCATATACTCCATCGTTTCATTATGTAATATGTTTTGCCACGCTAATTTGATGAAAAATAGCATGCCAAAACATACTAGTAGATTAACTATGGAACATAGGAAGTATATATTTTTGTAATTGCATGTTTTTGCATGAGCATAGTTAATTTCACAAAAACTTTCCGAAGTGGAGTGAGCATGATTTTCTTCTATCAAAATATAGTGTAACAGATCTCCATGCCTCCATCAATATCGATAGATAGATAAACAAATCAGGTTACGGTGAACCTTTAGTTATTTCCACTATACTTGTGTACTTTCTATGGTTTCTGTTTTCAAAATACACGAGTATATGATCCCTAAACCCAAGCACCAAAAGGTATATTTTTTAAATATAATATTCTTCTAAGTTTGCAATAGCATTTATACTCAGAGGTTTATGGTTAAAATAATATGGCACTCCGTGTTAGCAAGGGCACCGGAAGCGTTTGGCTAGATTACACATACTCCCTCTCTTTCAAATTACTCCGCGCGCACGCTTACCTAGGTGAGCTAGTACTCTTTTATTTTTCATCTAAAAAATTCCTTGGATTTTTGGTATACGTAGTACATATTTTATACTATCTATTTCAAAAATCTCTAGATTTTTTTGAATGAAAAATGATGGAGTACTAACCCACCTACATAAGCGTGCCGGCGGAGTAATTTGAAACAGAGGGAGTACCACATAGCCACTTCCGGTGTCATTGGGATTAGTAATACTACACACATACCATGCTACTATGCTAGGTTGCCATTTCGACATATTCTCGTGTGTAGAAGGGTTATAACAGATACATGGTGTTATTGAAGATGTAATGGTGGAGATGTCGCGAGTAGTTAGTTAGCGAGTGAGGGTTGTCCATGAGACGGCGGGAAGCTGCGCTCTTGGCGTTTGTGACATTGCATGTTGTAAACTTGGCCGCTTGGCCCTTCTTCTATGAAAGGGATATGTCTCCCGGGACGTATCCGTGAAAACGTTTTGAAATGATCTAGTGAATGGAATATATATATATATATATATATATATATATATATATATATATATATATATATATATATATATATATATATATATATATATATATATATTGTCGACATAAAGGTCTTGTAGATTTTGAGAATTTACTTTCAGTGGAGTAATTGGTATGACGAATGTGCAAATAACCAGTAAAAGTCAAACTTTACTATTGTGCAAGAGAGTATTTGGGAAGTTCTTACACGACCTTGGTGTTAACTTACCACGAGAGGGACGTGCCAACAATTGGAAAAGAAAACACGTTGTTTGCAACCGAGGTATTGACTTATTTGAAATCAGGCACGCCAAAGTCGTGCACGAGAAACTAAAATATAAATGGGACATCGAGCATAGGCACTTCCATATTAGCAAGCGGCACCGGAAGCGTTTGGCTAGATTACACATACCACATAGGCACTTCCGGTGTCATTCAGATTAGTAATACTACACACATACCATGCTACTATGCTAGGTTGCCATTTAGACATATTCTCATGTGTAGAATGGTTATAACCGATAGTATATGATGTTAATTGAAGGTATAATGGTGGAGATGTCGTCGCGAGTAGTTAGTTAGCTAGTGAGGGCTGTCCATGAGACGGCGGGGAGCAGTGATATTGCGTGTTGTAAACTTGGTCTCTTGACCCTTCTTCTATAAAAAGGATATGTCTTCCAGGACGTATCCTTGAAAAAGTTTTGAAAGGATCCAGTGAATTGAATATATATATTGTCGACATAAAGGTCTTGTGGATTTTGAGAATTTCCGTTTAATGGAGTAATTGGTATGACGAATGTGCAAATAACCAGTAAAAATCGAACTTCACTATTGTGCAAGAGAGTATTTGGACGGTTCTTACACGACTGCGGTGTTAACTTGCCACAGGAGGGACATGCCAACAAGGGGAAAAGAAAGCATGTCGATCCAATCGAGATATTGACTTGTTTGAAATCCGGCATGTGAAAGTCGTGCATGGGAAACTAAAATATAAAATTAGCATAGTAGACATGGTTTCGGCCGAGTGCAGTGTGTACTTGGTAATCCAAATATACATCAGTCCTTTTTTGGACTGTACACAACAGTACATGGTAATCCAAATTTGCGCACTAAAAATCTAATATGGCACCAAAAAGAGATAAGATAATATTTATGCAAATCAACTCAGTATAGGGCCATTTTTATCGCCAAAAAATGAAAAATGAAAACTCAGTGTACGGCCATATTCCAAATGCAGCTAAAAGGAAAACAAAAGAAAAACTGGAGACGGGCACCACTCCAGAGTCCAGAGGCACGAACCAACCACGCCTGTACTCCACCAGCAGAAGACGAGATCCCCATGCCTCATGCCTCGGATCGACTCCACCGCGCCGCTGTCCCTCTCCTCCTCCACCGTCTCCGCCCCCGCCCCCGCCCCCCCCCCCCCCCCCCCCTCCTCCGCCTCGCCGCCGTCACCCTTCTGGTCCCCCATCGCCGCTTTTGCCGCGGCCATAGAGCGCGTCAGGGCCGGGACGCTCGGCCCTGAAGACGCACACCACCTGTTCGACGAATTGCTGCGCCAGGCCAACCCAGTCCCACTCCGCTTCCTGAACGCCTTCCTCGCCGCGCTCGCGCGTGCACCGCCCTCAGACGCGTGCAGAGACGGCCCCGCACTAGCCGTGGCTCTCTTCAGCCGCGTCCGCCGGCAAGAAGCTGGCCCGCGGGTGGCGCCTTTCTCGGTCCACACCTACAGTATCCTTATGGACTGCTGTTGTCGCGCCCGTCGCCCGGACCTAGGGCTTGCCGTCTTTGGCCAGATCCTCAGGATGGGTCTGAAGATAGGTCAGAAGACAGGCCAGATCACCGCCAACACCCTCCTCAAATGTCTCAGCAATGCAAAACGGACAGACGAGGCTGTGAACTTGCTGCTTCATAGGATGTCTGACTTCCGCTGTGCACCTGATGTCTTCTCATACAACACTGTTCTTAAGAGCTTATGTGACAGTAGATGGATCCAGCAGGCGATTAACCTGCTCAAGACGATGGAACGACGAGGCGGTTGCTCCCCCGATGTGGTGTCATATAGCACAGTCATTGACGGCTTATGTAAGGAAGGCAAAGTCGACAAGGGATCCAATCTATTCAATGAGATGGTGCAGCAAGGGGTTATGCCCAATGTGGTGACATATAGCTCGATTATTGATGCACTGTGCAAGGCCAGAGCAATGGACAAGGCAGAGTTGCTCCTCCAGCACATGGTTGATAACGGGGTTCTTCTGAATGAAGTGACATATACTAGCATGATACATGGATATTCCACTTTGGGCCAGTGGGAAGAGGCAAGGAAAATATTCAAAGAAATGACAAGCCAGGGTCTTAAATCGAATATCGTTACTTCAACTCGTTAATTACTTGCCTTTGCAAGCATGGAAGACGCCATGAAGCTGCAGGAATTTTTGATTTCATGGCTGCCAAGCGCCACAAACCTGATACTTCACATACTCTATTCTGCTTCACGGTATGCTACTGAAGGATGATTTGCCAATATGATTAATCTCTTTAATACAGTGGCAGAAAAAGGTATCGTAACCAGCCATCGTATTTTCAACAGATTAATTGATGCATATGCTACATGTGGAATGATAGATGAAGCTATGCTCACCTTTACCGAAATGCGGGAACAAGGATAGAGTCACCTAATCCACTTTAGTAACGGCAGTTTGTACAATGGGTAGGATGGATGCTGGTATGGAGAAAGTCAATAAGATGGCTTCTATGGGAGCACAACCGAATCCAATACTTTATCACTCGCTAATTCAGGATTTTGGTACGAAGTCCTTTAAGGAACCCCCAAATTGCTATGAGCCATCCATGTTACTGGATGCAAAGGACCATATCATCCCATACTAGTGATAAAAATTGATAGTACTAAAAGGGAGTAGTAATGCTTTGAGGGCAAGATGCCCACAAACTCGTGCACATGTAACTGCGTAAGTGTACTCTTGGAAAAAAAGACAACTCAGCAGAGGCAGCCTAGTACAGCTTTTCTTCCTGAGTGAGGCTCCTGACATGGTGCTGTTGTGATAGCCAAGGAGTTGGTCTCCGAAATGATGTTCAAAGTAATTCTTGTCCTAACATTGTGCTCTTCGGTTCAGAATGTATAGTCTTTGCGAAGAAAGAAGAGTTACAAATTCACATGATGTCTTTGACTTGGTTATATACATGGTTTAGAGGCCTGATGTTATGACATTTAATTCATTGATTGAAGGATATGGCATAGTCGGCAATATGGAGAAAGCATTCGGAATACTTTGTGCCATGGGACCAACTGGAGTTGATTCTGGCGTTGTATGTATAATTCACTTCTTGATAGCTATTCTAGAAATGTAAGGATTGATGATGGGTCGGCTCTAATCAAAGAGTGTTATCTGAGAGAGGTAAACCTACAATTTTTACATGTAACATCAGACTGTTTGTGTTTATTTTTTGCTGGGACAACTTTTGGTGCAAAGAAAATGTTCCATTAGATTACCGGAAGTGGAATAAGAGAGAACATTTCCACACATTGTATAATTCTTTGTGTTGTATTAACCACCCTGCCCCAGAAATTTGATGCAATGACAACAGTCTCAGCTTTGTGGTTGGTACTTAATGTGGGTTGTTACACTTGCCATAAGTAGGCTTGGTAATGGGTCGGGTTCAATTAACTTTCAGACTTTAGGTTCTCAGTTGGATTATCTTTGGATGAGTTGAAATGTTGTTGAGTTTGCCAATGGTTGGGTGATGTTGTCTGGAATATGGCTATAGAATTGCAGCCTTCTGTTGCTTGCTTATTGGCATTTGTTGTTCCTATCTTTGGGATCTCTTAATCCTTTCAAGAGGACAAGTTCTTATATTTATTTCAGGTGGGGTGGGTATTACATTGCCCTGTGGGAGGGTTGTTCCTTTTAGGCTGGTTGCTTCTTCCACTCGCTATGGAGGCAAGTTAGTCTTCTTTGTTCATTTGCTTGTCTTTGAAAGAGTATATTTTTCTTTGCTGGCTGCATAATGAGAACTTTCCCGCTTAATTAGAGTAAATTGCGTCAATGCCTTATGATAAGTGTAGGAAGTCTAATCTCACTGTGATTGATAAGTATATGCATTCACAAGCTTAAGAATATTAACAAGATGGTTAGGATAGATATCTCAGGGCCTCAGGCTTAAAAGAAGAATACTCTTGGGACATGTCATGGAGTTGTGTTCTTGTATACTCTTGGGACATACATCGGGCCCTGATTCAACCTGCAAGTGAAAAGAGATGGAGCATTTGGAGCTGCCAGCAATGTTCAGACCTAATGCACTGTGCAGTCTTTGGCATGGATTAGCTCAGACGAACCAACAGAAGGTGCATGGTTCTCCTGAACTTTTGTACAGGAGATCCCAATGAACAGTAAGAAAGTTTCAAGTCAGATGCCTCTTCGTACATGGTGCCTGGACTTTGTGTGTGTGTGTGTTTTGTTTTTTTTGAAACCGTGGCGGGTTGTGCACACATTTCATATTTGCGTTCAACCCTTTTGAATTTGAAAAAAAAAACGCACACGGCAGAATTTCCTTGATGCAGAAACTGTGTAGTGTAGATTAAAGAAAAGGGAAGGAAACGGAGCTGGCCTGTAATGTCACCTCAGTGTGGCATCACCTAACAGGACCCACAAGTAACCAGCCAAAACAAAAGCAAATTACAGACCCCTACATCCAAGTTTCAAAACATGCAAATAACAAAACGAAACTACGGCCATTCGCCAGCGGCTTCATCTCTTGCTAGGAAGGGTCGTCTGTAGCTTTCCAAGTTTTCATCTGCCTCCATCGATCCGAAATTTCTCCTGCTCCGGTTGCCATGAACAGAGTGTTGTATAAGAGCACGTACAATGATCTTATCTTAGCAATGCTACGTAAGATGATTGTTGAGTTGGAGGAGAGAGAAATAAAAAAAAGACATCTGCCTTCTCTTGGCTAAGAGATCATCTCTTAGCAATAATATGTCTCACCATATATTTAGGAACATCTAGTGCTAAAGATAAGACTAAAAAAAGAATTCATTGTATGTCGCATTTTGTTATCATATCAAATGATGTGGCATCTATAAGATAAGAGTGTCTTATCAACCATAGTATATGCCCTAACGGTGTGTTTGGATGTATGAATTTGGGCTTGGAATCATGGAATCTGGAATTGGGAGTCGGTTTCCGCTGTTTGGGCTGTGCTCTGAATTACTGCCTGGAAACGGAAAGAAATTCCAAGCCCCCACTCCCTCGCGTGCAAAAAGCCTGCCCATGATTCAGAGGCCACCCGCTCAGAATTGCGTGGAAACGCAACCCGCGCGTACCGGTTCGCTCGAGAAACAGAGCGAGGCCCTGCCGCCCGACGCAGACACCCTTCATCCCCAACGTGAGCGACCAGAGACACCAGCGGCGACGACGTCCCGATTAGGCCTCCCTCCCCGCCTCCCTTCCTTGGCCTACCCTCTCCATGGCCTCCCTCCTCCACCATCCTATCGTCCCCGCCCTTATTCCCCTTGTCCGCCCCCTTCCAGCCCGGTCCTAACCCTAAATCGTGGGCATGGCCAGATGACAACGGGAGGGTGAAAGACGGCAGAGGGAGGGTGAACTGCGGTGGCAGGAGGGTGAATGGTGGCGCCGGAGGCAGACTGGGTATTCTTGGCCATCTTCTTCTCTACTGAACCCATTGCAGGAGCCGTACAAACGTGCGCTTGGCTAATTTTTTTTTATCTGTTTATGAGGCCGATTGGAGGTATAAAAACTCTATTTTTATCTGTTTTTTACTGCATGTCCCTAGAAACTCCTCTTCTATAGTTGGCCAGTGAGGGTGGATCTTGATAGCATGGAAATTGGCTTCGATTAGTGTGTTTAGTACTGCATAATTAACTTAGTACCAAACCCTCCTTTAGTTGTCACTGAATTAGGACGACCATTGATTCCAAATCTTGTGATCTTATTTATATTATTTTAAGGATATTATGTGTAAAAAATAACATATAAACAATATAATATACATACTATTTTTCATACATTAACACAAGTTTATATTGTCCAAACTCAACAAAACATCCAATTCCATTGTTTGTACGTCCAAACAAGAATTGGAATTGGATATCACCCTTTAATTCCAATAACAAATTATAATCACACCCAAACGGTAGAATTGAAATTAGAAACCATTTCCTTTCCATCTTGGATTTGGAATTTCCAAAGCAATTCAATTCCAAGCCTAAATTCATACATCCAAACACAACGTAAGAAAATTCAAGTGAAGAATACACAGAAAAAGCGCTAACAAATCTTGAATTGAGAAGATATAGCATATGATTGAGCGGAAATTCACTTTGGCTCGTAGGTGTATATGCACCCATTGCCAAAAGAACATATTTCAAAATGACTGAAAATTTTGAAAAAAAATACCCGTGTGTACACGAAGATATTTTATGTTTATACACAAAGTTTCGCCCAAAAAAACATTATACGTGGCTTGTGTAAAAAAGACAATTTTTAGTGTTGCAAAATAGCTTTTCACGTGACATTTTTTTGTCTTTTTTATGCAGACCACAAAAAATATCTTTTTATCGCAAGACTTTGTGTGAAAACATAACATGTCCAGATGTACACGTGAGATTTTATTTCCATTTTTTTTAATATTTTAAAGTTTATATAAAATTCATATTTCATAATAGGTGTATGTAGACCTGGGAGCTTGAGCTTTAGAAGCATTTCATTTCTTTTCTACAGTATGGAAAATAACTTTTTCCTAGGAAACATCATTCGTATGATGTTTTTATGAAACAAATAATAATTGTAGTACAAGAATAAATTATAATTTAGTGAGACCGAATTCTACTTTTTTCTAGTGAAATATATTTACATATAGATTACTACGCGTCCTCCCGGGGATCGGGAGTTTCCATCTCCCGGCTCCACTGCTTGACAGGTGTCTCCCGTTGACTTCTACTTCCTTCCCTGTACCGCCCGCAAACTTCTCGACTCCACGGCCGGACAGGAATAATACACGAGGATACCAATCAAACTAGCTCCATTGACGAGTGGAGCACCTGCAACTCGTACCACCCGTACCCGACTGTCCCGGTCGGTAAGGTGTTGCGAAAGACCATGCCGGCGTTGACCATGCTGGTAGCACCGACGATGGCCAGCCGGAGCATCTCCACGCTGCTTCCGGTAGCGCCACCGACGACCGCTCGTAGCATCGGCCCCGGTGTTGGGTAGCACTGCTGCTAGCCAACACGTTAACTCCGCCCTCGGCCAGCACGTTAACTCCGCCCTCGGCCAACATGTAGCACCGCCGCCGGCCTATGGTAGCAAACCTCTGATGCCGATGTAGCAAACCGATGCCGCCGTTGTACCAAAGCGCCACCGCCGGTGTAGCAAGCGTCTTCGCCGATCGCACATAGCACCTCCTTGGGCTGTGGTGGCAAACCCCCGACACCGATGTAGGAAAATCGCGACACCGATGTAGCAAGTGTCAAACCCCAACACCATTGTAGCAAACCCTCGACGTCGATGTAGCAAGTGCTGCCACCGCTTATACAATAGCGCCTCCGCTGTTGTGCGCCTCCGCTTATAGCGTAGCCGTAGCACTCACGCGGTGTCACGGTCGCTGTAGCTTTTGGTCCAGCTTGACTGACCTTATTATTTCCATTTGTGCCCACACTACGGGACCCGATCGACACAACTCCTTACGTACGCGACGCCAAGATGGGCTACGCGATATGCATTACATTTTTTTTTTCGAAATTCCACCATTCCACCGATCTAATAAATCATCAACGGTAGTACAACGAGATCCAAAAGTAATAAAAATTATAAATAAATCATTGGACCACCTAGCGACGACTACAACCACTAGCGCGAACCGAAGGCGCGTCGCCGTCCTTGCTCCTCCGTTACCGGAGCCGGACAAAGCTTGTCATAGTAGAGCTTGTTATAGTAGATAAATAGGAAATCATCGTGCTAAGGCCACAAATGATCAGCACACCAGAGCGGCAACCATCGCTAAAGATGACAACCGTAGATCGGAAGAGACTGACCTTGAATCACACCAACGAACACGAAGATGGACCGGATTCCAGCAGATCCGCCGGACAACTGACTCCATGTGCTCTCCATCAGCGCTAGATGCACCACCGGAGCGAGGATAGAGCGGGGAGGACCTTATTCTGACTCCAGGACGTAGCCGTCGCCTCAATATTCGAAAAAAGACACTAAAAAACAGGCTAAACAAGTAACGGAAAACCTCCCGCTGACAAGAGGCCATGGTCCGCCATACCTCCAAGGCCCTAGGGCCATCGGAGGCGAAGCGGACCACCGACGTCATCGACGAGGGGGACAAAACCCTAGATAGGTTTTAGCTAGGTCCTCTCCTGGCGACGACGCGCGGCTATATGCATTACAGCTTTAGGGCCTGAGGTCCTATTTCTACTAATCTCTTTGAAACTCAAAAAATATACTTTCTCGGTTCACTAATATAAGATATTATTAAAACACATGTACGTGTTTTAGTGTTTAGATTCTCTCATTTTAAGTACCTAGTTCATTTTGAAATATCTAAAAATTATTATATTAGTAAACGGAGGGAGTACTTCACTTTTGTGAAGCCACCTCGTCGGTCACCGAGAGAACGACTAGCTGGACCTCTATCTCGAGGTTCTTCCTCCTCTTCTTCTCCCTCTCCGCCTGCTGCGCATAGAAGTCAATCTCGGCCTCCAAATCTTTCTGATGTGCGATCCTCCACTGCGCTATGGCCCTCTTGTCCGCCTCGGCGATGTTGACCGCTGCTACGCCCGACAGTCATGTCGCTCGTCCTCGCGCGTCAGAATGAGCGACTGCGGGCGAGCAACTTGACGTCGGCCCGAGTCTCGATCTTGGAAAAGTTCATGTCGCGGTAGCGATGATCGAACCTCCCCACCGCGGCGTTGAACGTGTCTAGCCACATGTGCATCCCGCCGGCCGTTATTTTGGCCTCGTAGTTGCCCGACGACCGCGCACACGCAGCGGAAGCCGGTGGAGCTCGGGAGGCCGTGGCGCAGAGGCATACCAACGGGGGTGACAACTAGGGTTCGGCGGAAGAGACCGAAATTGTTAGGAAAACGGCATGAGGGCTCACTTGCGGTGGGGAATGCCGGATCTGCGTGTACGAGAGCGATAAAGGCGATTGCGACGACAATCGGCCTTGGCGCGGTGTGGTTGCAGGCAGCAGGAGGAGTACGGAAAGTTCCAGAGGCTCGATTTTATAGCACACAACAGCTGGCTTCGCAAATATACCGCGCTATGAGTTTTTTGGCGTGCAATAATTTTTTTAGGGCGCCGGCCTATTTTAGTGCTCTCTCCGGCACTAAAATAACAGTTTTTTTAGACAAGGAAAATAAACTTAGAGCAGTTTTTTAGACAAGGAAAATCAACTTAGAGGATGGGCTCCATGGACGCCCTTTTGAATTTTCTATAATCATCAAATATTTTCGAGAAACATACCTATGTGTAGACACTAGACAACTACACAAAATACATGTTTGTAAATTTTCAATTAAAAATACCTTGTTTTAGGCCGTAGTAAAAAAAAAGGCAGATATGCCATTTTGTTTTAACGGAGGCCAGCTGATGCCGGGCGGACATGTCGACTTGACCGACCTTCTCCTTTCCATTTGTCCCCACACCACAGGACAGGACCCGATCGACACTACTCCTTCTCGGACGGCAACGTGAAGATGCATGACAGCTTTGGGTCCTGCAGTCCTACTGTCCTAGTTCTACTAATCTCTCGAGACTGAAGAAGGGATCATTAATTAGCCATATGTGTTCTTTATTTGCCTCTGCCAGTTGTAGTCGGAACAACAGGCAAGGCGTACGTGGAGGTTATTGTTGTATGTAAACAAGGTTTTTAAAAAATACAAGCAAAAAGGAATACATATATGTAAATACCTGGACAAACTGGATAATGACAAAACTAAATTCATTTTCTACTTCCTCCGATCCAAATTAATTGCATCAGATTTGTCTAGATTCACATGTAACAAATCGGAGGCCATTAATTTAGACTTTAAGGAGTAATACACTTCATTTGTAGACATGGGAAAACTAAATTCAAAATGGACAGTGACAAAAAAAATGTAATCACTAGTCATGCATGGTTTCTTTTGTTTTTTCTTAGATCCCAAATGGATATGACTATGAATTTGAAAATTCAAAAATTTATAAAACATTACCTTTCTAGCCTATCATTTTTTTCCGATTTATTTTTAAATAATAAACGTGATTTTGTGGAGATCTTAATGTAACTTGTTGTCTAGATATATTGTCAACTTTATTGGGGGTGGAGAAATAAAGCAAGAAAACAGGGACAAGACAAAGACAAATTACAAGCGAGCTAGATTAGCAGCGTAAAGTAAACACAGATATCAAAGATCTATAGGCATGGCGCTCTCGCAGGTTTAGGCGTTTAGCCCATCGTTTTAAGGTTTAGGCGTTTAGCCCATCTGTTTTTAAAACGATGGCATAAATCTCAATGAAAAGGAAGCAATCAATTTGGGTTCGAACTTCGATCGACGTGGCTAGAAGGCAACAACACGTGCGGTTTGGCCCACCATCCCAACGCGTCAAACAGCGGAGTTTTCTGACGTTGAAGCAAACACTATTTTATACATGATGATGAATAATTATGTCATCGTCCGTGCAAACACGGTGTGCCCCGTCAGCCATCTCCATGCCTCGATCAGTATATCGATTGATTTTTTTGGAAATGGAGTATATCGATTGATAGATAAACAAATCAGGTTACTCCAGTGAACTTCCAGTCATATCCACGGTCTAGTGTTTCCGTATATCAAAATAAATACACTAGTATCTAAACCTAGACCCAAGCACCAAAGGGTATATTTTCTACATATAATATTCTCTTAAGTTTGTAATAATAACATATATACTTAGAGGTTTATGGTAAAAAAAATAAGGTACTCTGTATTAGCTAGCGGCACCGGAAGCGTTTTGGCTAGAATACACACATGCAAGGTTGCCATTTCGACCTAGTGTCATGTGTGGAATATTTATAACTGATATGATGTTAACATAAGGTATAAGTTCTAAAATGGTCCAGTAATTGGAATAAATGTATTGCTGACATATATGCCGTGTGGATTTTGAGAATTTAACGGAGCAATTGGTAGGACGAATGCGCAAGTAATAACAAGTAAAAAATGAACTTCACAGTTGTCCAAGAGAGTATTTCGGTGGTTCTTACACGATAGTCATGTCCGCTTGCCACGAGAGGGAAGTGCCACCGTTAGACAAGCGGAAAAGAAAGCACGTCGATGCAATTGAGGTATTGACTTGTATGAAATCAGGCACGCAAAAGCTGTGTGTGAGAAACTAAAATATAAATAGGACACCGAGCATCAAATCCTAAACTCTGGATACGTCTAACGTTATGCACACAGGTTTGACTCATGACGGGGTTGGGAGAGGACCATCCCTCTGAATCATCTAACCACGTATTGGTTCTGAAAATAAGAAAATAAAATTATTCAACCCCGGATCTCAACTAATCCTTGCGGTACCATATAGTCCTCAGCAAGGTTTTCAGTATCTAGATACTAGGTACTTTCTCTGTTTCAAATTACTCCGCACGCATGCTTACCTAGGTGAGATAGTATTCTCTTATTTTTTATCAAAAAAATTCCTAAAATTTTTGGTATACGTAGTACATATTTTATACTATCTATTTCAAAAATCCTAAGATTTTTTTGAATGAAAAATGACGGAATACTAGCCCACCTACATAAGCGTGTCAGCGGAGTAATTTGAAACAGAGGGAGTAGTATCGTTTTCTTGTCAGCTCAGCAGTATCATATCGTAAAATCATATCATAGTATCATGATACTATGAGTTTTTTTGTTTTTAAATAAAATGAAAGAATATATTAAAAATACCTTAAACATATTTATATTTAATTATTAATTTTAAGTTTAAGCATATTTCATGTATTTTATAGAGCCATCAACAAACCAAAAATTAAGACCATATATATACTTCAAAGCTATTACACAAATATGGGAAGTTGACTGCTTTCTTTCAACCTACAAACTCCTGTTTTATACTCAATATTCTCAAAAATAATGAAAGTTTTACTATTTAAGTACCTACTTTACTTTGCGAATATTAAACAATTTTATCCTTTTAGCTTGCCAAGCTAATATGCTTTTTCTTTCTACTAAACTGTGGGATCGTATGGTATCGATTTTGTATCGAGATACTAAAGATAATATGATACGTATTGTCATACGAATAAGATACTACTAGATTAAGATACTATCACGATACGTATCAATTGTCGATGGTGCTGTCGTAAAATCATAAGATACTATGATACATATCGGGATGCTAACAACCATGGTCCTCAGTTGCATCATGTAATGCTTTTTGGCAAGCTAATTTGATGCAAAATAGTTTGCCAAAACACACTAGTATATTAACTATAGAACAAAGGAAGTATATAATTTTGTAATTATGTTTTTGTATGATCAATTTTACTTGCAAAAGAACTTTCCTAAGTGGAGTGAGCATGAATTTCTTTTTGGTTCTTTGCTAATTAGCTATTTTGTAGTCACCTTTCTTACCATTGAATATTGTCTCCTGATTCATGCGGCCCGTGAGCTATATGTGGGTTGCAACTCAGAAAAATATCCAGGCAACATCAATTTTTTGCTCACACGGTATAAATTTTTATTCATGTGGTACGACTTTTTTTTGTTCTCGTTCAATTTTGTGTTCATGATTTTAATATTTATTCACATGTCACAGATATTAGAATGACGTAAGCCGACTCAGAGAATAAGACTTAAGCGTTTAGGAACACGTGTCAGGTAGGGAAGGAGAGGATCCGGGACTTTTTTGCTACATGTAGCAAAAGCGGGACTTTTTTTAGTAAAAATAAGACTTTTTACAGTAAAAGCGGGATTAGAGAATTTTTCAGGAACACGTGTCAGGCAGGGAAGGAGAGGATCCGGGACAATTATCCGGGGGGACGCGTAGTGCTTTCTAGAGCAAATATGAGAGGGGAAAATAGAAAGGCAAAATGGGCGTGTGATATCCAAGGCAAGTCTGGATGCTTCCAAGCTCGCAAGTTTGCCCTGGGATTCTGTTTTTAAAACGGTGGCAGAAATCTCAATGCAAAGGAAGCAATCAATCTTGCTTCGACGTGGCTGGGGCTAGAAGGCCACAACACGTGCGGTTTGGCCCACCATCCCAACGCGTCAAACAGCGGAGCTTCCTGACATTGAAGCAAACACTATTTTAAGCACTGTGATGAAAAATTATGTCACCGTCGGTGCAAACACGGTGTGCCCCGTCGGCCATCTCCATGCATGCCTCCATCAGTATCGATAAGATAGATAAACAAATCAGGTTACTCCAGTGAACTTCCAGTCATATCCACGGTACTTGTATTATTCTACTGTATTTCAAAATAAACTAATATCCAATCCTTAAACCCAAGCACCAATGGGTTTATTCTTTAAATATAATATACTCTTAATTTGCAATAACATATATACTCAGAGGTTTATGCATGGTCAGAATAATAAGATACTCCATATTAGCAAGCGACACCAGAAGCGTTTCTTCACTGGATACACATACCACGTAGCCACCATGCTAGGTTGCCATTTCGACCTAACGTCGTGTATAGAATTGGTTATAAAATTCAAGGTATAAGTTTTGGAATGGTCCGGTAAATGGATTATATGTGTTGTCGACATACAGGCCGTTTGGTGGTGGAGATTTTACATTTTGAGAATTTCCGTTCAATGGAGTAATTGGCAGGATGAATGCACAAATAACCAGTAAAAATTGAACTTCACTATTGTCCAATATAGTATTTCGGTGGTTCTTACACGACTGTCGTGTCAACTTGCCGTGAGAGGGAAGTGCCACCGTTAGTCAAGAGGAAAAGAAAGCATGTCAGTCCAATCAAGGTATTGAGACTTATTTGAAATCGTGGAAGTCGTGCATGCGAAACTAAAATATAAATGGGACATCGAGCATCAAATCTTTGAACTCTGGATATCTCTAACATCAGCACATATGTTTGGTTCATGATGGGTTGGGGAGAGGACCACCCTCTTGATGGACTAATCATGTCTTGGTTCCGAAAATACAAAGTATCCAGCCCCAAATATAAATCCTTGTTGTATTATATACTCATCCGTTTCATTATGTAATATGTTTTGCCAAGCTAATTTGATGAAAAATAGCATCCCAAAACATACTAGTACATTAACTATGGAACAGAGGAAGTATATAATTTTGTAATTGCATGTTTTTGCATGAGCATAGTTTATTGCACAAAAACTTTCCAAAGTGGAGTGAGCATGATTTTCTTCTATCAAAATATAGCGTAACCCCATGCCTCCGTCAATATCGATAGATAGATTAAAAAAAAGGATACAGTGAACCTTTAGTTATTTCCATTATACTTGTGCATTTTCTATGGTTTCTGATTTTCAAAACACGTGAGTATATGATCCCTAAACCCAAGCACCAAAGGGTATATTTTTTAAATATAATATTCTTCTAAGTTCATAATAGCATTTATACTAAGAGGTTTATGGTCAAAATAATAAGATACTCCGTATTAGCAAACGGCACCGGAAGCGTTTGGCTAGAATACACATACCACATAGCCACTTCCGGTGTCATTTGGATTAGTAATACTACACACATACCATGATACTATGCTAGGTTGCCATTAGACATATTCTCGTGTGTAGAATGGTTATAACAAATATATGATATTAATTGAAGGTATAATGATGGAGATATAGCGAGTAGTTAGTTAGTGAGTGAGTGTTGTCCATGAGACAGAGGGGAGCTGCGCTCTTGGCGTTTGTGACATTGCGTTTTGTAAACTTGGCCGCTTGGCCCTTCTTCTATGAAAAGGATATGTCTCACGGGACGTATCCTTGAAAAAGTTTTGAGATGATCCAGTAAATGGAATATATATATTGTCAACATATAGGCCGAGTGGATTTTGAGAATTTTCGTTCAATGAAGTAATTGGTACGACGAATGTGCAAATAACCAGTAAATTATCGAACTTCACTATCGTGCAAGAGAGTATTTGGGTGGTTCTTACACGACTGTGGTGTTAATTTGCCACGAGAGGGACATGCCAAGGGGAAAAAGAAAGCACGTTGTTGCAATCGAGGTATTGACCGTGAATCAAGACAAATTCGAGAACATTAATTAGTATCGGAAAGAGTATTTGAAATCAGGGCACGAGAAGCTCGTGCATGAAAAAACTAAAATATAAATAGGACATCGAGCATCAAATCTTACACCCAGGATATGTCTAACATCATATACACACATGTTTGATTCATGATGGGTGGGGTAGAGGACCACCCAGCTTAATTGTCTAACCAGGTATCGGTTCCGAAAATTTACCAAAGTATCCAACCCCGCAATCTCCAGCAATCCTTGTGGTGCTTATCATATACTCCTCCGTTTCATTATGTAATATATGTTCTGCCAAGCTAATTTGATGCTAAAAAGTACTACTAGTACATTATGGAACAGAGGTATTAATATATAATTTTGTGAAGAGAGGATTTCAACGTTTTCTTGCAGTCTTGCACGATCAATCTGTAGCCGTAGCTGCTTTGCCACGAGTGGCACCGCGGGATGAAGGAAGAAAAAAGAAATGCCGTCAACCCAAGTACCCAACCGAGGGATTGACCTGGCTGAAGTCATCTACGTGGTTGGGTCTCGCAAACAAATATACTCCTACTCATAGCAAAGTCTTGCGCGGGAAACTAAAAAATACTTTTTGAATTCTGGATATGTTGGTTTTGAAAACACTGGTTCTTCTCCTATCCTTGTTTTGTGGTTGTGTCCCGTGCCTGCGTTGGCTGCTCAGCACGTATACTAGCTAGCAGATGAGGGACACGTCACACATGGACGCGAGGGAGCTGTCGACCTTGACCGACCCTTCTCCTTTCCATTTGTCCCCACACCACAGGTGACAGGACCGGACCCCTTCTCGGACGGCAACGCCGCGCGATATGCATCACAGCTTTGGGGCCCTGGCTTTGAGACTGAAGAAGGGATGATTAACGAGCACAAGCACAAGTACGTAACAGCACACTGGGTCTGCATGAGCTATCTTCTCTGTAGGTTTCAGCCAATCGATCATGCAAGTAATATGGAAGCAGAAGCAGCTGGGATACAAGCACACGATAACCTGGTCCAGCTAAAAAAGACATGGTAAAACATTAAATGGGGTCAAAATTGACATAAGTTTCGCTAAATGGGGTAAGCAGAAAGAATTTTTGTTAAATGGGGTAAATGTTGTCATAAATGTGAAACTAGAGGGTAAAAAATGGAATTTACTCTTAAAATTGGCTGATTGAACATGGTACGTGGATGGTGCCGAAACATTCTTCTCTAAGTGCTCTTGCATAAAGAGAATGGATCACAGTTTTCTAAATATTCTTGGATGGGAAAATGTGTGGAGTGCTTGTAGTCATCAACAATACCAGTAATGCTCAAAGTATTCTTTCATAGAAAATAGTCCCTGCATGTGCATATGCTGTATTTGTGGTAAAATGATTAGATGGACAGCATGACACTCCTGGACATACTGAAAGATGTAGATGGAACAGAGCTGGCGTATCATTTTATGCTTTGATCAATGCTCACACCATGTTATGACTATCTCAATTCATCATGTTATGACTATCTCAAGTCACCATAGCCTTTATGATCCTTTAGTTTTCAACTTGTAGTATCACTTTATGCTTTGATCAATGATGTTTTATCGCTCTGCATGATTATGTCCATTATTGCTCTCTTAGTTTGTCGCTCTCAGTCTTTTGCTAGCCTCCACCACCAAGTATGAGTTTTACTCATGCATCCAACTCCCTAAACCAAGTTATTCCAAAGAGTCCACCATACCTACCTACTAGCTAGTGCTATTCTAAGTATATTCATGCTTTTGTTTACCTTCCAAATTAAACTTGTTATGAGAAAACTAGTGATTAAAGCTCTCACAAACTTGATGGCACACTTTACTTTTCTTGCCCTTAATAAACTTGAACCATTGTGTCTTCTATGTTGTATATGCTTGCACTTATTTGTTGGGAATTAGCAGAACCATCCTTTCATGGGGAACGCTTTCAACATTGCACTTGGTACTTGTACCTAGTTGATATCATGCTCTTTTGTATATGGATGTCGTCGGTGTGAAATGAAAGGGGAGCTTGTAAGTCCATGGAGTTATGTAAATGTGTTAGAAAAACGCCTGGGCCACAAGAAAAAAAGAGATACTGTGAAAAGAGGAAAGAGAGAAAAAAGCACCATATTCTCATGGTAAATAAGAAGAATGCTGAGATGCTCGTTGTCTGATTGCTTTGTCATTTTGATATGGGGATTCTTCCGTATCATCGGGCAAGGGGTACCCCGTTGGCGGTTCTCAATGATACACATGTACTTACAATGACAAGAACTTACCGGTGACTAAACTTGAGTAGCATGAGGAGCGGCCCTCGTATACAAGGGACATGAGATTTCTGACTTATACTTCGTCAAGCATGTGCACCATAGTTTGTTCACTTTAACCTTAATCACTTCAAGATGCTTATGATAGAGGCAATGAGAGCTGAAAGCTATCAGTACCATAATTTTTAGAAGCTCTTTATAAGACTTGAATCCCTACTTCCTTCTATGAAGGCATTTCTTCCACCGATATATTGAGTCTCTACCTTCTATCTTTATGCATCTACTTTGAGAGCATAGTGACTATTCTTAGTTCTATGTGTATTGTCCCAAGACTAGTTGATTGATGTATACTTTGATATGTTGAAATTATGCCCTAGAGGCAATAATAAAGATGTTATTATTATAATTCTTGTTCATGATAAAGTTTATATTCCATGCTAGAATTGTATTAAGCGGAAACATTAATACTTGTGTGGTTTGTGAACAACACCGTGTCCCTAGTACGCCTCTATGGACTAGCTCATTGATCAATGATGGTTAAGGTTTCCTAACCATAGACATGAGTTGTCAATTGATAATGAGATCATATCATTGGGAGAATGATATGGTGGACAGACCCAAACTAAGCGAAGCAATTAGATCGTGTCATTGTGTTCATCTTTGCGAAGCTTTTCCTATGTCAAATATTGTATTTCTTAGACCATGAGATAATACAACTCCCTGGTATCGGAAGAAAGCTTTGAGGTCATCAAACGTCATCCTATGAGAGGGTGATCATAAAGGTGTCTCTTAGGTGATCGGAAAGTATCTGTTGGGTTGTATGTATCGAGATGGGATTTGTCCCTCCCAAGTCGGAGAGATATACTTCGGGCCCACTCGGTAATCGATATCAACACCGCTTGTAAGCATGTGGTTAAGGAGTTAATTACAAAGTGATATCAGATTACGGAACGAGTAAAGTACTTGTTGTGAACGAGATTGAACTAGGTATGATGATACCGACGATCGAATCTCGGGCAAGTAAAATATCGCGAGACGAAGGGAATATATATATGGGATTGATTGAATCCTGGCATCGTGGTTCATCCGATATGATCATCGATGAATGTGTGGGAGTCAATATGGGTGCCCAGACCCCGCTGTTGATTATTGATAGAAGATCATGTCTGCATATTCTCGAACCCGCAGGGTCACACACTTAACGTGTGTCGACGCTAGGATAGATTGGATACTTGGTTTATGAATTTTTATTCGGAGTCTCGGATGGGATCCGGGACATCACGAGAGGTTCCGGAATGGTCCGGAGAATAAGATTCATATAAGGCAGTGCAGTTTTTGGAGTTCGGAATTGTTCCGGATTAATCGGTATTGTACCGGAAGCTTCTAGAACCTTCCGGAAGGGGGCCAACGTGGTCCCACCTTCCAGGAGGGGGCATGGGCCTATGAGGGAGTGTCCTGGCCGCATTGGGCCAGGGGCACAAGGCCCCATAGGGCCCAGCCGATTCTAGATAGATTTAAACTCGTTTAAATCTAGGGATAGAATTTCTAGATAAGGGGAGAGTTTAAATCGTTTAAACTAGAGATAGGCTTGGAGGAGGGGCTAGGGCTGGCCGCCACCACCCCCTCTATATATAGAGGGCTGGTGCGCCCCCTCCCCCCTACACACACCTTCCTCCAAACCCTAGTTGCCCTGCTGCCCTTCCTCTCTCCCTCCCGACTGTTTGTAGGCGAAGCCCTGCAGCAGAAATTCTCCACCATATACACCACGCCGTCGTGTTGTAGATCCAATCCATCTCTCCACCCTACTTGCTGGTCCGAGGAAGGAGGAGACGTCGAGGTGCTGCACGTGTGCATCTCACGGAGGCACCGCCACTTGTGGTGCTAGATCGGATCGGATCGCGAGGAGGAGAAGCGAGTACGACTACATCACCCACGTTCCGACGAACGTTCCGCTGTGCGAATCTTCAAGGGTATGAAGATCTAATCCAATCTCTCTCGTTGTTTGCATCTCCTAGATTAGATCTTGGCTTTCCTTCTGTTCGCTTCCGTAGAAAATTTTGATTTACTATGCTGGAAAACCCCTCATGATTTACATCTCCTAGAAAATTTTGATTTATCTAATTTAAACAGACTTGATCGATCTCTATCTATCCTAATTAGCCGGAGTACTACTCCAACTTAAACATGAAACGTTACATGCCATATTGCGTACATACTATATTACGTGAAGTCTAATAGACATCAACGTTTACAGGTCCGGTGAGGTACAAACCTTCATCTTTGACCTCCGACTCCCCTGTTTTGGCACTTGGTGCTTTTGCAGGCAGTTCCCCTACCTCTTCTCCTTCGGCCTCCCGTGTGGTCTCTTCTCTGAGGTGATTGTTCTCTGGACAATGGAGCAGCTATCTTCAAGATGGCTGGGCAGTGAATGGTCATGCAGGGTGGTCCTCCTTGGGTCTCAGCATTAGTCCTTGTCAAAGTTTAGAGTGGGCTCTTCCATTGGCCGATGGTACGGCGTCCTTTGAGCTAGGACAAGGAGGCAGGTGCCTTCTTCGGCGATGGATAGGATGAGGTTGCAGTTCATGTTGCCCAAGTGCAATGCAAGGCGTCAAACTTGTTGGTTCCTTCTTCAGTTGGCCTCTTCAGGCTCCGGTGTACTGATTGCAGATGAGGGCTTCGACTTCTTCAAGTTGTTCTTATCATTGTATCTGTTGTTTAGCTTATTTGTTCGATGCTTTGTTGTCAGCTATTCTACAACACCTATGTACTGGCTGTGAAGGGCTTTATTAATAATTTGAAGTCGGACACTTTTTGTGCCTTCTACTGAAAAAGAATACACGTACCACATAGCCACCATGCTAGGTTGCCATGATACGAAAGTGGCACCAAGGCAAAAATAAATGCCGTCAATCCAACCGAGGCATTGAGTTTTTTTTTTTTTGACGTGGGTCTCGCAAACAATATGAAAGTTGTGCACAATAAAACACTCCCTCCGTGTCAAAAAATGTCAAAAATTATAAGTAGTGTTTAGATTCGTCCAAAGTTTGACAACTCTGCGACAATAATTTTAAAAAGGAGGGAGTATAAAAATGTTGCTAGCTCCCTCTGTTCGGAAATCGAGTGATTTGGATCTAGCAAAATTCGCATGTATTTAAACGTGTTTTGGTGTATAGATACTACAAGTGAATATAAACAAATTCAAGTCACATTTTTTTTCCTTTTGCGCGGCAAGTCACTTTTTATTTTTTTCCTTTTGCGCGGCATTTTCGTAGTTAACAACACTGGGTTCTTTCTCTTATCCTTATTTTGTGGTCGAACAAAGTGGAGGTCCGAGCTGCTCAGCACGTAGGAGTACTCGCAGACGAGGGAGACGTCACACTTAGCACTCGCACGAACGGCATGTCGCGGTCGCGGTAGCTTTTGGTCCGGTCCAGCTGGTTCCGAGCGGACATGTCGATCTTGACCGAGCTGCTCCTTTCCCCGTTGGGACAAAATGGGTTTTTGTTCGGAAAAGGAACAAAAACAATAAGGTGGTGAGATATAAGGCGAGGTTGTAGCACAAGGTTTTACACAGAAACCTAGTATCGATTACGATGAAACATATTCTCCTGTGATGAGTGGAATCACATTTCGATACTTGATATCACTGGCAGTGCAAATGAATTTGTATATCCAATTGATGGATGTGGTGACTGCATATTTATATGGCTCACTAGATACGGATATCTACATGAAAGTTCTTGAGGGAATGAAGATTCCGGATCCGAAGGCTGATCGCAAAATGTACTGTGTAAAGCTACGGAGGTCGTTATACGGCTTGAAGCAGTCGGGTAGAATGTGGTACAACCGACTAAGTGAGTTCCTTTTGCAGAAAGGGTACTTGAATAATGATGATTGCCCATGTGTATTCATCAAGAAATTTACTAAAGGATTTTGTATAATCTATGTGTATGTGGATGATTTGAATATCATTGGTACTACACAAGAGATACATGAGGCTAGTAATCATCTTAAGACGGAATTTGAGAGGAAAGATTTGGTTAGCTAGAATCACCCACCATTATCTATGAGGATAATGCTGCTTGTATTGTACAGATGCAGACAGGTTATATTAAGAGCAGTATTACAAAGCATATTGCTACTAAGCTGTTTTATCCCCATAAGCTATAAAAGAGTAGGAAAATAAATATTTTGCAAATGAATTTATGTGATAACCTCGCTGATTTGTTTACCAAGTCATTACCAAATTCATTGTTTCACAAATATGTACCTGGAATTGGTATGAGGAGACTTCATGACTTGCAAAGTTCAAGGGGAGAAATCTCCTAGGTTAAGACATGTTGAAGATCATCAGATCTTCAGTATTGCACTCTTTTCCTTTGTGAGTTTTACTAACGATTTCTCACGTAAGGTTTTTAATGAGGCAATATCAGTACAAGCATGGATGACATATGTCATTTTCTCCTTATTTTCCCACAGGGTTTTTGTAAGGAGTTTTTCATGGCATATTGTATATTTCTTCTCATTTTTTTCCACAGGGTTTTTAGAGAAGATGATTCCAAAGATGATCAATCATGAAGACAAGGAAGGATTAGGGGGAGTGTTAGGATTTAATTAAATAGAATAATTAAAGAGATAATCCTCCCATGTATCTATGTCTGTTTATAGCAAACCGACTTTCTCTCGCACCTCCTCACGAACGGACGCATCTCTTTGATGCGTCCCTTCCCCTTGTATAAATATGTTGAACATCGATGGAATAAGACATCAGTTGATTCATTCGATTGTCTACTACTCGTTTCAATCTAACAAATCCAACCGAGGCATTGAGTTTTTTTTCTTTTTTTGACGTGGGTCTCGCAAACAATACGAAAGTTGTGCACAATAAAACACTCCCTCCGTGTCAAAAAATGTCAAAAATTATAAATAGTGTTTAGATTCGTCCAAAGTTTGACAACTCTGCGACAATAATTTTAAGACGGAGGGAGTATAAAAATGTTGCTAGCTCCCTCTGTTCGGAAACCGAGTGATTTGGATCTAGCAAAATTCGCATGTATTTAAACGTGTTTCGGTATATAGATACTACAAGTGAATATAAACAAATTCAAGTCACATTTTTTTTCCTTTTGCGCGGCAAGTTACTTTTTATTTTTTTCCTTTTGCGCGGCAAGTCACTTTTTCGCAGTTAACAACACTGGGTTCTTTCTCTTATCCTTATTTTGTGGTCGAACAAAGTGGAGGTCCGAGCTGCTCAGCACGTAGGAGTACTCGCAGACGAGGGAGACGTCACACGTAGCACTCGCACGAACGGCATGTCGCGGTCGCGGTAGCTTTTGGTCCGGTCCAGCTGGTTCCGAGCGGACATGTCGATCTTGACCGAGCTGCTCCTTTCCCCGTTGGGGCAAAATAGGTCTTTGTTCGGAAAAGGAACGAAAACAATGAGGTGGTGAGATATAAGGCGAGGCTTGTAGCACAAGGTTTTACACAGAAACCTGGTATCGATTACGATAAAACATATTCTCCTGTGATGAGTGGAATCACGTTCTGATACTTGATATCACTGGCAGTGCAAATAAATTTGTATATCCAATTGATGGATATGGTGACCGCATATTTATATGGCTCACTAGATACAGATATCTACATGAAAGTTCCTGAGGGAATGAAGATTCCGGATCCGAAGGCTGATCGCAAAATATACTGTGTAAAGCTACAGAGGTCGTTATACGGCTTGAAGCAGTCGGGTAGAATGTGGTACAACCGACTAAATGAGTTCCTTTTGCAGAAAGGATACTTGAATGATGATGATTGCCCATGTGTATTCATCAAGAAATCTACTAAAGGATTTTGTATAATCTCTGTGTATATGGATGATTTGAATATCATTGGTACTACACAAGAGATACATGAGGCTAGTAATCATCTTAAGACGGAATTTGAGATGGAAGATTTGGTTCGCTAGAATCACCCACCATTATCTATGAGGATAATGTTGCTTGTATTGTACAGATGCAGACAGGTTATATTAAGAGCAGTATTACAAAGCATATTGCTCCTAAGCTGTTTTATCCCCATAAGCTACAAAAGAGTGGGAAAATAAATATTTTGCAAATAAAGTCATGTGATAACCTCGCTGATTTGTTTACCAAGTCATTACCAAATTCATTGTTTCACAAATATGTACATGAAATTGGTAGAGACTTCATGACTTGCAAAGTTCAAGGGGAGAAATCTCCTAGGTTAAGACCTGTTGAAGATCATCAGATCTTCAGTATTGCACTCTTTTCCTTTGTGAGTTTTACTAACGATTTCTCACATTTTTTTTCCTTTTGCGCGGCAAGTCACTTTTTTTTGTTTCCTTTTGCGCGGCAAGTCACTTTTTCGCAGTTAACAATACTGGGTTCTTTTACTTATCCTTATTTTCTGGTCGAGCAAAGTGGAGCTCCGAGCTGCTCAGCACGTAGGAGTACTCGCAGACGAGGGAGACGTCACACATGGACGCGCGTAGCACTCGCTCGAACGGCATGTCGCGGTCCGGTCCAGCTGGTTCCGGGCGGACATGTCGATCTTGACCGAGCTGCTCCTTTCCATTTGGACCCACACCGCATGACCCGATCGACACGGCCCCTTCTCCGACGGCAACGCCAAGATGGGAAGATGGGATACCCGATAATGCATCACAGCTTTGGGTCCTACTACAGTAGTTCTTATCTTCTATACAGACTCAACAAGGGATGATTAACCAGGCATGAGCCATCCGTGTTCTTTATTTGTTTCTACCAGCTGTAGTCGGACCAGCAGGCAGGCAGCCAAGGGCGTACAACGTGGAGGTTAGAGGAAATCCGAGGTTAGATGGCTTGTCGATAGCGGTGGAGCTCTAGCAGCTTGGACAGGCTAAACGTACGTGGGGATCAGATCAGACGCGAGCTGCTGCCCTGCCTCCTGTCGGTGGGTGCTACTGCTGGGCTTGTTAATAAGTGGGGTTACCGTGAGCACAAGCTGTGGGCCGGTTAGTTGACCTCACAATCTTTTTTTACTACATGCTACGTGTCCGCAGTTGTATCTTCTGTAAAAGTGTACTACATAGGTTTATGGAGAAAATGCAACAAAATTGGAGTAATCACAAAGTCATCGCCAATGCCTCTCAACAAAGAGAAGTCATGGTCAATAGAAGAACTCAAACCGATAGACCGGTCGTCGTTTAAAACGCTATCTTATTATTATTCGCACCACCGAAAATAGGCACGAAAAAAGATCGGAGGACACGATTAAGCGAATATTCCTGTCCAACAATAAAATCCCCTTGCCGCTCCCCATTGTCCTCGGCCGCCCCTCCTAAACTTAGCCCTTTGCCCCAGAAAAAACAAACCACCCTCTCCTTTCAATCTGCCACCCAAACCGCTGACACGCGATCCGACCCGTCCGTTTGTCAATCCGACGGCTCTAGTCTCGTCCCCACCAACCATAGCACTCCGCCACGAAAGAAACAGAGGAAAAGCTCCGAGATACTAATAATAATTAATTATAATTAAGGAAAGCGTAGAGCAAATCTGAGAATAAAAGGGCGAAATGGGCGCGTGATATCCGAGGCAAATCCGGATGCTTCCAAGCTCCAACCCACACCCATACCTCCACCTCCTCCCCCGGGGACCCCTCCCCCCACCACCACTGCCCCCTCCTCCTCCTCGATCCCTCGGCCAGGTCGCCTCCTCTTTCTCCACCTCCCCTCCCTCGCTCCCTCCGCGTGGCTTTGCGAGCTCGGCCTCTGGATTGGCGCTCTGCCGCACGCGGAGTTCTCGATTCGCTGCGGGGAGAGATCGAACGCCGCCGCCGCGCCAGACCGACACACAGGAGGGCACCATTGGCCGGCGCTGAATAATAGGTGCGTTCGCTTCTGCTACTACTGCCCTTTCTTCCTCTCTGTCTGTTGTTACCGTTGGTGGTTTCTTGATGCGGAAGGGACGGAAAAAGAGGCTGCGATTCTCGACGGATTTCTCCTCGTTCTGCCTGGGCGAGAAAGATGGGGTTCTTTTGCCCCGCAGTGATTTTGATTTTTTTTTTAAATTGGATTCTAGCGGTGCTGTTCCAGGATTAAGGATTTGATGACTCCCTTCGCTGCAGTTTTCCCCCTCGATTTTTGCTCGGGTTGTTCATGTTCGTGCATTTCTTCTGCGCGTTTGTCCCTTTCCCTGTCCGATTTGCTCGGCGGGGCGGCATTTCCTTGGACCGTTGCGGAGGTTGTTCGCTCCTGCGCCTCTGTTTTCCCCCTAGTCATTTCCGCTCCTGCGCCTCTGTTCCCCCCCTAGTCATTTCCGCCTGCATCCGGCGGTTGGCAGATGGTGTAGTACCAAAAAATCGAAGTGGTTTCGCCGTATCTTTTGTTCGTTTGCTGGGCTGTGTTTAGGCGCCGAATTAATTAATCTCCGGCTTTCTGACGCCTTTCGGCCGACGAATTTGCTGCCCGGATTCGTGCGGAAATCAATGGTTCCGCCGCACCGATTTGTGTATCTGGTTTCTTTTTGGTTTCCCCGATGTAGAGTTAGCTTCAAATGCGGATGCCTTCTCGTCAGATTCCGGTTTGGGGAAAGCTAGCCTAAAAGTAGCCATCACTCTCGTCCCAACACATGGCACTTCTTTGTTTTTCGCCTCCTGGCCCTCCTCCGTTTCCCCTACACCAAAGCAACAGATGGCAACAGAAGGAATCGTGCGTCCACCATGTGTAAGCGACGCGATGCGATGCTTTGTTTGGTTTCGAAGGTGCGTGTGAAAGCGGGGTAGACTGGCGCCAGCGTCCCTGCGTTTAGCGTTTAAGCAGGATAATGATTTGGTACCCTTGCGTGTTCCTCTCCGGCGACTCTGCTTACTTCGGGTATGCGTTGTTTTCTTTGCCCCTTCGGACCAGCTGTTCCTGGAATGCAAAGGAGTTTTCTCCCCTCCTTTATTTTCCACCTCCATGTGGGTGTGGTGTCTCCTAGCATTGCTATCCTTGTATGTGTTAGTTACACGAGATTAGGCCCATCTGTTTGTTGGTTTGGTAATTCAGGTGGCGAAATGCTAGGATTTTCTTTCCTTTGTTTGAAATCGGTGGCTACCACCGTCTGGAATGTGGACTTTTAACTAACTGGCCTAACTTGTTGCCAAACTTATCTGTGCAGGCAGGCAGGCAGTTTTCCAGAGCCTTTTTCTTGTGATTCAGGGAGGAGGGCAACGTTTTGTCTCTTGATGCTTTAGAGGCATTGTTCTGCCAGTTCTGATGGAGGCTAAGGGCATGAACGACCGGGATACTTTGATTGATTTGGAGAGTGGGAACAACGTTGTTACTACCGAGTATAGCCATGGAATGGATGCTAATTTTGGAGTAGGCTTAGCAAGGACAGCATCAAATGGTGCGTCGAATGATGCCATATGTACCAAGGATGACGGAAATGAGCACATCCTCGATTGCTCCCAGCCCTCCGTCGAAGCTGCTGCCAAGAACGGAGAGGACAGGAAGTCCGAAGGGGAGGAGAAACTGGGCCTTGTGGATGGGTCTGGAGGCGACAAGGCAAAGAAGAAGCGGTCCAAGAAACCACCACGGCCACCAAGGCCGCCGACATATCTGCCGCTGGATGCTTCTGACGAGAAGCTCCTCAATGAGCTCAACGAGCTTGCTTTGTTGAAGCGGGCGAGGATTGAGCGGATGAAGGCTTTGAAGAAGATGAAGAATGCCAAACATTCCTCAACCAGCAATTTTTGTCCCATGATCGTCACCGTTATCTTCTGCCTCGTCATACTCTGGCAAGGTATACCTTAGTAACACAAGTAGGAAAAATGGTTATCTCATATGCATAGACTTTGTATGGAAGAGCAAAAATATGTTCGCCAATGAAATAAAACCTTTCTTGGTCCTGAGACTAAACTTGTCAAATGCAAGTTTCTCGGTACTGATACCTGCCAATGCAAGTTAACTTTATCTGCTTTACAGTTACTCTTGTGAAATCTTCTGAACATAGTTTTGCCATGGATTTAGATCATTACTCCTTCATTAGGATTCTAATTTTGCATTGAGTAATCTACTTGCTTATATTATAGTTTCTTACCATATCCTTGGTAGAATTACTGGAACTTGTCAAATTGTTTCTCCATGGTATTTATGCTCGAATAGATATTTAATTTAGACATAGCTGGAGATGACATATTTCTACCATGGGCAATGCGACGATCTATTAGTGTGCTATGTACCGAGTCAAGTATTAAATTTAAGCCATGCGATTGAAAACTTATTTGTCCTGAGAAATACTATATACATTGTCCTGTAAAATCACTGGAGCTCTTCAACAGGTCTTGAGAAAATAGCTGGGTCCTAAACTTCCTTATTTTTTTGCACAACAGGATTTTTCTCTAGGCAAGCATCGGGAGTAAGCTTCCATGGATCACCTGAGTCTTCAGTTAGAGCACATAACAGTCTGATCTCGATTCGGTTCTACAAGAACCGTTCTAGCATCAGACCTCACAGTTCGACCTCTGCCGCTCCTAAGTATGCAAACTTGTTTTTTTTCAAAACAAAATGTCTTGCTTGAATAAAAATCTGAAGACCTGGAGCTTCTTGATGTGCTGCTGATTTCTTCACTTCTGTCTGTCTCTGCAGCAACTTAGAAATGCGCCACCGAGGATGGAGATCCGTAGCAAAGGAAGAGATGCTGCGGCATGAGCACGCCGGCCGAGCATGACCCCCAGGCTGGCGCTGCACCAAGACAGTTGTCGCCATTTTGAAGCTCACCGCGACCGACAGACAAGCCGATGTAAATCTACGCGGCGTCTGTTTGACCGACGCCTCACACGAGGCGTCTCGCTGTAAATGAACCCTCTAGTGTGCGTGTGTGTTGTGCGTGTTCCCCCGGGTTCCATGCTGCTAACCAGTGGACTTTCCTGTGGTCGCGGCACCTGGTAAGTCGCTCCGGAGCAAGCTGTATGATGATGATTACAATAATAAGGCTTGCTGAGTAATAATAGTCTAATCTGATCTGGTCCTGATCTGAATCAAGTGTGGTGCACGAGCACGATGCTGGTAGTAGGACTACATGTTCTTGATGGCCGTCCTCGGCCACTCGGAGTGTTCATTTCACACTGTCGGCTGTTGAGAGTTGACACTGTCACTTGCTCTGGCTGGTGGACGGTGGTGTTCTAGATCTGCACACAGCTGTATGTACAGCATGGCAATTGCATTTGTTATGTGTGCACAATAATGTACTCAGGTATGGCCAAGCAATCAGATATGATTCAGATCTTTGTTTTCCCCCTTGGTTTCTTCTCTTTCCATGTGCTTTTTGCATGGTAAACGCTACTATGCTCATTGCTTAATGAGCAGCCAAGCTAGTCTTGTGAACTTGCTATTATGTACACCTGCTTAACATGAGATGGCTTAGTACTTTGTCGCCATGCATAGCTGGCACCTTGAAATCACAAGTTGACTATAGTCTATAGACGGAATCTCCCATACGCGGTCGACCGCGCTGCGGTCAGTCTACCGCGCGGGGCGCGATGCCAATTCCCTTTCCGTGCGTGCGCTGCTTCGCACGGCTTTCCTTTTCTGGCAGTCGGTCATTTCGAGCAGGCCTCCCCCACCGCCCAGCAACCTGTCTGCCGCCGCGCCAATGCCCTCCTCCTCGGCCACACCTCTCCCCCTCGCGTCCTCTCGCCCCCATGCCGCCGCCTTCTAGGCCAGGGCCTTCCAGGACCAGGAGGAGGACTGGAACCCTAGTTGTCGGCCTGGCGACCCCTCTGCCCCCTTACCTTTCTTCTTCCTTACGACTTGTCCGCCCCAAAGCTTCCCCATTGACGCCTCAATCCAATCCCTATGCAACCCCACTCAGCCGCCTCTGACACGCGTCGTCGCCATCGTCGTTCCCCTACTTCCCCGCCGGCAACCATCCTAGATCCTCCCCTGTTGGTCATGGGCGACTCCGCACCCTGGGGCTAGAGGAACTGAGGAAGAACCTGCAATTCGAGGTGCAGAATAAGCT
Organism: Avena sativa; assembly: GCA_916181665.1. Taxonomy (NCBI): domain Eukaryota; kingdom Viridiplantae; phylum Streptophyta; class Magnoliopsida; order Poales; family Poaceae; genus Avena; species Avena sativa. The sequence goes on along the minus strand of OV702295.1, from coordinate 450,788,656 downwards.
ATAATTTGCCCCTTTCCTTCTTCCTCCCGATCTCACCGTCCCTTCGGATTGATTCCATCATTGTTGTCCTCAAGATGGCGAGCAGCAACACAGGTGTGGTCTATCTCACACAACTATCTCACCTTTTTAATTGTTTCATCTCCAAAGCATCATCAGAGTGGAAGAAGAGGAACATCTATAGCTAACCTCTTTTTGATACGTGTGTTCGTCATTGAATTAGTGAACTAGTTTCCGATAAATTGCTGATATTGTTGCATTTCCTCTCCACCTCTCTTTGTTCTGGATTTGTCGCTTACATTTATTGACTCAATCTGATTTGTTGTCAAACTGAGAAGTTGGAATCATGATTGAATGCCGTTACGCTCAAGCTTATCTGAAGCGCATGAAGATTTTTTTAGATGTTACTAATATATGTGTTTTATCTTCACTTGATCTTAATTTTCCATGGCTATCGGAAGGCTTATTGTCTACATCATACATAACACTTTGTGGTAGTATTCTAACATTTTTCTAAATGTATCTACTTTGTGGTAGTATTCTAACATTTTTCTAAATGTATCTATGATGCTACTGGATGAGTGACTAAATTCAACTGATCTCCTTGGACAATAGTGTCCTGATTTTTTCCCCCTGGAGTATCCATCGTTTTTCATACAGAACTAGATAAACTATGTTCTTGTGTTCTCCACCCTCAAGAGATAACTGTGAACAGGAAGTACTTATGTCCAAGAAATCTTCAATGGAATTTGAGTTGTGCATATATACTCTGATTTTTAGGACTTTGACATGTTTACTCATTGTTTCAGACATGCAACACTTTCTCGTTTTTCCTCTATAGCATGGGTATGCATGCAGTTTCATATGCTGAAATAGATCTTTGATTAAGATGATTAGTCAGCAACTCTCTGTTTTTATCAATAAGCTGTATATTTTTTCGGTTGCAATCAGTTGTCACGGTATACTAGTAATAGTGTCCGAGCTGAATACCGTGTTGTTCTGTAGGCTCATTGACGATCTCTTCTGCTCCCCTCCCTTCTGGATGATGAGCAATGATGATGAAATGGTTACAAAGCTAGTTAAAGACTGCCTTAGCAATATATAGATACCAGTATCTCTTGATTTAAATTAGCTGTAAAATGTTCACAGAAGCAGCAAAGAAGTAAAGGATATATATATATATGGTGGATGGCTATGGCTCTCTCCATTGTCCAACAATGGACATATCAGCACTGTGACCAGAGTAGGTCCATGGTGTGGTAGCGCCGCCACGATCCGAGTGAGACAAGACGGCCTTGGGCTTAGGCGACGCTCCGACCATCTTCTCCGTCAACGAGCGGTATATTTTGTTTATGTAAGCTACTACTTTTGATTAGTGCCTTCCTAATGCCACATAACTTTTGTAATTTGTGTTTTTTATTAAGTCAGGATATTTATGGCAAAGAGGGCAATGTGTTTGCTGCATGATGTAGTTTCAGTTTCTGAAGAAAGTTTGATCTACTCACCAAATTTTTAAGCATCAAGTAGCATGTTTCACAATACACTTGGTGGGTTTTTTGTTTGGTAGAAAATCCGCCCCTATAGATAGGTGAGGATATATGAGACTTTTCATTTATATCATGTATATGTGCATTTAGTTACATATTGATATGTGATTCTGATAATATACTAGATACTTGTATTTGATTAGGGTAATTTACTAAATTTTGATATGTGATTCGCATAGTATTGCTGCAGCATTTATATGTTGCTAGACCGATTCTGTCTGAGTACTTTGCTTATAAATAACATGACACTATTATTAATTATTGGTAGAAACGTTTTTGTAAAATTTTACATATTCCATGATTCTAAATTTTTAAAATGTTCTCATGCATAAAAATGTTTTAGATTTTCTCTTCCAATTTAAAGCACCATGTGAGTAACTTCTGTTATTATACGCACTATGTTCCTTCCTACAACTCTTGTAATAGGATTGTTCTATTGTTCCTAATTATACGCACTATGTTCCTTCCTACAAATCTTTTTTATTTGAATTCTACTTCTATTTATTTGGATTATAGTTGAACTATATTTTGCATCAAAAGCTCATAAATGTTGTAGTAGGGTTCTTATATAGATTCCCACTACTGATGTTGGTGCATTCTTGTTTTCGTAATGAAAATAGAACTAGGAAATTATTCCTAGTCCTTTATACCCGTAAATTACAGAGACGCAGATCATGTTAGTTACTCCCTCCGATCCATAATTCGTACCGCTGATTTAATACAACTTTATAACTTGCTAATTAACATGTTGATAGTTTTGTATTGTCTTGATAGCTTCTTTTCATAAATGTCTTTGATAGTTTTGCCATGACATGGTTGATAACTTGCTAATTCACGTGTTGGTAGCCTTTTTTGGGTATCTTGATAACTTTTTCAAATACGCCTTGATAGGTTTACCATGATATGGTGGATACTTTTTATATATGCCCCTAAGTATTTTTTATCTATATTTATTTATTTATGTTTTTTGTTTCGATAAGTTGTTCCACATCACATTGTTAAAATCCTAATTAACATGTTTCATAGTTTATTTCATTAGCTTGTAACTTGTTCATAAATGCCTTAATAGTTTTTCCATGACATGGTTAATAACTTGCCCAACTAGCATGTCTATTTTTGTTTACTTGATAACTTATCCATAAATCTATTGATAGTTTTGTCATGACATGGTTGATAGCTTGCTACATAATCCCTAGGTATTTTGTATCTATCTTCTTGGTTTTTTTTTGCTTTGATAAGTTTTTTCCACATTACATTTGTAACTTGCTAATTAATATGTTGGTACCTTTTTGTTGACTTGATAACTTTTTTCATAAAATTCCGTGATAATTTTCCATGACATGGTTGTTAACATGCTTAATAGCATGTTTCATAGCTTCTTTTGTTGGCTTGATAACTTCTGTACAAATGCCTTCATAGTTTTCGCCATGTCATGGTTGATAACTTTCTAATTAACATGTTGGTAGCCTTTTTCAGTGTCTTGATATCTTCTTTAAAAATGCCTTGATAATTTTACCATGACATGGTTGATGACTTGCTATATATATCTCTAGGTATTTTTTATCTAGCTTTTTTAGTTCTATTTTTTGCTTTGATAAATTACTCCACATCACATTAGTAGCATGCTAGTTAACATGTTTTGTAACTTCTTCCTTTTGGCTTGATAACTTCCTTCATAGATGTGTTGATAGTTTTGCCATTACATGTTTGATAACTTGCTAATTAACATGTCGGTACCATGTTTTTTGTTGACATGATAATTTCTCCCTCGCCAATTTCCTTCCTCCTTGTCAACCAACCAGAACCCAGCGAGGAGCGAATATCAAGAGGAAAGAGATCCTTTTTTCAACAAAGCACACCATCTTGCTTGTTAGGTTTGCCATGACATGGTGGATAACTTTCTATATATGCCCCTAAGTATTGTTTATCTAGATTTATATATTTATGTTTTTTTGTGTTGGTAAGTTGTTCCATATCACATTGTTAACATCCTAATTAACATGTTTCATAGCTTATTTCATTAGCTTCATAACTTCTTCATAAATGCCATAGTAGTTTTTCCATGACATGGTTAATAACTTGCCCAATTAGCATGTCTGTTTTCGTTTACTTGATAACTTCTTCATAAATCCATTGATAGTTTTATCATGACATGGATGATAACTTGCTATATAATTCCTAGGTATTTTGTATATATATTTTTTATTTTTTTGCTTTGATAAGTTTTTTCCACATTACATTGGTAACTTGCTAATTAATATGTTGGTACCTTTTTTGTTGACTTGATAACTTTCTTCATAAAATGTCTTGATAATTTTCCTTGACATGGTCGATAACTTGCTAATTAACATGTTCCGTAGCTTCTTTTGTTGGCTTGATAACTTTTGTATAAATACCTTCATAGTTTTCGCCATATCATGGTTGATAACTTTCTAGTTAACATGTTGGTAGAATTTTTTCGTGTCTTGATAACTTTTCATAAATGCCTTGATAGTTTTACCATGACATGGTTGATGACTTGCTATATATGCCCCTAGGTATTTTTTATCTAGCTTTTTTAGTTCGTCTTTGTTGCTTTGATAAGTTATTCCCCTTCACATTGGTAGCATGCTAGCTAACATGTTTCGTAACTTCTTCCTTTGGCTTGATAACTTTATTCATAGATGTGTTTCATCCTCATAGACCACTAGAACCCAATGAGGAGCAAGATCAAGAGGAAAGAGATCCCCTTTTTTACAAAGCGCACCATCTTGCTTGCTTCGGCGGCGGTGCTCGTAGGGCATGCGACAAGAGGAACTAGTCCAGGTTCTAGGCTCGCCCCGATTAGATCCGCGTGACTTGGACACTCTGGCATCATCGTCGCTCGTGTCTCGAAGACCGGAGATCCCTGGGCTGCTGTTGTCCGGCGGCGTCGACGCTTGTCCAACAACGACCTCTACTTGCACTTGTTGGTAACGTGGACCTCTACTTGCATCTGTTGGTTGTGCTTCTGGTGCGCTGCCCGTAACCACTACATTTCTCATGTCGCGGGAGAGGACATGCATCCTGCATCTTGGGCATGGAACCACGAGCTGCCCAGGATATGGACACGTTCACCAAGTACTGAGACAACGACTCGGTAAATCCCATCCTCTCAAACCCTGTTGCTACTTCTTGTTCCTATATAGTATTACATCTTGATCTTTGTTGTGCTTAGTTTTTTGTTGATTTGGATTAGTTTGACATTCATTTGATATTGAAAGTTTGTTGGATCCAAGTTTTTGCTTAATTTCTTGAGTGATGTATGCACATAAACTATATGAAGAACACTCATATGTTTGCTGTGTTTGATATTGTCAGCAATATGATGCCATTACATGGGATGCAATTGGTATAGTTTTAGACACTATAGTGTGCCATGCCAGCCACATGTCATTGTTGTTGCAAGTGATTTAAGAATCCGTGTTTGTCTGGTTGCATGCCTGGGAGATTAAAAATCTGATACTCTCTAGCTATCTAGCCTAGTATATAATGGAAGTATGACAAGAGAAGAATCATCAATTGAAGTTACCCTGTAGCCATTTTAACTGAGTACTCTATGAATTTATTATTGTATAATGGATTAATTTATAGTTTTAGTTCGCTGATAATTTGCGTCAGTTTCTTAATAATGAAGTGTATATGATAAATGCCAAGAGAATGTCTTGAAGGTTGAATAATATTAAGACCCAGATCATGTTCTCCGTGGATTCAAATTAAGACCCAAATCTTGGCATTGGATGCCCAAACAACACGCACTACAGGTAATTATATATTTTTGGGTTCGTAGGTTCATGTTGTAGGGCCTCCTTACTTCGCCGTGTCTAACACAGTGTACAACGACTAATAAAGATACAAATGAAAGTAGTGCATATTTATGAAAGTTGGCATCTCATCATTAAGAAAAGGTAAATTATTTTCTGTAGTTTTTCTAATCTGTGTTTTGAATGACTTCATATTACTCCCTCCAATCCATATTATTATTCTCGGATTTGTCTAGATTCGGATGTATATTAGGATCGAAGGAAGTATTAGTTTTTCATGCCATTCTTTAATTATAATTTTTCTGATTTTCTGTGCAACTAATTCTATCCAACTGCAATTTTCAGTTCTTCTGATGCCAACATCTTCGACAATGTCACGATCAAAAATAATGTTCCTGCTACGGCAGTTGGATGTCTATTCCTTGCTTTTTTTATGTTCATGTTTAAATTGTCACTTATTTTTTAGTGGAAATAAGGGAATTGTACAAAACATTTGCATATTTTTCTTCCCGCTGAAAGTGGCAGTAAAATCTTGTTGAAAGTGAAAGTATATGCTATTCTGATACGTTGCTAACGTATCCATAATTCTTTATGTTTCATGCTTGGTTTTATCTACTTTCTTGTGTTTTGTCCACACTTTGGAGTACTTTTCATATGATTTCTTGGACTAACCTATTAACAAGAGCCACAGTGCCAGCTGCCTGTTTTCTGCTGTTTTTGGTTCCAGGAAAGTCAGAAAATGAATATTCTCGGAATTGGACGGGACAAAAGCCAAAGTCAGTTTTTCACCGAGGGACACACAGAGCCATAATACGAGACGGAGACAGGCCAGGGGGCCGCCACACCACCTGGCCGTGCGGCCCAGCCTGACCCGTGTCAGGGGGTGGTCTGGCCGCCTCCGGCACCACCTCGGCCTCCCCTTTCGCCTATAAGATGCCTCCGAAATAGAAACCCTAAGTATCTGATCAAAATTCCACGAAAGAGACTATAGCCGACGTCATCTCCATCCCTAGACCGGGAGGGATCTGAAGCTCTTTCCGGCACCCTGCCGGAGGGGAGAATTCACCCTGGAGGCCTTCTTCATCATCATGCAAGCCTTCGGTGTGATGCGTGAGTAGTTCATCTCTAGACTACAGGTCCGTGTAGTAGTTGTATGGCTGGTTATTCTCCTTTGTGTTATCATGTTTAGATCTTGTGAGCTCCGTTCATGATCAAGATCATCTATTTATAATCCTACATGTTGTGTTTGTGGGGATCCGATGGATATTGAGATGCTATTTCAGATTGATTATTGATTCTATCATGTCTTTATTATTTGTGATATTTCATGCTTTCCGTTGTTAGTAGCTATCTTGGCCAAGTAGATGCTAGCAACTCCAAGAGTTAGTATTTATGCTCGATAGTGGGTTCATGCCTCTAGTAATCTAGGGAAGTGACAGAAATCTCTAAGGTACTAGATGTGTTGTTGCTACTAGGGAGAAAACAACAATCCTTTGTTCATAGAACAATCGTATTGTTTACTTTACATGCAATGCGTAATGCAATAATCTGTTGCTTGCAACTTAATATTGGAGGGGGTTCGGATGATAACCTGAAGGTGGATTATTAGTCATAGATGAAGTTGGATTACGGTCTATGTATAATGTTGTAATGCCCAATCAAGTCTCAAAGGAGTCAAGATGTTTAGTATATGCATGATTGCTTTCTCGATGTGTGTCAATAGCCCCGCTGTAATTTGTTCACCCAACATGTCATCTATCTTAAGGAGAGCCACCACTAGTGAACTATGGACCCCGTTCCATTCTTTTATCATCAATCTAAATCAACTGTTTACTGCTTTCTGTTTACTTTCTGCAAACTATTACTTTCTTCCACACAATACGTTTAATCCTTTGTTTTTAGCAAAACCGGTGAGATTGACAACCTCACTGTAAGTTGGGAACAGATTTCTATGGTTGTGTTGTGTAGGTCTCCACGTTGCTACTGATGCCGGTAGTGCGCCCTGCCAAAGTCCAGCTAGCAACACATTTGGGGTGTTTCCTTGCTCCTACTGGATTGATAGCCTTGGTTTCATAACTGAGGGAAAACTTGCTGCTGTGCTCATCATACCTTCCTCTTGGGGTTCCCCAACGAGCTCGATATATTTTGGGCTAAGCAACTTTATTTTTGGCGCCGTTGCCAGGGAGTCAAGGACATCTTCACAAGGGGAGTCCCTCATAACCAATCTCTTTACTTTATTATTTTTGTTTTGCTTAGTTTGTTTTTGCTTTGTTTGCTTGTTTCTTTATCAAAAACACAAAAAAATAGTTTACTAGTTTGCTTTCTTTATTAAAAAGACAAAAAAATCAAGTCTTTCTATAGTGGTTACCTTTTACGTAGCTCACCATGTTGATCCCTAAATTCACCCTGAAAGACCTTTCAATAGGTAGTGGCTCTAAAATTGGAAAAGATAATATTGAAGAATTCTTTAATCATGTTAGTAAGCATGAGGATATTAAGGATAGATCACTTGCAGAACTTGCTCCAAACTATGAAATTGCTGCAGCTTCTTTAGTTCACATGTTGGAAGCTAGGTTTGTTAACCTTAACCCCTTAATGCAAGTAATGTTTCTTAAACTTAAGGAAATTGAGGACCCTGAAAAGAGAGATTTTATTCTGGAAACCTTGCTTAAAGAATTCTATGATGTTGCTAAGGAAGGTAGAAAAGTGTTTGATCGTTTTAATATGCTAGGCTCATGTGTAGATGTTATTGGTACACGAGAAAAGATGAACAAAACCGAACTAATGGGGAGGAAATTAAGATACCAATAACTTTCAAACTTGTAGCAATGCATGAAGCCATAGAAAAAAATCTTGATTGGATTGTTCCTGAAAACCCGTTTGATGAAAATAGTGAACCCAAGAGTATTGAGAGAGGATCCTCTAGAACTTATTTGGATGAGATACCTTGCTTGTTGAAGATATTTCTAGTATCAATCTTAATGCTTCTTCATTTGAGAACACTTGATCCTTTTTCTTGCTTCTTTTGCCTAACTTAAAGGCGTTAAAGAAAAGTACTTGTTGGGAGGTAACCCAAAAGTTTTAGATGAGTCTTGTAAGTTATTACTTCAGTAATAACCGCTACTTATCCTTTTTATTTGCTTTTTGTGCCAAGAGTAACCTCTAATGAGAGAGAAGTAATGATTGGGAAAGTTGCTGTCCCAAAACAGATTTCTGTGCTTCACCATAAAAATAGTGTAAAATCTCTGTACATCCTTTTGAGGCGTGAATTTTTGTGCTTATGACCCAGGTTGTTATCTAACTTTAGTTAGTTCAACACTTTTCAATTTGAGCAATAGAAGGTCTTCGAACAAATTCGTCTTTACCTACTGGTCTGTTTTGACAGATTTCTGCCATTATTTGCATTTGCTTCTTGTTGGTTCCTTTTTGAGTTCTTTTAGGGAATTGAGATTTTTGAGGGAAGTACTACAGTAGCTTGTGTTTTAATGGAAGTTTTATTGGTGTTGAAACTGAACCTAAAGACTTATTATCTTGAGTGCACTAATGTTGCTAATAAAGATTGTGTGAAGTTTTGTATGAAGGAAAAATTTCAGGTGTATGGAAGGAATGAGTAATGAGATGAAGAATAGACTAAAGCTCAAGCTTGGGGATGCCACACGTGCCACCCCAAGAAATATCCAAGAAGTACAAGCGTCAAAGCTTGGGTATGCCCAAGGCATCCCCTTCTTCATCAATAAAAACCCTAGGTTTCTTCCAAACACTTCATTTTTATTGATTCATGCACAATTGTGTTGTTCTTGGAGTGTCTTCTTTTTTGTTTTTGTTTTGGTTTTTTGTTTGCTTGGTTTTCTTAGTTTTCTGAATAAATTGGTTGGACCCCCTCTTTAATACATTGGTTTTCAAATAGTTTGGTTTCGATTGGAAAATAGTAGGAAAGTTCATGCTTAAGTGGTAAAGAGAGCTTGTTTTTGACTGTGGCCTATGCTTTGTTATGCCATGCTTGATATTGTTTTGGCTTTATGCTCAGTATTCTTTGCTGTAGCATGACATGTTATAAACAATTGAGATTGCTTAATGTGCCTTGGAAGAATCATGCGTTATTTTAGCATATTAAAGCATAGTATTGTAGTATTCTCCTTTGATGTTTTATTTGGGTTAACTTGGCGCATGCTCACACCATGTTATGACTATCCCAAGTCGTCATAGCCTTTATGATCCTTTAGTTTTCAACTTGTAGTATCACTTTATACTTTTATTAATGATGTTTTGTCGCTCTGCATGATTATGGCCATTATTGCTCTCTTAGTTGGTCGCTCCAAGTCTTTTGCTAGCCTCCATAACCAAGTATGAGCTACACTCATGCATCCAACTCCTAAAACCAAGTTATTCCAAAGATTCCACACCATACCTACCTATTAGCATATGCTATTCCAAGTATATTCATGTTTTATCTACCTTCCGAATTAAACTTGTTATGAGAAAACTAGTGATTCAAGCTCTCACGAACTTGATGGCACACTTTACTTTCTTGAACTTAATAAACTTGAACCATTGCATCCATCTTTGTTGCGTATATGCTTGCGCTTTATAAGTTGAAGTTAGCAGAACCATGTATCATGGGGAACGTGATACGTTGCTAACGTATCCATAATTTTTGATGTTCCATGCTTGGTTTTATCTACTTTCTTGTGTTTTGTCCACACTTTGGAGTAATTTTCATATGATTTCTTGGACTAACCTATTAACAAGAGCCACAGTGCCAGTTGCCTGTTTTCTGCTTTTTTTGGTTCTAGGAAAGTTAGAAAATGAATATTCTCAGAATTGGACGGGACAAAAGCCAAAGTCAGTTTTTCACCGAGGGACACCTGGAGCTAGAATACGAGACGGAGAGGGGCTGGGGCCCGGTCACAACACCTGGCCCGCACCAGGGGGTGGTCTGGCCACCCCAGGAACCCCCTTGGCCTCTCCTTCCGCCTATAAGTTGCCTCCGATACAGAAACCCTAAGGACCTGATCAAAATTCCACGAAAGAGTTTGTAGCCGCCATCATCTCCATCCCTAGATCGGGAGGGATCTGAAGCTCTTCCCAGCACCCTGTCGGAGAGGGGAATTCACCCTGGAGGCCTTCTTCATCATCATGCAAGCCTCCGGTGTGATGCGTGAGTAGTTCATCTCTGGACTACGGGTCCATGTAGTAGCTAGATGGCTGGTTCTCCTCCTTTGTGGTATCATGTTTAGATCTTGTGAGCTCCGTTCATGATCAAGATCATCTATTTGTAATTCTGCATGTTGTGTTTGCGGGGATCCGATGGATATTGAGATGCTATTTCAGATTGATTATTAATTCTGTCATGTCTTTGTTATTTGTGATCTTGCATGCTTTCTGTTGTTAGTAGCTATCTTGGCCAAGTAGATGCTAGCAACTCCAAGAGTTAGTATTTATGCTCGATAGTGGGTTCATGCCTCTGGTAATCTGGGGAAGTGACAGAAATCTCTAAGGTACTAGATGTGTTGTTACTACTAGGGAGAAAACAACAATCCTTTTTTCATAGAACAATCGTATTGTTTACTTTACACGCAATTCTTCATGCAATTATCCGTTGCTTGCAACTTAATACTGGAGGGGGTTCGGATGATAACCTGAAGGTGGATTATTAGTCATAGATGCAGTTGGATGGCGGTCTATGTATAATGTTGTAATGCCCAATCGAATCTCAAAGGAGTCAAGATGAGTAGTATATGCTTGCATGCTTTCTCGATGTTTGTCAATTACCCCGCTGTAATTTGTTCACCCAACATGTCATCTATCTTAAGGAGAGCCACCTCTAGTGAACTATGGACCCCGGTCCTTTCTTTTACTTTCAATCTACAATCAACCTGTTTACTGCTTTGTGGCAAAACCGGTGAGATTGACAACCTCATTGTAAGTTGGGGACAGATTTCTATGGTTGTGTTGTGCAGGTCTCCACGTTGCTGCTGGCACCGGTAGTGCGCCCTGCCAAAGTTCAGCTAGCTACACCTTTGGGGTGTTTCCTTGCTCCTACTGGATTGATAACCTTGGTTTCATAACTGAGGGAAACTTACTGTTGTGCTCATCATACCTTTCTCTTGGGGTTCCCCAACGAGCTCGTTAGTACACGAGTCAGCAAGTATTTTTCTGGCGCTGTTGCCAGGGAGTCAAGGACATCTTCACAAGGGGAGTCCCTCATAACCAATCTCTTTACTTTGTTATTTTTTTTTGCTTAGTTTACTTTTGCTTTGTTTGCTTGTTTCTTTATCAAAAACAGAAAAAAAAATTAGTTTTACAAGTTTGCTTTCTTTATTAAAAACATACAAAAAATGACTACTCTTGAAAACACTAAGTTGTGTGACTTCACTAGCACCAACAACAATGATTTTATGAGCACACCTATTTCTCCACATGTTCCTGAAGCTACTTTCTTTGAAATAAAACCTGCTTTACTCAATCTTGTTATGAGAGAACAATTTTCTAGTATTGGTAATGAAGATGCTGCTGCCCATCTAAATAACTTTGTTGAACTTTGTGAGATGCAAAAGCATAGGGATATAGATGGAGATATTATTAAGCTTAAATTGTTTCCTTTCTCTTTGAGAGGAAAAGCTAAAGAATGGTTGAATTCCTTAACTAGGAATAGTATTGATTCTTGGACTAAATGCAAAGATGCTTTCATTGGAAAATACTATCCTCCTGCTAAGATTATATCTATGAGAAGTGAAATAATGAAGTTTAAACAATCTGATAATGAACATGTTGCTCAAGCTTGGGAAAGAATGAAATCTTTGGTAAAGAATTGTCCCACTCATGGACTGACTGCTTGGATGATTATCCAAACTTTTTATGCAGGATTGAACTTTTCTTCAAGAAATCTATTGGATTCTACTGCTGGAGGTACCTTTATGACCATTACTTTGGGTGCTGCAACAAAGCTTCTAGATAATATGATGGTTAACTATTCTAAATGGCATACTGAGAGAGCTCCACAAGGTAAGAAGGTAAATTCTGTTGAAGAAACCTCCTCCTTGAGTGATAAAATTGATATTATTTTGTCTATGCTTGTTAATGGGAAAGCCCATATTGATCCAAATAATGTTTCCTTAGCCTCTTTGGTTGCTCAAGAAGAGCAAGTTGATGTGAACTTTATAAGAAATAATAATTTTGGCAATAATGCTTATGGTAATAACAATTATAAGCCTTACCCTCCTAATAATACCTATGGTTATAATGGCAAACCTGGAACACCTAGTGAAGGAAGAATTTTAGAAGTTGAAAGAGCCACTAAAAACTTCATGCAAATGTAATATGAACAAAAAAAATTATTTACTATAACTATGGAGGAACAATCTACCATTTTGAAGAATATTAGTCATCAACTTGAGAATTTGAATAGGTAAATTCCTAATTTGCAATTGAAAGTTTCTATTGCTGAAAGAAATATATCATCTTTGTCTGAAGCTCAATCCTCTTTGATTAATAAAATGGCTGCTAAACCTGAAACTATTGATAATCCCTTTGCAGCTACCAATGCCATACAAGTAAGAATTGATGAAAATGATAGACTATTAGTTGAATTGCATGCTAAGTGGGAAAGAGAAGATGAAATTGCTAGAAAAATTAGTGTTTCTACTATCACTACCACTAGTGTTGAGGCTAGTAATAGCTCTACTACTTTAGATGTTAATTATGATTTTGATCTTGATGCTTGCAATATCTCTGAAGTTATTAAGTTCCTACCAAAACTTGCTAAAAGTCCTAATGCTAGTGCTATGAACATGGCCTTTACAAAACACATTACTGATGCTCTCATAAAGATTAAAGAAGAAAAGGTGAAACATAAAGCTTCTATTTCTATAAAACAAGAAGATGGTTGGGAATCCATCATTAATATGAAAGTGAATGATTTTGATTTCAAAGCTTTATGTGATCTTGATAGTAGTGTTTCTATTATGCCTAGAAGGATTTATGATATGCTTGATTTGCCACCACTTGAAGATTGTTATTTGAATGTCCCACTTGATGATAATGCTAAAAAGAAACTCATGGGGAGTATTAATGATGTTCTTATTATGGTTAACAATGCCTATGTCCCCATTGATTTCTATGTTTTGGATGTTGAATGCAATGCTTCTTGTCCTATTACTATGGGAAAACCTTTTCTTAGAACTGTTGGTGCCATTATTGATATGAAAGAAGGCACCATTAAATATAAACTCCCACTCAAGAAAGGTATAGAACACTTTCCTAAGAAGAGAGAGAATATTTCTTTTGCCTCTCCTATGAAAACAAAATTTGCTCTTAATGCTTCTTCATTTGAGAACACTTGATCCTTTTTCTTGCTTCTGAGGCCTAACTTAAAGGCGTTAAAGAAAAGTACTTATTGGGAGATAACCCAAAAGTTTTAGATGAGTCTTGGAAGTTATTACTTCAGTAATAACCGCTCCTTATCCTTTTTATTTGCTTTTTGTACCAAGAGTAACCTCTAAAGAGAGAGAAGTAATGATTGGGAAAGTTGCTGTCCCGAAACAGATTTTTGTACTTCACCGTAAATATTTGTGTAATATCTCTGTACGTCCTTTTGAGGCGTGAATTTTTGTGCTTCTGCCCCAGGTTATTATATAACTTTAGTTAGTTCAACACTTTTCGATTTCAGCAACAGAAGGTCTTCGAAAAAATTCGTGTTTACCTGCTGGTCTGTTTTGACAGATTTCTGCCATTATTTGCATTTGCTTCTTGTTGGTTCCTTTTTGAGTTCTTTTGGGGAATTGAGCTTTTTGAGGGAAGTGCTACAGTCGCTAGTGTTTTAATGGAAGTTTTATTGGTGTTGGAACTGAACCTAAAGACTTTTTATCTTGAGTGCACTACCGATGCCAGCAGCAACGTGGAGACCTGCACAACCACAGAACTCTGTCCCCAACTTACAATGAGGTTGTCAATCTCACTAGTTTTGCTGAAAACAAAGGATTAAACGTATTGTGTGGAAGAAAGTAATAGTTTGCAGAAAGTAAACACAAAGCAGTAAACATGTTGATTGTAGATTGAAAGTAAAAGAAAGGACTAGGGTCCACAGTTCACTAGAGGTGGCTCTCCTTAAGATAGATCACATGTTGGGTGAACAAATTGCAGCGGGGCAATTGAAAAACATCGAGAAAGCATACAAGCATATACTAATCATCTTGACTCCTTTGAGATTCGATTGGGAATTACAACATTATACATAGACCGCCATCCAACTGCATCTATGACTAATAATCCACCTTCAGGTTATCATCCGAACCCCCTCCAGTATTACGTTGTAAGCAACGGATAATTGCACTACGAATTGCGTGTAAAGTAAACAATACGATTGTTCTATGAACAAAGGATTGTTGTTTTCTCCCTAGTAGCAATAGCACATCTAGTACCTTAGAGATTTCTGTCACTTCCCCAGATTACCAGAGGCATGAACCCACTATCAAGCATAAATACTAACTCTTGGAGTCGTAGCATCTACTTGGCCAAGATAGCTACTAACAACGGAAAGCATGCAAGATCACAAATAAGAAATACATGATAGAATCAATAATCAATCTGAAATAGCATCTCAATATCCATCAGATCCCCACAAACACAACATGCAGAATTACAAATAGATGATCTTGATCATGAACGGAGCTCACAAGATCTAAACATGATAGCACAAAGGAGGAGAACCAGCCATCTAGCTACTACATGGACCCGTAGTCCAGAGATGAACTACTCACGCATCACACCGGAGGCTTGCATGATGATGAAGAAGGACTCTAGGGTGAATTCCCCTCTCCGGCAGGGTGCCAGGAAGAGCTTCAGATCCCTCCTGGTCTAGGGATGGAGATGATGGCACCTATAGACTCTTTCGTGGATTTTTGATCAGGTACTTAGGGTTTCCGTATCAGAGGCAATATATAGGCGGAAGGAGAGGCCGAGGGGGTGCCTGGGGCGGCCAGACCACCGCCTGGCATGGGCCAGGCCTGGCCACACGGCCAGATGGTGTGGCCGGGCCCCAGCCCCTCTCAGTCTCGTATTCTGGCTCCAGGTGTCCCTCGGTGAAAAACTGACTTTGGCTTTTGTCCCGTCCAATTTCGAGAATATTCATTTTCTGACTTTCCTAGAACCAAAAACAGCAGAAAACAGGCAGCTGGCACTGTGGCTCTTGTTAATAGGTTAGTCCAAGAAAGTGTATAGAAAGTACTCCAAAGTTGGAACAAAACATAAGAAAGTAGATAAAACCAAGCATGGAACATCAAAAATTATGGATACATTTCTAATGTATCAACATCCCCAAGCTTAACTCCTGCTCATCCTCGAGTAGGTAAGTGATAAAAAGAAAGAATAATTTTTAAGGTGACATGCACCATCATAAACATGACCAAAGTATTTGTAAAACATTCAAAGTTGGGATCATAGTACTTCAATCATAACATGAAAGACAAAGTTCTAGCAATGAGACAAAGAAACTATGTTGCAACATGAAAAGGCACAAACAAAAGAATAAATTGGTTGGACCCCCTCTTTCATACATTGGTTTGCAAATAGTTTGGTTTGGTTTGTAAAAGAGTAGGAAAGTTCATACTTATGTGGTAAAAAGAGCTCGTTTTTGACTGTGGTAAAAAGAGCTTGGTATTGTTTTGGCTTTATGCTTAGTATTCTTTGCTATAGCATGACTTGTTATAAACAATTGAGATTGCTTAATGTGCTTTGGATGAATCATGTGTTGTTTTAGCATATTAAAGCATAGTATAGTTGTATTCTCCTTTGATGCTTTATTTGGGTTGACTTGGCACATGCTCACGCCATGTTATGACTATCCCAAGTCACGATAGCCTTTATGATCCTTTAGTTTTCAACTTGTAGTATCACTTTATGCTTTGATCAATGATGTTTTGTTGCTCTACATGATTATGGCCATTATTGCTCTCTTAGTTTGTCGCTCCTAGTCTTTTGCTAGCCTCCACAACCAAGTATGAGTTCCACTCATGCATCCAACTCCCTAAACCAAGTTATTCCAAAGAGTCCACCATACCTACCTACTAGCTTATGCTATTCCAAGTATATTCATGCTTTTGTTTACCTTCCAAATTAAACTTGTTATGAGAAAACTAGTGATTAAAGCTCTCACAAACTTGATGGCACACTTTACTTTACTTGCCCTTAATAAACTTGAACCATTGTGTCGTCTATGTTGTATATGCTTGCACTTATTTGTTGGGAATTAGCAGAACCATGCTTTCATGGGGAACGCTTTCAACATTGCACTTGGTACTTGTACCTAGTTGATATCATGCTCTTTTGTATATGGATGTCGTCGGTGTGAAATGAAAGGGGAGCTTGTAAGTCCATGGAGTTATCTATATGTGTTAGAGAAACGCCTGGGCCGCTGGTCTAATCCATGCTAACATGGTGGAAACCTGCAGCGTAACCATAATGAGCTGTCTATGAAGCATTGTTCTTATAAAAAAGAGTCCTATGTTGAGAAAAAAAAAGAGAGAAAAAGAAAAAAAAAGATTATGAAAAGAGGAAAGAGAGAAAAAAGCACCATATTCCCATGGTAAATAAGAAGATTGCTGAGATGCTCGTTGTCTGCTTGCCTTGTCATTTTGATATGGGATTCTTCCGTATCATCGGGCAAGGGGTACCCCGTTGGCGGTTCTCTATGATACACATGTACTTACGATGACAAGAACTTACCGGTGACTAAACTTGAGTAGCATGAGGAGCGGCCCTCGTATTCAAGGGACATGAGATTCCTAACTTATACTTCGTCAAGCATGTACACCATAGTTTGTTCACTTTAACTTTAATCACTTCAAGATGCTTATGATAGGGGCAATGAGAGCTGAAAGCTATTAAGTACCATAATTTTTGGAAGCTCTTTATGAAACTTGAATCTCTGCTTCCTTCTATGAAGGCCTTTAACTTGTTATTGCTTGTTTTAAACTATTCATATCTAGTCACTCTTATGAACTTTGAAGGTGTCCTATGCATTTATGTTTGCTATTCTATGAGGGACAAGCTGAATACTATTATGCCATGCTTTCTTTATGTGAAACAAACAAACGTCTTGCAAAGCATTTTATTCATGAATCTTTTGTTTGTGCCTTTTCATGTTGCATCATAGTTTCTTTGCTTATTGCTAGAACTTTGTCTTTCATGTTATGATTGAAGTACTATGATCCCAGCTTTGGATGTTTTACAAATACTTTGATCAAGTCTTTGATGGTGCATGTCACCTAAAAAATATTCTTTCTTTTTATCACTTACCTACTCGAGGACGAGCAGGAGTTAAGCTTGGGGATGTTGATACATTGCAAATGTATCTATAATTTTTGATGTTCCATGCTTGGTTTTATCCACTTTCTTGTGTTTTGTTCCAACTTTGGAGTACTTTTCATATGATTTCTTGGACTAACCTATTAACAAGAGCCACAGTGCCAACTGCCTGTTTTCTGCTGTTTTTGGTTCCAGGAAAGTCAAAAAAATGAATATTCTCGGAATTGGACGGGACAAAAGCCAAAGTGCCTATTCTTCCGGAAGGGATCAAGTGCCAGAATACGAGACGAAGAAGGGATAGGGAGCCATCACACCACCTGGCCACGCGGCCAGGCCTGGCCTGCGCCAGGGGGTGGTGTGGCCGCTCCCGGCACCCCCTCGGCCTCTCCTTCTGCCTACATATTGCCCTCGGGACGAAAACCCTAAGTAGTCAATCAGAAATCCACGAAAAGTTCCACAGCACCACCGCCACCGAAGGGGAGATTCGGGGGACAGAAGGTCTCTATTCTGGCACCCTGTCGGGACGGGGAAGTGCCCCCGAAGCCATCTCCATCGATCTCCACCACCATCTCCATCACCGTTGCTGATTCCCATGATAAGGAGGGAGTAGTTCTTCCTCGAGGCTAACGGTTCTACCGGTAGCTATGTGTTCATCTCTCTCTATGCATGATCTTATTGAGATCATGAGCTTGTAATCTATAGATCTACCTTGCTACTCAAGTGCTTTAATAGATCTCTGCTCTCCCCATGTGTGTGATAGTGACAGTGTGCATACCATGGTGGCACTTAGGCTAGAGATTACAAATACTTGTTATGAGTTATATTTGGAGTTGGATGTCTTTATGAAATTGTGGTGTTTGTTGGACTCATCTAGTACTCAAGGTGACAGTGTGGGGTTTTCTAGATGGGAAAGGCTTACTTTGAGGTGTGTTGTTATAGCCCTACCATGGATTAGAGTGTCCAACCGTAGAGTAGTTAAGAGTAGTATCATGAAGAGAATATATTTATATGAGAGTGTTCACTAGTGAAAGTATGATCCCTAGGCCTTGTTTCTAAGCACTGAAACACCGTTTGCTACTAGATCTGTTACATGTTTGCTTGCTTCCATATTTATTTCAGTTTGCTTTTAGTCTCTTCCACGCCATCAAGTTATCTTCTATCACCGTTACCACTTATATTTATCCATACCACTTGTATTTCACTATCTCTTCGCCGAACTAGTGCACCTATACACCTGACAAGTGTATTGGGTGTGTTGGGGACACAAGAGACTTCTTGTATCTTGATTGCAGGGTTGCTTAAGAGGGAATACCTTTGACCACTTCCTCTCTGAGTTCGATAAACCTTGGGTGATCCACTTAAGGGAAAACATGTTGCTATTCTACAAACCTCTGCACTTGGAGGCCCAACAACTGTCTACAAGAATAGAAGTGCGTAGACATCAAGACTCAATATAAAAGTGGAAGAAAGGCCTTCATAGAAGGAAGTAGGGACTCAAGTTTCATAACAAACTTCCAAAAATTATGGTACTTAATAGCTTTCAGCTCTCATTGCCCCTATCATAAGCATCTTGAAGTGATTAAGGTTAAAGTGAACAAACAATGGTGTATATGCTTGACGAAGTATAAGTTGGAAATCTCATGTCCCTTGAATACGAGGGCCGCTCCTTATGCTACTCAAGTTTAGTCACCGGTAAGTTCTTGTCATCATAAGTACATGTGTATCATAGAGAACCGCCAACGGGGTACCCCTTGCCCGATGATACAGAAGAATCCCCATATCAAAATGACAAGGCAAGCAGACAACGAGCATCTCAGCAATCTTCTTATTTACCATGGGGATATGGTGCTTTTTTCTCTCTTTCCTCTTTTCATAATCTTTTTTTTCTTTTTCTCTTTTTTCTCAATATCTGACTCTTTTTTTTATAAGAACAATGCTTCATAGACAGCTCATTATGGTTACGCTGCAGGTTTCCACCATGTCAGCATGGATTAGACCAGCGGCCCAGGTGTTTCTCTAACACATATACATAACTCCATGGACTTACAAGCTCCCCTTTCATTTCACACCGACGACATCCATAGATAAAAGAGCATGATATACTCTAGGTCCAAAGTACAAGTGCAATGTTGAAAGCGTTCCTGATACATTGCAAATGTATCTATAATTTTTGATGTTCCATGCTTGGTTTTATCCACTTTCTTGTGTTTTGTTCCAACTTTGGAGAACTTTGCATATGATTCCTTGGACTAACCTATTAACAAGAGCCACAGTGCCAGCTGCCTGTTTTCTGCTGTTTTTGGTTCCAGGAAAGTCAGAAAATGAATATTCTTGGAATTGGACGGGACAAAAGCCAAAGTGCCTATTTTTCCGGAAGGGATCAAGTGCCATAATACGAGACGTAGAGGGGCCAGGAGCCGACCACACCACCTGGCCGCGCGGCCAGGCTTGGCCCGCGCCAGGGGGTGGTCTGGCCGACCCCAACACCCCCTCGGCCTCTCCTTCCGCCTATAAGTTGCCCTCGGGACAAAAACCCTAGGTAACCCGATCAAAAATCCACGAAAGAGTCTGTAGCCGCCGTCATCTCCATCCCTAGATCGGGAGGGATCTGAAGCTCTTCCCGGCACCCTACCGGAGAGGGGAATTCACCCTAGAGGCCTTCTTCATCACCATGCAAGCCTCCGGTGTGATGCGTGTGTAGTTCATCCTTGGACTACGGATCCATGTAGTAGCTAGATGGCTGGTTTCTCCTCCTTTGTGCTTTCATGTTTAGATCTTGTGAGCTCCGTTCATGATCAAGATCATCTATTTGTAATCCATACATGTTGTGTTTGCGGGGATCCGATGGATATTGAGATGCTATTTCAGATTGATTATTGATTCTATCATGTCTTTGTTATTTGAGATCTTGCATGCTTTCCGTTGTTAGTAGCTATCTTGGCCAAGTAGATGCTAGCAACTCCAAGAGTTAGTATTTATGCTCGATAGTGGGTTCATGCCTCTGGTAATCTGGGGAAGTGACAGAAATCTCTAAGGTACTAGATGTGTTGTTGCTACTAGGGAGAAAACAACGATCCTTTGTTCATAGAACAATTGTATTGTTTACCTTACATGCAGTTCATAAAGCAATAATTTGTTGCTTGCAACTTAATACTGGAGGGCGTTCGGATGATAACCTGAAGGTGGATTATTAGTCATAGATGAAGTTGGATGGCGGTCTATGTATTATGTTGTATTGCCCAATCAAGTCTCAAAGGAGTCAAGATGATTAGTATATGCATGTATTGCTTTCTCGGTGTTTGTCAATTTCCCCGCTGTAATTTGTTCACCCAGCATGTTATCTAAGGAGAGCCACCTCTAGTGAACTATGGATCCCGGTCCTTTTTCTTTACATATAATCTACAATCTTTTACTGCTTTGTGTTTACTTTCTTCAAACTTTTACTTCTTTCTATTCGATACGTTTAATCCTTTGTTTTTCGCAAAACACGGTGAGATTGACAACCTCATCGCAAGTTGGGGACAAAGTTCTGTGGTTGTGTTGTGCAGGTCTCCACGTTGCTACTAGCACCGGTAGTGCGCCCTGCCAAAGCTCAGCTAGTAACACCTTTGGGGTGTTTCCTTGCTCCTACTGGTTCGATTAAACCTTGGTTTCATAACTGAGGGAAACTTGCTGCTGTGCTCATCATACCCTCCTCTTGGGGTTCCCAACGAGCTCTACATCAACCACGAGCCATCACACTTTTCTGGGCGCCGTGCATTGAGCCATCAGTTCCCCATGACAGCATGGTTCTGCTGATCCCCAACAAATAAGTGCAAGCATATACAACATACACGACACAATGGTTCAAGTTTATTAAGGGAAAGAAAAGTAAAGTGTGTCATCAAGTTCGTGAGAGCTTTAATCACTAGTTTTCTCATAACAAGTTTAATTCGGAAGGTAGATAAAAAACATGAATATACTTGGAATAGCATATGCTAATAGGTAGGTATGGTGGTCTCTTTGGAATAACTTGGTTTTAGGAGTTGGATGCATGAGTGGAACTCATACTTGGTTGCGGAGGCTAGCAAAAGAATGGGAGCGACAAACTAAGAGAGCAATAATGGCCATAATCATGCAGAGCGACAAAACATCATTGATCAAAGCATAAAGTGATACTACAAGTTGAAAACTAAAGGATCATAAAGGCTTATGGTGACTTGGGATAGTCATAACATGGTGTGAGCATGCGCCAAGTCAACCCAAATAAAGCATCAAAGGAGAATACCACAATACTATGCTTTAATATGCTAAAACAATGCATGATTCTTCAAAGGCACATTAAGCAATCTCAATTGTTTATAACAAGTCATGCTACAACAAAGAATACTAAGCATAAAGCCAAAACAAGATCAAGCATGGCAGGACAAAGCATAGGCCATAGTCAAAAACAAACTCTCTTTACCACTTAAGCATGAACTTTCCTACTCCTTTTCCAATCCAAACCAAACTATTTGAAAACCAATGTATGAAAGAAGGGTTCCAACCAATTTATTCAGCAAACTAAGCAAACCAAAAAACCGAAAAATCAAAACAAAAACAAAAAAGAAGACGCTGCAAGAACAACACAACTGTGCATGAAACAATAAAAATGAAGCGTTTGGAAGAAACCTGGGATTTTTATTGATGAAGAGGCGGATGCTTTGGGCATCCCCAAGCTTTGACGCTTTTACTTCTTGTATATTTCTTGTGGTGACACGTGTGGCATCCCCAAGCTTGAGCTTTAGTCCATCCTTCATCTCATTACTCATTCCTTCCATACACCTGAAATTTTTTCCTTCACACAATCTTTATTAGCAACATTAGTGCACTCAAGATAATAAGTCTTTAGGTTCAGTTCTAACACCAACAAAACTTGTTGTAGCACTTCCCTTAAAAAGCTTAATTCCCCAAAAGAACTCAAAAAGGAACCAACAAGAAGCAAATGCAGAAAATGGCAGAAATCTGTCAAAATAGACCAGCAGGTAAAGACAATTTTTTTCTACGCCCTTGTATTTCTCAAATGAAAAGTTGTTGAACTAACAAAAGTTAGATAACAACCTGGGTCAGAAGCAAAAAAAATCACGCCTCAAAAGTACGTTCAGACATTTTACACGATTTTTTACGGTGAAGCATAGAAATCTGTTTCGGGACAACAACTTTCCCAATCATTACGTCACTCTCATTAGAGGTTACTCTTGGCACAAAAAGCAAATAAAAAGGATAAGGACCGGTTATTATTGAAGTAATAACTTCCAAGACTTATCTAACACTTTTGGTTTATCTCCCAATGAGTACTTTTCTTTAACGCCTTTAAGTTAGGCATAAGAAGCAAGAAAAAGGATCAAGTGTTCTCAAATGAAGAAGCATTAAAACCAAATTTTGTTTCCATAGGAGAGGCAAAAGAAATCTTCTCTCTCTTCTTAGGGAAGTGTTCTATACCTTTCTTGAGTGGGAGTTGATATTTAATGGTGCCTTCTTTCATATCAATAATGGCACCAACAGTTCTAAGAAAAGGTCTTCCCAAAGTAATAGGACAAGAAGCATTGCATTCAACATCCAAAACATAGAAATCAACAGGGACGTAAGCATTGTTAACCATAATAAGAACATCATTAATACTCCCCATGAGTTTCTTTTTAGCATTATCGTCAAGTGGGACATTCAAATAACAATCTTCAAGTGGTGGCAAATCAAGCATATCATAAATCCTTCTAGGCGTAATAGAAACACTACTATCAAGATCACATAAAGCTTTAAAATCAAAACCATTCACTTTCATATTAATGATGGGTTCCCAACCATCTTATTGTTTTATAGGAATAGAAGCTTTATGTTTCATCTTTTCTCCTATAATCTTTATGAGAGCATCAGTAATGTGTTTTGTAAAGGCCATGTTCATAGCACTAGCATTAGGACTTTTAGCAAGATTTTGTAGGAACTTGATAACTTCAGAGATATTGCAACCATCAAGATCAAAATCATAATTATCATCTAAAGTAGTAGAGCTATTACTAGTCTCAACTCTAGCGGTAGTGATAGTAGAAACACTAATGTTTCTAGAAATTTCATCTTCTATTTCCCACTTATCATGCAATTCAGCTAATAGTCTAACATTTTCATCAATTCTTACTTGTATGGCATTAGTAGCTACAAAGGGATTATCATTAGTCCCAGGTTTAGCAGCCATTTTATTCAAAGAAGATTGAGCTTCAGCCAAAGATGTTATATTTCTTTCAGCATTAGAGAGTTTTTCCTGAATGGTTTTATTGAAAGCAGTTTGTTTACTAATAAAGTCTTTAAGCATAACTTCAAGTTTAGAGGGAGCACTCCTATTGTTTTTGTAGGAATTTCCATAAGCATTACCATTGTTGGGAGGATACGGCTTATAATTGTTGTTACCAAAATTATTCCTGTAGGCATTGTTGCTAAAATTATTATTTCTTATAAAGTTCACATCAACTTGCTCTTTTTGAGCAACCAAACAGGCTAAGGGAACATTATTTGGATCAATATGGGCTTTTCCATTAACAAGCATAGACATAATAACATCAATCTTATCGCTCAAGGAGGAGGTTTCCTCAACAGAATTTACCTTCTTACCTTGTGGGGCTCTTTCAGTTGCCATTCAGAGTAATTAACCATCATATTATCTAGAAGCTTTGTTGCAGCACCCAAAGTAATGGTCATAAAGGTACCTCCAGCAGCAGAATCCAATAGATTTCTTGAAGAATAGTTCAATCATGCATAAAAGGTTTGGATAATCATCCAAGTAGTCAGTCCATGAGTGGGACAATTCTTTACCAAATATTTCATTCTTTCCCAAGCTTGAGCAACATGTTCATTATCAGATTGTTTAAAATTCATTATTTCACTTCTCATAGATATAATCTTAGCAGGAGGATAGTATTTTCCAATGAAAGCATCTTTACATTTAGTCCAAGAATCAATACTCTTCCTAGTTAAGGAATTCAACCATTCTTTCGCTTTCCCTCTCAAAGAGAAAGGAAACAATTTAAGCTTAATAATATCTCCATCTATATCCCTATGCTTTTGCATCTCACAAAGTTCAACAAAGTTATTTAGGGCTGCATCATATTCATTACCAATACTAGAAAATTGTTCTCTCATAACAAGATTGAGTAAAGCAGGTCTTATTTCAAAGAAAGTAGCTTCAGGAACAGGTGGAGCAATAGGCGTGCTCATAAAATCATTGTTGTTGGTGCTAGTGAAGTCACACAACTTAGTATTTTCAAGGGTAGTCATTTTTTTGTGTTTTTAATAAAGAAAGCAAACTTGTAAAACTATTTTTTGTGTGTTTTTGATAAAGAAACAAGCAAACAAAGAAAAAAGAAACTAAGCAAAACAAAAACAACAAAGTAAAGAGATTGGTTATGAGGGACTCCCCTTGTGAAGATGTCCTTGACTCCCCGGCAACGGCGCCAGAAAAAGTACTTGCTGACTCGTGTATTAACGAGCTCGTTGGGGAACCCCAAGAGGAAGGTATGATGAGCACAACAGTAAGTTTTCCCTCAATTATGAAACCAAGGTTATCAATCCAGTAGGAGCAAGGAAACACCCCAAAGGTGTAGCTAGATGAACTTTGGCAGGGCGCACTACCGGTGCCAGCAGCAACATGGAGACCTGCACAACACAACCACAGAACTCTGTCCCCAACTTACGATGAGGTTGTCAATCTCACCGATTTTGCTGAAAACAAAGGATTAAACGTATTGTGTGGAAAAAAGTAATAGTTTGCAGGAAGTAAACACAAAGCAGTAAACAGGTTGATTGTAGATTGGAAGTAAAAGAAAGGACCGGGGTCCATAGTTCACTAGAGGTGGCTCTCCTTAAGATAGATGACATGTTGGGTGAACAAATTACAGCGGGGCAATTGACAAACATCGAGAAAGCATATAAGCATATACTACTCATCTTGACTCCTTTGAGATTCGATTGGGCATTACAACATTATACATAGACCGCCATCCAACTTCATCTATGACTAATAATCCACCTTTAGGTTATCATCCGAACCCCCTCTAGTATTAAGTTGCAAGCAACGGATAATTGTATTACGAATTGCGTGTAAAGTAAACAATATGATTGTTCTATGAACAAAGGATTGTTGTTTTCTCCCTAGTAGCAACAACACATTGATGTGCTCGTCGTTCGACGTAGAGCTTGTTGGGAACCCCAAGAGGAAGGTATGATGAGCACAGCAACAAGTTTTCCCTCAGTTATGAAACCAAGGTTTAATCGAACCAGTAGGAGCAAGGAAACACCCCAAAGGTGTTACTAGCTGAGCTTTGGCAGGGCGCACTACCGGTGCTAGTAAAAACGTGAAGACCTGCACAACACAACCACAGAACTTTGTCCCCAACTTGCGATGAGGTTGTCAATCTCACCGTGTTTTGCGAAAAACAAAGGATTAAACGTATCGAATGGAAAGAAGTAAAAGTTTGCAGAAAGTAAACACAAAGTAGTAAAATGTTGTAGATTGTATGCAAAGAGAAAGGACTGGGATCCATAGTTCACTAGACGTGGGTCTCCTTAGATAGATAACATGCTGGGTGAACAAATTATAGCGGGGCAATTGAAAAACACAGAGAAAGCAATACATGCATATACTAATCATCTTGACTCCTTTGAGACTTGATTGGGCATTACAACATAATACATAGACCGCCATCCAACTTCATCTATGACTAATAATCCACCTTCAGGTTATCATCCGAACCCCCTCCAGTATTAAGTTGCAAGCAACAGATTATTGCTTTACGAACTGCGTGTGAGTAAACAATACGATTGTTCTATGAACAAAGGATTGTTGTTTTCTCCCTAGTAGCAACAACACATCTAGTACCTTAGAGATTTATGTCACTTCCCTAGATTACCAGAGGCATGAACCCACTATCGAGCATAAATACTAACTCTTGGAGTTGCTAGCATCTACTTGGCCAAGATAGCTACTAACAACGGAAAGCATGCAAGATCACAAATAACAAAGACATGATAGAATCAATAATACATCTAAAATAGCATCTCAATATCCATCGGATCCCCGCAAACACAACATGTATGAATTACCAAATAGATGATATTGATCATGAACGGAGCTCACAAGATCTAAACATGAAAGCACAAAGGAGGAGAACCAGCCATCTAGCTACTACATGGATCCGTAGTCCAAGGATGAACTACTCATGCATCACACCGGAGGCTTGCATGGTGATGAAGAAGGCCTCCAGGGTGAATTCCCCTCTACGTCAGGGTGCCGGGAAGAGCTTCAGATCCCTCCCGATCTAGGGATGGAGATGACGGTGGCTACAGACTCTTTCGTGGATTTTTGATCGAGTCCTTAGGGTTTTCGTCCCGAGGGCAATATATAGGCGGAAGGAGAGGCCGAGGGGGTGCCGGGAGCGGCCACACCACCCCCTGGCGCGGGCCAGGCCTGTCCGCGCGGCCAGGTGGTGTGGTGGCTCCCTAGCCCTTCTCCGTCTCGTATTCTGGCACTTGATCCCTTCCGTAAAAATAGGCACTTTGGCTTTTGTCCCGTCCAATTTCGAGAATATTCATTTTCTGACTTTCCTGGAACCAAAAACAGCAGAAAACAGGCAGCTGGCACTTTGGCTCTTGTTAATAGGTTAGTCCAAGAAATCATATGAAAAGTACTCCAAAGTTGGAACAAAACACAAGAAAGTGGATAAAACCAAGCATGGAACATCAAAAATTATAGATACATTTGCAATGTATCAACATCCCCAAGCTTAACTCCTGCTCGTCCTCGAGTAGGTAAGTGATAAAAAGAAAGAATATTTTTTAGGTGACATGCACCATCAAAGACTTGATCAAAGTATTTGTAAAACATCCAAAGCTGGGATCATAGTACTTCAATCATAACATGAAAGACAAAGTTCTAGCAATAAGCAAAGAAACTATGATGCAACATGAAAAGGCACAAACAAAAGATTCATGAATAAAATGCTTTGCAAGACGTTTGTTTGTTTCACATAAAGAAAGCATGGCATAATAGTATTCAGCTTGTCCCTCAATAGAGTAGCAAATATAAATGCATAGGACACCTTCAAAGTTCATAAGAGTGACTAGATACAATAGTTTAAAACAAGCAATATCAAGTTATGCATCAATCAACCAGTCTTGGGACAATGCACATAGAACTAAGAATGGCCACTATGCTCTCAAAGTAGGTGCATAAAGGTAGAAGGTGGAGACTCAATATAATGGTGGAAGAAAGGCCTTTGTAAAAGGAAGTAGGGATTCAAGTCTCATAAAGAGCTTCCAAAAAATATGGTACTCATAGCTTTTAGCTCTCACTGCCCCTATCATAAGCATCTTGAAGTGATTAAGGTTAAAGTGAACAAACTATGGTGTACATGCTTGACGAAGTATAAGTCAGAAATCTCATGTCCCTTGTATACGAGGGCCGCTCCTCATGCTACTCAAGTTTAGTCACCGGTAAGTTCTTGTCATTGTAAGTACATGTGTATCATAGAGAACCGCCAACGGGGTACCCCTTGCCCGATGATACGGAAGAATCCCCATATCAAAATGACAAGGCAAGAAGACAACGAGCATCTCAGCATTCTTCTTATTTACCATGGGAATATGGTGCTTTTTTCTCTCTTTCCTCTTTTCATAGTATCTCTTTTTTTCCTTTTCTATTTTTTCTGAATATAGGACTCTTTTTTTATAAGAAGAATGCTTCATAGACAGCTCATTATGGTTACGCTGCAGGTTTCCACCATGTCAGCATGGATTAGACCAGCGGCCCAGGCGTTTCTCTAACACATATACATAACTCCATGGACTTACAAGCTCCCCTTTCATTTCACACCGACGACATCCATATACAAAAGAGCATGATATCAACTAGGTACAAGTACCAAGTGCAATGTTGAAAGCGTTCCCCATGAAAGCATGGTTCTGCTAATTCCCAACAAATAAGTGCAAGCATATACAATATAGACGACACAATGGTTCAAGTTTATTAAGGGCAAGTAAAGTAAAGTGTGCCATCAAGTTCGTGAGAGCTTTAATCACTAGTTTTCTCATAACAAGTTTAATTTGGAAGGTAAACAAAAGCATGAATATACTTGGAATAGCATAAGCTAGTAGGTAGGTATGGTGGACTCTTTGGAATAACTTGGTTTAGGGAGTTGGATGCATGAGTGGACCTCATACTTTGTTGTGGAGGCTAGCAAAAGACTAGGAGCGACAAACTAAGAGAGCAATAATGGCCATAATCATGTAGAGCGACAAAACATCATTGATCAAAGCATAAAGTGATACTACAGGTTGAAAACTAAAGGATCATAAAGGCTATGGTGACTTGAGACAGTCATAACATGGTATGAGCATGTGCCAAGTCAACCCAAATAAAGTATCAAAGTAGAATACAACTATACTATGCTTTAATATGCTAAAACAACGCATGATTCATCCAAAGCACATTAAGCAATCTCAATTGTTTATAACAAGTCATGCTACAGAAAAGAATACTAAGCATAAAGCCAAAAAAATATCAAGCATGGCATGACAGAGCTTAGGCCACAGTCAAAAACAAGCTCTTTTACCACATAAGTATGAACTTTCCTACTCTTTTCCAAACCAAACCAAACCATTTGCAAACCAATGTATGAAAGAGGGGGTCCAACCAATTTATTCAGAAAACTAAGAAATCCAAGCAAACTAAAAACCAAAACAAAAACAAAAAAGAAGACGCTTCAAGAACAACACAACTGTGCATGAAACAATAAAAATAAAGCGTTTGGAAGAAACCTAGGATTTTTATTGATGAAGAAGGGGATGCCTTGGGCATCCCCAAGCTTTGACGCTTGTACTTCTTGGATATTTCTTGGGGTGACACGCGTGACATCCCCAAGCTTGAGCTTTAGTCCATCCTTCATCTCATTACTCATTCCTTCCATACACCTGAAAATTTTCCTTCATACAAAACTTCACACAATCTCATTAGCAATATTAGTGCACTTAAGATAAATAAGTCTTAAGGTTCAGTTCTAACACCAAATAAACTTCCATTAGAACACTAGCTACTGTAACACTTCCTTCAAAAAGCTCAATTCCCCAAAAGAACTCAAAAAGGAACCCACAAGAAGCAAATGCAGAAAATGGCAGAAATCTGTCAAAACAGACCAGCAGGTAAAGACGAATTTTTTCGAAGACCTTCTGTTGCTCAAATCAAAAAGTGTTGAACTAACGAAAGTTATATAACAACCTGGGTCAGAAATATAAAAAACTATAGCTCAATCCGACATACAGATCTCTCTCACGAATTTTTACGGTGAAGCACAAAAATCTGTTTCAGGACAGAAACTTTCCCAATCATTACTTCACTCTCATTAGAGGTTACTCTTGGCACAAAAAGCAAATAAAAAGGATAAAAAGAGGTTATTACAGAGGTAATAACTTCCAAGACTCATCTAAAACTTTTGGGTTATCTCCCAATAAATACTTTTCTTTAACGCCTTTAAGTTAGGCATAAGAAGCAAAGAAAGAATCAAGTGTTCTCAAATGAAGAAGCATTAAGACCAAATTTTGTTTTCATAGGAGAAGCAAAATAAATCTTTTCTCTCTTTTTAGGGAAGTGTTCTATACCTTTCTTGAGTGGGATTTGATATTTAATGGTGCCTTCTTTTATATCAATGATGGCACCAACAGTTCTAAGAAAAAGTCTTCCCAAAGTAATAGGACAAGAAGCATTGTATTCAACATCCAAAACATAGAAATCAATGGGGACATAGGAATTGTTAACCATAATAAGAACATCATTAAGACTCCCCATGAGTTTATTTTTAACATTATCATTAAGTGGACATTCAAATAGCAATCTTCAAGAGGAGGCAAATCAAGCATATCATAAATCCTTCTAGGCATAATAGAAACACTACTATCAAGATCACATAAAGCTTTGAAATCAAAGTCATTCACTTTCATATTAATGATGGGTTCCCAACCATCCTCTTATTTTATAGGAATAGAATCTTTATGTTTCATCTTTTCTTCCTTAATCTTTATGAGAGCATCGGTAATGTGTTTTGTAAAGGCCATGTTCATAGCACTAGCATTAGGACTTTTAGCAAGCTTTTGTAGGAACTTAATAACTTCAGAGATATTGCAACCATCAAGATCAAAATCAACTTTATCATCCAAAGTAGTAGAACTATTACTAGCCTCAACACTAGAGGTGGTGATAGTAGAAACACTAATGTTTCTAGCAATTTCATCTTCTCTTTCCCACTTAGCATGTAATTCAGCTAATAGTCTAACATTTTCATCAATTCTTACTTGTATGGCATTAGTAGCTGCAAAGGGATTATCATTAGTTTTAGGTTTAGCAGCCATTTTATTCAAAGAAGATTGAGTTTCAGCCAAAGATGCTATATTTCTTTCAGCATTAGAGAGTTTTTTCCTCAATATTTTTATTGAAAGCAGTTTGTTTATTAATAAACTCTTTAAGCATAACTTCAAGTTCAGAGGGAGCACTCTTATTTATTGTTGTAAGAATTTCCATAAGCATTACCATTATTGGGAGGATATGGCTTATAATTGTTGTTACCAAAATTGTTCCTATAAGCATTGTTACCGTAAGCATTGTTGCCAAAATTATTATTTCTTATGAAGTTCACATCAACTTGCTCTTCTTGAGAAACCAAAGAAGCTAAAGGAACATTATTTGGATCAATATGGGCTTTCCCATTAACAAGCATAGACATAATAATATCAATCTTATCACTCAAGGAGGAGGTTTCCTCAAAGAATTTACCTTCCTACCTTGTGGAGCTCTCTCAGTATGCCATTCGGAATAATTAACCATCATATTGTTCAGAAGTTTTGTTGCAGCACCCAAAGTGATGGTCATAAAGGTACCTCCAGCAGCAGAATCCAATAGGTTCCTTGAAGAATAGTTCAATCCTGCATAAAAAGTTTGGATGATCATCCAAGCAGTCAGTCCATGAGTGGGACAATTCTTTACCAAAGATTTCATTCTTTCCCAAGCTTGAGCAAAATTCTCATTATCAAGTTGTTTAAACTTCATTATTTCACTTCTCATAGATATAATCTTAGCAGGAGGATAGTATTTTCCAATAAAAGCATCTTTGCACTTAGTCCAAGAATCAATACTATTCCTAGTTAAGGAATTCAACCACTCTTTAGCTTTTCCTCTCAAAGAGAAAGGAAACAATTTCAGCTTAATAATATCACCATCTATATCCCTATGCTTTTGCATCTCACAAAGTTCAACAAAGTTATTTAGATGGGAAGCAGCATCTTCATTACCAATACTAGAAATTTTTTCTCTCATAACAAGATTGAGCAAAGCAGGTTTTATCTCAAAGAAAGTATTTTCAGCCACAGGTGGAGTAATAAGTGTGCTCATAAAATCATTGTTGTTGGTGCTAGTGAAGTCACACAACTTAATGTTTTCAAGAGTAGTCATTTTTTTGGGGTTTTCAAATAAGAAAGCAAACTGGTAAAACTATATTTTTTGTGTTTTTTGAAGGACAAAACAAGCAAACAAAGCAAAAAGAAACTAAGCAAAACAAAAACAACAAAGTAAAGAGATTGGTTATGAGGGACTCCCCTTGTGAAGATGTCCTTGACTCCCCGGCAACGGCGCCAGAAAAGATCTTGATGTGCTCGTCGTTCGACGTAGAGCTCGTTGGGAACCCCAAGAGGAAGGTATGATGAGCACAACAGCAAGTTTTCCCTCAGTTATGAAACCAAGGTTTAATCGAACCAGTAGGAGCAAGGAAACACCCCAAAGGTGTTACTAGCTGAGCTTTGGCAGGGTGCACTACCGGTGCTAGTAAAAACGTGAAGACCTGCACAACACAACCACAGAACTTTGTCCCTAACTTGCGATGAGGTTGTCAATCTCATCGTGTTTTGCGGAAAACAAAGGATTAAACATATCGAATGGAAAGAAGTAAAAGTTTGCAGAAAGTAAACACAAAGCAGTAAAAGGTTGTAGATTGTATGCAAAGAGAAAGGACCGGGATCCATAGTTCACTAGAGGTGGGTCTCCTTAGATAGATAACATGCTGGGTGAACAAATTACAGTGGGGCAATTGACAAACACCGAGAAAGCAATACATGCATATACTAATCATCTTGACTCCTTTGAGACTTGATTGGGCATTACAACATAATACATAGACCGCCATCCAACTTCATCTATGACTAATAATCCACCTTCAGGTTATCACCCGAACCCCCTCCAGTATTAAGTTGCAAGCAACAGATTATTGCTTTACGAACTGCGTGTAAAGTAAACAATACGATTGTTCTATGAACAAAGGATTGTTGTTTTCTCCCTAGTAGCAACATCACATCTAGTACCTTAGAGATTTATGTCACTTCCCCAGATTACCAGAGGCATGAACCCACTATCGAGCATAAATACTAACTCTTGGAGTTGCTAGCATCTACTTGGCCAAGATAGCTACTAACAACGGAAAGCATGCAAGATCACAAATAACAAAGACATGATAGAATCAATAATCAATCTGAAATAGCATCTCAATATCCATCGAATCCCCGCAAACACAACATGTATGAATTACAAATAGATGATCTTGATCATGAATGGAGCTCACACGATCTAAACATGAAAGCACAAAGGAGGAGAACCAGCCATCTAGCTACTACATGGATCCGTAGTCCAAGGATGAACTACTCACGCATCACACCGGAGGCTTGCATGGTGATGAAGAAGGCCTCTAGGGTGAATTCCCCTCTCTGGCAGGGTGCCGGGAAGAGCTTCAGATCCCTCCCGATCTAGGGATGGAGATGACGGCGGCTACAGACTCTTTCGTGGATTTTTGATCGGGTCCTTAGGGTTTTCGTACCGAGGGCAATATATAGGCGGAAGGAGAGGCCGCGGGGGTGCCGAGAGCGGCCACACCACCCCCTGGCGTGGGCCAGGCCTGGCCGCGCGGCCAGGTGGTGTGGTGGCTCCCTGGCCCTTCTCCGTCTCGTATTCTGGCACTTGATCCCTTCTGGAAAAATAGGCACTTTGGCTTTTGTCCCGTCCAATTCCGAGAATATTCATTTTCTAACTTTCGTGAAACCAAAAACAGCAGAAAACAGGCAGCTGACACTGTGGCTCTTGTTAATAGGTTAGTCCAAGAAATCATATGAAAAGTACTCCAAAGTTGGAACAAAACACAAGAAAGTGGATAAAACCAAGCATGGAACATCAAAAATTATAGATACATTTGCAATGTATCACACATCTAGTACCTTAGAGATTTCTGTCACTTCCCCAGATTACCAGAAGCATGAACCCACTATCGAGCATAAACACTAACTCTTGGAGTTGCTAGAATCTACTTGGCCAATATAGCTACTAACAACGGAAAGCATGCAAGATCACAAATAACAAAGACATGATAGAATCAATAATCAATCTGAAATAGCATCTCAATATCCATCGGATCCCCGCAAACACAACATGTAGAATTACAAATAGATGATCTTGATCATGAACGGAGCTCACAAGATCTAAACATGATAGCACAAAGGAGGAGAACCAGCCATCTAGCTACTACATGGACCCGTAGTCCAGAGATGAACTACTCACGCATCACACCGGAGGCTTGCATGATGATGAAGAAGGCCTCCAGGGTGAATTCCCCTCTCCGGCAGGATGCCGAGAAGAGCTTCAGATCCCTCCCGATCTAGGGATGGAGATGACGGTGGCTACAGACTCTTTCGTGGATTTTTGATCGGGTACTTAGGGTTTCCATATCAGAGGCAATATATAGGCGGAAGGAGAGGCCGAGGGGGTGCCTGGGGTGGCCAGACCACCCCCTTGTGTGGGCCAGGCCTGGCCGCGCAGCCAGGTGGTGTGGCCGGGCCCCAGCCCCTCTCTGTCTCGTATTCTGGCTCCAGGTGTCCCTCGGTGAAAATCTGACTTTGACTTTTGTCCCGTCCAATTCCGAGAATATTCATTTTCTGACTTTCCTAGAACCAAAAATAGTAGAAAACAGGCAGCTGGCACTGTGGCTATTTTTAATAGGTTAGTCCAAGAAATCATTTGAAAAGTACTCCAAAGTGTGGAGAAAACACAAGAAAGTAGATAAAACCAAGCATTGAACATCAAAAATTATGGATACATTTGCAACGTATCACCTGCCAAAGTTCAGCTAGCTACACCTTTGGGGTGTTTCCTTGCTCCTACTGGATTGATAGCCTTGGTTTCATAACTGAGGGAAACTTATTGCTGTGCTCATCATACCTTCCTCTTGGGATTTGCCAACGAGCTCGTTAGTACACAAGTCAACACAACGCTTTCAACATTGCACTTGTACTTTGTACCCCGTTAATATCATGTTCTTTTGCTTATGGATCCCGGTGGTGTGAAATAAAAGGGGAAATTGTAAGATCATGGAGTTTGTATTTTTGTTAGAGAAACGCCTGGGCCGTGCTTAGCCCAAAATATATCAAGCTCGTTGGGGAACCCCAAGAGGAAGGTATGATGAGCACAGCAGCAAGTTTTCCCTCAGTTATGAAACCAAGGTTATCAATCCAGTAGGAGCAAGGAAACACCCCAAAGGTGTTGCTAGCTGGACTTTGGCAGGGCGCACTACCAGCGTCAGCAGCAACGTGGAGACCTACGCAACACAACCACAGAACTCTGCCCCCAACTTACAGTGAGGTTGTCAATCTCACCGGTTTTGCTGAAAACAAAGGATTAAACGTATTATGTGGAAGAAAGTAATAGTTTGCAGAAAGTAAACAGAAAGCAGTAAACATTTGATTGTAGATTGATGATAAAAGAATGGACCGGGGTCCATAGTTCACTAGTGGTGGCTCTCCTTAAGATAGATGACATGTTGGGTGAACAAATTATAGCGGGGCAATTGACAAACATCGAGAAAGCAATCATGCATATACTACTCATCTTGACTCCTTTGAGACTTGATTGGGCATTACAACATTATAAATAGACTGTAATCCAACTACATCTATGACTAATAATCCACCTTCAGGTTATCATCTGAACCCCCTCCAGTATTAAGTTGCAAGCAACAGATAATTGCATTATGCATTGCATGTAAAGTAAACAATATGATTGTTCTATGAACAAAGGATTGTTGTTTTGTCCCTAGTAACCACATCACATCTAGTACCTTAGAGATTTCTATCACTTCCCCAGATTACTAGAGGCATGAACCCACTATCGAGCATAAATACTAACTCTTGGAGTTGCTAGCATCTACTTGGCCAAGATAGCTACTAACAACGGAAAGCATGCAAGATCACAAATAACAAAGACATGATAGAATCAATAATTAATCTGAAATAGCATCTCAATATCCATCGGATCCCCGCAAACACAACATGTAGGATTACAAATAGATGATCTTGACCGTGAATGGAGCTCACAAGATCTAAACATGATAGCACAAAGGAGGAGAACCAGCCATCTAGCTAGTACATGGACCCGTAGTCCAAGTATGAACTACTCACGCATCACACTGGAGGCTTGCATGATGATGAAGAAGGCCTCCAGGGTGAATTCCCCTCTCCGGCAGGGTGCCGGGAAGAGCTTCAGATCCCTCCCGATCTAGGGATGGAGATGACGGCGACTACAGACTCTTTTGTGGAATTTTGATCGGGTACTTAGGGTTTCTATATCGGAGGCATCTTATAGGCAAAAGGGGAGGCCGAGGGGGTACCGGAGGCGGCCAGATGACCCCCTAGCATGGGCCAGGCTGGGCCGCGTGGCCAGGTGGTGTGGCGGCCCCTGGCCCCTCTCCGTCTCGTATTCTGGCTCCGTGTGTCCCTCGGTGAAAAACTGACTTTGGCTTTTGTCCCGTCCAATTCCGAGGATATTCATTTTTTAACTTTCCTGGAACCAAAAACAACAAAAACAGGCAGCTGACACTATGGCTCTTGTTAATAGGTTAGTCCAAGAAAGTGTATAGAAAGTACTCCAAAGTTGGAACAAAACATAAGAAAGTAGATAAAACCAAGCATGAAACATCAAAAATTATGGATACGTTAGCAACGTATCAACATCCCCAAGCTTAACTCCAGCTCGTCCTCGAGTAGGTAAGTGATAAAAGGAAAGAATAATTTTTGAGGTGACAAGCACCATCATAAACTTGATCAAAGTATTTGTAAAACATTGATAGCTAGGATCATAGTATTTCAATCATAACATGAAAGACAAAGTTCTAACAATAAGACAAAGCAACTATGTTGCAACATGACAAGGCACAAACAAAAGATTCATGAATAACAATGCTTTGCAAGACGTTTGTTTGTTTCACATAAAGAAAACATAGCATAGTGGCATTTAGCTTGTCCCTCATAGAGTAGCAAACATAAATGCATATGACACCTTCAAAGTTCATAAGAGTGACTAGATACAAATAGTTTAGAACAAGCAATATCAAAGCTATGCATCAATCAACAAGTCTTGGGACAATGCACATAGAACTAAGAATGGCCACTGTGCTCTCAAAGTAGGTGCATAAAGATAGAAGGTGGAGACTCAACATAAAAGTAAAAGAAAGGCCTTCATAGAAGGAAGTTTGGATTCAAGTTTCATAAAGAGCTTCCAAAAATTATGGTACTTATTAGCTTTCAGCTCTTATTGCCCCTATCATAAGCATCTTAAGGTGATTAAGGTTAAAGTGACACAACTAAGAGGATATGCTTGACAAGTTATAAGCTGAAATCTCATGCCCCTTACTTACGAAGACCGAACCTCATGCTACTCAACTTCAGTCACAAGTAAGCTCTTGTCATTATAAGTACGTATGTATCATAGAGAACCGCCAACGAGGTACCCCTTACACATGATACAGGAGCTATCCCATTATCAAAATGACAAGGCAAGCAGACAATGAGCATCTCAGCGATCTTTTTATTTGCTATTTGCATAGGTTTTTATTGAGGATGCTTCATAGAGTGCTCATTATGGTTATGCTGGAAGTTTCCACCATGATTAGGCATGGCTTAGGCTAGCGGCCCAGGCGTTTCTCTAACACAAATACAAACTTCATGATCTTACAAGTTCCCCTTTATTTCACACCGTCGGGATCCATAAGCAAAAGAACATGATAGCAATGGGGTACAAAGTACAAGTGCAATGTTGAAAGCGTTCCCCATGATACATGGTTCTGCTATCTTCAACTTATAAAGCGCAAAAATATACGCAACAAAGATGGACGCAATGGTTCAAGTTTATTAAGTGTTAGAAAGTAAAGTCTGCCATCAAGTTCATGAGAGCTTTAATCACTAGTTTTCTCATAACAAGTTTAATTCAGAAGGTAGATAAAAACATGAATATACTTGGAATAGCATATGTTAATAGGTAGGTATGGTGGACTCTTTGGAATAACTTGTTTTTAGGAGTTGGATGCATGAGTGGAACTCATACTTGTTTATGGAGGCTAGGAAAAGACTGGGAGCGACCAACTAAGAGAGCAATAATGGCCATAATCATGTAGAGCAACAAAACATCATTAATCAAAGCATAAAGTGACACTAAAAGTTGAAAACTAAAGGATCATAAAGGCTATGGCGACTTGGGATAGTCATAACATGGTGTGAGCATGCGCCAAGTCAACCCAAATAAAACATCAAAGGAGAATACCACAATACTATGCTTTAATATGCTAAAACAATACATGATTCTTCCAAGGCACATTAAGCAATCTCAATTGTTTATAACATGTCAAGCTACAGCAAAGAATATTAAGCATAAAGCCAAAACAATATCAAGCATGGCATGACAAAGCATAGGCCACAGTAAAAAACAAGCTCTCTTTACCACTTAAGCATGAACTTTCCTACTCTTTTCCAATCCAAACCAAACTATTTGAAAACCAATGTATGAAAGAGGGGGTCCAACCAATTTATTCAGCAAACTAAGAAAACCAAGAAAACAAAAAACCAAAACGAAAACGAAAAAGAAGACGCTCCAAGAACAACACAACTGTGCATGAAACAATAAAAATGAAGTGTTTGGAAGAAACCTGAGATTTTTATTGATGAAGAAGAGGATTCCTTGGGCATCCCCAAGATTTGACGCTTGTACTTCTTGGATATATCTTGGGGTGACACGCGTGGCATCCCCAAGCTTGAGCTTTAGTCCATTGTTCATGTCATTACTCATTCCTTCCATACACCTGAAAATTTTCCTTCGTACAAAACTTCACACAATCTTTATTAGCAACATTAGTGCACTCAAGATAATAAGTCTTTAGGTTTATTTTCAACACCAATAAAACTTCCATTAAAACACAAGCTACTGTAGTACTTCCCTCAAAAAGCTCAATTCCCCAAAAGAACTCAAAAAGGAACCAACAAGAAGCAAATGCAAATAACGGCAGAAATCTGTCAAAACAGACCAGCAGGTAAAGACGAATTTTTTCGAAGACCTTATGTTGCTCAAATCGAAAAGTGTTGAACTAACGAAAGTTAGATAACAACCTGGGGCAGAAGCACAAACATTCATGCCTCAAAAGGACGTATAGAGATTTTACACTAATTTTTACGGTGAAGCACAGAAATATGTTTCGGGACAGCAACTTTCCCAATCATTACTTCTCTCTCATTAGAAGTTACTCTTGGCACAAAAGGCAAATAAAAAGGATAATGAGCGGTTATTACTAAAGTAATAACTTCCAAGACTCATCTAAAACTTTTGGGTTATCTCCCAATAAGTACTTTTCTTTAACGCCTTTAAGTTAGGCATAAGATGCAAGAAAAAGGATCAAGTGTTCTCAAAGGAAGAAGCATTAAAACCAAATTTCTTGCCCTTACCTCTCTTACTTTTATTCTTAACCTTGGGGAACATATGATTGTTTGGTGGAGAAGCAAAGTGCATGGTGCCCTTTTCCACATCTATTATTGCTCCAAGGAGTTTCAATAGGGATCTTCCAAGTGTGATTTGTCCTTTTCCTACACATTCGATAACAAGATAATCAGTAGAAACCATTTTCCTAGGATCCTTGTAAACACTCATTTAGCTATTCCAATGGGTAATATTGTGGCATTATTAGCAAGAAATACTTCTTCTCCCCCTTCAGAAAGTCCCCAAAGATTCAAAGATTCATAGATATCTTTAGGCATAAGACAGCATTCAGACATGATATCACAGCAAGCATGAAAAGTTTCATTATTCATAACAATCTTTACCGTGGGAAGCCACTTCGAGGGTTCAGAATTTATTGGAACATAGTCATGATGCTCTCTAAGTGTATTATAGCAATCTTTTAAACTAGTAGTGCTGGTTTCAAGAGTATTCAATCTAGCAAATATATTTATGAAGGAAGAATCAGATTTGCTAGGCAAGTTGTAAGTAAAGACCAACTTATTTATGACATTAACAACATCATCCTCATTGCATTGGAGGAAATCTCCTCCCACAACAGCATCCAAAGCATATCTATAGCAAAGAGCAATTCCAAGGTAAAAACTGCTAAGGAACATGCTTTGAGTCATTTTAGGTTTAGTTTTTTCATGTAGATCAGAGATTCTAGACCAAGCTTCTTTGAAACTCTCTTCAATTCCTTGTTTAAAAGTGAAAATCATTTCCTCAGGTGACATAGTGATTAGAGCAATGCTAGACATAATGGCAACTTAAGATAAGAACTATTTTTTGTGTATTTTTAATAAAGAAAGCAAACTTGTAAAACTATTTGTTGCGTGTTTTTGATAAAGAAACAAGCAAACAAAGCAAAAACAAACTAAGCAAAACAAAAATAACAAAGTAAAGAGATTGGTTATGAGGGACTCCCCTTGTGAAGATGTCCTCGACTCCCCGGCAATGGCGCTAGACATAAAGTTGCTTAGCCCAAAATATATCGAGCTCATTGGGGAACCCCAATTGGAAGGTATGATGAGCACAGTAGCAAGTTTTCCCTTAGTTATGAAACCAAGGTTATCAATCCAGTAGGAGCAAGGAAACACCCCAAAGGTGTTGCTAGCTGGACTTTGGAAGGGCGCACTACCGGCATCAGCAGCAAGGTGGAGACCTGCACAACACAACCACAGAACTCTGCCCCCAACTTACAGTGAGGTTGTCAGTCTCACCGGTTTTGCTGAAAACAAA
This sequence comes from Avena sativa, assembly GCA_916181665.1. Lineage (NCBI taxonomy): Eukaryota > Viridiplantae > Streptophyta > Magnoliopsida > Poales > Poaceae > Avena > Avena sativa. The sequence continues at coordinate 450,747,890 of OV702295.1, read as the reverse complement.
GGATTAAACGTATTATGTGGAAGAAAGTAATAGTTTGCAGAAAGTAAACAGTTGATTGTAGATTGATGATAAAAGAATGGACCAGGGTCCATAGTTCACTAGTGATGGCTCTCCTTAAGATAGATGACACGTTGGGTGAACAAATTACAGCGGGGCAATTGACAAACATCGACAAAGCAATCATGCATATACTACTCATCTTGACTCCTTTGAGACTTGATTGGGCATTACAACATTATACATAGACCGTAATCCAACTGCATCTATGACTAATAATCCACCTTCAGGTTATCATCCGAACCCCCTCCAGTATTAAGTCGCAAGCAACAGATAATTGCATTACGCATTGCGTGTAAAGTAAACAATACGATTGTTCTATGAACAAAGGATTGTTGTTTTCTCCCTAGTAGCAACAACACATGTAGTACCTTAGAGATTTATGTCACTTCTCCAGATTACTAGAGGCATGAACCCACTATCGAGCATAAATACTAACTCTTGGAGTTGCTAGCATCTACTTGGCCAAGATAGCTTCTAACAATAAAAAGCATGCAAGATCACAAATAACAAAGACATGATATAATCAATAATCAATTTGAAATAGCATCTCAATATCCATCGGATCCCCGCAAACACAACATGTAGGATTACAAATAGATGATCTTGACCGTGAACGGAGCTCACAAGATCTAGACATGATAACACAAAGGAGTTAAGCTTGGGGATGTTGATACGTTGCTAACGTATCCATAATTTTTGATGTTTCATGCTTGGTTTTATCTACTTTCTTATGTTTTGTTCCAACTTTGGAGTACTTTCTATACACTTTCTTGGACTAACCTATTAACAAGAGCCGCAGTGTCAACTGCCTGTTTTCTGCTGTTTTTGGTTCCAGGAAAGTCAGAAAATGAATATTCTCGGAATTGGACGGGACAAAAGCCAAAGTCAGTTTTTCACCTAGGGACACACGGAGCTAGAATACGAGACGGAGAAAGGCCAGGGGACCACCACACCACCTGGCTGCGTGGCCCAGCCTGGCCCATGCCAGGGGGTGGTCTGGCCGCCTCCCGCACCCCCTCGGCCTCCCCTTTCGCCTATAATATGCCTCCGATACAGAAACCCTAAGTACCCGATCAAAATTCCATGAAAGAGTCTGTAGCTGCTGTCATCTCCATCCCTAGATCGGGAGGGATCTGAAGCTCTTCCCGGCACCCTGCCGGAGGGGAGAATTCACCCTAGAGGCCTTCATCATCATCATGCAAGCCTCCGTTGTGATGCGTGAGTAGTTCATCTCTGGACTACGGGTCCGTGTAGTAGCTAGATGGCTGGTTCTTCTCCTTTGTGCTATCATGTTTAGATCTTGTGAGCTCCGTTCATGATCACGATCATCTATTTGTAATCCTACATGTTGTGTTTGCGGGGATCTGATGGATATTGATATTCTATTTCAGATTGATTATTGATTCTATCATGCCTTTGTTATCTGTGATCTTGCATGCTTTCCATTGTTAGTAGCTATCTTGGCCAAGTAGATGCTAGCAACTCCAAGAGTTAGTATTTATGCTCGATAGTGGGTTCATGCCTCTAGTAATCTGGGGAAGTGACAAAAATCTCTAAGGTACTAGATGTGTTGTTGCTACTAGGGAGAAAACAACAATCCTTTGTTCATAGAACAATCGTATTGTTTAGTTTACACGCAATGTGTAATGCAATTATCTGTTGCTTGCAACTTAATACTAGAGGGGGTTCGGATGATAACCTGAAGGTGGATTATTAGTCATAGATGCAGTTGGATTACGGTCTATGTATAATGTTGTAATGCTTAATCAAGTCTCAAAGGAGTCAAGATGTTTAGTATATGTATGATTGCTTTCTCGATGTTTGTCAATTGCTCCGCTGTAATTTGTTCACCGAACATGTCATCTATCTTAAGGAGAGCCACCACTAGTGAACTATGGACCCTGGTCCATTCTTTTATCATCAATCTACAATCAACTGTTTACTGCTTTCTGTTTACTTTCTGCAAACTATTACTTTCTTCCACACAATACGTTTAATTCTTTGTTTTCAGTAAAACCGATAAGATTGGCAACGTCACTGTAAGTTGGGGACAGAGTTCCGTGGTTATGTTGTGCAGGTCTCCACGTTGCTACTGACGCCGGTAGTGCGCCCTACCAAAGTCCAGCTAGCAACACCTCTGGGTGTTTCCTTGCTCCTATTAGATTGATAACCTTGGTTTCATAACTGAGGAAAAACTTGCTGCTGTGCTCATCATACCTTCCTCTTGGGATTCCCCAACGAGCTCGATATATTTTGGGCTAAGCATATCCCCCTCCCATTTTCCCCTAAAATATCGCCGTCCCAAAAAGGGAATTGATTTTTTTTGAACTTTTTCGCACCTAAATTTGAAATCAATAGCAGCGCGCAAAGAGACTTGTAAAAAGAAATTGGTAGAAAACACCACGGCGAAGCGTGCGCGGAAAGGGAAGTGCGAGGACATGCAAAGGGAACCCAAGCAAGCCCATAGAAGCCATCCTCGTCGTCTTGTCTTTTTCCTCAAACGAAAAATTCCTTTTAGCCAAAAAACAGAAAAAGAAAGTGACCGCGCGCGTGGATTGGAGCGGTTGACCGCTAGCTAGTGGCCCCCATCTATAGACTACTTTGTATAAAAATAGACAATAAGTTTTTTTATTAGGAACATTTTATTCCATTAGATAGGCTCAGCAGACTCGTTGGCCACCAGTATTCTTACATCCTCCAGTACATACTCCGGCCAAAGCATCCGGTCAGCTTGCAAACTAGCACCATAAGCGGCCAGTAAATGTGCTACCTTATTACAAGAGCGTGGAGCATAGCTCACTTCTACAGCAGAAAAAATTAGCAGGTTAAAAGCACAGATGTCTCTGAAGATTACACCTTCCGGCGCTAGATCATAATCCCTGCTCTGGAGTGCATGTACGAGAATAGAGGAATCAGTCTCGATGGTAACATGCTCCATGCCCCATTGTGTAGCCGCATGTAGAGCTTCTGAGCAAGCCCGCGCTTCCATCTGCAGCGCACTAAAAGCATGTCGGGCAGCTCCCGCTCCCGATCCTCTAGCTTCTCCATCTGCATCTCGGATGACAAAGCCCAGCCACCCTATCTGGTTTCAGCGTTAAAAGCTCCTTCTGTATTGATCTTCAGTACATCTCCCGGCGGTTTCTGCCATCGTGCCACAGGCTTGGCTTCCTTTTCTTGCCCCTTTCTATTAGAAAATATGTATACTCGCCCACCCCCTCGCTCTCCTCTTGCCCCCACCTACTCCCCCATCCCTTTTGGCTAAACCTCCCCCTTCCTCCTTTCGTATCGTCGCTGGTGGCATTGGTTGTCGAGCGAAACTTGGGTGGTGTTTTTGATGGCTACCTACCTTTTCCCGCGCGCTTGGAGGCAGGTTCGGGGCATTCTTCTTCCCAGCGGCGGTGCAAACAGGGAGTCGGCTATTCGTCTTTAGGCCGGGTGGTAGTGGCGCGGCGGCGTGGCCGTGGTGCGGCAGGGCGGCGTAGTGGCGCCAAATCTTCCATCACGGCCCAGATCTGGGCCCTTCGGGCCCCATTTGGGTCGCTGCTCTGGGCAGCAGCGATGTCGACCTCGCATTCCTTTTTGAAGGTTTTGCTTAATACTCGGCGCTTCGAAGTCCTATGAGCATGGTGGGACAACTACAGAGGGCACAACGGTTGCGGGTTACCCCCATCTTCATTTGTTTCTCTTTTCTTTTTCTCTTTGGGGCTTGTTTGTGCTGCCGCGCCAGTATTCTAGTTAGTTTGACCTATATCATGTGGTTGTTTTTTTAAGACGAAATCTTGTTTTGATGAAAATATGTATACATAGTTTCGTATATATAAGGGGCGAAAAATCAGTTACGGAGTATTAAATTTTATAAAGGACAAATTATCGAAGTCAAAGTCAGGAGAAGCGAGATAAAAGATCAAATCAATATGCCTTGCTTTGCTTTTTCGCAAAAATAAATGCCTTTTGCTTTGCTAAAGCGACAAAAATGACAAGTTTCCATGAGGAAGAAGTCCATTTGTACATCTCTCTCCGTACAAATGTTCGTTTCAGTTAGGGCCGCCTCTGCTGGGCTTCAAAACCAGGCCTAAAATTGGGCCTCCAATAGAGCATCCGGTCTATGTTGCGCGGCGTAGGCTGCAGAAGGGAAGAAGGGGCTATTTTTGTAAATAAGCCCGTCGCTCGCACAATCGGCGGCCACTGGATGACTGGATGGTTATTTGCGGCCTTGTGGGCTATTCTGCCCGAACTGTGATTGCGCGCCATGTGTTCGAGCAAATGCCGCCTCCTCCTCAGGCGGCTCCACCGCCGCCATTTCTCCACCGCGCCGGCATCTAACCGCGGGAAGAGCAACCCGCAAATTACCATCCGGTGGCCGGAGCAATCCAGGCCCTCTCCCCACCCAGGAGACACGGGGATGGCCCATGAGGCCACCGTCAGGAGGCTCGCGGCGGCGGGGGACATCGACGGCGTCCAGTACGCGCTGCAGGAGATGCGGCTGAGCGGGGTGGCGTGCCCCGAGGGAGCCCTCGTCGCCGCCATCTGCGCCTTCGCCCGCGCCGGCGCGCCCGACCGCGCGCTGAAGACGTTCTACCGCGCGCATGACCTGGGTTGCGCAGCGCCCACCGTGCGGGTGTACAACCACCTGCTCGACGCGCTGCTCCAGGAGAACCTTGTCGGGGCGGTGGTGCCGGTGTACGACAACATGAGGAAGGCCGGCGTGGAGCCCAACGTGTACACCTACAACCTGCTCATCAAGGCGCTGTGCCAGAACGACCGGGTCGACGCCGCGCGCAAGATGCTCGACGAAATGGCCAGGAAGGGGTGTCACCCGGACGAGGTGAGTCACACAACGATTGTTTCCTCACTGTGCAAGCTGGGCAGGGTGGACGAGGCCCGGGGTGTCCTGGCAGAGACGATGCCTCTGGGCACCTCGTACGATGTTGTGGTTCATGCGCTCTGTGGAGAGTCTAGGATGCGGGAGGTGTTCTTGGTTGTCGACGAGATGGTGCAAAGGGGATTGCAGCCAGGTCCCGTCACCTACACATGCATAGTCCGTACGTTCTGCAAGGCTGGGGAGCTGAGAATGGCTTGCGCCATTTTGGCCAGGATGGCGATCAAAGGTTGTGCTCCAAATGTTCATACATTCACTGTGTTGACCCAAGGGTTCTTCGATGATGGAAAGGTGCATGATGCGCTTGGCATGTGGAATTGGATGGTGGCTGAAGGGTTGACGCCGTCTGTAATCTCTTATAATGTTCTCATCCGTGGCCTTTGTCAGAATGGTGATCTAAAGAGGGCATTATCTGTTTTCAGTAGCATGGGGCAACATGGATGCTTTCCTGGTGCGACGACCTACTCTATTCTCATCGATGGATTATCCAAAGCAGGGGACCTAGATGGTGCCATGTCAATATGGAATGACATGACACATGCTGGTTGCAAACCGAACGTTGTTGTCTATACGAATGTGGTGGATGTACTGTGCAAGAAGTTGATGTTTGATCAGGCAGAAAATCTCATCGACAAGATGCCATCGGAAAATTGTCCTCCAAACACATTGACATTCAACATCTTGATCAGAAGTCTGTGTGACTGCAGAAGAGTGGAGAGAGCTCTGAGTGTTCTCCGTGGGATGGAAAGATATGGATGTCCTCCTAATGTCAGGACATACAATGAGTTGCTTCGTGGTTTTTTCAGGGTAGGAAACTGTGAAGGCGCCCTTCAAATTTTGGTTGAAATGCTAAACAATAGGATTGAGTTGAGTTTAATATCTTACAACACTATGATTAGTGGCCTCTGTCAGATGGGAAGGAACAAAGAAGCTATGATTCTTCTGGGGAAGATGATGATCCAACGAATTCAACCCGATGCATTCACTTTCAATGCAATAATTCATGCGTATTGCAAGGAAGGGAATGTCAGAGCTGCTGCTTGGATGTTAGGTCAAATGGATGCAGTTAACTGTCCACGCAACATAGTTGCATACACAAGTCTGATGTCGGGGCTTTGCAATCAGCATAGGCTGGATGATGCCATGGTTTACCTCTTGAAGATGTTATATGAAGGTATCTCTCCAAATGACGCGACATGGAATGTGTTGGTCCGTGGATTATCTACGCTCCTGGGCACCATCGGTCCAATGGACCTGATTGATCATATCGTTGAAGATTTGTAACCATAAGCCTAGAGAACTTTTACAAACCTGGGGGCCATCAAACCAGTTTAGTTAATTGAGCATATCGTTGACGATTAATAAGCATAAACTTGAAGTCCAGTGGTGCTACCATTTGAACTTTTTTGTGAAGGGCAAAGCTAGCAAGCAGCATTCTCTCTGGTAATTATTTCTTCATGAAGTAATTTAGGAAGTTTATGCTATTTTAGGATAATACTAATGTTGTTTCGATATTAGAAATTATAAAGTTTTCATTGTATGTGTTTTACAACAAAAGTGAAAACATCACAAACTAGTGCATCTTCTGTTTGGTCAGTACATAATATGTGCAATATTAATATTTTAAGGACACATCATTATCTAGTTCGAGTCATTTGTGCCATGTATTCTGCCTGACCAAATCATTTGAACACCTACAATTGAACTTATATGTGAAAGCTGATTTTGTGAATATAAGCTCACGTGAATGATGAACTCCTTCATGAGTTTGTATTTTTCAGAAAAAATATAGTACTACAAAGTGTTGAGCTAGGCACATGTATAAAAGTTCGTGAAAAATGAAATCATGTGTACGGTACAAAAAAAGAGATGCTAAGTTATATGGAAAAGAGATGTTCTAGCTGCTGTCAGAAAAGAGAGACACTCTTAACTTTTGTGCTGTATAGTACGCATATGATCATTGTTTTCCTAAATATTTTGTGCGGAGTACATTATTCTCGAATTTGTATGTCTTTAAATTTACATTATGTAATGTGTGAGAAGTTTTAAAAATATTTGTTTGTACAAACTCGTGAAGCGGTGCAAATGGACATGGGTTCAGATTAGACTTCCCAAACTTTCCTAGAATATTTTCACTACTAGTTTTGCACTTTAGCCTCTCTTCTCTATAGACAGAAAAACTGTTACTTGGTTGAAATACGTGTATCAGAAACATCCGTTGTGTCTGCGCCACACATGTAACTTCAGAGAGAGAGAGGATACATACACCGTGCACCGATATGCATTTAAGCATTTTATTGCTTTTATGTAATGTTCACACCAAAGTTCGCTAGGAAATTTACAATGGTATTTTGATCTTTCGGCATATGACCAAAGTACCAAACAGAACACATATCTTCACTTCGCTTTGTTGGCAGCCCTCTGATCCTCCAATTTCTTGTATGCTTTGTCAACCTCTGGCTGCACATGAAGGGGAATGAATTAGAATTACTCAAAAGAAGCAAGAGAGGACAATTATGGCCCAAGGTAGAATAAAGATCATATGAGTCAGCTTTATAGCATTTGGGTTCACCAGGTCAGCTTTACTACGCTATGAGTTAGCTCTTCAATAGAACCCAATGCTAATACACTGGCTTTGATCATGACAATTAGTACAAACAACAAATATGACACTTTGGCAGTTCAAAAAATATTACCTGGTAATATTTTAGCATGTAGTTTCTTCTCTTCTTCATCGTTGCAGTGACCAAATCTCTCTCAATATCAAAAGGTACAGGATCCAATATTACGCCTTTGATGTACTCGAAACCCCGTAGCTGATTTTTGACATGCAAAGAGGGTTACCATATACGATGCTTAGAGATGCAGTGAAGAGTAAACATCAAGGAGTCCACATTCTACAGAAACTTCTCAGTTCCTTTTAATTCCAATGCAAAATGCACCGGAAACTATGCTGACCATAATGTTAGGATATTTGTTGAGTGACATGATGAACCATGTGATAGTTGGAAGTGAATAAATGTCCTCACCTTATTCTTCTGTGCAGCAGTTGCAAGCTCTTTAAGGATATATTCTTTAAGGCTTTCCAATTTGCATATTTCATCAAAAGAACCTTTGTATCCATTTGATGCTGCCCACTTCATGGTGCTTTCTTCATGTGGATTAACTACTGCAACTAATGTTGATCTGTAGCTGTCCCCATACACCCAGATCTACAAAAAGTGACAGTATTACATTAATCCAGGGCCATGCATTCTCTTAATGTAAGCATATGATTTCACTGGAGTTTTTCCTTACATCTTCAATAATTTGAGGGAAGACGTATACTTTCTCCAGATACTCAACTGCCACATACTCCCCTTGTGACAACTTAAATATGTTCTTCTTTCGGTCAATTACCTTCAGGATTCCATCTGGGGTCATCTCCCCAATGTCTCCTGAGAACAACATTGTGTTAGTGTGAATCTTTATCATGATCTTCTATCTAAATTAAAATGTGCTTCTTCACCTGTATGAAACCATCCATCAACTATGACCTCGTTTGTGAGCTCAGGATTTTTGTAGTACCCAGTGAAGATTGTGTTCCCTCGGATGAGGATTTCACCACGAGAAGGAACACCAAGTGGATCATAACCCATCTCAGGTACTTCTTCCAATCGCAGTTCAGTGTATGTGGCAGCGACACCGACAGTTCCAACCAGGGACATGTCATCAGGGTAACCAACTGTGCTAGGTCCCAATGTTTCCGTTAAACCTGAGCAAAGGCCACAAAATCTAACATTATACTTGTCCCTTTTAATGGACAAAAGGATTGATAACTAAGCCATGCATTCTTGGAATTTCATACAGAGAAATAAATTTATGTGGCTTGTTAGTATCTTTGTGAAATAAGAAAAATAGATGTCCCAAATCATTTACTTGTTGTAAACAAAGTAATGTGCAATAAAGTTAAATAGTTTGATACAGTAAGTTGGCTGGAAATACTCTTAAAATTAGTATTTGCAGTGAAAATAATTCCGGGCATAGGAGACTATAGAGCAAGGTAAACATGGACCCAACTTACTTAAGGAACCAGCTATTCAGTTCTCTTAGGACTATTGCTAAAATAGGTAAATTAATAACAGTTCGAAATAGAACTAGACCTCATGCTTGAACTAAAATTACACACACCAAGTTTGGTGGTATATTTTTTATATGATGTGTTTGCCTTGGCAACTACTTGTTGATGCTTTGGAGTCCTTTACTTCTGTGATGATAGCAGTCTGCAGGAAGAAATTTGAGGAAAGGGTCTACATGAATTACCATAGCCTTGGATAAAGTATGCACAACTGGTCACTCTCAAGAACTCTTCTATTTCAGTACTTAATGGTGCACCACCAGAGATTAGTAGGCGGAGACGACCACCGAGCCTTGCCTTGACCTTGAGCAAGCAAATGCAACAAACAAAGCACATAAGAAGTCGTGACTTGTAAGTACAATCCCTATCGATTTTTACTTATTTTTATGAAATTAATTCATCTCCAGGGATTCTTTCTTAGTTATGAACACAATACCTTGCGAAAAGCCAGCATGTCTGCAAAAGGTGAAGCAGTTTTATGGGTGTAGCCTGCTTTCATGCTTCCTAATTTGCTGGATTGCAAAAGCTATGGTGAGCTGACATGATTTCTGTGCTGCAAAAAATAATTCATGATGCTAGGCAACTTACCGGTTGTACAAGGCATTAAAAATCACTCTCCTAAGGGGTCTGAGATCTGCTAAGGCCTTTAGAATACCTAAAGTCAATCATAAAAAGTTGTCTGAGTTAGCAGATACGAATGCATAATTACTATCAGTATTTTCATTTTACTACCTTCGTAAATCTTTTCATACACTCTGGGCACCCCGACCAGCAGAGTTGGCTTTAACTCCATGAGATCATCTCTCAAAGCATTCAAATCCTGAAAAAATAGAACATTGAGGTCATATTAATTAAAGAAAGAATGGTCACAATTTGCCTGTGAGATTAAGCCTAATATGTGGATTTGCTCACTCCATGGTAATAGCCAACTGAGGCTCCTTTGTGAAAGAAATACTCTTCAATCATGCGGTCCAGAATGTGAGCAAGTGGGAGAAAAGAAAGGAACACATCCTCTGTTGACATCTGCATGCCCAAAACAAGAGAACTTGCTTAGATTATGATTAAACAGAACCATCTATTCAATCGAAGTTAGGCTTTTTAATATCATTATATCTGATAGAAAGGAGTAACCTTGTCATCAAACTGGTCCATGAAGAGGTCCACCCCTTTTACATACATTCCATGGCTCTCATGGCTCAGCATAACACCTTTGGGCTGCCCACTTGTTCCACTTGTGTACATTATGGTGCATGTATCATTTGGCTGTGGAGGACAAGGTTGAGCTGGTTTATCCTTTCCCTGAAATGCAATTCCAGAATTGATGTTTTGATCAACACATACATGACATCACAAAAGTTGTTACCAATCTTTGCAGTCTGAATGGTGAATGAACATTCTAAATTCTCTTTACCCACCAGTTTTAAGAAATCATTCCAGGAGTACACTTTCATCCCAATTTGCTTGGCGTCTTTGATCTGTTCGTTATTTGCCGAAGTGAATGCCACCAATGCTGCAAGCATGTTTGGAAAATATATTTTTGAACTAGGTAATCGTTCAAAACAAAAAAAACCTAATGACTTTGCAATGCTTACCTTTTAGCCTCGTCGCAGATTTGCAATTTGGGGACAGTATCTGCAAATAAGAAATACTATCAGATCCAAATTCAAACGAGATTCAAAATGTTCTCAACTAAACTAATAGATTTAGTTGTACTTCTTTTATTTTCTTGTCTTGAATGAAGACAACATCAATCTCAGCATGGTCAATAATGTAATCAACAGCTCCTGCACCTGCAATCTCATGGAATAGTTATTGATTGTAATGGGTACATAATTATTATTTTTCTGATGAAAATCCTAATGCTGTGTTTCAAATGTTTGTTAATCTGAAACATTTTCTGATGAGAATATATTATTTATCATTGTCCTGCTTACCTAAAGTATCGTATAGTGGGACACATATTAGGCTGTAACCATTGCAAGCCTGCAAAGTTAATTGTGGGATTATCATTCTTTATCCTAGCCAAAGGAGATTAAGGAAATTATCATTTAGATGGCTTTCCAGTGGTTACCTGCATTGCTACCACCCACTGAGGACAGTTTGCTCCATAAATTCCAATTGTGGAACCCTGACATAGATCAAGCATATGAGCATCATTGTCTCTAACAAATTTGAACTTTACTAGTGGTCTTGAAAATACAAAGATGCCAATAACGGAAGAAGGTCTATATAGCTGGAGTGAAAGGTTATACTATTAAGTTTCTGTGCCTACCGGCTGCACCCCCAGTTGCTGCAGTGCAGAGCCAATTTGCAGGACTTCCTCATAGACCTCCTTGTATGATTTCCATAAATAGGGCCCTGGCTAGAAGATGAAAATGGAGAAGGTTCCCATCAAGAACGAACTAATAGATGATATACATCTAGCAGATACATAAGCTTCATTATCCTTGGGGTTAGTTGTATTTGCGCATACCACTCCATCTTTAAATGGACGCCATCCAAGCATCCGGTTGTCTGGATACTTGCCTGCTGCTGTTCTGCAGGGACGTGAGCGACAGAGATCAAAACCATGATTTGATAGTTCTAAAAGATTCTTTTCGTATTAGGATATTTTCGTGCGGCTGGCTTTCCATTTCGCTGTTAAAACAGCAAACCTAACATTTAAACATGGAATCTAAAGACTAAAAGGTTTATCATGCATGGTATGTTGAATAACACACCCTTAGATGAAAGTCTCAACTATCTTATTCCCTATGTTTTCTCTTTACAGGGTTCTTCATGAAGGAGCCAGCTAAGCTGCAACTCATGTACTCCCTGAAGATCAATGGTACGAAACAGCATTGACACTGTGTGCGGTATGTTCTTAGTTCTGCTTCCAGCCATGTGCTACTTGGATCCAACTACTGTGCCTTTCAAAAAAAAAACTTTTAGGCAGATAACTTTGAGAGAGAAAGAAAAGGAGGGTTCAAGAAAAGATCTTTAGACTACACATTCAACATAAACTTTCAGACAGTTAGTAGTTGAGTATGCAGTTTTCTCGCTAAATAGTTATTAGTGCAAAACAAAGCATGACATCTGCGTGTCCTTTTTCTGTTGGGAAGAATCACATGTCTGTCCTTACATGAAGATCCAGAAAGTTAGTTTTGGTAAAATCAGAAACGAGGCTCTACTCCATACCATGTGTTTTTCTTTGTTTTTGGCAAACACTCGGTAGCACTCACATGCCTGTCCTTACATGAAATCTGTTACAGTATTTTTTTGCCGAGGAAAAAACCACATGTAGGGTAGTACCAAGAAGGTAAATTCGTCTGACATAGAGCAGACGTCTCATTACTTTCTATAGTGCACACTAGCTACCAGTTCACTCTGTCTTTCTTTATGGTCCACACACAAAAAAAACATAATAGGTACAACAACAGTGGAAGCTACTTACACTATCTAGCAAAAACCTTTTCCCTGAGACAAATCTAGCAAAAACATGAAGAGGAAAGGAGGGAAGGAAGAGATGAACTTTGTTTTTTTTACCTGAAGACATCCCATGAGGTTCTCATGTCAGGGTCGAGCGGCGGGTACCCATCCTTGGCCAGTATGCTCCTGAACACGGGCCCTACCGCCGGCCGGCCATCCTTCCCAGGCTTCCCGTCCTCCACCTGGATCGTGAACGCTTGCTTCTTTGTCCCCTCCATAGATCCTCTCCCAGCTGCGATCCCTCGTATCAGAAAAGGCAAGGTTAGCAATACTAGTTTTGTCAGGAGCTCACACTCTCTCTTTCAGAAAGTTTACACTATCTTCCTGCACTGCATTCGACTCGATAAAGAAAGTATATCTGGGAGGACTCTGTAGTCCAGAAGAAGAGGAATGAAAAAACAGGAACGGGTGGTAGTTCCTTCTCTGCCAAGAAAAACAGGAAGTTTCTACCACAGAAGTAGCTGGACAATGAGGCGCGCGATGACTCGGCGCCGCTCCAGACTTTTCCCTGGCTGCAGTCAGAGAGAAGTGTTTTTTTTTCTGAAAGAGATGGCCTCTGACTCGAGTTTTCAAGATCTGTTGCAGTCAGAAAGCAAGAGTGGTTCCAGTGACATGGAAAAAACAACATTATCTGTTTTGATCAAGAAAAGTTCTTGCTTGGTGCGTGCGTGCGTGTGAGAGAGGGAGAGAACACAAAGCTTGAATAAGTGAAACTTGTAGAGAGAGAGAGAGAGGGTACAGAAAACAGAGGTTGAAGAAGAGGAACTTGGAGAGGGAGAGAGAAGGCATGGAGGAGGAGCTTACAGAAGAAGTGAGCTTTGGAGAAGGCAGAGATGTCTCCTGAGGATCGAGTGGAGAAGATGGCTCAAGCATGCAGCCGCTGCTGGGTGGGGGGTAAGAAGAGGAGGAGAGAGAGCTTCTTCCTATATACGCCAGGGCAGGGCAGAGGGGGGAAGATGGGCGATGGAGGTTGGTTGAATCTTGTGTGCGTGCAAGGAAGGAGAACCGTCGAGTGGGGCCCACCTGGCTGTTGTTATAAGGTGCTAAAACCGCTTAGCCTCCAGGTTTAGGGACAGACAGAGACCCCGTGAAGGAACAACTTCCTTCCAGTTCCAGAAATTAAGCGCGGCGTGCTAAGCGCGTGATCGGTCTCACGCTAAGGTGATGTGGCGGGCGCCAAATATGCGCGGCTCTTCAAGGAGGGGTCGTTGGCTGGCCCTGCTCGTGATCAGTAGTAATAAAGCCATAATGACGAAGGCATAGTCATTCCGCATGATTTTCTCGTCATCTGTCCAGGAACAATGTTTTGTTCTTACTGTTGCAACGATTCGTTGTAGATAGCAATTCTTGTGTTTTTTTAAGGGTTTAGCCGCTGTTTGCTGACCATACTGTTTATCCTCTACGGTATGGTGCTGAGATAAATCTACTATAGAACGGTTGTCCTTGTCCAAGGACAACGTAAATCCTTTGTTGATTCGAAAGGCATGGAACGCCTCGGTCTGTCCGGGAGGTATATACAAAGCCAGAAACTTCCATGGCTCGTCTATAAGCTCGGACAATATAGCGTTAGTCTGCAAAAAACGAATGATGTGACTGCAGCATTGTAGTCCTATGTAAAACAGTAGTTCATCCATCGACTAAAATTTTGACGGGAAACTCTCACCGTAAAAAAAAAAAGGTATAGTTATGTTTTTTCTCGGGGTCCATCCGTAGTTTGCTGATTACGCGTACGGTTTTGCGGTTGTCCAACAACATCCTAATCCTCTGTGGATTACCAAGGCATGGCGTGCCTTTTGTCCGCAGAGACCATGGTACTAGTATATCCGAAGCTAGAAGAAGGCCTCCTTGGAATCCATGGCTTGGATTGAAAGATTGATAATAAACTCAGTAGAAGAAAGAAACACACGAATCTGATACGTTGCCTGTGCAAAACAGAGTGTTGCAAAACAAATAAAATCTCCAGAAGTAACCGTACCCTATGCTCTGACCTAGAGGATTTTATACGCACCAGAGTAAGAAAAGGGTTCGAGCGATGTTGGATTTCCCTTTAAAACTCTGAAGGTTTCAAATTCTTCAAAATTTCTATGACACCATATCCTTTGAATCAACTAGACACCAGATGGGGCGAAGCTTCCAAGAGACGCAGAAATGAGCAGCATTGACAATGTATCACTAGTCACCAGAAACATCTTATCGCAACATATCTAGTAGCGTAATTTTAGACTGTATATATTTTCGACCGAATTCATAGCTTGACCTGATGTACTTCCTCCGTTTAGAAATATAAGACGTTTTAGCTTTATAAATCAAATGTATCTAGACGTGTTCTAGTGTATATAGGTTCGTAGAGGTTTGCAGTGAACCTATGCTAAAATGCGTCTAGATATATTCATTTCATAAAGCTAAAATGTCTTATATTTCTGAATGGAGGGAGTAACTGCAATAATATAATCTTTTGCAGTTATATAGTACAAGATGGAGATGCAGCGGCCACCCATCAGCTACCATGGACGGGGAGACCTGTCAGCGTCAGATAGCCCCTCTTAGTTAGCTGGAAGCTAGCACCATTAATTCCTCAGTGCCCTTTTGAGGATAATTAGATTGCCGTTGCATGTTCCTTTTGAGGGAAGCACTCCGTCACTGCCCAGGGAAGTTTTCCGTTGGTTATCGCTCTGATCGTTATCTCAGCCACTATTGTGCACTTACTAATGCTAGTCTGGCAGCAGTAACGTTCGCTCCCAACGAATCTCCTTTAGTATTAAAGGCGTACTCTGCTGGGGTAAAGTCTACGTTTAACCTAGTTTATTTCTCTCGTATTTTTATCCACTCGAGTTTTGGGATATGCGGCGATTTAGTGTTCACTCAATACTCTCTAATTCCCTACGATACACTTTCCTAAAAATACTCTATCTTAAAGTAGAGTTTTCAATCTAAACAAAAATATGAAGGATATGTGGGGATATCTCAGGATCGGCCAACCCGGCGTGCTAAACGGACTATGGAGATTTTACGAGAATTGCAACAATCCCCTCCGATCCCGTGAATACGCTGGCGAATACGAGAGAAGTAAACAAGGACTTAAAAGTTCTAGTAACAACGGGTGGTCAATAGTACAGTACCATTTTTGCAGCTCGGATCCCAGTGGAAAACCCTGATTTCGCCTCGCCGGCTTACCCGTTGTGTCTCGGCAGGGATAGGTCACCTATCTACTACTGCAGCTGACAGTGTCCGCATCTGATATGTTCCCAGCCAGGCAGCAGCCGCCCATTGATCACACTTACCTACCGCTTGATTTGGTAGCTACCGGTGGCCATAAGGTATTTCAGCTGGGCTAGTAATTGCTTTTTGATAATTTCTGGTAGGGTTAACGAGTAAGATTGGGTAAATACTAGCTCAAATCAAGTGGTTAATGCTGAATGATTGATTTATTCACAGTGTGTTGTGTAGATAATTTGAGTGTGGTTACTGTAGATTGATTGTGCCGTTGGTAGTAGAAAAGTATGTTCTTGGCTTCTGGTGTGCAAAAAGAGGAAGGGTAATTGACTGACAGAGTCCATGCAACCAAATCTTGATACCGTCAACCAACTTGACCTGACAGTTGACACTCTCTTATTAGGCGGCTAGGTCATCAAGTCTGGCTTGACTATTGCATCAACTAGTCGGTTTTGTACCTGTCACCGCGACGTCGCCGGTCCGTTCCGTTTCCGGTGAACTCGGGGGCTTTGGAGGTGTGGTATGTCACGACCCTCACCGGCGAAAGGGTTCTCGTTCTTTGTTTAGTCTTTTTTCCCTTTGAAATAGGATTTCAGCCGGCTTTGTAAATAAAACAACCACGCCGATACAAGAATCAATACAAGAGATCAAGCAACCGAGAATGCTGGGTATCAGCTAAAACACGCCCAAAAAGAAAAGAAATGAAAGAAACGGCGATTCGACGAGACTACCCTCCGGAAATGTCTCACCACGCTTCTAGCACACTGACGCGCGCTCAGTACCAAGACAACACCTTAAAGAAGGGAGCATCATCGACACGATGCTGCTGCTCAGGCCAGAGCACTGGACCTAGGGTTTCCCCCGGCACTCGGAGTCCAGTAGGCTAGGGATATCCGCGACGCCCTCCAAGAATGAATGGCGCCATCCGAGGATGGCATCGCGATGGAGTCGGACAAGCCGACAGGGATTTCTCCCTAACCCCCACGCAAAACCCCGGGCGATTCGGTGCACCACCACCAGCTTCGCCGTGCACCAACATGCACCACCATGATCTTGCGACCACCATCGTCATCGTCTCATCTCATCGTGGACAAAGCAACCAGTCCGAAGACAGCGAAGTGACATAGAACGAGTTCGGGACGACAGCACAATAGCCACGCGGGAGGAGCCGGCCTCCACCACCGAGAGGTGGCCTTCGATCGGACAGGGCAACAGGGTCACACCAGGCTTGGTGGGCCCGGCCGGGACCAGGAGGGCCTGTAAAGCCCATGCCGCCTTGCTGCAACAGGAAGGACACTGCGCTGCTATCCCCTATACGATCATAGTTGTCCCCGCCATATCCAGAATGTGCCACTACTATAGATCAGGCCCGAAGGCCCAGATCTGGGCCAGGAGAGACCAGCGCCAGTACGCCGTGCCTGTAGCCGAGGCGCCCCACCAAGCCGTCGTTGTTTCGTCGCGTCACCGCCAGGAAGCAGCATCAAAGGACGCGCCAGCCCGTCTAGGTCCAGCCGGGCCCGAGGGAGAGGCTGACGCTAGCCGTCATGTCCTTGCTGAAGCGCCTCCATGTCGCGCTGCGATGCAGCTTCGCCACCCGCGCCACCCGCCGGACCTTCGCTTCCCGAGTCGCATTCCCGACGGTAGGGTTTTCTCATTTAGTTTTTTGCATTGCCTTCTTTCGGATGTTGAGGAAGCGGCTACGTCCCGGAGTCTGAATAAGATCCTCCTCGTCCAATCCTCGCTTTGGTGCTACGTCTAGCACTGGCGGAGAGCGTGTGGAGTCGTGTAGCCAGTGGATCTCCTGGGATCCGGTATGTTTTCTTATTCGTTGGTGTGGTTTGAGGTCGGTTTGTTTCGATCTACAATTGGCATCAAGGACCTACCCACGGTTAGGATGCAGACTTCTCGTTAATCTACTACAACACGCTCTACTGTGACAATCTTTGCCCGAGTCCGGTGATGGAGGGGCGTGCCTTCGGCTCGTGCTAGTGTTTGTAGTCGTCACTAGGTGATCCAAAAAACTAATTGTATTTTTTGTTACATTGGGGTTTCTTTCTGTTGTTGTTGATGATTATTAATAGGCTGGTGGAATTTCGTAAAAAAAGATAGCTGTGCCTCCTTTGACGTTGTACTTACCCCTTTTTTTCCTTAATGAATACAAATGGAGTTCTCATGCTGGTTCAAAAGAAAAATCAACTTGTGTTTCCGAGAAGGATATATATATGATGAAGCCAATAGGCTTACACGTCTATGTGTGGAAAATATAAAAGAGCATACAGGCAGCCACAAGTTGTGTCGGTGCCTCTATGTTGTTGTATGGGTCGTGTCTCCTTTGACCCTGTATTATATTCAAATGCAGTTCTCGTGCTGGTTAGAAAAAACAACAACTTCTGCTTCCCCGAGGGGGTATATATATGATGAAGCCAATAGGCTTACACATCTACCTGTGGAAAATCTAAAAGAAAATTCTTATACAACGAGCTTTGTTCATCTTAGCCCATGATCCATTACAGGATCACAGCCTCACAGAAAACGAAGAACATGGATACATTCTCTGACCTTTGACACTTGACAGTGTCCATGTTCATTGCTCCACGCGCGTGCACCGTCGACCGGATATAAGCTCTAGCAACGAGAGGATGTCCATTAAGAACAGTGCAATTGGTGGCCAGTTCGATCGAGCTTGCAGCTTAGGACGCCATTGATGGCGGTATGGGTTTGTTACCTAGTGTTCCTGCGTGTCCTGCCTCATTCATGTATAGACCGTAGCTCAGCAAAGAGTGGCACGTCGA
Organism: Avena sativa; assembly: GCA_916181665.1. Lineage (NCBI taxonomy): Eukaryota > Viridiplantae > Streptophyta > Magnoliopsida > Poales > Poaceae > Avena > Avena sativa. The sequence continues at coordinate 450,729,361 of OV702295.1, read as the reverse complement.
GCATCCATGTGTGGTCATTTATTTGGCCCCTCAGGGTACTTGGATGTAAAGAATGCACATGTGTGATAAATTAACTTTAGGACCAACAGGATCAGATCGGCCCACCGACCATTCTTTTATACCTGTCGGTCGTTACAGTACAAGCGCGAAGCTACCTTCTCGACTTGATTGATTCTTCCTCCACCAGATAGTACCAGCTATTGTTGTACTGAGGTACTGTAGGAGGTAAGTAAATCAACCAATTTGCAGGTAAGATTATGATTTAATCCGCAAAACATCAGGTAAGATTATCAGTTTGATATTTTATGCATTTGTTATAGGATGGCATTGTTAGAGCATCTCTCTGGTTGTTCTCCATAGCCCCTCCACACACCCAAATCCCCGCCACCACCACACACACACACCACCACCACACACGAGTTGTTAGCATAAAACTACCACTTTATATGTCAATTTTCTCAAATGATACCAAGTGATGTTTTAATCGCAAAAAACTACCAGATCGAAACCAAATTCTCACAAAAAGCACTAATCCATGTTTAATCACGAATTGACACCAAAACTGATAGCGGGACCCACTTATAAGGAGAAAAGTTGCTGAGGTGGAGTTGGCCCCACCTGTCAGCCCTATTAAAATTAATTATATAAAAAAAGGAAAGGGAAAAGTGGGACAATGTTGACTCATCTAATCCGTACTCCGCCGGCTCACCGGAGCTGCACACGCGGTGGGCCAACCGGTGGTCCAAGGTCGCGCAGAACCTCCCCGTCCGCACCGACAACGAGATAAGAACTACTGGCAGACACGGGTGCAGTGGCACGCCCGCCGCCTCGGGTGCGACGTCGGCGGGCAGCGGTTCCGGGACCTCGTGCGGTGCCTCTGGATATCGTGCCTCCTCGAGCGCGTCCGCACCACCTCCAGCTCCGCCGACAGCGCGGGGGTCCCGCAATCGTGGTTGAGACTAGCGAGGAAGGCCGAGGGCGACGCCATGGATACCAGGAGCGGCGGCCGGAGGCGAGGAAGACAGGTCGATTCGACCGATTTTGGCACTCCCGGCTTCGATTACTTAGGGGCAGAGGAAGACGGAGTCGAGGCGTAATGTATGGAGTGCTCAGCGAGGCTCGACGGGGCTCGGAGCGTCGGTGACTTGCAGCGGCCGCCATGGCTGGGAGTTCTGGTGCGTCAAGGAAGAACACAAAGGCGAGGGAGAGAGAGCCTGAGCGAAAGGGAGGAGTGAGGGAGGCCAGGCTCGTCGCACACGGGATGTAGGAAAGAGAGGGGAGGCGGCGGCGGGAGGAGGGTCGCCGGAGTGCGATGACGGCCATGGGAGAGAGGGAGGGGAGGGGCGGCGGGAGATGGGTCAACGCGTCCCACTTTTTTTCTTTTTTCTTTTGATATTTTGACTATTTTTAATAGAATTGACAGGTGAGGCCAGTCCACGTCAGCAACTTTTCTCATTACATGTGGGTCCCGCTGTCAGTTTTGGTATCAATTCATGATTAAACGTGGATTAGTGCTTTTTGCGACAGTTTGATTTCGATCTGATAGTTTTTTGCGATTGAAACATCAACTGGTACCATTCGGGAAAATTGACATGTAAAGTGATAGTTTTATGCTAACAACTCACCACACACACAAGGCCTATGAGGGGCCCCGACGATGAAATATCTCTCGAGTGGCCCTCTATAGCCCAAATACGCCCGACATGGCATGTGTTTACATCCGGCGTTCTCAGACCGAACCCGGCCAACCATGTTTACATCTGGTGGCTCGCCCTGGCTGTGACTATGGCTTGTAGTCTCCATCACTTCGTCTCTGGTGCCGCGTTAAAGGCCTGCCGCCGGTCAGTAGTGTAGCTGACGTGTCCCATCGAAAACACGCGGTGGCGTTGCTTCGCTCTACCGCTGCACCGTTCCCGCCCTTTCTACACCGCTCCTTCCATGCATTTCCGCCGTTTCTACACCGCTCCTGCCTCGCCTTCCTGCCCTCTATATGAAGGCCGCACCACGCACTGCCTTTCACCATTCCTCGTTGCTCCCTCTCTCGCTGAATTTCCACAGATCACACGGCCCTCTCCGCCGAATGGCTGAGCGCTACCCCAACGATCCAGATAAGGTGAATGGGTTCGGCCGTCGCTACCCTTCACGAGGCTATGGCACTGTACGAGTCCAGCTACCCAGTGCCATCGGATTGCTGCCTCCCTACGACTAATCATCAACTTCCTCTAAGCAAACTATTGAGTCTATTTTAAACACGATGATGTCTAGCTACTCATAACTATTTATTTAAGACAAGTCTAATAGTGATGTCAAAAAGGTTCCATAGGACTTGTTCATTATAATTTTGATGTTCTTTATGAGACCCTGCCGCATGGCTTAACAGGATTGATAGGATACCCATATCAATAAGTTGCAACTTCTTTTCCAGAAACTTATCTGAAAAGAACTCCGAGGTTAAGAGTGCTTGGCCTAGAGCAATTTTAGGATAGGTGACCGACCGGGAAGTGGGTACCGGGTGCGCACGACTGAGGACAAAGTGCGTAGAAAATACCAGTGTTGGTCTATAGGACCATTCTAGAGATCCTATTAAGCTGCCAGAAAGTGACAGCCTAGGCACGGAGAGTCCAGGGTGTTACAAAGTGGTATCAGAGCCAACCCTTGCGGTTACACGGGTGTGTGCGGGTCAATGGTGGGACATGTGGAGCATGGCGCGTGTGCCCAGAGTGGGCACGGCATGGCACATGTGCGGCATAGGACGCACAGACGTGTGCCAAGAGGGGACGTTCCTGGCTTATGGTTGATCGACGAGGGCATCGATCTTCTAAGAGTAGGTGTATGTGAGACCTTAGCGCATGACTTAATACGATACCCATATCAACAAGTTGCAACTTTTTTTCCGGAAGCTCATATGAAAAGAACTCTGAGGTTAAGCATGCTTGAACTAGAGCAATATGAGGATGGGTGACCGACCGGGAAGTGGTTACCGGGTGCGCACGAGTGAGAACAAAGTATGCATAAAAGACTAGTGTTGGTCGGTGGGGCCATTCTAGAGATCCTATTAAGCTTCCAGAAGTGACGGCCCAAGCACAGAGAGTCTAGGGTGTTACATTCTCAAATGTACAAATCATAGTAATGTATTCTAGAGGATCGCAAATATTTTCACAAGCTCAATAAATATTGGGACAAGGTGCGTCAACGTTAAACTTGTATGGGGTATAACATGAGCAAGTATATCTCTCATATAAATACGAAACAAAACTTACGTAAGTAAGCATTCAAAAACATAGAAATACATGATTGCACAAAAAATATCAAATAATTAAGAACATTGCACAAGACTCTACACTTACAAAAGTAACTTCCCCAAGCTTAGAACTTTGAAAGAATTAAACTTGAGTAGATCACCAAAGGAAAAGAAAAAATATAGTTAGCAAAAGAGAGTGCAAGAAGTGGTTACCTCCCCAAGCTTAAGTGAAAGAAAGGGTGACACACTTTACAGTTGAGGTACGAGTAACCTCTCTTTCGATGGACAAGAACCTTTCCTTTAATGAACATTACTTGATATGGCATGGTGGTTGTCTTCCTAGAGAACCTTTTTGAAAACGAAAAAGAAAACAAAATATTTTTGTGCTTTTGAAGTTTTCCAAAAAATTGCTTTTGGAACCAAGGGGTTAGCTCACAGGTGATGAAAACATTGGTCTAGCATGGTCGGTTCATGATCCTAAGCACCATACTTAAGTTAACGAACTAAGTCTAAGAGTTATACATACTCTCAGATTTTAGTGAAGTGCAAGTGAGTCTGGATATGAGACACGAGTGTGCAGCCCCTGTGTGCTTAGTTAAGAAGGAGGGATCCCACTTAAGGTGGAAACTCGCTACTACAACTTTATTGAGAAAGATTTGGGTTAGAATATAGACAACAATCTAGACCACACATAGGGACAATTACCCCCAAGCCCCCCTAATGCCTACCTTATGACCTAGGAAAGGTCTAGGACAAACAAGGGCTATATTGGGAAAGAATCATGGAAGTTCTTGAGGTTTTCGTGCCTCTAGACACTTGGTATGGGTGGGCACCGATGCCCGTTAAAGTTTCCGATGTCTTCGTATTTTGGACGACATTGTTTCATACGAACTTCGATTTGGGTGTCCTTTGAATTGTTGAACTCGTATGGACGAGGGATATAACACCATGGTCTTGGATTTTCAGTTTGAGTTGATGGAGAAATATCACTTTTTCCACCCCTCATATAGCAGTCTGGTGCGTGTAGCTCTTCCATATTGTCCTCTCTTCGATCCTTTTGCCTTTCTTTATCAATATTTATCCATAACACCTACGCACGTGTCGAAGACAAGGAAAAGTAATAAAATCCTAATAAACACTAATAGGACAAACATGGGCTGGATTGGGGGAAGAATCATGGAAGTTCTTGAGGTTTTTGTGCCTCTAGACTCTTGGTATGGGCGGGCACCGATGCCCGTTAAAGTTTCCGAAGTCTTCGTATTTTGGCTGACATTGTTTCATACGAACTTCGATTTGGGTGTCCTTTGAATTGTTCAACTCGTATAGACGAGGAATACAACACCATGGTCTTGGATTTTCAGTTTGAGTTGATGGAGAAATATCACTTCCCCCCCCCCCCTCATATGGCTTAAGTCCGGTGGCATAATAATAACTAGATGGAGCATGTGATGAGTGGTTATGTGCACATTCTACATGCTGAAAGTGTACATATTTGCCACTCATCAATCATCAACCACTCGAGCATCACGCTCACTCTCGATGATCTTATTATGCATGATCACACAAGCATTCATCACCTCCCATATCTGAAATGTTGACCAAGTAAGAGCAGGATGCATGATGATAGAAAAAAAGTTTGGAGTGCACCAAAATTCTCGCTCAACATCCTTCCTGTAAGCCTCCTAGCATTTCAAAAACCAAGTTCTTGCATCAGTATAAAGGGTCGAAGATTTTCTTCACAAAGGTGGACCATCTAGGATAAATACCATCGGCTAGGTATTAGCCTTTGGTGTATTTCCTGCCATTGACCACATAGTTCACCATTGGAGAATGGCCTACAACAAGTTTACCAAACACTAGAGATTTCTTCAGCATGTTGATATTATTGTGAGATCCAGCCATGCCAAAAAAGCGTGTCAAATCCACATGTCATAATCTTCCACAACCTCGTGTACCAACTGCATTCTCTAGTATGTCCTTTGTACATCTCTCGCCAAGCAAATGGACATTTCTTTCATCCCAATGCATGCAGTCGATGCTCCCAGGCATCCTAGGAAATCCCCTAGCTGAATTATGTGCCAATACCCGAGTTGTGTGTCTTGTTCATTTGGTGCTCTCAGATATGCTGGCCGAAACTATCCCACAATAGCATAGCAAAACCTATGCACACACACTCAAATGTTATGGACTTGGCCATGCATAGGTAGTCATCTTGTGTATCTGGAGGAGCTTTGTACGCAAAACATCTCAAGGTAGCCATGTATTTCTGATAAGTGGTAAAACCAATCAATCCCGGTATAGTCCTTCTTACAAATGAAATAGGGATCAAACTCTTGCTAGTAAAAGATATGATAGTAAATAAGCTGGAGGCTGGGTTTGGGGGACGCTGGTGGAGATGCTCTTACTCTCATGAAATGATATCTCTAGGCCAGTAAAAGATCTGATAGTTAACGAGTAAAAAATAATAGTGAGATGTGGTTTTCCTTCCTCTCAGCTCCCGGGTAGAAACACCGACCCGTGCTCCTCTCGCCCCCTTGAGGGCGACGGGAGCACCTCCCACCTCCCTGGCAACCAGCCCCCCTCCCCACCTCCTCCCCTCTACCGCCACCGGCGCGGGCCGCCGGGAAAAGTCCCTGCGATGCCGGTGGCAGTGGACCTGCCCTTCCCCGCTCGCGAGGTGAGGAGATCGGGGCACCCTCGGCCTGGCGACGGTGCATCATGGAGGCGCTGGAGCTCGGGAGGCGGGGCCTGGTCCTGGCGGTGACGAGCGGAGGTGCGGCGCGGCAGCGCCTGCTTCCCTCTCGGTGGCGGGGACGGCCCAGGCGTGGGCTCTGGGTGAGCTCGGCCAGAGATCTGGCAGCACCCACGGCGCTCTGCTGATGTAGAGGCGGCGGGGTACTCGGGGTGCAGGGGACTGACGACGGCGGCGGATTGGTTGCAGCAGGGCGGCGGCTGAGCGGAGGTGGCTCGATCTGGGATCGATCTAGGCCTGGCCGACGGGCTGGGCCTGATCTGGGCCTGTTCCAGCCCTATCTGATACTGCTATTGTGTCCGGACGGCTCTCACCGAGGGTGATGGAGGGAAGTTTCCCTCCCCCCCAAGCCGCCAGTGCCTCGATGCCTACATGTTCGTGCGCCCTTCCCAGCCTTCTCGTCGGTGGCGCAATGTGGCATTGGTCGGAGCTTTGGCTAGAGCTCGTGGATGCCAGGGTGGCGGCCCTGGAAGGTGGACTGCGCGGGCGTCTCTTCGGCGAGCGTCGTGGCAGTAGTGGTGGTTCCTCCCCTCGGTCATGTGGATGGCGAGGAGAGGGCGATGGGAGGCTTTGGTGTTGGCGGCTGATGACCCACAAGTATAGGGGTGTATCGTAGTATTTTCGATAAGTAAGAGTGTCGAACCCAATGAGGAGCAGAAGGTGTTGACTAGTGGTATGGATCAAGAATTCTCTGCAAATACTTAGCAAACGGATTTTTAGGTTTTTTTTGATAAAGCAAGTAAACAAAGTACGAGTAAATAAAAGACAGTAGGAATAAATGCAGCAAGTGGCCCAATCCTTTATGCAGCAAACGACAAGCCAGTTGTATTACTTAAGATGACCAAACGTTCTCGAGGACACATGGGAAGACTGTCAAGTGCTTTCGCTTCATATAGTTGATTAATCTTCTTTAGCTTGCTAAGTGTTGTGTGGGTGAACCTGTGCTAATGTACCGACCTTCCTAGGACTAATACATACTTGTGATTATAAACCTTGCAAACATTCGTAAGTACAAGCAAGTAATTAAGGTAGAAACCTAACCATAACTTTAAACTTTAAGACCCTTACGTCCCTTGTGCAATGGTTTTCTAACGGGGGTTCAGGTTTCTGTCACTCCGGCAACCCCTACGATTAGTAGCCAAATACACAATGCATTCCCCTAGGCCCATATAGGTGAAGTGTCATGTAGTCGACGCTCACATGACACCACTAGAAGAAGTACACCACAACTTAAATATCAAACTATTGAATCTTTCTCAACACAACTCCACTACTAACAACATGACTTCTCCCATGTCCTCAAGAACAAAACGAACTACTCACAAGACATCATATGGATCATGATCAGAGATAGAATAATGATGTATAACAATCTGAACATAAACAATAATACAATGGTTCACTCAATAGCATCAACTACAAAGAGTAATCAACACCGGGAAAGTTTCCCCTATGAACTAATGCAAGATTCAACTCAATTGTTACAGCAATATGGAGATGGTGATGAGGGTGCTGATGGTGATGATGGTGGTGATGATGATGATGATCCCGATGAAGTCCATCTTGATGGTGGTGTTGATGGCGACGATCTCCCCTCTCCGAGAAGGAATTCCCCCGGCAGAAATCTGTCTGCTGAAGAAATCTTTCTCTCTCGGTGTTTTCCGCCCTGCAGAGGCGGCGGAATCTTTCTGTGGTCGCTCCTCGAGTCTTAGGGTTTTGGGAGGATAATGTACGCCAGAGGGGAGTGTCTGGAGTGGGCCAGGGCGGCCACACCACCTACTAGCGCGGCCTAGGGATGCCCGCGCCAGGGGGTGGTGTGGGCCCTCTGTGGCCCATCTCCAGCCTCCCTTCTGGCTTCCTGCGTCTTCTGAAAAAATAGGATTTTCCGTATATTTTCCCGGATTTTCTGATCTTCGCGAATTTTAACTCCAAACAACACCTTTTCCATCAGAATCCTGACTGCAGCGGTCCATGCTCCAAAAGTCATCAACCATGCAAAAACAGATGAAATTACATAAGTATCATCTCTTAATACGAAATATATCAATGAATAACAGTGAATTATGACATAGAATAGTGATGCAAAATGGACGTATCAACTCCCCCAAAGCTTAGACTTCGCTTGTCCCCAAGCGAAACTGAGCTCAATAAACATGACCTCAGGTTTATGCAGTGAAGAATCGATAAAAGAATACAGACAAGAAGCATCACATTCATCAATACATAGATCATAATAGAAGACAACTCACTATTATATAACTCAACTTGTAATGAGTAAAGGAAACACAATAAAGATACATAAAGTGAATCATAATTGGTAATGGCAAACTTAGCTCTTGGTCGAAGAATAGTTGATAATTTGCTGGAGTTCACAAATAACTGGTTTTCAATGATAGCTTTCAAAGTAGTAAACACCAAGATAAGAGCAATATGCAAAACAAGAAACATAAGAAACATGATTGAATACATCATCATATGAATGAATGAAACACAACAACTCAAAATACTTGCTGAGATAGAAGGGGTAGGTTTACTGACTCAACTAAAATATAAAAGAAAGGCCCTTCACAGAGGGAAGCAGGGATTGCAAGTCTCATAAAGAGCTCCCAAAAATTATGATACTTACTAGCTTTCAGCTCTCATTGCCCCTATCATAGGCATCTTTAGGTGATTAAGGTTAAAGTGATCAAATATGAGGATATGCATTGACAAGTTATAAATTGAGAATCTCATGTCCCTTGAATACGAGGGCCTCTCCTCATGCTACTCAAGTTTAGTCACCGGTAAGTTCTTGTCATTGTAAGCATATGTCTATCATAGAGAACCGCCAACGGGGTACCCCTTGCCCGATGATACGGAAGAATCCCCATATCAAAATGACAAGGCAAGCATACAACAAGCATCTCAGCAATCTTCTTATTTACCATGGGAATATGGTGTTTTTTTCTCTCTTTCCTCTTTTCATAATATCTCTTTTTTTCTTTTTCTTTTTTCTCAATCTCTATCTCTATTCTTATAGGAAGAATGCTTCATAGATGCTCGTTATGGTTACGCTGCAGGTTTCCACCATGTCAGCATGGATTAGACCAGTGGCCCAGGCGTTTCTCTAACAAACATGCATAACTCCATGGACTTACAAGCTACCCTTTCATTTCACACCGACGACATCCATAGACAAAAGAACATGATATCAACTAGGTACAAAGTACCAGTGCAATGTTGAAAGCGTTCTCCATGACAGCATGGTTCTGCTAATTCACAACTTACAAAGCGCAAGCATATACGCAACATAGCTGAGCACAATGGTTCAAGTTTATTAAATGCAAGAAAGTAAAGTGTGCCATCAAGTTCGTGAGAGCTTTAATCACTAATTTTCACATAACAAGTTTAATTTGGGAGGTAGACAAAACAAGAATTTACTTGGAATAGAAATAATGCTACTAGGTAGGTATGGTGGACACAAATGGCAAAAGTTTTGGTTTAAAGGAGTGGATGCACGAGAAGAATTCCCTCTCAGTACAGGTTTTTGGCCAGCAAGGCTGGGTAGCAAGTACAAGAGTTGAAGGAAACAAACAAACATACAACTGATAAAGACAAACATGCAATCTTCCTTGGAAGCACAAAAGATCTTAACTGGAGAATACTAGACTTATGAGCAAATCAAGAAAGATGATGAAATTATTTTTCTTTAGAGTACTTTTATCTTTTCATTCAACTCTCAAAAATAGTGTTGCTACTGACCGAGCCAGGTTTGCCAAAACCAACTAAATTAACTCAATGATCCCAAAGTGATACCAATACTAACAACAAGATCAATCATATAACCACGAATTGAAAACTAATATAAGCTATGAAAAAGAGTGAATGATAGAACTTCTCATTAATACTCCATAACGGAAACTCACACCAAGGGATACATATCTAACGAGAGAGGGGACAGTTCCATAATGCAAACCATCCTACATAATAACTCCTCTATTCATGATATGACTCTACTAATAAGGTAAAAAGATAGAAGATAGTGATGTGATACCGCGGCACTCCCCCAAGCTTGGAACAAACCAAGGGGATGCCAAACCTGATGATGAATTACTCCTTTGGTGGTGGTGGTAATATTTTCTTAGTTGACGTGAGGAAATCTTCCAGCATCTTGCGAAGCCTATTATTCTCCCATTAAAGCATGTCCACCTTCCTCCTCAAGTCTCGGTACTTATCGCATAACTCCTTAGTTACTCGTAGGGCTTCCGTTGATGCAGGGCAAGAGACTAAAGGTATCAGTCCCTGCTTGGGGTCTTGGAGATCTTCCTCCATAGGCTCCTTTCCTTTATCCTTGGCAGACACCATTGTGCTTCTAAACCTTCAAAGAGTATGTCCTGGCAGAAACAGATCGAAACAAAAACACGACGAAAACACGATATACGAACCTCGGAAGATCCGGGGGGGTTATATATTACGAAGTTTCATATCAAAAGGAAGGTACTGGGAGAAAACGAGTCGGAGGCGGAGTCCGGGGTGGACTCACCACCTGGTGGCGCGGCCAGGGGTGGGCCTGCGCCACAGGATGGTGTGACCCACCCTGGCTCCGTTTCCGTCCCTTTTTCGCTTCGTAGCTTTCCTTATTGTCTAAACACTGCAAAAATATAGTTGGATAGTATTTTCGCGGAACTTTTCTTACCAAAACTGTTACCTATTTGAAAACGGACTCTGCAGGTCTATGAATTTGGTATCTAGTAGATTTTTCTGGAGTCATCACTTGGATAGCATCAATATCTTCATCTTCATACACTTACTACTTGAGTCATAAAACCCTTCTCTTCCTTATTACACCTTTATCTCCACTACCTGGAAATTTCTTTCACACAAAGACTTCACATAGTTCTCATTAGCAACATTAGTAAGTGAAGTGATAAAACCTTTTGAGTCCAACTTCAACTGAAAACCATCAAAACAAAAGCTACTGTAGCAACTCCTTTCGAAAACCCAAAAAGAATTCAAAAAGGAAATCGAATAAAGAAGCAGATGCAAGAGTGGCAAAATCTGTCAAAACAGACCAGCAGGTAAAGATCAATTTTTTCGAAAATCTTCTGTTGCTGAAATCAAAGAGTGCAAAACTAACGTAAGTTAAATAATAACCTGGGGCAGAAGCACAAAACATTACAGCTCAATCTGACAGACAGAAATCTCTCACGAATTTTTATGGTGAAGCACAAAAATCTGTTTCGGGACAGCAACTTCCCCAAATCTTACTTCTCTCTTATTAGAGGTTGATCTTGACACAAAAACCAAATAAAAAGGATAAGGAGAGGTTATTACCGAGGTAATAACTTCCAAGACTCACAGAAAGAAAAACAAACTGAACGTGAAAACAAATTGGGTTGTCTCCCAAAAAGCTCTTTCTTTATAGCCATTAAGATGGGCATGATAATTTTGATGATGCTCACACAAGAATATGAATTGAGGTGAAAGGGAGCATTAAGAAGCAAAATACACACATTTAAGTCTAACCCACTTCCTATGCAAGGGAATTTTGTAAACAAACAAATTGTTGAAACCAGAGGCTTCTTGCATAAGAAGGCAAAACAAGTGCAACATAAAACTTTCAGCATAAAATGAGGAAACTTGATATTATTGAGATGCATAAGAACACTTTTCCCTCTCTCATAGTAACTTTCAGTATCATGCATAAACTTAACGATATAGCTATCACAAGAACCATCATAGCAATGATCACTTATTCTAACAGAAAACATAGGAATACTAGCTCTCATAACACTACTATGTGAAACAATATTAGAGGTATCCTTACAAAGGATAGTGTGTCCCTCTTCTTCATATTTAGTAACAAAGTCTTTCACATTTGCTATTATAGGTTCATCAACCATTTGTTTATCAGGTTCAACAGATTTATTCATACTTTCATCTACCATACTAGCCATCATAGAATGTTCCCTTATCTTAACTGGGAAAGGCATTTTCTCAATATAAGGTTCAGGTAAGACATGATTAGTAGTATAAACTTCAGTATTTCTTGCAGGAACACTCTTAGCAATATCTTTATAAGGTTCATGATACTTATTCCACTTCTTTTTAGGCACTTCAATGTAGGAAGCAAAAGCCTTAAAATAAGAAGCAATAGCTTGAGAGTCTAGACCATAAGCATTTTTGATATTTTGAAAGTCATCGGTTCCCATAAAAGATTCAATGCATTCATAATCATAATTTATACCTGACTTTCTACCTTTGTCATTCTCCCAAGCTTCGGCATTGTCTTGAATATGGTCCAGAAGATCCCATTTAGCTTCTTCTTCCATGCGAGTGAATGATCCAACACAAGAAGCATCCAATAAATCTTTATCATGAAGAGAAAGCCTTGCATAAAAGTTATTGATAATAATATTGTTGTAGAGCTCATGAATGGGACATTTGAGCATTAGTAACTTCAATCTCCCCCAAGCTTGAGTTGTACTCTCTCCATCAAGAGGCCAAAAGTTGTATATTTGATTCCGATCTTTATGAATCTCACTAGGAGGATAAAATTTTGAATAAAAGAGAGGCACTATTTCCTCCCATTCTAGAGCTTGACCATTCTTCAGCAGCTTATACCATTCCTCAGCTCTTCCTTTCAGCGATAATGAGAATAACTTCTTCTTAACTTGATCTGTAGTAATACCTGCACACTTGAACAACCCAACATAGTAGTTATCCATAACACGATCAATAATTCTTGTAGGTACTTTGAAAATATCATTCTCAGCAGGTGGTGGCTTATTTACTACCTTAGCAGTGGTAGTAGCATTACCAAATAAGAAACTCAGCGAATTATCCATAACGAAAATAAAGCAACTAACAGAAGTAAACAATACTCACAGTAGAAGTTTCCTTTACCAGTTCTACTCTTCAATAGCGCTTCACTCCCCGGCAACGGTGCCAGAAAATAGTCTTGATGACCCACAAGTATAGGGGGTGTATCGTAGTATTTTCGATAAGTAAGAGTGTCGAACCCAACGAGGATCAGAAGGTGCTGGCTAATGGCATGGATCAGGAATTCTCTGCAAATACTTAGCAAACGGATTTTTAGGGTTTTTGATAAAGCAAGTAAACAAAATACGAGTAAATCAAAGACAGTAGAAGTAAATGCAGCAAGTGGCCCAATCCTTTATGCAGTAAAGGACAAGCCGGTTGTATTACTTAAGATGACCAAACGTTCTCGAGGACACATGAGAAGACTGTCAAGTGCTTTCGCTTTATATAGTTGATTAATCTTCTTTAGCTTCCTAAGTGTTGTGTGGGTGAACCTGTGCTAATGTACCGACCTTCCTAGGACTAATACATACTTGTGATTATACCCCTTGCAAACATCCGTAAATACAAGAAAGTAATTAAGGTAGAAACCTAACCACAACTTTAAACTCTAAGACCCTTACGTCCCTTGTGCAATGGTTTCCTAACGGGGGTTCAGGTTTCTGTCACTCCGGCAACCCCTACGATTAGTAGCCAAATACACAATGCATTCCCCTAGGCCCATATAGGTGAAGTGTCATGTAGTCGACGTTCACATGACACTACTAGAAGAAGTACACCACAACTTAAATATCAAACTATTGAATCTTTCTCAACACAACTCCACTACTAACAACATGACTTCTCCCATGTCCTCAAGAACAAAATGAACTACTCACAAGACATCATATGGATCATGATCAGAGATGGAATAATGATGTATAACAATCTGAACATAAACAATAATTCAATGGTTCACTCAATAACATCAACTACAAAGAGTAATCAACACCGAGAAAGTTTCTCCTATGAACTAATGCAAGATTCAACTCAATTATTACAGCAATATGGAGATGGTGATGAGGGTGCTGATGGTGATGATGGTGGTGATGATGATGATGATGATCCCGATGAAGTCTAACTTGATGGTGGTGTTGATGGCGACGATCTCCCCTCTCCGGGAAGGAATTCCGCCGGCAGAAATCTGTCTGCCGGAGAGATCTTTCTCTCTCAGTGTTTTCCGCCCCGCAGAGGCGGCGAAATCTTTCTGTGGTCGCTCCTCGAGTGTTAGGGTTTCGGGAGGATAATATACGCCAGAGGGGAGTGCCTGGAGTGGGCCAGGGCGGCCACACCACCTGCTGGCGCGGCCTAGGGCTGCCCGCGCCAGGGGCTGGTGTGGGTCCCCTGTGGCCCATCTCCATCCCCCCTTCTGGCTTCCTTCGTCTTCTGGAAAAATAGGATTTTCCGTATATTTTCCCGGATTTTCTGATCTTCGTGAATTTTGCCTCCAGACAGCACATTTTCCATCAGAATCCTGACTGCAGCGGTCCATGCTCCAAAAGTCATCAACCATGCAAAAACAGATGAAATTACATAAGTGTCGTCTCTTAATACGAAATATATCAATGAATAACAGTGAATTATGACATAGAATAGTGATGCAAAATAGACGTATCAACGGCGCTTCGGCTTCGACAACTCCCAAATTGCGTGTCGGTAACCTATCTTGGGGACAATGAGCGTGGCGGACACCGGGGAGCGGCCGAAGGTTTTTTCGGGCGAAAGCTCTGTGCCTCGGCACCATCGGCGGCGATGCCTGCGGGTATCGTTACCTCCTTGGGGGCGTCGATGCGGCTACCTTCCGCGCGACAGGGCTCCGGGTGAAAACCCTTGACCTTTGGTCTCGGCGGCGGTGGCGCGGTGTGTCGTGAACCTCTTGGGGGCGTCGTCGTGGAGCCCCGAGTCACCCCGGTATCGGCCCGTTGTCCTCGGTGGCAAGTTTAGACTTCCGCATTTTTTTGTTTATTTTGATCTGTCTTGTAAAAGGGGTCTGCTCTCCACCTTGTATCTATTCGGTCGATGTGGTTTTATTTATAAAGCGGAACGAAAGCCTAGTTCGAGGAAAAATAATAGTGATTGCGCACTGGTTAGATAATTCAGCTGTGGGCCTGTGGTTACTGTAGAACGATCGTGCCGTTGGTAGAGAAGTGTGTTCTTGGCTCCTACCGATAGCTAGTGTTCCAAAGAGGAAGGGGTAGTTGACTGACAGAGTCCATGCCACCAAATCCTGATACCTTCCGTCAACCAACTTGACCTGATCAACGTTGACACTCTCCTATTAGGCGGCTGGGCCATAAACTCTGGCTTGACTTTGCATTTCTGAGAAAACAATAGACATAAAAAGATATAAGAACATGGATACATTCTCTGAACTTTGACAGTGTCCATGCTCATTGCTCCATATACGCGTGCTGCGTGCACCGTCGACCGGACATATATAAGCTAAACATGCGGGGATGTCAAATTAAGAACGGTGCAATTGGTGGCCAGTTCTGAGCTTGCAGCTTGGGACGCCATTGATGGCGGTATGGGCTGTTACCTAGTGTCCTCACGTGTCCTGAATTATGTATAGTTCGTAGCTCAGCAGCAATGGCACGTCGAGCAAGCATGTGGGATCATTTATTTGGCCCCTCGCCGTACTTGGATGTAAAGGATGCATGTGGGTTCGTCGTATGAGTCCATTGAATCCGGTAATAAATTTAGGACCAACAGGCTCAGGTCGCCCCACAGACTGTTCTTTTATACCGGTCGGTCCTTGCAGTACACGCGCGAAGCTACCTTCTATAGACTTGATTCTTCCTGCACCATACAGTACCATTTGTTGTTGTACTGAGGTATGTATGAGGTAAGTAAATCAACCAGTTTCCAGGTAAGATTGCCGATTTAATTCGCAAAAAAATCAGGTAAGATTATCAGTTCGATATTTGCTGCATTTGATAGAGGATGTCATTGTTATGTGCCACTAAGTCATAATCAAATGATGTTACCAGCAAAAAAAAGTCATAATCAAGTGAACAATCAACAAAAACTCGATAAAATTCATCACATTGATGCATTTCGCCATGCATGCGACAAGAATCGTATATCTCCTCCCGTCTCAGAAATGTGAGGCGTACTTTGATTCTCTATGTTCGAGATCTAACCAAATGTTGATCCGATATAGTACCTGCATAGGCTACGAGACATAAAGTCATATCATTTACTCGTATATAAAGTCAATAATAAATGAAACTATTGTAGCTTTTAGACAAATCTTAGTATTGAAGATAAATGTCTATGAGTTTGTTGTTCAACAAGAACTCATTCTAGCTGAAACTTTGAGTGCATATAACATTTTGAAAACATTACATAAAAACAATAGATGATTCTACATCAATTTGTAGCTCAATATGAGATACTATTTTAGTTTTGGGTATGATCACATCTGGATATATAATTGACATGAGAAAAAAATAGGAGTTTGCATGAGATAAGAAAACATAATTAAATTCTTTAAACATATTTTTGGACGAGTGGCACAACGCAATACACCCAACGTTTCAGATTTTTCCTCAAAAACCTATATGCCCTATATCAAGTAACGAAGGGGGTACTATCGAAGGATATTTCATTTGAAGTTGTTGTCCAACAATATTAACACTAAATGTTCTAGAAAGTATCATCCGAATAAGACAAACATGTTGATGAATTTTAGTTGGAGACATTTCCGTCTTCGCTTTTCCGTAACACCAAGTAAAGAAAAGTGGTCGATCTGGAACATAATCCAATAAAAACAGAAGATGGACCATGGTATATTTTTCATACACCCCAAGGTTTTGAGTAAACTTAAACCCCCCAAAAGTTAGCAAACAAGCAGGAACAAAAAACAATGCTCATAGGGATAGGGTGTGCATGCGTGCGTTCATAGGGATGAGTGTATGTATGTATTTATGAGCGTCTACGCCTTACGTTTGTACTATGTTTTCAAAAAGGATAAAATGATTGTCACTGTCATCTGGTTAGCAATCAACTACGAAGTTGGCCACTCACAAGCCAACAAGTCAACCCCAATCAGAACTTTGCAAAATACCGAGCAATGGCGTTGAGTCTAAAATAGATGATGAAGTACAGCTACTACCATATTGTTCCATGCCGATTTGGACGGAGGGGTCACCGTAGTGCAGTATTTTACCAAGGCTTAGCAAAAAACATCGCAACATTTTATGAACTAGCCCTATTTGTTAACAATTAATTGGTAATGTGTTTTAAAACAGAATAAGTTCGGTATGTTTTCTGATAAAATGGATTCTTTACTAACTTAAAAGTGACATGGCGAAAACAAACATAAGAGTTACACCAAACATATGCATAACAAGATGCTCCGAGCACCCATAAGCAAGAAAGAAAAAAGTGGGAGAGTGGGGGATTAATAGACTAGCTAGCTCGATACACTAGAACCAAACATGATTATGAAAATAGGTGGAGATTTGGGGTTTTGGTGGGATAGTCCCCACAAATCTCTAAAAATATACTACTCCCTCCCTCTGTCTAGAAATAACTAGCTTGCATTTGTCTACATTTTCGCATGTACCGAGTGACGACTGATTAAGTTGAGTAATTGAACTCAGGACGGTTAAAATACGGCTTACATTTGCTCTCGTGTGAAAACAAACAGGTAATCAAACAAAGTACGAGCAGCTGGTCTGATCGATGTACCGCCGTCTAGGCTGTGCCACGTGACGAAGAAGCGTACGCTGTGCCACGGTCGATGGTAACTCTGACGCTGCTTGTCCTTAAGCTACTCGTCATCGGAGCCAGACTGCACACACACGCGGTAACGACAGGACCATTTATGATGCGGCCGCAGACCCACCTCCTCATTGATGGAGTTCAATGGAGTAGGTGTCCCTCCCTCCCATTGGCAAGGACATGACAGCAGGGTCTCAATGCAGAGGGATTCAATGGGAGGAGATAGATGCCATTGGCACGCACTGTAGTTCAGCCTGTAGCTGTAGGGTGTTGCTGTTAGCCGGAGTTATTTCTGACTGGCCGCATCCAACCATCCCATCTCATCATATCCATAGCAAGGTCAAGCAGGCCAGCCCTGCAGCTGGCCTCGTCGTGGTTTCTTCCACTTTCATCTTCACCCGAAAGGTGGGTCCTATTCTTTCTCTAGGTGGAACTGTGGAAGTAGAAAAGTTCATGACCAATATTCCAGTCATTTGGATGTTACTCGGACACGGATACGTACTCCGATGGGAATATACCTAGTGATATCGTCCTCTATTATAAGATACCATGATACCAGTCACCGAAAATAAAAATTTCAGTTTCTAAAAAGTTCAAAAATAATTATGAGTGTTCACATGGTGTGTGTTGACTGACTCTAAGATTTTCAGAACCAAATATAAAACACACGCAGAGAAACATAAATGACAAATCAACATAAATAGTATCAGAAGAAGACAAAACCAAATGACACTATTCACGTGTCAATTTGTCTTTTTAGTTTCTCTTTGTGTGTTTCGAATTTGGTTCCGAAATTTATAGGTAATGTGAACACACATCTTGTGAACATACATATTCTCTTTTCAAAAAAATTAGGAACTTAAAAATTAAATATCCAAGAACTGGTATCATATAGAGGGTGACATCACTAGATATTTTCTCGTACTCCGATTCCTTAGGGGCGTGTTTGTTTGTCCACGAACACCTTTCTCGCATCTTGTCAGAACAAATAAGCTCATTTTTTTTACTAGGTTGTATCCGGATTCTGTACGGCACGAGTCTTAAAGCAGCCCAAAGGTTGGTCAGTTGGAAATTCCACGGGACATGCACTGGGGATGCGAGGGGCAGCACGCGCACACACGGAGAAGATCGGGAGACGTGCGGCGCCTCAAGAACTCGCGTCATAAATCCCATCACTGTCCATTCACCACTCTCCAGTCTCCCCCATTGCCAACCTCACCTCTTCTCTCTCCACTCGCCATCGGCGGTTCGTCTCGCGTCGGCAGATCGAAGAGCGCCACCAGGTTCGAAGACGGTGGTAGATCGACAATGACCGATGCGCTTTCTTCTATCGCTGGGGCAACCGCGTCTTCTTCCTCAGTACATCTCGTGCTCCCGAGCTCCATCAATGGCGGTAAGGCTTCAAACCTCTCTGTTTATGTTCTAGCACCATAGATATATAGTTTAGAGTGCAATTCTGTACATAGAATTGACATGCATGCTAGAGTTGTATAGATTTGGTGTAGTTTTAGGTCCATTTGTTAGATTTTCTTCATTTCTAGTCTTGTGCTATCATTGGTGCATCGGTAATTAGAAGATCTACATCTGCACTGCTTCGATCTATGGTTTGAAGTCGACTGATTTAGGAAGATTCTAGGTTTAGGATTTCTGTGTTGCAAACATTGGGGATTTTGCTATTGTTCATGTTAGGGTTCTAGGCCGATGATTGATTCGCATTCTGTGTCCAAGATCCCAACGGGTTGCGCGAAAGTATGTCCATTATGATTGAACTTGGACACACAATGCCTAATATGAAGCACACTTTTTGTTTCAAGATGCTTAATTCTAGCCGATAATTAAATCTGCACCACCATGCATTGTGACTGGGGATGATTCTATACAACCTTGAATCTTTCAGAACAAGCATTGTTCTGCACTGTTCTTGGTTGTACAGATTCATCTCCCCGGTCTTCGTGGAACTACATGCACCTTTGGTTTTTGGTCACCTAGCTGATGATGAATCACGGTACATGCTAATGGTAGAACTGATGCGATTGGAACTTGATGGTATGTACAACAGAATTGCTTGTGTTTATCCTCTGGTTTTCGGTCGCACCAGCTCTACAAATTGTGTGTTGCTTGTTCTGAAGCTCTCAATAGGTGACATTGTTGTGTGAATATTGAGCTAAACTTTTTGTCTTGGGTAGTTAGCACATTGTGTATTGTGCATTGGTCGATGGTTTAAAATGTGGCACAAGGTAATGCTTAGGGATTTTCTCACCAATCTTGTGTGCAAACATATTTGTTTGTGCATTTGTATTGGTATTGGGAAGAATCCCTTTGCATCTGTGTCGTCGTATATGAGGCACTATCTGATCAGCAAAATGTGATGTGCTGGAATTGTATGTTTTTCGTTAGTCCTCTAAGCTGATGTTGGGAGGTGCTCTGCCCAGCCATGGTGAAGGATGTTCCTAGGATGCTAGCGAAGGTGCCAGGGTTGGGCACTTCCATGTCCAAGTTGGTCCAACCCATTTCGCCAAGCCGATCATGGTGTCTGGGTTGGACTTGCTCACAATTCCAGATGGCTTCAGACCCTCACATTGGCATTGTCCCAAGGATGATCGTCCTCAAGACCAACACTAGATGCAGCTGGATGGTGAAGCTAAAGGATGTGGATGATAGGCTTAGTCTTGACCAAGGCTGGTCTAGCTTCGCAATTGCCCACCAGATCAAGATAGGATACTTCTTGACTACACTCTAAAGTGATCAAGAAGTGCCCGGAGCATGTTCTTTCTCTGGCTATGATTGACGAGTGAAAGGTGTCTTGGTTATCTGTGTCTTTCTTTGAACTTGATCTTATTGTGTTGTTGTGTTTGAACTTGGTACTATGTTATGTCGTACTGGAACTCGAACTTACATATGCTTTGAACTTGATCTTACATATGATTGTTGTGGTTTTATTCTATCCGGTTTAGGCTCACTTGTGCATATATGGTTGATAAGCTCACCACCTAAAAAAAGAGGTTAGCACAACACATGATCATCTCGCAACCAAACACAGTGTTCCGTTTCTTGAAAGCCTAATATAGACCACCAAACGACGAGCATTTGTTTCTGCCGGCCCACCTAACAATGACATGTGGCAATCAAATAAGAAGGAGATTTTGGCCCAACATCTACACCCGTGCATGCAACTTGCACCAGTGGAGAAAAACCCGTCCAAGCAAGCAAGCAAACACACCCTGGTTGTCAAATTTAGCAACGATCTTCCAGACTCAACAAATAACACTTAGACTCTGAATGCCATTTGTATATACGGGTTTCTCTCTGTGTTATCGACATCAAATGGGGAGCAAACAACTAAGAGCATCTCTAGCCGGCTCCCAAGTGGCTATTGAGCGCGCCGAACACGAAATCACGCCTAGCCACGTTCCCCGGGGCGCGTTCTATCCGGTGATGCCCAATAGCATGTCCGCGCGTCCAGCCTGCCCTCCCCACCGAGAGTCTTCTAGGCTAGTGTTGGCAGCGACCCAGAGTCCATTTACACCTCCTACCCACTATCACGCATCTTTCCCTGTGGAGGCCCAAAGGAGATGGGACGTTGCCTCCGCTCCAGTTAACTTCATTTTATTTGATTTGTATAGTTTTATTATTAAAATTCTTATGTGTTCAAACTATGTTTGGAATATGGTTGGGATTTGAATTATGTGTTTAAACTATGTGTTTTTTATTAAAAATTGCTACATTTTTCAAAAAACTCGTAAGGAGACGATCGTTGAAGGATGCATCTGGGGAAAGGCGAGACCGATGCTTGTGCCGGTGCTCCCAAGTGACCCACTCAGCGTTGTTGTCGGACGTCGCTTGGGGAGCCCGGCTAGAGATGCTCTAAGCATGCGATGATACCATAAATATACAAAAAAATCACTTCTACTCCGTTTTAAAAATATAAGATGTTTTAGCTTTGTGAAAAGAGTAGAGAGTATGAAGGAAGTATTCGTTGTGGGGCGGTACTGCTCTATATTCAGTAGTGGTCTGTATTTCCGTCAGCGTGTTAGTTTCTCTGCGTGCAAGTTTCTCGAGGCACAGACATAGAATTGCGTATGTATACTGACCGCGAGTGCTTTCGGTGGTCCGTAGTCCCAACTGATCAAGAACGGCACCTGTAATTTATCTATCTATACTTTTTTATAAATCAAAACCCCACTAACTAGCAATTATAATAGTCTATCTCAACCTGCAAGCTATCTACATCACTCACTATTTTAGCCAATAAATTGTCCATGTCATCTCATTAACATTCATTTAGGGTACATGCAAACTATCCATGTCATCTACTTCTTAGCCTTTGTCCATGCCACCAATTTTTATTCGTCAAATATACAATTTATGTGAAAAAAATAGTATATCGACTATTATTACCAATCTGACATATTTTTGTAGAGAACTATTTTACGCATATTATATTTATTTATTTACATAATAAATTTATTAGAAAGATTCCCCTGCAAAGCGCAAGTATTCTTCTAGTTTCTATATATTTTCAGGACATGATCATGATGGAACTTGTATTTTATACTCTTTGATGTATGATAGAAAATATTCCAATGCTGAATTTGACCAATCATCCAACAACAAAAAACAATTTGACCATCATAACTCATGGCATGTGTTGACTAAGGGACAAACTATTACGCCTAATTGACTTATGAAAACAAAAAAAGTACTTCCTAATAAGTTGTCGCTGATTTAGTACAACTTTATACTAAATTAGTGATACTTATTATGGATCGGAGGAGTAGTAGTATGATAGTTGTACGAGTCAACTTACGTATAATTTCGGGAGAGCCTTTTTGAACAATTCAATAATTACATTTTAAAAGTTTCAAAACATTCCGAGAAAAAATCTTAGATATAGAAAATACCCTGTATTTTAGGCTACACAAAATGAAACTTTGAAATTTTCCGAGCTACATTGAATATAAGGTATTTTGGGTTGAGATTTATATGTTGGCAGAGTACACCACTATCTACATCTAGAATTTTTGAAACTTCGAAATGTTGTTTCAAATTCAATGTAGCTCGAGCTCTAAAGCGAATTTCTACCAACATACAACAACAGTTACGAGATGATAAGCGAAATGAATGAGAGTAATCGATTACATCCACATGTTTAACTCTTTCTTCTATCCAATCTCGATTTTGTCTGGATCTTTATGGAAGAAGAAGTGGTTCGCCAACCACTACATCCACGAATCCCACAAAATCATTAAACTTAGCTGCTGCTCACTCACTTGCCTTTTTTAGTACTTCTGGAGTAAGATAATGGCTCGGAATTGTATTCTTGTTCTTATATTCCCTTTAATGATAAAAATATTCCATTATTGAATTTGA
Organism: Avena sativa; assembly: GCA_916181665.1. NCBI lineage: Eukaryota > Viridiplantae > Streptophyta > Magnoliopsida > Poales > Poaceae > Avena > Avena sativa. The sequence goes on along the minus strand of OV702295.1, from coordinate 450,706,430 downwards.
CCCATCGGCCACTCATGGCATGTGTACTATAAAAGACTCCCTCCATCTGAAATAGGATTTGAACCCAGCCATTTGGATAGGCACTAAATTTTTTTAGAGGACTATATGAGATGTCCTATTGTAATCGTCATTTTTTAACTTGCAATCTGGACAGTTATTAGTAAAAGGTCTGGAGATTTGTTTTTCAGGAAATGTAGTGATGGCCAATAATCCGATACAGTTGTAGGGGCAAAAGTAATTTGGACCCGCCATCAGTCCCTGTTAAAGGAAATCTTATACGAACCAAAAGGGGCCTTGCATTGCATTCAGTTTCGTGTTGGAGACACGAGAACGTGTGGTGGAGTAAGAATAATACACATGCAAGCAAGACTGTTACCTAAGCAGCATCTTGTCAGTGGCACTGCATGCATCGTGTTGCTGTCTTTGCATAGCTAGATGCAATTAATGTAGAAGCTTTTCTGCTTGTGCTTGTTGGGTTAGTACCGTCAGGATAAGGCTGCTTGCTGTGGTATGCAATAATGCAATAGATGCAATGCAACAACTGTGTACTGCAGCATGGTCCGCTAGAAATTAAGCACTACCGGCGGCCATGCCCCGGCCTGTTATGTTTGAGCTATACTACACTGTTTTTTTAAGTTTGTGGTTTTAAGAGATAAAGATTTCACCCGCAAAAAAAAGAGATAAAGATTTCTACTATTAACAAGATAACTCGATGTTGGAGAAAATGGTTGCCTTAGTAACTCTTTTCCAACCATACAAACCAAACAAGCTACATAAGAACAGAAAATCATAACCACTACTAAAATCCTATTGCTATGAAAACAAACAAGAAGGTACAATGGGTAACAAATGGCTTCCATGGAAAAATATGGAATGAGCATTCGAAAAAAAAATTAAATGAGGAGAGAAAAGTAGTAGAGAATTTAAACCAAAGAGGTACAATGGGCAAGCAATGGTTCACAAACATGTGTATGGATCAATTTGATGGACGGCATGGACGGGTGATATGAGTAAATAGGGTAGATACGGCCAACGGCCGCACTAATATGCCATAGTACGGTCAGCTTTGAGCGGTCGCATCGCAGGAGCAATTGAATTTCTTCTGCCACGCCAACAAAAAGGTACTAGTGATTTGGCACTAGAATTGCGTCTCGAATGTTTTTTTTTAGGGATCCAGAAAAGAGACAGTATTTTCTTGAGTCAACTAATATGGATCGGAGGGAGTAAGATTTTTGCGAAATCGCTTATATATTTTCTTATTATGTGTTGGATCATACTTGTCATGACACAACTCTTGAGCATCAATGAGAATCGATAGAGAAAGAAAGATACAACACTATCTAAGCAATGCGATTTGGATGAGCCGTTCCGTTCAGTCACGCTTGCAAGCACAGGTTGCACATAGACACACGGCACGAACACAGGCACACATTGCTATTAGCATGATTGCATCCAATAAACTCGTGTCCTAGGTTCTAAGTCCTACCACGGTCCAAAGCTGGAGAGTTGGTACAATGAATTGTTGCAATCAGAGAGGAGAGAAAATTCCTCATCTCGCGCAAGGCAATCAATCAGCCATGTTCTCTCCTCAGGCCACAATGAATTCATCAATTCAAGGGCAATTAGGCGGGTCCAAAAGCTAATCAAAGGTGCAATTAAACTGGGGCATAGTACAGTTTCAGCAAAGGAAGAACAGTTGGCGGTTCCACAGAAATGTCATCTACAAATCATAAATAGCATTACTACCAACACAAGGTTTTTTAGATTCGCAGAATATAGATGGATCTTACTAGTGATGGTCTCCGATCGACAGACATTCAGACAGAAGTGCTGTTGGAGCGGCAATCACAGAAAGGTCATCTACCGATTTGCTGACCATTCTATGCTCGCAAAGACAACTTCAGTTCAGTAAACCATGATAATGAGTGAAGCCATTTCTTGTAGGTTCTACAATTACTCCAGGCCCCCGGTACAAAAAGATACGCGTGTCTCTTCAGCCTTCACATCTCCAATGCCTGCCAGGGATTGTAGATCATCAATTAAAACTTTGCATTTCACAGACACCTGTAGCTGATAGCAACAAAGGGTGATAACTGGTCCTTGGACAGGAGGAGCATGGAGGTATCTATCCAGCTATACTAGCAGTTATGAGTAAATTTGCTTGTGATAATTTTGAGCATTAGCTGTAGATCATAGATGCAAAGAAAAATGGATAGGTGGTAGAGAGTACCGGGGAAGCCCGCATCCACCTCCCCCCCAGCCAATCGCAGTGAAGCCGTAGCTGTTCGATCCCAAATTCATTCTGCTCATTATAGGCCTTGAAGTAAACCATGCACCTCTGGTCGCTAATAACCTCGGAAATCATGCCGACCCACCAGCCATCGTTGGTGAAGGCGTCCACTTCATCGAGTAACTTCAAACCATTGGTGACAGGGAAGACTGGGGGAGGGGGCCTGATGTGCTCCTCTCCTATGACTTCTGTCAAAGGCGTGGTTTCATCGTCGGCTTTCAGTGTGTCGTACTCCACAAGAAACTTGTGGCCAACAGATTTAAGGATAGTCCCCTGGAACCAAGCTCCACAAAATCCTTCGTCATTGCTGGTGACTTCAACCCTCTTGCCTTCTGTAAACTTTGTCTGCGGCAAATCCTGAAAGATAGCCAAAGGGCATAGAAAAGGCACCATTTGTTAGCTACAATAGCAATTTAAAGTGTTTCCAACTTGTAGTGCCTATAGTCCTATATAAAAAAGTCATCATTGGTGTGTATTTGCTACTCATCATACAACTTCAGGATTCAACAGAAAACACAGATGTATTCTAGCTTTGACAAATTTGAGGAGGACTACCTGTGATAACTCGCGATTCATCTGGTTTACTGGATGAGAGAGCATTGATACTACCAAAGTAGCTCACAAGTCCCTTGAATTTTCAGAAGTTGATACTACCATCTTATAATTTCAGGATTCAACAGAAAACACAGATTTGTTTTCTAACTTTGACAAACTTGAGAAGAACTAAACACAGATTTATTTTCTAACTTTGACAAACTTGAGAAGAACTACCTGTAACATCTCTCGATTAATTTGGTTTACTGGATGAGAGAGCAGTGATACTAAGGGAGGTCCAGAAGTAGTCCAGAAATCTGCTGAATTTTCCAAAAAAATTATAAACCACACAATTTTGTCCGAGTGATGTAACTGCCATGGATGTGGCTCATAACATATTTGAAATTTTTAGCTATTAGTACGCCGTCAATGAGACCCGAGCAAACATGATTATACACATGTGTAACTTCTCGAGAAAATAACACGCGTGCATTAACGTTACAAGGAAGCTGTCTACTGATGAAACTGAAGCTTCATCTAATCTGGTAAAACACACAAACGAATAAAATAACTTTTCAACATCAACACGCTATACAGAATATGAAAACAAAGAAGACAATGTAATGTGTCTTACAGCAGAGACATTATAAGGTCTTATATTTGGTTACCAAACTACAGAAAGTGTAATGTTTCTTTAGCAATGTGAAGTACAGAGCCGATTCTTCCTCGATAACAGAAAATATTTCATTCTCTTTACTGTTGTTTTACCATATTCCTATGTGTGTATCTGCACTGCAATAGGTGCTGAAATTCTTAGTCTAACTCCTAGTAAAAGAGGCCAAAAATGTATGGTTTATCCGAGGGGGCAACAGTTCTCTTAAGTACAAAATGGCACACATATGATGTGTGTTCGAGAGAGAAACAAGAGGGGAAAACCGAACTAAGTATTGCACCACTGGAGCAGATATTGCAGCCGCATGAAATTTAAAAATTAGAGACTGGAAACCACTTCTTCCGTTCTTCCATTCCCGTATGTCTGGCATATTAGGTTTTTTTAAGACAATGTCTTGTCCAAGAATTACTCCACCAATATGGGGTTTATATAATACACAATCACAATTATCAGTGATACTTCTGAAAAGGAATCTAGTGATACTACCTTTATGTCATACAAACCACATATTAACAAAATAATTCTTCGTCGTAGTCTTATCTTAAGGATAAACTTAATACACCATATGTACGGGAATGAAGGGAGAAATAAATTAGCTAGTTTTAACGCAAAAAAATATGACCTAAAGAAATGTAATAAATATATCTAATTTAAATGTCCCAGTTCCTCACACACAAATGTTATAGTTGAAAGGGAACAAATGTCGCTAACAAACACAGCTCATGTGCAACTTAAAAATTTATAAGACTCTAAAACAGGAAATGAAATCAAAGGAATAGGAATCATGAACTGTTTTATTGCACCACGGAAAAAAACAAGGGGACTTTCTTTACATCCAGAATGCATGCCCTAATTCCCATAGACAAAGGGGAAAAAATCAAGAGGTATGACCTCCTGCTAAACATCATATGGAATCAGGGGCATAGGAAAGTGATCAATAAGAACTGGTTGCCTATTCCTGTGATCCAAAGGGCCCCGTGTGGCAAAAATCCTATGGAAATCATCCACTCCGAAGAGTATCAATTCATAAGTAAAAGGAGGTTTCGCTACAAGGAAAGCAGGTAAGAATGCTCACTTTTTTACAAATGAATGGCTTATACCAGTAAGAAGATAAGAATATGAAGCAACCCAGAAAGCATCAACATATAGTGCAAAACTTCAAGTTTAAGAAACATTTCAAAGAAATATAGGTTCTTGATGATTAGGTACACACCTGAGCAGCTTGCTTCCATTGTCCATCAGTCCAGTCGCATCGAAGCCTCAGTGCCTTCTGGTCCAACTGAACCTCCTTTCCTGAATTTGCTATCTTACATGTATACAATAATTTGGGACGGATCCCGGTAATCCGCCCTGGCCACCAGCCATCGCCTTGGAAGCCTTCAACGTCATCATTGATGCAGAAACTGATAGCTGATGCACGTGGTGGGCAAGGTCTGATGTGCTTCATATCGACAATCTCCTTGCACAGTTGACTACCATCGCCCTTCCCAGAAGTGTACTCCACTAAGATGCTATTCTTCCAGATAGTCTTTGCAACAACTGCAGGGAACCAAGCTACAACAGAGTCATCTTCAAACTTGGCAACTTCTACTTGTGTTCCTTTAGTATATGGTATTCTCTTAAACGACTCCTGGCAGGCAAAGAGTAGTGAGTAGTGACGTAGCAATCAATGAATAAAACAAATTGACAAAACTACACAGGTAAAAAAAACTTGATAATAAACAACCCTAAGCTAAACAAGCATGATCTACACAACTGAGGGCAAAATATAGACCTCTGAAGTCTAAACTCTATAATTCAATGTTAGCAACCAAAGAACGAATCCAAAATTTTGCAGATGTTCTACTATCACTAATGATGGTATGCATGCACCTTAGGCGCAGCTAGAAAGTAAAACACAAACTATATCTCATCATAGTATCCAGAAGAAATCAGAAAACTCTAATTCAGGTGGTACTTCCACAACAATCTTGGCACATTATCGAGCTATAATAAAAACATGTCAAGAGAAGTAAGAATATCAGCTATCAACTATCAAGTAAGCTGTAGAAGAGCAACTAGACTCACTTTATTTCAGCATGACCCATGTCCGATCGAACAGAATCTAACAACTATAAGCCACCATTTGCTAACTAACAGATTGCAAGCCCTACAACAGCCCAGAGCAATTTATTCAAAGAATCTGTTTTAATGGCAATCTTTCAGGCAAAGCGACAGAGCACTGTATCTATAAAGTTGCACTGCATCAGATATACTGCATCCATCCATCAGAAGGCAGAAACTACACTGAACAACACTGCACAAGCAACAGCACTCACACCCAATTTGCACAACAATTTTGCAAACTTGCAAGATCAGGCATCAGCTTGTTCTACCCTAACCAGAGAACAAAATGGGCTCCCACATTCCTTAACCCTAACCACGAAATCACATGGAGATAGATTGATACACTGCATTCAACAGCAATGCACGGGCAACAGCTATCAGATTGAAACCCTGCAAAATGTTCATCTTCTAACCCTAACCACGGAACAAAAAAAACCAATCTGAATGTAGATAAAATGGTCTAAAAAGACGACATTGTGCAAGATGTGTTGGAACTCTTACCATGTCCTCGGGGGAGCGCCACTCGCCGGCGACCCACTCGAGGTGGGGCCGGACGTCCCCGGCGTCGAACTTTAGCACCTCCCTCGTCTCCGGGAAGCAGACCTTGACTCTCCCGTCCGCCAGGTCCCCGCCGAGGAGGGCGACGCCGAGCCACCACGCGCCGTCCCGGAGCGCGTCCACGGCGGCGTGCTCAGCGGGGAGCAAAGGCTTCCCCGGCGGCGGTGGCGGCGGGCGCGGGCGGACCTGCGACGCGAGCACGACCTTGGGGAGCGGGTGGCCGGAGGCTCCCGAGACAGCGAGCGTGCCGTATTCGACCGCGTAGCTGCGGAGGTCCGGGTCGAAGCTCGCGACGACGGCGGTCACGTAGGCCCCGCAGTAGCCTTGCTCGTCGAGGAGCATCTCCACCACCTCGCCGACGGGTAACACCTCCACGGGCTCCGGCGGATCCAGCGTCTGCGACGGTGCCGGCGGCGGCTGGCGGCGGAATCGCGGCGACCGCATTGGGTTGCGGTGGTGGTGGTACACTGTGGGCTGGGTTGGCAAGTACTAGTGTGGACTGTGGAGTAGAGAGAGTAGAGAGCAGGCGGCGAACAAAAGGAAACGGCGTGGGTCGGTGTTTAAGAGCACGACTAACACCAGCCTCGAATCCGCAACCCTTAAATCGCCAATCCCTTTACTCGCGATCTAGGGTTTTAAACTCGTCAGCGGAGAATAGTGTCTATAAATTCAATCCTTAAATCGTAATTTAAACTAAAATTTAAATTAATTAGGGAAGATAGTTCGCGCGTTCATCATCCAGTACATGTATATTGCAAAACTACATCTAAAAAAATAGTGTTGGAAGAGCTCGCGCCGCGTCCTGGTATGTCCAAAATGCGAGCTCCTAGTCGGCGGCGAGCTCTAAGTCGCCGCCTGCCGTTGTCGTCAAGGACGATCACGTCGACGTCCATGTCATCGACGGATGCCAGTCCGGCCTCCTCATCCTCCCCGCGGATGGCGGCGACCACCTCCTCGATCTCCTCCTGCTTCTTAGAGAGCTCGATGGCGGCGGCGAGCTCCTCCTCCCCGCGCCGCTTCTTGGCCTCGAGGTCGGCGAGGGACGCAGCGAGCGCTGTGCGGACAGCCGCCTCCTCCTCCTCCTCATCTTCGCAGCGCGGGCGCGGGAGGGAAGACGCGACGAACGAGCTCGCGGAGGAAGATACCTCCACGAGCTCGAACCGCGGAGCCGGCACGGTGCGCGCGCCGGCGGCGTTGGGGGACAGAGAAGCTGCGGGGGTCAGCCCCCAGTTCGTCCAGCGCCTACAGACGCACTTCTTGGCCCCGAACGGAACGGATGCGGCGCCGCTCCTCGTCGTCGCCGCCGGGTGCGCGACGGCCACTCCCTCGTCCTCCTCCCCCCAGCACGGCCGCCGTCGAGTCCGCAACTCCCACTCCTGCTCGCCATCTCTCTCGCGCGCGGAAATGGGAGGAATTGCTCGCCGGAGTACGCGCGGAAATGCGGCGGCGGCTAGGGTTTGTGGCGGAGGGACACGGGTTCTGACCCGACTCCGCCCGCCCGGCCGGTAGCAATAGGGGCTGCAACAGGCCTTTCACAGGCCCCTGTGAATTCCGTTTACGGGTCGGGCCGTTTACAGGCGCTGTTAGCTCGATGGCCCGGCCACAAGCTCGTGTAACCGCTGGAATTTTAAGGACGTCGGCGTTTTAAGGGTGTTGTTAGACTTGCTCTTAGAGCATCTCTACTCACAGCCCGTAAGAGCATCTCCACTCGCATTCCCAGGAAGGCGTTCCTTTTTTCGTCCAGACGGCGAATTTTTGCCCAATCGCGTTCTCAGGACGCCGGTTTTGTCTGGATTTGACCCAAAATACATCCGGCGTTCCCAGGCCGATCCCGTAGCGCCGGGAACAGCCTAGGAACGCCGGATGGAGCGAAAATGAGGGTGGGCTAGTCCTGTCGGCGAGACATCCCATTTCCCACCACTAGTCGCCTCTCCCCGGCGAAGGACTCCTCCCCCCAGCTGCCTTGTCGCCACGCTTGCGTCGGCGAAGCTCCACCGGTTCAAGCCGAATTCGTGCATGTAGATAGGTCCGCCACCACCACCGCAACTTCCCCCTATAGCCTAGGCCATTTTCGCCGCCCCTCCTTCGCCGTAGCTCGGTCACACTTCGAGCTCCCACCACCTCGCCCGCCAAGTGTTCGACGATTGGCCCATTCGGCCATGGACTCCGACAATGAAGAGTTGTTCGCCTTGTTGTTGGAGGAAAAGAACGCCGCAACCGCCGAAGATGTAGAGCACGTGCAAATCATCACCTATCTCGCACGGCTGTACATGCAGACTGCAATGCCGAAGCATGGAGGCTCGGCGAAGGGTCGCCGAAAGTGCAAAGCAAGGCAGAGGGCATAGGGCTACTGCATGTTGTACGCCGACTACTTCGCCAACGAGCCACTCCATGAAGAGGTCGTGTTTCAGCGCTGTTTCAGGATGAGCCAAAAGCTCTTTCTCGAGATCGTGCATGTCGTCTGGGAATTCGACCCCTATTTCGTGTGCAAGAAAGACTGCATCGGTATGGTTGGGTTTTCCTCACCGCAGAAGTGCACAGTGGCGATGAGGTTGCTTACATACAGAGCGCCACGTGATAGTGATGATGACTATCTTCGCATGGCTGAGTCCACCGCCATCGATTGCTTGTACCAGTTCTGCAGGACGGTGATTGCAGTGTTTGGGCCACAGTACTTGAGAACACCCACTGCTGAAGACATTGATCGGATCCTCCCAGTCAATGAAAGAAGAGGATTCCCTGGGATGCTTGGAAGCATAGACTGCATGCATTGGCACTGGAAGAACTGTCCATTTGCATGGCAGGGGATGTACAAAGGCCACAAAGGACGTTGCACTGTGATACTCGAGGCAGTTGCTACACATGATCTTTGGATCTGGCACTCCTTCTTTGGCATGGCAGGATCGAACAACGACATCAACATTCTCAACTCCTCAAATGTCTTTTCGAAGCTTGTTGAGGGGCATGCTCCCCCGTGGACTTTGAGATTAATGGGCACCACTACAACAAAGGATACTATCTTGCAGATGGCATCTATCCAAGATGGCCAACATTTGTGAAGACTATCTCAAACCCGATACTCTCCAAGCATGCTTAGTATGCCAAGGAACAGGAAGCTGCAGGAAGGATGTGGAGCGAGCATTTGGTGTGCTCCAACAGAGGTTCGCAGTTGTCCGGTACCTTGCTATGACCTGGTGGAAAGATCAGATGTGGAAAGTGATGAATTATTGTGTGACCTTGCACAACATGATCATTGATGATGATAGGAAGGACCTAGTGAGTTTGGTCGAGCAGAACGAGTCATACTACAGACAGGGACCTCTTGCACAGCCTGATCACCAGGTGCTGCCAACCTGGGTTGCCTTCATCACCATGCGTCAGGAGATCCGAGAACCGGTAGTGCATCAATAGCTGCAGGATGATATGGTTGAGCACATATGGATACGCAGAGGCAACACATAGATGCCTAGCATGAATCTGGCCGAACTAGGCCGAGATATATTGTATTTTCATTGTTCGCCAAACTATGTTTAATTTTATGCCAAACTATGGTTAATTTCGTCAAGAACTATGCCGAACATTGCTATGTATTCGTATTATGCCAAATATGCCAAAAAATGGCCGAATTTGGGCAAAACCATGTCGACCTGGGAACTCGGCCTGGGAACGCGAGTGGGAAATCGGCTATTCCCAGGCCGAAAACTTCCTTCATCCGGTGCTATTTAGCTCCGGATTTCGGCCTAGGAACGACCAACGAGTGGATATGCTCTAAGCTCATCTCTACCGACCGACCCAACCCGTCTCAGCGCCCGAACGCGTCCAAAACATCCGCACAGACATGCGGAATGTGCGCGGCCTCCCAGCATCCGCACAACGCGTCCGTCTCGATCTATACGTACATCAAATTTGGGCAACGGTTGTGTCAGTCCGAACAGCGTGTTTGTCCTTGCGTGTCCTCCCTTCACCTTTGGTGGTCCCTCCCGCCAGTGGCACACAAACCACTCTACTTCTCCCTCCAAAAACAATCCCCAAATTTCCACTAGCGGGAGCGGGAGGGAATGCGATGGATCGCACCGCCATGGCCGATGATGCACCCTCCGGCGTTCCCGCCACAAAGAAGCGCGGCCGGACAAAGAAGCTTGGCAAGGACCTGACGACAGAGAAGCGGAAATCTGAGTCAGACAAGCGCGCTGGCCGGCGGGTAGCGACGAGAGCTCAACTCATCGCATCAGGCCCGAGAAGGAGCGTCAGCAGGACAACGAGTGATTCCTCGCCACGAGAAGAGGTCAACACCGACGAGCTAGCAGTGAATGCCGCCAAGCACACCATCAACATGATGAAGCAGGAGGCGTTGACTGCCGCTTTCGGTGGCACCATGGCTTTCGATAGTGGCGGTGGTGCTCTTCCCGACCTCTCCATGGCCGACGTGTCCTCTACCATCTCCGTCACTTCCATGCCACACACCTTCGCTTCGAGGCCACACTAGGATCATGGCCTCGTTCTCTCGGTTCGTTAATCACGCACGGCGTCATCGGAGGCGGGAGAGCCCGCCATCGACCTCAACCGCACTCCAACGACCGCAGACACAACCCTGGAAGCGTCGAAGAAGTGGTGGTCCATCTCCACCGCGAACATGTCGGTGCTAGTCAACCTGTTTGGCCAAATGTCTAACGAGCCGCTGACTGTCGACGGTACAGTATGGTCACGACATTTCTTTTCCTTTGCCAGTATATTGCTCCCGCCTCTTTATCATGTCCAAATTGGGTGTAGGATTTTGTGGCCAACGATGCCGAGGATGTCATGCACAACATGATCAATGAGGGTGGCGATGGCTATGGCGATGTTGTATGTAAAATGGATACATGAACTTTGTAGTTTGTTAACATGTTCTCCCACATATTTGCATCATATATAATGTTATATCCATGTTTTATATTGATTTTTGGGGATTTACCAATGATTCCCTTTATTTTGGCTATAACCCTGCAGGGCAGAAAAACCCTGTTTTCAATGTTTTTGATGTTTCAGGACCTATACGAAGTGAAATGGACCTACACTTTTAGGAATGCCAATATTTATCCACTAGAAGCATTTGGAGCACTGGAATCTCACTGGGAGGGCCAGGAGGGCCAAACAAGCCCAGGTGGCGCGCCCAGGCCTAGTGGGCATGCCACCCATGCTCGTTTGCTCCTCGACCATCTGATTGCCTTGATTTTTTTCACCACGGAGTTCTCTTGACCTAAAACCCCTATATAAGGACCCCCCAGGGCGTCCTCGAAGAGAGAAACACGAGAAACCACCAGAGACAAAAACACCACCAAACATAGTTAGATCCGACGAAGATTGGAGGGGGGTAAACTCCACCCTCTCCAACATCTCCAGCATCATCACCATGATGAAGAGGGAGTAGTCCACCTCCGGGCTATGGGTTTGTGGCGGTAGCTTGATATATTTCTCTCTTGTTCTTCATAGATCTAGTACCATATGAGCTGCTCTACATGACTATGGTCATATTTGTAATTCCTATGTGGTGGATCTTTGTTCTATGATTTGATATTTGAGATTGGAATTTATTTTGTGTAAGATGTTTTAATAGATGCATATCATGCACCATGTTCTTTATTGCTTGTTTTGATCCAACTTGTATGCAAGAACTTGTATGTGAGAAGTGTGTGTTAGATGGAGTAGCATGGGGGCAGAGATTGAATTGTGACACATAATATTCAAGATCTACTTTGGTTTTTACCTTTCTTTTGCTGCCTCACTAGGGATAACGTAAAATCATGTGCTATAGTTATCACATGACAGTGTGATGACCTTGTTAGATCAAGGTAGCATATTTGTATTGCAAACATCATATAATATTGCTCAAAGCTATACTCTGATTTGTTCCTAAATCAATATTGCATGGAGATTTCCCTTTCTCGAGGAGTATAAGAGAGATGTATTCCATCTCAAAATTAGAATGTGATGCCCATATTAATTCCTTTTATCAAGCACTTATAGAATTTTCATGAATCTTTATCATTGATGAATTGTTTTATGATCACTACAACCTAAAAAAGAGAGTAGACAAGTGAACCAATGAACCCCGGTCCAATATTTATCATAAGAAACACCTTTCCATTGCATTTACTATCATTTATAATTTCTGCAATTTATTATTTCGAAAATACAAAAAATAATTTCTCTACATACAATCATTCATAAAACCCCAAAACAACTCTATTATCTTCCATATTATCTAGTTTGTATTGATTTACTTTATTTACTTTGTTTTATATTTTATTTCATATTACTATGAAACCATGTGCTTGACACCACTTGGTGGAGTTGGGAACACAAGATAAATTGTTTTACTTTACAGGTTGCTTGAAGATGATAAGAAAAATATCCACACAATTCCCCGAGAGTTCGATATAAACCCTTGAGTCACCCTTGTGGAGAAAAGAAGCTTGCTACAACACTCTGCACTTGGAGTCCCAACGAAAAGTGGCTGTGTTTGTTGCCATCAAGACTATTTTTTGGCGCCATTTCCAGGGAATTGGTGGAGACATATCACAGTGGTCGCAGTGTGGTGAAACTCCCACGACAGCTGCCAAATTATTTTCTAGCGTTGTTATCTTCATCAACTTGTGCAACAACCCAAGCTTGGGGAGGTTGCACCACTGTAAGATTTTTCTTGTCCTTTTAGATTTTTAAAGTATTTTATTTTGTCTTATTTTTAGTCTTTTTAAGTTTTCCTTAAAACACAAAAACACATAAAAATTAGTATTACCATTTTATTTGCAAACATGGGAGAAAGAGGAACAAACCTTTGTGACTACACAAACATCCCTAATGATCAATTCATGGCTAGACCCACCATTATCACTCCTGAAATTACTGATGAAAGTTTTGAAGTAAGTCCTGGTCTTTTGAATCTTATAACTAGAGAACAATTTGGGGGGAGTGCTAGTGAGGATGCCTCTATGCATTTGCATGATTTCTGTCAAATTTGTGATATGCTAAAGTTTAAAAATGTGGAAAATGACATTGTCAAACTTAACTATTCCCATTTTCACTAAGAGGTAGAGCTAAAGAATGGTTATTATCACTTCCTACTGCTAGTATAAACTCTTGGGATGATTTAAAAGAAGCCTTCATTAAGAAATACTGCCCACCTGTTAAGATCCTACAAAACATAAATAATATCCTATCATTTAGACAAAATGATAATGAACATGTAGCACCAGCTTGGGAGAGAGTTAAAAACATGCTTAGATCTTGCCCATCACATGGAGTAAACAAATGGACAATAGTGCATTCTTTTTATAATGGCCTAAATATTATGTCAAGAAGCATTCTAGATTCCGCTGTGGGGGTGCATTTATGAGTAAAACTATGTCTGAAGCTAAAACTATCCTAAAAAGCATGCTCCACAACCATAGTCAATGGGATACTAAAATAGCACCAAACCCATCTAATAAAGTTAACTCCATTGAAGAACTAAACTCCAGGAAGTAAACTTGATGCCATATTTGCCTACATATCTAAGCAAAATACCGATAATATTCCTCTACAAGAACTAGTAACAAACACCAATGAAAGTGTAGATGTCAACTACATAAGAAACTTTGGTAGTAATGGATATGGAAACAACTATAATAACTCATATGGTAGGCCACCTTTTGTTCCTAATAAATATGCTTATGTTAATGACACTCCTAATGATTTAGAAAGCACCATGAGATCCTTTATAGCCGCTCAAAAGGAACTTAACAAGGAATTTATAGCCAGGTTTGAAAGACAAGATGCTTTGTTTGAAAGGGTAAATCTCCTAACATAAGAAGTCACATCATTCAAAAATCTTATTCCAGATCAAAAGAACCATGAGGAAACAATCAATTATGTGCAAGAAGTGATAGATAAATCATGGGAAACTCTTAATATGATGGAGGAAAATGAGACAATAATGATAGCAAATGACAAACAAGTAGAAGAAGTTAAAATGTTAAGTGAAACAAAAGAACCTCTACTTGATCCTGATAAATGTAGTTTGCATGAACTCATTAACTTGTTTCAAAAAAATTCTAATGATCCATCCTTTAATGGCTGATGTCTACGCACTTCTATTCTTGTAGACAGTTGTTGGGCCTCCAAGTGCAGAGGTTTGTAGAACAGCAGCAAGTTTTCCCTTAAGTGGATCACCCAAGGTTTATCGAACTCAGGGAGGAAGTGGTCAAAGGTATTCCCTCTCAAGCAACCCTGCAATCAAGATACAAGAAGTCTCTTGTGTCCCCAACACACCCAATACACTTGTCAGGTGTATAGGTGCACTAGTTCGGCGAAGAGATAGTGAAATACAAGTGGTATGGATAATTATAAGTGGTAACGGTGATAGAAAATAACTTGATGGCGTGGAAGAGACTAAAGGCAAACTGAAATAAAGAAGGAACCAAGCAAACATGTAATAGATCTAGTAGCAAACGGTGTTTCAATGCTAAGAAACAAGGCCTATGGATCATACATTCACTAGTAAACACTCTCATATAAATATCTTCTCTTCATGATACTACTCTTAACTACTCTCCGGTTGAACACTCTAATCGATGGTAGGGCTATAACAACACACCTCAAAGTAAGCCTTTCCCATCTAGAAACCCCACACTGTCACCTTGAGTACTAGATGAGTCCAACAAACACCACAATTTCATAAAGACATCCAACTCCAAATATAACTCATAACAAGTATTTGTAATCTCTAGCCTAAGTGCCACCATGGTGAGCACGCTGTCACTTTCACACACATGGGGAGAGCAGAGATCTATTAAGCACTTGAGTAGCAAGGTAGATCTATAGATTACAAGCTCATGATCTCAATAAGATCATGCATAGAGAGAGAGATGAACACATAGCTACCGGTAGAACCCTTAGCCTCGAGAGAGAACTACTCCCTCCTAATCATGGGAATCAACAATGGTGATGGAGATGGCGGTGGAGATCGACGGAGATGGCTCCGGGGGCACTTCCCCGTCCCGGCAGGGTGCCGGAATAGAGACTTTCTGTCCCCCCAAATCTCCCCTTCCGTGGCGGCGGTGCTGCGGAACTTTTCGTGGCTGGAGGCAGGACGAGTTAGGGTTTTGGCTTCGGGAGGCTTCTTATAGGCCAGAGGGCAAGGTCGGTGGAGTGCCAGGGGGCCCACACCACCTGGTGGCGCGGGTAGGTCTAGCCCACGCCTAGGGGGTGTGGCTAGGCCCTGGCCCTCATCCGTCTCGTATTTTGGCTCCGTGAGTCTTCCGGTAAAATAGGAATTTTGGCTTTTATCCCGTCGAATTCTGAGAATATTCATTTTCTGACTTCCTGGAACCAAAAACAGAAGAAAACAGGCAACTGGCACTATGGCATCTTGTTAATAGGTTAGTCCAAGAAATCATATGAAAAGTACTCCAAAGTGTGGACAAAACATAAGAAAGTAGATAAAACCAAGCATGGAACATCAAAAATTATAGATACATTTGCAATGTATCAACATCCCCAAGCTTAAATCCTGCTCGTCCTCGAGTAGGTAAGTGATAAAAAGAAAGAATAATTTTTGAGGTGACATGCGCCATCATAAACTTGATCAAAGTACTTGTAAAACATTCGAAGCTGGGATCATAGTACTTCAATCATAACATGAAAGACAAAGTTCTAGCAATAAGACAAAGAAACTATGTTGCAACATGAAAAGGTACAAACAAAAGATTCATGGATAACAATGCTTTGCAAGACGTTTGTTTGTTTCACAAAAAGAAAACATAGCATAGTGGCATTCAGCTTGTCCCTCATAGAGTAGCAAACATAAATGCATAGGACACCTTCAAAGTTCATAAGAGTGACTAGATACAATAGTTTA
Source organism: Avena sativa (assembly GCA_916181665.1). Classification (NCBI taxonomy): domain Eukaryota; kingdom Viridiplantae; phylum Streptophyta; class Magnoliopsida; order Poales; family Poaceae; genus Avena; species Avena sativa. The sequence continues at coordinate 450,690,392 of OV702295.1, read as the reverse complement.
AAACAAGCAATAACAAGTTATGCATCAATCAACTAGTCTTGGAACAATGCACATAGAACTAAGAATGGCCACTATGCTCTCAAAGTAGGTGCATAAAGATAGAAGGTGGAGACTCAATATAATGGTGGAAGAAAGGCCTTTTGTAAAAGGAAGTAGGGATTCAAGTCTCATAAAGAGCTTCCAAAAATTATGGTACTTATAGCTTTGAGCTCTCATTGCCCCTATCATAAGCATCTTGAAGTGATTAAGGTTAAAGTGAACAAACTATGGTGTACATGCTTGACGAAGTATAAGTCAGAAATCTCATGTCCCTTGTATACGAGGGCCGCTCCTCATGCTACTCAAGTTTAGTCACCGGTAAGTTCTTGTCATTGTAAGTACATGTGTATCATTGAGAACCGCCAACGGGGTACCCCTTGCCCGGTGATGCGGAAGAATCCCCATATCAAAATGACAAGGCAAGCAGACAACGAGCATCTCAGCATTCTTCTTATTTACCATGGGAACATGGTGCTTTTTTCTCTCTTTCCTCTTTTCATAGTATCTCTTTTTTTCTCTTTTTTCTCAATATAGGACTCTTTTTTTTATAAGAAGAATGCTTCATAAACAGCTCATTATGGTTACGCTGCAGGTTTCCACCATGTCAGCATGGATTAGACCAGCGGCCCAGGCGTTTCTCTAACACATATACATAACTCCATGGACTTACAAGCTCCCCTTTAATTTCACACGGACGACATCCATATACAAAAGAGCATGATATCAACTAGGTACAAGTACCAAGTGCAATGTTGAAAGCGTTCCCCATGAACGCATGGTTCTGCTAATTCCCAACAAATAAGTGCAAGCATATACAACATAGACGACACAATGTTTCAAATTTATTAAGGGCAAGTAAAGTAAAGTGTGCCATCAAGTTCATGAGAGCTTTAATCACTAGTTTTCTCATAACAAGTGGAAGGTAAACAAAAGCATGAATATACTTGGAATAGCACAAGCTAGTAGGTAGGTATGGTGGACTCTTTGGAATAACTTGGTTTAGGGAGTTGGATGCATGAGTGGAACTCATACTTGGTTACGGAGGCAAGCAAAAGACTGGGAGCGACAAACTAAGAGAGCAATAATGGCCATAATCATGCAGAGCGACAAAACATCATTGATCAAAGCATAAAGTGATACTACAAGTTGAAAACTAAAGGATCGTAAAGGCTATGGTTACTTTGGATAGTCATAACATGGTGTGAGCATGTGCCAAGTCAACCCAAATAAAGCATCAAGGGAGAATACCACTATACTATGCTTTAATATGCTAAAACAACGCATGATTCATCCAAGGCACATTAAGCAATATCAATTGTTTATAACAAGTCATGATACAACAAAGAATATTAAGCATAAAGCCAAAACAATATCAAGCATGGCATGACAAAGCATAGGCCACAGTCAAAAACAAGCTCTTTTTACCACAAAAGTAAGAACTTTCCTACTCTTTTCCAAACCAAACCAAACCACTTGCAAACCAATGTATGAAAGATGGGGTCCAACAAAGTTATTCAGAAAACTAAGCAAACCAAGCAAACTAAAAACCAAAATGAAAACGAAAAATAAGACGCTCCAAGAACAACACAACTGTGCATGAAACAATAAAAATGAAGCGTTAGGAAGAAACCTGGGATTTTTATTGATGAAGAAGGGGATGCCTTGGGCATCCCCAAACTTTGACGCTTGTACTTCTTGGATATTTCTTGGGGTGACACGCGTGGCATCCCCAAGCTTGAGCTTTAGTCCATCCTTCATCTCATTACTCATTCCTTCCATACACCTGAAATTTTTCCTTCATACAAAACTTCACACAATCTCATTAGCAACATTAGTGCACTTAAGATAAATAAGTCTCAAGGTTCAGTTCTAACACAAAATAAACTTCCATTAGAACACTAGCTACTGTAGCACTTCCCTCAAAAAGCTCAATTCCCCAAAAGAACTCAAGAAGGAACCAACAAGAAGCAAATGCAGAAAATGGCAGAAATCTGTCAAAACAGACCAGCAGGTAAAGACGAATTTTTTCGAAGACCTTATGTTGGTCAAATCAAAAAGTGTTGAACTAACTAAAGTTATATAACAACCTGGGTCAGAAGCACAAAAAATTACAGCTCAATCCGACATACAGAGCTCTCTCACGAATGTTTACGGTAAAGCACAAGAATCTATTTCGGGACATCAACTTTCCAAATCATTACTTCACTCTCATTAGAGGTTACTCTTGGCACAAAAAGCAAATAAAAAGGATAAGGAGCAGTTATTACTGAAGTAATAACTTCCAAGACTCATCTAAAACTCTTAGGTTATCTCCTAAAAAGTACTTTTTTTTAACGCCTTTAAGTTAGGCATGATAGTTTGAGAAGATGCTCACATAAAAAATATGAATTGAAGTAAAAGAGAGCATCAAGAAGCAAATTCAAAGCACATTTAAGTCTAACCCACTTCCTATGCATAGGAATCTTGTAAATAAACAAGTCATGAAAGCACAAAGCAACAAGCATAGGAAAGCAAAACAAGTGCAACTTCAGGATTTTCAACATAAAGAGGGGAAAGTTCATATTATTGAGACACATAAAACCATGTTTCCCTCTCTCATAATAACTTTCAGTAGCATCATGAATAAAATTAACAATATAACTATCATATAAAACATTCTTATCATGAGCCACATGCATAAAAGAATTAATACTCCCCACATAAACATAGTCATTCTTATTGATTGTAGTAGGAGCAAATTCAACAAAATAGCTATCATTATTATTTTCATCACCATAATCATCAAATATAGGAGGCATATTGTAATCATAATTAATTTCCTCCTCAATAATATGTGGACTGAAAATATCATAATCATCATTGCAATCATCATATATTGTAGGTGTAGTATCATCATAAGCAATAGAATAATTATCTTCCAAAGTGTGTTCATTTGTAAACATATCATCATTGATAGGATCATGGATAACACTAATAGTACAACAATTATTAATATCATCATTTTCAGAATTGGTACCAAAGAGATTTTCAATATCAAAAGAAGTGTGCTTTTCCCAACCATGATCACTACTATAGGTAATAGGCATAGGAACATCATCGAGTTCAGACTCATCAAAAACTATAATAGGAGCTACATGCTTAGGGGAAAATACCATTTCCTCCCTCCTTTTACTCCTCCTTTTCTTCTTTATCTTCTTCTCTTTAGGAGGGAGAGGCTTGAAAGGAAGCTTCTCCATATACCCTGGTTCATTGTTAGAGACAATAGAAGAAACTTTGGAGGATTCCTTCTTTTCATTAATAAGATCAAAACACATATTAGTCCTATCATATTTTGGTAAAACCTCATCTTCTATAATATTTTGTATGTAAGTATTTGTGTGATAATTATCAACACAATAAAGATGACAACCATGCAGGACACTATTCATATCAAAAGCACCCATATCTACCAAAGAGGTTTTTCTTGATAACTCTTCACACCCCAAAAATAATGTAAGTACATCATGATGATTAGGAGTGATCATGTCATCACAATACAAACTTGCAGTACTCACTGGATTAGAAGGGCTATTATTATGGCCTAAGCATTGGAAATTGAAATGACCCACTTCAAAGCAAAGTTCACAAATAAAAGGATAGAGGGCACAAACTTTTTTACCAAGATCATTTAGAGCCCTATACCACATTCTAGTTTTTTCATTCCTGTGGGTGATACAATATTCTTCTTCAACTTGATTACTCTCACAAAGTCTATGTATCCCACAAAAATTAACATGCTTATAAGAAATAGTTACTTTCAGAGGTTTGAGCATGTTTATTGCTATCATTAACAACAATTTCATTTTCCATGCAAGTGTCTTTAAAAGGCTCATGATACATGTCCCACTTTTCTTTAGGAGCATTAATATGAGAAGCAAAGGTTTTAAAACAATCAATAAGAATTTGAGGATCAAGACCATATTTAGCACTAAGCTCTTGAAAATCAGCAGTTTCAGCAAAAGACTTAATGCAATCATACTCATAGTTTATACCTAGTTCTTTACCTTTGTTGTTATCCCAATCTTCGGTATTGCTTTGAATTGTTTCAAGAAGATCCCACTTAGCTTTGACCTCCTTACTCGTGAAGGATCCCTCTAAACAAGTATCTAGATAGTCCTTGTAATGTCCTGAAAGCCTTGCATAGAAATTATTAATAACAATATTCCTGGGGAGCTCATGAATGGGACATTTGAGCATTAGTGACTTCAATCTCCCCCATGCTTGGGCAATACTTTCTCCATCATGAGGATGAAAATTATAAATATAATTCCTATCTTTATGAATTTCATGAGGAGGATAAAATTTAGAGTAAAAGAGAGATTCAAGTTCCTTCCACTCCAAATGATGAGGATCATCCAGTAGCTCATACCACTCCCTTGCTTTGTCCTTAAGTGATAAAGAGAATAACTTCGTCTTGACGTGATCTGTTGTAATACCTGCACACTTGAACAGCCCGCATAATTCGTGTATAAAGAACAAATGATCACCGGGATGGACAGTTCCATCTCCAAAATAGTAGTTATCCATAACACGATCAATAATTCTTGTAGGTATCTTAAAATTATCATTAGAATTACCACATATGGGAGATAAGGTATCATCAGAGCAAATTTTCTTCTTTACAACTGGGGAAGTAAAAAGATCATTTTCATAAGAACCAACTTCCCCAAGCTTAGACGTTTCCATAGCATTAGTAACAAAGGTGTTCAAAAGATTCATAGTAATAACATTGCTGCTAGTATGCAAAGAAGGTTCCAAGGGTTTTTTAATTTTCTTTTCAAAGAATTCGAGTTCTAACTTAGGAAAAAGACTAAAAAGCTCTCTATTTTTGTTGTTATTTTCCATTAAGCCTAACTAGTGAAAACAAGAAACACAAAGACAAAATTGCAGAATCTAAAGGAAATAACTTCGAGCACTCACACCGGACGATGTGAGTACCTTTTACCTTACCTCCCTGGCAACAGCGCCAAAAAATAGGCGTTTGTCGTGGGAGGTTCTTCTTCTTTAATCCTCCGGTGTGAATACCTTTTACCTTTCCTCCCGGCCAACGGCGCCAGAAAATAGCTTGATGTCTACGCACTTCTATTCTTGTAGACAGTTGTTGGGCCTCCAAGTGCAGAGGTTTGTAGAACCGCAACACGTTTTCCCTTAAGTGGATCACCCAAGGTTTATCGAACTCAGGGAGGAAGTGGTCAAAGGTATTCCCTCTCAAGCAACCCTGCAATCAAGATACAAGAAGTCTCTTGTGTCCCCAACACACCCAATACACTTGTCAGGTGTATAGGTGCACTAGTTCGGCGAAGAGATAGTGAAATACAAGTGGTATGGATAATTATAAGTGGTAACGGTGATAGAAAATAACTTGATGGCGTGGAAGATACTAAAGGCAAACTGAAATAAAGAAGGAAGCAAGCAAACATGTAATAGATCTAATAGCAAACGATGTTTCAATGCTAAGAAACAAGGCCTAGGGATCATACTTTCACTAGTGAACACTCTCATATAAATATCTTCTCTTCATGATACTACTCTTAACTACTCTCTGGTTGAACACTCTAATCGATGGTAGGGCAATAACAGCACACCTCAAAGTAAGCCTTTCCCATCTAGAAACCCCACACTGTCACCTTGAGTACTAGATGAGTCCAACAAACACCACAATTTCATAAAGACATCCAACTCCAAATATAACTCATAACAAGTATTTGTAATCTCTAGCCTAAGTGCCACCATGGTGAGCACGCTGTCACTTTCACACACATGGGGAGAGCAGAGATCTATTAAGCACTTGAGTAGCAAGGTAGATCTATAGATTACAAGCTCATGATCTCAATAAGATCATGCATACAGAGAGAAATGAACACATGGCTACCGGTAGAACCCTTAGCCTCGAGAGAGAACTACTCCCTCCTCATCATGGGAATCAGCAATGGTGATGGAGATGGCGGTGGAGATCGATGGAGATGGCTCCGGGGGCACTTCCCCGTCCCGGCAGGGTGCCGGAACAGAGACTTTCTGTCCCCCGAATCTCCCCTTCGGTGGCGGCGGTGCTGCGGAACTTTTCGTGGCTGGAGGCAGGACGATTTAGGGTTTTGGCTTCGGGAGGCTTCTTATAGGCCAGAGGGCAAGGTCAGTGGAGTGCCAGGGGTCCCACACCACCTGGTGGCGTGGGTAGGGCTAGCCTGCGCCTGGGGGGTGTGGCTAGGCCCTGGCCCTCTTCCGTCTCGTATTCTGGCTCCGCGAGTCTTCCGGTAAAATAGGAACTTTGGCTTTTGTCCCGTCCAATTTTGAGAATATTCATTTTCTGACTTCCTGGAACCAAAAACAGAAGAAAACAGGCAACTGACACTGTGGCATCTTGTTAATAGGTTAGTCCAAGAAATCATATGAAAAGTACTCCAAAGTGTGGACAAAACATAAGAAAGTAGATAAAACCAAGCATGGAACATCAAAAATTATAGATACATTTGCAATGTATCAATGTCCATCAAGCAGGATTTGGTTCTTACCTAGCAAATTATGTTGTAAAAGAAAAGATTGAAAGATATAATAGGGAAGCTATGATACCACCTAAGCTTGGAGATGTATGGATACTCAAGGTGAAAGGACATTTACTGTCATAATCACTTTTGGTGTTCCTTAACAACAAGTAGAGCCTTTTTATAGTTTGTGATTGTCTACAGGTTGATATATTACAAAGTGAAAAGGACCCTTGGCCTGCGGAACATTCCCTGCATATTTACTTGTCTCCTGGAAATTCCAGACCGGAGTCTCTGGTGTGGTCCAGAGTTTCCCCAGGAGCCTCCGGAGGGGGTTCCTATTTCCTGCCTGGGTCAGCCGGAGAGGTGGTCTAGAGCTTGGTCCGGAGGAAGGTCCGGAGTCTTTGGTCCTTGCCTCAAACTGGAGTCTCCGGTGCAGAGGGACCGGAGTCTCCGGTCCACTTGGCTCACAGAAGGGCTGGGTCATTCTGTTCGATGGTCCGGAGGCTGGTCTGGAGATTGATCGGATTCTCCGGTGTAGACCGGAGTCTCCGGTGTGCAGACCGGATACTCCGGTCTGACTTTTCTCCAATGGTGAGAAAACGGTTCAATGGAGTGAAGGGCTATAAATAGAGGACCTTATCCCCTTCCTCCAGCTGCTCGTCCACCTCAAGAACACCATGCCCATTTGAGCCATCAAATCAACAAGATCTCTTCATCCAACCATCCAAAGTCATTGATCTTTGGAGAATCAAAGGAGGAGGCCTTGATCTACAGCTTCACCAAGAGAGATCTTCATTTCCCCCTCATTCACTTGAGGGCCCCCATGCTTTAGTGTTTCTTTGGAAACCCTAGCTTTTGATTTGGTTCTTACAAGCTTGTCTTTGATTGTTTGACCGCTTGCTTATTTGGGAGCCTCCAATTAAGTTGTGGATGTGTGCCCTGAACTCGTTGTAAAGGTGTTGGCTTCCTCCTCGAAGGTTGCCATTTAGTGGAAGAGGTGAATCGAACCCCTTGGGGTGAGGTTCATTAGAGAACAAGGGAGGCTGATGACCCACAAGTATAGGGGGTGTATCGCAGTATTTTCGATAAGTAAGAGTGTCGAACCCAACGAGGAGCAGAAGGTGCTGGCTAGTGTTATGGATCAGGAATTCTCTGCAAATACTTAGCAAACGGATTTTTAGGGGTTTTCGATAAAGCAAGTAAATAAAGTATGAGTAAATGAAAGACAGTAAGAATAAATGCAGCAAGTGGCCCAATCCTTTATGCAGCAAAGGACAAGCCGGTTGTATTTCTATAGATGACCAAATGTTCTCGAGGACACATGGGAAGACTGTCAAGTGCTTTCGCTTCATATAGTCGATTAATCTTCTCTAGCTTGCTAAGTGTTGTGTGGGTGAACATGTGCTAATGTACCGTCCCATCCAAGACTTAATACATACTTGTGATTAAACCCCCTTGCAAACATCCGTAAGTACAAGAAAGTAATTAAGGTAAAACCTAACCACAACTTTAAACTCTAAGACCCTTACGTCCCTTGTGCAATGGTTTCCTAACGGGGGTTCAGGTTTCTGTCACTCCGGCAACCCCTACGATTAGTAGCCAAATACACAATGCATTCCCCTAGGCCCATATAGGTGAAGTGTCATGTAGTCGACGTTCACATGACACCACTAGAAGAAGTACACCGCAACTTAAATAACAATCTATTGAATCTTTCCCAACGCAACTCCACTACTAACAACAAGACTTCTCCCATGTCCTCAAGAACAAAACAAACTACTCACAAGACATCATATGGATCATGATCAGAGATGGAATAATGTTGTATAACAATATGAACATAAACAATAATTCAATGGTTCACTCAATAGCATCAACTACAAAGAGTAATCAACACCTGGAAAGTTTCCCCTATGAACTATGCAAGATTCAACACAATTGTTACAGCAATATGGAGATGGTGATGAGGGTGCTGATGGTGATGATGATGGTGGTGATGATGATGATGATCCCGATGAAGTCCAGCTTGATGGTGGTGTTGATGGCGACGATCTTCCCTCTTCGGGAAGGAATTCCCCTGGCAGAAATCTGTCTACCGGAGAGATCTTTCTCTCTCGGTGTTTTCCGCCCCGCAGAGGCGGCGAAATCTTTCTATGGTCGCTCCCCGAGTCTTAGGGTTTCGGGAGGAAGATATACGCCAGAGGGGAGAGGCTGGAGTGGGCCAGGGTGGCCACACCACTCCCTGGCGCGGCCTAGGCCTGCCCGCGCCATGGGGTGGTGTGGGCCCCCTGTGGCCCACCTCCACTCCATCTTCTGGCATCTTGAGTCTTCTGGAAAAATAGAATTTTCCGTATATTTTCCCGGATTTTCTGATCTTCGCGAATTTTGCCTCCAAACAGCACCTTTTCCATCAGAATCCTGACTGCAGCGGTCCATGCTCCAAAAGTCATCAACCGTGCAAAAATAGATGAAATAACATAAGTATCACCTCTCAATATGAAATATATCAATGAATAATAGTGAATTAAGACATAGAATAGTGATGCAAAATGGACGTATCAACTCCCCCCAAGCTTAGACTTCGCTTGTCCCCAAGCGAAACTGAGCTCAATAAACATGACCTCAAGTTTATGGAGTGAAGAGTCGATAAAAGAATACGGACAAGAAGCATCACATTCATCAAATACATAGATCATAATAGAAGACAACTCACTATTATACAACTCAACTTGCAATGAGTAAAGGAAACACAATAAAGATACATAGAGTAAATCATCATTGGTAATGGCAAACTTAGCTCTTGGTCGAAGAATAGTTGATGATTTGCTGAGTTCACAAATAGCTGGTTTTCAAAGAAAGCTTTCAAAGTAGTAAACTTCAAGATAAGAGCAATATGCAAAACAAGGAACATAAGAAACATGAATGCATAAATCATCATATGAATGAATGAAACACATCAACTCAAGATACTTGCTGAGATAGAAGGGAATAGGTTTACTGACTCAACTACAAAGTAAGAGAAAGGCCCTTCGCAGAGGGAAGCGGGGATTGCAAGTCTCATAAAGAGCTCCCAAAAATTATGATACTTACTAGCTTTCAGCTCTCATTGCCCCTATCATAGGCATCTTTAGGTGATTAAGGTTAAAGTGACACAACTAAGAGGATATGCTTGACAAGTTATAAATTGAAATCTCAAGCCCCTTACTTATGAGTATCGATCCTCATGCTACTCAACTTCAGTCACGAGCAAGCTCTTGTCATTGTAAATATGAGCGTATCATTGAGAACCGCCAACCTGGTACCCCTTGCACATGACACAGGAGCTATCCCATAATCAAAATGACAAGGCAAGCAGACCGTGAGCATCTCAGCGATCTTTTTATTTGCTATTTGCATAGGTTTTTATTGAGGATGCTTCATAGAATGCTCACTATAGTTATGCTGCAAGTTTCCACCATGATTAGGCACGGCTTAAGCTAGCGGCCCAGGCGTTTCTCTAACACACATATAAACTCCATGATCTTACAAGTTCCACTTTTATTTCACACCGCCGGGATCCATAAGCAAAAGAACATGATATCAACTAGGTACAAGTACCAATGAAGTGTTGAAAGCGGTCCCCATGATACATGGTTCGGCTAACTTCAACTCATAAAGCGCAAGCATATACGCAACAAAGAAGGACCCAATGGTTCAAGTTTATTAAATGCAAGAAAATAAAGTGTGCCTTCAAGTTCGTGAGAGCTTTAATCACTAATTTTCACATAACAAGTTTAATTTGGGAGGTAGACAAAACAGGAATTTACTTGAAATAGCAATAATGCTAATAGGTAGGTATGGTGGACACAAATGGCAAAGGTTTTGGTTTAAAGGAGGTGGATGCACGAGAAGAATTCCCTCTCAGTACAGGTTTTTGGCTAGCAAGGCTGGGTAGCAAGTACAAGAGTTGAAGGAAACAACCAAACATACAAGTGATAAAGGCAAATATGCAATCTTCCTTGGAAGCACAAAAGATCTTAACTAGAGAATACTAGACTTATGAGAAAATCAAGAAAGAAAGATGATGAAATTATTTTTCTCTAGAGTATTTCTATCTTTTTCTTTTCAACTCTCAAAAAGGTGCTGCTACTGACCGAGCCAGGTTTGCCAAAACCAACTAAATTAACTCAATGATCCCAAAGTGATACCAATACTAACAACAAGATCAATCATATAACCACGAATTGAAAACTAATATAAGCTACGCAAAAGGGTGAATGATAGAACTTCTCATTAATATTCCATAACGGAAACTCACACCAAGGGATACATATCTAACGAGAGAGGGGAAACTTCTATAATGCAAACCATACTACCCAATAACTCCTCTATTCATGATATGACTCTACTAATAAGGTAAAAAGATAGAAGATAGTGATATGATACCGCGGCACTCCCCCAAGCTTGGAACAAACCAAGGGGATGCCAAATCTGATGACGAATTACTCCTTAGGTGGTGGTGGTATCCTCTCGATGAGCTCCTTGATCAGTTTCCCAAAGTCCTCAATCTCGAAGGTGAGAGCACGAATCAACTCCGAGTTGTGCTCAATGCGGCCCATAATCATTTCAGTTTGTGGATCCCAGCTCTTGTGATTCTTCTTCCATTCTTCCCACTTAGAGTCTTCTTTTCCTGCATGGTTATGGGTAAAGGTACGGAAGGCACTCTTGGTGTTTGGAGAGGGTGTCCTTGGTGCCAAACAGTGACGCGGAGGCTTCCCTCCAGTTGACATCCGTGTCGTCCTTCTGATCTTGGTAGGTTTCACCACTCCAATTCTTGCAATGGTGGTGCCGGTGTGTGGACGTTGGCCTTGCTCCTCTCCACCTTCACTCTTGATCTCCTTCTCCTTCCTGGGGTCTCGGAGGTCTTTCTCCATGGGCTCCTTCCCTTTATCCTTGGAGGACACCATTGTGCTTCTAAGCTTTCAAAGAGTATGTCCTGGCAGAAACAGACCGAAACAAAAACACGACGAAAACACAATATACGAACCTCGGAAGATCCGAGGGGTTATATATTACGAAGTTTCACATCAAAAAGGAAGGTACTGGGAGAAAATGGGTCGGAGACGGAGTCCTGGGTGGCCTCACCACCTGGTGGCGTGGCCAGGGGTGGGCCCGTGCCATGGGGTGGTGTGGGCCACCCTGGCTCCGTTTCCATCCCTTTTTCGCTTCGTAGCTTTCCTTATTGACTGAAAACTGCAAAAATATAGTTGGATTATATTTTCGCGGAACTTTTCTTACCAGAACTGTTACCTAGTTGGAAATGGACTCTGCAGGTCTCTGAATTTGGTCCTCAATGAATTTCTCTGGAGTTATAACTTGAAAGACATCAACATCCTCATTGTAAGAATCTCCAGCAATATAGTGTTTGAGTCGCTGTCCATTTACTACTTGCGTAGTATTATCTTTTAGAGAAGAAATTTTTATTGCTCCTGAACGGTATACTTCTTCAATGATGAAAGGCCCTTCCTATTTTGATAGTAGCTTACCTGCAAAAAATCTGAGACGAGACCTATACAATAGAACTTTCTCACCAACATGAAATTCTCTCTTAAGTATTCGCTTGTCGTGCCATCTTTTAACTTTTTCTTTAAAGAGCCTAGCATTCTCATAGGCTTCACTCCTCCATTCATCTATAGAGCTTAAGTCAAAAAGTCTTTTCTCGCCAGCTAGCTTACAATCTCTATTTAGTTCTTTCACTGCCCAGTAAGCTTTGTGTTCTAATTCTAAGTGTAAGTGGCAAGCTTTCCCATAAACCATTTTATAAGGAGACATTCCCATGGGATTCTTATAAGCAGTTCTATAAGCCCATAAAGCATCATTCAACTTCTTAGCCTAGTTTTTTCTAGACCTATTAACAGTCTTTTGCAAGATAGATTTAATTTCTCTATTTGATAACTCTACTTGCCCGCTAGTTTGGGGGTGATAAGCTGAAGCGATTCTATGATTAACATCATACTTAGCGAGGGTCTTCCTAAAACTGCCATGGATGAAATGAGAACCCCCATCAGTCATGAGATACCTAGGCACTCCAAACCTAGGAAAGATAACATCCTTAAGCATTTTTAGAGAGGTTTCCCCGTCAGCACTTTTCGTAGGAATGGCTTCTACCCACTTAGTAACACAATCAACGGCAACAAGAATATGAGTGTAACCCTTGGAAGGAGGGAAATGCCCCATAAAGTCGAATCCCCAACAATCAAAAGGTTCAATAACTAGAGAGTAATTCATAGGCATTTCATTGCGTCTAGAAATATTACCAACACGTTGACATTCATCACAAGATAAAACAAATTTTCTTGCATCTTTAAAAAGGGTAGGCCAGTAGAAACCTGATTGTAGTACCTTTTGTGCAGTTCTATCTCCTGCATGATGTCCTCCATAGGCGCTCCCGTGACATTTACGCAATATTTCTTTTTGTTCATACTCTGGAACACATCTTCGCATAATACCATCAACCCCTTCTTTGTATAAGTGTGGGTCATCCCAAAAATAATGCCTCAAATCATAAAAGAACTTTCTTCTTTGCTGAGCTGTAAAAGTTAGAGGCAAATACTTGGAGACAATAAAGTTAGCATAGTCAGCATACCAAGGGCTTCCTCGCGAGTTCACCCCTACTGCGGCTAATTGCTCATTTGGGAAACTATCATTAACAGGCATAGGATCGAAAGAGATGTTTTCCAAATGAGATAAATTATCAGCTACAGGATTTTCAGCACCCTTTATATCTACTATATGTAGATCAAACTCTTGTAAAAGCAGTACCCATCTAATAAGCCTAGGCTTAGCATCCTTCTTCGTCATAAGATATTTAATAGCAGCATGATCAGTATGAATGGTTACTTTTGAGTCCACAATATAGGGCCTAAACTTATCACAAGCAAAAACAACAGCTAGAAATTCCTTTTCAGTAGTAGCATAGTTCCTTTGAGCAGCGTCTAAAGTCTTACTAGCATAATGGATAACGTTTAGCTTTTTATCAATACGTTGGCCAAGGACAGCACCTACAGCAAAATCACTAGCATCACACATTATTTCAAACGGTAAACTCCAATCAGGTTGTTGAACAATAGGAGCCGTAGTTAAAGCCTTCTTAAGAGTTTCAAAAGCTTCCTTACAATCATCATCAAAAACGAAGGGTACATCTTTTTGAAGAAGATTAGTAAGGGGTTTTGATATCCAAGAAAAGTCCTTAATAAACCTTCTATAGAAACCAGCATGACCAAGGATACTACGAATACCTTTAATGTCTCTTGGGCATGGCATCTTTTCAATTGCCTCAACCTTAGCTCTATCAACTTCTATGCCTCTTTCAGAAACTTTATGCCCAAGAACAATCCCTTCGTTAACCATGAAGTGGCATTTCTCCCAATTAAGAACAAGATTAGTTTCTTCACATCTCTGCAAAACTTTATCAAGGTTGTGCAGACAATTATCAAAAGAAGTTTCGTAGACAGAAAAGTCATCCATGAACACTTCTACAATTTCCTCACAAAAGCCATGAAAGATAGCAGACATACACCTTTGGAAAGTAGCAGGAGCATTACATAAACCAAAAGGCATACGTCTATAAGCATAAGTTCCATAAGGGCAAGTAAAAGAAGTTTTTTCTTGATCTTGTTGTTTAACGGCAATTTGAGAGAAACCAGAATAACCATCAAGAAAACAAAAATGGGTCTTTTTAGACAATCTTTCCAACATTTGATCAATAAAAGGAAGCGGGTAGTGGTCTTTCTTAGTGACTTTATTGACTTTCCTAAAATCGATGCACATCCTATAGCCTACTACTATTCTTTGAGGAATAAGCTCATCGTTATCATTAGGGACAACGGCAATACCTCCCTTTTTAGGAACACAATGAACAGGACTAACCCATTCACTATCAGCAATAGGGTAAATAATACTAGCATCAAGGAGTTTCAATACCTCATTCCTTACCACTTCCTTCATCTTAGGATTTAAACATCATTGGTGCTCCACTACTAGCTTCGCATCTGGTTCTATGTTGATAGAATGCTGACATATAGTAGGTGAAACCCTTTCAAATCATCCAGAGTATAGCCCATAGCTCCTCGGTGTTTCTTCAAAACTTCCAATAATCTTTCTTCTTCCTCCCCTGAAATTTTAGCGCTAATAATAACAGGATATATCTTTTTATCATCAATGAAAGCATATTTAAGATCATCAGGGAGAGGTTTTAGATCGAAGACCGGGTCCTTTTTGGGTGGAAAAGTGGTACCCAAGTCTTCTACAGGCAAGTCGTGCTTAAGCATCACTGGTTGATCACGGAGAATCATGTCAATCTCATTTCTTTCTTCCATGAAGATTTCACTTTCATGTTCCTCCACAAATTGCTGCAAAGCATTTTTAGGAGCAAGAGAAATAGAAGCAAGTTATTCAACCCTAAAATACTCATTATGGGTTTCCTCTTCGCAAGGTTCTTTAGCAAATTTCGAAAAATTAAACTCATAGGATTCCCCATCAAACTTAGTCAAGATTTTCTCCCTCTTGCAATCAATAATAGCACCACAAGTACTCAAGAAAGGTCTACCAAAAATGATAGGATAAGTTTTACTAGCGGCTGAACCAAGTACTAGAAAATCAGCAGGGTACTTAATCTTACCACAAAGAACTTCCACGTCTCGAACAATACCAATTGGAGAGATGGTCTCTCTATTAGCAAGGTGAATAACCACATCAATCTCCTCCAACTCGCAAGGATTGATTTCTTGCATAATTTCTCTGTAAAGTTCATAAGGAATAACACTAGAACTTGCACCAATATCACATAAACCATAATAGCAATGATCACCTATCCTAACAGAAAGCACAGGAACACTAGCCTTTTTAGACCTATTGGGATGTGAAACAATATTAGAAGCATACTCACAAAAGACTATGTGCCCATCTTCTACGCTTTTAGTGACAAGTTCTTTCACAATTGCTACCACAGGTTCAATGTTTATTTGTTCATCAGGTTTTACAGTTCTTTTTTCACTTTTGGTGATTACATTAGTTATCATAGGATGGTCCTTTACCTTTTCGGGAAAGGGAATCTTCTCGATATAAGGCTCGGGTAAGATGGGATCAATAATGCAATACTCACCACTTCCAATAGGAGCATAGTCTACAATATCTTTGTAAGGTGCATGGTACTTGTTCCATCCCCTTTTTGGAATTTCAATATAGGAAGCAAAAGCTCTAAAGCAATTCGTAATAACTTGCAAATCAAGACCATAAAGATTACTAATATTTTGAAAGTCATCAGTTCCCATAAAAGATTCAATGCATTCATAATCATAATTTATACCCGACTTTCTACCTTTGTCATTCTCCCAAGCTTTAGCATTGTCTTGAATACGATCTAGAAGGTCCCATTTAACTTCTTCTTCCATATGAGTGAATGATCCAGCGCAAGAAGCATTCAATAAATCTTTATCATGTAGAGGGAGCCTTGCATAAAAGTTATTGATAATAATATTGTTGGGGAGCTCATGAATGGGACATTTGAGCATTAGTAACTTCAATCTCCCCCAAGCTTGAGCTGTACTCTCTCCATCAAGAGGCCAAAATTTGTATATTTGATTCCGATCTTTATGAATCTCACTAGGAGGATAAAACTTTGAGTAAAAGAGAGGCACTATTTCCTCCCATTCCAGGGCTTGACCATTCTTCAGCAGCTTATACCATTCCTCAGCTCTTCCTTTCAGTGATAATGAGAATAACTTCTTCTTAACTTGATCTGTAGTAATACCTGCACACTTGAACAACCCGCATAATTCGTGTATAAAGAGTAAATGATCACCGGGGTGGACAGTTCCATCCTCAACATAGTAGTTATCCATAACACGATCAATAATTCTTGTAGGTATTTTGAAAACATCTTTCTCAGCAGGTGGTGGCTTATCTACTACCTTAGCAGTGGTAGTAGCATTACCAAATAAGAAACTCAGTGAATTATCCATAACGAAAATAAAGCAACTAGCAGAAGTAAACAATACTCACAGTAGAAGTTTCCTTTACCAGTTCCACTCTCCAATAGCGCTTCACTCCCCGACAACGACGCCAGAAAATAGTCTTGATGACCCACAAGTATAGGGGGTGTATCGCAGTATTTTCGATAAGTAAGAGTGTCGAAGCCAACGAGAAGCAGAAGGTGCTGGCTAGTGGTATGGATCAGGAATTCTCTGCAAATACTTAGCAAACGAATTTTTAGGGGTTTTCGATAAAGCAAGTAAACAAAGTACGAGTAAATGAAAGACAGTAAGAATAAATGCAGCAAGTGGCCCAATCCTTTATGCAGCAAAGGACAAGCCGGTTGTATTTCTATAGATGACCAAATGTTCTCGAGGACACATGGGAAGACTGTCAAGTGCTTTCGCTTCATATAGTCGATTAATCTTCTCTAGCTTGCTAAGTGTTGTGTGGGTGAACATGTGCTAATGTACCGTCCCATCCAAGACTTAATACATACTTGTGATTAAACCCCCTTGCAAACATCCGTAAGTACAAGAAAGTAATTAAGGTAAAACCTAACCACAACTTTAAACTCTAAGACCCTTACGTCCCTTGTGCAATGGTTTCCTAACGGGGGTTCAGGTTTCTGTCACTCCGGCAACCCCTACGATTAGTAGCCAAATACACAATGCATTCCCCTAGGCCCATATAGGTGAAGTGTCATGTAGTCGACGTTCACATGACACCACTAGAAGAAGTACACCACAACTTAAATAACAATCTATTGAATCTTTCCCAACGCAACTCCACTACTAACAACAAGACTTCTCCCATGTCCTCAAGAACAAAACAAACTACTCACAAGACATCATATGGATCATGATCAGAGATGGAATAATGTTGTATAACAATCTGAACATAAACAATAATTCAATGGTTCACTCAATAGCATCAACTACAAAGAGTAATCAACACCTGGAAAGTTTCCCCTATGAACTATGCAAGATTCAACACAATTGTTACAGCAATATGGAGATGGTGATGAGGGTGCTGATGGTGATGATGATGGTGGTGATGATGATGATGATCCCGATGAAGTCCAGCTTGATGGTGGTGTTGATGGCGACGATCTTCCCTCTTCGGGAAGGAATTCCCCTGGCAGAAATCTGTCTACCGGAGAGATCTTTCTCTCTCGGTGTTTTCCGCCCCGCAGAGGCGGCGAAATCTTTCTATGGTCGCTCCCCGAGTCTTAGGGTTTCGGGAGGAAGATATACGCCAGAGGGGAGAGGCTGGAGTGGGCCAGGGTGGCCACACCACTCCCTGGCGCGGCCTAGGCCTGCCCGCGCCATGGGGTGGTGTGGGCCCCCTGTGGCCCACCTCCACTCCATCTTCTGGCATCTTGAGTCTTCTGGAAAAATAGAATTTTCCGTATATTTTTCCGGATTTTCTGATCTTCGCGAATTTTGCCTCCAAACAGCACCTTTTCCATCAGAATCCTGACTACAGCGGTCCATGCTCCAAAAGTCATCAACCATGCAAAAATAGATGAAATAACATAAGTATCACCTCTCAATATGAAATATATCAATGAATAATAGTGAATTAAGACATAGAATAGTGAGGCAAAATGGACGTACCAAAGGCCTCTCGTGGCATTGGTGGTTTGAAACCACCCCCTCTCCAAACGTAGACATACTTCCCCTCAAAAGGAAGGAACTAAGGGAAACAAATCCTTGTGTCTCTGAGTGCTCCAGTTTGGTTACTTCTATCCTTTACCACACTTTACTTATCTAGTTCTTGCTTAGTACTTGTGCTAGGTTGACATATAGGTAAATTCACCTTAGTTGCACAATCTAGAAAATTTACCTTTTGTGTCAAACCCTAAATTGAAATAGAGTAAAATTTGGAGTAGCACCTATTCACCCCCCTCTAGGTTCCCATATGATCCTTTCAATTGGTATCAGAGCCTCGGCTCTTTATTCGGGCTTAACCGGCTAAGTGATTATGGGAAACACAGAGGAGGGAGAAAGTGAGGCTAGCCATCCGGTGACCATGGTAGATCTCAAGAAGTTGGAAACAAGCTTGAGCTCTATCTTGGACAACGAAATCCAACAGTTGCGCCAACTCGTTGAGAAACTTTTTAGGGATAAGCAAACCTCACCTCCTCCCTCTCAAGAGGAAACACCGCCTAACCCAAAGGCTAATGCTCCGGCTAAGCCTTTGTAGGAAGTGGCGGGGGATGAACATAATTCCACTAACTCCACCACCAAAAAGGGTGATGGGAAGGAAGAGAACCATGCGGTTCCCGGATGGTACTCTCCCGACCCTCCTATCCCTCACCCACATATAAATAATAGAGGCGACCCACCTAAGTTAGCTGTACATACTTTTGCTCAATGGCAAGTTTTAATGAAATCTCATGTGCGCAGCTCTTGCATTGATTTGTGGAATATTATTGAATAAGGACTCAAAATTGAGGATCCAACCAACTTGACTAGAAGAGAAGTGGTCAATAGACAACTCAATGCAACTGCCTTGCACATGATCCAACTTGGAGTGGGGCCAAAGGATTTTCCCCACACTGAGCACTACAACACCGCCAAGGAAGCTTGGGATGCTCTCATTGACTTGTTTGTTGGCAATGAGAGTATGAGAAGAAATAGATATGATGCCTTAAGCAATGAGGCCGAAGGTTTCTTCATGAAGGATGGTGAGGATCATGAAGACATGTATCGAAGACTCAAATCCACAGCCACCACCTTCAGGAATGTTGGTGCCTCTCACATTGATGATGCTTGGATCAAGAGGAAGTATGTGAGTGCACTCATGCCCTTCGAGCCTACTGACTTGAAGAGTCTCCAAGGAAGACACAACTACCATATCATGACCTCCAATGAAGTGATGCAAGAGATGGTCGCCTTCAAGGTTGCTGCCAAGAATGCCAAAGATGCCCGTGCTCGTGTCATTGGAATGAGTAGTGGTGTCAATCTTGCCTTGAAGGCCAAGGTTGTGGAGTATGATGAAGATGAAGGAAGTGATGAGGGACTTTCAATGAGCCACCCCAAAGATGTCAAGGTTGCTCATGGTGAATACATGGCCTTCTATTCAAGAAACTTTTGGAAAGATCCCGCCAAGGCCAAGATGGAAATGCAACGAAGAAGCAACCCCAATGGGAGAAGAGATAATGCGTCCAAGTTGAGAACTTGCTTCAATTGTGGTGACCGCTATCACTTTGTTGAAGCTTGTCCCTATGAGAAAAGAGAAGATCATGGGGGTAAACTTGTGTTGAAGAAAACCTCCAAAGCTCCCTACAAGAAACCCTTCATCAAAAGAAAATCAACCAACAAGAAGCCGAGAGAAATTGTCTTGATCACACTTGAAGAGTTCTCCTCCTCCGATGATGATGAAGATGAAGAAGAGGATACATCAAGTGGTGTGGCGACTCTTGCCACTACATCTACCCCTTCATTCTCACTCTTTGATTCTCCAAATGAGAATATCTCCAACAAGAACGTCACTTGCCTTATGGCAAGAGGAACGGAGGTATTATCATCATCGCACTCCACCTCCTTAATCAATGATGATTTTGATGATGAGTTATCTCTTGAGGTCAAAAAGGAATTAGTTGCTTTTGATGTGTTCATGAACAACTTGCAAGGGGAACACAAGAAACATGTTGTGGACCTCTTAAATCAACTTGCACACACACACAAGAACTTCTAGATGAGAGATGTCAATTAGGAAGAGAGGACATGATTGAGGTAGAAGCTCTAAATAATGCTCTAGAAGAAGAACAAGAAACTAGAATATCTCTTGAAACTAAACTAGAGGGTCTTGATGAAGCAAATGATCTCATTATTAATAAACTCATCAAGGAACGTGATCATGCTATTGCTAAATATAAAAAGGCTAAAAAGGACAAGATTGAGTTTGATGTTGTTCATGAAAAACTTGTCGTGGACTTTAGGACACTTGACAAGGCTCACAAGGCCTTGGAAAGTGAACTCTTGTCGCTCACAAAGTCTGGTGAAAAGCTTCAAACTCAATTGATCAATACTCCCTCACCTAGTACGTTCATTCCTTCTAGTTGTATAAATACACTTGAAGAACATGCTAGGTTGAAGGGGGAGCTAGCTAAGACCTCCTTTCCCAAAGGAAACAAGTCTATTGATGACCTCTTAAGCAAGCAAAGGTCAAATGGTGAAAAAGGGGGCATTGGCTTTATCTCTAAAGCCAAGAAGAAAAAGAACAACAAGAATAAGAAGGCCAAGCCCGCTCAAGAAAAGAACAAGGTCATTGTGGGAAGTAAGACCACAAGTGGCAAAACTATGTCTCATGATGATTTTGCGGGTAGTGCTAACCCTCACTATGTTTTAATGCGTGATTATTATGGTGATGTGTATGCACAATATGTTGGCCCATTTGATGTTTATATTGCATGGTCTATCTGGGTTCCCAAGACCCTTGTTGCTAACAAAAGAGGACCCATTGAAAAATGGGTACCTAAAAACTAGTTTGATCTTTTGTAGACCTATGCTTCCGGAGGGTCAAAATGGGTGCTTGGTAGTGGATGCACAAGTCATATGACCGGAAGCGCATCTAGTGTCAAGGAGTTGAGACCAAATGTTGATCAAATATATGTGACGTATGCCGACAAGTCAAAGTCTAAGGTAATGGGGTTCGACAAAGTTGTGGTTGCACACGATATCACTCTCGTGGACGTCATGCTTGTTGAGACCCTTGGCTATAATTTACTTTCAGTCCATGCTCTTGGAAAGATGGGCTTTGCCGTCTTTGTTGATAATGATATTGTGATCCTCATGTGGAGCAAGTCTCTAAAGGTCGCTTTCGTTGGGTACGTCGAGAATGACTTGTATGTGGTGGACTTCTCTAGGAAAACCATTACAAGTCCGATGTGCTTATTCGGAAAGGCCGATGTGGGTTGGCTATGACATCGCCGTGTAGCCCATGTCAACATGAGAACTTTGCAAAGCCTCCATAAGAATGGTCATATTGTTGGACTAAAAGAAAATGTTTGATTTGCCAAAGATCGTGTTTGCAGGGCATGTGTTGAAGGAAAGATGCATGATTCTCCCCACAATCCAAAGAACTACATCAAGTCCAAGAGGATCTTGTGATGGGTTCGTAGCATGGAAAACAAAAAATTTCTACCGCAAGAACGAACAAAACCCAGATCTAATCTAGATAAAAGCCAAGATCTAATCTATTAGACATGTGCAACGAGATAGATCTGTACTAACCCTCGTAGATCCGAAAGCGTTACGAGATTAGATCTCGGGGTTGATGTAGTCGATCACTTGCCGATCTCAAGATCGTGTGGACGATCCTTCTGGCGCCTCGTTCCGGCAGCGCTTCCGCAGTCGGTCACACGTGCGGAGTCGAAGCAGACCTTCATCTCCCCGTTCCAGCGAGCAGCGGAGGTAGTAGATCTTCTCCACGGAATCCCAGCAGCACGACGGTGTAGTGGTGGTGGTGGAGTAGAGAATTCTGCAGGGCTTCGCCTAATCCTGAGCAGGGGGAAGGAGGAGGAGAGAGGCGGCGGCTAGGGCTTGAAGTGGAGGGAGCAAGGGGGTGGCTCCCCCACCCCTCTATTTAAAGGAGGGAGGCGCCATGGGAGGGGGAGTCCTAGTAGGACTCCCCTCCCTCCTTGGCCGGCAGATTGGGAGGGGGGGAGGAGTCCTGGACTCCCCCACGACTCCTTGTCTTGCCCCACAAGGACTCCTTGATCGTTTCTTGGTTTTCAAGCAAACTCCAAGAAATCTCCTAGAACCTTCCAGAACATTCCGAAACCTTCTAGAATCTCCATACAAACACTCCGGAACATTTCCTAACTTAGAAAATGATCCCCAATATATGAATCTTATTCTCCGGACAATTCCGGATCTCCTCGTGATGTCCCGGATCCAATCCGAGACTCCGAACAACATTCGGTCTCCAACACATATTCTATATCTACTTAAAACAACTTCGAACCTTAAGTGTGTCACCCTACGGTTCGTGAATATGCAGACATGATGAAGACACCTCTCCGATCAATAACCATCAGCGGGATCTGGAGATCCATAATGGCTCCCACATACTCAACGATGACTTCGTGATCGATAGAACCATTAACATACGAAACCAATTCCCTTTGTCACGCGATATTCTACTTATCCGAGGTTTGATCGTCGGTATCTCCATACCTAGTTCTACCTCGTTACTGATAAGTACTCTTTACTCGTTCCATGTTATGTCATCCCTTGTGACCTAGTCACATGCTTGCAAGCTATCTAGATGACATTCCACCGAGAGGGCCCAAAGCATATCTATCCGTCATATGGATGGACAAATCCCAATCTTGGTCCATGCGCTTCAACACATACTTTCAGAATACCCAATGACACCTTTATAACCACCCAGTTACGAAGCGGTGTTTGATGTCATCAAAGTACCCATCCGGTGATGGTGATTAACATAACCTCATGGTCGAAGGATTAGGTTACTATGCATTTGAAAGCTTATAGCAATACGAACTTAATGACTTGATCTTATGCTACGCTTACTATGGGTGTGTGTCCATCACATCATTCTCCTAATGATATAACCTTGTTATTAATGACATCCAATGTCCATGATCAGGAAACCATGATCATCATTTAATCAACAAGCTAGTTCCACAAGAGGCTTACTGGGGACTCTTTTATGTTTACAAAACACACATGTATCAGTGTTTCCTTATAATACAATTATAGCATGGGATGTAAACATTCATCATAAACACAAAGATATAATAATAACCACTTTTATTATTGCCTCTTGGGCATATCTCCAACAGTCTCCCACTTGCACTAGAGTCAATAATCTAGATTACATGGTAATATACCTAACACCCATGGCGTTCTGGTGTTGGTCATGCTTTGCTCTAGGGAGAGGTTTAGTCAACGGATCTGCCACATTTAGATCAGTGTGTACTTTGCAAATCTTTATGTCACCATCTCGGACATACTCGCGAATAGCATGGAAACATAGCTTGATGTGCTTTAGCTTTCTATGTGACCTTGGCTCCTGTGCATTAGCTATGGCACCTGTGTTGTCACAGTAGATGGCCATCGGGTCCAACGCACTGGGAACCACGCCAAGTTCAGTAATGAACTCCTTCATCCATATGGCTTCTTGTGCAACCTCCGAAGCAGCTATGTATTCCGATTCAGTTGAAGATTTCACCACAATGCTTTGCTTGGCACTCCTCCAGCTCACTACAGCACCATTCAAAATAAACACATATCCAGACTGTGACTTCGAGTCATCCAGATCGGTGTTCCAACTAGCATCAGTGTAACCATTTACAACAAGCTGTTCATCACCTCCATAAGAAAGAACCATATCCTTAGTCCTATTCAGGTACTTTAGGATATTCTTGACCGTTGTCCAGTGTTCCATTCCAGGATCACTTTGATATCTGCTAGTCAAACTAACAGCATGTGCTATATCCGGTCTTGTACACAACATGGCATACATGATAGAACCTATGGCCGAGGCATAGGGAATATTATTCATCTTTTCTCTA
Source organism: Avena sativa (assembly GCA_916181665.1). Classification (NCBI taxonomy): domain Eukaryota; kingdom Viridiplantae; phylum Streptophyta; class Magnoliopsida; order Poales; family Poaceae; genus Avena; species Avena sativa. Next base: position 450,666,269 of record OV702295.1, on the reverse strand, counting down.
TCTTCTGCCGTAGCTGGACTTTGAGTCTTACTCAAGGTCTTATCTGACAACATGGGCATGAACCCCTTCTTGCTCTCTTCCATTCTAAACTTCTTTAGAACTTTGTCTAAGTATGTACTTTGTGAAAGCGCTATTAGGCGTCTTGATCTATCTCTATAAATCTTGATGCCTAGAATATATGCCGCTTCGCCAAGATCCTTCATTGAAAAACTATTATTCAAATAGGTTTTGACGCTATTAAGAAGTTCTATATCATTCCCAATTAACAATATGTCATCTACATATAGTACTAGGAATTCTACAGAGCTCCCACTCACTTTCTTGTAAATACAAGCTTCTCCATAAGTTTGTATAAATCCAAAGTTTTTGATTACTTTATCAAAACGTTGATTCCAACTCTGGGATGCTTGCTCCAGTCCATAAATGGAGCGCTGAAGTTTGCATACCTTGTCAACATCTTTAGGATCGACAAACCCTTGGGTTGTACCATATACAACTCTTCCTCAATGTCACCATTAAGGAACGCCGTTTTGACATCCATCTGCCAAATCTCATAATTGAAATATGTAGCGATTGCTAACAAAATCCTCACAAACTTTAGCTTCGCTACTGGTGAGAAAGTCTCATCGTAGTCAACTCCTTGAATTTGTCGAAACCCTTTCGTGACAAGTCGAGCTTTATAGACGGTAACATTACCATCAGCATCTGTTTTTCTTTTGAAAATCCATTTGTTCTCGACAGCCTTACGGCCATCCAGTAAGTCCACCAAAGTCCACACTTGGTTTTCGTACATGGATCCCATCTCGGATTTCATGGCTTCTAGCCATTTGTCAGAATCTAGGCTCACCATAGCTTTTTCATACGTCGCAGGGTCATCAGTGTTGTCCATCAACATGACGTTCAAGGCAGAGTCATACCAATCAGGAGTGGTACGAACTCTCGTTGACCTGCAAGGTTCAGTAGTAACTTCGTTCGAAGTTTCATGATCACCATCATTAGCTTCCTCTCCAATTGGTGCAGGCGGCACAAAAACATCTTCCGGTGCTGCGCTACTCTCTACTCCGAGAGAAGGTTCAACAACCTCATCGAGTTCTACTTTCCTTCCAGTCACTTCTTTCGAGAGAAACTCCTTCTCAAGAAAGGATCCATTCTTGGCAACGAAAACTTTGCCTTCGGATCTATGATAGAAGGAATACCCAGTTGTTTCTTTAGGGTATCCTATGAAGACGCATTTATCCGCTTTGGGTTCAAGCTTATCAGGTTGTAACTTCTTTACATACGCTTCGCAACCCCAAACTTTAAGGAACGAAAACTTAGGTTTCTTACCAAACCACAATTCGTACGGTGTCGTTTCAATGGATTTAGATGGTGCCCTATTTAAAGTGAATGCGGCTGTCTCTAATGCATAGCCCCAAAACGATAGTGGTAAATCTGTAAGAGACATCATAGACCGAACCATATCTAAGAGAGTTCGATTACGACGTTCGGACACACCATTACGCTGTGGTGTTCCCGGCGGTGTCAACTGCGAAAGTATTCCACATTTCTTTAAATGCATGCCAAACTCATAACTCAGATATTCACCTCCGCGGTCAGAACGCAGAACCTTAATCTTCTTGTTACGATGATTTTCCACTTCACTTTGAAATTCCTTAAACTTCTCAAAAGTTTCGGACTTATGTTTCATAAAGTAGACATAACCATATCTACTTAAGTCATCCATGAAAGTGAGAACATAACGATATCCACCACGCGATGCTACACTCATTGGACCGCACACATCGGTATGTATTATTTCCAATAAGTCTGTAGCTCGCTCCATTATTCCAGAGAATGGAGTCTTAGTCATTTTTCCCATTAGACATGCTTCGCATCTTTCAAGTGATTCAAAATCAAGTGATTCAAGAAGTCCATCAGAATGGAGTTTCTTCATATGCTTCACTCCAATGTGACCAAGACGACAGTGCCACATGTATGTAGAATTATCATTCAATTTTATTCGTTTAGCATCTATGTTGTGAACATGTGTATCACTACTATCGAGATTCAATAAGAATAAACCATTCATCTCAGGTGCATTACCATAAAAGATGTTACTCATATAAATCGAACAACCTTTATTCTCAGACTTAAAAGAGTAACCGTCTCGCAATAAACAAGATCCAGATATAATGTTCATGCTTAACGCAGGCACCAAATAACAATTATTTAAATTTAAAACTAATCCCGAAGGTAGATGTAGAGGGAGCGTGCCGACGGCGATCACATCAACCTTGGAGCCATTTCCAACGCGCATCGTCACCTCGTCTCTTGCCAGTCTTCGTTTATTCCGCAGCTCCTGTTTCGAGTTACAAATATGAGCAACCGAACCAGTATCAAATACCCAGGCACTACTACGATTACTAGTAAGATACACATCAATAATATGTATATCGAATATACCTTTCTTCTTGATGTTGCCGTTCTTCAGATCCGCCAGGTACTTGGGGCAGTTACGCTTCCAGTGACCAGCACCCTTGCAGTAGAAGCATTCAGTTTCAGGCTTAGGACCAGCCTTGGGCTTCTTAGCAGGTGTGGCAGCTTTCTTGCCGTCCTTCTTGAAGTTGCCCTTTTTCTTAGGCTTGCCCCGTTTCTTGAAATTGGTGGTCTTATTGACCATCAACACTTGGTGCTCCTTCTTGATATCCACTTCAGCAGTTTTTAGCATGGACGATAGTTCAGGCAACGTCTTGTTCATGCAGTGCATATTGTAGTTCATCACAAAGTTCTTATAACTCGGTGGCAGTGATTGGAGGACACGGTGAATCCCTAACTCATTAGGAATCGTTATCCCCAACTCCTGGAGCTTGTTTGCGTGCCTAGACATGGTGAGCACGTGCTCGCTAACGGAGCTTCCCTCTTCCATCTTGCAGGTAAAGAACTTCTCGGAGGCCTCATAGCTCTCCACGGCTGCGTGAGTCTCAAAAATGAGCTTGAGCTCCTTAATGATCTCGAATGGGTCGTGGTGCTCAAAACGCTTCTGGAGCTCCGTTTCTAAACCGTACAGGATGGCACACTGAATGGTGGAGTAATGATTTTTTCGAGCGGCGTAAACATTCTTTACGTCATCGGTGGCATCATCTGCAGGTGGGTCACCTAGCGGTGCTTCGAGCACATAGGTCATCTGACCAGCCTTGAGGACAATCTTCAGACCACAGAGCCAGTCCGTGAAGTTGCTTCCATTGTTCTTAAGCTTTTCTTTCTCTAGGAACGCATTGAAATTGATGGAGAGGTTCGCCATAATCTACAACAAATTTGCAAGTAGTTTAGACTAAGTTTATGATAAATTGAGTTCAATTTTAATTCTTAAATTAACTAGGTGAACTCCCACTCAAAACAACATCCCTCACATTGTCTTAGTGATTACACGAACCAAGTCCACTACACTAAGTCCGATCTTCACGAGAGAAGATGTAGTTTCATCGGCGAACAATCTTTATGTTCATCATATCACTTATATGATTCATGCTCTACCTTTCGGTATTCCGTGTTCCGAGACCATGTCTGTACATGCTAGGCTCGTCAATATTAACCTTAGTGTCCGCATGTGCAAATCTGGCTTGCACCCGTTGTATGCACACGTAGAATCTATCACATCCGATCATCACGAGATGCTTCGAAACGACGAGTCTTAGCAACGGTGCCAACTAAGGACGAACACTTTATTACTTGAAATTTAGTGAGAGGGATCATCTTATAATGCTACCGTCGCGATCTAAGCAATACAAGATGCATAAAGGATTAACATCACATGCAATTCATAATTAGTGTGATATGATATGGCCCTTTCTTCTTATGCCTTTGATCTCCATCTCCAAAGCACGAACATGATCTCCATCATCACCAGCATTGCGTCAAGGTCAGTGGCGCCGCTTCATGGTTGTCCATCATCACCAGCAACTATTACAACTACTTGGAATAAAGCTATTACAAGATGAATAGACACGCAGGTCTTAACAGAATTAAAGACAACCATTAGGCTCCTGCCGGTTGCCATATTACAACAAGGATCATTGCATACATCAAATATAATCACAATCACATGATGGCCATATCACATCACAAAACCCCTGCAAAAACAATTAGACGCCTCTAATTTTCTTTGCATGTTTTACATGGTTTGGGGCTTTCGAATAAGAACGGATCTTACCTACGAAACTGAACCACAACGTTGATACAAGTGCTATCGAGTGCAAAGTGTAGATTGGATCTATACTATGATGGGAGAGACAGACACCCGCAAAGCCACTTGTGCAAAGCAAGTTACACGTCAAGCGTGGAGCAAGTCTCATGTGCGATGACATGTAAGGTTAGCCCGAGCCGCTTCATCCCACCATACCGCAAGATGCAAAGTACACAAAGCAAAAGACGGCACGAGCACTAACGCCCACAAAACCATTGTGTTCTACTCGTGCAACAGATCTACGCATAGACAAGGCTCTGATACCACTGATGGGTTCGTAGCATGGAAAACAAAAAAATTCTACCGCAAGAACGAACAAAACCCAGATCTAATCTAGATAAAAGCCAAGATCTAATCTACTAGACATGTGCAACGAGATAGATCTGTACTAACCCTCGTAGATCCGAAAGCGTTACGAGATTAGATCTCGGGGTTGATGTAGTCGATCACTTGCCGATCTCAAGATCGTGTGGATGATCCTTCCGGCGTTGCGTTCCGGCAGTGCTTCCGCAGTCGGTCACACGTGCGGAGTCGAAGTAGACCTTCCTCTCCCCGTTCCAGCGAGCAGCGGAGGTAGTAGATCTTATCCACGGAATCCCAGCAGCACGACGGTGTAGTGGTGGTGGTGGAGTAGAGAATTCTGCAGGGCTTCGCCTAAGCCTAAGCAGAGGGAAGGAGGAGGAGAGAGGCGGCGACTAGGACTTGAAGTGGAGGGAGCAAGGGGGTGGCTCCCCCACCCCTCTATTTAAAGGAGGGAGGCGCCATGGGAGGGGGAGTCCTAGTAGGACTCCCCTCCCTCCTTGGCCGGCGGATTGGGAGGGGGGAGGAGTCCTGGACTCACCCACGACTCCTTGTCTTGCCCTACAAGTACTCCTTGATCCTTTCTTGGTTTTCAAGCAAACTCCAAGAAATCTCCTAGAACCTTCCAGAACATTCCGAAACCTTCTAGAATCTCCATACAAACACTCCGGAACATTTCCTAACTTAGAAAATGATCCCCAATATATGAATCTTATTCTCCGGACAATTCCGGATCTCCTCATGATGTCCTGGATCCAATCCGAGACTCCGAACAACATTCGGTGTCCAACGCATATTCCATATCTACTTAAAACAACTTCGAACCTTAAGTGTGTCACCCTACGGTTCGTGAATATGCAGACATGATGAAGACACCTCTCCGATCAATAACCATCAGTGAGATCTGGAGATCCATAATGGCTCCCACATACTCAACGATGACTTCGTGATCGATAGAACCATTAACATACGAAACCAATTCCCTTTGTCACGCGATATTCTACTTATCCGAGGTTTGATCGTCGGTATCTCCATACCTAGTTCTACCTCGTTACTGATAAGTACTCTTTACTCGTTCCATGTTATGTCATCCCTTGTGACCTAGTCACATGCTTGCAAGCTATCTAGATGACATTCCATCGAGAGGGCCCAGAGCATATCTATCCGTCATATGGATGGACAAATCCCAATCTTGGTCCATGCGCTTCAACACATACTTTCAGAATACCCAATGACACCTTTATAACCACCCAGTTACGAAGCGGTGTTTGATGTCATCAAAGTACCCATCCGGTGATGGTGATTAACATAACCTCATGGTCGAAGGATTAGGTTACTATGCATTTGAAAGCTTATAGCAATACGAACTTAATGACTTGATATTATGCTACGCTTACTATGGGTGTGTGTCCATCACATCATTCTCCTAATGATATAACCTTGTTATTAATGACATCCAATGTCCATGATCAGGAAACCATGATCATCATTTAATCAACAAGCTAGTTCCACAAGAGGCTTACTGGGGACACTTTTATGTTTACAAAACACACATGTATCAGTGTTTCCTTATAATACAATTATAGCATGGGATGTAAACATTCATCATAAACACAAAGATATAATAATAACCACTTTTATTATTGCCTCTTGGGCATATCTCCAACATCTTGGAGCTCCTTCATGTGGATCTCTTTGGTCCTCCATCTCATGCAAGTACTCAAGATACACTTGGGTATATTTTTTCAAGCTGAAAAGTGAGACACAAGAGAACTTCATTGACTTCATCAACATGGCTCAATGTCAACACAATGTCCCAGTATTGACAATAAGAAGTGAAAATGGTACCGAGTTCAAGAAGTACACATTGAATGGATTTCTTAGTGATGAGGGAATAAAACATCAATATTCCGCTGCATATACCCCTCAACAAAATGGTGTAGCTGAGAGGAAGAACCGGACTCTTATTGATATGGCAAGGACCATGTTGCGGAGTTTAAATCTCCATAAAAATTTTGGGCTGAAGCAATCTCCACCGCATGCCATGCATCAAATCGCCTCTACCTCTGAAAAGAATTGATCAAGACTCCATATGAAATTCTTACCGGTAACAATCCCAACGTTTTATACTTCCGGGTGTTCGGTTGTAAGTGTTTCTATCGCATTAAGGGCATTCGTTTGTCCAACTTTGATTCCAAAGAATTAGAGGGTATTTTTGTTGGTTATGGTCTCGAATCCCATAGTTATAGAATCTATGACAAGCTCTCCAGAACTGTCATACAATCTTGTAGTGTGGTGTTCGAAGAATATGATGGTCCCCAAGCGGGGCGTGTTGATGTTTGTGATGTGATGTCTACGCACTTCTATTCTTGTAGACAGTTGTTGGGCCTCCAAGTGCAGAGGTTTGTAGAACAGCAGCAAGTTTTCCCTTAAGTGGATCACCCAAGGTTTATCGAACTCAGGCAGGAAGTGGTCAAAGGTATTCCCTCTCAAGCAACTTTGCAATCAAGATACAAGAAGTCTCTTGTGTCCCCAACACACCCAATACACTTGTCAAGTGTATAGGTGCACTAGTTCGACGAAGAGATAGTGAAATACAAGTGGTATGGATATAAGACAACGGTGATAGAAGATAGCTTGATGGCGTGGAAAAGACTAAAAGCAAACTGAAATAAAGATGGAAGCAAGCAAACATGTAATAGATCTAATTGCAAATGGTGTATCAATGCTTAGAAACAAGGCCTAGGGATCATACTTTCACTAGTGAACACTCTCATATAAATATATTATCTTCATGATACTACTCTTAACTACTCTCCGGTTGAACACTCTAATCGATGGTAGGGCTATAACAGCACACCTCAAAGTAAGTCTTTCCCATCTAGAAAACCCCACACTGTCACCTCGAGTACTAGATGTTCCAACAAACACCACAATTTCATAGAGACATCCAACTCCAAATATAACTCATAACAAGTATTTGTAATCTCTAGCCTAAGTGCCACCATGGTGTGCACGCTGTCACTTTCACACACATGGGGAGAGCAGAGATCTATTAAAGCACTTGAGTAGCAAGGTAGATCTATAGATTACAAGCTCATGATCTCAATAAGATCATGCATAGAGAGAGATATGAACACATAGATACCGGTATAACCCTTAGCCTCGAGAGAGAACTACTCCCTCCTCATCATGGGAATCAGCAATGGTGATGGAGATGGCGGTGGAGATCGATGGAGATGGCTTCGGGGCCACTTCCCCGTCCCGGCAGGGTGCCGAAACAGAGACTTTCTGTCCCCCGAATCTCCCCTTCGGTGGCGGCAGCACTGCGGAACTTTTCGTGGCTAGAGGCTTGATGATTTAGGGTTTTGGTATCGGGAGGCTCTTATAGGCGAAGGAGGCAAGGTCGGTGGCCAGCCAGGGGGCCCACACCATGCCCTGGCGCGGCCTAGGCTGGCCCGCGCCAAGGAGGGGTGTGGCCACCCTGTGGCCCCTCTCCGACTCTCCTTCTGGCTCCGTGAGTCTTCCGGGAAAATAGTAACTTTGGCTTTTGTCCCGTCCAATTCCGAGAATATTCATTTTCTGACTTCCTGGAACCAAAAACAGCAGAAAACAGGCAACTGGCACTCTGGCATCTTGTTAATAGGTTAGTCCAAGAAATCATATGAAAATTACTCCATAGTGTGGACAAAACACAAGAAAGTAGGTAAAATCAAGCATGGAACATCAAAAATTATAGATACATTTGCAATGTATCAACATCCCCAAGCTTAACTCCTGCTCGTCCTCGAGTAGGTAAGTGATAAAAAGAAAGAATAATTTTGAGGTGACATGCACCATCATAAACTTGATCAAAGTATTTGTAAAACATTCAAAGCTGGGATCATAGTACTTCAATCATAACATGAAAGATAAAGTTCTAATCAATAAGACAAAGTGGCTATGTTGTAACATGAAAAGGCACAAACAAAAGATTCATGAATAACAATCCTTTGCAAGACGTTTGTTTGTTTCACATAAAGAAAACATAGCATAATGGCATTCAGCTTGTCCCTCATAGAGTAGCAAACATAAATGCATAGGACACCTTCAAAGTTCATAAGAGTGACTAGATACAATATTTTAAAACAAGCAATATCAAGGTATGCATCAATCAACAAGTCTTGGGACAATGCACGTAGAACTAAGAATGGCCACTATGCTCTCAAAGTAAGTGCATAAAGATAGAAGATGGAGACTCAATATGTATAGTGGAAGAAAGGCCTTCATAGAAGGAAGTAGGGATCCAAGTGTCATAAAGAGCTTCCAAAAATTATGGTACTTTTTAGCTTTCATCTCTCATTGCCCCTATCATAAGAATCTTGAAGTGATTAAGGTTAAAGTGAACAAACTATGGTGTACATGCTTGACGAAGTATAAGTTAGAAATCTCATGTCCCTTGAATACGAGGGCCGCTCCTCATGCTACTCAAGTTTAGTCACCGGTAAGTTCTTGTCATCGTAAGTACATGTGTATCATAGATAACCACCAATGGGGTACCCTTTGCCCGATGATACGGAAGAATCCCCATATCAAAATGACAAGGCAAGCAGACAACGAGCATCTCAGCAATCTTCTTATTTACCATGGGAATATGGTGCTTTTTTCTCTCTTTCCTCTTTTCATAGTATCTCTTTTTTTTCTCTTTTTTTCTCAATATAGGACTCTTTTTTTATAAGAAGAATGCTTCATAAACAACTCATTATGGTTACACTGCAGGTTTCCATCATGTCAGCATGGATTAGACTAGCGGCCCAGGCGTTTCTCTAACACATATACATAACTCCATGGACTTACAAGCTCCCCTTTCATTTCACACCAACGACATCCATATACAAAAGAGCATGATATCAACTAGGTACAAGTACCAAGTGCAATGTTGAAAGCGTTCCCCATGAACGCATGGTTCTGCTAATTCCCAACAAATAAGTGCAAGCATATACAACATAGACGACATGATGGTTCAAATTTATTAAGGGCAAGAAAAGTAAAGTGTGCCATCAAGTTCGTGAGAGCTTTAATCAGTAGTTTTCTCATAACAAGTTTAATTTGGAAGGTAAACAAAAACAAGAATATACTTGGAATAACATATGCTAGTAGGTACGTATGGTGGACTCTTTGGAATAACTTGGTTTAGGGAGTTGGATGCATGAGTGGAACTCATACTTGGTTGTGTAGGCTAGCAAAAGACTGAGAGCGACAAACTAGGAGAGCAATAATAGCCATAATCATGCAGAGCGACAAAACATCATTGATCAAAGCATAAAGTGATACTACAAGTTGAAAACTAAAGGATCATAAAGGCTATGGTGACTTGAGATAGTCATAACATGGTGAGCATGTGCCAAGTCAACTAAAATAAAGCATCAAAGGAGAATACCACAATACTATGCTTTAATATGCTAAAACAACACATGATTCATCCAAGGCACATTAAGCAATCTCAATTGTTTATAACAAGTCATGCTACAACAAATAATACTAAGCATAAAGCCAAAACAATATTAAGCATGGCATGACAAAGCATAGGCCACAGTAAAAAACGAGCTCTTTTTACCACATAAGCATGAACTTTCCTACTCTTTTCTAATCCAAACCAAACTATTTGAAAACCAATGCATGAAAGAGGGGGTCCAACCAATTTATTCAACAAACTAAGAAAACCAAGCAAATTAAAAACAAAAACAAAAAGGAAAAAGAAGACGCTCCAAGAACAACACAACTGTGCATGAAACAATAAAAATGAAGCGTTTGGAAGAAACCTGTGATTTTTATTGATGAAGAAGGGGAATGCCTTGGGCATCCCCAAACTTTGACGCTTTTACTTTTTGGATATTTCTTGGGGTGACACGCGTGGCATCCTCAATCTTGAGCTTTAGTCCATCCTTCATCTCATTACTCATTCCTTCCATACACCTGAAATTTTCCTTCATACAAAACTTGACACAATCTTTATTAGCAACATTAGTGTACTCAAGGTAAATAAGTCTTAAGGTTCAGTTCTAACACCAAATAAACTTACATTAGAACACTAGCTACTGTAGCACTTCCCTCAAAAAGCTCAATTCCCCAAAAGAACTCAAGAAGGAACCAACAAGAAGCAAATTCAGAAAATGGCAGAAATCTGTCAAAACAGACCAACAAGTAAAGACGAATTTTTTCGAAGACCTTCTGTTGCTCAAATCAAAAAGTGTTGAACTAACGAAAGTTAGATAACAACCTGGGGCAGAAGCACAAAAATTCACGCCTCAATAAGATGTTCAGAGATTTTACACGAATTTTTACAGTAAAGCACAGAAATCTGTTTCGGGACAACAACTTTTCCAAGCATTACTTCTCTCTCATTAGAGGTTACTCTTGACACAAAAAGCAAATAAAAAGGATAAGGAGCGGTTATTACAGAGGTAATAACTTCCAAGACTCATCTAAAACTTTTGGGTTATCTCCCAATAAGTACTTTTGTTTAATGCCTTTAAATTAGGCATGATAATTTGAGAAGATGCTCACATAAGAAATATGAATTGAAGTAAAAGAGAGCATCAAGAAGCAAATTCAAAGCATATTTAAGTCTAACCCACTTCTTATGCATAGTAATCTTGTAAAGAAACAAGTCATGAAAGCACAAAGCAACAAGCATAGGAAAGCAAAACAAGTGCAACTTCAAGACTTTCAACATAAAGAGGGGAAACTTAATATTGTTGAGACACATAAAACCATGTTTCCCTCTCTCATAATAACTTTCAGTAGCATCATGAATAAAATTAACAATATAACTTTCACATAAAACATTCTTATCATGAGACAAATGCATAAAAGAATTAATACTCCCCACATAAACATAGTCATTCTTATTAATTGTAGTGGGAGCAAATTCAACAAAATAGCTATCATTATTATTCTCATCACCATAATCATCAAATATAGGAGGCATATTGTAGTCATAATTAATTGCCTCCTCAATAGTAGGTGGACTGAAAATATCATACTCATCATTGTAATCATCATATATTGGAGGTTTGGTATCATCATAAGCAATAGAATAGCTATCTTCCAAGGCTGGGGAACTAAAAAGATCATTTTCATAAAAACTAGCTTCCCCAAGCTTAGACTTTTCCATAGCATTAGCAATAATGGTGTTCAAAGAATTCATACTAACAACATTGCTATTAGCATGTAAATAAAGTTCCATAGGTTTTTTAATTTTCTCTTCAAACACTTCATGTCCTAACTCAAGATAAATACTATAAAGCTCTCTAATTTTTGTTGTTGTTTTCCATTAAGCCTAATTAGTGAAAACAAGAAACAAAAAGACAAAATTGCAGAATCTAAAGGAAATAACTTCGAGCACTCGCACCGGAGGATGTGAGTACCTTTTACCTTACCTCCCCGGCAACGGCGCCAGAAAATAGGCGTTTGCCGTGGGAGGTTCTTCTTCTTTAATCCTCCCGTGTGAATACCTTTTAACTTACCTCCCCAACAACAGCGCCAGAAAATAGCTTGATGTCTATGCACTTCTATTCTTGTAGACAGTTGTTGAGCCTCCAAGTGTAGAGGTTTGTAGAACAGCAGCAGATTTTCCCTTAAGTGGATCACCCAAGGTTTATCGAACTCAGGGAGGAAGTGGTCAAAGGTATTCCCTCTCAAACAACTCTGCAATCAAGATACAAGAAGTCTCTTGTGTCCCCAACACACCCAATACACTTGTCAGGTGTATAGGTGCACTAGTTCGGCGAAGAGATAGTGAAATACAAGTGGTATGGATATAAGACAACGGTGATAGAAGATAGCTTGATGGCGTGGAAAAGACTAAAAACAAACTAAAATAAAGATGGAAGCAAGAAAACATGTAACAGATCTAAATGCAAACGGTGTATCAATGCTTAGAAACAAGGCCTAGGGATCATACTTTCACTAGTGAACACTCTCATATAAATATATTATCTTCATGATACTACTCTTAACTACTCTCTCGTTGAACACTCTAATCGATGGTAGGGCTATAACAACACACCTCAAAGTAAGTCTTTCCCATCTAGAAAACCCCACACTGTCACCTTGAGTACTAGATGGTTCCAACAAACACCACAATTTCATAAATACATCCAACTCCAAATATAAATCATAACAAGTATTTGTAATCTCTAGCCTAAGTGCCACCATGGTGTGCACGCTGTCACTTTCACACACATGGGGAGAGCAGAGATCTATTAAAGCACTTGAGTAGCAAGGTAGATCTATAGATTACAAGCTCATGATCTCAATAAGATCATGCATAGAGAGAGATATGAACACATAGCTACCAGTATAACCCTTAGCCTCGAGAGAGAACTACTCCCTCCTCATCATGGGAATCAGCAATGGTGATGGAGATGGCAGTGGAGATCGATGGAGATGGCTTCGGGGGCACTTCCCCGTCCCGGCAGGGTGCCGAAACAGAGACTTTCTATCCCCCGAATCTCCCCTTCGGTGGCGGCGGCACTGCGGAACTTTTCGTGGCTAGAGGCTTGATGATTTAGGGTTTTGGTATCGGGAGGCTCTTATAGGCGAAGGAGGCAAGGTCGGTGGCCAGCCAGGGGCCCCACACCATGCCCTGGCGCGACCTAGGCTAGCCCACGCCAAGGGGGTGTGGCCACCCTGTGGCCTCTCTCCGACTCTCCTTCTGGCTCCGTGAGTCTTCCGGGAAAATAGTAACTTTGGATTTTGTCCCGTCTAATTCCGAGAATATTCATTTTCTGACTTCCTGGAACCAAAAACAGCAGAAAACAGGCAACTGGCACCGTGGCATCTTGTTAATAGGTTGGTTCAAGAAATCATATGAAAAGTACTCCAAAGTGTGGACAAAACACAAGAAAGTAGGTAAAACCAAGCATGGAACATAAAAAATTATAGATACATTTGCAATGTATCATGATGTAGATGATGAAATGCCTCAGGATGCCATAGGAAGAATGGGTGCGGGTTTCATCCGTCCTGTTGAGGAACCCCTTATGGCGGATCGAGAAGAACTATGCTCTACTCATGTGGAGTCCTCATCTTCACAACATCATCAAGCTCCTATCGAGGGGGACAATGACCCATGCCAAAGACAAGTTGTGAACCCTCAACCTGTTGATCAAGTTGAAGCATCTAGCCAGGAGGTACTTGGGTCACCATTTGATAGAATGTCCATTGGGGCTGAGGCTATTACACAAGGAAGATCTATAGAAACTGCCATAAGGGAAGCTCGATGCCTGTCTAGAAGTATGCTTGATCAAGACCAAGGTCAATATGTGCCTCTTGTAGAAGAAAATGATTCCAATGATGATCAAGGTCGAGTTGATGGTCAAGACGAGGACCAGAATGATGAAGTGATGCCCTCAAGGAACAACAAGGAGATCGAAACTCATCGCCAAGCTAGAATGGATAGAATATTGGAGTTGAGAGACCACACTCTTGAGAATGTGGTAGGAGATCTAAGAAGAGGGATATCTACTCGAGCTCAATTAAAGAACTTTGGTGAGCACCAAGCTCACATTTCCATGGTGGAACCAAATAAAGTATGGGAAGCTCTTGAAGATTCGGATTGGTTGGATGCAATGCACAAAGAGCTCAACAATTTTGAGAGAAACAAAGTATGGAAGTTAGTTGAGAAGCCAAAATATTGCCGCAATGTAATAGGCACCAAGTGGATATTCAAGAACAAGCAAGATGAGCATGGAATTGTTGTGAGGAACAAGGCAAGATTGGTTGCACAAGGGTTCTCTCAAATTGAAGGCATTGATTATGGAGAGACTTATGCACCCGTGGCTCGCCTTGAGTCCATCTGTATCCTTCTTGCTTATGCGGCACATCATAAATTTAAATTGCAACAAATGGATGTAGAAAGTGCACTTCTTAATGATCCATTACAAGAGTTGGTATATGTGAAGCAACCCCCGGGATTTGAGGATCCCAACTTTCCAAACCACATCTACAAACTCGATAAGGCACTCTATGGGCTCAAACAAGCCCCACGCACGTGGTATGAGCACCTTAGAGAGTTGTTGTTAGATCGTGGGTTTGAGGTTGGAAAAATCGATCCCACTCTTTTTACTAAGAAGGTCAATGGGGAACTTTTTGTATGCCAAATATATGTAGATGATATTATCTTTGGCTCATCTAACAAGGATTTTAATGATGAATTCTCAAAGCTTATGACTGACAGGTTCAAGATGTCTATGATGGGAGAATTAAGAGTATTTCTTGGTTTTGAGATCAAGCAAATGAGAGAAGGAACATTTTTCAACCAAGCCAAGTATACTCAAGATATGCTCAAAAGATTCAACATGAAAGATCTAAATGGAGCTCGCACTCCCATGGCAACAAAGACTCATCTTGAACTAAACCCAAATGGTAAAGATGTGGATCAAAAGGTATACCGGTCCATGATTGGCTCTTTGCTTTACCTTTGTGCATCTAGACCCGATATTGTGTTGAGTGTAGGAGTGTGTGCAAGATATCAAGCGGCTCCTAATGAAAGCCATTTGATGGCGGTCAAGAGAATCTTTCGATATTTGGTCCATACCCCAAACTATGGTATTTGGTATCCTAGGGGCTCAACTTTCTCTCTTTGTGGATATACGGATTCGGATTGGGCTGGTGACAAGGATGATAGGAAATCAACCTCCGGGACTTGCCAATTCCTTAGGAGGTCCTTGGTGTGTTGGTCTTCTAAGAAGCAAAATTGTATATCTCTCTCCACCGCCAAAGCCGAGTATGTGGCAGCTTCTAGTGCTTGTACTCAATTGCTATGGATGAGGCAAACTTTAAAGGAATACGGTGTCCATTGTGACAAAGTGCCTCTTCTATGTGACAATGAAAGTGCTATCAAGATTGCCTATAACCCAGTGGATCATACAAGGACAAAGCATATTGAGATTTGTCATCACTTCATTAGAGATCATGTTGCTCGAGGTGATATTGAGCTATCCTATGTGTCAACCAAATACCAACTTGCCGACATATTCACGAAGCCACTTGATGAAGCAAGATTTTGTTATTTGAGGAATGAACTAAATATCATAGATTCTAGGAGCTTGACTTGATCACCTTGCATACTCACCTATGTCTTGACCCTTATTTGGTTAGGTGCAGACATAGAGATAGGGGAGTGCGGTCCTAATACATTGGACTATCCCTCCCCCCATAATGCCAACATTAAGAAATTCAATCCTCTTAATATCATTTTGTGATATGTGAGCTTTATTGATGAGTAGTGGCCATGAACCCAAGGATAATTCTTCGTGGTGTCATGCCACAACCTCTTACATGGTGGCCTCGGCCACCACCCTCTTCTCATTGAAGAGTTGGTTCTTAGTTGGGGTTTATTTGGCGCGTTAATTAACATTTGAATGGATTTCTGTGGTCTCTTTGATTCTTCACAGTAGGTCATCTTAACCCAAGCCTCTTTCTGGTCCTGTAGGTCATCTATCCTGTAACCCCATACACAAATCTTGGAGTTTTTGGTCGAGGAGGACCAAACTCTCCGGTGTGCTCACACCGGAGTCTCCGGTCTAGACGGTTTCTGGCCACTTAGAGGGAGGACGGCGTGAACTGAAATAGACAGTTTCATTCATCCACCCCCGTCCTTCCCTCACTACCCCGTCACCTCCACTCCCAAATCTCCTCCCCGGAGGTCAAGAAGCCCCCGGGATTCGCCGTGCCGCCGGCCAATCTTCTCCCCTCCACCATTGGGTGATTCCCAACAGTGGAATCAATCCCATGGACAGATCTGGTTCTGGCTCTCATCGTCCTCCTCGCACCAAGGCCAAGATGAAGAGAGCGGATCCTCGCTATGATTCGTCTGAGGGTCAGTACATTGTGTCCCCGTCTAACCGAAGACAGCATGCCCGTGATGCAGCCTATATGAGGAGGGAGAATGAAAGGGCTGAGGAAGAGAACCGTGACAAGAGGGAAAAATACGACAACCTTCAGTCTTTGGCCCGCATGTCAAAGCAGGAGTACCGTGAGCTACGCAAGACTACTTTCTATGCATTACCTCGCAACAGCGAGGGCCCATGCTATTGGAGGAAGGAGCAAGCTATCTTCATGAAAGACATTTACAGCGTGCTCAAGAGATCACCTGTGTGCCCCCAGAAGTACCTGAGTGTTGAACATATGAGGAAGAGCTCCTACTTCTCGGATGCACTGTGGATTAGTGAGAAGTTAGGGTTGTTCAACTTGATGGAGCTCCATGAAGACTACAACATCACCCTTGTGCAGCAGTTTTATGCCACGGTTGTGTTTGGGACTGACCAAGCCAGGACTATGACTTGGATGACTAGAAACCACCGCTGTTCTACAACTTTCTATGACTTTGCTGAGACCATCTTTGAGACATTCTAGGGCGTGTCTACTCATGTTAGGGTGCGCATGCACTCAACAGCTCTTGGGGTGAACAAGAACAAGCTTGCCCCTTTATATGGTAGCGAGGGTGTTGTGGGCGGGTCCAAGGGACTCAAGCCTCTCTACAATCTGATGTTGAGGATCTTCCGCTAGACCATTTCCCCTAGTGTTGGGAATGATGATGCCATCAGATGTGGTTTGGTCAACTTGTTGTATCATACCCACATGATTTACATGGCTGGCCCCGAGGCAGATGCAGATCCTATTGATGTTATGGATTACATATTTGAGGAGATGTACCATGCCATTTTATACAAGAAGGCTCCCCATATGCACCACTTGTCATGAGACTCATCAACACACAGGAACATGGTTCTCCACTTGCCTTGCCTCTCAACCTTACCGAGCACACTCGTGTATCTCTACAGCAGAAGGGGGACATGAGGGATCCTCCTAGAAGCTCCCATGCCCATGTGGAGGAGGAGATCTCAGAGACCGAGAGGGCCCCCTCTCCTACTAGGGCTCGGAGGAAGAATGCTTCCAATGCACCTCTTCCTCCCATGACACATGACTATGTACATGAGAAGGTCAAGAAGGCCTCATTCTGGGAGAGGACCCTGTGTTGCATGAATGTGGACATCCGTAAGCAACATCATGCCTCCTACAAGAGCAACCGTCGCATAGAGAAACTACTCAAGGAGATCAAGGCTCAGGGTGAAGTGAATAATGAGGAAGGTGAGGATGAGTACACTGATGAGCATGGCGCTCAGCCATCCACCGAGTCAGATTACACTCTTTCTTTTGGTGCATGGAATGCCCAACAGGACAGCTTGGTGGATTGGAAGACCTTTTCTGATGTCACGTCTGGATATGGGTACCAAGGTACCTCCTCTTCTCGCCCTCACGACAAAGGACCTGCAGCTCCAGATGGTGATGAGGACTATGATGATGATGATGATGAGGATCAGGATATGGATGAGGAGGACGAGGAGGAGGATGACGAGGACTACTGATCCGTTGGGGCGCTAGCTTAGGTCTTTTCCCTTTTCGGCGTTTCGATACCAAAGGGGGAGAAGACATTGTCATCGGGATTTGCATGGGCTTGGGCTATTTTATTCTTACTAGAAAAAAGCCCCTGCGTTGCAACGGAAAAGACAAAAACAATTTTTTGGTGAAAAACATCGACTCAATTTAAATTTTGCCCTAAATTCAGTTAACCCGTGCGAGCCTAGCGAGCCTAGCTTCAGTTAGTCCTTTTGTCTTAATATATACTTCTTATTTGATTTGATCTTTTGAATTTTGTTGTAAACTTTTTGTTTAATCTACATTTACATAGTCCGTTTAAATATGTGGTTTTAATTCTGGCCAATAGAAAGAATTCAGCTTCTAGTGGCACATCTTGGTGGCCAATAGTTGCAAACAAAGCTACTTGAGGCAGATCCTGGAAGACAGTATGCCTATCAACTTCCTCTCGTGGGTGTTCAATTCCATCTCTTATATCTCCTAACTCTAGGAGCCACCAGATCAGACCTCTTTCGACCGTAGCGCCATGGGTCGCTTGGGCCGTCACCATGTTCACCATCAATTAGCACCTCCAACAAATTTGAATCAGGCCGACCGCAAGCTACTCCTCTGATCGGATTTAGGGTGACAATAAGAAAGTAATCCAGATTGGGAAAAGAAAGTTAAAAAAGTCAGAAAAATACGGTGCGAAGAGCATCCACAATGCACTAGCCGTATTTTTTTTCAAGAAATCTAACAAAACATTGGCATCTTTTCTTGTCCCTCTTGTTCGCTACTGACCAACTGACAATTATGCAAAATCTAGTCAAAATATAATTAGAAAAAGGAATTTATAAATCTAATAGTAAATATGCATGTGCGTTGCAACGGGAGAGAATTAATAGGATAATTTGGAAACCATTAATAGGAACTATTTCACATAGAACATGTACCGGACTTCTTATAAATAGGTCAAAGTGGCATTGGATCGATCGATTGCAATGCAATATCGGGAAATTTATCTAGTGGCAAAGTAGGGTTTTTATACCACCTAGTTGCAAATTAAGTTGTGGCATATCAAATAATGAGGGGGAAAATTCTAACTTGCACGAATAGAGTACACATCCAAATGGAGTGCAATATGATTGATTATTTCCAAAACTTCTAGTCCATTGAGCAGAACATGATAGATGTTCTCAGTTACCATAGTATCCCATGTTTTTGTTCTACTGAAAAATCCTAGTAATGGCCATTCATGTTTGCAAATATGTAAAAAAAACTAAATCTATAATTATAAATGAGTACCTTGTAATAGTAAAGTGCATCAATGTGGAGACAGGAACATGCCATGATAGTCTACCATATAATTTATGAACATGAATGCATCAACATTGACTCGGAACATGCACCTAAAAGTATCTTGGACATCATATTTTCGAGGGCAGTCTTGCGCATAATTATAAGCATGTATCAAGCACACTCACATCCACAGATGGCGTAGATGGATGCCATGAATATTTGATGCTTGTACTACAACCAAATCCAGGGCCATGATATGCATTGTTAGTTAGTGTGTCCTTTAGCATCATCAGTGGCATATATTTGTCACCCTGAACAAAGCAACAGACCGTTAGGTAAGGTAAATACCAAAAAAATATGCACATATGTGGCAAAGCAGAGAAGAACAATAACCCCAATAGCACTAAATTAGCACGATTAAACCTAAGACTTTAGCAACCACTGATTTTCAGCCAGTGGCAAACAAAAAGTGATCCTGGTTGCGTTTCTTTCAAAGGAAAAAAAGATGAAGCTGATATATGTAGATTTATCGGATGAAACGTAAGAATAAGGCAGGTGTAGCTGAGTTGCTTATTAAAAAAAGACCAATCCTGACTCGATGCAAACTGAACTTGTTAACAGACCAACCCGTGCTCTGCTGCACCTTCTCTCAATTTCCAGGTGAAGAGACGGAGAGAAACACCAATAAATCCATCTCAATCAGCAGCGGGGTGGATCCCAAAGGAATGCATGCATCATCCCTTCGACTCGCCAGCAGGTAGCTCGCCACGCAGGGATCATCATCTTCAATGAACATATTTTTCTGAAGTTCCAAAATGAAACACCATGAACAATAAATTAGCTCCAGGGTCATGGAAAGCCAATGAGATAATCTTATAACTGATAGGCACACTTTCAGATATTAGACAAACCTTTGTGACTGTTCATTCAACATAAGATTCATATGAACCTTCTTTTGCGCAACCTCGATCAACAAAATCTTTTAAAGAATGATGATAGATTATCTCAAGGATATCCCTATATAACTGATGGCAAGAGGAACAATTCCATAATAATTGTATCAACAACTTTTACAAAAAATATGGTGTTCAAGGGATATTATGTAATTCATTTTTATATTGATATTCTATTTTCTAAATCCGCGACCCTAATATAATGAAACCATAGTAACTTCAGTCTGTAAAATAATTCTATGGAATTCTTCGTTTGCACCTCACCTTTTTGCTACATTTTTATCTCTATTCTTTCTGCAGCACGTCGTCCATATTCATTGTGTACCGTATGAGATCCTACTAAGTATTTTAAATCTCTTAATCTGGGATATCTGCAGCGTAAACAACAACATGAGTGTTTAGTGTCCGAAGAGATCAAATAATGCATGTCAGTTCAGATCTACAAACAGGCATGCATCTGTACACACAAGGATTATGTTCTGGTTCCCTCAAAAAAAAATTATGTTCTGGTGTGTATCCATTGAAACAATTGAAGCAAATTGTCCATGTGTCCTGTTCAAAAGAAGGCAATGAATTCTCTAATCGAATATATAGAAATCAGGTAGATTGAAGTTGGAATCCACAAAGAGGGCCGAAGATCGGAAGATGGTACAAACCTGTGATGCTTCTCTGCTGTAGCTAATCGAGGGGTCAGGTCATGCAGAGTCAATCAGATTGAACTATGACGGGAAATTAAAAGAACTCCTCCAACGTCGTCTGCCTCAGCAGATCGCCATCCTCTAGCTAAAAAAGTGTAATCAGTTGGAGGGGAATTCCCGCCTGTTGTCCTACAGGTCACTAGCAGGGAGGTCGTTGGTGAGGTCCCGCAGCCTCGTGCCTCAGCGCAAGGGAGGCCGGCGTCAGTCCCGTGGTGGCTGTCGCGCTGAAACCCATCATCTTGTATGCCTGCGGACGCCGGGGCCGGGTGGCCGGCCACCGTTGGATGGATGCGCCCAGTGGTGGAGGTGTGTGTAGCCGGTGGCGGAGAGCTCCGGGCGTAGGCCGCCGGCGGTGTCGAAAGATGCGCGAACCCTAGGCGGTAGGGCTCTCACGCGCATGACCATGGACGTGAATCATCTATTTTACTAAACGGTGGTACTGGGTGTATTTTCTCTAAAGAGCGACGTGAATCATCTATTTTACTAAACGGTGGTACCGGGTGTATTTTCTCTGAAAAGCAAGAGCAAAGTCGTCCAAAAAAATATTGGACCGGGAGAAACAATAGGTCCTTTATTATTATTAGGTACTAGCACACCGTCCGCACGTTTCGCAATCAAGTTTGTTCGTCAATCGTACCCCTATTTGTTACTTCGATACACCACATCACATATTCAGTGTTAGACCCCTCCGGCAACCTTCGTCTTAGCAATCTTGGCAGGATCGTCCAGGAACTTGGCCCTTCTCCCCAGATTTTAGGCAGGTCCGCAGTTAGACAGCACGACTGGAGCCCCTTCAATCCCTCCGTCCTAAAAAAAGATGTTAAAGATTTGTCTAAATTTGAATGTATCTAGACACTATTTATATATATATATATATATCCAAGTTTAAAAAAAAATACAATATCCTTTTTAGGACGGAGCGAGTAGCATATATGACCTACACACCGGGAACAAGGAGAATCTTGAGTTCACGGGAGCTTTTCTGTTGTAGGGAAACTGATACACGATGTGCATAGATGATGGTCATTTGCCATACCACTACCGTCTCAAACTAAGAGGGATAGATCGATGTGAATGTCGTTCTATCAGTTCAATGTCTTTCTCACGCCACGTTATTCTGCAAGGACAACGCTAATGCCAAACTTAATTAAGAGTAGTTAGTGCTAACAGATAAAGTTCAGATACAACCACACATTCTGCACATGCCTCTGAACCATCGTCACGTGTAATGAAGAGGACGTTCGTTCAGGGAAAGGAGCATCAAAACGACTGAAATTGGGAATATAGACGATTATACCTAATTTTGTGCAGGCGATGTGGCATCGTTGGGCGGTGTAGGATGTGGGAACTTACTGCTCGTGCACTGCCCCGCGTCCACATTCCGATTTGTGTAAGTTGCTGCTCAGCGGCTATGAATCAGGAGGCGAATTGAAAAGGTGGGGTCGTGAGCTCGCGCCGACATGCTCCTCCTGTGCCACCATCCTCGCCAACGTGCAGGACGGGAACGCCATGCTCGCCGCGGCCGTCCGACTTGCTCTTCTGCCACATCGAGGGGGCGTGCTGATGGCAGCACCATCCATGGCGTGCTTGCCCTCGAGGCGACGCGCAGCCCTCCACCGCGGCGGCGACGAGCGCTGGGGTAGGCGGCAATGAAGATTGGGCGGGGTGCGTGTGGTGATCCCGACGATCGTACGGAACAAAAATATTAATATGGACAAACGACTTATCAGTGGCATCCTAGGCATTATATGTTTAGTGAAAGGGTAAAAAGATCCAAAAAGAGTTGGACCGGGAGAAACAATCCGTCCTTTATTATTAATAGTACTTGGAACATACCCGTACGGTGCAACGCGAGAACTCAACTGCTAGCTTCGCAAGAGTGGGAGAGTAGTATCATGCTAGATAAACAACGAACTACAATTCGTAGAATTCCTACAAAGTTCATGTTAATTTCATGAATAAGGTCCTCTATTTTTACGAACTTTTTCAGACGTATTTTCTATTCTCGAGTTCTTAATCATTTTATATGTTTATTAGAAAAATAAAATTTTAAATTTCATATTATATTGAGCAAAAGTTAGAATTTCGTCTCCAGAGCGAATACATCTTGGACAATAGATTTTACAGCTTAACATGCATGATTTAGAACTGACGAATCTGAACTATTACACAAGCTAGCTCCTCTCCGAACTTCTGTGCGAAGACAGCGTCGCTACCACCAATTTGATGTAGGATTCCAGCCGGAAAAAAAGGAAGAGCCGCGGCTGCTCACCCCGGATACGATGGCGTTCTTGACGGCTCGTGGGAGGTCAGAAACGGCGTGGACGGAGGTATTCTACGACGCTCTTCCACGGTCCGGCGTAGTCGACGGTGGGCAGGCGGCTACGGGCGCGTCCGGCTCCTCCAACGTTGCTCGTTCTACACAGCACACGAAGACGAAGCTCCTCCGCTGCACGGCTACTGCTGGCGGCATCTAGGACGGCGGCGCGACGAGCCCACGGCCATGGCAGCGGCGCAGCACAAGAAGACGAAGCTCCTCCGCTGCACGGCTACTGCGGGCGGCATCTAGGACGACGACGCGAAGGTGCACGAGCTAGGGTTTTCGCAGAGGGTCGCGGTGGTCTTAAGAGGAGGGAATCTGCGCGACGCTGGTGGTTGGTGCGGTCGCTCGCCAAGTGGAAGAAAAGGCAGACACGGTCGGTGAAAAGCAGAGAGACGCGAGGCTCTCCTCGGTTCAGAAGCTAGCGACCTCCTCTGCTCGTACAGGGAAGAGGACAGAGAAAATATATATTCTCGTGCATCTTGTTCCGGGTGAGAAGAAAAAATATATAAAGGAGAACCGGTAAGGTGGTAATTTGGTGTATTATGCGATTTAGTGGAAGGGCAAAATAGTCTAAAAAGAGTTGGACCGAAAGAAACAATTCCTCCTGAATTATTAGGTATAGATAGATTTGCTATCTCGACCTTCGTACCTATTTGCCTTATATTATTGCGAGACACTATTTGTTATTTGTGTGTGACTTTGTGGGTGCTCCTACATTATTGTAACTCGTCTGAAAACTATGCGTTTTATCCATGTGCTACCTACCATGCTTGTTTTACATGTTTATCTTTGTGCACATTGTCAAGGGGAGCATGTTCATACTCTGTCATAAGTCATTGCAAACTATTTTTCATGCAAAATCACTTGTTGTCATCGAACACCAAAAATGGGGAGATTAAAAGGACATTTACTGTCATAATCACTTTTGGTGTTCGTTAACAACAAGTAGAGCCTTTTTACAGTTTGCGATTGTCTACAGGTTGATATATTACAAAGTGAAAAGGACCCTTGGCCTGCGGAACATTCCCTGCATATTTACTTGTCTCCTGGAAATTCCAGACCGGAGTCTCTGGTATGCCTAGACCGAAGTCTCCGGTGTGGTCCGGAGTTTCCCTAGCAGCCTCCGGAGGGGGGTCCTGTTTCCTGCCTGGGTCAGCCAGAGAGGTGGTCCGGAGCTTGGTCCAGAGGAAGGTCCAGAGTATCCGGTCCACTTGGCTCACAGAAGGGCTGGGTCATTCTGTTCGATGGTCCGGAGGCTGGTCCAGAGATTGACCGGATTCTTCGGTGTAGACCGGAGTCTAACTTTTCTCCAACGGTCAGAAAACGGTTCAGTGGAGTGAAGGGCTATAAATAGAGGACCTTATCCCCTTCCTCAAGGTGCTCATCCACCTCAAGAACACCATACCCATTCGAGCCACCAAATCAACAAGATCTCTTCATTTAACCATCCAAAGTCATTGATCTTTGGAGAATCGAAGGAAGAGGCCTTGATCTACAGCTTCACCAAGAGAGATCTTCATTTTCCCCTTATTCACTTGAGGGCCCCCATGCTTTAGTGTTTCTTTGGAAACCCTAGATTTTGATTTGGTTCTTACAAGCTTGTATTTGATTGTTTGACAGCTTGCTTATATTTGGGAGCCTCCAATTAAGTTGTGGATGTGTGCCCCGAACTCATTGCAAAGGTGTTGGCTTTCTCCTCAAAGGTTGCCATATAGTGGAAGAGGTGAATCGAACCCCTTGGGGTGAGGTTCATCGGAGAACAAGGGAGGCCTCTCGTGGCGTTGGTGGTTTGAAACCACTCCCTCTCCAAACGTAGACGTACTTCCCCTCAAAAGGAAGGAACTACGGGAAACAAATCCTTGTGTCTCCGAGTGCTCCAGTTTGGTTACTTCTATCCTTTACCGCACTTTACTTATCTAGTTCTTGCTTAGTACTTGTGCTAGGTTGACATATAGGTAAATTCACCTTAGTTGCATAATCTAGAGAATTTACCTTTTGTGTCAAACCCTAAATTGAAATAGAGTAAAATTTGGAGTAGCACCTATTCACCCCCCCCTCTAGGTGCCCATACGATCCTTTCACAAGGTATTAATCACTATTGGAAAATAAACACATCATGCTATTCTAGATTTAGGATCTAGTGTCTCAATTTTATCTAAAGATCTATATGATTTACTTGATTTGAAACCTATGGAAAAATGTTCAATAGATCTTTTACTTGCTGATGATTCAACTAAACATGTTCTAGTAAAAGTTCAAGATATTATGGTTGAATTACATATGACATTTGTACCTTTTGATTTTATTGTCATGGATATGGGGATCAATACCTCAATTTCTATATTACTTGGTAGACCTTTTTTGAGAACCACTGGTGAAGTCATTGATACAAAAGAAGGAAATGTGAAGTTTAAATTTCCTCAGAAGAAGTGTGTGGAACACTTTCCAAGGAAGAAGGAGGTAGCTAAGAAGCACAAGCTATCCCATGAGTTCCACATCACCTAAACCAAGTAAGTAAAGCCTAGCTATATGACTATAAAGAAAGTGCTTTGCGGGAGGCAACCCGGTTATTTTTATTTTGGTTTTTTTATTTTGAATTCTTGCTATAGCAAGAGAGTCTTGTTTTGGTTTTCTTTCTAAAGATTTTAATAAAGTACCAAGTTGAACCCATTTTGGATGTTTTAAAAGTTGCTAAACATATGGAGTAGCAAATTTCTGCAGAATAGTTTTAAGTGCATTAATTTTCTGTTTTTTCTGTAACTCCTATTGCACTCAGATTCATACAGCATTTACAACTTTCATCCTCTGTATCCACAAAAATTGGCAAAAATTCCTAACATGTCTAAGTGGGCAAAAAAATCGTTTTGCTGTTGTTGAAAATCTGGACAGATTCTGCCATATTTTGTTTTAACCATTCCCAAGTGTCCTAAGATGATTTGTATGAGTCATATTATATGCTAGGGATATGTAGGAACATTATATGTTTTCTGGAAAATTTAGAAAGAATTTTGTTTTTTATATATATGTAGCAACTATTATATTCTTGTGCCACTAATGTCACCTCTCAAAAAAGAGATGGGAGAAAAAGTTTTGTGTTCAAGTTTTCTGACAGGGAATAGAGGAACATCACACCAAGATCAATCCAAGGATGGTGAAAACCATAAGCTTGGGAATTCCCAAGGCACCCCACTGGACTAACTCAACTCCCGGTTTGCAAACCTCTAAACTTTGTTTTTTGAGCAACATAGAACTATCATAAAAACTTGGAGCATCTATTTTGTCATTTTATTTTTGCTTTGCATAAAAAGACCACCACCACCATTATTATAAATGTTTATGATCAGCTACTGAAAAGAAACTTTACCTTACTGAGATCAAAACTA
Organism: Avena sativa; assembly: GCA_916181665.1. Classification (NCBI taxonomy): domain Eukaryota; kingdom Viridiplantae; phylum Streptophyta; class Magnoliopsida; order Poales; family Poaceae; genus Avena; species Avena sativa. The sequence goes on along the minus strand of OV702295.1, from coordinate 450,639,687 downwards.
AAAAAATAATTCCATGGAATAAAAGAAAAGGGGAGATAAGCAAAAGGCTAAAATTCATGTTGTGTCTAGTTCTTAAGCTCAAGTACTTTATATGAAGCATGATATGTTTTATGCCTATTAATTTCTATCCTTTTCTTGTGTATATATATGTTAAACATTAAGAAGCAAGGTGAGAAAATAAATGTTGACATTATGAACTAGATGGCACGCTCCTTAGATCTCTTTTTGCTAAACCTTTTTCTACACAAGCTAAGACTTGTTCCAAGCCCCTTAAAACTAGAATAGGCATATCTACCTACTTGTAGCAAAAGCTACTTTCAAGTATAGTATGTATGTTAATCCTCCAAACACTCTTAAAACACCATTTTTCATGTATTTTAAAGCTCATAAGAAAGTAAGGTTTGGGGTGATACCACTATGGAAATTTTTGTGCTTTACATCTTATTAGTGGTTGTTAGCTAAACCGTGACTGGCATGGCACAAAGATTTCAATGTTAAATATTGAATATTAATCATTTTTAAGTTCTACCTATGGATTGCAACAATGTGAAATGAAGTGTGCATACTAGAGTAGGCATGTTGGTAGAAAACGCTCTTGAACCGCTAGCCAAAGCCATGCATGACATGGTGGAAACTTACAACATGATGATCCTTGTTGATATGATTCATATGTCTGTTTTTCTTGTTCTTCTGGAGTAGAGATACTAGCCCCTCCCACCTTGAACACAACCAAGGAATTATATTATCTTTTATGCTAAATGAATAAATAAGCAAATAAATAAATGTCAAAATGGGGGCATATAGCTACACAGGGGCAAGAGGTACTTCAGTGATGCGATTTCATAGACCAACATGAGTATACAACGACAGACCTAAGTTGAGTAGCATGAGGAGTGCAAGGTCATAGACTAGGTGCATGAAACAATCAACTTGTAAGATGTTTAGCACATAAACCATATGAAGCTTTAAAACAAAGTGAAATAAAAAAAGATACTTGGAACCCCATCCTTATTAGTATTATTGACATGCTCAAAATTCTATTTTTATTCTTTATGGAGGATTAAAATATGTATTCACTGCTTACTTTCGGTATGGGATGCAAAACATCTCAAGGGAAGACATAAAACTAAGAAGTGAGTCTTCCAGTTAAGGGCATGAAACTAAAAAGTACCCCAAAAATAAAGGCATGAAAACACCAATGCCAATCATGAAAAGAGTCTCTAATTCTATAGGTTATTCAAAGTGTGCTTGAAAGTTTATTTTGTTCATCATTTGTTTTATCACACCATCACTTATTGTTCAACGTATTTATAGATGTGTAAAAGATACAACTTGATAGTGGACTTGCATATTATGTTTTATTGAAAGGAATTGAGCATATGAACTCTACATGATAATGAAGGAAGCTAAGTTAACAAACTCCAAAGTCCATGTTTAGTTTTATCACCTTCATGCTCGAGGACGAGCATAGGTTAAGCTTGGGGATGTTGATGCATGTAAAATGCATACATGAACTTTGTAGTTTGTTAACATGTTTTCCCACATGTTTGCATCATATATAATGTTATATCCATGTTTTATATTGATTTTTGGGGATTTACCAGTGATCCCCTTTATTTTGGCTATAACCCTGCAGGGCAGAAAAACCTAGTTTTTGATGTTTCAGGATCTATACGAAGTCAAATGGACCTGCACTTTTGGGAATGCCCATATTTCTCCACGAGAAGCATCTAGAGCACTGGAATCTCACCAGGAGGGCCAAACAAGCCTTGGTGGCGTGCCCAGGACTGGTAGGCGCGCCACCCATGCTCGTTTGCTCCTCGGTCGTATGATCGCCTTGATTCTTTCGCCCACGAAGTTCTCTTGACTTAAAAACCCCTATATAAGGACCCCCGGGACGTCCTAAAAGAGAGAAACACGAGAAGCCACCAGAGACAAAAACACCACCAAACAAAGTTAGATCCGGCAAAGATTGGAGGGGAAACTCCGTTGAAGCCACCTCAGGGGAGATCTCCACCCTCTCCAACATGTCCAGCATCATCATCATCATGAAGAGGGAGTATTCCACCTCCGAGCTATGGGTTTGTGGCAGTAGCTTGATCTATTTCTCTCTTGTTCTTCGTAGAGCTAGTACAATATGAGCTGCTCTACATGACTATGGTCATATTTGTAATTCCTATGTGGTGGATCTTTGTTCTATGATTTGATATTTGAGATTGGAATTTATTTTGTGTAAGATGTTTTAATAGATGCATATCATGCAACCCGTTCTTCATTGCTTGTTTTGATCCAACTTGTATGCAAGAACTTGTATGAGGAGAAGTGTGTGTTAGATGGAGTAGCATGGGGTAGAGATTGAATTGTGACACATAATATTCAAGATCTATTTTGTTTTTTACCTTTCTTTTGCTGCCTCACTAGGGACAGTGTGATGACCTTGTTATATCAAGGTAGCATATTTGTATTTCAAACATCACATAATATTACCTAAAGCTATACTCTGATTTGTTCTTAAATCAAGATTGCATGGAGATTTCCCTTTCTTGAGGAGTATAAGAGAGAGAGAGAGAGATGTATTCCATCTCAAAATTAGAATACGATGCCCATATTAATTCCTTTTATCAAGCACTTATAGAATTTTCATGAATCTTTATCATTGATGAATTGTTTTATGATCATTACAACCTAAAAATAGAGTAGACAAGTGAACCCATGAACCCCGTTCCGATTTTTATCATAAGAAACACCTTTCCATTGCATCTACTATCATTTATAATTTCTGCAATTTATTATTTCAAAAATACAAAAATACTTTCTCTACTTGTAATCACTCATAAAAATCCAAAAACAACCCTATTATCGTCCATATCATCTAGTTTGTATTGCTTTACTTTATTTTCTTTGTTTTATATTTTATTTCATATTACTAATACGAAACCTTTTGCTTGACAACCACTTGGTGGAGTTGGGGACACAAGACAAATTATTTTACTTTAGAGGTTGCTTGAAGAGGAGAAGACAAATATCCACACAATTCCCCGAGAGTTTGATATAAACCCTCGAGTCACCCTTGTGGGGAAAATAAGCTTACTACAACACTCTGCACTTGGAGTCCCAACGAAAAGTGGCTACGCATGTTGCTATCAGGAAACGATGGAGAGACCCAGCAAGACACCTAGCAAGACGCCTACAACATTGCGAACGAGACAATGTTTGGAAACGATGGCACTTCCATGGGCGAGGGCGTCACGGTCGCATCATTGGCCGCTTCACTTGCGGCATCACTTATCGATAGTAAGAAGTTGAGTCAACGAACCTCGAGCTACACCGCCGACGAGGACAAGATCCTATGCAAGGCATTGTAACACCCCAGTTTTAGCTAATGTCTAGTTAGGGTTTATTGCGCATTGCATGAGCATCATCTTTTAAAATTGCATGCAAAGAAATAATGCAAAACCCTAAACCCTAGCTATTTTCCCTCTCTCCAAAAAAAATTCAAAATGGATTTCATATTTTGAAAAGATCAAAAGTGTGGATCCCAAATGGACTAATACGGCCTCATAGTATTTCAAATGTCTACCAAAACACTCTGGTATTTTTGAAATATTCAAAACAGTTTGAAATCTGAAAATACACAGAAAAAAGAGAGAAAGCTAATTAGAAAAAGGGTTTTATAAAAAAATAGAGCCAGACCCGTAGCAGGCTGGCCCACTCTTCCTCTTCTCTTCCCTACGACCACGCACGTCTGAAGCTAGCCCAGGTGCGACCCAGCTAGCCCACCCGGGGCCCATAACCTTTCGGCCCTCCTCTTCTCTTTGTCGTCTTCGTCGACGATAGCAACCAGCTCGCTATCGTCGCCGTCGCCGTCTGTCAGCGCCGCGATTCTCGCCCGTGCCAGGATGCACGCTACCGACATCGCCGACCGTAAACAAATACCCTCGCCGCCGTCGGACGAACCCTTTTCCTCCTCCTCTCTCCTTATCCTCTCCTCGCCAAACCCTAGCCCCAGATGCCGCCGACGCCACGCTGTTGTTGTGCTCCTCTCGTCCGTCTGAGACCGCCTTAAGCTCCGTCGTGCTATTCCGTGTCTGCCGACAGAAAGAATTGAGCTGAGGAGCCCCGAATCCATCGCAGCAGAGTCGTCTTCCTCGAGCCCGACGTCCTCCGCCGACGACCTCGTTGTTGCTCTGGTTCACCTCTGGCCTCTCCATCGCCTTCATCACCCTCAGGTTGTTCTCCTGGTCCTCCTAGACCCTTCCCTTCCCCCTTCCTCTCTGGTTTGATCCTGCGTCGCGCGCTGCCGTCTGCCACTATTGGCCGTCATCGTAGTGCTAACTCTGGTGACCAAATCCGGGCGGCGCTGCCGCTATCTAGTCCACCGTGAAGCCCTGATTCGAGCGCGCTTGCTCCCGCAGCCCCGTGATACATTGCAAATGTATCAATAATTTTTGATGTTCCATGCTTGGTTTTATCCACTTTCTTGTGTTTTCTTCCATCTTTGGAGTACTTTTCATATGATTTCTTGGACTAACCTATTAACAAGAGACACAGTGCCAGCTGCCTGTTTTCTGTTGTTTTTGGTTCCAGGAAAGTCAAAAAATGAATATTCTCGGAATTGGACGGGACAAAAGCCAAAGTGCCTATTTTTCCGGAAGTCATCAAGTGCCAAAATACGAGACGGAGAGGGGCTAGGGGGGCACCACACCACCTGGCCGCGCGGCCCAGCCTGGCCTGCGCCAGGGGTGGTGAGGCCATCCATGGCACCCCCTCGGCCTCCCCTTCCGACTATAAGATGCCCTCGGGACAAAAACCCTAAGGGCCCGATCAAAAATCCACGAAAGAGTCTGTAGCCGCCGTCATCTCCATCCCTAGACCGGGAGGGATCTGAAGCTCTTCCCAGCACCCTGCCGGAGAGGGGAATTCACCCTGGAGGCCTTCTTCATCACCATGCAAGCCTCCGGTGTGATGTGTGAGTAGTTCATACTTGGACTACGGATCCATGTAGTAGCTAGATGGTTGGTTCTCCTCCTTTGTGCTTTCATGTCTAGATCTTGTGAGCTCCGTTCATGATCAAGATCATCTATTTGTAATTCTACATGTTGTGTTTGCGGGGATCCGATGGATATTGAGATGCTATTTCAGATTAATTATTGATTCTATCATGTCTTTGTTATTTGTGATCTTGCATGCTTTCCGTTGTTAGTAGCTATCTTGGCCAAGTAGATGCTAGCAACTCCAAGAGTTAGTATTTATGCTCGATAGTGGGTTCATGCCTCTGGTAATCTGCGGAAGTGACAGAAATCTCTAAGGTACTAGATGTGCTGTTGCTACTAGGGAGAAAACAACAATCCTTTGTTCATAGAACAATCGTATTGTTTACTTTACACGCAGTTCGTAAAGCAATAATCTGTTGCTTGCAACTTAATACTAGAGGGGGTTCGGACGATAACCTGAAGGTGGATTATTAGTCATAGATGCAGTTGGATGGTGGTCTATGTATAATGTTGTAATGCCCAATCGAATCTCAAAGGAGTCAAGATGATTAGTATATGCATGTATTGCTTTCTCGATGTTTGTCAATTGCCCCGCTGTAATTTGTTCACCCAGCATGTTATCTATCTTAAGGAGAGCCACCTCTAGTGAACTATGGATCCCGGTCCTTTTATTTACATACAATCAGCCCTGGGCATGGGTAGTCCGGCCCGGCCGGCCCGGCCCGACCCGACCCGAAAAAGCCCGACGGGCAGGGCTTTTAAGGCCTGCGGGCCGGGCCTGGGCTTCACATTTGCGGCCCAATGGGTGCACGGGCCGGGCTCGGGCCTGAGGAAAACTAAAAATAGGGAGAAGCCCGGCCCGCGGCCCGGTGGCCCGAAGAAATAAGTGTGCCACGGGCCGGGCTCGGGCTCAGTTTTCAGGCCCGCCAGCCGGGCCGGGCCGGGCTCGGGCCTGGGTTTTGCACGGGCGGGCTTTGTCAGGCCCGGCCCGAGCCCGGCCCATCCCGGAACATGCCCAGGTATACATACAATCTATAAACGGTTTACTGCTTTGTGTTTACTTTCTGCAAACTTTTACTTCCTTCCATTCGATACGTTTAATCCTTTGTTTTCCGCAAAACACGGTGAGATTGACAACCTCATCGCAAGTTGGGGACAAAGTTCTGTGGTTGTGTTGTGTAGGTCTCCACGTTGCTACTAGCACCGGTAGTGCGCCCTGCCAAAGCTCAGCTAGTAACACCTTTGGGGTGTTTCCTTGCTCCTACTGGTTCGATTAAACCTTGGTTTCATAACCGAGGGAAACTTGCTGCTGTGCTCATCATACCTTCCTCTTGGGGTTCCCAATGAGCTCTACATCAACCACGCACCAGCACTTTTTTGGGCGCCGTGCATTGAGCCATCACCCCGCATGCCCCCCCTCGGCCCCTCGCCATCGCTGGTGAACACCTAACGGTGGCCGCCGAGTTGACGTCACGTCTACGTGCCGCTGACCGCCACGGTGGCACCCGAGGTGGCTTTGGCCCCACCCGTCAGTCACTGCGGCTAGCCCCAGACCCGGTAAAAACAACCCCTCCCCGTCCGTGACGTCATCCCCGCGTCATAATGACGCAATAAAAGGTTTTTAAATTGGGTTACTAATTTCAGAAAAAGGATAAATCTTATAAAATTAATAAGTGATTATTTATAAGTCAGAAAAAATATGTATAATATATCAAAATGTTCAGAAAAATGAGATCTATCTGTTTAAACTATAATCATGCATTGATCAACAACTTTCATTGCAAGTTTAATTAGAGAACTAAATGGACCCTCGCAGGTGATTCCGGGGTCTCTCCTGTTTCAGGGTTTGCACCCCTCGGACACCGCTTAAATTTCAATACATCATCCTTGCTTGAGCATTGCATAGATGCCACGTGTTGATTGTTGTTTCCCCTTTATTTCTGGTGTTTGGTTCTTTCCGATAGAATACGATACCGACTCCGAGATCAACACCATCGAAGATCGATGAACAATACTTGACCAACTGTAACCAAGTCAAGTACAAGGCTTTCGAAGATCTATATCTGGGTATCAACAAACAAGGCAAGCAAAGCCCCGCCATTATACAATCATATGATTTTGAAAGTATTTCATTCTTGCCATGTTGCATACGATTCTACTATGCTCTTTTATCGACAGATAGAGTATCCTATCTGTTGCATTACTCCCTTTGATCTTATATTACCTGATCCACTGCTCCTAGCATAACTAGGTTTGGCTTGTGTGCATTGCTAGAGCTTTTATCTATGTCTTGCTTAGCCATGCTTAGCTATCAGTGCTAGTTCATCCAGATGATGTATTAGATGCAGAGAATCTAGTATGATAGGAGAACGAGGTATACTGATGAGGTGAGATCAGTGGTAAAGGTTAAACATGCTAAGGCTTGTATGGGAGGCCATGGTGGGATGTGGTTTTTGTAGTCCCATACTCGCCACCATTAGGACCCGAGTTCTTTCCCTCGAAACCAAGACGAGCGTACAGCCACACGGGGTTTATGGGGACCCCTCTGCTGACTAACTTGCCTAGTAGATTCCATGAGTCACATAGTTCGGCGTTCCATTCGACATATGCCCAAAAAACGTTTTTGAAAGATTTGGCGGGTGAAGGTGCATCATAACATGTAGGTAAGCGTGGCCGGGGTTGCTTGGGGTGGACGAAGCCCCTGGTAAACCAACCTCGACACACATCTCTAGGGACTAGCTTTGGGATTTGACCCGTTACGGCAGAACCATCCTTAGGGCGTGACTCATGGTCTCGGCGAAAGCAAGGTAAAGGTCGTGGCCAACCACCCTCTACTGGCCTTCTAAGGAAGAGGGCTAACGTTCTGGAATTAAGAGTCGGTTGGTACGTGTGGGTAAAGTTGTGCACCCCTGCAGGGTTAAATCTTTTTGAAAAGCCGTGTCGACGGTTATGGACGACTTGGGAATGAACATGAGATCATAGAGAACTAATGTTTGTTAAGGATGCTTCCTCATGGGTACGAGGGGTGATCCTAGTTGTGAGATGAGGATTACTTTGGTGGATATCAAGATGATGATCAATTCTTCGGAGATGTCGCTCTCTTATCCCCTTTTAAAATACTCTGTTTAGACGAGCTTCTTCTCCCTCTTGTTTTATAAACAAAGATAGTTTTATGCAAAATAACCCCACCAGCCATAAGTCTTGCGGAGTACACCCTGTACTCACCCTTATTTTGTTGATACTTTTGTAGCAGAGTAAGTGTTTCCCTAAAGACGAGTTCCGTACGACATCGACATCGACGAGTAGCTTGGGGTTCCTGGCTGGCAGCCTGGAATCTATGGGCTGGGACGTCATCGTTATGCTTCAGGCCTCTTAGGCCATTTGTTAAGTTTGCTATACTTAATAGCATAATTTTCCTTCCATTGATTGATGTTTGTGGTCAGTGACCTCTGCTTGTAATATTTTGGTTCTTCACTCAGTTATGAGCTTGCTATAATAATTCTGTGTCGTAGGGTTACTGTTGTGTTACCGATTTCTCACTAGATATCCTCGAGCTCTAGGTTAAGCTTATGTCAGGCTAAGGTCTGGTATTTGTTTAACCCTGATCCCGGGGGTGTCACAGTCCTTGGTATCAGAGCAGTACCGACCGTAGGAAAACCTTGCTATTGGTCGATGTTGACTCTAGTGTTTGTGAAAATTATTTCAAAGATGAAAATTATTTGTGAAAACTCTAGTATGCTTCTTTTTCTCCTTATCCAGTTTTGCTCTTACTCTGGGTCACCTTATCTTGTGTTGACTTTGGAAAAGTTTTGCTATCTCTTCTAGTCTTTGAAAACTTAGGTGCCTTCTGGGCAGGTCGTTTCTCAACAAGTTGACCTAGTGTTGAGTTCTCTAGAGTTGCGTGTATTGTGTGTTCCTTGTTCCCTTTGCTCTGCTTCAGCTGGGAGATTTCCTTTTCATCATTATCTCTCTACCTTATGGGCCCACAATATTATACTGTAGGATCTAGTGTTCTATTCTAGGCTTCGAGGTTTCCTTTCGCCTCGTACGCCTCCTTTTTATTTGTTTGAGTACTTCAGAAGTTCTTTCTTATCTTGGAAGCTACCTCGTGATTACTATCTTGTAGTGTACTTTGTGTCACTCAAGTAGTAGTTACTTCTTTCTCAGGTTTTAACCCTTGGACTTGAACCGAAGATCCCGGATTGTGCTAGATTCTAGTGTGATGAATCTCGTACATGAAGCTGATCTTTAACCCAAGGTCCATTCCATTGACCCCTGTCGTTAATGTTTACACATTATCTCAGGATGGCTGGTACTACAATTCTAGCCTTCAAGCTTGTGGATATTTGTCGCGATTGAATTGTGACAATTAAGGACTTCCCCTACCACTAGCTATGGCAGATGTTCTTTAATGGAACCAAATTGATCACGAAAAGAGTACTCCTCATGAGTCTCGCCTCTATATTCGTGACTCTTCCACACCCTCCCTTCTATGCATTGGTTTTTGGAAGATTGTTAACCTATGCATCCACATCTCGGGATTCTATCCTAAGCATGTTCCTTTCCCCTTGTTGTTTTCCGACCTTTGTCTATCGGTTGGTAGCCAAGTAGCAAATGTGCATTCATGTCTTCTGATGCAAGATACTCTTGTGGTCCGTCATGACAAACCATATCAGGATGTCAGGAGAAACAAACTCCACTACCTTGTCATATCTAGGACCAGGTCAAAGTGTTGTAATTCGCAGATCAAGAGGCAATGATTAGCTTTTGTCTATTCTACCTTAGAGTGTCACACCCTTGTACACTAAGAAGTCGTGCTAAGCTCCATGACTCCTTAGTCAAGTGGCGCTCTTACACATATTTACCTGCCCTTCCTTCGAGCTTTCACGCTCAAGAATGATGCATGTGCGTAATAATGTGGCCATCTGAGATTCTCAGTAATTAAAGTTGTTTTGAACTCCAAGGACATTTGTGTCATTCTTAGCGTGACTGGTTAGCCCTATCACTAAGCAAAGTTTGGTTGTGCTACCAAGTTTGTTATTCTGGTGCACTCTCATCGGTCAAAGAGTTAGGCTTGTGCCCAAGCTTTGAGACTATGTCTTCTTGCCTTACCAAGCAAGTGTCCTCTCAAACTCTATGACATATCGGTGGTCCGTGATATTCTAGATGTCTACTAGAAGTATTGCCATGTTGCCACATGATCGTGCCGTCAAGTTCTTGAGCAAGCAAGTTCTCTGAACTACTCTTTTCTCCAAGGATCCGTACCGGATACCCCTGAACCAGTTGGTTGAGCTTAAACAACAACTTGGAGAGTTGTAACACAAAAGTTCTATCCGACTTTGTTCTTTCAAAAAAGGGATGTCTAGTCTTATTCGTGCTGAAGGAAGATAGTATTTCCTTCGTGGATATGTTATCTTCCCCCGCATTTGATTTGGGTTATCGTCAAATCAAACTCAATTCTAAGGACTATCTTGATGATGTTGCTACTCGTGATGTTTCACTTGAGTACATCTTCATATCCGTTGGTCTGACCAATAGTTTTGTCTTGTTTATACAACATATGAGTCCATCTCCCTAGAGTATCTCGATAAGTTTGTTGTTGAGCCCATTGACAATATCCTTATCTTCTCCATACTAGAACAGACTCATACGAAACATTTGGCATTAATGTTGGAAAACTTTCGAGAACCTCCTTCATGTTATCTCGAAGTATGTGTTTTGGATGTCAGAAGTAACCTTCTTCGATTCACGGGCAAATGGTTAAAGATGTCACCGTGGATTTTAGTAGAGTTATCGTTGTTCCCTTTAAGGATACAGTTGTGTTTCATTGCAAGTACTTCATGTAGGTGCAGTTGTCTTTTGACAAGTTGCTAATACATGGGTCTAGCAATCTAGCTCAGTCTATTGGAGCTTGACACTGTAGTCCATATCTTGAGAATCTAGTGACTTTACCTTTACGGTAAATGTCGCAAGCTTTCTATTCAGACATGCTGAGTGTGAAATATCATCTCACCTAACCAAATATGAATCTCAAGCAGATATGATGGTTTGGGTTCTTCAAGGTTTTGACATAGGTCTCTTTGTAAATCCGGCAAGATTGATGTAATGGCTGACACAACTAGTCGAAAAGCGTATTGTCATATTCTCTTGAATCAGCAATAACAACCAGCCTTCATGAGGCTTCTCCTATGATTCATTATAGGAGTTGTGCTTATGGTTTCCTTTGTATCCGAAGTACGACCTTTACTTGATGTCTGGTATTCCGAACATCAAGGAGAACATTTAAAGTAGTGTTGCTAAATGTCTCCCGGTCGATCTTCCAGACCTTCTTATGTTGGCAACATCTTGTGATGCCAAGTAATATAAGTCTGAGAATGAAGTTTCTTTTTCCGCGTGTCATCAGGAATCTTCTTACCTATTCATCTAGTGGTGTAAAGTGATATCACAATCTTTGGCAAAGATTTTGATAAACCTGGATGAATACAGAGTTTCCTTCGTTTCTCGATCATGTTCAAGAGTGACGATGATTTTGATAATTAGAAATCCCTTTGTTACATGTTCCTTATGACTCTTACGAGTCCTCTCCACAAAATACCTTTCTGTCTTAACCTTCTGTTGAACGAAGAGTGATCCTCTATATCAAAAGTAGTTCGACAGTTTGATTATATGTATCTCTGTATCTAAGAAGCTCTACTTAAGCCGTCTAGAGAGTTTCATCTCTCGAAGTATGTGGTCATGTTCTTTCTGTTATAAGCTTTCCTTTTTAGAAGCCTAACCCTTCTGAAACTCCATGGTCTCAATCCTTACGAAGACCAGCTATCTAACAACTTGAAGCCTATCTCCTTTTGTTTCCTCCAGTACCTTGGTGTGTTTCATGTCGTCATCTCAGAGTTGTTTCTGAACACTCCTTCACGAGCTGACCATGAGATACTTGATGTGATGTTTAGTGTGTTCCCCTCTTATCCTTAGAGTAACCTTGGTTCTCTTCCTTCTTCCTACCTTTGGAATCTCGGGTCAAGATTCTCGTAAGGGGGATAGAGCTGTAACACCCCAGTTTTAGCTAATGTCTAGTTAGGGTTTAATGTGCATTGCATGAGAATCATCTTTTAAAATTGCATGCAAAGAAATAATGCAAAACCCTAAACCCTAGCTATTTTCCCTCTCTCTAAAAAACATTTCAAAATGGTTTTCATATTTTGAAAAGGTCAAATGTGTGGATCCCAAATGGACTAATAGGGCCTCATAGTATTTCAAATGTCTACCAAAACACTCTGGTATTTTTGAAATATTCAAAACAGTTTGAAATCTGAAAATTCAAAGAAAAAAGAGAGAAAGCTAAATAGAAAAAGGGTTTTCTAAAAAAAATAGAGCCAGACCCGCAGCAGGCCGACCCACTCTTCCTCTTCTCTTCCCTACCGCCACGCGCGTCCGAAGCCAGCCCAGGCGTAACCTAGCTAGCCCACCCGGGGCCCATAACACTTCGAACCTCCTCTTCTCTTTGTCGTCTTTGTCAACGACAGCAACCAGCTCGTTGTCGCCGTCGTCGCCGTCCGTCAGCACCGCGATGCCCTCCCATGCTAGGATGCACACTACCAACATCACCGACCGTCTACAAATACCCTCGATGCCGCCAGAAGAACCCTATTTCCCCTCCTCTCTCCTTATCCTCTCCTTGCTGAACCCTAGCCCTAGATGCCGCCGGCGCCACGCCGTTGCTGTGCTCCTCTCGTCCGTCTGAGACTGCCTTAAGCTCCGCCGTGATGTGCCATGTCTCTCGGCAGAAGGAATCGAGCTGAGGAGCCCCGAATCCACCACAACAGAGTCGTCTTCCTCGAGCCCGACGTCCTCCGCAGACGACCTCGATGTCGCTCCGGTTCACCTCTGGCCTCGCCATCGCCTTCATCACCCTCAGGTTGTTCTCCTGGTCCTCCTGGACCCTTCCCTTCCTCCCCTTCCTCTCTGGTTTGATCCCGTGTCGCGCGCTGCCATCTGCCACCACTGGCCGTCATCGCAAAGCTCGCTTCGGTGACCAAATCTGGGCGGCGTCGCCGCTATCTAGTCCACCGTGAAGCCCCGGTTCAAGGGCGCTTGCTCCCGCAGCCCCGCATGCCCTCCCTCGCCATCGCCGGTGACCACCTGACGGTGGCTGCCGAGTTGACATCACCATGACGTCACGCCGATGTGCCGCTGACTGCTGACCGCCACGGTGGCACCTGAGGTGGCTTTGGCCCCACCCGTTAGTCACTGCGGCTAGCCCCAGACCCGGTGAAAAACAGCCCCTCCCCGTCTTTGACATCAGCCCGAGTCATAATGACGCAATAAAATGTTTTTAAATTGGTTTACTAATTTCAGAAAAATGATGAATCTTATAAAATTAATAAGTAATTATCTATAAGTCAGAAAAAAAATGTCTAATATATCAAAATGTTCAGAAAAATGGGATCTATCTGTTTAAACTATAATCATGCATTGATCAACAACTTTCATTGCAAGTTTAATTAGAGAATTAAATGGACCCCCGCAGGTGATTCTGGGGTCTCTCCTGTTTCAGGGTTTGCACCCCTCGGACACCGCTTAAATTGCCAAGCATGCTCTAGGGTTACATTTCAATACATTAATAGATACCATGTGTTGATTATTGTTTCCCCTTTCTTTCTGGTGTTTGGTTCTTTCCGGTAGAATACGATACCGACTCCGAGATCAAAGACCGAGATCAACACCATCGAAGATCGATGAAAAATACTTGACCAACTGTAACCAAGTCAAGTACAAGGCTTCCGAAGATCTATATCTGGGTATCAACAAACAAGGCAAGCAAAGCCCCACCATTATATAATCCTATGATTTCGAAAGTATTTCATTCTTGCCATGTTGCATACGATTCTACTGTGGTATTTTATCGATAGATAGAGTATCCTATCTGTTGCATTACTCCCTTTGATCTTATATTACTTGATCCACTGCTCCTAGAATAACTAGGTTTGGCTTGTGTGCATTGCTAGAGCTTTTATCTATGTCTTGCTTAGCCATGCTTAGTTGTCAGTGCTGGTTCATCTAGATGACGTATCAGATGCATAGAATCTAGTATGACAGGAGAACAAGGTATACTGATGAGGTAAGATTAGTGGTAAAGGTTAAACATGCTAAGGCTTGTATGGGAGGCCATGGTGGGATGTGGTTTTTGTAGTCCCATACTCTCCACCATTAGGACCCGAGTTCTTGCCCTTGGAACCAAGACGAGCGTACAACCACACGGGGTTTATGGGGACCCATCTGCTGACTAACTTGCCTAGTAGATTCCATGAGTCACATAGTTCGGCATTCCATTCGACATATGCATAGAAAATGTTTTGAAAGATTTGGTGGGTGAAGGTGCATCATAACAGGTAGGTAAGCATGGCCTGGGTTGCTTGGGGTAGATGGAGCCCCTGGTAAACCAACCTCGACACACATCTCTAGGGACCGGCTTCGGGATTTGACCTGTTACGGCGGAACCATCCTTAGGGCGTGACTCATGGTCTCGGCGAAAGCAAGGTAAAGGTTGTGGCCAACCACCCTCTGTCAGCTTTCCAAGGAAGAGGGCTAACGTTCTAGCATTAAGAGTCGGTTGGTACGTGTGGGTAAAGTTGTGCACCCCTGCAGGGTTAAATCTTTTCGAAAATCCGTGTCCACGGTTATGGACGACTTGGGAATGAACATGAGATCATAGAGAACTATAACCTAATCGTAAAACTTGGCAACTGATGTTTGTTAAGGATGCTTCCTCATGGGTACGAGGGGTGATCCTAGTTGTGAGATGAGGATTACTTTGGTGGATATCAAGATGATGATCAATTCTTCAGAGATGTCGCTCTCTTATCCCCTTTTAAAATACTTTGTTTAGACGAGCTTCTTCTCCCTCTTGTTTTATAAACAAAGATAGATTTATGCAAAATAACCCCACCAGCCATAAGTCTTGCGGAGTACACCCTATACTCACCCTTACTTTGTTGATACTTTTGTAGCAGAATAAGTGTTTCCCTAAAGACGAGTTCCGTACGACATCGACACCGACGAGTAGCTTGGGGTTCCCGGCCGGCAGCCTGGAATCTATGGGCTAGGACGTCATCTTATGCTTCAGGCCTCTTAGGCCATTTGTTAAGTTTGCTATACTTAATAGCATAATTTTCCTTCTGTTGATTGATGTTTGTGGTCAGTGACCTCTGCTTGTAATATTTTGGTCCTTCGCTCAGTTATGAGCTTGCTATAATAATTTTGTGTCGCAGGGTTACTATTGTGTTACCGATTTCTCACTAGATATCCTCGAGCTCTAGGTTAAGCTTATGCCAGGCTAAGGTCTGGGATTTGTTTAACCCTTATCCCGGGGGTGTCATAGGCATGGATGGAGATTTCACAAGATCCACTATGCGGTGCCGAGCAAAAGGGCTTTGCCTATTGGAAAAAGTGATGGATGTGATAATACAACACTTTTTAGAAATATAAATTGTGTCATTTGCCTATCATATCATGCTCCATCTAACTATTGGTATGCCTAATATGCATGATTAGTTGTTTTTGTTAAATTCAATATGAGTCTTGCACGTTTAGTAGTTTAGATATAATTTTATCCCTCTTCCTTGTCTTTGACATGTGTGTAGGTGTTGATGATGATTATGGACAAAACAAAGGCAAAAGGAACAAAGAGAGCATAGTATAGAGGAGCTGCAGGGACCAGACTTAGCCATTTGAGAGGTTGGAAAAGTGAATTTTTCCAACTTCTCAAAATAAAGATCCAAGACCATAGGGTTGTGGCCCTCGACTATATAAACTCAAGGAGCCCAAGAACACCCAGAACGGAGTTCGTATGAAGAAATGGCGGCCAAAATACTAAAGGGGCAGACAGTTTAACGAGCAACTATACGGCTGGAGCTATTTTTTGGTCGTATAGCTCCGCCCGTATAGTTGCCAAAAAGGTCAGAAACGACATGATTTCACCCTAGAAAAGCTCTAGAACCTTCACTAAGTCATATGGCGGTATTGGGGGAATCCTAGGGCACCCCAAAGACCTATATAAAGGAGGGAGGACCCAAGGAAGCCACCATATACACAATCTAGGAGAGGCCACTTCTAGAACTAGTTTGTTGACTTAGGCGTGGTGCTTAGGTTGATGAACCGACTTAGTGGGACTTGTATTTTTATCACTTGTGAGCTAAATCCGTGTCTTCAAAAACACAAAAATATTTTGTCTTCTTTCTAGTCTTGTTCCTACTAGGTTCTTAAGGAAGGCATACACCGGATCGTGAAGTATTCATTGAAGCAAAGGTTCTTTGTCCATCAAAGTAGAGGTTAAAAGCACCTCAACGGTAAAGTGTGTCACCCTTGCTTGAACTTAAGCTTGGGGAGGTAACCACTTCTTATACTCTCTTTTGATAACTGCATTTCTCTTTTGTTTTCATGATCTTCTCAAGTGGATACTTGGAAAATTCTTAGCTTGGGGAGGTTATTTTGCATGCGTAGAGTCTTTTGCAAAGTTCTTTATCTTATAAAGTTTTCATGATATTGTGTATCCCTCTATTTTTGAATGCTTTCTTAGGTGAGTTTCTGTTCATATTTATATAAGGGATATACTTGCTCATGTTAGGGCCCATAGGAGACAAGCCATAGCTTTGATGCACCTTGTTCAACTTTTATCTAGCTTGCGAAAAATATTGTGATCCTCTAAATATACATTGCCATGTTCTCTACATTTTGAAAAGAAAAAATGTAATAAAGAAGTTCTTCGAAACTTGCTAGTTGTCACTGTTCAGAATTGTCTTAAGTGAATGGTTATGGAGTAGCACGACCCCATCGTGCTAGAAATGATGGTCTTAATATATGCTTACTGAGTGAGTTTTAAAATAAGAAATGATGTTTCAATGTTTCGAGATTACATATGCCAAAATTTTGTCTTGGAAATCAAAGTGAGATATTGCTTTATGCGTGTCTTGCACCACTGTCGCACAACATGGGATGCTAACAACTCCGCTTGACTTTAAACAATCCAAAAAGAGGAAACTCTTGGAGTTTGGCTATGAGTTGCCCAACATATGTAGCAAAAATGTTATATTTGGGTATGCATTGGTATTCTCGTGGGCCTTCGTTTAAAGCAAAAGTCAGAATACTCCACTGGCCGCTATGAGAAATTATTATACCGAAAAGAGAAACCTTGGTAATGGTCACGAGTGTCTTTCCTAGCCTGCACAGTCTCGATTGAACATATACCACTCTTTTGGCATGGTCTCGTTACTAAGAAATATATTTTCTATGAGCTCAACAATTGAAGTTTGCACTTGAGAGACTTTAATAGATGGCATGAGTGGGCAGCATTGGAAAACTCTATTTCTATTTATGATTGACAACTAAACGTGTTCAGCTTTGCCTTATACAAATAAAAATACAAAAATACAATAAAGTGCATATAGAAGGATCACAAGTTTACTTGCAAGCTAGATTTAACTTTTACATGGGGCATAGAAGTTTTTGACTAATCTCTAGTGGTTTAGAATAATATAACTGAGCTTATATTGCCTAGTATGATTATGTGCTTGATACGTCCATTTTGCATCACTATTCTATGTCTTAATTCACTATTATTCATTGATATATTTCGTATTGAGAGGTGATACTTATGTTATTTCATCTGTTTTTGCATGGTTGATGACTTTTGGAGCATGGACCGCTGCAGTCAGGATTCTGATGGAAAAGGTGTTGTTTGGAGGCAAAATTCACGAAGATCAGAAAATCCGGGAAAATATACGGAAAATCCTATTTTCCCAAAAGACTAAGGATGCCAGAAGACGGAGTGGAGATGGGCCACAGGGGGCCCACACCACCCCCTGGCGCGGGCAGCCCTAGGACACGCCAGCAGGTGGTGTGGCCGCCCTGGCCCACCTCTGGCTCTCCCCTCTGGCGTATATCATCCTCCCGAAACCCTAAGACTTGGGGAGCGACCACAAAAAGATTCCGCCGCCTCTGTGGGGCGGAAAACACCGAGAGAGAAAGATCTCTCCGGCAGACAGATTTCTGCTGGGGGAATTCCTTCCTGGAGAGGGGAGATCGTCGCCATCAACACCACCATCAAGCTGGACTTCATCAGGATCATCATCATCATCATCATCACCATCAGCACCATCAGCACCCTCATCACCATCTCCATATTGCTGTAACAATTGGGTTGATTCTTGCATTAGTTCATAGGGGAAACTTTCCCGGTGTTGATTACTCTTTGTAGTTGATGCTATTGAGTGAACCGTTGAATTATTTTTTATGTTTAGATTGTTATACATCATTATTCCATCTCTGATCATGATCCATATGATGTCTTTTGAGTAGTTCGTTTTGTTCTTGAGGACATGGGAGAAGTCATGTTGTTAGTAGTGGAGTTGTGTTGAGAAAGATTCAATAGATTATTATTTAAGTTGTGCTGTACTTCTTCTAGTGGTGTCATGTGAACGTCGACTACATGACACTTCACCTATATGGGCCTAGGGGAATGCATTATGTATTTGGCTACTAATCGTAGGGGTTGCCGGAGTGACAGAAACCTGAACCCCCGTTAGGAAACCATTGCACAAGGGACGTAAGGGTCTTAGAGTTTAAAGCTGTGGTTAGGTTTTACCTTAATTACTTTCTTGTACTTATGGATGTTTGCAAGGGGGTTTAATCACAAGTATGTATTAAGTCTTGGATGGGACGGTACATTAGCACAGGTTCACCCACACAACACTTAGCAAGCTAGAGAAGATTAATCGGCTATATGAAGCGAAAGCACTTGACAATCTTCCCATGTGTCCTTGAGAATGTTTGGTCATCCATAGAAATACAACCGGCTTGTCCTTTGCTGCATAGAGGATTGAGCCACTTGTTGCATTTATTCCTACTGTCTTTTGTTTACTCGTACTTTGTTTACTTGCTTTATCAAAAACCCCTAAAAATCTGTTTGCTAAGTATTTGCAGAGAATTCCTGATCCATACCACTAGCCAGCACCTTCTGATCCTTGTTGGGTTCGACACTCTTACTTATCGAAAATACTGCGATACACCCCCTATACTTGTGGGTCATCAAGATTATTTTTTGGTGCCATTGCCGGGGAGTGAAGCACTATTGGAGAGTGGAACTGGTAAAGGAAACTTCTACTGTGAGTATTGTTTACTTCTGCTAGTTGCTTTATTTTCGTTATGGATAATCCACTAAGCTTCTTATTTGGTAATGCTACTACCACTGCTAAGGTAGTAGATAAGCCACCACCTGATGAGAATGATGTTTTTAAAGTACCTACAAGAATTATTGATCGTGTTATGGATAACTACTATGTTGGGGATGGAACTGTCCATCCTGGTGATCATTTACTCTTTATACACGAATTATGCGGGTTGTTCAAGTGTGCAGGTATTACTACAGATCAAGTCAAGAAGAAGTTATTCTCATTATCACTAAAAGGAAGAGCTGAGGAATGGTATAAGCTGCTGAAGAATGGTCAAGCTCTGGAATGGGAGGAAATAGTGCCTCTCTTTTATTCAAAGTTTTATCCTCCTAGTGAGATTCATAAAGATCGGAATCAAATATACAACTTTTGGCCTCTTAATGGAGAGAGTGCAACTCAAGCTTGGGGGAGATTGAAGTTACTAATGCTCAAATGTCCCATTCATGAGCTCCCCAACAATATTATTATCAATAACTTTTATGCAAGGCTCCCTCTACATGACAAGGATTTATTGGATGCTTCTTGTGCTGGATCATTCACTCGCATGGGAGAAGAAGCTAAATGGGATCTTCTAGACCGTATTCAAGACAATGCTGAAGCTTGGGAGAATGACAAAGGTAGAAAGTCAAGTATAAATTATGATTATGAATGCATTGAATCTTTTATGGAAACTGATGACTTTCAAAATATTAAAAATGCTGATGGTCTAGACTCTCAAGCTATTGCTTCTTATTTTAAGGCTTTTGCTTCCTATATTGAAGTGCCTAAAAAGAAGTGGAATAAGTATCATGAACCTTATAAAGATATTGCTAAGAGTGTTCCTGCAAGAAATACTGAAATTTATACTGCTAATCATGTTTTACCTAAACCTTACATTGAGAAAATGCCTTTTCCAGTTAAGATAAAGGAACATTCTATGATAGCTAGTATGGTTAATGAAAGTACAAGAAAAGCTGTTGAACCTTATAAACAAATAAATGATGAACCTATAATAGCGAATGTGAAAGACTTTGTTACTAAATATGAAGAAGAGGGACACACTATCCTTTGTAAGGATACCTCTAATATTGTTTCACAAAGTAGTGTTATGAGAGCTAGTATTCCTGTGTTTTCTATTAGAATAAGTTATCATTGCTATGATGGTCCTGGTGATTGATGCGCTCGACTTTCGACGTAGAGCTCGTTGGGAACCCCAAGAGGAAGGTATGATGAGCACAGCAGTAAGTTTTCCCTCAGTTATGAAACCAAGGTTTAATCGAACCAGTAGGAGCAAGGAAACACCCCAAAGGTGTTGCTAGCTGAGCTTTGGCAGGGCGCACTACCGGTGCTAGTAGCAACGTGGAGACCTGCACAACACAACCACAGAACTTTGTCCCCAACTTGCGATGAGGTTGTCAATCTCACCGTGTTTTGCGGAAAACAAAGGATTAAATGTATCGAATGGAAAGAAGTAATAGTTTGGAGAAAGTAAACACAAAGAAGAAACAGTTTATAGATTGTATGTAAAGAAAAAGGATCGGGATCCATAGTTCACTAGAGGTGGCTCTCCTTAGATAGATAACATGCTGGGTGAACAAATTACAGCGGGGTAGTTGACAAACACCGAGAAAGCAATACATGCATATACTAATCATCTTGACTCCTCTGAGACTTGATTGGGCATTACAACATAATACATAGACCGCCATCCAACTGCATCTATGACTAATAATCCACCTTCAGGTTATCATCCGAACCCCCTCTAGTATTAAGTTGCAAGCAACAGATTATTACTTTACGAACTGCGTGTAAAGTAAACAATACGATTGTTCTATGAACAAAGGATTGTTGTTTTCTCCCTAGTAGCAACAACACATCTAGTACCTTAGAGATTTCTATCACTTCCACAGATTACCAGAGGCATGAACCCACTATCGAGCATAAATACTAACTCTTGGAGTTTCTAGCATCTACTTGGCCAAGATAGCTACTAACAATGGAAAGCATGCAAGATCTCAAATAACAAAGACATGATAGAATCAATAATCAATCTGAAATAGCATCTCAATATCCATCGGATCCCCGCAAACACAACATGTATGAATTACAAATAGATGATCTTGATCATGAACGGAGCTCACAAGATCTAAACATGAAAGCACAAAAGAGGAGAAACCAGCCATCTACCTACTACATGGATCCGTAGTCCAAGGATGAACTACTCACGCATCACACCGGAGGCTTGCATGGTGATGAAGAAGGCCTCCAGGGTGAATTCCCCTCTCCGGCAGGGTGCCGGGAAGAGCTTCAGATCCCTCCCGATCTAGGGATGGAGATGACAACGGCTACAGACTCTTTCGTGGATTTTTGATCGTGTACCTAGGGATTTCGCCCCGAGGGCAATATATAGGCGGAAGGAGAGGCCGAGGGGGTGCCAGGAGCCACCACACCACCCCCTGGTGTGGGCCAGGTCTGGCCGCACGGCCAGGTGGTGTGGCCGGCCCCTGGCCCTTCTCCGTCTCGTATTCTGGCACTTGATCCCTTCCGGAAAAATAGGCACTTTGGCTTTCGTCCCGTCCAATTCCGAGAATATTCATTTTCTGACTTTCCTGGAACCAAAAACAGCAGAAAATAGGCAAGTGGCACTATGGCTCTTGTTAATAGGTTAGTCCAAGAAATCATATGAAAAGCACTCCAAAGTTGGAACAAAACACAAGAAAGTGGATAAAACCAAGCATGGAACATCAAATTATAGATACATTTGCAATGTATGAGTGATAGCTATATTGTTAAGTTTATGCATGATACTGAAAGTTATTATGAGAGAGGGAAAAGTGTTCTTATGCATCTCAATAATATCAAGTTTCCTCGTTTTATGCTGAAAGTTTTTATGTTGCACTTCTTTTGCCTTCTTATGCAAGTTGCCTTTGGTTTCAATAACTTGTTTGTTTACAAAATCCCCTTGCATAGGAAGTGGGTTAGACTTAAATGTGTGTGTTTTTGCTTCTTAATGCTATCTTTCACTTCAATTCATATTCCTTTGTGAGCATCTTCAAAATTATCATGCCCATCTTAATGGCTATAAAGAAAGAGCTTTTTGGGAGACAACCCAATTTGTTTTTGCTTTCAGTTTGTTTTTGTTTCTTTGAGTCTTGGAAGTTATTACTTCGGTAATAACCGCTCCTTATCCGTTTTGTTTGGTTTTTGTGTCAAGATCAACCTCTAATGAGAGAGAAGTAAGATTTGGGGAAGTTGCTGTCCCGAAACAGATTTTTGTGCTTCACCGTAAAAATTCACGAGAGATCTCTGTACGTGGGATTGAGCTGTAATTTTTTGTGATTTTGCCCCAGGTTGTTTTAACTTTCGTTAGTTCTGCACTTTTTGATTTGAGCAACAGAAGATTTTCGAAAAAAATGATCTTTACCTGCTGGTCTGTTTTGACAGATTTTGCCACTTTTGCATTTGCTTCTTTATTCGATTTCCTTTTTGAATTCTTTTTGGGTTTTCGGAAGGATTTGCTACAGTAGCTTATGTTTTGATGGTTTTCGGTTGAAGTTTAACTCAAAAGGTTTTATCACTTCACTTATACTAATGTTGCTAATGAGAACCGTGTGGAGTTTTGTGTGAAAGAAATTTCCAGGAAGTGGAGATAATGGTGTAATGAGAAAGAGAAAGGTTTCATGACTCAAGTAATAAGTGGACAAAGATGAGAGGATACCACCACCGAAGGAGTAATTCGTCATCAAGTTTGGCATCCCCTTGGTTTGTTCCAAGCTTGGGGGAGTGCCGCGGTATCACATCACTATCTTCTATCTTTTTACCTTATTAGTAGAGCCATATCATGAATAGAGGAGTTATTATGTAGTATGGTTTGCATTATGGAAGTGTCCCCTCTCTCGTTAGATATGTATCCCTTGGTATGAGTTGCCGTTATGGAATATTAATGAGAAGTTCTATCATTTACTCTTTTGCGTATCTTATATTAGTTTTCAATTCATGGTTATATGATTGATCTTGTTGTTAGTATTGGTATCACTTTGGGATCATTGAGTTAATTTAGTTGGGTTTGGCAAACCTGGCTTGGTCAGTAGCACACTATTTTTGAGAGTTGAATGAAAAAGATAAAAGTACTCTAAAGAAATATAATTTCATCATCTTTCTTTCTTGATTTGCTCATAAGTCTAGTATTCTCTAGTTAAGATCTTTTGTGCTTCCAAGGAAGATTGCATGTTTCTTTTTATCACTTGTATGTTTGGTTGTTTCCTTCAACTCTTATACTTGCTACCCAGCCTTGCTAGCGAAAAACCTGTACTGAGAGGGTATTCTTCTCGAGCATCCACCTCCTTAAAACCAAAACCTTTGCCATTTGCGTCCACCATACCTACCTAGTAGCATTAGTGCTATTCCAAGTAAATTCTTGTTTTATCTACCTCCCAAATTTAACTTGTTATGTGAAAATTAGTGATTAAAGCTCTCACGAACTTGATGGCACACTTTACTTTCTTGCACTTAATAAACTTGAACCATTGTGCTCACCTATGTTGCGTATATGCTTGCGCTTTGTAAGTTGTGAATTAGCAAAACCATGTTGTCATGGGGAACGCTTTCAACATTGCACTGGTACTTTGTACCTAGTTGATATCATGTTCTTTTGTCTATGGATGTCGTCGGTGTCAAATGAAAGGGGAGCTTGTAAGTCCATGGAGTTATGCATGTGTGTTAGAGAAACGCCTGGGCCGCTGGTCTAATCCATGCTGAAATGGTGGAAACCTGCAACGTAACCATAACGAGTATCTATGAAGCATTATTCTTATAAAAAAAGAGATAGTGATTGAGAAAAAGAGAAAAGAAAAAAAAGATATTATGAAAAGAGGAAAGAGAGAAAAAAGCACCATATTCCCATGGTAAATAAGAAGATTGCTGAGATGCTTGTTGTCTGCTTGCCTTGTCATTTTGATATGGGGATTCTTCCGTATCATCGGGCAAGGGGTACCCCGTTGGCGGTTCTCTATGATACACATATGTTTACGATGACAAGAACTTACTGGTGACTAAACTTGAGTAGCATGAGGAGCAGCCCTCGTATTCAAGGGACATGAGATTCTCAACTTACAACTTGTCAATGCATATCCTCATATTTGATCACTTTAACCTTAATCACCTAAAGATGCCTATGATAGGGCAATGAGAGCTAAAAGCTAGTAAGTATCATAATTTTTGGGAGCTCTTTATGAGACTTGCAATCCCTGCTTCCCTCTTTGAAGGGCCTTTCTTTTACTTTGTAGTTGAGTCAGTAAACTTATTCCCTTCTATCTCAGCAAGTATTTTGAGTTGATGTGTTTCATTCATTCATATGATGATTTATCCAATCATGTTTCTTATGTTCCTTGTTTTGCACATTACTCTTATCTTGATGTTTACTACTTTGAAAGCTATCATTGAAAACCAGCTATTTGTGAACTCCAGCAAATTATCAACTATTCTTCGACCAAGAGCTAAGTTTGCCATTACCAATTATGATTCACTTTATGTATCTTTATTGTGTTTCCTTTACTCATTGCAAGTTAAGTTATATAATAGTGAGTTGTCTTCTATTATGATCTATGTATTTGATGAATGTGATGCTTCTTGTCCATATTCTTTTATCGACTCTTCACTCCATAAACTTGAGGCCATGTTTATTGAGCTCAGTTTCGCTTGGGGACAAGCGAAGTCTAAGCTTGGGGGCAGTTGATACGTCCATTTTGCATCACTATTCTATGTCTTAATTCACTATTATTCATTGATATATTTCCTATCGAGAGGTGATACTTATGTTATTTCATCTGCTTTTGCATGGTTGATGACTTTTAGAGCATGGACCGCTGCAGTCAGGATTCTGATGGAAAAGGTGCTGTTTGGAGGCAAAATTCGCGAAGATCATAAAATCCGAGAAAATATACAAAAAATCCTATTTTTCGAGAAGACTAAGGATGCCAGAAGACGGAGTGGAGATGGGCCACAGGGGGCCCACACCACCCCTGGCGCGGGTAGCCCTAGGACACGCCAGTAGGTGGTGTGGCCGCCCTGGCCCACCTCTGGCTCTCCCCTCTGGCGTATATCATCCTCCTGAAACCCTAAGACTCGGGGAGTGACCACAGAAAGATTCCACCGCCTCTGCGGGACGGAAAACACCGAGAGAGAAAGATCTCTCCGGCAGACAGATTTCTGCCGGTGGAATTCCTTCCCGGAGAGGGGAGATCGTCGCCATCAACACCACCATCAAGCTAGACTTCATCGAGATCATCATCATCATCATCACCACCATCATCATCATCATCATCACCATCAGCACCCTCATCACCATCTCCATATTGCTGTAACAATTGAGTTGATTCTTGCATAGTTCATAGGGGAAACTTTCCCGATGTTGATTACTCTTTGTAGTTGATGATATTGAGTGAACCATTGAATTACTGTTTATGTTCAGATTGTTATACATCATTATTCCATCTCTGATCATGATCCATATGATGTCTTGTGAGTAGTTCGTTTTGTTCTTGAGGACATGGGAGAAGTCATGTTGTTAGTAGTGGAGTTGTGTTGAGAAAGATTCAATAGATTGTTATTTAAGTTGTGGTGTACTTCTTCTAGTGGTGTCATGTGAACGTCAATTACATGACACTTCACCTATATGGGCCTAGGGGAATGCATTTGTATTTGGCTACTAATCGTAGGGGTTGCCGAAGTGACAGAAACCTGAACCCCCGTTAGGAAACCATTGCACAATGGACGTAAGGGTCTTAGAGTTTAAAGTTGTGGTTAGGTTTCTACCTTAATTACTTTCTTGTACTTACGGGTGTTTGCAAGGGGTATAATCACAAGTATGTATTAGTCCTAGGAAGGTCGGTACATTAGCACAGGTTCACCCACACAACACTTAGCAAGCTAAATAAGATTAATCAACAATATGAAGCGAAAGCACTTGACTGTCTTCCCATGTGTCCTCGAGAACGTTTGGTCATCTTAAGTAATACAACTGTCTTGTCCTTTGCTGCATAAAGGATTGGGCCACTTGCTGCATTTATTCCTACTGTCTTTTGTTTACTCGTACTTTGTTTACTTGCTTTATCAAAAACCCCTAAAAATCTGTTTGCTAAGTATTTGCAGAGAATTCCTGATCCATACCACTAGCCAGCACCTTCTGCTCCTTGTTGGGTTCGACACTCTTACTTATCAAAAATACTGCGATACACCCCCTATACTTGTGGGTCATCAGTGCTCTCTTACTTTGAGCTTGCGGGAAAAACAAGGATACGCTGCATTGATTTCCAATGATAAGCAAGATCACATCCATTAAGTTATCGATCCCTTTTGCTCGAGGACGAGAAATATCTAGCTTGGGGAAGTTGATGGATGTGATAATACAACACTTTTTAGCAATATAAATTGTGTCATTTGCCTATCATATCATGATCCCTCTAACTATTGTTATGCCTGATATGCATGATTACTTGTTTTTGTTAAATTCAATATGAGCCTTGCACATTTAGTAGTTTAGGTAGAATTTTATCCCTCTTCCTTGTCTTTGACATGTGTGTAGGTGTTGATAATGATTATGGACAAAACAAAGGCAAAAGGAACAAAGCGAGCATGGTATGGAGGAGCTGCAGGGACCAGACTTAGCCATTTGAGAGGTTGGAAAAGTGATTTTTTACAACTTCTCAAAATAAAGATCCAAGATCACAGGGTTGTATCCCTCGACGGTACAAACTCAACGAGCACAAGAACACCCAAAACGGAGTTCGTATGAAGAAATGGCGGCTAAAATACTAAAGGGGGCAGACGGTTTAATGAGCAACTATACAGCCGGAGCTATTTTTTGGTCGTATAGCTCCGCCTGTTTAGTTGCCAAAAAGGTCGAAACGACAGGATTTCACCTTAGAAAAGCACCAGAACCTTCCCTAAGTCATATGACGGTTTTGGGGGAACCCTAGGGCACCCCCAAGGCCTATATAAAGGGGGGAGGACCCAAGGAAGCCACCATATACACAATACACCATATACAAGATCTAGATCCCATCTACTGCCTCCACGGTGGCGCCCTGCCACTGTGCCGCCTCCGTAGCCGCTATAGCTCCACCAAGATCTAGATCTCCATCAACACCATCAATCCATCCAAGCAAGAAGAGTAGGAGAAGGAGGACGCCGCCATCACCACGTCGGCGCCACCATCACCGCGCCATCATCACCATCTCCATCGTTGCTACTCCTTCTTCCTTTCCCATCATGATCTCTGTGATGGGTTGTAATATGGCTTGAACCCCCTTTTATTAATGTTATGATGATTTTAGTAATTGAAGTGCGGTGTGTTCTTGTTAATTAATATGTTTGTGCTTTCTCTTTACATTGTTCTATTCATGATATTATTCTAGTGATTGGAGACGTCCAATCTATTGTTGAGGAATTTACTAGGGATTCATAGAGTGTCACAAAACTTATAATTACTCTCTACTCATTCCATGGGCCTGACAAGTCCGTGGGGAGAACTAATAGGCTATTTATTATAAGTGATTTGTGGAGGCAATATCAGATTAGGATGCACCGCCCATTAAGATTCAATTGCCTCAAGATCACTCATGATATAGATAGGTATAGTGTTGCGAATTGCTTGACCCCAAAGTGACATACGGGATATCTTGTGACTAACGCACTTGCTTAGGAGTATGGTGGTCCATAAAACTTAATGCCTTTGCTCTGGTTTACCTTGATTGGTCTTGTTACCTTAATACACTATTCTCTTATGGATGACCCATGTCCGGAGATGGTGTGGACAGTTGAGTTGTCTAGTTGCCACTTACCAACGGTGGGAGACAACGATATATGAGGGACCACCACAATTATAGTTAACAGCTATTCCATAAGCACTTATCATGCACACTGGTATACACAACATTACTTGAGGAATCATAGCATTAATATTTCATCTCATTGCATTCACCTATTTTCAGTTTTACTTTTGTTCTAGTTTTCTTCCAGTTCTAGTAGTAGTTATTACAACACATCTTAAATTCATTTATCCTAGCAACTTATAGAACAGGCTATTTCCAAACCACGGTTTGGGTGCGTACATGGTCACATTGACAACACGACTGCGAGGGTCGTGTTCGCCGAGCTCCCATCGGGACAAACTCTTAAATATTTGCTGCTACAAGTACTGTAATAACCCTGTTTTGGTGTAGGAATTCGGCTCCATCAAAAAGGTGGGCAAGTTCTTCCATGAGCATAGAAAATTCGGGAAGGACGCCTTCTATAGCGATCAAAATGATCTCTCACTCTCCAAGTGATGGTGCACCATCCATGCCGAGTGTAGAAAGTTCCAAGGCTCCTACGATATGGTGACGAAAAGGAAAATAAGCGACATGATGTCGATTAACATGGTAAAACCTCTTCCTCTCTTTGTCGATGTCTTGCATATGCATTGAGCCATTGTTAGCATACATATGTGTAGGTCATGAAAGCAATGGAGAACTTCAAGAAGGTGAATGATAACAAGGCCTTCACGTTGTCCCATTGTTGGATGTTGATCAAGGACTGCAAAAAATGGGAGACTAGCTATGCCCTTTGGAAAGAAATTGACAACAAGGAGAAGGGCAAGAGTAATGCTTCTACGGTGGTGTCAATGACCTATATGGCGACAATGATGAAGGATTTGTCAACCTTGTAGGCGACGAGACTACCGCCCATGCCCACCGGCCTAGAGGCCACAAGGATACAAAGGCCGACATCGCCCGCCAGGGTGGTTCCTTGGCATTTTAGGAGACCTTGAGGAAGATCCTGGATATGAAGGAAGAGTCCATCACTAAGAGGGAAGAGAGGCATCACAAAGAGAAAGAGGCCACCGCCAAGACCTTTGTCGAGCTACAGGCGAGGTCTATCGAGCTGGAGGAGGCCAACGCCAAGGCTAGGCTAATGGATATCGAAGCCAAGGCAAAGACGAAGAAGGCCGAAGCCAAGGCCAAGGAGGCCGAGGCCAGGTCTAGGGTGGCGGAGGCAGAGGCCAAGGCCAAGGAGGCCGAAGCCAAGATCATGGCCGAGGAGAATGTCATCATGCTCACTAACATGGATGATGACTGCAAGTGCACAGATCGTTTGTAGCTAGTTTTGAAATAAAGATATCGATCCCACAGGGAGCATGAGTCCGAAGTCTAATAACTCTTGAAATAAGTATTACGATATACATGCTAGACAAAGTTCTAAGTGACAAAATAAAATGCGAGTGTTGTGTAAAAAGGTGTTTTTGAGTTTTGCGTATAAGAGCAATAAAGTAAAGTAAAACAACTGAGTACAGAAATTAAGTATCGCATATGTAAGAGAGATTGGAACTGCAGTAGGGAAAAGGCGTTCTCAGGGAGTAGCGGATACACCACTAGTATTGTAAAGATTTAAGATAAAGATTATCATCATGAACATTCTCAACTATGTATGTGTGGGAGGAACTCCGTATTTGGACGAATAGGCAACAACCGTTGCTCACACCATCCTCATAACCACAGCAGTCAGCAATCGACATCAATCGAATTACTGCACTATTAAGGGACATAATCCCGTAGGACGTATCTTATGGCATGGATAGTGTTCTATGAGTTTCCTCGGTTTCCCAAGTTGATACGTAAGGGGTGCCAACAACTTTATAGTCACTGTAAGTGCTAGCACGCCTCCATCTACCAACAAGTAGTTTCCTCCATCAAGTCCCCATGAGAGGCAAATATTGAGAGGTCGACTTCTCTCAACATCAAGATGTAGAAAATCTAACACATGGTCACAACGATGAATATCATAATAGACTTTATCTTATTTCAATCTCATACTAGGGTTTCTCCATCTCCCCAAGAACTAATGGTCTACTCACACATGGAGGCAATCAACATCATGGCAATAGTAATAGAAACAATCATAGATGAATAGTACTTCTATAAGTATAGGAATTACAACAAGATCTAGACAATATGTAGATGGGATGGATGGAGATGGTGGTGATGCAGCGGTGGATGATGAAGATCGATGCCTTAGCCTCCCGGATCTACGTAGGGCGAAGATGGATCCCTTGTGGACGAGTTCCCCCTCCAGATGCATTTCGGAGGTGAGGTTTCTGCGATTTCTAGGTTTTCTGTATGTCGTCTCCTTGAACCAATTGCACGGGGTGAAACTATTTGACAAGGCGAAGGCGGCGCCAACTATGCAGCCAAAGCTATACAGTTGGAAAAATTCCTCCGCCCGTATAGTTGGTCGTTAAACTCTCTGCCTTCCTTGTTCGCTTCTGGTATTATTAATATTTCCCAAATAAGTGATTTACGTTGTTTTTTACTCCTTTTCTCCATAGTACAACTGCTTCAAGAATTGTAACCATTGGATCTATCATCTGTCCTGATCCTCGTGAAAACAGACATAAAATATGCGTTGGAACGCCGTAAAATACCAAGATCCTACATCTACAATGCAAAATAATAATGTAAAACATGATGCAAATATGCACTCATCAATGGACACCATCGCTGACCCCGATCGTAGGGCTTGGGTCGTGAGGAGGCAGCAGACCATCCGAGCTCGCGATGTTTGAATGATAATGGCGAATGCAACTTTTTGGGCAGAGAAGCTGCCATTTTTTGGACATTATGTATGATATTGTCCCCTTTTGCACATTTCATATCCACTGGGCACTTGTTGGTGATGCCCAAAGGGCGGTGGCACACGTCTACCATATTATTTGATAGTCAATTTGTGTGTTATTTGCTTGTCAATTTGAGTGTTTGAGCTGATTGGCAAAGCATTGGCCAGCGATGGCGCCAAGAAATGCCAGGGCGGATAGATGAGTTGCACCACTGGGCGCGGTTGGCCGGATAGGCCGGACCATGACTGATGCGAGCGCCAGAAAACTTCCTAACAGTTGTCGTGGGAGCTTCTCGCTGCACCTTAACGGTTGAAACTCTAAGTGGAGAGTGATGTAGTAAATAGAAGTCTTCCCCACGAGGGAAACTCGAGGGTTTAAATATCAAACTCTCAGGGAGTTGTGTGTAAGAGAATGATCCTCTTTGTTCTTCGTCAAGCAACCTATAAAATTGTTGTAGATTGTTTTGTGCCCTTAACCTCACCACGTGGTTGTCAAGCACAAGGTGTATGTAAGCAAAACTGAAATAAATTACAATAAAAGTAAAATGCAATGCAATAGTAAAGTAAATATGCAATGTTGGTAAATGTAATGGAATATGATGTTTTTGGGTTTTGGTTGTTGTTTGCAAGTATGAGAAATGTTTTTTGTATTTTTGGATTTAATTAGTACTGAAAATAAAAAGTGATGTAGATGTGTTGGATAGTGTTTTCTTATGGTTTAAAATGGACCAGGGTTCATGGTTTCTCTTATGCACTCTCTCTTTGAGTTGTGGTGGACACGAAACACTCCAGTTGGCGTAATATTGGTGCAACATGTTAAAGTATGGATAGCAATTTATATGGGCATCACGTCCTAACATAGATATGTCATTCCAAATAATTCACTTATACTCCACTAGAAAGGGGGGTCTCCAAGCAATCTAGTATTACGAACAATTTTAGAGTATAGCATTAAGTTCTATGACATGAAGTTAAAATAAGAACATACTTGATCTCGTTTAAGCATGGTATTTTATTTATCCCTAGTGAGGTAACTAAGTAAGGTAAACACCCAAGTGATTTGCAAGTTTTTTTGTCCTACCCACAAGATCACCCTCGTTGCTCCAACACACATGCTCCCATATACAAGTTTGATCAAAACAAATAAATAAGAACGGGGTACATGATATGCATCTATTCATATACTTCCAATACTGAACAATTGCAATCTCAAATATCAACTATATAAAGAGCCACCACATAGGTAATACAAATATGACCGTAATCATGTTATGCAGCTCATACGGTTCTAATACAATCAAGATCATGCGAGAGAGATACAATATCTACTGCCACAAACCCATAGTCCAGGGGTGGAATACTCCCCCTTCATCGTGATGAAGGTGCTGGAGTAATTGGAGGAGGTGGAGATCACATCGGCAGTGCCCCGCTGGAGTTTTCCCCCTCCAATCTTCTGCCTCCTTCCTGTTTGTTTCGTGTTTCTATCTTCTGTGACGCTCCCTTTCGAGAATCGTCGGGAGACCTTTTTTATATGTGGTTTTAGGACATCGAAGACTCGAGGAGAAAACAAGCACACCACACGCGTCAGGGGGGTGGCTGCGTGTGGTGGGCCCATTCCTCCCTCAGCCTTCTTCTTTCGCTGATCTTTGGCCCAATGTTTTGGTTCGCACAAATACTGGGTCTCATGAAGTTTCAGGTCAATTGGACATCGTTTGGGTATCTGAAATTCAAAAACATTGAAATGGGGGTTTTCTGCCTTAGCAGGGTTAATTCCAAAACAATATGGGAAGTGTGAATTATTCCCAAATATCATTATAACACAAGAATATACCCCATATATGATGCAAATATGTTGTTATATCAAATAATAAAGTGCAAAGTTCATGGATGCATTTTACATGCATCAATGACCCAAAAGCGACCGCTGCCTGACCCAAACGGATAGAAACGGACCATTCATTCGGCTGTTTGGGTTGACCCGGTGGAGATTCCCTAAATCCCTAGAGCCCATCCACGACCCCACCTCCTCGTTTTTGTTATGATATGGTCCAAAATCCATCCGACGAACACATGTCGAATACAACCCACAAAAAAGAACCAACCACCACCCAACCCCTTCCTCCTCGCCAAGTTTTTGGTGTCATGATTAATAGCATCGTCGACTGTTCCACGGCTAGCTGTGCGCCCAATACACCCACTAGGTGTTCGGCGTTTTTCCTAGCTTGACCATGGACTCTGACAACAAGGAGCAGATGTTCTCCGTGCTGATGGAGGAAGAGATGGTTGTCGCCGCCACCGATGATGAGGAGCACATGATGATCCTTGCCTGCCTGGCCGACCTGTATGCATAGAAAAAAAGCAACTACACGGTGGCTCAGTGCTAAGACGCTGGAACTGGAAGCCAAGGCAGCAGATGGAGGGCTATTGTCGACTATTTCACCATTGATCCGTTGCATAATGAGTCAGTGTTTCGGCACCTATTCAGGATGGGCTGGAAGCTCTTCCTGAAGATTGCGTATGCCATCCGGGACTTTGACACCTACTTCAGATGCAAGAAGAACTGCACCGGTATGCTGGAATTTTCCCTGTTCCAGAAGTGCACGGTGGCTGTGAGAATGCTTGCATACAAAGCTCCTGGTGACACCCAAGATGACTATCTCCGCATGGCTGAGTCCACATCTATCGATTGTTTGTACATGTTCCGCATGACAGTGATTGCAGTGTTTGAACCATTATATCTGATATCACCCACTACTGCTCGGACCCTAGCAATCAATGAAGCCAAAGGGTTTCATGAGATGCTTGAAAGTACGGACTACATGCATTGGAAATGTAAGAACTTCTTGATTGCTAAGCAAGGAATGTACAAATGCACAAAGCAGGTTGTAGTGTGGTACTTAAGGTAGTGGCTACAAAGGATCTCTAGATTTGGCACTCCTTCTTTGGTATGACGGGATCCAACAACAACATCAATGTACTATAGGGCTCGCCTATCTTCTCCAAGCTTGTTGAGGGTCATGCTCCTCCGATGGACTATGTGATCAATGACCACCACTACAACAAGGGATACTATTTGGTAGATGACATCTATCCAAGATGGTCAACATTTGTGAAGACTATCTCAAGCCCTCTTATCGACAAGCAATCCAACTTTGCCAAGGAGCAATAAGCTTGTAGAAAGGATGTCGAGTTAGCATTTGGTATGCTCCAAGCTCGATTTGCAATTGTTCGGTTCCCCGCTCTGACCTGGTCGCAAGAACAGATGTGGGAGGTGATGAATTCCTATGTGATCTTGCATAATATGATCATTGAGAGTGAGCGGGACGATACAGTGCTTGATGAGAGCGAGCCATATTTGATATAGGGGCCTCTTGTAGAGCCTAATCACCAGGTGTCGGCATCGTGGGCTACCTTTGTCGCTACGCCTCAGGAGATTCGTGACCCGCAAGTGCATCAACAACTGTAGGACAATCTAGTGGAGCGCCTGTGGAGGTTCAAAGGCAGCACCTAGTTTGAGGTCTTGTTGTGTTTGAAAAACTTGTTAAATTATGACTGAACTATGTTTGAAAAACTTGTCAAATTATGACATTACTTTGTTGAACTATGTGTGTAAAATTATTTGATAAAATTGATGATACCTGGCGAAGAATGGTCGAACTATGTGCGTAAAATTGATTTACGTCACATTTGTGTCAAATTTTGGCCGAAATTTTCCAAATTCACTGGCCCTGTGGGTGTACAGCCAAGACCGTGGCCGGGAGTTGGCAGACCCCAGGCCAAATGTTCGCCCAAACCGGTGAAAATTATCGCCAGATTTCAGCCTGGGGCCTCCAACGATTGGAGATGCTCTGTAAAACATCCAACGCGGCCCTTTTTTGGCTCGTTTAGGGGGGTCTGGCGCGGATGGTGATATGGGAGGCGACGACGCCCAGCCGCTCACCTCATCCACCCTCCTATACATTTTTATGTAAATATACAAAGAACAAATAAATCAAATTAAACATAAAATTCAACACAGTAATTTATTATAAGTTCACCAAATCAAACAAATAATTTAACAAGTTCAATATAGTCCATAAATAATTTAACAATTTTTTAATAACAATTTCAAACACACAAACCAACTATTCGGCAGCTTTGAGCTCCACAAATACTCCACCAAATCATCTTGCAGTTGTTGATGCGTACTAGTGTCTCAAAGTTCTTGACGCCTGGCGAGGAAAGAAGCAGGTGGCACCTAGTGATCAACACTTGCAAGAGGATCCTGACGATAACACGGTTCAATATCAAACACTGGGTTCTCCTGCTCGCTCTCAATGATCATGTTGTGCAAGATCAGACATGCAGTCATGACCTCCCACATCTGATCTTTAGACCATGTAAGAGCTGGGTACCGGACAATAGAAAATCAAGTTTGTAGTACACCAAATGCCTGCTCCACATCCTTCTGCAAGCTTCCCAACATATTGCAAACCAAGATTTCTTCCCTCCGGACAAGATTTCTATTTTTTTCTAGTTTCTCTAATAACTTTTGAAATATAGCTCCAGATGAGCTCAAACCAAAACCCAAAATTTTCTAAAATTCAAAATATCATTTTAGGACTCTAGGGAAACATATTCCTGTCCAACAAAAATACAAACATGCAATTTTCCCTTTAAACCCTAAATAGGTGCATTGGGGGTTTTCTAATAAGGTTTTCACAAAAAGGTTTTTGAAAAAGGGTTTTGGCATGATGCTAATGATGCAATGCACCTGAATGCCATGTAAAATCCCATATATAAAATTAGGGATGTTACAGACTAACCCCCTTAAGATGAATCTCGTCCCCGAGATTCGGATCGGCTAGCAAATAGGTGTGGGTTGTGTTCTTGAATATTATATTATAGCATCCATGTGGCTTCTCTTACTATGGTACATCTCTAGGCTACCCCCTTAAGAAAATTCAATTCTATCAGCTCCAAAGCTATATCTGAATTTTTGTCCTTTCTAGGGGTGTGAGTGACAGACCAATCTATGAAACCTTGATTCTTAATAACCTTCCGATCCATGCTAGAATTTCATCTAAACCATGTGAATCCAATATCATCTTGCTAGTGGGAAAATTGTGTGCTCCAAATTCTAAGATCAATTTATGGTATCCCTCATGCCATCCATTCTTGTATAGGGTTTCATTCAAATAGATCCTCTTAAGTAGCTCAATTTGCATCCTATTCTTATCCATGGGTGCCTTGATATGAAGGAATGTGATGCACCAATATTGTAAAAGGTAAGAGTGTGATGCATGAGCTAATTTCAAGGAATTACCAGTCACACGGCCTAGCTTATTGAGAACTTCCACCATGTTCACATGGTTTAGAGTTGCATCATGGGTTGAATTTGACTTGGTCCCTTCATTGTTCTTCTTATCAGGGCAATCATTTGAATAGTGTTCCATATCGTGGCACTTGTAACATTCCACCAGGCTAAGGTCCTTCTTCACATAGTTATTGTTACCGCGGTGGCCATTGTTGCCTCCATTGCTATTGCCATTTCCTCTCCAAAAGTTGTGGTTGTGGTTCTTATGGCCATTCTGGCTGTGAACATTTCCTTCGTTATGCTGATGTCCATTCCCACCATTGTTATGGTGGTAATTTCCTTCATTCTTGTGTTCACCAGAGGTTCCATTGCCCTCACAAGAGTTGCGGTTCTTATGATGTGGTCCTGAGTATGAACTCACATGGTTATTGATGATCGGCTCAACGTATCGAGCTCGTTGGGGAACCCCAAGAGGAAGGTATGATGAGCACATCAGCAAGTTTTCCCTCAGTTATGAAACCAAGGTTATCGAACCAGTAGGATCAAGGAAACACCTCCAAGGTGTTGTTAACAACTTGGAATCCTACACAACACAACCACAGAACTTTGCCCCTAACTTACATCGAGGTTGTCAATCTCACCGGTTTTGCTGAAAACAAAGGATTAAACGTATTGTGTGGAAGATAGTAATTGCTTGCAGAAAGTAAACATAAAACAGTAAATAGATTTGTAGATTGATGGTAAAAGAATGGACCGGGGTCCATAGTTCACTAGAGGTGATTCTCCTTAAGATAGATGACATGTTGGGTGAACAAATTACATCGGGGCAATTGACAGACACCAAGAAAGCATACATGCATATACTAATCATCTTGACTCCTATGAGATTTGATTGGGCATTACAACATTATACATAGGCCGTAATCCAACTGCATCTATGACTAATAATCCACCTTCAGGTTATCATCCGAACCCCCTCCAGTATTAAGTTGCAAGCCAAAGATAATTGCATTAAGCAAAGTGTGTAAAGTAAACAATATGATTGTTCTATGAATAAAGGATTGCTGTTTTCTCCCTAGTAGCAACAACACATCTAGTACCTTAGAGATTTCTGTCACTTCCCCAGATTCCTAGAGGCATGAACCCACTATCGAGCATAAATACTCCCTCTTGGAGTTGCTAGTATCTACTCGGCCAAGATAGCTACTAACAACGGAAAGCATGCAAGATCACAAATAACATAGACATGATAGAATCAATAATCAATCTGAAATAGCATCTCAATATCCATCGGATCCCCGCAAACACAACATGTATGATTACAAATAGATAATCTTGATCATGAACGGAACTCACAAGATCTAGACATGGTAGCACAAAGGAGAAGAACCAACCATCTAGCTACTACATGGACCCACACATCACACCGGAGGCAGTCATGGTGATGAAGAAGGCCTCCAGGGAGATCTCTCCCCTCCGACAGGGTGCCGGGAAGAGCTTCAGATCCCTCCTGATCTGGGGATGGAGATGGTGGCGGCTACAGACTCTTTCGTGGAATTCTAACCGGATACTTAGGGTTTTCATCCCGGAGGCAATATATAGGCGAAGGGGCAAGGTCGGTGGAGTACCAGGGGCCCACACCCCCTGGTGGCGTGGCTAGGGTTGGTCGCGCCACCACTAGGTGTGGCCACCCTGGTTCCCCTCTTCGTCTCCCCTCCGGACTCCGTATTCCTTGTGGTGAAATATTGACTTGGGCTTTTGTCCGGTCCAATTCCGAGAATATTAAACAGGCAACTGGCACTGTGGCATCTTGTTAATATGTTAGTTCCAGAAAATGTGTAAATATACTCCAAAGTATGGACAAAACATAAGAAAGTAGATATAAAACAAGCATGGAACATCAAAAATTATAGATACGTTTGCAACGTATCAGCTATACTTTCTCTTGAGGTTCTCTATTCCTTTAACCTTAGCTTCCACAACTACAACTCTATCAACTAGTTCTTGAAAACAGTTGAACCTTATGGCCACTAGCTGCACTGATATTTCAGCATTTAGGCCTCTCACGAATTCTTCCTGCCTCTTGGCATAAGTGGACACATAATTAGGAGCATAGCGTGCCAACTTATTGAAGATATCACCATATATATTCAGTCACACAGCGTGTACCTTGGCGCAGGTCATGAAACTCACACCTCTTCAAGTTCATAACTCCAGCAGCAACATGAGAAGGACGGAAGGCTCCATGGAATTGATCCCAAGTAATGGCATTGACCTCAGGATAGCTAACCTGATAGTTGTTCCACCATTCAACAACATTACCTTCAAGCTGATGTGCGGAAAATCGCACCCTTTCTGCTCCTTGGGCTTGAATGATGTCCAGCTTCTTGTTGATGGTGCGGAGCTAGTCATCTGCTGCAATAGGCTCGTAAGTGATTGAGAAAGTTGGAGGATTCAATCTCAAGAACTGAGTCAAGCGATCATGCTGAGGAGGCAGGTTGTTGTTGGACATGAACTACGTCATGGTCTGGAAAAACTTAGTCTGGGCATTCATCATCTGCTGCATTTATGGGGGCACATCATTGTTGTTTCCCGTGTAGTTGTTGTTTGCTCGGCGAGGAGACATCTGTGGGTTAGCATAGATGAGCTTAGATAGATAGAACTAAGGGAAATATACTACCCATACTAAACATGATCACACAACAATCAATTCACACACAAACAACAAACAAAGATCCAACAAGCAACTTATATTTTGTAAATAGGTTTTGTTTGTGGCTGCCATGAAAACAAGAGAAAAATGACAACTCAGTCACACAATTTTGCACATCTAACGATAAACATATTAGAATTCTTGGTTCCCAATGGATCATCTGGTAATCTTGATAGTGTTTCGAATAGGCTTCATCCTTCCCAAATAAGTAGATCCAAGAGATTTGATACATCTAGCTATAGTGGGTGATGACAATCTACTATTTTGAATAGGAAGAGTATCAGAAAGTGATATAGATAAGATTTACAAGAAATAAGTGAGAAAAGTAGAAGATAGAAGCTAAAGTATACTTTTCAATTCCTAAGGTCTTCTTAATATCTAATCCATTTTCTAAGATCACGAACCTACAGTCGACACATTGCTCTGATACCATCTGAAGCGACCTCACCTGATAAGGTCGAGTCTCCTGTTTACAGTGCTAATCCTTGGATCGAATACGCTAGCACCCTCAGTTCGATGAATAAACATAATATCAATGCGTCATTATTACATCGTAATGATCCATAATATATAATTATTACACACTTGCATAGCTCATGGCTAGCTCAAATATAAGAGTGCAAATGTAGAAGATCCAAATAAAAGAGAACAAAGAGCTCCATTCACACCACCGTTGACTAGTTAAGTGGAGACTCGCGACCTAGGTACCTCACTCGTCATCGGAATAACCTGCAACATGAAAGGTTGCAACCATGAATGGTTAATACATTTTAATTGTATTGGCAAGATGTCATTAGTTTTGGTAGACACAGGATGAACCTAACACCTACATGCTTATTTGGCTGGTAGATCTCATGCTCATTTGTAGAAAAGCAATATAGTTTTATCCTACTTTCCAAATAGTTTTATTCTTGAAATCCCTTTTCTAAGGAAACACTAGCATAAACCCAATGTACTGATAGCATGGAACCCCTAGATCTAGATACATGGTGGTTTAGCTCCGTATGCTCCTAAACCATTGTTATCCCATCAAGTTTTATTATGAAATTGGAATGGTGCGATCTTCCAAACAATTCCAGGGCTAGTTGCTCATAATTTTCCATAACCGGGAACACGGCTAAGTACTTAGTTTGACACTCTCGAGAGGTTTGTACACTTTACCCACATGGCTCGACCAACCGATCAAGTCGAGACCTTTGGGAAACAGAACCTCAAGCCACACCTCAGACCATACCATCCTACATACGCTACCTTCTGATCACGATGGGTCAAGGTTCCATAACTTACTTAGTCAAGACAGAGCCCATATGACATGTGGTTGTACTGGAAGCTACCAAACAAGAAACCTGTCCAATCTCTTTAAGCTCGGGGTACTTTTTGTTGTAGTGAACAAACATAGGAAACCCCTATGATTGCCAGCCTTTCACTGGTGTCCCGATACCTTACCCGGGTGTTTGATTCAGTTGAGTTTTTTATTAACAAAACAATATATGTCAACACAACTCAACTAATCATAGATCATGTAACTTCCCAACCACGAATTCTAGTATAGCACAACAAGCAACTACACTACGATGGTAAAATGAAATCCTATGGTAAATAATACAAATACTAGGACTTCATGGCATAGCATATAATAGAAACCAAAAAATAATAATCCTACACATGCATCTAAAATAATAGGATGTTATGATAGTGATACTTGCCTTGGTTGTAGTTCGGGTTCATACACCCTTCACAATCATACGGGTTACACTCCGAGCAATCTACGCGTTTGAAAAATGAATCACAATCAATAACCAGGACATAGAAACATGTCAAACACATAAATACTGTATGCATGCATGTCTGAAAACAATTTAGGTGGAGACCTTTTTTAAACAATTTATATTGTCCAAAAAGGATTTAGAAAGGTATTACAAGTAATACACAAACTTTCTATACGAAATAGTTTTAATTTTTTTTTATCACATGCAATTGGATTCACCTCAAAAGGAGTTACATATTTAAAACTAGAATTAAAATACTAAAACAAAGGTTTTAAATTCATAAAATAATTTCTTTGGCAAAACTAAAATTTTATTGTAGAAACACATTCTTCACATTTTTATGAATCCAGGGATATATCATTTGTATTTTTCTGATGTATATTCTATTTTATATGAATTTTACAAGGTCCGCTTATTAATCTGCCTATTAAATTCAAAAATCTAAACATGCAGAAAAGCTTCGCCACGTGGCGCGCTGTGGTTGGCTGCACATGCTGAGTGGGTACTGCTGACTGCGCAGCTGACTGGCCTGCTGACGTGGCGTGCCAAGTGGCCGCATCTAACTGGCCTTTACCTCTTCGCACTGTAGATCTAATTTGGCATGTTTGTAGGCGATCGAACGACTGACGATGGAGGCTTCCTGGCTCACCGGTGCTGGCGGTGGTGGACGGCAGTGTCGGTGTGGATGGTGGCCCTGGATGATCTTCGTCGACGGAGGAGTGGACGACGTGATGCGGCCGATTACGACAAGCTCGCGGGTGTGTTCATTATCAGCTTCCCCTTCATCTAGCGATGGTGAGGCGTGACCGAAGGCGTGCAGCTGCTGTGGGGCTCCGACGACGAGGTGCGCGTGCTGGGGTGCTCCTACAAGATAGGAAGGAGGGTGAGGCGACTCGGAAGAGAGAGCCGAAGACGACGGAGGAGAGAAGAGGGGACAGGGCGGCTGAAACCTCCCTGTTGAGCTCGATCTAGAGCGGTGGCGGCGGCGAGACGGAGCTCGACAGATGGCGGCTAGGGTTTCATGAAGATACAAAAAAAAGAACGGTGCGAGATGCGGATAGTTTATAAGGAGGCGAAGGCGTGCAGAAAGGGGCAAAACCACGAACGGATTGAACGGATTTTGAGGAAGTGTCGATCGGGATCAAACCGTGTTCGCGTTGGAACCTCGGCCAGAGGAAGAAGATAACAGGGTGGGTCTCGCTGTTAGTGGTGGAAGAGGGGGAGGATGCTGGGCTGGTCTGTTTGGCTCGCCGTGGGCCGACAGTGGCTGCTACGCTGCACGCGCGCGGGAGAAAGAGAAACGGCCGACTCGGTGTGGCCCTGCTAGATAGGTTAGTTAGGTTTTTTTTCTAGTTTCTCTAAATATAGCTCCAAATGATCTCAAACCAAAACCCAAAATTTTCTAAAATTCAAAATATTATTTTAGGACTCTAGGGAAACATATTCCTGTCCAACAAAAATACAAATATGCATTTTTTCCTTTAAACCCTAAATAGGTGCATTTGGGGTTTTCTAATAGGGGTTTTCACAAAAGGTTTTTGAAAAAGGGTTTTGGCATGCTGCTAATGATGCAATGCACATGAATACAATGTAAAATCCTATATGTAAAATCTAGGATGTTATAGAATGCAGTTAATGGTATGTTTCCGCGGCAAAAATAAATTGCTGACTCCCCAACATTTCTATTTCCCCATGCAATTTTGTAGCAACTATGTTAATAGAAAATATTTGTCCGCCATTGTCTTTGATTTTATCCCAATTCCTAAATAAATTATTTTATTGTTTTCACCTATTGGGATTTTGAATGTATGAGTAAGTTACTTCATGTTGCTCAGGATGATGATATGGTTAACAAGAGGAAGTCTAAGCTGAAGTGTCAAGGGAATGAAGCATCTAAGAAGCATGATTACACAAATGCATCAATGCTCTACACAAAGGTGCATTATTATCTAACATTTTTAAAGTTTATCTATGGAATGGTCTTCTAGTATCATCTCCAAACATATAGCTTGATGTGTTAAGTGAAAATTGTCAGGAAGTTCCTGCACTCTTGCATAGGCCTGAGATAGGTGTAGCCATGTAACATCACATCACCTCAGTTGAGCAGCCAATTGACGATCCCACACAAAATTGAGTGACTTCACTAATATGGGATGATGTGTCCTCAAATTATTATCTTTCCTTTGAAGCAATTGAATTTGGGAAGCCACGAGAAATGAAAATTTGATTTTTGGTTCTCTAGAAAATTGGAAGTTTATAGTTTGGAAATCTCTAATGTGATCGACACAATGAAAAAGGTGGAAACTCTCTAGATCCAGTGGAGTCGATTTATGAGGAATGCACTAAGCTTTGTTGAAGTTTTACAT
Organism: Avena sativa; assembly: GCA_916181665.1. Classification (NCBI taxonomy): domain Eukaryota; kingdom Viridiplantae; phylum Streptophyta; class Magnoliopsida; order Poales; family Poaceae; genus Avena; species Avena sativa. The sequence continues at coordinate 450,596,699 of OV702295.1, read as the reverse complement.
ATGTTTTATTCTCTCATTGCCCTAGAGAAGCTAATATGGCAGCACATATTTTTGCTAGTCATTCTGAAGGCCCCTAGTCGATTGTCCGGACTGAGGAGCCTCCCGATTTTATCAAAAGTGTAACGGTGGATGATGTATCATTGATGCCATAATAAAGGAAAAACTCTCGATCTTGACGATGGCTAGTGCGAAGGCGCTGGAGTTTCTTTTACATGAATATTTCCTAGTTCTGTAGTGACCAAGAGAGAGACTGCTGGGAGGGAAGTGGTCCGAACTTTGAAATTCAGACCAAATGCGGCATGAATCTACTCCATGAAATCGTGATGCTCTAGTGAGTGGGCCTTTTGATGTCTGTTAACCATTCATAGAGTGGACCTTTTGATGTGACAACGGATGGTTAACAAACATTAAAAGGCGGCGTCGATTTTTTTTTTTGCGAAATTCCAACAATCTATTAATAATCATCAAAGCAGTATAAAAATACCCAAAATAATAAAAATTACAAATAGGTTATTGGACCACCTAGCGTCGACTGTTGTACTCGTTGGAAATTTGGAACACAACATAGTATTTGTTTATCACCGATTAATCCTTAATGCTATTGGATTTTGAATATTTTTAAAACGTGTTACGGATCTTGACTGGCTGCAGCGAAAGAATATGTTTTCCATGTATATAAGATACGAAAAATGCAAAAATTCTCCCTAAACCCAGTCATCTACCGAAAAATGCAACTGCAAATCTACAATTAACCACGACAGCAGAAGGTTCGATTCGCGCGGGAAACATGGAAAGTTTCCGCGAAAGGAAAATCTAGAAGCCAAAACCATCTCAAGGCCCATCCAAAAGGCCTACGCCCCATCCTTCCGGCCCACCCATCAATCGGCAGCGAGAGGGACTGGGAGAAGAACCGAACACGCCGCCGCCGCCGCCACCGCCGCCGCAGCAAGTCTCGACTTGTTCCTCCCAGCGAGCGTTGGCGAGCGGCCGCCGTCCACCATCGCCTACGACTCCCGGTACCTCTCAGTCCGCCAACCATTTCATCTCTCAAGCTACATGGTAGATTTTGTCCTTTGGTTGCATTCGTCCCGAGATCCATCCATCCATCTCTCGCCGGCTCGCCGCTAGCAGTTGTTTTCATTTGGGTGGCCGGCGTTAGCGTTGCGAGCTGTAATTTATGCAGAGCGAGTTTTGGCCATGCGTAGCTTTGTTGCTCGGTTGGAAATCAGTACGGGTCATGTTGTGTCAGCTCAAACAGCTTGGCTTCTGGAATGAGTAATCTTTCTTGATGTTTGAGTTTGTCTTTTAAATTTTTGTAACGAAAATAGACAGTATCAGCTGAAGAATGGAGATGATGCATAAGTATATTTGCTGCGATCTCTTGTGTTGGCATAAGTTAATAATTTTGGAAATATCATATTTTTAATTATTATGTAGTTCATGTTTGAAGCCACACTTGGGGCCTATTTATGGATTCATGCCAAAATAGTAGACAAACATGATATTAAAATCATTTCACCTGATAAACCTATGTGGTAGCCAAGCATGTTTTTTCTGCTTGGAATTCAATTTGGCCAAAGAAAATGATATCCTAAATGTGCAAATGAAATGAAATGAGGGGTGCCAAACGAGCTGTTAGTGCTCCCGTGAACTGTTCATACAATCAAATCTACCATGCTGTTGAACTCTGCAAGAAAACCACTGATTAGGCTTTCAATCTTCTGATTCCTACTTTCAGCTTTACCGGAATTGTAGGATAAAGTGTTCACCAAGTATTGTCAGGTTGAGCTGATTGAACAACATTACATGGCAGTAACACTTCCATCATCTTAGGACTGCATATCATGTTACTCTGTTCTGTGATTATGTCTCCTCCCGTGCTTCAGCCAGTTCAGTGCTTTTTAATTGTTTCAGTTGCTGAATGGTTTCATCGCAGCCACGGTGATTTCCGTTTTTGTTAGTTCAGGATCCAGATGCTACTGGCAGAGGTGCTCAGAGCAGGAGCGTACGTTGCTAGGGTTTCTCGACACAAATGCCAAGTATATATACTATACTACTAGCAAGAAATCATATTTAACGGTAGCACTTTACTTGTGAAATGCATTTTCTTTAAGATGATTTTTTGCTCGAGAGGTTGTGTAGATAGTTACTACTTGATTGGCTGTTGTGTGGACGCTTCCATTTGTCCTGTGATGGCCCAGGCCCTTCATTTCTTTTAACTTTCATACGGTTCTCTGCCATATATCTTCGTACAGTCGACTAAACTGCGAGCTTACAAGTTATAATATCTTGCTTCTTCAGATTCAGGCTGCAAGATTTTTCAGCATTACTTCTACTCACATTCCTCGGTTCGGAAAACGCCAATCTCTGGACAACATCAGGAGCCTAAGATCTTGCCACTTCAATCAATCTCGGCGGATAGCCATGGCAACTGCCCTCGCCAATGGCGATTCGCAGAACAGCCTTCAGAGGAACTACCAGGTTGTCGTTGCTGCTACGCGGGACATGGGCATTGGGAAGGATGGGGTCTTGCCATGGAAGCTTCCTGGTGACCTTAAATTCTTCAAGAAAGTTACACAGACTACATCTGACCCTGCGAAGAAGAATGCGGTTATAATGGGAAGGAAAACCTGGGAGAGCATACCACTTCAAGCAAGGCCGTTACCTGGCCGTTTGAATGTCATATTGACTCGATCTGGTAGTTTTGATTTTGCAACAACCGAGAATGTTGTTATCTGTAGAAGCATGAACTCTGCCCTAGAACTTCTAGCATCCACTCCATATTGCTTGTCGATCGAGAAGGTTTTTGTGATAGGGGGTGGGCAGATACTGAGGTGAGTTATCGCCTTTTCCAGGAACCTACTGTAACTGTGCCATGCTGTATGTATTCAACTGCATTGCAGTGCTATTGACCCTGTCTGCAAAATCTTTCTGCAGGGAAGCGCTGAATGGACCTGCATGTGAGGCCATCCATCTAACTGACATTCAGTCAAACATTGAGTGCGACACTTTCATTCCCCCAGTTGACTTCTCGGTGTTCCAGCCATGGTGTTCATCTTTGCCAGTGGTTGAGAGCAACATTAGGCATTCTTTTGTGACCTTTGTCCGTGTGAGAAGATCAGTTTCCGAATCTCCTGACTCGAATGGCAAGGCGTCAACTGAGCATGATACCAAGAGTAACAAGTTTGAAATCGAGAACTTCTCTTTTCTCCCTAAGATGATATTCGATCGCCATGAAGAGTATTACTACCTCAACCTTGTTGATGATATTATAAGGTGTGGTGCTCAAAAAGGTGATAGGACTGGAACAGGGACATTATCTAAATTTGGTTGTCAGGTATTTCTCTATTTTTCCTTAATATTTAGTTTGGTAAAACATAGAATGAACTTTGTCTTCCTTTTTCCTATTAATTAGATGCGGTTCAACCTAAGGAAGAGCTTCCCCTTGCTGACAACAAAGGTATGCATTATTGCACTGAACTGCCATTTCGAGAATTGCCTTTTTTTACTAAAGAATTGGACATAACAAAAAAAGAAACAAGGCAAATGAGTGATTACAAAATTGCAACTGTTTCCCCACTTTTCCTATCTTCCTAGTGATTCAAACCTAGTGTCAATGCATGCCACCTAGGTTGCTGCCGCTTTCTCTATTTTGCAATGTTTACATGTACTCCCTCCATCCAGAAATAAGTGACTTGGATTTGTCTAAATTCGGATGTATCTAGATGCAGTTTAGTATATAGATACATGCGAATCTTGAAAAATCCAAGTCGAATATTATGGCGCTGTACTTTCAATCTAATTATAATTGCATAGGCTTAATCGACAGAACTTCTGCAGCGTTTGTACTTAGTAATTAAGTGGAGATTTTTTGCATTATCTGATTTGTATAGTTATCGTCTAGAAACAGCTACATCTCCCACTAAGAAAAATAAGCTTGTGTGATGTATGTATTAAGTTGCCACTTCTGACCCTTCACTATAGGAATATGCTTATCCTTTCATTATTTCAGTAGTGATGATGGTGACTGCTGATACCATGATACTTGGGCACTGCTGCACAACAGTGTCAATGTCCTTAAACTATCTTGTCATGCCTTGAACTGTGAATTGAGAGCTTTGGTATTCCCCCTTTTTTCAATGAATAATATAATAGCATCTGCTCTTTACCAGAGGGTGTTTTGGCGTGGTGTTCTTGAAGAGCTGCTGTGGTTCATCAGTGGCTCGACTAATGCAAAGGTACTTCTTAAATATTCTGTTGGTTCTGTTCCTATCATTGTTCATTATCTTATACTCAATACTTTGGTCACATATCATGTTTATGCCCCAGGCTGTATCTACAGACAAGAACACACCTAAAAAACTTGCGCTCACCCTGTGCCCAACTGTCCATGACTAACAATTCCCGTGGCTTTACATTATTTGCAAGAATGGGATCATTGTGTCTGTTAACTTCATATAACCTGCACACCTGCAAGCTTTGGTGCATGATCTCTTGCCTTGGATGACTTTTTATGAGTCTTTGTTTCATTAGTTGCTTTCCATGGCTAGTTGGGAACTTCAGATTGCTGCATTGAGATGTTAGGAAGTACCTTTTACATTCTATGAAAAAATTTCGTGTGAATTCTCATGTTGTGTCTGCAAGTCTTGGAGAAGGTTTGTTCAGTTAAGCTCTTAAGAGAATTACATTAATTTTACTTGCCGATTCACACAGCTTTTGAAAAGCCCAAAGAAATGTTATGTGTTCCCTGGATATGCATGTAGAGTTGTTCTTAGAGACCTCTAATTGACAATTTTGAATTTTCTCTCTGCTTTCTAACTGAAGCAATAGGTTTCTTTATGTTGCTTATGGTAGTTAATAAATCTAGTTTCTGTATCCTTTGAGTCCCTGGGGTGAGAAATGTTATGTGTTCCCTGGATATGCATGTAGAGTTGTTCTTAGAGACCTCTAATTGACAATTTTGATTTTTCTCTCTGCTTTCTAACTGAAGCAATAGGTTTCTTTATGTTGCTTATGGTAGTTAATAAATCTAGTTTATGTATCCTTTGAGTCCCTGAGGTGTAGTGATGGCCAGTGGCGCAATGCTAACCCCCCCCCCCCCCCCCCCACACACACACATAGGTCCAGTGTCTCCTATCTTAATCGAGACAAGTCTTATCCCTCGTAACCTGAACGAAAGTTAATGGTACTAGTTCTGCTAGGTGTATTTGTTAACATTACTAGCACTTCAGACAGAAACATATGTTAGTAGTTCTTAATTTCTTCACATGAACTTACTGTGCTTCAAACTTCTGATTTGGTATGATGACGCATTACTTTTCTCTCTGTAGGTTTTGCAGGAAAAGGGTATTCATATATGGGATGGTAATGCGTCAAGAGAATATCTTGATAGGTCTATCTCTCGGATATTACCTACTCAAAAACAATGGCCACTACTATTTCTGTGGTCTGATCTACCTGGCAATATTTTGTAGTGTCGGCCTAGCAAAGAGGGAGGAAGGTGATTTAGGCCCGGTTTATGGATTTCAATGGCGACACTTTGGTGCTGAGTAAGTTTGCATTGCTCCCCCTCCATCCTGCATTCCCTCCCATCCTCCCTTGCCACTTCTGTCCCTCGCTTCTAAGCAATGCCGATATATACAGATACACAGACATGCATGCTGACTATACTGGAAAAGGTTTTGATCAGCTAATGGATGTGATTGACAAGATCAAGAATAATCCTGACGATCGGCGGATCATCCTGTCTGCATGGAATCCTTCAGATCTAAAAAAGATGGCCCTTCCTCCCTGCCACATGTTTGCACAAGTTAGTGTATTTTGATTTTATTTTGGTAAAATCTGAGTCTAGTTTATTTGGCATGAGTGACCATTAAGATCTTTTTTACTTAATGTCTGGTCATTATGATGTTAAGCCTAGTGAGTGTTATTCTCCCCTCCCATTCTATCCTTTTCACAAGTTAATTGCAATGCTGTTGATATGCTTCAAATGTGAATGCTATTGCTTGTGATTCTTGTATGCTACCGATAGATCCTCTAGAGTCTAGATGTTCTTCTGCCTTATAATTAAATATGGTAGGACAATATACATTTCTTCTGGTAATTTTAGAGATATCAATCATGTTGCTTGCTTATGTAAAATTATGGCTTGCAGTTTTATGTTGAGAATGGGGAGCTATCGTGCCAGATGTACCAACGCTCTGCAGACATGGGACTTGGTGTTCCATTCAACATTGCGTCATATTCTCTTCTGACATGCATGATTGCTCAAGTTTGTGGTATGTTCTTACTCTGGTTAACCGCAAAAGCTAGAACTTAATGTTCAGGCTAAACAATGTTTACTGTTAATAACTTAGTGCCTGGCTATGCTGCATGGCACTATGCTAATTTTGATTGATGTTGGGAGTAAGTGCCAGGGAAACATTTTGAGGACTTCTCAAACTCAAATACCTTTTTTGCAGTCCGTTGCAATTATTCATGAATCAGTGTTAGACTGTTTTTTTAAGGAAAGAAATGATCAAATGCCACTTATACGAGATATGCCATTAATTTTTATAAGGAAATACGTATTCATATGAATGGGTTTCAAGATATGCCATTAATTTTGTTGCGATTGGTAAGATGCCACACATTCCAGTGTATAACCCATAGAATGCCATTTTGGCCCCTTTAACCCCCTCATTCTTGATTGATAGCTAATCAGGTTATGTAGGTATTTTCTACTCCTTTAATTTTCCCTTTGTCCTCTTCGGTGATAGTTACCAGGAAATGTGAGTAACAAATGAGCAGAATGTCATTTATTTTAGCTGGCTCCTACTCCTGTGAGTGACATTTCGTTAATCTCCCTTCTGCTACACCGTAAACAATAGTTGCCTCTGTATTATGAATGTTGTTACAACACATTTTGAGAAAGCGTTTAATTGATGAAATAACACGGTGTCCTCCAGTACGTTGCTTTTTGTTTGTTTGTTTCTTTCCGCCTATTTCTTGCAATTGGTAGGCAGTAGTAATTAGAAAAATATTCACACATTCTGCGAACTGTACCCTGTCTCTAACGTTTAAGATGCTTAACATCCTTGTTCTATTATCCTGTATTCACGCATCGTATGTGTATATTTGTGTGGAGGTCTCTCCCCTGGAGATTTCGTCCATGTCATAGGGGATGCCCACGTTTACAGAACGCACGTCCGACCTTTAGAGGAGCAGATCCAGAAGCTGCCCAAACCGTTCCCAGTAAGCAGATTTCGATAATCTATTACATCCAGGACCACAAGATTTTCCTGTCTTTTGGTGCTCATATAGTAAATCTATATGGACCTTGCGTGCAGATTCTGAAGATAAACCCTTCGAAGAAGGATATCGATTCTTTTGTGGCATCGGACTTCAAGCTGGGCAGCTACGACCCGCACAAGAAGATAGAGATGGAGATGGCGATATAGCGGTACCATTTCTTTCTACTTGTAAATGACCCCTTGTTTTCTGTTCTATTTTCTAAGTTTTTTTCCTGTCTAAATGGAAATGTATGTACACACGCCTGGCACTCATTTGGCTCCCATTTCTTATTTCGCAGGCGGCTTTAGCCAGACCCTTGGTCCGAGTTTGGAAACATTAATCCAACTGCTATAGTATCAGAATATCTGAGGTGTAATTGTACTCGAGTTAGATTGGGTATCCCTACTCTAGAAAACTATGTGTCCCCTTTTATTTGGAGCATAGTGGTGACTCGAATGTGCAGAGTTGTTTGAGTGTTGAAAGGGCTAACTGGTTTGCGCCTCGCGATGATCGATATACGGTATACCCATTAGACTTGACTTGTAGGAGATCCATCTGTGTGGTAATGAGCTGAAGTGTCTGTCTATGTGCCCATGCTACTCTATATATAGAGTGGCGCTATTTGACACCCAGGGTGTAGAATAGTTATTCTTCACCCACCCTCTATCTTTCAAACCGTACATGATTTTTACGTCACGTAAATATTTTCTTACCTCAGAAGTCAAGATGAACATAAGAAAATTTAGACATGTCGTAAATATTTACATACGTATAAAAATACGACATAAAATGCATATTTTCTATGTATTTTACACTATAATGACTCAAAACTTGTATTTTTATGTCATTTTTTTGCATTTCTAATAAATATGAACATAATTATTAGCATACAAAACATAAATTTCTGAATGTGAGAAGATAAAAATATGTGGGGTGCAAAATAACTATTCTGCACCCTAGGTGCTGAATAGGATTTCTATATATATATATATATATATATATATATATATATATCAGTGTTCTTACATTTTTTCTCCTCCTAGTTCAAGAAAAACATGAAATCCCGTGCGGCATGCCCATCAATTGGAGTAAAACACGTGTACATAATTGTCGCATTACAAATCCTTATATAACTCGCGATGACGTGTGAACTTGTGCATGCACCACAACTTGCGCAAAAACAGAGCAAATTTGTGGTCTTTCAGAGGAAAATGTACATGTTCAACCTTCAATTTTTTTTTTTTTGTAAAAAAGACTTATGTCTAGGCCACCAGAAGTGATTTTCTGCAGTAGCCCTTATGGCTTCTGGGCCTAGCTGGGCTATTCTATCCCACGCCCACCATCGCCACCGAACTCTTCCTTTTCTCATACTAGTAATTATTGCACGTGTTGGCTAATACAACTTAAATCGTCGACTACTAAAAATAAGAAAAATATTAACTTAAGAAGTTTGCAATCATCCATCCAACATTGAATGTACAATCCAACTTGAAATTTAGAACACAAGAAGGTATATCAGAGCATAAAATGAGGGGAAAAACCATCTCCTCTCCCTCTCGCGACAGGCTCGCCCCCGCGCGGGCGACCGACTGCACCCCCGCGCCCCTCCCCCGCCCTCCTCTCCTCTGTCATCGTCGGCGCGCGTCGCCAGGCAAGCCCCGGGCGGTGGCTCCCGGCTTTTCCCCTCTCGCAGCTGCATTTTAGCGGGGCGGCAGGGGTGCTCCCAGGCGACATCGGTCCGACATGGCAGTGGCCTTCTTTGCCGGAAGAGCGCGGCGTCCAAGACCGATTCGGAGACGCGGTGCGCGTGAGGGCAGTTTGTGACTGCAATTTCGGATCTAATCAGTGGAGATGTCCACGTGGGATGAGTAATTAGCGGAATTAATAGCTGTGATTACGGGAGAGGATGTTTGGAGAGACGGAACAGATAATGTTTTAGCGCTCAATATGGCTCGTTGGATGATGGCTAGATGGTTCAGATTTTATATTGGTATAGATACATATTTTCTGTTCAGCGATTCCGTGTGGACTCTATTGTTTAGTCATGGAGATGTTTTATTGTGTCCTGGTTAGCAAGCGATTGTTAGACCTTCCACAATTGCTTCCATTATTTCCCTTCTCCCATTGAGGCCGATCCAATTTTTTCATGCGAATAGGACTTTAGCATTAAAAGAAACATCGAACAGTACAAATCATCTCAACAAAAACGAAAATTACATCGAAATCCATGAAAAACCCTTCATCTTCAATCTCTAGGCCATGTTGACGGCGAGCCATCGCTGCCGCTCCTCCTTGAGCCGTCCTGGCATTGTTGGTTGCGAACGGGAAGTCGTCGAATGGGTCAAAAAGACCACACCCGTCTCGGAGATGAAGAAGAATGATAAACTGCCGACGAAGCTCCTTAACGATCCGAAGATCCCCGCAGCCAGAAGAAGTCCTCGAGGACCACACCACTCCCACAAGCTCCTCGACATCGCCGTCGAGATGGGCTGAAGCCGGGAAGACCTTATTAGAAGAGACGCCACCGCCACCACCTGAGCGCCGCCCCACCAAACTTGAACCCTAAAACCAGGAAAACGGAGCCCTCCCGCCGACGGGGGGCCTAGATCCACCACACCTCCATGGCCGGAAGGCCACAAAAATGAGGCAGATCGGCGCCGCCAATGGGAGGTGACGAAACCCTAGTCACCTTGGCAGGGAGGAGGAGAGGGAGAGGAACGGTTCAGTCTGCCTGGAAATTCTGATGCACTTGACGCCAACCCAGTTGGCCGATCATATAGCAAGTCCTCTCTTTGCTTTTTTTTAACAAAATAAGACGGGAAAAACATTCCACAGACTGTATACCATTCCTCTCGTAATGCCACACCCAACTATCTTACATCCTTCTCATACTGAGTGGTATAGATCGTATGACATCAACATCCATATGAAGGAGGTACTCCTCTAGCAGGTCTCGCTTCCATGTCATAGAAGTGTTGAGTCACAACTTGCACCTAAAGAATACACCCGCTGGGGACATTGTCAGCTAGGATCGTCAGATACCGCTCCACTTGCATCTAACGGCTATAATTTAATTCTTGTTTAAACTAACTTTGTTGAATTCCATCAAGTTGTAATATTTGAACTGGTTGCATCGCGGTTCTCCTGGTACTCTATTGGTACTCTATGGGCGTGTTTGGTAGGTCGGGTCATCAGAGAATGACTTTCTCACCTCAGATATTCTCACCTCATACAAGCTGCATCGAGATTTTGTCACGTGTTTGGTGGCTCGTGTGTGTTCGCCCATGCTGTGTCAAGATGTTGTTTGGTAGCTTGTATACATTGAGATCTGAGTTAGATCTGCTTATTTACACACAAGACCCTCTACTAGAAACTAAATTGCAAACAAGTCCAACATTTTACACACGACACCTTGAATAAAAAATAAAAATCAATCCAGTCCTCTCGTGAGTGGTGGCTGGCAATGTTGGCTTTGGGCGTCACCGCCGGGTGGGAATACAGGCCAGCGAGCTGGCCGCGGGTGAAGAATGAGGACGGAAGAGGCCTACTACGGTGTAGATCGGGGCGGGGACGACGAGCTATAGGACTGGCATCGAGGAGGGAGAAAGGGCAGCGCCGGGGGATACATCGAGGAGGCGGAGGTGGAAGCTATGCTCGTCGAGGCGGCGGCCGTGCTCATCGAGGAGAAGGGCTCGTCCATAGGCGGCGGCAAGGGGAGTTTGAGGAGGCGGCGCTGGTCCAGGAGGCACCAGCGCAGACCGGAGTTGAGGAGGCGGAGGCCGGCGTCGGTGGAGGAGGTGGAGGCCGACATCGGTGGAGGAGGCAGCGGCTGACATCAGCGGAGAAGGCAAAGGTCGGCGTCGGTAGAGGCGCTGGTGTGAGGAGGGGAGAGAGCTGAGAAGGGGGGAATGAGGAGGATGACTTGACCCCTGTGGGCGCGAGCGTGGGCCCAAGACGCGAGGGGGAGGGGGATTCGGGCAAGTTCAGCCCTGCCCACTTGCAAAGCTCGATTCGAGCTTCTCTACCGGGCAGGGCTGAGGGCCATTTTTCGGGTGAGTTGGGTAGTGCCCATGTGAGAAAGCCGGCCTATGAAACACCTAAAATTTTAGAATTCTCTATTGAGATGGGAATTGCTGAGGTGACCCGGGCTACCAAACATGCCCTATATAATCCGGGAGAGAGAGGCTGAGAGGGTGGATGGGTGGCGTGATATAAGAAACCCTAACTTTTCTTGCCTTACTTTCATGTTCTTCCTTTCCAAGTTATTTCCTTTATCCGCATCTACACAATTTCTAGTTTTGTTCTTCTAATTACTACCACTTATTGACAGGGACGACCCTGGGGAGGGGGAGCGGGGAAGCCACCCTGGGCCCAAAAAATTATAGGCCTAGTATAGGAATTGATCGATTCCTAGGTCCACTCGACGCCTCGACTCCCAGGCATGATCGGCCGCGGACCAGTAGCTCGCTTCGTTTCCTTTCTGAGACTCCGAGTGGCCGAGTCCCGCCTGGCCACCTCGACACCAGGGCCCCTAATCGACACGACACGATCGATTCCCAGAGTCCCAGGTGCCAGGTCCTAGCGTTGCGTCGTTCCCCTGTGAGTCCCCCGTGTACCGTCGCTTCCCTTGGTCCCTGGATCGGATCGGTCAGCGGGACCCTTGACTCGACGTCTTGACTCTCGATGATCGAGCACCACCGCCTGCGCGCGAAGGCCATTGTCCATTGAGTATCGATGATCGACCACCTCGGCCTACTGGTCCGCTCTCCGCCCCGCCCAACCCATGCCTCTACTAATTACGCTCGTCCTAATTCTTGGTTCTTAATTCTAATTGTTATTCTTATTTGTAGCAAGCGAGGTTAACTGATTATGGCGTCCGAATCCGGTGCTCAGAAAAGAAAAAGGAGAAAACAAGAGAAGAAATTAATAGGATCTTTTCATAAATTTTTGAAGAGCAACACTAGCACTTCGAGGAATCCAGATGAGTTGGCGCTAGTTCTTATGGGGGAATAGACTAATGTTGATCCAGAATATAATGTCGGAGGACTATATCGACGCAGAGGACAATGTGAGTAATCATGGTGATGAATCTGCTAATGTTGATGATGAACCAGAACTAGTTAGTATGGATATTTATAATCCGGCAAATTGGGGCACTCTTGATAACAAGGCAAGGGACATATTAGTGGAAAACAGTCCTATCTGAGAATAGTAAAAGACATTTTTCATATTCTCATTACTCTAGATACATGAGCAATGGAGAGGTACGTGATCGAAAATGGCTAATTTATTCAAGACATGTTGACAAAGTGTTCTGTTTTTCATGAAAGTTGTTCAATCCTATTAACTACAAGAGTTCCTTGGCACATGATGGGTTTAATGATTGGAAACATATCATCGATAGGCTCAAAGAACATAAAGTTAGTGTCGAGCATATCACAAGCGTGATCTCTTGGAACGAATTAAGAAATAGACTGAGAAAACATGAAAAAATTGATAAGGAGTTGCACCATGAGATCACAAAAGAGAAGGAGCGCATGAGACAAGTTTTACTAAGAATAGTTGCTATTGTGAAATTTCTTGGTAAACGCAGTTTGGCATTTAGAGGATCCAATGAGCAGCTTTACAATGATCATAATGATAATTTCTTAGCTTGTGTTGAGATGATTGCAGAATTTGATATGGTAATGCAAGACCACATTAGACGGATTCAAAGTAATGAGATTCATTATCATTATCTTAGTCACAAAATTCAGAATGAGTTGATTTTACTAATCGCTTCTAGCATTACAGACACTATTCTTAAGGTGGTTAGGAAGACTAAATATTTCTCAGTCATTCTTGATTGTACCTCAGATATGAGTCACCAAGAGCAAATGAGTTTGTTGGTTCGTTGTGTTAATACCTCTGATGCACAGGTAAAAGTTGAGGAGTACTTTCTTGGTTTCTTGGTGGTGAATGACATATCTGGTGAAGGACTTTTCAAGGTATTGATTGAATCCATCAAGTCATATGGTCTTCTTATTGATGATATTAGTGGTTAAGGTTATGATAATGGCTCTAATATGAAAGGAAAGAACAAAGGAGTGCATAACAGGTTGATTAAGGTAAATCTAAGGGCTTTGTATATGTCGTGTGCTTGCCACAGTCTTAATCTTAATCTTTGTGATATGTATAAATCTTGTGGTAAGGCTGTTCTTTTTTTGGTATCGTGCAACGAATCTATGTTTTATTTTCGGGGTCTACCAAAAGATAGAAAGTGTTTCTTGACCACATGGAAGGTTTAACTATGAAGTCTTTGTCCAATACTCGTTGGGAGAGTCGGATCAAAAGTGTCAAAGCAATTAGATTTCAAGCTCCTCATCTAAGGTATGCTCTTCTTGAGTTAAGTGAAGATGTTGATACTGAACCAAAGGATAGGAGTGATGCAAAAAAAGTATTTAAAATGCTTGGTAGCTTTGAATTTATATTTGGTATGGTTATCTGGAATTTTATTAGAAGTAAACATAGTCAGCAAGAAGTTGTAGTCAACATCCACGTGCATTGATTCTACAATACAACAAATAGAAGGTATGCGCACTTACTTTCAAACATATAGAAACAAAGGGTTTCCTATTGGTTTGAAGAGTGCCAAGGATATTGCATCTGAGCTGTGTGTATATCAATCATTCTGTGTAAAGCGCCAGGCTTCTAGGACAAAGCAATTTGATGAAACTGAATGCGAGGAAGCAATCTTCCAAGCCGAGGAGGATTTTAAAGTGAACTACTTTTTGGTTATGGTCGATATGGTGACCACATCTTTGAAGCGCAGATTTGAAGAACTCCAGTCATTCAAAAGTATATTTGGGTTTTTAATGAGTTCGACATCCTTAAATGCATTGGATTGTTCTAAACTGAAAGAACATTGCACCACATTTGCAAAAAAAAATTACTTGGCCTGGTAGAAATGGTAAACCTGACATATGTGATGTTGAGTTAAATACACTTATTTCTAAGTTAAGTGTTATGAAGTTCACTTTGCCAAATACATCAATGTCTTCTATGGAGCTTTTGGAGTTTGCCAGAGAAGCGAATAATTATCCTAATATTTCTATTGCTTATTGGATCTTATTTACTATGTCCGTGACTGTTGCATCAACTGAAAGAAGATTTTCAAAGTTAAAATTATTGAAGAATAATTTGAGATCTACAATATCTCAGGAGAGGTTAAATGATTTGGTGACTCTATGCATCGAGAAGAAGACAGTGGACGAGATTGATATTAATTCCATCATCATTGACTTTGCTTCTAGGAATATTCGGAGGAAAATTTATGGTATCATGTAAACATTGTTATTTTTATATGAATATTATAGTTGGGTGTATACTTAAAATATTTATTTTTCATCATCTCATATATGCATAAAAAATTATAATAAGGGGCCCAAAATTTGAGTTTCGCCCCGGGTCCCCAAAATGTCAGGATCGGCCGCCAATTTTTTCCCACGTGGTTACCTGGTCACTTCGATCCAAATCGTAAAATTCCATGCTTGGAAATATAAGATTGGCTCAGATCTAGTTCCCCTCCCTCGCCACTTGATGTCGATCATCAAAACTCGCTCACAAGAGCGCCTCAATCACGAGGCCGAGGAGGTAGTTGTACTCAACGTGACACAAGAGAAAGCACGAGCAGAAGAGGAGATGAGCATCTGTTTGGCGCGTGAGGTGCTGAGCATCACCATGAATGGCGGCCGGGGTGGTCAAATAGGGGGAAGAATCGATTAATCGGATCGTGGGGGAGCTTACCGCCGAAGTCGATGGTGTAGCAGGAGACGACGCAGGTCTAGACTGTAGAGGGATAGAGAGAGGTATTGGTGGAATATGATGCATGTATTATTGAGCCTCATGAGCGAGTATATATAGGCGTACAGGGATCATCATAGAGTGCAAGACAAGACACGAGATCAATCTCTATCCTAGATTACCTAACCGTACACGTATACTCTAACATTCCCCCGCAGTCGTAGAGGTAGCGTCGTGAACAACTGGAACGTCGTAGGCGGTCAGACTGGAGGTAAACCAAAGTACCATCCAGTAGGCTTACATCCCTCCGTAGTCCGAGCAGGAACATCGTGGACGGTGTCGCAGCGCGGTAGCTTGGACTGTAGAGGAAGCTGATGATGCTCAAGCGAGGTGGTTGCCCTTGTGCCGATGTCGAGGGAGCCGAGAGCGTGAGGCGGTGCCATGATCGAGGTAGTTGTGCGATGGGTCGCCGTGCTCGATGTCGTGGTCGGGGATGCCGGTGTTGAGGTAGCCGCACGTGAAGCCGCATGCGCATAGCGTGCTAGGAGGATGACAGAGATGCGTCAAGGTAGTCGTTGAGGGTGTCGATGCCGAAGTCGATGCAGTCCGAGCCGTCAGGCACGAGGTGCGGCCATAGTTTTGCCAGAACTAGGTGCACGTCAGGGACGGACGCACACTCCGGTTTTGCCAGAACCGAGTATGCAAAGAAGAACTCGTCGGTGACGCGGTCGAGGCAGTCGTAGAGGGGTCGATGCCAAAGAAGACGTTGTCGAAGCCGATGAAGATGAGGCGCCGATCCGAGTTTGCCAGACTCGGGAACGCGTCGAGGACGAAGGCACTCCCGGTGTTACCAGTACCAGGCGTGCGGGGGCAGGGACCATCATGAACTTGTCGCCATGTCAGAAAGACTAGCAGAGGAAGCCTCCAGAGTGGTTGCGACGCGCAGAGCAGCAAAGGGAGAGATGCCGGTGCTGTCCGCGATTGTTGGAGTAGAGTAGCAGGTGGTGTAGTCGGGGATGAGGCGATGACGCTGGCGGTGAAGTTGTAGTGGACGAAGACGTAGAAGGCGACGAAACCAGCGGCGACCTGGGCTAGTCATGCTAGATGCCTAGAGTGGCGATGGGGTAGTTGGCGGGACCTGCAACGGCGAGAGGGCACCCTGCAGGTTACCTTGTGAAGCGCGGCGGCGGTGCTCGAAGTAGGCGAGGAAGACCCGACGACATGACGAAGACTATGTGCAAACGGTGGCGATACGCGCCGTAGGAGATGGCGCGGTGAACGCCGAGGCCGTTGATGCACGAGGACAGTGAAGTAGACTATGTGCAGCCACACTAGGACCCGAGGGGGTGGCATAGCTATAGGGCGCAAGTCGGTGCAACGGCTGGGAGACCACCAGTGACGTACACGCCAAGGAAGGCGCGTTGGAAGCCGGTAGCGTGGACCAAATGCGACGGCGCTGCGGCCCGACAGGGCGACATAGCGGCAGCCCGTAGCTCGATCGGTGGTAGGCGCGTACTCGGGTACGTGCCTGGCGTAGATAGGCACGGGATCGGTTGATCAGACCGGCGGTGCATCGTATGTGCCATGGCGTGGACGACGCATAGACCAGAGTCGATGTCGGCGTTGTGGGTGAAGTCCCGGATGAAGGGTTCGCAACATAGAAAATAAAAAATTTCCTACGATAAGAACTATACGACAAGATCTATCTACTAGATACAAGCAACAGGTGGATATACATCCGTGGAGAACTTACCCTCAAAGACAACAAAGTTTTGGTAACGAGTAGGAACTCGTGGATGATGTAGTCGTACGCTTGCCGATCTCAAGATCGCGTGGAAGTCCTAGCTCCGCAAACCAGCAGCGTATCCGCACTCGCACACACGTTCAGGCCACCGAAAAACCTCTGCCTCCTCGCTCCATGATGCAGCGGAAGCAGCAACTCCTTCCAGATGAAATGCCACCGGGAACATGTATCTCGCTAATCCGAGAACATGGGGGAATAGTTCTAGAGGGGGAGAGAGATCCTTCACGAGGAGGTGTGAGGAAGAAGGATGAGAGGGGTGGCCTTTTATAGGAGGAGGGGGGTACCGCCTCCATGGCCGGCGCCCCATGGAGGTGACCCCTCACCTCCCCCATTCATGTGGTGGTAACTCCCTCCACATTAAAATGCCCCTTCACATTCTCTTTTAAAGTCTCCACTTTAAATGCATTAAATTTCTCCAAATTTAATGCTCTCTCATTTAATAAAACTCTTTAATTAAATTTATTCAGAATTTTGTTAATTACTTTAATTAACAAACATTCACATAAAACCCCCTGCAACATTTCAATATTACATGCAGAACTAATTTCTGCAATTTTACCCGAAACAGTTTTGGTGTCTATTGAAATAATTCCAGCGCTTTGCAATTCATTCGTCTGAAACATATTTGCTCCAAATGGTGTTGGTGTCCCTTAAGTGTGTCACCCTATGGTTCGTGAATAATGCAGACATGATCGAGACCCCTCTCAGATCAATAATCAGAAGCGGGACCTGGAGATCCATACTAACTCCTACACATTCTACGATGACTTCTGTGATCGTGAGAACGATTAACATTAGTAACTGAATCCCTTTGTCTCGTGATATATTACATGTCTGAGATTCGATCATCGGTATCTCCATACCTAGTTTGATCTCGTTACCAACATGTACTCTTTTCTCGTTCCCGTGATATAACATTCTAGTGATCTTATCACTTGCTTGCAAGCTACCAATGTGATATCATCAAGAGGACCTAGAGAATATCTATCCATCATCAGAATGGACAAATCCCACTCTTGATCCATGAGCTTCTACATAACACTTTCGTAGCACTGAACCCACCTTTATAATCACCCTTTCACGGTGTGACGTTTGATGTTATCAAGATACTCTTCCAGTATTAGTGATTAACATGATCTCATGGTCTAAGGACTAGGATTACTTTATTAGATGTTATAGCAATATAAACATAATGACTTTGATCGTAATGTATACTTTAGATGAATGTTCATCACATCATTCCACTAATGTTGTGACCTTGTTATTAACAACATCCAATGTCCATGATCAGGAAACCTTGATCATCTTGTTAATAAACGAGCTAGTTTATAAGAGAGCCATAACTAGGAACTTTCCTTTTGTTTATCAAACACACATATATTAACGTTTCCAAATTAATATAATTATAGCATGTAAAATAAACATCTATCATATACTTGGAATATGTATAATAACAACTTTATTATTGCCTCTCAGGGCATATTCCCTTCAGTATCCCACTTGCACTAGAGACAATAATCTAGTTACATGGTGATAAATCTAACACCCATGGAGTTCTGGTGTTAATCATGTTTTGCTCTAGGGAGAGTTTTAGTCAACGGATCTGCTATATTGAGATCCGTATGTACTTTACAAATCTTTATATCTCCATCCTTGACATGCTCACGGATGGAGTGAAACCGGCGCTTAATATGTTTGGAATTCTTGTGAGACATTGGTTCCTTTGCGTTGGCTATGGCTCTATTGTTGTCACAATAGATCACCATTGGATCCAACGCACTAGGAACCACACCCAGTTCGGTAATGAACTCCTTCATCCAAACTGCTTCCTGTGCTGCTTCTCAAGCAACAATATATTCGGCCTCCGTTGTTGACCTTGTTACCACAGGTTGTTTGGAGCTCCTCCAACTAACTGTTGCTCCGTTCATGAGAAATACGTATCCGGATTGAGACTTAGAGTCATCCGGATCAGTGTCAAAGCTAGCGTCGACATAACAATTAGCGACCAACTCTTCTTCACCTCCGTATACAAGAAACATTTCCTTAGTTCTTCTCAAGTACTTAAGGATATTCTTGACCGCTATCCAGTGTTCCAAACCTGGATCAGATTGGTACCTACTAGTCAAACTAATATCATGTGCCACATCCGGTCTTGTACATAGCATGGCATACATTATAGAGCCTATGGCTGAAGCATAGGGGATCTTATCTATTATCTCTCTTTCTTCCGCTGTAGCCAGACTTGGAGTCTTACTCAATGCCTTGCCTTGCAACATAGGTAAGAACCCCTTCTTACTTTCGTCCATTTTAAACTTCTTTAAAATCTTATCAAGGTATGTACTTTGCGATAGCCCTATTAGGCGTCTCGATCTATCTCTATAGATCTTTATGCCTAATATATATGACGCTTCACCAAGGTCTTTCATAGAAAATTTGCTGTTTAGATAACTTTTAACACTTTTTAAAAGATCTATATTATTTCCAATCAATAATATGTGATCCACATATAATATCAGAAATGCCACATTGCTCCCACTCACTTTCTTGTAAATACAAGCCTCTCCATAAGTTTGGACAAATCCAAACTCTTTGATCACCTCATCAAAGCGGAGATTCCAACTCCATGATGCTTGCTTCAGTCCATAGATGGATCGCTGAAGCTTGCACACCTTGTTAGCATCCTTTGGATCGACAAAACCCTTTGGTTGTATCATATATAACTCTTCTTCACTGTTACCATTGAGGAACACAGTTTTGACATTCATCTACCATATTTCATAATCGAAATATGCAGCAATTGCTAACATAATCCTAACTGATTTTAGCATCGCTACGGGAGAGAATGTCTCATCATAGTCAACTCCTTGAATTTGTCGAAACCCTTTTGCGACAAGTCGAGCTTTATAGACGGTTACATTACCATCAACATTAGTTTTTCTTTTGAAAATCCATTTATTCTCAACGGCCTTTCGGTCATGAGGTAAGTCCACCAAGGTCCAAACCTAGTTTTCGTACATGGATTCCATCTCGGATTTCATGGCTTCTAGCCATTTATTGGAATCCGGGCTCATCATTGCTTCTTCATACGTCGCAGGGTCATCCATTTCATCAACCATGAAATTCACAACAGGATTCCCGTATAGTTCAGGCTGCAGGTGTCCTGCTAGACCTGCGAGGTTCGGTAGTGTTCTCTTTAGGAGTTTCATGATCATTATCATTAGTTCCTTCTTCATTTGGTGAAGTCAACTCCAGAACAACTTCCGGTGCTGCGCTACTCGCCATTTCATGAAGAGAAGGTTCAATAACCTCTTCGAGTTCTACCTTTCGACTACTCACACCTTTCACGAGAAACTCTTTCTCTAGAAAGGATCCATTCTTGGCAACGAAAACCTTGCCCTCGGATCTGTGATAGAAGGAATACCCAATTGTTTCTTTAGGGTATCCTATGAAGATGGATTTTTCCGCTTTGGGTTCGAGTTTATCCAGTTGAAGTTTCTTCACATAAACATCGCATCCCCAAACTTTAAGAAATGATAGCTTAGGTTTGTTTTGAAACCATAATTCATACGGTGTCGTTTCAACGGATTTAGACGGTGCCCGATTTAAAGTGAATGCAGCGGTTTCCAGTGCATAACCCCAAAATGATAGTGGCAAGTCAGTTAGAGACATCATAGATCGAACCATATCCAATAGAGTACGGTTATGATGTTCCGACACACTATTACGTTGTGGTGTTCCGGCAGGCGTGAGTTGTGAAACTATTCCACACTCTTTCATGTGTGTGCTAAACTCGTAACTTAGATACTCACCTTCACGGTCGGGTCGCAGAAATTTGATCTTTCTGTTACGATGATTTTCAACCTCTTTCTGAAACTCTTTGAACTTTTCAAAGGTTTCAGATTTGTGTTTCATCAAATAGATATACCCATATCTACTCAAATCATCCCTGAAAGTAACAAAATAACGATATCCATCTCGCGCCGACACACTCATTGGATCGCATACATCAGTATGTATGATTTCCAATAAATCCGTCGCCCGTTCCATTGAACCGGAAAACGGCGTTCTAGTCATCTTGCCCATAAGGCATGGCTCACATGTATCAAATGATTCAAAATCAAGTGATTCCAAAAGTCCATCAGAATGGAGTTTCTTCATGCGTTTAACGCTAATATGACCTAGACGGCAGTGCCACATATATGCAGATATATCATCATTAAGTTTAATCCTTTTAGCATCAACATTATGGATGTGCGTATGAGTACTATCAAGATTCAACAGAAATAAACCATTCATCACGGGTGCATGACCATAAAAGATATTATCCATATAAATTGAACAACCATTGTTTTCGGATTTAAATGAATAACCACATCGCATCAAACAAGATCCAGATATAATGTTCATGCTCAGTGTAGGCACCAAATAACAATTATTTAGGTTTATAACTAATCCCGATGGTAGGTGGAGAGGTAGCGTTCCGACGACGATCACATCAACTTTTGATCCATTGTCGACACGCATCTTGACCTCATCCCTTGCTAGCGGTCGCTTGTTCCGCAGCCCCTGATTCGAGTTACATATGTTAGCAACCGATCCGGTATCAAATACCCAGGTGCTACTGCGAGTACTAGTCAAGTACACATCAATAACATGTATATCATATATACCTTTGTTTGCCTTCCCGGCTTTCTTGTCTGCCAAAAACTTGGGGCAGTTGCGCTTCCAATGGCCAGTCCCCTTACAATAGTAGCACTCGATATCAGACTTTGGGCCAGCCCGGGATTTCTTTTCAGGTGCAACAATAGATTTGTCGCCCTTCTTTCCCTTCTGTTTACCCTTCTTGTCTTTCTTGAAACCGGTGGTTCTATTGACCATCAACACTTGATGTTCTTTCCTAATCTCCACTTCTACAGTTTTAAGCATTGACAGAAGCTCAGGGAGAGTCTTCTTCATGCCCTACATATTATAGTTCATCACGAAGCTCTTGTAGCTAGGTGGCAGAGATTGGAGAACACGATGTATGCCTAAGTCAATGGGAATCATTATTCCCAAGGACACAAGCTTATCGGCATACCCAGACATTGAGTACGTGCTCACTTACGGAGCTGTTCTCTTCCATCATGCAACTAAAGAACTTTTCTGAAGCATTATAACTCTCTACGGTAGCATGGGTATCGAAAATCATTTTCAATTCACCCATGGTATCAAAGGCATTGCCATTGTCGAAACGCTTTCGAAGTTCTGGATCTAGCCCATACAGTATGCCGCAATGAACTAAGTTGTGGTCCTCCTGACGAGTCACATAGACATTCTTTTCCTCGTCAGGGGCATCAAGAGTTGGTGGGGGGCCTAGCAGTGCTTCTAGCACATATTGCTTTTATGCAACAGAGAGGAGAATCCTCAAATTCATAGCCCAGTTGGTGAAGTTGCTATCTGATGTCTACGCACTTCTATTCTTGTAGACAGTTGTTGGGCCTCCAAGTGTAGAGGTTTGTAGAACAGCAACAAGTTTTCCCTTAAGTGGATCACCCAAGGTTTATCGAACTCAGGGAGGAAGTGGTCAAAGGTATCCCTCTCAAGCAACCCTGCAATCAAGATACAAGAAGTCTCTTGTGCCCCCAACACACCCAATACACTTGTCAGGTGTATAGGCGCACTAGTTCGGCGAAGAGATAGTGAAATACAAATGGTAAGGATATAAGACAACGGTGCCAGAAAATAGCTTTGATGGCGTGGAAGAGACTAAAGGCAAACTGAAATAAAGATGGAAGCAAGCAAACATGTAACAAATCTAGTTGCAAACGATGTTTCAATGTTTAGAAACAAGGCCTAGGGATCATACTTTCACTAGTGAACACTCTCGTATAAATATCTTCTCTTTATGATACTACTCTTAACTACTCTCCGGTTGGACACTCTAATCCACGGTAGGGCTATAACAGCACACCTCAAAGTTTGCATTCCCCATCTAGATAACCCCACACTATCACCTTGAGCTCTAGATGGTTCCAACAAACACCACAATTTCATAAAGAGATCCAACTCCAAATATAACTCACAACAAGTATTTGTAATCTCTAGCCTAAGTGCCACCATGGTGTGCACGCTGTCACTTTCACACACATGGGGAGAGAAGAGATCTATTAAAGCACTTGAGTAGCAAGGTAGATCTACTTGATTACAAAGCTCATGATCACAATATGATCATGCATAGAGAGAGAGATGAACACATATCTACCGGTAGAACCCTTAGCCTCGAGAGAGAACTACTCCCTCCTCATCATGGGAATCAGCAACGACGATGGAGATGGTGGTGGAGATTGATGGAGATGTCTCCGGGGGCACTTCCCCGTCCGGCAGGGTGCCGGAACAGAGACTTTCTGTCCCCCGAATCTCCCCTTCGGTGGCAGCGGCGCCACGGAACTTTTCGTGGCTGGAGGCTTGACGACTTAGGGTTTTCGCATCGGGAGGCATCTTATAGGCGGAGAGGCAAGGTCGGTGGGCGGCTAGGGGGCCCACACCACCTGGTGGCGCGGCCAGGGCTAGCCCGCACCACCATATGGTGTGTCCACCCTAGTGCCCTACTCCGTCTCTGCTTCGTGTTTCCGTGTTGCTCCGGGAAAAATAGGCATATTGGCTTTTGTCCCGTCCAATTCCGAGAATGTTCATTTTCTGACTTTCTGGAACCAAAAACAGCAGAAAATAGGCAACTAGCACCGTGTCATCTTGTTAATAGGTTAGTCCCGGAAAACATATAAAAATACCTCAAAGTGTTGACAAAGCAAAGCAAAGTAGATACTAAACAAGCATGGAACATCAAAAATTATAGATACGTTTGCAACGTATCAACATCCCCAAGCTTAACTCCTGCTCGTCCTCGAGTAGGTAAGTGATAAAAAGAAAGAATAATTTTTAAGGTGACATGCACCATCATAAACTTGATCAAAGTATTTGTAAAACATTGATAGCTGGGATCATAGTACTTCAATCATAACATGAAAGACAAAGTTCTAACAATAAGGCAAAGCAACTGTGTTGCAACATGAAAAGGCACAAACAAAAGATTAATGAATAATAATGCTTTGCAAGACGTTTGTTTATTTCACATAATGAAAACATAGTATAGTGGCATTCGGCTTGTCCCTCATAGAGTAGCAAACATAAATGCATAGGACACCTTCAAAATTTATAAGAGTGACTAGATACAAATAGTTTAAAATAAGCAATATCAAAGCTATGCATCAATCAACAAGTCTTGGGACAATGCACATAGAACTAAGAATGGCCACTATGCTCTCAAAGTAGGTGCATAAAGATAGAAGATGGAGACTCAACATAAAAGTAAAAGAAAGGCCTTCATAGAAGGAAGTAGGGATTCAAGTCTCATAAAGAGCTTCCAAAAATTATGGTACTTATTAGCATTCAGCTCTCATTGCCCCTATCATAAGCATCTTGAAGTGATTAAGGTTAAAGTGAACAAACTATGGAGTATATGCTTGACAAAGTATAAGTTGGAAATCTCATGTCCCTTGAACACGAGTGCCGCTCCTCATGCTACTCAAGTTTAGTCACCGGTAAGTTCTTGTTATCGTAATTACATGTGTATCATAGAGAACCGCCAACGGGGTACCCCTTGCCCGATGATACGGAAGAATCCCCATATCAAAATGACAAGGCAAGCAGACAACAAGCATCTCAGCAATCTTCTTATTTACCATGGGAAAATGGTGCTTTTTCTTTCTTTCCTCTTTTCTCATCTCTTTTTTTCTCAATCTCTATCTCTTTTTTATAAGAAGAATGCTTCATAGATTGCTCATTATGGTTACGCTGCAGGTTTCCACCATGATTAGGCATGGATTAGACCAGCGGCCCAGGCGTTTCTCTAACACACATACATAACTCCATGGACTTACAAGCTCTCATTTCATTTCACACCGACGACATCCATAGACAAAAGAGCATGATATCAACTAGGTACAAAGTACAAGTGCAATGTTGAAAGCGTTCCCCATGACAACATGGTTCTTCTAATCCCCGACAAATAAGTGCAAACATATACAACATAGACGACACAATGGTTCAAGTTTATTAAGGGCAAGAAAAGTAAAGTGTGCCATCAAGTTCGTGAGAGCTTTAATCACTAGTTTTCTCATAACAAGTTTAATTCGGAAGGTAGATAAAAACATGAATTTACTTGGAATAGTATATGCTAATAGGTAGGTATGGTGGAATCTTTGGAATAACTTGGTTTTAGGAGTTGGATGCATGAGTGGAACTCATACTTGGTTATGGAGGCTAGCAAAAGACTGGGAGCAACCAACTAAGAGAGCAATAATGGCCATAATCATGTAGAGCGACAAAACATCATTAATCAAAGCATAAAGTGATACTACAAGTTGAAAACTAAAGGATCATCAAGGCTATGGTGACTTGGGATAGTCATAACATGGTGTGAGCATGCGCCAAGTCAACCCAAATAAA
The DNA here is from genome assembly GCA_916181665.1 of Avena sativa. Lineage (NCBI taxonomy): Eukaryota > Viridiplantae > Streptophyta > Magnoliopsida > Poales > Poaceae > Avena > Avena sativa. Next base: position 450,571,357 of record OV702295.1, on the reverse strand, counting down.
GCATCAAAGGAGAATACCACAATACTATGCTTTAATATGCTAAAACAACGCATGATTCTTCAAAGGCACATTAAGAAATCTCAATTCTTTATAACAAGTCATGCTACATCAAAGAATACTAAGCATAAAGCCAAAACAATATCAAGCATGGCATGACAAAGCATAGGCCACAGTTAAAAACAAGCTCTCTTTACCACTTAAGCATGAACTTTCCTACTCTTTTCCAATCCAAACCAAACTATTTGAAAACCAATGTATGAAAGAGGGGGTCCAACCAATTTATTCAGAAAACTAAGAAAACAAAGAAAACTAAAAACCAAAACGAAAACGAAAAAGAAGACGCTCCAAGAACAACACAACTGTGCATGAAACAATAAAAATGAAGTGTTTTGGAAGAAACCTGGGATTTTTATTGATGAAGAAAGGGATGCCTTGGGCATCCCCAAGCTTTGACGCTTATACTTCTTGGATATTTCTTGGGATGACACGCGTGGCATCCCCAAGCTTGAGCTTTAGTCCATCCTTCATCTCATTACTCATTCCTTCCATACACCTGAAATTTTTCCTTCATACAAAACTTCACACAATCTTTATTAGCAACATTAGTGCACTCAAGATAATAAGTCTTTAGGTTCAGTTCCAACACCAATAAAACTTCCACTAAAACACAAGCTATTGTAGCACTTCCCTCAAAAATCTCAATTCCTCAAAAGAACCCAAAAGGAACCAACAAGAAGCAAATGCAAATAATAGCAGAAATCTGTCAAAACAGACCATAAGGTAAAGACGAATTTTGTATAAGACCTTCTGTTGTTCAAATCGAAAAGTGTTGAACTAACGAAAGTTAGATAACAACCTGGGACAGAAGCACAAAAATTCACGCCTCAAAAGAACATACAGAGAGTTTACACGAATTTTTATGGTGAAGCACAAAAATCTGTTTTGGGACAACAACTTTCCCAATCATTACTTCTCTCTCATTAGAGGTTACTCTTGGCACAAAAAGCAAATAAAAAGGATAAAGAGTGGTTATTACAGAGGTAATAATTTCCAAGACACATCTAAAACTTTTGGGTTATCTCCCAATAAGTACTTTTCTTTAACGTCTTTAAGTTAGGCATGATAGTATGAGAAGATGCTCTCATAAGAAATATAAATTGAAGTAAAAGAGAGCATTAAGAAGCAAATTCAAAACACATTTAAGTCTAACCCACTTCCTATGCATAGGAATCTTGTAAAGAAACAAGTCATGAAAGCACAAAGTGTTGGGAATATGTCCTAGAGGCAATCGTGTATGGTGTTATTTCCAATGTATTCACAAAGTTATTGTCCATGTATGAACTATTGATATATATCATTGAATATGTGATTCGATTGTGGAAATATATATTCATGTTGTTTATACTGATTATCCTTGGTCGTTGAGGTTGTGCTGGACACACAACTTAGACTAATGTGAAAGTCGGCTGATGACTCGGTTCCATTTGTCATGGGCATAGAGATGCTATTCTGACTTACACTGATTCGACTAAAGAGTTTAGCGAGTCGGACTGACCCATATTGAGATACAACGAATAAGTCGTCATTTGTATATCTCAATCAATGTAATCCTTAGACCTGAGGTTATTGCACAATCCGAGTTGAGGATCACCGACTTAGGTTCTGTCAAACGCTATTCTGTTACTGGGCAGTTATAAAGGCGGAGTTCGGGTCGACTGAGAATCAAGCTGCGTGATGTGAATAACCAAAATGGGATTTTGCCCCTTCGTCTGGAGAGATTTTCTCTGGGCCCTCTGGAAGATATGATTCGGAAAGCATGGCCATGCGTGACTCGATTAAGTGTTAACCGAGGCGACCGACTAAGAGTTAGTCGGATGAATCACTTACCTCGGATCGAGAAAGAGAGTCGAACTATTTAAGAGATGATGATTATTCGCCTATAGTTTGACAAGGTATATCGTGAGGCAAAAGGGACTCAGACGAAAGTCGCATTGGAAGGTACGTCGTCATGACTCTTTGGTACTTGGGAGTTGGCACGTTCTGCTAGGAGCTGCTACCAACTGATCGGTCACGAATGAGACTCGGATCGTGTCCGGGTCACCATGAGCCTGTCGGGTCACACACTTAAGAGCGGGAGCATATTTGGGTTGGACCCAAAAAGGAAACGGACAGAGTCAGTGAGTTGGACTCGTAGTGACTAATATAGGCCTTTTAGTGAATGGGCCACAAGTGAGTGGAGCCCACTTTAACTCCCTATATAAGCTGAGGTGTAGGTGCTTAGAGCACACAGTTAGGTCACTCCATGTGTTGGAAACCCTAGATCCAGTCCAGTCCTGTCGCCGCCGTACCGGACCTAGCAGTCCATCGCCGGCGCTCCTCCTCGTACGTGTGGATACTGGTGGAGGTGCTGTACGTTCAGCACTTCGATGATCATGGATCGAAACGGATCACGAGGACTGCACTGCATCAAGCAACGTGCTTCATCGATTCCGCAACCGCGCGTCTAGTGGTAATTCTTGTGGCCTACTACCTCAGCTAGATCTTGGGTTCACCGCGTAGGAAAAAGTTTTGTTTTTCTCTGCATGGCCCAACACAAAGCAATAAGCATAGTAAAGCAAAACAAGTGCAACTTCAAAATTTTCAACATAAAGAGGGGAAACTTAATATTGTTGAGATACATAAAACCATATTTCCCTCTCTTATAATAACTTTCAGTAGCATCATGAATAAAATTAACAATATAACTATCACATAAAACATTTTTATTATGAGCTACATGCATAAAAGAATTAATACTCTCCATATAAAAATAGTCATTCTTATTAATCATAGTGGGAGCAAATTCAACAAAATAGCTATCATTATTATTCTCATCACCATAATCATCAAATATAGGAGGCATATTGTAGTCATAATTAATTTCCTCCTCAATAGTAGGTGGACTGAAAATATCATACTCATCATTGTAATCATCATATATTGGAGGCATAGTATCATCAAAGTAAATTTTCTCCTCCACGCTTGGGGGACTAAAAAGATCATTTTCATCAAAACTAGCTTCCCCAAGCTTAAACTTTTCCATAGCATTAGCAATAATGGTGTTCAAAGAATTCATACTACTAACATTGCTATTAGCATGCAAATGAAGTTCCATAGGTTTTTTTAATTTTCTCTTCAAACACTTCATGTCCTAACTCAAGATAAATACTATAAAGCTCTCTAATTTTGTTGTTTTCCATTAAGCCTAACTAGTGAAAACAAGAAACAAAAAGACAAAATTGCAGAATCTAAAGGAAATAACTTCGAGCACTCACACCGGAGGATGTGAGTACCTTTTACCTTACCTCCCCGACAACGGCGCCAGAAAATAGCTTGATGTCTACGCACTTCTATTCTTGTAGACAGTTGTTGGGCCTCCAAGTGCAGAGGTTTGTAGAACAGCAGCAAGTTTTCCCTTAAGTGGATCACCCAAGATTTATCGAACTCAGGGAGGAAGTGGTCAAAGGTATCCCTCTCAAGCAACCCTGCAATCAAGACACAAGAAGTCTCTTGTGTCCCCAACATAGCCAATACACGTGTCAGGTGTATAGGCGCACTAGTTCAGCAAAGAGATAGTGAAATACAAATGGTATGGATATAAGACAACGGTGCCAGAAAATAGCTTTGATGGCGTGGAAGAGACTAAAGGCAAACTGAAATAAAGATGGAAGCAAGCAAACATATAACAGATCTAGTTGCAAACGATGTTTGAATGTTTAGAAACAAGGCCTAGGGATCATACTTTCACTAGTGAAGACTCTCATATAAATATCTTCTCTTTATGATACTACTCTTAACTACTCTTCGGTTGGACACTCTAATCCATGGTAGGGCTATAACAATACACCTAAAAGTTCGCTTTCCCCATCTAGATAACCCCACACTATCACCTTGAGCTCTAGATAGTTCCAACAAACACCACAATTTCATAAAGACATCCAACTCCAAATATAACTCATAACAAGTATTTGTAATCTCTAGCCTAAGTGCCACCATGGTGTGCACGCTGTCACTTTCACACACATGGGGAGAGAAGAGATCTATTAAAGCACTTGAGTAGCAAGGCAGATCTACTTGATTACAAAGCTCATGATCACAATATGATCATGCATAGAGAGAGATGAACACATAGCTACCGGTAGAACCCTTAGCCTCGAGAGAGAACTACTCCCTCCTCATCATGGGAATCAGCAACAACGATGGAGATGGTGGTGGAGATTGATGGAGATGGCTCCAAGGGCACTTCCCCGTCCCGGCAGGGTGCCGAAACAGAGACTTTCTGTCCCCCGAATCTCCCCTTCGGTGGCGGCGGCGCTGCGGAACTTTTCGTGGCTGGAGGCTTGACGACTTAGGGTATTCGCATCGGGAGGCATCGTATAGGCGGAGAGGCAAGGTCGGTGGGCGGCCAGGGGGGCCACACCACCTGGTGGCACAACCAGGGCTAGCTCGCACCACCATATGGTGTGTCCACCCTGGTGCCCTACTCCGTCTCTGCTTCGTGTTTCCGTGTTGCTCCGGGAAAAATAGGCATATTGGCTTTTGTCCCGTCCAATTCCGAGAATATTCATTTTCTGACTTTCTGGAACCAAAAACAGCAGAAAACAGGCAACTAGCACTGTGGCATCTTGTTAATAGGTTAGTCCTGGAAAACATATAAAAAATACCTCAAAGTGTTGACAAAGCAAAGCAAAGTAGATACTAAACGAGCATGGAACATCAAAAATTATAGATACGTTTGCAACGTATCACTATCATTCGCAGCAAGTTTCTCTTTCTCCATGAACACATTGAAATTAAAAGCAGGTGGTGCCATCTACAACAGAATTTGTAAAGTTTATTTAGACTAAGTTTATGATAGATTGAGTTCAACTAAACTCCCACTCAAAAACAACATCCCTCGTGTCTATTTGGTGATTACATGAACCAAATCCACTACACCAAGTGCGATCATCACGTGAGTCGGTGTAGCTTAAAAGGCGAGCATCTATATGGGCATCATATCAACTATATGACTTATGCTTAACCTTTCGGTCCGTTTTTCGAGGCCATGTCTGTATATGCTAGGCTCGTCAAGTAAGAACATTAGTACTCGTTGTGGAAAACTGTCTTACACCCGAAATATGATCGTGGATTCAAGTACACCCGATCATCACGTGATGTCTTGAAACGGCGAAACATAAACGGTGCGTACTAAAGAAAGAACACATTTTTATCTTGATATTTAAATGAGGGATCATCTTATAACGCTACTAAAACGCCAAACTAGCAATATAAGATGCGAACATCAAATGTGTAAAGTGAAATGATATGATTCTTGCATTTGATCATTATCATATGCATCGTGATATGATCTCTATCATTCCTTTGTGTGTAAGGCCAAGGTCTATGGAACTTACATGTTAAGTGTGTTGTAAGAGTATCAACTATACATCAACTTACAACATTACCATATCATGACACTAGCCCAGCAACGATCTAAACTAGACGCCTCTAATTTATCAATTGCATGTTTTACGTGGCTTAGGGCTTTCGGAGATAGAACCGTTCTTACCTACGAACATGGAACCACAACGATGATAACCAAATTATTATCAACTCGTTGTAAATCACATATTGACTATAGTAGGAGAGACAAACACCCACCAGCCACTTATGCAAAACTAGTTGCATGTCAGTCATGGAACCGATCTCATGTGCGATGACATGTAAGGTTGGTCCGGGCGCTTCAGCCCACTATGCCACCAATATCCAAAGTACATGAAAGATGCAATAACATGATCATCATCACCCACATATAAACATATGTGTACTACCCATGCAAAGCACCTATGCATAGATCAGGCTCTGATACCACTGAAGGGTTCGCAGCATAGAAAACAAAATTTTCCTACGATGAGAACTATACGCCAAGATCTATCTACTAGATACAAGCAACAGGTGGATATACATCCATGGAGAACTTACCTTCAAAGACAACAAAGTTTTGTTAACGAGTAGGAACTCGTGGATGATGTAGTCGTACGCTTGCCGATCTCAAGATCGTGTGGAAGTCCTAGCGCCACAAACCAGCAGCGCATCCGCACTCGCACACACGTTTAGGCCACCGAACAACCTCTGCCTGGGAGGAGGGGTGGTGGCGGCTAGGGTAGGAGAATCGTGGTTAGGCTGATACCATGTAGAGGGAGAGAGAGAGGAATTGGCGGAATATGATGGATGTATTATTGAGCCTCATGGGCGAGTATATATAGGCGTACAGGGATCATCTTGGAGTGCAAGACAAGACACGAGATCAATCTCTATCCTAGATTACCTAACCGTATACGTATACTCTAACATAGACGATGGTGCTCTCCTGGCGGGTGAAGGCGAGCAGCGCGGTGGCGACGTTGAGCACGGGGACGAGCCCTGTGGTGAGGCTGAGCTTCATCATGATCACCGTGTAGACCACACCGATCAGTAGCGCCGCCACCATCACCCGGGCCATCACCTGCTCGTGGCCGCCCTCCTCTTGTCGTTGTGCAGAAGATGGTGGAAGGGATGGAGGAGGATTGTAGCGGCGGTGGATTTGGGGAGGGGCGAGCGAGAGAGGGGATTGGGGAGGAGCATCGATGGAGGGGATTGGGAGGACGAAGCGACGTGTTGGGCTGTGGTGGCTAGGGTTTCTACCGTGTTAGCTTGTTTTTATACCAGGCAGTGAATACGGCCAACCAGATCTGGATCGTTCTTTCTGGATTGAATGGCTGATCAAATCTGATTTTTGGGGAGAGTCGTAGTACCCTCCCCAATTATGTATTTAGATGCCCATGCATGCAATATATCAGATTTTCCCATGCAGGCAATACATAATCACTGTAAAGCCCAAGTTAAGCCCAAGTTGGATACATAATCACTGTAAAGCCCAAGTTAAGCCCAAGTTGGATATGCACCGATATATGACAACGCCCATGCAGGCAATATGTCCATGCATGCAATAAGTAATCTCCGTAAAGCCCAATATGGCTGTACACCGATGTATCCACGAAGGTCATATGTCAAATTTCCCCACACATTGTGTGAATTTTTTCTCATGCAAGCAAAATAATGCCCAAGCAGGAAAAATATATCTAAGGTACGACAATACCCCCACTGTAGGAAAAATTTCCAACTCATGGCAATACCGGCCAAAGATATGCCGGAACAAATACTAAACATGTCAGCAAATCCGAATTCAGGCATCATTGTCAGAAGTTTCTCCGGAATGCAAGTATCTCGAATCCCTCATATGCTGGATATGTATGCCGGCAATGAGTAATGAATGAAATGCAGGAGCCCGAAAAGAGACTCGAGGACTCCCTAGTAGTAATGTTTTGTCTCACTATTTATTATTTATTTTATATGCCGGCTGGCTTTGCTCCCCTTTTCCTTATCTCGGATTAGTAGTGTGTCAACACCAATGGCCCACTCTTCGATTTAGCTGCTGTCCGCAACCCGACTTCATGGCAATCAAGAGCAAAAGCTAAAGGTAGATACACATAAAAAATAGCTAAGGAAAGGAAAAACGAGCGAGTCGATATTTGTTATTTTTGACTAACCCGCTTTTTCGTATTTGCTTATGTGGAATGGCTTTATGTCAAATCTCAAAGTTTTGAGTATTGCCAGCTTAAATTTTTGTGACCTTTTAACTCATACGTGAACGCCAAAAAAGGTAGACAAGAGCCAAGGTTGCGAGATTGAGCAAACAAGGAAACAAACTCGGGGCCTTGTCCAAAAGCGATTCGGCATTAAGCCCCATCGTTTAGCATAATCGTTCAAATACCAACAAAATAACCAAGTGTATATTACATCTGCTCCCGGTATACCTGGGATTTAACAAATTTCAAGTTTTTGAGCCTAAGAAGCTGTAGGATCCGAGTTATTGGCCGGGTTAGGAGTGTTGGCTGAGGCAACAGGAGTATCGGTGTTGATTTCTTCATCTACTGATTCTTCTTCTCCTTCCTCACCTTCTACGTTTTCCTCATCATCATCGAGGAAGCTCGGCCCATCTTTCCAAGAGTGAATGTCGGCGTACTAGATAATTGATAGGCACATTCTTGGCGCTGGTTGATAAGCTATGGGTCCTTTGACCACTTGGAACTAGTGCGCAGAGTTTGGAGGACATCTAGTTTGATGTTTTCATACCAAGAGAGCACGAAGGTCAGAGCTTCATCAGCACCAATGCGATCAACTGACTCTCGCCATTGGTCAAGCCTCACCTCACTCGATATAAGCCATTCCACCAGTTCCGAGACATGCTTCGGAGTCCTTTCTTTCGGTCAGAGCGCACTAAAAGTGCGTATGACAATGCCGAGGAGATCAACCCCAAAAGTCTTCATCGATTTGGTTCGGGAAGAAAGAGCAATCAGGTCCTCATCAATGGTGAGCTCGCCTGAGACTGAGGCAGACTCAGCTCTCTTAGATCTTGATTTGTCGATGGCCTTAACAGCAAGTAAGGTAGACTCAGAGAAATTTTCTGAAAGGGAACAACAACCAAGGTTAGATAGAAGTCAATTTACGAAGATACATCAGCGGACAAAGAAGGACAAGAACTCACTACCAAGGAATCCATTGATTCGGTTCAGCTCAGTCAACCAAGCCTTGGACTTGCCCTTGAGGTCATCAAGTTCCGTATGAGCTGAGTTAACCATAGCCTCGGCCTCCTTCAGCAATTTTTCATCTTTTTCGAGCAGGCCCTCCATGCGACTTCTTTATTCAGCAAAACCTTGGTGAACACCTTCAATCTCGGATTTTTGCTTTTTCTTCATATTTTCAACAAATTCTTTGAGCCGAGATACCTCATCTCGCTCTTTCTTAGGCTCAGCTTGATGTTCTCCTGCTTGTTTGAAAAAATGAGTCATCAGTTCCAGCATGGATATGCAATCCTGATGCGCCGCTGCAAGAGCGAGTTTCTCGGCTGGGCCGAGGTAAAATTTGGTGCAGATAAAGTGAAGCATGTACAAGATAAGGGTACAGAATAACTACCTTCAATATCAACAAGTTTCTTCTTCAGTTTTTCATTCTCAGATTGAATCCCGGCTGCAGTTATAATGGCAAGGGTTAAGTTGGAAAAATAAGAAATAAAGGATCAGAGCAAAGGAGTAAGGATAAACCTTTGCTCTTGAATTCAACCAGAAGCTCTTTATGTTTGTTTGAAAGAGAAGTTCCTGATACATTTTGGTCCGAGCATTGGAGGAGACATGAAAAAAGATGCAAAGTTGAGGAATCGAATCAAATAAGATTTAAGCCGAGTAAACTCAACTTAAAACTAGGAAAATAGAGAATCGAATCAAATAAAGATTCAAGCCGAGTAAACTCGACTTAAAACTCAAAAAATGGAGAATCGAATCAAATGAAGATTCAAGCCGAGTAAACTACATTTAAATCTCCAAAAATAGAGAATCGAATGAAATAAGATTCAATCCGAGTAAACTCGACTTAAATCTCCGAAAATGGAGAATCGAATCAAATAATATTTAAGCCGAATAAACTCGACTTAAATCTTCAAAATTGGAGAATTGAATCAAATAAGATTCAAGCCGAGTAAACTCTACTTAAATCTCCAAAATGGATAATCGAATCAAATAAGATTCAAGTCGAGTAAACTCGACTTAAACCTCCGAAAATAGAGAATTGAATAAAATAAGATTCAAGCCGAGTAAACTCTACTTAAATCTCCGAAAATGGAGAATCGAATCAAATAAGATTCAAGCCGAGTAAACTCGACTTAAATCTCCGAAAATAGAGAATCAAATCAAATAAGATTAAAGGCGAGTAAACTCGACTTAAATCTCCGAAAATGGAGAATCGAATCAAATAAGACTGAAGCTGAGTAAACTTGACCGGAATCTTTGAAAATGGAGTATTTATTCTAAGGATGAAAAGGCAAGTGCTAGTTGATAAATGTAATCTAAGAGATTCCAACCGAATAAATGCTTTACTCGGTTGGAACCTTGGGAACTAGAGTTTATAAATGGTATATATGTGAACCAGGAAGCATGAAAAGAATAGAGTTAAGTTTTACCTCCAGGATCCTATTAGCCTCAGCCAGCGTAGATCTAGCTTGGTGCATCTTTTGGGAAATGTCCTTGGGGCCAAGTTCTGGTTGCGGCGGATTCACATGAGAATTTCCAGAGGACACTTCGCCAAATTCGGCACTATTCCAGTCAGTGGCATAGTGAGTAAGCGATCGAGGCTTTTGCAACTTGAAGACCGCGTGAGCACCAACCTTCTCCTGACCGTAGGACTCCTAACACCAACCATAGTAGAAGCTGGACTTACATGCAGAGTAAGCTGCTTATCCGAGGATATACTGGAAGCGCCAGAAGCTTTATTGAGCATTTATGTGACAGACCTTTGTTTGGTCGCAGCTGCGGGTTTCTTCTATTGTTGTGGTTGTGGCTACGTAGGTTTCTTCTGCTGTGGTTGCTGCTGAGTTTGTTTTTTCTGCTGATATTTCTACGACTCCTGAATTGGGGGTAATTGTTTCTGAGGCTGATGTTGTTGTCGTGGATGAGTCGAAGTAGGATTGGGTGTAGCAGGAGTGTCGACATTCATTGTCTTAGCGCTAACCGGAATCTTTTTCTATGTCGGGGGGCCGAGGCTCCATGGTGCTCTTGTTCTTTCGGGGCACCGCTCCATGATACGTTGCAAACGTATTTATAATTTATGATATTACATGCTTGTTTTAATCTACTTTCTTATGTTTTGTTCATACTTTGGAGTATTTTTACACATTTTTTGGAACTAACCTATTAACAAGATGCCACATTACCAGTTGGCTGTTTTCTACTATTTTTGGTTCTAGAAAAGCCAAAAAATGAATATTCTCGGAATTGGACGGGACAAAAACCAAGTCAATATTTCACCGAGGGGAACACGGAGCCAGAAGACGAGACGGAGAAGGGCCTCGAGGGGGCCACACCCCCTGGCCGCGCCGCCAGGCCTGGCCCGCGCCTGGGGGGTGCAGCCGCCTCGGGCACCCCCTCGGCCTCCCCTTTCGCCTATAAGAAGCCTCTGATACAGAAATCCTAAGGACCCGATCAAAATTCCACGAAAAAGTCGGTAGCCGCCATCATCTCCATCCCTAGATTGGGAGGGTTCTGAAGCTCTTCCCGGCATCCTGCCGGAGGAGAGAGATCACCCTGAAGGCCTTCTTCATCACCATGCCTGCCTCTAGTGTGATGCGTGAGTAGTTCATCCCTGGACTACGGGTCCATGTAGTAGCTAGATGGTTGGTTCTTCTCGTTTGTGCTACCATGTTTAGATCTTGTGAGCTCCGTTCATAATCAAGATCATCTATTTGTAATCCTACATGTTGCGTTTGCGGGGATTCGATGGATATTGAGATGCTATTTCAGATTGATTATTGATTCTATCATGTCTTTGTTATTTGTGATCTTGCATGCATTCTGTTGTTAGTAGCTATCTTGGCCGAGTAGATGCTAGCAACTCCAACAGGAAGTATTTATGCTCGATAGTGGGTTCATGCCTCTAGGAATCTGGGGAAGTGACAGAAATCTCTAAGGTACTAGATGTGCTGTTGCTACTAGGGAGAAAACATCAATCCTTTGTTCATAGAACAATCATATTGTTTACTTTACACACTTTGCTTAATGCAATTATCTGTTGCTTGCAACTTAATACTGGAGGGATTCGGATGATAACCTGAAAATGGATTATTAGTCATAGATGCAGTTGGATTACAGTCTATGTATAATGTTGTAATGCCCAATCAAATCTCATAGGAGTCAAGATGATTAGTATATGCATGTATGCTTTCTCGATGTTTGTCAATTGCCCCGCTGTAATTTGTTCACCCAACATGTCATCTATCTTAAGGATAATCACCACTAGTGAACTATGGACCCCGGTCCATTCTTTTACTATCAATCTACAAGCTATTTACTGTTTCTTGTTTACTTTCTGCAAGTTATTACTATCTTCCACACAATACGTTTAATCCTTTGTTTTCAGCAAAACCGGTGAGATTGACAACCTCACTGTAAGTTGGGGCAAAGTTCTGTCGTTGTGTTATGTAGGATTCCAAGTTGGAAACAAGATCTTGGAGGTGTTTCCTTGCTCCTACTAGTTCGATAACCTTGGTTTCATAACTGAGAGAAAACTTGCTGATGTGCTCATCATACCTTTCTCTTGGGGTTCCCCAGCGAGCTCGAATATATTTTGAGCCATCACTCCCTCCACCGATGTCAATTTCTCCCTCTGGTCGTGGCGCATCAACATCTGCCATGGGAGGAGAGTTCGCCCTGGTCAGACTCGGAACGCGAGCATCGGCTGAAGGTGGAGAAGGGGGAGGAGGAACCTCGGAGACCCTAGAAGAAGTGGTTTGTGTAGCGTCTAGCTGGACCCTATAGTAAGAGAAATATAGATATATCTACATTGGGAAAGAAAGAGAGAAACAAGAAATACAAAAGAACATATATATGCCGGCAAAACAAAGCTTACCCGGAGACCGTTGGCTTGGAGTGGTACCTACTCTTGCCGAGTTTGCGCTGTTTTCTGGGAGGCTGAGCTTGCTCAGCTGTAGGCATGGCACGCTTCCGGGTCACACCTTGACATCCCACGACAATGGGTGGTAACCTGTCCAGCTGTATCAGCTAGAGTAGAGCACTAGTGGAAAATGGGCCTCCAGTCCCGGCCCGTAAGGGGCTTTAGTCCCAGTCCTGGTGATCGGGACTGGAGGGGCGGGACTAAAGGCCCACCCACTAGTCCCGGCCCTCTTACCAGCCGGGACCAATGGGTATCCACGTGGCTGTCTCTGCGGGTGCTGGGTGCCCCCCATTAGTCCCGGTTCGTATTACGAACCGGGACAAATGGTTCTCTGCTACGGCAGAATTTTAGGCACTTTCTCTGTGGCGGCAGAGAATTTAATTTGTATTCTTTTTTTTATTTCAAAATAGTTTTCTACGCTATCACATACCGTACATGTCCGTGCATACATAAGATAACTTCTCTTAAGATCGAGCATACAAATATATACATGATAGTTACACATGGAGATCACAATTATCGGGACTAGAGCCTGTCTATTCAATTACACGGTCGGGGATCATCGACGCCTATTCACACTAAATTCTCCAGCGTCATCTATCATCTCGTTCATCAAGAATCCTGCCAGTTCTTCAGCAATTGCTACTACGCATTGCTGTGGTAGGAGCTGATCCCGCATTTTCTCGAACTATATAAGAAAAGGAGACCAATATGAATATCAATCATGATAACAAAAAGTGACGGTAATAAAAATAATGTTATGAATGTATTGCTTACATCGACTCTATAATCATTCAGCTCACTGGTAAACGTGCGAATGAACTCGCAAACGTAGAATCCATATAGATTCGTCCCCTGTGGCTGCCTCGCGCACTTTACGAGAATAGAATTCAATCAAAATAATAATCCAGCATCATAATTGTATTGAAACTAGAAGTAAAGAGATGCGCCTACTACTTACCGAGACCGGCTTAAACGTCAGCTTCTCAGTAAAGTCACCCGTAACTGCACTCTTGAACAGGTTCCAAACGTCGGCATCATCCTCACATTCTGGCAGGGTGAAATGTGTCATGAGCTCATTCCAAAGACCCTCTTTGCACCTGTCGGAGACATACTCACCCTCTTTCGCCCCTTTGGTCTTATTCCACTCTCGAACGGTGATCAGGATGCGATCCCTAACCATAACTCCGCATTGTTGTTTAAATACAATTTTAGCCTTTTCGGGTTCCACCGGTTCACCCCGTGGTGATACCCGCGTAATTGTATAACGCGTAGATGCGTCCAACTTTTTGGCCGGGCCTCGTTTGGAATATTTTTTGCTCGATGTGGAGGCCTAAGAGAAGAAACATTCGTCAGTTTATATATATATATACAACTCAGTTAATGCATCTACTGATCACCAGACTTCATATATATACCTCGTCGTCGGCTTCTCCACCACCGGAGCCATCGGCTTCTCCACCACCGGAGCCGTTGGCTTCTCCTTGATTATTTCGGTCGACCTCCTCTCCCTCACCGGAGGGGTTCAGATAAATCGACGGAGATTCGGGTGGATCAACATGGGGGGTGTCGTTGGTCATATCCTCGAGAATTTCTTCCTGTGCTAGGTCTCTCTGGATTGGATCCATAGTTTTCTACAAAATGCACACAATAACATTTTTCATTCAATATTGCTGCATAAAATAATACTAAACAATAATATGAACACGCAATTTGCTACAATAATACTAAACAATAGCAAAATTCTAGTGATTCCCTAACCCTAACCCTAAGTCCGGGGGCCCGCGAGCACTACCACATTAACCCTAAGTCCAGGGCCCGCGAGCACTACCACCTTAACCCTAAGTCCGGGGGCCCGCGAGCACTACCACATTAACCCTAAGTCCAGGGGCCCGCGAGCACTACCACATTAACGTCCGGTGGCCCGTGAGCACCACCACCCTAACCCTAAGTCTGGTTGCCCGTGAGCACTACCACCCTAACCCTAAGTCCGGTGGCCCGCGAGCACCACCACCCTAACCCTAAGTCCGGCTGCCCGCGAGCACTACCACCCTAACCATAAGTCCGGGGGCCCGCGACCACCACCACTCTAACCCTAAGTCCAGAGGCCCGCGACCACTACCACCATAATATATACACTACTATTACACTAGCTACTAAATAATATTACAACTACTAAATAATGTTACAATTATACACTACTATTACACTATACTAAATAACACACAAAATTAAATAATATTACACTACAAAATAAAATTAACTATATACTACAAAAATACTATTACAACTAAATATTACAACTACTAAATACTACAGAAATACTATTACACTAATACAAAATACTACAAAAATAATATTACACTAATACAAAATACTATTACAACTACTAAATACTACAAAAAAGCCAGCCAGCAAGCCAGCCAGCCGCCAGCTAGCCGCCGGCCAGCCACCAGCCAGCCAGGCGCCAGCCGGCCAGCGCGCGCGGGGGGAGCGAAGGGGAGGGGGCGGCCCGGCCTGCTCGCCTACAGTGCCGGCGCCGCCGCGTCGTCACGTAGCCGGACGGGGGAGAGAAGGGGAGGGGGAGCGGGGTACCTCTGGCGGGGGCGCGCGCGCGACAGTTAGAGTGGCGGTGGCGGTTGGGGGGCGGTGGCGGTGGCGGTTGGGGTGGTGGCGACCGAAGAATCGGGCAGCCTGCCGGCGTCAGGTCGTCCTTCGCACGTGGGGGGGTGCTCTGCGTGGGGAGAAGAAGGGGCGAGCGGGGAGAAGAAGGCGCGCCAAAGTCCCGGTCCGTATAACGAACCGGGACTAAAGGGTCTTTAGTCCTGGTGCGTGCCACCCACCGGGACTAAAGGGTTTTCGGCCCAGCCCAACAGGCGCGCGCCAACGCCACACCTTTAGTCCCGGTGTGTAGCACGCACCGGGACTAAAGGTCCCTTTTGCAAAAAAAATTACCCTGGGGCGCGCCTGTTTAAAAAAAATTCAATTAGCATATTATTTAAACATTTGAATTTTACAGTTTTTGCATACTTATGAATTTGACAAAAATTTCAACATGAAAAGTTCTTGAATTTGAATAACTAATCCAAATCTATTTTCTGTTTTATAAAATAATTATTCTAACTAGTGAAACTAATAACCATTTTGCCATTTTCAATTTAAAAATGCATTAAATCTTATATTTTGCATATTTTTAAATAAGTGATTCAAATCAATTTTCTGTTTTATAAAATAATTATTCTAACTAGTCAAACTATTAACCATTTTGCCATTTTCATGTAATTCCGACGCTCCAGTGGTCTTCCTCCAGCGAAACCCTAGACCGGGGGCCCCGGATCGTCTACCCCGCCTTATTTTTTCCCTCCCGTTCTCTTCCGGATCGTAGCCCCTTTAGGGTTTAGGGTTTAGGGTTTTTGGTTTAGGGTTTAGGGTTTTTGGTTTTGGGTTTAGGGTTTTTGGTTTAGGGTTTAGGGTTTTTGGTTTAGGGTTTAGGGATGTTTTGGTTTAGGGTGTAGGGTTTAGGGTTTTTAGTTTAGGGTTTAGGGTTTAGGGTTCCCTCCTCTGACTTAGGGTTTAGGGTTCCCTCCTCTGACTTAGGGTTTAGGGTTTAGACTCATATCTGCCGCCTCTCTCCACTCTATCCCATGGCTTCCACAATACCTCTAACCCCAGGGAGGCGGAGATGGAGTCTTTCACGGGCTAGCAGGAAAATATTTTCCGAGGCGGAACTTCCGAAGGTGCCATAGGGCGTGTGCACCAAGGGCATCTTCGAGAAGTTCCGCCACGGGAGATTTCCCAACCCTTTCCTCCATCCATGGGGATGAAACTCTCCATCCATGTTGGCTTGGTCGTTGCCATAGCACATCTAGACTCATATCTGCCGCCTCTCTCCACTCTATCCCATGGCTTCCACCATACCTCTAACCCTAGGGAGGCGGAGATGGAGTCTTTCACGGGCTAGCAGGAAAATATTTTCCGAGGTGGAACTTCCGAAGATGCCATAGGGCGTGTGCACCAAGGGCATCTTCGAGAAGTTCCGCCACGGGAGATTTCCCAACCCTTTCCTCCATCCATGGGGATGAAACTCTCCATCCATGTTGGCTTGTTGAGTTGCTTGCCATGGCGTATCGATGCTCCTTTTATAGGCACGGCGCCGCTTCTACTTTGTCTTGTTCCTCCGACAGGGCGTCGTGCGCTACATGCTTTATCTCATCGAGCAGTGCGTCCACCCACGCGTCCTTATCCTACCGACAGCTTTAGTCCCGGTTTGAGCCCCCACCCGGTACTAAAGGTTATCCACGCATCCTTATCCCACCGACAATTTTGTTAGATGACACAAAAACCACCTTTAGTCCCGGTTGCACCCACCAGCCGGTACTAAAGGTTAGCCACCCCCCAAATAAGGCCCTCCTAGATAAGCCTCCCTAGATAAGGCCCCCCATCTTTTGTCCCGGTTTGAGCCCCCACCCGGGATGAAAGTTTCCTGCGCCACTGCGTTCCCGCGCTTTCCACCGGTTCCCACCTCTGTCTTCCCGCCATTTTTTTAGTATATATATGTACGTTTGACCTCCATTTACATATCACATCTAGACTCATCATTCTCTTCCCATGGCTTCCATCGTATCTCTAACCACCTGGGAGGTGGAGGCGCTTTGCGCCTCGAACTACCCCTGCCCACCGGGCTACCGCGTCCCCACCGGCTGGATGCTGAGCGCCGGAGGCGTGCCGGTCCCTCCTGTCCCTCTAGGTGTGGAGCGGCGGATGGCCATCACGAACCACTACTACCTCGAGCTCACGCCAGAGCAACGGAGGAATCCCAACTAGCATCCCGACTATTTCTCGACTTGGGAAGCCTTCTTCATCAATCGGCGTGAGAGGGCGCTTGCCAGGCACGAGGAGGACGACCCACCTCCTTCAAACTTCAATGAGGCTGGCCGTCGGCTATGGTGGCGCAGCCGGACTCTCCAAAGTGTCATGGCCTACAACACGACCGGCAATAACCCCCGCCTGCGGTACCCTCAAATCCAGCCCACGCGTGCCCAACCTTCAAGGTTCGACTACGGCGACCCCGACGATGACAGCGACGACGGCGCCGGCGACTACGACGACTACAGTGGCGCGTATTACAGGGCTAGGCAGGAGCATGACTGAATCACTCCAACCATTAGGCATGTTTCTTAATTTTCAGTTTGCTATGTATCCTTAGTGTTTGTGGGTTCCTTCTCTTGTGATGGTTCCTTCTCTTTGTGTGATCACCTACCGCGGCTCAGAACGTCTAGTTTGATTGAGCAAGATGTATTACATGAAAGGGGACCTTTATGTCTCAAATAAAATGTTTAATACATTACATAGATTTATGTCTCAAATAAAAGGTTTAGTTACATAGATTTATGTCTCAAACAAAAGGTTTAATACATTATTACACATCACCAACATCTAGTGTTGTGGTTTTCTTCTGCACCGTAGCCATGGAGAATCTTCATCATTTAACAGGATGCTTGGGTCAGTTTTCACTTTGAAGGGCGGAATTTCATGAAACTTATTGTAATCTTCTGACATGTCTTTCTTGTCATCCACTCCCACGATGTTTCTTTTCCCTGAAAGAACTATGTGGCGCTTTGGCTCATCGTATTCTGTACTCTTTTGCTTATCTTTCCTTTTTCTCGGTTTGGTAGACATGTCCTTCACATAGAAAACCTGAGCTACATCGTTGGCTAGGACGAATGGTTCATCCATGTACGCAAGATTGTTGAGATCCACTGTTGTCATGCTATACTTTTCGTCTACGTGACCCCGCCTCCTGTCAGCTTGACCCATTTGCACCGAATCAAAGGGACCTTAAAAGTAGGTCCATAGTCAAGTTCCCATATCTCCTCTATGTACCCATAATATGTGTCAATCTGCCCATTGTGATCTGTTGCATCAAAGCGGACACCACTGTTTTGGTTGGTGCTCTTTTTATCTTGGGCGATCGTGTAAAATGTATTCCCATTTATCTCGTACCCTTGGAAAGTACATATAGTCAAAGATGGTAACCTGGCCAACGAGTACAACTCATCTCCAACAGTGGTGTTATTCATGAGATGTGTCTGCAACCAATTGCCAAAATTCTTCTCGTGTTCCCCTTTAATCAAGGTTTCAGGCTTCCCCGGGTTTTCAGAGCGTAGAATATTCTTGTGTTTCTCGATATACGGAGCCACCATGGTGGAATTGTGTAGAACCGTGTAGTATGCTTGAGTGAAAGAATGCCCGTCCCTACATACCATTGATTTCCTTCCTAGTGTGCCTTTTCCAGTCATCCTCCCCTCATACCGAGATTCAGGAACACCAATCGGCTTAAGGTCAGGAAGAAAGTCAGCACAAAACTCAATGACCTCCTCTGTTCCATAGCCCTTGGAGATGCTTCCTTCTGGCCTAGCACGGTTATGAACATATTTCTTTAAGACTCCCATGAACCTCTTGAAGGGGAACATATTGTGTAGAAACACAGGACCGAGAATTCTAATCTCTTTGACTAGGTGAACTAGGAGGTGCGTCATAATATTGAAGAAGGATGGCGGGAACAACAACTCGAAGCTGACCAGACATTGGACCACATCAATCTGTAACCCTGATAGACTTTCTCGATCGATTACCTTTTGAGAAATTGCATTGAGGAATGCACATACCTTCACAATGGCTAGTCGAACATTTTCTAGTAGAATTCCCCTCAATGCAACCGGAAGCAATTGCGTCATAAGCACATGGCAGTCATGAGACTTTAGGTTTTGAATTTTTTTCTCTTTCATATTTACTATTCCCTTTATATTCGACGAGAAGCCAGACGGGACCTTGATACTGAAAAGGACTTCAAAAAAGATTTCCTTCTCTTCTTTGGTAAGAGCGTAGCTGGCAAGCCCTTGAAACTGCCCTGGATGCTTGCCGTCTCGTCCTTTATGATGTTGCTGGTCCTCCCGTGCTGCCGGGGTATCTTTTGACTTCCCATACAAGCTCAGGAAGCCTAGAATATTCACGCAAAGATTCTTCGTCAGGTGCATCACGTCAATTGCAGAGCGGACCTCATGCACTTTCCAATAGGGTAGCTCCCAAAATATAGATTTCTTCTTCCACATGGGTGCGTGTCCGGTAATGGGGTCTTTCGGAACAGGTTGTCCTCCAGGACCCTTTCCAAAGATTACATCCAAATCCTTGACCATACCAAATACATCAGCACCACTACGAGGGACAGGCTTCGTCCGGGTTTCTGCCTTGCCATTGAAATGCTTGCCTTTCTTCTTTAAGGGATGACTGGGCGGAAGAAAACGACGATTGTACGGGTACACATTATTTCTACATTTATCCAGATATATACTTTCAGTTTCATCTAAACAGTGCGTGCATGCATTGTATCCTTTGTTCGTCTGTCCTGAAATGTTACTAAGAGCAGGCCAATCATTCATGGTTACGAATAGCAACGCATGTAGGTCAAATTCCTGTTGTTTGTGCTCATCCCACACACGTACACCTGGTTTGGCCCACAACTGTAGAAGTTCATCAACTAATGGCCTTAGGTACACATCAATGTCGTTGCCGGGTTGCTTCGGGCCTTGGATGAGCACTCGCATCATAATGAACTTCCGCTTCATGCACAACCAAGGAGGAAGGCTGTAGATACATAGAGTCACGGGCCAGGTGCTGTGACTGCAGTTCTGCTCCCCAAATGGATTCATGCCATCGGTACTTAGACCAAACCATAAGTTCCTTGCGTCACCATCAAAGTCCGAGAAGTCTCTCTCGATTTTTCTCCACTGCCGACCATCAGCAGGGTGCCTCAACATCCCGTCTTTCTTACGGTCTTCCATGTGCTATCGCAACAACTTGGCATGCTCTTTATTTCTGAACAAACGTTTCAACCGTGGTATTATAGGAGCATACCACATCACCTTGGCAGGAACCCTCTTCCTGGGTTGCTCGCCCTCAACATCACCAGGGTCATCTTTTCTGATCTTATACCGCAATGGAGTGCATACCGGGCATTTATCCATATTCTCGTACTTCTCACCGCGGTAGAGGATGCAGTCATTAGGGCATGCATGTATCTTCTGCACGTCTAATCCTAGAGGGCAGACAAGTTTCTTTGCTTCGTACGTACTGGAGGGCAATTGGTTATTTCTTGGAAGCAGCTTCTTCATTATTACCAGCAAATTTTCAAATCCCGAGTCAGTCATACCGGTCTTTGCCTTCCACTTCAACAATTCCAGTGTGCTACCCAGCTTCTTCTGGCCATCTTCACAAGTTGGATACAGCAAGGTGTTGTGGTCCTGTAACATCTGCTCGAACTGCAACCTCTCCTTTTCTGTGTCGCAGTCTCGCCTTGCATCACTAATGACCCGACCAAAATCATCAACGGGCTCATCTGGTTCCCGTTCTTCACCCCTTCTTTTTCATTATCTTCAACTGCGGTATCATCGTATTCAGGGAACATAGATCGGTAGTTGTCATCATCGTTCTCTTCTTCATCGCCGTCTTCCATCATAACCCCTCTTTCTCCGTGCTTGGTCCAAACATTATAGCCGGACATGAAACCGGACCGAAGGAGGTGGCTTTGAATGACTCTTGAGGAAGTGTGAGCCTGCTCATTCCGACATTCAACACATGGACAACACATAAAACCATCCTGCCGCTTGTTCGCCTCGGCCACAAGGCGAAAAGAACGCACGCCTTCTCTGTAAGTGTCAGAGCGTCAGTCACCGTACATCCATGGGTGGCTCATCTTCATCATACAACCATGCATATATATCAAACGCAATCACGATGCTTAAATTAGTACCGCGCAGTCAAAACGAGAAAATAGTTGCTAACATTTTAGGACACTTCAAAACAAAGAGGAGAAACCTTAAGTGTCGCTCTGACACCTCATATCATATTTTGTCTTATGTGAACTCAAGTGGCATCGCTCTAATAGGCATTTCACCGAACACCTCTAGTGCATATGAAGAAAAAAAGTTAGCACAAAGTTATACCCACCTCTCACATAGGAAAAAACAGGAGAGAGTGGAGGGCTGGGTGCATAAATATAGGGCTAGGCCATTAGTCCCGGTTTGAGATACAAACCGGGACTAAAGGTTCTGCCAGGAGCACGCGCGCCGGCCCAGACCCATTTGTCCCGGTTTGTATCTCAAACCGGGACTAATGGTTCCTTACGGACCGGGACAAAGTGCCTCGGCCTCCTCGGGCCGTCTGGTTCAGACCATTAGTCCCAGCCCCAGCCACGGCCGGGACTAATGGCCGGAACCAAAGGCCCATTTTCTACTAGTGGAGTGTAGTGGAAAAGTAAATGATATTGGCATGGGATCAAGTACCTCTAAAATTTGACAATCGTCATCATCATCATTGTCCGGCCAATCCCGTAATAGCTCACGAGTCGGTGTCTTACTTGGCGATGGGCCAGCGCCGACATGAGGAATTGGCATGAAGTCCTCCGAATCCAGGTCTTCTAGATCTGAGGTCTCACAGTCCGCGACGTGGGGTGTCCTCACATCTTCAGAAGATTTCCGAAGGAATTTCTACATAGGAAATAATGGATAAAGCAAAATAGCCATGCCCCACTCCCAATTGGCGGTCATCCTTGTCATAAAGATGGCTTTGAACCGTTTCCAAACTTGGAGTTTGTCCAACTCGAAACAAAGTAGATGTCTGGTTTGGGTCAAAGTGGCCACTCATACGGCATATCTTATGGGTGCGAAGCTGGAACGGGCTAACTCGGCGGCTAATGAACATCCTAATGAGGTCATCGTCCGTCATTCCCGATTGCACTGATTGTTCAATGATGACATGAACCTCATTGATATCCTTGATCTTGGCCATGGGGTCGAGTTTCCAATTGAGTTTAATAGGAACGCTGACTTTAAATGTCGGCAACCTAATGAAATCTACCTCAGTTATATTCTTAACATAACACTACAACATAAATCGTATTTAATGACAGACCCCTTTTGTCACTTAATATCCATATTTTGTCAATGAATATATGTTGTTGACAAAAATGGGTTGTCACTATTTTTTCATAAAAGCCGCATCATAAAAAATCCATAACCACAGTTTGCATTTTTTGTCATTGTTTAACTTATATTAGTTGACGATGTTAGTTTTGTCAACAATCGTGTGCAATCAGTGACGAAACTATTTGTCATGATATATATGAAAAGTTTGTCATCGTAAATTAGAAGGGGGTGTAGTACAGGTCATCATTACAGACATGGAATTTCGTTAATTTATTGCAGTTTACTAGCGTGGCATTATGACCAGTGGGACCAAGTGATTCTTACAGGTGGACCAATGACGGGTCCAAAACGGCTCGGATAGGTAGGACCCGGAGGGTTCAGACAGGTGGGACCCATAGGGTTCTGACAAGTGGGACCTAGAGGGTTCAGATAGGTGGGACCCAGAGGGTTCTGACAGGTGGGACCAAGAGGGTTCGGACAGGTTGGACCCAGAGGGTTCAGACAGGTGGGACTAGGGTGCAATCAGTGATGGAACTATTTGTCATGATATATATGAAAAGTTTGTCATCGTAAATTAGAAGGGGGTGTAGGACAGGTCATCATTACAGACGTGGCATTTCGTTAATTTATTGTAGTTTACTAACGTGGCATTATGACCAATGGGACCAAGTGATTCTTATAGCTGGACCAATGGCGGGTCCAAGACAGCTCGAAGAGGTGGGACCCAGAGGGTTCTGATAGGTGGGACCAAGACGGTTTGGACAGGTGCATACATGATTTGATGACAGTGTCAGTATTTTTGTTACGTTAATAATTATGCAGAAAATGAAAAAATGCATACAGACAAATAAAATTTAGAACCAATATATGAAATGGCAGCGATAGAATTCTGTGCAATAGTCTTAACATGAATAAACAACTAAGTAAATCATATTGATGAACAATTTCATCAAGAGGGAGGTGATGTTGAGTTGTTGCCCTGTCGTTGCTACTGTGATGTCCTTAAGATGAAACTAAGTGGGGCTTCTAATTCTTGCTGCTTCTTTTCAGTTGCTCTGTTTTTCTCTTCTTGTGCCTTCATCAGAGCCGCATGGTCCTCTTCTTGGTTTTTTTCATTTCTTCAAATCTTTTATCCTGGGCTTCCATCCTTTCATGCATCTCTTGTTTGTACCTTTCAACTGCGAGGAGTGCTTTTTCCTCCTATTCAGCAAGCTTGTTTTCTAGTTCTCGGATACGTGCTGTGGACATAGAACTCTTCCTTGAGATTGATCCAACTCCCAAATTTGAGAGGAACGTGCCTATGCTCGAGCTCATTGTGCTCTTCTCCTTTAAGACTTCTTCAATAATCTGCAATTCAGTTTTTTCAGTCTCATCTTTTAGGCGTGGTATATTTTTCATGGTCATCAGTGCATCCTGCAAATGAGTTCAAATGAAAGCATAAGAAATATTGAAGTAGAAAGCTTATTCATTACAAAATATTAGCAGTATTAAAAATGTCTTATAGAAGCATCTTTGGCTTTCGTAGTCATGATGCCTTCCTTGTTAGTGTGAGTAAGTCTATAGAATTCAATTGGAGATGTCATCTCCTCCAAGTTCTCCAAGTTCTACAAAAATTTGGAATTACGAACATGAGTTAGCAAAATTTATATTGAGTTTGGTAGAACAATTGTTTCATATATAAACTCAAAAACATACAAGAGCTTCGTAGTGTGCAACGAAGCATCTCGATCTAGTTGTATGGTTCTTCTTCATAGCTTCTCTGTTCGCTTGATTCTTCAGACACATTTTCTAAATTTGAGTATGAACTTGTGAGTTTTCTATGCAGCGGAGATTTATGTGCTGAGTACTTGTAAGTGTAAATGTTAGTACCTGATAGTGGTCATCAAACCATCTGTCCACAAGATCTTTCCAACTTCTCCCTGGTGAAAGAACATTTCATGTTTTCCTATGTTTTGCGTGTTAGATAACAATACTATGGAGACTTTTCATGTGCGCTAAGTATACAGGAAGTTTTGAGGGGGGGCGGATAATCCGCCCCACCAAGGGACGGATAATCCGGCCTACCTCATCTCTCAAGGAAGCCAAGGCGCGTCGCTCTGTGTCTAGTCGGATTTTCTCCCGGAAAATCCGAACTGGGGCGGTTTTTCCTCCCTAGGCCGGATAATCCGGGTGTCGCATGGGCCGGATAATCCGGCCCCCAGGTTTTGATCAAAAGGAGCCAAGGCGCGTCGCTCGGTATCCGGTCGGATTTTCTCTCGGAAAATCCGAACTGGGGCGGTCTTTCTTCCCCAGGCCGGATAATCCGGCCTTCGCATAGGACCGGATAATCCGGCCCCCAGAAGTTGATCAAGGGCAAGCTCGGCGCGACGCTTTGTGAGGGGGGCGGATTATCTGCTGGATATTCCGAGTCTGGGGAGGTTTTTCCCCAGACCGAATAATCCGGCCCCCAAAGTGTGCAACGGCTGGTTTTTGGAAGGGGGTATAAGTACCCCTTCTTCCCCAACGTTCAGATCTCTTGATTCATTCGAAATTGACCAGACATTGTGCAAGAGCTCTCATACTCGTTTTCCCACTTCAACCACCCGAAGGTCTTGATCTTTGGTGGAATTGAAGGAGGAGAAGTTCATCATCATCATCAAGAATCAAGCGCTTCAACTCCTCTCCATTCACTTGGATAAATCCCTGATCTAGAATTCTTGTCAATACCTAGATCTTGTTTATTGTATTTGATAAGTTTGTTCTTATGGCAGCTTGTTGTCATTTCGAGAGCCTCCAAGTTGTTGTGGAGTTGTTGCCCCGCTAGTTGTGTAAAGGCGCCGGTGCCCGCCTTGAAGGGTACCTATAGTGGAAGATGGATCAGGCCTGTTGTGGCGAGATCCATTGGAGAACAGGGTGAGGCCTTTCATGGCGTGGTGGTCTTAGTACCGCCCACCCCTCCAGCACAGACGTACTTCCCTTAACAAGGAAGGAACTGCGGTCAAACAAATCATTTGTCTCCGCGTGCTTCACTTCGGTTTACTCGTTCCTCTTCCACTCGCTCTTTACCTGCTAGTAGATAGGTTTGCATATAGGGAAATTCCACCTAATAGTTTATCTAGAGAATTTACCCTTTGTGCTAAGCCTAAAATTGAAAAAGAATTAAAAATTGGTGTAACACCTATTCACCCCCCTCTAGGTGCCTATACGATCCATTTCAATTGGTATCAGAGCCCCGACTCTTAATTCAGGCTTAACCACCTAAGAGTAGTATGGGTACCAAGGATGATGGAAATGAGGCTGTGGATAAGGTCACAATGGATGATCTCAAGTCGTTGGAAACAACCTTGTTGAATTCCTTTGAGGCCAAGATGGAGGAGATGAATCAAATGATTGCTCGCCTTACATCATCCGTAGGCCCATCTCCATACTCCTCTGAGGCTCCCACACCATCATCTAAGGAAAAGGGTAACACCGGATCCAAGGATGATGATGTGGAAGGTGAAAAACTAAATGGTTCCACCTCCAAAAAGGGAAGTGGCAAGGAGGAATATAGTGAGGTTCGCCACGTATATTCCCCCGACCCACCTATCCCTCATCCTCATATAAACAATAGGGGTGATCCACCCAAGCTCACTGCATCCTCTTTTAACCAATGGTAATTCCTAATGAAATCTCATGTTTGCAGCTCCTCTATTGAATTGTGGAGGATTATTGAAGAAGGTCTTCATATTGGAGATCAAACCAATCTAACGAGAAGGGAAGTTGTGGATAGCCAGTTGAATGCCACCGCTCTCCACATGATACAGCTGGGTGTGGGTCCCAAGGACATGCCTCACATTGAACATCTCAACATAGCTAAAGAGGCGTGGGATGCTCTTACGGACCTTTTCGTTGGAAATGAAAGCATGAGAAGAAACAGGTATGATGCCCTTAGTAATGAAGCTGAGGGATTCTACATGTTGGCTGGTGAAAACCATGAGGACATGTATATAAGACTCAAGGGCATCGCAACAACATTTCGGAAGCATGGGGCCACTAACATTGATGATGCATGGATAAAAAGAAAATATGTGAGTGCCTTAATGCCTTTCGAACCAACGGATTTGAAGAGCTTGCAAGGCATACACAAATATCATAAAATGACATCCAACAAAGTCATGCAAGAAATGGCGTCATTCAAAGTGGCGGCAAAGAATGCTGAAGATGCCCGTGCTCGGGCCATTGGAATGCAAAAGGGTGTCAATGTGGCTCTCAAAGCCAATGTTGTTGAGCAAGAGGAAGATGAAGGAGCATTTGAAGGGGTATCCATGGACTGCCCCGATGAGGTCAAACGTGCTGATGGTGAGTACATGGCATTCTATGCAAGGAACTTTTGGAAGGACCCTGCCAAAGCCAAGTCTGAACTTAAGCGCAAGAACGGGTCAAATGGAAGAAGAGAAAGTGGTCCAATATTGAGAACTTGCTTCAACTGTGGAGATAGACTGCACTTTGTAGCCGAGTGTCCTTATCAAAATAGAGAAGACAATGGTGGCAGGCTCATTCTTAAAGATAAATCCAAAGCTCCTAAGAAGTTGTTTGTTAAAAAGAATGGCCCTTTCAAGAAGCAACCCAAGATTGTTCTTGTAGCTCAAGAGGAATACTCCTCTGCAAGTGAAGATGAAGAGGATGATGATAGTTCCCGCGAAGTGGCTGCTATAGCCACCAAATCGACTCCCTCCTCTCTCTTCGACTCACCGAACGAGAACACCATCAACAACAACGCCACTTGTCTAATGGCAAGGGGATCCGATGTATCAACTTCTAGCTCTTCATTTTCTAAGACTAACATAATTTTGGATATGGATGATCATGACAGTCTTGAAATGAAAGAAGAAGTTATTGCCTTGGATACTTTTTCACTAACCTACAAGGTGAGCACAAACTTCATTTTGATGTTCTTATGAGTCAACTTGCTCAAGCCGAAGATCTCCTTGAAGAAAAGGGCAGAATTGAAAGAGAAGATGCCTTGGAGATAGCTTCTTTGAAGAATGCCTTGGAAGAGGAAGAGGAAGCTCGAGCTTCTTTGGAAGAAAGACTCGAATCCCTTGAGGAGTCACAAGAAGAAGCTGTAGCTCAGCTCATTAAAGAACATGACCATGCTCTTGCCAAGGTAAAGAAACTAAAGAAATAAAAGATTGACTTTGGGGCTGTTCATGCTAGACTTTTGGAGAAGTTTGATAATCTTGAAAGTGCTCACAAGGAATTTAAGAGTGATCATTCTACTCTAAATGAGTCTCATGACCAGCTCCAAACTCAATTGAAACGGCATGATGTGCCAAGTACCTCCACTTCATCCTTTGGAAAAGAAGACCTTGCAAGAAGTTCTCAAAACAAAGGTAAAGGAGTTATTGATGAGATACTAAGCAGGCAAAGGACAAACAATAGTAAAGAAGGTCTTGGTTACATACCCAAGATAAAGAGCAAGAAAAACAAGAAAAAGAAGAAGAAGAGCAAGACTGCTCAATCAAAGACTAGCAACATTACCAATGACAAGACTAATTATGATGGTTTTGCAGGGATCAACAATCCTAACTTTGAACTATATTGTGATCATTATGGTGATGTTTATGCTAGTTATGTAGGGCCTTATGATTGTTACATTCCTTGGTCTATTTGGGTTCCCAAGACCCTTGTTACTAACGTGAGAGGACCCATTGAAAAATGGGTACCTAAAACCAAGAAGTAATTTTCTTGTAGGGCTATGCTTCCGGTGGTTCTAAATGGGTACTCGATAGCGGTTGCACGAGTCATATGACCGGAAGAAAGGAGATCATCACGGAGATGCGGCCAAACCTTGATCATATTACCGTCTCCTATGGTGACAAGTCAAAATCTGAGGTATTGGGTCTCGACAAAGTCGTGGTGGCTCACGATATCTCTCTCGTGGACGTCATGCTTGTTGAGACCCTTGGGTATAACTTACTTTCAGTTCGTGCCCTTGGTAAGATGGGCTTTGCAGTTTACATTGATGCTGATTTAGTAGTACTCTTGTGGAGCAAGTCTCTTAAAGTCGCTTTCGTGGGATATGTCGAAAACGACCTGTACGTGGTGGACTTTTCGGGGAAAACCACTACAGGCCCGATGTGTCTTTTCGGAAAGGCTGACGCGGGCTGGCTATGGCATCGCCGACTAGCCCACGTCAATATGAGAACTTTGCAAAGTCTCCACAAGGGTGGCCACATTCTTGGACTAAAAGAAAATGTCTCCTTTGCCAAAGATCGTGTTTGCAGGGCATGTGTTGAAGGGAAAATGCATGACTCACCTCATCGAAGGAAAACCATTATCTCTTCAAAAAGGATTTTGGAGCTTCTTCATGTGGATCTCTTCGGACCTCCATCTCATTCAAGCCTCGGTGGGAAGAAGTATTGTCTAGTGATTGTTGATGATTTCTCAAGATACACTTGGGTTTATTTCTTCAAGTTGAAGAGTGAGACTCAACAAACTGTCATCGACTTCGCCAACGAGGTTGAACGTTAACACAACGTCCCCATTCTGGCTATAAGGAGTGATAACGGCTCTGAGTTCAAGAACTACACCTTAAATGAGTTCCTAAGTGAAGAGGGGATAAGACATCAATATTCCGCTGCGTACACCCCTCAACAAAATGGTGTAGCCGAGAGGAAGAATCGAACTCTAATGGACATGGAAAGATCAATGTTAGCCGAATTCAAATCTCCATATAACTTCTGGGCAGAAGCAATATCTACTGCTTGTCATTCATCCAATCGTTTATATCTTCGCAAGATCTTGAACAAGACTCCGTATGAAATACTTACCGGTAACAAGCCAAACATCTCATACTTTCGGGTATTCGGGTGTAAGTGTTTCTTTCTTATTAAAGGAGTTCGTTTATCTAAGTTTGAATCTAAGGCTTTAGAAGGTATTTTTGTTGGTTATGGTGCCGAATCCCACACTTATAGAGTCTACAATAAGCTCTCCGGAACTGTTGTAGAATCTTGTAGTGTGGTGTTCGAGGAAAATGACGGTTCCCGTGCGGAGCAAGTTGGTGTTTGTGATGCAGATGTTGAAATACCCCAAGATGCCATAAGAAGAATGGGCGTGGGATTCTTCCGCCCCATTGAGGAACCCCTTGGGCGGACCGGGAAGGACAATGCTCTACTCATATAGAGCCCTCATCTACACATACTCAACATGCTCCAACCACGGGGGCAACTTCTACACCATCTCCATCAACTGCTGAAGGTCAAGTTGCTCCAGAAAGCTCCAGGCCGGATTTTCCGGTTGACACCGGATTATCCGGCCAACCCGCTACAGCTGACCATTTTGCTCCTGGCGGTGAAGATATCAACGCAAGCTCCATGCCGGATTTTCCAGCTAGCCCCGGATTATCCGGCCCCTCACCAGTTCAACAAGTCCCAGGCCTCCTGATGAAGCTGCTGCAAGTACTCCCAGGCCGGATTATCTGGCCTCTCCATCGACCGAATTATGTGGCCCCGACTCTCCAGTTCTGCAGCCTCCTGTTATGGCTACAGATTCACCTCAAGGGCATGCGTCTCCACCACCTGCTACTAATGTTCCTGTTACTGATCAAGGTGGAGAAAATGCTTCCAATGAAGACTCAAGTGATGAATCTCCTCCTCCAAGAGACAACAAACTTATTGAACTTCATCGCAAGGCTCGGGCTGATCGTAATCTTGAGTTGAGGGGTCACACTCTCGACAAGGTTGTTGGTGATCTTCGACGAAGGGTTTCTACAAGAAGAGAATTGGCCAGTTTTGGTGAGCATCAAGCTCATATCTCCATGGTGGAACCAAAGAAGGTCTTTGAAGCTCTTGAAGACCCAGACTGGGTTGTTGCTATGCATGAAGAATTGAATAATTTCGAGCATAACAAAGTCTGGAAACTAGTGGAGAAACCCAAAGAGTGCCGCAATGTTATCGGCACCAAGTGGATTTTCAAGAACAAACAAGATGAGAATGGCATTGTTGTGAGGAACAAGGCAAGACTTGTGGTACAAGGATACTCCCAAGTTGAGGGCATCGACTTCGGCGAGACCTATGCTCCTGTGGCTCGCCTTGAGTCCATCCGTATCCTACTTGGTTATGCTACTCATAACAACTTTAAGTTGCAGCAAATGGACGTCAAGAGTGCCTTCCTTAACGGTCCTCTACATGAGTTGGTATAGTTAAAGCAACCCCCGGGGTTTGAGGATCCTAACTTCCCGAACCATGTCTACAAACTCGATAAGGCACTCTATGGCCTTAAACAAGCCCCACGTGCGTGGTATGAGCACCTTAAAGAGCTTTTGTTAGATCGTGGCTTCGAAGTTGGGAAAATCGACCCCACTCTTTTTAGTAAGAAGGTTAAGGGGGAGCTCTTTGTATGCCAAGTATATGTAGACGATATCATTTTTGGTTCTACTAACAAAGCTTTTAACGATGAATTTTCAAAGCTTATGACTGATAGGTTTGAGATGTCTATGATGGGGGAATTATGGTTCTTTCTTGGATTCGAGAACAAGCAACTTAGAGAAGGAACCTTTATTAATCAAGCAAAGTACATCCAAGACATGCTCAAGAGATTCAAGATGACAGATCTAAATGGTGTCGCCACTCCAATGCAAACAAAGTGTCATCTTGAACTAAACCCTCATGGTAAAGATGTGGACCAAAAGGTATACCAGTCCATGATCGGCTCTCTTCTTTACCTCTGCGCATCTAGACCCGATATTGTGTTGAGTGTGGGACTGTGTGCAAGGTATCAAGCAGCTCCTAAAGAAAGCCACTTAGTGGCAGTCAAGAGGATCTTTCGATATTTGGTTCATTCCCCCAACTTTGGTCTCTGGTATCCCAAGGGCTCCAATTTCTCTCTATGTGGTTATACTGACTCAGATTGGGCTGGTGATAAGGATGATCGGAAATCCACTTTTGGAGCTTGTCAATTCTTGGGAAGATCTCTTGTATGTTGGTCCTCCAAAAAGCAGAATTGTATATCTCTCTCCACCGCCGAAGCTGGATATGTTGCTGCTACCAGCGCTTGTACACAATTATTGTGGATGAGGCAAACTTTAAAGGAATACGATGTAAATTGTGACAAAGTGCCTCTTTTATGTGATAATGAAAGTGCAATCAAAATTGCGTACAATCATGTTCAGCACACAAGGACAAAGCATATTGAGATTCGGAATCATTTTATTCGAGACCATGTTGCTCGCGGCGATATTGATCTATCCTTTGTGAGCACGAAGAACGAACTGGCGGATATTTTTACAAAGCCACTTGATGAAGCAAGATTCTGCTATTTGAGGAATGAGCTAAATATCATTGATTCCGGGAGCTTGTCTTGATTACCCATGCACCCACTCATACATCTCAATACTTGTTTGGTCTAGGTGTGGGCATGGATATAGGGGGAGTGTGGTCCTAACTCATTGGGTTAACCCTCCCCCCATAATGCCAATAGCAAGATATATCATTTCTCTTAATATCATGTTGTGATATGTGAGCTTATTGATGAGTATTGGTCGTGAACCCAAGATATATCTTTGCGGTGTCACACCATACACTCCAACAAGGTGGCTTCGGCCACCGCCCTCTCCCTTGCGGAGAATTGGATCTTTTTGGTTGTTATTTGCTCTCTCATGTTCTTATGGGAATCACACTCAATCTTGGCTTTTAGTTGATTTGGATTTTGCAATTTTGAGTGTCTAGTACCATCTCAGTTTGGCTCTCTTAATCCTAAGCCTTCCCTACCCCTAGGCCATCTATTCTTGCACACAAGTACCTTGTACACCTTGTGGGGGTGTTGTTTGGGGACGCGCGGGCCTAGTTCTGTGTATAACAGAATCCCAGAATTTAGGCCGAATAATCCGGCTCAAGTGGTGGCCGGATAATCCGGCCCTGGTGGATTTCATCTTAAAGGGCAGGGCTCGGGGGGAAGGGCTCATAACGAGCAGCACTTCTCCCCCAGCCCTCCCCTCTTCCCCAACCGCCGCCTGCCGCCCCTCACCCTCCCCGGAGCCTCTTCGGCCACCGGATTTTCCGGGCCTCCCCGGATCTTCTTCTCCGCACCTCCAGGTACCTTCTCCTCCGCGTTCTTCCTCCAATGAGTGAGGGTAACTCCCTCTCTCCCCATCTTTGGCTAGATGTGTATCTTATTGGGTGGAACGTTGTCTAGAAGGATGTGTTTTCGCATAGAAATCGTAGTCTTGCAGTTTCTAGTCCCGATCTACTTTTTTTGCATACTATCTAGGTGGAATCGAAAATTCCTGCCAGGGCCGGATTATCCGCCCCTGGCCAGGCCGGATAATCCGGCCTGGCAGATTCAATTCTGCTTCAGTTTCACTATGGTGTATGCATTGAGTAGTTTTGTCCTATGAACTTTTTGACTACTTTTTCCATGCTCTCCCCTAGACTTGTGTGTATGCTTATCCCCTTGCTATCGCCCTTATTTCTCCTCACAGGTGGTTCCGGTGTTCCCAATACCTACAGGCATCGTCCTCGCGCCAAATACTTTCGGGACGACGGACAGGGTCACTTAGTGGACGAAGTTGAATAGCGGAGAAGGAAGAACGAAGAGAGGCGCATGGCTAAACAATCCAAGAGGACTAGGAAGGGGGTGTCCAAGAGGAAGGGCAAGGAGGCCAAGATCAACTACAGGGCTTTGGATGCGGTCTCCTTCTCCGCCATCCGTCACCGTGACTTGTTTGCTGAGCTGCCTCGTGATGATGAGCTGGGGGATACCTGGTTTTGGTGTGCAGAACAGAAGGGAATTTATGAAGACATCTATGCCAGGCTGAACATTAGGCCTATGCACCCACTGGTACTTGCTGAGGCTTTGGAGAAGGCGCATCTTATGGATGCGATGTATGTGGCTGAGAGGATGGGGTTGTACCATCTCTTGTCTCTCCAGTGCTCTTTTGACTCTGAGGTGGTGAAGCAGTTCTTCTCCACTCTGGTGATTTGTGGGGATGAGCGTCGCACTATGAAGTGGATGACTCATGACATGACTGCTGATTTTCACGTGTTTGCTGAGGTTCTGGGGTACTCCTTCCACAGCAGGATAGAGCTAGTGGCCACTGCATCATCACTCAGCTGAAGCCCAACAAGGAAGCTGCTCTCTCTCCTTGCACTGTGAACAATGGCATTGTGGGTACTATGGCTGGTCTTGCTCCCATCTATGCAGCATTGGTGGGTCTCTTCCGTGACTCTATTACACCGAGTGGGGGAAACAATGACAGCATCCATGGTCACCTTGTTCAGCTACTTCAATTTTCTCATGAGGTTGCCTCCTGCGAGGACGAGTCAGTGCAGTACAGGCTGGATGTCATGGAGTTCCACATTGACTCGGTGCACAAGGCCAAGAAGATATACAACAAGGTTCGGAAGACCTCTCACCCCTCCTCTGCTCCTGAGGGCCTCATGAGGGATGCTCGCAGGCCCCCTATACCTCCCGTGGCCCGTGAGATCAAGCAGCTGAACTGGTTCCAGCGTCACATTCTCTGCATGGGCGTGGACATGCGCAAGGGTCATTTCGAGGCATACAGGCATCGCCATGAGTTGGCTCACTCCAGCAGCTCATTCTCCACCACGTGTCTGGCGCTTCAGGTGCTCCTCCGGCTCCTACACCTCCCACTCCATATGCTCGGTGGAACTCTTCCTCCAGGCTGAACTATGGTGAGCTAGAGCGTCACTTGTTCCCCTCTGCGCCTGCTGCTGATGATGAAGATGAGGAAGGTGACACTGAGGAGCTTGAAGACGAGGATGAGGAAGAGAATGAAGAAGAGGACGAGAATGAGGACGAGGACTAGATGAGTGATCCCATGGGGTGCTAGCATCGCTCTTCTCCCTTTTTGGTGTCTCGATGCTAAAGGGGGAGAAGTAGTTCTATTAGGTTGTCCGTGGATTTGCATGGGTCGGGCATAAGCACTTGCACTTTTCTATTCGTTATTTCTTGCTTATGCCCATTTAGCGTTTAACTTTTAAATTCGTGATTTGTGGTTGTTTGAGACTTTATGTGGTTATCTGGATGATGCCTATGGACTTCATATCATGGATTATGCTTATGGTTCTATCTATTCATATTGTATTGCTGGAGGTTTATCACGGAAGGCGCGCGCTCATAATGGTTATCCGGTATTAATTGTGATTTATGTCAAGGATGCCTATTCTCTACTTCGGTGGTATGTATTTTTGCTCATATGTCTATGGAATAGATTCACCTATTTGTGTGCATTTGTATTCCAATGCAAAACTCTATTATGCACACATTGAGGGGGAGTCCCTTTAATAGTTATCTATGTTTGTCTTGTGTCTTTCTCCTGCAAATCCTGGTATTGTCATCTAACACCAAAAAGGGGGAGATTGAAAGAACATTTCATGTTTTCCTATGTTTTGCGTGTTAGATAACAATACTCTGGAGACTTTTCATGTGCGCTAAGTGTGCAGGAAGTTTTGAGGGGGCCCGGATAATCTGCCCGCACAAAGGCCGGATAATCCGGCCTACCTCATCTCTCAAGGAAGCCAAGGCACGTCGCTCTGTGTCTAGTCGGATTTTCTCCCGGAAAATCCGAACTGGGGCGGTTTTTCCTCCCCAGGCCGGATAATCCGGCCCCCAGTTTTCGATCAAAAGGAGCCAAGGCGCGTCGCTCGGTATTCGGTCGGATTTTCTCCCGGAAAATCCGAACTAGGGCGGTATTTCTTCCCCAGGCCGGATTATCCGGCCTTCGCATAGGACCGGATAATCCGGCCCCCTGAAGTTGATCAAGGCCAAGCTCGGCGCGATGCTCTGTGAGGGGGGCGGATTATCTGCCGGATATTCCGAGTCTGGGGCGGTGTTTCCCCAGACCGGATAATCCGGCCCCCAAAGTGTGCAACGGCTGGTTTTTGGAAGGGGGTATAAGTACCCCTTCTTCCCCAACGTTCAGATCTCTTGATTCATTCGAAATTGACCAGACATTGTGCAAGAGCTCTCATACTCGTTCTCCCACTTCAACCACCCGAAGGTCTTGATCTTTGGTGGAATTGAAGGAGGAGAAGTTCATCATCATCATCAAGAATCAAGCGCTTCAACTCCTCTCCATTCACTTGGAGAAATCCCTGATCTAGTATTCTTGTCAATACCTAGATCTTGTTTATTGTATTTGATAAGTTTGTTCTTGTGGCAGCTTGTTGTCATTTCGGGAGCCTCCAAGTTGTTGTGGAGTTGTTGCCCCGCTAGTTGTGTAAAGGCACCGGTGCCCGCCTTGAAGCGTACCTATAGTGGAAGGTGGCTCAGGCCTGTTGTGGCGAGATCCATCGGAGAACAGGGTGAGGCCTTTCGTGGCGTGGTGGTCTTAGTACCGCCCACCCCTCCAACGTAGACGTACTTCCCTTAACAAGGAAGGAACTGCGGTCAAACAAATCCTGTGTCTCCGCGTGCTTCACTTCGGTTTACTCGTTCCTCTTCCACTCGCTCTTTACCTGCTAGTAGATAGGTTTGCATATAGGGAAATTCCACCTAATAGTTTATCTAGAGAATTTACCCTTTGTGCTAAGCCTAAAATTGAAAAAGAATTAAAAATTGGTGTAGCACCTATTCACCCCCCCCCTCTAGGTGCCCATACGATCCATTTCACCTGGTACATTTGTTGGATTCATCTTATATGCTTCCTAGGGGATCATATCTTTAATCTTGTCCCAATTCTCCTTCTTAAGCTTGCAGCGTAGTTGGTGCATACTACTCTGTATAATATTAGTGCACACTGTCTTGGTCATTACATCATTTGTGTCCATTTCAAAATTTCCCTGAAAAATGGAGATGCATATTATGTAGTTACATAGGTAGACAAGATAAAAAGCTATGATGTAAAATTGTAGAGTTAGGGCTCACCGCTACTTTGCGAATAGCAGCTGGAATAACATCTTTTAGAGTATCATGTTTTTTGTATTGAGTCCAGTTGGTTGCTAGATGCACTTTTTCTCGGGTTTGAATTCTGACCTCAGAGCTTAGTTTTGCTGCTTGAAGAGGATTGTTGGGCCTTCTAACCCATCAGTAAATTCAATTCTCATTTTATTCCCACTATTTCTTATAGTGTAGTCATGCAGACCATGGCCTATGAAAATTCCATGTTCCCCACGCTTTTGCTTTGAACTGGAAGAAGTTACCTCTGAAACATGGTAGGAAGAAAGATAAAATTAGAGTATATATTATAGGACTAACCATAAGTACAATTATTTAAGTGTAATTTTTAATACCTTTCTGTTTTGTAATAACAAGTTGATTGTCATCAGGTGAGTAGCTTCCTCTAGATGTTAGGTTCAACATTGGTGAGATTTGAAGTTCTGTGTTCTCACCCTCTGGGCGTGTAGGGGTCTGACACGTGACAATTTCAATTGCTTCTGTGACATGAGGTGCTCTTGATCTAGTGGTTACGGTAGATTGAGGTACAGTTGTTGTTGTAGACTTCTTCTTTGGTGCAGTTGATGTACCATCAGTATCCTATTATTTTTTTAAAATAACAGTTAGTAACAAAACCGTAGTACTTTACAGGGATTAAAATTTAGTGAAAAGAAGATATGATAACGTTTGTTTTAGTGTTACCGACATTCTGGTCCTCGTCATCTGAAGTCGGCTCGTCATTAGGTGTGGCCATTTTTTCAGCACTGGGTTCATATGTAGGGTCTGGTTGAGTGTGGTTAGCATCCTTTTGTTTACTTTTTTGGTGGCCTCTGTCACTTTGCAAATGCCGCTGTACACTAATTTATGTGCTACCTCTTCTATATTTTGTAGAGGCAAACCTCTGGCGGCTTGTGCTTCTTTCAAAACTTCCATCATACGAGCTTTATTTTCTTCCAAATTTTTGTACTTGTTTGCCTCATACGGATTAGTTGGTTGTTTTTCGGCCCCTGACAAGGGATGGTCACAATTGTATTATAGCTCAACAACATATTACATCATGAATAACAAAGTGCCGACAATTTTAATTTCTAAAATAACCTACCCAAGGGCATACATATTAAGAGTGTGTTGTTGAGGAGCAAACTAAAGTAGGTATAGTAGAAGTAGTTATCTGTACCTTATGAGCATAGGAGTGAGCTATACTATTTTTATCTCTACAAATGTGATTTACTCTAGGGAGTAGATGTAGGGAGTAGACTGGACTCAATCTGTCTACTGTGAAACAATATCATTGCGTGTGTGCGGGTAAACAATGTAGGGAGTAGATCGCTAATATTATAACTGGAATGACAGAAACAAGATGTTTAACCACTTTGTAATGAATGGTTCTAGGAGATCTACTGCATATGAGAAGGATCGAGGGATTAATTATAACCCAACGGTCGTTTGACGTTGGGCTTCTTCTTCGGTGTAGACCTCAATGGTCCGCGTGCCTTACCGCTGCGAAGAGTCCCGATCATGGTGTCAGCCAAGGAGATCGTTGATCAGATGCGGCGATGAGTTCTGATCCTCCATGGCTGAGATCGGATCTAGGGGAGGAGAAGGATGAGGCGCCAGATGGGGATGGGTTTTGGGAGTTAAGATGAGACGCAAATCGTGGGAGGGATTCGTGCACCACTCTAATGTTGCGGTGTTTTAAATTTTGGAGGTGGGTTGAGGCGGAAAAAGGAGGAAACGAAAATGTTTCGAAAATTTTGGAGGAAGGTTCTGTTTAGTTGTTAATTTTGACGTTAGATGCAAAACATTTCTCGAAAATTTGGTTTACTTCATATATGTAAGTTTTACACAGTTGGTATAAATAAATGAAATGAAGTACTGACAACTTGAAAATTAATATTACATTACAAAGTCCTTTATTAGACCTGAATGATGCATACATTACCCATCTCTAAATCATATCTAAGAAAAGTGAAATATTCATATTGTTTAAAGTACAAGTTTATAAGCCATGTTTTGATCAATTGATGCAAGTTAAATGGACTCAAGTAAATTAGACCTGAATTTGATTACTTTGTGGAAAATACTTTGCATGAAAAATGAGAAAATTTGAAAAACAAATGTCCCCCTAGCAATCCACTCTCAAATATGATGTAGTTTGGTCAACGATCATGTCCGACTACTAGAAAGAGCCACTTGTGGACCATGTTTTCATCTACCAATTTTCAAATGGACTCAAATTTGTCACAAGGGTGTATCACCATGTGGCTAGTTATGCTAGCATTGTATCTAGCCGTTTTGGTTTAAAAAATTAAAAATCTAACCCTCAAACTCAAAAACATGGAACCATTGTGAAGCAAGTACCAAAATTACAATTTGAGACCTTCAATTTGCATGCTTGAGTGGTTATACATCACATCGGGACCACATAACATCAGTTGTATCTTTAAGATGCTTTCGCAATCTCTCAAAAGTCTCTGGTCAACCCCGGTTTGACCAAAACTTGTGAAAGCATCATGAACTTGTCGCCATGTCAGAAAGACTAGCAGAGGAAGCCTCCAGAGCGGTGGCGACGCGCAGAGCAGCCAAGGGAGAGATGCCGGCGCTGTCCGCGATTGTTGGAGTAGAGTAGCAGGTGGTGTAGTCGGGGATGAGGCGATGACGCTGGCGGTGAAGTTGTAGTGGACGAAGACGTAGAAGGAGACGAAACCAGCGGCGACCTGGGCTAGTCATGCTGGATGCCTAGAGTGGCGATGGGGTAGTTGGCGGGACCAGCGACGGCGAGAGGGCACCCTGCAGGTTACCTTGTGAAGCGCGGCGGTGGTGCTCGAAGTAGGCGAGGAAGACCCGACGACATGACGAAGACTATGTGCAAACGGCGGCGATACGCGCCGTAGGAGATGGCGCGGTGAACGCCGAGGCCGTTGATGCACGAGGACAGTGAAGTAGACTACGTGCAGCCACACTAGGACCCGAGGGGGTGGCATAGCTGCAGGGCGCAAGTCGGTGCAACGGCTGGGAGACCACCAATGACGTACACGCCAAGGAAGGCGCGTTGGAAGCCGGTAGCGTGGACCAAATGCGGCAGCGCTGCGGCCCGACAGGGCGACATAGCGGCAGCCCGTAGCTCGATCGGTGGTAGGCGCGTACTCGGGTACGTGCCTGGCGTAGATAGGCACGGGATCGGTTGATCAGACCGGCGGTGCATCATATGTGCCATGGCGTGGACGACGCGTAGACCAGAGTCGATGTCGGCGTTGTCGGTGAAGTCCCGGATGAAGGGTTCGCAACATAGAAAATAAAAAATTTCCTACGATAAGAACTATACGACAAGATCTATCTACTAGATACAAGCAACAGGTGGATATACATCCGTGGAGAACTTACCCTCAAAGACAACAAAGTTTTGGTAACGAGTAGGAACTCGTGGATGATGTAGTCGTACGCTTGCCGATCTCAAGATCGCGTGGAAGTCCTAGCTCCGCAAACCAGCAGCGTATCCGCACTCGCACACATGTTCAGGCCACCGAACAACCTCTGCCTCCTCGCTCCATGATGCAGCGGAAGCAGCAACTCCTTCCAGATGAAATGCCACCGGGAACATGTATCTCGCTAATCCGAGAACATGGGGGAATAGTTCTAGAGGGGGAGAGAGATCCTTCACGAGGAGGTGTGAGGAAGAAGGATGAGAAGGGTGGCCTTTTATAGGAGGAGGGGGGTACCGCCTCCATGGCCGGCACCCCATGGAGGTGACCCCTCACCTCCCCCATTCATGTGGTGGTAACTCCCTCCACATTAAAATGCCCCTTCACATTCTCTTTTAAAGTCTCCACTTTAAATGCATTAAATTTCTCCAAATTTAATCCTCTCTCCTTTAATAAAACTCTTTAATTAAATTTATTCAGAATTTTCTTAATTACTTTAATTAACAAACATTCACATAAAACCCCCTGCAACATTTCAATATTACATGCAGAACTAATTTCTGCAATTTCACCCGAAACAGTTTTGGTGTCTATTGAAATAATTCCAGCGCTTTGCAATTCATTCGTCTGAAACATATTTGCTCCAAATGGTGTTGGTGTCCCTTAAGTGTGTCACCCTATGGTTCGTGAATAATGCAGACATGATCGAGACCCCTCTCAGATCAATAATCATAAGCGGGACCTGGAGATCCATACTAACTCCTACACATTCTACGATGACTTCTGTGATCGTGAGAACCATTAACATTAGTAACTGAATCCCTTTGTCTCGTGATATATTACATGTCTGAGATTCGATCATCGGTATCTCCATACCTAGTTTGATCTCGTTACCGACATCTACTCTTTTCTCGTTCCCGTGATATAACATTCTAGTGATCTTATCACTTGCTTGCAAGCTACCAATGTGATATCATCAAGAGGGCCTAGAGAATATCTATCCATCATCAGGATGGACAAATCCCACTCTTGATCCATGAGCT
The DNA here is from genome assembly GCA_916181665.1 of Avena sativa. NCBI lineage: Eukaryota > Viridiplantae > Streptophyta > Magnoliopsida > Poales > Poaceae > Avena > Avena sativa. The sequence goes on along the minus strand of OV702295.1, from coordinate 450,530,491 downwards.
TCTACATAACACTTTCGTAGCACTAAACCCACCTTTATAATCACCCTTTCACGGTGTGACGTTTGATGTTATCAAGATACTCTTCCAGTATTAGTGATTAACATGATCTCATGGTCTAAGGACTAGGATTACTTTATTAGATGTTATAGCAATATAAACACAATGACTTTGATCGTAATGTATACTTTGGATGAATGTTCATCACATCATTCCACTAATGTTGTGACCTCGTTATTAACAACATCCAATGTCCATGATCAGGAAACCTTGATCATCTTGTTAATCAACGAGCTAGTTTATAAGAGAGCCATAACTAGGAACTTTCCTTTTGTTTATCAAACACACATATATTAACGTTTCCAAATTAATACAATTATAGCATGTAAAATAAACATCTATCATATACTTGGAATATGTATAATAACAACTTTATTATTGCCTCTCAGGGCATATTCCCTTCAGTATCCCACTTGCACTAGAGACAATAATCTAGTTACATGGTGATAAATCTAACACCCATGGAGTTCTGGTGTTGATCATGTTTTGCTCTAGGGAGAGTTTTAGTCAACGGATCTGCTATATTGAGATCCGTATGTACTTTACAAATCTTTATATCTCCATCCTTGACATGCTCACGGATGGAGTGAAACCGACACTTAATATGTTTGGAATTCTTGTGAGACATTGGTTCCTTTGCGTTGGCTATGGCTCTATTGTTGTCACAATAGATCACCATTGGATCCAACGCACTAGGAACCACACCTAGTTCGGTAATGAACTCCTTCATCCAAACTGCTTCCTGTGCTGCTTCTCAAGCAACAATATATTCCGCCTCCGTTGTTGACCTTGTTACCACAGGTTGTTTGGAGCTCCTCCAACTAACTGCTGCTCCGTTCATGAGAAATACGTATCCAGATTGAGACTTAGAGTCATCCGGATCAGTGTCAAAGCTAGTGTCGACATAACAATTAGCGACCAACTCTTCTTCACCTCCGTATACAAGAAACATTTTCTTAGTTCTTCTCAAGTACTTAAGGATATTCTTGACCGCTATCCAGTGTTCCAAACCTGGATCAGATTGGTACCTACTAGTCAAACTAATATCATGTGCCACATCCGGTCTTGTACATAGCATGGCATACATTATAGAGCCTATGGCTGAAGCATAGGGGATCTTATCTATTATCTCTCTTTCTTCCGCCGTAGCCAGACTTGGAGTCTTACTCAATGCCTTGCCTTGCAACATAGGTAAGAACCCCTTCTTACTTTCGTCCATTTTAAACTTCTTTAAAATCTTATCAAGGTATGTACTTTGCGATAGCCCTATTAGGCGTCTCGATCTATCTCTATAGATCTTTATGCCTAATATATATGACGTTTCACCAAGGTCTTTCATAGAAAATTTGCTGTTTAGATAACTTTTAACACTTTTTAAAGATCTATATCATTTCCAATCAATAATATGTGATCCACATATAATATCAGAAATGCCACATTGCTCCCACTCACTTTCTTGTAAATACAAGCCTCTCCATAAGTTTGGACAAATCCAAACTCTTTGATCACCTCATCAAAGCGGAGATTCCAACTCCATGATGCTTGCTTCAGTCCATAGATGGATCGCTGAAGCTTGCACACCTTGTTAGCATCCTTTGGATCGACAAAACCCTTTGGTTGTATCATATATAACTCTTCTTCAATGTTACCATTGAGGAACACAGTTTTGACATTCATCTACCATATTTCATAATCGAAATATGCAGCAATTGCTAACATAATCCTAACTGATTTTAGCATCGCTACGGGAGAGAATGTCTCATCATAGTCAACTCCTTGAATTTGTCGAAACCCTTTTGCGACAAGTCGAGCTTTATAGACGGTTACATTACCATCAGCATCAGTGTTTCTTTTGAAAATCCATTTATTCTCAACGGCCTTTCGGTCATGAGGTAAGTCCACCAAGGTCCAAACCTAGTTTTCGTACATGGATTCCATCTCGGATTTCATGGCTTCTAGCCATTTATTGGAATCCGGGCTCATCATTGCTTCTTCATACGTCGCAGGGTCATCCATTTCATCAACCATGAAATTCACAACAGGATTCCTGTATAGTTCAGGCTGCAGGTGTCCTGCTAGACCTGCGAGGTTCGGTAGTGTTCTCTTTAGGAGTTTCATGATCATTATCATTAGTTCCTTCTTCATTTGGTGAAGTCAACTCCAGAACAACTTCTGGTGCTGCGCTACTCGCCATTTCATGAAGAGAAGGTTCAATAACCTCTTCGAGTTCTACCTTTCGACTACTCACACCTTTCACGAGAAACTCTTTCTCTAGAAAGGATCCATTCTTGGCAACGAAAACCTTGCCCTCGGATCTATGATAGAAGGAATACCCAATTATTTCTTTAGGGTATCCTATGAAGATGCATTTTTCCGCTTTGGGTTCGAGTTTATCCAGTTGAAGTTTCTTCACATAAACATCGCATCCCCAAACTTTAAGAAATGACAGCTTAGGTTTGTTTCGAAACCATAATTCATACGGTGTCGTTTCAACGGATTTAGATGGTGCCCGATTTAAAGTGAATGCAGCGGTTTCCAGTGCATAACCCCAAAATGATAGTGGCAAGTCAGTTAGAGACATCATAGATCGAACCATATCCAATAGAGTACGATTATGATGTTCCGACACACCATTACGTTGTGGTGTTCCGGCAGGCGTGAGTTGTGAAACTATTCCACACTCTTTCATGTGTGTGCTAAACTCGTAACTTAGATACTCACCTTCACGATCGGGCCGCAGAAATTTGATCTTTCTGTTACGATGATTTTCAACCTCTTTCTGAAACTCTTTGAACTTTTCAAAGGTTTCAGATTTGTGTTTCATCAAATAGATATACCCATATCTACTCAAATCATCCCTGAAAGTAACAAAATAACGATATCCACCTCGCGCCGACACACTCATTGGATCGCATACATCAGTATGTATGATTTCCAATAAATCCGTCGCCCGTTCCATTGAACCGGAAAACGGCGTTCTAGTCATCTTGTCCATAAGGCATGGCTCACATGTATCAAATGATTCAAAATCAAGTGATTCCAAAAGTCCATCAGAATGGAGTTTCTTCATGTGTTTAACGCTAATATGACCTAGACGGCAGTGCCACATATATGCAGATATATCATCATTAAGTTTAATCCTTTTAGCATCAACATTATGGATGTGCGTATGAGTACTATCAAGATTCAACAGAAATAAACCATTCATCACGGGTGCATGACCATAAAAGATATTATCCATATAAATTGAACAACCATTGTTTTCGGATTTAAATGAATAACCACATCGCATCAAACAAGATCCAGATATAATGTTCATGCTCAGTGTAGGCACCAAATAACAATTATTTAGGTTTATAACTAATCCCGATGGTAGGTGGAGAGGTAGCGTTCCGACGACGATCACATCAACTTTTGATCCATTGTCGACACGCATCTTGACCTCATCCCTTGCTAGCGGTCGCTTGTTCCGCAACCCCTGATTCGAGTTACATATGTTAGCAACCGATCCGGTATCAAATACCCAGGTGCTACTGCGAGTACTAGTCAAGTACACATCAATAACATGTATATCATATATACCTTTGTTTGCCTTCCCGGCTTTCTTGTCTGCCAAAAACTTGGGGCAGTTGCGCTTCCAATGGCCAGTCCCCTTACAATAGTAGCACTCGATATCAGACTTTGGGCCAGCCCGGGATTTCTTTTCAGGCGCAACAACAGATTTGTCGCCCTTCTTTCCCTTCTGTTTACCCTTCTTGTCTTTCTTGAAACCGGTGGTTCTATTGACCATCAACACTTGATGTTCTTTCCTAATCTCCACTTCTACAGTTTTAAGCATTGACAGAAGCTCGGGGAGAGTCTTCTTCATGCCCTGCATATTATAGTTCATCACGAAGCTCTTGTAGCTAGGTGGCAGAGATTGCAGAACATGATGTATGCCTAAGTCAATGGGAATCATTATTCCCAAGGACACAAGCTTATCGGCATACCCAGACATTGAGTACGTGCTCACTTACGGAGCTGTTCTCTTCCATCATGCAACTAAAGAACTTTTCTGAAGCATTATAACTCTCTACGGTAGCATGGGTATCGAAAATCATTTTCAATTCACCCATGGTATCAAAGGCATTGCCATTTTCGAAACGCTTTCGAAGTTCTGGATCTAGCCCATACAGTATGCCGCAATGAACTAAGTTGTGGTCCTCCTGACGAGTCACATAGACATTCTTTTCCTCGTCAGGGGCATCAGGAGCTGGTGGGGGGCCTAGCAGTGCTTCTAGCACATATTGCTTTTATGCAACAGAGAGGAGAATCCTCAAATTCATAGCCCAGTTGGTGAAGTTGCTATCTGATGTCTACGCACTTCTATTCTTGTAGACAGTTGTTGGGCCTCCAAGTGTAGAGGTTTGTAGAACAGCAACAAGTTTTCCCTTAAGTGGATCACCCAAGGTTTATCGAACTCAGGGAGGAAGTGGTCAAAGGTATCCCTCTCAAGCAACCCTGCAATCAAGATACAAGAAGTCTCTTGTGTCCCCAACACACCCAATACACTTGTCAGGTGTATAGGCGCACTAGTTCGGTGAAGAGATAGTGAAATACAAATGGTAAGGATATAAGACAACGGTGCCAGAAAATAGCTTTGATGGCGTGGAAGAGACTAAAGGCAAACTGAAATAAAGATGGAAGCAAGCAAACATGTAACAAATCTAGTTGCAAACGATGTTTCAATGTTTACAAAAAAGGCCTAGGGATCATACTTTCACTAGTGAACACTCTCATATAAATATCTTCTCTTTATGATACTACTCTTAACTACTCTCCGGTTGGACACTCTAATCCACGGTAGGGCTATAACAGCACACCTCAAAGTTTGCATTCCCCATCTAGATAACCCCACACTGTCACCTTGAGCTCTAGATGGTTCCAACAAACACCACAATTTCATAAAGACATCCAACTCCAAATATAACTCACAACAAGTATTTGTAATCTCTAGCCTAAGTGCCACCATGGTGTGCACGCTGTCACTTTCACACACATGGGGAGAGAAGAGATCTATTAAAGCACTTGAGTAGCAAGGTAGATCTACTTGATTACAAAGCTCATGATCACAATATGATCATGCATAGAGAGAGAGATGAACACATATCTACCGGTAGAACCCTTAGCCTCGAGAGAGAACTACTCCCTCCTCATCATGGGAATCAGCAACGACGATGGAGATGGTGGTGGAGATTGATGGAGATGGCTCCGGGGGCACTTCCCCGTCCGGCAGGGTACCGGAACAGAGACTTTCTGTCCCCCGAATCTCCCCTTCGGTGGCAGCGGCGCCACGGAACTTTTCGTGGCTGGAGGCTTGACGACTTAGGGTTTTCGCATCGGGAGGCATCTTATAGGCGGAGAGGCAAGGTCGGTGGGCGGCTAGGGGGCCCACACCACCTGGTGGCGCGGCCAGGGCTAGCCCGCACCACCATATGGTGTGTCCACTCTAGTTGCCTACTCCGTGTCTGCTTCGTGTTTCCGTGTTGCTCCGGGAAGAATAGGCATATTGGCTTTTGTCCCGTCCAATTCCGAGAATGTTCATTTTCTAACTTTCTGGAACCAAAAACAGCAGAAAATAGGCAACTAGCACCGTGTCATCTTGTTAATAGGTTAGTCCCGGAAAACATATAAAAATACCTCAAAGTGTTGACAAAGCAAAGCAAAGTAGATACTAAACAAGCATGGAACATCAAAAATTATAGATACGTTTGCAACGTATCAACATCCCCAAGCTTAACTTCTGCTCGTCCTCGAGTAGGTAAGTGATAAAAAGAAAGAATAATTTTTAAGGTGACATGCACCATCATAAACTTGATCAAAGTATTTGTAAAACATTGATAGCTGGGATCATAGTACTTCAATCATAACATGAAAGACAAAGTTCTAACAATAAGGCAAAGCAACTGTGTTGCAACATGAAAAGGCACAAACAAAAGATTAATGAATAATAATGCTTTGCAAGACGTTTGTTTATTTCACATAATGAAAACATAGTATAGTGGCATTCGGCTTGTCCCTCATAGAGTAGCAAACATAAATGCATAGGACACCTTCAAAATTTATAAGAGTGACTAGATACAAATAGTTTAAAATAAGCAATATCAAAGCTATGCATCAATCAACAAGTCTTGGGACAATGCACATAGAACTAAGAATGGCCACTATGCTCTCAAAGTAGGTGCATAAAGATAGAAGATGGAGACTCAACATAAAAGTAAAAGAAAGGCCTTCATAGAAGGAAGTAGGGATTCAAGTCTCATAAAGAGCTTCCAAAAATTATGGTACTTATTAGCATTCAGCTCTCATTGCCCCTATCATAAGCATCTTGAAGTGATTAAGGTTAAAGTGAACAAACTATGGAGTATATGCTTGACAAAGTATAAGTTGGAAATCTCATGTCCCTTGAACACGAGTGCCACTCCTCATGCTACTCAAGTTTAGTCACCGGTAAGTTCTTGTTATCGTAATTACATGTGTATCATAGAGAACCGCCAACGGGGTACCCCTTGCCCGATGATACGGAAGAATCCCCATATCAAAATGACAAGGCAAGCAGACAACAAGCATCTCAGCAATCTTCTTATTTACCATGGGAAAATGGTGCTTTTTCTTTCTTTCCTCTTTTCTCATCTCTTTTTTTCTCAATCTCTATATCTTTTTTATAAGAAGAATGCTTCATAGATTGCTCATTATGGTTACGCTGCAGGTTTCCACCATGATTAGGCATGGATTAGACCAGCGGCCCAGGCGTTTCTCTAACACACATACATAACTCCATGGACTTACAAGCTCTCCTTTCATTTCACACCGACGACATCCATAGACAAAAGAGCATGATATCAACTAGGTACAAAGTACAAGTGCAATGTTGAAAGCGTTCCCCATGACAACATGGTTCTTCTAATCCCCGACAAATAAGTGCAAACATATACAACATAGACGACACAATGGTTCAAGTTTATTAAGGGCAAGAAAAGTAAAGTGTGCCATCAAGTTCGTGAGAGCTTTAATCACTAGTTTTCTCATAACAAGTTTAATTCGGAAGGTAGATAAAAACATGAATTTACTTGGAATAGTATATGCTAATAGGTAGGTATGGTGGAATCTTTGGAATAACTTGGTTTTAGGAGTTGGATGCATGAGTGGAACTCATACTTGGTTATGGAGGCTAGCAAAAGACTGGGAGCAACCAACTAAGAGAGCAATAATGGCCATAATGATGTAGAGCGACAAAACATCATTAATCAAAGCATAAAGTGATACTACAAGTTGAAAACTAAAGGATCATCAAGGCTATGGTGACTTGGGATAGTCATAACATGGTGTGAGCATGCGCCAAGTCAACCCAAATAAAGCATCAAAGGAGAATACCACAATACTATGCTTTAATATGCTAAAACAACGCATGATTCTTCAAAGGCACATTAAGAAATCTCAATTGTTTATAACAAGTCATGCTACATCAAAGAATACTAAGCATAAAGCCAAAACAATATCAAGCATGGCATGACAAAGCATAGGCCACAGTCAAAAACAAGCTCTCTTTACCACTTAAGCATGAACTTTCCTACTCTTTTCCAATCCAAACCAAACTATTTGAAAACCAATGTATGAAAGAGGGGGTCCAACCAATTTATTCAGAAAACTAAGAAAACTAAAAACCAAAACGAAAACGAAAAAGAAGACGCTCCAAGAACAACACAACTGTGCATGAAACAATAAAAATGAAGTGTTTTGGAAGAAACCTGGGATTTTTATTGATGAAGAAAGGGATGCCTTGGGCATCCCCAAGCTTTGACGCTTATACTTCTTGGATATTTCTTGGGATGACACGCGTGGCATCCCCAAGCTTGAGCTTTAGTCCATCCTTCATCTCATTACTCATTCCTTCCATACACCTGAAATTTTTCCTTCATACAAAACTTCACACAATCTTTATTAGCAACATTAGTGCACTCAAGATAATAAGTCTTTAGGTTCAGTTCCAACACCAATAAAACTTCCACTAAAACACAAGCTATTGTAGCACTTCCCTCAAAAATCTCAATTCCTCAAAAGAACCCAAAAGGAACCAACAAGAAGCAAATGCAAATAATAGCAGAAATCTGTCAAAACAGACCAGAAGGTAAAGACGAATTTTGTATAAGACCTTTTGTTGCTCAAATAGAAAAGTGTTGAACTAACTAAAGTTAGATAACAACCTGGCACAGAAGCACAAAAATTCACGCCTCAAAAGAACATACAGAGAGTTTACACGAATTTTTATGGTGAAGCACAAAAATCTGTTTTGGGACAACAACTTTCCCAATCATTACTTCTCTCTCATTAGAGGTTACTCTTGGCACAAAAAGCAAATAAAAAGGATAAAGAGTGGTTATTATAGAGGTAATAATTTCCAAGACACATCTAAAACTTTTGGGTTATCTCCCAATAAGTACTTTTCTTTAACGTCTTTAAGTTAGGCATGATAGTATGAGAAGATGCTCTCATAAGAAATATAAATTGAAGTAAAAGAGAGCATTAAGAAGAAAATTCAAAACACATTTAAGTCTAACCCACTTCCTATGCATAGGAATCTTGTAAAGAAACAAGTCATGAAAGCACAAAGTGTTGGGAATATGCCCTAGAGGCAATCGTGTATGGTGTTATTTCCAATGTATTCACAAAGTTATTGTCCATGTATGAACTATTGATATATATCATTGAATATGTGATTCGATTGTGGAAATATATATTCATGTTGTTTATACTAATTATCCTTGGTCGTTGAGGTTGTGCTGGACACACAACTTAGACTAATGTGAAAGTCGGCTGATGACTCGGTTCCATTTGTCATGGGCATAGAGATGCTATTCTGACTTACACTGATTCGACTAAAGAGTTTAGCGAGTCGGACTGACCCATATTGAGATACAACGAATAAGTCGTCATTTGTATATCTCAATCAATGTAATCCTTAGACCTGAGGTTATTGCACAATCCGAGTTGAGGATCACCGACTTAGGTTCTGTCAAACGCTATTCTGTTACTGGGCAGTTAATATTGTTCTGGAAACTTAATATTGTTCTGGAAACTTAATATTGTTCTGGAAACTTAATATTGTTCTGGAAACTTAATATTGTTCTGGAAACTTAATATTGTTGAGATACATAAAACCATATTTCCCTCTCTTATAATAACTTTCAGTAGCATCATGAATAAAATTAACAATATAACTATCACATAAAACATTTTTATCATGAGCTACATGCATAAAATAATTAATACTCTCCATATAAAAATAGTCATTCTTATTAATCATAGTGGGAGCAAATTCAACAAAATAGCTATCATTATTATTCTCATCACCATAATCATCAAACATAGGAGGCATATTGTAGTCATAATTAATTTCCTCCTCAATAGTAGGTGGACTGAAAATATCATACTCATCATTGTAATCATCATATATTGGAGGCATAGTATCATCAAAGTAAATTTTCTCATCCACGCTTGGGGGACTAAAAAGATCATTTTCATCAAAACTAGCTTCCCCAAGCTTAGACTTTTCCATAGCATTAGCAATAATGGTGTTCAAAGAATTCATACTACTAACATTGCTATTAGCATGCAAATGAAGTTCCATAGGTTTTTTTAATTTTCTCTTCAAACACTTCATGTCCTAACTCAAGATAAATACTATAAAGCTCTCTAATTTTGTTGTTTTCCATTAAGCCTAACTAGTGAAAACAAGAAACAAAAAGACAAAATTGCAGAATCTAAAGGAAATAACTTCGAGCACTCACACCGGAGGATGTGAGTACCTTTTACCTTACCTCCCCGGCAACGGCGCCAGAAAATAGCTTGATGTCTACGCACTTCTATTCTTGTAGACAGTTGTTGGGCCTCCAAGTGCAGAGGTTTGTAGAACAGCAGCAAGTTTTCCCTTAAGTGGATCACCCAAGGTTTATCGAACTCAGGGAGGAAGTGGTCAAAGGTATCCCTCTCAAGCAACCCTGCAATCAAGATACAAGAAGTCTCTTGTGTCCCCAACACACCCAATACACGTGTCAGGTGTATAGGCGCACTAGTTCGGCGAAGAGATAGTGAAATACAAATGGTATGGATATAAGACAACGGTGCCAGAAAATAGCTTTGATGGCGTGGAAGAGACTAAAGGCAAACTGAAATAAAGATGGAAGCAAGCAAACATGTAACAGATCTAGTTGCAAACGATGTTTGAATGTTTAGAAACAAGGCCTAGGGATCATACTTTCACTAGTGAAGACTCTCATATAAATATATTCTCTTTATGATACTACTCTTAACTACTCTTCGGTTGGACACTTTAATCCATGGTAGGGCTATAACAATACACCTAAAAGTTCGCTTTCCCCATCTAGATAACCCCACACTATCACCTTGAGCTCTAGATGGTTCCAACAAACACCACAATTTCATAAAGACATCCAACTCCAAATATAACTCACAACAAGTATTTGTAATCTCTAGCCTAAGTGCCACCATGGTGTGCACGCTGTCACTTTCACACACATGGGGAGAGAAGAGATCTATTAAAGCACTTGAGTAGCAAGGCAGATCTACTTGATTACAAAGCACATGATCACAATATGATCATGCATAGAGAGAGATGAACACATAGCTACCGGTAGAACCCTTAGCCTCGAGAGAGAACTACTCCCTCCTCATCATGGGAATCAGCAACAACGATGGAGATGGTGGTGGAGATTGATGGAGATGGCTCCAAGGGCACTTCCCCGTCCCGGCAGGGTGCCGAAACAGAGACTTTCTGTCCCCCGAATCTCCCCTTCGGTGGCGGCGGCGCTGCGGAACTTTTTGTGGCTGGAGGCTTGACGACTTAGGGTATTCGCATCGGGAGGCATCTTATAGGCGGAGAGGCAAGGTCGGTGGGCGGCCAGGGGGGCACACCACCTGGTGGCACAACCAGGGCTAGCTCGCACCACCATATGGTGTGTCCACCCTGGTGCCCTACTCCGTCTTTGCTTCGTGTTTCCGTGTTGCTTTGGGAAAAATAGGCATATTGGCTTTTGTCCCGTCCAATTCCGAGAATATTCATTTTCTGACTTTCTGGAACCAAAAACAGCAGAAAACAGGCAACTAGCACTGTGGCATCTTGTTAGTAGGTTAGTCCTGGAAAACATATAAAAAATACCTCAAAGTGTTGACAAAGCAAAGCAAAGTAGATACTAAACGAGCATGGAACATCAAAAATTATAGATACGTTTGCAACGTATCACTATCATTCGCAACAAGTTTCTCTTTCTCCATGAACACATTGAAATTAAAAGCAGGTGGTGCCATCTACAACAGAATTTGTAAAGTTTATTTAGACTAAGTTTATGATAGATTGAGTTCAACTAAACTCCCACTCAAAAACAACATCCCTCGTGTCTATTTGGTGATTACATGAACCAAATCCACTACACCAAGTGCGATCATCACGTGAGTCGGTGTAGCTTAAAAGGCGAGCATCTATATGGGCATCATATCAACTATATGACTTATGCTTAACCTTTCGGTCCGTTTTTCGAGGCCATGTCTGTATATGCTAGGCTCGTCAAGTAAGAACATTAGTACTCGTTGTGGAAAACTGTCTTACACCCGAAATATGATCGTGGATTCAAGTACACCCGATCATCACGTGATGTCTTGAAACGGCGAAACATAAACGGTGCGTACTAAAGGAAGAACACATTTTTATCTTGATATTTAAATGAGGGATCATCTTATAACGCTACTAAAACGCCAAACTAGCAATATAAGATGCGAACATCAAATGTGTAAAGTGAAATGATATGGTTCTTGCATTTGATCATTATCATATACATCGTGATATGATCTCTATCATTCCTTTGTGTGTAAGGCCAAGGTCTATGGAACTTACACGTTAAGTGTGTTGTAAGAGTATCAACTATACATCAACTTACAACATTACCATATCATGACACTAGCCCAGCAACGATCTAAACTAGACGCCTCTAATTTATCAATTGCATGTTTTACGTGGCTTAGGGCTTTCGGAGATAGAACCGTTCTTACCTACGAACATGGAACCACAACGATGATAACCAAATTATTATCAACTCGTTGTAAATCACATATTGACTATAGTAGGAGAGACAAACACCCACCAGCCACTTATGCAAAACTAGTTGCATGTCAGTCATGGAACCGATCTCATGTGCGATGACATGTAAGGTTGGTCCGGGCGCTTCAGCCCACTATGCCACCAATATTCAAAGTACATGAAAGATGCAATAACATGATCATCATCACCCACATATAAACATATGTGTACTACCCATGCAAAGCACCTATGCATAGATCAGGCTCTGATACCACTGAAGGGTTCGCAGCATAGAAAACAAAATTTTCCTACGATGAGAACTATACGCCAAGATCTATCTACTAGATACAAGCAACGGGTGGATATACATCCATGGAGAACTTACCCTCAAAGACAACAAAGTTTTGTTAACGAGTAGGAACTCGTGGATGATGTAGTCGTACGCTTGCCGATCTCAAGATCGTGTGGAAGTCCTAGCGCCACAAACCAGCAGCGCATCCGCACTCGCACACACGTTTAGGCCACCGAACAACCTCCGCCTCCTCGCTCCAGCGATGCAGCGGAAGCAGCAACTCCTGCCAGACAAAATGCCACCGGGAACATGTATCTCACTAATCCGAGACAATGGGGGAATAATTCTAGAGGGTGAGAGAGATCCTTCACGAGGAGCTGTGAGGAAGAAGGGTGAGAGGGGTGGCCTTTTATAGGAGGAGGGGGTACCCCCTCCATGGCCGGCGCCCCATGGAGGTGACCCCTCACCTCCCCCATTCATGTGGTGGTAACTCCCTCCACATTAAAATGCCCTTCACATTCTCTTTTAAAGTCTCCACTTTAAATGTATTAAATTTCTCCAAATTTAATGCTCTCTCATTTAATAAAAATCTTTTATTAAATTTATTCAGAATTTTGTTAATTACTTTAATTAACAAACATTCACATAAAACCCCCTGCAACATTTCAATATTACATGCAAAACCAATTTCTGCAATTTCACCCGAAACAGTTTTGGTGTCTATTGAATAATTCCAGCGCTTTGCAATTCATTCGTCTGAAACACATTTGCTCCAAGTGGTGTTGGTATCCCTTAAGTGTGTCACCCTACGGTTCGTGAATAATGCAGACATAATCGAGACCCCTCTCAGATCAATAATCAGAAGCGGGACCTGGAGATCCATACTGACTCCTACACATTCTACGATGATTTCTGTGATCGTGAGAACCTTTAACATTAGTAACTGAATCCCTTTGTCTCGTGATATATTACATGTCCGAGATTCGATCATCAGTATCTCCATACCTAGTTTGATCTCGTTACCGACATGTACTCTTTTCTCACTCCCGTGATATAACATTCTAGTGATCTTATCACTTACTTGCAAGCTAACCAATGTGATATCACCGAGAGGGCCCAGAGAATATCTATCCGTCATCAGGATGGACAAATCCCACTCTTGATCCATGAGCTTCTACATAACACTTTTGTAGCACTAAACCCACCTTTATAATCACCCTTACACGGTGTGACATTTGATGTTATCAAGATACTCTTCCAGTATTAGTGATTAACATGATCTCATGGTCTAAGGACTAGGATTACTTTGTTATATGTTATAGCAATATAAACACAATGACTTTAATCCTAATGCTATACTTCGGATGATTGTTCATCACATCATTCCACTAATGTTGTGACCTCGTTATTAACAACATCCAATGTCCATGATCAGGAAACCTTGATCATCTTGTTAATCAACGAGCTAGTTTATAAGAGAGGCATAACTAGGAACTTTCTTTTTCTTTATCAAACACACATGTATTAACGTTTCCAAATTAATACAATTATAGCATGTAAAATAAACATCTATCATATACTTGGAATATGTATAATAACAACTTTATTATTGCCTCTCAGGACATATTCTCTTCACCGGACGATCATGACGAAGACGATCCGTGGGGGAGGGGGCGCAACAGCCTTCCAATGGAAGGCGTAGCAGCCGTCCGTGGTGCGCGACAGCCTGCCCTGAGGCCGCGACAGTCTGCCGAGGCAGGCGCAACAGCGGAGGAGGCAAGCGCACGGGCGCGGTGTAGATCCTCGATGCCGATGGTCGAAGTAGAGGCACGGAGATGATGACGGCGGTGGGCGACTCAATCCGATCTAAGATCGGTAAAACAAAAAAGAAAACCGATCAAGAGATCGAAAAAAAAAGACTTACAGGGCAGCCGATCACGGATCGGCGGTTGAACCCTGCGTACAGGTTGCGCGGCCCTCGGTGGAGATCATGGAGATCGACCTCCCCGGGGGCGGCGCGGTGCGGAAGTGTGTGCGGCGGCTAGCGTGGTGCCATGGGGACGACAGCGCTAGGGTTTGGGGGCGGGGGAGCCGGCGGCACCTGGGAGGAGGGGTGGTGGCGGCTAGGGTAGGAGAATCGTGGTTAGGCTGATACCATGTAGAGGGAGAGAGAGAGGAATTGGTGGAATATGATGGATGTATTATTGAGCCTCATGGGCGAGTATATATAGGCGTACAGGGATCATCTTGGAGTGCAAGACAAGACACGAGATCAATCTCTATCCTAGATTACCTAACCGTATACGTATACTCTAACATAGACGATGGTGCTCTCCTGGCGGGTGAAGGCGAGCAGCGCGGTGGAGACGTTGAGCACGGGGACGAGCCCTGTGGTGAGGCTGAGCTTCATCATGATCACCGTGTATACCACACCGATCAGTAGCGCCGCCACCATCACCCGGGCCATCACCTGCTCGTGGCCGCCCTCCTCTTGTCGTTGTGCAGAAGATGGTGGAAGGGATGGAGGAGGATTGTAGCGGCGGTGGATTTGGGGAGGGGCGAGCGAGAGAGGGGATTGGGGAGGAGCATCGATGGAGGGGATTGGGAGGACGAAGCGACGTGTTGGGCTGTGGTGGCTAGGGTTTCTACCGTGTTAGCTTGTTTTTATACCAGGCAGTGAATACGGCCAACCAGATCTGGATCGTTCTTTCTGGATTGAAGGGCTGATCAAATCTGATTTTTGGGGAGAGTCGTAGTACCCTCCCCAATTATGTATTTAGATGCCCATGCATGCAATATATCAGATTTTCCCATGCAGGCAATACATAATCACTGTAAAGCCCAAGTTAAGCCCAAGTTGAATATGCACCGATATATGACAACGCCCATGCAGGCAATATGTCCATGCAGGCAATAAGTAATCTCCGTAAAGCCCAATATGGCTGTACACCGATGTATCCACGAAGGTCATATGTCAAATTTCCCCACACATTGTGTGAATTTTTTCTCATGCAAGCAAAATAATGCCCAAGCAGGAAAAATATATCTAAGGTACGACAATACCCCCACTGTAGGAAAATTTTCCAACTCGTGGGAATACCGGCCAAAGATATGCCGGAACAAATACTAAACATGTGAGCAAATCCGAATTCAGGCATCATTGTCAGAAGTTTCTCCGGAATGCAAGTATCTCGAATCCCTCATATGTTGGATATGTATGCCGGCAATGAGTAATGAATGAAATGCAGGAGCCCGAAAAGAGACTCGAGGACTCCCTAGTAGTAATGTTTTGTCTCACTATTTATTATTTATTTTATATGCCGGCTAGCTTTGCTCCCCTTTTCTTTATCTCGGATTAGTAGTGTGTCAACACCAATGGCACACTCTTCGATTGAGCTGCTGTCCGCAACCCGACTTCATGGCAATCAAGAGCAAAAGCTAAAGGTAGATACACATAAAAAATGGCTAAGGAAAGGAAAAACGAGCGAGTCGATATTTGTTATTTTTGACTAACCCGCTTTTTCGTATTTGCTTATGTGGAATGGCTTTATGTCAAATCTCAAAGTTTTGAGTATTGCCAGCTTAAATTTTTGTGACCTTTTAACTCATACGTGAACGCCAAAAAAGGTAGACAAGAGCCAAGGTTGCGAGATTGAGCAAACAAGGAAACAAACTCGGGGCCTTGTCCAAAAGCGATTCGGCATTAAGCCCCATCGTTTA
The DNA here is from genome assembly GCA_916181665.1 of Avena sativa. Lineage (NCBI taxonomy): Eukaryota > Viridiplantae > Streptophyta > Magnoliopsida > Poales > Poaceae > Avena > Avena sativa. Next base: position 450,514,292 of record OV702295.1, on the reverse strand, counting down.
GCATAATCGTTCAAATACCAACAAAATAACCAAGTGTATATTACATCTGCTCCCGGTATACCTGGGATTTAACAAATTTCAAGTTTTTGAGCCTAAGAAGCTGTAGGATCCGAGTTATTGGCCGGGTTAGGAGTGTTGGCTGAGGCAACAGGAGTATCGGTGTTGATTTCTTCATCTACTGATTCTTCTTCTCCTTCCTCACCTTCTATGTTTTCCTCATCATCATCGAGGAAGCTCGGCCCATCTTTCCAAGAGTGAATGTCGGCGTACTAGATAATTGATAGGCACATTCTTGGCGCTGGTTGATAAGCTCTGGGTCCTTTGACCACTTGGAACTAGTGCGCAGAGTTTGGAGGACATCTAGTTTGATGTTTTCATACCAAGAGAGCACGAAGGTCAGAGCTTCATCAGCACCAATGCGATCAACTGACTCTCGCCATTGGTCAAGCCTCACCTCACTCGATATAAGCCATTCCACCAGTTTCGAGACATGCTTCGGAGTCCTTTCTTTTGGTCAGAGCGCACTAAAAGTGCGTATGACAATGCCGAGGAGATCAACCCCAAAAGTCTTCATCGATTTGGTTCGGGAAGAAAGAGCAATCAGGTCCTCATCAATGGTGAGCTCGCCTGAGACTGAGGCAGACTCAGCTCTCTTAGATCTTGATTTGTCGACGGCCTTAACAGCAAGTAAGGTAGACTCAGAGAAATTTTCTGAAAGGGAACAACAACCAAGGTTAGATAGAAGTCAATTTACGAAGATACATCAGCGGACAAAGAAGGACAAGAACTCACTACCAAGGAATCCATTGATTCGGTTCAGCTCAGTCAACCAAGCCTTGGACTTGCCCTTGAGGTCATCAAGTTCCGTATGAGCCGAGTTAACCATAGCCTCGGCCTCCTTCAGCAATTTTTCATCTTTTTCGAGCAGGCCCTCCAGGCGACTTCTTTATTCAGCAAAACCTTGGTGAACACCTTCAATCTCGGATTTTTGCTTTTTCTTCATATTTTCAACAAATTCTTTGAGCCGAGATACCTTATCTCGCTCTTTCTTAGGCTCAGCTTGATGTTCTCCTGCTTGTTTGAAAAAATGAGTCATCAGTTCCAGCATGGATATGCAATCCTGATGCGCCGCTGCAAGAGCGAGTTTCTCGGCTGGGCCGAGGTAAAATTTGGTGCGGATAAAGTGAAGCATGTACAAGATAAGGGTACAGAATAACTACCTTCAATATCAACAAGTTTCTTCTTCAGTTTTTCATTCTCAGATTGAATCCCGGCTGCAGTTATAATGGCAAGGGTTAAGTTGGAAAAATAAGAAATAAAGGATCAGAGCAAAGGAGTAAGGATATACCTTTGCTCTTGAATTCAACCAGAAGCTCTTTATGTTTGTTTGAGATGCGCCTATGCTCAAAGAGAAGTTCCTGATACATTTTGGTCCGAGCATTGGAGGAGACATGAAAAAAGATGCAAAGTTGAGGAATCGAATCAAATAAGATTTAAGCCGAGTAAACTCAACTTAAAACTAGGAAAATGGAGAATCGAATCAAATAAAGATTCAAGCCGAGTAAACTCGACTTAAAACTCAAAAAATGGAGAATCGAATCAAATGAAGATTCAAGCCGAGTAAACTACATTTAAATCTCCAAAAATAGAGAATCGAATGAAATAAGATTCAAGCCGAGTAAACTCGACTTAAATCTCCGAAAATGGAGAATCGAATCAAATAATATTCAAGCCGAATAAACTCGACTTAAATCTTCAAAATTGGAGAATTGAATCAAATAAGATTCAAGCCGAGTAAACTCTACTTAAATCTCCAAAATGGATAATCGAATCAAATAAGATTCAAGTCGAGTAAACTCGACTTAAATCTCCGAAAATAGAGAATTGAATAAAATAAGATTCAAGCCGAGTAAACTCTACTTAAATCTCCGAAAATGGAGAATCGAATCAAATAAGATTCAAGCCGAGTAAACTCGACTTAAATCTCCGAAAATAGAGAATCAAATCAAATAAGATTAAAGGCGAGTAAACTCGACTTAAATCTCCGAAAATGGAGAATCGAATCAAATAAGACTGAAGCTGAGTAAACTTGACCGGAATCTTTGAAAATGGAGTATTTATTCTAAGGATGAAAAGGCAAGTGCTAGTTGATAAATGTAATCTAAGAGATTCCAACCGAATAAATGCTTTACTCGGTCGGAACCTTGGGAACTAGAGTTTATAAATGGTATATATGTGAACCAGGAAGCATGAAAAGAATAGAGTTAAGTTTTACCTCCAGGATCCTATTAGCCTCAGCCAGCGTAGATCTAGCTTGGTGCATCTTTTGGGAAATGTCCTTGGGGCCAAGTTCTGGTTGCGGCGGATTCACATGAGAATTTCCAGAGGACACTTCGCCAAATTCGGCACTATTCCAGTCAGTGGCATAGTGAGTAAGCGATCGAGGCTTTTGCAACTTGAAGACCGCGTGAGCACCAACTTTCTCCTGACCGTAGGACTCCTAACACCAACCATAGTAGAAGCTGGACTTACATGCAGAGTAAGCTGCTTATCCGAGGATATACTGGAAGCGCCAGAAGCTTTATTGAGCATTTATGTGACAGACCTTTGTTTGGTCGCAGCTGCGGGTTTCTTCTATTGTTGTGGTTGTGGCTACGTAGGTTTCTTCTGCTGTGGTTGCTGCTGAGTTTGTTTTTTCTGCTGATATTTCTACGACTCCTGAATTGGGGGTAATTGTTTCTGAGGCTGATGTTGTTGTCGTGGATGAGTCGAAGTAGGATTGGGTGTAGCAGGAGTGTCGACATTCATTGTCTTAGCGCTAACCGGACTCTTTTTCTATCTCGGGGGGCCGAGGCTCCATGGTGCTCTTGTTCTTTCGGGGCACCGCTCCATGATACACTGCAAACATATTTATAATTTATGATATTACATGCTTGTTTTAATCTACTTTCTTATGTTTTGTTCATACTTTGGAGTATTTTTACACATTTTTTGGAACTAACCTATTAACAAGATGCCACATTGCCAGTTGGCTGTTTTCTGCTATTTTTGGTTCTAGAAAAGCCAAAAAATGAATATTCTCGGAATTGGACGGAACAAAAACCAAGTCAATATTTCACCGAGGGGAACACGGAGCCAGAAGACGAGACGGAGAAGGGCCTCGAGAGGGCCACACCCCCTGGCCGCGCCGCCAGGCCTGGCCCGCGCCTGGGGGGTGCAGCCGCCTCGGGCACCCCCTCGGCCTCCAACAGGAAGAATTTATGCTCGATAGTGGGTTCATGCCTCTAGGAATCTGGGGAAGTGACAGAAATCTCTAAGGTACTAGATGTGTTGTTGCTACTAGGGAGAAAACAGCAATCCTTTCTTCATAGAACAATCATATTGTTTACTTTACACACTTTGCTTAATGCAATTATCTGTTGCTTGCAACTTAATACTGGAGGGGTTCGGATGATAACCTGAAAATGGATTATTAGTCATAGATGCAGTTGGATTACGGTCTATGTATAATGTTGTAATGCCCAATCAAATCTCATAGGAGTCAAGATGATTAGTATATGCATGTATGCTTTCTCGATGTTTGTCAATTGCCCCGCTGTAATTTGTTCACCCAACATGTCATCTATCTTAAGGATAATCACCACTAGTGAACTATGGACCCCGGTCCATTCTTTTACTATCAATCTACAAGCTATTTACTGTTTCCTGTTTACTTTCTGCAAGTTATTACTATCTTCCACACAATACGTTTAATCCTTTGTTTTCAGCAAAACCGGTGAGATTGACAAACTCACTGTAAGTTGGGGGAAAAGTTCTGTCGTTGTGTTGTGTAGGATTCCAAGTTGGAAACAAGATCTTGGAGGTGTTTCCTTGCTCCTACTAGTTCGATAACCTTGGTTTCATAACTGAGGAAAAACTTGCTGATGTGCTCATCATACCTTTCTCTTGGGGGTTCCCCAGCGAGCTCGAATATATTTTGAGCCATCACTCCCTCCACCGATGTCAATTTCTCCCTCTGGTCGTGGCGCATCAACATCTGCCATGGGAGGAGAGTTCGCCCTGGTCAGACTCGGAACACGAGCATCGGCTGAAGGTGGAGAAGGGGGAGGAGGAACCTCGGAGACCCTAGAAGAAGCGGTTTGTGTAGCGTCTAGCTAGACCCTATAGTAAGAGAAATATAGATATATCTACACTGGGAAAGAAAAGAGAAACAAGAAATACAAAAGAACATATATATGCCGGCAAAACAAAGCTTACCCGAAGACCGTTGGCTTGGAGTGGTACCTACTCTTGCCGAGTTTGCGCTGTTTTCTGGGAGGCTGAGCTTGCTCAGCTGTAGGCATGGCACGCTTCCGGGTCACACCTTGACATCCCACGGCAATGGGTGGTAACCTGTCCTGCTGTATCAGCTAGAGTAGAGCACTAGTGGAAAACGGGCCTCCAGTCCCGGCCCGTAAGGGGCTTTAGTCCCGATCCTGGTGATCGGGACTGGAGGGGCGGGACTAAAGGCCCACCCACTAGTCCCGGCCCTCTTACCAGCCGGGACCAATGGGTATCCACGTGGCTGTCTCTGCGGGTGCTAGGTGCCCCCCCATTAGTCCCGGTTCGTATTACGAACCGGGACAAATGGTTCTCTGCCGCGGCAGAATTTTAGGCACTTTCTCTGTGGCGGCAGAGAATTTAATTTGTATTCTTTTTTTTTCATTTCAAAATAGTTTTCTACGCTATCACATACTGTACATGTTCGTGCATACATAAGATAACTTCTCTTAAGATCAAGCATACAAATATATACATGATAGTTACACATGGAGATCACAATTATCGGGACTAGAGCCCGTCTATTCAATTACACGGTCGGGGATCATCGACGCCTATTCACACTAAATTCTCCGGCGTCATCTATCATCTCGTTCATCAAGAATCCTGCCAGTTCTTCAGCAATTGCTACTACGCATTGCTGTGGTAGGAGCTGATCCCGCATTTTCTCGAACTATATAAGAAAAGGAGATCAATATGAATATCAATCATGATAACAAAAAGTGACGGTAATAAAAATAATGTTATGAATGTATTGCTTACATCGACTCTATAATCATTCAGCTCACTGGTAAACGTGCGAATGAACTCGCAAACGTAGAATCCACATAGATTCGTCCCCTGTGGCTGTCTCGCGCACTTTACGAGAATAGAATTCAATAAAAATAATAATCCAGCATCATAATTGTATTGAAACTAGAAGTAAAGAGATGCGCCTACTACTTACCGAGACCGGCTTAAACGTCAGCTTCTCAGTAAAGTCACCCGTAACTGCACTCTTGAACAGGTTCCAAACGTCGGCATCATCCTCACATTCTGGCAGGGTGAAATGTGTCATGAGGTCATTCCAAAGACCCTCTTTGCACCTGTCGGAGACATACTCACCCTCTTTCGCCCCTTTGGTCTTATTCCACTCTCGAACGGTGATCAGGATGTGATCCCTAACCATAACTCCGCATTGTTGTTTAAATACAGTTTTAGCCTTTTCGGGTTCCACCGGTTCACCCCGTGGTGATACCCGCGTAATTGTATAACGCGTAGATGCGTCCAACTTTTTGGTCGGGCCTCATTTGGAATATTTTTTGCTCGATGTGGAGGCCTAAGAGAAGAACCATTCGTCAGTTTATATATATACAACTCAGTTAATGCATCTACTGATCACCAGACTTCATATATATACCTCGCCGTCGGCTTCTCCACCACCGGAGCCATCGACTTCTCCACCACCGGAGCCGTTGGCTTCTCCTTGATCATTTTGGTCGACCTCCTCTCCCTCACCGGAGGGGTTCAGATAAATCGACGGAGATTCGGGTGGATCAACATGGGGGGTGTCGTTGGTCATATCCTCGAGAATTTCTTCCTATGCTAGGTCTCTCTGGATTGGATCCATAGTTTTCTACAAAATGCACACAATAACATTTTTCATTCAATATTGCTGCATAAAATAATACTAAACAATAATATGAACACGCAATTTGCTACAATAATACTAAACAATAGCAAAATTCTAGTGATTCCCTAACCCTAACCCTAAGTCCGGGGGCCCGCGAGCACTACCACATTAACCCTAAGTCCGGGGGCCCGCGAGCACTACCACCTTAACCCTAAGTCCAGGGGCCCGCGAGCACTACCACATTAACCCTAAGTCCGGTGGCCCGTGAGCACCACCACCCTAACCCTAAGTCCGGTTGCCCGTGAGCACTACCACCCTAACCCTAAGTCCAGTGGCCCGCGAGCACCACCACCCTAACCCTAAGTCCGGCTGCCCGCGAGCACTACCACCCTAACCATAAGTCCAGGGGCCCGCGACCACCACCACTCTAACCCTAAGTCCGGAGGCCCGCGACCACTACCACCATAATATATACACTACTATTACACTAGCTACTAAATAATGTTACAATTATACACTACTATTACACTATACTAAATAACACACAAAATTAAATAATATTACACTACAAAATAAAATTAACTATATACTACAAAAATACTATTACAACTACTAAATACTACAGAAATACTATTACACTAATACAAAATACTACAAAAATAATATTACACTAATACAAAATACTATTACAACTAAATATTACAACTACTAAATACTACCAAAAAAATCCAGCCAGCAAGCCAGCCAGCCAGGCGCCAGCCGGCCAGCGCGCGCGGGGGGAGAGAAGGGGAGGGGGCGGCCCGGCCTGCTCGCCTACAGTGCCGGCGCCGTCGCGTCGTCGCGTAGCCGGACGGGGGAGCGAAGGGCAGGGGGCGCGGGGTACCTCTGGCGGGGGCGCGCGCGCGACGGTTAGAGTGGCGGTGGCGATTGGGGGCGGTGGCGGCGGCGGTTGGGGTGGTGGCGACCAGAGAATCGGGCAGCCTGCCGGCGTCAGGTCGTCCTTCGCCCGTGGGGGGGTGCTCTGCGTGGGGAGAAGAAGGGGCGAGCGGGGAGAAGAAGGCGCGCCAAATGTATAGTGGGGGACCTTTAGTCCCGGTCCGTATAACGAATCGGGACTAAAGGGTCGCCACCCACCGGGACTAAAGGGTTTTCGGCCTAGCCCAATAGGCGCGCGCCAACGCCACACCTTTAGTCCCGGTGTGTAGCACGCACCGGGACTAAAGGTCCCTTTTTCAAAAAAAAAATCACCCTGGGGCGCGCCTGTTTAAAAAAAATTCAATTAGCATATTATTTAAACATTTGAATTTTACAGTTTTTGCATACTTATGAATTTGAGAAAAATTTCAACATGAAAAGTTCTTGAATTTGAATAACTAATCCAAATCTATTTTCTGTTTTATAAAATAATTATTCTAACTAGTGAAACTAATAACCATTTTGCCATTTTCAATTTAAAAATGCATTAAATATTATATTTTGCATATTTTTAAATAAGTGATTCAAATCAATTTTCTGTTTTATAAAATAATTATTCTAACTAGTCAAACTATTAACCATTTTGCCATTTTCATGTAATTCCGATGCTCCGGTGGTCTTCCTCTAGCGAAACCCTAGACCGGGGGCCCCGGATCGTCTACCCCGCCTTATTTTTTCCCGTCCGTTCTCTTCCGGATCGTAGCCCCTTTAGGGTTTAGGGTTTAGGGTTTAGGGTTTTTGGTTTAGGGTTTAGGGATGTTTTGGTTTAGGGTTTAGGGTTTAGGGCTTTTAGTTTAGGGTTTAGGGTTTTTAGTTTAGGGTTTAGGGTTTAGGGTTCCCTCCTCTGACTTAGGGTTTAGGGTTTAGGGTTTAGACTCATATCTGCCGCCTCTATCCCATGGCTTCCACAATACCTCTAACCCCAGGGAGGCGGAGATGGAGTCTTTCACGGGCTAGCAGGAAAATATTTTCCGAGGCGGAACTTCCGAAGATGCCATAGGGCGTGTGCACCAAGGGCATCTTCGAGAAGTTCCGCCACGGGAGATTTCCCAACCCTTTCCTCCATCCATGGGGATGAAACTCTCCATCCATGTTGGCTTGGTCGTTGCCATAGCACATCTAGACTCATATCTGCCGCCTCTCTCCACTCTATCCCATGGCTTCCACCATACCTCTAACCCCAGGGAGGCGGAGATGGAGTCTTTCACGGGCTAGCAGGAAAATATTTTCTGAGGTGGAACTTCCGAAGATGCCATAGGGCGTGTGCACCAAGGGCATCTTCGAGAAGTTCCGCCACGGCAGATTTCCCAACCCTTTCCTCCATCCATGGGGATGAAACTCTCCATCCATGTTGGCTTGTTGAGTTGCTTGCCATGGCATATCGATGCTCCTTTTATAGGCACGGCGCCGCTTCTACTTTGTCTTCTTCCTCCGACAGGGCGTCGTGCGCTACATGCTTTATCTCATCGAGCAGTGCGTCCACCCACGCGTCCTTATCCTACCGACAGCTTTAGTCCCGGTTTGAGCCCCCACCCGGTACTAAAGGTTATCCACGCATCCTTATCCCACCGACAGTTTTGTTATATGACACAAAAACCACCTTTAGTCCCGGTTGCACCCACCAGCCGGTACTAAAGGTTAGCCACCCCCCAAATAAGGCCCTCCTAGATAAGCCTCCCTAGATAAGGCCCCCCATCTTTTGTCCCGGTTTGAGCCCCCACCCGGGATGAAAGTTTCCCGCGCCACTGCGTTCCCGCGCTTTCCACCGGTTCCCACCTCTGTCTTCCCGCCATTTTTTCAGTATATATATGTACGCTTGACCTCCATTTACATATCACATCTAGACTCATCATTCTCTTCCCATGGCTTCCATCGTATCTCTAACCACCTGGGAGGTGGAGGCGCTTTGCGCCTCGAACTACCCCTGCCCACCGGGCTACCGCGTCCCCACCGGCTGGATGCTGAGCGCCGGAGGCGTGCCGGTCCCTCCTGTCCCTCTAGGTGTGGAGCGCCGGATGGCCATCACGAACCACTACTACCTCGAGCTCACGCCAGAGCAACGGAGGAATCCCAACTAGCATCCCGACTATTTCTCGACTTGGGAAGCCTTCTTCATCAATCGGCGTGAGAGGGCGCTTGCCAGGCACGAGGAGGACGGCCCACCTCCTTCAAACTTCAATGAGGCTGGCCGTCGGCTGTGGTGGCGCAGCCGGACTCTCCAGAGTGTCATGGCCTACAACACGACCGACAATAACCCCCGCCTGCGGTACCCTCAAATCCAGCCCACGCGTGCCCAACCTTCAAGGTTTGACTACGGCGACCCCGGCGACGACAGCGACGACGGCGCCGGCGACTACGGCGACTACAGTGGCGCGTATTACAGGGCTAGGCAGGAGCATGACTGAATCACTCCAACCATTAGGCATGTTTCTTAATTTTCAGTTGTGCTATGTATCCTTAGTGTTTGTGGGTTCCTTCTCTTGTGATGGTTCCTTCTCTTTGTGTGATCACCTACCGCGGCTCAGAACGTCTAGTTTGATTGAGCAAGATGTATTACATGAAAGGGGACCTTTATGTCTCAAATAAAATGTTTAATACATTACATAGATTTATGTCTCAAATAAAAGGTTTAATTACATAGATTTATGTCTCAAATAAAAGGTTTAATACATTATTACACATCACCAACATCTAGTGTTGTGGTTTTCTTCTGCACCATAGCCATGGAGAATCTTCATCATTTAACAGGATGCTTGGGTCAGTTTTCACTTTGAAGGGCGGAATTTCATGAAACTTATTGTAATCTTCTGACATGTCTGTCTTGTCATCCACTCCCACGATGTTTCTTTTCCCTAAAAGAACTATGTGGCGCTTTGGCTCATCGTATTCTGTACTCTTTTGCTTATCTTTCCTTTTTCTCGGTTTGGTAGACATGTCCTTCACATAGAAAACCTGAGCTACATCGTTGGCTAGGACGAATGGTTCATCCGTGTACGCAAGATTGTTGAGATCCACTGTTGTCATGCTATACTTTTCGTCTACGTGACCCCGCCTCCTGTCAGCTTGACCCATTTGCACCGAATCAAAGGGACCTTAAAAGTAGGTCCATAGTCAAGTTCCCATATCTCCTCTATGTACCCATAATATGTGTCAATCTGCCCATTGTGATCAGTTGCATCAAAGCGGACACCACTGTTTTGGTTGGTGCTTTTTTTATCTTGGGCGATCGTGTAAAATGTATTCCCATTTATCTCGTACCCTTGGAAAGTACATATAGTCAAAGATGGTAACCTGGCCAACGAGTACAACTCATCTCCAACAGTGGTGTTATTCATGAGATGTGTCTGCAACCAATTGCCAAAATTCTTCTCGTGTTCCCCTTTAATAAAGGTTTCAGGCTTCCCCGGGTTTTCAGAGCATAGAATATTCTTGTGTTTCTCGATATACGGAGCCACCATGGTGGAATTGTGTAGAACCGTGTAGTGTGCTTGAGTGAAAGAATGCCCGTCCCTACATACCATTGATTTCCTTCCTAGTGTGCCTTTTCCAGTCATCCTCCCCTCATACCGAGATTCAGGAACACCAATCGGCTTAAGGTCAGGAAGAAAGTCAACACAAAACTCAATGACCTCCTCTGTTCCATAGCCCTTGGAGATGCTTCCTTCTGGCCTAGCACGGTTATGAACATATTTCTTTAAGACTCCCATGAACCTCTTGAAGGGGAACATATTGTGTAGAAACACAGGACCGAGAATTATAATCTCTTTGACTAGGTGAAATAGGAGGTGCGTCATAATATTGAAGAAGGATGGCGGGAACAACAACTCGAAGCTGACCAGACATTGGACCACATCAATCTGTAACCCTGATAGACTTTCTCGATCGATTACCTTTTGAGAAATTGCATTGAGGAATGCACATACCTTCACAATGGCTAGTCGAACATTTTCTGGTAGAATTCCCCTCAATGCAACCGGAAGCAATTGCGTCATAAGCACATGGCATTCATGAGACTTTAGGTTTTGAATTTTTTTCTCTTTCGTATTTACTATTCCCTTTATATTCGACGAGAAGCCAGACGGGACCTTGATACTGAAAAGGACTTCAAAAAAGATTTCCTTCTCTTCTTTGGTAAGAGCGTAGCTGGCAAGCCCTTGAAACTGCCCTGGATGCTTGCCGTCTCGTCCTTTATGATGTTGCTGGTCCTCCCGTGCTGCCGGGGTATCTTTTGACTTCCCATACAAGCTCAGGAAGCCTAGAATATTCACGCAAAGATTCTTCGTCAGGTGCATCACGTCGATTGCAGAGCGGACCTCATGCACTTTCCAATAGGGTAGCTCCCAAAATATAGATTTCTTCTTCCACATGGGTGCGTGTCCGGTAATGGGGTCTTTCGGAATAGGTTGTCCTCCAGGACCCTTTCCAAAGATTACATCCAAATCCTTGACCATACCAAATACATCAGCACCACTACGAGGGACAGGCTTCGTCCGGGTTTCTGCCTTGCCATTGAAATGCTTGCCTTTCTTCTTTAAGGGATGACTAGGCGGAAGAAAACGACGATTGTACGGGTACACATTATTTCTACATTTATCCAGATATATACTTTCAGTTTCATCTAAACAGTGCGTGCATGCATTGTATCCTTTGTTCGTCTGTCCTGAAATGTTACTAAGAGCAGGCCAATCATTCATGGTTACGAATAGCAACGCTTGTAGGTCAAATTCCTGTTGTTTGTGCTCATCCCACACACGTACACCTGGTTTGGCCCACAACTGTAGAAGTTCATCAACTAATGGCCTTAGGTACACATCAATGTCGTTGTCGGGTTGCTTCGGGCCTTGGATGAGCACTGGCATCATAATGAACTTCCGCTTCATGCACAACCAAGGAGGAAGGCTGTAGATACATAGAGTCACGGGCCAGGTGCTGTGACTATAGTTCTGCTCCCCAAATGGATTCATGCCATCGGTACTTAGACCAAACCATAAGTTCCTTGCGTCACCAGCAAAGTCCGGGAAGTCTCTCTCGATTTTTCTCCACTGTCGACCATCAGCAGGGTGCCTCAACATCCCGTCTTTCTTACGGTCTTCCATGTGCTATCGCAACAACTTGGCATGCTCTTTATTTCTGAATAAACGTTTCAACCGTGGTATTATAGGAGCATACCACATCACCTTGGCAGGAACCCTCTTCCTAGGTTGCTCGCCCTCAACATCACCAGGGTCATCTTTTCTGATCTTATACCGCAATGGAGTGCATACCGGGCATTTATCCATATTCTCGTACTTCTCACCGCGGTAGAGGATGCAGTCATTAGGGCATGCATGTATCTTCTGCACGTCTAATCCTAGAGGGCAGACAAGTTTCTTTGCTTCATACGTACTGGAGGGCAATTGGTTATTTCTTGGAAGCAGCTTCTTCATTATTACCAGCAACTTTTCAAATCCCGAGTCAGTCATACCGGTCTTTGCCTTCCACTTCAACAATTCCAGTGTGCTACCCAGCTTCTTCTGGCCATCTTCACAAGTTGGATACAGCAAGGTGTTGTGGTCCTGTAACATCTGCTCGAACTGCAACCTCTCCTTTTCTGTGTCGCAGTCTCGCCTTGCATCACTAATGACCCGACCAAAATCATCAACGGGCTCATCTGAGTTTAATAGGAACGCTGACTTTAAATGTCGGCAACCTAATGAAATCTACCTCAGTTATATTCTTAACATAACACTACAACATAAATCGTATTTAATGACAGACCCCTTTTGTCACTTAATATCCATATTTTCTCAATGAATATATGTTGTTGACAAAAATGGGTTGTCACTATTTTTTCATAAAAGCCGCATCATAAAAAATCCATAACCACAGTTTGCATTTTTTGTCATTGTTTAACTTATATTAGTTGACGATGTTAGTTTTGTCAACAATCGTGTGCAATCAGTGACGGAACTATTTGTCATGATATATATGAAAAGTTTGTCATCGTAAATTAGAAGGGGGTGTAGTACAGGTCATCATTACAGACATGGCATTTCGTTAATTTATTGCAGTTTACTAGCGTGGCATTATGACCAGTGGGACCAAGTGATTCTTACAGGTGGACCAATGACGGGTCCAAAACGGCTCGGATAGGTAGGACCCGGAGGGTTCAGACAGGTGGGACCCATAGGGTTCTGACAAGTGGGACCTAGAGGGTTCAGATAGGTGGGACCCGGAGGGTTCTGACAGGTGGGACCAAGAGGGTTCGGACAGGTTGGACCCAGAGGGTTCAGACATGTGGGACTAGGGTGCAATCAGTGATGGAACTATTTGTCATGATATATATGAAAAGTTTGTCATCGTAAATTAGAAGGGGGTGTAGGACAGGTCATCATTACAGACGTGGCATTTCGTTAATTTATTGTAGTTTACTAACGTGGCATTATGACCAGTGGGACCAAGTGATTCTTATAGCTGGACCAATGGCGGGTCCAAGACAGCTCGGACAGGTGGGACCCAGAGGGTTCAGACAGGTGGGACCCAGAGGGTTCTGATAGGTGGGACCAAGACGGTTTGGACAGGTGCATACACGATTTGATGACAGTGTCAGTATTTTCTTTACGTTAATAATTATGCAGAAAATGAAAAAATGCATACAGACAAATAAAATTTAGAACCAATATATGAAATGGCAGCGATAGAATTCTATGCAATAGTTTTAACATGAAGAAACAACTAAGTAAATCATATTGATGAACAATTTCATCAAGAGGAAGGTGATGTTGAGTTGTTGCCCTGTCGTTGCTACTGTGATGTCCTTAAGATGAAACTAAGTGGGGCTTCTAATTCTTGCTGCTTCTTTTCAGTTGCTCTGTTTTTCTCTTCTTGTGCCTTCATCAGAGCTGCATGGTCCTCTTCTTGGTTTTTTTCATTTCTTCAAATCTTTTATCCTGGGCTTCCATCCTTTCATGCATCTCTTGTTTGTACCTTTCAACTGCGAGGAGTGCTTTTTCCTCCTATTCAGCAAGCTTGTTTTCTAGTTCTCGGATACGTGCTGTGGACATAGAGCTCTTCCTTGAGATTGATCCAACTCCCAAATTTGAGAGGAACGTGCCTATGCTCGAGCTCATTGTGCTCTTCTCCTTCAAGACTTCTTCAATAATCTGCAATTCAGTTTTTTCAGTCTCATCTTTTAGGCGTGGTATATTTTTCATGGTCATCAGTGCATCCTGCAAATGAGTTCAAATGAAAGCATAAGAAATATTGAAGTAGAAAGCTTATTCATTACAAAATATTAGCAGTATTAAAAATGTCTTATAGAAGCATCTTTGGCTTTCGTAGTCATGATGCCTTCCTTGTTAGTGTGAGTAAGTCTATAGAATTCAATTGGAGATGTCATCTCCTCCAAGTTCTCCAAGTTCTACAAAAATTTGGAATTACGAACATGAGTTAGCAAAATTTATATTGAGTTTGGTAGAACAATTGTTTCATATATAAACTCAAAAACATACAAGATCTTCGTAGTGTGCAACGAAGCATCTCGATCTAGTTGTATGGTTCTTCTTCATAGCTTCTCTGTTCGCTTGATTCTTCAGACACATTTTCTAAATTTGAGTATGAACTTGTGAGTTTTCTGTGCAGTGGAGATTTATGTGCTGAGTACTTGTAAGTGTAAATGTTAGTACCTGATAGTGGTCATCAAACCATCTGTCCACAAGATCTTTCCAACTTCTCCCTGGTGAAAGAACATTTCATGTTTTCCTATGTTTTGCGTGTTAGATAACAATACTATGGAGACTTTTCATGTGCGCTAAGTATACAGGAAGTTTTGAGGGGGGCCGGATAATCCGCCCCACCGAGGGACGGATAATCCGGCCTACCTCATCTCTCAAGGAAACCAAGGCGCGTCGCTCTGTGTCTAGTCGGATTTTCTCCCGGAAAATCCGAACTGGGGCGGTTTTTCCTACCTAGGCCGGATAATCCGGGTGTCGCATGGGCCGGATAATCCGGCCCCCAGGTTTTGATCAAAAGGAGCCAAGGCGCGTCGCTCGGTATTCGGTCGGATTTTCTCCCGGAAAATCCGAACTGGGGCGTTCTTTCTTCCCCAGGCCGGATAATCCGGCCTTCGCATAGGACCGGATAATCCGGCCCCCAGAAGTTGATCAAGGGCAAGCTCGGCGCGACGCTTTGTGAGGGGGGCAGATTATCTGCTGGATATTCCGAGTCTGGGGAGGTTTTTCCCCAGACCGGATAATCCGGCCCCCAAAGTGTGCAACGGCTGGTTTTTGGAAGGGGGTATAAGTACCCCTTCTTCCCCAACGTTCAGATCTCTTGATTCATTCGAAATTGACCAGACATTGTGCAAGAGCTCTCATACTCGTTTTCCCACTTCAACCACCCGAAGGTCTTGATCTTTGGTGGAATTGAAGGAGGAGAAGTTCATCATCATCAAGAATCAAGCGCTTCAACTCCTCTCCATTCACTTGGAGAAATCCCTGATCTAGTATTCTTGTCAATACCTAGATCTTGTTTATTGTATTTGATAAGTTTGTTCTTGTGGCAGCTTGTTGTCATTTCGGGAGCCTCCAAGTTGTTGTGGAGTTGTTGCCCCGCTAGTTGTGTAAAGGCGCCGGTGCCCGCCTTGAAGGGTACCTATAGTGGAAGGTGGATCAGGCCTGTTGTGGCGAGATCCATCGGAGAACAGGGTGAGGCCTTTCATGGCGTGGTGGTCTTAGTACCGCCCACCCCTCCAGCACAGACGTACTTCCCTTAACAAGGAAGGAACTGCGGTCAAACAAATCATTTGTCTCCGCGTGCTTCACTTCGGTTTACTCGTTCCTCTTCCACTCGCTCTTTACCTGCTAGTAGATAGGTTTGCATATAGGGAAATTCCACCTAATAGTTTATCTAGAGAATTTACCCTTTGTGCTAAGCCTAAAATTGAAAAAGAATTAAAAATTGGTGTAGCACCTATTCACCCCCTCTAGGTGCCCATACGATACATTTCAATTGGTATCAGAGCCCCGACTCTTAATTCAGGCTTAACCGCCTAAGAGTAGTATGGGTACCAAGGATGATGGAAATGAGGCTGTGGATAAGGTCACAATGGATGATCTCAAGTCGTTGGAAACAACCTTGTTGAATTCCTTTGAGGCCAAGATGGAGGAGATGAATCAAATGATTGCTCGCCTTACATCATCCGTAGGCCCATCTCCATACTCCTCTGAGGCTCCCACACCATCATCTAAGGAAAAGGGTAACACCGGATCCAAGGATGATGATGTGGAAGGTGAAAAACTAAATGGTTCCACCTCCAAAAAGGGAAGTGGCAAGGAGGAATATAGTGAGGTTCGCCACGTATATTCCCCCGACCCACCTATCCCTCATCCTCATATAAACAATAGGGGTGATCCACCCAAGCTCACTGCATCCTCTTTTAACCAATGGTAATTCCTAATGAAATCTCATGTTTGCAGCTCCTCTATTGAATTGTGGAGGATTATTGAAGAAGGTCTTCATATTGGAGATCAAACCAATCTAACGAGAAGGGAAGTTGTGGATAGCCAGTTGAATGCCACTGCTCTCCACATGATACAGCTGGGTGTGGGTCCCAAGGACATGCCACACATTGAACATCTCAACATAGCTAAAGAGGCGTGGGATGCTCTTACGGACCTTTTCATTGGAAATGAAAGCATGGGAAGAAACAGGTATGATGCCCTTAGTAATGAAGCTGAGGGATTCTACATGTTGGCTAGTGAAAACCATGAGGACATGTATAGAAGACTCAAGGGCATCGCAACAACATTTCGGAAGCATGGGGCCACTCACATTGATGATGCATGGATAAAAAGAAAATATGTGAGTGCCTTAATGCCTTTCGAACCAACGGATTTGAAGAGCTTGCAAGGCAGACACAAATATCATAAAATGACATCCAACGAAGTCATGCAAGGAATGGTGTCATTCAAAGTGGCGGCAAAGAATGCTGAAGATGCCCGTGCTCGGGCCAATGGAATACAAAAGGGTGTCAATGTGGTTCTCAAAGCCAATGTTGTTGAGCAAGAGGAAGATGAAGGAGCGTTTGAAGGGGTATCCATGGACTGCCCCGATGAGGTTAAACGTGCTGATGGTGAGTACATGGCATTCTATGCAAGGAACTTTTGGAAGGACCCTGCCAAAGCCAAGTCTGAACTTGAGCGCAAGAACGGGTCAAATGGGATATGTCGCTTTCGTGGGATATGTCGCTTTCGTGGGATATGTCGCTTTCGTGGGATATGTCGAAAACGACCTGTACGTGGTGGACTTTTCGGGGAAAACCACTACAGGCCCGATGTGTCTTTTCGGAAAGGCTGACGCGGGCTGGATATGGCATCGCCGACTAGCCCACGTCAATATGAGAACTTTGCAAAGTCTCCACAAGGGTGGCCACATTCTTGGACTAAAAGAAAATGTCTCCTTTGCCAAAGATCGTGTTTGCAGGGCATGTGTTGAAGGGAAAATGCATGACTCACCTCATCGAAGGAAAACCATTATCTCTTCAAAAAGGATTTTGGAGCTTCTTCATGTGGATCTCTTCGGACCTCCATCTCATTCAAGCCTCGGTGGGAAGAAGTATTGTCTAGTGATTGTTGATGATTTCTCAAGATACACTTGGGTTTATTTCTTCAAGTTGAAGAGTGAGACTCAACAAACTGTCATCGACTTCGCCAACGAGGTTGAACGTTAACACAACGTCCCCATTCTGGCTATAAGGAGTGATAACGGCTCTGAGTTCAAGAACTACACCTTAAATGAGTTCCTAAGTGAAGAGGGGATAAGACATCAATATTCCGCTGCGTACACCCCTCAACAAAATGGTGTAGCCGAGAGGAAGAATCGAACTCTAATGGACATGGCAAGATCAATGTTAGCCGAATTCAAATCTCCATATAACTTCTGGGCAGAAGCAATATCTACTGCTTGTCATTCATCCAATCGTTTATATCTTCGCAAGATCTTGGACAAGACTCCGTATGAAATACTTACCGGTAACAAGCCAAACATCTCATACTTTCGGGTATTCGGGTGTAAGTGTTTCTTTCTTATTAAAGGAGTTCGTTTATCTAAGTTTGAATCTAAGGCTTTAGACGGTATTTTTGTTGGTTATGGTGCCGAATCCCACACTTATAGAGTCTACAATAAGCTCTCCGGAACTGTTGTAGAATCTTGTAGTGTGGTGTTCGAGGAAAATGACGGTTCCCGTGCGGAGCAAGTTGGTGTTTGTGATGCAGATGTTGAAATACCCCAAGATGCCATAAGAAGAATGGGCGTGGGATTCTTCCGCCCCATTGAGGAACCCCTTGGGCGAACCGGGAAGGACAATGCTCTACTCATATAGAGCCCTCATCTACACATACTCAACATGCTCCAACCACGGGGGAAACTTCTACACCATCTCCATCAACTGCTGAAGGTCAAGTTGCTCCAGAAAGCTCCAGGCCGGATTTTCCGGTTGACACCGGATTATCCGGCCAACCCGCTACAGCTGACCATTTTGCTCCTGGCGGTGAAGATATCAACGCAAGCTCCAGGCCGGATTTTCCAGCTAGCCCCGGATTATCCGGCCCCTCACCAGTTCAACAAGTCCCAGGCCTCCTGATGAAGCTGCTGCAAGTACTCCCAGGCCGGATTATCTGGCCTCTCCATCGGCCGGATTATGTGGCCCCGACTCTCCAGTTCTGCAGCCTCCTGTTATGGCTACAGATTCACCTCAAGGGCATGCGTCTCCACCACCTGCTACTAATGTTCCTGTTACTGATCAAGGCGGAGAAAATGCTTCCAATGAAGACTCAAGTGATGAATCTCCTCCTCCAAGAGACAACAAACTTATTGAACTTCGTCGCAAGGCTCGGGCTGATCGTAATCTTGAGGGGTCACACTCTCGACAAGGTTGTTGGTGATCTTCGACGAAGGGTTTCTACAAGAAGAGAATTGGCCAGTTTTGGTGAGCATCAAGCTCATATCTCCATGGTGGAACCAAAGAAGGTCTTTGAAGCTCTTGAAGACCCAGACTGGGTTGTTGCTATGCATGAAGAATTGAATAATTTCGAGCATAACAAAGTCTAGAAACTAGTGGAGAAACCCAAAGAGTGCCGCAATGTTATCGGCACCAAGTGGATTTTCAAGAACAAGCAAGATGAGAATGGCATTGTTGTGAGGAACAAGGCAATACTTGTGGTACAAGGATACTCTCAAGTTGAGGGCATCGACTTCGGCGAGACCTATGCTCCTGTGGCTCGCCTTGAGTCCATCTGTATCCTACTTGCTTATGCTACTCATAACAACTTTAAGTTGCAGCAAATGGACGTCAAGAGTGCCTTCCTTAACGGTCCTCTACATGAGTTGGTATACTTAAAGCAACCCCCGGGGTTTGAGGATCCTAACTTCCCGAACCATGTCTACAAACTCGATAAGGCACTCTATGGACTTAAACAAGCCCCACGTGCGTGGTATGAGCACCTTAAAGAGCTTTTGTTAGATCGTGGCTTTAAAGTTGGGAAAATCGACCCCACTCTTTTTAGTAAGAAGTTTAAGGGGGAGCTCTTTGTATGCCAACTATATGTAGACGATATCATTTTTGGTTCTACTAACAAAGCTTTTAACGATGAATTTTCAAAGCTTATGACTGACAGGTTTGAGATGTCTATGATGGGGGAATTACGGTTCTTTCTTGGATTCGAGAACAAGCAACTTAGAGAAGGAACCTTTATTAATCAAGCAAAGTACATCCAAGACATGCTCAAGAGATTCAAGATGACAGATCTAAATGGTGTCGCCACTCCAATGCAAACAAAGTGTCATCTTGAACTAAACCCTCATGGTAAAGATGTGGACCAAAAGGTATACCAGTCCATGATCGGCTCTCTTCTTTACCTCTGCGCATCTAGACCCGATATTGTGTTGAGTGTGGGACTGTGTGCAAGGTATCAAGCAGATCCTAAAGAAAGCCACTTAGTGGCAGTCAAGAGGATCTTTCGATATTTGGTTCATTCCCCCAACTTTGGTCTCTGGTATCCCAAGGGCTCCAATTTCTCTCTATGTGGTTATACTGACTCAGATTGGGCTGGTGATAAGGATGATCGGAAATCCACTTCTGGAGCTTGTCAATTCTTGGGAAGATCTCTTGTATGTTGGTCCTCCAAAAAGCAGAATTGTATATCTCTCTCCACCGCCGAAGCTGAATATGTTGCTGCTGCCAGCGCTTGTACACAATTATTGTGGATGAGGCAAACTTTAAAGGAATACGATGTAAATTGTGACAAAGTGCCTCTTTTATGTGATAATGAAAGTGCAATCAAAATTGCGTACAATCATGTTCAGCACACAAGGACAAAGCATATTGAGATTCGGAATCATTTTATTCGAGACCATGTTGCTCGCGGCGATATTGATCTATCCTTTGTGAGCACGAAGAACGAACTAGCGGATATTTTTACAAAGCCACTTGATGAAGCAAGATTCTGCTATTTGAGGAATGAGCTAAATATCATTGATTCCGGGAGCTTGTCTTGATTACCCATGCACCCACTCATACATCTCAATACTTGTTTGGTCTAGGTGTGGGCATGGATATAGGGGGAGTGTGGTCCTAACTCATTGGGTTAACCCTTCCCCCATAATGCCAATAGCAAGATATATCATTTCTCTTAATATCATGTTGTGATATGTGAGCTTATTGATGAGTATTGGTCGTGAACCCAAGATATATCTTTGCGGTGTCACACCATACACTCCAACAAGGTGGCTTCGGCCACCGCCCTCTCCCTTGCGGAGAATTGGATCTTTTTGGTTGTTATTTGCTCTCTCATGTTCTTATGGGAATCACACTCAATCTTGGCTTTTAGTTGATTTGGATTTTGCAATTTTGAGTGTCTAGTACCATCTCAGTTTGGCTCTCTTAATCCTAAGCCTTCCCTACCCCTAGGCCATCTATTCTTGCACACAAGTACCTTGTACACCTTGTGGGGGTGTTGTTTGGGGACGCGCGGGCCTGGTTCTGTGTATAACAAAATCCCAGAATTTAGGCCGAATAATCCGGCCCAAGTGGTGGCCGGATAATCCGGCCCTGGTGGATTTCATCTTAAAGGGCAGGGCTCGGGGGGAAGGGCTCATAACGAGCAGCACTTCTCCCCCAGCCCTCCCCTCTTCCCCAACCGCCGCCTGCCGCCCCTCACCCTCCCCGGAGCCTCTCCGGCCACCGGATTTTCCGGGCCTCCCCGGATCTTCTTCTCCGCGCCTCCGGGTACCTTCTCCTCCGCGTTCTTCCTCCAATGAGTGAGGGTAACTCCCTCTCTCCCCATCTTTGGCTAGATGTGTATCTTATTGGGTGGAACGTTGTCTAGAAGGATGTGTTTTCGCATAGAAATCGTAGTCTTGCAGTTTCTAGTCCTGATCTACTTTTTTGCATACTATCTAGGTGGAATCGAAAATTCCTGCCAGGGCCGGATAATCCGGCCTGGCAGATTCAATTCTGCTTCAGTTTCACTATGGTGTATGCATTGAGTAGTTTTGTCCTATGAACTTTTTGACTACTTTTTCCATGCTCTCTCCTAGACTTGTGTGTATGCTTATCCCCTTGCTATCGCCCTTATTTCTCCTCACAGGTGGTTCCGGTGTTCCCAAGACCTACAAGCACCGTCCTCGCGCCAAATACTTTCGGGACGACGGACAGGGTCACTTAGTGGACGAAGTTGAATAGCGGAGAAGGAAGAATGAAGAGAGGCGCATGGCTGAACAATCCAAGAGGACTAGGAAGGGGGTGTCCAAGAGGAAGGGCAAGGAGCCCAAGATCAACTACAGGGCTTTGGATGCGGTCTCCTTCTCCGCCATCCGTCACCGTGACTTGTTTGCTGAGCTGCCTCATGATGATGAGCTGGGGGATACCCGGTTTTGGTGTGCAGAACAGAAGGGGATTTATGAAGACATCTATGCCAGGCTGAACATTAGGCCTATGCACCCACGGGTACTTGCTGAGGCTTTGGAGAAGGCGCATCTTGTGGATGTGATGTATGTGGCTAAGAGGATGGGGTTGTACCATCTCTTGTCTCTCCAGTGCTCTTTTGACTCTGAGGTGGTGAAGCAGTTCTTCTCCACTCTAGTGATTTGTGGGGATGAGCGTCGCACTATGAAGTGGATGACTCATGACATGACTGCTGATTTTCACGTGTTTGCTGAGGTTCTGGGGTACTCCTTCCATAGCAGGATAGAGCTAGTGGCCACCGCATCATCACTCAGCTGAAGCCCAACAAGGAAGCTGCTCTCTCCTTGCACTGTGAACAATGGCATTGTGGGTACTATGGCTGGTCTTGTTCCCATCTATGCAGCATTGGTGGGTCTCTTCCGTGACTCTATTACACCGAGTGGGGGCAACAATGACAGCATCCGTGGTCACCTTGTTCAGCTACTTCAATTTTCTCATGAGGTTGCCTCCTGCGAGGACGAGTCAGTGCAGTACAGGCTGGATGTCATGGACTTCATCTACCATGAGCTGTGTGATGCTATGTTCAACCGTCTGTCCATTCCTTATGCGCCCTATATTATGATGCTCATCCGCCACATGCTTCCTGCTGAGGAGTTCCACATTGACTCGGTGCACAAGGCCAAGAAGATATAAAACAAGGTTCGGAAGACCTCTCACCCATCCTCTGCTCATGAGGGCCTCATGAGGGATGCTCGCAGGCCCCCTGTACCTCCCGTGGCCTGTGAGATCAAGCAGCTGAACTGGTTCCAGCGTCACATTCTCTGCATGGGCGTGGACATGCGCAAGGGTCAGTACAAGGCATACAGGCATCGCCATGAGTTGGCTCACTCCCAGCAGCTCATTCTCCACCACGTGTCTGGCGCTTCGGGTGCTCCTCCGGCTCCTACACCTCCCACTCCATATGCTCGGTGGAACTCTTCCTCCGGGCTGAACTATGGTGAGCTGGAGTGTCACTTGTTCCCCTCTGCGCCTGCTGCTGATGATGAAGATGAGGAAGGTGACACTGAGGAGCTTGAAGATGAGGATGAGGAAGAGAATGAATAAGAGGACGATAATGAGGACGAGGACTAGATGAGTGATCCCATGGGGTGCTAGCATCGCTCTTCTCCCTTTTTGGTGTCTCGATGCTAAAGGGGGAGAAGTAGTTCTATTAGGTTGTCCGTGGATTTGCATGGGTCGGGCATAAGCACTTGCACTTTTCTATTCGTTATTTCTTGCTTATGCCCATTTAGCGTTTAACTTTTAAATTCGTGATTTGTGGTTGTTTGAGACTTTATGTGGTTATCTCGATGATTCCTATGGACTTCATATCATGGATTATGCTTATAGTTCTATCTATTCATATCCTATTGCTAGAGGTTTATCACGGAAGGCGCGCGCTCATAATGGTTATCCGGTATTAATTGTGATTTATGTCAAGGATGCCTATTCTCTACTTCGGTGGTATGTATTTTTGCTCATATGTCTATGGAATAGATTCACCTATTTGTGTGCATTTGTATTCCAATGCAAAACTCTATTATGCACACATTGAGGGGAAGTCCCTTTCATAGTTATCTATGTTTGTCTTGTGTCTTTCTCCTGCAAATCCTGGTATTGTCATCTAACACCAAAAAGGGGGAGATTGAAAGAACATTTCATGTTTTCCTATGTTTTGCGTGTTAGATAACAATACTCTGGAGACTTTTCATGTGCGCTAAGTGTGCAGGAAGTTTTGAGGGGGGCCGGATAATCTGCCCCCACAAAGGCCGGATAATCCGGCCTACCTCATCTCTCAAGGAAGCCAAGGCGCGTCGCTCTGTGTCCAGTCGGATTTTCTCCCGGAAAATCCGAACTGGGGCGGTTTTTCCTTCCCAGGCCGGATAATCCGGCCCCCAATTTTCGATCAAAAGGAGCCAAGGCGCGTCGCTCGGTATCCGGTCGGATTTTCTCCCGGAAAATCCGAACTAGGGCGGTATTTCTTCCCCAGGCCGGATTATCCGGCCTTCGCATAGGACCGGATAATCCGGCCCCCAGAAGTTGATCAAGGGCAAGCTCGGCGCGACGCTCTGTGAGGGGGGCGGATTATCTACCGGATATTCCGAGTCTGGGGCGGTGTTTCCCCAGACCGGATAATCCGGCCCCCAAAGTGTGCAACGGCTGGTTTTTGGAAGGGGGTATAAGTACCCCTTCTTCCCCAACGTTCAGATCTCTTGATTCATTCGAAATTGACCAGACATTGTGCAAGAGCTCTCATACTCGTTCTCCCACTTCAACCACCCGAAGATCTTGATCTTTGGTGGAATTGAAGGAGGAGAAGTTCATCATCATCATCAAGAATCAAGCGCTTCAACTCCTCTCCATTCACTTGGAGAAATCCCTGATCTAGTATTCTTGTCAATACCTAGATCTTGTTTATTGTATTTGATAAGTTTGTTCTTGTGGCAGCTTGTTGTCATTTCAGGAGCCTCCAAGTTGTTGTGGAGTTGTTGCCCCACTAGTTGTGTAAAGGCGCCGGTGCCCGCCTTGAAGCGTACCTATAGTGGAAGGTGGCTCAGGCCTGTTGTGGCGAGATCCATCGGAGAACAGGGTGAGGCCTTTCGTGGCGTGGTGGTCTTAGTACCGCCCACCGCTCCAACACAGACGTACTTCCCTTAACAAGGAAGGAACTGCGGTCAAACAAATCTTGTGTCTCCACGTGCTTCACTTCGGTTTACTCGTTCCTCTTCCACTCGCTCTTTACCTGCTAGTAGATAGGTTTGCATATAGGGAAATTCCACCTAATAGTTTATCTAGAGAATTTACCCTTTGTGCTAAGCCTAAAATTGAAAAAGAATTAAAAATTGGTGTAGCACCTATTCACCCCCCCCCCTCTAGGTGCCCATACGATCCATTTCACCTGGTACATTTGTTGGCTTCATCTTATATGCTTCCTAGGGGCTCATATCTTTAATCTTGTCCCAATTCTCCTTCTTAAGCTTGCAGCGTAGTTGGTGCATACTACTCTGTATAATATTAGTGCACACTGTCTTGGTCATTACATCATTTGTGTCCATTTCAAAATTTCCCTGAAAAATGGAGATGCATATTATGTAGTTACATAGGTAGACAAGATAAAAAGCTATGATGTAAAATTGTAGAGTTAGGGCTCACCGCTACTTTACGAATAGCAGCTGGAATAACATCTTTCAGAGTATCATGTTTTTTGTATTGAGTCCAGTTGGTTGCTAGATGCACTTTTTCTCGGGTTTGAATTCCGACCTCAGAGCTTAGTTTTGCTGCTTGAAGAGGATTGTTGGGCCTTCTAACCCATCAGTAAATTCAATTCTCATTTTATTCCCACTATTTCTTCTAGTGTAGTCATGCAGACCATGGCCTATGAAAATTCCATGTTCCCCACGCTTTTGCTTTGAACTGGAAGAAGTTACCTCTGAAACATGGTAGGAAGAAAGTTAAAATTAGAGTATATATTATAGGACTAACCATAAGTACAATTATTTAAGTGTAATTTTTAATACCTTTCTGTTTTGTAATGATAAGTTGATTGTCATCAGGTGAGTTGCTTCCTCTAGATGTTAGGTTCAACATTGGTGAGATTTGAAGTTCTGTGTTCTCACCCTCTGGGCGTGTAGGGGTCTGACACGTGACAATTTCAATTGCTTCTGTGACATGAGGTGCTCTTGATCTAGTGGTTACGGTAGATTGAGGTACAGTTGTTGTTGTAGACTTCTTCTTTGGTGCAGTTGATGTACCATCAGTATCCTATTTTTTTTTAAATAACAGTTAGTAACAAAACTGTACTACTTTACAGGGATTAAAATTTAGTGAAAAGAAGATATGATAACGTTTGTTTTAGTGTTACCGACATTCTGGTCCTCGTCATCTGAAGTCGGCTCGTCATTAGGTGTGGCCATTTTTTCAGCACTGGGTTCATATGTAGGGTCTGGTTGAGTGTGGTTAGCATCCTTTTGTTTACTTTTTTGGTGGCCTCTGTCACTTTGCAAATGCCGCTGTACACGAATTTATGTGCTACCTCTTCTATATTTTGTAGAGGCAAACCTCTGGCTGCTTGTGCTTCTTTCAAAACTTCCATCATACGAGCTTTATTTTCTTCCAAATTTTTGTACTTGTTTGCCTCATACGGATTAGTTGGTTGTTTTTCGGCCCCTGACAAGGGATGGTCACAATTGTATTACAGCTCAACAACATATTACATCATGAATAACAAAGTGCCGACAATTTTAATTTCTAAAATAACCTACCCAAGGGCATACATATTAAGAGTGTGTTGTTGAGGAGCAAACTAAAGTAGGTACAGTAGAAGTAGTTATCTGTACCTTATGAGCATAGGAGTGAGCTATACTATTTTTATCTCTACAAATGTGATTTACTCTAGGGAGTAGATGTAGGGAGTAGACTGGACTCAATCTGTCTACTGTGAAACAATATCATTGCATGTGTGCGGGTAAACAATGTAGAGAGTAGATCGCTAATATTATAACTGGAATGACAGAAACAAGATGTTTAACCACTTTGTAATGAATGGTTCTAGGAGATCTACTGCATATGAGAAGGATCGAGGGATTGAATTATAACCCAATGGTCGTTTGACGTTGGGCTTCTTCTTCGGTGTAGACCTCAATGGTCCGCGTGCCTTACCGCTGCGAAGAGTCCCGATCATGGTGTCGGCCAAGGAGATCGTTGATCATATGCGGCGATGAGTTCTGATCCTCCATGGCTGAGATCGGATCTAGGGGAGGAGAAGGATGAGGCGCCAGAGGGGGATGGGTTTTGGGAGTTAAGATGAGACGCAAATCGTGGGAGGGATTCGTGCACCACTCTAATGTTGCGGTGTTTTAAATTTTGGCGGTGGGGTGAGGCGGAAAAAGGAGGAAACGAAAATGTTTCGAAAATTTTGGAGGAAGGTTCTGTTTAGTTGTTAATTTTGACGTTAGATGCAAAACATTTCTCGAAAATTTGGTTTACTTCATATATGTAAGTTTTACACAGTTGGTATAAATAAATGAAATGAAGTACTGACAACTTGAAAATTAATATTACATTACAAAGTCCTTTATTAGACCTGAATGATGCATACATTACCCATCTCTAAATCATATCTAAGAAAAGTGAAATATTCATATTGTTTAAAGTACAAGTTTATAAGCCATGTTTTGATCAATTGATGCAAGTTAAATGGACTCAAGTAAATTAGACCTGAATTTGATTACTTTGTGGAAAATACTTTGCATGAAAAATGAGAAAATTTGAACAACAAATGTCCCCCTAGCAATCCACTCTCAAATATGATGTAGTTTGGTCAACGATCATGTCCGGCTACTAGAAAGAGCCACTTGTGGACCATGTTTTCATCTACCAATTTTCAAATGGACTCAAATTTTTCATAAGGGTGTATCACCATGTGGCTAGTGATGCTAGCATTGTATCTAGCCGTTTTGGTTTAAAAAATTAAAAATCTAACCCTCAAACTCAAAAACATGGAACCATTGTGAAGCAAGTACCAAAATTACAATTTGAGACCTTCAATTTGCATGCTTGAGTGGTTATACATCACATCGGGACCACATAACATCAGTTGTACCTTTAAGATGCTTTCGCAATCTCTCAAAAGTCTCTGGTCAACCCCGGTTTGACCAAAACTTGTGAAATTCCTAGAAAATGAGAAATTCTCAAAATCTATTGAAACATTCGAATTTGATCACTGTGTGGCAAATACTTTGCATGAAAAATGAGAAAATTTGAAAAAATGTCCCTCTAGCAGTGCACTCTCAAATGGGGAGTAGTTTGGTCAACGATCATGTCCGACTACTAGAAAGAGCAACTTGTGTACCATGTTTTCATCTACCTTTCTTCAAATGGACTCAAATTTGGCACAAGGGTTTATCACCATGTGGCTAGTGATGCTAGCATTGTATCTAGTCATTTTGGTTTAAAAAATTCAAAAATTTAACCCTCAAACTCAAAAACATGGAACAATTTGTGAAGCAAGTACCAAAACTACAATTTGAGACCTTCAATTTGCATGCTTGAGTGGTTGTACATCACATCATACCACATAACAGTAGTTGTACCTTTCAGGTGCTTTTGCAATCACTCGAAAGTCTCTGGTCAACCCCGGTTTGACCAAAACTTATGAAATTCATAGAAAAAAGAGAAATTCTCAAAATCTATTGAAAACTTCGAATTTGATCACTCTGTGGCAAATA
Source organism: Avena sativa (assembly GCA_916181665.1). Lineage (NCBI taxonomy): Eukaryota > Viridiplantae > Streptophyta > Magnoliopsida > Poales > Poaceae > Avena > Avena sativa. The sequence continues at coordinate 450,486,178 of OV702295.1, read as the reverse complement.
CTTTGCATGAAAAATGAGAAAATTTGATAAAAAAATATCCCCCTAGCAGTCCACCCTCAAATGTGGTGTAATTTGGTCAACGATCATGTCCGACTACTAGAAACAGCCACTTGTGTACCATGTTTTCATCTACCTTTCTTCAAATGGACTAAAATTTGCCACAAGGGTTTATCACCATGTGGCTAGTGATGCTAGCATTGTATCTAGCCATTTTGGTTTGAAAATTCAAAATTTTAACCCTCAAACTCAAAAAATGGAACCATTTGTGAAGAAAGTACCAAAACTACAATTTGTATGCTTGAATGGTTATACATCACATTGGGACCACAGAACAGCAGTTGTGCCTTTCAGATGCTTTCGCAATCTCTCGAAAGTCTCTGGTCAACCCCGGTTTGACCAAAACTTGTGAATTTCATAGAAAAATGAGAAATTCTCAAAATCTCTTGAAACATTCGAATTTGATCACTCTGTGGCAAATACTTTGCATGGAAAATGAGAAACTTGGAAAAATTGAGAATATAAGGTATATTTATAGGGTCTATCTTGATGAGAAACTTGAAAAAAAATGAAAAACTTTGAAAAATGAGAAACTTGGAAAAAAATGAAAAACTTGAAAAAATGAGAAACTTTGTAAAATGAGAATCTTGGAAAAAATTGAGAAACTTGGGAAAATGAGATATTTGACCACAAAGTTAAGGATTGACCAATCTTGATGAGAATCGTCCCACAATCAGACACAAAAGGCTAATACTTACTTTCCCAAAAAACTATACACACAAATATTGGAGCATTATTATATAGGGGCTCCTAACGATCTTGCATCCTCCCTTTTTCACAAACGCCTGCTCCCATCTCACCGCCATCTTGTTCTATCGTGACCTCACTCTTTCATCTGCCGATGATAAACGGTCCTACACCACCAGGAGAACTATGGCGATGACTGCCGAGGTACGTATGTCTTCTTGACCCAACGCGGTGTGAACTCTGCTAGCTGAGATTGTTTGTGCTTTCGCTTGTGAAAGTTGTCGGCGTATCTTGTAGATCTGAGCAATTGCACTCAAGATCTGACTTCACACTCATGATCTAATTTATCATGTAGTGTGGTGTTTGTTTCGACACGAAGGGTTTGTGCACTGCTGTGACTCAGAAGCACAATATTTTCACATTTACCCTACGTCAAGGATTCGAGAAGAGGGAGGTATGATTTTCTTATCAAAAAACATATGAATGTGCAGATTGTTTTATACTCCCTCTGTTCCTTTCTAAAGTGTCTATAATTTTTTTGAGAAAACATCGAAAATATAAAGTATATTTAAAGGGACTATCATGTACATAAAAATTATTTGAGGGGTGATATGTTAATATTTCCATGTAAGTGCCTTCCTCTCATTGTGTCATACATGCTACGTAAGTTCTCCAATGCTATTAAAGATCTAGTTTGCTCAATAAGTATTCAGTGAAAAAGCATGAAAAAAGGAGATGCTACGCGTTCTTTACTACACCAGAGAATTTTGAATTTCTGTTGATGGTTACGAATGAACCAAATGTAACTTTCATCAGTGGTGATGGTTGGAAAGAATTTTGTAGAGTGTACAAACTTCAAAGGGAACAGCAGGTGAATTTCACCATTCACAAAAAACTTTGTGAATCAAATAGTGTTGTTTGTGGAAATTTCCCTATAATCCATCCAAGTAATACTTCTATCTTAATTTCATTCTGGGTTTGATTAACATATTGTGATTTTACTTATGTGCTAAACGCTCGATGCATAACGATTTTTGCCACATTTTGCTTGTAGCATACTACCATTTGGGTAATAGTTGATCATCTCATTGCAACTGAGGAAACCCAATTTAATTGGAGAATGATGGAGAAGGTGGCACAGAGGTAGGAAAACTTGACGTATTTGTAGACCATCATGATGCTGGAGACTATGATCTTGAAAGAGCTTATGGATTTCTTCATACCTTGAATTGGTCTAACTACACCAAGAATTTTATGGTATTTTTTATTACATCATAATTCAACTAACTTAGTCAATGTTTTTGAATTGTCACGAACACCATTGCTTGCAAATTTTAACCAAAAACTGCCTCCTCATCTTCTTCCAAATGACATGGACCAAGAAGGTGCTATTACTATAGTTTGCGATCCTAAGACGATGGTGCAATCGATGTACACCATTTCTACTTATGATGGCCGTGCGTGCGTCAACAGATGGGACAAATTCATGGAGAAAGAACATAGTTTTGAGATTGGATACAAGTTGTTCATGATGCTCTACCTTGGTGATCATGACGTCTATATATTTGTCCCTCATGTGCCAGATGTTGAACTTGGTCAGTAGTTTTAGGAACATTACAATGTTGCGTTAACTAGTAATGTCATATTTTTCTTGAAGACTATTATTTATGCACGATTTATAACATGTGTGTACGGTTGCAATACATTAATACGGCTACAAGTTAATCTTTTTAATGATTGAGTTTGCAACATTTAATGTGTGCACTTACGATAATCTTCATAAATTTACCCATTTTACTACGTAATTAACAAATGACGATGCACAAGTAACGTGCATGACACGTTTATGTGCGTGCGGACTAGGTTGTACAAACAGTACTGTAATTAGGTACATAATGAATAGAAGTACACATTTGTTCTCTACATGTTACCGCGGTAGGTAGAGAATAAAATTAATTTTTATTATCCTGGTTACAGTGCTACGATGTGACTCTCTCCTCGATAACCGAACAGACGGTCCAAAAAACTAGGAGTAAACTGCGTCCCCGCAAAAACCCCAATTTCTCATCTCCATTTCTTCTACGACGGTTCTAGATAGCGCCGCTAGCCTTCCATTTCTTCTACGTCGGTTCCAATCCTCTATTTATCTTCTTCCCATCGATCCTCTTCCTCCATGGGTGCGCGAGGTTTGACCTTGATGCACTGGGACCCCTAGTGGACATCAAGGACGACGACAAGTGGATGACGGAGGCCCATCAATTCCGTGTCCCCAGCGACACTTGCATCCAAGCAGTCTACACCAACAAGGGCAGTTCCATCGACAGCGTCCTCGCCATGTACCTCGAGTGGCTCAAGGACGAGGAGGTCAGGTTTGTTGGCCTCGATTTGGAGTACGACATCACGCAAAAGAAGATTGCGGTCAGGTTCGATTTGTTGCAGTTCATCTGTTTATGCTCCAGTTGTTTTTATCCTTTCTTCGAGTAAGGTAATGCTGCTCCTGATGTAGTCATATTTAGCCCATTTGCCCCCCAAAGTGACCCAAAAGGTGTCCATGGACCATTTTCCACCCCAACCCGTTGGCCCAATTGTAGGTACAGAATATTGTAACCAAAATTTGTAAATGAACAAAAAACACCAGGCGGGTTCCTTGTTACAATATGTGCATCTTTTGGAGACAATAACACTCTGAATTGATGTGTTATATTTGAGAATGCCTAAGTAGGATATTATATAGTCTTATCTGTAAAGTTAATTTGGAAATCAGAATTGCTTGTGTTATATTTGTCAATGTTCTGCTTCAAATCACATTTGTTGGTACACCTTGTAATAATCCTAGTTGTAATGTTACTTTGGATAGCCATTTCAATCTTTGAACAAGGTTAAACCTTTTCCAGTACTTCAATGGCACAGTTCGAGCATGCCATTTCATTCTTTTAATAGAGAATCATTGTATTTGTTACTTTAACATATTTTTAACTGCCCGAGTTAAATAATGCAATGTAGGTGCAAGAACTATGTTCATAGCCTTCGGGATTTATTTTATCGGAGAAATGTAACTTTTGTTGGTATGGACATAAGGGAAGACATCAAATTGATGTAGAAGGAATTGTTGTACATTCCAGAAGGTAAACACATCAACATCCAAGACATCTTCAAACTAAAAGGTCATGGAAATAGGGCTGGGATGGCTACCATGGCTGGAAACCTCATCCACCCCAGGTACGGTGGCATGAAGGATTCCTTTGTCAAGGACACTGCCAAATGCCAAGGCGATGACTACTGTGAATGGAAGCCACTTGCAGAGAAGAACCTGGAGTATGCTACCACTGATGGATATGTCGCATATGAACTGTTTCGCATCATCAATCTAGTGACCCAGGGTACTCCTTCAAACAAGGGGTCCTAGCATCGTCGTGGTGATTAGAACTAATCTACCATAACATCTGCAAGAAGCTAGTCATGTTTGTTGGCAGTAGTATGTGTTTCTAACTCTAAAAATAGTGTAACGTGTGTGAAGAAAACTATGTGTCCTGTCTTTTGATTTATAATTATCAAGATGCATTGGTATAACTGGTTATGGTCAACACATGAGTTTGGTTCATAATCCAGCAAGTTTTCCCAAAATTATGAATAATGTAGTACACATATCTAATCCTCAACATATGTGTCATAATCAGAGTTCCTGCCTTCAGCATCATTTGCAAGGTCTTCCAGGTTGTAAACATGTTCATCATCACTTCTGTCCATGTCTTCTATACTATTGTCTTCCTTTTCTAGATCTTGGACAAATCTTGCTGCAACATGTTCCACTTTGTCTAGACGATCAATAGCCTCGACATCATCATCTTCATCTTCTTCGACATCTACATGTTGAAATCTACGATCCATTTGACATATGTCCTCTTGGTATGCCAAGTTCTCTTGATTAGTAGCTTCATTACCAAATTCAATTTCTGGTACATCATAGACATTCCTATTGTTGAATGTCTGCAAAATTTTCCAAGGGAAACCAAACTCAATATCTTCCAAATAAAAACATGATTATGCTTGATCTGCCAATATGAAGGGGCCATTCTTGTACCAAAGAACAGAAGTATTAACACTTTTGTAGTGTCCATCATCTTTCATCTTCAATTTGTTGCTATCTAGATCAAACCAGTCATAGCGAAATAGGAATAATGATCTAGGACCATGCTTATTAGGCACATACTTGAGCTCTAGAACTTCCTATAGAACACCATAAAACTCATTATCTTGTTGAGCACCAACATATGCCTTATTCATTACCCCACAATTCTGAGTTCTTAGGTTCTTCTCCCGAGCAACCGTACGAAACCTAGCACCCTTTATATTGCAAGTAGAGTGTACAATTACACGCTTGTCCGGCCCATCTGCAAGTGACTTCAAATCTTCAGATGCATTGTTCAGTTGAGTCACATGGTTTTTAAACCATGTTGGGAACACTTTCTTGAGTGCATCATCTATGTTATTAGCACCCCTAATAAGTAATTCTTCTCGGCAAACGCTGAAATAAACAAATAAAAATGAGATAGTGTGATATTAAGTATAAGTGCCAGCAATTATTTATGCATAATCATGTCCAAAAAACTTACTTGATATAAGGTTCTGCCTCTTCACAATTGTCCAGAACATACCAAACCATTTTATCAAATTCCTTCTCAAAAAAGTTCAAATATGATTTTCCAAACCCTTTGGCTCCATCAGAGAAAACTTTGAACTCATCAGCACTAACTCCCCTTTGGATATCTTGGTTCCTTTCAGCTTTGTTAAATCTTGTTTCCATGTCATCATTAAAATATCTAGAGCAAAATGTGATGCACTCATCGATGATATACGCTTCAGCAATTGAACCTTCGGGCCTTCCTTTGTTACGAACAATATACTTAAGATAACCTAGTCTTCTCTCAACTGGATACAACCAGCCATAATGGACAGCCGCCCCTTAGAATAGCCTCCTCAGGAAGATGAACAGCTAAGTGCACCATGATATCAAAAAATGCGGGGGGAAGATCTTCTCAAGTCTGCAAATAATTAAAACTATCTTTACCTTCAGTCATTCCACGACCTTGACATGAAGAGTTCTAGAACATAACTCTCTAAAAAACTCCCCAAATCAGCAATAGCCTCATACATTTCTTTTGGTGCAACGCCTTTCAAGCCAGCTGCCAAAATACGCTGCAGAAGAATGTGGCAGTCATGTGTTTTCATATTATGTACTTTTCCAGCTTCAATATCCACACACCTTTCCCAGTTTGAACAAAAACCATATGGGAACCTAGTTTTTGCCAAAACCTGCAAACATGTTTCTTATTTTCCTTTTCAAGCGTCCAGGGGGCATGTGGCTTCAAACAACTATCCCCTTCTTCTTCCATCCAAAATTTCATCCTAATGTTCATTTTCTTCAAATCAACTCTAGCACTGATAGTGTCCTTGTTTTTTCCATCAATTTCAAGGAGTGTACCTACTATGTTGTCATATATGTTCTTCTCGATGTGCATCACATCAAGGTTGTGTGATAACAAAAGTGTGGACCAATAAGGTAAATCATGTAAGCTGACCCTAAGGTGCCAGGTTGGTTCACCTTTAACAACACGCTTGCGCTTCTTACGAGTTGGATTTTTACCATGTATGTAATCCTTAACTTATTCTAGCTTCTCCTTTTTTCTTCTGCACTCAACTACCTTGGTGGATCCCTCTTCTCAGCTTTACCATTGAACAATTTACTTCTCCTATAGGGGTGATCCTTAGGAAGCAACCCACAATGTCCAATGTACCCAATTTTGTTTTTCAGTGGCTCATAGCAAGGATTCTCATCACAATACACACAAGCATAAAATCTTCTAGTGCTACAGCCAGATATGGTAGCATACCCTGGATAGTCATGAATAGACCATAGGAAAGCATCATGCAATTTGAAGTCATCCTCTACAAGAACATCATATGTGTTAACACCTGCCCATAGATTCATCATATCTTTAATAAGAGGCTGCATAAATACATTAAAATCCTTCCCTGGTGAATATTTCCCTGGTATAAGCAATGACAACATAAAGTTGGATTGATCCATGCACATCCATGGTGGGAAGTTATATGGAATCACAAATACTGGCCACATATTATATGAAATGCTCATGTTACTGCTATAGGGGTTGAATCCATCTGTGGCAATGCCTAGCCGTATGCTCCTGGGGTCATCGGAAAACCAACCAAACTTCTCATCAAAGTGTTTCCATGCCTTTCCATCAGCTGGGTGCCTTAAAACATCATCCCCAACAACCCTCTTATCTTTGTGCCACCTCGTATGTGTTGACAATTCTGTTGAAACAAAAAAACTTTGTAATCATGGAATTATAGGAAAGTACCTCAAAACCTTGTGAGGCACCTTCTTGATTCCATTTGGGTCTCTCCATCTAAAAAATCCACAGACAAGACAATGTGTATTCTTCTCATGATCTCCCCAAAACAAAGCACAATCAAACTTGCACACATGTATAGTCTCATAACCAAGCCCAACTTAAGAAAGTACTTCCTTGGCATCGGCATGAGATTTTGGGAAATCCACCCATGGCAAAGCATCACATAATAGGGAAAGAAAAAGATCAAATGCTTTGTTTGTGACCTGGTTGTATGTTTTGATATGAAGAAGCCTCATAATAAATGCCAACCTTGTATAAGTGTTGCATCCCTCATGAAGCTCTCTCTTGGCTTCTTCCAGTAGCTTTGAAAAAAAATTAGGCTCATTACAACCTTTCTTTCTAGACTTCTTCAACTCAGGAACCATATTATATGCATCATCAACATAATTATTCTCATTAAATTCATCATATTCTTCATCATTGTCACTATCATATGCACCATGACTCTCATTGTGCTGGCCATCACTATCGTTTTCATTATCACTAAATGTCTCCCCATGAAATATCCATTTATTGTAATGTATAGACATACCATTACAATTTATGTGTCGCAACACTTCTTTCTGATCAAGAGGTATAAGATTAAGGCAACGAGTGCACGGGCATAAAATTGTTTCATCTGCTGTCTTATGTTCTCGCACAAACTTGAACTCTTTACAACCTTTCATGTATGGACCTGTGAACTTTTTCCCATTCTTAATCCAATCACGACCCATTACCTACAATACAACTTATAGAATAAAATTCATTATCAGTAGTAATTACAAATCATTAATACTAATATAGAATTCAATATTTGCAAACGCATAAACTAATCTACATGTGATACATGATATGAAGATTACATAGTTACATCATTCGACTGGTTGAAAACAATAATAACTATACAATCTGTTGGCACTATCACACGATCTAACCTTTTAAATTGTGTGAACCTGATTTTGAAAGGAAAATTTAATAGATCAGGTACAAGCCGACATGTAAACGAAACTAACCTCCTGGCAAAGCCTACCCATGTGCCACCTTCCAAATAGCCCTCCGATTAACTGCATTAGCCATGTCCATGACCTCTCCTACTATTAACAGCAACCGGTATCGGATCGACGGCAACCATGCTTGCCTCCTCCTATCCCGCCTCACACCGCCTCGACTTGGAAGGACTCTCACGGCAACGTGGTTTTGTCAGGTCTTTCATACTAATCACACAGTTAAAGATCATCTAATTATTACATATCCTATAACAATTCATTTCTATTACAAAATTATTCGACAACTATACATGGCAAACACATTACCTCTACTGTAGCAGCAGCAACACTAATCAACTCGCGATTGAGAGCTCAAACCCCATGTAAGACAATCTTTTACATTTAATTTCTTTGCCTCATTGTTTTATAAAGCGTCATTTAAATTTTGATAAACTATTTTCCCCTACTAACAACTTGGCCCCGCATGATTTTCAGTGACAATTTAAATGCACCACGATAAATTTTGTCACCAACATCGACAACCCACCCGGAAGAGTAATCCATGATGATATAACAATGAAAAAATGCTAAATCGTCGTGCATTACGCTTAATCCTTGACCCCATAACCAAACCGTTAACGATTAAGATAATATATGACGGCTCACAACTTTGTCAACAAGCCATTTTGTCAATAAATATCACATATGTTGTAGTGTGAAAATAAGAGCGTTGCCATTTCTTATCCGAGTGTAAGCCATAAACCCGGGGACATATGGATTTCTTCCGGGGCACTATGGTGGCTTCTCCGCACTGAGTCAATGTTTTCTCACCCGCGGGGATATCCGGGCCAGGAATGACTTGGGACCAAAACTGAAACTATTTGTCCCACAAGTTTACAGAAGGCTAGAGGCCGAGATAACCCTCAACGCAAGAAATGAAGGCAGAGAGGGATCCTATGGTGTTAGCCGGAAGGTGATGAGGTTGAAGGCCAAAAGTTTTGAAGAACTTAGAAAAATTGCTAAGGGGAAGAGCGAATCCGCGTTCGAAGTGGGAAACGAAGACAACGAACTCACCGGTAAAGGCCTCTGGTGTGAGCTCACGGCGGGGAGGCGACATTCGACCTCCGCCCTAGTCATGTCAGAGCCCTCCCAAGATCCACTCTTGGAGGCCTCCTATGTTCTTCTTCCTCGACGAGAACCACATCTTAGTAATCCATCTCCTCATCAGAGGAGGGAAAATATTGACGCGGTCCCGTGGTGGTGGCGGAATTGCCCGCGCAGAATGGCTCAGCAGCGTGCAGTCACAAGAAGTAGTGGGGCAGCGCAGCGGCGTTTGGGCAAAAAGCAGAGAGCGGTGGTGGCGCAAGGAAGAAGATGAGAGGGGGAAATTGAGGGTGAAAACAAGGGCTTTCCCCCGCTCCCCAATATAAAGGCGCGGTGGTGCCTACGATAGTGCGATCAGTTATGCGGCACAACCACATCGGGGGTGTGTATCCGGTGGAACCGCCCCTCAAAGCGTGCCACCTAGAAGGTAACGACACACCTCGCCACAGCCCAATCTAGCGGTTACAGCGGGAAATGAGGTGCTGCGCGAGGATGTGACTGGTGCCAGTGATAACTGACGAACATGACGCGGCTACAATACAATATGTCACTGTTTGGGACAAAAATTAGGCAAAAGCATGATGATTATCTAACACAAGGGACAAAATAAATATAAAAGTGTAGCTCAAGAAAGCTATGAAGCACACAAGCAAAATAGCTAAGTGTTGGTATGTGATTTGGGTGCCGAGATATAACTCGGTTCTGGCGAAAAAAAAGTTGGTTTCGGCAAGAGAGCACAAATAATAAGTGCCAAGTTATAAATAACACTGGCTAGCATATATATGTCGGATAAGAAAGAGAAGTTTCATATAAGTTAAAGGAACCTGCCGGGGCGTATCAGTTAACACTGCTAGACCTCGACAGCTTCGGGGACTAATGTCGGGGGATGACCCCTGGTAGGGTCAAGCAATGGTAAAGATAAGGTTGACCTGGATTAAGGTTTACCTACTTTGGGTGGCCGACATAGGCCGGCACACCCATGCCGAGTTATATGGGCCGACATAGAAAGATATGCCAGCTTAATGTGTGTTATTTCTTGTATGCAGGTTTATCCTCGCCGATTCACTTCGGCCAGGACCGAGATATAGGTTGGCATATGATTATGCAGGCCTCAAGGTCAATGGAGCTGTCCATTCCCAGGAAATCCAGAAGAGGTAAGCACGTTCCTGGCAAGCGTGCCCCTAAATCTCGGAAGCATGGGTTGCGTCGAGGCTTTCCCGTAGGAGATAATGTCAGAGAGACCGTTGGAGGTCATGGGCACGTCAAGTCTCATCACAGACAAGAACGGCATCTACGTCGAAGCAACGACTTTGGTGACAGCATATTCATAGCATATTCCATGCCAGGTCAGCCGTAACATGTTACCTGGGCACCCCTTTATAAGGTGCACTAGGGCCTCGGAGTAGAGGAGGGTTCACTGGTTACCAGAGCACGCATAGAGCACTAAGAGAGGGAGAGCAATTCATCTTCCTCCTCTCACATACAGATCAAGGAGCCATTGTAGCTTCAGTGTTGATTATATTATAAGATCTAGAGGAAGGAGTAGGGGTTTTATCTCACTAGGAGAGTCCTGAACCTAGGTATATCATGTGTAATTGCACTTGTTTGTTTTTGCTTGTGTGCAGAATCACTACACTCTCTCTGCCCGGATTCCACCAGCGTCCATACGACCCCATCTCAAGCCTACCCATGGCATCTGCCGTGACACCACCACGACACAAGACTTTCAGGAAACAACACCACCTATGAGGTTAAACACATATCCCGTTTTTGCTTTCATCTCATCAGCAGCAGAGATCCAATTCGCATCACAATGCCTTTAGGTACTGACGGTTGTTCGGTATAATGAAGTACATACTTCATAGTACCTTTCAGATAGCATAACTCTTTCAACAGCATGCGCTCATCACCCGGATTGGAAACAGACCGACTCAGCTTGCACATGGCAAACTTGATGTCAGACCTTGTAGCGCTAGCTGGGTACTCCCTCTGTTCGGAAATATAAGACGTTTTAGTTTTGTGCAATGAGTGTATCTAGACACTTTTTAGTGCATAGGTTCACTCTGAACCTCTACGAACCTATACACTAAAGATATCTAGATACATTCGATTCACAAAGTTAAAACGTCTTATATTTCCGAACGGAGGGAGTACATGAGTGAACCAATGACTTGAGAGCATCTCAGTTGGTTCTTAGTTGTGCCTTCGAATTTTAGAATCCGCACACTAGGATCATATGGTGTTGGAGAAATTTTGTAGTCCGAATATCCAAAACGACTTAAAACTTTCTCAACATAATGAGATTGCAGAAGCGTAATCCCACCCTCGTTAAGAAACAGTAAAATGGAACCACCTACTAGTCACCTTCTAGCCCTACAATTATTACGTTAAACATCTCAGATGGACCGGTCGTTCCGCTAAGCATCCCTGGGTCTTATCAGGCCGCTGCTCTGAAAATCAAGTTGGGTGACCTCTTATGAACCGGGCTGATTTCACCGTCTAATATTTCTGATGGGCTGCGAGCTGCTCGTCGTGGGCTCTGTTCACTAGGACGAGCACCTTCTCGGATGTCCAGTTCTTTCACAGGAGGCGGCATCGACTGAGTGCGAATTTTTCTATTGGTGCATGAGGAGCTGAGGATGCTGCAACTTCTCGATTCCCAATTGCCGCACCTCGATCTGGTAAATTTCTGCTTTGTTTTTTTAGTCAGTAGCTAGATCGGGGCTGGGCTGCACCGGTCCCTGTGGCCTCTTGGTGCTCCATGCCTCCATGGGAGATTAGTCTTGCAAGCAAGCCATGGCTACGTGATAATTCTGTTTTTGTCCTAGATACTCCCAAGTTACGTTGATAGAGATATGGCATGCAGCCACTTGTTATTAAATGTTTATGGGGCACTGCTATGTAGATAATACTAATAGATAACATTCAGAAACAACAACTGTTTGAATATCATGTAGTACTAAATTGGGCAAAAATAAATTCAGACAAAGCTAAAAAAATGTAGCCGTATTACATTGGTACAAATGATGCCTGGTAGTTATCTCGAGCGAACAACGGATTTCTGATTTATGTTTGATTATATTTTGCTAGAAATGACTTGTTTTCCTTCGTAATTCTGTAGGTGATACAACCTTTTTTGTGGATGTTGGGGAATCATGAGACTCAACAGATCAATGTAAGTAAGTACAGAAGAAAGTTATAAATAGGAGAAGGCCTGGAGAAGTATTACTTCCCTAAGTAACCAGTTTACATATTATTCCAGCCAAAGTAAAAGGGAAGAGAGATTTGTTTTTCCTCGGTCACAACGGTCGAAACATAGAAGGTTTGTATGAATTACTACCTCCGTTCCAAAATGTAAGCCTTTTTAGATAGCTAAATTAGCTTTTTAAAAAGGCTTATATTTTGGAACGTAGGTAGTATTACATAATGTGTTCTTGCATGAAGTCTATCATTTCATGATATTTGTAACATTCATATCTATTCAAATTTATTTATGGGTCATGTCTCACCAAGGATGGGCATGGCAACGCGTGCCTTCATGGTCTAATTATCTCTCAATAGCTTGATGTTCAAGAAAACATCAGCCATACCAAGGTCTTTGATAAATCATGAATATGATGTGCACATACTGATATTTGATAATGCAAACATACAGTACTAGATAGATAGTAGAAACATCTACACAAAAGACTTGTACTGTGCACATAGAAATAAGTAGGAGAGGGATAAACATAGTGTACCCTCCGGAGGTCCGAATTGGGCTGCCTCCTGCCAGAAAATGTTCAGTAAATGATACTGCTAAATGCATACTTCAGTAACTGCTTCTATGAATTATATGCCAACTTTAGTTAAGATACAAAATTAACAATAATCAGGACTCCAGTGTACATTGAGCACTTGCTTCTTCGCTTCAGGGTAAAGCCGTTGGGTTATTCTGCTAGATAGGTAGTCCATGGTTGATTTATAGATTTAGCTACATGCATATGCAAGACATCATATTTGGATGCGGTGCTTAGTATATGCTGTTCGCCTCCATCCATAATCCTTGTATTCTGGGATGTGAGTATCTATATTTTCGTGGATCGATGGTAGTTCTTCGGGGATGTAAATTTCTACATTTATTTATGGATAAACAAACATGATTTCAGGTGCACCGTGGTTGGTTGCAAATAGGCATTGGAAACAATGGTTCGGTCTATCTATCTTTAGCAGCTTGTGATTTTGCCATTGATGTTTATATTACTACAGATTTTATCCAAGAGTTCCGAGACTCATGACCAGAGTAAACCTTGAATATTTGATGTAGATGCACTTGGGAGAATTTGTTGTCATGTAAATGAACCATGAATTGTGAAAATTATTGTAATTGCTTTTGTTGGAACAACCCATCCTATACATTGGTCTAACATAATTTCGAAATTTCCAACATGTATCTATACTATTAAAAGGCTTATGGTCTTGATGGTAGGTCGCTCGTAAACTACCCATATTGTTTTAATATTTACGTCATATACCACCCCTAAGTAAATTACTTACCGGTTTGATTTCCGGTTTCTTGTTTTATGGTAGGACACGAGTTCCGCAGGTTGATCTCCCGGGTGTTCCCCACAATAGTCTGGCCGGAGGGCTTGTTCGCGCTGTCCGCATGAGGCCGCGGCGTGCGGATGGGCATGTGAGAGTTTTAGGCATTAATTCGGAGCTTGTTTTTGGCGCTTCCTGAATTCCCCCGTCCTCCCTTTCCGGTTCCCTCGCCTGCTGATTCCCAAGCACAACAACTTGCTTAGCATCTTTCTCGTTGGAAGCACTTGCCTTGTACTGCACTATCATTCGCATCCGAGACGTGAGCTCTCAGTCTGAAGGTGTGATCATGGACAGAACGGCTACGTTCATGATTGAAGTTTGCTAGGCTATTCAAGAATTTGCGTTGGATTTGATTCTGATGCATATTTCAATCTCCATTACCTTGTCATGAGATTATATATGTGTGAGGCAATGGAATACGATACTGCAAGAGAAGAAGCACATGGAATATAAATATTTATCTCCATAATGTACATGCAACAAAAAAAATCCATGTGAAATATGGATCCAGTAGTTCCATACTTTGATCCACGTATACTATTCATATCTTTCTTTGACAATATATACTCCCTCCATGTGAAAATGGATGTATCTATACTATTTACTGTCTAGATACATCTAAATTTAGACAAATTCGTGACGTCTATTTAAGGAGGAAGTATGATGCTACATATGCTCAGTTTTTCCATCCAATTCTTTCTGCGTTTCTTTCTATAACGGACAAAGAGAAAGAAATGTTTGAAGGTAAAATAAAGACACAAACACATAAGATTTCATATCATTTTGCTTTTATGTTGCTAAAAATGACAATATGCGCATAGGAGATATGTCATTGTAGTTGTATTGTCTGATTGTCTCAGCATTGGTTCTACAAGTGTTGCTTGGAGAATATCACTTGCATTCAAATTCTAGAAAAGTGCACTTGAGGGGTGTTTCTTTCATAAATTTTGTTGAAGTCGGTGGTGTTCGTCCGTCACTAATTTTGTCCGTCATTTCACCCGGAGGACAAATGAGGACGACATCACGTGCAAGGTATGGGAGGAGGCACACATGGGAGCATCGAGGCTAGCGGGGCTGGGGACTACCGACAGAAGATCGACGTCGAAGCTTCAAGACCAACATGAGATAGAGGAGACGGAAACATGGGGTTGAGCGATCGCGGGGATAGAGGACGGCCAGGACCGCGAGGTGGCGAGATACGCTACTCCGGCAGCAAGGTGGAGCCGCACAGAAAGGAAGAGAACGGGGTTGAGGGAGCGTTCTAGCGAGACGAGAGAGATGACAAGCAGCAACTGGGTAGGTGGGCGAACAAGATCACGTGGAGAGGGAAATGACGGGAAGGTAGTGCAAAGTAGCCAGGAGAGCCGGTGGGGATCTAGGGTTTCGGGTGTCTATGTGAGTTGGGCCTGCCGCCTGGCACTCTTGGGCCTAGCCGGTTTGGTTGGTGCCTTTCCCTTTTTGTTTAAAAAAAATCCTTGTTCCATTTTTAGAAAAGAGGGAGAGAAAGTGGACGTTTGACAGAGAGCTCGGCTCAAGGTTTATGTATTTATATTTATACGTGTGATTGTTTTTAAAACCCGTAGCATCGCACGGGCATTCAGCTAGTCTATTTCTATATTATTAAAAGTCTTACTGTCTTTACGGTCTTGATGGTACGTCTTGATTTTTAGATCATTTTACCCATTGCAGTTCGGAGCTATTATATAACTGCCGCTGCAAAGTAAAATTGTCTGGTTCGGTGAAAAGAAAAAAAATCCCCAACCGCCGCCCTAGTTAGAGCGACCGAGCGGCCAGAGACTCTGCGCTCTTCCCCGAGCTCTCTGGCCCAGATCGAGCGACCTGCGGACCAGGCGATGACCTCCCTGCAGCGCATCCGGTCACGTCCTAGCGCCACCACTAGCCACCGCTCTTCTCTGTTGTCCCAAGGCCGGAGAAAATCGAGCCCGCCGTTGCTCGAATCTGATCCCACCGTCCGAATCGATGTGTCGGCACTGCTGGAATTGACCTGACTCGAGGTGCCTTCTAGAGATCGAGCTCATCACCACCAGCCACCGCTCTTCTCTATTGTCCCAAGGCGGGAGAAAATCGAGCCCGCCTTCTAGATATCGAGCTCGCCGCGACGCTGCTGGAATTGCACCCGCGGCCGGACTCACGCTCGGCGCCTTCTAGAGATCGAGCTGTAACCTTCCACCACAAATAGGAGTTGTCGGACCTCCTCCCTCACGATTACCCGCAGTGGGACTTATTCTCTCACCACAAACGGGACCTGCAGAGAGGAGATCCTTTCTCTCAGCCACAAATGGGACCTGCAGAGAGGAGATCCTCCCGCACGAACCAGCTCAGGCTGAGCCCCTGAGCTTGATTACTCACAGCTAGGGATGTTTCCGCTGTGTACTGTGCCATCTCTGCGCAAAAAACTGTACTTTTAATATTTCTCAATGTAATAACTAAAGTATTCGACACTACTTATATGAGTTTAATTCAGTTCCCATGGCACAAGCTGCAGATCGGTAGATCAACGGTGGGTGGTGCTGCTATATGAAGAAAAAAGCTATTACTGTTTCATGCAAAGGTAAAGTGCTTGCTTAATTTTCTTATCCTCTTTTTTTAATCCTCTAACACAGGATTTCAATCTTGAAGATTTTTGTTATTACAAAAGTTGGAGAGGAGAAGATTGTCCCAACCACTATATCTAATTATATACTCCCTCCTCCGTCCTAAAATAAGTGACTTGAGTTTATCTAGATACACATGTATATCTATATAATAAAATATGTGTAGAAACATACGAATCTAGTCTATACTATTAAAAGCCTTATGTTTTGATGGCTGGTACGTCGTCCCAAAACTACTCCTCAACTTTAAACAATTTATGACAATGCCACCGCTCAGTAAACTAACCGGTTCAATTTCTCTTTCCCGCTTCTCGTGTTCCTATGGCCGGCGCTCCGGACCGAACAAGTCGCTAGCAGCAACGCCGCTCTACAACGAGGCCCAGCTCGCCGGCATGCGGACGAACTCCTCCGCCTAGATATCCTCCCAAAGGTCGCGGCTGAGCCAGGCTGACATCCAGTTTCCCGGCGGCGGAACTTGACCGAGGTCGCAGTCATGCGTCTGATTTGTGACCTGCCGCACCTCTGAGCGCTTGCTCTTCCCCGCCCCGTGCGCCACGCCGTCTCCCATCCCCGGTGTCCAGAACCTGCACTTATGGTGCGGCAAGCTCCACAAGGACGGGCTTCATTTTTTTTTTGGAGAAATTAGCAGTCCATGTTGAGTCCGTCTACTTGTGCCCTTTATTCCTCCATGTTTGTTTGATTCTATCTTGTGTTATTTACTCATTTACTTGAATATAGTTCGGTTCAGATCAAGTAATTAAGATGCGTGTAATCTGGGCACGGAAGGTGTTTGTTCTAATTCCTCTATAGAAGTGCAATATTTGGTGGCTCATTTCTTTGTTTACGAACCTGAGGTAGGCTCCTAGCTTCCTCTCGGCATGCCTCACTCCAGCTCGACTTCCCGCAACACAAGGGTCCCAAGCCACTAAATTGTCCTACTGACCAGCTATGCTGCATGTGGGAGCGGCGGCATGGCCTACTGGCTTGTAGCTGACGAGATTGGGCACGACATCCGACATGTATATTACATGGCGGCGATTCGTGCGAGTGCGGTGGCTCTGTGTGCCACGGCGGCTATCCAACATGCAGCTTCAAAAGGCTTTTTACAACTACTGGCGGTAAGATACTAGGCAAAGAGAGGTATCTGCAGCGGTACTGATGGATTGAGTTGTTTGCTCTCGCCTTTCTTTACTGACCGTACGCACCAAGGATTGGGAGGAGCATCCGGCTACCACTAAATTTTCCTGGCTGGGACTTAATTAATTTCCTACAGTACATATTTGCTTGCACGATTTTCGGTATCCAATATTTTGTAGTAATTTATTAATTTCGGACAACCTAAACGAGTATATGTACACTTCTTTTAGTTGGATGCTAATCTGCTATGACACATTGATATACACGCAGATGAGCAGCATATACTCCTTTGTGCATCGTTGTAGGAATAATTAATTCCACTGGGTACCAACTTTTTTTTAGGGAACAGCCGGACGAACCAGCTGTGAAGCTTTATTAATCACCAACACATATTACATCATTTAACAGTTTAGGAACAATGAAACTAGAGGCTTTAGAAACCCAAATACAAGAGGAATTATGAATAAAACTATCCCTAGCTAGCTCGTGAGTGACCTCATTTGCTTCCTTCGGACACTACTTGCATTAAACAGTTCCTATATTGGACGCTAGGTCGATGCAATCAGCAAACAATGCAGAAGATTCACTCCACCAAATTTGTTCATGGGTTCCAATTGATCCTACTTAGCACATGACAAAACAAATGAAGTCAATGCCTAATCAATGGAGACCAAAGTTTTTACCATGGCCACCATATCTGTTTCGCCCCCTTTCCCCCATCATATTCCCCCACCAAAGGGAAGCCAACTAACAAAGAAAAGATAAAAGAAATTGTCTTAGATCACAAAGAATTCTGATTGTTAATATTTAGGAAGGAAAGAAGTAATCAACAAAGTTAGAAAACATGGCTAAAATAAGGAATGTTATTTCGTAGCAACACAAGGGCATTTGGAACTTCAGCATGACCAGCGTAGTTATCCGCAATGAGATTGTGCTGGTCTACAAGAGGTACATTGATGAATGTGAGGTGTGAGTAAATATGCATGAAACATCAAAGAAATTTCCATCTACTCGGCATACAAATGCATAGAGCTTCGATTATAATCCGTACAACTGAAAAGGCTTGCTTGTAATGGATGATTCGGTGTAATGATAGGTGATCTTATTGTTTGTTAGTAGCAAACCTTTAGATAAATATGAAATTGTGTCAACGGATAACAAATATGTTTCTAAAGGCAAAGGAATAGCCGATTTCATATCTTATAGCAAGATTCATACTTAAAAATACCGAGTTGTTCAAATGACTATCTATTTTCGTCCCTTAAGTGGTGAAATTCTTCGTGCCCTAAAAAATTCGATCAAAGTAAATACGTAGCACACAATGGGATAAACAATCCTTGAGATAATTACAATTGTTACAGCCTTACATAAACAAAGGGCGAAATAAGTTGGAAAGAGAATTGGTATTCGTCATGTATGAAATGTCGTCTCATATCTACAACTGTTTCAGCTCACTGTTCAATTTTTTAATCCCGTAGCAACGCACGGGCATTCAGCTAGTTTATATATAAGAAGCACAATATTAGAAAGTTATGATTTGGAGTTATGTCCACCAGGCTCGTGGACTCTCTTTTATACGAAAAACGATCCCCTTCCCCCGGACGATGATCGTCCGGGTCTTACGCGTCGTAACTCCCAGCGAAACGTTCTGCCGGACCCACCACGGTCCCGTCTTCCTTATCGCTTCCACGGGAGCGAGACCGAGACCAAATCGACCACCGCGTCCCCCGCCGGCCTCGTCTCTCCTCGCCGGCCTCACCTCCCTCCCTTCCCCTCGGCCTCGCCTCCCCTCCCCTCCCCTCGGCCTCGACTCCCCTCCCATGGTGACTGGGGCCAGCACCGCCGCGCGACTTCCCTGTTGCCACTCGCCTCCTCGGCCCTCTCCATCCTTCATGCGGCCTCCAATCCGGCCATCACTTGCAGTTCCTCCGCGCGCGCCGGCCGCGCAGCCGGTTTCTCCTCCGACGCCGGCCATTAATGCGTCCCCTAGTCCCGACTTCCGCGCCATGATGCAGGCCCCCGCTACCGCGACCTCCGCCGCCCAGCCCCAGCTCCACTGGACGCAACTCCAGCTCCAATGGAACATAGTTGATGCTCCCTATGGCGCCCCATATTGCTCCATGCGGTGTTGCAAAGGGATTGGCCACCATCGTCGCGGCGGGGAACTTTTTTGCTACAATGGCATAATTGTTTTGCTACATACGTTCTGGACTTTTGTTATAATTATATAAAACGTTTGCTACAATGTTTTCCGGCGAGGTCTCCCGGCAAAAGTCTCCGGCGAGTCTCCGACGAAGTCGATTTTTGCTACATTAGCACATTTTGTTTGCTACCATCGTTTTATGGTTTTGCTACATTTGCGCAAAGTGTTTGCTACAATGTCTCCGGCGAGAGTTTTTCTGGCGATGTCTCCGGCGAAGTAGGTTTTTTGCTATATTAGAAGAACTTTTTTGCTACAACCATAGTGTGGTTTTGCTTCAACAATGTCAACTTTTTGCTACAAGGTCTCCGGCAAGAGTCACCGACGAGTTTTTTCCGATGATGTTTCCGGCGAAATCGGTTTTGCTACATTAGTACAATTTTTTTGCTGCATGGTCTCCGGCGAGGTCTCCGGCGAGACGTTCTATTTCTAGAACGAATCGTTTTTTGCTTCGGAAGCAAAAGCGGGAACATATGTAGCAAAAATGGCGCGTTCTGCAGCAAAAGCGGGATTTGGAGGGACACGTGGCGCACGGGGGAGGAGGACGATGGGAACCCGTAGCATCGCACGGGCATTCAGCTAGTTTATTTATATATAAGAAGCACAATATTAGAAAGTTATGATTTGGAGTTATGTCCACCAGGCTCGTGGACTCTCTTTTATCTTTACTATTAAAAGGGAGTTAGTGATCGTAGGTCACCCTCAAACATCAAACATTGGAGTAATCTGGACCGTATGATTTATATCCAATGATACAATGAGTCGTCCCAATACTTGATTTAGATAATTACGATTATCTACCACCGCTAAGTGGAAAAAGGCGGTTCAGAAGCTCATAAACCCCAACTAAAAAACATAAACACGGGCCACCACACATCATCTGCCGACCTCCTCCCATGAACCCTAGCACAGGGTCCATACGCCGCCACCCTCCCATCTCGCCCTAGTCGCCCTCCCACCGCCATTAACGGCCTGGGAACCTCCAAGGCGGACGCCCTCCTTCCGGAGCGCTTCGAGCCTAACATGGTCTGACATCAGCGCAGCAGTCCAGCACGCGCGCCCAAGCCCCAGTCCCAGATCCTTAGGCGGCGGTGCAGGTCCCTCCTCCGTCGGGGTAGGGTGTCGTGGTCTTCTCGCCCCGCCGCCCTCTCCTGCCCTTCTTCGCTCTGCAGGTACGTGAGGTGACGAACAGGACATGGGCGACCGGCTCAATCCGTCCAGGGGCGACCGACGCTGCCAGGTAGGCCTCCATTAAATCGCCTCTCCAATTCCCCATTGTCTTGCAGCAGATAGAAGCGGGAGCTAGGCCAAGTGGTCAAGTCGCCGGTGCCGCCGACTTCGTGCGCGACCGTAATCACGTCTGAAGGGGAACACCTGGCTCGCCTCCATCCTGCATTTGACGGCCGCAGCGAGAGCAGAGTTGTCGACGTGGGCGACACCGAGCGAAACACTGAGTCGGCCTTGATCCAGCAGTGGACGCCCACGGAGAGCGCAGAGTTGCTGACGCGGGCGGCGCCAAGCTGAACACCGGGTGGGCCTGGATCCTGCAGTGGCAGGCCGCTGCGAGTACAACCTTCGGCTGGCACATTTACCTTTGTTGCCTCCTTCTCTGCTGCCGCAACAGTGAACTTCATAGGTAACATGTGAGTTTCTCTGTAATTCTATACATCAGACTACTATTTAGGATGACTAATTTTTAAGGATTCTTTCTGATACGCATGCGAAGAGTGGTGGAATATTGCAGGCATTGACCGATCATGTGCATTGTAGTGTAGAGTTTGCGTTCATGTGTGCTCAGTCTGGACAACTTAATCTAAGTACTTGATTTTTGGACTAAGCTCAATTGATGGCTTCTTATCTTGCTTCTTCTGTCTTTGACCAAAGCACCGTTTAACAGTCGGGGCCTTAATTAATCTACCATGATCAAAGCACCGACAGTCAGTTAACAGTCATGAACTATATCTTTCATATGATTCTACACACTATATCTTTCATACGATTCTACACATTTTCTGAGCGTATTTTTTTCCTAGGCCATATTTCAATTAGAAAACAAGTTGAATCAAATGATACTTATATCTGTACCGAAGTAGTTTTACTTCTAGCAAGTAATATTAATTCATGTTGATTATTAAGAGGAAAAGTGTATATCTTAACAATATTAATTCATGTTCTCTCCTAGATTGAACTATCAAACTATTAAATTGTCAAAACTATTCTGTTTGTACTTGCATACAGGACACGTAGTTTTTTTTCACTTATGTTGGTTTCTAAAACACTACTATGTCTAACCTTTTGGGCTCACAAGTTAAGGATGGTGAGACAATCAAGCTAAATATGATGCTCTCAAGAGTACGTAGAAGACTCACAGGGGTGAAGAAGAGGCAGGTCTGATCAGGCCCTCTTTCAAGGTCATAATCAAGTTCCTATCATCAGGTAGAAGTATGGTTACTTCTAAACTGCATATTCTATTTTGTTGCAGCTCTTTGAGAATATGTACCTGGCAGTGTTATGAGATACATCAATGACTTTGACTATGCAGTGATTGTTCTAGCAAAATCATGGTTGAATTGAATAGCACGCTGAACAAATCAGTCCTCGATTTGATGTTGGTGTCAAGCCGTCAAGGAGATTGATGGATGGACTGCGAGGCTTCTTCTATCTCCGCAAGGCTTCTTCCATCTCCGTAGGTCAGTTACTTGATTGATCTTACCACCGATTGCATTGTTTATGAAACCCATCATCGCAAATAGGTCCGTATTATATATTAGACATTTTTATATTTGATAATTAACTTAAAATCTTATCACATTTTAAAACTATCTCATCGGTAAGATAGTGCCCTTGTGGCCGCTGCTATCTTATTTGACTGTTATATCAAGAGACGACTTTTGCCTAACAAAGGTGCTTCCATTAGGATCATTTTTATTTAAGGCTACAACATTGCGAGATAATCCATGCATTAGCATTATGAACTCTATCGCAAGTTCTTTAGTTGCTTGTTCTAAAAAGTGAAAGTTTGGTTTTTTAATAGGAATTGATTTGGTTGATGCATCATCAACCAAGTTTAAAAAAATAAGTCAACTGCTCTAGAGGAGATTGATCATTCTGTCTTAAACTGCTACTCTGAAACTTTCATTTCGTATCAAACTAGGGGTCTGAAACTTTGAGTTGAGTTTTTTTATCCCATTGCAGCACTAATTCGTTTTCCTGGAGTCAATAAAAATTTCATAGCTCGTGGTCAAGTTTGTAGCTTTCTCCTCTTGGCACACTGCTGATTTTCTTAGATTAATCAATTTTCCATTAATAGTATCTCCTCTTATATCATCAAAGACAGAAGAAGCAGTCCAGCACGTGTGCCCAGGCCCCGGTCCCAAATCCTCAGGCTGTGGTGTAGGTCCCTCCTACACGTAGGTAGGGTGTCGTGGTCTTCTCGCCCCGCCACCCTCTCCCGCCCTTCTTCATTCTACAGGTACGTGAGGGGACGGACATGACATGGGCGACCGCTCCATCCATCCAGGGGCGACCAACGCAACCAGGTAGGCCTCCTTCCGGAGCGCTTCGAGCCTGACATGGTCTGACATCAGCGCAGCTGTCTTATTTGACTATTATATCAAGAGACGACTTTTGCCAGACAAAGGTGCTTCCATTGGGATCATTTTTATTTGAGGCTATGACATTGGGAGATAATCCATGCAGTAGCATTATGAGCTCTACTTTTGTCAGACAAAGGTGCTTCAATTGGGATCATTTTTATTTGAGGCTATGACATTGCGAGATAATCCATGCATTAGCATTATGAACTCTACCAGAGGTTATTTAGTTGCTTGTTCTAAAAGTGAATGTTTGGTTTTGTATCAGGAATTGATTTGGTTGATGCATCATCAGCCAAGTATTAAAAATAAGTCAACTGCTCTACATGAGATTGATCGTTCTGTCTTAAACTGGTACTCTGAAACTTGCAGTTGGTACCAAACTTGGGCTCTGAAACTTTTAGTTGAGTTTTTTTTATCCCATTGCACCATAAATTCGTTTTCCTGGAGTCATTTTCTTATATTAATCAATTTTCCATTAATAGTATCTCCTCTTATATCATCAAATAGGAGCTTCCCGAGACATGCTACTGAATTTATTCCTGTAGCCCATTAATTGTCCATAGTTCTCTTTCGACTGTACATTTGCGTCCACCATAAATATTTAGAGTCAAAATATTCATACACATGATGTTTTACATATACTTATCTAATTAAAAAAGTCTATCCTTTATATAATACTCCATGACCATTTTGTTATATTGTCGATTCACTCTGATAAACGAGATTAGAATTCTTCGATGATTTGTTAATATGTGTTCTAATATTTCAGGTTGTTACCATCAAGTTGTTTTGATGTATAAATCTAAAAGAAGATTCAGTTATGTTTTCTCCCTGCCGTTGCAACATCATGATAAATCTCAATGTTGGGCACTGCATTTATTCAAGATTCTTAATGGATGTGTCATAGGCTACATTGATGGGGGGTGCAAGTGGCTAGCGGTGTAGTAGGAAGAGAAAACGTAGTGGCGGTGCACGGACGCTGGCAGGAACGAGGCTAAGAAGTGACCATAAAGCGAATGAGGAGAGTTGGGAAGGGAAGAGGATGACGTGGAAAAGGTCCCATTGTTGTTACTCTCTGGGCCTGCCTGGAGCACGATCACTCTCCAATCCATTCCTTTTTTGTTTCACTTTCAATTTTATTGGTATTTGTATGTCAGTTCTTCAAAAGTTGTAATCGAGCTTACGGAGATTGCAGAAAAATGCTCACTATTAGATTACATGCATGGATAGGTCTTTCATTGTCAAAGTTATCTATTATTTAATTTTCTGAATTTGGTGCTTCTCTGATGTGTTCTTATAGTTGCATGCTTCAGTTCTCTTGTTGAACAGATACCATTCGGACACTTGATGGTATCCTTTGCTATTTGATACGTTATGTATTCCCAGATGTTATTACTGATTTTTCTGCATGTAAGTAGATGAAATCTGGAAATGCGAGGCCCACATCCGGCCGCTGGGGATCGAATAGGGGGAGAGGGTGAGGGAGGTGCGGTGGCCGGCGGAGCAGCGGCCGGCAGTCGGGAACGACCCCATGGCGACGATGGTGGTGTGAAAAAGTGGTGAACGACCCCATGTGTGTGTGTGACATGTGGGCCACAGGGTGGATAGACCAGACGCATTTTTCTGTCCGTTTCACCGCAAATTCGGCCCAAGTTCCCCATGGCGACGATGGTGGTGTGAAAAAGTGGGGAACGACCCCATGTGTGTGTGACATGTGGGCCACAGGGTGGATAGACCAGACGCATTTTTCTGTCTGTTTCACCGCAAATTCGGCCCAAGTTTCGGAAGGAAATGGGGTTGTCCGGCCCAAAAAATGGACAAATCGTTATTTACGGGGTACCATTAGGTCGTGTGTTGTGTATTACCGGACCTGTTCGGACCGGCGCGGTCCGTTTGCAGGGAGCCGCTGGAGTCGGTCTAATTTCCCAATCCTAATAATAAAATTGTTTCTATTCTTTGTTGTTTCTAAACTGTACTCGGTAGAGGGACCATAACTTAGTTAAAATAAGTAAAGTGGAGTATTTAAATAATATACAATTGTCTTTTCTGCCAAGATGTAAATGAATTAGGTTTGAGTGTGGATATATGGGTCTCGAGCTACTCGGATTCCTTTTTTTTAATCGTTCAAAAATGTAAAAAAATTCTTGTTTAACCCAGAATATAAATTATTTTGGGGTGAGACTTTATGTATTGGATAGAGTACATTATTATCTACGTCTAATTCTTTTCATAATTTTTTGATACTTTGAAATCAAGTTTTGAAAGTTCAAAAAATAAAGGGCACCATGTAACCTGGGATCCAAATCGATTCTTTGCTTAGGGTTTGTGGTATTTCCTAAACCGCCATAATGACGTTGATGCACAAATGAAAGTGGTACCAACGCCGCAATCAATAACATCTATATTTACGAATGGTTATGTGGAATTCTGTATATAAGGTTTATATCGTTGTTAAAATTCTTGGTATTTTGATGGGTAGTAAAGTATTTGATATTAGAGTTTCTTATTAAGGTTTAAGTTGATGAAATTCTCAGCCTTTGTATGTGTAGTAAAAAAAATATCTTAGAACTATTTTTTAAGATTCAAACTAAATATTTTTTTCAAAAATTTGAATAATTGTGAAATAATCTTGACAATTTATAAATTTTGGTTATGACTAAAATATTTTATTCCTAAAGTTGTAAACTGTGATTGCGGTCGTGGGGAATGATCAAAAAGATAGAGATAAGAAAGAACATGCTTGGAGGGGAACAAATAGATGACAGTTTACATTGCAAATATATAGAAGAGATGCCATTGTTTTATTTATTTTTAGGTGCACGACGTGACTATTTGTTTTGTACGCACTTTTAAATATTTATGAAGAAATAAATTTAATGAGCCGTAGCAACGCACGGGCACTCAACTACTACTAGTATATCACAATCTTGCTCCTACAAGTCCGCGGAATTGAAAGCGGTGTAGGGACAGGCTCCTAAAGCTGCGTGTTAAGAGTATGATGACCAAACTCATCGTCTTGGGATTGATCACGTTTGTCGTGAATAGGTGGAGAACATGACCACCATCGACACGATGGTTGCAAAGAGAAGTGGCAACGGACACATTTCCTAAAGATCAATTTCCCCTCTCTGCGGTCCCGTATATTTGATTGCTCTGTTTGATTACTCTTGGGGAAAAAGTTGCCGAACATATTTTACATATTTTACGGTTTGGCAAGTCCGAAAAGGATCCATCCAGGCATCCACCAACCCAACTTGACAAAAGAAAAACTTAACAAAGCTGCCGTTCTCATCTCCACTGATTGCCCGATTGGATCATCCCCGGTCGGAGTAGATACGAATACTTAATGTGGAGTATTAATTAACGAAGCAAATTAAGCTGCATCACACATCGTCTTTGTTTCTCCCATCCGGGTCGTCCTCCGTCAACGCGCGGCCATGGAAATGGCACCTCCTAGCTCCGGTGGAGACCTGCAGCCAGGCCTTCATCCCTCCAGCTCCAGCTCCAACCCCATCTCCAGGTCAGTGCACTACGTTCTTCTCTGCGATTGATACGGCTTAATCCCCTGACTAGCCAGCTTCCAGATCCATATGCCGCTCAATCCTCTTTTCCGGTCAATCTAGCTTGTTTGCCTATTAATTATATCATCATCAGGGTATGCTACTCTAATTATGTCTACTGACTAGCTCCGATATAGATCCATTTATTTTCGAGAAGAAATATACCAGATCCTTTACATGCAAACCTGATATTTATCCCCCTGGGCTGAGGACAAATATTCAGAGTGGATTACAGTTCCTCCGTTTATTTTATTTCAGGGTATATTTTTTTGATTTTTTTTTCAGGGTGGTCTACAGTTCCTCTGTTTATTTTATCACTACACTTCCTCCTTTTGATATGCACACCGTCTCTAACATGTGATTTTGATTATTATTTTTCCTACGAAAATGTTAAGTAAAACATATTGTGAAATTATTCTTACCTGGTAAATAAAACTATAGTATTTTCATGTGATAAGTATGTCAATAATTTTCATAAACTGAAACCAGAGATGTCGACTGCACTCTTTCAAGAACCATATCTATTCTGATCTCGTTCTCGTGTAATATATTCCCTAATTTCCTCATCCTTAAGGTTTCCCTTTTAATCAGCAGAGACAGTAACATGGCTACAAAACTACAAAATGCGCCAAGTCTAACTGTCCAAGTATTACAAGAAATCACAGATAATTTTTCCGAGGAGCGAAAAATTGGTCAAGGCGCATATGGAACGGTTTATAAGGTAAAATTGCACGTTTGGTTTCTACCTATGAATACGCGCATACATCGGTACATGTGACCAGAACATACTAGGGCATCAAGCGTATGTTTTCTGTATATACTAAAATATGACAACAAATCAAAAAAACCTAATGCTTTTTTCTGCCTGTCAAAATGATATGGTGTGTTGATAATTGATCTTGAGTAGGGGATGCATCTCAATGGCGAAGAGATGGCTGTGAAGCTGCTCCATAATAGCCTACAGGGAATTGACGATGGGCAATTCAAACGCGAGTTTGAAAACCTTATGAGGCTCGAGCATCACAACATTGTCCAGATAGTTGGCTATTGCTACGAAACACAACATAAACCTATATTGCACAAGGGAGAAACAATTTTTGCTGAGGAGATAAAGAGAGCACTTTGTTTTGAGTATATGCAAAATGGGAGCCTTCAAAAGCATATTTCAGGTACAAGGTTTTTCCAGTTCAGATGTGATTCATGGATTATTTGTCGTATGAAGAAAATAAGGCTTGTATGTATTTCTATTTCATCGACACTCTCCCTGTTTGAGTATGCAGAGGAACACAATGGACTTGACTGGCACACACGTTACAAAATTATCAAAGGGATTTGTGAAGGTTTAAAGTACCTTCATGAAGGATTCAGCGAACCAATTTACCATATGGACCTAAAACCTGACAATATTCTTCTAGATGAGAATATGACGCCGAAACTTGCAGACTTCGGTTTGTCCAAGCTCTACAATGGAGAACAAAGCATGGTCACAAAAGATCTTGTGGGCACAATGTAAGTTAATGTCTTCTGCGAATGAGTTCTTTCCTAATCAAGCATGATATGCTTATTAAATATGCATTCTATGTTATATTTATGCTTCGATTTACAGTGGATACTTGCCACCGGAATACTTGTTTGAACACATAGTCTCGAAGAAGTTGGATATATTCAGTCTGGGTGTTGTAGTGACAAAGATAATTACAGGACCTAGAGGCCCCTCCAGAAGGGCTGAAATGACTTATGATGAGTTTATTGATCAAGTAAGACTTAGAGAATGGATTATGGGTTTTGCAGATATTTTAAGTATCTCCTTGATAGTATCTGTTTAAAGAAAACATTCCTTGTAATTTAAAATGGAGGATTAAGCATCTTATCATCACGCTTTAATTTCATAGATACATGCAAACTGGAGGAAAAGGTTGCAGGAAACATGGCGTGTATCCGAACCACTAGAAGCCTACTGCGAGCAAGTGAATATATGCATTGAAATGGCACTGCGATGCATTGATACTGATAGGCACAAAAGACCCAGTATAGTGGATATCATCCATAAACTGAACGAGACTGAAACTGCGGTTAATGAGTTAAAAATTGACCAGGGTCACAGATCGACAAGGTAATTTATATTCGCACGTATACAATATCTGAAAATGTTGCTTAGTCCCATCTATTTGCACATAATGGAAAGCTTTATGTTCTTGAACACCAGTGTATGCTGCAAAGACTTGGGCGAACTTCCCTGGCGAAAAGAAGAAGACCTGGGCGAACTCAGGAGCATGACCCGGCCATCCGACTTGGGGTTCATCTCTAAGTTGCGCACCATATACCGTGATAAAGTCCGCGACCTTATTATACACCATTGGGCAATAGTCAGTTTCAAAAGACATAAAATTAAGAGAAATAACCAATCTAATATCTCGGAAAATGGAAGCGTTCTGTCGGACATGGCCCACACCGAAGAACCAAGGTAATAAGGTGCCATTCTTTTCAATCTTTTGGTGTGTTCTTCAAATTGTGCAGACGGAGATAGGCGTCTAGCTGGTTGTTTTACCGGGTCTGCTTTTTCTACTTTTGCAGCAACCAGATTACCAAGCGTGTTGCTGTAGCTCAAGGAACAGAGCGTGCTTCTCGTCCTACACGCTTTAACTGGGAGTACACCTTGGCGCAGCTGGCAGCGGCAACCAAGAGCTTCGCCCCGGAGGCTAAGATCGGCGAAGGCAGCTTCGGCACGGTGTACCGCGGGAAGCTCCTCGACGGGCGCGAGGTTGCGATCAAGCGTGGCGAGTCGTTGGGACTGATGGCGCGCGGGTTCCAGGACAACAAGAATGCGTTCTGGTCGGAGCTGGACTTCCTCTCCCGTTTCCACCACAAGCACCTGGTCGGCCTCGTGGGCTACTGCGAGGAGAATGACGAGCGGCTGCTGGTGTACGACTACGTGAAGAACGGCGCGCTCTACGACCACCTCCACCCCAAATCAGGGAATTCTTCGTCGTCGCCGGTGCTCTCATCGTGGAAGCTGCGCATCCAGATCCTGCTGGACGCGTCGCGCGGCATAGAGTACCTGCACACCTACGCCGTGCCGCCCATCATCCACCGCGACATTAGGTCGTCCAACATCCTGCTGGACGGCAGCTGGATGGCGCGCGTGACGGACTTCGGGTTGTCGCTACCAGAGACAGAGTCGGTGGCGGCGGGGGTGCAACTGCAGAACGGCACGGTTGGATACATGGACCCGGAGATCTACAGCCTGCACCACGTCACCGCGAAGAGCGATGTGTACGGTTTCGGCGTGGTAATTCTGGAGGCGCTCACCGGGAAGCGCGCCATATTCAAGGAGGCCAAGAGCGGGAAACCCATGAGCGTGGTAGACTACGCGCAGCCGAGCATCGTTGCCGGGGAGCTCGTCGAGGTGCTGGACAGTCGAGCACCCGAACTGACGGCGAACGAGGCCAAGGCCGTGGAGCTGGTGGCGTACACGGCCGTGCACTGCGTGCGGCTGGAGGGAAATGACCGGCCGCCCATGGCGGACATCGTCGCCAACCTCGAGACAGCATTTGCATTCTGCAATAGCTCTAATTGATTTCTTCTGGATTGATCTCTTCTTTCTCCGGGAAGGGAACATGAGAAGAATTCTAAATTTTAGACAATTATGTGCTTGCACTTCAATTTCATCTCAAGCATTTTTTTTTTCAAAATGGGGCAGCCCTAGCCTCTGCATCTTCTCCATCTTCTCTGAAGCATTTATTTTCTAAGTTTTCTACTAAGGAGTGAAGAAGAATTTGAAGAGGTTCATAGTAGAAAATAAAAAATTCATGACTAATACAACACCCAATGTCCAAGATCTATCTAAAAGTAATGCTGTAATGGAGAGAGATTTCTGTAACATATCCATTCCCTTGTAAACTGGAAGCACTTAATCTTCGTGCAGAACATGAATAAAATAGTCGTACTCGTAGACGACCTCAAGGTCGCGTTTCTCCTTGCAAGTCATCTCGGTTCCTTGCACGACATCCAGGTGCCACAAGTGGCAACAACCCCGTGGTCTCGCGCATGTCTGGTGCTCGACGACGACTCCCGGATCTCTATTCCAGCCGAGAGTGTGGAAGTAGATCTTCTTGTCGGAATCTCTACAGCATAACGGTGTGCCACGGTGTTTCTTACGCGCCTAGCCCTTACTTGGGGTGCGACACGGAGAGAGGTTCTTCACACATCCAGCCTATGGATCTTGATCCGGATGATTATACTCAACCTGATGTTGAGTGAAAAGTACCCTTTTCCCCAAAACTGAGTTTTCTAGATGTTTCTCACGTTGAGTTTTTGATGAGCCAATTTGCGCAAAATGAAGAGACCGTATGATATATGCTCTTTCTTCATATATTTTTCCTACTAAGGTTTCGCAGTTTTTGAGATATAAGGAATCGGGATGTCGTACCAGGGGGAGTGTTGGAAAACCCACAATACATGTGGATCCCATTCTAGTATGGTTTTCCTACCGTTAGCCCACCACATTGACCTACCCCTCCTTATATATGGAGGGAGATACAACAATCTCTATCTCTATCACTACATGAATGGCTCCAAGCGCCTACGGACAAACGCTACGCCGACAGCCAAATGTCGGGGTTGTCGGTGTAGCAGCCGGGCACAGAAGGGCCAGCAACCAGGCCGTCGGCCCAGTAAAGCCGTAGGCGTAGGCCCAGGAAAGCCGTCGGTGTAATATGGCCATCGGCCTAGGCTGAGGTAGGCCGACGGCTACCGTCGGCGTAGCGTGGGCCCAGCCGACCTGTCGTCACGGCGCAGTCTACGGCGTCGGCCCTATGCCGACGGCATCACTGTCGGCCCAGCGTGTAAACTTACGCCGACGGCCCGGCCGTCGGCATAGTCCTTTTTATTTTTTGCCATAATGAACCTACAAAAATCATAAATAAATCATTATAATTCAGAAAAATGCATATAATATATCAAAATTGTAGAAAAATAAGATCTATCTATGTAAACTCAAATATTACATATTTTCTTAACCGTTTCAAACTATGGTGGAAAGCACCAAAAACACTTGTTTGCGGGCCCCGGGAAGGGCTACCCCTAGCTCTCTCCACACAAGGTTCCACCAATATACTTTTTGGTTTGTTAAGATATATATGTTTAGGCCATATATGCACAGGTGTGGTGGATAGCTCCGGGATGGAAAACCTAGCTAGGGGGGTCTGACCGTCTATGGCGCATGCGATAACACCCAGGAGGAAACTCCCGCTGCGGTTCGAACGGAGTGAAACCGGTGTAGCCTTGGGCCTAGCCTTGGTTTTCTATGTAGCTATGACCTAAGAAAACCTAAACCACCAGGAAAGTACATTGGCAAAACCTCGTACGGAGAATGCTATGGGGGTAGACTTGCGGGGCCCTCGGATTAGGGTTTCGCCAGAAAAGGACCGTCCGAGCGCCGGGATGGCACGAGAACACGCGTGTAGCCCTAGCATACATGCACAAGTGTGGTGGATAGCTTCGGGATGGAAAACCTAGCTCCCGGGTGTGACCGTCTGCGGCGCATGCGATAACACCTAGAGAGGTGCACTAGTAGAGAAAAGCTTATAGCGGGATTTCTTAGCGCCGGCGAATTGGGCCCCGGGTCGCCAGCGATAAGGCCTTCCAAGCCTTCCTCGTGTTACCGCTGGCGAACGCACACAGGGAGCCCCGGGGCTAGCCTATGTACCACCGGCGAATCCTGTATGCGCTCGCCGGGGATATGGTAGGTTGGATGGGCCACTCGGACCGAAATTTTACCGCCAGCGCATGTACTACTTGTTCGCCGGTGCTACATGGGCTACCACCAGCGCAAATATTCCTCCTTCGCCGGAGGTATTTTCTTGTCTGAGATTCAAAAAGAGGACACAAATACGCAACCAAGGTACTAGTTCGATCCCAGCCAAACCACGCCGCACATGCACTGCTCTCAGCCAATCACAGAGAAACCCACGGATCGTGTGCTTCCTTTGGGCTCGCTGGAGACGTTGGATTTTGAAGCTAAAGCTTGTCATCCGTCGGATAGGAATCTTGGTAGTACCCATTCCATCTGCAGTCACACGTCCACACGTACCATGGTACCAGTCCATCATGAGTTCACGACCACCACTTCTGAAAAAAGAAAAGGAAAAGGGACCCACCAGCACCCTCACGACCCAGTCCATTTGCAAAATTCCCACACGTCTGCTCCATCGTCCGTGTCCTGGAACTCGGCCGGCATCGTCTGCTCCGGCTCGTCGAGCTCTCGCTGCGCTATAACGCTCTCTCCGGCCTTCACCTCATCGACCTGGCCTCCTGCGTCCGGCTGCGGGTCGTCAACCTCCAAGCCAACCTCTTCTCTGGCGGGCTCCCGACCACGGTCCTCTCCCACCCGGTCATGTCTGCCTCGACCTCGCGGTTCCCGGCCTCCTGCACATCACCGACGCGCCCTGAGCCCCACCTTCCCCGGCCGCCTCTACGCTCCTTCCGCCTCAACCCCCGACAGCGTCCAGGAAGGCTCCCGAGCCTCCTGTTGCCCCTCCGCGCCTCCCCCGACGGGAGCATCAACGTGGAACCCTCGTCAGCAAGCGGGAGCCAGGAGATGGCCGTCATTGTCATCGAGCGGGATGGTGGCGTGCGGCGGTGGTGGGATGTAGGCCTCCATCTAGATCGGACTCGATTGCTTTTCCTTTTCTTTTCAGGGTACTTTATGTAAAATTGTAGTTCATGGTTGTATTATTTTTATTTCTGGACCTTTTTGTAATTTGTACACACCATCACGAGGGCAGCCTGGCGCTACAGATGCGCGGTTTACCTCTTTTTTTTATTTGCAAAAATTGATACCACCGGCGAATAGCAGCTGAGCGCCAGGGCTAGGATCACTACTGCCAGCGCACAACTATACTCGCCGGGCATAAGTCCTCACTACTTCCAGTGCACAACTAGACTCGCCGGGGATAAGTCCTTACCACCGGCATGAAGGTCGCCGGCGAAGCGCTATTCGCCGGCGGTAGCCCTTTTTGGTGCGTCGGTGTTAGGCTTTTCTCTAGTAGTGGTGTGCGGAAACTCCTGCTACGGTTTGAACGGAGTGAAACCGGTGTAGTCTTGGGCCTAGACTTTGTTTTCTATGTAGCTATGATCTAAGCAAACCTAAACCATCTAGAAAGTACATTGGCAAGTCCTCGTACGGAGAATGCTATGGGGTAGACTTGCGGGGCTTTCGGATTAAGGTTTCGCCGGAAAAAAGGACCGTGTGGCACTAGAATACATGCACATGTGTGGTAGATAGCTCTAGGATGGAAAACCTAGCTGGGGGTGTGACCGTCTATGGCGCATGCGATAACATCTAGAGAGGTGTGCTAGACGTACAGGAGGAAACTCCCGCTGCGGTTCGAACAGAGTGAAATCGGTGTAGCCTTGGGCCTAGCCTTTGTTTTCCATGTAGCTATGACCTAAGCAAACCTAAACCACCAGGAAAGTACATTGGCAAGCCCTCGTACGGAGAATGCTATGGGGCTAGACTTGCGGGGACCTCGGATTAGGGTTTCGCTAGAAAAGGACCGTCCGAGCACCGAGATGGCACGAGAACACGAGTGTGGCCCTAGCATACATGCACAGGTGTGGTGGATAGCTCCGGGATGCAAAATCTAGCTCCCGGGTGTGACCGTCTGCGGCGCATGCGATAACACCTAGAGAGGTGTGTTGGACGTGCAGGAGGAAACTCCTGCTGCGGTTCAAACAGAGTGAAACCGGTTTATCCTTGGGCCTAGCCTTGGTTTTCCATGTATCTATGACCTAAGTAAACCTAAACCACCAGGAAAGTACATTGGCAAGCCCTCATACGGAGAACTCTATGGGGGTAGACTTGCGAGGCACTCGGATTAGTGTTTCACCGAAAAAGGACCGTCCGAGCACCAGAATGCCACGAGAACACGCGTGTGGCCCTAGCATACATTCACAGGTGTGGTGGATAGCTCCGGGATGGAAAACCTAGCTAGGGGGTGTGACCGTCTACGGCGCATGCGGTAACACCTAGAGAGGTGTGCTGGACGTGCAGGAGGAAACTCCCGCTGCGGTTCGAACGGAGTGAAACCGGTGTAGCCTTGAGCCTAGCCTTGGTTTTCCATGTAGCTATGACCTAAGAGCATCTCCACTAGTAACCCCCATACGGGCTCCGGTGCGGCCCGTTTTTTCCCCGTATGGGGGGTGCCGACGCGATGTTGCCAAATGGGGGGGCACCGGCTCCCAGCCGTGCCCCCCAATAACGAAATTTAAATATTTTAAATTTAGCAGAAATTTGGACAAACAGTTCAAAATTCACCGAAACATAGACGAACAGTTTAAATTTACATGAAAAAAATGCCATCAAATGGTGGCCACGGCCAATCCCGAGCCGGCGGTATATCGCCGCGGCGTAGTCGAACAGGCTGTCCTCGTCGTCGTCGTCGCTAGGCGGCTCGTTGTTCGTCGACGGTAGGCGGTTGCACCCCTCGCCGCTGGTCCTGCGCGCCGGCCTCATGGAAGGACCAGCCGCCCCCTTGTCACCATCGATGTGGATGATGAGGCCGTGGCGACTGGCATGCTCGGCCTGCTCCTGCCGCCAGTCCAGTGCGGACCACCTGGCCGCGAACTCGTCGGTGGCCACCAGGACAACGTTGAAGGATGCCCGCTCCAGCATCCTCTGGCCCGGAAATTCTTTCGGGTCCTCACTGTCCGCCAACTGGAGCGTTGCCGCCTTGTACTTCAGCGGTGGCGTCCACTCCTTCTTGGGCTCGGGCTTGGGCTTGTCCAAGCGGAGGCGGCGAGGTGGCAAGGGAGGCGCGCGACGCCTGCACGGTGGGCTCGCCTGCTCGTCCTTCACCGGCGCGAGCAACCCCTGGTAGCGTGGCGATGGCGAGGAGTACGACGAGTACCACGCTGGGGACACCGATGAGAGTGAGGAGGAGGAGGACACCGATGGCGCGCGGCGAGGCCCCAGCAGTTGCTGGCGGCCTACTGGTGGTTGCGCGGGAGACGCGGCGGCATCACCAACGGTGGGTTGTTGCCGTTGGCGATGTGGTCCAGGACCCAGGAGAGGGTACGTCCCGGAGTGTGATACATTGCAAATGTATCTATAACTTTTGATGTTCCATCCTTAATTTTATCCACTTTCTTGTGTTTTATCCACATTTTGGAGTACTTTTCATATGATTTCTTGGACTAACCTATTAACAAGAGCCACAGTGCCAGCTGCCTGTTTTCTGCTGTTTTTGGTTCCAGGAAAGTCAGAAAATGAATATTCTCGGAATTGGACGGGACAAAAGCCAAAGTGCCTATTTTTCCGAAAGTCATCAGATGCCAAAGTACGAGACAGAGAGGGGCCAGGGGGCCACCACACCACCTGGCCGCGCGGCCTAGCCTGGCCCGTGCCAGGGAGTGGTCTGGCCGCCTCCGGCACCCCTCGGCCTCCCCTTCTGCCTATAAGATGCCCTCGGGATGAAAACCCTAAGGGACCCGATCAAAAATCCACGAAAGAGTCTATAGCCGTTGTCATCTCCATCCCTAGATCGGGAGGGATCTGAAGCTCTTCTCGGCACCCTGCCGGAGAGGGGAATTCACCCTAGAGGCCTTCTTCATCACAATGCAAGCCTCCGGTGTGATGTGTGAGTAGTTCATCCTTGGACTACGGATCCATGTAGTATCTAGATGGCTGTTTCTCCTCCTTTGTGGTTTCATGTCTAGATCTTGTGAGCTCCGTTCATGATCAAGATCATCTATTGTTAATTCTGCATGTTGTGTTTGCGGGGATCCGATGGATATTGAGATGCTATTTCAGATTGATTATTGATTCTATCATGTCTTTGTTATTTGTGATCTTGCATGCTTTCCGTTGTTAGTAGCTATCTTGGCCAAATAGATGCTAGCAACTCCAAGAGTTAGTATTTATGCTCGATAGTGGGTTCATGCCTTTGGTAATCTGGGGAAGTGACAGAAATCTCTAAGGTACTAGATGTGCTGTTGCTACTAGGGAGAAAACAACAATCCTTTGTTCATAGAACAATCGTATTGTTTACTTTACACGCAGTTCGTAAAGCAATAATCTGTTGCTTGCAACTTAATACTGGAGGGGGTTCGGATGATAACCTGGAGGTGGATTATTAGTCATAGATACAGTTGGATGGCGGTCTATGTATAATGTTGTAATGCCCAATCGATCTCAAAGGAGTCAAGATGATTAGTATATGCATGTATTGCTTTCTCGGTGTTTGTCAATTGCCCCGCTGTAATTTGTTCACCTAGCATGTTATCTATCTTAAGGAGAGCCACCTCTAGTGAACTATGGATCCCGGTCTTTTTCTTTACATATAATCTACAAACTATTTACTGCTTTGTGTTTACTTTCTACAAATTATTACTTCTTTCCATTCGATACGTTTAATCCTTTGTTTTCCGCAAAACACTGTGAGATTGACAACCTCATCGCAAGTTGGGGACAAAGTTCTGTGGTTGTGTTGTGCAGGTCTCCATGTTGCTACTAGCACCGGTAGTGCGCCCTGCCAAGGCTCAGCTAGCAACACCTTTGGGGTGTTTCCTTGCTCCTACTGGTTCGATTAAACCTTGGTTTCATAACTGAGGGAAACTTGCTGCTGTGCTCATCATACCTTCCTCTTGGAGTTCCCAACGAGCTCTACATCAACATCGCACCAGCACTTTTCTAGAGCCGACACTGAGCCATCAGAGCGCTCCACCATCGCTTTCGGCCTTCGCTGTTGAAGTTCGCCGGTCGCGGGCCAACGTTGTCGTAGGCCTCGATGCGTTCCTCGCGCTGCCGTGCGAAGAAGGCCGCTCACGCCTGGAGGTTGTCGGGATCCCATTGGGGGTCATTGCGCTCCTCGTCGGTGAGCGACCCCCAATAGTGCTCGTAGATCGTGGCTCTGCGGGTCGCGCCGGTGGGGATGGGCGGCACAGGGAGGCCGTTGTGGCTTACCGCCCACCCTGTCGGAAGCCGAAAAGCCAGCGGGAGGGGTAACAGGTACTCCATAACGCATGCGCCTCGTCCACGTGGAGCCAGAGGCGGCCAAAGCCGTTGGTCGTCGTGCCTTCGTAGGCTACCATCACCGAGGGAGAAGAAGATGACGCTTGGGGGAGGAGATGGTGGAGCTCGTTGATATATTGCAAATGTATCTATAATTTTTAATGTTCCATGCTTGGTTTTATCTACTTTCTTGTGTTTTGTCCACACTTTGGAGTACTTTTCATTTGATTTCTTGGAATAACCTATTAACAAGAGCCACAGTGCCAGCTGCCTGTTTTCTGCTGTTTTTGGTTCCAGGAAAGTCAGAAAATGAATATTCTCGGAATTGGACGGGACAAAAGCCAAAGTTCCTATTTTCCCGGAAGACTCACGGAGCCAGAAGGAGACTCGGAGAGGGGCCACAGGGTGTCCACACCCCCCAGGCGCGGGTACCCTCGGGGCGTGCCAGGGCATGGTGTGGGCCCCCTGGCTGGCCACCGACCTTGCCTCCTTCGCCTATAAGAGCCTCCCGATACCAAAACCCTAGGTGGTCAATCAGAAATCCACGAAAACTTCCGCAGCGCCACCGCCACCGAAGGGGAGATTCGGGGGACAGAAAGTCTCTGTTCCGGCACCCTGCCGGGACGAGGAAGTGCCCCCGGAGCCATCTCCGTCGATCTCCACCACCATCTCCATCACCATTGCTGATTCCCATGATGAGGAGGGAGTAGTTCTCTCCCGAGGCTAAGGGCTCTACCGGTAGCTATGTGTTCATCTCTCTCTCTATGCATGATCATATTGTGATCATGAGCTTTGTAATCAAGTAGATCTACCTTGCTAATCAAGTGCTTTAATAGATCTCTGCTCTCCCCATGTGTGTGAAAGTGACAGCGTGCGCACCATGGTGGCACTTAGGCTAGAGATCCCAAATACTTGTTATGAGTTATATTTGGAGTTGGATGTTTTTATGAAATTGTGGTGTTTGTTGGAACTATCTAGTGCTCAAGGTGACAGTGTGGGGTTTTCTAGATGGGGAAGGCTTACTTTGACGTGTGTTGTTATAGCCCTACCATGGATTAGAGTGTCCAACCGGAGAGTAGTTAAGAGTAGTATCATAAAGAGAACATATTTATATAAGAGTGTTCACTAGTGAAAGTATGATCCCTAGGCCTTGTTTCTAAGCATTGATACACCATTTGCAATTAGATTTGTTACATGTTTGCTTGCTTCCATTTTTATTTCAGTTTTACTTTAGTCTTTTCCACGCCATCAAGCTATCTTCTATCACCGTTACCACTTGTATTTCACTATCTCTTTGCCGAACTAGTGCACCTATACACCTGACAAGAGTATTGGGTGTGTTGGGGACAGAAGAGACTTCTTGTATCTTGATTGCAGGGTTGGTTGAGAGGGGATGCCTTTGACCACTTCCTCCCTGAGTTCGATAAACCTTGGGTGATCCACTTAAAGGAAAACTTGTTGCTGTTCTACAAACCTCTGCACTTGGAGGCCCAACAACTGTCTACAAGAATAGAAGTGCGTAGACATCAAGCTATTTTCTGGCGCCGTTGCCGGGGAGGTAAGGTAAAAGGTACTCACATCCTCCGGTGTGAGTGCTCGAAGTTATTTCCTTTAGATTCTGCATTTTTGTCTTTTTGTTTCTTGTTTTCACTAGTTAGGCTTAATGGAAAACAACAACAAAATTAGAGAGCTTTATAGTATTTATCTTGAGTTAGGACATGAAGTGTTTGAAGAGAAAACTAAAAATGTATGGAACTTTATTTGCATGTTAATAGCAATGTTATTAGTATGAATTCTTTGAACACCATTATTGCTAATGCTATGGAAAAGTCTAAGCTTGGGGAAGCTAGTTTTTATGAAAATGATCTTTTTAGTTCCCCAGCTTTGGAAGATAGCTATTCTATTGCTTATGATGATACCAAACCTCCAATATATGATGATTACAATGATGAATATGCTATTTTCAGTCCACCTACTATTGAGGAGAAAATTAATTATGATTACAATATGCCTCCTATATTTGATGATTATGGTGATGAAAATAATAATGATAGCTATTATGTTGAATTTGCTCCCACTATGATTAATAAGAATGACTATGTTTATGTGGAGAGTATTAATTCTTTTATGCATGTGGCTCATGATAAGAATGCTTCATGTGATTGTTATATTGTTAATTTTATTCATGATGCTACTGAAAGTTATTATGAGAGAGGGAAACATGGTTGTATGCATCTCCATAATATTAAGTTTCCCCTCTTTATGTTGAAAGTCTTGAAGTTGCACTTGTTTTTGCTTTACTATGCTTGTTGCTTTGTGCTTTCATGACTTGTTTCTTTCCAAGATTCCTATGCATAGGAAGTGGGTTAGACTTAAATGTGCTTTGAATTTGCTTCTTGATGCTCTCTTTTACTTCAATTCATATTTCTTATGTGAGCATCTTCTCAAACTATCATGCCTAACTTAAAGGCGTTAAAGAAAAGTACTTATTGGGAGATAACCCAAAAGTTTTAGATGAGTCTTGGAAGTTATTACCTCTGCAATAACCTCTCCTTATCCTTTTTATTTGCTTTTTGTGCCAAGAGTAACCTCTAATGAGAGAGAAGTAATACTTGGGAAAGTTGCTGTCCCGAAACAGATTTCTGTACTTCACCGTAAAAATTCGTGTAAAATATCTGTACGTCTTTTTGAGACGTGAATTTTTGTGCTTCTGCCCCAGGTTGTTATCTAACTTTCGTTAGTTCAACACTTTTCGATTTGAGCAACAGAAGGTCTTCGAAAAAATTCGTCTTGACCTGCTGGTCTGTTTTGACAGATTTCTGCCATTTTTTGTATTTGCTTCTTGTTGGTTCCTTTTTGAGTTCTTTTGGGGGATTGAGCTTTTTGAGGGAAGCGCTATAGTAGCTAGTATTTTAATAGAAGTTTTCTTGGTGTTGGAACTGAACCTAAAGACCTATTATCTTGAGTGCATTAATGTTGCTAATAAAGATTGTGTGAAGTTTTGTATGAAGGAAAAATTTCAGGTGTATGGAAGGAATGAGTAATGAGATGAATGATGTACTAAAGCTCAAGCTTGGGGATGCCACGCGTGTCACCCCAAGAAATATCCAAGAAGTACAAGTGTCAAAGCTTGGGGATACCCAAGGCTCCTGACATGGGTATACCCTGCAGGTACTCGAGCTTGGTATATACGGCATGAATACATAGAAGCCCACGGTGTCGCCAAGGCCCAAATGAAGAACTCGAGTAACCTACGGACTCTCGATTTCTTGAAGAACAAGAAGAAGCTAAAGATAAAAAGTTCAAAGGGGAAAACCCTAACCTGTAACCGACTCGACCTGCTACCCGAGACCTAGCCTATCTATATAAAGGCTAGGAGGGGGCGGCGAGGAGG
Organism: Avena sativa; assembly: GCA_916181665.1. NCBI lineage: Eukaryota > Viridiplantae > Streptophyta > Magnoliopsida > Poales > Poaceae > Avena > Avena sativa. Next base: position 450,444,831 of record OV702295.1, on the reverse strand, counting down.
ACACACGCAACCCTAGTTTCCACAACCCTTGCCAGATTGCATCTGCGCACCATTGTAATCCTCGATTACTTTGATAATTCCACGAGCAGACAAGCAGGAGTAGGGACCTCTATGAGGCCTGAATCTGGGTAAATCTTTGAGTTCCCTATGTGCTTGTTTGCTAACCGATAGATGTCTCCAGCGCTCCCTCCTTCTCCAAAATCCAAGTCCATAACAATGGGCATTGATGAGTTAAACCCTTGTCAATTGGCGCTGTCTGTGGGAACTGGAAGTGCTGATGTTGCGGTTTCTTCGGCCCCATCAACCGCGATCTACAACTCCGCAACGGCAGAGATTCGCCAGCTCTTCGGCGCGTTCGACTTCACCGTCCACACGCCAGCCACTCGCCCGGCTTTCGAGTCCGTGGGCGACGGAATCAGCCTGGCAATAGGGAGCTTCCGCTTCCAAGTTGGTCAGATGGGCATGCTTCGCATGCCTGACCAGCTGACGGTGCCATCGATTGTCCCAGCATCGTGGTTCCCTCCATCGATCGGCACCCTTAGTGAGCTCAACGCCCCGGCATCAGTCGAGAACACGGTCAGCGACAGCAGTTGCGACTCCGATCTGAGCGACCTGGCAACGGAAGATGGAGCCTACGACTCTGGATCTGAGAGCTGTGGGAGCAGCAGCTTCCCCAATCACTTCATGTGCGTCGTCATCAACACAGGCGACACCTCTGCCAACCGCGACAATACGGGCAATCGCGGTAACAAAACTGACCCGCCTCTCGGTGGCAATGGCGGCAACGGTGGAACGGCGGCAACGATGGCAACCGCACCCCCATCAACAATGGAGGAGCAATCGAACCTCCAACCATAACCAACGAGCAGACCGACAAACGCGTCGTGGTCAGGCTTAATGAGCTTGAATGGGCTCGCTGCCGCGAGGCCCTACAGGGCAACCCTTTACCCCCTGGTTCCTCGCAGGAACTTCTGATGGTCTACCATTGGCTCCTGAAGGAGGAATTTAAATGCCAAGCACAAACAATCGCGCAACTCGAAGCACGCAAAAGAGCGGCAGATGAATCAAGTCTTCGACGTGCTGGGCTCTCCTCCCACGGAGGATCCTCCTCAAAAGGCAACGAGTACCTCGCAAACAAGAGGCGATCTCGAATGGCCCATCTCACTGAGCAAGAACACATAGAGGCTGCAAAGGTCCTCGACTTCAGCTCCATGACGGTCGACACACGGGGCAATGTGGTCCCAAAGACGCCGCAAGCTGCAGTTACAGCGGCCACCATGTACCTCCTCAATAACCAGTTGCCAGCTGGAGATCCCCGAGCCGCCATGCACCGATCTACGATCGCAGGCTTGGGATTAATCGAGGTCGCCCTCGACAAGGAGCCAATACCGGAGCCAAAGAAAGGCAAAGCGCTAGCAAAACGCTACTCCTCGCCCTCATCCAGTGATGACAGTCACGACCTGTCTCGACGTCGCCGCTCACGGCGACACGACCACGACTACGACGCGCGTGATGACATCACGCAGCGCAAGATCGACAAATCAAGGGCGCGACATGCTCGGTCGACTGACTCGGAAGAGGAATACGTGGAGCTCTGCGGCGCCAGATGCTTCAGCAGGTCCATCAGGCAGAAGCGAATGCCCAAGGGGTTCAAACTCCCGTCGGAGAACCCGAAGTTTGACGGCCTACAAGACCCAAAGATCTGGTTGGAGGACCACATCTCCTCCGTCAGACTCCACGGAGGCAGTCGAAGCACGGCCATGCAATGCTTACAGCAACAGCTGCAAGGCGCCGCCCAAGCATGGCTCAACAACCTCCCATGCGGATCCATTCGCAGTTGGGATGAGCTGGTTTACAGCTTCGTGCGCAACTTCAAGGGCACATACAAGCGGCCTACATCAATCGAAGAGCTGAGATGCTGCCAGCAAAGATCGGGCGAATCACTGCGCTCCTATATCCAAAGGTGGTCCATCATCAAGAACTCCGCAGAGAACATCTCGGAGGATCGCGCGATTGACGCATTCAATGGCGGCGTTCGCCGCATAGAGCTCAGGGAAGAGCTGGGCTGCTCAAAGCCCAAGACCATTGACCATTTGATGGAAATCGCGAATCGGTGGGCCGATGGAGAAGATTCGGTGAAGAATCACGTTCACTCCGACGAGGAGGCAGAACTCGAGCGCATACGCGACCGCCGAGGCAAATGCCGTATGCGCATCTACGATGACCGTGACGACGTCAACATGGTCGCAGCTGGCTACGCCGACAGGCGCGACGATAACCGCAATAGCGGATACCACATCGGTGGATACCGTGACTCCGGGAAAACCACGCAAGTGTGGCAACGCCGCAACCGTGATGAGGCACCCGCGACATCCATCGAAGAAAAACTATTCGGGCCATGCACGGTGCACTTCTACATCGACAAGCATGATGGAAAGAAGAAGTCCAGCCACCTCCTCAAGGACTGCCGCGAGTTCCTCAAATTACATGAGGGACTGGTTCGGATGAATCGCAACGCAGTCGAAAGGGGTTACGGGGCTGCCCCGGCGCCGTAGCACATGGAGCTCCACCACCACCACCCGGACCACCCCCAAATGGAGCTGCGCCGGACCAGCACCACGGAGGCAAGCCATACCGACCGACCCTTGGTACCATGATGATCCAAAAGGGATGCCCCTCGAATCGAGTATAGAAGGACATCACTCGCCAAGTCAACTTGGCCACATACTCGCCACCATCTACCACTGAGTACCTCAGCGGAAGCGAGGCCTGCATCACCTTCGACAAACGTGATCATCCGCCTCAAGTACCCCGTCCAGGCCATTGTCCCCTCGTACTCGAGGCACAAATTGGTGGCTTCGACATGAGCCGCGTATTCATGGACGGCGGAAGCGGCATCAACCTTATATTCACGAGTACCTTGTGAGCAATGAGGATCCCTCTGACTTGCCTAGAGGCCTCGGACACAACATTCCACGGCATCGTCCCAGGAAAAGGCGTATATCCCTGGGCAAAATCAACCTCGACATTATCTTCGGCACACCGAAAAACTTTCGGCGTGAGCGCGTCGACTTTGAGGTCGTCGACTTGCCCTCACAGTACCACTGCATCCTCGGACGTGTCGCGTTCGCGAGGTTCATGGCAGTACCACACTACGCCTACCTGCAGATGAAAATACCAGGTCCCAATGGCATCATCACAGTCAACGGAAGCTTCGAGAGGTCTGACAGTGGTGACAGGGAATTCAACAGAATTTCCCAGTCCTTCGGCATGCAGGAAGAACTCGCGAGACTAAAGGAGTCGACAGACAACAATCTGCCTCCCCTAAGCCGGCCAAGATCGCCTGATGTATCTTTCGACTCATCAGTGCACACAAAGAAAGTGTAGGTTCACCCATCGGATCCCACCAAAACGGCCCTCATCGCCAACAACTTGAGTCCCGCATAGGAACTCGCGCTCGTCAAATTCCTCCGTGAGCACTGGGAAATTTTTGCCTGGTGCCCTGCGGACATGCCAGGAGTTCCCAGGGAATTCGCCGAGCACGCACTCAACGTCAACCCAGACGCAAGGCCAGTCAAGCAAACAATCCGGCGATTATCTGAGCCATGGGCGAAAGCAGTCGGAATGGAGATCAACAGACTCCTCGACGCCAAATTCATACGCGAGATCAAGGAAAGCACTTGGCTCGCCAACACGGTGCTAGTACCAAAAAAGGACACGGATATCCTGCGGATGTGCGTGGACTTTACCTCTCTGAATAAGCACTGTCCAAAGGATCACTTCCCGCTACCGTGAATCGACCAGATCATCGACTCCACCGCAGGATGCGAGCGCCTTTGTTTCCTCGACGCCTACTCAGGCTATAATCAGATTCGAATGAAGGAGGAAGATCAAGAAAAGACAGCGTTTACAACGCCCTTTGGTGTGTTCTGCTACAACACAATGCCCTTCGGGCTAAAGAACGCGGGAGCCACCTACTAGCGGTGCATGCAGGCTTGCCTCAAGGAACAACTTGGTCGCAACATTCAAGTCTATGTCGACGACATAGTAATCAAGACCAAGGAGGAAGCCTCCCTAATCGACAATTTGCGCGAAACCTTCGCCGACCTCGACCGCTACCGGATCAAGCTCAATCCGGACAAATGCGCCTTTGGCGTCCCATCTGGGCAACTACTCGGGTACCTCATCTCCGCGAGAGGAATCGAGGCAAACTCGAAGAAAATAAAAGCCATACTAGCTATGGAGAAGCCGAAAAACGTAAGGGGTGTTCAACAGCTGGCTGGGCGAATCGTGGCCCTCAGTTGATTCATCAGTCGGATGGGTGAAAAGGCACTGGTCTTCTACCAACTCCTCTGCAAAGTTGAGAAGTTTGAGTGGACCAACGAAGCGCAGGAAGCATTCAAAGACCTCAAGCGACTGCTATCCACCTCGCCAGTACGAGTGACCCCACAGGAAAGGGAACCACTGTTTCTATATATCTCTGCCACCAACCAGGTGGTCAGCATAGTGCTCGTCGTCGAGCGAGCCGAGGAAAACAAGGTCCACGGGGTACAACGCCCAGTATACTACCTCAGCGAGGTCCTCACGCCAACAAAACAGCGGTACCCGCACTACCAGAAGCTGGCGTACGGCATCGTCATGACCGCCCGGCGACTGCGCCATTACTTCTAGGAACACCCAATCATGGTGGTCAACGACGTCCCGTTGGGGCATATCCTCAATAACCCCGACGCCACGGGACGAGTCGCGCTTTGGGGAATAGAATTGTCTCCATGCGACATTACATACGAAAAGCGCGACACAATCAAGTCGCAAGTTCTTCATGACTTCCTCGTGTAGTGGATGGAGAACCAGCTCCCTGACAAACCAGATATGTCCTACCTCTGGACAATGCACTTTGATGGGTCCAAGCGGAAGGACAGAGCAGGTGCCGGTGTCATACTGACATCGCCTCAAGGGGACAAGCTGAAGTACATACTGCGAATGCAGTTCACCGCCTCCAACAACGAAGCTGAATACGAGGCCCTGCTACACGAGATGAGGATGGCAAAAGCCTACGGCGCCAAAAGGCTCATTATATACGGCGACTCCAATTTGGTCGTCAACCAAACAATGCATGAGTGCGACGCACTGAACGACAACATGATCGCCTACCGCGACCTCTACGACACACTCGAAGGGGACTTCGACGGCTGCGAGTGCGACACGTAGGCCACGAAAGCAATGAAGAGGCGGACGCACTCGCCAACATACGCTCTACCTGGGCCCCATATCACCTTGGGTATTTCTCGAGCGCATCTGCGAACGCTCCATCAAGCCAAAGGCAACAGAGAAGAAAACAAGCGCAGCAATGGACTCGGGGGATACGCCACCCAATGAGCCAATGGCACTCGACGACCTGGAGCTGGACACAGGACTCGAAGGACCAATGAGCGTCATGTTGATCGAATCATCATGGACTCAGCCGTACATCACGTACCTCCTCAGCAAAAGGCTACCGGACGACCTGACTGATGCACGGCACATCGCGCGGCGATCCAAGGCATTCGCTGTTATCAATGGCGAACTATACAAGCGCAGCATCACAGGAGTACTCCAGCGATGCGTCTCCACGGCTGATGGAAGAGCTGTCCTCCTCGACATCCATGAGGGAACCTGTGGACACCATGTTGGTAGTCGTGCCCTTGTGGCCAATGCTCTGCGAGCTGGGTTCTTCTGGCCTACGACCATGCGCGACGCCAAGGACATCGTCCAGAAATGCAACGCGTGTCAACAATTCGCGGACAAGCCACACACACCTGGCGCAGAGCTTCGGTCAATCCCATTGGCCTGGCCCTTCGCACAATGGGGACTCGACATGGTCGGCAAACTCCCCAAATCCTCACGAGGAGGTTACGTCTACCTCCTAGTGGCAGTCGACAAGTTCACCAAGTGGATAGAGGCCATGCCAGCGACCAATCAATCAGGGCACAGTGCGGTCAAGTTCTTCGAGTCCATCGTCTTTCGCTTCAGAGTGCCACACAGCATCATCACAAACAATGGAACAAACTTCACATCCAAGGAGTTCCAAGAATTCTGTGAGAATTTGGGAATCCACATCAGCTACGCCTCGGTAGCACATCCACAGACCAATGGTCAGGTTTAAAAGGCAAACGGGCTCGTCTGTGGCGGCATCAAGAAGCGACTCCTCCGGCCACCCGAACAAGCCGCGGGTTGCTGGCCAGATGAACTACAATCAGTACTCTGGAGCCTACGCACAACTCCAAACAGTGCTACGGGCTACACCCCGTTCTTTATGGTGCACGGGGCCGAAGCGGTGCTGCCCGCCGAGGTACGGTACAAGGCGCCGCGCATGGTCGCTGACAGCAAGCAGGAGTCATCCCTTGCACTCGAAGACTCTGTCGATCTCCTTGACGAGGCAAGGGAAATCGTCGCAGAAAGATCAACGATCTACCAGCAGAACCTGCGCAACTACCACAGTAGGAGGCTACACCCCAGATCCTTCGTCGAAGGCGACCTGGTCCTGCGACTAAAGCAGCAAGGACACCTCAAGCTCAAGTCCCCCTGGGAAGGACCATATGTGATTACAGAAGTAATCCCAGGTGGCGCCTATCGCCTTCAAGACCTAGAGACAGGAGTCGCATACTCCAATCCCTGGAACGTCGCGCAGTTGCGACGCTTCTACCCTTAGTCGTTTTTACTTTTACATCACAAATAAGGCACTCAGCCAAGGCTACTTAGCCACGCATTATACTTCGTACTGTCTCATGAATAAATAAAGATAAGTGCCCCAAAACTCTGTGTTCTCCTCTATTTTTCTGCAACTTATCCACTCGGGGGCTGCGCCACCTTGTACACATCTATTCTACGAACTAAAACGCGATATCCTGAGTAGCTGGCACATCAATCGAAACCCTTTACACAACATCAACCTAGTTTCAATGCACCTGACAGGTTGACAAGGGACTGAGATAAGCGCATGGCCAGGCTAACGAAAAGGAATCGCATAGTGCAATGCACTCACACGCTAACAAGCCCTTTATACATAATCAACAGTTAATTATACACAACGTATATACGAACTTTACAACATTGGTACACTTATGTGCAGGACACAAATTAAGCTACTACTGCAACAAAAGAACGTTGGTCTACTCCTCGAAGAAATCGACGATCTCCTCTGCTGGGCGATCCACTGCCTGATAGTGCGGCACCATATTCCAAGCAGAACCTTCTAGTGGCGCAGGTGGCCCAGCCGCAATTGCCGCAGCGTCTACATCAGGCCTATGCAGTCACACCAGCGATAGAGCGGCCTTGGCACCAGCCACCAACTGTTGCCTTACACACTCGCGAACCGCAGACAGGTCTTGGAACTTGGCAAGAAGGGCCAGCAGGCTTGAGGGAGCAACATCCAGCGGAAACATCATCCGATAAATGTTCTTCAAGCATGACTGCGACTTCTTCAGAAAGTGCAGCACTCGCGACGCACGATCCTGCAGGGTCGCCAGCGTAATCGCACGATCATGATCCACCCAGAAGTATCCACTCTCCTGAAGTTGCTCTTGGGTCAGATCATGCATGCGAATGGCAATCCTATCCTTCTCATCTTGCGGATGGCGCGCGCTGACAACTATACAAAGCAACAACGAAAGCATAAGGACAGCACACCACTGCGAGTGGCTACAAGGAGAAGATAAGAGTAAGCAAATTAACACTTAAATTGGTCGCCCAGCTGCGTCATCTCCCCCAGCAGATACTGCTCTCGGGCGGTGGCTTTCTCTGCCTTTGACTTCCATACATCCGCGTTACCGCGGAGCATGGGAAATTCACGCTCCAACTGCTTCACGCGGTCACGCAGTCGCGAAAGCAGCGACAGCTCATCCACCCTGGAGCGCGGTGGTGCCAAAGTATCATCAAGGGGCAGCGAGTCCTGAGGTTCCCTCAAAGGATCACTTGATGTACCCTACCACAAGCCAAGCAAGAAGCAAATAAGAAGATCAAATCGACACACAGACAAAAGATTCGAGTGCATTCAAGATTGGCAAAAGTATCAGCAGATACACTCGCCAAAGGCATGTTCTTGACAAAAGGCATAAACTAATCAACTATTACAAAGCTACTGAGGAGCGATTGGCTTCTTCGACTTAGACGGCTTCTGGGGCTTCATCGAGTCCGTGGCGGTATCAGATGACATTGACTTTCCGCTAGCCCCTGATGCCGCAGCCTTTGCCGCCTTCTTGGCTCGCTACAGCTCCTCAGAATACTACGCAACTGTGTTAATCAGTTGCGACCCATATTTGCCACATGCAGTCGCGAAGGGAGCAAATACTACCTACTGGCCGTCCGTGCTAACAGGCATCGCCTTCGAAACCGCTGCAGGATCAACCTCGACTCCGTGGGCCTGCACCATAGCGAGTGACATTGACGCGCCGGCCGCACGGTGCGAGTTCTTGAAGCTTGCAGGAACTCCCCCGGTGAGAGACTCCACCATCTCGTTCATGTTCTTGATTAGCTCAGCCTTGGGCATCAACTCCTCCCGGAGGCGGTTGAGCACGCCCTTGGCCTTGGAGAGCATATCCTGAATGGCGACGATGCGGTCCTCGACTGCTGAAAGCGCACCCACCAAGGCGTCGTCACGACGGAGGGCCTGAGGGTCGAAGCTCAAATCGCCAGCATCTGTACATAAACCCACACATGGACACAAACATCGGCGCCAACGGCAAAAATCAAACAGAGAAAGATAATGATATCCAAACATAGTACCTGAGAGGGCCTTGGCAATCGAGAAAAGCTGTTCTTCGAACAACTTCTCCCTGGCTGCGATGGAGGCACGCAGATCCTCTTCGCGCCTCTGTGCCTCGTCACGCGCCGCGATTGCTTCATCGTGGCCCTTCATAGCCGCGACGAGTGTCTACTCCATGGTGGCGGCGTCGCACAAAAGGGCATTATGCTCAGCTACAAAACAAAAGGGGATTGACTATCAGTCGACTACATAAAAATGACGCAGAAAAGGGAGAAGTAACGGGCACTTACTTTCTACCACGCGATGGCGCGTCTCCAGCATCGCATGCTGGCGGCCCATCGCAAGCACCTGCTCCGCCAAGTGAGCAGCCTCCTTCACAAGGAGCTATGGCAAAAGGAAAACAACAAAGAATCAGCAGAAGCCATAGATAACATCGACTGCAACAACAAAAGAAGAAATCCTACACTTACATGATCCTCCAATGACTCCGAAGTCGATTGGTGTGTAGTCATCCGGGCAACCATTTGATGCTCCCCTTCATGTGGAGAGCTGGAAGAGTTGTGCCCGGAGTGGGCCGCCAATGGAGGAGAAGGAGAACGCTCGACCTCCTTCTTGGCCCTGGAGGTTGTGACTCCCGATTCTGTCAAAAACTGGACGTCGCCAGAAGATGACGATGCCTGTTGACTGCAAGACAAAATCAACATCAAGAAATGGCAAATCCAGAGAAGAACCAAAAAAGGGCAACTAGAAAACTTACCAATCAAACTTATCAAAGTTAAAAGTGGGCTCCCCCGACTCTGACGAGGACTCCTTTGGTAGTCGCATCTTCTTGCGAGAAGATGGCACCACAGCGCTCACATGAATGGCAGGGATTGGCGACTCCGCACCAACGCCTGCACCTTCCGGAGTCGAAGGAGACGATGCATCGGAATCCTCGTTGCGCGAACGCTTGCGAGTAACCGGGCTAGGGGCTTCCTCCTCCACATCGGATAGGACGGTCGACTCTGACTCGTCCTCTTCCAAGGCTTCGTGAGGGATAACCCCCTCAGGAAGAGGGGGCATACAAGGTGACACCGCCCAATCCTGCATACAGACAACAGTTTAGCACAAAGATAGGAAACAACAAAGAAGCAATCAACAAACTAAGCTACTTCGTAGCACAACTATACCTCAAGAGGAGGGTTAGAAGCATCGAACAGAGGAACAACTGGTTCACTGGGGAGCACGTCCTTGATGGTGTATCTAGTAACCAATCGAACCTTTTATCTACCTCACTCGCGGACATGCCATCGGCAGACACGCGAGTGACATCGTCAGTGCTAGACCACTGAAACATGGGATGGACTATGGCCTGCACGGGCTGGACGCGACGGCGCAGCCACGTGTGAATGAGGTCGCAACCTCCTTCCTCTTTGCCTATGCGACTCTCGAGGTTGCAGACGCGCTCATACAACACATCTGTCTCCACGGACTCGCCGGGCATAACCACATTCTTCCAGGAGCGCCTCCTCTTGCATGGCGTCGAGGGGTCGAAGGGCGCGAGTCCGAAGTGGTCTCCGTCGGCCTTATGGTCGCGAACGTAGAACCACTTGTCCCTCCACCCTTGGACGGACATCATCAGCTTGATGTCGAAGTATGTGGCGGATGGATCGACATGGATCCCGCAGCCGCCTACATCATAGACTACGGAACCAGATGCCGATTGGCATTTAAATTTGAAAAGGCACTTGAAGATACCAAAATGCGGCTCGATCCCGAGCCAGCACTCGCAGAGGGTGATGTAGCAAGCTACATGCAGAATGGAATTGGGGGACAGCTGATGGAGCTAGAGCCCGTAAAAACAAAGAAGGCCCCTAAAGAAAGGATGCAGGGGCAAAGAGAGGCCGCGAATGATGAACGCTAGGAACATCACTCGAAAACCGACATGAGGAGCGGGGATTACCTCGCTGCCGGGAACACGCGTGTCGGCGACTGCGGAGGACAACGCTCCGTCTTGGCGAAGAAGATGAAGATTAGAGGACTTGATGACGGATGGACGCCACGTGCCATTCGTGACGCGGGTGCCCGTGCCCTTCTTCTTGCCGCCAGTGCCCGCGGCGGCGGAGCCGCCTTTCTTCTTCACCGCAGCAGCGGTAGCCGCGGAATCGGCCACAACACCTCCTTTCTTCTTCCCCATTGCACGGCGGTGATGTGACCGGAGGAAGTAGCTGGGAAACATGCGGAGATGGTCCAGCGCCGCGGAAGAAAAAGAGCGCAGAGAAAGCATAGGAGCAGCGGCAATGGCGATGAAGGCAAAGGATGAATAAAGCAAATGAGAAAATTACCGTCGCAGCGTCGCTACTTAACCCCTGGAAGATGCAATCCAACGGCTCGGAAAACCCTACTAGACGCGTGGCATTCATCGTGCTTGACACTTGGAGGAGCTGAAATGCGAACCGTCCCCCCCACTACTCCCATTACGCGTGGAAATCGAGGAGGCGCGGTTAAAATAAAGATTACGCATGCCCAGTCAAATCAGAGTCAGGGAGTGGGACCCACCGCTCGTCACGTCCCGTCAAACTCGCTCACGCGGGAAACTAAGGTCATGAAATCGTCAGCACTGACGTCATCAACAACTATGCAGCAGAAGACTTCGATTACTTTAGTCCTTGCTCGAGTCTTCGACTCCACCAAGCACTCGGGGGCTACTCCCATAGGGAGCGCTGGTCGCGCACCCTACGATTTTTCTTCTTCTTTTACAGGAACATAAACAATCAAAGCAAACCCAATCACTCGAAGCACGGTTCGACTATGGACATGGGTTACTCCCATAGGGAGCGCCGGAAGCAAATTCGACTAAAACAAGCAAATAAAAGACGACAGCAGTCACAAAAGTTCTTTAGTCCCTGCCTGAGTCTTTGACTCAACCAGGCACTCGGGGGCTACTCCCATAGGGAGCGCTGGTCGCGCACCCTATGATTATTTGTACAAAGTACTGTGTGTTGATAACATCCACACTCGAAGTTTATGGCGACACCGCCTCATAATTTTTCCCTACAAAGAGACCGCGTCTCCTGGGTCACCTGAATCATCTCCGCGATGATAAAATTCGGATGCCGCGCTTGCAGCATGAAGGTAAGACCTGGATAAGGCCTGGCAACGCATTAAGCTGCGCACTACCAGAAATATATTCGTGCCTGCAGGTACGATGAATATGCCTTGACGGACGCGTCGAGTGCTCACACCCATATACTGGAATTCGACTCCTGTAAGACCTCCGCGGCTTGAGTCGAATTACACCAGCACTTTTCCGGATTTGAGTCCAGGGACTCGAGTTCAAGTAGATGGTGTTGTTTTACCCTAAGGTAGTTAACTGATACCGATGCATCGGTTAAAATTAGGCACGCACATCAACAATCCCTATGACATAAACAGAGCAGTCGAAAAATGTACTCAGTCATGCACTCGAAAGACTTCATAAAGTCTCCAGTCGAATCTGCGATTCCACTGGACACTCGGGGGCTACTGACATGGGTATACCCTGCAAGTACTCGAGCTTGGTATATATGGCATGAATACATAGAAGCCCACGGTGTCGCCAAGGCCCAAATGAAGAACTCGAGTAACCTGCGGACTCTCAATTGCTTGAAGAATAAGAAGAAGCTAAAGATAGAAAGTTCAAAGGGTAAAACCCTAACCTGTAACCGACTCGACCTGCTACCCGAGACCTAGCCTATCTATATAAAGGCTAGGAGGGGGCAGCGAGGAGGACACACGTAACCCTATTTTCCACAACCCTCGCCAGATTGCATCTGCGCACCATTGTAATCCTCGATTCCTTTGATAATTCTACGAGCAGACAAGCAGGAGTAGGGACCTCTACGAGGCCTGAACCTGGGTAAATCTTCGAGTCCCATGTGTGCTTGTTTGCTAGCCGATAGATGTCTCCAGCGCTCCCTCCTTATCCAAAACCCAAGTCCATAACAACGGGCATTGATGAGTTAAACCCTCGTCACTGAAGGAAATATGCCCTGAGAGGCAATAATAAAGTTGTTATTATGTATTCCTTGTATATGATAGATGTTTATTTTGCATGCTATAATTGTATTGATAGGAAACATCAATACATGTGTGTTTAATAAACAAAAAGGGTTCCTAGTTATGCCTCTCTTATAGACTAGCTTGTTGATTAACAAGATGATCAAGGTTTCCTGATCATGGACATTGGATGTTGTTAATAACAAGGTCACAGCATTTGTGAAATGATGTGATGAACATTCATCCGAAGTATAGCATTACGATCAAGTCATTATGTTTATATTGCTATAACATCATACAAAGTAGTCTTAGTCCTTAGACCATGAGATCATGTTAATTGCTAACATCGGAAGAGTATCTTGATAACATCAAACGTCACACCGTAACAGGGTGACCATAAAGGTGGGTTCAGTGCTATGAAGGTGTTATGTTGAGGCTCATGGATCAAGAGTGGAATTTGTCAATCCCGATGACGGATAGATATACTCTGGGCCCTCTCGGTGATATCACATTAAGATAGCTTGCAAGCAAGTGATGTGATCACTAGAATGTTATATCACGGGAACGAGAAAAGAGTGCATGTCGGTAACGAGATCAAACTAGGTATTTGGACACCGATGATCGAATCTCGGACATGTATTATATCATGAGACAAAGGGATTAAATTGCTGACGTTAAAGGTTCTCACGATCACAGAAGTCATCGTTGAATATGCAGGAGTCAGTATGGATCTCTAGGTCCCGCTTCTGATTATTGATCTGAGAGGAGTCTCAATCATGTCTGCATTATTCGTGAACCGTAGGGTGACACACTTAAGGGTTGCCGGACACCATTTAGGAGCACATATGTTCCAGACAAAAGGTTTGCAAAGCGCAGGAAATGTTTCGATAGAAACAGGAATTGTTTCGATAGAAACCGGAATTGTTTCGGGTGAAATTGCAGAAAGTGGTTCTGCATGTGATATTGAAATGTTGCAAGGGGTTTTATGTGAATGTTTGTTAATTAAAGTAATTAACAAAATTCTGAATAAAATAAATAAAAGAGTTTTATTAATTGAGAGTTGCATTTAATTTGGTGGAAATTAAATACATGTGAGTGGGATTTTGGGTGGAGGCCATGTTTATGTGAGTGGAGGTTCACCACATGAATGAAGGAGGGGAGGAGTCCCCCCCTCATGCGCCGGCTATGGGAGGGGAGGGGTCTCCCTCCCTCCTATATAAAGCCCCCCTCTCCCCTCTCACAAACCACACCTCCTCATGAAGGATCTCTCCCCCCCTCTAGATATTCCCCCATGGTCTCGGATTAGCGAGATACATGTTCCCGGTGGCCTTGCGTCTGGAAGGAGTTGCTGCTTCCGCTGATTCGCTGGAGCGAGGAGGTGGAGGTTGTCCGGTGGCTTGAACGTGTGTGTGAGGACGGATGCGCTGCTGATTTGCGGCGCTCGGACTTCCACACGATCTTGAGATCGGCAAGCATACGACTACATCCACCACGAGTTCCTACTCATTAACAAAACTCGTTGTCTTCGAGGGTAAGTTCTCCATGGATGTATGTCCACCCGTTGCTCTGTATCTAGTAGATAGATCTTGGCATATAGTTCTCATCGTAGGAATTTTTTTGTTTTCTATTCTACAGACCCAACAGCCACATCCCCTTCTTCATCAATAAAAATCCTAGGTTTCTTCCAAACGCTTCATTTTTATTGTTTCATGCACAGTTGTGTTGTTCTTGGAGCGTCTTCTTTTTCGTTTTTCGTTTTGGTTTTTGTTTGCTTTGTTTTCTTAGTTTGCTGAATAAATTGGTTGGACCCCCTCTTTCATACATTGGTTTTCAAATAGTTTGGTTTGGATTGGAAAAGAGTAGGAAAGTTCATGCTTATGTGGTAAAAAGAGCTCGTTTTTGACTGTGGCCTATGCTTTGTCATGCCATGCTCGATATTGTGTTGGCTTTATGCTTAGTATTCTTTGTTGTAGCATGACTTATTATAAACAATTGAGATTGCTTAATGTGCCTTGGATGAATCATGCATTGTTTTAGCATATTAAAGCATAGTATAGTGGTATTCTCCTCTGATGCTTTATTTGGGTCGACTTGGCGCATGCTCACACCATGTTATGACTATCTCAAGTCACCATAGCCTTTATGATCCTTTAGTTTTCAACTTGTAGTATCACTTTATGCTTTAATCAATGATGTTTTGTCTCTCTACATGATTATGGCCATTATTGCTCTCTTAGTTTGTCGCTCCCAGTCTTTTGCTAGCCTCCACAACCAAGTATGAGTTCCACTCATGCATCCAACTCCCTAAACCAAGTTATTCCAAAGAGTCCACCATACCTACCTACTAGCTTATGCTATTCCAAGTATATTCATGCTTTTGTTTACCTTCCAAATTAAACTTGTTATGAGAAAACTAGTGATTAAAGCTCTCACGAACTTGATGGCACACTTTACTTTTCTTGCCCTTAATAGAATTGAACCATTGTGTCGTCTATGTTGTATATGCTTGCACTTATTTGTTGGGAATTAGCAGAACCATGTTGTCATGGGGAACACTTTCAACATTGCACTTGGTACTTTCTACCTAGTTGATATCATGCTCTTTTGTATATGGATGTCGTCGGTGTGAAATGAAAGGGAAGCTTGTAAGTCCATGGAGTTATGTATATGTGTTAGAGAAACGCTTGGGCCACTGGTCTAATCCATGCTGACATGGTGGAAACCTACAGCGTAACCATAATGAGTTGTTTATGAAGCATTCTTCTTATAAAAAAGAGTCCTATATTGAGAAAAAAAGAGAAAGGAGAAAAAAGAGATATTATGAAAAGAGGAAAGAGAGAAAAAAGCACCATATTCCCATGGTAAATAAGAAGATTGCTGAGATGCTTGTTGTCTGCTTGCCTTGTCATTTTGATATGGGGATTCTTCCGTATCATCGGGCAAGGGGTACCCCGTTGGCGGTTCTCTATGATACACATGTACTTACGATGACAAGAACTTACCGGTGACTAAACTTGAGTAGCATGAGGAGCGACCCCCGTATACAAGGGACATGAGATTTCTAACTTATAATTCGTCAAGCATGTACACCATAGTTTGTTCACTTTAACCTTAATCACTTCAAGATGCTTATGATAGGGGCAATGAGAGCTGAAAGCTCTAAGTACCATAATTTTTGGAAGCTCTTTATGAGACTTGAATACCTACTTCGTTTTATAAAGGCCTTTCTTCCACCATTATATTGAGTCTCCACCTTCTATCTTTATGCACCTACTTTGAGAGCATAGTGGCCATTCTTAGTTCTATGTGCATTGTCCCAAGACTAGTTGATTGATGCATAACTTGATATTGCTTGTTTTAAACTAATTGTATCTAGTCACTCTTATGAACTTTGAAGGTGTCCTATGCATTTATGTTTGCTACTCTATGAGGGATAAGCTGAATGCTGCTATGCTATGTTTTCTTTATGTGAAACAAACAAACGTCTTGCAAAGCATTGTTATTCATGAATCTTTTGTTTGTGCCTTTTCATGTTGCATCATAGTTTCTTTGTCTTATTGCTAGAACTTTGTCTTTCATGTTATGATTGAAGTACTATGATCCCAGCTTTGAATGTTTTACGAATACCTTGATCAAGTTTATGACGGTGCATGTCACCTAAAAAATTATTCTTTCTTTTTATCACTTACCTACTCGAGGACGAGCAGGAGTTAAGCTTGGGGATGTTGATACATTGCAAATGTATCTATAATTTTTTATGTTCCATGCTTGGTTTTATCTACTTTGTTGTGTTTTGTCCACACTTTGGAGTACTTTTCATTTGATTTCTTGGACTAACCTATTAAAAAGAGCCACAGTGCTAGCTGCCTGTTTTCTGCTGTTTTTGGTTCTAGGAAAGTCAGAAAATGAATATTCTCGGAATTAGACGGGACAAAAGCCAAAGTTCCTATTTTCCCGGAACACTCACGGAGCCAGAAGGAGAGTCGGAGAGGGGCCACATGGTGGCCACACCCTCCCAGGCGCGGGTACCCCCAGGCCGCGCTAGGGCATGGTGTGGGCCCCCTGGCAGGCCACCGACCTTGCCTCCTTCGCCTATAAGAGCCTCCCGATACCAAAACCCTAGGTGGTCAATCAGAAATCCACGAAAACTTGCGCAGCGCCGCCGCCACTGAAGGGGAGATTCGGGGGACAGAAAGTCTCTATTCCGGCACCCTGCCGGGACGGGGAAGTGCCCCCGGAGCCATATCCATCGATCTCCACCACCATCTCCATCACCATTGCTGATTCCCATGATGAGGAGGGAGTAGTTTTCTCTCGAGGCTAAGGGCTCTACCGGTAGCTATGTGTTCATCTCTCTCTCTATGCATGATCATATTGTGATCATGAGCTTTGTAATCAAGTAGATCTACCTTGCTACTCAAGTGCTTTAATAGATCTCTGCTCTCCCCATGTGTGTGAAAGTGACAGCGTGCACACCATGGTGGCACTTAGGCTAGAGATTACAAATACTTGTTATGAGTTATATTTGGAGTTGGATGTGTTTATGAAATTGTGGTGTTTGTTGGAACCATCTAGTGCTCAAGGTGACAGTGTGGGGTTTTCTAGATGGGGAAGGCTTATTTTGAGGTGTGCTATTATAGCCCTACCATGGATTAGAGTGTCCAACCGGAGAGTAGTTAAGACTAGTATCATAAAGAGAAGTTATTTATATGAGAGTGTTCACTAGTGAAAGTATGGTCCCTAGGCCTTGTTTCTAAGCATTGATACACCATTTGCAATTAGATCTGTTACATGTTTGCTTGCTTCCATTTTTATTTCAGTTTTACTTTAGTCTTTTCCACACCATCAAGCTATCTTCTATCACCGTTACCACTTGTATTTCACTATCTCTTCACCGAACTAGTGCACCTATACACCTGACAAGTGTATTGGGTGTGTTGGGGACACAAGAGACTTCTTGTATCTTGATTGAAGGGTTGCTTGAGAGGGGATATATTTGACCACTTCCTCCCTGAGTTCGATAAACCTTGGGTGATCCACTTAAGGGAAAACTTGCTGCTGTTCTACAAACCTCTGCACTTGGAGGTCCAACAACTGTCTACAAGAATAGAAGTGCGTAGACATCACTCGTCGTCGAGATAATGCATGTGCGGCGATAATGGAAACCGCCGCGGGTTTTTCTAATGGGGAGGAGGGGAGGCGAGCGATGGGAATTAACGCCGCCCTGCCCCTTTGACGGGACGCGTCGGCTGCACCGCCCGCTGCCATTCGCCGGAAAGGCTGCAGCGAGCAGCGCCATTACTCAGCGCTGATGGCGAGAAAGAACACCGGCTCTATGCGGCGGCCATGCGGGCCAGCTTTGACCGGGTGGTGCAGGCGCCTTCTCTTCCCGTCACCCGCCCTGCCACACGTCCATCTGGTGCCCCCGCTCGCCTCCCTGTACATTGGTTTTGCCTGGGGCCGCCGGGTAAATAACTGGGCCACGCCGGCGCTAAAAAAATTGGGGTGCGCGGCTGGGCTCGAAATTTCGCACCGGCGCCCCCAAAAACGCTATGGGGGCCTTTGAGGCCCCCCAAGTGGAGATGCTCTAAGCAAACTTAAACCACCAGGAAAGTACATTGGCAAGCCCTCGTACGGAGAATGCTATGGGGGTAGACTTACGGGGCCCTCAGATTAGGGTTTTGCCAGAAAAAGGACCGTCCAAGCACCGGGATGGCACGAGAACACGCGTGTGTCCCTAGCATACATGCATAGGTGTGGTGGATTGCTCCAGGATGAAAACCCTAGCTAGGGGTGTGACCATCTACGGCGCATGTGATAACACCTAGAGAGATGTGCTGGACATGTAGGAGGAAAGTCCCGCTACGGGTCAAACCGAGTGAAACCAGTGGAACCTTGGGCCTAGCCTTGGTTTTTCATGTAGCTATGACCTAAGCAAACCTAAAACACTAGGAAAGTACATTGGCAATCCCTCATACGGAGAATGCTATGGGGGTAGACTTGCGGGGCCCTTGGATTAGGGTTTCGCCGAAAAAGGACCGTCCGAGCGCCGGGATGGCACAAGAACAAGCATGTGGCCCTAACCTACATGCACAGGTGTGGTGGATATCTCCGGGATGGAAAACCTAGCTACGGTGTGACCGTCTACGACGCATGCGATAATACCTAGAGAGGTGTGCTGGACGTGGAGGAGGAAACTCCTGCTGCTGTTCGAACGGAGTGAAACCGGTGTAGCCTTGGTCCTAGCCTTTGTTTCCATGTAGCTATGACCTAAGCAAACCTAAACCACCAGGAAAGTACATTGGCAAGCCCTCATACGGAGAACTCTATGGGGGTAGACTTGCGGGGCCCTCGGATTAGGGTTTCACTGGAAAAGGACCTTCCGAGCGTCGGGATGCCACGAGAACATGCGTGTGGCCCTAGCATACATTCACAAGTGTGGTGGATAGCTCCGGGATGGAAAACATTGCTAGGGGGTGTGACCGTCTACGGCGCATGCGATAACACCTAGAGAGGTGTGCCGGACGTTAAGGAGGAAACTCCCGCTGCGGTTCGAATGGAGCGAAACCGGTGTAGCCTTGGGCCTAGCCTTGGTTTTCCATGTAGCTATGACCTAAGCAAACCTAAACCACCAGGAAAGTACATTGGCAAGCCCTAGTACAGACAATGCTATGGGGGTAGACTTGCGGGGCCCTCAGATTAGGGTTTCGCCAGAAAAGGACCGTCCGAGCGCCGGGATGGCACGAGAACACGCGCGTGTCCCTAGCATACATGCACAGGTGTGGTGGATTTCTCCAGGATGGAAAACCTAGCTAGGGGGTGTGACCGTCTACGACATATGCGATAACACCTAGAAAGGTGTGCTGGACGTGTAGGAGGAAACTCCCGCTGCGGTTCGAACGGAGTGAAACCGGTGTAGCCTTGGGCCTAGCCTTGATTTTCCATCTGGCTATGACCTAAGCAAACCTAAACCACCAGGAAAGTACATTGGCAAGCCCTAGTACAGAGAATGCTATGGGGGTAGATTTGCGGGGCCCTCAGATTAGGGTTTCGCCAGAAAAGGACCGTCCGAGCGTCAGGATGGCACGAGAACACGCGTGTGTCCCTAGCATACATGCACAGGTGTGGTGGATTGCTCCAGGATGGAAAACCTAGCTAGGGGGTGTGACCGTCTACGGCGTCTGCGATAACACCTAGAGAGGTGTGCTGGACGTGCAGGAGAAAACTCCCGCCACTACTATGAAAACCCCTATTCGAGACGTATCTAAAGCATATTCGAGTCGCATATTATATGCGCCTCGAGCGCCACGCCGCTAGTATTTTTTTACTCGTATCATATGCGCCCCGTATATATGGGCTTACGCGAGACGTATCTGGTATGATGCGCCTTGTATATGTGAACTTACACGAGATGCATCTTGTAATGCCGCTTCAAAAGCATAGTAGGTGCACCGTGTATCAAGTATTTGAAAAAACAAAAAATTATCAGGAGCAGTCATCGTTCACGCCACAGACCAGTCCATCGTTCACGTGGTAACACGCCACCGTTCAGGATTTGAAAAGCAAAAAAAGTAAGCTCCAGATTTATAATGAATTGTGCTCTGATCATAGTAGCAGTATCATTCTTTAGTTTTGAACACAGGAATTTTTTTACATACACATTGGACATATTACACAAGGACTCAAGAAAAAATAAAACTCGAGGCGAGCTCTAGGTCACGGAGAACTCCAGGTCGCCGGGAGCGGTGCATGGCCGAGGTCACCGGCTCCCTCCTCCGCCGATGCAGGGATCCGCGCGCGAGGATGCCTCCGTCGCTGCAGCGCGCCGCCACTGGACATGGGATACGACGAGTAGGCGAGGTCGACGGCTGCGGTGCTGGAGGTCGGGGAATTTTGAAATTGTGGCGGGAGGCAGGAAGGAGGAGGAACTCCACCTCACCGACACCGAGGAGGACGAGGCGAAGGCTGCGACACTTGAGGTCGAGGAGGGGTGGCCTTGTGTTGCGGGATCCTGGCGAGCTGTGGAAGAGCAAGGCTGTGAGGCTGTTGTCGTCATCCTCATCGCGGCCAACGCCGTCTCCGTCGATCGCGAGACCTCCTAATCTCCTTGATTGGTAGCAAGAAGTTAGCCAACGATTTAAGCTAGCAGCGTGGAGGCGCTTCTTTTCTTCCTTTTTTTTTTTTTTTTTTTTGAGATGTTCTTTTCTTCCTCATACTACTGCTCATGGTTAGATGCAGCCCAAGGAAGTAGGCACGACACGGACAGAACAGGAGATGAGAAAACAGAGATACATCGGCGTTTAAGTCTCTGGCCTCAGCCAATCAGAACAGAGCCCACGGATCCTGTGTTTCTTTGGATCCGCTGAGAGCCGTCGATTGCGCACGGATCTCGAAGCGATGGCTGACCAGGCTCAGACGTGAACGTGGAGGCCAGACAAGACAATGAAGGCTTTTGCACTTTCTTGCTTGCTAGGTACAGACTGGCAGCTCGCCTCCTGCATGTACGCCCCCTTTTTACGTGACGCATGTCACTCTAGTGCGTCTCTAGTATTAAATATACGAGGCACATATAAAGGATGTGTCTCTAATATTTTAAAATATACGAGAGGCATGTGGCATAGATGCGTTTCCAGTATTAGGCACCTACCATCAACGGGCCCACTAACTTTATTCGAGGCGCACCCTGTCAACATGCGTCTCGAGTAGTTGAACTATTCAAGACGCATATTGATGAGATGCGTCTCGAATAAGATGGGACAGTCAGATCTGGTCCGTACATAAAATATAGGAAACGCACCCCCTCACAGATGCGCCTCCAGTATTTAAATATTCGAGGCGCACCCTTGAGCCATGCGCCTTGTATATTTAGTTGAGGCACATATGGGTGAGATGCGCCTCCTATAAACCTATCTCCTATAGGGTTTTTCCTAGTAGTGCGCTATGGGTCAAACGGAGTGAAACCGGTAGAACCTTGGGCATAGTCTTGGTTTTTCATGTAGCTATGACCTAAGCAAACTTAAACCACCAGGAAAGTACATTGTCAAGCCCTCGTACGGAGAATGCTATGGGGATAGACTCGCGGGTCCCTCGAATTAGGGTTTCGCCGGAAAAGGACCGTCAGAGCGCCGGGATGACACGAGAACACGCGTGTGGCCCTAGCATACATGCACAGGTGTGGTGGATAGCTCCAGGATGGAAAAGTTAGCTCCCGGGTGTGACCGTCTGTGGCGTATGCGATAACACCTAGAGAGGTGTGCTGGACGTGCCCGCTGCGGTTCGAATGGAGTGAAACCGGTGTAGCCTTTGGCCTAGCCTTTGTTTTCCATGTAGCTATAAACTAAGCAAACCTAAACCACCAGGAAAGTACATTGGCAAAACCTCGTACGGAGAATGCTATAGGGGTAGACTTGCGGGGCCCTCGGATTAGAGTTTTGCCAGAAAAGGACCGTCTGAGCGCTGGGATGGCACGAGAACACGCGTGTGGCCCTAGCATACATGCACAGGTGTGCTGGATAGCTCCGGGATGGAAAACCTAGCTCCCAGATGTGACCGTCTATGGCGCATGCTGCGGTGGCAGCTTCCCAGCCCGGGTGGGCCGCCTGCCCCCGAGGCCCGTTGCTGGCCATCCCGCTTGCCAGCTCTCCCGCGAGCCCCCTTTGGGATGGGGTTTGAGCAGGCCGCGGTGGCGGCTGGTGGTAGCACCCCGCCCCGGGCGGTGGCTATTATCCGCCGCTCAACCTCGTGGGCCGATCAAACAGGCCCCAATGCTGATTACCTTTTGCCATCTTTCTTGTCTTTTTCCTGTGGCTTTTTCCTTAGGCTAATTTCCTCTAGGATTTTGGCTTAATGATAAAGTCACTTTATAAATTTAAATTTAAATATTTATTTAGTATAAGGTAATTCACAATTAACATATAATAAATACATATATTAAATCACCATTTATCCAAAACACCTTTTGGCTCTTTCCTTTCCTTCTTTCTCCAAATGACTTCGGATCTCTTCAGAACAATTCTGATTTCTCTCTCTTTCATGATTCCATCTAGCAGGACGATCTCCAAGCGTCGTATCGCCCTTAAGCATGTTTCCCTCGGTTCAGGAATGCTATAGACATGATCCATATCAATGATCAATAGCGGGACCGGGATGCCCATGTTGACCCCTATGCACTCCACGACTCTCCATCGCGTCCGAACCTGAAACGATATATCTAAATCCCTTGTTCGCGATACAAGACTTGTCCGAGATTTGATCATCGGTATCACTATACCTTGTTCAATCTAGTTTCCAACAAGTACTGTTTTACTCATTTCCGTGAAATACCATATCCTTGACCTAGTCATGTGTTGTGCAACTTAGATGTAATTCACCAAGTGGGCATAGTTGTATCTTCCCGTCACACAGGAGAACAATTCCCGATCTTGAAGCATATTGCCTCTACGTGCACCTTTATGATCACCCAGTCATAGGTGACGGTTGATATAGTCTAAGCATCCTTCGGTAATAGTGATTGATAAGATCTCGCGGTCTAAGGATTAAGACAATCTGTTTCGGACAATTGCAACATGAACTAAGTGACATGATCGTGTTGCAACAATCGTTGGTGGGAAATGTCCATCACATAATTTCATATGATATGACTTTATTGTCAGTGACTTTTGTTTAGCACATGATCAGGAAACCTTGATCATCGTCTGCCCAATAAACTAGTTGAATAGAGGCTACTAGAGACCTGGTGTTTGTATACCACACCGATGAGTGCATATTTGCATCATGTTTTACCCTATTATTTTGCATTTGTAGATGTAGGATCTTGGTATTTTACGGTGCTCGCGCGCATATTTTATGTCTATTTTCACCAGGATCAGGACAGATGATGGATCCAATGGACACAATTCTTGGAGCAGTTGTACTGAGGAGAAAAGGAGTCAAAACCAACGTAAATCGCTTATTTAGGAAATATTAATAATACCAGAAAAAACCAGAAGCGAAAAAAGGATATAGAGGCTTTAATGACCAACTATACGACCGGAATAAATTTTCTGGCCGTATAGTTCCAGCCGTATACTTGGCGCCACCTCCGCCTCCTCAAATAGTTTCACCCCGTGCAACTGGATCGGAGATACGACATACAGAACACCCAGAAATCGCCGAAACCTCACCTCCGAAAGGCATCTGGAGGGGGAACTCATCCACCAAGGATCCATCTCCGCCCTGCACAGATCCGGGAGGCTAAGGCATCATTCTTCATCATCCATGGCTGCATCACCACCATCTCTATCCATCCCATCTACATCTTGTCTAGATCTTGTTGTAATTTCCGTACTTGTTGTAGATTTATACAAGTACTATTCATCTATGATAGATTCCATTGTTATTGCCATGATGGTGATTGCCTCCATGTCTGAGTAGATCATTAGTTCTTGGGGAGATGGAAAAACCCTAGTATGAGATTGAAATAAGATAAAGTTTATTATGATATTCATCGCTGTGACCATGTGTTATATTTTCTACATCTTGATGTTGAGAGAAGTCAACCTCTCAATATTTGCCTCTTATGGGGACTTGATGGAGGAAACTACTTGTTGGTAGACGGAGGCATGTTAGCACTTACATTGACTATAAAGCTGTTAGCACTCCTTACGTATCAACTTGGGAAACCGAGGAAACTCATGGAACACTATCCATGCCATGGGATACGTCCTACAAGATTATGTCCCTTAATACCGTAGTAATTCGATTGCTATCGATTGCTGATTGTTATGGTTATGAGGATGATGTGAGCAGCGGTTGCTGCCTATTTGTCCAAATATGGAGTTCCTCCCACACATATAGAGTTGAGAATGTTCATGATAATAATCTTTATCTTAGCTCCTTATAATGCTAGTGGTGTATCCGCTACTCCCTGATGAGTGCATATTTGCATCATGTTTTATATTATTATTTTACATTGTAGATGTAGAATCTTGGTATTTTATGGCGCTCGCGTGCATATTTTATGTCTATTTTCACCAGGATCAGGACATATGATGGATCCAATGGATACAATTATTGAAGAAGTTGTACTGTGGAGAAAACGAGTCAAAAACAACGTAAATCGCGTATTTAGGAAATATTATTAATACCAGAAGCAAACAAAGGAGACAGAGAACATAACGACCAACTATACAGGCGGAAGAAATATTCCCGCCGTATAGCTCTAGCCGTATAGCTAGCTCCGTCTCCGCCTCGTCAAATAGTTTCACTCCGTGCAATTGGTTCGAGGAGACGACATTCAGAACACCTAGAAATCATAGAAACCTCACCTCCAGAAGGCATCTGGAGGGGGAACTCATCCGCCAGGGATCCATCTTCGCCCTGCGCAGATCCGGGAGGCTAAGGCATCGATCTTCATCATCCACCGCTTTATCACAACCATCTTCATCCATCCCATCTACATCTTGTCTAGATCTTGTTGTAATTCCTATACTCGTTGTGGATTTATACAAGTACTATTCATCTATGATTGTTTCCATTATCATTGCTATGATATTGATTGCCTCCTTGTCTGAGTAGATCATTAGTTCTTGGGGAGATGGAGAAACCCTAGTGTGAGATTGAAATAAGATAAAGTCTATTATGATATTCATCACTGTGACCATGTGTTAGATTCTCTACATCTTGATGTTGAGAGAAGTCGACCTCTCAATATTTGCCACTCATGGGGACTTGATGGAGGGAACTACTTGTTGGTACACGGAGGCGTGCTAGCACTTACTGAAGGAAATATGCCCTGAGAGGCAATAATAAAGTTGTTATTATATATTCCTTATACATGATAGATGTTTATTTTACATGCTAGAAATGTATTGATTCGGAAACATCAATACATGTGTGTTTAATAAACAAAAAGGGTCCCTAGTCATGCCTCTCTTATAGACTAGCTTGTTGATTAACAAGATGATCAAGGTTTCCTGATCATGGACATTGGATGTTGTTAATAACAAGGTCACACCATTGGTGGAATGATGTGATGAACATTCATCCGAAGTATAGCATTACGATCAAGTCATTATGTTTATATTGCTATAACATCATACGGAGTAATCTTTATCCTTAGACCATGAGATCATGTTAATTGCTAACATCGGAAGAGTATCTTGATAACATCAAAAGAACCTTGTATTTCATAAAAATCAACCCGCACTATGTTTCGTATATGTAGCTTGATGGAAACTTAGGTTTAGCATGGGTGCATCGGGGTGCACATATTCAGCGGTTTTACTAGATATCTTCCCAGTACCCTTGTCCTCCGTGGTCACTCGAGCTACATTTCCTCTACCACATGCCCAAGATCCTTCATCTCGAGAGCACAAGGTAGGGGATAGGGATCGATCAGAGCAACACATTTTTCTTCTCTAATCTCAATAGCGAGCGACCAGGAGCCTTCTTGCACTGCCACCTTCTAGTTTGTCCCCTCCCACTCCCACTCCCCCTCCTCACTGTCGAAGGGTGGCGTCAGTGGCAGTGGGGCTTCCTTTCCTCCTCGCACAGTGCTTGGTGGCGCGGGATGTAACTATCGATGGGGACGCAACCCTAAGCGAGGGGCGCGAGGGCGTGGTCCTGAGGTGGCGGCTCGGGCATGTGGCTTCACATCGACAATGTGGAGGTGGCTTCGCATCGAGAGTGTGCTCGAGGTTGTAACGCCCCCTCGCAAACTTCGGGGGAAGCGGGACGTCTTCTCCTCTACCGCTCTGGCTCAGCGTGTCTATGGGGGATATTGGGGCGGCCGGTCTCGCAGGGGTGCGTCTGGCAGCATGCGAGCGTGCTGGTCTGGCTCGAATAAGGTGGTGGTCCTAGTGCCCTTCTCATGCTAACCTGCTGATCCACCTAATGTCGGTCCTCGATCTGGCTACTAACGAGTTCCGGACTTCTCGGACGGAAATCTAAACAGAATGAGAACAACTGGCGATCCTAGATACCTGGATCGAATGGGATCCAGTCGTGCGCGTTCGTATTACCAGTTCGTGTGGCTTCAAGAGGACACCGACTGTCTGAAACCTTGGGCATGTCTACGTCCTGATTTCATAGACAAAGGTAGAGAATGCCATGGCGTCTGCGATTGGAGGGCCAAAAGTAATGGCAGAGGGGTGGGTCTTAGATGCGATGAAGACTTTGATTCACAAGCAGTTGTACGAGCATAGCTTGCGCGGTGATGTTCCTATCCATTTTGGACATGTGATACCTGTGAGCCTAGTATTTGGTGACTTGGCCTCAGCAAGTGGGGGCGGTGGCAGTGGAGGACTTCATTTTTTCTGGTGCTACTGGAGTACAGAGTCTTGATTTTTAGGGTGAAAACCCAAGGTCTGACATTCATTGACTGTATCTGGCAATTACAATGTTAAAAGCATTATTTTGAGAGCTCAGACTTTTAGCAGGGTGAAAACCTAAGATCCCTTCTTGGAGACGTCGCTTTTCTATAGTTCAAGTGTTGTATTTGGTGGTATTTTTTGTGCTGTTGTTGTGAGTGATTGGTCACCGTGGCAGGGCCTTTTCTTGTTTTTCTTGTTTTCTTTTTTTGCTAGAGGTGGGTGTAATTTGTATCTTTGCAATATTAATATATTCTCTTTGTAAAAGAAGGAAGGTGTGATACTCCCATATTTTCGGTCGTGGTACTCCCTACCATTTGTACTAGAGCATCAAATAATGTTAGCCATTATGTTAGATAATAAAATAGACAGCTCGTGTTCACTTAGGGGTAGCATAAAGGAGACCATATAAATTATATTGTGTGCTGATAAAAAGTCCTGAGTAGGGAGTGTATGACGATGGCGAAGAGATTGCGGTGAAGTTACTCCATAATAGCATGCAAGGATTTGAAGATGAGCAATTCCAACATGAGTTCGATAATCTTTTGATGCTCAACCATCAGAACATTATACGGCTAGTTGGCTACTGCTACGAGACACAACGGCAACATATGGACTTCCAAGGAAGAATAGTTTTTGGTGAAAGGACATATAGAGCGCTTTGCTTTGAGTACATGCAAATGGGAAGCCTTCAAAGATATCTTTCTGGTATGATATACTGCTCATCTATAATAGTCATGTGAGTATAAATGGTTATCCATATTTATGATGATTCAGCAACGCCCCTATTAATTTGTATAAATTTGCAGATGAATCTCATGGACTTGACTGGCAGACACGTTACAAAATTATCAAAGGGACATGC
Organism: Avena sativa; assembly: GCA_916181665.1. NCBI lineage: Eukaryota > Viridiplantae > Streptophyta > Magnoliopsida > Poales > Poaceae > Avena > Avena sativa. Next base: position 450,416,858 of record OV702295.1, on the reverse strand, counting down.
GAGGGTTTAAAATACCTTCATGAAGGATTCAAAGATCCAATATACCATTTGGACTTAAAACCTGATAACATACTGTTAGATGAGAATATGGTACCTAAACTTGCAGATTTTGGTTTGTCCAAGCTCTTTGGCGAGGAACAAACCAGGGTCACACAAAGTCCTATAGGAACAATGTAAGTGAATGGATTCCTTGTTTGGTAAACCAAAAAGAGCTTACAACATAATTGCCTGACTCTGTTATATTTATGTTGCCACGCGCAGTGGATACATGCCGCCAGAATACTTGTTTCGACAAGTCATCTCAAAGAAGTTAGACGTTTTCAGCTTGGGTGTTGTAATGACAAAGATAATAGCAGGGCCTAGTGGCCCCACCAGAAGTGACGAGATGCCTTACCAAGAGTTCCTTGATCAAGTACAGAACGCTATCTCTCACCGTTTCCTACAAAAGATCATTGGTTATGTTTTATTTACATGTATTAATTATGTAATCTCTCATGTCCATATTAATAGACTCAACTTTGTCTAGATTCGTACATATCTAGTTAAGTGTTTAGACTAGATGCATTCATATCTAGACAAAGTTAAGTTCCTAATATGGACAGGAGGAAGTAATGTTTTTGCATTTGAACATAGTATTTAGCTTAACAGATCAATTACACGTACAGGTACATGAAAACTGGAGGAACAGACTGGAAGCAACATGTACTTCCCGGACACTACTATAAGCATACTGCAACCAAGTGAGCATATGCGCTGAGATGGGACTTAGCTGCATGGAGACTGATAGGCACAAAAGGCCGAGTATAGTGGATATTGCCCATAGACTCTATGAGACTGAAACTATGATTGAAAAGGTAGTGAGCTCTTTTTGTTTAACAAGAAAATAGTGACTCCTAAGCTCTTTTTGTTAACTAGAAAGCCCCTTTTGCTACTACGTCCATGGTCATACATTTCTTAAATTTCACGATATTTATCGACCAGAGAGAGATCTCAGAGTATATGTTCTGAATAAATATAAAATCTAATAAGTATCACAAATGTATTTCTTTTGGCGCAATAGTAATCTCATAGATATACAATATTTCATACGCACTACACATTACTGTGTGCTCTATCGTATCAGCTAGGAAACCATGCATGCCTGCTAATTTATGCATGACTAGCTAGCGCTGTTGACCGTTGAGATATACTGCCAATGTTGCTCGCTCCCTGGCAGGCAATTTCATGGTCGACGAATTCGGTCTCATCGATGCCGGTAAACTGCCAAAAGAGTGACGATGCTACTAATCTAGTAAGTTATCATTACACTTACTGTACATTAAATATACTCAAGGGCACATTGGTGATACGTACGCATATACATGGGTGTGATAAACACTAATTCAGGTGAAGATAGAAGCCTACACAAGAAGCAAGGTGATTCGTAGTGCCGAGACGTGTGACGAGTTTCCTGTCCTGCTGCGTGTCACGGTGCCGCCATGGCATCATGCGGACAAGATACCATGCGCTGGCTTGGACGTCGTCGCCATTCTCAACATCACGTTAGACAGCGATGAGTGGGTGGGCTACATTAAGCAGGCCATGGTGAGCGTAATCGACAGGCTCGGCCCCAACGACCGGCTCTCCATCGTATCACTGGAGGACAACGGGCACCGCTTCATGGAGCTCACGTACATGTCTGACCATGGCCGGGACCTTGCCAAGCTCAAGATCAAGGAGCTGGTGGCCCATGAGAAACGGGAATATTTGGGCGCCGCTCTGCAAGAGGGAGCTCAGGTACGCTCACACATACATTTCATGATAAACTTAATGAGGTTTGACATCTACTCTATATGCAATCATTTATTTTACTTGCGAGGAAGGATACTCAAACTGTGTTGCTCTTTCAACTTCTTCATGCATAGATTTTGCGGGCACGTGGAGGGGACGAGAGCAGAAGCCGTATAGGTTGCATCATGCTCGCATTGCAAGGTTGGTACAAAGAGATCCTCAAGCAAGAGATCAGCCCTGAATTCCCGGTGCACGTGTTCGGTTTGAGCGAGGAGCACAACTGCATGGAAATGAAGTACATCGCCGACACAACCTCCGGCAGCTACTCCTTCATCAAAAGGAACACCGATGACATCGAATATGCGCTCATGGTATTCGTCAGAGGCCTCACATCGGTCGCACTCACATATTTAAATATCGAGTATTGCTTCGGTGTCCCCCCCTAGACAAAGAATTCAGCCGTTAGCGGGTTTCGGGTGCGTGCTCGGGTGAAGACCGGGCGGAGATGGAGTCTGAGGTAAGTATAGGAGATCTGGCGGGATCGTACAACCGGGTGAAGGTATAGCAATTATTTTTTTCAATACACGTATTTGGCCCAGGCAGTCATGACGCGTCCGCGCCGGCAACCAGCGACTATGGCCAGTTATGTGCAGATTAGATCTTCCAGTAAGTGGATTATTAGTAAGTGGAGTAGAAGATTATTTATCTGAGCGAGATGGCGAGACCGCATATCATCCTGGCCATGGCTAGCGAGGTGTACGGACGAGGTGAAGCCAGTGTCTTGATCCATTGCCGAGAGCATGGCTTGGGGCATAATAATCTTCTATAAAAATCTGCTCTACCTCCAATAAAAAATACCAAGCACCGGTCCGTGCTGCGTATATATACATCTCAAAACAGTACAAGAGATTTACAATGCCTAGCCATGTCAGCCTAGGTCTTATATAGTAGTACTATGTTTAACACCTCCACCCGGTCGTACTCGTACGATTCCCCGCCCGATCTCGTATGCGGTATGCCGATCTCCTATACATAGGAGCTAGTAAGTACGGACTCGACCTTCACCCGGTCTTCACCCGAGAACGCACCCGAAACCCGCTAACCGGCTGAATTCTTTGTTTAGGGGGGGACACCGAAGCAAGGGTCTTAAATATCACTCTCCAAGCTCATGAGGATGTCACCATATCTTCCATCGAGTCTGGCGGCTATAACAACCTTGTGAGCTCCGATAAACAGTCTGGCACAATAGATCTCCAGTACATGTGCACCGGCGAGCAAAAGAACTTCGTCGTGTACCTAACAGTCCCACGGGGCAAGGAGAAGCTCATGAGCATCGGCGGCAGTTACAAGAGCCTCGATGCGAGCAATGAGTTGGCTGGTCTGGACGTGATTGTGCAACGCCCTCATTGGAAATGCTTGCCCGATGAGCTGGTCATGCACCCTAAGGTGGCAGGGGAGCTCTTGCGGATCCGGTATATGAAGAGCATCTTGCCCGTGCATAATCAAGGTGTGAGAGCCAAAGTGCTGAGACGGTTGTGGGAAACGACCAAGGATTCTGATGAGGGCCGCGCAGTCAATGAGGAGGTCTTGTCAGACCTCCAAAAGGAGGTCGCTGAAATGCATAAGGGGTATATAGCCGACTCACGACACATATTTTCGTGGCTGAGCTGTCACGAGTGGCAGCGTGCAACCACCAAGGGCAAGGCGTCAAACTCCAGTGCTTTCCAAACCGTAGGGCAACAGCATGCAGATGGAGGTACCAGTTTGGTAAGTTCTCTGCCCATGCATGTAGTTAACTACACCTGCCCGCTGGATTCAGTTAGTTCATTAACTTGGTCTCTCTATACTGTTATAATAACCTCCACCATTCGTGGATGATAAACACTAATTCAGGTGAAGGTAGAAGGATTCACGAGAAGCGAGGCAATTGCCGATGGATATGTGCAACGAGTTCCCTGTCCTGGTACGGGTCACGGTGGCACCATGGCGTGGTGCACAGAAGATGCCATGTGCTGCCGTGGACGTCGTCGCTGTGCTCGATGTCACCCTCGACATGCAGGAGGGGAGTCTGGAGCGCATGAAGCAGGCCATGATGATCGTCATTGACAAGCTTGGCCCCAGTGATCGGCTGTCCATCGTGAGGTTTCAGACCTCCTGTCCCATCCGCCTTACAGAACTCAACTACATGTCCACCGACTCATCAAGCCATGGCCAAGATGCTGCCAGGCTTAGGATAAAGGAGCTGAAAGCTTCAAATGGAAGGGACATGGGCCAAACTGCGCGCGATACCCTGCGAGAGGGAGCTCAGGTATATGTGCACCTGCATCAAATATATGCACGTACATTCAAATAATCTACAGCATGCATCCAAGTGCAAATGTTTGTTTATTCGTGTGCTCATGCTTTAGATTCTGCGCCGGCGTGGAACAGAAGAGAGCAGCAGCCGTGTGGGATGCATCATGTTCCTGTCAGACAGCCAACACCCGGAGAACTTCCATATGCAGATCAGCCCTGAATTCCCGGTGCACACATTCGGTTTGGGTGCCGACCACAACCCCAAGGTCATGAAGTACATTGCCGACATGACCTCAGGGACCTACTCCTTCGTCAACAAGGAAATGAACAACATCAAGGATGCCCTTGCCTTGTTCATGATCGGTCTCACATCGGCTGTTGTGACATCTGTCCGAATCACGCTAAGGACTGACTTTGGTGTTGTCATATCATCCATTGAGTCTGGCAGCTACATCCACACGGTGAAATCTAAAGGAATTTTGGACAAAAAATTATCTGGCACAATAAATATCGGCCACATGTATGCCGGTGAGCAGAAGGAGTTCATTGTCAACCTGTCACTACGCTGTGACTGTACGGGGCTCATGACAATCGCCAGTCACTACAAGAGCCTCAATGGGGGCCAGTTCTTGTCCCAAACACACATATCCGTGCTACCATCCTCGACGCCTACATGTTCGCTGGGAGCGCTAGCAATCCACCGTGATGTGGCAGCAGGGCTGATACGTAACCGACTACATGACGGTGTCTCAGCCATGCTGCTGCAGCAGCAGCTGACCAGCCAGGGGCTGCAAGAGATATGGCATGTGATCAAGGGCTCCGACGAGGGCCGTGGCGCACCAGAAGAAACACTGTCTGCCCTTTGCATGGACGTCAGCGAAATGAAAAGAGACATTGAGAACCCTGACGAGTACAGGAAATCGGGGCTGCCTTACACGCTGTCATGGCTGACTAGCCACAAGTGGCAGCGTGCAACTACCAAGGGCACACCCTACAACTCCAGTGCTTTCAAAACCATAGGGCAACGTGCACACGGATATACAAATTTGGTGAGATATCTGCCTACATTTTAGAAGCATGTCGATATATTTGGTCTGTCCAATATCTGATGTTACCACTGATCGATTATTTATGTATGTCAAAAACACTAACTCAGGTGAAGGTAGAAGCATTCACAGGACGCGAGGCGATTCCAAGTGCTGACCTGTGCAACGAACTCCCTGTCCTGGTGCAAGTTTCAGTGGGACCATGGCAGCGTGCCGATAAGATGCCACGAGCCAGCATCGATATTGTCGCCGTGCTGGATATCAGTGAAAAAATGAAGGGGGAGAAGCTGGAGCATATGAAGCAGGCTATGATGATTGTCATCGACAAGCTTAGTGCAGACGACCGACTCTCCATTGTGTCGTTCGCCACATATGAGCACCGCCTAATGAAGCTCACTTATATGTCCGACCATGGTCGGGATGAAGCCAGGCTCAGGATCAACAAGCTCGTTGCTGGTGGTAGGAATGCCATGGGCGCCGCTCTACGAGAGGGAACTGAGGTATACACATAAGCATTCAATTCATGATCCATGGCTTGCACCCATATATATGCTTATTTTGTTTTCCTAGTACGTACTATGTTTGCTTCTAATATTATCATTCTTAGATTCTACGGTGGCGTGGACCAGAGTGCCGCAGCCGTGTAGGCTGCATGATGCTCATATCGATCAGTGAGTACTCAGAGATATTCAAAACAGAGATCAGACCTGAGTTTCCTGTGCACACCTTCGGTTTGGGCACCGACCACAACCCCTGGGTCATGAAGTATATCGCCGACATGTCCTCAGGCACCTACTCCTTTGTCAACCTGGACATCGACAAAATTAAGGGCGCCTTCAAACTATTCATCACTGGCCTCACATCGGTTGCAGCAATTTCTTTCAATATTACCCTCAAGACCACTGAAGGCATCACCTTATCATCAATCGAGTCCGGCGGCTACACCCATGTAAAATCGGACGGTCGGCATGCCACAATAGAGATTGATAACATCTATGCTAGCGAGCGGAAAGACTTCATCGTCTATCTGAGAGTGGCCGAGGGCAAGAAAGAGCTCATGACCATTGGCGGCCGGTATCTGAGCCACAACATGAAAAAGCACCTGGCTAACACGGACGTCTACGTGCTGCAGCCACACATGGAAAACATGCCAGGCAGCCTGGCCATCCACCATGACGTGGCAGCAGAGATCGTGCGAATCCGTCTGCAGAAGGGCATCTCCGCCATGCTGGAGCAAGGCCTGAGCAACGTTGGGCTGCAACAACTATGGGATGCGATCATGGGCTCTGACAAGGGCCGTGGCGCACGAGAAGAAACCTTGTCGGACCTCAGTGTGGACATCATTGAAATGATGAGAGGCATTGAGAACCCCGAGGAGTACAGAAAATCAGGGCTGCCTTACACGTTGTCATGGCTAAGTAGCCACAACTGGCAGCGTGCAACCATCAAAGGCACGCCCTGAAGCTCAAGTGCTATCTAAACCACAGTGCAGGGTGCAGATGGGAGAACTCTTGTCGCACTAAACGAAGCAACATTATTTATCTGTGAGTCTCAACTCAGTATGCTACCACGTGTGTAACCGCATAGTGCAGAGAACATAGGATTTAGCACCTAGTGGGGCTAAATATTTTGTCTCCGATAATAATTTGTAGACACTATGAATATAAGAGCTATTTTATGGTGATTGGGATGGTACTCCCGGTACCATTGCCTTAGTTTTTGTGACCATTGATTAAAAAAGTTGATAACTTTTATTTAACTAGCATGGTGGCCCTCGCAAATGCAAGGGCAACATCTTTACTCTTTTTTTTTTTTTTAAATTTCTCTTTTATTATTTGTTATCATGTATATTCATATTATGCTAATAAGATATGATATGATCTCCTACCACCAAAGATATCTCGCGAACAAAATATTATAGCTGCAGGGAACATCTTTAATCATCTTCACTTTTCATACAAATGATCATTCTCCTATTTCCATCGTGCCGATCATATGTTTTGTTTGTATGCGATACTTTTTTCCACGTAGACCTTAAGTTAGCTCGCCAGCTATCCCTTTGTGTTTAAATGAGCCATTAAGACGCAAACTTTGGGTTTTGATTTAAATTGGGTGTAATCTACACAATATTTTTGTAAGTTTCGGATCCTATCAGATAAAACAGTCACCCTTATAGGTGACACCTTTTGTCAACAAAGATGTTTTCAATTATATTGATTTTTACTAATAATAATAATAATAATAATAAGAAGAATAGTATATATCACATTCCCTTCAGTGCAAGCACATGCTTAATTATCTACCACCGAGACTCCTCCTCCTCCTTGCACCGATGATCCTATCCCTTTCATTTGGCAAACTGGGCTAACACTTTGTCGGTCTCAACTCATTTGCAAAATACTCATCTAGTTTACCTTGTGACAAAATTATAGCAAGAATTATTTCACATCTCATCTTATCCTGTGAGCCAAGATATCATTGTGATTACTTGTTTACAGTTATGATGATCTACTGGGTGTGGCCTCATTAGATATGGATGTGACGATATATCGATTGTGGTCTACTAATAAAGATGTTCCCCATGATTAGCGCTGCGTTGTTATGTTTCTAAAATAATTTTAGCGTATCTATTTTTCTATTGCGTTGTCATTTAATATGGGTGATACTTAATTAAGAGACATTGAGAACCTAGTGGTGTACAGGAAATCAGGACTGCCTTACGTTTTATCATTGGCTATCAAGCCACAAGTGGCAGCCTGCGACAACCAAGGGCACACCCAACAACTCCAGAGCTTTCCAAACCATTGGACAGAAAGCAGATGGAGATGCCAATTTGGTAAGCCATCTGTCTATGTATTTCAGAACACCCTGCATATCTGCTTATTTAACTTGGCACAGTATCTAATGCTAACAACATTTGATGATTGATGCTGTACAAACACAGGTGAAGGTAGAAACGTTCACAAGAAGCAATGCGATTCCAAGTGTTGACCTCTGCAACCAGTTTCACGTCATGGTGCGAGTTAAGGTGGCACCAGGGTGGTGTGCGGAGGAGATGCCAACTGTCAGTGTGGATGTTGTCGCTGTACTTGATGTTAGTGAAAGAATAAGGGGAGAGAAGCTAGACCATATTAAGCAGGCCATGAAGGTTGTCATCGACATGATCAATGCAGGCGACCGACTCTCTATTGTGTCGTACGACACCTATGAGCACCGCCACATGGAGCTTACTTAGATGTCTGACCATGGCCGGCACGTAGCCAATCTCAAGATCAACAAGCTGGTCGCCGGTGGTCTGAACGATATGGGTGCCGCTCTCCAGGAGGGAGCTCAGGTAGACACGCGTATTCACTTGATCAATGGTTGGCACCGAGTTGATTATTTTGTTTCCTTGCACCATCGATGGGTCTCTTCTAATAAGTTTTTTCCAAGAGTCTATGGTGGCGTGGAGAGGAGAGCACCCGTCGTGTTGGATGCATGATATTGCTATCAGATGGCGAGAACCTAGATATTTTCCAGAAAGAGATCAGCAGCAAGTTCCCAGTCATGAAGTACAATCGGTTCCAGAAAGAGATCAGCAGCAAGTTCGCAGCACGTTCAGTTTGAGCACAACACTAAGGTCATGAAGTACATTGCCGACATGACATTCGGCACCTACTCGTTCATCAACCAGGACATGGACATGATCAAAGATGCCTTTGCACTGTACATCACTGGCCATCGGTTGCCGCGATGTTCATCAAGATCACCCTCAGTACATACGAGGGCATCGCCATATCGTCAATCGAGTCAGGTGGCTATATACACCACGTGAAATCCCATGATTGGTCTGCCGCGATAGATATTGACAACATATGTGCCAACAAACGGAAGGACTTCATCTTCAACTTGAGAGTGGCAGAGGGAAAGAAGGATCTCATGACCATTGGCGGCCAGTACATGAGATACAACACGATAAAGCACCTGGATGACACGAATATTTATGTGCTGCGACCACACCTGCAGGAATGCCTCCCGCACGACCTGGCCATCCACCATGAGGTAGCAGCAGAGCTCGTGTGGATCAGGCTGAAGAAGGGCATCTCAGTTATGCTGGAGCAGGGCCCAAGCATAGTTGGGCTGCAACAACTATGGGAGGACATCATGGACTCCGACGAGGGTCATGGTGCTTCAGAGGAAACCTTGTCCTGCCTCAGCACGAACCTCGCTGAAATGAAGAGAGACATTGAACACCCCAAGGAGTACTATAAATCAGGCCTGCCTTACACGCTATCATGGCTGAGTAGCCACAACTGGCAGCGTCCAACCATCAAGGGCGCACCCTCCAGCTCTGGTTCTTTCCAAACCATAGGGTAGGATACAAGATGACAGGACAACTCTGTTGCGCCAACCAAAGTAAGGCGACAATATTTACGGGTCAGTAAATCAGATCTCGATTGTATGTACCACATGTGTAATCCTATAGTGCAGAGAAAATCAGATTAGCACTCATTAGGGGCTCCCAAATATTACGGATGAAAGCATAAGTTCTAGAAAGTAGAAATGTTGAACCACACTTTGTTCAGATGTATTGGATGTAGTCTTTTTCCTCTAGTTGCGGATATCAACATTATGTACCAAAAGATTAATTCATAATTTGTAGAGGGCACTTTTCTTAAATATTGCACGCGGTTTAATGAATTTCCATAACTTTACAAAGAGTATTTTTCTCAGAAGGTGTCCCACTTCTTAGCAATATATAATGTGAGCAAGGCCAGATCGATGCTTGAGCTGTTGCGGTCGTATTTATTGATGATTACTCTAAACAACATTAAAGTTGTATTTATTGATGATTGCTTCATTTCGCGGTTGTATGGTGTATCTGGAAATTTAGAAAGTTGGGACCTGAGAATGGCTGACCTCTGGTACTCAATTGTTTTTGCTACAGGTCAGCTATATAGCCCAAGAAGAAGCCTACTTATCTTTTTTCCCTAACCGATTGCTACCTTACCGAGTTTGCATGGTGCTGCTGCAAGAGGAGGGACGATTGGAACTGGGATCCGTCGAATACCAGGATTGGACTACCCCGTTCCGGTATATACCATGAAAATAGATTATTCCATGAATTCCTCAAAACAAGGCTCATCAAAATGCAAAATCTAAGACTACTAGAGTACCTAAGCTTCAACAATCCACACGGCTAATACAACGTCGCACTACTCGCCATGGATCCCCCAACTCAGGAGCAGAGCATTTCCACGGTATATCAGCTAGGCAAAAGGGGAGCAATCAAGCGATGGACTTACCTCGCACTCGCAGTAAGCCGACCGAAACAAATGCGCGTCGAGCCACTAGAACGCATCGCGGCAGATCCCGGGGAGGCCTCCGCCTCGCTCCCAAGCCCCTGCTGCCGCCGGCATCGCCGTAGTCTGCCGCCCACTCGCCCTGCCGTCTCCTCATGGGCTTATGGCGACGCCGCCGACGGTCAGCTCGCGGCTCCAACAGCAGAGCTAAGCAAGGTCGACCCGCGCGCCGGCGACTCGATGGCTTCTCGCGGCCAGGACCCTGGCCCACCGGCTCGCCCGCCGCCGATGCAAACCGTGGCGGAGGAATGGGACGTGATGGGCCCGGAGGAATGCCGAATTTTGTCTACATCACGGCCAAGGATTTCAAGGGAACTCGCTTCAGGACTCGCATGTTGGAGCTCGTACAGGTGCTCGCTCTTCCAATCCCTACCATTCAGGGACTTCAGCTGAGGAAATTTCAGAGAAAGGACTTATGGGGATTCAGAGTTACCCAACCAGGACGCGAGACAGAGCCCCAAACTAAGGAGATCGCCTTCAAGATACTCCACGATGACTTGGAGAGGGGCCTCGACGTCTCTATGCAGGAGCTATTGGGACGCCTATGTGGACGTCACTCTTCCGAGATCAAGAGCCACTACTTCCACTTCTTTGGGAGGCGCAACAAGGACGGAGAGCCTATTGTGTTGGACGAGGCCACTAAGGAGACTATCAAGCCCGTGCGTCACCACCTCCAGGACTTAGAGAGCCTTATCAGGAACCTTGATACTGATAGGACTAATGTGATGCTTAGCAACGATGAACTACGAGTCCAACTTAAGGATAAGGACAAGGCCTTCCAGGAACAGGAGAAGTGAATCAAGGAAATAGAGAAGAAGTTTGAAGACCAGGACAAGAAATTCAAGAGCCAAGAAAAGAGGGTTTAGGAGAAGAATAAGAAGATTAGACTTGGAGACCGAGTTAGAGCTTGAGGACATTGAGCTAGAGGCGGATCACGAGGTGATAGAGAGGCTACGCACATAGAAGAGAGATTTACAGGCGAAGATCGATGCTTTTTCTACAAGCTTGGAGGAATACAAGGCAGGATTCGCCGCAGCAGGACTTGCACTAGTGGAGGAGGAAGTCGACATGGAGGAGTAGTGATATCCATTTATCTATCATTTTATTATCGAGTCGCTTAGATCATACCGACTTGTGGGTGACTATGCTAGTATGTTTATCTTCGCAAATTCTGTTATTGTCATGATGTTGAACCTGCTTGTGCTTGTTTGATTGTTATTATTTTACTTGGGTTATCTATCATTACTTACCCTTATTAAACCCACAGATGCCTCCCCGTCGAAACAACAAGGACAACAACAACAATGGCAATGGAATGCAGCAAATGATGGCTGCACAGACACAGTTGATGCAGATGATGACCCAGTTCATCACGAACCAGAATCAGAACAACAACAATAACAACCAGAACAATCCACCACCTCTTGATATTCTCACGAGATTTCTAAGGCTGAGACCTGCTAAGTTCTCTGGTACTACTGATCCCATGGTAGCAAATGACTGGATACGCTCTGTGAATAAGGACTTAGTCACAGTTGGATGCATTGACGCAGAGAAAGCCAGATTTGCGGAACACTTACTGGAAGGTCATGCAGCTACTTGGTGGGACAATTTCCAAGTTACTCACCCTATTGAAGAAGTAACTTGGGTAATGTTTGAGGATGGATTTTGTACCACTCACATCTCTTATGGAATAATGGGGTTGAAGAAAAAGGAGTTCCACAACCTCAAACAACGCCACCGTAGTATTTCTGAGTACATCGAAGAGTTCAACAATCTCTCACGTTATGCACCAGATGATGTTGACACTAACGCAAAGAGGAAGGAGAAGTTTCTTGATGGGTTGAATGATGAAATATCTATGCAACTATCTGTTGCTTATGTTCCAACCTATCAATCTCTGCGTGATAAAGCTACCATCCTAGAAAACAAGATGAAGCAAGTGGAAGGTAGAAAGAGGAAACACCATTTTGATAAGTTCGGATCAGGATCACCTCACAAGCGTTCTTATGGTGAAGGAAGCGGGAGTTCTGGATTCCACAAGAATGGGAATCATAACAACCATCATAACAATAACCACCACCACGATGGAACCAATCATCGTGGACACAACAAAGGTGGGTATAGGAATAACCACAATGGTCATAGCCATGGGAATCAAAATGGTTAGAATCACCATAATCAGCCATCAAAGAAAGACATCAGTCAGGTGGAATGTTTCAAGTGCAAGAAGACATGGCACTATGCTAATGAATGTTTGATGGCTCAGTGTTGATGTAGAGCTCGTTGGGAACCCCAAGAGGAAGGTATGATGAGCACAGCAACAAGTTTCCCTTAGTTATGAAACCAAGGTTTAATCAAACCAGTAGGAGCAAGGAAACACCCCAAAGGTGTTGCTAGCTGAGCCTTGGCAGGGCGCACTACCGGTGCTAGTAGTAACGTGGAGACCTGCACAACACAACCATAGAACTCTGTCCCTAACTTGCGATGAGGTTGTCAATCTCACCGTGTTTTGCTGAAAACAAAGGATTAAACGTATCGAATGGAAAGAAGTAATAGTTTGCAGAAAGTAAACACAAAGCAGTAAACAGTTTATAGATTGTATGTAAAGAAAAGGACCGGGATCCATAGTTCACTAGAGGTGGCTCTCCTTAAGATATATAACATGCTGGGTGAACAAATTACAGCGGGGCAATTGACAAACATTGAGAAAGCAATACATGCATATACTAATCATCTTGACTCCTTTGACACTTGATTAGGCATTACAACATTATACATAGACCGCCATCCAACTGCATCTATGACTAATAATCCACCTTCAGGTTATCATCCGAACCCCCTCCAGTATTAAGTTGCAAGCAACAGATTATTGCTTTATGAATTGCGGTCTGGTGTCCGAGCCGATTGGTCAGACGACGACTACTGCACATATTATATTAGCCGCCTATGCCGAAATGGAATAGAAAGAACGCGAAGCAGGTTTGCTTAATAGAACCTTCCTGATAGGCTTACTACTACAGCTACAGGGCTAGAACCAGTGGACTGAAATGATTCTCATTCTTCCTTCGAAAAAAAGATCGAAACAGGGATAAAACGTAGGATAACCCAGATCACTCGGACTAGCTGAACTCTCCAGAACAAACACAACCTAGGTGGTTTGACTAACAATATGATTGTTCTATGAACAAAGGATTGTTGTTTTCTCCCTAGTAGCAATAGCACATCTAGTACCTTAGAGATTTCTGTCACTTCCCCAGATTACCAGAGGCATGAACCCACTATCGAGCATAAATACTAACTCTTGGAGTTGCTAGCATCTACTTGGCCAAGATAACTACTAACAACGGAAAGCATGCAAGATCACAAATAACAAAGACATGATAGAATCAATAATCAATCTGAAATAGCATCTCAATATCCATCGGATCCTCGCAAACACAACATGTATGATTACAAATAGATGATCTTGATCATGAACGGAGCTCACAAGATCTAGACATGAAAGCACAAAGGAGGAGAACCAGCCATCTAGCTACTACATGGATCCATAGTCCAAGGATGAACTACTCACGCATCACACCGGAGGCTTGCATGGTGATGAAGAAGGCCTCCAGGGTGAATTCCCCTCTCCGGCAGGGTGCCGGGAAGAGATTCAGATCCCTCTCGATCTAGGGATGGAGATGACGGTGGCTACAGATTTCGTGGATTTTTGATCGGGTACTTAGGGTTTACGTCCTGAGGGCATCTTATAGTCGGAAGGGGAGGCCGAGGGGGTGCCTGGGCTGGCCACACCACCCCCTGGCGCGGGCCAGGCCTAGCCGCGCGGCCAGGTGATGTGGCCGCCCTCTGGCTCCTCTCCGTCTCGTATTCTGACACTTGATGACTTCCAAAAAAATAGGCACTTTGGCTTTTGTCCCATCCAATTCCGAGAATATTTATTTTCTGACTTTCCTGGAACCAAAAATAGCAGAAAACAGGCAGCTGGCACTGTGGCTCTTGTTAATAGGTTAGTCCAAGAAATCATATGAAAAGTACTCCAAAGTGTGGACAAAACACAAGAAAGTGGATACAACCAAGCATGGAACATCAAAAATTATAGATACATTTGCAATGTATCAACATCCCAAGCTTAACTCCTGCTCGTCCTCGAGTAGGTAAGTGATAAAAAGAAAGAATAATTTTTGAGGTGACATGCACCATCAAAGACTTGATCAAAGTATTTGGAAAACATTCAAAGCTGGGATCATAGTACTTCAATCATAACATGAAAGACAAAGTTCTAGCAATAAGACAAAGAAACTATGATGCAACATGAAAATGCACAAACAAAAGATTCATGAATAACAATGCTTTGCAAGACGCTTGTTTGTTTCACATAAAGAAAACATATCATAATAGTATTCAGCTTGTCCCTCATAGAGTAGAAAATATAAATGCATAGGACACCTTCAAAGTTCATAAGAGTGACTAGATACAAATAGTTTAAATCAAGCAATATCAAGTTATGCATCAATCAACTAGTCTTCGGACAATGCACATAAAACTAAGAATGGACACTATGCTCTCAAAGTAGGTGCATAAAGGTAGAAGGTGGAGACTCAATATAATGGTGGAAGAAATGCCTTCATAAAAGGAAGTAGGGATTCAAGTCTCATAAAGAGCTTCCAAAAATTATGGTACTTATAGCTTTCAGCTCTCATTGCCCCTATCATAAGCATCTTGAAGTGATTAAGGTTAAAGTGAACAAACTATGGTGTACATGCTTGACGATGTATAAGTTAGAAATCTCATGTCCCTTGTATACGAGGGCCGCTCCTCATGCTACTCAAGTTTAGTCACCGGTAAGTTCTCTTCATCGTAAGTACATGTGTATCATAGAGAACCGCCAACGGGGTACCCCTTGCCCGATGATACGGAAGAATCCCCATATCAAAATGACAAGGCAAGCAGACAACGAGCATCTCAGCAATCTTCTTTTTACCATGGGAATATGGTGCTTTTTTCTCTCTTTCCTCTTTTCATATTCTCTTTTTTTTTCTCTTTTCTCTTTTTTCTCAATATAGGACTCTTTTTTTATAAAAAGAATGCTTCATAGACAGCTCATTATGGTTACGCTGCAGGTTTCCACCATGTCAGCATGGATTGGACCAAAGGCCCAGGCGTTTCTCTAACACATATACATAACTCCATGGACTTACAAGCTCCCCTTTCATTTCACACCGACGACATCCATATACAGAAGAGCATGATATCAACTAGATACAAGTACCAAGTGCAATGTTGAAAGCGTTCCTCATGACAGCATGGTTCTGCTAATTCCCAACAAATAAGTGCAAGCATATACAACATAGATGACACAATGGTTCTAGTTTATTAAGGGCAAGAAAAGTAAAGTGTGCCATCAAGTTCGTGAGAGCTTTAATCACTAGTTTTCTCATAACAAGTTTAATTTGGAAGGTAAACAAAAGCATGAATATACTGGAATAGCATAAGCTAGTAGGTACGTATGGTGGACTCTTTGGAATAACTTGGTTTAGGGAGTTAGATGCATGAGTGGAACTCATACTTGGTTGTGGAGGCTAGCAAAAGATTGGAAGCGACAAACTAAGAGAGCAATAATGGCCATAATCATGCAGAGCGACAAAATATCATTGATCAAAGCATGAAGTGATACTACAACTTGAAAACTAAAGGAACATAAAGGCTATGGTGACTTGAGATAGTCATAACATGGTGTGAGCATGCGCCAAGTCAACCCAAATAAAGCATCAAAGGAGAATACCACTATACTATGCTTTAATATGCTAAAACAACGAATGATTCATCCAAGGCACATTAAGCAATCTCAATTGTTTATAACAAGTCATGCTACAACAAAGAATACTAAGCATAAAGCCAAAACAATATCAAGCATGGCATGACAAAGCATAGGCCACAGTCAAAACGAGCTCTTTTTACCACATAAGCATGAACTTTCCTACTCTTTTCCAAACCAAACCAAACTATTTGCAAACCAATGTATGAAAGAGGGGGTCCAATCAATTTATTCAGAAAACTAAGCAAACCAAAGCAAACAAAAAACCAAAACGAAAACAAAAAAGAAGACGCTCCAAGAACAACACAACTGTGCATGAAACAATAAAAATGAAGCGTTTGGAAGAAACCTGGGATTTTTATTGATGAAGATGGGGATGCCTTGGGCATCCCCAAGCTTTGACGCTTGTACTTCTTGGATATTTCTTGGGGTGACACGCGTGGTATCCCCAAGCTTGAGCTTTAGTCCATCCTTCATCTCATTACTCATTCCTTCCATACACATGAAATTTTTCCTTCATACAAAACTTCACACAATCTTTATTAGCAACATTAGTGCACTTAAGATAAAAGGTATTAAGGTTCAGTTCTAACACCAAATAAACTTACATTAGAACACTAGCTACTGTAGAACTTCCCTCAAAAATCTCAATTCCCCAAAAGAACTCAAAAAGGAACCAACAACAAGCAAATGCAGAAAATGGCAGAAATCTGTCAAAACAGACCAGCAGGTAA
This sequence comes from Avena sativa, assembly GCA_916181665.1. Classification (NCBI taxonomy): domain Eukaryota; kingdom Viridiplantae; phylum Streptophyta; class Magnoliopsida; order Poales; family Poaceae; genus Avena; species Avena sativa. The sequence goes on along the minus strand of OV702295.1, from coordinate 450,399,853 downwards.
AGACGAATTTTTTCGAAGACCTTATGTTTCTAAAATCAAAAAGTGTTGAACTAACTAAAGTTAGGTAACAACCTGGGTCAGAAGCACAAAAATTCATGCCTCAAAAAGACGTTCAGAGATTTTACATGAATTTGTTCGGTGAAGCACAGAAATCTGTTTAGGGACAGCAACTTTCCCAATCATTACTTCTCTCTCATTAGAGGTTACTCTTGGCACAAAAAGCAAATAAAAAGGATAAGGAGCGGTTATTAATGAAGTAATAACTTCCAAGACTCATCTAAAACTTTTGGGTTATCTCCCAATAAGTACTTTTCTTTAACGCCTTTAAGTTAGGCATAAGAAGCAAGAAAAAGGATCAAGTGTTCTCAAATGAAGAAGCATTAAGACCAAATTTTGTTTTCATAGGAGAAGCAAAAGAAATCTTCTCTATCTTCTTAGGGAAGTGTTCCATACCTTTCTTGAGTGGGAGTTGATATTTAATGGTGCCTTCTTTCATATCAATAATGGCACCAACAGTTCTAAGAAAAGGTCTTCCCAAAGTAATAGGACAAGAAGCATTGCATTCAACATCCAAAACATAGAAATCAACAGGGACATAGGCATTGTTAACCATAATAAGAACATCATTAAGACTCCCCATGAGTTTCTTTTTAGCATTATCATCAAGTGGGACATTCAAATAACAATCTTCAAGTGGAGGCAAATCAAGCATATCATAAATCCTTCTAGGCATAATAGAAACACTACTATCAAGATCACATAAATCTTTGAAATCAAAGTCATTCACTTTCATATTAATGATGGGTTCCCAACCATCTTCTTGTTTTATAGGAATAGAAGCTTTATGTTTCATCTTTTCTTCTTTAATCTTTATGAGAGCATCAGTAATGTGTTTTGTAAAGGCCATGTTCATAGCACTAGCATTAGGACTTTTAGCAAGCTTTTGTAGGAACTTAATAACTTCAGAGATATTGCACCCATCAAGATCAAAATCAAATTTATCATCCAGAGTAGTAGAACTATTACTAGCCTCAACACTAGTGGTGGTGATAGTAGAAACACTAATGTTTCTAGCAATTTCATCTTCTCTTTCCCACTTAGCATGTAGTTCAGCTAATAGTCTAACATTTTCATCAATTCTTACTTGTATAGCATTAGTAGCTACAAAGAGATTATCATTCGTTTCAGGTTTAGCAGCCATTTTATTCAAACAAGATTGAGCTTCAGCCAAAGATGCTATATTTCTTTCGGCATTAGAGAGTTTTTCCTCAATAGTTTTATTGAAAGCAGTTTGCTTACTAATAAGGTCTTTAAGCATAACTTCAAGTTCAGAGGGAGCACTCCTATTATTGTTGTAAGAATTTCCATAAGCATTACCATTGTTGGGAGGATATGGCTTATAATTGTTGTTACCAAAATTACTCCTATAAGCATTATTGCCAAAGTTGTTGTTTCTTATGAAGTTCACATCAACTTGCTCTTCTTGAGCAACCAAAGAAGCCAAAGGAACATGATTTGGATCAATATGGGCTTTCCCATTAACAAGCATGGACATAATAATATCAATCTTATCACTCAAGGAGGAGGTTTCCTCAACAGAATTTACCTTCTTACCATGTGGAGCTCTCTCAGTATGCCATTCAGAATAATTAACCATCATATTGTCCAGAAGTTTTGTTGCAGCACCCAAAGTGTGGTCATAAAGGTACCTCCAGCAGCAAAGTCCAATAGGTTCCTTGAAGAATAGTTCAATCCTGCATAAAAGGTTTGGATGATCATCCAAGCAGTCAGTCCATGAGTGGGACAATTCTTTACCAAAGATTTCATTCTTTCCCAAGCTTGAGCAACATGTTCATTATCAAGTTGTTTAAACTTCATTATTTCACTTCTCATAGATATAATCTTAGCAGGAGGGTAGTATTTTCCAATAAAAGCATCTTTGCACTTAGTCCAAGAATCAATATTATTCCTAGTTAACGAATTCAACCATTCTTTAGCTTTTCCTCTCAAAGAGAAAGGAAACAATTTCAGCTTAATAATATCACCATCTACATCCCTATGATTTTGCATCTCACAAAGTTCAACAAAGTTATTTAGATAGGCAATACCAGAAAATTGTTCTCTCATAACAAGATTGACCAAAGCAGGTTTTATCTCAAAGAAAGTATCTTTAGGCACAGGTGGAGCAATAGGTGTGCTCATAAAATCATTGTTGTTGGTGCTAGTGAAGTCACACAACTTAGTGTTTTCAAGAGTAGTCATTTTTTTGTGTTTTCAAAATAAGAAAGCAAACTAGAAAAACTAATTTGTTTGTGTGTTTTTGATAAAGAAACAACCAAACAAAGCAAAAAGAAACTAAGCAAAACAAAAATAACAAAGTAAAGAGATTGGTTATGAGGGACTCCCCTTGTGACGATGTCCTTGACTCCCCGGCAACGGCGCCAGAAAAATGCTTGATGGCTCAGTGTTGATGTAGAGCTCGTTGGGAACCCCAAGATGAAGGTATGATAAGCACAGCAGCAAGTTTCCCTCAGTTATGAAACCAAGGTTTAATCGAACCAGTAGGAGCAAGGAAACACCCCAAAGGTGTTGCTAGCTGAGCCTTGACAGGGCGCACTACCGGTGCTAGTAGCAACATGGAGACCTGCACAACACAACCACAGAACTCTGTCCCCAACTTGCGATGAGGTTGTCAATCTCACCGTGTTTTGCTGAAAACAAAGGATTAAACGTATCGAATGGAAAGAAGTAATAGTTTGCAGAAAGTAAACACAAAGCAGTAAACAGTTTATAGATTGTATGTAAAGAAAAGGACCGGGATCCATAGTTCACTAGAGGTGGCTCTCCTTAAGATAGATAACATGCTAGGTGAACAAATTACAACGGGGCAATTGACAAACATCGAGAAAGCAATACATGCATATACTAATCATCTTGACTCCTTTGAGACTTGATTAGGCATTACAACATTATACATAGACCGCCATCCAACTGCATCTATGACTAATAGTCCACCTTCAGGTTATCATCCGAACCCCCTCCAGTATTAAGTTGCAAGCAACATATTATTGCTTTACGAATTGCGTGTAATGTAAACAATACGATTGTTCTATGAACAAAGGATTGTTGTTTTCTCCCTAGTAGCAACAACACATCTAGCACCTTAGAGATTTCTATCACTTCCCTAGATTACCAGAGGCACGAACCCACTATCGAGCATAAATACTAAATCTTGGAGTTGCTAGCATCTACTTGGCCAAGATAGCTACTAACAACGGAAAGCATGCAAGATCACTGATACATTGCAAATGTATCTATAATTTTTGATGTTCCATGCTTGGTTTTATCCACTTTCTTGTGTGTTGTTCCAACTTTGGAGTACTTTTCAGATGATTTCTTGGACTAACCTATTAACAAGAGCCACAGTGCCAGCTGCCTGTTTTCTGCTGTTTTTGGATCCAGGAAAGTCAGAAAATGAATATTCTCAGAATTGGACGGGACAAAAGCCAAAGTGCCTATTTTTTCCGGAAGTCATCAGGTGCCAGAATACGAGACGGAGAGGAGCCAGAGGGCGGCCACACCACTTGGCCGCGCGGCCAGGCCTGGCCCGCGCTAGGGGGTGGTGTGGCCAGCCTAGGCACCCCCTCAGCCTTCCCTTCCGACTATAAGATGCCCTCGGGACGTAAACCCTAAGTACCCGATCAAAAATCCATGAAAGAGTCTATAGCCGCCGTCATCTCCATCCCTAGACCGGGAGGGATCTGAAGCTCTTCCCGGCACCCTGCTGGAGAGGGGAATTCAACCTTGAGGCCTTCTTCATCACCATGCAAGCCTCCGGAGTGATGCGTGAGTAGTTCATCCTTGGACTACGGATCCATGTAGTAGCTAGATGGCTGGTTCTGCTCCTTTGTGCTTTCATGTTTAGATCTTGTGAGATCCGTTCATGATCAAGATCATCTATTTGTAATCATACATGTTGTGTTTGCGGGGATCCAATGGATATTGAGATGTTATTTCAGATTGATTATTGATTCTATCATGTCTTTGTTATTTGTGATCTTGCATGCTTTCCGTTGTTAGTAGCTATCTTGGCCAAGTAGATGCTAGCAACTCCAAGAGTTAGTATTTATGCTTGATAGTGGGTTCATGCCTCTGGTAATCTGGGGAAGTGACAGAAATCTCTAAGGTACTAGATGTGCTGTTTCTACTAGGGAGAAAACAACAATCCTTTGTTCATAGAACAATCGTATTGTTTACTTTACACGTAGTTTGTAAAGCAATAATCTGTTGCTTGCAACTTAATACTAGAGGGGGTTCGGAGATAACCTGAAGGTGGATTATTAGTCATAGATGCAGTTGGATGGCGGTCTATGTATTATGATGTAATGCCCAATCAAGTCTCAAAGGAGTCTAGATGATTAGTATATGCATGTATTGCTTTCTCGGTGTTTGTCAATTGCCCCGTTGTAATTTGTTCACCTAGCATGTTATCTATCTAAGGAGAGCCACCTCTAGTGAACTATGGATCCCGGTCCTCTTTCTTTACATACAATCTATAAACTGTTTACTGCTTTGTGTTTACTTTCTGCAAACTTTTACTTCTTTCCATTCGATACATTTAATCCTTTGTTTTCCGCAAAACACGGTGAGATTGACAACCTCATCGCAAGTTGGGGACAAAGTTCTGTGGTTGTGTTGTGTAGGTCTCCACGTTGCTACTAGCACCGGTAGTGCGCCCTGCCAAAGCTCAGCTAGTAACACCTTTGGGGTGTTTCCTTGCTCCTACTGGTTCGATTAAACCTTGGTTTCATAACTGAGGAAAACTTGCTGCTATGCTCATCATACCTTCCTCTTGGGGTTCCCAACGAGCTCTACATCAACACCGCCATCAAGCATTTTTCTGGGCGCCGTGCATTGAGCCATCAAGCGATTTTATGGCACCGTTGCCGAGGAGTCAAGGACATCTTCACAAGGGGAGTCCCTCATAACCAATCTCTTTACTTTGTTGTTTTTGTTTTTCTTAGTTTCTTTTTTCTTTGTTTGCTTGTTTTGTTCTATGAAAAACACAAAAAAATTAGTTTTACTAGTTTGCTTTCTTTACAAAAAACACAAAAAAATTAAGTCTCCTTTAGTTGTCACCTCTTCCTTAGCTCATCATGTTGATCCCTACATTCACCCTGAAAGACCTTCCAATTGGTAGTGGTTCTATAATTGAGAAAGATAACATTGAAGAATTCTTTAATCATGTTAGTAAGCATGAAGATACTAAGGATAGATCCCCTGTAGAACTTGCTCCAAACTATGAGATTGCTGCAGCTTCTTTAATTCACATGTTAGAAGCTAGGTTTGTTAACCTCAACCCCTTAATGCAAGTAATGTTTCTTAAGCTTAAAGAAATTGAGGATCCTGAAAAGAGGGATTTCATTTTAGAAACTTTGTTTAAGGAGTTCTATGATGTTGCCAAGGAAGCTAGGAAAGTATTTGAACGTTTCAATATGCTAGGCTCATGTGTTGATGTTGTTGGTACACGAAAAAGATGAACAAAACCGAACCTAATGGGGAGGAACCTAAGATACCAACACCCTTTAAACTAATAGCAATACATGATGTCATAGAAAAGAATCTTGATTGGATTGTTCCTGCAAACCCTTTTGATGAGAATAGTGAACCTAAGAGCATTGAGAGAGGATCCTCTAGAACTTATTTGGATGATATACCTTGCCTTGTTGAAGATATTTCTGGTATTAATCTTAATGCTTCTTCATTTGAGAACACTTGATTCTTTTTCTTGCTTCTTATGCCTAACTTAAAGGCGTTAAAGAAAAGTACTTATTGGGAGATAACCCAAAAGTTTTAGATGAGTCTTGAAAGTTATTACCTCTGCAATGACCTCTCCTTATCCTTTTTATTTGCTTTTTTTGCCAAGAGTAACCTCTAATGAGAGAGAAGTAATGATTGGGAAAGTTGCTGCCCCGAAACAGATTTTGGTGCTTCACCGTAAAAATTCGTGAGAGAGATCTGTATGTCGTATTGAGCTGTAATTGTTTGTGCTTCTGCCCCAGGTTGTTATCTAACTTTCGTTAGCTCAACACTTTTTGATTTGAGCAACAGAAGGTCTTCAAAAAAATTCGTCTTTACCTGCTGGTCTGTTTTGACAGATTTCTGCCATTTTCTGCATTTGCTTCTTATTGGTTCCTTCTTGAGTTCTTTTGGGGAATTGAGCTTTTTGAGGGAATGTGCTACAGTAGCTAGTGTTCTAATGGAAGTTTATTTGGTGTTAGAACTGAACCTTAAGACTTATTTATCTTGAGTGCACTAATGTTGCTAATAAGATTGTGTGAAGTTTTGTATGAAGGAAAATTTTCAGGTGTATGGAAGGAATGAGTAATGAGATGAAGAATGGACTAAAGCTCAAGCTTGGGGGTGCCACGCGTGTCACCCCAAGAAATATTCAAGAAGTACAAGCGTCAAAGCTTGGGGATGCCCAAGGCATCCCCTTCTTCATCAATAAAAAATCCAGGTTTCTTCCAAATGCTTCATTTTTATTGTTTCATGCACAATTGTGTTGTTCTTGGAGCGTCTTCTTTTTAGTTTTCGTTTTGGTTTTTTTTTGCTTTTGTTTGCTTAGTTTGCTGAACAAATTGGTTGGACCCCCTCTTTCATACATTGGTTTGCAAATAGTTTGGTTTGGTTTGGAAAAGAGTAGGAAAGTTCATGCTTATGTGGTAAAAAGAGCTTGTTTTTGATTGTGGCCTATGCTTTGTCATGCCATGCTTGGTATTTTTTGGCCTTATGCTTAGTATTCTTTTCTGTAGCATGACTTGTTATAAACAATTGATATTGCTTAATGTGCCTTGGATGAATCATGCGTTGTTTTAGCATATTAAAGCATAGTATAGTGGTATTCTCCTTTGATGCTTTATTTGGGTTGACTTGGCACATGCTCACACCATGTTATGACTATCTCAAGTCACCATAGCCTTTATGATCCTTTAGTTTTCAACTTGTAGTATCACTTTATGCTTTGATCAATGATGTTTTGTCGCTCTGCATGATTATGGCCATTATTGCTCTCTTAGTTTGTCGCTCCCAGTCTTTTGCTAGCCTCCACAACAAAGTATGAGTTCCACTCATGCATCCAACTCCCTAAACCAAGTTATTCCAAAGAGTCCACCATACCTACCTACTAGCTTATGCTACTCCAAGTATATTCATGCTTTTGTTTTCCTTCCAAATTTAACTTGTTATGAGAAAACTAGTGATTAAAGCTCTCACGAACTTGATGGCACACTTTACTTTATTGCCTCTAATAGACTTGAACCATTGGGTCCTTCTTTGTTGCGTATATGCTTGCGCTTTATAAGTTGAAATTAGCAGAACCATGTACCATGGGGAACGCTTTCAACATTGCACTTGTACTTTGTACCCCGTTGATATCATGTTCTTTTGCTTACGGATCCCGGCGGTGTGAAATAAAAGTGGAACTTGTAAGATCATGGAGTTTGTATGTGTGTTAGAGAAACGCCTGGGCCGCTAGCCTAAGCCATGCCTAATCATGGTGGAAACTTGCAGCATCACCATAATGAGCACTCTATGAAGCATCCTCAATAAAAACCTATGCAAATAGCAAATAAAAAGATTGCTGAGATGCTCATTGTCTGCTTGCCTTGTCATTTTGATTATGGGAAAGCTCCCATATCATGTGCAAGGGGTACCCCGTTGGCGGTTCTTAATGATACATATATACTTACAATGACAAGAGCTTACTCGTGACTGAAGTTGAGTAGCATGAGGATCGGTCTTCGTAAGTAAGGGGCATGAGATTTCGGTTTATAACTTGTCAAGCATATCCTCTTAGTTGTGTCACTTTAACCTTAATCACCTTAAAGATGCTTATGATAGGGGCAATGAGAGCTGAAAGCTACAAGTACCATAATTTTTGGAAGCTCTTTATGAGACTTGAATCCCTACTTCCTTTTATAAAAAGGCCTTTCTTCCACCATTACATTGAGTCCCCACCTTCTATCTTTATGCACCTACTTTGAGAGCATAGTGGCCATTCTTAGTTCTATGTGCATTGTCCCAAGACTAGTTGATTGATGCATAACTTGATATTGCTTGTTTTAAACTATTGTATCTAGTCACCCTTATGAACTTTGAAGGTGTCCTATGCATTTATATTTGCTACTCTATTGAGGGACAAGCTGAATACTATTATGCTATGTTTCCTTTATGTGAAACAAACAAACGTCTTGCAAAGCATTATTATTCATGAATCTTTTGTTTGTGCCTTTTCATGTTGCATCATAGTTTCTTTGCTTATTGCTAGAACTTTGTCTTTCATGTTATGATTGAAGTACTAGGATCCCAACTTTGAATGTTTTGCAAATACTTTGATCAAGTCTTTGACGGTGCATGTCACCTCAAAAATTATTCTTTCTTTTTATCACTTACCTACTCGAGGACGAGCAGGAGTTAAGCTTGGGGATGCTGATACATTGCAAATGTATCTATAATTTTTGATGTTCCATGCTTGGTTTTATCTACTTTCTTATGTTTTGTCCACACTTTGGAGTACTTTTCATATGATTTCTTGGACTAACCTATTAACAAGAGCCACAGTGCCAGTTGCCTGTTTTCTGCTGTTTTTGGTTCCAGGAAAGTCAGAAAATGAATATTCTCAGAATTGGACGGGACAAAAGCCAAAGTGCCTATTTTTCCGGAAGTCATCAAGTGCCAGAATACGAGACGGAGAGGAGCCAGAGGGCGGCCACACCACCTGGCCGTGCGGCCAGGCCTGGCTCGTGCCAAGGGGTGGTGTGGCCAGCCCAGGCACCCCCTCGGCCTCCCCTTCCGACTATAAGATGCCCTCGGGACGTAAACCCTAAGTACCCGATCAAAAATCCACGAAAGAGTCTGTAGCCGCCATCATCTCCATCCCTAGATCGGGAGGGATCTGAAGGTCTTCCCGGCACCCTGCCGGAGAGGGGAATTCACCCTGGAGGCCTTCTTCATCACCATGCAAGCCTTCGGTGTGATGCGTGAGTAGTTCATCCTTGGACTACGGATCCATGTAGTAGCTAGATGGCTGGTTCTCCTCCTTTGTGCTTTCATGTTTAGTTCTTGTGAGCTCCGTTCATGATCAAGATCATCTATTTGTAATCATACATGTTGTGTTTGTGGGGATCCGATGGATATTGAGATGCTATTTCAGATTGATTATTGATTCTATCATGTCTTTGTTATTTGTGATCTTGCATGCTTTCTGTTGTTAGTAGCTATCTTGGCCAAGTAGATGGTAGCAACTCCAAGCATTAGTATTTATGCTCGATAGTGGGTTCATGCCTCTGGTAATCTGGGGAAGTGACAGAAATCTCTAAGGTACTAGATGTGCTTTTGCTACTAGGGAGAAAAGAACAATCCTTTGTTCATAGATCAATCGTATTGTTTACTTTACACGCAGTTCGTAGAGCAATAATCTGTTGCTTGCAACTTAATACTGGAGGGGGTTCGGATGCTAACCTGAAGGTGGATTATTAGTCATAGATGCAGTTAGATGGCGGTCTATGTATTATGTTGTAATGCCCAATCAAGTCTCAAAGGAGTCAAGATGATTAGTATATGCATGTATTGCTTTCTCGGTGTTTGTCAATTTCCCCGCTGTAATTTGTTCACCCAGCATGTTATCTATCTAAGGAGAGCCACCTCTAGTGAACTATGGATCCCGGTCCTCTTTCTTTACATACAATCTATAAACTGTTTACTGCTTTGTGTTTACTTTCTGCAAACTTTTACTTCTTTCCATTCGATACGTTTAATCCTCTGTTTTCCGCAAAACACGGTGAGATTGACAACCTCATCGCAAGTTGGGGACAAAGTTCTGTGGTTGTGTTGTGTAGGTATCCACGTTGCTACTAGCACCAGTAGTGCGCCCTGCCAAAGCTCAACTAGTAACACCTTTGGGGTGTTTCCTTGCTCCTACTGGTTCATTTAAACCTTGGTTTCATAACTGAGGGAAACTTGCTGCTATGCTCATCATACCTTCCTCTTGGGGTTCCCAACGATCTCTACATCAACACCGCCATCAAGCATTTTTCTGGGCGCCGTGCATTGAGCCATCAATCACAAATAACAAAGACATGATAGAATCAATAATCAATCTGAAATAGCATCTCAATATCCATCGGATCCCCGCAAACACAACATGCAGAATTACAAATAGATGATCTTGATCATGAACGGAGCTCACAAGATCTAGACATGAAAGCACAAGGGAGGAGAACCAGCCATCTAGCTACTACATGGACCCGTAGTCCAAGGATGAACTACTCACGCATCACACCGGAGGCTTGCATGGTGATGAAGAAGGCCTCCAGGGTGAATTCCCCTCTCCGGTAGGGTGCCAGGAAGAGCTTCAGATCCCTCCCGATCTAGGGATGGTGATGACGGCGGCTACAGACTCTTTCGTGGATTTTTGATCGGGTACTTAGGGTTTTCGTCCCGAGGGCATCTTATAGGCGGAAGGAGAGGCCGAGGGGGTGCCTGGGCTGGCCACACCACACCCTGGCACGGGCCAAGCCTAGCCGCGCGGCCAGGTTGTGTGGTGGCCCCCTGGCCCTTCTCTGTCTCGTATTCTGGCTCCAGATGACTTCTAGAAAAATAGGCACTTTGGCTTTTGTCCCGTCCAATTCCGAGAATATTCATTTTCTGACTTTCCTGGAACCAAAAACAGCAGAAAACAGGCAGCTGGCATTGTGGCTCTTGTTAATAGGTTAGTCGAAATCATATGAAAAGTACTCCAAAGTGTGGACAAAACACAATAAAGTGGATAAAACCAAGCATGGAACATCAAAAATTATAGATACATTTGCAATTTATCAATGTCCAGAGAAGACTGATGGGGCTAAGCCGAACCCTTTTCAAAAGGGTCATGTGAATCACATCAATGTGGATGAAATTCAAGAAGGATCTGATGCCGTGATCGGTAAGTTCAAGATTAATTCATTTCTTGCAGTTATCCTTTTCGATACCGGTGCATCGCATTCATTCATTTCAAGAACATTTGTAGTCAAAAACAAACTCTCCATTGAAACTATTGGATGTCCCATTAAGGTAAGTTCCCCGGGTGGAGAAATGATAGTAAATTCTAGGTGCCGACAGATAATCCCGGAGATTGGAAAGAACAAGTTTCCAGTTAATTTAATAATCCTAGAGTCCCAAGGATTAGATGTAATATTAGGGATGGACTGGTTGACACGTTATGAGGGAGTGATAGATTGTGCCAAACAAACTGTTATGGTCACAACCCTAGAAAAGAAATGGATCATGTTCAAGTCTAACTTTGAACCCAAGGGGAGCAAGGTTAATTCTCTTAAGGGGGTTAGCCTAGATAGAGTACCAATAGTGATGGAGTACCCGGATGTGTTCCCAGAAGAATTACCTGGCATGCCACCAGATAGGGATGTGGAGTTTCTGATAGACTCACTACCAGGAACTGGGCCTATAGCAAAGAGACCTTACAAAATGTCAGTAGATGAGTTAAAAGAACTCAAGAAACAGCTAGGAGAACAGTTGAAAAAGGGATTTATCCAACCAAGTTCTTCATCTTGGGGAGCACCAGTTTTGTTTGTTGAGAAGAAGGACCGAAGTCAAAGACTATGCATAGACTATCGATCACTTAATGAAGTGACCATAAAGAATAAATATCCCCTACCCAGGATTAATGATCTTTTTGATCAGCTAAAGGGAGCATGTGTGTTCTCAAAAATTGATCTTCGATCAGGATACTTCCAACTAAAGATTAGAGAAGATAATATACCAAAGACAACATTTACCACTAGATATGGGTTGTATGAATATACAATGATGCCGTTTGGATTGACTAATGCACTGGCCTATTTCATGAACATGATCAACAAGGTATTCATGGAATTCCTTGACAAGTTTGTAGTGGTATTCATCGATGACATATTGATATATTCCAAGAGCAACGAAGAACATGAAGAATATCTGCGCCTAATTCTAGAGAAACTCAGGGAACACAAACTATATACCAAGTTCAGTAAATGTGAATTTTGGCTGAATGAAGTGGGTTTTCTTGGGCATATAGTATCTGGAAGTGGTATAGCTGTCGACCCAGCAAAAGTGGCAGCTGTAATAGAATGGGAACCTCCTAAAACAGTTAAAGAAATCCGTAGTTTTCTAGGCCTAGCAGGATACTATCGGAGGTTCATTGAAAATTTCTCAAAGATAGCAAAGCCTATGACTGATCTGCTAAAGAAAGAGAAGAAGTTTAACTAGACAGAAGCATGTGAAGCCAGTTTTCAGGAGTTGAAGAAGAGATTAGTGTCAGCACCAGTGTTATGTTTGCTGGATCTTGAGAAAGACTTTCAAGTCTATTGTGATGCATCTCACCAAGGACTGGGAGGTGTACTAATGCATTAAGGTAGAGTTGTATCTTATGCATCAAGACAACTCAAAAACCATGAAGTGAACTATCCTACTCATTACCTAGAGTTGGCATCAGTTGTGCATGCATTAAAAACATGGAGGCATTATCTTATGAAGCGTTGTGAAATGTTCACTGATGACAAGAGTCTAAAATACATTTTCACACAGAAGGAACTCAACATGAGACAAATAAGATGGCTAGAACTTATCGAGGACTACGACTTAAGTTTGCAATACCATCCTGGAAAGGCAAATGTCGTAGCCGATGCATTAAGCCACAAGGTTTATGTAAATGGCCTCAATAAAGGAGAATTGCCGGAGGAGTTATGTGCCCAATTTAGGGAGTTGAGATTAGAGATAGTGCCTGAAGGATACCTTGCATCCTTGGAAGTGCAGCCCACACTGATGAACAAAATCCGAGAAGCTCAAAAGATGGACAAGGAAATAGAAGAAATCAGGAGTAAAATTAGTGAAGGCAAAGCAAAAGGATTTCATGTAGACGAACAGGGAACCTTATGGTACGAAAAACGTATCTGTATTCCGCATGATCTTGAACTTAAGAAGTTGATCTTACAAGAAGCTCACAATTCACCGTATTCAATTCATCCTGGCAACACCAAGATGTATATGGATGATAAGGAAAGATTCTGGTGGAATAATTTAAAGAAAGATATAACAGAGCACATTGCCTTGTGCGACGTGTGTAGTCGTGTAAAGGCAGAACATCAGAAACCGACGGGATTATTACAACCACTGCCAATACCTGATTGGAAATGGGATAAAATCGGTATGGATTTTATCACCGGGCTGCCAAGGACTAGATCTGGATACGATTCTATATGGGTTATTGTTGTTCGCTTGACAAAAGTGGCTCATTTTATACCGATAAAGACCACTTACACAAGTGCCAAGCTAGCCAAGATATACATGAATAGAAAAATTCTATGTTTACACAGGGTGCTTAAGAGTATTATGTCAGATAGAGGAACTCAATTCACTTTGCACTTTTGGAGACAACTTCACGAGTCGTTGGGAACTCGACTAGAATTCAGCACTGCGTTTGATCCACAGACTGATGGGCAGACAGAAAGGACCAATCAGATATTGGAAGATATGTTAAGAGCTTGTGCGTTAGACTATGGATCTAGTTGGGACGAAAGTCTACCATACGCGGAGTTTTCCTACAATAATAGCTATCAATCAAGCATAGAAATGGCTCCGTTTGAATTCCTTTATGGAAGGAAGTGTACTACACCATTGTTGTGGAATGGAGTAGGAGAAAGAAATTTGTTCGGACCAGACCTAATCAAGGAGGCCGAAGAGAAGGTCAAGATGGTGAGGGATAGGTTAAAGTTAGCCCAATCTCGACAAAAGAGCTATGCAGATCCAAAGCGTAGAGAGGTCACCTATGAGGTTGGTGATAGAGCTTATCTCAGACTATCGCCACTTCGTGGTGTGAAGAGATTTGGAATCAAAGGAAAATTAGCACCACGCTATGTAGGACCCTTCAAGATTCTGAGCCGCAAAGGAGAAGTGGCATATGAGATAGAATTACCAGAATCTCTGTCAACAATTCATAATGTATTTCATGTCAGTTAGCTGAAAAAGTGTCACGCAAAAATGGAAGAAACTTCGTTGAAAGACACTATACCGTTAGAATAAGTTCAGCTAGAGAATGATCTCACTTATGAAGAGAAACCTATTAAGATTCTGGAGATAGCAGAAAGAATTACATGTACCAAGACGATCAAATTCTGCAAAGTGCAGTGGAACCATCACACTAAATCAGAAGCAACATGGGAACGAGAAGATGAACTTTGGAGAGATCACCCTCACCTATTTGCTAGCCAACCCGAATCTCGAGGGCGAGATTCATCTTAAGGGGGTTAGATTTGTAACATCCCAAAATTTTCAACTGAAAACCATCATCATTGCACTCATATCATCATGGCATGTGTTGCATTGCATTTAGATTGTCCCCCAAAAATTTGGTGAAATTTTGAGTCAATTTGAAACACTTTTGCTAATTCAAAACCTAGGAAAAGAAAAACTAAAAACAAAAAAGCAAAGGAGAAAAAAAATAGCAGCAGCAGCATCTGGCCTGCTCGGCCCAACCCCAGCCCAACAGCCCACCTGGCTTACCCCTTCCCCCTCTCTCTCCTTTTCTCACCGCCCCCTTCACACCCCCTCACACTGACGCGCTGGCCCCATTTCCACGTCACCTCCACCTCACCGTCTTCAACCAAGCGACAAACTGACCACCCCCTCCTCTGCCATTTCTAATTGACTCGAATTCGAGCGTTGCACGAATTAATTCCCCACTACGACCCCTCCTTCTTAACCCCCTCTCCCTCCTCTTCGTTTTCCCCTCAAACGCCACCCTAGAGAGCCCCCAGGCTCTCCAATTTCGAGCTCAGTCCACCGCACACCGATGGTACTCCGGCGACGATTCCGGTGAGCGTCGACCGCCTCGCGCCCTCCTCTCTGTCCTATCATCTTCACCATGTTCTGGCGCACCTTTTAACTTTGCCCACACACTTTTTATTGCCCCAGGTCGTCGTCACGATCACCGCCGGCATTTTCTTCTGCCGCCACCGTTCGCCGATGATTCCGGTAAGACTAGGGTTCCCGCCGCCCCTTTTCGGCCACTACTAGACGGTACTGGATCGGGCGCACCTTGCTAACCCTTTTCTTTGTCTGCTCGAGCCCCAGAACAACGCCACTGCCTCGAGGACGCAAACTCAACGTCGACAGGAACTCCGGCGAGAAATTTTGGGCGAAGCAGAGAACCCCTCCCTCCACCGCGACCATCACCGAGACCACCTCGACCGCCACGATCTCTGGTAATAGTCCATGGACCCCTACCCCCTTTAGAATCGCTGGCACACCGCCATCCAACGCGCCGCCGCCGCGCGCAGAGGACCAGCGCTACTAGCTCTTGGCCACGCGCTGAGCACCATCTGATCTAGATTCAGCGGCTAGGATTAGATCACTAACCAAAGCGGTACAGGCTGATCTGGTTCGTCCGTTGCCACTTAAATCTAATGGCCCACAGTGACCGATCCGACCGAATCGGTACGGGCCAATAGGAATGCGCCACGTCAACGAGAGCATCTGTTTAAATTAGAAAATAGACAGAATATATGTTAAACTTAGAAATTCAATAACTTTTGATCCACAAATCAGAAAAATACAAATTTGGTGTCTATGGATTCAGAAAAATGAGACCTTTATTGTTGAGGCCTTATTTCACACTTTTGTTTCTGAAAAATTGGAGTTATAGGTAGAACTTTTTTAGGAGTATTTTGCCCATAAAAATTATTTCATTAATTGTTTTTATGTATTCCTTATGTCTTTAGATAGAGTATTTCAACCTCTGTACTGTAGACTTTGTTTATTTAAGAGTGTTGTTCATCTCATTGCATTTGCATGCATTCCTATTTTTGTGATGCTATATTGATTGTATTATTGTTGTTAGATTGTTCTTTGTGTAGATTGTGAAGTTTGTTGCTGTGAGGATTGTAACTATTCCCCTAGCTACCAAGGCAAGTGATATTTCATTTTAAGTCCTATTATTTTCACTATTGCACTAGTGCTATTTTTGTAGATCTTAGCATGGTAGGATTACTTATATTTGTTACTATGCCATGGCTATCCTATAGATTATACCTTGGTAGCATTTCCTAGATGGAATACATCGTATGCTAGAGTGCTTAGCCATGCTATTAGAATTCGTGGGTGGAAATTCATATCAAGATAGTATGGAAATATATTATTTTGTTGACTAAGAAAACAACTAATGTTAATGAAACACCTGGGTGGAAATGGGACTTGTATGGATTATGTTGAGTGGTTACTCAGGGGCCATATCTATGGTCAGCTGGTGTGTCGCACTTGTGGACGGCCACCCAGGAACAAAGAGATTGGAGACATTCTTGTCACGAAGCTTTCAGTGCAGCCACATGGCATATGGGCTCTGCCTTGACCGACTAAGTTGCAAGAACTCCGCCAGATGGACAGAGGGTGGTAGTTATGATATGATGGAACGCGTCCATGGTGGTCTGAGGGATTGCTTCTAAAAAGTCTCGTCTCGATGCATGTCGAGTCTTGTGGGGAAAGTGCACCACCTCCCGAGAGGGTAAAACTAAGTACTTAGCTGTGTCCCTGGTTATGGACAATTTCTGAGCGTCAAGACAGTGAAGCAGTTCAAAAATCTCATCATCCAAATTTCTCTAAGTTAAAACTTGTGGGTGAACAAGGGTAGAGGTTCATTGATGTATATCAATGGTACCTTAGTGTTTTGAAAGAGAAAACCTACTCTTCAAAAACTATGAGATAAAACCTTGCTTTTAGCAAAGTCGACCAAAACCAGAATTAGCCATATATTCTTGTAGTTGTTGGTTTTTACTAAATATCTATGGTATCACTTGCCAATACAATTCCAAATGTATTGACCCTTTGTGGCTGTAACTTATTATGTTGCAGGATACTCTGATGATGAGTAGGGTTACGGGTCTACACTCGACATGTTTGCCTGTAGCACATGAAGACAAAAGACTATTATTATACTATGTCTTGTGAACCTTCAATAATGTTAGCCTTGGGCTAAGTGAGTTGTAAGAACTATTATATTCCTGGATATGCGATGTAATAATGACCTTTGTTTTTGTGTACTTCATCTTAAACTATGGGTGCTAGCATTTCGATCCAGGGACTAGCACTGCAATCACAGGGATCTTACCTAATTATGGTGAGATCTTACATCCACCTCCAAATGCTCCTCTTCCTGTGTTATTTGTTGTTGTAGTAGTTTCCCTTGAAACACGAATTGAGTCCCTTGCACTAATGACAAAGGAACTTTGCTTAGGTAAAGGTCCTTGCACCCTTGGTAGTGGAAAATGTACAGCCTCCTATTAAAGATATACAAGTTTAGTTAAAGGTCATTTGACAATGTAATTCAGTTAAAGTACATGCTATCTACTTGGTATTTTACAATGTAATTCAGTATAGAGAAATGTACCTCCTGTCCAATCCTGTGGACCATGCTATCTACTTGGTGCATTGGATCCCTTGTAGGATCAGGTCCGAGGGGCAAAATGTGTTGTAACATTGTTGGGTCATCATAATCTTCAGCCTCCACATCCATTGTACCAGCCAAATTGTTTTGCTCCAAGGCCCACTTGTCATGACCCTTTTTTATTGTGGTCTGGGTTTTCACAAATTGTGCAATGCATTTTCATGCCTGCCCTTGTAAGAATTTTGACACCATTTTTCTCCAGCTCTTCTAGAGTTTTCCTTCTATTTTTTGGGCCTCCCCATTACCTTGGTGTACATGGGAGGATGAAGTCTTATAGCATTCATTTTTTCCAGTGGTCCCTGGATCTAAGATGCGCTAAGGAGTAGGCATATGCTTTTTTGTGTGTTTCAATGTTGTAGCAGTTGTGCACCAATGTGCATGGGTCCCTTCTGTCTGCCCTACAACATGCTATGGCACAATGGCATGGAATCCCTGTGAGCTGCCACCTCTTGCAGTTACAGCTTCTTCCAACCATGTCCACATCGTATGTTCTTTCATACTCATTTGATGTAACATGGAACAATCCATTACCAACATATGATGCTCCTAACTTCTTGGCCCACTCTGTGGCTTTATCAAATTTTTATTTATTTTTGGACAAATGGTTCCAGGCCATTTCTCACTCTAAACATGTTTTCCAACATTTCTATGCATGATTTTGTAGAAACCGGTTTCAAGCATTGATAGTACTAGGAATTCCCTTGCTTGTAGAATGTAGCTGTTGAAAACTTCAGAATGATTATTCAGTAGCATGTCACACTTTGGGAATTCAACCGAAGAATGCCTTAATAAATGTGTTGGGTTCTAGTTCCTCAACCCATTTACATGCCTCTTCACTATCAACTTTAATTTTTGCAATGTTTCTTGTCCATGTAGGAATATTTATGCTTCTAGCTATGGCCCAAAGATCATTTTCAGAAATTCACCCTTGTGCTTCTTATGGAAATTCTGGTAGATATGCCTAACACAAAACCTCTGCTTAGCACCTAGCCACATCTTCTCCAGGGCATTTATGAGGCCGTTTTGCTTGTCACTCATAATTGTGAATGGGGAAGTGTTAGTAATGTTGAGGTCATCTCTTAATGTTGTAAGAAACCACTCCCATGAACTTGTGCATTCTACCTCAACTAGCCCCATTGCAATAAGAAAGATGCAATCATTTGGATTAATTCCTACAACGGTTAGCAAGTTTCCCTTATATATGGTATTAATGTGACATCCATCTATGCAAATTAATGGTCTGCAGCCTTCCAAGAATCTCCTCTTGCATGCATCATAGGACCAGTACAAGGTTTCTAAACTAGATTTGTTGACTCTTTAACTTGATTTTTGCTAAGTAAGAATCTTGAACCAGGATTTGATCTCCTCAACTCTTGCCACAATAGTGAGAATTGTTGTGCCTCATAACCATGAATGATATTCAATGCTGCCTTTCTTTCTCTCCCAAACTTAAACCAATTTGGGCACTGATACCTTCGATCTGTATTCACGGATGTAGTATAATAGCTTTTTCCCTAGAAGACCTAGGTTTAATCGAACCTTGGAAAGCAATGGTAAAAGGAAATAAAAATGACACATCTACAAGACTTTGTTTCTTTGTTTTAACTTAGTTTACCGGACCAATCTAGTTTACTTTTATAATGGGTTGAATCAATGGATGGAGATAGGCTAGGGTTGAAGATCCACCTGCAGCTACACATCATATCGGATAAAAGATAATAATAAGCATAGTCATGTGTAATGGTTGAATAGGGATAATCTCTTGTGGGCAACACATCCTAATATACTAGAGCCCCCGTGATGCAGCGGGCATAGCTATATTCTTTTAATCCAACCGAGTGCACCACGAAGCAATGGGCTACAAACAATTATTAAGTGTAAAACACAGACTAAAGCATTAAGTGGTGATGTTGTTGTGATCCCGAATGGGTCGTTAAACGAAGACCGTACTACCCTTTCTGTCACTAGGGTTCCTATGAGATCGCCGCTAGCTAAGTATCTCACCTCAATCCTTTATCAATCTATGGGATTTTGGGTACCTACAAGTCCATAGATCGAGGCAAAAGACAAAGAAACAAAAGATACAAATCTCTATTGCAAACGAAACACAATACTCCCATGAGTTAGATGCACATAATTGTTACGAGGTTTCTCCCCAACCCGCAGCCCGTAAGGACTACTCACTTATAACAAATAGATCAAGGATAGAAAACATTGTGCAAAATACTTAGATTGAAGTCAAATATTCTTACAATGGCCACCAAATCACAAGGAGACCTAAAGTACAAAGCAATGGCTATGGCTAATGGAGCGGATTGATGATAGAAGTGATGAACAATGGCGTGGATCTCCTTTGGTGGTGTTGTGATGTAATCTGAGAATGGTGGCTCTCTGGCTGGCGGTTAGAGCCTCAAAATATATAGGTGTCTTCACAAAAGTTGTAGGATTTGATGAGACAAAGCCATTGCCACATGGTACGAGCAGACGGTACGGGCAGGCCCTGCCCGTACCAGTGGTCGTTGAGCTTGCTGACGCTAGAGAATGACTCTCCAATTACTTGGCCGTGTGGACTTCCTCAAAAACCTTCATTCACGACTCCTGATTTTGCATTAAAAAGCGTGATTTCCTGCACAACACAATTCAAAGCAAGGATTTGCATATCTTTGCAATTATTAGTCATTAGTGGCAAGGATTGAGAGTTTCTTGTCAATTGCTTGACCAAAAGCAATGTTTAAACGCGGTGGAAGATGGCTATTTTTGGAGCCATCAACCTCCCCAAAGCTCAAACCTTGATCGCCCTCGAGCAAGAAGAAATAAAATAACTATAAGGAATTCACTGTTTAAATGTGAAACAACAAGACTTAAGAATTCACTTACGGTTGGTAGTCATATGCACTCAACACTTCATTCATTTGTGAGGCTTATCAAAGTTAGAGAGATGACAAGAGTACTATACAAGCTTCGGTAAGTCAAGACAATCAAAGTAAAGTTTAATATAAGTATAAATAACTAGAAGTGTAGCAATCAATCCAATTCTTCTAGTTAACTCTCAGCTTTCCAAGGAACACTAGGATGTTTAAATAGCATAACTGAGTAAAAGAATTTCATGTCCTAAGTTGCATAACGGCGAAGTGTCTTATTTACACCCAGATCAATAAATCAAGTGTATCAAAAACACTTCTAATCCAATCATTGTTTTCAAGAAAATTTGAGACCATGCCAAGGACTTGTTATGTGGATCTTCATACATATCTCTTTTTTCCTCTTTCAAGGATCATTGGTTGTTTCTTTTACAAGTGCTTGCACAACCTTTGAGAGTACCAATACTTTTGCCCATATATTGGCACGTATGCCACTCATGTCATCAACTCATAGCCGAAATACGGGGTTATACCATAGATCGTTCAAAAGCTAGTGGAGTTGTTGGCATCCCAAAGGTGTGCATGAGAAATATAAAACTTTTTATTTCTCTTCCCTCTTTTTATGCTAGTACCGCGATTTTATCCACAAGGTTAGCTTTGGCATGCATCACAATTACCACTAGACTTCATTTAAATCAAACAACTCCTTTTTGAGTGCCGTCAAGACTATCAAAATATCTATGGGGTTAAGTATCTTCAAGGGTATACTCTCAAGACAATCATTCATCAAACAAGTCGTAAATTTTAGACTTTCTCTTGTTGTACTTGTTTGGTAATATTATTTCCAAGGCAAGACTCGGTTAGCTAAAAGAACTAGAGCAAAAGCTTCAACAACTAATCATCATACTAATAAAAAGCTCTACTCTAACCGTATTAAACTACTCCCAATAGCATGGCATCTTGGCAAATCGACCAACTAGGATAAACAACTCAAACTTCAAAAGTGGGAGACATAGGACATACCTATCATAAGTGACTTCATGATCTTCTTTCTTATAGGGATGTGTTCCTTCAAAACTTAAGCACGATTACTCTCATAGTTATATTAAAGCAAAGAGGCAAAGTGTGAATCCACATTTACGAAAAAAGGAAAAATAGAAAAATCTTTTTATATTTTTTAGGATAGGATTAAATAATATAAAAGAACTTGCGACCAAGCAAGGGACTAAGAAAATAAAAACAAACAAAAACAAAAGCAAACTAAAAACGAAAGTAATCTAAAAAGTAAAGGAAAAAAGCAAAGTGTTGGAACAAGCTAACACGAGTGTTTCAAATCTCCCAAGGAGCTAGAGTACAACCTCATTATTACACAAATAAATTTTATGGGGGAACACATCCCCAAGATCAGGCTTTTGCAAGCCCTTTTCTTGCTCATTATGGTGGTGGCGGATAGTCTCCCATGTTCCATTGGCTGCTCCAATCATAGAACTGGGTGACGAGGTTTGCAAAAACATCTCGAAGGTTGATGGAGAGGTTGTTCATGTTTTGAATATTTCCTTCAGGCGCATAGATATCTTCATAGGCGGTGTAGTAGTTTGGTGGCTACACCTCTTATTTGGGTCCCTCTTATTATACTTGTTCATCTTCTCCTCCTCCTCCCACGAGTATTTCTGATTGAGTAGATTTGCCTCAACCTGCATGTCAAAACAGAAATGTCAATCCTTGATAGAGAATAGACCATTAGGTAAGGAGCCGGGATCAAGTGATTCGCTCCATGTATATCAAGGAAGTATTTATCATCAGTTCTAGAAACCATACCACATGCTCTTAGAGTAGAAAGACCGAGACAGTGACTTCCTGTCAACGGTTGGATGTTACCTAGATTGATGTGAAGTGCGCGTACAAGAATGGTTACAACTCTCCTCTACATATGGGTCCTCGAGATTGAAGAGCCTGATGCTTAAGATAAAACACAAGAAGAGAGCCCAAATTTGGCATTAAGTTACAATTAATAATAGCAGACTTTGTGAGGATCATCATATCCTCCTCATTAACTCTATTAAACTCACCATGTGCCTACAAGGTGTTAGAAATAACATAAAACAAATAACGAATAGCAGGATGATCAATTTGGTTCCTGACGAGGGGAGATCTTGGCAATGCCCATGAAGAAGGACTTAGGGTTTTGAGGAAAAGAGAACGCTGGGAATTTGTCGGATGCCAAGAAACAATGGAATCAAAGTTGCCTGAATATTGAGAGAATCCTCCATTACAAATCGCTTGGGGATTGTTCGGTGTCCTCCCTTAGGCTTCTCCCGCCCTATATATAATAGGTTGGGTCTCAAAGCTATATGCGGATAGGTTACATGATTACAACACCAACTCGATGTCGGTCTTTGTTCCTCCTTTCTAATACAACTATAATCTTTGTTGGTTACTCCTTTGGATATCTTGACTCTTCATGGGTCGTACGTCTTTCTGCAGGCCCTAGGTAGCAAATCATAGGGACCTGAGTAATCATACCTATGTCAGTAGCCCCCGAGACTCTACCCGAACCGTAGATTCGGGTTGAGTCTCAAGAGAATGTTTAGTTCCTTTTATTTTGCTTTCACTATTTTTAAGCTTTGTAGGGATTTGGAACAACGAGCCTGATGCATCCGACAGACCGGGAATCAGTTAATTGCTCCTGGGCAAAAGCAAGATTGTCTTACATCAAATTCAAGTCCCTAGGCCTGAACTCAGAATTTATTACTGGTGTAACTCAGTTCGGGCCGCTGAGGTCTTATCAAATACTAAGTCCAGTTTTATTTTATCGGGTATCCAACGCGTCCGTCAGGATTTTTCATCGTATCGTAGATATGGATATAACACTGGCAGAGCGCATTCTTGTGCGATTACTCGGCCACACAGAACGAATCATGGGGACTTACCTTCATGTTTCTGAACACGACATTTGGAGTTTTATCGCATTCAGCTGCGATCCGAGATTTATATACTTTTTGTCAGCTGCCCTGCTGGGCTGCCAATATTTGTGAATTTTTGCAACATATTTTGATATTTCATGAACTCTCCCGATGGGAGTAACCCTTCTTCTACGCTTGCATAACTTTTCTATCGGGTGCGCGACAACGCTTTGATGGCCCAAAATATATCGAGCTCGTTGGGGAACCCCAAGAGGAAGGTATGATGAGCACAACATCAAGTTTTCCCTTAGTTATGAAACCAAGGTTATCGAACCAGTAGGAGCAAGGAAACACCTCCAAGGTGTTGTTACCAACTTGGAATCCTATACAACACAACCATAGAACTTTTCCCCCAACTTACAGTGAGGTTGTCAATCTCACCGGTTTTGCGGAAAACAAAGGATTAAACGTATTGTGTGGAAGAAAGTAAAAGCTTGCAGAAAGTAAATAGAAAGTAGTAAACAGTTGTAGATTGATGATAAAATAAAGGACCGGGGTCCATAGTTCACTAGTGGTGGCTCTCCTTAAGATAGATGGCATGTTGGGTGAACAAATTACAGCGGGGCAATTGACAAACATCGAGAAAGCATACATGCATATACTAATCATCTTGACTCCTTTGATATTTGATTGGGCATTACAACATTATACATAGACCGTAATCCAACTGCATCTATGACTAATAATCCACCTTCAGGTTATCATCCGAACCCCCTCTAGTATTAAGTTGCAAGCAACAGATAATTGCATTACGCATTGCGTGTAAATTAAACAATATGATTATTCTATGAAAAAAGAATTGCTATTTTCTCCCTAGTAGCAACAACACATCTAGTACCTTAGAGATTTTTGTCACTTCCCCAGATTACTAGAGGCATGAACCCACTATCGAGCATAAATACTAACTCTTGGAGTTGCTAGCATCTACTTGGCAAAGATAGCTACTAACAACGGAAAGCATGCAATATCACAAATAACAAAGACATGATAGAATCAATAATCAATCTGAAATAGCATCTCAATATCCATCGGATCCCCGCAAACACAACATGTAGGATTACAAATAGATGATCTTGATCATGAACGGAGCTCACAAGATCTAAACATGATAGCACAAAGGAGAAGAACCAGCCATCTAGCTACTACATGGACCCGTAGTCCAAGGATGAACTACTCACGCATGCTTTCCGTTATGGAACAACAAAAATTATGGATACGTTAGCAACGTATCAACATCCCCAAGCTTAACTCCTACTCATCCTCGAGTAGGTAAGTGATAAAAAGAAAGAATAATTTTTGAGGTGACATGCACCATCATAAACTTGATCAAAGTATTTGTAAAACGTTGATAGCTGGGATCATAGTACTTCAACATAGCATGAAAAGTAAAATTCTAGCAATAAGACATAGCAACTATGTTGTAACATGAAAAGGCACAAATAAAAGATTCATGAATAATAATGATTTACAAGACGTTTGTTTGTTTCACATAAAGAAAACATAGCATAGTGGCATTCAGCTTGTCCCTCATAGAGTAGGAAATATAAATGCATAGGACACCTTCAAAGTTCATAAGAGTGACTAGATACAAATAGTTTAAGAACAAGCAATATCAAAGTTATGCATCAATCAACAAGTCTTGGGACAATGCACATAGAACTAAGAATGGCCACTATGCTCTCAAAATAGGTGCATAAAGATAGAAGGTGGAGACTCAACATAAAAGAAAAAGAAAGGCCTTCATAGAAGGAAGCAGAGATTCAAGTTTCATAAAGAGCTTCCAAAAATTATGGTACTTATTAGCATTCAGCTCTCATTGCCCTATCATAAGCATCTTGAAGTGATTAATGTTAAAGTGAACAAACTATGGAGTATATGCTTGACAAAGTATAAGTTGGAAATCTCATGTCCCTTGAATACGAGGGCCGCTCCTCATGCTACTCAAGTTTATTTACTGGTAAGTTCTTTTCATAGTAAGTACATGTGTATCATAGAGAACCACCAATGGGGTACCCCTTGCCTGTTGATACGGAAGAATCCCCATATCAAAATGATAAGGCAAGCAGACAACGAGCATCTCAGCAATCTTCTTATTTACCATGGGAAAATGGTGCTTTTTTCTCATATCTTTTTTTTTCTTTTTCTCTTTTTCTCAACATCTGCCGCTTTTTTTATAAGAAGGATGCTTCATAGACAGCTCATTATGGTTACGCTGCAGGTTTCCACCATGACAACATGGATTAGACCGGCGTCCATGGCGTTTCTCTAACACACATACATAACTCCATGGACTTACAAGCTCCCCTTTCATTTCATATCGATGACATCCATCGACAAAAGAGCATGATATCAACTAGGTACAAAGTACAAGTGCAATGTTGAAAGCGTTCCCCATGACAGTATGGTTCTGCTAATCCCCAACATATAAGTGCAAGCATATACAACATAGACAACACAATGGTTCAAGTTTATTAAGGGCAAGAAAAGTAAAGTGTGCCATCAAGTTCGTGAGAGCTTTAATCACTAGTTTTCTCATAACAAGTTTAATTTGGAAGATAGATAAAAACATGAATATACTTGGAATAGAAAATGCTAATAGGTAGGTATGGTGTACTCTTTGGAAAAACTTGGTTTTAGGAGTTGGATGCATGAGTGGAACTCATACTTGGTTACGGAGGCTAGCAAAAGACTGGGAGCGACCAACTAAGAGAGCAATAATGGTCATAATCATGCAGAGCGGCAAAACATCATTGATTAAAGCATAAAGTGATATTACAAGTCGAAAACTAAAGGATCATAAAGGCTATGGTGACTTGGGATAGTCATAACATGGTGGGAGCATGCACCAAGTCAACCCAAATAAAGCATCAAAGGAGAATACCACAATACTATGCTTTAATATGCTAAAACAATGCATGATTCTTCCAAGGCACATTAAACAATCTCAATTGTTTATAGCATGTCATGCTACAACAAAGATCACTAAGCATAAAGCCAAAACAATATCAAGCATGGCATGACAAAGCATAGGCCATTGTCAAAAACAAGCTCTCTTTACCACTTAAGCATGAACTTTCCTACTCTATTCCAATCCAAACCAAATTATTTAAAAACCAATGCATGAAAGAGGGGGTCCAACCAATTTATTCAGCAAACTAAGAAAACCAAGCAAATGAAAAACCAAAACGAAAACGAAAAAGAAGACGCTCCAAGAAGAACACAACTGTGGATGAAACAATAAAAATGAAGTGTTTGTAAGAAACCTGGAATTTTTATTAATGAAGAAGGGGATGCCTTAGGCATCTGCTGATTCGTGTACTAACGAGCTCGTTGGGGAACCCCAAGAGGAAGGTATGATGTGCACAACAGTAAGTTTCCCTTAGTTATGAAACCAAGGTTATCAATCTAGTAGGAGCAAGGAAACACCCCAAAGGTGTAGCTAGCTAAACTTTGGCAGGGCGCACTACCGGTGCCAGCAGCAACGTGGAGGCCTGCACAACACAACCACAGAACTCTGTCCCCAATTTGCGATGAGGTTGTCAATCTCACCGGTTTTGCTGAAAACAAAGGATTAAATGTATCGAGTGGAAGAAAGTAATAGTTTGCAGAAAGTAAACACAAAACAGTAAACAGTTGATTGTAGATTGATAGTAAAAGAAAGGACCAGGGTCCATTGTTCACTAGAGGTGGCTCTCCTTAAGATAGATGACATGTTGGGTGAACAAATTACAGCGAGGAAATTGAAAAACATCGAGAAAGCATACAAGCATATACTACTCAACTTGACTCCTTTGAGATTCGATTAGGAACTACAACATTATACATAGACCGTAATCCAACTACATCTATGACTAATAATTCACCTTCAGGTTATCATCCGAACCCCCTCTAGTATTAAGTTGCAAGCAATGGATAATTGCATTACGAATTGCGTGTAAAGTAAACAATATGATTGTTCTATGAACAAAGGATTGTTGTTTTCTCCCTAGTAGCAACAACACATCTTGTACCTTAGAGATTTCTATCACTTCCCCAAATTACTAGAGGCATGAACCCACTATCGAGCATAAATACTAACTCTTGGAGTTGCTAGCATCTACTTGGCCAAGATAGCTACTACCAACGGAAAGCATGCAAGATCACAAATAACAAAGACATGATAGAATCAATAATCAATCTGAAATAGCATCTCAATATCCATTGGATCCCCGCAAACACAACATGCAGAATTACAAATAGATGATCTTGAGCATGAACGGAGCTCACAAGATCTAAACATGATAGCACAAAGGAGGAGAACCAGCCATCTAGCTACTACATGGACCCGTAGTCCAGAGATGAACTACTCACGCATCACATCGGAGGCTTGCATGATGATGAAGAAGGCCTCCAGGGTGAATTCCCTTCTCCGGCAGGGTGCTGGGAAGAGCTTCAGATCCCTCCCGATCTAGGGATGGAGATGACGGTGGCTACAGACTCTTTCGTGGAATTTTGATCGGGTACTTAGGGTTTCTGTATCGGAGGCAACTTATAGGCGGAAGGAGAGGCCGAGGCGGTGCCTGGGGCGGTCAGACCATCCCCTGGCGCGGGCCACCCTTGCCACGCGACCAGGTGGTGTGTCCGGGCCCCAGCCCCTCTCCGTCTCGTATTTTGGCTCCGGGTGTCCCTTGGTGAAAAACTGACTTTGGCTTTTGTCCTGTCCAATTCCGAGAATAATCATTTTCTGACTTTCCTGGAACCAAAAACAGCAGAAAATAGGCAGCTGGCACTGTGGCTCTTGTTAATAGGTTAGTCCAAGAAATCATATGAAAATTACTGCAAAGTGTGGACAAAACACAAGAAAGTAGATAAAACCAAGCATGGAACATCAAAAATTATGGATACGTTAGCAACGTATCAACATCCCCAAGCTTAACTCCTTCTCGTCCTCGAGTAGGTAAGTGATAAAAAGAAAGAATAATTTTTGAGGTGACATGCACCATCATAAACTTGATCAAAGTATTTCTAGATTATTCGAAGCTGGGATCATAGTACTTCAATCATAACATGAAAGACAAAGTTCTAGCAATAAGACAAAGAAACTATGTTGCAACATCAAAAGGCACAAACAAAAGATTCATGAATAACAACGCTTTGCAAGATGTTTGTTTGTTTCACATAAAGAAAACATAGCATAGTAGTTTTCAGCTTGTCCCTCATAGAGTAGCAAACATAAATGCATAGAACACCTTCAAAGTTCATAAGAGTGACTAGATACGAATAGTTTAAAACAAGTAATATCAAAGTTATGCATCAATCAACAAGTCTTGGGACAATGCACATAGAACTAAGAATGGCCACTATGCTCTCAAAGTAGGTGCATAAAGGTAAAAGGTGGAGACTCAACAAAAAAGTAAACGAAAGGCCTTCATAGAAGGAAGCAGGGATTCAAGTTTCATAAAGAGCTTCCAAAAATTATGGTACTTAATAGCTTTCAGCTCTCATTGTCCCTATCATTAGCATCTTGAAGTGATTAAGGTTAAAATGAACAAACTATGGTGTATATGCTTGATGAAGTATAAGTTGGAAATCTCATGTCCCTTGAATACGAGGGCCGCTCCTCATGCTACTCAAGTTTAGTTACCGGTAAGTTCTTGTCATCGTAAGTACATGTGTATCATAGAGAACTGCCAACGGGGTACCCCTTGCCCGATGATACGGAAGAATCCCCATATCAAAATGACAAGGCAAGCAGACAACAAGCATCTCAGCAATCTTCTTATTTACCATGGGAATATGGTGCTTTTTTCTCTCTTTCCTCTTTTCTCATATTTTTTTCTTTTTCTTTTTTTTCTCAATATCTGACGCTCCTTTTTTTTATAAGAAGAATGCTTCATAAACAGCTCATTATGGTTACGCTGCAGGTTTCCACCATGACAGCATGCATTAGACCAGCGGCCTAGGCATTTCTCTAACACATATACATAACTCCATGGACTTACAAGATCCCCTTTCATTTCACACCGACGACATCCATAGACAAAAGAGCATGATATCAACTAGGTACAAAGTACAAGTGCAATGTTGAAAGCGTTCCCCATGACAACATGGTTCTGCTAATCCCCAACAAATAAGTGCAAGCATATACAACATAGACGACACAATGGTTCAAGTTTATTAAGGGCAAGAAAAGTAAAGTGTGTCATCAAGTTCGTGAGAGCTTTAATCAATAGTTTTCTCATAACAAGTTTAATTCGGAAGGTAGATAAAAACATGAATATACTTGGAATAGCATATGCTAGTAGGTAGGTATGGTGGACTCTTTGGAATAACTTGGTTTTAGGAGTTTGATGCATGAGTGGAACTCATACTTGGTTACAGAGGCTAGCAAAAGACTGGGAGCGACAAACTAAGAGAGCAATAATGGCCATAATCATGCAGAGCGACAAAACATCATTGATCAAAGAATAAAGTGATACTACAAGTTGAAAACTAAAGGATCATAAAGGATATGGTGACTTGGGATAGTCATAACATGGTGTGAGCATGTGCCAAGTCAACCCAAATAATGCATCAAAGGAGAATACCACAATACTATGCTTTAATATGCTAAAACAACGCATGATTCTTCAAAGGCACATTAAGCAATCTCAATTGTTTATAACAAGTCATGCTACAACAAAGAATACTAAACATAAAGCCAAAACAATATCGAGCATGGCATGACAAAGCATAGGCCACAGTCAAAAACAAGCTCTCTTTACCACTTAAGCATGAACTTTCCTACTCTTTTCCAATCCAAACCAAACTATTTGAAAACCAATGTATGAAAGAGGGGGTCCAACCAATTTATTAAACAAACTAAGCAAACAAAGCAAACGAAAAACCAAAATGAAAACAAAAAAGAAGACGCTCCAAGAACAACACAACTGTGCATGAAACAATAAAAATGAAGTGTTTGGAAGAAACCCGGGATTTTTATTGATGAAGAGGGGGATGCCTTGGGCACCCCCAAACTTTGACTCTTATACTTCTTGGATTTTTCTTGGGGTGACACGTGTGGCATCCCCAATCTTGAGCTTTAGTCCATTCTTCATCTCATTACTCATTCCTTCCATACACCTGAAATTTTTCCTTCATACAAAACTTCACACAATGTTTATTAGCAATATTAGTGCACTCAAGATAATAGGTATTTAGTTTCAGTTCTAACACCAATAAAACTTCAATTAAAACACAAGCTACTATAGCACTTCCCTCAAAAAGCTCAATTCCCCAAAAGAACTCAAAAAGGAACCAACAAGAAGCAAATGCAGAAAATGGCAGAAATCTGTTAAAACAGACCAGCAGGTAAATACGAATTTTTTAGAAGACCTTATGTTGCTCAAATCGAAAAGTGTTGAACTAACGAAAGTTATATAATAACCTGGGTCAGATGCACAAAAATTCACGCCTCAAAACGACGTACAGATATTTGAGAAGAATTTTTACGGTGAAGCACAGAAATCTGTTTCGGGACAGCAACTTTCCCAATCATTACTTCTCTCTCATTAGAGGTTACTCTTGGCACAAAAAGCAAATAAAAAGGATAATGAGAGGTTATTAATGAAGTAATAACTTCCAAGACTCATCTAAAACTTTTGGGTTGTCTTCCAATAAGTACTTTTCTTTAACGCCTTTAAGTTAGGCATGATAGTTTGAGAAGATGCTCACATAGGAAATATGAATTGAAGTAAAAGAGAGCATCAAGAAGTAAATTCAAAACACATTTAAGTCTAACCCACTTCCTATGCATAGAAATCTTGTATGCAAATAAATTCACAAAGAACAAAGTGACAGACATAGGAAGATAAAACAAGAGTAACTTCAAAACTTTCAGCACATAGAGAGGTGTTTCAATACTATGAAAACTTCTACAACCATATTTTCCTCCCTCATAATAATTTTCAGTAGTCTCATGAATAAAATCAACAATATAAATATCACATAAATCATGCTTTTCATGATCTACAAACACATAATTTTTATCAAGCTCAAAAATAGTGGGATTAAAACCTTCAAACCCACTTTTAACAATTTTATAACAAGATGACTGATCAATCTCATTTTCAATAGTAGTACAATTAATATTATCAACCAATATAGGACTATCATCTAGAGCTTTATTATAAACATTTTCAAAAGAATCCACAGGAACATGACATTTTTCCTCCTTTGGTAAGCATGGGGGACAATCAAATAATGTAAGGGGTAAAGAGTTACTCTCATTAGAAGGTAGGGATGGGTAGATCCATTCTTCCTCCTCTTGATCATCACTCTCATCCTCTTTTTCATCCAATGAGCTTCCAGTTTCAGCAATTTCTTCTTCCATAGGCTCATGCAAGGCATTAGTCTCTTCCATTGGTGGAGAGTATCTATTAAGATATTCAAGAATATAGCCATTTTCTACCTTGTAATTATCAAAGCAAAATTTAAGTATATCATAAACCTCATATTTATAAGGTGCATCCTTAGTATTTTCAAGCAAATAAGCAAGTTCGAATGCACCCTTCCAAGCAATAAATTCTTCAATTTGTTCCACATCATAAAAGTCATAATTTCCCTTAACATAAGAAGAGATGGTAACATCATCATTATACTCATATTGAAAAGGGAGGTGTTTATACCTCCTACAGCAACAAGATTTATCAAAGCAATAAGTAATAATATAAGTAGAGCACACGTTTATAGCAATGGTATACAATTTATCAATTTGTTCCCATAAGTGTTTCCCTTTTTTTGACAAGCGGTGTTCCTTATAATAATATTTTTGTTCTTCCGTGAACCCACCTTTCCAATAAGATTCATTTTCAAAGAAACCAACCATTGATAGAAGGCATGATAAAGCAAGACAATAACAGACCAACGAAAATAACAACTATAGTAGGAACTAATTTTTTTTGTTTTTGATAGAAAGAAACAAGCAAACAAAGCAAAAATAAACTAAGCAAAACAAAAACAACGAAGTAAAGAGATTGGTTATGAGGGCCTCCCCTTGTGAAGATGTCCTTAACTCCCCGGCAACGGCACCAGAAAAATACTTGCTAACTCGTGTACTAACGAGCTCGTTCGAGAACCCCAAGAGGAAGGTATGATGAGCACAGCAGTAAGTTTCCCTCAGTTATGAAACCAAGGTTATCAATCCAGTAGGATCAAGGAAACACCCGAAAGGTGTAGCTAGCTGAAATTTGGCAGGGTGCACTACCGGTGCCAGCAGCAACATGGAGACCTACACAAGACAACCACGGAACTCTGTCCCCAACTTGCGATGAGGTTGTCAATCTCACCGGTTTTGCTGAAACCAAAGGATTAAACATATCGAGTGGAAGAAAGTAATAGTTTGCAGAAAGTAAACACAAAACAGTAAACAGTTGATTGTAGATTGATAGTAAAAGAAAGGACCGGGGTCCATAGTTCACTAGAGGTGGCTCTCCTTAAGATAGATGACATGTTGGGTGAACAAATTACAGCGGGGCAATTGACAAACATCGAGAAAGCATACAAGCATATACTACTCATCTTGACTCCTTTGAGATTCGATTGGGCATTACAACATTATACATAGACTGTAATCCAACTACATCTATGACTAATAATCCACCTTCAGGTTATCATCCGAACCCCCTCCAGTATTAAGTTGCAAGCAATGGATAATTGGATTACGAATTGCGTGTAAAGTAAACAATATGATTGTTCTATGAACAAAGGATTGTTGTTTTCACCCTAGTAGCAACAACACATCTAGTACCTTAGAGATTTCTGTCACTTCCCCAGATTACTAGAGGCATGAACCCACTATCGAGCATAAATACTAACTCTTGGAGTTGCTAGCATCTACTTGGCCAAGATAGCTACTAACAACGGAAAGCATGCAAGATCACAAATAACAAAGACATGATAGAATCAATAATCAATCTAAAATAGCATCTCAATATCCATCGGATCCCTGCAAACACAACATGCAGAATTACAAATAGATGATCTTGATCATGAACGGAGCTCACAAGATCTAAACATGATAGAACAAAGGAGGAGAACCAGCCATCTAGCTACTACATGGACCCGTAGTCCAGAGATGAACTACTCACGCATCACACCGGAGGCTTGCATGATGATGAAGAAGGCCTCCAGGGTGAATTCCCTTCTCCGGCAGGATGCCAAGAAGAGCTTCAGATTCCTCCTGATCTAGGGATGGAGATGACGTCGGCTACATACTCTTTCTTGATCGGGTACTTAGGGTCTCTGTATCGGAGGCAACTTATAGGTGGAAGGAGAGAACGAGGGGGTGCCTGGGGCGGCCAGACCACCCCCTGGTGCGGGCCAGGCCTGGCCGCGTGGCCAGGTGGTGTGGCTGGGCCCCAGCCCCTCTCCGTCTCGTATTCTGGCTTCGGGTGTCCCTCGGTGAAAAACTGACTTTAGCTTTTGTCCCGTCCAATTCCGAGAATATTCATTTTCTGACTTTCCTGGAACCAAAAACAGCAGAAAATAGGCAGCTGGCACTGTGGCTCTTGTTAATAGGTTAGTCCAAGAAATCATATGAAAAGTAATCCAAAGTGTGGACAAAACACAAGAAAGTAGATAAAACCAAGCATGGAACATCAAAAATTATGGATATGTTAGCAACGTATCAGCATCCCAAGCTTTGACGCTTCTACCTCTTGAATATTTCTTGGGGTGACACGGGGTGGCATCCCCAAGCTTGAGCTTTAGTCCATTCTTCATCTCATTACATCATTCCTTCCATACACCTGAAATTTTTCCTTCATACAAAACTTCACACAATCTTTATTAGCAACATTAGTGCACTCAAGATAATAAGTCTTTGGATTCAGTTTCAACACCAATAAAAATTCCATTAAAACACAAGGTACTGTAGCACTTCCCTCAAAAAGCTCAATTCCCCAAAAGAACTCAAAAAGGAACCAACAAGAAGCAAATGCATATAATGGCAGAAATCTGTCAAAACAGACCAGGAGGTAAAAACCATTTTTTTCGAAGACGTTCGGTTGCTCAAATCAAAAAGTGTTGAACTAACGAAAGTTAGATAACAACCTGGGGCAGAAGCAAAAAAATTCATGCCTCAAATTGACGTACAGAGATTTTACATGAAGTTTTACGGTGAAGAACAAAAATCTGTTTCGGGACAGCAACTTTCCCAATCATTACTTCTCTCTCATTAGAGGTTACTCTTGGCACAAGAAGCAAATAAAAAGGATAAGGAGCGGTTATTACAGAAGTAATAACTTCCAAGACTCTTTAACGCCTTTAAGTTAGGCATAAGAAGCAAGAAAAGGAATCAAGTGTTCTTAAATGAAGAAGCATTAAGAGCAAATTTTGTTTTCATAGGTGAGGCAAACGAAATCTTATCTCTCTTCTTAGGGAAGTGTTCTATACATTTCTTGAGTGGGAGTTGATATTTAATGGTGTCTTCTTTCATATCAATAATGGCACCAACAGTTCTAAGAAAAGGTCTTCCCAAAGTAATAGGACAAGAAGCATTGCATTCAACGTCCAAAACATAGAAATCAACGGGGACATATCCATTGTTAACCATAATAAGAACATCATTTATACTCCCCATGAGTTTCTTTTTAGCATGATCATCAAGTGGGACATTCAAATAACAATCTTCAAGTGTTGGAAAATCAAGCATATCATAAATCCTTCTAGGCATAATAGAAACACTACTATCAAGATCACATAAAGCTTTGAAATCAAAATCATTCACTTTCATATTAATGATGGGTTCCCAACCATCTTCTTGTTTCATAGGAATAGAAGCTTTATGTTTCATCTTTTCTTCTTTAATTTTTATGAGAGCATCTGTAATGTGTTTTGTAAAGACAATATTCATAGCACTAGCATTAGGACTTTTAGCAACCTTTTGTAGGAACTTAATAACTTCAGAGATGTTGCAACCATCAAGATCAAAATCATAATTATCATCTAAAGTAGTAGAGCTATTACTAGCTTCAACACTAGTGGTAGTGATAGTAGAAACACTAATGTTTCTAGCAATTTCATCTTCTCTCTCCCACTTAGCATGCAATTCAGCTAATAATCTAACATTTTTATCAATTCTAACTTGTATGGCATTAGTAGTAGCAAAGGGATTCTCATTAGTTTCAGGTTTAGTAGGCATTTTATTCAAAGAAGATTGTGCTTCAGCCAATGATGCTATATTTCTTTCAGCATTAGAGAGTTTTTCCTCAATAGTTTTATTGAAAGCAGTTTGTTTACTAATAAAATCTTTATGCATAACTTCAAGTTCAGAGAGTGCACTCCTATTATTGTTGTAGGAATTTCCATAAGCATTACCATTGTTGGGAGGATATGGCCTATAGTTATTATTACCAAAATTATTCCTGTAGGAATTGTTGCTAAAATTATTATTTCTTATAAAGTTCACATCAACTTGCTCTTCTTGAGCAACCAACGAGGCTAAGGGAACATGATTTGGATCAATATGAGCTTTTCCATTAACAAGCATAGACATAATAACATAAAATTTATCACTCAAGGAGGAGGTTTCTTCAACAGAATTTACCTTCTTACCTTGTGGAGCTCTTTCAGTGTGCCATTCAGAAAAATTAACCATCATATTATCCAGAAGCTTTGTTGCAGCACCCAAAGTAATGGTCATAAAGGTACCTCCAGCAGTAGAGTCCAATAGATTTCTTGAAGAATAGTTCAACCCTGCATAAAAGGTTTGGATAATCATCCAAGCAGTCAGTCCATGAGTTGGACAATTCTTTACCAAAGATTTCATTCTTTCCCAAGCTTGAGCAACATGTTCATTATCAGATTGTTTAAATTTCATTATTTCACTTCTCATAGATATAATCTTAGCAGGAGGATAGTATTTTCCAATGAAAGCATCTTTGCATTTAGTCCAAGAATCAATACTATTTCTAGTTAAGGAATTCAACCATTCTTTAGCTTTTCCTCTCAAAGAGAAAGGAAACAATTTAAGCTTAATAATATCTCCATCTATATCCCTATGCTTTTGCATCTTACAAAGTTCAACAAAGTTATTTAGATGAGCAACATCATCTTCATTACCAATACCAGAAAATTGTTCTCTCATAACAAGATTGAGTAAAGCAGGTTTTATTTCAAAGAAAGTAGCTTCAGGAACAGGTGGAGCAATAGGTGTGCACATGAAATCATTGTTGTTGGTGCTAGTGAAGTCACACAACTTAGTGTTTTCAAGAGTAGTCATTTTTTTGTGTTTTTAATAAAGAAAGCAAACTAGTAAAACTAATTTTTTTGTGTGTTCTGATAAAGAAACAAGCAAACAAAGCAAAAATAAACTAAGCAAAACAAATAAAACAAAGTAAAGAGATTGGTTATGAGGGACTCCCCTTGTGAATATGTTCTTGACTCCCCAGCAATGGCGCCAGAAAAATAGCTTGATGGCCCAAAATATATCGAGCTCATTGGGGAACCCCAAGAGGAAGGTATGATGAGCACAGCAACAAGTTTTCCCTCAGTTATGAAACCAAGGTTATTGAACCAGTAGGAGCAAGGAAACACCTCCAAGGTGTTGTTGCCAACTTGGAATCCTGCACAACACAACCACATAACTTTGCCCCCAACTTATAGTGAGGTTGTCAATCTCACCGGTTTTGCAGAAAACAAAGGATTAATCGTATTGTGTGGAAGAAAGTAAAGGCTTGCAGAAAGTAAACAGAAAGCAGTAAACAGTTGTAGATTGATGATAAAATAAAGGACCGGGGTCCATAGTGAAGGGAATATGCCCGAGAGGCAATAATAAAGTGGTTATTATCTTATTCCATGTTTATGATAAATGTTTATTTTACATGCTAGAATTGTATTGATCGGAAACATCAATACATGTGTGTTTAATAAACAAAAAGGGTTCCTAGTTATGCCTCTCTTATAGACTAGCTTGTTGATTAACAAGATGATCAAGGTTTCCTGATCATGGACATTGGATGTTGTTAATAACAAGGTCACACCATTGGCGGAATGATGTGATGAACATTCATCCAAAGTATAGCATTACGATCAAAGTCATTATGTTTATATTGCTATAATATCATACGAAGTAATCTTTATCCTTAGACCATGAGATCATGTTAATTGCTAACACCGGAAGAGTATCTTGATAACATCAAACGTCACACCGTAACAGGGTGACTATAAAGGTGGGTTCAGTGCTACGAAGGTGTTATGTTGAGGCTCATGGATCAAGAGTGGGATTTGTCCATCCCGATGACGGATAGATATTCTCTGTCCCTCTCGGTGATATCACATTGAAATAGCTTGCAAGCAAGTGATGTGATCACTAGAATGTTATATCACGGGAACGAGAAAAGAGTGCATATCGGCAACGAGATCAAACTAGGTATGGAGATACCGATGATCGAATCTCGGACATGTAATATATCGCGGGACAAAGGGATTTAGTTACTAGCGTTAAAAGTTCTCACGATCACAGAAGTCATCGTTGAATGTGTAGGAGTCAGTATGGATCTCCAGGTCCCGCTGCTGATTATTGATCGGAGAGGGGTCTCGATCATGTCTGCATTATTCGCGAACTGTAGGGTGACACACTTAAGGGATACCGACACCATTTGGAGCAAATATGTTTCAGATAAAGATTTAAGAAAGCGCTGGAATTATTTCAATAGACACCGAAACTGTTTCGGGTGAAAATGCTGAAATTGGTTTTGCATGTAATATTGAAATGTTGCAGGGGGTTTTATGTGAATGTTTTTTAATTAAAGTAATTAATAAAATTATGAATAAAAATAATAAAAGAGTTTTATTAAATGAGAGAGCATTAAATTTGGAGAAATTTAATGCATTTAAAGTGGAGACTTTAAAAGAGAATGTGAAGGGGCATTTTAATGTGGAGGGGTTACCACCACATGAATGGAGGAGGTGAAGGGTCACCCCCTCCATGCGCCGGCCTTGAAGGAGGGCCACCCCCCTCCTCCTATAAAAGGCCACCCCCTCCTCACTTCTCACACACACCTCCTTGTGAAGGATCTCTCTCCCCCTCTAGTATTATTCCCCCATGGTCTCGGATTAGCGAGATACATGTTCCCGGTGGCTTTATCTGAAAGGAGCTGCTGCTTCCGCTGCTTTGCTAGAGAGAGGGACAGAGGTTGTCGGGGTACCGGACGTGTGTGCGATCACGGATGCACCGCTGCTTTGCGGTGCTGGACTTGGTGGTGCTGGAGCTGGATCTGATGGACGTGCTGGAGCCGGACCTGCTGGACTTTATCACGATCTTGAGATCGGCAAGTGTACGACTACATCAACCACGAGTTCCTACTTGTTAACAAAGCTTGTTGTCTACGAGGGTAAGTTCTCGTTGGATGTATGTCCACCCGTTGCTTTGTACCTAGTAGATAGATCTTGGCGTGTAGTTCACACCGTAGGAAAAATTTTGTATTCTATGCTGCGGACCCAACACATAGTTCACTAGTGGTGTCTCTCCTTAAGATAGATGACATGTTGGGTGAACAAATTACAGCGGGGCAATTGACAAACATCGAGAAAGCATACATGCATATACTAATCATCTTGACTCTTTTTGAGATTTGATTGGGCATTACAACATCATACATAGACCATAATCCAACTGCATCTATGACTAATAATCCACCTTCAGGTTATCATCCGAACCCCCTCCAGTATTATGTTGCAAGCAACAGATAATTGCATTACACATTGCATGTAAAGTAAACAATACGATTGTTCTATGAACAAAGGATTGCTGTTTTCTCCCTAGTAGCAACAACACATCTAGTACCTTAGAGATTTCTATCACTTCCCCAGATTACTAGAGGCATGAACCAACTATCGAGCATAAATACTAACTCTTGGAGTTGCTAGCATCTACTTGGCCAAGATAGCTACTAACAACGGAAAGCATGCAAGATCACAAATAACAAAGACATGATAGAATCAATAATCAGTCTCAAATAGCATCTCAATATCCATCGGATCCCCGTAAACACAACATGTAGGATTACAAATAGATGATCTTGATCATGAACAGAGCTCACAAGATCTAAACATGATAGCACAAAGGAGAAGAACCAGCCATCTAGCTACTACATGGACCCGCAGTCCAAGGATGAACTACCACATCACACCGGAGGCTTGCATGATGATGAAGAAGGCC
Organism: Avena sativa; assembly: GCA_916181665.1. Lineage (NCBI taxonomy): Eukaryota > Viridiplantae > Streptophyta > Magnoliopsida > Poales > Poaceae > Avena > Avena sativa. The sequence goes on along the minus strand of OV702295.1, from coordinate 450,360,322 downwards.
TCTAGGGTGAATTCTCCCCTCCGACAGGGTGTCGGGAAGAGATTCATATCCCTCCCGATCTAGGGATGGGGATGACGGTGGCTACAGACTCTTTCGTGGAATTTTGATTGGGTACTTAGGGTTTCTGTATCGAAGGCATCTTATAGGCGAAAGGGGAGGCCGAGGGGGTGCCCTAGGTGGCCACACCACCCCCTGGCGCGAGCCAGGCCTGGCCGCGCGGCCAGGTGGTGTGGCGGCCCTCTAGCCCCTCTCCGTCTCGTATTCTGGATCCATGTCCCCCTCGGTGAAAAATTGTCTTTGGCTTTTGTCCCGTCCAATTCCGAGAATATTCATTTTCTGACTTTCCTAGAACCAAAAACAGCAGAAAACAAGCAGTTGGCACTGTGGCATCTTGTTAATAGATTAGTCCAAGAAAGTGTATAAAAAGTACTCCAAAGTTGGAACAAAACATAAGAAAGTAGATAAACCCAAGCATGGAACATCAAAAAATATGGATACGTTAGCAACGTATCACACTCCTGATGGGAGTAGCCCCCGAGGCTATGTTCGGATGCCTGTATCTAGACATAGCATCATAATTGATGTTAACTCAAGCAAACATATAAGTAATCCTTTCGAGTTTATATAAACAGAATTTAAAAGGTATGAAGAAACTTATCTTTATGACGTAACTGAGGATACATTATTCTGGCAGATTGCTATCTGGCCGTAGGCCGAAGTATTTTAGGCTTTAAAAAGTCGGGCCATAGGCCTTATTGAATTTATAAGTAAACATAAGGTATCTTAAGCATAAAAGCGTCGTAGCTGTGCAACATTCCATGGATTGGAATACTGTACTCCTGTCTTCTTGTCTTGTAGACGACACACTCCTCCAGGAATAACTTCTGTAACAATGTAGGGTCCTTCCCAAGGTGATTCCAGTTTTCGGTGACCATCTTGCTTGATTCGAAGAACTAGATCCCCTACTGCAAAGGATCCTGGACGTAATTGTCGCCCATGATAATTGTGCAAGTTTTGCTGATATATAGTAGCTCTTTGTAGGGATTCATCTCGAGCTTCATCGAGTGAATCAACATCATCTTCAAGCGCTTCTCTTGATTCCTCTTCATCATATGCAGTCATTCTAGGAGATCCATGTGAAACTTCGACTGGAAGGACAGCTTCAGCGCCGTGGACCAGAAAGAAGGGTGTTTCTTGTGTTGCAGTATTGGGGGTGGTTCGCAAACTCCACAAAACAGAAGGTAACTCATCAACCCATGCTCCTTTCGCTCTGTCGAGTGGTGCAAGCAATCTTTTCTTGAGGCCAGCAGTTACTAAGCCATTGGCTTTTTCCACTTGTCCATTGGTTTGCAGATGAGCCACTAAAGCGTAGCTTACTTTGATTCCCATATCCTCATAGTACTCCTTAAATTCATTGGAGGTAAAGTTGGTTCCATTGTCCGTGATGATGTTGTTTGGTACGCCGAGCCGAAATGCTATAGATTTTATGAAATTCATAGCCGAAGTTCCATCTTGGGTGGTTACTGGCATTGCTTCAATCCATTTAGTAAATTTGTCGACTGCTACAAGCAGAAAGACATGTCCTCCTAGAGATGACTTATGAAGTTTGTCGACCATAACAAGCCCCCACTGAGCGAAGGGCCAAGCTAGAGGTATAGGGTTTAATTCGGCTGCTGGTGCTCCTGGTTTTGTTGCGAATCGTTGACATGCTTCACATGTTCTGACTATATCCTTTGCATCTTGAACTGCTGTAAACCAATAAAGTCCTGCCCTGAATGCCTTGGCGGTAATTGCTCGACTACTGGCATGATGACCGCAAACTCCTTCATGTATATCCTTTAGTATAGCTCTTCCTTCTTCGGGTGTGACACATCGCTGTAACACACCCGAGATACTTCTTTTATATAATTCTCCTTTGATTATCCTGAAGGCTTTTGATCTCCGAGTGATTCGTCGAGCTTCTGTCACATCTTAGGGTAATTCTCCCTGAGTCATATAGGCTATGTATGGCTGCATCCATGTAGGTTCAATTATCATGACTTCATCAATTGCTATTTCTTCTTCGAGGGTTTCCTCTATCCTTGTACCGGCTGATGAAGCCCCCGGATCTCTTTTCGGTTTATTCTTTTTTCCTGTCTTAGGAGCTATGACCTCAGAAACTCTTTTTGCGTTGATAGAATGCTCGGATATTTCTTCCCAAAAAACCCCGAGTGGCATTGGTAAGCACAAGGATCCGATGTTTGCCAGATTGTTGGCTTCTTCATTACTTGCTCTTCCTATGTTTGATACTTCACATCTAACGAACCGAGCTTCCATGATGCCGTAGAGATCTCGGTAGGTAATCATATTGTCGCTGACAGCATCACACTTGTTCATAGTTTGTTGTGCTATGAGTTTAGAGTCACCGAAGATTTTTAGACGAGTTGCACCACAAGCCTTTGCCATTCGCATGCCGTGCAACAAGGCCTCATACTCAGCTTCATTGTTGGATGCGTTCTCAAAACTCATCCGAAGTATATATCGCATCTTGTCATCTTGCGATGATATTAATATGACCTCTGCTCCTGCTCCTTCTTCTCTTTTTGATCCATCAAAGTACATTGTCTAGGCGCTTGAAAGATCAGGTGGACCCGCACATTGTAACTCGGTCCATTCCGTGATGAAATACGGAAAAACTTGCGATTTAATAGCTTTTTGTTTCTCATACGTGATGTCCCGAGGGGATAATTTGATGCCCCATAGGGAGACACGCCCAGTTGCTTCTGGGTTATTAAGAATGTTCGACAGAGGTGCCTCATTGACCACTATGATCATATGTTCCAAAACATAATGGCATAGTTTCCGTGCTGTGACGATTACTCCGTATGCTAGTTTTTGGTAATGTGGGTACCTTTGTTTGGATGACGAGAGGACCTCACTCAAAAAATAAACTGGCCTCTGAACGCCGTGGGTTTTTCCTTCTTCGGGTCGCGCCGCAACTAGGATTGTACTGACCACCTGATTTGTGGCGGCTATGTAAAGAAGTAGTGGCTCTTTTTCTCGTGGAGACACGGTGACGGGGGGCATCGAGAGCGTCTTTTTGAGGTCTTCAAAGGTGTGCTGAGCTTCTTTGGTCCATTCAAACTTATCTGATTTTCTCATAAGGGCGTAGAACAGTAATGCTTTTTCTCCTAGTCGAGCAATTAAACGGCTAAGCGCTGCCACTCGCCCGGCCAGCTGTTGAACACCTCATAAATTTGTTGGTTTTTTAATTGTTTAGATTGCCTATATCTTCTCGGGATTTGCTTCAATCCCTCTTGCTGATACCAGGTATCCGAGGAGTTGCCTCACTGGGACTCCAAAGGAACACTTTGTCGAGTTTAACTTGATGCGGAACTTGTCTAGGTTGTTGAATGTTTCTTCGAGATCCTTGATAAGTGACGAGCTTTGTTTTTATGTAACTATGACATCGTCAATATACACTTGTACATTTGTGCCAATTTGGTTTCCCAGGCAACTTTGCATCATTCATTGATATGTTGCCCCGACATTTTTGAGACCGAACGACATTGTTGTGTAGCAAAATACGCCATAGGGTGTGATGAACGCTGTTTTCTCCTGATCTTCCTCCTTCATCCGAATTTGGTGGTATCCTGAGTATGCATCCAGAAAGGAAAAACATTCACATCCTGCAGTTGCATCGATTATTTGATCAATTCGCGGCAGTGGAAAGTGATCCTTTGGACAGTGTTTATTTACTGATGTGAAGTCGATGCACATCCATAATTCTTTGTTGTTCTTCTTTGGGACGCATACTGGGTTTGCGACCCACTCTGCTTTCTTTAGTTCCTTTATAAAATTAGCGCCAGTGAGGATATGTAGCTCTTTTCCAATAGCTTTGTGCTTTGGTTCCGCGAAACGACGAAGCGACTACTTGACTAATTTTGCTTTTGGATCCAAATTTAGTGTGTGCTCAGCGAGTTCCCTGGGAATTCCCGGCATGTCAGAAGGTAGCCATGCAAAGATTTCCCAGTGCTCACGGAGGAACTTGATGAGTGTGCTTTCCTATGCAGGACCAAGGTTGGAGGCCACAAATGTTGTTTTCTTCGGACCGGTGGGGTGGATCTGTACTTCTTTAGTGTCCTTTGCACTGTCGAAGGCCTGGTTGGGGTTGACCCATGTTACTGTGAGAGGTTCTACGGTTGTTGTCATTTTGAGCTGCTCAAACTCGGTTGCCATCCTGAAACATCGAGAATTTTTGTTGAATTCCCGATCACAATTATCGGAACGTGTGAAGCTCCCTTTTATTGATATGATTCCCTTTTGTGCTGGCATTTTCATGACTAGGTATGTATAGTGAGGAACTGCCATGAATCGTGCGAAAGTCGGGTGTCCCAGGATCGCGTGATACTGTGATAGCCAGTCCATGACTTCGAATTCGAGCTTTTCCCGCTTGAAATTTTCTTTGGATCCAAACATAACGTCAAGGAAAATTTTACCTAAAGGAATTTCGGCTTTACCTAGTACTATGCCGTGGAAGGATGTTTTTATTGGTGCCAAATTTTCCAAAGAGTAATTCATTGCCCTAAGAGTTTTGGTGTAGATGAGGTTTATGCTGCTTCCTGCGTCCATGAAGACCTTACTCATGTCGAATCCGCCAATTTTTGCTTCTACTATCAAGGCCGAATAGCCTGGTCTTGGTACGTGATGAGGGTGATCAGCTCTGCTGAATGTGATTTCCTGTTTTGACCAGTGAAGATATTTGGGTGTGGTTGGTGGAGTCATTTCCGCCATGTTGACTTGTCTTGTGATTAGCTTCTGAATTCTATTTGATGGACGCCCTTTTTGAATCATCGACATTGCCCCTTTTGACCTAAGGTAATCGTTATTTTGATTGGTTGTGTTTTGTGGTTGTTCTGCTGGTGGAGGCGGTGCACTAATGGCTAACGTGCCAGGCGTGGATGTGTATCCTCTTCTTATTGCTTCGGTTGCTTTTGCATTACACAACTCTTGAATCTTTAAGAACATTCGACGACCTTTCATGAGGTGGCTGGATTGTCTGCTTCCTGTTGAGTCGATGTAAAAGTGCATATTACAGGGCCCTTCTAGTATTTGCATTGCGGACATGGGTGGGTCCTAAGTTCTTGGCTGATATTGTTGCGCTGATTGACCTCCTCCGCTTTTGTCCCTATTGCGGCGGTACCCACCATTGTAGTCGTTATCCCTGTTGTTGCCTTCACCCAAAAAACTAGCCACGACGTATCTTGGTCCCATGTTTCCATCATTGTTTCGTTGCCTCCTGTCACTGCCGCATCTATCCATGTCATCTTCGGGTGACCGTGCTCGTTTGTTATGCAGCGCATCTTCTCCATCAGCCCATCGATTTTCTATGTCCATTAATTGTGAGATTGTCTTGGGTTTGACTTGCCCCAGTTCTTCTATGAATTCTCGGTGATGGAGGCCGTCATTGAAGGCATCAATTGCTCTTTCGTCAGATATGGGTTTGGCTATATTTTTGATGATGTTCCATCGCTGGATGAACGCTCTTATTGACTCTCCGGGCTTCTGTTTGCATGCCCATAATTGCTCTAAAGACGCGGGTCATTTGAATGTGGAATGAAAGTGTCAGATGAACTTGTCTTCGAGATCGTTCCATCTGCGGATAGAATCTATGGGTAGCTGTCTGAGCCATGACCTTGTGGCACCAGTGAGGTGCAATTGTAAGCTTTGCATTATTGTGGCTGTTGAGCCGCCCTGTAGCTTGACAGTGGCCAGGTAATCTGCTAGCCAAGCTTCGGGTTCTTGGAGTCCATCGTATTTTTGACGGTCATGTGGAAGTTTAAAATCCTTGGGTATTGTGGCTTTTTGAATCTGCTGAGTGAAATAGCTGGCTCCACATAACTCCTAGTCATCTTCATTGTCATCGTCACGCTCTCTTCAGCTACGGTTTTTGTCTCTTGTACTGCTTCATGGCTCTAGTCCTGAGAAACGCTCCTGATGTGGCGATTGTGATTGCCTGATGTGGCCCATGTGCCCGGGGCTGCTGCGACCGCGTGGTGATCTTTTCGATTGATGCGTAAGTCCTTGTTCTGCTTGCACGAGAGTTGCTCCTACCATACCGAGGTTCATTAGAGCAGAGCGGTGGAGGGCTGCACGAGGATCGTCGGGTGCAGGTTGGGTTGTGATCAGGTATGTTTGTGCGGCCACGATTGCTGCCTAGGCTGTTTTTTGCTTTGATATTTCCTGCTTGATCTACTGACGTGAATGATATATCGAGGTCTCAGATCAGTTCGTTTCTTTCTGCTTCAGGGATGTTCCGCAACCGAGATGTGCCCCTTCCTGGCAATGCTCCTCCTGTTACGCTGCCAGATCTTCAGGTCGAGCTAAGTTGTGCCTGTCGTAGGCTAGACTCGTCGGCTAGCTTTTTCCTTTCGTCGAGTTGCCTCTGCATCCCGAAATTGCTTCTCTGGCCTTTTGCCATGCCGTTGCTGGTAGCCGAAGGGTCCGTCTTTCTTCCCCGTCTAGTTCTGCTCTTCATCCTGGGACTATGCGGTATCCGTTGTTCCTCCTCTGTTTCCATGATCTCCTTCGTTCCCGTGATTTCCTGCATTATCATCCGATAAAATATCATTGGGGTTGAGGATAGGGTTACCGTTAGAGTCGCGCGGTGTCGAGGTGGCTCCATTGATCATGCACACTTGGTGGCGTACAACATATGGACTTGTGGCATCGTCATCTGGGTTGGAGGAGATACTGCCGGGTGGATCAACGAAGTCCATAAATTTCTGCTCTAGGTATATTTCTGCCATCTTTATTCCAAAGTCGATGCTTTCGCTGCTTTCTTCGGGTTCAGAGTTTGCTGGACTTGTTCCGCGTGGTGGAGTTAGTGGAGAATCTGATCCGAAGGAGAGATTGTCGTAAAGACCATCAAGGTCCCCCAGATCTGTCTCATCTTGCTTGTTTTTGTCGGGTGCTTCGATTTCCACCGTGGCGTCCATGGAAGATCTGACAAATGATGTTGGAATCGTTGTAAGCGTAGTTTGCTCTGCCGACGGTTCTGATGTGATCAGGGCCGAAGGGCGTGGCTCTTGGGGGTCTTCAACTTGGAAGTGGAAGCTTCCGATGATTAGATCGGATCCGCCGTTGAAATCGGCGGGTACTGTCATAGGGGTGGGCGGGCGTGGTTCTGCTTTTGTGGGGTTGTTGTTTGGTGAAAAGAATTCTGCTGAATCCATGGTTCCAGCGTTCAAGTTTCCCACAGACTACGCCAATTGATGAGGGGAGATCTCGGCAATGTCCATGAAGAAGGACTTAGGATTTTGCGGAAAAGAGAACATTGGGGATTTCGTCGGATGTCAGGAAACAATGGAATCAAAGTCGCCTAAATATTGAGAGAATCACTTTGTTACAAATTGCTTGGGGATTGTTCGGTGTCCTTCCTTAGGCTTCTCCCGCCCTATATATAATAGGTCGGGTCTCAAAGCGGTATGCGGATAGGTTACATGATTACAACACCAACTCGATGTCGGTCTTTGTTCCTCCTTCCTAATACAACTATAATCTTTGTTGGCTACTCCTTTGGATCTTTATCTAGACTCTTCATGGGCCGTAAGTCTTTTTGCAGGCCCTATGTAGCAAATAATAGGGACCTGAGTAATCATACCTATGTCAGATTCCCTTGGGCGTGTTTCCACCAATTCTCATTAAATTAAAGTACTGCCAAGGTGCAGGATTTAAAACTAAAGTCGGGGAGCGTATTTCGGTGGTGTTTTTGGTAAACTCAAAATATTGAGCCCATTGGTCAAGCGTCAAGGAGTACTCACAATTCATAAGACGGAAGTTGATGCGATGAACTCCAGGCCTTTGATCCTCGGAACAATAGTGAGGGCCCACCGTATGCGTCAAGGTGCTGAGGAACTCAAGTGTGAAGCGGCGGTACGTGGCGACATCCTGAAAGACAAAATCATACAAGCCAACATTGTTGCAAAGGAAATAGAAATCAGCACGAATGCCAAGTTGGTTCAGGATATAGGGACACGCCCACTTGGTGGACTTGATTTCTCGGAGCTTGTGACAGTTGAAACGGTTCAGCTGAAACTCCTTGGTGAACTCGATACCAAGTGACTCGGGGGTCAACGTATCAACAGGTGGTACGGAAGATTTCACAGCTATCACACGTGTACGGCTCCTCGTGTTCATCAAAAAAAGATTGCTAATTAAATATTTTAATCCAATAGAAATTTAGCATAAACGATCCTATGCACTAGTTACAAAAGTAACTCCTCTAAAACAATGCTAATCATGCTCAATATCAAGATTAGATCAAGAACAAGACCTAAGTCTAGATTGACAATGATGAAAGATTGAGTAAAGCTATGGTACAAATAAGTTAAAGATCAGAGGAGAATCATACCTTAGATCGATTGAGTGCAAGGAATTGAAGAAAGATTGAGTAAATTTGAAGATCAAATGAAGGTGGTTTGGAGTTTGGAGGAAGAAGAAAGAGAAAGATTTGTTTTAGAGATTTTTTAGGTTACCTCCTCGTGGTGTTTATAGGGGCTGTGTACGTGGTACGACGGAAGCCCGCCCGTACCGGGTGACATATCTTGGGGGTGACGACTCCCTTCCGGCGATGCACTTGGTACGGGCGCGCGGTATGGTCGCGCGCGCCCGTACTGCTCGTCGTTATTCACTCGGTACCTTTGCTTAAAATCTGATGGTTTGCTCGAGGGTACGGTACGGGCACGTGGTATGGGCGCGTCTGACCGTACTAGCGGTCATTACGAGCACTGTTTTCTGCGGCAAAAATCATAATTTCTATCTTCCCATGCCTCGATTGAAGGGTTCCGTAGCAGAAAACAAAAAATTCCTATGTTGGAACTTCCTAATGCCAAGATCTATCTATGTAGTATTGTAGTAACAACCGGAGCGTATAGAATACATACCATTGTAGACAGTACGCGGTTAACGTTCCGAGGGGAACATGGTTGAAGTAGTCGAACTCGTAGCCGACCTCAAGGTCGCGATGCTCCTTACAGGTCACCTCTTGCTCCATCTTCATCATGCAGCAGCTCTGGCTCACGACATCCAAGTTGCCGCAAGTGTGGCCCCTTGTGGTTTCGTACACATATGGTGTATGATGACGACCTTCGACTCCTTGATCCCTACCGGGAGTGCGGAAGTAAATCTCCGGCTTGGAATCCCTGCAGCGCAGCGGCGTGCTGCAGGTGTGTCGTCTCTTGTGCGAACAGTCCTTTCATGGGACCATGCCAACACGTGGATACAACTATGTAGAGAGAGTGTTATGGGGTAACCCCGTGGGTGGCCCGATCTTCACGGATCTCGTGGTCAAATCAATGGGAAAGCGAGGGGAAAGGGAGTAGGTAGCGGAAGCAGACACACACCTCGCGAAGAACACGATGAACACACGCAAAACTCACATGATACAAGGCCGATTGCTCCTGTCGGTGGCCACCGGTCCGATAGAATCCTCGCAAGGAAAGATCGGTCAACATGCTCCCTCGATCCAACACGGAGAGGGAAGAACACCTTGGAGAGGGTCTTGACGTCTTGGCAAAGGGACACCGATGCCAAGGCCTTGCACAATGAGGGAGGCGCGATGCAAACTCCAACAAGGTGGTGACGATAGTCGATCCCCTTTGGTAGAAGGGGATGAGGCAAAACTAGAGATTCCACAAAGGGGGTTTTCTTTAGTCTATCATCTATGCCTAAGGGATACATGAGGGGGTGGGGGCTCTATATATAGGCCAGCCACTTAACAAGGGTTAGTTTGGGGAAAAACTCTAGGGTTACAACATAATAAAGGGGTACATGGGCTGTGGCCCAGATCTAGTGCGCGCAGGCACCATGGTGACCGGTAGTACTGGCCCTCGGGTCCGGTAGTACCGGAAGGGAGCGGCAGCAGCTTCAGGTAGGGCGGTAGCTCCGACTCTAGTGGCAGGTGGTCTCCAGGTCCGGTAGTACCGCTTGGGGGCGGTAGTACTGCAAGCTGGTACCGGGGCGTCCAGAGGCGATGGCGCGGGCTTCAGTCATGGCCGGTAGTACCATTCATGTCGGGCAGTAGTACCGGGGCGTGGTAGTACCACTGACAGGAGCGGTAGTACCGCTGACGTGTGTCTTCTGCCATGTCCTCTTCCAAGCGTCCATCTTGTCGGGCTTGATGCTCCGGGCTTCCTCCCTTGCCTCCGTAGTTGTCGGTGTGATACTATCATGAATATGGGATGGAGTATGAAGTAGTATACCATTCCAAAAGGGTAGGAAGTGGGCTCGCATAGAGGAACTGATTCACCTTTGGAGTCCATGACGACTTGCATAAGTTGGAGACCTTGATGTGGTAACGACCGTAGGTCGAGCTACATCATCTCCCCCCTTCAAAAAGAGTCGTCCTCGACTCTGCATGCTCATCGCAATGTAGAAGATGTCGAGAGACCTTCTTGATCCTAGGGTTCACCATATAGTCATCCTCGAGAAGATTGAATTGACAAACACCTCAATGTTCCTTCACCTTCTATGAAGCCTACAAAGCTCACCACAAAAGTGAAGCAACAATCAAAGCATAGCCAATTCATGAAGATTATAGAACTAAGTCCTCAAGTAGAAGGAAGTCACCTTAGGTTGTAGAGATGGCTCGTTGATGGGTAGCCATAGTAACTCTCTTCGATTCGTCTTATCAACTCTTTGTCCATAGAGGTTGACGTGTATATTCTTGTACCTTCACACAACAAAGACCAAGCAACATATGTTTATGTGCGATAGAGGAGCATGTCATTTTTGGCATGTCCATTCTTGTTCACAACACTATTAGCACAACTCAAGTATAGCAACCGAAATGCATATGCAAGGTCAAAGTGCATGGAAATTGTTTGAACATCATCCAAATGTGGGAACTCAAAAACTCCATAGAACTTCTTAGTGTGGCACTCAAAGCAATTGACTAAGGTATTGATCAACATCTTTTATGCAAGGATAGGAGAATTCGGCAAAAACACATGGGGAATAATATCCAAAACAACATCATTATGTGTGCAAACTAACCATTGGAAAGAGAAATTGTTCGTTATGTTGGATGCCACACACAAATCATCAAAAACCAAATTCATGGGCATAGGATTATCACAAGCGGAAGCAAAAGTAACGTGATTGCAAAGAAACCAAATGAAGAAGCAAATGTTCCTTATGTTTGTTGCAACAACTATACGAGAGACTTGGAAGCTCTCATAACAATACATGCTCATAATGGCATTATGGTTGCATGCAAAACATAGGAAAGAGAAATTGTTCAACATTTTTGTTGCAACATACAAAGCATCAATAGCCAATAGCAACGAAACATGATTGTCACAAGGTGAAATAATACCATTAACATGCTTGCAAGCTAACCATAGGAAAGAGCAATTTTTCAACATGAAAGATGCAAATCATGCAAAAGGTATCCGAGATGGGTTCAATCTTGAACTCACTTGGGGGATGCTCTCTAGAGCTCTTTTTGTCAACTCGTGCTCAACCGAGGTTGACATTCTTGTGCGGATACCTACACACATCATACACAAAAGGAAGAATGTGTGTGCATGGTAGAGAAACACATCATCAATCATGACGTATCTCTTCTTGTGGACATCACCATTAGTGTCAATCAAGTATGAAAAATATGCATGGTGAGTATGCAAGTGGTGGACATGCTTATCATGGTAATCATCAAAATCTCCAAAATTTGAGAAAGCTATGGGGACCATCTCAATAGAAACCATATGAGAATTATTGTTGCAAGCAAAACATGTGAAAGAGGAATTGTTCATCTTATTGCAAGCAACAGGAGAAATTGTAAAACATCCATGACAAAGCATGGTCTGAGCGGTACCATTGGTAACATCATTGCAAGCAAAACATTGGAAAGAGCAATTGTTTAACAAAGTGTAAGCAATGATATCATCAACATAACGTTTAGACCATGGCATGTCTATGGCAACATCATCATGATCAAATAATTTCACATGCTCAACATTAATCAAAGGCAAAGTATCACATAGAAATATCAATGAATCATATGTGATATCACAAACATCATCCATATCATGCCAATCATCACAAGTCATCATGTCCACTAGTGGGATCATGGCATCATCAACACCCGTATTCTTACCTTGTTCATACCTCTCATATGAAGTGGGTGTTGTGGTAGTGTTGGCCTCCATGTGGGCGACTTCTTCATCATGTATGTGGATGGCATCATCTTCATCCACCATGTTCATCTTCTTGGTCGGAGGCATCATCATCTCCAAGCTTGGCACTTCTTGATCCATGGAACCTAGCACATCATGAGAAAACACAGTAGAGGTAGAGGGTAAGTCGTTAGAAATCAAAGTGGTCTCACATGACCTATCAACTACCACTCTCAACTCACTAGGTGTATCACTCATGCCCTCAAAGTGAAGCACTCAATCTCACATATGGTGGAGTCACTCATCACACTCTTGATTTCACTCAAGCGGGCCAAGTGGCTCTCATACTCACATGGGATTGGTACCACATAATCACTCAAGCATATGGGTGTAGGCTCGGTGTGCTCAACTCCATGTGTCTCCTTTGGTGAAGGGAATGTCCCATGCTCACCATTCTCTACCTTGTCATTGCCATCTTGTGGGGTAGGCCCTTGTCTTGGAGCTTGCTCATCCTTTGCCATGGCCTCCTTGGCTTGTGTAGACATCCTCTTGACGTACTCGTCCAACTTGGCGAAGTAGAGGTCTTCTTCTTTCTCATCCATGAAGTTGCATGCGTCATCTAGGACGTCAAGTTTAGGCGTTGAAGCTTGATGGCATGGAGGAGAGCTTGCTCTTGGTGCCATTTTGGTGGTGGCACGAGTAGTTGAAGGTGCCATATGATGGTGTCGACGGAGGTCATTGGCGTGCCTTCCCAAAGGTTGATGTAGATGGCACACTTGTTCATCCACATGACACTCGTGACGAAGCTGCTTGTCCATGGCACTCTTCTTGGTGAGGCGTTGTAATGAGCGCAAAGCATCATTAGTCTTGGCCATCATGCTCATGGTTTTGGCGAAGTTGTTGTCCATGTTGCACTTGAAGTTGTCCATTTGATGGTGGACCTTGGTGCTCTCGAGGTGGAGGCTCCCTCTTGGTCGATGCGACTTGAGGAGCTTGTCGTTGTCGTCCTTGAAGTCATCCATGCTTGGGGAGTTATTGTTGTTGTAGAACTCCATATCACCCAAGCATGTGGAGCCATTGTCGGTGTAGTGCTCCATCATGTCATCCGTGCTTGTGGAGGCATATGCATGGTGGCTCATCGTGGATTCTTCATAGATATCATCCTCGGTTCCGGAGTCCCTAGACATGATTCACAAGACCAAGTGGTGTATATGGAAGTGGTAGGGGGTTAGGGATGCAACGTCAAACCTTACTTTACCTTGGAAGATAGTATCGTGCAAGTGGAAACACTTGAGAGAAATCAAAACCAAGCAAAGTGAAGTTCACGTGGAACACCAAAACCAACTAACCACTAAACACACACACACACAAAGCTTATGGTGGATGGGTATGGAAGGTGGCATGTCCAAGAGCAATCCGAAATCAAGATGTTGTAATGGGAACTAAGAACCACGATGATCACAAAGCAAAACAAGTCAATCCACAAGATAGGAATTATGTACAAGGAAACACACAGGGTGGGATAAATGGGACTTGTGTGATGGAGAAAGTGAGCTAAGAACCAAATGATTACCTAGCGAAGACTATAAGCTCGTGTCGCACAAGTGCAAGGAGAGATGCTAGTTCGATTGCAATAAAATTGGTGGGCTATAAGATATGCACAATAAGTACCACCTATTTGATGTTCATCAAGCTTGCGCTTCCTATTCTATGAGACACTTATTTCTTTCTTTATTTTTTTCTCTTTTTTTCTCTTTTTTTCTCTTTTTTTTCTTTTTCACTTGCCTCTTCCTTGTGCCATCAACTATACAAGATAACTATATGAGATAGTGCTCTCACAACTTTTGCTCGGAATTCTACAAGGTATCAAATGTGCATAGCCCAAGCAATCATAGGAGGAACTAGTCTCAATAGGTATTTGTTGATCGCAAAGATAGTGTAGCTCACAAATGAATGCAACTGGGGAGAAGTGGCGGAATTTTTATACCTTTCGTCGCCGATCTTCACCCTTTATTAGTGGATTCCGACTTGCTCATGGAATTTGGATGGAGTAGATAGCATGAACCACTTAGATGATGATGTAGAGCTCCTTTCCTCTTAGAAACGAGCTAAAGAACACCAAAATACGAGTTCGTATGCAGAGTTATGCTCAAAACGGTGAGAGGCTGAAATCTGGAATCTGCTGATTCCTTTCTGGTCCGGGTGGTAGTACCGCTTTTTGGACCCGGTAGTACCGGAAAAGTGTGGTAGTACCGCTTTTTTATCCCGGTAGTACCAGTTATACCTAGGACGTGCGGATTTGACGTGATTTCGCGATTTTGGGGCGATTTGGGCGGAAAATCTTCAAGAAAGACACCAAATCGGAGGGGTAAATGATGGAATTAGGCCATGGGAATGCAAAGGAAGGTAGATCAACAAGTTTAGCAAGTAATCTACAGATCAAAACCTACCAAAACACACTCAAATCATAGATCGATCCAAAACACAAAGTGTGGCTATTTTTGGTGGAAATTTCAAATTTATGGGGAAAAGACCAAATCGATGAGAAATCCGTGGCAACCAAAAGCTGTTGATACCAGATGTTAAGGGGGTAACCTATTGGGTGGCCCGATCTTCACGGATCTTGTGGTCAAATCAATGGGAAAGGGAGTAGGTAGCGGAAGCGGATGCACACCTCGCGAAGAACACGATGAACACACGCAAAACTCACACGATACAAGGCCGATTGCTCCCGCCGGTGGACACAGGTCCGATAGAATCCTCGCAAGGAAAGATCGGTCAACGTGCTCCCTCGATCCCACGTGGAGAGGGAAGAACACCTTGGAGAGGGTCTTGACGTCTTGGCAAAGGGACAGCGATGCCAAGGCCTTGTACAACGAGGGAGGCGTGATGCAAACTCCAACGAGGTGGTGACGATAGTCGATCCCCTTTGGTAGAAGGGGATGAGGCAAACCTAGAGATTCCACAAAGGGGGTTTTCTTTAGTCTATCATCTATGCCTAAGGGATACATGAGGGGGTAGGGGCTCTATATATAGGTCAACCACTTAACAAGGGGTAGTTTGGGGAATAACTCTAGGGTTACAACATAATAAAGGGGTACATGGGCTGTGGCCTAGATCTAGTGTGCGCAGGCACCGTGGTGACCGGTAGTACCGGAAGGGAGCGGTAGCAGCTTTAGGCGGGGCAGTAGCTCCGGCTCCAGTGGTAGGTGGTCTCCAGGTCCGGTAGTACCGGTGGTGCAGCCGGTAGTATCGCTTGGGGGCGGTAGTACCGCAAGCTAGTATCGGGGCGTCCAGAGGCGATGGCGCGGGCTTCAGTCATGGCCGGTAGTATCGGTCATGTCAGGCGGTAGTACCGGGGCGGGGTAGTACCACTGACGGGAGCGGTAGTACCGCTGACGTGTGTCTTCTGCCATGTCCTCTTCCAAGCGTCTGTCTTGTCGGGCTTGATGCTCCGGGCTTCCTCCCTTGCCTCTGTACTTGTCGGTGTGAACCTATCATGAATATGGGATGGAGTATGAAGTAGTATACCATTCCAAAAGGGTAGGAAGTGGGCTCGCATAGAGGAACGGATTCACCTTTGGAGTCCATGACGACTTGGCATAAGTTGGAGACCTTGCTGTGGTAACGACCATAGGTCAGGCTACATCAGAGAGTGAGGAATTCTCTAAGGAAAATGCCTTATAGAACATCTCAAATTGTGTGTCTAATCCCACCCATGGGCACCCCTTTATTTAGGAGGAGGGAGGTATACCCTCCCCTTTGGGTTTTCCATGTGGGACTAATCAAGGGAGAGAAGGGGGGAGGCGCCATGGGCCTCATGGGCCAGCCGGCCAGCTATGGGCCACATCCCACGCATAGCCCTAGGCTGGCCGGGTGGGCACCATGTGGCGACTAGGCTTTGGCCCCTTTGGCCCTTGGCCCTTCCCTCTTATGGTTTTCCCTCATGGGCCCTTTTTCCCTAGGAATTTGGCCCATTGGTAGAATACCCTTTCAAATTAGATTTTGATATTATATTAAATATTAATTACATTAATTAATATGAAATACATATTACAAAATCCGATTTGAACCGAAACACCTTTCCCTTCCCTTTCGATTTCCTCTGAACGACTTCGGAACTTCTCGGAACGATTCTGGTTCTCTCACAAAACTTTTCTGGTTTCCTCTTCTCTTTCATATGGTGATTCCAACTTATAGAGGATCTCTAGCTCATCATACCCTTAAGTTTATTTCCCCATGGCTTGGGAATGGCACAGACACGATCTCCATCAATGATCAATAGCGGGACTAGGATGCCCATAATGACCCCTGTGCATTCCATGATGACAATGTCGTTTGAATCGTAAATGTCATTTCCCATTACCTTTGCCACTTGATACCTAGTTCACCCGAGATTTGATCTATGGTATCTCCATACCTTCGTTTGATCTGGTTACCGATGAACTTGTTTTCTCGTTCCCATGTCATTGCATTCCGTGAGCCAGTCACATGCTTGCAAGCTTTGTTAATGCAATGTCACCGAGATGGCCACAAATATATCTATTCGTTACATAGATTGGCAAGTCCTGGTCTTGATATGTACTCTTCTACACGTCCCTTTGGGAAACCTGAGTGGCACCTTTTTGATCATCCAGTTACAGTATGATACTTGATACCATCTAAGCTCCCTCCAGAATGGTGATTTGCATTATCTCACTGTTTAAGGATTAGGTTGTGAGGTTTCCTTAGTACATCATTAATGGTGATTTTTGTAACTATATCTCATTATGATACAACTTGTTGGATGTTTGTCTATCACATCATTCAACTAATGACATGACCTCATTGTCAATTGGCATAAATGCCCATGATCTCGAAACCCTAGATCATCCTCATGACCAATGACCTAGTTCGCTAGAGGTAACTAGAGACTTGGTTTGTTTACAAACCACACGTGTATCAACTTTTTGTATTAATATAGTTATAACACAGTATGAAATGTATTATGAAGATAATAGATATATCAAACAATACGCTTTATTATTTGCCTCTAGGTCATATCTCCTTCGGTCACCCACTTGCACTAGAGAACAAATAATCTAGCTCGCATTTTACTCATCATAAACCATATCACATATGCGTTTATTCATCATGCATGCTTATGGAAAACATCATGTCCATGTTCTGTTTTACCAGATCATTATGTCTTTGCAAATTGTTAATGTCTTCCTAACTTTGACATTCATACCATTATCTCATAATGAGTTGAAGTATTAGTTTTATGACAAAGTGAGACTTTGTTTCTAGTGTTTACCGTGACGGTTGCTTCCACTGTTGTCACTTAAACCTTGAAACACACTTAACACTCCTTTGTGTATGTATATATAGTAGTTATGGCAATAGAGTGAGGTCGGTATCCAGGAGCTAGTAGTGATGTTAAATCAGCTACAACGAGCTTTCTCATGGGCACTGTGCCCTGGGACACACCCTCTGCATAAAGACAAACTAGTCCCGCCAAAACAATATACATCACATTAGATGGTGGCCTTATACTTCTTTATCTATGTAGATCCTAGTGCATAAAATGCAACTATGCGCCTTACTTTGCTTTTTGCCATTTAAGGACAAACTTAATTTTAGTTTAGTGATTAACTCAGGAATCACTTCAAGACATGTTCTTACAGTTAAGAGCTTGTCCTTCCAACCAGAACTTCGGGTCACATTACGTCGAGTATACAATAGGGTTGTATGGAAGAACCTATGATTGAGGGATAGGAGATGCAACACATCTCTGTAACATCCCAATTTCAGCAACCCTGATTAGTTGTCCAGAATGCAAAAATCAGGGGGAACAAAAACTTTTTCTTGTTGAATGTTGAAGTGCTTGCTTTTTGACTTGAGGAGCGTGTCGTTGTCGTCCTTGAAGTCATCCATGCTTGGGGAGTTATTGTTATTGTAGAACTCCATATCACCCAAGCATGTGGAGCCATTGTCGGTGTAGTGCTCCATCATGTCATCCATGCTTGTGGAGGCATATGCATGGTGGCTCATCGTGGATTCTTCATAGATATCATCCTCGGTTCCGGAGTCCCTAGACATGATTCACAAGACCAAGTGGTGTATATGGATGTGGTAGGGGGTTAGGGATGCAACGTCAAACCTTACTTTACCTTGGAAGATAGTATCGTGCAAGTGGCAACACTTGAGAGAAATCAAAACCAAGCAAAGTGAAGTTCACGCGGAACACCAAAACCAACTAACCACTAAAAACACACACACACACAAAGCTTATGGTGGATGGTTATGGAAGGTGGCATGTCCAAGAGCAATCCGAAATCAAGATGGTGTAATGGGAACTAAGAACCACGATGATCACAAAGCAAAACAAGTCAATCCACAAGATAGGAATTATGTACAAGGAAACACACACGGTGGGATAAATGGGACTTGTGTGATGGAGAAAGTGAGCTAAGAACCAAATGATTACCTAGCGAAGACTATAAGCTCGTGTCGCACAAGTGCAAGGAGAGATGCTAGTTCGATTGCAATAAAATTGGTGGGCTATAAGATATGCACAATAAGTACCACCTATTTGATGTTCATCAAGCTTGCGCTTCCTATTCTATGAGACACTTATTTCTTTCTTTATTTTTTTTCTCTTTTTTTCTCTTTTTTTTCTTTTTCACTTGCCTCTTCCTTGTGCCATCAACTATACAAGATAACTATATGAGATAGTGCTCTCACAACTTTTGCTCAGAATTCTACAAGGTATCAAATGTGCATAGCCCAAGCAATCATAGGAGGAACTAGTCTCAATAGGTATTTGTTGATCGCAAAGATAGTGTAGCTCACAAATGAATGCAACTGGGGAGAAGTGGCGGAATTTTTATACCTTTCGTCGCGGATCTTCACCCTTTATTGGTGGATTCCGCCTTGCTCATGGAATTTGGATGGAGTAGATAGCATGAACCACTTAGATGATGATGTAGAGCTCCTTTCCTCTTAGAAACGAGCTAAAGAACACCAAAATACGAGTTCGTATGCAGAGTTATGCTCAAAACGGTGAGAGGCTGAAATCTGGAATCTGCTGATTCCTTTCTGGTCCGGGTGGTAGTACCGCTTTTTGGACCCGGTAGTACCGGAAAAGTGTGGTAGTACCACTTTTTTATCCCGGTAGTACCAGTTATACCTGGGACGCGCGGATTTGACGTGATTTCACGATTTTGGGTGGAAAATCTTCCAGAAAAACACCAAATCGAAGGGGTAAATGATGGAATTAGGCCATGGGAATGCAAAGGAAGGTAGATCAACAAGTTTAGCAAGTAATCTATAGATCAAAACCTACCAAAACACACTCAAATCACAGATCGATCCAAAACACAAAGTGTGGCTATTTTTGGTGGAAATTTCAAATTTATGGGGAAAAGACCAAATCGATGAGAAATCCGTGGCAACCAAAAGCTGCTGATACCAGATGTTAAGGGGGTAACCTATTGGGTGGCCCGATCTTCACGGATCTTGTGGTCAAATCGATGGGAAAGGGAGTAGGTAGCGGAAGCGGATGCACACCTCGCGAAGAACACGATGAACACACGCAAAACTCAAACGATACAAGGCCGATTGCTCCCGCCGGTGGACACAGGTCCGATAGAATCCTCGCAAGGAAAGATCGGTCAACGTGCTCCCTCGATCCCATGTGGAGAGGGAAGAACACCTTGGAGAGGGTCTTGACGTCTTGGCAAAGGGACAGCGATGCCAAGGCCTTGTACAACGAGGGAGGCGTGATGCAAACTCCAACGAGGTGGTGACGATAGTCGATCCCCTTTGGTAGAAGGGGATGAGGCAAACCTAGAGATTCCACAAAGGGGGTTTTCTTTAGTCTATCATCTATGCCTAAGGGATACATGAGGGGGTAGGGGCTCTATATATAGGTCAACCACTTAACAAGGGGTAGTTTGGGGAATAACTCTAGGGTTACAACATAATAAAGGGGTACATGGGTTGTGGCCTAGATCTAGTGTGCGCAGGCACCGTGGTGACCGGTAGTACCGGAAGGGAGCGGTAGCCGCTTTAGGCGGGGCAGTAGCTCCGGCTCCAGTGGCAGGTGGTCTCCAGGTCTGGTAGTACCGGTGGTGCAGCCGGTAGTACCGCTTGGGGGCGGTAGTACCGCAAGCTAGTACCAGGGCATCCAGAGGCGATGGCGCGGGCTTCAGTCATGGCTGGTAGTATCGGTCATGTCAGGCGGTAGTACCGGGGCGCCGTAGTACCACTGACGGGAGCGGTAGTACCGCTGACACGTGTCTTCTGCCATGTCCTCTTCCAAGCATCCGTCTTGTCAGGCTTGATGCTCCGGGCTTCCTCCCTTGCCTCCGTACTTGTCGGTGTGAACCTATCATGAATATGGTACGGAGTATGAAGTAGTATACCATTCCAAAAGGGTAGGAAGTGGGCTCGCATAGAGGAACGAATTCACCTTTGGAGTCCATGACGACTTGGCATAAGTTGGAGACCTTGATGTGGTAACGACCGTAGGTCGGGCTACATCAAAGAGTGAGGAATTCTCTAAGGAAAATGCCTTATAGAACATCTCAAATTATGTGTCTAATCCCACCCATGGGCACCCCTTTATTTAGGGGGAGGGAGGTGTACCCTCCCCTTTGGGTTTTCCATGTGGGACTAATCAAGGGAGAGAAGGGGGGAGGCGCCATGGGCCTCATGGGCCAGCCGGCCAGGTGTGGGTCCCATCCCACGCATAGCCCTAGGCTGGCCGAGTGGGCACCATGTGGCGACTAGGCTTTGGCCCCTTTGGCCCTTGGCCCTTCCCTCTTATGGTTTTCCCTCATGGGCCCTTTTTCCCTAGGAATTTGGCCCATTGGTAGAATACCCTTTCAAATTAGATTTTGATATTATATTATATATTAATTACATTAATTAATATGTAAATACATATTACAAAATCCGATTTGACCCGAAACACTTTTCGCTTCCCTTTCGATTTCCTCTGAACGACTTCGGAACTTCTCGGAACGATTCCGGTTCTCTCACGAAACTTTTCTGGTTTCCTCTTCTCTTTCATATGGTGATTCCAACTTATAGAGGATCTCTAGCTCATCATACCCTTAAGTTTATTTCCCCATGGCTTGGGAATGGCACAGACACGATCTCCATCAATGATCAATAGCGGGACTAGGATGCCCATAATGACCCCTGTGCATTTCATGATGATAATGTCGTTTGAATCGTAAATGTCATTTCCCATTACCTTTGCCACTTGATACCTAGTTCACCCGAGATTTGATCTATGGTATCTCCATACCTTCGTTTGATCTGGTTACCGATGAACTTGTTTTCTCGTTCCCATGTCATTGCATTCCGTGAGCCAGTCACATGATTGCAAGCTTTGTTAATGCAATGTCACCGAGATGGCCACAAATATATCTATTCGTTACATAGATTGGAAAATCCTGGTCTTGATATGTACTCTTCTACATGTCCCTTTGGGAAACCTGAGTGGCACCTTTTTGATCATCCAGTTACAGTATGATACTTGATACCATCTAAGCTCCCTCCAGAACGGTGATTTGCATTATCTCACTGTTTAAGGATTAGGTTGTGAGGTTTCCTTAGTACATCATTAATGGTGATTTTTGTAACTATATCTCATTATGATACAACTTTTTGGATGTTTGTCTATCACATCATTCAACTAATGACATGACCTCATTGTCAATTGGCATAAATGCCCATGATCTCGAAACCCTAGATCATCCTCATGACCAATGAACTAGTTCGCTAGAGGTAACTAGAGACTTGGTTTGTTTACAAACCACACGTGTATCAACTTTTTGTATTAATATAGTTATAACACAGTATGAAATGTATTATGAAGATAATAGATATATCAAACAATACGCTTTATTATTTGCCTCTAGGTCATATCTCCTTCGGTCACCCACTTGCACTAGAGAACAAATAATCTAGCTCGCATTTTACTCATCATAAACCATATCACATATGCGTTTATTCATCATGCATGCTTATGGAAAACATCATGTCCATGTTCTCTTTTACCAGATCATTACGTCTTTGCAAATCGCTAATGTCTTCCTAACTTTGATATTCATACCATTATCTCATAATGAGTTGAAGTATTAGTTTTATGACAAAGTGAGACTTTGTTTCTAGTGTTTACCGTGACGGTTGCTTCCACTGTTGTCACTTAAACCTTGAAACACACTTAGCACTCCTTTGTGTATGTATATATAGTAGTTATGGCAATAGAGTGAGGTCGGTATCCAGGAGCCAGTAGTGATGTTAGATCAGCTACAACGAGCTTTCTCATGGGCACTGTGCCCTAGGACACACCCTCTGCATAAAGACAAACTAGTCCCGCCAAAACAATATACATCACATTAGATGGTGGCCTTATACTTATTTATCTATGTAGATCCTAGTGCATAAAATGCAACTATGCGCCTTACTTTGCTTTTTGCCATTTAAGGACAAACTTAATTTTAGTTTAGTGATTAACTCAGGAATCACTTCAAGACATGTTCTTACAGTTAAGAGCTTGTCCTTCCAACCAGAACTTCGGGTCACATTACGTCGAGTATACAATATGGTTGTATGGAAGAACCTATGATTGAGGCATAGGAGATGTAACACACCTCTGTAACATCCCAATTTCAGCAACCCTGATTAGTTGTCCAGAATGCAAAAATCAGGGGGAACAAAAACTTTTTCTTGTTGAATGCTGAAGTGCTTGCTTGTTGTTTGATATGCTTATGCATATGAATGTGTATTAGATGATATAATCCTTACCTCACCATTAGTTGACAAAAGCTATTTAACAAAACTATCCTGGCTCATCTTACATATTCTCAAATGTTCTGGCATCTCAAAACCTGACCCAAGATGCTTATGTAACCAAAACCATTTTTGTAGCTTTGATTGACAAAACTATGGAGAGATATATAATATAATCTCCTTATGTTTTATAGATAGACCCTTCAACTATTCTTATCTCTAGGTTTCCCAAAACCTCCTTCTAAAGCTTTTGATTTCTACTCTTGGTAGAGATACCAAGGACTCTTACCTTACTCAAACTCCAACCCTTCAAAATTGCCCATCCTTACCTCAAGCTAAGCTTGGTGGTAACCCTAGTAGTAGTTGACTTGTTTGTAAGATGAGTTGCCTTGATCTGCTATTTGACTTGTGTCGTGGTGGTGTCACGGCAGATGCCATGGATAGGCTAAAGGTGGGGACTAATAGCACTACGGGAATCCAGGGAGGGATAGTGAGGTGATTCCCCACACAGAAGGTTTGTATTTGATTCACTTCACAGATTACAAGTGCTCCTAGAGCTGTATTGGCGAGAGGAGGAAGAAAGAACTCTCTTACTCTCACCCACAGTTAACCCGTACAAGACCCTTAGAACCTAAAACCAATTAGAATAGAGGAACCCCTTCTACAGAGGCCCTAGCCCTCCTTATATAGGGGTGGCTAGGTCTCCACTTAGGGCATACGTGGAGGGAATATGCCTCCTCCCAAAATAGCAAACCGACCGGGGTGCTTTTCCCCCGCGTCATCCATGCAGAGGCTATGTGAGCCTCTGCGGCGCCTGCGTCAGCCGACACGGGCGTCGTCACCTCTGTCGGCCACGCCTCGGTGGTCCTGCCCTTGTTCGCTTTGCTCATGCAATGCGTACAGGGGCTTCTTTTGACCAGCGAGATTCCTTCCTTCTCCTAGAAGCTAGATATGACCCGGATCAAAGTTGATCCGGCCACACCCGTTCCTGCATACAAGTTAAATACGCCATACCGACTTACGGCTTAAGTCGGTTGAGACCTAGTTAGGTGGACGCCCCATGGTCCGGGTTACCCCGTGATTCGGCCTGCCTTGAGGTGACCCGGCCAGCATCTGCTTCAGGCTTGCCGAACCTCGGCTAACTCGGCCTTTATACCCCGGCGTGACCCTACCCGGGGGTATCCCCCCAACATTAGTCCCCGAAGCTGGTGCGGTCTTAGCTGCCTTGGCTGCTAAGGCCACATCAGGTTCAATTCCATCGAGCTTTGTGCTCCTTCTCCGGGTTTCCTCCTTATCTCGGATTCTTTGGA
The DNA here is from genome assembly GCA_916181665.1 of Avena sativa. NCBI lineage: Eukaryota > Viridiplantae > Streptophyta > Magnoliopsida > Poales > Poaceae > Avena > Avena sativa. Next base: position 450,336,066 of record OV702295.1, on the reverse strand, counting down.
TTTACTTTCCCTTGGCACGTTCCAAGCTCTCACTTGCTGGCCGGGTTACCACCCTAACTCGGACCTCATGGTTTTACTTTCCCTTGGCACATTCCAAGTTTTCACTTGCTGGCCGGCTTACCATGGTCTCATCCGGGTCTTATTTCCTTCTCTTGTATGCTAACCCACGTGGAGGTTAATCATTAGGTTACCTCATTTTAAGGGCCAGCCACAGTAACCACTGCAGTAATTGTCACTTATCACTGTGGCGCACGTCACGTCTGGCCTGCCTCCTCGTTAACCGCATCAATGCGTCACGTCATGGGATTAGCTACACCCTGTGGCCTTTCGTGTGGCTCGCTGCTGATTGGTCGACGCGGGCAATACACGGCCACACCGTGTGGCGTACCCGTTTGACACGATCCCACTTCCCCCTTTAGGGAGTGGTTAAATAGGGGAGGGACGCACCCCTTAGGTCTTTTCCTCCTTATGCGCCCCTCTGCCTCTAGCTCTTCTTCTTCTTCGTCTTACCCGCGACAGCGCCGCCGCCACTGCTTCCAAGTAGCAGCGCCGCCGCCGCACTGCTTCCCCATGCCGCTGCATCGCCGCCACCGCTACGCACCTCCTCCGCCACGGGTCGTTGCCAATCTAGGCTGCTGCCCCCACCGCTGCTAGCGACAGTGAGGGCAACAAACTGGAGATGACAGAGGAGGATCTCGCTGTCGCCGAGCAAGAGATGGAGGAAGACACCGCCACGGCAAACCGTGGTGCGTGGGCCGGGTCCTAGGTCTTCCAAGACGACCTGGACTGGCTCTACCGCACCAGACGCATTCCCGCCGGAGTCATCGCGTGCCTCGCCTCCACCGAACTCGCCCCCTCACCCAATCCGGGTGAGTTTGTGGTGTTCTTTTCCCACTTCTAGCGGGGGTTCGGTTTACCAGTCAGCGATTTCTTCCATGATTGGTTGAATACCTACGAACTCCAGCCGCACCACCTTCCTGCCAACGCAATTACTTCTCTTTCTGCTTTCGCCTCCACGATCGAAGGCTATGCCGGACTATGGCCCACGAAGGAGTTATGGATCCGTTTTTTCGGCCTTCGTCATAATGTCATTCTGAACGTAGATCTAGAGCCGGAGGATAAACAACTTACGCAATTCGGCGCTGCGTCCATTTCACCCCTGAGGTTCTCTGTCTTTCCCCGGGTTACCGGGCTGGATTCCTACAAAGGATGGGCCCGGACCTTCTTTTATGTTCGGAATGAAGGCACTGAAGATTTGATCCGGCTTTTCCCCTATGCTCCGGGTCCTCCTAACCCGGAGTTATGGGACGTTGTCCCCAAGAAGCCCACAGTCTTGGCCAACCAGGTCAATAAAAGGTTCAAGGAGCTGAAGGATCTCGGGTTGCGCAACAAGGACGCCATGATCACATTCGTCCGCAACCGGATTTCCCCTCTCCAGAAGCGCACTCACAAGGTGTGCCACATGAGATGGAGCCGCGACCCCAACCGGACCTCGTCCTTCGAGCTAAGCAACACAGAAATCTACCGCCGGGTCAAGGCGCTCTTCACCACCCACAAGGACTTCTCCTCTGAGTGGACATGGGGAATTGAGCATTATTGCCGGGATAGGCTTCCTCCCATGGTAAGCTTCGTGCCATCAACTTTCTCCGAATTAAACCTTATGTCGGTTGCCGTTATATTTTAACTCCGTTGTCTTTTTTCTCCTTTAGCAATTCCATCAGCAGACTATTGAGGATGGCACCGACCCCACCCTCAAATGTGCGCCTGACCGGGAGAGCTCGGACAAGGAAGAACCGGACCAGGAGATGTTCCTCCCAATGTCCGACACGACCAAGCGACCCACTGGTAAACTCTCTTCTATTAGAGATTGGCCCGACGATGAGGATGACTCGGATATTGAGGTGATGGAAGCTATTGACGCTGTCCCCCTTTCTTATGCTTTTCTGGCATCAGCTAACCTCGGTGGGCAGATCCACGAGGACCCTCCCCTTGCTACGGGTGAACCTGTTCCGGTAGCGCCGAAGAAGAAGCGTGGAACTGCATCAAGTTCCTCCTCCGGACCTTCTCAGCCCTCCAAAAGGTGAAAGAAGTCTGGAGACAAAACTGCCTCCAAGCCAGCAGGCAAGGCCCCAGCACGTAGGGCTCAGAAACCCAAGGAGCCCCTGACCTCGGATGCGTAAGCCTCTTTTCCCTCTGCAACTTATTCTTCCTTGCGTTGTTTCCGTTTCTCTTCTGACATTATTTGATTCGGCAGTGCTGCGGAGGAGGTCCCCCAGAGTGGATCTAGCATCTCTTCGCCGCTCCGACCTAGTCCTTCTCCCTCTCGTGACGACGAGTCACGCCCGCTGAGCCCTATTCCAGAGGATTCTGCGGCTGCTCCAGGTTCCAGCCCACCTCGTCAAGAGGGGGGCAACCTCGGAGCGGGGGAGACGGACCCAGCCGAGGAAGCGGCATCCAGCACTTCGGCTCCGCCGCAACCAGCAACTACCAAGACTACCTCAGCACCAGCACCAGCTCCAGCACCAGCACCAACAACCACTCCAACACCAGCACCAACTCCGGCACCAACACCAACAACAAGAGCACCAGCGCCAAGCTCCTCCGCCTCGTCTGAGTCTTCTCATTCTCGGCGAGGAAGTACCCAGGCAGCTCCTAAGGGAAAATTTGCCGCAACCACTTCCTCCTCTTAGCAGCTCAAAGGCAAGAAAGCCCCTAATGCCACCAGGGCAGCGTCCGCCGGGTCTGGACAGCGCACCCTCGCGTCCATGCTTGCCTAGAAGTCTCCAGCACCGAAGGACGCCCCTACCGAGCCAGCTAATGCGCAGCAACTTGTTTTGCACACCAGTCCGGCCCTTGCTTAGGTTGAGAGGAGGGAAGCACATGCGAAGGGCTTGGTGGCACCCCACATGCTCAACGGTGAGCGATATCCTCCGACCTTGATCGAGTTTATGAACAACTGGAACAAGGCGGAGTTCGTCTACAACGACGATCTCCCGGAGAAGTTCGGTCCCGCCGAGTTCTCTGCTCAAATGAACACGGCCGCCAAGGCAATTAACCTTGCGGGTCGGATGATGGAGGTACGTTACTTCACCTTTTCCTTAGCATGCACTAGCGATATAACCATTAGTCCCCGAGCCTCCGGGGGAGTAACTTGTTACTCGGCCGGATGCTCCTTAGAAAACTAACGTAGCTCCTTGACAACTTCAAATATGCACACACCAAGATCCGGGTTAAGTTCCACTTGGCCTGGATCTTGCACACTTCGAATATGCACACACACCTAGAGCTGGGTTAAGTTCCACTTGGCCCAGATCTTGTACACTTCGAATATGCACACACCTAGAGCCGGGTTAAGTTCCACTTGGCCCGGATCTTGTACCTTCGAATATGCACACACCTAGAGCCGGGTTAAGTTCCGCTTGGCCCGGATCTTGTACACTTCGAATATGCACACACCTAGAGCCGGGTTAAGTTCCCCTTGGCCCGGATCTTGTACACTTCGAATATGCACACACCTAGAGTCGGGTTAAGTTCCACTTGGCCCGGATCTTGTACACTTCGAATATGCACACACCTAGAGCCGGGTTAAGTTCCGCTTGGCCCGGATCTTGTACACTTCGAATATGCACAAGGCTTAAACTAAATTTTTGTACTCTTTTCAGGTGACCACCAACCGCCGGAGCGCTGAGTTCCAGCGTCTCCTAGATACTCACAAAATGCTGCTCGCAAAGCACAATGCACATCTTGCTGAGCACGAGAAAAGGGGTAAGTTCTCTTCTTCACATTTTTCTGTTTTCCTTCATCTTTTTCTGCCGAACTAATCCGTCATTCGGTTTTCACAGCTGGGGTGGAGGCTGAGAACAAGCTTATGAGGAAGAATCTGGATCAGATTAAGGGTAAGCTACTTTTGTCCGACCTTGCTTTGCTTTCTATATCCTTTTCTCCTTGGCTCGGCGACCATTCATACCTCGGCTTTGCTAGGTTAACAAACTATTTCAGTATCACTAGAAGATAGTGTGCCCGTGCCTGATATGATGCTGCATTTTCTCGAACAAGCAGGGCAGCATCAGGCCGAGCTCAAGAGGAAAGACGATGAGCTTGCCCTCCTCCGAACCAAGAATGACGAGATTGCCAAGTTAAAGGCAGAAATGAAGAAGATAAAAGCGTAGCACCAAACCGAGCTTGAAAAGGCTGGCCAGGACTACACCGAAGAGTGCGAGCGCCTCAATCTCCAAATTGCCAAGGATCGAGAGCTTCTCCAGGAGGCCGACGTCAAGCTTGAGTCGGTGAACGCTGAACTGGTGCAGCTCCGCAAAAGACGCGATGATTGTACCAATGAATTGACCGGATCCACAGCCACATTTTATGTAAGTTCCTTTTCCTTATCCGGCATATTTCTCCGGGTTACCTCACATGGCTTTTCATTACTTGCTTCTCTTGTCCCGTTTTTAGGCAAATTTCCAGAGGGTACTCCCATTGCTAGCGCCGCCGTTGCCAATTTCCGCCGAGATAGGGGTACTCCCGTTGCTCCTGATGGTGAAGACATTCCCTATGACATGGAGGACCTATTGGTCAGCCTGTCATCTCGCGTGGAAATCATCAAGAACTACGGCAAGGATCTCCTTGACGTTTCAGTCCGAGTCTTCAACACGTTCTGGCCTGGCAAAGACACTCCAGAGAGAATCGCAATTCTCGCTGAAAAGCTGACGGAAATCGAGACCAAGCTCGACCTTTGGAGGGAGTCCGCTGGACGCGCCGCATCTGAGACCGTTCTTCACCACATACTCACGTGGTATGAGAAGATCGACCTCAACCTCCTGACGCGCCTGCGCACCGGATCCAAATGGACCACTGACCTGGAGTGGGTAGCTCGGCGCCAGGCTTGCGCACATAGCCTCATTGAATATGCTCCCATTCATGAATGGACTGAGGGTCCGAGCTTCCTGGAAGCCGCTGGTGACAAAGAGGTTGAGAACGTTGAAGATGGTTCGGACGAGGATGGAGAGGATGATGCCTCGGATATCGAAGAAGGCGAAGATGACGCCGAACTTCCTCCTCCTCCTGCTCCTTAAGTGAAAACACTTGAAAACTTATCAGATCCTCGGTATGCCGGGTGGAATTGTATCCCGTACACATGTGATATTTTGCTACTAAGTTTTTATGCCGGATCAACTTGGGCGTAGCCCCCGAGTTTCATTTTCTTGTTCATCCAATCTTCTGGCTCGGTTCGTGTCTACCTTGATTCGGTTTTACGACTTACGAATCCGAGCTTCGAAAATCGTTTTAACAATACTTAGAAACTTTAGGCTTAGCTCAAAATAATTCAGCATAATAATTTGAAAGTAAATACAAGGTTAGTTCGAAAAACAAACGTCAGCTTGATTAAGTTCTTTTCCTTAGTCGTTTTTCATGTGCTACGCAATTCCAAACTTGTTCTCTTGCTTGCCATGAAGCCAATTCTTGTTGGACAGCAGCAAGTCGAAGAGTTGGGTTTTTGGTGCTCACACACTACTAATCCGAGTTAAGTAGAACAACTTACTCCAGCTGACGTAGAAATAATAAAAGACAACAAATATTATTAAGGCAGTCCCCGAGTTACTGCTCGAGGTGCCAACATTTCATTGATAGGCTCATTGCCGGCATACATACCGACATATGAGAAGACTCGGATACATACACTTCTCAGCTAAGTGTAGAAAGGACGAAGTAGAGCTACATTCCATGGACGCTTAGATTCCTCGCCGGACCTGTCCGCCTTGTTCTTTTCCTGTGGCTTTGCATCGATAAGATAATAAGAATCATTGTGCAATGCTTTGCTTACAATGAACGACCCTTCCCATGGGGGGGATAACTTATGCATGCCAGCAGTACGTTGTACCAACCGCAGCACCAGATCGCCTTCCCGGAAGACTCGGGGGCTTACTTTCCGGCTATCATAGCATCCGAGATTTTGCTGATATATGGCGGATCTGGACAATGCCAATTCTCTCGCTTCTTCCAGCAGATCAACATAATTTTGCCGAGCTTCTTGCACTTCGGCTTCTGTGTATTGGGTGACCCTAGGCGAATCATGCTCTATGTCGGCTGGTAATACAGCTTCTGCCCCATATACCAGAAAAAATGGCGTATAGCCTATTGATCGATTCAGAGTTGTTCTTAAACTCCACAGTATCGCTGGTAGTTCTTCTATCCAACACCCCGCTGATCTTTGCAGCGGATCAATGAGCCGGGGTTTTATCCCGGATAATACCAATCCGTTGGATCTTTCCACTTGTCCGTTCGATGCGGGGTGGGCTATCGAGGCAACGTCCAGCCGGATCTTCTTATCCCGGCAGAATCGCGCAAATGCTCCTTCAGCAAAATTTGTGCCGTTATCGGTTATGATACTGTGAGGATAACCGTATCTCAAGATAATGTCTTTGAGAAATGTTACGGCCGTAGCTCCATCACATTTTCTTATAGGCTTCACTTCAATCCATTTTGTAAACTTATCCACCATGACCAAAATGTGAGTCATATTCCCCCTTGCTGGTTTGAACGGGCCAACCATATCCAAGCACCATACGGCAAATGGCCATGTGATTGGTATGGTTTTGAGTTCCGACATAGGCATATGTGCCTTGGTAGCATACCTCTGACAACCATTGCATTTTCTCACCAGATCTTCTGCTTGTTCTAAGGCACTTGGCTAGTAGAATCCATGCCGGAAAGCTTTTGCCACCAAGGCTCGGGACGAGGCATGATGCCCGCACTCCCCTTGATGTATATCTCGGAGGATGTCAAGCCCTTCTTCCGGGTAAATGCATCGCTGGAGGACATTGGTCACACTCTGTTTGTATAGCTCAGAATTGATGATTGTGTATGCCTTTGCTCTCCTCTGAGTTTGGCTGGAAAACTCCTCCCCAGTGGGTAACGTTCCATCTTTCAGGAATTGAAATATAGGCAGTTCCCAAGCTGGTATTGCTCGCACAGGGAACACATCCTCATCAATTTCCATCTGATCCACCGGCATAACCTCAACCGGATCATGCTGAGCAGTCCCCGGGTCCTGCGAGGCAGTCGCCGGGTTCGCTAAGGTAGTCCCTGGGTTTGCTGATGCAGTCCCCGGGTTTCGCGCACTACATCCCATGTCAATGTCCATGGGCACAACTCCGGATTCTATATCTTCCGGGACATAGATTGAGTCGGTTCCTGGGGACGCCCTGATGGACGGTTTTCTGAGGTGTTCCAATGCTACACCCGGTGGAATTGCTTGTCGGGTTGATCCGAGCTTCGACAGCATGTCGGCAGCCTCATTTTCCACCCGGGGTACATGGTGAAATTCACATCCCTCAAAGTAACCTGATATCTTCTGCACATGAAATCTGTACAGAGCCATGTTTGGATCAAGGGCATCCCACAATCCCGACACTTGCTGTATTACCAAATCCGAGTCACCAAAGCATAGTATCTAACGTATCCCAATCTCTTTTGCCACTTTGAGCCCATGCACAAGTGCTTCATACTCAGCGACATTGTTTGATGCCGTGAAATGGATCTGCAGCACATATTTCAGCTGGTCATTCTTTGGCGAGGTAAGTACGACTCCGACGCCTAACCCGGTTTTCGTCTTTGATCCGTCAAAGTGCATTCTCCAGTAGTTCGGATCTGGTAACTCTGGCGCCTATCCCGGTTTTGTTTTTGACCCGTCAAAATGCATCCTCCAGTAGTTCGGATCTGGTGGCGGTGGTTCATATTGTACCTTGGCCCAGTCCACAAAAAAGTCAGGCACAGCCTGTGACTTGATTGCTTCTCTTCTATCATATTGTGGCGCATAAGGAGCTAGTTCAATTGCCCATTTTTCGATTCTACCACTTGCATCCTTGTTACTCATTATCTCGGATATGGGAGCTTCACATATTACTTTGATGGGGTGCTCCTCAAAGTAATGCTTTAACTTCTTAGCTGCCATATAGACACCATATGCCACCTTTTGATAGTGTGGGTAGTTCTGCTTTGAGGCAGATAATACCTCGCTCAAGTAATACACTGGCCTTTGCACCGACTTACCCTCTTCGTTGCGCTCTACCATAATCACTGCACTTACAACTCGGTTGGTTGCGGCTATGTAGAGCAACATTGGCTCCTTTGATAGTGGAGAGGCTAACACTGGTGCAGTGGCTAACATCTTCTTTAAGTGGGCAGAGGCTTCATCGGCATGTGGCGTCCAAACGAACTTATCCGACTTTTTCATGAGTTGGTAGAGAGGCAATGCCTTTTCTCCCAACCGACATACAAACCGACTTAACGATGCCAGGCAACCAGTGAACTTCTGGACATCGTTAAGACACTTCGGTAGTTCCATTCGTTCAATGGCCCAGATCTTAGTTGGATTAACTTCGATACCTCGGCTGGAGACGAGAAATCCGAGTAATTTTCCAGCCGGGACACCGAAGGTACATTTTTCCGAGTTAAGCTTCATCCGGAACCTTCTTAAGTTCGCGAATGTCTGCTTGATGTCGTCAAGGAGCGTTTTGCTTTCCTTGGTCCTGATAACCACATCATGCACATACACTTGTACATTTTGACCTATTTGGTCATGCAAACATTTCTGCATACATCTTTGGTACGTTTCCCCTGCATTACGTAAACCAAACGGCATGGTGCGATAGCAATAAGCCCCATACGGGGTGATAAATGCAGTATTTATTTGATCATCCGGATTCAGAGGTATTTGGTGGAAACCAGAATATGCATCAATGAATGACAACAGTTCACATCCAGTAGTTGAGTCTATGACCTGATCTATCCTAGGTAGTGGAAATGGATCTTTTGGACACGCCTTGTTCAGGCTCGTGTAATCGATACACATACACCAAACCACTGCCACATTCGGATCATCTTTCTTCTTCTCCACTAGCACCGAATTAGATAGCCAATCCGGGTAAAGTATTTCCATGATAAATCCTGCTGCTAGTAACCGAGCTATTTCATCTCCAATGACTTTTCTCCTATCCTCGGCGAAGCGGCGGAGAGGTTGCTTCACCGGCCTTGCTCCGGGTCTCATGTTCAAAGAGTGCTCGGCCAACTCCCTCAGAACACCTTGCAAGTCCTGTGTGGACCAAGCAAAAATATCCCGATTCTCATGGAGGAAGTTGACGAGCTCGCTTTCCTATTTATCATTCAACCTGGCATCAATTGTTATGGTACGCTCTGGGAACATATCATCAACAGGCACTTTCTTAGTATCCTTTGCGGCTTGGAACGAAACGCTACCATGCGGGTTACTCAACGCCGACATATACTGCTGCGCGGACTGAGCTAATGCCGCCACCTCTTGGATTTTTCTTTTCTCTTGCGCAATCACAAGTGACTCGGCTAGATTAGACCCGACTGAGGCACACTCAATGGAACGTCGGAAATCTCCAGCAATGGTAATCACTCCATTCGGCCCGGGCAACTTCATCTTCAGATAACTGATGTGGCAGCTTGCCATGAACTTGTTCAGTGCTGGTCTTCTGAGTAACGCGTGATATGCACTTTCCAAGTTCACCACCTCAAACTCCAGATTCTCAGTTCGGCAATTATATCTTGTGCCGAACAACACGTCAACCCGGACTTTGCCTATGGGCTCACAAGAAATGCCTGGTACAATACCATGGAAAGTTGTCCTTGTAGCCTGGAGCATGTTCTCCGAGATACCCAACTTGCGCATTGTATCCGCATACATGATGTTAATGCTACTGCCATTGTCAATCAGTACCTTGGAGAACCTCACATTGATGTTTGGCCCAATGAATGTCGGGTCCAGCACTAACGCATATGAGCCAGGGCTCGGCATAAGCTTGGGATGATCTTTGATGTTCCAGATGATTTCCTGGTCCGACCAAGGCATATACCTCGTCACCGCTGGCATTACCGCATTGACCTCCATATGTCGGCGCTGCAAGCTCTTCCTATCTGTTTCCTCAGTGGTAAACTCACAGTAACTCTGATGATGCTCCCTATACACATTCCTCCCCTCATTTCTGGGGTACCTATGATCCGGTTGATGCTGGTTTTCTACTTGATGCACTGCATCCCTTCTCTCATGATTATCATACCTCAGCGGAGGGGGAGGCAACATTAGCTGTTGCGTGTTCGCTCGGAGAGCAATTGCTGCCGGGGTAACTCCTGCCGAGGTTGATCATTCCGGGGTGCCTGAGCATTCCCCGAACCACCTTGTTCTATCTTACGCATCCACTCACATTGCCTCGTTGTATGACCCGCTGGGTTACTTGGATTTGGCGTGTGAAATTTACACGGCTGATCCAACATTGACTCATAAGTATACCTCGGACGGTCCTTCTTTTCTTGCCACTGTTTCTTCTGCTCTGGCGTCCAAGTTTTCTTGCCATCATTCCTAGGTGTCCATTGTTGCCCTCCAGTTTTCTGACGTTGATTGCTCCTTGTTCCGGGCTGATCTTGATTCACAGCTGCAACTTGTTGCAAACTGTACCGGTGATCCTGTCTGTCATCTCTCCTTTTACCTCTGTAATCATTCCTCCAGGATGATCCGGCTCCATCTCTCTGGTAGTACTCCTCATTCGACTCGTTCGACATGAGCCTAGGTTGAGTTGGATCACCCAAAGCGTACGAATCAGCGATCCGGATCATTTCTGTCAAAGTGGTTGGCATTTTCCTTTGCAACTTTTGCCACAGTTCGCTTGCATACCTGCACCCCTGCGCAAACCACGCTATGGCTTGTGACTCTAGCACCCCCTCGCACGAGTTTTGCATGGTACACCACCGGGTTAAGAACTCCCGGTCCATCTCATTCGGTCTCTGCTTACACATAGCTAGGGTCTGTGGCCTATTTGGCCTCTGATACGTACTTGAGAAATTGCTGATAAAGATTTCCTCAAAATCGATCCAGTAGTTAATACTTCTGGGCAGCAAATTGTTCAACCATACCCTTGCTGGCCCCTCCAACATCTGTGGTAAATATCTCACAGCTCATCGCAAGTTACCTGTAGCAATTTTCACAGCTGTAGCATAGTTTATCAACCAATCCTCCGGCTTAGTGCTGCCGTCATACGTCTTTGTTCGTCTGGGTAACTGGAAGTTAGGCACCGGTGGCTCTTTCATGATCCGGGGTCCAAAACACACAGGACCTGGAGGACCTTGACTTTCAATCTGCTTCGGCCTATATAGTCGATCTAGTTTCAACCTGGCGTCATCCGGCATCAAATCCCTGCTTCCCAATCTCGACCCTATCACATGATAGTCCGGCCTTGGGTATCCCGCATTCACCATTTCCGAACCTCCATCGTTATACCGGTCTCGCTCTCGTGGCGCATCTCTCTGTTGCATACCTCGGCCGGCACTTTGCTCTTGCCTTGGTATATTCCGCTGTTGCGGTTGTCCTGCCGAGTTGCGCTGTCCGGCATTGCCATTAACAGCGTTTCCTTGACCGGCATTGCCTTGGTCACGGTTACCTCGGCCAGCTTCACCTCGGCTTACACTTCGTCGATCATCATTTCTCTATACCTCTTTTGCTTCTCCTGCCCTTGTCAGGTCATACGGAACAATCTGCTTGTTTCTCCTGGCCAGGGTTACTACCTCTTCTCTCCTAGGACCACCATGAGGAGACGATGCGGCTCCAGCGGATTTCTCCGGGTTACCCACCACCGAATGAACGATCTTGGAGGCCCCAGCTCTCTCCGGGTTTGCCCTGAGCAGTTCCTCATTTTGCCTGTTCGCCATCCGAACCAACTCGTTAACCCTATCTTGCTGTCTCTGGCGGGCTTCACCCGTTAGACCCGCTAACTCGGACGCAGCTGCATCCGCTGCTCTGAGGTTCTTTGTCGGGGTACTGTACTTCGGCAGCCCCACGGACAAACAGTTTTCTGATTCCTCAATCCTAGTATCACCCTCTTTGTTCATTTCACTCATGAGATTTCTCCCCTTCACTTTTACAGCATCTACTTTATTTGCTTTCGCGTACTCACGCAGCGTCATGTTCAACGACTGCTGAGCCGCAACAATCTTTTTTGCTCCCTCTAGAATTTTCTGCCTACTTTCCTCTAGCTTGGCCTATGCCTGAGCCGGATCTACCACTGCTGCTACCGGGTTTGCCAAGCTATCCATAGCTTCTCTCAGTACATTCTCAGGCCTCTCTAGTGGAGGACCTCTACTTTTTCTCGGTGCCTTAGGTGTTACCTCCGGATCTGGTGCCGGATCCTAGCTTGCGCCAGCACCTGGCACAGTCATCATCACCTCAGCACGGTCCGGGGAGCGAGTGGTACGCGCCCCGTGAACCACGCTAAGTGGTGGCTCCCTTGCCTCGACGACGTGTCGCGGATGAACGCATGATACGTCCACCGCAATGTAGACCTTGTGCGCACCGAGCTTGACGAAGAGGCCGTTGCGCGGAAGCAGGCGCGTGCCGAAGCAGCGAGCGTTGTTGCTGACGAAGTCCAGCACTCCAAAGTGTGAACGAGCCCAGAGACGATGCGTTTGCTGGTGCCGATGAGGTTTCCCGTCCGGATCTTGAACCCTGCTAGCGCCGCTAGCCCCACGGTGGGCGCCAACAGTCATGGTGGTGTCACGGCAGATGCCATGGATAGGCTAAAGGTGGGGACTAATAGCACTAGGGGAATCCAGGGAGGGATAGTGAGGTGATTCCCCACATAGAAGGTTTGTATTCGATTCACTTCACAGATTACAAGTGCTCCTAGAGCTGTATTGGCGAGAGGAGGAAGAAAGAACTCTCTTACTCTCACCCACAGTTAACCCGTACAAGACCCTTAGAACCTAAAACCAATCAGAATAGAGGAACCCCTTCTACAGAGGCCCTAGCCCTCCTTATATAGGGGTGGCTAGGTCTCCACTTAGGGCATACGTGGAGGCATATTCCAAGGAATATGCCTCCTCCCAAAATAGCAAACCGACCGGGGTGCTTTTCCCCCGCGTCATCCATGCAGAGGATACGTGAGCCTCTGCGGCGCCTGCGTCAGCCGACACGGGCATCGTCACCTCTGTCGGCCACGCCTCGGTGGTCCTGCCCTTGTTCGCTTCGCTCATGCAATGCGTACCGGGGCTTCTTTTGACCAGCGAGATTCCTTCCTTCTCCTAGAAGCTAGATATGACCCGGATCAAAGTTGATCCGGCCACACCCGTTCCTGCATACAAGTTAAATACGCCATACCGACTTACGACTTAAGTCGGTTGAGACCTAGTTAGGTGGACGCCCCATGGTCCGGGTTACCCCGTGATTCGGCCTGCCTTGAGGTGACCCGGCCAGCATCTACTTTAGGCTTGCCGAACCTCGGCTAACTCGGCCTTTATACCCCGGCGTGACCCTACCCGGGGGTATCCCCCCAACAACTTGATTGCTTAGAAGTAGTGTGAGCTACTCTAGGATCTCATCACTAGGATCAAGGTGTTTCCAAATCAACACACCCTAAGCAAGAATACCAATATGGATATGATTACTAGCTACTAGGTGATCATCTAACACCTCTAACCAGACCCCTTCTGAGGTGACCCCTTCTAGAAGTTTCCAAGCCAATGAAGACCAGTACCAAGAAAGGATCCCTCCTACTCAATCTAAACTTCAACATCATCCACTTGATGATGCTTGGGTACCTGGCAACCCCTCAAAATCATCACCACCCACATTCTAGTCAAAACCCCTAAAGCTGCCAAATTTGGCTAAGTCTGGAAAATTGTTTCCAACATCACCTTTTTGAATGCCTCCCTTTCTCAACCCTTGTGTATTTTTGAAAATGCATCTGAACCATCTTGTTAACCATCCTGAGGACTACCAAGGCCCACTCTTGACCTTGGTTAGATAATACTCCAACCCACTTGTTCTTGATGGTTTTGCAGGCAAGAAAATAACTATTCCTGCAAATCTAGTCAACATGCCTACTTTGATAGAAGCTCACACCACCATCCAACCTTCTATGGACCAACTCTTTGCATAGTTGTGTTCTACTCATATAGGTCTATCAACATATACTTCACTTGTTCCAAGTGGATCTTTGTGCTTCTCAAACCCACAAGGTTTTGAAGGCTAGTTGATAATCTGCTTTGGCAGGCTTATTTTATTCAAAGTTTGAAATCAATTCTTGATGAACTCAAGCTCAAACCTCTATACCATTTTGATGTACATCACTTGGTCTATCCATCCATCTACCCCATGCCCCAAGGGGAGATCTGAACTCCAAGATACAACCATGTTTTGATGGTATGAAATTAACATCACCCTAGATCCTTAATCTAGGGTATTCCACCAAAATCAATTTGGATTCTCCAATACCAAGGTTGAAAATGCTTTCTACACCTTGTCTACATCATCTACCTTGATCATCAAGATTTATCAATAATTCTCCATAATTATTATGGCTCCAAATCTAATAAATCTCCTTAATAGTCAAAATCTCCAAAACTCCTTCCATAAAGGAAAGTTTGGTTTTTACCAAAACACTTCCCAAACTTTTGGCTCAATTGAGATCCATATATCACCCCCCATCTTCCCACCTCAAAAATAAATATTTTGGAGATTCTTTATTATTTCCTTTTGCCCTTATTCTTAAATGGCAGAAACAAAAAATAATCCTTTAAAAATACTTTCCCACCTCAATAAATCCCAATAAAATTCCCCAAGGTGTAATATGGTATCTAGGACAATTTCACACCAAAATCTCACCTTGTCTAATGTAAGAATATCAAATGAACTTCTAGAAACTACTTCTGTACCTTTTAAATAAATGTTTTAAGTGGACTTAAAACCCTCAGAAAAATCCCAAATAATTCCTGGGTATCCACCTTGACCTCATCTATCTACCAGTACCATCTCCCGTATTCTGTCCTATGCAAAATTTTGAACTTCCTTCACAAGCACCCATTTACTCAATTTGACAAATCTAGCTAGTATTGAGCTAAATCAAGATCAAACCACCACCAATCTTGCAAGGCAATGCACCATAACACCCAGCACTCCTCTCTGGTTGTGATCACTATAGCAATTACTATAGCATGCTTGTCCTCTAGTTCTTGGACCCTAGTGCTTAACCCCATGTGGGTGTCTTGACTTGCAAAACCTCTTTACTCCTCTTGCAGCAGCTACCCCTTCCCCTCTGCTCTGCAGCTCAACCAGAAAACCACCTCCCCTGCCCACAACATCCTCCCCTGGTTTCACCTCCCTCCCCCACATGCTCAATGGACCAAGTCCACCAAGAACCTCTCCCTCTCGGTATATATTGCTAGAGGCCACTGCAGCTCTCCCCTCCCCCTCATTTGTCTCCTACCCCTCTCCCTCTCGATTGCTCTGTGCTGCTCAAGGGAGAGTGAGATTTGAGGTTCGACTCCTCTCCGATTTGAGCTAAGCTCCCTCTCCCCAGCTCCCTCCGCTCTGCATGTCCCCTTTTCTGAGATCCCCTTGCCCCTCTGAGACTAAGCCCATCCTTTTTCCGGGCTCCTAACCGCCGCAGGTACCAACTTCGGCAACCACCGAGGCTAGCTCCAGGAGCGTGCTTCCGCACGGGGCATCCCTGTGTTGGACCAAGTTCTGCTGCCCGTCGCCAGAACCGCCGCCAACCCCTACGTCGCCCAGCACCCTCGCTGTCGACATGCACGCCTCCCCGAGGCCTCTCCGGCGAGCTCTCGAGAGCACCACCACGGACGTCGTCGTGCGAGCCACCTCCCGTCGTGGAACCCGCCACTGCCGCCCCTCCCTGGGCTCGCCTCGGAGTCCTCCGTCGTCCTGCACCCTCACCATCCCCTCTCCCGCCCCAGGTAAACCTCCCTCGCCGCCTGTTTCCCCGTGCCTAGGGTTCCCCCGTCGGGCTGGGATAGAGGAAGGAGAAGAGCGGGGACCGTCGATCTCGACTAGATCGGACGGTCCCAGATGGCCGATACCCCCTTGCCGTCCCGCGTCGCTGACGGCTGGGCCCGCCCCAGCAGTATTCAAACGGACTCCCGCCTCGCGCAGTGATGCCGAGTGGGCTGATTTCCCCCTCCTCGGCCCAACTCCCCTCTAGATCCGGGCCCGTGATAACCCTTTTTTTTTTCTTTTTATAAAATACTAGATCCCACTTCTGCAGTTTAGTTTAAATCGATTTAAAAATGGCAAATGAAGTATTTTGCCTAAATAGAATTTTTACCATGTTTAGGTGTGTTTTGTGCAACATGCCGAACTGGTCTTATGCCAAAAATATTTTTCATTAATTATTTGAATTTAATCTTCTAAAGAGTATAGTTTACACTAAATAAATTCCTCAGGAAGTTATACATATCCATTTGGAGTGAAACCAACTGTCCTTGGTAGCTTTTGAACATGCCTATCTTTGCACCTTGGTCCCATGCCAAGGTGAACAGTGTTCTGTCTTGGGTAAAAATAACAACAACTATTAGTATCTGACTTTAGGATTTTCTCTAGGCCAAACCAACAGAGGTATTGACCCAATTCCAACTCTACGTGATGTGGTACACTAAGGTCTACCAAAATCCAGGAGATCAAATTCTATGGAGACTCTGAGTAACTTTAATGAATTAAAGCCTTCCTCTTATGGTTGTTTCACTAGATAAATCACTACAGTAGCTCTACAACACGAAAATTAGTATTTCCACTTGGTACTGGAAGGTATTTCCAATACCTACCCATTGCCTTTTACCTCATATCAAAAGCCTCTATAGATTAAATATGGTGAAAAAGACAAGTTGTCTATAGAACCGCCTTTGGGAATTTCCTGAGGGCATTCTGCTAAATATCTTGGAACTCTCAGTGAACAAGTACATCAAACCCTACCTAACCACCCAAAGAAATAATTTTTGGAACTCCAGAACCTTTCTGGTGATTTATTCCCTAAAACTAGAAGTTATTTCACTAGGAAAATCATAACTATTTAAAGAAAAGTGATAAAATAGTGAAACCACTTTTGTTGGTTTCATTTTATCAACATCTACCTGTAGATATCATTTTTATACAATGTTATTCTACAGGATATGTCCTTGGTCCAAAACCCCCTCTTAAGTAGTTCCTCGACAATAAACCCCATTGGGTGTTCATTCCCTTCTCCAAGGCCACCTCCATCTCCTAAATCCAATCCTCTCAAAACCTACTGAGTTGAGTAATATGTGGTATGTTTGTCTGATGTATTTTATTGATGCTTGTATTGCTTTATGTTGATTGTGGCCTTGTTTGTTTGCATGTGTTCCCTATCGACGATAGTTGTGATTATATCGAAGACCGGAGGAAGTGGTTATTATTGGTTATTATGGTTTTCTAAGGAGAAGTCCAGGGACATATTGCCATATTGCTGATCATCAGGCAAGCCACCTTCTTGCTCATAAGCCTTATCCCACTGTTTTACTTATGCATGTTTTATCTACTGTTTATTAAAACTGCATTGTTTTACTATATGTTGATGTATATATGGTAGTGGTTTGGCTCCTCCGAACTATTACACTTTTGTACTACTAAGTACAACCCCCTTGACGACACCTACTTGTCCCTAGTAGAATAGATGGTGTACTACACCATACCCCTTTGGAGACCCCGTTTTAGCCGAAGCAAAACTAGAGGATGGGAAGACCCCTGGAAAAGTTTTACCAAATGTTTTATGATAAAACCTTGGTGGGGTGGGACCTCCCAAGAGACGTTGAGAAAGAAAGAGGTTTTGTTTTACAAACTGCTGAAGGAAAGATGGAGGAAAAAGGTTTATGAAAACGCACCCGGTTCTTTGCAGTTTAGCTATAACAACTTAACCCTGTGCAACCACATTACTCTGGTATGGGACAGGGCTGGATTTGATGTTTGTTTATTCTGGTATGAGCTGCCTCGTAACTACTATAGGGGATCGGGGATCCCTAGAGGGTGGGCCTTCTCCGATAAAGGTCCATGTGGGACATCGACCTAGAGAAGGAACAAAGGGTCTGCTGGCCTCCACGCGTTACTATGAGCCCCTCATTGAAAGCGCACACTCGAGAAGTGGAAAAAGCGCTTCGGTTGGTCCTAGGTACCCGACGTCCCGGTTTTGAGGGGATTAACACTCATAGGGTAGGCACTTATACTGGAGTGGGAATCCGAAGAGTCTTGATCGGTTAGTCGACCCACGGTCAGTGAAGATCAGGGTAGTGTACCCGGATGGTGTGGGTAAAGTGTACAACCTCTACAGAGTGTAAATCTATTCGAATATCCGTGTCCACGGTTAAGGACGGTTTGGCAAACTTCTATAGAGCGATGCTGGTTTTGTTTTCAAAAAGGATTTTGGGAAAAGCAAAAGCTTTGAAAATATTTTGACCATGGGATGG
Source organism: Avena sativa (assembly GCA_916181665.1). Lineage (NCBI taxonomy): Eukaryota > Viridiplantae > Streptophyta > Magnoliopsida > Poales > Poaceae > Avena > Avena sativa. The sequence goes on along the minus strand of OV702295.1, from coordinate 450,317,787 downwards.
TCGGAAAGGAATGAAAGGAGTTTGGTCGTGGGATGGCCGGGAGAAAGGAACAAATGGGTGACCCAGTCCTGATGTTTTCCAAAACTTTTCAAAATGGTTTCCAAAATGTTTCCAAAACTTTTCAACAAAGATATGTAGATGCTATATCTACAAGAGAAACTAATTGAGAAAGAAACTCTCTTGGAGCTTTCCTACTACCACAGCCATAATGCATATCCTCTTGTTATTACTATTATCTTAAGGTGGTTTGTGAGTACATTCAAAGTACTCACTGGCATTGTCCCTGGCTATTAACTTGGTCAGATATCAAGAAGAAGATGATGTTGGTGACTATGCGAGCTAGGACGTTCTCCCAGTCAGTTGCCTGTAGGTTAAGGCATGGCTCGGGCTCCGCGCTTGATGAAGTTCCGCTGATGATTATTGATGTAGCCATAATGGCATTTATGTAAGTCATGTAATTCGGTATACTCTAGGATGTTGTAATGATACTTGTCGGTTATGTGCCACGACTAACTGATCATGGGATCGTGGTTGTATGCATAACAGGGACTCTCGGAGGATTAAATCTGGGGGCCCCAACAGACTTGGTATCAGAGCCATCCTGACTGTAGGAGAACCTTAGTTAGCATGGTTGCTAGACAGGAACCTTATTTTGAAAACCACAGCTTTCGAAAACTAGATTCCCAATGAGTTTCAAAAAGTTCTACTTCTTCTCCTACTCTAAGTAAATGCTTTCGAAAATGGTTTCCTCTACCTCTCGCCCAAACTTCAAACCTACGGATTTTAAATAACTAGGATCTAGAACCCGGTGGAGACAATGAGAACAAGATGAAGGCAAGCAACTACCAGCAAACACCAGGAGACTACAACATCACTCTACCAGCGGAATCCTCTTAATCAGAAGGAATCAAATATTACATTATCAAGAAGCATCCAATGACCCGGAGAAAACTTCATCTGCAAGATAGGGACGTCGACTCGAAGAAGGACGATATCTAGGGTCAATAGCCCTAAGAATAGGATTCCCCTACATCGCGAGTAGTTAACTCCTTGGCCCCTAGAGTTGACCGTGTTTGCTTGCCTAAGTGCATCCTGTGTTGCTTGATGTGTGTTGTTTGTCAAGGACATTGCAAGCCCCTCGCTCTGTTCGCCTTGTTTGTATGCTCTGGTTTGACTTGACCTCCTTAAAAATGTAGGTTAAGGCATGGCTCGGGCTCCGCGCTTGATGATGTTTCGCTGATGCTTATTGATGTAGCCATAACGACATTTATGTAAGTCTTGTAATTCGGTATACTCTCGGATGTTGTAATGATACTTATCGGTTATGTGCCACGACTAACTGATCATGGGATCGTGGTTGTATGCATAACAGGGACTCTAGGAGGATTAAATCCGGGGGCCCCACAATCTCTTTCTTTCTTTTAACCATGGTTGCATTACTGAGACTAATGCAATGCTTCATACAAGTAAGAACTTTTTGCTTACCTTGTTCCATTCTGAATTACTTAAGAATCTTGTCTAGGATATTCTAAACGTCTTCAGAATCAAGTCCAAGAAGCATTCAACTATGATGTTTATTAAACCTACCAATCTATCTCGATAGATATCACTGTTTAATAACTTGTGCAACTTCATCCATATTTACCAACTTAAATGTTATTAGTACCAATCACATCATTTATATTTGTCATCCGCATATTTCAGAATAATGTCACGCTCCCACTCAAATATGGCATCCATATATGAGATCCAGGGATTTCACTTAGCTCCCACTCAAAATATGTCTGCTACATATTAAGATTTAGCCAAGCTACTTAGCTCCCACTCCAAATATGTCTCTTACATATTAAGATTTGGCCAAGCTACTTAGCTCCCACTCAAATGCAGGTCCTCATGATAATCTTGTATATTCCAAAATTCTTTGATAACCATCAAATCGAGACTTCCAGTTACGAGACTTCAATATCCATATGTTGCTGATGTAAATCCAATAGACTTAAGCATCGCTACAATCATAGTCAACTCCTTGAATTTTTCCATACTTTGTGACAAATCGAGCTTTACGTCTTCATTAAGTTTCATTTCCATCTTATGACTTTGAAGTCATTCAAATATATCAAGTAAACTTTTTTACTTAATAAGATCAAGTAACATATTACTTTGCAATCTTTAAATGTAACTTAATATAAGATTTTATGACTCCTAGCCATTTCTCGCACTTAGGCCCATCACACTTCTTTGTAGTTCATAGATATGTCTTGTCCAAATAACATGATGGGTGAATCAATAAAATAATTCTGCAAACTTGCAGAATATACCATTGAATCATACTTTCTTTAGTAAAAGTATTCGCTGAAACTTTATGATCATTATCATTAGTTTCTCCTCTATTTGTAGAGTTTGGTTTCATGAAACAAATTCCGTTGCGCCACTCAACAATATGGAGGTAAGGTCAAATACCTTGTTTTGATCCTTTACTTTCTTCCACATGTATCTTCATCAAGACACATCAACTTAGGACAACATCAAGTTTGCCCCTTGTGGAATATGTATTCATAGTTTCCTAAGAATACACTACAAAGACTTGGTTATTCGCTACGATTTTGAATTATCGAAACCTCTAGAAACTCGAACATGCCATAACTCTTATGGTGTTGTTTCCACGAATCTTCTAGATGTTCCTTTGTATTTTAAACGAGTGTTTGCATATTTTTATCTCTAACTCTAAACGATAACTATAACCCCGATAAGAGATACTATTATACCATATGTATCTAATACAACATGATTATGATATTTAGACATTTCAATACAGTTTGAATTTGTCCAATTGTGATAATTTGTGAAACATCTTTCACAAGTCCTTTTATGCCAAAATTAACTTAAATACTTTAGTCATGTCGATCAAATCAAAGAGATTTTGTATCTTTGTTAATTCAAGATCCTCCTTTACTTTGAAATCATTTGAACAATTCAAAACAGTTTCAAACTTATGTTTCATTAAGTCAATACTCATATTCACTTAAATCCACAATGAAGTATGAAATAATGATTTCCACTATTTGTTGAAAATATAATACATCACTATGTATAAGATTCAACATTTCTTCGCATATCCCCATTTTACCAGAAACATTCAGCCCAACGAGGCATGGTTTTGCAAAGTCTCTAGATAAATATCTAAGACCCCGATCTTCATTTAGAATGAAGAACATGCAATAACCACCATGACTTTAAACAATAGTGTCATATCATAATCAAACTTTGGATATCTTTTAGCATTCTAATCCTTTATAAATGCTTTAAACTATTATCATTAACATAGTTATTAGAATAACTCATTTATAATTGTAATGTGAACATAACGGTATTATTCATAAGAACAGTACAATTGGATTGTAACTTATTTATATGAATAATTGTCTTGCTAAAAGCAAGACACACAAACAAGGATTACAAAATTATATTCAAGTCCACTAATCCAAATCATAAACCTTGAGGAAAGGGGGTGATGTCGGCCATCAACTATTTTGCTTATTGTCATCAAGCCGTATTACCTCAATTCTAGTAATTCTCAAGCAGACCATCCCGTTTTCACAAAATGGGACAAGTATCCAATACTTTTGTAAACTGCAATGAGTTTTGCAAGAATTACATTTATAACTTTGTATATATGAAATATACCCTTTTCATTCATGATCTCCTTTGCAATCAAGCCCTTTTGAGAGTTCACAACTCTAATGCAAGATCGCTAAGTGTTTCACCAAATATTCTCTTTTCATCCATCATGGAAGAAAAATCATCCAACGTGCCTGATCTTGTAGAATACAAGATTGTAGTCCAAATCTCCATCGAATGGAGAATGGCTTATTGGATGATAATGGAGAAAACACAAACATTGTGGAATCATCGAATTATCTCCTAATGGTCATTGTATCAAGAAGAGAAGATCACCTTTTACAAGGATATCCCTCAGGCGTGGGTATTAATCTATGAAGTTGGACCCTTTTGCTAAGTTCCACATCAAGCAAGAAATTTCCCATGCTCGTAAAGGACCTCAATGGGCTAGGCCATGAGCTACTAAGATATTTTCAAATAGACATCTAGACTAAGTTCATAATATGAGTTCAATCCTAATTGAACTCCCACTAAAATTGTCATCCCCTAGATGATTTTAGTGATCACACGATCCCAATCCGCTACACCACCCCTGATCGTCATGCCAGCAATGCAATTTTAAAGGTAGACATTCCCTAATGTCAATCACATCATCTATGTGATTCATGCTTGACCTTTTGGTCTCTTGTGTTCCGAGGCCATGTCTACACATGCTAGGGTCGCCAAATCTAACTTGTGTGTATCTGCAGTGCAACATGGCTTACACCCACCGTCTGCGAACGCAGATATGTCTGACACCCGATCGTCATGGCCTGCCTCATAATGGAGAACTTTCTTGGTGATGCACACACAAGGGGAACAGTATCAATGGAATTATTTAGGGATTATCTTATTTGCTACCGTTGAGTATCTTAATACTAGCATACAATAAGATGAATAATAGGTATCAACATCACATGTATATTGTGATATCATATGGTCCTTCTTCTTGCGCCTTGATCTCCATCGAGTGCTCCGGCATGATCTCCATCTTGCCCCTGGTTTGACGCCAAGTCCACGACGCCACCAGCAGGTCGTCCATCGAAATGATGGCTATTACTATACTACTTAGTAATAGAAAAGTAAACTACTTTACCCTTGTAACAACCAATACCATATAAAATCACATGCCCTCCTGTAAAATAAAGTTAGACGCCTCTACTTTATCTATTGCAAGTTTTACGTGGTTGTTAGGGATTTCGCAATAGAACCATTTCTAAACTACGAACTTTCCAACCACAACATGGATCCAACAGTTGTCTCTACTACACCCCTTTCACGGCCCTCCGTTGTAAATGCTATATAAACTATTGAATGAGAGATAGACACCCGCTAGCCACTTATACGGAACAAGCATCGAGCATGGAACCAGTCTCGCGAACGAACACACGCAAGGTCGGTCCGAACTGCTTCATCAAACAATACCGCGATATAAACAAGTACACGTTAGAAGGTAACAACTAGAGGATCAATGCCCACACAATACATGTGCATACTAGCCGTACAACACTCCTACACATAGATCAGCTCTAATACCAAGGAAGGGTTCCGTAGAAGAAAACAAAAAAATTCCAATGTTGGAACTCCCTAATGCCAAGATCTATCTATGTAGTAATGCAGTAACGACCGGAGCGTATAGAATACATACCCTTGTAGACCGTACGCAGTTAACATTCTGAGAGGAACATGGTTGAAGTAGTCGAACTTGTAGCCGACCTCAAGGTCGCAATGCTCCTCACAGGTCACCCCTTGCTCCATCTTCATCGTGCAGCAGTGACACGTCCATTTTGCATCACTATTCTATATCATAATTTACTGTTATTCATTGATATATTTCATTTTAAGAGATGATACTTATGTAATTACATCTGTTTTTGCATGGTTGATGACTTTTAGAGCATGGATCGCTGCAGTCAGGATTCTGATGGAAAAGGTGTTGTTTGGAGGCAAAATTCGTGAAGATCGGAAAATCCGGGAAAATACATGGAAAATTATATTTTTCCAGAAGACGGAGGTTGCCAGAAGGGGGAGTGGAGATGGGCTACAGGGGGCCCACACCACCCCCTGGCGCGGGCCACCCCAATCCACGCCACCAGGTGGTGTGGCCGCCCTGGTCCACTCCTGGCTCTCCCCTCTAGCGTATATTATCCTCCCTAAACCCTAAGACTCGGGAAGTGACCACAAAAAGATTCCGCCGCCTCTGCGGGGCGGAAAACACCGAGAGAGAAAGATCTCTCCGGCAGACAGAATTCTACCAGGGGAATTCCTTCCCGGAGAGGGGAGATCGTCGCCATCAACACCACCATCAAGCTGGACTTCATCAGGATCATCATCATCACCACCATCATCTCCATCAGCACCATCATCACCACTCCATACCGCTGTAACAATTGGGTTGAATCTTGCATAGTTCTTAGGGGAAACTTTCCCGATGTTGATTACTCCTTGTAGTTGATGCTATTGAGTGAAACCATTGAATTATTGTTATGTTCGAATTGTTACTTATCATTATTTCATCTCTGGTCTTGATCCATATGATGTCTTGTGAGTAGTTCGTTTAGTTCTTGAGGACATGGGAGAAGTCATCTTGTTAGTAGTGGAATTGTGTTGAGAAAGATTCAATGGTTTGTTAATTAAGTTGTGGTGTACTTCTTCTAGTGGTGTCATGTGAACGTCGACTACATGACACTTCACCTATATGGGCCTAGGGGAATGCATTGTGTATTTGGCTACTAATCGTAGGGGTTGCCAGAGTGACAGAAACCTGAACCCCCGTTAGGAAACATTTGCACAAGGGACGTCAGGGTCTTAGAGTTTAAAGTTGTGGTTAGGTTTCTACCTTAATTACTTTCTTGTACTTGCGGATGCTTGCAAGGGGTATAATCACAAGTATGTATTAGTCCTAGCAAGGTCGGTACATTAGCACAGGTTCACCCACACAACACTTAGCAAACTAAAGAAGATTAATCAACTATATGAAGCGAAAGCACTTGACGATATTCCCAAGTGTCCTCGAGAATGTTTGGTCATCTTAAGTAATACAACCGGCTTGTCCTCTGCTAAAGAAAGGATTGGGCCACTTGCTGCATTTATTCTTATTGCCTTTTATTTACTCGTACTTTATTTACTTGCATTATCAAAAACCCCTAAAAATCCGTTTGCTAAGTATTTGTAGAGAATTCCTGATCCATACCACTCATCAACACCTTCTGCTCCTCGTTGGGTTCGACACTCTTACTTATCAAAAATACTGCGATACACCCCCTATACTTGTGGGTCATCAAGACTATTTTCTGGCACCGTTGCTGGGGAGTGAAGCGCTATTGGAGAGTGGAACTGGTAAAGGAAACTTCTACTATGAGTATTGTTTATTTCTGTTAGTTACTTTATTTCAATATGGATAATTCTCTGAGTTTCTTATTTCGTAATGCTACTACCACTGCTAAGGTAGTAGATGAACCACCACCTACTGAGAATGATACTTTCAAAATACCTACAAGAATTATTGATCGTGTTATGGATAACTATTATGTTGGAGATGGAACTGTCCATCTCGATGATCATTTTCTCTTTATACACGAATTATGCGGGTTGTTCAAGTGTGCAAGTACTACAACAGATCAAGCCAATAAGAAGTTATTCTCATTATCACTGAAAGGAAGAGCGGATGAATGGTATAAGCTGTTGAAGAATGGTCAAGCTCTTGAATGGGAGGAAGTAGTACCTCTCCTTTATTCTAAATTTTACCCTCCTAGTGAGATTCATAAAGATCGGAATCAAAGATATATCTTTTGGCCTCTTGATGGAGAGAGTACAGCTTAAGCTTGGGGGAGATTGAAGTTACTAATGCTCAAATGTCCCATTCATGAGCTCCCCAACAATATTATTATCAATAACTTTTATGCAAGGCTTTCTCGTCATGATAAGGATTTATTGGATGCTTCTTGTGCTGGATCATTCACTCGCATGGAAGAAGAAGCTAAATGGGATCTACTAAGACCGTATTCAAGACAATGATGAAGCATGGGAGAATGATAAAGGAAGAACGTCAGGTGTAAATTATGATTACGGATGCATTGAATCTTTTATGGGAACTGATGACTTTCAAAATATTAGTAATGCTTATGGTCTTGATCCTCAAGTTATTACAAATTGTTTTAAGGCTTTTGCTTCCTATATTGAAATTCCGAAAAAGGGATGGAACAAGTATCATGCACCATATAAAGATATTGTTGATTGTGTTCCTGTTAGGAGTACTGAATTTTGCACTATTGATCATATCCTACCTAAACCTTATATCGAGAAAATACCCTTCCCAGATAAGGTAAAGGAGCATCCTATGATAACTAGTGTAATCAATAAAAGTGCAAAGAGAACTGTAAAACCTGATGAACAAATAAACATTGAACCTGCTGTAGCAATTGTGAAAGACCTTGTTACTAAAAGTGTGGAAGATGGACACATAGTCTTCTGTGAGGATGCATCTAGTATTGTTTCACATCCTAATAGAAATAAAAAGGCTAGTGTCCATGTGCTTTCTATTAGAATTGTTGATCATTGCTATTATGGTTTATGCGATATTGGTGCAAGTTCAAGTGCTATTCCTTATGAGCTTTACAAAGAAATTATGAATGAAATCAGTCCCTGCAAACTACAAGAAATTGATGTGGTTATTCACCTTGCTAATAGAGAGACCATCTCTCCAATTGGTATTGTACGGGATGTAGAAGTTCTTTGTGGTAAGATTAAATATCCTGCTGATTTTCTAGTACTTGGTTTAGCTTCTAGTAAAACCTATCCTATAATTTTTGGTAGACCTTTCTTGAGCACTTATGGAGCCATTATTGACTGCAAAAGGGAGAAAAAATTAACTAAATTTGATGGGGAATCTTATGAGTTTAATTTTTCGAAATTTACTAAAGAACCTTGTGAAAATGAAACCCATAATGAGGATTTTAGAGTTGAACAACTTGCTTCTATTTCTCTTGCTCCTAACAATGCTTTGCAGCAATTTATGGAAGACCACGAAAGTGAAATCTTCATGGAAGAAAGAACTGAGATTGACGAGATTCTCCATCGTCAACCTAAGATGCTTAAGCATAACTTGCATGTGGAAGATTTGGGCACCACGCTGCCACCTAAAAAGGATCTGGTCTTCGATCTAAAACCTTTACCTGACAATCTTAAGTATGCTTACATTGATGATATTAAAATATATCTTGTTATTATTAGTTCTAAACTTTTAGGGAAGGAAGAGGAAAGATTATTGGAGGTATTGAAGAAGCACCGAGGGGCTATGGGCTATACTCTGGACGATTTAAAGGGGATTTCTCCAACTATATGTCAGCATGCTATCAATATAGAACCAGATGCAAAGCCAGTGGTAGAGCACCAACGTTATTTGAATCCTAAGATGAAGGAGGTGGTAAGAAACGAGGTATTACAACTCCTTGATGCTGGTATTATTTACCCTATTGCTGATAGTGAATGGGTTAGTCCTGTTCATCGTGTCCCTAAAAAAGGGGGAATTACCGTTGTGCCTAATGATAATGATGAGATTATTCCCCAAAGAATAGTAGTAGGTTATAGCATGTGCATTGATTTCAGAAAAGTTAACAAAGTTACTAAGAAAGATCATTACCCACTTCCTTTTATTGATCAAATGTTAGAAAGGTTGTATAAAAAGACTCATTTTTGTTTTCTTGATGGATACTCTGGGTTTTCTCAAATTGCTGTTAAACAACAAGATCAAGAAAAAACTACTTTTACATGCCCTTATGGAACCTATGCTTATACACGTATGCCTTTTGGTTTGTGTAATGCTCCTGCTACTTTTCAAAGATGCATGTCTGCTATATTTCATGGTTTTTGTGAGGAAATTGTGGAAGTTTTCATGGATGACTTCTCCGTCTATGGAACTTCTTTTGATAATTGTCTGCACAACCTTGATAAAGTTTTGCAGAGATGTGAAGAAACTAATCTTGTTCTTAATTGGGAGAAATGCCACTTCATGGTCAATGAAGGGATTTTCCTTAGACATAAAATTTCCGAGAGAGGCATTGAAGTTGACAGGGCTAAAGTTGAAGCAATTGAGAAAATGCCATGTCCAAGAGACGTAAGAGTTATTCATAGTATCCTTGGTCATGCTGGTTTCTATAGAAGATTTATTAAAGATTTCTCTAAGATATCGAAACCCCTCACTAATCTTCTTCAAAAGGATGCACCCTTTGTTTTTGACGATGATTGTAAGGAAGCTTTTGAAACTCTAAAGAAGGCTTTAACTACTGCTCCTATTGTTCAGCCACCTGATTGGAGTTTACCCTTTGAAATCATGTGTGATGCTAGTGATTTTCCTGTAGGTGCTGTCCTTGGGCAACGAATAGATAAAAAGTTAAATGTTATCCATTATGCTAGTAAAACTCTTGACGCTGCTCAAAAGAATTATGCTACTACTGAAAAAGAATTCTTAGTTGTTGTCTTTTCTTGTGATAAGTTTAGACCTTATATTGTGGACTCAAATGTTACCATTCATACTGATCATGCTGCTATTAAGTACCTTATGACGAAAAAAGATGCTAAGCCTAGGCTTATTAGATGGGTGCTGCTCTTACAAGAGTTTGATCTACATATTATAGATAGGAAAGGTGCTGAAAATCCTGTTGTTGATAATTTATCTTAGTTGGAAAATATCTCTTTTGATCCTATGCCTGTTAATGATAGCTTCCCAAATGAGCAGTTGGCCGCAGTAGGGGTAAGCTCGCGATGTAGCCATTGGTATGCTGATTATGCTAACTTTATAGTCTCCAAGTACTTGCCTCCAACTTTTACTGCTCAGCAAAGAAGAAAGTTCTTTTACAATTTGAGGCATTATTTTTGGGATGACCCACATTTATATAAAGAAGGAGTGGATGGTATTATGCAAAGATGTGTTCTAGAATATGAACAAAAGGAGATATTGCGGAAATGTCATGGTAGTGCCTATGGAGGACATCATGCGGGAGGTAGAACGGCGCAAAAGGTGCTCCAATCAGGTTTTTACTGCCCTACCCTTTTTAAAGATGCAAGAAAATTTGTATTATCGTGTGATGAGTGTCAGCATGTTGGTAATATTTCTAGACGCAATGAAATTCCTATGAATTACTCTCTAGTTATTGAACCCTTTGACTGTTGGGGATTTGACTTTATGGGTCCTTTTCCTCCCTCAAAAGGTTATACTCATATTCTTGTTGCCGTTGATTATGTTACTAAATGGGTAGAAGCCATACCTACGAAGAGTGCTGATGGGGAGACCTCTCTAAAAATGCTTAAGGATGTTATCTTTCCTTGGTTTGGAGTGCCTAGGTATCTTATGACTGATGGAGGTTCTCATTTCATTCATGGTGGTTTTAGAAAGACCCTTGCTAAATATGATGTTAATCATAGAATTGCTTCAGCCTACCATCCCCAAACTAGTGGACAAGTAGATCTTTCAAATAGAGAAATTAAATCCATCTTGCAAAAGACTGTTAATACATCTAGAAAAAAGTGGGCTAAAAAGTTGAACGATGCTTTATGGGCTTATAGGACTGCCTATTAAAATCCTATGGGTATGTCTCCTTACAAAATGGTTTATGGGAAGGCTTGCCACCTACCTTTAGAATTAGAACACAAAGCTTATTGGGGAGTGAAGGAACTTAATAGAGACTGCAAACTTGCTGGTGAAAAAATATTATTTGACTTAAGTTCGTTGGATGAATGGATGAGTGAAGCATATGAGAATGCTAAAATCTTTAAGGAAAAAGTTAAAGGATGGCATGACAGGAGAATTCTTAAAAGAGAGTTCCATGTTGGTGAAAAAGTTCTATTGTATATGTCTCGTCTCAGATTTTTTGTAGGGAAGCTACTTTCAAAGTGGGAAGGACCTTTTGTTATTGAAGAAGTGTATCGTTCAGGTGCAATAAAAATCTCCTCTTTAAAAGATAACACTACACAAGTGGTGAATGGTCAGCGACTCAAACACTATATTGCTAGAGATTCTTACAATGAAGATATTGATGCTATTCAAGTGGCAACTGCGGAAAAATTTATCAAAGACCAAATCCAAAGACCTGCAGAGTCTGTTTTCGAATAGGTAACAGTTCGGGTAAGAAAAGTTCCGCGAAAAATCTGTCCAATTATATTTTTGCAGTTTTTATCCAACAAGGAAAGCAACGAAGCGAAAGAGGGACGGAAACGGAGCCTGGGTGGCTCACACCACCCTGTGGCGCGGGCCCACCCCTAGCCGCGCCACCAGGTGGTGTGGTCGCCCCGGACTCCGTCTCCGACCCGTTTTCTCCCAGTACCTTCCTTTTGTTGTAAAACTTTGTAATATGTAATCCCCGGATCCCTCGAGGTTCGTATATCGTGTTCTCGTCATGTTTTCATTTCGAGCTGTTTCTGCCAGGAACTATTCTTAAAGTTTAGAAGCACAATGGTCTCCGCCAAGGATAAGGGAAAGGAGCCTATGGAGGAGGATCCTCAAGACCCTAGACAGGAGAAGGAGATCAAGAGTAAAGATGAAGAGGAGGCGAAGGGAAGCCAGCATCCGCACACTGGCACTGCCATTGCAAGCATTGGGCTGTTGGCAAACCCTGCCAAATCAAAAGGACTGCACGGATGTCAACTGGAGGGAAGCCTCCGCGTCACTGTTTGGCTCCACGGTCACTTCCTCCACGCACCAAGAATCCCTTCCATACCCTTATCCATGAGCATCAATACCAGAATATGCCCAAGGAGAAACTACCCTCCAATTGGGATTTGCCTCGTTCTAACCATACAGGAAAAGAAGACTTCAAGGAGGAAGAGTGGGGAAAGAACCGCAAGAGCTGGAATTCGCAACCCAACATGATCATGAGCCGCATTGAGCAAAACTTGGAGTTGATTCGTACTCTCACCTTCGAGATTGGGGACTTGGGTAAATTAATCAAAAATATCATCGAGAGAATACCACTACCACCGAAGGAGTAATTCGTCATCAGGTTTTGGCATCCCCTTGGTTTGTTCCAAGCTTGGGGGAGTGCCACGGTATCACATCACTATCTTCTATCTTTTTACCTTTTTAGTAGAGTCATATCATGAATAGAGAAGTTATCATGTAGGATGGTCTGCATTATGAAAGTGTCCCTTCTCTCGTTAGATATGTATCCCTTGGTGTGAGTTGCTGTTATGGAATATTAATGAGAAGTTCTATCATTCACTCTTTTGCATATCTTATATTAGTTTTCAATTCGTGGTGATATGATTGGTCTTGTTGTTAGTATTGGTATCACTTTGGGATCATTGAGTTAATTTAGTTGGTTTTGGCAAACCTGGCTCTGTTAGTAGCAACACTATTTTTGAGAGTTGAATAAAAAAGATAAAAGTACTCTAAAGAAAAATAATTTCATCATCTTTCTTTCTTGATTTGCTCATAAGCTTAGTATTCTCTGGTTAAGATCTTTTGTGTTTCCAAGGAAGATTGCATGTTTGTCTTTATCACTTGTATGTTTGTTTGTTTCCTTCAACTCTTATACTTGCTACCCAGCCTTGCTAGCCAAAAACCTGTACTGAGAGGGAATTCTTCTCGTGCATCCAATCCTTAAACCAAAACCTATGCCAGTTGTGTCCACCATACCTACCTATTAGCATTATTGCTATTCCAAGTAAATTCATGTTTTTATCTACCTTCCGAATTAAACTTGTTATGTGAAAATTAGTGATTAAAGCTCTCACGAACTTGATGGCACACTTTACTTTCGTGCACTTAATAAACTTGAACCATTGTGCCCATCTATGTTGCGTATATGCTTGCGCTTTGTAAGTTGTGAATTAGCAGAACCATGTTGTCATGGGGAACACTTTCAACATTGCACTGGTACATTGTACCTAGTTGATATCATGCTCTTTTGTCTATGGATGTCTTCGGTGTGAAATGAAAGGGGAGCTTGTAAGTCCATGGAGTTATGTATGTGTGTTAGAGAAACGCCTGGGCCGCTGGACTAATCCATGCCTAATCATGGTGGAAACCTGCAGCGTAACCATAATGAGCATCTATGAAGCATTCTTCTTATAAAAAAGAGATAGAGATTGAGAAAAAAAGAGAAAAAGAAAAAAAGAGATATGAGAAAAGAGGAAAGAGAGAGAAAAAACACCATTTTCCCATGGTAAATAAGAAGATTACTGAGATGCTCGTTGTCTGTTTGCCTTGTCATTTTGATATGGGGATTCTTCTATATCATCGGGCAAGGGGTACCCCGTTGGCGGTTCTCCATGATACACATATACTTACTATGACAAGAACTTACCGGTGACTAAACTTGAGTAGCATGAGGAGCGACCCTCGTATTAAAGGGACATGAGATTTTCAACTTACAACTTGTCAAGCATATCCTCATATTTGATCACTTTAACCTTAATCACTTAAAGATGCCTACGATAGGGGAAATGAGAGCTGAAAGCTAATAAGTACCATAATTTTTGGAAGCTCTTTATGAAACTTGAAATCCCTGCTTCCCTCTGCGAAGGGCCTTTCTTTTTATTTTTTAGTTGAGTCAGTAAACCTATTCCCTTCTATCTCAGCGAGTATTTTGAGTTGTTGTGTTTCATTCATTCATATGATGATTTATTCAATCATGTTTCTTATGTTCCTTGTTTTGCACTTTGCTCTTACCTTAGTGTTTATTACTTTGAAATCTATCATTGAAAACCCTTTATTTGTGAACTCCTACAAATTTTCAACTATTCTTTGACCAAGAGCTAAGTTTGACATTACCAATTATGATTTACTTTATGCATCTTTATTGTGTTTCCTTTACTTATTGCAAGTTAAGTTATATAATAGTGAGTTGTCTGCTATTATGATTTATGTATTGACGAATGTGATGCTTCTTGTCCATATTATTTTATCGACTCTTCACTCCATAAACCTGAGGTCATGTTTATTGAGCTTAGTTTTGCTTGGGGACAAGCAAAGTCTAAGCTTGGGGGGAGTTGATACGTCCATTTTGCATCACTATTCTATATCATAATTTATTGTTATTCATTGATATATTTCATATTAAGAGATGATACTTATGTAATTTCATCTATTTTTGCATGGTTGATGACTTTTGGAGCATGGACCGCTCCAGTTAGGATTCTGATGGAAAAGGTGCTGTTTGGAGGCAAAATTCACGAAGATCAGAAAATCCAGGAAAATACATGGAAAATTCTATTTTTCCAGAAGACGAAGGTTGCCAGAAGGGGGGTGGACATGGGCCATAGGGGGCCCACACCACCCCCTGGCGCGGGCCACCCCAGGCCGCGCCACCAGGTGGTGTGGCCGCCTTGGTCCACTCCTGGCTCCCCCTCTAGCGTATATTATCCTCCCGAAACCCTAAGACTCGGGGAACGACCACAGAAAGATTCCGCCGCCTCTGCGGGGCAGAAAACACACAGAGAGAAAGATCTCTCCGGTAGACAGAATTCTGCCAGGGGAATTCCTTCCCGGAGAGGGGAGATCATCGCCATCAACACCACCATCAAGATGGACTTCATCGGGATCATCATCATCATCACCACCATCATCTCCATCAGCACCACTCCATACCGCTGTAACAATTGGGTTGAATCTTGCATAGTTCTTAGGGGAAACTTTCTCGGTGTTGATTACTCCTTGTAGTTGATACTATTGAGTGAAACCATTGAATTATTGTTATGTTCAAATTTTTTCTTCTCATTATTTCATATCTGATCTTGATCCATATGATCTCTTGTGAGTAGTTCATTTAGTTCTTGCGGACATGGGACAAGTCATGTTGTTAGTACTGGAATTGTGTTGAGAAAGATTCAATGGTTTTGTTAATTAAGTTGTGGTGTACTTCTAGTGGTGTCATGTGAACATCGACTACATGACACTTCACCTATATGGGCCTAGGGGAATTCATTGTGTATTTGGCTACTAATCGTAGGGGTTGCCGGAGTGACAGAAACCTGAACCCCCGTTAGGAAACCTTTGCACAAGGGACATCAGGGTCTTAGAGTTTAAAGTTGTGGTTAGGTTTCTACCTTAATTACTTTCTTGTACTTGCGGATGCTTGCAAGGGGTATAATCACAAGTATGTATTAGTCCTAGGAAGGTCGGTACATTAGCACAGGTTCACCCACACAACACTTAGCAAACTAAAGAAGATTAATCAACTATATGAAGCGAAAGCACTTGACGATATTCCCATGTGTCCTCGAGAACGTTTGGTCATCTTAAGTAATACAACCGGCTTGTCCTTTGCTAAAGAAAGGATTGGGCCACTTGCTGCATTTATTCTTATTGTCTTTTATTTACTCGTACTTTATTTACTTGCATTATCAAAAACCCCTAAAAATCCGTTTGCTAAGTATTTGCAGAGAATTCCTGATCCATACCACTCATCAACACCTTCTGCTCCTCGTTGGGTTCGACACTCTTACTTATCGAAAATACTGCGATACACCCCCTATACTTGTGGGTCATGAAACAACTCCGGCTCACGACATCCAAGGTGCCCCAAGTGTGGCCCCTCATCGTTTCGTACACATACGGTGTATGGTGACTACCTCTGACTCCTTGATCCCTATCGGGAGTGTGGAAGTAGATCTCCGGCTTGGAATCCCCGCAGCGCAACGGTGTGCTGTAGGTGCGCCGTCTCTTGCGCGAACATTCCTTTCATGGGACCATGCCAACGCGTAGAGACAACTATGTAGAGAGAGATGGAGGAATTATCTAAGGAAAATGCCTTAGAGAACATCTCAAATTATCTGTCTAATCCCACCCATGGACACCCCTTTATATAGGGGGAGGGAGGTGTGCCCTCCCCTTTGGGTTTTCCATGTGGGACTAATCAAGGGAGAGAGGGGGAGGCGCCATGGGCCTCATGGGACAGCCGGCCATGGGTGGGCCCCACCCCACGCACAGCCCTAGGCTGGTTAGGTGGGCCCCATGTGGCAGCTAGGCCTTGGCCCCTTTGGCCCTCGGCCCTTCCCTCTTGTGGTTTTCCCTCATGGGTCCTTTTCCCTAGGAATTTGGCTCATTAGTGGAATACCCTTTCAAATTAGATTTTAATATTATATTTAATACTAATTACATTAATTAAAATGTAAATACATGTTATAAAATCTGATTTGACCCGAAACACTTTTCGGTTCCCTGTCGATTTCCTCCGAACGATTTTGGAACTTCCCTGAACGATTCCGGTTCTCTCACGAAACTTTTTCGGTTTCCTCTTCTCTTTCATATGGTGATTCCAACTTACAGAGGATCTCTTGCTGATCGTACCCTTAAGTGTATTTCCCCATGGCTTGGGAATGGCACAAACGTGATCTCCATCAATGATCAATAGCGAGACCATGATGACCATAATGACCCCTGTGCATTCCACGATGATAATGTCGTTTGAACCGTAAACGTTGTTTCCCATTCCCTTTGGCACTTGATACATAGTTCACCCGAGATTTGATCTACGGTATCTCCATACCTTCGTTTATCTCGTTACCGATGAACTTGTTTTCTTGTTCCCATGTCGTTGCATTCCGTGACCCAGTCACACGCTTGCAAGCTTCGTTAATGCAACACACCGAGATGGCCACAAATGTATCTATCTGTTACATGGATTGACAAATCCTGGTCTTGATATGTACTCTTCTACATGTCCCTTCGGGAAACCTGAGCGGCACCTTTTCGATCATCCAGTTATAGTATGATACTTAATACCATCTAAGCTCCCTCCAGAATGGTGATTTGTGTTATCTCACAGTTTAAGGATTAGGTTGTGAGGTTTCCTTAGTTTATCATTAATGGTGAACTTTGGAACCATATCTCATTATGATACAACTTGTTGGGCTGTTTGTCTATCACATCGTTCAACTAATGGCATGACCTCATTGTCAATTGGCATTAATGCCCATGATCTCAAAACCCTAGATCATCCTCATGACCAATGAACTAGTTCGCTAGAGGTAACTAGAGACTTGGTTTGTTTACATACCACACGTGTATCAACGTTTCATATTAATATAGTTATAGCACAGAATGAAACGTATTATGAACATAAGAGATATATCAAACAATACACTTTATTATTTGCCTCTACGTCATATCTCCTTCAGTCACCCACTTACACTAGAGTACAAATAATCTAGCTCACATTTTACTCAACATAAACCATATCACATATGTGTTTATTCATCATGCATGCTTATGAAAAACATCCTGTCCATGTTCTGTTTTACCAGATCATTATGTCTGCAAATCGTTAATGTCTTCCTAACTTTGACATTCATACCATTATCTCATAATGGGTTGAAGTATTAGTTTGTTGACAAAGTGAGACTTTGTTTCTAGTATTTACCATGACGGTCGCTTTCACAGTTGTCACTTAAAATTTGAAACACACTTAGCACTCCTTTGTGTATGTATATATAGTAGTTATGGCAACAAAGTGAGGTCGGTATCTAGGAGCCAGCAGTGACGTTAGATTAGCTACAACGAGCTTTCTCATGGGCACTGTGTCCTGGGACACACCCTCTGCATAAAGACAAACTAGTCCCGCCACAACAATATACATCACGTTAGATGGTGCCCTTATACTTCTTTATCTATGTAGATTTAGTGCATGAAATGCAACTATGCGCCTTACTTTGCTTTTTGCCATTTAAGGACAAACTTAATTCTAGTCAAGTGATTAACTCAAGGATCACTTTAAGACATGTTCTTACAGTTAATAGCTTGTCCTTCCAACTAGAACCTCAGGTCACATTACATCGAGTATACAATATGGTTGTATGGAAGAACCTATGACTGAGGCATAGGAGATGCAACACATCTCTTTCTTTCTTTTAACCATGGTTGCATTACTGAGACTAATGCAATGCTTCATACAAGTAAGAACTTCTTTCTTACCTTGTTCCATTCTGAATTACTTCAGAATCTTATCTAGGATATTCTTAACTTCTTCAGAATCAAGTCCAGAAAGCATTCAACTATGATGTATTATCTCAGTTACAATATGATACTTGATACCATCTAAGCTCCCTCCAGAACGATGATTTGCATTATCTCACAGTTTAAGGATTAGGTTGCAAGGATTCCTTGTAATGTTGGATCTTAGCTACATAGTTTTAGCTAGAGGAAAAAAAATTAGTCATAAACAAATTAGTACATTCCTCCCACGATTTAATAGTGACCTTTGGTAGAGCTAGCAACCAATCCTTAGACTTTCTTCTAAGAGAGAAAGGAAACAATCTTAATTTAATATCATTTCGATCTACATCCTTAATACGCATCATGTCACAAAATTCAGTAAAAGTGTTTAAGTGCAAACCCGAATCCTCATCATATGTGCCCCCAAATTGGTTTTGTTGAACCAAACTTAAAAGGTTAGGCTTTATTTCATAGGTTCTCGCATCAACAACGGGCTGAGTGATAGGTGCACATATAAAATCATCAGTGGGAGTAGTATACTCCCCAAGTCTCTTTTGAGCCATGGCTCTTATATTTTTGGTAATTTTTTAAGTGAAGAAAACAAATAACAAGTAACTAATTTTTTTTGGGTTTTCAAATATATAACTAGAAAGTAAACTAATAACAAGAAATAAACTACAAACAAATAATAAAACTGAAAACAAGGTCTCTAGTGACCTTACCAGGATAGCGAAATTGCTTCCCCGGCAACGGCGCCAGAAAAAGGGTTGATACCTTCGATCCACATTCACGGATGTAGTATAATAACTTTTTCCCTAGAAGACCTAGGTTTAATCGAACCTTGGAAAGCAATTCTAAAAGGAAATAAAAAGGACACGTCTATAAGACTTTGTTTCTTTGTTTTACCTTAGTTTACCGGACCAATCTAGTTTACTTTTATAATGGATTGCATCAATAGATGGAGATAGGCCAGGAATAAAGATCCACCTATAGCTACACATCATATGGGATAAAAGATAATAATAAGCATAGTCATGTGTAATGGTTGAATAGGGATAATCTCTTGTGGGCAACACATTCTAATATACTAGAGCCTCCGTGATGCAGCGGGCATAGCAATAGTCTTTTAATTCAACCGAGTGCACCACGAAGCAACGTGCTACAAACGATTATTAAGTGTAAAACACAGATCAAAGCATTAGTGGTGATGTTGTTGTGATCCCAAATGGGTCGCTAAACGAAGACCGTACTATCCTTTCTATCAGTGGGGTTCCTATGAGATCGCCGCTAGCCAAGTATCTCACCTCAAGCCTTTATCAATCTATGGGATGATGGGTATCTATAAGTTCATAGATCGAGGCAAGAGACAAAAAAACAAAAGATAGAAATCTCTATTGCAAACAAAACACAATACTCCCATGAGTTAGATGCACATAATTGCTGCGAGGTTTCTCCCCAACCCACAGCATGTGAGGATTACTCACTCATAACAAATAGATTAAGGATAGAAAACATTGTGCAAAATACTTAGATTGAAATCAATATTCTTACAATGGTCGCCAAATCACAAGGAGATCTAAAGTACAAAGCAATGGCTATGGCTAATGGAGGGGATGGATGATAGAAGTGATGAACAATGGCGTGGATCTCCTTTGGTGATGTTGTGATGTAATCTGAGAATGGCGGCTCTCTGGCTAGCGGTTGGAGCCTGAAAATATATAGGCATCTTCATGAAAGTTATAGGGTTTGACGAGACGAAGCCATCGCCACATGGTACGAGCGAATGATGTAGGCGGGCCCTGCCCGTACCAATGGTCATTAAGCTTGCTGACGCTAGCGAATGACTCCCCAATTACTTGGCCGTGTGGACTTACTCAAAAACCTTCATTATGACTCCTGATTTCATATTAAAAAGCTTGATTTTCTGTACAACACAATTCAAAACAAGGTTTTACATATCTTTGCAATTATTAATCATTAGTGGTAAGGATTGAGAGTTTCTTGTCAATTGCTTAACCAAAAACAATGTTTAAACGCGGTGTGACTTGGGGACTGCCTCCACCGCTTTCGTGGTAGCTGACTAGACACGGCAGTAGGGGCATACTTGGCCCAGACGAGCCCGGCCGAGCCTAGATTGTGGTCCCGGTGAAAGGGAAATGGACGCCGCCTAGAGGGGGGTGAATAGGCGTTTTAAAATTATTACGGTTTAGGCTCTAATAAATGCGGAATAAAACTTAACGTTTAATTTATCAAGCCAAAACCTATATCCACTAGTTTCACTAAGTGCACCAACAACCTATGCTAAGCAAGACAAGCAACAAGGTGATAGCAAGATATAGTACTTCAAGCATGATGGCTATCACAATGTAAATTGCATAAGTAAAGGGCTCGGTTGAGAGATAACCGATGGACGCAGAGACGATGATTTGTTTCCTGAAGTTCACTTCCAAATAAGCTACGTCTCCGTTGGAGAGGTGCGGGGGTGCAATGTACTTCGAACACCACAAATGGCTCACCTCGAGGTGTGGTGGCTCGATGCTCACCCAACGCCACACAAGGCCTCACCCCAAGATGCGAAGGCACGCAACCTACCGATGCCACAAAAGGCTCACCCTATTCTCCCATGAGCTCGCCACAAAGGCCTACTCACGTTCCACTATGGGACACTTGAGGGCGGTCACCGAACCCGTACAAGGCTTGGGGCAAACTCCACAACAATTGGAGGGCTCCCAAGAACAATGCCACAAAGGCTACAAAGCCACAAAAGGCAACAAGGCCACAAAAGGCTACAAGACCACAAAAGGTTAACAATCCAACCACACAACCATTTAGGGTTCCAAGAACCCAAGAGAGACAAGCCCAAGGGCTTGAACTCGCCGAATCTCCGAGGAGAACTCAAACCTATGCACCAAATGCAAGAGGCAAGTCCTTCACTCTCAAATTCCACCAAAGCTACAAAAGCTATTGGGGGAATAAGGGAGGAAGAACACAAGAGGAGAACATAAAACTCTCCAAGATCTAGATCCCAAGGATTCCTTCACAAAGAAGGGATTTGGTTTGGTGGGGCTTGTAGATCTAGATCTCCTCTCTCAAATCCCTCAAAAAGATGCAAGAATCGTGGGAGGGAGAAGGGAAGAGGGCAAGCTTTTGAAGGTCAACAATGGAGGAGAGAGAGTAGAAGAGCTAGCAAAATGACCTCCAAAGTTGGGGAAACTTTTGGGAAGAGGGGGCCCTTAAATAGGGCAAGAGAAATCTGCCCGTTTGGGCCAGATTCGCGCCCCACCGGAACTACCGGTGCCCCACCGGTACTACCTCTAAATATAAACACAAGATACAGAAGAAAAACGAGATTTACCGGAACTTGGGCCGGTACTACCGCTCAAGCAAAAAATGTTGGACAGCATTGCACGAAAACTTCAATAACTTTTGACTTCGGACTCCGATTTCGATGATCTTGGGCTCATTTTGAAGAGAACAAAAATCTCTACAATATTATGCAAATAAACATCATAGTCCAACAAGAGAGGATAAAAATAAAATGGAGAAAGGTATGACCTCTCAGAAGCGACGAACCGGTAAAAACTCTAGAACCCAAAACACAAGAAGTTGAGCTTGGAAACTCTAATTGGGATGAAACCAATTTTGTTGGAAAGATAATAAAGAGTAGAATCCAACAAAAGGTGGAATATTGGGTATCACCAAGGGATAAAATACCATGAATATATATGTGAGATACCTCCCAAGGTGTGGAGCCGGAAAAACCCGCAAGATCAAAAATGCAATAAGATATGCAAGGGAAATCCGTTTTTGATGAACTAGAGCTTGTTATGAAGATAACCACAAGCTCTAGATCCTCACATGGACAAGAACCAAACAACAACCAAGAAGGATGATGCTATGAATGCAAAGGTTTGAGCTCTCTCCGAAAGATACGAACGAGTCACCCACTCCAGAGCCCCTCTTGATAGTATGGCTATCTATCCTAAACCTGGTCTCCCAATACTACAAGAGACCGCTAAACTAGAAACCCTATCAAGATCATACCTTTGCCTTGAGCATCCCACTTGAGATTGATGTAGACGATCTTGTCACCTTCAAGATGGAACACCTTTCTTGATTGCTCTAGCTTGCTCTTGCTTGATGAAGACTTGCGAATGGCTCCCCCATACTCCATGGGGAACCCACTTCTTTGACCTTGTCTTCATCACTCCATGAACACCGAGGATGGCAAGCTCCAAGCATGAGATCTTCTAGAGATGGTGCATATTGAGCTTGCACTTCATTTCTTGATGATGTCTTGAAGATAGCCATGAGGAACTCCATCTTCTTGTTCTTCTTCTTCAAGACATACTTGATCTTCTTATTCTTATACTTGATTCCAAAAGGCCCAAAGCCCTTGGACAATGCTTCTTCTTTTTCATCCTTGAAACCAACACATGGTCCAAGCGATGCCAATGGACAAACCTACAAGTGAGACTCAATTTGCACATTAGTCCATAGGGATTGTCATTAATTACCAAAACCACACATGGGGGCATACATGCCCTTTCAATCTCCCCCATTTTGGTAATTGATGACAATCCCCTAGACAGGGTTTAAATATAGAATTTAACGAACAAAAATGGTTGCCCCAACATCAAATACTACACAAGTATGTGATGTTGGTACAACCACAATATATAGAGCAAACTCCCCCACAATCTATGCATGCGTGATGAACTTGAATTTCATTGCATAGATTGCCAACCATTATTGGTGGTTGAGTTTCCTCTATATATTAAACATGCCAAGCAACAACAAAGATGCAAGAGCATGCAAGGCTAATGCTTAAGAACCAACACAAAGCATAAACCAACTAACCTTAAACCCTCTAAAACTTCTCCCCCATTGGCATCGATTGCCAAAATGGGTGCAAAGTTCTAAACGGCCAATATAGTGAGAATTCCTCCAAAGGTGTGCATATGCACATATACAATGATGAATCCTTGGGAGGAAGTAAAACTATATTGAGGACCCAAAGATTGCAAAAAAGAAAAGAAAGAGAAAATAGCTTCAACAAATGAAGCGAGCAACCCAAAAGACCCAAAAATACCAATTGATAACAACAATTGATACAAAAAGAAAAAACACAAGATATAATGATACGGACAAAAGAGTGTTTAGATGAAATAGGGAAGCTCCCCAATCTTCGTGCACAATATAGAATCATTTGAATGCGTCATGCACAAATATGGAATCCTCACTCCCCCATGGACATTTAAACCTCAAACAAAGATAAATACAAATGAGCATTCTTAAGTGAGTTAGAGAAGCTCCCCAAGGATTATGCACCAATTATAATAATTATATTTGGAAACAAAGTGCACAATCATGGAATCCTCACTCCTACAAACTCATTTAACAATACACGGCAAGAGAGATCAAATCATGAGTGCCCAGAGATGCAAACAAATGGGACAAGCACTCATAGAAAAATAAATTTGGAAGCCACCGAAGAATCAACAAGTAATAAAGGGTGGTCTCCAAGGAAAACAAAAACAACCAAAGATTTATCTTCTCTTGTGTGTATAAGTTTCTAGGTGGAAAATATCACAAAGACATATGCCCACAAAGAAACATGCACACACAAAATAGATACACAAGAAAGCACATGAACAACAAAATGAAGTCATATAATGTATCAATAGGATTTTTTGCTTGAAAGCATGGCCAAAGGCCCAAATATATCTTATTGTACATAAATGATCTTCAAACACGGACACTATACATACATTACAACAATTACCAAGGGAAGAATGGAATAGTTGGAATATATGGAGAAAAGTAACAAGTATCACAAATAGAAATCAACGATGCAAAATACTCACTATTGCACATGAGAGAAAATTGAGGAAATGATAGGCAATATAATTGCTAGATTGACATATTTGGGATAAGTGGATCATGGTCATGATTTTGTATAGTCCCCATTATATGCACTCATCTCAACATACTCACATTTGCAATAGAGATCACTCCTAAAAACCAACAAAAGAAACACAACATATGCAAAAACACAAACTCATGCCAACAAGCAACCTACAAAAGGTTGGAAGCAAGATATGTATGCATGAGAGAGATACTTGTTACCGAGATATAAATGGTATAATGTAGAGGATATGAATTCATTGATCATCCTAGCTTGACTCCTATTGACATGTAGGCACCACTTCTTCCTAATGGATGAGACAAGCATCCAATATATCTCCAATGTACCTAAAACACAATTAAGTACACTATGTTACCAAACAAATTGGGTCCAAAGTAGTTAGTGCAATTACAATATATAGGAGAAGCTCCACATAAATATGTGCATATTAATATGAAATTGAATTTCATGCACATCTTAGCCGATAGGATTTGGTGGAGAATCCCCTATATATTGGATCAAGAAAGCAAGAATGCTATGATATACACATGTAGTAAATAACATGCACAAGACTCTCAAGAACCAAAATGAGATACAATTTGAACTAAAACACCAAGTAAACCAAGAAGTAGCACACAAGAGTGTGACACGACAAAAGGTGTCCAAATTGTATCAAAGATCCAAATCAACACATGAAAGGATGCCAATTCAACAAATGAACAAGGCAAAAGCCAAAGCGCAAAAGATGCACAAAACACACAATGCTCAAGGATTTATCTCATTCTTAAAAGATGAAAAGAAGTAACAAAGAATGAGACAAAGCCAACTCCCAAATAGAGCAAGATTCCAACACATAAACCAAACTCTCTACACTTTTCATGATGGCACAAAGTACCAAAAGAAAAGATCAAGCATCCAAGCACAAGAAACACTATGTGGATCAACACAAGAATCATAAAAGGAGTGTTCTAGATAATATAGGAGAGCTCCCCCATGAATGGTGCATTATATTGAATTTTCTTTTGAATGCAAAATGCACACAAAAGAGATCATCACTACTGCCTACATTAAATAAAACACAAGGGAATACCAATAAATTAAAATGATCCACAAGAGGCAAGGAAGACATGGGAGAAAAAGAAAAGAAATCCTCGGCCAAAGATAGGACAAAGAAAAACAAAGGCCAAAGTGAACATGATCAATAAATCCTACCATATATGGAGTGTCACTTGTCCAAGGACAAGAATTATGGGGAAAGTTTTCCCGAGGTAGTTTGCAAGGAAATCATGATCATATTCACACAAAGAAGCATGTAACAAGACATAAAAGTTATGCTTGATTCTTCGAGAGAGATTCTTGATAGCTCCAAAAAGTCACACAATCAATAAAGATTAAGGTAACTTGAAGCAAATGGTTTCCATGGAGGATATTGAGGTCCAAATATGAGGAAACACATATCAAGAAAAACTCTCACAAACAAGATCCAAAAGATGAGCAATAAAATCAATCCAAAGTAATTGGAACTTGTTTGAGCTAAATATGCCACTTAGGAGCTAGATAAATATCAATATCAATTCTAAGTGACACTACCTCAAATGTCCACATTTTCTAGGTTTGTAATATGCACAAAGCATATGACTCCCCCATAATGTGATAAACCAAGAAATCTCGACAAGAGGCAAAAAGATCAAAATGGAGATGATTAATGGACATTATGGAATTCAAATTTTTCATGAGAATGACATACCACATAGAGACAAGATAACATGTAATGTCAACACTAAGTGGTATTCCTCATGTACACGCATTTTAGGATTGTGGAATGCCCAAGCATAACACTCTCCCATAAATGGGATAGTCCATTAATCTCTCCCAAGAGCCAAATGAGATACCAAATGAATTCAACAAGGCTCAAACACAAGAACACAAATACATGATGTGCCAACCATCATACACAAAACTACTTGATAACTCAATATAGGTATGAGGGAAGCACAACATGTACAAAGACATATAAAGGTACAAAACCAACACATGCACAAGGGAGAAAGTAACTTTCAAATTAAAGGAGTTGAGCACATGTTACCGCAAGGAGGAACATTGGATATAAGGTAGAAGCAATATAATCCAATTGGCTTGACTTGACAAAAATAAATAATGAAGATCCCTCAATTCTTCATAATGTAGCCAAGCCCCCAATGCCCTCCAACAACACCTATTGATCAAGTTTTAGCTTGTTGGTCCCTAACCAAGTTGGGTCCTAAGAGGTTAGTCACAATAGGCTTGGCCATCCAAATGGTTCTTTTCTTGAAACCATGTTGGGCACCAACATATTTGGCAAACACATTGCCCACCTCATCCTTACCAAGAGAATATGCATCATATATCAATATAGGTTTCGATGAGGAGTTACCCATGGTGCATGAGGAAGAAAGGTGCCCCTTATCGCGGCAAATGTAGCAAGTTCTTCTCTTGCTATCTTTCTTCATGGAAGATGCCACCCCTTGAGGAAGAGCTTGAGTCTTGGGAAGAGGACCGCTTCTAGCTTGAGGTGGAGCTTGAGGCCGCTTCCCTTGTTGCTTCTTCTTCAATGGGCAACATCTCACATGATGGCCTTCTTCCTTGCACTTTAAGCACACAATGTTGGCCGGATTCTTCACTTGACCTTGGCCATTATTCTTGTTGCCCTTGTGCTTCAACATGTTGGTGGGCTTGTTCTTGATGTTGGAGTTGTATCCAAGCCCACTCTTGTCATTTGGGGATCTTCGCACACTCAAGATGTTCTTGAGAGTGGTCTTCCCTTCATGACACTTCTTCAAGTCATTCTTCAAAGAATTGACTTGAGTCTTGAGCTTCTTGTTTTCCTCTACATGGTTAGTATCAACAACAATACTAGAGGAAGTAGATGCTACGTTGTTAGATCAACAAGGCAAGGGATGCAATTCATCACAAGATATAGCAATAACATGAGTGGGTGAATTACAAGGACTAGCACATGGCAATATGACACAAGGAGTAGATGTAGTGCTAATGTCCACATGACGCTCACTAGATGTTACCTTTGATACAATAGCCTCATGAGCCAACTTTAGACTACCATGGGAAACTAGAAGGTCCTCATGCGAGCTTGAGAGCTTAGCATGACTCTCTTCCAATTTCCCATAGTTGCTAGTTAACAAAGCAAGTTGAGCACATAGCTCAACATTCTCATTAACAATAGATGCTTCACAAGAGATAGAGTTAGTAGCATAAGCATCATCAATAGTAGTGAGAGGTGAGGGCAACTTGGAAAGCTCTTTAGTGTATGAGGCTTTAAGTTTCTCATGTGACTCGGTGAGTTTGATGAGCTCCCCCTTGATGACCCTAGAGCCATTGTTGAGGTGCTCAAAATCCTCAAGGAGTTTGGCATAAGCAACTTCAAGCTCATCATTCTTAATTTGGAGGGCACTTGCCACCTCAAATTCTCTATCATGAGATTTCTTCACTCTAGATAGCTCTAGAGCAAAGGTCTCCTCAAGAGATTCCTTGGTGGTTTGTTCCTCTTCTAGAGCTTCATTTAGGTTTGCAATGTCATTAGCATACTCACGCTCAAGACTACACATTTTTTTCAATTGTGTCCTCATGCTCATAAATTAGTTGCTTACTTTCAATGGCAAAGTTCAATATTTCAATGAAAGTGGAGCAAGCATTTTTATCATTGTGAAGAGCACGAAGGACTAGCTCCCCCTTCTCTTTTAAAGAAGCAGCATCATCATCTCCTACATCTAAGTCAACATTCACATCATCATGAGGTGCATTGGGGTCCAAAGGAGAAGTTACCTTTGATTCCTTAGCCATGAGGCATAAGTGAATGTTGGGAGAAGGTGATGATGGGGGAACACATGAAGCTCCAATAGCAACCTTGCCTTGGCCCACACATTCTTCGATTTCCTCTACATGGTTAGCAACACAAGTACTATAGGAAATAGAAGCACATTTATCATGGCAATAAGGCAAAGCAAGCATATCATCATGAGATATATTCAATCCATTTCTACATGATATGCAACGGCAATCAACACTAGGGTGTAAATCACATATAGTCCTACAAGTGTTCATGCCCAAAGATACAACATTGCAATGAGATAGATATGGAGGATCATGAATGGTAATCTCACTATCCACATTGCAAGTTCTATCACCACTCACCATATCATTACCTTGTGACAACTCACATGTAGGTGGAGTGGAGGAAGATGAGAACTCACAACGGCCGGAGGTGGATGGAATACAATCATCCTCATCAATCTTGGACACATCATATTTTGCTTGAAGCTTGGTCCAAATATCATGAGCATTCCTAAAAGGCATGATTGAGGAAAGAACTACAAAGCTCACAACATTAACAAGCACATTAGATGCTTGAGCTTCGAGATAAGAGTTTGTATCCTCCTCCAAAGATAAATTTTGGGGATCCTTCGGAGGAGACAAGCCCATATCTAGAATTCGCTCAATATTTGGGTCAATGACCCAGAAATGACTAAGCATGCGAATACGCCAAACATCATAATTTGTGCCATCAAAAGTAAATGTGTGAGAGTGCACTAAACCCCTAGGAGACATCCTTACTCTCGAGGCAGTGAAGCCTAAGAAGCGAGAGACCTCGCTCTGATACCAATTGAAAGGGAAATGGACACCGCCTAGAGGGGGGGTGAATAGGCGTTTTAAAATTATTATGGTTTAGGCTCTAATAAATGCGGAATAAAACTTAACGTTTAATTTATCAAGCCAAAACCTATATCCACTAGTTTCACTAAGTGCACCAACAACCTATGCTAAGCAAGACAAGCAACAAGGCGATAGCAAGATATAGTACTTCAAGCACGATGGCTATCACAATGTAAATTGCATAAGTAAAGGGCTCGGTTGAGAGATAACCGATGGACGCGGAGGCGATGATTTTTTTCCTGAAGTTCACTTCCAAAGAAGCTACGTCTCCGTTGGAGAGGTGCGGGGGCGCAATGTACTTCGAACACCACAAGTGGCTCACCTCGAGGTGTGGTGGCTCGATGCTCAGCCAACGCCACACAAGGCCTCACACCAAGATGCGAAGGCACGCAACCTACCAACGCCACAAAAGGCTCACCTTATTCTCCCGTGAGCTCGCCACAAAGGCCTACTCACGTTCCACTATGGGACACTTGAGGGCGGTCACTGAACCCGTACAAGGCTAGGGGAAACTCCACAACAATTGGAGGGCTCCCAAGAACAATGCCACAAAGGCTACAAAGCCACAAAAGGAAACAAGGCCACAAAAGGTCAACAATCCAACCACACAACCGTCTAGGGTTCCAAGAACCCAAGAGAGACAAGCCCAAGGGCTTGAACTCGCCGAATCTCCGAGGAGAACTCAAACCTATGCACCAAATGCAAGAGGCAAGTCCTTCACTCTCAAATTCCACCAAAGCTACAAAAGCTATTGGGGGAATAAGGGAGGAAGAACACAAGAGGAGAACACAAAACTCTCCAAGATCTAGATCCCAAGGATTCCTTCACAAAGAAGGGATTTGGTTTGGTGGGGCTTGTAGATCTAGATCTCCTCTCTCAAATCCCTAAAAAAGATGCAAGAATCATGGGAGGGAGAAGGGAAGAGGGCAAGCTTTTGAAGGTCAACAATGGAGGAGAGAGAGTGGAAGAGCTAGCAAAAATGACCTCCAAAGTTGGGGAAACTTTTGGGAAGAGGGGGCCCTTAAATAGGGCAAGAGAAATCTGCCCGTTTGGGCCAGATTCGCGCCCCACCGGAACTACCGGTGCCCCATCGGTACTACCTCTAAATAGAAACACAAGATACAGAAGAAAAACGAGATTTACCGGAACTTTGGCCGGAACTTGGGCCGGTACTACCGCTCAAGCAAAAATGTTGGACAGCAATGCACGAAAACTTCAATAACTTTTGACTCCGGACTCCGATTTCGATGATCTTGGGCTCGTTTTGAAGAGAAGAAAAATATCTACAATATTATGCAAAGAAACATCATAGTCCAACAAGAGAGGATAAAAATAAAATGGAGAAAGGTATGAACTCTCAGAAGCGACGAACCGGTAATAAAGAGTAGAATCCAACAACCCAAAACGCAAAACGCAAGAAGTTGAGCTTGGAAACTCTAATTGGGATGAAACCAATTTTGTTGGAAAGATAATAAAGAGTAGAATCCAACAAAAGGTGAAATATTGGGTATAACCAAGGGATAAAATACCATGATATATGTGAGATACCTCCCAGGGTGTGGAGCCGGAAAAACCCGCAAGATCAAAAACGCAATAAGATATGCAAGGGAAATCCGCTTTTGATGAACTAGAGCTTGTTATGAAGATAACCACAAGCTCTAGATTCTCACATGGACAAGAACCAAACAACAACCAAGAAGGATGATGCTATGAATGCAAAGGTTTGAGCTCTCTCTGAAAGATACGAACGAGTCACCCACTCGAGAGCCCCTCTTAATAGTACGGCTATCTATCCTAAACCTGGTCTCCCAATACTACAAGAGACCGGTAAACTAGAAACCCTATCAAGATCATACCTTTGCCTTGAGCATCCCACTTGAGCTTGATGTAGACGATCTTGTCACCTTCAAGATGGAACACCTTTCTTGATTGCTCTAGCTTGCTCTTGCTTAATGAAGACTTGCGAATGGCTCCCCCATACTCCATGGGGAACCCACTTCTTTGACCTTGTCTTCATCACTCCATGAACACCGAGGATGGCAAGCTCCAAGCATGAGATCTTGTATAGATGGTGCATATTGAGCTTGCACTTCATTTCTTGATGATGTCTTGAAGATAGCCATGAGGAACTCCATCTTCTTCTTCTTCTTCTTCAAGACATACTTGATCTTCTTCTTCTTATACTTGATTCCAAAAGGCACAAAGCCCTTGGACAATGCTTCTTCTTTTTATCCTTGAAACCAACACATGGTCCAAGAGATGCCAATGGACAAACCTATAAGTGAGACTCAATTTGCACATTAGTCCATAGGGATTGTCATTAATTACCAAAACCACACATGGGGGCATACATGCCCTTTCACCCGTTTTTTTAGGTTTTATCTGACTAGCTAGCTCGTGGCTTGACTCGGTTTTTTTGGAGTTTTAGATGACTAGCTAGCTCGTGGCTTGGGAACCAAACGCCCCATATTAGCAACTTTAGAGTTGACTAGTAAAAGTGCCCGTGCGTTGCAACGGGATTAGAATGAATCGAACATGCTAGGTTTGTATTATCTTGATTTTTGATGTACCATTGTTTTAGAAGTATTTTTTTCCACCAAATTTCAATTACCTAGGATGTCTCACTACACAAAAATTCAGAGAAAAGTCTATATCTATTAATATTAATATGAAGAACTTGTTAGGAATCTAGGCATTTTTCTGATTATATTAATCCAGGAATAAATCATGAACATGATGTGGACACGCTGATACTTGATTATGTAACTATGCAATACTAGGCAAATCGTAGAGACATCTACAGGAATCACTAGTACTATGCACATCGAAATTAGCAGAAGAGGGATAAGCATGTAGTACCCTCCAGTAGGCCAATTGGCCGAAACAGCAGCGGTCACGACAGCAGAGGCGGTAGCCTCGTCGGCTGCCCTGTTCTCAGTGGCAGCCGGATCAGCAATGGTAGCCATGACGGTGAAGAAGGCGTTGATGTAGTGGAAGTAGTCGAACGTTGGCGAGCAGTCGCGTAGGAGACGCTCCCCAAAAACCTAATCGCCCCTCTCCCGTACAGGATCTCGAGAGGGCATGGTTTCGGAGGCCTGCTCACCCGTCAGCCGTGTACGCCGCGGACGGGGTGGGATCACCGGAGGCAGCAGCAGTGAGAGGAACGACAAGGGAGAAGGCATCTGGTTCTGTTCTGTATCTACAATGAAGGACTAAAACGCCTGTAATAAAGTACTAGTAACGCCATCACTTAAGACAAAACGTTTAATCCTAGTAACGCCAGCACTTAAGACAGAACGTTTAAGCAACGCGCGCGTCGTGACGAGGCGTGCGTGCGTCGGAGGAGGAGCGCGCGTGTGGGGCTCCTCTTCTTTTTCTCACACCACATACAAATGGTAGAAGAGCTCACCTTATATGTTGGTGCTCATCTCTCCCCACTAGCAATGTGGGACTAAACTCCTCCCACTTGTCTGCCAAGCATGAATGGGCCCTTAGAGATTTTCAGAAATTGTTAGATGGACCTAGAGTCCACCCTATATTTCAACAGAACTGAGGAATGCTCCTTCTCGTATTTATATTGCGGCTTTGTCATAATAATATCCATCGCCTCTATATTAGGCATTGAAAAAGAAGTAAGTTTAAACCTAGCTTGTTTTGAACTCAGTACGGCCAAAAGTTAACTTTTTGAGCTTTGACAGCGACTCCCTGTTTAGATATTTTCTATTCTCCGTCTCTACATTATCTTGTATAGTTCATCTTTTGGTATTGAATATGTAACGAGCTCCTATTTTCCTCTCAAAATTTCTCCAGTTTAATCTCAAAATCAGCAGCAAAATCCACCAAATCTCCAAATTTGAAGCACAAATCCTCCAATCAAATCATTTTGTCAGCCGAATTTGCTTGTATGCATCACTTGGAGTTATAGACCCCATGCACTCCAAGAGGAAGCAACAAGACGACCTGTACCATGAGATACGCACATTTTTTCGTCCAAAAACAGCTGGGCAGGGGAGTGCCGGTCGGGCGGGCGTCCTTGCATGCGTATTCCCGGCTCGCGTTCCCGAGAGATGCAACCAGGCTTGCGCCCTTAGTAGGGGACTTGGCCAGTGCGGGTGTCACGGCTCGCTGACGCGCGTCCTTGTCTCGCGCATGGCCGTGCCCGCGGGTACATCTGCAGCTCCACAAACGATACGTATGGCTCGAGCAGCGACATGGTCAGGGACTCCGATGACAGCGAAGAATCAGCGACATTCGCGGGCGCTGCTAAATTCTGGCCGCTATTCTAGCAAGTCCGGCCACACCGCGGACCGGCTTACCTGACCCCACTCTTTACCCAGCCGCGGCCTTCCCCGGATTTCGGCAGAACGCCTGCGTCCCGCCTCTTGCTGGAGTTGCTCGTCCCAGAGTCCCTCCCGTCAACCACATGTGGTGCTCCAAGTCGTCTCGCGTCAGCGTTTTATTTAAATACTAGCTGAGTGTCCGTGCGTTGCCACGGTTAACGGAATTTTTTCCGTCACACACATATATATTATATTATGAAAAACAATCAAATTTCAAGTAAAACTTTCATAAAACATTGTTTTTGAATGCATAAAGCTTAATTATGTGAAACTCATGAGAGCTTTGGTTTCCACATGTAGGGACACGGCAAAAGAAAAACAACTATAGGCTATTTTCTTTATATGTTCTGAAATTTTAAAAATATAGCTAAACAAGTTCACTATGAAACGACTAATAACAATATCCTAAAGCCATCGTCAATGGAGAAGATAGGGAAGCAGGGACACATGGTGTAGGCCATGCTTGTCGGTAATCCATGGCGAGCGTGTGGTGTGCAGGAAAGCCGGGTAACGGCAAAGTCGGTGACCTCTGTGTACCTTTTTCTCATCTAGCACCACACTTAAGCACTGGTTACTCCCGATCTAAGAACCCATCAATTGAACCATAAATCTTCACCACACTTAAGCACTGGTTACTCCCGATCTAAGAACCCATCAATTGAACCATAAATCTTCACCACACTTAAGCACTGGTTACTCCCGATCTAAGAACCCATCAATTGAACCATAAATCTTCAAGTTTGACTAAAAAAGCTAAACCTCGATGGAAGTCTTCCATGATTTGCATGCTAGATTCGGTTTGTGCTGATTTTGCGGATCCACGTGTATGTGAGGAGCATGTAGTTTACCATCGCTAAGTTCATGGTTGAATTGTGAGGATGAACAAATGTCATCTGGTTTTGGTCATTTTCTATCCGTTTGATTCGGTTAGACGGCGGATGCAAGGGCTCAAGGTACCTGATCTCAGTCCATCTGGTACATATCTCACGAAAAATAGGACAGTTTATGTGGATCTGGTAGAGAAAGCAATCATACCTAGAGTCGAGAAGAGATTATTTGTACGACATATACTCATTTGCCAGCAAGGGCTCTTGCGGACCTACAAAGTAATGGAGAAATATAGCAAAAGAAAAATCATCTAAAATCATTTTTCGCCTTTCTTTTCACATGCCATCATTTCGATTGTTGCTTGGAGTTTTAATTTACCTATAAGAAAAACTAAATGATAAGAGCATAGATTAAAAGCTAGCAAAATAATGCTATAATACCAAGACATATGCTCTCATAGATTATTGAACAGCACTGCAAAAGTTAAAGTCTTGTAGTCAAATCGCCATACACGTAGATTTCAATTTTTTTCTTGTACAACTCATTACTTATAAGCAGAAAACTTTAGTACTTCTACCGTGTTTCTCTGCATCAAATTGGAAGCACAGTAGAAGAAAATCAATTAGCTAAATAAATAGAACGACCAATTTTTCTATCTAAGTCATGGAGTGTGTCTCCCTATACGAGTAGGGTAAAAAAGATAAATTTGACCATTTATCTAGCTGATTATTAGATTAGTTTAAATCAGAGGTAAGCTACTGAACCTGACTCCATTGATGAAAGGATTCCAGCGAGAGAGGTAAATGGAATAAATTTACAGCATCAGATGTAGAGCAGAACTTTGCAACCAATCTGTCTCTGGCTCTCTCTGAATGTCTGGCTAGTAGCAGCAAAGCAGAACCACGGCAAGGAGTAGAATCAATAATTAGCGGCAGCACAAGCGCGGTATGCTGGCATCCCTTCTTCCCCCACGCGACCCACCTCTGATCCCCATCTCCTCCCTTCCCCATCTTTTTTCCCTGCTTCACCTCTCAAGTAGCCAGCCACTAATCTCCCGTGCCTCCCCTCCCCCTCCATCGAGCTCCACACAGGCGGAGGAATGCGACCTGCTCGAGCTCCGAGGAGCGGAGGTGCGCGACCTGGTCAAACTCAGCCAGCATGCCGGGTCGCTAACAGTCCTGAGAGCCTAGCGTGCTCACGGCCACGCTCTTCTGCGCTTCTGCACCGGCTTCGAGGACCCGCCTTGTTGGAGCCGGAGGAGGGCGTCCTCGACATGAACTGCAGCTTCCGGGAGAAGCGTGGGCGGACCTTGGCGGCACAAGTATCTCGCAATCCATGGCGCGGTCGCCCTCAGGCGAGGTGCAGCCCTCAGGCACGAGGCTCCTATCCCGGCCGATGGCAGCGATTCTCCAAGGGAATTGAATCGCTCGGATTGATATGAATCAACAAGGATGGGGGCGGCAGGGAAAGAATCTGGGGCGATGTAGCAGTGGCTCTGGTTGAGGCCAGAAAACCAAGATAGGGTTTGGCGGCGCTAGTCGGCGGCTAGTCATTGTCGAACAGAAGGAATCGGCGGCGCGTTACGGCGCCGCTACTTCGTCGGCGGGCAGCGGCAATCCAAGACGGGTGGCGGCGGCGCACGATGGGGAAACGGGGAGGCGAGGGACGAAGGGAGAGATGCTGTATGCGGCAGCGAAGGAACCGCTTATTCACTTAGCGGTGGCAGACCACGTAATACCTTCAAACAGTCAGGGGTAGATTCGTCCAAACAAAAAGCGGACGGAAATTTTGAAGACAAACCTACCTCAAAAAAAATTATAGTATAGAGATAGAGATATATCAAACCGTGCAGTTTAGCTCGGCTGTGGTAGGCGGTGGTAAAATGTGTAATTGTCTCTAACTGGCAGGGGTAAACCTGTCCGAAAAAAACGGAACCCGTAAAAAACACTTCATACTTTATTATTAGGTATAGATACCAAATTGGGACTTGGATATATATTTTTATATCAACAAAATAACCATAACATGCTATTCACTGTGGAACATGGCTAGAGTGAAACCGCCTAGACGAGCACATTGGACAATATTCTTAGGGCATCTCCACCGGGCCAACCCAAAATGTCCGCTTCTGTCCGTTTGAGTCAGGTCGCGAGGGGATTTGGGTCGTGATCTGGCCTGTCCGGCCAACCGCGTCTAGCGGCGCGACCCATCTGTCCGCGGTTGGCAAATAGGTCCTCATCGACGCCGGCGCCGATATATTTCTAGTGTGTTCCCGCCGCCCTGCTGTCTCCCGTCTTTCTTTCCCGTCGGAGTGGTAGCAGCGACGCACATGGTGTCATCGAAGATGCTGACGGTGAGCATTGCTTCGACTTGAAGATGATGAAGTTTCCCACTTCGATTTGGTGCCGTCGGGCGAACTCCTCCCATCTGTTGGCGAGGAACATCTAGGCGAGGCGGTCAAACAACACCTTGACCGGCCACGCGTCGGTATTGACACCGGCCGCCCGCAGCATGACCTTCTTGGGCTCTGCACTGTCGACCAGCGACGCGAATTTGCGGGGAAGGAGCATCATGTCCTGCATCATGCCCGAGTGGATGGTCACGGAGAACTCGAAGCCAACGAGGATGATGTCGATTGGCTCGAGCTTGGGTGACGACGGTGGTGAGGGAGAGCGTGGTGGCGTACTTCTCTGACCGCGTCCTCCGCGCCTTCCTCGATGGCCACGGCCATGACCCGGTGTTCGTCCTAGACGCCCTCCCCTCGATCCAATGCCGCCGGGCAGTAGTAGAGAATGGGAGGATAGGAGGGAGGAGAGTGCGGTGTGGTGTGGAAGAAGATGGTTGCGGGTGGACTATTAAAAAGGACCGGCATTGGATGCCGACGTGGAAGCCGAAACGACAGCATTGATGTGTGGCGGCAGGAGCGCAGGCGTCGGGCGGCCCCAACAACGGCGCGGTCAGCCTTTGGAGCAGCCTTCCTCTCTCCATTGACGCCTAGTGGAAGAAGGCCGTTGGGTCGCCAAGTGGCCCCTCGGTCCCTGATACGTTGCAAACGTATCTATAATTTTTGATATTTCATGCTTGGTTTATATCTACTTTCTTATGTTTTGTCCACACTTTGGAGTATTTCTATGCATTTTCTGAAACTAACCTATTAACAAGATGCCACAGTGTCAGTTGCCTGTTTTCTGCTGTTTTTGGTTTCAGGAAAGTCAGAAAATCAATATTCTCGGAATTGGACCATACAAAAGTCAAAATCGATATTTTACCCGAAGACTCACGGAGCCAGAAGACGAGACGTAGAGGGTAATTTTGTGCTTCACGGTAAAAATTCTTGAAAAATATCCTTACGTTGGTTTGAACTGTAATCTTTTGTGCTTCTGTCCCAGGTTGTTATCTAACTTCCGTTAGTTCAACACTTTTCAATTTGACCAACATAAGGTCTTCGAAAAAATCGATTTTTCCCTACTGGTCTGTTTTGACAGATTTCTGCCATTATTTGTATTTGCTTCTTGTTGATTTTTTTTGAGTTCTTTTTCGGAAATTGAGCTTTTTAAGGGAAAGTGCTACAGTAGCTTGTGTTTTAATGGAAGTTTTATTGGTGTTGAAACTAAACCCAAAGACTTATTATCTTGAGTACACTAATATTGCTAATAAAGATTGTGTGAAGTTTTGTATGAAGGAAGAATTTCAGGTGTATGGAGAGAATAATGTAATGAGATGAGGAATGGACTAAAGCTCAAGCTTAGGGATGCCACCCGTGTCACCCCAAAAAATATTCAAGAAGTACAAGCGTCAAAGCTTGGGGATGCCCAAGGCATCCCATTCTTCATCAATAAAAATCTCAGGTTTCTTCTAAACACTTCATTTTTATTGTTTCATACACAGTTGTATTTTTCTTGGAGCGTCTTTGTTTTTGTTTTTTGTTTGCTTCGTTTGCTTAGTTCTCTTGAATAAATTGGTTGGACCCCCCCTCTTTCATACACTCGTTTTCAAATAGTTTGGTTTGGATTGGAAAAGAGTAGGAAAAGTTCATGCTTAAATGGTAAAAGGAGCTTGTTTTTGACTGTGGCCTATGCTTTGTTATGTCATGCTTGATATTGTTTTGGCTTTATGCTTAGTGATCTTTGCTGTATCATGACATGTTATAAACAATTGAGATTACTTAATGTGCCTTGGAAGAATCATGCATTGTTTTAGCATATTAAAGCATAGTATTATGGTATTCTCCTTTGATGCTTTATTTGGGTTGACTTGGCGCATGCTCACACCATGTTATGACTATCCCAAGTCACCATAGCCTTTATCATCCTTTAGTTTTTTACTTGTAGTATCACTTTATGCTTTGATCAATGATGTTTTGTCGCTCTGCATGATTATGGCCATTATTGCTCTCTTAGTTTGTCGCTCCCAGTCTTTTGCTAGCCTCCGCAACCAAGTATGAGTTCCACTCATGTATCCAACTCCCTAAACCAAGTTATTCCAAAGAGTCCACCATACTACCTACTACCTTATGCTATTCCAAGTATATTCATGTTTTTGTTTACCTTCCAAATTAAACTTGTTATGAGAAAACTAGTGATTAAAGCTCTCACGAACTTGATGGCACACTTTACTTTTCTTGCTCTTAATAAACTTGAACCATTGTATCGTCTATGTTGTATATGCTTGCACTTATTTGTTGGGGATTAGCAGAACCATGCTCTCATGGGGAGCGCTTTCAACATTGCACTTGTACTTTGTACCTAGTTGATATCATGCTCTTTTGTCTATGGATGTCGTCGGTGTGAAATGAAAGGGGAGCTTGTAAGTCCATGGAGTTATGTATATGTGTTAGAGAAATGCCTAGGACGCTGGTCTAATCCATACTGTCATGGTGGAAACTTGCAGTGTAACCATAATGAGCTGTCTATGAAGCATTCTTCTTATAAAAAAAGAGTCGGATATTGAGAAAAAAAAGAGAAAAAAGAGATATATGAAAAGAGAAAAGAGAGAAAAAAGTACCATATTCCCATGGTAAATAAGAAGATTGCTGAGATGCTCGTTGTCTGCTTGCCTTGTCATTTTGATATGGGGATTCTTCCGTATCATCGGGCAAGGGGTACCCGTTGGCGGTTCTCTGTGATACACATGTACTTATAATGACAAGAACTTACCGGTGACTAAACTTGAGTAGCATGAGGAGCGACCCTCGTATTCAAGGGACATGAGATTTCTAACTTATACTTCGTCAAGCATATACACCATAGTTTGTTCACTTTAACCTTAATCACTTCAAGATGCTTATGATAGGGGCAATGAGAGCTGAAAGCTATTAAGTACCATAATTTTTGGAAGCTCTTTCTGAAACTTGAATCCCTGCTTCCTTCTACGAAGGCCTTTCTTTTACTTTTTTGTTGAGTCTCCACCTTCTACCTTTATGCACCTACTTTGAGAGCATAGTGGTCATTCTTAGTTCTATGTGCATTGTCCCAAGACTTGTTGATTGATGCATAACTTTGATATTGCTTGTTTTAAACTATTTGCATCTAGTCACTCTTATGAACTTTGAAGGTGTCCTATGCATTTATATTTGCTACTCTATGAGGGACAAGCTAAATGCCAATATGTTATGTTTTCTTTATGTGAAACAAACAAACGTCTTGCAAAGCATTGTTATTCATTAATCTTTTGTTTGTGCCTTTTCATGTTGCAACATAGTTTTTTGTCCTATTGTTAGAACTTTATCTTTCATGTTATGATTGAAGTACTATGATCCCAGCTATCAATGTTTTACAAATACTTTGATCAAGTTTATGATGGTGCATGTCATCTCAAAAATTATTCTTTCTTTTTATCACTTACCTACTCGAGGACGAGCAGGAGTTAAGCTTGGGGATGTTGATACGTTGCAAACGTATCTATAATTTTTGATGATCCATGCTTGGTTTATATCTACTTTCTTATGTTTTGTCCACACTTTGGAGTATTTCGATGCATTTTCTGAAACTAACCTATTAACAAGATGCCACAGTGCCAGTTGCCTGTTTTCTGCTGTTTTTGGTTCCAGGAAAGTCAGAAATTCAATATTCTCGGAATTGGACCAGACAAAAGCCAAAGTCGATATTTTATCGGAAGACTCATGGAGCCAGAAGACGAGAGGAGAGGGGCCACACCATATGGTGGCGCGGGCTAGCCCTGGCCGTGCCACCAGGTGGTGTGGGCCCCCTGGCCGCCCACCGATCTTGCCTCTTCGCCTATAAGATGCCTCCCGATGCAAAAACCCTAAATCATCCAGGCTCCAGCCATGAAAAGTTCCACAGCGCCGTCGCCACCGAAGGGGAGATTCAGGGGACAGAAAGTCTCTGTTCTGGCACCCTGCCGGGACGGGGAAGTGCCCCCGGAACCATCTCCATCGATCTCCACCACCATTTCCATCATCGTTGCTGATTCCCATGATGAGGAGGGAGTAGTTTTCTCTCGAGGCTAAGGGTTCTACCAGTAGCTATGTGTTCATCTCTCTCTATGCATGATCTTATTGAGATCATGAACTTGTAATCTATAGATCTACCTTGCTACTCAAGTGTTTTAATAGATCTCTGCTCTCCCCATGTGTGTGAAGTTGACAGTGTGCACACCATGGTGGCACTTAGATTAGAGTTCTCAAATACTTGTTATGAGTTATATTTAGAGTTGGATGTCTTTTTGAAATTGTGGTGTTTGTTTGAACCATCTAGTGCTCAAGGTGACAATGTGGGATTATCTAGATGTGGAAAGCGAATTTTGAGGTGTGCTGTTATAGCTTACCATGGATTAGAGTGTCCAACCGGAGAGTAGTTCAGAGTAGTATCATAAAGAAAAGATATTTATGTGAGAGTGTTCACTAGTGAAAGTATGATCCCTAGGCCTTGTTTCTAAGCATTGAAACACCGTTTGCAACTAGATCTGTTACATGTTTGCTTTGCTTTCATCTTTTGCCTTTAGTCTTTTCCTTTCATCAAGCTATTTTCTGGCATCATTACCACTTATAATTATCCATACCACTTGTATTTTACTATCTCTTCGCCGAACTAGTGCACCTATACACCTAACAAGTGTATTAGGTGTGTTGGGGACACAAGAGACTTCTTGTATCTTGATTGCAGGGTTGCTTGAGAGGGGATACCTTTGACCACTTCCTCCGTGAGTTTGATAAATCTTGGGTGGTCCACTTAAGGGAAAACTTGTTGTTGTTCTACAAACCTCTGCACTTGGAGGCATAACAACTGTCTACAAGAATAGAAGTGCGTAGACATCAGTCCCGCGGGAGGACACGCGCGTTGTCCGGACCGACGCTACAGTTGTCCAAATTTGATGCACGGATGGGTCAAATCGGACACGTTGGTCTGGATTGGTCGGCTGGAGAGGCCGTGCATGTCCTGTACGTCCGTGTAGACGCGCTCGGAGGGGTTGGGTTCGTACCGGTGGAAATGCCCTCATAGGACAGACAAAAGGAGAGTGGAAGGGAGCGATTGAGATACAAATGCGAATACAGAACACTCCGATTCGATGTGCCTGGTTCAAATGGACTGCATCTTGGGCGCAGAAGAAGATCCTGCAGACTGCGATGCTGATTAACCTGATCGTGACCGGGCCGTGTTTGTGGCGGACTGGTGGGATGGACAAACGACGTGCTTCCTCCCATTTTGATCTGTCAGAAGCAAGAGTCTAACTTTTGTTCTCTCGAGAAACTCCAAAATGATGAGCAAGTATCCCTCAGCGACTATGAAGAATTCTAGCCGCACATCTCGCAGGAAAATAAACGCGTCATCTCCATCATTATGCCCAACTGGATCACAAGCGTGTGGTACATTTTAGTCTGACGAGTCATGCTGGATCACATCGTCTGAATACTGAATTTCAGCCATTCCTCCCCTG
The DNA here is from genome assembly GCA_916181665.1 of Avena sativa. Taxonomy (NCBI): domain Eukaryota; kingdom Viridiplantae; phylum Streptophyta; class Magnoliopsida; order Poales; family Poaceae; genus Avena; species Avena sativa. Next base: position 450,275,522 of record OV702295.1, on the reverse strand, counting down.
AAGGACAGAGGCCATTGCCATGGCATCTCCTGGCGGCTCCGGTGAAGCACAAAAGGGCCAACACCCTCAGCCCTCCAGCTCTTGTTCTATCTCCAGGTTAGTACATGCTGTGCTAGAACGTTGTTCTCTGTCTAAGTCTGGCCAGCTACCTCCCAGACAAGGATGCCGATTAATACATCTGGTCTTCTTCCTCTGCTCTTCTGCGGGGAAGACACATCTGATATTGTTCGGTCCAGCTTTTTCTAGTACTCACTTTGATCTAAATTAATTGATTTGGATTTATCTAGATTCGGATTTATCTAGTACTAAAACATGTCTAGATACATCCGAATCTAGACAAATCCGAGTCAATTAATTTGGATCGGAGGGAGTAGCACTTTCAGGTTAAGAACACCGCAAGCAAGTTTTATCCTCGATATGATGTCATTTAGCAAAATTACCCATTGTCAGCCAATAGACCATCCCAAGCCTGGGGATTTGTTCAACTTCCAACAGCCTTCACAAGCACATGGTAGAACACCCCTACAGTTGACCTTTAAAGACTGCACCGAATAAAGCACAGACGAGTGGAACTCCCACGAATAAGAATCATCTTCCTCGGAGAAGACACTAGTTTTAGCAATGATTGCATTAAATTAGGACCAAAACTTCACCTAAAAGTTCATTAAAGACTCCTACGACCCCAAGCATCAGTAATACAGATGTAGGCTTCATTCAGAAATTTATTAAGACTACAGTATTGAAAATATAAGCTAGAATTTCCAAATCAAGAATCCTCCCATAATCAAGTAGATCTCCCATTACACAATTTCCAAGAATAACCAATCTTTGCCGCTTGACCACCCATAGTATCCCTTTCCAGAAAAGAGAACCTTCATCTGAGAGACAAAAGATATTTGAAATTAATCGTATCTTTTCAAAAATTTCCATTATCTATACAGTTCAAAACAAAAGTCTGCACTATAGATTTTGTATCAAGAAGCCAACAAGTACAAATTCAACTCTTTCAAATTGGGTTCTCTAAGGTCTCCAAATTCATACCAAGAAGATAGCAAGCATAAGCACATATTGCTCCTTGTGCATAACATGTAAACAATCTCTAACCTATAGTTTTCCCTTGATATGTGAAAAGTATAATATTACCGAGAATATTTAACATGTCAAATTGAATGACATTATCTTAAGAATCTATGGAATCTTTCAAATCTATTTCTGAGCGGGCGTAGTATTTTATCATATTTGCTCATCCATAAGGGTTTTCATTTTTTTACCCGCAGAGATAGTAACATGGCTAGCAAGCTGCAAAAGGCAGCAAGTCTAACCATCCAACTATTACAAGGAATTACAGATAATTTCTCTGAGATGCGAAAAATTGGTCAAGGTGCATATGGAACGGTTTACAAGATAAAAAAATTATACTTGGTTTTCAATGATATTTTACTAATGCGTTAAGCAACATATATACTCCTTAATATAAATTGCAATTTTACATGAGTCCTTTCTTAATTGCACAACCATTTCAATTGGTATTAAGGAGTATACATGAGTACTTTGAACTAAAATGTGACTTTAAAACCCAACCTAACCTTATACTTACATGTTTCTGCTTTTCAAATGATATTGGGTGCTGATAATAGATCTTGAATAGGGGGTGCACGACAATGGAGAAGAGATTGCTGTGAAGTTACTTCATAATAGTATACAAGGAACTGACGATGAGCAATTCAAACGTGAGTTTGAAAACCTTATGAGGCTCGAGCATCACAACATTGTACGGCTAGTTGGTGTTGGGTCTGCAGCATAGAAAACAAAAAAATTCTATGATGAGAACTATACGCCAAGATCTATCTACTAGATACAGAGCAACGGGTGGACATACATCCATGGAGAACTTACCCTCGAAGACAACGAGTTTTGTTAACGAGTAGGAACTCGTGGTTGATGTAGTCGTACGCTTGCCGATCTCAAAATCGTGTGGAAGTCCGAGCGCCGCAAATCAGCAGCGCATCCGTCCTCGCACACACGTTCAAGCCACCGGACAACCTCCACATCCTCGCTCTAGGGAATCAGCGGAAGCAGCAACTCCTTCTAGACGCAAGGCCACCGGGAACATGTATCTCGCTAATCCGAGACCATGGGAAATATCTAGAGGGGGAGAGAGATCCTTCACGAGAAGGTGTGCTTTGTGAGGGAGGAGAGGGAGGCCTTTTATAGGAGAGGGCGGCTCCTCCCCTCCCATGGCCGGCGGCAAAAAGGAGGGTGCCCCCCACCTCTTCCTCATTCATGTGGTGAAGCTCCACTCACATAAATTTTGACTCCACCCAAAATTCCACTCACATGCATTAAATTTTCACCAAATTTAATGCAACTCTCAATTAATAAAACTCTTTTATTTTATTATTCAGAATTTTGTTAATTACTTTAATTAACAAACATTCACATAAAACCCCTTGCAACGTTTCAATATCACATGCAGAACCACTTTCTGCAATTTCACCCGAAACAATTCTAGTTTCTATCGAAACAATTCCTGTTTCTATCGAAACATTTCCTGCGCTTTACAAACCTTTTGTCTGAAACATATGTGCTCCTAAATGGTGTCCGACAACCCTTAAGTGTGTCACCCTACGGTTCGCGAATAATGCAGACATGATTGAGACTCCTCTCAAATCAATAATCAGAAGCGGGACCTGGAGATCCATACTGACTCCTACACATTCAACGATGACTTCTGTGATCGTGAGAACCTTTAACGCTAGTAAATTAATACCTTTGTCTCATGATATAATACATGTCCAAGATTCGATCATCGGTATCCAAATACCTAGTTTGATCTCGTTACCGACATGCACTCTTTTCTCGTTCCCGTGATATAACATTCTAGTGATCACATCACTTGCTTGCATGCTATCTTAATGTGATATCACCGAGAGGGCCCAGAGTATATCTATCCGTCATCCGGATTGAAAAATTCCACACTTGATCCATGAGCCTCAACATAACACCTTCATAGCACTGAACCCACCTTTATAGTCACCCTGTTACGGTGTGACATTTGATGTTATCAAGATACTCTTCCGGTGTTAGCAATTAATATAATCTCATGGTCTAAGGACTAAGATTACTTCGTATGATGTTATAGCAATATAAACATAATGACTTTGATCGGAATGCTATACTTCGGATGAATGTTCATCACAGCATTTCACAAATGTTGTGACCTCGTTATTAACAACATCCAATGTCTATGATCAGGAAACTTTGATCATCTTGTTAATCAATGAGCTAGTCTATAAGAGAGGCATAACTAGGAACTCCTTTTTGTTTATCAAACACACATGTATTGATGTTTCCTATCAATACAATTATATCATGCAAAATAAACATCTATCATATACAAGGAATACATAATAACAACTTTATTATTGCCTCTCAGGGCATATTTCCTTCAGTCTCCCACTTGCACTAGAGACAATAATCTAGTTTACATAGTGATAAATCTAACACCCATGGAGTTCTGGTGTTGATCATGTTTTTCCCTAGGGAGAACTTTAGTCAACGGATCTGCTACATTCAGGTCCGTGTGCACTTTACAAATCTTTATGTCTCCATCCTTGACATGCTCGCGGATGGAGTGAAACCGGCGCTTAATATGCTTGGAATTCTTATGAGACCTTGGTTCCTTGGCGTTGGCTATGGCTCCATTGTTGTCACAATAGATCACCATTGGGTCCAATGCACTAGGAACCACACCTAGTTCCGTTATGAACTCCTTCATCCAAACCGCTTCCTGCGCCGCTTCTGAAGCAGCAACATATTTCGCCTCCGTCGTTGATCCAGCCACCACAGGTTGTTTGGAACTCCTCCAACTAACCGCTGCTCCATTCAAGAGAAATACGTATCCGGATTGAGACTTAGAGTCATCCGGATCAGTGTCAAAGCTAGCATCAACATAACACTTAGCGACTAGCTCTTCTTCACCTCCATATACAAGAAACATATCCTTAGTTCTTCTCAAGTACTTAAGGATATTCTTGACCGCTCTCGAGTGTTCTGAACCTGGATCAGATTGGTACCTACTAGTCAAACTAATAGCATGTGCCACATCCGGTCTTGTACATAGCATGGCATACATTATAGAGCCTATGGCTGAGGCATAGGGGATCTTATCCATTATCTCTCTTTCTTCCACCGTAACCGAACTTTGAGTCTTACTCAATGTCTTGCCTTGCAACATAGGTAAGAACCCCTTCTTACTTCCGTCCATATTAAACTTATTTAATATCTTATCAAGGTATGTACTCTGCGATAGCCCAATTAGGCACCTTGATCTATCTCTATAGATTTTAATGCCTAATATATATGAAGCTTCACCAAGGTCTTTCATCGAAAATTTGTTGTTTAGATAACTTTTAACACTATTTAAAAGATCTATATCATTTCCAATCAATAATATGTCATCCACATATAATATCAGAAATGCCACATTGCTCCCACTCACTTTCTTGTAAATACAAGCCTCTCCATAAGTTTGGACAGATCCAAACTCTTTGATCCACCTCATCAAAGCGGAGATTCCAACTCCATGATGCTTGCTTCAGTCCATAGATGGATCGCTGAAGCTTGCACACCTTATCAGCATCCTTAGGATCGACAAAACCCTTAGGTTGTATCATATACAACTCTTCTTCAATATTACCATTGAGGAACGCAGTTTTGACATCCATCTACCATATTTCATAATCGAAATATGCAGCAATTGCTAACATAATCCTAACCGACTTTAGCATCGCTACGGGAGAGAATGTCTCATCGTAGTCAACTCCTTGAATTTGTCGAAACCCCTTTGCGACAAGTCGAGCTTTATTGATGGTCACATTACCATCAGCATCAGTTTTTCTTTTGAAAATCCATTTATTCTCAACGGCCTTTTGATCGTGAGGTAAGTCCACCAAGGTCCAAACCTGGTTTTCGTACATGGATTCCATCTCGGATTTCATGGCTTCTAGCCATTTGTTAGAATCAGGGCTCATCATCGCTTCTTCATACGTCGCAGGGTCACCTATTTCATCAATCATGAAATTCGTAACAGGATTGTCGTACAGTTCAGGAGCTACACGTGTCCTGCTTGACCTGCGAGGTTCGGCAGTATCCTCTTTCGGAGTTTCATGATCATTATCATTTGCTCTCTCTTCATCAGGTGAAGTCAACTCCGAAACAACTTCCGGTGCTGTGCCACTCGCCAATTCATGAAGAGAAGGTTCAATAACCTCTTCGAGTTCTACCTTCCGACTACTCACACCTTTCGCAAGAAACTCCTTCTCAAGAAAGGATCCATTCTTGGCAACAAAAACCTTGCCCTCGGATCTATGATAGAAGGTATACCCAATCGTTTCCTTAGGGTATCCTATGAAGACGCATTTTTCCGCTTTGGGTTCGAGTTTATCCGGTTGAAGTTTCTTCACATAAACATCGCATCCCCAAACTTTAAAAAATGATAGATTAGGTTTGTTTCCAAACCATAATTCATACGGTGTCGTTTCAACGGATTTAGATGGTGCCCTATTTAAAGTGAATGCAGCGGTTTCCAGTGCATAACCCCAAAATGACAGTGGCAAGTCAGTTAGAGACATCATAGATCGAACCATATCCAATAAAGTACGATTACGACGTTCCGACACACCATTATGTTGTGGTGTTCCGGCAGCCGTGAGTTGTGAAACTATTCCACAGTCTTTCATATGTGTGCTAAACTCGTAACTAAGATACTCTCCTCCATGGTCGGACCGCAGAAATTTGATCTTTCTGTTATGATGATTTTCCACTTTATTCTGAAATTCCTTAAACTTTTCAAAGGTTTTAGACTTATGTTTCATTAAATAGATATATCCGTATCTACTCAAATCATCCGTGAAAGTAACAAAATAATGATATCCACCTCGCGCCGACACACTCATTGGTCCACACACATCAGTATGTATGATTTCCAATAAATCTGTCGCCCGTTCCGTTGAACCGAAAAACGGCCTTCTAGTCATCTTGCCCATAAGGCATGGCTCACATGTATCAAATGATTCAAAATCAAGTGATTCCAAAAGTCCATCAGAATGGAGTTTCTTCATGCGTTTAACACCAATATGACCTAGACGGTAGTGCCACATATATGCAAATATATCATTATCAAGGTTAATCCTTTTAGCATCAACATTATGAATATGCGTAATACTACTATCGAGATCCAACAGAAATAAACCATTCAACACAGGTGCATGACCATAAAAGATATCATTCATATAAATCGAACAACCTTTGTTTTCAGATTTAAACGAATAACCACTTTGCATCAAACACGATCCGGATACAATGTTCATGCTCAGTGCAGGCACCAAATAACAATTTTTTATATTTATAACTAATCCCGATGGCATATGGAGAGGCAGCATTCCGACGGCGATCACATCAACTCTTAATCCATTGCCGACCCGCATCTTGACCTCATCCCTTGCTAGTTGTCGCTTGTTCCCCAGCCCCTGAACCGAGTTACATATATTAGCAACCGATCCCGTATCAAATACCCAAGTGCTACTGCGAGTACTATTCAAGTACACATCAATAACATGTATATCACATATACCTTTGTTTGCCTTGCCGGCCTTCTTGTCCGCCAAATACTTGGGGCAGTTGCGTTTCCAATGGCTAGTCCCCTTGCAATAGTAGTACTCGGTATCAGACTTAGGGCCAGTTCGGGGTTTCTTTTCAGGTGCGGCAATAGATTTTCCGCCCTTCTTTCCCTTCTGCTTGCTTTCTTGTCCTTCCTGAAACCGATGGTCTTATTGATCATCAACACTTGATGTTCTTTCCTAATCTCCACTTCTGTAGTCTTAAGCATTGACAGAAGCTCAGGAAGAGACTTCTTCATGCCCTGCATATTATAGTTTATCATGAAGCTCTTGTAGCTAGGTGGCAGAGATTGGAGAACATGATGTATGCCTAAGTCAATGGGAATCGTTATTCCCAAGGACACAAGCTTATCGGCATACCCAGACATTTTGAGTACGTGCTGACTAACGGAGTTGTTGTCCTCCATCATGCAGCTAAAGAACTTTTTAGAAGCATTATAACTCTCTATGGTAGCACGGGTATCGAAAATCATTTTCAATTCTCCCATGGTATCAAAGGCATTGCCATTTTTGAAATGCTTTCGAAGCTCTAGCTCTAGCCCATACAGTATGTCGCAATGAACTAAGTTGTGGTCCTCCTAACGAGTTATATAGACATTCTTTTCCTCGTCAGGAGCATCAGGAGCTGGTGGTGGGCCTAGAGGCACCTCTAGCACATATTGCTTTTGTGCAGCAGTGAGGAGAATCCTCAAATTCATAGCCCAGTTGGTGAAGTTGCTACCATTCGCAGCAAGTTTCTCTTTCTCCATGAACACATTGAAATTAAAAGCAGGTGGTGCCATCTACAAATAATTTTTGAAGTTTATTTAGACTAAGTTTATGATAGATTGAGTTCAACTAATCCAAATTACTAATGAACTCCCACTCAAAAACGACATCCCTCGTGTCTTTTTGGTGATTACATGAACCAAATCCATTACACCAAGTCCGATCATCACGTGAGTCGCTGTAGCTTCAAAGGCGAGCATCTATATGGGCATCATATCAACTATATGACTCATGCTTAACCTTTCGGTTCGTGTTCCGAGGCCATGTCTGTATATGCTAGGCTCGCCAAGTAAGAACCTTAGTATTCGCGTGTGTAAAACTGTCTTACACCCGTCGTATGAAAGCATAGAGTCGAGAACACCCGATCATCACGTGATGTATCGAAACACGATCCATAAAACGGTGCATACTTAAGGAAGAACAGATTTTATCTTGATATCTAAATGAGGGATCATCTTATAATGCTACCAAAAGCGCAAAACTAGCAATATAAGATGCAAACATCTAATGTGTAAAGTGAGATGATATGGTCCATGCATTTGATCTCTATCATTTGCATCATGGTATGATCTCTATCATTCCTTTGTGTATAAGGCCAAGGTCTATGGAACTTACACGTTAAGTGTGTTGTAAGAGTATCTATCATACATCTACTTACAACAATACCATATCAAGACACTAGCCCAGCAACGATCTAAACTAGACGCCTCTAATTTATCAATTGCACGTTTTACGTGGCTTAGGGCTTTCGGAGATAGAACCAATCTTACCTACGAACATAAACCACAACGAGGATAACCAAGTTTTTACAACGAGGATAGACACCCGCTAGCCACTTATGAAAAACTAGTTGCATGTCAGTCGTGGAACCGGTCTCATGTACGATGACATGTAAGGTTGGTCTGGGCCGCTTCATCCCACTATGCCACCAATATCCAAAATACATAGAAGATGCAATAACATGATCATCATCGCCCATATATAAACATATGTGTACTACCCGTGCAAAGCACCTACGCATAGATCTGGCTCTGATACCACTGTTGGGTCCGCAGCATAGAAAACAAAAAAAATTCCTATGATGAGAACTATACGCCAAGATCTATCTACTAGATACAGAGCAACGGGTGGACATACATCCATGGAGAACTTACCCTCGAAGACAACGAGTTTTGTTAATGAGTAGGAACTCGTGGTTGATGTAGTCGTACGCTTGCCGATCTCAAGATCGCGTGGAAGTCCGAGCGCCGCAAATCAGCAGCGCATCCGTCCTAGCACACACGTTCAAGCCACCGGAAAACCTCCACCTCCTCGCTCTAGTGAATCAGCGGAAGCAGCAACTCCTTCCAGACGCAAGGCCATCGAGAACATGTATCTCGCTAATCCGAGAACATGGGGGAATATCTAGAGGGGGAGAGAGATCCTCCACGAGGAGGTGTGCTTTGTGAGGGAGGAGAGGGAGGCTCCTCCCCTCCCATGGCCGGCAGCCAAAAGGGGGGGTGCCCCCCACCTCTTCCTGATTCATGTGGTGAAGCTCCACTCACATAAATTTTGACTCCACCCAAAATTCCACTCACATGCATTAAATTTCCACCAAATTTAATGCAACTCTCAATTAATAAAACTCTTTTATTTTATTATTCAGAATTTTGTTAATTACTTTAATTAACAAACATTCGCATAAAACCCCTTGCAACATTACAATATCACATGCAGAACCACTTTCTGCAATTTTACCCGAAACAATTTCGGTTTCTATCAAAACAATTTCTGTTTCTATCGAAACATTTCCTGCGCTTTGCAAACCTTTTGCCTGAAACATATGTGCTCCTAAATAGTGTCAGGCAACCCTTAAGTGTGTCACACTACGGTTCGCGAATAATACAGACATGATTGAGACTCCTCTCAGATCAATAATCAGAAGCGGGACCTGGAGATCCATACTGACTCCTGCACATTCAACGATGACTTCTGTGATCGTGAGAACCTTTAACGCTAGTAACTTAATCCCTTTGTCTCATGATATAATACATGTCCGAGATTCGATCATCGGTATCCAAATACCTAGTTTGATCTCGTTACCGACATGCACTCTTTTCTCGTTCCCGTGATATAACATTCTAGTGATCACATCACTTGCTTGCAAGCTATCTTAATGTGATATCACCGAGAGGGCCCAGAGTATATCTATCCGTCATCGGGATTGAAAAATTCCACTCTTTATCCATGAGCCTCAACATTACACCTTCGTAGCACTGAACCCACCTTTATAGTCACCCTGTTACGGTGTGACGTTTGATGTTATCAAGATACTCTTCCGGTGTTAGCAATTAACATGATCTCATTGTCTAAGGACTAAGATTACTTCGTATGATGTTATAGAAATATAAACATAATGACTTTGATCGTAATGCTATACTTCGGATGAATGTTCATCACATCATTTCGTAAATGTTGTGACCTCGTTATTAACAACATCCAATGTCTATGATCAGGAAACTTTGATCATCTTCTTAATCAACGAGCTAGTCTATAAGGGAGGCATAACTAGGAACTCCTTTTTGTTTATCAAACACACATGTATTGATGTTTCCTATCAATACAATTATAGCATGCAAAATAAACATCTATCATGTACAAGGAATACATAATAACAACTTTATTATTGCCTCTCAGGGCTTTACCGAAGCTCGATGGTTGCAGCGGCGGCTGTGCTCGACGATGGAGGCGTCGTCGGGCCAAGCTCGATGAGGTCGCCCAAGAGGCCGGTCGGGGCATTAGAAGGTGAAGTAGGCCAGCCATAGAGAGCCCTCGAACCGCGAGTTCGGAAGCGGCAGACTCCCTCTCGCCAAGGAGCTGCTGGCGGTGGCGACGCGCGGTCGTCTTGGACACAAAGAAGCTTATTTGATTTGGACCAAATTTCCACGGGGCTTTACCTGGCCTCACCTTTGTAATCTTGATTAATTAATATAATAGAAAAGTGCATGAGACGGAAGACCACGTGTTTTCTTTTAAATATGAAAATATGTAGCGTAGGTGCACCGGTCAGCTAGAGTGCGCGCCGGGGCTAATACATACTGGCGCACAAGGCAGCTAGTGCGCGCGCCGGGGCTAGGTAGTACTGCCGGTGCCTAGGGGTGTGTGCTCGGGGCTAAACCGAGATACCCGGGCACATGGGGTGTGCGCTCGGCGCTAAACTAGGATAACCGGGCACATGGGCTACGCGCCGGGGCTAAGATGATACCACCACTGTGAGCATTGTTGGCGCATGCTCATGCGCTGGCGGTAGTCTATTTTGGCGCGTCGCCGGTAAAGCCTTTTCTAATAGTGTCAAATTGCTGAAAATGGTTTCAGATGTAATAACGAAGTTTTATAAGGGGGTTTATGCAATTTTTTGTTAATTAAAGTAATTAATAAAATTCTGAATAAAATAGTTTTATTAAATGAGAGATGCATTAATTTTGATGGGAAATAAATGCATGTGAGTCGAATTTTGAGTGGAGGTGAAATTATGTGAGTGGAGCCTCCACCCACATGAATGAAGGGAGAGGTGGGGGCACCACCTTGGCCGCCGGACATGGAAGGGGCTGCCCCCTCCTCCTATAAAAGGCCACCCCCTCCTCCTCCTCCATTCTCACACCTCCTCATGAAGGATCTCTCTCTCCCTCTAGAATATTTTTCATGGCTTCGGATTAGTAAAGTACATGTTCTTGGTGGCTTTCTATGAAAGGATTTGCTGCTTTCACTACTTTGCTCGAGCGAGGACTCAGAGGTGGTCGGGGTACTGGACGTGTGTACTATCACGGATGCAATGCTGCTTTGTGGTGATTGACTTCATCATGATCTTGATATCGGCAAGCGAATGACTACATAAATCTCGTAACGCTTTGTCGATCTTCGAGGGTAAGTTCTCTATACATGTATATCCACCCATTGATTGTATCTAGGTAGATAGATCTTGGTGCTTAGTTGTTCATATCGTAGGATTTTTTTTGTTTTCTATGCTGCGAATCCAACATCTTGTGTGAACAAAGTGGGAACATCATAGCGATGACTCTGAGTGATCATGGTATAGCATTAATTCAAATTTAGTGCATATAACATTAAATATGCATGAATTTAAGGAAAATAACAATCAGTTTATATTACATAAAACAAAACCTATTGTAGAAACAATTAGAAAATATTAGTCATGGTGAGAGGGCATTTTCCTTATTAATGATGTTTTGGTGTTTGTTGTCAACACAAGTGAGTTTTTGTCGTGTGCTAAGTATCTTTCAGGTCTTAAAATTAAAAAGGACAAGACGGTGTTCAAACTCTCGAGAAAAGACCGAAAAAGAATCAAGAGAGTTTGCCTGTAATGGAGGAAGTCTGAGTAGAAGATTCCTTGAGTCCGGAGTCTCCGGGGTGCAGGACCGGAGAGTCCGGGTGTGGGGCCAGAGGCTCCGGTAATAGTAGATGGTATATCAATGGTATATCAATGGTAAAAGAATGGACCGGGGTCCATAGTTCACTAGAGGTGATTCTCTTTAAGATAAATAGCATGTTGGGTCAACAAATTACAACGGGGAAATTGACAGATTTGAAAAAGTATACAATGCATATACTAGACATCTTGACTCCTATGAGATCGGATTGGGCATTACAACGTTATATATAGACTGTAATCCAACTGCATCTATGACTAATAATCCACATTCTGGTTATCGTCCGAATCCCTTCCAGTATTAAGTTGTAAGCAACAGATAATTGCATTAAGAAAAGTGTGTAAAGTAAACAATACGATTGTCCCATGGACAAAGGATTGTTGTTTTATCCCTAGTAGCAATAGACATCTACAACCTTAGAGATTTCTATCACTTCCCTAGATTACTAGAGGCATGAACCCACTATCGAGCTTAAATACTCCCTCTTGGAGTTGCAAGTATCTACTTGGCCAAGATAGCTACAAACAACGGAGAGCATGCAAGATCACAAATAACATAGACATGATAGAATCAATAATCAATCTGAAATAGCATGTCAATATCCATCGGATCCCCACAAACACAACATGTAAGATTACAAATAGATGATCATGAACAGAGCTCACAAGATCTAAACATGATAACACAAAGGTGGAGAACCAACCATCTAGCTACTACATGGATCCGTAGTCTAAGGATGAATTACTCACACATCACACCGGAGGCAGGCATGGTGATGAAGATGGCCTCTAGGATTATCTCTCCCCTCTGGCAGGGTGCCGGGAAGCGCTTCAGACCCCTCCCGATCTAGGGATGAAGATGACGGTGGCTACACACTCTTTCATAGATTTTTGATCGGGTACTTAGGGTTTTTGTCCCGGGAGGATTTTATAGGCGAAGGGGCAAGGTAGGTGGAGCACCAGGGGCCCCACACCCCTGGTGGCGTGCCCCTGGCCGTGCTGCCACCAGGTGTGGCCACCCTAGTGCACCATTTCATCTCCCCTCCGGACTCCGTGTTGCTTCGGGTAAAATATTGACTTTGGCTTTTGTCCGGTCCAATTCCGAGAATATTTCCTTACTAGCTTTTCTAAAACTAAAAACAACAGATAACAGGCAATTGGCACTGTGGCATCTTGTTAATAGGTTAGTTCTAGAAAATGTATAAAAATACCTCAAAGTGCGAACAAAACATAAAAAAGTAGATATAAAACAAGAATGGAACATCAAAAATTATAGATACGTTTATAACGTATCAAGCATCCCCAAGCTTAACTCCTGCTCGTCCTCGAGTAGGTAAGTGATAAAAAGAATAATTTTTGAGGTGACATGCACCATCATAATCTTGATAAGGTATTTGTAAAGCATTGATAGCTGGGATCAAAGTACTCTAAACATGAACATGAGAGATAGAGTTCTAACAATAAAACATAGCAACTATGTTGCAACATGAAAATGTACAAACAAAAGATTCATGAATTACAATGCATCAAAAGACGTTTGTTTGTTTCACATATAGAAAACATAACAAGAGTGGTATTCAGCTTTTCCCTCATGATATAGCAAATATAAATGCATAGGACACCTTTAAAGTTCATAAGGGTGACTAGATACAAATAACTTATGACAAAGCAATATCACAATTATGAATCAATCTACAAGTTTTGGGACAATGCACATTAAACTAAGAATGGTCACTATGCTCTCTCAATTGGTGCATAAAGATAGAAGATGGAGACTCAACATAAAAGTAAAAAGAAAGACCCTTCATAAAAGGGAAGCAGGGATTTCAAGTTTCATAAAGAGCTTCCAAAAATTATGGTACTTACTAGCTTTCAGCTCTCATTGCCCCTATCATAAGCATCTTCTTTTAGGTGATTAAGGTTAAAGTGAACAAATATGAGGATATGCTTGCAAGTTATAAACCAAGAATCTCATGCCCCTTGCCTACGAAGCCCGAACCTCATGCTACACAACTTTAGTCATGAGTAAGTTCTTGTCATTGTAAGTACATGTGTATCATGGAGAACCGCCAACGGGGTACCCCTTGCCCCATGATACAAGAGCTATCCCATATCAAAATGACAAGGCAAGCAGACAATGAGCATCTCAGTGATCTTTTTATTTGCTATTTGCATAGGTTTTTATTGAGGATGCTTCACAGAATGCTCACTATGGTTATGTTGCAAGTTTCCACCATGATTAGGCATGGCTTAGGCTAGCCGCCCAGGCGTTTCTATAACACACATACAAACTCTATGAGCTTACAAGATCCCCTTTTATTTCACACCGCTGGGATCCATAAACAAATGAACATGATATCAACTGAATAAATAGTGCAATGTCGAAAGCATTCCCCATGATAGCATGGTTCTGCTAATTCTCAACTTATAAAGTGCAAGCACATACGCAACATAGATGGACCCAATGGTTCAAGTTTATTAAGTGCAAGAAAGTAAAGTGTGCCATCAAGTTCGTGGGAGCTTTAATCACTAATTTTCACATAACAAGTTTAATCTGGAAGGTAGATAAAGACATGAATATACTTGGAATAGTGTTAAACACTATGCATAGGAATTTATAGTGGACTCTATGGAATAACTTGGTTTTCTTCGGGATTGGATGCATGAGTGGGACTCATACTTGGTACAAGTGGAGGCTAGCAAAAGACTGGGAGCGACCAACTAAGAGAGCACTAATGACCATAATCATGCAAAGCGACAAAACATTATTAATTAAAGCATAAAGTGATATTACAAGTCAATAAACTAAATGATCATGGATGCTAAGGTGACTTGTTCATAGTCTTAACATGGTGTAAGCATGTGCCAAGTCAACCCAAATAAAGCATCAAAGGAGAATACCACAATATTATGCTTTTGTATGCTAAAACAACGCATGATTCTTTCAAGGCACATTATGCAATCTCAATTGTTTGGAACAAGTCATGCTACAGAAATAATTACTAAGCATAAAGTCAAAGCAATATCAAACATGACCTGATAAAGTCTAGGCCTCAGTCAAAACAAAACTCCTTTTATACCACTTATAAGTCTGACATTTCCTACTCTTTTCCAATCACCAATCAACTTATTTGAAACATCATATGAATGCGGGGGTCCAACCAATTTATTTAAGCAAAAGAAAACTAAAAGCAAGACGAAGATGCTCCAAGAACAACACAATTATGTATGAAACAATAAAAATGAAGTGTTTTGAAAGAAAACCTGAGATATTTATTGATGAAGAAGGGGAGTCTTGGGCATCCCCAAGCTTTGACGCTTGTACTTCTTGAATATTTCTTGGGGTGACACGGGTGGCATCCCCAAGATTGAGCTTTTGTCCATACTTCATCTTATCACATTATTCTTCCCCTACACATGAAAAATTCCTTCATACAAAACTTTACACAATCCTCATTAGCAACATTAGTGTATTCAAGATAATAGGTCATTTGGTTCAGTTTCATTACAAGTAAAACTTCCATTAAAACACAAGCTACTGTAGAAATTCATTCTAAAAGCTCAAGTCATCAAAGAGAACTCAAAGAGAAAGAGATTAAGTGGCAAATGCAAATAATGGCAGAAATCTGTCAAAACAGACTAGTAGGTAAAAACCAATTTTTTCGAAGACTTTCTGTTGCTCAAATCGAAAAGTGCTGAACTAAATAAAGTTAGATAAAAACCTGGGGCATAAGCACAAAATATTACAGCTCAATCCGACGTTCATAGATTTTTCATGATTTTTTACAGTGAAGCACAAAAATCTGTTTCGGGACAACAACTTTCCCAAGTCTTACTTCTCTCTCATTAGAGGTTATTCTTGGCACAAAAACCACACAAAAAGGATAAGGAGAGGTTATTACAGAGTTAATAACTTCCAAGACTCAAAAAAAGAAAAACTTACTGAATAAAAATTTGGGTTATCTCCCAAAAAGCTCTTTCTTTATAGCTATTAAGATAGGCTTAGTAATTTGAGAAGATGCTCATATAAGAAATATGAATTGAAGCAAAAGAGAGCATCAAGGAGCAAATATGATACACATTTAAGTCTAACCCACTTCCTATGCATAGGAATCTTGTAAGAAAATAAATCAAAGAAGCACATAGTAACAAGAATGGGTAGATAAAACAAGAGCAACTTTGGAACTTTCAATATAAAGAGAGGTGTTTTAGTAACGTGATAATTCTAACAACCATATTTTCCTCTCTCATAATGATTTTCGGTAGCATCATGAACAAACTCAACAACATGAATATCACACTCATCCTCCTTTGGTAAGCATGGAGGGCGATCAAATAAGGTATTAGTTAAAGAGTTACTCTTATTGGGAGGTAGACATGGGTAGCTGCTCCATTCTTCCTCCTCTTGATCATCACTCTCCTCCTCTTTTTCATCCAATGAGCTTCCAGTTTCAGCAATTTCTTCTTCCATAGGCTCCTGCAAGGCATTAGTCTCTTCCATTGGTGGAGAGCATCTATTAAGATATTCAAGAATATATCTATTTTCTTCCTTGTAATTATCAAGGCAAAATTTAAGTATATCATAAACCTCATATTTATAAGGTGCATCATCAGTATTTTCAAGCAAATAAGCAAGTTCGAATGCACCCTTCCAAGCAATAAATTCTTCAATTTGTTCCACATCATAAAAGTCATAATTTCCCTTAACATAAGATATGGTAACATCATCATTATACTCACATTGAAAAGGGAGGTGTTTATACCTCCTACAGCAACAAGGTTTATCAAAGCAATAAGTAACATTATAAGTAGAGCACACGTTTCTAGCAATGGTATACAATTTATTAATTTGTTCCCATAAGTGTTTCCCTTTTTGTGACAAGAGGTGTTCCTTATAATAATATTTTTGTTCTTCCGTGAACCCACCTT
This sequence comes from Avena sativa, assembly GCA_916181665.1. Taxonomy (NCBI): domain Eukaryota; kingdom Viridiplantae; phylum Streptophyta; class Magnoliopsida; order Poales; family Poaceae; genus Avena; species Avena sativa. Next base: position 450,258,719 of record OV702295.1, on the reverse strand, counting down.
GCCAATAAGATCTAGTTTCAAAGAAACCAACCATTGATAGAAAGCATGATAAAGCAAGACAATAACAGGCCAAAAAAATAACAACTATAGTAGGAACTAATTTTTTTGTATTTTTGATAGAAATAAACAAGCAAACAAAGCAAAATAAACTAAGCAAAACAAAAAAAAAGTAAAGAGATTGGTTGTGAGTTACTCCCCTTGTGAAGCTGTCCTTAACTCCCCGGCAACGGCGCCATAAAAAGTGCTTGATGGCTCAAAATGTAGAGCTCGTTGGGAACCCCAAGAGGAAGGTATGATGAGCACAGCAGCAAGTTTTCCCTCAGTATGAAACCAAGGTTATCGAACCAGTAGGAGCAAGGAAACAACTCCAAAGTTGTTGCTACCAACTTGGAATCCTGCACAACACAACCACAAAATTTTGCCCCAACTTACAATGAGGTTGTCAATCTCACTGGTTTTGCTAAAAACAAAGGATTAAACGTATAGTGTGGAAGATAGTAATTGCTTGCATAAAGTAAATAGTAATTAGTAACAGTAGATGGTATATCAATGGTAAAATAATGGACCGGGGTCCATAGTTCACTAGAGGTGATTCTCCTTAAGATAAATAGCATGTTGGGTGAACAAATTACAGTGGGGCAATTGACAGATTTGATAAAGCATACATTGCATATACAAGACATCTTGACTCCTATGAGATCTGAATGGGCATTACAACATTATGAAGGGAATATGCCCGAGAGGCAATAATAAAGTGGTTATTATCTTATTCCATGTTTATGATAAATGTTTATTTTACATGCTAGAATTGTATTGATTCAGAAACATCAATACATGTGTGTTTAAATAAACAAAAAGGGTTCCTAGTCATGCCTCTCTTATAGACTAGCTTGTTGATTAACAAGATGATCAAGGTTTCCTGATCATGGAAATTGGATGTTGTTAATAACAAGGTCACACCATTGGTGGAATGATGTGATGAACATTCATCCTAAGTATAGCATTACGATCAGAGTCATTATGTTTATATTGCTATAACATCATACGAAGTAATCTTAGTCCTTAGACCATGAGATCATGTTAATTGCTAACACCGAAAGAGTATCTTGATAACATCAAACGTCACACCGTAACAGGGTGACTATAAAGGTGGGTTCAGTGCTACGAAGGTGTTATGTTGAGGCTCATGGAGCAAGAGTGGGATTTGTCCATCCCGATGACGGATAGATATACTTTGGGCCCTCTCGGTGATATCACATTGAGATAGCTTGCAAGCAAGTGATGTGATCACTAGAATGTTATATCACGGGAACGAGAAAAGAGTGTATGTCGGTAACGAGATCAAACTAGGTATTTGGATGCCAATGATCGAATCTCGAACATGTAATATATAGCGAGACAAAGGGATTTAGTTACGACGTTAAAGGTTCACACGATCACAAGAGTCATCATTGAATATGTGGGAGTCAGTATGGATCTCCAGGTCCCGCTGCTGATTATTGATCAGAGAGGGGTCTCGATCATGTCTACATTATTCGTGAACCATAGGGTGACACACTTAAGGGATACCGACACCATTTGGAGCAAATATGTTTCAGGTAAAGATTTAAGAAAGCGCTGGAATCATTTCGATGGAAACCGAAATTGTTTCGGGTGAAATTGCTGAAACTGGTTCTGCATGTGATATTGAAATGTTGCAGGAGGTTTTATGTGAATGTTTGTTAATTAATGTAATTAACAAAATTCTGAATAAAATAAATAAAATATTTTTATTTAATGAGAGCTTGCATTAAATTTGGTGGAAATTTAATGCATGTGTGAGTGGAATTTTGAGTGGAGGCTTTTTATGGGAGTGGGAGCTCCACCCACATGAATGTGGAAGAGGTGGGGGCACCACCATGGCCCTTGGGTTCCCCCTCTCTCCCCTATAAAAGTCCCCCCTCTCCTCCTCTCACAACACACCTCCTTGTGAAGGATCTCTCTCCCCCTCTAGTATTATCCCCATGGTCTCGGATTAGCGAGATACATGTTCCCAGTGGCTTTATCTGGAAAGGAGTTGCTGCTTTGCTGGAGCGAGGGACGGAGGTTGTTGGGGTACCAGACGTGTGTGCGATCACGGATGCACCGCTGCTTTGCGGTGCTGGACTTGGTGATGCTGGAGCTGGATCTGATGGACGTGCTGGAGCCGGACCTGCTGGACTTCATCACGATCTTGAGATCGGCAAGTGTACGACTACATCAACCACGAGTTCCTACTCGTTAACAAAGCTCGTTGTCTACGAGGGTAAGTTCTCGTTGGATGTATGTCCACCCGTTGCTTTGTACCTAGTAGATAGATCTTGGCGTGTAGTTCACACCGTAGGAATTTTTTTGTTTTCTATGCTGCGGACCCAACAATGGTATCAGAGCCTGATCTATGCGTAGGTGCTTTGCACGGGTAGTACACATATGTTTATATGTGGGCGATGATGATCATGTTATTGCTTCTTTCATGTATTTTGGATATTGGTGGCATAGTGGGATGAAGCGGCCCGGACCAACCTTACATGTCATCGTACATGAGACCGGTTCCACGACTGACATGCAACTTGTTTTGCATAAGTGGCTGGCGGGTGTCTGTCTCTCCTACTATAGTCAATATCTGATTTACAACGAGTTGCTAATAACTTAGTTATCCTCGTTGTGGTTCATGTTCATAGGTAAGAACGGTTCTATCTTCGAAAGCCCTAAGCCACATAAAACTTGCAATTGATAAATTAGAGGCGTCTAGTTTAGATCGTTGCTGGGCTAGTGTCTTGATATGGTATTGTTGTAAGTAGATGTATGATAGATACTCTTACAACACATTCAATGTGTAAGTTCCATAGACCTTGGCCTTACACACAAAGGAATGATAGAGATCATACCACGATGCAAATGATAGAGATCAAATGCATGGACCATATCATCTCACTTTACACATTAGATGTTAGCATCTTATACTGCTAGTTTGGCGCTTTCTGTAGCATTGTAAGATGATCCCTCATTTAAATATCAAGATAAAATGTGCTCTTCCTTAAGTATGCACCGTTCTATGGATCGTGTTTCGAGACATCACGTGATGATCGGGTGTTCTCAACTCTATGCTTTCATGCAACGGGTGTAAGACAGTTTTACACACGCGAATACTAAGGTTCTTACTTGGCGAGCCCTAGCATGTACAGACATGGCCTTGGAACACGGACCGAAAGGTTAAGCATGAGTCATATAGTTGATGTGATGACCATATTGATGCTCGCCTTTGAAGCTACACCGACTCACGTGATGATCGGACTTGGTGTAGTGGATTTGGTTCATGTAATCACCAAAAAGGCACGAGGGATGTCGTTTTTGAGTGGGAGTTCATTTCTAATTTGGATTAGTCTAACTCAATTTGTCATAAACTAAATCGAAGTGAATTTGCATAATTTGTTGTAGTCATTCGCATTTGTTCACTACCTTATGCTTAGTTTTAATTGAGATAATAGAACTATAGAATTCTGGATATTTACTTTACGAACTGGTATCGTATTGTTTTGAATGTCAATTTAAAGTTTATAAGTCCTATTGCAAACTTTCAGCAAACTCTATTTACTCCATGAAGTTTAATAAGTAGTATTAAATCAAGAGTAAGAATTCCAATGTTAGTATCTAAAGTATCATGTTTGCCTCCATGATTATTGATATTCAAAAAGTTGTTTTAATATCAAGATTATATTGGAGCTGAAAATTGTTTCAGAAACCATCATGTGTGAAAGATATTGTGATATCTGAAATAATGTTTTTGGTTGCATTATGATAGAGTATAATTTAGCAAAATACATGTTCTCATATTGTATGAGAATTTGTGAATGATGGAGATGCTAGGCATCCGAATCTACCAAAAGGGTTTTGGGAACTGATATTATACTCGCGATTCTTCCTTATAGGCTATAGTAGCTTGATCATGAAAGTTGTCATGATAAGGATGAATAGAAGATGTAAGTAAAATGTTTACTACACTAATAGATTACTAAAGAATGGATTTTTGAAAGAACACCAAACATTTGATGATGGTGATCCACTTCAAAGTGCAAGTCCAAAGGTATTAGTATTTGAGTATATACGCTTTGTACCATGTGTCATGTTGATGACACCACTATTGATGTTGATAGATTCTTTTAAAAGAAAAGGAATTGCTGAAAGAGAATCTATAAAATATTTGGTAGAAAATAAAAGGTTGGAGATGTCCAACTTAGGTATATAGAAGATATACATGTTATGGCTATATTCCTTGCTTGTTAAACAATGTGGTTCTTAGATATTGGATACCGGTATTGGATACCGAATTGGTTTGTATGAAGTGTCATACAGGACAACGCAATTCATGAACTACAATGGCCTAAGTAACCAGCAAGAGAATGAGTGATGATGTTCATCAAAAACAAATAAAGTGTTATTGTGTTTTTCGTTGTCATCAAACCAAGCCTTCAAGATTTGTTTAAATAATTTTTATTTTGTTCCGGTATCATGAGAACAATGGCTGTTCAAATAATTACCGTATTCCATAAAGGATGGATGAACTTCTACAAGTCTAGTTGGAGAAATCACATCCATAAACACTATTGCTAAAATGTCGCAAGACAAATGATTGAAAGATCACTTATGAAGTGACATCGCTGTTTAAATTATATTTGAAAGAAAACATGAAGAAACTCCATGTTGATGGATTTTTGGAGTCTTTGATTTTGATCAATTGACGCATGTGAGACTTTCCTCGAGATAATTGAAACTCCGTCCATAGGCCAAAGAGGAACGGATGACTAACTTATTGGATATTATGCATGTTGATGTATATAGTCCATTATGTGTAGCCATATGAGATGGATCTTTTTGCTTCTCCAGAAATTTGAGTGAATATATCTATATATTTACTTAATAAGGAAGAAGTATGAAACATTTGAAAATTGTTCAAAGACTTTCAAGATGAAGTGAAAAATCATTGTAACAAGAAAATAAAAGAGTTTATGATTTGATCATAAAGGAAGATATTTGAGTTACAGGTTTAGCAAAACACCTAAGATTTCAGGAATTGTTCCATGAATTTGCACTTCCCGATAAACCACAGGAATATGGTATGTTCGAGAGATCAAATCAAACCTTGTTTGACATGGTAAGATCAAAGGTGTCATTTATAACACTGCCATTATGTTTTAAGGATTAAAGCTTTAGAGACTACCGCTTTTTCACTGAAAAGAGCACCATCGTGATCCGTTGAAATGACACCATATGAGTTATGGTTTGGGATAAAACCTGAATAGTCTTTTCTTAAATTTTGGTGTGCTATGCATAAGTAAAATGTTTACAACCAAAGTCGGATAAGCACGTCTTTGTAGGTTATCCCAAATAATTTGTTGGGAATTCCTCCATAACGCCGACGACAAAAGAGTTTGTCACTTAGAACGTCAAGTTTCTTGAGAAGGAATTTTTCGCGAAAAGTTAAGTGGGAGGACAATAGGACTTTGATAAGGTTGTTGAACCTTAGCTATATGTGCTAAGTAGCGCAGCGCCGGAAAGTGTCCTGGTGGTGGCCACAATGCTCATGGCTCTCGTGATTACAAAGGGTGTGATCTTGGATATTAGAGTTCCTATTGAACCATGTGGGTCGGTAAGAATCAAATAGTAAGATTTGAAACAGAAGTCGTTATTGTTTTGACAATGATGAACCGACTGCATGCAAAGAAGCGATGATGGGCCATGACTATATAAAATGACTAGAAGTCATAGAATCCGTGATAGTATCCATACACGAGAAATCAAGTTTCTGAACTTGGAAGACCCTCTGGAAAGGCGTGAAGCCTATCGGTCATGTTTGGATCTATAAAGAAATAGACATGGATGTTTGACATCTATGAAATAGTCGACATGTCGGAAAGAAGTTTACGGCAATGTTCAAGGAGTTGACTATGACAAGATATGATCTTTCATAGCAATATATAGTCTTGACGGATTAATGTAGCAACCACTACATATAATTTGGTATATGGTAGTTGAATAAACAAAACAAGGTTCTTCTAATAGAAAGGTAACCTAGGACATGTACATGACATGGTCCGAAGGGTTTTGTTAATTCAAAGGGTGCTAAAAAGGGCATGTAAACTTCAATAGTTGAAGTAAGCATAGCGGAGTTGGAATCTTCATCATGATGAAACTGTTAAAAGAGTTTAAATTCATCGGAGATGATGAAGATGCTTGCATTTGCAAGAAATTAAGTGGGAGCGCTGAGACATATTTCTAATACATTATGTAGAGGACATATTGTTGATTGGAAATGATGTATCTTGAATTGACACAAGTTAAGGATTTCATTAAAATAAGATTTCGATGAAAGACTTGGGCAAACCCAGAATATTAGGCATCAATATCTATATGGATAGATTAAGGCGCTAATATGGTTGTGCCAGACATACATATATAAGATATTGAAAGGGTTCAATATGAGATATTGAAAGGGTTCAATATGGAAACAACAAGAAAGGTTCTTTCTACATGGAAAGAATTGTATTCAGATTCAAGTGTTTCAACACTTGGTGAGTAAAATCACATGAAGATTCTGATCGATTATACCATGATATGTATATATCCAGAATGTCCTATGCTCTAAATGTTATGAGCATATACCAGAATGATTCATAAGATGATTATTGGACAATAGTAAAGATATTCTTATGATCTTTGGAAGAACTAAGAATATATCATGTATAAGTGACAAATAGTTAAAGGTAGTTCATTGTAAAGTGTTACATTGATACTAGTTTTGTCACAAGATACAAATTAAATTAGACTATGAGTGGCACAATATAATGGAAAGGATGTTCCATGATGGATTTGGATGAGTTCCAAAGTTGAGATATTGTGACGGATACTACAACAAAAGGCTAAGTATATAACTACTATAGTAGCAGCAAAGGAGGGCATTTGTATTAAGTAGTTTGTTATCAAACTAGGTGTGGTTCAAAGTGGGCTAATACTATGAAGATATATTGTGTGACAATAATATCACCATATTTTGAGCCGAACGAACTAAAGGTCTCACCAGAGGACCAAATTTATACAATGCCATCTCATTTGAGAATGAGTGATGCGTAGAGACGCAAAGACATGCAAATACACACGGATCTGAAACTGTCACATCCGGAGATTATGTTAACCACTAGCAATAGAGTATATGCAACACCAGAATGCCATAGGTGTTCAATGCGCAAAGTTTTTCAAACTAGATTATTGACTCTAGTGCAAGTGCGAGACTGAAGGTAATATGCCCGAGAGGCAATAATAAAGTGGTTATTATCTTATTCCATATTTATGATAAATGTTTATTTTACATGCTAGAATTGTATTGATTCGGAAACATCAATACATGTGTGTTTAAATAAACAAAAAGGGTTCCTATTCATGCCTCTCTTATAGACTAGCTTGTTGATTAACAAGATGATCAAGGTTTCCTGATCATGGACATTGGATGTTGTTAATAACAAGGTCACACCATTGGTGGAATGATGTGATGAACATTCATCCGAAGTATAGCATTACGATTAGAGTCATTATGTTTATATTGCTATAACATCATACGAAGTAATCTTAATCCTTAGACCATGAGATCATGTTAATTGCTAACACTGGAAGAGTATCTTGATAACATCAAACGTCACACCATAACAGGGTGACTATAAAGGTGGGTTCAGTGCTACGAAGGTGTTATGTTGAGGCTCATGGATCAAGAGTGGCATTTGTCCATCCCGATGACGGATAGATATACTCTGGGCCCTCTCCGTGATATCACATTGAAATAGCTTGCAAGCAAGTGATGTGATCACTAGAATGTTATATCACGGGAACGAGAAAAGAGTGCATGTCGGTAACGAGATCAAACTAGGTATTTGGATGCCAATGATCGAATCTCGGACATGTAATATATTGCGAGACAAAGGGATTTAGTTACGACGTTAAAGGTTCACACGATCACAAGAGTCATCGTTGAATATGTGGGAGTCAGTACGGATCTCCAGGTCCCGCTGTTGATTATTGATCAGAGAGGGGTCTCGATCATGTCTACATTATTCGCGAACCGTAGGGTGGCACACTTAAGGGATACCGACACCATTCGGAGCAAATATGTTTCAGGTAAAGATTTAAGAAAGCGCTGGAATCATTTCGATGGAAACCGAAATTGTTTCGGGTGAAATTGCTGAAACTGGTTCTGCATGTGATATTGAAATGTTGCAGGGGATTTTATGTGAATGTTTGTTAATTAATGTAATTAACAAAATTCTGAATAAAATAAATAAAATAGTTTTATTTAATGAGAGCTTGCATTAAATTTGGTGAAAATTTAATACATGTGTGAGTGGAATTTTGAGTGGAGCCTTTTTATGGGAGTGGGAGCTCCACCCACATGAATGTGGAAGAGGTGGGGGAACCACCATGGCTGCCACGCCATGGCCCTTGGGTGCCCCCTCTCCTCCTCTCACAACACACCTCCTTGTGAAGGATCTCTCTCCCCCTCTAGTATTATCCCCATGGTCTCGGATTAGCGAGATACATGTTCCCGGTGGCTTTATCTGGAAAGGAGTTGCTGCTTCCGCTGCTTTGCTGGAGCGAGGGACGGAGGTTGTCGGGGTACCGGACGTGTGTGCGATCACGGATGCACCGCTGCTTTGCGGTGCTGGACTTGGTGATGCTGGAGCTGGATCTGATGGACGTGCTGGAGCCAGACCTGCTGGACTTCATCACGATCTTGAGATCGGCAAGTGTACGACTACATCAACCACGAGTTCCTACTCGTTAACAAAGCTCGTTGTCTACGAGGGTAAGTTCTCGTTGGATGTATGTCCACTCGTTGCTTTGTACCTAGTAGATAGATCTTGGCGTGTAGTTCACACCGTAGGAATTTTTTTGTTTTCTATGCTGCGGACCCAACACATTATACATAGACCGTAATCCAACTGCATCTATGACTAATAATCCACCTTCAGGTTATCATCCGAACCCCCTCTAGTATTAAGTTGCAAGCAACAGATAATTGCATTAGGCAAAGTGTGTAAAGTAAACAATACAATTGTCCCATGGACAAATGCTTGATGTTTTCTCCCTAGTAGCAACAACACATCTACAACCTTAGAGATTTCTATCACTTCCCCAGATTACTAGAGGCATGAACCCACTATCGAGCATAAATACTCCCTCTTGGAGTTGCAAGTATCTACTTGGCCAAGATAGCTACAAACAACGGACAGCATGCAAGATCACAAATAACATAGACATGATAGAATCAATAATGAATCTGAAATAGCATCTCAATATCCATCGGATCCCCACAAACATAACATGTAAGATTACAAATAGATGATCTTGATCATGAATGGAGCTCACAAGATCTAAACATGATAGCACAAATGAGGAGAACCAACCATCTAGCTACTACATGGACCCGTAGTCTAAGGATGAACTACTCACACATCACACCGGAGGCAGTCATGGTGATAAAGAAGGCCTCTAGGATGATCTCTCCCCTCCGATAGGGTGCCAGGAAGAGCTTTAGATCCCTCCCGATCTAGGGATGGAGATGATGGCGGCTACAGACTCTTTCATGGATTTTTGATCAAGTACTTATGGTTTTCGTCTTGGGAGGCTTTTATAGGCGAAGGGGCAAGGTCGGTGGAGCACCAGGGGGCCCACACCCCTAGTGGCGTGCCCCCTGGTCGCGCCACCACCAGGTGTGGCCGCCCTGGTGCGCCACTTCGTCTCCCCTTCGGACTCCGTGTTGCTTCGGGTAAAATATTGACTTTGGCTTTTGTCTGGTCCAATTCCGAGAATATATCCTTACTAGCTTTTCTGAAACCAAAAATAGCAGAAAACAGGCAACTGACACTGTGGCATCTTGTTAATAGGTTAGTTCTAGAAAATGTATAATAATACCTCAAAGTGTGAACAAAACATAAGAAAGTAGATATAAAACAAGCATGGAACATCAAAAATTATAGATACGTTTACGACGTATTAGGTCTCTGGACCTAACTCCGGCCCTCCTAGGATTGCTCTCAGTACACTACTCTAGAGTCTGGCCCAGAGTCAGGCTCCTCAGCGGAGACTCCAGTGTGGGTGCCAGGCGACTCCGGTCAGTTCTTCAGCCCACCTAGGTTTGCTCCCAGTACACCCCTAAGTCGTGTGCTATACCCAGGAGAATTCGGGGTTAGTTGTCTACAACGTCTATTTTTCTAGAGCAGCTATACAAGACCCCTTTCTTCCCCAAGTGAAGTCTATGGCTTCCAGTCTCTTTCCTCCATTGTTATTGAGCTCAAAAATCCAAGATCTCCACCCCTAGCCACTAGAACTTGATGCCCTTTGGGGAATCAAGGTAGGAGACCTATATCCAGCTTTCCACCAAGGGGATTTGTGTTTCCCCACCATTTGTGTAAGAAGTTTGTTGCTCTAGGGTTTGAGGAAACCATAACTTGAAGATGTCGCCCTCCAATCTCTTCCTCGTGTGTAAGAGCTTCGAGGTCTTCTTGGGAGCCTCCAATTTAGTTGTGGAGAAGTGTGAAATGGATCGTATGGGCACCTAGAGGGGGGTGAATAGGTGCTACTCCAAATTTTAACTCTTTTTCAATTTTAGGCTTGACACAAAGGTAAATTTTCTAGATATGCAACTGAGATGAATTTCCCTATATGTCAACCTAGCTAATAAGCGAGTAAAGGCGGTGAGAGGAACGAGGTAACCATAGTGGAGCACGCGGAAACACATGATTTGTTTTACCATAGTTCCTTCCTTGTTCAGGGAAGTACGTCTGCATTGGAGGGGTGGGCGGTACTAGGACCACCACGCCACAATAGGCCTCACCCTATTCTCTTGTGGATCTCACCACAACTGGCCTGATCCACTTTTCCACTATGTGGCACCCTTCGAGGCGGGAACCAGTGCCTTTACAATGCTACAGGGGAACACATCCACAACTAAATTGGAGGCTCTCATGATGACAACAATCTGCCACAAAAAAAACAAGTGATCAAATAATGAAACCACGATCTAGAAATTCAAAGAAAGTCTAGATCAAAATTCCCCCAAATGAATGAGAGAGGAAGTGAAGATCTTGATTGGTGATGATGTAGATCGAGGACTCCTCCTTAGATTACCCAAAGATCAAAGCCTTCAGATGGTTGAAAGTGAAGATGTCGTGAAGAACGATTTGGATAGGGGGCAGATTTTTCGTTGGATCTCTAAGAGCCTGATCTAAAGATTTGATGGGGTATTTGTACCCCTCGTGAAAAGTTGCCGTTGGAGCAAACTAGGGCCAGATAATCTGGCCCAATTGGGGGCTAGATAATTTGGCCGGGAAAAACCACTAGTCCGGAATGAAATATCCGGGCCAAAATTCCGACCCTCTCTGCATTACGCGCATTGAGTCCTTAGCAGAAATTCCCCCGAGGCAGATTATCCGGCCCACTAGGAGGGGCGGATAATCCATCCAAGGAAAAATGTCTGGCCCGGGTCAGAGAATCCGGAGGAATCCTCTGCCCCTCTCCCTGTGATGCGCCTTGGCTCCTTTGCGATAATTCCCTAGGGGAAGATTATCCGCCCCCTGGGAGGGGTGGATTATCCGGCCAGGGTGAAATGTCCGGCCCTGTTCGAAGAATTCGGGGAATTCTCCGCCTCCCATACCCCGTGATGTGCCTTAACTCCCTTTGTCGATTAAGGCCGAGGCGGATAATCCGCCCCTAGAACATCAGTTTTGCTGCATTTTGCTTTGTAGTTCTTTTGGGGAAACACTACAACACTCAATACACAGTTAAATAATTCTTGATATTGTTATCTAACACACAAAACTATAGGGATCATAAAATGTTATTTCAAAGTGCCCTAAGGAGTTGTGAAAGGTTTTGGTCGTTGCCTTCAAGGCCACCGCATAGTGGATCATGTGCTTGCCTTGAGGCGGGTGCGTAGGAGAATAGGGTGAGGCCTTTTGTGGCGTTGGCGGTATTGGTACTGCCCACCCCTCCAATGGAGACATACTTCCCCTCAAAAGGAAGAAACTTTGGGAAAATGTCTTCATGTCTACTACTCGGTTATTTATATCCTTTACTCTCTATTACTGTTGTTGCATCCTTTCTTGTGATATAGGTTCTCTCACCTAGTTGCACATCTAGAGAACTTACTTTGTGTCAAGTCTTAATTTGAAAAGAAGCAAAGAATTTAGTAGCGCCTATTCACCCCCTCTAGTCGCTTATACTAATTTTTCAATTGGTATCATACCCTCGACTCTTGCTTTGGCTTAACTTTCTAAGAGAGTATGAGTGACTTGAGTAAGGAAGGTGAAAATACTTCCGATGGGACTCCCATCTCTAGGAAAGAACTTGTCAAATCTATGGATACGATTCGTCAAGAGAGGATAGCCATGTTTGAGTTTTACCTTGGCAAAAAGGATGTAGTTGTTGTCGATACTGTTGATAATGAATCAACTAGTACCAAACCGTTGGAAGATCCTCCCAAGGAGTCTAACACCGGCACGGAAGGCAACAAGGAAAAGATAATCCTATGGGAAATGTACTACCCATCTAGCTATCAATCTAGTCCCCTTCCTACTCCTCATATAAACCATCGTCATCCACCTCCTAAGATTGATGAATCTAATTTCACCAATTGGCAATATCTAATGTGCTCTCACTTCAAAAGTTCAAGTGTTCATATTTGAAAGTTTGTGGAGCATGGATTCAATCCTTTAAAATCCTTCAACATGACGCCCACCGAGGAGATAAACAATCAACTCAATGCCACCGCCATGGCCATTCTCTAAGATTCTTTGACTTATGATCAATTGAACCACATTCATCCCGACGAGACTGCCAAGCAAGCTTGGAGTTCTCTTGAATGGGTATATCTTGGCAACAAAAGCATTCAAAGCTCCAAGTAGGAAGAAATGCACTATGAAGCTGATGCCTTTGTTGGTAAGGAAGATGAGAGTCACAAAGAGATCTATCAAAGGGCCACGACCCTTTTGATTAGGATTCTTGACCATGGATGTGGATGACAAGTGGATCAAGTGCAAGTTCATGCAAGCCATCTTATGCTTCCAAAGAGAAAAGGCCAACAACATTCACTAAAGGGAGGACTTTTATGCCATGTCATCAAATGAAGTGTGAGTGAGTTTGTAGTCCTTGGAATCATCAACAAGACTTTCGATGATGCTCTTGCTCGTGCACGGAGAATGGATACTCCAAATCTTGCATTGAAGGCCAAGTCAAGCATCATTGAAGAAGAAAGAGATGACTTGGAAGTGACTGGAGGCAATGCCGAAGACATAAAGTATGCCTTGCATGAGCATTTGGCTATAGCATCAAGGACCTTTTGGAAGAAACGAGGGAAGGGTAATCCCTCAAGGAATACCTCAAGTATTTTAAGACCCAAGTTGAGATCATTCTATAGTTGTCAAGAAACAAATCACTTTGTTGTTGAATGCTCGTATGAGAAGAGAGAAGATCATGGATGACAGATCATATTGAAGTCCAAGTAGAAGCCTACTCCAAACAAAAAAATTGTCAAGAAAGTCTACAACAAGAACATCGGCAACAAGAACTTCCCAAACAAGAAGGAGCCACAAAAATATGTTTTGGTGTCCCATGAAGAGTACGAGGAGGATATGAAGATCAAGGAGAGATAGTGGGTGTGGCCACTGTAGCCACCATTGATATCGCTTCCTCTTCTTCGACTCTCCCAATGAAAACAATATCTACACCAACCCTACATACTTCATGGCTAAAATACATTGGTAACTCCTCCATCCCCACCTACTCCCCATATTGAAGCATCTTCATATGATGATGATAGATCCATAAGATCAAGAAGGAAGTGGTGGGGTCCACTAGTTTCTTGATTGACTTGCAAGGAGAAGTTAAGATATGCTTTGAGTCTCTCATGAGTTGTAGCACCCAAGGAAATCCCCAATTATAAAATTCCCTATCGTTTCTATTTTGTGCATCATCATGAAATCATGCATACTTGTTGAAAGGGAAACATACATCGCCTGGAGGGGGTGAATAGGTGTTTTAAAATCATTACATTTTAGGCTCTAGTAAATGCAGAATAAAACTTAACGTTTAATTTATCAAGCCAAAACCTATATTCACTAGGTTCACTAAGTGCACCAACAACCTATGCTAAGCAAGACAAGCAACAAGGTGATAGCAAGATATAATACTTCAAGCACGATGGCTATCACAATGTAAATTGCATAAGTAAAGGGCTCGGTTGAGAGATAACCGATGGGCGCAGAGATGATGATTTGTTTCCCGAAGTTCACTTCCAAAGAAGCTACGTCTCTATTGGAGAGGTGCGGTGGCGCAATGTGCTTCGAACGCCACAACTGGCTCACCTCGAGGTGTGGTGGCTTGATGCTCACCAAACGCCACACAAGGCCTCACCCCAAGATGCGAAGGCACGCAACTCATCAACACCACAAAAGGCTCACCATATTCTCCCATGACCTCGCCACAAAGGCCTACTCACGTTCCACTATGGGACACTTGAGGGCAGTCACCGAACACATACAAGGCTTTGGGCCATCTCCACAACTCAATTGGAGGGCTCCCAAGAAATGCCACAAAGGCTCAACAATGCCACAAAAGGCCAACAAGCTTGGGGAATCTCCACAACTCAATTGGAGCCCCCCCAAGAACACACCATAACACCACACAACCGTCTAGGGTTCCAAGAACCCAAGAGCTTGAACTCGTCGAATCTCCGAGGAGAACTTAAACCTATGCACCAAATGCAAGAGGCAAGTCCTTCTCTCTCAAATTCCACCAAGCTACAAAAGCTATTGGGGGAATAAGAGAGGAAGAACACAATAGGAGAACACAAAACTCTCCAAGATCTAGAACCCAAGGATTCCTTCACAAAGAATGGATTTGGTTTAGTGGGGCTTGTAGATCTAGATCTCCTCTCTCAAATCCCTCAAAAATATACAAGGATCATAGGAGGGGAAGGGGAGAGGGCAAGCTCTTCAAGGTCCACAATGGAGGAGAGAGAGAAGGGCAAGAACCAAGAAAAGGAGCTTTTTTCATGAAGGGGAAGGGGAGCTCCTTTTAAAGTGCTCCCTGATCTGCATGTTATGTACAGAATCATGCATAGCCGGTAGTACCGGTTGGGGAGTGGTACTACCGGTGGCACCCAGCGAACGGTCACAAAACAACAATGCGAGGAACATATAAGCGAGCCTGGCCGGTACTACCACCGTCCACCAGAACTTCCGGTGGGGACGATACAATCGCAAAAAAATCTGACTGAAGTTCCGTCAAATAGCGCACCTCAAAATAGAGACCTTACTGAACGCATCCCATGGGCATCGGAACAAAGGCTGGAATTTCCACCGAAACTACCGGCAGCAAAAAGCCCTAGCGGTACTACCGGTGGAGAGCCAGAACTTCCAGTCAAGGAAACTTGAGAAACCAAAACTGCCACAACTTTTGCATCCGAACTCCAAACGAGATGAAACCAGTTTTGTTGGAAATATAACGGCGTGTAGACTCCTACAAAATATTAGGTATCAAGAAGGGAGAAAATACCATGAATATATGTGTGATATATCTCCCAATGTGTGGAGCCGAAAAACCCGCAAGATAAAAATGCAATAAGATATGCAAGGGAAATCTGTTTTTGATGAACTAGAGCTTGTGATGAAGATAACCACAATCTCTAGATCCTCACATGGAGAAGAACCAAACAACAACCAAGAAATATGATACTATGTATGCAAAGGTTTGAGATCTCTCCGAAAGATATGATCGAGCTACTCACTTGAGAGCCCCTCTTGATAGTGTGGATATCTATCCTAAACCCGGTCTCCCAACACTACAAGAGACCGATAAAATAGAAAGCCTATCAAGATCATACCTTTGTCTTGAGAATTCCACTTGAGCTTGATGTAGACGATCTTGACACCTTCAAGATGGAACATCTTTCTTGATCGTGCCTTGCTTGATGAAGACTTCTGACTTCCCCGCCATACTCCATGGGGAAACCTCTTATTTGACCTTGTTTTCATCGCTCCATGATCACCAAGGATGGCAAGCTTCAAGCATGAGATCTTCTTGAGATGGCGCACCTTGAACTCCATCTTCTTCTTCGAGACACTCTTGATCTTCTTCTTCTACTTGATTCCAATAGGCACAAAGCCCTTGGACATTGCTTCTTCTTTTTCACCCTTAAAACCAACACATGGTCCAAGCGATGTCAATGGACAAACCTACAAGTGAAACTCAATTTGCACATTAGTCCATAGAGATTGTCATTAATTACCAAAAGCACATATGGGGCATACATGCCCTTTCACTTGTCCCTAAAAATATTTTCGCTAAAACCCTATTTTGATTCTACACTACTCTCCTCTTTCTGTTTGTCAAAAACTATTTACAAAAGCGTTTGAAAATAAAAACAACACAATAAAAAATATATTTTAGTATTGGGGGAGGAAGCCCAGCCAGTTAGGCCCAAAGGCCTAGCCAGCAGACCACCTACACCCTAGAACCGAAACCCCAATCCTACCCCAACCCTAACTCTAATCCCAACCCCCGCCGCTGCAACCGCACACACACGCCACCCGCTACCACTCGTGTGACACAACACACACCACTCAACACTCCTAGATTCCGTATGCCGACGACCCCGTCCCCCCTCATATTAGGAATCTTGTAATTCTGGAAACAAACTCTTACGCAAATGAGATAATATAAGCTCTCCTTTCAATAAATAAATAAATTATTACATGAACTTGAAAAATAGCCGTAAAAAAATAGTGTTTGGGATGAAATTTCTGGGAACGAATGGATTATGCAATTAATAGGAAGAAACGTTACAGGGATGCCTAAAAACTGGTATCTAGAGCCTGGAAGGTTGAAGACGCATCGCCAGCGCCAAAGTTGTCGTCCTCTAGCAGTAGTCTGAGCGTAGGTCACCATAGCCTTCCATGTCGTACTACAAGAAAAAGTCAAGGCACCAACGGCCAGATGCTACGCCCGGCGTAAGCCCCAAGGCGGATAGCCGAGCAAACCGGCTGTCGGCCCAGGTTTACCGTCGGCGTATGACGCGATAGGCCAACAGCGTAGGGGCCTAGACGTAATGGCGAAGCAATGGTGTCACCCTATGTCGATGGATTTGTCGTCGGCTCAGCTCTCACACCTACGCTGATGGCAAAGCCGTCGTCATAGCTCTTTTCCCTTTTTTGCCATATTAATGCTAGAAAAATCATAACTAAATTATTCTAATTCATAAAAATATAAATAATATATCAAAATTTGCAGAAAAATAAGATCTATCTATCTAAACTCAAATATTACACATTTATGTTGAATAAAAATTAAGTAAAATATTACATATACTTTTGTATAACCAATTTTGTATTTTCCCAATGCCAAAAATGGGGTGTTTTGTGAAGCAACCACCAAATGAAAGATTCAAAATGGTAACATCCTATTTTTCAAAAATACTAGGCCACCTTGCATAGAAAATATCTGAACCGGGGTATCTTAAAACTTTTGTACATCCCTCGTGAAAAAGACAAATTCCTACTGAATCGGTAGGAAGTGGGTCATTTAGATTCACAATATGCTATTTCATCGGAGATCCACAACAAATTTAGAGAGGTTCGGTCCCTACTTAAGAATCTTCATGCCCGCCATTTTGACCATAGTTTGAAATGAGCATAAGAAATTCAAAAATAATACAAACAATATAAAACTTTCGCATGGTGTCATATTATGTGACATAGTTGCAGGGAAAATATCAAACTTGGAATAATCCAAATATCTTTAAAAAATCTTCTCAGAAATGAGCTATTATGTTGGAGGTTTCATGGCGAAAGGACATGTATGCCCCATGTGTGGTTTTAGTAATTAATGACAATCTCTATGGACTAATGTGTGAATTGAGTTTCACTTGAGGTTTTGTCCATTGGCATCACTTGGGCCATATGTTGGTATCAAGGTTGAAAGATGAAGAAATGTAGAACAAGAAGAAGAATAGGAACAAGAATAGGAAGAAGAATATCAAGTGCATCTTGAAGAATAAGAAGATGGCGTTCCTCATGTGCATCTTCAAGACATCATCCTTATGGGGATAGAAGAAATGAAGTGCAAGCTCAAGATGCACCGTCTCTAGTAGATCTCATGATTGAAGCTTTCCATCCTCGGTGATCATGGTTTGATGAAGAAAAGTTCAAGGAAGAAGTCTCCCTATGTATGGGAGATCAATTCACAAGTCTTTATCAAGCAAGAGCAATCAAGAAAGGTGTTCCATCTTGAGAAGGACAAGACGGTCTACATCAAGCTCAAGTGAGATGCTCAAGGCAAAGGTATGATCTTGATAGGTTTTGTATTTTACTGGTCTCTTGTAGTTGTTGGGATACCGGGTTTAGGATAGATAGCCGTACTATTAAGAGGGGCTCTCGAGTGGGTGACTCGATCGCATCTTTCGGTTAGAGCTCAAACCTTTGCATACATAGCATCATATTTCTTGGTTGTTGATTGGATCTTTTCCATGAGAGGATCTAGATCTTGTGGTTATCTTCATAACAAGCTCTAGTTCATCAAAAATGGATTTCCCTTGAATATCTTATTGTGTTTTTGATCTTGCGGGTTTTCTGGCTCTACACCTTGAGAGATATCTCACATATATATACTTGATATTTTTTCCCTTGGTGGTATCCAATATTTCACCTTTTTAGGTTCTACTCTTTATTATCTTTCCAACAAAATTGGTTTCACCCAAATTGGAGTTCCAAGCTCAACTTCTTGCGTTTTGGGTTTTGGAGGTTTTACCGGTTTGTCACTTCTAGAGAGGTCATATATTTCTCCATTTTAGTATTATTATATCATGTTGGAATATGATGTTTCTTTGCATAATCTTTTAGATCTTGTTGTTCTATTCAAAAGGAGACCAAGATCATCGAAATCAGAGTCCGGAGTCAAAAGTTATTGAAGTTTTGGTGCATGTTGTCCAACGTTTTTCCTTGAGCGGAAGTTTCGGCCGAAGTTCCGGCCAAAGTTCCGACAAGATTGTGTTTCCTCTCTATTTTTGTGTTCCTATTTACAGTAGTACCGGTGGAGCACCGGAATGGCGCGCGGATCTGGCCCAAACGGTTAGTTTTTTAGTCCTATTTAAGGGGGGCTTCTTTCCCAATGGTTCCCCATCTTTGGAGCTCGTTTTTGCCCACCATTGTTAACCTATTTGAGCTTTCTTACTCCCTCTCCCTCCCATGATTCTTTCATCTTTTTTAGGGAAAAATGAGAGGACATCTAGATCTACAACTCTACCAAATCATATCTCTTCTTAGTGAACGGAATCTTGAGATCTAGATCTTGGAGGAATTTGGTGTTCTTCCTCTCTTATTCCCCCAATAGTTTTTGTAGCTTTGGTGGAATTTGAGAGTGAAGAACTTGCCCTTGCATTTGGTGCATAGGTTTGAGTTCTCCTCGGAGATTCGGCGAGTTCAAGCTCTTGGGCTTGTTACTCTTGGGTTCTTGGAACCCTAGACGGTTTTGTGGAGTTGTGGTGTATTCTTGGTGCCTCCAATTGAGTTGTGGAGATTCCTCAAACTTGTGGCCTGTTGTGGCATTATTCTTGGGAGATCCAATTGTTGTGGAGTTTCCTCAAACTTGTAGGCTTTGTGGCATTTATTGGGAGCCCTCCAATTGAGTTGTGGAGTTTGTCCCAAGCCTTGTACGGGTTCGATGACCACCCTCAAGTGTCCCATAGTGGATCGTGAGTAGGCCTTTGTGGCGAGCTCACGAGAGAATAGGGTGAGCCTTTTGTGGCGTCGGTATGTTGCATGCCTTTGCATCTTGAGGTGAGGCCTTGTGTGGTGTTGGGTGAGCATCGAGCTACCACACCTCAAGGTGAGCTATTTGTGGCGTTCGAAGTACATTGCACCATCGCACCTCTCCAACAGAGACGTAGCTTCTTTGGAATTGAACATTGGGATAAAAATCATCTTCTCCACGTCCATCGGTTATCTCTCAACCGAGCCCTTTACTTATGCAATTTACGTTGTGATAGCCATCGTGCTTGAAGTATTATATCTTGCTATCACCTTGTTGGTTGTCTTGCTTAGCATTGTTTTTGGTGCACTTAGTTGAACCTAGTGGATATAGGTTTTGGCCTCATAAATTAAACATTAGTTTTATTCTACATTTATTAGATCCTAAATCGTAATAATTTTAAAATGCCTATTCACCCCCATCTAGGCGACATCCATTTCCCTTTCAATTGGTATCAGAGCGAGGTCTCTTGCTTCTTAGGCTTGACCTCCTCGAGATTAAAGATGTCTCCTAGGGGTTCATTGCACTCTCATACATTTACATTTGATGGCACAAATTATGATGTTTGGCGAATTCATATTCTTAGTCATTTTCGGGTCATTGACCCAAATATTGAGCGAATTCTTGATATGGGTTTGTCTTATCCAAAGGATCCCCAAAATATATCTTTGGAGGAGGAGACAAAATCTTATCTCGAAGCTCGAGCATCTAATGTGCTTGTTAATGTTGTGAGCTTTGTAGTTCTTTCCACAATCATGCCTTTCCAGAATGCTCATGGTATTTGGACCAAGCTTCAAGCAAAATATGATGTGTCCAAGATTGATGAGGATGATTGTGTTCCCTCCACCTCCGGCCGTGATGAGTTCTCATCTTATTCCACTACACCAACATGTGAGTTATCACAAGGTAATGATATTGTGAGTGGTGATAGAACTTGCAATGTGGATAGTGAGCTTGTCATTCATGATTCTTCATATCTATCTCATTGCAATGTTGTATCTTTGGACATGAACACTTGTAGGACTATATGTGACTTACATCCTAGTGTTGATTGTCCTTACATAGCATGTAGAAATGGATTGAATATATCTCATGATGATATGCTTGATTTTCCTTGTTTCCATGATAAATTTGCTTCTATTTTCTCTAGTACTTGTGTTGTTAACCATGTAGAGGAAATAGAAGAATGTGTGGGCCAAGGCAAGGGTGTTATTGGAGCTTCATGTGTTCCCCCATCATCACCTCCTCCAAATGTTCACTTATGCCTCATGGCTAAGGCTTCAAAGGTAACCTCTCCTTTGGATCCCAATGCATCTCATGATGATGTGAATGTTGATCATGATGAAGTAGTTGATGATGTTTCTTCTTTGAAAAAGAAGGGGGAGCTAGTCCTTAGTGCTCTTCATCCAAATAAAAATGTTTGCTATACTTTCATTGAAATATTAACTTTTTCTATTGAAAGTAAGCAACTTATTGATGAACACGAGGACACAATTTACAAAATGAGTAGTCTTGAGCATGAGTATGCTAATGACATTGCAAATCTAAATGAAGCTCTTGAAGAGGAACAAACCACCATGGAATCTCTTGAGGAGACCTTTGTTCTAGAGCTATCTAGAGTGAAGAAATCTCATGATAGAGATCTTGAGGTGTCAAGTGCCCTCCAAATTAAAAATGATGATCTTGAAGTTGCCTATGTTAAACCCGTTGAGGATTTTGAGCACCTCAACAATGGCTCTAGGGTCAACAAGGGGGAGCTCATCAAACTCACCGAGTCGCATGAGAAACTTAAAGCTTCATACTCAAAAGAGCTTTCCAAGTTGCCCTCACCTCTTGCAATTAATCATGATGCTTGTGCTACTAACTTTATCTCTTGTGAAGCATCTATTGTGAAGGAGAATGTCGAGCTATAGGCTCAACTTGCTTTGCTAACTAGCAACTATGGGAAATTGGAAAAAATTCATGCTAAGCTCTATAGATCGCATGAGGATCTTCTAGTTTACCATGGTAGGCTAAAGTTGGCTCATGAGGCCATTGTGTCAAAGGTAACATCTAGTGTGCCTCATGTTGAGATTAGCACTACTTCTACTCCTAGTGTCATATTGCCATGTGTTAGTCCTTGTGATTCATCATCTCATAACCTTGTTATATCTTGTGATGAATTGCATTCCTTGCCTTGTTGCTCTAACAATGTAGCATCTACTTTCTCTAGTATTGTTGTTGATACTAACCATGTAGAGGAAAATAAGAAGCTCAAGGCTAAAGTCACTTCTTTGAAGAATGACTTGAAGAAGTGTCATGAAGGGAAGACCACACTCAAGAAAATCTTGGGTGTGAGAAGATCCCCAAATGACAAGAGTAGTCTTGGATTCAACTCAAGCATCAAGAACAAGCCCACCAACATGTTGAAGCACAAGGGCAATAATAAGAATGGCCAAGGTCAAGTGAAGAATTCGGCCAACATTGTGTGCTTCAAGTGCAAGGAAGAAGGACATCATGTGAGATGTTTCCCATTGAAGAATAAGCAACAAGGGAAGCAGCCTCAAGCTCCACCTCAAGCTATAAGTGGGCCTCTTCCCAAGAAGAAAGCTCTTCCTAAAGGGGTGGCATCTTCAAAGAAGAAAGATAGCAAGAGAAGAACTTGCTACATATACCGTGAGAAGGGGCACCTTTCTTCCTCATGCACCATGGGTAACTCCTCATCCCATCCTATCTTGATTGATGATGCTTATTATCTTCGTAAGGATGAGGTGGGAATGTGTTTTCCAAATATTTTGGTGCCCAATGTGGTGTCAAGAAAAGAACCATTTGGTTAGCCAAGCCTATCGTGACTAACTTCTTAGGACCCAACTTGGTTGGGGACCAACAAGCTAAAACTTGATCAATAGGTGTTGATTGGAGGGTATTGGAGGCTTGGCTACATTATGAAGAATTGAGGGATCTTCATCATCATTTATTTTGGTCAAGTCAAGCTAATTGTATTATCTTGCTCCTATCTTATATCCAATGTTCCTCCTTGCGGTAACATGTGCTCAACGCATTTACATTGAAAGTTACTTGCTCCCGTGTGCATGTGTGGTTTTGTACCTTGCATGTGTATGTATATGTTGTGCTTCCCTCGTACTTATATTGAGTTATCAAGTATATTTGTGTATGTTGGTTGACACATCATGTATTTGTGTTCTTGGTTTGGAGCCTTCGTTGA
The DNA here is from genome assembly GCA_916181665.1 of Avena sativa. Lineage (NCBI taxonomy): Eukaryota > Viridiplantae > Streptophyta > Magnoliopsida > Poales > Poaceae > Avena > Avena sativa. The sequence goes on along the minus strand of OV702295.1, from coordinate 450,235,651 downwards.
ATTCATTTGGTATCTTTTTTGGCTCTTCGGAGTGATTAATGGACTATCCCATTTTGGGGGAGTGTTATGTTTGGCATTCCACAATCCTAAAATTTGTGTATATGAGAAATACCACTTAGTATGTATATTGCAAGATTATCTAGTCTCTATGTGGTATGTCTTTCTCATGAGAAATTCAAGTTCCATAATGTTCTATAATCATCTCTATTTGGATGTTTTTACCTCTTGTTGAGAATTCTTGGTTTATCACATTATGGGGGAGTCATATGCTTTGTGCATATCATGAACCTTCAAAATGTGGACATTTGAGGTAGTGCCACATAGAATTGATATTAAATATTATCTAGCTCCTAGGTGGCACATTTAGCTCAAACAAGTTCCAACTCCCTTGGATATCTTTTAATGCTCATATTTTGGATCTTGTTTGTGAGAATTTTATTGATATGTGTTTCCTCATATTTAGACCTCCATATCCTCCATGGAAACCATTTGCTTCAAGTTATTTTAATCTTTAATGATTGTGTGACCATTTGGAGCTATCAAGAATCTCTATCTAAGCATCAAAGCTTATTTCTTATATTTTGTCATATGCTTCTTGTTGTGAATATGATCGTGATATCCTTGAAAACTACCTCAGGAAAATTTTCCCCATAATTCTTGTCTTTAAACAAGCGATACTCCATGTAAGGTAGAATTTATTGACCATGTTCACTTTGGCCTTTGCTTATCTTTTCCCTATATTTGGCCAAGGAAATGTTTTTATTTTTCTATCATGTCTTCCTTGCCTCTTGTGTATCATTTTAGTTTATTAGTATTCTCTTGTGTTTTATTTAATGTAGGTAGTAGTGATGATCTCATTTGTGTGCATTTTGCATTCAAAAGCAAAATTCTACATAATGCACCATTCATGGGGGAGCTCTCCTATATTATTTAGAACACTCCCTTTTGTGCTTGGAAGTTTGATATTTTCTTTTGGTACTTTGTGCCATCATGAAAAGTGTAGAGAGTTTGGTTTGTGTGTTGGAACCTTGCTCTTTTTGGAAGTTGGTTTTGTCTCATTCTTTGTTACTTGGTTGATCCTTTAGGACGAGATAAATCCTTGAGCATAGGTGCTTTTATCCATCTTTTGCTCTTTGGCTTTTGCCTTGTTCATTTGTTGAATTTGTGTCCTTTCATGTGTTGATTTGGATCTTTGATGCAATTTGGACACCCTTTTGTCTTGTCACACTGTTGGGGGGATACCCCCAGGTAGGGTCACTCAGGGGTATAAGGGCCGAGTTAGCCGAGGTTTGGCAAGGTCAAAGCGGATGCTGACCGGGTCACCTCAAGGCAGGTCGGATCACGGAGTAACCCGGACCAGGGGGGTCACCTAACATTGTCTCCTCCGACTTAAGGAGTAAGTCGGAAGTGCTTGTCTAACTTATATGCAGGAACAGGTGTGGCCGGATATACTATGATCCGGGTCCCCACTTAGCTTCTGGGAGAAGGAAGGAATCTCTCTGGTTAAAAAGAAGGTCCGGGACGCACTGCATGAGCGAAGAAAGCAAGGGCGGGACCACCGGGTCATGGCCGACAAGGGTGACGACGCCCATGTCGGCTGACGCAGGCGCCGCAGAGGCTTACGTCGCTAAAGCATGTATGACGCGGGGGAAAAGCACCCCGGTCGGGTTACCACTTGGAGAGGAGGCATATTCTTAGGAATATGCCTCCACGTATTCCCTAGGTAGGGACCGAGCCTCCCCTATATAAGGGGGGCTAGGGTTCCAGTAGAAGGGGGGAGTTCTTTTGAGGCCATAGTGCTTTGGTGAAGGTTCTAGGGAAAAACAGTAGGCAGGAGAAAGAGAGCTCCTTCTTCCTCCTCTCGCCAATACAGCTCAAGGAGCACTTGTAATCTGCAAAGGAAATCAATACAAACTTCTGTGTGGAGAATCACTCCACTATCCCTCCCTGGATTCCCCTAGCGTGTATTAGTCCCCACCTTTATCCTATCCATGGCATCTGCCGTGACACCACCACGACAGTTGGCGCCCACCGTGGGGCTAGCGGCGCTAGCAGGGGTGAAGATCCGGACGGGAAACCTCATCGGCACCGGCGAACGCATCGTCTTCGGGCTCGTTAAGCGCTTTGGAGCGCTGGACTTCGTCAGCGACAACGCTGGTTGCTTCGGCACGCGCCCACTTCCGCGCAACGGCCTCTTCGTCAAGCTCGGTGCGCACAAGGTCTACGTTGCGGTGGACGTATCATGCGTTCATCCGCGCCGCGTCGTCGATGCGGGGGAACCACCCCTCACTGTGGCTCGCGGGGCGCGTACCGCTCGCTCCCCGGACCATGCGGAGGTGATGATGACTGCGCCAGGTGCAGGCGCAAGCAAGGATCCAGCACCGGACCCGGAGGTAACACCTAAGGCACCGAGGAAAGGTAGAGGACCTCCACTAGAGAGGCCTGAGAACATACTGAGAGAAGCTATGGATAGCTTGGCTAACCCGGTAGCAGCAGTGGTAGATCCGGCTCAGGCACAGGCCGAGCTAGAGGAAACTAGGCAAAAGATACTAGAGGGCACAAAGAAAATAGTCGTGGCTCAGCAGTCGCTGAACATGACGTTGCGTGAGTATGCAAAGGCAAACAAAGTTGATACGGTAAAAGTAAAAGGGAGAAATCTCATAAGAGAGATGAACAGAGAAGGTGATGATGGAGCAGAGGGGTCGGAAAACTATCTGTTTGTGGGGTTGCCGAAGTATAGTACCCCGGCAAAGAACCTCAGAGCAGCGGATGCGGCTGCATCCGAGTTAGAGGGTCTGACGGGTGAGGCCCGTCAAAGACAACAAGATAGGGTTAACGAGCTGGTTCGGATCGCGAACAGACAGAATGAAGAGCTACTGAGAGCTAACCCGGAGAGAGATGGAGCTTCAAAAATCGTCCATTCGGTGATGGGTAACCCGGAGAAATCCGCTGGAGCCGCATCATCACCTCATGGTGGTCCAAGGAGAGAAGAGGTAGTAACCTCGGCCAGACGGAACAAACAGATCGTCCCGTACGACCCGACGCGTGCAGGAAAAGAAAAGGAAACACAGAAAAATGATGATCGACGAAGTGTGAGCCGAGGTGAAGCTGGCCGAGGTAACCACGACCAAGGCAATGCCGGTCAAGGGAACGCTGCCAACGGCAATGCCGGACAGCGAAACTCCGCAGGAGCAGGACAACCACAGCAGTGGAATATACCAAGGCAAGAGCAAAGCGTCGGCCGAGGTATGCAACAGAAAGGTACGCCCCAAGTGCAAAACCGATACAATGACGGTGATTCGGAAATGGTGAACGCGGGTTACCCTAGACCGGACTATCATGTGATAGGGTCAAGATTGGTAAGCAGGGATTTAATGCCGGATGACGCCAGGTTGAAGCTGGATCGCCTGTATAGGTCGGAACAGATCGAATGTCAAGGTCCCCCGGGTCCAGCGTGCTTTGGACCCCGGATAATGAAAGAGCCACCGGTACCCAATTTCCAGCTGCCTAGAGGCACGAAGACGTATGACGGCAGTACCAAGCCGCAGGATTGGCTGATAAACTATGCTACGGCTGTGAAAATTGCCACTGGCAACTTGAAATGGGCTATACGATACGTACCCCAGATGTTGGAAGGTCCGGCCAGAGTATGGCTGAATAATTTACCACCCGGAAGCATCAACTGCTGGATAGATTTTGAAGAAATGTTTATCAGCAACTTCTCAAGTACATATCAGAGGCCGAATAGGCCGCAAACCCTAGCAATGTGCAAGCAAAGACCTAATGAGACGGACCATGGATTCTTGACCCGGTGGTGTACCGTGAGAAACTCGTGTGAGGGTGTCATAGAGTCACAAGTCATAGCATGGTTTTCACAAGGGTGCAGGTATGGCAGCGAGTTGTGGATGAAGTTGCAAAGGAAAATGCCAATTACGTTGGCAGAGATGATCCGGATTGCAGATTCGTATGCTTTGGGTGATCCGACTCAACCTAGGATCGCGCCAAACGAGTCGAACGAGGAATACTATCAGAGGGATGGAGTCGGGTCATCTCGGAGGAACGATTACAGAGGAAAAAGAAGAAATGATAGACTGGATCATCGCTACGGTTCGCAACAAGTTGCAGCTGCGAATCAAGATCAACCCGGAGCAGGGAGCAACCAACGCTAGAGAACGGGAGGGCAATGGACTCCAAGAAACGATGGCAAGAAAACATGGACTCCGGAGCAAAAGAAACAGTGGCAGGAAAAGAAAGACCGTCTGAGGTATACCTATGAGTCGATGTTGGACCAACCATGTAAGTTTCACACGCCAAATCCGAATAGCCCGACGGGTCACACAACGAGGCAATGTGAGTGGATGCGTAAGATAGAACAAGGTGATTCGGGGAATGCTCAGGCACCCCGGAATGATCAACCTCGGCAGGAGTTACCCCGGCAGCAATTGCTCTCCGGAGCGAACACGCAACAGTTAATGTTGCCTCCCCCTCCGCCGAGGTATGACAACAACGAGAGAAGGGATGCAGTGCATCAGGTGGAAAATTAGCAACAGCCGTATCAGAGGTACCCCGGAAACGAGGGAAGGAATGAGTACAGAGAACATCACCAGAGCTATTGTGTGTTCACAACTGAGGAAACGGATAGGAAAAGCTTGCAGCGCCGACATATGGAGGTCAATGCGGTTATGCCCGCAGTGATGAGGTATATGCCTTGGTCGGACCAGGAAATCACCTGGAACATCAAAGATCATCCTAAACTTATGCCGAGTCCAGGTTCGTATGCGCTAGTGCTAGATCCGACATTCATTGGACCGAACATCAATGTGAGGTTCTCTAAGGTACTGATTGATAATGGCAGTAGCATCAACATCATGTATGCGGATACGATGTGTAAGTTGGGCATCTCGGAGAACATGCTCCAGGCTACGAGAACAACTTTCCATGGCATTGTACCAGGCATTTCTTGTGAGCCCATAGGCAAAGTCCGGGTCGACGTGCTATTCGGCACAAGGGATAACTGCCGAACTGAAAATCTGGAGTTTGAGGTGGTGAACTTGGAAAGTGCATATCACGCGTTACTCGGAAGACCAGCATTGAACAAGTTCATGGCAAGCTGCCACATCAGTTATCTGAAGATGAAGTTGCCTGGGCCAAATGGGGTGATTACCATTGCTGGAGATTTCCGACGTTCCATTGAGTGTGCTTCAGCCGGGTCTAACCAAGCCGAGTCACTCGTGATTGCGCAAGAGAAAAGAAAAATTCAAGAGGTGGCGGCTTTAGCTCAGTCCACGCAGCAGTATATGCCGGCATTGAGTAACCCGCATGGCAACATTTCAGTTCAAGCCGCAAAGGACACCAAGAAGGTTCCAGTTGATGACATGTTCCCGGAGCGCACCGTAACAATTGGTGCCGGGTTAACTGACAAATAGGAAAGCGAGCTCGTCAACTTCCTCCGTGAGAATCGGGATATTTTTGCTTGGTCTACACAGGACTTGCAAGGTGTTCCGAGGGAGTTGGCCGAGCACTCTTTGAATGTAAGACCCGGAGCAAGGCCGGTGAAGCAACCTCTCCGCCGCTTCGCCGAGGATAGGAGAAAAGTCATTGGAGACGAGATAGCTAGATTGCTAGCAGCATGATTTATCATGGAGGTGTTGTATCCAGATTGGCTCTCTAATCCGGTGCTGGTAGAAAAGAAGAAGGACGATCCGAACGTGGCAGTGGTTTGGCGTATGTGCATCGATTACACGAACCTGAATAAGGCATGTCCAAAAGATCCATTTCCACTGCCGAGGATAGATCAGGTCATAGACTCAACCGCGGGATGTGAACTGTTGTCATTCATTGATGCATATTCTGGCTTCCACCAGATACCTCTGAACCCAGATGATCAAATAAAGACTGCGTTTATTACCCCGTACGGGGCTTATTGCTATCGCACTATGCCGTTTGGTTTGCGTAATGCAGGTGCAACGTACCAAAGATGTATGCAAAAATGTTTGCACGACCAAATAGGTAAAACGTACAAGTATACGTGGATGATGTGGTTATCAAGACCAAGGAAAGCAAAACTCTCCTTGATGACATCAGGCAAACATTCGCGAATTTGAGAAGGTTCCGGATGAAGCTTAACCCGGAAAAATGTACCTTCGGTGTCCCGGCTGGAAAATTACTCGGATTTCTTGTCTCCAGCCGAGGTATCGAAGTTAATCCAACCAAGATCCGAGCCATCGAACGAATGGAGCTGCCGAAGTGTCTTAACGATGTCCAGAAGTTCACTGGGTGCCTGGCATCGTTGAGTCGGTTTGTATGTCGGTTGGGAGAAAAGGCACTGCCTCTCTACCAACTCATGAAAAGGTCGGATAAGTTCGTTTGGACGCCACAGGCCGATGAAGCCTTTGCCCACTTAAAAAAGATGTTGGCCACGGCACCAGTGTTAGCCTCTCCACTATCAAAGGAGCCAATGTTGCTCTACATAGCCACAACCAACCGAGTTGTAAGCGCAGTGATTGTAGTGGAGCGCAATGAAGAGGGTAAGTCGGTGCAGAGGCCAGTATATTACTTGAGCGAGGTATTGTCTGCCTCAAAACAGAACTACCCGCACTTTCAAAAGGTGGCATATGGTGTTTATATGGCGGCAAAGAAGTTAAAGCATTACTTTGACGAGCACCCCATCAAAGTGATATGTGAAGCTCCCATATCCGAGATAATGGGTAACAAGGATGCGAGTGGCAGAATTGCAAAATGGGCAATTGAGTTAGCCCCTTATGTGCCCCAATATGACAGAAGAGAAGCGATCAAGTCTCAGGATGTGACGGACTTTTTTGTGGATTGGGCCGAGGTAGAATACGAACCACCGCCGCCAGATCCGAACTACTGGAGGATGCACTTTGACGGGTCAAAAACCAAAACCGGATTAGGCGCCGGGGTTGTGCTTACCTCGCCAAAGAAGGACCAGCTAAGATACGTATTGCAGATCCATTTCGCGGCATCGAACAATGTCGCTGAGTACGAGGCTCTTGTGCATGGGCTCAAAGTGGCAAAGGAGATTGGCATACGTCGGATAATATGCTTTGGCGACTCGGATCTGGTGGTGCAGCAAGTGTCCGGAGTGTGGGACGCCCTGGATCCAAACATGGCACTATACAAATTTCACGTGCAGAAGATATTTGGTTACTTCGAGGGGTGTGAATTTCACCATGTACCCCGAATGGAAAACGAGGCTGCCGACATGCTATCGAAGCTCGGATCGACCCGACAGGCAATTCCACCGGGTGTAGCATTGGAACACCTCAGAAAACCGTCTATCAGGCTGTCCCCAGGAACCGACTCGATCTATGTCCCGGAAAATACGGAATCCGGAGCTGAGCCCATGGACATTGACACGGGAGGTAGTACGCAAAACCCGGGGACTGCATCAGCAAACCCGGGGACTGCCTCGGCAAACCCGGGGACTACCTCGCTAGACCCGGGGACTTCTCAGCGTGATCCGGCTGAAGTTATCCCGGTGGATCAGATGGAAATTGATGAGGAGATGTTCCCTCCACGAGCGATACCAGCTTGGGCGCTGCCTATATTTCAATTCCTGAAAGACGGAAACTTACCCGCTGACGAGGTGTTAGCCAGGCAAACTCAGAGGAGAGCAAAAGCATACACGATTATCAATTCCGAGCTGTACAAACGGAGTGTAGCCAACATCCTCCAGTGATGCCTTGATCCGGAAGAAGGACTTGACATCCTCCGAGATATACACCAAGGAGAATGCGGGCATCATGCCTCATCCAGAGCCTTGGTGGCAAAAGCATTCCGGCATGGGTTCTAATGGCCAAGTGCCTTAGGAAAAGCAGAAGATCTGGTGAGAAAATGCAATGGTTGTCAAAGGTACGCCACCAAGACACATATGCCTATGTCGGAACTCAAGACCATACCAATTACGTGGCCATTTGCTGTATGGTGCTTGGATATGGTTGGCCTGTTCAAACCAGCAAGAGGAAACATGACACACATTTTGGTCATGGTGGATAAGTTTACAAAATGGATTGAAGTGAAGCCTATAAGAAAATGTGATGGAGCTACGGCCGTGACATTTCTCAAAGACATCATCTTGAGATACGGTTATCCACACAGTATTATAACTGATAATGGAACAAATTTTGCGGAAGGAGCATTTGCGCGCTTTTGCCGAGACAAGAAGATCCGACTCAATGTCGCCTCGGTAGCCCACCCCGCATCGAACGGACAAGTGGAAAGATCCAACGGATTAGTATTATCCAGGATAAAACCCCGGCTCATTGAGCCGCTGCAAAGATCAGCGGGGTGCTAGATAGAAGAACTACCAGCGGTACTGTGGAGTTTAAGAACAACTCCGAATTGATCAATAGGCTATACGCCATTTTTTCTGGTATATGGGGCAGAAGCTGTATTACCAGCCGACATAGAGCATGATTCGCCTAGGGTCACCCAATACACAGAAGCCGAAGTGCAAGAAGCCCGGCAAAATGATGTTGATCTGCTGGAAGAAGCGAGAGAATTGGCACTGTCCAGATCCGCCATATATCAGCAAAATCTCCAACGCTATCATAGCCGGAAAGTGTGCCCCCGAGTCTTTCGGGAAGGCGATCTGGTGCTCCGGTTGGTACAACGTACTGTTGGCATGCATAAATTATCCCCCCCCCATGGGAAGGGCCATTCATTGTGAGCAAAGCATTGCACAATGATTCTTACTATCTTATAGATGCAAAGCCACAGGAAAAGAACAAGGCGGACAGGTCCGGAGAGGAATCTAAGCGATCGTGGAATGTAGCACTACTTCGTCCCTTCTACACTTAGCTAAGAAGTGTATGTATCTGAGTCGTCTCATATGTCGGTATGTATGTCGGCAATGAGCTTATCAATGAAATAGCAGCGCCTCGAGCAGTAACTCGGGGACTGCCTTAATAATGTTTGTTGTTACTTCTTATGCGGTAGCTGGAATAAGTCGTTCTACTTAACCCGGATTAGTAATGTGTGAGCACCAAAAACCCAACTCTTCGACTTGCTGATGTCCAACAAGAATTGGCTTCATGGCAAGCAAGAGAACAAGTTTGGAATTGCCTAGCACATGAAAAACGACTAAGGAAACGAGTTTATTCGAGCTAACGTGTGTTTTTCGAACTAACCCTGTATTTATTTTCAAGTTATTATGCTAAATTATTTTGAGCTAAGCCTAAAAGTTTCTAAGTATTGTTAAAACAATTTTTGAAGCTCGGATTCGTAAGTCGTAAAACCGAATCAAGGTAGACACGGATCGAGCTAGAGAATTGGACGAACAAGAAAATGAAACTCGGGGACTATGTCCAAGTTAATCCGGCATAGAAACGTAGTAGCAAAATATCACATATACAGCATACAGTTGCACCCGGCATACCGGGGATCTGATAAATTTTCAAGTTTTTGAACTAAGGAGCGGCAGGAGGAGGAAGTTCGGCGTCGTCGTCGCTGTCTTCAATATCTGAGGCATCATCTTCTCCGCCCTCATCTGACCCATCTTCAACGTTCTCAACGTACTCGTCCCCAGCAGATTCCAGGAAGCTCGGTCCTTCAACCCAGTCATGGATAGGAGAATATTCGACGAGGCTATAAGCGCAAGCCTGGCGCCGAGCTACCCACTCCGGGTCATCAGTCCATCTAGATCCGGTACGCCGGCGCGTAAGGAGGCTGAGGTCGATCTTCTCGTACCATGTGAGAATATGGTGAAGGATAGTATCAGCCGCGGCGCGCCCAGCGGATTCTCTCCAGAGGTCAAGCTGGGCCTCGATTTCCAATAGTTTTTCGGCAAGAAGTGTGATCCTCTTCGGAGCTCACTGGGCCAGAACGTGTTGAAAATCCGGACTGAAACATCGAGGAGATCTTTGTCGTAGTTCTTGATGATTTCCACGTGGGCTGACAGGCTGACCAATAGATCCTCCATGTCTAAAGGAATTCCCTCACCGTCAGGAGCAACGGGAGTACCCCTCTCGCGGCGGAAATTGGCAACAGCAGCGCTCGCAATAGGAGTACCCTCTGGAAAGTGGCCTGGAAACAAGGCAAAGGAAGAAGCTAAAGCAAAGACATATGAACTAACCCGGAGAATTATGTCGGATAAGGGAAAGGAACTTACGTGAAATATGGCTGTGGATCCGGGTTAACTCCTTGATGCAGTCATCGCGTCTCTTGCGAAGTTGTTCAAGCTCAGCGTTTGCCGACTCAAGCTGGATGTCGGATTCTTTGAGTAGCTCCTGGTCCTTGGAGATCTAGAGAGTAAGGCGCTCACGCTCTTCTGTGAAGTTCTGGCCAACCTTTTGGAGCTCGGTTTGGTGTTGGGCCTTCATCTTCTCCATCTCAGCCTTGAGCTTGGCATTCTCGTTGTCCTTAGTCCGGAGGAGAGAAAGCTCGTCATCTTTCTTCTTCAGCTCGGCTTGATGCTGCCCTGCTTGTTCGAGAAAATGCAGCATCATATCAGGCACGGGCACACTATCCTCAAGCGATGCTGAAATAGTATGTTGACCCGGCAGAGCCGAGGAGTGAATGTTTGCCGAGCCAAGGAGAAGAGGAAATGGAAAACACTACGAGGTAGGACAAAAGAGGACATACCCTGGATTTCCTCTAGGTTCTTCTGCATGATCTTGTTCTCAGCCTCCACCCCAGCTACAGAAACCGAATGAGGAGATTAGTTCGGCAGAAGAAGGTGAAGAAAAACGGAGAAGTGTCGAGGGAAAAAATGACCCCTCTTTTCATGTTCTGCAATAAGTGCAACATGTTTTGCGCGTAGCATCTTGTGGGTATCCAGCAGGCGTTGGAATTCAGCGCTCCGGCGATTGGTGGTTACCTGAAAAAAGTACAGAAGTGTAAAATTAGCTTGGTACATATTCGAAGTGTACAAGATCCGGGCCAAGTGGAACTTAACCCGGCTCTAGGTGTGTGCATATTCGAAGTGTACAAGATCCAGGCCAAGTGGAACTTAACCCGGCTCTAGGTGTGTGCATATTCAAAGTGTACAAGATCCGGGCCAAGTGGAACTTAACCCGGCTCTAGGTGTGTGCATATTCGAAGTGTACAAGATCCGGGCCAAGTGGAACTTAACCCGGCTCTAGGTGTGTGCATATTCAAAGTGTACAAGATCCGGGCCAAGTGGAACTTAACCCGGCTCTAGGTGTGTGCATATTCAAAGTGTACAAGATCCGGGCCAAGTGGAACTTAACCCGGCTCTAGGTGTGTGCATATTCGAAGTGTACAAGATCCGGGCCAAGTGGAACTTAACCCGGCTCTAGGTGTGTGCATATTCGAAGTGTACAAGATCCGGGCCAGGTGGAACTTAACCCGGCTCTAGGTGTGTGCATATTCAAAGTGTACAAGATCCGGGACAAGTGGAACTTAACCCGGCTCTAGGTGTGTACAGATTCGAAGTTTACATGCAACTACGTTAGTTTTCTAATGAGCATCCGGCCGAGTAACAAACTACTCCACCGGAGGCTCGGGAACAAGTGTTTGTGCTGGCTCGGTCGCTGGTACTGGAACCGCTGCTGGTGCTGGTGTTGAGATAGATTCGGTGGCTGCTGATTGCGGCAATGCCGAAGTGGTGGACGCCGTCGCCTCGGCTGGATCGACCCCTCCCGCTTCGAGGTCGCGTTCCTCTCGACGAGGTAGTGCGGAACCCGGAGCAGCCGCAGAACCCTCTGGAATAGGACTCAGCGGACGTGACTCGTCGTCACGAGGAGGAGAAGGGCCGGATCGAAGCGGTGAAGAGTTGCTGGATCCGCTCTGAGGGACCTCCACCGGAGGTCTTAAGAAGAGAAAAATGTCAGAAGAGAAATTGCCATGATGCAAGGAAAAGTGAGTTACGCAACGAAAAATGACTTACGCATCCGAGGTTTCGGCCTCCTTGGATTTCCGAGCCCTCCGTGCCGGGGCTTTGCCTGCCCGCTTGGAGGCAGTCTTGTCTCCGGCCTTCTTTTGCCTTTTTGTGGGCTGAGAAGGTTCGGAGGAAGAACTTGATGCGGCTCCGCACTTCTTCTTCGACGCCACCGGAACCGGCTCGCCCATAACAAGTGGAGGATCCTCGTGGATATGCCCATCGAGGTTAGCTAATGCCGGAAAGGCAAAAGAAAGAGGGACAGCCTCAACAGGTTCAATCACGTTGACATCCGAGTCACCCTCATTATCGGGCCAATCTCTAAGAGAAGAGAATTTACCGCTGGGTCGCTTGGTAGCGTCGGTCATAGGGAAGAACATCTCCTGGTCCGGCTCCTCCTCATCCGGGATTTCTCGGTCCGACGCCCACTTAAGGGTCGGATCCGTACCATCCTCGAGAGTTTGCTGAAGGAACAGCTGAGAAAAAGCATGAAGAACAGAGTCAAAAATACAACAAAAACCGACACATATTTGATCCGAAATAAGTTTGCCCCGCGAAGCTTACCGCGGGAGGGAGCCTGTCACGACAATAGTGCTCAATTCCCCACGTCCATTCGCCGGAGAAGTCCTGGTGGGTGGTGAAGAGAGCCTTAACCCGGCGAAAAATCTCCGTGTTGCTCAACTCGAAGGAAGAGGTCCGGTTGGGGTCGCGGCTGAAACTCATGTGGCACAACTTGTGGGTGCGCTTCTAGAGGGGAGAGATTCGGTTGCGCATGAACGTGATCATAGCATCCTCGTTGCGCAATCTGAGTTTCTTCAGCTCCGCGAACCTCTTGTTAACTTGGTTGGCCAGAGCTGTAGGCTTCTTGGGGACCTCCTCCCAGAATTCCGTGTCAGGTGGACCCGGAGCGTAGGGCAGCAACCGAATCAAATCTTCAGTGCCCTTATTCCGGACATAGAAGAAGGTCCGGGCCCATCCTTTGCAGGAGTCAAGCCCGGTAACCCAGGGGAAAATGGAAAGTCTCCGGGGCGAGATGGAGGCAGCTCCGAATTGGGTGAGCTGCTTATCCTCCGACTCTACTTGGATGTTGGGGATGATGTTGCGACGAAGGCCGAAAAACCGGATCCACAGCTCCTTCATGGGCCACAGTCCGGTGTAGCCTTCGATCATAGAAGCAAAGGCAGAGAGAGGTGATAGTGTTGGCTGGGAGATGGTGCGGCTGCAAGTGGTAGGTGTTGAGCCAATCCCGGAAGAAATCGCTCACCGGCAGACCAAATCCCCGTTGGAAGTGGGACAGGAACACGACGAACTCACCCGGATTGGGTGAGGCGGCCAGTTCGGCGGAGGGAAGACGAGCGGCGACGCTGGCAGGAATGCGTCTGGTCCGGTAGAGCCAGTCAAGGTCATCTTGACAGACCCATGATCCGGCCCACGCGCCACGGTCCGCCGCGGCGTCCTCCTCCTCCATTTCCTGCTCGGCGATGACGAGCTCCTCCTCCGTCATCTCGTATTCACTACCCTCGCTGGCGCTAGCAGCGGCGGGGATCTGAGGCCTGGATTGGCGAGGACCCGTGGCTAGGAAGTCACGCAGTGGTGGCTGCGATGCAGAGGCACGGGGAAAAGCACGGCAGCGGCGCTGCTGCTAGAAGCACTGGCGGCGGCGCGGTCGCTAGGAAGACGAAGGAGAAGGGCAACGAGCAAAGGGGCATAGAAGTGGGAAAATGCTAAGGGGTGCGCCCCTCCGCTACTTAACCACCCCCTGAGAGGGTGAGTGGGATCGCGATGCGCCAACGAGCCACATGGTGTGGCTGTGTATCGCACGCCTCAACCAATCGGAGAAGAGCCACACAGAGGGCCACAGAGCAGAAGCAATCCCGTGACGTGATGCACTGATGCGGTAAACGAGGAGGCAGGCGTGACGTGACCCCCGCACAGTGATAACTGATAAATACTGTGGCGGTTACTGTGCAGACCCTTAAAATAAGACAACGTGATGATTAGCCTCCGCGTGGGTTGGCGTATGAGAGAAGAAAGCAAGGCCCGGATCAAACCATGGTAACCATGGGATCCGAGCCAAAATGGTAACCCAGCCGGCAAGTGAAAACTTGGAACGTGCGAAGGGAACGTAAATCCATATAATCTGAGATAAAGACCTAACCCGGAAACAAACGTCCAAGGCTCGAACGTAGATGAACCTGATGTGGCCTTAGCGGCCAAGGCAGCTAAGACCGCACTAGCTTCGGGGACTAATGTTGGGGGGATACCCCCGGGTAGGGTCACTCCGGGGTATAAGGGCCGAGTTAGCCGAGGTTTGGCAAGGTCAAAGTGGATGCTGGCCGGGTCACCTCAAGGCAGGCCGGATCACGGAGTAACCCGGACCAGGGGGGTCGCCTAACATTGTCTCCTCCGACTTAAGGAGTAAGTCGGAAGTACTTGTCTAACTTATATGCAGGAACAGGTGTGGCCGGATCTACTATGATCCGGGTCCCCTCCGAGAAGGAAGGAATCTCTCTAGTCAAAAAGAAGGTCTGGTACGCACTGCATGAGCGAAGAAAGCAAGGGCAGGACCACCGGGTCATGGCCGACAAGGGTGACGACGCCTATGTCGGCTGACGCAGGCGCCGCAGAGGCTTACGTCGCTAAAGCATGTATGACGCGGGGGAAAAGCACCCCGGTCGGGTTACCACTTTGAGAGGATGCCTCCACGTATGCCCTAGGTAGGGACCGAGCCTCCCCTATATAAGGGGGGCTAGGGTTCCAGTAGAAGGGGGAGTTCTTTTGAGGCCATAGTGCTTTGGTGAAGGTTCTAGGGAAAAACAGTAGGCAGGAGGAAGAGAGCTCCTTCTTCCTCCTCTCGCCAATACAGCTCAAGGAGCACTTGTAATCTGCAAAGGAAATCAATACAAACTTCTGTGTGGAGAATCACTCCACTATCCCTCCCTGGATTCCCCTAGCGTGTATTAGTCCCCACCTTTATCCTATCCATGGCATCTGCCGTGACACCACCACGACAGTTGGCGCCCACCGTGGGGCTAGCGGCGCTAGCAGGGGTGAAGATCCGGACGGGAAACCTCATCGGCACCGGTGAACGCATCGTCTTCGGGCTCGTTCAGCGCTTTGGAGCGCTGGACTTCGTCAGCGACGACGCTGGTTGCTTCGGCACGCGCCCACTTTTCATGTCTGACGCAATTCCAAACTTGTTCTCTTTCTTGCCATGAAGCAAAATCTTGTTGGACAGCAGCAAGTCGAAGAGTTAGGTTTTTGGTGCTCACACACTACTAATCTGGCTTAGGTAGAAGCAACTTACGCCAGCCGACATAAAATACAAAATACAACAAATATTATTAAGGCAGTCCCCGAGTTACTGCTCGAGGTGCCAAGATTTCATTGATAAGTTCATTGCCGGCATACATACCGACATATGAGTGACTCAGATACACACACTTCTTTGTTAAGTGTAGAAAGGACGAACTAGTGCTACATTCCATGGACGCTTAGATTCCTTGCCGGACCTGTCCGCCTTGTTCTTCTCCTGTGTTTTTGCATCGATGAGATAATATGAGTCATTGTGCAACGCTTTGCTCACAATGAATGGCCCTTCCCAAGGGGGGATAACTTATGCATGCCAGCAGTACGTTGCACCAACCGGAGTACCAGATCACCTTCCTAGAAGACTCGGGGGTTTACTTTCTGGCTATGATAGCATCGGAGATTTTGCTGATATATGGCGGATCTGGACAATGCCAATTCTCTCGCTTCTTCCAGCAGATCAACATCATTTTGCCGGGCTTCTCGCACTTCGGCTTCTGTGTATTGGGTGACCCTAGGCGAGTCATGATCTATGTCGGCTGGTAATACAGCTTCTGCCCCATATACCAGAAAGAATGGCGTATAGCCTGTTGATCGATTCGGAGTTGTTCTTAAACTCCACAGTATCGCTGGTAGTTCTTCTATCCAGCACCCCGCTGATCTTTGCAGCGGCTCAATGAGCCGGGGTTTTATCCCGGATAATACTAAGCTATTGGATCTTTCCAATTGTCCGTTTGATGCAGGGTGGGCTACCGAGGCAACGTCCAGCCGGATCTTCTTATCTCGGCAGAATCTCGCAAATTCTCCTTCAGCAAATTTGTGCCATTGTCCGTTATGATGCTGTGAGGATAACCGTATCTCAAGATGATATCCTTGAGGAATGTCACGGCCATAGCTCCATCACATTTCCTTATTGGCTTTACTTCGATCCACTTTGTAAACTTGTCAACCATGACCAAGATGTGGGTCATGTTCCCTCTCGCAGGTTTGAACGGGCCAACCATGTCCAAACAGCACACAGCAAATGGCCAAGTAATTGGTATGGTCTTGAGCTCCGACATTGGCATATGTGTCTTGGTAGCATACCTCTGACAACCATTGCATTTTCTTACCAAGTCCTCTGCTTGTTCTAAGGCACTTGGCCAATAGAATCCATGCCGGAAAGCTTTTGCAACCAACGCTCTGGACGAGGCATGATGCCCACATTCCCCTTGATGTATATCTCAGAGGATATCCAGCCCTTCTTCCGGGTCAACGCATCGTTGGAGGACATCTGTGACACTTCTCTTGTATAGTTCGGCATTGATGATTGTGTATGCCTTTGCGCGCCTCTGAATTTGCCCAGACGGCACCTCTTCACTAGGCAACGTTCCGTCCTTCAGGAATTGAAATATTGGCAGTGCCCAAGCTGGTATAGCTCGCACTGGAAACAACTCCCCATCTACTTCCATTTGCTCCACCGGCATACCTCTGTTGACTCATGCTGCACAGTCCTCGGGTTCTGGGAAGCAGTCCCCGGGTTTCCTGAACCACTTCCCACGTCAATGTCCATGGGTACAGCTCTGGACTCTGGGTCTGCCAGGATATAGATTGAGTCGGTTTCTGGGGACGGCTTGATAGATGGTTTTCTGAGGTGCTCCAGTGCTACACCCGGTGGAATTGCTTGTCGGGTTGATCTGAGCTTCGACAATATGTCGGCAGCCTCGTTTTCCAGCCGGGGTACATGGTGAAATTCGCATCCCTCAAAGTACCCAGATATCTTCTGCACATGGAATCTATACAATGCCATGTTTGGATCAAGAGCGTCCCACTGCCCCGAGACTTGCTGAACTACCAAATCCGAGTCACCAAAGCATTGGATCCAACGTATTCCAATTTCTTTTGCCACTTTGAGTCCATGCACAAGTGGTTCATACTCAGCGACATTGTTTGACGCGGCGAAATGGATTTGCAGCACATATTTCAGCTGGTCATTCTTTGGCGAGGTAAGTACGACTCCGGCGCCTAACCCGGTTTTCGTCTTTGATCCGTCAAAGTGCATTCTCCAGTAGTTCGGATCTGGTAACTGTGGTTCGTATTGCATCTCGGCCCAATCTACGAAAAAGTTGTCCACAGCCTGAGACTTGGTCGCATCTCTCCTTTCGTATTGTGGAGCGTAAGGGGCTAGCTCAATTGCCCATTTTGTGATTCGGCCACTCGCATCCTTGTTACTCATTATCTCACATATGGGGGCTTCACATATCACTTTGATGGGGTGTTCTTCAAAGTAGTGCTTTAGCTTCTTTGCTGACATGTATACACCATATGCCATTTTCTGATAGTGAGGATAGTTTTGTTTTGACGCGTATAACACCTCGCTCAGGTAATAAACTGGCCTCTGCAACGACTTACCCTCTTCATCGCGCTCTACCACAATTACTGCACTTACAACTCGGTTGGTTGCGGCTATATAGAGCAACATTGGCTCCTTTGATAGTGGAGAGGCTAACACTGGTGCAGTGGCTAACATCTTCTTTAATTGGATAAAGGCTTCATTGGCTTGCGGCGTCCAAATGAACTTGTCCGACTTTTTCATGAGTTGATAGAGAGGCAGTGCCTTTTCTCCCAACCGACATACAAACCGACTTAAGGATGCCAGGCAACCAGTGAACTTCTAGACATCGTTAAGGCACTTCGGCGGTTCCATTCGCTCTATGGCCTGGATTTTAGTTGGATTGACTTCGATACCTCGGCTGGAGACAAGAAATCCGAGTAATTTTCTAGCCGGGACACCGAAGGTGCATTTTTCCGGGTTAAGCTTCTTTCGGAATCTCCTTAGGTTCGCGAATGTCTGCCTGATATCGTCAAGGAGCGTTTTGCTTTCCTTGGTCTTTATAACAACATCATCCACATATACCTGCACATTTTGACCAATTTGGTCGTGCAAACATTTCTGCATACATCTTTGGTACGTTGCCCCTGCATTACGTAAACCAAATGGCATGGTGCGATAACAATAAGCCCCATACGGGGTGATAAATGCAATCTTTATTTGATCACTCGGATTCAAGGATATCTGGTGAAAACCAGAATAGCATCTATGAATGACAATAGTTCACATCCAGCAGTTGAATCTATGACCTGATCTATCCTTGGCAGTGGAAATGGATCTTTTGGACACGCCTTATTCAGGTTCGTGTAATCGATACACATGCGCCAAACCACTGCTACATTCGGATCATATTTCTTCTTTTCCACGAGCACCGGATTAGACAGCCAATCCGGGTAAAGAACTTCCATGATAAACCCAGCTGCAAGGAGCCGAGCTATCTCATCCCCAATGACTTTTCTCCTATCTTCGGTGAAGCGGCGGAGAGGTTACTTCACCGGCCTTGCTCCGGGTCTCACATTCAAAGAGTGGTCGGCCAACTCCCTCGGAACACCTTGCAAGTCCTGTGTGGACCAAGCAAAGATATCCCGATTCTCACGGAGGAAGTTGACGAGCTCGCTTTTCTATTTGTCATTTAACCCGACACCAATTGCTACGGTGCACTCTGGGAATAGATCATCAACAGGCACTTTCTTCGTATCCTTCGTTGCTTGAAACGAAACACTTCCATGTGGGTTACTCAGCGCCGGCATATACTGCTACGCGGACTGAGCTAGTGCTGCCACTTCCTGTATCTTTCTTTTCTCTTGCGCAATCACGAGTGACTCGGCTAGGTTAGACCCGGCTGATGCACACTCAATGGAATGTCGGAAATCTCCAGCTATGGTAATTACTCCATTTGGCCCGGGCAACTTCATCTTCAAGTAACTGATGTGACAACTCGCCATGAACTTGTTCAGTGCTGGCCTGCCGAGTAACGCGTGATACGCGCTTTCTAAGTTTACCACTTCAAACTCCAAATTCTCAGTTCGGCAGTTATCTCGCGTGCCAAATAACACATCGACTCGGACTTTGCCAATGGGCTCACAGGATATGTCTAGCACAATACCGTGAAACGTTGTTCTGGTAGCCTGGAGCATGTTCTCCGAGATACCCAACTTGCGCATTGTATCCGCATACATGATATTGATGCTGCTGCCATTGTCTATCAGCACCTTAGAAAATCTCACATTGATATTTGGCCCTATGAATGTTGGGTCTAGCACTAACGCATACGAACCGGGGCTAGGCATAAGCTTGGGGTGATCCTTGATACTCCAGGTGATTTCCTCATCCGACCAAGGCATATACCTCGTCACTGCGGGCATTGCCGCATTCACCTCCATATGTCGGCGCTGCAAACTCTTTCTATCCATTTCCTCTATGGTAAACACACAGTAACTCTGGTGATGCTCTCTGTATTCATTTCTCCCCTCATTTCCGGGATACCTCTGATCTGGCTGAGGTTGGTTTTCCACTTGATGCACTGCATCCCTTCTCTCATGATTGTCATACCTCGGCGGAGGGGGAGGCAACATTAACTAGTGCATGTTTGCTCCGGAGAGCAATTGCTGCCGGGGTAACTCCTGCCGAGGTTGATCATTCCTAGGTGCCTGAGCATTCCCCGAACCACTTTGTTCTATCTTCCTCATCCACTCACATTGCCGAGTCGTGTGACCCGCCGGGTTACTCGGATTTGGCGTGTGAAATTTACATGGCTGATCCAGCATTGCCTCATAGGTATACCTCGGGCGGTCCTTCTTTTCTTGCCACTGTTTCTTCTGCTCTGGCGTCCAAGTTTTCTTGCCATCATTTCTTGGAGTCCATTGTTGACCTCCAGTTTTCTGATGCTGATTATTCCCTGCCCCGGGCTGATCCTGATTTACAGCAGCAACTTGTTGCGAACTGTATCTGTAATCCGGTCTATCATATCTTCTCTTACCCCGGTAATCATTTCGCCGGGATGATCCGGCTCCATCTCTCTGGTAGTACTCCTCATTTGACTCGTTCGACACAAGCCTAGGTTGAGTCGGATCACCCAATGCATATGAATCTGCAATCCGGATTGTCTCTGCCAACGTAGTTGGCATATCCCTTTGTAGCCTTTGCCACAACATGCTCGCATATCTACACCCTTGTACAAACCAGGCTATTGCCTGTGACTCGATCACACCCTCACATGAGTTTCGCACTATGCACCACCGGGTTAAGAACTCCCGGTCCGTCTCATTCGGTCTCTGTTTGCACATTTCTAGGGTCTGCGGCCTATTCGGCCTCTGATACGTGCTCGAGAAGTTGCTTACAAACATTTCCACAAAGTCAATCCAACAGTTCATACTTCCGGGTGGCAAATTGTTCAGCCATACCCTTGCCGGTCCCTCCATCATTTGAGGTACGTATCTCACAACCCATCTCAAGTTGCCTGTTGCAATTTTCACCGCCGTAGCGTAGTTGATCAACCAATCCTCCGGCTTTGTGCTACCATCATACGTTTTCGTGCCTCTGGGTAACTGAAAGTTTGGTACCGGAGGCTCCTTCATGATCCGGGGCCCAAAACACGCCGGACCCGGAGAACCTTGGCACTCAATTTGCTCCGACCTATAAAACCGATCCAGCTTCAACCTGGCGTCGTCAGGCATCAAGTCCCTGCTCCCCAATCTTGACCCTATCACATGATAGTCCGGCCTTGGGTATCCTGCGTTTACCATTTCCGAATCTTCATCATTATATCTGTCTTGCTCTAGTGGAGCACCTCTCTATTGCATACCTCGGCCGGCACTTTGCTCTTGCTTTGGTATATTCCGCTGCTGCGGTTGCCCTGCTCCCGCCGAGTTGCGCTGTCCGGCATTGCCGTTTACAGCATTTCCTTGACCGGCATTGCCTTGGTCACGGTTACCTCGGCCAGCCTCACCTCGGCTGACACTTCGTCGATCATCATTCACCTGCACTGCTTTTCCTTTCCCTGCCCTTGCCGGGTCATATGGGACTATCTGCTTATTCCTCCTGGCCGAGGTTACTACCTCTTCTCTCCTAGGACCACCATGAGGAGACGATGCGGCTCCAGCGGATTTCTCCGGGTTGCCCATCGCCGAATGAACGATCTTGGAGGCCCCAGCTCTCTCCGGATTAGCCTTGAGCAATTCCTCATTTTGCCTATTCGCGATCCGAACCAACTCATTGACCCTATCTTGCTGTCTCTGACGGGTTTCACCCGTCAAACCTTCCAACTCGGATGCAGCAGCATCTGCTGCCCTGAGGTTTTTTGCCGGGGTACTATACCTCGGTAGCCCCACGGACAAATAGTTCTCTGATTCCTCAATCTTAGTATCACCTTCTTTGTTCATTTCACTCATGAGGTTTCTCCCCTTCACTTTTACAGCATCTACTTTATTTGCCTTTGCGTACTCACGCAGTGTCATGTTCATCGACTGCTGAGCCGCGGCTATCTTTTTTGCACCCTCTAGTATTTTTTGCCTAGTCTCCTCTAACTCGGCCTGTGCCTGAGCCGGATCTACTACTGCTGCCACTGGGTTTGCCAAGCTATCCATCGCCTGCTGCAGCACATTCTCTGGCGTCTCTAGAGGAGGACCTCTACTTTTCCTCGGTGCCCTAGGCGTTACCTCCAGATCTGGTGCCAGATCCTTGCTCGCGCCAGCGCCAGGCACTGTCATCATCACCTCGGTGCGGTCAGGGGAGAGAGTGATATGCGCCCCACGAGCCGCGATAAGGGGTGGCTCGCCTCCTTCGACGACGTGCCGCGGGTGAACGCACGACACATCGACAGCAACGTAGATCTTGTGCGCGCCGAGCTTGACGAAGAGGCCGTTGCGTGGAAGAGGACGCTTGCCGAAGCAGCCAGCATTGTCGCTGACAAAGTCCAGCGCTCCAAAGCGCTGAACAAGCCCGGAGACGATGCGTTCGCCGGTGCCGATGAGGTTTCCCGTCCGGATCTTCACTCCTGCTAGCGCCGCTAGCCCCACGGTGGGCGCCAACTGTCGTGGTGGTGTCACGGTAGATGCCATGGATAGGCTAAAGGTGGGGACTAAATGCACTAGAGGTATCCAGGGAGGGATAGTGTGGTGATTCCACACACAGATGTTTGTATTTGATTCACTTCCACAGATTACAAGTGCTCCTTGAGCTGTATTGGGGAGAGGAGGAAGAAGAGACTCTCTTACTCTCACCACTAGCTAGCTCTCAGGAACACACTAGTAAAACACCACCCTCTCGAGATCAACCCCTTCTACAGAGGCCCTAGCCCTCCTTATATAGGGGTGGCTAGGTCTCCAATTAGGGCATACATGGAGGCATATTCCAGGGAATATGCCTCTTCCCAAAATAGTAAGCCGACCGGGTCACTTTTGCCCAGCGTCCCTGCAGAGGCTACGTGAGCCTCTGCGGCGCCCGCGTCATCTGACACAGGCATCGTCACCTTTGTCGGCCATGCCTCGGTGGTCCTGGCCTCTGTCCGCTTCGCTCATGCTCTGCATACAGTGGTC
This sequence comes from Avena sativa, assembly GCA_916181665.1. NCBI lineage: Eukaryota > Viridiplantae > Streptophyta > Magnoliopsida > Poales > Poaceae > Avena > Avena sativa. The sequence goes on along the minus strand of OV702295.1, from coordinate 450,213,072 downwards.
ACCCTTTGACCAGCGAGATACCTTCCTTCTCTTACAAGCTTGGTATAACCTGGATCGCGCCTAGCTGATCCGGCCACACCTGTACCTGCATATGAGTTAGATACATCTTACCGACATACTACATAAGTCAGCTGAGATCCAGTTAGGTGGACATCCCCTAGTCCGGGTTACCCCGTGATTCGGCCTGCCTTGAGGTGACTCGGCCAGCACCTGCTTTGACCTTGCCATACCTCAGCTATCTTGGCCTTTATACCCCGGCGTGACCCTACCCGGGGGTATCCCCCCAACACCTAATGTGCGGTTTTGGTAATTAATAACAATCTCTATGGACTAATTTCACTTGTAGGTTTTGTCCATTGGCATCGCTTAGGCCATGTGTTCGTATCAAGGTTGAAATATTAAGAAATGTAAAAGAAGAATAGGAAGAGGAAGAAGAATATAAAGTGTGTCTTGAAGAAGAAGATGGAGTTCCTCATGTGCATCTTCAAGACATCATCCTTATCGGGATAGAAGAAATGAAGTGCAAGCTCAAGATGCACCATCTCTAGTAGACCTCATGCTTGAAGCTTGCCATCCTTGGTGATCATGGTTTGATGAAGACAAGTTCAAGGAAGAAGTCTCCCTATGTATGGGGGAGCAATTCGCAAGTCTTCATCAAGTAAGAGCAATCAAGAAAGGCGTTCCATCTTGAGAAGGATAAGCGGTCTACATCAAGATCAAGTGGGATGCTCAAGGCAAAGGTATGATCTTGATAGGTTTCTATTTACCGGTCTCTTGTAGTTGTTGGGAGACCGGGTTTAGGATAGATAGCCGCACTATCAATAGGGACTCTCGAGTGGGTGACTCGATCGCATATTTCGGATAGAGTTCAAACCTTTGCATAGATAGCATCATATTTCTTGGTTGTTGATTGGAACTTATCCATGCGGGGATCTAGATCTTGTGGTTATCTTCATAACAAGGTCTAGTTCATCAAAAACGGATTACCCTTGAATATCTTATTGCATTTTTGATCTTGTGGGTTTTCCGGCTCTACACCTTGGGAGATATCTCACATATATATACTTGATATTTTCCCTTGGTGTTATCCAATATTTCACCTTTTGTTGGTTTCTACTCTTTATTATCTTTCCAACAAAATTGGTTTCATCCAAATTGGAGTTTCCAAGCTCAACTTCTTGCGTTTTGGGTTTTGGAGGTTTTACCGGTTCATCACTTCTAGGGAGGTCATACCTTTCTCCATTTTAGTATTATGCTCTCATGTTGGAATATGATGCGTTTCTTTGCATAATCTTTTAGAGCTTGTTGTTCTCTTCAAAACAAGACCAAGATCATCGAAATCGGAGTCCAGAGTCAAAAGTTATTGAAATTTCCGTGCATGTTGTCCAGCGTTTTTCTTGAGCGGAAGTTCCGGCCAAAGTTCCAATGAGAATGTGTTTCCTCTCTGTTTTTGTGTTCCTACTTATCGGTAGTACCGTTGGAGCACTGGAATTTCTAGTGGCGCGGGGATCTGGCCCAAACGGTTAGTTTTTTAGTCCTATTTAAGGGGGCTTCTTTCCCAATGGTTTCCCATCTTTGGAGATCATTTTTGTCCACCATTGCTGATCTATTTGAGCTTTCTTACTCCCTCTCCCTCCCATGATTCTTGCATCTTTTTGAGGTAAAAGTGAGAGGAGATCTAGATCTATAACTCTACCAAATCATATCTCTTCTTAGTGAAGGGAATCTTGAGATCTAGATCTTGGAGGAATTTGGTGTTCTTCTCTTGTGTTCTTCCTCTCTTATTCCCCCAATAGCTTTTGTAGATTTGGTGGAATTTGAGAGTGAAGGACTTGCCCTTTCATTTGGTCCATAGGTTTGAGTTCTCCTCAGAGATTCGGCAAGTTCAAGCTCTTGGGCTTGTTACTCTTGGGTTCTTGGAGCCCTAGACAGTTGTGTGGAGTTGTGGTGTGTTCTTAGGGCCTCCAATTGAGTTGTGGAGATTCCTCAAACTTGTGGCCTGTTGTGGCATTGTTCTTGGGAGCTCCAATTGTTGTGGAGTTTCCTCAAGCTTGTAGCCTTTGTGGCATTTCTTGGGAGCCCTCCAATTGAGTTGTAGAGTTTGCCCCAAGCCTTATACGGGTTTGGTGACCGCCCTTAAGTGTCCTATAGTGGATCGTGAGTAGGACTTTGTGGCGAGCTCACGGTAGAATAGGGTGAGCCTTTTGTGGCGTCGGTGTGTTGCGTGCCTTCGCATCTTGAGGTGAGGCCCTGTGTGGCGTTGGGTGAGCATCGAGCCACCACACCTTAAGGTGAGCCATTTGTGGCGTTCGAAGTACATTGCGCGATCTCACCTCTCCAACGGAGATGTAGCTTTTTTGGAAGTGAACTTCGGGATAAAAATCATATTCTCCGCGCCCATCAGTTATCTCTCAACTGAGCCCTTTATTTATGCAATTTACATTGTGATAACCATCGTGCTTGAAGTATTATATCTTGTTATCAACTTGTTGCTTGTCTTGCTTAGCATAGGTTGTTAGTGTACTTAGTTGAACCTAGTGGATATATGTTTTGGCCTCATAAATTAAACATTAGTTTTATTCCGCATTTATTAGAGTCTAAACTGTAATAATTTTAAAACGCCTATTCATCCCCTCTCTAGGCGACATCTATTTCCCTTTCACATGGTTTTAGGCCAAACGACCAATGTTATGGCTAGAATTGCGGAATAGTTTGTGATAATATTCCCATATTATGAATAGATGTGTATCATAGGATGTCGAACAATGTTGTAGGAGGAAGTTTTCCTTTTCGTCGCACCAAAACACTATTTCCAATTTTTCGAGTGTCAAAAAGGGGTGTTCTGGGAAGCAAACACCAAATGAAAGTTTCAAAACGGTACCACCCCATTTTCAAAAACACTAGACCACCTTCCAAGGATAATGTCCCAACCGGAGTATCTTAAAGCTTTTCATCCACCCCTCGTGAAAAAGACAAATTTCCGCCGAATCGGTAGGAAGTGAGTTAGATTTGAAGTACAGGTACATGATCTAATGCTCCTGATTTTTTGGAAAAATCATTTTTAGGTTCACAATATGCTAGTTTATCAGAGATCCACTGCAAGTTTAGCGAGGCTCAGCCCCGAGTTAAGAATCTTCATGACGTTGTTTTGACCATAGTTTGAAACGAGCATAAGAAATTCAAAAACTATCCAAACAATGTAAAACCTTCGTGTGGTGTTATAGTATGTGATATAGTTGCAAGGAAAAAAATATAAAAATTGGAATATTCTAAATATCTCAAAAAAAAACTTCTCAGAAATAAGCTATCATATTCGAGGTTTCATGCTTTTTAGGTCAAATGACCAAGTTATGGCTAGAATCGCGGCGTAATTTATGATAATGTGCTCATATTGTGCACACATGTGCATCTTAGGATGGAAAACAATATTGCGGGAGGAAGTTTTCCTTTTCGTCACACCAACACGCCATTTTCCATTTTTGAGTGTAAAAAACAGGGTGTTTTGTGAAGCAACTACCAAATAAAAGTTTCAAAATAGTACCACCCTATTTCTCAAAAATACTAGAGAACCTTACAAGAACAATCTCCCAACCGGAGTATCTTAAACCTTTTCGTCCACCCCTCATGAAAAAGATAAATTCCTGTCGAATTGGTAGGATGGGTCAGATTTGAACTATAGGTATATAATCTGTTGCTTATTATTTTTTGGAAAAACATTTTTGAGTTCACAATATGCTATTTCATCAGAGCTCCACTACAAGTTTAGTGAGACTCAGACCCCAACTAAGGATTTTTTTAGAATCCTCAAATTCAAAAGAATTTTTTTGATATGATTTTTTAAAGATTTGAACACTATTAAATAAATTTTATTTAGAAAACCTTGTAGTACACTATTAAAAAGACATGATGCATGATTAAAAATATGATAGGGATGTTATATTTGGATTCTTCTTATTTTTCTAATCGGTTAGACATATTATTTGTCGAATCCGATTTATAGATTTAAATATATGAATTATTCCATACTAAATAGAAAAAGGCAAAACATCATTTTATTGTTATTTGAATTCAAGATTATTATAACTTATTCATTTTTGTTTACTTAATTAATTGTTTGAAATTTAAAAAATAAAGGCGTGTGACACCAAGGGTTAATATGATTGATATGGTAGTATCATCAACAAGGTCTAATGTCTTTATCGGAAGCTCATCTAGAAATAACGGAGAAGTTAAGTGTGCTGGGGCTAGATTAGTGTGAGGATGGGTAAAAGATCGGAAAGTTTGACCATGAGTGCAATTTGACCGAAAATTAAGCGTACTTATAAAGTTTAAAAAGATGCTTGTGAGATTAACGAGTCAAACAATTTTAAAAAATTGAAAAAAAAACTACGCGGACGGCTAAGCCGTTGGCGTAGCCATATGACCGCCAACCGTCTAGGTGGATCCCATCTAGTCTATGCAGACAGCTAAGCCGCACAATGGCCCTTTGACGACGGCAACTGGCCATCGGCATAGCGATCTGTTCCTGTAGTGTCGCCGGTCATCAACCAAGATGACGGACGTTCCATCCATGTCGCCAACCATGTAGGTTGAAGAAGCAATTGGGCGTTGTTCGTCGCCTAAGGCCGACCTCACGCGAGTGCGCTTAAGATGTGAAAGAGCCAGCGCCGACTATCCAGGGTGTGCTCATGCATCGGCAATGAGTAGAGATGTTCAATTGCTAGAAGACCAAATCTTGTAGATACACCTGGAAATTTGTGATCATCTATTTTTAGAGGAGGCAGAAACCATCCAGCCGGCCCCGCCCTCCCTTCGCGCTCCCCTCCCTCCTCCATGGTTGGGCAAAGCCCCTGTGGCACGGCGGTGGCAGCCTACCGTCCTCGCGCCCCTCTGTCACACATGGCGGCGACCCAAGATCTTCGGCGACGGTGTTCTGCCCCTTGATCTTCGGCGGTGATGGCGGTGCAGTGGTGGCTCGGGAGCGACGCTGGCAAATTTGCAGGTGGCGGGGCTGGCTGGAGGCGGTGGTGATGTTGATCGACCTTGGTGGTGGTGGTAATCTTCTCCGTCGAAGGTGGCCACCCCAAGGCTGGTTTGGCGGATCCCGGGATCCGTCATCTAGTCCCGACTGCGAGTTGGGGAGACCTGGGTGTCGGAGAAAACCGAACCGATTGGCGGTGTTTCCAAGCCGTTACCTTGACGAAGGCATCGCCGTGTAACCAGTGTCGACCTCACTTGTGCTGCTCCGAGGAAAACCTTAGGATCTGTTTCCCGGTCAGGCGATGGCGGCGCTGCGTTGTCCTATTCTCTCTTTAAAGCATCGTTTGTGGAGCAGCGCTGGATGGCAGAGACAGGAGGATTCATCTTCTCCTAACCTTGTTTGTCTTCTTCACAAATCTCTATATGGTCTCAAGCAGGCCCCTCGAGCATGGTTTCAAAGATTTGCCACTTATATTCAGTCCATCGGTTTTTCTCCTTCCAAGTCTGATTCTTCTGTCTTTATCTTTCACTCCTCTGAACACACAGCCTATCTCTTACTCTATGTTGATGATATTGTTTTAACCGCCTCCTCCGACTCTTTATTAAAACACATCATTACTTCTCTTCATCGTGAATTCTCTATGACGGACTTGGGTCTCCTTCATCATTTTCTTGGAGTTTCTGCTTACCGCACCTCTATTATTACTCTTTTTATCTCTTAACGCCAGTATGTTATTGATCTTCTCTCGCGTGCTGGTACGTCCGATTGCCAGCCTTGTCGCACACCTGCTGAATTAGGTTCTAAATTGCCATGGTGACACTCTTTCTGATCCCACCTTCTATCGCAGTCTTGCTGGTGCTCTACAATATGCAACTCTAACTCGCCCTGATATCTCCTATTCTGTTCAACAAGCATGTCTATATATGCATGATCCTCGTTCTCCTCACCTTGCTCATATTAAAAGAATTCTTTGATATCTCAAAGGCACTCTTGACCATGGTTTACTTATCAACTCTTCCTCTTCCACAAGCTTGACAGTTTATTCTGATGCAGACTGGGCAGGATGTCTAGATACTCAACGATCCACATCCGGCTTTTGTGTTTATTTGGGTGATAATCTTGTTTCTTGGTCTTGTAAAAGGCAGGTTACAGTTTTCAGGTCTTCAGCTGAAGCAGAGTATAGATCGGTGGCCCATTCCGTTGCTAAAGTTGTTTGGCTTCGACAGCTGCTAGTCGAGCTTCATCGCCCCATTCAGAGAGCTACTATTGTCTACCGTGACAATATTTTCGTAGTCTACATGGCATCCAATCCAGTTCAACATCGACGTACTAAGCATATTGAGATTGACATTCACTTTGACCGTGAGAAGGTGGCTCTCGGTGAAGTTCATGTCCTCCATGTACCAACCGGTGCTCAATTTGCTGATATTTTTACTAAGGCTCTCCCAACAGTTTCATTCACCGACATTCGATCCAGTCTCAACATCGTGGCACCCGATGTTGACACTGCGGGGGGATATTAGATAAACATGTATTAGAGTTGGTTTAGGATTCTTAAGTCGGTTTGGCCTGGCTGGTTGGCTCATGTAATATATAAATCTTGTACCCTTGATCAAATCAATACAAGTTCCAATTCTATCCCTCGTGTCCTAGAACAGCTATGGTTGAGTGTCAAGTGCTCCGAGGAGGCTGGGGCCGCACCCGAGGAAACCCTGTCCGAGCTTGGCAACGACGTGGCTGAAATCAAAAGAATCCTCACATACAGTGGGTCGCCTCCTTACATGATGTCATGGCTGAATCGCCACGAGTATCAGCGTGCAACCACCAAGGGGACACGATGCGTCTCTGGTGCTTTTAGCATACCAGAGCAACGTGAAGATGCAAACGTCCCAGCATGATACTGAATCACACTACCGTCTCTCTCTCTCAATCTCTCTCTGAAAAATGAAGAATCGTACTACAGTGTGTTGGAAATAAATTTAAACTTGTCAATTCCTGTACTGCCCAGCATAATTCAGGCAACATTCGTGTTAATTCATGTTTGACTTACGGATAACAGAACGTGGAGGCGTTTCCTTACCTTCTACGTTTCCTCTCCTCCCGTGAGAAAAAGAGGCGGCGGCTAGGGTAAAAACCCTAGCAGCCGCCACGATCTACTTCGTTCTCGCCGTCTGCGACCGAGCATCGACGGGTTCCCGCCTCCTCTGCTTGCCGCTCCGGCGGCGGGAAGAGGTGGGGACCTCGGACCTGCGCTCGGCGGTGTAGAAGGGTCCCTAAAGTTAGAGTTTGGTCATCCGGCATCGTCGTTATGGTGGCTATGGCGGCGTTGTGCGGGACAACAATAAGGTATACCCGCCTCCTCTTCCACCTCGTCGGCGACGATCCTGCTGCTGGCGTTGAGGAGGGTGGGGATTCGTCTGGTCGCCGCTTTCATGGAGTGGTGGATCTCGTCCAGTCTACGTATGTTCTGAATCTCGTCCAGTCTACGTGTGTTTTAGGTTTGGTTTTACAAGTTTCGGATCAATTCAAGGATTCAATGGCGACAACTTCATCTCTGGGGCGCTGGTCCTTAGGGGCACGTGCACGAAGACTTCCCGACTATCATCAACAATGGCATGCCGGCTCCGGTAATGGAGCGGCGACAGCGGCGCGTCGGCGGCTCGCTCTGGCGGCAGTAGTATTCGTTAGGTGGTCCAAAGACCTCGATGTAATTTTTATTATGTTTAGGATACTTTGTACTTCTTATGAACTCATGAAATAGATCCGGATCTTTTTCCGCAAAAAAAATTTCATGTTTGACTTGCATGCCATGCATGACTTTTAGTTGTGCCGAGTTATGCGTGGCTCGGGTCATGTCGCATACGAGGAGAATTAGTTCGTGAACCATGAAATATCACCGTACCAATGAATCAGGAAGTCCATGTAACATCTTTTCGTGCATCAACCGATGCAGATAAATTGTTCGAAAAGAGTAATTTGGTTTCTCTAAGTACACTCCTAATCCATAGATGGATGTCACTAGTTTGCATGTTTTGGACATGTAGATGGAGAAGTTCTTGTTGTACTTCCTCAGTTCCTAAATAAAAGACGTTTTGACTTGTATCTTTTTTCCTGATAGTATGCCAAGCCAAGGCAAGGCAAGGAGACCATATATCATCACATGCCACTAAGTCTCGGGAAAAACATACACACATGGACGCATGTGCAACTTGAGTTGGCCTCCAGGTCTTGCGTCCTAATCTGATCTTAGAGAAGACCCAAGGCCAAGGGGCATCCCGCTCTTCTCGAGTCTCACAAGTAACTCAAAAAACTGAGCAAGTTGTCGGCGCCAAAGAGTTGACAAAGCTCTCATCTCCACTAATTGGCCAACTGGATCCTCAGCAGTGTGTACTTAATTAGTACTCACTTAATGTGGCTGTGCGATCTAAATTGCTCGCATATTAATTAAGCTAAGCTGGATCCTGGATCACATCGTCTCACTTCCACCTCTCACTTCCGTGAAGGACAAGAACTATCAACAATGGCATCTCATCGCGACTCTGATGGAGCACCCAAGGGTGAAGATCTTCAAAACTCCAGCTCAAGCTCCAAATCCACCTCCAGGTTAGTAAGTACTTCTTGACTAGCACAGCTCAACCCCTGATGCGGCTTATAATACATTTGATCATTTGCATATATGTATGTAGTTTTATCAGCGGCGACGGTAGTAGTACCATGGGTACCAACGGAACTACGGAGCCAACAAGTTTAACCATCCGAGTACTAAGAGAAATCACGGACAATTTCTCGGACAAAAGAGCACTTGGTCACGGCGCATACGGAAAGGTTTACAAGGTAAGTTTTATATTTCGTTGGTATGCTTGTGTTTCGAACAAGGGTGGATATACCACCCTCGCAGCCGCACAGACTTGCGGTCAGCATGATACCTTATCTTGGATGATTTTGTATAGTGTTTTCTCTGAGACAAACCCAACTTGGGTGCCTTTTGTGGTTTGCCCGGTACTCGAGAAGTTTCCAATAGCTAAATGCATGCAGGTCACCAAACAAAAACATTATTTATTGATTAGAAATTCAGAAAATTATTAACGTTGCCACAAACTTGTTTGTACTAAAAATGCCAGCATTGCCTAACAGTTATACTTTTTATGTTTGTCAAATGATATGGAGTGATGACAATAGATCTTGGGCAGGGGGTTCATGATAGTGGAGAAGAGATTGCGGTGAAGTTGCTCCATAATAACATGCACACAACAAATGATGAACAATTCCAACACGAGTTTGATAACCTTATGATGCTCAACCATCCGAACATTGTACGGTTAGTTGGATATTGCTACGAGACACAACGTCAACATGCAGATTTCGAAGGAAAGATAGTTTTTGGCGAAACAACATACAGAGCACTCTGCTTTGAGTACATGCACATGGGGAGCCTTCAAAGACATCTTTATGGTATGATTGTGCTCCATCTCGAGTATGCCACTATTAACCATGTGACATTTTATGGTTATATGCATTTACAGTTCATCAACTGCCTCTTTACTTGTTTAAATTTATAGATGAATTGCATGGACTTGATTGGAAGACACGTTACAAGATTATCAAGGGGGCATGTGAGGGATTAAAATACCTTCACGAAGGATTCAAAGAACCAGTTTACCATTTGGACCTAAAACCCGATAACATACTGCTAGATGAGAATATGACACCGAAACTTGCAGACTTTGGTTTGTCCAAGCTCTTTGGCGAGGAACAAACTAGGGTCACACATAGTCCTGCAGGAACAATGTAAGACTGAATTACTTTTCTAGTGAAACAAATTGCTCTTATGTCATAACACTTTAATCTCTGTTATATTTATGTTGCCATACGCAGTGGATACATGCCCCCCGAATACTTATTTGGACACGTCGTCTCGAAGAAGTTAGACGTTTTTAGCTTGGGCGTTGTAATTACAAAGATAATTGCAGGCCCTAAAGGCCACACCAGAAGTGCCGAAATGCCTCATCAAGAGTTTCTTGATCAAGTATAAATCGTCATCTCTTAACTTCATAAAATCATCAGGGGTTATGATGTGCTTAGCATTTGAACATAGTATCATTCTAGCCTTACACAATTACACTTCGACTACATAGGTACATGAAAACTGGAGGAACAGGTTGGAAGCAACTTGTACTTCGAGGATACTAGAAGCATATTGTGAGCAAGTGAGCATATGCACTGTGATCGGACTGAACTCCATGGAGTATGATAGGCACAAAAGGCCCAGTATAGTGGAGATTATAGATAGACTGGATGCGACTGAAGCAATGATTGAAAAGGTAACGACTTTTTGCTAACAAAAATATAGCTCATGGTGATACGTTATTTTGTAACTAAAGGGCACACATGAAGTTTTGGTTTATAAATCAACTAGTAATCTATATATGCTACTATGTGTATGATCACACTCCTTCATGTATCACCCTTAGAGTGATGTCACAAAGAATATATTGTGGTATTAATTCAAAATCTAGTATTCCAAATATATCTTGTTAGAGCCACTAATGATAATATCAATAGTATCTTATGCGTCATCCATGACTGCTGAAAAAACAAAAACTCAGTGTGCTTTTGAATCATCACGGTATGTGGAAGAACTAGTAATATCATCGCGGATTGCAAGTGGGTTGGGGGTTTGGCTTATCCGAAATAGGCTTGGGATGGCAAAATTTCCAGGGCTGGCAAAACATTGAATCGTTGAGATTTTATTTTTTATATACTCACTTTATGTTGAAACAAGGTGCATATTAATTTTGGTCTAAGTCAAACTTCATAGACTCTGAGCAAGTATATGGAAAATCGTACCAACATCTGCAACACCAAATAAATATTTTTCAGAACCATCATGAAGTATATATACCTTCATATCTTAGATACTACTTGATATTGTAGATGTGGATTTGTTTTCTATATATTTTCTCAAAACTATAAAAAATGTTAGTCTCATTACTTTACAACATACACAGATTAATATGTACACAACATTGTGCAATATATGTCGTTTATGTGTAATTTAGCTGGATAACTTAGCTATTATTGCTTTTTGATTCTTGTTTCCAGTGCACAAACATAATTAGATATATGAATTTCCCAATCTGAATCATTTCTTCAGAACGAGAGTTCTACATATTACAAGAGGACAGCGATTTGTGATTTTTTTTAATTAGATCAATCTTGTGTCAACTCAAATATTCTCACAACATTTGACATACCACCTGGCTATATACATTACGTGGCGTATACCATCCAGTATGACAGCTACCAAGTGATGCAGCATAGGTCAACCTGTGACCCCTCCAGTGTTATTTCCCAGTTGGGATGATCTTTTCGGTATCTCTCGCGCAATATTACCACAGCTACTGAAAAAAGAACAAAACAAGTAACAAACCGCGTCGGAACAAAACTTTGGTCATTGGCTCGATCTATGCATAGTTTTGATTCGTGTCTATGGGACTGGTAGGGAGAATGAAATAGGAGGCGATATATAGCTTGTCTATTTTCTTTTCTCGTCAAGGATATAAAACTATTAGAAAATTGCCCATTAGAGGTGGTGGTGGTCTGGTGGATCATCCAGTACCCCAATGCAAGCGTGGTAAATTGGTAAATTGCTACTTCCTCCGTTCCATAATTCTCGTGGTGATTTTAGTTCAAATTTGGACGACAATCATGATAAGAATTATGAAACAGAGGGAGTGCCAATTAATAATGTTTCTCGGCTATTGGCAGGCGGTTTCGTGGTCAGAGAATTCACGTTCATTGATGCCAGTGAAGTCCCAAAGGGAGAGAGATGACAATCTGGTAAGTTGTCTGCCTACACATTCTCTCTGAACGCTCTATTGTACCATTGATATGATTGATGGATGCTAAACGAGTACTATTTCAGGTGAAGGTGGAAGCGTTCACAAGATACAAGGCCATTCAGGTCACCGAGGCATGCGACGAGTTCCCAGTCCTGGTGCGGGTCACTGGGGCGCCATGGCGTCGTACTGAGGAGATGCCGTGCCAGCGGGCTAGCGTCGATGTCATCGTTACACTCAACCTCTTGATGAACAAGGTGAAGGAGGCCGTGCTGATGTTAGTCGACTGGCTCAGCCCCAACGACCGGCTCTCTATCTTGTTTGTCGGGTATGTTGACGAATGCATGGACCTCACGTACATGTCCGACCATGGCCGGGACTTTGCCAGGCGCAAGATCAGCGAGATGGCCCATAACCATGAACGCCAGTCTACTGAATATGTGGGACCCGTTCTGCCACGGGCAGCTCAGGTACACCCACGTACATTTCCATGATCTGATAACGGGAGCGACTTCATTATAAATAGGAAAATGACGTTGGGAAATATAGTGAATTTAACATGCAGAAAAAGAAAGCGACTGCCCAATACAACTTCACTAGATCAAGACCTCGCAAACACACTTTCAAAGTACACACAGAAGTGCTTAGAGCAACTATAGCCGACAGTACAAATTTTGGTACTGAAAACTGTAAAACCATTTTCAGTACAGGGACATGCCCTATTGATTACCTCCCAATTGGTTGGATCGTAGCAGCGATGATTTCTCTGGTCCAAATCCAGGATGCCCAACTGCGCAGGAAAAAGAATATAAGAAGCATGTGACTCTTCCATGCATGAACTGGGTACTCTAGAAACATTCAGCCAGGCTCAGCCGCGATGGCCATGGCTTGAGTCAGGCGCATTGCCAAGAGCTCGATTAGCTACGTATAGGTGAAGTTTCCATCACGCCAATGACCAACTTTTACAATAATATACTGGGAAAAAAACATGTGCTGTAAATTTACAGTACGGTGAGCTGGTTTTTTCAGTATAATGGAAAAAAAATGTAGTAGGTGTTTTTAGTATCTTTAGAGTGGGTTTTGTCTGTGGCTAAAATAGTGGTTGTTTTCCTGTATCAGCACTTTTTTTAGAACATACCGGCACCTGATTTCTTTATCTTTTTCTGCAAAAAATGTTTTTTTTATTTTCATTTACTTTTCATAGTTTTTCGCTTCTTAAGTCAACTACCGAAAAATACCATAGAGTGGCTACGATTGGTGCAGGCAACACTGCGATGGCTTGTTGGAACCATTGAGCAGTGACACCGACTCCACACATAACATGTGCGTTGTATTTCTCGATTGATGGTGTACTAATAAACACAAATTACTCCCTCCAATCCAAATTACTTGTCAAAATGTTGCATAAACTCAGTGTACCTGTAACATCTAATTTAGATCAGGGAGTATCAAAAATAGAAATTGTTTATTGATAGCAAAAAGGTAATAAAATACTCAAACCGTACATTTTCCTTCCTTTAATTTGTTGTGCTTAGATTCTGCGGTGGCGTGGAGTGGAGAAGAGCAGCACCCGTCCAGGCTGCATCATGCACGTGTGGTCTGGTCGGATGCACCCTGAGATCGACAAACAAGAGATCAGCCAGGAGTTCCCGGTGCATACCATTGCATTTCCCAGTTCCAATCCCACCGAAATGAAGCAGGTAGCCAACATAACCTCAGGCACCTGTTCCTTCGTCGAGCACAATGACATCGACAACATCAAACATGCCTTCGCACAGTTCATCCATAGACTCACATCGGTTGCAGCGATCAGGATCACCATCCAGGCAGAAGAGGGTGTCACCATATCTTCAATCGCATCAGGCCGCTGCTGCAACCTTGTCAGCTCAGACAAACGGTCAGGCACAATAAACATCTACCAGATTTGTGACGGAGAGCAGAAGAACTTCATAGTCTACTTGACAGTCCCACGGGGCCAGGAGAAGCTTCTCACCGTCGGCGGTGGGTACGAGAGCCTGAACACGAGCAAGGAGCTGGTTGGCATGGACGTGGTTGTAACACGACCACACCGTAAATGCTTGCCGGGCGAGGTGATCATCCACCCTAAGGTGGCAGCTCAGCTATTGCGGGTCCGGCTTATGGAAGGCATCGCCAAACAGAATCAGGATCTGAGCAGAAACAACCTGCGAATGCTGTTGGACAAGATCAAGGATTCCCATGAGGGTCACGCTGCCCCTGAGGAGATCCTGTCAGACTTCGAAGAGGAGGTTGCTGAAATGACGGACCAAAATGGGGTCGACAGAGAGTACATGTTGTCATGGTTGAATTGCCGCCAGTTGCAGCGCTCAACCACTAAGAGCACACCCCCCGACATAGGTGCTTTCCAAATCCTAGAGCAACAACGTGCCAATGAACACAACAATTTGGTAAGTGTGTGCCTATATATTCCAGAACACCTACCAATTGAATGGTTTCAATTAGTTCATTTTCTTTAAATGATTTATTGGTCTTAACATGGTCTCTCTGTACTGTTAATAATAATTAGGTGGTTGTGAAAGGATTCACAAGAAGCAAGGCAATAATGCTCCGCGAGACATGTGACGAGTTTCCAGTACTGGTGCGGGTCTCCGTGGCGCCATGGCGTCATGGCTGGGAGATGCCACGTGATGGTGTGGACGTCGTCGCTGTGCTCGACATCAGTGGAAACATGCAAGGGGAGAGGTTGGAGCTCGTGAAGCAGGCCATGATGGTCGTGATTGACAAGCTTGGCCCCGGCGACCGACTTTCAATTGTGTTGTTCCAGACCCGCAAGCATCGCCTTATGGAGCTCACGTACATGTCTGATGACCATGACCATGGTAAGGATGCTGCCAGGTTCAAGATAACTCAGCTGAAGGATTTGAATGGAAGGTACACGGGCAATATTGCTAGCGCCGCTCTACAAGAGGGAGTTCAGGTATATAAGCGCATACATTCAAATGATCCAAAGCAAACATTCAAGATATAAACATTTATTTGTGTGGCTCTTCTAACATGTTAAGCTCATGCCTAGATTCTGCGGGATCGTGGAGCGGAGGAGAGTAGCAGTCGCCTAGGTTGCATGATGTTGTTGTCAGATGGCAAATACCCAGAGATCTTACAGATTAAGATGAGCTCTGAATTCCCAGTGCACACTTTCGGTTTGGGTGCTGACCACAACCCCAAGGTCATGAAGTACATTGCAGACAAGACCTCTGGGACATACTCTTATGTCAACCAGGACATCAGCAACATCAAGGACGCCCTCGCGCTGTTCATCACCAGTCTCACGTCCATTGCCGCGACGTCCATCACAATCACCCTAAAGGTTCATTGTGACATCGCCATATCATCCATCAAGTCTGGCAACTACATCCACCATGTGGAATCCGACAAGATGTCTGGCCAAATAATCATTGACCACATCTATGCTGGTGAGCAGAAGGAGTTCATTGTCAACCTGATAGTTGGGAATGCAAGGAAAGAGCTCATGACAATTGGCGGACAGTACATGAGCTTTAAAAGGACCAATTCCATTGCTGAAATGGACATGTCTGTGCTAAGACCCTGGTTTAAATCGTCACCAGACGATCTTGCCATCCACCCTGATGTAGCAGCGGAACTCACGCGGATCCAACTACAAAATGGCATCCTGGAGATGGTAGACACACAGAAAATGACCACCCAGGGGCTGCAAAAGCTATGGGACATGATCAAGGACTCCGACGAGGGCCGTGGCACACCAGAGTTAACCTTGTCTGGCCTTAGCATGGACGTGGCTAAAATGAACAGAGACATTTCAGGGATGCCTTACATGCTGTCGTGGCTGTCGTGTCACAAGTGGCAGCGTGCAACCACAAAGGGCACCCTCAGTAACTCCAGTGCATTCCAAACCATAGGGCACTATGCAGATGAACATACAAACTTGGTAAGCTATGTGCCTGCATATTTCAAAACATCCAGTCGATCTGTTCATTTTAGCTTCATCTTATATCTACCGGTCTGTTGGTGTATTTATGTGTAATACTAGAAGTATAGGAGGGATGAAAATGTAAAAAGCACTCTGTATATTCCTAGCCTGTGAGGAATAGAGATTGAGTGTGAGTTCTCCAGAAAAATCGATTCCCCACTGAGTGTTCCTGGAGCTCTAGCAATTTCCAGAGAAGCCAAGATGGTATCAGAGCACTAGACCGGCGGCGAGCTGGTTGAGGTCATCTGACATCGGGAGAAGCGGAGGCGAACGCGGTCGTCCGCGTGGAGACGGGCGAGGCTCAGGGAAGGAGTCGCTACTGCAGCTTGGTCGATCTAGGTGCCTGCCAAGGGGACAGGCTGAGCGGCGGGCCGGTTTCACACGAATTGACGGCCCACCGTGGTGGAAGACGAAGGCAGAGGCTCCAGGGTCAGATTCGTCGTGACAGTAGTTCCAATTCGGGGCTGCGACTGTGGTGGTGACTGAAATCGGCGGCTGTGTCACGGGGTTGGTGGTGCGTCGGCCGTGGGCGTGCGAGAAGGCGCAGCTCGCACGAGAAAGAGGAGGAGCAGAGCACGGGGCGTAGGTGCGCTAAGCACGCGTGGCTCGCGGTCTAAGCAGTTGCTACGGGTCCAGGAAAAGAAAAGAAGCGGCACTGTCCGGAATAGGCATCGGTAGTGGTGTGCTGTTAGCAGAATCTGGGAGGTAGCTTGAAGACAAGTCTCAGTTCTGCTGTTGTTGTGTGACGCTTACAGCAAGGGGGGGCTCATCAGGTGATTCAGAGTGATGAGCAGACAAGGAAGGATGTCAAGGTCAGTGAACACAATCGAAAAAATCTGTTTCTTCTGTGGATGGCCAGGACATGTGATGTCATCTTGTCCTGGACTGATCAGAGAAGGCTATGGACATGGACATAACTGGTACAATAGAGGACCTGGTCATGGTTCTAGCATCCGTAAAGCAAAGTATTGGCAGAGAAATGGGGATTGGTTGTGTCCAACAGCAAGTTGTGGGAATATAAATTTTGCATTCCGTAGTGTTTGTAACTGTTGCGGAGCTGTACGTTCTTCTAGTGTTAGTGGAGTATGTGATGGTAAAGGGTCTCAGATGGTCACTGTTCAGATGACTGTTGATGATCTGAAAAAATGGTACCAGGTCAAAGGTATAGAACAAGGTGATAAGAAAATTTGTGAAGCTGCTGCTGTCCCTGCTAAGGATTGTGGTAATGTCTTAACTTCTGTTGGGTTTGATCGCAAGGGTATACCATGGCTGATTGATTCAGGTGCATCTCGACATATGGCTGGTTCTTATAGAGAATTTGATGAGTATTTTCCTGAGATAGGTAATCAGAGTGTTAAATTGGCCGATGGCTCAGCTCAATCCATCATGGGTTCAGGGAAAGTTACATGTAATCCTGATTTATCACTTTCATCTGTGCTCCATGTTCCCACTTTCCCGATTAATCTCATGTCCATTAGCTGCATCACCAAAGAACTTAATTGTGCTGCTATCTTTTACCCAACATGGTGTTTGTTTCTGGAACTTGGGACATGGAAAATCCTCGGGACAGGAAAATTGCGAGATGGTCTGTATTATCTAGATGATAATGTGTCAGCTGTGGCTGCTGCAACTATATCTCAATCACCACTTCAAGAGTTTCTTCTTCATCACCGCAGGCTAGGACACATGTCCTTTAATACTCTGGGCCAGCTCTATCCAGATCTATTCAATAAGGTTAGAAATGAAAATCTATCTTGTGATGCATGTCAATTTGGGAAACAAACTAGGAGCTCTTATATATCATCCGATAACCGGAGTGAGAAACCACTTGAAGTCATTCATTCTGATGTATGGGGCCCAAGTGGAGTTTCAGCTTTAAATGGTTATCGCTCATTTGTTACCTTCATTGACTGTTGTACTAGAGTTACTTGGGTTTATGTGTTGAGGAACAAGGAGAATGTGTTTGAATGCTTTGTTGATTTTCATAATATGATCAGAACACAATATAATGCATGCATGAAAGTATTTCGTACTGATAATGGGACGGAATATGTGAACAAGGAATTTGATAAGTACTTGTCTAGTTTTGGGATTATTCATCAAACAACTTGTCCAGGTACTTCTGAACAAAATGGCTTGGCTGAAAGGAAGAACAGACACCTTTTGGAGGTTACCCGGTGTTTAATGATGGCTATGAATGTTCCAAAATTTTTGTGGAGTGAGGCAGTGATGACAGCAGCTTACCTGATAAATAGAATGCCATCTAGAGTACTTGGGTATAAAGCTCCAATAGAATGTTTAACTGGCGAGATTTCTTATGTGGTTCCACCAAAGGTATTCGGGTGTGTGTGCTTTGTAAAAGATTATAGACCTTCCGTGAGCAAGCTTGATCCAAGAGCTCTAAAGTGTGTGTTTGTGGGATATTCAGGAAAACAAAAAGGATATAAATGTTGGTGCCCATCAGAGAGACGGATGTTTGTGAGCATGGATGTAGTGTTCAGGGAATATCAACCATTTTATGGAGAACCATTGGATTTAACTGATGTCTTTCCTGATCTATATGTTAATGATATCTCAGGTACAGACAGCGAAGCAGGGGGAGAAAAAGTAGAGAGTTACCCTATTACAACAAGGGAAATAGTGGTCGGAGTAATACCACGAGAAGATGATGATGATGATAGAAATGTGGGTCCTACAGGAACTGAACAAGGTACATCAAGTGATGCACCACGGTGGTCAAAACCAAATGAAGAACAAGGGGTTCGAGTGTACTCACGAAGACGTAGAGCTGAGGGTGATCAAGTGCAGGGGGAGGGAGATACCCCATTGAGTCAGAATCCTGAAGCTCAGGTACAACCAGATTTGCATGATTCAAGTTCAAGTCCCTCTACAAGTGATGGTACAGTTTCTACCCCATTTGATGATCTTGATATTCCTATAGCTCAGAGGAAACAATCTCGCTCCACTATTGGAAAGTTGCCATCATATTTGTCCGAATACGATATTTCTAATTATGTCTCATATTCTTCTATGGGACCTCAGTATAGAGCTTTTATTGCTGCACTTGACTCGGCTGTACCCATTCCCCATGATTGGCAGGAAGCGAAGAGGTGCCCCAAATGGAGAGATGCCATGCTGGAAGAAATGGCAGCGCTTGACAAGAATAACACTTGGGTACTTACTACACTTCCTCCTAATAAAAAGGTTGTTGGTTGTAAGTGGGTATTTACTGTAAAACAAAATTTAGAGGGAAAGGTAGAAAGATATAAGGCCAGGTTGGTGGCCAAAGGATACAGTCAAACATATGGAGTAGATTATGATGAAACCTTTGCACCCGTGGCAAAAATGAACACCGTCAGGACCCTCATATCGATAGCAGCAAATAATAAGTGGATATTGTACCAAATGGATGTTAAAAATGCTTTTCTTCATGGAGACTTACATGAGGAAGTGTATATGGAGATTCCACCAGGGTTTAGTAGTAAAGAAACTGAAGGCAAGGTGTGCAAATTAAAGAAATCCTTGTATGGACTTAAACAATCACCTAGAGCCTGGTTTGGGAGGTTCAGAAACGAAGTATGCAAGTTGGGCTATCGGCAAAGCAATGCAGATCATACTTTATTTTTTAAGCGCCATAATGACAAGGTCACCATTTTGGTTGTTTATGTTGATGACATTGTAATTACAGGTGATGATGATGAAGAGATATCGAGGTTAAAGAAGGCATTGGCAAGGTCATTTGAAGTCAAAGACCTGGGATATCTTCACTACTTTCTTGGGATTGAGGTTGTTTATGGTGCACAAGGTATTTATCTCTCTCAAAGGAAGTATGTACTTGATTTACTTGCTGAGACTGGAATGCTAGAATGTAGACCAGCACCCACACCTGTTGAGCAAAATCTTCGAATATTAACGGATTCTGGTGAGTCAGTGGACAAAGGTAGATATCAAAGATTAGTGGGGCGCTTAATTTATTTATCACATACTAGACCAGACATTGCATATGCGGTTAGCATTGTGAGCAGATACATGCATGACCCTAGAACCGGCCATTTGGATGTTGTATACAGAATTTTAAGGTATCTAAAAGGGTGCCCAGGTAAAGGAATTCTATTTTCTAATTATGGGCATCTTAAAATAGAAGGATATACTGATGCTGATTGGGCTGGATGCCTAGATGATAGAAAGTCAACCGCTGGCTATTGCATGTTTTTGGGTGGAAACTTAGTTAGTTGGCGGAGTAAAAAACAAAGTGTAGTTGCACGTTCAACAGCTGAAGCTGAGTTCAGATCTATGGCATCAGGTTTGTGTGAACTGATGTGGTTAAGGATACTTTTATCGGAGCTTGGGCTGTTTGTTGACGCACCTGTTTGCTTGTATTGTGATAACCAAGCTGCTATTAACATAGTTCACAATCCGGTTCATCATGATCGAACTAAGCATGTTGAGATAGATAGACACTTTATTAAGGAGAAGCTAGATGAAGGTGCACTCAAAATTACTTATGTTAGATCATCGGAACAATTAGCAGATATCTTGACAAAAGGTGTGAGTGTAGTATCATTTGTAAATATTTGTAGCAAGATGAGGCTTATTGATATCTTCACCTCATCTTGAGGGGGAGTGTTGGTGTATTTATGTGTAATACTAGAAGTATAGGAGGGATGAAAATGTAAAAAGCACTCTGTATATTCCTAGCCTGTGAGGAATAGAGATTGAGTGTGAGTTCTCCAGAAAAATCGATTCCCCACTGAGTGTTCCTGGAGCTCTAGCAATTTCCAGAGAAGCCAAGACGGTCAATGATCAATTAATGATAAACACTCATGCAGGTGAAAGTAGAAACTTTCACAAGAAGCAAGGCGATTCCAAGTGATGACCCGTGCAACAAGTTTCCTGTCCTGGTGCGAGTTGTGGTGGCACCGGAGGAGATGCCGCGAGCCGGTGTCGACGTGGTCACTGTGCTTGATGCTAGTGGAGGAATGCAGGGGGGGAAGCTGGAGCATATGAAGGACGCCATGATGGTTGTCATAGACAAGCTCCGTGCAGAAGATCGACTATCCATCGTGTCGTTTAACACCTATGAGAATCGCCTCACAAGGCTCACTTACATGACCGACCATGGCCGTGATGTCGCCAGGCTCAGGATCAATAAGCTGGTTGCTGGTGGCCAGGGAGACGTCGCCGCCGCTCTGCAAGAAGGAGCTGAGGTAAACACGTACACTTAAATTGATTTGTGGCACGCATCAAAATTCTTATTTTTATTTCCTTAAAATATTGCTCTTTTAATACTCTCGTTTTAGATCCTGTGGTGGCGCGAAGCAGAGAGCAGCCGCCGTGTAGGCTGCATAATATTACTATCGGACTGCAAGAAGTATGAGATCTCCAAAACAGAGATCAGGCCAGAGTTTCCGGTGCACACCTTCGGTTTGGGCACTGACCACAATCCAAGCATGATGAAGCATATCGCAGACATTACATCTGGCACCTACTCCTTCATAAACCAAGACATAGGCATGATCAAGGACGCCCTGGCGCTATTCATCGCTGGCCTCACATCAGTTGCTGCTATGTCCATCAAGATCACTCTCAGGACCAACGAGGGTATCACCATGTCGTCAATTGAGTCCGGAGGCTACGTCAACCTTGTGAAAAACAATCAGGTTGGCACAATAGAAATTGACAACATCTATGCTAGCGAGCGGAAGGACTTCATTGTCTACTTGAGAGTGGCAGAGGGCAAGAAGGAGCTGATGACCATAGGTGGACAGTACCTGAGTCACAACACGGTAAAGCACCTGGTTAACACAGATGTCTATGTGGTGCGACCACGCCAGGAATGTGTGCTAGGTGACCTGGCCATCCACCCAGAAGTGGCAGCCGAGCTCGTGCGGATCACGCTAGAGAAGGGCATTTCAGCCATGCTGGAGAAGGGCCTGACCATGGGTGGCCTCCAACAGCTATGGGAGGAGATCATGGACTCCGACGAGGGTCGTGGCGCGCCACAGGAAACCTTGGCGGGCCTTAGCATGGACATCACTGAAATGAAGAGAGACATTGAGAACCCCAAGGAGCATAGAAAATCAGGGCTGCCTTACACGCTGTCATGGCTCACAAGCCGCAAGTGGCAGCGTGCAACCATTAAGGGCATACCCTGCAGCTCCGGTGCTATCCAAACCACAGGGCAGGATGCAGATGGGAGAACAGCTCTTTCGCAGTAAACAAACTAAAGCAGTAGTATTTATCGGTCAGTAAATCAGCTCACTCTGCTACC
The DNA here is from genome assembly GCA_916181665.1 of Avena sativa. Classification (NCBI taxonomy): domain Eukaryota; kingdom Viridiplantae; phylum Streptophyta; class Magnoliopsida; order Poales; family Poaceae; genus Avena; species Avena sativa. The sequence goes on along the minus strand of OV702295.1, from coordinate 450,190,993 downwards.
ATGTGTGCAATCGTGTAGTCCAGACACCATCAGATTTAGTGCCTTGATAAGGCTAAATATTATGGCATGGGAGAAAAATTCTAGAAAGAATAAAGGTCGGCCACGTTTTGTTGTGGTTTAACTTCATGAAGTCGTTTTCTTCTACTACAGATATAAACATTATGTGCCAAAAGACTTCCATATTTTTACAATGCACCATATTCTAGGGGCTCTTGTCGTAAATTATGGAAATGAACTTCTATAATTTTGCAAAGACTTGATAATTTTTTTCCTTAAAAGGTTTCTCTTCTTTTAAACACTTATATTATACCAATATATGATCTGAGCAAGGCCAGATCGAGATTAGCACAATTGCAGAAATATTATCTCTCTAAACACAAATTAAAATTGTATGTACTCCCTCCGTCCAGAAATAACTGACTTGGGTTTGTCTAAAATCGAATGTATCTATACCCTAAAACGCGTCTAGATACATTCGAATATAGAGAAATCCAAGTCAGTTATTTCTGGACGGAGGGAGTATGTGTTAATGAGTGATTTATTTAGCAGTTCTGTGGTAGATCAAGAAATTGCGACATTGAGGACTTGAGGATGATCTTGTTTGTTGTACCGTGTGATTGCTATATTAATATAGCGGGGCGAAAGCCTGTTTTGCGGAGGACTTGAGGATGATAGACCTATGGTTCTCAAATGCTGTGTAGCTCAAGAAGAAGCAGCGGCCAGGCCAGATAAGTTGTGCGTTGTATGCCAAAGAGCAGCCTACTGATCTCTTCTCCGATTCCGGCCTTCCCACAGTTTGCCTGGAATCGGTCTAGTTCTAGGCTCTACTCAAGATACTTTCTGACCCAAAGTTGTCGGTAAAGTTCGAAGGATTTGCAGATTAATCAACACGCGTGGGACGGGGAGTTCCTGAATCGAACATTGCACTCACCCGATTCGTCACAAGCATTCCTAACCCCTTTGCACCACAACTCAAACTAAAACCATTGACATCGTACGCAAAGGGGGAGCAAGATACTTACCTCGCAGGGACGCTGCCGCCGCATCCGCTCGAACGAAACGCGGCAGATGTCCGACAGGCCTCCACCGCGCTCTCAAGTTCCATCCGTCGCCGGCATCGCCGTACTCTGCGGCCCACTCCCCCCTGCCGTCCCATCATGGCGACGGGGCCGACGCTCAGCTCGCGGCTCGGAAGCCGCAGCCAAGTAAAATCAACCCGCGCACCGGCGACTCCATGGCTTCTCGCGGCTCGCCCGCCGCCGATGCCAACCGTGGCGGCCGAGGAGTGGAACTGGATGGGCCCGATCATCTGTCTGAGTTGTTTTTTTTAAACTCATCTGTCTGAGTTGTTTGCTTATTGGGCTGTATACCAACCGGAATTCCAATATTGCGTCCCGCTCACATCGCTTTGCCCAACGGGCCTGCTCAGATAAAGCTTCTTTCTTGACTCAAAAAAAAAAAGGTAAAGCTTCTTTCTTTTCTCACTAAAAAAAAAAGTTAAATCTTCTTTTTTCTTTTCTGTTTTTTCTTTCCCTTTTTTGTTTTCTGTTTTTCTTAAATCTAAACATTTTTTTATTTTTTAAATCTGAACATTTTTTAATTTTGAATTATTTCAAATCCGAATATTTTTTAGATTTAAATATTTTTTAAAACTGAACATTTTTAACTACGTAGATATTTTTTTATCTGAATATTTCCAAACATACATAATTTAAATTTGAACAGATTTAAAACTGAAAAGTTTTAAATTTTGATTTTTTTAAAATTTGTATATTTTTAAAATCAAAAGAAATTCAAGGTCTTAATATTTTACAAATTCAAATAAACATAAAAGGAAAAAAATAGAAAAGATAAAACGAAAAAGTACATGTTTACTTAGCTTTCTAAAAAGGCTTACATTTTGGAACGGAGGTAGTAAGACGTAAAGACGATGAAAAGAAAAACCACGATACAAAAATAGAAAATCAACGGACACATGGACAAATATAATTGAGGTAATAACGTGCAACATGAACATATATGGTTCTGTATTTTGCAGTTTGTTTTATCCTTATTTTCTTCGAAATTGGTAATGGGTCCGCGGCCTGTGCATCAATAGATGTATACAGACCTTTTATTGTGAAGTTCAAAATGTTCAAGTTATTACAACTATGAATCAGACGGGGTTGAGACAAGTACCAACCTTCTAAGAACATCAATATGTAAAATCAGATAAAATAAACTGTGTTGCAAGGATAATTACACAACATGCTTCTGCATACAACCATCACACTCTACAACGTCTGTTACCAAAATGTTATTTTACATGCCCGGACCGTTTAAATTGCAAAGTTCAGTATTGAACCTTCTGACAAAAACTTACTATGAACACTGGCAATTTACTGGGACAATAATTCAGATAAGTACATGACCAGTCCATCTGTCATTATACGGCCACTAGTTTCAGTAGTACATTATCATATCAGGGTATTTCAGTTGTCAGGAGGAGCACATTTGTTATTCAATGATAGCGAGGGTCTGACTTTCTGAATTCTATACAGGTTCTCGTGTTGTTTTAACCAAATGTTTACACAATTTTTGAACTATGAATTTTTCTGGTGTTTTCTTGGCAAAAAAGGCAGAGCTATGCGGTTCCTAACCAGGAAAACTGATTAAGTGTGGTTGTCGTAGGTAGCTGCGTACTCATGGAAGTACTAACTGATCCATTTATCATAACAACTTTACTGGAGTGAGTACAAATCTATATCATCTCCATAAAACATACTTCCTCCGTTTCAAAATATAAGATGTTATAGGTTTATGAAGGTAATGTATCTAGACATCTTGTAATGTGTAGATTCATAGTGAATCTCTTCGAACCTACACAGTAAAAGACGTCTAGATACATTATCTTGACAAAGCTAAAACATCTTATATTATGAAACGGAGAGAGTACATGGCAAGGAGGAAGTATCAGACTTTTCACAACAAATGTATACTCGTATTGCTAGGAGCATGCACTACTTACACAGAATATAAAGTTACAAGAGATGGTCAATTGACTATCAATCAATCGAGAATACAAAAAAATGCAAAGTACTACAAACTGGGAGAAAAACCTTGTTGGAGATCAAAACCACACACAACTGCATCATTTATAAAAGAAAACTGGAAAATGCACCAGCTTGCTCCTTTGAGGCGATGGTGAAACATAGCTTCCGATTGGGGGACACGATTAATTTAGCATTTTTATCTTGCTTACTAGAACTCACGGCTTAGCTGAGGTTATGTAACGCTACATAAGAAAAACAATAAAACTAAAACCAGTGCGCATGCAATCACTTACCACACAATTTGGCTATAGAAACATTTGTCACCACGGTGAATTGCGGGGACCTTTTACGAATAGACTAGAAAAAGGGCGTGGGAGGTCGGCGTCGTTGCTGCTGCCTCCACGTCGTGCGTGCAGAGTGCCTCATACGATGTTCCGGTCTTCCCTAATACGACACATGGTGGATGCGGACAAGGCCGCGGGTCCTTTTCCTTTTTTTAGACCTGAGCATGAAAATTGCGATAACTTTCAAACGGAGCGTCGAAATCGATATCCGTTTTCGCATACGTACTAGTCACGTTCAGATCTTCAAAAATAGATCCATTGTTGATATATTTCAAAAAACATATTTACATGAGGGGAATGTGAGAATAGAGCTACCTTCTAGAGATCCTTTTATAGTCCACTTTTTTAGGAAAAAGAAGGTCAAGCCTAATGATGATGATGGTATAATTACTTTAAAAGCCAACTATTTTGGAGTGTATTCCACTTCTCAAACATAAATGATTGTTATCAGGGTCAAGCTAATTGACCTTAACTATAAGCGCTTCATGGGAGACAATCCATATAAAATAAAGTTTTTACTTTTGTGTTAGTCTTGTTTTATTTTGTTTTGTTTTTGTTTCTAACAAAGAGTGTTCAAGAAGACCTTTGGAGAGAGGAGAAAAAGTAAGGTAATTCTCGATCTTTCATTTTACTAACACATGGCCTAAGTATTATTGTTGTTTTTTTATGTAGTATATTTGCTATTATTTTGTCCTTTGATAAAATGTGCAAAGGCGCATAGAGCTTCTAATCAAAAAAATTAAGTTTTGTAGCTCACATGACGGTTAACGACGTGTGATATGGTCAGAAGGGACTGTACCGTGCGCCCGTACCACATCGAACCACGTGAAGATAGAAATTTTGCTTTTCGCCTCAGGGAACAATGCTCTTAACGACCACTAGTATGGTCGGATGCGTCCGTACCGTGCGTCCATAACGTACCCTAGAGCAAAACATCAGGTTTTAAGCAAAGATACCAAACTGATAACGACCAGCAGTACGGACACGCGCGACCATACCGCGCCCCCGTACCGAGTGCAATGCAGAAGGGAGTCGTCACCTCCAAGGTATGTCAACCAGTACAGGCGGTCTCCAGCCGTACCGTCCGCCCGTATCATGTACGCAGCCGCCATAACCAGCCCGAGGAGGTAAAGTAAAAATCCTCAAAACAAATCTTTCTCTTTCTTCTTCCTCCAAACTCCAAACCATCTTCATTGGATCTTCAATTTTTTTTTCAATTCCTCGCACTTAATCGATCTAAGGTATGATTCTCCTCCGATCCTCAACTTATTTGTACAAAAGCTCTACTCAATCTTTCATCATTGTCAATCTAAATTTAGGTCTTGTTCTTGATTCAATCTTCATATTGAGCATGCTTAGTATTGTTTTAGAGGAGTTTCTTTTGTTATTAGTGTAGAGGATCACTTATGCTATGTTTCTATTGGACTAAAAAAATTATTAAGAATTTTTATTTACTTTATCTTATTAAATTTAGATGAACACAAGGAGTCGTACACGCGAGACAGCTGCGGAGTCCTTCGCACCACCCATTGACACGTCGACCCCCGAGTAACTTGGTATCGAGTTCACCGAGAAGTTTTAGCTGAACCGTTTCAATCGTCTCAATCTCCGAGAAATCAAGTCCACTAAGTGGGCGTGTCCTTATATCCTGAACCAGCTTGGCATTCATGCTGATTTCGATTTACTTTGCAATAATGTTGATTTGTATGATTTTGTCTTTCAGGATATTGCCACGTATCACCGTTTGATGCTTGAGTTCTTCAGCACTTTGACGCATACAGTGGACCCTTACAGCTGTACGGAGGAACAAATGTCCGGAGTTGATCGCATCAAATTCTGCCTTATAAACTATAAGTACATCCTAACACTCGACCAATGGGCTCAATGTTTTGGGTTTGCCAAAACACCAACGATATGCGCACCAAGTACCTTTGGTTTAAATCCTTCCCCTTTATAGTACTTTAATTTAATAAAGTTTCGCGGAAACACACCCAAGAGGAACCAAATTGATCATCCCGCTATTCGCTATTTATTTTATGTGATTGCTAACACCTTGTAGGAACGTGGTGAGTTTACTAGAGTTAATGAGGAGGACATGTTGATCCTTGCAAAGGCTACTATTATTAATTATAACTTAACGTCAAATTTGGACGCTCTTCTTGTGTTTTACCTTAAACATCAAACTCTTCAATCTCGAGGACCCATATGCGGAGGAGGAGTTGTGACCGTTCTTGCACGCGCACTTCACATAAACCTAGGTAACATCCAGCCGTTGACAGGAAGTCACCGTCCCGGTCTCCCTACTCTAAGAACATGTAGTGTGGTTTCTCAAACTCATGGTAGATACTTCCTCGATATACCTGGAGTGGATCACTTGATCCTGACTCCTTTGCCTAACGGTTTATTCTCTATCGAGGATGGACGTTTACGTTTTGACGCGTAGGTTGAGGCTAATCTACCCCAACAAAAAATACCCATGGGAGGAGGAGAAGACGAAGAAGTAGAACAAAGAGGACCCGAACAAGACGAGCAACCACCAAACTACTACACCACCTATGAAGACATCTATGCACTCGAAGAAAATATTCAAAACATGAACAACCTCTCCAACAACCTTCAAGATGCTACTGCAAGCCTCGCCACCCAGTTCCATGATTGGAGCAGCCATTGGAACGTGGGAAACTATTCACCACCACTACAATGAGCAACAAAAGGGCTTGCAAAAGCCTGAGCTTGGGGATGTGTTCCCCCGGAAAATTTATTTGTGTAATAATGAGGTTGTACTTCAGTTCCTTGAGAGCTTTGAAACACTCGTGTTGGCTTATTCCAACACTTTGCTTTTTTCCTTTGCTTTTTAAGTTTGCTTCCGTTTTTAGTTTGCTTTTGTTTTTCATTTGTTTTTCTTTTCTTAAAACCCTTGCTTGGTCACAAGTTCTTTTCTTTTCTTTAATCCCTATCCTCAAAAATACAAAAAGATATTTCTGTTCTTCCTTTTTCGTAAATGTGGATTCGCACTTTGTCTCTTTGCTTTAGTATTAGTATCAGAATAATCGTGTTTGAGTTTTGAAGGAACACATTCCTATAAAGAAGAGGATCATGGAGTCACTTATGAGAGATATGGCATATGTCTCCCGCTTTTGGAGTTTGAGTTTTTTATCTTAGTTGGTTGATTTGCTAAAATGCCATGCTTGTGGGAGTAATTTAATATGGTTAGAGTAAAGCTTTTTATTAGTATGATGATTAGTTGTTGAAGCTCTTGCTCTAGTTCTTTTAGCTAATCGAGTGTTGCCTTGGAAATAATATTGCCAAACAACTACAATAAGAAAAGTCTGAAATTTATGACTTGTTTGATGAATGATTGTTTTGAGAGTATACCCTTGAAGATACTTAACCCCGTAGATATTTTGATAGTCTTGACGGCACTCATGAAAGGAGTTGTTTTATTGAAATAAAATCTAGTGGTAATTGTGATGCATACCAAAGCTAACCTTGTGGATCAAATCGTGGAACTAGCTCAAAAAAAGAGAAGAGGGACAATTTTGTTTTATGTCTCTAATGCACACCTTTGGGATGCCAACAACTTCGCTAGCTTTCGAATGATCTATGCTATAATCCTGGATTTCGGCTATGAGTTGATGACATGAGTGGCATACGTGTCAATATATGGATAAAAGTATTAGTACTCGCAAAGGTTGTGCAAACACTTGCAAAAGAACCAACCAGCGATCCTTGAAAGAATAAAAAGAAAAAGATATCCATGAGGATCCACATAACAATTCCTTGGCATGGTCTCATTACTACTCTATGATTTTTTCTTAAAAAACAATGATTGGATTAGAAGTGTTTTTGATAGACTTGATTTATTGATGTGGGTGTAAATAAGACACTTCATTGTTATGCTACTTAGGACATGAAACTCTCTTACTCAATTATGCTATTTAAACATCCTAGTGTTCCTTGGCAAGCTGAGAGTTAACTAGAAAAATTGGATTGATTGCTACACTTCTAGTTGTTTATACTTATATTAAACTTTACTTTGATCGTCTCGACTTACCGAAGCTTGTATAGTACTCTTGTCATCTCTCTAACTTTGATAAGCCTCGCAAATGAATAAAGTGTTGAGCGCATATGACTATCAATCGTAAGTGAATTCTTATTCTCATTGTTTCAAGTTTAAACGCTGAATTCCGTATAGTTCTTTTGTTTCTTCTTGCTCGAGGGCGATCAAGGTTTGAGCTTTGGGGAAGTTGATGGCTCCAAAATTTGCCATCTTTCACCGTATTTAAACATTGTTTTAGGTCAAGCAATTGACAAGAAACTCTCAATCCTTGCCACTAATGACTAATAATTGCAAAGATATGCAAAACCTTTTTTTGAATTATGTTGTGTAGGAAATCACGTTTTTTAATGCGAAATCAGGAGTCATAATGAAGGTTTTTGAGGAAGTCTACACGGCCAAGTAATTGGGAAGCCATTCCCAGGCATCAACATGCTTAACGACCACCGGTACGGGCAGAGTCCGCCTGTACCAGGTGGCATTGCCTTAGTCTCGTCAAACCCTACGACTTTCGTGAAGATGCCTATATATTTTGAGGCTCTAGCTGCGGCCAGAGAGCCGCCATTCTCAGATTACATCATAACACCACCAAAGGAGATCCACACAATTATTCATCACTTCCATCATCCATTCCCTCCACTAGCCATAGCCATTACTTTGTACTTTAGATCTCCTTGTGATTTGGAGATCATTGTAAGAATATTTGATTTCAATCTAAGTATTTGTATGATGTTTTCTATCTTTGATCTATTTGTTATTAGTGAGTAGTCCTCACGGGCTGCGGGTTGGGGAGAAACCTCACAACGATTATGTGCATCTAATTCATGGGAGTATTGTATTTTGTTTGAGATTGAGATTTGTATCTTTTATTTCTTTATCTCTTATCTCGATCTATGGACTTGTAGGTACCCAAGATACCATAGATTGATAAAGGATTGAGATGAGATACTTGGCTAGCTGCGATCTCGTAGCAACCCTAGTGATAGAAAGGGTAGTACGGTCTTTGCTTAGCGACCCATTCAGGACCACAACAACATCACCACTTAAAACCTTTGATATGTGTTTTACACTTAATAATCGTTTGTAGCTCGTTGCTTCGATGTGCACTCGGTTGGATTAAAAGACTATTGCTATGTCCACTGCATCACGGGGGCTCTAGTATATTAGGATGTGTTGCCCACAAGAGATTATCTCCGTTCAAACATTACACATGACTATGCTTATTATTATCCTTTATCCCATATGATGTGCAGCTGCAGGTGGATCTTCAACTCTGGCCTATCTCCATCAATTGATTCACCCCATTATAAAAGTAAACTAGATTGGTTCGGTAAACTAAGGTAAAACAAACAAACTCTTGTAGACGTGTCCTTTTTATTTCCTTTTAGCATTGCTTTTTAAGGTTCGATTAAACCTAGGTCTTCTAGGAAAAAAGCTATTATACTATATCCGTAAATCCGGATCGAAGGTATCACGTAACAACTGGATTGGAGTTTTTCAAGGATTCGATTGTGGTTTTAGTCAGCTACTAGGGAATAGGCAGTAAATTAATTTTTCAACGGGGGAACCAAGGGGACACAGCCCCCCGAGTGTGTTGCGTGTGACAAAATAAAAGGAAAAAATAAACTCATGGTTGAGGAACTTGGCTTTATTTATCGAAGGTAGCAGGTACATGTTTCGGCTAAGTAGCCTTATTGAAAGGTAAAAACATCTAAGGGTAGAAACGTCACAGCAGCGAGACATTCCAAGGATTGGAGTATTCGACTCCAGTTTCTACGTCCTTGAGGCGATAGGCGCCACCTGGAATCACCTTGGTGATGATGTAAGGTCCCTCCCATGTGTTAGAGTATTAGGCATATACGGTTGTTATGATAGTTTAGATAGAGTTAGGATCTGTTTACGTACAATCCTGACTTGACTTGTACTCTAAGATAATCCCCTATACACCTATATATACTCGCCCATGAGGCTCAATAAGATATCCATCATATTCCGCCAAACTCATACTCTTTCATGGTAATAGCCTAATCGACCCAAACCCTAGCCGCATGCTTCCGTCGCGCCGCCCCGGGGATCGATCTCCATGATCTCCGCCGGGGGCCGCGCAATCCGTCGCAGGGTTCATCCGCCGATCTGTGATCGGCTGCCCTGGTGAGTCTTTTCCGATCTCTAGATCGGTTTTTCTCTCCGCCGATCACTTGGTCGATCTTCTTTTTTGGTTTATCGATCATATATCGGATTGAGTCGCCCACCGCCGTCGTCATCACCGTGCCTCTACTCCGACCATCGACACCGACGATCTACACCGCGCCCATGCACCTGCCTCCTCCGCTGCCGCTCCTGCCTTGGTAGGATCTCGCGGCTGGCTGCCTCGCACCTCGGCCGGCTGCTACGCCTTCCTCGGTAGGCTGCTGCAGCCGTCCCCCTCGCGTCTTTGTCGTCATCGCCCGGGACTTCACCGACAACGCTGCCATCGAGTCTGATCTATGCATCGTCAATGCCATGGCGCATACGCCACATCGTCGGTCTGATCAACCGATCCCGCGCCTGTCTACGCCAAGCACGTCCTCGAGCACGCACCTACCACCGATCGAGCTACGAGCTGACGCTGTGTCACCTCTTCGGGCCGCAACGCCACCGCCTTTGGTCCATGCTACCGGCTTCCAACACGCCCTCCTTAGCATGTATGTCACTGGTGGTCTCCTAGCCGCTGCACCGACGTGAACCCTGCAGCTATTCCGCCCCAACGGGTCATAACATCACTGCACGCAGTCCATGTCGCCATCCCTGCGCACTGACGCCCTAGGCTATCTCCGCACCACCTCCATGGTGTGTGTCGTCTACATTCGCGCATGGTCTTCGTCACGTTGGATTCTTCTTCGCCTACATCGAGTACCGCCCCTGCGCCAATCTAGGCATCCAACATGACCACTCGAGGCCGCCATTGGTTTTGCCGCCTTCTACGTCTTCGTCCCTGCCCTTGCGTGCCCAGTGTTGCAACACCGGTGCGTGCCTTTGTCCCTGATGCGTCCCCGAATCTGGCAATCTCGGATCGGCGCCTCGTCTTTGTTGGCCTCGACAAAGTGTTCTTCGGTATCGACACCTTCCTCTATGACTGCCTCGACCACGTCACCGACAAGCTCTTCTTTGCATACTCAGTTTTGGCAAAACCGGAGTGTGCGTTCTTCCCTAACGTGCGCCTAGTTTTGGCAAAACTATTACCACACCTCATCCTCGACGGCTCGGACTGCATCGACTTCGGCATCGACATCCCTCGGCAAGCTATCACGGTCCCACGGCAAGCCTCCATGGACCCTCGGCAAGCCCCTCTCGACAAGCCTCCGTGGACCCTCGGCAAGCTGTCGCGGCCCCATGACGACTGCCTCGATGTGTCTTCGCTATCCTCCTCGCGTACTATGCGTATGCGACTTCACGTGCGGCTGCCTCGACACCGGCATCCTCGACCACGACATTGACCACAGCGACCCCTCGCAATGGCTACCCGACCTTGGCACTGCCTCAAGCTCTCGGCTCCCTCGACATCAGCAAAAGAGCTATCACCTCGCCTGAGCATCTCACCAGCTTCCTCTATAGTCCAAGCTACCATGACGCAACACTGTCCACGATGTTCCCGCTCAAATAGCGGGGGATGTCAGCTGATGAGTCCAAAATTGATGCATATTTAAGTATATAAATTATTTATATTGTCACTCATTACATGCTACATCTACCTATAACTATGCCTATTATGTATGATTACTAGTTCTCATTCATTTTCACATGGGCTTTGCACAACTAGTAGTTTTATTAGGATTTTATTACCTTTTTCTTGTATTTGATTTGTGTGTAGGTGCTATGGATAATCATGGATAAAAGGAGCAAAGAGGATTCAATATGAAGAAGTTGCAAACACCAGACTTAGCCATTTGAGGAGAGGAAGAAGTGAGTTTTTCCACCAACTCCAAATGAAGATCCAAGGCCATGGTGTTGAATCCCTCGTCCATACGAATCCAATGAGCCAAAGAACACCTCAAGCGGAGTCCGTATGAAGAAATGGCTGCCAAAACACTGTGGAGTATCGCGCGCATAACGACCACTGGTGCGGGCGGATCCCGCCCGTACCGTACGGTCATACCTCCCTCCGACAGCTTCGTTTCGTCAAACAAAACATATTCGGCCCCCCAGCTTGGATGGTTCACGAAACCGACCTCCATATGCCTATTTAAAGAGGAGGAAACCCTAGATGAAGGCAAGAAGTCCACACATGCCATAGGGGCGGAGCCCTGCTGATCCGCTGCCTCCATAGCCGCCGCCCACAAGATCTACACCACCATAACCCTCAAGGGAGAGAGGACACATGCATCTTGAAGGGCTACGCATCGATCTTCATCGCCATCATCTCCAACTTCGACCCCATTTGTTTACTTTGTTGTGATCCAATCTCTATTGTAGATTTGCACTTGTATTCAATTGTACCTTCATATTGCATCCATACAATTGTCATGATGTTGATCCCCTTCATGTATGAGTAGTTGCCTTGTTCTTGGGGAGAGATGGTAAAACCCTAGTATTATTATGCATTGAAATAAAGATGATCTATTACTTGTGTACAAAGATCCATTGATCTTATGAATTGTTTTTGATCTCTCTCTTTAGATGATATGTGAAGTCGACCACATATCATTTGCCCTTGGGACTAAAGGGAGGGATAAATCCTTTGGACGTGTCTTGGAAGCGTACCCGGAATTCCCCATGACAGATTGGCGCCGGCTCGTAACCTACACGATCAAAGGAGGATTAAAGAGAGACTCCCTAAGCTAATTACGATATCCATGAGGAAACTCTTAATTGTGATGGTTTGTATGGGTGACTGCTCTCCAACATCGCAGTGGTTATTTAGAGGTGACCTCACTCTTGGCTCAACAAAGTGGCTTCCTACGAGCCTTGTAGTGAACATCTTATTATGGGGCTCTCTCCACACATATTATGGCATAAGGAATAGGTTATTCTAATCATTCATAATTATTCCATGCTAGTAGTGAATCCTACACTCCTTGAGAACCCCTCAATCATATTACACAACACTTCATAGATACTCTCTTGTTTTACTTTACTTTTGTTATTTACTTTGTTCTTGTTTACTTTAGCACTATTTCAAACACACTCTTTACACACCCTTTACTTGGAACTAAAGATAACTTACAAGTACTCTTTAGTGAATAGTAACGAGAGGCATAAAGACCTTTACCAATAGCTCTCTATGGGCTCGATATCTTTACTTTGAAACTAGCTAAAATTGGTCTGTGCACTTGCCGTCATCATCAGCCTACTGGATGCTACTTCGGTTTATCTCCAGTCTAACCATCCACGACATTCCAGTTGTTCACGACGCTACCGCTACGACTACGGGGAATTGTTAGAGTATTAGGCATATACGGTTGTTATGGTAGTGTAAATAGAGTTAGGATATGTTTACGTACAATTCAAACTTGACTTGTACTCCAAGATAATCCCATGTACGTCTATATATACTCGTCCATGAGGCCCAATATGATATCCATCATATTCCTCCAAACTAATACTCTTTCACCATGGGGACTCGAATTTGACATGACCCTTCTACTTCAGTCAGAGGAAGAGATCACCTTCGACGAAGGATCTTGGACACAACCGTCGGCTGTGGTAGTTGCGGAGGCTCTACTGGTACACCGTTGATCGTGCAGTAGCGATGTCGCATGCCTCGTCGAGCAGGTCGACGTTGTCTTTGAGTGTGACCGTGGATTTAGATTCGCTGTAAGCGACGACCCATGGGGCCTTGTAGCGTACTTCGACGGGTAGGACTGCTTATGCACCATGCACCATGAAGAATGATGTGTAGCTAGTGGCGTTATTGGGAGTTGTGTGCTGGCTCCATAGCATCGAGGGGAGCTCTTCGGCCCATACTCCTATACCTCGCTCGAGGGGCCGGAGGCAGGGATGAACTCACCATAGGGGCGAGCAGGGGCGGATGCCCCTGGTCTCCCGGCACGGAGCAGGGTACCCCATTGCTCATTTTATCTATTTTCCATCGAAGGGAGCAGCACTAGGAGGTGGTGGTGTGGACTACAGCTATGTACGTGCAACCAGGGACCTTCGTTTCTATCGAACGGGTAAACAGAGGAGGAAGAAACTATGATAGGCCTAGGCTATATTGGGCTTAAATGACATCATGCTATAAATGAAAGGCTTGTTTGTTGTTGTTTTCAGCTGACCAAACACGATCAGCATGAATCCTTCGGTTCGATCAGAAAAAATCCTCACGTCTTCGCGTCCTGACTACAGGGTTCGGCCTCCTAATTCCCAATTCCCTAGCGCACCGACCAGTGCCCCGACCTAACCTGGCCGCCCCTGCCGGTCAGTGCCGCCGCGGTGTCTCCCATGGACATGAACAAGGAAAAACTGGAAGAGGAGGCCTACCTGATTGCGCTGCAGCTAGAGGAAGAGGAGGTGCAGCTAGAGGAAGAGGAGGAGGGTGCAGCAGTGACGGACAACGGTAGCAGCGATGGCGCCGGCGATAGCAAGAGATGGCGCAGACGAAATCAAGCAAGCACGCGATCATAACAACCACCAGCATTAGGTATTCTTCCTTGTGGGTTTTTGGCGATTCATCTGTGTATTTATGTTGACAAAGCACTCAATTTGGGCATTTAATTTTGTAGGAAATTCCACAAACTGTTCCTATTGTATTTAATCTAGATGGTGTGGTGGAATTGAAGAGTATTCTACCCCAAAAATTAGGGATGAGATGAGGAGGGCGTATTTATCGAAGGGTCCATGTGGTTTGACCAGTAATGTTTATCCACGCACAAAATTTGGGCCAGATTGGCCGGCATTCAAATAAGCATGGTATAAAGAATACGATTGGTTAGAGTATAATGTAGAGAAAGATGCTACATATTGTTTGTATTGTTTTCTCTTCAAGGCTCCAACCACGGGTCAAAAATTTGGGCATGATGTGTTCACGAAGAAGGGGTTTACAAATTGGAAGAAAGCGGTGGAATACTTCAACACTAATGTAGGTAAACAAAACATCGCTCACAACAATGCTAGAAGAAATTGTGAAGCTTTCTGAAATCAGAAGCAAAGTGTGTCATATGCAATTACTTGTCATGTTGAGAAATCACATGTTGAATATGAACAACCTCGCTTGAGAGCTGTTGAAGGTATTGCAAGATTTCTTGTTTCACAAGGCCTAGCTTTTCGTGGACATGATGAGACACACACTTCCTTGAATAAGGGTAATTTCCTTGAGACGATGGATTGGGTTCCCAAAAGATGTATGGATGTAGCTAATGTGGTGAATGAAAATGCTCTTGGCAATCTTAAATTGACTTTTCCTAATATTCAAAATAAGATAGGCGATGATTGGCTTAATGATCTGATGGTATGCTTTGTTGAGCGAGAGATATTAGCAAAGATATCCGACATGCAGATTATGTTACATTTTCATGCGTTGAAGGATCGTCGAGGCCATCTACCTCGTCAAGTTCACGCTCCTTCTATTACTTACAACTCTATTTCTACAATTGTGCCAAGATTTACACTCATATATTTCCTTTATTCACACGTTGTAGGTCTCAACTTGGACTTTGAGGGTTACCAATGTGTGTCTCAAGCAGCAAAAGTCCAAGTTAGTTGGTTCCTTTGTTTTTTCATGTTCGTAGTTGTATTTCAGCGTCATGACAATTGAGTATTTTGTGTACCATTTACCATATGATTTCTATCTAGTAGAGTTGCATTTGTTCGTGAATTGTTTTACCCATAAATGTTCGCCTTGGATAAACAAAATTCCCGGGTCCACCACTGGCCAAAGGAGTCGCTTCTTGATGTTGTTGAAGACAAGGATGTTGCCTTTTTGACTTGACCGTTGGTCTGAGGATGCGCCACGAAGGCATAATTGATGTTGATGCCCATCTTGTCGCAGAAGCCACATAACTCCTTCGAGGTGAAGTTTGTTCCATTGTCGCTGATGATGCTATGTGGCACCCCAAACTGGTAGACGATGGACTCAAAGAATTTGATAGCAGTGGTGCTGGTTTGGTTGGTGACAGGCGTGGTCTCCATCCATTTTGTCAACTTGTCAACAACGACGAGGAGGAAGACGTATCCTCTGGGCGAAGATTCCTGCAGCTTGCCGACCATGTCGACTCCCCACTGCACGAAGGGCCAGGCCAGCGGTATTGGCCGTAGCTTGGAGCCGGGCGTGTGCGGCTTGTCTGTGAACCTTTGATAGGCATTAGACTTGGTGAAAATATCCTTGGCGTCGCTCATCGCGGTTGGCCAGTAGAATCTAGCTCGCAGAACCTTGGCGACGAGCGCAGGACTCCTAGCATGATGCCCACATGTGCCTTTGTGGATGTCGAGGAGGATGCTTCTGCCCTAGTCGGGTCGTCCAGCAGCTTCTGGCTTAGAAGGCAAGTGATGTATGGCTGAGTCCAGGAAGGCTCGATGAGCATGATATCCATGGGTAATTCGAGTGGAGGATCTGACTCTGCCCCAGCTGGTGCTTCAACCTTTTCAGGTGGCGCAGCCCCCGAGTACGTTGCAGACCCTGATGGCCCTATTGGTGGCTTGGCCTTGATAGAGCATTCACATAATTGCTCTAGGAATACTCCAGGTGGTACCAGGACGCAGGTGGAGCCGATGTTGGCCAATCGATCGGCCTCTTCATTGCTTTCACGGCCGATGTGTCGTAGTTCAAAGCCATCGAAGTCACCCTCGAGTGAGTTGTAGAGGTCGCGGTAGGCGACCATGTTATCGCTGATGGCGTCGCACTAGTTCATAGTTTGTTGCACGACGAGGTAGGAGTCGCCATAGATCGTCAGTCGCGTGGCGCCGTAGGCTTTTTCCATCCGCGTCCCATGGATAAGGGCCTTGTACTCTGCTTCATTGTTGGATGGCCGGAACTTCATCCGTAGTAGGTACAACATCTTGTCGCCTTGTGGGGATGTCAATATGACACCAACACCCTCTCCTTCTTGACGCTTGGATCCATCGAAGTGCATTGTCCAGACACTCGACATGTTTGGGGTGTCAAGTAGTTGTAGCTCCATCCAATGGACCAAGAAATCTGGGAGCACTTTTTATTGATGTGTGGCACTCGTAGGTGATGTCCTGTGGGGACAGCTCGATGCCCTAGAGGGCAACTCGCCCCGTTGCTTCGGGGTTGTTGAGGACGTGGGACAGCAGGGCGTCATTGACAACCACTATCGGGTGCTCCATAAAGTAGTGGCGCAGTCGACGTGCTGTCATGAACATGCCGTATGCTAGCTTCTGGTAGTGCGGGTACCGCTGCTTGGTAGGTGTGAGCACGTCACTGAGGTAGTACACGGGCCGCTGCACCCTGTGTATCCTGCCTTCCTCAACCCTTTCGACGACAAGTGTCGTGCTGGCCACCTAGTGTGTGGCAGATATGTAGAGCAACATGGGTTCCTTCTCCTGCGGAGTAACCAGGACTGGTGAAGTTGATAGCAGGCAGTTGAGGTCACCGAAGGCCTCTTGTGCTTTGTCGGTCCACTCGAATTTGTCCGTCTTGCGAAGGAGCTAGTAGAAAGGAAGGGTCTTTTCGCCCATCCGACAGATGAACCTACTGAGAGTCGTTAAGCGCCCAACCAGTTGTTAGACGCCTTTGATGTTCTTCGGCTTCTCCATGTCTAGTATAGCCTTGATTTTCTTCAGGTCCGCCTTAATTTCTCTGGCAAAGATGAGGTACGTGAGTAGTTGCCCTGATGGGATGCCGAAAGCACACTTCTCCAAGTTCAGCTTGATTCTGTAGCGGTCAAGGTTGTCGAAGGTCTCGCGCAGATCATCGATGAGTGTTGTGTTCCCTTTTGTCTTGACCACTATATCATCGACGCTGACCTGGGCGTTGCGGCCGATTTGTTTTTTAGGCAGGCTTGCATGCACCTTTGATAGGTGGCCCCTGCGTTCTTCAGCCCGAAGGGCATCGTGTTGTAGTAGTAGATGCCAAATGGTATGATGAAGGTCGTCTTTTCCTGGTCCTCCACCTTCATCTGGATCTGATTGTAGCCTAAGTAGGCGTCAAGGAAGGAGAGACGTTCACACCCCGCGGTTGAATCGATAATTTGGTCGATCCGCGATAGGGGGAAGTGGTCCTTCAGGCAGTGCTTGTTGAGGGACGTGAAGTCTACACACATCCGCAATATATCCGTGTCTTTCTTTGGCACCGGCACATGGTTAACTACCTAGGCGCTCTCCTTGATATCGCGAATGAAATCAGCATCGAGGAGTCTTTTAACTTCCACACCTACAGCCATGGATTTTTCTTCTGACAGTCACCGTAGTGATTGCTTGATTGGTCGTGCATCGAGGTACACATTGAGTGCGTGCTCGACGAATTCCCTAGGAACTCCTATCATGTTCGCAGGACACCAGGCGAAGATTTCCCAACGCTCACGGAGGAATTTGACGAGCGCGGGTTCCTATGTGGAACTTAGGTTGTTGGTAATGAGGGTCGTCTTGATCGGGTCCATCGGGTGAACCTGGACTGCCTTGGTGTTGACCATAGAGTCGAATGACTAGTCAGGTGCGTTCTGCCTGCTCAAAGGATGAAGAGTGTTGTCTGTCAAGTCCTTGAGTCATGCCAGTTCTTCTTGCATGCCGAAGGATTGGGAGATTTTGTTGAACTCCCTATCACAGTTGTCAGATCTTGTGAAGCTTCCTTGGACGGTGATGACACAGTTTGGGCCTAACATCTTCATGAGGTATGCATAGTGTGGTACGGCCAGGAATCGTGTGAATGCCACACGACCAAGTATAGCATGGTACTGGGAAGGCCAGTCGACCACCTCGAACTCGAGATTCTCCCGCATGAAGTTCTTGGGCGTGTCGAAGATGATGTCAAGATGGATTTTGCCCAGGGGGTAGATCCCTTTTCCTGGTATGATGCCGTGGAGGGTGGTGTCAGGTGCCTCTAGACTAGACAGTAGGATGCGCATGGTGCGCAAGGTGCTGGCGAATATCAAGTTGATGTCGTTGCCTCCGTCCATGAAGATTCGACTCATCTCGTACCTGCCGATCTAGGTCTCAAGCACCAAGGTCACATGACCTGGGTGTGGTATTTGGCGCGGGTGGTCAGATCGGTCAAAGGTGATACATGATTTGGATCTGCTGAGGTACTCAGGGATCGCGAGTGTTGATGACATTGCCATGTTGATTTGTTGTGTCCTTGTCTTTTGGAACCTATTGGAAGGGCGTCCCTTCTGGATCATCATGATCCCACGTGGTGGGGGGTACGGCTCGCCTCCAATGCTGTGTGCCACTAGAGCTGCTGCTGGTGGTCCTGCGTTGGCCGGAGGGGGGGGTGGTGGCGATGCTCCGTACACTATGGGCCCTACAACCATTTCGTACCCTTGACTTGTCACTTCGCACTGAAGTTGCGCGTAAGCATCTTGGAGCTTCTAGAACTCGCTGCAGTCTTTGAGGAGGTGACTTGACTTTCTCTTGCCGTCCTGCTTGTCGATGTAGTAGTGGATGTTGTAGGGGCCTGACAGCCGCGCCATCGCGTTCGAAGCACCGTCGTTGGTGTAGTGCTGCCATGTTGGAGATATGCCCAAGAGGCAATAATAAAAGTGGTTATTATTATATCTTTGTGTTTATGATGAATGTTTACATCCCATGCTATAATTGTATTAGTAGGAAACACTAATACTTGTGTGTTTTGTAAACATAAAAGAGTCCCTAGTAAGCCTCTTGTTGAACTAGCTTGTTGATTGATTGATGATCATGGTTTCCTGATCATGGACATTGGATGTGATTAATAACAAGGTTATGTCATTAGGAGAATGATGTGATGGACACACACCCATAGTAAGCGTAGCATAAGATCAAGTCATTAAGTTCATATTGTTGTAAGCTTTGAATTACATAGTAACCTAATCCTTCGACCATGAGGTTATGTTAATCACCATCACCGGATGGGTACTTTGATGACATCAAACGCCGCTTCGTAACTGGGCGGTTATAAAAGTGTCATTGGGTATTCTAAAAGTATGTGTTGAAGCGCATATACCAAGATTGGGATTTGTCCATCCATATGACGGATAGATATACTCTGGGCCCTCTCGGTGGAATGTCATCTAGATAGCTTGCAAGCATGTGACTGGGTCACAAGGGATGACATAACATGGAACGAGTAAAGAGTACTTATCAGTAACGAGGAAGAACTAGGTATGAAGATACCGACGATCAAACCTCGGATAAGTAGAATATCGTATGACAAAGGGAATTGGTTTCGTATGTTAATGGTTCAATCGATCACGAAGTAATCGTTGAGTATGTGGGAGCCGTTATGGATCTCTAGATCCCGCTGATGGTTATTGATCGGAGAGGTGTCTTCATCATGTCTGCATATTCACGAACCGTAGGGTGACACACTTAAGGTTCGAAGTTGTTTTAAGTAGATATGGAATTTGCGTTGGAGACCGAATGTTGTTCGGAGTCTCGGAATGGATCCGGGACATCACGAGGAGATCCGGAATGGTCCGGAGAATAAGATTCATATATTGGGGATCATTTTCTAAGATAGGAAATGTTCCAGAGTGTTTGTATGGAGATTCTAGAAGGTTTCGGAATGTTCTGGAAGGTTCTAGAGGATTTCTTGGGGTTTACTTGAAAACCAAGAAAGGGATCAAGGAGACCAAGTGGGGCAAGACACGGATTCGTGGGGGAGGAGGATTCCTCCCCCCTTCCCACCGCCGGCCCAAGGAGGGGAGTCCTACTAGGAGTCCCCCTCCCCAGGCGCGCCTTCCTCCTTTAAATAGAAGGGAGGGGGCGCCCCCTCTTGCTCCTCCTCTCATAACTCCCAATCTCAGCCGCCTCTCTCCTCCACCTTTCTTCTGCACAGGCATAGGCGAAGCCCTGCAGAATTCTCATCTCCACCACCACCACCACGCCGTCGTGCTGCTGGGATTCCGTGGAGAAGATCTACTACCTCCGCTGCTCGCTGGAACGGGGAGAGGAAGGTCTACTTCGACTCCGCACGTGTGACCGTCTGCGGAAGTGCTGCCGGAACGCGGCGCCGGAAGGATCGTCCACACGATCTTGAGATCGGCAAGTGATCGACTACATCATCCACGAGATCTAATCTCGTAACGCTTTCAGTTCTACGAGGGTTAGTACCGATCTATCTCGTTGCTCATGTCTAATAGATTAGATCTTGGCTTTTATCTAGATTAGATCTGAGTTTTGTTCGTTCTTGCGGTAGAATTTTTTTGTTTTCCATGCTACGAACCCATCAGTGGTATCAGAGCCTTGTCTATGCGTAGATCTGTTGCACGAGTAGAACACAATGAAGTTGTGGGCGTTGGTGCTCGTGCCGTCTTTTGCTATGTGTGTACTTTGCATCTTGCGGTATGGTGGGATGAAGTGGCTCGGGCTAACATTACATGTCATCATACATGAGACTTGCTCCACGCTTGACGTGCAACTTGCTTTGCACAAGTGGCTTTGCGGGTGTCTGTCTCTCCCATCATAGTATAGATCAAATCTACACTTTGCACTTGATAGCACTTGTATCAACGTTGTGGTTCAGTTTCGTAGGTAAGATGCGTTCTTAGTCGAAAGCCCCAAGCCACGTAAAACTTACAAAGAAAATTAGAGGCGTCTAACTTGTTTTTGCAGGGGTTTTGTGATGTGATATGGCCTACATGTGATTGTGATTGTATTTGATGTATGCAATGATCCTTGTTGTAATATGGCAACCGGCAGGAGCCTAATGGTTGTCTTTAATTCTGTTAAGACCTGCGTGTCTATTCATCTTGTAATAGCTTTGTTTCAAGTAGTTGTAATAGTTGCTAGTGATGATGGACAACCATGAAGTGGCGCCACGGACCTTGACGCAATGCTGGTGATGATGGAGATCATGTCCGTGCTTTAGAGATGGAGATCAAAGGCATAAGAAGAAAGGGCCATATCATATCACACTAATTATGAATTGTCTGTGATGTTAATCCTTTATGCATCTTGTATTGCTTAGATCGCGACGGTAGCATTATAAGATGATCCCTCTCACTAAATATCAAGTAATAAAGTGTTCGTCCTTAGTTGGCACCGTTGCTAAGACTCGTCGTTTCGAAGCATCTCGTGATGATCGGGTGTGATAGACTCTACGTGTGCATACAACGGGTGCAAGCCAGATTTGCACATGCGGAAACTAAGGTTAATCTTGACGAGTCTAGCATGTACAGACATGGTCTCGGAACACGGAATATCGAAAGGTAGAGCATGAGTCATATGATTGATATGATGAACATGAAGATTGTTCGCCAATGAAGCTACATCATCTCACGTGATGATCGGACTTGGTGTAGTGGATTTGGTTCGTGTAATCACTAAAACAACTCGAGGGATGTTTTCTTTGAGTGGGAGTTCACCTAGTTAATTTAAGAATTAAAATTTGAACACTTTTTATCATAAACTTAGTCTAAACTACTTGCAAATTTGTTGTAGATTATGGCGAACGTTTCTATCAATTTCAATGCGTTCCTAGAGAAAGAAAAGCTTAAGAACAATGGAAGCAATTTCACGGACTGGTTCCGTGGACTGAAGATCGTCCTCAGGGCTGGTCAGTTGACCTATGTGCTCGAAGCACCGCTAGGTGACCCACCTGCAGAAGATGCCACCGATGACGTAAAGAATGTTTATGCCACTCGGAAACATCACTACTCCACAGTTCAGTGTGCCATCCTGTACGGTTTAGAATCGGAGCTTCAAAAGCATTTTGAGCACCATGACCCGTTTGAGATCATTAAGGAGCTCAAACTCATTTTTGAGACTCGCGCGGCCATGGAAAGCTATGAAGCTTCCGAGAAGTTCTTTACCTGCAAGATGGAAGAGGGTAGCTCCGTTAGCGAGCACGTGCTCACCATGTCTAGGCACGCAAACAAACTCCGAGAGTTGGGGATACCGATTCCTAATGAATTGGGGATTCACCGTGTCCTCCAATCACTGCCACCAAGTTACAAGAACTTTGTGATGAACTACAATATGCACTGCATGAACAAGACGTTGCCTGAACTATCGTCCATGCTGAAAACTGCTGAAGTGGAGATCATGAAGGAGCACCAAGTGTTGATGGTCAATAAGACCACCAATTTCAAGAAACGGGGCAAGCCTAAGAACAAGGGCAACTTCAAGAAGGACGGCAAGAAAGCTGCTGCACCTGCTAAGAAGCCCAAGGCTGGTCCTAAACCTGAAACTGAGTGCTTCTACTGCAAGAGTGCTGGTCACTGGAAGCGTAACTGCCCCAAATACCTGGCGGATCTGAAGAACGGCAACATCAAGAAGAAAGGTATATTCGATATACATGTTATAGATGTGTATCTTACTAGTAATCGTAGTAGTGCCTGAGTATTTGATACTGGTTCGGTTGCTCATATTTGTAACTCGAAACAGGAGCTGCGGAATAAACGAAGACTGGCGAGAGACGAGGTGACGATGCGCGTTGGAAATGGCTCCAAGGTTGATGTGATCGCCGTCGGCACGCTCCCTCTGCATCTACCATCGGGATTAGTTTTAAATTTAAATAATTGTTATTTGGTGCCTGCGTTAAGCATGAACATTATATCTGGATCTTGTTTATTGCGAGACGGTTACTCTTTTAAGTCTGAGAATAAAGGTTGTTCGATTTATATGAGTAATATCTTTTATGGTTATGCACCTGAGATGAATGGTTTATTCTTATTGAATCCCGATAGTAGTGATACACATGTTCACAACATAGATGCTAAACGAATAAAATTGAATGATAATTCTACATACATGTGGCACTGTCGTCTTGGTCACATTGGAGTGAAGCGTATGAAGAAACTCCATTCTGATGGACTTCTTGAATCACTTGAAAGATGCGAAGCATGTCTAATGGGAAAAATGACTAAGACTCCATTCTCTGGTATAATGGAGCGAGCTACGGATTTATTGGAAATAATACATACCGATGTGTGCGGTCCAATGAGTGTAGCATCGCGTGGTGGATATCGTTATGTTCTCACTTTCACTGATGACTTGAGTAGATATGGGTATGTCTACTTTATGAAACATAAATCCGAAACTTTCGAGAAGTTTAAGGAATTTCAAAGTGAAGTGGAAAATCATCGTAACAAGAAGATTAAGTTTCTGCGTTCTGACCGTGGAGGTGAATATCTGAGTTATGAGTTTTGCATGCATTTAAAGAAATGTGGAATACTTTCACAGTTGACACCGTCGGGAACACCACAGCGTAATGGTGTGTCCGAACGTCGTAATCGAACTCTCTTAGATATGGTTCGGTCTATGATGTCTCTTACAGATTTACCGTTATCATTTTGGGGCTATGCATTAGAGACAGCCGCATTCACTTTAAATAGGGCACCATCTAAATCCGTTGAAACGACACCATACGAATTGTGGTTTGGTAAGAAACCTAAATTGTCGTTCCTTAAAGTTTGGGGTTGCGAAGCATATGTAAAGAAGTTACAGCCTAATAAGCTTGAACCCAAAGCGGAGAAATGCGTCTTCATAGGATACCCTAAAGAAACAATTGGGTATACCTTCTATCATAGATCCGAAGGCAAAGTTTTCGTTGCTAAGAATGGATCCTTTCTGGAGAAGGAATTTCTCTTGAAAGAAGTGACTGGAAGGAAAGTAGAACTCGACGAGGTTATTGAACCTTCTTTCGGAGTTGAGAGTAGCGCAACACCGGAAGATGTTTCTGTGCCGCCTGCACCAACTGGAGAGGAAGCTAATGATGATGATCATGAAACTTCGAACGAAGTTACTACTGAACGTCGTAGGTCAACGAGGGTCCATACCACTCCTGAGTGGTATGACTCTGCCTTGAACGTCATGTTAGTGGACAACACTGATGACCCTGCGACGTATGAAGAAGCTATGGTGAGCCCAGATTCCGACAAATGGCTAGAAGCCATGAAATCCGAAATGGGATCCATGTAAAAAACCAAGTATGGACTTTGGTGGACTTACCGGATGGCCGAAAGGCTACCGAGAACAAATGGATTTTCAAAAGAAAAACAGATGCTGATGGTAATGTTACCGTCTATAAAGCTCGACTTGTCGCGAAAGGGTTCCGACAAATTCAAGGAGTTGACTACGATGAGACTTTCTCACCAGTAGCGAAGCTAAAGTCTGTGAGGATTATGTTAGCAATCGCTGCATATTTCGATTATGAAATTTGGCAGATGGATGTCAAAACGGCGTTCCTTAATGGTGACATTGAGGAAGAGTTGTATATGGTACAACCCAAGGGTTTTGTCGATCCTAAAGATGCTGACAAGGTATGCAAACATCAGCGCTCCATTTATGGACTGAAGCAAGCATCCCGGAGTTGGAATCAACGTTTTGATAAAGTAATCAAAAACTTTGGATTTATACAAACTTATGGAGAAGCTTGTATTTACAAGAAAGTGAGTGGGAGCTCTGTAGCATTCCTAATACTATATGTAGATGACATATTGTTGATTGGGAATGATATAGAACTTCTTAATAGCGTCAAAACCTATTTGAATAATAGTTTTTCGATGAAGGATCTTGGCGAAGCGGCATATATTCTAGGCATCAAGATTTATAGAGATAGATCAAGACACCTAATAGCACTTTCACAAAGTACATACTTAGACAAAGTTCTAAAGAAGTTTAGAATGGAAGAGAGCAAGAAAGGGTTCGTGCCCATGTTGTCAGGTAAGACCTTGAGTAAAACTCAAAGTCCAGCTACGGCAGAAGATAGAGAAAAGATGAATAAAATTCCCTATGCCTCGGCCATAGGTTCTATCATGTATGCCATGCTGTGTACAAGACCGGATATAGCACATGCTGTTAGTTTGACTAGCAGATATCAAAGTGATCCTGGAATGGAACACTGGACAGCGGTCAAGAATATCCTAAAGTACCTGAATAGGACTAAGGATATGGTTCTTTCTTATGGAGGTGATGAACAGCTTGTTGTAAATGGTTACACTGATGCTAGTTGGAACACCGATCCAGATGACTCGAAGTCACAGTCTGGATACGTATTTATTTTGAATGGTGCTGCAGTGAGCTGGAGGAGTGCCAAGCAGAGCATTGTGGCGAAATCTTCAACTGAATCGGAATACATAGCTGCTTCGGAGGCTGCACAAGAAGCCATATGGATGAAGGAGTTCATTACTGAACTTGGCGTGGTTCCCAGTGCGTTGGACCCGATGGCCATCTACTGTGACAACACAGGTGCCATAGCTAATGCACAGGAGCCAAGGTCACATAGCAAGCTGAAGCACATCAAGCTACGGTTCCATGCTATTCGCGAGTATGTCCAAGATGGTGACATAAAGATTTGCAAAGTACACACTGATCTGAATGTAGCAGATCCGTTGACTAAACCTCTCTCTAGTGCAAAGCATGACCAACACCAGAACGCCATGGGTGTTCGGTATATTACCATGTAATCTAGATTATTGACTCTAGTGCAAGTGGGAGACTATTGGAGATATGCCCAAGAGGCAATAATAAAAGTGGTTATTATTATATCTTTGTGTTTATGATGAATGTTTACATCCCATGCTATAATTGTATTATTAGGAAACACTAATACTTGTGTGTTTTGTAAACATAAAAGAGTCCCTAGTAAGCCTCTTGTTGAACTAGCTTGTTGATTGATTGATGATCATGGTTTCCTGATCATGGACATTGGATGTGATTAATAACAAGGTTATGTCATTAGGAGAATGATGTGATGGACACACACCCATAGTAAGCGTAGCATAAGATCAAGTCATTAAGTTCATATTGTTGTAAGCTTTGAATTACATAGTAACCTAATCCTTCGACCATGAGGTTATGTTAATCACCATCACCGGATGGGTACTTTGATGACATCAAACGCCGCTTCGTAACTGGGCGGTTATAAAGGTGTCATTGGGTATTCTGAAAGTATGTGTTGAAGCGCATATACCAAGATTGGGATTTGTCCATCCATATGACGGATAGATATACTCTGGGCCCTCTCGGTGGAATGTCATCTAGATAGCTTGCAAGCATGTGACTGGGTCACAAGGGATGACATAACATGGAACGAGTAAAGAGTACTTATCAGTAACGAGGAAGAACTAGGTATGAAGATACTGACGATCAAACCTCGGATAAGTAGAATATCGTATGACAAAGGGAATTGGTTTCGTATGTTAATGGTTCAATCGATCACGAAGTAATCGTTGAGTATGTGGGAGCCGTTATGGATCTCTAGATCCCGCTGATGGTTATTGATCGAAGAGGTGTCTTCATCATGTCTGCATATTCACGAACCGTAGGGTGACACACTTAAGGTTCGAAGTTGTTTTAAGTAGATATGGAATTTGCGTTGGAGACCGAATGTTGTTCGGAGTCTCGGAATGGATCCGGGACATCACGAGGAGATCCGGAATGGTCCGGAGAATAAGATTCATATATTGGGGATCATTTTCTAAGATAGGAAATGTTCCAGAGTGTTTGTATGGAGATTCTAGAAGGTTTCGGAATGTTCTGGAAGGTTCTAGAGGATTTCTTGGGGTTTACTTGAAAACCAAGAAAGGGATCAAGGAGACCAAGTGGGGCAAGACACGGATTCGTGGGGGAGGAGGATTCCTCCCCCCTTCCCACCGCCGGCCCAAGGAGGGGAGTCCTACTAGGAGTCCCCCTCCCTAGGCGCGCCTCCCTCCTTTAAATAGAAGGGAGGGGGCGCCCCCTCTTGCTCCTCCTCTCATAACTCCCAATCTCAGCCGCCTCTCTCCTCCACCTTTCTTCTGCACAGGCATAGGCGAAGCCCTGCAGAATTTTCATCTCCACCACCACCACCACGCCGTCGTGCTGCTGGGATTCCGTGGAGAAGATCTACTACCTCCACTACTCGCTGGAATAGGGAGAGGAAGGTCTGCTTCGACTCCGCACGTGTGACCGTCTGCGGAAGTGCTGCCGGAACGCGGCGCCGGAAGGATCGTCCACACGATCTTGAGATCGGCAAGTGATCGACTACATCATCCACGAGATCTAATCTCGTAACGCTTTCGGTTCTACGAGGGTTAGTACCGATCTATCTCGTTGCTCATGTCTAATAGATTAGATCTTGGCTTTTATCTAGATTAGATCTGGGTTTTGTTCGTTCTTGCGGTAGAAATTTTTTGTTTTCCATGCTACGAACCCATCATGCCACACCTAGGCTGGTTTTCTGATGTCACGGTAGTTGCCACCATGTCACGGTAGTTGTCACGCTTGTCAGCGTAGTCAGCTGCGACCATGTCAACTTCATCGCGGTCCTCGTAACCGCGATGCCTGCGTTTTCCTCTATGGTCACGCCTACGACCCAGATCGTCCTCGTCATCCGAGTGTGCTCGGCTGTTGTGGATGGCGTCCTCACCGTCCGCCTAGCTATTCTCTATGTCCATCAGGTGGTCCATGGTGCCACGCTTGGTGCGGCCGAGCTCCTCCTTGAGCTCTCGACAGCGTACGCCGGCCTTGAGCGCATCAATTGCGCGCTCTTCGGAAATGTCCACAACGGACTTCTTGATGATGGACCATCGCTGGATGTATGAGCAGAGGGATTCAGCAGACCTCTGGGAGCATGCTTGAAGTTCTTCGATTGAGGTTGGCTGCTTGTAGGTGCCCTTGAGGTTTAGGTTGAAACTGTACACCTACTCTTCCCAGTTGTGGATCGATCCGGAGGGGAGGCTGTTTAGCTAGGCCCGCGTGGTACCCTGCAGTTGCAACTACATGCACTGCATGGCTGTTTCTTTCGATCCTCTATGGCACTTCACGAACTGCTTGTGGTCGTCTAGCCAGATCTTTTGCTCCTAGAAGCCGCCGAACTTTGGGTTATCCGAGGGTAGCTTGAAGCCCTTGGGCATCGGTGTTTGTCGTATGGCGCGGCTGAAGCATCTGGCGCCATAGAGCTCTAGGTCCTCATCTTTGGACTCGGAGGATTAGGCACGCTTGGCGCGTAACTTGTCGACTTTGCGTGTTTGATCTCGTCGCGAGCGTCGTAGCCGTGGTCCCTCCACTGCGGGCTACGACACTGCTATGGCCGGTAATCCTCATCGTATGATGGGGATCGTCTTGTGAGTTTCACGGGTGTCTTCTTTGGCTCCAGTGCCGGTTCTCCCGCGAGAGTAGTTTCAACCTTTCCAAGTCCCATGAGGACGGACTGATGGATAGTAGTACGTGGATTCCTCGCCTGCGGGGGGTTGAACAACAAGTAGGTGGTGGCCGCCATGATGGCGGCTTGTATGGTCTTTGGCATCATGTTGACGTGCGCATCTACGGACATGAACAAGAATTCCAGTTGCTTAGTGACCTCGCGTCTGGCTGCCTCGTCCATCCGGTCCGTTTGGGGGTGTCTTTTGGATGCCCCGACATTGTGGTTCCCATTCGAGGAGGACCCGCCAATCGAAGAGAGTTTTGCCCGTCGGGCACTCGATTCATCGACGAGTCATCGCCGTTCTTCTAGCTGGGCTGCGACTATCCTCTATCGGTGGAACTCCTTATCCAAATACCAATGGTAGGCAATTACCATGTCTTGTGATGTACCGAGGGGCAGAGGCTCACCGCCTGTCAGGGCCTGGTGAACCCTTTCCAACTCTGCATCAGTGAGGCGGTTCTGTTGTCGCTGTTGCTATTACCAGCTTCAGGGTAAGCACCGATGTCGGCATCATTGTCAGTGGTACCGCCGGTGTTGGCGTTGATGACGTCGCAGTAGTAGTGGTTGGTGTAGGCGTTGCTTCCGGAGCTTTCCAGGTCGGATCCGATGTCGTGGTCATCTCCAGACAGATTGCTCATATCGGAATCGCAGATGTTGCTGCTGTCTAGGCCGGAGCTAGCGTTTAGCTTGTTGAGGGTCCCGACTGGCGGTGGGATCCACGAAGCCGATGCAATCGACGGTGTGGTCGACTGCTCTAGGACACGTAGGGTGCAGGTCCGACCGACCTAGAAGCTGAAGCCACCAATCATCATGTTGATCTCGACGTCGAGAGAGTTGAAGGTCGGGCGCATGGCCGGCGAGCGGATGGTGAAGTCGAAGGAGCCAATGATGAGGCGTCCCTCTGACACAGAAGAGTCGAAGACGGCAGGTTACGGGCCGTCGAGGTCGCAACATCAGTGTGCCCAGTTCCCACAGACGGCACCCATAGCTTATGGACTTGGGTTTTGAGGAAGAGGGGTGCGCCGGAGATCTCGTTCGGCTAACAGACAAGCAATGCAGGGACACAGTGTTTACCCAGGTTCAGGCCCCCGGAGGGAAAACCCTACTCCTGCTTGTCTGCTCTCGATTGATGATGAACCGAAGGTTTACAAGGGTGCCTTGATGGCGATGGTGCACAGATGTAATCTGGTGGGTGTTTGTGCTAGGGTTTTGGTAGGTCCCTTCTCGCGGTTCCCTCCCAACCTTTTATGAGGAGTTTTGGGTCTCGGGATACCACCGAGTCAGTTACAAATTAGGGTTTCCTTTAAACATTCTATCTATTCTTTGACGTATCCTCCAAGGAGTCGCGTCCTCTATGGGCATGGGCCATCCGAGCCTTCATGGGCTTCGATACTGGACACGACCTGTCTTATTAGCCCTCCACTGGGCTAAACCGGGTAGGCCAATCTTAGGCACCCGTAGGGCATACCCATGTCACCCACCATTTGTGTAAGAAGTTTGTTGCTATAGGGTTTGAGGAAATCCTAACTTGAAGACGTCACCCTCCAAGCTCATCCTCGTGTGTAAGAGCTTCGAGGTCGTCTTTGGAGCCTCCAATTCCGTTGTGGAGAAGTACCCCAAGGAGTTGTGAAATGTTTTGGTTGCCGCCTTCAAGGCCACCGTATAGTGGATCATGTGCTTGCCTTGAGGCAGGTGTGCAGAAGAATAGGGTGAGGCCTTTTGTGGCGCTGGTGGTCTTAGTACCGCCCACCCCTCCAACGGAGATGTACTTCCCCTCAAAAGGAAGGAACATTGGGAAAACATCTTCATGTCTACTATTCGGTTATTTATATCCTTTACTCTCTATTATTGTCGTTGCATGCTTGCTTGTCATATAGGTTCTCTCACCTAGTTACACCTCTAGAGAACTTACTTTGTGTCAAGCCTTAATTTGAAAAGAAGCTAAAAATTTAGTAGCGCCTATTCACCCCCCTCTAGTCGCTTATACCGATCTTTCAATTGGTATCAGAGCCCCGACTCTTACTTTGGCTTAACTGCCTAAGAGAGTATGAGTGACTTGAGTAAGGAAGGTGAAAATTCTCCCGATGAGACTCCCATCTCTAGGAAAGAACTTGTCAAATCTGTGGATATGGTCCGTCAAGAGATGCGAGCCATGTTTGAGTTATACCTTTGCAAAAAGGATGTATTTGTTTCCGATACTGTTGACAATCAATCAACTAGTACCCAACCGTTGGAAGAAACCCCCAAGGAGTATAACACCGGTACAGAAGGCAACAAGGGAAAAGAGAATCCTATGGGAAATGTACCACCACCATCTAGCTATCAATCTACTCCCCTTCCTACTCCTCATATAAACCATCGTGGTCCACCTTCTAACCTTGATGAATCTAATTTCACCAATTAGCAATATCTAATGCGCTCTCACTTCAAAAGTTCAAGTGTTCATCTTTGGAAGGTTGTGGAGCATGGATTCAATCCTTTCAACCCATTCAATATGAGCTCACTAAGGAGATAAACAATCAACTCAATGACACCGCCATGGCCATTCTCTAAGATGCTTTGACTTATGATCAATTGACCCACATTTGTCCCGACGAGACCGCCAAGGAAGCTTGGAGTTCTCTTGAATGGGTCTATCTTGTCAAAAAAGCATTCAAAGCTCCAAGTATGAAGACATGCACTATAAAGCTGATGCCTTTGCTAGTAAGGAAGATGAGACTTCTGAAGAGCTCTATCGAAGGGTCACGACCCTTTAGATTAGGATTCTTGACCATGGGAGTAAGGATGTGGATGACGGGTGGGTCAAGCGCAAGTTCATGCAAGCCATCTTTCCCTTCCAAAGAGAAATGGCTCAAGGGTGGACTTTTATGCCATTTCATCAAATGAAGTGTTGAGTGAGTTTATGGCCCTTGGAATCATCAACCAGACTGTTGATGATGCTCTTGCTCATGCACGGAGAATGGATACTCCAAATCTTGCATTGAAGGCCAAGTCAAGCATCATTGAAGAAGAAAGAGATGACTTGGAAGTGATTGGAGGCAACGCCGAAGACATAAAGTATGCCTTGGATGCGCATTTGACTATAGCATTAAGGACCTTTTGGAAGAACCAAGGGAAGGGCAATCCCTCAAAGAACACCTCAAGTAGTTCAAGGCCCAAGTTGAGATCGTGCTGTAGCTGTCAAGAAACAAATCACTTTGTTGTTGAATGCCCGTGCTGGTCCTGGTAGTCATATCATAGCTAGATTATATACATTGTCATGGGTGCTCACTATTGTCTGTTTTGACCAGTTAGCACCGATATTTTGAGCATCCTATAGTTGTCGCTTGTTGCTCATTTGCTGGTGTAACTTTTGAACCTCAGGTGCCTGCGGATCCCCCCAATATATTCACCATCTGCTGTGAGAATTTTACCACCCTTGTGTAGTCTACTGTGTGGACCCAATCATTCTAAAGAATGTTATCATTTTTCCTCTAATCTGGTTTGGTGCTAGAAAATGTTACTGCCCTGGCTCTAATAGATTATAACATCGCATAGGAATTAGTAAGGACGTGTTTGCTAGGCCGGATCCCATTTCTCGCATAGGACGGAAAGAAATAAGGACGTTTGCTTGCACATACCGAAGGGAATCTGCACCACGTGAGTTTTAAATCAGCCCTCGGCTTAAATCAGCCCTCGGCCTGGCCGTGGAGGAATGCAACGAGTTTCCAACCAGAATCTGGCGACCCTTGAGCGAATTAAACAAGGACGTGCGCCTGTGTGGTGCTGCAAATATTAAATTACTTTTTTGTATATGTACAACTTTCGTGCAAAGTACAAGCATTAGTTCCTTCATCTGGCTATGCAAACAGAACGAATTGGTGCCGAAGAATTGGAGTAGTTTCCTTTCGCAGTACACAAAATTGGTGCGAAGAATGCATGCCGCTTCATCTCAGTTCATTTGATCCGAGAGAAATGGTCCATACCAAGAAAACTAAACAAGTGTTCCAAGTCACAGGAAAACCTCATGTAAGAAAAAGGTCACGGAAGAACTACAAAAAATGACCTAAATTTCCAGCGACTTGCTGGGCGCCTATCCTTTTGGTTGGGGAGTTTATACACTCTAGGAAAATTTGTAGCGTCCACCAAGCAGGTTTATAACCTTAATTAAACTTAGCTGCGTGATCCACGCTTCTATTAATCTATTAATTAAGCTTGATCACATCGGCGCCATCTCCTGGCGGCTACCATGGAGTAACCACCCAAGGGCGTCGCTCAGACAATGCATCCTAGTACCTACCGCCACTCACACTTGTACTAGACATGAAGACCAAAGAGGTATCTGCTCTTCTGAGTTCCACAAAAAACTAAAAAATTGACCAATTTTCCTCGACTTTACCCAGCTGTCCTTGTGGATCAGGTATGAACTCCAGTCCACCAACCCAAACCTTCTAGAGAGTTGCCATAGCTTATTGAACTCCAACTGGATCTTTATCAACATATACTCAATCACGCTACTTATTACATAGTTAAGCTACTTAAGCTGGAACACATCGTCTCAGTTTCGCCCCTCCCTCCCACAAAGAACCAAGGCTCATTGGCATGGCATCTCCTGATGGCTCCGATGGGGCACCCAAGGGTGAAGACCTTCAGCCCTCTAGCTCAAGCTCCAGCTCCAGGTTAGTATGTACATCTCGATGAAGCTGAAATCTTGTTCATCTCGACCCATATCCCCTGAATATCTGACGTACGTTCCAGCTTATCTGACAAAGCTTGACAGTTGATACGCATGCATGATCTGATTCGATCTCTTTATGCGTGTAATTTACCAGCAGAGACAGTAGTACTACCATGGGTAACTACAGAAGTACAGAGCCAACAAGTCTAACGATACGAATATTACAAGAAATTACACATAATTTCTCTGAGAAAAGAGCACTTGGTCAAGGCGCATACGGAAAGGTTTACAAGGTAAGATTCGTTCAGTACGTGTTCTTGTTTCCAACTGTGAATGTGTGCGCTAAATTAAGCAACATGCACTACAATGCCTACCATAGACAGTTTTCGGGCCAACCTTGTTTGGTAGTTGTTGATCAGAAACCATAGATATCGATGATGAATGAATATAAAATAAATAGAAAACTCTGCTGCCGCATCCATATGATTATCGGCTCCACCGATGAGGAACTGCCCAGCATGAGATCCACGGATAAGATGGTTGTAGGGAGGAGGGAGAGCTCACAGGGGGTGAAAGCAGTAAGGCCTCCTTTGATTCAAAGGAACATCATAGGATTTTTGGAGGCATAGGAACTTTTCCTATGTTGGTCATCTGATTCAAAGGAACAAAATCTGTAGGAACTTTTCTATTGATTCACCTGCGAATTAAAAAGGCCTAAATAGCTATACTTTGCAACAATCTCCAGTGGACCTATTAAAAGCACATTGTTTTTTAACACCATTCTGTGTAAACATATTCAATGTGGATTTCACTGAAAACCTTACGCGCAAATATACTTATCACATGCATAGTTTTAAAAACACATCCGTTATGCCTCTCTGTGAAAGCTAGTATCATGTACTGCCACATCAGCACGTAGATGATGTGACATTGCATTTAAGAAGAAAAAGTAAGATGGTAGTATCATGACACGATAACATATCCTAGCTCACCGAACGAGGAAATTTAGTGGCAAATAGATCTTGTAAACAGCTTCACATTGAGATTCTACCAATGAATAAATAAGGTGACACTATGATACTGTGCAATAGGAATAGGAATGTAGTTCCTGAAAAAAAAAAGTGCACGATGATAGTACCCACTTCGACAAGCCTTATGTCGATTTTGTGAAAAAAAATCTGTAGTTTATATTTTATTAAGGTTCGGCTTAAACTGAACTGTGTATAATTAATTAGGTGTCTTGGGGAGATGTTTTTGTACTAATGTACTTTCTTAATTGCAAAATTCGACAATTAACCTAGCCACAAACTTCTATTGGTACTAAATTGTAAAAAAAAACTTCTATTGGTAGTACAATGTGACAACAAACCAAATGTTGGTGCATACTTACATTTTGTTCTCTTTTTCATTTGTTATATCAAGTACTACTGACAATCGATCTTACGCAGGGTGTGCACGACAATGGTGAAGAGATTGCGGTGAAATTGCTCCATAATAACATGCAAGCAACTAACGATGAACAATTCCAACACGAGTTTGATAACCTTATGATGCTCAACCATCCGAACATTGTACGGCTAGTTGGCTATTGCTACGAGACACAACGTCAACATGTAGATTTCCAAGGAAAGATAGTTTTTGGTGAAACAACATACAGAGCACTCTGCTTTGAGTACATGCACATGGGGAGCCTTCAAAGACATCTGTCTGGTATGATGCTGCTCCATCTCGAGTATGCCACTATTAACCATGTGGTTACATACACTTACAATTCATCAGCTCCCTCTTGTTTAAATTTATAGATGAATTGCATGGACTTGATTGGAAGACACGTTACAAGATTATCAAGGGGGCGTGTGAGGGATTAAAATATCTTCATGAAGGATTCAAAGAACCAATTTATCATTTGGACTTAAAACCCGACAACATACTGTTAGATGAGAATATGACACCAAAACTTGCAGATTTTGGTTTGTCCAAGCTCTTTGGCGGAGAACAAACTAGGGTCACAAATAGTCCTGCAGGAACACTGTAAGAGACTGAATTACTTTTCTATTGAAATTAAAATGCTCATACAACATAATCATTTAATCTTGGTTATCTTTATGTTGCCATGAGCAGTGGATACATGCCCCCAGAATACTTATTTCGAAACGTCGTCTCGAAGAAGTTAGACGTGTTTAGCTTGGGTGTTGTAATTACAAAGATGATTGCAGGACCCAAAGGCCCCACCAGAAGTGACGAAATGCCTTACCAAGAGTTTCTTGATCAAGTAAGAATCTCCAACTCTTGACTTCATAAACATTATCAGTGGTTATTATTGGACAGATATTATGATGTGATTTACATTTGAGATCATTCTACCTTTGGACAGTATCATTCTACCTTTACATTTCAATTACACAGGTACATGAAAACTGGAGGAACAGGTTGGAAGCAACTTGTACTTCTTCGAGGATACTAGAAGCATATTGTGAGCAAGTGAGCATATGCACTGAGATAGGACTGCGCTCCATGGAGATTGATAGGCACAAAAGGCCTAGTATAGTGGATGTTGTAGATAGACTGAATGAGACCGAAACTATGGTTGAAAAGGTAATCCTTTTTTCTAACAAAAAGATAGATCATGATATGTTATTTTGTAACTCAAGGCACAAAGAAGTTTTGGTCTGTAAATTCCATTTGAAAATGTTCTCAGCCAGAGAGTGATGTCATTATGAATATTGTGGTAAGTAAATAGGAAATCAACTATCCCAAATGTATTTTTTTCAGCGTCACTAATGATAATCTCACTAGTATATATTGTCCGCTCAAAATCAAAATCTCAAATGGGTTCTTGAATCACTGGGATCATCAGTATTGTTGCGTAATATTCCCACAGCTATTGGAGGAGCCAACCTCTAGTCATTGATGTTTAGGATCAAACAAAACAGAGAGGGTGATCAACTTTGTCTACCTTTTTTTCTGACAAGGATATCAACCTAGAAAATATCCCATGAGAGGGGGTAATGGGTCATCTAGTCCGCCATGTACGCATGCTAATTTACACATCAGGGCATGTATAGTGGTGCTATTTTAGCAATGCTATGTACACCGATTGCTGAGTTAGAGAAGAGATAGACGAAAAGAGAGGCTAAGAGATGATCTCTCGGTAAGAAAGACAATACATTTTTCTTCATGGTACAAGATGTAATTTCTTAGTAAAATACTTCCTACTTTCATTTTAATCATGTCGTAATTTCAGGAGCATGCAAACATTAGTTGCTGAAGACAATACTAAGAGATGACTCGTTGTATAACATAATTTTTCTCTTCTCTAGACAACATACAAAATAAAATTATCTTATCAATCGCTGTACATATGCACTAGCCATCTCTATTTACTATTGAAAGACATACCGGTTAATGTTGTCCGACTCCTGGCAGGCAATTTCGTGGCCGGCGAGTTCACGTTCATCGACGCCAGTGAAGCCCCAAAGAGAGAAGGATGACAATCTGGTAAGCTGTGTCTGCTGAATTATTTGGTGTCTCTACATGTACTACTGTCGTACCACTCTCCCATCGATATGATTGATGGATGGCAAACACGCACTAATTCAGGTGAAGGTAGAAGCGTTCGCAAGGAACAAGATAATTCAGGGTGCTGAGACGTGCGACCAGTTCCCCGTCCTGGTGCAAGTCACTGCGTCACCATGGCATCGTGCAGAGGAGATGTCATGCCCGTGTGCTGGAGTGGACGTCGTCCTTGTGCTCAACGTCAGAATGCACGAGGTGAAGGACGCTGTGATGACGTCAGTCAACAGGCTCAGACCCAAAGATCGGCTCTCCATCTTGTTTGTCGGGCAGCACCATATGCAACACATCATGGAGCTCACTTACATGTCCAGCCATGGCAGGGACGTTGCCAGGCTCAAGATCAGCGAGCTGGCCCATAGCTACATCCACGAGAAACAAGAATATATGGGCCCTGCTCTGCCAGAGGCAGCTCAGGTACACCCACATACATTTGCATGATCAGATTAATGGAGCTGCTTCATAATAACTAGGAGTCTGACTGTTAGAAAAAAGGGGGAATTCATGAATTTAACATCCAGAAAAAAACAGCAACTGCGTAATACAAGTTTGCTAGATAAAGATCTCGCAAGAACATTTTTTCAGAGTGAATTAGAAGTGCTTACGTCTAGTATTTGATTTATTATTTCTCTTCATGTTTCTACTAGAATTATTTTTATCATAGTGTTTAATTGCTTAAGACAACTACAGAGAAATACAGTAGACTCCTACATTTGGTGCAGGCGATGCTGCTATGGCTTAAATGGGGCCATTAGAGGAGTGGCATTGACTGCACAAATGCATGTGCTTTGTATTTCTGGACTGATGGAGTACCTAGTAATGAACACACGCACAGAAGCAAAACTACCAAAGATGGAATTTTTTACTGATATATTAAAGATTAACACAGCCCTGTTAGCAGAAAGGTAAACAAAATACTCAAACCGTGCGTTCTCCTTTTCTGTTCATGCTTAGATTCTGCGGCAGCGTGGAGTGGAGGAGAGCAGTAGCCGCACAGGCAGCATCATGCACATGTGGACTGGTCCGATGCACCCAGAGATCGATAAACAAGAGATCAGCCAGGAGTTCCCCGTGCACACCGTTGCTTTAGGCTCCCACGAATCCAGGGACATGAAGCACATAGCCGACCTGACCTCAGGCACCTACTACTTCATCGAAGACCAGGACCTCGACAAGATAGAATTTGCCCTCGTGTCATTCATCAGTACAATCACATCAGTTGCAGCAAGGTCTGTCAGGATCACTCTCCAGGCTGACGAGGGTGTCACCATATCTTCAATCACGTCAGGTCGCTACAGCAACGTTGTAAGCTCGGACAAACAGACAGGCACAATAGACATCCACAACATCTGCGCTGGACAGCAGAAGAACTTCATAGTCTACTTGACAGTCCCAGAGGGCAAGGAGAAGCTTGTCACTGTCGGCGGCAGGTACCAGAGCCTGAACATGAGAAAGGAGCTGGTTGGCATGGACGTGGTCGTGCTACGGCCACGCAGGAAATGCCTGCCCAACGAGGTGATCATCCACCCTAAGGTGGCAGCGGAGCTATTGCGGATCTGTCTTATGGAGGGCATCGCCAAACAGAATAATGATGTGAACGGAAACAGCCTTCGATTGCTGTTGGACGAGATCAAGAATTCACACAAAGATAACACTGCCACTGAGGAGATCCTGACAGACCTTGAAGAAGAGGTCGCTGAAATGACGGACCAATATGGGGTCGACAGGGAATACATGTTGTCATGGCTGAATTGCCGCCAGTTGCAGCGTGCAGCCACTAAGGGCACACCTCCCAACATATGTGCTTTCCAAATTCTAGAGCAACAACGTGTAGATGAACGCATCAGTTTGGTAAGTGTGTGCCTATGTATTTCAGAACACCTACCCATTGGTTTCGATTAGTTCCTTTCTTTAAATGATTACTTGATTTTAACTTGGTCTCTCTGCAAAATGACAAACAATAATTCAGTTGAAGATAAAAGGATTCACAAGAAGCAAGGCAATTATGGCCCGCGAGACATGCAACGAGTTTCCAGTGCTGGTACGGGTCACCGTGGAGCCATGGCCTCACTCCAGGGAGATGCCACGTGGTGACTTGGACGTCGTTGTCATACTTGACATCAGTAGAAATATGCAAGGTGAGAGGCTGGATCTCGTGAAACAGGCCATGATGCTCGTGATTGATAAGCTCAGCCCCGACGATCGACTTTCCATCGTGTTGGTCCAAACCCACACGCATCGCCTTATGGAGCTCAGGTACATGTCCGACGACCATGACCATGGTCGGGAAGCTGCTAGGTTCAAGATCATTCAGCTGAAAGCTTCAAGTGGAAGGTACATGGGCCATATTGCTAGCGACGCTCTACAAGAGGGAGCTCAGGTATATATTAGCTACTTCCTCTATCTCAAATTAATAGCTTTGGTCAATGTCAAACTTTGGAAAATTTGATGAAGCATGTAGGAAAAAATATCAACACCTACAATACTATATCCAAACAATATGAAATTATATTCATGACGATTCAACTAATATTAGTTTGATATTGTAGATGTTGATAGTTATTCTATAAAACCTAAAACACTGGGTAATTTGAAATAGAGGAAGTACAAAACAACAGCAAATTATACATACTGAATCTTTCCAATCAAAGCCATACTCCAGCCGCAGTCCCATATCTTCCATACACTGGATTCTGGACAGGAAAACTCAAATTGCTAGACAGCAAGCTGGGATCTTCTACCTAAATTCAGCTCCACTGTTTTCTCTAACGCAAGATTATTAACATGCCTATAGCTGGATTGGCCTCCACACCCCACTCGACTATCCATCTACCTACCGCACGGACGTACACTAATTCGAAGCCTTGTCTACCATAAGGCCACAATCCGCACGGACAGTACACTAATTCGAAGCCTCGTCTACCATAAGGCCACACTTCGTGGGTACTCCAGCAGCTCCTGCGCTGCCTGCTCCTCCAGGATCCCGGGAGTCAACGTCACCATCCATTGCCTTGCCGCAGGAGAGGGAAAGGGAGGTGGAGAGTTGGGCTGGGCGGTGCAGTGTTGAGCTGGCCGTGTGTGGTGGCGCTGTGCATCTCCGTGTCACCTCCTCCTATCTACTGTGGGAAGCCAACATTGGTGAGATCCATGAGTGGTGACATGCCACAACTCTATTGGAGTGGGCACGAGGAGCCACTGGAACTTCCTATCCATAGGGAGCTTAGAGTGTGTCTAGTGTTGTAGAAACTTGGTGCTAAGAATAACCTTTTTTATGTTATACTCAGGCAAACTCAGCTCTAGTACACTGCAAGAGCCAGTGTTAGCAAACAAATTTCATGAATAAGTTCTAGTAAAAAACCAGGTGCTGAAGCTTAAAAAATATTTTTGCAGTGGATGTTCTCTATCTTCATGCCACCTTTCTACCCATGTAAAGCAGTCGACAATTGATTTCTTACTATCTCATGGGCCCCACAAATTAATAGATGCTACGTATTGCATCAAATTTGGTTCTCTTAAAATCAGGTCTACGTTTTTCATAGGACCAACTCACACTGTTCTTGTCCATATGGTGTGTGCAGAGTTGGTCAAAGCCCGGTGCTAGGGAGATATAGACTTAGATCTAAATGCTGTGGCATGAGCGCTAAGAAAAAAATGT
Organism: Avena sativa; assembly: GCA_916181665.1. Lineage (NCBI taxonomy): Eukaryota > Viridiplantae > Streptophyta > Magnoliopsida > Poales > Poaceae > Avena > Avena sativa. The sequence goes on along the minus strand of OV702295.1, from coordinate 450,150,479 downwards.
TATACTCAGGTAAAGAACAAGAACCAAGTTCTGACGAAACAACAACAACATTGACCCCTATGGCTACCCTGGATGCCCTACACCACCATACCTCGTGCCACTATGACATAACCCCATGCTCCACCTCCAGCGACGCCAGCCACACACTGATCTTCATCATCAGCTCGTCATTTGGCATTAATTTGACTTTGTCCCACCAAGGGTGGAGACAATCTCGTGGAAAGAGCGGCGAAATGTCGGCATTGTCCACTAGCTTTGGATATAGACGATGAGAGATGAGGCATGGTGAGGAGAGGGGAGAGAGGCGTGGTGAGGATGGAGCGGCGTGCTTTGCGGAGAGTACTGGAGTTGGGAAATACAAGGAAATTCCATCTAGGAAGAAAAGAACTTCGGGGAGAAAGGGTAGGATGAGGAAAGTGCCTCCCAGTAAAAGGTCTTCTTATTCCAGTAGATGAGCCCAGCAGCATGTCTAAATGCTGGAGCATATCCCATTTTGCTAGATTTGAGCCCGGCTATTTTACTAGAGCTTGGAAGGATGCAGTACATTCGAATGATCCACAGCCAACATTCCAGATGCAAGCATTTATTTTTGTTGCTTTTCTAACATGTTAAGTTCATGCCTAGATTCTGCGGGATCGTGGAGCGCAGGAGAGCACCAGTCGCCTAGGCTGCATGATGTTGTTGTCAGATGGCAAGTACCCAGAGATATTAGAGATAAAGATAAGCCCTGAATTCCCCGTGCACACTATCGGTTTGGGTGCTGACCACAACCCCAAGGTCATGAAGCACATTGCAGACATGACCTCTGGCACTTACTCTTTCGCCAACCAGGACACCAGCAACATCAAGGACGCCATCACTCTGTTCATCAGCGGTCTGACCTCAATTGCTGCGACGTCCATCCAGATCACCCTAAGGGCACACACTGGCATCACCATTGCATCCATCGAGTCCGGCAACTACATCCACCATGTGAAATCTGACAAAAAGTCTGGGACAATAAACATTGAACACGTCTACGCCGGTGAGCAGAAGGATTTCATCATCAACCTGATAGTTGGGAGTGCAAGGAAACAGCTCATGACCATTGGCGGACAGTACAAGAGTTTCAAATGCAACAATTCCCTTGCTGAAATGGACATGTCCCTGCTAAGACCCTGGTTTACATCGTCAGCAGACGATCTTGCCATCAACCCTGATGTGGCAACGGAGCTCACGCGGATCCGACTACAAAATGGCATCTTGGACATGCTAGAGACACATAAAATGACCACCCAGGGGCTGCAACAGCTATGGAACATGATCAAGCAGTCTGACGAGGGTCGTGGCGCACCAGAGCAAACCTTGTGTGCCCTCAGCATGGACGTGGCTGAAATGATCAGGGACATTTCAGGGATGTCTTACACGTTGTCATGGCTGTCGTGCCATAGGTGGCAGCGTGCAACCACCAAGGGCACACCCAAAAACTCCAGTGCTTTCCAAACCATAGGGCAGCATGCACATCAAGATGCAAATATGGTGAGCTATGTTCCTACATTTTATAAACCATGTGGATCCATTTAATTTAACTTGGTCTAGGATCTATTGTTAGTACTGATCGATGATTTATGTATGCCAAACTATAATACAGGTGAAGGTAGAAGCGTTTACAAGAAGCAAGGCAATTCCAAGTGATGACCCTTGCAACAACTTTCCTGTCCTGGTGCGAGTTATGGTGGAGCCACGGCATTCAGAGGAGATGCCGTGCGCCGGTGTCGATGTGGTCGCTGTGCTTGATGCTAGTGGAGGAATGCAGGGGGAAAAGCTGGAGCGTTTGAAGGAGGCCGTAATGGTTGTCATAGACAAGCTCCGTGCAGAAGATCGGCTATCCATCGTGTCGTTTAACACCTATGCGAATCGCCTCACAAGGCTCACTTACATGACCGACCATGGCAGGGATATTGCCAGGCTCAAGATCAACAAGCTGGTCGCTGGTGGTCGGGGCGACATCACCGCCGCTCTGCGAGAGGGAGCTGAGGTAAACATGTACACTTAATTGATTTGTGTCACGCACACAAACTCTTATTTTATTTCCTTAAAATACAAATGTATTGCTCTTTTAATACTTCCCTTCTTAGATTCTGTGGTGGCGCGAACCAGAGAGCAGCTGCCGTGTAGGCTGCATACTGTTCCTGTCAGACTGCGAGAACTATGAGATCTTCGAGACAGAGATCAGGCCCGAGTTTCCGGTGCACACCTTTGGTTTGGGCATCGACCACAACCCCAAGGTCATGAAGTACATCGCCGACATGACATCCGGCACCTACTCCTTCGTCAACCAAGCCATCAGTAGGATCAAGGACGCCTTCGTGCTATTCATCACCAGCCTTACATCGGTTGCTGTGATGTCCATCAAGATCAACCTCACCACCAACGAGGGTATCACCATATCGTCTATTGAGTCCGGCGGCTATGTCAACAATGTGAAATCCAACGATCGGTCTGGCACGATATACATCCACGACATCTACACTAGCGAGTGGAAAGACTTCATTGTCTATCTGAGAGTGGGAGAGGGCAAGAAGGAACTGATGACCATCGGCGGACAGTACCTAAGTTACAACACGGTAAAGCACCTGGCCAACACGGATGTGCATGTCCTGCGACCACACCATGACTGTGTGCAAGGCGAGCTGACCATCCACCGTGACGTGGCAGCAAGGCTCATGCATATCAGGCTGGAGGAGGGCATCTCTACTATGCTGGAGCAGGGCCCAAGCAGAATTAGGTTGCAACAGCTATGGGACGGGATCATACACTCCGAAGAGGGTCGTGGCGCACCTGAGGACACCTTGTCGGCCCTCAGCGTGGACGTCACTGAAATGATGAGAGACATTGAGAACCCCAAGGAGTATAGAAAATCAGGGATGCCTTACACACTGTCATGGCTGAGTAGCCACAAGTGGCAGCGTGCAACAGTCAAGGGCACACGCTGAAGCTCCGGTGTGACTCAAACCACAGGTGAGATGGGACAACAACTTTGTCCCACTAACTAAAGTAAAGCAACAATATTTATCGGTCAGTAAATCAGCTCATTCTGCTACCATGTGCACAATCGTATTTTCCAAGCATCATCAGATTTAGTGCCAGATAAAGCTGAGTATTATAGGTATGCGAAGATAATTTGTAGAAACAATAAAGGTCGAACACATTTTATTTTGGTTTACTGTATGAAGTTGTTTTCTGCTAGTTGCAGATATAAACATTATGTGCCAACAGACTTTCATAATTTTTACAGTGCGCCATATTCAAAGGGCTCTTTTCATGAATAATGGATGCATTTTTAAACTTCCAGAGTTTATCGAAGAGTTTTTTGATGATTTTCCTTTTTTTTATCAAAAGTTGTCCCTTCTTTTAACCACTTTGTACCAATGTATGATCTGAGCAAGGCCAGATCGAGACTAACACAGTTGCAGCTATCTTATATCTGTAAAAAAATTAAAATCTATGTACTAATAAATGATTTATTTAACAGTTATGTGGTAGATTTAGAAGTTGTGAAATTGAGGACTTGAGGATTATAGACCTCTGGTACTCAAATGACGTGTAGCTCAAGAAGCAGCAGCCAGGCCAGTTAACTTGTGCGTTGTATGCCAAAGAGCAGCCTACTGATCTCTTCCCCCGTGGACGCGGGTCAGTGACGAGCCACTTCCAAAGCCTCGCTTTCAGAGTTTATCAAAGAGTTTTTGATGATTTTCCTTTTTTTTTAATCAAAAGTTGTCCTTTCATTTAAACAGTTCACACCAATATATGATCTGAGCAAGGTCAGATTGAGACTAGCGCAGTCGCAGCAATCTTACCTCTCTAAACAGAATTAATATCAATGTATTGATCATTGATTTATTTAGCAGTTGTGTGGTGTATCTCGAGATTGCGTAATTGAGGACTTGAGGATGATAGAGCTCCGGTACTCAAATGATGTGTTGCTCAAGAAGAAGAAGCGGCCAGGCCAGTTAAGTTGTGCGTTATATTGCCAAAGAGCAGCCTACTGATCTCTTCTCCGGTTGCGGCCTTCCCCCAGTTTGCCTGGTCCTGCTGCAAGGGAGGGACGACTGGAACTGGGATCGGCCTAGCTCTAGGCCCTACTCAAGAGGACGCAAAATTGTCAGTAGAGTTCGAACTTCGAAGGATTTGCAGATTAATCAACACTCGTGGGATGGGGAATTCGCGAATCGAACATTGAACTCAACCGATTCGTCACATATTTGAATGAGTGGAACAAGCATTCCTAACCCCTCTGTACCACAACTCAAACGCACACCATTGACATCGTACGCAAAGGGGGAGCAAGATACTTATCTCGCAGGAAGCCAGCCGAAGTGCATATGCCTCTAGGCGGACGCATCCGCGTGGCCTCGCTTTGGCGACACGCCGTTCGAACCCATCGCGGCGGATGTCCGGCAGGCCTCCATCGGCCACCGCGCTCTCAAGTCCCAACCGCCGCCGACATCGCCGCCCACCCCCACTGCCGTCCCATCATGGCGACGCGGCCGACGCTCAGCTGGCGGCTCGGACGCCCCAGCCAAGTAAAATCAAACCGCGCAGCGGCAACTCGATGGCATCTCGTGGCCAGGACCCTGGCCCTGCCGGCTCGCCCACCGCCGATGCCAACCGTGGCGGCGCAGGTGTGGAACTAGATGGGCCCGATCATCTGTTTGAGTTGTTTGCTTATTGGGCTGTATCATAGTGGACTGAGCGAGGAGGAGAACCAACGGCTATACCCTATATACGGAAAATGCTAACCCTAAAAAAAATGTAAATATGTAGTATAAGGCCAGTGTTTTGCTACGGTACCACACTAAATCAAAGGAGTTAATCGAAATGGATAGTGAAAAATCAGACAAAAACAATTTTACACGTGTAATAGTAAAAATCATATGACAAGTAAATAGTAAAAAATCAATGACATCAATCTGATAATAGAATGTACTGATTGATTTTTATTACTCCCCCGTCCCAAAATAAGTGACATGGTTTTGTCTAGATTCGAATGTATCTAGACACGTTTAGTATATAGGTACATGCGAATCTAGACAAACTCAAGTCACTTATTTTGGGATGGAGGGAGTACATATTTTTAAGGAACAAAAACCACAAAACCCATTAATCTAACCGAATGCATGTCTAGTTCCATACAGCAAGCGTTGGTGTTGATCTTCAGAAAATGCATGCAGATCAATAGAAGGAATTAGATGATCAAATGGGCTGAAACTTGTATGCCTTCGTTAATATGTTGTGTCCTTTGCAGAGTTGCATCAACTGCATCTGTGAACAAAAATTGAGGAATCACAAGTAGTAGGGTCAACTTCTTCACAGGTTACATCAAGTGGACATATCGGTTCTGACATGGAGTAACCACCATTCTGTGTTTTAGCGCCACCAACATGCCACACGAAAACGCAACATGGACTTGCATTCATCATCCGTGGCACTGTCAGACACAGACTTGCACGGCCAGAAACAACTCTTATCTCCCTACAGCGAGTACGTATATAAAAGAACGTTATATTTCTTAGTCTAGAACTCAGTTTCTACTGCGCAACTGTACAGACAACAACAAGGCATCATTAAAATGTCATTATAGCGATTCGTGCAGGCATAAGATTATGCGGACAATTTCTGCATGAATGCACTCTTCCACGGCAGAACAAAGAGCATCCCTTTTTTGATATTCACAAAAAATCAGGTACCTTATGGACCAACGACAAACCTTAGTTGGTCATGAATTTCAGTAGTCCTTTGAATCCCTAACCTCAAAGCACAAACACAGGCTCTGAAACTCCTTCCTTCTCTCCCTGATCTGCTGAACAATATCTGTGTATTGTCCCAGAGTTCCCCTCTTCAATACTCTGAATCACAGATTGGCAATCGCTCGCCACCTGCACTTTCGTTGCCACTATATCATATGCAAGAGATAATGCTTCTCGACAAGCCATGGCCTCAAGTGCTTCTGGATCGCCGCGTCCTTCAAAGACCACACTCAAAGCACCTCTGAATAAATCATCGATAAATCAAGATAAATTCTTTTCTAGCTTTATTAAACTATTTAGGGTTTATGAAAGTATGGAGTGTAGTTCTTTAAAGCTAAAACAAGTAGATCTTATATGAAGCTAATTCTTTGAGAAATAATATTAGTTCTCAAGTTTGTCTAAATACTTCAACCATAACAAATTATTGGGATCATCCATGTATGTTATCGTCAATAAGATAAATCTTGTTTTTAGGATTATAATAGCAACCCAAATCTTAAACTCATCATTCACTTACATTGGAAGTGAATGATCTCACATTCTTAATCATGCTTAGCAAAACCCTAGAGCTTGGTGATGCTTTAGACACCATATGTCTTAAATTCATTTATGTTTTTATAGTTAATTTTGGTCTATTAATCAACCAACATGACACATGTTAACTCTAGATTGTTAAAGCCATACCAATATTAATAAGTTTTACGCTAATAATCTTAAGTATTAATTAACTTAATATAAGGAACACTTTTCTTCAATACATATTCTTTTTGCCACTTCAATCTAAAACCTGAGCTCTCATACAAATTGCATGATATCAATTAAAAATCAACCGCAGTCATGTGTTGTTATTGTGCTTTACTTTTATATATTGTATGTTAGTCTTAAGTTCTTTGTAGATATATTTTCTTGTGAAGTAAACTTGAAGATAAACCAAATCTTAAAGAAATCACCTAAGTTCAACTCATTCACAACATTAGGTATTACTTCGGGACATGCATGACATTACTTATGCATCACATCATCTTGCTTCTTTAAACATTGGTCCTTACTGGATCAATGATGTTGTTTTCAAATATTAGATCTTATTTTCTTTTGAAGACCGTGATTGCATAATCTTGTAATCACAAAGGCAAGTTCGCACTTGCTCATGTCCTTTAGTTATTTTCTATCATGTATTTGCAATCTATTGTTGTTATCACCTGCATTTCAAAAAGGATGGAAGAAAATACTATTTTCTTAATAATATGACTTAATGGTTATCGATCCGAGTGGTGTTAACCTAGTATGGCAGGCAAATGGAACCATGGTATGGTTTGTGGATTGGTGGAGGTTCCATTTGCACAGGAAAGTATCATTTAGGATTTAATAACAAATGTTGCTAGTGATTTTTGCATTGTATAATACGCATTAACGATGAGATCTATATGTCTCTGGGGAAGTTAGTTGGATCTTCTTCCTTTCGTATGTCAACAAACAACTTTTATCGGAGCAGTGATCCTACATTTAGGCACGTGCAAGGGTGGGAACCATCAATTTCACGATATTTGATGTCTACGATGGATTGCTCTCTTTAGGAATGTAAACCGGCTCGGTCGTGGTCCTGAGCTAGCAAAAGGGTGGGCATACGGGATCACGGAGAAGGGCAGTGATCGTCTTGGGTCCTTATACCGGGCCCCATACCAAGGAAGTGTGGACAAGCTCGTGACTTCTTTGTGCAACATGAATAAGGATCTCTCATGGGTAAAGCAACGCACCTCTGCAGAGTGTAAAAAAGTGTGACATGTTACTCCCTGTTCCGGGAAGGAGCTGCGAACGCTGCAGAAAAGGAAATCCAGGAAGTTCTAATCAACCTATAAAGACTGACGGACATAGCTTTTTAGAATAAAAGCAAACTTCGAAGAAATGTTTACAAAAACATGGATAACTTACGACCTTTGGTCTATGGTTGTAGATAGGGCATCAAACAATCCTTTTAGTGAACTTACTAAGTATGCTGGTACTCAACCGTACCTTCTTAACCCTTGCTAGATCTCGGAGCAATCAATGACAAAATCGGGAGAAGAACTATTTGAAGAGTTGAAGATATCCAGTGGGGATCAATGAAGTCGACGACTACATTAGTAGAGATAAAGGAGAAGCTGAAGAGTAAAGTATCGATCAATCCCTAGTTTTTTAGAACCTACTTCTATACAGCATTGCTTTAGCAGTGATTTGCAATTCATAGTTATATTTTAATAGTAGTATTATGTCTAGAATAGACTTCGAGTTGCTATTTTTGATGTTCTTCTGTGTAACGTTTTCCTCACTATTTAGAGGAAGTTTTTTGGATCTTTTGTAAAAATTTGAGTTGTAATCTATAGTCATGTCTTGGATTCGCGATGTTTTCTATTGTACCACTCTAAAGGATGTAATACTAGTGGAACGATGTTTCATTGTTGTTATGTCAACGACTATAGTGTACTACATCATGTGGTGGTATGCTGGGTCACCTCATTTATCTAGATACAGATGCATCTAGTCAAAATACTTAACTAGATACATCTGAATCTAGATAAAGTTGAGAACAATAATATGGACTGGAGGAGTGTGGTCTTCTCCCTCCCAAGCTGCTCTCGCGTGAGGTTGGCTTCGGAGGGGACCCAACCCTAGCCAAAAAACCACACTCAGGCCTGCCCCCTGGCCACTGTCACCGCTGGCGATGGTGGTGGCGCTTGATTACTGAAGGCGGAGGGCGTGGAGAGTGTGATCCCACAGACGCTCTACGCACGGAGAGGTGGCGACCCGGTGTTTGGCACGACGCGGCGTGGTGTGATGATCGGCTCAACGTATCGAGCTCGTTGGGGGAACCCCAAGAGGAAGGTATGATGAGCACAGCAGCAAGTTTTTCCTTAGTTATGAAACCAAGGTTATCGAACCAGTAGGAGCAAGGAAACACCTCCAAGGTGTTGTTTCCAACTTGGAATCCTGCACAACACAACCACAGAACTTTACCCCCAACTTACAGCGAGGTTGTCAATCTCACTGGGTTTGCTGAAAACAAAGGATTAAACGTATTGTATGAAAGATAGTAGTTGCTTGCAGAAAGTAAACATAAAATAGTAATTAGTTGTAGATTTATGGTAAAGAATGGACCGGGGTCCATAGTTCACTAGTGGTGATTCTCCTTAAGATAGATGACATGTTGGGTGAACAAATTATAGCGGGGCAATTGACAAACATCGAGAAAGCATACATGCATATACTAATCATCTTGATTCCTATGAGATTTGATTGGACATTACAACATTATACATAGACCATAATCCAACTGCATCTATGACTAATAATCCACCTTCAGGTTATCATCCGAACCCCCTCTAGTATTAAGTTGCAAGCAACAGATAATTGCATTAAGCAAAGTGTGTAAAGTAAACAATAAGATTGTTCTATGAACAAAGGATTGTTGTTTTCTCCCTAGTAGCAACAACACATCTAGTACCTTAGAGATTTATGTCACTTCCCCAGATTCCTAGAGGCATGAACCCACTATTGAGCATAAATACTCCCTCTTGGAGTTGCTAGCATCTACTCGGCCAAGATAGCTACTAACAACGGAAAGCATGCAAGATCACAAATAACATAGACATGATAGAATTAATAATCAATCTGAAATAGCATCTCAATATCCATCGGATCCCCGCAAACACAACATGTAGGATTACAAATAGATAATCTTGATCATGAACGGAGCTCACAAGATCTAAACATGATAGCACAAAGGAGGAGAACCAACCATCTAGCTACTACATGGACCAGTAGTCCAGGGATGAACTACTCACGCATCACACCGGAGGCAGGCATGGTGATGAAGAAGGCCTCTAGGGTGATCTTGTTGGGGTTCCGCGCATAAAAACAATAAACTTTACTCTACGCCCCTGAACCCCTGAAGCTACCAAGACCTATCTATTAGTAATACAGTAACGGGAGGGGCTTTTCGCGAACTTACCCTTAAAGACCGAAGAGCGTGGTTGATGTAGACTAGCCGAAGCCGACCTCAAGGTCGTGATGAAGTCCTCGTGCTCCTTCTGGCTCCAACGACTTGAGTGCCTCAAGTGCGACACCTCGTGGGGAGTTACACACGTCCGGTGCCTGATGATGACTCCCGCTTCCCCGATCCAGCAGCAGTTGTGGAAGTAGAGCTCTCGGATCCGAATCCCGCAGCGCGACGGCGCTCCACGGTGAAGATGTATCTCGCTCGCGCAGTCCAGACTTGGGACCACGGTCACGAGAGAGAGAGAGGGGGAGAGAGAAAATATCAATTAGAGGTCCTCCCAAAAGTAGGGAGACCTTTATTGATTATTGATGTATTTTTCTAAGCCAAATACCCCACTATATATAGGGGGGGAGGTACTACCTCCCCTAAAGTCCCGGGGTGGGACTAAAGGAGAGGAGGAGGTGGAGGGAGGCGCCGCCGGCCACCCCCTCATGGGCCCCACGTGGGGGGATGGCCCAATAGGGCTGCCGGCCACCCCTTGGCCCTTTTCCCCTCTTGCCTTTCCCTAATGGGCCCTCTCCCCTCCGGGAATTGGCCCATTAAGCCTTTGACCATTAAATTGATTTTCTCTTTATTAAATAAATATGAATAAATGATTAAATCAATATTTAACATTCATTCACATATCATTTAATCTCCGTGGCCATGGAACACCTTCCACCTCCACTCCGGACATCCTCCGGACTTACCGAAACCCTTCCGGTTTTCTCCCTTCTATTCTTCGGTGATTCTACCAATCCTATAAACGCTCTCTAAGCATCATCAAGCCCTTAAGCGTGATACCCCACGGTTCGGGAACACTCTAGACATGGTCGGGACACTCCCGCACCAATGATCAATAGAGGGACCTGGATGGCCATGTGACCCCTGTGCGTTCCACGAAGATCTTTCATCGTTTGAACCGGGACAGTCGTGTCTTATTCCCTTTGTCACTCGATACTTATATTGCCCGAGATATGATCAATGAAATCTCCATGTCGTGTTCAATCTCGTTACTGAACAATGCTACTTGACTCGTTCCGACAAGTGATATCCCCGTGATCCAATCACACGTTGCGCAGCTATTGGATATAACTTCTCCGAGTGGGCCCTTGAGTATCTTCCTGTCACATGGACGGACAAATCCCGCTCTTGACATATATTTCCTCTACGGTTTCCTCTGAATACCTGAACACACCTTTATAACCACCGTTTTACCAGATGGCGTTTGATGCTATCTAGGCACTCTCGGGAAACAGTGATTGATATAGCCTCACAGTCTAAGGAATAGTCTACGAGGATCCATATCTAATCATCGTAACTTGAACTTCGTGACATGATCGGGTCACGATGTTTAGGTTGGGTATTGGTTCATCATCTCATTCTCTGAATGAGATGACCTTATTTCCAACTGGCATAAATGCCACATGATTAGGAAACATGATCATCTGTTGACCAATGAACCAGTGACTAGAGTTTCACTGGGAACCCCTGGTTGTTTGTATATCACATGTGTATTGATGTTTCCACTCAATACAGTTATAGCATGATATAAAACTTAATCATAAACTATATGAAATATGATAATAGTCCTTACTACTATTTGTCTCTAGGGCATATTTCCAACAGTCTCCCACTTGCACTAGAGTACAAATACACTAGCTGCATTTTGTTCTTAATCATTGGCACCATATATCCGGCACCCTGAACATGGTTGCTTATGGAAGAGGTTGAGTCTTGGGTCTGTACTTTACAGTCCCAAATCCTTTGCAACTTACTAATGTCACCTTGATTGACATTAATACTTTATCATCACATGATAGCATATGTGTGTATGCATCGTCGCTATGGCAGCAGAACGAGGCCTGATTCTAGGAGCCTACAGTGACGTTAGATCAACCTCAAGGGCTTTCTCATGGGCACTGTGCCCTGGGACACATCATTCTACGTTAAAAGCGAACTAGCCCTGCCATAACATTATACAACACTTTAGATGGTACCCTTATCTATTATTATAAATGTATTCATCGAAACACCAGTGCACTTTGTGCAAATTTCGATGTTATGTTCACCTCGCTTCCTACTTGACTTTGATTGGCATCTATAGGAGTTTCCAACATATTCCCTTATAACATAACTCCTTATGCTTTAAGATATGTTATCCTTTATGGATTTGGAAAATATGTCTACAGTTCTCTACTAGACACTATGGACAAACTTAGCTTAACGTTCTGTGATTCGAACTTAATCACTTTCAAACGTTCCTTATTTGGATCATATATTATGCTAAGTTATCATCATGGTTTACTAAGATAGAACCTATGTCTCAACATAGTGGATGACGATCATCCTTTTCTTTCTTTCAACCATTGATGTTAAACTTAATACTATTCCTAATTTGAGTTATTAAGGACCAGTTCCTTAATTAACCTCTATTCCGAAACCCTCTTTCAGAATCCCTTAAGGAATACTACATAATATCATAATACACTTGTTATCAACTTCTACATCTTATAAATCATTATTTATAAGTATTTGCGCCTTTTATCCTTAACATACTTAAGAATTGCTCCTATAAGCTCCCACTCAGAATATGTTCCCACATATTTGAATTTGAGACTTACATTGCTCCCACTTAAAAATATGTCAATCACATATTGTTTTAGGAAGACTTTCATAGCTCCCACTCAATTTTATGCAAATTGCATATCTCCTTGCTATTTTGAACAACTTCAAAATCCTTTGATCAAATATCAAACTTGGAGATTTACTATGAGATACTAGTACTTTACTAGTTTTAAATCCACTAGACATTTAGCACACATGAATCAAATTCATTTGAATTTGTCTAATACCTGACAAATTGTGCTTTTGTCATTCACCCCCTTTTTCCACTATGGCTTTGCAGTCATTTGGGAAAATTCCAAGTAAACCCTTTACTTGTGAGATTCAGCAACGAATTGTTTTCTAAACTCAAGGGAATTTTACTTCTAGGATTTCTCATAATTTAGTTTACCATTATTCCCTTTGTAGTTTGTAGGTATGTCATATTCCGAAAAATCATGACAAGTGATTCACAAATGTCTCCATACAAGATATGGATTTACATTTTGAATCCTACTTCATGTAGTGAAAAACAATAGTGGAGGGAAAAACACAATGATCAAAATCATTGATTCTTTCCTTCTGTGAAGAGAATCGTTCAGGAATGTTGTCCGTTGCGCTTCTCAACACTCTGATGCAGGGTTTTGAATCCTCATCGTGTTTTTCACTAATTTCCATTTGCTTCATAATTGAGAAACATCACTAAATGGGAACTTTCTCAAGAATGCACCAAAATCCAAGCAATACAAGTTTTGCTTTCCTTTTGGCTTCAGCTATGGATTTCGTATTCAAAGTTTCCAATGAATACTCTACAAGGACTTATTCACTATTGTTTTGGTTATATCGAATAACCCCAAAACTTTCACAAATTCAAATGGTTTACCAATTGTAATTGAGTGCTAACTATTTCTAAGCTAATGGTCTCTACATCTATACTACAACGATTTATTTGGTGCCTTCTATTCAACCCCTTTGATTTCTAATATCACATTGTGATGCTTTGTATTTTGACGTTTCAAAATGCTTTGCATTCCACAATCACTTTTATGCCATTCTTATAAAGTTGAATTTCATTACTATTGATCAAATCATAGTAATTAGATTCTCTTTTATATTTATACCCTTTATTGATGAAACACTTTGATTAAATCAAATAGTTTCATATTCATGTTTCCTTTGGTAAACTACTTTACACATTTAAACAATTATTAATGATAATTACCATTTTCGTCAAAACACAATACATCGAATATGTATTCACTTTTAACAATTCATTAAACACTTTGTATTCAAGTAATACACGGTGTTCAAGTTATTTTGCCGAACTTAGGCATGATTTATATGTGACAAGAAATCGAATGACTTTCACATATTATCACATAACTTTGAATTTAAACAATGGCTTCATTCATCAATGAAATATCATTAAGTTGGGTATTTTAAACAAGGCATTTTAATGTTTTACAAATGTTCATGTATTATCAATTAGTTTCAAACAACAAGGATAATTCACAAGTAATCAAACAAGATATGAACACGAATAGAAATCATTCATAAAAGTAGAACAACTGTTTGTTACAAACTCATATGAATAACCGTCTCACAAAGTGTAAGACACACTAAAGAAGTTCACAATCTCTTGATTACATTAATCATCCTAAAACACAAACTAAGTGATAAATGTCGAGGGAGAGTGTCGTCGGCCGTCATCATCATGCTCGCCATCAACACGCAACGTCACCTCCTCTCCAGCAAGCACCTCTCATGCAGAAGGACCTGTTTTCACCAAAACAGAAAAAGTATCAGATATACTTAACACTGCAATGTGTTTGCAAGATTATAACATTTATAAAACTATATATCAAATATATACCTTTGTCGTTGACGACCTGAGCGACATCTGGTTCAACCAACACATTCCTGAGATGTGTCATGAACCGGTGGAACTCCATTTCCGTGTCGCCCCTCATTACGCAAGTCCTGACTTATGTTTGGTAGCTTGGTGGCAGCAACCGCGGCACAACAGCATTTGCAAAAGAGCATGTAATCCAGACGTCCAGGAAGTATGCTGGCCTCATGTACACATCATGCATGTGCTGCAAGTGGCTGTCCAGTGACGAGTTCTCCTCCATCTTAATGGAGAGGAAGTCTCCCATCAACTCATGCTCCCAAATGCGTGTCTGATCCACGAAATGTGTCCTAAGCTGTAGCATCACCGAACGAGGGTTGACATCACCCATGAAAGTGTAAGGGTTCCGCGCATAAAAACAATAAAATTTTACTCTACGCCCCTGAACCCTTGAAGCTGCCAGGACCTATCTATTAGTAATACAGTAACGGGAGGGGCTTTTCGCGAACTTACCCTTGAAGACCGAAAAGAGTTGTCAACGCTCAGGAGAGCGTGGTTGATGTAGACGAGCCGAAGCCGACCTCAAGGTCGTGATGAAGTCCTTGCGCTCCTTCTGGCTCCAATGACTTGAGTGCCTCAAGTGTGACACCTCGTGGGAGTTACACACGTCCGGTGCCTGACGATGACTCCCGCTTCCTCGATCCAGCAGCAGTTGCGGAAGTAGAGCTCCCGGATCCGAATCCCGCAGCGCGACGGCGCTCTGCGGTGAAGATGTCTCTCGCTCGCGCAGTCCAGACTTGGGATCACGGTCACGAGAGAGAGGGGGAGAGAGAAAATATCAATTAGAGGTCCTCCCAAAAGTGGGGAGACCTTTATTGATTATTGGGTGTCTTTTCTAGGCCAATATACCCCACTATATATAGGGGGAGGGGAGGTACTACCTCCCCTCAAGTCCCGGGGTGTGACTAAAGGAGAGGAGGGGGGAGGGGTAGCCGCCGGCCAGCCCCTAGTGGGCCCCGTAGTGGGGCAAGGCCCAGCCAGCCTTCCCCTTGGTCCCTCTCCCTCTCTCCTTTCCCCTAATGGGCCTTCTCCCTCCGGAAATTGGCCCATTAAGCCTTTTGACCTTTTAATTGATTTTCTCTTTATTAAATAATTATGAATAAATGATTAAATCAATATTTAACATTCATTCACATATTATCTAATCTCCGTGGCCATGGAACACCTTCCACCTCCACTCCGGACATCCTCCGGACTTACCGAAACCCTTCTGGTTTTCTCCCTTCTTTTCTTCGGCGATTCTACCGATCCCATAAACACTCTCTAAGCATCATCAAGCCCTTAAGCGTGATACCCTACGGTTCGGGAACACTCCAGACATGGCCGGGACATTCCCGTACCAATGATCAACAGAGGGACCTGGATGGCCATGTGACCCCTGTGCGTTCCACGAAGATCTTTCGTCGTTTGAACGGGTGACAGTCGTGTCTTATTCCCTTTGTCACTCGATACTTATATTGCCCGAGATATGATCAATGAAATCTCCATGTCGTGTTCAATCTTGTTACTGAACAATGCTACTTGACTCGTTCCGACAAGTGATATCCCCGTGATCCAATCACACGCTGCGCAGCTATTGGATATAACTTCTCCGAGTGGGCCCTTGAGTATCTTCCTGTCACATGGACGGACAAATCCCGCTCTTGACATATATTTCCTCTACGGTTTCCTCCGAATACCTGAACACACCTTTATAACCACCGTTTTACCAGATGGCGTTTGATGCTATCTAAGCACTCTCGGGAGACAGTGATTGATATAGCCTCATGGTCTAAGGAACAGTCTACGAGGATCCTTTTCTAATCATCGTAACTTGAACTTCGTGACATGATCGAATCACGATGTTTAGGTTGGGTATTGGTTCATCATCTCATTCTCAGAATGAGATGACCTGAGAATGAGATGACCTCATTTCCAACTGGCATAAATGCCACATGATCATCTGTTGACCAATGAACCAGTGACTAGAGTTTCACTAGGAACCCCTGGTTGTTTGTATATCACACGTGTATTGATGTTTCCACTCAATACAGTTATAGCATGATATAAAACTTAATCATAAACTATATGAAATATGATAATAGTCCGTACTACTATTTGTCTCTAGGGCATATTTCCAACAGTCTCCCACTTGCACTAGAGTACAAATACACTAGCTGCATTTGTTCTTAATTATTGGTACCATATAACCGGTACCTATAACATGCTTGCTCATGGAAGAGGTTGAGTCTTGGTTCTGTACTTTACAGTCCCAGATCCTTTGCAACTTATTAATGTCACTATGATTGACATTAATATTCTATCGTCACATGACAACATCTGTGTGTATGCATCGTCGCTATGGCAGCAGAACGAGGCCTGATTCCAGGAGCCTACAGTGACGTTAGATCAACCTCGAGGGCTTTCTCATGGGCACTGTGCCCTGGGACACATCATTCTACGTTAAAATCCATAACATTATACAACACTTTAGATGGTACCCTTATCTATTATTATAAATGTATTCATCGAAACACTAGTGCACTCGGTGCAACTTTCGATGTTTTGTTCACCTTGCTTCCTACTTGACTTTTAATTGGTATCTACAGGAGTTTCCAACATATTCCCTTATAACACAACTCTTATGCTTTAAGATATGTTATCCTTCATGGATTTGGAAAATATATCCACAGTTCTCTAATTGACACTGCGGACAAACTTAGCTCAACGTTCTGTGATTCGAACTTGCTCACTTTCAAACGTTCCTTATTTGGATTACATATTATGCTAAGTTACCATCATGGCTTCTAAGATAGAACCTATGTCTCAACATAGTGGATGATGATCATCCTATTCTTTCTTTTAACCATTGATGTTTAAACTTAATGCTATTCCTAATTTGAGTCATTAAGGACTAGTTCCTTAATTAACTTCTATTCTGAAAATCCCTTTCAGAATCTCTTAAGGAATACTACATAATATCATAATACATCTATTATCAACTTCTACATCTTATAAATCATTATATATAAGTATTTGCGCTTTCATCCTTAACTTACTTATGAATTACTCCTATAAGCTCCCACTCAAACTATGTTGCTAACATATTTGGGTACGAGTCAGTACTCTTACTCAAACTATGTTCCCACATATTTGAATTTGAGTCTTATGTTGCTCCCACTTAAAAATATGTCAATCACATATTGTTTTAGGAAGACTTACATAGCTCCCACTCAATTTTATGCAAATTGCATATCTCCTTACTATTTTGAACAATTTCAAAATCCTTTGATCAAATATCAAACTTGGAGATTTACTATGAGATACTAGTACTTTACTAGTTTTAAATCCAGTAGACATTTAGCACACATGAATCAAATTCATTTGAATTTGTCCAATACTTGACAAATTGTGCTTTTGTCATTCACCCCTTTTTCCACTATGGCTTTGCAGTCATTTGAGAAAATTCCAAGTAACTCCTTTTACTTGTGAGATTCAGCAATGAATTGCTTTCTAATCTCAAGGGAATTTTGCTATTAGGATTTCTCACAATTCAGTTTACCATCATTTCCTTCGTAGTTCGTAGGTATGTCATATTCCAAAATTATAACAAGTGATTCACAAATGTCTCCATACAAGATATGGATTTACATTTTGAATCCTACTTCATATAGTGAAAAACAACAGTGGAGGAAAAAACACAATGATCAAAATCATTGGTTCTTTCCCTCTGTGAAGAGAATCGTTCAGGAATGCAGTCCGTTGCGCTTCTCAACACTCTGATGCAGGGTTTTGAATCCTCATCGTGTTTTACACTAATTTCCATTTGCTCCATAATTGAGAAATATCACTGAAGTGAGCTTTCTCAAGAATGTACCAAAATCCAAGCAATACGAATCTTGCTTTCCTTTTGGTTTGAGCTATGGGTTTCGTATTCAAAGTTTCCAATGAATACTCTACAAGGACTTATTCTCTATTGTTTTGGTTATATCGAATAAGCCCAAAACTTTTGACGAATTCTAATGGTTCACTGTAAACTCATTGAGTGCTAACTATTTCTAACTAATGGTCTCTACATATATACTACAACGATTTATTTGGTGCCTTCTATTCAACCCCTTTTGATATCTAATATCACATTGTGATGCTTTGTATTTTGACGTTTCAAAACACTTTGCATTCCACAATTTCTTTCATGCCATTCTTATAAAGTCGAATTTCATTACTATTGATCAAATCATAGTAATTACATTCTCTTTTATACTTATACCCTTTGTTGATGAAACACTTTGATCAAATCAAAATAGTTTCATATTCATGTTTCCTTTGGTAAACTACTTTACACATTTAAAAAATCATTTAATGTTAATTACCATTTTCGTTAAAACATAATACATCGAATATGTATTCTATTTAACAATTCTTTAAACACTTTGTATTCAAGTAATACACGGTGTTCAAGTTATTTCGCCGAACTTAGGCATGATTTATATGTGATAAGAAATCGAATGACTTTCACATATTATCACACAACTTTGAATTTAAACAATGGTTTCATTCATTAATGAAATATCATTAAATTGGGTATTTTAAACAAGGCATTTTTAATGTTTTACAAATGTTCATACATTATCAATTAGTTTCAAACAACAAGGATAATTCACACATAATCAAACAAGATATGAACACGAATAGAAATCATTCATAAAAGTGGAACAACCGTTTGTTACAAACTCATATGAATAACCGTCTCACGAAGTGTGAGACACACTAAAGAAGTTCAAATCTCTCGATTACAATAATCATCCTAAAACACAAACTAAGTGATAAATGTCGAGGGAGAGTGTCGTCGGCTGTCATCATCATGCTCGCCATCAACACGCAATGTCACCTCCTCTCCAGCAAGCACCTCTATGCAGAAGGACCTGTTTTCAATAAAACAGAACAAGTATCAGATATACTTAACACTGCAATGTGTTTGCAAGATTATAACATTTATAAAACTGTATATCAAATATATACCTTTGTCGTTGACGACTCCAGCGACGTTGGGTTCATCTATCACATTTCTGAAATGTGATATGAACTCAAGGAAATCCAGTGTTTCCGTGTCGCCTCTCATAACGCAGATCCTGACTTGTGCTTGGATGCTTGGAGGAAGCGACCGAAGCACAACTCCCATCGCAAATGAGCTTGAGTACCAGTTGTCCAGGTAGTATGCCAGACTCATATACGCATCGTAGAGGAGCAATAAGTGCTCATCCAGTGAGGAGCCCTCCTCCATCTTTATGGAGAGGAAGTCCCCCATCAGCTCATACTCCCACATGCGCACTTGTTCCACGAAATGTGCTCTTAGATGTGCCATGACCATTTGGGGCTTGAGACTCCCCACCATTGGCCATAGCCCATCCTCCATTCTGAGGCGCATGGTCACTGATATAAATGTGGCCATCACACGACGACGACAACGCAGATCCCGCTGCTCCTGGGTCTCATGAGAATAGGGTGGCTCCAAAAACATCTCGCAGGTCATGTAGTCAGCTACATCGTTCTCCCCAAGGAGATCAAATAGGCGTATGACCCATGCAGAAAAGTTGGATCCATCTAACTTGAGCTTCTCTTCTTTTAACCAATCATCGATAGGAAAGGTAATCTCGGCAAAAACCATTTTCTACATTTATAATTGCAAAAGGAATTTAGACTAAGTTTATAATTAAAAGAGTTAATAATAACTCCACTTAGAAACACCTATCCCCAGTGAGGGTTCCTAGTGATAACACGACCCCTATCAGCCACATCTCCCCCGATCGTCACGGCCATCAATGTGGGTTCAAGGGTGGACGCTAAACGTCGGTCACATCATTCATGCGACTCGTGCTCGATCTTTCGACCATCCGCGTTCCGAGGCCACGCTTCTCTAGCGTGCTAGGCTCGCCAACTCAACCTTAGTGTATTCGTTGTGCAACATGGCTTACACCCACTGTATGTGAACGTAGATATGTATGACACCCAGGCCTGTCACCCTGGATCGCCTCATACCGAAGAACTTTCTTGGTGGTGCACACTAAGGGGGAACACAATCATTGGTTATTTTAACAAGGATCTTCTTATTAGGCTACCGTCGAGTATCTAATACTAGCACACACTAAGACATACAAACAATAACATTGAATGTAAATGCTATGTGATATGGTCCTTCACGTCGTGATCTCCATCCGCCGTTACCGGGTTCCGGTGCTAGGGTTCCGGCGCCGTAGACACCAGGGTACCAGTGTCATTCCGGCGTGGTAGTTTGTCATTACCGTGACTATCTACTACTATGCAACAAAAGGTAATTACTTTACCTTTGCCACAACCATATCACGAAGCAACGCCCTCCTGCAAAACAAAGTTAGACGCCTCTACTTTATCTTTGCATGTTTTACGTGGCTGAATGGGCTTTTGTACGAGAACCGTTCTTACCTACGAACTTTCAGCACAACGCTGATCAAGTAGTTGTCTATACTACACCCCTTTCGGGGCCCTCCGTTGCAAATGGTATACCAACTAATGCGAGAGAGACAGACACCCCCCTAAGCCACTTTATACAGTACGAGCCGTATGTCAAGCGTGGATCAGTCTCGCGAATGAACGCGTAAAGTCGGTTGGGGGCCGCTTCATCAAGCATTACTACGGTATGCACAAGTACACGTGGGAGGGTAACAACTAAAAGATCAACGCCCACACGCTACATCTCGTGTGTGCTACCCGTACTAGCATTACTACGCATAGGTCTAGCTCTGATACCACTATTGGGGTTCCGCGCATAAAAACAATAAATTTTACTCTACGCCCCTGAACCCCTGAAGCTTCCAGGACCTATCTATTAGTAATACAGTAACGGGAGGGGCTTTTCGCGAACTTACCCTTGAAGACCGAAAAGCGTTGTCAACACTCAGGAGAGCGTGGTTGATGTAGACGAGCCAAAGCCAACCTCAAGGTCGTGATGAAGTCCTTGCGCTCCTTCTGGCTCCAATGACTTGAGTGCCTCAAGTACGACACCTCGCGGGGAGTTACACACGTCCGGTGCCTGACGATGACTCCCGCTTCCCCGATCCAGCAACAGTTGCGGAAGTAGAGCACCCAGATCCGAATCCCACAACGCGACGGCGCTCCACGGTGAAGATGTCTCTCGCTCGCGTAGTCCAGACTTGGGACCACGGTCACGAAAGAGAGAGAGGGGGAGAGAGAAAATATCAATTAGAGGTCCTCGCAAAAGTAGGGAGACCTTTATTGATTATTGGTGTATTTTTCTAGGCCAAATACCCCATATATATAGGGGGAGGGGAGGTACTACCTCCCCTAAGAGAATATCATTTTGTGGCCCGAAAGTTGGGATGGACAGGCAACGCGGTACCCAAGTTGATTTTTATCACCGCGATTCGAAAAGTTGGGGCGCCAATTGCTGAGAGGGGTGTTTCGAGTGAATGATGGCCAAAGCAAATATTTTCAAATCGCGCCCGTTAAGTCAGGATATTCCGTTACACTAGTTCCTGCTGTGCCCCTCCTTCGCCGGTCACTCTTCTTAGCCACCCTACACGTGTCGTAGGGGCAAATCCATTACTGTACTTTCCTAACTCTCGACACTGAATCTTGCTGCGGCGGTGGTGACGGTCCCTTTTCTTCCCTTCCCCGACCCTAAATCTACCGGCGGCGGAGGACCTTTTTTCTGCCTCCCTTGACACTGAATCTGGCGGCGGTGGCCCAGCATGTCTTGCAAGGCGAAGGTTGTAGCTACGTCGCCGACTGAAAAGGGTCCATCGGGGCCCAAGTCTAGGGCTCAACGCGTAGCTGTGACGAGGTCTTCAACCCCGGTTAGCGAGGAGGCCAGCAAGGATTCTACTCCCAAGGTACCTACGAGCAGCGGGTTGAAGAGAAAATCAAGGCCGGCAACGGATTGTTCGGCTCCGGTGGGCGGATACAGCACTCAGATCTCGAAGAAAAAAACCCGGGAGAAGAGCGAGAGGTGAATTTTTCTTATCTGTGCCTTATCTTGCAAGTAGATTAGTTACGGCATAATAGAATCGAATGAACTGAAATGTTCCCCTTTTTAATCAAATTAGGCACAATTTTGATACAAGCGACCTATATGAGTTCACAGTTCATGTTTGGCAATACACTGCAAAGCTTGATTTTGGTTGCGAGAGGGTTGTGTTCGGGCAAGATGTGCATCTGCTTGTGAATTTCAAAGAGGTTGTGTCTGTTTCGCAGCTGGTAGATATGCTTGCCGCTAGAATTCCCTGGGGTTCTAGACAGAGGACAAAATTGGTGTGGCGCAACATGAATGATACCTATCAGCAAATTGAGCACTCCCATGAGCTTCAGATGGTTTGGGAGTGTTGTGCAGCTAATCGTAAGGTGAAAGTTGAAGCGATGATTGATGATATGTATACAGATGCTGGAGATCTTGCTGCCAGAGCTTCTGCTCCTAGAGAATATGGACAAATAGATGCTGATCTGGATAAGTTCAGTATACGCATAGAGGTGGATTCATACATGGCAAAACTTGATGAGGGAGTTAATAAGCCAGTTTCTTCATGTACTGTGGAGATCACTGTCAATTCCAAAAACATAACTCTTGATGAAATGAGAGAGATGATCAGTAAGGAAATCACTATTGGCACTAAGCAGATGGCAAAAATCCGGTGGTGGCATCATAAGAAGTAGCAATTCATAGATGTCTTGGATACTAAAGATCTTATGTAGATTATGCGGCAAAAGAAGCGAACCAGGAAGGTGTTCTTCCTTGGTACCATTTCTGATGTTGTTGAACATGTTATAGTGGAGATGCCCCTGTAGTGGCTGAACAGAATGAGGTGGTCGGCGTTGATGAGATCTGATGAGAGCTGCTACCCTGGGCTTGTCATATGGACCGTGGGGTTCCCTTGCCTGTATTTGTAATATTGACTGCTGTTGCATTTAGAGCGTGCTTCTGTGGTTATGTTTGTTGAGAGATTGCGATATAATGTTGTGCGAGCTGTTGAGATTTTCGGACATGTCACTCACTAAAACCATCGTTGTTGTAATAAGACATAAGTACATTGTAGTTGACATGATTATGTTTCTTAAGATGACGTACCATACTTGTTTCAGTTATTATGTTTGTTGGGACATTGTAATGTAATGTTTTGTGAAACCATGACTGGACTAGTGATGCATAAATACATTGTAGTTGACATGATTATGTTTCTTGAGATGATGTACTATACTTGTTTATGATATTTTGTTTGTTGAGAGACTGTAATGTAATGTTTTGCGAAACCATGACAGGACAAGTGATGTGTAAGTACCTTGTAGTCAACATGATTTTGTTTCTTGAGTTGATGTAATATACTTGTTTCTGTGATTATGTTTGTTGAGAGATTGTAATGTGATGTTTTGTGAAACCATGTTGTGGTTATGTTTGTTGGGAAATTATAATGTAATGTTTTGTGAAACCATGACTGAAGAAGTGATGCATAAGTACCTTGTAGTTGACATGATTTTGTTTCTTTGGATGATGTAATATACTGGTATGTTTTTGTTAGGCAATGAAATTGGGATGGAGGGAGTGCAGGTTTAATATTTGAAATGAGAATGTGTGAAGAGAATCCATATCAGGTAGGAGACAATAATCCAGGGAAAGGGCATGGTATCCATTAAACTATTGTAACATGCCAATTTAGTCATCATTGCAGCGGTAGAAGGGCTGCTCTCTCTCTCTCTCTCTCTCTCTCTCTCTCTCTCTCTCTCTCTCTCTCTCTTTCTCTCTCTCTCTCGCTGACACCGTCACCGTCGCATTCGCCATGCTGTCCTTGAACGGCGAGGACGACCAGTCGAGCAGCGACAACCTTCTCGCCGACATCGAGTATTCCTTCCACGATGTGAGTTCCTCTGTTTTCTCGGGCTAGGGTTAGGCAATGGTAAATCACTCAATCTAAGCCCGACCAGATGTGCATGCAATCGTGTTCGATTTCAGCTTTGCGTTTACCTATAGGTACCAAGGACGATCTACGACTCTGAATGGGAGGGCCTAGATCTCAATGGAGAAGTGTCATGTGACCATGGGCTAAAACTGAGGAGATATGTTGCATTCGAAGGCAGTAACACTAGGAGAAGGTTTTTGGGCTATACAAATCAGGTTTGTTTACATTATGTGCAACTGTGACATGAAGTAAAATGTATCGTGCATGTTCATAACACTATAGTGTGTGTGTTTTTAGGTTGGCCCGGTGTGTAAAGCAGTAGAGTGGGTGGATCTTGAGTGGCCAGATGCACTTAAGAAATGTTTGGCACAGTTATGGGAGATGTATGAGTTGGAAAGGTCAGGGAGATTTACTGATGTAAGTGATGCAGCTGAAAAAAATTATAAGCTGTCGGTACGAAATAAGGAGCTGGAACAAGAAATCGAGAATTTGCAGTCAAAGCTAACTGACGGAATCGATGGGAGCTTGGTTGTTGGAACTGCAAAGAAGCTTCAGGATAGTCACATGTTGCTGATTCATAATGCAGAAAAGGAGAGGGATCAGCTCAGGGAAGACAAGAAGAAGCTAGAGTGCTGCATTGCAGATCTGTTGAAGGAACTGAAGAAGGCGCGCGAGGGTAAACAAGGACAGACTATAGAGGATAAAGGAAATTCGAGATGAATAATTTATGTTGTACCAATGCCTGAAACTAGTTAATTGTAAGACTTGCAGTTGCGCTTTCCGAACTAAGCCAAACTCAATCCTCGAGCAAACTAATTTCAGACGAACACACATATCATGCATAGAGTTAAGTTCATGCTTACAAAATCACCACTGCAGAGGATAAACCAGGCAGTTCAGTACTAAATAGACATATGTTGTGTTCAAGCGAGCCTGGCCCGGAGCTCCTGTTTTTCCTCCCTAAGATTGGCCAGCTCCTTCAGTACTATGTCGTGCTTCAGCTGTAGGTTCCAGCGCTCCGTCACATGGCAGAGAATTTTGTCCGTAGCCATACGATTTTACTTCAAGATCCCTTTCATGATCTCCATTTGCTTCCTAGCCGAGGCGCGATCTTCACTGTGTAGCTTCGCCCATTCGGCGTTTAACTCCTTCAGTTTCTGGCACTTGTCAGAAAGGACCGCGAATTCAGCGCGCAGTTGGTCAAAGGCCAGTTTCTGGGAATTCTGCTTCTCCCTTTGGATTGCTATCTTGTCATTTTGCCAGGTCGCCAGGTCCTGGTCGATCTTTCACCTCTTTCCCTGCAACAAAAATACATGGTATGGTTTGTTCAGTTCACCAGGACAAGCTGGTTAGTTTCCATAATTAACTGAATCGACTAGTGGCACTGTCATAATTTCAAGGAAGAAGCAATCTAGGGCTAATCAACATTTTATGAATCGACTAGTGGCACTATCATAATTTCAATTTCAAAGACAAATAAGATTTATTAGCAGTTTAGTGTGCTGTGGGTTTTTCCCAATATCACCAAATAGTAGTGGGAGAGTGGCAAACTCATAATGCAGAAACCCATGTCCAAATACATATGGAAAGAGAACATGGTGTCCATTCATGAACATGAACACCAACACATGTCCAGATAGATAAGGAGTTGCCCTAGGATTCTTATTGCACCCTATAATGGGAAGCAGACATGGGCATTGCTCCCTGAACCCTAAACATTACAAAAGGAGAGGAGGACTAACTGGTATTCGTGTCCCCGCTAACGGGAATCGGACTTGGGCATTGCTCCGGTACGCCTCCAGACATGCCCTTAGCTCGTCGTTCTCTTTCTGAACACCCTCGAGTACGGTGATCCCTCTGCTCATGTCCGCCTTCATCTCCTTGACTGCATCCAGGCAACAGTTCCTGTCATGGTAGGCTCGGATCGTAGCCTTGGTTTCCTCGACACGTCCTCTGAGTGCCTCACTGACTTCGTCCTGCAGGAGAATGCACCTTTCCACGAGATTCTTCTTCTCCTCCGTGAGCTCGTTGATTATCTTGATGGCCTGTTCTTGCCTGATCAAGTTACGGTCGAGCACTTTCTGCAGCCTAACGACGTCACGTGCAAAATCTAGCGAGATCTCCTTCTGCACAGATAATTGCTTGCGTAGGCTCTCATTAGCTTGGGTGAGGGAGCGCGCAAGATCATGTTGGTTGGCAATCTTGGAACTGATTGCGGCCACCTTCTCACGGTACTCGGCCTTCGATCGCTGCATCGTTCATGTTAATTGAAATAGGAATTCTACAATTAGACTCCAGGTCCCAGGTGAATACTAATACAGATCAAAAAAATCCCCGTTGAATCTATTGGCCGCAGTGTTAAAAAATGGACCTGGAGATCTATTCATGACCATGATAAACTAATCCTAATCACAAAAAATCCATAGTGAATCTATGAACAACGGTATTAAGGAAAGACCAAGAGATCCAATCATATTCATGAAAACAAATACAACTCGCAAAAGAAGAAGAAAAACCAATGCAGGGCGGACAACATCTAAGAAATCCACATCATAACTCGGAGAAATAACAGCATGGAGATTTGCTACCTCGCTGAGACATGGAACGGGGCCGAACGGGTCCTACAACGCCTCTATCGTGGTGGATTCGGGCTCCACGGCCGACCTGTAATACGTAGAATAGGAAGAGCCAGAAGAAGAAGAAAAACAAGAAGAAGCTGATTAAGATCATGATGGAGAGGGAGATGGAGAAGAAGTAGAATAAGGAGACCGTAACGGGAGGAGCCCTCGCCTGCTAGAACATTCGGCGCCATTGTCGGGGGATATTGGGCCTCGATGAGAGGGTGGGATTGAGCGGCTGGTAGAGCAAGAAGTGCCTCGCGGCGATTTCTCTCCCTTTTCTCCGCGAGGATCGTCGACCGGCCTCTCCCCCTCCTTAGTGGAGCCATGGCTTGCAGGGTGAGTGTGGCGGAGGCAGGAGGAAGGAGATAGTGATTATTAGTGTGGGAGAAGAGTAAAGAGTACAGACCGTGGTCTAGTAGTACTAGTACTAATATACAAGACCACCGTGTACGGTCTACCTTCTCAAAGAAGCCAGGGAGGCAGGAGTAGGGAATCGATAGGACTTGTCTTTATTGCGATGGACACTTCAATGGTCTTCGGCGCCACCCAAAATCCAGTATATAATAAGGGGAGTGCGAGCCGGGTGGTCGTCACGGGAATCGGCACGCACATCCCGCGTGCGTGTGTCACGTGTTGATGGGGCAATGACGCGCGCAACTGCTGCACGATCACGTCGGCACATCCAACTCAGTCGAACTCCACGTGACAGGCACGCACGGGATATTTACGAGTCTAGAATACGCTGTTCCACTTTAGTTGTGATCAAATTATGATCAGTACGCGAGATATTACTTTTTTTTTGATAATCGACAAATGCATGCGTGGACACGATGCACGAAACCGCTGCTCGTCCTTGATCATATCGGCACCCCACTCTGTGTACCCGCCATCGACCATTCGGAGCAACTACCTCGAGCACGATGCCCCCTCGCCGTGGCAATGGCAGGTCCAAGCCATCCACTGACCATCATGCGTCCCCGGTTCTTCGCTGCATTGTCCACGCTCGCGAGTCGCCTGCTGAGGCAGCACGTCGTGTCCGA
Organism: Avena sativa; assembly: GCA_916181665.1. Taxonomy (NCBI): domain Eukaryota; kingdom Viridiplantae; phylum Streptophyta; class Magnoliopsida; order Poales; family Poaceae; genus Avena; species Avena sativa. The sequence continues at coordinate 450,122,581 of OV702295.1, read as the reverse complement.
CCGCACCAAGATCCATCGACATCGGCACTCGAGGACACCGCGACGTCAAAACTCGTATCGGCCGCGCAGGAGGAGCGTGGGGTACCTGCAGTGTCGGACAAGCGCAAAGTAGCAGCCAAGACGGGGGCATGTGTTGCGTCGACGAGTACGGACAAGAAGAGGAATGAGAAGAAGACCAGGAAGAAGAGAGGAGATAGCTATTTGGACGAGTCCGACTCGGCCAACGAGGAGGCGTTCATCGATCAGTTGGAGGCATGAGCGGAGGAGAGTGACGTGGACCCGTGGGACTATGAAGAGGAGGAGGAGGAGGACTCCGACAAGGAGATAGCGCGCTTATTCGAGGAAGGGGCGGTGTCAAGTCGTCAGAGGAGGGCACCGACGGCGGCGATGGCGGGGACCATGGCATTGACGAAGACGAGGACGAACCGGAAGACGAAGACGATGGCTTCTTCGAAATATGATCATTTATTTTATTTATTTTAGTTAGATAGATGGATTTTCACTTGTTTATGGGGGTTTAGTATCGGTGGCACGGATAGAGAGGTGGCACAAATTGACCATGCATAAAAAAAGTGGAGAAGGGAGGGGTTATCCTGCCTGTTGGATCACATGGGATCAACGGTTGGTGGAGACGATCCGCGTGACATCTCTGTCAGCCAATCAGGGCATAGCACCCAGAGTGATCACAGGTTTGGGATCTCCACACGTTTGGGCTTTTGTGATATTTGTGACAGAGAGAGAGAGAGGGAAAATCTCTTTTCACAATCCGCCTATGGATCCACCCGTACCATTCAAATGTCATTGCATTTGTGCTCTTTTCACAATCCACCCATGGATCCACCAGTGTCATTTTGCATGTGTGTTCTTTTTAGTAACAACAACCAGAGTCATTTTGCATGTGTGATCTCTTCACATACCACCTATGGATCCACCAATGTCATTGCATGTGTGTTCTTTTCACTAACAACAACCAGAGTCATTGCATGTGTGTTCGTTTCACATACCACATATGGATCACCAGTGTCATTGCATGTGTGTTCTCTTCACAATCCACCTATGGATCCACCAGTGTCATTGCATGTGTGTTCTTTTTAGTAACAACAACCAGAGTCATTTTGCATGTGTGATCTCTTCACATACCACCTATGGATCCCACCAGTGTCATTTTGCATGTGTGTTCTTTTTAGTAACAACAACCAGAGTCATTTTGCATGTGTGATCTCTTCACATACCACCTATGGATCCACCAGTGTCATTGCATGTGTGCTCTCTTCACAATCCACCTATGGATCCACCAGTGTCATTGCATGTGTTCTTTTTAGTAACAACAACCAGTGTCATTGCATGTGTGCTCTCTTCAAAGACCACACATGGATCCACCAGTGTCATTGCATGTGTGTTCTTTTTACTACCAACAACAAGAGTCATTGAAATGTGTGCTCTCTTCACAATCTACCTATGGATCCACCAGTGTCATTGAAATGTGTATTATTTTCACAATCCACCCTTGGATCCACCAGTGTCATTGCATGTGTGTTATTTTTAGTAACAACAACCAGAGTCATTTTGCATGTGTGTTCTTCTCACATACCACCTATGGATCCACCAGTGTCATTGCATGTGTGTTCTTTTCACTAACAACAACCAGAGTCATTGCATGTGTGTTCTTTTCACATACCACATATGGATCCACCAGTGTCATTGAAATGCGTGTTCTCTACAGAGACCACACATGGATCCACCAGTGTCATTGCATGTGTGTTCTTTTTAGTAACAACAACCAGTCATTTTGCATGTGTGTTCTTTTCACATACCACCTATGGATCCACCAGTGTCATTGCATGTGTGTTCTCTTCACAATCCACCTATGGATCCACCAGTGTCATTGCATGTGTGTTCTTTTTAGTAACAACAACCAGTGTCATTGCATGTGTGTTCTCTTCAGAGACCACACATGGATCCACTAGTGTCATTGCATGTGTGTTCTTTTTACTAACAACAACAAGAGTCATTGAAATGTGTGCTCTCTTCAGGGACCACACATGGATCCACCAGTGTCATTGCATGTGTGTTCTTTTCACTAACAACAACCAGAGTCATTGCATGTGTGTTCTTTTCACATACCACATATGGATCCACCAGTGTCATTGCATGTGTGCTCTTTTCACAATCCACCCATGGATCCACTAGTGTCATTGCATGTGTGTTCTTTTTAGTAACAACAACCAGAGTCATTTTGCATGTGTGTTCTCTTCACAATCCACCTATGGATCCACCAGTGTCATTGAAATGTGTATTATTTTCACAATCCACCCATGGATCCACCAGTGTCATTGCATGTGTGTTCTTTTTAGTAACAACAACCAGAGTCATTTTGCATGTCTGATCTCTTCACATACCACCTATGGATCCACCAGTGTCATTGCATGTGTGTTCTTTTTAGTAACAACAACAAGAGTCATTGAAATGTGTGTTCTTCTGACATACCACCTATGGATCCACCAGTGTCATTGCATGTGTGTTATTTTTAGTAACAACAACCAGAGTCATTTTGCATGTGTGTTCTTCTCACATACCACCTATGGATCCACCAGTGTCATTGCATGTGTGTTCTTTTCACTAACAACAACCAGAGTCATTGCATGTGTGTTCTTTTCACATACCACATATGGATCCACCAGTGTCATTGAAATGCGTGTTCTCTACAGAGACCACACATGGATCCACCAGTGTCATTGCATGTGTGTTCTTTTTAGTAACAACAACCAGTCATTTTGCATGTGTGTTCTTTTCACATACCACCTATGGATCCACCAGTGTCATTGCATGTGTGTTCTCTTCACAATCCACCTATGGATCCACCAGTGTCATTGCATGTGTGTTCTTTTTAGTAACAACAACCAGTGTCATTGCATGTGTGTTCTCTTCAGAGACCACACATGGATCCACTAGTGTCATTGCATGTGTGTTCTTTTCACTAACAACAACCAGAGTCATTGCATGTGTGTTCTTTTCACATACCACATATGGATCACCAGTGTCATTGCATGTGTGTTCTTCTCACATACCACCTATGGATCCACCGGTGTCATTGCATGTGTGTTCTTTTTAGTAACAACCAGAGTCATTTTGCATGTGTGTTCTTTTCACATACCACCTATGCATCCACCAGTATCATTGCATGTGTTTTATTTTCACAATCCACCCACGGATCCCACCAGTGTCATTTTACATGTGTGTTCTTTTTAGTAACAACAACCAGAGTCATTTTGCATGTGTGATCTCTTCACATACCACCTACGGATCCACCAGTGTCATTGCATGTGTGTTCTTTTTACTACCAATAACAAGAGTCATTGAAATGTGTGCTCTCTTCACAATCTACCTATGGATCCACCAGTGTCATTGAAATGTGTATTATTTTCACAATCCACCCTTGGATCCACCAGTGTCATTGCATGTGTGTTATTTTTAGTAACAACAACCAGAGTCATTTTGCATGTGTGTTCTTCTCACATACCACCTATGGATCCACCAGTGTCATTGCATGTGTGTTCTTTTCACTAACAACAACCAGAGTCATTGCATGTGTGTTCTTTTCACATACCACATATGGATCCACCAGTGTCATTGAAATGCGTGTTCTCTACAGAGACCACACATGGATCCACCAGTGTCATTGCATGTGTGTTCTTTTTAGTAACAACAACCAGTCATTTTGCATGTGTGTTCTTTTCACATACCACCTATGGATCCACCAGTGTCATTGCATGTGTGTTCTCTTCACAATCCACCTATGGATCCACCAGTGTCATTGCATGTGTGTTCTTTTTAGTAACAACAACCAGTGTCATTGCATGTGTGTTCTCTTCAGAGACCACACATGGATCCACTAGTGTCATTGCATGTGTGTTCTTTTTACTAACAACAACAAGAGTCATTGAAATGTGTGCTCTCTTCAGGGACCACACATGGATCCACCAGTGCCATTGCATGTGTGTTCTTTTCACTAACAACAACCAGAGTCATTGCATGTGTGTTCTTTTCACATACCACATATGGATCCACCAGTGTCATTGCATGTGTGCTCTTTTCACAATCCACCCATGGATCCACTAGTGTCATTGCATGTGTGTTCTTTTTAGTAACAACAACCAGAGTCATTTTGCATGTGTGTTCTCTACACAATCCACCTATGGATCCACCAGTGTCATTGAAATGTGTATTATTTTCACAATCCACCCATGGATCCACCAGTGTCATTGCATGTGTGTTCTTTTTAGTAACAACAACCAGAGTCATTTTGCATGTGTGATCTCTTCACATACCACCTATGGATCCACCAGTGTCATTGCATGTGTGTTCTTTTTAGTAACAACAACAAGAGTCATTGAAATGTGTGTTCTTCTGACATACCACCTATGGATCCACCAGTGTCATTGCATGTGTGCTCATTTCACTAACAACTACCAGAGTCATTTTGCATGTGTGATCTCTTCACATACCACCTATGGATCCACCAGTGTCATTGCATGTGTGTTCTTTTTATTAACAACAACCAGAGTCATTGGAATGTGTGTTCTTCTCACATACCACCTATGGATCCACCAGTGTCATTGCATGTGTGTTCATTTCATAATCCACATATGGATCCACCAATGTCATTGCATGTGTGTTCTTTTTAGTAACAACAACCAGAGTCATTTTGCATGTGTGTTCTTCTCACATACCACCTATGGATCCACCAGTGTCATTGCATGTGTGTTCTTTTTAGTAACAACAACCAGTGTCATTGCATGTGTGTTCTCTTCAGAGACCACACATGGATCCACCAGTGTCATTGCATGTGTGTTCTTTTTACTAACAACAACAAGAGTCATTGAAATGTGTGCTCTCTTCTGAGACCACCTATGGATCCACCAGTGTCATTGCATGTGTGTTCTTTTCACTAACAACAACCAGAGTCATTGCATGTGTGTTCTTTTCACATACCACATATGGATCCACCAGTGTCATTGAAATGCGTGTTCTCTACAGAGACGACACATGGATCCACCAGTGCCATTACATGTGTGTTCTTTTTAGTAACAACAACCAGTCATTTTGCATGTGTGTTCTTTTCACATACCACCTATGGATCCACCAGTGTCATTGCATGTGTGTTCTCTTCACAATCCACCTATGGATCCACCAGTGTCATTGCATGTGTGTTCTTTTTAGTAACAATAACCAGTGTCATTGCATGTGTGTTCTCTTTAGAGACCACACATGGATCCACCAGTGTCATTGCATGTGTGTTCTTTTTACTACCAACAACAAGAGTCATTGAAATGTGTGCTCTCTTCACAATCTACCTATGGATCCACAGTGTCATTGAAATGTGTATTATTTTCACAATCCACCCTTGGATCCACCAGTGTCATTGCATGTGTGTTCTTTTTAGTAACAACAACCAGAGTCATTTTGCATGTGTGATCTCTTCACATACCACCTATGGATCCACCAGTGTCATTGCATGTGTGTTCTTTTTAGTAACAACAACCAGAGTCATTGAAATGTGTGTTCTTCTCACATACCACCTATGGATCCACAAGTGTCATTCCATGTGTGTTCATTTCACTAACAACAACCAGAGTCATTGCATGTGTGTTCTTTTCACATACCACATATGGATCCACCAGTGTGATTGAAATGTGTGTTCTCTATAGATACCACACATGGATCCACCAGTGTCATTACATGTGTGTTCTTTTTAGTAACAACCAGAGTCATTTTGCATGTGTGTTCTTTTCACATACCACATATGGATCCACCAGTGTCATTGCATGTGTGTTCTTTTCACAATCCACCCATGGATCCACCGGTGTCATTGCATGTGTGTTCTTTTTAGTAACAACTAGAGTCATTTTGCATGTTTTTTTCACATACCACCTATGGATCCACCAGTGTCATTGCATGTGTTTTCTTTTCACAATCTACCCATGGATCCCACCAGTGTCATTTTGCATGTGTGTTCTTTTTAGTAACAACAACCAGAGTCATTTTGCATGTGTGATCTCTTCACATACCACCTATGGATCCACCAGTGTCATTGCATGTGTGTTCTTTTTCGTAACAACAACCAGAGTCATTACATGTGTTTTCTTTTCACAATCCACCCATGGATCCCACCAGTGTCATTGCATGTGTGTTCATTTCACAATCCACCTATGGATCCACCAGTGTCATTGCATGTGTGTTCTTTTTAGTAACAACAACCAGTCATTTTGCATGTGTGTTCTTCTCACATACCACCTATGGATCCACCAGTGTCATTGCATGTGTGTTCTTTTCACTAAGAACAACCAGTGTCATTGCATGTGTGTTCTCTTCACAATCCACCTATGGATCCACCAGTGTCATTGAAATGCGTGTTCTCTACAGAGACCACACATGGATCCACTAGTGTCATTGCATGTGTGTTCTTTTTAGTAACAACAACCAGCCATTTTGCATGTGTGTTCTTTTCACATACCACCTATGGATCCACCAGTGTCATTGCATGTGTGTTCTCTTCACAATCCACCTATAGATCCACCAGTGTCATTGCATGTGTGTTCTTTTTAGTAACAACAACTAGTGTCATTGCATGTGTGTTCTCTTCAGAGACCACACATGGATCCACCAATGTCATTGCATGTGTGTTCTTTTTACTAACAACAACAAGAGTCATTGAAATGTGTGCTCTCTTCAGAGACCACACATGGATCCACTAGTGTCATTGCATGTGTGTTCTTTTCACTAACAACAACCAGGGTCATTGCATGTGTGTTCTTTTCACATACCACATATGGATCCACCAGTGTCATTGCATGTGTGCTCTTTTCACAATCCACCCATGGATCCACCAGTGTCATTGCATGTGTGTTCTTTTTAGTAACAACAACTAGAGTCATTTTGCATGTGTGTTCTTTGCACATACCACCTATGGATCCACCAGTGTCATTGAAATGTGTATTATTTTCAACTACCGCCGTTGGCCAGAAACAATCGGGACACAGAACTAACCAGCAACCACTCTGGGCTTGTAGAAGACCCGATCCCCGATTGTTAGGCGTCGTTGGATCGGGGTGCGTGGACGATAGTGATGTCCTTCGCGAGGGCGATCCGCGAGAAGTCTATTCTGCGAACTGATTGGCCGTGGCAACTACGTTGGCCCTACGTCCTTGCCTTTATCCCCTTAACCTCGAGGCCGAAAATCAGATCGTGTTCCTTCATCGCCATGGAGAGGGAGAGGCCCAAACTTAGCTTGCACGAGGCTCAGATGTTCGCCCACTATAGCATACTCGCGCCGCCGTTAGCGAGGCTTCCGGCCGGCTTCGAGCTCAGCTACGCCGGGGTTCCTGTCACGCCACTCTTGCGCGACAACGCGTTGGCGAGGCAGATCGAGGAGCACCGCCGCCAGCTGTCGGAGCGGAAGAGGGCAATGGCGCGGTACTCGCGTACGAGCGCGTACTGGCGAAAGCTGTTCAAGAAGGAGCGGGTTGTGTTGATTGAGCTATGCGGAACCCACCGGCGGGAGATCCACCCGGATCTGCGCAACCCCGAAGGGAGGTAGCGCTTCTGGGCAGTGCCTGGGCGTACGACCTCCACCGTTATCGATGCAGCACGCCGTGAAGAATCCATGAGGAGGAGGAACGCTGTCGGGAACGTCGACATTGATTCCGACGCGGAGGAGGCTGGCGGCAACACGGACAACGTCGTCAATGATGGTGACTGCAGGAGCGTCATAGTCGATTAGGGCCACTTAAGCATAAATTAAATCTATGTATGGTATCTTAATGCGCTCTTTGGATCTGGGTCACCTGAGTCATGGTCGATTATCGTCATAATCTATATATGTTGGCCATGTTTTAGTTGTCTTTGTCTTTGAAACTAGTCGATCGAAACTCGTCCGATCCTGAAAATAAAGTTCACGCGTTCCCTGGCATATCTGATGGGACAATACGCTGACTCTGCTCCCAGCACTTGATGGCATAGCCGTAATTTGGAGTGCGCTTGAGGAGAAGGGATCGAGCGTGTTGTAATAGTGTACTACTCTTGTCTAGCTATAACTGACTTAGTTTTTTTTAGATATTTACTAAATGTGTCTATAGCCAAAACATGTCTAGATACATGTTTTAGGTTTCTCTGTCTTTCAAACTAATCAAAAGTCGTCAAATTCTGAACAAACAAAGTCATTGCGTTCACACCTGATGGGACAATACGCTGACTCTGCTACTTGATGGCACAGCCATAATTCTGGAGTGCGCCAGAGGAGATGGGAATGCAAGGGAGATGGGAACTAGTAGCCGCGTCCAAACGCAGGTAAAAAATTAATGTAATAATATTTTTTAAAAATGTAATCTGGTCCACATGACCCCATCACAGACACGTTGCACGCGCCAGATATAAATAAAGACGACACGGCTAGTTTAGTTTCAATTATACAATTCAACATAGGACGTTACTGTGCCCGCATCTTTCTACTCCTCTTGTTAGTCTGCTAGCCCACGCTGCATTAAGCATCAGTTGATGAGGATAAAAAATGATAAAATGGCAAATAAAACAATTTTTAAGCTTACCTTTCATCCGGAGAATCGTACAAAGATGAAATTGGCAGAGATTTATTATTTCTCCTGCAGTTAGCCGAAAGATCCTCAAGAACATCCTCAATCACCCCTGCAACTTCTTCATATTCTAATACACCTCCATTATTTGCCCTTTCCTGCCCGTTCCGCTTACCCTTATGTTTCTTTTCACACCCTTTTCTCGCGGGCACCTCCACTTCTTCATAAATTGGCTGCTTACGTACGTTTTCCTCTGAGTGTTCATCACCATCTTCGCGCTGCTCTTCCGCCAGTTCTGGCTGAGAAGCCTCATTTTCTGCTACCGGGGTGTGAACAGGGACAACAGCATGTGTAACTGGGTTTTTGCACAACCTCTTGATATGGCCAAATCCACCACAACATCCCCATTTCCTTTTCCTAGCACCAAGCCTTGGACCTTTATCGATGGAGGCTATGATCCTTAGCTTTCTAGGCCTCCCAAGTGGCCTCCTAAGAACTGGTGGTTGAAGTTTGAACCCTGGATCGACAATCTCCCAATCATTTTCATCGGCCATAGGTGGTACGTTTTCTGCATAAGTTGCAGCAAACTTGTCCACGGAGAAATAGTTGTCGACATAGTTCTCTATTTCAGCTCCGTTACCTCTAAGCTTTAAGATGAAGTAAATTGCATGGTGACATGGCAGACCAGTAATCTGCCACTGCCTGCATGAACAAGTCTTGTTTCCAATGTCTACAGTGTACCTCCGTTCACTTCCACGCTTGTATTCTGCATAAACCTCAGCCAATGTTCTGGAACTTCTGACCACCCTCATCTTTATCGTTCTCATTACCCTGCTTCTTGCATTCAGTAACATAACCACCTTTGGAACTATTTTATGGCCTAAAAATTTTCTTGCACAAATTCTTTGCCTTAAATCTATCTTCACCATTATGCACTGTCTTATTGCATCCAACAAAATAACAATTCCAAGTGTCTTCATGCCCGAAATCTTATCATTGAAACTCTCTGCCAAATTATTGCATACAAAATCCACCTTACTTAACTCACCAAACTTGCTTCTAGCCCATAGCTTGGTGTGATGTTCCTCAAGGTATTTTTTCACCTTTGGAACTACATACATGTTCTGCAAGTAAGTAGCATGCGTGCTTGGGATGTATGTGTATGTTGATCGCCACAAATCCTCTTCAAAGATCTTTCCTTCGAACTTCTTCGTGAAGTTAGTAGCGAGGTGCCGCATGCATTCCCTATGCTCAACCCCAGGAAACACAGCATCAACATCATTCTCAAGACCCTCGGATGCACCGATGTGTATCACCAAGCCTTCAGGGTGACCAATTACTTCCCGTAGTCTCTGCATGAACCATGTCCAGCTTTCATTTGATTCACCCTCAAGAACAGCATAAGCTACGGGTAGAAGCCAATTATGCGCGTCCAAAGCACAAGCAGAAGCAACATGTCCCCTGAACTTCCCTGTTAAAGAAGTTGCGCCTATTGCCAAGTATGGCCTGCAGCCGTCTAGGAACCCCTTCCAGCATGCCTTCAGGCAGACAAAACATCTCCTGAAGCATATCTTATCTGCCTGCCTATACCTGACCCCCCTCGAGACCTTCTCTCTCCCTTTCACAACCTCGTAATCGATGTCAACAACACTACCAGGTGATGTTTTCTCTACCTGAGCTTTGAAACTATACAACATATGAAAACTGTCATTCCACTTGCCGTGAATGAAGTCTAGAGCCATCTCCTTACCATCAAAGACTCTGTGATAAAGGAATCAGAACGTTAAACTTTTTGCAAATCTTTTCTCTGAGTTCAGCTGGTCCAATGTTATGATCCTGCCTCACCCAGTCAAATACAGTAGCAGCAATCCACTTGGTAGTCGCCGGTCTAATTTTACCACTTAAAGAAGTATTAGGGCAGTTGTGTTCCTTCGTGTTTACTTTGATCTGCATTCGATAAGAATCCAAATAATTCAGAGCTAGTTATCAGCAGAATAAATATGAGAAAGACTGAAACTAAATGTAGCTATTGCAACCTGAAATGGGTGTCCACCCCGCATTGGAGATGCATGTAATCTCCATTTACACACATTACTTTCCCTACAGTGCACCCTAAATCTCTTTTGGTCGCTCTTTTCAATGATAAATTTGAACCCAACTCTGATTGCATAGGTTGCAACTGCATATATGCAGTCCTCCACATTATCAAAGACAGTCCCCTCATCAATTGTAGGATTGTCCCTGTCAAAGTGTATCACTGGCCTGTCCACGTCTTCGTCGTCGTATCTACATCCCATTTCCACATCTTCACATTCCTCTTCCTCATCAGTCCCATAGTCAGGCTCAAAGTTCGAATCAACCAAATATTCCCTACTCTCCATCCTATGAGGGTCAGCAGCCACGTCTGGATATGCTTTCTCATCATCATCCGCACCGCCACACGTTTCAGTGCCTTCATGCTCGCTTGGCAAAGCATCATGCTCAAGGACAAGCTGTATAGACATCCTGCGGTTACCAACCCATATCCTTGGCATCACCACGGGACTATAAACGCTAATTGGGGTATGCCGATAAGGAATCACAGTTCTTACCTTTCAATGTGGACACACGACACCTTCTCCGGGCTCCATACCTCCAAAGCTCTGCACCCCGCTACCTCTCCCCCCATTTCGTTGTCCTCTGTGCTCTCCAGACTTGAAGGAGATTCCGTGCTCTCCAGCCATGCAGGACCCATATCCGTGCTCTCAAGCCTCGTAGGATCCATCTCCGAGCGGGATCCGGATCACCAGCGTCGTTGGTCCCCTAACCTAACGGCCGACTCTCGGTTTCCGTTTCCAGACGTGCCTAGGCGGTGGGCGGCGGCAAGGAGACAGGGCAGGGAGGGGAGGGGAGGGGACGTGAGGGGATGGCAGGGAGGGGAGGGCGGGAGGACGACGACCCAAGGGGACGACGAGAGTGGTGCACGACTGAGCGGAGTGGCGGCGGCAGGAGCAGAGGAGAGGAGCGGAGCGGAGCTGGTTGCGACAAAGCATGGAAAATTGCACAATAATGTGTTGGTGGGCGGCACCATCCCTCGAACCTGGGACGCGCGCCGTCGTAGGTGGAGGAGGCGGGCCCGCCTGTCAGAAAACATGCCACCTGTCAGCGCACTATGCACGGGGAGCGCTTCACGAAATATTTAGCAGGCCCCACATGTCAGTCTGTTTGATCAAAACTTGCATGCAGAATTCAAAGTATTTGTTTTTAGTAGCTTCTTTCAGAATTCTCTGTGTTCGACACGGGCATCAGCTCAGCGCCGGAATTCAGGTCCCACATGGAAAATTGCACAATAATGTGTTGGTGGGCGGCACCACCCCTCGAACCTGGAATGCGCGCCTTCGAATGTGGAGGGGGCGGGCCCGCCAGTCAGAAAACCTGCCACGTCGGCATCCCCTGTTTCTGATGCCCTTTAAAAAACTAAAACACGCCACGTCATTATCCCCTGTTTCTGATGATGTTGCTACACTCGACGATACATGGTGGCATATAAATAATATCGTATAAACATAAGGGCACAGTCGTCAACATTTCTAAAATGAAACCCGGTCCCGTCTCCTACCTATCCTGGTACATTGCCCGATGAGGTGGATAGCCACGACCGATCTTTTTAATACATTCGCACTCTTATGCTGAGAAGGGAAATAAAGATTGAGTTGTTAATGCAACGAGTGTTGAATTATTACCCTCTAAGGAAATGGGAAATGGTTATTTTCACGTGTGCCCGTAGTCCAAACCTACTGTCAGTCTTTCACTCCCCTTCTCCGACTAACCACAGTTCACCTTGCGCAGCTCCTCCGCGCCGCACCAACTAGGGTAACATGGCCCCGCCTAAGCCGCCGCGACAGCCGAAACTGGGGTATTTAGCCCCTCTAAGGCAGGCCATGAAGATCTACTTCAAGGCCGGTCTCCCATTGCCATGCCAGGCGGATGATTTTCCCGAATGTGCCGAATCGGCCGCGGCGGCGACTGCGCCGTCGTCGGCGCCAGATGCGGCAAGCAGGTCCAAGAGAGCGATGTGGAGAAATCACGCGGCGGCATTACGGCATGCTCTAGGCAATGGGAACAAGGTACGTATCAAATCGTTCATGAGAGCATGCCGCCGCCGAGGGTACACACCCTCGAACAGGGCAGCGCCAAGGTCTAGGAACTCTCGCGTCCATGCTTCGGCGCAGACTACCTTACCTCAGTGGGGTAGGCTGGGAGCACGCCGTCTGCGGCAAAGACGCTCCATCCTACGCACCATCGAAGGCCGTACCGTGGCAGCGACCAAGCGTCTACACTCAGCATGCTGGATTGTTCGACAGCCGGAGCCGGCGGCGGGCATCAGCTTAGCCCCGGAATTCAGGTTCGAGTTCACACGGACCTACGATCCTGAGAAGGAGATGTCGAATTTCAGTTTCAAAGAAATCGTTGCGGCAGCGCGGATGGTCCAACTGAACCGGGACTGGCGCACGTAAATCGCTCGTGCATGAACGATGCAGATTTCTTGTAGTTTAGCGGGAAGGCAATAGATCAGTTTGGGTTAAATGATCAAAGAACTTGTGTCCTCTCAAGGCAATTGGCCAGCCAACTTTTCTGGTGGAGATCTGTAGTTTCTTCAGTGCAGAATAGTTAAGTTTAGACTGAAGAATGGCTTTTGTAGATGAAATGCTGACGAATTGTTCTATAAACTAGTAGGAAGTTTAGCCCACTTTTGTGCAGGTATAAGACCCTTTTGTATGGAAGTACTACTATTGTAAGCAAATACTATCAAGTACCTATTTCCTTCAATTACTAGTCGTGGTTCAATCTAGTTAACTGGCATCTTTTTATCCCAGACTACAGATTTTGCATCTGCTGTCTGTGCTATAAACCATTTTTCCTTTGTCTTGTGTTGCCTGCAAAATGGTCCTGCAGTTCAACGTGTTACAAATGTAGCTACCTTGTACTCCCTCCATTTCAAAATATAAGATGTTTTAGCTTTGTGAATGAAGTGTATCTAGTCCCCTTTTAGTATGTAGGTTCATATAGGTTTAGAAAGCACCATCACTAAAAGATGTCTAGATACGCTCCATTCACAAAGCTAAAACATCTTATATTTTGAAATGGAGGGAGTACTTGAACAGGAGATGGACTACATTTTCCTAGCATCCACAGAATTGACATTGCTCATTGCCAGACCACCCTCTTTTCATGAGGTTGTCCTTGGTTATTCATAGAAATTATAAAGCACGGTGTTCAACTACATCGATTCAAACTATTACACGCACACAAACTACATCAAATTCACTACCCAAACATACTACATCGATTCAAACTATTACACACACATACTACTTCAAACTATTACACACACGTACTACATCGATTCAAACTCTTACACATTTTTAGTCGATGCTAACTTCCTGCTACGCTCTCCATACTACAAATTCATTAGATACCACGGCAATTCACTAGAGCTCTGTCTTCACTCGAGGGAAATCAGAACCACCAGCTCGTCCAAGCCCGGTCCCCCCACCGAAACTGTGTGCCCCGTCGCGAAACGGTGGCGGTCCTATGCCATCGATCCTTCCAGGCCAACACTACAGGCGACGAGGGCGCTTTCTGGCAGCCTCTTCAGGGCCCTGAATGCCATGTACCGAGTCCAGAACCTCCTCCAGGTGGATGATGATCGGGTGCTTCCAGCAAAGCTATCGCCCTGCCCTGCTTGGAATCTGCACCTCGTACATCTTAGGAACGGCGTCAGGATCTTTCAGCCACACCTTTACCTCGATGACCCATCTATCGCTCGGTGGCATGATTTCCACCAGCTCGCCGCCAAGGCTACTGACGACCTGCTTGAGGGCCTCCGACTCCCAAGCATCCAATGGGAGGCCGTCAAAGCCGAGTTTGGAGAAGAAACGAAGCTGCCCCAAGCGATCGTCCCACCCACAGGCGCGATGCCAACGCATGAAGCTCATTTTCTCCCCGCAGCACTCAAAAGAACGGGAAGAATGCAGAACGCGCTCGGTGTCTGAGTTGTGCTCGAACCGGACGAAAAAATCGATTGGCGGCGTGCATACCTCAATGTTGACCTCATTTCGTCTGATCCCAAAACGAGACCTGAAAGCCGACAGCAACTCTGCCGGCGACATGGCGGGACGGACACCCAACACGGTGGCCATGAGAGCGTGGTCGTTGAACTGCTGTGCCAGGGCTACCATGCCTGGGGTGCGCGGCAGCACGCAACTTCCTGAGGCCGGTCGCCGGCCTGGATCGCCCGAAGGGACGCGCTCCGCCGTGCGAGAAGGACTAGCCAGAGGCGAGATATTAGTCCGGGGACGCGAAGCTCCGATACGGCGGACGATGCAACGATGACGGCTGCGAGCTTCGATTAGAGGCGTGGGAGGTTGATCGGACATGACGGAGACGCAAATTAGAGCAAGTGCGATCTCCGATCTAAGACGAGCAGCCGGAGCTGAGCAAATGTTATGGGGAGGGGAGCAGGGGAGAAGACCAGAGCAGAGCAAAGAAATAGATCTCGTCCACTCAGGGATCTGGTCCACGCAGGGGTAAGCTAGTCCGCGACCGCAAAAGATAACGGGGAATACTGACATGGAGGGCCAAGAAGAGTTGACCTAATGGCGGTATTTGAGTTCAACCGTTTTTCGTCTGGTTCAAACAACCATTTGGCTGTTAGATTTGTATTCACCCCCATTTGGCCCTTCTGGACAATTGGCGAATCTACTATGGCCCCTCCGCGCGATTGATGGCAACTCGGGTACCGCGGTGCGCTCACCCACCAAGTTTGGTACCGCAAACGAACATTCCCCTCCCCTAAAGTCTTGGGGTGGGACTAAAGGAGAGGAGGAGGTGGGGGGAGGATCCGCCGGCCACCCCCTCATGGGCCCCACGTGGGGGGCTGGCCCAATAGGGCCGCCAGCCACCCCTTGGCCCTTTTCCCCTCTTGCCTTTCCCTAATGGGCCCTCTCCCCTCCGGGAATTGGCCCATTAAGCCTTTGACCATTAAATTGATTTCCATTTTATTAAATAAATATGAATAAATGATTAAATCAATATTAACATTCATTCACATATCATTTAATCTCCGTGGCCATGGAACACCTTCCACCTCCACTCCAGACATCCTCCGGACTTACCGAAACCCTTCCGGTTTTCTCCCTTCTATTCTTCGGTGATTCTACCAATCCTATAAACGCTCTCCAAGCATCATCAAGCCCTTAAGAGTGATATCCCATGGTACGGGAACACTCCAGACATGGTCGGGACACTCCCGCACCAATGATCGACAGAGGGACCTGGATGGCCATGTGACCCCTGTGCGTTCCATGAAGATCTTTCGTCGTTTGAACCGGGACAGTCGTGTCTTATTCCCTTTGTCACTCGATACTTACATTGCCCGAGATCTGATCAATGACATCACCATGTCGTGTTCAATATTGTTACTGAACAATGCTACTTGACTCGTTCCAACAAGTGATATCCCCGTGATCCAATCACACGCTATGCAGCTATTGGATATAACTTCTCCGAGTGGGCCCTTGAGTATCTTCCCATCACATGGACGGACAAATCCCGCTCTTGACATATATTGCCTCTACGGTTTCCTCTGAATACCTGAACACACCTTTATAACCACCATTTTACCAGATGTCGTTTGATGCTATCTAAGCACTCTCGGGAAACAGTGATTTATATAGCCTCACAGTCTAAGGAATAGTCTACGAGGATCCATATCTAATCATCGTAACTTGAACTTCGTGACATGATCGGGTCATGATGTTTAGGTTGGGTATTGGTTCATCTTATCATTCTCTGAATGAGATGACCTCATTTCCAACTGGCATAAATGCCACATGATAAGGAAACATGATCATCCGTTGACCAATGAACTAGTGACTAGAGTTTCACTAGGAACCCCTGGTTGTTTGTATATCACACGTGTATTGATGTTTCCACTCAATACAGTTATAGCATGATATAAAACTTAATCATAAACTATATGAAATGTGATAATAGTCCTTACTACTATTTGTCTCTAGGGCATATTTCCAACAGATCTCTCCCCTCCAACTAGGTGCCGGGAAGAGCTTCAAATCCCTCCCGATCTAGGGATGGAGATGGCGGCGGCTACAGACTCTTTCATGGAATTTTGATCACGTACTTAGGGTTTTTGTCCTGGAGGCAATATATAGGCGAAGGGGCAAGGTCGGTGGAGAGCCAAGGCCACACCCCCTAGTGGCACGACTAGGGCTGGCCACGCCACCACTAGGTGTGGCCGCCCTGGTTCCCCTCTTCGTCTCCCCTCCGGACTATGTATTCCTTCTGGTGAAATATTGACTTGGGCTTTTGTCCGGTCCAATTCCGAGAATATTTCCTTACTAGCTTTTCTGAAACCAAAAATAGCAAAAAAAAACAGGCAACTGGCACTATGGCATCTTGTTAATAGGTTAGTTCCAGAAAATGTGTAAAAAATACTCCAAAGTGTGGACAAAACATAAGAAAGTAGCTATAAAACAAGCATGGAACATCAAAATTATAGATACATTTACAACGTATCAACATCCCCAAGCTTAACTCATGCTCGTCCTCGAGTAGGTAAGTGATAAAAAGAATAATTTTTGAGGTGACATGCACCATCATAATCTTGATCAAGGTATTTATAACATTGATAGCTGGGATCATAGTACTTTAACATAGCATGAAAGATATAGTTCTAATAATAAGACATAGCAACTATGTTATAACATGAAAAGGTACCAACAAAAGATTCATGAATAATGATGCTTTGAAAGACATTTGTTTGTTTCACATAAAGAAAACATAATGAGAATGGTATTCAACTTGTCCCTCATAGTGTAGCAAACCTAAATGCATAGGACACCTTCAAAGTTCATAAGGGTGGCTAGATACAAATAGTTTAAGAACAAGCAATATCAAAGTTATGAATCAATCAACAAGTCTTGGGACAATGCACATTAAACTAAGAATGACCACTATGCTCTTTTAATAGGTGCATAAAGATAGAAGATGGAGACTCAACATAAAAGTAAAAGAAAGGACCTTCATAGAAGGAAGCGGGGATTCAAGTTTCATAAAGAGCTTCCAAAAATTATGGTACTTATTAGCTTTCAGCTCTCATTGACCCTATCATAAGCATCTTTAGGTGATTAAGGTTAAAGTGAACAAATATGAGGATATGCTTGACGAGTTATAAGTTGAAATCTCATGCCCCTTACTTACGAAGACCGAACCTCATGCTACTCAACTTTAGTCACGAGTAAGTTCTTGTCATTGTAAGTACATGTGCATCATAGAGAACCGCCAACGGGGTACCCCTTGCCCGATGATACGGAAGCATTCCCATATCAAAATGACAAGGCAAGCAGACAATGAGCATCTCAGCGATATTTTTATTTGCTATTTGCATAGGTTTTATTGAGGATGCTTCATAGATTGCTCATTATGGTTATGCTGCAAGTTTCCACCTTGATTAGGCATGGCTTAGGCTAGCGGCCTAGGCGTTAAGACATATACAAACTCCATGAGCTTACAAGCTCCCCTTTTATTTCACACTGCCGGGATCCATAAGCAAAAGAACATGATATCAACCAAATAAAGTGCAATGTTGAAAGCGTTACCCATGGTAACATGGTTCTGCTAATTCACAACTTATAAAGCGCAAGCACATATGCAACATAGATGGGCACAATGGTTCAAGTTTATTAAGTGCAAGAAAGTAAAGTGTACCATCAAGTTCGTGAGAGCTTTAATCACTAATTTTCACATAACAAGTTTAATTCGGAAGGTAGATAAAAACATGAATATACTTGGAATAGCAAATGCTAATAGGTAGGTATGGTGGACTCTTTGGAATAAATTGGTTTTATTTGGAGTTGGATGCATGAGTGGAACTCAGACTTGGTATGGAGGCTAGCAAAAGACTGGGAACGACCAACTAAGAGAGCAATAATGGCCATAATCATGCAAAGCGACAAAACACCATTAATTAAAGCATAAAGTGATATTACAAGTCGAAAACTAAATGACCATAGAGGCTATGGTGACTTGGTATAGTCTTAACATGGTGTGAGCATGCGCCAAGTCAACCGAAATAAAGCACCGAAGGAGAATACCACAATACTATGCTTTAATATGCTAAAACAACGCATGATTCTTTCAAGGCACATTAAGCAATCTCAATTATTTGTAACAAGTCATGCTAAAGCAATAATAACTAAGCATAAAGCCAAAATAATATCAAGCATGACATGACAAAGCCTAGGCCACGGTTAAAAACAAGCTCCTTTTATACCACTTAAGCATGAACTTTTCCTACTCTTTTCCAATCCAACCCAACTTATTTGAAAACTAATGAATGAATGTGGGGGTCCAACCAATTTATTCAAGCAAACAAAGCAAACTAAGCAAACAAAAACTAAGAACAAAAACAAATACGCTCCAAGAACAACACAACTGTGCATGAAACAATAAAAATGAAGTGTTTGGAAGAAACCTGAGATTTTTATTGATGAAGAAGGTGATGCCTTGGGCATCCCCAAGATTTGACGCTTGTACTTCTTGAATATTTCTTGGGGTGACATGGGTGGCATCCCCAATCTTGAGCTTTTGTCCATTCTTCATCTTATCACATTACTCTCTGATGACTCACAAGTATAGGGGGTATATCGCAGTATTTTCGATAAGTAAGAGTGTCGAACCCAACGAGGAGCAGAAGGTGCTGGCTAGTGGTATGGATCAGGAATTCTCTGCAAATACTTAGCAAACGGATTTTTAGGGGTTTTTGATAAAGCAAGTAAATAAAGTACAAGTAAACAAAAGACAATAAGAATAAATGCAGCAAGTGGCCCAATCATTTATGCAGCAAAGGACAAGCCGGTTGTATTACTTAAGATGACCAAACGTTCTCGAGGACACATGGGAAGACTGTCAAGTGCTTTCGCTTCATATAGTTGATTAATCTTCTTTAGCTTGCTAAGTGTTGTGTGGGTGAACCTGTGCTAATGTACCAACCTTCCTAAGACTAATACATACTTGTGATTATACCCTTTGCAAACATCCGTAAGTACAAGAAAGTAATTAAGGTAAAAACCTAACCACAGCTTTAAACTCTAAGACCCTTACGTCCCTTGTGCAATGGTTTCCTAATGGGGGTTCAGGTTTCTATCACTCTGGCAACCCCTACGATTAGTAGCCAAATACACAATGCATTCCCCTAGGCCCATATAGGTGAACTGTCATGTAGTCGACGTTCACATGACACCACTAGAAGAAGTACACCACAACTTAAATATCAAACTATTGAATCTTTCTCAACACAATTCCACTACTAACAACATGACTTCTCCCATGTCCTCAAGAACAAAACGAACTACTCACAAGACATCATATGGATCATGATCAGAGATGGAATAATGATGTATAACAATCTGAACATAAACAATAATTCAACGGTTCACTCAATAGCATCAACTACAAAGAGTAATCAACACCGGGAAAGTTTCCCCTATGAACTATGCAAGATTCAACCCAATTGTTACAGCAATATGGAGATGGTGATGAGGGTGCTGATGGTGATGATGGTGATGATGGTGGTGATGATGATAATGATCCCGATGAAGTCTAGCTTGATGGTGCTGTTGATGGTGACGATCTCCCCTCTCCGGGAAGGAATTCCCCCGGCAGAAATCTGTCTGCCGGAGAGATCTTTCTCTCTCGGTGTTTTCCGCCCCGCAGAGGCGGCGGAATCTTTCTGTGGTCGCCCCCGAGTCTTAGGGTTTCAGGAGGATAATATACGCCAGAGGGGAGTTCCAGGGGTGGACCAGGGCAGCCACACCACCTGGTGGTGCGACATAGGGTGGCCCGCGCCAAGGGGTGGTGTGGGCCCCTTGTAGCCCATCTCCAGCCCCCCTTCTGGCTTCCTTCTTCTTCTGGAAAAATAGGATTTTCCGTATATTTTCCCGGATTTTCTGATCTTCGTGAATTTTGCCTCCAAACAGCACCTTGTCCATCAGAATCCTGACTGCAGCGTCCATGCTCCAAAAGTCACCAACCATGCAAAAATAGATGAAATAACATAAGTATCACCTCTCAATACGAAATATATCAATGAATAACAGTGAATTATGACATAGAATAGTAATGCAAAATGGACGTATCAACTCCCCCCAAGCTTAGACTTCGCTTGTCCCCAAGCAAAACTGAGCTCAATAAACATGGCCTCAGGTTTATGGAGTGAAGAGCCGATAAATAATACGGACAAGAAGCATCACATTCATCATTACATAGATCATAATAGAAGACAACTCACTATTATATAACTTAACTTGCAATAAGTAAAGTAAACTCAATAAAGATACATAAAGTGAATCATAATTGGTAATGGCAAACTTAGATCTTGGTCGAAGAATAGTTGATAATTTGCTGGAGTTCACAAATAACTGGTTTTCAATGATAGCTTTCAAAGTAGTAAACATCAAGATAAGAGTAATGTGCAAAACAAGGAACATAAGAAACATGATTGAATAAATCATCATATGAATGAATGAAACACAACAACTCAAAATACTTGCTAAGATAGAAGGGAATAGGTTTGCTGACTCAACTAAAAAGTAAAAGAAAGGCCCTTCGCAGAGGGAAGCAGGGATTTCAAGTTTCATAAAGAGCTCCCAAAAATTATGATACTTATTAGCTTTCATCTCTCATTGCCCCTATCATAGGCATCTTTAGGTGATTAAGGTTAAAGTGATCAAATATTAGGATATGCATGACAAGTTGTAAATTGAGAATCTCATGTCCCTTGAATACGAGGGCCGCTCCTCATGCTACTCAAGTTTAGTCACCGGTAAGTTCTTGTCATCGTAAGCATATGTGCATCATAGAGAACCGCCAACGGGGTACCCCTTGCCCGATGATACGGAAGAATCCCCATATCAAAATGACAAGAAAAGCAGACAACAAACATCTCAGCAATCTTCTTATTTACCATGGGAATATGGTGCTTTTTTCTCTCTTTCCTCTTTTCATAATCTCTTTTTTCTTTTTCTCTTTTTCTCAATCTCTATCTCTTTTTTTGTAAGAAGAATGCTTCATAGATGCTCGTTATGGTTACGCTGCAGGTTTCCACCATGTCAGCATGGATTAGACCAGCGGCCCAGGTGTTTCTCTAACACACATGCATAACTCCATGGACTTACAAGCTCCCCTTTCATTTCACACCGACGACATCCATAGACAAAAGAACATGATATCAACTAGGTACAAAGTACCAGTGCAATGTTGAAAGCGTTCCCCATGACAGCATGGTTCTGCTAATTCACAACTCACAAAGCGCAAGCATATACGCAACATATATGGGCACAATGGTTCAAGTTTATTAAATGCAAGAAAGTAAAGTGTGCCATCAAGTTCGTGAGAGCTTTAATCACTAATTTTCACATAACACGTTTAATTTGGGAGGTAGATAAAACAAGAATTTACTTGGAATAGCAATAATGCTACTAGGTAGGTATGGTGGACACAAATGGCAAAGGTTTTGGTTTAAAGGAGGTGGATGCACGAGAAGAGATCCTCTCAGTACAGGTTTTTGGCTAGCAAGGCTGGGTAGCAAGTATAAGAGTTGAAGGAAACAAACAAACATACAAGTGATAAAGACAAACATGCAATATTCCTTGGAAGCACAAAAGATCTTAACTAGAGAATACTAAACTTATGAGCAAATCAAGAAAGAAAGATGATGAAATTGTTTTTCTTTAGAGTACTTTTATCTTTTTCATTCAACTCTCAAAAATAGTGTTGCTACTGACCGAGCCAGGTTTGCCAAAACCAACTAAATTAACTCAATGATCCCAGAGTGCTACCAATACTAACAACAAGATCAATCATATAACCACGAATTGAAAACTAATATAAGCTATGCAAAAGAGTAAATGATAGAACTTCTCATTAATATTCCATAACGACAACTCACAGCAAGGGATACATATCTAACGAGAGAGGGGACACTTCCATAATGCAAACCATCCTACATAATAACTTCTCTATTCATGATATGACTCTACTAATAAGGTAAAAAGATAGAAGATAGTGATGTGATACCGTGGCACTCCCCCAAGCTTGGAATAAACCAAGGGGATGCCAAACCTGATGACGAATTACTCCTTTGGTGGTGGTGGTATCCTCTCGATGAGCTCTTTGATAAGTTTCCCCAAGTCCTCGATCTAGAAGGTGAGATTACGAATCAGCTGTGAGTTTTGCTCAATGCGGCTCATGATCATGTTGGGTTGAGAATTCCAACTCTTGCTATTCTTTCCCCACTCTTCCTTGTTGAAGTCTTCTTTTCCTGCATGGCTAGAACGAGGCAAATCCCAATTGGAGGGTAATTCCCTTTGGGCATATTCTGGTATGAAAAGGGTATGAAAAGGATTCTTGGTGCATGGAGGAAGTGACCGTGGAGCCAAGCAGTGACAAGGAGTTTTCCCCCCAGTCTGCATCAGTGTAGTCCTTCTGATCCTGGCAGGGTTCGCCACCACTCCAATGCTTGCAATGGTAGTGTCGGTGTGCTTTGCCTCCTCTTCACCTTCACTCTTGATCTCCTTCTCCTTCCTGGGGTCTTGGAGGTCTTTCTCCATAGGCTCCTTCCCTTTATCCTTGGCGGACACCATTGTGCTTCTAAACCTTCAAAGAGTATGTCCTGGCAGAAACAGATCAAAATGAAAACATGACGAAAACACGATATACGAACCTCGGGGGATCTAGGGGATTATATATTATGAAGTTTCATATCAAAAGGAAGGTACTGGGAGAAAACGGGTCGGAGACAGAGTCCGGAGTGGCCACACCACCTGGTGGCGCGGCCAAGGATGGGCCCGCGCCATAGGGTGGTGTGAGACACCCTGGCTCCGTTTCCTTCCCTCTTTCGCTTCGTAGCTTTCCTTATTGACTGAAAACTACAAAAATATAATTGGATAGTATTTTCGTGGAACTTTTCTTACTAGAACTGTTACCTATTTGAAAATGGATTCTGCAGGTCTCTGAATTTGGTATCTAGTAGATTCTTCTGGAGTCACCACTTGAATAACATCAATATCTTCATCTTCATACACTTAATACTTGAGTCATAAAACCTTTCACTTCCTCATTACACCATTTTCTCCAGTACCTGGAAATTTCTTTCACACAAAACTTCACACAGTTCTCATTAGCAACATTAGTATAAGTGAAGTGATTGTCGTTGTATTGGGAACGGCAGTACCTGAGGAGGTTAGATAGAGGTGTGGGGACTAGCAGGGAAGCTATCGATGGCGTCCGCAGGCGGGATTGGATACAAGCGAGTGTAGCGGGACGCAAGAAGTACCCAGGTTCGGGGCCCTCGTGGTGAGGTAAAGCCCCTACTCCTGCCTGATCTGACTATGTGGAATATACGAGCAACAAGTGCTCCTCGAGCTGTATTCTTTAGGTACTGCCTTAAATGAACTGAGACCAACCGACCGTCTAACTGAGCTAGTCCGTGTGTGCACACTAGAGTGAGAGAGCTAGCAGGGAGAGCTAGCTCCCTGTGAGTGATCGATGGGAATGGATGTGTGTGAGCGTGTGTGCCCTGTGAATGAATGGATGAGAGTGAGTCCCTCCCTTGCCTTATAAAGATGGCCCAAGGGACATAGTGGGACCCACCTGCCTAACTATACTATTGCATGTGTCATGCATGATGTAGTGCATAGTGTATACTAGTGCATACATCATCTGGTAAGGTAGCGTGGGCTCAGTGTCTTTGATCTTGTCGGTGTCTTCTCGATGTACGCTTGTCCTTCTTCTTATCTCCTTGGTCTTGATCGATGTAGCAGCAACTAGGGTAGCCGAACTACAGGGGGAGGCCTAGCCGGCTGGGATCGATAGATCCCAGCGAACTGGCGTCGCTTGACCCAAGCGGTGGCGACCGATCTGGCTAGGGGGCTGGGAGCGATCCGGAACCGCTCCTGCGAGCCGGAGCGAGGCGGCAGCCGGGCGGGCCAACCGGCCTAGCGGCAGAGCGGGAGCCGGCCTGGGAAGGGCAAGCCAGGTGGGCCGGCCAAAGGTGGCCCAGCCGGGGGGGGCGCCGGTGGCGATCCGGATGGAGCCAGGCGGGGCGACGAGAAGGAGCGGCCAGGCGGGCCAGGAAGCGGCCCGGTCGGGCGAGCTAGCAGCCCAACCAGAGTGCTGCCACCCGGATCAGGCGAAGGGCGCAGACGGGCCGACTGGGGCGGCCCAGCCGGGAAGGAGGGCTGGTCGGGTGGATCCGGGGCGAGAGCCGGCCCAGGCGGGGCTCGGCCTAGTCGGAAATAGCAGGTGGCGCAGTGGTAGGCCGGCTGGGAGGCTCCAGCCGGCCCAGGTTGGCTCCGGTGCTGTTTTCTTTACTCTTTTATCTGTTTTTGCCTTTTTGACCTATTTTGGGGCGTCTTTGGGGTACCCGGGGAACGTCCCCCCGACACTAGCCCCCGAGCGTGCGCTGATTTCACTCGGAGGGGGAAATTCGCACGAGCTCCACAGAACTTGCCGTTGTTGTTGTAGATGAAGTACTTGAACGGCGTCCGTCTGGACACCTCTAGCCCGGGAAGCAACACAACTACTGCGGGGGCGCACGAGCGCACCCGCGGGGTGTAGCCCCCGAGATTCGGAGTAGCTGACGAAGACAGGTGCTTCGAATCTTCTATTTCTTGCCCTTTTCGACACCTCGAACTTGCTATCCGGCTGAACGCCTTCAGCCGGACCGAAGAACTTGATTACACCGGGGGCGCGCGAGCGCACCCGGTGGGTGTAGCCCCCGAGATTTGAAGTAGCTGGCGACGCCAGGTGCTTTGAATCTTCAAATGCCCTTGAAATCCGACTCGGTGTAGTAGTGCCAAAATAAACAAACAGAATTGGTTGTCAGTATATCAACATATAGTACACATGATGTCAACCGGATAACGGTTTTATTTTTCAAAAACTAGCTCGTGCTTCTCTGAACACTTAGTCACTTTCTCGTGCGCTCTGCTGTTTATGCTGTGTCCTTGCCGGCCAGTCGGGTTGCGGTCTGGAGCCAGAACCGAAGGGGGAGCTGACAGTACATTGCGCACGGTACTGGGGGCTAAGCAGCCGGAAAAAACCAACTAGGCACAAGGCCGGAATGTCCGATCTGTTGCACCCTTCGCCGTTTTTCATGTGGGATGCCTCGGGCTTTTGCTCTTGCTAGCCGGACAACCGGGTTGCGGTCTGTAGCTGAGACGAAGAGTGGGCCTCTAACACCGTCGCACACTACTCAGTCGGTTTACGGGTTTAGCAGGCCGGGCCAACCGGCGAGCCCCCGGGTAGGGGTTGCCGGCGCCGAAAAACTGAAAGCAGGAAGGAAAACAACATCTGGCGAGACCTCGAGGGTTGCTCGAGGTCGGAAAAACACTCACATTGTAGCTGTCGGTGTAGTAGGGTCGAAGACGCGATTCCGTAGTCGTTGCGGCTGCTGAAACGGTCCAACTGGCGTTCTAGCCGGATAGCCTGGCTCCAGCCGGACAGGCAACCAAACGCGGCGTAGCCGGATTTGGTCCCTAGCCGGCCAAGCAACCAAACGCGTCAGGATGCGCCGAGCCGGCCTGGGCCAGTCGGAACGGGGTCTAGCCGGCCCAACCGGCAATCAAACGGGACGAAGTCACACGGAGTCGACCCGACTCAGCCGGAACGGGTCTAAACCGGCCAAATCGGACAGACAAACAGGATCAACCGAACTGATGTAGCCGGATCTGAATTTTTCTTTACTTTGCCTTACTCTGTTTTTCCTCTAACTAAACGGAACCAACTGACTTGTGTTTCCCAATCGGTTGCATGCAGCCAGATCCTCTCTTCCTTGTATTCTATTTTCTAACCGACTAACAACCAGCCGGTTTCTTGCTCAGCCGAATTCTCTCTGTCTTTTCTATCACCTTTTTCTCCAACCGGCTGGTGCCTAACTCACCTTGCGTTTCTTTTCCTTTTTTTTACCCAACCGGATACAACCAACCGGACACCTTCTCTTTAACTTCTACCGACTAGCTCAACCGGTCTCTCTTGCTTTTTTTTCTAATCGGTCAAGCTTTTTCTTTTCTTTTTTCTTCCCGGCCGCACAGCCCACCAACTCCTCCCTTCCTCACCGGCTCGCCCACCTTCCGCCTCCCCTCCTCCAACTGGCCCGTGCTCCCTACGCCAGCAGAGAAATAGGCAGCCGCCGGGGAGCGCGGCGGAGCGGGGGCCGCGGCCCGGAGGCACACGGACGCACAACGGAGGAGCCCGCAGCGTCCGCAGCAGCGACGGGTAGAGCTCGCGGTGGCGGGGCCCACAGCGGCGGCGAACGGGGGCATGGCGGGCAGGTGGAGTTCCTGGGCGGTGGAGCGTACGCGCGGGAGGCCGGGGACGGGGCGGCGCTGCGCTCACACGGCGGCGCGGACGGGGGCCCCGCGGGCGGAGGAGCTCGACGGGGAGGAGCCTGGCGGCGGCGCGGCGGGCAGGTGTGCACGCGCGCGCGCGGCCACAGCAACGACGGTGCTGGGCGGTCGCGCGAGGGAGGTGCTGCAGACGTGGCGACGGGCTCGGGAGGAGACGCACGCGCTTGCCGCTGTACGCGCACGCCGCCTGCCCGCCTTGCCGTGCGTACATACACGAGTACCGGGAGATGCTGGTGCTTTCTTGATGCCTTGCTCATGCACGTGCGCGGGCTAGCTGGCTCCGCCGCTCAAGCGCCAGTCGCTGCTAGCTGACACTTGCGGGTGCGAGCACGCGCGGGCAGGCGACTCGTTGTGCAGAGGAGACGCAGTCACGAGTGCGAGCGCGCCGGGAGGAGCTTGCTGCCGGCATGCGGGAGGTTGCTGGAGGCGCACGCAGACACAAGAAGGAGCCAGGCGGGGCGACGAGAAGGAGCGGCCAGGCGGGCTAGGAAGCGGCCCGGTCGGGCGAGCTAGCAGCCCAACCAGAGTGCTGCCACCCGGATCGGGCGAAGGGCGCAAACGGGCCGTCCGGGCGAAGGGCGCAGACGGGCCGACTGGGGCGGCCCAGCCGGGAAGGAGGGCTGGTCGGGTGGATCCGGGGCGAGAGCCGGCCCAGGCGGGGCTCGGCCTAGCCAGAAATAGCAAGTGGCGCAGTGGTGGGCCGGCTGGGAGGCTCCAGCTGGCCCAGGTTGGCTCCGGTGCTGTTTTCTTTACTCTTTTATCTGTTTTTGCCTTTTTGACCTGTTTTGGGGCGTCTTTGGGGTACCCGGGGAACGTCCCCCCGACAGTGATAAAACCTTTTGAGTTCAACTTCAACTGAAAACCATCAAAACATAAGCTACTGTAGCAACTCCTTCTGAAAACCCAAAAAGAATCCAAGAAGGAAATCGATTAAAAAAGCAAATGCAAAAGTGGTAAAATCTGTCAAAACAGACCAGCAGGTAAAGATAAATTTTTTCGAAAATCTTCTGTTGCTCAAATCAAAAAGTGCAAAACAAATGAAAGTTAAATAACAACCTGGGTCATAAGCACAAAAAATTACAGCTCAATCAGAAACACAGAGTTCTCTCACGAATTTTTATGGTGAAGCACAAAAATCTGCTTCGGGACAGCAACTTCCCCAAATATTACTTCTCTCTCATTAGAGGTTGATCTTGACACAAAAACCAAACAAAACGGATAAGGAGAGGTTATTACCGAAGTAACAACTTCCAAGACTCAAAGAAACACAAACAAACTGAAAGCAAAAACAAATTGGGTTGCCTCCCAAAAAGCTGTTTCTTTATAGCCATTAAGATGGGCATGATAATTTCAAAGATACTCACATAGGAATATGAATTGAAGTGAAAGAGAGCATTAAGAAGCAAAAATACACACATTTAAGTCTAACACACTTCCTATACAAGGGAATTTTGTAAAAAAACAAGTTGTTGAAACCAGAGGCTACTAGCATAGGAAGGCAAAACAAGCGCAACATAAAAACTTTCAGCATAAAACGAGGAAACTTGATATTATTGAGATGCATAAGAACACTTTTCCCTCTCTCATAGTAACTTTCAGTATCATGCATAAACTTAACAATATAACTATCACAAGAACCGTCATAGCAATGA
The DNA here is from genome assembly GCA_916181665.1 of Avena sativa. Lineage (NCBI taxonomy): Eukaryota > Viridiplantae > Streptophyta > Magnoliopsida > Poales > Poaceae > Avena > Avena sativa. Next base: position 450,093,874 of record OV702295.1, on the reverse strand, counting down.
TCACTTATTCTAACATAAAACACAAGAATACTAGCTCTCATAACACTACTATGTGAGACAATATTAGAGGTATCCTTACAAAGGATAGTGTGTCCCTCTTCTTCATATTTAGTAACAAAGTCTTTCACATTTGCGATAATAGGTTCATCAACCATTTGTTTATTAGGTTCAACAGCTTTATTTGTACTTTTATTAACCATACTAGCTATCATAGAATGTTCCTTTATCTTAACTGGGAAAAGCACTTTCTCAATGTAAGGTTCAGGTAAAACATGATTAGCAGTATAAACTTCAGTATTTCTTGGAGGAACACTCTTTGCAATATCTTTATAAGGTTCATGATACTTATTCCACTTCTTTTTAGGCACTTCTATATAGGAAGCAAATGCCTTAAAATAAGAAGCAATACTTGAGAGTCTAGACCATAAGCATTTTTAATATTTTGAAAGTCATCAGTTCCCATAAAATATTCAATGCATTCATAATCATAATTTATACCTGACTTTCTACCTTTGTCATTCTCCCATGCTTCAGCATTGTCTTGAATACGGTCCAGAAGATCCCATTTAGCTTCTTCTTCCATGCGAGTGAATGATCCAGCACAAGAAGCATCTAGTAAATCTTTATCATGTAGAGGGAGCCTTGCATAAAAGTTATTGATAATAATATTGTTGGGGAGCTCATGAATGGGACATTTGAGCATTAGTAACTTCAATTTCCCCCAATCTTGAGCTGTACTCTCTCCATCAAGAGGCCAAAAGTTGTAGATTTGATTCCGATCTTTATGAATCTCACTAGGAGGATAAAACTTTGAATAAAAGAGTGCTACTATTTCCTCCCATTCTAGAGCTTAACCATTCTTCAACAGCTTATACCATTCCTCAGCTCTTCCTTTCAGTGATAATGAGAATAACTTCTTCTTAACTTGATCTGTAGAAATACCTGCACACTTGAACAACCCGCATAATTCGTGTATAAAGAGTAAATGATCACCAGGATGGACAGTTCCATCCCCAACATAGTAGTTATCCATAACACGATCAATAATTCTTGTAGTTATTTTGAAAGCATCAATTTCAGGAGGTGGTGGTTTATCTACTACCTTAGCAGTGGTAGTAGCATTACCAAATAAGAAACTCAGCGAATTATCCATAACGAAAATAAAGCAACTAACAGAAGTGAACAATACTCACAGTAGAAGTTTCCTTTACCAGTTCCACTCTCCAATAGCACTTCACTCCCCGGCAACGGCGCCAGAAAATAGTCTTGATGACCCACAAGTATAGGGGGTGTATCGCAGTATTTTCTATAAGTAAGAGTGTCGAACCCAACGAGGAGCAGAAGGTGCTGGCTAGTGGTATGGATCAGGAATTCTCTACAAATACTTAGCAAACGGATTTTTAGGGGTTTTTGATAAAGCAAGTAAATAAAGTATGAGTAAACAAAAGACAATAAGAATAAATGCAGCAAGTGGCCCAATCCTTTATGCAGCAAAGGACAAGCTGATTGTATTACTTAAGATGACCAAACGTTCTCGAGGACACATGGGAAGACTGTCAAGTGCTTTCGCTTCATATAGTTGATTAATCTTCTTTAGCTTGCTAAGTGTTGTGTGGGTGAACCTATGCTAATGTACCAACCTTCCTAGGACTAATACATACTTGTGATTATACCCCTTGCAAACATCCGTAAGTACAAGAAAGTAATTAAGGTAGAAACCTAACCACAGCTTTAAACTCTAAGACCCTTACGTCTCTTGTGCAATGGTTTCCTAACGGGGGTTCAGGTTTCTGTCACTCCGGCAACCCCTACGATTAGTAGCCAAATACACAATGCATTCCCCTAGGCCCATATAGGTGAAGTGTCATGTAGTCGACGTTCACATGACACCACTAGAAGAAGTACACCACAACTTAAATATCAAACTATTGTATCTTTCTCAACACAATTCCACTACTAACAACATGACTTCTACCATGTCCTCAAGAACAAAACGAACTACTCACAAGACATCATATGGATCATGATCAGAGATGGAATAATGATGTATAACAATCTGAACATAAACAATAATTCAACGGTTCACTCAATAGCATCAACTAAAAAGAGTAATCAATACTAGGAAAGTTTCCCCTATGAACTATGCAAGATTCAACCCAATTGTTACAGCAATATGGAGATGGTGATAAGGGTGCCTATGGTGATGATGGTGGTGGTGATGATGATGATCCCGATGAAGTCCAGCTTGATGATGGTGTTGATGGCGACGATCTCCCCTCTTCGAGAAGGAATTCCCCCGGCAGAAATTTGTCTGCCGGAGAGATCTTTCTCTCTCGGTGTTTTTCGCCCCACAGAGGCGGCGGAATCTTTCTTTGGTCGCCCCCCGAGTCTTAGGGTTTCAGGAGGATAATATACACCAGAGGGGAGTGCCAGGGGTGGACCAGGGCGGCCACACCACCTGGTGGCACGGCCTAGGGTGGCCCGCGCCAGGGGGTGGTGTGGGCCCCCTGTAGCCCATCTCCAGCCCCCCTTCTGGCTTCCTTCGTCTTATAGAAAAATAGAATTTTCCGTATATTTTCTCGGATTTTCTGATCTTCGCGAATTTTGCCTCCAAACAGCACCTTTTCCATCAGAATCCTGACTACAGCGGTCCATGCTCCAAAAGTCACCAACCATGCAAAAACAGATGAAATAACATAAGTATCACCTCTCGATACGAAATATATCAATGAATAATAGTGAATTATGACATAGAATAGTGATGCAAAATGGACGTATCACTCTCCCCTACACTTAAAATTTCCTTCATACAAAACTTCACACAATCTTCATTAGCAACATTAGTGCACTCAAGATAATAAGTCTTTTGGTTCAGTTTCAACACAAGTAAAACTTCCATTAAAATACAAGCTACTATAGCACTTCCTTTAAAAAGTTCAAATGATCAAAGAGAACTCAAAGAGAAAGAGATTAAGAGGCAAATGCAAATAATGGCAGAAATCTGTCAAAACAGACCAGCAGGTAAAAACCAATTTTTTCAAAGACCTTGTGTTGCTCAAATCGAAAAGTGTTGAACTAACGAAAGTTAGATAAGAACCTGGGGCAGAAGCACAAAACATTACAGCTCAAACCGACGTACAAAGATTTTTCACGAATTTTTACAGCGAAGCACAAAAATCTGTTTCGGGACAATAACTTTCCCAAGTCTTACTTCTCTCTCATTTGAGGTTACTCTTGGCACAAAAACCACATAAAAAGGATAAGGAGCGGTTATACTTCCAAGACTCAATAAAAAGGTTCCTAACGAAATTTGGGTTATCTCCCAATAAGTGCTTTTCTTTAACGCCTTTGAGCTAGGCTCAGTAATTTGAGAAGATGCTCACATAAGAAATATGAATTGAAGTGAAAGAGAGCATCAAGGAGCAAATATGATACACATTTAAGTCTAACCCACTTCCTATGCATAGGAATCTTGTAAAAAAATAAATCAAAGAAGCACATAGTAACAAGAATGGGTAGATAAAACAAGAGCAACTTTGGAACTTTCAATATAAAGAGAGGTGTTTTAGTAACATGAGAATTCCAACAACCATATTTTCCTCTCTCATAATGATTTTCAGTAGCATCATGAACAAACTCAACAATATAAATATCACACTCATCCTCCTTTGGTAAGCATGGAGGGCGATCAAATAAGGTATTAGTTAAGGAGTTACTCTTATTGGGAGGTAGACATGGGTAGCTGCTCCATTCTTCCTCCTCTTGATCATCATTCTCCTCCTCTTTTTCATCCAATGAGCTTCCAATTTCAGCAATTTCTTCTTCCATAGGCTCCTGCAAGGCATTAGTCTCTTCCATTGGTGGATGATGGCTCGGTGTTGATGTAGAGCTCATTGGGAACCCCAAGAGGAAGGTATGATGAGCACAGCAGCAAGTTTCCCTCAGTTATGAAACCAAGGTTTAATCGAACCAGTAGGAGCAAGGAAACACCCCAAAGGTGTTACTAGCTAAGCCTTGGCAGGGCGCACTACCGGTGCTAGTAGCAATGTGGAGACCTGCACAACACAACCACAGAACTTTGTCCCCAACTTGCAATGAGGTTGTCAATCTCACCGTGTTTTGCTGAAAACAAAGGATTAAACGTATCGAATGGAAAGAAGTAAAAGTTTACAGAAAGTAAACACAAAGCAGTAAACAGTTTCTAGATTGTATGTAAAAGAAAAGGACTGGGATCCATAGTTCACTAGAGGGGGCTCTCCTTAAGTAGATAACATGCTGGGTGAACAAATTATAGCGGGGCAATTAACAAACATCGAGAACGCAATACATGCATATACTAATCATCTTGACTCCTTTGGAACTTGATTGGGCATTACAACATTATACATAGACCGCCATCCAACTGCATCTATGACTAATAATCCACCTTCGGGTTATCATCCGAACCCCCTCCAGTATTAAGTTGCAAGCAACAGATTATTTCTTTACGAACTGCGTGTAAAGTAAACAATGATTGTTCTATGAACAAAAGATTGTTGTTTTCTCCCTAGTAGAAATAGCACATCTAGTACCTTAGAGATTTATGTCACTTCCCCAGATTACCAGAGGCATGAACCCACTATCGGCATAAATACTAACTCTTGGAGTTGCTAGCATCTACTTGGCTAAGATAGCTACTAACAACGAAAAGCATGCAAGATCACAAATAACAAAGACATGATAGAATCAATAATCAATCTAAAATAGCATCTCATCCATCGAATCCCTGCAAACACAACATGCAGAATTACAAATAGATGATCTTGATCATGAACGGAGCTCACAAGATCTAGACATGAAAGCACAAAGGAGGAGAACCAGTCATCTAGCTACTACATGGATTCATAGTCCAAGGATGAACTACTCACGCATCACACCGAAGGCTTGCATGGTGATGAAGAAGGCCTCCAGGCTGAATTCCCCTCTCTGGCAGGGTGCCGGGAAGAGGTTCACATCCCTCCCGATCTAGGGATGTTGATGACGGTGGCTACAGACTCTTTCATGGATTTTTTTGATTGGGTACTTAGGGTTTTCGTCCCGAGGGCATCTTATAGGCGTAAGGAGAGGCTGAGGGGGTGCCTGGGCTAGCCACACCACCCTCTGGCGCGGCCAGGCCTGGCCCGCGTGTCCAGGTGGTGTGGTGGCCCCCTGGGTCCTCTCCGTCTCGTATTCTGGCATCTGATGACTTCCGGAAAAATAGGCACTTTGGCTTTTGTCCCGTCCAATTCCAAGAATATTCATTTTCTGACTTTCTTGGAGCCAAAAATAGCAGAAAACAGGCAGCTGGCACTATGGCTCTTGTTAATAGGTTAGTCCAAGAAATCATATGAAAAGTACTCCAAAGTGTGGACAAAACACAAGAAAGTGGATAAAACCAAGCATGGAACATCAAAAATTATAGATACATTTGCAATGTATCAACATCCCCGAGCTTAACTCCTGCTCGTCCTCGAGTAGGTAAGTGATAAAAAGAAAGAATAATTTTTGAGGTGACATCCACCATCAAAGACTTGATCAAAGTATTTGTAAAACATTCAAAGCTGGGATCATAATACTTCAATCATAACATGAAAGACAAAGTTCTAGCAATAAGACAAAGAAACTATGATGCAACATGAAAAGGCACAAACAAAAGATTCATGAATAACAATTCTTTGCAAGACGTTTGTTTGTTTCACATAAAGAAAACATAGCATAATAGTATTCAGCTTGTCCCTCATAGAGTAGCAAATATAAATGCATAGGACACCTTCAAAGTTCATAAGAGTGACTAGATACAAATAGTTTAAAACAAGCAATATCAAGTTATGCATCAATCAACTAGTCTTGGGACAATACACATAGAACTAAGAATGTCCACTATGCTCTCAAAGTAGGTGCATAAAGGTAGAAGGTGGAGACTCAATATGTAATGGTGGAAGAAAGGCCTTTATAAAAGGAAGTAGGGATTCAAGTCTCATAAAGAGCTTTCAAAAATTATGGTACTTAATAGCTTTCAACTCTCATTGCCCCTATCATAAGCATCTTGAAGTGATTAAGGTTAAAGTGAACAAACTATGGTGTACATGCTTGACGAAGTATAAGTTAGGAATCTCATGTCCCTTGTATACGAGGGCCGCTCCTCATGCTACTCAAGTTTAGTCACCGGTAAGTTCTTGTCATTGTAAGTACATGTGTATCATAGAGAACCGCCAACAGGGTACCCCTTGCCCGATGATACAAAAGAATCCCCATATCAAAATGACAAGGCAAGCAGACAACGAGCATCGCAGCAATCTTCTTATTTACCATGGGAATATGGTGCTTTTTTATCTCTTTCCTCTTTTAATAATCTCTTTTTTTATCTTTTTTCTCAATATAGGACTTTTTTTTATAAGAAGAATGCTTCATAGACAGCTCATTATGGTTACGCTGCAGGTTTCCACCATGTCAGCATGGATTAGACCAGTGGCCCAGGCGTTTCTCCAACACATATACATAACTCCATGGACTTACAAGCTCCCCATTCATTTCACACTGACGACATCCATATACAAAAGAGCATGATATCAACTAGGTACAAGTACCAAGTGCAATGTTGAAAGCGTTCCCCATGAAAGCATGGTTCTGCTAATCCCCAACAAATAAGTGCAAGCATATACAACATAGACGACACAATGGTTCAAGTTTATTAAGGGCAAGAAAAGTAAAGTGTGCCATCAAGTTCGTGAGAGCTTTAATCACTAGTTTTCTCATAACAAGTTTAATTTGGAAGGTAAACAAAAGCATGAATATACTTGGAATAGCATAAGCTAGTAGGTAGATATGGTGGACTCTTTGGAATAACTTGATTTAGGGAGTTGGATGCATGAGTGGAACTCATACTTGGTTGTGGAGGCTAGCAAAAGACTGGGAGCGACAAACTAAGAGAGCAATAATGGCCATAATCATGCAGAGCGACAAAACATCATAGATCAAAGCATAAAGTGATACTACAAGTTGAAAACTCAAGGATCATAAAGGCTTTGGTGACTTGAGATAGTCATAACATGGTGTGAGCATGCGCCAAGTCAACCCAAATAAAGCATCAAAGGAGAATACCACTATACTATGCTTTAATATGCTAAAACAACGCATGATTCATCCAAGGCACATTAAGAAATCTCAATTGTTTATAAAAAGTCATGCTACAGCAAAGAATTGTAAGCATAAAGCCAAAACAATATCAAGCATGGCATGACAAAGCATAGGCCACAGTCAAAAACAAGCTCTCTTTAACACTTAAGCATGAACTTTCCTACTCTTTTCCAATCCAAACCAAACTATTTGCAAAGCAAAGTATGAAAGAGGGGGTCCAACCAATTTATTCAGCAAACTAAGAAAACAAAAGCAAACCAAAAACCAAAATGAAAACAAAAAAGAAGACGCTCCAAGAACAACACAACTGTGCATGAAACAATAAAAATGAAGCGTTTGGAAGAAACCTGAAATTTTTATTGATGAAGAAGGGGATGCCTTGGGCATCCCCAAGCTTTGACGCTTGTACTTCTTGGATATTTCTTGGGGTGACACATGTGGCATCCCCAAGATTGAGCTTTAGTTCATCCTTCATCTCATTACTCATTCCTTCCATACACCTAAAATTTTTCCTTCATACAAAACTTCACACAATCTTTATTAGCAACATTAGTGCACTCAAGATAAATAAGTCTTAAGGTTCAGTTCTAACACCAAATAAACTTCCTTTAGAACACTAGCTACTGTAGCACTTTCCTAAAAAAGCTCAATTCCCCAAAAGAACTCAAAAAGGAACCAACAAGAAGCAAATGCAGAAAATGGCAGAAATCTGTCAAAATAGACCAGCAGGTAAAGACGAATTTTTTCGAAGACCTTCTGTTGCTCAAATCAAAAAGTGTTGAACTAACGAAAGTTAGATAACAACCTGGGGAGGAATCACACAAATTCACGCCTCACAAAAACGTTCAGATATTTTACACAAATTTTTACGGTGAAGCACAGAAATCTGTTTCAGGACAGCAACTTTTCCAATCATTACTTCTCTCTCATTAGAGGTTACTCTTGGCACAAAAAGCAAGTAAAAAGGATAAGGAGCGGTTACTACTTAAGTAATAACTTCCAAGACTCATCTAAAACTTTTGGGTTATCTCCCAATAAGTACTTTTCTTTAACGCCTTTAAGTTAGGCATAAGAAGCAAGAAAAAGAATCAAGTGTTCTCAAATGAAGAAGCATTAAGACCAAATTTTGTTTTCATAGGAGAGGCAAAAGAAATATTCTCTCTCTTCTTAGGAAGTGTTCTATACCTTTGTTGAGTGGGAGTTGATATTTAATGGTGCCTTCTTTCATATCAATAATGGCACCAACAGTTCTAAGAAAAGGTTTTCCCAAAGTAATAGGACAAGAAGCATTATATTCAACATCCAAAACATAGAAATCAACGGGGACATAGGCATTGTTAACCATAATAATAACATCATTAAGACTCCCCATGAGTTTCTTTTTAGCATTATTATCAAGTGGGACATTCAAATAACAATCTTCAAGTGGAGGCAAATCAAGCATATCATAAATCCTTCTAGGCATAATAGAAACACTACTATCAAGATCACATAAAGATTTAAAATCAAAGTAATTCACTTTCATATTAATGATGTGTTCCCAACCATCTTCTTGTTTTATAGGAATAGAAGCTTTATGTTTCATCTTTTCTTCTTTAATCTTTATGAGAGCATCAGTAATGTGTTTTGTAAAGGCCATGTTAATAGCACTAGCATTAGGACTTTTAGCAAGCTTTTGTAGGAACTTAATAACTTCAGAGATATTGCAACCATCAAGATCAAAATCAAAATTATCATCTAAAGTAATAGAACTATTACTAGCCTCAACACTAGTGGTGGTAATAGTAGAAACACTAATGTTTCTACCAATTTCATCTTCTCTTTCCCACATGTAACTCAGCTAATAGTCTAACATTTTCATCAATTCTTACTTGTATGGCATTAGTAGCTGCAAAGGGATTATCATTAGTTTCAGGTTTAGCAGCCATTTTATTCAAAGAAGATTGAGCTTCAGCCAAAGATGCTATATTTCTTTCAGCATTAGAGAGTTTTTCCTCAATAGTTTTATTGAAAGCAATTTGTTTACTAATAAAATCTTTAAGCATAACTTCAAGTTCAGAGGGAGCACTCTTATTGTTGTTGTAGGAATTTCCATAAGCATTACCATTGTTGGGAGGATATGGCTTATAATTGTTGTTACCAAAATTATTCCTATAAGCATTATTTCCAAAAATTTTATTTCTTATGAAGTTCACATCAACTTGCTCTTCTTGAGAAACCAAAGAAGCTAAAGGAACATTATTTGGATCAATATGGGCTTTCCCATTAACAAGCATAGACATAATAATATCAATCTTATCACTCAAGGAGGAAGTTTCCTCAACAGAATTTACTTTACTACCTTGTGGAGCTCTCTCAGTATGCCATTCAGAATAATTAACCATCATATTGTCTAGAAGCTTTGTTGTAGCACCCAAAGTAATGGTCATAAAGGTACCTCCAGCAGCAGAATCCAATAGGTTCCTTGAAGAATAGTTCAATCCTGCATAAAAAGTTTGGATGATCATCCAAGCAGTCAGTCCATGAGTGGGACAATTCTTAACCAAAGATTTCATTCTTTCCCAAGCTTGAGCAACATGCTCATTATCAAGTTGTTTAAACTTCATTATTTCACTTCTCATGGATATAATCTTAGCAGGAGGATAGTATTTTCCAATAAAAGCATCTTTGCACTTAGTCCAAGAATCAATACTATTCCTAGTTAAGGAATTCAACCATTCTTTAGCTTTTCCTCTCAAAGAGAAAGGACACAATTTTAGTTTAATAATATCACCATCTATATCCCTATGCTTTTGCATCTCACAAAGTTTAACAAAGTTATTTAGATGGGAAGCAGCATCTTCATTACCAATACTAGAAAATTGTTCTCTCATAACAAGATTGAGTAAAGCACATTTTACCTCAAAGAAAGTAGCTTTAGGCACAGATGGAGCAATAGGTGTGCTCATAAAATCATTGTTGTTGGTGCTAGTGAAGTCACACAACTTAGTGTTTTCAAGAGTAGTCATTTTTTGGGTTTTCAAATAAGAAAGCAAACTAGTAAAACTAATTTTTTTGTGTTTTTGATAAAGAAACAAGCAAACAGAGCAAAACAAAAATAGCAAAGAAAAGAGATTGGTTATGAGGGACTCCCCTTGTGAAGATGTCCTTGACTCCCCGGCAACGGTGCCAAAAAAATGTTTGCTGGCGCGTGGTTGACGTGGGAGCTTCTTCTTCTTCAAGTCCCCGGCAACGGCGCCAGAAAAATGCTTGATGGCTCGGTGTTAATGTAGAGGTCGTTGGGAACCCCAAGAGGAAGGTATGATGAACACAGCAGCAAGTTTCCCTTAGTTATGAAACCAAGGTTTAATCGAACCAGTAGGAGCAAGGAAACACCCCAAAGGTGTTACTAGCTGAGCCTTGGCAGGGCGCACTACCGGTGCTAGTAGCAACATGGAGACCTGCACAACACAACCACAGAACTTTGTCCCCAACTTGCGATGAGGTTGTTAATCTCACCGTGTTTTGCTGAAAACAAAGGATTAAATGTATCGAATGGAAAGAAGTAAAAGTTTGCAGAAAGTAAACACAAAGCAGTAAACAGTTTGAAGATTGTATGTAAAAGAAAAGGACCGGGATCCATAGTTCACTAGAGGTGGCTCTCCTTAAGTAGATAACATGTTGGGTGAACAAATTACAGCGGGGCAATTGACAAACATCGAGAACGCAATACATGCATATACTAATCATCTTGACTCCTTTGGAACTTGATTGGGCATTACAACATTATACATAGACCGCCATCCAACTGCATCTATGACTAATAATCCACCTTCAGGTTATCATCCGAACCCCCTCCAGTATTAAGTTGCAAGCAACAGATTATTGCTTTACGAACTGCGTGTAAAGTAAACAATACGATTATTCTATGAAGAAACGATTGTTGTTTTCTCCCTAGTAGCAACAGCACATCTAGTACCTTAGAGATTTCTGTCACTTCCCCAGATTACCATGGGCATGAACCCACTATCGAGCATAAATACTAACTCTTGGAGTTGCTAGCATCCACTTGGCCAAGATAGCTACTAACAACGGAAAGCATGCAAGATCACAAATAACAAAGACATGATAGAATCAATAATCAATCTAAAATAGCATCTCAATATCCATTGGATCCCCGCAAACACAACATGCAGAATTACAAATAGATGATCTTGATCATGAACGGAGCTCACAAGATCTAGACATGAAAGCACAAAGGAGGAGAACCAGCCATCTAGCTACTACATGGATCCGTAGTCGAAGGATGAACTACTCACGCATCACACCGGAGGCTTGCATGGTGATGAAGAAGGCCTCTAGGGTGAATTCCCCTCTCCGGCAGGGTGCCGGGAAGAGCTTCAGATCCCTCCCGATCTAGGGATGGAGATGACAGCGGCTACAGACTCTTTCATGGATTTTTTGATCGGGTACTTAGGGTTTTCGTCCCGAGGTCATCTTATAGGAGGAAGGAGAGGCCGAGGGGGTGCCTGGGCTGGCCACACCACCCCCTGGTGCGGCCAGGTGGTGTGGTGGCCCCCTGGCTCCTCTCTGTCTCGTATTCTGGCATCTGATGACTTCCGGAAAAATAGGCACTTTGGCTTTTGTCCCGTCCAATTCTGAGAATATTCAGTTTCTAACTTTCCTGGAACCAAAAACAGCTGGAACTATGGCTCTTGTTAATAGGTTAGTCCAAGAAATCATATGAAAAGTACTCCAAAGTGTGGACAAAACACAAGAAAGTGGATAAAACCAAGCATGGAACATCAAAAATTATAGATACATTTGCAATGTATCAGTGGAGAGCATCTATTAAGATATTCAAGAATATATCCATTTTCTTCCTTATAATTATCAAAGAAAAATTTAAGTATATCATAAACCTCATATTTATAAGGTGCATCATCAGTATTTTCAAGCAAATAAGCAAGTTCGAATGCACCCTTCCAAGCAATAAATTCTTCAATTTGTTCCACATCATAAAAGTCATAATTTCCCTTAACATAAGAAGATATGGTAACATTATCATTATACTCACATTGAAAAGGGAGGTGTTTATACCTCCTACAACAACAAGATTTATCAAAGCAATAAGTAATATTATAAGTAGAGCACACATTTTTAGCGATGGTATACAATTTATCAATTTCTTCCCATAAGTGTTTCCCTTTTTGTGACAAGCGGTGTTCCTTATAATAACATTTTTGTTCTTCCGTGAACCCACCTTGCCAATAAGATTCAGTTTCAAAGAAACCAACCATTGATAGAAAGCATGATAAAGCAAGACAATAACAAACCAACGAAAATAACAACTATAGTAGGAACAATTTTTTGTATTTTTGATAAAAAGAAAAAATCAAACAAAGCAGAAATAAACTTAGCAAAACAAAAAACAAAGTAAAGAGATTGGTTGTGAGGTACTCTCATTGTGAAACTGTCCTTGACTCCTTGACAACGGCGCCAGAAAAAGCTTGATGATTGGCTCAACGTATCGAGCTCGTTCGGGAACCCCAAGAGGAAGGTATGATGAGCACAGCAACAAGTTTTCCCTCAGTTATGAAACCAAGGTTATCGAACCAGTAGGAGCAATGAAACACTTCCAAGGTGTTGTTTCCAACTTGGAATCCTGCACAACACAACCACAGAACTTTGCCCCCAACTTACAACGATGTTGTCAATCTCACCGGTTTTGCTAAAAACAAAGGATTAAACGTATTGTGTGGAAGATAGTAGTTGCTTGCAGAAAGTAAACAAAAAATAGTAAATAGTTATAGATTGATGGTAAAGAATGGACCGAGGTCCATAGTTCACTAGTGGTAATTCTCCTTAAGATAGATGACATGTTGGGTGAACAAATTACAGCAGGGAAATTGACAAACATCGAGAAAGCATATATGCATATACTAATCATCTTGATTCCTATGAGATTTGATTGGGCATTACAACATTATACATAGACTGTAATCCAACTGCATCTATGAATAATAATCCACCTTCAGGTTATCATCCGAACTCCCTCCAGTATTAAGTTGCAAGCAATAGATAATTGCATTAAGCAAAGTGTGTAAAGTAAACAATATGATTGTTCTATGAACAAAGGATTGTTGTTTTCTCCCTAGTAGCAACAACACATCTACAACCTTAGAGATTTCTATCACTTCCCCAGATTACTAGAGGCATGAACCCACTATCGAGCATAAATACTCCCTCTTGAAATTCTAGCATCTACTCGGCCAAGATAGCTACTAATAACGGAAAGCATGCAAGATCACAAATAACATAGACATGATAGAATTGTTGGAATTATGCCCTAGAGGCAATAATAAAGATGTTATTATTATAATTCTTGTTCATGATAAAGTTTATATTCCATGCTAGAATTGTATTAAGCGGAAACATTAATACTTGTGTGGTTTGTGAACAACGCCGTGTTCCTAGTACGCCTCTATGGACTAGCTCATTGATCAATGATGGTTAAGGTTTCCTAACCATACACATGAGTTGTCAATTGATAATGAGATCATATCATTGGGAGAATGATATGGTGGACAGACCCAAACTAAGCGAAGCAATTAGATCGTGTCATCGTGTTCGTCTTTGCGAAGCTTTTCTTATGTCAAATATTGTATTCCTTAGACCATGAGATAATGCAACTCCCTGGTATCGGAAGAAAGCTTTGAGGTCATCAAACGTCATCCTATGAGAGGGTGATCATAAAGGTATCTCTCAGGTGATCGGAAAGTATCTGTTGGGTTGTATGTATCGAGATGGGATTTGTCCCTCCCAAGTCGGAGAGATATACTTCGGGCCCACTCGGTAATCGATATCAACACCGCTTGCAAGCATGTGGTTAAGGAGTTAATCACAAAGTGATATCGGATTACGGAACGAGTAAAGTACTTGCTGTGAACGAGATTGAACTAGGTATGACGGTACCGACGATCGAATCTCGGGCAAGTAAAATATCGCGAGACGAAGGGAATATATATATGGGATTGATTGAATCCTGGCATCGTGGTTCATCCGATATGATCATCGATGAATGTGTGGGAGTCAATATGGGTGCCCAGACCCCGCTGTTGATTATTGATAGAAGATCATGTCTGCATATTCTCGAACCCGCAGGGTCACACACTTAACGTGTCTCGACGCTAGGATAGATTGGATACTTGGTTTATGAATTTTTGTTCGGAGTCTCGGATGGGATTCGGGACATCACGAGAGGTTCCGGAGTGGTCCGGAGAATAAGATTCATATAAGGCAGTGCAGTTTTTGGAGTTCGGAATTGTTCCGGATTAATCGGTATTGTGCCGGAAGCTTCTAGAACCTTCCGGAAGGGAGCCAACGTGGTCCCACCTTCCGGGAGGGGGCATGGGCCTATGAGGGAGTGTCCTGGCCGCATTGGGACAGGGGCACAAGGCCCCATAGGGCCCAGCCGATCCTAGAGAGTTTAAATCGTTTAAACTAGAGATAAGATAAGATAGGGTTTCTAGATAGGGTTTCTAGTTTAAATCGTTTAAACTAGAGATAGGCTTGGAGGATGGGCAAGGGCTGGCCGCACCCCCCCCCTCTATATATAGAGGGCTGGTGCGCCCCCTTCCCCCCTGCTACACACCTTCCTCCAAACCCTAGTTGCCCTGCTGCCCTTCCTCTCTCCCTCCCGACTGTTTGTAGGCGAAGCCCTGCGGCAGAAATTCTCCACCATATACACCACGCCGTCGTGTTGTAGATCCAATCCATCTCTCCACCATACTTGCTGGTCCGAGGAAGGAGGAGACGTCGAGGTGCTGCACGTGTGCATCTCACGGAGGCACCGCCACTTGTGGTGCTAGATCGGATCGGATCGCGAGGAGGAGAAGCGAGTACGACTACATCACCCACGTTCCGACGAACGTTCCGCTGTGCGAATCTTCAAGGGTATGAAGATCTAATCCAATCTATCTCGTTGTCTGCATCTCCTAGATTAGATCTTGGCTTTCCCTCTGTTCGCTTCCGTAGAAAATTTTGATTTACTATGCTGCGAAACCCCTTCAGTGGTATCAGAGCTAGATCTATGCGTAGATGTGATTCACGAGTAGAACGCAACATGGTTGTTGCGGGCGTTGATGTTTTTTGTTGCAAGCCTCTTGTTTGTGTTCTTCTTATGACGCGGGATAGTGAGATTGAAGCAGTCCAGGCCAACCTTACGCGACATCGTTCGCGAGACCGGCTCCGCACTTGACGTGTGGCTTGTACCACACATGCGGCTGGTGGATGTCAGTTTCTCTCACTATAGTTGTCATGGGATTAACACCGGAGTTTGGCAACCATAATATCACCGTTGTGGCTTTCCGTAGGTAAGAATCGTTCACAGCATCTACTCCCATAAGCCACGTAAAACATGCAACAACAAAGTAGAGGCGTCTAACTTGTTTTTGCAGGGAGTGTTTTCTGTGATATGGTATGGCCCAAGATGTGATGTGTATATTGTATGCGATGATCATGTTTTGTAATGTTTCACGACTTGCATGTCGATGAGTACACAACCGGCAGGAGCCATATGGTTGTCTTTATAATTGTGTATGACCTACGAGTCAACTTCTTATACGCCATGTAATAGCTTTACTTTATCGCTAAGTAGTTAGCAATAGTTGTAGTTGCTACTCGTGGTGGAGGCAATCATGGTGGAGTGATGGAGATCATGCCGGAACGCATAAGATGGAGATCATTGCGCGAAGATTGGCTATACCATGTCACATAAAGTTATATGCATGTGATGTTTATCCTTTTATGTATCTTATTATGCTTAGATCACGACGGTAACATTATAAGATGATTCCTCACTTAAAGATCAAGATAAAAACTGTGTTCTCCCCAAGTATGCACCGTTGCGAAAGTTCGTCGTGTCCAAGCATCACGTGATGATCGGGTGCTATAAACTCTACGCTCACATACAACGGGTGCAAGCCAGTTTTGCACACGCGGAAATACTTGGGTCTAACTTGACGAGCCTAGCATGTACAGACATGGCCTCGGAACACATGAACCGAAAGGTTAAGCATGAGTCATATGAATGATATGATCGACACTTCGTTGTCCACCATTGAAACCACATCTCTTCTCGTGAAGATCGGATTAGGTGTGGTGAATTTGGATCGTGTTCACTAAACAACTTGAGGGATGTTGAATTTAGTGGGAGTTCATCTAGTAATTTGATTAAGTTGAACTATTTATCATGAACATAGTCTAAATTGTACTTGCAAATACTGTAGATCACATGGCCAAGTCCAACTTCAACTTCAACGTTTTTGCTGAGAAAGAAAAGCTTAGAAACAATGGGTCTAACTTCACCAACTGGTTCCACAATCTAAGAATCATTCTGTCTGGCGGACAAAAGGACTATGTCCTTGAGAAAGCGTTAGGTACCCCCCCTGCTGCAACTGCGCCGGCTGATGAGAAAGCTGTCTATCAGTCGCGCAAAGATGATTATGGTGTGATTAAGAGCACCATGTTGTTTGCTATGGAACCGGAACTTCAAAATCGTTTTGAAAACTATCCCGGGCCCTTTGAGATTCTCGAGGAGCTGAAAACCATGTTTCAGACTCAGGCCCGTTCTGAGAGATATGAGATCTCTGAGAAGTTCTTTAACTGCAAGATGGAGGAAGGGAGTTCCGTTAGTGAGCACGCCATTAAGATGTCGGGCTACACTCAACGCCTTGAGCAACTGGACTGCAAGATTCCAGAGGAGCTCAAGATTGACAGGGTTCTGCAATCACTCCCTCCCAGCTACAAAAGTTTTGTAGTGACTCATAATCAGATTGGTTCCACTGATACGATCACCGAGCTCTTCGCAAAGCTGAAGGCTGCGGAGGTGGACATCAAGAAGGATAATCATGTGTTGATGGTCAACAAGCCCTCCTTTAAGAAAGTTAAAGGTGCAAAGAAGCCCTTCAAGAAAGGTGGCGGCAAGCGCGTTGCCCCTGCTGAGAAGAAGCTCAAGTCTGGTCCTAAGCCGGACACTGAGTGCTTCTATTGCAAGGACAAGGGTCACTGGAAGCGCAACTGTCTGAAGTACTTAGCGGACAAGAAGGCTGGCACCATCAAAGGTATATTTGATATACATGTTATTGATGTTTTCCTTACTAGCCCTCGTTGTAGTGCCTGGGTATTTGATACCGGTTCAGTTGCTAACATTTGTAACTCAAAACAGGAGCTACGGAATAGACGGCGGCTTGCGAGGGATGAGGTGACGATGCGCGTTGGCAACGGATCAAGAGTTGATGTGATGGCCGTCGGCACGCTCTCCTTAGTTTTACCTTCGGGATTAGTTTTAAACCTTAATAAATGTTATTATGTGCCTGCGTTGAGCATGAACATTATTTCTGGATCGTGTTTATTGCAAGACGGTTATTCATTTAAATCGGAGAATAATGGTTGTTCTATTTATATGAGTACCATCTTTTATGGTCATGCACCTATTGTGAATGGTTTATTTCTTCTAAATCTCGAAAGGGATGAAACACACATCCATAACATTGAGGCTAAGAGATGCAAAGTAGATAGTGATAATACTACTTATTTGTGGCACTGTCGTCTAGGTCATATTGGTGTAAAGCGCATGAAGAAACTCCATTCTGATGGACTTTTGGAGTCTCTTGATTTTGAATCATTTGACACATGCGAACCATGCCTCATGGGCAAGATGATCAAAACCCCGTTCTCCGGTATGATGGAGCGAGCAACGGACTTGTTGGAAATCATACATACCGATGTATGCGGACCGATGAGTGTTTCGACGCGTGGTGGATATCGCTATTTTCTCACTTTTACCGATGACTTAAGTAGATATGGGTATATCTATTTAATGAAACATGAATCTGAAACGTTTGAAAAGTTCAAAGAATTTCAGAATGAAGTGGAGAACCATCGTAACAGAAAGATTAAGTTTCTACGATCCGATCGTGGGGGCGAATATTTGAGTTATGATTTTCTCACGCATCTCAAAGCAAGTGGAATCGTTTCACAACTCACGCCACCCGGAACACCACAGCGCAATGGTGTGTCTGGACGCCGGAATCGAACCCTATTAGATATGGTCCGATCGATGATGTCTCTTACTGATTTGCCGTTATCATTTTGGGGTTATGCATTAGAAACCGCTGCATTCACTTTAAATAGGGCTCCATCTAAATCCGTTGAGACGACACCGTATGAACTGTGGTTTGGTGCTAAACCTAAGTTGTCGTTTCTTAAAGTTTGGGGATGCGAAGCTTACATCAAGAAGTTGATGCCGGACAAGCTCGAACCCAAAGCGGAGAAATGCGTCTTCATAGGATACCCTAAGGAAACTATTAGGTATACCTTCTATCACAGAACCGAAGGCAAGGTGTTTGTCGCAAAGAACGGTTCCTTTCTTGAGAAGGAGTTTCTCTCGAAAGAAGTGAGTGGGAGGAAAGTAGAGCTAGACGAGGTTATTGAACCTTCTCTTGAATTGGAGAGTAGCGCAGCACCTGAAATTGTTCCAGTGCCGCCTGCACCAACAATAGAGGAAGCTAATGACAAGGATCATGAAGCTTCGGATGCTGCTGCTACTGAACGTTGCAGGTCGACAAGGTCGCGTGCCCCTCCTGAGTGGTACGGCAACCCTGTCTTGACTGTCTTGTTAGTAGAAGACAATGAACCTACGAACTATGAGGAAGCGATGATGAGCCTAGACTCTGAGAAATGGCTAGAAGCCATGAAATCCGAATTGGGATCCATGAGCGAAAACCAAGTATGGACTTTGGTGGACCCTCCTAGCGACCGAAAGGCCGTTGAGTGCAAATGGATCTTCAAGAAGAAAACGGACGCGGATGGTAATGTTACCATCTATAAAGCACGGCTTGTCGCAAAAGGTTTTCGACAAGTTCAAGGTGTTGACTACGATGAGACTTTCTCTCCCGTAGCGATGTTTAAGTCCATTCGGATTTTATTAGCAATTGCTGCGTTTCATGATTATGAAATATGGCAGATGGATGTCAAGACTGCGTTCCTCAATGGCAACATTGATGAAGAGTTGTATATGATGCAACCCGAAGGTTTTGTCGATCCTAAGGATGCTGATAAAGTATGCAAACTTCAGCGTTCCATTTATGGACTGAAGCAAGCATCTCGGAGTTGGAACCTTCGTTTTGATCAAGTGATCAAGAGCTTTGGATTTGTTCCAAATTGCTATGAAGCTTGCATCTACAAGAAAGTGAGTGGGAGCTCGGTGACGTTTCTGGTACTATATGTGGATGACATATTGATTATTGGAAATGACATCAACATGCTTAACGATGTGAAGAGTTATTTGAACAAGTGTTTTTCAATGAAAGACCTAGGTGAAGCTGCTTATATATTGGACATCAAAATCTATAGAGATAGACAAAGACGCCTGATAGCTTTAAGCCAGAGTACATACCTAGACAAAGTTCTGAAAAGGTTCAGAATGGATAAGGCATTGAAAGGTTCAGTGCCTATGTTGTCAGGTAAGATATTGAGCAAGGCTCAGTGTCCAGCTACGGTAAATGATAGGGAAGCTATGAGCAAAGTGCCTTATGCCTCGGCCATAGGTTCCATCATGTATGCCATGCTGTGTACTAGACCGGATGTGTCCAATGCTCTTAGTTTGACGAGCAGATATCAAAGTGATCCAGGAGTGGAACACTGGACAGCCGTGAAGAACATCCTAAGGTACCTAAATAGGACTAAAGAAATGTTCTTAGTCTATGGGGGTGATGAACAGCTCGTCGTAAAAGGTTATGTCGATGCTAGTTTCGACACCGACAAGGATGATTGTAAATCTCAGACAGGATACGTGTATATTTTGAATGGAGGAGCTGTGAGCTGGAGAAGCTGCAAGCAAAGCGTGATCGCGGGATCTACAGTAGAAGCGGAATACATGGCTGCTGCAGAAGCGTCAAGTGAAGGAGTTTGGATCAGAAACTTCATCACTGAGCTTGGCGTGGTTCCAAGTGCATTGGACCCACTGGAGATATTGTGCGACAACACTGGCGCCATAGCACTCGCTAAGGAACCAAGATATCATCCAAAGACCAAGCATATCAACCGCAAGTTTCATATAATCCGAGATTATATAGCAGATGGAGATCTGAAGATCAGCAAAGTACATACAGATCTGAATGTCGCAGATCCATTGACTAAACCTCTTCCACGTGTAAAACATGATCAGCACCTCAGTGCCATGGGTGTGAGATTGTTGCCAAATGTAAACTA
Organism: Avena sativa; assembly: GCA_916181665.1. Classification (NCBI taxonomy): domain Eukaryota; kingdom Viridiplantae; phylum Streptophyta; class Magnoliopsida; order Poales; family Poaceae; genus Avena; species Avena sativa. The sequence continues at coordinate 450,073,465 of OV702295.1, read as the reverse complement.
GATTATTGACTCTAGTGCAAGTGGGAGACTGTTGGAATTATGCCCTAGAGGCAATAATAAAGATGTTATTATTATAATTCTTGTTCATGATAAAGTTTATATTCCATGCTAGAATTGTATTAAGCGGAAACATTAATACTTGTGTGGTTTGTGAACAACGCCGTGTTCCTAGTACGCCTCTATGGACTAGCTCATTGATCAATGATGGTTAAGGTTTCCTAACCATAGACATGAGTTGTCAATTGATAATGAGATCATATCATTGGGAGAATGATATGGTGGACATACCCAAACTAAGCGAAGCAATTAGATCGTGTCATCGTGTTCGTCTTTGCGAAGCTTTTCTTATGTCAAATATTGTATTCCTTAGACCATGAGATAATGCAACTCCCTAGTATCGGAAGAAAGCTTTGAGGTCATCAAACGTCATCCTATGAGAGGGTGATCATAAAGGTGTCTCTCAGGTGATCGGAAAGTATCTGTTGGGTTGTATGTATCGAGATGGGATTTGTCCCTCCCAAGTCGGAGAGATATACTTCGGGCCCACTCGGTAATCGATATCAACACCGCTTGCAAGCATGTGGTTAAGGAGTTAATCACAAAGTGATATCGGATTACGGAACGAGTAAAGTACTTGCTGTGAACGAGATTGAACTAGGTATGACGGTACCGACGATCGAATCTCGGGCAAGTAAAATATCGCGAGACGAAGGGAATATATATATGGGATTGATTGAATCCTGGCATCGTGGTTCATCCGATATGATCATCGATGAATGTGTGGGAGTCAATATGGGTGCCCAGGCCCCGCTGTTGATTATTGATAGAAGATCATGTCTGCATATTCTCGAACCCGCAGGGTCACACACTTAACGTGTCTCGACGCTAGGATAGATTGGATACTTGGTTTATGAATTTTTGTTCGGAGTCTCGGATGGGATCCGAGACATCACGAGAGGTTCCGGAGTGGTCCGGAGAATAAGATTCATATAAGGCAGTGCAGTTTTTGGAGTTCGGAATTGTTCCGGATTAATCAGTATTGTACCGGAAGCTTCTAGAACCTTCCGGAAGGGAGCCAACGTGGTCCCACCTTCTGGGAGGGGGCATGGGCCTATGAGGGAGTGTCCTGGCCGCATTGGGCCAGGGGCACAAGGCCCCATAGGGCCCAGCCGATCCTAGAGAGTTTAAATCGTTTAAACTAGAGATAAGATAAGATAGGGTTTCTAGATAGGGTTTCTAGTTTAAATCGTTTAAACTAGAGATAGGCTTGGAGGATGGGCAGGGGCTGGCCGCACCCCCCTCTATATATAGAGGGCTGGTGCGCCCCCTTCCCCCCTGCTACACACCTTCCTCCAAACCCTAGTTGCCCTGCTGCCCTTCCTCTCTCCCTCCCGACTGTTTGTAGGCGAAGCCCTGCGGCAGAAATTCTCCACCATATACACCACGCCGTCGTGTTGTAGATCCAATCCATCTCTCCACCATACTTGCTGGTCCGAGGAAGGAGGAGACGTCGAGGTGCTGCACGTGTGCATCTCACGGAGGCACCGCCACTTGTGGTGCTAGATCGGATCGGATCGCGAGGAGGAGAAGCGAGTACGACTACATCACCCACGTTCCGACGAACGTTCCGCTGTGCGAATCTTCAAGGGTATGAAGATCTAATCCAATCTCTCTTGTTGTTTGCATCTCCTAGATTAGATCTTGGCTTTCCCTCTGTTCGCTTTCGTAGAAAATTTTGATTTACTATGCTGTGAAACCCCTTCAAGAATCAATGAACAATCTGAAATAGCATCTCAATATCCATCGGATCCCCACAAACACAACATGTAGGATTACTAATAGATGATCTTGATCATGAATGGAGCTCACAAGATCTAAACATGATAGCACAAAGGAGGAGAACCAACCATCTAGCTACTACATGGACCTGTAGTCCAGAGATGAACTACTCACGCATCACACCGGAGGCAGGCATGGTGATGAAGAAGGCCTCCAGGGTGATCTCTCCCCTCCGGCAGGGTGCCGGGAAGAGCTTCAGATCCCTCCCGATCTAGGGATGGAGATGGCGGCGGCTGTAGACTCTTTCGTGGAATTTTGATTGCGTACTCAGGGTTTTTGTCTCGGAGGCAATATATAGGCAAAGGGGCAAGGTTAGTGGAGAGCCAGGGGGCCCACACCCCTAGTGGCACGGCTAGGGCTGGCCGCGCCACCACCAGGTGTGGACGCCCTGGTTCCCCTCTTTGTCTCCCCTCCGGACTCCGTATTCCTTCTGGTGAAATATTGACTTGGGCTTTTGTCCGGTCCAATTTCGAGAATATTTCCTTACTAGCTTTTTTTGAAACCAAAAACAGCAGAAAACAGGCAACTAGCACTATGGCATCTTGTTAATAGGTTAGTTCTAGAAAATATGTAAAAATATTCTAAAGTGTGGACAAAACATAAGAAAGTAGATATAAAACAAGCATGAAACATCAAAAATTATAGATACGTTTACAACGTATCATGGTGGAGCTACCCATCGGCAAGGGTGGCGACGTCTGACCCGGAGGAAGGCGGGGCGGAGGGCAGGGAGACGATGGTGCGAGCGCGTCACTCGGGAAGTGCTATTGGCGGCTCTATGGGCCTGATCTAGGCCCGTTCTAGGCCTACGTGGCGGTGACGCTGGCCAACGGGGGAGCATGCGAGGACGAGGGCGGGGAGAAGCCCTAGGCGACACTGCCTAGGAGAGGTACAAAGGCGCAAGGTAGGGGAGGCGTGGCTTCTCTGCGGGCCTAACTTGGGCCTGGGATGGGCTACCAGGGCTGCGCCACGGACGAGCATGGATGGAAGGACAACACGCTTACGTGGTGATGGTGGTGGCCGGCCTACTGGCTGTGGAAGAAAGGAAGATGGTGCGGGCTCCCCGTTTCGGCCGATGAAGGAAGAGGTGGTGGTGGCGACGACGAGCTTTTCAGGAGCATTGGCACGCCGATGGATGTTTGCGCCTTGCTTGGCCGTGCATAGCTGGAGAAGAACGGCATCGTTGTGGGGTGTTGCATCCTCCCGTCGACTGCGCAGATGAGGAAGAAGCTGCAGAAATGGGGTAGTGCGCCTGGCTGTTCTGCGCCTGTAGGGGCAAGTGAGCATGGTCGTGGAGGCGATTACAATGGAGGGTTGCTACGGCATGTGGGTGGCTGGACGAACCATGGGTTAGGGTGGGTGAGGTTGTCGGTGAAAAACGCACTCTGGTTGTGGCCGGAGTTGCCATTGACGGCGGCTACGGGCGTCACTGCCTTGTTGAAGGCATTGGTATGCAGCTATCACCTTCCCCTTCCCAACATGCTCTAGGGAAAACCCAGATTTGGTCTCCAAATCGGATCATGGCGGCGCTAGCTGGTGTCGTGTCCCTTCTTGAGGGCATCATTCTTGGAGGTGGATTCGGTCAGAGGGACATGTGGTTCGTGGAGGTATGGGACGGTTTTCGACTACAGGAGCCCCCTCCACATGCAAGGAGCGTCAGATGAGCCCTTTGTTCTTTGCTCGTGGGCTTAGAGAGGCACGTGTCCTTCTATCTTGGCATGTCGTCCCTCTCTAGCGTCGTCGAGGTTGGCCCAAAAGCTCTTGGCAGATCCGATCAATGCGGTGGTTTTTGGTGCGCACTTGGAGCGGAGTTGCTCGGGTGCCCGGCTGGGTGTGTCGTGTGTTTCTCCTTTGGCGTTTTGTATGTCCTGTGGGGTTCTAGGTGTGACTTGCTGTTGTTAGGGTTTTTGCCGAGTTTTTCTCAAATAAACCAAGCAGTCTGTTTTCTATCTATTCATTAGATTTAGCGGTTCTCCTTCTAACATTCAAAAAAAATGACCGGAGGGAATAATATTTTTCTGTTCTTTTTTAAACCAGTCCGAATTATTCATGTCTTCCCTTGGGCAATACTCCCTTCTTCTAGAAATATAGACATTTTATCTTCGTGAAACGAACGTATCTAGATTACTTTTGTGTATAGATTCAGAATGAGTCTCTACACTAGTGTCTATACGCTAAAAGATACCTAGATACATTCGTTTCACAAAACTAAAATGTCTTATATTTCTAAACAGAGCACGTATGAACAAAGCTAGCTAATCAATTGAACCTGCACACGATCGCCGGAAAGGTACGCAACATCAGAGGTGCATGCATTTAAACCAGCGAGACGTCCAAGCGGAAGCCAGGCCCATCTGAGCATCTCGCGGCCCAACAAAGAAGGTATGGCCTAACTCAGAGTGGCAGCGCAGTAAAGACGCTGAACAAACTAAACAACCTGGTTAGTTTGACGTTTCGGTAATACTGAGTAGTAAGCAGATACAGACCCCTAGACGAAGAGATCCGAGGTTGAAGAGTCTAAATCGCTGTGGAGCCTCCTAGCTAGATAAGTTTATTGTTTCTTAATTATAAGCATGCGCCTCTGGTCCTAAGATGGCATTTTACATTGCAGCGCCGTCAATATCCAGTCCGGCTGTGTTAGGCAATGATTATAAACAAAAGAGCCAAGGTCGAGCACCGTCAATATCCGTGTGTCAACTATGCGTGTGTACTTGCTGTCTGCCTTCCACCAGTCTATGTATAAACTTGGCCCCGCGTCATATGTTCTTCTTTGATCGCGAAACTTAATGCAAATATGGTTCTCAGCTGATATGTTCGTGCCTATAACACAGATTCAACCAAATCTCAAGTACTCCCTCCGTCCCAAAATAAGTGACGTGGGTTTGTCTAGATTCGAATGTATCTAGACACGTTTTATATATAGATACATTTAAATCTAGACAAACTCAAGTCACTTTTTTTGGGACGGAGGGAGTATTAACTATAGCAAAACGATTTGCCAATAGTATGACATGAAATCCTCCCTAGTTTTCTTTATGGTTCCTTAGCAACACGAAATAGTATGCAAATTAGGTCTACAGCTTGGCAATGCAAGGCACTGACTCCTGGTACTTCCAATATATCACCTTTCTTAGACTCCACTGTAGCAACCTTCTTCGATTTGTCTCTCCACAAAATCAGAAGGATTAGGACCCTAAGTAAAATAAATACACAACCAATAAATGATCAAAACATTCATCATACTACTAGAGATAAATTAATATTCCTCCAACCCAAAATACTTGTCATGGATTTGAGATGCACATTTTAGTATCATGTATCCTAGACAAATCTGTGACAAGTAAAATTCATGGCGGATGGAGTACCAAACAAGATGTGCCATTACCTCGTACATACGTCTTACATAGGCCTCATCAGCTTCCAGTTGTAAAGACAAGCAACCATTTGGGATGCACGTTTTAGTGTGTAGATATCACGTATCCTAGACAAATATGTGACTAGTAAAATTCAGGGCGGAGGAAGTACCAAACAAGATGTGCCATTACCTCGCACACATGTCTTACAGAGGCCTTTTCAGCTTCCAGCTATAAAGACAAGTAACCATTTGGAATGCACGTTTTAGTGTGTAGATATCACGTATCCTAGACAAATCCGTGACTAGTAAAATTCATGGCGATGGGAGTACGAAACAAGATGTGTCATTACCTCGTACATACATCTTACACAGGCCTCCTCAGCTTCCAGCTGTAAAGACGAGCACCCAACAATGAATGAAGAGGCAAAAAAAATATCAAGTACCACTTGCCAGGAAATCATCATACTTACTTCAGCACGAGTATATCCCAAATCTTCCTTTGGTCCATTGTAAGAAAACATGCCCCTGAAACGACAAGCTTCGGATAGACCACCACTGTACACAGCAGCCTTGGGGTGAAGCACATTCCTCAAACAAGCATAGCAACCTATTGCTGAAAATAAGCCCAAATGACCAGAGGCATACACACAAATGATAATAGTCAACGGCAATAGAACACATGCATGCAGTCATTACACATGGATGTGCACGAACCAGTTTGAGATATTACAAATGTAAAAGCTCAAGCAGGGGCTGGCATGTAGCTACCACATAGGCTACAACAGGGGAGGCTACAACAACAGGGGCAGCTAGCTCGGAGGAGGCGCCAAAGCACATCCTCGGTACATACCTATCTACTCTCTCCGTTTTATAATATAAGACGTTTTACCTTTATGAATGGAGTATATCTAGACTCCTTTTAGTGTGTAAGTTCATCTAGATTTGGAGTGAACCTACACACTAAAAGGGGTTTAGATACACTTCATTTACAAAGCTAAAACATCTTATATTTTGAAACGGAGGGAGTACATCCTAGTTTGTTACTCCCCCCAATTCAAGAAAAAAGTGAGGTCCTGGGTACTTCAAAAAGTAACTTCGACAACTAGTTCCTGTTGCACAATAAGTATGTATAGCAACCAACTAAAAATAGAATACTCTGAAATTACTTCTTGAGACAAATCAATGCATATGATTCTGAAGCTCTCAACCTAAATGTTTAAAACAACATTGGTGGTCATAGTTTTATATGTTCAAATGTAAATTTTGTTTGTACCGGAGAGAACATTTGACTGCTTTCAATGTCACTACAGCCAGTTACGCCAGGCAATCGCATGTATCAGTAGATTAGACATCTCAGACTACACAATCAAGCATAATGGATTAGATACCACAAAAGGGGCAAACAATCAGTTAATGTAGAAATCATATGCTAGAGCCAGAGAACACATAAGTTAGGATAGAGTATAGAATACCATCAGAAGAATCAACCCTGCAGATACAGCTGACCACCAACTCTCCTTGTCCTGTTCGAACAAGTTCAGCAAAGAACAATAGATTATCGAGGTCACAGTTAGAACCATCGACTCCTTTGGTATTTGTAGTGAAGTTGATATGATAGTAAATCCCATCACTAACAGCATCATGAAAATATTTGTAGCGCCCAAGACGTTGGAGCTTATATGCAAGATCCTAAAATTAGAAGAATGAATCTGATCAGCAATTAACTGCTACATGAATAGTTAAGACACTAAAACACAGTGCAGCCCAGGAGGCAGCAGGACGGCTGAGGACAGGAAGGAGGGAAAAGAGCGAACCCCCAAAAGGTTGTGATCGTCATTATACTTATCCACCAAAGCTTTTACCAACTGGAGCATCGAACAACGGCGTTCATCAATTGGTATTGTTTTCAAGCGTCTCTTCCTTGTGCCATCAGGCCAATAAAGCTCTTGCCATATAGCCATCTCCGGTGTCCACTTATCCTCTTGAGAAACCGAACCCTCCTCCACTTAGATAAGAGAATCCAATATTGTTAGCAGACTGTACTTCACAGCAAGCTTGCTTAATCTGTTACACTATCAGAAGGTTGTTGAATAGGACCAAACAGCACCAATTAACTCAAACTAGTTGAATGCCCGTGCGTTGCCACGGCTAAATATCAACCTAAATACATTGATTAACCCATCTACAATTTTACTGGGTGGACATTTTGGTAGAGCATCTCTATGAGAAGGATAGTAGCTGAAGAAGGCATTTGTTTCTTGCATAGGCCACTAATCAAAACATTATACTTCCTCCGTCCGAAAAAGGATGTCAAAGATTTTCTAGATTCACATATATCTACACGTATTTTAGTGCATTTTGGTAGGACATATTCATATTACACCCGGGTGTAGTTACACCCTTACGTGTTTCACACTATATAGGCAGTATCTACCATACCGAAAGGTATGTATATGTAGTATGAAGTATATAAGAATATTTGGGCAGTATATATACTATTTTTTTGATAGTATGTAATTTTTATTCACATACTTCTTTTATACGTACAAATATGACGTATTTTATATATATATAGTGCAAACTATGGGTGGACTTGCAATTTTTTCAACTAACTTGCTTGTAAGTATCTTAGATATAGTATATGAACATACTCCAATAGATAAAGTATTACAAATACTTCCGTAAGGTAGTATATGAGACATGGGTGTAGTTACACCCGGGAGTAAGAAGTATTTTTCCTATAGATAAAGTATTACAAATACATGTAGGTATTATCTATCATACCAAAGAGTATGTACGCGTAGTATGAAGTATTATAAGACTATTTAGTAGTATATATACTACTTTTGAGGTAGTATGTATACGTTTTTCACATACTCTTATTTTACGTATAATTATGAAGGGTATTTCGGAAATATAGCGCAAACTATGGCTACGCTTGCATTTTTTTCACGTAACTTGATTTGAAGTATCTTAGATGTAGTATATGAACATACTCAAACCGATAAAGTATTACGTATACTTTCGTATGGGAGTATATAAGACGTGAGTGTAACTACACCCGGGAGTAAGAATGATTTTTCATATATATATATATATATGTGTGTGTGTGTGTGAATGTAGACAAATATGTGACATCTTTTTACGGATGGAGAGATTATATGTTAATATTAGGAATAAGTTGCGTCGCTGGTGCTCTCACGGTTAAGCAAGACCACTCTAACTTTCCCAGGACAAGTAAGACCATGAATCAAGACACAAAATGTGATCACATCAGGACTAACCCTCTCTCTATCATTTCCACAAGCAAATTAAATCTAATTTCCGAAGCAATGATGATAGCCCTGTCAACAAATAGAACCAATGTTCTGCTGATTGGAGAGTTCCATTGACTTTGCCCAAACTGGTATTCCTAGACGCGTGCGTGCAGAGCGGTTCACTGCAAATGCCCCAGTCTAGGGACAACAAGCCCGAATGTGAGCCTCTGTAGTGAACATAGCTCATAGCAAGTCTGGCGCCTCCAGCTCTAGGTCAAACTCCACCTACCGGTAGCACATTCACACAAAATTAGATGAATGAATCACCGCGGGTAGGGCACAAGTCAAGTTCATAGACAAATCATGCAGCAACAGGTAGCGGCGCGCACACACACGAATCGGTTCACGTCTTCAGGAAACGATGCACTGATGCAGTTAGCTGGCATCGTGTCCCTCCCAAGAGTATGTCCTCGAGGCCAACACCATGCGACCACTGCGATTGTCTCCCAAGTCGACCCTAGGTCGCCCTCACGATCACGACAGCAAGGAACGAATTCACCGCTCGTGCAAGTTCGCCGCTCATCGCCGCGCTCGAGCGCACCGCCAGGGACCCTGCGCGAGGGGATTGCGAGTTGCGACCGATCAGAATAGATGATTGGGACCCTAAGGAACATTAGATTTGAAGATGAGTTCCAGTCGGAATAGGTGTAGGATCGAGTTGGATTGTATTTTTTTAGGACTAAGAAAAAACAACTTTTGAATGAAAATCGTTGGTAGGACTTAAAGTTTGCCTAAAAGTCAACCGACATAACCCTAGTCGCAGGTTGCCCCTTCACTTAATCTTAAATTCTTATTATGTTTTAATTTGATCTACTCTTGTATTTATCATTTTTTTATTTCATCTATTATTTTAGACTCTGTTTTTATTTATTTCCAAAAAAGTTGGCAGCTTTATTTATTTCCAAATCTACAGATCACAATCCTGAGAGAAATCCTCAACTTCATAAATCATAACTCATCTCAAAATTGAACCGAAGTAAAATAGTCACAACTTAGGATTATATGCGTGGATTCGGCGCTTCTATCTTTTTTTGACACATATAACTAAATAGATATATGGCCGTCTTATCTATTTTTTGCCTGAACAAACTTTGTTGCTGCTGCTTTGTTGTTGGAGCGATAACTTGAGAGAGATTGAATAAGTAGGAGACGTTTTTCTTTGTTGTGTGGTTTGCTGCAGCTGATTGCTAGCTCGCGACTATAATTGTTGTGGCTAACTGTGAGAGATTGTGTGAGAGAAAGAGTGAGACACTGAATAGACATGCAAGCTGTGTCGTTCCTGCCATGTCTCTTCCGGTCTCATCCGGCCCAAAGCGCCATTACTCTTCCCCTTGCCCAAATTTTGATAGCTGCTTTGTCTCCTTCAGTCCATCTGCCGATTTCTCCTGCCGGAGAACAAATGAAATTTTGATAGAGCAGGAGCAGAACATGAGTGAGAAGAGCTGCCGCGCACGGTCGCGAGATCCTCGACATCCAGGTAGTAGTTGTCAATACCAAAGTACATGACGACTGTGCAAAGCTCGACCAGCCTCTCCTTGTGCAGGTCACACGCCATGGTCCGCTGGCCCTGCTTCCCGTCCTTGCTCATGTCGTCCTGCTCGCCAGAACTTGAATAAGAAATTTGAAGACGGAACAATTGCACTTCAGACTTCAGAGACATCCAGCCCAGAAGAGTAAGAATGAAAATAGAAATTTGAGAACATAGAAGGAGAAGTGGCCTGACAGACGAACCTGAGTTGAAGATGTTGATGCCTGACGAACCTGCAGAGAGGTCGCGGCCGTGGCTGGTCTTGTCAGGGCAGCTGACCGTGGCGACGGTTGGGGTCCGTGGACCGCCCTCTCCAGCTCACCCAGACCAAGAGCCCCTCCAAAACTCCCCTGCAGAGCAGCACGCCGGAGATCTCCGGCACCTAGTCCTCTCCGCTTGCCCCATCCGGCTCCGACCAGTAGGCACCAGCCTCTCACGGTAGGGTCAAACTTAATCGAAACGTTTCTTCACTTCAGGGTGGCATGGTGGGTAAATAACTCAAAAACATAGGGGTATATATATATGGTAAATACTACCACGACCTACCAATCCATCAAGACCACAAGGCTTTTAATAGTAAAGATGTACTCGCTCCATACTGTTATGTGTCCCCGACCTCGGGGAACTTTGTTTCGATATATCTGTACATGTATGGATATCATGATGTTTTGGTGGCATCCCCGCGTTTAGCCAACTATTGATGTTAAAAAATAGATTGGTGCAGGAATGTATCTATATCAAGAAAATCACAACACAAATGATATTAGGTTGAGAATATGTCAATGAACTTCGTGTACAGCTCCACCGAGAAAAAAAACACAACAGAGGGGCGAGCAGAAGGTGAGCCAACCCACTGCTATGGCATATGTGAATGGACACATAGTAATCAGAAAAATAACAGAGATGACCTGCTCGCATTACTAGAAGTTGACTGCATCTCTTAAGAAAGTACCCATCTTACATTTTCAGAACCCAACTAGCTGGCTGCGCGGTTACTGCACTATTTTGATCAGTTAACAGGAGTTACTTTTCGAGCTATTCACCATTGTATAGTACATCAGGAGACAAGAGTTGTGCGGGTTCGCCTTGCTCAAATGGAGCCAATGGTTGAAATGAAATGCAGGTAATACCTAGAACACAAAGCTCTTTGCATAGCATATCTAGTCATTTTGTTAATTTTCATCTGTTCTTATGATTTGTGCACTATTTAAATAAACTAACAAATAAAGTTAAGAAATTATTCTGTAACTTTACTTGGTCCCATGAAAGGATTTTTAAAACAATAAATGTAGGCTGGTATTTTTTTTCACTTTTTCTATCAACATGACAGGTTTTCTATACTAAGAACTTGGGGGCATCCATTTTACCATGACGTAATGTAAAAAACTGTAATTTTATCTTCTGTATGGCCTAAATCACGGAAGTGTCATAAAAGCATCTGCACACAGAACGCAGAAGTAAACCAACGATAATCTAGATCAAAGTTGAGTAAAACTTCACATTTTTGGATCCAGATGGTGAGAAAGATATTCATTGATGGCCTTGTGAACTTCGTCTAGGCTACGGAATGGCCCATTCACATCAGGATATGTGTGGAAATATCAGGCATGATCAATCCTGGTGTAAAAACTGAGTGCCCATGCATGCTCTGTCCGAACCCAAATGTTGTCCTGCGTATAGGATGAGGAAGTGGCAGTTATGGACAATTCCTCCAATCTTGTGGTGTGAGCGACATCCGACAGTTGCAGGGGTTGTGCATCCACATCAAGCCTGGATTGGAGCAAGCAAGACTGATGCGCACAGACGAACGATTATCTGAATTATAGGAGATTATCATTGTGCAATGGCCAGCTAGGTAGAGACAAGGGGATAACTAGTACAAAAAATTTCCCTTTTAAAATCAGAAATCATCTACCGGTAACTTGCGACATGGATCCGACAGAAAGACATGAGAAATTATACGAGGGGATAACTTCCTTTCAGTCCAGGCGCGCTTCCTCCCGCGCGTATCGCTCCAAGGACCGGTCGCTGGCGGGTGGTCATCGTCATGACCATGGGAAGGGCCGCACTTCCGGCCGTTCCTCGGACGCTTACGGTGGCTACCGTCGCTCCTACAATGTGCAGCTGCCCTCCGTGGTCGTTCAGGAGATCTCCAAGGCTCCTCCCCTGCTGCAGCTGTTCGGTGATGCCACGAATAAGGCCCCCACCTCCCCTACGCAGCTCCAGTTGTGCGTTGCTTCCCTTCCTCCTGCTGTCGACGCTCTCCGGGGGACCTGCAGGGATTGGTCTACTGCCATTAAGGAGGTCCCACAAGCTCTCAAGCTTGGGTCCTCGCGACTTGCTTCGCCTCTCTCCCGTTCGGTCGTCGAGGCGCCGTGCCCAAGCTCGTGGGAGGTTTTCTCTGTGCTGGAGTCTTCCCTGCTGGATCCTCCCTCTCCAACCGCTACTGTGAGGTCTCCTTCGCTCCTTCTGCAAGACGAGGTCCCCGAGGTCTGGGATGCGGCCCCCGATGTTGACCAGGCTGATGTTGCGGCGGAACTCTCCCAGGTCTCGGTGACAGATGTTGATCAGGCGGATGCTGCGGCGGAGCTCTCCCTGGTCTCGGTGACAAATGCTACGAGCAACGCCTCTGTCCTTGTCGCCACCCCCGCTGTCCTCGGGCCCGGCGCTTAGCTCTGTCGAAGACCTTTTCAATCGCCCACAGGCCACAACAGCCTCTCCTGCCGTGTCACATACCTGCGACGCCGCGCGCCCGACAGAACAACGTTCAACCTTCCTCCGAAGCCAGGCCGAGTGCTCGCCTGGGCTCCAAGCCGAAGATTCATGCTTTGGACAAGGCCATCCATGTCTTGAATGCCAAGATGGGAGTTGCCTCTTTTGATGGAGGCTAGAAAGGCGTACATGAACAAGTAGAAGTCCCAGCTGCCTGGCAAGTCGATTGATGCCCTAGCCAAGCTTTTCAAGCTCAACATTCACAGCATGTCCGAGGCAAACGAGGCGCATATCGTTGGTGGGGGGGGGGGGGGGGGGGGGGGTCGGTCGGTTACGATCCTGCTGTTCAGGACGTGCTTGTTTAGACGGATGTGTCATCCTCTCCCTCCCCCATTTCTGCTCTTCTCTGTTTATCAGAATATCGCTTTGCTCTGCTCGTATGTGGTTAACTGCAAGGTTTTGTGTTGTTGTCTATTTAATCTACACAACTCGTCTACATGATCGATCCAAACCTCACCATCGCTGACTGGAATACTCGTGGGTTAAACGACCAAGGCCGCAAAGACACTGTCCACGCTTTCCTTGCGGACACCCAATGTCATATCGCATGCATTCAAGAGACCAAGCTCGATTTTATAGATCATCAAACTACGGCCTATGTTGGCGGTTACAAGCTTCGTTCGTTCGCACATTGATACATTGCAAATGTATCTATAATTTTTGATGTTCCATTCTTGGTTTTATCCACTTTCTTGTGTTTTGTTTCAACTTTGAAGTACTTTTCATATGATTTCTTGGACTAACCTATTAACAAGAGACACAGTGTCAGCTGTCTGTTTTCTGCTGTTTTTGGTTCTAGGAAAGTCAAAAAATAAATATTCTCGGAATTGGACGGGACAAAAGCCAAAGTGCCAATTTTTCCGGAAGTCATCAAGTGCCAGAATACGAGACGGAGAGGGGCCAGGGGGCCACCACACCACCTGGCCCGCGCCAGGGGGTGGTGTGGCCACTCCCGGCACCCCTCGGCCTCTCCTTCCGCCTATATATTGCCCTCGGGACGAAAACCCTAAGGACCCGATCAAAAATCCACGAAAGAGTCTGTAGCCGCCGTCATCTCCATCCTTAGATCGGGAGGGATCTGAAGCTCTTCCCGGCACCCTGCCGGAGAGGGGAATTCACCCTGGAGGCCTTCTTCATCACCATGCAAGCCTCCGGTGTGATGCGTGAGTAGTTCATCCTTGGACTACGGATCCATGTAGTAGCTAGATGGCTAGTTCTCCTCCTTTGTGCTTTCATGTTTAGATCTTGTGAGCTCCGTTCATGATCAATATCATCTATTTGTAATTCTGCATGTTGTGTTTGCGGGGATCCGATGGATATTGAGATGCTATTTCAGATTGATTATTGATTCTATCATGTCTTTGTTATTTGTGATCTTGCATGCTTTCCGTTGTTAGTAGCTATCTTGGCCAAGTAGATGCTAGCAACTCCAAGAGTTAGTATTTATGCTCGATAGTGGGTTCATGCCTCTGGTAATTTGGGGAAGTGACAGAAATCTCTAAGGTACTAGATGTGTTGTTGCTACTAGAGAGAAAACAACAATCCTTTGTTCATAGAACAATCGTATTGTTTACTTTACACGCAGTTCGTAAAGCAATAATCTGTTGCTTGCAACTTAATACTGAAGGGGGTTCGGATGATAACCTGAAGGTGGATTATTAGTCATAAATGCAGTTGGATGGCGGTCTATGTATAATGTTGTAATGCCCAATCAAGTCTCAAAGGAGTCAAGATGATTAGTATATGCATGTATTGCTTTCTCGATGTTTGTCAATTGCCCCGCTGTAATTTGTTCACCCAGCATGTTATCTATCTAAGGAGAGCCACCTCTAGTGAACTATGGATCCCGGTCCTTGTCTTTTACATACAATCTACAAACTGTTTACTTCTTTGTGTTTACTTTCTGCAAACTATTACTTCTTTCCATTCGATACGTTTAATCCTTTGTTTTCCGCAAAACACGGTGAGATTGACAACCTCATCGCAAGTTGGGGACAAAGTTATGTGGTTGTGTTGTGCAGGTCTCCACGTTGCTACTAGCACCGGTAGTGCGCCCTGCCAAGGCTCAGCTAGTAACACCTTTGGGATGTTTCCTTGCTCCTACTGGTTCGATTAAACCTTGGTTTCATAACTGAGGGACACTTGCTGTTGTGCTCATCATACCTTCCTCTTGGGGTTCCCAACGACCCCTACATCAACACCGCCATCAAGCATTTTTCTGGGCGCCGTGCATTGAGCCATCAAGCATTTTTCTGGCGCCGTTGCCGGGGAGTCAAGGACATCTTCACAAGGGGAGTCCCTCATAAATAATCTCTTTACTTTGTTGTTTTTGTTTTGCTTAGTTTCTTTTTGCTTTGTTTGCTTGTTTTGTTATTCAAAAATACAAAAAAAATAGTTTTAATAGTTTGCTTTCTTATTTGAAAACCCAAAAAAATGACTACTCTTGAAAACACTAAGTTGTGTGACTTCACTAGCACCAACAACAATTATTTTATGAGCACACCTATTGCTCCACCTGTGGCTAAAAATACTTTCTTTGAGATAAAACCTGCTTTAGTCAATCTTGTTATGAGAGAACAATTTTTTGGTATTGGTAATGAAGATGTTTCTTCCCATCTAAATAACTTTGTTGAACTTTGTGAGATGCAAAAGCATAGGGATATAGATGGTGATATTATTAAGCTGAAATTGTTTCCTTTCTCTTTGAGAGGAAAAGCTAAAGAATGGTTGAATTCCTTAACTAGGAATAGTATTGATTCTTGGACTAAGTGCAAAGATGATTTTATTGGAAAATACTATCCTCCTGCTAAGATTATATCTATGAAAAGTGAAATAATGAAGTTTAAACAACTTGATAATGAGCATGTTGCTCAAGCTTGGGAAAGAATGAAATTTTTGGTAAAGAATTGTCCCACTCATAGACTGATTGCTTGGATGATCATCCAAACTTTTTATGCAGGATTGAACTATTCTTCAAGGAACCTATTGGATTCTGCTGCTGGAGGTACCTTTATGACCATCACTTTGGGTGTTGCAACAAAACTTTTGGACAATATGATGGTTAATTATTCTGAATGGCATACTGAGAGAGCTCCACAAGGTAGGAAGGTAAATTCTGTTGAGGAAACCTCCTCTTTGAGTGATAAAATTGATATTATTATGTCTATGCTTGTTAATGGGAAAGCCCATATTGATCTAAACAATGTTCCTTTAGCCTCTTTGGTTGCTCAAGAAGAGCAAGTTGATGTGAACTTCATAAGAAATAACAATTTTTGGCAACAATTCTTATGGTAATAATGCTTATAGGAACAATTTTGGTAACAACAATTATAAGCCATATCCTCCCAACAATGGTAATGCTTATGGAAATTCTTACAACAATAATAAGAGTGCTCCCTTTGAACTTTAAGTTATGCTTAAAGAGTTTATTAGTAAACAAACTGCCTTCAATAAAACTATTGAGAAAAAACTCTCTAATGCTGAAAGAAATATAGCATCTTTAGCTGAAGCTCAAACTACTTTGAATAAAATGGCTGCTAAACCTGAAACTAATGAGAATCCCTTTGCAGCTACTAATGCTATACAAGTAAGAATTGATGAAAATGTTAGACTATTAGCTGAATTACATGCTAAGTGGGAAAGAGAAGATGAAATTGCTAGAAACATTAGTGTTTCTACTATTACCACCACTAGTGTTGAGGCTAGTAATAGTTCTACTACTTTAGATGATAAATTTGATTTTGATCTTGATGGTTGCAACATCTCTGAAGTTATTAAGTTCCTACAAAAGCTTGCTAAAAGTCCTAATGCTAGTGCTATGAACATGGCCTTTACAAAACACATTACTGATGCTCTCATAAAGATTAAAGAAGAAAAGATGAAACATAAAGCTTATATTCCTATAAAACAAGAAGATGGTTGGGAACCCATCATTAATATGAAAGTTAATGACTTTGATTTCAAAGCTTTGTGTGATCTTGATAGTAATGTTTTTATTATGCCTAGAAGGATTTATGATATGCTTGATTTGCCTCCTCTTGAAGATTGTTATTTGAATGTCCCACTTGATGATAATGCTAAAAAAAACTCATGGGGATTCTTAATGATGTTCTTATTATGGTTAACAATGCCTATGTCCCCGTTGATTTCTATGTTTTGGATGTTGAATACAATGCTTCTTGTCCTATTACTTTGGGAAGACCTTTTCTTAGAACTGTTGGTGCCATCATTGATATGAAAGAAGGCACCATTAAATATCAACTCCCACTCAAAAAAGGTATAGAACACTTCCCTAAAAATAGATAAAAGATTTCTTTTTCTTTTCCTATGAAAACAAAATTTGGTCTTAATGCTTCTTCATTTGAGAACACTTGATTCTTTTTCTTGCTTCTTATGCCTAACTTAAAGGCGTTAAAAAAAGTACTTATTGGGAGATAACCCAAAAGTTTTAGATAAGTCTTGAAAGTTATTACTTCAGTAATAACTGCTCCTTATCCTTTTTATTTGCTTTTTGTGCCAAGAGTAATCTCTAATGAGAGTGAAGTAATGATTGGGAAAGTTGTTGTCCTGAAACAGATTTCTGTGCTTCACCGTAAAACTTCGTATAAAATCTCTGAACGTCTTTTTGAGGCGTGAATTTTTGTGCTTCTTCCCCAGGTTGTTATCTAACTTTCGTTAGTTCAACACCTTTTTATTTGAGCAACAGAAGGTCTTCGAAAAAATTCGTCTTTACTTGCTGGTCTGTTTTGACAGATTTCTGCCATTTTCTGCATTTGCTTCTTGTTGGTTCCTTTTTGAGTTCTTTTGGAGAATTGAGCTTTTTGAGGGAAGTGATACAGTAGCTAGTGTTCTAATAGAAGTTTATTTGGTGTTAGAACTGAACCTTAAGACTTATTTATCTTGAGTACACTAATGTTGCTAATAAAGATTGTGTGAAGTTTTGTATGAAGGAAAAATTTCAGGTGTATGGAAGGAATGAGTAATGAGATGAAGGATGGACTAAAGCTCAAGCTTGGAGATGCCACGTGTGTCACCCCAAGAAATATCCAAGAAGTACAAGCGTCAAAGCTTGGGGATGCCCAAGGCATCCCCTTCTTCATCAATAAAAATCCCAGATTTCTTCCAAACGCTTTATTTTTATTGTTTCATGCACAGTTGCGTTGTTCTTGGAGCGTCTTCTTTTTCGTTTTTGTTTTGGTTTTTCGGATGCTTGGTTTTCTTAGTTTTCTGAATAAATTGGTTGGACCCCCTCTTTCATACATTGGTTTGCAAATAGTTTGCTTTGGTTTGGAAAAGAGTAGGAAAGTTCATACTTATGTGGTAAAAAGAGCTTGTTTTTGACTGTGGCCTATGCTTTGTCATGCCATGCTTGATATTGTTTTGGCTTTATGCTTAGTATTCTTTGCTGTAGCATGACTTGTTATAAACAATTGAGATTGCTTAATGTGCCTTGGATGAATCATGCGTCGTTTTAGCATATTAAAGCATAGTATAGTGGTATTCGCATTTGATGCTTTATTTGGGTTGACTTGACGCATTCTCACACCATGTTATGACTATCTCAAGTCACCATAGCCTTTATGATCCTTTAGTTTTCAACTTGTAGTATCACTTTATGCTTTGATCAATGATGTTTTGTCGCTCTGCATGATTATGGCCATTATTGCTCTCTTAGTTTGTCGCTCATAGTCTTTTGCTAGCCTCTACAACCAAGTATGAGTTCCACTCATGCATCCAACTGCCTAAACCAAGTTATTCCAAAGAGTCCACCATACCTACCTACTAGCTTATGCTATTCCAAGTATATTCATGCTTTTGTTTACCTTCCAAATTAAACTTGTTATGAGAAAACTAGTGATTAAAGCTCTCACGAACTTGATGGCACACTTTACTTTACTTGCCCTTAATAAACTTGAACCATTGTGTCTTCTATGTTGTATATGCTTGCACTTATTTGTTGGGAATTAGCAGAACCATGCTTTTATGGGGAACGCTTTCAACATTGCACTTGGTACTTGTACCTAGTTGATATCATGCTCTTTTGTATATGGATGTCGTCGGTGTGAAATGAAAGGGGAGCTTGTAAGTCCATGGAGTTATGTATATGTGTTAGAGAAATGCCTGGGCTACTGGTCTAATCCATGCTGACATGGTGGAAACCTACAGCGTAACCATAATGAGCTGTCTATGAAGCATTCTTCTTATAAAAAAAAGAGTCCTATATTGAGAAAAAAGAGAAAAGAAAAAAAGATACTATGAAAAGAGGAAAGAGAGAAAAAGGCACCATATTCCCATGGTAAATAAGAAGAATGTTGAGATGCTCATTCTCTGCTTGCCTTGTCATTTTGATATGGGGATTCTTCCGTATCATCGGGCAAGGGGTACCCCGTTGGCGTTTCTCTATGATACGCATATACTTACAATGACAAGAACTTACCGGTGACTAAACTTGAGTAGAATGAGGAGTGGCCCTCGTATACAAGGGACATGAGATTTCTGACTTATACTTCGTCAAGCATGTACACCATAGTTTGTTCACTTTAACCTTAATCACTTCAAGATGCTTATGATAGGGGCAATGAGAGCTGAAAGCTACAAGTACCATAATTTTTGGAAGCTCTTTATGAGACTTGAATCCCTACTTCCTTTTATAAAAAGGCCTTTCTTCCACCATATTATTGAGTCTCCACCTTCTATCTTTATGCACTTACTTTGAGAGCATAGTGGCCATTCTTAGTTCTATGTGCATTGTCCCAAGACTAGTTGATTGATGCATACTTTGATATTGCTTGTTTTAAACTATTGTATCTAGTCACTCTTATGAACTTTGAAGGTGTCCTATGCATTTATATTTGCTACTCTATGAGGGACAAGCTGAATACTATTATGCTTTGTTTTCTTTATGTGAAACAAACAAACGTCTTGCAAAGCATTGTTATTCATGAATCTTTTGTTTGTGCCTTTTCATGTTGCATCATAGTTTCTTTGCTTATTGCTAGAACTTTGTCTTTCATGTTATGATTGAAGTACTATGATCCCAGCTTTGAATGTTTTGCAAATACTTGGATCAAGTCTTTGATGGTGCATGTCACCTCAAAAATTATTCTTTCTTTTTATCACTTACCTACTCGAGGACGAGCAGGAGTTAAGCTTGGGGATGTTGATACATTGCAAATGTATCTATAATTTTTGATGTTCCATGCTTGGTTTTATCCACTTTCTTGTGTTTTGTTCCAACTTTGGAGTACTTTTCATATGATTTCTTGGACTAACCTATTAACAAGAGCCACAGTGCCAGTTGCCTGTTTTCTGCTGTTTTTGGTTCCAGGAAAGTCAGAAAATGAATATTCTCGGAATTGGACGGGACAAAAGCCAAAGTGCCTATTTTTTCGAAAGTCATCAAGTGCCAGAATACGAGACGGAGAGGGGCCAGGGGGCCACCACACCACCTGGCCGCGCGGCCAGGCCTGGCCCGCGCCAGGGGGTGGTGTGGCCGCTCCCGGCACCCCCTCGGCCTCTCCTTCCACCTATATATTGCCCTCGGGACGAAAACCCTAAGGGCCCGATCAAAAATCCACAAAAGAGTATGTAGCCACCGTCATCTCCATCCCTAGATCGGGAGGGATCTGAAGCTCTTCCCGGCACCCTGCCGGAGAGGGGAATTCACCCTGGAGGCCTTTTTCATCACCATGCAAGCCTCCGGTGTGATGCGTGAGTAGTTCATCCTTGGACTACGGATCCATGTAGTAGCTAGATGGATGGTTCTCCTCCTTTGTGCTTTCATGTTTAGATCTTGTGATCTCCGTTCATGATCAAGATCATCTATTTGTAATTCTGCATGTTGTGTTTGCGGGGATCCGATGGATGTTGAGATGTTATTTCAGATTGATTATTGATTCTATCATGTCTTTGTTATTTGTGATCTTGCATGCTTTCCGTTGTTAGTAGCTATCTTGGCCAAGTAGATGCTAGCAACTCCAAGAGTTAGTATTTATGCTTGATAGTGGGTTCATGCCTCTGGTAATCTAGGGAAGTGACAGAAATCTCTAAGGTACTAGATGTGCTGTTGCTACTAGGGAGAAAACAACAATCCTTTGTTCATAGAACAATCGTATTGTTTACTTTACATGTAGTTCGTAAAGAAATAATCTGTTGCTTGCAACTTAATACTGGAGGGGGTTCGGATGATAACCTAAAGGTGGATTATTAGTCATAGATGCAGTTGGATGGCGGTCTATGTATAATGTTTTAATGCCCAATCAAGTCTCAAAGGAGTCAAGATGATTAGTATATGCATGTATTGCTTTCTCCATGTTTGTCAATTGCCCCACTATAATTTGTTCACCCAGCATGTTATCTATCTAAGGAGAGCCACCTCTAGTGAACTATGGATCCCGGTCCTTGTCTTTTACATACAATCTACAAACTGTTTACTTCTTTGTGTTTACTTTCTGCAAACTATTACTTCTTTCCATTCGATACGTTTAATCCTTTGTTTTCCGCAAAACACGGTGAGATTGACAACCTCATCGCAAGTTGGGGACAAAGTTATGTGGGTGTGTTGTGCAGGTCTCCACGTTGCTACTAGCACCGGTAGTGCGCCCTGCCAAGGCTCAGCTAGTAACACCTTTGGGATGTTTCCTTGCTCCTACTGGTTCGATTAAACCTTGGTTTCATAACTGAGGGAAACTTGCTGTTGTGCTCATCATACCTTCCTCTTGGGGTTCCCAACGACCCCTACATCAACACCGCCATCAAGCATTTTTCTGGGCGCCGTGCATTGAGCCATCACACACTGGCCGGCGACCGACCCCACGGTGGCATTCTTTTGCTATGGGAAGATGTTCGTGTCGACATCTCCAACGTTCACATTGGCACTTATCTGATATCGGCTGATGTCACCGTCCGTGCTTGCGACACCTCTTTTAAGCTCACCACGGTCTATGGCCCTAGCGTGGATGCTGATAAGGAAAGTTTTCTCATGAAAGCGATTGGTGAAAATCCTGCCGAGGATTCGAAGTGGCTCATAATCGGGGATTTCAACCTCATTTATCAAGTGGAGGATAAGAGCAATGACAACTTAAACTTTTGCCTTATGGGCCTTTTTAGACAGGCTCTTACCACCTACCAGCTAAAAGAAATAAAGCTCCAAAACAGAAAGTACACTTGGAGCAATGAGAGAGAAACTCCAACTCTCGTGCGGCTAGATCGGGCCTTCTGCAACGCAAGTTGGGATTTGGTTTTCGGAAATCATATTCTCCACTCCCTGTTATCATCCCTCTCAGATCACTATCCCCTTCTTCTCTCCAAACAGAGTGGCCCTCGGAAACCACCTTTTTCTGCTTCGAATCCTTCTAGACTAAAATGCCGGGTTTTCAGGATATGGTTCAGAAAGTTGTGCACCTTCAACTCATTCCCAGCCGGTTCACATCATAAACCATAAGCTAAAAACCATGGCGCACGCTTTGAGATCCTGGAGCAAAGGTCTTTTCTCTGGTTGCAAGCTCCAGCTCCTTATGGCCCTTGACGTCATTCTTCAGCTGGACGTGGCCCAAGAATCCTAGACCCTCTCCCCGGATGAAAGGTGCCTCCACACTGATCTTAAAAGGCGGGTAAAAGGTTTGGCTGCTCTAGAAAGATAAAGAAAATGGCAGGCCTCTAGAATCAACTACCTTCGCGAGGGTGACGCAAACACTAAGTTTTTTCACCTCCGAGTTAATGCAAGAAAATGCAAGAATCACATCTTGAGACTCAAACATAATAATGGATGGGCCATGACTCATGAAGAAAAGGACCGGCTTATTTTTTAGCACTTCTCTGGGGCTCTTGGCCAGCCTCCGCCCTGCTAGCTGGATTTCAATTGGGCTGCTCTTAGCCCAACTACCCACCCTTTGGAAGACCTTGGGCTTCCTTTCTCCAAGATCGAGATTAAGGAAGCAATTGATGACATGCCGGAGGATAAAGCCCCGGGCCCTGACGGCTTCTCCATCTCTTTTTTGCGCTCTTGCTGGGAAATCATCAAGGACGATCTCATGGGGACCATCAATGCATTCTCCGAACTGTCGACATCAAACTTCCATATAATCAACACCGCCAATGTTATCCTGTTGCCAAAAAAGGGTGGGGCAGAATCCCTCACAGATTTCAGACTCATCAGTCTCATCCACGTGATCCCGAAGATCATCGCCAAAGCTATGGCCCGTCGGCTTGGTCCTAAGATGAATGAGATCATTTACCTCAGCCAGAGCTCTTTCTTCAAATCTAGAACCATTCATGATAATCTTATGTACGTCAGGAACACCGCCCGCCAACTTCATCACGGTAAAACCCCGGCCCTCCTCATCAAGTTGGATATCACCAAGGCTTTCGACACCGTGAGATGGGATTACATGCTAGACCTTATGCAACCCTCGGTTTACCCCAAAGATGGTGTACTCTGATGTCGACCCTTTTCTCCACGGCTTCCTCCTATGTTGTCCTTAACAGAATCCTGGGAAAGGACATCTCCCACGAGTGCGGTCTTTGGCAGGGCGACCCCCTTTTGCCTCTCCTCTTCGACATCGCCATCGACACCCTTCAAAGAATCCTGGAGAAGGCCGCGGCTTCTGGGCTTCTTTACGAGATGCCTGGCGGGTTACAAGGACCCCAGGTTTCCTTATATGTGTATGATGCTGCCATCTTCCTGACCCCCATGGTGCACGACGTTTCTGCCCTTGCTAACATCCTACAGAGTTTTGGGGAGGTCTCTGGTTTGGTGACTAATGTTGCTAAGAGTTATGTTGCTCCTATTCGCTGCGCTGACATCGACCTGGAGTCGACCTTGATGAACTTCCCTACCGCTATCATCCATTTTCCTCTTAAGTATTTGGGCCTACCCCTTTCGCTTGGAAAACTGATGACCCACGAGTATAGGGGGTGTATCGTAGTACTTTCGATAAATAAGAGTGTTGAACCCAACGAGGAGCGGAAGGTGTTGACAAGTGGTTTGGATCAGGAATTCTCTATAAATACATAGCAAACGGATTTTTAGTGATTTTTTGATAATGCAGATAAATAAAGTGCGAGTAAATAAAAGACAATAATAATAATTGCAACAAGTGGCCCAATCCTTTCTTTAGCAAAGGACAAGCCGGTTGTATTACTTAAGATGAACAAACGTTCTCGAGGACACATGGGAATATTGTCAAGTGCTTTCGCTTCATATAGTTGATTAATTTTCTCTAGTTGGATAAGTGTTGTGTGGGTTGATACGTCCATTTTGCATCACTATTCTATGTCTTAATTCACTATTATTCATTGATATATTTCATATTGAGAGGTGGTACTTATGTTATTTCATCTGTTTTTGCATGGTTGATGACTTTTGGAGCATGGACCGCTGCAGTCAGGATTCTGATGGAAAAGGTGTTGTTTGGAGGCAAAATTCGCAAAGATCAGAAAATCTGGGAAAATATACGGAAATCCTATTTTTCTAGAAGACGAAGGAAGCCAGAAGGGGGGCTGGAGATGGGCCACAGGGGGCCCACACCACTCCTGGTGCGGGCAGCCCTAGGCCGCGCCAGCAGGTGGTGTGGCCACCCTGGCCCACTCCAGGCTCTCCCCTCTAGCGTATATTATCCTCCCGAAACCCTAAGACTCTAGGAGCGACCACAGAAAGATTCCACCGCCTCTGCGGGGCGGAAAACACCCAGAGAGAAAGATCTCTCCGGCAGACAGATTTCTGCCGAGGGAATTCCTTCCCGGAGAGGGGAGATCGTCGCCATCAACACCACCATCAAGCTGGACTTCATCGGGATCATCATCATCATCATCACCACCATCATCACCATCAGCACCCTCATCACCATCTCCATATTGTTGTAACAATTGTGTTGAATCTTGCATAGTTCATAGGGGAAACTTTTCCGGTGTTGATTACTCCTTGTAGTTGATGCTATTGAGTGAACCATTGAATTATTGTTTATGTTCAGATTGTTATACATCATTATTCCATCTCTGATCATGATCCATATGATGTCTTGTGAGTAGTTCATTTTGTTCTTGAGGACATGGGAGAAGTCATGTTGTTAGTAGTGGAGTTGTGTTGAGAAAGATTCAATAGTTTGATATTTAAGTTGTGGTGTACTTCTTCTAGTGGTGTCATGTGAACGTCGACTACATGACACTTCACCTATATGGGCCTAGGGGAATGCATTGTGTATTTGGCTAGTATCTTTTATTAATGCTTTATGACTTTGTTGCGACTTGTTGTGCTTAATGCTTGTCACTAGGGCCCGAGTGCCATGATTAGATCTGAACTTATTATTGATTCATTATGATAGTATTGTTTTGGGTCTTATCTGCAAGTTGTATACACACGTTGTTGTCCGGAACCTATGGCCCCGAAGTGACAGAAATCAGGATAACCGGAAGGGAAAGGCTTTGATGTGAGGATCACATGTGTTCAGGGAGTGTTAATGCTTTGCTCTGGTGCTCTATTAAAAGGAGCACCTTAATTGCCAGTAGTTCCCTAGAGGCCCCGCTGCAAACGGGCTGGCAGGACAAAAGATGTTGTGCAAGTTCTCATTGCGAGCACGTATGACTATATATGGAACACATGCCTAGGATTATCTAGTACTTGGATGCTTTATCTTATTTATCTATAATTGCCCTATGTTCTGATTGCTATGTGAATTGTCTTGTCCATGCAACGCCCGTCCATCCATCCCTATTCCTACCGCACTCGAATCCCACTGTTTACTGCTTTTGTTACTACTGTCTTTGCTTTACTACTGTTGTTACTTTGCTATTCCTACTACAAAACCGTTGCTACTGATAAACTGCTGTGAGCAAGATTGTTTCCAGGTGCAACTGAATTGACAACTCAGTTGTTAAGGCTGATAAATTTTCTTTGGCTCCCCTTGTGTCCAATCAATAAATTGGGTTTCACTTCCCTCAAAAATACTACGATACACCCCCTATACTTGTGGGTCATCAAGACTATTTTCTGGCGCCGTTGTTGGGGAGCATAGCTTTATTTATCAAGTTCACTTGAATTCTCTATTGTTCCCTGTTATCCATCCATCATGGTTAAGTCTTGTGATGGCAAGGTTCCTATTTTACCATCCACTACAAGAAGAGGTATGGTTCTAAACACCTCTGCTGCTCTTGATTCACCGTCTGTTATGAGTAAGTTCCTTACACCACCACATACACATGCTACACACACTGCTACTACTAATGAATCTGAAACTTCTAATGCTTATGATGCTGCTTCTATTGTGCTTGATAAGAGTGGTTCATTAGGTCCTTTCCTAGATGCTACGATTGCTAGAACTATAGTTGGAAATACCGAAACTCCTAATGAAGACACTACCACACATGTTAGCTCACCTGAGTCTAGTGAGAGTTATGATATTGAAGATGGTTATGTTGAGATGACCGATGAGTTTATTAAAGAATGTAAAAACACCCATGATAAGAGCGCTGCTAAGAGTCTCCTTGAGAGGCGTACTATTAGACCCAAATTGTCTCCTGATGATAAGTTTGCTGCTTCTCCCATAAACATTATAGATGAAGATTATGATTTCTCTCTCGATCTATCTTACATAGCTATTGTCGAGAAAGAACCTTTTTGTGAGGCTAAGAATGAAAGTGCGGTAGCACATATGAATGAACTTTCTACCATGAGTGGCTTGTTTTCTGATGATATTAAGATGCGTACTTACTTTGTTGCTAAGATTTTTCCCTTTTCACTGAAAGGAGAAGCTAAAACTTGGTTTAGTAATTTACCTCTTGGATCTATTGATAGCCCTGAGTGCTTGATTAGTACTTTCCTGCAGAAATATTTTCCTCCCAGTGCTAGACATGCTATTTTGCAGGAACTTTTTGATTTTAAGCAGGGAGAAAAAGAGGTATTGTCCGAATCTTGGGCAAGGTTTTGTGCTTTGATTCATGCACAGGCTGGAAGTCCATTACCTAAGAATGAGCTTCTTGATATATTTTATAATGGACTAACCGAAGAATCTAGGACATATCTAGATAGTTATGCTGATTGTGTTTTCAGGAATAGGACTCCTAAGGAAGCTGAGGAATTAATGGCTAAAATAAGTAAGAACTATGAAGATTGGACTCCTCCTAAACAAGCTATACCTGAAGTAATTGTACCTAAACCATCTATTCCTGTGCCTATTCCAACATCAAAGAAGAGGGGAGTTATTGAGTTAAATGATGAAGTGATGAAGGAATCTAAGAAATGTCTTAAGGAGAAGGGAATTAAAGCTGCAGATGACAAGAATTTACCTCCTATAGAAGAATTATGTAAGCATATTCCCTACTCATCCACTATTGAGGTACACTCTCTCCAACACTTTGATGAAGGTGATATCCCTTACTCTAAACCTCCTGATCAATGCTTAGAAGAATTTGATATCTTTATTGTTAAGCAAGATAACTTTAATAAAAGGGTGCAAAATCATCTAATGGAAAACACTAGAGCTATTGTTGAGTTGAAAGATATTGTGGAAAGAACCTCTAATGATGTTAAAATGATTGTTAAACACTTTCAAATGGTTCAAACTCAAATAGATCAACTCGTTAAAGTGCAAAATGACTTGCTAGTTAATGCTACTAAAGAAAAACATGCTTATGAAATTAGAACTAGAAGTGGTACTGCTACCCAGGATCCTCTATATCTTGAGGGGTATCCCAAAAGAATTGAGCAGGATTCTGAACAAGCTGAAAATAGTGCTTCTACTTGTAAGAAAAGGAAAAAAGAAACATAAAACTGTTGTAGAACCCTCTGAACCTGCTATAGATCCTAATAGTATATCTATCTCTGATGTTGAAACTGAAAGTGGTAATGAATAAAATGTTGTTCCTAATGAAGAAAAAGTTGAAGAAGAACCTAAAAACCACACTAAGACTACTAAATACACCAAAGAAGATTTTATTGCTAAGAAACATGGTAGTGAAAGAGAGCCTTGGGTCCAAAAACCTATGCCTTTCCCTGATAAGAAACACAAGTTAAAGGAAGATGAACACTATAATAAGTTTTGTGAGTGGATGAAGCCTTTATTCTTGCAAATTCCTTTGACTGATGCTATTAAATTGCCCCCTTACTCAAAGTATATGAAGGACATTGTCTCGAATAAAAGTAAGATCCCTAATGAAGAAATTTCTACTTTGCTTGCTAATTATTCCTTCAATGGTAAGGTTCCTAAGAAACTTGGAGACCCAGGGATTCCAACTATCCCTTGCTCTATTAAGAACAGTTATGTTAGAACTGCTTTGTGTGATTTGGGAGCTGGAGTTAGTGTTATGCCTTTCTCTCTTTATAAGAGGCTTCAACTTGAAAAATTAATACCAACTGATATATCTTTGCAAATGGCTGATAAATCTACCACTATTCCTGTGGATATATGTGAAGATGTACCTGTTTAGGTGGCTCACAATTGCTTGATATTAACTGATTTTGTTGTGCTTGAGATGCCTGAAGATGATAATATGTCTATTATTCTTGGGAGACCTTTTCTTAATATTGCAGGAGTTGTTATTAATTGTAATCAAGGAAAGGTGACCTTCAATGTTAATGACAAGGAACATACTGTCTATTTCCCCAAGAAGATTGAAAGGACTTATGGTTTGAATTCAATTGAACATGTTGAAGGCATTCAAGTTGGAGAAATATATCGTCCCATACCAAGAGAAAAATTTGAAACTATTATGATTGGGACCATTGCTATCAAGGTTAAGGTAACATAATCATTAGTGGAGTACAAATTTTTGTCTCATATGCAATTGTTTTGGTAGCAAGACTTGATCAACCTTTTTAACAAAAGGATTCCATTGAACAAAACAATGTTTTCATTATGATTATCTCCGTTTATTTCTATCCTTTGCATTTTAGTTTTTGCTTTCATTTAGTTTCCTTTTTGTTGTTAGTTGCTTGCATGTTAGAACTTCTGTAGTTCTAGCCTTGTTTTGTCCTTGCATCATGTTTCCAAAAGAAAAAAATCTGTCTGTCAAAAAAATCATTTTTCTATTTCTAAAAAATGCCCAAAAATAAAGTGTCTCGAAAAATTCCAGAAAATTCATATTAAATTTTTACGTGGAAAAAGGGGCAGAGGAGTACCTGGGAGGTACCAGGGGGGCCACCAGGCAGGCACACCACATGGTGGCGTGGCCAGCCTTCGGTGGCGCCATGCCCTGGTGTGAGCCACCCTGGCCCCCCACTAACTCTCTCACCTGGCACTTTCTTCTCTCTCCCGAGTAAGCTCTAGTTCATATCTCAAAATCGCGTTCTTGCTGTGCTTGCTCTCGATTTTTTTCGATCTCCTTGCTCAGCCCATCTTTCTTGCTGAAATTTGGAGCAATTGTTCCCTGGTATGTGACTCCTCCCCTTATCCAAGTAGATTTGTGTTTAGTGGATTATATGTTGAGTATTTTGCTGTTGTAGGTGACTGGTTATGAGGGCTTGTAAGCTTGTTTGATGCTTAGAGATATAGTTTTGATGCATGTTTAGGCCTCTTGCAAGTCCCTATGAGTATAATCCTTCATTATATTTACTTTGCAATCACTTGTTTAATAGGTGCTTAAATTTTAGAATAGAAGATGAGTGAACACCACCTAAACCAACATGAGCTTTGGGTGCCTAAGGTCATGAAGGTCCACCAGGAGGAGGAAGTTTTTCCCTCCATTTATCCATGCTTTGAGTTCATGAGAGCTGCAGGAATTCTACAAGATTTCAACACTTTGGTTTCTAATGCAGGGTTAGAGCACTTTTTGGAAGATGAACCTTGTCAATTTGTGAAGCTAACCATATCTGTGGTGCAGGACTTTCAATTTAGTCACTCTTTGCCTAACCCCATGGTTCATTACAAAATTTACAATATAGCTGTCGACCTTTCTCTTGATGATTTTTGTGCAGCTATTAAGGTACCTCAATGGGGATCATGTATAAAGATTAAGGAGAGACCGGAACCACGCATGGATTTATACGCAGAAATTTGCCAAGGGAGTAGCTTCTCAAAGGAGAGTGGAAAAATCCGTAACATTCATTTTCCCTCCATTCGCTACTTTGCCTACTTTATTGCCAAGTGTGTTCTTGCTAGGAAAACTGCCAATAAGTTATCTTCGTTTGATCTAGCATTTATCTCTGCTGCTCTTAAACGAGATAGGTCTTACAACTTAGGTGCTTTGATAGCTTTCCGTCTTGCTGCTAACCGTGAGAAAGGTGGAATTTGTGGAGGCCTTATTGCTTCTCGTTTACTAGCATTGCATGGTTTAGTGCCTCATCATCTAGACCTACAGTTTCCCATAGAAAGGCTTGATCTTAATTCCATGATACAGCATAAATTTGTTTCCTCGTGGGCTAGTATGAGTGAGTTATCTTATGAAATAACCTTTCTCAAAGTTGGTTGGAGAAAGAGCAAGTCCGAGTGTGTTGTTCTTTTGCCTGCACCTATTTTGTTTAACCTTGATAATAGGGAAGGATGGTCCCTCACTGAGGAGGAGCTTGCCACGTACTTGGGAGAGCTCTCCCAACAGGAGCAGGACACTAGAAGGGAGGTCACGGATGATTCGGTCTAGCCCTCGAATGAGGGAGAGTCTTCATATCAGCATCCCGCTTATGATTGGGGAGCTTCTTCTTCTTCTCATGGGCCCAGCTACGACCATTCTTACCAAGATCCGCCCGCTTGGAACCCCTATTCGTACATGGATTGATACCCACTTAGGACAAAAGCCTAAGCTTGGGGGAGGTACGCCGACACAGCACTCATCTCTATATCATGTTGCGTCGGTACTTTGTATATTCATGTTTTCGTTCTCTTTTTAGTTTTCGTTTTTCTTTTGCTTTTGCTTTCTATAACACAAAAAGACCAAAAATATTTCTATTGTTCCTCTTTGGTTTGCTTCTTCTTTTTTCCTTGGTTTGCTTTTCCCTTTTTGCTTTGTTTGAACTATTCAAAAAACCCAAAAAGATTTTGCTTTGCTTGCTTTTCTCTTTTGGTTCTTGTTTAAAAATCGAAAACACCAAAAATATTTGTCGTTCTTCTTTGGTTTTTGCGAGTTTGCTACAGGGTTCGGCAGTCCTCAGTGGATGTTGGTTTCATATTATTATTCAAGCCACACAAGTGAAGAGCAATAATGAGGATCAATGACAACTTGAGGCGTGGTAAGAGGCTGGTAACGAACTCTATTAGTTTTCATTTTTGTACATATACTCATCACTGTGGGCTTGCTTAGTCCGTTCAAGTAGGGTGTATGTTATCTTTGGATGCTTAGTAGTTCTTGCTTTCTTATGATTAGCTCCAGCTCGCTAATAGTTTGTAGCATGTCTTATGAATGTTTGCTTGCATTGCTCTATTCATAAATTGGTATGACACCACGGTATCCTCCTCTGAATGTTTCATTTGAATTGACTTGGCACATGCTCACGCATGCACATGACTGTGATAATCAGTTAAGCCTTGATGACTTATTTTGCCTTGAGGATCTTGAATCACTTTCATGCCATGAGTAGTCCTGTTTTGTTGCAAGCATGATAATGACAAATGTTGCTCTCTTGTTTGTCGCTCCCTTACTATTGCTAGCCTTCACTTCCAATGAGTGTTTTACTCATGTTTCCAACTCCCTAAACCAAATATTTCCAAAGTGTCCACCATACCTCTCTCTTCCGTGCATATTCACTATGCCTTGTTTTCTTCTGAATAAAATGTTTGCTTGTTATGGGAAAATTAGTTAGTAAAGCTCTCACGAACTTGATGGCACACTTTATTTCCTACACTTAATAAACCTGAACCATTGTGAACTCTCCATTAAAGTTATATGCTTGCAAATTATAGGCTGGGGATTAGCAAAACCGTGCTGTCACGGGGAACGCTTTCAACACTTGTAAATATATACCTAGTTGATACCTTGCTCTTTTGTTTGCGGATGTCGTCGGTGTGAAATAAAAGGGGAGCTTGTAAGTCCATGGAGTTATGTATGTGTGTTAGAGAAACGCCTGGGCCGCTGGTCTAATCCATGTTGACATGGTGGAAACCTGCAGCATAACCATAATGATATCTATGAAGCATTCTTCTTATTAAAAAAAGAGAGAGATAGCTATTGAGAAAAATAAAAAAAGAGTTTTATGAAAAGAGGAAAGAGAGAAAAAAGCACCATTTTCCCATGGTAAATAAGAAGATTGCTGAGATACTCATTGTCTGCTTGCCTTGTCATTTTGATATGGGGATTCTTCCATATCATCGGGCAAAGGGTACCCCGTTGGCGGTTCTCAATGATACGCACATACTTAAGATGACAAGAACTTACCGGTAACTAAAGTTGAGTAGCATGAGGAGCGACCCTCGTACTCAAGGGACTTGGGATTTTCAGTTTATAGTCTGTCAAGCATATAACTCAGATTGGACCTCACTTTCACCTTAACCACATTAAAGATGCTTATGATAGGGGCAATGAGAGCTCAAAGCTAACGAGTACCATACTTTCAGCATTTGGAAGCCTTTCAAATTATTCAAAACCTTTTTCTTTACTTGTTGAGTCTCCACATATTCTTTGAGCACCTTCTTGAGAGCATAGTTGTCATTCTTTGTGTTTGTTCCATTACTTGATTATTTGCGTTATGACTTTGATGCTTGTATCCTTGATATCTTTACTTCTAGTCATCACTTGAACTTCAGAGGTGCCTTGGAATTCATAATCAAAGGGCAAGCGAGATACCACTCTATCATACCTTTTTATGAGCATTGTAATGTTGCTTATGTTTGTGCTTCATGCTACTTATTATTCTTGAGTTGAAATCTCTTCATAGCTTGCAATGACTATTAAGTAGACTCAGTTGCATACTCTTTATTATGAACTGTCTAAGTAGTTGATCACATTGCTGAGAATATTTACATCATATGAAGCAAATGTGTTCGTGAAAGTTCTTTTATCGCACTCAGTTTTCAACTGAATTGCTTGAGGACAAGCAATAAGCTAAGCTTGGGGGGAGTTGATACGTCCAAAACGTATCTACTTTCCCGAACACTTTTGCTATTGTTTCTCCTCTATACTTGTGTGATTTGGATGCAATTAATGCGGACTGACGCTGTTTTTAGCAGAATTGCCTTGGTGTCTACTTTTTGTGCAGAAAATCAACTATCAGGAAAAATCCCGGAAAATATGCCAAAAATCCTATTTTACCAGAAGACTCCAGGAGCCAGAATACGAGACGGAGAAGAGACAGGGGGTGGCCACACCACCTGGTGGCGGGGCCAGGCCAGGCCGCGCCAGGGGGTGGTGTGGGCCTCCCAGGCACCCCCTCGGCCTCTCTCTTTGCCTATAAGGAGCCTTCTGACCTAAAAACTTCGGGGGGGGGACGTTTTTCTAGAAGGAGTTCCGCTCCGCCGCCACCACCAGATTCCACGAAACAGCACCAGAAACTCCGTTCTGGCACCCTGCCGTGACGGGGAATTGGAGGAGATCATCGCCATCATCATCACCATCGCTTCTCCATCGACCATCCATGTTTCCCCCATCTATGAGTGAGTAATCCCCTGCTGCAGGATATGGGGATGGTAGGGATTGGATGAGATCGTTCATGTAATGGCATCAGATTGTTAGGGCATGGTGCCTAGTATCTTTTATTAGTGCTTTATGACTTTGTTGCGACTTGTTGTGCTTAATGCTTGTCACTAGGGCCCGAGTGTCATGATTTCAGATCTGAACATGTTATTGATTCATTATGATAGTATTGTTTTTAGTCTTATCTACAAGTTGTATACACACATTGTTGTCCGGAACCTATGGCCCCGAAGTGATAGAAATCGGGATAACTGGAAGGGAATGGCTTTGATGTGAGGATCACATGTGTTCACGGAGTGTTAATGCTTTGCTCCGGTGCTCTATTAAAAGGAGCACCTTAATTGCTAGTAGTTCCCTAGAGGCCCCGCTGCAAACGGGCTGGCAGGACAAAAGATGTTGTGCAAGTTCTTATTGCGAGCACGTATGACTATATATGGAACACATGCCTAGGATTATCTAGTACTTGGATGCTTTATCTTATTTATCTGCAATTGCCCTATGTTCTAATTGCTATGTGAATTGTCTTGTCCATGCAACGCCCGTCCATCCATCCCTATGCCTACCGCACTCGAATCCCACTGTTTACTGCTTTTGTTACTACTGTCTTTGCTTTACTACTGTTGTTACTTTGCTATTCCTACTACAAAACTGTTGCTACTGATAAACTGCTGTGAGCAAGATTGTTTCTAGGTGCAGCTGAATTGACAACTCAGTTGTTAAGGCTGATAAATATTCTTTGGCTCCCCTTGTGTCGAATTAATAAATTGGGTTTCACTTCCCTCGAAAATACTGCGATACACCCCCTATACTTGTGGGTCATCACATACCACTAGCCAGCACCTTCTGCTCCTTGTTGGGTTCGACACTCTTACTTATCGAAAATACTGCGATACACCCCCTATACTTGTGGGTCATCAAGGCTATTTTCTGGCGCCGTTTCCGGGGAGTGAAGCGCTATTGGAGAGTGGAACTGGTAAAGGAAACTTCTATTGTGAGTATTGTTTACTTCTGCTAGTTTCTTTATTTTTGTTATGGATAATTCGCTGAGTTTCTTATTTGGTAATGCTACTACCACTGCTAAGGTAGTAGATAAGCCACCACCTGCTGAGAATGATGTTTTTAAAATATCTACAAGAATTATTGATCGTGTTATGGATAACTACTATGTTGGGGATGGAACTGTCCATCCTGGTGATCATTTACTCTTTATACACGAATTATGCGGGTTGTTCAAGTGTGCAGGTATTACTACAGATCAAGTTAAGAAGAAGTTATTCTCATTATCACTGAAAGGAAGAGCTGAGGAATGGTATAAGCTGCTGAAGAATGGTCAAGCTCTGGAATGGGAGGAAATAGTGCCTCTCTTTTATTCTAAGTTTTATCCTCCTAGTGAGATTTATAAAGATCGGAATCAAATATACAACTTTTGGCCTCTTGATGGAGAGAGTATAGCTCAAGCTTGGGGAAGATTGAAGTTACTAATGCTCAAATGTCCCATTCATGAGCTCCCCAACAATATTATTATCAATAACTTTTATGCAAGACTCCCTCTACATGACAAGGATTTATTGGATGCTTCTTGTGCTGGATCATTCACTCGCATGGAAGAAGAAGCTAAATGGGATCTTCTGACCCGTATTCAAGACAATGTTGAAGCTTGGGAGAATGACAAAGGTAAAAAGTCAGGTATAAATTATGATTATGAATGCATTGAATCTTTTATGGGAACTGGTGACTTTCAAAATATTAAAAATGCTTATGGTCTAGACTCTCAAGCTATTGCTTCTTATTTTAAGGTTTTTGCTTCCTACATTGAAGTGCCTAAAAGAAGTGGAATAAGTATCATGAACCTTATAAAGATGTTTCTAAGAGTGTTCCTGCAAGAAATACTGAAGTTTATACTGCTAATCATGTCTTACCTGAACCTTATATTGAGAAAATGCCTTTCCCAGTTAAGATTAAGGAACATTCTATGATAGCTAGTATGGTAGATGAAAGTATGAATAAAGCTGTTGAACCTGATAAACAAATGTTTGATGAACCTATAATAGCAAATGTGAAAAACTTTGTCACTAAGTATGAGAAATAGGGACACCCTATCCTTTGTAAGGATACCACTAATATTGTGTCACAAAGTAGTGTTATGAGAGCTAGTATTCCTGTGTTTTCTATTAGAATAAGTGATCATTGCTATGATGGTTCTTGTGATAGCTATATCGTTAAGTTTATGCACGATAGTGAAAGTTACTATGAGAGAGGGAAAAGTGTTCTTATGCATCTCAATAATATCAAGTTTCCTCGTTTTATGCTGAAAGTTTTTATGTTGCACTTCTTTTGCCTTCCTATGCTTGTAGCCTCTGGTTTCAACAACTTGTTTGTTTACAAAATCCCCATGCATAGGAAGTGGGTTAGACTTAAATGTGTGTATTTTTTGCTTCTTGATGCTCTCCTTCACTTCAATTCATATTCCTATGAGAGCATCTTCAAAATTATCATGCCCATCTTAATGGCTATAAAGAAAGAGCTTTTTGGGAGACAACCCAATTTGTTTTTGGTTTCAGTTTGTTTTTGTTTCTTTGAGTCTTGGAAGTTATTACTTCGGTAATAACCGCTCCTTATCCGTTTTGTTTGGTTTTTGTGTCAAGATCAACCTCTAATGAGAGAGAAGTAAGATTTGGGGAAGTTGCTGTCCCGAAACAGATTTTTGTGCTTCACCGTAAAAATTCGTGAGAGATATCTCTCTTTCGGATTGAGCTGTAGTTTTTTGTGCTTCTGCCCCAGGTTGTTATTTAACTTTCGTTAGTTTTGCACTTTTTGATTTGAGCAACAGAAGATTTTCGAAAAAATTGATCTTTACCTGCTGGTCTGTTTTGACAGATTTTGCCACTCTTGCATTTGCTTCTTTATTCGATTTTCTTTTTGAATTCTTTTTGGGTTTTCGGAAGGAGTTTCTACAGTAGCTTATGTTTTGATGGTTTTCAGTTGAAGTTGGACTCAAAAATTTCTATCACTTCACTTATACTAATGTTGCTAATGAGAATTGTGTGAAGTTTTGTGTGAAAGAAATTTCCAGGAAGTGGAGATAATGGTGTAATAAGGAAGAGGAAGGTTTTATGATTCAAGTAATAAGTGTATGAAGATGAAGATATCGATGATATTCAAGTGGTGACTCTGGAAGAATCTACTAGATACCAAATTCAGAGACCTGCAGAGTCTGTTTTCAAATAGGTAACAGTTCTGGTAAGAAAAGTTCCGCGAAAATACTATCTAATTATATTTTTGCAGTTTTTAGTCAATAAGGAAAGTCACGAAGCGAAAGAGGGACGGAAATGGAGCCAGGGTGGTGGTGAGTCCACCCCGTACTCCGCCTCCGACTCGTTTTCTCCCAGTACCTTCCTTTTGATATGAAACTTCGTAATATATAACCCCCCGGATCTTCCAAGGTTCGTATATCGTGTTTTCATCGTGTTTTTGTTTCGATCTGTTTCTGCCAGGAACTATTCTTGAAGTTTAGAATCACAATGGTGTCTACCAAGGATAAAGGGAAGGAGCCTATGGAGGAAGACCTCCAAGACCCCGGGAAGGAGAAGGAGATCAAGAGTGAAGGTGAAGAGGACCAAGGCCAACATCCGCACACCGGCACTACCATTGCAAGCATTGGAGTGGTGACGAAACCTGCCAGGGTTAGAAGGACTGCACGGATGCATACTGGGGGAAAAGCTCCTTGTCATAGTTTGGCTCCATGGTCACTTCCCCCACACACCAAGAATCCCTTCCATACCTTTATCCATAACCATGCAGGAAAAGAAGACTCCAAGAGAGAAGAACAGAAAAAGAATCACAAGAGTTGGGATCCACAAACTGAAATGATTATGAGCCGTATTGAGCACAACTCGGAGTTGATTCGTACTCTCACCTTCGAGATTGAGGACTTGGGGAAACTGATCAGAGAGCTCATCGAGAGGATACCACCACCACCAAAGGAGTAATTCGTCATCAGG
Source organism: Avena sativa (assembly GCA_916181665.1). NCBI lineage: Eukaryota > Viridiplantae > Streptophyta > Magnoliopsida > Poales > Poaceae > Avena > Avena sativa. The sequence continues at coordinate 450,036,103 of OV702295.1, read as the reverse complement.
TTTGGCATCCCCTTGGTTTGTTCCAACCTTGGGGGAATGTCACGGTATCACATCACTATCTTCTATCTTTTTACCTTTTTAGTAGAGTCATATCATGAATAGAGAAGTTATCATGTAGGATGGTTTGCATTATGGAAGTGTCCCCTCTCTCGTTAGATATGTATCCCTTGGTGTGAGTTGCCATTATGGAATATTAATGAGAAGTTCTATCATTCACTCTTTTGCATAGCTTATATTAGTTTTCAATTCATGGTTATATGATTGATCTTGTTGATAGTATTGGTATCACTTTGGGATCATTGAGTTAGTCTAGTTGGTTTTGGAAAACCTGGCTCGGTCAGTAGCAACACTTTTTGAGAGTTGAATGAAAAAGATAAAAGTATTCTAAAGAAATATAATTGCATCATCTTTCTTTCTTGATTTGCTCATAAGTCTAGTATTCTCTAGTTAAGATCTTTTGTGCTTCCAAGGAAGATTGCATGTTTGTTTTTATCACTTGTATGTTTGGTTGTTTCCTTCAACTCTTATACTTGCTACCCAGCCTTGCTAGCCAAAAACCTGTACTGAGAGGGAATTCTTCTCGTGCATCCACTCCTTTAAACCAAAACCTTTGCCATCTGTGTCCACCATACCTACCTATTAGCATTATTGCTATTCCAAGTAAATTCTTGTTTTGTCTATCTCCCAAATTAAACTTGTTATGTGAAAATTAGTGATTAAAGCTCTCACGAACTTGATGGCACACTCTACTTTCTTGCATTTAATAAACTTGAACCATTGTGCTCACCTATGTTGCGTATATGCTTGCGCTTTGTAAGTTGTGAATTAGCAGAGCCATGCTATCATGGGGAACACTTTCAACATTGCACTGGTACTTTGTACCTAGTTGATATCATGTTCTTTTGTCTATGGATGTCGTCAGTGTGAAATGAAAGGGGAGCTTGTAAGTCCATGGATTTATGCATGTGTGTTAGAGAAATGCCTTGGCCGCTGGTCTAATCCATGCTGACATGGTGGAAACCTGCAGCGTAACCATAACGAGTATCTATGAAGCATTCTTCTTATAAAAAAAGAGATAGAGATTGAGAAAAAGAGAAAAGAAAAAAATAGATATTATGAAAAGAGGAAAGAGAGAAAAAAGCACCATATTCCCATGGTAAATAAGAAGATTGCTGAGATGCTTGTTGTCTGCTTGCCTTGTCATTTTGATATGGGGATTCTTCCGTATCATCGGGCAAGGGGTACCTCGTTGGCGGTTCTCTATGATACACATATGCTTACGATGATAAGAACTTACCGGTGACTAAATTTGAGTAGCATGAGGAGAGGCCCTCGTATTCAAGGGACATGGGATTCTCAATTTACAACTTGTCAATGCATATCCTCATATTTGATCACTTTAACCTTAATCACCTAAAGATGCCTATGATAGGGGCAATGAGAGCTGAAAGCTAGTAAGTATCATAATTTTTGGGAGCTCTTTATGAGACTTGCAATCCCTGCTTCCCTCTTTGAAGGGCCTTTCTTTTACCTTTTTAGGTGAGTCAGTAAACCTATTCCCTTCTATCTCAGCAAGTATTTTGAGTTGATGTGTTTCATTCATTCATATGATGATTTATTCAATCATGTCTTATGTTCCTTGTTTTGCACATTGCTCTTATCTTGATGTTTACTACTTTGAAAGTTATCATTGAAAACCAGCTATTTGTGAACTCTAGCAAATTATCAACTATTCTTAGACCAAGAGCTAAGTCTGGCATTACCAATTATGATTCACTTTATGTATCTTTATTGTGTTTCCATTACCTATTACAAGTTGAGTTATATAATAGTAGTGAGTTGTCTTCTATTATGATCTATGTATTTGATGAATGTGATGCTTCTTGTCCGTATTCTTTTATCGACTCTTCACTCCATAAACATGAGGCCATGTTTATTGAGCTCAGTTTCGCTTGGGGACAAACGCAGTCTATGCTTAGGGGAGTTGATACGTCAATTTTGCATCACTATTCTATGTCTTAATTCACTATTATTCATTGATATATTTCGTATTGAGAGGTGATACTTATGTTATTTCATCTGTTTTTGCATGGTTGATGACTTTTGGACCATGGACCGCTGCAGTCAGGATTCTGATGGAAAAGGTGCTGTTTGGAGGCAAAATTCGCGAAGATCAGAAAATCCGGGAAATTATACGGAAAATCCTATTTTTCCAGAAGACGAAGGAAGCCAGAAGGGGGCTGGAGATGGGCCACAGGGGGCCCACACCACCCCCTGGCGCGGGCAGCCCTAGGCCGCGCCAGCAGGTGGTCTGGCCACCCTGGCCCACTCCAGGCTCTCCCCTCTGGCGTATATTATCCTCCCGAAACCCTAAGACTCTAGGAGCGACCACATAAAGATTCTTCCGCCTCTGCGGGGCGGAAAACACTGAGAGAGAAAGATCTCTCCGGCAGACAGATTTCTGCCAGGGGAATTCCTTCCCGGAGAGGGGAGATCGTCGCCATCAACACCAGCATCAAGATGGACTTCATCGGGATCATCATCATTATCACCACCATCATCACCATCCGCACCCTCATCACCATCTCCATATTGCTGTAACAATTGCGTTGAATCTTGCATAGTTCATAGGGGAAACTTTCCCGGTGTTGATTACTCCTTGTAGTTGATGCTATTGAGTGAACCATTGAATTATTGTTTATGTTCAGATTGTTATACATCATTATTCCATCTGTGATCATGATCCATATGATGTCTTGTGAGTAGTTTGTTTTGTTCTTGAGGACATGGGAGAAGTCATGTTGTTAGTAGTGGAATTGTGTTGAGAAAGATTCAATAGTTTGATATTTAAGTTGTGGTGTACTTATTATAGTGGTGTCATGTGAACGTCGACTACATGACACCTCCTATATGGGCCTAGGGGAATGCATTGTGTATTTGGCTACTAATCGTAGGGGTTGCCGGAGTGGCAGAAACCGGAACCCCCGTTAGGAAACCATTGCACAAGGGACGTAAGGGTCTTAGAGTTTAAAGCTGTGGTTAGGTTTATACCTTAATTACTTTCTTATACTTACGGATGTTTGCAAGGGGTATAATCACACGTATGTATTAGTCCTAGGAAGGTCGGTACATTAGCACAGGTTCACCCACACAACACTTAGTAAGCTAAAGAAGATTAATCAACTATATGAAGCGAAAGCACTTGACAGTCTTCCCATGTGTCCTCGAGAACGTTTGGTCATCTTAAGTAATACAACCGGCTTGTCCTTTGCTGCATAAAGGATTGGGCCACTTGTTGCATTTATTCCTACTGTCTTTTATTTACTCGTACTTTGTTTACTTGCTTTATCAAAAACCCCTAAAAATCTGTTTGCTAAGTATTTGCAGAGAATTCCTGATCCATACCACTAGCCAGCACCTTCTGCTCCTCGTTGGGTTCGACACTCTTACTTACCGAAAATACTGCGATACACCCCCTATACTTGTGGGTCATCATGGGTGAACCTATGCTAATGTACTGACCTTACTAGGACTAATTCATACTTGTGATTATACCCCTTCCAAGCATATGCAACTACAAGAAAGTAATTAAGATAAAAACCTAACCATAGCCTTAAACTCTGAGATCCTACACTCCCTTATGCAAAGGTTTCCTAACAGGGGTTTAGGTTTCTGTCACTCCGGCAACCCCACGATTAGTAGCCAAATACACAATGCATTCCCCTAGGCCCATAAAGGTGAAGTATCATGTAGTCGACGTTCACATGACACCACTAGAAGAATAACACCACAACTTAAATATCAAACCATTAAATCTTCCTCAACACAATTCCACTACTAACAACATGACTTCTCCCATGTCCTCAAGAACTAAACAAACTACTCACAAGACATCATATGGATCAAGATCAGAGATAAAATAATGATAAGTAACAATCTGAACATGAACAATAATTCAATGGTTCCACTCAATAGCCTCAACTACAACAAGTAATCAACATTGGGAAAGTTTCCCCTAAGAACTATGCAAGATTCAACCCAATTATTACAGCGGTACGGAGTGGTGGTGATGGTGCTAGTGGAGATGATGGTCGAGATGATGATGATGATCCCAATGAAGTCTAGCTTGATGATGGTGTTGATGGCGACGATCTCCCCTCTCCGGGAAGGAATTTCCCTGGCAGATTTCTCCCTGCCGGAGAGCTCTTTCTCTCTCTCTGTACTTTCCGCCCCGCAGAGGCGGCGGAATCTTTCTGTGGTCGCCCCCAAACTTTAGGTTTCCGAGGGGATTATATACGCCAAAGGGCGATGCCAGAGGTGGGCCAGGGTGGCCAGACCACCTGGTGGCACGACCAGGGGGCTGCGCTAGGGGGTGGTGTGGGACCCCTGTGGCCCATCTCCACTCCTCCTTCTGGCCTCCTTCGTCTTCTGGAAAAATAGGAATTTCAGTATATTTTCTGGGATTTTCTGATCTTCGCAAATATTGCATCTAGACAGTGCTTTTTCCATCAAAATCCTGACTCCGGTGGTTCATCCTCCAAAAGTCATCAATCATGCAAAAATAGATAAAATAGCATAAGTATCATATCTTAATATGAAATATATCAATGAATAACAGTAAATTATGATATAAAATAGTGATGCAAAATGGACGTATCCACTCCCCCCAAGCTTAGACCTCGCTTGTCCCCAAGCGAAAACTGAGCTCAATAAACATGAACACGGGTTTATGGAGTGAAGTGTCGATAAAGAGAATACGGACAAGAAGCATCACATTCATCAATACATAAATCATAAAAGAAAAAAACTCACTATTATATAACTTAACTTGCAATGAGTAAGGGAAACACAATAAAGATACACACAGTAAATCATAATTGGTAATGGCAAACTTTGTTCTTGGTCAGAGAATGGTTAACAAATTGCAGGAGTCAAACATAATGGGGTTTTCAATGATAGCCTTCAAAATTATATTCACTCAGATAAGAGCAGTATGCAAAACAAGGAACATAAGAAACATGATTAAATAAATCATCATATGAATGATTGAATCACAACAACTCAAATGCTTGCTTGAGATGGAAAGGGATAGGTTTACTGACTCAACTAAAAACAGAGGGAAGCAGGGATTCAAGTTTCATAAAGAGCTTCCAAAAATTATGGTACTTACTAGCTTTGAGCTCTCATTGCCCTATCATAGGCATATTGAAGTGATTAAGGTTAATATGGGGGAATTATGAGCTATATGCTTGACAAATTATAAGTTGAAAATCTCATGCCCTTGAGTACGAGTACCAGACCTCATGCTACTCAACTTTGGTCTCTGGTAAGTTCTTGTCATTATAAGTGTATGTGTATCATAGAGAACCGCCAATAGGATACCCCTTGCCCCATGACACAGGAGCTATCCCATATCAAAATGACAAGGCAACAGAAAGTGAGCATCTCAACGATCTTTTTATTTGCTATTTGCATAGGTTTTTATTGAGGATGCTTCATAGAATGCCACTATGGTTATGCTACAAGTTTCCACCATGATTAGGCATGGCGTAGGCTAGCCGCCCATGCGTTTCTCTAACACATATACAAACTTCATGAGCTTACAGCTCTCCTTTTATTTCACACCGACGATATCCATAAACAAAAGAACATGATATCAACTAAATAATAAGTGCAATGTCGAAAGTGGACCCCATGATAATATGGTTTTGCTAACTCCCAACTTATAATTTGCAAGCATACAAGCTTCATAAGATAGTCACAATGGTTCAAATTTATTAAGTACAAGAAAATAAAGTGTGCCATCAAATTTGTGAGAGCTTTAATCACAAATTTTCACATAACAAGTTTAATTTGGAAGATAGATAAAACTCGAGAATTTACTTGGAATATAAATAATGCTAATAGGTAGATATGGTGGACATAAATGGCATAGGTTTTAGTTCAAGGATTGGATGCACGAGAAGCATTCCCTCTCAGTACAGGTTTTTGGCTAGCAAGGCTAGGTAGCAAGCATAAGAGTTGAAGGAAACAAACAAACATACAAGTGATAGAAACAATCATGAAATCTTTCTTGGAAACACAAAAGATCTTAACTAGAGGATACTAAGATTATGAGCCAATCAAGAAATAAAGATAATGAAATTATATTTCTAAAAGTATTTTTCTCTTTTCCATTCAATCCTCAAATAGTGTTGCTACTAACCAGAGCTAGGTTTGCCAAAACCAAATAAATTTACTTAATTATCCCAAAGTGATACCAATACTAACAACAAGATCTATCATATAATAGAAATTGCAAACTAAAATAAGATGTGTAAAAAGTAAATGATAAAACTTCTCATTAATATTCCATAACGGCAACTCACACCAAGAGATACATAGATAACCAACTAGAGGAGAGATACTTCCACAATGTAAACCATCTTATATGATAACTTCTCTATTCATGATATGACTCTACTAAAAAGGTGAAAAGAAGAAAGATAATGATGTGATACCGCAGCACTCCCCCAAACTTGGAACAAACCAAGGGGATGCCAAAACTTGATGACGAATTACTCCTTCGGTGCTTATGGTGTTCTCTCGTCATCATCCGACTTCCAAGGTAAAGGCTCCCCATCAACAAAGGACATCTTGGTTTCCAATATCCTGAAACTAGCAGCATAACTTATGTGTTTAAACCTAGCCTTGTACTCACGGTTTTGATTTTACATGTCGTAGAGCTTCGCTTGTAGTTGGTTGGTTGTTCGATGGAGTGAGAGAATATCATCCATAAGATCATCAGTCTCCTTCTTATGCTTGGTGATGAGTTCTGAACTTATATTATGGATGATATCCACTTCGCGTTCTGCCATATTCTTGTACCTAAAGACTTCTTGCTCCAGTGCTTCCATCCTGTCCTCCAGACTACCTTCTCCTTTAGGGCCTTGAACCTCTTTTATCTGTACCTTCCCATCTTTGAGCAACAACTCCCTGGGGTGAATCTTCAACTCATACGGGTTGATGATGTCCGTGGAGGAATCCTCCTTGGGTGATCCAGGGAAAGACATTGTGGCTCCAAAACTGAGAATTTGCCTGTCAGAAACAGATCGAAATGAAAACACGACGAGAACACGATATACGGACCTTGGGGGATCCGGGGGATTATATATTACAAAGTTTAACAACAAAAGGAAGGTACTGGGAGAAAATGGGTCGGAGACGGGCTCCGGGGTGGCCACACCCCCTGGTGGCATGGCCAGGGGGCTGATACATTGCAAATGTATCTATAATTTTTGATGTTCCATGCTTGGTTTTATCCACTTTCTTGTGTTTTGTCCACACTTTGGAGTACTTTTTATATGATTTCTTGGACTAACCTATTAACAAGATCCATAGTGCCAGTTGCATGTTTTCTGCTGTTTTTAGTTCTAGGAAAGTCACAAAATGAATATTCTCGGAATTTGACGGGACAAAAGCCAAAGTGCCTATTTTTCCGGAAGTCATCAGATGCCAGAATACGAGACGGAGAAGGGCTGGGGGGCCAGCCACACCACCTGGCCACGCGGCCAGGCCTGGCCCATGCCAGGGGGTGGTCTGGCCGACCCCAGCACCCGCTCGGCCTCTCCTTCCGCCTATAAGATGCCCTCGGGATGAAAACCCTAAGGGCCGATCAAAAAAATCCACGAAAGAGTCTGTAGCCGCCGTCATCTCCATCCCTAGATCAGGAGGGATCTGAAGCTCTTCCCGGCACCCTGCCAGAGAGGGGAATTCACCTTGGAGGCCTTCTTCATCACCATGCAAGCCTATGGTGTGATGCGTGAGTAGTTCATCCTTGGACTACGGATCCATGTAGTAGCTAGATGGCTGGTTCTCCTCCTTTGTGCTTTCATGTCTAGATCTTGTGAGCTCCGTTCATGATCAAGATCATCTATTTGTAATTCTGCATGTTGTGTTTGTGGGGATCCGATGGATATTGAGATGCTATTTCAGATTGATTATTGATTCTATCATGTCTTTGTTATTTGTGATCTTGCATGCTTTCCGTTGTTAGTAGCTATCTTGGCCAAGTAGATGCTAGCAACTCCAAGAGTTAGTATTTATGCTCGATAGTGGGTTCATGCCTCTGGTAATCTGGGGAAGTGACAGAAATCTCTAAGGTACTAGATGTGTTGTTGCTACTAGGGAGAAAACAACAATCCTTTGTTCATAGAACAATCGTATTGTTTACTTTACACGTAGTTCGTAAATCAATAATCTATTGCTTGCAACTTAATATTGGAGGGGGTTTGGATGATAACCTGAAGGTGGATTATTAGTCATAGATGCAGTTGGATGGCGGTCTATGTATAATGTTGTAATGCCCAATCGAATCTCAAAGGAGTCAAGATGATTAGTACATGCATGTATTGCTTTCTCGATGTTTGTCAATTGCCCCGTTGTAATTTGTTCACCTAGCATGTTATCTATCTTCAGGAGAGCCACCTCTAGTGAACTATGGATCTCGGTCCTTTTATTTACATACAATCTATAAACTATTTACTGCTTTGTGTTTACTTTCTGCAAACTATTACTTCCTTCCATTCGATATGTTTAATCCTTTGTTTTCTGCAAAACACGGTGAGATTGACAACCTCATCGCAAGTTGGGGACAAAGTTCTGTGGTTGTGTTGTGCAGGTCTCCACGTTGCTACTAGCACCGGTAGTGCGCCCTGCCAAGGCTCAGCTAGCAACACCTTTGGGGTGTTTCCTTGCTCCTACTGGTTCGATTAAACCTTGGTTTCATAACTGAGGGAAACTTGCTGCTGTGCTCATCATACCTTCCCCTTGGGGTTCCCAATGAGCTCTACATCAACATCGCACCAGCATTTTCCTAGCGCCGACACTGAGCCATCAAGCATTTTTCTGGCGCCGTTGCCGGGGAGTCAAGGACATCTTCACAAGGGGAGTCCCTTATAACCAATCTCTTTACTTTGTTATTTTTGTTTTGCTTAGTTCCTTTTTGCTTTGTTTGCTTGTTTCTTTATCAAAAACACAAAAATATTAGGTTTACAAGTTTCCTTTCTTATTTAAAAAAACAAAAAAAAATAGTTCCTACTATAGTTGTTGGTCTATTATTCAATTGCTTTGTCATGCTTTCTATCAATGGTTGGTTTCTTTGAAACTGAATCTTATTGGCAAGGTGGGTTCACGGAAGAACAAAAATATTATTATAAGGAACACCGCTTGTCACAAAAAGGGAAACACTTATGGGAACAAATTGATAAATTGTATACCATAGCTATAAACGTGTGCTATACTTATAATGTTACTTATTGCTTTGGTAAATCTTGTTGCTGTAGGAGGTATAAACACCTCCCTTTTCAATGTGAGTATAATGATAATGTTACCATATCTTCTTATGTTAAAGGGAATTATCACTTTTATGATGTGGAACAAATTGAAGAATTTATTGCTTGGAAGGGTGCATTTGAACTTGCTAGTTTCCTTGAAAATACTGATGATTCACCCTATAAATATGAGGTTTATGATATACTTAAATTTTGCTTTGATAATTACAAGGTAGAAAATGGCTATATTCTTGAATATCTTAATAGATGTTCTCCACCAATGGAAGAGACTAATGCCTTGCAGGAGCCTATGGAAGAAGAAATTGCTAAAACTGGAAGCTCATTGGATGAAAAAGAGGAGGAGAGTGATGATCAAGAGGATGAAGAATGTATCTACCCATCCCTACCTTCTAATGAGAGTAACTCTTTACCCCTTACATTATTTGATTGTCCCCCATGCTTACCAAAGGAGGACGAATGTCATGTCCCTCAGGATTCTTTTGAAAATGTTTATAATAAAGCTCTAGTGTTTGTAGATCATGAAAAGCATGCTTTATGTGATAGTTATATTGTTGAGTTTATTCATGAGGATACTGAAAATTATTATGAGAGAGGAAAATATGGTTGTAGAAGTTTTCATGGTACTGAAACACCTCTCTATGTGCTGAAAGTTTTGAAGTTACTTTTGTTCTATCTTCCTATGTCTGTCACTTTGTTCTTTGTGCATTTATTTGCATACAAGATTCCTATGCATAGGAAGTGGGTTAGACTTAAATGTGTTATGAATTTGCTTCTTGATGCTCTCTTTTCTTCAATTCATATTTCTTATGAGAGCACCTTCTCAAACTATCATGCCTAACTTAAAGGCGTTAAAAAAAAGTACTTATTGGGAGATAACCCAAACATTTTAGATGAGTCTGGGAAGTTATTACCTCTGTAATAACCGCTCCTTATCCTTTTTATTTGCTTTTTGTGCCAAGAGTAACCTCTAATGAGAGAGAAGTAATGATTGGAAAAGTTGCTGTTCCGAAACAGATTTATGTGCTTCACCGTAAAAATTCGTGTAGAATCTCTGAACGTCTTTTTGAGGCGTGAATTTTTGTGATTCTGCCCCAGGTTGTTATCTAACTTTCGTTAATTCAACACTTTTTGATTTGAGCAACAGAAGGTCTTCGAAAAAATCTGTCTTTACCTGCTGGTCTGTTTTGACAGATTTCTGCCATTTTGTGCATTTGCTTCTTGTTGGTTCCTTTTTGAGTTCTTTTGGGGAATTGAGCTTTTTGAGGGAAGTGATATAGTAGCTAGTATTCTAATGGAAGTTTATTTGGTGTTAGAACTGAACCTTAAGACTTATTTATCTTGAGTGCACTAATGTTTCTAATAAAGATTGTGTGAAGTTTTGTATGAAGGAAAAAATTTTAGGTGTATGGAAGGAATGAGTAATGAGATGAAGGATGGACTAAAGCTCAAGCTTGGGGATGCCACGCATGTCACCCCAAGAAATATCCAAGAAGTACAAGCGTCAAAGCTTGGGGATGCCCAAGGCATCCCCTTCTTCATCAATAAAAATCTCAGGTTTCTTTCAAACGCATTATTTTTATTGTTTCATGCACAGTTGTGTTATTCTTGGAGCGTCTTCTTTTTTGTTTTCATTTTGGTTTTCCGTTTGCTTTTGTTTGCTTAGTTTTCTGAATAAATTGGTTGGACCCCCTCTTTCATACATTGGTTTGAAAATAGTTTAGTTTGGTTTGGAAAAGAGTAGGAAAGTTCATGCTTATGTGGTAAAAAGAGCTCGTTTTTTACTGTGGCCTATGCTCTATCATGCCATGCTTGATATTGTTTTGGCTTTATGCTTAGTATTCTTTGCTGTATCATGACTTGTTATAAACAATTGAGATTGCTTAATGTGTCTTGGATGAATCATGCGTTGTTTTAGCATATTAAAGCATAGTATAGTGGTATTCTCCTTTGATGCTTTATTTGGGTTGAATTAGCACATGCTCACACCATGTTATGACTATCTCAAGTCACCATAGCCTTTATGATCCTTTAGTTTTCAACTTGTAGTATCACTTTATGCTTTGATCAATGATGTTTTGTTGCTCTGCATGATTATGGCCATTATTGCTCTCTTAGTTTGTCGCTCCCAGTCTTTTGCTAGCCTCCACAACAAAGTATGAGTTCCACTCGTGCATCCAACTCCCTAAACCAAGTTATTACAAAGAGTCCACCATACCTACCTACTAGCTTATGCTACTCCAAGTATATTCATGCTTTTGTTTACCTTCCAAATTAAACTTGTTATGAGAAAACTAGTGATTAAAGCTCTCATGAACTTGACGGCACACTTTACTTTTTTTGCATCTAATAAACTTGAACCATTGGGTCCTTCTTTGTTGCGTATATTCTTGCGCTTTATAAGTTGAAATTAGCAGAACCATGTTTCATGGGGAACGCTTTCAACATTGCACTTGTACTTTGTACCCTATTCATATCATGTTCTTTTTCTTACGGATCCCGGCGGTGTGAAATAAAAGTGGAACTTGTAAGATCATGGAGTTTGTATGTGTGTTAGAGAAACGCCTGGGCCGCTAGCCTAAGCCATGCCTAATCATGGTGGAAACTTGCAGCATCACCATAATGAGCACTCTATGAAGCATCCTCAATAAAAACCTATGCAAATAGAAAATAAAAAGATCGTTGAGATGCTCATTGTCTGCTTGCCTTGTCATTTTGATTATGGGAAAGCTCCCTATCATTTGCAAGGGGTACCCCGTTGGCGGTTCTTAATGATACATATGTACTTATAATGACAAGAGCTTACTCGTGACTAAAGTTGAGTAGCATGAGGTTCGGTCTTCATAAGTAAGGGGCATGAGATTTCGGTTTATAACTTGTCAAGCATATCCTCTTAGTTGTGTCACTTTAACCTTAATCACCTTAAAGATGCTTATGATAGGGGCAATGAGAGCAGAAAGCTATAAGTACCATAATTTTTGGAAGCTCTTTATGAGACTTGAATCCCTACTTCCTTTTATAAAGGCCTTTCTTCCACCATTATATTGAGTCTCCATCTTCTACCTTTATGCACCTACTTTGAGAGCATAGTGGCCTGATACGTCCATTTTGCATCACTATTCTATGTCTTAGTTTACTATTATTCATTGATATATTTCATATTGAGAGGTGATACTTATGTTATTTCATCTGTTTTTGCATGGTTGATGACTTTTGGAGCATGGACCGCTGCAGTCAGAATTCTGATGGAAAAGGTGCTGTTTGGAGGCAAAATTCGCAAAGATCAGAAAATCCGGGAAAATATATGGAAAATCCTATTTTTTCAGAAGGCTAAGCATGCCAGAAGATGGAGTGGAGATGGGCCACAGGAGGGCCACACCACCCCCGGGCGCGGGCAGCCCTAGGCCGCGCCAGCAGGTGGTGTGGCCGCCCTGGCCCATCTCTGGCTCTCTCCTCTGGCGTATATCATCCTCCCGAAACCCTAAGACTCGGAGAGCGACCACAGAAATATTCCACCGCCTCTGCCGGGCGGAAAACACCGAGAGAGAAAGATCTCTCCGGCAGACAGATTAATTCCTTCCCGGAGAGGGGAGATCGTCGCCATCATCACCACCATCAAGCTGAACTTCATCGGGATCATCATCATAACCACCACCATCATCATCACCATTAGCACCCTCATCACCATCTCCATATTGTTGTAACAATTGAGTTGAATCTTGCATTAGTTCATAGGGGAAACTTTCCCGGTGTTGATTACTCTTTGTAGTTGATGCTATTGAGTGAACCATTGAATTATTGTTTATGTTCAGATTGTTATACATCATTATTCCATCTCTGATCATGATCCATATGATGTCTTGTGAGTAGTTCGTTTTGTTCTTGAGGACATGGGAGAAGTCATGTTGTTAGTAGTGGAGTTGTGTTGAGAAAGATTCAATAGTTTGATATTTAAGTTGTGGTGTACTTCTTCTAGTGGTGTCATGTGAACGCCGACTACATGACACTTCACCTATATGGGCCTAGGGGAATGCATTATGTATTTGGCTACTAATCGTAGGGGTTGCCAGAGTGACAGAAACCTGAACCCCCGTTAGGAAACCATTGCATAAGGGACATAAGGGTCTTAGAGTATAAAGCTGTGGTTAGGTTTCTACCTTAATTACTTTCTTGTACTTACAGATGTTTACAAGGGGTATAATCACAAGTATGTATTAGTCTTGGATGGGGCGGTACATTAGCACAGGTTCACCCACACAACACTTAGCAAGCTAGAGAAGATTAATCAACTATATGAAGCGAAAGCACTTGACAGTCTTCCCATGTGTCCTCGAGAACGTTTGGTCATCTTAAGTAATACAACCTCGAGACTATTTTCTGGCGCCGTTGCCGGGGAGTGAAGCGTTATTGGAGAGTGGAACTGGTAAAGGAAACTTCTACTATGAGTATTATTTACTTCTGTTAGTTGCTTTATTTTTGGTATGGATAATTCACTGAGTTTCTTATTTGGTAATGCTACTACCACTTCTAAGGTAGTAGATAAACCACCACCTGCTGAGAATGATGTTTTCAAAATACCTACAAGAATTATTGATCATGTTTTGGATAACTATTATGTTGGGGATGGAACTGTCCATCCCGGTGATCACTTGCTCTTTATACACGAATTATGCGGGTTGTTCAAGTGTGCAGGTATTACTACAGATCAAGTTAAGAAGAAGTTATTCTCATTATCGCTGAAAGGAAGAGATAAGGAATGGTATAAGCTGCTGAAGAATGGTCAAGCTCTGGAATGGGAGGAAATAGTGCCTCTCTTTTATTCAAAGTTTTATCCTCCTAGTGAGATTCATAAAGATCGGAATCAAATATACAACTTTTGGCCTCTTGATGGAGAGAGTACAGCTCAAGCTTGGGGGAGGTTGAAGTTACTAATGCTCAAATGTCCCATTCATGAGCTCCCCAACAATATTATTATCAATAACTTTTATGCAAGCCTCCCTCTACATGATAAAGATTTATTGGATGCTTCTTGTGCTGGATCATTCACTCGCATGAAAGAAGAAGCTAAATGGGATCTTCTGGACTGTATTCAAGACAATGCTGAAGCTTGGGAGAATGACAAAGGTAGAAAGTCAGGTATAAATTATGATTATGAATGCATTGAATCTTTTATGGGAACTGATGACTTTCAAAATATTAAAAATACTTATGGTCTAGACTCTCAAGCTATTGCTTCTTATTTTAAGGTTTTTGCTTCCTATATTGAAGTGCCTAAAAAGAAGTGGAATAAGTATCATGAACCTTATAAAGATATTGCTAAGAGTGTTCCTGCAAGAAATACTAAAGTTTATACTGCTAATCATGTTTTACCTGAACCTTATATTGAGAAAATGCCTTTTCCAGTTAAGGTAAAGGAACATTCTATGATAGCTAGTATGGTTAATGAAAGTACAAATAAGGCTGTTGAACCTAATAAACAAATGGTTGATGAACCTATAATAGAAAATGTGAAAGACTTTGTTACTAAATATGAGAAAGAGGGACACCCTATCCTTTGTAAGGATACCTCTAATATTGTCTCACAAAGTAGAGTTATGACAGCTAGTATTCCTGTGTTTTCTGTTAGAATAAGTGATCATTGCTATGATGGTCCTTGTGATAGCTATATTGTTAAGTTTATGCATGATACTGAAAGTTACTACCAGAGAGGGAAAAGTGTTCTTATGCATCTCAACAATATCAAGTTTCCTCGTTTTATGCTGAAAGTTTTTATGTTGCACTTCTTTTGCTTCCCTATGCAAGTTACCTCTGGTTTCAACAACTTGTTTGTTTACAAAATTCCCTTGCATAGGAAGTGGGTTAGACTTAAACTTGTGTATTTTTGCTTCTTAATGCTCTCTTTAGCTTCAATTCATATTCCTATGAGAGCGTCTTCAAAATTATAATGCACATCTTAATGGCTTTAAAGAAAGAGCTTTTTGGGAGACAACCCAATTTGTTTTTGCTTTCAGTTTGTTTTTTGTTTATCTGAGTCTTGGAAGTTATTACTACAGTAATAACCTCTACTTATCCGTTTTGTTTGGTTTTTGTGTCAAGATCAATCTCTAATGAGAGAGAAGTAATATTTGGGGAAGTTGCTGTCCCGAAACAGATTTTTGTGCTTCACCGTAAAAATTCGTGAGAGATCTCTCTATTTCGGATTGAGCTTTAATTTTTTGTTCTTCTTACCCAGGTTATTATTTAACTTTCGTTAGTTTTGCACTTTTTGATTTGAGCAACAGAAGATTTTCGAAAAAATTGATCTTTACCTGCTGGTCTGTTTTGACAGATTTTGCCACTCTTGCATTTGCTTCTTTATTCGATTTCCTTTTTGAATTATTTTTGGGTTTTCGGAAGGAGTTGCTACAGTAGCTTATGTTTTGATGGTTTTCAGTTGAAGTTGGACTCAAAAGGTTTTATCACTTCACTTATACTAATGTTGGTAATGAGAACTATATGAAGTTTTGTGTGAAAGAAATTTCCAGGAAGTGGAGATAATGGTGTAATAAGGAAGAGAAGGGTTTTATGACTCAAGTAATAAGTGTATGAAGATGAAGATATCGATGATATTCATGTAATGACTCTGGAAGAATCTACTAGATACCAAATTCAGAGACCTGCAGAGTCTGTTTTCAAATAGGTAACTGTTCTGGTAAGAAAAGTTCCGCGAAAATACTATCCAACTATATTTTTGCAGTTTTTAGCCAATAAGGAAAGCTACGAAGCGAAAAAAGGACGGAAACGGAGCCAGGGTGGCTCACACCACCCTGTGGCGCGGGCCCTCCCCTGGCCGCGCCACCAGGTGGTGAGTCCACCCCGGACCCCACCTCCGACTCGTTTTCTCCCAGTACCTTCATTTTGATATGAAACTTCATAATATATAACCCCCCGGATCCTCCGAGGTTCATATATCGTGTTTTCGCCGTGTTTTTGTTTCGATCTGTTTCTGTTAGGACATACTCTTTGAAAGCTTAGAAGCATAATGGTGCCCGGCAAGGATAAAGGGAAGGAGCCTATGGAGGAAGATCTCCAAGACCCCAAGCAGGTGCTGGTACCTTTAGTCACTTGTCCTACATCAACGGAAGCCCTACGAGTCACTAAGGAGTTCTGCGATAAGTACCGAGACTTGAGGAGGAAGGTGGAATGCTTCAGTGGGAGAATGATAGGCTTCGCAAGATGCTGGAAGATTTCCTCACGTCAACTAAGAAAATATTACCACCACCACCGAAGGAGTAATTCGTCATCAGGTTTGGCATCCCCTTGGTTTGTTCCAATCTTGGGGGAGTGCCGCGGTATCACATCACTATCTTTTATCTTTTTACCTTTTTAGTAGATTCATATCTTGAATAGAGGAGTTATTATGTAGTATGGTTTGCATTATGGAAGTGTCCCCTCTCTCGTTAGATATGTATCCCTTGGTGTGAGTTGCCGTTATGGAATATTAATGAGAAGTTCTATCATTTACTCTGTTGCATAGCTTATATTAGTTTTCAATTCATGGTTATATGATTGATCTTGTTGTTAGTATTGGTATCACTTTGGGATCATTGAGTTAATTTAGTTGGTTTTGGCAAACCTATCTCGGTCAGTAGCAACACTATTTTTGAGAGTTGAATGAAAAAGATAGAAGTACTCTAAAGAAAAATAATTTCATCATCTTTCTTTCTTGATTTGCTCATAAGTCTAGTATTCTCTAGTTAAGATCTTTTGTGCTTCCAAGGAAGATTGCATGTTTGCCTTTATCACTTGTATGTTTGTTTGTTTCCTTCAACTCTTATACTTGCTACCCAGCCTTGCTAGCCAAAAACCTGTACTGAGAGGGTATTCTTTGTTGGGTCCGCAGCATAGAAAACAAAAAATTCCTACGGTGTGAACTACACGCCAAGATCTATCTACTAGGTACAAAGCAACAGGTGGACATACATCCAACGAGAACTTACCCTCGTAGACAATGAGCTTTGTTAACAAGTAGGAACTCGTGGTTGATGTAGTCGTACACTTGCTGATCTCAAGATCATGAGGAAGTCCGAGCACCGCAACTCAGCAGCGCATCCGCACTCGCACACACGTTCAAGCCACCAGACAACCTCCACCTCCTCGCTTTAGCGATCCAGCGGAAGCAGCAACTCCTTCCAGACGAAATGCCACCGGGAACATGTATCTCGCTAATCCGAGACCATGGGGGAATAATTCTAGAGGGGGAGAGAGATCCTTCACAAGGAGGTGTGAGGATGAAGGAGGGAATGGGTGGACTTTTATAAGAGGAGGGCGGTGCCCCCTCTCTCCATGGCCGGCGCATGGGGGGTGACCCCTTACCTCCCCCATTCATGTGGTGGTAACCCCTCCACATTAAGATGCCTCTTCACATTCCCTTTTAAAGTCTCCACTTTAAATGCATTAAATTTCTCCAAATTTAATGCTCTCTCATTTAATAAAACTCTTTTTATTAAATTTATTCAGAATTTTGTTAATTACTTTAATTAACAAACATTCACATATAGCCCCTTGCAATATTTCAATATCACATGCAGAACCACCTTCTGCAATTTCACCCGAAACAATTTCCGGTTTCTATTGAAACAATTCATGTGCTTTGCAATTCTTTCGTCTGAAACATATGTGCTCCAAAATGGTGTCCGGTAACTCTTAAGTGTGCCACCCTATGGTTCGTGAATAATGCAGACATGATCGAGACCCTTCTTCGATCAATAATCAGCAGCGGGACCTGGAGATCCGTACTGACTCCTACACATTCAACGATCACTCCTGTGATCGTGAGAACCTTTAACGCTTGTAACTAAATCCCTTTGTCTCTCGATATATTACATGTCCGAGATTCGATCATCGGTATCTCCATACCTAGTTTGATCTTGTTACCGACATGCACTCTTTTCTCGTTCCCGTGATATAACATTCTAGTGATCACATCATTTGCTTGCAAGCTATCCTAATGTGATATCACCGAGAGGGCCCAGAGTATATCTATCCGTCATCTGGATTGACAAATTCCACTCTTGATCCATGAGCCTCAACATAACACCTTCGTAGTACTGAACCCATCTTTATAGTCACCCTGTTACAGTGTGACGTTTGATGTTATCAAGATACTCTTCCGGTGTTAGCAATTAACATGATCTCATGGTCTAAGGATAAAGATTACTTCGTATGATGTTATAGCAATATAAACATAATGACTTGATCGTAATGCTATACTTCGGATGAATGTTCATCACATCATTCCACCAATGGTGTGACCTTGTTATTAACAACATCCAATGTCCATGATCAGGAAACCTTGATCATCCTGTTAATCAACAAGCTAGTCTATAAGAGAGGCATGACTAGGAACCCTTTTTGTTTATTAAACACACATGTATTGATGTTTCCGAATCAATACATTTCTAGCATGTAAAATAAACATCTATCATGTATAAGGAATATATAATAACAATTTTATTATTGCCTCTCAGGGCATATTTCCTTTAGTCTCCCACTTGCACTAGAGACAATAATATAGTTCACATAGTGATAAATCTAACACCCATGGAGTTCTGGTGTTGATCATGTTTTTCCCTAGGGAGAACTTTAGTCAACGGATCTGCTACATTTAGGTCTATGTGTACTTTACAAATCTTTATATCTCCATCCTTGACATGGTCGCGGATGGAGTGAAACCGGCGCTTAATATGTTTGGAATTCTTGTGAGACCTTGGTTCCTTTACATTGGTTATGGCTCCATTGTTGTCACAATAGATCACCATCGGGTCCAACGCATTGGGAACCACACCCAGTTCCGTAATGAACTCTTTCATCCAAACTGCCTCCTGCGCCGCTTCTGAAGCAGCAACATATTCCGCCTCCGTTGTTGATCCAGCCACCACAAGTTGTTTGGAACTCCTCCAACTAACTGTTGCTCCGTTCAAGAGAAATACGTATCCGGATTGAGACTTAGAGTAATCCAGACCGATGTCAAAGCTAGCATCAACATAACACTTAGCGACTAGCCCTTCTTCACCTTCGTATATGAGAAACATATCCTTAGTTCTTCTCCAGTACTTGAGGATGTTCTTTACCGCTATCCAGTGTTCCGAAACTGGATCAGATTGGTACCTACTAGTCAAACTAATAGCATGTGCCACATCCGGTCTTGTACATAGCATGGCATACATAATAGAGCCTATGGCCGAGGCATAGGGGATCTTATCCATCATCTCTATTTCTTCCACCGTAGCCGGACTTTGAGTCTTACTCAATGTCTTGCCTTGTAACATAGGTAAGAACCCCTTCTTACTTTCGTCCATATTAAACTTTTTTAATATCTTATCAAGGTATGTACTCTGCGATAGCCCAATTAGGCGCCTTGATCTATCTCTATAGATTTTAATGCCTATTATATATGACGCTTCACCAAGGTCTTTCATCGAAAATTTGCTGTTTAGATAACTTTTAACATTGTTTAAAAGATCTATATCATTTCCAATCAATAATATGTCATCCACATATAATATCAGAAATGCCACATTGCTCCCACTCACTTTCTTGTAAATACAAGCCTCTCCATAAGTTTGGACAAATCCAAACTCTTTGATCACCTCATCAAAGCAGAGATTCCAACTTCGTGATGCTTGCATCAGTCCATAGATGGATCGCTGAAGTTTGCACACCTTATTAGCATCCTTAGGATCGACAAAACCCTTAGGTTGTATCATATACAACTCTTCTTCAATCTTACCATTGAGGAACGCAGTTTTGACATCCATCTGCCATATTTCATAATCGAAATATGCAGCAATTGCTAACATAATCCTAACCGATTTAAGCATCGCTACGAGAGAGAATGTCTCATCGTAGTCAACTCCTTGAATTTGTCGAAACCCCTTTGCGACAAGTCGAGCCTTATAGATGGTCACGTTACCATCAGCATCAGTTTTCCTTTTGAAAATCCATTTATTCTCAACGGCCTTTCGGTCGTGAGGTAAGTCCACCAAGTTCCAAACTTGGTTCTCGTACATGGATTCCATCTCGGATTTCATGGCTTCTAGCCATTTGTTGGAATCCGGGCTCATCATCGCTTCTTCATACGTCGCAGGGTCATCCATTTCATCAACCATGAAATTCACAACAGGATTGTCATGCAGTTCAGGAGCTGCACGTGTCCTGCTTGACATGCGAGGTTCGGTAGTGTCCTGTTTCGGAGTTTCATGATCATTATCATTAGCTCTCTCTTCATCAGGTGAAGTCAACTCCGAAACAACTTCCGGTGTTTTGCCACTCGCCATTCCATGAAGAGAAGGTTCAATAACCTCTTCGAGTTCTACCTTCCGACTACTCACACCTTTCGCGAGAAACTCCTTCTCAAGAAAGGATCCATTCTTGGCAACAAAAACCTTGCCCTCGGATCTGTGATAGAAGGTATACCCAATTGTTTCCTTAGGGTATCCTATGAAGACGCATTTTTCCGCTTTGGGTTCGAGTTTATCCGGTTGAAGTTTCTTCACATAAACATCGCATCCCCAAACCTTAAGAAATGACAGCTTAGGTTTGTTTCCAAACCATAATTCATACCCTGTCGTTTCAACGGATTTAGATGGTGCCCGATTTAAAGTGAATGCAGCTGTTTCCAGTGCATAACCCCAAAATGACAAAAGTAAGTCAGTCAGAGACATCATAGATCGAACCATATCCAATAAGGTACGATTACGACGTTCCGACACACCATTACGTTGTGGTGTTCCGGTAGGCGTGAGTTGTGAAACTATTCCAAACTCTTTCATGTGTGTGCTAAACTCGTAACTTAGATACTCTCCTCCACGGTCATACCGTAGAAATTTAATCTTTCTATTACGATGATTTTCCACTTCATTCTGAAATTCCTTCAACTTTTCAAAAGTTTCAGACTTGTGTTTCATCAAATGGATATACCCATATCTACTCAAATCATCCGTGAAAGTAACAAAATAACGATATCCACCTCGCGTCGACACACTCATTGGTCCACACACATCAGTATGTATGATTTCCAATAGATCTGTCGCCCGTTCCATTGAACCGAAAAACGGCGTTCTAGTCATCTTGCCCATAAGGCATGGCTCACATGTATCAAATGATTCAAAATCAAGTGATTCCAAAAGTCCATCGGAATGGAGTTTCTTCATGCGTTTAACGCCAATATGACCTAGACGACAGTGCCACGTATATGTAGACATATAATCATCAAGTTTAATCTTTTTAGCATTAACATTATGAATGTGCGTAATATTACTATCGAGATCCAATAGAAATAAACCATTCAACATAGGTGCATGACCATAAAAGATATCATTCTTATAAATCGAACAACCATTGTTTTCAGATTTCAAGGAATGACCACTTTGCATCAAACACGATCCAGATACAATGTTCATGCTTAGTGCAGGAACCAAATAACAATTATTTAGGTTTATAACTAATCCCGATGGCAAATGGAGAGGTAGCGTCCCGACGGCGATCACATCAACTCTTGATCCATTGCCGACCCGCATCCTGACCTCATCCCTTGCTAGCTATCGCTTGTTCCGTAGCCCCTGAACCGAGTTACATATATTAGCAACCGATCCGGTATCAAATACCCAGGTGCTACTGCGAGTACTAGTCAAGTACACATCAATAACATGTATATCACATATACCTTTGTTTGCCTTGCTAGACTTCTTGTCCGCCAAATACTTGGGGCAGTTGCACTTCCAATGGCCAGTCCCCTTGCAATAGTAGCACTCGGTGTCAGACTTAGGGCCAGCCCGGGGTTTCTTTTCAGGCGTGGCAACAAACTTGCCACCCTTCTTTCCCTTGTGCTTGCCTTTCTTGTCCTTATTGAAACCGGTGGTCCTATTGATCATAAACACTTGATGTTCTTTCCTAATCTCCACTTCTGCAGTCTTAAGCATTAACAGAAGCTCGGGAAGAGACTTCTTCATGCCCTGCATATTATAGTTCATCACGAAGCTCTTGTAGCTAGGTGGCAGAGATTGGAGAACACGATGTATGCCTAAGTCAATGGGAATCGTTATTCCCAAGGACACAAGCTTATCGGCGTACCCAGACATTTTGAGTACGTGCTCACTAACGGAGCTGTTTTCCTCCATCATGCAGCTAAAGAACTTTTCTGTAGCATTATAACTCTCTACGGCAGCATGGGTATCGAAAATCATTTTCAATTCTCCCATGGTATCAAAGGCATTGCCATTTTCGAAACGCTTTCGAAGTTCTGGCTCTAGCCCATACAGTATGCTACAATGAACTAAGTTGTGGTCCTCCTGACGAGTCACATAGACATTCTTTTCCTCGTCAGGGGCATCAGGAGCTGGTGGGGGGCCTAGCGGCGCATCTAGCACATATTGCTTTTGTGCAGCAGTGAGGAGAATCCTCAAATTCATAGCCCAGTTGGTGAAGTTGCTACCATTCGCAGCAAGTTTCTCTTTCTCCATGAACACATTGAAATTAAAAGCAGGTGGTGCCATCTACAACAGAATTTGTAAAGTTTATTTAGACTAAGTTTATGATAGATTGAGTTCAACTAATCCAAATTACTAATGAACTCCCACTCAAAAACGACATCCCTCGTGCCCTTTTGGTGATTACATGAACCAAATCCACTATACCAAGTCCGATCATCACGTGAGTTGATATAGCTTCAAAGGCGAGCATCTATATGGGCATCATATCAACCATATGACTCATGCTTAACCTTTCGGTCCGTGTTCCGAGGCCATGTCTGTACATGCTAGTCTCGCCAAGTAAGAACCTTAGTATTCGCGTGTGTAAAACTGTCTTACACCCGTTCCTATGAAAGCGTAGATTCGAGTACACCCGATCATCACGTGATGTCTCGAAACACGATCCATAGAACGGTGCATACTCAAGGAAGAACACATTTTTATCTTGATATCTAAATGAGGGATCATCTTATAATGCTATCAAACGCGCCAAACTAGCAGTATAAGATGCTAACATCTAATGTGTAAAGTGAGATGATATGGTCCATGCATTTGATCTCTATCACTTGCATCATGGTATGATCTCTATCATTCCTTTGTGTGTAAGGCCAAGGTCTATGGAACTTACACGTTGAGTGTGTTGTAAGAGTATCCACCATACATCTACTTACAATAATACCATATCAACACACTAGCCCATCAACGATCTAAACTAGACGCCTCTAATTTATCAATTGCAAGTTTTACGTGGCTTAGGGCTTTCGGAGATAGAACCGTTCTTACCTACGAACATGAACCACAACGAGGATAACTAAGTTATTAGCAACTCGTTGTAAATTAGATATTGACTATAGTAGGAGAGACAGACACCCGCCAGCCACTTATGCAAAACAAGTTGCATGTCAGTCGTGGAACCGGTCTCATGTACGATGACATGTAAGGTTGATCCGGGCCGCTTCATCCCACTATGCCACCAATATCCAAAATACATAGAAGATGCAATAACATGATCATCATCGCCCACATATCAACCATATGTGTACTACCCGTGCTAAGCACCTACGCATAGATCAGGCTCTGATACCACTGTTGGGTCCGCAGCATAGAAAACAAAAAATTCCTACGGTGTGAACTACACGCCAAGATCTATCTACTGGTACAAAGCAACGGGTGGACATACATCCAACGAGAACTTACCCTCGTAGACAACGAGCTTTGTTAACGAGTAGGAACTCGTGGTTGATGTAGTCGTACACTTGCCGATCTCAAGATCGTGAGGAAGTCCGAGCGCTGCAACTCAGCAGCGCATCCGCACTCGCACACACGTTCAAGCCACCGGACAACCTCCACCTCCTCGCTCCAGCGATCCAGCGGAAGCAGCAACTCCTTCCAGACGAAATGCCACCGGGAACATGTATCTCGCTAATCCGAGACCATGGGGGAATAATTCTAGAGGGGGAGAGAGATCCTTCACAAGGAGGTGTGTGGATGAAGGAGGGAATGGGTGGCCTTTTATAGGAGGAGGGGGGTGCCCCCTCTCTCCATGGCCGGCGCATGGGAGGGTGACCCCTCACCTCCCCCATTCATGTGGTGGTAACCCCTCCACATTAAATGCCTCTTCACATTCCCTTTTAAAGTCTCCACTTTAAATGCATTAAATTTCTCCAAATTTAATGCTCTCTCATTTAATAAAACTCTTTTTATTAAATTTATTCAGAATTTTGTTAATTACTTTAATTAACAAACATTCACATATAGCCCCTTGCAATATTTCAATATCACATGCAGAACCACCTTCTGCAATTTCACCCGAAACAATTTCCGGTTTCTATTGAAACAATTCATGTGCTTTGCAATTCTTTCGTCTGAAACATATGTGCTCCAAAATGGTGTCCGGTAACTCTTAAGTGTGCCACCCTACGGTTCGTGAATAATGCAGACATGATCGAGACCCTTCTCCGATCAATAATCAGCAGCGGGACCTGGAGATCCGTACTGACTCCTACACATTCAACGATGACTCCTGTGATCGTGAGAACCTTTAACGCTTGTAACTAAATCCCTTTGTCTCTCGATATATTACATGTACGAGATTCGATCATCGGTATCTCCATACCTAGTTTGATCTCATTACCGACATGCACTCTTTTCTCGTTCCCGTGATATTACATTCTAGTGATCACATCACTTGCTTGCAAGCTATCCTAATGTGATATCACCGAGAGGGCCCAGAGTATATATATCCGTCATCTGGATTGACAAATTCCACTCTTGATCCATGAGCCTCAACATAACACCTTCGTAGTACTGAACCCATCTTTATAGTCACCCTGTTACGGTGTGACATTTGATGTTATCAAGATACTCTTCCGGTGTTAGCAATTAACATGATCTCATGGTCTAAGGATAAAGATTACTTTGTATGATGTTATAGCAATATAAACATAATGACTTGATCGTAATGCTATACTTCGGATGAATGTTCATCACATCATTCCACCAATGGTGTGACCTTGTTATTAACAACATCCAATGTCCATGATCAGGAAACCTTGATCATCCTGTTAATCAACAAGCTAGTCTATAAGAGAGGCATGACTAGGAACCCTTTTTGTTTATTAAACACACATGTATTGATGTTTCCGAATCAATACATTTCTAGCATGTAAAATAAACATCTATCATGTATAAGGAATATATAATAACAACTTTATTATTGCCTCTCAGGGCATATTTCCTTCATTCTTCTCGTGCATCCACCTCCTTAAAACCAAAACCTTTGCCATTTGTGTCCACCATACCTACCTAGTAGCATTATTGCTATTCCAAGTAAATTCTTGTTTTATCTCCCTCCCAAATTAAACTTGTTATGTGAAAATTAGTGATTAAAGCTCTCACGAACTTGATGGCACACTTTACTTTCTTGCACTTAATAAACTTGAACCATTGTGCTCACCTATGTTGCGTATATGCTTGCGCTTTGTAAGTTGTGAATTAGCAGAACCATCCTGTCATGGGGAACGCTTTCAACATTGCACTGGTACTTTGTACCTAGTTGATATCATGTTCTTTTGTCCATGGATGTCGTCATGTGAAATGAAAGGGGAGCTTGTAAGTCCATGGAGTTATGCATCTGTGTTAGAGAAACGCCTGGGCCGCTGGTCTAATCCATGCTGACATGGTGGAAACCTGCAGCGTAACCATAACGAGTATCTATGAAGCATTCTTCTTATAAAAAAGAGATAGAGATTGAGAACAAAAGAAAAAAAGAGATATTATGAAAAGAGGAAAGAGAGAAAAAAGCACCATATTCCCATGGTAAATAAGAAGATTGCTGAGATGCTTGTTGTCTGCTTGCCTTGTCATTTTGATATGGGGATTCTTTCATATCATCGGGCAAGGGGTACCCCGTTGGCGGTTCTCAATGATACACATATGCTTACGATGACAAGAACTTACCGGTGACTAAACTTGAGTAGCATGAGGAGCGGCCCTCGTATTCAAGGGGCATGAGATTCTCAATTTACAACTTGTCAATGCATATCGTCATATTTGATCACTTTAACCTTAATCACCTAAATATGCCTATGATAGGGGCAATGAGAGCTGAAAGCTAGTAAGTATCATAATTTTTGGGAGCTCTTTATGAGACTTGCAATCCCTGCTTCCCTCTGCGAAGGGCCTTTCTTTTACTTTTTAGTTGAGTCAGTAAACCTATTCCCTTCTATCTCAGCAAGTATTTTGAGTTGTTGTGTTTCATTCATTCATATGATGGTTTATTCAATCATGTTTCTTATGTTCCTTATTTAGAACATTGCTCTTATCTTGATGTTTACTACTTTGAAAGCTATCTTTGAAAACCAATTATTTGTGAACTCCGGCAAATTATCAACTATTCTTCGACCAAGAGCTAAGATTACCATTACCAATTATGATTCACTTTATGTATCTTTATTGTGTTTCCTTTACTCATTGCAAGTTGAGTTATATAATAGTGAGTTGTCTTCTATTATGATCTATGCACTTGATGGATGTGATGCTTCTTGTCTGTATTCTTTTATCGACTCTTCACTCCATAAACCTGAGGCCATGTTTATTGAGCTCAGTTTCGCTTGGGGACAAGCGAAGTCTACACTTGGGGGGAGTTGATACGTCCATTTTGCATCACTATTCTATGTCTTAATTCACTATTATTCATTGATATATTTCATATTGAGAGGTGATACTTATGTTATTTCATCTATTTTTGCATGGTTGATGACTTTTGGAGCATGGACCGCTGTAGTCAGAATTCTGATGGAAAAGGTGCTGTTTGGAGGCAAAATTCGCGAAGATCAGAATATCCGGGAAAATATACGGAAAATCCTAGTTTTTCCAGAAGGCTAAGGATGCCAGAAGACAGAGTGGAGATGGGCCATAGCGGGGCCACACCACCCCCTAGCGTGGGCAGCCCTAGGCCGCGCCAGCAGGTGGTGTGGCTGCCTTGGCCCACCTCTGGCTCTCTCCTCTGGCGTATATCATCCTCCCGAAACCCTAAGACTCGGAGAACGACCGTAGAAAGATTCCGCCGCCTCTGCGGGGCGGAAAACACCGAGAGAGAAAGATCTCTCTGGCAGACAGATTAATTCCTTCCCGGAGAGGGGAGATCATCGCCATCATCACCACCATCAAGCTGGACTTCATCGGGATCATCATCATCACCACCATCATCATCACCATCAGCACCCTCATCACCATCTCCATATTGTTGTAACAATTGAGTTGAATCTTGCATTAGTTCATATGGGAAACTTTCTCGATGTTGATTACTCTTTGTAGTTGATGCTATTGAGTGAACCATTGAATTATTGTTTATGTTTAGATTGTTATACATCATTATTCCATCTCTGATCATGATCCATATGATGTCTTGTTAGTAGTTCGTTTTGTTCTTGAGGACATGGGAGAAGTCATGTTGTTAGTAGTGGAGTTGTGTTGAGAAAGATTCAATAGTTTGATATTTAAGTTGTGGTGTACTTCTTCTAGTGGTGTCATGTGAATGTCGACTACATGACACCTCCTATATGGGCCTAGGGGAATGCATTGTGTATTTGGCTACTAATCGTAGGGGTTGCCGGAGTGACAGAAACCTGAACCCCTGTTAGGAAACCATTGCACAAGGGACGTAAGGGTCTTAGAGTTTAAAGTTGTGGTTTGGTCTCTACCTTAATTACTTTCTTGTACTTATGGATGTTTGCAAGGGGTATAATCAAAAGTTTGTATTAGTCTTGTATGGGGCGGTACATTAGCACAGGTTCACCCACACAACACTTAGAAAGCTAGAGAAGATTAATCAACTATATGAAGCGAAAGCACTTGACAGCCTTCCCATGTGTCCTCGAGAACGTTTGGTCATCTTAAGTAATACAACCGGCTTGTCCTTTGCTGCATAAAGGATTGGGCCACTTGCTGCATTTATTCCTACTGTCTTTTATTTACTCGTACTTTGTTTACTTCCTTTATCGAAAACCCCTAAAAATCCGTTTGCTAAGTATTTGCAGAGAATTCCTGATCCATACCACTAGCCAGCACCTTCTGCTCCTTGTTGGGTTCGACAATCTTACTTATCGAAAATACTACGATACACCCCTATACTTGTGGGTCATCATGGCCATTCTTAGTTCTATGTGCATTGTCCCAAGACTAGTTAATTGATGCATAACTTGATATTGCTTGTTTTAAACTATTTGTATCTAGTCACTCTTATGAACTTTGAAGGTGTCCTATGCATTTGTATTTGTTACTCTATGAGGGACACGCTGAATACTATTATGCTATGTTTTCTTTATGTGAAACAAACAAACGTCTTGCAAAGCATTGTTATTCATGAATGTTTTGTTTGTGCCTTTTCATGTTCCATCATAGTTTCTTTGTCTTATTGCTAGAACTTTGTCTTTCATGTTATGATTGAAGTAATATGATCCCAGCTTTGAATGTTTTGCAAATACTTTGATCAAGTCTTTGAAGGTGCATGTCACCTCAAAAATTATTATTTCTTTTTATCACTTACCTACTCGAGGACGAGCAGGAGTTAAGCTTGGGGATGTTGATACATTGCAAATGTATCTATAATTTTTGATGTTCCATGTTTGGTTTTATCCACTTTCTTGTGTTTTGTCCACACTTTGGAGTACTTTTCATATGATTTCTTGGACTAACCTATTAACAAGAGCCACAGTGCCAGCTGCCTGTTTTCTGCTGTTTTTGGTTCCAGGAAAGTCAGAAAATGTATATTCTCGGAATTGGACGGGACAAAAGCCAAAGTGCCTATTTTTTCGGAAGTCATCAGATGCCAGAATACGAGACAGAGAAGGGATGGGGGCCAGCCACACCACCTGGCCGCGCGGCCAAGCCTGGCCCGTGCCAGGGGGTTGTCTGGCCGATCCCAGCACCCCCTCGGCCTCTCCTTCAGCCTATAAGATGCCCTCGGGACGAAAACCCTAAGGGCCCGATCAAAAAAATCCACGAAAGAGTCTGTAACCGCCGTCATCTCCATCCCTAGATCGGGATTGATCTGAAGCTCTTCCCGGCACCCGGCCGGAGAGGGGAATTCACCCTGGAGGCCTTCTTCATCACCATGTAAGCCTCCGGTGTGATGCGTGAGTAGTTCATCCTTGGACTGCGGATCCATGTAGTAGCTAGATGGCTGGTTCTCCTCCTTTGTGCTTTCATGTCTAGATCTTCTGAGCTCCGTTCATGATCAAGATCATCTATTTGTAATTTTTCATGTTATGTTTGCGGGGATCCGATGGATATTGATATGCTATTTCAGATTGATTATTGATTCTATCATGTCTTTGTTATTTGTGATCTTGCATGCTTTCCGTTGTTAGTAGCTATCTTGGCCAGTAGATGCTAGCAACTCCAAGAGTTAGTATTTATGCTCGATACTGGGTTCATGCCTCTGGTAATCTGGGGAAGTGACAGAAATCTCTAAGGTACTAGATGTGTTGTTGCTACTAGGGAGAAAACAACAATCCTTTGTTCATAGAACAATCGTATTGTTTACTTTACATGTAGTTCGTAAAGGAATAATTTGTTGCTTGCAACTTAATACTGGAGGGGGTTCGGATGATAACCTGAAGGTGGATTATTAGTCATAGATGCAATTGGATGACGGTCTATGTATAATGTTGTAATGCCCAATCGAATCTCAAAGGAGTCAAGATGATTAGTATATGCATGTATTGCTTTCTCGATGTTTGTCAATTGCCCCGTTGTAATTTGTTCAGCCACCATGTTATCTATCTTAAGGAGAGTCACCTCTAGTGAACTATGGATCCCGGTCCTTTTCTTTACATACAATCTATAAACTGTTTACTGCTTTGTGTTTACTTTCTGCAAACTATTACTTCCTTCCATTCGATACGTTTAATCCTTTGTTTTCCACAAAATACGGTGAGATTTACAACCTCATCGCAAGTTGGGAACAAAGTTCTGTGGTTGTGTTGTGCAGGTCTCCACGTTGCTACTAGCACCGGTAGTGCGCCCTGCCAAGGCTCAGCTAGCAACACCTTTGGGGTGTTTCCTTGCTCCTACCGGTTCGATTAAACCTTGGTTTCATAACTGAGGGAAACTTGCTGCTGTGCTCATCATACCTTCTTTTTGGGGTTCCCAACGAGCTCTACATCAACATCGCACCAGCATTTTCCTGGCGCCGAAACTGAGCCATCAGGGGCCCGCACCACGGGGTGGTGTGAGCCCGCAGGCTCCGTTTTCGTCCCTTTTTCGGCTCATTATCTTTGATGTTAGATAAAAACTGCAAAAATATAAATTGAAAAGTTTTTTGCGGACCTTTTCTTACCAGAACTGTTACCTAGTCGAAAATGGACTCTGTAGGTTTCTGAATTTGGTCTTTAATAAATTCTTCTGGAGTCACCACTTGAATAATATCAATATCTTCATTGTAAGAATCTTCAAAAATATATTGCTTGAGTCTTTTAACCATTCTTCATCTCATTACGTTGTTCTCTCCTAACACTTGAAAATTTCTTTCATACAAAACTTCACACAATCTTCACTAGCAACATTAGTGCATGCAAGATAATAAACCTTTGGGTTCAATTTCAACTTAAATCCATCAAAACATAAGCTACTATAGCAACTCCTTTTGAAAGCCCAAATGAATTCAAAAAAGGAAATCGATAAGAGGCAAATGCAAAAATGGCAGAAATCTGTCAAAATAGACCAGCTGGTAAAGATCATTTTTTTTGAAAATCTGTTGTTGCTCAAATCAAAAAGTGAAAAACTAACGAAAGTTAAGTAATAACCTGGGGCCTGCACACAAAAATTTATAGATCAGCACGACATTCTGGGATTTTTCACGATTTTTTTATAGTGTAGCACAAAAATCTATTTCGGGGCAGCAACTTTCCCAAATCTTACTTCTCTCTCATTAGAGGCTAATCTTGACAGAAAAACCAAACAAAAAGGATAATGAGAGGTTATTACATAAGCAATAACTTCCAAGACTCAAATAAACAAAAATAAACTGAAAGCAAAAATATAATGGGCTGTCTCCCAAAAAGCTCTTTCTTTATAGCCATTAAGATAGGCATGATAAATTTCAATGATGCTCACATAAGAATATGAATTGAAGTAAAAGAGAGCATCAAGAAGCAAATATACACATATTTAAGTCTAACCCACTTCCTATGCAAGGGAATTTTGTAAGAAAATAAATTATTGCAACTAGAGGCTACTAGCAAAGGAAGGCAAAACAAGTGCAACATGAAGACTTTCAGCATAAAGAGAGGAAACTTAATATTATTGAGATGCATAAAAACATTTTTCCCTCTCTCATAATAACTTTCAACATCATGAATAAATTTAACGATATAACTATCACATGAACCATAGTAGCAATGATCACTTATTCTGACAGAAAACACAGGGACACTAGCTTTCCTAGTTCTACTAGGCTGTGAAACAATATTAGAAGTATCCTTGCAAATGATAATGTGCCCATCTTCTACATTTTTAGTGGCAAGGTCTTTCACATTTGCTACTGCAGGTTCAACATCTATTTGTTCATCAGGTCCTATAGTTTTCTTTGTACTTTTGTTATCCATACTAGCTATCATAGAATGTTCCTTTACCTTAACAGGGAAAGTTATTTTCTCGATATAAGGTTTAGGTAAAATACAATTAGCAGTATAAACTTCAGTATTTCTAGCAGGAACAGACTTAACAATATCTTTATATGGCTCATGATACTTTTGCAAAGGCCTTAAAACAATTTGCAATATGTTGCGAATCAAGACCATCAGCAACACTAACATTATGAAAGTCATCAGTTCCCATAAAAGATTTAATGCATTCATAATCATAATTTATACCTGATTTTCTTCTTTTATCATTCTCCCATGCTTCAGCATTGTCTTGAATATGGTCTAGAAGATCCCATTTAGCTTCTTCTTTCATACGTGTAAATGATCCAGCACAATAAGCATCCAATAAATCCTTATCATGAAGAGAAAGTATTGCATAAAAGTTATTGATAATAATATTATTAGGGAGCTCATGAATAGGACATTTGAGCATTAGTAACTTCAATCTCCCCCAAGCTTGGGCGGTACTCTCTCCATCACGAGGCCAAAAGTTATATATTTGATTCCGGTCTTTATGAATCTCACTAGGATGATAAAATTTGGAATAAAAGAGAGGTGCAATCTCCTCCCATTCAAGAGATTGGCCATTCTTTAGTAGCTTATACCATTCCTCAGCTCTGCCTTTCAATCATACAGAGAATAACTCTTTCTTAACTTGATCTGTGGTAATACCTGCACACTTGAACAATCCGCATAATTCATGTATAAAAAGCAAATGATCACTGAGATGGATAGTTCCATCTCCAAAATAGTAGTTATCCATAACACGATCCAAAAAATTTGTAGGTATTTTAAAAGGATCAATTTCAGCAGGTGATGGTTCATCTACTACCTTAGCAGTGGTAGTAGCATTCTGAAATAAGAAACTAAGTGAATTATCCATATTGAAAATAAAGTAATAAACAGAAATAAACAATACTCACAGTAGAAGTTTCCTTTATCAGTTCCACTCTTCAATAGCGCTTCACTCCCCAGCAACGATGCCAGAAAATAGTCTTGATGACCCACAAGTATAGGGGGTGTATCGTAGTACTTTTGATAAATAAGAGTGTCGAACCCAACGAGGAGCAGAAGGTGTTGACAAGTGGTTTGGATCAGGAATTCTCTGTAAATACTTAGCAAACAGATTATTAGTGGTTTTTTGATAATGCAGCTAAATAAAGTGCAAGTAAATAAAAGACAATAATAATAATTGCAGCAAGTGGCCCAATCCTTTCTTTAGCAAAGGACAAGCCGGTTGTACTACTTAAGATGACCAAATGTTCTCGAGGACACATGGGAATATTGTCAAGTGCTTTCGCTTCATATAGTTGATTAATCTTCTCTGGTTGGATAACAGTTGTGTGGGTGAACCTATGCTAATGTACTGACCTTACTAGGACTAATTCATACTTGTGATTATACCCCTTGCAAGCATCCACAACTACAAGAAAGTAATTAAGATAAAAACCTAACCACGGCCTTAAACTCTGAGATCCTACACTCCCTTATGCAAAGGTTTCCTAACGAGGGTTTAGGTTTCTGTCACTCCGGCAACCCCATGATTAGTAGCCAAATACACAATGCATTCCCCTAGGCCCATAAAGGTGAAGTATCATGTAGTCTACATTCACATGACACCACTAGAAGAATAGCACCACAACTTAAATATCAAACCATTAAATCTTCCTCAACACAATTCCACTACTAACAACATGACTTCTCCCATGTCCTCAAGAACTAAACAAATTACTCACGAGACATCATATGGATCAAGATCAGAGATGAAATAATGATAAGTAACAATCTGAACATGAACAATAATTCAATGGTTCCACTCAATAGCATCAACTACAACAAGTAATCAACACCGGGAAAGTTTCCCCTAAGAACTATGCAAGATTCAACCCAATTGTTACAGCGGTACGGAGTGGTGGTGATGGTGCTGGTGGAGATGATGGTGGAGATGATGATGATGATCCCGATGAAGTCTAGCTTGATGTCGGTGTTGATGGCAACGATCTCCCCTCTCCGGGAAGGAATTTCCCCGGCAGATTTCTCCCTGCCAGAGAGCTCTTTCTCTCTCTGTAGTTTCCGCCCCGTAGAGGCGGCATAATCTTTCTGTGGTCGCTCCCTGAACTTTAGGTTTCTGAGGGGATTATATACGCCAAAGGGCGATGCTAGAGGTGGGCCAGGGTGGCCACACCACCTGGTGGCGTGGCCAGGGGGCCGCGCCAGGGGGTGGTGTGGGCCCCCTGTGGCCCATATCCAATCCTCCTTCTGGCCTCCTTCGTCTTTTGGAAAAATAGGAATTTCTGTATATTTTCTGGGATTTTATGATCTTCACAAATGTTGCATCTGGACAGTGCTTTTTCCATCAGAATCCTGACTCTGGTGGTTCATCCTCCAAAAGTCATCAATCATGCAAAAATAGATGAAATAACATAAGTATCATCTCTTAATATGAAATATATCAATAAATAACAGTAAATTATGATATAAAATAGTGATGCAAAATGGACGTATCAAATACTCACACGGGAAGATCTCCAACCTTTCATTGATAAGGCGGTGGCACGATTGAACCCTTGGGAAGGCAAATTCCTGAATCGGGCCGGTTGTACTGCCCTGGTAAAGTCCGTACTCTCTTCCATGCCGATCTTCCTACTAACTGCTCTAAAAGCTGACAAAGGCATCCTGAAGGCGTTTGCCAAGATCAGTCGTGGTATGCTTTGGGCTTGCAAGGAAGTTGTTACTGGGGGAAATGCAAGGTCAACTGGCAGAAGGTCCATCGCCCCAAGGAGTTGAGCGACCTCGGGATTTTGGACATGGAAAAGTTCTCTCGCGTGCTCAGGGTTCGGTGGCTATGGTATGAATGGACGGATCAGGAAAAACCTTGGGTGGGTTATGAAACCCCTAATGATGCTTCTGATAGAGACCTCTTCAATGCCGCTATCCGGGTCACCAATGGTGTTGGTGCTAAGGCTTCTTTCTGGTCGTCCTCCTGGCTCGAGGGTACCCCCTGAAGGACCTTGCTCCTCTCATCTTCAAATCCTTGAGAAGAAAGAACCAGACGGTGCATGATGCTCTCGAGGGCCAAAACTGGGTGGCTGACATCAATGTGGACGCTCTCATTCTTGAACACCCCTGGAGCAGTATGTCCGTCTCTAGGACCTTGTTTCGGTGATCCAAGTTTCCCCCGGCACTATAGACTCCATTCTCTAGACTTTGACGCCTAATGGTTGCTACTCGACTAGCTCCGCCTACAAGGCCTAGTTCATAGCCTCCCTGCCTTGTTCCTTCGCAAAAATTGTCTAGAAGACTAGGGCCCGTCCCAAATGTCATTTCTTCGCTTGGCTTGTCGTCCAAAACCGTCCTTGGACCACCGACCGTCTTGCGAAACGAGGATGGCTGCACCAACCTACTTGCCAGCTATGCAGATGCTCCCTCGAAACTGCACATCGTATCCTTTTTGAGTGCCGCTTTTCCAAAAGGATATGGATTGCCGCGGTGTCTTGGCTCTCTTTTCCGGATCTTATCCGTTGCCTTGGTGTGGGAAGATCTTAGGTGTTGGACTATTGGCACGCCATCGCACGAACTCCCACCTCCTCTCCCAAAGAGTTGTGTACTGCCATCATGCTGATTACTTGGGAGCTTTGGAAAGAAAGGAACGAGAGAGTGTTCAACAATAAATCCTCTCTCCCCTCGGTCATCATGCAGAAGATCAGGGATGAGGGTAGGGAGTGGATTTTAGCCGGTGCTAAGAACCTGGCAGAGCTTGTAGGCTGACCTTTTCTCTTCCCTGGGATCTCTATCCCCCAGTTTCTTTTTTCTTTTTTTGCTCTATCCAACCCGTTGTTTGCTCCTCCTTTATCAATATAAGGCAAAACTTTTTTGCCCCGTTTAAAAAAAACTTCCTTTCCCAACCCCACGACCACGACCAATCAATCCTCATGCATCGATGAATAGAAAAATTCGATTTCGACTAGGTCAGAAACATTAAACTGATGATGGCGATCAAGAGGGGCATACTATTTCAAGACTTCAAGCATGAGTCTGTAAATGTGGCGGGGAAGAATGCCTTCAGAGCCATAGTCCGTGAAGTACCTCCCATCCCTACCTAGGAAGACAACAATCACTAGCCCCGAGTCGGATCATACTGCGGTGAGTAGGTCGCGGCTTCTTCCGCACGGAGGGGAAACAATCAATTTGCAATCCCCACAACATCAGGCGGAGAAGATATGTCGCTTGTCGGCTCTGGGAAAATCGAAGTGTACAATTCGGTGGTGCGATAAGGGGCATGGAGGGAGGCGGTTGTTCATGTTGCCAGGTACGACAATTTGATGGCGGCGGCGGGGGCTAGAGGTTGTCATGGGGAAGCGGGAGGAAAACAGGTGTAAACCCTTGGGATTACATGTTTAACTCACGATCCGATATAAACCGATATAAACCAGATTGTGGATGGCCGACATAATACTGTGGGACCCTGAGATCACTACGAACCACAACAAGCCTCTAAAGAAGCAGGACAACAATCTCATCCACAATTTAAAGTTATAGCTTCAAGTGTGAGAACATACTCGATAGAGTATGTGTCTTTCGTACACAAGTGAGCACGTATGAGATACAATTATACAAGAAGTACAATAAATTTATTCCACCTAAAAAGAGATAGAAATATATTGCAACAGTAAGATCCAAATATAGATCATATAGTAATAATATCATAATGGAGACACTACGCATCCTCCGGGGATATTTGCCTGGATCCCCGGGTCGGCAGCGCGCCACCTATCCCCAAAACCCGTACCACTTCCCCCTTTTGCTACAAATATCCTAGTTTTGCTATAAAATGTCCAGTTTTTGCTAGACAGGTTTGTACACAGGACAAAAATTTTAAAGACAGATCTCGCGAGAGACTGCGTTGGAGTCTTTGTCGAAAAATAATTGGGCAATGTAGAAAACCCGACTTCACCAGAGACTCATCAGAAAATTCCACCAGGATAACTCGCTGGAGACCTCGCAGCAAAAACTTTACAATATTGTAGCAAAACCATAAAACATTGGTAGCAAAAAAAATGTGATAATGTAGCAAAAAAATACCTCGTCGGAGACTTCTGTGGGGAGACTTTGCCAGACACCTCATAGCAAAAACATTGCACAATTGTAGAAAAAATATGGAACTGTTGTAGCAAAAAGATTATCCCAATATAGCAAAACTGACTTCGCTGGAGACTGATGGCTGTGATAATATAACACTTTTTAGCAATATAAATTGTGTCATTTGCCTATTATATCATGCTCCATCTAACTATTGTTATGCCTGATATGCATGATTACTTGTTTTTGTTAAATTCAATATGAGCCTTGCATATTTAGTAGTTTAGGTAGAATTTTATCCTTCTTCCTTGTCTTTGATATGTGTGTAGGTGTTGATGGTGATTATGGACAAAACAAAGGCAAAAGGAACCAAGAGAGCATAGTATGGAGGAGCTGCAGGGACCAGACTTAGCCATTTAAGAGGTTGGAAAAGTGATTTTTTCTAACTTCTCAAAATAGAGATCCAATACTACAGGGTTGTAGCCCTGGACGATACGAACTCAACGAGCCCAAAAACACTATGAAGAAATAGCGGCCAAAATACTAAAGGGGATAGACGGTTTGACGAGCAACTATACGGCCGGAGCTATTATTTTGGTCGTATAGCTCCGCCCGTATAGTTGCCAAGAAGGTAGGAAATGATGAGATTTCACCCTAGAAAAGCTCCAGAACCTTCTCTAAGTCATATGATGGTATTGGGGGAATCCTAGGGCACCCCCAAGGCCTATATAAAGGAGTGAGGACCCAAGGAAGCCACCATATATACACAATACACCATATACAAGATCTAGATCCCATCTACCGCCTCCACGGCGGCACCCTGCCGTCGTGCAGCCTCCATAGCCTCTACAGCTCCAGCAAGATATAGATCTCCATCAACACCATCAAGCCATCCAAGCAAGAAGAGGAGGAGAAGGGGGACGCAGCCATCACGACGCCAACACCACCATCACCACGTCGTCATCACCATCTCCATCGCCGCTACTCCTTCATCCTTCCCCTTCATGATCTCCATGATGGGTTGTAACATGGCTTGAACCCCCTTTTATTAATGTTATGATGATTTGAGTAATTGAAGTGTGGTGTGTTCTTGTTAATTAATATGTTTGTGCTTTCTCTTTACATTTTTCTATTCATGATATTATTCTAGTGATTGGAGACGTCCAATCCATTGTTGAGGAGTTTACTAGGGATTCACGGAGTGTCACAAAATTTATCATTAGTCTCTACTCGTTCCATGGGCCTGACAAGTCCGTGGGTAGAACTAATAGGCTATTTACTATAAGTGATTTGTGGAGGCAATAGCAGCTTAGGATGCACCGCCCATTAAGATTTAATTTCCTCAAGATCACTCATGATATAGATAGGTATAGTGTTGCGAATTTCTTAACCTCAAAGTGATATATGGGATATCTTATGACTAGCACACTTACTTAGGAGTATGATTGTCCATAGAACTTAATGCATTTGCTCTGGTTTACCTTGATTGGTCTTGTTAACTTAATACACTATTATCTTACGGATGATCCATGTCCGAAGAGGGTGTGGATAATTGAGTTGTCTAGTTACCACTTACCAACGGTGGGAGACAATAATATATGAGGGACCGCCACAATGATAGTTAACAGCTATTTCATAAGCACTTATCATGCACACCGGTATACACAAAATTACTTGAGGAATCATAGTATTAATATTTTATCTCATTGCATTCTCCTATTTTCAGTTTTACTTTTGTTCTAGTTTTCTTCCAGTTCTAGTAGTAGTTATTACAAAACATCTTAAATTCATTTATCCTAGCAACTTATAGAATAGGCTATTTCTAAACCACGATTTTGGTGCGTACGTAGTCGCATTGACAACGCGGCTACGAGGGTCGTGTTCGCCGAGCTCCCATCAGGACAAACTCTTAAATATTTGCTGCTGCATGTACTGCAATAACCTATTTTGGTGCAGGAAACCCAGTCCATCAAATTGGCGTCGTTGCCGGGGAGAAAAGCGTTCGGTTATCTACTCGCACATAGTTTATTTCCATTTGTTGCTATTATCTTACTGCTTTCTTTTATATTGAAAACAAAAAAATATTACAAAACCAAAAAATTATAAAAACTGTTGCTACTAATCATGTCTTCTGAGATAAATTTAGTTCAAGAGATAATACAAGCATTGTAGGAGATAAAGGATTCAAGTTCATGAAGCCTGGTTGCTAGACATAAGATGATAGAGAAATTGTTGGACCAATTGGAAAGGCATTCATTATAGTTGCGTGCTAATGATGGATCTTATTGCACAATTTGTATAATAGATGGCCACCTTAATTTTCAATGTAAGTATTCCAACAATCCTACTCTAGCAAATTATAATAGAGATAAATCCTATGCTAGTTTGGAAGTACTAGAATATGTTCTTTTCAAAGGTGCATATGAAATGGTATTTAGACTAGGAAGTATTGATGTTGAAAGTGAAGCACTTGATGGAGTTTTTAATTTAGTATACCTCATATTCTCTTTTGCAAAAATAATTTAAGTGGAGATGAAAAGGCGCACAAGGAAGAAGAGGAAGAACGGATTGATCACCCGCTCACACCTTCAACTCCTAATTTTGATTCTATCATTGCTATTAAAACACTAGTCGATAAAAAGGAGGAACAAAAAGGTGAGGTTGACAAAGAGAGTCATGCTACAATTTTTGTTTGTGATGCCTCTCACTCTAGTAGTGATTTTTATGATGCTAAAACTATTGATAATTGTTCTGCGGAGGCCTTGTGCCTAGACACTCATATGGAGAGCATTAATAATAATGAACTAGAGATAGAACCTTGCTATACTAACATGCAGGGTCATGAACTCCCTTCTATGAAGGAAGAATACTATGAAGTGTCCCCCTACACAGGTCACTATGATAAAGATTTAAGAATTTTATATGAATCTCAAATCCTCTCATTGTAGCTATACACAGAGGCATGCTCACCAAGCTTGGTGCATCAACACTCACTTGCAAGAGAGAACTTGTTCATCTACATGATGCTGATGCACCATAAGAGGGTACGACTCCGATCGAACTCTACTTCAAGATGCTCCAAGCTGGTACATACAACCTCACCTCGAGTCGATATCCCTTGGGATCCAGGTGGGTAATGTATGGAGCATCCTAGCCTGACTTTATGGCTTTAAAGAGAGCGCTTCCCGGGAGGCAACCCGGAAGTCATTAGGCGTCTTTCTTAGTTTTATGTCTTGAGTCTAGTTGCATTCATGTTGCATTGGCACTTTTATTCTTTGCATGTCTTGCTATTAGAGTAATCTTGTTGAAGTTTCCAAAAGGTAGAATTTATTGTCACTATATTATGTGTTGCAAAAAGGAAGAGAAAATCAGTTTCAAGTGAATCCTTCAATTATATGTATTTGTTGGTGGAAAATTAAAGTTGTTATTTTACCGTCAAAACAAGGTATTTCACTAAGTTATAGGATAAGAAAGAATTCACGAAGAAATAGAAATTTACTGATGTATACAGAAGGTTTAACGACCAACTATACGGCGGAAATAAAACTTCCGGCCGTATAGTTCCGGTCGTATAGATATCTTTGCCATCGAATTTTTTTCTTTCATATGTACTGAGAGTTTAACGACCAACTATACGGCGGGAATAAAAATTTCGGCCGTATAGCTCTGGTCGTATAGATATCGGTGCCTTTGTATAAATTCTTTTCTAATATATTGAGAGTTTAATGACCAACTATACGGCGGGAATAAAAACTCCGGCTGTATAGTTCCGATCGTATAGATATCTATGCCTTTATATATTTTCTTTCCTAGGGATAGACAGTTTGACGACCAACTATACGCGGGAATATTTTGTTCCGGCCGTATAGTTGCGCCCGTATAGCTGCACCGCCAGGAGGAAACCCTAAAATATTGATAGAAGACCAACTATACAGCGGGAACGCATTGTTCTAACTATATAACTACGCCCGTATAGTTGGGAAAACCCCTCAAACGCCAACTGAAAGGTAACCATTGCTCAAAATTTCATTCTTTCTTCTTCCTTATTCTTCTAAAAACCTCGAAGCACCATTCGGGAGCTTCTCCCATGTTTTAGAGAAGCCGAGCATATGTAAACAATAAAGTTCTATCTCAGAAATTACTTAAGTTGTAATTCTCTTTAGTAGTTCATGTTTTCTTTTCGTTTTCTTTCATTAGTTGGGTGAACGAACTTCGTTCGTACACCAGACCGTTGTCTTTTATTTTGTGTATTATTTTTGCTGGGACGTGAACCTTGCGTGACGATGTGTACGGTAGTGTCAACCGTGCAAACACTCGCATGAGCCACTTGGTTGCTTCAATTCAATGTTTTAACAATCAGTGTCTGGTAAAACCTTCCAACTCGAACCTCTTTTAAATAAGCACATAGGAGTTTCACACTCATGTCTTGTATCCTGTTTCACTTGCACCTCATCACAATCTAGGAGAGACCAATTCTAGAACTAGTTTGTTGACTTAGGCGTGGTGCTTAGGTTGATGAACCGACTCAGTGGGACTTGTATTTTTATCACTTGTGAGCTAAACCCATGTCTTAAAAAACACAAAAAATATTATGTCTTCTTTTTAGTCTCGTTCCCACCAGGTTCTTAAGGAAGGCATACACCGGATCGTGAAGCATTCATTGAAGCAAAGGTTCTTTCTCCATCAAAGTAGAGGTTAAAAGCACCTCAACGGTAAAGTGTGTCACCCTTGCTTTAACTTAAGCTTGGGGAGGTAACCACTTCTTATACTCTCTTTTGATAACTGCATTTCTCTTTTGTTTTCATGATCTTCTCAAGTTTAGCTTGGGGAGATTACATGCATAGAGTCTTGTGCAAAAGTTCTATATCTTAAAAAGTTTTCATGCTATTGTGTATCTCTCTGTTTTTGAATGCTTGCTTAGGTGAGATTTTGTTCATATTTATATAAGGGATATACTTGCTCATGTTAGGCCCCATAGGAGACAAGCGATAGCTTTGATGCACCTTGTTCAAATTTTATCTAGATTGTGAAAAATATTATGATCCTCTAAACATACATTGCCATGTTCTCTACATTTTGAAAAAAAGAAGTTCTTCGAAACTTGCTAGTTGTCACTGTTTAGAATTATCTTAAGTGAATGGTTATGGAGTAGCACGACCCCATAGTGTTGGAAATGATGGTCTTAATAGATGCTTACTGAGTGAGTTGTCAAATAAGAAATGATGTTTTAAAGTTTCGAGATTACATATGCCAAAATTTTGTCTTGGAAATCAAAGTGAGATATTGCTTTATGCGTGTCTTGCGCCACTATCGCACAACATGGGATGCTAACAACTCCACTGGCCTTTGGACAATCCAAAAATAGAAAACTCTTGGAGTTTAGCTATGAGTTGCCCAACATATGTATCAAAAATGCTATATTTGGGTATGCATTGGTATTCTCATGGGCCTGCATTAAAAGCAAAAGTCGAAATACTCCTCTGACCGTTATGAGAAATCATTATACCGAAAAGGAAAACCTTGGTCATGGTCACGAGTGTCCTTCCTAGCTTGCACAGTCTCGATTGAACATATACCACTCTTTTGGAATGGTCTCGTTACTAAGAAATATATTTTCTATGAGCTCAAGAATCGAAATTTGCACTCGAGAGACTTTAATAGATTGCATGAGTGGGCAGCATTGGAAAAATCTATTTTTATTTATGATTAACAACTAACAGTGTTCAGCTTTGCCTTATACAAATAAAAATACAAAAATATAATAAAGTGCATATAGAAGGATCACAAGTTTATTTGCAAGCTAGATTTAACTTTGACATGGGGCATAGAAGTTTTTGACTAATCTCTGGTGGTTTGGAATAATATAACTAAGCTTATATTTCCTTGTATGATTATGTGCTCTCTTACTTTGAGCTTTCAGGAAAAACAAGGATACGGTGCATTGATTTCCAATGATAAGCAAGATCACATCCATTAAGTTATCGATCCCTTTTGCTCGAGGACGAGCAAGATCTAGCTTGGGGAAGTTGATGGTTGTGATAATATAACACTTTTTAGCAATATAAATTGTG
The DNA here is from genome assembly GCA_916181665.1 of Avena sativa. Lineage (NCBI taxonomy): Eukaryota > Viridiplantae > Streptophyta > Magnoliopsida > Poales > Poaceae > Avena > Avena sativa. Next base: position 449,992,964 of record OV702295.1, on the reverse strand, counting down.
TCATTTGCCTATCATATCATGCTCCATCTAACTATTGTTATGCCTGATATGCACGATTACTTGTTTTTGTTAAATTCAATATGAGCCTTGCACATTTAGTAGTTTAGGTAGAATTTTATCCCTCTTTCTTGTCTTTGACATGTGTGTAGGTGTTGCTGATGATTATGAATAAAACAAAGGCAAAAGGAACCAAGAGAGCATAGTATGGAGGAGCTGCAGGGACCAGACTTAGCCATTTGAGAGGTTGGAAAAGTGAATTTTCCCAACTTCTCAAAATAGATATCCAAGACCACAGGGTTGTAGCTCTGGACGATACAAACTAACGAGCCCAAGAACACCCAAAACGAAGTTTGTATGAAGAAATGGTGGCCAAAATACTAAAGGGGACAGACGGTTTGACGAGCAACTATACGGCCGGAGCTATTTTTCTGGTTGTATAGCTCCGCCCATATAGTTGCCAAAAAGGTCGGAAACAATGGGATTTCGCCCCAGGAAAGCTCCAGAAACTTCCCTAAGTCATATGATGGTATTGAGGGAACCCTAGAGCACCCCCAAGGCCTATAAAAATGAGGGAGGACCCAAGGAAGCCACCATATATACACAATACACCGTATACAAGATCTAGATCCCATCTATCGCCTCCACGGCGGCGCCCTGCCGCCGTGCCTCCTCCATAGCCTCTACAGCTCCAGCAAGATATAGATCTCCATCAACACCATCAATCCATCCAAGTAAGAAGAGGACGAGAAGAGGGACACCGCCATCACCACGCCAACACCACCATCACCGCGTCGTCACCACCATCTCCATCGCCGCTACTCCTTCATCTTTCTCCATCATGATCTCCGTGATGGGTTGTAACATGGCTTGAACCCCCTTTTATTAATGTTATGATGATTTGAGGAATTGAAGTATGGTGTGTTCTTGTTAATTAATATGTTTGTGCTTTCTCTTTACATTGTTCTATTCATGATATTATTCTAGTGATTGGAGATATCCAATCCATTGTTGAGGAGTTTACTAGGGATTCACGGAGTGTCACAAAATTTATCATTAGTCTCTACTTGTTCCATGGGCCTGACAAGTCCGTGGGTAGAACTAATAGGCTATTTTCTATAAGTGATTTGCGAAGGAAATAGAAGCTTAGGATGCACCACCCATTAAGATTTAATTTCCACAAGATCACTCATGATATAGATAGGTATAGTGTTGTGAATTTCTTGACCCCAAAGTGACATATGGGATATCTTGTGACTAACACACTTGCTTAGGAGTACAGTTGTCCATAGAACTTAATGCATTTGCTCTGGTTTACCTTGATTGGTCTTATTACCTTAATACACTATTGTCTTATGGATGACCCATGTCTGGAGAGAGTATGGATAATTGAGTTGTCTAGTTGCCACTTACCAACGGTGGGAGACAACAATATATGAGGGACTGCCACAATTATAGTTAACAGCTATTCCATAAGCACTTATCATACACACCGGTATATACAACATTACTTGAGGATGAAGGGGTTTCGCAGCATAGTAAATCAAAATTTTCTACGGAAGCGAACAGAGGGAAAGCCAAGATCTAATCTAGGAGATGCAAACAACGAGAGAGATTGGATTAGATCTTCATACCCTTGAAGATTCGCACAGCGGAACGTTCGTCGGAACGTGGGTGATGTAGTCGTACTCGCTTCTCCTCCTCGCGATCCGATCCGATCTAGCACCACAAGTGGCGGTGCCTCCGTGAGATGCACACGTGCAGCACCTCGACGTCTCCTCCTTCCTCGGACCAGCAAGTATGGTGGAGAGATGGATTGGATCTACAACACGACGGCGTGGTGTATATGGTGGAGAATTTCTGCAGCAGGGCTTCGCCTACAAACAGTCGGGAGGGAGAGTGGAAGGCAGCAGGGCTACTAGGGCTTGGAGGAAGGTGTAGGGGGGAGGGGGCGCACCAGCCCTCTATATATAGAGGGGGGGCGTCCAGCCCTAGCCCCTCCTCCAAGCCTTGGGCCGGCGGCCAAGGGATAAGGAGTGGGGGGTGAGGACTCTCCCCTCTTCTAGAAACCCTATCTCTAGTTTAAACGATTTAAACTCTCTAGGATCGGCTGGGCCCTATGGGGCCTTGTGCCCTTGCCCCAATGCGGCCAGGACACTCCCTCATAGGCCCATGCACCCTCCCGGAAGGTGGGACCACGTTGGCCCCCTTCCGGAAGGTTCTAGAAGCTTCCGGTACAATACCGATTAATCCGGAACAATTCCGAACTCCAAAAACTGCACTGCCTTATATGAATCTTATTCTCTGGACCACTCCGGAACCTCTCGTGATGTCCCGGATCCCATCCGAGACTACGAACAAAAATTCATAAACCAATTATCCAATCTATCCTAGCGTCGAGACACGTTAAGTGTGTGACCCTGCGGGTTCGAGAATATGTAGACATGATCTTCTATCAATAATCAACAGCGGGGTCTGGGCACCCATATTGACTCCCACACATTCATCGATGATCATATCGGATGAACCACGATGCCAGGATTCAATCAATCCCATATATATATTCCCTTCGTCTCGCGATATTTTACTTGCTCGAGATTCGATCGTCGGTACCGTCATACCTAGTTCAATCTCGTTCACAGCAAGTACTTTACTCGTTCCGTAATCCGATATCACTTTGTGATTAACTCCTTAACCACATGCTTGCAAGCGGTGTTGATATCGATTACCGAGTGGGCCCGAAGTATATCTCTCCGACTTGGGAAGGACAAATCCCATCTCGATACATACAACTCAACAGATACTTTCCGATCACCTGAGAGACACCTTTATGATCACCCTCTCATAGGATGACGTTTGATGACCTCAAAGCTTTCTTCCGATACCAGGGAGTTGTATTATCTCATGGTCTAAGGAATACAATATTTGACATAAGAAAAGCTTCGCAAAGATGAACACAATGACACGATCTAATTGCTTCGCTTAGTTTGGGTCTGTCCACCATATCATTCTCCCAATGATATGATCTCATTACCAATTGACAACTCATGTCTATGGTTAGGAAACCTTAACCATCATTGATCAATGAGCTAGTCCATAGAGGGGTACTAGGGACACGGTGTTGTTCACAAACCACACAAGTATTAATGTTTCCGCTTAATACAATTCTAGCATGGAATATAAACTTTATCATGAACAAGAATTATAATAATAACATCTTTATTATTGCCTCTAGGGCATAATTCCAACAGTCTCCCACTTGCACTAGAGTCAATAATCTAGTTTACATTTGGCAACAATCTCACACCCATGGCACTGAGGTGCTGATCATGTTTTACACGTGGAAGAGGTTTAGTCAATGGATCTGCGACATTCAGATCTGTATGTACTTTGCTGATCTTCAGATCTCCATCTGCTATATAATCTCGGATTATATGAAACTTGCGGTTGATATGCTTGGTCTTTGGATGATATCTTGGTTCTTTAGCGAGTGCTATGGCGCCAGTGTTGTCACACAATATCTCCAGTGGGTCCAATGCACTTGGAACCACGCCAAGCTCAGTGATGAAGTTTCTGATCCAAACTCCTTCACTTGACACTTCTGCAGCAGCCATGTATTCCGCTTCTACTGTAGATCCCGCGATCACGCTTTGCTTGCAGCTTCTCCAGCTCACAGCTCCTCCATTCAAAATATACACGTATCCTGTCTGAGATTTAGAATCATCCTTGTCAGTGTCGAAACTAGCATCGACGTAACCTTTTATGACGAGCTGTTCATCACCCCCATAGACTAAGAACATTTCTTTAGTCCTATTTAGGTACCTTAGGATGTTCTTCACGGCTGTCCAGTGTTCCACTCCTGGATCACTTTGATATCTGCTCGTCAAACTAAGAGCATTGGACACATCCGGTCTAGTACACAGCATGGCATACATGATGGAACCTATGGCCGAGGCATAAGGCACTTTGCTCATAGCTTCCCTATCATTTACCGTAGCTGGACACTGAGCCTTGCTCAATATCTTACCTGACAACACAGGCACTGAACCTTTCAATGCCTTATCCATTCTGAACCTTTTCAGAACTTTGTCTAGGTATGTACTCTGGCTTAAAGCTATCAGGCGTCTTTGTCTATCTCTATAGATTTTGATGCCCAATATATAAGCAGCTTCACCTAGGTCTTTCATTGAAAAACACTTGTTCAAATAACTCTTCACATCGTTAAGCATGTTGATGTCATTTCCAATAATCAATATGTCATCCACATATAGTACCAGAAACGTCACCGAGCTCCCACTCACTTTCTTGTAGATGCAAGCTTCATAGCAATTTGGAACAAATCCAAAGCTCTTGATCATTTGATCAAAATGAAGGTTCCAACTCCGAGATGCTTGCTTCAGTCCATAAATGGAACGCTGAAGTTTGCATACTTTATCAGCATCCTTAGGATCGACAAAACCTTCGGGTTGCATCATATACAACTCTTCATCAATGTTGCCATTGAGGAACGCAGTCTTGACATCCATCTGCCATATTTCATAATCATGAAACGCAGCAATTGCTAATAAAATCCGAATGGACTTAAACATCGCTACGGGAGAGAAAGTCTCATCGTAGTCAACACCTTGAACTTGTCGAAAACCTTTCGCAACAAGCCGTGCTTTATAGACGGTAACATTACCATCCGCGTCCGTTTTCTTCTTGAAGATCCATTTGCACTCAACGGCCTTTCGGTCGCTAGGAGGGTCCACCAAAGTCCATACTTGGTTTTCGCTCATGGATCCCAATTCGGATTTCATGGCTTCTAGCCATTTCTCAGAGTCTGGGCTCATCATCGCTTCCTCATAGTTCGTAGGTTCACTGTCTTCTACTAACAAGACAGTCAAGACAGGGTTGCCGTACCACTCAGGAGGGGCACGCGACCTTGTCGACATGCGACGTTCAGTAGCAGCATCGTCCGAAGCTTCATGATCCTTGTCATTTGCTTCCTCTATTGTTGGTGCAGGCGGCACTGGAACAATTTCAGGTGCTGCGCTACTCTCCAATTCAAGAGAAGGTTCAATAACCTCGTCTAGCTCTACTTTACTCCCACTCACTTCTTTCGAGAGAAACTCCTTCTCAAGAAAGGAACCGTTCTTTGCGACAAACACTTTGCCTTCGGTTCTGTGATAGAAGGTATACCCAATATTTTCCTTAGGGTATCCTATGAAGACGCATTTCTCCGCTTTGGGTTCGAGCTTGTCCGGCATCAACTTCTTGACGTAAGCTTCGCATCCCCAAACTTTAAGAAACGACAACTTAGGTTTAGCACCAAACCACAGTTCATACGGTGTCGTCTCAACGGATTTAGATGGAGCCCTATTTAAAGTGAATGCAGCGGTTTCTAATGCATAACCCCAAAATGATAACGGCAAATCAGTAAGAGACATCATCGATCGGACCATATCTAATAGGGTTCGATTTTGGCGTTCAGACACACCATTGCGCTGTGGTGTTCCGGGTGGCGTGAGTTGTGAAACGATTCCACTTGCTTTGAGATGTGTGAGAAAATCATAACTCAAATATTCGCCCCCACGATCGGATCATAGAAACTTAATCTTTCTGTTACGATGGTTCTCCACTTCATTCTGAAATTCTTTGAACTTTTCAAACATTTCAGATTTATGTTTCATTAAATAGATATACCCATATCTACTTAAGTCATCGGTAAAAGTGAGAAAATAGCGATATCCACCGCGCGTCGAAACACTCATCGGTCCGCATACATCGGTATGTATGATTTCCAACAAGTCCGTTGCTCGCTCCATCATACCGGAGAACGGGGTTTTGATCATCTTGCCCATGAGGCATGGTTCGCATGTGTCAAATGATTCAAAATCAAGAGACTCCAAAAGTCCATCAGAATGGAGTTTCTTCATGCGCTTTGCACCAATATGACCTAGACGACAGTGCCACAAATAAGTAGTATTATCACTATCTACTTTGCATCTCTTAGCCTCAATGTTATGGATGTGTGTTTCATCCCTTTCGAGATTTAGAAGAAATAAACCATTCACAAGAGGTGCATGACCATAAAAGATGTTACTCATATAAATAGAACAACCATTATTCTCCGATTTAAATGAATAACCGTCTTGCAATAAACACGATCCAGAAATAATGTTCATGCTCAACGCAGGCACATAATAACATTTATTAAGGTTTAAAACTAATCCCGAAGGTAAAACTAAGGAGAGCGTGCCGACGGCCATCACATCAACTCTTGATCCGTTGCCAACGCGCATCGTCACCTCATCCCTCGCAAGCCGCCGTCTATTCCGTAGCTCCTGTTTCGAGTTACAAATATTAGCAACTGAACCGGTATCAAATACCCAGGCACTACAACGAGGGCTAGTAAGGAAAACATCAATAACATGTATATCAAATATACCTTTGATGGTGCCAGCCTTCTTGTCCGCTAAGTACTTCGGACAGTTGTGCTTCCAGTGACCCTTGTCCTTGCAATAGAAGCACTCAGTGTCTGGCTTAGGACCAGACCTGAGCTTCCTCTTAGCAGGGGCAATGCGCTTGCCGCCGCCTTTCTTGAAGGGCTTCCTTGCATGCTTACCTTTCTTAAAGGTGGGGGGCTTGTTGACCATCAACACATGATTATTCTTTTTGATGTTCACCTCCGCTACTTTCATCTTAGCAAAGAGCTCAGTGATCATATCAGTGGAACCAATCTGATTGTGATCAACTACAAAACTTTTGCAGCTAGGAGTGTCAATCTTGAGCTCCTCTGGAATCTTGCAGTCCAGTTGCTCAAGGCGTTGACTGTAGCCCGACATCTTAATGGCGTGCTCACTAACGGAACTCCCTTCCTCCATCTTGTAGTTAAAGAATTTCTTAGAGATCTCATATCTCTCAGAACGGGCTTGAGTCTGAAACATGTTTTTCAGCTCCTCTAGAATCTCAAAGGGCCCGGCGAACTCCTCAAAACGATTTTGAAGATCCGATTCCATAGCATACAACATGGCGATCTTAATCAAATCATAATCATCCTTGCGCGACTGATAAACAGCTTTTTCATCAGCCGGCGCATCTACAGCAGGGGCGTCACCTAGCGCTTTCTCAAGGACATAGTCCTTTTGTCCGCCAGCGAGAATGATTCTCAGAATGCGGAACCATTTGGTGAAGTTAGACCCATTGTTTCTAAGCTTTTCTATCTCAGCAAAAACGTTGAAGTTGAAGTTGGACTTGGCCATGTGATCTACAGTATTTGCAAGTACAATTTAGACTATGTTCATGATAAATAGTTCAACTTAATCAAATTACTAGATGAACTCCCACTAAATTCAACATCCCTCAAGTTGTTTAGTGAACACGATCCAAATTCACCACACCTAATCCGATCATCACGAGAAGAGATGTGGTTTCAATGGTGGACAACGAAGTGTCGATCATATCATTCATATGACTCATGCTTAACCTTTCGGTTCTTGTGTTCCGAGGCCATGTCTGTACATGCTAGGCTCGTCAAGTTAGACCCAAGTATTTCCGCGTGTGCAAAACTGGCTTGCACCCGTTGTATGTGAGCGTAGAGTCTATAGCACCCGATCATCACGTGATGCTTGGACACGACGAACTTTCGCAACGGTGCATACTTGGGGAGAACACAGTTTTTATCTTGATCTTTAAGTGAGGAATCATCTTATAATGCTACCGTCGCGATCTAAGCATAATAAGATACATAAAAGGATAAACATCACATGCATATAACTTTATGTGACATGGTATAGCCAATCTTCGCGCAATGATCTCCATCTTGTGCGTTCCGGCATGATCTCCATCACTCCACCATGATTGCCTCCACCACGAATAGCAACTACAACTATTGCTAACTACTTAGCGATAAAGTAAAGCTATTACATGGCGTATAAGAAGTTTACTCGCAGGTCATACACAATTATAAAGACAACCATATGGCTCCTGCCGGTTGTGTACTCATCGACATGCAAGTCGTGAAACATTACAAAACATGATCATCGCATACATTATACACATCACATCTTGGGCCATACCATATCACAGAAAACACTCCCTGCAAAAACAAGTTAGACGCCTCTACTTTGTTGTTGCATGTTTTACGTGGCTTATGGGAGTAGATGCTAAGAACGATTCTTACCTACGGAAAGCCACAACGGTGATATTATGGTTGCCAAACTCCGGTGTTAATCCCATGACAACTATAGTGAGAGAAACTGACATCCACCAGCCGCATGTGTGGTACAAGCCACACGTCAAGTGCGGAGCCGGTCTCGCGAACGACGTCGCGTAAGGTTGGCCTGGACCGCTTCAATCTCACTATCCCGCGTCATAAGAAGAACACAAACAAGAGGCTTGCAACAGAAAACATCAACACCCGCAACAACCATGTTGCGTTCTACTCGTGAATCACATCTACGCATAGATCTAGCTCTGATACCACTGAAGGGGTTTCGCAGCATAGTAAATCAAAATTTTCTACGGAAGCGAACAGAGGGAAAGCCAAGATCTAATCTAGGAGATGCAAACAACGAGAGAGATTGGATTAGATCTTCATACCCTTGAATATTCGCACAGCGGAACGTTCGTCGGAACGTGGGTGATGTAGTCGTACTCGCTTCTCCTCCTCGCGATCCGATCCGATCTAGCACCACAAGTGGCGGTGCCTCCGTGAGATGCACACGTGCAGCACCTCGACGTCTCCTCCTTCCTCGGACCAGCAAGTATGGTGGAGAGATGGATTGGATCTACAACACGACGGCGTGGTGTATATGGTGGAGAATTTCTGCAGCAGGGCTTCGCCTACAAACAGTCGGGAGGGAGAGTGGAAGGCAGCAGGGCTACTAGGGCTTGGAGGAAGGTGTAGGGGGGAGGGGGCGTACCAGCCCTCTATATATAGAGGGGGGGCGGCCATCCCTAGCCCCTCCTCCAAGCCTTGGGCCGGCGGCCAAGGGATAAGGAGTGGGGCGTGAGGACTCTCCCCTCTTCTAGAAACCCTATCTCTAGTTTAAACGATTTAAACTCTCTAGGATCGGCTGGGCCCTATGGGGCCTTGTGCCCTTGGCCCAATGCGGCCAGGACACTCCCTCATAGGCCCATGCCCCCTCCCGGAAGGTGGGACCACGTTGGCCCCCTTCCGGAAGGTTCTAGAAGCTTCCGGTACAATACCGATTAATCCGGAACAATTCCGAACTCCAAAAACTGCACTGCCTTATATGAATCTTATTCTCCGGACCACTCCAGAACCTCTCGTGATGTCCCGGATCCCATCCGAGACTCCGAACAAAAATTCATAAACCAATTATCCAATCTATCCTAGCGTCGAGACACGTTAAGTGTGTGACCCTGCGGGTTCGAGAATATGCAGACATGATCTTCTATCAATAATCAACAGCGGGGTCTGGGCACCCATATTGACTCCCACACATTCATCGATGATCATATCGGATGAACCATGATGCCAGGATTCAATCAATCCCATATATATATTCCCTTCGTCTCGCGATATTTTACTTGCCCGAGATTCGATCGTCGGTACCGTCATACCTAGTTCAATCTCGTTCACAGCAAGTACTTTACTCGTTCCGTAATCCGATATCACTTTGTGATTAACTCCTTAACCACATGCTTGCAAGCGGTGTTGATATCGATTACCGAGTGGGCCCGAAGTATATCTCTCCGACTTGGGAAGGACAAATCCCATCTCGATACATACAACTCAACAGATACTTTCCGATCACCTGAGAGACACCTTTATGATCACCCTCTCATAGGATGACGTTTGATGACCTCAAAGCTTTCTTCCGATACCAGGGAGTTGTATTATCTCATGGTCTAAGGAATACAATATTTGACATAAGAAAAGCTTCGCAAAGATGAACACAATGACACGATCTAATTGCTTCGCTTAGTTTGGGTATGTCCACCATATCATTCTCCCAATGATATGATCTCATTATCAATTGACAACTCATGTCTATGGTTAGGAAACCTTAACCATCATTGATCAATGAGCTAGTCCATAGAGGCGTACTAGGGACACGGTGTTGTTCACAAACCACACAAGTATTAATGTTTCCGCTTAATACAATTCTAGCATGGAATATAAACTTTATCATGAACAAGAATTATAATAATAACATCTTTATTATTGCCTCTAGGGCATAATTCCAACAGAGGAATCATAGCATTAATATTTCTTCTCATTGCATTCACCGATTTCCAGTTTTACTTTTGTTCTAGTTTTCTTCCAGTTCTAGTAGTAGTTATTACAAAACATCTTAAATTCATTTATCCTAGCAACTTATAGAATAGGCTATTTCCAAACCACGGTGCGTACGTGGTCGCATTGACAACGTGGTTGCGAGGGTCATGTTTTCCGAGCTCCTATCGGGACAAACTCTTAAATATTTGTTGCTGCAAGTACTGCAATAACTCTATTTTGGTGCAGGAAACCTAGTCCATCCATGATACATTGCAAATGTATCTATAATTTTTGATGCTCCATGCTTGGTTTTATCCACTTTCTTGTGTTTTGTCCACACTTTGGAGTACTTTTCATATGATTTCTTGGACTAACCTATTAACAAGAGCCACAGTGCCAGCCGCCTGTTTTCTGCTATTTTTGGTTCCAGGAAAGTCAGAAAATCAATATTCTCGGAATTGGACGGGACAAAAGCCAAAGTGCCTATTTTTCCAAAAGACTCTAGGAGCCAGAATACGAGACAGAGGAGGGCCAGTGGCTGGCCACACACACACCCCAGGCGCGGGCGGGGCCTGGCCGTGCCAGGGCATGGTGTGGTGGCCCTAGGCACCCCCTCGGTCTCCCTCTTCGCCTATAAGAAGCCTTCTGACCTAAAAACTTCGTGGGGTTCGACGTTTTTCAGAGGAGTTCCGCTCCGCCGCCACCACCAGATTCCATGAAACAACACCAGAAACTCCGTTCTAGCACCCTGCCGGGACGGGGAATTGGAGGAGATCATCGCCATCATCATCACCATCGCTTCTCCATTGACCATCCATATTTCCCCCATCTATGAGTGAGTAATCCCCCGCTGTAGGCTATGGGGATGGTAGGGATTGGATGAGATCGTTCATGTAATGGCATCAGATTGTTAGGGCATGGTGCCTCGTATCTTTTATTAGTGCTTTATGACTTTGTTGCGACTTGTTGTGCTTAATGCTTGTCACTAGGGCCCGAGTGCCATGATTAGATCTGAACTTATTATTGATTCATTATGATAGTATTGTTTTGGGTCTTATCTGTAAGTTGTATACACACGTTGTTGTCCGGAACCTATGGCCCCGAAGTGACAGAAATCGGGATAACCGGAAGGGAAAGGCTTTGGTGTGAGGATCACATGTGTTCATGGAGTGTTAATGCTTTGCTCTGGTGCTCTATTAAAAGGATCACCTTAATTGCCAGTAGTTCCCTAGAGGCCCCGCTGCAAACAGGCTGGCAGGACAAAAGATGTTGTGCAAGTTCTCATTGCGAGCACGTATGACTATATATGGAACACATGCCTAGGATTGTCTAGTACTTGGGTGCTTTATCTTATTTATCTGCAATTGCCCTATGTTCTGATTGCTATGTGAATTGTCTTGTCCATGCAACGCCCGTCCATCCATCCCTATGCCTACCGCACTCGAATCCCACTGTTTATTGCTTTTGTTACTACTGTCTTTGCTTTACTACTGCTGCTGCTTTACTATTCCTACTACAAAACTGTTGCTACTGATAAACTGTTGTGAGCAAGATTGTTTCCAGGTGCAGCTGAATTGACAACTCAGTTGTTAAGGCTTATAAATATTCTTTGGCTCCCCTTATGTTGAATCAACAAATTGGGTTTCACTTCCCTCGAAAATACTGCGATACACCCCCTATACTTGTGGGTCATCAAGACTATTTTCTGGCGCCGTTGCCGGGGAGCATAGCTTTATTTATCAAGTTCACTTGGATTCTCTATTGTTCGCTGCTATCCATCCATCATGGGTAAGTCTCGTGATGGCAAGTTTCCTATTTTACCATCCACTACAAGAAGAGGTACGGTTCTGAATACCTCTGTTGCTCTTGATTCACCATCTGTTATAAGTAAGCTCGTTACACCACCACATACACATGCTATACACACTGCTACTACTGCTGAATCTGAAACTTCTGATGCTTATGATGCTGCTTCTACTGTGCTTGATCAGAGCGGTTCATTAGGTCCTTTCCTAGATGCTACGATTGCTAGAACTATAGCTGGAAATACCAAAACTCCTAATGAAGACACTACCACACATGTTAGTTCACCTGAGTCTAGTGAGAGTTATGATATTGAAGAAGATTATGTCGAGATGACCGATGAGTTTATTGAAGAATGTAAGAACACCCATGATAGGGGTGCTGCTAAGAGTCTCCTTGAGAGGCGTACTATTAGACCCAAATTATCTCATAATGCTAAGTTTGCTGCTTCTCCCATAAACATTATAGATGAAGATTATGATTTCTCTCTCGATCTATCTTACATAGCTAATATCGAGAAAGAACCTTTTTGTGGGACTAAGAATGAAAGTGCGGTAGCACATATGAATGAACTTTCTACCATGAGTGGCTTGTTTTCTAATGATATTAAGATGCGTACTTACTTTGTTGCTAAGATTTTTCCCTTTTCTCTAAAAGGAGAAGCTAAAACTTGGTTTAGTAATTTACCTCCTGGATCTATTAATAGCCTTGAGTGCTTGATTAGTACTTTCCTGCAGAAATATTTTCCTCCCAGTGCTAGACATGCTATTTTGCAGGAACTTTTTGATTTTAAACAGGGAGAAAAAGAGGTATTGCCGGAATCTTGGGCAAGGTTTTGTGCTTTGATTCATGCACAGGTTGGAAGTCCATTACCTAAGAATGAGCTTCTTGATATATTTTATAATGGACTAACCGAAGAATCTAGGACATACCTAGATAGTTGTGCTGATTGTGTTTTCAGGAATAGGACTCCTAAGGAAGCTGAGGAATTAATGGCTAAAATAAGCAAGAATTATGAACATTGGACTCCTCCTAAACAAGCTATACCTGAAGTAATTGTACCTGAACCATCTATTCCTGTGCCTATTCCAACATCAAAGAAGAGGGGAGTTATTGAATTAAATGATGAAGTGATGAAGGAAGCTAAGAAATGTCTTAAGGAGAAGGGAATTAAAGCTGTAGATGTCAAGAATTTACCTCCTATAGAAGAATTATGTAAGCATGTTCCCTACTCACCCACTATTGAGGTACACTCTCTCCAACACTTTGATGAAGGTGATATCCCTTACTTGAAACCTCCTGATCAATGCTTAGAAGAATTTGATATCTTTATTGTTAAGCAAGATAACTTTAATAAAAGGGTGCAAAATCATCTAATGGAAGACACTAGAGCTATTGTTGAGTTGAAAGATATTGTGGAAAGAACCTCTAATGATGTTAAAATGATTGTTAAACACTTTCAAATAGTTCAAACGCAAATAGACCAACTCGTTAAAGTGCAAAACGACTTGCTAGTTAATGCTGCTAAAGAAAAAAATGCTTATGAAATTAGAACTAGAAGTGGTGCTGCTACCCAGGATCCTCTATATCCTGAGGGGCATCCCAAAAGAATTGAGCAGGATTCTCAACAAGCTGAAAATAGTGGTTCTACTCATAAGAAAAGGAAAAAGAAACATAAAACTGTTGTAGAACCCTCTGAACCTGCTATAGATCCTAATAGTATATCTATCTCTGATGCTGAAACTGAAAGTGGTAATGAAGAAAATGAAGTTCCTAATGAAGAAAAAGTTGAAGAAGAACCTGAAAATCACACTAAGATTACTAAATACACCAAAGAAGATTTTATTGCTAAGAAACATGGTAGTGAAAGAGAACCTTGGGTCCAAAAACCTATGCCTTTCCCTGATAAGAAACACAAGTCAAAGGAAGATGAACACTATAATAAGTTTTGTGAGTGGATGAAGCCTTTATTCTTGAAAATTCCTTTGACTGATGCTATTAAATTGCCTCCTTACTCAAAGTATAGGAAGGACATTGTCTCGAATAAAAGGAAGATCCCTAATGAAGAAATTTCTACTTTGCTTGCTAATTATTCCTTCAATGGTAAGGTTCCTAAGAAACTTGGAGATCCAGGGATTCCAACTATCCCTTGCTCTATTAACAACAGTTATGTTAGAACTGCTTTGTGTGATTTGGGAGCTAGAGTTAGTGTTATTCCTTTCTCTCTCTATAAGAGGCTTCTGCTTGAAAAATTAATACCAACTGATATATCTTTGCAAATGGCTGATAAATCTACCAATATTCCTGTGGGTATATGTGAGGATGTACCTGTTCAGGTGGCTCATAATTGCTTGATATTAACTGATTTTGTTGTGCTTTAAATGCCTAAAGATGATAATATGTCTATTATTCTTGGGAGACCTTTTCTTAATACTGCAGGAGCTGTTATTAATTGTAATCAAGGAAAGGTGACCTTCAATGTTAATGACAAAGAACACACTGTCTATTTCCCCAAGAAGATTGAAAGGACTTATGGTTTGAATACACTTGAATATGTTGAGGGCATTCAAGTTGGAGAAATATATTGTCCCCTACCAAGAGAAAAATTTGAAACTATTATGATTGCGACCATTGCTATCAAGGTTGAGGTAACATAATCATTAGTGGAATACAAAGTTTTGTATCATATGAAATTGTTTTGGTAACAAGACATGATCAACCTTGTTAACAAAAGGATTTCATTGAACAAAACAATGTTTCCACCATGATTATCTCCGCTTACTTCCATTTTATCCATTTTTAGTTTTTGCTTTTGCCTAACTTAAAGGCGTTAAAGAAAAGTACTTGTTGGGAGATAACCCAAGAGTTTTAGTTGAGTCTTGGAAGTTATTACTTCAGTAATAACCGCTCCTTGTCCTTTTTATTTGCTTTTTGTGCCAAGAGTAACCTCTAATGAGAGTGAAGTAATGATTGGGAAAGTTGCTGTCCCGAAACAGATTTTTGTGCTTCACCGTAAAAATTCCTGAGAGAGCTCTGTATGTCGGATTGATCTGTAATTTTTTATGCTTCTGCCCCAGGTTGTTATCTAACTTTCTTTTAGTTCAACACTTTTTGATTTGAGCAACAGAAGGTCTTCGAAAAAATTCGTATTTACCTGCTGGTCTGTTTTGACAGATTTCTGCCATTTTCTGCATTTGCTTCTTGTTGGTTCCTTCTTGAGTTCTTTTCGGGAATTGAGCTTTTGAGGGAAGTGATACAGTAGCTAGTGTTCTAATGGAAGTTTATTTTGTGTTAGAACTGAACCTTGAGACTTATTTATCTTAAGTGCACTAATGTTGCTCATGAGATTGTGTGAAGTTTTGTATGAAGGAAAATTTTCAAGTGTATGGAAGGAATGAGTAATGAGATGAAGGATGGACTAAAGCTCAAGCTTGGGGATGCCACGCATGTCACCCCAAGAAATATCCAAGAAGTACAAGCGTCAAATCTTGGGGATGCCCAAGGCATCCCCTTCTTCATCAATAAAAATCTCAGGTTTCTTCCAAACGCTTCATTTTTATTGTTTCATGCACAGTTGTGTTGTTCTTGGAGCGTCTTCTTTTTCGTTTTTCGTTTTGGTTTTAGTTTGCTTGGTTTGCTTAGTTTTCTGAATAAATTGGTTGGACCTCCTCTTTGATATATTGGTGTTCAAATAGTTTGGTTTGGTTTGGAAAAGAGTAGGGAGCTTAAGTGGTAAAGAGAGCTTGTTTTTGACTGTGGCCTATGCTTTGTCATGACATGCTTGATATTGTTTTGGCTTTATACTTAGTATTCTTTTCTGTAGCATGACTTGTTATAAACAATTGAGATTGCTTAATGTGCCCTGGATGAATCATGCATTGTTTTAGCATATTAAAGCATAGTATAGTGGTATTCTCCTTTGATGCTTTATTTGGGTTGACTTGGCCGCTGGTCTAATCCATGGAGTTATGTATGTGTGTTAGAGAAATGCCTGGGCCGCTGGTCTAATCCATGCTGACATGGTGGAAACCTGCAGCGTAACCATAATGATATCTATGAAGCATTCTTCTTATAAAAAAAGAGAAAGATAGCTATTGAGAAAAAGAAAAAAAGAGATTTATGAAAAGAGGAAAGAGAGAAAAAAGCACCATTTTCCCATGGGAATAAGAAGATTGCTGAGATACTCATTGTCTGCTTGCCTTGTCATTTTGATATGGGGATTCTTCCGTATCATCGGGCAAGGGGTACCCCATTGGCGGTTCTCAATGATACGCACATACTTACGATGACAAGAACTTACCGGTAACTAAAGTTGAGTAGCATGAGGAGTGGCCCTCGTACTCAAGGGACTTGGGATTTTCAGTTTATAGCCTATCAAGCATATAACTCAGATTGGACCTCACTTCCACCTTAACCACATTAAAGATGCTTATGATAGGGGCAATGAGAGCTGAAAGGTACAAGTACCATAATTTTTGGAAGCTCTTTATGAGACTTGAATCCCTACTTCCTTTTACAAAAGGCTTTTCTTCCACCATTACATTGAGTCTCCACCTTCTATCTTTATGCACCTACTTTGAGAGCATAGTGGACATTCTTAGTTCTATGTGCATTGTCCCAAGACTAGTTGATTGATGCATAACTTGTTATTGCTTGTTTTAAACTATTGTATCTAGTCACTCTTATGAACTTTGAAGGTGTCCTATGCATTTATATTTGCTACTCTATTGAGGGACAAGCTGAATACTTTTATGCTATGTTTTCTTTATGTGAAACAAACAAACTTCTTGCAAAGCATTGTTATTCATGAATCTTTTGTTTGTGCCTTTTCATGTTACAACTTAGTTGCTATGTCTTATTGCTAGAACTTTGTCTTTCATGTTATGATTAAAGTACCATGATCCTAGCTTTGAATGTTTTACAAATAATTTGGTCAAGCCTTTGATGGAGCATGTCACCTCAAAAATTATTCTTTCTTTTTATCACTTACCTACTCGAGGACGAGCAGGAGTTAAGCTTGGGGATGTTGATACATTGCAAATGTATCTATAATTTTTGATGCTCCATACTTAGTTTTATCCACTTTCTTTTGTTTTGTCCACACTTTGGAGTACTTTTCATATGATTTCTTGGACTAACCTATTAACAAGAGCCACAGTGTCAGCTGCCTGTTTTCTGCTATTTTTGGTTCCAGGAAAGTCAGAAAATGAATATTCTCGGAATTGGACGGGACAAAAGCCAAAGTGCCTATTTTTCCAAAAGACTCCAGGAGCCAGAATACGAGACAGAGGAGGGCCAGGGGCTGGCCACACACACCCCCAGGCGCGGGCTGGGCCTGGCCACGCCAGGGCATGGTGTGGTGGCCCCAGGCACCCCCTCGGTCTCCCTCTTCGCCTATAAGAAGCCTTCTGACCTAAAAACTTTATGGGGTTTGACGTTTTTCCAGAAGGAGTTCCGCTCCGCCGCCACCACTAGATTCCACGAAATAGCACCAGAAACTCCGTTCTGGCACCCTGCCGGGACGGGGAATTGGAGGAGATCATCGCCATCATCATCACCATCGCTTCTCCATCGACCATCCATGTTTCCCCCATCTATGAGTGAGTAATCCCCCGCTGTAGGCTATGGGGATGGTAGGGATTGGATGAGATCGTTCATGTAATGGCATCAGATTGTTAGGGCATGGTGCCTATTATCTTTTATTAGTGCTTTATGACTTTGTTGCGACTTGTTGTGCTTAATGCTTGTCACTAGGGCCCGAGTGCCATGATTAGATCTGAACTTATTATTGATTCATTATGATAGTATTGTTTTGGGTCTTATTTGCAAGTTGTATACACACTTGTTGTCCGGAACCTATGGCCCCGAAGTGACAGAAATCGGGATAACCGGAAGGGAAAGGCTTTGATGTGAGGATCACATGTGTTCAGGGAGTGTTAATGCTTTGCTCTGGTGCTCTATTAAAAGGAGCACCTTAATTGCCAGTAGTTCCCTCGAGGCCCCGCTGCAAACGGGCTGGCAGGACAAAAGATGTTGTGCAAGTTCTCATCGCGAGCACGTATGACTATATATGGAACACATGCCTAGGATTGTCTAGTACTTTGGTGCTTATATTATTTATCTGCAATTGCCCTATGTTCTGATTGCTATGTGAATTGTCTTGTCCATGCAACGCCCGTCCATCCATCCCTATGCCTACCGCACTCAAATCCTACTATTTACCGCTTTTGTTACTACTGTCTTTGCTTTACTACTGCTGCTGCTTTACTATTCCTACTACAAAACTGTTGCTACTGATAAACTGCTGTGAGCAAGATTGTTTCTAGGTGTAGATGAATTGACAACTCAGTTGTTAAGGCTTATAAATATTCTTTGACTTCACTTGTGTCGAATCAATAAATTGGGTTTCACTTCCCTCGAAAATACTGTGATACACCCCCTATACTTGTGGGTCATCAATCCACCAGAGACATTGTAGAAAAAATACGAAACTGTTGTAGGGAAAATACAGAACGGAGCGACCCGGTGGGGATGGAGCGGCGGCGCGAAGACGCAACGACCTAGCCCTATGCGCGATGGTGCGCGGTGGAGGCCTGGCGCACGAAGGCGCAGCGACCCGGTGGTGTGCGGTGGCGCGACAATGTGCGGCGACGCCGCAGCGGCCCGACAACGCATAGACGCTGTGCTGCAGGCAGCGCGGAAGCAACCGAGCAGCGCGTCGGCACGGTGATTCATGTGGTGGTTGCAAGGGCGGGTAGAAGAAAGAGAAATATATATCTCTCCTTTGGTGGGTTGTCTCCTTTGGTGGGGCCCAAGACAGGCGAGAGGGAGGCGAGCGACCCGGGGGATCAATTCGTTTGATCCCCGAGGTAACAGTATCATTTTCCTATCATAATAGGTCACATGACCTCATACATCATCCATCAAACATTATACGAAAGTGGAATCATAAATCCGAGTAGGGATTAAAAGATACAAATATGGTGTAAGACACTTTGAACAAAACAAATCTCAATCCACAAGTCTCAGAATCGTAAGCCCTAAAATCTCTACTCAAGGGGGGCGACGCCTCCATCGCCAAATTCATCAACAAAGTAATCTCCATACGGATAGGCCCGACAATCTAAAAAAATCCGACTGTGAGACCCTAAGGTACTCAACAAGTATTTATGCATATAAAGGAATGACAAGGTTGACGCAATTGCAGTAAAAGATAAAAATATCTAGACATTTCTATAAAGACACGCTATAGAACTCGTCTAACCAGATATAGACGGTAGAGCGTTTATCAACACCAACAGATATATCTAACATGAAGTAAAGCATATCCCATCCATCTTCTCGCTTACCGAACGAGAAGACGAAAGAATAGCCAACCCGTTGGCAATTTTATTAATTATTCTATGAGACTTGCACTATCTACTAGACAGGTTTAGTCAAATAAAAAGTACTACTTTGGTTTGAGTTATCTATTATCAAGAAACTTTGCTTCAAGTAGTCCATAGCCACGGACATGACTTTTCGAAAAGATTTACCATGCAGGGGTGCACAAATAGCAACAAGCGCGCTCAACCTCGGGGAAAAACCAAATGAAAGCAAAGAGGTATTACGACAGAGAAATAGCAAAATCCAAAGTTTTTTTAGGGGTCCACCCCAACTAAGCTACCAGTGAAAAAGTCGGCTGAGCTCCGCAACGGACCTAGGGATTTGCAAGAACGGATGAGAAAGACTGGGAATCTGAAAGTGTTACTGGGCTTGTCCAAATAGCATAATCGTGCCACATCCAAAATAGTACAGTAGTAAACGCTCCTCGAGCAACAGTAGTAAATAAATCAGTAAAGCATGGCATACATACATCATAGTAGTAAAGTACTAAACTACTTGTGGCCCTGGAACAAGATGTGAATTAAGATCATGCCGAGGGGGATCCCAGAAAATCTCCCGCATATGGATAGGGTGATAGTCAAGGAACAAACATCAAGTACTCGGGTCCTACGGGACACAAGTGAGCGGATAAAAGTTAAATATCAGATGTTATCCACTAGTGCCTGTTTATTTAGTTATCCCATTAATACACAATTTAGTTGTTCAGGGTACCTTGTTATCCATATTAGACTCACAAATCCTACACATGCAGTTCTATGACTCGCATGTCTCAATCAACTTCTATAGTAGTGGCTGATGGGATAGAGAGAACAAGTTTTATAGTGGGGCTAAAAAGTAAAGTCTGTGCAGTACGTGAAATCGCAACTCAAGACAAAAACGAGACACATAATGCAAGAATAAAGATAGAGACATAGGTGTTATCAAACACTATGCATCTGTCTAGAGCATCCACAAAACATGGTGGGTGGTTTTGTGACATATAAGGGGCGTCTTTGGTAGCATGTAGTCCGCTAGGACATGTCAGGTTGAGTCAAGTCTCAAACAGGAGAGACGCAGGCCTAGTGACAACATCCAAATCATCCTTTTTCCTCGAGCCTAGCTCGGGCGAGCGAAAAAATGCCCACCGCTCGTGTGGGCATTGGGAGGGGAAACACCACGTCCCTTCTGGAACACGCGCAAAAAAATCTCCTCACCGCCCACCTCCCACTCCTCTCCCTCTCCACTCTTCTGTCACTATCCCCCTCGACGGTTCCACTATTGGCGAGGAATCTCTCGCTCACCATTGCCATCATCGTTGAATCTCTCGAAGGGACAAATCCATATCCAGGTGACCTCAACATTTGCATCTTTGGTAACCTTGTGTGATGCTTGGTGTTGAACAATCTTCCGCATCTCTTGATTCAACTACGTGCTTCATCGGGTCGACAATGGCGGTAAGCTCTACCTCCTTCATATTTGAGCCATTTTGACTATAAATCTGTAGGGTTTTCACTGGCATGCATTGTAGATCTGTAGGGAAAACCATGGGTCTAGGGTATTTTTGATTAGGTGTTTACTTTTTTTGTTTTGGGGAATTATGGTGAGCAATTTCTTGGCGCCATGTTCTTAGGATTAGGATTTTAGGTTCATGCTCATGCTGCGGTTGAAGTGACGGTGGTTCTTGCATAAATAGTTGTCGATGATTAAAATGCATGTGGTACGCACTTTTGGATGGGGTTATCGAACCAAGTGGTCTATATAATGCTTATGCATTCTATCGTGTTCACTGACCCCGTCTCTGAAAAATATGTACATCCAATGCCACATGCAAAAAGAATCTGAAAACTGCATCACACGCACAATATAAGGTAATGTTTTCCCTTAGAGCAACTATAACAGTAGCCCCATTATGGAGCAGAAAAATCGGCTCATGGGGCAGCTATTTTGCCAAAATGGGGATGCATAACGGTCAACACTTTACCAGTTGCCCCATTTTGCAACAGCTTCGGCTCCAGCGGCTGCCCAAAAATGGGGCTCGGCTGCTGCGATGCTGTGCTATTTCAGCAGCATTTCACTAGATATTGCACACATATGGACATAAAAATAGCATTCAAATGACACCAAAATAAATAAAATTACAAATAGTACTTGATTATTACATGCCAACACAAATAGTTTAAGAGATGGTTCATCAAGTAGCACACAAATCATCTAATAACAACATGAATATCCTCATACAACAACAAATCATCAAAAGTGATATGAATGGAGAACTAATTTTGGTTGCCATTCAATTTCCACCACTCCTCCATGACGTCCTTTTGAAAATCATCATGCACATTGGAGTCTCTATTGTCATGGTATGCGTCTAGGAAAAGAGCAATGCGGTTGTCATCCCTTTGTGGTTGCACTTGCCGTCCCATCAACTCATACCCATTGTATCCCTCATCGCTACCACGATGATCTTAAATGATCATGTTATGCATGATGACACATGCCGTCATAATGTACCAAAGAGTCTCTTGATCATAAAACCTATCGGGACTTCTAACAATTGCAAACTGGGCTTGCAAAAAGTCAAATGCCTTCTCTACATCATTCCTAGCCACCGCTTGAGCACTGTGGAAACCAAGTTATTTCTTACAATCGGGTGCAATGAAGGGCTTCACAAATGTTGCCCACTTGGGGTAGATGCCATCCGCGAGGTAGTAGCCAATATTGTATGTCTGGTTGTTGGTTACATACTCCACCGATGAAGTATCACCATCGGCTATCTTGGTGAATAGTGGAGACCGTTGTAGAATGTTGATGTCGTTACAAGAACCAGACATCCCAAAGAAGGTATGCCATATCCAAGTCTCATGGTCTGCCACAGTCTCCAAAATAATGGTGGAATCCTTCTTGTGACCTCTAAACTATCAATGCCATGCTGCAGGACAGTTCTTCCACCTCCAACGCATACAATCGATAGAGCCGAGCATACCTAGAAATCCATAGTTCTTGTTTGCCTCCAAGATCATTGCAACGTCTTAAGCATTTAGAGAGTGCAAGAACTCCTCACCATAAGCATTCACCATTGCAACAACAAAGCGCCAGAGGCACTTGATACTTTGGCTCTCGCTCATTGCCAAATGGTCGTCCATAAGATCTACGGGGATGTCGTATGCCATCTGCCTCAATCTAGAAGTCACCTTTTGGTAGGTGCTATGGCCAAGTTGGCCGGCGACATTCCTTCTTTGCTCAAAGAAATGATTGGTGACCTTCATCCGCTCGGCAATCTCTTCAAACAACTTGATATACATCCTAAACCGGTGACAAAAGCGATGCTCAAGGAATATAGGATTGGGGTTGAAGTAACTGTGCATTAGCCGAGCATCGGCTTCCATCCGTTCACGGTGAATGAGTACTTCAGAAAATACTCATTCAACTTGTCGAATCTATATCGAACTATTGCTGTGACGGGAAATGCACGAATACCCTTGAGCAATTTGTTGAAGCATTCTGCCATGTTGCTTGTCATTTGACTGTACCTCCGTTCACCATCATCGAAAGCCCGTGCCCACTTTGTCATATATCTAATGTTCCTATTGAGAAACTATTGACCCCCCGCATTGAGTTCTTTGTTAAAGAGAAATTTGTTGTACAAGTTTGAGAAACGACGGTCCGTGAAAGCGACACAATAATCTTGTAGATCATTGGACAAGTCCTTGCTCCCACATGCCCTATATAAGTTTGAACAAAAATGTCTCATGGACCATCGATGGTGCAACGGAGCATGGTCAGGAATGTCAATCTTCACCACATTGAGAATTCCTTGATGACGATCTGAGATGACATATATTTCCCTTTGAGTGGGTAATACCTTGGTTCTCAAAAGACGGAAGAACCACTCCCAATTATCATTGTTTTCCGCCTCAACGAAAGCAAAAGTAAAATGAACCACCAGTTGTTGGCATCATTTTTTATTGCAATCAAGAGAGTAACCTTGAATTGTCCGGTCAAGAAGGTGCCATCAACGGAGATGGTAGGCCTGCAATGTTCGAAAGCCCTCACATATTACTCGAAAGCCCAAAATGCACGGCCAAATACTCGGACGGTTCTTCCGTTGATTATTCTTGTCTTGTTCCCATAAGGTTCTATCACATGAACCATGCCTGGGTTAGCATTGGCCATCGCTCCCAACAACCTAGGGATTCGGTTTTAAGGTTGCTCCCAATCACCGTACAACATCTTGAATGCGTCTTGCTTCGCCTTCCATGCCTTCCCATACTTCACCTCGTAGTGAAATAGGGCTTTCACAAGCTCCATGACCATCTTGATGATCATTGTTGGAAGTGACAAGATTTCGTTGGGAAGCCTATAAGCAAGGAACTCGGAGGTGAGTTATCGGTGCTCGTGCTCCACATCCTTGCCACCCACCCTCTTTCCTCGGCACATGTGGTTTGATACACAACTAGATATGTGCCACTCGGGCCCTCCCTTGAATGGTCTTGCACGCACAATCCAAGGACATCCATCCTCCTCGCATTTAACCATGTAATGCTTCTTCATGTCCGAGTGAACCACCGTGTATGAACGATGATACTTAACCGAGAAGTTCGTAATCCATTGCTTAAATTCCAACAAGGTTTTGAATTTCAATCAAGGAGAAATCCCATTATTATCGTGATTATCATCCCGGTGAGAAGTTGGCCTTGGTCCAAGCACTACGCACTTGCCGTCGTCAACCGTGGCTTCATCCGCGAGACTAAGATCACAAAACAAAGATACCTGATGATCCCGTCCCAATACCGTATCGTGGATTTCAGCCTCTTTGGCCATGAACCCCTCCTCATCAATTTCTTCTTCGGAACCATCATCATCCGAGTCTGATGCATAGCCTCGAGTATACATGATGTCACGGTCCATGTTCGTTGTGTAATATATTTGTCCAAATCTCCAATATTGTTGTCGTGGAGCTTAACCTCATTCTCATCGTGCCCATAATCATCATTGTCCTCTTCTAATACTTCATATTGTTTCTTTGAAATCGGGCGCAATGTTTGGGTCAACGGAGGTTCACTCAATACCTCTTGGTTTAAAGGTGGAGGACTTCTAAAATCCAACGGGAAGGTAAGACAGTTCAAGTCCAAGTCCAAATTACTATCAAACTTCTTGGTGGCAAATAGCTTAAGAGCCCTGTCTAGTGATTCAGCCACCACCTCCTTGTATGCAACCTAACGGGGCTCAGAGTAGATACACATGGTCTTTCAACGGATATGCATTCCCAAACCCACATTATATCTTCCCTCCAACTCAACAACATCACTTGGGTTCATCTATTTCAATCCAGTCCTCACTTGCTCAACCTCAACAACATCACTTGAGCGTAGGTGGGAGTACGCTCAAACACCAAGTCAAGCTCGTCCGAGTCCGGTTCTATACATTGCCTTCCAAAAAGGAATTCTTGTCTATATAATGAACATGAACAATTCTTGACATTCCTAAAATAATTAAAACAATAAAACCATCGTCAACATATTTAATAGGTACCCATGCCAACATTAACACAATATCCTAATCACAGCGGAACCCCTATGCCAATGCAACGAGAATCAACCATGCATCTTGTATTATTATCTAGGGTTTCCAAGATATGAACATATACCACCAACATACAAGATTTGAATAGGTCAAAACAAAAAATAGGGAAGAATACCTCTAGACACTCGAGGGGATTGAAATCCACAGAGATAAACTTCCAATTTAGCCTCTAGAAGAGAGGGATTTGAGAGAGGAGACCAGCCGCCGCCACTGCTGTGTTCTTCCTTTGCTAGGGGGAGGAAATGAGGTTGGGTCGGGCTGGGCTGGCCTCGGCTAGGTAACCTTTAGATGTAAAATGTGGCGCCATGGGAAATAGAGTTGCACAACACAATGCGGCACCGTATACAATTGTGCTGCACTTACGGAACCGGGGCCCCACGACGCTACGCTATCGGCAAGTGCGGCACCACGAAAATGACGTTGCGCGGTGTGGTGCGGCACCACGGGGTATGGGCTCGGTTAGTCCATAAAATAGTTCTGTATTATTGAATTTGTTTCATCGCTTGGGATATTTTCATTCAAATTGCCGCCGTGGCTTTGCTAATCGCGTGGGCTGCACGTGCTCTCTGTCCGAGGTAGCTAACCGAGGAAGTCTTTTGTTAAACCAACCGAACTAACGTCCAGTGGTACCGCACGACCACCGACCCGAGCGTGCACTCTGACCCGACCGACCGAACGACCACAGACAACAGCACTGCGGATCCGCCACCTTCTTCTCTCCCTTCCACCCTACAACCCAACCCAGCCCGACCGATCTCCCCCCTTCTTCTCCTCCCCCATCACCGGCCGCCGCCCCTCGAGCTGCCGCCGCCACCGCCACCGCAACCGCCGCCTTATCGTCGCAAACCCTAGCGCGCATTGCACCCCCAAGCCGCCCCGCTCACGGATCTGGAGCGGAGGGGGCGGCGGCCGCATGTCGCTCTTCCGCAAGTTCTTCTACCGCAAGCCCCCCGACGGTCTCCTCGAGATTACCGAGCGCGTCTACGGTGCGTCGCCATTCCCCCTTCCTCAATCACTCCCCTCAGGACGATAGCCATTTCATCTCCCTCCCTTCCCATTTCCCCTTTCCGCAGCGGCAGGGTTTCAGATATTCGTATACGGAAAGCTCCAAATGCCTCGCCAATGACTTATCCATTTCTTTCTCCCCTCTCGCAGTATTCGATTCGTGCTTCTCCACCGATGTCTTCGACGACGAGAAGTACCGGCTCTACATCGGGGGCATCGTCTCGCAGCTCCGGAGCCACTTCGCGGACGCCTCCTTCATGGTCTTCAACTTCCGGGAGGAGGACGGGCTGGGGCAGCAGAGCCTGCTGGGCAGCATCCTCTCCACCTACGACATGGTGGTCATGGACTACCCGCGCGAGTACGAGGGCTGCCCGCTCCTCACCATGGAGATGGTGCACCATTTCCTCTGCTCAGGGGAGAGCTGGCTCTCCCTCGGCCTGCACAACGTCCTCATAATGCACTGCGAGCGCGGCGGTTGGCCCGTGCTCGCATTCATGCTCGCCGGCTTGCTGCTCTACCGCAAGCAGTTTATCGGCGAGCAGAGGACGCTGGAGATGGTGTACAAGCAGGCTCCACGGGAGCTCATCCAGCTGCTCACGCCGCTAAATCCTATGCCTTCTCAGATAAGGTACCTCCATTATATATCCTGGAGGAACGTGAGCTCAGAGTGGCCACCGGGCGACCGACCACTTACGTTAGACTGCATAATACTAAGGAATGCCCCGGGCTCTAATGGGGAGGATGGATGTAGACCCATATTCCGTATCTATGGGCAGGATCCTCTATTTAGTACGGATACCAACCCCAAGGTGCTTTTTTCAACGCCAAAGAGGAGTAAATATATTCGCCATTACAAGCGGGTGAGTTTTTTTTGTACACAACTTTCTGTTTGGAGAACTGCCTGATTCATGACATTTCGCCTCACTACTTTCGCTACTAGAATGTCTACGGGCCAGAAATGTTATAATTTGGTTAGCTCTTAGTTTGTCATTCTCATTTATTTTCATGTTATACTCAGGCAGACTGTGAATTGATTAAGATCGACATCCACTGCCATATTCAAGGAGATGTTGTCCTTGAGTGCATTAGCACGGATGCTTCTCAAGAACGAGAAGAGATGATGTTCAGAGTTATGTTCAATTCAGCATTTATCAGATCTAACATTCTCATGCTAAACCGTGATGAAATTGACCTAATGTGGGATGCCAAAGATCGATTTGCAAAGGAATTCAGAGCCGAGGTATGTAACATCATCCTAGTCAACTTAATCTTTACGCATTGTTGTGCAGAATCTCAAGTCTTATTCGCCTTTCGTGGTTAAAGATTCTCTTTTCAGAAATGGACACGGCAGATGAAATAGATATCATGGAGGTGGCAGGTATAGGGGAAAAGGAGGGCCTACCAATTGAAGCATTTGCAACGGTTCAAGAGATGTTCAGCATTGTGGACTGGTTAGATCCAAAAGGGGATGCTGCAGTCCAGTTTTTCCAGCGTCTAACTACATACGAAAATATACAGATGAGACAGGGATTGGTCTCTCCAAGCAAGCAAGGTTCATTCATTAGAAAAGAAATTGGGCAATTGGAGCTTTGTTTTCCAACAAAAAATGAATATGACAATGCTCGGAAAAAATCAAGCAACACCGAACACTCAGCAGTCTATATGAACAAATATGATTGTGATTCCATACCCAATTTGGCCTCGTTGGAGCCTGCTAGTATTTCTCAAGGAAAATTAGGAAAATTTGTGGTTCATGAAAAGATAAGTTCTCAAGTTCATAAGGAAATAACTCATGTATTTGACATAAATACCACACGACCGTCTTCACTCGAAAATCCCGATGAGGAATGTGGTCCAGCACAGTGCTCTTCACCCACTATGATTATGTCACATCGGTTTCCAGCTTCTAGATCAAGTTGTGCTCTTTCTAGCAATTTATCGCCTAGATCACTTTCAGCTTTCCCAAGATTTCATAGCGTACCTTCAGCCCTAGGAATTACAGCTTTGTTGGAAGACCATGCTGCATTTGGTGGTTCCAAAAATTGCACTTCAACCTTAGTTGCACCCGCAGTATCAAGTTTCTCAAGTGCCACAGTCAAAGTTCCATCAAAGCCATCATCAGTACAGCATCCAACAAAAGGTTTTGCTCAACAATATTCTTGTGTTATGCATGTTGCCTGCAATTTTAACTTTTGATGATGTGGCAGGTACTCTGATCGTAACAAAGGGTACACCGCCACCATCTTCTCAGCCATCAGAGCCGGTGTTTTCGGTGGCATCTGATGCTATTATGACCTCTGATGCAGAAGACTTCCCTGAACCGTCTCAGAAGCATTCAGGTTCAGTTGAAATCTTATACACTAACTGCAAGCTCCTTTCAGGCCACCACATTAATTTTAGAGAAAAATTAATCGTCGCAGTTGAATTTTGACTGTACGGCTACGATTCGAGTGGTCATCCACGTGGATGCGCCGTGTAGGTGTAAGATTCTTAATTAGCCGTGTACAATACTTCCTGCTGGCAATTCTCCATGTCTCTGTTCATGGACTGCACACGAGATCTCCCTGTACACGACGGATTTGCACAAGGCAGGCTGTATGGGCCTCAGTGAAAAATTAATAGACGTCATTGGGTTACATGAGGACAAGGCACTTGGTGTAGTACACATGCTCTACGCCCACCTAACAAAAATACCATGCTGGAATTCCCACCTTCATCAGTACAAGAGAAAAAGATCCTAGACTTCTAGCTTGATTATAGCGTGGTTTGGATTTTACACACGCGATTCATATGCTGCAGACCTTATATGCGCGTACCTAGAAATAAACATGTTTACTGCAGGTTCCCAAATTAACAAAACCAAAACCCAAAAAGCTCCATATAAAACAATCCTACTCAATTATACAGATTATGTATGGCTGGTTATTATTTGCATATGCATGTCATGGAGCTACACATCCTTTCTGCGAAAAAAATGAGAGTGAACACCCTTCCATTTATATTGCAAAAAAAACTACTCTTATGTAAGAAAAGATTGAACACATTAACAAAATCGCGAATAAATACATCATAAGAATCTGTTGTTAGGCATAACACATTCTTACTATTACTCTTAAGATTGTAATCAAGTGGTAATGTATAGAATATTTACCCTTTCCAATATTGGTAACTATCTAATAATGTTATTAAATTTTGACCATAATTTACACAAGAATACTATGAGTTTACATATATGTTTTGTGAACATAAATGATATCTATTATCTAAATAATTTCCTGTTCTCATAATGCTAATAACTAGTGCTTGTAATTTTGCAAATACTATTTTAGTTTTGTTGATTTCCCTTTTTCTAACTAAAGCTTTTCCCCCTTTTGCAGGTCATTCATTGTTGCCCCACCCATGTCAGCCACGGGAAAATTCTGCATTACCATTAGCTAGAAGTACTACTCTGCCCACATACCATCAGTGGTCCTCAAGTAACAGCATAAAAGAATCATCACCAAATTTCCCTGCTCCCCATCCACCTCTATTGCCCACTTTATCGCCATCTTCCAGTTTTACAAGTATTCATTGTCGGCACCAAGATTCCCTGCTTGCCACTACCTCAACTTCATCCAGACCTCCAGCACAACGATCAACTCCACCTCCAACCACTGCAGGGTTTTCTGCTGTTGGATCTCCCGCACCGCCCCTGCCTCCACCTCCAGCCTCTGCTCCTACATCACCTAAGTCCTCTCTCAGTAGACCTCCTGCACCCACTCCACCTCCGCCAGTTGCTTCTACTTCGTTTGTTGTTCGATCTGCTGCACCAGCTCCGCCTCCACTTCCCCCACTTGCTTCTACTTCATCTCATGTTCGACCTGCTACACCACCTCCACCTCCACCACTTTCTTCTACTTTGTCGGCTGTTCGACCTCCTGCACCACCGCCACCACCATCACTTTCTACTTTGTCGGCTGTTCGACCTCCTGCACCACCTTCACCTCCACCACTAGCTTCTACTTCATCCACTGTTCGGTCTGCTGGACCACCTCCACCTCCAACTCCACCACTTGCTTCTACTTCATCTACTATTCTGCCCCCTGCACCACCTACACCACCTTCCCCAACATCATCCACTGTTCGGTCTTCAGCACCACCTCCGCCTCCAGGAATTACTTCTACGTTTCCGCCACCACCGCCACCCTATCATTCATCAAAAGAGTCATCCAGTTCTATGGGCATGTCATTGCCATGTCCTGCTCCACCACCACCTCATGCTCCAAGTTTCTCAAAGGATGCCAACCATCCTACTCCACCAGCACCTCCTGGTGTTAATGCTAATATTTTTGGTGCAAAGGGTCGTGGACCTGCACCTCCTTCCGGTCCAATGTCCAAGAGCCTTCAATCTGGTCAGGCTATGTCCAAAAGGTCCAATTTGAAACCACTACACTGGGTGAAAGTAACAAGAGCGATGCAGGGCAGTCTCTGGGCCGAGGGACAAAAAGCTGATGAAGTTTCGAAGTACCTCTCTAACATCTTGACTATACTGATGGATGGCCATATGTTTGCGATTTTTTATGCTAACTAATCTTTTGCATGACTTGTCCAGAGCCCCAGTGTTTGACATGTCAGAACTAGAAAATCTTTTCTCAACTGCTCTACCAAAAGATACTAGGGGTTCAGATAAGTCAGGAAGTCGTGCATCTGGGGCTAAACCTGAGAAAATTCATCTTGTGAGTTCTTTTTAGCAAATAAAGTTGCATATGCTTTCCCTCAAATTGTTCTAGTTAGCCTGTATATCGTAATCTTCATTGGTTTCTTGCTTATTTCATTCTCGACTCTCTGATAGTCTATGTCATATGGTATGTATGAGTCGTGAGTTATGCTGCAAGTTATCTTAGTTGCATATGGACATCATTTCTCTCTTTTCGGCACCTCCACACCATACTAGCAACTGTGTACGTACAATGCCGTTTATTTTGCAATGTATATTGCATGGAAAATACAGACATATGCCATAAAACCATATCTAAAATAAAAATGTATTCAACTTTAAACATTGTTTCTTTTCTCACGAATCACTTTATGTAAAAAAGAAACACTGGCATCAAGAAAAGGCTAATTCAAAAACCAAAAATTAACAATTAAGACATAATTCCTATGGGTTGATTTGAAATTAATTGTATCATAATTGTGCAATGAAAAGGTAATTTAAGGATCCAACTTAAATCATCTGTTTGTTTAGATCTGTGGATGGTTGTGATCAGTAAACAGTATATCTGATCCAACCAGTCTTTTTTTACATTGGTATATATTTCACAACATAACCAGTTCATTTCTTGACAAGTACTCCTAGCAGCTGCATCTTAGAATTTATTTAATTGATCATACTTAAAGTTTGATGCACGGTCCCGAGTTCTCTATCTTTGTTTCCTTGATGGCATGTAGGGATGCAGAGGTGGGACAATCGGGATAAGTGGGATACCACTTTTAGACTACTAGACTAACTCTAATTTAGGTGGGATAAATGGGATAAGCGGGATATGTCAAATCTAGCTTATCCCACTTGTCCCACTTAGTTTTGAGTTAGTCTAGTAGTCTAAAAGTGGTATCCCACTTGTCCCAATTATCCCACTTCTGCATCCCTAATGGCATGTGGCATCTTGGTTAGTTTTGCATATGTCACTGTGGATGTTTGAGCTACTCCCTCTGTTCCAAATTAGTTGTCACAGTTTTTTTCCAAAATGAGTGAACCTGCACACAAACCTGTGACAGCAAATTTGGAACGGAGGGAGTACTATTTATGCCTCATCATTTCGATTTGTGTTACTTCCCTTTTTCTAACCTAAATTGCTCCCTAACACAGATCGATCTTCGCCGAGCTAATAATTGTGGAATCATGCTTACACAAGTCAAAATGCCCCTTCCGGAACTAATGGTAAGCTGATGGCCAATTGATCTTTGGCATGTTCCAAAAAAATAAATAAATTATATGAACATATTGCTGTTGCTAGTCATACGATAGTGCCATATATGTACTTGTTATAATCTTCTTTAGATGATGGGGATAGAGTGTTTGTAGGAAAATGATGGTAAGAGAGTGGAATACTGATTAATCATTTCTTAGCTAACCTTCAAATACCTATGTTCATTAATTTCTCATTGAAATAACTTAAATTTAATTAAGAAATGTATGTAAATTGAGGAAGGCATATCTTTATTTTATATCTTGGTTAATAATACCTATCAAAATTTTTTTGAGCACAGAGCGCTATTCTTGCTCTGGATGATGCTATCCTAGACGCTGATCAGGTGGACAACCTAATTAAGTTCACTCCAACTAAAGAGGAAATAGAACTTCTGAAGGTAATTGTGGTGCTCATGTTTTAGCTGTTTACAAGATTCCTCAAGTTATCAGTTTTCAGTATGCATTCTTGTCATTTCTACAGGGTTACAAAGGAGATAAGAAAGTACTAGGTGAATGCGAACAGGTGACATATTTCCTTCAGTTTAATTTACAACTTTGTTACATCTTAACTGAAAACCATGGTGCTATATCTAGCCTCTTTGATCGGATGGTATTCCAAGATGTCCATGGTTGACAACTGTGAAACAGACTTCTGAATGGTGTATTGGTTAATTCTAACCGAGTTACATTTTTCTTCTTGTTCTGCAGTTCTTCATGGAGCTTATGAAAGTACCTCGTGTGGACTCTAAGCTGAGAGTTTTCTCATTTAGGATTCAATTTCGTTCTCAAGTGAGACAACTGTTTTTTTTCTTGCTACTGGGAACTGTATCGTTTACTTGCCCTTTTTTGGTATTTGTATTTTTTAACTATTAGTTGTTTTTCAGGTTTCTGACCTTAAGCGCAACCTGAACATTGTTAACTCGTCTGCTGAAGAGGTGAGTGCTGTTAATTTTAAATTTCATATTATGTGATTAACATCATACATTTCATATTTCTGTTGTAATGTTCACAGATAAAGGGTTCAGTGAAGTTGAAAAGGATTATGCAGACAATCCTTTCTTTGGGAAATGCATTGAATCAAGGCACTGCTAGAGGTAATTAAAAAAATGTAACGTGATAGACATTTAGTGAACTATAATTTCTGAATTATGTGAAGTGCTGCGAAGTTGGTTCATTTGTTATTTACGTTATGTAAAATGCAGCTACTCATTGATTGTTGGAATACAATTATATATTTCTTCTGAAGGTTGTACTGTTTGAACTATATGATAATTATTTTGATGTTTCATTAATTTAACATGGGTATGTGTACTGTAAGGTATATAGCACCTACGTGCAAGGTCTAGTTCATATAAGCAAGATCACTAGATGCCATTTTTAGAGCTCTGGCTATATGAGTACTAGTAATATAGCAACGTGCACCAATTTGGCCAAAGTTTGGAGTGTATAATGTGCATAAAGTATGTAAGGCCTTGTTTGCTTCTAATTGAAAAAGAAAGCACAGACTATGTTTTACACAGGTGTGGTGTCGAAATGTTCCTAAGTAATTCTGATAAGTTATTTGACACGACAGTGGTGTATCATTAATCATTTTCATACTTACTCTCTTTTAGTTTCTGTATATTTTGTCTTATGCTATCATCTAGCCCAGAACATTAAAATACAATACTCCGATATGATGTCAGGATTTTGGTGCTAACCATCTTGTCTGAACTCTGTTAGCTTGTTAGTGTAATAGTTTTAAATTTCTTCCGATCATTGGTTTCTTTATTTTATTTGCACTGCCTGGACTACAGTTCATTTTGTTTGTTGTAGGTTCTGCTGTTGGGTTCAGGTTGGATAGCTTACTCAAATTAAGTGATACCCGTGCACGTAACAATAAGATGACCTTAATGCATTATTTGTCCAAGGTATGTATCTGTTCATATATATAAGTAGATGATTGAATAGTATTTGTTATTGTCTCGTCAGAGAACCTTTTTTAGGTGTAGAACCGTAGACTATATAATACAAAAATAAATAGGGAATGTTTTTCTGCTCTAGAATTCAAGTTCAAATCATGTCTGATAACTAGCTATATCTTGTCTAGGCATCTCAAATTCTCAATTTACCCAACAATTAAAATGGATAAAGTGATAGACTTTCTCAGTTGAGTTAGTCATTACCTAGCCTTGGATGTCTTGTGTATAGCAAACTTGCATGGCATATTATTGAATGATAATAGAACTTGTGCTTTGACGAGAACTGAGAATGGAAAAGCTAGTAACTGTACTGGAACCTCATTTGAAGTTATCTGTTCTCACTTCTCAGATTTAAGTTATCTTGCTGGACCATTTTCATAGTTGTTTTTCTTATCATTCAACTGCTGCAATTTGTTAACCCCAACATACTCAACCATATCCCACAACTGCCTTTACCGGTGCATATCTAGTCTTTTGTGCCTTCATGGACTACTTTTGTGCTAGGAAAGACCAAACATATCCCAGAACTAGCTTCATTATGCAATGTCAAACTTGTCATCCTTAATTTCTCAGCTGTACTGGGTTGCGAGCCTGTATTCTCTTTCCTTTACCACCTTTTCCATGTGGCTTGAAACTTAAACCTTAGCTTTCCTAAGGAAATTATCTTTATGAAGCTCATAATTTTGAAGTGAATCTGAGTTCTCTCTAATACTTGTCATTGGGATAAAAAGCTTTATGGCTTACAAATTTGGTCAGGTTCTCTTCGCAGGAAGTCCAAACTGCAGTTGATTTACTCAATATGTCAATGTGAGTGCAGGTGCTTTCTGAGAAACTTCCAGAACTTCTTGACTTCCCTAAAGATTTGGCTAGCTTGGAGCTGGCAGCAAAGGTATTAGATTTAACGCAGTTTGGCAACTTTGGATATTGACAATCGGTGATACACCTATTGATTTCCAAGAGAACCATTGGACTGGATGCAGATACAGTTGAAGTCTTTAGCAGAGGAAATGCAGGCCATAAACAAAGGACTTGAGAAAGTGGAGCAAGAACTAACTATATCTGAAAATGATGGTCCTGTGTCGGAGACCTTTCGCAATGTAACTACTCCCTCTGTTTCGAAATATAAGATGTTTTAGCTTTGTGAAAGGAGTGTATCTAGACCCCTTTTAGTGTGTAGGTTCACTACATACTTAGATGAACCTACACACTAAAAAAGGTCTAGATACACTCCATTCACAAAGCTAAAACGTCTTATATTTTGAAACGGAGGGAGTACAACTGTTGGGAGGTGGTGTTTTGGCTCACGGCTGCAAATGAACCTATTATGAAAAACACATAAAAAACAAATTTTAAAATGTCAAAAAAATTCTGAAAGAAATTTTCGCGAGTACATCCGGACATTTTGTGTTCGTACACAAGTTTTTGGGAGAAAAGAACATTTTATCTGATTTGTAAAAAGACAAAAAAATGTCCAAGAATAAGCATGTTGGAGCATCCGAATTTATCTTTTTTATACTGGACACAAAAAATGTTCCTTTTTCTCGAAAACTTGTGTGCAGACATAGAATGTCCGGATGTGCATGCGGATATTTATTTTCTATTTTTTTTTGACATTTTGAAATATGTTTTCACACAATGGGTTCATCTGCACCCTTCAGCCAAATTGAATTTTCGCAACTGTTTTCTTTTTCTTTTTTGAGAATATGCTTTAGTACGTGTGTATTGCCTAGATACCAGCTTGCTGCTTAGCATACAAGTTTTTTTTTCTGTAGTACTACCACCATCATGATGCCCCACTAAACTAAGTGTCTTTCTTGCAGACATTGAAGGACTTTCTCAGTGGTGCTGAAGCTGAAGTTAGAGCCTTGACTTCAATTTATGCTAATGTGGTATGTGTATCTCTTTGAGAAAGAGTCATTTGTGTGCACACTGGCTTATTTGGTGAAATTTGCTCAACGTGGAGAGTTTAGATAAACAGTACGGATCTAAGCCAAACTAGTGCTGGTATAATGTATTAGTCCCACAAGAAGTTTCTAGATCAGGTATTCGGGTAGTCTGGGTTAGAAAAGATAACCGTCGTCACTGAGATCTCCGAAAACATGAAATGTGATTGGATAGCTGTAGCATGGAATCAAAACAGATTGGAGTTTTTTTTTTAGAAATGTAGGAGAGCTGCATGCAAACGCATTAGATTGTAAAAAGGAATACGCAGGGTTAGACATACGGGCATCCAACAAAAGTTAACTCAGAAGACCCAAAAACACCTGAAAAAACATTGGCTCCAGCCTTGCTCCAAGAATTGATTCAATTATGGAGAAAATATTCGACTAAGGGACGCAGAAACATTCTGAAATATCCTGTTGTTTCTTCCCTTCCACATGTGCTATCCGACCAAAAAACGATAGGCTGTCCAAAGCCTCTTTCAGTCCCCTCCCCCCCCCCCCCCCCTCCCCTCTCTGAAGTTTATGCCTGATCCTGGCCACCATTCGCTGAACTGAGCATTAAGGGAAGGTCTGATTTCCTTGATCTTGGCCCAGTCCAGGATCGTAACACATAAGATTCCAGTGATACTTTATGTCTTCATTGCCATTGGCAGAAGATGCAAGTTTATGAGGAAGGCCATGTTTAGCATGCCCACTAGCCAGTATTGGAGTTGAGGGTGAAAATTAGACCCCAGAGGTTGCTGAAGAACCAAAGCTGACCTTTTCCGCATCAAGATGGGTAAACAAAGTTATTTCGTAAGCCTCAAAACATCAAAATTCTAAATGTTAGGAAGAAATACAAGTATAGAGAATTATTAAATAGACAAGTAACCAAAAGTTAGTAAGGTAAAATAAAAAAGACTTAAAATACTCTAAAGCTTTCGGTGTTGTATTCTTATTTTATACTTGTGATTTTTATTTTTTTCAGTTTTATGCTGAATTTCTTGGATATCATTTATTTTATTTCTGTCCTTTATCTCGGTGCTAAAACATTTTGTGGCTTCTATCAATCAATTCAATTTATGACTGGCTTCGGTGGTTGCAGGCAACTCTAGGGATCTATTTGTATTTCTCGATCTCTTAGATTTTTATCTGCAAAGTTTTCAGGATAATCATTTTATCCTGGTCTGTCTTTTAGTGTCCACATGTGTTGCTTCATGTAACTTGATTTTCGATTAATGAAATATGTGGTTGTTCTAAAAAAAAGTGTTATCTTTGGTCTTTGAGCTTTTGATTATGTCACTACTTCATTATACCTTTTAAATTTGTGTTGCGCTTTATTTTTCTTTGTTGTTAAATGTTTGATAATTATCTCTGTTTCATGTATGCTGATTGCAGTTCTTTAGGCCTTTTTTGGAGTCAGATTTCTCCTAGTTACTGTAGAAATTGAGCAATTTCCTTCGGAAGTCGAATGAAATTTCATGTATTCCAAATGTTCCCTTTTTTCTGTTGTTAATTTGAATTATTTTCCTTTGCAAAAAATTGATCAGACTGCCTGATTATTTTATTTTTCAATGTACGGAATTGTTATGTTTGGTTGAGTGATGATTCTCGCTGCAACTTTTATAAATATGTAACTTCATTAATTGATCAGCATTATTAGACCTGGATGTCAGTTAACAAATTTTGCATTCTGGTGCTACAAGGGACCAGTGATGCATTATAATCGACGAATGATAATTTTGATATCCAGTCATCTATATGCCTTTTGATCTTTCTCTTGTTTATAATAAATTAACTGCAACTACGAACCCTGCAGGGCAGGAATGCAGATGCATTAGCACTTTATTTTGGAGAAGATCCGGCACGTTGTCCATTTGAACAAGGTGGGACTTGAATGTTATTTCAGTTTCCTTAAGCAGTTCTGGAAATTGGTTTATATTTGTTACTCCCTCCGTCTCAAAATAGATGTCAGAAATTTGTCTAAATTTGGATGTATCTAGACAATATTTAGTACTAGATACATCCAAATTTAGAAAAATTTGCGACATCTATTTTAAGACGGAGGGAGTACAGTATGATCTTTTTAATCTTAATCAGTCCTTATGGAAATTCTCGTGTGTCTTTGCAGTGGTGACAACGCTCCAAAACTTCGTGAGATTGTTCACACGCTCCCATGAAGAGAATTGCAAGCTGTTGGATCTTGAAAAGAAGAAAACTCAGAAGGAAGGAGAAATGGAGCCAAAGAGGGAATCGGAAAATGAGAAAACTAAGCTCAGCCATTCAATCAAAGAGCTAGACATCCCACTTCAGTCACAAGCTCAAACTGCCAGTGCCAAGTGATGAACCAATCTTTTTTACCCGATGAACCTGGTGTGTCCCGTGGCAGATGCTTGCTGGATATATATGTATATGTGAACCAATCATTTTTACCCGATGAACCTGGTGCGTCCCATGGCAGATGCTTGCTGGATATATATACATGTTTCCCTGGTATTAGTTATCAGGGATGCAAGTAAACCTGCCAAACAAGGAGGCCATTGATGCATCGGTAAACACACTTTATTTCCACAAGCTGAAGAATTACTCTTCTACTCTATGTGCACTTCACTTAGGGGCACATTATTTTCATTTTTGGTATCTCATTCGAAGTTGTGTGTCCGCAGGTATACTTCTAACATAGAGATCACCGGAGGAATGCCATCCCTGCGACAAAGCTGTATAGTGCTGACAAAATGATAGATTTGATTGTATTAATTTATATGTAGCTAATGTTCAGCAAAATAGAAAATAAAGTTTTGGCCAATAGAAAGGGTTGTCTTCTCTGGTGATAAGTAGAAATGGTTGTTGATGTAAACTTAGGAGATATAGCTTGTATAGCATTTTTTAGTCTGTTTGGCCTGTGCCTTGTACGAACTTTCCAAATTTTGGATATTGGATGCCAACTGTAATTGCCTCATCTGGAGTTTTTCATTTTGTTGGTCGTGTGCGTTATGTGCTGAGGTTTGTTAATAGTGAAACAGAGAATACTTTGTTCTTTTATGCACACTAATGCGCCCCTTACTGTATTTTAAAGTTCAAGTCCTAAAGTTCGGACAGAACTTGCAAAGAGTGAAACGTTAGCTCCCGCAGTGGACTAGCATCGTCGTAGTTTGTCATTGTTGGGACTCTCTCTGTCCAGAATTAGATGTCGTCTAAATGCATCTACACATGAAAACACATCTATACACTATAACATGCTACTCGCTCTGTCTAGAAATAACTGACTTAAGTTGGTCTAGATTTAAATGTATCTAGACGTATTTTAGTGTTCGAATCTAGACAAACCTAAGCTAGTTATTTTTAGACGGAGGGAGTAGATAAATGTGTATCTAGAAATAAGGAGTATTTATACAAATCTGTCATAAGGAGTATTTTCTGAGAAAAACCCAAGGGAAGAACAACACTATCCTAGTGTTTCGGCCCAAAGCCCACGTACAAGTCAAGTTCATATCCCGTAAGCCCACGTGAAGTTTTTTTGTTATACAATAGAAACATTTGTGGAAAACGTGCACACATAATGCACAATTTACAAAGTGCAATAGTCAACTGTCATCATGATTTAGCAACCAGAATTTTTACCTTTTGTTCCGTTGACTATGATCGCCAAACAAATACACAAGGCAATGCAGGCCACACGAAAAAAGACATGTAATACACACAGAAACGTTTGATTTCCCTCGCAACGCATAGCGAGCATACTCACCAAAAATTTAATGTATCCTTCCCTGTTGTTAATAGCCATTTCTACAGAAACAATTTCTTCCGGTCCCACCCGCAAAAATGTGAAAGAGAAAGGAATACAGAGAGAAAAGAACCTAAGTGTTAGTTTCTGTGTCGAGGTCGTATAGAAGGTAATCCAGGCAAGCACCTAGGGTCAACGTGAGTCCCATGACTGGACGCTTCAAGATGTGTTGGTGTAAACGAATGCCCGCCAGCCCAGTAGATCGTTGAGATGTGCGCTGCTCTCAGCTCGAGAAATCTGGAGCTGGTAGTTGCTCAAGTAATCTGGAGCTCATAGCGGATAATGGGTGAGTTCCACACTCCACATCATTTCAATCATCGGGATCCATCTCCTCGTCTTGCTCAGAGGATTTGTTACTATCTCTTCTATCAGATTCCTGTTGTGTGTCTTGGCTAGAGTCATCTTCGGGTAACTCACCCTCGTAATCCTCACTTTGAGGTTCATTACTCTTCGTGGAAACCATTGCCAGGCTGCGGACCATCCAATCAGGGCACTCTTCTTCGCCCCCAAAAAGGAACTCACCATGCTTATTTTTCACCGGTTGAATGGCAGGTGACTTCGCTGTTCTGCAAGTGCATTCCGGTAACGGGTGCGCAAGAAAAGAAACAGGTTTTGACATCATAGCTGACATTTTGATGCCTTCTATGCCTGCACTGTTATTGAGATGCTGACGTGCAGCCATTGTCCAATTCCGTGGTGGATGATACAGATGATCGCTGACATTTTCAAACAGTGTAGCAACAGTCCTTCTGTTCATATGAAAGGGGAGGAAACAGTCATCATGTGAAATTACATAACATTAAGCAATACACATTGTCAAAATATGTTACTCCCTCCGATCCAAATTAATGGACTCAGATTTGTCCAGATTCGGATGTATCTAGCACGCCATTAATTTGGATTGGAGGGAGTGCTAAATTCTCTGAGTAGCTAGATGGAATTACTGTAAATAGCTATTGCATGGAGCAAAACTTTATGGGTGTTTATCCACCTGCAGCATGAAAACTACTCCCAATGTTTTGGACGGAGGGAGTCTTTAATAGCGCATGTGCCAGTTATTATTATAATTTTCCAAAAGAGGTACTGAATGACTTTTTAGAAAGAAAAATATTTAAGCTATAAGCAAACTGTAATACACCACTAGTGCTGATAATAATGGTTTTATACCTGTCAGGTCTATAGGTTATACCAGACGGAGTTTGGTATAACCGGTGCCCCATGATCAAACTCGCGTAGTCTGGCCAACCACTTCCATCATTGTGAAACCCAGGGAAGAATGCACCAGCTTGAACAGAAACAAAATAATCGAGCGCGTCCCAGAGCAACCGGTGAGCTTGCCTCCTAAACTCAATGGGCGACGGATCAGGTTCTGTGTCATTCTCACCGATCCACCCATACCACCCTTCTTTCTCATGGGCATAAAATGGTCTTGCAGGAGGTGGAGGTAGTGGCCTTGGACGAGGCCCTGCTTTCTTCCATTCCTCAATGAGTTCCTTCTCGCTCTTGGAAGGTGGAGGCTGTGGCATATCTGAGGAGAGAGGAGCCTCTGGACCAACTAAATCAGATAGCTCCCTCAGACTACATAAGGAAGTGCGATCAACTAAGTTGGCATACATAGCTCGTAGAGGAATAAGCACTCTTTGCCCACCAAAGGTCTCAGAACCAGCCAAGTATATTATTGTAGTTGATGGATAACCTAATGCTTGGAGCAGAAGTCCAACCTGTAAGTACAAATTGATTGGACCAAAACATTGGCAGTAAGCCTCTATTACGAGTTAAACACAATAATAAGCAAACTGCATTACCCGAACTAAAGATTCCGGTAAAAAAATATGAAAGAGTAATGAGACGCAGTGCTAATTGTGTTTCTTGAAAAAAACAAGATATTATGTTCAAATACCACTTTGAACAGGAAACTGGTATGCCCAAAAGTATAATGCAAAGCATGGGCAAGGGACAGAAAACCTGGTCAAGTCTAAGAAGTCTATCAATTTCTGACTAAATATTGTATATTTTCATTCTGTGCACGTGCATGTACCTTGTTGCATGGTTAGAAACTTCTGAGACCATATACCTCGTATGCATATGGGTAAGGCTTATAGTATCTCATTTTCCTGAGCTGAAGCACAATTCATTGAACCTTACAGTTCTCGCACGAGGTTTAAACAACAAGTGTACATAAAACCACCCTAAATTCTCCAAGTTAAAAGGTTCCCCATGGGGAAGAAAACCAACAATTAACAATAATAACTATCTCATTATGTTGGTCTTGTTTTGCAACCCACAGATATATTTGAACGGATGGTACGTTTTGCAAGCTAAATAGGAAGGCTTGAAGCATTATTAATTTCTGTTAAGAGCAAAATTTACACAAATTTGTGCATCAGGAGAATAGTTTCATCCCAGATAAGAAACAAATTGACTTCAACAAACCATTATAAGCAACCTCACCTCTTCTGGCATGAGTGGACATGAACCATTCATCTTTATGGATACTGAATCAACTGACAGCTGCTCCTTTACAGTTCCTCGTTTGATCATCTGACTCCTTCTATATTGAATAAGTTCTGTATGGATGTCCTAGAAAAAACAAGTAACAACCAGTCAAAGGAAATTTTGTAGATAGATATTCGACGGAAGTTGGTCCAACCCTTCACATTAGAAGGTAACCTTCTAACTCTACCAACCTGGAAAAGTTCAGCGCAACCATGAAAAGCTAGAGTATCTCTTAGCAATCCTGGGTGATATGCTAGATAAGGACGACCAGATGCTCGCAACCTATATGGATATACAAGAGCTATGAGAACAAGAAAAGCATATCCAAATACAAGATTCATATCCTATAACTGGAGAAGTTTGGAAAGGTAATATTTCCAACTTTACATAGTTACAATATACACCTTACATGTAGAGTGAAAAACCCAAAACTCCTCAGCACAAGGAAACAATCCAGAATGCAGAAAGCAATATCTCATTTTATTAGTTATAGTGAATGCAAGCGCATATATGTTGGCTCGGACCACTAGCGACTACAGATAAAATTAAGAGCACGAACAGTGATCCATCGCATGTACGAATATGACAAAGACACACAGGATCACCTTCCGACAATTTGGCTCCCGAGGGACCGAATTTCTGGACGGAACTTGAGAGCATGGAAAGCTACCCTGCACCTAAGTCTTTGAAGTTCCTCCAAGCTTGCAGGAAGAATGGACTGCAGAAAGTGCATGCAGAGGCTCTCTAAATCCACAATGTAACACAAACCAATACAAAAGTAAAGTTAGTGGGACCTGGAGGATACCTGGAGACATTTACCTCCATTAATGATTATCCCAATGACTCTTGATTTGACAAGTCTGGGCAAGACATCTGTGGTGTAAAATTCTGAAGTAGCTGTATTCCTAGGAGATACCGTGGGGAATTTTATAGTTTTCCTAGCCTCTCTAAGATCCTTTGGCAAACCCCGCACAACAGTCACATCACTGGAAAGTGCATCAATGAAGTGTTCTTCATCATAGAGATATGAAAAACTTTTGAATTTTGAACTGCAAGATCAAAACAAGGAAAGGAGAGCTCTATTTAGTGGCCGAGATAAGACTATAAGTAATAGAAAAACTAGCCAACTGAATATCAAAAGGCGGAAGGAGACAGTGACCTTATGCCTTTTGCACGAGTTGTCGCTTGTATTTCAGGAATAACAAGAGTAGCATTTAAGAGCCTGGCAACGGCGACAAGATCACAGATCTAACAAACGAAAATATGTCATGATCCTACGACATAATGACATCAGAAGTGGTAATTTACACAAGGAAACTTACTGAAGACTGTATCTTCTCAAAGCCACCATAAATCTTTGCGTAAATAAAACCATTATGCTGAGCTGGAGCTGTAACATGGTGTATCAAAAAAATCAGAGCATGGTTTAAGAATGGTTTAAATTGGAAAAAACTAATATGACATATTAGATCTACTGAATATACAAATAACACCAGCTATTAACCAAATACTTCCTGAAATGGTGTGAAATGAAAGGATCAAGCATTTCAACATCTGAAAAAGGTAGGTTTCTTGGTGTTGCTTAACAAACTGAACCATTTAGGGGAAAAAGTTGCAAACAAAATTCAAACGTAGTAGGTGGAAGCTGAGAGCGAAATTACCAGGGTAGTTTTGTCTAGGTTTTGCATACGGGTGTAGGTGATCGAGTGCACTCAATGGACCCCACAATCTACGGGGTCGAGGCTTCTGCCAAAATGACAAAGGATGATAGAAAAATATATTAGGTCATAAACAACTCATGCATTACACTATTGATTGATGAAACTAAATTCTAGTTCAACACCCAAATTGCAAATTCCTTGTGAGAGTCAAATTTG
This sequence comes from Avena sativa, assembly GCA_916181665.1. NCBI lineage: Eukaryota > Viridiplantae > Streptophyta > Magnoliopsida > Poales > Poaceae > Avena > Avena sativa. The sequence continues at coordinate 449,948,993 of OV702295.1, read as the reverse complement.
ACAGGCTGACGCTTTGGCTTGCTCGTAACTCCACGACTTACCGATCCAAATGGAAGGACATCATCCATATGCAGGCTGTACTTTGCAATCCCCCCGGAAGAATAGTTTGCAAGGAAAAGGTGCACCAGCAGCGACAGCACCGACAAGACGATGCCGATGGCCGTGGCCAGCTTGAATTTGCTTTTGAGGAGCATCTTATTGTTTCATTACTGTCAGCTCCAAATCCTGAAGAAGGGATTCAAGGTCAGCATTTCAGTCAGATACACCGGCCTATCTCAGACGCCGCAGGAGCAACAAACAGGCAGAGACCACAAGGCAAGGCACATATTTGGAGCATTACAACCAATTTGTGTTCTCTCCTTAATTTTAAGTTGAACATTTATCTAGGAGACCGAGGCAGATCCTACCGAACACACCCTACACCTACATTTGAACAATAATTAGGATTTTCGTCGTAAACGAAAACCCTTAATCGATCAAACCCCAGCTCCCCATACGCGTCTCCCATCTACATAGCCCGCGCACATCAGGCGCTTCCCCTCACCGGGAGGGGCCCCGTGGGGATCAATCGCGAGCGCCCACGGCGGGCCAGCCTGGATCCAGATCCCCAGGCGCGGCACGCGTACACAGATACAGTACGGAGGGGAGGAGGACGGGAGGCCGTACGTACGTACCTACCTGCCTGATTTGCGGCGGCGCACCCCGGCGGACGGGCGGCGGCGGGGGAAGATACGGGTTCGGGGAGAAGCGGCAGCCGGGGCGGGGAGGGAGGGCTCCGATTCGGAGGAACAACTCGGCGCGGCGACCTGCGGAGTGGAGGAGTGAAGTGGAGCGTTCTCCTCTCTCTCGCTCTGCCTCCCTCCCGTCTCTCTCTCCTCGGCGAGGTGGCGACCTGCGTGGTCTGGTCGGGCTGGAGCACGTGGAGGGTGGTTGGCTCGGCGGGGCCCGTGCGTCAGTGAGTCGAACGATTGGGCAGCGCCCCTGGTGTCTCATCCGATTGACCTCTGCTAAAGTTGCAACGACAGCAACACACACACATTGCAGGATTATGCTAAACTTGCTTGCCAGTTTTTTTTTTTTTTTTTTTGCCTGCTACACTTTGCCCGAACTTTTTTTTCAGTTTTATTACTCCTCCGATACAAATCTAAGACAACTAATATGGGTTGGAGGGAGTAACTGTTTTGTTTTGTGTTAAAATGAATTATTTTTTACTTTGCGGCTAATTAACTCTTATTAAGTGTTAAAATGAATTCAGCCTTACACATTTACCGCGAACCAAGTATAAATCACTCTTCATATTGCTAGAAGAACTTTTTGACAAAGGGATGGCTGGTTCGATGAATTAGATCAAAACCACACTGCCGGAGATTTGTCCTGGCAAAGTATCTCGCGAAGTAGGATGAATCGAACGCACGGGCTGAACAGGATCTCTCTAAGCTCTCTCAGTGACCTTGGCGAGAAACTGTAGAATCAAGATAAGGTTGACACAATGAGTTTACCCAGGTTCAGGCCACCATGCGGTGTAAAATCATACTCCTGCTTGATTGTATTGCTTGTATCGCTTGGCGAGGTTACAGATACAAGAGGTTGATCATGCGATCAGATCTAAAGCTCCAGGAGGGAGAAAGCTAGGGTTTCCGAGGTGGAAGAAAGTCTCTCTCCTATGAGGCCTTACCCCTCCTTTTATAGGCGCATCGGTCCTCTTCCGCGCCTCTGGCGAAAAGGGTTCCCACATAGCGACAAAGGAGTGAGCAGGTGAGATGGGTATGATTACTCGGATGCTCATGGTTTACTACCCTATACTGGGTAAAAGGGCTTCCGGCCCATAAAGATTCCAGATGACAGCCCAAGAAAACAACCGACAAAGGCTTTGATTGTATTAGGAAAGAAACTACGAACCGACATTGTGTTGGTATTGTAATCACGCGTGTATGAAACCTGTCTACATACAACTTTGAGACCCAGCCTATTATATATAGGACGGGAGAAGCCCAAGCGAGGGTACCGAAATCCAGAAGACAACTTGTAATAGTGCGATTACTCAATATTCAGGCAACTTTGATCCCATTGTTTTCCTGATATCCGACGAAAATCCCCAGCGTTCTCTTTTCCACAAAACCCCAAGTCCATCATCATGGGCATTGCCGAGATCACACCTCGTCAATTGGCACCGTCTGTGAGAAACCTGAACGCTGGAACCACGGATTCGGTGGAACGCTCTACACCAAACATTAACTCGACGAAAGCAGATCCACGCCCGCCCACCCCCGTATTGGTACCCGCCATTTAAATGGCGGATCCAATCTAATCATCGGAAGCCTCCACTTCCAAGCAGACAACCCGCAAGAATCACACCCTTCGGCCCTGATCGCAGCAAAACCGTAGGTGGGAAAAGCTACACCCACAGAGGTACCAACATCTTCCTCCACGGACGTCACGACACAAATCGATGTAGGCGAAAAAGGTCATCGGCCTACCCCACCACACGAAGCAAATCCAACAAACTCAGGACCCGACGAAAGCAGCGAAAACGTTGACTTCAAAGAAAGAATGGCAAAAATTTATCTAGAACTACGATCACGGAACACTATCAGCCCACACTATGAAGCAGCAGGTGACGCCATTATGCCACGCATAACACGCCACCAAGTGTGCATGATCAACGGAGATACCTCAACACCACGCGATGAAAACGGTAATCCTATCCTCAACCCCGATGATATTTTATCAGATGACCATGTAGGAAATCACGACAATGAAGGAGACCACGGAGACAGAGGAGGAACAGCAGATAATCGCATAGTCCAAGGAAGAGGCGAAGAACCGCACTCAGGAGAAAGACAAGGACTTCGTGTACCAGCGTCGGCATGGCAAAAAGCAAGGGACGCAATTTCGGGAGCAGTCTCAATGACAGTAGATGCTTCACATGAGGACCTATTAGCATACCAATATCTTCTCCACCACAAGAAGAGAGACCTACTTCGGATGCAAAGGCAACTTAATGAAAGAAATAGATTAGTCGACGAATCCAGCTTACGACGGGCACAATTAAGCTCTATTCGAGGATCAAGGAGCGTAACAGGAGCAACACCACCAAGAAGGACAACATCTCGACTATAGAATATCCCCGAAGCAGAAAGAAGTGGAATCATCTGAGATCTCGACCTATCATTCATGTCAATTGATCAAGTAGGAAACATCAAGGCAAAAACAGCTCAGACGGCCATTGTAGCCGTGCAAACATATCTGATCACCACTCAACCCGCACCCGACGATCCGCGTGCGACCCTTCATCGCTTTGCCCTGATGAACCTTGGGATGGTAGGAGCCTCTCTCGCGGAAGCAGAGCAAGGGATCACGCGTCAACCCGAAAGATCCCCATGCCGTCACAACAGTCCTCGGCAAGTAGGACACACCCGACGATCCCGATCACCACACCAGGATCATCTTGTAGGATCCGAGCCGCGAAGCAATACAAGAAATGACAACACCCAACATACGAGCGGCGGATCTAGAGACGAAAGCCGCAGCCGACGATATCAGGATGGATACGAGGAAGACGATCACGAGCTATGCGCGGCCAGATGTTTCACGCAGAGGATTCGCAAGGCCTCGATATCCAAGGACTTCAAACTTCCACACGACCGCCACAAATACGATGGACTCTAGGAACTCGAAGCTTGGTTAGCAGACTATTTGGCCACCGTCAAATTACATGGTGGCTCCACAACTACCGCAATGCAAAGTCTACAACTACATCTCACTGGCGCCGCAAGATCATGGCTCAAGCAGTTACCCGAAGATTCAATTGGTAGCTGGAACGATCTGGAAGATAGATTCATCCGGCATTTCCATTCCACGTTCAAATGAACAGCGTCCTTGGAGCAGTTGAGAGCGTGTAAACAAAAATCTGGAGAATCAATAAGAGCATTCATACAAAGGTGGAATATTATCAAAAACTCAGCTGAATCCATATCCGACGAAAGGGCCATTGACGCCTTCAATGACGGCCCCCGTCGTCGCAAATTTATAGAAGAACTGGGACATGTTAAACCCAAGATGATATCACAGTTAATGGAGATAGCAAATTGCTGGGCTGATAGAGAAGACGCGCTGCATAATAAGCGCGCACGGTCACCCGAGGAGGACAGGGATAAACATGGCAGTGATAGGAGAAGAAGGAACAATGATGGAAATACGGGACCAAGTTACGTCGTAGCAGGTTTTTCAGGTGAAGGTAACAACAGAAGCCATGACCACAATGATGGATACTACCGGAATAGGGACGACGTTGGAGGAAGCCAGTCCAGCGGTATCAGCCAAGAGCATGAGACCCACCTATGTCCGCAATGCAAATGCTGGAAGGACCCTATAATATGCATTTTTACGTCGACTCAGCAGGCAGACGACAATCCAACCACCTCATGAAAGACTACCGGACATTCCTGAAGATGTTGCACCACCACCACCACCAGCGGCACCACCACAAAACACAAATGATCAAAACAACGAGTACCCTAGGTCAAAAGGAGCAATGTCTATGATTCAGAAAGGGCGTCCATCCAACAGAATTCAGAAGCTCATCACAAGACAAATCAATCTGGCGGAAACATCAACATCAACCACACCCGAATATCTCCACTGGTCAGAGCAAGAAATCACATTCGGCAGAGCGGATCACCCACTTCGGGTCCCACGATCCTTGATTGTCGAAGCACAAATTGGTGGGTTCGATATGAGCAAGGTATTCATGGATGCAGGAGGTAGCATAAATCTAGTCTATGCAAAAACGCTGAGAAAAATAGGCTACCCCCTAGACAATCTAGCGCCAACAGAAATGTATTTCCACGGAATAGTACCAGATAAAGCCATAATCCCTCTAGGCAAAGTATTTCTTGATATTGTTTTTGGTTCCAAGACAAATTTCAGGTGAGAAAAACTCGAATTTGAAGTCATGGATTGGCCATCACAATATCATGCAATCCTGGGATGACCAGCCTTTGCACGGTTTATGGCAGTACCGCATTATGCATACTTAGTGATGAAAATGCCAGCACCAAAGGGAATTATCACGGTACAAGGAAGCTTCACACGTGCCGACAGCTGTGATCGGGAGTTCAACAAAATTTCTGAATCTTTCAAGATGGCAACGGAATTCGAATAACTTAAAACTTCAGGAAACGCACAACCTCTAGAAGTAGCACGTGTCAATCCTGATCAGGCTTTTGACACGGCGAAGGACACAAAAGAAGTGCAGATCCACCCTGCTGACCCGACGAAAACAACATTCATGGCTTCTAACCTTGATCCCGCATAGGAAAGCGGGATCATCGAGTTCCTCCATGAGCACTGGGAGATTTTCGCATGGCTACCTTCTGACATGCCGGGAATTCCCAGGGAACTCGCTGAGGACGCATTAAATCTAGATCCAAAGGCGAAGCCAATAAAGCAGTCGCTTCGTTGCTTCGCAGAACCAAAGCACAAGGCCATTGGAAAGGAGATCCATCGTCTCATTGATGCTAATTTTATCAAACAACTGACAAAATCAGAGTGGCTCGCAAACCCAGTATGTGTTCCAAAGAAAAACACTACAGAACTTCGGATGTGCATTGACTTTACTGCACTGAACAAGCATTGCCCAAAAGATCACTTCCCCTTGATGTGAATCGACCAAATAATCGATGCAACTGCGGGATGCGAGCGTCTTTCTTTCTTGGACACTTATTCAGGATACCACCAGATTATGATGAAGGAAGAAGACCAGGAGAAAACGGCGTTTATCACGCCCTATGGCGTATTCTGCTACACAACAATGCCTTTTGGCCTTAAAAACGCTGGAGCAACATATCAGTGGATGATGCAGAAGTGTCTAGGAAGCCAAATAGGCACAAATGTGCAAGTGTATATCGATGACGTCATAGTTACAACAAATCAAGGATCTACGCTGATCAAGGACCTCGAAGAAACATTCAAATAGCTCTACAAGTTTAGCATCAAACTAAACCCGAAGAAATGTTCCTTTGGAGTCCCGGCAGGGCAACTCCTCGGATATTTGGTATCAGCTAGAGGAATCGAGGCTAATCCCCAAAAAATACAAGCAATCCTAACAATGAAGAAGCCAACAAATCTGCGTGGCGTACAACAACTGTCAGGATGAGTAGCGGCACTCAGTCGTTTTATCGCAAGGTTAGGAGAAAAAGTGTTGCCATTCTATGCCCTCATGAGGAAATCAGAAAAATTTGAGTGGACGGAAGAAGCTCAGCGCACCTTTAAAGATCTTAAAAGAACACTTTCGACATCTCCTGTCACCATGTCACCAAAAGAGAAAGAACCTTTACTACTTTATATCGCTGCCACAAATCAGGTGGTCAGCACGGTTTTGGTCATAGAGCGCCCCGAAGAAGGGAAGACACATGGTGTGCAGAGGCCAGTTTACTTCCTGAGCGAGGTTCTATCGCCATCCAAACAAAGGTACCCACACTACCAGAAACTAGCATATGGGGTATTTATGATAGCACGAAAACTACGCCACTATTTTTTGGAGCATCCAATCGTGGTAGTCAACGAAGCGCCTTTGTCAAGCATCCTCAATAATGCAGAAGCAACTGGACGTGTCTCTCTATGGGGCATCGAATTATCCCCTCGGAATATCACGTATGAGAAGCGCAAAGCAATTAAGTCACAAGTTCTGCCGGATTTCATCACAGAGTGGACGGAGTTGCAATGTGCGGGTCCACCAGACCTTTCTAGTGCCTGGACAATGTACTTTGATGGATCAAAAAGAATGGAAGGAGCAGGAGCAAGAGTCGTACTAATATCACCTCAAGGAGACAAAATGCGCTATATACTTCGGATGAGCTTTGCGAATGCATCCAATAATGAAGCGGAATACGAGGCCCTATTGCATGGCATGCGAATGGCCAAAGCTTGCGGTGCAACTCGCCTCAAAATCTTCGGAGATTCTAATCTTGTGGCACAGCAAGCAATGAACAAGTGCGACACCGTCAACGAAAATATGGTTGCTTATCACGATCTATATGGCATTATGGAAGCTCAATTTGACGGGTGTGAAGTATTACATATAGGAAGAGCAAGCAATGAGGAAGCCGACAACCTAGCAAACATCGGATCCTTGTTCTTACCAATACCACCCGGAGTTTTTTGGGAGGAAATAACGGAGCGATCGATCAAAGCAAAAAGAGTCTCCGAGGTTGTAGCACCAAAAACAGGAAAAAAGAAACATCCGCAAAAATCGGGGGCTCCTTCAGAATCCAAGAACATAGAAGAAGACACTGAAGAAGAAGAACAAGAAATTGAAGAGGTCATGCTAATTGAGCCTACCTGGATGCAGCCATATATAGCATATATGACAAAGGGAGAGCTACCAAAAGATGTGATAGAAGCTCGGTGAATCACCCGACGATCGAAGGCATTCAGGATAGTCAAAGGAGAGTTATACAAGAGAAGTATTTTGGGTGTGTTACAGCGTTGCGTAACATCCGAAGAAGGAAAGATCATACTCAAAGATATACACGAAGGAGTTTGTGGTCACCATGCTAGTAGCCGGGCAATTGCTACAAAAGCATTTAGAGCAGGATTTTACTAGCTCAGTGTAGTTCAGGATGTGAAAGACATTGTCAGAACATGTGAGGCATGTCAACGCTTCACAACAAAGCCTGGAGCACCTGCCGCTGAGTTGAATCCTATACCTCTGGCTTGGCTGTTTGCTTAGTGGGGACTCGATATGGTTGGGAAACTTCACCAGGGCACTGTCGTTCGTGGTGGTTGCACCCTTCTCTCCTCGGAGAGGGGGTGGTCCCCTCTAGGTGGCAGCGATTGTCGACCACCTCTAGCTTGCGTAAGGGGAAAAGGATTCCCTTGGGTAACAAGCGCAAGCCAGGACAGTGGTCCTGCTCTGGATCATCATTACGCCTTGACAAGGGATGGCTTCCCGAGGTTCTGTCATTCTATGTTGGTGAAGTGTTTCTTGGCGAGGGGCTCCCTTTGGTCGCTTCACAAAGGCCACCTTCCTTCGCGAGAGGGACTCTCCGAGGTGCGGGATCTCGCCAACTGCCAGGGCTTAGCAGCAGATGGGTTGTGGTACCCTAGTTCCCACTGGCCCGATAGTAGCCCCGGGCGCTTGAGTCGCGCGCCTCCTTGGAGCAAAGGGGCAGGGATCCTTTAGATGTTAGGCCTGATTGGCTACGTGAAGCGATTGGATCAATGATACTACATCACTACCGTCAAGTTCAAACGACAGGATGATCCTGAGATGTTGGATCCGCAAACCGTCGTTCTTGCAAGTTTTCAAGTCACCACCCAAAGGTGCTCAAAAGGAAAATCATGTGGCAGTTTTGGTTTCTTCTTCCCATTCTCTCCACCTCCACAACTCCTCCTTGAGCCGGCTTGCCATATGCCTCCCGCGCCAGCCACCTGCTTCCTTTCTCCCTTCCTTCCTTACCGTGATGGCTCCCAAAAGGAGGAGAGCTTTCAAGAAGGTTAATGATGCCAGCGAGAAGCCTCCATTCCCCATTCGCGCACTCCACGAGTCGTGCACCCCGGAGAGTGTTAGGAAGTTCGATCACCTGGTGGTCGATGGGTTCAACAAGCATGACCCCACTGTCCTGTGTCACGGGGCCGTGAGCCGCCAAGATCTAATGATCGTGATGGTTCCAGTCTTCGTGCATACCCTATTCGCTGGGTTGATTCCTCCTTCTCCGCTTTTCTATTCTCCCACCTCCAACATTATTAGATTCAACTGCTGCAACTACAACCCACCATCATCGCCTTGCATGCTTTCTTCTGCGAGGCCTTCATTGGCATCAGGCCCTCGCTAGATTTATTCCATCATTATTACTACCTGCATCACACCGCGAAGGCGCATCACTCTGGATGCATCTCATTCCGCACCGAAGCGGGCCTTATTCCTTCTAGATGGTCCAAGAATATGGACGACTTCTGCCTTCGCTCGGTGTGGGTGGATGCCCGTGAAGAAAATCCTCTGCTGGCAATCCCGACGGCGCTGACGAAGAATACTTTTGCTTGGAGGCACGCGACTTTCTTTGGCAAGGAGGAAGAGATAATCGCACCGTGGATCCGTGCTCTATTTGAAGAGGATTTAACGGAGGAGATGGTCACCAGGGAGTTCATGATGCAGCGGATAGTTCCCCTCCAGGCCCGCTCCCACGACATGTGGAAATACACTGGCGAATCTGACTACATGGGGCTTCAAGCAGGGCCTCTCCAAGAGGCTCTTACCACCGAGACGTTGAAGTCCCTGATCACGGAGCCAGGGGTGCCATACTGATGGGCTGGGTTCCTGCACCAAAACAGGGTTATTGCAGTACCTGTAGCAGCAAATATTTAAAGAGTTTGTCCTGATGGGAGCTCGACGAACATGACCCTCGCAGCCGCGTTGTCAATGCGACCATGTTTGCACCCAAACCGTGGTTTGAAAATAGCCTATTCTATAAGTTGCTAGGATAAATGAATTTAAGATGTTTTGTAATAACTACTACTAGGACTGGAAGAAAACTAGAGCAAAAGTAAAACTGAAAAGAGGTGAATGCAATGAGATGAAATATTAATGCTATAATTCCTCAAGTAATATTGTGTATACCGGTGTGCATGATAAGTGCTTATGGAATAACTGTTAACTATAATTGTGGCGGTCCCTCATATACCGTTGTCTTCCACCATTGGTAAGTGGCAACTAGAAAACTCAATTGTCCACACCCTCTTCGGACATGGGTCATCTCGTAAGAGAATAGTGTATTAAGGTAACAAGACCAATCAAGGTAAACTAGAGCAAAGGCATTAAGTTCTATGGACAACCGTACTCCTAAGAAAGTGTGCTAGTCACAAGATATTCCATATATCACTTTGGGGTCAAGAAATTCACAACACTATACCTATCTATATCATGAGTGATCTTGAGAAATTAAATCTTAATGGGCGGTGCATCCTAAGCTGCTATTGCCTTCGCAAATCACTTATAACAAATAGCCTATTAGTTCTACCCGTGAACTTGTCAGGCCCATGGACGAGTAGAGACTAATGATATGTTTTGTGACACTCCGTGAATCCCTAGTAAATTCTTCAACAATGGATTGGACGTCTCTAATCACTAGAATAATATCATGAATAGAACAATGTAAAGAGAAAACACAAACATATTAATTAACAAGAACACACCACACTTCAATTACTCAAATCGTCATAACATTAATAAAAGGGGGTTCAAGCCATGTTACAACCCATCACGGAGATCATGATGGGGAAGGATGAAGGAGTAGCAGCGATGGAGATGGTGATGATGGCACGGTGATGATGGCATCGGTGTGGTGATGGCGGTGTCCTCCTTCTCCTCCTCTTCTTGCTTGGGTGGCTTGATGGTGTTGATGGAGATCTGGATCTTGGTGGAGCTATAGAGGCTATGGAGGCGGCATGGCGGCAGGGCGCCGTCGTGGAGGCGGTAGATGGGATCTAGATCTTGTATATGGTGTATGGTGGCTTCCTCCTCCCTTCCCTCCTTTATATAGGCCTTGAGGGTGCCCTAGGGTTCCCCCAATACCGTCATATGACTTAGGGAAGGTTCTGGAGATTTTCTGGGGAAAAATCCCGTCATTTCTGACCCTTTTTACAACTATATGGGCGCAACTATACGGCCGGAATTATTGCTTCGGTCGTATAGTTGCTCGTTAAACCGTGTGTATTCTTTAGTATTTTGGTCGCTATTTCTTTATACGAACTTCGCTTTGGGTGTTCTTGGGCTCGTTGAGTTCGTATCGTCAAGGGCTACAACCATGTGGTATTGGATCTTTATTTTGAGAAGTTGGAAAAATTCACTTTTCCAACACCTCAAATGGCTAAGTCTGGTCCCTACAGCTCCTCCATACTATGCTCTCTTTGTTCCTTTTGTCTTTGTTTTATCCATAATCATCATCAACACCTACACACATGTCAAAGACAAGGAAGAGGGATAAAATTCTACCTAAACTACTAAATGTCCAAAGCTCATATAGAACTTAATAAAAACAAGTAATCATGCATATCAGGCATAACAATAGTTAGATGGAGCATGATATGATAGGCAAATGACACAATTTATATTGCTAAAAAGTGTTGTATTATCACAGCCATCACATACCTCTGGATGGCACCCCTCCTTTGTACACCTAGTGCTCGGAGGAGAGGAAGGAGGCCATCGAGGGGATGCCCCAAGTTAGCGCCATGGGGATGCTTGAGGAGGGCCAATATGCTGAAAACCCGACGGGACCGAGCGACCCGGTCTTGTGTGCCTCAATCTCCATGGGAGATTAACTATCACGAGTGAAAGAGCATGTGGGCCCCATGTGTGGTTTTGGTAATTAATGAAAATCTTTATGGACCAATGGTTGCATTAAGTTGCACTTGTAGGATTTTTCCCTTGGCATCACTTGGAGAATGTGTTGGCTTCAAGGTAGAAGAAATGAAGAAGAATCAATGTCCAAGGGATTTGGGCCTATTGGAATCATGTTGAAGAATAAGAATAAAGAAAAGAAGATCAAGAGTGTCTTGAAGAAGAAGATGGAGTTCCTCATGTGTATCTTCAAGACATCATCCAAATGAAGTTAGAAGAAATGATGTGCAAGCTAAAGATGTGCCATCTCTAGAAGATCTCATGCTTGAAGCTTACCATCCTCGGTGGTCATGGATCGATGAAGACAAGTTCTAAGAAAGTGTTTCCCCATGTGTATGGGGAGAAATTCACAAGTCTTCATCAGTGGGCGCGAGCAAGAGAAATCGACAAAAAATTCCATCTTGAGGAGGACAAGATCTTCTACATCAAACTCAAGTGGAATGCTCAAGGCAAAGGTATGATCTTGATAGGTTTTCTCTTTTATCGGTCTCATGTTGAGAGACCGGGTTTAGGATAGATAGGCGTACTATCAAGAGGATCTCTCGAGTGAGTAACTCTAACGATGGGACTAGGTTACCATATAACCTATGGTTAGGTTAACCAAACCTAAAAACAGCCCAATGGGCCTATGGTTTAACCCTAAAATGATATGGGTTATTTAGGTTCGAACCCCTTTTACCAAGGGTTAACCGTCACCGCATCTGATACCGAGCACCGCCTACTCTTCTCTTGAATCCCGACAACCGCATGCATGCCTCCACCCTGCCGATGAGCCACTCATTTCCTCCCCGCATCCTTCCCATCTCCCTGATATCTCTCTCCACCTCATCTACTTGCGATGTCATAGTACAACTCCTAGTCAGCTCCCAGACCGACCGTGCACGGGGTCCAGTTGTGCGCACCGCAGGTGTTTGTGACATGGCGATGCCCCGTGAGGCTGGGTCATTAAGGAAGACCGCTGTTGTTCTGAGCGCGACAAGTGCGACTCACCATCATGGCCGGAAGGCACATTACTTTGTCCATCTAGCGGCCTCAGTGACACGCTCGACGCCCGACGGACAGCTACACAAGTGTCAGTTAGTGTGATTCAGTCTAGTGCATTGATACGTCCATTTTGCATCACTATTTTATATCATAATTTACTGCTATTCATTGATATATTTCATATTAAGAGATGATACTTATGTTATTTCATCTATTTTCATGGTTGATGACTTTTGGAGGATGAACCACCGGAGTCAGGATTCTGATGGAAAAAGAGCTGTCCAGATGCAATATTCGTGAAGATCAGAAAATCCCGGAATATATATGGAAATTCCTATTTTTCTAGAAGACGAAGGAGGCCAGAAGGAGGAGTGGAGATGGGCCACAGGGGACCCACACCACCCCTGGCGTGGGTCCCCCTGGCCACGCCACCAGGTGGTGTAGCCACCTTGGCCCACCTCCAGCATCCCCCTTTGGCGTATATAATCCCCTTGAAACCCTAAGACTCGGGGAGCAACCACAGAAAGATTCCACCGCCTCTGCGGGGCAGAAACTGTAGAGAGAGAAAGAGCTCTACGGCAGGCAGAAATCTGCCGGGGGAATTCCTTCCCGGAGAGGGGAGATCATTTCCATCAATACCGTCATCAAGCTGGACTTCATCAGGATCATCATCATCATCATCTCTACCATCATCTCCACCAGCACCATCATCACCACTCTGTACCGCTGTAACAATTGGGTTGAATCTTGCATAGTTTTTAGGGGAAACTTTCCTGATGTTGATTACTTGTTGTAGTTGATGCTATTGAGTGGAACCATTGAATTATTGTTCATGTTCAGATTGTTACTTATCATTATTTCATGTTCAGATTGTTACTTATCATTATTTCATCTCTTGTTGCAGTTGATGTCTCGTGAGTAGTTTGTTTAGTTCTTGAGGACATGGGAGAAGTCATGTTGTTAGTAGTGGAATTGTGTTGAGAAAGATTTAATGGTTTGGTATTTAAGTTGTGGTGTTATTCTTCTAGTGGTGTCATGTGAACATCGACTACATGATACTTCACCTTTATGGGCCTAGTGGAATGCATTGTGTATTTGGCTACTAATCGTGGGGTTGCCGGAGTGACAGAAACCTGAACCCCCGTTAGGAAACCTTTGCATAAGGGAGTGTAGGATCTCAAAGTTTAAGGCCGTCGTTAGGTTTTTATCTTAATTACTTTCTTGTAGTTGCGGATGCTTGCAAGGGGTATAATCACAACTATGTATTAGTCCTAGGAAGGTCAGTGCATTAGCATAGGTTCACCCACACAACACTTATCCAACCAGAGAAGATTAATCAACTATATGAAGCGAAAGCACTTGACAATATTCCCATGTGTCCTCGAGAACGTTTGGTCATCTTAAGTAATATGACCGGCTTGTCCTTTGCTAAAGAAAGGATTGGGCCACTTGCTGCAATTATTATTATTGTCTTTTATTTACTCGCACTTTATTTATCTGCATTATCAAAAACACCTAAAAATCTGTTTGCTAAGTATTTACAGAGAATTCCTGATCCAAACCACTTGTCAACACCTTCTGCTCCTCATTGGGTTTGACACTCTTACTTATCGAAAATACTACAATACACCCCCTATACTTGTGGGTCATCAAGACTATTTCTGGCACCGTTGCCAGGGAGTGAAGCGCTATTGAAGAGTGGAACTGGTAAAGGAAACTTCTACTGTGAGTATTGTTTATTTATGTTTGTTACTTTCTTTTCAATATGGATAATTCTCTTGAATGGGAGGAAATTGTACCTCTCTTTTATTCCAAATTTTATCCTCCTAGTGAGATTCATAAAGATCAGAATCAAATATATAACTTTTGGCCTCGTGATGGAGAGAGTACCGCCCAAGCTTAGGGGAGATTGAAGTCACTAATGCTCAAATGTCCTATTCATGAGCTCCCTAATAATATTATTATCAATAACTTTTATGCAAGGCTTTCTCTTCATGATAAGGATCTATTGGATGCTTCTTGTGTTGGATCATTTGCACGTATGAAAGAAGAAGCTAAATGGGATCTTCTAGACCGTATTCAAGACAATGCTGAAGCATGAGAGAATGATAAAGGAAGAAAGTCAGGTATAAATTATGATTATGAATGCATTAAATATTTTATGAGAACTGATGACTTTCATAATATTAGTGTAGCTTATGGTATTGATTCTCAAAGTATTGCAAATTGTTTTAAGGCCTTTGCCTCTTATATTGAAATTCCTAAAAAGAAATAGAACAAGTATCATGAGCCATATAAAGATATTGTTAATTGTATTCCTACTAGAAATACTGAAGTTTATGCTGTTGATCATATTTTACCTGAACCTTACATCGAGAAAATACCTTTCCCTGTTAAGGTAAAGGAGCATTCTATGATAACTAGTATGGTTAACAAAAGTACAAAGAAAGCTATAGAACCTGATGAACAAATAAATGTTGAACTTGCAATAGCAATTGAGAAAGATTTTGTCTCTAAAAATGTAGAAGATGGACACATTATCCTTTGTAAGGATACTTCTAATATTGTTTCACATCCTAGTAGAACTAGGAAGGCTAGTGTCTCTGTGTTTTCTGTCAGAATAAGTGATCATTGCCACTATGGTTCATGTGATAGTTATATCGTTAAATTTATTCATGATGCTGAAAGTTATTATGAGAGAGGGAAAATTGTTTTTATGCATCTCAATAATATTAAGTTTCCTTACTTTATGCTGAAAGTCTTTATGTTGCACTTGTTTTGCCTTCCTATGCTAGTAGCCTCTGGTTTCAATAATTTATTTTTTTACAAAATTCCCTTGCATAGGAAGTGGGTTAGACTTAAATATGTGTATATTTGCTCTTTGATGCTCTCTTTTACTTCAATTCATATCCTTATGTGAGCATCATTGAAATTTATCATGCCCATCTTAATGGCTATAAAGAAAGAGCTTTTTGGGAGACAACCCAATATATTTTTGCTTTCAGTTTATTTTTGTTTATTTGAGTCCTGGAAGTTATTGCTTCTGTAATAACCTCTCATTATGCTTTTTGTTTGGTTTTTGTGTCAAGATTAGCCTCTAATGAGAGAAAAGTAAGATTTGGGGAAGTTGCTGTCCCGAAACAGATTTTTGTGCTTCACCGTAAAAAATCATGAAAAATCCCAGAACATCGTACTGATCTATAATTTTTGTGTGCATGCCCCAGGATATTATTTAACTTTCGTTAGTTTTGCACTTTTTGGTTTGAGCAACAGAAGATTTTCGAAAAAAATGATCTTTACCTGCTGGTCTGTTTTGACAGATTTTTACCATTTTTGCATTTGCCTCTTAAATCAATTTCCTTTTTGAATTCTTTTTGGGCTTTCAAAAGGAGTTGCTTCAGTAGCTTATGTTTTGATGGATTTCAGTTGAAATTGAACCTAAAGGTTTATTATCTTGCATGCACTAATGTTGCTAATGAAGATTGTGTGAAGTTTTGTATGAAAGATTTTTTCAAGTGGTAGGAGAGAATGATGTAATGAGATGAAGAATGGTCAAAAGACTCAAGCCAATATTTTTGAAGATTCTTACAATAAAGATATTGATATTATTCAAGTGGTGACTCCGGAAAAATTTATTAAAGACCAAATTCAGAAACCTGCAGAGTCCGTTTTCGAATAGGTAACAGTTCTGGTAATAAAAGGTCCATGAAAAACTTTTCAATTTATATTTTTGCAGTTTTTATCTAACATGGAAAATAATGAGTCGAAAAAGGGACGGAAACGGAGCCTGGGGGGCTCACACCACCCCGTGGCGCGGGTCCACCTGGCCGTGCCACTAGGGTGTGTGGCCACCCCGGAGCCTGTCTCTGACCTCTTTTCTCCCAATACTTTCCTTTTGTTGTTAAACTTTGTAATATATAATCCCCTGGACCCCTCGAGGTCCGTGTATCCATGTTCTCGTCGTGTTTCTATTTCGATCTGTTTCTGTCAGGAACTATTCTCAAATTTATAAGGACAATGGTCTCCACCAACGATAAGGGCAAGAAGCTCGTGGAAGATGATCTCCAAGACCCCAAGCAGGAGGAGGAGATCAAGGGTGAAGTTGAAGAGGAAGTTAAGGAAGACCAGCATCCGCGCACCAGCACCACCATTGCAAGCATTGGAGTGATGGCATGTCCTTTCAAGCTCAAAAGGACTGCACGGATGTCCACTGGAAGGATGGTTCCGCGCCTTTGCTTGACATCACGGTCACCTCCTTGATGTCTACGCACTTCTATTCTTTAAGATAGTTGTTGGGCCTCCAAGTGTAGAGGTTTGTAGAACAGCAGCAAGTTTTCCCTTAAGTGGATCACCCAAGGTTTATCGAACTCAAGGAGGAAGTGGTCAAAGATATCCCCTCTCAAGCAACCATGCAATCAAGATACACGAAGTCTCTTGTGTCCCCAACACACCCAATACACTTGTCAGGTGTATAGGTGCACTAGTTCAGCAAAGAGATAGTGAAATATAAGTGGTATAGATAATATAAGTGGTAACGGTGATAGAAAATAGCTTGATGGCATGGAAAAGACTAAAGTAAAACTGAAATAAAGATAGAAGCAAGCAAACATGTAACATATCTAATTGAAAACGGTGTATCAATGCTTAGAAACAAGGCCTAGGGATCATACTTTCACTAGTGAACACTCTCATATAAATATCTTCTCTTTATGATACTACTCTTAACTACTCTCCGATTGGACACTCTAATCCATGGTAGGGCTATAACAGCACACCTCAAAGTTCGCTTTTCGCATCTAGATAATCCCACACTGTCACCTTGAGCACTAGATGGTTCAAATAAACACCACAATTTCATAAATACATCCAACTCCAAATATAACTCATAACAAGTATTTGTAATCTCTAGCCTAAGTGCCACCATGGTGTGCACGCTGTCACTTTCACACACATGGGGAGAGTAGAGATCTATTAAAGCACTTGAGTAGCAAGGTAGATCTATAGATTACAAGCTCATGATCTCAATAAGATCATGCATAGAGAGAGAGATGAACACATAGATACCGATAGAACCCTTAGCCTCGAGAGAGAACTACTCCCTCCTCATCATGGGAATTAGCAACGACGATGGAGATGGTGGTGGAGATTGATGGAGATGGCTCCGAGGGCACTTCCCCATCCCGGCAGGGTGCCGGAACAGAGACTTTCTATCCCCCGAATCTCCCCTTCGGTGGCGGCAGCGCTGCAGAACTTTTCATGGATTTCTGATTGACTATTTAGGGTTTTCGCATCGGGAGGAATATATAGGCGAAGGAGGCAAGGTCGGTGGCCGTCCAGGGGGCCCACACCATGCCCTAGCGCGGCCTGGGCTGGCCCGCGCCAAGGGGGGGTGTGGCCACCCAGTGGCCCCTCTCCGACTCTCCTTCTGGCTCCGTGAGTCTTCCGGGAAAAGTAACTTTGGCTTTTGTCCCGTCCAATTCTGAGAATATTCATTTTCTGACTTTCTGGAACCAAAAACAGCAGAAAACAGGCAACTGACACTGTGGCTCTTGTTAATAGGTTAGTCCAAGAAATCATATGAAAAGTACTCCAAAGTTGGAACAAATCACAAGAAAGTAGATAAAACCAAGCATTGAACATCAAAAATTATAGATACATTTGCAATGTATCAACATCCCCAAGCTTAACTCATGCTCGTCCTCGAGTAGGTAAGTGATAAAAAGAAGGAATAATTTTTGAGGTGACATGCACCATCATAAACTAGATCAAAGTATTTGCAAAACATTCAAAGCTAGGATCATAGTACTTCAATCATAACATGAAAGACAAGGTTCTAGCAATAAGACAAAGAAACTATGATGCAACATGAAAAGGCACAAACAAAATATTCATGAATAACAATGCTTTGCAAGACGTTTGTTTGTTTCACATAAAGAAAACATAGCATAGTGGCATTCAACTTGTCTCTCATAGAGTAGCAAACATAAATGCATAGGACACCTTCAAAGTTCATAAGAGTGACTAGATACAAATAGTTTAAAACAAGCAATATCAAAGTTATGCATCAATCAACAAGTCTTGGTACAATGCACATAGAACTAAGAATGGCCACTATGCTCTCAAAGTAGGTGCATAAAGATAGAAGGTGGAGACTCAATATAATGGTGGAAGAAAGGCCTTCATAGAAGGAAGCAGGGATTCAAGTCTCATAAAGAGCTTCCAAAAAATTATGGTACTTATAGCTTTCAGCTCTCATTGCCCCAATCATAAGCATCTTGAAGTGATTAAGGTTAAAGTGAACAAACTATTGTGTACATGCTTGACGAAGTATAAGTTAGGAATCTCATGTCCCTTGTATACGAGGGCCGCTCCTCATGCTACTCAAGTTTAGTCATCGGTAAGTTCTTGTCATTGTAAGTACATGTGTATCATAGAGAACCGCCAACGGGGTACCCCTTGCCCGATGACACGGAAGAATCCCCATATCAAAATGACAAGGCAAGCAGACAACGAGCATCTCAACAATCTTCTTATTTACCATGGGAATATGGTGCTTTTTTCTCTCTTTCCTCTTTTCATAATCTCTTTTTTCTCTTTTTCTCTTTTTTTCTCAATATAGGACTCCTTTTTTATAAGAAGAATGCTTCATAGATAGCTCATTATGGTTACGCTGAAGGTTTCCACCATGTCAGCATGGATTAGACCAGCGGCCCAGGTGTTTCTCTAACACATATACATAACTCCATGGACTTATAAGCTCCCCTTTCATTTCACACCGACGACATCCATATACAAAAGAGCATGATATCAACTAGGTACAAAGTACCAGTGCAATGTTGAAAGCGTTCCCCATGACAGCATGGTTCTTCTAATCCCCAACAAATAAGTGCAAGCATATACAACATAGACGACACAATGGTTCAAGTTTATTAAGGGCAAGAAAAGTAAAGTGTGCCATCAAGTTCGTGAGAGCTTTAATCACTAGTTTTCTCATAACAAGTTTAATTCGGAAGGCAAACAAAAGCATGAATACACTTGGAATAGCATAAGCTAGTAGGTGGGTATGGTGGACTCTTTGGAATAACTTGGTTTAGGGAGTTGGATGCATGAGTGGAACTCATACTTAGTTGTGGAGGCTAGCAAAAGACTGGGAGCAACAAACTAAGAGAGCAATAATGGCCATAATCATGCAGAGCGATAAAACATCATTGATCAAAGCATAAAGTGATACTACAAGTTGAAAACTAAAGGATCATAAAGGCTATGGTGACTTGAGATAGTCATAACATGGTGTGAGCATGCGCCAAGTCAACCCAAATAAAGCATCAAAGGAGAATACCACAATACTATGCTTTGATATGCTAAAACAATGCATGATTCATCCAAGGCATATTAAGCAATCTCAATTGTTTATAACAAGTCATGCTACAGTAAAGAATACTAAGCATAAAGCCAAAACAATATCAAGCATGGCATGACAAAGCATAGGCCACAGTCAAAAACAAGCTCTCTTTACCACTTAAGCATGAACTTTCCTACTCTTTTCCAATCCAAACCAAACTATTTGAAAACCAATGTATGAAAGAGGGGGTCCAACCAATTTATTCAGCAAACTAAGAAAACAAACAAACGAAAAACCAAAAACAAAAACGACGCTCCAAGAACAACACAACTGTGCATGAAACAATAAAAATGAAGTGTTTGGAAGAAACCTGGGATTTTTATTGATGAAGAAGGGGATGCCTTGGGCATCCCCAAGCTTTGACGCTTGTGTTGGGTCCGCAGCATAGAAAACAAAAAATTTCCTATGGTGTGAACTACACGCCAAGATCTATCTACTAGGTACAAAGCAAACGGGTGGACATACATCCATAGAGAACTTACCCTCGAAGACAACGAGCTTTGTTAATGAGTAGGAACTCGTGGTTGATGTAGTCGTACACTTGCCGATCTCAAGATCGTGAGGAAGTCCGAGCGCCGCAACTCAGCAGCGCATCCGCACTAGCACACACGTTCAAGCCACCGGACAACCTCCACCTCCTCGCTCCAGCGATCCAGCTGAAGCAGCAACTCCTTCCAGACGAAATGCCACCGGGAACATGTATCTCGCTAATCCGAGACCATGGGGGAATAATTCTAGAGGGGGAGAGAGATCCTTCACAAGGAGGTGTGTGGATGAAGGAGGGAATGGGTGGCCTTTTATAGGAGGAGGAGGGTGCCCCCTCTCTCCATGGCCGGCGCATGGGGGGGGGGGGGTGACCCCTCACCTCCCCAATTCATGTGGTGGTAACTCCCCCACATTAAAATGCCTCTTCACATTCCCTTTTAAAGTCTCCACTTTAAATGCATTAAGTTTCTCCAAATTTAATGCTCTCTCATTTAATAAAACTCTTTTATTAAATTTATTCAGAATTTTGTTAATTACTTTAATTAACAAACATTCACATATAGCCCCTTGCAATATTTCAATATCACATGCAGAACCACCTTCTGCAATTTCACCCGATACAATTTTCGGTTTCTATTGAAACAATTCCTGCGCTTTGCAATTCTTTCGTCTGAAACATATGTGCTCCAAAATGGTGTCCGGTAACTCTTAAGTGTGCCACCCTATGGTTCGCGAATAATGCAGACATGATCGAGACCCTTCTCCAATCAATAATCAGCAGCGGGACCTGGAGATCCGTACTGACTCCTACACATTCAACGATGACTCCTGTGATCGTGAGAACCTTTAACGCTTGTAACTAAATCCCTTTGTCTCTCGATATATTACATGTCCGAGATTCGATCATCGGTATCTCCATACCTAGTTTGATCTTGTTACCGACATGCACTCTTTTCTCGTTCCCGTGATATAACATTCTAGTGATCACATCACTTGCTTGCAAGCTATCCTAATGTGATATCACCGAGAGGGCCCAGAGTGTATCTATCCGTCATCTGGATTGACAAATTCCACTCTTGATCCATGAGCCTCAACATAACACCTTCGTAGCACTGAACCCATCTTTATAGTCACCCTGTTACGGTGTGACATTTGATGTTATCAAGATACTCTTCCGGTGTTAGCAATTAACATGATCTCATGGTCTAAGGATAAAGATTACTTCGTATGATGTTATAGCAATATAAACACAATGACTTGATCGTAATGCTATACTTCCGATGAATGTTCATCACATCATTCCACCAATGGTGTGACCTTGTTATTAACAACATCCAATGTCCATGATCAGGAAACCTTAATCATCCTATTAATCAACAAGCTAGTCTATAAGAGAGGCATGACTAGGAACCCTTTTTGTTTATTAAACACACATGTATTGATGTTTCCGAATCAATACATTTCTAGCATGTAAAATAAACATCTATCATGTATAAGGAATATATAATAACAACTTTATTATTTCCTCTCAGGGCATATTTCCTTCAGTCTCCCACTTGCACTAGAGACAATAATCTAGTTCACATAGTGATAAATCTAACACCCATGGAGTTCTAGTGTTGATCATGTTTTGCCCTAGGGAGTACTTTAGTCAACGGATCTGCTACATTCAGGTCCGTGTGCACTTGATAAATCTTTATATCTCCATCCTTGACATGCTCGCGGCTAGAGTGAAACCGGCGCTTAATATGCTTGGAATTCTTGTGAGACCTTGGTTCCTTTGCGTTGGCTATGGCTCCATTGTTGTCACAATAGATCACCATCGGGTGCAACGCACTGGAAACCACACCCAGTTCCGTTATGAACTCCTTCATCCAAACCGCTTCCTGCGCTGCTTCTGAAGCAGCAACATATTCCGCCTCCGTTGTTGATCCAGCTACCACAGGTTGTTTGGAGCTCTTCCAACTAACTGCTGCTCCGTTCAAGAGAAATACGTATCCGGATTGAGACTTAGAGTCATCCGGATCAGTGTCAAAGCTAGCATCGACATAACACTTAGCGACTAGCTCTTCTTCACCTCCGTATATAAGAAACATATCCTTAGTTCTTCTCAAGTACTTAAGGATATTCTTGACCGTTATCCAGTGTTCCGAACCTGGATCAGATTGGTACCTACTAGTCAAACTAATAGCATGTGCCACATCCGGTCTTATACATAGCATGGCATACATTATAGAGCCTATGGCTGAGGCATAGGGGATCCTATCCATTATCTCTCTTTCTTCCGCCATAGCCGGACTTTGAGTCTTACTCAATGTCTTGCCTTGCAACATAGGTAAGAACCCCTTCTTACTTTCGTCCATATTAAACTTCTTTAATATCTTATCAAGGTATGTACTCTGCGATAGCCCAATTAGGCGTCTTGATCTATCTCTATAGATTTTAATGCCTAATATATATGAAGCTTCACCAAGGTCCTTCATCGAAAATTTGTTGTTTAGATAACTTTTAACACTGTTTAAAAGATCTAAATCATTTCCAATCAATAATATGTCATCCACATATAATATCAGAAATGCCACATTGCTCCCACTCACTTTCTTGTAAATACAAGCCTCTCCATAAGTTTGTACAAATCCAAACTCTTTGATCACCTCATCAAAGCGGAGATTCCAACTTCGTGATGCTTGCTTCAGTCCATAGATGGATTGCTGAAGTTTGCAGACCTTATTAGCATCCTTAGGATTGACAAAACCCTTAGGTTGTATCATATACAACTCTTCTTCAATTTTACCATTGAGGAACGCAGTTTTGACATCCATCTGCCATATTTCATAATCGAAATATGCAGCAATTGCTAACATAATCCTAACCGACTTAAGCATCGCTACGGGAGAGAATGTCTCATCGTAGTCAACTCCTTGAATTTGTCGAAACCCCTTTGCGACAAGTCGAGCCTTATAGATGGTCACATTACCATCAGCATCAGTTTTCCTTTTGAAAATCCATTTATTCTCAACGGCCTTTCGGTCGTGAGGTAAGTCCACCAAGTTCCAAACTTGGTTCTCGTACATGGATTCCATCTCGGATTTCATGGCTTCTAGCCATTTGTTGGAATCCGGGCTCATTATCGCTTCTTCATACGTCGCAGGGTCATCCATTTCATCAACCA
The DNA here is from genome assembly GCA_916181665.1 of Avena sativa. Classification (NCBI taxonomy): domain Eukaryota; kingdom Viridiplantae; phylum Streptophyta; class Magnoliopsida; order Poales; family Poaceae; genus Avena; species Avena sativa. The sequence goes on along the minus strand of OV702295.1, from coordinate 449,925,548 downwards.
TGAAATTCACAATAGGATTGCCGTACAGTTCAGGAGTTGCACGTGTCCTGCTTGACCTGCGAGGTTCGGTAGTGTCCTCTTTTGGAGTTTCATGATCAATATCATTAGCTCTCTCTTCATTAGGTGAAGTCAACTCCGAAACAACTTCTGGAGCTGCGCTACTCGCCATTTCATGAAGAGAAGGTTCAATAACCTCTTCGAGTTCTACCTTCCGACTACTCACACCTTTCGCGAGAAAGTCCTTCTCAAGAAAGGATCCATTCTTAGCAACAAAGACCTTGCCCTCGGATATGTGATAGAAGGTATACCCAATCGTTTCCTTAAGGTATCCTATGAAGACGCATTTTTCTGCTTTGGGTTCAAGTTTATCCGGTTGAAGTTTCTTCACATAAACATCGCATCCCCAAACCTTAAGAAATGGCAGCTTAGGTTTGTTTCCAAACCATAATTCATACGGTGTCGTTTCAACGGATTTAGATGGTGCCCGATTTAAAGTGAATGCAGCTGTTTCCAGTGCATAACCCCAAAATGGCAGTGGCAAGTCAGTCAGAGACATCATAGACCGAACCATATCCAATAAAGTACGATTACGACGTTCTGACACACCATTACATTGTGGTGTTCTGGCAGGCATGAGTTGTGAAACTATTCCACAGTCTTTCATATGTGTGCTAAACTCGTAACTAAGATACTCTCCTCCACGGTCGGACCGCAGAAATTTGATCTTTCTGTTACGATGATTTTCCACTTCATTCTGAAATTCTTTGAACTTTTCAAAAGTTTCAGACTTGTGTTTCATCAAATAGATATACCCATATCTACTCAAATCATCCGTGAAAGTAACAAAATAACGATATCCACCTCGCGCCGACACACTCATTGGTCCACACACATCAGTATGTATGATTTCCAATAGATCTGTCGCCCGTTCCATTGAACCGGAAAACGGTGTTCTAGTCATCTTGCCCATAAGGCATGGCTCACATGTATCAAATGATTCAAAATCAAGTGATTCCAAAAGTCCATCAGAATGGAGTTTCTTCATGCGTTTAACGCCAATATGACCTAGACGGCAGTGCCACATATATGTAGATATATCATTATCAAGTTTAATCCTTTTAGCATCAACATTATGAATATGCGTAATACTACTATCGAGATCCAACAGAAACAAACCATTCAACATAGGTGCATGACCATAAAAGATATTATTCATATAAATCGAACAACCATTGTTTTCAGATTTAAATGAATAACCACTTTGCATCAAACATGATCCGGATACAATGCTCATGCTCAGTGCAGGCACCAAATAACAATTATTTAGGTTTATAACTAATCCTGATGGCATATGGAGAGGCAGCGTTCTGACGGTGATCACATCAACTCTTGATCCATTGCCGACCCGCATCATGACCTCATCCCTTGCTAGTTGTCGCTTGTTCCGCAGCCCCTGAACCGAGTTACATATATTAGCAACTGATCCCGTATCAAATACCCAGGTGCTACTGCGAGTACTAGTCAAGTACACATCAATAACATGTATATCACATATACCTTTGTTTGACTTGCCGGACTTCTTGTCCGCCAAATACTTGGGGCAGTTGCGCTTCCAATGGCCAGTCCCCTTGCAATAGTAGCACTCGGTGTCAGACTTAGGGCCAGCTCGGGGTTTCTTTTCAGGCGTGGCAACAGACTTGCCACCCTTCTTTCCCTTGTGCTTGCCTTTCTTGTCCTTCTTGAAACCGGTGGTTCTATTGATCATCAACACTTGATGTTCTATCCTAATCTCCACTTCCGCAGTCTTAAGCATTGACAGAAGCTCGGGAAGAGACTTCTTCATGCCCTGCATATTATAGTTCATCACGAAGCTCTTGTAGCTAGGTGGCAGAGATTGGAGAACACGATGTATGCCTAAGTCAATGGGAATCGTTATTCCCAAGGACACAAGCTTATCGGCGTACCCAGACATTTTGAGTACGTGCTCACTAACGGAGCTGTTTTCCTCCATCATGCAGCTAAAGAACTTTTCTGTAGCATTATAAATCTCTACGGCAGCATGGGTATCGAAAATCATTTTCAATTCTCCCATGGTATCAAAGGCATTGCCATTTTCGAAACGCTTTCGAAGTTCTGGCTCTAGCCCATACAGTATGCCGCAATGAACTAAGCTGTGGTCCTCCTGACGAGTCACATAGACATTCTTTTCCTCGTCAGGGGCATCAGGAGCTGGTAGGGGGCCTAGCGGCGCATCTAGCACATATTGCTTTTGTGCAGCAGTGAGGAGAATCCTCAAATTCATAGCCCAATTTGTGAAGTTGCTACCATTCGCAGCAAGTTTCTCTTTCTCCATGAACACATTGAAATTAAAAGCAGGTGGTGCCATCTACAACAGAATTTGTAAAGTATATTTAGACTAAGTTTATGATAGATTGAGTTCAACTAATCCAAATTACTAATGAACTCCCACTCAAAAACGACATCCCTCGTGTCCTTTTGGTGATTACATGAACCAAATCCACTACACCAAGTCCGATCATCACGTGAGTCGGTGTAGCTTCAAAGGCGAGCATCTATATGGGCATCATATCAACTATATGACTCATGCTTAAACTTTCGGTCCGTGTTCCGAGGCCATGTCTGTACATGCTAGGCTCGTCAAGTAAGAACCTTAGTATTTGCGTGTGTAAAACTGTCTTACACCCGTTGTATGAAAGCGTAGAGTTGAGAACACCCGATCATCACGTGATGCCTCAAAACATGATCCACAAAATGGTGAATACTTAAGGAAGAACACATTTTATCTTGATATCTAAATGAGGGATCATCTTATAATGCTACCAAACGCGCCAAACTAGCAGTATAAGATGCTAACATCTAATGTGTGAAGTGAGGTGATATGGTCCATGCATTTGATCTCTATCATTTGCATCGTGGTATGATCTCTATCCTTCCTTTGTGTGTAAGGCCAAGGTCTATGGAACTTACACGTTAAGTGAGTTGTAAGAGTATGTATCATACATCTACTTACAATAATACCATATCAAAACACTAGCCCAGCAACGATCTAAACTAGACGCCTCTAATTTATCAATTGCAAGTTTTACGTGGCTTAGGGCTTTCGGAGATAGAACCTGTCTAACCTACGAACATGAACCACAACGAGGATAACCAAATTATTAGCAACTCGTTGTAAATCAGATATTGACTATAGTAGGAGAGACAGACACCCGCCAGCCACTTATGCAAAACAAGTTGCATGTCAGTCGTGGAACCGGTCTCATGTACGCTGACATGTAAGGTTGGTCCGGGCCGCTTCATCCCACTATGCCACCAATATACAAAGTACATGGAAGATGCAATAACATGATCATCATCGCCCACATATCAACCATATATGTACTACCCGTGCTAAGCACCTATGCATAGATCAGGCTCTGATACCACTGTTGGGTCCGCAGCATAGAAAACAAAAAATTTCCTACGGTGTGAACTACACGCCAAGATCTATCTACTAGGTACAAAGCAAACGGGTGGACATACATCCATAGAGAACTTACCCTCGAAGACAACGAGCTTTGTTAACGAGTAGGAACTCGTGGTTGATGTAGTCGTACACTTGCCAATCTCAAGATCGTGAGGAAGTCCGAGCGCCGCAACTCAGCAGCGCATCCGCACTCGCACACACGTTCAAGCCACCGGACAACCTCCACCTCCTCGCTCCAGCGATCCAGCAGAAGCAGCAACTCCTTCCAGACGAAATGCCACCGGGAATATGTATCTCGCTAATCCGAGACCATGGGGGAATAATTCTAGAGGGGGAGAGATCCTTCACAAGGAGGTGTGTGGATGAAGGAGGGAATGGGTGGCCTTTTATAGGAGGAGGGGGGATGCCCCCTCTCTCCATGGCCAGCGCATGGGGGGGTGACCCCTCACCTCCCCCATTCATGTGGTGGTAACTCCGCCACATTAAAATGCCTCTTCACATTCCCTTTTAAAGTCTCCACTTTAAATGCATTAAGTTTCTCCAAATTTAATGCTCTCTCATTTAATAACACTCTTTTATTAAATTTATTCAGAATTTTGTTAATTACTTTAATTAACAAACATTCACATATAGCCCCTTGCAATATTTCAATATCACATGCAGAACCACCTTCTGCAATTTCACCCGAAACAATTTCCGGTTTCTATTGAAACAATTCCTGCGCTTTGCAATTCTTTCGTCTGAAACATATGTGCTCCAAAATGGTGTCTGGTAACTCTTAAGTGTGCCACCCTACGGTTCGCGAATAATGCAGACATGACCGAGACCCTTCTCCGATCAATAATCAGCAGCGGGACCTGGAGATCCGTACTGACTCCTACACATTCAACGATGACTCCTGTGATCATGAGAACCTTTAACGCTTGTAACTAAATCCCTTTGTCTCTCAATATATTACATGTACGAGATTCGATCATCGGTATCTCCATACCTAGTTTGATCTCGTTACCGACATGCACTCTTTTCTCGTTCCCGTGATATAACATTCTAGTGATCACATCACTTGCTTGCAAGCTATCCTAATGTGATATCACCGAGAGGGCCCAGAGTATATCTATCCGTCATCTGGATTGACAAATTCCACTCTTGATCCATGAGCCTCAACATAACACCTTCGTAGCACTGAACCCCATCTTTATAGTCACCCTGTTATGGTGTGACGTTTGATGTTATCAAGATACTCTTCCGGTGTTAGCAATTAACATGATCTCATGGTCTAAGGATAAAGATTACTTCGTATGATGTTATAGCAATATAAACACAATGACTTGATCGTAATGCTATACTTCGGATGAATGTTCATCACATCATTCCACCAATGGTGTGACCTTGTTATTAACAACATCCAATGTCCATGATCAGGAAACCTTGATCATCCTGTTAATCAACAAGCTAGTCTATAAGAGAGGCATGACTAGGAACCTTTTTTGTTTATTAAACACACATGTATTGATGTTTCCGAATCAATACATTTCTAGCATGTAAAATAAACATCTATCATGTATAAGGAATATATAATAACAACTTTATTATTGCCTCTCAGGGCATATTTCCTTCAGCTTGTACTTCTTGGATATTTCTTGGGGTGACACGTGTGGCATCCCCAAGCTTGAGATTTAGTCCATCCTTCATCTTATTACTCATTTCTTCCATACACCTGAAATTTTTCCTTCATACAAAACTTCACACAATCTTTATTAGCAACATTAGTGCACTCAAGATAATAGGTCTTTAGGTTCAGTTCTAACGCCAATAAAACTTCCATTAAAACACTAGCTACTATTGCACTTCCCTCAAAAAGCTCAATTCCCCAAAAGAACTCAAAAAGGAACCAACAAGAAGCAAATGCAGAAAATGGCAGAAATCTGTCAAAACAGACCAGCAGGTAAAGACGAATTTCTTTGAAGACCTTCTGTTGCTCAAATCGAAAAGTGTTGGACTAACGAAAGTTAGATAACAACCTGGGGCAGAAGCACAAAAAGTAACGCCTCAAATAGACGTTCAGAGATTTTACACGAATTTTTACGGTGAAGCACAGAAATTTGTTTCGGGACAGCAACTTTCCCAATCATTACTTCTCTCTCATTAGAGGTTACTCTTGGCACAAAAAGCAAATAAAAAGGATAAGGAGCGGTTATTACTTAAGTAATAACTTCCAAGACTCATCTAAAACTTTTGGGTTATCTCCCAATAAGTACTTTTCTTTAACGCCTTTAAGTTAGGCATGATAATTTGAGAAGATGCTCACATAGGAAATATGAATTGAAGTAAAAGAGAGCATCAAGAAGCAAATTCAAAACACATTTAAGTTTAACCCACTTCCTATGTATAGGAATCTTGTAAAGAAACAAGTCATGAAAGCACAAAGCAACAAGCATAGGAAAGCAAAACAAGTGCAACTTCAAGACTTCCAACATAAAGAGGGGAAACCTAATATTATTGAGATGCATAAAACCATGTTTCCCTCTCTCATAATAACTTTCAGTAGCATCATGAGAAAAATTAACAATATAACTATCACATAAAACATTCCTATCATGAGCCACATGCATATAATCATTATTACTCTCCACATAATCATAGTCATTCTTATTAATTGTAGTGGGAGCAAATTCAACAAAATAGCTATCATTATTATTCTCATCACCATAATCATCAAATATAGGAGGCATATTGTAATCATTAATTTTCTCCTCAATAGTAGGTGGACTGAAAATATCATATTCATCATTGTAATCATCATATATTGGAGGTTTGGTATCATCATAAGCAATAGAATAGCTATCTTCCAAAGCTGGGGAACTAAAAAGATCATTTTCATAAAAACTAGCTTCCCCAAGCTTAGACTTTTCCATAGCATTAGCAATAATGGTGTCCAAAGAATTCATACTAACAACATTGTTATTAGCATGCAAATAAAGTTCCATAGGTTTTTTAATTTTCTCTTCAAACACTTCATGTCCTAACTCAAGATAAATACTATAAAGCTCTCTAATTTTGTTGTTGTTTTCCATTAAGCCTAACTAGTGAAAACAAGAAACAAAAAGACAAAATTGTAGAATCTAAAGGAAATAACTTCGAGCACTCACACCGAAGGATGTGAGTACCTTTTACCTTACCTCCCCGGCAACGGTGCCAGAAAATAGGCGTTCGCCGTGGGAGGTTCTTCTTCTTTAATCCTCCGGTGTGAATAACTTTTACCTTACCTCCCTGGCAACGGCGCCAGAAAATAGCTTGATGTCTATGCACTTCTATTCTTGTAGACAGTTGTTGGGACTCCAAGTGCAGAGGTTTGTAGAACAGTAGCAAGTTTTCCCTTAAGTGGATGACCCACAAGTATAGGGGGTGTATCGCAGTATTTTCGAGGGAAATGAAACCCAATTTATTGATTCGACACAAGGGGAGCCAAAGAATATTTATAAGCCTTAACAACTGAGTTGTCAATTCAGCTGCACCTGGAAACAATCTTGCTCACATTAGTTTATCAGTAGCAACAGTTTTGTAGTAGGAATAGTAAAGTAGCAGCAGTAGTAAAGTAAAGACAACAGTAACAATAGCAGTAAACTGTGGGATTCGAGTGCGGTAGACATAGGGATGGCTGGACGGGCGTTGCATGGACAAGACAATTCACATAGCAATCAAAACATAGGGAAATTGCAGATAAATAAGATAAAGCATCCAAGTACTAGATAATCCTAGGCATGTGTTACATATATAGTCATACGTGCTCGCAAAGAGAACTTGCACAACATCTTTTGTCCTGCCGGCCCGTTTGCAGCGGGGCCTCAAGGGAACTACTGGCAATTAAGGTGCTCCTTTTAATAGAGCACCGGAGCAAAGCATTAACACTCCATGAACACATGTGATCCTCACATCAAAGCCATTCCCTCTGGTTATCCCGATTTCTGTCACTTCGGGGTCATTGGTTCCGGACAACAATGTGTGTATACAACTTGCAGATAAGACCATAAACAATACTATCATAATGAATCAATAACATGTTTGGATCTGAAATCATGGCACTCGAGCCCTAGTGACAAGCATTAAGCACAACAAGTCGCAACAAAGTCATAAAGCACTAATAAAAGATACTAGGCACCATGCCCTAACAATCTGATGCCATTACATGAACGATCTCAGCCAATCCCTACCATCCCCATAGCCTACAGCGGGGGATTACTCACTCATAGATGGCGGAAACATGGATGGTCGATGGAGAAGCGATGGTGATGATGATGGCGATGATCTCCTCCAATTCCCCGTCCCGGCAGGGTGCCAGAACGGAGTTTCTGGTGCTGTTTCGTGGAATCTGATGGTGGCGGCGGAGCGGAACTCCTTCTAGAAAAACATCGACCCCCCCGAAGTTTTTAGGTTAGAAGGCTCCTTATAGGCGAAGAGGGAGACCGAGGGGGTTCCTGGGGGCCCACACCACCCCCTGGCGCGGCCTGGCCTGGCCCACGCCAGCAGGTGGTGTGGCCACCTCCTGGCTCTTCTCCGTCTCGTATTCTGGCTCCTGGAGTCTTCAGGTGAAATAGGATTTTTGGCATATTTGCCGGGATTTTTCTTGATAGTTGATTTTCTGCACAAAAAGTAGACACCAAGGCAATTCTGCTAAAAACAGCATTAGTTGCATCCAAATCACACAAGTTTAGAGGAGAAACAATGGCAAAAGTGTTCAGGAAAGTAGATATGTTTTGGACGTATCAACTCCCCCCAAGCTTAGCTTATTGCTTGTCCTCAAGCAATTCAGTTGAAAACTGAGTGCGATAAAAGAACTTCCACGAACACATTTGCTTCATATGATGTAAATATTCTCAGCAGTGTGATCAACTACTTAGACAATTCATAATAAAGAGTATGCAACTGAGTCTACTTAATAGTCATTGCAAGCTATGAAGAGATTCCAACTCAAGAATAATAAGTAGCATGAAGTATAAACATAAGCAACATTACAATGCTCATAAAAAGGTATGATAGAGTGGTATCTCGCTTGCCTTTGATTATGAATATCAAGGCACCTCTGAAATTCAAGTGATGACTAGAAGTAAAGATATCAAGGATACAAGCATCAAAGTCATAACACAAATAATCAAGTAATGAGACAAGCACAAAGAATGACAACTATGCTCTCAAGAAGGTGCTCAAGAATATGTGGAAGAAAAAGGTTTTGAATAATTTTGAAAGGCTTCCAAATGCTGAAAGTATGATACTCATTAGCTTTGAGCTCTCAATGACCCTATCATAAGCATCTTTAATGTGGTTAAGGTGAAAGTGAGGTCCAATCTGAGTTATATGCTTGACAGACTATAAATTGAAAATCCCATGTCCCTTGAGTATAAGGGCCGCTCCTCATGCTACTCAACTTTAGTTACCGGTAAGTTCTTGTCATCGTAAATATGTGCGTATCATTGAGAACCGCCAACGGGGTACCCATTGCCCGATGATACGGAAGAATCCCCATATCAAAATGACAAGGCAAGCAGACAATGTGTATCTCAGCAATCTTCTTATTTACCATGGGAAAATGGTGCTTTTTTCTCTCTTTCCTCTTTTCATAAATCTCTTTTTTTTCTTTTTCTCAATAGCTATCTCTCTCTCTTTTTTTATAAGAAGAATGCTTCATAGATATCATTATGGTTACGTTGCAGGTTTCCACCATGTCAGCATGGATTAGACCAGTGGCCCAGGCGTTTCTCTAACGCACATACATAACTCCATGGACTTACAAGCTCCCCCTTTTATTTCACACCGACGACATCCGCAAACAAAAGAGCAAGGTATCAACTGGGTATATATTTACAAGTGTTGAAAGCATTCCCCGTGACAGCACGGTTCTGCTAATCCCCAGCCTATAATTTGCAAGCATATAACTTTCATGGAGAATCACAATGGTTCAGGTTTATTAAGTGCAGGAAATAAAGTGTGCCATCAAGTTTGTGAGAGCTTTACTAACTAACTTTCTCATAACAAGCAAACATTTTATTCAGAAGAAAACAAGGCATATTGAATATGCACGAAAGTAGCAAATGATGCTAAATAGGTAGGTATGGTGGACACTTTGGCAATATTTGGTTTAAGGGAGTTGGAAACATGAGTAAAACACTCAGTGGAAGTGAAGACTAGCAATAGTAAGGGAGCGACAAACGAGAGAGCAATAGCTGTCATTATCATGCTTGCAACAAAACAGGACTACTCATGGCATGAGAGTGATTCAAGATCCTCAAGGCAAAATAATTCATCGAGGCTCAACTGATTATTACAGTCATGTGCATGTGTTAGCATGTGCCAAGTTAATTCAAATGAAACATTCAGAGGAGGATACCACGGTGTCATACCAATTTATGAATAGAGCAATGCAAGCAAACATTCATAAGACATGCTACAAACTATTAGCGAGCTAGAGCTAATCATAAGAAAGCAAGAACTACTAAGCATCCAAAGAAAACATACACTCTACATGAACGGACTAAGCATGCCCACAGTGATGAGTATATGTACAAAAATGAAAACAAATAGAGTTCGTTACCAGCCTCTTACCACGCCTCAAGTTGTCATTAATCCTCATTATTGCTCTTCACTTGTGTGGCTTGAATAATAATATGAAACCAATATTCCACTGAAGGACTGTCGAACCCTATAGCAAACTCACAAAAACCAAAGAAGAACGGCAAATATTTTTGTTGTTTTTGATTTTTAAAACAAGAACCAAAGGAAAAACAAGCAAAGCAAAATCTTTTTTGGGGAGAACCAACCCGTGGTTGGATGGTTAGGAGGGCAGTGGTACCCCCAGCCCACCAGAGTTCAAACCCAGGTTTGACGCTTTGGTGTCTCATAAAAGCGGAATATTCTTTCAGTGGGAGGCGACATTCCCGTCGATAGCGAGGCGCCTATGGTGACTTCGTCAATCTCAAGACCCGCCAGCTCAGTCTCTCGGAGGTGCTTATAGGGGTAGGGTGTGTGTGCGTGTGTTCATAGGGGTGAGTATATGTATGCATTGTGAGCGTCTGCGTTTGTACTGTGTTTCTCAAAAAAAATCTTTTTGGGTTTTTCAAATAGTTCAAACAAAGCAAAAAGGGAAAAACAAACCAAGGCAAAAAGAAGAAGCAAACCAAAGAGAAACAATAGAAATATTTTTGGTCTTTTTGTGTTTTAGAAAGCAAAAGCAAAGAAGAACAAAAACTAAAAAGAGAACGAAAACATGAATATACAAAGTACCGACGCAACATGATATGGAGATGAGTGTGGTGTCAGCGTACCTCCCCCCAAGCTTAGGCTTTTGGCCTAAGTGGGTGTCAATCCCAAGCTGGCCAGGATGAAGTGTCACCATGGTACGACGAGGAAGTACCCTCGTTCTGGTGCGAGCTCGAGTACGTCCCTCCATAATGTGCGGAGTAATCATAGGAGGGCACATCCTCCTGGTGCTGCTCGTGGAAACCCAGCAAGCGAAGCTGCTCGTCCACCTCCTCCTTGGAGCATGACCATAGTCTCCTATGAACACTAAACAAAGAAGGTTGCGGCAAAAGGATCTCCCTTTCGTCCCCATCAGTGAAAAGCATCCTATATACTAGACTGTCCAAATCAGACGTAGCAGTGACAAAGTGATGAGTTTTCATAGCAATAAGGTCAAGCCTCTGTGGTGCCAGCATAGCATCATTGGGATCCACTAAAAGACCTAATGCATTGACTATACGCGAGGCAATGATGCCCCCATAGATAGGCCCCCTAGCAGCTAGGCGGCGAGCAATAAGCGAGCCAAGATTGTACCGAGTATCATTGTTAAGCGCAACAGCAAGGAATGCTAAATGATAGTTGGAGATATTACTTGTGTTCTCCCTACCCAGTACACTAGTAGCAAGGTAATATGCAAAGTATCTAAGAGCAGGGAGTTGGATATTTCTTATCTTTCCACGCTACGCCACGCGGTCATCATCATTGGTCACCCCTCGGTAAAGCTCCAACAAATCAGCGGGTCGCCCTTGAATTTTCTTCACGGTCCCTGTCATGCGTACACCTACAATACTGCAAAATCTCTCCAAAGGCATGGTGAAGGGCAGATTATAGATTTTAAAAGAGATAGTCGACTGATAAGATGTGTTAGTAAACGTGAAGCTCTCAACAAAAGTTTTAGTGCATAGCATATTGCGCACTCTCATGTTGCATATATGAGGTCAAACAAACCCTCTCAATCAGTAGCAAGAAATCATCAAGAATACCTGCAACTTGTAAGAAAGTAAAACAAGGAAAAGAGGATGAGTGAGCATCCCCATCATCCCTTTCACTACCAATACGAGTTGCAATGAGATCTTCGTTGTATGATGGCCTAAACTGAGAGGCTGATCTTGACGGTCTCGACCTCCTAGGTGCATCACTCTCAAATATCTCTCCAAAGGTATGGTTGCTCATGCTTGGTATTCTGAAATTTAAACACCTATTAAACAAGTGATTGCAAAGTAAATATAATGAAGGATTCTACTCATAGGGACTTGTAAGAGGCCTAAACATGCATCAAAACTATATCTCAAAGCATTAAACAAGCTTACAAGCTCTCATAACCAGTCACCTACAGCAGCAAAATACTCAATATATAATCCACTAAACACAAATCTACTTGGACAAGGGGAGGAGTCACATACCAGGGAACAAATGCTCCAAATTTCAGCAAGAAAGATGGGCTGAGCAAGGAGATCGAAAAAATCGAGAGCAAGCACAGCAAGAACGCGATTTTGAGCAATGAACTGGAGCTTACTCGGGAGAGAGAAGAAAGTTGCAGGTGAGAGAGTTAGTGGGGGGCCAAGGGTGGCCCACACCAGGGCATGGTGCCACCCAGGGCTGGCCGCGCCACCAGGTGGTGTGCCTGCCTGGTGGGTCCCCCTGGTACCTCCCAGGTACTCCTCTGCCCCTTTTTTCATGCAAAAATTTAATATGAATTTTCTGGAATTTTTCGAGACACATTATTTTTGGGCATTTTTCAGAAATAGAAGAATGATTTTCTGACAGACAGATATATATTTTTTCTTTTGGAAACGTGATGCAAGGAAAAAACAAGGCTAGAACTACAGAAGTTCTAAGACACTCTAACATGCAAGCAACTAACAACCAAAAGAAAACTAAACGAAAGCAAAAACTAAAAAGCAAAGGATAGAAGTGAACAGACATAATCATAGTGAAAACATTGTGTTGTTCAATGAAATCCTTTTGTTAACAAGGTTGATCAGGTCTTGCTACCAAAACAATTCCATATGAGACAAAACTTTGTATTCCACTAATGATTATGTTACCTCAACTTTGATAGCAATGGTCCCAATCATAATAGTGTCAAATTTTTCTCTTAGTATGGGACAATATATTTCTCCAACTTGAATGCCTTCAACATGTTCAATTGAATTCAAACCATAATTCCTTTCAATCTTCTTGGGGAAATAGACAGTATGGTCCTTGTCATTAACATTGAAAGTCACCTTTCCTAGATTACAATTAATAACAACTCCTGCAGTATTAAGAAAAGGTCTCCCAAGAATAATAGACATATTATCATCTTCAGACATTTCAAGCACAACAAAATCAGTTAATATCAAGCAATTATGAGCCACTTGAACAGGTACATTCTCACATATACCCACAGGAATAGTGGTAAATTTATCAGCCATTTGCAAAGATATATCAGTTGGTATTAATTTTTCTAGTTGAAGCCTCTTATAGAGAGAGAAAGGCATAACACTAACTCCAGCTCCGAAATCACACAAAGCAGTTCTAACATAACTATTCTTAATAGAGCAAGGGATAGTTGGAATCCCTGGGTCTCCAAGTTTCTTAGGAACCTTACCATTGAAGGAATAATTAGCAAGCAAAGTAGAATTTTCTTCATTAGGGATCTTCCTTTTATTCGAGACAATATCCTTCATATACTTTGAGTAAGGAGGCAATTTAATAGCATCAGTCAAAGGAATTTGCAAGAATAAAGGCTTCATCCACTCACAAAACTTATTATAGTGTTCATCTTCCTTTGACTTGTGTTTCTTATCAGGAAAGGGCATAGGTTTTTGGACCCAAGGTTCTCTTTCACTACCATGTTTCTTAGCAATAAAATCCTCTTTAGTGTATTTGGTATTCTTAGTGTGGTTTTCAGGCTCTTCTTCAAATTTTTTTCATTAGGAACTTCATTTTCTTCATTACCACTTTCAGTTTCAGCATCAGAGATAGATATACTATTAGGATCTATAGCAGGTTCAGAGGGTTCTACAACAGTTTTATGTTTCTTTTTTCCTTTTCTTACGAGTAGAACCACTATTTTCAGCTTGTTGAGAATCCTGCTCAATTCTTTTGGGATGCCCCTCATGATATAGAGGATCCTGGGTAGCAGCACCACTTCTAGTTCTAATTTCATAAGCATGTTTTTCTTTAGCAGCATTAACTAGCAAGTCGTTTTGCACTTTAACGAGTTGATCTATTTGAGTTTGAACCATTTGAAAGTGTTTAACAATCATTTTAACATCATTAGAGGTTCTTTCCACAATATCTTTCAACTCAACAATAGCTCTAGTGTTTTTCATTAGATGATTTTGCACCCTTTTATTAAAATTATCTTGTTTAATAATAAAGATATCGAATTCTTCTAAGCATTGACCAGGAGGTTTAGAGTAAGGGATATCACCTTCATCAAAGTGTTGGAGAGAGTGTACCTCAACAGTGGGTGAGTAGGGAATAGGCTTACATAATTCTTCTATAGGAGGTAAATTCTTGACATCTGCAGCTTTAATTCCCTTCACCTTAAGACATTTCTTAGCTTCCTTCATCACTTCATCATTTAATTCAATAACTCCCCTCTTCTTTGATGTTGGAATAGGCACGGGAATAGTAGGTTCAGGTACAATTACTTCAGGTATAGCTTGTTTAGGAGGAGTCCAATCTTTATAATTCTTACTTATTTTAGCCATTAATTCCTCAGCTTCCTTAGGAGTCCTATTCCTGAAAACACAACCAGCACAACTATCTAGGTATGACCTAGATTCTTCGGTTAGTCCATTATAAAATATATCAAGAAGATCATTCTTAGGTAATGGACTTCCAGCCTGTGCATGAATCAAAGCACAAAACCTTGCCCAAGATTCAGGCAATACATCTTTTTCTCCCTGTTTAAAATCAAAAAGTTCTTGCAAAATAGCATGTCTAGCACTAGGAGGAAAATATTTCTGCAGGAAAGTACTAATCAAGCACTCAGGGCTATCAATAGATCCAGGAGGTAAATTACTAAACCAAGATTTAGCTTCTCCTTTCAGTGAAAAAGGGAAGATCTTGGCAACAAAGTAAGTACGCATCTTAATATCATCAGAAAACAAGCCACTCATGGTAGAAAGTTCATCCATATGTGCTACCGCACTTTCATTCTTAGTCCCACAAAAAGGTTCTTTCTCAACAATAGCTATGTAAGATAGATCAAGAGAGAAATCATAATCTTTATCTGTAATGTTTATGGGAGAAGCAGCAAACTTAGCAACAGGAGACAATTTGGGTCTAATAGTACGCCTCTCAAGGAGACTCTTAGCAGCGCTCCTATCATGGGTGTTTTTACATTCTTTAATAAATTCATCGGTCATATCAACATAACCATCTTCAATATCATAACTTTCACTAGACTCAGGTGAACTAACAGGTGTGGTAGTGTCTTCATTAGGAGTTTCGGTATTTCCAGCTATAGTTCTAGCAATCGTAGCATCTAGGAAAGGACCTAATGAACCACTCTTATCAAGCACAGTAGAGGCAGCATCATAAGCATCAGAAGTTTCAGATTCAGAAGTAGTTGTAGTGTGTGTAGCATGTGTATGTGGTGGTGTAACGAGCTTACTTATAACATATGGTGAATCAAGAGCAGCAGAGGTGTACAGAACCATACCTCTTCTTGTAGTGGATGGTAAAATAGGAAACTTGCCATCACGAGACTTACCCATGATGGATGGATAGCAGCGAACAATAGAGAATCCAAGTGGACTTGATAAATAAAGCTATGGTCCCCGGCAACGGCACTAGAAAATAGTCTTGATGACCCACAAGTATAGGGGGTGTATCGCAGTATTTTCGAGGGAAGTGAAACCCAATTTATTGATTCGACACAAGGGGAGCCAACGAATATTTATAAGCCTTAACAATTGAGTTATCAATTCAGCTGCACCTGGAAACAATCTTGCTCACAGCAGTTTATCAATAGCAACAGTTTTGTAGTAGGAATAGTAAAGTAGCAGTAGTAGTAAAGTAAAGACATCAGTAACAATAACAGTAAACAGTGGGATTCGAGTGCGGTAGGCATAGGGATGGATGGCCGGGCGTTTCATGGACAAGACAATTCACATAGCAATCAGAACATAGGGAAATTGCAGATAAATAAGATAAAGCATCCAAGTACTAGATAATCCTAGGCATGTGTTCCATATAGTCATACGTGCTCGCAATGAGAACTTGCACAACATCTTTTGTCCTGCCAGCCCATTTGCAGTGGGGCCTCAAGGGAACTACTGGCAATTAAGGTGCTCCTTTTAATAGAGCACCGGAGCAAAGCATTAACACTCCATGAACACATGTGATCCTCACATTAAAGCCATTCCCTCCGGTTATCCCGATTTCTGTCACTTCGGGGCCATTGGTTCCGGACAACAATGTGTGTATACAACTTGCAGATAAGACCATAAACAATACTATCATAATGAATCAATAACATGTTCAGATCTGAAATCATGGCACTCGGGCCCTAGTGACAAGCATTAAGCACAACAAGTCGCAACAAAGTCATAAAGCACTAATAAAAGATACTAGGCACCATGCCCTAACAATCTGATGCCATTACATGAACGATCTCATCCAATACCTACCATCCCCATAGCCTACAGCGAGGGATTACTCACTCATAGATGGGGGAAACATGGATGGTCGATGGAGAAGCGATGGTGATGATGATGGCGATGATCTCCTCCAATTCCCTGTCCTGGCAGGGTGCCAGAACGGAGTTTCTGGTGCTGTTTCGTGGAATCTGATGGTGGCGGCAGAGCAGAACTCCTTCTAGAAAAACATTGAACTCCCCGAAGTTTTTAGGTCAGAAGGCTCCTTATAGGCGAAGAGGGAGACCGAGGGGGTGCCTGGGGGGGCCCACACCACCCCCTGGCACGGCCTGGCCTGGCCCGCGCTAGCAGGTGGTGTGTCCACCCCCTGGCTCTTCTCCGTCTCGTATTCTGGCTCCTGGAGTCTTCAGGTGAAATAGGATTTTTGGCATATTTTCTGGGATTTTTCCTGATAGTTGATTTTCTGCACAAAAAGTAGACACCAAGGCAATTCTGCTGAAAACAGCGTCAATCCGCGTTAGTTGTATCCAAACCACACAAGTTTAGAGGAGAAACAATAGCAAAAGTGTTCGGGAAAGTAGATACGTTTTGGACGTATCAGTGGTCAAATATATCCCCTCTCAAGCAACCCTGCAATCAAGATACAAGAAGTCTCTTGTGTCCCCAACACACCCAATACACTTGTCAGGTGTATAGGTGCACTAGTTCGGCGAAGAGATAGTGAAATACAAGTGGTATAGATAATTATAAGTGGTAACAGTGATAGAAAATAGCTTGATGGCGTGGAAAAGACTAAAGTAAAACTGAAATAAAGATAGAAGCAAGCAAACATGTAACAGATCTAATTGCAAACGGTGTATCAATGCTTAGAAACAAGGCCTAGGTAACAAACTTTCACTAGTGAACACTCTCATATAAATATCCTCTCTTTATGATACTACTCTTAACTACTCTTCGATTGGACACTCTAATCCATGGTAGGGCTATAACAACACACCTCAAAGTTTGCTTTCTGCATCTAGATAACCCCACACTGTCACCTTGAGCACTAGATGGTTCAAACAAACACCACAATTTCATAAAGACATCCAACTCCAAATATAACTCAAAACAAGTATTTTTAATCTCTAGCCTAAGCGCTACCATGGTGTGCAAGCTGTCACTTTCACACACATGGGGAGAGCAGAGATCTATTAAAGCACTTGAGTAGCAAGGTAGATCTATAGATTACAAGCTCACGATCTCAATAAGATCATGCATATAGAGAGATGAACACATAGCTACCGGTAGAACCCTTAGCCTCGAGAGAGAACTACTCCCTCCTCATCATGGGAATCAGCAATGGCGATGGAGATGGTGGTGGAGATCGATGGAGATGGCTCCGGGGGCACTTCCCCGTCCCGGCAGGGTGCCAGAACAGAGACTTTCTGTCCCCGAATCTCCCCTTCGGTGGCGGCGGTGCTACGGAACTTTTCATGGATTTCTGATTGAGTATTTAGGGTTTTCGCATCGGGAGGAATATATAGGCGAAGGAGGCAAGGTCGGTGGCCGGCCAGGGGTCCTACACCATGCCCTGGCGCGGCTTGGGCTGGCCCGCGCCAAGGGGGGTGTGGCCACCCTGTGGCCCCTCTCCGACTCCCCTTCTGGCTCCGTGAGTCTTCCGGGAAAATAGTAACTTTGGCTTTTGTCCCGTCCAATTCCGAGAATATTCATTTTCTGACTTTCTGGAACCAAAACAGCAGAAAACAGGCAACTGGCACTGTGGCTCTTGTTAATAGGTTAGTCCAAGAAATCATATGAAAAGTACTCCAAAGTTGGAACAAAACACAAGAAAGTAGATAAAACCAAGCATGGAACATCAAAAATTATAGATACATTTGCAATGTATCACTCCTCCATGCATCCAAAATCCTTTCCATACCCTTATACATGAGCAGCAATTCCAAAAGGTGCCTAAGGAAAAATTACCTTCCAATTGGGACATGCCTCATTCTAACCATGCAGGAAAGAAACACTTTAAGGAGGAAGACTGGGGAAAGAATCACAAGGGCTGGGATTCACAGTCTGACATGATCATGAACCATGTTGAGCAAAATTCGTAGTTGATTCGTACTCTCACCTTAGAGATTGAGGATTTGAAGAAATTGATTGAAAAGCTTATCGAGAGAACACCACCACCACCGAAGGAGTAATTCCTCATCAGGTTTTGGCATCCCCTTGGTTTGTTCCAAGCTTGGGGGAGTGCCGCGGTATCACATCATTATCTTTCATCTTTTTACCTTTTTAGTGAGTCATATCATGAATAGAGAAGTTATCATATAGGATGGTTTGCATTGTGCAAGTATCTCCCCTCTAGTTAGTTATCTATGTATCCCTTGGTGTGAGTTGCCGTTATGGAATATTAATGAGAAGTTTTATCATTTACTTTTTGCACATCTTATTTTAGTTTGCAATTTATGTTATATGATTGATATTGTTGTTAGTATTGGTATCACTCTGGGATCATTAAGTAAATTTAGTTGGTTTTGGCAAACCTAGCTATGGTCAGTAGCAACAGTATTCGAGGATTGAATGGAAAAAAGAAAAGTACTTTTAGAAATATAATTTCATTATCTTTCTTTCTTGATTCGCTCATAAGCTTAGTATTCTATAGTTAAGATCTTTTGTGTTTCCTAGGAATATTGCATGATTGTTTCTATCACTTGTATGTTTATTTCCTTCAACTCTTATGCTTGCTACCCATCCTTGCTAGCCAAAAACCTGTACTGAGAGGGAATGCTTCTCGTGCATCCAATCCATGAATTAAAACCCATGCCATTTATGTCCACCATATCTACCTATTAGTATTATTGCTATTCCAAGTAAATTCTCGAGCTTTATCTATCTTTAAACTTGTTATGTGAAAACTAGTGATTAAAGCTCTCACAAACTTGATGGCACACTTTATTTTCTTGTACTTAATAAATTTTAACCATTGTGACTATCTTATGAAGCTTGTATGCTTGCAAATTATAAGTTGGGCGTTAGCAAAACCATGTTATCATGGGGTCCGCTTTCGACATTGCACTTATTATTTAGTTGATATCATTTTCTTTTGTTTATGGATGTCGGTGCTGTGAAATAAAATGGGAACTTGTAAGCTCATGGAGTCTGTATATGTGTTAGAGAAACGCCTGGGCGGCTAGCCTAAGCCATGCCTAATCATGGTGGAAACTTGCAGCATAACCATAGTGGCATTCTATGAAGCATCCTCAATAAAAACCTATGCAAATATCAAATAAAAAGATCGCTAAGATGCTCAGTATCTGTTGCCTTGTCATTTTGATATGGGATAGCTCCTATGTCATGGGGCAAGGGGTACCCCATTGGTGGTTCTCTATGATACACATACACTTACAATGACAAGAACTTACCGGAGACCAAAGTTGAGTAGCATGAGGTCTGGTACTCGTACTCAAGGGGCATGAGACTTTGAACTTATAATTTGTCAAGCATATAACTCATATTTTCCCTCACATTAACTTTAATCACTTCAAGATGCTTATGATAGGGGCAATGAGATCTGAAAGCTAGTAAGTACCATAATTTTTGGAGGCTCTTTATGAAACTTGAAATCCCTGCTTCCCTCTGCGAAGGGCCTATCTTTTACTTTTTAGTCGAGTCAGTAAACCTATTCCTTTCTATCTCAAGCAAGCATTTGAGTTGTTGTGATTCAATCATCCATATGATGAGTTATTCAATCATGTTTCTTGTGTTCCTTGTTTTGCACACTGCTCTTATCTGAGCAAATATTAATTTGAAAGCTATAATTGAAAATCCCATTAAATTTGACTCCTGCAATTTGTTAACCGTTCTCTGACTAAGAACAAAAGTTTGCCATTACCAATTATGATTTACTTTGTGTATCTTTATTGTGTATCCCTTACTCATTGCAAGTTAAGTTATATAATAGTGAGTTGTTTTCTATTATGATTTGTGTATTGATGAATGTGATGCTTCTTGTCTGTATTCTCTTTATCGACACTTCACTCCATAAACCCGTGGTCATGTTTACTGAGCTTAGTTTTCGCTTGGGAACAAGCGAGGTCAAAGCTTGGGGGGAGTTGATACGTCCATTTTGTATCACTATTTTATATAATAATTTACTGCTATTCATTGATATAGTTCATATTAAGAGATGATACTTATGTTATTTCATCTATTTTTGCATGGTTGATGACTTTTGGAGGATGAACCACCGGAGTCAGGATTCTGATGGAAAAAGAGCTGTCCAGATGCAATATTCGCGAAGATCAAAAAATCCCGGAAAATATATGGAAATTCCTATATTTCCAGAAGATGAAGGAGGCCACAAGGAGGAGTGGAGATGGGCCACAGGGGGCCCACACCACCCCTGGCAAGGGTCCCCCTGGCCACGCCAGGTGTGGACACCCTGGCCCACCTCTAGCATCCCCCTTTGGCGTATATAATCCCCTCGAAACCCTAAGACTCGGGGAGCGACTACAGAAAGATTCCGTTGCCTCTGCGTGGCAGAAACTACAGAGAGAGAAAGAGCTCTCCGGCAGGCAGAAATCTGCCGGGGGAATACCTTCCTGGAGAGGGGAGATCGTCGCCATCAACACCATCATCAAGCTGGACTTCATCGGGATCATCATCATCATCATCATCTCCACCAATATCTCCACCAGCACAATCATCACCACTCCGTACCTGATGGCTCGATGTTGATGTAGAGCTCGTTGGGAACCCCAAGAGGAAGGTATGATGAGCACAACAGCAAGTTTTCCTCAGTACGAAACCAAGGTTATCAATCCAGTAGGAGCAAGGAAACACCCCAAAGGTGTTGCTAGCTAAGCCTTGGCAGGGCGCACTACCGTGCTAGTAGCAACGTGGAGACCTGCACAACACAACCACAGAACTCTATCCCCAACTTGCGATGAGGTTGTCAATCTCACCGTGTTTTGCTGAAAACAAAGGATTAAACGTATCGAATGGAAAGAAGTAATAGTTCATAGAAAGTAAACACAAAGCGGTAAACAATTTATAGATTGTATGTAAAAGAAAGGACCGGGATCCATAGTTCACTAGAGGTGCCTCTCCTTAAGATAGATAACATGTTGGGTGAACAAATTACAGCGGGGAAATTGACAAACATCGAGAAAGCAATATATGCATATACTAATCATCTTGACTCCTTTGGAACTTGATTGCACATTACAATATTATACATAGACCGCCATCCAACTGCATCTATGACTAATAATCCACCCTTCAGGTTATCATCCGAACCCCCTCTAGTATTAAGTTGCAAGCAACAGATTATTGCTTTACGAATTGCGTGTAAAGTAAACAATATGATTGTTCTATGAACAAAGGTTTGTTGTTTTCTCCCTAGTAGCAACAACACATCTAGTACCTTAGAGATTTCTGTCACTTCCCCAGATTACCAGAGGCATGAACCCACTATCGAGCATAAATACTAACTCTTGGAGTTGCTAGCATCTACTTGGCCAAGAGAGCTACTAACAACGGAAAGCATGCAAGATCACAAATAACAAAGACATGATAGAATCAATAATCAATCTGAAATAGTATCTCAATATCCATCGGATCCCCGCAAACACAACATGCAGAATTACAAATAGATGATCTTGATCATGAACGGAGCTCACAAGATCTAGACATGAAAGCACAAAGGAGGAGAACCAGCCATCTAGCTACTACATGGATCCGTAGTCCAAGGATGAACTACTCACGCATCACACCGGAGGCTTGCATGGTGATGAAGAAGGCCTCCAGGGTGAATTCCCCTCTCCGGCAGGGTGCCGGGAAGAGCTTCAGATCCCTCCCGGTCTAGGGATGGAGATGACGGCGGCTACAGACTCTTTCGTGGATTTTTGATTAGGTACTTAGGGTTTTTGTCCCGAGGGCAATATATAGGCGGAAGGAGAGGCCGAGGGGGTGCCTGGGCTGGCCACACCACCCCCTGGTGCGGCCAGGCCTGGCCCACGCGGTCAGGTGGTGTGGTGCCCCCCTCGCTCCTCTCCGTCTCGTATTCTGGCATCTGATGACTTCCGGAAAAATAGGCACTTTGGCTTTTGTCCCGTCCAATTCCGAGAATATTCATTTTTTGACTTTCCTGGAACAAAAAACAGCAGAAAACAAGCAGCTGGCACTGTGGCTCTTGTTAATAGGTTAGTCCAAGAAATCATATGAAAAGTACTCCAAAGTGTGGACAAAACACAAGAAAGTGGATACAACCAAGCATGGAACATCAAAAATTATAGATACATTTGCAATGTATCAGTACCACTGTAACAATTGGGTTAGATCTTGCATAGTTCTTAGGGGAAACTTTCCCCGTGTTGATTACTTGTTGTAGTTGATGCTATTGAGTGGAACCATTGAATTATTGTTCATGTTCAGATTGTTACTTATCATTATTTCATCTCTGATCTTGATCCATATGATGTCACGTGAGTAGTTCGTTTAGTTCTTGAGGACATGGGATAAGTCATGTTGTTATTAGTGGAATTGTGTTGAGAAAGATTTAATGGTTTGATATTTAAGTTGTGGTGTTATTCTTCTAGTGGTGTCATGTGAACGTCGACTACATGATACTTCACCTTTATGGGCCTAGTGGAATGCATTGTGTATTTGGCTACTAATTGTGGGGTTGCCGGAGTGACAGAAACCTGAACCCCCGTTAGGAAACCTTTGCATAAGGGAGTGTAGGATCTCAAAGTTTAAGGCCGTGCTTAGGTTTTTATCTTAATTACTTCCTTGTAGTTGCGGATGCTTGCAAGGGGTATAATCACAAGTATCTATTAGTCCTAGGAAGGTCAGTACATTAGCATAGGTTCACCCACACAACACTTATCCAGCCAAAGAAGATTAATCAACTATATGAAGTGAAAGCACTTGA
Organism: Avena sativa; assembly: GCA_916181665.1. NCBI lineage: Eukaryota > Viridiplantae > Streptophyta > Magnoliopsida > Poales > Poaceae > Avena > Avena sativa. The sequence continues at coordinate 449,902,249 of OV702295.1, read as the reverse complement.
CAATATTCCCATGTGTCCTCGAGAACGTTTGGTCATCTTAAGTAATACGACCGGCTTGTCCTTTGCTGAAGAAAGGATTGGGCCACTTGCTGCAATTATTATTATTGTCTTTTATTTTCTTGCACTTTATTTTTCTGCATTATCAAAAACCCCTAAAAATCCGTTTGTTAAGTATTTACAGAGAATTCCTGATCCAAACCACTTGTCAACACCTTCTTATCCTCGTTGGGTTCGACACTCTTACTTATCGAAAATACTACGATACACCCCCTATACTTGTGGGTCATCATGCATATTAACTACTCCAGTCTTCTACCACCATCCACCTTATTTATAGATTGTTAGCTAGCTGCTAGGTGATTAGTTAGACTCTGATCAGTCCCTCAGTACGTGTATATAAACGCTCTCTAATCATAAGTATTTGTGTTGGATCACCCGCGTTTTCTCATCTATCACAATGAGTACTATTTCTAGATTTTTTTCATTTTCTGATAAGGTGGGTCAATTTGGAGTAGTAAATGTTAAAAGTGGTTCGAACCTTAATAACCAAGGGTTAACCATTTCAAATCCTGATGACCAAATGGTTAACCATTTTTACCTTTCCCATGATATGGTTAAATAGGTTCGAGTCCGGAACATAAATGGTCAACCAAGTCCAATCCCGAAGTAACTCGATCGTATCTTTTAGAAATAGCACAAACCTTTGCATACTTAGCATCATCCTTTTTGGTTGTTGTTTTTATCTTATCCAAGTGAGGTTTAAGGGCTTGTGATAATACGCATAACAAGTTCTAGTTTATCAAAAACGGATTTCCCTTGTATATCTTATTGCGTTTTTGATCTTGCGGGTTCTCCGGCTCCACACCTTGGGAGATATGTCACATATATAAACTGGATATTTTCTCCCTTGGTAGTATCCAATATTTCCATTTTTTTGGATGCTACTTTTTTGTATCTTTCCAACAAAATTAGTTTCAACTTATTCGGAGTTTCCAAGGTCAAGTTATTGCGTTTTGTGTTTTGGAGGTTTTACCGGTTCATCTCTTTTAGAGAGGTCAAAACTTTCGTATTGTGGTTTTCTCTAAGTGGTTGGGAAATGATGTTTCTCTGCATTATCTTGTAGATCTTGTTGTGATCTTCGAAACGAACCCAAGATCATCAAAATTGTAGTCCGAATGCAAAAGTTATTATTGTTTTCGTTTAGGGATACTGAACCACAATGCGGTAGTACCGGAGGTCCGATAGTACCGCCCCTTGGTACCGGGTGTTACTGAAGAGGGTGCGTTTGATGACCAGGGAACCCTAGGGAATGTTCGGTAGTATCGGGAAAAAGTCCGGTAGTACAGGGAATCGCGTTTTTGGGCTGCAATGCGGTTGGATTTTGGGGGGCCTATTTAAGGGGCCTTCTTCCCCAATGGCTCCCCAACCCTTCTTGCAAGTTTTATCCTCCATTGTTGACCTTCCCAAGCTTTCTATCTCTCAATCCCTCTAATGATTCTTGCATCTTCTTGAGATAAAAGAGAGAGGAGATCTGGATCTACAATCCCAACAATCGATCTCTCCTCTAAGTGAGGGGAACATCTTGAGATCTAGTTCTTGGAGACTTTTGTGGTTTTCCTCTTGTGTTCTTCCTCTCTCATTCCCCTAATAGATTTTGTAGCTTTGGTGGAATTTGAGAGTGAAGGACTTGCCATTGCATTAGGTGCATCAGTTTGAGTTCTCCTCGGAGGATTTGGTTGGTGAAATCAAAAAACTTGTTTCTATTGGGTTCTTGGAACCCTAGACGGTTGTGCGACCTTTGTGGTGAGTTCTTGGGGCCTCCAATTAAGTTGTGGAGCTCTGAAAGACCATGTTGGCCCCCATGTGTGGTTTTGGTAATTAATGACAATCTTTATGGACTAATGCGTGTATTAAGTTGCACTTGTAGGAATTGTCCATTGGCATCACTTGGAGTATGTGTTGGCTCCAAGGTGGAAGATATGAATAAGAAGATGCATTGTGCAAGCTCAAAATGCGTCATCCCTAGAAGATCTCATGTTTGATGCTTGCCATCCTCGGTGATCATGGATCGATGAAGACAAGGTCGAAGTATGCTCAAGGCAAAGGTAATCTTTATAGGTTTTCCCTTTTCCAGTCTCATGTTGTTAGTTGGGAGACCGGGTTTAGGATAGATAATCATACTATCAAGAGGGGCTCTCGAGTGAGTATATCAATCATATCATTCGGAGAGAGCTCAAACCTTTGCATACTTGCAACATCATATTTGGTTGTTATTTGGTCTGATCCATGTGAGGATATAGAGCTTGTGGTAATCTTCATAACAAGCTCTTGTTCATCAAAATCAGATCTCTCTTTTATATCTTGTTGCGATTTTGATCTTCGCGGTTTTCCGATTTCTCACAAAGTGAGGTATCCTCTCTTCTCGTCCTCTTTCCAACGCAATTGGATTCGGGTCAATCGAAGTCACCATTCAAAAGTTATCGCAGTTTGTAAGTTGCCTTATTTTAAATGAAAAAGAAAAAAGAAAATCTGTCTGTGGGCTATGCAGCACTACCGCTTCACGCTGCCGGGCGCTATTGAGCCGTGCGGCCTAGTCCTTTGTCCCGTCCGGCCCAGTCCTCTATCCCATCCGGTAGTAGAGGCCGGTGGTACCGGGCCCAGCCGGCAGTACCGTCTGGGCGGGCCGGTACTACCGGCCGACCTAGCTTCTTCTCGCCGTCCACCTTGCTCGCTTCCTGCCGCCGCTCGCTGGGCTGCTTGGTGTTCCTAGCCCACTCCCTTGTCGCTCGCTTGCTTGCCGCGTGCATCCGCCCCGATCGCCAGCCGCCTGGGTTGACTCGCTCGCGCCGGGCTGGCTGCTCTTGCCCTCTCACGCCGCTTTGCCTGCTTCGCTCGCTGGGCTCGCTTCCCCCGATCCCCTCTCGCGTTCGCTCGCCCACGTGGCCCCTGGGCCCGGTCCCCTTCTCTCCCTTCTGCTCGCTCGCTTGTTCCCAGGCTCCATCGCGTTGACCTGGTGCTGGTGTCACCAGGGAGCAGTAGTACCGAGCCTTTCCGGTACTACCGGCCCAGACCGAATCTGCCCCCAACGGCAGGATTTTCTAGGCCCCTTTAAATAGGCTTCTCTATCACCTTTTTATTGGGTTCTTCATCTATTTTTCTCAAGCCCTCTTGACTATTTGCCTCATATCTCTTTAGCTTGATTAATCTCTCCCCCTCCAATGATTCTTGCCCATATTTGAGGGGAAGATAGAGAAGATCTAGATCTACATTTTGACCAAACCAAATCAAATATTTGTGAGTGAATCTTTGGGATCTAGATCTTTGGGGCATTTTTGTTCCCCTTTTGTGTTCTTCCTCTCTTGTTCCCCCAATTGCTTTAGTAGCTTTGTTGGAACTTGAGAGTGAAGTTTTAGGGCATCTTTGTGGTGTTCTTGCCTTTTGCATTAGGTGCATCAGTTTGTGTTCTCCACGGAGGATTTGTTCGGTGATATTCATTGAAGCTTATCCCTCTTGGGTTCTTGGAACCCTAGACGATTGTGTGGAATTTGTGGCATGTTCTTGGGGTATTCAATTAAGTTCTGAAGCTCCCCCAAGATTGAGGCCTTGGTGGCGATTATTGGGAGCCTCCAATTAAGTTGTGGAGATAGCCCCAATCTTGTACGAGTTTGGTGACCACCCTTAAGTGTCCCATAGTGGAACGGGTGGTTGCCCACGTGGTGGGTGCTCGGGAGAATAGGGTGAGGCCTCTTGTGGTGTTGGTGGTCTTAGTACCGCCCACCCCTCCAACAAGACGTACTCCCTTGTTGGGAGGAACTCAGTAAAATATCGCCGTCCCCGCGTGCCTCGGTTATCTCTATACCCGAGCTCTTTACTTATGCACTTTACATTGTGATAGCCATCATGCTTGAAGTAATGTATATTGCTATCGCTTTGTTGCTTGTCTTGCTTAGCATAAGTTGTTGGTGCACATAGGTGAACCTTAGTATATCTAGGCTTTGAGCTTAACAAAACAAAATGCTAGTTTTATTCCGCCATTGTTAAGCCCATCTCATAGAAGTTTTTAACCGCCTATTCACCTCCCCTCTAGGCGGAATCCGTGATCTTTCAAGCTCTCCCCAAGTTAGTGGCCTTGGCGGTGATTATTTGGAGCCTCCAATTAAGTTGTGGAGATTTCCCCAATCTTGTACGGGTTTGGTGACCGCCCTCAAGTGTACCATAGTGGATCGGGTGCTTTCCATGCGGCGGGTGCTCGAGAGAATAGGGTGAGGCCTCTTGTGGTGTTGGTTGTCTTAGTACCGCCCACCCCTCCAACGAGATGTACTCCCTTGTAGGGAGGAACTCAGTAAAATATCATCGTCCCCGCGTGCCTCGGTTATCTCTATACCTGAACTCTTTACTTATGCACTTTACATTGTGATGTCCCTCGTGATTGAAGTAATCTATCTTGCTATGACCTTGTTGCTTATATTGATTAGCATAAGTTATTGGTGCACATAGGTCAACCATAATATATATAGGCTTTATGCTTGACAAAAGAAAACACTAGTTTTATTCCGCCTTTGTTAAGCCCATCTCGTAAAAGTTTTTAACCACCTATTCACCCCCTCTAGGAGGCATCCGTGATCTTTCAATTGGTATCAGAGCGAGGTCTCTTGCTTTTAGGCTTCACCGCCTTGAGAGTTAAGATGCCAACTAGGGTATTAGTGCATGATTCCTTTTATATATTCCATGGCCCAAATTATGGTGATTGGAAAGTTCACATGCTTGTTTTTTCCGGTACATTCACCCATCTATTGTGGGAATTCTATATATGGGTTTTTCTCCTCCTATGGATCCACAAAATAAACCTTCAGAGGAGAAGATGAACTCTTATATAGATGCTCAAGCTACTAAAGTGATTTTGCTTCTTGTGAGCAATGTAGTTATTTATTCAATCATGCCTTATCAGAGTGCTCATGAGATATGGACAAAGTTTGAAGATAAATATGATGTGTCCAACATTACTGAGGATGATTGTTTTCCCTCCACCTCTGGCTGTGATGAGTTCTCATATTCTACCACTTCACCAACATGTGATTTTTCACAAGGTAATGATATGGTGAGTGGTGATAGAAATTGCAATATTAGTAGTGAGCTTACTATTGGTAATCCATCATCTCTATCTAGTTGCAATGTTCTATGTTTGGACCTTAACACTTTTACCACTCCAAACTCCTTACATGCTTGTGTTGATAGTCCTTGCATATCATGTAGAAATGGCTTGAATAAATCTCATGATGATATGCTTGCTTTGTCGTGTTGCCATGATAAAAATGCTTCTATTTTCTCTAGTGCTTGTGTTGCTAACCATGTAGAGGAAGCCGAAGATTCTATGGGTCAATACAAGGTTTTGAATGGAGCTTCAAGTAAAATCTGATCATCACCTCCTTCCGGTTCTCACATATGCCTTATGACTAAGGGAACAAAGGCAACCCCCTTGGATCCCACCATATCTCATCATGATTATGATGATGATGATCATCTTGTTGATTATGATATTGCCTCTATTCAAGAGATGGGAGAGATTGTCTTTCCCGCTCTTCATAAAAATAAAATTGCTTGCTACAACTTTGTTGAAATTATGGCTTGTGCTATTGAGGGCAAGAAACTTATTGAGGAACAAGAAAATATCATTTTTCAAAAGAATGAACATGAGCATGAGTATGCTAATGAGATTGCTTATCTAAAGAGCTCCCTTGAAGAAGAACAAACCACCAAGGAATCTCTTGAGGATACTTTTACTCTAAAATTATCTAGAGTAAAGGAAAACCATGATAGAGAACTTGAGGTGGCAAATGTCTTCAAAACTAAAAATGATGAACTTGTAGTTGTCCATGCTAAACTTGTTGAGGATTTTAAGCACCTCGAAAATGGATCTCGAGTCGTTAAGAGTGAGCTTATCAAACTCACCGAGTCGCATGAGCAACTTAAAGCTTCTTATTCAAAAGAGCTCGCTAAGTTGCCCTCACCTCTTGCAATTAATGATGATGCTTGTGCTACTAACTCTATTTCTTGTGAAGCGTCGATTTTGAAGGAAAATGTTGAGCTAAAGGCTTAACTTGCTTTGCTAACTAGAAACTATGGGAAGTTGGAAGAAAGTCATGTCAAGCTCTCAAGCTCGCATGAGGATCTTCTAGTCTCCCATCGTAGGCTAAAGTTAGCTCATGAGGCCATTATGTCAAAGGTAACATCTAGTGGGCCTCATGTGGATATTAGCACTACTTCCACTCCTAGTGTGATATTTCCATGTGCTAGTCCTTGTAATTCATCTCCGCATAACCATGCTATATCTTGTGATGAATTACAGTCCTTGCCTTGTTGCTCTAACAATTTTACATCTACTTCCTCTAGTATTGTTGTTGACACTAACCATGTAGAGGAAATTAAAGAGCTCAAGGCTCAAGTACTTCTTTGAAGAATGAATTGAAAAAGGGTCATAAAGTGAAGGCCACACTCAAAAACATCTTGAGTATGCAAAAATTCCACAATGACAAGAGTGGACTTGGATTCAACTCCAATATCAATAACAAGTCCACTAACAAGTTGAAGCACAAGGGCAACAATAATAATGGCCAAGATCAAGTCAAGAATCTGGCCAACATTGTTTGCTTCAAGTGCAAGGAAGAAGGGCATGATGTTATATCTTGCCCATTGAAGAATAAGACCCTTAGCAAGAAGCAACAAGGGAAGTGGTCTCAAGCTCTACCTCTAGTTAGATATGGGCCTCCTCCCAAGAAGACTCAAGATCTTCCTCAAGTTGTTGCTTCACCTAAAAAGAAAGATAACAAGAGAAGAACTTGCTATATTTGCCGTGAGAAGGGACACATTTCTTTCTCATGCACTATTGGTAACTCCTCATCTAACCCTATAATGATTGTTGATGCTTATTCACTTTGTAGGGATGAGGTAGGCAATGTATTTGCCAAATATGTTGGTACTCAAAGTGGTGTCAAGAAAACAACCATTTGGGTTGCCAAACCTATTGTGACTATCTTCTTAGGATCCAACTTGGTTGGGGACCAACTGTTGGGTCTGCAGCATAGAAAACAAAAAATTTCCTACGGTGTGAACTACATGCCAAGATCTATCTACTAGGTACAAAGCAACAGGTGGACATACATCCAACAAGAACTTACCCTCGTAGACAATGAGCTTTGTTAACGAGTAGGAACTCGTGGTTGATGTAGTCGTACACTTGCCGATCTCAAGATCATGAGGAAGTCCGAGCGCCGCAACTCAGCAGCGCATCCACACTCGCACACACGTTCAAGCCACTGGACAACCTCCACCTCCTTGCTCCAGCGATCCAGCGGAAGCAGCAACTCCTTCCAGACGAAATGCCACTGGGAACATGTATCTCGCTAATCCGAGACCATGGGGGAATAATTCTAGAGGGGGAGAGATCCTTCACAAGGAGGTGTGAGGATGAAGGAGGGAATGGGTGGCCTTTTATAGCAAGAGGGGGGGTGCCCCCTCTCTCCATGGCCGGCGCATGGGGAGGGGGTGACCCCTCACCTCCCCCATTCATGTGGTGGTAACCCCCCCACATTAAAATGCCTCTTCACATTCCCTTTTAAAGTCTCCACTTTAAATGCATTAAATTTCTCCAAATTTAACGCTCTCTCATTTAATAAAACTCTTTTTATTAAATTTATTCAGAATTTTTTAATTACTTTAATTAACAAACAATCACATATAGCCCCTTGCAATATTTCAATATCACATGCAGAACCACCTTCTGCAATTTCACCCGAAACAATTTCCGGTTTCTATTGAAACAATTCCTGCGCTTTGCAATTCTTTCGTCTGAAACATATGTGCTCCAAAATGGTGTCCGATAACTCTTAAGTGTGCCACCCTACGGTTCGCGAATAATGCAGACATGATCGAAACCCTTCTCCGATCAATAATCATTAGCGGGACCTGGAGATCCGTACTGACTCCTACACATTCAACGATGACTCCTGTGATCGTGAGAACCTTTAACGCTTGTAACTAAATCCCTTTGTCTCTCGATATATTACATGTCCGAGATTCGATCATCGGTATATCCATACCTAGTTTGATCTTGTTACCGACATGCACTCTTTTCTCGTTCCCGTGATATATCATTCTAGTGATCACATCACTTGCTTGCAAGCTATCCTAATGTGATATCACCGAGAGGGCCCAGAGTGTATCTATCCGTCATCTGGATTGACAAATTCCACTCTTGATCCATGAGCCTCAACATAACACCTTCGTAGTACTAAACCCATCTTTATAGTCACCCTATTACGGTGTGACGTTTGATGTTATCAAGATACTCTTCCGGTGTCAGCAATTAACATGATCTCATGGTCTAAGGATAAAGATTACTTCGTATGATGTTATAGAAATATAAACATAATGACTTGATCGTAATGCTATACTTCGGATGAATGTTCATCACATCATTCCACCAATGGTGTGACCTTGTTATTAACAACATCCAATGTCCATGATCAGGAAACCTTGATCATCCTGTTAATCAACAAGCTAGTCTATAAGAGAGGCGTGACTAGGAACCCTTTTTGTTTATTAAACACACATGTATTGATGTTTCCGAATCAATACATTTCTAGCATGTAAAATAAACATCTATCATGTATAAGTAATATATAATAACAACTTTATTATTGTCTCTCAGGGCATATTTCCTTCACCAACAAGATAAAACTTGATCAATAGGTGTAAGTGGAGGACATTGGAGACTTGGCTACATCATGAATAATTGAGAGATCTTCATCTATTATATTGGTACAAGTCAAGTCATGTGGATTATATTGCCTCTATCATATTTCTAATGTTCCTCCTTCCAGTAACATGTGCTTAACTCATTACATTGAAAGTTACTCGCCCTTTGCGCATGTGTTGGTTTTGTACCTTGCATGCTTGTGTATATGTTGTGCTTGCCACTTAGTTATCTTGATTTATCAAGTATATTTGTGTATATTGGGTGGCACACCATGTACGTGTGTTTCTTGCATTCGAGCCTCTCTTGAATATATTTGGCATCTTATTTGGCTCTTGAGAGAGATTAATGGACAGTCCAATTTTGGAGGAGTGTTATGCTTGGGCATTCCACAATCCTTAAAATGTGGGTACATGAGGAATACCACCTATATTGATATTGAAATATTATCTAGTATCTATGTGGTATGTGATTCTCTTGAGATTCAAGTTCTATAATGTCCATTAATTATCTCTATTTGGATATTTTTGCCTCATGTTGAGTTTTACGATTTATCACATTATGGGGGAGTCATATGTTTAGTGCATATTACAAGCCTAGAAAATGTGAAAATTCGAGGTTGTGTCACTGATGTCTACACACGCTTCTATTCTTGTAGACAGTGTTGGGCCTCCAAGTGCAGAGGTTTGTCGAACAGCAGCAAGTTTCCCTTAAGTGGATCACCCAAGGTTTATCGAACTCAGGGAGGAAGTGGTCAAAGGTATCCCTCTCGAGCAACCCTGCAATCAAGATACAAGAAGTCTCTTGCGTCCCCAACACACCTAATACACTTGTCAGGTGTATAGGTGCACTAGTTCGGCGAAGAGTTAGTGAAATACAAGTAATATGGATGATTATAAGTGGTAATTGCAATCTGAAATAAGAGTGGCAGCAAGTAAACATTTAACATAACTGATTGTAAATGGTGTTTCAATGCTTATAAACAAGGCCTAGGGATCATACTTTCACTAGTGGACACTCTCATATAAATATCTTCTCTTCATGATGCTACCCTGAACTACTCTTCGGTTGGACGATGTAGGGCTATAACAACACACCTTAAAGTTCACATTCCCCATCTAGATAACCCCTCACTGTCACCTTGAGCGCTAGATGGTTCCAACAAACACCACAATCTCATAGAGACATCCAACTCAAATTATACTCACGATAAGTATTTATGTAACCTTAGCCAAATTGCCACACGGTGTGCACACTGTCAACTTCACACACGTGGGGATAAGCATAGATTAATTAAAGCACTTGAGTAGCAGAATAGATCTATAGATTAGAAAGCTCATGATCTCAATAAGATCATGCATTGAGAGAGAGGTGAACACATAGCTACTTGTAGAGCCCTTAGCCTCGAGAAAGAACTACTCCCTCCTCATCATGGGAGTCAGCAATGGCGATGGAGATGGTGGTGGAGTCGATGGACATGGATCTGGGGGCGCTTCCCCGTCCTGGCAGGGTGCCGGAACAGAGACTTCTGTCCCCCGAATCTCCTCTTCGGTGGCGGGGGCGCTCATGGAATTCTGATCTGGTACTGATGGCCCAAAATATATCGAGCTCGTTGGGGAACCCCAAGAGGAAGGTATGATGAGCATAGCAGCAAGTTTTCCCTCAGTACGAAACCAAGGTTATCAATCCAGTAGGAGCAAGGAAACACCCCAAAGGTGTATCTAGATGAACGTTGGTTGGGCGCACTACCGGTGCTAGCAGCAACGTGGAGACCTGCACAACACAACCACAGAACTCTGTCCCCAACTTGCGATGAGGTTGTCAGTCTCACCGGTTTTGCTAAAAACAAACGATTAAACGTATCGAATGGAAGGAAGTAATAGTTTGCAGAAAGTAAACACGAAGCGGTAAACAATTTACAGATTTGTATGTAAAAGAAAGGACCGGGACCCATAGTTCACTAGAGGTGGCTCTCCTTAAGATAGATAACATGCTGGGTGAACAAATTACAGTGGGGCAATTAACAAACATCGAGAAAGCAATACATGCATACACTAATCATCTTGACTCCTTTGAAACTTGATTGGGCATTACAAAATTATACATAGACCGCCATCCAACTGCATCTATGACTAATAATCCACCTTCAGGTTATCATCCGAACCCCCTCCAGTATTAAGTTGCAAGCAACATATTATTGCTTTACGAATTGCGTGTAATGTAAACAATACGATTGTTCTATGAACAAAGGATTGTTGTTTTCTCCCTAGTAGCAACAACACAACTAGTACCTTAGAGATTTCTGTCACTTCCCCAGATTACCAGAGGCATGAACCCACTATCGAGCATAAATACTAACTCTTGGAGTTGCTAGCATCTACTTGGCCAAGATAGCTACTAACAACGGAAAGCATGCAAGATCATAAATAACAAAGACATGATAGAATCAATAATCAATCTGAAATAGCATCTCAATATCCATCGGATCCCCGCAAACAGAACATGCAGAATTACAAATAGATGATCTTGATCATGAACGGAGCTCACAAGATCTAAACATGAAAGCACAAAGGAGGAGAACCAGCCATCTAGCTACTACATGGATCCGTAGTCTAGAGATGAACTACTCACGCATCACACCGGAGGCTTGCATGGTGATGAAGAAGGCCTCCAGGGTGAATTCCCCTCTCTGGCAGGGTGCCGGGAAGAGCTTCAGATCCCTCCCGATCTAGGGATGGAGATGACAGCGGCTATAGACTCTTTCATGGATTTTTGATCGGGTACTTAGGGTTTTCATCCCGAGGGCATCTTATAGGCGGAAGGAGAGGCCGAGGGGGTGCTGGGGTCGGCCAGACCACCCCCTGGCACGGGCCAGGCCTAGCCGCGCGGCCAGGTGGTGTGGCCGCCCCCCAGCCCTTCTCCGTCTTGTATTCTGGCATCTGATGACTTCCGGAAAAATAGGCACTTTGGCTTTTGTCCTGTCCAATTCCGAGAATATTCATTTTCTGACTTTCCTGGAACCAAAAATAGCAGAAAACAGGCAGCTGGCACTGTGGCTCTTGTTAATAGGTTAGTCCAAGAAATCATATGAAAAGTACTCCAAAGTGTGGACAAAACACAAGAAAGTGGATAAAACCAAGAATGGAACATCAAAAATTATAGATACATTTGCAATGTATCAACATCCCTAAGCTTAGCTCCTGCTCGTCCTCGAGTAGGTAAGTGATAAAAAGAAAGAATAATTTTTGAGGTGACATGCACCATCAAAGACTTGATCAAAGTATTTGTAAAACATTCAAAGCTGGGATCATAGTACTTCAATCATAACATGAAAGAGAAAGTTCTAGCAATAAGACAAAGAAACTATGATGCAACATGAAAAGACACAAACAAAAGATTCACGAATAACAATGCCTTGCAAGACGTTTGTTTGTTTCACATAAAGAAAACATAGCATAATAGTATTCAGCTTGTCCCTCATAGATTAGGCATGGATTATACCAGCCGCCCAGGCGTTTCTCTAACACATATACGAACTCCATGAGCCTTACAAGCTCCCCTTTCATTTCACATCACCGGGTTCCATAAGCAAAAGAACATGATTTCAACTAAATAAAGTGCAATGTTGAAAGCGTTCCCCATGATAACATGGTTCTGATAATTCCCAACTTACAAAACGCAAGCATATACGCAACATAGATGGGCACAATGGTTCAAGTTTATTAAGTGCAAGAAAAGTAAAGTGTGCCATCAAGTTCGTGAGAGCTTTAATCACTAATTTTCACATAACAAGTTTAATTTGGAAGGTAGATAAAAACATGAATATACTTGGAATAGCAAATGCTAATAGGTAGGTATGGTGGACTCTTGGAAATAACTTGGTTTTATTTGGAGTTGGATGCATGAGTGGAACTCATACTTGGTATGGAGGCTAGCAAAAGACCAGGAGCGACCAACTAAGAGAGCAATAATGGCCATAATCATGCAAAGCGATAAAACATCATTAATTAAAGCATAAAGTGACATTACAAGTCGAAAACTACATGATCATAGAGGCTATGGTAACTTGGTATAGTCTTAACATGGTGTGAGCATGCGCCAAGTCAACCCAAATAAAGCATTAAAGGAGAATACCACAATATTATGCTTTTATATGCTAAAACAATGCATGATTCTTTCAAGGCACATTAAGAAATATCAATTGTTGGTAACAAGTCATGCTACAACAATAATCACTAATCATAAAGTCAAAACAATATCAAACATGACATGATAAGGTCTAAGTCACAGTAAAAAACAAGCCCCTTTTATACCACTTATAAGCATGAACTTTCCTACTCTTTTCCAATCCAAATCAACTTATTTGAAACTATGCATGAATGCGGGGGTCCAACCAATTTATTTAAGAAAACTAAGAAAACAAAAACTAAAAACAAAAATGAAGACGCTCCAAGAACAACACAATTGTGCATGAAACAATAAAAATGAAGTGTTTGGAAGAAACCTGAAATTTTTATTGATGAAGAAGGGGATGACTTGGGCATCCCCAAGCTTTGACGCTTATACTTCTTGAATATTTATTGGGGTGACACGGGTGGCATCCCCAAGCTTGAGATTTTGTCCATACTTCATCTTATCACATTACTCTTCCCTACACTTTAAAATTTCCTTCATACAAAACTTCACACAATCTTCATTAGCAACATTAGTGTATTCAAGATAATAAATCTTTTTGGTTCAGTTCCATCACAAGTAAAACTTCCATTAAAACAAAATCTACTGTAGCACTTCCTTTAAAAAGTTTAAGTGATCAAATAGAACTCAAAGAGAAAAAGAATAAGAGGCAAATGCAAATAATGGCAGAAATCTGTCAAAACAGACCAGCAGGTAAAAACCAATTTTTTCGATGACCTTATGTTGCTCAAATCAAAAAGTGTTGAACTAACGAAAGTTTTATAACAACCTGAGGCAGAAGCACAAAACATTATAGCTCAATCCAACATACAGAGATTTTTCACGAATTTTTACAGCGAAGCACAAAAATCTGTTTCGGGACAGCAACTTTCCCAAGTCTTACTTCTCTCTCATTAGCGGTTATTCTTTGCACAAAGACCACACAAAAATGATAAGAAGAGGTTATTACTGAATCAATAACTTCCAAGACTAAATAAAATATTCCTAAACAAATTTGGGTTATCTCCCAATAAATGCTTTTCTTTAACGCCTTTGAGCTAGGCATAAGAAGCAAGAAAAGAATCAAGTATTCTCAAATGAAGAAGCATTAAGATCAAATTTTGTTTTAATAGGAGAGGCAAAAGGAATATTCTCTCTCTTCTTAGGGAAGTTTTCTATACCTTTCTTGAGTGGGAATTGATATTTAATGGTGCCTTTTTTCATATCAATAATGGCACCAACAGTTCTAAGAAAAGGTCTTCCCAAAATAATAGGACAATAAGCATTGGATTCAACATCCAAAACATAAAAATCAATGGGGACATAGGTATGGTTAACCATTATTACTTCCCATGAGTTTCTTTTTAGCATTATCATCAAGTTGGACATTTAAATAACAATCTTCCAATGGTGATAAATCAAGCATTTCATAAATCTTTCTAGGCATAATAGAAACACTACTATCAAGATCACATAGAGATTTGAGATCAAAATCATTCACTTTCATATTAATGACGGGTTCCCAACCATCTTCCAATTTCATAGGAATAGAAGCTTTATGTTTCATCTTTTCTTCTTTAATTTTTATGAGAGCATCAGTAATGTGTTTTGTAAAGGCCATATTCATAGCACTAGCATTAGGACTTTTAGCAAGCTTTTGTAGGAAGATAATTACTTCAGAGATATTGCAACCATCAAGATCATAATCACCATCTAAAGTAGTAGAGCTATTGTTTCCCATATTTCGAAGAATTTCAGCATTTTTATTAGAAAAGGTTCCATTGGTTTTAGGTATTTTTGCAGAAGGTACTTTATGTGGTTTGCTAGCATTAACATTAGTGGTGGTGATAGTAGAAATACTAATATTTCTAGCAATTTCATCTTCTCTTTCCCACTTAGCATGCAATTTAGCTAACAGTCTAACATTTTCATGAATTCTAACTTGTATGGCATTAGTAGCAGCAAAGGGATTTTTAATAGTTTTAGGTTTAGCAGCCATTTTATTCAAAGAAGATTGTGCTTCAGACAATGATGCTATATTGCTTTCAGCATTAGAGAGTTTTTCCTCAATATTTTTATTGAAAGCAGTTTGTTTACTAATAAAATCTTTAAGCATGACTTCAAGTTTAGAGGGTGCACTCTTATTATTGTTGTAGGAATTTCCATAAGCATTACCATTATTGGGAGGATATGGCCTATAATTATTATTACCAAAATTATTCCTATAGGCATTGTTGCTAAAATTATTATTTCTAATATAGTTCACATCAACTTGCTCTTCTTGAGCAACCAAAGAGGCTAAGGGAACATGATTTGGATCAATATGAGCTTTCCCATTAACAAGCATAGACATAATAAAATCAATTTTATCACTCAAGGAGGAGGTTTCTTCAACAGGATTTACCTTCTTACCTTGTGGAGCCCTGTTAGTGTGCCATTCAGAATAGAACCATCATATTATCCAGAAGTTTTGTTGCAGCACCCAAAGTAATGGTCATAAAGGTACCTCCAGCAGCAGAATCCAGCAAATTTCTTGAAGAATAATTCAGTCCTGCATAAAAGGTTTGGATAATCATCCAAGTAGTCAGTCCATGAGTGGGACAATTCTTTACCAAAGATTTCATTCTTTCTCAAGCTTGAGCAACATGTTCATTATCAGATTGTTTAAATTTCATTATTTCACTTCTCATAGATATAATCTTAGCAGGAGGATAATATTTTCCAATAAAAGCATCTTTGCATTTAGTGCAAGAATCAATACTATTTCTAGTTAGGGATAGCAACCATTCTTTAGCTTTTCCTCTCAAAGAGAAAGGAAACAATTTAAGCTTAATAATATCTCCATCTATATCCCTATGTTTTTGCATCTCACAAAGTTCAACAAAGTTATTAAGGTGAGCAGTAGCATCTTCAGCACCAGCACCAGAGAATTGTTCTTTCATAACAAGATTGAGCAAAGCA
The DNA here is from genome assembly GCA_916181665.1 of Avena sativa. Classification (NCBI taxonomy): domain Eukaryota; kingdom Viridiplantae; phylum Streptophyta; class Magnoliopsida; order Poales; family Poaceae; genus Avena; species Avena sativa. Next base: position 449,886,363 of record OV702295.1, on the reverse strand, counting down.
AGTTTAATTTCAAAGAAAGTAGCTTCGGGAACAGGTGGAGCAATAGGTGTGCACATGAAATCATTGTTGTTGGTGCTAGTGAAGTCACACAACTTAGTATTTTTAAGAGTATTCATTTTTGTGTGTTTTTAATATAAAGAAGCAAACTAGTATACTAACTTTTTTGTGTTTTTGATAAAAGAAACAAGCAAACAAAGCAGAAATAAACTAGGCAAAACAAAACACAAAGTAAAGAGATTGGTTATGAGGGACTCCCCTTGTGAAGATGTCCTTGACTCCCCGGCAACGGCGCCAGAAAATAGCTTGATGTCTAAGCATGCTTCTATTCTTGTAGACAATGTTGGGCCTCCAAGTGCAGAGGTTTGTTGAACAGCAGCAAGTTTCCCTTAAGTGGATCACCCAAGGTTTATCAAACTCAAGGAGGAAGTGGTTAAAGGTATCCCTCTCAAGCAACCCTGCAATCAAGATACTAGAAGTCTCTTGTGTCCCCAACACACCCAATACACTCGTCAAGTGTATAGGTGCACTAGTTCGGCGAAGAGATAGTAAAATACAAGTAATATGGATGATTATAAGTGGTAATTACAATCTGAAATAAGAGTGGCGGCAAGCAAACATGTAACAAAACTGATTGTAAAGGGTGTTTCAATGCTTAGAAACGAGGCCTAGGGATCATACTTTCACTAGTGGACACTCTCATATAAATATCTTCTCTTCATGATGCTACCCTGAACTACTCTCCGGTTGGACGATGTAGGGCTATAACTGCACACCTTAAAGTTTGCATTCCCCATCTAGATAACCCCTCACTGTCACCTTGAGCGCTAGATGGTTCCAACAAACACCACAATCTCATAGAGACATCCAACTCAAATTATACTCATGATAAGTATTTATGTAACCTTAGCCAAAGTGTCACACAGTGTGCACACTGTCAACTTCACACACTTGGGGATAAGCAGAGATTAATTAAAGCACTTGAGTAGTAGAACAGATCTATAGATTACTGATGTCTACGCACTTCTATTCTTGTAGACAGTTGTTGGGCCTCCAAGTGCAGAGGTTTGTAGAACAGCAGCAAGTTTTCCCTTAAGTGGATCACCCAAGGTTTATCGAACTCAGGGAGGAAGTGGTCAAAGGTATCCCTCTCAAGCAACCCTGCAATCAAGATACACGAAGTCTCTTGTGTCCCCAACACACCCAATACACTTGTCAGGTGTATAGGTGCACTAGTTCGGCAAAGAGATAGTGAAATACAAGTGGTATGGATAATTATAAGTGGTAACGGTGATAGAAAATAGCTTGCTGGAATGTGGTTGATGTGGGAAAAGACTAAAGGCAAACTGAAACAAAGAAGGAAGCAAGCAAACATGTAATAGATCTAATTGCAAACGGTGTATCAATGCTTAGAAACAAGGCATAGGGATCATACTTTCACTAGTGAACACTCTCATATAAATATATTCTCTTCATGATACTACTCTTAACTACTCTCCGGTTGAACACTCTAATCCATGGTAGGGCTATAACATCACACCTCAAAGTTCATCTTTCCGCATCTAGATAACCCCACACTGTCACCTTGAGCACTAGATGGTTCAAACAAACACCACAATTTCATAAAGACATCCAACTCCAAATATAACTCATAACAAGTATTTGTAATCTCTAGCCTAAGTGCCACCATGGTGTGCACGCTGTCACTTTCACACACATGGAGAGAGTAGAGATCTATTAAAGCACTTGAGTAGCAAGGTAAATCTACTTGATTACAAAGCTCATGATCACAATATGATCATGCATAGAGAGAGATGAACACATAGCTATGGTAGAACCCTTAGCCTCGAGAGAGAACTACTCCCTCCTCATCATGGGAATCAGCAATGGTGATGGAGATGGTGGTGGAGATCGATGGAGATGGCTCCGCCGTCCCGGCAGGGTGCCGGAACAGAGAATTTCTATCCCCCGAATCTCCCCTTCGGTGGCGACGGCGCTGCGAAACTTTTCGTGGATTTCTGATTGATCATTTAGGGTTTTGGTATCGGGAGGCTCTTATAGGCGAAAGAGGCAAGGTCGATGGCCGGCCAGGGGGCCCACACCATGCCCTGGTGCGGCCTGGGCTGGCCCGCGCCAAGGGGGGTGTGGCCACCCTATGGACCCTCTCCGACTCTCCTTCTGGCTCCGTGAGTCTTCCGGGAAAATAGTAACTTTGGCTTTTGTCCCGTCCAATTCCGAGAATATTCATTTTCTTACTTCCTGGAACCAAAAACAGCAGAAAACAGGCAACTGGCACTGTGGCATCTTGTTAATAGGTTAGTCCAAGAAATCATATGAAAAGTACTCCAAAGTTGGAACAAAACGCAAGTAGATAAAACCAAGCATGGAACATCAAAAATTATAGATACATTTGCAATGTATCAACATCCCCAAGTTTAACTCCTGCTCGTCCTCGAGTAGATAAGTGATAAAAAGAAAGAATAATTTTTGAGGTGACATGCACCATCATAAACTTGATCAAAGTATTTGTAAAACATTCAAAGCTGGTATCATAGTACTTCAATCATAACATGAAAGGCAAAGTTATAGCAATAAGACAAAGAAACTATGTTGCAACATGAAAAAGGCACAAACAAAAGATTCATGAATAACAATGCTTTGCAAGACGTTTGTTTATTTCACATGAATAACAAGGCCCCCGAGTCACCTGAGCTCTGGTCACGGGAGTCGAAGATCATAGAGGGTCGCTGAAACGGAGGGAGTCCCCGAGTGGCTAGATCTAGAGATCGTAGCGTAGTGTTTTTGGTCCATCTTTTGCAGGAGTCTCCAATAGTTGAACCGCATCCTGTAGACGACCTCTTCCGCTCATCCCCTTTGTCAGCTCTTTGATATGGATACTATAACCTAGGTCCCTAAACTTGGAATGGATGGAAGAGCGTAGGTGGCAGGCATTTATATGGATACGGTGCTTTACTCGTAGACGCTTCTCCAGCTCTCGCAGAGCCAAGGACCGCAGCGGGTCACAGGTAGAGTCGGTGACCGCAGCGGGTCGCTACAACTGAAGACTATAGCAGGTCACCACAATCGAAGATTCAGCGGGTCGCCATATCCGAAGGCGGCAGTGGGGCTCGTAGCAGAGTTGGTGGATCCCCCAAGTGTATAGTCATTGTGTTCGATGTAGTCGAGGCGACGTTCGAGAGCCGATGCGGCAGACCGAAGTCGAGTAGTAGCGGGTCGCCGTAGCCAAGGACCGTAGCGGGTCGCCAGAGTCGAAGAACGCGGCAGGTCGCCAAAGCCAAAGACTGCAAAGAGTCACGATTGCGGGAGCCGATGTGATCGGCGAGTCACCGAAGTTGGAGCCGATGCGGCAGACGTATGGTGGAAAAAGTCGACGAGGTGGACCAGAGTCAACACGGTCAACGAAGTCAACATAGTGGACGTGTGGTCTAGATCGATGGAGGCGCGATGGACGTAGTCGATGTGGTAGCAGGTCATGCGGTGAACCATAGTCGTGTGATGATGACAAGTTGCCACATTCGAAGACTAAAACGGGTCATCGCAGTCGAAGCCCACAGCAGGTCACTACATCCGAATACCATAGCGGGTCACTGAAGACGGGGGAGCACCCGAGTCGCCAAAGCTAAAGACCGCAATGGATCACAGTTCTGCAATGATCTCGTGTTAGAGGACTGGAGGCACCTTTTCTTTAACTGTGTATACAGTACCCGTATTTGGAATTACCTACAGATTTCTTGGTACCCTGGTGACCTTGAGGAGACCATCTGTTGGGCCAAGAAAAGCTTCAAAGGACCTTGTTTCTTTGAGGTGATTATCATCACTTGCTGGTGTATTTGGAAACAAAGGAATGGCTGGATCTTCAAAGGAATTAGGCCCACCTTCCGGGATGGAAGGCCTCTTTCTTCCAAGAAATCACCTTGCTTAAGCATAGAGTGAAACCCTCAGATATTCCCCTTCTAGCTAGATGGATTGACAATCTATTGTAATTCCCTGTATTTTTCTTCCTTTATAAATAGGTTTCTCTCCTCTGTAAATATTTCGCTTTTTTAATAAAATGAGGCTGTGGGGGGCTCCCTCACAGTAATTGCTTCAAAAAAAAGACCGCAGTGGTGCACCGAAATTGAAGACCATAGAGGGTCGTGCGGTAGAACTGGCGTAGTCCCCCGGGCATAGAGTCAGTGTGGTTGGCGGAGTCAGTGGTGGACATGTAGTCGAGGTCGACGGAGTCATGTGGTAGATGGTGTCGACACGACGGCGAGTCACGTGGTAGACGGCGTGGCGGACAGGGATTCGACGCGCGGTGGTGAGTAGTCCACGCAGCAGACGGGCCGTCTCCACTTGAGTTTATACATATGCTTTTACTATGTCCAACCTGATACAAATAGAGCAAACTATAGAAAAATATTGCAGATTGAGACCTGCAAAATCGAAACGAATAATTAGAAAAGTAGCACCTAATAATAGATATGAATCCTGATGCTGAGCAGTCCGCATGTAGGTTGGAGTTGATTCGTTCAAGGCCTTGACTTGGAAACTGATCCGGTGACAAAATACGTAGTATTCGATTGCTTTCATGGATGCAGCCGCATATTGTGTTAAGCTGATTTTGCATGCATCGATCGATTCTTCTAGCGACATACCAGCAACATGCATGCAAAGCGTTAGATCAAAATAGAAGTTGATAGAGTATTCAATTGGAGGGAGAGAGATGGGATTGAATATAATAATTGAGATCGATAGAGCATCCAAGTGATGTTTTCTCGTGCATCCGCAATTTTTCGTCTGGACTGCATGCGCTTGTCCCGCGTATGTTGATAGCGGACCAGTTTGCTCGGCTCCCGGTGCTCGGAATCCCTGGATTGCAATTCTTCGATGGTGCGCCAACAGTTGCGCGTGAGGGTGCTGAGTCCCAAGGTCAGTGTCTAGCGAACATCTAGATGAAATCTAGTTGCCGCTAATAGTGAGGAAGCCGAAGCAGGTCTTCTCCCTAGAATCTAATGAGTCGTAGATTGCAGGCAATGGAGCCGTCGAGATCGCAACATCAGCTGTCCCGGTTCCCACAGACGGCGCCAATTGACAAGGGGTTAACTCGTCAATCTCCCATTGTTGATGGACTTAGGTTTGAGGGATTGCGCTAGAGGCGTCGATCGGCTAGAAAACAAGAACATAGGGGACACGCGGTTTTACCCAGGTTCAGGCCTCAAATAGGACCCTACTCCTACTTGTCTGCTCTTTGATTATCGAGGAGTCGAAGGTTATTGGGGGTGCGCAGATGCAATCTGGCGAGGTGTATGCTAGGGTTATGGATGTCCTCCTCGCTGCCCCCTTCTAGCCTTTATATAGGGAGGCTAGGTCTCAGGTTAGCAGGCCGAGTCGGTTACAGATTAGGGTTTTATCCTTTTGAATTTCTATCTATTGCTTGCCGTGTCCTCCAAGGAGTCGCCTTCCTCCGAACCTGGGCCACCCGAATCCTTGTTGTGCTTCAATTGCATGAGATCCTCTTGGGCTAGAATGTATAGGCTAAACACAAGTACCCGTAGGGTATACCCATGTCACCCGCCTATCGGTTAAACATAGAGCTAAGTGGTAGCTCCACTAGTGGAAAACAAGGCTTTGGTTTCGGAGCCACCCGACGATCAGATCCGGTTGCTTTACGAAACGGGACTAATGTGAGCATTAGTCCCGGTTCGTAAGGCCAGGACGCCACATGGGGCAGGGCCACAATCGGTCCCGGATCGAGTGGGACCTTTAGTCCCGGTTTGTAGGTGTTTCGTGGTACAATCCTCCTGCCTCAACCCCTTTAGTCTCGATTCATGTTACAAACTGGGATTAAAGGGTCCATGTTCCTGTATATATACCCCCAGCCCACATGCTTGTGTGAGATGGTTTGTTTTCCCCTCTCATGACAAGTGGTGTATGTTGCTTTGTTTTTTCCCTCTATGTGGCGTCTGACCATACTAGTGGTCGTTATGAGCGCTGTTTCCTGCGACAAAAATCAGAGTTTCTATTCTCCAATGCCTCAATGCGGTACGAGCACACGGTATAGGACCTTCCGACCGTACCACTGGTCATTATACGACCAGTGAGCTGAAAAACTCAAAGAATTTGATTAATAGATTCGTGCGTCTTTACACATCTTATCAAAGTACAAAATAACAACAAATAGACTTCATAAAAATCAGCAATACTTCCTAGGCCATGTGTTAGCAATAATAAAAGATCGAGGATTGCCTTATTTTTTCTCCTCTCTCCAAAGGTATTCTTCAACACTCATTATTAAAAAACAAAGTAAAAACAAAAACAAACAAAACTAACACAAGAGTAATTTTTATTTCACATGGGTTGCCTCCCATGAAGCGCTTCTAGTTAAGGTCAATTAGCTTTACCCAGATGGTGATCATTTAGGCTTAATGAGTGGAACACCCACTTCAAAGTAATTGACTTTCAAAGTAATTATACCATCGCCATCAGTAGGATTGGCCTTCTTCTTCCTAGGGAAGTGGACTATAAAAGGATCTCTAAATGGTAGTCCTATTCTCACATTCCCTTCATGTAAATTGATTAATGCTTTAATAGTTCTTAGGAAGGGCCTACCTAGAATTATAGGTGCTATGTGATCTTCAGGCATGTCCACAATAACAAGATCAATAAGAGCGGGACTACCTTTAATTTCAACAACTATATTTTCTTTTATCCCAACAGCTTGTTTATAAGTTGAATCCGCTAGATGGAGTCTTAATTTAGTAGTTGCAAATGGCACCAAGTTTAACTTGTCAACTAGGATTTTGAAAATCGTTGGGACGCTTGCACCAAGATCACAAAGTGTAGATATCTGGCTGACCCCAATCTTAATTTTAATAGTGGGCTCAAATATATCATCTAGCTTGGTAGGAAGCTTATCAGCTTGTCTCTTATACCCCATCTCTAAATCTCGAACTTTAGATGCTACTTGTTGAATAACTTGTTGGTACATAGCATCATTACCTTGTTATATATCTGAATTCTTCACAGTGATTATCTTTAGTAGATCTTCCACGGTATATTCATGTATTTGCGCATTGCTATAATCCAGCTCTTCAGGATTTTTTTCATTTTTTACCACCCTCATCATCTTGAGGTCTTCTACCAAATTTGGCTCGGGCTTCCCAATGAACTTTTCTATTATGAGAGCTTGGCTCTCGGCTACCTTTTCCAGTTGAGCCTCCATAGTCTATGTCCTTTCCTGTAGATCTCGCACATCATTTCTAATTTCAAAAGCTTGGTTAGATAATTTTCCTATACTACTTTCATGGTTCTTCGTGATTACAATAAGCATATTATTTTGCTCAGTTTTAGCATGCATAAAAGTTCTAACCGTTTGCTCAAACGAGAGATTGCCATGATTTGCTCCATTATGATTATCATAATTATTGTAATATGCTCCTGTAGGATTAGAATAATGTTTTTGAACATTAGAAGAATTTTTTGGTTCTTCCATGCAGGATTATAAGGAGTGCGAGCTATAAAATTAACATCATTAACATTGGTAACGATAGCATTAAATTGGGTATCTTCCCTACCCTTTGATATGTTGAGTAATTCGTGTACCTTAGATGTAAGCTCTTCATTGTTTACCTCGGTGATTGAACTCACTCTTTTCGAGGTTCTTTCCACATGCCATTGGGAATGGTTGTTTTGCATATCATCAAGTAATTTCTTTGCAACACTCACTTGCTTTCCCATGATTGTTCCTCCTGCTGCAGTATCTGTCGTCGGATTGAGGACAAGTACGCCATGAGGGGGTCCTCGAGGCGTGTGGAAGAGAGGGGTGTGAGACGTACGTTGTTCCGGGACGGTGAGAACACAAGTTTACCCAGGTTCGAATCCGCCGGCTTTGGACGGATCCTACTCCTGCTAGTAATCCAGTAATACGGCAGAGCCAGAATATGGATTACAAGGGTTTCGCCTGTGCGAGTTGAGGGTCTAAAGTATTGGGTGCCCTAAAGGCTCTCCCTAGGATGGCTTATATAGATATCCGGCCTAGGGTTTATAGGAGAGATCTATCCGGCTACGTCTAAGAGTCGATTACAGAGTACATCTTGAACTACAAGTAACATTATGGGCCTAAGTCGGTAAGTCTTCTGGGCCTTCCAGTAGCCGAATTGGACTCCATCTTCTCTCCCTGACTGGGCCGCCCATGAAGCAAAGCTCTAACCCGAAGTGGGCCACCCTGGTTAGTGAGGAACTGTGAGGATACCCGGAAAGTATATCCCCAACAGCAGCCCCCAGAGGCCTCCAAGATCCAAAGTCAGATTTATCATCGTCTAGCTTGATCTTCGGCTTGCAGAATCTTGAAGGGTTCCTGAAACTTCACAAAAAATACGATCCGGGTCTTAAAAGTAAGTCGGACCTTTCAATTGGTTACTCGGATTTTCTAGCTCGATTTTAAACTAAGCCGGAACTTAGTCTCCAACGCCACTTGACACAAACATGGTCAAGTCACGTCATCTGACAAGAGTTCCATCAGCACGACCGTTGGTGGGTCCGCGGTTTGCGGAACCGAGGCGCCGTTTCAATGCGTGCATGGAGATCGAGGCGACGCAATCATCGCGCGGGCCCTTCCCAGTTCTTTCCACGACGCGTGGCGGTTACACTGTAGCGTTTGCACGAATCTTGGCACAGGTAGGTGGATATAAGGGGTTTGGATTTCTTCTTCTCCTTTCCACCAGTCCTTTGCCGTTTCCTTTCCTCCCAATCTTCCTACACGCACAGAGCCTCCTCGTCCTCCCCCACAGAGCTCCCAGCGCCGCCCCTTTAAGGTCATCCTCTCACCGGAGAAAATGGCTTCATCATCTTCTTCCTCCGGTTTGGCGGCAACAGCGGTGGCGGCGAAGGCGGAAGCAGCAACAGAGAAAGAGAGCTACCGGGGAATCTGGATCCCCTGTGCCCTTGACGAAGCAGGCCTCAAGAATGTGGAGAAGGAGGGGCTTCTCGCCGCCGATGACTGGCGGAGCGGCTCTGGTGAAACCATCCCCAACCCACGCGATGGGGAGCAGGTCCACTTCGGCACCCATCTTGACCGAGGTCTATCTTTTCCTCCCTCGGAGTTCTTCTCCAAGGTGAAAGATCATTACAAAGTTCACCTCCACAATCTTCCTCCCAACTCACTTTTAGAAATGAGTGCGTATGCTGCGCTTTGCGAGGGCTTTCTCGGCATTAGGCCGAGTTTGCTTCTCTTCCGGTTTTATTTCCATGTCCGGAGGAATTCCATCACTGCCGGTGTTCCTTACATCACCGGCACTATTAGCTTTTCTCTTAGACGTGACCGGGCATATCCCAAAATTTCTGCCAGTGACTCGGTCAAACAATGGCCAGCCACTTTTTCTACCATAGGGATATTCTGGCTCCCGGCAAAGCTACTGATTTGCCGGGTTTTGTCGATGGAGCCGCCACAGCCCAGCCTTCCTGGGACGAGGCTGCTTTGGCTCTCACCGATGATCTGATCCTCGCTAAGAGGCGGATCAAATATTTGATTAAGCACAATGGTCTGAAGGGATCCGACTTGGTCCAGTGCTGGGTCTCACGTCGGATCCAGCCACTTCAGTACCACGGAACCCGACTGATGCACTCCATCACGTCGTCTCCAACTGACTCCCTCCGCATCAACTCCAAAGCCTACACCAGTCAAGGCTACATAAGCCAAATCAAGTGGCTGATCAAGGAGCGGATCGAAAGGAGGATTCCAGAGGTTTCTCTGGACATGCACACGGCGGAAAACCCCTTGGTGCCGGTAAGCTTCCATCATCACATCTTTTATGTGTTTCTATCTTCGAGTTAAACTGCAATACTGATATGCTTTCTTCTTTTCAGCTTGCTGATATCCCTGAGTCGGAACTTGCTCCGCTCGAAGGATATCCTCTGGAATTCTCTCAGGAGGTAGAAGTAGTCCCACTGCCGGATCTTGCGCTCAAGAAGCGCAAAGCTCCGACAGTGGCGGTTGGCACAAAGGAGGTGCCTATCGTGAAGAGGTAACTTTCAGTCACAATTTTTCCGCCTTTGTACTTTACTCAAACTTCTTTCCGAGATGTAACGTTTCCGACTTTGTTACCTTCTCAGAGCAAAATCGATCATCAAGGGCAAGGGGAAAGGAATTTCTTCGAAGCCCTTGCGTCAGACGAAGCTTACCATAGCTTCCCCTGCCGTGGCTCCTGCGACTCCGACCCCTCAACCTTCTGCAACTCCGACGATCACTCCTTCTTCGGTGGTTGCAGAAGATCCGGCTCCTCAAACGAAGCCTGCGATCCTTGGGTCGCAAACTGACGTCACCGTGGGTGCGTCAGCTCAAGATAAGGGTGAACCCTCTTCGGGTAAAGATCCCTCGGCTGAAGTCTTCGCCAAAAACCTCCTCAGCAATCCGGGTCTTGCCAAGTTTGGCCTGACCCGGAAATCTGCAGAGGAGATCCAGCGGCTAGCCAGGAAAGTTCTGGATAAAAGCCATTTATCCCCCGAGGAGGAAGCACAAGAAGCAGAGGATGTCAAGTTCTCTGACCTTCTCACTCAAGTCCGCCTTCGCGACGAGAGGATTAGGACTGGCGAGCTTCCAACAGCCCCAGTGATCCCTCTTACTCTTGCCGAGAAGGTGGCCGCTGAAGTGAACGCAGGTTTAGATAAACTCACCCGCGAGCAATATCTAAGTCGGAATTCCAACTCTTGTTTTTTCCATTATGTTATATCATATCCTCTAGCCCCCAAGCATGAAGTAGGATATAGAATCCGAGTTTATGCTTCATTAGGATGCCAAAGAACGAACTAGTGTAGCCCCCAAGGCTCGTGCTGATATTTAGCAAAAATATTAGCCCGAGTCTTAAGTAGCTTTCTGACTTTGGGTATTCTGACTTACAGAAAGTATGTTCCTATAACCAGGAATTACTGACCAATGTCTGTGATAAGCGGAGAGAGATCAAAGCTCTCCGGCTTAAAAATGCTAAGCTCAAAGTAGCCAAGGATGAAGCCGAAGGTAAACATTCCGAGATTCAAACCTTGTCTTTGCTTTTTTCAATGTCGAATTTTTCTGAACTGTTATTCTTTTTTGACTTACAGCGCTGGTGAAACAATCCATCACTATGATTGAAGAGGCCGAGAACCTCAAGACCCTGGTGGTGGAGAACAAGGGACTTCGCCAAGAGCTGGATAAGCTCAAGTCCTTGAATCCTTCTCCATGGACACTGATGAGCGTGATCGCAAGATTGCTTCTCAGGATAAAATAATCTCGGATCTCAAGAATGAGCTTGGCAGAGAGAAGGACATATCCCAGGCGCTCCGGGCTGAACTCCGGAGTCTCTGGGAGGAGAAGACCAAGATTGATGACGTCATTTTTGGTACGTTCCACCTCTCTGACTTATCTTTTTCTTCGACTTCTATCAATGTTGGTTTTTTCTTAACTTTATTTTGATGCATAGGTCCTTTGAACTTGACGGACTCTTCCTCGTCCGAGCCCCGCACCCACCGGCTTACCCAAGTCGGTGATCTTCTTCATGACTACCGCCAATCCCTTGAGGATATTGGCGAGTCTCTCAGGATTCCCGACATGCCAAGCATGTCGAATTTTGAGGTGCGGGACAGGGCCAAGGAGATGCCGCAGCTTGTTCAGGACTGGAACATGTCCTACGCACGGACTGTTGCGCAGAACGCTCTCACCATGGTCATGAGCCACCATGGAAACATGGAGATATGGCAAGTGACCAGAGGGTACTGCAAGGTAGACGAAGATGGCCAGGAGCAGGACCTTCAAGCCGTCATGCACTCCTGCACCGGATACGGGTGCCACGTAGCTGATCTGACCAGCTACGAGATCCCCTTCTTCACCCGCGTGGATACTTTGCCTCCTCCTGCAGAAGAAACCGAAGAAGTTTCCGACGATGAACGCACCACCTTGGATGCGGACATCTCGGAACGATATCAAGGCGGAGTGACCAGCGAGCCGGCATATCCTTCATCTCCTCCTACATCATAGACCAGAAATTTATGTATTATTCCAGAAAAAACCTGATACGATTGTAAATATTAAGTACTATTTATCTTGCAAGTGCTAAGCTTTTGATCTATTCAACACTTTTGACTTTTGAAATTTTTGCGTGCCTGAAATGTTTACACAAGCACTTATACTTTTTCGTCTCTACTTATCGTTTATATGGCTTTCCGCCTCGTCCCTTTCGTGAGCTTGCTAAACCTTCCGCCGGAAACTTTGCCGAGCAACGGAGCTCAATTGCTAAACCAGTTTAAACTCGGAAACAAAGCCGGCTTCCAGTACCAACAATTCACTACTCGAAAAATGCCCGCATCCAGCAATCAGACAAATAACCAAAGTAAAGACTAGAAACTTTAGAGTTATACCCGAGGGTAGCAGTTTTAGAATCAGAAATCTAAACCAGAACGAACATGAGCATAAAGTACTTTCAAGCATTCTGGGATTTTCGACTATGGCATGATCATTTGGAAATAACATGGTTTAAGAACTTCTCAGAAAAAACTTGAGGTAACCAAAACTTTTATTTCTCACAGAACATGTACATATGTATGATTACAAAGAAGGATAAACTAAGAATAAAAGGGACGCAGCTGAGCAATATTCCACGGTCTGTCTAACTCCTCCGGATTTGTACTGCTGCCAGCTCTCTTTCTCTTCTTAGTAGCAGGTCTTTCTTTGACTGGCCTCATGTCAGTTAAGTAGTACGATCCATTGTGCAATACTCGACTAACTAAAAAGGGCCCTTCCCATACTGGGGAAAGTTTGTGCTTTCTTTGTTGCACAAGCCAGAGAACCAAATCACCTTTATTGAAAGATCTATTTCAGACTCTCTGGCTATGATACTTGCGTAACTTCTACTGATAGGCTGTAGATCTCATTTCAGCAACAACGCAAACTTCTTTGACTAAGTCGAGATCATTTTGTCGAGAAATCTCGGCATCCTCTTCAATATACGCAGCCACTCTAGGAGAAGTATGAATTAAATCACTAGGAAGAACTGCTTCTGCGCCATAGACCAAGAAGAAAGGTGTGTATCCTGTTGACCTGTTCGGAGTTGTTCGTAAACTCCAAATTACAGAGGGTAGTTCCTCTGCCCAAGCCCCCGCAGCACGTCGTACTGGTGCTTCGAGTCTTGGTTTCAGGCCTTGTAGAATTAAACCATTTGCTCTTTCGACTTGTCCGTTAGCCTGTGGATGTGCGACTGACGCAATGTCAAGCCGGATATTTTGCTCATCACAGAATTCTGCCAGTTCTCCCATAGAAAAGTTACTCCCGTTGTCCGTGATAATGCTATGCGGATAACCATACCGGATTATAACATCCTCGACAAATCTTTTGGCTGTTGCTCCATCACAACTAGTGACAGGTTTATCCTCGATCCATTTGGTGAATTTATCCACCATCAGTAAGAGGTGAGTAAATCCAATTGGAGCTCGTTTAAAAGGTCCTACCATATCAAGCCCCCAGACCGCAAAAGGCCATGTTATGGGTATTGTTCACAGCTGATCAGCCGGAACATGAGCTTGCTTGGCGTACTTTTGGCAGCCTTTGCATGTCTTGACTAATCGTTCGGCATCTGCCTGAGCTGTAAGCCAGAAAAATCCATGTCAAAAAGCTTTTGCCACTAAAGATTTGGCTGCAGCGTGATGACCACACTCGCCTTCGTGGATTTCCCTTAAGATTTCCACTCCTTCTTCCGGAGATACACAGTGCTGAAAACCCCCAGAAACACTCCGTTTATGGAGCTCACCCTTAACAATAGTATAGGCTTTTGCTCGTCGGATAATCTGCTGGCTCAGCACCTCGTCTTCGGGTAATTTTCCATCTACCAAATAATCGAGGTAGGGTTGAGTCTAGCTGGGAATTACAGCCAGAACTGCTATCAAAGGTGAGTTGGATTTGGTCAGATATTCCTCATCTACTCCTTTTGTCGAGGGGACTTTGAGGTGCTCTAAAAATGCGCCATCCGGGACCTCTTTCCGCGCAGAGCCTATTCGAGACAGTGCATCTGCTTCCTCATTTTCTGCTCGAGGGATGTGTTGAACTTCAAACCCTTCGAACGATTTAGATAGATCATCCACGACAACTTTATATGCTGCCATGTGCTTATTTGCATTACAAATATACGAGACTTTCTGAGCAACAAGATCCGAATCTCCGTAACACATCAAACGTCGGATGCCAATATCCTTGGCAATCCAGATTCCATGTAGCAATGCTTCATACTCGGCAATATTCTTTGTCGCTGTGAAGTGGATCTGCAACACGTAGAAAAGTTTATCTCCTTGGGGTGATTTGAGCACCACGCCAGCCCCCGAGCCCCCTCGAGCCTTAGACCCGTCGAAAAGGAGTGTCCAATATTCCGACTCAGGGAGTATCATATTCTCCTTCGTCTCTGTCCAATCAGCGACAAAGTTAGCAAGGATCTGGGATTTTATTGCTGTCCGAGGTTTGTACTCAATATCGAAAGCTGAGAGCTCTTTGCCCCATTTGGCGACGCATCCTGTGGCGTCACTGTTGTTGATTATATCCCTCATGGGAGCTTTGCTCACCACGGTAATTGGATGCTCCTGAAAATAGTGTCATAACTTACGAGATGCTAGAAAAACACCGTAAGCCAACTTTTGATAGTGCGGATATCGCTGTTTTGATTCTGTTAGGACTTCGCTGACAAAGTAAGTCGGACGCTGCACCTGGTGTTTCTGATTTTCCTCTGGTCTCTCCACCACCATGACGATACTAACGACCTTATTCGTCGCAGCAATATAAAGCAACATCGGTTCCTGAGGTTCCGGCGCTGCAAGGATAGGAGCAGATGAGAGTACTTTCTTCAGGTCTTGTAGTGCAGCTTCAGCTTCGTTAGTCCAGACAAAATCCTTGGTCTTCTTCAGGAGTTTGTATAATGGTGCGTCTCTTTCACCAAGCCGGCTTACAAATCGACTGACCGCAGCAATGCAACCAGTTAATCTTTGTACGTCCTTCAGGCGAGTTGGTCTAGAAATATTGAGTATAGCCTTGATTTTATCTCGGTTCACCTCTATGCCTCTTTGAGACACGATGAAACCTAACAATTTTCTGGCTGGTATTCCAAAGAAGCATTTCTTCGGGTTAAGCATGATGTTGTATTTTCGTAGATTGGCGAACGTTTCCTCCAAGTCGGAAATGAGTGTTTCCTTCTTTTTGGACATCACCGCGATATCACCCACGTATGCATGTACATTGCGTTCGAGTTGGTCGTGGAGGCAACGTTGCATCCTGCGCTGGTACGTAGCTCCTGCGTTCTTCAGCCCAAAGGGCATTGTACCAAAACAGAAGGCTCCGAAGGGGGTTATGAATGAAGTTTTGATTTTGTTAGATTCCTTCATCCGGATTTGGTGATAACCGGAATATGTGTCGAGAAAACAGAGGAGTTCCGAGCCTGCCGTAGAATCGATAACTTGATCAATTCTAGGCAGAGCGAACGGATCTTTTGGACAAGCCTTGTTCAAGGCAGTATAATCAACACACATCCCTTAATTAGTGGTGTCCTTTTTAGGGACCATTACAGGATTGGCCGACCACTCTATGTGGATGACCTCTTCTATGAATCTGGCTAATTCGAGCCGCGCTAGTTCCTTAGCTATTGCCTTACGCTTTTTGTCGCCGAACCGTCGTAATGACTGTTTGATGGGTTTAGCGTTCGGGTTAACATTTAGAGAGTGCTCGGCAAGTTCCCTAGGTACTCCGGTCATGTCAGATGCCTGCCATGCGAAGATATCTTGATTTGCTTGGAGGAACTTGACGAGCGCACTTTCCTATGCGTTATCTAGGCCTACGCCTATCTGGGTCACCTTGGAGGGGTCATCATCCTTCAACAGTGCTTTCTTTGTCTCTTCTGATGCCTTGAACTCCGGATTTGGCTTGGTCAACTCCTTCTTCGTTGCGGGCATCTCGGACGGATCTATGCTCTTCTTGATCTCCTGGTACTCCTGGGCGTGCAGCACGGCTTCAGCAAAGGTGGCATTTCCATCCTCGCATTCTCGCGCCTTCTTCGGGTCTCCCCTGATGGTGATCACGCCGTTAGGACCTGGAATTTTCATCATATTGTAAATGTAACATGGACGAGCCATAAAAGCCCAGTAAGTCGGTCGTCCAAATATAGCGTGGTATGCGCTCTTGAACGGGACCACTTCGAAGGAAAGTGCCTCCGTCCGATAATTCTTTGGAGTTCCAAAGGTAACGTCCAAAGTGATCTCTCCCGGGGATTAGCTTGTCTTCCTGGGACAACTCCGTGAAAAATCACAGAGCTATGGTTCAGCTGGGTCTCCGAGATCTTCATCTGGCGTAGCGTTTCGACATAGAGAATATTGATGCTGCTACCACCGTCCATGAGGGTCTTGGAGAAACCATAACCGTCAATAAGTGGGTTGACGATTAAAGCGTATTTTCCTCGCCTGTGTAACTTAGGCGGATGATCATCGCGGTCAAATGTGATTGCCACTTCCGACCAGTAAGATACTGGGGGACAGCCGAAACTGTTGCATTGAGCTCGTGTAGAACTGCTTTCTTGACCTTTGCTGGTTGAGATCCGAGGAAAGTGACATAAGTGTCCTTCTTGGTGGGAAAAGTCTTCTTTCCTTCCGGCTTGGGATTTGAAGCATCAACTTCCTCCATGTCGGAATCTTCCTTGGTCTCCTTGTCCTTTTCGGGATTTTTCTTTCCCTTCTTCCGCTTAGCTTTGTAGCCCGTGGTGTCATCTCTTTTGATGTCGTCATTGAAACGACATTCAGCGTTGGTGTGGGACGGGCCCGCATTGGCGTCTAGGTGATGCACATATGGGTTATTGGCAATGTCGTCCCAAGAGTAGGTTTTGCCTGGTTGCTGTTCTCCTCTACCTTGGACCCTTGAAGTCCCACGGCCACGCCCGCAGCCTCTGCCACGTCCTCCTCGTCCTCCAGACCCGGAAACAGTAGTAACTACGGCTGTTTTCGTGTTGGGTTTTTCTTCCGAGGTATTTTTGCGCTTCTGAGCTTGTTGCTTTGGTTGTTTTGCCGACTAAGGCACAACTAGGGCATTGAGCAGTCCTTCTGCGTCATCGTCGGTGTCTGCATACTTGCTCGCTGTTTCTATCATCTCTCCCAAATCAGTGACCTTGTCACACTTCAAGCGATGGCACAGTAAACCAATAGGGAGACCTGCGATGAAAGCTTCAATTGCAGTTTGATGATTTACTCCTTCGCAGGAGTTCTTGGTGTCGTTCCATCATCCGAGGTAATCCCGGCAAGTTTCTCTGGCTTTCTGGGTGCAACGCTGTAGGTCTCCAACCGTATAGGGCCTCTGGTATGTGCCTTCGAAATTCCGAAAGAACGCACTTTGCAAGTCATACCAGTTATGGATGGTGTTTGCCGGAAGTTCATTGAGCCATGATCGTGCCGTCTTCCGCAACATAAGTGGGAGATATCGGGTTGCGACCAGGCTGTTTCTGCCTTAAGCGATGCAGCAAGCTTGGAAGAAGTCCTATAACTAGGTTGTCTGGCCGAGCAATGCCGTCGTAGGCTTGGATATGTCTTGAGATAGCGAATCCTTCCGGGAATTTTGTAGCTCTGATGCGTGGCCCGAAGCACTTTGGGCCCACATACACGTCATCATTTTCGTAGCGCCGCGCCTCTATGTTGGAATTGATCCTGTGCCTTGCGTCGTTCGGGGATAGAGATCGTCCCGAATGCCGGCTGTGGCTGCGGTGCCGTGGAGCCGGACTTCGGCTTCTACCACCACCTCCTCCGCCATGTCGTCCTCCTTGCCCTCCATGGGGGTCGTTGTGATGACTGTGTGGTGGAGAGGGTGGGGCAGCTGGATAGTTTCCGGCTGATTGCCGGCCTTCGTCCGGAACGTCATTATTCCGGTTCTGGGGAGGATCTTGACTACGATGAGCCCCCCGCCGGCTTGTTCCAGCATGGTTTCCGTTGTTCCTTCATCCGTCGTTCCCACCATGGTGAGGCTCAGCCGGACGGCTTGTATACTTAGGAGGTGGCATTTTTTGACGATCCTCCTCCCGTCGTTTTTCTTTATCTTCTCCCCTTCGATCCTTAGATTCTCGTCGGGGAGGGTTCGTCGGATTCAGGGCAGCGATGGCATCTTTATCGGCCACTGGGGCAACGTTGCTCCAGTTACGTGAAGCTCTGTAATGCTGTCCTGACGATCCGGTTCTTGAATAATTGTCTTCCCTGTGTTCGGGGTGATGGTACTACGCCCGAACGTAATGGGATCTTACGCCAGCCCACACCGGATCTGTGCGACATTAGTCAGAATCTGAGACCAGTTTTTGACTTCCGGACAGGGCAACCTTTTGCTGCTCTAGTCCCTTGTTGAGTAGCTTGATACCCAAACGGATCTCCTCTGGTCCTGGATTAGCCGATAGAATTTCTCGGGCTGCCACGGTATTTTGTACTGGTGTTGGGTATACCCAATCTCCGTTGCTATCCTTTCGTGGCTTCCCCATCTCATCTCCAAAAAGGACGGCACGGACACGTGGGAATTGGTTGTCATCTATGTGATGCTTCCGTGTCTTCTGATGTAGACGAGACATGTATTCCTTGTTTGACATGCGTTTCTTCTCCACCTCGATGTTTTTGGCTTCATCGAGGAGTTGTTGACGACGCGCTTCTAGGGTTTGCGCCCTTTCGTCCAGCTCATCTACAGTAAGTTCTGCAGCTGTAGGGATAGGTGTGGTTAATGCGGCATCAATGAGCTTACGCGCACCCTCGGTGATCACGTGTCCATCCATCGATGCTTCTTTTTTCGGCTCGTCTGGGATAAGTGCTCCATCCGAGTCTTCTTCGTATTCCTCGGCAATCACCTCCTCTGTCAGAGGGTATTTTGCTGGGGTCTTGTTTTTCTTGTTCTTCTTCTTTGCCTTCTTGGCAACACCGGTAGCAAAGACGGCTTTGGGTCCGTTTCCCGGAGTCAAGCTCTGATCGGTACTTTCGGACATCTGGACCTCGGGATTATCTCCGACGTCCATGTCATCCTGCGCTTTGGGAGTGTTCCCCGGATCCTTCATCCATGGCTTCTCCTTCTTCTGCAGCCTTGGAGTTGTACTCTTCATATTCCACGGAGAACTTTCGGAAATCTGCTGACGTCATCGATTCATCCGAGGATGCGGGTACGTCGGCGTTTGTTCCAATTGCCTCCAGCACCGAGTCGGTGTTTTCTCCAGCATCGGCAGAGCCGGATCCGGATCCTACGTATCCGATGAAGTGCGACGCGTGCTTCCTGAGGTACCTGCGGCTTTCACGATCAGCCATGTCGAAACTTTTGATGGTCTCGAGAATTGCATCTGCATTTTCGGCTTGCAGTATCATACGTCGTAATGTGTACCTTAGGAAAGGTCTGTCTGTTCCGGCATCATCAGAGCCAAAATCAGTGTCACTGATGTGCTCCTCCTCGATTTCGACTTCCACGGGTGGGTCGATCTGGGATCCGGCTTCTCCGGGGAGATCCAGTCCAGATTCGACTTGGTCCGCTAGGTCTTCTTCAGGCTCAGGTTTCTCCACTATCTCCGCAACTGGTGCGGGCTGGGTGGGATTAGGGTTTTCTGAGATCTGGAACTCTGCCGCCTCCGTGGACAAAGGGGACCCAGAAAATTCTTCTGCCTCTATCATCACCGCTGGGGTGGGTTGGGAAGGTTCAGCAAAACCGATGTAAACATCGATCTCACCAAAAGACATAATTGTGTAGGCAGTCACGATGTAGCATCCCAATTTTCTAACAATTGCAATGCTACTAGTCTAGTCTATAATGGCTACTTCATATATATAATTGTTGCATCATAATTATATCATGCTCATGTCATCATGCCACCTTGCATTTGAGCATCATATAAAACCCTTTTTGTTTTGGTTCTTCTCTCATATGCATTGTAAATTGTATTTGCCTCTTGATATTGTATTTGGTTTTTGATATATTGTTTAAATGCCCAAGTTGAGTTGGGGGCATATCTTTTATTCTACTCCACCACCCTTTCTTTTCACCACCTTATAATTCCACCATCCCATTATCCATGAGCTTGGATTTTATTTTCTTTTGGTATTTAATCTAGCTCATGGGAGATAGGGTGGATCCAAGTCTATAAATTCTTTTGCTTGGCCTTTATTCCACTTCTTGGGAATGCATAAGAATAATGCCATGCTATTATTTTTGTTTTCACAAGAATTTAACCAAGGCATTTATTATTCTGCATGGGCCATGCAAGAGTACCACCATCTTAGCCATTTGATTCTCTCTTGGTTTAAATGGGTTTTCTCCTTATGAGGCCATATCCATCCATCACCTCTATCCCTCTCTTCCACTCCTTTTTGTTTGATCTTGTTTGAGTTTGCTAAAACCCTACACCTCTTCCACCCATTCTTGTATGATCTAGCTAGATACATGCAAGTATCTAAACCCTAAGCCCCCTCTCTCATCTCTCCTCTCGATCCAAAACCCTAACCCTAATCACCTACCCCTCTATCACCATCTACCATACCACCCCTCTAGCCAAAACCGAGCCACCCCTCTCTAGCTAACCCTAGCTACCTGACCTCTATCTCGGCCTCTCTCCCTGCCATGCAGGCCCCACCTAGCCGCCCCCTCTCCCTGGTCCCACACCCCATCTACCCCTCCTCCTAGCCAAGCCCTAGCTAACCCGAGCCTACCCCATCCAACCCTAGCTCCATGCCACCCCCTCTCTCTCTTCTCTAACTGCCGTGCCAGCCCCACCCCGAGATCCCCTCACTCCCTGACCCACCTGGCAGCCTCCACCTACCCTGCCCTGGCCTCCCACGCCGAGCCCTTGCTCCTGCCGTCCAGCCCGAGCACGTGAGGAGGAGGGAAAAGGTGGCACCCGAGCCACCGTATCTACCCTGCCACGGCTGCCTCGCCTCTCTCCCTCTCTTTACCTCTTTCCCCACGTCTCCTCTGCCTCTCCAGATCCACCCCAGATCCCCTGCCTCTCCTCTCCTTCCTCTCCCTGACGCCTACCCCTCTCTTGCCGGCCACCGTCTGCACCGTCGCCTACTCCTAGCTCCTGCTGTCGTGGTTGACGTGGGAGTGGTCGAGGCGCTCGAGGACGCTCCCCTGCTTCACCTCGTACGTGCCAGCGAGGAGGAGGAGGACCCCAGCCGCTGCACGCCGAGACGCCCGCCGAAACCCTAGCTCCGCCCTGGCCTCTGCTTCCTCGCCGATCCGTCGACTCCCAGCCCGATCCACCTCCGTCGTCCACCCCGCGGTGAGCTCCTCTACCTCCTGGACACGCTCCGCCTCGCCGAACCGCCCTAGGCCCGCCGATCTTTTCATCGAGCGCCCACCGTGCGTGTCGTTGCTGTTGTCTGCAAGTTTTCCGCCCCGCGCAGAACCACATCTAGCCCGCGCCCTCCTCCCAATCAACTCCCCTAGCCTACCGCACTGGATCCGCCGCTCTGCGCGCGCGCTCCGCGTCGCGGGATCGAGTCCCTGTCTCGCCGCTCTGCGCGGTGTGCTGTTTTTTTCGTTAGATCGAGGAGAACGAAGTACAGTACCAGCCGCCGTCGTTTTGCAGATAGCCCCCTCCGTTTTTCTCGCGCTCAACCCGCGGTCCCGCCGACCCCACCTGCCAGCCGCTGTGTGCGTTTTGCAGGAAAGCTCTCCGGGTTTCGTAGCTCTCAACCCGCGCTCCATCGCGTCCCCGCTTGTCAGTCACTGCGGGTTAAGTCGCTGTCACGTGGACCCGAAGCCACCGGCCCCAC
The DNA here is from genome assembly GCA_916181665.1 of Avena sativa. Classification (NCBI taxonomy): domain Eukaryota; kingdom Viridiplantae; phylum Streptophyta; class Magnoliopsida; order Poales; family Poaceae; genus Avena; species Avena sativa. The sequence goes on along the minus strand of OV702295.1, from coordinate 449,864,601 downwards.
CTGTCAGCCGCATAGGCTAGCGCAGCTCGCGGTGAGAAAGGCCTCTCCGCGTCGTTTGTTTTCGCCAGGTCAGCAGTGGCCCACCGTCAGCGTCTGTGGCTAGGATTACCTGAGTGTAAAATGTTTTTCGGTTTTCTGTTTTAATTTAAACTTTTCAAATTTGTTTTAAAATTCAAATTTAAATCTGTTTTCAAATATCTTTTAAAATATAACTCCAAATTAAACATGTAATATATGTTTTGAAATCAGAAAAATGTGAGGATTTCAAATATGCTATTCAAAATATATTTTGAACACTTTAATTTTCGAGTTGATTAAAATTACAAATAAATTGCCCTTTTTCTTAATTAATTAAAAACTTTTGTTTTATAACTCCAAATTTGACAAATAATATGTCTAAAATGATCAGCTCGACGAGACCTTTCTGTTTATGCATTCCATGTTCTGAATTGCAGCATGCATCATATAAATATAAAGGTTACAACAACTTATTTAAGTATAAAATGTGACTAAAACTCAATAAAATGCTTTATTCTCGTATTCCACACCTCACCCATGCCATGCTACATTATTGCCATGCAAATTGTGCATCATTCATCATGGCATGATTGTTTGCTTGTCGCATTTTAATTCATATGCTTGTGCACTCTATTTATGTTGGCCCTTGTTTGTTTGGTTCTTCTTCGAATAGACGCTGAGCAGGGGTTATATCAAGAAACCCAGGAGCACTACCCAGATCCATCCCTCTCTTCAACTGAGCTGCCAGGCAAGCACTACCACATGCTTGCATACATATAGTACCTATTGCCTCTATCTTATTCTTGCATCATGGAGTCGCGATTGCATTAAATTGAATCCCAAGTGCTGCATAGCCTTTACATTTAAACCCCACCGAAGCTTGTTCCTCCATCCCATGAGCCATTACTACAGGAGTTGTTTGAGCCATGCGGGTCGTAGAACAGCATGTGTAGGGTATGTGAGTGTCTGATGGATAACGAGGTACCTAAACAACTTAACCTGAGTAGTAATGGGATAACTAATGAAAGTGGCACCGGTGAGCAATATCTGCTATTTGGTTTTTCAGGCTCACTTGTGTCCCGTAGGACCCCGAGTACTTGATTCCTGTTCCTTGAATATTCGCGCTATCCACATCCGGGAGGCTTATGGACCCCCCTGAGCCAGAGCTTGATTCATTCTTATTTCTTGGGGCCACAAAGTAGTTTGGGGCTTTATTACTATCCTGTACTTATGCCATGCTTTACTGCTTTATTTAAGATTGTGCGAGGAGCACCTGTACTGTTTTGGATGCGGAGTGTTTTCGCGGTATCGACAAGCCCAGTCACACTTTCGGGTTCCCAGTCGTTTACAGCCACTGACGCAAACCCTGGGTCCGTTTCGGAGCCGGCCAACTTCGTTGCGGGTAGCTTAGTGGGGTGGCCCCCTGAAATATTTCTGAATCCTGTGATCGCTTTGTCGTGAATGCCTCGTTGGGTTTTGATTTGGTTTTTCCGAGGTTGATCGAGTGTGTGTTGCTATTTGTGCACCCCTGTAGGGTAAATCTTTTTGAAAGTCGTGTCCGCGGTTATGGATGACTTGGAGCACAGTTTCTCGATCATAGACAAGTATAACTAAAGTACCGCTTTTAATTTGACTAAGTACCTGACTAGTAAATAGTGCAACACTCATGGAATGGATAATAAAACTGCCAACGGATGGGGGGGTTGTTCGTCCGCTTCCTCATTGGTAAGCGAGGAGGAGGATGGATCTGTTAATATTACTGTTATAACTGTTGTTATCAATTCACGGACATCCGTCTATCTTTGGTTAGGCGGATGGTTAGCGAGTATCTATAGAATTGTTAGGTATTATCTTTTGCTGCAATTGCGTCATCCCAGGTTGTGTCCCCTTTAGAGGCATAAAGACTTGCTGAGTACCCCTAGGGTCTCACACGATAAATTGTTTGATTCAGATGAACAGGTAAACTCGCAAGATGGATACTGGGTGGAGGAGACGGACGATGTGGGCAACGATCACTTGGTGTAGAGATTCCGGGAACGGGGATCTGTGAGATCTGTGGGCGGGATGTGTTTATTTATGGGGCATCTTATGCCGATTTGCTTCTTATCCGTACTCGGATCTTGTTTTCCGCTTCCGCCTGATACTCTGATGTTTGATGTATGAGGAGATATCCTAAACTATTATATCTATCTAGGATATTTGGATCTTGCCGTATGGCGTAGCAATATTTCTATTTCTTTTAGATGGAATGGCTCTGAGGACTATTGTATGGTGGCTTGCATACATACTCATTTGTGTATGTAGTTGATCCCTTCGCCTGCCGATTACGCCGCTCGTTCTTGTCCCGATGTTTGGAAATGGTTAGGACGGCCGAAAGGTCTACCTGTGAGTGGCATTTGGCCCCACCGTACTATTTTAACCATTTCCGCTCATCCAGGCTTGTAACTAAGAGCGTAATTCACCGAGGTAGTTACAATTGGTATCAGAGCCATCCCGCCCTTCAGGGTCTCAGCCAAATGGTCGTTGTCAGTCTAGCAAATATTTTTGGTAGCTATGTATACTAGGGAAAAACAAAACGCGAGAGTAGGACTGCTTCCATTTTTCTTCTTACCCACCCACCAACCCTTTTCTGGTAAGGAAGTGTAACATTTTCAATCCTCTTCTTAAAATTCAAACTAGGATTCACGTGTTCTGGGTTTCCGTAGTACCATAGAAAGTGTGTGTGTGTGTAATTCCTTGTCTATCTGTTGCATCCAATTTGTTATCACAATCTGCCTTTGGTTATCGACTGTTGGTACATTCCATACTGACAGGCTTTTGAAAACCGGCGCGATCTATCTGACTCCTTGTTAACCGGTGCCATCTTCTTAAGGGTGTTCTTCCTTCCAGCATGCTTTCACAGAATGTGGAGTTGCTAATCTCTACCTGGTAAGTGATTTTGCGCATCTATTGGTATTTTAATGCCGAAAAATGCGGAAAAATTTTCTTTGATACATCTGTGTTTCCACACTCCTTTCCAGTCGTGTGAGAAACATTATCTATCTCCCTTTTATCAGCATGTCCATGCTAACTCATTCTTTTGTCACCGGCGCTTAATCCTAGAGTTTCTTTTCATCTCCAATTCTCTTGGGCTAATTACATAACATGTGTCGATCCGATGCTGGTGATTGTAATTTGGTTCTCAGCATAGCTATAGGACACTTATCATGAGTGGAATATGGAAAATGCTATCAACACTATCCTCCAAATGGTGACGGTTATCTCCTGTGATTTTGAGTACACCGTGATCATATCTATGCATATTCAAGCATCTTTGGCAATCCGGAGTTTCTCAAGGCACTACGGCGGTCTATCACCTGTCCATCATGCTGCACATCTTTTTGAACTCCATATCTGCAAATTCTCTTTGAGACGAGGGAATTGCATATTTTTTCGTCTCTGATAGCTTTGCTTAAGGTATAAGCTATCATCGGTTCTTATCCAAGATCTCTTTATCTTTGTAACCGGTGATCCGATCGACAATGTGAACCAGGTGGCATTTCCTGTTCTCTTCCGAAGGACAAGATAACCTATTCTGCCAGCGCATCTTCTTCAACAGGAATCCTTACTCGTAACGTCGATCTTTCAAAGAGCGTTGAGCTCAGAAAGTGTTTCGAGCATTTGTTCGTTTCTCCCGCCTCTTGAACTTGATATTCTGGGAATATCTTGTCAATCCATGGTGGTATATGTTGATAATATGCTTGCCTATTCGATATCAAGGGAAGAACATGGAAGATCATCTGTGTCCCTTTCTCTCAAGCTTCGTGAGCACTGCCTGTGTGCAAAGTCTCAAAGTGAGAATTCTGGCTTTTTGAAGTCACCTATCTCTGCCACGTCCTTCTGCTAAATAGATCGCTTCAACTCTGGAATTAGCAAGTTCATTGTTAATTCCATCTTCCATCTTCAATCAAATCTGGAGTTATTCTTTGTTGGCAAGTTATCATCGTCGTTCCGCTAAAGATTTTCCTCAAGACCGCTAAACCTCTCTCAACCTTTTCAAGAACAACATGGAGTTCTTTTCACCTCTATCTCGTTAAGTAATCTCTTGAAACCCTCTCGCTCTATCGTCTATGCTCAATCCACCGGAGGCCATGAAGACCTTCCAGATCTTGTATTCCTTCTGTTCAAGTTGGTGCTATCTTTTCTGTAGCTGTTGAATCTTGCAGTTCTTATCCGTAATCTTCCTTCATATCTTTCCAGTGGCTTGGTACTTCCGACATGACGACAACATCATCATCTTTATCTATCTATGAATCCGGTGAATTGTTTGCATCAATCTTTGTTTCTTACGGAGTTCCATGAGCTCTTCTTGTCAATACCTTCAGTCTGTTTCAGTAGTTGGGTTGCATGGTTTTCTTATTCATGTGCGGAGTAATGCTTTGAGTGCGGGATGGAGTAGCTACCATACCACTACTCTTATCATTCGCTCTTGTACATTGAATTGGTGAATTAATGTGATTTCACTCATTCCATGGAAGTTAGAAGTGGCCTTTATCCCTTGATACTTTTACTTCCGTCCTTGTTTTCCGGAGTGCTCTCTCGAAGAAAGTAATCAATAATCTCTTGTTGGTGGTCTGTCTATTCTAGATGGAGCAAAATCTTCAATTATCTGGTGGAAACAGACACAAACTCTTTTCTGTCCTCGTCTTTCTACCGGTGCTCGACATTCCCAAACAAGATGAAAGGAAGCTATCTCTCTTTGTTTCATCAATTCTTTTTCTATGGTAAAGCCAATTATGGTTGATGCCATCAGCCGCAAATCTATTGCGTTAGCCTCAAGGCTAAAGGAAGCAATAAGTATCTCTACAATAAACTCCAGATCCTCCATATTCTTTGCTTCTCGGGATTCCACCATGATCTGGCTTCACATCCGTCTCTAGAAGTTATATCCGCGCACCTCAATTGCGTGATCCTTTGGGGTCTTACCGGCGCAACAAGAATCTAATCCGACGATGTCTAACTAAATCTTCCGGTTGATATCAAGGGACTCTATTGTTTGAAGGCAATATTGTTTCCGTACTTCATTCTCAAATCCGAGAGAAGATACGATGCTATTGTCATAGTGGTTCAAACCTCTCCAACCTAGCTCTTTCTTCCGGCGAGACAAAGATTTCATCCTCTCTAGTATCGGTAAATCTTTAATCTTAACGGTGTGTCTTTCTGTATCCATGATACATCATCTTGTCCTATCTTTCACAAGTGGTTCTTTTTCTTTTATCATGTTTCTTGAGAAAACCGGAGCTATGTCCATCCTATCCTTCTTGTCTCACGACAATCCTACAATTCTTCTAACCCGTTGTTCTTGAAGCAAAACGCAAGACTCGCAACAAGTCTAGCAAGTTTTGCAAGGTGTAGTGGTCGCACCATTCTGTTGATGAAGCCACTTGGGAACGTGAAGATGAGCTCCGTGCCAAGTATCCTACCCTCTTTGAGTCTTCTTCTTCTTTCTAGAATCTCGGGGCGAGATTCTTGTTTAGTGGGGGAGAGTTGTAGCATCCCAATTGTCTAACAATTGCAATGCTACTAGTCTAGTCTATAATGGCTACTTCATATATATAATTGTTGCATCATAATTATATCATGCTCATGTCATCATACCACCTTGCATTTGAGCATCATATAAAACCCTTTTTGTTTTGGTTCTTCTCTCATATGCATTGTAAATTGTATTTGCCTCTTGATATTGTATTTGGTTTTTGATATATTGTTTAAATGCCCAAGTTGAGTTGGGGGCATATCTTTTATTCTACTCCACCACCCTTTCTTTTCACCACCTTATAATTCCACCATCCCATTATCCATGAGCTTGGATTTTATTTTCTTTTGGTATTTAATCTAGCTCATGGGAGATAGGGTGGATCCAAGTCTATAAATTCTTTTGCTTGACCTTTATTCCACTTCTTGGGAATGCATAAGAATAATGCCATGCTATTATTTTTGTTTTCACAAGAATTTAACCAAGGCATTTATTATTCTGCATGGGCCATGCAAGAGTACCACCATCTTAGCCATTTGATTCTCTCTTGGTTTAAATGGGTTTTCTCCTTATGAGGCCATATCCATCCATCACCTCTATCCCTCTCTTCCACTCCTTTTTGTTTGATCTTGTTTGAGTTTGCTAAAACCCTACACCTCTCCCACCCATTCTTGTATGATCTAGCTAGATACATGCAAGTATCTAAACCCTAAGCCCCCTCTCTCATCTCTCCTCTCGATCCAAAATCCTAACCCTAATCACCTACCCCTCTATCACCATCTACCATACCACCCCCTCTAGCCAAAACCGAGCCACCCCTCTCTAGCTAACCCTAGCTACCTGACCTCTCTCTCGGCCTCTCTCCCTGCCATGCAGGCCCCACCTAGCCACCCCCTCTCCCTGGTCCCACACCCCATCTACCCCTCCTCCTAGCCAAGCCCTAGCTAACCCGAGCCTACCCCATCCAACCCTAGCTCCATGCCACCCCCACTCTCTCTCTCTTCTCTAATTGCCGTGCCAGCCCCACCCCGAGCTCCCCTCACTCCCTGACCCACCTGGCAGCCTCCACCTACCCTGCCCTGGCCTCCCACGCCGAGCCCTTGCTCCTGCCGTCCAGCCCGAGCACGTGAGGAGGAGGGAAAAGGTGGCACCCGAGCCACCTTATCTACCCTACCACGGCTGCCTCGCCTCTCTCCCTCTCTTTACCTCTTTCCCCACGTCTCCTCTACCTCTCCGGATCCACCCCAGAGCCCCTGTCTCTCCTCTCCTTCCTCTCCCTGACGCCTACCCCTCTCTTGCCGGCCACCGTCTGCACCGTCGCCTACTCCTAGCTCCTGCTGTCGTGGTTGACGTGGGAGTGGTCGAGGCGCTCGAGGACGCTCCCCTACTTCACCTCGTACGTGCCAGCAAGGAGGAGGAGGACCCCAGCCGCTGCACGCCGAGACGCCCGCCGAAACCCTAGCTCCGCCCTGGCCTCTGCTTCCTCGCCGATCCGTCGACTCCCAGCCCGATCCACCTCCGTCGTCCACCCCGCGGTGAGCTCCTCTACCTCCTGGACATGCTCCGCCTCGCCGAACCGCCCTAGGCCCGCCGATCTTTTCATCGAACGCCCACCGTGCGTGTCGTTGCCGTTGTCTGCAAGTTTTCCGCCCCGCGCAGAACCATATCTAGCCCGCGCCCTCCTCCCAATCAACTCCCCTAGCCTACCGCACTGGATCCGCCGCTCTGCGCGCGCGCTCCGCGTCGCTGGATCGAGTCCCTGTCTCGCCGCTCTGCGCGGTGTGCTGTTTTTTTTCGTTAGATCGAGGAGAACGAAGTACAGTACCAGCCGCCGTCGTTTTGCAGATAGCCCCCTCCGTTTTTCTCGCGCTCAACCCGCGGTCCCGCCGACCCCACCTGCCAGCCGCTGTGTGCGTTTTGCAGGAAAGCACTCCGGGTTTCGTAGCTCTCAACCCGCGCTCCATCGCGTCCCCGCTTGTCAGTCACTGCGGGTTAAGTCGCTGTCACGTGGACCCGTAGCCACCGGCCCCACCTGTCAGCCGCATAGGCTAGCGCAGCTCGCGGTGAGAAAGGCCTCTCCGCGTCGTTTGTTTTCGCCAGGTCAGCAGTGGCCCACCGTCAGCGTCTGTGGCTAGGATTACCTGAGTGTAAAATGTTTTTCGGTTTTCTGTTTTAATTTAAACTTTTCAAATTTGTTTTAAAATTCAAATTTAAATCTGTTTTCAAATATCTTTTAAAATATAACTCCAAATTAAACATGTAATATATGTTTTGAAATCAGAAAAATGTGAGGATTTCAAATATGCTATTCAAAATATATTTTGAACACTTTAATTTTCGAGTTGATTAAAATTACAAATAAATTGCCCTTTTTCTTAATTAATTAAAAACTTTTGTTTTATAACTCCAAATTTGACAAATAATATGTCTAAAATGATCAGCTCGACGAGACCTTTCTGTTTATGCATTCCATGTTCTGAATTGCAGCATGCATCATATAAATATAAAGGTTACAGCAACTTATTTAAGTATAAAATGTGACTAAAACTCAATAAAATGCTTTATTCTCGTATTCCACACCTCACCCATGCCATGCTACACTATTGCCATGAAAATTGTGCATCATTCATCATGGCATGATTATTTGCTTGTCGCATTTTAATTCATATGCTTGTGCACTCTATTTATGTTGGCCCTTGTTTGTTTGGTTCTTCTTCGAATAGACGCTGAGCAGGGGTTATATCAAGAAACCTAGGAGCACTACCCAGATCCATCCCTCGCTTCAACTGAGCTGCCAGGCAAGCACTACCACATGCTTGCATACATATAGTACCTATTGCCTCTATCTTATTCTTGCATCATGGAGTCGCGATTGCATTAAATTGAATCCCAAGTGCTGCATAGCCTTTACATTTAAACCCCACCGAAGCTTGTTCCTCCATCCCATGAGCCATTACTACAGGAGTTGTTTGAGCCATGCGGGTCGTAGAACAGCATGTGTAGGGTATGTGAGTGTCTGATGGATAACGAGGTACCTAAACAACTTAACCTGAGTAGTAATGGGATAACTAATGAAAGTGGCACCGGTGAGCAATATCTGCTATTTGGTTTTTCAGGCTCACTTGTGTCCCGTAGGACCCCGAGTACTTGATTCCTGTTCCTTGAATATTCGCGCTATCCACATCCGGGAGGCTTATGGACCCCCCTGAGCCAGAGCTTGATTCATTCTTATTTCTTGGGGCCACAAAGTAGTTTGGGGCTTTATTACTATCCTGTACTTATGCCATGCTTTACTGCTTTATTTAAGATTGTGCGAGGAGCACCTGTATTGTTTTGGATGCGGAGTGTTTTCGCGGTATCGACAAGCCCAGTCACACTTTCGGGTTCCCAGTCGTTTACAGCCACTGACGCAAACCCTGGGTCCGTTTCGGAGCCGGCCAACTTCGTTGCGGGTAGCTTAGTGGGGTGGTGTAGGGGTTCGTAGCATGGAAAACAAAAATTTTCTATCGCATACAAACAAACAAGCCAAGATCTATCTACTAGATTGTAGCAACGAGTCGATGGAATAACTCACCCTCGAAGATTCCAAAGTGGTTAACGAGAGCAGATTCTCGTGGGTGATGTAGTCGTACTCTTTCCGATCTCAAGATCGCGTAGACGATCCTTCCGGCGCCACGTTCCGGCAGCGCTCCCGTAGTCGGTCACACGTTCGGCACTCGACGAAGACCTTCCTCTCCCTTGTTCCAGCAGGCAGCGGAGGTTGTAGTACTCTCCTCGCGATTCCGGCAGCACAACGGCGTGGTACCGGAGGTAGAGGGGAGATCCCGCAGGGCTTCGCCTTAAGCCGGTGCGAGTATGGTGGAGCTTATGAGAGAGGCTATTAGTGGTCTAGTAATTAGACACACCAATTAGAGGGCTCTAAACCAATTAGAAGGCTCTAAACCAAATAGCTCTAAACCGGGGTCTAGATCTAGGGTTTAGGTTTAGAGGGTAGGAAACTTGTGTGTGTTGGGAGGGAGCCCTGCCCCTCCTTATATAGGTGGGAGGGGCTGGCCGGCCAAGGGGAGGGAGTGGAGTCCCTCCCCAACTCGGCCTAGGTGGGGCGCCGGCTTGGGGAGGAGGACTCCTCCCTCAAGTCGGTTTCCTCCTCTCCTCCCACTTCCCAAAAACTGCCGTTTGACTTTCAAACTAGCCGTTTGACTTTTTCAATTTAGGATTCAATTTAATCCTTTATTTGGGACAGCAAGAACACTTAGTACATGATGCAATCATTCCAACATGTAATGACACATTCAAGTACCCTTCCCCCTCCGGAGTGCCGGACATTCCGGGACCTTCTAGAATGTTCCCGATGAAAACACCGGAACCATTCCCCAACTCCGAAACGGGACTTTCCTTATATGAATCTTATTCTCCGGACCATTCCGGATCACCTCGTGATATCCCGGATCCCATCCGAGACTCCGAACAACATTCGGTCTCTTTCTCATAATACCATAACTACTCAAACAACGTCGAATCCTTAAGTGTGTCTCCCTACGGTTCGTGAATTATGCGGACATGATCGAGACACTTCTCCGAACAATAACCAATAGAGGAATCTGGAAATTCATATGGCTCCCACATATTTCTACGATTACTTTGCGATCGAATGAACCACTTACATACGATACCAATTTCCCTTTGTCTCACGATATGTTACTTATCCGAGGTTATGATCGTCGGTATCTCTGCATACCTAGTTCAGCCTCGTTACTGATAAGTACTCTTTTCTCGTTCCCGTGATATGTGATCCCTTGTGACCCAGTCACATGCTTGCAAGCTAATTGGATGACATTTCACCGAGAGGGCCCAGAGAATATCTATCCGTCATCTGGATGGACAAATCCCACTCTTGATCCATGTGTTTCAACCAATACTTTCCGAACACTCAATGCCACCTTTATAGCCACCCTGTTACGGTGTGGTGTTTGATGATATCAAAGCATCCATCTGGTAAAGGTGATATGCATGATCTCATGGTCGAAGGAATTAGGTTACTATGTATCAGAAAGCATATAGCAATTGAACTATTGAAATGACTTGATCTTTATGCTACGCTTTATCTATAGGAGTATGTCCACCATATCATTCTCCTAATGATATGATCTTGTTGTTTAATAACATCTCAATGTTCATGATAGGGAAACCACAATCATCTATTAACCAACAAGCTAGTGAAGTATAGAGGCTATACTAGGGACTTCAATTTAAGTTTACAATTCACACAAGTATTAATGTTTCCTGGTTAATACTATTATAGCATGAATGCAAACATTTATCATAAACACAAAGATATAATAATAACTACATTTATTATTGCCTCTAGGGCATATCTCCAACAGTCTCCCACTTGCACTAGAGTCATCTAATCTAGATTACATGGTAATATACCGAACACCCATGGCAGTTTGGTGTTGGTCATGTTTTGCCCTCGGGAGAGGTTTAGTCAACGGATCCGCCACATTCAGATCTGTGTGTACTTTGCAAATCTTTATATCCCCATCCTGGATATGTTCTCGAATAGCGTGAAAACGCAGCTTGATATGCTTCAGCTTCTTGTGTGACCTTGGTTCTTGCGCATTGGCTATGGCGCCCATGTTATCACAGTAGATAGACATTGGGTCCAGCGCACTTGGAACCACACCCAGCTCTGTAATGAACTCTTTCATCCATATCGCTTCTTGTGAAGCCTCTGAAGCAGCCATGTATTCTGATTCAGTTGAAGATCTCGCCACAACACTTTGCTTTGCACTCCTCCAGCTAACTGCTGCACCATTCAAAATAAATACGTATCCAGATTGTGATTTAGAATCATCCGGATCGGTGTTCCAACTAGCATCGGTGTAACCATTAACAACGAGCTGTTCATCACCTCCATAAGAAAGAACCATATCCTTAGTTCTTCTCAAGTACTTAAGGATGTTTTTGACCGCTGTCCAATGATCCACTCCTGGATCACTTTGATATCTGCTAGTTAAACTAACAGCATATGCAATGTCGGGTCTAGTACATAGCATGGCATACATTAGAGATCCTATGGCTGAGGCATAGGGAGTCTTACTCATCCTTTCTCTATCTTCTGCCGATGTCGGACTTTGAGTTTTACTCAAGGTCGTATTGGGCAACATGGGCAAGAACCCTTTCTTGCTTTCTTCCATTCCAAACCTCTTTAGAACTTTGTCCAAATATGTACTTTGTGACAATGATATTTGGCGTTTCGATCTATCTCTATAAATCTTTATGCCTAATATGTAAGCTGCTTCGCCAAGATCCTTCATTGAAAAACTATTATTCAAATATTCTTTGACACTATTAAGAAGGTCTACATCATTCCCAATCAACAATATGTCATCCACATATAGTATTAAGAACGCTACAGAGCTCCCACTCACTTTCTTGTAAATACAAGCTTCTCCATAAGTTTGTATAAAACCAAAACTTTTGATTACCTTATCAAAACGTTGATTCCAACTTCGGGATGCTTGCTTCAATCCATAGATGGACCGTTGAAGCTTGCATACCTTGTTAGCATCTTTAGGATCGACAAAACCTTTGGGTTGTATCATATACAACTCTTCATCAATGTCTCCATTGAGGAATGCTGTTTTGACATCCATCTGCCATATCTCATAATCATAATATGCAGCGATTGCTAACATAATCCTCATAGATTTTAGCTTCGCTACCGGTGAGAAAGTCTCATCGTAGTCAACTCCTTGAATTTGTCGAAACCCTTTTGCGACAAGTCGAGCTTTATAGACAGTAACATTACCATCAGCATCTGTTTTCTTCTTGAAAATCCATTTGTTCTCGACAGCCTTCCGGCCATCCGGTAAGTCCACCAAAGTCCATACTTGGTTTTCGTACATGGATCCAATCTCGGATTTCATGGCTTCTTGCCATTTATTGGAATCTGGGCTCATCATCGCTTCCTCATATGTCTCGGGGTCATCGGTGTTGTCCACCAACATGACATTCATAACGGAATCATACCAATCTGGAGTGGTACGAGTTCTCGTTGACCTCCGAGGCTCTGTAGCAACCTCAACCGAAGTTTCATGATCACTATCATTAGCTTCCTCTCTTATTGGTGCAGGCACCACAGGAACTTCTTCCGGTGCTGCGCTACTCGCAATTTCGAGAGAAGGTTCGACAACCTCGTCGAGTTCTACTTTCCTTCCAGTCACTTCTTTCGAGAGAAATTCCTTCTCTAGAAAGGATCCATTCTTGGCAACAAAGATTTTGCCTTCGGATCTATGATAGAAGGTATACCCAATAGTTTCCTTCGGGTATCCTATGAAGACGCATTTTTCCGCTTTGGGTTCAAGCTTGTCCGGCTGTAACTTCTTTACATAGGCTTCGCATCCCCAAACTTTAAGGAACGACAATTTAGGTTTCTTCCCAAACCATAATTCATACGGTGTCGTTTCAACGGATTTAGATGGTGCCCTATTTAAAGTGAATGCGGCTGTTTCTAATACATAACCCCAAAATGATAGCGGTAAATCTGTAAGTGACATCATAGAACGAACCATATCTAAGAGAGTTCGATTACGACGTTCAGACACACCATTACGCTGTGGTGTTCCCGGCGGTGTCAACTGCGAAAGTATTCCACATTTCTTCAAATGCTCACCAAACTCGTAACTTAGATATTCACCTCCACGATCAGAACGTAGAAATTTAATCTTCTTGTTACGTTGATTCTCTACTTTACTTTGAAACTCCTTAAACTTCTCGAAAGTTTCGGACTTATGTTTCATGAAATAGATATACCCATATCTACTCAAGTCATCCGTGAAGGTAAGAACATAACGATAACCACCGCGCGATGCTACACTCATTGGACCACACACATCGGTATGTATGATTTCCAATAAGTCCGTAGCTCGCTCCATCATACCAGAAAACGGAGTCTTAGTCATTTTACCCATCAGACATGCTTCGCATATTTCAAGTGATTCAAAATCAAGTGATTCAAGAAGTCCATCGGAATGGAGTTTCTTCATACGCTTCACTCCAATGTGACCAAGACGACAGTGCCACATATAGGTCAAGTTATCGCTTGATTTCAAACGTTTAGCTTCAATGTTATTAATATGTGTATTTCCACTATCGAGATTCAATATGAATAGACCATCTATCAAAGGTGCATGTGCATAAAACATATTACTCATATAAATCGAACAACCATTATTCTCGGATTTAAACAAGTAACCGTCTCGCAATAAACAAGATCCCGATATAATGTTCATGCTCAACGCAGGCACCAAATAACAATTATTTAAGTATAAAACTAATCCCGATGGTAGATGAAGAGGTAGCGTGCCGACCGCGATCACATCAACCTTTGATCCGTTTCCCACGCGCATCGTCACCTCGTTCTTCGCTAGCTTTCGTTTATTCTGCAGCTCCTGTTTCGAGTTACAAATATGAGCAACCGAACCAGTATCAAATACCCAGGCACTACTACGAATACTAGTGAAATACACATCAATAACATGTATATCAGATATACCTTTCTTCTTGATGTTGCCGTTCTTCAAATCCGCCAAGTACTTTGGGCAATTCCGCTTCCAGTGACCTTCTCCCTTGCAGTAAAAGCACTCAACATCAGGCTTGGGTCCAGCCTTGGTCCTCTTCGTCGGCATGGTAGCTTTCTTACCACCCTTCTTGAAGTGTCCCTTTTGCTTAGACTTGCCTTTCTTGAATTTGGTGGTCTTATTGACCATCAACACTTGGTGCTCTTTCTTGATCTCCACTTCTGCAGATTTCAACATAGCAAATAGTTCTGGCAACTCTTTGTTCATGTTCTGCATGTTGTAGTTCATCACAAAGTTCTTGTAACTTGGTGGTAGTGATTGGAGGATGCGGTAAACCCCCAAAGTGTTAGGAATCACTATACCCAAACTTTGAAGTTTATTCGCGTGCCCAGACATCTTAAGCACGTGCTCACTAACGGAGCTACCCTCTTCCATCTTGCAGTTAAAGAACTTTTCAGAAGCTTCATAACTTTCAATTGCCGCATGAGTCTCAAAAATTAATTTGAGATCCTCGACAATATCATATGGGTCTGACTCTTCAAACCTTTTCTGAAGCTCCGATTCTAAACCATACAAGATAGCACACTGAACTATGGAGTACTGATTCTTCCGAGCGAGGTAAACATTCTTTACTTCATCGGTAGCATCAGCTGCAGGTGGGTCACCTAGCGGTGCATCCAGCACATAGGTCAAATTACCAGCTGTGAGGACAATCCTCAAATTGCGGAACCAATCCGCGAAGTTGCTTCCATTGTTTTTCAACTTTTCTTTCTCTAGGAACGCATTAAAATTGATGGTAGGGGCTGCCATTGATCTACAACATATTTGCAATAGTTTAGACTAAGTTTATGACAAATTGAGTTCAAATTAATGAAATTAAACTAGGTGAACTCCCACTCAAAACAACATCCCTCACATTGTTTTAGTGATCACATGAACCAAATCCACTACATCAACACCGATCATCACGAGAGTTGATATAGTTTCAATGGCGAACAATCATCATGTTCATCATATCTACTATATGATTCATGCTTTACCTTTCGGCGATCCGTGTTCCTGAGGCCATGTCTGTACATGCTAGGCTCGTCAAGATCAAACCTTAGCTACCGCATAAGCAAATCTGGCTTGCTTACGTTGTATTTACCCGTGGAATCAAAGACACCCGATCATCACGTGGTGCTTCGAAGCAACAAGTTTTAGCAACGGTGCTAACTAAGGGCGAACACTTTAGAACTTGAAATTTATGTGCATGAGGGATCATCTTATAATGCTACCGTCGTCTACTAAGCAATACAAGATGCATAAAGGATTAACATCACATGCAATTCATAATATGTGATATGATATGGCCTTTCTTCTTTGTGCTTCCGATCTCCATCTTCAAGCACGAACATGATCTCCATCATCACCGGCGTAGCATCAAGGTCAATGACGCTTCTTCATGGTTGTCGTCCACCAGCTTCAACTATTACAACTATTTTGAATAGACACGCAGGTCTTAACAGAAATTAAAGACAACCATATGGCTCCTGCCGGTTGCCAACTTACAATAAGGAACATTGCATACATCAAATATAATCACAATCATGGCCATATCACATCACTGCACACCCCTGCAAAACAAAGTTAGACGCTTCTACTTTCTTTGCATATTTTACGTGGTTTGGGGCTTTCCATAAGTGTCGTTCTAACCTACGAATAAGAACCACAACATTGATACTAGCATTGTTGATTACCCGTTGTAAATTGGATCTTTACTATGCTAGGAGAAACAGGCACCCGCAAAGCCACTTATGCAATACAAGTTGCATGTTAAGCGTGGAGCAAGTCTCATGAACGATGTCATGTAAGGTTAGCCCGGGCCGCTTCATCCCAACATACCGCAAGATGCAAAGTACACGCAAAGCAATCTACAATAAAAGCATCAACGCCCACAATGACCATTGTGTTCTACTCGTGCAACAGATCTACATATAGACACGGCTCTGATACCACTGTAGGGGTTCGTAGCATGGAAAACAAAAATTTTCTATCGCATACAAACAAACAAGCCAAGATCTATCTACTAGATTGTAGCAACGAGTCGATGGAATAACTCACCCTCGAAGATTCCAAAGTGGTTAACGAGAGCAGATTCTCGTGGGTGATGTAGTCGTACTCTTTCCGATCTCAAGATCGCGTAGACGATCCTTCCGGCGCCACGTTCCGGCAGCGCTCCCGTAGTCGGTCACACGTTCGGCACTCGACGAAGACCTTCCTCTCCCTTGTTCCAGCAGGCAGCGGAGGTTGTAGTACTCTCCTCGCGATTCCGGCAGCACAACGGCGTGGTACCGGAGGTAGAGGGGAGATCCCGCAGGGCTTCGCCTTAAGCCGGTGCGAGTATGGTGGAGCTTATGAGAGAGGCTATTAGTGGTCTAGTAATTAGACACACCAATTAGAGGGCTCTAAACCAATTAGAAGGCTCTAAACCAAATAGCTCTAAACCGGGGTCTAGATCTAGGGTTTAGGTTTAGAGGGTAGGAAACTTGTGTGTGTTGGGAGGGAGCCCTGCCCCTCCTTATATAGGTGGGAGGGGCTGGCCGGCCAAGGGGAGGGAGTGGAGTCCCTCCCCAACTCGGCCTAGGTGGGGCGCCGGCTTGGGGAGGAGGACTCCTCCCTCAAGTCGGTTTCCTCCTCTCCTCCCACTTCCCAAAAACTGCCGTTTGACTTTCAAACTAGCCGTTTGACTTTTTCAATTTAGGATTCAATTTAATCCTTTATTTGGGACAGCAAGAACACTTAGTACATGATGCAATCATTCCAACATGTAATGACACATTCAAGTACCCTTCCCCCTCCGGAGTGCCGGACATTCCGGGACCTTCTAGAATGTTCCCGATGAAAACACCGGAACCATTCCCCAACTCCGAAACGGGACTTTCCTTATATGAATCTTATTCTCCGGACCATTCCGGATCACCTCGTGATATCCCGGATCCCATCCGAGACTCCGAACAACATTCGGTCTCTTTCTCATAATACCATAACTACTCAAACAACGTCGAATCCTTAAGTGTGTCTCCCTACGGTTCGTGAATTATGCGGACATGATCGAGACACTTCTCCGAACAATAACCAATAGAGGAATCTGGAAATTCATATGGCTCCCACATATTTCTACGATTACTTTGCGATCGAATGAACCACTTACATACGATACCAATTTCCCTTTGTCTCACGATATGTTACTTATCCGAGGTTATGATCGTCGGTATCTCTGCATACCTAGTTCAGCCTCGTTACTGATAAGTACTCTTTTCTCGTTCCCGTGATATGTGATCCCTTGTGACCCAGTCACATGCTTGCAAGCTAATTGGATGACATTTCACCGAGAGGGCCCAGAGAATATCTATCCGTCATCTGGATGGACAAATCCCACTCTTGATCCATGTGTTTCAACCAATACTTTCCGAACACTCAATGCCACCTTTATAGCCACCCTGTTACGGTGTGGTGTTTGATGATATCAAAGCATCCATCTGGTAAAGGTGATATGCATGATCTCATGGTCGAAGGAATTAGGTTACTATGTATCAGAAAGCATATAGCAATTGAACTATTGAAATGACTTGATCTTTATGCTACGCTTTATCTATAGGAGTATGTCCACCATATCATTCTCCTAATGATATGATCTTGTTGTTTAATAACATCTCAATGTTCATGATAGGGAAACCACAATCATCTATTAACCAACAAGCTAGTGAAGTATAGAGGCTATACTAGGGACTTCAATTTAAGTTTACAATTCACACAAGTATTAATGTTTCCTGGTTAATACTATTATAGCATGAATGCAAACATTTATCATAAACACAAAGATATAATAATAACTACATTTATTATTGCCTCTAGGGCATATCTCCAACAGGTGGCCCCCTGAAATATTTCTGAATCCTGTGATCGCTTTGTCGTGAATGCCTCGTTGGGTTTTGATTTGGTTTTTCCGAGGTTGATCGAGTGTGTGTTGCTATTTGTGCACCCCTGTAGGGTAAATCTTTCTGAAAGCCGTGTCCGCGGTTATGGACGACTTGGAGCACAGTTTCTCGATCATAGACAAGTATAACTAAAGTACTGCTTTTAATTTGACTAAGTACCTGACTAGTAAATAGTGCAACACTCATGGAATGGATAATAAAACTGCCAACGGATGGGGGGGGGTTGTTCGTCCGCTTCCTCGTTGGTAAGCGAGGAGGAGGATGGATCTGTTAATATTACTGTTATAACTGTTGTTATCAATTCACGGACATCCGTCTATCTTTGGTTAGGCGGATGGTTAGCGAGTATCTATAGAATTGTTAGGTATTATCTTTTGCTGCAATTGCGTCACCCCAGGTTGTGTCCCCTTTAGAGGCATAAAGACTTGCTGAGTACCCCTAGGGTCTCACACGATAAATTGTTTGATTCAGATGAATAGGTAAACTCGCAAGATGGATACTGGGTGGAGGAGACGGACGATGTGGGCAACGATCACTTGGTGTAGAGATTCCGGGAACGGGGATCTGTGAGATCTGTGGGCGGGATGTGTTTATTTATGGGGCATCTTATCCCGATTTGCTTCTTATCCGTACTCGGATCTTGTTTTCCGCTTCCGCCTGATACTCTGATGTTTGATGTATGAGGAGATATCCTAAACTATTATATCTATCTAGGATATTTGGATCTTGCCGTATGGCGTTGCAATATTTCTATTTCTTTTAGATGGAATGGCTCTGAGGACTATTGTATGGTGGCTTGCATACATACTCATTTGTGTATGTAGTTGATCCCTTCGCCTGCCGATTACGCCGCTCGTTCTTGTCCCGATGTTTGGAAATGGTTAGGACGGCCGAAAGGTCTACCTGTGAGTGGCATTTGGCCCCACCGTACTATTTTAACCATTTTCGCTCATCCAGGCTTGTAACTAAGAGCGTAATTCACCGAGGTAGTTACACACGACCTCCCTTGCTGGAATCCAAGTCTTGTCGAGAACGATGAGAGGGACGTCGCTGGCGTAGAGGATGCGACCGACGGCGATAGTCTCGCCGATTCCGATTCTTGCAGATTCCGCTCGGAACACAGATCTGAAGCTCACTTGCCCCACGGTGGGCGCCAACTGTCGTCGGATTAAGGACAAGGACGCCATGAGGGGGTCCTCAAGGCGTGCGGAAGAGAGGGGTGTGAGACGTACGGTGTTCCGGGATGGTGAGCACACAAGTTTACCCAGGTTCGAATCCGCCGGCTTTGGACGGATCCTACTCCTGCTAGCAATCCAGTAATACGGTAGAGCCGGAATATGAGTTACAAGAGTTTCGCCTGTGCGAGTTGAGGGTCTAAAGTATTGGTTGCCCTAAAGGCTCTCCCTAGGACGGCTTATATAGATATCCGGCCTAGGGTTTACAGGAGAGATCTATCCGGCTACGTCTAAGAGTCGGTTACAGAGTACATCTTGAACGACAAGTAACATTATGGGCCTAAGTCGGTAAGTCTTCTGGGCCTTCCCGTAGCCGGATTGGACTCCGTCTTCTCTCCCTGATTGGGCTGCCCGTGAAGCAAAGCTCTAACCCGAAGTGGACTACCCTGGTCAGTGAGGAACTATGAGGATACCCGGAAAGTATATGCCCAATAGTATCTAGCATAGACTTAGATTTGGGTTAAGGCCATTATAAAATAAATGTAATATAAGTCATTGTTCCATCCCATGATTAGGACAGTTCATTAAGGCTTCTTTCATCCTTTCCCATGCAAGCATTAGTGGCTCGCGATCTTCCTGTCTAAAGCTTGTAATGTTGGATCTTAGTTGCATTGTTTTAGCTAGGGGGGAAATTTAGTCATAAACATATTAGTGCATTCCTCCCAATATTTAATAGTGCCCTTAGGTAGAGCTAGCAACCAGTCATTAGCCTTTCCTCTAAGAGAGAAAGGAAACAATCTTAATTTAATAGCATTTGGATCTACATCCTTAATACACATCATGTCGCAAATTTCAGTAAAAGTGTTTAATTGCAAACCTGAATCCTCAGAAGATGAGCCTCCAAATTGGTTTTGCTGAACCAAACTTAAAAGGTTAGGCTTAATTTCATATGCTTCCGCATCAAGAGCAGGCTGAGTGATAGGTGCACGATTAAAATCATCAGTGGGAGTAGCATACTCTCCAAGTCTCTTTTGAGCCATGGATCTTATATTTTTGGTATCCTTTTAAGTAAAGAAAAACAAATAACAAGTAACTATTTTTTTGGGATTTTCAAATAGATAACTAGAAAGTAAAATAATAACAAGAATAAAAATAAAACAAACAATAAAACTAAAAACAAGGTCTCTAGTGACCTCACTAGGATAGCTAAATTGCTTCCCCAGCAGCGGCGCCAGAAAAAGGGTTGGTACCTTTGATCCGGATTGACATATGTAGTATAATAGCTTTGCCCTAGTAGACCTAGGTTTAATCAAACCTTGGAAAGAAATGCTAAAAGGAAATAAAAAGGACACACCTACAAGACTTTGTTTCTTCATTTTACCTTCGTTTACCGAACCAATCTTGTTTACTGTTATAATGGGTTGAATCCATGGGTGGAGATAGGCCAGGGTTGAAGATCCACCTATAGCTACACATCATATCAGATAAAAGATAATAATAAGCATAGTCATGTGTAAAGTTTTAATAGGTATAATCTCTTGTGGGAAACACATCCTAATACTAGAGCCCAATGATGCAGTGTGCATAGCAATAGTCTTTTAATCCAACCGAGTGCACCATGAAGCAACAAGCTACAAACGATTATCAAGTGTAAAACACAGATCAAAACATTAAGTGGTAATGTTGTTGTGATCCCGAATAGGTCGCTAAGCGAAGACCGTACTACCATTTATGTCACTGGGGTTCATACGAGATCGCCGCTAGCCAAGTATCTCACCTCAAGCCTTTATCAACCTATGGGGTCCTAGATACCTACAAGTCCAAAGATCAAGACAAGAGACAAAGAAACAAAAGATACAAATCTCTATTTCAAACAATACACAATGCTCCCATAGATTAGATGCACATAATCACTACGAGGTTTCTCCCCAACCCGCAGGCCGTGAGGACTACTCACTCATAACAATGATATCAAGGATAGAAAACATCGTGCAAAATACTTAGATTGAAATCAAATATTCTTACAATGATCGCCGAATCACAAGAGATCTGAAGTACAAAGTAATGGCTATGCCTAATGGAGGGGATGGAAGATGGAAGGGATGAACAATGGTGTGGATCTCCTTGGGGTGTGTTGTGATGCAATCTGAGAATGGTAACCCTCTGCACAGCGGCTGAGACCTCAAAATATATATGCGTCTTCACGAAAGTTGTAGGGTTTGACGAGACAGAGCCACCACCACATGGTACAAGCGGACAATATGGGCGGGCCCCACCCGTACCAGTGGTCGTTACGGCTACAGACACCTAGAATTGACTCTACAATTACTTGGTTGTGTGGACTTCCTCAAGAACCTTCACTATGACTCTAGATTTCGCATTAAAAGCGTGATTTTCTGCTCAACACAATTCAAAGCAATGGTTTGCATATCTTTGCAATTATTAGTCATTAGTGGAAAGGATCGAGAGTTTCTTGTCAGCTGCTTGATTAAAAACAATGTTTAAACATGGTGGAAGATGACTATTTTTTGATCCATCATCTAGTATTTTTGAAAAATGGGGTGGTAGAATTTTGAATTATTCCTTTGGTGGTTGCTTCACAAAATGCCCCATTTTTGGCACTCATAAAATGGAAAATGATTTTCCATGCGACGAAAAGGAAAACTTCCTCCTGCAACATTGTTTGCCATCCCAAGTGCACAGACCAATTGTAGCTAGTTTCGAAGTAAAGATATCGAACCCACAGAGAGCTATTGGTAAAGGTCTTTATGCCCCTCGTTACTCTCTACCAAAGTATACTTGTAAGCTATCTTTGATCTCAAGTAAAGGGTGTTTGAAAGGTTTATGGTTGTTTGCAGAAAAGTAATTAAAACAAGTAAAAAGAAAAGAAGTAACAAGTTTATGTGAAAGCGGGGTTGAACTCAATAGGGCTAGAACGTTCTCGGGGATGTAGGATACACCAGTAGCATAGTATTATTGTTATGTGCAACCAAGATAACATACTTCTTGTGTCATGATATGTGTGGAGAGAGCCCCATAATAAGATATTCACTACAACGCTCGTAGGAAGCCACTTTGTTGAGCCAAGTGTGAGATCACCTCTAAATAACCACTGCGATGTCTAAGAGCAATCACCCATACAAACCACCGCAATTAAGGATTTCCCCATGGATATCGTAATTAGCTTAGGGAGTTTCTCTTTAATCCTCCTTTGACCGTGCAGGTTACGAGCCATCGCCAATCTATCAAGGGGCAATTCGGGTACGCTTCCAAGACACGTCCAAAGGATTTCTCCCTCCCTTTAGTCCCGAAGGCAAATCATATGCAGCCGACTACGCATACCATCTAAAGAGAGATATCAAACACAAATCATAATTATATCATAGACAAGCAAGTCATACGGACACAAGAATAGATCATCTTTATTACAAGTTCATAATGGTGCTAGGGTTTCTCCATCTCCCCAAGAACAAAGGAACTACTCACTCATGGAAGCAATCAACAACATCATCATAATCAAATGAATGGATAAAAGTATGATGGTAGATATAATGCAAACCACAATTGGATCTGGAATTACACAGAGATCTAATAAATGAAAGATGTGAGTAATGGTGGTAATGGAGATGCATCGGTTGATGATGAAGGGAATGATGCATTGTCCTCCAATGATCCGCAAAGTAGCTGAGATTTTACCCCAGCCAAGTTCCTCCTTTAGATCCCTCTCAGATATGGTGTTTCGTGGTTTCTGGTGGTTGTGAATGTCGGATCTCCCTCTCATCTTTGCTAGGGAGACATATTTGACGAGGCGGTCGTGATGGCGCCTAGTATGGGCAGACAGTATGGGCGGGCTCCACCCGTACCAGTGGTCGTTAACCATATTGATGCCTCCTCCGATTGGTATTCTTCCAGGTGCGAAGACAAATTCATAAAATGACTTTTATCACTTAGAAATATCATATAATTACACAATATGACACCTCTTATTGATATGTTCATATATTACTCCACGATTTGGGATCCTGTTGAAACAAGAACAAAATAGCGCGCGTAGGCGCGGTGAAATACAAAAATCCCTACTCTATTATGCAAAAACAAAAGGTAAATATGCTTCAATTTTGGACGCATCAGGTAGTATTAGTAGTAGTAGTAGTATAGTGGTAGTGGTAATGGTAGTATTAGTAGTAGTAGTATAGTGTTAGTGGTAGTATTAGTAGTAGTATTAGTATTAGTAGTGGT
Organism: Avena sativa; assembly: GCA_916181665.1. Lineage (NCBI taxonomy): Eukaryota > Viridiplantae > Streptophyta > Magnoliopsida > Poales > Poaceae > Avena > Avena sativa. The sequence continues at coordinate 449,841,089 of OV702295.1, read as the reverse complement.
TGTGGCAGTATTAGTAGTAGTATTAGTAGTAGTGCGTATTAGTAGTAGTAGTAGTATACTGTGGTAGTGGTAGTGGTAGTATTAGTAGTACAACTCATGTGTAAAAGACACAATTTTAGATGCTATAACATGATTATTCTTGGACAATTTTTGATGCTATAACATGTATTCGGGTTAGGGGAGTAATGTCTTCGGGTCGGGAGTGGCAACGCGTGCCATATAGATATGATGGACGGGCTCGGCAAAGCGCGCCATATAGGGACAATGGACGGGCGCGACAACATGCGCCATATAGGGACGATGGATGGGCACGGCAACGCGCACCATATAGGAACGATGGACGAGCGCGACAACCATTTCACACGGTTTTCTTAGCTCAGTGGAGGCAACCATTTCACGCGGTGTCCTTAATTCATTAGCACTTTTCTGTGTTTATAGCATTGAAACAACTAGCAAGTCTTTGTAGAAACTATGGAGCACGACGAAGATCAAGAAGAGATATTGCAGGGTATGATAGCCGGTGAAGATATCACCTCGTAGTATCTAAACGACACCGGTGAGGGAGTGGAGTAGGATCTCGAGCGAAGAGACGACTCTGATGAGGAAAGATACGACTCCGGTGAGCGAAGAGACGACTCCGATGGGGGAACCTTGACTACAAAGTCTGGCAAAGTATATAAATTAAGGCACTGATGACTAGATGGATTAATTGATTTTGTATATATATTAATGATACTTTCTTCTTTTAGACCTTTGGATCGAAGCAATCTTCTAGAAGAAAATGAGGCCCGACAAAAATGTTGGCCTCCAATGGTAGGTTCACGATCGAAGAAGTCGCTGTAGATGGCTGATGGCTCTGAAATATAGCCATCTACGTCCATATTTAAACTGGATATTTCTCATACTTTTGATAAAATATCTCTCTAAACCCTGCCACTAATGCCTAATATTCAGAGGAGTATGCAATCCTTTCTTTTATATTTTTCCTGCGCAGATAATGTCGTTTAAAGGAGGTAATCACTACATTAAAGTCAAAGATACGAGATTTCCAACAACCAGAAGAAACCAGGAGCCGTACAGCGGAGGCAGACACTATAACGACCAACTATACGACCGGAGCAAAATTCCGGCCGTATAGCTCTGGTTGTATAGTTGGCGCCACCACCGTTAGGTCAAACAGAACAACTTTCATGAAGGGACCCCTATATAAAGAAGCCTCGGGCGACGAGAAAACTCTCTCTGACCTCGCAAAAAGTCTCTGCCATAGATCACCACCCGCCTCCAGATCTCAAAACCCTTCTCCATCTCCATAGCCATATTCCACCACTTGTAATAGTAGATCTCTTCTCCGATTGGCGACATTGTAAGACTATTGCCATCAATCTTATAATTTTCATTACAATGTTTATGATTGTTGATCTCATCTCTATGTGTGAGTAATTCTCCTTAGGCTAAGGGCTTCGGCCTAGCCATGTAGTGTTTGTGCATGTTATTTATCATAGATGGGATCGTGTGTTAGTTTGTATGACATGATGATTATTGTATCCTCTCTTGCGTCAATCCAAGGACTTGTCAAGTATCGAAGACCCTGAGGGTTGAGCCAGGTATAGGGAGTATGAGTAATGACTGATCTGCAGGTTGGGAACCCTAGTGACAGAAGGGGTAGTACGGATGTATGTGAGGGATTTGCTTGGGATTAACGGTGACATCACTATGCATATCATTAGTTCTATTTCTTCTATGGATGAGACTAGTAGGTTATTGCTATAAGCGGTTGTGGAGGCAATGGCAATTATGGATGCACTGCCCACATATAATTTATCTTGCTCTAACAAGTACATGCATACTTTATTTCTATCTTTTATTCCCATCAGATGTTTTGCATAGCTACAGGTGAAACCAAACGCCCTATGCCCTCTCTCTCCATCACCGACAACAAGAAAAAGATGCAAGCTATTGGTCCGGTAAAAACACAAAAGGAATTCTAAAACCCTCAAAGGTCCATTAAAGTAACTTCACTACACATTCGCTTCCCGAGGATTCGGTAACCTAGGTCTACTAGGAAAAAGAAGCTATACTACATCCGTAATCCGAATCGAAGGTATCAACCCTTTTTCTTTCGCCATTGCCAGGGAAGCAATAGCTACCCTAGTGAGGTTATTAGGAACCTTGCTAGTTTTAATTGTTGGTTTTAATTTTGTTAGTTTGCTTTCAGTCTTTATTTGATAAACCAAAAAAATAGTTAGCCTTTAAATTCTTGCTTTTACTATTATAATTCTTTGTTTAAGAAAACCCAAAAACATAGGAAATATGGCTGAAAAGAAGCTTGGGAGTTTGGTACTCCCAACAATGATTATTTGCGTAATCCTATTACTTAGCCAGCAATTGCTGCTGATGATTATGAAATTAAGCCCCATTACTTAAGATTGGTTCAACATAATCAATTTGGAGGCTCTGCTATTGAAGACGCATGTATGCACTTGAATACTTTGATTGAAATATGTGATATGATGTGTATTAAAGACGTTGACCCCGATGTGGTCAAATTGCATTTATTTCCTTTCTCTCTAAGAGGAAGAGCAAAAGAATGGTTGCTATCTTTTCCTAGAAATACTATTACATCATGGGTGGGATGTACTTATTTATTTATGACTAAATTTTTCCCACCTGCAAAGACTATGCAACTCAGGTCTAATATTACTGGCTTTAGACAGGAAGAGTGTGAGCCACTAGCGCTTGAATGGGAGAGGATGAAAGAATGCTTAAGAAACTGTCCTAGCCATGGCATGGAAGATTGGTTAATCCTCCATTTATTTTATAATGCTCTTAATCCTATGTCTAAGTCTATGCTTGATACTGCAGCTAGAGGAACGTTTATGGGTAAACATATTACCGAAGCAAAGCATCTGCTAGACAATATGCAAGACAACCATGCTCAATGGCATGTGGAAAGATCAAACACGAAGAAGATGGACTCTATTTCACCACGAGAAAATGAAGAACTCAATGCTAAGTTGGATGAGCTCATACTATCCATAAAAGGTAAGGAAACCCATGTAAGAGACCCCTAAAACAAATATTGAAGAAATAGATTTCGTAGCTCGTACGATTATAACCCTGCTTGGAAGAAGAGTTACAATCCTAATTTTCAGAAACATTATTCTAGTCCTACAGGTAATCCTAATAATAATATGGGAACTATTAATGGTAGTCTCCAAGAAACACTTAAGTCTTTTATAGACTCACAAAATGAACAAAATAATATTTTTGTTAAAATAACGGAGAACCATGATGCTATGCTTGGTAAACTATCTAACCAAGCTGTTAGTTTGAGAAATGATTTACAGGCCCTCCAAGAATGAACGAGGATTGTTGAGGCACAACTAGGTAAGATAACCGAGAGTCAAACTCTCATTCTAGCTAAATTTACAGGTAAATCCGAGCCCAATCCTGTTGAAGAACTCAAAATTATGAGGATCTAAAGGGAGGAGCCTAAAGAACTTGATTATAGTAATGCTCCTTCACCAAGCTACATCATTGAAGATCTCGTAAAAAGGATCAACGTCAAGATTCCGGTGAGTGAAGGTAGTGAGGAAGCTATGTACCAGCACTTTGTTAATCAGGTAGCAATAAAGGTATGTGAGCTTCAGGAAGAATACAAGCAAATTGCTGAAAAATTACATGTTAAACTAGATGACATATTTGAGCCTACTATTAAGATTAAAATTGGAAACGATGAGATAGCTGCACATTGTGATCTAGGTGCAAGCGTCTCAACAATTCCAAAGAGTCTTTTTAACAAGTTAAATCTTGGCTCCTTTGAAATCACTCAATTAAAATTGCATCTAGCAGATTCTACCTACAAACAAGCAGTAGGAATTAAGGAGAAAACTTTAGTATACATTAAAGGCTGTCCCACTCTTATTGATTTTGTTATTGTTGACATGCCTGAAGATGCTACTGCTCCTATTATTTTAGGCCGTCCTTTCTTAAGAACTATTAAGGCTTTGATTAATCTAGATGAAGGGAACATGAAGCTGCAATTGCCTTCGCGGGATCCTTTTGTTATTCATTTCCCAAGAAGAAGAAAGCCAAGCATGATGAAAAGGAGGCCATCACTTTGAAGGCCAATTACTTTGGAGTGGGTGTTCCACTCATCTGGCCCAAGTGAGTATCATCAAGGTCAAGCTATTGACCATAAAAGAGTGCTCCATGGGAGGCAACCCATGTTAAATAAAGGTTTGAGTTAAATTTTTAGTTTAAGTTTAAGATTATGTTTAATAAAGAGTGCTAGAAAACTCCATTTGAGGAAAAGAAGTTCGGTAGTACTTGAAATTCTGCTTTATTCATGCTATTGTTGGTCGACAATATTTATTATCAATTCTCTGTCAAAAACAAGGTATATCACTAAGTTACAGGAAAAGAAATAGTTTTCGAAGAAACATAATTTTTTTGATTCACATAGAGAGTTTAACAACCAACTATATGGCGGGAATAAAAAATCTGGCCGTATAGTTCCGGTTGTATAGATATCTTTGCCATCGACAATTTTTATTTAATGTGTACTGAGAGTTTAACGACCAACTAAACGACGGGAATGAAAATTCCGGCCGTATAGCTCCGGGCGTATAGATATTAGTGCCTCCATACAAATTCTTTTTCAATGTACTAAGAGTTTAACGACCAACTATACGGAGGGAATAAAATATCCGGCTAAATAGTTCTGGTCGTATAGATATCGATGCCTTTGTATATTTTCTTTCGCAGGGACGGATAGTTTAACAACCAACTATACGGCGGAAACATTTTGTTCCGGCCGTATAGTTGCGTCCGTATAGCTGCGCTGCCAGGAGGAAACCCTAATATTTTGATAGAAGGCCAACTATACAGCGGGGAACACATTGTTTCAGCCGTATAACTGCGTCCGTATAGTTGCGTCCAACCACAAAATCGCACGGGAAGGATCTCCAACTCCAAAACTTCAATCCTTTTTGTTTCTTCTACCTCCAAACTCTCTCAAAACCTCAAGAGATCTTCATCTCTGCTCAATTTTGTTGGATTTCCTCGCACACGAGTGATCTACGGTATGTTTCTCCTCCGATCCTCCAATTACTTTTTGCTAATTCATCTTTGATCTATTGTTATGATCAATATAGGGTGAGACCTACTATGAACCAATTGCCATGATTTTCTTACCTAGATTATTATCTTGAGGAGATTCTTTAGTGTGATATGATGAGTAATATGATGTACTTACTGCTGTTGGATCAAAAAAATAAATTTTGCCTTTCTTCAATGTTTTAGATGATGAACACAAGGATCCAAACTTGTGCTCGTGCCACCGCTAGCGCTTCTTGGGCAGTCGCTCAGGAACACATGGGGATACGGTTCAGGGATGAGGCCCATCATGATTGCTTCAACAGGATCAAGAACCGTGAAGTGAAGGCCACCAAGTGGGCTTGCCCCATTATATTGAACCAACTCGGTATTTCTGATAACTTCAATTTACTTTGCAATAGAGCTAGCCTGTAAAACTTTGTGTACAATGATGTGCCCAATTATCGCCGCTTAACTATTGAATTTCTAAGTTCGTTGCAAAGCACTGTTAAACAATGGCAAGGAGAGGATATTATTTCTTTCCGTCTGAAAAACAACAACTCCACTTTAACATTAGATGAATGGTGTGGATGTTTTAATTTGTCAAATAATGATATTTATGCCTTACGTGCATCCTTTACTGGCTTAGAACCTACCCCTGAACAATACTATAATGGAATGATTTTCACTAGTAGAGTGGACAAGGGGAAGAATATTCAACATCCTGCAATTCGCTATTTGTTATACGTTATTGCTAACACCCTGCAGGCACATAATGAGTTCACGAGATGTTGGGGATATACTTTCCGGGTATCCTCATAGTTTCTCACTGACCAGGGTGGCCCACTTCGGGTTAGAGCTTTGCTTCACGGGCGGCCCAGTCAGGGAGAAAGACGGAGTCCAATCCGGCTACGAGAAGGCCCAGAAGACTTACCGACTTAGGCCCATAATGTTACTTGTAGTTCAAGATGTACTCTATAACCGACTCTTAGTCGTAGCCGGATAGATCTCTCATGTAAACCCTAGGCCGGATATCTATATAAGCCGTCCTAGGGAGAGCCTTTAGGGCAACACCTGAATAGTCTACAATCTCAACTCGCACAGGCAAAACCCTTGTAACCCATATTCCGGCTCTGCCGTATTACTGGATTGCTAGCAGGAGTAGGGTCCGTCCAAAGCCGGCGGATTCGAACCTGGGTAAACTTGTGTGCTCACCGTCCCGGAACACCGTACGTCTCACACCCCTCTCTTCCGCACGCCTCGAGGACCCCCTCATGGCGTACTTGTCATCAATCCGACGATAGTTGGCGCCCACCATGGGGAAAGTAAGCTTCGGATCTGCGTTCTGAGCGGAATCTGCAAGAATCGGAATCGGCGAGGCTATCGCTGTCGGTCGCATCCTCTACGCCAGTGACGTCCCTCTCATCGTTCTCGACGAGACTTGGATTCCGGCTAAGGAGACTGTGACTACCTACACAATCATGTCCTTTGGCGAGATCGATGTTTACATCGGTTTTGCTGAACCTGCCCAACCCACCCCAGCGGTGATGATAGAGGCAGAAGAATCTTTTGGGTCCCCTTTGTCCGCGGAGGCGACAGAGTTCCGTATCTCAGAAAACCCTAATCCCACCCAGCCCGCACCAGTTGCGGAGATAGTGGAGAAATCCGAGCCTGAAGAAGACCTAGCGGTCCAAGTCGAATCTGGAGTGGATCTCCCTGGAGGAGCCGGATCCGAGATCGACCCACCCGCGGAAGTCGAAATCCAGGAGGAACATATCAGTGACACTGATTCCGCCTCTGATGATGCTGGGACAGACAGACCTTTCCTAAGGTACACATTACGACGTATGATACTGCAAGGCAAAAGCGCAGATGCAATTCTCGAGACCATCAAAAGTTTCAACATGGCTGATCGCGAAAGCCGCAGGTACCTCAGGAAGCATGCGTCGCACTTTGTCAGGTACGTGGGATTCGGATCCGGCTCTGCCGATGCTGGAGAAAACACCGACTCGGTGCTGGAGGAAATTGGAACAAACACCAACGTACCCGCATCCTCGGATGAATCAATGATGTCAGCGGATTTCCGAAAGTTCTCCGCGGAATATGAAGAGGAGTATAACTCCAAAGCTGTAGAAGAAGGAGAAGCCATGGATGAAGGATCCAGGGAACACTCTCCCAAAGCGCAGTATGACATGGACGTCGGAGATAATCCCGAAGTCTAGATGTCCGAAAGTACCGATCAGAGCTTGACTCCGGGAAATGGACCCAAAGCCGTCTTTGCTACCGGCGCTGCCAAGAAGGCAAAGAAGAAGAAGAACAAAACCCCAGCAAAAGACCCTCTGGCTGAGGAGGTGATTGCCGAGGAATACGAAGAAGACTCGGATGGAGCACTTATCCTAGATGAGCCGAAAAAAGAAGAATCGATGGATGGACACGTGATCACCGAAGGTGCGCATAAACTCATCGATGCTGCATTAACCACACCTATCCCTACAGCTGCAGAACTTACTGGTGAAGAGCTGGACGAAAGGGCCCAAGCCCTAGAAGCGCGTCGTCAACAACTCCTCGATGAAGCCAAAAACATCGAGGTGGAGAAGAAACGCATGGCAACCAAGGACTACATGTCTCGGTTGCATCAGAAGACACGGAAGCGTCACACAGATGACAACCAATTCCCACATATCCGTGCTGTCCTTTTCGGAGATGAGATGGGGAAGCCATGGAAGCGTCACACAGATGACAACCAATTCCCACATATCCGTGCCGTCCTTTTCGGAGATGAGATGGGGAAGCCACGGAAAGATAGCAAAGGAGACTGGGTATATCCAACCCTAGTACAGAATACCGTGGCGGCCCGAGAAATTCTATCGGCTAATCCAGGATCAAAGGAGATCCGTTTGGGTATCAAGCTACTCAACAAGGGACTGGAGCAGCAAAAGGTCGCCCTGTCCAGAAGTCAAAAACTGGTCTCGGATTCCGACCAATGTCGAACAGATCCGGCATGGGCTGACGTAAGACCCCACCGTGTTCCGGAGCAGCATTATCGCCCCGAACGATGGGAGGACAATTATTCGAGAACCGGATCGTCAGGACAGCATCACAGGACTGCACACGACTGGAGCAACGTCGCACCAGCGGCCAAGAAAGAGGCCATCGCTGCTCTGAATCCGAGGAATCCTCCCCGACGAGAATCTAACGATCGAAGGGGAGAAGATAAAGAGAAACATCGGGAGGAGGATCGTCAAAAAATGCCACCTCCTAGACATGCAAGCCGTCCGGCTGAGCCCTACCATGGTGGGAACGACGGACGAAGAAACGACGGAAACCATGCCGGAACAAGTAGGCAGGGGGCTCATCATAGTCAAGACCCTCCCTGGAATCGGAATAATGATGTTCCGGACGGAGGCCGGCGATCAGCCGGAAACTATCCAGCTGCCTCACCCTCTCCACCACACAGTCATCACAACGGCTCCCAAGGAGGGCAAGGAGGACGACATGGCGGAGGAGGTGGTGGCAGAAGCCGAAGTCCGGCTCCAAGGAACCGCAGCCACAACCGACATTCGGGACGATCTTTATCCCCGAACGACGCAAGGCACAGGATCAACTCCAACATAGAGGCTCGGCGCTACGAAAACAATGATATCTACATGGGCCCAAAGTGCTTTGGACCACACATCAGAGCTACAAAATTCCTGGAAGGATTTGCTATCTCAAGACATATCCAAGCCTACGATGGCATTGCTCGGCCAGATACCTGGCTACAGGATTTCTTCCAAGCTTGCTGCATCGCCAAAGGCGAAAACAGCCTAGTCGCAACCTGATATCTCTCACTTATGTTGTAGAAGATGGCACGATCATGGCTCAATGAACTTCCGGAGAACACCATCCATAACTGGTATGACATGCAAAGTGTGTTCTTTCGGAACTTCGAAGGCACATATCGGAGGCCCTGTACGGTCGGAGACATACAGCGTTGCACCTAGAAAGCCGGAGAAACTTGCCGGGACTACCTCGGACGATGGATCGACACCAAGAACTCATGTGAAGGAGTAAATGATCAAACTGCGATTGAAGCTTTCATTGCAGGTCTCCCAATTGGTCTACTGCGCCATCGCTTGAAGTGTGACAAGTTCACTGATTTGGGAGAGATGATAGAAACAGCGAGCAAGTATGCAGGTGCTGACGACGATGCAGAGGGATTGCTCAATGTCCTAGATGTGCCTCAGTCGGCAAGACAACCAAAGCAACAAGCTCAGAAGCACAAAAATACCTCGGAAGAAAAACCCAACGCGGAAACAGCGGTGGTTACTACTGTTTCCGGGTCTAGAGGACGAGGAGGATGTGGCGGAGGCCGCGGGCGTGGCCGTGGGACTTCAAGGGTTCAAGGTAGAGGAGAACAACAACGAGGCAAAACCTACTCTTGGGCCGACATTGCCAATAACCCATGTGTGCATCACCTAGACGCCAATGGGGGCTCGTCCCACACCAACGCTGAATGTCGTTTCAATGACGACATCAAAAGAGATGACACCGCGGGCTACAAAGCTAAGCGGAAGAAGGGAAAGAAAAATCTCGAAAAGGACAAGGAGACCAAGGAAGATTCTGACATGGAGGAAGCTGATGCTTCAAATCCCAAGCCGGAAGAGAAGAAAACTTTTCCCACCAAGAAGGACACTTATGTCACTTTCCTCGGATCTCAACCAGCAAAGGTCAAGAAAGCAGTTCTATACAAGCTCAATGCAACAATTCTGGCTATCCCCCAGTATCTGGACTGGTCGGAAGTGGCAATCACGTTTGACCGCGACGATCATCCGCCTACGTTACATAGGCGAGGAAAATACGCCTTAATCGTCAACCCACTTATTGACGGTTATGGTTTCTCCAAGACCCTCATGGACGGTGGTAGCAACCTCAATATTCTCTATGTCGAAACACTACGCCGGATGAAGATCTTGGAGACCCAGCTGAACCATAGCTCTATGATCTTTCACGGAGTTGTCCCAGGAAGACAAGCTAATTCCCTGGAAGAGATTACTTTGGATGTTACCTTTGGAACTCCAAAGAACTATCAGACGGAAGCACTTTCCTTTGAAGTGGTCCCATTCAAGAGCGCATACCATGCTATATTCGGACGTCCGGCTTACTGGGCTTTTATGGCTCGTCCGTGTTACATTTACAATATGATAAAAATTCCAGGTCCCAACAGCGTGATCACCATTAGGGGAGACCCGAAGAAAGCGCGAGAGTGCAAGGATGGAAATGCCGCCTTTGCCGAAGCCATGCTGCACGCCCAGGAGTACCAGGAGATCAAGAAGAGCATAGATCCGTCCGAGATGCCCGCAATGAAGAAGGAAGTGACAAAGCCAAACCCGGAGTTCAAGGCATCAGAAGAGACGAAGAAAGCGCCGTTGAAGGATGATGACCCCTCCAAGGTGACCCAGATAGGCGTAGGTCTAGGTAGCGCATAGGAAAGCGCGCTCGTCAAGTTCCTCCAAGCATATCAAGACATCTTCGCATGGCAGCCATCTGACATGACCGGAGTAGCTAGGGAACTTGCCGAGCACTCTCTAAATGTAAACCCGAACGCTAAACCCGTCAAACAGTCCCTACGACGGTTTGGCGATGAAAAGCGTAAGGCAATAGCTAAGGAACTAGCGCGGCTCGAGTTAGCCGGATTGATAGAAGAGGTCGTCCACACTGAGTGGTCGGCCAATCCTGTAATGGTCCCTAAAAAGGACATCACTGATTTAAGGATGTGTGTTGATTATATTGCCTTGAACAAGGCTTGTCCAAAATATCCATTCGCTCTACCTAGAATTGATCAAGTTATCGATTCTACGGCAGGCTCAGAACTCCTCTGTTTTCTCGACGTATATTCCGGCTATCACCAAATCCGGATGAAGGAATCTGACAAAGTTAAAACTTCATTCATAACCCCTTTCGGAACCTTGTGTTTTGTTACGATGCCTTTTGGGCTGAAGAACACAGGAGCTACGTACCAACGCATGATGCAGCGTTGCCTTCATGACCAACTCGGACGCAATGTACATGTATACGTGGATGATATTGCGGTAATGTCCAAAAAGAAGGAAACGCTGATTTCCGACTTGGAGGAAACATTTGCCAATCTACGAAAATACAACATCATGCTTAACCCGAAGAATTGCTTCTTTGGAATACCAGCCGGAAAATTGTTAGGATTCATCGTGTCTCAAAGAGGCATAGAGGTGAACCGAGACAAAATCAAGGCTATACTCAATATTTCCAGGCCAACCCGCCTGAAGGACGTACAAAGACTAACTGGTTGCATTGCTGCGGTCAGTCGATTTGTAAGCCGGCTTGGTGAAAGAGCCGCACCGCTATACAAACTCCTAAAAAAGACCAAGGATTTTGTCTGGACTGACGAAGCTGAAGTTGCACTACAAGACCTGAAGAAAGTACTCTCATCTGCTCCTATCCTTGCAGCGCCGGAACCTAAGGAACCGATGTTGCTCTATCTTGCTGCGACAAATAAGGTCGTTAGTATCGTCATGGTGGTGGGGAGACCAGAGGAAAATCAGGAACACCTGGTGCAGCGTCCGACTTACTTTGTCAGCGAGGTTCTGACATAATCAAAACAGCGGTATCCGCACTATCAAAAGTTGGCTTACTGTGTTTTTCTGGCATCTCGTAAGTTACGACATTACTTTCAGGAGCATCCAATTACCATGGTGAGCACATCGCCCATGAGAGATATAATCAACAACAGTGACGCCATAGGATGCATCGCCAAATTGGGCATAGAGCTTTCAGCTTTCGACATTGAGTACAAACCTCGGACAACAATTAAATCCCAGATCCTTGCTGACTTTGTCGCTGATTGGACAGAGACGAAGGAGAACATGATCCTCCCTGAGTCGGAATATTGGACCCTCTTTTTCGATGGGTCTAAGGCTCGAGGGGGCTCGGGGGCTGGCATGGTGCTCAAATCACCCCAAGGAGATAAACTTTTATACGTGTTGCAGATACACTTCACAGCGACAAACAATATTGCCGAGTATGAAGCACTGCTGCATGGAATCGGATTGCTAAGGATATTGGCATCCGACGTTTGATGTGTTACGGAGATTCAGATCTTATTGCTCAGCAAGTGTCAGATATTTGTACCGCAAATAAACACATGGCAGCATATAGAGCTGTCGTGGATGATCTATCTAAATCGTTCGAAGGGTTTGAAGCTCAACACATCCCTCGAGCAGAAAATGAGGAAGCAGATGCACTATCTCGGATAGGTTCTGCGCGGAAAGAGGTCCCGGATGGCGCTTTTCTAGAGCACCTCAAAGTTCCCTCAATAAAGGGAGTAGATGAGGAATATTCGACCAAATCCGACTCACCCTTGATAGCAGTTCTGGCTGTAATTCCCAGCTAGACTCAACGCTACCTCGATTATTTGGTAGATGGCAAATTACCCGAAGATGAGGTGCTGAGCCGGCAGATTATTCGACAAGCAAAAGCCTATACTATTGTTAAAGGTGAGCTCCATAAACGGAGTGTTTCTGGGGTTTTCCAGCGCTGTGTATCTCCGGAAGAAGGACTGGAAATCTTAAGAGAAATCCACGAAGGCGAGTGTGGTCACCACGCTGCAGCAAAATCTTTAGTGGCAAAAGCTTTTAGACATGGATTTTTCTATCTTACAGCTCAGGCAGATGCCGAACGATTAGTCAAGACGTGCAAGGGCTGCCAAAAGTACGCCAAGCAAGCTCATATTCCGGCTGATTAGCTGCGAACAATACCTATAACATGGCCCTTTGCGGTCTGGGGGCTTGACATGGTAGGATCTTTTAAACAAGCTCCAAGTGGATTTACTCACCTCTTAGTGATGGTGGATAAATTCACCAAATGGATTGAGGCTAAACCTGTCACTAGTTGTGATGGAGAAACAGCCAAAAGATTTGTCGAGGATGTTATAATCTGGTATGGTTATCCACATAGAATTATCACGGACAACGGGGGTAACTTCTCTATGGGAGAATTGGCTGAATTCTGCAACGAGCAAAATATCCGGTTTGACATTGCGTCAGTCGCACATCCACAGGCTAATGGACAAGTCGAAAGAACAAATGGTTCAATTCTACAAGGCCTAAAACCGAGACTCAAAGCACCACTACGACGTGCTGCGGGGGCTTGGGCAGAGGAATTGCCCTCTATAATTTGGAGTTTACGAACAACTCCAAACAGGTCAACATGATACACACCTTTCTTCTTGGTCTATGGCGCAGAAGTAGTTCTTCCTAGTGATTTGATTCATACTTATCCTAGAGTGGCTGCGTATATCGAAGAGGATGCCGAGATTTCTCGACAAAATGATCTCGACTTAGTCGAAGAAGTTCACGTCGTTGCTGAAATGAGATATAGCCTATCAGCAGAAGTTACGCAAGTATCATAGCCAGAGAGTCTGAAATAGATCTTTCAATAAAGGTGATTTGGTTCTCCGGCTTGTGCAACAAAGAAAGCACAAACTTTCCCTAGTATGGGAAGGGCCCTTTTTAGTTAGTCGAGTATTACACAATGGATCGTACTACTTAACTGACATGAGGCTAGTCAAAGAAAGACCTGCTACTAAGAAGAGAAAGAGAGCTGGAGGCAGTACAAATCCGGATGAGTTAGACAGACCATGGAATATTGCTCAGCTACGTCCCTTTTATTCTTAGTTTATCCTTCTTTGTAATCATATATATGTACATGTTCTATGAGAAATAAAAGTTTTGGTTGCCTCAAGTTTTTCTGAGAAGTTCTTAACCATCTTATTTCCGAATGATCATGTCATAGTCGAAAATCCCAGAATGCTTGAAAGTACTTTATGCTCATGTTCGTTCTAGTTTAGATTTCCGATTCTAAAACTGCTACCCTCGGGTATAACTCTAAAGTTTCTAGTCTTTATTTTGGTTATTTGTCTGATTGCTAGATGCGGGCATTTTCCGAGTAGTGAATTGTTGGTACTGGAAACCGGCTTTGTTCCGAGTTTAAACTGGTTTAGCAATTAGGCTCCATTGATCGGCAAAGTTTCCGGCAGAAGGTTTAGCCGGCTCACGAAAGGGACAAGGCGGAAAGCCAGATAAAGGATAAGTAGAGACGAAAAAATACAAGTGCTTATGTAAACATTTCAGGCACACAAAAAAAACTCAAAGTCAAAAGTGCTGAATAGATCAAAAGCTTAGCACTAGCAAAATTAAAGTACTGCATATTTACAGATGCATCCTGTTTTTCCGGACTGGCGAAAGTCATGAAGTAGGTCACCGACTTGGGTAAGCCGGTGGGTGCGGGGCTCGGAGGAGGAAGAGTCCGTCAAGTTCAGAGGACCTATACACAAAACAAGTTAAGAAAAATCCGACATTGATAAAAGTCAAAGAAAGAGACAAGTTAGATAGATGAAACATACCGAAAATGACGTCGTCAATTTTGGTCTTCTCCTCCCGGAGACTCTGGAGTTCAGCCCGGAGCGCCTAGGACATATCCTTTTCTCTGCTAAGCTCATCCTTGAGGTCCGAGATTATTTTATCTTGAGCAGCGATATTGCGATCACGCTCTTCAGTAGCCATGGAGGAGGATTCAAGGACTTGAGCTATGCTCTTTTCATGATTTGCCTTGAGCTGGTCCAGCTCTTGGCGAAGCTCCTTGTTCTCCACCACTAGGGTCTTGAGGTTCTCGGCCTCTTCAATCATGGCGACAGATTGTTTCACCAGTGCTGTAAGTCAAAAAGAAACAACAGTTCAAGAACAAATTCGACATTGAAAATACAAGGACAAGGTTTGAGTCTCGGAATGTTTACCTTCGGCCTCATCCTTGGCAACTTTAAGTTCAGCATTCTTAAGCCGGAGAGCCTTGATCTCTCTCCGCTTATCACAGACATTTCTCAGTAAATCCTGGTTATAGGAACATACTTTCTGTAAGTCAGAATACCCAAAGTCAGAAAGCTACTTAAGACTCGGGCTAATATTTTTGCTAATATCAACACGAGCCTTGGGGGCTACACTAGTTCGTTCTTTGGCATCCTAATAAAGCATAAACCTAGATTGTTTATCCTACTTCATGCTTGGGGGCTAGAGGATATGATATAAAATACAATAAAGGAAAAACAGGAGTTAGAATTCTGACTTACATATTGTTCACGGGTGAGTTTATCCAAACCCGCGTTGACTTCAGCAACCACCTTCTCGGTGAGAGTCCGAGGAATCACTGGGGCTGTTGGAAGCTCACCAGTCCTAATCCTCTCGTCGCGGCGGCGCACCTTGGCAAGAAGGTCGGAGAACTTGACGTCCTTTGCTTCTTGCGCTTATTCTTGGACAGATAAAGTACTTTTATCCAAGAATTGCTTGGCTAGCCACTGGATTTCTTCAGCAGATTTCCGAGACAAGCCAAACTTGGCAAGACCCGGATTGCTTATGAGGTTTTTGGCAAAGGTTTCTGCCGAGGGATCATTACCATAAGAGGGTTCACCCTTATCTAGATCTGACGCACCCATGGTGACGTCAGTTTGCGACCCAAGGTTCACATGCCCCGTTGAAGGAGCCGGATCTTCTGCAGTGTCCGAGGAGATCACCGGCATTGCAGAAGGTTGAGGGGCAGGAGTCGGAGGAGCCACAACAGGAGAAGCTATTGTAAGCTTCGTCTGCCGCAGCAGCTTCGAAGGAATCCCTTTCCCTTTGCCCTTGAGGAGAGGTTTTGCTCTGAGAATGTATTAAAGTCGGAAACATTACATCTCGGAAAGAAATTCAAGTAAAGTACAAAGGCGGAAAATTGTGATTGAAAGATACCTCTTCACGACAGGCACCTCCTTTGTGCCGACAGCCACTGTCGGAGCTTTGCGCTTCTTGAGCGCAAGATCCGGCAATGGGACCACTTCTACCTCCTGAGAGAACTCCGGAGGATATCCTTCGAGCAAAGCAAATTCCGACTCGAGGAGGTCAGCAAGCTGAAAAGAAGAAAACGTATCAGTATTGCGATATAACTCAAAGATTGGAACACATAAAAAGGTGTACTGATAGAAGCTTACCGGCACTACGTGGTTATCCACCGTGTGCATGTCCAGGGAAACCTCCGGGATTCTCCTCTCGATCCGCTCCCGGATCAGCCACTTGATCTGGCTTATGTAGCCTTGAGCGGTGTAGGCTTTGGAGCTAATGCGGAGGGAGTCTTTCGGAGACGACGTGATGGAATGCATCAGTCGGGTTCCGTGATACTGGAGGGACTGGATCCGACGTGAGACCCAGCACTGGACCAAGTCGGATCCCTTCAGATCCTTGTGTTTGATCAAATATTCGATCCGCCTCTTAGCTAGGATCAGATCGTCGGTGAGAGCCGAAGAAGCCTCGTCCCAAGAAGGTTGGGCCGTGGCGGCTCTGTCGATGAAAGCCGGCAAAGCAATGGCTTTGCCGGGAGCCGGAATATCCCTCTGATAGAAAAACGTGGTTGGCCATTGTTTGACCGAGTCACTAGCTAGAATTTTGGGATACGCGCGCTCGCGTCTAAGCGAAAAGCTAATAGTGCTGATGGTGTAAGGAACACCGTTAGTAATGGAGTTTCTCCGGACATGAAAATAGTACCGGAAAAGAGTCAAACTCGGCCTAATGCCGAGAATGCCCTCGCACAATGAAGCGTACGCGCTCATCTCTAACAGAGAGTTGGGAGGAAGATGATGGAGTTGAACTCCGTAATGATCTATCACCTCGGAGAAGAACTCCGAGGGAGGAAATGACAAACCTCTATCGAGGTGGGTGCCGAAGTGGACCCGCTTGCCGTCGCGCGGGTTAGGGACGGTTTCCTCGAAGCCTCCCCGCCAGTCGCCGGCGGCAAGAAGCCCCTCCTTCTCCACGTTCTTGAGGCCCTCCTCGTTGAGGGCGCAGGGGATCTAGAGCCCACAGAAGCTCTCTTTCTCCGCCATCGCTTTCATCGCCGCCGCCACCGCGGCCGCTAAGCCGGAGGAGGAAGATGAAGCCATTTCTCCGGTGAGTGTTTGACCTAAAAGGGGCGGTGCTAGGAGTTTTTGGGGGAGGAACGGTGAGCTCTATGCGCGCAGGAAGATTGGGAGGAAAGGAAAAGGCAAAGGACTGGTGGAAGAAGAAGGAAGAAATCCTAACCCCTTATATCCACCTAACTGCGCCAAGATTCGTGCAAATTCTACAGTGTAACCGCCACGCGTCGTGGAAAGAACTGGGAAGGACCCACGCGATGATTGCGTCGCCTCGATCTCCACGCACGCATTGAAACGGCGCCTCGGTTCCACGAACCACGGACCCACCAATGGCCATGCTGACGGAATGCCTGTCAGATGACATGACTTGACCAAGTTTCGGCTTAGTTTGAAATCAAGCTGGAAAATCCGAGTAACCTACTGATAGGTCCGACTTATTTTTTAAGACCCGGATCGTATTTTTGTTGTGAAGTTTCAGGAACCCTTCAAGATTCTGCAAGCCGAAGATCAAGCTAGACGATGATAAATCCGACTTTGGATCTTAGAGGCCTCCGAGGGCAGCTGTTGGGGATATACTTTCCGGGTATCCTCACAGTTCCTCACTGACCAGGGTGGCCCACTTCGGGTTAGAGCTTTGCTTCACGGGCGGCCCAGTTAGGGAGAAAGACGGAGTCCAATCCGGCTACGAGAAGGCCCAGAAGACTTACTGACTTAGGCCCATAATGTTACTTGTAGTTCAAGATGTACTCTGTAACCGACTCTTAGTCATAGTCGGATAGATCTCTCCTGTAAACCCTAGGCCGGATATATATATAAGTCGTCCTAGGGAGAGCCTTTAGGGCAACACCTGAATAGTCTACAATCTCAACTCGCACAGGCGAAACCCTTGTAACCCATATTCTGGCTCTGCCGTATTACTGGATTGCTAGCAGGAGTAGGGTCCGTCCAAAGCCGGTGGATTCGAACCTGGGTAAACTTGTGTGCTCACTGTCCCGGAACACCGTACGTCTCACACCCCTCTCTTCCGCACACCTCGAGGACCCCCTCATGGCGTACTTGTCATCAATCCGACGACACGAGACTCAACGAGGAGGACATCCTAGTCCTCACAAAAGCTGCTTACATCAACTGCGACTTGTCACTCAACTTGGGCGCCATCCTCGTGCGCTACCTGGAGCACCAAGCCTCCCAAAGCCAAGGACCAATCACAGGTGGAGGCATCATCACCGTGCTTCCCACTACCCTAGGCATCGACCTAGATGAGTTGCAACCCGTGCTAGGTGAGACACGTGTTGGTTTCTCCACTTTGAGAGCCTCTAAAATGCTCACTAGGAGAGGTGGTATTTATTATCTGCATATTGCTGGAGCCGGGCGTCTCTACCCCGCTCCTATGCCTAATGGTCTTTTCTCTATCGAGGAGGGACGTTTGCTATATGACTTGCAGGCTGAGCAACACCAACCCAAGGAGGAGATTCTAGGATGAGGACCAAGAGGAGGAGCAAGAAGTTCCTTATCAAGAGGAGCAGCCACAAACCTGGTTCGCCACATACAAAGATTTCCAAGGACTTGGAGGGACTATGGAGAGGATGCATAGCCTCTCTTTGAACCTCCGAGAATCAACTAGTAACCTCTCAACTCAATTTGTGAACTGGAGTAACGAATTTTTCCCGCCACCACAATGATTTGAAGGGCTTGCAAAATCCTAAGCTTGGGGAAGTTTCCTCATGTATCTTTACTTGGCGTTCATTTTCTTTAATTATTTCGAGGTTGTGTTTTTATTTGAGTTTATAAGCACTCATGTTGGTTTCCCCAACACTTTATTTTTAGTTCTTTCTATTTTGCTTTCGAGATTTTCTAGCCGAGCTTTGCCGCCAATTTTCTATTCTTTAAAGTCCCTCTCT
This sequence comes from Avena sativa, assembly GCA_916181665.1. Lineage (NCBI taxonomy): Eukaryota > Viridiplantae > Streptophyta > Magnoliopsida > Poales > Poaceae > Avena > Avena sativa. The sequence continues at coordinate 449,822,141 of OV702295.1, read as the reverse complement.
TAAAAATCACAAAACGATTTCTCCATTTTCCTTATTTTCCCTCTTTCTTTTCTTTCCGCCTCGAGGTCTTCATGTATTTGCAGGAGAGTGATCGACTTCTAGTTTCCAAGAAGCAAATAAAAAAAGGAAGAGAGAAGTGGAACCAAACATGAGAGGTATGCCTTATGCCTCCCCACTTTTTGAAGTTTGAGAAACCCATGCTAGTTAGTAGTAAATGTTGAGATATTATATTGGTAGAGTGAGTCTTTGTATTGTAGTAAGATTTTCGTCTGCATGGGTATTTAATTGGGTATGTTTTGTTCCAGCTCTCGTAATTAACCAAGTCTTGCCTAAAAATTGCTAAACAGTTGTAGTAAGAAAAGGTCTCACAATTGAAGGCTTGGGTGTTGTAGTGCTTAGTCTTGAAGGTTTATTTCTAGAGACACTCAACACCGCTGAAAATGATGATTGACTTAATAGCTCTCTTTGAAAGGATTTGTTCGATTGAATTAATGTTTAGTGGTTTTTGTGAGCATACCAAAGTTTGACTGTTTAATCATAAGAATGATATAGCTTTATGCGTGTCAAACTTCATGGGATGCCAACAACTCCAGTGGCCTACGAACGATCTTCATGGAGGAAACTCCTAGATTTCGGTTATGAGTTGATTAAACACTTGTAGCAGCAATGCTATAGTGGGTAAGATTCTTGGCACTCCCGGGTAGCTGTAATCATGATGGAATCACTCCTCTAGCTGTTATGAGAAATCATTATACAAAAGGAACAAAACCTTAGTGATGCCACGAGTGTCCATCATAGCCCGATAAACTAATATTTTTTTTGGCATGCTCTCAATTACTTAAAAACTGAAATTCTTGAAGGACAATGAATAGAAAAGTAGTGCTTGATAAGTCTTGATTTATTGATGTGGAGAATTGAGATACTCTAGTGTATATGCTTTTCATGACAACTCTCACACTCTTAATTTACATGATTATACTTTATTGATCAAAGGAAAGCCTATGAGTTGATTACTTGACATGGAATAAAGTTTACTCATTTGAATCATCCATGTTGACAATAATTTTGCTGCACTATAAGGATGCATGAAACCCGTATGGTATGCTAGCCATTTCTCTATCGATGCTAAAGTTTTCCAGATTTATGAAGTGGAGGTAACATGAGACTACTAATCATGAGTAAGATCACCATCTCGTTATTTCAGTTTAAATACTGAGTTCCTTTTTGATTTTGTTTTTATTGCTCGGGGACGATCAAGTTTAAGCTTGGGGAGGTTGATGGCTCTTAAATATATCCATCTACGTCCACATTTAAACTGGATATTACTCATATTTTTGATGAAATATCTCTCTAAATCCTACCACTAATGCCTAATATTCAGAGGGGTATGCAATCCTTTCTTTTATATTTTTCGTGTGCAGATAATGTCGTTTAAAGGAGGGAGTCACTATATTAAAGTCAAAGATACGAGATTTCCAACAACCAGAAGAAACCAGGAGCCGTACAGCGGAGGCAGACACTGTAACGACCAACTATACGACCGGAGCAAAATTCCGTCCGTATAGCTCCGATCGTATAGTTGGCGCCGCCACCATTAGGTCAAACAAAACAACTTTCATGAAGGGACCCCTATATAAAGAAGCCTCGGGTGACGAGAAAACTCTCTCTGACCTTGCAAAAAGTCTCTGCCATAGATCACTAGCCGCCTCCAGATCTCAAAACCCTTCTCCATATCCATAGCCATATTCCACCACTTGTAATAGTAGATATCTTCTCCGATTGGTGATATTGTAAGACTATTGCCATCAATCTTATGATTTTCATTACAATGTTTATGATTGTTGATCTCATCTCTATGTGTGAGTAATTCTCTTTAGGCTAAGGGCTTCGGCCTAGCCATGTAGCGTTTGTGCATGTTCTTTATCATAGATGGGATCGTGTATTAGTTTGTATGACATGATGATTATTGTATCCTCTCTTGCCTCAATACAAGGACTTGTCAGGTACCCAAGACCCCGAGGGTTGAGCTAGGTATAGGGAGTATGAGTAATGACTGATCTGCAGGTTGGGAATCTCAGTGATAGAAGGGGTAGTATGGCTGTATGTGAGGGATTTACTTGGGATTAACGGTGACATCACTATGCATATCATTAGTTCTCTTTCTTCTATGGATGAGACTAGTAGGTTATTGCTATAAGCGGTTGTGGAGGCAATGGCAATTATGGATGCACTGCCCACATATAATTTATCTTGCTCTAACAAGTACATGCATACTTTATTTCTATCTTTTATTCTCATCAGATGTTTTGCACAGCTACAGGTGAAACCGAACGCCCTAGGCCCTCTCTCTCTCCATCATCAACAACAACAAAAAGACGCAAGCTATTGGTCCGGTAAAAACACAAAAGGAATTCTAAAACTCCCGAAGGTCCATTAAAGTAACTTCACTACGCATTCGCTTCCCGAGGATTCGATAACCTAGGTCTACTAGGGAAAAAGAAGCTATACTACATCCGTAATCTGGATCGAAGGTATCAATGGTGCCCCGATTGCTCCCGCGCACAACGCAAGATTATTTGTAAGTCAATGCATAGTTATTGTTAGGGACATCATCCTGATCACCATTCGAGGATGGAATAAGCCAAAGGCAGATGGAGTTAGTTATGTGGAGGATAGATGCAAAGATATGCTTTGGAATATGCTCATGACAAATTTCACCCTACCGCTAGAGGTGGATCCACAAAACAAAGTTATAGAGCCAAAATTAAAGGAGTGGGCTCTTAAGAAGATGGCCACACAATTCAAAGACCACATGAAAATATTGTACAAGATGTATGTCCTGTTAAAAGACTCCGGAGTTCACCCGAGCAAATGAGAAGCTAAGAGATCACTGGGACAAATTTGTGGAGTACAAGACATCAGCTGAAGCTGTGAAAAGGTTACAAATAAACAAGGAAAATGTTGCGCTGAAGAAATATCACCATGTTATGGGGACAGGTGGCTACAAGGCTGCTAGGCCTAAGTGGAAGAAAGCTGAGAACGACCTTATTGATAAAGGTATCGATCCAAATACATCGGTGTGGACCGATCGGGCAAAGTCTTGGTTCTACGGGCATGGGGGAAGGTTGAACCTAGAAACATGGAAGTGTATTTATACAAAAGAACATATTGCAATACCTTGTGAAGCTCTTAAAACTGCAACGAAGGAAGTGCAGGAGGGGAAGTTCTATCCCGATAGAGAGAATGATGAGCTGACACACGCCCTTGGGGATAAAGAACACAAAGGACGAACAAGAGGCACTGAAGGCTTCATTTCGTGGAAGCTCGGGTGTCCTGACGATAGGAAGAAATACCCCGATAAAAGCCATAAGAGGAGAAAGGACAGGGAGGCAGACCGAATGCAACAGATAGAAGATACATTAAGGATGCACCATGAGCAAATAAATGCACTTAGTTAGCAAGGTATTGGCCCATCTCAGTGGCATGACTAAGATCCTGCATTCGATGCTACCGGCCCACCATCTCGGCGGAAAAGCAGCATGGCTTCCACGGAGCTCTCGGCTGATGATGATGCACTGATGATGGCTCATCAATAACCCGTGGATGATATCATGGGTCTAGAAAATTGTGAACTACATGTGATAGTTGTGAACATATCCATAAAGGTGGCGGTCGACTTTGCCTTACCTTCTGGACCTAGACCAACTTACCATTGCTCTCCAGTTCTAGATGGCTACGTTGTTGCCGGGGTGGATGAAGTTATGAAGGGATTTGAGCACCTGAACTTGACTTCCCTGTAGGTGAAGGGGATCTGACTGACCAGGGAGAAGCCAGGAAAGGCACCGTTCTATGACGAAAGTAAAACATCGTGCTTCCAAATTGGACGCCAAGTCCACCGACTTCTCCTAGTTGCAATCCAGCTCAATCTTCGCCGCCTCAGCCATCTTCGGTTCGTCTGCAAACTCCGCCGTGTCAGCAGACTCCGCCGCCTCAGCCGTCTCATCCATCTCCATCGCGTCTACAGACTCCGTCGCCTCCGCCGTGTCAGCAGACTCTGCCACCTCAGCCCCGGTTGCAAAAGAGGAAGAGCACCGTCGCTCCAGTAGCTAGTACTACAACTACGAAAAAAATCCTCAGCAGGTACAAGCAAGAAAGTCAAGCAGACTCCTGCCAAGTTAGCTTACGACCTAACTGATGAGTACCTCAAAAAGGTTGTGGATGAAGATGTGAAACGCTAGCTTGCACTGAAATAGCCCCCGCCAAAGCAGTATATAGCATCCAAAACAGTGAAACACTTAGTGGAATTTCTTGAAATACCAAGGCCAGTTGACCTGTTATCAGACTATGACCGCTCTATTATGAGGTCACATAAGGCGAAGGTGGAGCGGTTGAGAAGTACTAGTAGAATCGAGAAAACAATTCCCTATCTTGGAGAATAGAAAAACCAACCGTGCCCTCCCAATGAACATGTTTTCGATGCAAATCCGGGGGTTGCAGAACTAGTTGCACAAACAGCTAGGGATCTTGGTATGACTATTGGTCAATACTTAGGCATGGAAGCCGCACCCATGGCTGAAGTTGTATACAATACAAGTACGGGAAGCCTCTCTTCAGACCTGAGAAGGTCCCATTTCTACAAACACAAATGTGAAACTTGCATGACTGGTATATACGAGCCTCAGAGGAAGGAAAGATCATGCTCATAGTGGTAGTTAGAGAGGAGCGTTACTTCCGTGGAAACGACGAGATACACATTAACTTCACAGAATTATTTTAGTTATTCAATCAAGACTTCCTTGACAAATCTTTCATTAGTTTCTATTGTCTGTAAGTGATTTATTTCTGTAATTAAGTGTCTAGCTCAACTTGTTCATTGCATGTATAATAAAACGGAAATACTAATTCTTACAACTTCGAATGAGTGTTACTGTCTTGTACACATTTGATTTCGTTTACTCGATGTTAAGTGTAATTGATGCGTTATGCGTGCGCATGTTCTACTTTATTCTGCTAGTCACTCAAGTTGACCAAGGAAAATTACTTGTTATGGACTTGAAACGTAAAAATCCTGAGATGGGCGGATCTAATTGAAATGCTCTAGAGGTAATTTCAATCATTATCGCACTATATCGGCATCTTTCGTTCTTTTTATGATATCAAGTAATTAATAACTCTTTTACTCATTTTCTTTGTCGAGAAGGGTTTGGAAATGTTTCATCGAGGAAGTTAGGGGCGAATGGAAAAAGGGGCTACGATTTCGACAACTCAATGTAAGTAGTACTATAGCTAGGTCCTCGCATCTCTTTGATTCTTGTTTCAATACCATTACCATGCTTGATTATTATTTTTATTCAACTCTATTATCGTAAAGTGTTTAAGGCAGGAAGACGGGAATAATTTATGTGGATACTATGTTTGCGAGTACATTCGCCAGACGGCCTGTGAGCTAGGCAGAATTCCACAACAATTTGTAGTACGTAAACGATGTTCACAATCTTATTTTATTACCATCAATTGTGTTGAGTTTCATTTATATATATTAATTTATATATATTAATGATTCCCTTGTTTAAATTAGATCGAACGGACGTGGGACGGTCTCCTACCAAAGGATCGCGTACGAGTAATTCAAGAGGAATTGACGGGATTCTTACTTAAGAAGGTCATAGATCCAACCGAAGAATACCATCTTGAATTTATATTTAGACAATGGGGATCATAAGAGAGATTATATTGTATATGCATGAACGTGTATACTCTATGTAATATGTTCGACCCACGAAGAAAGAGGTCAATTCGATCTCTATATTCATGATGATGTTCTGTAATGGTTCCTTCATTGCTGTATGTAGTAGCGTCGAGTTGTATATATATTATATCTCGGCACATCACTTACACCAAACCTCACCCTCCTGCCGCGGTTGAAAAATGTCCCAAAACTTTGTCGCGGCAGAAAAACACCCCAAAACTCTGCCGCGACAGAGCTCTTTTAGTCTCCTCCACCCCCGCTCTCAGTGGCGGAGCTTCAGCCCGGCATTGCCCGGGCGGCTGCCCGGGCTTCGGCTACTAATCTCCTTTGAGATCTACCAAAAAAGCTTAGTCTAAATAAGATTTTCCTAGGACAAATTCTGGTCCAAACAGTCGCATCTAAACCTTGCCCAGGCTCAACTATGAGGCAGGCTCCGCCACTGCCCGCTCTTCCCCGCTCTAGTTCCGATTGCGCAGTCCCGGTTGCGAAAACCGAGACTAAAAGCCGTTATGAACCGGGACTAAATCCCTGTTTTCCACTAGCCAGAGACCCCCACCTCTCTACAATATCAATTTTAAAGAGTTCTTTTATGATACCCTCAGATAAATCACCTAATGCGCATATAATATTGAATAAATTATCCATCAAAGATATATCTTACACATACTCCCTCCGGTCCATATTAGTATGGACCGGAGGGAGTAGCGTAAGCATGTCTTATTTCTGCACTGGACGGGAGGGAGTAGCATAAGCGTGTCTTATTTCTGCACTGGAAAATACTAGGACGTGACTAGGGAGCATCCAGATGCTACTTAGTCCAACCCGGTATCCATCCTAAAAATAGAAAGTCTATCATAGGTACATCACATGTGCATTTAATTTCATATGGAGATAAATTAAAAGATCATAACTCTTAAACCACTTGTCGGAATTGCGATCTGTTTTCACGGTTAGACGTGTCGCGATGAGATCTTCAAAAGTAGATCCCATTTGTATATGTTTCAACAAACTTTTTTTCTGAAAAACAACTTAGTGTTATGTAAAAGCAACTTTGTACAAAAACTTGTTTACCTTATTTATTTGTATGTTAAGTAGCTAACTTGTTGCTGGTAGTGTCTTAGTTGCAGCAATACCCCTAGTGAGTTGTATTTTATGTAGACTATAGTTGCTACCACTTCTCGAAATAAGTTTTTGTCACTCTAGTATAAAGTAGGCAACTTCACATATGGGGTATACAACTTAGGACTAGGTGATATACGATTTGACAATAATGGGTATGCGATTTAGCACACATGTAAAACAACAATTTACTATCTACAAGTACGAATTACCAAATGTTTGATCAACTCTGGTGTATAATAGGCAACTTCACGGATGGAACATGCAACTTAACACTAGGTGGTAGACAACTTAGCAATAATGGGTATGCAACTTAGCACACGTATGAAGCAAAAATTTACTGTTTACGCACACGGCTTAGAAAATGTGTGATCAACTCTGGTGTAGAGCATGCAACAGATGGGGTATATAACTTAGCACTAAGGTCTATACAATTTTGTAATAGTGAGTATGCAAGTTAGCATATGTTCAAGTAACGATTTAATTTCTAGAAAACACGACTTAGAAAATTGTCGGTGAATAACTTATTTCGTGCCAAATAATACTTAGCTCATATGTGAAACCAAATAATACTACCGGCAAAATACAACTTAACACATGTGTGAATCTTTTTTGCTATCTTCGTGGTCGTCGCCGCGAGGTACAACTCCACCTCAATCCACGTGGATATGGCTGGTGTCACGAGCCACAACGTGAGGCGCAAAAGCTACAGGTAACTAATGGGATGTCACTTTGCGACCGCGGTGCCCATCCCTCGAGGAGCCATGTCAGACAGTGGCGGCTCGAAGCTCCAGTTGGCGGGCGGCATGCAGGAGCAATTCGAGGGAGATGAAGAGGAGCTAAGATATCAAGCACTAATCGATCTGGCTAGAGACATTTGAATCTAGACAAATTTGAGAACATTAATATGGATCGAAGGGAGTACAGTTTCCTTGCAACAACTTAATCCTGAATATTTCAGTACTATACCTAGCAAAAACTGTTCTTTCGTTACTACTCTTTCGGTTCTCACACAAAGCAGTAGGATTCAATTTGTAGCTGGAAGTAGCAAACATAAATCTGGGGGTACATCAACTTAGTTGTATCTAGGATACACCTAGGGAGAGGATCTGATACAACAAAGTAGACTAAAATTGCATAATACAGGGAACATAAACCCATGAGAAAGAATGTAGTACTTCAGCATAAAAAATAGAGCACAGTTGGTTTCACAGCCCAAAAAGTTGCATACATAGGTTAGTATAGTTCTCTAGAAATAATATAGAACACAACTTAGTATGGTGACATAAACCAACTTAACTAGTACCAATACCCAACTTAGGCATAATGATAATACAACTAGAATTAAACCCCATGTGCATCTTGCTCTAGGAAAAACATAACAAATAAAACTAGCTAGATTATAGAAAACAACTTAAACATGGTGGAAGAACCAACTTAATAAGTACCTCATTGGGGTATTAGGTACTCGGTGCTGGTTAGTCCAACTGAACACTCACCGCCAAATATAGTAAGTTTTATTGTAACCATACTGCACGTTGCATTTAGTTCCATACGGAAGAAATTTAAAAAGTCATAACTTTTAAACCATGTGTTAGAATTGCGATCTGTTTTTACCGATGGGCCTCTCGCGACAAGAACTTCAAAACTAGATCGCATTTGTATATGTTTTGACAAACTTTTTTTTACGAAACAACTTAATGTAATAACGAAGCAACTTTATACATAGAGTTGCATACACTATTTTTATTAATATTCTATAGCCAACTTAGACTATGATACAACCATGTAGCAATAACAACAAACAAATTTATAGTACTAGGACGAGTGCAACTTTGCACTAATAGTTGCCTACCATGCTTTCTAATATTGTTGCTAACTTGTTCTCTTAGATAAACAACTTTGTAGCAACGAAAATACAACTACACATCAAATATTGTGCAACTTAGTGTTGTGACGAAACAACTTCGTTCAAAGAGTTGAATGTACTATTTTTTGTTTACAAAGATTTTTTTGGAACATAAATTAGTACAACTTATCACTTCCAGCATACAACTTTGATTTTTCCAGGTACAACCTAGTTTGTAAACAGATGAATCTTTGTATGAAAAAACAACTTGCTTCTGGTGGCGTTTTCGTTACAACCATATCCCCACAAAGTCGTATTTGGTGCAAGCTATGATTGTTGTCACTCATTGAAAATGGTTGCTCTGATTTAGAGCAAGGTAACCTCACAAATGGAGTATGGAACTCACAACTAGTGGGTATACAACTTAGCAATGGTTGGTATACAACTTAAAAATACTGAGTACGCAACTTAGCATGTATAAAGCAATAATTTACTGTCTACAAACATACGTTAGCAAAATATGTGAGCGGACAATTTAGTACATGCAAAATACGACTTAGCTAATATGTGAAACCAATAATACCATGACAAAAACAACTTAGCAACGTGTGAAAAAATAATTTTGTTATCTCCGTGGTCGCTGCCGTGAGGTACAACTTCTCGACCAACGTGTATGTAGCCGGTGTCGTGGGCAATGCTATGATATACAACACGACAAAAATGTAACTTAACGCACATGTAAAAAATAAGTTTTTATCTTCATGGCCGCCGCCGCGAAGTACAACTCCACCTCGATCACCGCGGATATAGTCAGTGCATGAGCAATGATACAAGATACAACACGAGCTGCAAAAAGCCGGCTATGCCCAGCCCTCGGCGCAACCATTAATCAAGCAAGCTAATTTTCTCACGAGATTAGTCGAGCAGGATCGAGGATCGTCAAGATGGTTTGATTTTGTAATCTACCAAGACACATGTGAAAACAACAATGCTGTCTGCAAAAATCAAACTTAACCCACGGATGGTGCAACTACTTACTATATAAAAAACAACTTAGTAGAATTGTGAACGAACTGTTTATCATGGACAAAATGCAATTTATCTCACACGTGAAACAATAATTCCACACCCAAAAATACAACCTAGCTCAATGTACCTACATGGTTCAAACAAAGATACTGGGGCGATCGGTTTATTTGCTTTCATCCAACGAAGCAAACTGAGGCAGCAAGTTCATGGGGCCCACCTGCACACACTCTCTCTCTCCCCAGTTTTTTCCAACGGAAATTTCTGTACCCATCTTCTTTCCCAGTATCCCTTCTCGAGTCTCTCTTTCTCTCCCAAATCCATACCAAAATTCATCCTCTTTCTTCTCCATATCTGGCTAGCAAAAATGGCAAACCCTCGATTGATGTGTCATGGATTTCTGGTTCTCAGTGCAAGACTCCATGGACCGGAGCTCGAGGTCATCTGCGCCCTAGCAGAACATAGACCACCGGGCTCGAGGACAAGGGGCACGCGGAGGGGATCAGTGGAGGGTCGCGTTGCATCGCCAGCATGTGCGCAGGAGGGTGTGTCGTGGGACAGGATGCGTGACGGCGGCCGGCCCATCGTCCCACTGCGTGCGGCCGTGGAAGAGATCCTCCCCGACCAAGCAGCAACCTCGCCGCGTAGATATGAGGAGGCGACGCATAACCGCCGGGCTGCTCGTCGGGAAGGGGCGAGATGCCGCGGGACGTTGGCACCTCTATTTTTGTCGGGACGTGGCTACGGCCGGTTGATGGAATCGATCGGACCGCCAGAAAATAGATGCCGGAACGAGCGAACGATCACCCAAGTGCTTTTTAGCAATTGGGAAAATACTAATACGTAGTGGGATCATCGAGTATTGTGATTTGTGAAGTGAATGACATATAATCAAGTGAAAGCAGGAGGTGTGCAGCGCCAGCTGCAAGCCTGCAAGGCTGCAACATGCTCCACTATTGCCTCCATGAATGGTGTCTCGAAGACCCCACATGCCATATATGACCTCCCGTTCCCCATGAGCAGCAAGCCACCAGAGACTCCTGCGTCTGCATAGGGACTTGGCACGAAGACGACGACGCCTAGCTCCTCTTCCATACCTCGCTCTAAACTGCGCGCTCCTCCACGTGCATGCCACCAGATGGCTTCAGAGTTTGGAGCACTCTCAGTTCGTGCAATACACTACTGAGCGCCTCTGAGTTTGAGCAATACAGTAGTCCTGTCCTAATTATGGGAGTTGGTGAGGCAGCTAGCTAGCAGTGCACCTTAACTGTTAGAGAAACAAACTGAAGAAAAAAAAAATCGTCTAATTGAGAGCTAGCTAGCCCTGTCCTAATTGAGAGCTATCTAGAAAGTATGTCCGATGATGCATGGATGCTGATGATTAAAAAATAGTATAGCAAGATATTAGTCAGTTAAAACAATCTTTTAGAGTGTTGCATCGTATGACCAGTGCGAACTCCTGTAATCAGTTATACTATTTCACACAAAAAAAGACTCCTGTAATCAGTTCTCTACACAGTATATATGACACTATCTAAGAGCTCTTTTCAGCAATTAACAAGACGACTTCTAGTGTTTCTCTTAAAAGATGATTAAAAACACATGCACCTTAAAATAGAAACCTACTACTACATGCTTTGTGTTTCTCCAACTAATCAACAGACAGGAAATCAAACCCCAAACTTCTAGGTATTACAGCTGCGTAAACAACTGTAGCAAGCTGATCTAATTAAGCTATAATAATGTACTATACTCTAAGCACAATCAAGACAGATAGATCGGGAGAAGAGAAAAAAAAAGAAACATAGATTCCTTTCCTCAAAGCCAGGCTAAAAAGGGAGCCACCTGTCCTACCCCCAGTTCAATGGAGGCCCTCTATACCAATCCATTAGATATCCCACTACCCTTTGTTTCCTAGTATAAATCTGCACCCAGGTGAGGGGCAGCACCAGCAGCAAGGAGATGAGCCTTCTCGACTGCTAGTACTGCATATCTGAAGAATCTGCAAATATTTCTTTTCCCCAGCTCAGCGGCAGGTGAGATCCAGTGAACTCTCCATCCCTTTTCTTCCTCAAGGCTCTCATGTTCATCCTGATGAAGCCTCATTTTTACTGCATGTAATTATCTTGCTAGCTAGGTTGCTGAACAGATCGACAGTTTATGGGCTATTTCTTGTCTATGGGTAGCTTTCTCCATCAGTTTGTTCTTCAAGTTTTAACATCTATATCTTCTCACCACAACATAATATGTCTTATTTGTGCATGTAATTTCGTTGCATAGATATCTTTCAGCTATGTGTTGCCTGCAGACATTCTCAATGCATGTGTTGTCTTCCAAGTTTCCAGCATCTATGTCTCCTTGTTTTTCCAGGACTAGATTGTTCTGTATATATCCCCTTCTATTTGTCTTCTTCATCCTCTTTTTAACTTAGCTGCTGAGTTCATCGATGACCATGATACGAGGGATGTGCATTTTTCCCTGCCCTCCTGCAGTGTTTGTTTCCAAGATGGACAATGATGAGGATCCGCTTGATGATGAAAACCCTAGATCTTGGACAGCTAGCAACATCATTGTAAGTTCCAGGGGTGATACCTTAATTTACTTTCGGAGAGGAAATAATGTACTCATGCGATGCTTTTATCTCATTTGCTTCACTCCTCCTACCCAGATCAACGAGAGGGAGGAAGAGGAAGCATCCAACATATCCTTAGTTCATGATCATCACCAACAAAGAGCAGGCGACAACTTCTTAAAGGAAGAAAATGACACCAAACTGTCGTGTGCGCTGTGGCAAGTTCAAGCTAGCAGTGCCTCATAGCCCTAAGATGGTGTTATCCCCACTGAGCTTTCTCTTATTCCTAAGACTCCACCCATATTCTTGGACCATTTTCTGGTTACCCCTCCTACCAGAATTAACGTTCTTGACCTTGTAAGGCCTCTTCTTGACCTTGTAAGGCCCTTTCTCTATGTTTCTCTCATCGCCAGGTGTCTCCAACCCCACTCTTCCTACTCCCCTCTATCCCTCCTGAGCTATCTCCATGCATGTTTTGTCTGGCATTCTAGATGAGAGATGATGTTGGAATAAAAATCAGCAATGTTAAGTACTCTTTATTTCCATGAGAAAGCTATTAATTTTATTTATACTAGCTACAAAATATATATGTAATGCCAATTGTCAATCTGCTCTCCTTTCAACATGATTGTTTGGTACGGTGGTAGTATAACTTTATCATGTTGATCTTGCAACTTGTGTAAACGAATAGCTTGGCATGCCTATTGCTGACTGAGTTCATAGGTGATCATCATGTGTATGTATGCATGCATGCATGAGAGGATCAGGAGACAGAGCGCAGGCTATCTTTTGTTTTGTTATCAGGGCCAACATATATGCAGGCTTTTCTAATCTTCTCCGGCGAAATCATTTCATTGCATTACACCTGCATCTGCAGTCTTTTCTGCTGCAGACCTTTTGTCTTCCCACATGTGCTCGTGTGGTGTGACACCACCAACTGATCATGTGATCTTTCCCACCAAAAGAAAATAAAACCGATCACATGATTGGTATTCTTCATTTCAAAAGTACTACACCAGAGTTTCAGTTTTATGACACGATATTTACAGTTTCAGTATTATACTACGGCCGAGAAGTACATATGATTGGTATTCTTCATTTCAAAAGTACTGCGTGTGTTGCACTGCAGTTAGCCGTCAAACTTTAAAATGCAAATTATGCACTATATAAATTAACCGTAAGCCAAATTTGCTGGCCAGCGCAGTGTACATGTGGATCTTTCGCCGAGTTATTAGCATAAAACTACCACTTTACATGTCAATTTTCCAAACCAAATTTTAGCAAAATGCACTAATTGCGGCTTGATCGTGAATTGACACCAAATCTGACATGTGAGATCCACTTGTCAGGCGCTATTTGCTGGCGTGGACCGGGCCCCACATGTCAGCACAATTAAAAAAATCGAAAAACATTAGAAAAAAAAATTATGCACTATATAAATTAACTGTAAAAAAGTTTAAGCCAAATTTGCTGGCCAGCGCGGTGTACATGTGGATCTTTCGCCTAGCAATTTTGATAGAACCAGAGAGTGAGGTTACCCCGGATCCACACGAAAATGTTTTTGTTGTGCGTTTGTCTCGCATTCGATCTGTTGAATGTGAAATTCATAACACCTCGTTTGGCTCGATGAACTGAATTCAGTCACTCAACGAGATTCCAAATCCAATGTTGTGAGAGTTTGAGTATGATTCTCAAACATTCCAATTCCAACAGTTATGTTTGGATGTCACATGAAAAGTATTCTTTCTATAATACTTCTTTATTTACGTTATGAACACAAATTTAGGATTGCTAAGAATTAACTAACATTCTCCCCGTGTGCATGCTGCTCTAACAAGCGTGTGGATCCCAAGAAGTGAGCCTAGCTCTTGGTTAGGTAAGTGAATGTACTATCCAGCCACCCAGGTTTAAGCCCTCGCGGACGCAGACTTAGGTCCGTATTATTTCAAAAAAAAATCACTATAGGGGTTTCCCCTACCTCATTTCTTTCAAAAAATGCGTGTGGGTCCCATGAATTCTATTGATTCGCTTCTCATAGTAAATAAAGTGTTAGTGATACTCTAAATTTGTGAATAGGGTTTGAAATTCATGGTTCCAATTCTTGCGGTAGCCAAACACTTTAATTTCTGGTAATCCAGTCGCGGTTCTAAAATTCTAGGTTCAGTTCGTGGGAGCCAAACGAGATGTAAGGTGCTTGTTCTTTTTTCCCATCCATGGTCGGGATACCGACAAATCCCTTTGGATCTGACCGGCCTAGGATAAATCTTGTCCACCTTTTAAATTTTACAAATTACAGCCCCCCAATGGAATTCTAACCTGCCACCAACCCCAGACCCACAATCCCCTCCTTCCATCAGGGCAAGTAGGAAAAAACCTCGCTGGTACCCATGGAACCTTTTTTTCGAATCGGTGCCAAACAAGGGGTTAGATCCTCACAAACCAAATGAGTCCTAACCTGGTATCTGAACATGACCTACAGATTCAGGATATTAATATTACCCATGGGTATGGGTACCGGCGGGTACACTACCCATATAGGTAGGACATGGGCATTTTTGTACTATTTGTATAGTATCCATACCAGCTAGTCGAGCTATAGGTAGGGCATGGATACAACCATGTATCCACAAGTATATCCGAACCATACACATGTTTACTTGACATTTGCGCCCTGAAGTTCCCGATCCACCAACCATCGCCATCACATTGCCTGCCGAAAGGCACGGAGTCGGCGGTAGCGCCATCAACCTCGCTCTATCTTCTCTCACCGGATCCACTCCTTTCTTTGTTAATTTCTTCAGCCTCGTGGGTTGACCACAATGCATGGAGGCATCGGTGGGCTAGTACGACATGCTGTGAACTATTGATTTACCTATGGGTAAGGGTACACATCCGGTATGGATGCAAGTAAGTTCATACCCGTGGGTAATTGTATGCATATGATTTTGTACCCACGAGCTACCAGAGTATGGGTATGGTATTGATGTACCCTACCTATACTCTACAAATCGCGACCTTTACTAGATATAGCCAATGGGGTCATTGGCGGAGCTGTCTCGTCGCGTGGTGGCTTTTCCTCCGTAGAGAGCACTTCAGTCGCAGTGGCACGTCGCCTCGGACATCGGGCTACAGGCGGTGAAGATCGGGAGTTGGGACAGCGGTCCTGGGAGCTGGTGGTGGTCCTACCATGGCAGACGGTGGAGGGGGTCATCTCTGAAGGCAGAGACACGAAGTAGTGCGGCCCTGCGATGGTGGCGTCGATGTGTGACCCCGCATCGGCTGCGTGGTGGTGGCCTTGTGCTTGAAATTGTGTGACCATCTGGCGCAAGATTTGGGTTGCATAGGTTGCCATCTTTGTTGTCGGCATGGCTTGCAGGCTGCTAGTGGTGGGGATTGGGGCGGTCGGTCCCGACGGGAGACGGCTACATGTGGGGCTTCTCACTTGGAAAGAATGGTGTTTTCCCCAGTGTTTTCCTTCTTCCAAGTTGCACATCTTCTTGATGTCGGCCTCCTGGTATGGTCGTCGACGAGTTCCGGTCTTCCCATGTCAGAAATCTTCGCGGTTTGGCACATCGTGCCCTTGGATATCTTGATCGGAAAGGATCCAATCATGCGCACCCATATTATCAGCTACTATAGCTTCAACAGGGTACGGTGTGAAGCTTCTCTTTTTTGTCAATGCCATGGGACATGTCCAAATCTAGATTCCCATGGTAGTGATAGAGGTGGAGAAAGTCCTTGCGAGTGTGATTGGAGGTCTTGAAGTTATGGCAAAGTGGTATATTCGACGTGATGAAGATCATGTGTCAGAGTGTTTGATGACTGATACATTGCAAATGTATCTATAATTTTTTATGTTCCATGCTTGGTTTTATCCACTTTCTTGTGTTTTGTTCCAACTTTGGAGTACTTTTCATATGATTTCTTGGACTAACCTATTAACAAGAGCCACAGTGCCAGCTGCCTGATTTCTGCTGTTTTTGGTTCCAGGAAAGTCAGAAAATGAATATTCTCGGAATTGGACGGGACAAAAGCCAAAGTGCCTATTTTTCCGGATGTCATCAAGTGCCAGAATACGAGACGGTGAGGGGCCAGGGGGCCACCACACCACCTGGTCGCGTGGCCAGGCCTGGCCCGCGCCAGGGGGTGGTGTGGCCGCTCCCGGCACCCCCTCGGCCTCTCCTTCCGCCTATATATTGCCCTCGGGACGAAAACCCTAA
Source organism: Avena sativa (assembly GCA_916181665.1). Lineage (NCBI taxonomy): Eukaryota > Viridiplantae > Streptophyta > Magnoliopsida > Poales > Poaceae > Avena > Avena sativa. Next base: position 449,805,606 of record OV702295.1, on the reverse strand, counting down.
GTACCCGATCAAAAATCCACGAAAGAGTCTGTAGCCGCCATCATCTCCATCCCTAGATCGGGAGGGATCTAAAGCTCTTCCCGGCACCCTGCCGGAGAGGGGGATTCACCCTGGAGGCCTTCTTCATCACCATGCAAGCCTCCAGTGTGATGCGTGAGTAGTTCATCTTTAGACTACGGATCCATGTAGTAGCTAGATGGCTGGTTCTCCTCCTTTGTGCTTTCATGTTTAGATCTTGTGAGCTTCGTTCATGATCAATATCATCTATTTGTAATTCTGCATGTTGTGTTTGCGGGGATCCGATGGATATTGAGATGCTATTTCAGATTGATTATTGATTCTATCATGTGTTTGTTATTTGTGATCTTGCATGCTTTCCGTTGTTAGTAGCTATCTTGGCCGAGTAGATGCTAGCAACTCCAAGAGTTAGTATTTATACTCGATGGTGGGTTCATGCCTCTGGTAATCTGGGGAAGTGACAGAAATCTCTAAGGTACGAGATGTGTTGTTGCTACTAGGGAGAAAACAACAATCCTTTGTTCATAGAACAATCGTATTGTTTACTTTACACGCAGTTCGTAAAGCAATAATCTGTTGCTTGCAACTTAATACTAGAGGGGGTTCGGATGATAACCTGAAGATGGATTATTAGTCATAGATGCAGTTGGATGGCGGTCTATGTATAATGTTGTAATGCTCAATCAAGTCTCAAAGGAGTCAAAATGATTAGTATATGCATGTATTGCTTTCTCGGTGTTTGTCAATTGCCCCGCTGTAATTTGTTCACCCAACATGTTATCTATCTAAGGAGAGCCACCTCTAGTGAACTATGGATCCCGGTCCTCTTTCTTTACATACAATCTATAAACTGTTTACTGCTTTGTGTTTACTTTCTGCAAACTTTTACTTCTTTCCATTCGATACGTTTAATCCTTTGGTTACCGCAAAACACGGTGAGATTGATAACCTCATCGCAAGTTGGGGACAAAGTTCTGTGGTTGTGTTGTGCAGGTCTCCACGTTGCTACTAGCACCGGTAGTGCCCCCTGCCAAAGCTCAGCTAGTAACACCTTTGAGGTGTTTCCTTGCTCCTACTGGTTCGATTAAACCTTGGTTTCATAACTGAGGGAAACTTGCTGTTGTGTTCATCATACCTTCCTCTTGGGGTTCCCAACGAGCTCTACATCAACCACGCACCAGCACTTTTCTGGGCGTCGTGCACTGAGCCATCAAGCATTTTCCTGGCGCCGTTGCCGGGGAGTCAAGGACATCTTCAAGGGGAGTCCCTCATAACCAATCTCTTTACTTTGTTATTTTTGTTTTTCTTAGTTTCTTTTTTGCTTTGTTTGCTTGTTTTGTTATCAAAAACACAAAAAAAATAGTTTTACTAGTTTGCTTTCTTATTCAAAAACACAAAAAAATTAAGTCTCCTTTAGTTGTCACCTCTTCCTTAGCTCACCATGTTGATCCCTACATTCACCCTGAAAGACCTTCCAATTGGTAGTGGTTCTATAATTGGGAAAGATAACATTGAAAAATTCTTTAATCATGTTAGTAAGCATGAAGATACTAAGGATAGATCTCTTGTAGAACTTGCTCCAAACTATGAGTTTGCTGCAGCTTCTTCAATTCACATGTTAGAAGCTAGGTTTGTTAACCCCAACCCCTTAATGCAAGTAATGTTTCTTAAGCTTAAAGAAATTGAGGATCCTGAAAAGAGGGATTTCATTTTAGAAACTTTGTTTAAGGAGTTCTATGATGTTGCCAAGGAAGCTAGGAAAGTCTTTGAATGTTTCAGTATGCTAGGCTCATGTGTAGATGTTGTTGGTACACGAGAAAAGATGAACAAAACCGAACCTAATGGGGAGGAACCTAAGATACCAACACCCTTTAAACTAATAGCAATACATGATGCCATAGAAAAGAATCTTGATTGGATTGTTCCTGCAAACCCTTTTGATGAGAATAGTGAACCTAAGAGCATTGAGAGAGGATCCTCTAGAACTTATTTAGATGATATACCTTGCCTTGTTGAAGATATTTCTGGTATTAATCTTAATGTTTCTTCATTTGAGAACACTTGATTCTTTTTCTTGCTTCTTATGCCTAACTTAAAAGCGTTAAAGAAAAGTACTTATTGGGAGATAACCCAAAAGTTTTAGATGAGTCTTGGAAGTTATTACCTCTGTAATAACCTCTCCTTATCCTTTTTATTTGCTTTTTGTGCCAAGAGTAACCTCTAATGAGAGAGAAGTAATGATTGGGAAAGTTGCTGTCCCGAAACAGATTTTTGTGCTTCACCATAAAAATTCGTGAGAGAGCTCTGTATGTCGGATTGAGCTGTAATTTTTTGTGCTTCTGCCCCAGGTTGTTATCTAACTTTAGTTAGTTCAATACTTTTTGATTTGAGCAACAGAAGGTCTTCGAAAAAATTCGTATTTACCTGCTGGTATGTTTTGACAGATTTCTGCCATTTTCTGCATTTGCTTCTTGTTAGTTCCTTTTTGAGTTCTTTTGGGGAATTGAGCTTTTTGAGGGAAGTGCTACAGTAGCTAGTGTTCTAATGGAAGTTTATTTGGTGTTAGAACTGAACCTTAAGACTTATTTATCTTGAGTGCACTAATGTTGCTAATAAAGATTGTGTGAAGTTTTGTATAAAGGAAAAATTCCAGGTGTATGGAAGGAATGAGTAATGAGATAAAGAATGGACTAAAGCTCAAGCTTGGGGATGCCACGCGTGTCACCCCAAGAAATATCCAAGAAGTACAAGCGTCAAAGCTTGGGTATGCCCAAGGCATCCCCTTCTTCGTCAATAAAAATCCCAGGTTTCTTCCAAACGCTTCATTTTTATTGTTTCATGCACAGTTTTGTTGTTCTTGGAGCGTCTTATTTTTGTTTTTTTTTTGTTTTTTTTTTTGCTTTTTTTTGCTTATTTTTCTGAATAAATTGGTTGGACCCCCTCTTTCATCCATTGGTTTGCAAATAGTTTGGTTTGGTTTGGAAAAGAGTAGGAAAGTTTATGCTTATGTGGTAAAAAGAGCTCGTTTTTGACTGTGGCCTATGCTCTGTCATGCCATGCTTGATATTGTTTTGGCTTTATGCTTAGTATTCTTTATTGTAGCATGACTTGTTATAAACAATTGAGATTGCTTAACGTGCCTTGGATGAATCATGCGTTGTTTTAACATATTAAAGCATAGTATAGTGGTATTCTCCTTTGATGCTTTATTTGGGTTGACTTGGCGCATGCTCACACCATGTTATGACTATCTCAAGTCACCATAGCCTTTATGATCCTTTAGTTTTCAACTTTTACTATCACTTTATGCTTTGATCAATGATGTTTTGTCGCTCTGCCATGATTATGGCCATTATTGCTCTCTTAGTTTGTCGCTCCCAGTCTTTTGCTAGCCTCCACAACAAAGTATGAGTTCCACTCATGCATCCAACTCCCTAAACCAAGTTATTCCAAAGAGTCCACCATACCTACCTACTACCTTATGCTATTCCAAGTATATTCATGCTTTTGTTTACCTTCCAAATTAAACTTGTTATGAGAAAACTAGTGATTAAAGCTCTCACGAACTTGATGGCAAACTTTACTTATTTGCATCTAATAAACTTGAACCATTGGGTCCTTCTTTGTTGCGTATATGCTTGCGCTTTATAAGTTGAAATTAGCAGAACCATGTTTCATGGGGAATGCTTTCAACATTGCACTTGTACTTTATACCCCGTTGATATCATGTTCTTTTGCTTACGATCCCGGCGGTGTGAAATAAAAGTAGAACTTGTAAGATCATGGAGTTTGTATGTGTGTTAGAGAAACGCCAGGCCGCTAGCCTAAGCCATGCCTAATCATGGTGGAAACTTGCAGCATCACCATAATGGGCACTCTATGAAGCATCCTCAATAAAAACCTATGCAAATAGCAAATAAAAAGATCGCTGAGATGCTCATTGTCTGCTTGCCTTGTCATTTTGATTATGGGAAAGCTCCCGTATCATGTGCAAGGGGTACCCCCTTGGCGGTTCTTAATGATACACATGTACTTACAATGACAAGAGCTTACTCGTGACTGATGTTGAGTAGCATGAGGATCGGTCTTCGTAAGTAAGGGGCATGAGATTTCGGTTTATAACTTGTCAAGCATATCCTCTTAGTTGTGTTACTTTAACCTTAATCACCTTAAAGATGCTTATGATAGGGGCAATGAGAGCTGAAAGCTATAAGTACCATAATTTTTGAAATCTCTTTATGAGACTTGAATCCCTACTTCCTTTTATAAAGGCCTTTCTTCCACCATTATATTGAGTCTCCACCTTCTATCTTTATGCACCTACATTGAGAGCATAGTGGCCATTCTTAGTTCTATGTCCATTGTCCCAAGACTAGTTGATTGATGCATACTTGTTATTGCTTGTTTTAAACTATTGTATATAGTCACTCTTATGAACTTTGAAGGTGTCCTATGCATTTATATTTGCTACTCTATTGAGGGACAAGCTGAATACTATTATGCTATGTTTTCTTTATGTGAAACAAACAAACGTCTTGCAAAGCATTGTTATTCATGAATCTTTTGTTTGTGCCTTTTCATGTTTTCTTTTGCTTATTGCTAGAACTTTGTCTTTCATGTTATGATTGAAGTACTATGATCCCAGCTTTGAATGTTTTGCAAATACCCGATCAAGTTTATGATGGTGCATGTCACCTCAAAAATTATTCTTTCTTTTTATCACTTACCTACTCGAGGACGAGCAGGGGTTAAGCTTGGGGATGTTGATACATTGCAAATGTATCTATAATTTTTGATGTTCCATGCTTGGTTTTATCCACTTTCTTGTGTTTTGTTCCAACTTTGGTGTACTTTTCATATGATTTCTTGGACTAACCTATTAACAAGAGCCATAGTGCCAGCTGCCTGTTTTCTGCTGTTTTTGGTTCCAGGAAAGTCAGAAAATGAATAGTCTCGGAATTGGACGGGACAAAAGCCAAAGTGCTTATTTTTCCAGATGTCATCAAGTGCCAGAATACGAGACGGAGAGGGGCCAGGGGGCCACCACACCACCTGGCCACGCGGCCAGGCCTGGCCCGTGCCAGGGGGTGGTGTGGCCGCTCCCGGCACCCCCTCGGCCTCTCCTTCCGCCTATATATTACCCTCGGGACGAAAACCCTAAGTACCCGATCAAAAATCCACGAAAGAGTCTGTAGCCACCGTCATCTCCATCCCTAGATCGGGAGGGATCTGAAGCTCTTCCTGGCACCCTACCGGAGAGGGGAATTCACCCTGGAGGCCTTCTTCATCACCATGCAAGCCTCCGGTGTGATGCGTGAGTAGTTCATCCTTGGACTACAGATCCATGTAGTAGCTAGATGGCTGGTTCTCCTCCTTTGTGCTTTCATGTTTAGATCTTGTGAGCTCCGTTCATGATCAAGATTATCTATTTGTAATTATGTATGTTGTGTTTGTGGGGATCCGATGGATATTGAGATGCTATTTCAGATTGATTATATTCTATCATGTGTTTGTTATTTGTGATCTTGCATGCTTTCTGTTGTTAGTAGCTATCTTGGCCGAGTAGATGCTAGCAACTCCAAGAGTTAGTATTTATGCTCGATAGTGGGTTCATGCCTCTGGTAATCTGGGGAAGTGACAGAAATCTCTAAGGTACTAGATGTGTTGTTGCTACTAGGGAGAAAACAACAATCCTTTGTTCATACAACAGTCATATTGTTTACTTTACACACAGTTCGTAAAGCAATAATCTGTTGCTTGCAACTTAATACTGGAGGGGGTTCGGATGATAACCTAAAGGTGGATTATTAGTCATAGATGTAGTTGGATGGCGGTCTATGTATAATATTGTAATGTCCAATCAAGTCTCAAATGAGTCAAGATGATTAGTATATGCATGTATTGCTTTCTCGGTGTTTGTCAATTGCCCCGCTGTAATTTGTTCACCCAGCATGTTATCTATCTAAGTAGAGCCACCTCTAGTGAACTATGGATCCCGGTCCTCTTTCTTTACATACAATCTATAAACTGTTTACTGCTTTGTGTTTACTTTCTACAAACTTTTACTTCTTTCCATTCGATACGCTTAATCCTTTGTTTATCGCAAAACACGGTGAGATTGACAACCTCATCGTAAGTTGGAGACAAAGTTCTGTGGTTGTGTTGTGCAGGTCTCCACGTTGCTACTAGCACCGGTAGTGCGCCCTGCCAAAGCTCAGCTAGTAACACCTTTGGGGTGTTTCCTTACTCCTACTAGTTCGATTAAACCTTGGTTTCATAACTAAGGGAAACTTGTTGTGCTCATCATACCTTCCTATTGGGGTTCCCAATGAGCTCTACATCAACCACACACCAGTGTTTTTCTAGGCGCCGTGCACTGAGCCATCAATGACTTGCAATAGTGGCCACGTCAAGAGGGGTGGATTCACTAGAGGACAATATTTTTGGTGGTGCTTCTCGAGTACCGAGTCGAGATTTCCAGGGTGAAAACGGCCTTTATTGATTGTACATGGAAATGATCTTGTTGGAGACATTGTTTTGGGAACTCAGATTTTCTCGAGGTGAAAACCTATGATCTTCGACCGACGATGACAACACATGTGCATTATTCCCTTCTTGGAGACGTTGCTTTTGCAGAACCTGTTTTGTAGTCTAGGTATTATCTTGGTGGTGGCTAGAGTGTTGCTGTTGCAAGTGATTGATCACCGCGGTATGGTATTTTTCTTTTTTTTATTTACTTTTTTCAGCACTGTGCATCCTATTTTCAGACATCTCGTTATTGTAGAGGCTGGATGCAATTGATATCTTCACGATATTAATATATTTCCTTTGTCAAAAAACCGTGTCTATAAGATCTATGGTAAATAAGAGGCTATTTCTGCGAGGGGTATAGTTTTTGGATATTTTATTTTAGTTCAATTACTGAATTCCAAAAAATTAAAAAGGACTAAAAAAGTTTGACCTCGTGACATGTCAAATTCTATAAGAATTAAAATAAAAAAATGGGCCCATAATATGCTTGGTCGCAGAAAAGAGAAAATACTGGAAAGAGTATGTGTTTTTGTCAAAGTCATAATGTACTCTGTGAGTCAGGAAAATAAAATGAGGTTGGACCAGGTGAATATTTTTCGTTAGAATTGGATGCGTAACATTGATAGAATCATATACTATAGTTTTAAATCTAATAAATCAAAGAAGCTCCATAAAAATCATTCCAATCAAGAGATATAATCATCTAAAACTTTTACTCCCTCTTAGTAGCTGATTTAGTTCAAAGTTGTCGACACTTACTGTTACAAATTGTTCTCGAAACAGCTTTCACCCAGCTATATTAATATATCAACCAACCACACGATACAATAGTTCGAAGCCAAGAAAACATTGGAGCAACAACAAAAACTTTCCCAAAAGGAAAAAAATGAAGCTAACCACGGATCGACTAAGCGACAAAGACTCAATACCGTTGCACCATCCGTCTTTTTCCCAGCACGCTCCAAGCAGTCCAAAGCGCCTTGTGCCAAACATAACCTACAAGAGGGGAGCCATCAACACAACGCCGCTGCTCGGACCAGCGCACTGGACCTAGTGTTTCCCCTGGGTAAAGTAGAATGGGATCAAGTCCTTATGTTTATATTGCTATAACATCATACAAAGTAGTCTTAGTCCTTAGACCATGAGATCATGTTAATTGCTAACACCGGAAGAGTATCTTGATAACATCAAACGTCACACCGTAACAGGGTGACCATAAAGGTGGGTTCAGTGCTATGAAGGTGTTATGTTGAGGCTCATGGATCAAGAGTGGAATTTGTCAATCCCGATGATGGATAGATATACTCTGGGCCCTCTAGGTGATATCACATTAAGATAGCTTGCAAGCAAGTGATGTGATCACTAGAATGTTATATCACGGGAACGAGAAAAGAGTGCATGTCGGTAACGAGATCAAACTAGGTATTTGGATACCGATGATCGAGTCTCGGATATGTATTATATCATGATACAAAGGGATTAAATTGCTGACGTTAAAGGTTCTCACGATCACAGAAGTCATCGTTGAATATGCAGGAGTCAGTATGGATCTCCAGGTCCCGCTTCTGATTATTGATCTGAGAGGAGTCTCAATCATGTCTGCATTATTCGCAAACCGTAGCGTGACACACTTAAGGGTTGCCGGACACCATTTAGGAGCACATATGTTCCAGACAAAAGGTTTGCAAAGCGCAGGAAATGTTTCGATAGAAACAGGAATTGTTTCGATAGAAACCGGAATTGTTTCGGGTGAAATTGCAGAAAGTGGTTCTGCATGTGATATTGAAATGCTGCAAGGGGTTTTATGTGAATGTTTGTTAATTAAAGTAATTAACAAAATTCTGAATAAAATAAATAAAAGAGTTTTATTAATTGAGAGTTGCATTTAATTTGGTGGAAATTAAATACATGTGAGTGGGATTTTGGGTGGAGGCCATGTTTATGTGAGTGGAGGTTCACCACATGAATGAAGGAGGGGAGGAGTCCCCCTCCTCATGCGCCGGCTATGGGAGGGGAGGGGTCTCCCTCCCTCCTATATAAATCCCCCCTCTCCCCTCTCACAAACCACACCTCCTCGTGTAGGATCTCTCTTCCCCTCTAGATATTCCCCCATGGTCTCGTATTAGCGAGATACATGTTCCCGGTGGCCTTGCGTCTGGAAGGAGTTGCTGCTTCCGCTGATTCGCTGGAGCGAGGAGGTGGAGGTTGTCCGGTGGCTTGAACATGTGTGCGAGGACGGATGCGCTGCTGATTTGCGGCGCTCGGACTTCCACACGATCTTGAGATCGGCAAGCGTACGACTACATCAACCACGAGTTCCTACTCGTTAACAAAACTCGTTGTCTTCGAGGGTAAGTTCTCCATGGATGTATGTCCACCCGTTGCTCTGTATCTAGTAGATAGATCTTGGCGTATAGTTCTCATCGTAGGAAAATTTTTGTTTTCTATGCTGCGGACCCAACAGTGGTATCAGAGCCTGATCTATGCGTAGGTGCTTTGCACGGGTAGTACACATATGTTTATATGTGGGCGATGATGATCATGTTATTGCATCTTCTATGTACTTTGGATATTGGTGGCATAGTGGGATGAAGCGGCCCGGACCAACCGTACATGTCATCGCACATGAGACCGGTTCCACGACTAACATGCAACTAGTTTTGCATAAGTGGCTAGCGGGTGTCTGTCTCTCCTACTATAGTCAATATCTGATTTACAACGAGTTGCTAATAACTTGGTTATCCTCGTTGTGGTTCATGTTCGTAGGTAAGACCGATTCTATCTCCGAAAACCCTAAGCCACGTAAAACTTGCAATTGATAAATTAGAGGCGTCTAGTTTAGATCGTTGCTAGGCTAGTGTCTTGATATGGTATTGTTGTAAGTAGATGTATGATAGATACTCTTACAACTCACTTAACGTGTAAGTTCCATAGACCTTGGCCTTACACACAAAGGAACGATAGAGATCATACCACGATGCAAATGATAGAGATCAAATGCATGGACCATATCACCTCACTTCACACATTAGATGTTAGCATCTTATATTGCTAGTTTGGCGCTTTTGGTAGCATTATAAGATGATCCCTCATTTAGATACCAAGATAAAATATGTTCTTCCTTAAGTATGCACCGTTTTGTGGACCGTGTTTTGAGGCATCACGTGATGATCGGGTGTTCTCGACTCTACGCTTTCATACAACGGGTGTAAGACAGTTTTACACACGCGAATACTAAGGTTCTTACTTGACGAGCCTAGCATGTATAGACATGGCCTCGGAACACGGACCGAAAGGTTAAGCATGAGTCATATAGTTGATATGATGCCCATATAGATGCTCGCCTTTGAAGCTACACCGACTCACGTGATGATCGGACTTGGTGTAGTGGATTTGGTTCATGTAATCACCAAAAGGACACGAGGGATGTCGTTTTTGAGTGGGAGTTCAGTAGTAATTTGGATTAGTTGAACTCAATCTATCATAAACTTAGTCTAAATATATTTTACAAATTTTGTTGTAGATGGCACCGCCTGCTTTTAATTTCAATGTGTTCATGGAGAAAGAGAAGCTTGCTGCGAATGGTAGCAACTTCACCAACTGGGCTATGAATTTGAGGATTCTCCTCACTGCTGCACAAAAGCAATATGTGCTAGAGGCTCCGCTAGGCCCCCCACCAGCTCCTGATGCCCCTGACGAGGAAAAGAACGTCTATATAACTCATCAGGAGGACCACAACTTAGTTCATTGCGGCATACTGTATGGGCTAGAGCCAGAACTTCGAAAACGTTTCGAAAATGGCAATGCCTTTGATACCATGGGAGAATTGAAAATGATTTTCGATACCCATGCTGCCGTAGAGAGTTATAATGCTTCTGAAAAGTTCTTTAGCTGCATGATGGAAGAGAACAGCTCCGTTAGTGAGCACGTACTCAAAATGTCTGGGTACGCTGATAAGCTTGTGTCCTTGGGAATAACGATTCCCATTGACTTAGGCATGCATCGTGTTCTCCAATCTCTGCCACCTAGCTACAAGAGCTTCGTGATGAACTATAATATGTAGGGCATGAAGAAGTCTCTTCCCGAGCTTCTGTCAATGCTTAAGACTGCAGAAGTGGAGATTAGGAAAGAACATCAAGTGTTGATGATCAATAAGACCACCGGTTTCAAGAAGGACAAGAAAGGCAAGCATAAGGGAAAGAAGGGCGGCAAATCTATTGCCGCACCTGAAAAGAAACCACGAGCTGGCTCTAAGTCTGACACCGAGTGCTACTATTGCAAGGGGACTGGCCATTAGAAGCGCAACTGCCCCAAGTATTTGGCAAACAAGAAGGTCGGCAAGGCAAACAAAGGTATATGTGATATACATGTTATTGATGTGTACTTGACTAGTACTCGCAGTAGCACCTGGGTATTTGATACGGGATCGGTTGCTAATATATGTAACTCGGTTCAGGGGCTGCGGAACAAGCGACAACTAGCAAGGGATGAGGTCACGATGTGGGTCGGCAATGGATCAAGAGTTGATGTGATCGCCGTCGGAACGCTGCCTCTTCATATGCCGTCGGGATTAGTTATAAACCTGAATAATTGTTATTTGGTGCCTGCACTGAGCATGAACATTGTATCCGGATCGTGTTTGATGCAAAGTGGTTATTCGTTTAAGTCTGAAAACAATGGTTGTTCGATTTATATGAATAATATCTTTTATGGTCATGCACCTGTGTTGAATGGTTTATTTCTGTTGGATCTCGATAGTAGTATTACGCATAATCATAATGTTGATGCTAAAAGGATTAAACTTGATAATGATATATCTGCATATATGTGGCACTGCCGTCTAGGTCATATTGGCGTTAAACGCATGAAGAAACTCCATTCTGATGGACTTTTGGAATCACTTGATTTTGAATCATTTGATTTTGAATCATTTGATACATCTGAACCATGCCTTATGGGCAAGATGACTAGAACGCCATTTTCCGGTTCAATGGAACGGGCGACAGATTTATTGGAAATCATACATACTAATGTGTGTGGACCAATGAGTGTGTCGGCGCGAGGTGGATATCGTTATTTTGTTACTTTCACAGATGATTTGAGTAGATACGGGTATATCTATTTGATAAAACATAAGTCTGAAACCTTTGAAAAGTTCAAAGAATTTATGAATGAAGTGGAAAATCATCGTAACAGAAAGATCAGATTTTTGCGGTCCGACCGTGGAGGAGAGTATCTTAGTTACGAGTTTAGCACACATATGAAAGACTGTGGAATAGTTTCACAACTCACGCCTGCCGGAACACCACAACGTAATGGTGTGTCAGAACGTCATAATCGTACTTTATTGGATATGGTTCGATCTATGATGTCTCTGACTGACTTGCCACTGTCATTTTGGGGTTGTGCACTAGAAACCGCTGCATTCACTTTAAATAGGGCACCATCTAAATCCGTTGAAAAGACACCGTATGAATTATGGTTTGGAAACAAACCTAAGCTGTCATTTCTTAAAGTTTGGGGATGCGATGTTTATGTGAAGAAACTTCAACCGGATAAACTCGAACCCAAAGCGGAAAAATACGTCTTCATAGGATACCCTAAGGAAACGATTGGGTATACCTTCTATCACAGATTCGAGGGAAAGGTCTTTGTTGCCAAGAATGGATCCTTTCTTGAGAAGGAGTTTCTCGCGAAAGGTGTGAGTAGTCGGAAGGTAGAACTCGAAGAGGTTATTGAATCTTCTCTTCATGAAATGGCGAGTAGCGCAGCACCGGAAGTTGTTTCGGAGTTGACTTCACCTAATGAAGAGAGAGCTAATGATATTGATCATGAAACTCCGAAAGAGGACACTACCGAACCTCGCAGGTCAAGCAGGACACGTGCAGCTCCTGAACTATACGAAAATCCTGTTATGAATTTCATGATTGATGAAATAGATGACCCTGCGACGTATGAAGAAGCAATGATGAGCCCTGGTTCCAACAAATGGCTAGAAGCCATGAAATCCGAGATGGAATCCATGTACAAAAACCAGGTTTGGACCTTGGTGGACTTACCTCACGATTGAAAGGCCGTTGATAATAAATGGATTTTCAAAAGAAAAACGGATGCTGATGGTAATGTAACCATCTATAAGGCTCGACTTGTCGCAAAGGGGTTTCGACAAATTCAAGGAGTTGACTACGATGAGACATTCTCTCCCGTAGCGATGCTTAAGTCGGTTAGGATTATGTTAGCAATTGCTGCATATTTCGATTATGAAATATGGCAGATGGATGTCAAAACTGCGTTCCTCAATGGTAATATTGAAGAAGAGTTGTATATGATACAACCTAAGGGTTTTGTCGATCCTAAGGATGCTGATAAGGTGTGCAAACTTCAGCGATCCATCTATGGACTAAAGCAAGCATCCCGGAGTTGGAATCTCCGCTTTGATGAGGTGATCAAAGAGTTTGGATTTGTCCAAACTTATGGAGAGGCTTGTATTTACAAGAAAGTGAGTGGGAGCAATGTGGCATTTCTGATATTATATGTGGATGACATATTATTGATTGGAAATGATATAGATCTTTTAAACAGTGTTAAAAGTTATCTAAACAGCAAATTTTCGATGAAGGACCTTGGTGAAGCTTCTTATATATTAGGCATTAAAATCTATAGAGATAGGTCAAGACGCCTAATTGGGCTATCGCAGAGTACATACCTTGATAAGATATTAAAGAAGTTTAATATGGACGGAAGTAAGAAGGGGTACTTACCTATGTTGCAAGGCAAGACATTGAGTAAGACTCAAAGTCCGGCTATGGCGGAAGAAAGAGAGATAATGGATAAGATCCCCTATGCCTCAGCCATAGGCTCTATAATGTATGTCATGCTATGTACAAGACCAGATGTGGCACATGCTATTAGTTTGACTAGTAGGTACCAATCTGATCCAGGTTCGAAACACTGGATAGCAGTCAAGAATATCCTTAAGTACTTGAGAAGAACTAAGGATATGTTTCTTGTATACGGAGGTGAATAAGAGCTAGTCGCTAAGTGTTATGTTGATGCTAGCTTTGACACTAATCCGTATGACTCTAAGTCTCAATCCGGATACGTATTTCTCTTGAACGGAGCGGGCAGTTAGTTGGAGGAGCTCCAAACAACCTGTGGTGGCTGGATCAACGACGGAGGCGGAATATGTTGCTGCTTCAGAAGTGGCACAGGAAGCGGTTTGGATGAAGGAGTTCATAACGGAACTAGGTGTGGTTCCTAGTGCGTTGGACTCAATGGTGATCTATTGTGACAATAATGGAGCCATAGCCAATGCCAAGGAACCAAGGTCTCACAAGAATTCCAAGCATATTAAGCGCCGGTTTCACTCCATCCGTGAGCATGTCAAGGATGGAGATATAAAGATTTGTAAAGTGCACACGGACCTGAATGTAGCAGATCCGTTGACTAAAGTACTCCCTAGGGCAAAACATGATCAACACCAGAACTCCATGGGTGTTAGATTTATCACTATATAAACTAGATTATTGTCTCTAGTGCAAGTGGGAGACTGAAGGAAATATGCCCTGAGAGGCAATAATAAAGTTGTTATTATGTATTCCTTGTATATGATAGATGTTTATTTTGCATGCTATAATTGTATTGATAGGAAACATCATACATGTGTGTTTAATAAACAAAAGGGTTCCTAGTTATGCCTCTCTTATAGACTAGCTTGTTGATTAACAAGATGATCAAGGTTTCCTGATCATGGACATTGGATGTTGTTAATAACAAGGTCACAGCATTTGTGAAATGATGTGATGAACATTCATCCGAAGTATAGCATTACGATCAAGTCATTATGTTTATATTGCTATAACATCATACAAAGTAGTCTTAGTCCTTAGACCATGAGATCATGTTAATTGCTAACACCGGAAGAGTATCTTGATAACATCAAACGTCACACCGTAACAGGGTGACCATAAAGGTGGGTTCAGTGCTATGAAGGTGTTATGTTGAGGCTCATGGATCAAGAGTGGAATTTGTCAATCCCGATAACTGATAGATATACTCTGGGCCCTCTCGGTGATATCACATTAAGATAGCTTGCAAGCAAGTGATGTGATCACTAGAATGTTATATCACGGGAACGAGAAAAGAGTGCATGTCAGTAACGAGATCAAACTAGGTATTTGGATACCAATGATCGAATCTCGGACATGTATTATATCATGAGACAAAGGGATTAAATTGCTGACGTTAAAGGTTCTCACGATCACAGAAGTCATCGTTGAATATGCAGGAGTCAGTATGGATCTCCAGGTCCCGCTTCTGATTATTGATCTGAGAGGAGTCTCAATCATGTCTGCATTATTAGCGAACCATAGGGTGACATACTTAAGGGTTGTCGGACACCATTTCGGAGCACATATGTTACAGACAAAAGGTTTGCAAAGCGCAGGAAATGTTTCGATAGAAACAGGAATTGTTTCGATAGAAACCGGAATTGTTTCGGGTGAAATTGCAGAAAGTGGTTCTGCATGTGATATTGAAATGTTGCATGGGGTTTTATGTGAATGTTTATTAATTAAAGTAATTAACAAAATTCTGAATAAAATAAATAAAAGAGTTTTATTAATTGAGAGTTGCATTTAATTTGGTGGAAATTAAATACATGTGAGTGGGATTTTGGGTGGAGGCCATGTTTATGTGAGTGGAGGTTCACCACATGAATGAAGGAGGGGAGGAGTCCCCTCCCCTCATGCGCCGGCTATGGGAGGGGAGGGGTCTCCCTCCCTCCTATATAAAGCCCCCTCTCCCATCTCACAAACCACACCTCCTCATGGAGGATCTCTCTCCCCCTCTAGATATTCCCCCATGGTCTCGGATTAGCGAGATACATGTTCCCCGTGGCCTTGCGTCTGGAAGGAGTTGCTGCTTCCGCTGATTCGCTGGAGCGAGGAGGTGGAGGTTGTCCGGTGGCTTGAACGTGTGTGCAAGGACGGATGTGCTGCTGATTTGCGGCGCTCGGACTTCCACACGATCTTGAGATCGGCAAGCGTACGACTACATCAACCACGAGTTCCTACCCGTTAACAAAACTCGTTGTCTTCGAGGATAAGTTCTCCATGGATGTATGTCCACCTGTTTCTCTGTATCTAGTAGATAGATCTTGGCGTATAGTTCTCATTGTAGGAAATTTTTTGTTTTCTATGCTGCGGACCCAACAGGCACCACGACGGAGTCAGACAACCCTACATAGATTTCTCCCGATTCCCACAGAAAAACCCCGGGCGCAACATAACACCACCACCAAACTCATCGATCACTAATATAAGCCACCATGATCCCGTAGTCACCATCGCCATCTCTTTGTGATCCCTGGTGAAAGGCCTGCAAGACAAAGGCATCGAACATCGCCGGACGTGGGACAGTAATATCGCACACATGCGGGAGGAATGACCTCCACCACCAAGAGGCATAGTTGACCGGACAGAGCAGTCGGGGCACATCAGGCCCGGGCGGGCACGGCTAGGCCTCAATCTGGATCCTAAAGCCCCAGCCGCCCTACTACAGCGGGCATGTTGCACGCCACCGTCCCCAGTCTGAGCACCATCCACGCCACCATCTCCAAGAGGCAAGGTAGCCTGCTGAAACACCAGCCTGTGCCGGCCCATATGGGGCGCGAGGGGCTTAGATCAGGGCCTGGAGAGCATGCTCGCGATCGACGCTGCACAGGCCTTCGCTGTCGCCGCCCCGCCGTAGAGAAGAAGCACCGCCGCCATGGAATCACCGGGCTCGCTCGCCAAACCAGGTGGTCCCTAGGAACACCGTGGCTGCAGATAGGTAGAGCCCCGACCCTCCCTCAATGGCATGGGGACAGGCATGTCGCCCCCGCCGGCACAGCCCAGGCTTCACCCGATGACCCAAGCTGGAGGCGGCAACGGAGGAAGGGGGTAGGGGGAAGGAGGTGCCCGTCGCCCTGGCGAGAGCTTTTTTTCCCGAAATCACCACTGTCTAACATAAAAATACACTCCGAGAAATACATCATACCTTTTTTTGGAGCAAGAGAGAGAAGGTACCTAGCATTTGAATGCTAAATGGCCCAGCCCATATTCTATTTTAATAATTCCTGAAAATCCTAGAGGCCCATGTGGCCCATTCATGCATGGCAAGAGGTGGGAGAAATGTTTAGTCCCACATGCTAGTTGAAGGAAGTTTCCACCACCTTATAAGGAGGTTCTTCTACCACTTGGTAAAATGATGAGAATGAGAGAGACGCACACGCGTACTCCTCCTCCGTCTGCCGCGTCGCGCCGCGCCGTGCCGCGGGTTGCAGGAATGCATCGAGCCGAGAGCTTCCCTTTCTTTTTGACGCGCATGAATGGATTAATAATTTGAACAGTCTGCGTAAGTGGGTGTTTAATATGCACTCAATGAAGATTTAATTCAAATGTTTCTTTGATAACCAATTCGAACATTTCCTCTGAGATTTAATTTGAACTTAATGGAGGCCGTTTTCTCTCCCGATACTGCCTGTTCGCCTGCCTACCCATGCCTATAAGAGTGAGATGTCGCTCCTCTCTTCTGATACTCTTCAGTATATCGTCTCTAGTTCCAGAAAATTGCGTTGCCGCACCGTTCTTCCCCATCCTGTCTTGCTGCGTGCACCGCTAGCTGGGACAGTAGGCCTTCGCGACCCCGCTGCTTTGAGTCCTGTATGAGAGAAGGGCGATAAGGTTTTTAGGGGAGCGCTATTGGCGCGACTACTAGCTTCGTCACGGGCTCCTTCACGGATAGCGACTGCGTCGACGTCTTCCCCAACAAGGACTTCTTCTCCGACATCAGCAACCTCTTTCTCGACGACATAGCTGACGACGGTGCCAACACCAACACCGGCGGTTCCTCTGGCGGTCCCTCTGTGATGCACATCCTTTTTTTTAATCTTATTTATCTTAGTCAGATAGTATGTCGTTCTCTTTGGTTTGCTATAGATCTTGCTCTGATCTTATCTCAAGTTATATACTTTACAATCCTCTTGGATATCTGTCTTAATTTATATCTGCTAATTTATATGATTAGTTTAATTTCTATTATTCTAGCTATGTTTTATTTAACATTTATCTTGAATAAATTGCTCCTAAACTCAACAGGCACAGCTCGCATGGACACGCACGCACAGAGAACGTGACAGTCCTGGTGCACACGCACGCTACCTCGAAGTGACCGTGCCACTGTTTCACCTAGCAAGTCTGGTGCGTGCACGATCGATCCGGCCGTGTGCCATCTAGTAGCAACTGACGGATGGATGGACACGGACGGGTCGGGGATAGATTCCCTTCCCTGCGTTGCAGCTGCCATGGCGCCGTCCATGCCGAGTTACAGTGTACTTGCAGCCCGTGTGCTCGATCGTATGTACGCACAGTGCACGCATCCGTCTTTTCACACATGTGCGTGGCATGGAGCACGCACGAATGCACGATGATGGTGTCCCTACTGTTTTGCCCACCGTGGTTGCCAAAAGTACCCAGGTGCGTACCGGCTAGCAGCAAACCATGTCTTTCCGTGTGTGCATCTGTGAGTGAATATTTGGTGGGTTTTCCCTCAGTGGCGGAGGACGAAAAATATCTGAGATAGAGCGTACTCAAAAAAAAAAATACCAATTCGATGATCTTTGTCATCACGAAAGCCCTTTCAATTATTGTTACGGTCGTCAGTAAACAACAAAATAATAAACGATACTCCGTTGTTCTAAAATATAAGACGCATAAGGATTAGTTAAAATCAATATTTTAAGTTTGACCAAATTTATACAAAAATATGAACACTTACAATACTGAATTAATATCAATATACTCTCATTTGTCCCGGTTTAAAGGTCACATATTGAAAATCATGTCTAGGAAGCTTTGCTCACCTGAGTGGAGATTTTGTGTACATGGACACCGGTGGTTCCATCTTTTAAAAAATCGAAATTTATATTTCTAAGTTTCAAAAAATCTGAAAATAAACCAAGACGTAGCCAGTATTGTATACAAAAAACACGGAAAATATTAATTTGAAATAATGTGTATTTTAAATTACACAAAATGATAAAACCGTATATCTGAGTATAAGGATTTCAAATTAAAAAAATTAAACTTTATCATTTTTAGTTCAGAATACAAAAGACTTTGAACTGAGATTTTATGGTGGAGTACATCGTTAACTAATTTTAGGATTTTGTTTTACGTTTTTTGAACTTGTAAATATGATTTTTAATTTTTCAGCATGCCATGAGCACTGGAACTCAGGCCAAAAGGACTTTTCGTGCTCTTCTTCTCTTTCTGATGGTGCGCTTGCATACGTTGTAGCTGCCACAATCCGTTGGCTACTTGTTCTCGACACTAACAGAGACAAAGGAGCTCAGCTGCATCCATCGGTCGAGGCTAGATCCCAATAGCGAGCAGCTTCAATTAAATAGAGAACTTTTCCTTCTCCTCCTTCTCCCCCTGGTTGAGAGTTTGCTGTGATCCCTCTCCGGCGACGATGCCTGCGGTGACCAGCACACTACC
This sequence comes from Avena sativa, assembly GCA_916181665.1. NCBI lineage: Eukaryota > Viridiplantae > Streptophyta > Magnoliopsida > Poales > Poaceae > Avena > Avena sativa. The sequence continues at coordinate 449,786,518 of OV702295.1, read as the reverse complement.
ATATATTGTAGTGCGTAAGCCATAGACATCATTTTTATTAAGTACCATTTTACAAATATTATATCTCTCCGAGAGGTATAACAGAAACATTGCGAGTCACAACTTTTACATATTTATTATTACAACTAGAAATGTACAAATGATTCGAAATCCTCCTCGGTCCATTGAAGATTATTTCAAATATTTAAATTGAAACTAGCTAGCTTAAATAGCAACGGTTTCACTAAGCTGGGTGCCGTTGGAGCTCAACAATTTATTTAAGTAAGTCTACGTTGCCCGGCTCATCTACACTTTTAGAGACTACGTTTCAGTTTTCATGTCTTCATAGTCAGCTCCATATTTCATACCGTAATCTACTTCTTCAATGCCTCTAGAGAGATCTGGTTTCTCTTAATAGATCTCTTTATTGTTGTGTTTACTGTTATTATCTATCTCAAAACTCTCAAAGTCTAACAAAGATATAAGAATATATTTTGAGGTCGAGCGGACTCAACAAGTTCTATAGTTAGGTGTGTGATGTGTAACCATGGATTAATCGTCCAGGTTTTCTTTGGTTTCGAAAACAGTTCCTAATCAAAGGTAACTTTTAATTTTAAAAAACTATGCCCCGGGCTATCAGAATTTTCTTAACGTCCTTTCCACGCTGCATCCGCGGTCCATTCCTTGGATAGAGAGTAACATGTCATATGAATACACTCTCGAGAGGTGCGTTACTTTTGCCACAAAAGTTATTAGCCTTATTGCACTTATCACACTTCCTAAGTTGCGAGGCCGGTTATCAAGTATCTCCAAATCATGTCGAGCTCCGCCTTATTCCGTACTTTGTCCTTGTTATTGAACCCGGTCAACGACCATTGTCCAGATGTTATCCTTTCGGAGACACTAGAGTCGTTATATTGCGGCACAAGATAGTGAGTTATGGGCTCCCACCCACTGTCATTTCTCACAAGGAATACAACCCGACCTAGTCATCTGAAGATACACGGAACAAAAAGAATTTCTAACTTTCTCATCTCATTCCAAGATATGTGGTCAGTCCGGTTTGTACAACGCCTTGGAATAACTGATTACAATTATTATTTATGTCCTAGTTTTCTCCTGGTACAGTGGAATCTGTTCCCACAACATTGTAGTTTCCATTTACCTTCAAAGTATAAATACATTTCATTCATCAAATATATTTGATTTTGTAAGAACATTTGTGATACTTTTAGAAAAGTCTTTATACAAAATATAAGGTGTGCAAGATGTAACTTGTAAGTGTTGTGCAAGGTATAATTTACAACTTCTATGCAGGGTTGAACTTGCCCGGTAACTGCCAGATATTGCAGTTTGAAGGTTCGAGTTGATCCTTGACCGAGGAGGATTTCGAATCATTTGTACATTTCTAGTTATAATAATAAATATGTAAAAGTTGTGACTCGCAATGTTTCTGTTATTTCAATCATTGCCCGATAAAAACAATGTCTTTAAAAACCAATATCTGATTTAATGCAACTATATGATATGCAATAAATTCACTCGGTTAACTTCAATTTCCATTGATTTGAATTGGTTTGAGTTTTAGATGAATTTCACATTTCTGGGGTTTATTTGAATTTCACTTTAGAATTTTCATATATTTGAAGTATATATATCACTTCAAATTTAATCTTGTGAGTTTTTGGTTTGAAATAATATTCCTTTATTTTTAGAAATATTATTTAGGCCTAGTGGACTTTAAGTCATTTTTAAAGTATTTATTTAAGTCAAATAACTCACTTGGAATTTTATTCCTCTAAAACTATTTTTAATAATTCCCAAAAAATAAGATTTAGAATCTTTGCATGTTCCCTTTTTGGAACTATTTTATTTTACTAAAATATCTAAGACATTTTTTTATTAATTTTGACTTTTCAGTAACTATGGAATTACTGTTTTGCCCCTGGCCCCACTAGTCGGATCCAAAGAGTCAAACCAGTCGACCAAACCGGTCACTCCCCCCCCCCCTCACGCGCTCTCTCGCTCGCTCTCGCGCTTTCCTAGGCGACTGTCGCCGCCACCGTGTCGTCGGTCTACTCTGGCCATTCCTGGACATCTCCATCACCGCCATGGCTAGCAATCGATCCCCTCTCTCCGCTCTACACTTTCACCGCTCAGATTCTCCTATCTCGCTCTCTCCCGGCCTCTCTCAACCCTAACCCTAGGGTTTTTGGTCAATGGCCCTGTCATGTTCCGGTGCTCCTCCGGGGCTCAACTGCTATCGAGATGGTGTTGCAGCACCTCCATGGAGTCTCGCTCGTGCTATTTGGCAGGAGCAGATTGAGGTACCACCCACTGTGTGCTCGTTGTGCTACCACGGTGGTCTTCTTCCTTCCCTTCGATCCCTGTGAGCTCTACTCCCGTTTTGGCAAAAGGTAAGCGTTCTATTCATCCCTCTACTTCTTCCTCTACCTCTATCATCAAAAATATGTACCGCTGGCTCTACTGTTTCCAAGGTTTACTATTCTAGTCCATCGATGTCGATTCTAGATCTTCTAGAATGTTCTAGCATGTTATAGTAGCTTCTTTACTATTAATTAGGCTCCCATTACTAGACTTGGTCTCTAGGGCATGTTCTAGGTCTCTGTCTATCTCTGAATATTGGTGTGTTGCCATTGTCTTCAGTTAACTGTTCTTGGTTTGTACTAATGGTGTTTTAGTGTAGCTCGTATTCTACTATAATGCCTAGATTACTTTAACGTAAGTGGTATTGATCCTTACCTTGTTATGATCAATAATGTGATATTTTCTTATTGAACTTTACTGTTCTTTTACTAAGTAGTCCTAGATTTACTGGTACTGCTAATTACTTGGGTGTTGTCTTCTCACTAATGTGGTCAAAATCCACAACTCAACTATTCTAGCTAGGTTTACTTCTCTTAAGTACTTGCTTAGGTTGTCAGTTACTATCACACCTATATCTACTTGTGTTCTTAAGTGTCCATTCAATACTTTTTTCTTAATTACTTGTTCTTGTGATTCCTGAACCTTTGATTTAGTACTACTTTAAGTATATTGCTTATATAATGTTTAGTTCCTTATGTAGGTGTATTAATATATTCAGAGCTTATTCTTTGTCTCTACCTTTTCTTCCTTAGGTGATCTTGTGACCTTATCTAGGGAAGGAAATGTAAATGTGGAGGTTTAGTTCTTCCTAAAATTATATATGGCTTGTATACTAGTCTATGCTATATTTGCTAAGTGGTTGGGCACTATGGTGTTCTCTATTGATGGAGATGCACATATGGTAGACCTAACTAGTCTAAGTGCTACCACTATTGTTCTGTCTCTCCCCGTCTCTCTCTTTTATTAAACTATGGTTTAGCCATAAACCTTTAAAGACTCAAAAGTGTGGTTGATGAAGATCTAGTGCAGTTCTTCCTACTCCTTCCTCCTATTCTTGTTCTTTTCCCCTTTCCTCAACCCTCTCTCCCATCTCCCACTGGTGAGTGTGGTTTCTGGTTTGCTCCTCTCTCTCAACCTCTGGTCTAAGAGTGTTTCTTATGATCTTTGCTCCGAGGATTGTGAGTTATGGGGTTGGGTCTAGGATCCTATTTGTAGTGTTCTAGGATCCATACTATGTTGACACCTCACTGCTTCCATGCAGTGACTGAGATGCTTATACTGCCTCTCTAGCTTGACTTTAGTGTTCTATGAGTTTATGTCATATGCCTAATCGAGCATGTCGGTTAAGGGGTATTCTAGTAATTTTTCCCTTGACAAATTGCGAAAGAATTTATTTTTAACTTGTGATTTTTGTTAATGTCATTTGGAATTCCAGCGAACAAGTTTTAGTAGTTTATAGATTTATCCGTTCATGTGTTCTTGTCTAGCTTGGTGGACTACAAGTGTTCATTAGCTAAAGTATTGGTTCTTTATAGAATCTAAAGTTTGAGGTACATTTTATGTGCTATTATGCCCTCTTATAGTTTATTGTGGTTGCTATTTTTTCCTAGTTTCACTTCCTATTCTACTTGTGACTGGTACTGGCTTAATGATGACCCACAAGTATAGGGGGTGTATCGCAGTATTTTCGAGGGAAGTGAAACCCAATTTATTGATTCGACACAAGGGGAGTCAAAGAATACTTATCAGCCTTAACAACTGGGTTGTCAATTCAGCTGCACCTGGAAACAATCTTGCTCACAGCAGTTTATCAGTAGCAACAGTTTTGTAGTAGGAATAGTAAAGTAACGGCAGTAGTAAAGCAAAGACAGTAGTAACAAAAGCAGTAAACAGTGGGATTCGAGTGCGGTAGGCATAGGGATGGATGGACGGGCGTTGCATGGACAAGACAATTCACATAGCAATCAGAACATAGGGCAATTGCAGATAAATAAGATAAAGCATCTAAGTACTAGACAATCCTAGGCATGTGTTCCATATATAGTCATACGTGCTCGCAATGAGAACTTGCACAACATCTTTTGTCCTGCCAGTCCGTTTGCAGCGAGACCTCTAGGGAACTACTGGCAATTAAGGTGCTCCTTTTAATAGAGCACCGGAGCAAAGCATTAACACTCCGTGAACACACGTGATCCTCACATCAAAGCCTTTCCCTTCCGGCTACCCCGATTTCTGTCACTTCGGGACCATAGGTTTCGGACAACGACGTGTGTATACAACTTGTAGATAAGACCCAAAACAATACTATCATGATGAATCAATAATAAGTTCAGATCTGAAATCATGGCACTCGGGCCCTAGTGACAAGCATTAAGCACAACAAAGTTGCAACAAAGTCATAAAGCACTAATAAGAGATACTAGGCACTATGCCCTAACAATCTGATGCCATTATATGAACGATCTCATCCAATCCCTACCATCCCCATAGCCTACAGCGGGGGATTACTCACTCATAGATGGGGGAAACATGGATGGTCGATGAAGATGATGGTGGGGATCGATGGAGATGGCTCCGGGGGCACTTCCCCGTCCCGGCAAGGTGCCGGAATAGAGACTTTCTGTCCCCCGAATCTCCCCTTCGGTGGCGGCGGCGTAGCGGAACTTTTCATGGAAAAACGTCGAACCCCCCGAAGTTTTTAGGTCAGAAGGCTTCTTATAGGCGAAGAGGGAGACCGAGGGGATGCCTGGGGCCACCACACCAGGCCCTGGTGCGGCCAGGCCTAGCCCACGCCTGGGGGGTGTGGCCATCCCCTGGCCCTCCTCCGTCTCGTATTCTGGCTCCGTGAGTCTTCTGGAAAAATAGGCACTTTGGCTTTTGTCCTGTCCAATTCCGAGAATATTCATTTTCTGACTTTCCTGGAACAAAAAACAGCAGAAAACAGGCACCTAGCACTGTGGCTCTTGTTAATAGGTTAGTCCAAGAAATCATATGAAAAGTACTCCAAAGTGTGGACAAAACACAAGAAAGTGGATAAAACCAAGCATGGAGCATCAAAAATTATAGATACATTTGCAATGTATCAACATCCCCAAGCTTAACTCCTGCTCGTCCTCGAGTAGGTAAGTGATAAAAAGAAATAATTTTTGAGGTGACATGCACCATCAAAGACTTGATCAAAGTATTTGCAAAACTCAAAGCTGGGATCATAGTACTTCAATCAGAACATGAAAGACAAAGTTCTAGCAATAAGCAAAGAAACTATGATGCAACATGAAAAGGCACAAACAAAAGATTTATGAATAACATGCTTTGCAAGACGTTTGTTTGTTTCACATAAAGAAAACATAGCATAATAGTATTCAGCTTGTCCCTCAAAGAGTAGCAAACATAAATGCATAGGACACCTTCAAAGTTTACAAGAGTGACTAGATACAATAGTTTAAAACAAGCAATATCAAAGTATGCATCAATCAACTAGTCTTGGGACAATGCACATAGAACTAAGAATGGCCACTATGCTCTCAAGGTAGGTGCATAAAGATAGAAGGTGGAGACTCAATATAATGGTGGAAGAAAGGCCTTTATAAAAGGAAGTAGGGATTCAAGTCTCATAAAGAGCTTCCAAAAATTATGGTACTTGTAGTTTTCAGCTCTCATTGCCCCTATCATAAGCATCTTGAAGGTGATTAAGGTTAAAGTGACACAACTAAGAGGATATGCTTGACAAGTTATAAATCGAAATTGAAGGAAATATGCCCTGAGAGGCAATAATAAAGTTGTTATTATGTATTCCTTGTATATGATAGATGTTTATTTTGCATGCTATAATTGTATTGATAGGAAACATCAATACATGTGTGTTTAATAAACAAAAGGGTTCCTAGTTATGCCTCTCTTATAGACTAGCTTGTTGATTAACAAGATGATCAAGGTTTCCTGATCATGGACATTGGATGTTGTTAATAACAAGGTCACAGCATTTGTGAAATGATGTGATGAACATTCATCCGAAGTATAGCATTACGATCAAGTCATTATGTTTATATTGCTATAACATCATACAAAGTAGTCTTAGTCCTTAGACCATGAGATCATGTTAATTGCTAACACCAGAAGAGTATCTTGATAACATCAAACGTCACACCGTAACAGGGTGACCATAAAGGTGGGTTCAGTGCTATGAAGGTGTTATGTTGAGGCTCATGGATCAAGAGTGGAATTTGTCAATCCCGATGACGGATAGATATACTCTGGGCCCTCTCGGTGATATCACATTAAGATAGCTTGCAAGCAAGTGATGTGATCACTAGAATGTTATATCACGGGAACGAGAAAAGAGTCCATGTCGGTAACAAGATCAAACTAGGTGTTTGGATACCGATGATCGAATCTCGGACATGTATTATATCATGAGACAAAGGGATTAAATTGCTGACGCTAAAGGTTCTCACGATCACAGAAGTCATCGTTGAATATGCAGGAGCCAGTATGGATCTCCAGGTCCCGCTTCTGATTATTGATCTGAGAGGAGTCTCAATCATGTCTGCATTATTCGCGAACCGTAGGGTGACACACTTAAGGGTTGCCGGATACCATTTAGGAGCACATATGTTCCAGACAAAAGGTTTGCAAAGCGCAGGAAATGTTTCGATAGAAACAGGAATTGTTTCGATAGAAACCGGAATTGTTTCAGGTGAAATTGCAGAAAGTGGTTCTGCATGTGATATTGAAATGTTGCAAGGGTTTTATGTGAATGTTTGTTAATTAAAGTAATTAACAAAATTCTGAATAAAATAAATAAAAGAGTTTTATTAATTGAGAGTTGCATTTAATTTGGTGGAAATTAAATACATGTGAGTGGGATTTTGGGCGGAGGCCATGTTTATGTGAGTGGAGGTTCACCACATGAATGAAGGAGGGGAGGAGTACCCCCCCCCTCATGTGCCGGCTATGGGAGGGGAGGGGTCTCCCTCCCTCCTATATAAAGCCCCCCTCTCCCCTCTCACAAACCACACCTCCTCGTGAAGGATCTCTCTCCCCCTCTAGATATTCCCCCATGGTCTCGGATTAGCGAGATACATGTTCCCGGTGGCCATGCGTTTGGAAGGAGTTGCTGCTTCCGCTGATTCGCTGGAGCGAGGAGGTGGAGGTTGTCCGGTGGCTTGAACGTGTGTGCGAGGACGGATGCGCTGCTGATTTGCGGCCTCGGACTTCCACACGATCTTGAGATCGGCAAGCGTACGACTACATCAACCACGAGTTCCCCTCGTTGTCTTCGAGGGTAAGTTCTCCATGGATGTATGTCCACCCGTTGCTCTGTATCTAGTAGATAGATCTTGGCGTATAGTTCTCATCGTAGGAAATTTTTTGTTTTCTATGCTGCGGACCCAACAGTGGTATCAGAGCCTGATCTATGCGTAGGTGCTTTGCACGGGTAGTACACATATGTTTATATGTGGGCGATGATGATCATGTTATTGCATCTTCTATGTACTTTGGATATTGGTGGCATAGTGGGATGAAGCGACCCGGACCAACCTTACATGTCATCGTACATGAGACCGGTTCCATGACTGACATGCAACTAGTTTTGCATAAGTGGCTAGCGGGTGTCTGTCTCTCCTACTATAGTCAATATCTGATTTACAACGAGTTGCTAATAACTTGGTTACCCTCGTTGTGGTTCATGTTCGTAGGTAAGACCGGTTCTATATCCGAAAGCCCTAAGCCACGTAAAACTTGTAATCTAGTTTAGATCGTTGCTGGGCTAGTGTCTTGATATGGTATTGTTGTAAGTAGATGTATGATAGATACTCTTACAACTCACTTAACGTGTAAGTTCCATAGACCTTGGCCTTACACACAAAGGAATGATAGAGATCATACCATGATGCAAATGATAGAGATCAAATGCATGGACCATATCACCTCACTTCACACATTAGATGTTAGCATCTTATATTGCTAGTTTGGCGCTTTTGGTAGCATTATAAGATGATCCCTCATTTAGATATCAAGATAAAATGTGTTTTTCCTTAAGTATGCACCATTTTGTGGATCGTGTTTTGAGGCATCACGTGATGATCGGGTGTTCTCGACTCTACGCTTTCATACAACGGGTGTAAGACAGTTTTACACACATGAATACTAAGGTTCTTACTTGACGAGCCTAGCATGTACAGACATGGCCTCGGAACACAGACCGAAAGGTTAAGCATGAGTCATATAGTTGATATGATGCCCATATAGATGCTCGCATTTGAAGCTACACCGACTCACGTGATGATCGGACTTGGTGTAGTGGATTTGGTTCATGTAATCACCAAAAGGGCACGAGGGATGTCGTTTTTGAGTGGGAGTTCATTAGTAATTTGGATTAGTTGAACTCAATCTATCATAAACTTAGTCTAAATATATTTTACAAATTCTGTTTTAGATGGCACTACCTGCTTTTAATTTCAATGTGTTCATGGAGAAAGAAAAGCTTGCTGCGAATGGTAGCAACTTCACCAACTGGGCTATGAATTTGAGGATTCTCCTCACTGCTGCACAAAAGCAATATGTGCTAGAGGCGCCGCTAGGCCTCCCACCAGCTCCTGATGCCCCTGACGAGGAAAAGAACGTCTATATAACTCGTCAGGAGGACCACAACTTAGTTCATTGCGGCATACTGTATGGGCTAGATCCAGAACTTCGAAAACGTTTCGAAAATGGCAATGCCTTTGATACCATGGGAGAATTGAAAATGATTTTCGATACCCATGCTCCCGTAGAGAGTTATAATGCTTCTGGAAAGTTCTTTAGCTGCATGATGGAAGAGAACAGCTCCGTTAGTGAGCACGTACTCAAAATGTTTGGGTACGCCGATAAGCTTGTGTCCTTGGGAATAACGATTCCCATTGACTTAGGCATACATCGTGTTCTCCAATCTCTGCCACCTAGCTACAAGAGCTTCGTGATGAACTATAATATGCAGGGCATGAAGAAGTCTCTTCCCGAGCTTTTGTCAATGCTTAAGACTGCAGAAGTGGAGATTAGGAAAGAACATCAAGTGTTGATGATCAATAAGACCACCGGTTTCAAAAAGGACAAGAAAGGCAAGCAGAAGAAAAAGAAGGGCGGCAAATCTGTTGCCACGCCTGAAAAGAAACCCCGAGCTGGCCCTAAGTCTGACACCGAGTGCTACTATTGAAGGGGACTGGCCATTGGAAGCGCAACTGCCCCAAGTATTTGGCGGACAAGAAGACCGGCAAGGCAAACAAAGGTATATGTGATATACATGTTATTGATGTGTACTTGACTAGTACTCGCAGTAGCACCTGGGTATTTGATACAGGATCGGTTGTTAATATATGTAACTCGGTTCAGGGGCTGCGAAACAAGCGACAACTAGCAACAGATGAGGTCACGATGCGGGTCAGGAATGGATCAAGAGTTGATGTGATCGCCGTCGGAACACTACCTCTCCATATGCCATCGGGATTAGTTATAAACCTGAATAATTGTTATTTGGTGCCTGCACTGAGCATGAACATTGTATCCGGATCGTGTTTAATGCAAAGTGGTTATTCGTTTAAGTCTGAAAATAATGGTTGTTCGATTTATATGAATAATATCTTTGATGGTCATGCACCTGTGTTGAATGGTTTATTTCTGTTGGATCTTGATAGTAGTATTACGCATATTCATAATGTTGATGCTAAAAGGATTAAACTTGATAATGATATATCTGCATATATGTGGCACTGCGTCTAGGTCATATTGGCGTTAAACGCATGAAGAAACTCCATTTTGATGGACTTTTGGAATCACTTGATTTTGAATCATTTGATACATGTGAGCCATGCCTTATGGGACAGATGACTAGAACGCCGTTTTCCGGTTCAATGGAACGGGCGACAGATTTATTGGAAATCATACATACTGATGTGTGTGGACCAATGAGTGTGTCGGCGCGAGGTGGATATCGTTATTTTGTTACTTTCACGGATGATTTGAGTAGATACGGGTATATCTATTTGATGAAACATAAGTTTGAAACCTTTGAAAAGTTCAAAGAATTTCAGAATGAAGTGGAAAATCATCGTAACAAAAAGATCAAATTTCTGCGGTCCGACCGTGGAGGAGAGTATCTTAGTTACGAGTTTATCACACATATGAAAGACTGTGGAATAGTTTCACAACTCACGCCTACCGGAACACCACAACATAATGGTGTGTCAGAACGTCGTAATCGTACTTTATTGGATATGGTTCGATCTATGATGTCTCTGACTGACTTGCCACTGTCATTTTGGGGTTATGCACTGGAAACCGCTGCATTCACTTTAAATAGGGCACCATCTAAATCCGTTGAAAAGACACCGTATGAATTATGGTTTGGAAACAAACCTAAGCTGTCATTTCTTAAAGTTTGGGGATGCGATGTTTATGTGAAGAAACTTCAACCGGATAAACTCGAACCCAAAGCAGAAAAATGCGTATTCATAGGATACCCTAAGGAAACGATTGGGTATACCTTCTATCACAGATCCGAGGGCAAGGTCTTTGTTGCCAAGAATGGATCCTTTCTTGAGAAGGAGTTTCTCGCGAAAGGTGTGAGTAGTCGGAAGGTAGAACTCGAAGAGGTTATTGAACCTTCTCTTCATGAAATGGCGAGTAGCGCAGCACCGGAAGTTGTTTCGGAGTTGACTTCACCTAATGAAGAGAGAGCTAATGATATTGATCATGAAACTCCGAAAGAGGACACTACCGAACCTTGCAGGTCAAGCAGGACACGTGCAGCTCCTGAACTGTACGGCAATCCTGTTATGAATTTCATGATTGATGAAATAGATGACCCTGCGACGTATGAAGAAGCGATGATGAGCCCTGATTCCAACAAATGGCTAGAATCCATGAAATCCGAGATGGAATCCATGTACGAAAACCAGGTTTGGACCTTGGTGGACTTACCTCATGATCGAAAGGCCGTTGAGAATAAGTGGATTTTCAAAAGAAAAACTGATGTTGATGGTAATGTAACCATCTATAAGGCTCGACTTGTCGTAAAGGGGTTTCAAAAAATTCAAGGAGTTGACTACGATGAGACATTCTCTCCCGTAGCGATGCTTAAGTCGGTTAGGATTATGTTAGCAATTGCTGCATATTTTGATTATGAAATATGGCAAATGGATGTCAAAACTGCGTTCCTCAATGGTAATATTTAAGAAGAGTTGTATATGATACAACCTAAGGGTTTTGTCGATCCTAAGGATGCTGATAAGGTGTGCAAACTTCATCGATCCATCTATGGACTGAAGCAAGCATCCCGGAGTTGGAATCTCCGCTTTGATGAGGTGATCAAAGAGTTTGGATTTGTCCAAACTTATGGAGAGGCTTGTATTTACAAGAAAGTGAGTGGGAGCAATGTGGCATTTCTGATATTATATGTGGATGACATATTATTGATTGGAAATGATATAGATCTTTTAAACAGTGTTAAAAGTTATCTAAACAGCAAATTTTTTATGAAGGACCTTGGTGAAGCTTCATATATATTAGGCATTAAAATCTATAGAGATAGATCAAAACGCCTAATTGGGCTATCGCAGAGTACATACCTTGATAAGATATTAAAGAAGTTTAATATGGACGGAAGTAAGAAGGGGTACTTACCTATGTTGCAAGGCAAGACATTGAGTAAGACTCAAAGTCCGGCTATGGCGGAAGAAAGAGAGATAATGGATAAGATCCCCTATGCCTCAGCCATAGGCTCTATAATGTATGCCATGCTATGTACAAGACCGGATGTGGCACATGCTATTAGTTTGACTAGTAGGTACCAATCTGATCCAGGTTCGGAACACTGGATAGCGGTCAAGAATATCCTTAAGTACTTGAGAAGAACTAAGGATATGTTTCTTGTATACGGAGGTGAAGAAGAGCTAGTCGCTAAGTGTTATGTCGATGCTAGCTTTGACACTAATCCGGATGAATCTAAGTCTCAATCCGGATACGTATTTCTCTTGAACGGAGCGGGCAGTTAGTTGGAGGAGCTCCAAACAACCTGTGGTGGATGGATCAACGACGGAGGCGGAATATGTTGCGCTTCAGAAGCAGCGCAGGAAGCGGTTTGGATGAAGGAGTTCATAACGGAACTAGGTGTGGTTCCTAGTATGTTGGACCCAATGGTGATCTATTGTGACAATAATGGAGCCATAGTCAATGCCAAGGAACCAAGGTCTCACAAGAATTCCAAGCATATTAAGCGCCGGTTTCACTCCATCCGCGAGCATGTCAAGGATGGAGATATAAAGATTTTTAAAGTGCACACGGACCTAAATGTAGAAGATCCGTTCACTAAAGTACTCCCTAGGGCAAAACATGATCAACACCAGAACTCTATGGATGTTAGATTTATCACTATATAAACTAGATTATTGTCTCTAGTGCAAGTGGGAGACTGAAGGAAATATGCCCTGAGAGGCAATAATAAAGTTGTTATTATGTATTCCTTGTATATGATAGATGTTTATTTTGCATGCTACAATTGTATTGATAGGAAACATCAATACATGTGTGTTTAATAAACAAAAGGGTTCCTAGTTATGCCTCTCTTATAGACTAGCTTGTTGATTAACAAGATGATCAAGGTTTTCTGATCATGGACATTGGATGTTGTTAATAACAAGGTCACAGCATTTGTGAAACGATGTGATGAACATTCATCCGAAGTATAGCATTACGATCAAGTCATTATGTTTATATTGCTATAACATCATACAAAGTAGTCTTAGTCCTTAGACCATGAGATCATGTTAATTGCTAACACCGGAAGAGTATCTTGATAACATCAAACGTCACACCGTAACAGGGTGACCATAAAGGTGCGTTCAGTGCTATGAAGGTGTTATGTTGAGGCTCATGGATTAAGAGTGGAATTTGTCAATCCCGATGACGGATAGATATACTCTGGGCCCTCTCGGTGATATCACATTAAGATAGCTTGCAAGCAAGTGATGTGATCACTAGAATGTTATATCACGGGAACGACAAAAGAGTGCATGTCGGTAACGAGATCAAACTAGGTATTTGGATACCGATGATCGAATCTCGGACATGTATTATATCATGAGACAAAGGGATTAAATTGCTGACGTTAAAGGTTCTCACGATCACAGAAGTCATCGTTGAATATGCAGGAGTCAGTATGGATCTCCAGGTCCCGCTTCTGATTATTGATCTGAGAGGAGTCTCAATCATGTCTGCATTATTCGCGAACCATAGGGTGACACACTTAAGGGTTGTCGGACACCATTTAGGAGCACATATGTTCCAGACAAAAGGGTTGCAAAGCGCAGGAAATGTTTCAATAGAAACCGGAATTGTTTCGGGTGAAATTGCAGAAAGTGGTTCTGCATGTGATATTGAAATGTTGCAAGGGGTTTTATGTGAATGTTTGTTAATTAAAGTAATTAACAAAATTCTGAATAAAATAAATAAAAGAGTTTTATTAATTGAGAGTTGCATTTAATTTGGTGGAAATTAAATACATGTGAGTGGGATTTTGGGTGGAGGCCATGTTTATGTGAGTGGAGGTTCACCACATGAATGAAGGAGGGGAGGAGTCCCCCCCTCATGCGCCGGCTATGGGAGGGGAGGGGTCTCCCTCCCTCCTATATAAAGCCCCCCTCTCCCCTCTCACAAACCACACCTCCTCGTGAAGGATCTCTCTCCCCCTCTAGATATTCCCCCATGGTCTCGGATTAGCGAGATACATGTTCCCGGTGGCCTTGCATCTGGAAGGAGTTGCTGCTTCCACTAATTCACTGGAGCGAGGAGGTGGAGGTTGTCCGGTGGCTTGAACGTGTGTGTGAGGACGGATGCGCTGCTGATTTGCGGCGCTCGAACTTCCACACGATCTTGAGATCGGCAAGCGTACGACTACATCAACCACGAGTTCCTACTCGTTAACAAAACTCATTGTCTTCGAGGGTAAGTTCTCCATGGATGTATGTCCACCCGTTGCTCTGTATCTAGTAGATAGATCTTGGCGTATAGTTCTCATCGTAGGAAATTTTTTGTTTTCTATGTTGCAGACCCAACAGAAATCTCATGCCCCTTACTTACGAAGACCGATCCTCATGCTACTCAACTTCAGTCACGAGTAAGCTCTTGTCATTGTAAGTATATGTGTATCATTAAGAACCGCCAACGGGTTACCCCTTGCACATGATACGGGAGCTTTCCCATAATCAAAATGACAAGGCAAGCAGACAATGGGCATCTCAGCGATATTTTTATTTGCTATTTGCATAGGTTTTTATTGAGGGTGCTTCATAGAGTGCTCATTATGGTGATGCTGCAAGTTTCCACCATGATTAGGCATGTCTTAGGCTAGCGGCTCAGGCGTTTCTCTAACACACATACAAACTCCATGATCTTACAAGTTCCACTTTTATTTCACACCGCCAGGATCCGTAAGCAAAAGAACATGATATCAACGGGGTACAAAGTACAAGTGCAATGTTGAAAGCGTTCCCCATGAAACATGGTTCTGCTAATTTCAACTTATAAAGCGCAAGCATATACGCAACAAAGAAGGACCCAATGGTTCAAGTTTATTAGAGGCAAAAAGTAAAGTGTGCCATCAAGTTCGTAAGAGCTTTAATCACTAGTTTTCTCATAACAAGTGGAAGGTAAAAAAAAGCATGAATATACTTGGAATAGCATAAGCTAATAGGTAGGTATGGTGGACTCTTTGGAAAACTTGGTTTAGGGATTTGGATGCATGAGTGGAACTCATACTTTTTTGTGGAGGCTAGCAAAAGACTGGGAGCGACAAACTAAGAGAGCAATAATGGCCATAATCATGCAGAGCGAAAAAACATCATTGATCAAAGCATAAAGCAATAGTACAAGTTGAAAACTAAAGGATCATAAAGGCTATGGTGACTTGAGATAGTCAAAACATGGTGTGAGCATGTGCCAAGTCAACCCAAATAAAACATCAAAGGAGAATACCACTATAATATGCTTTAATATGCTAAAACAACGCATGATTCATCCAAGGCACATTAAGCAATCTCAATTGTCTATAGCAAGTCATGATATAGCAAAGAATACTAAGCATAAAGCCAAAACAATATCAAGCATGGCATGACAAAGCATAGGCCACAGTCAAAAACAAGCTCTCTTTACCACTTAAGCATGAGCTTTCCTACTCTTTTCCAAACCAAACCAAACTATTTGAACACCAACGTATGAAAGGGGAGGTCCAACCAATTTATTCAGCCAACTAAGCAAACCACGCAAACTAAAAACCAAAACAAAAACAAAAAAGAAGATGCTCCAAGAACAACACAACTGTGCATGAAACAATAAAAATGAAGTGTTTGGAAGAAACCTGAAATTTTTATTGATGAAGAAGGGGATGCCTTGGGCATCCCCAAGCTTTGACGCTTGTACTTCTTGGATATTTCTTCGGGTGACACGCGTGGCATCCCCAAGCTTGAGCTTTAGTCCATCCTTCATCTCATTACTCATTCCTTCCATACACCTGAAATTTTTCCTTCATACAAAACTTCACACAATCTTTATTAGCAACATTAGTGCACTCAACATAATAAGTCTTTTAGGTTCAGTTATAACACCAATAAAACTTCCATTAAAATACTAGCTACTGTAGCACTTCCCTCAAAAAGCTCAATTCCACGAAAGAACTCAAAAAGGAACCAACAAGAAGCAAATGCAAATAATGGCAGAAATCTGTCAAAACAGACCAGCAGGTAAAAACCAATTTTTTCGAAGACCTTCTGTTGCTCAAATCAAAAAGTGTTGAACTAACGGAAGTTAGAAACAACCTGGGGCAGAAGCACAAAAAATAACAGCTCAAACCGACGTACAGAGATTTTACATGAATTTTTACAGACAAGCATAAAAAACTGTTTCGGGACAACACCAAATAAACTCTCATGAGCAACATTAGTGCACTCAAGATAAATAAGTCTCAAGGTTCAGTTCTAACACCAAATAAACTTTCATTAGAACACTAGCTACTGTAGTACTTCCCTCAAAAATCTCAATTCCCCAAAGGAACTCAAGAAGGAACTAACAAGAAGCAAATGCAGAAAATGACAGAAATCTGTCAAAACAGACCAGCAGGTAAAGACGATTTTTTCGAAGCCCTTCTGTTGCTCAAATCAAAAAATGTTGAACTAACAAAAGTTAGATAACAACCTGGATCAGAGGAACAAAAAATTACAGCTCAATCCGACATACAGAGCTCTCTCAGGATTTTTTACGGTGAAGTACAGAAATCTGTTTCGGGACAGCAACTTTCCCAATCATTACTTCACTCTCATTAGAGGTTACTCTTGGCACAAAAGGCAAATAAAAAGGATAAGGAGAGGTTATTACAGAGGTAATAACTTCCAAGACTCAACTAAAACTCTTGGGTTATCTCCCAACAAGTACTTTTCTTTAATGCCTTTAAGTTAGGCATGAGCAAAAACTAAAGTGAATAGAATAGAAGTAAGCGAAGATAATCATGGTGAAAACATTGTGTTGTTCAATGAAATCCTTTTGTTAACAAGGTTGATCAGGTCTTGCTACCAAAACAATTTCATATGAGACAAAACTTTGTATTCCACTAATAATTATGTTACCTCAACCTTGATATCAATGGTCCCAATCATAATAGTTTCAAATTTTTCTCTTAGTATGGGACAATATATTTCTCTAACTTGAATGCCCTTAACATGTTCAATTAAATTCAAACCATAAGTCCTTTCAATCTTCTTGAGGAAATAGACAATGTGTTCCTTGTCATTAACATTGAAGGTCACCTTCCCTTGATTACAATTAATAACAGCTCCTGCAGTATTTAAGAAAAGGTCTCCCAAGAATAATAGACATATTATCATCTTCAGACATAAAAGTTTGAGAGGATGCTCTCATAAGAAATATGAAGTAAAGTAAAAGAGAGCATCAAGAAGCAAATCCAAAACACATTTAAGTCTAACCCACTTCCTATGCATAGGAATCGTGTAAGCAAATAACAAAGTGACAGGCATAGGAAGATAAAACAAGAGTAACTTCAAAACTTTCAGCACATAGAGAGGTGTTTCAATACCATGAAAACTCCTACCACCATATTTTCCTCTCTCAAAATAATTTTCAGTAGCCTCATGAATAAACTCAACAATATAACTATCACATAAAGCATGCTTTTCATGATCTACAAGCACTAGAGCCTTATCATAAACATTTTCAAAGGAAACCTCGGGAACATAATATCCATCCTCCTTTAGTAAGCATGGAGGACAATCAAATAATGTACGGGATAAAGATTCACTCTCATTAGAAGGTAGGCATGGGTAGCTAATCCATTCTTCCTCCTTTTGTTCATCACTCTCCTCCTCTTTTTCATCTAATGTGATTTCAGGTTCATCAATTTCTTCTTCCATAGGATCTTGCAAGGCATTAGTCTCTTCCATAGGGTTCTGCAAGGCATTAGTCTCTTCCATTTGTGGAAAGCATCTATTAAAATATTCAAGGATATGGTTATTTTCATCCTTGTAATTATCAAAGCAAAATTTAAGTATACCATAAACCTCATACTTATAAGGTGAATCATCAATATTTTCAAACAAACTAGCAAGTTCAAAAGCACCCTTCCAAGCAACAAATTCTTCAATTTGTTCCGCATCATAAAAGTCATAAATTCCTTTAGCATAGGAAGATATGGTATCATTATCACTATACTCACATTGAAAAGGGAGGTGTTTATACCTCTTTCTGCAACAAGACTCATCACAACAATAAGTAACATTATAAGTAGAGCACACGTTTCTAGCAATGGTATACAATCTATCAATTTGTTCCCATAAGTGTTTCCCTTTTTGTGACAAGCGGTGTTCCTTATAATAATATTTTTGATCTTCCGTGAACCCACATTGCCAATAAGATTCAGTTTCAAAGAAACCAACCATTGACATCAAGCATGATAAAGCAAGACAATAACAGACCAACGAAAACAACTACTAGAGTAGGAACTAATTTTTTGTATTTTTGATAAAGAAACAAGCAAACAAGGAGAAAGATAAACTTAGCTTGAACAATAGTGAATCTAGGTGGACTTGATAAATAAAGCTATGCTCCCCGGCACCGGCGCCAGAAAATAGTCTTGATGACCCACAAGTATAGGGGGTGTATCGCAGTATTTTCGAGGGAAGTGAAACCCAATTTATTGATTCGACACAAGGGGAGCCAAAGAATACTTATCAGCCTTAACAACTGAGTTGTCAATTCAGATGCACCTGGAAACAATCTTGCTCACAGCAGTTTATCAGTAGCAACAGTTTTGTAGTAGGAATAGTAAAGATATGGCAGTAGTAAAGCAAAGACAGTAGTAACAAAAGCAGTAAACAGTGGGATTCGAGTGCGGTAGGCATAGCGATGGATGGACGGGCGTTGCATGGACAAGACAATTCACATAGCAATCAGAACATAGGACAATTGCAGATAAATAAGATGAAGCATCTAAGTACTAGACCATCCTAGGCATGTGTTCTATATATAGTCATACGTGCTCGCAATGAGAAATTGCACAACATCTTTTGTCCTGCCAGCCCGTTTGCAGCGGGGCCTCTAGGGAACTACTGGCAATTAAGGTGCTCCTTTTAATAGAGCACCGGAGCAAAGCATTAACACTCCATGAACACACGTGATCCTCACATCAAAGCCTTTCCCTTCCGGCTACCCCGATTTCTGTCACTTCGGGACCATAGATTTCGGACAACGACGTGTGTATACAACTTGTAGATAAGACCCAAAACAATACTATCATGATGAATCAATAATAAGTTCAGATCTGAAATTATGGCACTCGGGCCCTAGTGACAAGCATTAAGCACAACAAAGTTGCAACAAAGTCATAAAGCACTAATAAGAGATACTAGGCACTATGCCCTAACAATCTGATGCCATTACATGAACGATCTCATCCAATCCCTACCATCCCCATAGCCTACAGCGGGGGATTACTCACTCATAGATGGGGGAAACATGGATGGTCGATGAAGATGATGGTGGGAATCGATGGAGATGGCTCCGGGGGCACTTCCCCGTCCTGGCAGGGTGCCGGAACAGAGACTTTCTGTCCCCCGAATCTCTCCTTCGGTGGCGGCGGCGCAGCGGAACTTTTCGTGGAAAAACGTCGAATCCCCCGAAGTTTTTAGGTCAGAAGGCTTCTTATAGGCGAAGAGGGAGACCAAGGGGGTGCCTGGGGCCACCAGACCAGGCCCTGGCGCGACCAGGCCTAGCCCACGCCTGGGGGTGTGGCCAGCCCTTGGCCCTCCTCCGTCTCGTATTCTAGCTCCGTGAGTCTTCTGGAAAAATAGGCACTTTGGCTTTTGTCCCGTCCAATTCCGAGAATATTCATTTTCTGACTTTCCTGGAACCAAAAACAGCAGAAAACAGGCAGCTGGCACTGTGCCTCTTGTTAATAGGTTAGTCCAAGAAATCATATGAAAAGTACTCCAAAGTATGGACAAAACACAAGAAAGTGGATAAAACCAAGCATGGAGCATAAAAAATTATAGATACATTTGCAATGTATCACTTAACACTACTGATACTATTGTCTTTGGCCTAGCTGGTTCTAGCTACTATCTTATATTGTTCTTGTTCCTGTTGATGTGCAATGATGAGCAGTTGCTGATGATCCATATTTCTTGTTGTTACTTTATCTTCCTGTGCACTACTTTGGAAATCTACTATTGTTGTTTCTATTAATACTCTATTGCTCAAAAACCTAAAACTATGGGGTCCAGGACAAGTTCCTCTACCTTGCCATAATGATTCTAAAGTAATAAACCAACACTATTTTTGTCTTTGTTTTTGTTTTGCGGATCAATATGGGCTAGAAGATGAAGAAGATAAAGAACAAGATAAGAAGACTAGTGTAGGTCTTAGTCTAAGTTTTAGCTTAGATTTTCTTATTTTCTTTTTCTTTTCTAGTTTATACTAGGACTAGTTCTAGTTGTAACTGTTCTATATGCATTCTATTGTAAATGACCCTGTATCCATGTTTTATATTAATAAATACCATTTTATGAGAATTATCATTATTTACTTGTATTTTTCTGTTTTTTATTCATTTTTATGTGTGTTAGTCTTTTAATTCAAGTTTGAATAATTCACCTCAATTTTGAATTCAATGTTGATTCTCACTTGAATAAGAATGTTTACTTATGTATATGTGTGTTTGAGTACTTGAGTCGGAATAATGTGTTAAGTCAAATTTGAAACCCTAAATTTTGAATATATAAGTTCATTGTGAATTTTGAATTCAAATCCTAGGGTTGGACTAAGTCAAAACTCAACCCTAGAGTTCAACTTCAATTACTTGCATCTCGTAAAGCCAAAGTTTGAATTTTTTTAGACTTTCACAAATGCATGCTATGCAAAAATACTCATCATAATTCAGTCCTCTAATCCTTCCTATTCTTTGGGTCATTACAATGTTGATCGAAGATGGCCGAGGAAAGGTGTCGAAGTAGGTGGTAGCGCTAGGGCTTTCTGCATCCTTACCGTAGTTTGGACAAGGGCATCCGATTTTTTGGCCAGATTCTGTGCACCTTGCGGCGGTGGTTCCTCTGTGTTGCGCTCCGGTGGCTGGAGGCAACATTAAGAATCACAACCCCGAGGATCTCCACAAATATGACTGAAGTCTATTGTTATCCTCTGTTCTTCTATAGTGCTTTATTGTTTCTTATTTCTTCGACTGGTCGTGGAGGCAAGGGGAGGAGAAAGAGGGGTGGGGGTTATAGGAGGATAAGGAGGATGGTGGGGGTTTCCTTGCTTCCTAGTGCATTGGCGTAGTGCCAGACATCTACTGCTGGCCTACTTCACTGAGCTAAGGAGGTGGGAGACACTGAAGTCGGCCTTTGCAATGGACCCCCTCTACCTCAATAAGTGTCGCCACCCCCAGGGTGTGGCTTTGTCTCGTTTCTCCTCCTCTTGGTCGGCCTTAGCGGCGAGAGAGAAGTTGGTGGTGGCTTCATTGTTGTAGGTGTGTAGGGGTGCAGTTGGAGGTCTGACAAGACTGTGATCTCTGCAGTGAATCTCAAGCGACGACATGTAGTCGCTGCTATCTTCGGTCACAAGCTTGGCCCAGCTTCCCTCGAGCTTGCTTATATCAGTTTGGTTTGTGCTTCTAGTAAGGATCTTCTTTAGGACCAGTGCGACGGAGCCAACGCCCCAAGTGGCTTTGTCCTCGGACGTATCTAAAGCAGTTGCATCTAGAGGTATGGCGGCAGACCACAAGGACTCGCTCGTGTTTCGTGGGCCGACACGATTTCTTATAGGGTGTGATTCGCAAAAAACAAGAATCTACATGTAAATATTTGGGTACCGCTCAAGGCCTTTTTATAAAATTGTACCACCACCTAATTAATGCTGTCTTCTGGTCCTTCGGTACCTTCTACATTTCAAAAAACAGCAGCTTCAATTTTTTGCTGAGTAAGGTTCGTAGGAAAAACATGGGCGAAGCTCCTAGTAGGGAAATGATTTTTGGCAAAAGGCTTTAGATGCATATATTTTTCTGATCAATTTGAGTGATTATACATTGAAACGGATCTCGTATGAGAAAGTTATGCTTGTTTTAGTAAACACTGCGCAAAACTGATTCCGGAGCGACATAAGGACTAGGTGTGGTCTAGTTTTAAACCAACTTTTTTATATTTGTAATAGCTAATTCTCGTTATAATAAAACTCGACTCTAAACAATGTCCTCAATGAGGTATCTAAGGAAGACCCGGGCGTATTTTTGTCACCTTATGGCGTGTGGACAAAACAACTCTATTTATATGAAGCTTTATGTTTTATGTTTTTTACTTTGGATTGCGACATACTTGCTCAATTGGAGAAATTATGGTTTAGAGCCCTCGTAAAATATGTGAATTCGCGCAAAAATGATATCACAATCCTAAGAAATAGTAACAAAATAAGTGAAAAGTCATTAAAAGCTAGAAGACACCGTGTCATTATTGATTATTTCAGAGTGTGAACATCTTCTATTTTTCTATAGAATCTATTATAACTTATTTTGACCATCTCTTTGATGAGTTTTCGTTAGGGTTCCTTCAAAACTTCTTGTCTTGACTCAAATAACTGATTTTATAGATTCAGTATGAATAAGATTTCTCGGTTTACATAGATTTATCATGAAGATTTATCTTATTCTGAACATGAGCCTATATAAGATAACCTTGAGATATTCATTATTCATATGCGTAGAATTAAAGATTTTGGAGATTATCTTAATATTTGAATAAATACGTCATGCTTCATGCTCCCTCCGTCCCAAAATAAGGCTAGTCAGAAGTCAAATCTTATTAATTTTAACCAAATATTTAGAAAAAATATCTACGTCTATAATATTAAATGGGCACAGTAGTAAGTATACTTTATGGCGAATACACCCTCCGTCCTGGTTTAAAGGACATATATAGCAAATATATGGACCCTAGGCTTCATCTAATTGGGCTAATTTGCCGCTCACTAATCCTCTGATTTGCTCTTTATTTAAAATTAAATTCTTATGTGCCTAAAAGGTGAGGGATTTTGGAATTGCATGTTCAGTTTTTTCTTTTGAGGGAACCTAGAGTTCTTTTTATTAGAACGGGGTGGACCCTCTTTGTTGGGCCTCTTTTCAGTTTGTGGCCCACCATCCTAACAGTACGTGAGTGAATTTGGCCGTTAGTTTTCCTTCAGTTTGTAGCCCACCATACTAACAGCGCATAGCCCATAGGTGATTTACCCCAAAAAGAGCCATAGGTGATTTGAGTAGAGCCCCTTAAAAAAGTGTGAAGTTCCAAATAAGAAAAATCAGTTGAGAGAAAAAAAGAGAGAAATGGAAACAGAAATACCTTTGAGATTGCAGACAAGGTTCTCAAAACAGTTTCAACAAAATCAGATTTCAAACGGAGTTCCAGGGGTCCGTACGTGCATGCAACGCAATGCAATGCTACGCGTGACGTTTCCACCGGCGGTAGGTAGCGTACATGCATGATGCATGGTGTGTGCACGTACGCAGATGCAGTTGTAGTTGTAGACGGGCTGACTTGGATCGTTAACGAGTGTTTGGGGTGTACGAATTGACAACACCGAAAGCGGCCTCCACCACGGCCGATCTATCGATGTCTTGTCTCCACACATCGGGTCTTCAAAGCTTGCACGCACGTAACAGTAGAACCGCACGATATGAAAACGATCCCGGCCGCCTGCATGCACACGTGCATCATGCACTTGTGCTTGGCAAAATGCATATGATGTCCTGATGATTGGTGCCTCCGCTTGGGGAGCAAAATTCTGAACTCACTTCCTCAAAGGATGAAGGATGATTGTGTTTTATATACGGTCTCCGAAGGACCAAGTGAAGATTGGAACCAAAACCGCATGAAAAACTCCCCCGTCTTCACACTATATTACTGTTTGGCTCGCGTCGTGGTGAAATGAAGAGAGAGTAAATACACGAAATAAGCTACTCCCTCCGTCCCAAAATAAGTGGCGTGGGTTTGTCTAGATTCGGATGTATCTAGACACGTTTTATTATATAAGTACATGCGAATCTAGACAAACTCAAGTCACTTATTTTAAAACGGAGGGAGTATACTAGTAGAAAAGCATCAATACAAATTTACATTTCCTGCTATCCGGAAGTATCTCTTATACTATATGGTTTTTGCACAATACGAATGGTCACGGCTTGAGTTTATTATTGGCATTTAAAAAAAAAACTTGAGATGCATTCATTACATAGCAACTAAAAATGAGCTCAATGTAACACGTGTTGTTCACATCGACTATAGATTTCCCAAAAACTCTCACGTGAACATGTCTAGCAATTACGTACTTGCATGGACATATTGCCGAATGATCTTAGATGACTTTTTGGCCAAATATAACTAATTTACTACTCCGGACTACAAAGTATTGAGCAAAATCGCCCAAGAGCAACTCTACCAAACAAATCCCCTGTAAGCCAAGTTGACAAAAATATGCCAATATGGGAAAAATAACTCTCGGATATACCTTATATCAAACTCAATATCTATGCTTTTTGGGTCACGAGTCACCCTAAAACACTCTCACCTTACCCGAAATTTAGGCTAGCGTAAAATCTCCCTCCATTCTCGGGAGAGGCATTTCGCAATCATTCCTCGCATGCTCCTCCCCGGTTCGCTACCGCTGCAAAACATCCTCGACGGTCAGATGCCTTGGGTGTGCACCTCTCCCAGCCAATCCAAGTAGCCTATCGTTGCTCCAGTGGCGGAGCTTGCCAAGAAACGATGGGGGGCCAAACACAAAACTTCATTGTTTTGGGGGGGGGGGGGGGGGGCAAAATGCTCTAATTTTTCAATTCTAGGCATTGCAGATTTTTTTCTTCAATAACTTTCAAAAATCTGGGGGGGCGGTGCCCCCCCCCCCGACTCCTTCATAGCTCCGCCAGTGCGTTGCTCCATGGCGTCTTGACCCGGCCCGTGCCTCCTTCTTACCTAATGATCCTTCCTCGTCGCTGCAATGTCACGATTGATATCCGTTGCCCTCCTAGAACTGGCATCGTTGCTCCAATATGTTGACGCAGCGCACCCTAAACACCAACTAAAATTTGTAGGGTCTCTCCTCCTAATACCACTTCACTCGATCCATCTTGTGAAAGGATATGCTAGAGTTGCTCTAATATCATGAAATAATTTAATGCTTAACATTAAATTGTTTATATTTGTAATTTTAATTACTTTTGGATTTCTTTGTACTACTGCTGATGATTTTTAATAGATCGGTGGAATTTCGCAAAAAAAAAAGTTTATATTTACTGAAGAATTCGCTAAGCCTACTAGGGTCGGCTGACCCTCGTGCACGCCGTAGACCCGACACTGTGGATCGATGCATCAGTCTGTCACACAAATGCAAACCAATCATATGTTCCATCCAATCCGAAGAAAGAGAGTTAGTGGAGGAACATGTCACGGCTGATGCGAAACACTCCCTGTTTGCCAGCGAGCAACAACAAAGCGAAAGGCAAATTCTTCATCCTGTGCGTGCGATCAACCGATTGGACGGCGCGGATTTCTCCTAGTGGCCCGGCGCGACCAATCACGGCCGGTCGTTCGGTCCAGCGTCGTAAGCTAAAAATAAACTATGTACGGAATCCGCACGAGTGGGCCTGGCCTGCCTTATCTGGTCGTGGACGTCACCGCGCTGACCGCAGGGCGCGACGCCACGTTGACCTGACGACCGGCGCAGGAGACCGGAGACCGGAGCTTGGACCTTCCAGCTGGCGCCCAGGAACATGACATGCACACGTGACGGCCGCACTTGGGCCAGGGCCGGTCGATCACTCGCAGCGGCTAATTCCGTTGCACGTTTATAGTGAGGTTTTTTACACGAGTTCATGCATCATGTATACATATAGTTTTACCTTTTTTTTAACAAAAATTCCACCTATCCAAAATAATCGTCAACAACAGTAAAAAGCCCTAAAAGTAATAAAATTACAAATATGTCAATGGATCACGTAGCGAAGACTACAAACACTAACACGGGCCGAAGGTGTGCCGCCGTCCCCATCCTGCATCACCGGAGCCGGGCAAAGATTGCCCTAGTAGAGTTTGTTGTAATAGACAGATGAGAAGTCGTTGTGCTAAGACCTAAAGGATCAACGCACCAGAGCAGCAACCTGATGAGAGACTGAACGACACCAACGAATACGAAACACGGACAGATCCCAAGAGACCCGTCGGACATAATACTCCACACCATAGGAGCAAGGATAGAGCGGAGAGAACTTTATTCTGACATCAAGATGTAGACGCCGCCTAAACATCCTAAAGAAGACACTGTAAAAAAACCTAAAAGACGAGAAACCTCTCACCGTCGAGAGCCCTTGGTCCGCCACGCCTCCAAGGCCCGAAGGCCAGTGGAGACGGAGCGGATGGGCTGTGTCGCACGCGAGGGAGACAGAACCCTGGATGGGTTTAGAGCAGGGCCGCCACTGTGTCGCATGTTTCTTCCTTATCTGTTCGGTTTGTTTGCGACGACTTAGTTACTTATAGTTTTACTTCTCCTACTGCATTTTAATTTTACTACTCACTCTGAGATCCATATAAGTTGTCGCTATTTTGATGTTGTACGAAATAAAAACAATTAATAAGAAGGAGTATTTGCATTTCGTATAGTCTCTCCGTCTTAAAATAAATATCGCAAACTTTTCTGTATCTAATACTAAATAGTATCTTGATACGTACAAATTTTGACATCTATTTTGAGACGAAGAAAATAGAACATCTTAGAGAAATACTACTTGGGTTAAAAAAATTAACCACAAGTTTTTTCTTGATATTGGTAAAATAATTAACCAGAAATAATTAACCAAAAGTATCGATACACATGCGTAAACAGACAAAACCAGATTCTTGCTTCTTGTGGGATAAATATTTTTGAATTCGAAAACTGCAAATTATTATGTTCGGTTAACTACGATTAAGCAACTGGACAAAACGAAAACCATGAATTTTGGGCTCATTCAGTATACTCTTTCAACAATTAATTCCACTGATGTAAAGATCAATTCCGGAGTCCTAGCTGGTCCGAATATCATGGTGCGATGCATGCGTGCTGCACACACGAATCGGCGGTCTATGCAGAAAACCATTAGCTCCGTCTCCTTTACCTAAAGAAAAGGTGCATGCAAGTGTATCAACCTGAGTTTTACTATTGCGGCCTTTAGCTATGGATAAGCGAGCCATGTTTGCGTTTTATTCTTACACACAGCAAGAAACTAATTAATTAACTAGGAAGACCAGCCGTGTCATATCTCGATCGAGCTAGTCTTGGCTTTGGTCAAAGCTCCAAATTGGAGTAGTAAGTGGTGGAATCTCTCCAATTCACCGACCCCCTATCACATCAAGATTGACGGTGAAATCTTTTCTTTTCCCCCATCTCGGTGCATCGAAACCATTGGAGCAGTCACTTTTTGTTCTAAAAAAAGAAAAAGAGCGAACATTCTTATGGCATTTTGGGCAGGAATTACCTAGACAGGTGTTGGAACACAATTCAAGGGGAAAAAATGTCCCCCGAATATGCCATATTGCCAATATTGATTAGTGCCCCCTCCTTTCAAACTTACGAAACTGAAAACACGAGGACAACCTAACGTTCTATTTTTTCGAATGTCCTTGAAAGGACATCAGTTACATCTTATGAATATAGGTTCATTACATGTCGACAAAAATCAAGGGTGGCTAGGGAAACTATGATACTTGCATCTGGATGTATAGTGTCACCACTCGAGTTAAGTCCTCAACCACTGAATTTGGACGACTTAAAAAAAATTAAACCACCACGGTTCTACTGTTTCATATGTTGTCATTAAGACATTATAAATCGTTGACCCAATATACTTTTCACATTACCTTGATCTTAACGGTCTTCTCGAGATATGATATATCCTCAACTTATGCTATTTTCTATGATATATATTATAAATCATAAACAATGTCATGTTTAATTATAAATGTTAATAGGTTTTCATGTAACATCAACTAAGTATATTTGATGCACATGCAAAGGCGCACGAATCAACGAGCATAATTGATTGCGAAAAATTGTAATCTTCTTGACTTGCATCTCTTTTTTTCTTAAGAGAATTGCATATTTGTTACTCCCTACGTCCCAAAATAAGTGAGTTGGATTTGTCTAGATTCGAATGCACCTAGACGTGTTTTAGTGTCTACATACGTACGAATCTAGACAAACAAGCAACTAGAAAAACTTATTTTGGGACGGAGGGAGTATATGGAAAACAACCAACTACAAAAACTAACGAATTAAGGTTACTACTCTCTTTGTTCCAAATAAATTGAAATGTTGCATAAAATCTGTCTAGGTTCAACGAATCTTGCGTCAATTAATTAAGTTAGCATACATTGATCGTAGTAGAATTTGGTGTTAAATTAAAAACTAATGTTAGAAAGTTTTGAATTGCATGCACATCCCAGGAGCAAGGATATTAACATACTACTTGTATTATTAAAAATACCATGTAAAATCATTTTGTAAGCATGCAAAAAAAAATCATATATTTAAATAGCCGCAAATATCAAGAAAACTAGTACATTTTATTGACAACGTCAAGAAAATTACAATAACGTGATTATACATATATGGATGGTTGAGTGTAAACCATTCTTTCAAGAGCATGGGTTAGTACTTATGAAATTAAATTAAATGTTTTGGACGTCTTAGATCAAAATTGTCTCAATCTACCTTGCGCTTTTTATCATTGACAAGTCAAAACACAATTATTTTCAGCTGAAAATGGAGACTAATATATTGGATCTTCAAGTAGATACCTATATATTTTTACAGTTTGGGACATGGGGAAGTTAACAAGGAGACGAGGAAAGAAAAGTAGCAAACTTATAAACCTAGAACGACAAGTTAACACTCAAAATCTTGTATACTACATGCATGTTTCGAATTTCGCATGCTATATATGTCACACTACGGTGTATGGACAATTGTTTCCTGTCAAATTTCGTCTTATGCACAATCAGGTTGTGCATTTTCCCTCTCCGGTGATATTTGTACACATGTTTGATTCTGGCTCTTACTTCTTCTTTTGGATTGCTCCATCGATCGACCAGCAGCTCTGCTGCAAGTAAATGTCGTCTAAGCAGCTCCACAACAAGTTGTCGTCGAGGTCACTGAGCTCGAAGTCCGGGAGATTGGTGGCCGCCAGGAGCTCCGACCAGCTCCCGCTGAGCTCGTCACCCTGGATCACGTGATCATGCCCGCCCATTATTGCCGGACCCCCGCCGCCGGCGCACTCCACCGGCGTACTACCACCGTTGACGTTCGCCGTGGAAGCCCCCCACGTCATCGAGAAATGCGCTCCGTCCACCGTCGACAAGGAAGACCGGGGCGTGGTCGATGCGTCGGGGCTCATGTCC
This sequence comes from Avena sativa, assembly GCA_916181665.1. Lineage (NCBI taxonomy): Eukaryota > Viridiplantae > Streptophyta > Magnoliopsida > Poales > Poaceae > Avena > Avena sativa. Next base: position 449,757,146 of record OV702295.1, on the reverse strand, counting down.
ACCGCCACCGTCCGGCTCTGCCCGGCGCTGCTCGCGTGATCGACGTTGTTGGAGTACCGTGACGCACCAGCCGGGGAGCTCATCGTCCTCGCCGGCGCCATCACCACCACCGGCACGTCCGCGCCGGCACCGGCACCGGCGGCGGCGGCGGCCTGCATGCGCTCGACGAGGCGGGGCATCCAGACGCGCCTGACGACGTCGCGGAAGCGGTCGCTGTTGACGTCGCAGCGGAGCTGCTTGGCGTGCTTCTGCACCCTGGTCCGCCAGTAGTTCTTGATCTCGTTGTCCGTCCTCCCCGGGAGCAGCTGCGCGATCTTGGACCACCGGTTGCCCCACCGCGAGTGCAGCTCCAGGATGAGCAGCTGCTCCTCCGGCGTGATGTTGCCGCGCCGCACGTCGGGGCGGAGGTAGTTCAGCCACCGGAGCCGGCAGCTCTTCCCGGTGCGCCTCAGACCTACACGTGTCAGTACGGGAGCCCAAATTAGCGAAACAGAACAAACGGAAGGACCTAAGCGAATAATGAGCTGCTCAGCTACAAGTGATCTGATCAGTGCGTGCCCATAGCTTAGCTACACGCTACTACTACTATACGCTAGGTACGGTAATGGAAATTAAAGGGCTAGCTCATCATCTTATCTCTCTTGCGATGTGATCGATTAGAAAGAAGTACTGATGTGACATGCATGATCTTGGTTGTAGCTAGCTAGAACCAAGATAATAAAAGTACCTGCGCATCGAGCGAGGGAGTTCCAGCGCCCTTCGCCGTGCTTGGAGATGTAGTCGACGAGCAGCATGTCCTCCTGCGCCGTCCACGGGCCCCTCCTCAGGTCGCCCTCATCCTCGCTCGCAGTAGCCGCCGCCATGGCCTGCTCCGTCGACATCGCCGGCGCGGCCACCATGCCCATGCCGGCGGCCATGTAGTACTCCTTGTCCATATCCATGAGACTGAGCTCGATCAAGCTTGAAGACGTACTGAGTAGTCACTAGCCAGGTAGGTAGCGGTGATTGACCAGCTGCTGTGGATCGATGGGTGTAGCTTGAGGAGAGTGGGACAGGGAGACGGATGGGGCTTATATAGGTGGTGTGGCCGCAAATTAGCTTAAGGATTTGGACTAGTAGTAAAGCCGAAAGTGGAGGAGGGTAAGGCGCGCGCGTGCGTGTCGCCCGATTAAACAACTCTGACGGGTTAAGAAAACAGCGTGTCCGATTCCGTCCCGTCCGGTCCACCTTTGACCGTTGACGAGGCCACGTACGGCAGAGCTAGCTGGCTGGCTGGCCAAGTTATTCTTCCTTCTGCTCAGGGGAGTGAGCTGCTTTGGCCCGAGAGGCAACCTTCTTATTATTTCTAGAACATCTACGATCATTCTTCGGAACAGCCGTTTTTTCCAACGCAGCCAATACGATATTGCTTTTTTCCAGCCCCACGGCCTTTTTTTTCGAAAATTCACCAATCTATTAATAATCATCAACATAATATATGAGTGGTCGTGTGTTAAGCTTAATTTGTAATCACTCGGCTATCGTTCGATCATGACGAGGAGGAGGAGGAGGAGGAGGAGGAGGAGGAGGAGGAGGAGGAAGCAAAAGGATATGGTGGACCGATGGCTAGATGGTGTCCGACCCGCACGAGCCAATGGTAGCACCGACTCGCAATGTAGACCAGACTCCGAGCGTGAGAGGGTCAGGTGATAAGGACGACGATTTAACCGGTTACATTTAGTCGAGAGTTCAACTTTTCTTCTGGTCTGAATGTTTTGGCTCTTCACATCGTGTCAAAGACCATACTTACTTAGTATCAACTATATATTAATATATTACTCTTTATCAGTAAGGAATACTAGCATGAAATAGGAGAATAATATCACTAGCATATAGTACATTTGAGAAATATTCCTCTCGCAAAGTGATAGCACTTTTTAGTAGATCGGTGCTCCTGACTGTTTAGCATCTAATTATACTACCGAAAGAGTAGGGCTGTGCAGCTAAGGTCGAACTGATCCGGGTTGCTATTATAGCTAATTGAAATCTTGGGCATCTTTGAACAACAAAAGGAACTTCCTGGGCATATTCAAAAGTCGAATATACTATTTACATACAAGTAAATCGTTTCTTTCTTCTGTTTGGAAGCAAAAATTGTGCGGTTGTCATTGATTCAAGTAAGTACAATTTTAGCTAGGGAGATTAGTGGGCTAGTTTAATTCTTCCTACGTAAATTACACTTAAGATGTAGTATATACAGTCTGTGAGATGCAGCTTTGACTGTCCTTCTTTATGACTTTGCTAGTATTCTCTCTATCCCAAAATATTCTATCTACTCCCTCTGTCCTAAAATACCCTGCATTCTGGGTTTAGTCAAAGTCAAACTTTGTAAAGTTTGACCAAACATATTGAAAAATTTATGTACACCTATAATACAACATAAGTACCATTAGAATCGTCATAAAATATATTTTTATAATATATACAATCGGTGCTATAGATGTTTATAGTTTTTTCTATATATTTTACCAAACTTTATAAAGTTTGACTTTGACTAAACCCAGAATGCAGGGTATTTTAGGACAGAGGGAGTATGACACAACATGTATATTATTGATACAATGGGCAATGTTGATTTGATATCTCATATTTTAGGATAGATGACTAAAATAATTAGGCAAATTACATAGTAATTATAAAATATTACTCCCTCCGATCCAAATTTTACTTGACTCAGATTTGTCGAGATTTGGATGCATCTAGTCATGTTTTAGTGCTAGATACATCCAAATCTAGACAAAACCAAGTCAATTAATTTGGATAGAAGGGAGTATATGAATGATCAATTGGTATAACTTTTATTTGAACAATTACAACATCTCTTGATTCATCTACCGTTGAAGGTAGAGAAGTTTCGCTTCACATTTTCTAGATCCCGTCATGTTCTTGATGGAGGTAGAGGTGCCTCCACCCCGCAAAAAATGTACTTCTAGTTTTTTTAAGTCAAACTATCTCAAAGTTTGACCGAAGTAATAAAAATATAACAATATTTACGGAACTAAATAGACATATGATTAAAATATGTTCATCAGGAATATAATGATACTAATTTGGTGGGATAAATGTTGATTTTCTTTGTATAAACATGGTTAAAATTTTTGGCTTTGTAAAAATTTTGGAAGTACACTCTTGATAAGAAGGGGAAGTATTTTGTAAGAGTACTAGTCGATCCTAGCAACAAGCTAGGACATATATACACGTGAACCATTTTTTAAACTAGATAAAAATAACACTTTTTATATTTTTAAAAATTATGAAAATCCATACTATTAGGAATGGATAGGACTTGTCTATCTAGAAATGTCTAACTAAAATATGAAATTCTTCATCCGTGAAAAAATTAAAGTTAAATTTGTGTGCAGCTATTTACTGATTTGTATTGTATAGTTTTCTATATCCAAGTAATTTTGTGTTTTTATACGGGTTGAAAAATTATAGTTTTTCTCACAAAAATTATAGGAAATTTCTTGCCATTTTCTACATTTATAAAATTCTATTTCTTGCAAGTTGTGACTTATAATAAGTTTTAAATTTGGCCTCGTATCTACCCACTTAAAAAATCGTTTTGGTCGACCCTTAACCTCCTCAAGGCTCAAACATGTATGCATGCATGTCTCACCAATGAGTGGAGGATTCTCTTCAGGTTTGCTAGCTCGATCGATCTGTGTGGCGGCGCCCAAACAGCCTCTTTTTGGGTGCATGGGTGCTTAATTCGTTGATGTTTTCTCTACTTAATTGTATGCTCATAACGTACTTGCCATTTCATACGAGTCCGCTCATCTTCTCACAATTGGTGCGTATAGTTTAGTGGGAGACCAGACAAGTCAAAAGAAAACAGAGCAAGCAAAAGAGAATTGGACGAAAACTAACCAGCTAGTTTGATTTATGCGCCAAGAGTGCTGACTTGAGTTCATACTCAATAAAGGTTAAATTCATAGATCAAGCTACTCACACACCTCTTCTAGAATCTTCTTAGAACATCATTGACTAGGGGGAAACGGCGTTGACAGATGATGAAATACTCAAGTACTCATTTTCTTTTCTTTTCTTTGTATGTCAGAAAAGAAAAAAGGTGGGCCTCATCCGGTCCCTTGCTATCATTTCTAGGTTTTCTTAAAAATAAAATTCTATGTTGTGGATGCTGCAAAAGGGGGCGTACTTTTTTTTTGGATGCCTTCGAGAGTATCCAAACTATTCTTTTAATTTGACTTGTGCATACTGCATCATGAAACCCCAAAAAAATTACAAACAAATAATTCAGGTGGCCCATGTGTCTCCAACCAAAATAACATTTGTCCTGTCTTGGTGACAACTTGATCCCACCCTAAACACTAACACAACTGCTTAATAATTTAGTTGCTCGGTGCAGCCCGTGGGTCAATTGGGATCTACTGTTCCAAATGATTAAGCACGTGACCAGCAGCCTCTTTGACTTGGCCAAAAGGCCTATGTTTAATTGTTTAACCATCCACTTAACTCCTCTTAACCTCTCTCTTGCTACTACAAATTTTGACCAGCGTTGTGCCATGGATTCAACTATACTTAGCTGTATATTCCACTTTCAAGTCAGAGAAGAATGTAACTTGTTTACTAATGTCGGATGGTAGGATCCACTTAGCGTCTTCAACTAATGTTTAAGTCAGTTCGCCGTTGACTTAGTGGAAATTAATTAATGTATTATACTGATCAGACAGATGCTCTCGTACTCCTGTTAAAAGTCAACTCGTTAACTAATGTCGGAGTATTATAATATGGTTGACCAAGAACTCATGCTAAGAATCTTAGACTTAGTAGCGCTTAGCTACAGGAGGAGTATATGACCTTGGTTTCGCCTCCCTCGGATGGTATAATCGCACGTTAGTCGTTAGGCGACACGCATTATATATGCACTGCCATACTTTGCCAAACGTTACTGTTCAAGAATACATTACTACTTCACAGATCGATGTTGCTTCGTTGGCTGCGTAGGTCTTCACGTCCTCTTGTTGTAAAACAAATCTCGAAACAGGCTTTCGCGCAGTTTTATAAATAAACCCACAATGAGCGAACCGATACAAGATGATGGGGGACCTTATAAAGCAGATCAAGATAAACAAAAGAAAAACACGGTGACCGGAACTTGCCTCCGAAGACACCGAAACAAGACCGAGTAGATCAGGAGCTCCGCGACGACGCTCCGAGGAAGGTAACGACGCACCACGCCGCCGCCGTCAAGACCGTGACGGTCAAATGTTTTCATTCGGAGTCCTAGCGTGAAGAAGGTAGCCACAACGACCCCCACGAGGATTACGACACTTGCAGGCATCGCCGCAGTTGGCTCCGAAGCGCTGAGATTTCACCCGGAAAAACCTTCGCACTGCTCCCACCACTGACCCCGAGTTAGGTCACCGACACACGATCTGGGAGCTGCCATGCCGAAGCATTGCCAACACCAGGATCCCCCACCTTCTGCTCCTCACCATCCACATGACCGAAGAGAGAGAGAGAGAGAGAGAGTCCATCACCACCGTCACATCGCTCGTCGTAGAGTCGGCCGTGTAGTCCACCTCCCGAGGCCGCTGCCTCGGCATCCAAGATCTCCTACCCGTGATACAACAACTGCCACGACAGCAATCCATCAGGGCGGAAGATTGAGGTCCGGGTCAGCCAACCAGCCTCGGACAACAGGGGCTTAACAGGCAGAACGCATCCACCGATCAAGCCCGCAGACCCACAAGAGCGGGACTGCCAGGCGCCGCTGCACCCCATTCCCAGCACGGCGCCCAAGCCAAGGCCCGAGGCCCGTGCCAAGATCCCCACACGAGGAGGAGGGAGAATGCCCGCCGCCGCCAGCGCCCGGCCTTCGGCCGACGGCGGCGAGGGGGGAAGGAGGTGGAGGGAAGAGAGAGTTAGGCAGCGGGGCTAGGGCTCCCTCTCGTCGCCCACGGGAGCGCTGGGGAGGGAGGCATGGACGAGTGAGTAGTGCTCCCTCCCGTAGCACCCCGTCAGGCTGAAAGCATATCAACGGGAGCGCTGGGGAGGGAGGGAGGTAACTACTCCGTTTGATTCGCCAAAAAAACTACTCCGTTTTAAAATATAAAATATTTTGGGGCTGTTTTAGCATACCAAAACATTTTACATTTTAGAACAGGTGTAATATAACTTTGATCTTCATTTTCTGAAGTACAAACTTTGTAAATACTTGCAGTGACAGCAAATAGAAATATAATACTACCTCTGAAGCAAATTACTTGTCACAGCGTTCGCTGAATCTAGAAATATTTTACGCAACATTTTGCCTAAAACTACGACATTTAATTTGGATCGGAGGGAATACTTAATTTGTGCTCGCTCTGTTTTCAAAATATAAGATGTTTTAGTCATTTGTGGAACACATATGTATCTAAACGCTTTTAGTACGTAAGTTCACTCATTTTGCTCCGAAACTACACACCAAAAGACATCTGGATACATGTGTTTTAGAAAAAGATTAAAACATCTTATAAGTTGAAACCGAAGGATTACAAAGTTAAGAGAATTTTATGGCCGGCCGCCGCTTCCACAATTAATTTGGAGAACATATGTGCAGTAGTACTGTCGGTGTGTGTTATTCTAACCTGAAGCAGGTAGCTACTAGCTGCCACATGATGACATGAAGCATTGAAATGTTCTCCACATTGCGTTGTCAACAATGGTATTGTCAAAGCGGTGGCTGCTACTAATGCAACATGCATGCATGGATGGGTCAAAGGCTCAAAGCTTTGGCTTAGTGACACAGAGTAAGACAACGGGAATTAGTTTAGAGTAGTATGTTGGCGACATGTAGTTGATTTTTATGTTTGTAGAGTGCCTAGGTCCAAGAATCTTTACAGGGCATCCGTATGCACCCGTGATGCCAGATTTTGCTCAAACTCTGCACATGCATAGCATAGGCCAAAAAGGAAAATACAGAAAAAAACTGATGTTCTAACAAAGTCAGCCAAATCATATCTGACCTCACAGATTCATTGAACTTGCTGAGAAGCCCGTTCACACACATACTGGTATTTAAGTTTAACGCATGATCTAGTTGCAAATTGGTAATTGTAACACCAGTTAGGTCTTCTACCGCGAGTATACCTACCGCTGGGATAAGCTTGTGGACTGGTGGCACGAGATAATCCGTGCTACCGAACGGCCACCCGAAAGGACATCTCTTCAGTGATTATGCTCATAGTGTGTTGCTTGTGGAAGCGGCGTTACACGGTCATTTTGACGTCGGGCAGCCCGATCTCGATGGCTTGCTAGACACGATTAAGGCCGAAGCTTAGGTCATTTTCGACGGCACGGCTGGACACGATTCAATCCCAAACTTCCAATTTCTTGCGGGGATTTTCTAGAATTTCACAATTTTGGATTTTCAGGATTTTGTAAGTCTCAAAATCAAATTAATTAGGACAAAGAGAAAGCTGAAACAGATGGAATACGTGGGGACACCGTTTCACAAAGGAGGGAGAATCCAAGAAAGAAATGCCGCGTGGATGGGCCCCGCCAATGCGGGAGATGGTTGTCGTCCGTCAAAGAGCCTTCTGCCTTGTGAAGTTTGAAGTAACCGGGACGATTGCTCCATATTTGAAAAAAAAAAACTTATCTTAGGGAACCAATAATCTGCGGTTGCATGGTTAGGAGGGTGATTGTATCTCGAGTCCACAAGAGATCAAACTCTGGGTTTGACGGTGGTGTGCAGGTCTGCATGAGAGATCCAAAGTTTTAGAAAAAATAAAGCCAACTTTCAGACAGCCTATCACAACTTCCATCTTTTTGTAATTTTTAAAAGATTCGAAACCAACTTTCAGAAAGCCTATCACAACTTTCATATATTCACACTCTTCGAAATTCCAAACTTTCTGGTAGAATCCAAAGTTTTCAAAAAATTGAATTTTTGAAAATATAAAGTTTGAGATCTTCAAACTTCCACTTTTTTGGAATTTTCAAAAATTCATAGTCTCAGATTTTAGGGTTTTTCAAACATTCAAAATCAAATTTATTAGGAGAAAGAGAAAGCTAAGGCTAGCCCTAGTGAGAGTATCATAAGGAGTATCATGCATGTCATCTTGGCAAAAATCTGATGTGGCACCACAATTAATAAAGAGAGAGAGGTGTTAGTAGTATCATAATATGGTACCGTATCATAGCTCGTGAAACTAGGTAATTTAATGACCAATACATCTCATACACACAATTGCATTGAGATTGTAAAAAAATTTAAATACAATGGTACTATGATACTACTAGATGATAGTACTAATCATTAGAGAGATAGTATCATACACTAGTATCATATGCATGATACTAGTAATATGATACTCCCACTATGACCAGCCTAAGGGAGAAGGCATATATTGCTTCGCAAAAGAGAGAGGATCCAAGAAAGTAAAGCCACATGTGTGGGGTCCACCAGTGCGAGTGACGGTGGTTGCGTGCCCAAAGAGCCTTTTCGCTAAAGAAGTTTGATTATTCCATATATATTTGTAATTTCTTCTTATCTTAACAACCAATCTACGGTTCGACGAGGATGGTTGTATTTCGAGCCCCTAGGCATCAAACTGCGGTTTGACGGTGGTGTGGGTGTCTGCATGTGTGTCCACGTTGTACTTGACGTTTCCGAAATATCTTCTCTTAGGCTGGTCATAGTGGTAGTATCATACTACTAGTATCATGTCTATATGATACTAGTGTATGATATTATCTTCATAGTGCATGGTATCATATGGTAGTATCATACTAGTACTATATTTAATGATTTGTAGAATCTTAATGCAAAATTATATACAAGATTTATTTGCATGGGGATTTTCTAGTTTTACGTGCTATGATACGGTATCTACCTATGATACTCTAACCATCTCTTTCTTCATTAATTGTTGTGCCACATCAGATTTTTGCCAACATGGCATGCATGATACTATTTATGATACTTTCAGTAGGACCAACCTTAGTTAGTGAAAGAAGCCTGAGGTGGTTCCCTTGCTAAAAGAAAATTGCCACACGAAATCAAACTAATCAACTTTGCTGGTTAAATCGCCCTGCACTTTCAAAAAGCTACATAGGTTGGTCAATTCAAAGGCTTTTGAACTGAGCCCAAGATATGAAATTGCTTCACTAGTGGTGTACTGCCGTTAAAAGACCGGCTTAATCATTATTTGTAGTTGGCAAGATGGACAAGGATACGACTTTTGGCTAAGAAAGGCAAGCCGAGCATGAAGGAGGTCTGAATAAAAAAAAGGGTAAAGCTAAGTGGCACGTCAATCTCTCTCACGCCCCATTAGCAACATGTAGGGATTTATTGGAGTGAAAAAAAATGAGGTGAAAGATAAAAAGGAAAGTCACCCGAATAATTAACAGATGTATGTGGGCACATATTTCATGATATATTAGAATATGTACTCCCTCCTATCCATATTAGTTGACTCGAAATTGTCTAGATTCGAATATATGTACACATATTTTTATACTAGATACATTCGAATCTAGATAAATCTAAGTCTAACTAACATGGGTAGGAGGGAGTAGTTTTTTTAATTTTTTTCTCCCAGATTTTTTGGACAAGGCTTTAGGTAAAACAAAATTATCCGAAAACTCCCAGATTTTTTTGGACAAGGCTTTAGGTAAAACAAAATTATCCCAAACCATAGCATCATCCCGCTTGTCGCATGATCAAACTAGCATTTTCTTAGGGCATCTCCACCAGGTCGACCCAACCTGTCCGAGCGTGTCCGAACGCATCCGCGCGACGTCTAGGGCGTGCGCGGGAGCGGCACGACTCATCCGGATCGACGCGCCTGGCTCGACCCATCGGTGCACCTAACTTGCGTGACCGATGCGTCGGCCCGGACAGCGGACGCGGCGTCCCGTGTCCTCCCGCGGGGAGCCGAGGGCCCGCTTGCCAGCGAGCCAACGAGTGTCTTCCAATAGCTATCAATGGAAGACTACTGCAAAGGCTGGCCGCGCCGCTGCTGGCGCCACCCGACACCTGCCCTCCTGCCGCAACGCTTTAATGTCGTCGCTTTGACATCCGCGCCAGCATCTGATGCCGGGCCTTTTTAACTGGCTGTCCTTGGCCATCATCTCCAACACCGCGCTGCACTCTCCTCCTCCCCTCAATCTCCACTCCCAGTAGCTAGTCATGGCCGGCGGCGTTGGATCGAGGGGAGGGCGTCTAGGGCGACCTCCGGGTCCCGGCCGTGGCCGTCGAGGGAGACCTGGAGGACACAGACAAAGCAGCACGCCGGCAAGCTCTCCCTCACCGCCGTCGTCGCCCGATTTTCTCGACACCGGCATCGAGTTCGCCATGCCCATCCACTCCGGTATGGCACGGGACATGTTGCTCCTTCCCCGCAAGTTCGCGTCGTTAGTCGACGATGCGCCGCCTCATCAGGTCATTATGCGGGTGTCCAGTATCAACACCTCCATGTACCCGGTGGAAGTGCAGTTCGACTGCCTTGGGCAAATGTTCCTCGCCAACGGCTGGAAGGAGTTCGCCGCGCGCACCATCTAGGTGGGCAATATCGTCGTGTTCAAGTACGACGGCGAAGGAAGGCTCACCATCAGCGTCTTCGACGACACCATGTGTCATCGCTGCTACCACCCCGAAACCGACTCTGACTCCTTCAACGAGTAGGCAAGGCTATGCACTCGCCATGTATGATCTAGAAACATGGATAAATACAATGGAAAGTTGTATTTGAGTCTTCAAATATATTACAAGCAAACACCACTCGAACCATGCAACACCACTCGAACTATGCGCTACCTAGGGCTCTGGCGGTGCCGGCGGGTCGACAAGCCCCCATTCTTGTTCGAGAGAGCGGTAGATAGCTTCCTGCGTCTGCAACTCCTCTACAGCTTGGGCAAGGCGGGCACGTAGGTACGCGTCATTGGGATGGGCCTGCACCGCTTCCCGGAGCTCGTCGCGCACGTTTGCCAGGGCAACGTGCCGTCGGTGCTCCGGCAGGAAGACGCGATCCATCACCTCCCACGAGAAAGGCTTGCCGGTAGTCCTGTTGCGGTTGTAGTGAGTACGCGGCTGGCGGATTGAACGCCATCGTGTATATCTGCGGGCGCCCCGGAATCGGAGGCGGCAACACGCCCGGTTCCTCTAGTGGGATTTCTGGGTGGTTGTCGGGGGTGCCGGCGCGGCGGCTCGGACGGCCAGACATGGGTGCGATTCCTGGTTATGCCTACATCGGTTGGTCTCACCTTTTTATGGGCACGCCTGGACGTGGTGGGAACGCCCAGAAAAACCAGGAATCGACGGGAAAGAAAGGCGGGAGGCGGCGGGGCGACGGGAAAGTAATGGAAACACACCGGTGTCGGATTGATGAGCAAGTGACGATACCCGTCTGCACCAGCGCCGACATGTTAAGCTGGATATGCAAGTTTTGTAATGACTAGACTAGTACGTAGGTAGCTCCGAACAGAGAATATCTTACGCTCGCTTCACCCAGTGTCAACTACTGAGAGAAGTCAATCCACAGTGGCAGATAGAAAGGGTAAAGAATTGTACAGTACTACTCTATTTTAGAAAAGACGACGCTGAATCCGTGTTCTTGTCATTAGCAAAGCTCTCGGACGTACTTATAATAATCGCATAGAGAAGCAGTTCGTAGAGACTAGAGAGCCAACCCTATTAATTCCCGCGCGCACTGCATCTATTAGCTATAGATCCCATTAGATAGTTAATTGAGTAGGGACGCGTATAAGATCTCGCCTGCCTCATCCATCACGGGGATGGCGATTGATGGGCGAGCTTCAGAGTTGAGAGATTGGTACGGGTAGTATTTGACTCTGAAAAAACAAAGGTGATCCGGGTGTTGGGCAGAGATCGCACGCACGCACGCACGCACGCACGCTTGAGAACTGATGACGAGGTGCTGTTATGCTGAAACGCTCTGCTCTGCTTTTTTCGGTTTGGGTTCGACATCCGCGGGCTCCGGTAGCATTGCTGACTCCGGGTGTTTCATCCTGGCGAAACGTGTGATATCTGTGTCAACGCAGAGGTAGCACGCGCGGCTACACGTGGGTTAACAAACGAGGAGGATAAACCGACCTTCTCTGGTTTATTATTACTCCGTATGTAATTTTCTCGCCCGGTTGCACGAGCTGGACGGCTGAAATGGCCAGACTTTTCCCGAACTAGTTAGTATGTACGTGCCACGCACGACCCTTTTGTTATCTTTACTCAAAAAAATTGTCCATGCTCCCATGTGTGACATGACAAAGACCATGAAAAATCTCATCGTAGATCCCCATTGACTCATTGAGTGACCGTCAAGATTACATTTGATAATCAGCTCTCAAATAACGAAAACTATTATCTAATGAGAGTTTTTGCTAAATTTCAAGCCCGTAGAGAAACATGTTGATCAGTTGGTATAAAGCACATACTACAGGAGTATATTTCACAACTACTTTCAAATAAATTGGCTCACCCACCATCTTTTTAGAGGAACACATCTCTATTACATTGCAATAACATGTTGGTTATGCTGCCCACTACAGGGTTTGATACAATTTTTCAAGATTGGCCAAACAAAGTTTCATAATGGCCTACCTCCATGAGTACACCATGCCGCAGCAATACAAGCCCTTGGCCATGTACAACTTGTCTAAAGATAGCTCCTAGGCGTAGTGGCCGTCTTGAAAATACATGAGTCAGTTTCAAAGGTTACATGTTAACAACCCATTTCTTCATAACTCCTTACCACTTCTCACACATTCGCCTTATTTCATCACAGAAGCATATAGCATCTCGACAAATAGAAGATTTATGCCATTTAGAATTAAACAAAAGCAAAACAAAAAAAAGAAGGAATGGTCCAAATGGCAGTTGGTAACTAAGGTGAAGAGAATTCAAGCTGAGGAAAATTCCAATCACTGCTCAATACCATATTTTTTGGAGAGCAGTACACCGCGACCGTGCTATCCACGATGGCCGAACGCGCCACCATGTTACCATGCTATTATCATGATGCCAATATCGCAGCAGCAGAACTGGATCGAACAGCGCAGCGACCGCCGCGTGTTCGGACATCACACAACACGTCTCCATATAATTCCCCTATTTTCTAAACTCCAATGTAAACAAGATTCAGGAAAACCACATGAAGCGGTCGATAAAAGAAAGACCTTATATCTCGTATGCTTGACCCGGATGAAGTGGTTGGCCAGAATTCAAGCAAACCAGCTGAAGCGGTCGACCAAATCAACCCATCCCATTTCTATAATAGAACAATAAATTAGTTATTGATCTTCTATCTATTATGCAAGTATTTTTCAATACTTAATGTCAAAATCCTATTATGGAAAGCAAGATAATACAAAACAAAGTTGATCATATGACCTTCAGCCTCAACATTAATTGCCACTGAGTTTTGCTAGTATATGCTGTCACTTCTGAAGGTCTACTACGTACATGGCAAATAGCATCAAACACACAAATAACATTCAAATTTATTGCATATACTTGTTGGAGTAAACAACCGAGCTAGGCTGAAAATTTACCAAATTCAGCACTGTCATGTCGCTATGGTATAGCTGAAGTGTGTAAAGCCAGCTTCGAGTTTTCTGTGGTACCAATCCTCGCCATACATCTGAGATAATATGGTCACATTTTTATAAGATTATACCCAAATTATTTAGTTCAAATTTAACATGAAGGTAACAAGATAGAAAACTCATCTCTAGATCGTTTAAATCGAGACTTCCATACCTTTCAGTCCCAGCTTTCACTGTTTGAATACGGCATGTTGTAACAAGATCATGCAATTAGTTAGCAATAATAAGGAAAGAGGGAGCTGTCAAAGCTCTTCTCTTCGGAAAATCAAACAACTCAAGTAGGTAAGTGTTTTTGTTAAAACTTGCACACAAAGACATTTGTACATACCCAAACTCTCATGAGTAACATATATCTTCATGGAATTAACAAGCAAGGCAGCAACAAAGCACGAAATATACATATATCCAGCTCACATTCCATCAATTCTAGCATAGGTTTTTATCTCAAAGGGAGTCCACGGATAGTCCAAGGATAATAATTTAATCTTACCATTATAAGGGCATGGCGATACACTCAGTCTATCAAGTATATGTACATAACATAATAGAGTTTGAAGTTCTTGCTTGTGTAACTATGTCCGTGTCATCCCTTTAGATGGTAGGAAAAAAATTCAGATATGAATAATGTGAACTCTGTGAGTACATTACCACTCAATATTACTTCTCAATGTATTAGGCTTGATTACCTGATGCTCACCCATGTCCTCATGCTGGGTTGTACACGAATTCAGCAGAACAACTGAAAAAAGGTACCATAAATTACAGTTAGAACCACCTGCTAATTATTACATCTGTAGCAACAAAAGCGTTAAAGCTATCACCATATCATTGACAGTACAAGTTTACAGATTTCAAAATCGTGTAGTTTATGTGCACACCATGTGAAAGTAGCGATGCATGCCAATCTGCAGCTCGTAGGGGATACGCACCTTGCACCAGCATAAATCATAACACGTTGGCGTCCGCCATCGCTTCCAACCACAGCAACCCAGCACCGCGGCATCTGGCAGAAAGAAAAAGGAACCCACAAAAGTAACTGCATCGGCAGTCAGCGGCTCCAGGGCACATATTGGGGGGCGTCCTCCCTGTGGACGGTGCCAGCAGTAGAGGGCTCAGGGCATGATTTACGGTGGCAGGTGTATGCCACTGCCCCAGCCCCGCCAAGTAGGCTTTGAGAGTTGAGGCCACCGCATAGTTGTTCATCCTACAACGCCACATGCTGCCTCACTGCCCCGCTGAATTTTTTTTATCTCCTTCCTTTGCTCCTTCTCTTCCCAGACTGATCTCCTTTTCTTCACTTTTCTGGTGGAGCAGCGAGCTCCTCTGCAGGATCCCGTTCTTCTCTGCATGCGACACATTTTGGGCAGCTGGACCACCCGAGCCTACGTGGAGAGCTAGGGAACCCGTCCAGGGTGGAGCGTTGGCCGTGGCCTCAGTGTGGGAGTTGGCGTCGTCAGCTGCGTGAGGGGAATGGATGTGGTGCGATGAGTGCCTGGGACGGCGGCGGCGCATGAGGAGGCATCACTGCATGGACGGGCAGTACAGCGGCGGCGGCGTGTGGATAAAAGAAACACATGGTGATCTGATCAGGGAGGCGCTGCGCGAAGAGGACGGGGCGAACCTGGGCGGAGATTGCGTAGAGGCAGATTTGTTGTTTTGACTGTGCGGACGGATCGCTATGCCGCGGAATATTTTCTGCTGGCAGAGTATAGTCCGACGTTTGTAAATGCTAAGTGCACCCATGACATCTGCTTAGATTAGTCTAGTCCGCTAGATCTAACTAAGTGGGATGATCCGACGGTGCAACCAGGCTGGGGACAATTAAAGGAGTGTCTTTAAGAAAGAAAAAGTTTGCTCTTTTATAAGTAGTATAGATGAGCATTGGCGTGCGGAGCCCCACTGTCAGAACGCTGTCAGGCATCGGGCTAAACCGTGGTGTACATCAGGTGATCGTGTTCCCAAAACAACTTGCAGGAACACCACCGTGTTTGGAAAATACACAACTTTCACTATACTAGAGGACTCAAGGTACGTAGTTGGATCTTGTCGAATTATTCCTAACGAGTGAATCAATATGCTCGGGACAGCTTAGAGCAAGCCATAGATAATACTAGAGCAAGGGAACATTTTCACTAGTCTGGACAAGAAGATCTCCACCCAAGGACTCGTCTGTAGAGTCCTTTTCCCTCCTCCCCCCTCTCCTCTCTTCTTCCACCTCCCGCGCCTGTTCGTTGACCAGCGACGACCGGGCCGAACCCGAGCCTTTCCCGGCGGCTTTGCCGGCCGGAGATGGCGAGGGGGACGCGCCGGAGTAGTTTTTAGGTGTAGATGTAGAGAGTTTGGCTTTATGCCGGTAGTTTGGAGTAGGGCACTGATCTGTTTGGGCCAGATCTGGTGCACCCTGTGCTGGTGGTGGCTGGGCGGCGAACTCCGGTGGTCGGAGTCGACGACGAGCTGCATCTCCTCAGGAATCTCCGCGAATAAGCCCATTCTGTCGCTCTCCTTTTTGCTCCTGGTCTCCCCGCTCGGGTTTCTTTCTCTGGCCGGCCGTGGCGGCGGGGGGAGAAGAAGACTGGGCGTGGGCGACTGCGATGCAGAAGGATGACAGGGGGCTTCCTCGCTGGTGTATCGGCGCCGCACCAGGAGGGAGTGGTGGGGCTGCGTTGATGTGCTCCCGCGGTGGGAGCCGTTGGCTTCAGTTCATCCCGCAAGGCCCCGGAGTAATAAGCGTCGTGTGCTGCAGATCTGCGGCGTCGACGACCGTCACATCGACCTGGCCGGCCGAGGAGGCGAGGGGGAAGGTGTGCTGGACGGTGATGCTGTCTGTTTATGCGGCTCTTCGCTGCCTCGACGAGCTTCCTGCTCGGTGGCCACGATGGCCACCGGCATCTGCGGCCATGAAGGGCCGGCTTCATGCCAAGAAGGCGTGTCTCTCACCTCCAGGAACGGAGGCCTCTCTGGAACCCTGCGTCGGCGTTCATCGTCTTCTTCCAGCCAAGTGGTTCGTCCCCGGCGGGACGGAGATGGCCGGCGGTGAGGGTTCTCCGGCGGTGGCGAGGTCAAAGGACCTGATTGCTTTTCTTAGCATTCTTTTTGGGTCTCCTTGCTTATCCGCGGGTCCTTTTTTACATTTCTGGTTGTGCAAAGGGCCTGCTTGTAACTTTTACCCACCGCGTTGAATATATGGCAGCATCGGGGTCCTTTCAGACCCCTTCCTCGTTCAAAAAAAAAACTAGAGCAAGGGAACAACTGGGCCACAACTTTTTCTAGGGCCTCTTTCCCTCCCGCTGATAAAATCTCCTCGATCCAGCCTTGCGCCCTTATTCTAGACTCCGGCCTTCAAATATTAAGCCATCGTTTTAAGACTTATCACATTGCTAGGCATACCAAGGTATTTCACATTAGGCGTCTCATTAAAGAACTTTAGGAATGCCCTTGACTTCACCCATAATAGTTCGCTGATGAAAACAGAAGACGTGCTCCGATTTATTTCTCTGTCCAAATGTCCGACAATGCTTATAACTCTAGGGGCTTAGAAATCTCATTTCCACCGTCACCATTTGCTTTGAAGAACAACATGTTGTCATCTATGAAGAGAAGGTGGTTCACCGACGGTGATGATGATGGAGCCACTTGAATACCACTTTGAATAGATAACTGATTTCTATATGGTTTAGGAGGCACGGAAGGCCCTCTGCTGCTATCAAGAAAAGGTATGACGAAATATAATCTCCTTGCCTTATTCCACTCGATGGTTTAAACTCTTCTAGTTATGGTCCATTAAACATGACTGAAACGGATACTAGAGATATCATGCTCATAATAATATCCGTTCATGTAGGTACAAAACCAAATTTGGCCATGATGGCTTTCAAATAAACCCCTCCACGCGATCATAAGATTTCATCATGTCCCTTCTCATAAAATGGAGACTCTCATAGGCAGCAATGAGACTATCTGTAATTACACGTCCAGGTACAGAAGGTGTCTGCTCTTCTGAGATAATCACCGGTAAAATACCTGTTCAACCGGTTAGCAACTGCTTTGGAAGCAATCATATATAGAGACAGGGTAGACGGATTTTGTGCATCGAGATGTTCATTTTAGCCAAGACCTTGCATGGGACCGTATCAAAGCACATCTTGCATGTTCCAAGTACCTTCAAACGTGTACAACTTCCTGCAAAATTCGGTGGCTAAGCTTTGCATCTCCGAATAATCTTCGGTGGCAACACCGTTATCCCTCATTAGCTTCTTGATACGATTTTTTCCTTTTCCTCACACCCGAATAGCAGGTGTCTGCGAAAATAGAAAACAGCACCAAGAGTTGTGGTTTTTGCAATTTCCTCTCAGTTAACATATGGGGCACGCTTTTGGTTTGGGCAAGGAGAATATCGCCACATTCCAAAAAATTAAGCAACATGCATATCAAAATGAGAGTGAACTTCACAGATCCCAACCAGATTCTATTTTCTCACCACCAGGGTGTTTCCAGCAACCACAGCCAGCACGCGCACCACAAGTAGGCCAGCGCGCGAAGTCAAACAGATTATTATTCCCGGAAGGCCACGCCATGATCAACCAACCGAGAGATGCGCTTGCAGGCAGTAAAAAGACAGGCGAAATGCTACTCATGAGATAGTTATCACTGGGGAGAGCCTGTCCGACAAGCCGCCGGTCATCCTCTCGGCTTGCTCTCCGCGTTCGCCCGTGCGTATCCTCACGACATTCGACACGGGTATCACTGGGACGAAAAGGAAAACAACAGGTGAGGCCTAGTGATAGAGATCATGATTCCTGGATTCATAAGAACATGAGGGCGCATTTGAAATAGTGCATCAGGAATCAGGACTAAAGCATACAGATCTTCTCGAGGGCATGTATGTTGCTGCGACAGGTCTGTTTAAATTTGCTATTAGCTTTGTACTGTTATTAGGATAATAATCTGAACTAACAAATCCCACTTAATGGCAGCAGCGATGGCACATGAATAATACACCAAACCCGACGTCGTGACTGAAAACTAAAAACGGCCACCAAGAACACTTACAGAATATCTTTCCGTCGCCTATTTCTCCTGTTCTTGCCTTTTCAATTATTTTATCAATTACTGGCTCGACCTGGACAATCCAAAAACACATTGATATAATGCAAGACAAAGCCTTGAGAGAATCACACATAATGGATAGCACGTATCAGCAATACTTTTATAAGTGAACAAGAAACCAAACTGTAGCATATGGAAAGAGGGAACAGTTAGCATCTTCAGTTCCGATACTGTGATCAGCTACCTCAAATAGAGGGTATGAAAGAACTCAAGTGCACCTTATGAGAATTAATGAACAGCCAAACAAGATTATACCTGCTCTTTGCACACAACTATTTCCATCTTGACCTTTTTAATAAATGTATCTTCTGAAAATTCTGACCCTGCAAACCAACAATGAGGAAGCATAAGCATAGAACCTTATAGCTGCAAACACTAAACTAGTTTCCGAATAGCCTTAAGAGTTGCCATACTTGATCAACTGGGCCAAAACCCAAACAATCCAAGCTGTAAGATGTTATTATTGTTCTAATGATAAAATCGTAAAAAAAAAACAAGCATCTTTATCCTGATGTTTTTCCTATTCCCAGCCTTTTCCCTCATTTAAATGTTCAATGTTTTTGTGCTTCTTGTCAATTGCATTTTCTGATCATGTTTTGCTCACACGAGTTTTCCACATAATAGGATAGTGCCACATCTTTCTCGAGCAAACATGATAAACTGAAGATAACTGAATCCATATTTTAAAACATAATTGACTTGAGAGCTAAGAGTCTGTCCAATTCAAGTTTCTGCATATACAGACCCTACTCTCATAATAGTTGGTCTGTACCAATAGCAGTTGAAGACATACAAGATTATGAGGAACTTATTTAAGAAAAATGGAAAAAATATTTCCGTTCCACCTTTGGCAGACTTTAGACCCATTGAGGACACGAGGACTGAACAGTAAGTTTACAGAGCAAGGGTGTTAATGAGAGACATCAATAGAACTGCTCAAAGCTTTTGCTGTTTTTAACTTCTGCTATCAAGTTGGGAGTGATTCGACCTCACTCTAGTTCTTGCAGTTAGCTTGCACTCATGAACAATCCATCACACTGCTGAAATGCTGTGATAATGTGATCAGCAACTGAATTGGGGATATTTCATGCCAATACACTACAACACAAGAAACTAGAGTGTCACCCTAAGAGCAGCACTTTTAACAATAATGGGTTGCTTTGAGTTCCTGAAGGCTCATCACCTATCTGCAGCTTATTCTAAATGAAAAACATAAAATCATGCAAGGAGCTGTTTTAATTGCTGTAGGAGCCTTCCTGGGCACAGGACAATCAATAGCAATGAAGTCGGGCAATCCAAATTCTGTCATTTTTCCAAATGGGGGTATATCCACATTACACATGGCCACGAGGATTTGCTAATTTTGCTAATGAAAACTGATGAATTAATTATTCTCAGCATCCATTCCTATCACACTTCAAAGCCACCATGGCTCTATCAAACATATCTGGCTACAATTTAAGGGTCACAACTAAAGAGATGCAGAGACTAAACGCTGCAAACTACAAACAGTGATTTTGTGCTTAGAACTAGAAGTAGGTGCCACAACCACGGGCCAAGCTAATACCTTCATACCGCTCTGTTGACCCTCCTTGCGCCCCGAAACCCCGCACGTCGGACACCGTGACGCCTCTGATCCCCATTTGCAGCAAACCCTGCAGAGAATTCCACAAACTCATTTCGCCGAACACACCGTGTACAGGCAAGAACTCAGACCGGAATGCAACACCAGCCTGCACTTACTCACCGACGACACATGTGACACCCTCCATGGCCTGCACCAGTTCGGCACCATGAACCAAAGAAATCACCATGCATCAGACAAATGTACCAAACAACTAGGAACATTTCGAAACTTAACTCCAGTGGTGTGTACTCACCTAAGGATGGCCTCGATCTTGTAGAATTCCGAGTCTGGCAGGTACCCTGCAAGAAACCGACAGATGGGAATCCAATAAGGCAAGCTCGACCAAGTAACCGAACGGAGGGGTAAACATCCCATCCGGGGAGGAAGGGAGAGGGGCTCCTGAGTCCTGACCTGGGGCGGGAGCACTCTGGGCGCGCGCGGCCAGGGCATGGCGGCGACGAGGGGAAGAGTTGATCTGTACGAGCGGACTAGGCCCACGCGAGGGGAGGAGGCGAACAGCGGGGGAGGGTCGCCGGAAAGAAGCGGAGTGGTGGAGGAGGCCGCCGGCCATGGGCATAGCGGCGGTGGTAGTCGCCGGCGACATGATGAATGCAGTTGTTGGCGATTGAGGCGGCCGGGGATAGCTGATGATTCGGTGTCGTCTGCTCAGTGCTGACTGCTGACTGCCGTCAGTCAGAAGCTCAGCCGCGAAGGCGGATAAACTGCTACTACGTAAACGGAAGCTGAAGACAGAAATATAGTACTAGCTCTGTTTCTTTGGATTTAAAATACTTATGTTGAAAGTATAAATTTATTTTTCACAAATAGTATGTACTTTGGTTATACTTAAATGATTATATTAATCCAAAAAATAAATCAATTACATAATTTGAATGGATCATGCATAGTTGTGTGACTAATTGGCTAGTCACAAATTTTCACTACTACTACCTCCATTCTAAAATATAAGAAGCTTACCGAAACGTCTTATATTTTTAAAACAGAGGAAGTACAAGAAACAATTTTAATTATGGATGGATCAACATCTTTTTCTATATTTACCGCATCTATTTCTTTTGGTTCACTCCCACTTTATAAATCAGGAATTGAGTTTAGATCTGATTGAACATCCATTTGGGTCGATGATACGGATGTGTGTCTGTGCTCGCCTACCTAGCTGGCTATTTCTCTTAAGACTTCATCTGTACCCGGGCTATCTTTGATCTTCCCTTCTTTTTAATATATCACATGCAACTCTCCTGCATGGTTTGAAAAAATAAAAAAATAGAATTTAGGAACAAGCCTCCCGTAGTCTTGAGCTCCTCTAGGTCATGGATTCTGTCATGGATTCCTGCAGAACTTGAGAATCATCCATTCAAAGATATAAAATTTGTTATCAATTCACTTGCAACATGGCCCTTGTACAACATCATCGTTTACCTTCCTCTGAACCCACTTGCCAAGCTAGCAACTTAGTAACAAAAGGATCAGGCATCCCTTCTTGTAGCTCACAACCTGCATCAATGAAAGTCCCCATAGAATCTCTAACGATGAAACCCGATCCAACATCTCTAAACATATCCAAGGTCACAACTCAAAAGAACCCAACCCCCGCTAGTGGAGGTTTCCACGGAGTTGGAAGTGAGGCATCTACTTCTCTCGATGCAATCTTTGTCGGCACGGTGTAGGGGTGTTATGGTTGGTGTATTCATTCATGTGGCTATTTGGATCTTCTCTTAGGTTTGGTTGTCGGTGTGTGTGGGTCTTTGCCCCTGTGTTGTTGGTGTTTGGGTGGACTTGGCTGGTTTTGTAGGTTTTTGCCCCTGTGTTGTTGGTGTTTGGGTGGACTTGGCTGGTTTTGTAGGTTTTTGCCGGTTTTCTCCTAAAGAAAACTGGGCACCTTCTTCTTAATTAATAGATGGGCAAAGATTTTGTCTCTGTTTCGGAAAAAAAGCAGCTCCAATGATGCCATATATCCGTGCACAGTTTCCATGGAACGATCTGGCTGATACGTTTGTTCACCATATGAGCATAATTGTCTCAGCTAATCCAAACGATCCACATCACTGACATAGCTCACGCTCCATCTTATTTCTTCATGATTTCATGGTCTAGTATATCGTTTGACAATGATCTCGGGTTTAGCCTGAGAAGCTTTAGACTGAAGCTCTCTAAAGCAACATCCAGAATTGCTTTGCATGCCCGCAATTGAGAAAAGTGTGGTACATGTCCTCCTCATCCTCCGCATATCCACATACATCCAAATTTTGAAGAATTTACGACCTCTATTTTGAGACGGAGGTGAATGCCGAAAGTTTGTCTAAATTTTGATGAACCTAGATACCAAATAGTGTATAGATTCATCTAAATTTAGAAGAAAAATACGAAATCTATTTTGAGCCGGGGGAGTACTGTATCTCGCATCACATTCGCGTACCTTTGGAACCAAATGTGATTTCCATAATGAAGGCCACAGGTTTCCGTGGCTGCTAGATGATACCTCGTTTTCTCCGCTACTAGATAAAATTCTCGGCAAATTCGCTGCGGGGAATTGGAAGAATGTCTATATGGGCGGGCGTCGTGCTTTAGCGTGTGCGCTCCTAACCTCTCTTCCTCTCCATCCATATTCCACACCACCTCTTTAGACCTCCCAAAGGAAGCTATTAGGAAGATCATTTCGCTTCTGCGGCGTTTCTTGTGGGCTGGATGCGACAAAGTTACCAGAGGGAAATGCGAAGTTAATTTGAGGACAGTATGTCAACCAACAAAACTTGGTGGATTGGGCATCCTAAAGCTAGAAATGTTCGTCTCCGCCCTAAGGCAAAGATGGTTATGGCTAGTATTGGTTGATGCTACAAAACCTTGTATTGATTTTGGGAACCCATGCAATGACAAAGATAGAGAGTTGTTCGCGGTGTCCATCGTTGTCACGGTTGGAAACAGAGAAAACGCAAAATTTTGGATTTCACCATGGATGGATATGACCCGACCAAAGGACATAGCCCCCAAGCTTTTTGAAGAGACAAAGAGGAAAAATTGCACGGTCAAGAAAGCGTTTGAGGATAATTTTTGGATTAACCATCTTGATCTTCAACATGGTTTGCTATTGATCACATCCAACAATTCATATCCCTATTGGAATCAATCTCCAATATCAACCTTCCCCAAGAGACATCCGATACTATCGATGGAAATTGGCAAATGATGGTGAATACTCCGCCAAATTGGCATACAAGATGCAATTTGAGGGCATTATCACCACCACCCTCAACGCCTCGGTTTGGAGATCTTGGGCGCCTCCAAAATGCAAAAAAAACCTTGCATGGTTGGTAATGCAAAATAGTCTTTCTCGACCCAGCCCAATGGGCAAATGAGATATCTGTCAACAAGTGGTTGACCAATCTTGTGCTTGACCATGGGAAAGCAAGGAAGGCTTTGTCCTCACTTGTCTCTAATCTACGAATTGGTATATAGTACTGGCACCTAGCTACAACTAGTCAGCAAAACAATTGCAAAGTCGTAGCCGAGATCACATGAATGCTCACGTTCTTCATTTAGGACAAAGCCATGATCTCAGATCCCCAATACTCGGCTGCATCAGCATATAAAATTACGCTTCAAGTCAAGTCGTCTGCTTAATCGGCAGTTGCTCTCCGGGATGTCAACTCCTTTGCCAATAATTATTACGGAGTACCTCCTTACAATTATTATGACCGGTGTTTCAGTAATTCTATCTTTCGGGATAATCTCCTGGGCTGACTGAAAACAACACCTACTCCAACCATACACACTCTATCCACACAATGTTTCAAACTAAATATTCTCACAAAATCTACGGAAAAATCAAGTTGGGGAACTTGAATATTGATGAACTTATCGCGAGCCTTTCCTTTTTAGTTAGATAAGAGACATTACCTGTCCAACTTTAAATAAATAAAGCCATGATGAATCACTTTTACTTGGTGCTCCCCCTCCCCCCTTCAAACTTTGACAAAAAGAAAACTCGTGGACGGCCGGGATCGCACGATACTGATTCGTTTCGAAAACCATACAAACGACGCGAAGCCTGTATGGTCCGCTTAGACGTAAACACACCATACACGTGTTCTCACGTGTCTGCGAGAGGCAGAAAGTCAGGAGGTATATAGTATCAGCAGGAAATTTCAAAACACGGCATGAAAGGACGTAGATCGTGATAAGGAGAGGTGGGATCAACAGGTGGGTTTGAGTACAAACAAGTATACCTATACGAAGATATACATGGCTTAATATGTGTTTTTGATGGGTCAAAAGAAAACTGCATGATGCAAACTTAAGTTTGAGAGAGAGGGTAGGGGGGAGGGGGGCACAGATGAATTCCGACATATTGGCGATCACCTCTACTAAACCACACAAGTATATTTGTTCGAGAAAAACGTTGCATACCACAAGCTCTACTAGACAAGCTTTGGCCGACTCCGGTGATGGTAGGGTCAAGGACGACGACGCATCTTCGGCTCATATTAGTGTTTGTAGTCGTCGCTAGGTGGTTCAATGACCTATTTGTAATTTTTATTATTTTTGAGTGTCTTTGTACAACTGTGGATGATTATTAATAGGTTGGTAGATTTTCGAGAAAAAAAGAGACTATAAATAGTTATAGTTTCTCCCTCGTAGCCATCCGAATATCAGCCATCCATCTATACTTACATGAAACAAGGAAAATCAAAAATTAGAAGAACAAATGTTAAATATTCCTATGCCTGTTGTTGGATTGAACCTCATAAGAGTTTCTGAGTTTCTTTCCTAGGGATTGTTTTGTATTTTCTCCTATCCATATTAATAGTCTCAACTTTATCTAGATTCGTATGTATCTAGTTAAGTATTTAGACCAGATGCATTTTTATCTAGATAAAGTTGTAGCCACTAATATGGACCGGAGGAAGTATTAAATTTAGGAAATTTTTGCATCTATTCAAACCTCTTAAAAATCTTTGTTTCTCTGTGGTGCAAACAAACACACTAAAATCATGTAGAATTAAAGAGGAAATGATATTACAATCATGTGTTTTCTTTTCTTATTCCTGAATTAGAATTGTGCGGAACGAAGAGCCCCCTTTAAGATCAAATATTCCTCCAAGTCTTCGCCCACCGCTCCGAAGAAAAAAGATCTGGGCGATCCCGTCTGCTCCCCAACTACACGCCAAGCCGCCAGTCCCTGCCTCCTCTATTGGCCGCTCCAGCTACGGGAGGGGGGGGGGGGGGGGGGTTGTCCTAGTGTTTCCTTGGGGCGCTGCTTCTATGGAGGAGATGGAGCCGCGTAGGAATAATTTTTCTACTTTTTCTTCATCTCGGCACCACTCCAACTGATGGTCGAGGGGCAGGTGGCCCGGTCGCTCGCCGATCTCTGGATCCGACGAGATTCGTGTCTAGTTGTCGGCGTTCGGCACTCTCGCAGGTGGTAGTCGTGTTGGCTGCTATAGTTGTGTTTGGTGTCTTGTAGGGCGTGTGGATGACATCATGTGACGACGTTCCTGTTTTTTGACTGCATCGGATGAAATTGATGGCGTCGGATCTGCTGACCAGAGGGAAGATCCCCGGTCGACGTGCTAGAAAATCTCGGTCCCGTCGCTTGCAAAAGCTCGGCTCATCGGTTCGAAAAGCATCGCTGTATGTGAAGGTACTCTCCCAGATCTCGGTATGGCGGTTGTTCGCCTCTTTTTCTGGTGTTGCCAAGGTGGTGGCGGAGGACGATGGTGGATGACGTTCCGGTGAGGCACACGTTTCTCGAAGGGTGAAGCTGTATTTTTTCTTCTTGCGGAGTACTTTGTGCAAAGTTGCGTGACACACTTGTTTGTCCCATGCGGTGATTATATGTGTACTTTGTAAACAAATTCTCTAAGACTAGTCATAATGGGAAGTATCATGTAGTAGTATCATGTATATGATTCTAATATATGATACCATCTCCGCAATACATAGTATCATATAGTAGTACGATACTACCTATGATACTCCATTGGTTCTAGTCTAAGGAGTAGTATATAGTATATGGTTACTCAAAAAGAATTGAATATTCCTCTTACCTCAGTGGATCGTTTTCCTTACTGATTTGTACGTGAAATCAGCAGTCGAGGTATTTCAGTTTTGATCTTTGCTTTAAAGAAAAAAATCACAAGTGCAGTGGTCGTTCTTTTATTTGCAGCAGAGCGCGTTGAGCTTGGTGCGCGGCTCGGAGAAGTCGCCGGAGAGAATCTTGGAGGCGACAATGGCGTTTGCGTCCTCGGTATAGTGCACGCCGTCCCAGCTGACGTGCCTCTCTCCCTCCGGGCACGCCCTCGCCGTCGGCTGCCCGCACGTCTTGAGGTTCACGTAGTTGTACGGCGGCCCGCCGGCGCCGCAGCACGCCATCAGCGGCCGCTCGATACCGTACTGCGCGTGGTTAGCAAACAGGTCGTACTTGATGGCGTACATGTCTGTTACAATCGCGACAAGAAGATAACGAAGAACGAAAACAAAAAACACAGCAAGGAGACACAGATTTAACGTGAAAAACCTCTCCAACAAAGAGAGAAAAAAACCACGGGCGCCAACCAGCAAAACTTCACTATATCGAGGAGTGTTTACAAACGCCGGGGATTTCACAGATGCAACTCTCCCAACCGGCGGCTTACAAGGGGTTTATATATCGGTGGAAACCTAGGTATTCGACGATCCGTACCGTACCGCGGGGGGCTGTCGCCCCCCGCACCCCCCACAGGCGTCCCCGTTGGGCACGATGTGGGCCAACTTCAGACTCGTTACACTCGGCCCAAGCCTCCCGGCGACGGGCCTCGCTCCACTCGTCAGAAGTTAGCCTATACTTTGTAGAATTTGGATCAACATATAACAAACTCCACCTTGAGACAAATTCCTCCTTGTAGCATCAACAGCAACCATCTCCCTGAACAAACAAAGCAAATACTTTCGGCGCCAATAGCCACTTGGGCTAATCAGTTAAACCAACTAAGTTCAAGCAAAGCTCAAACTTAGCAACAGGAACAGGTTTAGTCATCATATCAGCAGGATTATCATGAGTGCTGATCTTGCATACCTTTAATTTACCTTGAGCAACAATGTCTCTAACAAAATGGTACTTGACATCAATGTGCTTAGTTCTCTCATGGAACATCTGATCTTTTGTAAGGTATATGGCACTTTGACTGTCACAAAACAAATTAATGCAAGAATCATCTCCACAAAGCTCAGCAAACAAACCTTTCAACCAAACAGATTCTTTGCAAGCTTCAGCAATAGCCATGTATTCAGCTTCAGTAGTAGATTGTGCAACAACAGCCTGCAATGTAGCCTTCCAGCTAACAGCACAACCTCCAACATTAAACACATAACCTGTGAGGGATCTTCTCTTATCCAAATCGGCAGCAAAATCTGAATCCACATAGCCAACGAGTCCCTCACCGGTCCTGCCAAACTTCAAACAAGCATTGGAAGTGCCAAGAAGGTACCTGAAAACCCACTGAACAGCCTTCCAATGTTCTTTACCAGGATTAGCCATGTATCTACTTATCAAACTCATAGCATATGATAAATCAGGACGAGAACAAACCATGGCATACATCAAAGAACCAACAGCACTAGAATACGGCACCTTTGACATGTACTCAAACTCTTCATCAGTAGTAGGACATTGAGAAACTGACAATTTAAAGTGAGGAGCAATAGGAGTACTAACTGAGTTGGCACCATCCATATTAAAACGATGAAGAACTTTCTTAATGTAACTTTGCTGACTAAGAAATAACAAACCAGATTTTCTATCTCGGGTAATCTCCATACTTAAGATCTTCTTAGCAGCACCAAGATCCTTCATCTCAAACTCACTACTTAGGTGTGCCTTCAAAGTAGTGATTTCTTTCATGCCCTTGGCAGCAATTAACATATCATCAACATATAGCAGCAAGTATATAGGTGACCCATCAACAAACTTGATATAAACACAACTATCATATTTAGACCTCTCAAAACCATGTGAGATCATAAATGAATCAAACCTTTTATACCACTGTCTTGAAGATTGCTTTAAGCCATAAAGAGACTTCTTTAATTTGCACACAAAATCCTCTTTACCAGGCACTATGAACCCTTCTGGTTGGTCCATGTATATTTCCTCATCAAGCTCTCCATGCAGAAAAGCAGTCTTGACATCTAACTGCTCAAGCTCAAGATCACGCATAGCCACAATACTAAAGAAAGTACGAATGGAACTATGCTTCACAACTGGAGAGAACACATCATTGTAATCAATACCTGGAATCTGGCTGAACCCTTTTGCTACTAACCTTGCCTTGTACCTTGAAGGATCTTTGGGAGATAGACCTTCCTTTTTCTTGAAGATCCACTTGCAGCGGACCGCCTTCTTTTGTTTAGGCAAGCGCACAACATCCCATGTGCCATTTTTCTCAAGCGATTGCATCTCTTCTTGCATAGCAGATACCCACTTCTCGCGGTCAACGGATGCAATGGCTTCATTATATGTAGCAGGTTCAGAATCGTTCTCCACCTGTTCAGCACAACTCAAAACATAATGTACAAGATTACACTCTTCAATTAAACGACGAGGTGGAACTATGTTACGTCTCGGTCTATCAGCAGCAATAGATTCCTGTGGCTGCTGCAAAACAGTAGGTGAGTGCTGAACAACATCATCATCAATATTTTCCTCATGAGTATCATCAACAACATCATTATTATCAACAGTTTTTTGCAGGTGCTCCACCTGCACACGAACTCCCTCCTCTCCAATAGCAACAGGAGAGGGATCTGATGGCAAGCTGTCATGATACATAACGGATTCATTGAAAACAACGTTCCTACTCAACAAAATCCTTTTTGTTTCAGGGTTCCATAGTTTATATGCCTTAACTCCTGAACCATAACCAAGGAATATGCACTTGACAGCTCTAGGCTCTAACTTTCCATTATCAACATGAGCATAAGCAGTGCAACCAAAAACTCTCAACTGTGAATAATCAGCAGGTGAACCTGACCATACCTCAATAGGAGTTTTCTTCTCAAGTGGAATAGAAGGTGACCTGTTGATGAGGTAACACGCTGTGTTGGCTGCTTCAGCCCAGAAACACCTATGCATACCTGCATTAGACAACATACAACGAGCCCTCGAGATGATGGTTCTGTTCATGCGTTCTGCCACGCCATTCTGCTGAGGAGTATATGGGATGGTGTGATGCCTGATCATGCCATCGTTACTGCAAAACTCCTCAAACTCATTAGAACAGAATTCCATACCATTGTCAGTACGTAGTACCTTTACCTTCTTCTCAGTCTGTTTTTCAACCATAACTTTCCACTTCTTAAAAGCATCAAAAACATCAGATTTATGCTTCAGAAAATAAGGCCACACCTTTCTTGAGTAATCATCAATAATAGTAAGCATATAATTAGCACCACCAATAGAAGTCTTACGGGACGGACCCCATACATCAGCATGCACATAATCTAATATGCCTTTGGTGGTATGAACGGAAGCATTGAATTTAACTCTTTTATGCTTACCAAAGATGCAGTGCTCACAGAACTCAAACTTACTCAAGTTGCAACCATCAATCAGCTCTCTCTTGACCAACTCTGCCATGCCTTGTTCGCTCATATGCCCAAGACGCATATGCCATAGATGTGTTTTACCACAATCATCAGAATCATTAGAAGTAACAGCAGCAGCAATACCAGGCAAAGTGCTACCTCTAAGAACATATAATTTAGCAGAATTCATATCACCTATCATGTGAATAAGAGAACCTTTTGATACCTTCAGAACTCGATGCCCACCGGCATACTTGTATCCATCAACGTCCATGGTACTCAGGGAGATCAAATTTCTGGCCATGCTTGGTATGTGCTTCACCTCACTCAACGTGCGTGTCACGCCATCATGTGTCCTAATCTTAACAGATCCAACACCAACGATATGGCATGGGTTGTCATTCCCCACACGCACAAAATCTCCAGTCTGCACAGACTCATATGAACTGAACCAATCTTTGTTACAGCAAATATGAAACGAACATGCAGTATCAAGTATCCATTCATCATCACGAGAAGCACAAGCAGCAAAAACAGCTAAGCATTCACCATCAGAACTATCAGAAACAACAGCAGCCTTACCATTGCCTTGATCCTTATCTTTCGGTTGGTAAGTACCGTTCCTTTTCTCCTTATTCTGCAGCTTCCAGCAATCATCAATAACATGATTAGATTTCTTACAATACCTGCAGAACTTGTCCTTTCCCTTGGACTTCGAACGACCTCTGCCGTCTTTGCTCTTATCTCGGTTGCCATGGTTGTTAAATCTCTGCTCGGTCCTGCCACGAACCTATAGAGCTTCAGCCTTGGAGGACGCCCCATCTGCCTGCACCATAGATTTCATCTTTTCCCTCTGTTTGAGGGCATCTTGCACTTTATCAAGGGTTATCTTCTCACGGCTCAACAACATTGTATCATGAAAGTGTGTATAAGAACTAGGCAGCGAGCATAAGAGTAATAGGGCTAGATCCTCATCATCATATTTTACTTCCATAGATTGCAAATCAGAAATAATCTCTCTAAAAAGAGATAAGTGATTCATTACCGATCCACCTTCCTGCAATCTATGCGAGAACAACTTCATCTTCACATGCATCTTACTGGTTAGATCCTTTGACATGCAGATCGTTTCCAGTTTTTCCCATAGGGCAGCAGCAGATTTCATCTCCAGTACTTCCTGCAAAATATTATTGGACAGATGAAGTTGAATCAAAGACAAAGCCTTACGGTCCTTCCGCTTCTCTTCAGCGGACCAGGTCTTAGCATCCTTTTCACCGAATCCATCCAGCGCTTCATCCAGATCAGAAGTTTGGGCGAGAATCGCCCGCATCTTCACCTGCCACAAGGAGAATCTTGTGGTGTAGTCCAGCTGTGGTAGATCGAACTTCAATGACGACATGTCGCAAACCCTAGATTAGAACCTGGGGCTCTGATACCACTTGTTACAATTGCGACAAGAAGATAACGAAGAACGAAAACGAAAAACACAGCAAGGAGACACATATTTAACGTGGAAAACCTCTCCAACAAAGAGAGGAAAAAACCACGGGCGCCAGCCAGCGAAACTTCACTATATCGAGGAGTGTTTACAAACGCCGGGGATTTCACAGATGCAACTCTCCCGGCGACGGGCCTCGCTCCACTCGTCAGAAGTTGGCCTATACTTTGTAAAATTTGGATCAACATATAACAATGTCGGTGCACACCACGGTGGCGCGGTCCTCCCGCTTGCCGCTCCCATACTCGTCCGCGAGCCGGCGGCACGCAGCCGCGAGACCGGC
The DNA here is from genome assembly GCA_916181665.1 of Avena sativa. Taxonomy (NCBI): domain Eukaryota; kingdom Viridiplantae; phylum Streptophyta; class Magnoliopsida; order Poales; family Poaceae; genus Avena; species Avena sativa. The sequence continues at coordinate 449,725,439 of OV702295.1, read as the reverse complement.
GTTGAGCGCCCGTGCGGCAACGTTGTAGGCAGCGAGGCAGCCGACGGGGTCGAGCTCGTCGCCGGGCCTCTGTCGCAGCGCCAGCGTCTGCGGCAGGCACCCCAGGGGCCCCGTGTTGTACACCCAGAACTTGCGCGCGCCGCTCCCGTAGAGCGCCCGGACGGCGTCCTCGACCTTGGAGGCGGCGGCGGCGAGCGGGCCGTCGTCGGCGACGATCTCCAGCAGCGTGAGGTTGGCCAAGAAGGCAAGCGTGATGTCGTTCTGGCCGACGTCGATGGAGTACACGGCTCCCCGGAAGTCCTCCTCCCGGAGCATGGAACCCAGCTCCAGCGACCGGAGATCCCGGGTCTGGTTCTTGAAGTGCAGGAACTGGTTCACCTGCGTGGCAATGGGGAATGGGATGGCGCTCCGGTTGCTCGCCGCCGCCGCGCCGGCCACCGCGAAGTTCACGCCGTCGGTGAAGTTGGAGCCCGACGACTCCAGGTAGGGGCTCAGGTACCTGATCCCGAGGCTCTCGGCTGCACAAACAGGCGATCGACAGCACGTCGTCAGAGTTGAGCTCTGCTTAATTTGCATTGAACAAGCGATGATATGGCCTGGAGACACGTACCGATGAAGTCGATGTAGAGGCGGCCGTCGGACCAGCGGCCGGTGGTCCGGTGGAAGAAGCGGCGGCCGGCGGGCGGGCCCAGGTAGAAGCCATAGGCGGCCGGGAGGGAGCCAGTGTCGGAGTTGGAATCGCCGAAGTTGAACAGGACGCACCTGCCGTCCGTCCTGCGCGGGACTTCACAGCACTGCAGCACGGCAACGCCGACGACGAGGATCACAAGCCCTCGAAGCATTTTTACCATATTCGCTCGATTAATTAGCTTCGATCTCTCAAGTTCTCGACTGCTTGCTCCATCGCTTCTCTTATACTTCCTCCGTTTTAAAATATAAGATGTTTTAGCTTTATAAACGGAGTGTATCTAGACCCTTTTTAATATGTAGGTTTATTTTAAACTTTGATAAACCTATACACTAAAAAAAGTCTAGATACACTTCATTCACAAAGCTAAAACATCTTATATTTTAAAACGGAAGGAGTATTAGACTGAAAGTTGACTAATTAGGGTCGGCAGTTTTTTTCTTCTGATTCATTGAGAACTTGAATATAGATCCATCTAACCATTGTTGGTTGATGTAAAGAGATGGGAGAACGATGCGGGAAAAACCCTGCGTGGTTTACAAAGGGATTCCAGATAGTTGGAGTACTGCTTCATACAATACTAAAATAAAAGGAGAATTACAACTCTAACACTCTCCCTTAATCTAAAGTTTGGAAAGATTTAGACTATGCTTGAACTCATCTAGTTTCTTAGAACACAATATCTTGGTAAAACCATCTGCAATCTGATCCTTACTAGAGATGAACCCGACATCAAGTTGTTTGCTAGCAACTCGTTCCCGAACAAAAAAAATCTATCTCAATATGTTTAGTGCGAGCATAAAAAACAGGATTAGCTGAGAGAAAAGTAGCACCAAGGTTATTACACCAGAGACAGGGCTTTTCACGAAGAATAACACCTAGCTCCCTGACAAGAGGCTCAACCCAAATCAACTCAGTTGCAGCATTAGCTAGAGCTTTATATTTAGCTTCAGTACTGGAACGAGAAACTGTAGTTTGTTTCCTGACACTCCATGATATAAGACTAGAGCCAAAAAAATAGCAAAACTTCCTGTAAATCGTCTATCATCTAAATCTCTAGCCCAATCAGCATCAGAATAAGCACTAAGAAGAGTAGATGGAGACTGACAAAATGTAAGTCCAACTGAACGTGTACCATGAATATACCTCAATATTCGTTTTACTGATGTCTAGTGAGATATAGTAGGAGCGTGAAGAAACTGACAAACCTTATTAACTGAGAAACATAAGTCAGGTCGTGTCAGTGTCAAGTATTGAAGAGCTCCTACAACACTCCTGTAACGAGTGCTGTCCTCGTCACCAAGAGGTGTGCCATCATTCAATGACAATGTGTCATTTGTGGACAGGGGTGCAGGATAAGTTGTACAATCCTGCATACCAACATGTTTCAGAACATCTGTAGCATACTTTTCCTGATTCAAAATTAGACCATTTGGCTGTTTGTGTGCTTCAAGACCCAAGAAATAATGAAGATCTCCAAGATCTTTAAGAGCAAACTCATGATTTAACTTCTTGAGAAGAGCAGAAATTGCAGAGTCAGAGGAACTTGTCACAATGATATCATCAACATAAATAAGCAGAAAAATCTAAACACCTGACTAGTTAAAGAGAAAGAGAGATGTATTTGCTTTGGAAGTATAAAACCAAGGGTGTGAAGTTTGGCACTGAGACGTGAGTACCATGTTCTCGGTGCCTGTTTCAGTTCATAAAGAGCTTTGTCAAGTTTGCAAACATAATTTGGAGTAGCGGAAGACTCAAAACCAGGTGGTTGTCTCATGTAAACCTCCTCTTCCAGAACACCATGTAAAAACACGTCCTTGACATATAGCTGCCTTAAACTCCAACCTTTTGAAACAGATATGGATAGAACAAGCCTGATTGTAGAAATTTTAACAACATGACTAAAAGTATCCTCATAGTCTATTCTATACCTTTGTTTAAAACCTTTTGCAACAAGACGAGCTTTATACCTGTCAATCGTACCATCAACATTTTTCTTGATGCGATAGACCCATTTACAATCAATGACATTCCTTTTGGAGCTCAGTGGGACAAGGTGCCATGTGTGGTTTGTCATAAGAGCATCATATTCTTCTTGCATGACACGTTTCCAATTTGCATCATCTAGAGCTTCCTTTAAATTTGCAGGTTCTCCTGTAGATGTTAACAATGCCCACCGAATTGTGCCATCGGTACGAATTTTCGGTTGTTTAATATCTTTTTGTAGACGAGTGCGCGGTTCTGCAGCAGGAGGGGGTGTAGCATCATCCGTCATAGAAGATCCTGGTGTGGAGGAATCTCCCCTATCGCCAACCCCTGACCTGTTGTCGAAGCCGTCGCTGTCAGGAGACAGGAGCCAGCGATCCTGGTCGTTGTCGGGGGCGCGTGACCGAGGCGAAGACGTGGCGTCGTCACGTGTGACGTGAGGGGACTGAGGCGGGGACCCGGCGCGTCCAGTCTGCGACAGAGACGTGGCAGACTCCCCTGGCTCCTGCGAATGGGCGCGGAAGGCGACGCGGAAAGCGACACGGAAGGAGATCCGGGCATTGACGTGGCAGAGCTTGACTGGCACACGGGCAGGCGCGCAGGGGACATCGCGTCAGATGCTACCGTCGCACGATCCGAGGCTGATTCTGGGGCAGAATCAGCATCTGATTCAGCGCCGTTTTGGCTTGTAGCGTGGGTATTTGTAGGATCATTGTTTGATGTGTTCTGAACAGAATTTTCAGCAGAATTTGACGAGGAAGCTTCGGAGGAACTTGTGGACAACTTGGTGACTGTGACCTATGGAGGATCAACAATAGGAACAACTGGAAAATATTGATCATTAGTATGCACACCCCTATATGTGTCTACCGAGGATAGAGATTCTAGAGGTAGTAAAAGAAGTGAAAGGATCGTATGGGCACCTAGAGGGGAGGTGAATAGGTGCTACTTCAAATTTTACTCATTTTCAATTTAGGATTTGACACAAAAGGTAAATTCTCTAGATTATGCAACTATGGTGAATTTACCTATATGTCAAACTAGCACATATACTAAGCAAGAATTAGATAAGTAAAGTGCGATAAAGGATAGAAGTAACCAAAGTGGAGCACGCGGAGACACAAGAATTTGTTTCCCGTAGTTCCTTCCTTTTGAGGGGAAGTACGTCTACGTTTGGAGAGGGGGTGGTTTCAAACCACCAACGCCATGAGAGGCCTCCCTTATTCTCCGATGAACCTCACCCCAACGGGTTCGATTCATCTCTTCTACTATACGGCAAGCATCAAGGTGGAAGCCGGCACCTTTACAACAAGTTTGAGACACACATCCATAACCTAATTGGAGGCTCCTGAATACAAGCAAGCTGTTAAACAATCAAAGACAAGCTTGTAAGAATCAAATCAACCAAAACAAGGCTTAGGATTTCCAATGAAACCCTAGAGCAAGGGGCCCTCAAGTGAATGAGGGGGAAATGAAGATCTCTCTTGGTGAAGCTGTAGATCGATGCCTCATCGTCTGATTCTCCAAAGATCAACGACTTTGGGTGGTTGGATGAAGAGATCTTGAAGTTTTGGTGGATCTAATGGTGTGGTCTTATTTTTCCGGAATGAGCAGCTAGAAGAAGGGGATGAGGTCCCCTATTTATATGCCACACACTTGTGAATCGTTGATACATTGCAAATGTATCAATAATTTTTTGATGTTCCATGCTTGGTTTTATCCACTTTCTTGTGTTTTGTTCCAACTTTGGAGTACTTTTTATATGATTTCTTGGACTAACCTATTAACAAGAGCCATAGTGCCAGCTGCCTGTTTTCTGCTGTTTTTGGTTCCAGGAAAGTCAGAAAATAAATATATTCTCAGAATTGGACGGGACAAAAGCCAAAGTGCCTATTTTTCTGGAAGGGATCAAGTGCCAGAATACGAGACAGAGAGGGGCCAGGGGCCGGCCACACCACCTGGCCGCGCGGCCAGGCCTGGCCCGTGCCAGGGGGTGGTCTGGCCGACCCCAGCACCCCCTCGGCCTCTCCTTCCGCCTATAAGTTGCCCTCGGGACGAAAACCCTAGGTACCCGATCAAAAATCCACGAAAGAGTCTGTAGCCGCCGTCATCTCCATCCCTAGATCGGGAGGGATCTGAAGCTCTTCCCGGCACCCTGCCGGAGAGGGGAATTCACCCTGGAGGCCTTCTTCATCACCATGCAAGCCTCCGGTGTGATGCGTGAGTAGTTCATCCTTGGACTACGGATCCATGTAGTAGCTAGATGGCTGGTTTCTCCTCCTTTGTGCTTTCATGTTTAGATCTTGTGAGCTCCGTTCATGATCAAGATCATCTATTTGTAATTCATACATGTTGTGTTTGCGGGGATCCGATGGATATTGAGATGCTATTTCAGATTGATTATTGATTCTATCATGTCTTTGTTATTTGAGATCTTGCATGCTTTCCGTTGTTAGTAGCTATCTTGGCCAAGTAGATGCTAGCAACTCCAAGAGTTAGTATTTATGCTCGATAGTGGGTTCATGCCTCTAGTAATCTGGGGAAGCGACAGAAATCTCTAAGGTACTAGATGTGCTATTGTTAATAGGGAGAAAACAACAATCCTTTGTTCATAAAACAATTGTATTGTTTACTTTACACGCAGTTCATAAAGCAATAATTTTTTGCTTGCAACTTAATACTGGAGGGGGTTCGGATGATAACCTGAAGGTGGATTATTAGTCATAGATGCAGTTGGATGGCGGTCTATGTATTAAGTTGTATTGCCCAATCAAGTCTCAAAGGAGTCAAGTTGATTAGTATATGCATGTATTGCTTTCTCGGTGTTTGTCAATTGCCCCGCTGTAATTTGTTCACCCAGCATGTTATCTATCTAAGGAGAGCCACCTCTAGTGAACTATGGATCCCGGTCCTTGTCTTTTATATACAATCTATAAACTGTTTCTGCTTTGTGTTTACTTTCTGCAAACTATTACTTCCTTCCATTCGATACGTTTAATCCTTTGTTTTCCGCAAAACACGGTGAGATTGACAACCTCATCGCAAGTTGGGGACAAAGTTCTATGGTTGTGTTGTGCAGGTCTCCACGTTGCTACTAGCACAGGTAGTGCGCCCTGCCAAAGCTCAGCTAGTAACACCTTTGGGGTGTTTCCTTGCTCCTACTGGTTCGATTAAACCTTGGTTTCATAACTGAGGGAAAACTTACTGCTGTGCTCATCATACCTTCCTCTTGGGGTTCCCAATGAGCTCTACGTTGAAAGTCGAGTGCATCAAGATCTTTTCTGGCGCCGTTGTCGGGGAGTCAAGGACATCTTCACAAGGGGAGTCCCTCATAACCAATCTCTTTACTTTGTTGTTTCTGTTTTGCTTAGCTTCTTTTTGCTTTGTTTGCTTGTTTTGTTCTTCAAAAACACAAAAAAATTAGTTTTACTTGTTTGCTTTCTTATTTGAAAACCCAAAAAATGACTACTCTTGAAAACACTAAGTTGTGTGACTTCACTAGCACCAACAACAATGATTTTATGAGCACTCCTATTGCTCCACCTGTGGCTGAAAATACTTTCTTTGAGATAAAACCTGCTTTGCTCAATCTTGTTATGAGAGAACAATTTTCTGGTATTGGTAATGAAGATGCTGCTTCCCATCTAAATAACTTTGTTGAACTTTGTGAGATGCAAAAGCATAGGGATATAGATGGTGATATTATTAAACTGAAATTTTTTCTTTCTCTTTGAGAGGAAAAGCTAAAGAATGGTTGAATTCCTTAACTAGGAATAGTATTGATTCTTGGACTAAGTGCAAAGATGCTTTTATTGGAAAATATTATCCTCCTGCTAAGATTATATCCATGAGAAGTGAAATAATGAAGTTTAAACAACTTGATAATGAGCATGTTGCTCAAGCTTGGGAAAGAATGAAATCTTTGGTAAAGAATTGTCCCACTCATGGACTGACTGCTTGGATGATCATCCAAACTTTTTATGCAGGATTGAACTATTCTTCAAGGAACCTATTGGATTCAGTTGCTGGAGGTACCTTTATGACCATCACTTTGGGTGCTGCAACAAAACTATTGGATAATATGATGGTTAATTATTCTGAATGGCATACTGAGAGAGGTCCACAAGGTAAGAAGGTAAATTCTGTTGAAAAAACCTCCTCCTTGAGTGATAAGATTGATATTATTATGTCTATGCTTGTTAATGGGAAAGCCCATATTGATTCAAATAATGTTTCTTTGGCCTCTTTGGTTGCTCAAGAAGAGCAAGTTGATGTGAATTTCATAAGAAATAACAACTTTGGCAACAATGCTTATGGTAATAATGCTTATAGGAACAATTTTGGTAACAACAATTCTAGGCCCTACCCTCCTAGCAATACTTATGGCTATAATGGTAAACCTGAATTACCTAGTGAAGGAAGAATTTTAGAAGTTGAAAGAGCCACTAAAAACTTCATGCAAATGCAATATGAGCAAAATAAATTATTTACTAAAACTATGGAGGAACAATCCACCATCTTGAAGAACATTAGCCATCAACTTGAGAGTCTAAATAGGGAAATACCTAGTTTACAATTGAAACTCTCTAATGCTGAAAGAAATATATCATCTTTGTTTGAAGCTCAATCTTCATTGATTAATAAAATGGCTGCTAAACCTGAAACTAATGAGAATCCCTTTGCAGCTACTAATGCCATACAAGTAAGAATTGATGAAAATGTTAGACTATTAGCTGAATTACATGCTAAGTGGGAAAGAGAAGATGAAATTGCTAGAAACATTAGTGTTTCTACTATCACCCCCACTAGTGTTGAGGCTAGTAATAGTCCTACTACTTTAGATGATAAAGTTGGTTTTGATCTTGATGGTTGCAACATCTCTGAAGTTATTAAGTTCCTACAAAAGCTTGCTAGAAGTCCTAATGCTAGTGCTATGAACATGGCTTTTACAAAACACATTACTGATGCTCTCATAAAAATTAAAGAAGAAAAGATGAAACATAAAGCTTCTATTCCTATAAAACAAGAGGATGGTTGGGAACCCATCATTAATATGAAAGTGAATGACTTTGATTTCAAAGCTTTGTGTGATCTTGATAGTAGTGTTTCTATTATGCCTAGAAGGATTTATGATATGCTTGATTTGCCTCCTCTTAAAGATTGCTATTTGAATGTTCCACTTGATGCTAATGCTAAAAAGAAACTCATGGGGAGTCTTAATGATGTTCTTATTATGGTTAATGATTCATATGTCCCCATTGATTTCTATGTTTTGGATGTTGAATACAATGCTTCTTGTCCTATTACTTTGGGAAGACCTTTTCTTAGAACTATTGGTGCCATCATTGATATAAAAGAAGGCACCATTAAATATCAACTCCCACTCAAGAAAAGTATAGAACACTTTCCTAAAAAGAGAGAAAAGATTTCTTTTGCTTCTCCTATGAAAACAAAATTTGGTCTTAATGCTTCTTCATTTGAGAACACTTGATTCTTTCTTTGGTTCTTATGCCTAACTTAAAGGCGTTAAAGAAAAATACTTGTTGGGAGATAACCCAAGAGTTTTAGATGAGTCTTGGAAGTTATTACCTCAGTAATAAACTCTCCTTATCCTTTTTATTTGCTTTTTGTGCCAAGAGTAACCTCTAATGAGAGTCAAGTAATGATTGGGAAAGTTGCTGTCCCGAAACAGATTTCTGTGCTTCACCGTAAACATTTCTGAGAGAGTTCTGTACGTCGGATTGAGCTGTAATTTTTTGTGATTCTGCCACAGGTTGTTATCTAACTTTCGTTAGTTCAATACGTTTTGATTTGAGCAACAGAAGGTCTTCGAAAAAATTCGTCTTTACCTGCTGGTCTGTTTTGACAGATTTCTGCCATTTTCTGCATTTGCTTCTTGTTAGTTCCTTCTTGAGTTCCTTTGGGGAATTGAGCTTTTTGAGGGAAGTGCTACAGTAGCTAGTGTTCTAATGGAAGTTTATTTGGTGTTAGAACTGAACCTTGAGACTTATTTATCTTAAGTGCACTAATGTTGCTAATGAGATTGTGTGAAGTTTTGTATGAAGGAAAATTTTCAAGTGTATGGAAGGAATGAGTAATGAGATGAAGGATGGACTAAAGCTCAATCTTAGGGATGCCATGCGTGTCACCCCAAGAAATATCCAAGAAGTGCAAGCGTCATAGATTGGGGATACCCAAGGCATCCCCTTCTTCATTAATAAAAATTCCAGGTTTCTTCCAAACGCTTCATTTTTATTGTTTCATGCACAATTGTGTTTTTCTTGGAGCGTCTTCCTTTTCGTTTTCGTTTTGGTTTTTAGTTTTCTTGGTTTGCTTAGTTTTCTGAATAAGTTGGTTGGACCCCCTCTTTCATACAATAGTTTGCAATTAGTTTGGTTTGGTTTGGAAAAGAGTAGGAAAGCTCATGCTTATGTGGTAAAAATAGCTTGTTTTTACTGTGGCTATGCTTTGTCATGCCATGCTTGATATTGTTTTGGCTTTATGCTTAGTATTATTTGCTGTAGCATGACTTGTTATAAACAATTGAGATTTCTTAATGTGCCTTGGATGAATCATGCGTTGTTTTAGCATATTAAAGCATAGTATAGTGGTATTCTCCTTTGATGCTTTATTTGGGTTGACTTGGCGCATGCTCACACCATGTTATGACTATCTCAAGTCACCATAGCCTTTATGATCCTTTAGTTTTCAACTTGTTGTATCACTTTATGCTTTGATCAATGATGTTTTGTCGCTCTGCATGATTATGGCCATTATTGCTCTCTTAGTTTGTCGCTCCCAGTCTTTTGCTAGCCTCCACCACAAAGTATGAGTTCCACTCATGCATCCAACTCCCTAAACCAAGTTATTCCAAAGAGTCCACCATACCTACCTACTAGCTTATGCTATTCCAAGTATATTCATGCTTTTGTCTACATTTCACTTGTTATGAGAAAACTAGTGATTAAAGCTCTCACGAACTTGATGGCACACTTTACTTTTTTTTGCCTCTAATAAACTTGAACCATTGGGTCCTTCTTTGTTGCGTATGTGGTTGCGCTTTATAAGTTGAAGTTAGCAGGACCATGTTTCATGGGGAACACTTTCAACATTGCACTTGTACTTTGTACCCCGTTGATATCATGTTCTTTTGCTTACGGATCCCGGCGGTGTGAAATAAAAGTGGAACTTGTAAGATCATGGAGTTTGTATGTGTGTTAGAGAAACGCCTAGGCCGCTAGCCTAAGCCATGCCCAATCATGGTGGAAACTTGCAGCATCACCATAATGAGCACTCTATGAAGCATCCTCAATAAAAACCTATGCAAATAGCAAATAAAAAGATCGCTGAGATGCTCATTGTCTGCTTGCCTTGTCATTTTGATTATGGGAAAGCTCCCGTATCATGTGCAAGGGGTACCCCGTTGGCGGTTCTTAATGATACACATATACTTATAATGACAAGAGCTTACTCGTGACTGAAGTTGAGTAGCATGAGGATCGGTCTTCGTAAGTAAGGGGCATGATATTTCGTTTTATAACTTGTCAAGCATATCCTCTTAGTTGTGTCACTTTAACCTTAAATCACCTTCAAGATGCTTATGATAGGGGCAATGAGAGCTTAAAGCTATAAATACCATAATTTTTGGAAGCTCTTTATGAGAGTTGAATCCCTACTTCCTTTTACAAAGGCCTTTCTTCCACCATTATATTGAGTCTACGCTTTCTATCTTTATGCACCTACTTTGAGAGCATAGTGGCCATTCTTAGTTCTATGTGCATTGTCCCAAGACTAGTTGATTGATGCATAACTTGTTATTGCTTGTTTTAAACTATTGTATCTAGTCACTCTTATGAACTTTGAAGGTGTCCTTTGCATTTATATTTGCTACTCTATTGAGGGACAAGCTGAATACTATTATGCTATGTTTTCTTTATGTGAAACAAACAAACGTCTTGCAAAGCATGTTATTCATGAATCTTTTGTTTGTGCCTTTTCATGTTGCATCATAGTTTCTTTGCTTATTTCTAGAACTTTCTCTTTCATGTTATGATTGAAGTACTATGATCCCAGCTTCGAATGTTTTGCAAATACTTTGATCAAGTCTTTGATGGTGCATGTCACCTCAAAAATTATTTCTTTTTATCACTTACCTACTCGAGGACAAGCAGGAGTTAAGCTTGGGGATGTTGATACATTGGAAAAGTATCTATAATTTTTGATGTTCCATGCTTGGTTTTATCCACTTTCTTGTGTTTTGTTCCAACTTTGGAGTACTTTTCATATGATTTCTTGGACTAACCTATTAACAAGAGCCACAGTGCCAGCTGCCTGTTTTCTGCTGTTTTTGGTTCCAGGAAATTCAGAAAATGAATATTCTCGGAATTGGACGTGACAAAAGCCAAAGTGCCTATTTTTCCGAAAGGGATCAAGTGCCAGAATACGAGACGGAGAGGGGCCAGGGGCCGGCCACACCACCTGGCCGCGCGGCCAGGCCTAGCCCGTGCGAGGGGGTGGTCTGGCTGACCCCAGCACCCCCTCGGCCTCTCCTTCCGCCTATAAGTTGCCCTCGGGACAAAAACCCTAGGTACCCGATCAAAAATCTACGAAAGAGTCTATAGCCGCCGTCATCTCCATCCCTAGACCGGGAGGGATCTGAAGCTCTTCCCGGCACCCTGCCGGAGAGGGGAATTCACCCTGGAGGCCTTCTTCATCACCATGCAAGCCTCCGGTGTGATGCGTGAGTAGTTCATCCTTGGACTATGGATCCATGTAGTAGCTAGATGGCTGGTTTCTCCTCCTTTGTGCTTTCATGTTTAGATCTTGTGAGCTCCGTTCATGATCAAGATCATCTATTTGTAATTCATACATGTTGTGTTTGCGGGGATCCGATGGATATTGAGATGCTATTTCAGATTGATTATTGATTCTATCATGTCTTTGTTATTTGAGATCTTGCATGCTTTCCGTTGTTAGTACCTATCTTGGCCAAGTAGATGCTAGCAACTCCAAGAGTTAGTATTTATGCTCGATAGTGGGTTCATGCCTCTAGTAATCTGGGGAAGTGACAGAAATCTCTAAGGTACTAGATGTGCTGTTGCTACTAGGGAGAAAACAACAATCCTTTGTTCACAGAACAATTGTATTGTTTACTTTACACGCAGTTCGTAAAGCAATAATCTGTTGCTTGCAACTTAATACTGGAGGGGGTTCGGATGATAACCTGAAGTGGATTATTAGTCATAGATGCAGTTGGATGGCGGTCTATGTATTATGTTGTATTGCCCAATCAAGTCTCAAAGGAGTCAAGATGATTAGTATATGCATGTATTGCTTTCTCGATGTTTGTCAATTGCCCCACTGTAATTTGTTCACCCAGCATGTTATCTATCTAAGGAGAGCCACCTCTAGTGAACTATGGATCCCGGTCCTTGTCTTTTATATACAATATATAAACTGTTTCTGCTTTGTGTTTACTTTCTGCAAACTATTACTTCCTTCCATTCGATACGTTTAATCCTTTGTTTTCCGCAAAACACGGTGAGATTGACAACCTCATCGCAAGTTGGGGACAAAGATTTGTGGTTGTGTTGTGCAGGTCTCCACGTTGCTACTAGCACCGGTAGTGCGCCCTGCCAAAGCTCAGCTAGTAACACCTTTGGGGTGTTTCCTTGCTCCTACTGGTTCGATTAAACCTTGGTTTCATAACTAAGGGAAAACTTACTGCTGTGCTCATCATACCTTCCTCTTGGGGTTCCCAACGAGCTCTACGTTGAAAGTCGAGTGCATCAACCGTTTTCTGACCGTTGGGGACCAATCACACCGGAGACTCCGGTCCAGACCGGAAACTCCGCCCCACCTCCGGTCCATCTCCGGACCGCGTCTCTAGCTGGCTTGGGTAGGTGCTTGGCGTCCACTCCGGAGACTCTAGTCGTAACTCCGGCCTGAGGAGACACATCGGAGATTCTGGCTGATATCCGGTCCATCTCCGGACCACCACACAGTTTGTCCCTAGGCCAAGTCCAGGCCACACACCGGGAATTCCTGGGGAAACTCGAGACCACACCGAAGACTCCGGTGTTTGCACACCGGAGACTCCAGTCTGAATTCTTCAGGTAATCAAGAATTTGGCCATAAGATTTCCCATAACATTCTGACTTTTTCCCTTTTCAATGGATTGACCTGTAGATATTAACACATAGTAAAATGTACCTTATGTTGTTAACGAACATCAAAATAGATTAGGACAATAAATGTCCTTTCAAGAAGTTCTTCACGAAGACGACGACCAGCGTTTGGATGAAGTTCAGTAAAAGGAAAAACATGTTCATCGAACACAACATCCCGGGAGATATAAACACGACCAGTAGAGACATCTAGAAATTTGACCCCTTTATGAATGGGACTGTACCCAAGAAAAACACAACGTTTTGAATGGAAAGAAATTTTCTTTTTGTTCTAGGAACGTAAATTAGGTCAGCAAGCACAACCAAAAATACAAAGTTGAGTCATAGTTGGGTTTGGTGTGAATAAGCTTTTCTATAGGTGTTTCAAAATTTAGCACCTTTGAGGGAATAAGATGAATAAGAAAAGTGGTTGTGAGAAAAGCATCGTCCCAATATTTTAATGGCATGGAGGCATTGGAAAGTAAAGCAAGACCAACCTCAACAATGTGACGGTGTTTACGTTCAGCGGAACCGTTTTGTTGATGAGCATATTTGTTTAATGAGCGGAACCGTTTTGTTGATGAGCATACTTCCACCAACGACTTAAAAATATATATATGAGTATATTTGTTTAATGAGGAAGAAGTATAAGATATTTTAAACATGTTCAAAGGTTTTAGCATGATGTAGAAATCATCGTAACAAGAAAATCAAGAGTTTATGATTGGATCATAAAAGACGATATTTGACAAGTTTAGCAAACATGTGAAAATGAGAAATTATTTCATAAACTTGAGTTTTTGGAAACATCATAGTAGCATGGAATGTTTATAGAATGTAATCGAATCTAGTTTAACTTAGTAAGATCAAATATAAAACTGCCATTATGATTTAAAAGATTAAGAAGAAGGAGCTAGCTAGCTTTACAAACCTGATAGTACACGACTATTCTTGAATTCCCTGGTTTCCCAAGGAGTATTTCCTTTTTTGCCACAAGATACACACACCTAATACACCTTAATTTCTGCAAATTAAGAAATCAAAAGAAGAAATAAAAGAGATACTCCAAGAAGCACAAGTGGTATAAACAAATGAGTACTATGCCAATAGTCCAAAGTTTCTGAATTGTCAAAACTGCAGCTAAACAAGCTATACTAAAGAAACAACACATCATGACTATCTACTCCATGAAACCATGACCAAACTAAAACTGTAGCTAAAACTATCTACTCCACGACACCATGACTAAACTGAAACTGCAGCTAAAACTATCTAGAATATATCTCAACATTTGGTACTGATATAATATCATACTTTATCATGTTGGAATAATTGGACATTTAGCCAATAGCCAATATCATTCAGTTCATCTTTAGCAAGTTCACACTTTATCACACTAGAATAATTGGGCCATTTAGCCAATAGCCAATATCATTTAGTTCATCTTTAGTAAGTTCTGACATGGACCTGGCAGTACCCAGGGTAGGTTCAAATCTTTACCAGTATGCATGTCATTAGGAAATTTGGGATCTTTTTAAATTTACAGGCAAGTTTTGTGGGTGGTTTTACTTTCTATGATTTTTCCTTGGTGCTACCAGTTGCCCAAAGTGAGATGGAACTGAACTAACACCTCGAGGATTCTTTACACATAGCAACATAAGGAACATTGTCAGGTTACAATAGTAGTAGCAGAGTATAATGTAAATATCCTCTTGAGATCAATGTGCACTCTAACAAGTTACAAATGCTAGTAATGGATGAGGTGGCGTAGGACCAGCCTATTGCTTCCCACACAGACAACATGCAGTAAAGTATATGTGGATCATTTCAAACACGCTTATAGTTTTCGAAGAAAATGAAAGATTTTTCCTAAACATACAAAGAGACATTCTTTGTTGTCTCGCCAAATTAACTCTCAGGTGCACTTCAAGGTTGAAGCACCTGGTTGGATCGCCAAATTCAATTGTGAAGATGAAAATATGGAACCGACACAAACACATGTATCTTTGTATAGTGAGTCTCTTCATTAGAACAATCGTTTTGTTCAGAATCAAAGCATTAGCAAAAAAACAAGGTTTCGAATAATAGTTTTCATTGCTTTTGACAAAAAGAGCTCCACCCATATGCAGTGAGATAGATTTGGATTTTTTATATTGTCATCCAAATCAAGGGAGAAGATGAATTGATGAAGGAATACATGAATTTAGTTATCATCATGAAGTAAATGCAGATTTGACAAGATACCATTTTTTACAGATTTGAGAAGATGCGATTTATCTGCAAGGATCTAGAATTGGCAACTAGATATGGGGAAAAGAAGTAACTTTATGTGTGGATTCAACCTAGTCTAACTCGAGGTGCATGGTCAACCTGGCCCGACATCTCCTCTCCCGTGCTTCGGCAATGACGGTGAAGAACGAGGATGGTGACTTGGAGCTTCTCCTCACCGCTAGAGAGCATATCAAGCTCAAGCAGCGCTTCTTGGAGATCTGGCATGGAGGCATGGGGAAAGCAGAACATCGACGGTCTGTTGGACAAAAAAATCGAACCTTGGGCGGCGATGTCACCGCAGTCGGTAGCAGCGTGGGGGAGCTAGGTGGGGGAGAAAAAGGTAGCAGCTGCCGGCGTGGGGGATGCGGCGGTAGCAAGCACAGGGCCAGGGGAGCAGCAGTGTGGGGATTGCATCCTACGAGCGTCGATGGCGAGCGGTGATGAGTGCATATTTGTATCATGTTTTACACTATTATTTTGCATTATAGATGCAGGATCTTGGTATTTTACGGCGCTCGCACACACATTTTATGTCTGTTTTCACCAGGATCAGGACAGATGATGCATCCAATGGATACAATTCTTGGATCAGTTGTACTATGGAGAAAAGGAGTAAAAACAACATAAATCGCTTATTTGGGAAATATTAATAATACCAGAAAAACCAGAAGCGAATAAAGGAGACAGAGGGTTCAACGACCAACGATACGACTGGAATAAAATTTCCGGCTGTATAGTTCCCTTCGTATAGTTGGCGCCACTTCCGCCTCCTCAAATAGTTTCACCCCGTGCAATTGGATCAAAGAGACGACATACAGAACACCCAGAAATCATCGAAACCTCACCTCCAGAAGGCATCTAGAGGGGGAACTCATCCACCAAGGATCCATCTCCGCCCTGCGTAGATCCGGGAGGCTAAGGCATCGATCTTCATCGTCCACCGCTGCATAATCACCATCTCCATCCATCCCATCTACATCTTGTCTAGATCTTGTTGTAATTTCCATACTCGTTGTGGACTTATGCAAGTACTATTCATCTATGATAGATTCCATTGTTATTGCCATGATGTTGATTGCCTCCATGTCTAAGTAGATCATTAGTTTTGGGGAGATGGAGAAACCCTAGTATGAGATTGAAATAAGATAAAGTCTATTATGATATTTATCACCGTGACCATGTGTTAGATTTTCTATATCTTGATGTTGAGAGAAGTCGACCTCTCAATATTTGCCTCTCATGGGGACTTGATGGAGGGAACTACTTGTTGGTAGACGGAGGTATGTTAGCACTTACAGTGACTATAACGCTATTGGCACTCCTTACATATCAACTTGCGAAACCAAGGAAACTCACGGAACACTATCCATGCCATGGGATACGTCCTACGGGATTATGTCCCTTAAGAGCGCAGTAACTCGATTGATGTCGATTGATGACTGTTGTGGTTATAAGGATGATGTGAGCAGCGGTTGCTACCTATTTGTCCAAATACGGAGTTCCTCCCACACATACATAGTTGAGATTGTTCATGATAATAATCTTTATCTTAGCTCCTTATAATGCTAGTGGTGTATCCGCTACTCCCTGAGAACGCTTTTTCGCTATTGTAGTTCCAATCTCTCTTATATACGTGATACTTACTTTCTGTATTTAGTTGTTTTACTTTACTTTATTGTTGCTCTTATACCTAAAACCCAAAAACGCCGTTTTACACAATACTCGCATTTTATCTTGTTATTTGGAACTTTATTTAGCATTTCTATCGTAATATTTATTTTAAGAGTTATTAGACTTCAGACTCCTGCTCCCTGTGGGATCGATATCTTTATTTTGAAACTAGCTACAAACGATCTATGCATGTGCAGTCATCAAGCGGTTCCAGTGGCGAAGACGAGCTGAGGGACCTAGGGTTGTGTCATGGATTCGGTGAGTTTTTTTTTACAAAACTACCACAACGTGAGTTATTTCAGGACAGAGGGAGTAATATTCTTGTTGGTTTGTAAAAACATTATTATTCTTTACTCTTAGTTGTCTTTCATTTTATTTTATCGTTTATGGTATGAATAAATATTATTGTAATATCTATTCCATTTTGGAATTAGTAATTCCAAAATCTCATGTTTAACACAAATGTGGTTATCTAACTATTCAATTTTTATTTCAAGTTCCTAGTTGGTTTGTTATAATTCATATTTCATTTTAATTCAAATTACTTCCTCCCAAAACATACAAGTTCTTCAAAGGTCATGTCAAAGTTTATGGCACTTCCTGATACACTAAACCTAAATCATCGGAGTAAGAGAAACTCCAATATATTTGTGTTTTAAACAAATGCACATATTTTTTCCCAGATTCTCTATGCATGAATGCAGATGCACACACATATGGTATCTCCTTCTCTGGCCTAGAACCCTAGGATGTTACACTCACTCCACCACAAGGGGTTCCTCAATGGGGCGGGAAAATCCTACACCCATTCTTTTTATGGAATCTTGAGGTATTTCAACATCCGTATCATAAACATCAACTTGTCCCACTTACGAGCCATCATTTTCTTCGAACACTACACTACAAGATTTCACAACAATTCTAGAGGCCTTGTTGTAGACTCTATAAATGTTGGATTCAACACCATAACCAACAAAGATACCTTCTAAATCTTTATATTCAAATTTAGACAAACAAAATCCTTTTATGAGAAAGAAACACTTACGGCCGAATACCCGGAAATATGAGATATTGGGCTTGTTCCCGGCAAGTATTTCATATGGAGTCTTATCCAAGTTCTTGCGGAGGTAGAGCCGGTTTGATGAGTGACATGCGGTGGAGATAGCTTTAGCCAAAAAGTTGTATGGAGATTTAAACTCCGCCGACATGGACCTTGCCATGTCCATTAATGTTTGGTTCTTCCTCTCGGCTACACCATTTTTGTTGAGGGGTGTAACTAGCGGAATATTGATTCTTATCCCCTCTTCACTTAGAAACTCATTCAAGGCGTAATTCTTGAGATCAAAGCCGTTGTCGCTTCTTATGGCCAATATAGGAACATTTTGTTGATGTTGCACTTTATTGGCAAAATCGATGAAGGTTTGTTGAGTCTCACCCTTCAACTTTAATAAATAAACCCAAATGTATCTTGAATAGTCATCAACAATCACCAAACAATATTTCTTCCAACCGAGACTTGCATGAGATGGAGGATCAAAGCGATCCACATGAAGGAGCTCTAAGATCCTCTTAGAAGAAATAATAGTCTTCCTTCAATAGGTAGAATCATGTATCTTTCCTTCAACACAAGCCCCGCAAACATGATCCTTGACAAAGGAAACATTTTCTTTTAGTCCAAGAATGTGGCCACCCTTGTGAAGACATTGCAAAGTTCTCATATTGAAATTGACTAGTTGGCAATGCCATAGCCAACCCACATCGGCATTTCCGAATAAGCACCTCGGACCTACAACAGTTTCCCTAAAAAGTCTACCACATACAAGTCATTTTCGACATACCCAACGAAACCGACCTTAAGAGACTTGCTCCATAAGAGTAACACAATATCATCATCAATGAAGATGGAAAATCTCATGTTATCAAGTGCACGAACAGAAAGTAAGTTATAACTAAGGGTCTCAACGAGCATGACGTCCACAAGAGAAATATCGTGGGCGACCACAACCTTGCCAAGACCCAATACCTTAGATTTTGAGTTATCACCATAGCACACGGTTATTTGATCGTGATTTTTCCTCATCTCCGTGATGATCTCCTTGCTTCCAGTCATATGACTTGTGCATCCACTATCAAGCATTTATTTTGACCCACTAGAAGCATATCCCTACAAGAAACCAATGCTTCGTTTTTGGTACCCATTTTTAATGGGTCCTCTTTTGTTAGTGATAAGGGTCTTGGGAACCCAAATAGACCAAGCAATATAACCATCAAAACCATCATGAGCAATTTTTCCCTTAGTACAACACTTTCTACAGTGGCGCCCATCTTTTCTTGAGTGGGCTTGACCTTCTTATTGTTATTCTTCTTCTTTGTCTTGGAGGCATAACCAAGACCCTCTTTCCCATTGTTGGACCTTTGCTTACTTGGAAAGCTCATCCTTCAACCTAGCATTTTCCTTCATGATATCTGCATGATCACATAAAGGAGTAGAGGTACTAGGAACATCATATTTAGTTAGTTGAATTTGAAGTTGGTCATAAGATTTGGTGAGGATAGAGTGCTCACTCTCCAAAGCCTTGTGAGATTTGTCAAGTTTTTCTAACTCCTTGGTTAGTCTAGCATGAACAACGCCAAATTCAACCTTTTCCTTTTTGAGATTTCTAGCCTTAGAAACAACATGGTCACATTCTTTAATTAGTCTATAAACGATTGAATCATGTGACTCATCAATAGATTCAAGCTTCTCCTCAAGATAAGCCTGAAGCTCTTCCTATTCTTCTAGAGCAGTTTTTAAGGATGTTATGCTATTTCAATAGCATACTCTATTTCAATTCTACCTTTCTCTTCAAGAAGGTATTCCGAATGAACAAGTTGATCCATGAGGGCCTCAAAATGCTTCTTGTGTTCATCTCGCAAGGTAGTCACATAATGATCCAAAGCAATAAATTCTTCTTTAACCTTAAGACTAGTAGGATCATCCATATCAACATTCATAGTAGTCTTAGGAAAAGAAGTAGTAGAAGGTTATACCTTAGAGGCCCTTGCCATAAGGCAATTGACGTCCTTGTTCGAGATGTTCTCATGAGGAGAATCGAAGAGTGAAGGGGTTGGTGTAGAGGTGGTGATGATGGTTGTCACTTCCCTTGAGCTTTCTTCCTCCTCTTCGTCTTCACTCCTGGATGAGTACTCTTCATGTGCCACTAACATGAATTTCAGTTGCTTCTTGTATGGAATACTCTTTTTAGTGAAAGGCTTCTTGCGTGGAGCCTTTGACTTGTCCTTGAGAATGAGTCTACCACCATGATCTTCTCTATTTTGATAGGGGAACTCGACAATGAAATGGAAATGGTCTCCACAATCGTAACATGATCTTACTTTTGGACCATTTTCCTTTCTTCTGCCTGAGCCATTTCTTCATTCAAGTTATGACTTTGGCTTGGTGGGATCTTTCCAAAAGTTTCTTGCATAGAAATCCATATACTCACCATGAGCGAGTTTGACTTCCTCGGGGCAGCTCATAGCATTGACTTCATTGTTTCTTCCTTCTTCCTCATTCTCAACCACATTGGCGTTCAAGGCAAGATTTGCGCCCTTTTGCATTTGTTGGGGGGATACCCCCGGGTAGGGTCACTCCAGGGTATAAGGGCCGAGTTAGCCGAGGTTCGACAAGGTCAAAGCGGATGTTGGCCGGATCACCTCAAGGCAGGCCGGATCACGGAGTAACCCGGACCAGGGAGGTCACCTAACATTGTCTCATCCGACTTAAGGAGTAAGTCGGAAGTGCTTGTCTAACTTATATGCAGGAACAAGTGTGGCCGGATCTACTATGATCCGGGTCCTCGCTTAGCTTCTGGGAGAAGGAAGGAATCTCTCTGGTCAAAAAGAAGGTCCGGTACGCACTGCATGAGCGGAGAAAGCAAGGGCAGGACCACCGGGTCATGGCCGACAAGGGTGACGACGCCCATGTCGGCTGACGCGGGCGCCGTAGAGGCTTACGTCGCTAAAGCATGTGTGACGCGGGGGAAAAGCACCCCGGTCGGGTTACCACTTTGGGAGGGGGCATATTCTTAGGAATATGCCTCCACGTATGCCCTAGGCAGGGACCGAACTTCCTCTATATAAGGGGGCTAGGTTTCTGGTAGAGGGGGTTGGTTAAGCTCTAGTTGGTTTGGTGATTCCATAGTCACTAGTTGAGTTCTTTGAGGCCATAGTGCTAGTTGATCTAGGGTTCTAGGGAAAACTAGTAGGCAAGAGTAAGAGAGCTCCTTCTTCCTCCTCTCGCCAATACAGCTCAAGGAGCACTTGTAATCTTGGAGATACATCAATACAAACTTCTGTGTGGAGAATCACTCCACTATCCCTCCCTGGATTCCCCTAGCGTATATTAGTCCCCACCTTTAGCCTATCCATGGCATCTGCCGTGACACCACCACGACAGTTGGCGCCCACCGTGGGGCTAGCGGCGCTAGCAGGGGTGAAGATCTGGATGGGAAACCTCATCGGCACCAGCGAACGCATCGTCTCCGGGCTCGTTCAGCGCTTTGGAACGCTGGATTTCGTCAGCGACAACGCTGGCTGCTTCGGCACGCGCCCACTTCCGCGCAACGGCCTCTTCATCAAGCTCGGTGCACACAAGGTCTACGTTGCGGTGGACGTATCAGGCGTTCATCCGCACCGCGTCGTCGATGCGGGGGAACCACCCCTCACTGTGGCTCGCGGGGCGCGTATCGCTCGCTCCCCGGACCATGCGGAGGTGATGATGACTGTGCCAGGTGCAGGCGCGAGCAAGGATCCGGCACCGGACCCGGAGGTAACACCTAAGGCACCAAGGAAAGGTAGAGGACCTCCACTAGAGAGGCCCGAGAACGTACTGAGAGAAGCTATGGATAGCTTGGCTAAACCGGTAGCAGCAGTGGTAGATCCGGCTCAGGCACAGGCCGAGCTAGAGGAAACTAGGCAAAAGATACTAGAGGGCGCAAAGAAAATAGCCGCGGCTCAGCAGTCACTGAACATGACGCTGCGTGAGTATGCAAAGGCAAACAAAGTTGATACGGTAAAAGTAAAAGGGAGAAATCTCATAAGCGAGATGAACAGAGAAGGTGATGATGGAGCAGAAGGGTCAGAAAACTATCTGTCTGTGGGGTTGCCGAAGTATAGTACCCTGGCGAAGAACCTCAGAGCAGCAGATGCGGCTACGTCCGAATTAGAGGGTCTGACGGGTGAGGCCCGATAGAGACAGCAAGATAGGGTTAACGAGCTGGTTCAGATCGCGAACATATAGAATGAAGAGCTACTGAGAGCTAACCCGGAGAGAGCTGGAGCTTCCAAAATCGTCCATTCGGTGATGGGTAACCCGGAGAAATCCGCTGGAGCCGCATCATCACCTCATGGTGGTCCAAGGAGAGAAGAGGTAGTCACCTCGGCCAGATAGAACAAGCAGATCGTCCCGTACGACCCGACGCGTGCGGGAAAAGAAAAAGAAGCACGGAAAAATGATGATCGACGGAGTGTGAGCCGAGGTGAAGCTGGCCGAGGTAATCACGACCAAGGCAATGCCAGTCAAGGAAATGCTGCCAACGGCAATGCCGGACAGCGAAACTCCGCAGGAGCAGGACAACCGCAGTAGCGGAATATACCAAGGCAAGAGCAAAGCGCTGGCCGAGGTATGCAACAGAAAGGTGCGCAATGAGAGCAAAATCGATACAATGACGGTGACTTGGAAAGGGTGAACGCGGGCTACCCCAGACCGGACTATCATGTGATAGGGTCAAGATTGGGAAGCAGGGATTTAATGCCGGATGACGCCAGGTTGAAACTGGATCGCCTATATAGGTCGAAACAGATCGAATGTCAAGGTCCCCCGGGTCCAGCGTGCTTTGGACCCCGGATCATGAAGGAGCCACCGGTACCAAACTTCCAGCTGCCTAGAGGCACGAAGACATATGAAGGCAACACCAAGACGGAGGATTGGTTGATAAACTATGCTACGACGGTGAAAATTGCAACTGGCAACTTGAGGTGGGTTGTACGATGCGTACCCCAGATGTTGGAAGATCTTGCCAGAGTATGGCTGAATAATTTACCACCCGGAAGCATCAACTGCTGGATAGATTTTGAAGAAATGTTTATCAGCAACTTCTCAAGTACATATCAGAGGCCGAATAGACCGCAGACCCTAGCAATGTGCAAGCAAAGACCTAACGAGACGGATCGAGAATTCTTGACCCGGTGGTGTACCATGAGAAACTCGTGTGAGGGTGTCATAGAGTCACAGGCCATAGCGTGGTTTGCGCAAGGGTGCAGATATGGCAGTGAGCTGTGGATGAAATTGCAAAGGAAAATGCCAATTACGTTGGCAGAGATGATCCGGATTGCTGATTCGTATGCTTTGGGCGATCCGACTCAACCTAGGCTCGCGTCAAATGAGTCAAACAAGGAATACTATCAGAGGGATGGAGCTGGGTCATCCCGGAGGAACGATTACAGAGGAAAAAGGAGAGATGATAGACCGGATCATCGCTACGGTTCACAACAAGTTGCAGTTGTGAATCAAGATCAACCCGGAGCAGGGAGCAACCAACGCCAGAGAACGGGAGGGCAATGGACTCCAAGAAATGATGGCAAGAAAACATGGACTCCAGAGCAAAAGAAACAGTGGCAGGAAAAGAAAGATCATCCGAGGTATACCTATGAGTCGATGTTGGACCAGCCGTGTAAGTTTCACACGCCAAATCCGAATAGCCTGGCGGGTCACACAACGAGGCAATGTGAGTGGATGCGTAAGATAGAACAAGGTGGTTCGGGCAATGCTCAGGCACCCTGGAATGATCAACCCCAGCAGGAGTTACCTCGGTAGCAATTGCTCTCTGGGGCAAACACGCAACAGCTAATGTTGCCTCCCCCTCCGCCGAGGTATGACAATAATGAGAGAAGGGATGCAGTGCATCAGGTGGAAAATCAGCAACAACCGGATCAGAGGTACCCGGAAACGAGGGAAGGAATGAGTACAAGGAACATCACCCGAGTTATTGTGTATTCACGACTGAGGAAACAGATAGAAAGAGCTTGCAGCGCCGACATATGGAGGTTAATGCGGTCATGCTAGCAGTGACGAGGTACATGCCTTGGTCGGACCAGGAAATCACCTGGAACATCAAAGATCATCCTAAACTTATGCCGAGTCCAGGTTCGTATGCGCTAGTGCTAGATCCGACATTCATTGGACCGAACATCAATGTGAGGTTCTCCAAGGTACTGATTGATAATGGTAGTAGCATTAACATAATGTATGCGGATACGATGCGCAAGTTGGGCATCTCGGAGAACATGCTCCAGGCTACGAGAACAACTTTCCATGGTATTGTACCGGGCATTTCTTGTGAACCCATAGGCAAAGTCCGGGTCGACGTGCTATTCGGCACAAGGGATAACTGCCGAACTGAGAATCTGGAGTTTGAGGTGGTGAACTTGGAAAGTGCATATCACGTGTTACTCGGAAGACCCGCATTGAACAAGTTCATGGCAAGCTGCCACATCAGTTATCTAAAGATGAAGTTGCCCGGTCCAAATGGAGTGATTACCATTGCTGGAGATTTCCGACGTTCCATTGAGTGTGCTTTAGCCGGGTCTAACCTAGCCGAGTCACTCGTGATCGCGCAAGAGAAAAGAAAAATCCAAGAGGTGGCGGCATTAGCTCAGTCCGCGCAGCAATATATGCCGGCGTTAAGTAACCCGCATGGCAGCGTTTCATTTCAAGCCGCAAAGGACACCAAGAAGGTTCCAGTTGATAACATGTTCCCGGAGCGCACCGTAACAATTGGTGCCGGGTTAACTGACAAATAGGAAAGCGAGATCGTCAACTTCCTCCGTGAGAATCGGGATATTTTTGCTTGGTCTACACAGGAGTTGCAAGGTGTTCCGAGGGAGTTGGTCGAGCACTCTTTGAACGTAAGACCCGGAGCAAGGCCGGTGAAGCAACCTCTCCGCCGCTTCGCCGAGGATAGGAGAAAAGTCATTGGAGACGAGATAGCTCGATTGCTAGCAGCGGGATTTATCATGGAGGTACTATATCCGGATTGGCTCTCTAATCCGGTGCTGGTAGAAAACAAGAAGGACGGTCCGAACGTGGCAGTGGTTTGGCGTATGTGTATCGATTACACGAACCTGAACAAGGCGTGTCCAAAAGATCCATTTCCACTACCGAGGATAGATCAGGTCATAGACTCGACCGCGGGATGTGAACTGTTGTCATTTATTGATGCATATTCTGGCTTCCACCAAATAGCTCTGAACCCGGATGATCAAATAAAGACTGCATTTATTACCCCGTACGGGGCTTACTGCTATCGCACTATGCCGTTCGGTTTACGTAATGCAGGTGCAACGTACCAAAGATGTATGCAAAAATGTTTGCACGACCAAATAGGTCAAAACATACAAGTATACGTGGATGATGTGGTTATCAAGACCAAGGAAAGCACAACGCTCCTTGACGACATAAGGCAAACATTCGCGAACTTGAGAAGGTTCCGGATGAAGCTTAACCCGGAAAAATGTACCTTCGGTGTCCCGGCTGGAAAATTACTCGGATTTCTCGTCTCCAGCCGAGGTATCGAAGTTAATCCAACTAAGATCCGAGCCATCGAACGAATGGAGCTGCCGAAGTGTCTTAACGATGTCCAGAAGTTCACTGGGTGCCTGGCATCGTTGAGTCGGTTTGTATGTCGGTTGGGAGAAAAGGCACTGCCTCTCTACCAGCTCATGAAAAAGTCGGATAAGTTCGTTTGGACGCCACAGGCCGATGAAGCCTTTGCCCACTTAAAAAAGATGTTGGCCACTGCACCAGTGTTAGCTTCTCCACTATCAAAGGAGCCAATGTTGCTCTACATAGCCACAACCAACCGAGTTGTAAGTGCAGTAATTGTAGTGGAGCGCAATGAAGAGGGTAAGTCGGTGCAGAGGCCAGTATATTACTTGAGCGAGGTATTGTCTGCCTCAAAACAGAACTATACGGTGTCTATATGGCGGCAAAGAAGTTAAAGCATTACTTTGAGGAGCACCCCATCAAAGTGATATGTGAAGCCCCCATATCCGAGATAATGGGTAACAAGGATGTGAGTGGCAGAATTGCAAAATGGGCAATTGAGCTAGCCCCTTATGCGCCCCAATATGACAGAAGAGAAGCAATCAAGTCTCAGGCTGTGGCAGACTTTTTTGTGGATTGGGCCGAGGTACAATACGAACCACCGCCACCAGATCCGAACTACTGGAGGATGCACCTTGACGGGTCGAAAACCAAAACCGGATTAGGCGTCGGGGTTGTGCTTACCTCGCCAAAGAAGGACCAGCCAAAGTACGTATTGCAGATCCATTTCGTGGCATCGAACAATGTCGCTGAGTATGAGGCTCTTGTGCATAGGCTCAAAGTGGCAAAGGAGATTGGCATACGTCGGATAATATGCTTTGGCGACTCGGATCTGGTGGTGCAGCAGGTGTCCGGAGTGTGGGATGCCCTGGATCCAAACATGGCACTATACAAATTTCATGTGCAGAAGATATCTGGTTACTTCGAGGGGTGTGAATTTCACCATGTACCCCGGGTGGAAAACGAGGCTGCCGACATGTTGTCGAAGCTCGGATCGACCAGACAGGCAATTCCACCGGGTGTAGCATTGGAACACCTCAGAAAACCATCTATCAGGCCGTCCCCAGGAACCGACTCGATCTATGTCCCAGAAAATACGGAATCCAGAGCTGAGCCCATGGACATTGACACGGGAGGTAGTACGCGAGACCCGGGGACTACATCAGCAAACCCGGGAACTGCCTCGGCAAACCCGGGGACTACCTCGCTAGACCCGGGGACTGCTCAGCGTGATCCGGCTGAAGTTATGCCGGTGGATCAGATGGAAATTGATGAGGAGATGTTCCCTCCACGAGCGATACCAGCTTGGGCACTGCCTATATTCCAATTCCTGAAAGACGGAACGTTACCTGCTGAGGAGGTGTTAGCCAGGCAAACTCAGAGGAGAGCAAAGGCATACATGATCATCAATTCCGAGCTGTACAAACAGAGTGTAACCAACGTCCTCCAGCGATGTGTTGACCCGGAAGAAGGACTTGACATCCTCCGAGATATACACCAAGGAGAATGCGGGCATCATGCCTCATCCCGAGCCTTGGTGGCAAAGGCGTTCCGGCATGGATTCTACTGGCCAAGTGCCTTAGAACAAGCAGAAGATCTGGTGAGAAAATGCAATGGTTGTCAATGGTACACCACCAAGACACATATGCCTATGTCGGAACTTAAGACCATACCAATTACGTGGCCATTCGCTGTATGGTGCTTGGATATGGTTGGCCCGTTCAAACCAGCAAGAGGAAACATGACACACATTTTGGTCATGGTGGACAAGTTTACAAAATGGATTGAAGTGAAACCTATAAGAAAATGTGATGGAGCTACGGCCGTGACATTTCTCAAAGACATCATCTTGAGATACGGTTATCCACACAGTATTATAACTGATAATGGAACAAATTTTGCTGAAGGAGCGTTTGCGCGATTCTACCGGGATAAGAAGATCCGGCTGGACGTAGCCTCGGTAGCCCACCCCGCATCGAACGGACAAGTGGAAAGATCCAACGGATTAGTATTATCCGGGATAAAACCCCGGCTCATTGAGCCGCTGCAAAGATCAGCGGGGTGCTCGATAGAAGAACTACCAGCGGTACTGTGGAGTTTAAGAACAACTCCGAATCGATCAACAGGCTATACGCCATTTTTTCTGGTATATGGGGCAGAAGCTGTATTACCAGCCGACATAGAGCATGATTTGCCTAGGGTCACCCAATACACAGAAGCCGAAGTGCAAGAAGCCTGGCAAAATAATGTTGATCTGCTGGAAGAAGCGAGAGAACTAGCATTGTCCAGATCCGCCATATATCAGCAAAATCCCCGACGCTATCATAGCCGGAAAGTGTGCCCCCGAGTCTTTCGGGAAGGCGATCTGGTGCTCCGGTTGGTACAACGTACTACTGGAATGCATAAATTATCCCTCCCATGGGAAGGGCCATTCATTGTGAGCAAAGCATTGCACAATGATTCTTACTATCTTACAGATGCAAAGCCACAGGAAAATAACAAGGCGGACAGGTCCGGAGAGCAATCTAAGCGACCATGGAATGTAGCACTACTTCGTCCATTCTACACTTAGCTAAGAAGTGTATGTATCTGAGTCGTCTCATATGTCGGTATGTATGTCGGCAATGATCTTATCAATGAAATAGCAGCGCCTCGAGCAGTAACTCGGGGACTGCCTTAATAATGTTTGTTGTTACTTCTTATGCGGTAGCTGGAATAAGTTGTTCTACTTAACCCGAATTAGTAATGTGTGAGCACCAAAAACCCAACTCTTCGACTTGCTGTTGTCCAACAAGAATTGGCTTCATGGCAAGCAAGAGAACAAGTTTGGAATTGTGTAACACATGAAAAACGACTAAGGAAACGAATTTATTCAAGCTAATTTTTGTTTTTCGGACTAATCCTGTATTTATTTTTAAGTTATTATGCTGAATTATTTTGAGCTAAGCCTAATAGTTTCTAAGTATTGTTAAAACAATTTTTGAAGCTCGGGTTCGTAAGTCGTAAAACCGAATCAAGGTAGACATGGACCGAGCCAGAGAATTGGACAAACAAGAAAATGAAACTCGGGGACTACGCCCAAGTTAATCCGGCATAGAAATGTAGTAGCAAAATATCACATATCCAGCATACAATTGCACCCGGCATACCGGGGATCTAATAAATTTTCAAGTTTTTTGGAACTAAGGAGCAGCAGGAGGAGGAAGTTCGGCGTCGTCGTCGCTGTCTTCAATATCTGAAGCATCATCTTCTCCGCCCTCATCCGACCCATCTTCAATGTTCTCATTGTGCTCGTCCCCAGCGGATTCCAGGAAGCTCGGTCCTTCAACCTAGTCATGAATAGGAGAATATTCAACGAGGCTGTAGGCGCAAGCCTGGCGCCGAGCTACCCACTCCGGATCATCGGTCCATCTGGATCCGGTGCGCCGGCGTGTAAGGAGGCTAAGGTCGATCTTCTCGTACCATGCGAGAATATGGTGAAGGATGGTATCGGCTGTGGCACGACCAGCGGACTCTCTCTAGAGGTCAAGCTGGGTCTCAATTTCCATTAACTTCTCGACGAGAATCACGATGGTCTCCGGGCTACTCTCTCCGGGCCAGAACGTATTGAAAATGCGAACTGCAACGTCGAGGATATCCTTGCCATAATTCTTGATGGTTTCCACGCGAGCTGACAGGCTGACCAATAGGTCCTCCATGTCTAAGGGAATGTTCTCACCATCAAGAGCAATGGGAGTACCCCTCTCTCGGTGAAATTTGGCAACAGCAGCGCTTGCAATAGAAGTACCCTCTAGAAAGTGGTCTGGAAACAAGGCAAAGGAAGAAGGTAAAGAAAAGACATATAAGGTAACCCAGAGAATTATGTCGGATAAGGGAAAGGAACTTACGAGAAATATGGCTATGGATCCGGGTTAACTCCTTGATGTAGGCATCGCGTCTTTTGCGAAGTTGCTCAAGCTCAGCGTTTGCCGACCCAAGCTGGAGGTCAGACTCTCTAAGTAGGTCCTGGTCCTTGGAGATCTGGAGAGTAAGGCGTTCACGCTCTTCTGTGAAGTTTTGGCCAACCTTTTGGAGTTTGGTTTGGTGCTGGGCCTTCATCTTCTCCATCTCAGCCTTGAGCTTGGCAATCTCGTCGTCCTTAGTCCGGAGGAGAGCGAGCTCATCATCCTTTTTCTTCAGCTCGGCTTGATGCTGTCCTGCTTGTTCGAGAAAATGCAGCATCATATCAGGCACGGGCACACTATCCTCAAGCGATGCTGAAATAGTATGTTGACCCGGCAGAGCCGAGGAGTGAATGTTTGCCGAGCCAAGGAGAAGAAGAAATGGAAAACACTACGAGGTCGAACAAAAGAGGACATACCCAAGATTTCCTCCAAGTTCTTCCGCATGATCTTGTTCTCAGCCTCCACCCCAGCTGCAGAAATCGAATGGGGAGATTAGTTCGGCGGAAGAAAGTGAAGAAAAACGGAGAGGTGCCGAGGGAGAAAATTACCCCTCTTTTCATGTTCTGCACCAAGTGCAACATGTTTTGCACGTAGCATCTTGTGGGTATCCAGCAGGCGTTGGAATTCAGCGCTTCGGCGATTGGTGGTTACCTGAAAAAAGTACAGAAGTGTAAAATTATCTTGGTACATATTCGAAGTGTACAAGATCCGGGCCAAGTGGAACTTAACCTGGCTCTAGGTGTGTGCATATTCGAAGTGTACAAGATCCGGGCCAAGTGGAACTTAACCCGGCTCTAGGTGTGTGCATATTCGAAGTGTACAAGATCCAGGCCAAGTGGAACTTAACCCGGCTTTAGGTGTGTGCATATTCGAAGTGTACAAGATCCGGGCCAAGTGGAACTTAACCCGGCTCTAGGTGTGTGCATATTCAAAGTGTACAAGATCCGGGCCAAGTGGAACTTAACCCGGCTCTAGGTGTGTGCATATTCGAAGTGTACAAGATCCGGGCCAAGTGGAACTTAACCTGGCTCTAGGTGTGTGCATATTTGAAGTGTACAAGATCTGGGCCAAGTGGAACTTAACCCGGCTCTAGGTGTGTGCAGATTCGAAGTTTACATGCAGCTACGTTAGTTTTCTAATGAGCATCCGGCCGAGTAACAAGCTACTCCAGCGGAGGCTCGGGGACTAATGGTTATTATCTACAACATGTAAAGGAGAAACGACATACCTCCATCATTCGCCCCGCGAGGTTAATTGCCTTGGCGGCGGTATTCATCTGGGCAGAAAATTCCGCGGGGCCGAACTTTTCCGGGAGATCGTCGTTGTGGACGAACTCTGCCTTGTTCCAGTTCATGACGAACTCGATAAGGCTCGGAGGGTACCGCTTGCCGGTGGGCATATGGGGTGCCACCAAGCCCTTCGCGTGAGCTTCTTTCCTCTCAACTAGGGCAAGAGCTGGGCTGGTATGCAGAACCATCTGCTGCGCATCAGTTGGCTCGGCAGGAACATCCTTCCCTACTGGAGTTTTCTTGGGAAGCATTGATGCTAGGGTGCACTGCCCAGCCTCGACAGATGCAGACTTGGTGGCATCCGGAGCCTTTTTGCCCTTAGCTTGCTGGGAAGAAGTAACCATGGTGGATTTCCCCTTAGAAGCTACTGGAGTAGTTCCTCGCCGAGGCTGAGATGACTCGGACAAGGCGGAAGAACTTGGCACTAGAGATCTTGTAGATGGATTTGGAGCTGTGGTGGGTTTTCTTGGTGCCGGAACAGATGCTGGAGCCGGTTCGGTCGCTGATACTAGAACTACTGCTGGTGCTGGTGTTGAGATAGACTCGGTGGTTGCTGGTTGCGGCGATGCCGAAGTGGTGGATGCCGTCGCCTCGGCTGGACCGACCCCTCCTGCTCCGAGGTTGCGTTCCTCTCGATGAGGTACTACGGAACCCGGAGCAGCCGCAGAACCCTCCGGAATAGGGCTCAGCGGGCGTGACTCGTCGTCACGAGGAGGAGAAGGGCCGGACCGAAGGGGTGAAGAGATGCTTGATCCGCTCTGAGGGACCTCCACCGGAGGCCTGAAAAAGAGAATAATGTCAGAAGAGAAATTACCGCGATGCAAGGAAAAGTGAGTTACGCAACGAAAAATGACTTACGCATCCGAGGTTTTGGCCTCCTTGGGTTTCTGAGCCCTCCGTGCCGAGGCTTTGCCTGCCCGCTTGGAGGCAGTCTTGTATCCGGCCTTCTTTTGCCTTTTTGTGGGCTGAGAAGGTTCGGAGTAAGAACTTGATGTGGCTCCGCGCTTCTTCTTCGACGCCACCAGAACCGGCTCCCCCGTAGCAAGTGGAGGATCCTCGTGGATATGCCCACCGGGGTTAGCTGATGTCGGAAAGGCAAAAGAAAGAGGGACAGCCTCAACAGGTTCAATCACGTCGACATCCGAGTCATCCTCATCATTGGGCCAATCTCTAAGAGAAGAGAATTTACCGCTAGGTCGTTTGGTAGCGTCGGTCATAGGGAGGAACATCTCCTGGTCCGGCTCCTCCTCATCCAGGATTTCTCGGTCTGGCGCCCACTTAAGGGTCGGATCCGTACCATCCTCGAGAGTTTGTTGAAGGAACA
This sequence comes from Avena sativa, assembly GCA_916181665.1. NCBI lineage: Eukaryota > Viridiplantae > Streptophyta > Magnoliopsida > Poales > Poaceae > Avena > Avena sativa. The sequence goes on along the minus strand of OV702295.1, from coordinate 449,693,456 downwards.
GCTGAGAAAAAGCACGAAGAACAGAGTCAAAAATACAACAAAAACCGACACATATTTGATCCGAAATAAGTTTGCCCCGCGAAGCTTATCGCGGGAGGGAGCCTGTCACGACAGTAGTGCTCAGTTCCCCACGTCCATTCGGCGGAGAAATCCTTGTGGGTGGTGAAAAGAGCCTTAACCTGGCGAAAAATCTCCGTGTTGCTCAGCTCGAAGGAGGAGGTCCGGTTGGGGTCGCGGCCGAAACTCATGTGGCACAACTTGTGGGTGCGCTTCTGGAGGGGAGAGATTCGGTTGCGCACGAACGTGATCATGGCATCCTCATTGCTCAATCCAAGTTTCTTCAGCTCCGTGAACCTCTTGTTAACTTGGTTGGCCAGAGCTATAGGCTTCTTGGGGACCTCCTCCCAGAATTCCGTGTCAGGTGGACCCGGAGCGTAGGGCAGCAACCGAATCAAATCTTTAGTACCCTCATTCCGGACGTAGAAGAAGGTCCGGGCCCATCCTTTGCAGGAGTCAAGCCCGGTAACCCGGGGAAAGACGGAAAGTCTCCGGGGCAAGATGGAGGCAGCTCCGAATTGGGTGAGCTGCTTATCCTCCGACTCTACTTGGATATTGGGAATGACGTTGCGACGAAGGCCGAAAAACCGGATCCACAGCTCCTTCGTGGGCCATAGTCCGGTGTAGCCTTTGATCGTAGAAGCAAAGGCGGAGAGAGAGGTGATAGCGTTGGCTGGGAGATGGTGCGGCTGCAAGTGGTAGGTCCTAACCCAATCCCGGAAGAAATCGCTCACCAGCAGACCAAATCCCCGTTGGAAGTGGGACAGGAACACGACGAACTCACCCGGATTGGGTGAGGGGGCCAGTTCGGCGGAGGGGAGACGAGCGGCGACGCCGGCAGGAATGCGTCTGGTCCGGTAGAGCCAGTCAAGATCATTCTGACAGACCCATGATCCGGCCCACGCGCCGCGGTCCGCCGCGGTGGCGTCCTCCTCCATCTCCTGCTCGGCGACGACGAGCTCATCCTCCGTCATCTCGTATTCGCTATCCTCGCTGGAGCTAGCGGCGGCGGAGATCTGAGGCCTGGATTGGCGTGGACCCGTGGCGAAGAAGCTGCGCAGCGGTGGCTGCGATGCAGAGGCACGGGGAAGGTGCGGCGGTGGCGCTGCTGCTAGAAGCACTGGCGGCGGCTCGCTAGGAAGACGAAGGAGAAAGGCAATGGGCAGAGGGGCGCAGAAGTGGAAAAATGCTAAGGGGTGCGCCCCTCCGCTACTTAACCGCCCCCTGAGATGGGTGAGTGGGATCGTGCTACGCCAACAAGCCACACGGTGTGGCCGTGTATCACCTGCATAAGCCAATCGGAGAAAAGCCACATAGGGGGCCATAGAGTAGAAGCAATCCCATGACGCGACGCGCTGATGCGGTAAACGAGGAGGTAGGCATGACGTGACCCACGCACAGTGATAACTGACAATTATTGTGGTGGTTACTGTGTAGGCCCTTAAAATGAGACAACGTGATGATTAGCCTCCACATGGGTTGGCGTATGAGAGAAGGAAGCAGGGCCCAGATCAAACCATGGTAACCATGGGATCCGAGCCAAAATGGTAACCCGGCCGGCAAGCGAAAACTTGGAACGTGCGAAGGGAACGTAAATCCATATAATCCGAGATAAAGAGCTAACCCGGAATTAAACGTCCAAGGCTCGAACATAAATGAACCTGATGTGGCCTTAGCGGCCAAGGCAACTAAGACCGCACCAGCTTAGGGGACTAATGTTGGGGGGATACCCCTAGGTAGGGTCACTCCAGGGTATAAGGGCCGAGTTAGCCGAGGTTCGGCAAGGTCAAAGCGGATGCTGGCCGGGTCACCTCAAGGCAGGCCGGATCACAGAGTAACCCCCGGACCAGGGGGTCACCTAACATTGTCTCATCCGACTTAAGGAGTAAGTCAGAAGTGCTTGTCTAACTTATGTGCAGGAACAGGTGTGGCCGGATCTACTATGATATGGGTCCTCGCTTAGCTTCTGGGAGAAGGAAGGAATCTCTCTGGTCAAAAAGAAGGTCCGATACGCACTGCATGAGCGGAGAAAGCAAGGGCAGGACCACCGGGTCATGGCCGACAAGGGTGACGACGCCCATGTCGGCTGACGCGGGCGCCGCAGAGGCTTACGTCGCTAAAGCATGTGTGACGCGGGGGAAAAGCACCCCGGTCGGGTTACCACTTTGGGAGGGGGCATATTCTTAGGAATATGCCTCCACATATGCCCTAGGCAGGGACCAAACTTCCTCTATATAAGGGGGGCTAGGTTTCTGGTAGAGGGGGTTGGTTAAGCTCTAGTTGGTTTGGTGATTCCATAGTCACTAGTTGACTTCTTTGAGGCCATAGTGCTAGTTGATCTAGGGTTCTAGGGAAAACTAGTAGGCAAGAGTAAGAGAGCTCCTTCTTCCTCCTCTCGCCAATACAGCTCAAGGAGCACTTGTAATCTTGGAGATACATCAATACAAACTTCTGTGTGGAGAATCACTCCACTATCCCTCCCTGGATTCCCCTAGCGTATATTAGTCCCCACCTTTAGCCTATCCATGGCATCTGCCGTGACACCACCACGACAGCATTCTTATAGCCCGAGCCCGAGCATCTTCAACATTTTTGGCCGCAACCTTGAAAGAAGCCATCTCTTGCATAACTTCATTTTAAGTCATGAGATGGTAGTTGTGCCTTCCTTGGAGCCTTTTCAAGTTAGTTGGTTCAAAGGGCACGAGAGCACTCACATACTTCCTCTTTATCCAAGCATCATCAACATGAGAAGGACCATGATTTATAAAGGTGGTAGCAATTGACTTGAGTCTTTGATACATGTCTCATGGTCTTCTTCGTCCATCATGTAAAAACCTATAGCTTGATTACTGAAAGCATCATACCGGTTTCTCTTCATGCTCTCATTTCCAATGAACAACACGGAGAGAGCATCCCAAGATTCCTTGGCAGTGTTGATATGTTCAATGTGAGGCATGTCCTTGGGACCCACACCAAGTTAAATCATGTGCAAAGCGGTGGCGTTGAGTTGACTATCAACAACTTCTCTTCTTGTCAAGTTGGTTGGATCTACAACATTGAGCCTGACTTCGATAATCTTCCACATATCAATATAGGAACTGCACACATGAGATTTCATCAAAAATTGCCATTGAGTAAAAGAAGATGCCCTTAGCTTAGGTGGATCACCCCTATTGTTTATATGAGTATGAGGGATTGGTGGATCGGGAGAGTACAAATGAGGAACATCGTTGTACTCCTCCATCCCACTTCCCTTTTGGAAGAGGGTCCGAATAAAGAGTCGAGGCTCTGATACCAATTGAAATGGGATCGTATGGGCACCTAGAGGAGGGTGAATAGGTGCTACTCCAAATTTTATTTCTTTTTCAATTTAGGCTTGACACAAAGGTAAATTCTCTAGATATGCAACTACGGTGAATTTACCTATATGACAACCTAGCTACTAAATGAGATAAGCCAGTAAAGAGTGGTGAGAGGAACGAGGTAACCGAGAGTGGAGCACGCAGAGATATGAAATTTAGTTACCGCAGTTCCTTCCTTTTGAGGGGAAGTACATCTGTGTTGGAGGGGTGGGCGGTAATAAGACCGCCACGCCACAAAAGGCTCACTCTATTCTCCAGTGAATCTTGCCACATGTGGCTTGTGGCAAGATTCACTCTTCCACTATACAGTACCCTTAGAGGTAGGAACCGACACCTTTACAACAAGCTCAGGGCATGCATCCACAACTAAATTGGAGGCTCCCGAGTAGGAAAAAAAGTTGTCACAACAAATCAATATTAGCAATAGATAAAACGAGATCTATGATTTCCTAAGAAATTATAGATGCAAGGGGCCCTCAAGTGAATGAGGGGGAAATTCAGATCGCTTCGGTGATGATGTAGATCAAGGCCTTCTCCTTTGATAATCCAAAGATCAAGACCTTCAAATGGTTGAATGGAGAGATCTTGGGAATTCGGTGGCTCACAAAGTACTGTCCATGTCTGATGATTCAAGAGACTCCAGGCTGAAGATGGGAAGGGGTATTTGTACCCTCCCGTGTAGCTGTTTAGACTCATAGGGGGCGGATAATCCGGCCAAAGTGAGGGCTGGATAATCTGGCCTAGGAAAAAATCTGGCCCAGAGCAAAAACTCCGGCCCAATTCTCCACCGCCTCTTTGCAAACCATGCCTCTGGTCCTTAGCGAAAATTCTAGGGGGCCGGATAATCTAGCTCACCAGGAGGGGCTGATTATCCGGCCATGGCCAAAAATCTGGGGCAAATATCTGCCCCCATATCAGAGCCACACCCTCTGATCCTTAGTCGATTCTAGGGAGTGGTGGATTATTCGGGCCTGGTTAGGGATGGTTTATCTAGCCTAGGCAATCATCCATCCCAGAGCCTAAAAATCTGGCTGATTATCCATCCCCATATGAATGTCGTGCCGCTGGTCCTTAGCCAAAATCACCGGGGCAAATTATCTGCCCTAGCTAGGGGGTGAATAATCTGGCCTAGCAAACTTGTTCTTGCTGAATTTGAGCAAGTGATATTTTCTTTTCTTTTGGAGGGATGATGCTGACACATGTAATAACTCTTTTATATCTGCGACACTCAGCACACAATTAGAATATCCATGGCATTGTTATCTAACACACAAAACACTAGGGATCAAGAAATGCTCTTTCACCCATTACCAATTGACATAAATGTCTATGAATAGGAAACCTTAATCATTAGTTGACCAATGAGCTAGTTGACTATAAGATACTAGGGACTTGGTTTGTTTACATACCACATGTTTACTGATGTTTCCGTTTAATACATTTATAGCATGGTATAAAACTTATTATGAACATCTGAGATATGATAATAAAACATATTTATTATTAACCTCTAGGGCATATCTCCTACACTAACCTCTCACTACCATGTTGTTCGGACCGTTGGAAGAGGCTATGCGTGTACTTAACAAGCAAATTTTGGAAATGCCCTTTTATGGTCTCCTTCTTCCTCCTTTGGAGGTTGTCTCTTATACTCTCTCTCCTCCTCCATTGTTGATTTTCTAGTACTTTCCCTTACGCTCTTTATCTCCAATCTTTCTTGAATATTTTTGAGAGAAAATAGAGAGAAGATCTAGATCTATACACCTACCAAATCAAATCCCTTCTTCGTGAAGGAAACCTTGGGATCTAAAGCTTGGAGACTTTTGTGGTTTTTCTCTTGTGATCTTCCTCTCTTATTATCCAATATTTTTTTGTAACTTTGGTGTAATTTGGGAGTGAAGGACTTCTCATTGCATGAGGTGCATTGGTTTGAGTTCTCAATGGAGAATCGGTTGGTGGAAGCATTTGAGCTTGTTAATCTTGGTTTCTTGGACCATGACTGCTGGAGCTTGTTCCTCTCGGGTTCTTAAAACCCTAGATGGTGTTGTGTCCTTGGTGGTGTTCTTGGGAGCCTCCAATTGAGTTGTGGAGATTTCCCCCAAACTTGTACGGGTTTGGTTACCACCCTCAACTGTCCCTTAGTGGATCGGGTGCCGCCTCGGTGGTACACATTCGGGAGAATAAAGTGAGACTTGATGGCTGATACGTCATAAACATATCTATAATTTTTGATGTTCCATGCTTGTTTAGTATCTACTTTCTTATGTTTTGTCTACATTTTGAGATACTTTTATGCATTTTCTGGAACTAACCTATTAACAAGATGCCACAATGCTAGTTGCCCGTTTTCTGCTGTTTTTGGTTTCAGAAAAGCTGGAAAAGAAATATTCTTGGAATTGGACCGGACAAAAGCCAAAGTCAATATTTTACCAAAAGACTCACGGAGCCAGAAGACGAGACAGAGAGGGGTCAGGGGCTGGCCACACCATGTGGTGGCGCGGGTCCCCTGGCCACGCTACCAGGTGGTGTGGGCCCCTGGTCCACCCTCTGACATCGTCCTTTCGCCTATAAGAAGCCTCCAATGCAGAAACCCTAAATAATCCAGCCTCCAACCACGAAAAGTTCCGCAGTGCCGCCATCACTAAAGGAGATTCAGAGGACAGAAGTCTCTGTTTCGGCACCCTGTCGGGATGGGGAAGTGCCCCCGGAGCCATCTCCATCGATCTCCACCACCATATCCATCGTCGTTGCTGATTCCCATGATAAGGAGGGAGTAGTTCTCTCTCGAGGCTAAGGGCTCTACCGGTAGCTATGTGTTCATCTCTCTCTATGCGTGATCTTATGAGATCATGAGCTTTGTAATCTATAGATCTATTCTGCTACTCAAGTGTTTTAATAAATCTCTGCTTATCCCCATGTGTGTGAAGTTGATAGTGTGCACACCTTGTGGCACTCTGGCTAAGATTACATAAATACTTGTCATGAGTATAATTTGAGTTAGATGTCTCTATGAGATTGTGGTGTTTGTTGGAACCATCTAGCGCTCAAGGTGATAGTGAGGGGTTATCTAGATGGGGAAAGAGAACTTTGAGGTGTGCTATTATAGCCCTACCATGGATTAGAGTGTCCAACCGGAGAGTAGTTCAGAGTAGTATCATGAAGAGAAGATATTTATATGAGAGTGTTCACTAGTGAAAGTATGATCCCCAGGCCTTGTTTCTAAGCATTGAAACACTGTTTGCAACTAGATTTGTTACATGTTTGCTTGCTTCCATCTTTTTGCCTTTAGTCTTTTCCTCCCGTCAAGCTCTTTTCTGGCACCGTTGTCTGATATCCATACCACTTGTATTTCACTATGTCTTCACCGAACTAGTGCACCTATACACCTGACAAGTGTGTTGGGTGTGTTGGGGACACAAGAGACTTCTTGTATCTTGATTGCAGGGTTGCTTGAGAGGGATACCTTTGACCACTTCCTCCCCGAGTTCGATAAACCTTGGGTGATCCACTTAAGGGAAACTTGCTGCTGTTCTACAAACCTATGCACTTGGAGGACCAACAACTGTCTACAAGAATAGAAGTGCATAGACATCAAGCTATTTTCTGGAGCCGTTGCCGGGGAGGTAAGGTAAAAGGTACTCACATCCTCTGGATACTAAGATATCTTCTAGTACTATAGCTGGAGTGTGAGTGCTCGAAGTTATTTCCTTTAGATTCTGCAATTATATCTTTTTGTTTCTTGTTTTTATTTTCACTAGTTAGGGTTAATGGAAATCAACAACAAAATTAGAGAGCTTTATAGTATTTATCTTGAGTTAGGACATGAAGTGTTTGAAGAGAAAATTAAAAAAACCTATGGAACTTTATTTGCATGCTAATAGCAATATTATTAGTATGAATTCTTTGAAAACCATTATTGCTAATGCTATGGAAAAGTCTAAGCTTAGGGAAGCTGGTTTTGATGAAAATGATCTTTTTAGTCCCCCAAGCACGGAGCAGAAAATTTACTTTGATGATACTATGCCTCCAATATATGATGATTACAATGATGAATATGATATTTTTAGTCCACCTACTATTGAGGAGAAAATTAATTGTGATATGCCTCCTATATTTGATGATTATGGTGATGAGAATAATAATGATAGCTATTTTGTTGAATTTGCTCCCACTACGATTAATAAGAATGACTATGTTTATGTGGAGGGTATTAAATCTTCTAAGCATGTGGCTCATGATAAGAATGTTTTATGTGATAGTTATATTGTTAATTTTATTCATGATGCTACTGAAAGTTATTATGAGAGAGGGAAACATGGTTTTATGCATCTCAATAATATTAAGTTTCCCCTCTTTATGTTGAAAGTTTTGAAGTTGCACTTGTTTTGCTTTCGTATGCTTGTTGCTTTGTGCTTCCATGACTTGTTTCTTTACAAGATTATTTTTCATAGGAAGTGTGTTAGAATTAAATGTGTTCTAATTTGCTTCTTGATTCTCTCTTTTACTCTAAATTCATATTTCTTATGTGAGCATCATCAAAATTATCATGCCTAACTTAAAGGCGTTAAAGAAAAGTACTTATTGGGAGATAACCCAAAAGTTTTAGTTGAGTCTTGGAAGTTATTACCTCTGTAATAACCTGTAGCATCTCATCTGTCTACATATGTAATGCTACATGGTCTAGTAATATAATTGCTACTTCCTACATATAATTATTGCATCATAATTATATCATGCTCATGTCATCATGCCACCTTGCATTTGAGCATCATATAAAACCCTTTTCTTTTGGTTCTTCTCTCATATGCATTAGTAATTGTATTTTGCTCTTGGTATATTGTATTTGGTTCTTGATAAATGCTTGATGCCCAAGTTGAGTTGGGGCATATCTTTTATTCAACTCCATCACCTTTCTTTGTCACCACCTTATAGTTCCACCATCCTAATTACCCATGAGCTTTACTTTTCCTTTGGCATTTAAATCTAGCTCATGTGGGTTGGGATGGATCCACTTCTATTCTACACATGCTCTCATGTGGCATCATGTTGTTTCCACATTATTGATATGTGGATCCACCTTTGCATGCATTATGAGTGGTACCCCTTTTCTAGTTTCCATATGGATTATTATGAATGTTTTCTCATGTTGGAATATTTTCGAGACTATTAAACATCTAGTGGAATATACACACTAGCAAGTCCCAATTCTAATCAAACATGAGCATCTTCATCTACTCAACTTGGAACCTTCATTTAAATTCTTTTGCTTGGCCTTTACTCCACATTTTGGTAATGCATAGGAATAATGCCATGATACATTATTATTGTTTTCACAAGAATAAAAGATGGCATTTATTACACATGCATGGGACATGCAAGCCCACTTTCCATTCCACCTCTCTCTCAATTTTGGTCCTTTTGGTTTCTCCCTTTTTCTTAATGCAAACTTCTTTGGTGATTCAACTCTCTCCAAAAACCTACCTCCTTCATCTATCCCTTCCACCTTGTCCATCATCTACACATGCATGTGTGCATACATGGGCCCATGAGCCATTTCCTTCCCTCTCTCTACATCGCTAAAACCCTAACTCAAACCTAAGCGTACCCCTACCTCTCCTTAATCCTCTCCATCTCCTCCTTACCCCTAAACACTAGTTACACTCACCCCACCCAGCTACCCGATCTACTCCCTACCCTAACCCTAACCACCCCTCTAACCTAACCCTAGCCGAGCCTCCCATGCTCTACATGCTGAGCCTCTCCCTCCTCTCTCTTTCTCTCTCGCTGCCAGGCCTGTCCCACCTGAGCCAGCCTCTCAGCCCCGCCGTCCCCACCTGCATCCCCAACCCCTGGTCTAAACCTAACCCGAGCCCCAACCCCAGCCATGCCATCTGCCACCCGAGCCTCCCTTCTCTGTTTTTTCTCTCTCTCTCTCTCTCTGCCAGCCCGGCTCCACCCGACCTCACCTGCACCCTGGCCCAGCTATAGCCGCCCATGCCCTGCTTGGCCTTGCACGCCGAGCACGTGAGGGAGGAGAGGAGAAAAGGTGAACGAGGCCACCTTTCTCCCGACCCTTCCCCCCATGCCATCTACCTCTCCCTCTCTGCTTTACCCACTCCCTCCTCTCTGCCGTCGACGCCCAGATCTACTAGGGCCTCGCCCTTCTCCTCCCCACCACCTGCCTGCTACTCCCTCCCTCTCACACCCCGACGACCTCACCGACGGCCTCTACCCCACCTACTCATTACAAGCCGGCGGCGCGTTGTTGGGTCGTCGAGGAAGAACCAGTGGTGCTCCCTGCGTCGTCCCGTACACGCCAGCGAGGAGGAGACGGTCCCCTGTACCTGCTGCACGCCGACGCCGCCGAAACCCTAGCCCCAGTCAGCCGCCTGCTACGTCGTCGATCGGCCGCTCCCCTGCCCGATCCCCCACCTCCAGCGACCTCGCGATGAGCCAACCTTCCCCCTAGACAACCTCTCGTTCAACGTTGCTGCCTGCACGCTCGGATCGTTCCGTCGAACGCCCTCCGCGTGCCGGCGTTCGCGGTCGCTGTCCACAACGTCGCGTCGCGAGAGTACTTCTAGCCGCGCTCCCCTGTCCCTAGCAGTAACCCCAAGCCACCGCAGCGGCTGCTACAGCCGTGTGCGCGCGAGGTCGCCAGTTCGAGTCCCCATCGCGACGTGCGTGCGCTCTGTCGTTCCGTCAGTTCGTCAGAGAAGATCCACAGTAGCGTTGGCAGATTTACAGAAAACCCCTTTTTATTTTTCTCCCTCAACCCGCGGTCCTTCTAGCCCCACCGGGCAGCCGCTGCTATGTTTTTACAAAAAAGCACCCACGTTTTGTAATGCCTAACCCGCAACCCCTAGCGCCGCCATGTGTCACGCCCGCATCAGCTGCGCACGCGCGTGGGTCCGCTTAACACCGGTCCCGCTCGTCAGTGGGGGTGGCTAGTTAGGCCTCGAGTGAGAAAACCCCACGGCTGTGCAACGTTTCCAACTGGGCCCAGTCAGCGCTGGTCCCACTCGTCGGTGACTGGGGCTAGCTCGACCTGTGTATAAAAAGCCTGAGTGTTTTCTGTTTAAATAAAATGATTCAAAATGTTTAAATATGATTTTAAATCTGTTTTAAATAACTTTTAAATTAAAAAAATCCAAATAATGCAAATGATATATGTTTTGGAATCAGGAAAATGTGAGGAATTCAAATATGCTATTCAAAATATTATTTGAACACTTTAAATTTTCGAGATGATTAAAATTACAATAAAATGCCCTTTTCTTAATAAATTAATAACTTTAAATCTACAACTCCAAATTTGACAAATAATATGTCTAAATCAATCAGCGCGACGAGCCCGTTCTATCCATGCATTCCTTGTTCTGAATTGCAGCATGCATCATATAAATATAAAGTATACAGCAACTTATATGAGAGCAAACCGGACTAAAAACTTAATAAAATGCTTTAATCTTGTACCCCACACCTCACCCATGCCATGCTACTTTATTGCCATGCAAATTGTGCATCATTAATCATGGCATGCTTGTTTGCTTGTCGCACTTTAATTCATATGCTTGTGCACTTTATTTATGGTGGCCCCTGTTTGTTTGGTTCTTCTTCGAATAGACGCCGAGCAGGGGATATATCAGGAATCCCAGGAGCACTACCCAGATCCGACTCTCGCTTCAACTGAGCTGCCAGGCAAGCACTACCACATGCTTGCATACATATAGTACATATTGACTCTATCTTATTCTTGCATCATTGAGTCATGATTGCATTAATTTGAATCCCAAGTACTGCATAGCCTTTACTTTTAAACCCCACCGAAGCTTGTTCCTCCATCCCATGAGCCATTACTACAAGAGTTGTTTGAGCCATGCGAGTCATAGAAAAGCATGCGTAGGGTATGTGAGTGTCTGATGGATAACGAGGTACCTAAATAACTTAACCTGAGTAGTAATGGGATAACTAATGAAAGAGGCACCGGTGGGCAATATCTGCTATTTGGCTTGTCATGCTCACTTGTGTCCCGTAGGACCCCGAGTACTTGATTCTTGTTCCTTGACTATTCGCACTATCCACATCTGGGAGGCCTTATGGACCCCCCTGAGCCAGAGCTTGATTCGTTCTTATTTCTTGGGGCCACAAAGTAGTTGGGGCTTTATTACTATCCTGTACTTATGCCATGCTTTACTGCTTTATTTAAGATTGTGTGAGGAGCACCTGTACTGTTTTAGATGCGGAGTGTTTTCGCGGTATCGACAGGCCCAGTCACACTTTCGGGTTCCCAGTCGTTTACATTCATTGACGCAAACCTTGGGTCCATCTCGGAGCCGGCCAACTTCGTTGCGGGTAGCTTAATGGGGTGGCCCCTTGAAATATTTCCGAATCCTGTGATCACTTTGTCGTGAATGCCTCGTTGGGTTTTTAGTTGGTTTTTTCGAGGTTGATCGAGTGTGTGTTGCTATTTGTGCATCCCTGCAGGGTAAATCTTTCTGAAAGCCGTGTCCGCGGTTATGGACGACTTGGAGCACAGTTTCTCGATCATAGACAAGTATAACTAAAGTACCGCTTTTAATTTGACTAAGTACTTGACTAGTAAATAGTGCAATACTCATGGAATGGTTAATAAAACTGCCAACGGATGGGTTGTTCGACCGCTTTCTCGTTGGTAAGCGAGAAGGAGGATGGATCTGTTAATTATACTGTTATAACTGTTGTACTAATTAATGGACATCCGTCTATCATTGGTTAGGTGAATGGTTAGCGAGTATCTGTGGACTTGCTAGTTATTATCTTTTGCTGCAATTGCGTCACCCCAGGTTTATGTCCCCTTTAGAGGCATAAAGACTTGCTGAGTACCCCTAGGGTCTCACATGATAAATTGTTTGATTCAGATGAATAGGTGCATTCGCAAGATGGATACTGGGTGGAGGAGACAGATGATGTTGGCAACGATCACGCGGTGTAGAGATTCCGGGAACGGGGATCCTCGAGATCTGTGGGCGGGATGTGTTTATTTATGTGGCATCTTATGCCGATTCGCTTCTTATCCGTACTCGGATCCTGTTTTCCGCTTCCGCCTGATACTCTGATGTTTGATGTATGAGGAGCTATCCTAAAATATTATCTCTATCTAGGATATTTGGATCTTGCCGTATGGCGTTGCAATATTTCTATTTCTTTTAGATGGAATGGCTCTGTGAACAGTTGTATGGTGGCTTGCATACATACTCACTTGTGTATGTAGTTGATCCCTTCGCCTGCCGATTACGCCGCTCGTTCTTGTCCCGATGTTCTGGAAGTGGTTAGGACGGCCGGAAGGTCTACCTGTGAGTGGCCCATGTGCCCCACCGTACTATTTTAACCACTTTCGCTCATCCAGGCATGTAACTAAGAGCGTAATTCACCGAGGTAGTTACATAACCTATCCTTATCATTTTTTTGTGGTTTTTGTGCAAACAGTAACCTCTAATGAGAGAGAAGTAATGCTTGGGAAAGTTGCTATCCCGAAACAGATTTTTGTGCTTTGCTGTAAACATTCATGAAAAATCTCTGTACGTCGGTTTGAGCTGTAATTTTTTTTGCTTCTGCCCCAGGTTGTTATCCAACTTTCGTTAGTTCAACACATTTCGATTTGAGCAACAGAAGGTCTTCAAAAAAATTGGTTTTTACCTGCTGGTCTATTTTGACAGATTTCTGCCATTATTTGCATTTGCCTCTTAAATCTCTTTCTCTTTGAGTTCTTGCCAAAATTCTTGAACTTTTAAAAGGAAGTGCTACAGTAGCTTTTGTTTTAATGGAAGTTTTACTTGTGTTGGAACTAAACCAAAGGACTTATTATCTTGAGTGCACTAATGTTGCTAATGAAGATTGTGTGAAGTTTTGTATGAAGGAAAATTTTAAGTGTAGGGAATAGTAATGTGATAAGATGAAGTATGGACAAAAGCTCAAGCTTGGGAATGCCACCCGTGTCACCCCAAGAAATATCCAAGAAGTACAAGCGTCAAAGCTTGGGGATGCCCAAGGCATCCCCTTCTTCATCAATAAAAATCTCAGGTTTCTTCCAAACACTTCATTTTTATTGTTTCATGCATAGTTGTGTTGTTCTTGGAGCGTCTTCATTTTTTTTTTGGTTTTCGTTTGCTTAGTTTGCTTAAATAAATTGGTTGGACCCCCTCATTCATACATTAGTTTTCAAATAAGATTGGTTTGTATTGGAAAAGAGTAGGAAAAGTTCATGCTTAAGTGGTAAAAAGGAGCTTGTTTTTGACTATGGCCTATGCTTTGTCATGTCATGCTTGATATTGTTTTGGATTTATGATTAGTGATTTTTTCTGTAGCATGACATGTTACAAATAATTGAGATTGATTAATGTGCCTTGAAAGAATCATGCTTTGTTTTAGCATATTAAATCATAGTATTGTGGTATTCTCCTTTGATGCTTTATTCGGGTTGACTTGGCGCAGCTCACACCATGTTATGACTATACCAAGTCACCATAGCCTCTATGATCATTTAGTTTTCGACTTGCAATATCACTTTATGCTTTAATTAATAATGGTTTGTCGCTTTGCATGATTATGGCCATTATTGCTCTCTTAGTTGGTCGCTCCCAGTCTTTTGCTAGCCTCCATACCAAGTATGAGTTCCACTCATGCATCCAACTCCAAATAAAACCAAGTTATTCCAAAGAGTCCACCATACCTACCTATTAGCATTTGCTATTCCAAGTATATTCATGTTTTTATCTACCTTCCGAATTAAACTTGGCATGTGAAAATTAGTGATTAAAGCTCTCACGAACTTGATGGCACACTTTACTTTCTTGCACTTAATAAACTTGAATCATTGTGTCCATCTATGTTGCGTATGTGCTTGCATTTTATAAGTTGAGAATTAGCAGAACCATGCTGTCATGGGGAACGCTTTTGACATTGCAGTATTTATTTAGTTGATATCATGTTCTTTTATTTATGGATCCGGTGGTGTGAAATAAAAGGGGAGCTTGTAAGTTCATGGAGTTTGTATGTGTGTTAGAGAAATGCCTAGGTGGCTAGCCTAAGCCATGCCTAATCATGGTGGAAACTTGCAGCATAACCATAGTGAGCATTCTATGAAGCATCCTCAATACAAACCTATGCAAATAGCAAATAAAAAGATTGTTGAGATGCTCATTGTCTGCTTGCCTTGTCATTTTGATATGGGATAGCTCCTGTATCATGGGGCAAGGGATACCCCGTTGGTAGTTCTCCATGATACACATGTACTTACAATGACAAGAACTTACTCGTGACTAAAGTTGAGTAGCATGAGGTTCGAGCTTCGTAGGCAAGGGACATGAGATTCTCGGTTTATAACTTGCAAGCATATCCTCATATTTGTTCACTTTAACCTTAATCACCTAAAAAATATGCTTATGATAGGGCAATGAGAGCTGAAAGCTAGTAAGTACCATAATTTTTGGAATCTCTTTATGAAACTTGAATCTCTACTTCCCTCTTATGAAGGGCCTTTCTTTCTTTTTACTTTTATGTTGAGTCTCCATCTTCTATCTTTATGCACCAATTGAGAGAGCATAGTGATCATTCTTAGTTTAATGTGCATTGTCCCAAAACTTGTTAATTGATTCATAACTTTGATATTGCTTGTTCTTAAATTATTTGTATTAGTCACCCTTATGAACTTTGAAGGTGTCCTATGCATTTATGTTTTGCTATATTATGAGGGACAAGCTGAATACCATTCTCATTATGTTTTCTATATGTGAAACAAACAAATGTCTTTCAAAGCATTGTTATTCATGAATCGTTTGTTTGTATCCTTTCATGTTACAATATAGTTGCTATGTCTTATTGTTAGAACTATATATTTCATGCTATGTTAAAGTACTAGGATCGCAGCTATCAATGTTTTACAAATACCTTGATCAAGATTGTGATGGTGCATGTCACCTCAAAAATTATTCTTTTTATCACTTACCTACTCGAGGACGAGCAAGAGTTAAGCTTGGGGATGTTGATACGTCGTAAACATATCTATAAATTTTGATTTTCCATGCTTGTTTAGTATCTACTTTCCTATGTTTTGTCTACATTTTGAGATACTTTTATGCATTTTCTGGAACTAACCTATTAACAAGATGCCACAGTGCCAGTTGCCTGTTTTCTGCTGTTTTTGGTTTCAGAAAAGCTGGAAAAGAAATATTCTCGAAATTGGACCGGACAAAAGTCAAAGTCGATATTTTACCGGAAGACTCACAGAGCCAGAAGACGAGACGGAGAGGGGCCAGGGGCTGGCCACACCATGTGATAACGCGGGTCCCCCTGGCCACACCACCAGGTGGTGTGGGCCCCTGGTCGACCCTCTGACATCACCCTTTCGCCTATAAGAAGCCTCCGATGCAGAAACCCTAAATAATCCAGCCTCTAGCCATGAAAAGTTCCACTGCATCGTCGCCACCGAAGAGGAGATTCAGGGAACAAAAGTCTCTGTTCTGGCACCCTGCCAGGACGGGGAAGTGCCCCCGGAGCCATCTCCATCGATCTCCAACACCATCTCCATCGTCGTTGCTGATTCCCATGATGAGGAGGGAGTAGTTTTCTCTCGAGGCTAAGGGCTCTACCGGTAGCTATGTGTTCATCTCTCTCTATGCGTGATCTTATGAGATCATGAGCTTTGTAATCTATAGATCTATTCTGCTACTCAAGTGTTTTAATGAATCTCTGCTTATCCCCATGTGTGTGAAGTTGACAGTGTGCACACCGTGTGGCACTTTGGCTAAGATTACATAAATACTTGTCATGAGTATAATTTGAGTTGGATGTCTCTATGAGATTGTGGTGTTTGTTGGAACCATCTAGCGCTCAAGGTGAGGGGTTATCTAGATGGGGAAAGCGAACTTTGAGGTGTGCTGTTATAGCCCTACCATGGATTAGAGTGTCCAACCGGAGAGTAGTTCAGAGTAGTATCATGAAGAGAAGATATTTATATGAGAGTGTTCACTAGTGAAAATATGATCCCTGGGCCTTGTTTCTAAGCATTGAAACACCATTTGCAACTAGATCTATTACATGTTTGCTTGCTTCCATCTTTTTGCCTTTACTCTTTTCCTCCCATCAAGCTCTTTTTTGGCACCGTTGTTTGATATCCATACCACTTGTATTTCACTATCTCTTCGCCGAACTAGTGCACCTATACACCTGACAAGTGTATTGGGTGTGTTGGGGACACAAGAGACTTCTTGTATCTTGATTGCAGGGTTGCTTGAGAGGGATACCTTTGACCACTTCCTCCTTGAGTTCGATAACCCTTGGGTGATCCACTTAAGGGAAACTTGCTGCTGTTCTACAAACCTCTGCACTTGGAGGCCCAACAACTGTCTACAAGAAGAGAAATGCGTAGACATCAGTGGCATCGGTGAGTGGTGTGCCTTCGCGTCTTGAGGTGAAGCCTTGTGTGGCGTTGGGTATGCATCGAGTCACTGATGAGTGCATATTTTCATCATGTTTTATATTATTATTTTGCACTATAGATGTAGGATCTTGGTATTTTACGGTGCTCGCGCGCACATTTTATGTCTGTTTTCACCAGGATCAGGACAAATGATGGATACAATGGACACAATTTTTGGAGCAGTTGTACTGAGGAGAAAAGGAGTAAAAAACAACGTAAATCGCTTATTTGGGAGATATCAATAATACCAGAAGAAAACCCGAAGCGAACAAGGCATACAGACGGTTTAACGACCAACTATACAGCGAGAATAAATTTTCCGGCCGTATAGTTCCCGCCGTATAGTTAGCACCGCCACTGCCTCCTCAAATAGTTTCAACCCATGCAACTGGATCATAAAGACGACATACAGAACACCCATAAATCGCTGAAACCTCACATCTAGAAGGCATCTGGAGGGGGAACTCATCCACTGGGGATCCATCTTCACCCTACGTAGATCCGGGAGGCTACGGCATCGATCTTCATCATCAACCGCTGCATCACCACCATCTCCATCCATCCCATCTACATCTTGTCTAGATCTTGTTGTAATTTCCGTACTCGTTGTGGATTTATACAAGTACTATTCATTTATGATAGATTCCATTGTTATTGCTATGATGTTGATTGCCTCCATGTGTAAGTAGATCATTAGTTCTTGGGGAGATGGAGAAACCCTAGTATGAGATTGAAATAAGATGAAGTTTATTATGATATTCATCGTTGTGACCATGTGTTAGATTGTCTTCATGTTGATGTTGAGAGAAGTCGACCTCTCAATGTTTACCTCTCATGGGGGCCTGTTCGTCTGCGGTACCAAAGTTGGCAGGCCAGCGCATGGCGGTACCTAAGTTGCCTGAAATTACCGCATTTCGAAAAGTTGGGCCGCCAACTACTAAGAGGGGCCATTTCGAGGCAAACTCATCTCACCCCTACCAAATTCAAACATTCCGTTAAACTACCCCGTGAAGTAGACGGCCGGGACCCTCATGTCGGTCATCTGTCCGTGATGCGGGCGCCAACACGGCAACCTCTTAGGAAAATCGAGCAGCTAAGTGGATTGGATGCGTTGACCAATTTCACAAATCCATTCCCAGCTTTCCCCTTGCACCGGCGGCGTCAGAATCCTCCCTTCAGGCAGGACGATCCCTTCGGAAATTTGACTTCTGGCACCAAGTTGTTGCGCCCAGCCGCTGATCCCGAGTCCAATGGCGCATGCCATAGTCGCCGTTGCGAGGCTCTAGCCCGCCTCCGCCGCCGACGAGCCGAGCAGCTCGGAGGATGGCAGATCCTACTATCAAGAAAGAAGAAGTTCTGTCTACAAGCGGGTGATCTACCCTTCTCTTTGCTATTCGCACTAGTTACAACTGCTAGCTGGCTACTGAACCTCAAATTGTTTGTTAGCCCAACGCTGACAAACATATTTTGTCCACAGTTTTCTGTCAAGTGGGATCTGCGCGGACCCCCCTTACCTGGTTACGATAGTCCTCTATAGGTACGACTCTAAGGGCAAGAGGTATGGACACCATTGTTTCACGATGGAAGAAGCGTCTGCGCAGATCTGCACTATATGTGGTATGGTTGTTGCTCTGCGTAATCATGTTGAATTATGGTCGAAGTAGACTGCAAAGTTCAGCTTCATGGATGAATGTGGCATCATGGTTCCTATAACGTGTGACAGTCAGCTAATTGGGTTGATGAAAAGGTATGCTTCGGCTGCCATGTTTGAGCTGAAATGTGATGTACTAGATGTGAAAGCTGTTGCAACTGGGAGTCGCCCTTCTATTCTTGGACAGGGTGGTTGCTCGAACCCAATTAGCTCCTGGTAAGCAAAGGTCTATTGGGGTTCGCATGTTTGTGCTGAATTGTAATTTTTGTTTTATTTACTCTGTAGATATTGGGCAGTTATGCAACAGTCTTGTTTCTTTGACAGGAAGCACCGCAAGGTTAGAAACATGACTGCCGGGTCAGTCATTTTGCTGCCCGAAGAAATTAAAAACGAGTGGAAATATGTCATTTTGCTGCCCGAAGAAATTAAAAACGAGTGGAAAGATTATGCTGGACACGATTCTGGTGCCCATTGTCCCGGCGATGCAGAGTACGTGAAGCTAAGAAAATTGGCACCAAGGAAGAGGAAGAAGGCAGGAATTAAAGAAGCCATTGGACGTGAAGGCTTGGCACCCAGGCTGCGGAAGAAGGCTGCTGGCAATGAAGATGCATAGTAATGTGTTGAACTTGAACCTATATATGTAATTATGTTAAATTCTTATCGCTCTGTGTGTGGCACGTTGCTGGGCGAAACAATCTACCCACATTCTCTGAGTAAAATGTACCGTGACTTAGGGTTTGGAAACGCCCGAGTCAGTAGTTGAATCCGAAATTGTGATTGTGCCACTACTATCTAAAAACAAGGATCCACTGGTTCCACGATTGCTGAGGGGCAGGAGGTCTCCAAATACGACGGAATGTAAGTGGCACATAAATAAATTATTTAAGCTGCCACACTCCACGAAGCAACAACTTATTTCAGATGTTGCACAACGACGTGGCAACATAAACAACAATGTTCTCACCGATAATGCCCGGATGAGTAGGAAATGGGTACCACTTTCTGGCCTAATCTTGAGCCTGTCTATCTCACCGCCTCTCTGCTCCTGCATCCCCTACATCTGGCGAAGCTCCCGGATCTCCAGTAATCGGGTGTACGTGCTTCCACTTTATAAATTGTGGTTGTGCCATTTGCATGCGGCACAATCCACGTAGATTACGTTTAAACAAACCACCAGTGTCAGAATACACTAGTAGAAAAGGTGTCTTTGGTCCACGGTTACGTTCCCAATCCGGGACAGAGATCTAAATCGAGGCAGAAATTGATCTAAATCACAAATTCTTCCACAAATTAATGCGGGGTCAGAGCAATTTTTTTCCTCCCTGGAATCCGGGACCAATAGTTCAGACCGCTAGGTCAACAAGTACAAATATTACGACTTAAAAAGGCACAGAGCTTAAGCTAAATAGAACTAGTTATCACACATCTCCTTGATCTTCCTAATCTTGGCCCGATGCGCATCTTCCTGCGAGAGCAAGGATCGAATTGTCTGCTCCTTCCTTTTAGCATCTTCCTTGCACAACTTCAATTGTTTCTCTGCATTTTTCCTCATGCACTTGTCAATACTCGTAGTTGTGTACTGCAGGACTTTGGCCTGGTGGAGATCGTTCCTTGCTTGAGTCAGTTCTTGCTTTGCTTTAGCCTTCAGGGCCAACACCGCGTCCCTCTCCTTCTTGACTTTGATAACCTTGTCTTGCACCCACCTGAGATCTCTCTTATGCTTGGTCGTGTCAACTGGTTCCCATAGCTTCATCTCAACACTATCAAGAAGTGAGCTGAATACGGATTCTTTCAACTCGATAGTCATTTCCCATAGTTTGTCCAGCGTTTTTTGCATCGATTTGGGCCACTCTAGATCTACCCATTTGACAACACCGCAACTTCCGCCTTGCATCATTGCACGATGTCCTTGACACCGTAGAAACCTCCTGCCTACGTTTCGTCCTTCAAAGGCTACAAATTTAGCGGGCACATATCCATGTTTACATACCAGAGGACTGTCTTCATCCTCTAAACCGTGATAGTAGGAGTCATACATCGTCTGGTTAGCCTAACACATCATACGCGCATGAGTAAACAGATTAGATCTAGCTCAAAAAATAGATAACTGGCCACAAATGATAGAAATAGAGATGAGACGACTCACACCGAAATCACCGTCCCTGTCGTCACGACGTGTTTCCTCGCCGTCGCCCTTGAACCCATGGCGAGAGGGGTGGGAGTGGGGGTGGCTGCCGGAGAGGGGATTGGGATGGAGGCGCCGTCGGCTTGCGGCTACGGCAGGATGGGAGTGAAGTGGGGAAAGTGGCTTCGAGGGTAAGGAAGAGAAGTACGGGGAGGAAGAGAAGTAATGGGGACATGACGCTGGGATGTGGCCAACTGAACTTGTGAGACGTGATACTCGCAACAGGGGAGCGCCCGGTGTCGCCAGTTTGTCCAAAGCAAGCGTGGCCAATCATGCCACAGAACAGCCTACCCGCGGATCGCTCTCACGAAGACTATCCCAATCGTCCAAGCGCCCCAATCGAACGGTATGTAACAATCGTCAAGCAGAACAACTGTGTTAGGGCGTGCCTTCTAGAAGACTCGGTCTAACGGCTACCCATGCAATGACACTGGGTGTGGTTCATGAAAAGAACAGACATGCAATGACATCGGTGGATCCATGCGTGGTTTATGGAAGTAACAGACATGCAATGACTCTAGCTATGGTTAATGAAAATAACATGCATGCAATGACACTGGGTGTGGTGCATAAAAAGAACATACATGCAATGACACTGGTGGATCCTTATGTGGTTTGTTTAGAGGAATAGACATGCAATGACACTGGTGGATCCACGTGGGGTTCATGAGAAGAACACACATCCAATGACACTGGGTGGATCCTTATGTGGTTCATGAAAAGAACTGACATGCAGTGACACTGGGTGTGGTTCATGAAAAGAACAGGCATGCAATGACATCGGTGGATCCATGTTTGGTTTATGGAAGTAACAGACATGCAATGACTCTAGCTATGGTTAATGAAAAGAACACGCATGCAATGACACTGGGTGTGGTTCATGAAAAGAACAGACACGCAATGACACTGGTGGATCCTTATGTGATTTGTTTAGAGGAACACACATGCAATGACACCGGTGGATCCACGTGTGGTTCATGAGAAGAACACACATCCAATGACTCTGGTAGATCCTTATGTGGTTCATGAAAAGAACTGACATGCAGTGACACTGGGTGTGGTTCATGAAAAGAACATACATGCACTGACACTTGGAGTGGTTCATGAAAAGAACAAACAGGCAATGACACTGGTGGATCCTTATGTGGTTTATGGAAGGAACAAACATGCAATCACACTAGGTGGATCCATATGTGGTTTATGGAAGTAACACACACGCAATGTCACTGGGTGTGGTTCATAAAAAGAACAGACATGCAATGACACTGGTAGATCCTTATGTGGTTCATGAAAAGAACAGACATGCAATGACACTGGTGGATCCTTATGTGGTTTGTTTAGAGGAACAGACATGCAATGACTCTAGCCATGGTTCATGAAAAGGATAGACATGTAATGACACTAGGTGTGGTTCATGAAAAGAACAGACATGCAATGACTCACTACTGCAGAATAGGCTACCAGTGACAGGCTCAAAAGACACATTAGTGACAGGCATAGCGCATATCACTGATAACTAGTCACTGGTATGTGGTTACTAGTGACAGGCAAGTGCCTGTCGCTAGTATGTGTATGAGTGACAGGAATTTAAGTGTGTCCGTCACTAGTATGTGCATACTAGTGACAGTCATATTATCTTGCCTGTCACTGTTTTGAATTTCGGGTAACAAAAAAAAAATTAAATGCATTTTCCACAAATATTTCGGATAACACAATAAGATGTTATTAAAAAAATAAATGCATTTTTTCACGAATATTTCAGATGTTGTACCAATGATATATTTACATAACCGAATATGTGATGTAATATTTGCACAACCGAATTTGGCATAATATTTGCACAGATAACAAAGTGGCATAAGAACTTGCAATCTATCATAGATAATTTTTTTGCAAAGCACACACTGAATGTAAAATCATAAGCTCGGGATAGGCCTCTAGCATGTGGTTCTTCATGACATCAAGATCTTCTCGAGTTCTGATTCCAGCAACCATATTCTTTACCCTGCATAAGAATAACTCTTTAGTTATGTACAATCTATGGATGCTACTATCGTACTTGCTTAATGTAAATTTTTACTAAAGTGGGCAACATGTACGTCTTTAATGTTATTTGACCAAAGCCGGTATATGCTCATAAGTGTGCATACAACATTACACGCTAGCTATACACTAGTGCACACCCCCCCTCTAACACCGGTTTGGAGGGCCCTCTAACAGCGGTTGTAGAACCGCTGTTGAGGGTTCGGTGTTAGAGGGGCCCCCCTTTAACACCGGTTCTTATACGAACCGGTGTTAAAGGGTGGCGCAAGTGGGGCTGCCACAGGGCTCAACCCCCCCCCCCCCCCGCCCATTTAACACCGGTTCGTACACGAACCGGTGTTAAAGGTTCTGTGCCGCGACAGGAAAAGGAGATAAATCTCTGTCGCGGCAGAGTTCTGCCACGGCAGGAAAACGGCCTAAATCTCTGCCGCGGCAGAGTTCTGCCCCTGCCCCGTTCTGGGCGTATTTCTGCGGCGCGGCGGGGACGGGGAGGGGGGGAAGGGGGAATCGATCGGGAGCGGTATACACATACATCGTCATCGGTACATACGAGTACATGAATAATTAAGCAACTATTATTATACACAACATCGTCATTGTGTGGTATTCTCCGTAAACGTTGAAGCATCAAGTACAAGACAAACACATTCAAGCATATATACAACATTCATTTTGGTGGATATCTAAAGAGTTCTCCGCCAGGCGTGACGACCTCATCAAGTATGAACCCCGCCAATTCCTCTTGAATGGCTCGTATGCGGTCAAATGGTAGGAGTTGGTCCCGCATCCGTTCGATCTGAATATATATGAAGAATGGGGTCAGTGTATATATAAGAATAAACGGGCGGCGCATCGGAGAAACCCTAAGGATGCTTGATCATTTTAAACGAGTTCCGAGGGGTCCAAACCCTAATTCGGAGAAATCCCGGATGCATATGAGAGGGGCTAGCTACAGTGGCTGACCGGAGGATGCTCCAGAAAGCGGTGGCTGGCGGCGCTGGAGAGCGACCTATGGCGCGCGAGGTAGCGGGTTCGCCTCAGCGTGATGCGGCCTACCTAAAACGGGCGGCGCCACTACCTAGGGGTCACCGGAGCGACGTTAACGACGACGGCCAGCGGCGGCGCTTGCAGAGCAGCGAGGTGACGACCCTAAACTAATACTAACTATAAAATGCACTAAATAACCCTAAACTAAATACACTAAACTACACTAAATAAATAACCCTAAACTAAATAACCCTAAACTAAATAAATAACCCTAAACTAAATAAACCCTAAACTAAATAAACCCTAAACTAATACTAACACTAAACTACTAATAATACACACTAAACTACACACTTATAAAATACTAAGAACTAATTATATACATATATGCAACAATATATACAACATATATGCAACAATATATATATGCAATTATACACAAATAAAATTATTCATACACAACAATATATATACATATATGCAACATTTATCCAATATACACACAAATAACATTTATCACCAATATCCAATATCTCTAAAACACAAACAGAGAGCTCTCACCGCCGGTGGCGGCAACTCTCGCGAACGGGGTCAGCGGCAGCGGTCGTGGACACGGGGTTGGCAGCGGCGGCTCCGAGTTGGCGGAGGCTTCGGTATTGGCGCGCGGCGGATCCGAGCGGCGATGACGGGGGTGGCGGCCGACGCGGGCGCGTGCGGTGGCAGACAGTGCTGGCGCGACAGGGGGCGTCGACTGCGACGGCGATGGCTCGCGCGGGGAGGGGGCGACGACGCTCCCGCGGGATGGAGACGGCGAGGGCGGCGACGGCGAGGGCTGGATGGCGACGGCTGGACGGCGCTGGCTCTCCTCTGCTTTTCTCTGCGCGCGCGCTTTCGATCTGGCTGGGGGGAAGAAGGAAGGGGAAGGCGCGCGTTATAACCCCCCCTTTAACACCGGTTCGTGGCTGGAACCGGTGTTAAAGGGGGGGAATTCGTTTCGTGCCCGTACCCCCCCCCCCCCTTTAACACCGGTTCCAGCCACGAACCGGTGTTAAAGTGGGGGGGGTGTGCGCGCGCGAAAACGAAATAAATGCGCCCCCCCTTTAACACCGGTTCGTGGCTGGAACCGGTGTTAAAGGGGGGCATTTATTTCATGCATTAAAGGGGTGGGGCATTTATAATTCAAAAAATAGGATATAAATTTAGAAAATTCATATCTTATTCATTTCAACTCAGAAAAATATGAATAATATATCATAATTTTCAGAAAAATAATATCTATCCATTCATGTAAAAACATTTTATATTTACTTTAGATGAAAATTTTCAAAATGATTAAAACACTTACATATAAATTTTGATTATTCAATTCAAACAAAAATAAATTGTCAAATCCTAAAACTTTGAACATAAGAAATATTAAGCATCTAAAAAGGAACCTAACCCTATTTTATTAGAGCAAATCATATTTTATTTTGTATTAACATTTTTGAATTGATTGGATATTTAAATGTCGCATCTTTTGTATACACTTGAATCTGACAAAGCCTCGCTCAACTTGCATTGGATTTTTGATAAAATAGCATATTGTGAACCTAAAAATGATTTTTGTAAAAAATCATGAGCATCGTATCATGTACCTGTAGTTCATATCTGACCCACTTCCTGCTGATTCGGCAGGAATTTGTCTTTTTCACCAGAGGTGGACGGAAAGGTTTCAGATCCCCCTGTTGGTACATTGTCCATATAAGGTGGTCTAGTATTTTTGTAAAATGTGGTGGTGGTTTTTTGAATTAGCCATTTGGTGGTTGCTTCACAAAACCGTCCGTTCTTTATGCTCGGAAAATGGAAAAAATGGGGGGAAGAAAAATGGCGGGAAGAAAAATGGAGGGAAGAAATAGAAGGAAGAAAAATGGCTCATTTAATACATATACTGTTAACAGAAGAAATATGACATTGATTTCCATGTTGAGATACATATGTGTGCCAAAAATGGCTCAATTAATACATATAGTCAATCTTATGATCGCGTCGGCCGTAACCATGGAGTATCAACACCATTTAATAGGATGGTTGGGTCAGTTTTCACTCTGAAGGGCGGAATTTCATCAAACTTATTATAATCTTCTGACATGTCTGTCTTGTCCTCCACTCCCACGATGTTTCTTTTCCCTGAAAGAACTATGTGATGCTTTGGCTCATCGTGTGATGTATCTGTTTGCTTATTTTTTCTTTTTTTCGGTTTGGTAGACATGTCTTCACATAGAAAACCTGAGCCACATCATTGGATAAGACGAATGGTTCGTCTAAGTTCTTGTCTACCTTCATAAGATTGTTGAGATCCACCGTTGTCATTCCGTACTTCTTGTCTACCTCAACCCCCCCTCCTGTTAGCTTGACCCATTTGCATCGAAACAAGGGGACCTTAAAATTAGGTCCATAGTCAAGTTCCCATATCTCCTCTATGAACCCATAATATGTGGTCTTTTGCCCATTGTCTTCTGCTGCATCGAAACGGACACCACTATTTTGGTTGGTGCTCTTTTTATCTTGGCCTATCGTGTAAAATGTATTCCCATTTATCTCGTACCCTTGGAAAGTACATACAGTCGAAGATGGTGTCCTGGCCAACAAGTACAGCTGATCCCCAATAGTGGTGTTATTCGTGAGAAGTCTTTGCAGCCAGCCGCCAAAACTCGCCATGTGTTCACTTATAATCCATTCATCAGACTGCCCCGGGTGTTTGAGGCGTATTAAATTCTTGTGTTCATTGATATACGGGGCAACCAAGATAGATCTTTGTAAAACTGTGTAGTGTGCTTGATTGAGAGAATGCCTGTCCCTACATATCATTGCTTTACATCCTAGGGTGCCTTTTCCATGTAGTCTCCCCTCATGTCGTGATTCTGGAACACCAATCGCCTTAAGGTCAGGAATAAAATCAACACAGAACTCAATGACCTCCTCTGTTACATAGCCCTTGGAGATGCTTCCTTTTGGCCTAGAATGGTTATGAACATATTTCTTTAAGACTCCCATGTACCTCTCAAAGGGGAACATATTGTGTAGAAATACAGGACCGAGAATGGCAATCTCTTCTACTAGGTGAACCAGGAGATGCGTCATAATATTGAAGAAGGATGGTGGGAACACCAACTCAAAGCTGACAAGACATTGGGCCACATTTGTCTGTAACCCTGGTAGGCTTTCTGGATCGATTACCTTCTGAGATATTGCATTGAGGAATGCACATAGCTTCACAATGGGTACTCAAACATTTTCAGGTAGAAGCCCCCTCAATGCAATCGGAAGCAATTGTGTCATAATCACGTGGCAGTCATGAGACTTCAGGTTTTGGAATTTTTTTCTCTGCCATATTTATTATTCCCTTTATATTCGACGAGAAGCCAGACGGGACCTTGATACTGCTCAGGCATTCAAAAAAGATTTCCTTCTCTGCTTTGGTAAGAGCGTAGCTAGCAGGAGTTAAGTGACATCGTTTACCCTTCTCGTTCTCAGGATGCATAGGCTCTTCAGGGTCTTTCAGACGTTGTTGGTCCTGCCGTGCTTCCGGTGTATCTTTTGTCTTCCCATACACTCCTAGGAAGCCTAGCAGGTTCACGCAAACATTCTTTGTTACGTGCATCACGTTGATTGAAGAGCGGACCTCTAAGACTTTCCAATAGGGTAGGTCCCAAAATATAGATTGCTTCTTCCACATGGGCGCGTGTCCGGCATCGTCATTCGGAACAGATAGACTGCCAGGACATTTTCCAAAGATTACTTCTAGGTCCTTGACCATACCAAATACCTCCTCACCGGTTCGGAGGATAGGCTTCCTCCGGGGTTCTGCCAGACGTTTGAAATGCTTACCTTTCTTTCTTACTGGATGCAGGTTCGGAAGAAATCGACGATACCCTAGGTACACAACCTTCTTACATTTATCCAAATATACACTTTCAGTCTCATCTAAATAGTGTGTGCATGCATTGTATCCCTTGTTTGTCTGCCCTGAAATGTTACTAAGAGCAGGCCAATCATTGATGGTTACGAAAAGCAATGCTCGTAGGTCAAATGGCTCCCCTTTGTGCTCATCCCACATACGTACACCTGGTTTGGCCCACAGCTGTAAAAGTTCTTCAACTAATGGCCTTAGATACACATCAATGTCGTTGCCGGGTTGCCTCGGGCCTTGGATGAGCACTGGCATCATAATGAACTTCCTCTTCATACACAACCAAGGAGGAAGGTTATAGATACATAGAGTCACAGGCCAGGTGCTATGAATGCAGCTCTGCTCACCAAAAGGATTCATGCCATCTGTACTTAGACCAAACCTTAAGTTCCTTGCGTCACGTGCGAAGTCCGGGTACTCTCGCTCGACTTTTCTCCACTGTGACCCATCAGCGGGGTGTCTCAACATCGCGTCTTTCTTACGGTCCTCCATGTGCCATCGCAACAACTTGGCATGCTCTTTATTTCTGAAGAGACATTTTAACCGTGGTATTATAGGAGCATACCACATAACCTTGGCAGGAACCTTCTTACTAGGGGCCTCGCTCTCAACATCGCCAGGATCGTCTCGTCTGATCTTATACCGCAGTGCAGTGCATACCGGGCATGCATCCAAATTCTCGTACTTCTCATCGCGGTAGAGGATGCAGTCATTAATGCAGGCATGTATCTTCTGCACGTCTAATCCTAGAGGGCAGACAACCTTCTTTGCTTGGTATGTACTGTCGAGCAACTCATTATTTCTTGGAATAAGATTCTTCATTTTTACCAACAACTTTGAAAATGCGCTGTCAGTCACACCGTTCTCTGCCTTCCATTGCAGCAAATCCAGTGTGGTGCCTAGCTTTTTGTGGCCATCTTCGCAAGTTGGGTACAACAATGTTTTGTGATCCTTTAACATCTGCTCCAGCTTCTCCTTCTCCTTTTCAGTTTCACATTCTTCCTTTGCATCAGTAATGGCCCGACCAAGATCATCATCAGTGGGCCCATCTGCTGCCTCTTGATCTTCATTATCTACCCCCGTTGCAGTATCATCATATTCAGGATACATATTATGATATTTGTCATCATCCTCTTCTTCTTCGTTGTCTTCCATCACAACCCCTTTTTCTCCGTGCTTGGTCCAACAATTATAGTTGGGCATGAAACCGGATCGAAGCAGGTGGGCGTGAATGGTTCTGGTATTTGAGTAGTCTTTCTTGTTCTGACAGTGAACACACGGACAACACATAAAACCATTGTGACCACGGTTTGCATTAGCCACAACGATGAAATTTTGGAGGCCCGTAATGTACTCGGAAGTGCGGCGGTCACCATACATCCATTGCCGGTTCATCTGCATTAATATATAGTATATATCAAAAAATAATAGGGAGATGACCATTTATATATATAGTACATCAATGACACATGAAAGGATAGTTGCCGACCTCGACCGAGAAGGAAAGAGCAACGAGAAAACTTATTTTGAGCTCTCGGGCATTTCACCGAACACCTCTTGTGCATACGAAAAAAACACAAACTAGCACACTTCACACCCGCTTGCTAGGCTCCAAAATGAGATAGTGAAAAAATGGAAGAGTGGGGTGTGGGCTGCTGTGTCTTATATAGCCCCCCCTTTAACACCGGTTCAAGCCACGAACCGGTGTTAAAGGGGGGGCTGCGTGGACCACTGGTGCAGGGGACGAACCGGTGTTAAAGGGGGCTCCTTTTTGCTGCACGGGCCACGCTGGTACAGGGCCCCCCGTTAACACCGGTATATAGAAGAACCGGTGTTAAAGCCCATTTCCAGGCTCAACCAAAGGCCTCGTTTCCACTAGTGATAACTTAGGGATATTGCTGAACCATTAAAGTTCAGTCGACATGCAGGGCAAGCATCAAAGCAGCATACACCAACTTCAGGGACATCCTAATACTAGAAGCTAGATGTACTTCACAGAGATGAGAGGAAGTAGATATTCAGAGCTGCCATTAGGCACAATTCATTTGATTAGCATTGCTAAGAGTATGTATCTAATAGATCAGTTCATCCTTTTTCACATTTTCTATTAGAGTTTCTAATACTTATGCAGCACCAAGTGTCTTGGTTGGTGTGGATCTGAATTTGATCGAGAGTTAATTGCTTTGCATACTGCTAGCAGCTACCAACAGAACAGATCTTCACAGTTAGCAACTCTGCACGAAAAAACAGATAGAAAGGTAGAGAAATCTACACACCTAGAGTGGATGTGCCACCAGTATCACAAAATTCAACTTGTGTAGTCGCTATTGCTTTGGTCGGAGCTTGGTCAGAGCAGAGGTCTGCTTATTCTTAAGCAGTTCCGCCTTGTCCTGGAGTTCCTGCTACCGCATCCTAATATGTGCCTCGATCATCCTCTGCTCCTCCTGCTGACAAATTCCTGGGTCAACAAAATTGGCAAAACTAAAATGGAAGCAAACAAGATAGACCAAACAGCTTCCCTACACGGTAGCTCACAATCTGCTCGACGCCCTTCTCATCCTTGGACTTGACACCACGGTACTCTGCCACGTACTTCAGCTTCTTGCAGTATGAGCATCTTTCAAAGTTAAGGAACATCTAAACGACAATTGCGCATATACCATTATGTGCCGGAATTGTAATAATCAGAACAAAAAGCAGCCCTCGTCAAAACCTACTATCCTAGGAAGAAACGACGAGAAGTGGAGTAGGATACTGGGTCGGCCGGAAGGAGGTGGGCGACTTCATCTGGAGGAAACACGGTGCAAGCAGAGAGGAGGGTAAGTCAAACACCATGAAATCATGGCAGCTGAGGAGTACTCCCATCTCAAAATTCTCAAATCACTAGTGCAAATCCCCTTGGCGCTGCACTTGGACAGGTTTGAGGCTAGGATAGAACTTCAATCGCATAGGGGAGAAAACAAAACGGCCGTTAGAATTTTCGAATCAATCCATCCATCTATCCATTGTGGCATGCAGCAACCGCTGCGAGAAAGATGCGAGTGGGCATCGATGGACTCACTGTACTCCGTGTCGCCGCCGCCCAGCAACTTCCTTACGTCGGAGGCACTCCAAGAGACCGCGCCTCTCCATCGCGGGTCCCCGTAGCCC
Organism: Avena sativa; assembly: GCA_916181665.1. Lineage (NCBI taxonomy): Eukaryota > Viridiplantae > Streptophyta > Magnoliopsida > Poales > Poaceae > Avena > Avena sativa. Next base: position 449,662,610 of record OV702295.1, on the reverse strand, counting down.
CGCTCCTTTCTTGCCTCCGGCCCCAGTGGCCGATGCCGCGCGAATCCTTGCCACTAGCGCCTCCCAGCACAGCGAATGGCGCCGCCTCCGGCAGCCGCCATCCATGCCCATGCCGCACTGCCTCATCCTCTTACCTCTCGGCGACAAGCGAGGCAGAGGCCTCGGTAGACTCGCTTGATTGCGCCACATTGCCGGAGACCCGCAAGCAGATGAGCAGAAGGAGGGCCAGTGGTTAGGGGCGATGGCGGCGGCGTGGTGGTCGATCTCGACCATGTCACGCTCCTCCAGATCCCTGCCGCCACAGGATCCCATTGCCGATCTAGTCGCCGCCGGAATCGCGGATGCAGGGAAGGAGGGGAATGGTGCGGTGGTGTGCTGCTTGTGCGCAAGAGCGGAGGGGATTCAGGTAGGTTGGCGAGAGATGGCCGGCCCAGCGGAGGAGTCGCGGTACCGGTTTGGTCGGCTTGGGCTTCTATAATTCGGCTAGGAAAAATATGTTCATGTAATTAGTGATAGGTGATCAGAGATGTAATCAATGATAGGCACGAGTCTGACACTAATGATAGTTTTTCTAGTGACAAGCATTTATACATGTTTGTCACTAAGTATTTTTCACTCAGCCGGTCTCAAGAGAAAAATATTAGTGACAGTCAATTTTATATGCTTGTCGCTAGTGTTCTGTACTAATGACAGACTTATTCTTACTTGTCGCTGATAATACTTACTAGTGACAGTACAGTTTTGCCAGTCACTAACCACCTGGCGGCTATAAGACTTTCTGCACTAGTGACTTATGTGGTTTGTTTAGAAGAACACACATGCAATGACACTGGGTGTGGTTCATGAAAAGAATAGATAGACAATGACACTGGTGGATCCTTATGTGGTTTGTTTAGAAAAACACGCATGCAATGACACTGGGTGTGGTTCATGAAAAGAACAGACATGCAATGACACTAGTGGATCCTTATGTGGTTTGTTTAGAGGCACAGACATGCAATCACACTAGGTGGATCCATATGTGGTTTATGGAAGTAAAAGACATGCAATGACTCTAGCTGTGATACATGAAAAGAACAGACATGCAATGACATTGGTGGATCCTTATGTGGTTCATGAAAAGAATAGACAGGCAATGACACTGGTGGATCCTTATGTGGTTTGTTTAGAAGAACACACATGCAATGACATTGGGTGTGGTTCATGAGAAGAACACACATCCAATGACACTGGTGGATCCTTATGTGGTTTGTTTAGAGGAACAAACATGCAATCACACTAGGTGGATCCATATGTGGTTTATGGAAGTAAAAGACATGCAATGACTCTGGTAGATCCTTATGTGGTTCATGAAAATAACAGACATGCAGTGAAACTGGGTGTGGTTCATGAATAGAACAGACATGCACTAACACTGGGTGTGGTTCATGAAAAGAACAGACATGCAGTCACACTGGTGGATCCTTATGTGGTTTATGGAAGGAACAAACATGCAATCACACTAGGTGGATCCATATGTGGTTTATGGAAGTAACACACATGCAATGGCACTGAGTGTGGTTCATGAAAAGAATAGACATGCAATGACACTAGTAGATCCTTATGTGGTTGATGAAAAGAACACACATGCAATGACACTGGTGGATCCTTATGTGGTTTGTTTAGAGGAACAAACATGCAATGACTCTAGCCGTGGTTCATGAAAAGAAATGACATGCAATGACATCGGGTGTGGTTCAAGAAAAGAACAGACATGCAATGACTTATGTGGTTTGTTTAGATGAACACACATGCAATGACACTAGGTGTGGTTCATGAAAAGAACATATAGGCAATGACACTGGTGGATCCTTATGTGGTTTGTTTAGAAGAACACGCAATGACATTGGGTGTAATTCATGAAAAGAATAGACACGCAATGACACTGGGTGTAATTCATGAAAAGAATAGACACGCAATGACACTGGTGGATCCTTATGTGGTTTGTTTAGAGGAACAGACATGCAATCACACTAGGTGGATCCATATGTGGTTTATGGAAGTAAAAGACATGCAATGACTCTAGCTGTCATTCATGAAAAGAACAGACATGCAATGACACTAGTGGATCCTTATGTGGTTCATGAAAAGAACAGACATGCAATGGCACTGGTGGATCCTTATGTGGTTTGTTTAGAATAACACACATGCAATGAAACTGGGTGTGGTTCATGAAAAGAACACACACGCAATGACACTGGTGGATCCTAATGTGGTTTGTTTAGAGGAACACACATGCAATGACACCGGTGGATCCACGTGTGGTTCATGAGAAGAACACACATCCAATGACTCTGGTAGATCCTTATGTGGTTCATGAAAAGAACTAACATGTAGTGACACTGGGTGTGCTTCATGAAAAGAACATACATGCACTGACACTAGGAGTGGTTCATGAAAAGAACAGACAGGCAATGACACTGGTGGATCCTTATGTCGTTATGGAAGGAACAAACATGCAATCACAGTAGGTGGATCCATATGTGGTTTATGGAAGTAACACACATGCAATGACACTAGGTGTGGTTCATGAAAAGAACAGACATGCAATGACACTGATAGATCCTTATGTGGTTCATGAAAAGAACAGACATGCAATGACACTGGTGGATCCTTGTGTGGTTTGTTTAGAGGAACAGACATGCAATGACTTTAGCCGTGGTTCATGAAAAGAACAGACATGCAATGACACTGGGTGTGGTTCATGAAAAGAACAGACATGCAATGACACTGGTGGATCCGTATGTGGTTCATGAAAAGAATAGACAGGCAATGACACTGGTGGATCCTTATGTGGTTTGTTTAGAAGAACACACATGCAATGACACTAGGTGTGGTTCATGAGAAGAACACACATCTAATGACACTGGTGGATCCTTATGTCGTTTGTTTAGAGGAATAAACATGCTATCACACTAGGTGGATCCATATGTGGTTTATGGAAATAAAAGGCATGCAATGACTCTGGTAGATTCTTATGTGGTTCATGAAAAGAACAGACATGCAGTGAAACTGGGTGTGGTTCATGAATAGAACAGACATGCACTGACACTGGGTGTGGTTCATGAAAAGAACAGACATGCAATCACATTGTTGGATCCTTATGTGGTTTATGGAAGGAACAAACATGCAATCACACTAGGTGGATCCATATGTGGTTTATGGAAGTAACACACATGCAATGACACTGGGTGTGGTTCATGAAAAGAACAGACATGCAATGACACTGGTAGATCCTTATATGGTTCATGAAAAGAACAGACATGCAATGACACTGGTGGATCCTTATGTGGTTTGTTTAGAGGAACAGACATGCAATGACTCTAGCCGTGGTTCATGAAAAGAACAGACATACAATGACACCGGGTGTGGTTCATGAAAAGAACAGACATGCAAAGACTTATGTGGTTTGTTTAGAAGAACACGCATGCAATGACACTAGGTGTGGTTCGTGAAAAGAACAGACACGCAATGACACTGGTGGATCCTTATGTGGTTTGTTTAGAGGAACAGAGATGCAATCACACTAGGTGGATCCTTAAGTGGTTTATGGAAGTAAAAGAAATGCCATGACTCTAGCTGTGATTCATGAAAATAACAGACCTGCAATGACACTGGTGGATCCTTATGTGGTTCATGAAAAGAACACAGGCAATGACACTGGTGGATCCTTATGTGGTTTGTTTAGAAGAACACACATGCAATGACACTGGGTGTGGTTCATGAAAAGAACAGACACACAATAACACTGGTGGATCCTTTTGTGGTTTGTTTAGAGGAACACACATGCAATGACACCGGTGGATCCACGTGTGGTTCATGAGAAGAACACACATCCAATGAATCTGGTAGATACTTATGTGGTTCATGAAAAGAACAGACATGCAGTGAAACTGGGTGTGGTTCATGAAAAGAACATACATGCACTAACACTAGGAGTGGTTCATGAAAAGAACAAACATGCAATCACACTGGTGGATCCTTATGTGGTTCATGAAAATAATAGAGATGCAATGACACTGGTGGATCCTTATGTGGTTTGTTTAGAAGAACACACACGCAATGTCACTGGGTGTGGTTCATGAAAAGAACAGACATGCAATGACACTGGTAGATCCTTATGTGGTTCATGAAAAGAACAGACATGCAATGACACTAGTGGATCCTTATGTGGTTTGTTTAGAGGAACAGACAGTCAATGACTCGAGCCGTGGTTCATGAAAAGAACAGACATGCAATGACACCGGGTGTGGTTCATGAAAAGAACAGACATGCAAAGACTTATGTGGTTTGTTTAGAAGAACACACATGCAATGACACTGGGTGTGGTTCATGAAAAGAACAGATAGGCAATGACACCGGTGGATCCTTATGTGGTTTGTTTAGAAGAACACGCATGCAATGACACTGGGTGTGGTTCATGAAAAGAACAGACACGCAATGACACTGGTGGATCCTTATATGGTTTGTTTAGAGGAACAGACATGCAATCACACTAGGTGGATCCTTAAGTGGTTTATGGAAGTAAAAGACATGCAATGACTCTAGCTGTGATTCATGAAAAGAATAGACATGCAGTGACACTGGTGGATCCTTATGTGGTTCATGAAAAGAACAGACAGGCAATGACACTGGTGGATCCTTATGTGGTTTGTTTAGAAGAACACACATGCAATGACACTGGTTGTGGTTCATGAAAAGAACAGACACACAATAACACTGGTGGATCCTTTTGTGGTTTGTTTAGAGGAACACACATGCAATGACACCGGTGGATCCACGTGCGGTTCATGAGAAGAACACACATCCAATGACTCTGGTAGATACTTATGTGGTTCATGAAAAGAACAGACATGCAGTGAAACTGGGTGTGGTTCATGAAAAGAACATACATGCACTGACACTAGGAGTGGTTCATGAAAAGAACAAACATGCAATCAGACTGGTGGATCCTTATGTGGTTCATGAAAAGAACATACATGCAATAACACTGGTGGATCCTTATGTGGTTCGTTTAGAAGAACACACACGCAATGTCACTGGGTGTGGTTCATGAAAAGAACAGACATGCAATGACACTGGTAGATCCTTATGTGGTTCATGAAAAGAACAGACATGCAATGACACTAGTGGATCCTTATGTGGTTTGTTTAGAGGAACAGACAGTCAATGACTCGAGCCGTGGTTCATGAAAAGAACAGACATGCAATGACATCGGGTGTGGTTCATGAAAAGAACAGACATGCAATGACTTATGTGGTTTGTTTAGAAGAACACACATGCAATGACACTGGGTGTGGTTCATGAAAAGAACAGATAGGCAATGACACTGGTGGATCCTTATGTGGTTTATTTAGAAGAACACGCATGCAATGACACTGGGTGTGGTTCATGAAAAGAACAGACACGCAATGACACTGGTGGATCCTTATGTGGTTTGTTTAGAGGAACATACCTGCAATCACACTAGGTGGATCCATATGTGGTTTACGGAAGTAAAAGACATGCAATGACTCTAGCTGTGATTCATGAAAAGAACAGACATGCAGTGACACTGGTGGATCCTTATGTGGTTCATGAAAAGAATAGACATGCATTGACACTAGTGGATCCTTATGTGGTTTGTTTAGAAGAACACACATGCAATGACACTGGGTGTGGTTCATGAGAAGAACACACATCCAATGACACTGGTGGATCCTTATGTGGTTTGTTTAGATGAATAGACATGCAATCACACTAGGTGGATCCATATGTGGTTTATGGAAGTAAAAGACATGCAATGACTCTGTTAGATTCTTATGTGGTTCATGTAAAGACCAGACATGCAGTGAAACTGGGTGTGGTTCATGAATAGAACAGACATGCACTGACACTGGGTGTGGTTCATGAAAAGAGCAGACAGGCAATGACACTGGTGGATCCTTATGTGGTTTATGGAAGGAACAAACATGCAATCACACTAGGTGGATCCATATGTGGTTTATGGAAGTAACACACATGCAATAACACTGGGTGTGGTTCATGAAAAGAACAGACATGCAATGACACTGGTAGATCCTTATGTGGTTCATGAAAAGAACAGACACGCAATGACACTGGTGGATCCTTATGTGGTTTGTTTAGAGGAACAAACATGCAATCACACTAGGTGGATCCATATGTGGTTTATGAAAGTAAAATACATGCAATGACTCTAGTTGTGATTCATGAAAAGAACAGACATGCAATGACACTGGTGGATCCTTATGTGGTTCATGAAAAGAACAGACAGGCAATGACACTGGTGGATCCTTATGTGGTTTGTTTAGAAGAACACACATGCAATGACACTGGGTGTGGTTCATGAAAAGAATACACACGCAATGACACTGGTGGATCCTTATGTGGTTTGTTTAGAGGAACACACATGCAATGACACCGGTGGATCCACGTGTGGTTCATGAGAAGAACACACATCCAATGATTCTGGTAGATCCTTTTGTGGTTCATGAAAATAACTGACATGCAGTGACACTAGGTGTGGTTCATGAATAGAACATACATGCACTGACACTAGGAGTGGTTCATTAAAAGAACAGATAAGCAATGACACTGGTGGATCCTTATGTGGTTTATGGAAGGAACAAACATGCAATCACACTAGGTGGATCCATATGTGGTTTATGGAAGTAACACACATGCAATGACACTGGGTGTGGTTCATGAAAAGAACATACATGCAATGACACTGGTAGATCCTTATGTGGTTCATGAAAAGAACAGACATGCAATGACACTGGTGGATCCTTATATGGTTTGTTTAGAGGAACAAATATGCAATGACTCTAGCCGTGGTTCATGAAAAGAACAGACATGCAATGACACTGGTGGGCCCATCCTTTTGTGTGGTTCATGAAAAGAACAGACATGCAATGACACTGGTGGATCCTTATGTGGTTTGTTTAGAAGAACACACATGCAGTGCCACTGGTGGATCCATGTGTGGTTTATGAGAAGAACACACATCCAATGAACTCTAGTGGATCTATCTTGGCATAATTTGATGTATTCCATGATGTATTTCACTGTACAAGACACTTTCCATTTTTATACTACTCAGTTTTGCCCTTGGTTTTATGTGGTACTACTTAGTTTTGCCCACCGCCTCTCTATCTTTCGTAGAAGCCCAAAACTATGCTCACCCTGTCTCCTACTCCCTGATTGGTTGTCACAGTTGTCACGCGGATCGTGCGCACCAACCGTTGATTTTGTGCGATCCAACGATGATGGTTGCACACCTCGTGCCATTCAAAGTACAGCGTGAGACAACACCGACGTCTCCCTCCGCGAGACTTCGACAGGAAGGAACACGATGCCGTCCATGGAAAAAGTCGTCGAGCGGTCATGTCAAGTTTAATCAAGTCTGAAAAGCCTACTACTGCTACTACAACTCATGCACAGGGCAACGGGGTCATCGAGTGCACGGTTGTCGACGGGACGCTGCAATTTATTGCCACTTGATTTTAATCAGACATATCCCATTTATACGCAGCGCTCTCAATCTCACTTCCAACTGGGCCCTACCGCTAGTAAATTCCATGAGTCAAGGGCCCCCCTCGAGTAGATCTAACGTTGCTAGAAATTAGTTCCGCGCCACTTGCATGCAGCGGAATCGAGGTCTACCATGAGCGTGTTTTCAATGCAGCTCTAAAGTGGAGATCGTGGCTGTTTTAAAAAAGGGAACCGAAAAAAGGGTGGAGATCGTGGTAGCCCCCCTGCCCACCACACGTGTCCACTCAAGGACTATGAACGGTCCAGTGTTTATAACCCCCCTCGACCTTCTTCTTCCATGAGCTCGTGTCATTTCCCCCAGTCTGTCTAGTCCCAAGACCCCAATCTACACCTGCCGCGCGCGCCGAATCTCCCTCGTTTGCACTACATCCTTCCCTTGGTGCGCCATGAAGCGTATGCGTGGAGAAGATCCGGAGGTGAAGCCAGTTGAAGGTGAAGCAGCAGATGGCTCGGTCATCGCCAAGTAGACGGAGGCGTCTTCTCCGGGCACGAATGCCGCTCGTCACCGTGCCGTCGAGGGTGCGAACTCATCCGTCCAGCCAGTAGTCGTCGCTGCCGAGCAGCAGGTGGTAGCCGTCGCCGCCGAGCAGCAGTTGGTAGCCGTTGCCGCCGAGCAGCAGGTGGTAGCCATCACCGACGAGCAGCCGGTAGTAGCCGTCGCCGCCGAGTAGCAGGTGGCCGACAACATCTTGGTGCCAGCGGCAGATCTAGATGGGGGGCAGGCGGCAGGCGGAGGCAATCCGGTGATCTACATCGACGACCCCATCACCATTCAAGAAATCTTCGACGCAATCGTGGAGAATGATGAGTTCGAGGAGGAGGTCCCTGATGAGGAGTCTGAGGTACTACATTGCTAGCTTCTCTAGTCGCAGCCGCAGTTATCACTGTTCATACATAGGATTTGCTCAATCGTGTACAGATTCTTTTGCTCTTGAAGTAGGGTAGTATATATATGATTCGATCGGTTGATTGATGCATCTGCCATCTAGTCACAAAACCCCAATCCGTCTAGTCACAAAACCCCAATCTGCTCATCTACCATCTAGTTGAGTTTGCTAGTTGAGTGTTGATTTCGATACACAGCAGGCCTATAACATTACATTTCTATTCCTTACTGAGCCCAATGATTCAATTTTGCCCCAAAATAGTGCAAGGGCATCTGATGGTCTCGTTTTCTTAGGGATGGTTAGTGGCCCTGAGGCAGCAATGCACATAAACAATATAGGTTGTGTTGTTGGTATTTTGGTTCTCCGACTCCATCGCTGAAAAAAATGAGGCCCTAATTTTTTCTCTCATATGGAACCTAAATATATAATATTTGTATTGTTTCTGATCTATGAATGTGTTGTATGATGCATTTGTATATCCCTGAATATTGTTTGGTACGATTACATTTCAATTTCTTATTGTGGCCAATGATTCAAATTTGCCCCAAAGAGAGGCAGACACATTGGTGTCAAATTTTTACAGGGATGAGTGAGCGAACCTGGGGCCATGTACAAGATCAATATAAGCTGTGCAATTGTTACTTGGTTCGCTTACGCCATCTATGTAGAAACTTATGAGGCTGCAATCTTTATTCTACATTCATAGAACTATGATATTTGAATTATCTATTACATGCATTCATAGTGTATAAGAATTACATTTTAGTTTGTCACCGAGGCCGATGATTGAAATTTTGCCCCAAAAGAGTTCAAGGGGAGACACGTATGACGGTGTCGTGTTTTAGGGATGGGTTGGTAAACCTAAGGCAGCAACGCACACAAACAATATAGGTTATGCTGTTGGTACTTTGGTTCACCTACTCCATCTCTGAAATAAATTATGAGGCCCTAGATTTATTCTCATATGGAACTACATATATGATCCTTGAATTGTTTCTGATCTTTTAATGATTGGTATGATGCATATGTATATGAATGGTTTTGATCATAAGTATTTTTAACATGCACCTGAAGATTAATTGTTTGGTTTTTTATTTATAATTACAATATTTAGGCTTGTTTTTGTACCTGACTATGTATATCCCTGAATAATGTTTTGTACGATTACATTTTAATTTCTTATTGTGGCCAATGATTCAAATTTGCCCCAAAAGAGAGGCAGACATATTGGTGTCAGATTTTTTCAGGGACGAGTGAGTGAACCTGGGGCGATGTACAACAACAATATAGGTTGTGCAATTGTTACTTGGTTCACTCACACCGTCCCTGAATAAACTTATGAGGCCACAATCTTTATTCTACATTCATAGAACTATGATATTCGAATTATCTATTCCATGCATTCATAGTGTATAAGAATTACATTTTAGTTTGTCACCGAGGCCGATGATTGAAATTTGCCCCAAAAGAGTTCAAGGGGAGACATGTATGACGGTGTCGTGTTTTAGGGATGGGTTGGTGAACCTGAGGCAGCAATGCACACAAACAATATAGGTTGTGCTATTGGTACTTTGGTTCGCCTACTCCATCTCTGAAACAAATTATGAGGCCCTAGATTTATTCTCATATGGAACTACATATATGATCCTTGAATTGTTTCTGATCTTTTAATGATTGGTATGATGCATATGTATATGAATGGTTTTGATCATAAGTATTTTTAACATGCACCTGAAGATTAATTGTTTGGTTTTTTTATTTATAATTACAATATTGAGGCTTTTTTTTGTACCTGACTATGTATATCCCTGAATAATGTTTTGTACGATTACATTTCAATTTCTTATTGTGGCTAATGATTCAAATTTGCCCCAAAAGAGAGGCAGACACATTGGTGTTAGATTTTTCAGGGACGAGTTAGTGAACTTGGGGCGATGTACAACAACAATATAGGCTGTGCAATTGTTACTTGGTTCACTCACGCCGTCCCTGAATAAACTTATGAGGCCGCAATCTTTATTCTACATTCATAGAACTATGATATTCGAATTATCTATTCCATGCATTTATAGTGTATAAGAATTACATTTTAGTTTGTCACCCAGGCCGATGATTGAAATTTGCCCCAAAAGAGTTCAAGGGGAGACACGTATGATGGTGTCGTGTTTTAGAGATGGGTTGGTGAACCTAAGACAGCAATGCACACAAACAATATAGGTTGTGCTGTTGGTACTTTGGTTCGCCTACTCCATCTCTAAAACAAATTATGAGGCCCTAGATTTATTCTCATGTGAAACTACATATATGATCCTTGAATTGTTTCTGATCTTTTAATGATTGGTATGATGCATACGTATATGAATGGTTTTGATCATAAGTATTTTTAACATGCACCTGAAGATTAATTGTTTGGTTTTTTATTTATAATTACAATGTTTAGGATTGTTTTTGTACCTGACTATGTAATCCCTGAATAATATTTTGTACGATTACATTTCAATTTCTTATTGTGGCCAATGATTCAAATTTGTCCCAAAAGAGAGGCAGACACATTGGTGTCAGATTTTTTCAGGGACGAGTTAGTGAACCTAGGGCGATGTACAACAACAATACAGGCTGTGCAATTGTTACTTGGTTCACTCACGCCATCCCTGAATAAACTTTTGAGGCTGCAATCTGATGCAATTATTTGTCATTGTGTTGAGATGAAATGATATATGAACCGATCAAACTATTGCTGAGATGCTTTATGTTTGATATCCACGGATATATTGTCTTACATATACATGTTGTCAATTCTTGAGTTGTAATACAATTCAATCATATGTACGAGTTCTAAGTTATGTTCTTAAAAATCAATAGGAGGATGATGATAAAGTGGACAATAGCAAGGAATCCAGGGACAACAAGAGCCGCTACGTGCTAAGGCGGTTACGGTGTGGGATAATCCGTTTCCACCGTAGGGGGAGACTGTTTTGCCCATTCTGTGGCACAGCAATCAGCGTGGACCTCAACAGCATGATCTAGCACGCGGAGGGCGTTGGCAGAGGCAGAGGCAGAAACCATAGGCTGATTACCTTGGCGCGGCACGCAGCCTACGGCAAATTCCTCCGGAAGTATGTCAGGACTGGCCTGTATCCCATCGACTAGGCTGTCGCTGCCTCCTGCTGATAAACCCCTGCCCTGCTAGGCGTCTCCGTGTCCCGGCCTCCTGCTGCGGCCCCTGCTTTTATTTTGTTCTAGTTAATTATTACCTGTGTGTGGCATGTAAGACAGTATATTCATGGTATCTCTGGTGAATGTTATATATTAATTTACTCCTTTATATGGAGTGCCTTAAAGTTTCTAGTGTTTAATTATATTTATTGATCAAGCTCATGCACACTACAAAATATTTCTAGTGCTCGATTATATTATAATTGTCAAGAAATACATCAACAAGTTAAATTGGTCGAAATTTTGTATTGAAGTAACTAAATGTATCACACACATAATAAACTAGAAACTAAAATCTAGTTCAAACACATAATATATCACCACCACTTGTTGTCGTCCTTGACTTGCTTCCCCTTCAGCCGCTTGATGTCGCCACCGTCCCAAGATCCCTGCTCGTCCTGAAACCGCTTTCTGTCCTCCTCGCGCTTCTTCTCTTGGGCTAGCTTGCAACCAGGGCATAGCTCGCTCGCGAAAAACCCCGCCTTAACCATCCCATCTTTCATGGTAATGAGCTTACTGTACAACTCGTACGCCATGTAGGCGTCTCTGGCTGCATACTCGAGGCGCACCTGGCTCATCGGCTTCCACTCCCAGTAGTCATGATCGAGTCGCTTCAATTTCTTCAGTTTTTCATAGGATTTATCGATGATTTCTGCTGCCAGATCACCCGTGCCATCCTTCGCTGGGTATGATTTGATCTTGTACAGATTCTAGATGTCGATGTGGTGCCCCTCTGGGATTTTTATCAACGCATGAGAAAGCATAATTGTGTCATTTGTGATATCCACGCTAGTAAAAGTTATCCCTTTCCTACACAAGAACTCGACCAGAGCCAGACAACGCATCATAGTTGGTTTACTCCTGCACTTAGATGGTTCTAGGGATGTAAGGGAACAAGGGATTCAGAAGTGGTGATCTCAAATTTAAATTTCACATACTTGCAGAAGTGGTAAACGAGGACCTCCTCATGTATGGCGATTTGCACGACAGTGATCTCTTGTGGAGGATTTTTCGCTTATTTGCACGGGTATACTCCAAGTCTAGCCCCACAAACTTGTTCTTCTCTTTCTCAAGCAATTGCTCAAACCTGGCGAGAGTTGTCTCCACAGTCGCTTCATCATTTGTGTACACCACTGTCAAAGTCGTGGTGCCATGGGCAGGGACCAAGTGGGTCTCTGTTGTTCGCTTCCCATCGTCCATTCCTGCAAGGAAATGGGTGAAAGGAACTGCCTACAAGGAACTGCCTTCGAGAGGAAGAAGAATATGAACCGACGGTTCTAGAACAGAGGAAGAAGAAGCGCCCAGGAAAAACTGCAGATGAATGACTGAGGAAGAGGAATGACTGCAGAAGAAATGTGGTAACTGCAACTTTCGGTTCGAGAACTCACCATGGTTACGTGGAGATCGTGGCAGTGCCGCCGGTTCAACAAGTGGGGCCAGTTCCTGCGAGAATATGAAATTAGCTGTGCATTTTTCTATGCGAGAAATTGAGAGAAGTCATTTATATTTTATCTTTCATAATTAAACACAATGAAGTTGGTACAGCCCAAGAGATTTGAACAAAAGAGATTTGCTAGTTTAACATACAACAACACTTATATGCCCAACATGGCAGAACTTGGAGAGCCCCAGAACTTGAGCTACCACAGAGACCTCGGCAGAGGTGGCAGAATTGGTGCGGGTGCAACCACAGCGACGGCGAGCTCTGATTCTAGAGGAGGAAAACAGAACCAAGCATGGTCGACAAGGTGATAGATCCCACCGGGAACCAATTCTCGTCTCGACCGTGCCATGGGTGCGTCCACGATGAGGGCGAGCTCCGACTCGGGATGGGGAGGAGAGCGGGGCCGAGCAGCTTCGTCACTTCCTAGCTCTGCGCCATGGCCGCGACCACAGATTGCCGCTCTGGGGAAGAAGACGAGTAATGGAGGCGCCAACGCTGCAAGCCTACAGGGAGGAGAGCTGGGCCGAGCAGGTTCGTCCACGTCCCAGCTCCGCGCGATGGCTGCGACGCCCCACAGATTGCCACTCCGGGGAAGAAGAAGACGCGTAATGGATGCAGGCGCCAACGCTGCAAGCCTAATTGACACCTAAGCGATGGGAGCGACAGGAGCGACATAACGGCGAGAACTAACAGGGGGGCAACTTGACGGCCGTTAGCCTGATTTTTTGTATTGAAACATAAAGTTGAATTCGTGCCGAAAAAAATCCTCTGAGTATTTGGCATGCCAACTATAGTCATCGCGGATGATATCAGGGAACTCGGGTACCGCATTGCCTGGACACCCCAACTTTTGGGACGCAAAATGATATTCTCCTCTCATGGGGACTTGATGGAGGGAACTACTTGTTGGTAGACAGAGGTGTGTTAGCACTTACAGTGACTATAAAGTTGTTGGCACCCCTTACGTATCAACATGGGAATCGAGGAAACTCATGGAGCACTATCCATGCCATGGGATATGTCCTACGGGATTAAGTCCCTTAATAGCGCAGTAATTCGATTGATGTCGATTGCTGACTCTTGTGGTCATGAGGATGATGTGAGCAATGGTTCCTACCAATTTGTCCAAATATGAAGTTCCTCCCACACATACATAGTTGAGAATGTTCATGATAATAATCTATACCTTAGCTCCTTATAATGCTAGTGGTGTATCCGCTACTCCCTGAGAATGCTTTTTCCCTATTGCAGTTCCAATCTCTCTTACATACGCGATACTTACTTTCTATGTTAAGTTGTGTTACCTTACTTATTGTTGCTTTTATACCAAAAAACCCCCAAAAAACTTTTTACGCAATACTCACATTTTATCTTGTCACTTAGAACTTTATTTAGCATTTCTATTGTAATATTTATTTCAAGAGTTATTAGACTTCAGACTCCTGCTCCCTGTGGAATCGATATCTTTATTTTGAAACTAGCTACAAATGATATGTGCACTTGCAGTCATCAAGCTATTTTCTGGCGCCGTTGCCGGGGAGCTAAGCGTTGTAGGTCTTTTAGTTTTTGCTTATTTATTTTTGTCTTGCTAAGTTTTGTTTTGAGTTACAGGTTTCCACCGACGTGATGGAGTTTGAGCATATGACTAGTGCTAACCCACTCAGCCACTTTGGGAAGCCCTATGATATTTATAAAAGATACTACTCCAATGATAAGACAAGGGGGTTTGAAATAATCCTCTATTACTTGGTATTCTACACAAGAAGCAATTTACTGGGGATGAAGAAGATCCTGATCCATATGAGCATATTGCATGTTTCAAAGATACATGTGGCACTTTTCAATTGACGGGATATACTGCTAATGAGGTAAGGGTTAAACTTTTTGGTCTGACTTTGACTAGTACAACTCTCTCATGCTATAGATCTCTACTCCCAGAAGCCACTACTACTTGGGATAATTTAGCCTGTGAATTTCTAGCAAAATATTATCCATTATCAAAATCTTTTGGAATTAGGCGTCTTATAATGTCCTGGAGGAACCGTTCTAATGAAGGACTAGTAAGAGCTTATATCAGATTTAAAGATTTACTACTGACGTGGGCATACCCTACAGGTACTCGAGTTTGGCATATACGGTCCGGATACGGCAGGAGTCCACGACGTTACCTAGGCCCAATATAGGATTCGGGTGACTCACGGAGACTTTGATTGCTTGTAGCACAAGACAATGCTTAAGATAGAAAGTTTAAAGGGACGAACCCTAATCTGTAACCGACTCAACCTGCCACCTGAGACCTAGCCTATCTATATAAAGGCTAGGAGGGGGCAGCGAGGAGGATGACCACAACCTTAGTTTCCACAACCTCGCTAGATTGCATATGCGCACCCCTGTAACTTTCGACTCCCTCGATAATTCCAAGAGCAAACAAGCACGAGTAGGGACCTCTGCGAGGCCTGAACCTGGGTAAAACTTGCGTCCCTGTGTGCTTGTTTATTAGCCGATTGATGCCTCCAGCGCTCCCTCCTTCTCCAAAACCCAAGTCCATAACAATGGGCATTGACAAGTTAAACCCTCGTCAATTGGTGCCGTCTGTGGGAATTGGGAGTGTTGATGTCGCGGCTTCTTCGGCCCCGTCAACCGCAATCTACAACTCTGCAACAGCGGAGATTCGCTAGCTCTTTGGCGCCTTCGACTTCACTGTCCACACGCCAGCCACTCACCCGGATTTTGCATCCGTGGGCGACGGGATTGGCCTGGCGATCGGGAGCTTACGCTTCTAGGTCGGTCAGCTGGGCACCATTCGCCTCCCTAACCAGCCGACGACTCCCGTGATTTCTCCAGCATCGTGGTTTCCACCACCAATCGGCACCCTCATCGAGCTCAATGCCCCGACAACAGTTGGGAGCACGGACAGCGACAGCAGTTGCGGATCTGATCTGGGTGGCCTAGCCACAGAGGACGGAGCCTACGGCTCCAGATCTGAAAGTTGTGGGAGCAACAGCTTCCCTAATCACTTCATGTGCGCCGTCATTAATGCAGGAGATACCGGTGTCAATCGCGAAAACGCCGGTACCGACACTGGTCCGACCAACGGCGGTATCCCAGTCGCAAACGGTGACCTCCCATCACGAACGGCGGTCCCACCAACGGCGCGCCCACCAACAACGGGAAGGGAGGAGAACCGCACCTCACAACGAATGAGAATACCGACGAGCGCGTGCAGATCCACCTCAACAACAACGGGTGGGCCCGCTGTCGAGAGGCTCTACGGGGTAATCCCCTCCCCCTAAACTCAATGCAACAGATGCTGATGGGTTACCATTGGCTGCTCAAAGAGGAGTACAGGCGCCAGCAACAAGTAATCATGCAACTCAAGGCACGCAGAAAGGTGGCGGACGAGTCGAGCCTTCGGCGGGCTCCACTCTCTTCCATGGGAGGATCCTCCTCCAAGGGCAATGACTACGTGGCCAACAAAAGACGATCTCGATTGTCCCACCTCATCGATAAAGAGCATGAAGAAGCCGCGAAAGTCCTCGACTTTGGCTCTATGACGGTGGATATGCGGGGCAACGTGCTCCCGAAGACACCACAAGCAGCAGTCACAGCGGCCACCATGTACCTCCTCAACAACTAGCCACCGGCTGGAGATCCGCGAGCTGCCATGCACCGATCTACGATCGCAGGCCTGGGGTTAGTCGAAGCTGCCCTCGTCAAAGAGCCAACACCAGAGCCAAAGAAAACCAATGCTCTGGCCAAATGCTACTCCTCACCCTCATCCAGCGATGATAGCCACGACTTGTCTCGACGCCACCGCTCACGACGACATGACCATGACTACGACGCGCGTGATGACATCATGTAGTGCAAGGTCGACAAGATGCGCACAAGGCGTGCCCGTTCGACCGACTCGGAGGATGACGACATAGAGCTTTGCAGTGCCAGATGCATCAGCAGAGCCATCAGGTAGAAGCGAATGCCTAAAGGGTTCAAGCTTCCGTTGGAGAACCCAAAATTTGACGGCCTATAGGACCCCGAAGATTTGGCTGGAGGATCACATCTCTTCAGTCAGGCTAAACGGCAGAAGCTCTAGTACGACGATGCAATGCCTACAGCTGCAGCTGCAAGGCGCCGCCCGCGCATGGCTCAACAATTTCCCGCGTGAATCAATTCGCAGCTAGGAAGAGCTGGTCTACAGCTTCATGCGCAACTTCAAGGGCACTTACAAAAGGCCCGCATCAATCGAAGAGATAAGAGGCTTCCATCAGAGATCTGGCGAGTCACTACGCTCGTACAAACAGAGATGGTCCATAATATAGAACTCTGCAGAAGACATCTCCGAGGATCATGCAATCGACGCATTCAAATGTGGAGTGTGCCGTAGAGAGCTCAGGGAGGAGCTGGGTCGCTCGAAGCCTAAAACGATCGACCACCTGATGGAGATCGCGAACAGGTGGGCCGACGGAGAGGACTCAGTGAAAAACCGTGCCTACTCCGATGACGAAGACGACCTCAGGCGTAGATGCGATCACCGAGGGAAACATCGAGTGCACGGATACGAGGACCGCGATGAAGTCGACATGGTCGCAGCCGACTGATGACCCACAAGTATAGGGGGTGTATCGCAGTATTTTCGAGGGAAGTGAAACCTAATTTATTGATTCGACACAAGGGGAGCCAAAGAATATTTATAAGCCTTAACAACTGAGTTGTCAATTCAGCTGCACCTGGAAACAATCTTGCTCACAGCAGTTTATCAGTAGCAACAGTTTAATAGTAGCAATAGTAAAGTAGCAGCAGTAGTAAAAGTAAAACAGTACTAATAATAGTAGTAAACAGTAGGATTAAAGCGCGGTAGGCATAGGGATGGATGGATGGGCGTTGCATGGACAAGACAATTCATATGGCAATCAAGACATAGGACAATTGCAGATAAATAAGATAAAGCATCCAAGTACTGAATAATCATAGGCATATGTTCCATATATAGTCATACGTGCTCGCAATGAGAACTTGCACAACATCTTTTGTCCTGCCAGCCCATTTGCAGCGGGGCCTCAAGGGAACTACTGGCAATTAAGGTGCTCCTTTTAATAGAGCACCAGAGCAAAGCATTAACACTCCGTGAACACATGTGTTCCTCACATCAAAGCCATTCCCTCCGGTTATCCTGATTCCTGTCACTTCGGGGCCATTGGTTCCGGACAATAACGTGTGTATACAACTTGCAAGTAAGACCAAAAACAATACTATCATAATGAATCAATAACATGTTCAGATCTGAAATCATGGCACTTGGGCCCTAGTGACAAGCATTAAGCATAACAAGTTGCAACAAAGTCAAAAAGCACTAATAATAGATTGTCACATCCCAAAATTCTCCTAGTTTTGGAATGTAAAGTTAATAAAATAACTTGGTTGAATTGTTTGACTTTGTTGAAATTTCTCAAAGAAAAGAAACTTTCTGTTATGATTTTCCTTCCTTGAATTCAGAAACTTGTATGAGATTGGATTAACATGACTATCCAACTTGTTTTCATTTTCTTTTCAACCATTTGATTCTTTAAATATCCAACCATGCTTAGATGAATAAAGAGGGGGAATAAAATGACTTTCCCAATTATGGTGGAGTGATATTATAATTTCCCTATTTGACCCTTTAAGTCTCTATTTCGATTTATGAAACCATTCTAGATGCTTTTCACCACTTGCTTGAAAAGAGAGAAGATAACATGACATCTTTATTTTCATTGGATGTTAAGAATGTGTTCCTTCATGTTACATGATTGAACTTGTTGTTTTGGGCATTTGTGGCATTGTGTGTTTTGGTTGAGTGGTTAAAATAAAACCCTAAGAAGCTATTTAGAAATATTGCATAGTAGCCATATAAGGCCAAATGCATAAAACCCTATATCCTTTTGATAATACCTAAGTAGCCATATAGGCAAAAAGGCGTGAATTGAGTTTTAGTTTTAGGATTTGTGTGAATGTTTGCAAAAATGAAAATCATGAAGCATTCATAAGAATTGCTTTGCATTCATGCAAAGTTCCCAAAAATTGAATCGAAATCCTAATATCTAAATCTAATAGTTGATTTATCGAAATGTTCCTATAAAGAATATATAGACATTTATGAAGCAACCATCTTAAAACTAGTAAAAATGTTACAAATATGATACTATAATAATCTAATGAATTTTAGAAAAATTTAGAAACAAGAATCATATCATTTGGAGTTCGTATGCAAAACATATAAAGAAAATACAAAATATAAAAAAGAAAAAAAAGAAAGGAAAAAAACGAAATGGACCGACCCAACTAGGCCGACCGAACCAGCTCCCAGGGATCATCCCACCTCCACTTTAAAATTTGTGTGGAATCGTTTTTCTCAAACATATTTCTACTAAAATTCTTATAACTTTTTATCTATAACTCCGATTTGACTTCTGTTTGTTTCTACTTGTTGCGAAATATTTCGACTTCAACACGAAAGTTGTAGATCTCGTCGAAATATTTCAATTCCGACAAACCTCACCTCTTTTCATCCACCATAGCCGGAGAATTTCGCAACGCAATATTTCAGATCTGATGGCGCAATTCCAAGATCTTCTCGCGCTCGTTTCTTCAAATCCAAATTCCTTTGGTGAAAAGGTAGATCTAATCATCCTCCACAACTTCCCTGTTCAAAGTTTTTTGATTTGACCTACGGATTTGTCTCTCTAACACAGATCTACTTCTAATCCTTTGTGAGGCAAAATTGGGTCTATTTTGAGCCAACTTCTCTCCTAGCCACCGGATCTTATCTCTACGGTCCAGATTCAATCGTCCCGATCAGTTGCCTCGTCACAGCCACATCATCGTTAGGTCAGCGTCTAGTCCCAGTCAGCCTGCACGGTCAACTTGTCCAGTCAGCGGAATATTCCCTGGAATATTCCGTTCGAATTTAAAATTGCAGATTATAGATCTAACTTGTAAAATCCATAGAAAGTTCATACTATGTCCAAACATTGCAAATAATATACCGTTGGAATCAAAAAATTGTGTAGAGTATTAATATGTATTTGTATCAGACATTTACTGTAAGTACTTGTCGTGATTATTTAAATGGTTTCATACCCTATTTTGAGTAATTAATTCACAGAAAGTAAAATACAACTCAGAAAAATACAAATGATATACCCCTGGATTCACAAAATTGTATAGAACATGATTCTGGAATAAAATTACAAGTTTACTATATAGATTACTGGCGAATAATTAATTAGTATTATTGGCCTTTTAAATCATTAAATTCATAGTAAATAATCTACAGATCCGAAAAATATGAGTAATATGTCCCTGAGTTCATAATCTTGCGTAGTTTTCAGATCCGTACTTAGCTTTGTTTGTTGTTAGTACGATCTGTTCAGATTTATTAAACTCCATTAAACACTAAATAAATCCTAGAAAAAGATCTATAACTCCGATTAGGGTGAATCCAATTGCTACTGGTTCGTATTAAAGCCCTCTATCCATTACAGTTCAGATATAAATTTAATTCGGCATCTAGTACAAAAGCTACAACAGTTATGTTAAAACCCCTTTATTGGTAATTGAAATTGGATAACAAATACTATATTGCATTAAAACACTTCTACATACATCATGTGATCTAGTATTGTTTAGATAACAAATTACAACCATTATGACATATTAAATCATCATGCATGCATTGGATCATCACTGTTTTATTGTATTGTTGTATTGTTGCATGATTGCAATGTTTGAATGATATGTTGTTGTGCTTTTGCTTTTGAACGATAGATTGCGAGGAGTGTAACTACTATGATCGCTACAGCTATGATTGCGAGCATTGTGATTGCAAGTCTTTTGAGTGCGACAAGTGCAACTATTATATTGTGAGGATTGTTTGAACGACTACATCAACTAAAGGCAAGTGGAGCTTCATAAATGTCCTATTTACTTTCTATATGCATTGTAGCTTGTTTTGTTTTACAAGTTCTATCTATTGCTATGCTATCCTATTATGCCGTAGCCTATCTTGTTAGACGAGTCGTCGTGAGTAGCTGTGCTTAGCTATGCTTATGTAGACGAGGGTGGGATACACCATGGCAAAGCTTGTTTTGAAAGAACATGTTCGGAAAGTGAAAACAACTTAATTAATGAACTATCTGGGTGGATTGGTAATTGCTTGATTCGTGAATGTCGGGCCCATGTCTATGGTTTACCCGAGTAGTTCACTTGTGGATGACCACCCAGGTTTCTGAGAAATGATTAGTGTCTTGATTTGGTAGCTTCCGTGTGCAACCATATGCCAGTGAGTTATGGGTGGCTGGATGGACTTAGTAGGTTGTGGCGACCCGAGCTCTTCGTATCCAGAGATGTAGTGAATGTGATAGGTTGGTACGGTGCGTGGATGGGCTTGAGGAGCTACTTCCCGAATTGTCTCTTCTTGGACTTCTCCCTATCACGACTCAATATGCGTGTCGCGGTACGAGCGGGTCGACCAAGTCATATGGATAAAGTGTGCAACCCCTGTAGGGTGTAAAACTAAGTGCTTAGCCGTGTCCCCGGTAATGGACATTTGAGTTGCTGAATTGTGGGTGCTATGACAAGTTCTCATTCATTCTAACTTGTAAATGCTAAAACTTGTGGTTGAAACATAATTGGGTTGTGTGAAGAAGATCAAATGTTTTACAAATAATTTACAAAAGATAGGATAAAGTATTTTGTTGCTGCAACTAAGCCTGAACCCCACAAGCCAGATATGCATGTAGATATTAGTCTTGCTGCTTCTCTCATAGTTTCACTTGCCAGTACATTCCAAGTATTGACCCTTCGGGGCTGCTACGTTTCATGTTGCAGGTTATACCGATTCTGAGTGATCGTATTAGGTCGCGAGACTCCACTCAACACTTGTTCGCCTGTGGCACATTTGAAGGATGGAGATCTACCTTGTATTGTTTCCGCTGTAATATAATATAAATTCTGGATCATATTCGTTATATTCATGATGCACGGTTATATCTGGTATCATTTTGTACTGTGTGTGCTAGTGAACCGATCCAGGGATTAGCACTATACACAGGAACTCAGCCTTATCAGGCGAGGGTGTTACATAGATACTAGGCAACATGCCCTAACAATCGGATGCCATTACATGAACAATCTCATCCAATCCCTACCATCCCCATAGTCTACAACGGGGGATTACTCACTCATAGATGGGGTAAACATGGATGGCCGATGGAGAAGCGATGGCGTCGATGATCTCCTCCAATTCCCTGTCTCGGCAGGGTGCTAGAACAGAGTTTCTGGTGCTGATTCGTGGAATCTGGTGATGGAGGTGGAGCGGAACTCTTTCTGGAAAAACGTCAAACCCCCCTTGGTTTTTAGGTCAAGAGGCAACTTATAGGCGAAGAGGGAGGACGAGGGGGTGATCGAGGCAGCCACACCACCTCCAGGCGCGGCCTGGCCTGGCCCATGCGGCCAGGTGGTGTGGGCCCCTCATGTCCCTACTCCGTCTCGTCTTCTGGCTTCGATAGTCTTCTGGTGAAATAGGATTTTTGGCATATTTTCCGGGATTTTTCCTGATAGTTGATTTTCTGCACCAAAACTAGACACCAAGGTAATTCTGCTGAAAACAGCATCAGTCCATGTTAGTTGTATCCCAATCACACAAGTTTAGAGGAAAACAATAGCAAAAGTGTTCGGGAAAGTAGATACATTTTGGACGTATCACCGGCTACGCCGACAAACGCGACGACAACCACAACAGTGGATATCGCAGTGGTGGATACCGCGATAGCAGGAAAACCACGCAGGTGTGGCAACACCGCATTCGCGATGAGGCACCCGCAACATCCATCCAGGACAAACTGTCTGGACCGTGCAACGTACACTTCTACATTGATAAGCACGACGGCAAGAAAAACTCCAGCCACCACCTAAAATACTGCCTCGAGTTCCTCAAGCTCCACGAAGGCCTAGCCCAGATGAATCGCGACGCGATCAACCAAGGCTATGGGGCTGCCCCGGGCACTGTGGCACATGGAGCTCCTCCGCCACCGCTAGGTCCGCCACCACTTGCGACTGCACCAGTCTAGAACCATGGAGGCGAGACGTATCCCCGACCACTGGGAAACATGGGGATGATCCAAAAGGGTCGCCCCTCAAATCGAACGCAGAAAACAATCACTCGCCAAGTCAATTTGGCGATGCACTCTCTGCCCTCCACCACTGAGTACCTCAGTAGCAGCAAGTCCTGCATCACCTTCGAAAAAAGCGGCCATCCGCATCAAGTACCTCGCCCAGGCCACTATCCCCTGGTACTCGAGGCACAGATTGGCGAATTAAAGATGAGTCGCGTCTTCATGGACGGTGGAAGCGGCATCAACCTCATGTTCGCGAGTACCTTGCGAGCAATGAGGATCCCCCTGACATATCTGGAAGTGTCAGACACGATGTTCCACGGCATCGTCCCAGGGAAGGGCGTGTACCCCTGGGCAAGATCAACCTTGACATCATCTTCGACACGCCGCAAAACTTTCGATGAGAGCGCATCGACTTCGAAGTTGTCGACTGGCCCTCGTAGTACCACTACATCCTCGAACGCGCCGTGTTCGCGAGGTTCATGGCAGTGCCACACTACGCCTACTTGCAGATGAAAATGCCAGGCCCAAAGGTGTCATCACAATCTACGGAAGCTTCGAGAGGTCCGACAGCTGCGATCGGAAATTCAACAGAATCTCCCAGTCCTTCGGCATGTAAGAGGAACTCGCAAGATTGAAGGAGTCGACAGACAACTATCTACCTCCCCTGAGAAGGCCAAGTTCACCCGACCTATCCTTCGACTCATCGGTGCACCCCAAGAAAGTCTAGGTCCACCCAACGGACCCGACCAAGACGGCCCTCATCGCCAACAATTTGACTCCCACATAGGAACTCGCGCTCGTCGAATTCCTCCCTGAGTGCTGGGAAATCTTTGCCTGGTGTCCAGCGGACATGCCAGGAGTTCCCAGGGTATTCGCCGAGCACTCACTCAATGTAAATCCAGACGCAAGGCTAGTTAAGCAAACAATACGGGACTGTCTGAATGAAGAGCAAAAGCCGTTAGTATGGAGATCAACAGACTCCTCAACGCAAACTTCATTCACGAGATCAAGGAAAGCACCTGGCTCACAAATTCGGTGCTTGTGCCTAAAAATGACACGGACATCCTGCGGATGTGTGTGGACTTCACCTCCTTGAACAAGCACTTCTCAAAGGATCATTTCCTGTTACCATGGATCGATCAAATAATCGACTCCACTATGGGATGTGAGCGCCTCTGCTTCCTTGACCCCTACTTAGGCTACAATCAGATTCGAATGAAGGACAAAGACCAAGAGAAGACGGTGTTCACAACACCCTTTGGTGTGTTCTTCTACAACATGATGCCCTTTGGGCTAAAAAATATAGGAGCCACCTATCAGCGGTGTATGCAGGCCTGCCTCAAGAGCCAACTTGGTCGCAATATCCAAGTCTATGTCGATGACATCATCATCAAAACCAAAGAGGAAGCCGCATTACTCGACGATCTCCACGAGACCTTCGATAACCTCGTCCGCTACCGGATCAAGCTCAATCCGGACAAATGCACCTTCGGTGTACCATCTGGGCAACTGCTCGGGTATCTCATCTCTGCGAGAGGGATCGAAGCAAACCCGAAGAAAATAAAGGCCATACTAACCATGGAGAAGCCGAAGAACATAAAAGGCGTCCAGCAACTGGCTGGGGGAATCGTGGCGCTCAGTCGATTCATCAGTAGAATGGGTGAAAAGGCACTGCCCTTCTACCAACTCCTCCACAAGGCTGACAAGTTCGAGTGGATAGACGAAGCACAAGAAGCATTCGAAGACCTCAAGCGTCTACTGTCCACCTCGCCAGTACTGGTAACGCCTCGCGAAAAGGAGCCGTTGTTTCTATACATCTCTGCCACCAACCAGGTGGTCAGCATTGTGCTCGTGGTGGAGCGAGCCATAGAAAATAAGGTCCATGGGGTACAACGCCCAGTCTACTACCTCAGCGAGGTGCTCACGCCAACAAAACAACGGTACCTGCACTACCAGAAACTGGCATATGGCATCTTCATGATTGCCATGGGACTGCGCCACTACTTCCAGGAGCACCCAATCGTGGTGGTGAACGATGCCCCACTCGGGCACATACTCAATAATCCTGACGCTACTGGACGAGTCGTGCTCTGGGGCATAGAGCTGTCTCCATGAGACATCACATACGAGAAGCGCGACACGATCAAATCGCAAGTTCTCCTGGACTTCCTCGTGCACTGGATGGAGAACCAGCTCCCTAACAAGCCAAACATGTCCTACCTATGGATAATGCACTTCGACAGATCCAAGCGCAAGGAAGGAGCTGGCGCAGGTGTCATACTGACATCACCCCAAGGCGACAAGATGAGGTATGTTCTGCGAATGCAGTTCATGGCCTCCAACAATGAAGCTAAATATGAAGCATTGATCCATGGGATGAAAATGTCAAAAGCCTGTGGTGCCAAGTGACTCGTCATCTATGGCGACTCCAAATTAGTGGTCAACCAAACAATGAATGAGTGTGACACTCTGAGCAACAACATGATCGCTTATCGTGACCTCTACGACACACTCGAATGGGATTTCGATGGCTGCGAGCTGTGACATGTCGGCCATGAAAGCAATGAGGAGGCGGACATACTCGCCAACATTGGCTCCACCTGTGCCCAAGTACCACCTGGCATATTTCTAGAGCGCATTTGCGAGCGCTCCATCAATAAAAAAGCTACAGAGCCTAAAGCTAGCACGACAAAGGACTCGGGCGCTACGCCACCAAGCGAGTCTATGGCAATCGACAACATGGATCCTGATATAGGACTCGAAGCCCCCATGGAGGTCATGATGATCGAGCCATCCTGGACACAGCCATATATCACATATCTGCTCAGCAAGAGGCTGCCAGATGACCTGACTGATGTGCATCACATAGCGCGACGATCCAAGGCATTCACCCTGATAAACGACGAACTATACAAGCACAACATCATAGGAGTCCTTCAACAATGTGTCTCCAACAGGGACGGAAGGGCCATCCTCCTCGACATACACGAAGGTACTTGTGGGCACCACGCCGGCAGTCGTGCCCTCGTCGCCAAAGCTCTACGAGCCGGATTCTACTAGCCAACGGCCATGCGTGACGCCAAGGACATCGTCCAGCGATGCAACGCTTGGTCAGGAAGCTCCCGAGGTCCTCTCAAGGAGGTTACATTTACCTCCTCGTCGTAGTCAACAAATTCACCAAGTGGATCAAAGCCATGCGGGTGATGAATCAATCAGGAGCCAGGGCCGTCAAGTTTTTCGAGTCCATCGTCTACCGTTTTGGGGTGCCACATAGCATCATAACGGACAATGGTACAAACTTCACCTCCAAGGAGTTCCAGGAATTCTGTGAAAACCTAGGAATAAACATTAGCTACGCCTCGGTGGCTCACCCTTAGACCAACGGTCAAGTCAAAAAAGCCAACGGCCTTGTCTGCGGCGGAATCAAGAAAAGGCTCCTCCGGCCACTCAAACAAGCCGTCGGTTGCTGGCCAGACGAGCTGCAATCAGTACTTTGGAGCCTGCGCACAACTCCAAACAGCGCCACAGGCTACACTCTGTTCTTCATGGTGCACGACACCGAAACGGTTCTACCCGTAGAAGTGCACTACAAAGCCCCACGAGTGGTTGCATACAGCGAGCAGGAGTCAACTCTCGCACTCGAAAACTCCGTCGACCTCCTCGATGAGGAACGCGAGATTGCAACGGAGAGATCAACGATATACCAGCAGAACCTCCGCAACTACCATAGCAGAAGGCTACGCCCTAGATCCTTCGTCGAAGGAGACCTGGTCCTACGACTGAAGCAGCAAGGGCACCTCAAACTCGAGTCCCCTTGGGAAGGACCTTATGTGATTACCGAAGTAATCCCAAGTGGCGCATATCGCCTTAAAGACCTAGAAAGCGGAGTCGCATACTCCAATCCCTGGAACGTCTCACAGCTGCGTCGTTTCTACCCTTAGACTTTTTTACTTTACAAATAAGGCTATTCAACTAGGCTACTTCGCCACACATTGTACCTCGTACTACTTTGTGTTTTTTCTATTTTCTGGCAATTATATCACTCGGGGGCTGCGCCACCCTTTACACCTTCATTCTACGAACAAATCGCAGTATCCTGAGTAGCTGGCACACTACCAATTGAACCCTTGATAAATACCAACCTAGCTGCAACGCACCTGACAAGTTGGCAAGGTGCTGAGATAAATACACGTCGGGCTAACGAAAGGGAACTGCAGAGTACCACACACTCGAAAATCATACAAGCTAGCAAGCTCTTCACATATTAGTGGGTATCAAATACACCTGCCACAATCATATGAATTTTACAACACTTATACATCTATGTGCAGGATACAAATTACGCTACTGCTGCAAAAGAAGAACATTTGTTTGCCACAATCATATCCTCCGCTGGCCGGTCAACCGACTGATAGTGCGGCACCATATTCCAAGTTATCCCTTCTGGTGACAGCGGCGGTCCAGCAGCAACAGACGCTACATCCACGTCCGGTCGATGCAATCGAACCAGCGACAGTGCGGCCTTCGCACATGTGACTAACTGTTGGTGTACGCACTCGCGGACCGCGCTTATATCCTGAAATTTGTCCAGAAGAGCCAACAGGCTTGAGGGCACAACGTCCAGCGGAAACATCGTCTGATAAATACACTTCAGGCACGATTGTGCTTTCTTCAAGCATTGAAGCACCCGCGACACGCGATCCTGCAAAGTCGCCAACACGACTGCACGGTTGTGATCCACCCAGAAGTACCCACTAGCTTGTAGCTGCTCTTGGGTTAGGTCATTCATTCGAATAGCCACCCGGTCCTTCTCATCCTACAGATGGCGAGCGCTAACAACTACAAAAATCAAGACCAAAAACATAAGCCAAGACATTGCCGTGAATGACTAAAGAAAGGATAAGAAGATAGAGAGCTAACATTTAAAGTGCTCGTTCAACTGAGTAACTTCATCTAGGAGATACTTCTCGCGGGCGGTGGCCTTCTCAGCCTTCGACTTCCACACATCCGCGTTACCACGGATAATGGGCAACTCCCGCTCCAACTGCTTAATACGGTCGCGCAGTCGCGAGATAACCGACAGCTCCTCCACCTTTGAACGCGGTTGCGTTGCAGTTTCATCGGTGGGAGGAGAGTCGCGAGGACCACTCAAAGGACCATATTACAATCAAGTAAGAAGCAAATAAGGGAACAAGGATACATGGAAAAAAAGGGCGAGTGCATTCAAATGCAGCAAAGTATTAACAGGGGCACTCCCACAAAGCATAGTCCAACCAAAAGGAAGCTCAAATTATTACAGATCACAACTAAGGAGCAATCTGCTTCTTCGAATTGGACTTCGACTTCGGGGGCTTCATCGAATCCGTGGTAGTCTTTTATGCCACGGACTTTCCGGTGGTAGCCCCAGGCGCCGCAGTCTTCACCGCCTTCGCTCACCGCAGCCCCGTAGAGTATTTCGCGACTGTATCGATGAGCTAAGGCCCATACTTACCGCAGCTACTAACAAAGGGGGCAAATACTACCTGATGACCATCCGCGTCAACAGGCATCGCCTCCAAGATCGTGCTAGGGTCCAACTCCATGCCATGGGCTTGCACCATCGTGAGTGCCATGGTGGCGCCGACAGACGTTGCGAGTTCTTGAACTTCATGGGAATACCTTCAGCGAAGGATTCCACCAAGTCATCAAGGTTGTCGATTAAGCTGGCCTTGGGGATCAGGTCCTCTTGGAGATGGCTCATCACACCTTTAGCTTTCCCAAGCGTCTCTTGGAGAGAGACACTGCGGTCCTCGACTACGGCCACGGTGCCAGCCAAGGCATCTGCACAACACAAGGTCTGGGCGTCGAAGCTTAACCCGGTGGTATTTGAAGAGCACAAAGTATCAGCATAATGACAAGGGGCAAAATGCAGGTGAAGCAGCACAAATACCTAAGAGTGCTTTCGCAATCGAGAAAAGTTGTTCTACGAACAACTTCTCCCTCTCGGCAGTAGAGGAGTGCAGGTCTTCTTCATGCCTCTGTGACTCCTCTAGATCAGCGACTGCCTCATCACGCTTCTTCTCCGCTGCGGCAAGCGCCTTCTCGAGGGAAGTAACGCGACAGAGAAGTTCATTATGCTCACCTACAAAAGGCAGAGCACGACAACACTTGAGTCCATAGATCTCCACACAAAGCAGGGTGAAGAGACAAGTTTTAGCACAAACCTTCGACTGCACTGTGGCGGTTGTCCAGCATGGCATGCTGTCGACCCAATGCAAGGATCTGCTCTGTAAGACGAGCGGAGTCCCTTATGATGGGCTGCATCAAAATAAATGAAGTTTTAGCAATGACAAAAAATGCAAAAGCTCAGAATTCGACTGCCAGCAGAACAACGACACTTACGTGTTCCTCTAGGGACTCCGAAGATTCCTATCGAGCAGGCGTCCGTGCAAACATTTGGTGCCTCCCAGTGTGGGAGGAACTCGAAGATTTGGCGCCGGAGTGGGCCGCCACTGGAGGAGAAGGAGACCATGCTGCTACCTCCTTGTTCTTCAAGTCTGCGACTCCAGATTCTTTCCAAAATTGGACGTCGTCCAATGATGATGACGCGTTTGACTGCAAACCTGACCAATCTTACTTTGGAAGGGAAACTTCAAGGAAAACAAGACGAATTTGCAAAATATAAAAACTCACCAGTTAAATTTGTCAAGGTCAAAGGAACATCCGACGACTCCTTTGGCAACCGCAGCTTCTTTCGAGCGGGAGGAGCCATGGCGCGTACATGCACGGCAGGAATTGGCTCCTCTATAGCAGCAGGAGGAGAACCCTCCAGCGTTGTCGGCGAGGAAGCATCTGAATCCTTGCTGCGGGAGCGCTTGCGAGTCCTGTGGTCACCGAACTCGAGGGCTTCCTCTTCTTCCTCCACGGGGATGGTGGAGCCTAACTCGTCTTCTTCATCTACCTCGCGAGGAATAATTCCTTCAGGACGAGGAGGCAAATTGGCGTCCAAGGCCCAGTCCTAACAAAAGAAAAAGCATCAGTAATCAAATGCAACTACAAGCAATCAAAAAAGCAATCAAGAAATTCACCTCAGGTGGAGGATTGTTGGCACAGAACGGAGGCATGACTGAGTCACTAGGGAGATCCTCCTTGGCAGTGTACTTGGTTAGCAGTTGCAACCTCCTGTCCACTTCACTCAAAGAAATGTCCTCCGCAGAATTGCGAGTGGAATCACTAGCGCCGGTCCAGCGAAACATCAGGTGTGCCCTGGCCTGCAGAGGCTGAACACGGCGGCGCATCCAGGTGCGGATAAGATCTGCTCCGCCAACTTATTTGCCTATGCGCTTCTTGAGGTCGCAGACACACTGATAGAGGGCCTTTGTCTCTTTCACTTTCAAGGACATCACAGTGTTCTTCCACAACCTCCTCCGCTTAAAAGGCGCCACCGGATCGAAGGGTGCGAGTCCGTAGTGTTCTCCATCCGCTTTCTGGTCGTGGATGTAGAACCACTTCTCCCGCCAACCTTGGACAGATGAAGTGAGCTTGATGTTGAAGTAGGTGAGGTTGGAATCGACGTGGATACCGCAGCCTCCTATGTCATAGACTACAGAACCCGATGACAATTGACATTTGAGATTGAAAAGCTTTTTGAAGAGGCCGAAGTGCAGCTCGATTTTGAGCTAGCACTCGCAAAGAGTGATGAAGCAAGCAATATGGAGGATAGAATTGGGGGTCAGCTGATGGAGCTGGAGCCCATAGAAGCAAAGGAGACCCCTAACAAAAGGATGCAGGGGAAGAGAAAGATGCGACTGATGAATACAAGGAACATCACTCGAAAACCTGCCGGAGGACTGGGGATTACCTCATCGCCGGGGATGCGTGAGTCATCCTTAGCGGCGGAGAGCACCCCGTCCTGGTGCTGGGTGAATAGCTCCGATGACTTGATGATGGACGGGTGCCACGCCCCATTGGTGACGCGAGTCCCCGCGCCCTTCTTCTTCCTAGCACCGGCGGCACTGGTGCCCGTGGTGGCGACGCCTCCTTTCTTCTTGGCGGCAACAATGGTGGCTGCAGATCCAGTGGCGGCGCCTCCTTTCTTCTTGCCCATCTTGCGCTGGCGATGTGAGCGCAGGAAATAGCTGGGCAAGACGCGAAGCTGGTCCAGTGCCACGGAGAGGATGTGCACAAAGTAGCAGCAAGAACAAAAAAGGTGGAGGAAGCGCAAGCAAGAAGAGAGATGTGTGGAATTACCGGATGGTGTGTCCCTACTTAACCTCCTAGCAGATGACATCCAACAGCCAGAATAAAATCTACCAAACGTGTGGCGTACATCGACATTGACGCGTGGCAAGGGTATACCACAAACCATCCATCACTACTCCCATTATGCGCAAAAATCGAGGAGACACAATTAAATCAGAAGATTACGCACGCCCGGTCAAATCCAAGTCAGAAAGTGGGACCCACTACTCGTTACGTCCCGTCAAAGCCACTCACACGGGCAACTGAGGTCACCTCATCGTCAACACTGACGTCATCAACTCCAACAGGAGAACATTTTGACTACTTTATTCCTTGCTTGAGTCTTCGACTCAACCAAGCACTCGGGGGCTACTCCTAACAAGAGCGCTGGCTGCGCACCCGAAGAATTTTGCGTAGATTTCTAGGCATCATGAAAACCCTTCACTCGAATCAACGATTCGATTGTGGACTACGGGTTACTCCCATAGGGAGCGCTGGAAGCACATTCAAAGGAAACAAGCAAAGAATGACAGCAGTCGCAACATAATTATAGTTCCCACTCGAGTCTACGACTCAAATAGGCACTCGGGGGCTACTCCCATAGGGAGCGCTGGTCGCGCACCCTATGATTATTTTTCTTATACATTGTACTACGTGTCGATAACATCCACACTTGAATGCTATGGTCACTCCGCCTCATATCTTTCCCTACAAAGAGATTGTGCCTCCTGGGTCACCCAAATTATCTCCGCGATGGAAAAAATTTGGATCTCGTGCTTACAGCGTGAAGATAAGACCTGAATAAGGCCTGGCAACGCATCTACTGTGCACTACCAGAAATATATCCGTGCATGAAGGTGCGATGAATATGCCTTGACGGACGCGTCAAGCGCTCACACTTACACACTGGGAATTGACTCTTGTAAGACCTCCGCGGCCTGAGTCAAATTACGCCAGCACTTTTCCGAATTCGAGTTCGAGGACTCGAGTTTGAGTAGATTGCATTGTTTTTCCCTAAGGTAGTTAACTGATACCGATACATCAGATAAACCAGGCACGTATATCAACAATCCCTATGACACAAAACAGAACACTCGAAAATATGCTCAGCTATGCACTCGAAAGACTTCATAAAGTCTCCACTCGAATCTGCGATTCCACTGGACACTCGGGGGCTACTGACATGGACATACCCTATAGGTACTCGAGTTTGTCATATACGGTCCGGATATGGTAGGAGCCGACGATGTTACCAAGGCCCAATACAGGATTCGGGTGACTCACGGAGACTTCGATTGCTTGTAGCACAAGACAAAGCTTAAGATAGAAAGTTTAAAGGGACGAACCCTAATCTGTAACCGACTCGACCTGCTACCTGAGACCTAGCTATCTATATAAAGGCTAGGAGGGGGCGGCGAGGAGGATGACCACAACCCTAGTTTCCACAACCTCGCCAGATTGCATCTGTGCACCCCTGTAACTTTCGACTCCCTCGATAATTCTAAGAGCAGACAAGCAGGAGTAGGGACCTCTACGAGGCCTGAACCTGGGTAAAACTTGCGTCCCTGTGTGATTGTTTGCTAGCCGATTGATGCCTCCAGTGCTCCCTCCTTCTCCAAAACCCAAGGCCATAACAATGGGAATTGACGAGTTAAACCCTCATCAACTACGTTTATGTCCTCATCATGATTTGCCTAAATGGTATTTATTGCATATCTTTTATGGTGGTTTAATGGAACCTAATAAAATTGAACTAGACACTTTTGCAGAAGGAGCCTTTATGAATCTTCCTATAACTAAAGCTTGGGCTTTACTTAATAGAATTCGCGATCATAAAGTTTCATAGAATTTTGGTCTAAGAAGTGAAGGAGGCATAGAAATAGAACATGATTATATTCATGACTATAATAAAAAGGGCCATGTTAAAGAATTATCTAAAGAACTTTATTTGGATTCAGATCTTGTGTTGCAAGTTGTTAAAGATTTTACCAAACATATCAAAGCACCAAAAGAGGGTTTGATCAAGTATGATCCACCACCCAAATCTGAGAAGAAAAGAGAAGTTAAAGCAACACTGGCCTCCCTAGAACCAACATATGAGATACCTTTCCCTAACACTGCACAAAAGCATATTTTTGAATATGAACAGGTTAAAGCAGTACAGGAGAAAAAGGAAGAGGAAAGTATGCCAGAAGTCGTGGAACATCTGGAAGAAACCAAAGATGAAGAGGTAACCAAGGAAGCAATTATGGCTATGCACACACATTGTAACATAGTTAAACTTGATGAAGCTACTTTCGTATTGGTTGAAGGGAAAACAAACGTAAAAGATGTGGGTAAGCCTATTCTTCCCTGCATATTTAAGGAAACCTCGCATTATGGTTTATGCAATCTTGGCACCGAAGTTAATGTTATACCTTATGATTTCTATTTAGAAATAAAAGAAGAAGTAGAACCGACTACAATTGAAAATACTGATATGACAATCATGTTAGCCAATAGAACTCTTAGAATTCCAATGGGAGTAGTTGAAGATGCATCTATCACAATTGGCAACAAAAACTTTCCTATCCATTTTGTAGTTGTTGATATGCCAGCTGACACTCTTTGCCCAATCATATTTGGAAGAAACTTTTTGAGTGGGGTATGTACCTATGTTGATTTCAAAAAGGAGATTGTGTCTCTTAAGCTTGGGAGCGGAAAAAGAATTCCACTTTCTAAACTTAAAGACAGGCCTCCACAAATGAAAGAACAAGAGAAAGAGAAAACTATTGAGGAAATGGGAGCTCTTTTCTTTAGTAATCAAGAAGAAATAAACGAAGACTCAAATTATGAAGAAATAGTCATGGAGGACAAGTCCCTAGAAGAACTAGAGGATGAACTTGATTCACTTCCTATTATAGGGCCTCCAACAAATGAGGCTTTCGAAGAGCCAGAAAAGAGAGGGGATGAGGAATTACCACCCCCCGAGTTGAAGACTCTACCAGATAATCTTAAATATAGATTTTTAGACGATACAAATAAATTTCATGTTATTATTAGTGCTAAAATTTTAGGAGAAGAAGAAGAAGAACTCATGAAAATACTTAAGGAGCATCGCAAGGCCTTTGGGGTACTCAATGGATGATTTGAAGGGCATTAGTCCCATGATAACCGTCCATCGAATATTCATGGAAGAAGGTGATAAACCAGTTGCGCAATTTAATAGAAGATTGAAGCCTGAGATGAAGGAAGTGGTAAGAAAAGAAATTGTATGCCTACTGGACACAGTTATAATCTATCCTGTTAAAGAAATTGAATGGGTAAGTCATGTTCATTGTGTCCCAAAGAAGGGTGGTTTTACCATTGTTCCTAATGAAAACAATGAATTAATACCTACTAGAACTATTGTTGGGCATAGGATGTGCATAGACTTCAGGAAATTGAAGAAAGATCACTATCCTTTACCGTTCATAGATCAAACTATAGAAAGGTTAGCAAACCACACTCATTTTTGCTACTTGGATGGATACTCTAGTTTTTCTCAAATAGTTGTTCATCCTGACGACCAACTTAAAACAACTTTCATTAGTCCTTATAGTTTACATGCTTACCGACGTATGCCTTTTGGCTTATGTAATGCTCCAGCTACTTTTCAAAGATGCATGACTACTATTTTTGCGGATTTTATAGAACTGATAATGGAAGTATTTATGGATGAATTTTCTGTCTATGGAACTCCGTTTACTAGTTGCTTGGATAATTTCAAAAGAGTTTTGTAGTGTTGCAAAGAAACAAATCTTGTTCTAAACTGGGAGAAGTGCCATTTTATGGTCAAAGAAGGCATAGTCCTTGGACATAAGGTATTAGGTAAGGGAATTGAAGTGGATAGAGCTAAGGTTGAGGCCATAGAGAGAATGCCACAACCTAGGGATATAAAAGGTATAAGAAGTTTCCTTGGTCATGTGGGTTTTTATAGAAGGTTCATTAGAAATTTCTCTGGAATATCTAAGCCTTTGACTAACCTCCTGCAAAATGGAGTAAGATTTAATTTTGATGATAAATGTCTTGTAGCCTTTGATAAACTCAAAATTGCATTATCCCATGCTCCTATCATTAAACCACCTATCTGAGATATGACTTTTGACTTAATATGTGATGCTAGTGATGATGTTGTAGGAGTAACTCTGGGACAACACATTGGTCGCAGATTTAATATTATACATCATGCTAGTAGAACTATTAATGGTGCTCAAAAGAATTATCAAAAGGAAGAAAGGGAACTATTTGATGTATTTTTCTCTTGTGATAAATTTTGTTCTTATATAGTTGATGCAAAAGTAAGAGTTCATACAGATCGTGATTGTTTAAAAGAACTCCTTGAGAGGAAAGACCATAAGCCGAGACTGGTATGTTGGATTCTTTTACTTCAAGAATTTGAGTTGCAGATTATGCAGAGGCAGAAAATAAACATGTTGGATGTAGTGTCCATGTTTTCCCAGCAAGACACCAATCTTATTGAGAGGAACTTTAATCCTGGTGATTTTTGCTTACGAGAATTATTCAATGAACTAAGGCCAATTCCTCCAAAAGAGAAGAAGTCTTTGTTGTTGGAGGAGCTTGTCATCCCCTAATAAGTAAACGTAAGTTTAAGGTAAGTGTTCTTACTCAAATAAGTGATTTTTTTCACAGATTTTACTTCTGAAATTTTTGCCTTTAAAATCCTCGTGTTTTCCTGAAGTTCTAGAGGTTTTTACCAACTATGCGGGCGCAACTATACGACCGGAGGAAAACCTCCTACCGTATAGATGGTTGTTAAACCCTCTGTATCATCTTCGTGAAATTGTTTTTGATGTCTGGATCTATATGAGCACAACTATACAAACGGAGATAAAATTCCAGCCGTATAGTTGGTCGTTGAACTCTTAGACACTTTTGATTTTTGATGTCTGGATCTATACGGGCACAACTATACGACCGGAGATAAAATCCAGCCGTATAGTTGGTCGTTGAACTCTCAAGCACTTTCGATTTTTAATGTCTGTATCTATACGGTCGTAACTATATGACCGGAGATAATATTCCGGTCGTATAGTTGGTCGTTAAACTATCAGACATTTTCGTTTACCCTTTCGTTTTTCATTGATACAAAAAAACACTATTGTCGGTTTTGAGTCGTAATTTAACCGATCTGGACTTGATATATTTTGGAAATATCTGCCTGGAACCAACTATACGACCAGAGCTATACGAGTTGTGCCCGTATAGTTGGTCATTACGTGGTAGGACTCCTCCAAATCCGTGATTTCTTTCCCTATTTCATTAAGATTCTTTTCTTGGGCGAGAATTTGGTGTTTCTCGTGAGTTTTACCGACCTCTGACACTCCTTATATATCGTCATTGTCTCTCTCTCTAATCATAATGTTCAGGAACAAATCTAGCAATGCTCTATCCCGTCCCAGGTCATGGGAAACCCATGGGGCTCATTGCTCCTTCCAGGGACCACTCTAGCAGCCCGTCCATGGAGGATGATGACGAGGAGGTGGAGAGGTTTAGCCCAGGGTACAAGGAGTACGTCGAGCCAAGTTTCTACAACAATGATTCTGATGATGATGTGGCTGACGTCTACATCCATCGTGATGTCTATGATCCCCCAGAGATCAATTGGGCGGCAATGAAGAGAGCTCAACAAGAGAGAGAAGATCGCAAGCCGCATGGAAAAGGATGTGTGGAGATAGTCAAGTTCATCACCATAGATCCCAGGCCGCACAAGCGTAAGGAATTACCTAATATTGGTGGTGCTAGCAAGGAAGCCAAGGTGCCACTCATGAAGCCTACCACTGGTGATCGTATGAGGGTGAAGCCTCAAGAAGAGTGGAGGAATGGTTTCCACTTCCCTGATCCATGAATTATGGATAAGGAAGAAGAAGCTATTCCTAGGACCAAGGATTGCATGCGGGCACTAGAGATATATCAGAAGCAAGAGCTACTCCATCGCATTGAAGTCCATCACCGCCTCAAGGAGATAGAGAAGAAGGAAGATCTCCTCCCAATGGTGACTAAGCTCGTAGATAGAGTGGACACTTTGCAATCTGATTTGCGCAGGTGCTACAGCTGCATCACTGCTCTGGAAGATACCAACAAGAATCTACGCACTGTGGTGTTACATGCCATGGCACCGCAGTGATCTACAATAATCACGGTATCAAATAATCGCAAGGAATTATTTGATCCCGCCTGGCATGATTCAAAGCTTGGGGAGATCTTTAATACCTTGTAATCTATCTTATAAGTTTTACATTACTATTTTAGTCTTGCATTAGTTCAAACTAGAAATAAAGTTTGCATCATTAGAATTCCCTTCAGGAATAGTCGATCCCTTTTATAAAATCCCAAGTTTATTATCATATATGGAGCAATATTGAGTTTGTGTTTGTCTTATTTGATATATGAATGGCTTGAGTATAATTTTACTTGCACTTGATGATAGCAATAGGAGTCTTCCACACCATTAGTATTAATGGAATACATAAAAATAATTTGGTCAAAATGTTGTAAGTCCACGATTTGATTTACAAAGAAAAATTATCTATACAGTTAAGTTGAAAAAAATAAACCTTGAACAAAGGAAAATAAAAAGTTCTATCAAAATAGAGTGAGAACAAGTCGAGGTAGAATCTTCAAGTCATAAAAATGCTTCATATACAATCATAATTTGATAATTGAGATCGTTAAACTTTGAATTCCTACATGAAGTGGAATGTATGGCTAGCTCCTTTGCACATCACTTAAAAAAAGTGTGAGCATATACACAAAAGAGAAGAAAAGAGAGAATAAAAAGAGCGAGTGTGCAAAGAGCAAATAGGCATACACCACTATATTGTAGTATGACAAAGAGACACTTTTGAGATTTTGAATACCAAGTGAATATGTTAATCCAAAAACACTTGGGACCTTGCTAACTCATTCGGTCGAACATAATACTTTTACATCATGTTGAGATTCATTTTTTGTGAACTGTTAAATGCTAAGGTGTGGAAGCCTGCTAATATTATTCGAATGGTTCGATTAAGGTACTATTCATGAACTTATTCCTATGTATCATATATGATAAACACATGCCGCAACTGCCTCATTTATTTTATCGACTCAGCTTCATGAATATGAGGATCACATCCATTAATCTAAACTTGCTTGGGATGAGCAAGAGTCTAAGCTTGGGGAAGTTGATGAGTGCATATTTGCATCATGTTTTATATTATTATTTTGCACTATAGATGTAGGATCTTGGTATTTTACGGTGCTCGTGCACACATTTTATGTCTGTTTTCACCAAGATCAGGACAGATGATGGATACAATGGACACAATTCTTGCAGCAGTTGTACTGAGGAGAAAAGGAGTCAAAAACAACGTAAATTGCTTATTTGGGAGATATCAATAATACCAGAAGAAAACCCGAAGCGAACAAGGCATACAGACGGTTTAACGACCAACTATACAGCGGGAATAAATTTTCCGGCCATATAGTTCCCGCCGCATAGTTGGCACCGCCACCGCCTCCTCAAATAGTTTCACCCCGTGCAACTGGATCAGAGAGACAACATACAGAACACCCATAAATCGCTGAAACCTCACCTCCGGAAGGCATCTAGAGGGGAAACTCGTTGACCGGGGATCCATCTTCGCCCTGCGCAGATCCGGGAGGCTAAGGCATCGATCTTCATCATCAACCACTGCAGCACCACCATCTCCATCCATCCCATCTATATCTTGTCTAGATCTTGTTGTAATTTTTGTACTTGTTGTGGATTTATAAAAGTACTATTCATCTATGATAGATTCCATTGTTTTTGCTATGATGTTGACTGCCTCCATGTCTGGGTAGATCATTAGTTCTTGGGGAGATGGAGAAACCCTAGTATGAGATTGAAATACGATGAAGTTTATTATGACATTCATCACTGTGACCATGTGTTAGATTGTCTTCATCTTGATGTTGAGAGAAGTCGACCTCTCAATATTTGCCTCTCATGGGGACTTGATGGAGGGAACTACTTGTTGGTAGACGGAGGTGTGTTAGCACTCACAGTGACTATAAAGTTGTTGGCACCCCTTACGTATCAACATGGGAATCGAGGAAACTCACAGAACACTATCCATGCCATTGGATACGTCCTATGGGATTAAGTCCCTTAATAGTGCAGTAATTCGATTGATGTCGCTTGATGATTGTTGTGGTTGTGAGGATGATGTGAGCAATGGTTGCTACCTATTTGTCCAAATACGAAGTTCCTTCCACACATACATAGTTGAGAATGTTCATGATAATAATCTTTACCTTATCTCCTTATAATGCTAGTGATGTATCCGCTACTCCCTGAGAACACTTTTCCATATTGCGGTTCCAATCTCTCTTACATACGCGATACTTACTTTCTGTGTTCAGTTGTTTTACTTTACTTATTGTTGCTTTTATACCAACCCCACCCCCCGCACCAAAACTTTTTATGCAATACTCGCATTTTATCTTGTCACTTAGAACTTTATTTAGCATTTCTATTGTAATATTTATTTCAAAAGTTATTAGACTTCAGACACCTGCTCTCTGTGGGATCGATATCTTTATTTCGAAACTAGCTACAAATGATATGTGCACTTGCAGTCATCAAGCTATTTTCTGGCGCCGTTGCCAGGGAGCTAAGCGATGTAGGTCTTTTAGTTTTTGCTTATTTATTTTTGTCTTGCTAAGTTTTGTTTTGAGTTACAGGTTTCCACCGACATAATGGAGTTTGAGCATATGACTACTGCTAACCCACTCAGCCACTTTGGGAAGCCCTATGATATTTATAAAAGATACAACTCCAATGATAAGACAAGGGGGTTTGAAATAAATCCTCTATTACTTGGTATTCTACACAAGAAGCAATTTACTGGGGATGAAGAAGATCCTGATCCATATGAGCATATTGCATGTTTCAAAGATATATGTGGCACTTTTCAATTGACGGGATATACTGCTAAAGAGGTAAGGGTTAAACTTTTTAGTCAGACTTTAACTAGTACAACTCTCTCATGGTATAGATCTCTACCCCTAGAAGCCACTACTACTTGGGATAATTTAGCCTGTGAATTTCTAGCAAAATATTATCCATTATCAAAATCTTTTGGAATTAGGCGTCTTATAATGACCTGGAGGAACCGTTCTAATGAAGGACTAGTAAGAGCTTATATTAGATTTAAAGATTTACTACTGACGTGGGCATACCCTACAGGTACTCGAGTTTGGCATATATGGTCCGGATATGGCAGAAGCCCACGATGTTACCAAGGCCCAATACATGATTCGGGTGACTCACGGAGACTTCGATTGCTTGTAGCACAAGAAAAAGCTTAAGATAGAAAGTTTAAAGGGACGAACCCTAATCTGTAACCGACTCGACCTGCTACCTGAGACCTAGCCTATCTATATAAAGGCTAGGAGGGGCGGCGAGGAGGACGACCACAACCCTAGTTTCCACAACCTCGCCAGATTGCATTTGCGCACCCATGTAACTTTCGACTCCCTCGATAATTCCAAGAGCAAACAAGCAGGAGTAGGAACCTCTACAAGGCCTGGACCTGGGTAAAACTTGCGTCCATGTGTGCTTGTTTGCTAGTCGATTGATGCCTCCAGTGCTCCCTCCTTCTCCAAGACCCAAGTCCATAACAATGGGCATTGACGAGTTAAACCCTCGTCAATTGGCACCTTCTGTGGGAACTGGGAGTGTTGATGTCGCGGCTTCTTCGACCCCGTCAACCGCGATCTACAACTCTGCAACAGCGGAGATTCGCTAGCTCTTTAGCTCCTTCGATTTCACTATCCACACGCTAGCCACTCGCCCGGCTTTCGAGTCCGTGGGCGACAGGATCGGCCTGGCGATCGGGATCTTACGCTTCC
Organism: Avena sativa; assembly: GCA_916181665.1. Classification (NCBI taxonomy): domain Eukaryota; kingdom Viridiplantae; phylum Streptophyta; class Magnoliopsida; order Poales; family Poaceae; genus Avena; species Avena sativa. Next base: position 449,621,178 of record OV702295.1, on the reverse strand, counting down.
GGGTTGGTCAGCTGGGCATGATTCGCCTCCCTGACCACCCGATGACTCCCACAATTGCTCCAACATCGTGGTTTCCACCACTAATCGGCACTCTTAGCAAGCTCAATGCCCCGACAATAGTTGGGAGCACGGACAACGACTACAGTCACGGATCCGATCTGGGTGGCCTGGCTATAGAGGATGGAGCCTGCGGCTCCGGATCTGAAAGTTGTGGGAGCAACAGCTTCCCCAATCACTTCATGTGCGCCGTCATCAACGCAGGAGATACCGGTGTCAATCGTGAAAACACCGGTACCGACACTGGTCTGACCAACGGCGGCATCCTAGTCGCAAACGGCGACATCTCAGTCGTGAACGGTGGTCCCACCAACGGCGCTCCCACCAACAATGGGACGGGAGGAGAACCGCACCTCACAACGAATGAGAATACCGGTGAGCGCATGCAGATCCACCTCAACGACAACGGGTGGGCCCCCTGTCGAGAGGCTCTACGGGGCAATCCCCTCCCACTAAACTCATCGCAATAGATGCTGATGGGTTACCATTGGCTGCTCAAAGAGGAGTACAGGCGCCAGCAACAAGTAATCCTGCAACTCGAGGCACGCAGAAAGGTGGCGGACGAGTCGAGCCTTAGACGGGCTCAACTCTCTTCCATGGGAGGATCCTCCTCCAAGGGTAATGACTACATGGCCAACAAAAGACAATCTCGACTGGCCCACCTCACTGATAAACAGCACGAAGAAGCCGCGAAAGTCCTCGACTTTGGCTCTATGACGGTGGATACGTGGGGCAACGTGCTCCCGAAGACACCGCAAGTAGCAGTGACAGCGGCCACCATGTACCTCCTCAACAACCAGCCACCGGCTGGAGATCTGCGAGCTGCCATGCACCGATCTACGATCGCAGGCCTGGGGCTAGTCGAAGCTGCCCTCGTCAAAGAGCCAACACCAGAGCCAAAGAAAAGCAAGGCTCTGGCCAAATGCTACTCCTTGCCCTCATCTAGCGATGATAGCCATGACTTGTCTCGACACCTCCGCTCACGACGACATGACCATGACTACAACGTGCGTGATGACATCATGTAGCGCAAGGTCAACAAGATGCGTGCAAGGCATGCCCGTTCGACTGACTCGTAGGACGACGACATAGAGCTTTGCGGCGCCAGATGCTTCAGCAGAGCCATCAGGCAGAAGCAAATGCCTAAAGGGTTCAAGCTTCCATCGGAGAACCCAAAATTTGATGGCCTATAGGACCTGAAGATCTGGCTGGAGGATCACATCTCTTCCGTTGGGCTACACGGCGGAAGCTCAAGTACATCGATGCAATGCCTACAGCTGCAGCTGCAAGGCGCCGCCCGCGCATGGCTCAACAATCTCCCGCGTGGATCAATTCGCAGCTGGGAAGAGCTGGTCTACAGCTTCATGCGCAACTTCAAGGGCATTTCCAAAAGGCCCGCATCAATCGAAGAGATAAGAGGCTTCCATCATAGATCTGCCGAGTCACTACGCTCATACAAACAGAGATGGTCCATAATCAAGAACTCTGCAGAAGACATCTCCGAGGATCGCACAATCCACGCATTCAACGGCGGAGTGCACCGCAGAGAGATCAGGGAGGAGTTGGGCCGCTCAAAGCCTAAAATGATCGACCACCTGATGGAGATCGCGAACAGGTGGGCCGACAGAGAGGACTCAGTGAAAAACCGTGCCTACTCTGATGACAAAGACGACCTCGGGCGTAGACGCGATTGCCGAGGGAAACGTCGAACGCATGGATACGAGGACGGCGATGAAGTCGACATGGTCGCAGCCGGCTACAACGACAAATGCGACGACAACCACAACAGCGGATATTGCAGTGGTGGATACCGCGATAGCAGGAAAACCACACAGGTGTGGCAATTCCACATTCGCGATGAGGCACCCGCAACATCCATCCAGGAAAAACTGTCTGGACCGTGCAAAGTACACTTCTACATCGATAAGCACGACGGCAAGAAAAAGTCCAGCCACCTCCTAAAAGACTGCCGTGAGTTCCTCAAGATCCACGAAGGCCTAGCCCAGATGAATCGCGACGCGATCAACCAACGCTATGGGGCTACCCCGGGTGCTATGGCACATGGAGCTCCTCCACCACCGCCAGGTCCGCCACCACTTGCGACTGCACCAGTCCAGAACCATGGAGGCGAACCGTATACCCGACCACTGGGAAACATGGGGATGATCCAAAAGGGTCGCCCCTCAAATCAAACGCAGAAAGCAATCACTCGCCAAGTCAATTTGGCGATGCACTCTCCGCCCTCCACCACTGAGTACCTCAGTGGCAGCGAGTCCTGCATCACCTTCAACAAAAGCGGCCATCCGCGTCAAGTACCTCGCCCAGGACACTATCCCCTGGTACTCGAGGCACAGATCGGCGGATTCGAGATGAGTCGTGTCTTCATGGACGGTGTAAGCGGCATCAATCTCATGTTCACAAGTACCTTGCGAGCAATGAGGATCCCCCTAACATATCTGGAAGTGTCAGACACAATGTTCCACGGCATCGTCCCAGGGAAGGGCGTGTACCCCTGGGCAAGATCAACATCGACGTCATCTTCGGCATGCCACAAAACTTTCGATAAGAGCGCATCGACTTCGAAGTTGTCGACTGGCCCTCGCAGTACCACTGCATCCTCCGACGCGTTGCGTTCGCGAGGTTCATGGCAGTGCCACACTACGCCTACTTGCAAATGAAAATGCAAGGACCGAACAACGTCATCACAATTAACGGAAGCTTCGAGAGGTCCGATAGCTGCGATCGGCAATTCAACAGAATCTCCCAGTCGTTTGGCATGCAAGAGGAACTCGCAAGATTGAAGGAGTCGACAGACAACAGTCTGCCTCCCCTGAGCAGGGCAAGTTCACCCGACCTATCCTTTGACTCGTCGGTGCACACCAAGAAAGTCTAGGTCCACCCAACGGACCCGACCAAGACGGCCCTCATCGCCAACAATTTGAGTCCCGCATAGGAACTTACGCTCGTCGAATTCCTCCATGAGTGCTAGAAAATCTTCGCCTGCTATCTAGCGGACATGCTAGGAGTTCCCAGGGAATTCGCTGAGCACTCACTCAACGTAAATCTAGACGCAAGGCTAGTCAAGCAAACAATACGATGAATGTCTGAACCAAGAGAAAAAGCCGTCGGTATGGAGATCAACAGACTCCTCGACGCAAACTTCATTCGCGAGATCAACGAAAGCACCTGGCTCGCAAATCTGGTGCTTGTGCCTAAAAAGGACACAGACATCCTGTGGATGTGTGTGGACTTCACCTCCTTGAACAAGCACTGCTCAAAGGATCATTTCCCATTACCACGGATCGATCAAATAATCGACTCCACTGCGGGACGTGAGCGCCTGATACATTGCAAATGTATCTATAATTTTTGATGTTCCATGCTTGGTTTTATCCACTTTTTTCTGTTTTGCCCACACTTTGGAGTACTTTTCATATGATTTCTTGGACTAACCTATTAACAAGAGCCACAGTGTCAGTTGCTTGTTTTCTGCTGTTTTTGGTTCCAGGAAAGTCAGAAAATGAATATTCTCGGAATTGGATAGGACAAAAGCCAAAGTGCCTATTTTCCGGAAGTCATCAGATGCCAGAATACGAGACGGAGAGGGGCTGGGGGCCGGCCACACCACCTGGCCACGCAGCCAGGCCTGGCCCGTGCTAGGGGGTGGTCTGGCCAACCCCAGCACCCCCTCGGCCTCTCCTTCCGCCTATAAGATGCCCTCGGGACGAAAACCCTAAGTACCCGATCAAAAATCCATGAAAGAGTCTGTTGCCGCCGTCATCTCCATCCCTAGATCGGGAGGGATCTGAAGCTCTTCCCGGCACCGTACCGGAGAGGGGAATTCACCCTGGAGGCCTTCTTCATCACCATGCAAGCCTCCGGTGTGATGCATGAGTAGTTCATCCTTGGACTACGGATCCATGTAGTAGCTAGATGGCTGGTTCTCCTCCTTTGTGCTTTCATGTCTAGATCTTGTGAGCTCCATTCATGATCAAGATCATCTATTTGTAATTCTGCATGTTGTGTTTGCGGGGACCCGATGGATATTGAGATGCTATTTCAGATTGATTATTGATTCTATCATGTCTTTGTTATTTGTGATCTTGCATGCTTTCCGTTGTTAGTAGCTATCTTGGGCAAGTAGATGCTAGCAACTCCAAGAGTTGGTATTTATGCTCGATAGTGGGTTCATGCCTCTGGTAATCTGGGGAAGTGACATAAATCTCTAAGGTACTAGATGTTCTGTTGCTACTAGGGAGAAAACAACAATCCTTTGTTCATAGAACAATCGTATTGTTTACTTTACATGCAATTCGTAAAGCAATAATCTGTTGCTTGCAACTTAATACTAGAGGGGGTTCAGATGATAACCTAAAGGTGGATTATTAGTCATAGATGCAGTTGGATGGCGGTCTATGTATAATGTTGTAATGCCCAATCAAGTCTCAAAGGAGTCAAGATGATTAGTATATGCTTGTATGCTTTCTCGATGTTTGTCAATTGCCCCGCTGTAATTTGTTCACCCAACATGTTATCTTAAGGAGAGCCACCTCTAGTGAACTATGGATCCCGGTCCTTTTTCTTTACATACAATCTATAAATTGTTTACTGCTTTGTGTTTACTTTCTACAAACTATTACTTCCTTCCATTCGATACGTTCAATCCTTTGTTTTCAGCAAAACATGGTGAGATTGACAACCTCATCGCAAGTTGGGGACAGAGTTCTGTGGTTGTGTTGTGCAGGTATCCACGTTGCTACTAGCACCGGTAGTGCACCCTGCCAAGGCTCAGCTAGCAACACCTTTGGGGTGTTTCCTTGCTCCTACTGGTTCGATTAAACTTTGGTTTCATAATTGAGGGAAACTTGCTGCTGTGCTCATCATACCTTCCTCTTGGGGTTCCCAACGAGTTCTACATCAACACCAAGCCATCAGCGCCTTTGCTTCCTTGATGCCTACTCAGGCTACAATCAGATTCGAATGAAGAAGGAAGACCAAGAGAAGACGGTATTCATAACACCCTTTGGTGTGTTCTGCTACAACACGATGCCCTTCGGGCTAAAAAACGCAGAAGCCACCTATCAGCAGTGTATGCAGGCCTGCCTCAAGAGCCAACTTGGTCGCAATATCCAAGTCTACATCGACGACATCATAGTCAAAACCAAAGAGGAAGCCGCGTTACTCGACGATCTCCGCAAGACTTTCGATAACCTCGACTGCTACCGGATCAAGATCAATCCGGACAAATGTGCCTTCGGCGTACCATGTGGGCAACTGCTCAGGTATCTCATCTCTGCGAGAGGGATCGAAGCAAACCCGAAGAAAATAATGGCCATACTAGCCATGGAGAAGCCGAAGAACATAAAAGGCGTCCAGCAGCTGGCTGGGCGATCGCGGCGCTCAGTCGATTCATCAGTCGAATGGGTGAAAAGGCACTGCCCTTCTACAACTCCTCCGCAAGGCTGACAAGTTCGAGTGGATAGACGAAGCACAAGAAGCATTCGAAGAACTCAAGCGTCTACTGTCCACCTCGCCAGTACTGGTAATGCCTCGCGAAAAGGAGTCGTTGTTGCTATACATCTCCGTCACCAACCAGGTGGTCAGCACTATGCTCGTGGTGGAGCGAGCCGAAGAAAATAAAGTCCATGGGGTACAACACCTAGTCTACTACCTCAACGAGGTGCTCAAGCCAACAAAACAGCGGTACCCGCACTACCAGAAACTGGCATATGGCGTCTTCATGACGGCCAGGGGACTGCCCACTACTTCTAGGAGCACCCAATCGTGGTGGTGAACGACGCCCCACTCGGGCACATACTCAATAATCCTGACGCTACTGGACGAGTCACGCTCTAGTGCATAGAGTTGTCTCCATGAGACATCACATACGAGAAGCGCAATGCGATCAAATCACAAGTTCTCCCGGACTTCCTCATGCACTGGATGGAGAACCAGCTCCCCGACAAGCCAGAAATGTCCTACCTATGGACAATACACTTTGATAGATCCAAGTGCAAGGAAGGAGTTGCTGCAGGTGTCATACTGACATCACCCCAAGGCGACAAGGTGAGGTATGTTCTGCGAATGCAGTTCATGGCCTCCAACAATGAAGCTGAATATGAAGTGTTGATCCATGGGATGAAAATATCAAAAGCCTGCGGTGCCAAGCGACTCATCATCTATGGCGACTCCAAATTAGTGGTCAACCAAACAATGAATGAGTGTGACACTCTAAGCGACAACATGATTGCTTATCGAGACCTCTACGACACACTTGAAGGGGATTTTGACAGCTGCGAGCTGTGACACGTCGACCGTGAAAGCAACAAGGAGGCGGACATACTCGCCAACATTGGCTCCACCTGCGCCCAAGTACCACCTGGCATATTTCTAGAGCGCATCTACGAGCGCTCCGTCAAGAAAAAAGCTATAGAGCCTAAAGCTAGCACGACAAAGGACTTGGGGGCTACGCCACCAAGCGAGTCTATGGCAATCGACAACATGGAGACTGATACAGGACTCGAAGGCCCCATGGAGGTCATGATGATCGAGCCATCCTAGACACAGCCATATATCACATACCTTCTCAACAAGAGGCTGTTAGATGACCCGACTGATGCGCGTCACATAGCACGACGATCCAAGGCATTTGCCCTCATCAACGGCGAACTATACAAGCGTAGCATCACAGGAGTCCTTCCATGATGCGTCTCCAACAGGGACGGAAGGGCCATCCTCCTCGACATACACGAAGGCACTTGTGGGCACCACGCCGGCAGTCGTGCCCTCGTCGCCAAAGCTCTACGAGCCGAATTCTACTGGCCAATGGCCATGCGCGATGCCAAGGACATCGTCCAGCGATGCAACGCTTGCCAGCGATTCGTGGACAAGCCGCACGCACCTAGCGTGGAGCTCAGGCCAATACCAGTGGCTTGGCCCTTTGCACAATGGGGACTCGACATGCTCAGGAAGCTCCTGAGGTCCTCGCGAGGAGGTTACATTTACCTCCTCGTCACAGTCGACAAATTCACCAAGTGGATCGAAGCCATACCGGTGACGAATCAATCAGGAGCCAGCGCCGTCAAGTTTTCTGAGTCCATCATCTACCGTTTTGGGGTGCCACATAGCATCATAACGGAAAATGGTACAAACTTCACCTCCAAGGAGTTCCAGGAATTCTGCGAAAACCTAGGAATAAACATCTGCTACGCCTCGGTGGCTCACCCTTAGACCAATGGTCAAGTCGAAAAAGGCAACGGCCTCGTCTGCGGCGGAATCAAGAAAAGGCTCCTCCGGCCACTCAAAAAAGCCACCGGTTGCTGGCCAGATGAGATGCAATCAGTACTTTGGAGCCTGCGCACAACTCCAAATAGCACCACGGGTTACACTCCGTTCTTCATGGTTCACGACACCGAAGAGGTTCTGCCCGTAGAAGTGTGCTATAAAGCCCCACGAGTGGTTGCATACAGCAAGCAGGAGTCAACTCTCGCACTCGAAGACTCTGTCGACCTCCTCGATGAGGCATGCGAGATTGCAGCGGAGAGATCAACGATATACCAGCAGAACCTCCGCAACTACCACAGCAGAAGGCTATGCCCTAGATCCTTCATCGAAGGAGACCTGGTCCTGTGACTAAAGCAGCAAGGGCACCTCAAACTCGAGTCCCTTTGGGAAGGACCTTATGTGATTACCGAAGTAATCCCAGGTGGCGCCTATCGCCTTAAATACCTAGAAGCGGAGTCGCATACTCCAATCCCTGGACCGTCTCGCAGCTACGTCGTTTCTACCCTTAGACGTTTTTTACTTTACAAATAAGGCTATTCAGCCATGCTACTAAGCCACACATTGTACCTCGTACTATTCTACGAATAAATAAAGCTAAGTGCCCCAACACTCTATGTTTTTTTCTGTTTTCTGGCAATTATATCACTCGGGGGTTGTGCCACCCTTTACACCTTCGTTCTACAAACAAATCGCACTATCCTGAGTAGCTGACATACTACCAATCAAACCCTTTATAAATACCAACCCAGCTGCAATGCACCTGACAGGTTGGCAAGGTGCTGAGATAAATACACGTCAGGCTAACGAAAGGGAACTGCAGAGTACCACACACTCGAAAATCATACAAGCTAGCAAGCTATTCACATATTAATGGGTATCAAATACACCCGCCACAATCATATAAATTTTACAACACTTATACATCTATGTGCAGGATACAAATTACGCTAATGCTACAAAAGAAGAACATTCGTTTGCTCTTCAAAGAAGTCGATGATATCCTCTGCTGGTCGGTCAACCGCCTGATAGTGCGGTACCATATTCCATGTTATCCATTCTGGTGGCGGCGGCGGTCCAGCAGCAACAGACGTGACATCCACGTCTGGTCGATGCAGCCAAACCAGTGATAGTGCAGCCTTCGCACCTGCGACTAACTGTTGGCGTACGCTCTCGCGGACCGCGCTTATATCCTGAAATTTTGCCAGAAGAGCCAACAGGCTTAAGGGCACAATGTCCAGCAAAAACATCGTCTAATAAATACACTTCAGGCACGACTGTGCTTTCTTCAAGCATTGAAGCACCCGCGATGCGCGATCCTGCAAAGTCGCCAACACGACTGCACGGTCGTGATCCACCCAGAAGTACCCACTAGGTAGTAGCTGCTCTTGGGTTAGGTCATTCATTCGAATAGCCACCAGGTCCTTCTCATCCTGCGGATGGCGAGCACTAACAACTACAAAAAGCAAGACCAAAACATAAGCCAAGGCATAGCCATGAATGGCTAAAGAAAGGATAAGAAGATAGGGAGCTAACATTTAAAGTGCTCGTTCAACTGAGCAACTTCGTCTGGGAGATACTTCTCGCGGGCGGTGGCCTTCTCAGCCTTCGACTTCCACACATCCGCGTTACCACAGATAATGGGCAACTCCCGCTCCAACTGCTTAATACGGTCACGTAGTCGCGAGAGAAGCAATAGCTCCTCCACCTTTGAACGTGGTTGCGCTGCAGTTTCATCGGTGGGAGGAGAGTCGCGAGGACCACTCAACGGACCCTATTACAATCAAGTAAGAATCAAATAAGGGAACAAGGATACATGGATAAAAAGGGCGAGTGCATTCAAACGCAGCAAAGTATTAACAGGGGCACTCCCACAAAGCATAGTCCAGCCAAAAGGAAGCTCAAATTATTACAGATCACAACTAAGGAGCAATCTGCTTGTTTGACTTGGACTTCGACTTCAGGGGATTCATCAAATCTGTGGCAGTCTTTGACGCCACGGACTTTCCGGTGGTAGCCCTAAGCACTGCAGTCTTCGCTGCCTTCGCTCGCCGTAGCTCCGCAAAGTATTTTGCGATTGTATCGATGAGCTGAGCCCCATACTTACCGCAGCTACTAGCGAAGGGAGCAAACACTACCTGCTGACCATCTGCGTCGACATGCATCACCTCCGAGATCGCGCTAGGGTCTAAATCCATGCCATGGGCTTGCACCATCGCGAGTGCCATGGTGGCGCCGACAGACCATTGCGAGTTCTTGAAGTCCATGGGAATACCTTCAATGGAGGATTCCACCAAGTCACCAAGGTTGTCGATTAAGATGGCCTTGGGGATCAGGTCCTCTCGGAGATGGCTCAGCACACCTTTAGCTTTCCCAAGCGTCTCTTGGAGAGAGACACTGTGGTCCTCGACTGTGGCCATGGCGTCAGCCAAGGCATCTGCGTGACGCAAGGTCTAGGCATCGAAGCTTACACCGGCGGTATCTGAAGAGCACAAAGTATCAGCATGATGACAAGGGGCAAAATGCAGGTGAAGCAGCGCAAATACCTGAGAGTGATTTTGCAATTGAGAAAATTTGTTCTACGAACAACTTCTCCCTCTCAGCAGTAGAGGCGTGCATGTCTTCTTCACGCCTCTGTGACTCCTCTAGAGCAGCGACTACCTCATCATGCTTCTTCTCCGCTACGGCAAGCCCCTTCTCGAGGGAAGTAACATGACGGAGAAGTTCATTATGCTCACCTACAAAAGGCAGACCACGACAACACTTGAGTCCATAGATCTCGACACAAAGCAGGGCGAAGAGACAAGTTTTAGCACAAACCTTCGACTGCACAGTGGAGGTTATCCAGCATGGCATGTTGTCGACCCAATGCAAGGATCTCCTCTGCAAGACGAGCGGAGTCCGTTACGATGGCCTGCATCAAAATAAACGAAGTTTCAGCAATGACAAAAAATGCAAAAGCTTAAAATTCGACTCAAGCAAAAAAACGACACTTACGTGTTCCTCCAGGGACTCCAAATATTCCTGTCGAGCAGGCGTCTGTGCAACATTTGGTACCCCCAGTGTGGGGGGAACTCGAAGAGTTGGCGCCGGAGTGGGCCGCCACTAGAGGAGAAGGAGACTGTGCTGCTACCTCCTTGTTCTTGGAGTTTGCGACTCTAGATTCTTTCACAAAATGGACATCGTCGCATGACGATGACGCGTTTGACTGCAAACGTGACCAATGTTACTTTGGAAGGGAAACTTCAAGGAAAACAAGATGAATTTGCAAAATATAAAAACTCACCAGTTAAATTTGTCAAGGTCGAAGGAATCATCTGACGACTCCTTTGGCAACCACAACTTCTTTTGAGCGGGAGGAGCCATGGCGCGTACAGGCACGATGGGAATTGGCTCCTCTACAGCAGCAGCAGGAGAACCCTCCGGCGTTGTCGGCGAGGAAGCATCTGAATCCTTGCAGCGGGAGCACTTGTGAGTCTTGTGGTCACCGGACTCGGGGGCTTCCTCTTCTTCCTCCACGGGGATGGTGGAACCTGACTCGTCTTCTTCATCTACCTCGCGAGGAATAATTCCTTCAGGACGAGGAGGCAAATTGGCGGCCACGGCCCAGTCCTAAGAAAAGAAAAGGCATCAGTAATCAAATGCAACTACAAGAAATCGAAAAAGCAATCGAGAAATTCACCTCAGGTGGAGGATTGCTGGCGCAGAACGGAGGCACGACTAAGTCACCAGGGAGATCCTCCTTGGCGGTGTACTTGGTTAGCAGTCGCAACCTCCTATCCACTTCACTCGAAGAAATGTCCTCCACAGAATTGCGAGTGGCATCACTAGCGCCGGTCTAGCGAAACATCGGGTGTGCCCTGGCCTGCAGAGGCTGAACACGGCGGCACATCCAAGTGCGGATAAGCTCTGCTTCACCAACTTATTTGCCTATGCGCTTCTTGAGGTTGCAAACACGCTGATAGAGGGCCTTTGTCTCTTCGACTTTGAAGGGAATCACAGTGTTCTTCCACAACCTTCTTAGCTTGCAAGGCGCCATCGGATCGAAGAGTGCGAGTCCGTAGTGTTCTCCATCTGCTTTCTGGTCGTGGATGTAGAACCACTTCTCCCGCCAACCTTGGACAGATGAAGTGAGCTTGATGTTGAAGTAGGTGAGATTGGAATCGACGTGGATACCGCAGCCTACTATGTCGTAGACTATAGAACCCGACACCGATTGACATTTGAGATTGAAAAGCTTTTTGAAGAGGCCATAGTGCGGCTCGATTCCGAGCCAGCACTCGCAAAGAGTGATGAAGCAAGCAATATGGAGGATAGAATTGGGGGTCAGCTGATGGAGCTGGAGCCCGTAGAAGCAAAGGAGACCCCGAACAAAAGGATGTAGGGGAAGAGAAAGACCACGAATGATGAACGCAAGGAACATCACTCAAAAATCTGCCGGAGGACTGGGGATTACCTCGTCGCCGGGGACGCGCGAGTTATCCTTAGTGGCAGAGAGCGCCCCGTCCTGGTGCTAGGTGAATAGCTCCGATGACTTGATGATGGACGGGCGCCTAACCCGTTGGTGATGCAAGTCCCCACGCCCTTCTTCTTCCCAGCACCAGCGACGCTGGTGCCCGTGGTGGCGGCACCTCTTTTCTTCTTGGCGGCAACAATGGTGGGCGCAGATCTAGTGGTGGCGCCTCCTTTCTTCTTGCCCATCTTGCGCTGGTGATGTGAGCGTAGGAAATAGTTGGGGAAGACACAAAGCTGGTCCAGTGCCACGGAGAGGATGTGCGCAAAGGAGTAGCAAAAACAGCAATGGCGGAGGAAGTACAAGCAAGAAGAGAGATGTGGGGAATTACTGCATGGTGTGTCTCTACTTAACCTCCTAGCAGATGACATCCAACAGCCAGAAGAAAATCTACCAGACGCGTGGTGTACATCGACATTGACGCGTGGCAAGGGTAAACCACGAACCATCCCCCACTACTCCCATTATGTGCGGAAGTCGAGGAGACGCAGTTAAAACAGAAGATTATGCACGCCCGGTCAAATCCAAGTCGAAAGTGGGACCCACTACTGTTTTGTCCCGTCAAAGCCGCTCACGCGGGCAACTGAGGTCACCTCATCGTCAGCACTAACGTCATCAACTCCAGCAGGAGAACATTTTGACTACTTTAGTCCTTGCTTGAGTCTTCGACTCAACCAAGCACTCGAGGGCTACTCCTAACAAGAGCGCTGGCCGCGCACCCGAAGAATTTTGCGCAGATTTCCAAGCATCATGAAAACCCTTAACTCGAATCAATGATTCGATTGTGGACTACGGGTTACTCCCATAGGGACGCTGGAAGCACATTCGACTGAAACAAGCAAATAATGACATAAGTCGCAACATAATTATAGTCCCTACTCGAGTCTACGACTCGAATAGGCACTCGGGGACTACTCCCATAGGGAGCGTTGGCCGCGCACCCTATGATTATTTTTCTTATACATTGTACTAGTGTCGATAACATCCACACTCGAATGCTATGGCGACTTTGCCTCATATCTTTCCCTACAAAGAGATGTGTCTCCTGGGTCACCTGAATCATCTCCGCGATGGCAAAAATTGGATGTCGCGCTTACAGCGTGAAGATAAGACCTGAATAAGGCCTGGCAACACAACTACTGCGCACTACCAGAAATATATCCGTGCCTGCAGGTGCGATGAATATTCCTTGACGAACGCGTCGAGTGCTCACACTTACACACTGGGATTCAACTCCTATAAGACCTCCGCGGCCTAAGTCGAATTACACCAGCACTTTTTTGAATTCGAGTTCGGGGACTCGAGTTTGAGTATATTGCATTGTTTTACCCTAAGACAGTTAACTAATACCAATACTGTAACATACCAAAACTCTAATCCAAGGTTATTAAGATCAAAATCATCAAATTTGGAGTTAACAAAAAAAATTCCATTTGAAAATCATTAAGCATTCATATGTGTGTGCATTTAAATTAGGAGTTGTTTTGAATTGCCATGTTGAGTGATACATTGATTGTAAAATGATTTTAAGGTGAATTAAACATCATCTAGATCATCCCCAAACAAATCCCAAAGAAAAACAAATCAAAAAGAATAAAATGAGCAAATGGTCATTTGTGCCATTTTAATCACCATGCCTACTTTGGCTATTCCTAGAACTCAAATCTTAACAGAAACAATTGTGGATCTTTGCACCCCTTGCTAGTACAAGTAGTGATGTACCAAGTCCCACTTTGTGATCTACCAAAAACTTTCAAACACTAAATTTAAATGGCATTTGAAAATTGAATCTAGTGTATGTATCAAGATCACACTTATACAAAAACCACTCAAATGAACTCCATTTTCAAATCCCAAGTAACCACAGATGCTTAAGCATGTGACAAACAACTCCACCAAAAATCATCTCAAAATTCAAAACTTGAATTCTTTCGGCCATTTTGTCAAACACCTTGTGTGCAAAAATCTGGAAAAATCACAAACACTAGTGTGAGCAGTGTTCTGGCCAAACTTGTCTCCCACTTTGCAACCAAAGCCTCCCCAGTACACCCCTACCCTTTGCTAGCCCGGCCACCCACTGTGCACACGACCAAATGGTCATGGCCATTAAGGCCGAGCACCTTGAGCACCCTCACCATCGACAGCACGCCACAGCAGCCGCCAATCTCGCCTACCATGTCCAGCACGTCGCTCGTGGTCCACCTCCACCTCCAGGCCAGCCCTAGCCCGCAGACAGAGCGAGGAGCAGCCAAGAACCATCGTGCCCAGAGCCTGTCTGCCATGCCGATGCTGCCCGCAGTTCACGTGATGTCCCCGCTCAACCAGACCCCACCTCGCTCTCGCCGCCCACCTACACGATCACCACCGTCCTAGGAAGCTAACGGACATACTCGTTTCCTCGACCGTGACCCGTAATCGCCGGCCGGCGCAAAGATCGCCGTCGATAGAGGTAGTGTGCACGCATCAACGCTCGCTGCTCCCGACCATAATGCACTGCACGAGCACCACTGTGATGCTCGCCAGGGAACCTCCCACCGTCCTAGCCCACTGTCCAAATCTCTAGCTCGCTGTGTCGCCGCCCCTGTCGAGCTCCGCCCATGCTCCGCTACCGCCTCATCGAGCCTATAAATAGAGAGCTCCCCGGCACCAATTCGTCACACCAACTCCATCCACTCCACCTCAGAAACCTCCCAGAGCCCCACCGGAGCAAGCCATAGTCCGCAGCGCTGGAATTTTGCCGGAGTCTGCCGCGGAGGGAGAAGAAGGGATCCGTTGATCCAGGCCATCTCTCGGGATGCCGCCAGTACCAGGAGAACCGCCGTCCTCGACTTGTTCGTTTGCCCGCCTCGCCGACCCTCGCCGGAGCCCCGTTAAGCCGCCCCAGACCCCCACCGAGCCGCTAGGGTTACACCTCGCCGGCGACCTTTCCGTCGTCGACGACAAGCCCCAGCCGTAGATCTTCTTTCTAATCCAACGGTCCATGTTGCCCCGTACCGCTTCGCTTTTAAAAAGCCACTGACATGTGGGACCCCCCTGTCAGCTGTCCTCAGCACCGCGGAGTGAGACTGGGTCGGCCCATTAGTGTTCCTGCCTTAGCCCGTAGATTCAAATTTAGATTTTTCCTTTTTAACTAAAACTAGATTATGTCCCTTAGTTTAAAAATCACTTCAAGAAGATTTACTGAACCAAATTGAGTGATTCCAATTTTGTTGGAAAGCCTCTGAAAAGATCTATCCCAGCTCGTTGGATTTAATTCATTTAGAGTTAGAGATCTCCCCTAGTAAAAATAACAAGACAGAAGCTTTTGCATATTCAAACATTTTTATAAAATCAACCATAATAGCTTTTGAGTTGATTCCAACTCTCAAAAATCACATTTAACCATACCTATCTGAATATGTAATAATAGTAAGGTTTACATGCAGTGACTTTGGACTAGTACCAAAATAATGCTATATAGGCATTTCTAGTCACTTTAAATCATTAAATATTAAACTTAAACTTAATTAAATGTGATCCAACCTTTAAATCACATTCCCATATGTTAGAATATATGGTGATGACATGTGTCCACATGATCCCATATTTTAAGTGGAGAATATTAAATCTTAGTTATTTTCAATGAGTAGAAATTACTTTTCTTAAATAAAAAGAATGAAGCTAGTTAATAAAACCTTGTGATGCTTGTGATGATAATAGATCATCAAATGTGTGCCCTAGTGTACTAAGTAGCCTAGTTAAGTATTGTTTGGTGATTGTGTATCCCGTATGTATTTATAGACGATAGTACTGACCAAGCTTTCGAGGAGGAGGAGTTCTACCCAGAGGAAGAGGAAGAAAACTTCAACCACCGCACCAACCAAGGCAAGCTATTGTTAGCAAGCTAGAATTAAGTTAGATAACCTAAGCAAGATGCACTAGGCATGCTTTGGTTATACCACTTTGAATATTACCTACCCCAAGTTTTACTTTCAAGCTTTTTACCTTCTTTACTTTACCAAAGTCCCTTACTTGTTTGAAGGTAGCATAAAAAGTATAAAACTTGACCTATCTAGATAACCTTAGATGTCATTCTATGGCATGAGATTGAGATTAGAATCCCACCTTAGTGAACCCTATTAACTTAGTAGCTTAGAGCTAAATCAAAACTTGAGTCACTTTAGATGGGAACACTTGGTGAAAATGAATTGTGAAAACCTTGGAATGATGAGCCATTCTATTGAGATGTTTTTACATGTGTTGAGAAACACAAATGGTTTATGATGATGAAAATGTTGAGGCATGAGCCTTAGCCCTTTTACAAAAAATGATGGTTGGATTCGGATGCGATACCATTCCAATTTTACCGTACAACCACAATACCTGAATTGGGTAAGGCTTAGCCGGAAATTTATATGCATTAGTATTAGTTCCCTCGCGGGAGAGGTTTGAGCTGAGGCTACCTCTCAATGTTGTCCACCTATGCGGTGCCCAAGATGACAGATGGTCATGGTTGGGAGGCCATGCTCATAGGAGAGGTGCTTATACTAGGGTGTGTAAAGGGAAGGTTATGTTTGATTATCTGCATTCTAAGTATGATGATTCAGGGTTATCCCTGACAGATGTATCGAATCTTGTGGTGAAAGTGTACCAACTGTGCAGAGTGTCAAACTATTCGAATAACCGCATCCACGGTTATGCACAGTTGGAGTGGCCATACTGTTTCGTTGTCAGGTGTTTTCAAAATGACTTATGAAATGAATGATGAATCTTGACTTGACCACAACAGGGTTGTGACTATGACACTAGCTTCCCAACTTAAGTGATTCTAGAACTTTATTTTATCTTTCTTTGTTTCTGAACTCAGCTTAGGTTTCAAACTTAACTTTACAAATAAACATAGAGTTAGCATTTCCCACTAGCACTATCTTACTTGTTAGTGGTAGTTTGCGAGTACTTAAAGAGTACTCATGGATTTTGTCCCTGGCTATTCCTATGGCCAGACTATGAAGGAGACTACCAAGATGACGGACAGCAGGACGGCTATGATAACTAGGACTATCTTCCATCGTCAGCATTGCCTGTGCCACTGAAGATGGACCCCACCGCTACGCTTATTATTTATTCCGTTGCTTGTTGTATTAAGACTGGATCATGAGATCCTTTATTCGTGTAAGACCTTATATTGGTTTGTAATGGATGATGTACTGTGATATCCAATCTGTTATGTCTCGCAAAAATGGTAATCCTGGATTGCGATGTATGACATAACAGGCATCTGGGATTAAAAATCTGGGTGTTGACAGATACATCGGATAAATCAGGAACGTATATCAACAATCCCTATGACAGAAAATAGAACACTCGAAAATATGATCAGCTATGCACTCGAAAGACTTCACAAAGTCTCCACGCGAATCTACGATTCCACTGGACACTCGGGGGCTACTGACATGGGCATACCCTATAGGTACTCGAGTTTGGCATATACGGTCCGGATATGGCAGGATCCCACGACGTTACCAAGGCCCAATACAGGATTCGGGTGACTCGTGGAGACTTTGATTGCTTGTACCACAAGACAAAGCTTAAGATAGAAATTTTAAAGGGACGAACCCTAATCTGTAACCGACTCGACCTGCTACCTGAGACCTAGCCTATCTTTATAAAGGCTAGGAGGGGGCGACAAGGAGGACGACCACAACCCTAGTTTCCACAACCTCGCCAGATTGCATCTACGCACCCCTGTAACTTTTGACTCCCTCGATAATTCTAAGAGCAGACAAGCAGGAGTAGGGACCTCTACGAGGCCTGAACCTAGGTAAAACTTGTGTCCGTGTGTGCTTGTTTGCTAGCTGATTGATGCCTCCAGCGCTCCCTCCTTCTCCAAAACCCAAGTCCATAACAATGGGCATTGACGAGTTAAACCCTCGTCAACTACGTTTATGTCCTCATCATGATTTGCCTGAATGGTATTTATTGGATATCTTTTATGGTGGTTTAATTGAACCTAATAAAATTGAACTAGACACTTTCGCGAAAGGAGCCTTTATGAATCTTCCTATAACTAATGCTTGGGCTTTACTTAATAGAATTCGTGATCATAGAGTTTCATAGAATTTTGGTCTAGGAAGTGAAGGAGGCATAGAAATAGAACATGATTGTATTCATGACTATAATAAAAAGGGCCATGTTAAAGAATTATCTAAAGAACTTTACTTGGATTCAGATCTTGTGTTACAAGTTGTTAAAGATTTTATAGATCATATCAAAGCACCAAAAGAGGGTTTGATCAAGTATGATCCACCACCCGAACCTGAGAAGAAAAGAGAAGTTAAAGCAACACTGGCCTCTCTAGAACCAACATATGAGATACCTTTCCCTAACACTGCACAGAAGCATATTTTTGAATATGAACAGGTTAAAGCAGTACAGGAGAAAAAGGAAGAGGAAAGTATGCCAGAAGTCGTGGAACATCTGGAAGAAATCAAAGATGAAGAGGTAACCAAGGAAGAAATTATGGCTATGTACACACACTGTAACATAGTTAAACTTGATGAATATACTTATGTATTGGTTGAAGCGAAAACAAACGTAAAAGATGTGGGTAAGCCTATTCTTCCCTGCATATTTAAGGAAACCTCGCATTATGGTTTATGCGATCTTGGCATCAAAGTTAATGTTATACCTTATGATTTCTATTTAGAAATAAAAGAAGAAATAGAACCGGCTACAATTGAAAATACTGATATGACAATCATGTTAGCCAATAAGACTCTTAGAATTCCAATGGGAGTAGTTGAAGATGCAACTGTCACAATTGGCAACAAAAACTTTCCTATAGATTTTGTAGTTGTTGATATGCCAATTGACACTCTTTGCCCAATCATATTTGGAAGAAACTTTTTGAGTGAGGTAGGTGCCTATGTTGATTTCAAAAAGGAGATTGTGTCTCTTAAGCTTGGGGAGCGGAAAAAGAATTCCACTTTTCTAAATTTAAAGTCAGGCCTCCACAAATGAAAGAACAAGAGAAAGAGAAAACTATTGAGGAAATGTGTAACATCCTAGCATTAGAGCTTAGAAATAAGCTGAGTGTGGTGTGTGCATTGCATTCATGCATAGAAAATCCGGATAATTTTTGCGCTTTTAGATAAAACTTGTCAAAGTGATTGAAGCTTCTCTTAACTTGGTGGAACTGAAGTAGATCATCAAGTTGACTGCGATAAGTTTCAATATGACCTTTGCTAAAACCTTATCTTTGGGTAGTATAATTTGATCTAAGGGTAGATCAAATGTAATAAAACTAAGTCACAGCACCCTACTTAATAAGGAGTACTTGATCTTCTAGAGATCATTACATGGTATTCCATACCACAACTCAAGGATGAATACTTAATATTCTAAAGATGATATCAAGGTATTACCTACAACAAACCCTGAATACCAAGTTAAGTATATAACTTAGGTAAATAAACCCCATAACTAAACCTTGAAACACTTGTTTGCCATAATTATTTATACCATGGGTATCATGGTAGTTCTTAAACATTAACTATTATTACAAATAGAGTAGGAAAGGAAGTTAAGCCAAGACCATCCAACACATACTCTTAATATGATATTAAGAGGTGACATTCCTATTTAACCAAGTCCTAGTGTCAGTTGATCATCATTGTTGAGTAATCAATTCTTGACCTAGAACTTATTGACTCATAGCCTTTGACCTATTATATTAACCTTTCAAAGATCTTAAGTAAATTAATAATAAGGAGGAACTAGATATGGTTGAGTGTGCCATCATCAATGGAATATGATCCTTAGTGTAGATCAAACCATTGGATGTTGGAGGAGTTAACTAACTAGAAGAAGTACCTAAAACCAAGAGTTAAGCTAGTAATTGAGGAGCCTTGAGAAAGCTAGTAGTATTTGTGTATCAAATTATAATCTTGTTAAGCCAAGTGGGTATAAACTTCAAGTAAGTTTTCTTAGCAATATAAGCCCTATAGAGAGACTAGTATAAGTCTACTACTTGATTGAGTATATATCTTGATCAGACAATTAGAAGCCCAAGATAAGCTTGATCAAAGGTTGGTGGTCATTATTCTTAAGTCACTTGAGAATAGATGACCAGCTGGTAAAGAAGAGTTGTGAGTATACCAAATTAGGTAAAGCCCTAGTAAGCTAAATCATCTAGCTTGATTATGAGAAGTCAAGCTAGAGTATAATGAAGCATATAACATAAGTTGTAGGAGTAGTTGGAAGTATAATAGTTTAACCAAGGTAATACAAGAACAAACTTGTATTATGGAGAGTAGTACCATACCTATACTAGAGGATTGATATCACATGTGATATAGAGAGGATAGTAATCTTGCAAGCCTTGGAAATAGATGCAAGGTAGATATGAAGGAGTTTATAGAATGAAGTTAATAATAACTACTTTAGTGAAATTACCTGAGAGGTAGTTTAAAGATGGAAGTTATATATAGAAGAATGAAGAATGAGAGTTATTGAAGTGGCATGACCATGTCATCATATTATGATGAATATGGTGGAGTCAGATGATTGTCTTATTTAGGAAGATGAGATCTTTGTGAATAAGATAAGAGAGATATATAGAGTATATTTAGGAAAGGAATTCCTTATCTAAAGATAACCTTAGTGAGGTATTAAGGTAAGGTTTTTTTAGAAGCCTTAACCAAGATCACTTTAGTAAAGCAATCCCAATAACTCACTTTAAGTGGAGAGGTTATTCAGGATCATAAAACATGGTGGCAATATGTCTAGTCTTACTAATCATCCATGTTTCTAATTGAATATGAGTTATTAAATCCTCTTAAAACCCATATACCTATATTTGACTAAACCTTAGTATCTCTCTACCAATGATTATTATTGATTCATCATTACCTAACCAAAAGTGTTCTGTGGTAATTCTAAACTTTACAAACCAAGTAGAATTGGATTTGGTGAAATCGCCAGATAGGGAGAACCCTAGGATTCAAATCACCATATTATAAACCCAGGATTTAAACCAACATCTAATATGGTTATTAAAAGAGGTTAAATATACATAAATTCCATGACTATAACTCACCATCATAAATCATTAGCCTCTTAAACCACTACTAATACATTATTTTAGTGGTAATACAAATCATTTCTATAAGATTTTCTTATAGGAAGTAAACCCTAAAACCCTAAATTATATGTACTTTATTAAATAAAAGAATCCTTCATAAAATAACACATTGTGTATACACAATAAGAAATATAAAGGAATTGGTTATAATTCACCTCTATCATATATCCCTGGCTTATAAAATTTCTGGATATTTAAATCCCTGAAGAAATTCAAATTTAAAAAGGTTTTGTAAAAGAAGAGAAAACAGAAAATGAAATTGAAAAGGAAAAGGAATAGGAGAAGTGTAGTAGCCTAGCCCACGGCCCAGGTCGTCTTCGCTCTAACTTCCGCCCGCGTGTGTCCTCTAGAATTTCTCACTCGCTCTACATCGGCCCAGTAGCAGCCCAGCCCGGGTACCTTTTCGTTCTCTTGCTGGCAGGTGGGCTCGCTCGAGGAGAGCGACCGTCTTATCCCTCCTTCGCATGATCGACAGCGCACCAGCAAGCTCCACGTTGCCGCCGTCATTCGAGACCGCCCCGGACGCGATTGACCAACCTAGAGTCCTGAACTACTAGCGTGGAGTCCGTCCTCACTTATTCCATCAAGATTCGCGCCCGAATCGAGCTCAGTACGACCACCGCATCTTGTCGGTCCTCACCGTCGTGCCGTCATGTCAGTACCCGCCGCACCGAATAAAGCCTCCGCCTAGAACCGCATCGATCTCCTGGTCCATCCTCATCCTCTCCATTCATCTCTCTCACTCTCTGTACTCCACAAATCCACCGATGCCGCCGCCGGTGAGCTCCAGCTAGCCAATGATTTAGACCATCTCGAGGTCCAAGGAGTGGTCTAGGAGGAGTGCCCTTGCGTGTTGATCATCTAGGATAAGTGCAAGGTCAAGGGGATCTCGGTGGAGGGTGAATTTCACTGTTTCTTCTTGTCGGTGTTTGCCGGAATTCGTGACGCCGCGCTCATCTCCGGTCACCATCAACCTCACCGAGCCCACCGTCATGTCCAGGGTAAGAATTCCCATTGATTGGTACTACCTACATGTCCTAGCTTAGGCCGTAGCTCTAGTTCGTCGTGTCGCTGGCGAGCGCCGTCGCCGGTTCTCGTCGATGCTATTGTTCCGGTGCCCTAGAGCTTGTGCCAACTATCTAGTACGACTCGCCATCTTCTGTAGTGTCGAATACACCCCTCTGTATCGCCCCTAGTGCCAGAAATTGGTGGCGCCGCCGTGCGCCAGCGTTCAGCCGCCGTGTTCTGGCGTGCTGGCGTCATGGTCCAGCCGAGTGACATCACCCCTTACCCAATCAACAAGGTTGACCCGGTCAGTGCCTTGGTGGCATCTGACGTGTCTCTGACCCCACATGTCTATGACTCAGGCTAGGTTAGATCCGGGTGTAAAAAGTATTCCTTTGTTTAAAATTCAATAAGAAATGAATAAACAATATAAATAGATTTTAGGAATTTAGGAAAATGATTAAATCTTAGAAATTGAATATCTTTTGTTTTATAATTCAGAAAAGTATGTATAATATATCAAAATATTCAGAAAAATAAAATCTATAATTTAACTTTATTAACAAACATTATTGTGATAACTATTTAAATAATTATTATTTAATAAAGATTTTATAAGTAATAATACTTTGAAAATTCATATTTTAATATTGGTAAATAAGAAAAATATAAATAATATACAAAATTCTTCGAAAAACAAAATCTATAGTTACAAACTTGTTTCATTTATTTTTGTGTCACTTAAATAAATATTTATTATTTATTTATTTTTTATAAAGTGATTAAACTTATAAAAATCATATCTTATTATTTAAAAATCACAAAAATACATATAATGTACCAAAATGATCACAAAAATAAATTATACACATTAAAAATATCATATTTCTTAATTAAAGTCAAATAAAAGTTAAAGGTCTAATAAATCTTATTTTAACCCTTTTCTTTTATTTAAATTCCTTAAAAAAATATAAATCTTTACTATTGCCTTTACCATTATTTGTTTAAAGTCTAAAAGTGTAATAACAAATGCAAGTTATGTTTAAATGAAGTTAATATAGGTCTAACCAACTCAACTTGTGCTCACTAAAACTACCATTTAAAATTAAGTAAGTTTTACTCTCCAAAAGTATTTTATCAATTAAAAAATCAATAAGAAATAATATATTAGTTATCAAATGAATTCTAAACACTTATAAAACCATCAAGCTCATATTTACTAATCCCTTTACTAGTATGGAAAGCTACCTAAATTTAAAGCAAGTTTTTAAGTAGTTTAAGTAATGCCTTATCTATGCTTATAAAAGGTAAGCATTAATAATAAAGTAAGTCTATTCACTTATAACTTTAATAACACACCACCTCATCAAGTAATAATATTAAGTTCTAACTTTGTGGAATGTTAAGAAGTCAACCATCTATAATGCGGTGCCTTGTTCAAAACATGAAAATCTTCACCACTTATGCTATGATTGTTTAATGTAGTAATGTTTTCTTCTTTAATAATCTTAGCTAATAAGAAAACCCTAAACTGTTAGCCTTAAGTCTAAATACTTTTTACTTTGTAAAGTAATATTTTCCTCAAAAGTTATTCTTTTAAGAAACATTAAAAGTGATCCTTAAACACTTATTTAAAAGCTCTAATTAATTCTTAATCTTGCTTAAGAAATATTTCAGATACCGGGACCCAATTGAGTGCTTTAGTATTGCATACTATTTGTTGTGTTTACATATTGTTTCACATACTCTCACAAGCCTTAATAACAAGCACAAGTGTGAATTTGATATAAAAGTGCAACACATTCCTAAGAACTCATCAGAAACTCCAAACCCTAGATCAGATATGATTAGTCCGGGGATTCGCGTTTATCAAACTGCATTACATTACTTATGCATAATTGCATCTTGCTTCTTTAAACATTAGTCCTTACCGGACCAATGATGTTGTTTACAGAATTTGGATCTTCTAGTGTCTGAAGACCGTGAATGCATAATCTTGCAACCACAAAAGGCAAGTTCACAACTTGCTCATGTCCTTTGATAATTTTCTATCAAATGCTTGTAACTCAAATGTTGTCATCACCTGCATTCCAAAAAGGTCAGAAAACACTATTTTCATAATAATATGATTATGGATTATTTACCAGATGGTAATAATCTACTGATACAGTTCCAGTGGTAAAGGAACATAATATCTAGGACTTAACAACCAATGTCGCTAGTGATACTAGCGTCGTATATTACGTGTCAACCATGAGATTTGGAATGGGACAGAGAAGTTATCTGGATCTTCTTCCTTTCGTATGGACGGATGACCTTATCGTGAGGCTGTTGATTTCTCGTGGAGTTCTAGAGAATCCAGCAGATGGGTGGGACCCCTTAGTTCCCCGCGAGCTAGGTCTGTGCATCTCTGTCTAGGTCTGAGTTCACCATAGCTGATGGTGACCGCCAGACAGAGCTACGTACGGAGTCTCCGAGAGGCTACCCAACGAGTAACCGTGGTAGTTGTCTTAGGGGATCATGTCTTCATGCGGGGTCGCGGAGAAGGGCAGCGATTAGCTTGGATCTTAAGTTGGGACTCAAACCATGGAAGTTTGAACGGGGACATACTCCCAGCTCTACAACAAAGCTTAAGATATCTTGTGGGAAAGTGACGCACCTTTGCAGAGTGTAAGAATTGTGACATGTTACTCCCTGTTCCGGGAAGGAGCTACGAACGCGGCAGGAAAGGAACCCCACAAAGGTTCTGGTCAACCTGTGAAGGCTATCGAACATAGTTTTCGGAATAAAAGCATCCTTTGAAGAAATGTTTACGAAAACCTGCATTGCCTACGACCTTTGGTCTATGGCTGTAGAGATAGTGCATCATACACTCCTTTTTAGTGAACTTGCTGAGTACGCTCGTACTCAACCGTACCTTCTTAACCCTTGCTAGGTTCTAAGCCGTTGAAGACGGCGTCAACATCAATTTCTGCTCAAGAAACCATCATCGACAGCTCAAGTTCTTCAATAAAGTCAATGAAGTCAACATATACATCAATCAAAGTGAAGACGAAGCTTCTGATTAGATAGGAGTAGATACTCTAGCCATAAAACCTACTTCTGTAGAGCATTGCATTAGCAGCAACGGCAAACCAAATAGTTTAGATACTAGTCTTAGTTGCTAGATAGTTCTAAGTTATTACTTCTGGTTCTTCTTTGTAATAAGTTCTTTCTCTCTCTTTAACCTAGAGTGTTCTATGGATCTTTTGTAAAGATTCGAGTTGTAATCTATAGTCATATCTTGGACCTACTGTGTTTCTATTGTACCACTCTGAGGGATGTAATACTAGTGAACGGTGTTTCATGCAGTGGTATGCTGGGTCACCGCAAAATGGTAGCTCTTTTCTTTAGTAATCAAGAAGAAGAAATAAACGAAGACTCAAATTATGAAGAAATAGTCATGGAGGACAAGTCCCTAGAAGAAGTAGAAGATGAACTCTATTCACTTCCTATTATAGGGCCTCCAACTAATGAGGCCTTCGAAGAGCCAGAAAAGAGAGGGGACGAGGAATTACCACCCCCAGAGTTGAAGACTCTACTAGATAATCTTAAATACATATTTTTAGACGATACAAATAAATTTCATGTTATTATTAGTGCTAAACTTTTGGGAGAAGAAGAAGAAGAACTCATGAAAATACTTAAGGAGCACCGCAAGGCCTTTGGGTACTCAATGGATGATTTGAAGGGCATTAGTCCCATGATAACCGTCCATCGAATATTCATGGAAGAAGGTGCTAAACTAGTTGCGAAATTTAATAGAAGATTGAAGCCTGAGATGAAGGAAGTGGTAAGAAAAGAAATTATATGCCTACTGGACGCAGTTATAATCTATCCTGTTAAAGAAAGTGAATGGGTAAGTCATGTTCATTGTGTCCCAAAGAAGGGCGGTTTTACCGTTGTTCCTAATAAAAACAATGAATTAATACCTACTAGAACTATTGTTGGGCATAGGATGTGCAGACTTCAGGAAATTGAATAAAGAAACTAGGAAAGACCACTATCCTTTACCGTTCATAGATCAAAATTTAGAAAGGTTAGCAAACAACAATCATTTTTGCTACTTGGACGGATACTCTGGTTTTTCTCAAATAGTTGTTCATCCTGATGACCAACTTAAAACAACTTTCATTAGTCCTTATGGTTTACATGCTTACCGACGTATGCCTTTTGGTTTATGTAATGCTCCAGCAACTTTTCAAAGATCCATGACTGCTTTTTTTGTGGATTTTATAGAACTGATAATGGAAGTATTTATGGATGACTTTTCTGTCTATGGAACTCCGTTTACTAGTTGCTTGGATAATTTCAAAAGAGTTTTGTAGTGTTGCAAAGAAATAGATCTTGTTCTAAACTGGGAGAAGTGCCATTTTATGGTCAAAGAAGGCATAGTCCTTGGACATAAGGTATTAGGTAAGGGAATTGAAGTGGATAGAGCTAAGGTTGAGGCCACAGAGAGAATGCCACAACCTAGGGATATAAAAGGTATAAGAAGTTTCCTTGGTCATGTGGGTTTTTATAGAAGGTTCATTAGAAATTTCTCTAGAATATCTAAGCCTTTGACTAACCTCCTACAAAACAGAGTAAGATTTAATTTTGATGATAAATGTCTTGTAGCCTTTGATAAACTCAAAATTGCTTTATCCCGTCCTCCTATCATTAAACCACCTATCTGAGATATGACTTTTGACTTAATATGTGAAGCTAGTGATGATGCTGTAGGAGTAACTCTGGGACAACACATTGGTCGCGGATTTAATATTATACATCATGCTAGTAGAACTCTTAATGGTGCTCAAAAGAATTATCATAAGAAAGAAAGGGAACTATTTGCTGTATTTTTCTCTTGTGATAAATTTTGTTCTTATATAGTTGATGCAAAAGTAAGAGTTTATACGGATCGTGATGGTCTAAAAGAACTCCTTGAGAGGAAAGACCATAAGCCGAGACTGGTATGTTGGATTCTTTTACTTCAAGAATTTGAGTTGCAGATTATGCAGAGGCAGGAAATAAACATGTTGGATGCAGTGTCCATATTTTCCCAGCAAGACACCAATCTTATTGAGAGGAACTTTAATCCTGGTGATTTTCACTTACGAGAATTATTCAATGAACTAAGGTCAATTCCTCCAAAAGAGAAGAAGTATTTGTTGTTGGAGGAGCTTGCCATCCCCTAATAAGTAAACGGTAAGTTCAAGGTAAGTGTTCTTACTCAAATAAGTGATTTGTTTTCACAGATTTTACTTCTAAATTTTTTGCCTTTAAATTCCTCGTGTTTTACTGAAGTTCTAGAGGTTTTTACCAACTATACGGGCGCAACTATATGACCGGAGGAAAACCTCCCGCCGTATAGTTAGTCGTTAAACTCTCTGTATCTTCTTCGTGAAATTGTTTTGATGTCTGGATCTATACGGGCACAACTATACGAATGAAGATAAAATTCTGGTTGTATAGTTGGTCGTTGAACCCTCAGACACTTTTGATTTTTGATGTCTGGATCTATACGGGCGCAACTATACGATCGGAGATAAAATTTCGGCCGTATAGTTGGTCGTTGAACTCTCACGGACGTTCGATTTTTAATGTCTGTATCTATATAGTCATAACTATATAGCCGGAGACAATATTCCGGCCGTATAGTTGGTCGTTAAACTATCAGACATTTTCGTTTACCCTTTCGTTTTTCATTGATACAAAAAAACGTTATTGTCGGTTCTGAGTCGTAATTTAACCGACCTGGACTTGAGATATTTTGGAAATATCTTCCCGGAACCAACTATACGGCCAGAGCTATACGGGCGCGCCCATATAGTTGGTTGTTACACGATAGGACTCCTCCAAATCCGCGGTTTCTTTCCGTGTTTCATTAATATTCTTTTCTTGGGCGAGAATTTGGTGTTTCTCGTGAGTTTTACCGACCTTTGACCCCCTTATATATCGTCATTGTCTCTCTCTCTAATCATAATCTTCAGGAACAAATCTAGCAATGCTCTATCCCGTGCCAGGTCGTGGGAAACCCATGGGGCTCATTGCTCCTTCCAGGGACCGCTCTAGCAGCCCATCCATGGAGGACGATGACGAGGAGGTGGAGAGGTTTAGCCCGGGGTACAAGGAGTACGTCGAGCCAAGTTTCTACAACAACGATTCCGATGATGATGTGGTTGATGTCTACATCCATCGTGATGTCTATGATCCCTCGGAGATCAATTGGGCGGCAATGAAGAGGGCTCAACAAGAGAGACAAGATCGCAAGACGCATGGAAAAGGACGTGTGGAGATAGTCAAGTTCATCACCACGGATCACAGGCCGCACAAGCGTAAGGAATTACCTAATATTGGTGCAGGTGCTAGCAAGAAAGCCAAGGTGCCACTCATGAAGCCTACCACTGGTGCTCATATGAGGGTGAAGCCTCAAGAAGAGTGGAGGAATGGTTTCCACTTCCCCGATCCATCAATTATGGATAAGGAAGAAGAAGCTGTTCCCAGGACCAAGGATTGCGTGTGGGCACTAGAGATATATCAGAAGCAAGAGCTACTCCATCGCATTGAAGTCCGTCACCGCCTCAAGGAGATAGAGAAGAAGGAAGATCTCCTCCCAATGGTGACTAAGCTCGTAGATAGAGTGGACACTTTGCAATCTGATTTGCGCAGATGCTATAGTTGCATCACTGCTCTGAAAGATACCAAAAAGAAGCTACGCACCGCGGTGTTACATGCCATGGCACCGTCGTGATCTACAATAATCACGGTATCAAATAATCGCAAGGAATTATTTGATCCCGCCTGGCTTGATTCCAAGCTCTGGGAGATCTTTAAGACCTTGTAATCTATCTTATAAGTTTTACATTACTATTTTAGTCTTGCATTAGTTCAAACTAGAAATAAAGTTTGCATCATTATAATTCCCTTCAGGAATAGTCGATCCCTTTTATAAAATTCCGAGTTTATTATCATATATGGAGCAATATTGAGTTTGTGTTTGTCTTATTGGATATATGAATGGCTTGAGTATAATTTTACTTGCACTTGATGATAGCAATAGGATTCTTCCACACCATTAGTATTAATGGAACATATAAAAATAATTTGGTCAAAATGTTATAAGTCTACGGTTTGATTTACAAAGAAAAATTATCTATGCAGTTAAGTTGAAAAAATAAACCTTGAATAGAGGAAAATAAAAAGTTCTATCAAAATAGAGTGAGAACAAGTCGAGGTAGAATTTTCAAATCATAAAAATGCTTCATATACAATCAGAATTTTATAATTGAGATTGTTAAACTTTGAATTCGTACATGAAGTGGAATGTATGGCTAGCTCCTTTGCACATTACTTAAACAAAAGTGTGAGCATATACACAAAAGAGAAGAAAAGAGAGAAGAAAAAGAGCGAGTGTGCACAGAGCAAATAGGCATACACCACTATATTGTAGTATGACAAAGAGACACTTTTGAGATTTTGAATCCCAAGTGAATATGTTAATCCAAAAACACTTGGGACTACCTTGCTAACTCATTCGGTCGAACAGAATACTTTTACATCATGTTGAGATTCATTTTTTGTGATCTGTTAAATGCTAAGGTGTGGAAGCCTGCTAATATTATTCGAATGGTTCGATTAAGGTACTATTCATGAACTTATTCCTATGTATCATATATGATAAACACATGCTGCAACTGCCTCATTTATTTTATCGACTCAGCTTCATGAATATGAGGATCACATCCATTAAGCTAAACTTTCTCGGGACGAGCAAGAGTCTAAGCTTGGGAAAGTTGATGAGTGCATATTTGCATCATGTTTTATATTATTATTTTGCACTATAGATTAGGATCTTGGTATTTTACGGCGCTCGCGTGCATATTTTATGTCTGTTTTCACCAGGATCAGGACATATGATGGATACAATGGACACAATTCTTACAGCAGTTGTACTAAGGAGAAAAGGAGTCAAAAACAACGTAAATTGCTTATTTAGGAGATATCAATAATACCAGAAGAAAATCCGAAGCGAACAAGGCATACAGATGGTTTAACGACCAACTATACGGCGAGAATACATTTTCTGGCCATATAGTTTTTCCCGTCGTATAGTTGGCACCGCTACCGTCTCCTCAAATAGTTTCACCCCGTGCAACTGGATCAGAGAGACGACATACAGAACACCCATAAATCGCTGAAACCTCACCTCCGGAAGGCATCTAGAGGGGAAACTCGTCCACCGGGGATCCATCTTCGCCCTGCTTAGATCCGGGAGGCTAAGGCATCGATCTTCATCATCAACCGCTGCATCACCACCATCTCCATCCATTGCATCTATATCTTGTCTAGATCTTGTTGTAATTTCCATACTTGTTGTGGATTTATAAAAGTACTATTCATCTATGATAGATTCCATTGTTTTTGCTATGATGTTGACTGCCTCCATGTCTGAGTAGATCATTATTTCTTAGGGAGATGGAGAAACCCTAGTATGAGATTGAAATAAGATGAAGTTTATTATGACATTCATCACTATGACCATGTGTTAGATTGTCTTCATCTTGATGTTGAGAGAAGTCGACCTCTCAATATTTGCCTCTCATGGGGACTTGATGGAGGGAACTACTTGTTGGTAGACGGAGGTGTGTTAGCACTTACAATGACTATAAAGCTGTTGGCACCCCTTACGTATCAACTTGAAAATCGAGGAAACTCACGGAACACTATCCATGTCATGGGATACGTCCTATGGGATTAAGTCCCTTAATAGCACAGTAATTCGATTGATGTCGATTGCTGACTGTTGTGGTTATGAGGATGATGTGAGCAGTGGTTGCTGCCTATTTGTCCAAATACGGAGTTCCTCCCACACATACATAGTTGAGAATGTTCATGATAATAAGCTTTACCTTAGCTCCTTATAATGCTAGTGGTGTATCCGCTACTCCCTGAGAACGTCTTTTCTCTATTGTAGTTCCAAATCTGTCTTACATACGCGATACTTACTTTCTGTGTTCAGTTGTTTTACTTTACTTATTGTTGCTTTTATACAAAAATCCCAAAACACCTTTTTACGCAATACTCTCATTTTATCTTGTCACTTAGAACTTTATTTAGCATTTCTATTGTAATTTTTATTTCAAGAGTTATTAGACTTCAGACTCCTACTCCATGTGGGATCGATATCTTTATTTCGAAATTAGCTACAAACAATCTGTACACTTGCAGTCATCATCAGTCACCACACCTCAAGGTGAGTGTTTTATTGTGTTCCGGGGGAATTACGCCGCCGCACCTCTCCAACAGAGTTTAGCTTCTTGCGAAGTAAACTTCGGGATAAAATCATTGTCTCCACGTGCCTAGATTATTTCTATACCCAAACTCTATACTTATGCATTTTACTTTGTGATAGCATTTGTGTTTGAAGTTATATATCTTGCTATCACTTAGTGGCATGTCTTGCTTAGCATAAGTTGTTGGTGCACTTAGTTGAATGTAGCATTTTAGTTTTTTTGCTTGATAAATTAAACACTAGTATTATTATGTATTTATTACAGTCAAAATTGTAATTGGTTTAACTCTCCTATTCACCCCTCCCTACGTGACATCCATATCTTTTTAGAATGCAACACACATATATTAGGTGGACTAAACACGTTGAACCATTTTATCAGTATGTTCTCGATCCTCTAGTGATGCTAATGTGCTGAAGATCATCACGTTGAGGTCGAGGGCGAGGAAATTCTTAATTTTTAAGGTATGTGTACCCCTATGCAAGCCAAAAGGGCCATCATTTGCAAAAAATACACCTTTATTTGACCTAATCGAAGATGCAAAGTGTTCAGTGGATGCTAATTCTGACATCTCAAGATTCGAATTTGTTATGTTATTACTTAAAGCAAAGTCGATTGGAGATGACTAATGAAGTGTTTGATGCAGTTGTGAAGGTGTCCAACGATTCTTTCCCTAAGCAAGGACCAC
The DNA here is from genome assembly GCA_916181665.1 of Avena sativa. Classification (NCBI taxonomy): domain Eukaryota; kingdom Viridiplantae; phylum Streptophyta; class Magnoliopsida; order Poales; family Poaceae; genus Avena; species Avena sativa. The sequence continues at coordinate 449,589,196 of OV702295.1, read as the reverse complement.
AAAGATCCTTTTATGGGATTAAACAATGCATTAGTGTACTAAGACTAAGATATGATACGATTAATTTTTGCAATCAAAAGGTGTACTATTTTAGAAGGATTATGACAAACTCCATAATGTAAGGGATCAAGATGGCAAAATGATGATAAAAAGAAGAAGGTTACTTGTAAAGTTCTAAGACATGTTTGACTTATATTAAAATTGTGGAGGTTGCTTGCTTCAAAATATTCATTTGAAGAAACAAGATGGCACAAAATGATTCTCCAGCCCGATAATTACTTACTGATACATCCATCTAATGGCGATGAATGGAAGAACTTTAGAAAGAAATATCCAGAATTTGCTGCAAATCCAAGGAGCCTGAGACTTGTCCTGAATAGATGGATTTATCTCATTTGGCAACATGAGTAAATCATATATTGTATGGCCAGTACTTGTTACAATTTACAACTACCACCCTAGGAATTCACTGATCAATCAAATTGCTCGCTGGATTTTACTCATCTGAGGTTCCAAATCTCAGGGAATGATTTAATCTATTAATGTAACCTCTTGTAGAATACTTGCAAAAACTATGGAAGGATGTTCTTACTTAGGATGTGCTTGCAGAAAACCTGAAGATACCGAGTTCCACATGTGTGCTATTATACTACGTTGCACCCATAATTATCTAGGTTATATCACTATTTTATGCAGAGTGTCAGTGAAGCTACAAAACAATACCGGTTTCATTGGCCACCGGGTTTTCTTTCAAAAGGCCATAGTTACCAAAGGAACATAAAAACTTAAGTTTCACAAAAATAAGACTGGATATAAGGATACACCAAAATAGTTCATTTCAGCTGAGTTGCACACGTATCTAGAAAAGATCAGAAATGTCAAACCAGAAAACCCATCAATTGTCACAGGAGGTAAAATAAAGAATATGGAAGCTGCACCGACAGTACTAGCAGGTGCCAAAAGGAAGAAGAGAGGGTAAGTAGCAGCAACTACCAAAGGGAAGGAAAAAGAATGTGTTAAACTGAAAATATTTTATAAGCATAGGGTCACTCTATGGGACTTGCCATATTAGGGAGATAAAAAGTTTTGATATAATGTTGATGACATGCACATAGAGAAAAAGTATGTGATAGCATTATTTGCACATTACTCAACATTCCATCCAAGACAAAAGATAGATGTAATTCTAGGCTTGACTTTGAAAAACCCACCGGTTAACAACAACTTGAAATTTCTTCCTCAAGAGATGGTGAACAAAGGCGGTGAAAAACATTACAAATTTCGAGGGACAAAATTTACATTGGCAATATCTAAAAAGGTAATATTTTGTGACTTCATCCCAGATGTGAATTTCCCATATGTTTCTTTCGACAATACAAATATATCAATAGAGGGGGACAAACTCCAAGGACTAAAAAATCATGATTGGCACATCCTACTGCAAAGGCTTTTTAGCTCTTGCATTATAGGTTTAATGAGCATGGATATGTACAACGTGCTTGTAGAGTTAGTATTTTTTACGGAAATCTGTAGCAAAACTCTGTACGGAAGAGTTATAGCTGTGCATCTACCTGAAGAGGCACTATATAGAGGTTCGGTACCGTATGGATGGATTTATTATATAGAACATCGACTTTGCACTTTCAAGAGTAGTGTTAGGAACAAAACTAAAGATGTGGTTTGCATTGCATGCATATATTGGTGATGAAGCATTTATATCTTGTTCAAGATTCATTCCTCATCGCATAGCGATATTCTGGGTGACATAACCGAAAAAGTTAGAAGATCTATTTTTAACCATCGTGTTTGCCTAGTAGGGAAGATAGACATAGAACATTAACACAACATGAGGCTGAAAAGTTTGTTAAGTGAGCATTATTCATATATATGGGTCCTCATATATGAAATAAACATGTAGCAAGGTATATTCGGTTATTTCAAGTATCCAAAGAAAAAAGATTATGTTGTATCAATATGTGGGGTGGGTTTTAGAAATAGTTTACGAATAAGAGCGTGGATTTTGTACTTGTACACATGAGTATATGACCTATCTTGTCCGTTGGTCCAACTTTGAGATCCTCCATTAGTGTGCATGCATGGACATTTTGTTTTTGATCGTTGATTTTTTCATTCCCATCCATTCATGCTTTCCTCTTTTTTCTTTTTCCTCGGTATATCCCACAGAACCTTGTAGCCTTTCTGCCTAAGTTAGATTTACATGCCCATCCTAGTTCCTAGGGGAGAGATCATGAGAAGAGCTGTCTCTTCCAATAAAAGTTGTCATAGATGCCATTCTTTTGCCCTCGCCACCCTAAAAAACACCGTCTCACCACCGGCAAAACCTAGATTTTTTCTCAGTTGCTGTTTAGCATGCCATTGTTGATACAACTTAATTCTTCTTGTTCTCTCTCAGAGTCCACCCGGCCAAGGTACAACCACCTCCTGGCTCCCTTCTCTCGCAAAGTGCACATCTCGTCGAAGGCTTCCTCAACGCCGCGCTCAGAGGACGAAACCGGAGCTAGGCTCCCTCACGCCACCATCTTGGGGAAGTGCCCCCCATGTCGCCTTTGTCCCCTCCTTGCTCTGTGTTAGACTGGCGACACCATCTAAGTCAGGCTACCCACATCGCTAGTGGCCAGATTTCGCGTTCCCAAGCCACCGATTGTTCGTCATTGCCTAATTGCCGACGCAACAAAGTAGGTCTATATTTTTCCTTATGAATAATTTAAAATCTTCAACTAAGCTCTGACACCATCAACTCTCATTTATTGGTCTAATAAAAACTTTAATGACGTTCCATCAATAGTGATTTCGTTAATTTTAAGACCTAATCTGTCGGCCAGTCTCTCGGAGATATTTATAAAGATAGGATAGGCATGTCTACTTTTCGTAGGTGAGAGTGAGTGTGTGTGCGTCGTATTCTAAGGTGTCGTGTACCACCGACTCTAATTTAATAGCTCCTAGAAAAAGCTCGTTATTCAACAGATATAAGGATCCGAGGACGACTAGACAGAAGGTGGGTCATTTTGTAAAATCCTGTCTCTGACTGTGAACCCCGGAGCCTCCCGAAAGAAAAGAAAAAGGTTCTTCGCGGGGGCCGGCGCCGGCGCCGCCTAAACCCCCTCTGCGGCTCCGCCCGAGTCGCCGAATCTGCCGCCCCCAACTGCGGCCGCAGCAAAGCTCGTATGTGTACTCTCTCTCTCCCCTCTCTACTGGACTGTGTGTTTAGCTAAGACGGGATTCCCTGCTTGGATTGCCCTGTCTTTGTTCTGCAAAATAGAATCCAAAGTAATAATTTTTTCTTCAATATCGGTCCCAGCTCCTAGTGGTAGGGCTATCTCATACCAATACTGTGATGCTGGTCCTTGGATCTGGACACGGCGGCGCATAAGCCTCGGTCCCCTTTGTGAAGATTTGTTCTTTTACCTTCTCTTCTCTCGGTTTTAGGATTAGCAGGACAATGGCGTGGCTGGTGATGGGTTTCCGTCCAAGGCATAGCAACTATTGCTCTTTCTGTTAGCCGATTTGGGAACCATTTGTCTTAACTTTGCTTGAATACAGTTCTGTAGCGTACATGGCATGATGGATAGTCCCTCGATCATGTACAAAGAATACTAATGGGAGTAATATTTTCTAGGACTTTTTTAGGGATTGCAATGGAATGTATTTATCTGGAAGGGAATAGACTGCCTCTGTCCCAAATTAGATGTCACAAATTTGTCTAGATTCACATGTATCTATACACTAAAAAGTGTCTATAGGGGCAAATCGCCAGGGAGGGAGTACATTATATTGAAGTTTTTCTTTTGAGAGCGGAACACTAAAGCTTTCCGTTAAAACGACGCACTGGGCAAATCGCCAGGACATAGTTCAATTACAGACTGAGGTAAATGCGCAACCCAAACATCACGGTTCCCCGTTCCCGTTCACATTCCCTAACAGAGTGCCTTGCGCCACTAACTGGCGCGCAACAGAATTACAAGACCTTGGGCACACAGATATATTTCGGCTCTCAAAATCAACACCCACAGGGATTTGATCTCTTTCCAGCAGAGAGGAGATCATAGTCTTCCGAGGTGATCGCTTCCTTCAGGCTTGATGTGTCCATATCCAGAACCACCTTCTGCAGTCCATGGTTGCTGTGATCTGCACTGCCTGCAGTAGCACAATAGCTTCAGCACGAAAGCTGCTTGGAATCTCCTGTAGCTATCCTTGTCCCGTCACGAGCGCTTCTCCTTGGTCATTCGTTACAATGAAGCCCCAACCCCCGCATTTCAGCGCTTCATGGAAAGCCCCGCCGGTGTTGATCTTTAGAAAGTCTTGTGGTGGTGCCCTCCAGAGTCCATACTGCACCCTGCTTCATTCTCGTAGTCTTTCTTTGCTTTCAGGTCTTGGTAATCTTGCTCATGTGCTGATAGAAAAGGAAACTTCTTCCATGGATCTCGTTTTCTCACCAGCTTATTCCTTTCTGACCACCAAATCAACAAGAGACAACACACCGCTAATTTCTTAATGTCTGCCATCTTGAAGATTTCCTCCAGCAGAGATTTGGGACTTGGACAATCAGCTAGAAGAAGCCTCTCATCTTCTAACTGCAAAATTCTCCAAATTGGCTTCAGCCTCTTGCATTTGCAGAGAAGGTGTTCCTCCGTCTTCGTCCAGCCTAAAACAGAGAGGGCACCTGCTATCTATGTCCAGACCTCTTCTCTTCAGGTTTTGCCTCATCAGCAGTGTATTAGGGGCTACCCTGCAGAGAAAGTGCAAAGTTTTGTTTGCAAGGGAAGCCCCATAGTTTCTTCCAGTCAAAGGCTTGAGAGTAGTTTGATGTTGTTGGCAAAACTCAAATTGATTCCAGAGCTTCACTGTCCCGAGCCACTTTATATGCTGATTTAACTGAAAAGAGGCCTCTCTTCTCACAGTGCCAGGCTGGTTGGTCTTCAAATTAATCATGTACGGGTATTTTGATAATTTCCTGCACATCTTCCTGTCGAAATGTCTGATCCAAAAGGCCTCTATCCCACGTGTTTGTTACAGGATTGATTGATTCTTCTACTCTTGTCACCACATTCCTGCCCTCCCTCGAGATCACCTTTCTAGAGATGCCTATCGGTATGCAAGGATCATGCCAAATATTATTAGACTTCCCATTTCCTACATGCCACACAATTCCTTTATTTAAAAGATGTATGACTTTTAAAATACTCTTCCAGGAATATGACATTCCTCTGACATACTCGGCCTTTAGGATGCATCCATTCGGGTAGTATTTTGCTGACATGACTCTAGCATGGCAGCATTGCTATGTTGAAGGAGTGAAGGTTCCTGAAACCCAAGCCACCATCACTCTTCGGTAATGATACTTCTTCCAGCTGACCTAGTGGACTTTGTTCTTTGTATACATTTGGTTCCACTAGTACCTGCAGATCAATGTACTTAACTCATCACAAAAAGTTTGGGTGAGATTAAAACAGGCCATAGCATACACATCTTGGGCCACTGCCTTAATTAGAATTTCCTTCTCAGCTTTAGAGAGCAACTTCTCCTTTCAGCCCTGGATCTTCTTTTATGTAACTGAAAGTCTTGCTCTTTGATTTGCCAATATACACTGGGAGGCCCAGAAACAAGGGCAAATCCTCGGTGTTGTTTAGCAAGAACACAGCTGAGTTGAAGAGATCCCAAGTAAAGTCAATCCTCAATATAAACACAGGGGGTCACTTGGGGAAATATCTGTTTGGCATGAACACTTCTCATAAACATCAAGAATTCGCTGCACTTTTCTCGCATTTCCCTCTTCCGCTTCAAGAAGTAGGAGAGATCATCAGCGAACAAAAAATATCTTAGGCTCCGTTTGGTTCGGCTGTGGCTGTGGCTTTCTCGGCTTATAAGCCCAAAGCCCAACCAAACGGCAACCAGAGCGACCACTCTTTTGTCGAAAGCCAACCAGTGTCACCGTGAAAGCAACTCAGGAGGTGCTTTTTGTGCTTTCGCGGTCAGCCCCTCCGAGTTTACCCCTGCGTTCGCAGTTATTTACCCACCAATGCCGTTGGTATTAAAAGGAACGAGCCCTCTAAATTTCTCCTGTGCCCCCAACACCCCTGAATCGTGTCCCTCCGCTGAGATCTGGCGACTAGAGTTGTGCCGCCGTGACCTGTTCGTTGTCCCCGGCGAGCCCCTCGTCGCCCACTGGTGCCCTCCCAAGCCACACCCCTCTTCCCACAGTCGTCCCAAACTCCCCAACGCTGGCCTCCCCTAGCGTGGCCCCTCCCCCGGCGCCGCCATGTCCTGATCTCCCTGCAGATCCACGACAGGAGCTCGAAGCCCACCGTCGTTCGCCCAAGCAGCTCCCGGCGGGGTGGCCGTCGATGTTCCGTCGATGTGCATCTTACCAGGGATTCAGTCCTGCCTCCCTGCACCAGGAACTTCACACATTTTGATGATTTTGTAAGTTTTTTGTACTCCGTCATTAAGTCTGTAAGCTGATTCACATATTGGGAATGCAGACTTGATCGCTCCTTGTAATACGTGGCTTATTTCTGTAGCCAACAGAGCAAATTATTTATGTCAATTGAGGATAGTCTGTAGTCCGTACTGGAGTTTTTTTTTGTCTTCTGACCATTCATCATATTGAGTGTCAGAGCTATGCTTTTGTAGATTGATGTGTGCTTACACCAGTGTACATTGTGCCACATTTGTATTAATCAGGCTATCAGTTTTGCAAGTGAGCATGTCATGTTGTTAGTCATATCTGCGGATGGCTTGGAATCCCCACAACATAATTGAACTTCGGAAGAAAATATCAATTGCTCAGGCGAATAAGTTATGCTTTCGAAACTACCGAGCTAAAATGTTTTTCCTTATGGTCTCTAACAACTCTTAGGCAATAAAAGTATATTAGCTAGTGCGGTATCCATCATTTTTAGTCAAACAGCGTGTGTCAATCAATCTGTTTGGCTTAATACTCCCCCAAGTCAACTCTTCTTGGTCAAACTCATTAGAATCAAGAAAGGGAGGGTTAGAAGCGTCTAGCTTATTTTTGTCTCTTTTACCGCAGGAAGTTCTCCAAAAGTATGAAAGGCTGACTCGAAAAATCGATCAAATAATCAACTAGATAATGCGTTAATAGTCGAAAAATTCCATCAAATAATTAGCTGGATAATGTTTCAGTTGACTACAACATGATTATTTACAACTAAATAAACCTCTCATGACATCCTTATTCTTAAACAGTACGTTAACAATCTTTCAGCTCTTTAGGGGTATTACTATACTATCATTTATGTCAACAGTCACAGTTCAGACAGCTAGTTGCCAAATGGCTTTACAGCTTTCTCACAGCCCACAGCCCCACAGCTACTTCTCCACAGCTGCTTTCAGATAAGCCACAGCCCAACCAAACACACACTTGCACTAGGAGCATTGTTACAGATTTGAATACCTTTCAATCCGCCATTGTTTTCAGCTTCGTGTAACATATTGCTATATCAATGTTGTTATTACCTTTTTCTTTTGCAGGGGCAGGTTTTGAGGTGGATTTGATCGAGATGGTAGTGGCGAACTTTGGTGGTTGGTCTACCCACTTGGGTTGCTCTTTTGCTTGTGTCCTCACTCGGTGGTTTTTCTTGCTAAGCGCAGGTCAAAATTGAAGATTGTGACGAGGATGGTGCCATTAGTGCTGGTGCTAGGGTTCTCAGGAATGGTGTCGTGGACCCGCATCCCGATCCCATACATGCTAATGTTAAGGAGGAGGTGAGGTTTGCCTTGAAACCTTGTACTCCCTCCGTTTCATAATATAAGATGTTTTACCTTTTGTGAAGCAAATGTATCTAGACGCATTTTAGTGTGCAGGTTCACTCCGAATCTACACACCAAAAGGCATCTAGATACATTTGTTTCACAAAAGCCAAAACATCTTATATTTTGGAACAGAGGGAGTAGTATAGAAGCATGGATCAATATATGTACTATCTGCATGTATCATATCACCGAAACACAATGACTTTAATAAATATAATCATTATAAATTTGATGCTTGTGTTGGATGTAATCTGCATGTTAAGAATTAGAGGCACTATTAATGATACAGTTGATTTGCATGCTAGTGCTTGAGAGTCGGCGGAGTGTTAACAGAACCTGTAGATATATTGCAAGTAGAACCAGAGAATCACAAAATTTGCAGGATTACCACAGTTATTAGACATTGTTCTTATCCTTGATTATTTTTAGTGAAGCTCTATAAATGGCATGATGTTCTTCACTCTTACCATAGGAAGATCAGCCAAGCTCTTCATCAAGCTTAAGGTCACAGTTTATTGGTATGGGATTTTCACCAATTCTGGTTGACAAAATGCTTCGGAAATATGGTATGCTATCCTTAAAATGCCTTAGCCAAATGCCTTTTGATCTACAAACTAATCATGGACATATTTCTTATCCAGGTGATCAGGATTCTAATACTATATTGGAGTCTCTTTTATCTCATCCTGTAAGTGATTCTTATTTCCCATGCATTTTCTGGTTTATATGTTAGGAATTGTAGTGTTTAACACTAAGGTTCTTCTTTCATAGTTAAATTCTTCCCTTTCCTAACCAAGACTATTAATGTTTTTCTGCCTTCTATTATGCTTTATGTTTTTGAGTTCTTGATTGAATAATTTGCTGTCAGTACCTCCTTTTCACAACCATTAATAGATAACTGCATCTCTGGTATTAAAACTCACATGGAAAATTGTTTAGGTTGGTAGTATTTCAATATTGATATGGAAGCAAACCTCTTTCCTTGGTGTTATCTTTTTTCTTGCACAGAAGTATCCTCTTGCTTAATTGCCACCATGTTTTACAGGTCCTTCACATGGTATTTTTGTGTATGTTTTACAAATCTTGAAATTTTCGTTGTTGGTGATTCAGATTTTGTTTCTTCTACGCGGTTATCCTTCATTTTCTGCACTTTTGCTAATTCCTAGTAAAACTTTACTTTGAGGACATCTGGAAGAAGTTAGACTGATGCCTTTTTAGAGGCTAATTCTCATTGTTGGCCTTAAGCTTTGGTTTCTTCTATGCAGTATTCCTTCATTTTCTGTACTGTTGCTTGTTCACAGTGTAACTTTATTTTGAGGACATCTAGAAGAAGTTAGAATGATGTCTTATTTAGAGGACTAACAGCCGGTGTCCAATCTGGCATTCTCATCTTTCAATTTTCAGTAGTGTGTGTTACATATTGAGAAAGAGAACCAAGTTTATTCTCTTTGAATTTCTCAAATTTGCTTTGTTATAGGCTCCTCAGAATTCTGGGTCTGAATCTTCAAGTTCCTTGGGGAGTCTTTTTGATTCTGATGATGAAGAAACCGGTTTTCCTTCAGTGTCTAGGATAGAACCTAACCAAGACATGAAGGTGATCTCCTAGCCCAAGCTGTTATCATCATATCGTTTTGGATTCTTTAGACCAGCCTTCTGAATGTTCCTAACTTCAGCCGGAGCCAGATTCCTTCTTAGAAAGGAGGTCATATTTACTTGGCACAATGAACTTCTCTCATGAAGAAGTCGATTTGGCTTTCAGCCAGTTAGGTATGTGATTCTGCATTGACTTGTAAAAGTATCAAACTTATTATTTTCTGATTTTTTTTATTGTGTAGTGTTGTTATGTTTAGAGCAATGTAATAAATTATAGTTGTACCAGTACCACACTCTTATAATCTTATCACAACACCGTTTGTTTAGAATATGTATCCAGGACAGTTTAGATGTGTTTGATAATGATTTTGTTCATAACTTTCATAAAGTGATACTCCAACATATGCTAAATTCAGGTGAGGAAGCGCCGCTTGATCAGCTTGTGGATTGCATTGTCACTGCTCAAGGAACAGGTTTCTCCGAAGGCATGGAAAATGGCAATGCTACAAATGAGGTTTTTTCCATTGCCTTTTGTTTTCTCCAGTGGTTGCTGTTTCTACCACTGAATCTGGGTCTCTGTAGACATGAACTAAACTTGGAGCCAGCCATTCCATGGACCCTCCACTATATGGATTACACTGTCAAGAAACTGTTGATATAATTATGTTGTTTATGCAAGTTAATAGTCATTACTCTATTACTAGTTTGAGACCAGAAATTACATACGGGCTAGCTCAGGAAAGGGGCTTGTACTATATCCACATGATTCTGAAAAGTCTGTCTTATATGGTCCCTATAAAATCATGAGTATCATCCCCAGTTAGCACCTTATTTTTGTGGTTTTGTACTATGGTTTGCATCACCATGTGCTTTAGGTTGTGTATACACAAGAAGCTTGTCCAGCAATCAGTACTTACTAGTCTGCATTATATACATTTGCTCGTTAGCAATACTAACAGCCAACAACTGCAGTATGAACTTCAGACAGGATTGCTAACCTAAATCATGGTTGTTGCCTGTGTTTAGATTTTGGTATACTTTCTTCAACAGCTTGTATATGTTGGATTCTTAATCATATATACAAAGGTCAGCAAGTAGCGGACTGGAACTTTAATTTTGAAATGACACTTTTTCAGGAAATCGTTGAATCGTTGTATGGGGAAATGGACAAAATGGTTTATTTGCTTCGGATGGGTTTTACCGAGGAGGAAGTGTCATCTGCCATTGACAATTTTGGTATGTTTTCTTTTAAATTATTTAATATTGTTCACTTCCATTACTACTTTTATTTCATGTAATTAAGTTCTTCAAAAGATTGTTTATGATAATCAGCGGCTAAATACCATTTAGGCAAAGCACACACTTTTCGTCCTTCTAGCAAGCATTATTTGGTGTAATTTATTTGGTCAAGCATGAACGTTTTTTATTATCTTTTTACATGCGTACTTTTTATGTAACATAGCTCTCAGGTATACTGACATTATCAGAGGCTAATTGGGCATTAAATTCCAACTGATCTTAAGTATCAAATCTCTTATATGTATGGCATGTGGAGTTGTGGACACATGCTTCCCAAGCACATACGTGCAGAACTTATGAAACATGATGCTAGGATAGAACCACAGTTGCAGCCCATTTTGAATGCATCAGTAGTATGCCATTTTCAAGCTGACGAGTACATGTTTTACATGTAGTATACTACTGTTTGTCTGTTCTGATGAGTTCCTACAAACCCTTAAACGTCATGTTCCTTACTCTTTTCAGGTCAGGAAGCAAGAGTTGAGGAGCTGGCTGACTCAATTTTTGCAAGACGTATTGCCAATACCATTGAGCAGAAACAGGTAATTGAATGACATTCATTTCTTGCTGATACAGACTTGTTCTTCTAGAGCGTTGATAGAATTCATCTTGTATATAATAAATTAGTGTAGATTATTACAACAGACTAGCAGGTTAGGTCTATTTCTTGCATAAACAATTTCTATGATGTTCGTTATGGTGTTTTTAGTTGGTTTCCTAGGTTCTTTTCCATGATTAAACTTTGTGATTTACTGAGGTATTTAACTTTCTGATTTAATAAGTATGTGCTTTGTAATCACTGACTTCATTATTCATATGGAACACAGTATCTTATCTACATGCGTTATGGAATATGGATACAAAATATATACTCCTCGTTTCTAATCAATCCTCATATGTTCTTTTGTACATAGGTCAAAATTGAGTCTGAATTTCTAGGCGAAACTGAAACTGACTATTCAGCATCTCATCGGAGATTGAACTATTATGATGATGATGACGATGACAACAAAAGGGTTAAAAAGGTGAAGCATCTATTCGGAGATGATAGAGGAGCTTCAAGTAGTCGTGCTGTTAACACTCCATGGTCAAACGGCTGTGATGGGTCATTTCGTAATGGGTTTCTGAAGGAAGAATTTAATGAAATGCCATCAGGCCCTCGTGCAAATCTTCGTGGCAATCTTGCCAAGCCTCCCTATTTCATCTATGGAAACGTCGTCAACATCACTAAAGACACATGGCAACAATTGTCAGGTTTCCTGTACAGAGTACAACCTGAAATTGTAAACAGTCAGTCATTCTCGGCTCTGTCACGAAAGGAAGGTTATATCCATAACCTCCCAACAGAGAGAAGACGTGTTGTGGGCCCAAAGTCACCGATGACAATCGAGGATGCAATACCTTTCACAAGGCAGTTTTGGCCATCGTGGGACAAGAGAAAACAGATTGCTGGTGTTACTTTAGAGGTGGAAGGAGTTGAAGAAATCTGTGAGAAGTTGGGAAGAATGATAAGAGATTCACGTGGAACTCCTTCAGAAGAAAAGCAAGCTCAGATTTTGCACCAGTGCAAGATGGCAAATCTTATCTGGATTGGTCAAAATAGGTTAAGCCCTCTGCATCCACAACAACTGGAACGGATATTAGGTTATCCATCTGACCATACAAATTTATTTGGTCTAAAACCAAGAGAAAGAATTGCCGCTATGACATATGCCTTCCAAACTGATACCATTGCCCATCTCTTGTCGGTTCTAAAAGACATGTATCCAGGTGGGGTGAAGGTACTATCTATCTATAGTGGAGTTGGGGGTGCAGAAGTCGCTTTGCATCGTCTCGGTATTCCGCTGAAGTGTGTAGTGTCCGTTGAAGATTCTGAGGTGAACAGAAAGATTCTAAAACGGTGGTGGGGAAAAACAGAGCAGGCCGGAGAGCTGAGACAATTACCTAGCGTTAAGAAGCTGACAACCAACGTTCTTGAGAGTTATATGCGTGATTTTGGTGGCTTTGACCTAGTTGTTGGTGGAAGCTACAAGTCATATGGAGGTGGCACGACAGTGAGTGCAACCATGGGCATGGACTCTGGTCAGTTCTTTGAGTATTCTCGTGTTGTTAAAATAGTGAGAGGAATGCATGGGCTGAATTAGTTGTTGCTGGACATCATTTTGTCCTTAACCATCCATCTTCAGCAAGGTGTCACTTATTTGCCTTGTTCAGTTCTGTAGCATCATGAGACTCGTAGATGGTAGGATGAGTCGTACGCTTTGACAGCTACAGAACTTTGTACTCTCTTTATCAGTGAATGATGAGCAAACTATCCTTCTGTCCTTGTTAGCTGCATATTAACAATTAATCTGTGGTACATGAGTTATCCTTTTTACTTGGTTGGTTTGCTCATGTTTTTGTGCTGTTTCAAGAATTAAAGTTGGTTTTGATTATATAGATGTTTGATAACATTGACAAACTGGAGCAAAGCAACTCTTTCTTGTTATGCTGCAAGCCTGCAAATTATACGCATTTCACCATTTGTTAGTGTAGAACAGTAGAAGTATCCAGTTCTGTGTTTAACTCTGTTTGGAAAAATTACATGTGAACTGAACAGGGTGCCCGCTGTTTCTGGTGTGTCATGATGATAAAAGAATTTGTTCGCAGTCACAGCCATGATTTGTGTATGTCTATATGCTGATAAAAGTTTCTTGAAAGCGAGTTGATCGCTGTGTGATTTGTATGTGTCTGTATGCTGATAAAACAATTTGATCATGGCCAAGAACCAAGGTTTGGCTGATGTGCTGGGATACAGAAATGACACAAGCGGTTACAGCTTGCTGGTTTTGAAGATTTGTCAAGTTATTCAGTCTGTACCAGAGAGAAAATTATTGAAAACTGGACAATATCTGAGAAGAATGATGAGCTAACTATCATTAGCAGTATGCGCCGCTTGTATGTGTGTCTGCGTGCTGATTTTGTTTTTCACAGCCATGACCTGCGTCTTGTATGTCTCGACAGACTGATAAAAGGGTTTGTTCATAACCATGATCAACCATAGACAGCAATATTGTAAGCTGCTGAGTGTTGACCTACATATTCTGTGATCATCTCTTTATCAGTTTAGAAATGCTCAGTACCCTGTTCAGTAGCTTCCAACAATTGTATATGTAAATTTGTGTGACATGAGTAGTTTCTTCATTGCCAAGGTATGTACCAGATAGAAAGAAAAAATGAAACAGTCTGATCAGTTGGCGACTTGTATGTGTCAGCATGCTGATAAAACAGTTTGCTCATGGCCAAGATGGCTGATCTGCTGGGAAACAGACAAGAGATTGCAGCACGACGTCTGCTAAAAATTCAAGAACTTGCTGGTTCTGAAGATTTGTCAACTTATTCAGTTTGTACCAGACACAAACATAATATCAGATATTGGACAGCGTCAGAGAAGAATGTGACAAGTACAAATGAATTTATAGCCTCGATCCATGAACAAATATCGGACGAAACATTGGCCGAACATAGGGTGCATCCTTCCTTGCATGGTGCTACACAAACTGATACAGGAGCTCAAAGGAGAACCATCAAACACTTGCCACCTACTTTACATAATCATGGGTGATTTGTTACATCGGCAGTAGGGGGGAAAAGAATACACGACATCCATGAAAAAAAGAATAATAATCACATGCATCGCCGCCTATATCCCACGTGTCTGCAGGCAATCTCAAACTCCTCAGGTTTCTAGTAGACGACAACTGGATTGATTCTGAACTAATCTTCAAGCCATCCTCCGGTATATCACCAGCCTACAAAGGCACATTGCTTCCGAGCATGTTCAGGGATGAGCTTCACCAGGATGTCCATCGGCACGCCCTTCAACTCTGTTCAAATCCAGCACGCCAGAGTTCAAGATAAGTAGGCTGATGCAGGGTTCTGAACTTTTGATTAACGCAAGCAAGTTGATACTGCAGACTTACCATGGGACTTGAAGTTAAAGAGGGGAGGAAGGAAACGGCCATTTGGCAAGCGGGTGTTTGGATCACGGAGTTCATCGAAGAATGGATGGATTAATGCTTCCAACTGTAACAAGTAAAGCAAGTAGCTATGTAAGTGACAAAAACTACAGCGTGCAAAACAGTGTACGTTCGTATGATACAGCGATGCAAAAGCATTTAACACAACAAGCATCGACCAGAACTCAAACTTCTCCGGAAAACAGTATTTGCTCAAACAATGCAGCAACACTCACAGCGGTTGACCGAAGGCTTGGTGAATATTGCAATAGTCTGGAAACAAGATCTACTGCCTCGGCAGGCATTCTTTTATGGAAGATCTGGTGGAGGGAAAAAATAGTAATGTCAGACTGCAACTTTTAAGACAAATGAAAGTCTAACTCAAGGTTCCTACCTTGTGCCATGGGTGAGCTTTGATTTGAGGGAATTTGAACTCGGTATAATTTGGATTCATGCACTTAATTTCTTCTCGTGTAGGGGTACCTAAAACCTGAGGGAAATGATGTAAATAGGAGTGAACACAACTGACATGCAGTAATTTCCTTGGGAGGAAGATTGTAAGTTTACCTTGATGATCTCAACAAGCTGATCAACACCACTGTCCCCAGGGAATATAGGCTATTGAAAGAGAGAGAGCAGGTCTTAGGCAGACAGATAAATAAGCAAGCTGGATGGTCCAATAACCCCATGTAAATTGTGCGATCACTCACCTGTCCTAGAAGGAGTTCAGCAAGAACACAACCAGCAGACCAAACATCAATTGCCGTTGTGTATTCAGTAGCGCCAAATATGAGCTCTGGGGCTCTGTAGTACCTTGAACAGATATAAGAAATATTTGGTTCTCCTTTTACCTATCAAGAGTACAAAAAAATTAGGCAACACGAAAATGTCAATACTGTGTGAGTGCGAACATCAGATAAGTGTGTGATCAGACCAACACTTTCGCGCTGCCAAAGTCACATAATTTCAACTGATGAGTATGCGGATTCACCTGGCAAAACAGAAACTTCCATTAAATCATCTCACCACCAAAATTAGTGCTTGAATACACATGAAATGCTTTAGGAAGTTTTGGATCAGTTTGTAATGTACACACCAGAAGATTCTGAGGCTTGATATCTCTGTGACACACTCCAATGCTGTTATGAATGTATGCCAACGATCTACATATCTGTCAATTATAATAAATTTAACAAGTTATGGTCAATGCAGAGTAGTGCTGAATAGATACCAGATTTTGGTCTGACCAACCATAAACTTTACCTGATACATGTATAGTTTTGCATATATCAAGGGCATGCGTTGGTTCATCTTGTTGTAATGTTTAATGACACGATGAGCAGTCTCCGGCACATACTCAAGCACCAAGTTGAGGTAAAGCTCCTCCTTCTCAGTCTTTGAGAAGAAACAATGCTTTAAAGCCACAACATTTGGGTGGTCAAGAACTCGCATTGTCTGCAGCTCACGGTTCTTATACCTCTTGTCTTGAAGAACCTTCTTTATAGCTACCGTCTCACCAGTTTCCAGACACTTGGCCTATGCAAGATAAAGAAGTTGGGGCCATCAGCCATTACCAAATAAATATAAACATTTACATAAATTAACACACCGAGAAACTAAATAATAAGTACTAATTTGTCCAGCAACAAACCTGGAAAACAGTTCCAAATGACCCATTACCTACCACGCGCTCAGCCATGTAGCTAATGGTCTGCAATGCAGGATGCATAACTCAGCAAACAGAACATATTGAGTTACAGAGACAATTGCAATGGCAGCACTTATGTAGATTTTTTTTTCAAATACCTGTTTTGCTTGCCCATTTCTTCCCTCAATGCTTGTGACTATAATATGCCCTGGTTCCGTCCCATTGCCGTTGACTACTATATCTTCAGGGTCCTGCATTGTTTAGAAAACCAAATTAGGAACTGGTCACCAGCCAGAAGACAATAGCGGTGAAATGGTCAACCACTCTAGGGACATTACCTGATCATCCCTTATGCTCATATTGCTCATCTGATTCGGAAGACCAGCATCACCACTAGTACTCGTGTCATTCCGAAAGCCCACAGAAGGACGCACCGCACCAACCGAGGCCATAATGTGGTAGAATTACCTGATATGAGGTGCAGTCTACCTTTCGATATGCACCGTACGTGGTTAACCTGCAAAGGGCAGCATTACTGTGAGTCAAAAAAGGCAGCGGTAAGTCGATAGCCTAAAGAAAAGACGTGTTAGAAGGCCGTCCACTTCTAGTTCCAGGCAACTTCTATTGTTTGATAGTCTTTTGAAGATGCTGAAAAGGTTGTGATTGTTATCGGAGATTGGAGAGCGTAGCCCAACAAAATTCGCATGAAAACAGTCGCTAGCTCGATCATCGCAAACATGAAAGCAGTTGCTAGCTCAATCAAATCCTCAGCGCAAACATGAAAGCAGTCGCTAGGCTCGATCGAATTCTCACCACCAACATGAAAAAAGTCAGGATTAGACTGTAATTTGTACATATCGTACCGACCTTTTCTAATGAGCAATTCAACTCTGATCACGCGTGAAAGAGACTTCGAACAATTCTACGGTAGGCTTAGAAATAAAAAACGCGACGCGTTCTCGATCCAGATCACCACATTTTCCATGGAAGCCAGCACCCATCGTCACCAGCTCCTGCCACCATCCAAGAGTACGCAGAGAAACAAGCAGATGAGGAAGCAGCCGAGCTGCGGGCCCCAAATTTGCTTGACCACAACAGAAAAGGAAAGGAAAACAGACACCTATCCTCCGAATCGAACGCGACACATCGCCGAACGCCGCCGCTCCCCCTAAGATCGCCGCAATCGGGAACCCCTGCTTCCTCCCACGCCCTGGCGCACGAATCCCGCCGGAATCGCCGGATCCAAAAGAAAACAGAGTATGCGCATACACGGGGTAGGATTGATTGGTCGATCAATGGATCGATCGATTACCTGCCGGATGAGAAGGCCTCCCCGATTCGGAGCGGAGTCCGGCTGACGCGGGGACGAATTGTTCCCCCTCCCTCCCCAGCCAGCTCCGGCGCGGGACGTGGGGGAGGATCGGAGGAGAGGAGGGGGGCGGCGAGCCAGGCGACCGACCAGAGCAAATGCAAGGGAGAGGAGCCAGGGAGGAGTTGTTTTAATACGGAGGAGAGAAAATATAAAAAAAATCAAAGTGTTTTTAGCTGTTTAATTAATTAATTTAATAGTTGCGCTGGTTTATTTACTCGGAGTATTAATTATTGTCAGCTGTCCCTTTGACCGTTGAAAGGTTCCGGGTGCCGCAGCGGCTTCCTCGTGTCATGTGCTGTGGGGCCGCTATTTGCAACTAAAAACGTTTTGTACGCCTAGGGGAACCATAAACTTGGAGTTTTTTTTTTACAGAAATATAAGTCATTTTAGCTTTGTAAATCAAATGTATCTAGATATCCTTTAGTATATAGATTCGTAGAGGTTCGAACTGAACCTATACACTAAAAAACATTTAGATACATTCATTTCACAAAGCTAGAATATCGTATATTTCTAAACGGAGGGAGTATCTATTAAAAATCATCAATAGAAGTACAAAGAGGTCAGACATAAAAGTTTTACAAATAGTTTTTCAGATCACCCAGCGACGATTACAATTACTACCACGACTGCCGTCCTTGCCCTTCCATCAACGGAGCCAACCAAAGCTTGTCGTAGTAAAGTTTGTTACAGCAGACATATATTAGGTCGTTGAGCTAAGACCTCAAAGGAATAATGCACCAGAGTAATAATTGTCGTCATTGATGACAACCATAGATCGAAAGAGCAACAATGTGGTCAAAAGACCACACAGATGATTATGGTGGAGTGTGAAGCGTGGAAGATATCAGAGCTCTTCCGAGGAAGGTGTTCGGCTTTTTGCGCCGCCAATACCACTTTGGTTGCGAGAGGGAGAGCATGCTTGGAGTGAGGGTTGTCACCCTTTGTTCCGCATGTCGATGTTTTAAAAGTTGCCTACTGAGACTTCTTCTATGATATGTGATACACCTGAATTTCAAGGTGTTTTCTAAGAAAAAATACCTTCCTATTCCTGTCTGTACTCTATTTTTAGTACTCCCTCCGATCCAAATTAGTTGACTTGGATTTGTTAGATTCGATTGTATCTAGACATGATTTAGTATTAGATACATCCGAATCTTGACAAATTTGAGTCAACTAATTTGGGTCGAAGGAGGAAGTACATTAATCTTAGAAAACATGAAGGGCCATAGTTGTGAGCAATGCCCGTTTCCAAGTTAGATACAACCTCTTCTTCTTTTTCTATGTTCTCCCACCTGACCTCACCTCCTATCTCACGTCTCACGTGGCAAGCCTAGGTAGTACCGCTTAGCATGTAAGCACCATCCACGTCGCAATAACGTTAATTTCTTCTGATAGCTCTAATGCAATATGCTAATACGTGTCCCCGACTGCGTGGCAAGAGGGCCAAGTCATCGTAATCCCAAATCAAACTAAACGGTACTATACATTTCTTGGTACGTGGAGGTTCAGCTCCGACTCCGGCCGTGCGCCCCATTTCGCAGGGCATGCAAAGCGACACCGGCTTAATAACAAAAATGTTGGCGTGAAACTTCGTCGAATTTATTTTTGAAGCCATGAGGACACATCAGGGGGCTGAAACAGAGCGTATGATTGGACTGGATGGATATTCTCTCTTATTTTTACATGTCGTATATATAAGAAAACATATGATTGGAGGCCCCGGCACACAGGCTGTCCTGGTCGGAGCAGGAACCCACTCCGCCTCTGCCTGCCTGCCCACAGCAACGAAAAGAAAACAATTTTAAAACCGAAACTATTGGATAGAGTACTTAAGAAGCATGACAAGCTATTAATTCTTGTAAACTAAAAGCATGACACTGTTGGCACGCTGGAGCACTCATCATCGAAAGCTTGGAGCAGCTCCATTTTCTTGGTATACAGTATTTTTTAAGATAGTCTTAATTTGAGATTCTCTATTTTATTTTCCTTATTAACTTAGACGGTCTTTGTTGGGCTACCTCATGTCGCTATGGTCCTCTTCTTTTTTTTTTGTATAATGTACAGTGTATTGTTTTTCTTTTGTAAAGTTTGGTGGCCAGGATAGAGGACACCTACCTACTGGACAATCGATGCTTTGGCGATCATGACTGTCCCGGAAAGGAGAAGTATTGATCTCAACTTGTCCAAAGCAAAAGGTCGCCGGGATTTAATCTCTTCAATCGCAACCTAGTCCCAGCCATGCTATGTATGACCGGCTGCTTCTCCTCCTCCCAGCTGTTGCCACAAAATGTTCCAAGCAAACGTACGAGTACGAGACCCAGCAAGGCTCTCGTCTCGAGCCAGGGCGGTGGACCGAACCCAGTTTTTGTTTATTGGATGATGCAAAATTGTTTGAGGCGGAGCACTTCGTTTGTGAAATCGTAAATTTCGTAATGGTACGTTGTTTTTTTGTCAGAAAGATTGACCAATGATGCTAGCGGGAGGTCCGCCTCTGGTCGTGGGAGCTAGCCCGCTGCCTCATTATTTCTTTTGCAGGGGGAAGAAAATCATTTTTTCTTTTTGTTGGGAGCGTGTAAATGATTTTGTACCTGGTTTTCCCAAAATTTAATTTGTTGTGGGTCTTTTTCTTGTTTCATTGCGACTTGTTTTCTCTTTCCTGCTTTTAAAGGCGGCGAATCGGCTCCCTTGCTTCTCTCGCCTCCTCTCTCCGGCGGCCCCCTTGCTGGGCGGCGAATCGGCGCTGCGGGAACCATCGGGCGGCGATGCTCTGCGTCGGGGCTGCTGCCGAGCAAGTCGGTGCCCGGTGCCGCTCCTGGTGGTGGTCGGGCTCGAGACGGGCTTAGTGGGCCCAGATGGGCTTGGCGGGCCTCGACCACCTCTGACCGAGGCGCGTTGGAATCTCCAGGGCGGATGGCGATCGTCGTTTCCGCCTCGACGACGGCCCTGCCCCCTCTACTCCGTCGATCCCTGGTCTGCCTACCTCGCCCATCCTCCAAAAATCCAACACACCCCCAAATGTCGACGTCCAACCTGTCGCTGACGCTGCCCGCCACGGCGTGCGGCCATTCGACCGCAGCAAGGCCAGTACCGCCGCCATCGGTGTTCGGTGGCCCATGCTTGAGCAAGCTGGCTGCTGCTTGATAGCTATGAGGTTCGACACATTTTTTATGGCTTTTGTTGATGGTTTTCTCCCGGTTTTGATTGTTTTCTGGCATTACCTAACCCTAATACTTCGGTAGCAAAGAAAACTTGGATTTTAATGTGTTTCAGGTTCTGAACATCAACAGAAGGATTTAACTAGAGAAATACAATATTCTAGAGAAATCAATCAAGTCTCACTTTGGAAGCACGCGAGGGGAGCCCACAGAAGCTTTAACGAGCAACTATATGGCGAGAATATTTTTCCGGCCGTATAGTTCCCACCGTATAGTTGCCACCGCCTCTGTCTTGTCAAAAGGGACAACTTCCGTGAAGGGACCGAGGACAAAAACACAACACAGCAACCGCAACACCGTCCAAAAGGGAGAAAGAAGAGATCTGGAGAAGAAGAAGAAGACGTTCTTCATCTCGCTCCACGATCTTCGACCTCCTAGCCAATACACCCCCATAGCCACTACTTGTACTAGAGAGAGAGGGATCTTCACCTTGCAAGACTAGGATTTGAGATTGTTTCTTCTCATCTTGAATTGTGATTGGATATTTTTCTATTTTTATTGTGGATCTCCACGGTAATACCAAGACGAATTCCCTTTATTTGATTATATTGATGATCCTTTCTTCCCTCATGAGTGAGTAATTCCTTTGGGTGTGGGAGATGTAGGGGATTGGTGAGATGTGATGTGCCTTCATATATTTTTTATTAGTTTGTGATTTATTCTAATTACTATATTATGTGTGCTTGACTATCTCTGGGATGTCTAATGCTTGTTGTCCAATTAAGGGCCCACACAACATGATACCTTGTTCTACATAGATAAGGTCTTGTACGCTAGTGGACCGGCGACCCCCGGGTGACATGGGGATATCAATGGAAAGCTAGTTGACTCGAGGATAATGAGTAACCACTGTGCTTATTGCATTAGTCCGATCCAAGGAGCTTAATCGCTAAGTGACCTAAAGGGTCTTAATCGTCTAGTGTCTAATCATGGTTTTGGTAGCAGGCTAGTAGGATTATTGAAGTTGGGATGGAATCTACCAAGATGAGTTCTGGCTAATTATGGGTTGCTCGTCTACACATATATCTATAAGATTATAATTGTTACATTTACCACTCGTCCACTTGGCACAGTCACTATCACCATGAACTGAATATCCCTGTGCCTTCTTTTGCCATCTGCAGGAAACAACAAACAACCAAAGTCATTCTTTACTTTTATGCATTATATTTCTGAAGTTTACATTTTAGTTCTATTAAATCTATCGTATTTAATCAAAATCCCATTCTTATTTCAACACTTGCAGTCAATTCACTCGAAGACATGTGACAACTTCGGGTGTGACAAAGACTTCACCAATAAACACTTACCTTTGGGCTCCCTATGAGATCAATATCTGAACTTCAAAACTAGATACAAATGATCTGTGCACTTGTAGTCATCAAGCTATTTTCTGGCACCGTTGCCGGGGATCTAAGCGCTAAGTGTTTGTCTTTTGACATTTCAGGTGTTGCTACTACAAAATATTCTCCTTAGGAGACAAAGGGTCTACACGCTCTGGTAGGACCTACCTGCCGGATTATATTGAGCGCGTGCCTGCTCAGAGGCGTGAAGAAATTATTGAAAAACTTTTAAGATCAAATAAAGTTAAAGTTGAAAACCTGAGTAATATTATGGAAATCATGTCTATTTACAGGACAACTCCTATGAAACCTGAAAAAACTCTCAGGGAATACAGTGCTCCAAGTTCAGAATTTATTAAACAACCAATAGAGTTCCCTAATCCTGGAGTTAGAGAATATCGATTTGATGGTGAAATTATTAAATTTTTGGAAGAGAAAGCTTTCAGTGAAAGGGAAGATGAAGACCCAGGAAGACATATAACAGAGTTTGATGATGTCAAAACATCGCTTGGACCAAAAAGTTTGCCGAGAGACTTTTCTCGTCTTAAATTATTTTGATGGTCTCTTAAAGGTGAAGCTCTAGACTGGTTATATTCTCTCCCTCGCCATTACATTAAATATTGGGAAAACTGCATTGTTAAATTCATAATACTTTTAAAAACGTAACTGAACTAAGAAAGAGCATAGGCAACTTTAGTCAGAACCTGGGAGAAAACTACCCACAAGCCTAAGAAAGATTCTTTGGAATGATCAATAGTATTCCTAATCATGGTTATTCTAAACTAATAATCTGCCATTTATTTTACCATGGTCTCAATACTCAATGTAGAGAATTGCTTGACTTCTCAGCAGGAGGATCAGTAAATACTTTAACTATTAAAGAATGTTTAGAATTAATGCCTACTAAGGCTAAGAATGATTCATTATATAATCCTGATTTTGGTACTAAGCCAGAAAAAGGGATACTTCGCATAACTCGTGATCTTATGCCCGAGGTACGCAAAACTATGAAAGAAAAAGGTATACCTTCTAAACTTATTAAGGAAAACAAATTAGATTTGTTACAAGTTTTAACTGAAGAAGATGAAACTATAAAAGTTTTTTAAGAATTAAAACATCAACAAGTAAAATCTCATAATAACTTGCATAAGCATTTCCAAAAACACAAAAAGATTTTGGCGGAACTCACTAAAAATTATGATGAGATTGACCAAGAAATAAAACTGTTTCACAAGTACCTTAGTATGATTGAAACCCAGTGTGAACAAACAGCATCTGGTTATCAAATGTTTCTTCGTGAAGATGAAGATATTTCTATTTCTGCTAATGTTGTCACAAGAAGGGGTGCAGTTGTTACAGGACCCTTAGGACCACCTGAATATGAAGCTGGAAAAAGCCTTGCTCGAAGAAAGTCAAGGAGATGATACGTTGGTGGATCCTCAAGATGAAACTGAGACGCAAGAGCAAACCAAGAAGGACCACAATGATGCCAAGGATGACCATTATGACTCTGATGAAGAGACGGTTAATCCAAGAGAAGATAAAGAAATAAGTAAGGAATATGAAGTTGTTGTAGTAGAAAAGAAGAAAAGCAATAAGCAACAACAAAAGAAAGCAACGAAAGAGCCTGACCCCCCCCCCCCCAAAAAAAAGGTAAAAGACAAGAGTAAGTCAGGTGACAAAAAGCTTCCTTATCTAGATCAAAAAAGAAAGCACCGGATGAGGTAATTTATAATTATTTTACAAAGGCACTTAGTGACCTTCATCTAGAAATTCCATTTGTGGATGCAATTAAAGTTCCTACTTATTGTAAATTCCTCCGTGATATTCTTAGTAGAAAGAAATAAATAACTGAAAATATTGCTATGGTAACTAGCTACCCTGCTAACGGGAAGTTGTTGTCTAAGTCTGGAGATCCCGGAATACTAACCATTTCATGCTCAATACATAAAACTGATATTCACAACGCCTTATGTGATCTAGGAGCAGGAGTTAGTGTAATGTCATACTCCCTCTATAAAAGGTTAGGATTAGGGGAGTATTCTCCTACTACTATCACTTTACAGATGGCTGACAAGTCCACTAAACAATCAGTTGGTATGATTGAGGATGTCTTATATAGGATAGATGAGCATGTTATTCCCACTGATTTTATCATTCTTGAAATGCCAAAAGATGAAAGATTATCTATAATACTTGGAAGACCCTTCCTCAGTACTGTAGGTGCATCAGTAGATTGTGCTGAAGGAAAGATAATCTTCAATCTTTATGATGCTGAAATAATCCGGTATTTTCCAAAGAAGTTAAAAGCAGGCGAAATATATGTTCCACCAGCAAAACGAGTTCATGTGGTAAGTGCTATTGATAAGGGGCAACCAAAGGTAAGAATTCGAGAAGAGAGAAGAGGTTGAGTTATTCAACCATTTTCAATAAATCCTTAATGGGAGTGAACCCATTTTCGTTAATTTAGTAGAATAGAAAATAAGAAGTTCATCGCATTCCCACCACTTTTTCACACACATTCTTTCGGAAGCACGACCGTGAAGATGCAGCTGTCAAAAAGTAGTAGAAATACGATTGAATGAGTAGAGAATAATAATAAGAATAAAAGTTTGAGTTTTCTATTTACAGAAGCTAAAATTTGATTTTAATATTCTAATGTTGGTCGACAGTTTTTACTATTAATTTTTTGTTAAAAACTTGGTATTTGCTAAGTTATGGGATAAGAAGGTATCCTCGAAGAAATAGAAATTTTTTGATGACTACTGATGGTTTAACGACCAACTATACGGCGGGAATAAAAATTCTGGCCATATAGTTCCGGTCATATAGTTATCTTTGCCATCAACAAATTTTCTTCGAAGGCACAGAGAGTTTAACGACCAACTATACGGCGGGAATAAAAATTATGACCGTATAGTTCCGACCGTATAGATATCCAGGCCTTTGTACAAAAATTTCTGAAATATACTGAGAGTTTAACGACCAACTATACAACAGGAATAAAAATTCCGGCCATATAGTTCCGGCCATATAGATATCGATGCCTTCGTAGAATTTTTTTCCAAAAGTACTGGGAGTTTAACGACCAACTATACGGCGGGAATAAAAATTCCGGCCATATAGTTCCAGCCGTATATATATCAATGCTAGTTTTAGAAATTTATCTCGAGAGACAGACAGTTTAACGACCAACTATACGGCGGGATCACTATGATCCGGCCATATAGTTGTGTCTGTATAGTTGTTTTATGTATAAATAAACCCTAGTTGGCGGCGCCGCCGCAACTATACGGGCGGAGCAACATCACCTGCCCGTATAGTTCCGGCCGTATAGTTCGGTGCGACCACAAAATCGTACTAGGGCGGCTATGTCTTCCTCCTCTCCTCATTATTTCTCTCATATTCTCTTTCCAAACCTCTCAAAATCCACCTAGAACTCTTGATTCTTCGTGGATTTCGTTCGTTTGAGTGGGGGAATCAACATATCGGTATGTTTCTCTCCCTATCCATGCTTTATTTTTAGATTTCCATGGTTGAAACTCTCGCAATGATCTAGTGAATGAACTCAAGCTTATTTAGTTTTTCCTATTAATTTATCATGTTAGGATTGAATTTTTCTATGTAGAATCGTTCATATATCATATAGAAACTATATGCCTAAGGTTTTATTGTAAAAAAAATTCAGTGCATCACGATGAAGAAAATTGATAGCCTCTTTCGTTCGAGCAAGCGCCAATAGGGAGAAGGCTCAAGCTCGGGGGCCCGAGCTCCGTGCAACTCCAAGATGGATATTGTCTCATCGAGGAGGGTGCTGCCCACACGTTGGGCTGACCACAACTTTCTCACCGCGGCAGGGTTGAAGGCGGACTTCGACCTCATGTGCAACAGGTCGGGGTTGATAGTACTTGGCTTCACAAGCCACGACACCTACGCCGAGCTCACCCATGAGTTCCTTGCCTCCTTCTATGACGACCACAGGGAGAAAGATAATATGTGCACGATAAGCTTCACCATGAACCGACAGCACTATGAAATAAATTTCGAACAATTTTGCAATGCTTTCAGCTTCCCTCATACTAGGAGACCAATATTACTAACCTCTATAGAGTCTCAAGTGGAGAGACTTGTGAGGTTGTCTCTGTTAATGGTGGTAGTCACTTTTATCAGAAGAAGATGTCAACCATTCAGAACCCAACCATTCGCTACTATGCTTTGTTCCTCGCCAACACAATGTTGGGAAGGGGTGATACTGGTTCCATGGCTAATGCGGACATGGCAATGATCACCAAGGCTCTCTTCCCCACTACAATGCAAAGCCCCAATCCTGCAGCTCTACTCACACAACACTTTCACCACCAGAGCAACAAGACCAAAGATGATATTCACATTAGTGGACTGGTAACCCACCTTGCCTATGCATTAAATATTGTACTACCTATTATGGAACCTGTTGACGGCTCCAAACTTATAGACGTCAAGTATTTGACTGCTTGTGGCTTCCATGGTGTTTACCATGCTAACCGGAGGCTCCGAGCATATCAATTTAGTTAGCTTGATGATACACAGGTTGAGCAGGTTTAGTTGCCATGCCCCCAAACCTTCTTGATTATGGAGAAGGATACTTGGATCCTCACCAAGAACCAAGTGACGGAGATCTTGGCTGAGCTCCAGCCCGAGAAAGAGGAAGATGAAGGGCAGCAGGATGAGCAGGAGCAGGAGCAGGAGGAAGAGCAGGGACACAACCCTACTTGGGAAGGACATCAGCAGCCAGGAGGAGCATGGGAACCGTGGCCCAACCAGCCATAGCAAGGGTACGGCTACGTCCCTTATCAGGAGTTCTAGCTGCTCAACCAGCATGTTGGGGAGATCGACCACACTCTTCAAGATGTGAATAAAGATGTGAAAACTTTGACTGACAACTTCAGTCACTTCATGACCCACTTCCCCGACTTCTACCAACAGTATTTGCGCCAGCCGCCAAATGACGGCAACAACTGAGCCTGGCGATAGCCTAAGCTTGGGGGAGTTTTGAAAACCTCCAAACTTTGCATTCATGTTTTTATTTCTTCTTTTGATTTATTTTATTCAAAAATTGTATGCTTATTTTCAGTTTTGCGTTACTAAACCGAAAATACAAAAAAATTAGTTGTAACTTTATTTGCAAGTTTGTTTCTTTGTTTCTCTCGGAGATTTCTTAATTTCAGGTGATTTGGCAATACGAAAATATAGGAGAGGTTTGAATCAAATATGAGAACGAAGCAAGCAAGAGGAGGTATCACATTCCTTCCATCACACTCTTTGCAACCTTAAATTGATCCTACAATTATTTACTCGCTTGCATCGGAGTCACTCCCCACTTAGCTTGTTATCCTACAAATTATATTCCTTTGCTAGTGTCTCCTTTTTAGCTTTGAAATAATAAGCCATGAACTTGGTTAAAATACTTCCTATATTTTTTTACGATAAGAAAAAGAATCTGAAAGATGACTTGAATCCATGCTTAGCTCAAAGAATTTGATTTTAGAACTACTCCATCCCATTTGAGCTTAATATAAATAGACTCGATAGTACCCTTGATTAAAATTGTTTGATTAAATGGATGTTTCGAAGTAGTAGAAATTATACCACTACTTTTTCTAATAATTACCATAAGATATTGCTTTACGCGTGTCATTACAACTCTATCGTGCTCCATGGGGAACTATTAACTCCGCTGGCCAACGGACGATTTAAATGTGGGAAACCACTTGATTTCGGCTATTGAGTTATGTAAACGTCTGTAGCGGCAATGCTATGACGTGTAAAATTTTTAGTATCCTCATGGTTTCACGTTCCAAGTGAAGTTGTAATACTCCTCTGGCCCATTATTGCTCAACATTATTTATTGGCATGGTCACGAGTGCACAACATAGCCCCAATTAACATGTTAAGAAATAGTGGCATGATTTTTCTATGTAAGAGCTGAAGTTTTTGAAAGACAAAAGAAAGAAAAAGGTGCTTTGAGAGCCTTGAAATTTTGACATGGGAGTAGATGAGTTGTTCTTAAATAAAATATTTTGATGCCAACTTGAGTACTCTTAATTGGTTAAATGAACAAGAACAAAAAGTTTCATCTCTCAACAAAGAGAGGCACCAAAATAATTTGTCTCACTTTCCTAGCTAAACTTTCAACACTTGCTTGGGCATATGATTTATTTGCTAACAAGATATATGTGGTTAGGAAGTGGACTCAGTGCAATCTTGTGAATACTTGTATGATCATATTTAAGATTGCAGGGATTGTAAAGAAAAGAATTTGACACAAATTCAAACTTATGAGTTCCTTTATTTTTAGTCTCGAATCTCACTCGAGGGCGAGCAACATCTAAGCTTGGGGGAGTTGATAGCTGTGAGATTCGACACATTTTTGATGGCTTTTGTTGATGGGTTTCCCCCGATTTTAATTGTTTTCTGGCTTTACCTAACGCTAATACTTCGATAGCAAAGAAAACTTGGATTTTAATGTGTGTTTCAAGTTCTGAATGTCAACAAATGGATTTAACTAGAGAAATACAATATTCTGGAAAAAACAAGCAAGTCACACTTTGGAAGCATGCGAGGGGAGATCACAGAAGCTTTAACGAGCAACTATACGGCGGGAATATTTTTCTGGCCGTATAGTTCCCGCCGTATAGTTACCGCTGTCTCTGTCTTGTCAAAAGGGACAACTTCCATGAAGGGACCAAGGACGAAAACACAACGTATCAGCCGCAACACCATCCAAAAGGGAGAAAGAAGAGATCTGAAGAAGAAGGATAAGACGTTCTTCATATCGCTCCACGATCTTCGACCTCCTAGCCAATACACCCCCATAGCCACTATTTGTACTAGAGAGAGAGAGATGGATCTCTATCTTGCAAGACTAGGGTTTGAGATTGTTTTTTCCCATCTTGAATTGTGATTGGATAATTTTCTATTCTTATTGTGGATCTCCACGGTAATACCAAGACGAATTCCCTTTATTTGATTATATTTATGATCCTTTCTTCTCTCATGAGTGAGTAATTCCTTTGGGCGTGGGAGATGTAGGGAATTGGTGAGATGTGATGTGCCTTCATATATTTTCCATTAGTTTGTGATTGATTCTAATTACTATATTATGTGTGCTTGACTATCTGTGGGATGCCTAATGCTTGTTGTCCAATTAAAGGCCTAGACAACATAATACCTTGTTCTACATAGATAAGATCTTGTACGCTAGTGGACCGGCGACCTCCGAGTGACATGGGGATATCAATGGAAAGCTATTTGACTCGAGGATAACAGTAACCACTATGCTTATTGCATTAATCTGATCCAAGGAGCTTAATCGCTAAGCGATCTAAAGGGTCTTAATCGTCTAGTGTCTAACCATGGTTTTGGTAGCAGGCTAGTAGGATTATTGAAGTTGGGATGAAATCTACCAAGAGGAGTTCCGGCTAATTATGGGTTGCTCGCCTACACATATATCTATAAGATTATAATTGTTACATTTACCACTCGTCCACCTGGCACAGTCACTAGCACCATGAACTGAATCTCCCTGCGCCTTCTTTCGCCATCTGCAGGAAACAACAAACAACCAAAGTCGTTCTTTACTTTTATGCATTATATTTCTGAAGTTTATATTTTATTTCTATTTAAATTTATCGCATTTAATCAAAATCCTATTCTTATTTCAACACTTGCAGTCAATTCACTCGAAGACCTGTGACAACTTCGGATATGACAGAGACTTCACCAATAAACACTTACCTTTGGGCTCCCTGTGAGATCAATATCTGAACTTCGAAACTAGCTACAAACGATCTGTGCACTTGCAGTCATCACTGCTCCATCTCCCCTGTCGCTACGGCCCGATGCAGCGAGGATGGGATGAAGCATCAGTGTGTCTATGGAGAAATCCATGCTCTACACACGTGTACGAACAGACCACGGCGGCGCTAGCTTGCGTCGTTCACCCTGCTGGGGGTGTGGCCTAATAGATGCACCTCCAGCCAGTTGCGTCGGTTCCGGTGAAAGCCCAGCAACGACGGCACCCTTGGGTGCCGTTTCCCCTTCTTGAAGGCATTGCAATGGAACCCTGTGTTGCTCGGTTGGACATCCAATTTGGGATCCTAAAAGTGCCCCGACTTCAGCTCTTGGTGGACTACAGATGCCTGGCGTCCTCTGATGGTGATGGTCGATGGTATGTCATGAGCTTCATGTTCCCTGCGCGGTCTCGGTTGATCCGCACCCTTTGATGGCGTAGGTGGCCTCCTCACCTTGCTACGTGCCTACGGCTGTCCCTCTGGCGGAGTTGCCGTCAAGGTTCGTGTGGCTAGTGGAATCTCGGTCTTACAATGCCCTTCGAGGGCGTAGGCAGAAACTACTCGCAGTTCTCGCATTCGGTTTTGTCGGCAAGCTTCATGTCTGCATCGTCATCTCGGCGGAGTAAGCCCCTCCGACAATGCCAACCACACTTGTTGATCCGCTATTGCCACCGAGTGGTCGGACGCTTGGCATGCGAGTGATGGTTGTGCTATCTACAAGGTGTCGGTGTCTGATACCTTTCGACAGCGTCGGTGCCACTCCTCAAACCACTGCCCACGCTTGACTCCTGTGATGATTTTGTGCGCTGCAGTCTAGATAGTGCTTGTCTGGTGCATTCTCCCCCTTTTCTTTGTTTTTATTTGTAATCCTTTGCTTTAGAGAGCAAGTTCATCTGGTAGTCGCCCTGCGTTGGCGAATCTACCGTTTCTTTTCCTATGTACCAAATCTTTGCATCCTGACCGATGTTAACCCGTGAGGGTGGACAAGTGCCTGGTCTTGTAATGCTCTTTTAATGTAATATATTCAGGTGGAGATTCTCTCTCCCTCGGTGAAAGCTTAAAAAAAGCTTAGTGACGACCACAGGCACCAGCACGAGCTGAAGGCGCCGCCGTCCTCACCCCGGTATCACCAGAGTCAGACAAAGCTTTTCGTAATAGATATTGTTGTTGTAGACAAACGAGAAGTCAGCGTGCTAAGGTCCACCAGAGCAGCAATCATCGCCATTGATGTCAACAGTCCATCAGAAGAGTCTGGCCTAAAATCAAAGCAATGAACATAAAACCGATCGGAACATAGGAGATCCACGGGGCACACGGCTCCACGCGCCCTCCGCTGGTGCTATACCCACCACCAGAGTTAGGATAGAGTGGATATGACCTTATTCTGACTTCAGGATGTAGTTGCCGTTTCACCATCCCCAAAAGAAACAGAAAACAGGCTAAATAAAGAACATAAACCTTCCAGCGAAGAGGTCGTGCTCCGCCACACCCGCAAACCCCAAGGCCACCAAAAACAGAGCGAACCTACGGCATCGCCGACGAGAGAGATTGAACTCTCAGGAGATCGCTGCTTTCAAAAAAAATTCTCAGGATCGAGGATTTTTTCTCTCTCCTGCCCATACTGGTTCGGTATCGAACTATCATGTGCACGTAGGGTATGCTTGATTCATACCATCTTGTGTCTTGCCAGATTTTGCCAACCATTATTCGCTAGAAATCATTGCTCTCTCGTTGGTAGAAAATTAGATAGAAGTTGTTAGGAAAATGTGTGATGGGTGGGTGAAGTTTCGTAGACAACCAAAAATTTACCTAACAATCAAGTAAGGACAAAAATACCATACTCTGCCGAAATTTTGGTAGGGCATAATTGGGCAGCAACCAAAAAACCCGTACTATAGAAAGAAGATCCACTACAGAAATAACGTCATTATTACTTCTAAGTATAAACATAAAATATGCTCTAGTTTTGAAGATCACTCTAGAAGAAATTATAAGACACTAAAAGCTTGGTTTAAGAAAATATACGTTCGCTCTAAAAACCGATCGGCTTGCCCTCCCAATACGGATGCAAGTTCGCTTTAAAACGATTTGAGATGATACTTTTTTCTAGCAAATTTTCAAACTTTACCTGTTGGTATTTAGCGTTGGCTGTTGGCTCATAACCGATACAAATTCTGAAATTCTCATTTTCCGTTTATGCATGACAGCACATGGTTATGCTAGTGGACCAAAAATTTGTTCGGCGATGCTAGTTGAGAGAGAGTGAAGCCTCCTTATATAGTAGTTGTTCTATCGTATTAAGGTGAGAAAAAGTGTAGCTCTCGTACACTCCTCCTTTGACGTCATCCGCATCGCCGTAGACCTGTAGCGGTGAGAGGCAATCAAATTTTTGGGGAACACTCTAGCGCCACTACTATCAACACGACTTCCGACGATTTCTTTCCGGACATCAGCAACCTCGACAACCTGAATATGAACGATAACGTCAACATCAACGCCAACGCCAACGCTTCTCAGACTGCATAATCATGGTATGTCAGTGGTTTATTCGGATTAAATCATATGGATATCTGCATATACTTTCAACAGTACCCCGGTGATCTCATGTTGTGATCATCTCCGTACGTAGTAAAGATTAAAGCTGGGACTGAGATGACAGCCTAACTAATAAACAGAATCAGCCAATGAGCCAGTACTAAACTGACATGATATTGCTAGCGAAAGCCAACCGCACAGAGACAAACTAATCAAGACCCAGGAGGAAATTAAGGAAGCAATAAGGAAATAGTAAAGAAGAAGAATCGATCGTGCCGACATGATTGACAGGCATGCTCAATCGCCGGCCGGCAGGAGTCGGTCGCTAGCTCGACCGGCCGTTCCAACCGCCCGACCGGATCAAAAGACGGCGATCAGCCAGGATAGCTGGGTACCCCAGGTCCAGGGTTTGAACATGGAAAATACACACACGGTATGTACTGTGGGGGTTCCTCACGCGGTTTGGACAGTTAGGGCATGAGCGACGTCTTTTTTTTTTCTTTTAAATGTGGGGCAAAAGATTTGCCCCAATTCATTAAAATAGGAGAAAACTCATGACATGACACCGAACAGCAAGAAGGAAAATAACAAAGTTCGCCAACGAATTACTCCCCCAAAATTACATGACTCAAAAAAGTAGCACCCGCGGTGACCCAAAGCCTTGACTCTCTCTTGATAGTCTCGAGGAGAATTGTTATCGCGGACGCCTTGTTGTTGAAGACATGCGCATTTCTCTCTTTCCAAACGGTCCAAGAGACAAGCATGACGGGAGAGGATAATGTCTTACGGTTTTGCATAGACTTAATCGTCATCATAGTTCACCATTGCTTTATGGATAAGCTCGTTGGCCAAGCTTCAGGTTAGATGGATGGGAGCCCAAGCCGCTCCTTAACTAGCCTCCAAACCCGCTTGGTGTAGCGACAATGGAAGAAAAGGTGCACCACCCTCTCTTGAGTTTGCATGCAAAGTGGGCAAAGCCCACCCTCTTTTTGCAAGGCAATCCGTCGTAAGCCCATATTCTTTGCTTGGCTTACCATTCAAAATAGATTATGAATACTTCAAAAAAATAGATTATGAACGACAACTTCATCCAAAAGAAAGGACATGGGCAACATGCTAAGGATTTTGACCTTTTTTCGCATGGTAAAGGCCGAGAAGCATCCATTATCGCGGTGGTAGGCCCTTTAGATCTCTTGCCCAGGACAACCTACTATTTGAAGATAAGGCCTGCAAATTTACAAAAAGGACCCTAGCAGAAAAATTTAAAATGCAAGCAGGTGCTCGGAATCCTTCACCACAGTTCACCGGCGACCTCAAGGCGTTAGCGATGCCGAGGAGCGAGAAGCATGACCATAAGCTCGAGACCGTCAAATTCTTCTCACCGGCACAGAACCACTACCACTGACCAACTCCACGTCCTCGGGGACGAACCACCTGGGGGCGGGGAGGGGTCAAGCTCTGATAGCAGGGGTCAACAGGGGACTCCACACCAGAGGTCGAAGAGTGGTCACCCTTCCGGCCAGGAGCACAACGCCAAAACATGACCATCACACAATCAACTCTAATTGCTTCCCTTGTGCTCGAGACGCGGAGCACACACACAGACCTCCACCCCTTATTCACCAACATCGACGAGCACATATCTCCTTCTCCGCTCTCCCTCGCTACCATAGTAGGCTGAGAGAAGGGAAGAGGAAAGCACATCGTGGATCCAGTAAAGAAGAAACCGAGCTTTATGCCCGAGCCACCGAAGTCGCACCTCCCATCAATGGCTCCAACTAGAGCACCATGAGAGAGGGAGCCTAGAAACCTCCTGGCGCCACTCGCCCGTGCCACAAAGTAGCTCGGAGGCGCCTCGTCTAGCTTCCACACGCCAAGCTCCGCCCAACTCCCCCTGCCGCCATGGCTGGCCAGAGAAAGGGCAGGAATTTGCTGCCACCACTTGACAACAACACCAAGAGCAGATTTATGCAAAGAAGCGGTGTTCGCCGTCGCCGTTGCCCATTCAACATGGACCAGGAGCACACCGACAAGAAACCCTAAGATGTGTTGGATCTTGTTGCAAAGATCACCTGCACCGCTTCTACCTACAGGCATACATTTCACTATTGGCACTAGGACACTACCTCTACCAAGCCTAACTACTCCGGCACCACCCCTTTGCTATCTCCAATCAGCAACGCTGGTGGAGGGAGCTCGGGGTGGCCCGGCTTCTCGAGAAGGATGATCAAAATAGGGGGAGGCAAGAGAGTTCAGGAGAGGAGAGAAGAACTAGTCTCCGTCCACTCTGAACTAAAACTACCCAATGGGGATACCGAGTAGCTATAGAAGTGGGCGACAGGGCGCTATCGCCTGAGGATCGCCCACCCCGCCGCATTGTATCGTCGTCCCTTGCTCGAATGATCCTGTCATTTATCTTTGAAGGTGGTGCTAAGCCTGCATCGAGCAGACAACACGTGTCAACGAGGAACAACACCTCTCCTCCCCATAGGGAAAACAACACTACCGCCACTGTCCACAAAGAAGTCCAGCATGATGAGAGCCTGCCAACAACGAACGACTAGCATCACCATCACTTGCTCCTTGCGGCACCCTCGATGACTAATTATAGCACCCCTAGTCCTATGCTGCTTCGGCACACTACTTCACATCACCAGTGGCATTGGTCCTCGTAGCATTACTGCTATGGCTTCGTAGCACCGAGCACCCACTTTGGCAGCACTGCACGTCTGGATTTGCAATGCTATCACACTGGCTTCATAGCACCGATCACGCTGGTCCTCGCAGTATGGTGGCCCTTCCTTTGGTAGTGTCGCCTCCTAACGCATGCAGCTTCAATGCTTACTCCTGGCAGCACGTCATCATGGATAGACCACTGGTTGAGCTCCTCCTCTTATGCATCTTCGTCCATGGCGATAGACCGAAGAGAGATCGAGGTGGGTGACCCCATACATGGCGGTGACTGGATACACTTGATGTTGCGGGGGAGCATCCAAGCTAGCGCTTGGTGCATCATTTAGTCTTGGAATAGGTGGATGGGGATGGAATC
The DNA here is from genome assembly GCA_916181665.1 of Avena sativa. Taxonomy (NCBI): domain Eukaryota; kingdom Viridiplantae; phylum Streptophyta; class Magnoliopsida; order Poales; family Poaceae; genus Avena; species Avena sativa. Next base: position 449,553,515 of record OV702295.1, on the reverse strand, counting down.
AGGTGGGTGGGGGGCCGACAAGGTTGCACCGAAGAGCGACAAGGAAGGTAGGCGGTGTAGGTACGGGAGGAAGAGGGGTCAAGGGAAGGACCTAAGGAGGACAAAGGGGATAACACTAGTGTGGTGGGTGGTGTGCAAGGGCGAAAGGATAACACTGGGTTAGGTGGTCAGCGACACGCTCTAGGACGCGTGTCGCGTGGAGAGGGTGGAGGACACAAGCATAGGATCCAAAGTATAAAGTTGTATTTTACTTTTTTAAACAACTTAATCATACGTTATGCATTGCAAAGCAATGTTGTACTGTCTGACATAGATCGAATAATAAAACCTGGAGGATCATCCTTGCAAATAGGAGGAGATCTCCTGGCCTCTCTAACTATTTCATGGGTCGCTACATTTTCTTGTCTTGGAACATGTTCAAAAGAGAACCTAACAAAACCAAATACAATATGGTAGTGGTCATAAAAAACCATAGCTGCTTTGCCGAACCATGAGAAAGCAAAGCAAGACCAGCTTCAACAATGGCATAGAAGCATGAGCAAGCAAAGCAAGACTAGCTTCAACAATGTGATGATGTTTGCGCCTTGCCAAACCATTTTGTTGGTGAGCATAAGGGCAAGAGACATGATGTGTAATACCTACTCTTTGAAAGAAAGCATGGAGTTTTCATATTCACCACCTTAGTCAGTTTGCATAGTAATAATTTTTTGACCTAATTTACATTCAACAAGTTGTTGGAAATCCAAAAGAACTTGGTAGATATCAGAACGCTTTTGTAGCAAACATATCCAAGTAAATTTACTATAATCATCAATAAGGCTTACATAATATGAGTGCTTTCCAATAGAAACAAGAGCCGGACCCCATACATCAGAAAACACTTGTTCCAAAAGAATAATGGAAACACTAGTAAAAATAGGATAGGTAACCGATAACTCTTAGCTTGTTGGTAAAGATCATAAAAAAGCTTTATTTATGGATAATAATCTAATTTATTTTTCCTAAGAATTTGTTGAACAATAAACGAAGAGGGATGCCCTAGACAATGATGCCATGTAGATGAAGAAGGCTTGATGGTGAGGAAGGCTTGCTTGGAAGATCCTGTGGAGATAGGTACTAGAGGATAGAGACCATCATGGCAAGAACCACTAAACATGATTTTCTCTATGACCTTATCCTTAATCAAAAACAAGAATGGGTGAGACTCAACACAAACATTGTTATCTAGAGCAAGTTGGGTGGAGATCAAGTTCATGGAAGCACTAGGAACATGTAGAATATTATGAAGTTGTAAAGAAGTATGAGGGTGTGCAATGTCAAATGACCAATGTGTTTTATTGACATACCTTTACCACTAGAATTATGAACTTGATCATGTCCTTGATAATTCTCATGCATATGAAGTTTGTTCAACTCTCCAGCGTTAGTGTCCATGTACCTATTTCTGTTCACACCATAAGCATATGTGGGATCATTATTAGAGTCATCATCATCCTCACGATCCGAATAGTGCCACCAACATTGACTTGTGGGGTGTCCATGTTTCTTGCATATTTGGCAAGTCACATCTTAGAAAGTAGTGGGGATGCAATCACCACCATGACCAAGACCTCCTTGATTGTCATGGCCCCCTGAGGTGCACACCTCCCTTGATTGTCATTGTACCAATCATTGGGATGGTCGTTGCCACTGCCATAATGTCCACCGCCATAATTTCCTCCGTGGTAGACATTGCCACCACCATGGTAATCATTGCCACCTCCATAGTTTTCTTCGCGGTAGTCTCCCTGATCATTGCTGCTACGAGAGAAGTTAGGGCGTGAAGGACGCCCATGTCCACGACTTGCAGCATTTGTGGAGGACTGAAATGAGCCAACGTCTTGACCAGTCTCAGACATCTTAGCTTCACGATGATCATACGCAGTCAGCTGCGCGCACATATTTGCAAGGGTAGTACTAGGAATGCCATTAATGGATGTAACAAGGGGAGTATAGGCTGCTCCCAGACCATTAAGGATGTAACCCTTTAATTCATCATCATCAATCCTCTTTCCCGCTACTGCAAGTTCCATAACAAAACCCTTCATCTTGATGATGTACTTGTCTGCCTTCATGTCCAATTTCTTGGTGTTGGAGAGAGCACCTCGAAATGTATTAATCTGAGTCTTGGACTACGACGAAAAGATCCCTTCAATGGAGGACCACACATTGCAATGTTCACTCCAAGTACATGCGCACATATGTTAGGGGACAAGGTTTTGAGGAGCCAACTCAAAACTTGTTGGTCGCTGGTGAGAGACACACCATATACCGGATTGGGTGTGTTGGTCATCTTTTTGTTCTCATATTCAACCTCCAAGATTTTGGGTGGTGTAGCGTCGGAGCCGTCAAGCAACCCCATGACCAACGCACCACGATTACGGGGAGAAGTGCATCTTCCATAGTAGGAAATTAGCCCGTGTGAGCTTGTCCGTATGGGGAGTCCCAAGAGCAGCCGCCAAGGATGATCCTGCCGAGGAGGAGGTCGCCATTGGAGAGGGAGGGAGGGTCGGTGTCGATTTTATGATTCTTCATCGCTGATCAAGGGAACTGGAGGGCAGATCACCGGTCGTTAACCGGCGATTATATGTCTTCTCTTCTTTTCTTCTCGGAAGTCGGGAGTGATCTAGGCTTTTTTTCTTTCTTTTCCATTTGGAGCAATCAATCTCGGGCTTCTTTTCGTCAGGAGCGACCTGGAGCTTTTTTTTTCAATTACTCTGTTGTATCCGGTATAACGTGCAAGACTCAACCCTTGCTTTAGTGTATGTGATTTAACTGACAATACATGACCAACGTGCTCAATAGTTGAATCGCATGCCGCCGTGAATTGGCCTTTGCTGTCATCGAATAACAGCCCCAATAGCTCCTATCAAATTGTATTTCATTGTAGGAAGCATCAATCTTAAACCTGACATCATGTACTCCCTCCGTCCCGAAATAACTGACGTGGAGGTAATTTTGCAAAAAACACCCTCCTGTTTTCCCGACCAAACCTGTAGTCCCGCACTCCCGTCGTTCCTGTCCCCTTCGTTCCCCTGCGACCCCCGTCGTCCCCACACCACCATCGACGACAACTCCGGCTAGTCCCTACCCCGTGCTAGCACCCCTCCTTCCTGTGAATCGATTCCACGACTGGAACCATCAATTCCTAGTCCCTACCACAAACCCTAGCCCAGGTTCTGGCAAGGTTCGATTTTTGGATCCATGGCAGCGTCAGCATCCTCGGGCTTTGGAGCCCGGGCCCTGGGGCATCCATGGCAGTGTCGGCGTCCTCCATCTCCGGCAAGATTCTATCTTTGGAATCCATGGTGGCCCTGGGGCCCTCACTGAAGCTAGCGGGCTCTGCAGCTCGTCACCCCAGCTGGTGGATCCCTGAGCAGTGAGCGGCGCCTCCGTCGAGCTAGTCACCCCGGCGTTGAAGGGAATATGCCTTGAGAGGCAATAATAAAGTTGTTATTATACATATTCCAAGTATATGATATATGTTTATTTTGCATGCTATAATTGTATTAATTTGGAAACATTAATATATGTATGTTTAATAAACAAAAGGAAAGTTCCTAGTTATGCCTCTCTTATAAACTAGCTCGTTGATTAACAAGATGATCAAGGTTTCCTAATCATGGACATTGGATGTTGTTAATAACGAGGTCACAACATTAGTGGAATGATGTGATGAACATTCGTCCGAAATATAGCATTACAATCAAAGTCATTGTGTTTATATTGCTATAAAATCTAACGAAGTAACACTAGTCCTTAGACCATGAGATCATGTTAATCACTAACACTGGAAGAGTATCTTGATAACATCAAACGTCACACCATGAAAGAGTGATTATAAAGGTGGGTTCAGTACTGCGAAAGTGTTATGTAGAGGCTCATGGATCAAGAGTGGGATTTGTCCATCCCGATGACGGATAGATATACTCTGGTCCCTCTCGGTGATATCACATTGGTTAGCTTGCAAGCAAGTGATAAGATCACTAGAATGTTATATCATGGGAACGAGAAAAGGGTACATGTCAGTAACGACATCAAACTAGGTATGGAGATACCGATGATCGAATCTCGGACATGTAATATGTCGCGAGACAGAGGGTTTTAGTTACTTAGCGTTAAAGGTTCCCACGATCACAAAAGTCATCGTAGAATGTGTAGGAGTCAATATGGATCTCCAGGTCCTGCTTCTGATTATTGATCTGAGAGGGGTCTCGATCATGTCTGCATTATTCACGAACCGTAGGGTGACACACTTAAGGGACACCAACACCATTTAGAGCAAATATGTTTCAGACGAATGAATTGCAAAGTGCTGGAATTATTTAAATAGACACCGAAACTGTTTCGGGTGAAATTCCTGAAATTGGTTGTGCATGTAATATTGAAATGTTGCAGGGGGTTTTATGTGAATGTTTGTTAATTAAAGTAATTAACAAAATTCTAAATAAAATTAATAAAAGAGTTTTATTAAATGAGAGAGCATTAAATTTGCAGAAATTTAATGCATTTAAAGTGGAGACTTTAAAAGAGAATGTGAAGGGGTATTTTAATGTGGAGGGAGTTACCACCACATGAATGGGGGAGGTGAGGGGTCACCCCCCATGGGGCGCCGGCCATGGGGAGGGGTACCCCCTCCTCCTATAAAAGGCCACCCCTCTCACCCTTCTTCCTTACACCTCCTCGTGAAGGATCTCTCTCCCCCTCTAGTATTATTCCCCCATGGTCTCGGATTAGCGAGATACATGTTCCCGGTGGCATTTGTCTGGAAGGAGTTGCTGCTTCCGTTGCATCGCTGGAGCGAGGATGCGGAGGTTGTTCGGTGGGCTAAACGTGTGTGCGAGTGCGGATGCGCTGCTGGTTTGCGGCGCTAGGACTTCCACACGATCTTGAGATCGACAGGCGTACGACTACATCCACGAGTTCCTACTCGTTAAAAGAACTTTGTTGTCTCAGAGGGTAAGTTCTCCATGGATGTATATCCACCCATTGCTTGTATCTAGTAGATAGATCTTGGCGTATAGTTCCCATCATAGGAATTTTTTTGTTTTGTATGCTGCGAACCCTTCAGTTGTATCAGAGCCTGATCTATGCGTAGGTGCTTTGCACGGGTAGAACACATAAGAGTATGTGGGCGGTGATGATCATGTTATTGCTTCTTATATGTACTTTGGATATTGGTGGCATAGTGGGATGAAGCGGGCCGGACCAACCTTACATGTCATCGCACATGAGACCGGTTCCACGACTGACATGCAACTAGTTTTGCATAAGTGGCTAGTGGGTGTCTGTTTCTCCTACTATAGTCAATATCTGATTTACAATGAGTTGCTAATAATTTGGTTATCATCGTTGTGGTTCTATGTTCGTAGGTAAGAACAGTTCTATCTTTGAAAGCCCCAAGCCACGTAACAACTTGCAATTGATTAATTAGAAGCGTCTAGTTTAGATCGTTGCTGGGCTTGTGTCATGATATGGTAATATTGTGAGTTGATGTATAGTTGATACCCTTACAACACACTTAACGTGTAAGTTCCATAGACCTTGGCCTTACACACAAAGGAATGATAGAGATCATACCACGATGCATATGATAGTGATCAAATGCAAGAATCATATCATTTCACTTTACACATATGATGTTCGCATCTTATATTGCTAGTTTGGCGTTTTAGTAGCGTTATAAGATGATCCCTCATTTAAATATCAAGATAAAAATGTGTTCTTCCTTAAGTACACACCGTTTATGTTTTGCCGCTTCAAGACATCACGTGATGATCGGGTGTACTTGAATCCACGATCATATTTCGTGTGTAAGACAGTTTTACACATGTGAGTACTAAGGTTCTTGCTTGGCGAGCCTAGCATGTACAAACATGGCCTAGGAACACAGACCGAAAGGTTAAGCATGAGTCATATAGTTTATATGATGCCCATATAGATGCTCGCCTTTGAAGCTATACCAACTCACGTGATGATCGGACTTGGTGTAGTGAATTTGGTTCATGTAATCACCAAAAAGACACGAGGGATATTGTTTTTGAGTAGGAGTTTAGTTGAACTCAATCTATCATAAACTTAGTCTAAATAAACTTTACAAATTCTATTGTAGATGGCACCATGATCATCGGCTCAACACGTCGATCTCGTTGGGGAACCCCAAGAGGAAGGTATGATGAACACAGTAGCAAGTTTTCCCTCAGTTATGAAACCAAGGTTATCGAACCAGTAGGAGCAAGGAAACACCTCCAAGGTGTTGTTTCCAACTTGGAATCCTACACAACACAACCACAGAACTTTGCCCCCAACTTACAGTGAGGTTGTCAATCTCACCGGTTTTGCTGAAAACAAAGGATTAAACGTATTGTGTGGAAGATAGTAATTGCTTGCAGAAAGTAAACAAAAAACAGTAAATAATAGATTGTATAATGATGGTAAAAGAATGGACCGGGGTCCATAGTTCACTAGAGGTGATTCTCCTTAAGATAGATGACATGTTGGGTGAACAAATTACAGCGGGGCAATTGACAGACGCCGACAAAGCATACATGCATATACTAATCATCTTGACTCCTACGAGATTTGATTGGGCATTACAACATTATACATAGACCGTAATCCAACTGCATCTATGACTAATAATCCACCTTCAGGTTATCATCCGGACCCCCTCCAGTATTAAGTTGCAAGCAACAGATAATTGCATTAAGCAAAGTGTGTAAAGTAAACAATACGATTGTCCCATGGACAAAGGATTGTTGTTTTCTCCCTAGTAGCAACAGCACATCTAGTACCTTAGAGATTCATGTCACTTCTCCAGATTACTAGAGGCATGAACCCACTATCGAGCATAAATACTCCCTCTTGGAGTTGCTAGCATCTACTCGGCCAAGATAGCTACTAACAACGGAAAGCATGCAAGATCACAAATAACATAGACATTATAGAATCAATAATCAATATGAAATAGCATCTCAATATCCATCGGATCCCCGTAAACACAACATGTATGATTACAAATAGATGATCTTGATCATGAACGGGGCTCACAAGATCTATACATGGTAACACAAAGGAGAAGAACCAACCATCTAGCTACTACATGGACCCGTAGTCCAGGGATGAACTACTCACGCATCACACCGGAGGCAGTCATGGTGATGAAGAAGGCCTCTAGGGTGATCTCTCCCCTCCGGCAGGGTGCTGGGAAGAGCTTCAGATCCCTCCCGATCTAGGGATGGAGATGGCAGCGGCTATAGACTCTTTCGTGGCATTTTGATCGAGTACTTAGGGTTTTCGTCTCGGAGGCAATATATAGGCGAAGGGGCAAGGTCGGTGGAGTACCAGGGGGCCCACAATCCTGGTGGCGCGGCTAGGGCTGGCCGTGCCACCACCAGGTGTGGCCGCCCTGGCTCCCCTCTTCATCTCCCCTCTGGACTCTGTATTCCTTCTGGTGAAATATTGACTTGGGCTTTTGTCCGGTCCAATTCTGAGAATATTTCCTTACTAGTTTTTCTGAAACCAAAAATAGTAGAAAACAGGCAACCAGCATTGTGGCATCTTGTTAATAGGTTAGTTCCATAAAATGTGTAAAAATACTCCAAAGTGTGGACAAAACATAAGAAAGTAGATATAAAACAAGCATGGAACATCAAAAATTATAGATACGTTTGCAACGTATCACACCACCTGCTTTTAATTTGAATGTGTTCATGGAGAAAGAGAAACTTGTTGCGAATGGTAGCAACTTCACCAACTGGGCTATGAATTTGAGGATTCTCCTCTCTACTGCACAAAAGCAATATGTGCTAGAAGCGCCTCTAGGCCCCCACCAGCTCCTGATGCCCCTGACGAGGAAAAGAATGTCTATATGACTCGTCAGGAGGACCACAACTTAGTTCATTGCGACATACTGTATGGGCTAGAGCTAGAACTTCGAAAGCGTTTTGAAAATGCCAATGCTTTTGATACCATGGGTGAATTGAAAATGATTTTCGATACCCATGCTGCCGTAGAGAGTTATAATGCTTCAGAAAAGTTCTTTAGCTGCATGATGGAAGAGAACAGCTCCGTAAGTGAGCACGTACTCAAAATGTCTAGGTACGCCGATAAGCTTGTGTCCTTGGGAATAACGATTCCCATTGACTTAGGCATACATCGTATTCTCCAATATCTACCACCTAGCTACAAGAGCTTCGTGATGAACTATAACATGCAGGGCATGAACAAGACTCTCCCCGAGCTTCTGTCAATGCTTAAGACTGAAGAGGTGGAGATTAGGAAAGAGCATCAAGTGTTGATGGTCAATAGGACCACCAGTTTCAAAGACAAGAAGGGTAAACAGAAGGGAAAGAAGGGCGGCAAATCTGTTGATGCACCTGAAAAGAAATCCCGGGCTGGCCCTAAGTCTGATACCGAGTGCTACTATTGCAAGGGGACTGGCCATTGGAAGCGCAACCGCCCCAAGTACTTGATAGACAAAAAGGCCGTCAAGACAAACAAAGGTACATATGATATACATGTTATTGATGTGTACTTGACTAGTACTCGTAGTAGCACCTTGGTATTTGATACTGGATCGGTTGCTAATATATGTAACTCAAATCAGGGGTTGCGGAACAAGCGACCGCTAACAAGGGGTGAGGTAAAGATGCATGTCGACAATGGATCAAGAGTTGATGTGATCGCTGTTGGAACGCTGCCTCTCCACCTACCATCGGGATTAGTTATAAACTTAAATAATTATTATTTGGTGCCTACAGTGAGCATGAACATTATATCCGGATCTTGTTTGATGCGATGTGGTTATTCGTTTAAATCCGAAAACAATGGTTGTTCGATTTATATGAATTATATATTTTATGGTCATGCATCGGTGATGAATGGTTTATTTCTATTAGATCTCAATAATAGTGTTACACATATTCATAATGTTGATGCTCAAAAAATTAAACTTGATAACGATATATCTGCATATATGTGGCACTATCGTTTAGGTCATATTGGTGTTAAACACATGAAGAAACTCTATTCTGATGGACTTTTGGAATCACTTGATTTTGAATCATTTGATACATGTGAGCCATGCCTTATGGGAAAGATGACTAGAACGCCGTTTTCCGGTTCAATGGAACGGGCGATAGATTTATTGGAAATCATACATACTGATGTATGCGGTCCAATGAGTGTGTCGGCGCGAGGTGGATATCGTTATTTTGTTACTTTCACGGATGATTTGAGTAGATACGGGTATATCTATTTGATGAAACATAAGTCTCAAACCTTTGAAAAGTTCAAGGAATTTCAGAATGAAGTGGAAAATCATCATAATAGAAAGATCAAATTTCTGCGGTCTAGTCATGGAGGTGAGTATCTAAGTTACGAGTTTAAGACACACATGAAAGAGTGTGGAATAGTTTCACAACTCACACCCGCCGGAACACCACAACATAATGGTGTGTCGGAACGCCGTAATCATACTCTATTGGATATGGTTCGATCTATGATGTCTCTGACTGACTTGCCACTGTCATTTTGGGGTTATGCACTGAAACCGCTGCATTCACTTTATATCAGGCACCGTCTAAATCTATTGAAACGACACCGTATGAATTATGGTTTGGAAACAAACCTAAGCTGTCATTTCTTAAAGTTTGGGGATGCGATGTTTATGTGAAGAAACTTCAGCCTGATAAACTCGAACCCAAAGCGGAAAAATGTGTCTTCATAGGATACCCTAAAGAAACAATTGGGTATTCCTTCTATCACAGATCTGAGGGCAAGGTTTTCGTTGCCAAGAATGGATCCTTTCTAGAGAAAGATTTTCTCGCGAAAGGTGTGAGTAGTCGAAAGGTAGAACTCGAAGAGGTTATTGAACCTTCTCTTCATGAAATGGCAAGTGGCGCATCACCAGAAGTTGTTCCGGAGTTGACTTCACCAAATGAAGAAGGAACTAATGATAATGATCATGAAACTCCGAAAGAGGACACTAATGAACCTCGTAGGTCAAGCATGACACGTGCAACTCCTGAACTGTACGGGAATCCTGTTGTAAATTTCATGGTTGATGAAATAGATGAACCTGCGACGTATGAAGAAGCAATGATGAGCCCGGATTCCAACAGATGGCTAGAAGCCATGAAATCCGAGATGGAATCCATGTACGAAAACCAGGTTTGAACCTTGGTGGACTTACCTCACGACCGAAAGGCCGTTGAGAATAAATGGATTTTCAAAAGAAAAACTGATGCTGATGGTAATGTAACCATCTATAAAGCCCGACTTGTCGCAAAAGGGTTTCGACAAATTCAAGGAGTTCACTACGATGAGACATTCTCTCCCGTAGCGATGCTAAAGTCAGTTAGGATTATGTTAGCAATTGCTGCATATTTCGATTATGAAATATGGTAGATGGATGTCAAAACTGTGTTCCTTAATGGTAATATTGAAGAAGAGTTGTATATGATACAACCAAATAGTTTTGTTGATCCTAAGGATGCTAACAAGGTGTGCAAGCTTTAGCGATCCATCTATGGACTGAAGCAAGCATCACGGAGTTGGAATCTTCGCTTTGATGAGGTGATCAAAGAGTTTGGATTTGTCCAAACTTATGGAGAGGCTTGTATTTACAAGAAAGTGAGTGGAAGCAATGTGGCATTTCTAATATTATATGTGGATGACATATTATTGATTGGAAATGATATAGATCTTTTAAACAGTGTTAAAAGTTATCTAAATAGCAAATTTTCTATGAAGGACCTTGGTGAAGCGTCATATATATTAGGCATAAAGATCTATAGAGATAGATCAAGACACCTAATAGGGCTATCGAAGTACATACCTTTATAAGATTTTAAAGAAGTTTAAAATGGATGAAAGTAAGAAGGGTTTCTTACCTATGTTGCAAGGCAAGACATTGAGTAAGACTCAAAGTCCGGCTATGGCGGAAGAAAGAGAGATAATGGATAAAATCCCCTATGCTTCAGCCATAGGCTCTATAATGTACGCCATGCTATGTACAAGACCAGATGTGGCACATGCTATTAGTTTGACTAGTAGGTACCAATCTGGTCCAAGTTTGGAACACTGGATAGCGGTCAAGAATATCCTTAAGTACTTGAGAAGAACTAAGGGAATGTTGGTCGCTAATTGTTATGTCGACGCTAGCTTTGACACTGATCCGGATGACTCTAAGTCTCAATCTGGATACGTATTTCTCATGAACGGGGCAGTAGTTAGCTGGAGGAGATCCAAACAACCCGTGGTAACAAGGTCTACAACGGAGGCAAAATATATTGCTGCTTCAGAAGCAGCACATGAAGCAGTTTGGATGAAGGAGTTCATTACCGAACTGGATGTGTTTCCTAGTGCGTTGGATCCAATGGTGATCTATTGTGACAACAATGGAGCCATAGCCAACACAAAGGAACCAAGGTCTCACAAGAATTCCAAGCATATTAAGCGCCGGTTTCACTCCATCCGTGAGCATGTGAAGGATGGAGATATAAAGATTTGTAAAGTACATACGGATCTCAATGTAGCAGATCCGTTGACTAAAACTCTCCCTAGAGCAAAACATGATCAACACCAGAACTCCATGGGTGTTAGATTTATCACCATGTAACTAGATTATTGTCTCTAGTGCAAGTGGGAGACTGAAGGGAATATGCCCTGAGAGGCAATAATAAAGTTGTTATTATACATATTCCAAGTATATGATAGATGTTTATTTTGCATGCTATAATTGTATTAATTTGGAAACGTTAATACATGTATGTTTAATAAACAAAAGGAAAGCTCCTAGTTATGCCTCTCTTATAAACTAGCTCGTTGATTAACAAGATGATGAAGGTTTCCTGATCATGGACATTGAATGTTGTTAATAACAAGGTCACAACATTAGTGGAATGATGTGATAAACATTCATCCAAAGTATAGCATTACGATCAAAGTCATTGTGTTTATATTTCTATAACATCTAACGAAGTAACACTAGTCCTTAGACCATGAGATCATGTTAATCACTAACACTGGAAGAGTATCTTGATAACATCAAATGTCACACCGTGAAAGGGTGATTATAAAGGTGGGTTCAGTACTACGAAAGTGTTATGTAGAGGCTCATGGATCAAGAGTGGGATTTGTCCATCTCGATGAGGGATAGATATACTCTAGGCCCTCTCAGTGATATCACATTGGTTAGCTTGTAAGCAAGTGAGAAGATCACTAGAATGTTATATCACGGGAATAAGAAAAGAGTACATGTAGGTAACGACATCAAACTAGGTATGGAGATACCGATGATCGAATCTCGGACATGTAATATGTTGCGAGACAAAGGGTTTTAGTTACTTAGCATTAAAGGTTCTCACGATCACAAAAGTCATCATAGAATGTGTAGGAGTCAGTATGGATCTCCAGGTCTCGCTTTTGATTATTGATCTAAGAGGGGTCTCGATCATGTCTGCATTATTCACGAACCGTAGGGTGACACACTTAAGGGACACCAAAACCATTTGGAGCAAATATGTTTCAGACGAATGAATTGCAAAGCGTTGGAATTATTTCAATAGACACCGAAACTGTTTCGGGTGAAATTGCTGAAATTGGTTCTGCATGTAATATTGAAATGTTGCAGGGGTTTTATGTGAATGTTTGTTAATTAAAGTAATTAACAAAATTCTGAATAAAATTAATAAAAGAGTTTTATTAAATGAGAGAGCATTAAATTTGGAGAAATTTAATGCATTTAAAGTGAGACTTTAAAAGAGAATGTGAAGGGGCATTTTAATGTGGAGGGAGTTACCACCACATGAATGGGGAGTTGAGGGTCACCCCCCATGGGGCGCCGGCCATGGGGAGGGGTACCCCCTCCTCCTATAAAAGGCCACCCCGCTCACCCTTCTTCCTTACACCTCCACGTGAAGGATCTCTCCCCCCTCTAGTATTATTCCCCCATGGTCTCGGATTAGCGAGATACATGTTCCTGGTGGCATTTCATTTGGAAGGAGTTGCTGCTTCCGCTGCATCGCTGGAGCGAGGAGGCGGAGGTTGTTCGGTGGCCTGAACATGTGTGCGAGTGCGGATGCGCTGCTGGTTTGCGGCGCTAGGACTTCCACACGATCTTGAGATCGGCAAGCATACGACTACATCATCCACGAGTTCTTACTCATTAACAAAACTTTGTTGTCTTCGAGGGTAAGTTCTCCATGGATGTATATCCACCCGTTGCTTGTATCTAGTAGATAGATCTTGGCGTATAGCTCCCATCGTAGGAATTTTTTTTCTATGCTGCGAACCCTTCAGGCATCCCATGATTTGCCATCTCGCGGATCTGCAGCTACGCTGGTGCTGGTGATGCCCTTCCGCAACTCCTTAATTTGGCTGTTGCTAGCTAGAGCATCTGAAGTGAGACTATATGAAACATTAGAGTAGACTCAGCTGTTCAGTGCATATGTAATTCAAACTAGACTGATTTGCAACATGATGGCATATTGTCTCATGTAAGCATAACCAACTACTAGAGTAGCTATAGGCAAAATTTGGTGAATATCCTTTAAATGTGGTAGGTGCACTTGGTGACTACATATGCCAGTGCTGAGTCAAGCAGACTAGGAGTTACATTTTAGAATAAGTAGGGGAAATTAGCTTGTTTGGCTTTGCTTGTTACCTGTTACGAGTCAAGAAGAGCATGTGAAATCTGTATAAGTCATAGTGTGTCTTCAGGTTGTAATTGCAGTCAATGATATGGAGATATCCACATTGTAGAATTGTTGGGGGGATACCCCCGGGTAGGGTCACTCCGGGGTATAAAGGCCGAGTTAGCCGAGGTTCGGCAAGCTCAAGGCGGATGCTGACCGGGTCACCTCAAGGCAGGACGGATCACGGAGTAACCCGGACCAGGGGAGGGGTCGCCTAACATTGTCTCAGCCGACTTAAGAAGTAAGTCGGAAGTGCTTGTCTAACTTATATGCAGGAACAGGTATAGCCAGATCTACTATGATCCGGGTCCCGTTTAGCTTCTGGGAGGAGGAAGGAATCTCTCTGGTCAAAAAGAAGGCCTGGTACGCACTGCATGAGCGAAGCAAGCAAGGGCAGGACCACCGGGTCATGGCCGACAAGGGTGACGATGCCCGTGTCGGCTGACGTGGGCGTCGCAGAGGATCACGTAGCTAAAGCATGTGTGACGCGGGGGAAAAGCACCCCGGTCGGGTTACCACTTTGAGAGGAGGCATATTCTTAGAAATATGCCTCCACGTATGCCCTAGGCAGAGACCAAGCCCCCTCTATATAAGGGGGGCTAGGGTTTCAGTAGAGGGGGTTGGTTTTTCTTCTAGACCGATTTGGCTAAGGTTCTAGGGCGAACTGTGGGTGAGAGTAAGAGAGCTCCTTCTTCCTCCTCTCGCCAATACAGCTCTAGGAGCACTTGTAATCTTGAAAGGAAAGGAATACAATCTTCTGTGTGGAGAATCACTTCACTATCCCTCCCTGGATTCCCCTAGCGGGTATTAGTCCCCACCTTTAGCCTATCCATGGCATCTGTCGTGACACCACCACGACAGTTGGCGCCCACCGTGGGGCTAGCGGCGCTAGCAGGGGTGAAGATCCGGACGGGAAACCTCATCGGCACCGGCGAACGCATCGTCTCCAGGCTCGTTTAGCGCTTTGGAGCGCTGGACTTTGTCAGCGACAATGCTGGCTACTTCGGCACGCGCCCACTTCCGCGCAACAGCCTCTTCGTCAAGTTGGGTGCGCACAAGGTCTACGTTGTTGTGGACGTATCATGCGTTCATTCGCGGCGCGTCGTCGAGGCAGGGGAACCACCCCTTAGCGTGGTTCACGGGGCGGTATCACTCGCTCCCCGGACCGTGCTGAAGTGATGATGACTGCGCCGAGGGCAGGCGCAAGCAAGGATCCAGCACCGGACCCAGAGGTAACACCTAAGGCACCGAGGAAAGGTAGAGGACCCCCACTAGAGAGGCCTGAGAATGTACTGAGGGAAGCTATGGATAGCTTGGCAAACCCGGTAGCAGCAGTGGTAGATCCAGCTCAGGCACAGGCCGAGCTAGAGGAAACTAGGCAAAAAATACTAGAAGGCACAAAGAAAATAGCCGCGGCTCAGCAGTCATTGAACATGACATTGCGTGAGTATGCAAAAGCAAACAAAGTTGATACGGTAAAGGTAAAAGGGAGAAATCTCATGAGCGAGATGAACAAAGAAGGTGATACTAGAGCCGAGGAATCGGAAAACTGTTTGTCCGTGGGGCTGCCGAAGTATAGTACCCCGACAAAGAACCTCAGAGCAGCGGATGCGGCTGCATCCGAGTTAGAGGGTCTGACGGGTGAGGCCTGTCAAAGACAACAAGATAGGGTTAACGAGTTAGTTCGGATCGCGAACAGACAGAACGAAGAGCTACTCAGAGCTAACCCGGAGAGAGCTGGAGCTTCCAAAATCGTCCATTCAGCGATGGGTAACCCGGAGAAATCCGCTGGAGCCGCATCGTCACCTCATGGTGGTCCAAGGAGAGAAGAGGTAGTAACCTTGGCCATACGGAACAAACAGATCGTCCCGTATGACCCGACGTGAGCAGGAAAAGGAAAAGAGGCACATAAAAATGATGATCGACGAAGTGTGAGCCGAGGTGAAGCTGGCCGAGGTAACCATGACCAAGGCAATGCCGGTCAAGGGAACGCTGCCAACGGCAATGCCAGACAGCGAAACTCGGGAGGAGCAGGACAAACGCAGCAGCGGAATATACCAAGGCAAGAGCAAGGCGCCGGCCGAGGTATGCAACAGAGAGTTGCACCACAGGAGCAAAATTGGTACAACGACGGTGATTCGGAGATGGTGAACGCGGGATACCCGAGACCGGACTATCATGTGATAGGGTCAAGATTGGGAAGCAGGGATTTGATGCCGGATGACGCAAGATTGAAACTGGATCGCCTGTATAGGTTGGAACAGATCGAGTGTCAAGGTCCACCGGGACCAGCGTGCTTTGGACCCCGGATCATGAAGGAGCTACCGGTACCTAACTTCCAGATGCCCAGGGGCATGAAGACGTATGACGACAGTACCAAGCCGGAGGATTGGCTGATAAACTATGCTACGGCTGTGAAAATTGCCACTGTCAACTTGAGATGGGCTGTACGATACGTACCCCAGATGTTAGAAGGTCCGGCGAGAGTATGGCTGAATAATTTGCCACCCGGAAGCATCAACTGCTAGATAGATTTTGAAGAAATGTTTATCAGCAACTTCTCAAGTACATATCAGAGGCTGAATAGGCCGCAGACCCTAGAAATGTGCAAGCAAAGACCTAATGAGACATACCGTGAATTCTTGACCCGGTGGTGTACCGTGAGAAACTCGTGTGAGGGTGTCATAGAGTCACATGCCATAGCGTGGTTTGCGCAAGGGTGCAGATATGGCAGCAAGCTGTGGATGAAGTTGCAAAGGAAAATGCCAATTACGTTGGCAGAGATGATCCGGATTGCTGATTCGTATGCCTTGGGTGATCCGACTCAACCTAGGCTCACGTCAAACGAGTCAAACGAGGAGTACTATCAGAGGGATGGAGCCGGGTCATCTCGGAGGAATGACTACAGAGGAAAAAGAAGAGATGATAGACCGAATCATCACTATAGTTCGCAACAAGTTGCAACTGTGAATCAAGATCAACCCGGAGCAGGGAGCAACCAGCGCCAGAAAACTGGAGGGCAATGGACTCCAAGAAACGATGGCAAGAAAACATGGACGCCGGAGCAAAAGAAACAATGGCAAGAAAAGAAAGACCGTCCGAGGTATACCTATGAGTCGATGTTGGACCAGCCGTGTAAGTTTCACACGCCAAATCCGAGTAGCCTGGCGGGTCACACAACGAGGCAATGTGAGTGGATGCGTAAGATAGAACAAGGTGGTTCGGGGAATGCTTAGGCACCCCGAAATGATCAACCTCGGCAGCAATTGCTCCCCGGAGCGAACACGCAACAGCTAATGTTGCCTCCCCCTCCACCGAGGTATGACAACAATGAGAGAAGGGACGCAGTGCATCAGGTGGAAAATCAGCACCAGCCGGATCAGAGGTACCCCGGAAACGAGGGGAGGAATGAGTACAGAGAACATCATCAGAGCTATTGTGTGTTCACAACTGAGGAAACAGATAGGAAGATCTTGCAGCGCCGACATATGGAGGTCAATGCGGTAATGCCAGCAGTGACGAGGTACATGCCTTGGTCGGACCAAGAAATCACCTGGAACATCAAAGATCATCCCAAGCTTATGCCGAGTCCAGGTTCATATGCGCTAGTGCTGGACCCGACATTCATTGGGCCGAACATCAATGTGAGGTTCTCCAAGGTACTGATTAACAACGGCAATAGCATTAACATCATGTATGCGGATACAATGTGTAAGTTGGGTATCTCGGAGAACATGCTCCAGGCTACAAGGACAACTTTCCATGGTATTGTACCAGACATTTCTTGTGAGCCCATAGGCAAAGTCCGGGTGACGTGCTATTCGGCACGAGAGATAATTGCTGAACTGAGAATCTGGAGTTTGAGGTGGTGAACTTGGAAAGTGTGTATCACGTGTTACTCGGAAGACCAGCATTGAACAAGTTCATGGCAAGCTGCCACATCAGTTATTTGAAGATGAAGTTGCCCGGGCCAAATGGAGTGATTACCATTGCTGGAGATTTCTGACGTTCCATTGAGTGTGCCTCAGCTGGGTCTAACCTAGCCGAGTCACTCGTGATCGCGCAAGAGAAAAGAAAAATCTAAGAGGTGGCGGCATTAGCTCAGTCCGCGCAGCAGTATATGTCGGCGTTGAGTAACCCGCATTGTAGCGTTTCATTCCAAGCCGCAAAGGATACCAAGAAGGTTCCAGTTGATGACATGTTCCCGGAGCGCACCGTAACAATTGGTGCCGGGTTAACTGATAAATAGGAAAGCGAGCTCGTCAACTTCCTCCGTGAGAATCGGGACATTTTTGCTTGGTCCACACAGGATTTGCAAGGTGTTCCGAGGGAGTTGGCCAAGCACTCTTTGAACGTAAGACCCAGAGCAAGGCCGATGAAGCAACCTCTCCGCCACTTCGCCGAGGATAGGAGAAAAGTCATTGGAGATGAGATAGCTCGGTTGCTAGCAGCAGGATTCATCGTGGAAGTACTGTATCCGGATTGGCTCTCTAATCCGGTGCTGGTAGAAAAGAAGAAGGATGATCCGAACGTGGCAATGGTTTGGCGTATGTGTATCGATTACACGAACCTGAATAAGGCGTGTCCAAAAGATCCATTTCCACTGCCGAGGATAGATCAGGTCATAGACTCAACTGCGGGATGTGAACTATTGTCATTCATTGATGCATATTCTGGTTTCCACTAGATACCTCTGAATCAGGATGATCAAATAAAAACCGCGTTTATCACCCCGTACGTGGCTTATTGCTATCGCACTATGCCGTTTGGTTTACGTAATGCAGGTGCAACGTACCAAAGATGTATGCAAAAATGTTTGCATGACCAAATAGGTCAAAACGTACAAGTATACGTGGATGATGTTGTTATCAAGACCAAGGAAAGCAAAACGCTCCTTGACGACATCAGGCAGACATTCGCGAACTTGAGAAGGTTTCGGATGAAGCTTAACCCGGAAAAATGTACCTTCGGTGTCCCGGCTAGAAAATTACTCGGATTTCTCGTCTCCAGCCGAGGTATCGAAGTTAATCCAACTAAGATTCGGACCATTGAACGAATGGAGCTGCTGAAGTGTCTTAACGATGTCCAGAAGTTCACTAGTGCCTAGCATCGTTGAGTCGGTTTGTATGTCGGTTGGGAGAAAAGGCATTGCCTCTCTACCAACTCATGAAAAAGTCGGATAAGTTCGTTTGGACACCACAGGCCGATGAAGCCTTTGCCCACTTAAAAAAGATGTTGGCCACTGCACCAGTGTTAGCCTCTCCACTATCAAAGGAGCCAATGTTGCTCTACATAGCCGCAACCAACCGAGTTGTAAGTGCAGTGATTGTAGTAGAGCGCAATGAAGAGGGTAAGTCGGTGCATAGGCCAGTGTATTACTTGAGCGAGGTATTATCTGCCTCAAAACAGAACTACCCGCACTTTCAAAAGGTGGCATATGGTGTCTATATGGCGGCAAAGAAGTTAAAGCATTACTTCGAGGAGCACCCCATCAAGGTGATATGTGAAGCTCCCATATCCGAGATAATGGGTAACAAGGATGCGAGTGGCAGAATTGCAAAATGGGCAATTGGGCTAGCTCCTTATGCGCCCCAATACGACAGAAGAGAAGCAATCAAGTCTCAGGCTGTGGCGGACTTTTTTGTAGATTGGGCCGAGGTACAATACGAACCACCGCCACCAGATCCGAACTACTGGAGGATGCACTTTGACGGGTCGAAAACCAAAACCGGATTAGGCGCCGGGGTTGTGCTTACCTCGCCAAAGAAGGACCAGCTAAAATACGTATTACAGATCCATTTCGCGGCATCAAACAATGTCGCTAAGTACGAGGCTCTTGTGCAAGGGCTCAAAGTGGCAAAAGAGATTGGCATACGTCGGATCATATGCTTTGGCGACTCGGATTTGGTGGTGCCGCAAGTGTCCGGAGTGTGGGACGCCCTGGATCCAAACATGGCACTGTACAAGTTTCATGTGCAGAAGATATCTGGTTACTTTGAGGGGTGTGAATTTCACCATGTACCCCGAGTGGAAAACGAGGCTGCCGACATGCTATCGAAGCTCGGATCAACCCGACAGGCAATTCCACCGGGTGTAGCATTGGAACACCTCAGAAAACCATCTATCAGGCCGTCCCCAGGAACCGACTCGATCTATGTCCCGGAAGATACAGAGTCCGGAGCTGAGCCCATGGACATTGACACGGGAGGTAGTACGCGAGACCCGGGGACTGCATCAGCAAACCCGGGGACTGCCTCAGCAAACCCGGGGACTACCTCGCAGGACCCGGGGACTGCTCAGCATGATCCGGCTGAAGTTATGCCGGTAGATCAGATGGAAATTGATGAGGACGTGTTCCCTGCATGAGCAATACCAGCTTGGGCACTGCCTATATACCAATTCCTGAAAGATGGAACGTTACCCACTTAGGAGGTGTTAGCCAGGCAAACTCAGAGGAGAGCAAAAGCATACACAATCATCAATTCCAAACTGTACAAACAGAGTGTAACCAATGTCCTCCAGCGATGCGTTGACCCGGAAGAAGGGCTTGACATCCTCCGGGATATACACCAAGGAGAATGCGGGCATCATGCCTCATCCCGAGCCTTGGTGGCAAAAGCGTTCCGGCATGGGTTCTACTGCCAAATGCCTTAGAATAAGCAGAAGATCTGGTGAGAAAATGCAATGGTTGTCAGAGGTACGCTACCAAGACACATATGCCGATGTCGGAACTCAAGACCATACCAATTATGTGGCCATTTGCCGTATGGTGCTTGGATATGGTTGGCCCGTTCAAACCAGCAAGAGAAACATGACACACATTTTGGTCATGGTGGATAAGTTTACAAAATGGATTGAAGTGAAGCCTATAAGAAAATGCGATGGAGCTATGGCCGTAACGTTTCTCAAGGATATAATCTTGAGATACGGTTATCCACACAGTATCATAACTGACAATGGCACCAATTTTGCGGAAGGAGCATTTGCGCGCTTCTGCCGGGACAAGAAGATCTGACTCGACATAGCCTCGGTAGCCCACCCCGCATCGAATGGACAAGTGGAAAGATCCAACGGATTAGTATTATCCGAGATAAAACCCCGACTCATTGAGCCGCTGCAAAGATCAGCGGGGTGCTGGATAGAAGAACTACCAGCGGTACTGTGGAGTTTAAGAACAACTCCGAATCGATCAACAGGCTATACGTCGTTTTTTCTGGTATATGGGGCAAAAGCTATATTACCAGCCGACATAGAGCATGATTCGCCTAGGGTCACCCAATACACAGAAGCCGAAGTGCAAGAAGCCCGACAAAATGATGTTGATCTGCTGGAAGAAGCGAGAGAACTGGCACTGTCCAGATCCGCCATATATCAGCAAAATCTTCGACGCTACCATAGCCGGAAAGTGTGCCCCCGAGTCTTTCGAGAAGGCGATTTGGTGCTCCAGTTGTTACAACGTACTACTGGCATGCATAAATTATCCCCCCCATGGGAAGGGCCATTCATTGTGAGCAAAGCATTGCACAATGATTCTTACTATCTTATAGATGCAAAGCCACAGGAAAAGAACAAGGCGGACAGGTTCGGAGAGGAATCTAAGCGACCGTGGAATGTAGCACTACTTCGTCCTTTCTACACTTAGCTAAGAAGTGTATGTATCCGAGTCTTCTCATATGTCGATATGTATGTAGACAATGAGCTTATCAATGAAATAGTAGCGTCTCGAGCAGTAACTCGGGGACTGCCTTAATAATTGTTGTTGTTGCCTCTTGTGCGTTAGCTGGAATAAGTTTTCTACTTAATCTGGATTAGTAATGTGTGAGCACCAAAAACCCAACTCTTTGACTTGCTGCTGTCCAACAAGAATTGGCTTCATGGCAAGCAAGAGAATAAGTTTGGAATTGCGTAGCACATGGAAAGCGACTAAGGAAACGAATTTATTTGAGCTAACGTTTGTTTTCGGACTAACCCTGTATTTATTTTCAAGTTATTATGCAGCTTTATTTTTTGAGCTAAGTCTGAAAGTTTCTTAGTATTGTTAAGACGATTTTTGAAGCTCGGATTCGTAAGTGATAAAACCGAATCAAGGTAGACACGATCCGAGCCAAAAGATTAGACGGACAAGAAAAAGAAACTCGGGGACTACGCCCAAGTTAACCCGGCATAAGAACTTAGTAGCAAAATATCACATGTACACAGCATACAGTTGCACCCGGCATAACGGGGATCTGATAAATTTTCAAGTTTTTTGACCTAAGGAGCAGCAGGAGGAGGAAGTTCGGCGTCGTCTTCACTGTCCTCAATATCTGAGGCATCGCCTTCTTCGTCCTCATCCGAACTGTCTTCAACATTCTCAACGTTCTCGTCCCCAGCGGATTCTAGGAAGCTCGGTCCTTCAACCCATTCATGGATAGGAGAATATTCGATGAGGCTGTAGGCACAAGCCTGGCGTCGAGCTACCCACTCCGGGTCATCAGTCCATATGGATCCGGTGCGCCGGCATGTAAGGAGGCTGAGGTCGATCTTCTCATACCATGTGAGTATGTGGTGAAGGATAGTATCAGCTGCGGCACGCCCAGCGGACTCCCTCCAGAGGTCGAGCTGGGTCTCGATATCTGACAGCTTTTCAGCAAGAAGTGTGATTCTCTTCGGAGCGCTCTCATCGGGCCAGAACGTGTTAAAAACTCGGACTGAAACGTCGAGGAGATCCTTGCTGTAGTTCTTGATGATTTCCATGCGAGATGACAGGCTAACCAATAGGTCCTCCATGTCTAAGGGAATGCTCTCACTGTTAAGAGCGACGGGAGTACCCCTCTCTCGGCAGAAATTGGCAACAGCAACGCTCGCAATAGGAGTACCCTCTGGAAAGTGGCCTGGAAACAAGGCAAAGGAAGAAGCTGAAGAAAAGACGTATGAAGTAACCCGGAGAATTATTTCGGATAAGGGAAAGGAACTTACGTGAAATGTGGCTGTGAATCCAGGTCAACTCCTTGATGCAGTTATCGCGTCTCTTGCGAAGTTGCTCAAGCTCAGCGTTTGCCGATCCAAGCTGGATGTCGGATTCTTTGAGTAGGTCCTGGTCCTTGGAGATCTGGAGAGTAAGGCGCTTGCGCTCTTCTGTGAAGTTCTAGCCAACCTTTTGGAGCTCGGTTTGGTGCTGGGCCTTCATCTTCTCCATCTCAGCCTTGAGCCTAGCAATCTCATTGTCCTTGGTCCGGAGGAGAGAGAGCTCATCATCTTTTTTCTTCAGCTCGGCTTGATGCTGCCCTGCTTGTTCGAGAAAATGCAGCATCATATCAGGCACGGGCACACTATCCTCAAGCGATGCTGAAACAGTGTGTTGACCCGGCAGAGCCGAGGAATGAATGTTTGCCGAGCCAAGAAGAGGGAAAGCAAAGCAGGGTAGGACAAAAAGGACTTACCCTGGATCTGCTCCAGGTTCTTTCGCATGATCTTGTTCTCAGCCTCCACCCCAGCTGCAGAAACCGAATGAGGAGGTTAGTTCGGCAGAAGAAGATGAAGAGAAACGGAAAAGCACCAAGGGAGAAACTTACCCCTTTTTTCATGTTCTGCAATAAGTGCAACGTGCTTTGCGCGTAGCATCTTGTGGGTATCCAGCAGGCGTTGGAATTCAGCACTCCGGCGATTGGTGGTTACCTGAAAAAAGTACAGAAGCGTAAAATTAGCTTGGTGCATATTCGAAGTGCGCAAGATCTGGGCCAAGTGGAACTTAACCCGGCTCTAGGTGTGTGCATATTTGAAGTGTACAAAATCCGGGCCAAGTGGAACTTAACTCGGCTCTATGTGTGTGCATATTCGAAGTGTACAAGATCCGGGCCAAGTGGAACTTAACCCGGCTCTAGGTGTGTGCATATTCGAAGTGTACAAGATCCGGGCCAAGTGGAACTTAACCCGGCTCTAGGTGTGTGCATATTCGAAGTGCGCAAGATCCAGGCCAAGTGGAACTTAACTTGGCTCTAGGTGTGTGCATATTCGAAGTGTACAAAATCCGGGCCAAGTGGAACTCAACCCGGCTCTAGGTGTGTGCATATTCGAAGTTCACATGGAGCTACGTTAGTTTTCTAATAAGCATCCGACCGAGTGACAAGTTACTCCACCAGAGGCTCGGGGACTAATGGTTACTATCTACAGCATGTAAAGGAGAAGCGACATACCTCCATCATCCGCCCCGCGAGGTTAATTGCCTTAGCGGCTGTATTCATTTGGGCGGAAAATTCTGTGGGGCCGAACTTTTCCAGGAGATCGTCGTTGTGGACGAACTCCGCCTTGTTCCAGTTCTTGACGAACTCAATCAGGCTCGGAGGGTACCGCTCACCGGTGGGCATATGGGGTGCCACCAAGCCCTTCGCGTGTGCTTCTTTCCTCTCAACCAAGGCAAGGGCTAGGCTGGTATGCAGAACCATTTGCTGCGCGTCAGTTGGCTCGGCAGGAGCATCCCTTCGGTGCTGGAGATTTCTTGGGAAGCATCGACGCTAGGGTTCGCTGCCCAGCCTCGACGAATGCAAACTTGGTAGCATCCGGAGCCTTTTTGCCCTTGGCTTGCTGGGAAGAAGTAACTGCAGCGGATTTCCCCTTAGGAGCTGCTGGGGTAGTTCCGCGCCGAGGTTGAGATGACTCGGACGAGGCGGAAGAACTTGGCGCTGGAGCTCTTATAGCTAGACTTGGAGCGGTTGTTGATTTTCTTGGTGCCGGAACGGGTGCTGGTGCTGGTTCGGTCACTGGTACTGGAACTGCTGCTGGTGCTAGGGCCGGTGCTGGTGTCGAGGTAGTCTCGGTGGCTACTGGTTGCGGTGATGCCGAAGTTGTGGACGCCGTCGCCTCGGATGGGCCGGCCTCTCCTGCTCCGAGGTTGCATTCCTCTCGACGAGGTAGTGTGGAACCCGGAGCAGCCGCGGAATCCTCTGGAATAGGGCTCAGCGGACGTGACTCATCGTCACGAGGAGGAGAAGGGCCAGATCGAAGTGGTGAAGAGATGCTAGATCCGCTTTGAGGGACCTCCACCGGAGCCCTGAAGAAGAGAATAATGTCAGAAGAGAAATTACCACGATGCAAGGAGAAGTGAGTTACGCAACGAAAAATGATTTACGCATCCGAGGTTTGGGCCTCCTTGGGTTTCCGAGCTCTTCGTGCCGGCTCGGAGGCAGTCTTGTCTCCGGCCTTCTTTCGCCTTTTTGTGGGCTGAGAAGGTTCGGAGGAGGAACTTGGTGCGGCTCCGTGCCTCTTCTTCGACGCCACCGGAACCGGTTCGCCCGTAGCAAGTGGAGGATCCTCGTGGATATGCCTACCGGGGTTAGCTGATGCCGGAAAGGCAAAAGAAAGAGGGATAGCCTCAACAGGTTCAATCACGTCGACATCCGAGTCATCCTCATCATCGGGCCAGTCTCTAAGAGAAGAGAATTTACCATTGGGTCGTTTTGTAGCGTCGGTCATAGGGAGAAACATCTCCTGGTCCGGATCCTCCTCATCCGGGGTTTCTCGATCCGGCGCCCACTTAAGGGTCGGATCCGTACCATCCTCAAGGGTTTGCTGAAGGAATAGCTGAGAGAAAGCATGAAGAACAGAGTCAAAAATACAACAAAAACCGACATGTATTTAATCCGAAGTAAGTTTGGCCCGCGAAGCTTACCGCGGGAGGGAGCCTGTCACGACATAAGTGCTCAATCCCCACGTCCATTCAGCGGAGAAATCCTTATGGGTGGTGAAGAGAGCCTTAACCCGGCGGAAAATCTCCGTGTTGCTCAGCTCGAAGGAGGAGGTTCGGTTGGGGTCGCGGCCGAAACTCATGTGGCACACCTTGTGGGTGCGCTTCTGGAGGGGAGAGATTCGGTTGCGCACGAACGTGATCATAGCATCCTCGTTGCGCAATCCGAGTTTCTTCAGTTCCGCGAACCTCTTGTTAACCTGGTTGCCCAGAGCCGTGGGCTTCTTGGAGACCTCCACCCAGAATTCCGAATCAGGTGGACCCGGAGTATAGGGGAGCAACCGAATCAAATCTTCGGTGCCCGCGTTCCGGACATAGAATAAGGTCCGGGCCCATCCTTTGTAGGAGTCAAGCCCGGTGACCCGGGGGAAAACGGAAGTCCTCCGGGGTGAGATGGACGCAGCTCCGAATTGGGTGAGCTGCTTATCCTCCGACTCAACTTGGATGTTGGGGATGACGTTACGACGAAGGCCGAAAAACCGGATCCACAGCTCCTTCGTGGGCCACAGTCCGGTGTAGCCCTTGATCGTAGAGGCAAAAGCAGAGAGAGAGGTGATAGCGGTTGCTGGAAGATGGTGCAGCTGCAGGTGGTAGGTGCTAAGCCAATCCCAGAAGAAGTCGCTCACCGGCAAGCCGAACCCCCGTTGGAAGTGGGACAAGAACACGACGAACTCACCTGGATTGGGTGAGGGGGCCAGTTCGGTGGAGGGGAGACGAGCGATGATGCCGGCAGGGATGCGTCTGGTCCGGTAGAGCCAGTCAAGGTCATCTTGACAGACCCATGACCCGGCCCATGCGCCACGGTCCGCCCCAGCGGCGTCCTCCTCCATTTCTTGCTCGACGACGACGAGCTCCTCCTCTGTCATCTCGTACTCGCTACCCTCGCTGGCGCTAGCGGTGGTGGGGATCTGAGGCCTGGATTGGCGAGGACCCGCGGCGAGGAAGTTGCGCAGCGGTGGCTGCGATGCAGAAGCACGGGGAAAAGTGCGGCGGCGGCGCTGCTGCTAGGAGCACTAGCGGCGGCGCGGTCGCGAGGAAGACGAAGAAGAAGAGCAACGGGTAGAGGGGCGTAGAAGAGGAAAAAATTCTAAGGGGTGCGCCCCTCCGCTACTTAACCACCCCCTAAGAGGGTGAGTGGGATCGCGCCCTGCCAATGAGCCACATGGTGTGGCCATGCATCACCTGCCTCAGCCAATCGGAGAGGAGCCACACAGAGGGCCACAGAGCAGAGGCGATCCCGTGATGTGACGCACTGATGCGGTAAACGAGGAGGCAGGCGTGACGTGACCCTCTCACGGTGATAACTGACAATTACTGCGACGGTTACTGTGCAGGCCCTTAAAATAGGACGACGTAATGATTAGCCTCCACGGGGGTTGGCGTATGAAAGAAGGAAACAAGGCCCGGATCGAACCATGGTAACCCGGACGACGAGTAAAAACTTAGAATGTGCAGAGGGAAAGTAAAACCATGAGATCCGAGTCAAAGTGGTAACCCGGCCAGCAAGTGAAAACTTGGAACGTGCGAAGGGAACGTAAATCCATATAATCCGAGATAAAGAGCTAACTCAGAAATAACATCCAAAGCTCGAGCATAAATGAACCTGATGTGGCCTTAGCGGCCAAGGCACCTAAGACCGCACCAGCTTCGGGGACTAATGTTGGGGGGATACCCCCGGGTAGGGTCACTCCGGGGTATAAAGGCCGAGTTAGCCGAGGTTCGGCAAGCTCAAGGCGGATGCTGACCGGGTCACCTCAAGGCAGGCCGGATCACGGAGTAACCCGGACCAGGGGGGTCGCCTAACGTTGTCTCAGCCGACTTAAGAAGTAAGTCGGAAGTGCTTGTCTAACTTATATGCAGGAACAGGTATAGCCAGATCTACTATGATCCGGGTCCCGTTTAGCTTCTGGGAGGAGGAAGGAATCTCTCTGGTCAAAAAGAAGGCCTGGTACGCACTGCATAAGCGAAGCAAGCAAGGGCAGGACCACCGGGTCATGGCCGACAAGGGTGACGACGCCCGTGTCGGCTGACGCGGGCGTCGCAGAGGATCACGTAGCTAAAGCATGTGTGACGCGGGGGAAAAGCACCCCGGTCGGGTTACCACTTTGAGAGGAGGCATATTCTTAGAAATATGCCTCCACGTATGCCCTAGGCAGAGACCAAGCCCCCTCTATATAAGGGGGGCTAGGGTTTCAGTAGAGGGGGTTGGTTTTTCTTCTAGACCGATTTGGCTAAGGTTCTAGGGCGAACTGTGGGTGAGAGTAAGAGAGCTCCTTCTTCCTCCTCTCGCCAATACAGCTCTAGGAGCACTTGTAATCTTGAAAGGAAAGGAATACAATCTTCTGTGTGGAGAATCACTTCACTATCCCTCCCTGGATTCCCCTAGCGTGTATTAGTCCCCACCTTTAGCCTATCTATGGCATCTGCCGTGACACCACCACGACAAGAATTGCAGTATGTGAATGAATTTACTTGCATTTGCCTGGTAACATTGCTTCCCTAGAGTTACACACAATCATGCATTTGCCTAGTGTATCTTGCATTTCTAAATTCTGAAATTTCTAAATATGCACTAGTTAAAGTTTGTTGCACTTCTGAATTTGCACATGAAACATTCATGATTGGTAGCATGTGGTTACTGTGATAACTTCTAGAAGATACTTCTAGAACATAGAGAAGTGCATGCTATTGTTTTCTGATTTCACCTAGAGAAGTCCATGAGAACGCTTTGCAATGTTGACCACTTCATGCATATGCTTCAGTATCTGTTTAGTACTAAAAGTAGAATGACCAATGGTGTTACTGTGGCGGCGATGCAGTGACCAATGGCTTTGCAATGTTGACCACTTTATGCATATGCTTCTTTTTTGGGTGTATGTACCTTGTTTAGATTATGACTGAATGATTGTTTAGATTAAGTTCATGTCTTCATAGTCTGTACTGAGAATTCAATTAAAATTCATTAAGATAATGCACTCCATGATGTATGTGAGCCTCAAGATGATCCCTTTTACTGTGATTTTATCTTAGAAATGAAGTGACCTGTAGCAAGTAACCCAAGTGAAGATCAAGTGGTACTACTCAAGGACTAGACGATGTAAGTAATAAGTAAACTAAATGCAGATACATGTCCTTGAATGAATGTGTGGCCTTCGTCGAGATCGAGGCCTGCGCGTGGTCGAGCTCCTATGCATCGCCTCCGTCGAGGGCGCATTCCTGCCCGTGGTCGAGCTCGAGCTCCTGTGCATGCGGGATACAGGCGCAGTCCTGTGCATGCAGGGATGCGGTGTATGGGCGCGGTTCTGCGGGGTGCACGGGCACGGTCCTCCGCGCACCCGGATGCAGCCACCGGAGCTCGGGAAGGGGCGATTTGAGTCAAAGGATTGATTTGAAATGCTTTAGAATGATTTGAATTGATTTGTAAAAAAACAATTGTGGCCGCGTAAGTTATTTTGGGACGGAGGGAGTATTTTTTTTGATTGAAAGGGCCACATGGCCCCATTTTCAATTACTGAAAATGGAGTTTGTAACAAGGTGAGTATTCCTATTACAAACATCATTGCATCAGACTTGCTGAGAAACAACGAAGAGAAAACTAGACATTCTAGGCGAAGAACCAGCAGGAGTTAAAAAAAATATTGCATCCCTGGGAGCGTTCCACTTCAAAAAGCTGTGAAAAGACGAAAGATCTCCCGCAAGCTTTTAGTTGATCAAACTATCACCTGCCGCAGATTCTCCTTGCCCCTGGAGCCCATCCATGGGGATGTCCAAAAAATTCTTTTGCTACTATTCTTAGACGATCAGACACCTCCTGCAGCACCCCTTGTACCTTTTCTTTCTGCAGTATTTTTCAATCGTCCAACAAACAACAAAGAGAGAAGATTACATCAGTAGGATCTCTTGGGAATTTTCGTTGAAAACAAGCATGATTCCTTGTTTTCCATAGATTCCACGGTAAGACAGCTACACAAATCATTACCACCAGCCTATCTCTACCAGAAAAATTAGCAATCCAGTTTTGACATAGATTGAAAAAATTCTCAGGTCTATCTCCTCTACCCAATGCACTACCAATCACACTCCAATTATATCTGGCGAGGGGACAATCAAAGAATAAATGTGTAAGGTTCTCCTTATCCCCATAGAATTCACAATGAATATCCCCTTTCCAACCATGTTTGCTAAGATTGTCTTTGGTTAAAACCTCATTTTTAACCAACAACCACACAAAAGCTTTGATTTTAAGAGGCAGCTTCAGCCTCCAAATCAACTTAAACAGAAAAATCACTCTTCTAGCAACTAAATAAGTATACAAGGATAATAGATTTAGTCAGATTCCAACTTTATCAAGGGTATTAAACAACACCACATAACAACACATATTCAAGAGTTTATTACGCATGCCCAAAGTTTCTCCATATAAAAATCTGCGAAATCTAATGTAATCAAAATTCTAAGCAAAGACTTTTGCTACTATTATGTCTTGGGAAAACGACAAATTATATTATCTAGGAAAAACAACACATAAAGGTTTATAGCCCACCCACACATCTTCCCAGAACCTAGTTTTCTTACCATCCCCTAAAACTATTTTGCAACAACTATAAAAGATATTCTTAACTTCCATCAAACCTAACCAGAAATGAGAACATCCAATATACTTCCTATCTTGTGTAATGATACCTTTTTTATGTATTTTCTTATAAGGTAATTTTGCCAATCCCCTTCTTCATTTTCAAGTCTCCACAGTCACTTACAAAGTAAACTAATGTTCTTTAGTTCGGGATTAGTAACACCCAGCCCCCCTTGATCCCTGGGTTGGCACACATCTACCCATTTGACAAGATGGTACATTTTGGTTCCTTCTTTTTCCTTGCCATAACACACAGGCTCGGAAAAAGTCCATATGTTTTCTCACATCTACAGGAATTATAAAAAAGGACAACATATGGTTTGACACACTACTCAAGCACATTTCAACTAAAATCAGTCTACCACCTAAGGATAGCAAACCACCCTACAAATAAGGCGTCTTCTTCTCCAATTTTTCCTCAGCTGGTTTCCAATCATAATTATTCAATATTTTGTAATGCATAGGTAAGCCTAAGTACTTAAAAGGGAAACTTCCTACCTTGCAAGTGAATATATGAGCATATTCATCTTGCTTCAGAGCAACATTGCCAAAACAATAGAGTTCACTTTTAAGAAAGTTGATTTTAAGACCCGTCAAATGTTCAAATGTACACAAGATAACTTTAAGATTTCTAGCGTATTCTAAATTATCCTCAAACATGAAAACCGTATGGTCCGCATATTGTAGAATTGATAAACTACCATCAAAGAATTCAGGAACTAGCCCTCTAATAAAACCTTGTTCTTGCACCCTTGAAACTAGGGTTGCAGGAACATCGGCAT
Source organism: Avena sativa (assembly GCA_916181665.1). Classification (NCBI taxonomy): domain Eukaryota; kingdom Viridiplantae; phylum Streptophyta; class Magnoliopsida; order Poales; family Poaceae; genus Avena; species Avena sativa. The sequence continues at coordinate 449,522,639 of OV702295.1, read as the reverse complement.
CTATGTTAAATAGAATTGGAGAAAAAGGATCGCCCTGTCAAAGACCTTGCCTAGTGACAAAATATTTCCCTACATTATCATTAACATGAAGTTAACTTTTCCTCCTTGCATAGATTTCCTAGTCCAGTTAACGAAACTAGTTGGGAAACCTTTTATCTCTAAAACAGCAAACATGAACTCCCAATTAATCTTATCGTATGCCTTCTTGAAGTCCACTTTAAAAAGGACCCCAGATTTCTTTTTGGCGTGCAAGGAATGCATTGTCTCATGCAGCATAACAACATTATCTAAAATGAACCGACCCTTAATAAAAGCAGCTTGAACTTTGGAAACAACTTCATCTGCTACAAGAGTGACTCAATTATTCAAAACTTTAGTGAATATTTTAAAGAGAACAATAAGAAGAAAAATTTGCTGAAACGTCTGGATCTTATCAGCTCCCATTCCTTTTGGAATCAAAATAATTATACCATAGTTAAATCTAGAGATGTCCAGTTTGTCTTCAAAAAAATAAATCGAACAACTCCATTAGCTCTAGATGTATAAGCTCCTAGAAGTTCTAGTAAAACTCTATGGGAAACCCATCAGGGCCAGAGACTTTATTTTTCTTCATAGAGAAAACAACAGATTTAACTTCTTCTATGGTAAATCTAGCAGCTAATTTATTTTGCATAGTATCAGTCAAGACCTTTCTTACAGGGATGGACAAAGTTATAGGTGGTAGACTAATATGACCAGAAATACTTTCATAAAACTCAGTAGCATACTTAAGAAGGTTGTCATCACTGAAAGAGCATATGGGCCCCCATGTGTGGTTTTGGTAATTAATGACAATCTTTATAGACTAATGTTTGTATTAAGTTGCACTTGTAGGATTTTTCTACTGGCATTGCCTGGAGCATGTGTTGGCTTCAAGGTAGATGAAATGATGAAGAAGGTGTGTTGTGCAAGCTCAAAATGTGCCCTCTCTAAAAGATCTCATGTTTGATGATTGCCATCCGCGGTGTTCATGGATCGATGAAGACAAGGTCAAAGTATACTCAAGGAAAAGGTAATCTTGATAGGTTTTCCTTTTTGCCGGTCTCATATTGTTAGTTGGGGGACCGGGTTTAGGATAGATACCCGTACTATCAAGAGGGGCTCTTGATTGAGTAGCTCGATCATATCGTTCAGAGAGAGCTCAAACCTTTGCATTCTTAGCATCATATTTCTTGGTTGTTTGTTTGTCCTATCCATGCGAGGACATAGAGCTTATGATAATATTCATAACAAGCTCTTATTCATCCAAAACGGATTTGCCTTTTTATCTTGTTGCATTTTTGATCTTAGGGTTTTTTCAGATGCTCACCGAGTGAGGTATCTCACATTAGAATACTTGATACTTTCTCACTTGGTGATATCCAATCTTTCCAACAAAATTGGTTTCAGATCAATAAGAGTTCCCTAGCTCAAGTTATCGCAGTTTGATTATTTGCCGTTTATTTGGTCAGAAAAAGAAAAAAGATCTTTTGTTTTGGGCCCAACCGGTACTGCCGGGTTAGCTACGGGTCAGCTGCATGCATCCCTTTTCTCGTCTGGCCCGCCCGGTAGTGCTGGCCGGTGCTACCGGGCTTTGGCGGTAGTATCAGGCCGACCAGCCAGTACTACCGGCTGGCCCGCTAGCTCTTCCCTGTCACCCAACCTAGCGTCGCCCAGCCAGCCTCGCTCGCCCAACGCTCTTCCCCGCCTCTCTCCCGCTCGCTTGCCGCCCGCCAGCCCTGATCCCCTGCACATTGCCGCGCTCGCCGCTCGCCCGCCTCTCATGATCCCGCTCGCTCGTCCTGGCTCCAACTCGCTAGGCCGGACCATCCACCCGTCCTTGCTCGGAGTGGCTGGCCAGCAGGCCACGCCTAGCCCAGCTCACCTCGCCTGCTGCCGCCGCTTTCTCCTGCCGCTCGCTGGGCCACCTCGCCGTGCCAGCCCACCACCGCGCGGCGCCCCGCCTCACGCGCATGCTTGCCGCCCGATCCCCTGCTCGCTCGCGCTGCTGCTCAGCTCGCTGGGCCGCCTCGCCGTGCCAGCCCACCACTGCGCAGCGCCCCGCCTCACGCGCATGCTTGCCGCCCGATCCCCTGCTCGCTCGCGCTGCTGCTCAGCTCGCTCGTTCGCCAAGGTCGCAGCCGCCCGAGTTGACCGTGCCAGTTCGCCAGGTCGGGAGCTGTGGTACCAGGTGAATCCTGTACTACCGGCCCAATCATAAAAAGGCCCCAACGGGCAGGAAATCTAGCCCACTATTTTAAGTCTTTTCTCTGATGGGTTCATAGCATGGAAAACAAAAATTTTCTACCGCAAGAACGAACAAAACCCAGATCTAATCTAGATAAAAGCCAAGATCTAATCTACTAGACATGAGCAACGAGATAGATCGGTACTAACCCTCGTAGAACTGAAAGCGTTAACGAGATTAGATCTCGTGGATGATGTAGTGGATCACTTGCCGATCTCAAGATCGTGTGGACAATCCTTCCGGCGCCGCGTTCCGGCAGCGCTTCCGCAGACGGTCACACGTGCGGAGTCGAAGCAGACCTTCCTCTCCCCGTTCCAGCGAGCAGCGGAGGTAGTAGATATTCTCCACGGAATCCCAACAGCACGACGGCGTGGTGGTGGTGGTGGAGATGAGAATTCTACAGGGCTTCGCCTATGCCTGTGCAGAAGAAACGTGGAGGAGAGAGGCGGCTGAGATTGGGAGTTATGAGACAAGGTGCAAGAGGGGGCGCCCCCTCCCTTCTATTTAAAGGAGGGAGGCGCGCCTGGGGAGGGGGAGTCCTAGTAGGACTCCCTCCTCCTTGGGCCGGCGGGTTGGGGGGAGGAGTCCTCCTCCCCCACGAATCCGTGTCTTACCCCACTTGGTTTCTTTGATCCCTTTCTTGGTTTTCAAGCAAAATCCAAGAAATCCTCTAGAACCTTCCAGAACATTCCGAAACCTTCTAGAATCTCCATACAAACACTTCGGAACATTTCCTAACTTAGAAAATGATCCCCAATATATGAATCTCATTCTCCGGACCATTCTGGATCTCCTCGTGATGTCCCGGACCCATTCCAAGACTCCGAACAACATCCGGTCTCCAACGCAAATTCCATATCTACTTCAAACAACTTCGAACCTTAAGTGTGTCACCCTACGGTTCATGAATATGCAGCCATGATGAAGACACCTCTCCCATCAATAACCATCAGCGGGATCTGGAGATCCATAACGGCTCCCACATACTCAACGATGATATCGTGATCGATTGAACCATTTAACATACGAAACCAATTCCCTTTGTCTCGCGATATTCTACTTATCCGAGGTTTGATCGTCGGTATCTTCATACCTAGTTCTTCCTCGTTACTGATAAGTACTCTTTACTCGTTCCATGTTATGTCATCCCTTGTGACCCAGTCACATGATTGCAAGCTATCTAGATGACATTCCACCGAGAGGGCCCAGAGTATATTTATCCGTCATATGGATGGACAAATCCCAATCTTGGTCTATGCGCTTCAACACATACTTTCAGAATACCCAATGACACCTTTATAACCGCCCAGTTATGAAGCGGCGTTTGATGTCATCAAAGTACCCATCCGGTGATGGTGATTAACATAACCTCATGGTCGAAGGATTAGGTTACTATGTATTTCAAATCTTACAGCAATACGAACTTAATGACTTGATCTTATGCTACGCTTACTATGGGTGTGTGTCCATCATATCATTCTTCTAATGATATAACCTTGTTATTAATCACATCCAATGTCTATGATCAGGAAACCATGACCATCAATCAATTAACAAGCTAGTTCAACAAGAGGCTTACTAGGGACTCTTTTATGTTTACAAAACACACAAGTATTAGTGTTTCCTAATAATACAATTATAGCATGGGATGTAAACTTTCATCATAAACACAAAGATATAATAATAACCACTTTTATTATTGCCTCTTGGGCATATCTCCAACATTCTCTCTCTCCTTTTGGGCTAGTTCTTCTCCCTCTTTCTTCAAGATTTTTCCCTATTGCTTTGATTCATCTCTAGCTTGATTTATTCACACCCCTTCAATGATTCTTGCCAATATTTGAGGGGAAGAAAGAGGGGATCTAGATCTACAATTTGATCAAGCCTTTTCTCCTCTTTGTGAGTGAATCTTTGGGATCTAGATCTTTGGGGGATTTGGTGTTCCTCTTTTGTATTCTTCCTCTCTTGTTCCCCCAATTGCTTTAATAGCCTTGTTGGAACTTGAGAGTGAAGATTTAGGACATCTTTGTGGTGTTCTTGCCATTTGCATTAGGTGCATCGGTTTGTGTTCTCTCCGGAGGATTTGTTCGGTGATATTCATTGAAGCTTGTCCCTCTTGGGTTCTTGGAATCCTAGACGGTTGTGTGGCCTTTGTGGCGTGTTCTTGGGATCTTCAATTAAGTTGTGAAGCTCCCCCAAGATTGAGGACTTGGTGGCGATTATTGGGAGCCTCCAATTAAGTTGTGGAGATATCCCCAATCTTGTACGGGTTCGGTGACCACCCTTTAGTGTCCCATAGTGGAACGGGTACTCACCCCGTGGTGGGTTCTCAGGAGAATAGGGTGAGGCCTTTGTGGCGTTGTGATGGCTCAAAATATATCGAGCTCGTTGGGGAACCCCAACAGGAAGGTATGATGAGCATAGCAGCAAGTTTTCCCTTAGTTATGAAACCAAGGTTATCGAACCAGTAGGAGCAAGGAAACACCTCCAAGGTGTTGTTTCCAACTTGGAATCCTGCACAACACAACCACATAACTTTGCCCCAACTTACAGTGAGGTTGTCAATCTCACCGATTTTGCTGAAAACAAAGTATTAAACGTATTGTGTGTAAGATAGTAATTGCTTGCAGAAAGTAAACAGAAAACAGTAAATAGCTTGTAGATTGATGGTAAAAGAATGCACCGTGGTCCATAGTTCACTAGAGGGATTCTCCTTAAGATAGATGACATGTTGGGTGAACAAATTACAGCGTGGCAATTGACAGACACCGAGAAAGCATACATGCATATACTAATCATCTCGACTCCTACGAGATTTGATTGGGCATTACAACATTATACATAGACCATAATCCAACTGCATCTATGACTAACAATCCACCTTCAGGTTATCATCTGAACCCCCTCTAGTATTAAGTTGCAAGCAACAGATAATTGCATTAAGCAAATTGTAAAGTAAACAATACGATTGTTCTATGAACAAAGGATTGCTATTTTCTGCCTAGTAGCAACAGCACATCTAGTACCTTAGAGATTTCTATCACTTCCCTAGATTCCTAGAGGCATGAACGCACTATCGAGCATAAATACTCCCTCTTGGAGTTGCTAGCATCTACTTGGCCAAGATAGCTACTAACAACGGAAAGCATGCAAGATCAGAAATAACATAGACATGATAGAATCAATAATCAATCCGAAATAGCATCTCAATATCCATCGAACCCCCGTAAACACAACATGTAAGATTACAAATAGTTGATCTTGATCATGAACGGAGCTCACAAGATCTAAACATGGTAGCACAAAGGAGAAGAACCAACCATCTAGCTACTACATGGACCTGTAGTCTAGGGATGAACTACTCACGCATCACACTAGAGGCAAGCATGGTGATGAAGAAGGCCTCCAGGGTGATCTCTCCCCTCCGGCAGGGTGCCGGGAAGAGCTTCAGATCCTTTCCGATCTAGGGATGGAGATGGCGTCGGCTACAGACTCTTTCGTGAAATTTTGATCGGGTACCTAGGGTTTTCGTCCTGGGAGACTTTTATAGGCGAAGGGGCAAGGTCGGTAGAGTACCAGGGGGCCCACACCAGGTGGCGGAGCGCCTAGGGCTGGTCACACCACCCTAGGGTGTGGCCGCCCTGGTTCCCCCCTTCGTATCCCCTCCGGACTCCGTATTCCTTCTGGTGAAATATTGACTTGGGCTTTTGTCTGGTCCAATTCCGAGAATATTTCCTTACTAGCTTTTCTCAAACCAAAAATAGTAGAAAACAGGCAACTAGCACTGTGGCATCTTGTTAATAGGTTAGTTCCAGAAAATATGTAAAAATACTCCAAAGTTCGGACAAAACAAAAGAAAGTAGATATAAAACAAGCATGGAACATAAAAAATTATAGATACATTTGCAACATATCAACATCCCCAAGCTTACCTCCTGCTCGTCCTCGAGTAGGTAAGTGATAAAAAAAGCATAATTTTTTAGGTGACATGCACCGTCATAATCTTGATCAAAGTATTTGTAAAACATTGATAGCTGGGATCATAGTACTTCATCATAGCATGAAATATATAGTTCTAACAATAAGACATAGCAACTATGTTATAACATGAAAAGGTACAAATAAAAGATTCATGAATAAAAATGCTTTGAAAGACGTTTGTTTGTTTCACATATAGAAAACATAATGAGAATGGCATTCCGCTTGCCCCTCATAGTGTAGCAAAACATAAATGCATATGACACCTTCAAAGTTTATAAGGGTGACTAGATACAAATAGTTTAAGAACAAGGAATATCAAACTTATGAATCAATCAACAAGTTTTGGTACAATGCACATTAAACTAAGAATGGCCACTATGCTCTCTCAATAGGTGCATAAAGATAGAAGATGGAGACTCAACATAAAAAGTAAAAGAAAGGCCCTTCATGGAAGGAAGCAGGGATTCAAGTCTCATAAAGAGCTTCCAAAAATTATGGTACTTATTAGCTTTCAGCTCTCATTGCCCCTATCATAAGCATCTTTAGGTGATTAAGGTTAAAGTGAAAAAATATGAGGATATGCTTGACAAGTTATAAGTTTAAATCTCATGCCCCTTACTTACGAAGACCGAACCTCATGCTACTCAACTTTAGTCACGAGTAAGTTCTTGTCATTGTAAGTACAAGCGTATCATAGAGAACTGCCAACGAGGTACCCCTTGCCGATGATACAGAAGCATTCCCATATCAAAATGACAAGGCAAGCAGACAATGAGCATCTCTGCGATCTTTTTATTTGCTATTTGCATAGGTTTTTATTAAGGATGCTTCACAGATTGCTTACTATGGTTAAGCTGCAAGTTTCCACCATGATTAGGCATGGCTTAGGCTAGACGCCCAGGCGTTTCTCTAACACATATAAAAACTCCATGAGCTTACAAGCTCCCCTTTTATTTCACACCGCCGGGATCCATAAGCAAAAGAATCATGATATCAACTAAATAATATGCAATGTTGAAAGCATTCCTCATGGTAACATGGTTCTGCTAACTCACAACTTATAAAGTGCAAGCATATACGCAACATAGATGGGCACAATGGTTCAAGTTTATTAAGTGCAAGAAAAGTAAAGTGTGCCATCAAGTTTGTGAGAGCTTTATTCACTAATTTTCATATAACAAGTTTAATTCGGAAGGTAGATAAAAACATGAATATACTTGGAATAGCAAATGCTAATAGGTAGGTATGGTGGACTCTTTGGAATAACTTGGTTTTATTTGGAGTTGTATGCATGAGTGGAACTCATACTTGGTATGGAGGCTAGCAAAAGACTAGGAGCGACCAACTAAGAGAGCAATAATGGCCATAATCATGCAAAGCGACAAAACATTGTTAATTAAAGCATAAAGTGATATTACAAGTCAAAAAATAAATGATCATAGAGGCTATGGTGACTTGGTATAGTCTTAACATGGTGTGAGCATGCGCCAAGTCAACCCAAATAAAGCATCAAAGGAGAATACCACAATATTATGCTTTTATATGCTAAAACAACGCATGATTCTTTCAAGGCACATTAAGCAATATCAATTGTTTGTAACAAGTCATGATATAGCAATAATCACTAAGCATAAAATCAAAACAATATCAAGCATGACATGATAAAGTCTAAGTCACAGTCAAAACAAGCTCCTTTTATACCACTTAAGCATGAACTTTCCTACTTTTTCCAATCCAAATCAACTTATTTGAAACTATGTATAAATGCGGGGATCCAACCAATTTATTCAATCAAACTAAGCAAACAAAAACTAAACACAAAAACAAAGACGCTCCAAGAACAACACAATTGTGCATGAAACAATAAAAATAAAGTGTTTGGAAGAAACCTGAAATTTTTATTGATGAAGAAGGGGATGCCTTGGGTATCCCCAAGCTTTGACGCTTGTACTTCTTGAGTATTTCTTGGGATGACACGGGTGGCATCCTCAATCTTGAGCTTTTGTCCATACTTCATCTTGTCACATTACTCTTTCCTACACTTTAAAATTTCCTTCATACAAAACTTCACACAATCTTCATTAGCAACATTAGTGTACTCAAGATAATAAGTCTTTTGGTTCAGGTTCAACACAAGTAAAACTTCCATTAGAACACAAGATACTGTATCACTTCCTTTAAAAAGTTCAAATGACCAGAGAGAACTCAAAGAGAAAGAGATTAAGAGGCAAATGCAAATAATGGCAGAAATCTGTCAAAACAGACCAACAGGTAAAAATTATTTTTTTCAAAGACATTCTGTTGCTCAAATCAAAAAGTGTTGAACTAAAGAAAGTTAGATAACAACCTGGGGCAGAATCACAAATAATTACAGCTCAAACCGACGTATAGAGATGTTTCACGAATTTTTATAGTGAAGCACAAAAATTTGTTTCGGGACAGCAACCTTCCAAAGTCTTACTTCTCTCTCATTAGAGGTTACTCTTGGCACAAAAACCACACAAAGATAATAAGAAGAGGTTATTACTAAATAAATAACTTTCAAGACTCAACAAAAGATTCCTAACGAAATTTGGGTTATGTCCCAATAAGTGCTTTTCTTTAACGCCTTTGAGCTAGGCATAAGAGGCAAGAAAAGAATCAAGTATTCTCAAATGAAGAAGCATTAAGAGAAAATTTTGTTTTAATAGGAGAGGCAATAGGAATCTTCTCTCTCTTCTTAGGGAAGTGTTCTATACTTTTTTTGAGTGGAAATTGATATTTAATGGTGCCTTCTTTCATATCAATAATGGCACCAACAGTTCTAAGAAAAGGTCTTCCCAAAACAATAGGACAAGAAGCATTGCATTCAACATCCAAAACATAGAAATCAACGGAGACATAAGCATTGTTAACCATAATAAGAACATCATTAATACTTCCCATGCGTTTCTTTTTAGCATTATCATCAAGTTGGACATTTAAATATCAATCTTCCAATGGTGGCAAATCAAGCATTTCATAAATCCTTCTAGGCATAATAGAAACACTACTATCAAGATCACATAAAGCTTTAAGATCAAAATCATTCACTTTCATATTAATGATGGGTTCCCAACCATCTTCTAATTTCATAGGAATAGAAGCTTTATGTTTCATCTTTTCTTCTTTAATTTTTATGAGAGCATTTAGTAATGTGTTTTGTAAATGCCATATTCATAGCACTAGCATTAGGAATTTTAGCAAGCTTTTGTAGGAACTTAATTACTTTAGAGATATTGCAACCATCAAGATCACAAATAACATAGACATGATAGAATCAATAATCAATCTGAAATAGCATCTCAATATCCATCGGATCCCCGCAAACACAACATGTATGATTACAAATAGATGATCTTGATCATGAACAGAGCTCACAAGATCTAAACATGGTAGCACAAAGGAGAAGAACCAACCATCTAGCTACTACATGGACGCGTAGTCCAGGGATGAACTACTCACGCATCACACTGGAGGCAGGCATGGTGATGAAGAAGGCCTCTAGGGTGATCTCTCCCCTCCGGCAGGGTGCCGGGAAGAGCTTCAGATCCCTCCCGATCCAGGGATGGAGTTGGCGGCGGCTACAGACTCTTTCGTGGAATTTTGATTAGGTACCTAGTCTTTTCATCCCAGGAGACTTTTATAGGCGAAGGGGCAAGGTCGGTGGAGTACCCGAGGGCCCACACCAGGTTGCGGTGCGCCTAGGGATGGTCACGCCACCCTAGGGTGTGGCCGCCCTAGTTCCCCCTTCGTCTCCCTCGGACTCCGTATTCCTTCTAGTGAAATATTGAATTGGGCTTTTGTCCGGTCCAATTCCAAGAATATTTCCTTACTAGCTTTTCTGAAACCAAAAACAGCAGAAAACAGGCAACTGGCACTGTGGCATCTTGTTAATAGGTTAGTTCCAGAAAATGTGTAAAAATACTCCAAAGTGTGGACAAAACATAAGAAAGTAGATATAAAACAAGCATGGAACATCAAAAATTATAGGTACGTTTGCAACGTATCACGTTGGTGGTCTTAGTACCTCCCACCCCTCCAACGAGACGTACTCCCTTGTTGGGAGGAACTCGTAAAATATCGTCGTCCCCGCGTGCCTCGATTATCTCTATACCCGAGCTCTTTACTTATGCACTTTAAATTATGAGAGCCATCATTCTTGAAGTAATCTATATTGCTATCATATTGTTGCTTGTATTGCTTAGCATAAGTTGTTGGTGCACATAGGTGAACCTTAGTTTATCTAGGCTTTGTGCTTAACAAAAGAAAATACTAGTTTTATTCCACCATTGTTAATCCTATCTCGTAGAAGTTTTTAACCGCCTATTCACTGTTAGAAATATGCCCTAGAGACAAATAGTAGTAAGGACTATTATCATATTTCATATAGTTTATGATTAAGTTTTATATCATGCTATAACTGTATTGAGTGGAAACATCAATACACGTGTGATATACAAACAACCAGGGGTTCCCAGTGAAACTCTAGTCACTGGTTCATTGGTCAATAGATGATCATGTTTCCAGATCATGTGGCATTTATGCCAGTTGGAAATGAGATCATCTCATTTCGAGAATGAGATGATGAACCAATACCCAACCTAAACATCGTGACCCGATCATGTCACGAAGTTCAAGTTACGATGATTACAAATGGATCCTCGTAGACTATTCCTTAGAACGTGAGGCTATATAAATCACTGTCTCCTGAGAGTGCTTAGATAGCATCAAACGCCATCTGGTAATACAGTGGTTATAAAGGTGTGTTCAGGTACTCGGAGGAAACCGTAGAGGGAATATATGTCAAGAGCGGGATTTGTCCGTCGATGTGACGGGAAGATACTCAAGGGCCCACTCGGAGAAGTTATATCCAATAGCTGCGCAGCGTGTGATTTGATCATGGGGATATCACTTGTCGGAACAAGTCAAGTAGCATTGTTCAGTAACGAGATTGAACACGACATGGTGATGTCATTGATCAGATCTCGGGCAATGCAAGTATCGAGTGACAAAGGGAATAAGACACGACTGTCCCGGTTCAAACGACGAAAGATCTTCGTGGAACGCACATGGGTCACATGGCCATCCAGGTCCCTCTGTCGATCATTGGTGTGGGATTGTCCCGACCATGTCTGGAGTGTTCCCGAACCGTGGGGTATCACGCTTAAGGGCTTGATGATGCTTACAGAGTGTTTATAGGATCGGTGGAATCACCGTAGAAGAGTAGGGAGAAAACCGGAAGGGTTTCGGTAAGTCTAGAGGATGTCCGGAGTAGAGGTGGAAGGTGTTCCATAGCCACGGAGATTGAATAATGTGTGAATGAATGTTAAATGTTGATTTAATCATTTACTCATAATTATTTAATAAAGAGAAAATCAATTTTAATGGTCATAGGCTTAATGGGCTAATTCTAGAGGGAGAGGGCCCATTAGGGGAAAGGAGAGAGGGAAGAGGGGCCAAAGGGGAGGCCGGCTGGGCCTATCCCCCCCCCGCGCGGGGCCCACTAGGGTGGCCGGCAGGCACCCCTCCCCCCTCCTCTCCTTTAGTCCCACCCCGGGACTTTGAGGAGGTAGTACCTCCCTCCCCCTATATATAGTGGGGGTATTTGGCCAAAATAAATACACCAATAATCAATAAAGGTCTCCCCACTTTTGGGAGGACCTCTAATTGATATTTTCTCTCTCCCCCTCTCTCTCGTGACCATGGTCCCAAGTCTAGACTGCGCGAGCGAGAGACATCTTCACCGTGGAGAGCCGTCGTGCTACGGGATTCGGATTCGGGAGCTCTACTTCCGCAACTGCTGCTGGATCAGGGAAGCGGGAGTCATCGTCGGGCACCGGGCGTGTGTAACTCCCCGCAAGGTGTCGCACTTGAGGTACTCAAGTCGTTGGAGCCAAGGAGCGCAAGGACTTCATCACGACCTTGAGGTCGGCTTCGGCTCATCTACATCAACCACGCTCTCCTGAGCGTTGACAACGCTTTTCGGTCATCAAGGGTAAGTTCGCGAAAAGCCCCTCCTATTACTGTATTACTAATAGATAGGTCCTGCAGCTTCAGGGGCGTAGAGTAAAATTTTATTGTTTTCATACGCGGAACCCCTATAGTGGTATCAGAGCTAGATCTATGCGTAGTAATGCTAGTACGGGTAGAACACACGAGATGTAGCATGTTGGCGTTGATCTTTTAGTTGTTACCCTCCCACGTGTACTTGTGTATACCGTAGTAATGCTTGATGAAGCGGCCCCCAAGCGACTTTACGCGTTCATTCGCGAGACTGGTCCACGCTTGACATACGGCTTATACCGTATAAAGTGGCTTAGGGGTGTATGTCTCTCTCGCATTAGTTGGTATGCCATTTGCAACGGAGGGCCCCGAAATGGGTGTAGTAGAGATAACTACTTGATCAGCGTTGTCCTGAAAGTTCGTAGGTAAGAACGGTTCTTGTACGAAAGCCCATTCAGCCACGTAAAACATGCAAAGATAAAGTAGAGGCGTATAACTTTGTTTTGCAGGAGGGCGTTGCTTTGTGATATGGTTGTGGCAAAGGTAAAGTGATTACCTTTTGTTACATAGTAGTAGATAGTCACGGAGGTGACGAACTACCACGCCGGAATGACACTGGTACCCTGGTGTCTATGGCGTCGGAACCCTGGCGCCGGAACCCGGTGACGGCGGATGGAGATCACGACGTGAAGGACCATATCGCATCGCATTTACATTCAATGTTATTGTTTGTATATATTATTGTGTGCTAGTATTATATACTCGACGGTAGCCTAATAAGATGATCCCTGTTAAAATTACCAACGATTGTGTTCCCCCTTAGTGTGCACCACCAAGAAAGTTCTTCGGTATGAGGCGATCCAGGGTTACAGGCCTAGGTGTCAGACATATCTACGTTCGCATACAGTGGGTGCAAGCCATGTTGCACAACGAACACACTAAGGTTGAGTTGGCGAGCCTAGCATGTGCAGACATGGCCTCGGAACACAGATGGTCGAAAGATCGATCACGAGTCGCATGAATGATGTGACCGACGTTTAGCGTCCACCCTTGAACCCACATTGATGGCCGTGACGATCGGCGGAGATGTGGCTGATAGGGGTCGTGTTATCACTAGGAACCCTTTTGGGATAGGTGTTTCTGAGTGGAGTTATTATTAACTCATTTAATTATAAACTTAGTCTAAATTCCTTTTTGCAATTATAAATGTAGATGGCTCACCGTGAAGCTTACTTTGTCATTGAGGATTGGGTAAAGGGTGAGAAACTTAGACTTGATGGATCCAATTTCCCTAGTTGGCTTGTGCGCCTGAATGATCTCCTTACTAGGAATCATGTGGTAGACTACATACGCCGCACGATAGATTTGACTGAGCCAGACTACTATGAGACCCCACAAGAGTTGGCAGACCGCTACTCTCGTCAAGAGATGTCCACCTACATTCAGATAATAATGCATTACAGGATGGTGGATGAACTACATCCGCTCATGGGTGATCTTGATCCATATTCGATGGTGGATCAGCTGAGAGCAGAGTTCATAGGCCATGTGCGCACGTGGAAGCACGAGCTGCTTGGAGAGTTCCTCTCCATACAGATGGATGAGCATACATGTCTGAAGGGTCACTTGGAGCGCATGCTTGATGCACACATGAGACTGGTTCACTTCGTGGATTACTGGATGGCTGATCCATTTGCGATAGACGTACTGCTTCGATCATTGCCTCCCAACTACGAAGGACATGTACGGAGTAGCATCATGAGTGGTGATCCAGAATCATTGGATTTCCATGAGTTCATATTACGTTTCAGGAACGTGAAAGTTGAACCAATTGCCGAAGAGGTCATCGATGACAAAGGTATATATTTGATATACAGTTTTATAAATGTTATAATCTTGCAAACACATTGCAATGTTAAGTATATCTGATACTTGTTCTGTTTTGCTGAAAACAGGTCCTTCTGCATTAGAGGTGCTTGCTGGAGAGGAGGTGACGTTGCGTGTTGATGGCGAGCATGATGATGACGGCCGACGACACTCTCCCTCGACATTTATCATTTAGTTTGTGTTTTAGGATGATTATTGTAATCAAGAGATTGTGAACTTCTTTAGTGTGTCTCACACTTCGTGAGACAGTTATTCATATGAGTTTATAACAAACAGTTGTTCTACTTTTATGAATGATTTCTATTCGTGTTCATATCTTGTTTGATTATGTGTGAATTATCCTTGTTCGTTTGAAACTAATTGATAATGCATGAACATTTGTGAAACATTAAAAATGCCTTAAAATACCTGACTTAAATGATATTTCATTAGTGAATGAAAAACCATTGTTTAAATTCAAAGTTATGTGATAATATGTGAAAGTCATTCGATTCCTTATCACATATAAATCATGCCTAAGTTCGGCAAAATAACTTGAACACCGTGTATTACTTGAATACAAAGTGTTTAATGAATTGTTAAATAGAATACATATTCGATGTGTTGTGTTTTGACGAAAATGGTAATTATCATTAATTGATTGTTTAAATGTGTAAAGTAGTTTACCAAAGGAAACATGAATATGAAACTATTGGATTTGATCAAAGTGTTTCATCAACAATGGGTATAAAGATAAAAGAGAATCTAATTACTATGATTTGATCAATAGTAATGAAATTCGAATTTATAAGAATGGCATAAAAGAAATTGTGGAATGCAAAGCATTTTGAAATGTCATAATGAAAAGCATCACAATGTGATATTAGATATCAAAATGGGTGAATAGAAGGCACCAAATAAATCGTTGTAGTGCAGATGTAGAGACCATTAGTTAGAAATAGTTAGCACTCAATTAGATTGTAGTGAACCATTTGAATTCATGAAAGTTTTGGGGTTATTCGATATAACCAAAACAATAGCAAATAAGTCCTTGTAGAGTATTCATTGAAAACTTTGAATACGAAATCCATAGCTAAACCAAAACAAAAGCAAAACTTATATTGCTTGGATTTTGGTGCATAAAGCTCACTTTTAGTGATATTTCTCGATAATGGAGCAAATGGAAATTAGTGAAAAACACGATGAGGATTCAAAACCCTGCATCAGAGTGTTGAGAAACGTAACGAACAACGTTCCTGAACGATTCTCTTCACAGAAGGAAAGAATCAATGATATTGATCATTGTGTTTTCCCCATTGGTGTTTTCACTACATGAAGTAGGATTCAAAATGTAATCCATATCTTGTATGGAAACATTTGTGAATCATTTGTCATGATTCTTGGAATATGACATACCTACGAACTACTAGGAAAATAATGGTAAACTAAGATTATGAGAAATCCCAAAGCAAACTTCCCTTGAGATTAGAAAGCAATTAGTTGCTGAATCTCACAAGTAAAAGGGGTTACTTGAATTTTCCCAAATGACTGCAAAGCCATAGTGAAAAAAGGGGTGAATGACAAAAGCACAATTTGTCAGGTATTGGACAAATTCAAATGAATTAGATTCATGTGTGCTAAATGTCTAGTGGATTTAAAACTAGTAAACAGTACTACTATCTCATAGTAAAATCTCCAAGTTTGATATTTGATCAAAGGTTTTGAAATTATTCAAAATAGTGAGTGGATATGAAATTTGCATAAAATTGAGTGGGAGCTATGAAAGTCCTCCTAAAACAATATGTGATGAACATATTTTTGAGTGGGAGCTTATATAGTAATTCTTAAGGGTGTTAAGAATAAAGGCGCAACTACTTATAAATAATGATTTATAAGATGTAGAAGTTGATAATAACTGTATTATGAGATGTAGTATTCCTTAAGGGATTCTGAAAGGGGTTTCAGAATAGAAGTTAATTAAGGAACTGGTCCTTAATAACTCAAATTATGAATAGTATTAAGTTTGACATCAATTGTTGAAAGAAAGAAAAGGATGATCGTCATCCACTATGTTGAGACATAGGTTCTATGTTAGTAAACCATGATGATAACTTAGCATAATATGTGATCCAAATAAGGAACGTTTGAAAGTGATTAAGTTCGAATCATAGAACGTTGAGCTAAGTTTTGTCCGCAGTGTCTAAAAGAGAACTGTAGACATGATTTCCAAATCCATAAAGGATGACATATCTTAAAACATAAAGAGTTATGTTATAAGGGAATATGTTGGAAACTCCTGTAGATACCGATCAAAGTCAAGTAGGAAGCGAGGTGAACAAAACATCGAAAGTTGCACAGAGTGCACTAGTGTTTCGATGAATACATTTATAATAATAGATAAGGGTACCATCTAAAGTGTTGTATAATGTTATGACGGGGCTAGTTCTCTTTTAACGTAGAATGATGTGTCCTAGGGCACAGTGCCCATGAGAAAGCCCTCGAGGTTGATCTAACGTCACTGTAGGCTCCTGGAATCAGGTCTCGTTCTACTGCCATAGCGACGATGCATACAGACAGATGCTACCATGTGATGATAAAGTATTAATGTCAATCAAGGTGACATTAGTAAGTTGCAAAGGATTTGGGGCTGTAAAGTACAGACCCAAGACTCAACCTCTTCCATGAGCAAGCATGTTCAGGGTACCGGGTATATGGTGCCAATGATTGAGAACAAATGCAGCTGGTGTATTTGTACTCTAGTGCAAGTGGGAGACTATTGGAAATATGCCCTAGAGACAAATACTAGTAAGGACTATTATCATATTTCATATAGTTTATGATTAAGTTTTATATCATGCTATAACTGTATTGAATGGAAACATCAATACACGTGTGATATACAAACAACCAGAGGTTCCTAGTGAAACTCTAGTCACTGGTTCATTGGTCAACAGATGATCATGTTTCCTGATCATGTGGCATTTATGCCAGTTGGAAATGAGGTCATCTCATTCCGAGAATGAGATGATGAACCAATACCCAACCTAAACATCGTGAACCGATCATGTCACGAAGTTCAAGTTACGATGATTATAAATGGATCCTTGTAGACTATTCCTTAGACCGTGAGGCTATATCAATCACTATCTCCCGAGAGTGCTTAGATAGCATCAAACGCCATCTGGTAATACGGTGGTTATAAAGATGTGTTCAGGTACTTGGAGGAAACCCTAGAGGCAATATATGTCAAGAGCAGGATTTGTCCGTCCATGTGACGGGAAGATACTCAAGGGCCCACTCGGAGAAGTTATATCCAATAGCTGCGCAGCGTGTGATTTGATCACGGGGATATAACTTGTCGGAACGAGTCAAGTAGCATTGTTCAGTAACGAGATTGAACACGACATGGTGATGTCATTGATCAGATCTCGGGCAATGCAAGTAAAGGGAATAAGACACGACTGTCCCGGTTTAAACAACAAAAGATCTTCGTGGAACGCACAGGGGTCACATGGCCATCTAGGTCCCTCTGTCGATCATTGGTGTGGGATTGTCTCGACCATGTCTGGAGTGTTCCCAAACCGTGGGGTGATACATTGCAAATGTATCTATAATTTTTGATGTTCCATGCTTGGTTTTATCCACTTTCTTGTGTTTTGTTCCAACTTTGGAGTAATTTTCATATGATTTCTTGGACTAACCTATTAACAAGAGCCATAGTGTCAGCTGCCTGTTTTCTGCTTCTTTTGGTTCCAGGAAAGTCAGAAAATGAAGATTCTCAGAATTGGACGGGACAAAAGCCAAAGTGCCTATTTTTCCGGAAGTCATCAGATGTCAGAGTACGAGACGGAGAGGGGCCAGGGGGCCACCACACCAGCAAAAACTATTTACATATATCCCACGATCCGGGTGAACTTCACAGTCAAGTGAACATGGACTCTAATTAAGGGCAGTTCTTGCGAGTGGAATTTCAGCTCGTTCTAGAATCGCTGCAGCACCAAGGTTCTCTTTCGGTTCTTCCGGCGCACGATGAACGTAGTTGGTCTGTGGAACCGGAAGGTCAAACCCCTGGTTGCTATGTTTCTAGAAACTAACTAGCAGGGATCCCTTTCCCTTGACTTCCTGCAGATGGACATTATGTTGGTGCACGGTTATTCAATCAACAAAATGAAGATGCTGGGAGTTCAGACAAAGAGTTGCAGTGAATCAGGTAGCCGGGGCGTTGAAATTTTCCCTCACACCGCTCTGCACAAAGATAAGAGAATCTACCAAGCAAATTTTCCCTGCAATGCCATAACTGCCGACACAATCATAAGGGACCCAAACTGTCAGCGGCCAGGCCACTGCCTCCATCGACGTACCACTGCCAAGGCGTGCATCGCCGAGGCCCACCAGGAACAAGCGTCTACCAGGCTGGCTCGCAAGCCACAAGTTGGGCTGACAGCCCATGTAATAGTCCAGTTATTAGTACTTATAGCGAGTCGCGATGAGGAAAACCTTAGAAAGGATTTAGCTGACGGACGACAGTGCCGTATGTATCTGAACTAGCTCGGAGGGAGGCTGGGAGGAACGAGCTACCTAAATTGATCCATGTTCTTGTCCTCAAATTGAGGAAGATTGAAGTAAATCCTTGAGCCCTTTACATCTGGTATAAGAGCTAGGCGCCCTCCGCCCTGGATCTCCCCACCCGCACCCACAAAACCCGATTCGCCGTCCACCGCCGCGCTCAAGCCATGGAGAGCATGTCCGGGGAATCTCGGGCTCTGTACGAGATCCTCAGATCAGAGACGAGGGAGGACTACGAAGTCCGCTTCCTCGAGCACAAGAAGCAAGTCATGGACGCCGTCAGGGGCCACATGGAGGACACCGGCAGGCAGATCAGGGAGCTAGCCGACAACCTCGAAGCAGTGCACGCCGACGTTGGTGCCGAACTCGTGGAGGTCAAGTCCGGCCTCGGATCGGAACTAGAAGCGGCCAAGACGACGATCCGCTCCGAGATCGCGCAGCTGGCGGCGACCATCGACCGCACTGTCTCGATGATGCCGCGCGGCGCCGCCGGGGAGGGTACCCAAAAATCGCCTGGGCAGCCGGGCTTCGCTGCTGCCGGCCCTCATGGGCACCGCTCTACTACATCAGACCCAGGGCAGGCCTGTGATTTTCACACGCCTCCTCCGGGAAGAGGTATGAACTGCTGCCATCCAAAATTCCTGGACAACAGTACTCCCTGTTCTCTTCTGAATACTGATGCATCTGCCTCTGCTCCGCGTGTGGAACTACCGTCCTTCGAGGGAAATAATCCTCGCCTATGGCAACGGCGTTGCGAAGAATATTTTCAGCGTTGGGGAATAGTTGGATCCCTATGGATTTCTTATGGGTTGAGTCAGTTCACTGGTGCTGCGGCGACCTGGCTAGAAGCCTGCCTGAACAAGTTCCCTCAATCAACATGGGATGAATTTGTGAAGGCTGTACAAGGCAGATTCATGCGCAACCAACACCAGGTGCTCCTGCGCAGATTGTATCACATTCAACAGACAAGCAGTGTGGAGGATTATGTCCAGCGGTTCTCCGATTTGATTGACCGCATCTCAGCATATGAGTCGCAGCAAGATCCCCTCCACTATCTCACGAGGTTTCTGGATGGACTGAAACCAGCTATGCGTGTCCTGGTAGCTCTACAACAGCCTGCTGATCTCGACATTGCATCGTCTCTGGCGTTGATGTACAAAGAGCTAGATGATGGAATGGAACCTGTTCCAACTAGGCCTAGTTACAGCCCATCTTCTTGGCGCCACCAGTTCCAGCAACAGACATGCCAGTTCCAGCAGCAGACAAGCCAATTCCAACCTCCACCCCCACCACCACCTCCAACAAAATGGGTGTCTAAGACTGTTGAAGAGAAGAGGTAATCTGAACCCAACAAGTACAGTTCGGAGGATCGTTGGTCTAGCTTGAGGAACTACAGAAAATCGAGAGGACTCTGTTTCCATTATGGTGAAAAGTGGGGGAGAGAACATATCTGCAATAAATCAATTCAGCTACATATAGTGCAAGAAATGCTCGACTGCTTTCAGGAACAAGAACATAGTGAAGTTTCTGACAGTGAGGAAGAGGGAGCTGCCCCATAGCAACAACAGCGTATGATGATGCTTTCCTTTGCAGCATCCAACATTACAACAAGCTCTGTGAAATCCATGAAAATTAAAGTGGAGATACAAGGACATGAACTCTTGTTCTTAATTGATTCTGGTAGCTCTTCCTGCTTCCTGGATCAAGCAATAGCTGGACAGCTAGTCGACGTACAACGGTCACCGGCGTCAGTACAGGTGCAGATAGCAGGTGGAAAAACTCTGTCGTCTACAGAACAGTTACCAGCGTTGCAATGGACATCACAAGGCTCGCAATTCATCGATACATTCAGGGTTCTCGACTTGAACAGCTATGATGGTATTATTGGCTTAGACTGGCTTGCGAAACATAGTCCCATGTTAACGCACTGGTCGCAACAGTGGATAGCGTTCCAGGAGCAGGGTGAACTCGTGGTGTTACATGCTGAAGATGCAGAAAGGATCACCCATGCACTGATTGAGCTGCATGTCGTCCAGCAGGAGGAAACTACTAGGAGCGCAGAACAGCGGGCTGACATTCAGACCTTGCTGAACCAATTCTTGTCAGTCTTTGATGAACCTCAGGAGTTGCCGCCTAGACGGCAGTACGACCACCAGATACCGCTGATTCCTAGAGCGAGGCCAGTTTCCATGCGGCCATACCGCGTTGCACCAGCCATGAAATCTGAAATCGAACGGCAAATTCAGGAATTACTTGCTAAGGCGATTATTACACACAACAACAGTCTGTTTGTGTCGCCAGTGATTCTCGTGAAGAAGGCTGACAAAACTTGGAGGCTTGTGGTCGATTACCGCCACCTCAACGCCCTCACGGTCAAAGGGAAGTACCTAGTTTCAGTAATTGATGAGCTGCTCGACGAACTCTCAGGGGCGAAGTGGTTTTCCAAACTCGATCTCCGAGCTGGATATCACCAGATCAGGCTAGCCCCAGGGGAGGAATTCAAAACCGCCTTCCAGACACACACTAGGCATTTTGAATTCCGCGTCATGGCATTCGGGCTGACGGGCGCCCCTGCTACCTTCCTCCACGCGATGAATGCGTCTCTGGCGCCAGTCCTCCGCAAATTCGCACTCGTCTTCTTTGACGACATCCTGATCTATAGCGCAACGTATGACGAACACTTGCAACACATTGCAACCGTGTTGGACATACTTCGTCGGGACAAGTGGCAAGTGAAGCCGTCGAAGTGTGAGTTCGCACAACGGAAAATTGCTTATCTGGGGCATGTTATATCAGGAGATGGGGTCGCCACTGATGACACCAAGATTACCACAATCACAAACTGGGTTGTTCCATCAAATCTGAAGGAATTGCGGGGATTTCTCGGTATAACTGGCTACTATCGCAAGTTCATCCGCCATTATGCAATTGTCAGTCAACCATTGACAGCCCTGCTTAAGAAGGGAGCATTGTTCGTCTGGACTAACACAGAGCAAATAGCTTTCGATACTCTGAAAACAGCTTTGGTTACAGCTCCTGTCTTGGCCCTTCCTGATTTCACAGTCCAGTTTGTCGTGGAGACAGACGCATGTGACACAGGGATTGGTGTTGTCCTGTCCCAGCGTGGGCACTGATGACCCACAAGTATAGGGGATGTATCGTAGTATTTTCAATAAGAGTGTCGAACCCAACAAGGAGCAGAAGGTGCTGGCTAGTGGTATGGATCAGGAATTCTCTACAAATACTTAGCAAACGGATTTTTAGGGATTTTCGATAAAGCAAGTAAACAAAGTACGAGTAAACAAAAGACAGTAAGAATGAATGCAGCAAGTGGCTCAATCCTTTATGCAGCAAAGGACAAGCCGGTTGTATTTCTATAGATGATCAAACGTTCTCGAGGACGCATGGGAAGACTGTCAAGTGCTTTCGCTTCATATAGTCGATTAATCTTCTTTAGCTTGCTAAGTGTTGTGTGGGTGAACCTATGCTAATGTACCGTCCCATCCAAGACTTAATACATACTTGTGATTAAATCCCCTTGCAAACATCCGTAAGTACAAGAAAGTAATTAAGGTAAAACCTAACCACAGCTTTAAACTCTAAGACCCTTACATCCCTTATGCAATGGTTTCCTAACGAGGGTTCAGGTTTCTGTCTCTCTGGCAACCCCTACGATTAGTAGCCAAATACACAATGCATTCCCCTAGGCCCATATAGGTGAAGTGTCATGTAGTCGATGTTCACATGACACCACTAGAAGAAGTACACCACAACTTAAATAACAATCTATTGAATCTTTCTCAACACAACTCCACTACTAACAACAAGACTTCTCCCATGTCCTCAAGAACAAAGCGAATTACTCACAAGACATCATATGGATCATGATCAGAGATGGAATAATGATGTATAACAATCTAAACATAAACAATAATTCAATGGTTCACTCAATAGCATCAACTACAAAGAGTAATCAACACCGGGAAAGTTTCCCCTATGAACTATAGCAAGATTCAACTCAATTGTTACAGCAATATGGAGATGGTGATGAGGGTGCTGATGGTGATGATGGTGATGATGATGATGATGATGATCCCGATGAAGTCCAGCTTGATGGTGGTGTTGATGGCGACGATCTCCCCTCTCCGGGAAGGAATTCCCCCGACAGAAATCTGTCTGCCGGAGAGATCTTTCTCTCTCGGTGTTTTCCGTCCCGCAGAGGCGGCGGAATCTTTCTGTGGTCGCTCCTCGAGTCTTAGGGTTTCGGGAGAAAGATATACGCCAGAGGGGAGAGGCTGGAGTGGGCCAGGGTGGCCACACCACTCCTTGGCGCGGCCTAGGCCTGCCCGCGCCATGGGGTGGTGTGGGCCCCCTGTGGCCCATCTCCACTCCATCTTCTGGCATCCTTAGTCTTCTAGAAAAATGGGATTTTCCGTATATTTTCTCGGATTTTCTGATCTTCGCGAATTTTGCCTCCAAACATCACCTTTTCCATCAGAATCCTGACTGCAGCGGTCCATGCTCCAAAAGTCATCAACCATGCAAAAACAGATGAAATAACATAAGTATCACCTCTCAATACGAAATATATCAATGAATAATAGTGAATTAAGACATAAAATATTGATGCAAAATGGACGTATCAGGCACCCCCTTGCGTATGTCAGCAGGTCTCTCAGCGTCCGCAATCGTGGTCTATCTGTATATGAGAAAGAGTATTTGGCGATCTTGTTAGCAGTTCAGCAATGGCGCCAGTACCTGCAGCTGGGGGAATTCTTGATTAAAACAGATCACAAGAGCTTGATCCATTTACAGGATCAACGACTGCACACTGAGTGGCAACAGAAAGCTCTTACCAAGATGATGGGCCTTCAATTCAAGGTGCTGTACAAAAAAGGGATTCTGAATGGTGCAGCGGACGCTCTCTCGCGCCAAAATCCTCAGGACTCGCAAACCTTTGCTCTGATAGAGGTGCAACCCATTTGGTTGGAACAGGTGATTGCCAGCTATGCTTCTGACCCCCATGCCCAGAAACTACTTCAACAATTAGCAGTCGCTCCTTCTTCTGATGCCAACCATACCCTTAGTGCCGGCATCATCAGATACAAAAAACGCATCTGGGTTGGTGCTGATGAAACCTTACAGAAACAGATAATTGCTGCCTTCCACGACAGTCCAATAGGGGGCCACTCAGGGTTCCCTGTCACATACCGCCGCCTGATAGCCTTGTTCAAATGGCCTGGTATGAAGTCCGCTGTCAGAGAATTTGTCCGCACTTGCCTCACTTGCCAGCAAGCGAAACCTGAGAGGGTGCGTTCGCCAGGCTTGCTCCAGCCACTACCTGTTCCCTCGGAACCATGGGAAATGGCGACCATGGACTTCATCGATGGCCTGCCGCAATCCAAACAATTCAACTGCTTGCTCGTGGTCGTGGATAAATTGACAAAATACGCCCACTTCATACCATTACGGCACCCTTATACAGCAAGCAAGGTGGCAGAACTGTTCGTTGACATTATTTACAAGCTCCACAGCATGCCTAAAGCTTTGGTTTCGGACCGGGACCCTGTCTTCACCAGTCAATTCTGGCAGGCGGTGTTCAAATCGACTGGGACAGAGCTAAGAATGAGCACAGCCTATCATCCGGAGACTGACGGTCAAACTGAAAGGGTTAATCAGTCTATTGAATGCTTCTTGCGATGCTTCATCAGTGCCCATCCCAATCAGTAGTCGAAGTGGATATCTCTTTGTGAGTTTTGGTACAACACGAACTGGCATTCTTCATTGGGCAAAACACCTTTTGAGGTTCTGTATGGCAGGCAGCCTCGGTATTTTGATGTATCAGCATCTGATCACATAGCTCCTGGGGATATTCAGGCTTGGCTTACTGAGAGGCAGTTGGTACTCGACTTTGTCCGGCAACACCTTCCCCGCATGCAGCAGCGTATGAAGCATCAGGCAGACAAGAAGAGGTCAGAGAGAAGCTTTGATGTTGGCGACACAGTATTCCTTAAACTTCAGCCTTATATTCAGTCATCCGTCGTGCGTCGTGCCAACCACAAGCTCTCCTTCAAGTTCTTCGGATCATACCCCATCTTGCAGCGGGTTGGCGAAGTGGCTTACAAGTTGGATCTTCCAGATTCGAGCCGGATTCACCCTGTATTTCACGTATCTCAATTGAAGAAATGCTTATCTCCAGGGCAACAGGTACTTCCGCATCTTCCCCATCCTGATGCTGCTCATCAAATTCCGGTGCTGGTGTTGCAGCGTCGAGTCCGACCGCAAGGGCTGGCGACTGTCGTTCAAGGTCTCATGCAGTGGAGTGGAGCCACCGCAGCAGAAGCGACCTGGGAAGATCTTGATTCATTGAAGCAGAAGT
This sequence comes from Avena sativa, assembly GCA_916181665.1. Lineage (NCBI taxonomy): Eukaryota > Viridiplantae > Streptophyta > Magnoliopsida > Poales > Poaceae > Avena > Avena sativa. The sequence goes on along the minus strand of OV702295.1, from coordinate 449,497,557 downwards.
TCCCACACGCGCCTGCTTGGGGGCAAGCAGGTTCTCAAGAGGGAGGGGATGTCAGCGGCCAGGCCACTGCCTCCATCGACGTACCACTGCCAAGGCGTGCATCCCCGAGGCCCACCAGGAACAAGCGTCTACCAGGCTGGCTCGCAGGCCACAAGTTGGGCTGACAACCCATGTAATAGTCCAGTTATTAGTACTTATAGCGAGTCACGATGAGGAAAACCTTAGGAAGGATTTGGCTGACGGACGGCAGTGCCGTATGTATCTGAACTAGCTCGGAGGGAGGCTGGGAGGAACGAGCTACCTAAATTGATCCATGTTCTTGTCCTCAAATCGAGGAAGATTGAAGTAAATCCTTGAGCCCTTTACACAAACATACTATTGACATGACATCTAGATCCAACAATATCTACCAGAATGTTTCTGCAATTACATATACGTTGGTCTAGGCACGAAATCAACCAAAAGATAGTTATTTACCTTCACCCAGCTCTTTTGCCTCTTGAGCATCCCACCATCAAGAAAAGAGGTGACGCTGCAAGCCTTCGCCGCCAGAAGTCTAGCAACTTTGGTGACCTTGCAGTCGCGCACAAACAGCAACAATTCCAGTCAGACATCACCAGCACATAAAACAGAGGCAGCAAGAACGTCTCGGTGCAAAACAGCAGCTATGAGCTCACCTGAATGCCAAGCTGACAAGCTCTCAACTGTCGGGACGATAACCAGCACCTGTACCGAGGACCGCCCAGCGTCGATCGCCGAGAAGACCGGCAGGAGGTAGGCCAGCGTCTTCCTGGAACCTGTCTACATTCAACCCCACACAGATGTACATACAAACCATTCAGATCACATTGCCATTGTAACAGTACGAAATGTGAATAAATCGACAGAGCTCGGAGGTAACCACCTGGGCGTGGAGGATGCAGTCCTGGCTGGAGAGGAGCATCGGCAGGGACTGCTCCAGCACCTCGGTGGGCAGCACATACCAGACATCCTCGGCCCTGCGAGATGCCACGAGCCGCTCTTTGGGGAGAAATCAGGACCAGTGGAGCTGGAGCTTGGTAATTAGCATCCACTCAAAATAAATCAGTAATTAGCATCGCTTTCAAGGACAAAGTGTTTTCTCCTATAAGAGATATATTTAAAAATATTATGAAAATAAAATAAAAATATTGTGAAAATAAAATAGAAAAAACGGTAGTTAACATTTTTTTTATAAAAGAATAAGAGAATATGAAAACCATAAAAAGGTGACCATGCAGGTAAGACATTCCAGACCAGAAGCGTTCACTTGAACTTAGCTCTGATCCTTGACAAGAACGAGGATGATAACCATCACACATATTTTGCATAATATTTGAAGCTGGTAACAACAAATTCTACAGAAAGAGAACCATCACAAATCCTCCTAAACAAGGTGAGAAATTGATCAGATCCTACTACAGAGATCGACGTACATCACTCTGTATGCAAGACATAAATAAAACATGATGCAGTGATAAACTCTGCACCAGAGTCATAAGAGAGAAAAACTCGGCAAAAGCATCTAGCAAGGCAGACTAGCGGATGATACGACCTCTTTCTCCAAGCTGTAGCATTGTTGGTTGTCCCCTGATCTCAACTCGCCTGATTCCACCGCAGAAGATTGGCGAGCAGCTCCAGCTCTTCTCTGTGGCAGTGGATTTGGTTCTTCGTTTTTTGGATCTGATGGACATGAGTTCACCCTTTTTGTTAGCAGAGTCCGCAGTTCCATCTCCACCTGTTTCATGGTGGGTCTTTCTTCACCATGCAGTCTTAAACACAGCTCTGCAAGAGAGGCGACACCGTCGATCTCTTCCTCGGTTGCCTCCTCAAGGACCCGGGATTTGACAACGGATGTGATTCTACCCTCCATGAACTCCTGGAGAAAATAGTTTGACAAGCTCTGGACTGTGCCTGATTCACCTGTAAAAACAGGCTTCATCCTAAGTAGCAACTCCACTAGTACCACACCAAAACTGTACACGTCGCTCTTCTCGCTGAGCTGTCTGGTGTGGAAATACTCTGGATCCAAGTACCCAAATGTACCTTGCACATTCGTATCGACGTGTGTTTGATCCATCGGAACCAACCTGGAAGCACCAAAGTCCAAAACTTTAGCTGTGTAGTTCCCATCCAAGAGTATATTTGAGGACTTCACGTCACGATGGAAGATTGATATTGAAGCTGAAGAATGGAGATAGGATAGAGCTCCGGCTGTTTCCATGGCAATCCTTAAGTAATCACCCCAAGACAAAGGAAGACCACTATCTGCATCTGCATGAAGAACTTCGGACAATGAGCCACTGGATACATAATCATACACCAGCAATGGAACCTCGGTTTCAAGACAACATCCAAAGAGCTTCACAATATTTCTGTGGTTTATCTGAGTGAGGACTGCGACCTCGTTGATGAATTGACTGAGCTCACACTCTGCTATGACCTTAGATTTTTTTATTGCAGCCACATGTTGATCCGATAACATGCCTTTGTAAACCATGCCATGGCCCCCACGGCCGATGACACGTGTAGGATCAAAGCTGTTTGTTGCCTTCTCTAGCTCTTCTAATGAGAAAATCTTTGTTTTGTCATTAGCAGTTTCATCAGAGAACACCAACTTTTGCAGGAGAAGACCTTGGTTCTTCCGGAAATAATTCTTCCGTAGTTGCTTCTGAACATTCCTTTTCCACCTACGTGTGAGAAGTACCACACTGAAGCTCACAAGTAGAACACCAAACCCACAGGACAACCCAATAATTACACCTGCAGGCATTAATATCGTTTAAACTTTCTGTTCTATCGTGTCTATCACAAATGCAACAATACTGTAGTCTTACCTAAGAGTACAGGTTGTTGCTTTAGCTTAGTACACTGCAGTTTTAATGGATCATACTCAGTCTTGCTAGGACATTCAGTACAACTGAAGCTTCCTTCGGTATTACGGCAGATACCTTTACATTTGTCCGGTTGAAGGCATTCATTAATATCTGAAATTACCAAAAATTTGATAAGATGTATGGACAAAAGATATACTCCCACTGATACACAATTAGTTTAGGACGTCACCATGGTCTTCGTATTAACATTTTGATAAACAATTTAGAAGATGTTGTTTCAAATAGAGATAATTATAAGTATTGATAATATATTTCATGACAATCTATAATATCAGTTAGACATGTTGATAATTATGTTGCTTCGAATACAAATAATTGTATATAAAGAAAATATGTTTCTGACTAATCTATAAGATCAATTTGATGTTGTACATGTTGGTACATTTGTTTATATCGATGGTGAAACCTAAACTTTTTTAATGGCGCAAATTTTAAAACAGCTTATATCATGAATCATAGGGAGTACATGGAACACAGTACACCATTCAATTAACATGAGACAGTACAACATGCAATTAGTGAAACCTACATGAAATAGAAACAAACTAGAAGTAGCAAAAAATAAACTAGCTAATACATGTCTTGAAATGCATATGTACAACTTTCTACTAAAGCGTTCAGAAATAGCTACAGGTACATTTTTCTCAAAAGGTAGGGGATGCAACATTTGTGATCCTAGAGAGAGGGAGGAGTACCTCGACAACCACTTTGGATGTATGGATTTCCTTGGAAGCCATTTGAGCATTTGCAGCGGTAACCAGCATAGAACCTCCCATCATCGCTTACATCCACACACTTGCTGTTGATACTCACACAAGCATATCTAGACCTATTCTGTTGAGCCTCTGTGCAACTTAGACGAGCAGCAACCCATTGGACAGAGAGAAATAATCCAGATGCAGAAAAAAGAGCATTTTGTTCTGGTCCATCAGACATGGGGTTCCACTTTTGTTGGTCTGCAACGGTGACATTGAAGGTCCCTTCATCAACATTTGTGTCGATTACCTCCAAATCCTTGTGCAGCAAAACAGCCGATGATGTTGTATTTGTGCAGTTGAAGTGAAACTCTTCCCTGGCAAAGCATCCCTCTTCGAAGCCGAATGGGAATGGCACACTAATGTTACCACACCGCCTGTTGCAGTTATCCCTGCTCGGAATTGGATTATACCCTAAAAGTGATCAGTAAAAGGTTAGCATGTATAAATGCCCAAACTGTAACAACAGCTGTATGTTTAGTCGCTTGAGTAAGAAAAAAAGATGTTACCTTTGTCATTGTTGGAGCAGCCATGCGGAATGAAGGGATTGCCTGTATAGCCATCTTTACAGAAGCAGTTGCAGCCATTTACTGATCTCATGTAGGGATCGCCTTCATCGTAGTGGCACATGCAATCAGTATGGCCGCCGATACAGTCAGCACAGGCGGAACTATTCCCTATATCCCATGAGAGTTGTAAGCCATCAGTAGTTATGGTGATTTTATCCCACAGTTGAGAGGTCTGGTTAGAGCCCATGCTGGTGTTATTTGGGCTGTGGATAAATTTGAACTGATAAGTGCTGGCATGGGTTTCCGAGTGTACACTACAGCATCCAAAGCCATTACATTTGTGCATAGCTGCCATCTCTGTGATTTCTTGATTCGGACACACAGTTACGCAGACCGGCTGGATGCCATTCTCTTCAACAGAGTACACCTCCAGGTCGCAGCCGATGATATTTAGACCAATGGAATCAAGATGGAAGGACCTCCCAGGAGGTTTCAGAGAGAAGTAGTAGGCACCAACGCCTGATTTCAAGGGGATGGTATGCGAGAATGAAGCCCATATGGAGTTTGTATACGCATAAGGATCAGCAAAGCCGGTCACCTCAGTGATGCCGTCGCGCAAGAAGAGCCTGGGAGGCTGAGTTGTGTCGTTGCAGGTGAGGTTGAAGTCAGGACCGCGAGAGCACCCGGACCCGATGCCAAAAGGATAGCTGAAGCTCACATCGCCACAGCTCGTCATGCATCAATCGAGCGTGAAACCGGCACGAGATGGTTGCGCCCAGTTTCCCTTGGGCATCTGCTGGCTCGTTAGGACACTGGACGCCAGAGCTGTTAGCACTCCTAGTGACCCGAGTAGTAACAGAGGGAACATGATCGGCAAGATGCCCATGATCGATCGACAGTACTACACTACACCTTTCACTAGAGAAATTGAGGTCAGGCAGCAGTGCCTTCTCTTCTAACTAGGTGCCACTTGATTTCATGGCTGCCTCTCTACTGCATATATATTTGTGGTTACAAAGGCTCGCGGTTGACCCAAGGAAGACTTGAAGAGGACCTGTGTGGCTGTGGCGTGCATTTGATGCCATGTGACCTGGTACATGGTCCTGTGTCTTAGTGGACGTGGATGTGGACCTGGATGTGGCAGTGGTGCATATGATGCTATATTACGAGGATGGTATTTGAGAGGAGCATGACCGTTGACCATGGTGTATTTGAGAAGACCATGACCGTTGACCACGTTGTATTTGAATATTTGATGCCATGTGAAAGGAGGAGACCATGATCTTGACCTCCAACATCGTGCCGCAATGAAAGACTTGGCGAGTCAAGTCAATACCTTCTGGTGCAGATGATTCTAGCCCATCAAAGGACGCCAGTTTATGCCTGTTAAGTTCATGCAAACTAGCAGAATGCCCTTGCTTATGAACTGACAGAAACAAATGAGCAGGCGAGATTGCAGCATTGATGGAAATACTAATCGGCACAGAAACTCACACCGAGTGGCAATCAGCAGGGGGTCATCAGGAGAATTGGTTTGTCAATGGCATCCTGCTCATCAACCTCCACCGCACAGAGTGGAAGATAAGTAATCTAGTTAAGTAACAGTAACTAGACTCCATCCCAATTTTAACCGATGAATAAAAAAAAACAATTTTAACTGTTGTTCGCCTAAGCTACAACCTGCTGGAGAACAGAACAAAAAATCAGAGAGACAGCTGAAGACAAATTACAGATGCAGCAGCATGTGAAAGGGTAACAGGTAACGAATTTCATAGAATTGATCGAGAGCTGAACTGAAGAGAACCTGTCATTCTCAGGGTAGCCTGAGAGAGATCGCTTCGAGACCTCTCGATCTCAGGGTGGCCTCCGCTGCTTGTTCCAGGGACAATCTAGGTCGAAGATGGAGAGGGCGAGCAGCGGCGGTGTGGACTGTGGAGGGACCGTCATGGAACGCGCCATGGCGGCGAGCTGCTATAAATGGAGAGGTGCCAGGGACCAGGTTATAATGGAGGAATGAGGCGCTCCCGCCCTCGTTCGGCCATGTCTCTCACGCCGGGGGAGATAGGGGAAAGGGTGGGCGGCGGCTTCGGGCGGCGAATGGATGGTAGGTTGGGCAGGGTTGGACGAAGGTGGAGCTGGCGAGACGTGCGCCAGTGTTGGGATGGGGGAGGGAGACGGCGGGGGCGCCGGCCGGAACTGGTGGAGAAGACCATGGGCGGCGATGGAGGGTGGCCCGGCCCTCCATCGCTGGACTCCATCAGTTAGTCCGTCTTGGGCCGAGTGAATGATGACAATAACACATAGTGTAGCCCATGGTCGAGCTACCCTAAAGAAAGCCCATGGTCCAGCGGTATCCTTAATATTTCCCAAAATTTGTAAATACATCCTCTAATCCGATTCATGGTTTTAGGCAACATTTAGGAAAAAATTAACTAAACCTGAAATGACTAAATCTAATTGGGGATATTAAAATATGTATAGTAATTGCTTTCTTTCCAAATTTTAACCAAAACTAAAAAAAGAATGAACCATCCACATTTGGTTGCAGTAGCAGACAGCTGGGGCTTATCGGTTTTCTACCACACACAATATTGTAAAAGTTATTCAATCATATTGTGTCACCATCGACGGTTCAGATGATCTATGAAAAGTTAGACCTGAACCAAACATGAAACCGACTGGGTCCGAAGAGATCAGCGGGGCACATAACTCCATGCGTCCAGCACTGGAGGCATCACCGGAGCGAGGATTTAGAAAGTAGGTTGTCTAGCGTTGAACCTCCCACAATACACTAGTAAAGAATAGCATGTCGCTACTATATAGATCATTGACCAGCTTTAAGAAACCGATTAGTAAGCGGACAGTCCGCAAATCTGCACATAGGTATATCAAAAGTTAAACGTGTGTTAATCTCAAATAAAAAATTACACTGGGTTGACTTTTAGAACATCTATTCGCATACTCGTAACCCAACCAACCAGTTAGCAATAGATTCGGCATATGTCAGATTAAGTTCGAAAAATTACTCGATGACAGGTAGGGTCTGTAGTATGGCTCGTTAGCAGCGGATGTTGGGAAGTACTGAATACTTTAAGGTGTTTGGATTTAATAAATATTGTGGTTTTAAAACCGAAGTATTCTCTAAAGCTGTGTTTTTTAAAATATTGGTGAAAGAGGTCCCTCTTTTTCTAAAATTGAGAAAACAAAAACTATGATATTTGTTAGCCAGACGTTACTTTGAAATACTTCAGTTTAGAAATGTTGAGCTCCGAAATGAAGCCTAAGTTGTTTTTAGAAAAAAAGGTAAGCAGTTGTTTAAAAAAAACTTGAAATGATACGGTATACCAATTCAAAGTACTATAATTTTGTACCTTCATCCATTCAAAATAACCGGTAACTATAATTGTTTTGGAGGACAAATTATTTTTTCCCTGTAATAGTTTTTCTTAAGAAACAAAAAAAGATTATGAAAATTGAATAGAAATAATATATTATTCTACAAATATCTTTCTTTTTTTTAATAAAAAAAAGAAGAATATATGGAAAGCATATATTTTGCCCTAGAGCAATAAAAGGCATACAACATGCAGATCAAGCAACCTTGAAATGGGGTTGTGGGTGGATGAAAATTTCCATAACTATAAATCATTTTGTATCAATATTCAGTCCACATATGGCACACAGATCCCCATATGTACAAATGATCACAGAGTAATGATTTGAATCAAGAAAAAAAAATCAAGCAACTCAAATGTAGCAAACCAGATGAACTGCTGTGCAGTACCATCTGGCTAACTGGCTCTCAAAAAAATCTAGAAAGAAAGATGATACTCTACTAGCTCAAAATCTGAAGTTATTAACTGAACTGACAACCTACAAGTTCACTCAGAGATTGTACAAATATAGTTAAATTAGCAGCATGATGCCCCCTATTCTGCAGATAATGCTAGTTAGTGCATGGGACGAATGAAGCTTCTTCAGAGATTGTACAACACTGTGTATGCCAGACATAATAAATCATCATACAGTCATGATGCCGAAATATAAATCAACCTACAATACAAATCTCTGCAGCACATGCATAAAAGAGAAGCACGATCAGATCACCGATTACAGCAGACACATCTAGCGTGGCAGACTAGCGGACAACATGAACTCTTTCTCCAAGCTGTAGAATTGTTGGTAGTCCCCTGATCTCCAGTCGCCCAATTCCACCGCAGAAGATTGTCGAGCACCTCTAGCTCTTGTCCGAGACCGTGGAATTGGTTCTTCATTTCTTGGATTCACTTGACATGAATTCACCAGTTTTGTCAGTTCCATCTCCACCTGTTTCATGGTGGGTCTTTCTTCACCACGCAGTCTTAAACACAGTTCTGCAAGAGAGGCGACACGGTTGACCTCTTGCTCGGTTGCCTCCTCAAGGACCTGGGAATTGACAATGGATGTGATTCTTCCCTCCTTGAACTCCTGGAGAAAATAGTTGGACAAGCTCTGGATTGTGCCTGATTCACTTGTAAAAATAGGCTTCAGTCTAAGAAGCAACTCCGCCAGTACCACACCAAAACTGTACACGTCGCTCTTCTCAGTAAGCTGTCTGGTGCGGAAATACTCTGGATCTAAGTATCCAAATGTACCTTGCACATTTGTAACAACATGTGTTTGATCCATCGGAACCAATCTGGAAGCGCCAAAGTCTGAAACTTTTGCGGTGTAATTTTCATTCAAGAGTATATTTGAGGACTTCACGTCACAATGGAAGATTGATATTGAAGCTGAAGAGTGGAGATAGGATAGAGCTCCGGCTGTTTCCATGGCAATCCTTAAGTAATCACCCCAAGACAAAGAAAGACCACTATCTGCATCTGCATGAAGAACTTCAGACAGTGAGCCACTGGATACATAATCATACACCAGCAATGGAACCTCGGTTTCAAGACAACATCCAAAGAGTTTCACAATATTTCTGTGATTTATCTGAGTGAGGACTGCAACCTCATTGATGAATTGACTGATCTCACATTCCTCTATGACCTTAGACTTTTTTATTGCAGCCACACGTTGATCAGATAGTATGCCTTTGTAAACCATGCCATGGCCTCCACGGCCGATGACACGTGTAGCATCAAAGCTGTTTGTTGCCTTCTCTAGCTCTTCTAATGAAAAAATAGTTGTTTTGTCATTTGCAGTTTCATCAGAGGACACCAACTTTTGTAGAAGAAGACCTTGGTTCTTCCGGAAATAATTCTTCCGTAGTTGCTTCTGAACATTTGTTCTCCACAAACGAGTGAGAAGTACTGCACTGAAGCCCAAAAGTAGAATGGCAAAACCACAGGACAACCCAATAATTATACCTGCAGGCATTTAAATCTTTTAAGTTTTCTGTTCTATCGTGCCTATCATAAATGTAACAATAATGTAGTCTTACCAGAGAGTAGAGGCTGTTGCTTTAGCTTAGTACATTGCATTTTTAATGGATCATACTCAGTCTTGCTAGGACATTCAGTACAACTAAAGCTTCCATTGGTATTGTGGCAGATCCCTTTACATTTCTCCGGTTGAAGGCATTCGTTAATATCTGAAATTACCAAATCTTGATAAGATATGTTGACAAAATATACTCTCTCTGGTTTTCCATTAATTTAGGATGTCGCAATGGTCTCCATAAGAACGTTTTGATATATACGTCATAAAAATATGTTGTTTCAAATAGAATATTTATACATGATGAAAATTTATTTCATGACAATCCATAAGATAAGTTAGATACTGTCCATGTTGATAAATACGTTGCTTCAGATAGAAAATTTATATAATGAAAATATGTTTCATGACTAGTCTATAAGATCATTTGATATTGTACATGTTGGTAAATCCTTTTCTATATTGATGGTGAAACCTAATTTTATCGAATGGCACAAATTTTAAAACTTATTATATCATGAATCATAGGTAGTAAATGGAACACAGTACACCATTCAATTAACATGAAACAATAGATCAGCCAATTACACGAAACCTACAGGCAAACTAGAAGTAACAAAAAAAATTACTGGCTAATAGTAACATGCAGTTATTGTAATAATACATGCCTTTAAACGGATATGCACAACTTTCTTTTAGACAGTTAAGAAATAGCTAGTATTACATTTTTCTCCAGCAGAAGGGGATGTATCGTTTGTGATCCTAGAGAGAGGGAGGGAGTACCTCGACAACCACTTTGGATGTATGGATTTCCTTGGAAGCCATCTAAGCATTTGCAGCGGTAAGAAGCATAGAACTTCCCATCAGCACTTACTTCCACACACTTGCTGTTGATACTCACACAAGCATATCCAGAGCTATTATGTTGGGCATCTGCGCAAGTTAGATGAGCAGCAACCCATTTGACAGAGAGAAATAACCCAGATGCAGAAAAAAGACCATCCCGATTAGAATCAGCAGACATGGGGTATGCCAATTGTTGGTCTGCAATGGTGAAATTAAAAGTCCCTTCATCAACATTCATGTCGATTACCTCCAACTCCAAATCCTCATGCATCAAAACAGCAGATAATGTTGTATTTGTGCAGTTGAAGTGAAACTCTTCCCTGGCAAAGCAACCCTGTTCAAAGCCGAATGGGAACTGCACACTAATGTTACCACACCAACGGTTACAATCAGCCCTGCTTGGAATTGGATTATACCCTAAAATTGGTCAGTAAAATGTTAGCATGTATCCATGCCCATAATGCCTAACAGTAGCTGTTTGTTTAGTCGCTTGATTAGGGAAAACATATGTTACCTTTGTCGCCCTTGGAGCAGCCATGTGGAATGTAGGGGTTGCCTGTATAACCGTCGCTACATATGCAGTTGTAGCCATTTCTTGATGACATGGATGGTGCATCATAGTTGTAGCGGCACTCGGAATGGTCGCTGATACAGGCAACACAGGCAGATTGATTCCCTATATCCCATGAGAGCTGTAAACCATCAGTAGTTATGCTGATTTTATCCCCCAATTGAGAGGTCTGGGTAGAGCCTGTGCTGGTGTTTTTTGTGTTGTGGACAAATTTTAATAGATAAGTGCTGGTATAGCTTTCCAACTGTACACGACAACATCCAAAGCCATTACAGTTGTGCATAGCTACCATCTCTGTGATTTCTGGATCTGGACACATAATTGGGCAGATTGACTGGATGACATTCTTTTCAACAGAATATACCTCCAGGTCGCAGCCGGTGATGTTTAGAGAAATGGAATAAAGATTGAGAGACCTCCCAGGTGGTTTCAGAGATAAGTTGTAGGCACTAACACCAGATTCTATGGGGATGGTATGCGAGAAGGATGCCCTTATCCAGTTTGAATTCGAAAGAGGATTGCCAAAGTCGGTCACCTCGGTGATGCCGTCATGCAAGAAGAGCCTGGGGGGTTGAGTGGAGTGGTTGCAGGTGAGGTTGAAGTCAGGCCCGCGGGAGCACCTGGATCCGATGCCGAAGGGATAGCTGAAGCTCACATTGCCACAGCTCACCAGGCAGCCATCGAGCGTGAAACCGGCACGAGATGGTTGCGCCCAGTTTCCCTCGGGCATCTGCTGGCTCACTAGGACTCCGGATGCCAAAGCTGTTAGCACTCCTAGTGACCCCAGTAGTAAGAGTGGGAACATGATCGGCAAGATGCCCATGATCGATCGACAGTTCTACACTATACCTTGCACTAGAGAAATTCAGGTCAGGCAGCAGTGCCTTCTCTTCTAGCTAGGTGCCACTTGATTTCATGGCTCCCTCCCTACTGCATATATTTGTGGTTACAAATACACTCGGTTGACTCAAGGGAGACTTGGAGGTGTGGCTGTGGCGTGCATTTGGTGCCATGTGACCTCGTACATGGTCCTGTGGCTCAGTGGCTGTGGATGTGGACCTGGATGTGGCAGTGGTGCATTTGATGCTATGCTAAGGAGATGACCATGACTTTGACCATGGTGTATTTGGGAAGACCATGACCGTTGACCACGGTGTGTTTGATGCCATGTGAAAGGAGGAGACCATGATCTTGACCTCCGATGCTGCACCGCACGAAGACCTCACAAGTTGGTCAATACCTTCTGGTGCGATAATTCTAGCCCATCAAAGGAAATTGGTAATTTAGGGGGCTTTTGGCAATGTTCAGAAGTCAGTGGACAGACATAAAAGCAAGTTTGAACGGTACCGATAAGCCATAGACCCCAAACCGTATGTGGAGTTTGTTTTCCTGTTATTCAGGAATTAACGTGTACAAACGGGTTGCCGGTTGACAGTATGTATCCTATCCGTCGATCTGGTTCTGGGATGATTAAGTTAATATAGACCATTAGGTTTTATCAGGTGTGTATGATCTAAGTGTGCTGAATGATCTGTGTGCAATTTTGTTTGGTGCTCGTTTCAAGTTCGCTCTTTTCTTAGTAATGGAGATGAGCCAATTTATATTCCGTTATCCTAAAACAAAATATGCCAAGTCAACTTTTTCTAAATATGTTTTCCTAAACCAAATTTTCTAAGTCAACTTTTCCTAAATCTGCTACTGCTCTTCCACTGCTTTCCTACTCAGTACATTTTCCAATTTCCAACATGGCTTCCATGCAATCACGAGGAAAAAAAATGACGATAAAGTTGTACTGTATTTGTTATACAAATCCAGTGTCGATGATTTAAAATACAGTTGTACTTTTATATAAATCTAAAATCTCTATATGATTAATCTGCATAGTCAATTAGTCATAATCTCACACATCAAAATAGGACACTACAGTAGATCCTTCTCATTTCTCTCTGGATAATTGAGTGAACTCCTGGAAGTAGCACTACATTAATATAGAGGTTGCGATGTTGTCTTGGTACGACGGCATTGGGCAACAAGCAGAAGGAGGAGAGGGCAATCAGTACCTTGATCAGCGGACACTCAACGGAAGCAAAAGTAAAACCAACAGAAGGAGCAGAGGTCCTCTCTGTCCAACGATCGCACACCTGCCATAGAGTTCACACAATAGAGTAATCTCCTTAGATACCATCAGGTGCAAAAGTAAAACCAACCGAAGATTCAGCGGACACTCAACGGAAGCAAAGATGAGGCAAAGTGGAAACTCGGAGGAGCTAAGATATGACCTGCAAATCGAGACACGTCAGTAACCAGGTTGGAGACCGGCGGTGGACAGATCCACTCAATCCCATACAGGAAAACCGTCGAACATCTAACGGGCGACCTATCAGCCGTCAGAAAATGGCCGCAGTCCAAGGCCTTAGGGCCCGGCTATCTCCGTCGGTGGCATACGTGATTCTCGAATGAACACGTACCTTGATTAAAGCAGGCGCTCCATGACGATCAGATGTTTTCTCTCTGGATGCAAGAACATCAAATGTGCTCTGTTCTGAAATGTATGAAGGATAGAGAGAGGCGGGGAGCTGAAAGCAGCTAGCTGGAGCTCCATTATTCAGCTCCTGCCAGATGATCCGATGCGTTGCTTGCAAAGATGGGCAAGGCGGCGCAGAAGCTTGGATGCCACCCTCTTTTCTGAAGTTGTTCCATTTGATCCATATTCCTTGGAAGGCTGGTTGCCACTGTTTGCACATTGGAAGTTTTTTTTTCAAATATGGAGAAGCTGCTCCATGAATTTGAAGAGCTCGGCCATTTGGGAACAGTTTTGGACTGGGCAAGGCCAGGCGTACTGTTGTGTTGGGCCGACCGGGATATTCAGATTTCTATTTGATCCAGAACTGAAATGTTTGTCTATGCTATCCAATAAATATTCAAACCGTTTTTTTAGGACAATAAAGCTTCAACTAAACTTACGAAAATGACAGTTGGACGCATATTACGGCAACCATTAGGGCATGTACAATGCAAGACGTCAGCCTTCTCTTTCGATTGCCACGTCGGATTTTTGCTTAATTGGAGGAGGGAGAATGAATAAAGACAAGATTGCCTTCTCTTAGCTAAAAGATGATCCCTTAAAAATAAGAAAAGACTATTTTTCTCCATTATACTTTTTGTCTTCTCTTATCAACATAATTTCTTACTACAATTAGTCAATTTATATAAATTTTTAGAGATGACTCATTGTACAACTTATTTTTATTACCTTCTCTAAATTACGTGGAGACTTAAGAGAAGACCCACCTTCTCTAGCATTGTACATGACCTTAGGAGCAGTGGCTTGTCGCGGCGTATCCGTTCACACTTGTCGCTGACCTTTGCAAACTGCGATGGCAAAGAATTCACACCTGGACTCAAAACCACGACTCTTATGTTTTTTTTAAATCAATACCATATTATATTAATAGAAGCAAATTATACATGGTAGAGATATATAAGCCGTCTTCGATGATTACAAAATAAAGTCTAAAATAAACGAGCAAATCTTCGAGGTATTCATACTCTTTCTTCTTCCACGACACGATCTTGCAATTTCTGAAGGCAGCCGAACAAAACTGACATAGAAGACGAACCACAGACCTATAAATACTAATGATGGTACTCCCATAATTGTAATTTGTGCCGCAATGCCAAGATCGCATGCACGCGCGCAGTCATTATAGTAATCAACCAACATCGACAGGAGTACCAACATCAATATTTCAGGGAGAATTAACTAAACAACCTGGTCGACGTCGTTGGGACTCTAAGAGTAAGAATCACCATTGTCGAGGACGTAGCAGCCGGGACAAATATTGCAAGGACAGACCTTACTGCAACCATGAGAAAAATACAAAACAGATCTGGCGAAGCAAGATCTGAAGACCCATACCTAGAGAGTTGTGATCTTTCAGCACCACCATTGACATTGGGAAAGAGATCCCATTGTCGATCAAAGGGCCGGAGATCGCTTATATAGATGATGCCATCCCCATTGAGGTGGAGGACAAGACGAAGATGGCTAGCAAAAAACCTAACCTAATCTATTAAAAATACTATTTTTACTAAAAACTCCACTCATAGATTGGGTTCCCCACCCCTCCTGACAGCGGTGAGACCGGCCGGAGGAGGGGGAACCGATCTACAGTAGAGATGGAGGTGGGAGGCGGCGGCTGTTGTTTTCGTGGGGTAGGAGATGAGTCGTCCCACCACCTATCATGTTATGGCGAAATTAACCTTCGATGTGCAGGAAGAGAAGTCAGTGGGGGCCACCACTCTTATGTTAACTAAGTAATGTGGCTAATTAACCACACTTGTCGCTGACCATCTATGCAATTATAATTTTTTTAACTCCCTATATCATTTGACGTACTCCCTCCCTCCCTTTCCATAATTTTTGTCGTGATTTCAGTTTAAATTCGAATTACAACCACAATAAGAATTATATACCAAAGGGAGTAAGCTAAAAATATCATGTCAATATGTGATCTGGTTGCTACTACCGCAGTTTCTCGATAAAAGACGTTTCGGCAATTTAAAATGAACTGCCAAAACATCTTATATTTGGAAAGTGAGGGAGAACTTCTCATTCCACGTGCATACACTATTTTTCGGAGATGACTTGTCACCTTCCATTGGCCAAAAGGAAAACCCAAAGAAACAAAAGAACAGAATTTGGTCATGTGTAATCCTACTCTTTTTTCAAAAAGGGGATCATCCTGGGATGCACATAGCCTTTATTAAGGTCTAAAAGGTCTCATAGTGGCATGACAGTTCAAGGATCAGATAGAGTTGATACATGCACCAACCATCTGAAGAAATGTAAAAATCTCACAGAAGTGCAATTGCAACAGCTAGACATTTGTTAATCTACTAGAATGATGCCATGAAGTCTAGCTGAAGAATTCCGAAGTAACCGCTACAGGACGGTTGCACC
Source organism: Avena sativa (assembly GCA_916181665.1). Taxonomy (NCBI): domain Eukaryota; kingdom Viridiplantae; phylum Streptophyta; class Magnoliopsida; order Poales; family Poaceae; genus Avena; species Avena sativa. The sequence goes on along the minus strand of OV702295.1, from coordinate 449,481,577 downwards.
CAGAAACCATGGGTGGACGCTGATGCTCTGGGAGAAGGAAAGTTCGGAGTTGAATCCAGTACGCCGCCATATGTAACCTGCAAAAAGGAAGGAACTCCGGAATTGTTAAAAATAAAGTTATTTCGACACTTCCAAATGGACCAACATATGGCCGAAATGCCAATCCGAATTCTGTCCTTATTCACCTTATCGATTCCATTTAACCAATTACCAAATATATTGGTGATATTAGTTGGAGGAGGTAGGTTATAAGTGCAAAAATCATACCCCAATTTTTTTTGCAAAGGGACATGCTAGAAACAAATGTTCAATTGTTTGAACTTCGTCACAAAAACAACATTTCTTACATCCATTCCAGTTTTTCTTGGCTAGATTGTCTTTTATTAGCAAAACTTTGTTGCTGAGAAACTACATGAATATTTTAATTTTTAAAGGAATTTTTATCTTCCACAAGTACCTTGTAGGAAAATGTGGATGCACGTTCATGAGATCTTCATACATAAATCTAACTGAAAAGATCCCATCCTCAGTTAAATTCCATGAAAACTCATCCTGCTCATCCGTCAAGGTTATTTCTATCAACCTCTCACATAGGTGCAACCCATTTATCCCCTGTTAAGTTTCTCCTAAATCCTATATTTAAAGGATTTTGAGCCAAGACATCATGAACGAGGATATGTTTTCTATGTACTATGTTGTAAAGTGATGGATATTGTTCGGCAAGAGATATCTCCCCTAGTTATATATCCTCCCAGAAATGGATGTTTCTCCCATTACCCATTTTGAAAACACCACGGGCAAAGAACTCATCTTCACTCCCATTAGTCCTTTCCAAAAAGGTGAATCAGTCGGCTTGGCTTCAACCTGTGCTAAAGTTTTATTGACCAGATATTTGTTGTGTAGCAACTCTTGCCAGACCCCTTCTTCTGTCAATAACTTATACAATCATTTACTAAGTAAACATTTGTTTTTAAGTTCTAGCACTTCAATACCCAAAACCCCCTGATCTTTAGGTTGGCAAATAATATTCCACCAAGTCAGTCGGTACTTCTTTTTAAATTCATCACTTTGCCAAAAGAACCGAGAGCGATAAAAATCCAGTATTTTCCTTACTCCCTTAGGTATTTGAAGGAAAGACAACATAAACATCAGCATACTTGATAAAACTGAATTAATTAGGACAAGTTTATCTTCATAGGATAGCAACTTTCCTTGCCAGCACTATAACTTACCTTCACATCTACTTTCTATCGGGTTCCATTCAGAATTGCGAAGTTTTCTATGATGTATAGGTACCCCAAGGTATCTAAATGGTAAGGATCCAGATTCGCAACCAAAAATCTCCCTATAAGTGTGTTCTTGTTCGGCAGCCTTGCCAAAACAATAGATCTTGCTCTTATAGAAGTTAATTTTTAACCTCGATAGTTGTTCAAAAATACATAAAATGAGTTTCATATTGTCTGCCTTTTGAAAATCGTGCTCCATGAACAAGATTGTGTTATCGACATACTACAAAATAGACACTCCCCCTTCCACTAGATGGGGTATTAGTCCAGCTACCTGATCATTCTCTTTTGCCCTGGCAATTAGGATGGTAAGCATATCGACAATAACATTGAATATCATAGGTGATAGTGGATCTCCTTGTCGTAATCCTTTTCTAGTCTGGAAGTAATGGTCAATGTCATCATTGACTCGAATGGCTACGCTTCCATCTCGTACAAAATTATTAATCCATTTACACCATATAGGATCAAAACCTTTCATACGGAGGACTTGTTGTAAGAATGACCACTTTACCTTGTCATAAGCCTTTTCAAAATCAATTTTGAAAAGAAATCCATCCATTTTATTTCTGTGGATCTCATGTATGGTGTCATGTAAGACAACCACGCCTTCAAGAATATGTCACCCAGGCATAAAAGTTGTCTATGTGGGTCTAATAATTTTGTGTGCAATTCCATTATTCGGTTTATTGCGACCTTAGTGAAGATCTTAAAACTTACATTCAGTAAGAAAATGGGTATATGTTGTTGTATTTTGTACCGCGCTATCTTTTTTGGGCGGTAAGGTTACTACACCAAAATTTAGTTTAAACAGGGGAAGGTTATTGATGACTACAAGTGCACAGACCAATTGTAGCTAGTTTTGAAGTAAAGATATCTAATCTACAGAGAGCTATCGGTAAAGGTCTTTATTCCCCTTGTTACTATCTATCAAAGTATACTTGTAAGCTGTCTTTGATCTCAAGTAAAAGGTGTTTGAAAGGTTTATGGTTGACTACAGAAAAGTAATCAAAACAAGTAAAAAAGATTGTGTGAAAGCGTGGTTGAACTCAATAGGGATAAAACGTTCTCGGGGATGTAGGATACACCACTAGCATAGTATTATTTTTATATGCAACCAAGATAACATACTTTTTGTGTCATGATATGTGTGGAGAGAGCCCCATAATAAGATGTTCACGACAAGGCTCGTAGAAAGCCACTTTGTTGAGCCAAGCGTGAGGTCACCTCTAAATAACCATTGCGATGTCTGAGAGCAGTCACCCATACAAACCACCCCAATTAAGGGTTTCCCCATGGATATCGTAATTAGCTTAGTGAGTATCTCTTTAATTCCCCTTTGACCATGTAGGTTACGAGCCGGCGACAATCTGTCACGGGGCATTCCTGGTACGCTTCCAAGACACGTCCAACGGTTTTCTAACTCCCTTTAGTCCTGAAGGCAAATGATATGCGGCCGACTACGTATACCATCTAAAGAGAGAGATCAAACACAAATCATAATTATATCATAGACAAGCAAGTCATACGGACACAAGAATAGATCATATTTATTACAAGTTCATAATTATGATAGGGTTTCTCCATCTCCCCAAGAACAAAGGAATTACTCACTCATGGAAGCAATCAACAACATCATCATAATCTAATGAATGGATTAAAGTATGAGGGTAGTGATGGCCCAAAATATATCGAGCTCGTTGGGGAACCCCAAGAGAAAGGTATGATGAGCACAGCAGCAAGTCTTCCCTCAGTTATGAAACCAAGGTTATCGAACCAGTAGGAGCAAGGAAACACCTCCAAGGTGTTGCTAGCTGGCCTTGGCAGGTCGCACTACCGGTGCTAGCAGCAACATGGAAACCTGCACAACACAACCATAGAACTTTGCCCTCAACTTATAGTGAGGTTGTCAATCTCACCGGTTTTGCTGAAAACAAAGGATTAAACGTATCGAATGGAAGAAAGTAAAAGATTGCAGAAAGTAAACAAAAACAGTAAACAGTTGTAGATTGATGATAAAAGAAAGGACCGGGGTCTATAGTTCACTAGTGGTGGTTCTCCTTAAGATAGATAACATGTTGGGTGAACAAATTATAGCGGGGCAATTGACAAACATCGAGAAAGCATACATGCATATACTAATCATATTGACTCCTATGAGATTCGATTGGGCATTACAACATTATACATAGAGAGTAATCCAACTGCGTCTATGACTAATAATCCACCTTCAGGTTATCATCCGAACCCCCTCCAGTATTAAGTTGCAAGCAACAGATAATTGCATTACGCATTGCATGTAAAGTAAACAATGCGATTGTTCTATGAACAAAGGATTGTTGTTTTCTCCCTAGTAGCAACAGCACATCTAGTACCTTAGAGATTTTTGTCACTTCCCCAGATTACTAGAGGCATGAACCCACTATCGAGCATAAATACTAACTCTTGGAGTTGCTAGCATCTACTTGGCCAAGATAGCTACTAACAACGGAAAGCATGCAAGATCACAAATAACAAAGACATGATAGAATCAATAATAAATCTGAAATAACATCTCAATATCCATCGGATCCCCGCAAACACAACATGCAGGATTACAAATAGATGATCTTGATCATGAACGGAGCTCACAAGATCTAAACATGATAGCACAAAGGAGAAGAACCAGCCATATAGCTACTACATGGACCCGTAGTCCAAGGATGAACTACTCACGCATCACACCGGAGGCTTGTATGGTGATGAAGAAGGCCTCTAGGGTGAATTCCCCTCTCCGGCAGGGTGCCGGGAAGAGCTTCAGATCCCTCCCGATCTAGGGATGGAGATGACGGCAGCTATAGACTCTTTTGTGGAATTTTGATTGGGTACTTAGGGTTTCTGTATTGGAGGCATCTTATAGTCGGAAGGGGAGGCTGAGGGGTGCCCTAGGCGGCCACACCACCCTGTGGCGCGGCTAGGCCTAGCCCGCGCGGCCAGGTGGTGTGGCGGCTCTCTGGCCCCTCTCTGTCTCGTATTCTGGCTCCGTGTCCCCCTCGGTGAAAAACTGACTTTGGCTTTTGTCCCGTCCAATTCTGAGAATATTTATTTTCTGACTTCCTGGAACCAAAAACAGCAGAAAACAGGCAGCTGGCACTGTAGCATCTTGTTAATAGGTTAGTCCAAGAAAGTATATGAAAAGTACTCCAAAGTTTAAACAAAACATAAGAAAGTAGCTAAAAACCAAGCATGGAACATAAAAAATTATGGGTACGTTAGCAATGTATCAACATCCCCAAGCGTAACTCCTGCTCGTCCTCGAGTAGGTAAGTGATAAAAAGAAAGATTAATTTTTCAGGTGACATGCACCATCATAAACTTGATCAAAGTATTTGTAGAACATGGATAACTGGGATCATAGTACTTCAACATAGCATGAAATATAAAGTTCTAGCAATAATACATAGCAACTATGTTGCAACATGAAAAGGCACAAACAAAAGATTCATGAATAACAATGCTTTGCAAGACGTTTGTTTGTTTCACATAAGAAAACATAGCATAGTGGCATTCAGCTTGTCCCTCATAGGGTAGCAAACATAAATGCATAGGACACCTTCAAAGTTCATAAGAGTGACTAGATACAAGTAGTTTAAGAACAAGCAATATCAAGTTATGCATCAATCGACAAGTCTTGGGACAATGCACATAGAACTAAGAATGGCCACTATGCTCTCAAAGTAGGTGCATAAAGGTAGAAGGTGGAGACTCAACATAAAAGTAAAAGAAAGGCCTTCATAGAAGGAAGTCAAGATTCAAGTTTCATAAAGAGCTTCCAAAAATTATGGTACTTATTAGCTTTCAGCTCTCATTGCCCCTATCATAAGCATCTTTAAGTGATTAAGGTTAAAGTGACACAACTAAGAGGATATGCTTGACAAGTTATAAGCTGAAATCTCATGCCCCTTACTTATGAAGACCGAACCTCATGCTACTCAACTTTAGTCACAAGTAAGCTCTTGTCATTGTAAGTACATATGTATCATAAAGAACCGCCAACAGGGTACCCCTTGCACATGATACGGGAGCTATCCCATAATCAAAATGACAAGGCAAGCAGACAATGAGCATCTCAGCGATCTTTTTATTTGCTATTTGCATAGGTTTTTATTGAGGATGCTTCATAGAGTGCTCATTATGGTTATGCTGCAAGTTTCCACCATGATTAGGCATGGCCTAGGCTAGCAACCCAGGCATTTCTCTAACACACATACAAACTCCATGATCTTATAAGTTCCACTTTTATTTCACACCACCGGGATCCATAAGCAAAAGAACATGATATCAACAGGGTACAATGTACAAGTGCAATGTTGAAAACGTTCCCCATGATACATGGTTCTACTAATTTCAACTTATAAAGCACAATCATATACGCAACAAAGATGGACATAATGGTTCAAGTTTATTAAGTGCAAGAAAGTAAATTGTGCCATCAAGTTCGTGAGAGCTTTAATCACTAGTTTTCACATAATAAGTTTAATTTGGAAGGTAGATAAAAACATGAATATACTTGGAATAACAAATGCTAATAGGTAGGTATGGTGGACTCTTTGAATAACTTGGTTTTAGGAGTTGGATGCATGAGTGGAACTCATACTTGATTACGGAGGCTAGCAAAAGACTGGGAGCGACCAACTAAGAGAGCAATAATTTCCATAATCATGCAGAGCAACAAAACATCATTAATTAAAGCATAAAGTGATATACAAGTCAAAAACTAAAGGATCATCAAGTCTATGGTGACTTGGGATAGTCATAACATGGTGTGAGCATGCGCCAAGTCAACTCAAATAAAGCATCAAAGGAGAATACCACAATTCTATGCTTTAATATACTAAAACAACGCATGATTCTTCCAAGGCACATTAAGAAATCTCAATTGTTTATAACATTTCTTGCTATAGCAAAGATCACTAAACATAAAGCCAAAACAATATCAAGCATGGCATGACAAAGCATAGGCCACAGTCAAAAACAAGCTATCTTTACCACTTAAGCATGAAGTTTCCTACTCCTTTCCAATCCAAACCAAACTATTTGAAAACCAATGTATGAAAGAGGGGGTCCAACCAATTTATTCAGCAAACTAAGAAAACCAAGCAAACAAAAAACCAAAACGAAAACGAAAAAGAAGACGCTCCAAGAACAACACAACTTTGCATGAAACAATAAAAATGAAGTGTTTGAAAGAAACCTGGGATTTCTATTGATGAAGAAGGGGATGCCTTGGGCATCCCCAAGCTTTTATGCTTGTACTTCTTGGATATTTCTTGGGGTGACACGCGTGGCATCCCCAAGCTTGAGCTTTAGTTCATTCTTCATCTCATTACTCATTCCTTCCACACACCTGAAAATTTTCCTTTATACAAAACTTCACACAATCTTTATTAGCAACATTAGTGCACTCAAGATAATAGGTATTTGGGTTCAGTTTCAACACCAATAAAACTTCCATTAGAACACAAGCTATTATAGAACTTCCCTCAAAAATCTCAATTCCCCAAAAGAACTCAAAAAGGAACAACAAGAGGCAAATGCAAATAATGGCAGAAATTTGTCAAAAAAGACCAGCAGGTAAAGACGATTTTTTCGAAGACCTTCTGTTGCTCAAATCAAAAAGTGTTGAACTAGCGAAAGTTAGATAACAATCTGGGGCAGAAGCACAAAAATTCACGCCTCAAAAGGACGTACAGAGATTTTACACGAATTTTTACGGTGAAGCACATAAATCTGTTTCGGGACATCAACTTTCCCAAGCATTACTTCTCTCTCATTACAGGTTACTCTTAGCACAAAAAGCAAATAAAAAGGATAAGGAGCGGTAATTACATAAGTAATAACTTCCAAGACTCATCTGAAACTTTTGGGTTATCTCCCAATAAGTACTTCTCTTTCACGCCTTTAAGTTAGGCATAAGAAGCAAGAAAAAGAATCAAGTGTTCTCAAATGAAGAAGCATTAAGAGCAAATTTTGTTTTCATAGGAGAAACAAAAAAGATCTTCTCTCTCTTCTTAGGGAAGTGTTCTATACCTTTCTTGAGTGGGAGTTGATATTTAATGGTGCCTTATTTCATATCAATAATGGCACCAACAGTTCTAAGAAAAGGTCTTCCCAAAGTAATAGGACAAGAAGCATTACATTAAACATCCAAAACATAGAAATCAACAGGGACATAGGCATTGTTAACCATAATAAGAAAAACATTAATACTCCCCATGAGTTTCTTTTTAGCATTATCATCAAGTGGGACATTCAAATAACAATCTTCAAGTGGTGGCAAATCAAGCATATCATAAATATTTCTAGGCATAATAGAAACACTACTATCAAGATCACATAAAGTTTTGAAATCAAAATCATTCACTTTCATATTAATGATGGGTTCCCAACCATCTTCTTGTTTCATAGGAATAGAAGCTTTATGTTTCATCTTTTCTTCTTTGATTTTTATGAGAGCATCAGTAATGTGTTTTGTAAAGGCCATATTCATAGCATTAGCATTAGGACTTTTAGCAAGCTTTTGTAGGAACTTAATAAATTCAGAGATATTGCAACCATCAACATCAAAATCATAGTTATCATCTAAAGTAGTAGAGCTATTACTAGCTTCAACACTAGTGGTAGTGATAGTAGAAACACTAATGTTTCTAGCAATTTCATCTTCTCTCTCCCACTTAGCATGCAATTCAGCTAATAGTCTAACATTTTCATGAATTCTAACTTGTATGGCATTAGTAGCTACAAAGGGATTCTCATTAGTTTCAAGTTTAGCAGCCATTTTATTCAAAGAAGATTGTGCTTCCAATGATGTTATATTTCTTTCAGCATTAGAGAGTTTTTCCTCAATAGTTTTATTGAAAGCAGATTGTTTACTAATAAAATCTTTAAGCATAGCTTCAAGTTCAGAGGGTGCACTCCTATTATTGTTGTAGGAATTTCCATAAGCATTACCATTGTTGAGAGGATATGGCCTATAATTATTATTACCAAAATTATTCCTATAGGCATTGTTGCTAAAATTATTATTTCTTATGAAGTTCACATCAACTTGTTCTTCTTGAGCAACCAAAGAAGCTAAAGGAACATGATTTGGATCAATATGAGATTTCCCATTAAGAAGCATAGACATAATAACATCCATTTTATCACTCAAGGAGGAGGTTTCTTCAACAGAATGTACCTTCTTACCTTGTGGAGCTCTCTCGGTATGCCATTCAGAATAGTTAACCATCATATTATCTAGAAGCTTCGTTGCAGCACCCAAAGTAATGGTCATAAAGGTACCTCCAACAGCAGAATCCAATAGATTTCTTGAAGAATAGTTTAATCCTGCATAAAAGGTTTGGATAATCATCCAAGAAGTCGGTCCATGAGTGGGACAATTCTTTACCAAAGATTTCATTCTTTCCCAAGCTTGAGCAACATGTTCATTATCAGATTGTTTAAACTTCATTATTTCACTTCTCATAGATATAATCTTAGCAGGAGGATAGTATTTTCCAATGAAAGCATCTTTGCATTTAGTCCAAGAATCAATACTATTCCTAGTTACGGAATTCAACCATTCTTTATCTTTTCCTCTCAAAGAGAAAGGAAGCAATTTAAGCTTAATAATATCTCCATCTATATCCCTATGCTTTTGCATCTCACAAAGTTCAACAAAGTTATTTAGATGAGCAGCAGCATCTTCATTACCAATAGCAGAAAATTGTTCTCTCATAACAAGATTGAGTAAAGCAGGTTTTATTTCAAAGAAAGTAGCTTCAGGAACAGGTGGAGCAATAGGTGTGCACATGAAATCATTCTTGTTGGTGCTAGTGAAGTCACACAACTTAGTGTTTTCAAGGGTAGTCATTTTTTTGTGTTTTTAATAAAGAAAGCAAACTAGCAAAACTATTTTTTTGTGTTTTTGATAAAGAAACAAGCAAACAAAGCAGAAATAAACTAAGCAAAACAAATAAAACAAAGTAAAGAGATTGGTTATGAGGGACTCCTCTTGTGAAGATGTCCTTGACTCCCCGGCAACGGCGCCATAAAATATGCTTGATGGCCCAAAATATATTGAGCTCGTTGGGGAACCCCAAGAGGAAGGTATGATGATCACAACAGCAAGTCTTCCCTCAGTTATGAAACCAAGGTTATCAAACCAGCAGGAGCAAGGAAACACCTCCAAGGTGTTGCTAGCTGGCCTTTGGCAGGCGCACTACCGGTGCTAGCAGCAACATGGAAACCTGCACAACACAACCACAGAACTTTGCTCCCAACTTACAGTGAGGTTGTCAATCTCACCGGTTTTGCTGAAAACAAAGGATTAAATGTATCGAGTGGAAGAAAGTAAAAGCTTGCAGAAAGTAAACAAAAAACAGTAAACAGTTGTAGCTTGATGATAAAAGAAAGGACCGGGGTCCATAGTTCACTAGTGGTGGTTCTCCTTAAGATAGATAACATGTTTGGTGAACAAATTACAACGGGGCAATTGACAAACATCGAGAAAGCATACATCCATATACTAATCATCTTGACTCCTATGTGATTCGATTGGGCATTACAACATTATACATAGACTGTAATCCAACTGCATCTATGACTAATAATACACCTTCAGGTTATCATCCGAACCCCCTCCAGTATTAAGTTGCAAGCAACAGATAATTGCATTACGCATTGCGTGTAAAGTAAATAATACGATTGTTCTATGAACAAAGGATTGTTGTTTTCTCCCTAGTAGCAACAGCACATCTAGTACCTTAGAGATTTCTGTCACTTCCCTAGATTACTAGAGGCATGAACCCACTATCGAGCATAAATACTAACTCTTGGAGTTGCTAGCATCTACTTGGCCAAGATAGCTACTAACAACGGAAAGCATGCAAGATCACAAATAACAAAGACATGATAGAATCAATAATCAATCTGAAATAGCATCTCAATATCCATCGGATCCCCGCAAACACAACATGTAGGATTACAAATAGATGATCTTGATCATGAACGGAGCTCACAAGATCTAAACATGATATCACAAAGGAGAAGAACCAGCCATCTAGCTACTACATGGACCCGTAGTCCAAGGATGAACTACTCACGCATCACACCGGAGGCTTGCATGGTGATGAAGGCCTCTAGGGTGAATTCCCCTCTCCGGCAGGGTGCCGGGAAGAGATTTAGATCCCTCCCGATCTAGGGATGGAGATGATGGCGGCTACAGACTCTTTCGTGGAATTTTGATCGGGTACTTAGGGTTTCTATATCGGAGGCATCTTATAATCGGAAGGGGAGGCCGAGGGGGTGCCCTAGGCATCCACACCACCCTCTGGCGCGGCCAGGCCTGGCCAGCGCAGCCAGGTGGTGTGGCAGCCCTCTGGCCCCTCTCCGTCTTGTATTCTGGCTCCGTGTCCCTCTCGGTGAAAAACTGACTTTGGCTTTTGTCCCGTACAATTCCGAGAATATTCATTTTCTGACTTCCTGGAACCAAAAACAGCAGAAAACAGGCAGCTGGCACTATGACATCTTGTTAATAGGTTAGTCCAAGAAAGTATATGAAAAGTATTCCAAAGTTGGAACAAAACATAAGAAAGTAGATATAAACCAAGCATGGAACATCAAAAATTATAGATACGTTAGCAACCTATCAGGTAGATCTAATACATGCCACAATTGATCTGGAATTACAAAGAGATCTAATAGATGAAAGATGGAGTAATGGTGGTGATGGAGATGGAGATGCAGCTGTCGTCGGATTGATGACAAGTACGCCATGAGGGGGTCCTCGAGGCGTGTGGAAGAGAGGGGTGTGAGACGTACGGTGTTCCAGGATGATGAGCACACAAGTTTACCCAGGTTCGAATCCGCCGGCTTTGGACGGATGCTACTCCTGCTAGCAATACAGTAATACGGCAGAGCCGGAATATGGGTTACAAGGGTTCGCCTGTGCGAGTTGGGATTGTAGACTATTGAGGGTGCCCTAAAGGCTTTCCCTAGGACGGCTTATATAGACATCCGGCCTACGGTTTACAGGAGAGACCTATCCGGCTACGACTAAGAGTCGGTTACAGAGTACATCTTGAACTACAAGTAACACTATGGGCCTACGTCGGTAAGTCTTCTGGGCCTTCCCGTAGCCGGACTCGACTCTGTCTCTTCTCCCTGATTGGGCCGCCCGTGAAGCAAAGCTCTAACCCGAAGTGGGCCACCCTGGTCAGTGAGGAACTGTGAGGATACCCGGAAAGTATATCCCCAACAGCAGCCCCCGGAAGTCTCCAAGATCCAAAGTCGGATTCATCATCGTCTAGCTTGATCTTCGGCTTGCAGAATCTTGAAGGGTTCCTGAAACTTCACAACAAAAAATACGATCCGGGTCTTAAAAACAAGTCGGACCTATAAACATATTACTCAGACTTTCTAGCTTGATTTTCAAACTAAGCCAGAACTTGGTCTCTGACGTCATCTGACACTGGTCATGGTCAAGTCACGTCATCTGACAAACATCCTGTCAGCATGACCATTGGTGGGTCTGCCGTTCGCGGAACTGAGGTGCCGTTTCAATGCGTACACGGAGATCGAGGTGACGTAATCATCGCGTGGGTCCTTCCCAGTTCTTTCCATGATGTGTGGCGTTTACACAGTGCCGTTTGCACGAATCTTGGCACGATTAGGTGGATATAAGGGGTGAGGATTTTCCTTCTCCCCTCTTCACCTGTTCCCTTCGCCGTTCCTTCTTCTCCACATCTCCCTAGCGCACTGAGCTCTCCCGCCTCCCAGATTCCTAGTGCCGCCCATCCAAGGTCACCGATGCACCGGAGAAATGGCTTCCTCTTCCTCTTCCGGCTTAGCAGTGGCGGTGGCGGCGACGGCTACGGCAGAGAAGGAGAGCAACCAGAGGGGTCTAGATCCCGTGCCTGCTCGACGACGAGAAACTCCAAGGCATGGAGAATGAAGGTCTCCTCCACGCCGGCGACTGGCGGAGCGGTTTTGGTGAAACCATCCCCCACCCACACGCCGACGAGCGGGTCCACTTCGGCACCCACCTCGACAGAGGTTTGTCTTTCCCTCCCTCGGAATTCTTTTCTGAGGTGATTGATCATTACGGTGTTCAACTCCACCATCTCCCTCCGAACTCCATCTTAGAGATGAGTTCTTACGCAGCTTTGTGCGAGGGGTATCTCGACATTAGGCTGAGTCTCACTTTGTTTCATTTCTACTTTCATGTTCGTAGAAACTCCATCACTGCCGGTAATCCTTACATTACCGGCACTATTAGCCTTTCTGTTAGACACGAGTATAGTTATCCTCGCATTTCTGCCAGTGAGTCAGTCAAACAATGGCCGGCCACTTTCTTCTATCATAAGGATATTCCTGCTCCCGGCAAAGCTACTACTTTGCCGGCTTTCATTGATGGAGCCGCCACGGCCCAACCGTCTTGGGACGAGGCCCCTCCGGCTCTCAGTGACGATCTGATCCGACCTAGTCTACTGCTGGGTCGCACGCCGGATCCAGCCTCTCCAATACCATGGCGACCGTTTGATGCACTCCCTCACGGCGTCGAAGAATGATTCCCTCTGCATCAGTCCTAAGGCTTTAAAGCCACAAGATTACATAAGCCAGATCAAATGGATGATCAAGGAGCGGATTGAGAGAAAGATTCCGGACTTGTCTCTGGATATGCATACAGCGGAAGACCCTGTAGTTCCGGTAAGCTTCAACAATAAACCCTTTTATGTGTTTCACCTTTTAAGTTATTTTGTAATACTGAGACATTTTCTTCTTTTCATCTTGACGACCTCCCCGAGTCGGAGCTTGCTCCTATCGAGGGATATCCTCCGGAGTTTTCTCAGGAGGCTGAACTGGTTCCACTACCGGACATTGTGCCCAGGAAGCACAAAGCTCCGACAGTGCCTGTCGGCACAAAGGAAGTGCCAGTCGTGAAGAGGTAACTTTCAACACAACTTCTGCCTTTGTTCCTTACTCGAATTTCCTTCTGAGATGTAATGTTTTCCATTCTATTACACTCTCAGAGCTAAGCAACTCATCAAGGGCAAGGGGAAGGGAACTTCTTCGAAGCCCCTGCGACAGACGAATCTGACTATGGCTTCACCTGCTGCGGCTCCTCTGACTCCCACTCCTCAACCCTCCGCAACACCGATGATTATTCCTTCACCGGTTGTCGCAGAAGATCCGGCTCCTTCAGCAGGGCCAGCGATCCTTGAATTGCAGACTGACGCCACCACAGGTGGCTTAGGTTTAAATAAGGGTGAACCCTCTTCGGGTAATGATCCCTCGGCAGAGACATTTGCCAAAAACCTCCTGAACAATCCGGGACTTGCCAAATTTGTCTTGTCCCGGAAATCTATAGAAGAAATCCAGCTTCTGGCCCGACAATGCCTAGAGAGCCGAAATCTCTCTGCCGATGAAGTAGCACAAGAGGCGGAACACATCAAGTACTCTGACCTTCTTGAACAAGTTCGCCTTCGTGACGAGGGACTTAGAGCTGGTGTGCTTCCGCCACCTCCGGTTATTTCACTCACCCTCGCCGAGAAGGTTACCACCGAGGTGAACATGTGCCTGAGCAAGCTCACACATGAACATCATGTAAGTCAGAATTCCAACTCACAATTTTCTTTATTTTACTTTATATCATATCCTCTAGCCCCCAAGCATGAAGTAGGATATATAATCGGGGTTTATGCTTCCTTAGGATGCCAAAGAATGAAGTAGTGTAGCCCCCAAGGCTCGTGCTAATATTAGTAACAATATTAGCCCGAGTCTTTAGTAGACTTCTGACTCTAGGTATTCTGACTTATAGAAAGTTAATTCATATATCCAGGATTTGTTGAAGAATATTTGCAACAAGCGGAGAGAGATCAGAGCTCTCCGACTTGAAAATGCTGAGCTGAAGGTTTCAAAGGATGAAGCCAAAGGTAAACATTCCGAGTCTCAAAAACTTTGTCTTGATTTTCAAAGTTGAATATTTTTTACTGAACTGTTGTTCTTTTATCTTACAGCACTAGTAAAATAGTCCTGCGCTATGATTGAAGAGGCCGAGAACCTCAAAACCTTGGTGGTGGAGAATAAAGAACTTCACCAAGAGATGGATAAGCTCAAGGCGGATCATGAGAAGAGCATCGCTCAAGTTCTCGAATCCTCCTCCATGGCTACCGACGAGCGTGATCATAAGATTGCGGCTCAAGATCAGAGAATCTCAGATCTCAATGATGAGCTTTGCAGAGAGAAGGATCTTTCCGAGGCGCTCCGAGCTGAACTCTGGAGTCTTCGAGAAGAGATGACCAAAGTTGACAATGTCATCTTCGGTAAGTTTCCATCTTTCTGACTTGTCTATATTCTTTGACTCTTTCGATGTCGGATTTTTCTTAACTGTTTTGCGTTATGTGTATAGGTCCTCTGAACTTGACGGACTCCACCTCCGCCGAGCCTCGCACCCACCGGCTTACCCAAGTCAGTGATCTGCTTCATGACTTTCGCCAATCCCTTGAGGATATTTGCGAAGCTCTCAAGGTTCTGGACATGCATAGCATGTCGGACTTTCAGGTGCGAGACAAGGCGAAGCATATGCCACAACTCGTTTAGGACCGGAACATGTCCTTCGCGCGATCCGCTGTGCAGAACGCTCTCACCATGGTCATGAGCCACCATGGAAACATGGAGATATGGCCAGTGACCAGAGGGTACTGCAAGGTGGATGAAGACGGCCAGGAGTAGGATATCAAGGCTATCATGGACTCCTGCGCCAGATATGGGTGTCACGTAGCTGACTTAACCAGCTACGACACTCCCTTCTTCACCCATGTGGACACACCGCCTCCGCCCCCGGAAGAAGCAGTTGAAGTTTCCAACGATGAACAGATCGTATCGGATCTAAACGTCTCGGAGCGTTATCAAACCGAGGCTGATGCATCCAGCGAGCCGGCAGCTCCCGCATCCTCTCCTGCATCATAAATTACCAGAAACAAATGTATTATTCTGAGAAACATTTATGGGTCTATAAATATGTAGTACTATAATTTTGCTAGTGCTAAGATTTTAATCTATTCATCACTTTTGGCTTTAATTTTTTTGTGTGCCTGAAATGTTTACGTAAGCACTTATACTTTTTCGTCTATACTTATCGTTTATCTTGCTTTCCACCTTGTCCCTTTCGTGAGCCGGCTAAACCTTCTGCACGGAAACTTTGCCGAGCAACGGAGCTCAATTGCTAAACCAGTTTAAACTCGGAAACAAAGCTAGCTTCCAGTACCAACAATTCACTACTCGGAAAATACCCGCATCCGACAATCAGATAAATAACCAAAGTTTAGACTAGAAACTTTAGAGTTATACCCGAAGGTGGCATTTTTAGAATCGGAAATCTAAACCAGAACAAACATGAGCATAAATTACTTCCAAGTATTCTGGGATTTTCGACTGTGACATGATCATTCGGAAATAAGATGGTAAAAACTTCTCAAAAAAAACTTGAGGCAACCAAGACTTTTATTTCTCACAGAACATGTACATATGTATGATTACAAACAAGGATAAACTAAGAATAAAAGGGACGTAGCTGAGCAATATTCCATGGTCTGTCTAACTCATCTGGATTTGTACTGCCTCCAGCTCTCTTTCTTTTCTTAGTAGCAGGTCTTTCTTTGACTGGCCTCATGTCAGTTAAGTAGTACGAACCATTGTGCAATACTCGACTAACTAAAAAGGGCCCTTCCCATACTGGGGAAAGTTTGTGCTTTCTTTGTTGCACAAGCCGGAGAACCAAATCGCCTTTATTGAAAGATCTGTTTTGGACTCTCTAGCTATGATACTTGCGTAACCTCTGCTTATAGGCTATTGATCTTATTTCAGCAATGACGCAAAATTCTTCGACTAAGTCGAGATCATTTTGTCGAGAAATCTTGGCATCCTCTTTGATATACACGGCCACTCTAGGAGAAGTGTGAATCAAATCACTAGGAAGAACTGCTTCTACACCATAGACCAAGAACAAAGGTGTGTATCCAGTTGACCTGTTCGGAGTTTTTCGTAAACTCCATATTACAAAAGGTAATTCCTCTGCCCAAGCCCCCGCAACATGTTGTAGTGGTGCTTCGAGTCTCGGTTTTAGGCCTTGTAGGATTAAACCATTTGCCCTTTCAACTTGTCCGTTAGCCTGTGGATGTGCGACTGACGCAATGTCAAGCCGGATATTTTGTTTATTGCAGAATTCGGCCAATTCTCCCATAGAGAAATTACTCCCGTTGTCCGTGATAATACTATGCGGATAACCATACCGGATTATGACATCCTCGACAAATCTTTTGGCTGTTGCTCCATCACAACTAGTGACGGGTTTAGTCTCAATCCATTTGGTGAATTTATCCATCATCACTAAGAGGTGAGTAAATCCACTTGGAGCCCGTCTAAACGGTCCTACCATGTCAAGCCCCCAGACCGCAAAAGGACATGTTATAGGTATTGTTCATAGCTGATCAACCGGAACATGAGCTTGTTTGGCGTACTTTTGGCAGCCCTTGCACGTCTTGACCAGCCGTTCGACATCTGCCTTGGCTGTAAGCCAGAAAAAACCGTGTCTGAAAGCTTTTTCCACTAAAGATTTGGCTGCAGCATGATGACCACACTCGCCTTCGTGGATTTCTCTTAAGATTTCCACTCTTTTTTCCGGAGATACACAACACTGAAAGACCCTAGAAACACTCCGCTTATAGAGCTCACCTTTAACTATGGTATAGGCTTTCGCTCGTCGGATAATCTGCCGGCTTAGAACCTCGTCTTCAGGTAATTTGCCATATACCAGATAATCAAGGTAGGGTTGGGTCCAGCTAGGAATTATAGCTAGAACTACTATTAGAGGTGAGTAGGATTTGGTCGGATATTCCTCATCCACTCCCTTTATTGAGGGAACTTTGAGGTGCTCTAAAAAAGCACCATCCGGGACCTCTTTCCGTGCAGAGCCTATTCGAGATAATGCATCTTCTTCCTCATTTTCTACTCGAGGGATGTGTTGAACCTCAAACCCTTCGAATGATTTAGATAAATCATCCACGATAGCTTTGTATGCTGCCATGTGTTTATTTGCATTACAAATATCTGACACTTGCTGAGAAACAAGATCCGAATCTCCATAACACATCAAACGTCGGATGCCGATATCCTTAGCAATCCAGATTCCATGCAGCAGTGCTTCATACTCGGCAATATTGTTTGTCGCTGTGAAGTGGATCTACAACATGTATAGAAGTTTATCTCCTTGGGGTGATTTGAGCACCACGCCAACCCTCGAGCCCCCTCGAGCCTTAGATCCATCAAAGTATAGGGTCCAATATTCCGACTCAGGGAGGGTCATATTCTCCTTCTTCTCTGTCCAATCAGCAACAAAGTCGGCAAGGATTTGGGATTTGATTGTTGTCCGGGGTTTATACTCAATATCGAAAGCTGAAAGCTCTATGCCCCATTTGGCGACGCGTCCTGTGGCATCACTGTTGTTAATTATATCTCTCATGGGATCTGTGCTCACCACGGTAATTGGATGCTCCTGAAAATAGTGTCGTAGCTTATGAGATGCTAGGAAAACACCGTAAGCCAGCTTTTGATAGTGCGGATACCGCTGTTTTGATTCTGTCAGGACCTCGCTAACAAAGTAAGTCGGACGCTGAACCAAGTGTTCCTGATTTTCCTCCGGTCTCTCCACCACCATGACGATACTAACGACTTTGTTTGTCGCAGCAAGATAAAGCAACATCGGTTCCTGTGGTTCCGGTGCAGCAAGGATAGGAGCAGATGAGAGTACTTTCTTCAGGTCTTGTAGTGCAGCTTTAGCTTCGTCGGTCCACACAAAATGCTTGGTCTTTTTCAAGAGTTTGTATAATGGTGCGACTCTTTCACCGAGCCGGCTTACAAACCGACTGACTGCAGCGATGCAACCAGTTAGTCTTTGTACGTCCTTCAGGCGAATTGGCCTGGAAATATTGAGTATAGCCTTGATTTTGTCTCGGTTCACCTCTATGCCTCTTTGAGACACGATGAAACCTAACAATTTTCCCGCTGGGATTCCAAAGAAGCATTTCTTCGGATTAAGCATGATGTTGTATTTTCATAGATTGGCGAACGTTTCCTCCAAGTCGGAAATCAGTGTTTCCTTCTTTTTGGACATCACCGCAATATCATCCACGTATGCATGTACATTGTGTCTGAGTTGGTCGTGGAGGCAACGCTGCATCGTGCGCTGGTAGGTACCTCCTGCATTCTTTAGCCCAAAAGGCATCATAACAAAACAAAAGGTTCCGAAGGGGGTTATGAATGAAGTTTTGACTTTGTCAGATTCCTTCATCCGGATTTGATGATAACCGGAATATGCGTCGAGAAAACAGAGGAGTTCCGAGCCTGCCGTAGAATCGATAACTTGATCAATCCTAGGCAGAGCGAACGGATCTTTTGGACAAGCCTTGTTCAAGGCAGTATAATCAACACACATCCTTAAATCAGTGGTGTCCTTTTTAGGGACCATTATAGGATTGGCCGACCACTCGATGTGGATGACCTCTTCTATGAATCTGGCTAACTCGAGTCCTGCTAGTTCCTTAGCTATTGCCTTACGCTTTTCATCGCCGAAACATCGTAAGGACTATTTGACG
Source organism: Avena sativa (assembly GCA_916181665.1). Lineage (NCBI taxonomy): Eukaryota > Viridiplantae > Streptophyta > Magnoliopsida > Poales > Poaceae > Avena > Avena sativa. The sequence goes on along the minus strand of OV702295.1, from coordinate 449,462,616 downwards.
GGTTTAGCGTTCGGGTTTACATTTAAAGAGTGCTCGGCAAGTTCCCTAGGTACTCTGATCATGTCAGATGGCTGCCATGCGAAGATATCTTGATTTGCTTTGAGGAACTTGACGAGCGCGCTTTCCTATGCGCTATCTAGGCCTACGCCTATCTGGGTCACCTTGGAGGGGTCATCATCCTTCAATGGTGTCTTCTTCGTCTCTTCTGATGCCTTGAACTCCAGATTCGGCTTTGTCACCTCCTTCTTCGTTGCGGGCATCTTGGACGGATCTATGCTCTTCTTGATCTCTTGGTACTCCTGGGCGTGCAGCACGGCTTCGGCAAAGGCGACATTTCCATCCTCGCACTCTCGCGCTTTATTTGGGTCTCCCCTGATGGTGATTATGCCGTTGGGACCTGGAATTTTCATCATATTGTAAATGTAACACAGACGAGCCATAAAAGCCTAGTAAGCCGGACGTCCGAATATAGCATGGTACGCGCTATTGAACGGGACCACTTCGAAGGAAAGTGCCTCCGTTCGATAGTTCTTTGGAGTTCCAAAGGTAACATCCAAAGTGATTTCTCCCAGGGAATTAGCTTGTCTTCCTGGGACAACTCCGTGAAAGATCACAGAGCTATGGTTCAGCTGGCTCTCCGAGATCTTCATCCGGCGTAGCATTTCGACATACAGAATATTGATACTGCTGCGACCGTCCATGAGAGTCTTGGAGAAACCATAACCGTCAATAAGTGGATTGACGATTAAGGCGTATTTTCCTCGCCTATGCAACTTAGGCGGATGATCAGCGCGGTCAAACGTGATTGCCACTTCCGACCAGTCCAAAAATTGGGGGACAGCCGGAACTGTTGCATTGAGCTCATGTAGAATTGCTTTCTTGACCTTTGCTGGTTGAGATCCGAGGAAGGTGACATAAGTGTCTTTCTTGGTCAGAAATTTTTTCTTCCCTTCCGGCTTGGGATTTGAAGCATCAGCTTCCTCCATGTCGGAATCTTCCTTGGTCTCTTTATCTTTTTCGGGATTCTTCTTTCGCTTCTTCCGCTTAGCTTTGTAGCCAGCGGTGTCATCTCTTTTAATGTCGTCATTGAAACGACACTCGACGTTGGTGTGGGACGAGCCCCCATTGGCATCTAAGTGATGCACACATGGGTTATTGGCAATGTCGGCCCAAGAGTAGGTTTTGCTTGGTTGTTGGTCTCCTCTACCTTGAACTCTCGAAGTCCCACGGCCATGCCCGCGGCCTCCGCCGCGTCCTCCTCGTCCTCCATACCTGAAAGTAGTAGTGACCACTGCCATTTCCGTGTTGGGTTTCTCTTCCGAGGTATTTTTGCACTTCTGAGCTTGTTGCTTTGGTTGTTTTGCCGACTGTGGCACAGCCAAGGCGTTGAGTAATCCCTCTACATCGTCGTCAGCATCTGCATACTTGCTCGCTGTTTCTATCATCTCTCCCAAATCAGTGACCTTGTCACACTTCAAGCGATGACGTAGTAGACCAATTGGGAGACCTGCAATGAAAGCTTCAATCGAAGTTTAGTCATTTACTCCTTCACAGGAGTTCTTGGTGTCGATCCATCGTCCGAAGTAATCCCGGCAAGTTTATCTGGCCTTCTGGGTGCAACGCTGTAGGTCTCCGACCGTACAGGGCCTCCGGTATGTGCCTTCGAAATTCCGAAAGAACGCACTTTGCATGTCATACCAGTTGTGGATGGTGTTCTCCGGAAGTTCATTAAGCCATGATCGTGCTGTCTTCCGCAACATGAGTGGGAGATATCGGGTTGTGACCAGGCTGTTTCCACCTTTGGCGATGCAGCAAGCTTGGAAGAAATCCTGTAGCCAGGTATCTGGACGAGCAATGCCGTCGCAGGCTTCGATATGTCGTGACATAGAAAATCCTTCCGGGAATCTTGTAGCTCTGATGCATGGTCCGAAGCACTTTGGTCCCACGTAGATATCATCATTTTCGTAGTGTCGCGCCTCTATATTGGAGTTGATCATGTGTCTTGCATCATTCGGGGATAGAGATCGTCTTGAGTGTCGGCTGTGGCTGCGGTGCCTTGGAGCCGGACTTCGGCTTCTACCACCACCTCCTCCACCACGACGCCCTCACTGGCCTCCTTGAGAGCCGTTGTGATGGCTACTTGGTGGAGAGGGTGGAGCAGCTGGGTTATTTCCGGCTAATCATCGGCCTCCGTCCGGAGCGTCATTATTCCGGTTCCAGGGAGGGTCTTCATTGTGACGAGCCCCCTGCCGGCTTGTCTCAGCAGGGTATCTGTCGTTCCTTCGTCCGTCGTCCAAACGGCTTGCATGTCTAGGAGGTGGCATTTTTTGTCGGTCCTCCTCCTGACGTTTCTCCTTATCATTGTCCCTGCGGTCTTTCGACTCTCGCCGGGGCGGGTTCCTCAGATTTAGTGCAGCAATTGCCTCTTGCTCCGCAACTAGGTTAACGTTACGCCAGTCACGGGGAGCTTTGTGGTGCTGTCCCGAAGATCCGGTTCTTGAGTAATTGTCCTCCCGGTGATCGGAACAGTGATGCTGCTCCGGAACACGCTGGGGTCTTATGTCAGCCCATGCCGGGTCTGTGCGACATTGGTCGGAATCAAAGACCAGCTTTTGACTTCCGGACATGGCGACCTTTTGCTGCTCCAGTCCCTTGTTGAGTAATTTGATTCCTAACCGGATCTCCTTCGGGCCTGGATTAGCCGATAGAATTTCTCGGGCCGCCATGGTGTTCTGTACTAGGGTTGGATACACCCAATCCCTTTTGCTATCTTTCCGAGGCTTCCCCATTTCTTCTCCAAAAAGGACGGCGTGAATCCGCGGGAATTGGTTATCACTAGTATGACGCTTCCTGGTCTTCTGGTATTGCCTGGAGTTGTACTTCTCCGCAGATGCTATGCGTTTCTTTTCCTCCTCAATGTTTTTGGCTTCATCGAGGAGTACTTGACGACGCGCTTCTAGGGCATGTGCCCTCTCGTCCAGTTCTTCAGCAGTAAGCTCTACAACTGTAGGAATAGGTGTGGTTAATGCAGCATCGATGAGTTTGCGCGCACCTTCAGTGATCACGTGTCCAACCATCGACTCTTCTTTTTTGGGCTCGTCTGGGATAAGTGCTCCATTCGAGTCTTCCTCGTATTCCTCGGCAATCACCTCCTCGGCTAGAGGGTCTTTTGTCGGGGTCTTTTTTTTCTTGTTCTTCTTCTTTGCCTTCTTGGCAGTGCCGGTAGCAAAGACGGCTTTGGGCCCGTTTCCCGGAGTCAAGCTCTGATCTGTACTTTCGGCCATTTGGTTCTCGGGATCGTCTCCGAGTTCCATGTTGTCCTACGCTTTGGGAGAGTTTTCTCCGGATCCTTCGTCCATGTCTTCTCCTTCTGCTGCAGCTGTGGAGTTAAGCTCCTCGTCATATTCCGTGGAGAACTTCCAGAAATCTGCCGACGTCATCGACTCATCCGAGGATGCGGGTATGTCGGCGTTTGTTCCGATTGCCTCTAGCATAGAGTGGGTGTTGTCTCCAGCATCAGCGGAGCCGGATCCAGATCCCACATATCCGACGAAGTGCGATGCATGCCTCCTGAGATACCTGCGGCTCTCGTGATTGGCCTCGTCAAAACGTTTGATAGTCTCGAGGATTTCGTCTACGCCAGATTTTTGCATTATCATGCGTCGCAGCGTGTACCTTAGAAAAGGCATGTCTGTCCCGGCGTCATCAGAGCCGGAACCTTCATTGTTGTTGTGCTCCTCCTGGATTTCGACTTCAGCAGGTGGGTCGATCTGGGATTCGATCTCTCCAAGGAGATCCGCTCCAGATTCGACTTGGACCGCTAGGTCTGCTTCAGGCTCGGATTTCTCCACTATCTTCGCTAATGGTGCGGGATGGGTGGGATTAGGGTTTTCTGAGATCCCGAACTCTGCCACTTCTGTGGACAAAGGGGACCCAGAAGTTTCTTCTGCCTCTATCACCACCGCTGGGGTGGGTGGGACATGTTTAGCAAAACCGATGTAAACATCAATCTCGCTAAAAGACATGATGGTGTAGGCAGTCACAGCCTCCCTAGCCAGAATCCAGGTCTTGTCGAGAACGATGAGAGGGACGTCGCTGGCGTAGAGGATGCGACCGACGGTGATAGTCTTGCCGATTCCGATTCTTGCAGATTCCACTCAAAACGCAGATGAGGGGGTCCTCGAGGCGTGCGGCAGAGAGGGGTGTGAGACGTACGGTGTTCCGGGACGGTGAGCACACAAGTTTACCCAGGTTCGAATCCGTCGGCTATGGACGAATCCTACACCTGCTAGCAATCCAGTAATACGGCAGAGCCGGAATATGGGTTACAAGGGTTCGCCTGTGCGAGTTGGTATTGTAGACTATTGAGGGTTCCCTAAAGGCTTTCCTTAGGATGGCTTATATAGACATCCGGCCTAGGGTTTACAGGAGAGACCTATCCAGCTACGACTAAGAGTCGGTTACAGAGTACATCTTGAACTACAAGTAACACTATGGGCCTATGTTGGTAAGCCTTCTGGGCCTTCCCATAGCCAGACTAGACTCCGTCTCTTCTCCCTGACTGGGCCGCCCGTGAAGAAAAGCTCTAACCCGAAGTGGGCCACCCTGGTCAGTGAGGAACTGTGAGGATACCCAGAAAGTATATCCCCAACAGCAGCGATTGATGATGAAGGGGATGATGTGTTGTTCTCCAATGATCCGTGGATCAGCAGGGATTTTACCATGGCCAAGTTCCTCCTTATGATCCCTCTCGGATGTGGTGTTTCGTGGTTTCTAGTGGCTGTGAATGTCGGATCTCCTCTCGTCTTTTCCAGAGAGAAGTATTTGACGAGGAGGTCAGGATGGCGCCTGGTACGGGCGGACGGTATGGGCGGGCTCCGCCCGTATCAGTGGTCGTTAACCATACTGATGCCTCCTTTGAGATTGGTATTCTTCCAGGTGCGAAGGAAAATTCATAAAATGACTTTTATCACTTAGAGCTATCATATAATTACACAATATGACATCTCTAATTGATATGTTCTTATATGAGTCCATGATTTGGGATCCTGTTGAAACAATAACAAAATAGCGCGCGTAGGCGTGGTGAAATACAAAAATTCCTACTCTATTTATGCAAAAACAAAAGGTAAACATGCTTCAATTTTGGATGCATTAAATCCCCCAAGCTAGGCTCTTGCTCGTCCCCGAGCAAGATGGTGGCTTATGGACAAGATCATCATGTTCATGAGACACGAGTCGTTACAATAAATGAGGCAAAAATTGAAGCAGGAATACAACATCGAATGTAGAGATACGCCAGGGGTATTACCATACCCTTACACATTACATAACTTAGAGGCTTCCACACCTTTTTCAGTATCAATGAAATTATAAGAAGCTACTAGTGATTCAACATATCATATAATCACGGAGTTTAAAGATATGTAACACTAAGTTTAGTAGTGAAGATTCATGATCATTGTCTTTTTCTCTCTCTTTTTTCTATGTATGATTCTTTTGATAGCTGCTTTATTTTTCTTTTTTGATACTTGTATGTCTATTACTTGCTCCCTTTTCTCTTTTTCTTTTTAGCAAGCTATTTGATCATGCTCACTACTTCAATGGCTTTCGAAAACTTTTAATTATAATATGCTACCATAATTCTTCTTCTCATAACTTAATCAATACCTCTATTGGTGTGAAAATCCCTAAAATTATGACAGTTGTACAAGTATCATAACACTCAACCTAGTTCAATCATCTAATATAATAATCATGAATCAAACATAACTTCAATTATCATAAAGTCTCATAACTCAATGGATATAATTCTTCTCTTGAACAAAGGGAACTCAAATTTGATGCAACTAATGCAAATTCAGAAATTTAAACCTAACCATGCGTGCAAAAAAGTAAATATGAAAAAGCCGTAAGATAGATTATAAGGTTCTCACAGATCCCCCCAAGCTTGGAATCAAGCCGGGTGGATCAAATAATCCCTTGCGATTATTTGATATCGTGGCGTGCTTATAGCGAAGAGGCTCCGAAATCACGAAGACTTGCACGGAGCATCTTGTTTGATGTCTCCAAGATCAAGATACGGATCCGGCATTGCTCATTAACTTTCTCTAGCTGCTCAACAAGAGCTTTGTACATCTCTATTGTTTGCTTTTGAGCATTAATGGATTTGAGGCTGATGTTGAGATTCGCCTCTAGCCCCTTCAGTATCTTCAAGTCCATCTGGTCTAGGTAGCGGCGCAACAGTTTAATATGTTTAGAGGATCCTGGAGATTTTACCTCAATCTTCTTGATGCAATGATCGAGTTTGTCCAGGGAGGCTTGCATCTCCTCCCCTTGTCTCTTCACCTTTTTTAAGAAAACTCCCCATCTCCTTCTAAATCAAGCTGAACTTCATCAAAGTCGCCTTCTTTTCCAATGCCCAGGCTAAACACCTTGCGTCCATCCTTTATTGTTTCCATCAGCTTGAATCCATCCTCATCTTCTAACTTCTTCTCTTTTGGTACATCAACTTTGTATTTATCCATAATCCTTGAAGATGACCCATAGAGATCTTCCTTCTCTTGAATGGTGCTCCATGTAGAGGTCATGGTTTCAAAGAGTTTATGTGGAAGAAGTAGGTTGTGGAGAAGATCTGTATTATCAATGAAAAGATAGAACACTTCTGGGAGACTTATAAAGGGTATAGGCAAGGTAAAATTCGTACTGGCAGGAAAAAGGTCGCCCAAGAAAAGAATCTTAACAAATATGAAAACAAATAAGTGCAAAAGAAGGAAATTCGGGTCGTAACGACCAGTCAGTACGGGCGCACGCTCGTACGGCGCGCCCAAACAACACGGACCAAAGTCCCGCCTGTACTGCCCGTCCGTACCGACTTCACGGCGGTTCAGAATTAGTTTTTTTACAGGGAAAAGTGAACGAAAACTGAAAAGCGGCCACAAAATAGATAACGACCGGTCGTATGGGGGGTTGCACCCGTACGACGTGGTCGTACCGATTATATGAAAATGAAGCCAAGACACCTGAGGTCTTAACGACTAGCAGTACGGGCGGATCTGGCCGTATGGCCCACCCGTACCGATCTCGTAAGACTGGCAATGAACTCAGAAAAACAAGAGAAAATCAAATATACAAAAGGAAATAGCAGAAAATCATCCAGAAAAAAGATGTGTTTAGGATTTCATAATCCATGATCATCGAGGGAATATGGTCTCATTTGAGTTTCTTTTCTTACTCTCTTCGAACAAAACAGGTCATAGAAAATCACCAAAACCTTTGCAAGAAGATGTAGAGAACTTTCTTTTTGGTAATGTGGTTCCCGCGAGTATGTACACGGATAAAACTTATTTTGGATGAGCAGCCTCTTGAGTGTCCATGAATGTTTCCTCCACCTCTTCCTTCCTTTGTAAGATCTATAAATCAAATTCTTGTAGAAGTAGAGTCCAATGGATCATTCTTGGCTTAACATCAGTCCTTTCTAGGATTTCCTTTAAACCAACACGATTAGTATTTACTCTAACCTTGGAGTCCATGATATAAGATCTAAATTTATTATAGGAAAAGACTACTGCAAAGAATTCTTTTTTTGCCATAGGATAGTTCTTTTGGGACCGTTTAAGGTGCGGATAGCATGATGAATGATATTAAGGTCATCACTATCATACTGACAAAGAATTGCTCCTACATCTTGATGACTAGCTTCCCAAAATAGCTCAAAAGGTTTCTTCCAATTAGGTGGGTTTATAATGGGAGCTTTAAGAAGGGCTTGTTTTAATATGTTGAAAGAAGTAAGACATTTTCATCAAAATTAAAACGAACATCCTTTTGAACAAGGTTAGTTAATGGTCTAGCAGTTTTCGAAAAAATCTTAACAATCTTCTATAAAATCCTACATGGCCTAAAAAGCTCCTTATACCTTTTATATCTCGGGGAGGGTGTAACCTTTCTATTGCTTCAATTTTGCCTTATCGACTTCTATGCCCTTACCTGAGACTTTGTGACCGAGTACTATGCCTTCTTGGACCATGAAATAAAATTTCTCCCAATTCAAGACTAAGTGTCTTCACATCTCTGCAAAACTTTGTGAAGATTATGGACAATGATTAAAGGAAGTTCCATAAACAAAGAAATCGTCCATGAACACTTCCATAATACTTTCAACATAATCGGCAAAAAATAGCAGTCATGCATCTTTGAAAAGTGGCAGGAGCATTGCAAAGACCAAAAGGCATATGATGATAAGCATAAAGGCCATACGGACAAATGAAAGTAGTTTTTAGTTGATCATCAGGGTGTATAGAAATTTGGGAAAAATAGAATAGCCATCTAAGTAGCAAAAATGAGAATGCATAGAAAGTCTTTCTAAAGTTTGATTTATAAACGGTAAAGGGAAATGGTATTTCCGAGTTTCCTTATTTAGTTTCCTATAGTCAATGCACATCCTATGTCCAACAACAGTCCTAGTAGGTACCATTTCATTATGTTCATTTTCCACAACCATAAACCCACCTTTCTTTGGAACACAAGGAAAAGGACTTACCCATTCACTATCCTCCACATGAAAGATGATGCTTGCATCTAACAAACGTATTATTTATTTTCTTACCTCCTCTTTCATATGAGGTTTAAGACGTCGCTGAAAGTTCACGATCGGCTGAGCTCCTTCTTTCATGAATATTCTATGGGTGGCTATCGAGGGACTAATCCCCTTCAAATCACTCATCGAATACCCAAGAGCATTTTGATGCATACGGAGAACCTTCATTAAGTTTTCCTCCCCTTTCTCTGCGAGGTTAGCACTTACAATAACATGGAAATTATTTGTCTCATCCAGAAACCTATATTTTAGTTCCTTTGGTAGAGTTTTAAGAACTGGAGGAGGAAGAGCCTCATCTCCTTTCCTTATGGGTTCTTCATATTTTTGATTTATCTCGATGTCCACTTCAGTTGTGGAGTTGAGATAGTTATCTATTTCAGTTTTTCTACGTCTTGAAGAATGTTATTATTGTTGACTAAACTTCTTGCTAGATCATCATCTAGAGTCTCGATGACTATTGAGGCTAAGTTTATGATATTACCTTCTTCCTCATGTTCGTACTCATCATCATCTAATTCTTCAATAGCCGGTTTATGGTCAAATTTGGAGAAATGAAAATTCATTTTCTCTTCACCAAACTTGAGAGACACAGTTTACTTCTTGCAGTCTATGGTTGCTCCTGCGGTATTTAGAAACGTTCTTCCAAAAATTATGGGACAATAAACGTCAGTGGGAAAATCGATAAGCACAAAACCAATAGGATATTTCTAAGTTCCAATACAGATTGGTACGTCCCTAATTATTTCCATAGGGACTCTAAGAGTTTTATCCGCAAGCATTATAGTCATATCTGTATCTTCCAATTCAGCTGGAGCTAATTTGTTTTGAATTTTTAAATAAAAATTAAAAGGGATAACATTAACAGTTGTACCAATATCACAAAGACCATAATAGTGTAGGGGTTCCGCGTATGAAAACAATAAATTTTACTCTACGCCCCTGAACCCCCGAAGCTGCCAGGACCTATCTATTAGTAATACAGTAACGGAGGGGCTTTTCGTGAACTTACCCTTGAAGACCGAAAACCATTGTCAACGCTCAGGAGAGCGTGGTTGATGTAGACGAGCCGAAGCCGACCTAAAGGTCATGATGAAATCCTTGCGCTCCTTCTGGCTCCAACGAATTGAGTGCCTCAAGTGCGACACCTCGCAGGGAGTTACACATGTCCGGTGCCTGACGATGACTCCCGCTTCCCTGATCCAACAACAGTTGCGAAAGTAGAGCTCTCGGATCCGAATCCCACAGCGCGACGACGCTCCGCGGTGAAGATGTCTCTCGCTCGCGCAGTCCAGACTTGGGACCACGGTCACGAGAAAGAGAGGGGGAGAGAAAATATCAATTAGAGGTCCTCCCAAAAGTGGGGAGACCTTTATTGATTATTGGTGTATTTATCTTGGCTAAATACCCCACTATATATAGGGGGAGGGGGGTACACCCTCCCTCAAAGTCCCGGGGTGAGACTAAAGGAGAGGAGGGGGGAGGGGTGGCCGCCGGCCACCCTAGTGGGCCCCACGTGGGGGGTAGGGGGTCAGGCCTAGCCGACCTACCCTTGGCCCCTCTCCCTCCCTCCTTTCCCCTAATGGGCCTCTCCCTCCGAAAATTGGCCCATTAAGGCTTTGACCATTAAATTGATTTTTCTCTTTATTAAATAAATATGAATAAATGATTAAATCAACATTTAACATTCATTCACACATTATTCAATCTCTGTGGCCATGGAACACCTTCCACCTCCACTCCGGACATCCTCCGGACTTACCAAAACCCTTCCGGTTTTCTCTCTACTCTTCTTCGGTGATTCCACCGATCCTATAAACACTCTCTAATCATCATCAAGCCCTTAAGCGTGATAGCCCACGGTTCGGGAACACTCCAGACATGGTCGGGACACTCCCGCACCAATGATCGACAGAGGGACCTAGATGGCCATGTGACCCCTGTGTGTTCCACGAAGATCTTTCATCGTTTGAACCGGGATAGTCGTGTCTTATTCCCTTTGTCACTCGATACTTGCATTGCCCGAGATCTGATCAATGACATCACTATGTCGTGTTCAATCTCGTTACTGAACAATGCTACTTGACTCGTTCCGATAAGTGATATCCCTGTGATCGAATCACACGCTGTGCAGCTATTGGATACAACTTCTCTGAGTGGGCCCTTAAGTATCTTCCCGTCACATGGACGGACAAATCCCGCTCTTGACATATATTGCCTCAACGGTTTCCTCTGAGTACCTGAACACACCTTTATAACCACCGTATTACCAGATGGCATTTGATGATATCAAAGAACTCTCGGGAGACAGTGATTGATATAGCCTCACGATCTAAGGAATAGTCTACGGGGATCCATTTCTAATCATCATAACTTGAACTTCGTGACATGATCAGGTCATGATGTTTAGGTTGGGTATTGGTTCATCATCTCATTCTCTGAATGATATGACCTCATTTCCAACTGGCATAAATGCCACATGACCAAGAAACATGATCATCTGCTGACCAATGAACCAGTGACTAGAGTTTCACTGGGAACCCTTGGTTGTTTGTATATCACACATGTATTGATGTTTCCACTCAATACAGTTATAGCATGATATAAAACTTAATCATAAATTATATGAAATATGGTAATATTTCTTACTACTATTTGTCTCTAGGGCATATTTCCAATAGTCTCCCACTTCCACTAGAGTACAAATACACTAGCTGCATTTGTTCTCAATCTTTGGCACCATATGCCCAGTACCCTGAACATGCTTGCTCATGGAAGAGGTTGAGTCTTGGGTCTATACTTTATAGTCCCAAATCCTTTGCAACTTACTAATGTCACCTTGATTGACATATAGCATCTGTGTGAATGCATCATTGTTATGGCAGCAGAACGAGGCCTGATTCCTGGAGCCTACAGTGATGTTAGATCAACCTCGAGGGCTTTCTCATGGGCACTGTGCCCTGGGACACATCATTCTACGTTAAAAGCGAACTAGCCCCGCCATAACATTATACAACACTTTAGATGGAACCCTTATATATTATTATAAATGTATTCATCGAAACACCAGTGTACTCTGTGCAACTTTCGATGTCTTTGTTCACCTCGCTTCCTACTTGACTTTAATTGGTATATACAGGAGTTTCCAACATATTCCCATATAACATAACTCTTTATGCTTTAAGATATGTTATCCTTTATGGATTTGAAAATATGTCCACAGTTCTCTACTAGACACTACGGACAAACTTAACTCAACGTTTCGTGATTCAAACTTGATCACTTTTAAACATTACTAATTGGATCACATATTATGTTAAGTTATCATCATGGTTTTCTAAGATAGAACCTATGTCTCAACATAGTGGATGATGATCATCCTTTTCTTTCTTTTAACCATTGATGTCAAACTTAATGCTATTCTAATTTGAGTTATTAAGGACCAGTTCCTTAATTAACTTCCATTTCAAAACCCTTTTTAGAATCCCTTAAGGAATACTACATAATATCATAATACACTTATTATCAACTTCTACATCTTACAAATCATTATTCATAAGTATTTGTGCTTTCATCCTTAACATACTTAAGAATTACTCCTATAAGCTCCCACTCAAAAATATGTTAATCACATATTGTTTCAGGAAGACTTTCATAGCTCCCACTCAATTTTATGCAAATTGCATATCTCCTTACTATTTTGAATAACTTCAAAAACCTTTGATCAAATATTAAACTTGGAGATTTACTATGAGATACTAGTACTTTACTAGTTTTAAATCCACTAGACATTTAGCACACTTGAATCAAATTCATTTGAATTCATCCAATGTTTGACAAATTGTGCTTTTGTCATTCACCCCCTTTTCCACTATGGCTTCGCAGTCACTTGGGAAAATTCCAAGTAACCCCTTTACTTGTGAGATCCAGCAATGAATTGATTTCTAATCTCAAGGGAATTTTACTTCTAGGATTTCTCATAATTTAGTTTACCATTATTTCCTTTGTAGTTCGTAGGTATGTCATATTCCAAGAATCATGACAAATGATTCACAAATGTCTCCGTACTATATATGGATTTACATTTTGAATCCTACTTCATGTAGTGAAAACATCAGTGGGGAAAACACAATGATCAATATCATTGATTCTTTCCTTCTGTGAAGAGAATTGTTCAGGAACGTTGTCCGTTGCGCTTCTCAACACTCTGATGCTGGGACATAAATCCTCATCGTGTTTTTCACTATCTTCCATTTTCTCCATAATCGAGAAACATCACTAAAAGTGATCTTTCTCAAGAATGCACCAAAATCCAAGCAATACGAATCTTGCTTTCCTTTTGGTTTCAGCTATGGGTTTCGTATTCAAAGTTTCCAATGAATACTCTACAAGGACTTATTCACTATTGTTTTGGTTATATCGAATAACCCCAAAACTTTCACGAATTCAAATGGTTCACTGCCTTCTAATTGAGTGCTAACTATTTCTAAGCTAATGGTCTCTACATCTACACTACAATGATTTATTTGGTGCCTTCTATTTAACCCCTTTTGATATCTAATATCATATTGTGATGTTTTGTGTTTTGACGTTTCAAAACAGTTTGCATTTCACAATTACTTTTATGCCATTCTTACAAAGTTGAATTTCATTACTATTGATCAAATCATAGTAATTGGATTCTCTTTTATATTTATACCCATTGTTAATGAAACACTTTGATCAAATCAAATAGTTTCATATTCATGTTTCCTTTGGTAAACTTATTTACACATTTGAACACTCCTATAATGATAATTACCATTTTCGTTAAAACCCAATACATCGAATATGTATTTACTTTTAACAATTCTTTTAAACACTTTGTATTCAAGTAATACACTGTGTTCAAGTTATTTTGACGAACTTAGGCATGATTTATATGTGAAAAGAAATCAAATGACTTTCACATATTATCACATAACTTTGAATTTAAACAATGGTTTCATTCATTAATGAACATATCATTAAGTTGGGTATTTTAAACAAGGCATTTTAATGTTTTACAAATGTTCATGCATTATCAATTAGTTTCAAACAACAAGGATAATTCACACATAATCAAGCAAGATATGAACACGAATAGAAATCATTCATAAAAGTGGAACAACTGTTTGTTACAAACTCATATGAATAACCGTCTCATGAAATGTGAGACACACTAAAGAAGTTCACAATCTCTTGATTACAATAATCATCCTAAGACATAAACTAAATGATAAATGTCGAGGAAGAGTGTTGTCGGCCGTCATCATCATGCTCGCGATCAACACGCAATGTCACCTCCTCTCCAGCAAGCACCTCTATGCAGAAGGACCTGTTTTCAGCAAAACAGAACAAGTATCAGATATACTTAACACTACAAATGTGTTCGCAAGATTATAACATTTATAAAACTGTATATCAAATATATACCTTTGTCGTTGATGACTCCAGCGATGTTGGGTTTATCTACCACATTTCTAAAATGTGATATGAACTCGAGGAAATCTAGTGTTTCCGTGTCGCCTCTCATAATGCAGATCCTGACTTGTGCTTGGAAGCTTGGTGGAAGCGACCGTAGCACAACTCCCATCACAAATGATCTTGAGAACCAATTGTCCAGGTAATATGCCAGACTCATGTACGCATCATAGATGCGCAATAAGTTCTCATCCAGTGAGGAGCCCTCCTCCATCTTTATGGAGAGGAAGTCCCCCTTCAGCTCATACTCCCACATGCGCACTTGTTCCACTAAATGTGATCTCAGATGTGCCATGACCACTCGGGGCTTGAGACTTCCCACCATTGGCCATAGCCCATCCTCCATTCCGAGGCGCATGGTCACTGATATAAATGTGGCCATCACACGATGACGATAACGCAGATCCCGCTGCTCCTAGGTCTCATGAGAATAGGGTGGCTCCAAATACATCTCGCAGCTCATGTAGTCAGCTACATTGTTCTCTCCAAGGAGATCAAACATGCGTATGACCCATGCAGAAAAGTTGGATCCATCTAACTTGAGCTTTTCTCCTTTCAACCAATCGTCGATAGGAAAGGTAATCTCGGGAAGAACCATCTTCTACATTTATAATTGCAAAAGGAATTTAGACTAAGTTTATAATTAAATGATTTAATAATAACTCCACTCAGAAACACCTATCCCCAATGAGGGTTCCTAGTGATAACACGACCCCTATGAGCCACATCTCCCCCGATTGATCACGGCCATCGATGTGGGTTCAAAGGTGGACGCTAAATGTCGGTCACATCATTCATGTGACTTGTGCTAGATGTTTCGATCATCCGTGTTCCGAGGACACGCTTCTCTGGCGTGCTAGGCTCGCCAACTCAACCTTAGTGTATTCGCTGTGCAACATGGCTTACACCCACTCTATGCGAACATAGATATGTCTGACACCCAGGCCTGTAACTAAGGGGGAACACAATCTTTGGTAATTTTAACAGGGATCATCTTATTAGGCTACCGTCGAGTATCTAATACTACCACACAATAAGACATACAAACAATAACATTGAATGTAAATGCTATGTGATATGGTCCTTCACGTCGTGATCTCCATCCGCCGTCACCGGGTTCCGGTGCCAGGGTTCCGGCGCCACATCCACCAGGGTACCGGTGTCTTTCTAGCGTGGTAGTTCGTCACCTTCATGACTATATACTACTACGTAACAAAAGGTAATCACTTTACCTTTGCCACAACCATATCACAAAGCAACGCCCCCTGCAAAACAAAGTTAGACACCTCTACTTTATCTTTGCATGTTTTACGTGGCTGAATGGGCTTTCGCACAAGAACCGTTCTTACCTACAAACTTTCAGCACAACGCCGATCAAGTAGTTATCTCTACTACACCCCTTTCGGGGCCCTCCATTGCAAATGGCATACCAACTAATGCGAGAGAGACAGACACCCCCCTAAGCCACTTTATACGGTACAAGCCGTATGTCAAGCGTGGACCAGTCTCGCGAATGAACGCGTAAAGTCGGTTGGGGGTCGCTTCATCAAGCATTACTACGGTATACACAAGTACACGTGGGAGGGTAACAACTAAAAGATCAACGCCCACACGCTACATCTTGTGTGTTCTACCCATACTAGCATTACTACGCATAGATCTAGCTCTGATACCATTATAGGGGTTCCGCGTATGAAAACAATAAATTTTACGCTACGCCCCTAAACCCCCGAAGCTGCCAGGACCTATCTATTAGTAATACAGTAACGGGAGGGGCTTTTCATGAACTTACCCTTGAAGACCGAAAAGCGTTGTCAATGCTCAGGAGAGTGTGGTTGATGTAGACGAGCCGAAGCCGACCTCAAGGTCATGATGAAGTCCTTGCACTCCTTCTGGATCCAATGACTTGAGTGCCTCAAGTGCGATACCTCGCGGGGAGTTACACACGTCCGATGCCTGACGATGACTCCCGCTTCCCCAATCCAGCAGCAGTTGCGGAAGTAGAGCTCCCGGATCCGAATCTCGTAGCGCGACGGTGCTCTGCGGTGAAGATGTCTCTCGCTCGTGCAGTCCAGACTTGGGACCACGGTCACGAGAGAGAGAGGGGGAGAGATAAAATATCAATTAGAGGTCCTCCCAAAAGTGAGAAGACCTTTATTGATTATTGGTGTGTTTTATTTGGCCAAATACCCCCACTATATATAGGGGGAGGGGAGGTACTACCTCCCTCAAAGTCCCGGTGTGGGACTAAAGGAGAGGAGGGGGGAGGGGTGGCTGCTGGCCACCCTAGTGGGCCCCGCGGGAGGGAGGGGGAGGGTCAGGCCCAGCCGGCCTCCCCTTGGCCCCTCTCCCTCTCTCCTTTCCCCTAATGGGCCTCTCCCTCCGGAAATTGGCCCATTAAGCCTTTGACCATTAAATTGATTTTTCTCTTTATTAAATAAATATGAATAAATGATTAAATCAACATTTAACATTCATTCACACATTATTCAATCTCTATGGCCATGGAACACCTTCCACCTCCACTCAGGACATCCTCTGGACTTACCGAAACCCTTCCGGTTTTCTCTCTACTCTTCTTCGGTGATTCCACTGATACTATAAACGCTCTCTAAGCATCATCAAGCCTTTAAGCATGATATCCCACAGTTCGGGAACACTCCAGACATGGTCGGGTGATACATTGCAAATGTATCTATAATTTTTGATGTTCCATGCTTGGTTTTATCTACTTTCTTGTATTTTGTCCACACTTTGGAGTACTTTTCATATGATTTCTTGGACTAACCTATTAACAAGAGCCACAATGCCAGCTGCCTGTTTTCTGCTGTTTTTGGTTCCAGGAAAGTCAGAAAATGAATATTCTCGGAATTGGACGGGACAAAAGCCAAAGTGCCTATTTTTCCGGAAGTCATCAGATGCTAGAATACGAGACAGAGAAGGGCTGGGGCCGGCCACACCACCTGGCCATGCGGCCAGGCTTGACCCGCGCCAAGGAGTGGTCTGGCCGACCCCAGCACCCCTCGGCCTCTCCTTCTGCCTATAAGATGCCCTCAGGACGAAAACCCTAATTACCCGATCAAAAATCCACGAAAGAGTCTATAGCCGCCGTCATCTCCATCCCTAGACCGGGAGGGATCTGAAGCTCTTCCCAGCACCCTGTCGAAGAGGGGAATTCACCCTAGAGGCCTTCTTCATCATCATGCAAGCCTCCGGTGTGATGCGTGAGTAGTTCATCCTTGGACTACGGATCCATGTAGTAGCTAGATGGCTAGTTCTCCTCCTTTGTGCTTTCATGTCTAGATCTTGTGAGCTCCGTTCATGATCAAGATCATCTATTTGTAATTCTGCATGTTGTGTTTGTGGGGATACGATGGATATTGAGATGCTATTTCAGATTGATTATTGATTCTATCATGTCTTTGTTATTTGTGATCTTGCATGCTTTTCGTCGTTAGTAGCTATCTTGGACAAGTAGATGCTAGCAACTCCAAGAGTTAGTATTTATGCTCGATAGTGGGTTCATGCCTCTAGTAATCTGGGAAGTGATATATATCTCTAAGGTACTAGATGTGCTGTTGCTACTAGGGAGAAAACAATAATCCTTTGTTCATAGAACAATCGTATTGTTTACATTACACGCAATTCGTAAAGAAATAATATGTTGCTTGCAACTTAATACTGGAGGGGGTTCGGATGATAACCTGAAGGTGGATTATTAGTCATAGATGCAGTTGGATGGCGGTCTATGTATAATGTTGTAATGCCTAATCAAGTTCCAAAGGAGTCAAGATGATTAGTATATGCATGTATTGCTTTCTCGATGTTTGTCAATTGCCACGCTGTAATTTGTTCACCCAGCATGTTATCTATCTTAAGGAGAGCCACCTCTAGTGAACTATGGATCCCGGTCCTTTCTTTTACATACAATCTATAAACTGTTTACTGCTTTGTGTTTACTTTCTGCAAACTTTTACTTCCTTCCATTCGATACGTTTAATCCTTTTTTTTAGCAAAACCGGTGAGATTGACAACCTCATCGCTAGTTGGGGATAGAGTTCTGTGGTTGTGTTGTGCAGGTCTCCACATTGCTGATGGCACCGGTAGTGCGCCCTGCCAACGTTCAGCTAGCTACACCTTTAGGGTGTTTCCTTGCTCCTACTAGATTGATAACCTTGGTTTCGTACTGAGGGAAAACTTGCTGATGTGCTCATCATACCTTCCTCTTGGGGTTCCCCAACGAGCTCGATATATTTTGGGCCATCAAGCATATTTTCTAGCGCCGTTGCCGGGGACTCAAGGACATCTTCACAAGGGGAGTCCCTCATAACCAATCTCCTTACTTTGTTATTTTTGTTTTGCTTAGTTTCTTTTTGCTTTGTTTTCTTGTTTCTTTATTCAAAAACACAAAAAAAATAGTTTTACTAGTTTACTTTCTTTATTAAAAACACAAAAAAATTAAGTCACCTTTAGTTGTCACCTCTTCCTTAGCTCACCATGTTGATCCCTAAATTCACCCTGAAAGACCTTTCAATTGGTAGTGGTTCTATAATTGGGAAAGATAATATTGAAGGATTCTTTAATCATGTTAGTAAACATGAGGATACTGAGGATAGATCCCTTGCAGAACTTGCTCCAAACTATGAGATTGCTGCAGCTTCTTTAATTCATATGTTAGAAGCTAGGTTTGTTAACCTCAACCCCTTAATGCAAGTAATGTTTCTTAAGCTTAAAGAAATTGAGGACCCTGAAAAGAGGATTTTATTCTAGAAACTTTGTTTAAGGAGTTCTATGATGTTGCCAAGGAAGCTAGGAAAGTATTTGAATGTATCAATATGCTAGGCTCATGTGTAGATGTTGTTGGTACACGAGAAAAGATGAACAAAACCGAACCTAATGGGGAGGAACCTAAGATACCAGTACCCTTCAAACTAGTAGCAATGCATGAAGCCATAGAAAATAATCTTGATTGGATCGTTCCTGAAAACCCATTTGATGAAAGTAGTGAACCTAAGAGCACTGAGAGAGGATCCTCTAGAACTTATTTGGGTGATATACCTTCTGTCGTGGTGGTGTCACGGCAAATGCCATGGATAGGCTAAAGGTGGGGCCAATATGCACTAGAGGAATCCAGGGAGGGATAGTGTGGTGATTCCACACACAGATGCTTTGTATTCTCCAAGATCACTAGGTTTACAGATGCTCCTTGAGCTGTATTAGGGAGAGGAGGAAGAAGAAGATCTCTTACTCTCACCACCACCTATCTCCCAATGAACAAACTACTCCCGCGCCCGCCAGCCAGCCCCAACTACAGAGGCCCTAGTGCCCCTTATAAAGGGGAGGCTAGGTATCCAGTTAGGGCATACGTGGAGGCATATTCCTGGGAATATGCCTCTCCCAAAATAGCAAACCGATCGGGTCTCGTTTTGCCATCGTAAGCCATACAGAGGCTACGTAAGCCTCTGCGGCGCCAGCGTCAGCCGACATAGGGTGTGTCACCTTTGTCAGCCACGCCTCGTTGGTCCCTCCCTCTGTTCGCTTCGCTCACGCTCCTGCGCAAAGAGGTCACCTTTTGACCAGCGAGATACCTTCCTTCTCTTGCAAGCCTAGTATAACCCAGCCCCGTGGGTACCTACATACAAGTTACGAATAACCCGCCGGCATACGACATACGTCGGACACAGTCAGGTGGACATCCTCCGGTCCGGGTTACTCCGTAAGTCGGCCTGCCTTGAGTTGACCCGACCAGCTTTCGCTTTGACCTTACCATACCTCGGCTAACTCGGCCTTTATACCCCGGTGTTACCCTACCCGGGGGTATCCCCCCAACATTAGTCCCCGAAGCTGGTGCGGTCTTAGCAACTTCAGCTGCTAAGGCCACGATAGGTTCAATCCTTTTGCTCCCTTCTCCGAGTTACTCTATAGCTCGGATCTCGTGGCGTAGCATTCCTTTGGCACATTCCGAGTCATCACTCGCTGGCCAGGCTACCCTTCAGTTTTCCGGGTTATCCTTCCTTCTCTCATACATTTTCCACGTCCTACATGGAGGGTAATCATCACCTTGCCTCATTTTAAGGGCCTACGCCCGTTACTGCACTTATTGTCAGGGGTTACTGCTGTAAACGTCGCGTCGCAGCTGCCTCCTCGTTAACTGCATCACCACGTCGCTTCATGGGATCCCCTGTTTCCTGTGGCCCTTCCTGTGGCTTGCCTCTGATTGGCTGATCCGGCAGATACATGGCCACACCATGTGGCCTCAGTGCACTGCTCGATCCAACTATCCACCGCTAGGGAGTGGTTAAATAGGGGAGGGGGCGTGTCCCTTGGGTGTTTTCCCCTTCTCGCGCCCCTCAGCCTCTCTGCTTCTTCTTCCTCCTTGCGACAGCGCCGCTGCCGTTGCTTCTGCTCCGCAGCACTGCCGCCGCATCTCACTTTCTCCTTTCATTGCTGCCGCTCCCGCGCCGTCTCATTGCCACGGGGTCGCTCCAGTCTAAGTCACCGCCTCCCACGTCTGAACGGGCCGGCGAGGACAGCGACCTGGAGATGACTAAGGAGGAGCTCGCCGTCATCGAGGAAGAAGAGATGGAGGATGAGGGTGAAACCTCGGAGCGTGGTGCCTAGGCCAGTTCTTGGGTGTGCCAAGATGACCTTGATTGGCTCTACCGCACCCGCCTCATCCCCGAAGGCATGATTTCTCGTCTTGCCTCCGAGGAGCTTGCCCCCTCACCCAATCCGGGTGAGTTCGTCGTCTCCCTTTCTCACTTCCAGCGCGGCTTCGGCCTGCCTGTGAGCGACTTTTTCCACGATTTTGTCAACATCTATGAACTCCAACCTCATCATCTTCTGGCGAATGCCATTACATCCCTCTCCTCTTTTGCATCCGCTGTAGAAGGATACCTCGGATTGTGGCCCACCAAAGAGCTTTGGATCTGGTTCTTCGGTCTACGGAGGAACGTGGTTCCGGATAAGGAGCGTGCCTCGGAGGACAAGCACCTGACCCAATGTGGTGTCACCTCCATCTCTCCTCGGAAACAGTTTGTCTTCCCCCAAGTCACGGGGCTTGAATCTTGCAAGGGTTGGGCCCGAACCTTCTTCTATGTGAGGAATGGCACGGAT
Source organism: Avena sativa (assembly GCA_916181665.1). Taxonomy (NCBI): domain Eukaryota; kingdom Viridiplantae; phylum Streptophyta; class Magnoliopsida; order Poales; family Poaceae; genus Avena; species Avena sativa. The sequence continues at coordinate 449,441,405 of OV702295.1, read as the reverse complement.
GAGGATCTGATCCGGCTGCGCCCCTTTGCGATGGGTCCTCTTAATCCGGCTCTGTGGGACCGGGTTCCCAAGAAACCAACTGCCTTGGCGAATCAGGTCAATAAGCGGTTCCAGGTGCTGAAGGATCTAGGGCTGCGCAATGAGGATGTGATGATCACATTCGTCCGCAGCCGGATTTCCCCCTACAGAAGCGCACACACAAACTTTGCCATATGAGCTGGCGACTTCACTACTAGGGAAACCCTTATTTGTGGCGCACGTAAATTGGTTTATGTGGCGCATGCCTCGTGCGCCACAGAATTTGCGCCACTAAATTGGTAATTCTGTGGCGCACGAGCCATGCACCACAGAATTTGGGCTTTCTGTGGCGATGTGGTCCCGTGCGCCACAGAAGTGTTCTTTCTATGGCGCATATGCAGACATGCGCCACAGAATGTTGTGCGCCACAGAAACGTTACAAGCTGCGCCACAGAATGTTTTTTCGGTATTTTTTTTTAATTTCTAACACAGCCCAAAATACAGTGCATATACAGGTTTTATACAGGATTTATACATAGATAGTAAATAATAATCTAGACAAACAGTAGATGCAAACATATACATTACTATGTCATCAAATATTAGGTCCCAACATACATGCATACATATAGTCATAAGTGCCACATTTTTACACAAGTATAAATTAGTTCATCATCTAAAGTTACAAATGAAGTGGTCACCGCCGCCTACACTATGATGAAATATAGTAGAGTCGCGACGATGGTGAGCATGAGCATGAGCACGACCGCGGTCTTCATCTTGTTCTTGTTCTTCCTCGACCGGTAGTTCCTCCAGTTGGCCTCCGCCTCCTCTCTAGTCGCGTATCCTTTGTAGCAGTTGCCGCTGAACTTGTGCACCTGTTTCTTACAGTCCTCCCACTCCTCGTAAATCCCTGGAACCCGACCCTCGAACACCACGTAGTACGTTATCTCTATAGACACAAGGCATATATTAGTGCATAATGCAACATATAAGACATATTGCATCGATATCACAGAAGCAAGTTCAACGATAAAATAGGACAAAACACACACACACATCCGTCGATACAAATTATTACAAAGCAATTATAGTTCACGACACCTGGGAACACGACACAATACACACATGTGTCCATGATCAATCAGCCTACTTGCCGGACGGCGCCGGGAACGGTTTGTAGCAGTCTTTCGTCGTCCACGTCCTTAGATCACCCTACGCATCTAGGAGTTTTTCGATCGCCCTCTTAGACGGCTTCCAGCGTATGTTTAAGCACCCCCCCATGGTTTCGACATCTTCCTTGATTATCTCCGATAACTTCCTTTGGATGCGATGGAAGTGTTCTCTAAGATCAGCATCGCTGATTTCCCCTATATATCTTGCAGACCACTCTCGGACAGTGTCTGGGCACTTGATCTGCTCTGCATCCCGGACCAACCCGTGAAGGTGATGGAGGGCGTAGAAGCTATCCCTCACGCTGCCAGCCGGCTGCTTGATGCAGGGGAACTCGGTCACGTGCTTGAACCCGTGTCTTTTATCCGTGTTGACAAATTCCCCTTTCTTTACGAAGGTGCCTCCCTTTTGGAAGTATCCCTCCATAGCATCATCGAGAACAGCTTTTATTCTGGCCCAGTTTTTCTTGTACGTAGTATTCGACGAGTCGAAATACTGGGCTACTGAATATGTCGGGTAAATGGCGATGGTTACAGAGTATTAGTCCCTGCTCAACACAATTGAAACGAATGTTGGAAAGGATAAGCAATGGAAGAAATCTACAAGAAAACATTAGTTACGACGGCGACGAACGGATGTGTGTGCTTACTCGGGAAAGACGGACAGAAGAATGGTGTTATCTTTGTATCTGAGCATGAAATTCTGAAGGTACTCCACCGCCCGGGTCTGTGTCGCTGATCCTTCCACCAGCTGGCTATCGCGCATGTAGTAGGGATCCGCTACCGCGACTTGCGGGAGTAACTCTCTCTTGATCTTCAATTGTTGATTGATCGAGAATAGGCGGACCAAGTTATAGTCCAGTCGTCTGAGGTGAAACAGTTTGAAGACGTCCTCGTACGCTATGAAGAACAGACTTGCGGGTTCCTCATGGACAAAGTCTGGGTCCTCTGTCACGTTGACGACGCACACCGGGTAAGTTGGATCTTTCTCCTTGAGAAGGGTTTGCTCAACATATAAGATATGACTATGCAAAGAGTGCATTGATCCACATGCCAAGCGTAGCAGATCAGGAGGTAGTATCGGTTTCCCAGCTTCATGAACTCGCGTCAAGCCATCCGGATGGGGTGGTATCACGCTGTCATGCCGTATCTTCTGAGATGGCTGGCTCATAGAGGCACCCGGGGTAGTTTTAGGTTTCCTCTTCCTGGCCTTCTTCTTCTTGTCATCTTGTTCTGGGGGTGCTACCCCTACCTTGTTGACCGTCTTTTTCAGCGTGGTAGGGCTGAAAATGGTAGCCGGTTTCTGTATAGCTGCATCGCCGGCCTCTGGAGGCATGTCTTCTTCCTGAGATAAACCCTTGAAGACTAGCTGGCACTGCAAGGGTACTGCATTGGGACGCCTAGGTTCATCGTCGTGACCACGGAAGGCTTCTTCATCAACCTCAATAGGAGGCATATACACATCCTTGCTGCAAGCGCCAGTGTTCATGTAGGCATCAACGTCGACATCCTCATCCTGATCATTGTCATAGTTGTGGTCATCATTGTCTTGGTAGTGGCCGTCATCATGATCAAGTGGTGCCATGTCAACGTCCTTAGTCACTGGCAGCGGTTGCGATGCCGGCGGTTGAGGTGCAACGGCCTTGGTTTTGGATGGTCGGCGCGGTAACGGTTTTCGTCCCAACAGTTCTTGGTGGCGGTTGGTGTTGGCGACGAGAACCGGTTCCTCCCGGGTGATGACGATCGGTGGTACCTTAAGCTTCTTCTGGGTGGTGGTAGTGGCGGCGACCGCCGGTTCCTTCGGGGCGCGCTTCGCCGAGGGCCGGATGGGCATGGGCCGGGGGACCGAGGTGCCACCTGCGGGAAGCTTTGGCCCCACAAGATCCCCCGCCCCCCAAGACGAATCTGGGACTTCAGCCATGGCATGACCCAATTGGTGCATTCGTGGAGGGGAGTGTTGTCCTCGGCTCCCGGAGGGTTAAAGGACGGGAGGATGTCGCGGTACTCCGGCACTATGTAAGTCAAACTGACCCTCATGATGTCTTTTCCCATTTTAACGTTGTGCATAACCTCCGTGCTCTTTGGGCGAATCACCTGGCCCGCCGCAACCTCCTTCAACTCGCCGCCGGGCACCACGCTATGCAACACTACGCAAGGCGTGTCCTGAGTCAAAACATGTTTGGGATGATGAGATGACAGTCATCAAAGGCATAGTTTAAAAAAATTACGCGCAGACTAACTAATTAGTTACCACTATGATGGTGTCGAGCTCGGCTAATGTGGAGACAAGGGCGGCGGGCGGCCTATCAATCTTCGGCTGCTCGGGTGCATCATCGTGCATCGCCGCCCTATCATCCTCGGCCGGCTGGTCGGGTGCGTCCAACTGGAGGAGCGGCTGCGGCCCGACGGCGTTGGGCTGTGGGTTCACGAGTTCCGGCGAGGCGGGCCTGTTCTTGCTCGAGTTGCTGCCGGTGCAGGCGGGCACGTGTATCGGCCCCTGTTGACCTCTCGCATTCCAAGCACTTATCCCCTCCCACAAATTAGGGGGGATCAACGACTTTATCGTCTCGTTGACCTGGGACGCCACTATGTCGGGCAACTGCGCTTTGACCTGTTGTAGGTCCTCCACCTGCTTCTTCAGCTGCTCAACCTCGGCGCGTGCCGCGCCCATCACCCTCCTCGCCTTTTTGGACTTGGCGTCCGAATCATAGTAGTCCCGTACCTTCATGTTCAAACCAAAGCCGAACACACGGCCAACTAACGTCGGCGGGAGTCCTACTTCCTTTTCTTCATCGCGTTCGTCGCCGGGTTGAAAGTCGTGTCCCACGGCTCCGTAGACCCCTCGGATGACTGCGGGTTCTTAGCCAAATCCTTCAACGCTTTGTCCTTCAGGAAAAGGAAATTAAGGTGAACCCAATTAGAATTTTGTCTCCGTTATCTAATTAGATCAACTCGAGATATAAGCGGTAATGAAATTCCTTACCAGCTTTTCCTCGAAGGCCTTCACGGTCGGATCGTTGGTAACAAATTCCCCGGTCTTCCAGTCGAGGAAGTAGCGGGACCGGACATAGTTCCTCGTCTGTACGTCCGTTATTTTGTACCACGGGTTGTCTTTTCCTAGACGTATATACTCGTTGTCCTCCTTCTCCCAAATCGGCTGTTTTCCTCGGTAGCCACCGCTTCCGAGATGGTGCTTACCTATGCTCAGCTCTTGCATTTCCCTCCCCCAGGCGGTCCATTCTCGAGCCACCTCCGTGTTGAAGGACTCCTTCAATGCATCGAAGTCTTCTCTAGGGAGATGCGGCTCTTCCTTACTTATCTTCTCCCAACTGTCACCCTTGTTAATCTTCTTCTTCACCCGGAATCTCCAGCTGCTCAAGGCGGTGCTCATCTTCGTGATGGCATTAGCTTCCGCCCTTTTTTTGGAGTCCTCGTCCGGGAACTTGTATCTTTGGTGAAGCTTATCGAACATGGTTTGGAGTATAGCCGTATTCTCCGGGATTCTGATGTCCTTAGTGTTGATTGAAACACTCTCCCGGACGATGCACCCTATTTGCATGCTGAACCCAGAGGCCGCCTTCTTCGGCTCTAATGGTAGGCCAGATTCCGACACAGAAGTGAACTCGTCTGTGACGTTGGCGAGCACTTGCGCCTTCCGGGGCCTCCTTGGCCTCGCCGCCTTCTTCCCGGCGGTCGGATTGGTGCCGCTACCACTTGCGTCGTGGTCGCCGCCATCGGTGGTATCGTCGTCCTCCCGGCCATCGGTAGTGCCGTAATCATCGGTGGTTTCCTCCCGGCCACCCTCATAATCATCGGCGGCTTCCTCCCGGCCACCCTCATAACCAGCAGCTCTGGCGGCGGCCTCCGCCTCCTCCATCTCCTCGTTCCAGAATGACTTGTTGTGCTCTCTTGCTTGTTCTTCAATGCTCATGTGCTTAGAAGTGCCGGGCTCATCCGCGTTTCCCGACATGTTTATTTGCGCTTTATATAATGAGGCAAAAAGTTAGCACAAAAGGCAAAAAAATATAGTACAGTCCCATTTCTCCTAGAATGTTGATTAACTTCTGTTTCGGTTGAGAAATGGGCACTCCTAGGTAGTAGAATAATTAGCAAAGGTCATGCCCAAAAATTCAAAATTTCGGCATGACCTTTGCTAATTTTTCTACTACATGGGAGTGCCCATTTCTCAACCAAAACGGAAGTTAATCAACATTCCGGGAGAAATGGGACTCAATGAAATCCCTGCAAAAACATATCCCCCCCAACATATATATATCACCCCATATGGTGCTCAGTAGCACCCCAGGTCATGAATAGATACAATTTCTGGATGTATAATCAGAAAACAGCTACTAGATTTGTATATGAAATGCGATGACTCATCTACTGCCAACCTTTTATTCAGGACAATGCCAATAAGAGACTTGATCTCCTGGAACACAATGCTTTCTGGTTACTCTGATACAGGTCCATATGGTTGCTGTTTTCAGAAGAAAAGGACACAGGTAGACAGATTCTTGTGGAATGAACTGCTGGTACTATATTACTCTGGTACAGGTCCATATGGTTGCTGTTTTCAGAAGAAATGGACACAGGTAGACAGATTCTTGTGGAATGAAAAGGACACAGGTACATGTAGGAGGAGGGGGAGGAGGAAGGGGGAGGGGGCCTTACCGGCTGGTGCTCCGGCTGCGGGTGCGAGGTCGATGGCGTGGGCCTCCTCCTGGTGCGGGCCTCCTCCTCTCTCCTACACAACTTTTGAAGAATTAGTGAAGGGAAAAAATTATGCAAGGCTTAAAACTGAAAATTTAGGGCATTTTGCCCCCAGACATTGATATTTTGGTAAATCAACGGATGCCTTTAAATAAATGACTGGTTGATTTCTGCAATGACAATAAGGATGATGTGCCTTGCACGCAGTTAACCAACGAATGAACTCCCTACGTGTTAAATATTTGTGATAGCATTAGGATGAAGTTTTTTTAAAGGTCCAACTGATGTATTCACCATGTGACCTTACCCACAATAACTCATGATGCACTGTACCTATTTTTTCTTCCTTACCTTTTCAGCTTTTCCTTTTCCATTAGTTAGTTGTGATGCAACAATATTAAGTTTCAGTGACCATCATATGATCAATTCACCGTTGACAAACCATTGTTCAAGTGTTTGTGGTGATCATATATGTTCATAGTCGCTTGTAGTTGATTTGATTTACATTTTACTAGCTATTTTCTTAGCGTTATACAGGTTCAAGCTGTTCTGTTGGTGCTTGGAGGGTGTGAGGTGCCTCCTGGTTTAGTAAGCATGGCCCCATCTACTGTATATAGTGAAAAGGTATCATCAGCTGTAGAATCTTTATAACAAGGCTGTGTTAATATTTCTAACTTATCCATTGTAGAGTTAGTTATTGGCTTCATGGATACAAATGCTGTATTACATTGCGAATCAAGCAGGATATTATTAGTCATCACTCTTTAGACCATATAAATGAGGATGTGCTCCAGCTTTCTGCATTCCCAATGCCACAACCCTAATCCTAATCTACCCTAAAGAACCCTAATCCTAATCTACCCTAAAGAACCCTAATGCCACAACGAGTAGGAGGAGGGGGAGGAGGAAGGGGGAGGGGGCCTTACCGGCTGGTGCTCCGGCTGCGGGCGCGAGGTCGACGGTGTGGGCCTCCTCCTGGTGCGGGCCTCCTCCTCCTCTCTCCTGCACGGGTGCGGGCGTGAGGTCGACGGTGTGGGCCTCCTCCTGGTGCGGGCCTCCTCCTCCTGGCGTGGTGCTCTTCCTCCGGTGGCGGCGTAGACGGCGTGGTGGGCCGCTCCGGTGCTCCTCCGGTGCGGCGCGGGAGGGGGACGACGGCGTGGGAGGGGGACGGCGGCATGGGAGGGGGACGACAGATCGAGTGGCAATGTTGATAGAGGGGGAGGGGAAGGGAGAGTGGTGTCGTTTTTTTGCTAAGTGTAAACATTCTTTGGCGCATCCGACCAACAGATGCGCCACAGAATTGTAGATTTCTGTGACGCATCCCACCAATAGATGCGCCACAGAATTCTTTGACTAGATTAAATAAAAATAAAGTCACTGCTATATTGACAACAACAGAGAACTAACCCAGTGGTTTGCTGCTGTTAACCTGGAACCTGGGGTGGCTAGGTTCGAATCCTAGTTGCCCCACATTTTTTTAACTTTTTTAAATTATTTTAGTTAATTACATTTAATGAAAGAAAACACTAGGGATTTTCTATTTCCATATCCTTAAATATCACTCACATACATATATCACTCACATACATATATGCTTGTTCTCTCACATAGACACACATGTGATACACAAAAAAGTCTTTCTTCGTCCCCGGTTCCAAGCTAGCTAGCTTTAGCGTCTCTTCGCAATCTTCTTGCCCTTCTTGTTGGCGGTTGAATACTTTATGCCAACCACCTTGAGATTTCTTCGCGTGAACGGACAACCTTTGGTGGGTAGGGAGGTCTTCCTTCTTACTTTACTAGTAGTAGGCATGTCAAAGTGCTTGTCGAATTCCTCCTCGATCTTCGGATCACCGTTCTTATCCAAGTCTTCCTTGTTGGCATCTCCTTGCATTCCGATGATGCTCCTCTTGCCCCTCCTCACGACAACACGGCTAGGTCTTGACGGGTCGGTGATGAATAAGCATTGGTCAACTTGGCTGGCGAGTACCCATGGCTCATTTTTCGCGGATGCGTTCTTTGACTTGGCATCGGGTATAACCATGGTGGTGAAATACCAGCCTTCTTTTTCGATGTTCTTGGCCCATCTCACAAGGAACATTGGCACCGTCTCTCCACAATAGTTGAGCTCCCAAATCTCCTCGATCCTTCCGAAGTACCGTTCCTTGATAGTAGCCTCGTCATCGGCGAAAGATAGCATAGTTACTCCTGAGTTTTGGTATTCGCTATTCTTGTCCTTTTCCTCGGTGCCGAATCTGTAACCGTTGATGTCGTACGCTTGATAGGTCTTTACGTTTTGCCCGGGGCCCCGTGATAAGGCAAATATGAGTTTTTCTTCTTCCGTAGACGGTGTTATGGTCTTTGCGAGAAGCTCTTGTGTTTTCTTGAACCAGCGGCCGAAGCTCGAGTTATGCTCTCTGGTTACGTCTCCATTCTTCCTCGTTCGGCCCAGGTCGATGTTACTCTGCTCGACTACGCGTTTGTGCTCATTCACCCAAGGTTCGATCAATGTCAAGTGTTGTAGTACGACCCGGTGAGCCCTGTTAAAGTCGTCGCGTCGATTCTCGATGCCGGCATGGAGTGAGCAGGACCCCTCGCGGTGACCCTTTCCAGCGAGCCTACCGAGGTGTGTCCTGGTTGGCAGACCAACATCCTCGTCCTCGCTCCTTATATAATTCTGGCAGAAGGTGATGCACTCGTATGTTAGGAAGCCCTTGGCCATGCTTGCATCTGGACGGGACCTGCTGCGAACGTATCCTTTCATGACACCATTCTGCCTTTCGAACAACATCATGTTGTGCAGGAACGTCGGGCCGAGATGCTTGATGTCATCAACGACATGGAGACATAGATGCACGCAAATATCACAGAATGCGGGCGGGAAGTAAATTTCAAGCTCGCATAGTATCACCACGATCTCTTCCAGTAGCCTTTGGAGCTGCCTCACGCCGATCGACTTCCTGGTGATGACGTCGAAAAAGTTGCACAGGCCAAACAGCGTATCACGTACGTGCTCGTCCATTATCCCTCGGATCGCGATGGGTAGTATCTGCGTCATCAGCACGTGACAGTCGTGAGACTTCATCCCGGTGAACCTCTTCTTTGCTGCGTTGAGATATCTGCTTATCTTCGATGAGTAACCGTGAGGAACTTTGACTCCTAGGAGGCACCTGAAAAACTGATCGAGCTCCTCCGGACTAAGCGTGTAGCATGCAGCTGGAAGCACCACAGAGTTCTTCTTAGCCCTTTTGCGGAGACATTGAGTCCCTTCCGTCTGATCATCATCATCATCATCGTCGGCTTCATCACCACTACTGGGGGCCTGTAGTTCTTTCCTAATGCCAAGATATTTCAGGTCGTATCTTGCTTTCCCCCATCCTTGCCCTTTTCCGAATTGCAAAGAGTGCCAAGCAGACTCTCCATAATGTTCTTAGTAATGTGCATGACATCGAGGGAATGTGGCGTGTGGAGGTACTTCCATTCTCCAAGTCGTGGAAAACAGACCTGGCTTTCCATACACCCAGCAACGGCTCTACCGCCCTCGGTCGCTTCATTTTTCCCGGCGAAGGGCACTCCTCCCAATTTTTCAAAAGCTCGTCGATTTCTACGCCACTCCTCGGCAGCGGGGCTCTGTCAGGCTCCTCTTTACCATTGAAAAGATCACCGCGTTTCCTCCACACGTGATCCAAGCGAAGCCACCTTCGAGCACCTGGGAACACGGTTTTCGAAGACCCGGGATCCCTTGGTAGCTGGAGATGCGGGGTATTATCCATGCACCTGATACAGCCGTAGAATCTGTGGCCGACCTGGCAAGCTACATATGCGTAACCAGGATAGTCGTGCACCGTCGTGAGCAACGCAACTCTCATATCAAAATAATATTCCTTGTAGGCGTCCCACGTACGGGGTGGATTATTCCACAACAATTCTAACTCCTCTTTCAGCAGCCCGAGATACAGATGTATGTCGACACCTGGTTGTTTCGGCCCCTGAATGAGAATACACATGTGTATGTACTTCTGCTTCATGCACAACCACGGGGGAAGGTTGTAAGGCCATACAAACACGGGGCGGGTGCTATGCGTGCTACTCTGGTTGCCAAACAGATTGAGTCCATCAGTGCTCATACCCAGCCTGACGTTCCTTGCGTCGTCCCCGAACTTCTGCGGGAAGGCGAGGTCCAATGCTTGCCACTGGGTGGCGTCTGCAGGGTGTGTCAGGATATAGCCCTTCTCCGGATCCTCTTCGGGCTTCTCCCTTTCCGCGTGCCATTGCATGAGCTTTGCTTCCTTAGGGTTCACGTAATACCGCTGCAGACGGGGAGTGATAGGAAAGTACCATACCACCTTTCGAGGAACCTTCTTTTTCCCAACCTTGTACCGCCCGTGGCCGCACTTCGGACATGTCGTGCTGTTCTCATACTCGTCCCGATACATTATGCAATCGTTGATGCAGGCGTGGTATCTCTTGTGAGGTAGGTCAAGAGGGCACACGACTTTCTTGGCCTCCTCGATACTACGTGGCAATGTGTTCCCCTCCGGAAGACGGTCGTGCCAGAATTCCATGTTCTCGATGAAGCTAGTGTCGGTCCATTTGTTATTCGACTTCAGCTCCAGAGCATCAAGCGTTACTTGCAAGCGTGTATCCTAGGGCCGGCATCCAGGAAACAACGGAGTCATCCCGTCTTTCTTCATTTGCGCTAGCTTGGCTTTCTCCCTTTCAGCAGCCCTGGCGTTGCTCGTCTGCTTGTGGAGCAGTTCTTGAACATGAATGTCCTGAAAGGCCGATCAAGGGATCTCCGTGTCTGCGGATCCATCTTCTTCGTCATGATGATCTTCTCCGCTGGCATCTCCTTCATCATTATTATGGTCTTGTCCGGGAGACTCTTCGTCTTCTCGCCGCCCGCCCTCGTCTTCACCCGCACCATTTGCTATCGGCTCGAAGAAACCGCGTCTGAGCAGGTGCTGCTCCAGTATTCCGGAATCAGGGTCGATCCACCTATCGAGTTTGCATGATCGACAGGGGCATCTTATCTAGCGCATGTTCCGCCGAATCATGTCTGCCTTCGCGTCTTTCTTGTATCTAGCGATTCGACCGGAGTCCATTGCGAGAACCATGGTTAATTATTGCCTGCGAGAAAGTATGTTTATTAATACCTCAACATGCGTGTGCACACACACCCATAGAACGACACACACACACGCATGCATATGCATGGTCACCGGAAAAATTTGGCATGACCTCCCCTAAAACTAGGACATATGGGTGGTGCAAAAATTTGCCGAAATGGAAATGAATCAACATTTCGGCAAACATCCATGCACCACGCCGGCACAAGCAACAACAAAAAGAATATTCGCACATATCCAAATATGCATGCGCCACACCAAAAAGCTTCTTGCATAGCATAAGCATCGTATCACCATACGAATCCGGTCGTGCAAAACGCCTGCGCGCGACAAGCTCTTCCCCTACAACAAACATACATACACACCGCCACGCCAAAACATGCATATGCATGTCTCTCCAAGCTATACTCACCTAGTAGATCCCGAACGAGAACGCGGTCGGTGAGATGTGGGAGAGGAGGAGATTATGGAGAGGCTCACCCTCACCAAATATATACCAACAAATCTAGGTTAAACACACAAAATAAAGCAAAATATGAGCAAAATGGCCTAGGAGAGAGAAGGGGGTCGAGCTAGCTAGAGGTATGTAGGAGAAGGGGATGGAGTGGGTGGGAGAAGGTGGGAGATGCCACAGATATTGGGCCATGTGCACAAATTATGTGGCACATCTGGGCCAGTGCGCCACAGAAGTGCACTTTTCTGTGGCGCACGTGGTGTTATGCACCACAGAAAAGCCACATTTCTGTGGCGCACTGGCCCAGATGCGCCACAGAAGTTGGCTGCCTGGCCAGCGGCAATGATTGGAGTGCGTCCCTCTGGAATTCTGTGGCGCACGAGCACGGATGCGCCACATAAGTTCTGTGGCGCATCCGTGACCGTGCGCCACAAAATTTGCTGCTTTCTATGGCGCACTGGCATTCCGTGCGCCACATAATTAGTTTTTGTGGCGCATGGCATTCCGTGCGCCACAGAATAGGGGTTCACCTATAGCATGTTTCCTAGTAGTGCTTGACCCCAACCGGATCTCCTCCTTCGAGTTGAACAACACTGAGATCTTCCACCGGGTCAAGGCCCTCTTCACGACCGACAAGGACTTTAGCGCTGACTGGGAGTGGGGGTTGGAGCATTACTGCCGGGATAAGCCTCCTCCTTTGGTAAATCTCATTACCCAATCCTTCTCCGAGTTGTATCCTATGTCGGAGCATGTTGTTTATTTGATCCCTTTGCATTTTCCTTTTAGTTGTTTCTTCAGCAGACCCTAGAAGATGGCATCGAGCCTTCCCTCAAATGGGGGAAGGATCGACTTGTCTCGGACGAGGAGGAGCCGGATCAGGAAATGTTCCTGCCTACCCCGGACACAACCAAGCGACCCTCTGGTAACTTATTTTCCTTAAGGAATTGGCCTGACGATGAAGCTGATTCCGACATTGAGGTGGTTGAGGTATTTGACCCGGTACCCATTTCTTACGCGTTTCTGGCTTCAGCTAACCCGGCTGGGCAGATCCATCAATATCCCCCTCTCGCTTCGAGTGAGCCGGCCCTAGTCGCGTCTAAGAAGCGGGCTGCCACTTCCGCTGCTTCTTTCGGGCCTCCTAAGACAACCAAAAGGCGGAAGAAGTCTGCTGACAAGGTCGCCAGCAAACCTCCGACTAAGGCCATAGTTCGAAGAGCTCGGAAGCCCAAGGAGCCTCCGACCTCCGATGAGTGAGTTTCTTTTTCCTTGTACCATTTTCCGCTTCAAGTTTCTTTGTCTTCACGCCTTTCTCTCTGTTATATAATTTGTTATTTGTCGTTTAATTTGATAGGGCTGCCGTGGAGGTTCCCCAGAGCGGCTCTAGCATCGCTTCGCCCCTCCGGCGTACCCCATCTCCCCCTCACGACGATGACATGCGCCCCCTGAGCCCAATTCAGGAAGGCTCAGTGGCTACACCGGATCTTAGTCCACCTCGTCCAGAGGGGGGCAACCTCGGAGCAGGGGGAAGTGGCACGGCCGAGGTAGCGGATGCTCCCAACTCTTCATCGGCTCAGCCGCAACCCGTCACCTCCGAGGTACCAGCAGCAGCAGCACCACCACCATCAACACCAGCAACAGTACAAGCATCAGCACCAATACCACCAGCAGCCCCAGCAGCAACACAAGCACCAGTACCAGCACCAACTCCTTCTACCTTGTCCGAGTCTTCCAAGATCCGGCGAGAAGACCCCGCTAGCACCAAGGCTGCACCCAAGTCCAAATCTACAACTCAAGCCTCGGCCTCCCAACAGCAACCCAAGGCTAAGAAAGGTTCTGGTGCCACCAAGGCGACATCCATCGAGGCTGGACAACACACGCTCGCGTCCATGCTGCCGAAGAGAGATGCCCCCTCCGGGTCAGCTAGCAGCAAGCAACTCGCACTGCATACCAGCCCTGCTGCCGCCCAAGTTGCGAGGAGGGAGGCCCATGCCAAAGGCTTGGTTGCACCTCACATGCTTCGTGGAGAGAGCTATCCTCCAACTTTGATTGAATATGTCAACAATTGGAACAAAGCGGAGTTCATCGACCCAAATGATGATCTCCCGGAGAAGTTTGGGCCCGCCGAATTCAGCGCACAAATGAACACAGCAGCCAAGGCTATCAACCTTGCTGGCCGGATGATGGAGGTACGCTACTTTGTCCTTTACTTAAGACGCATAAGTGCTTAGAGACATATCCATTAGTCCCCGAGCCTCTAGGGGAGTAACTTGTTACTCGGCCGGATGCTCCTTAGAGAACTAGCGTAGCTCCTTAGTAGTTTATAATATGCACACACCTAGAGCCGGGTTAAGTTCCACTTGGCCCGGATTTTGTACACTTCGAATATGCACACACCTAGAGCCGGGTTAAGTTCCACTTGGCCCGGATTTTGTACACTTCGAATATGCACACACCTAGAGCCGGGTTAAGTTCCACTTGGCCCGGATTTTGTACACTTCGAATATGCACACACCTAGAGCCGGGTTAAGTTCCACTTGGCCCGGATTTTGCACACTTCGAATATGCACAGACCTAGAGCCGGGTTAAGTTCCACTTGGCCCGGATTTTGTACACTTCGAATATGCACACACCTAGAGCCGGGTTAAGTTCCACTTGGCCCGGATTTTGTACACTTCGAATATGCATATAGCTGAGCAAACCTTGCTCTTTTCAGGTCACTACCAACCGTCAGAGTGCTGAGTTTCAGCGCCTCTTGGACTCACACATTCTCCCCCCCCATCTTTCTTTGTCTTTTCCCGCCGAACTAATCTGTCATTCGGATTGCACAGCCGGAGTGGAGGCCAAAAACACAATTATGAGAAAAAACTTGGCCGAGATAAAAGGTAATTTGCTTTGATTACTCAATTTCCATGCTCTCTCCTTTCTCCTAAGCTCGGCAGATATTCATACCTCAGCTCTGCTGGGTCAACAAACCGTTGCAGCATCCCTTGAAGATAGTGTGCCCGTTCCTGATATGATGCTGCATTTTCTTGAACAAGCAGGGCACCATCAGGCCAAGCTCAAGAAGAAGGACGATGAACTTGCCAAACTCCGAGCCAAGGATGATGAACTTGCCAAGCTCAAGGCTGAGATGAAAAAACTCAAAGAGCTCCACAAGACCGAGATGGACAAGGCTGGCCAAGACTTCATCGAAGAGCAAGAACGTCTTAGCCTTCAACTTTCAAAGGATCAAGAGTTGCTGAAGGAGGCCGACGTCAAGCTTGACTCGGCTAATGTTGAACTTGAGAAGCTCCGAAAGAGGCGTGCTAATTGCACCAACGAGCTGACTCGGATCCATAGTCATATCTCCCGTAAGCTCTTTTCCTTCAGGCGACATGTATTTCTCCGGGTTAAACTCTTTTACTTATTTCACTTGTTTTGTTTTCAGGCAAATTCCCAGAGGGCGATGCCATTGCAGCCACTGTCGTTGCCAAGTTCCGCCGGCAGAGGGGTACCCCAACTGATCGTGGCTCCGAACCCGTTCCTTATGACATGGAGGATCTGCTAGTTAGCCTATCCGCTTGGATTGAAATTGTGAAGAACTATGGTTCGGGTGTCCTGGATGCAGCCGTCCGGATCTTCTGTGCCCTTTGGCCTGATGAGGATGTTCCGGAGGGATCCACTGCTTTGATCGACAAGCTGATGGATTGCGAGACCCAGCTCGACCTCTGGAGGGAATTCGCCGCTCGTGCTGGAGTTGATACTGTCCTCCACTTCGTGCTCACGTGGTATGAAAAATTAGATCTGAAGATTCTCGAGTGCTTGTGCACCGGGTCCAAATGGTCAAATGATCCGGATTGGGTTGCTCGGCGCAAGGCTTGTGCCCACAACCTTATCCAGTTTGCCCCTGTCCATCAATGGAACGAAGGACCAAGCTTCCTCGGCGGCGTTGATGACGAATACGTCGAAGATGGTTCAGATGACGAAGAAGAGGATGAAGCCTCGAATCTCGAAGAGAATGAAGATGACGATGAAGTTGAAGCCGGAGTTCCACCTGCTGGTGCCGAGTTACCTCCTCCTGCTGCTGCTCCTTGAGCACGAAAAAACACTTTGAAATTTATCAGATCCCCGGTATGCCGGGTGCAGATGTATCGGTCATACTGATTATATTTTGCTACTAAGCTATTCATGCCGGATTAACTTGGGTGTAGTCCCCGAGTTTCATTTTCTTGTTTCTTCAATTTCATGGCTCGGCTCGCGTCTACCTTGATTCGGTTTTGTGACTTACGAGTCCGAGTTTCAAAAATTGACTTAACAATACTTGGAAACTTTTAGGATTAGATCAAAATAATCTAGTACAGTAAAGATTAAGTAAACATAGAGTTAGTCCAGACAAAGAATGTCGGCTCGATTACGTTCTTTTCCTTAGTCGTTTTTCGTGTGCTTCGCAATTCCAAACTTGTTCTCTTGCTTGCCATGAAGCCAATTCTATTCCTCTCGCGGAGATGAGATACCTGAGTAATTGCCCAGATGGTACGCTGAAGGCGCATTTGTCCGGATTGAGCTTGATCTAGTAGCGGTCGAGGTTGGCGAAGGTTTCACGTAAATCATTAATTAGGGAGGCTTCCTCCTTGGTTTTGATTACTATGTCGTCGACATAGACTTGAATGTTGCGACCAAGTTGATCCTTGAGGCAAGCCTGCATGCACCGCTGGTAGGTGGATCCTGCGTTTTTTAACCCGAAGGGCATTGTGTTGTAGCAGAACACACCGAAGGGCGTTGTAAACATTGTTTTTTCTTGATCTTCCTCCTTCATTCGAATCTGATTATAGCCTGAGTAGGCGTCGAGGAAGCAGAGGCGCTCGCATCCTGTGGTGGAGTTGATGATCTGGTCGATTTGCGGTAACAAGAAGTGATCCTTTGGACAGTGCTTATTCAGAGAGGTGAAGTCCACACACATCCACAGGATATCCGTGTCCTTTTTTGGCACTAGCACCGTGTTGGCGAGCCAAGTGCTTTCCTTGATCTTGCGTATGAATTTGGCGTCGACGAGTCTGTTGATCTCCATTCCAACTGCCTTTGCTTGTGGCTCAGATAATCGCCGGATTGTTTGCTTGACTGGCCTTGCGTCTGGGTTGATGTTGAGTGTGTGCTCGGCGAATTCCCTGGGAACTCCTGGCATGTCCGCTGGACACCAGGCGAAGATTTCCCAGTGCTCATGGAGGAATTCGACGAGCGCGAGTTCCTATGCGGGACTCAAGTTGTTGGCGATGAGGGCCGTCTTGGCGGGATCCGATGGGTGGACTTGCACTTTCTTTGTGTGCACCAATGAGTCGAAAGATAGATCGGGCGAACTTGGCCGGCTCAGAGGGGAGGCAGACTGTTGTCCGTCGACTCCTTTAGTCTCGCGAGTTCTTCCTGCATGCCGAAGGACTAGGAAATTCTGTTGAATTCCATGTCATAGCTGTCGGATCTCTCGAAGCTCCTGTTGACTGTGATGACGCCATTGGGACCTGGCATTTTCATCTGCAGGTAAGCATAGTGTGGTACCGCCATGAACCTAGCGAACGCGACACGTCCGAGGATGCAGTGGTACTGTGAGGGCCAGTCGACGACCTCAAAGTCGATGCGCTCGCGCCGAAATTTTTCGGCGTGTCGAAGATGATGTCGAGGTTGATTTTGCCCAAGGGATATACGCCTTTTCCTGGGACGATGCCGTGGAATGTTGTGTCCGAGGCTTCTAGGCAAGTCAGAGGGATCCTCATTGCTCGCAAGGTACTCGCGAATATAAGGTTGATGTCGCTTCCGCCATCCATGAAGATGCGGCTCGTGTCAAAACCTCCGATTTGCGCCTCGAGTACGAGGGGACAATGGCCTGGACGAGGTACTTGAGGCGGATGATCGCGTTTGTCGAAGGTGATGCAGGACTCGCTTCCGCTGAGGTACTCAGTGGTGGAAGGTGGCGAGTTTGTGGCCAAGTTGACTTAACGAGTGATGGCCTTCTGCACCCTGTTAGAGGGGCGTCCTTTTTGGATCATCATGGTACCCATGGCTCATGGGTATGGTTCACCGCCCTGGTGCTGGTTCGGCGTAGCTGCGTTTGGGGGTAGTCCAGGTGGTGGTGGCGGAGCGCCATGTGCCACGGGGCCTGGAGCGGCTCCGTAGCCTCTTTCAACTGTGTTGCGATTCATCCGAGCTAATCCCTCATGTTGTTTGAGTAATTCGCGGCAGTCCTTGAGGAGGTGGCTGGACTTCTTCTTTCCGTCATGCTTGTCGATGTAGAAGTGCACCATACATGGCCCGGAGAGTTTGTCTTCAATGGATGTCGCGGGTTCCTCATCACGATTGCGGCATTGCCACACTTGAGTGGTTTCCTTGGAGTCGCGGTACCCACCGCTGCGGTATCCGCTGTTGCGGTTATCGTCGCGTCTGTCTGCGTAGCCAGCTGCGACCATGTTGACGTCGTCGCGGTCATCGTAGATGCGCATGCGGCGTTTGCCTCGTCGGTCGCGTCTATGTTCGAGTTCTGCCTCCTCGTCGGAGTGAATGCGATTCTTCACCGAATCTTCTCCATCGGCCCACCGATTCGCGATTTCCATCCGGTGGTCGATGGTTTTGGGCTTTGAGCGTCCCAACTCCTCCCTAAGCTCTATGCGGCGGACGCCACCATTAAATGCGTCAATCGCGTGATCCTCCGAGATGTTCTCTGCGGAGTTCTTGATGATGGACCACCTTTGGATGTAGGAGCGTAGCGATTCGCCCGATCTTTGCTGGCAGCATCTCAGCTCTTCGATTGATGCAGGCCGCTTGTAGGTGCCCTTGAAATTGCGCATGAAGCTGTAAACCAGCTCATCCCAACTGCGAATGGATCCGCGTGGGAGGTTGTTGAGCCATGCTCGGGCGGCACCTTGTAGCTGTAGCTGTAGGCATTGCATGGCCGTGCTTCGACTGCCGCCGTGGAGCCTGACGGAGGAGATGTGGTCTTCCAGCCAGATCTTTGGGTCCTGTAGGCCATCAAACTTCGGGTTCTCTGATGGGAGTTTAAACCCCTTGGGCATTCGCTTTTGCCTGATGGCCCTGCTGAAGCATCTAGCGCCACAGAGCTCCACGTCCTCGTCATCTGAATCAGTCGACCGAGCATGACGCGCCCTTGATTTGTCGATCTTGCGCTATGTGAGGTCATCACACGCATTGTAGTCGTGGTCGTGTCGCTGGGAGCGGCGGCGTCGAGACAGGTCGTGACTGTCGCTAGATGAGGGCGAGGAATAGCGCTTTGCCTTTTTTGGCTCTAGTGTTGGCTCCTTGTCGAGGGCGGCTTCGACTAATCCCAAACCCGCGATCATAGATTGGTGCATGGTAGCTCGGGGATCTCTAGCTGGCGGCTGGTTGTTGAGGAGGTACATGCTGGCTGCGGTCACCGCGGCCTGTGGCGTCTTGGGGACTATGTTGCCCCGTGTATCGACTATCATAGAGCTGAAGTCGAGGACCTTTGCAGCTTCTATGCGTTCTTGCTCGGTGAGATGGGCCATCCGAGATCACATCTTGTTTGCGAGGTACTCGTTGCCCTTTAAGGAGGATCCTCCGTGGGAGGAGAGCCCAGCATGTCGAAGGCTCGACTCGTCTGCCGCCTTTTTGCGTGCCTCGAGTTGCACGATTGTTTGCACTTGGCGCTTGAATTCTTCCTTCAGGAGCCAGTGGTATCCCATTAGCAGTTCTTGCAGAGATCCGAAGGGTAGAGGGTTGCCTCGTAGGGCATCGCGGCAGCGATCCCACTCTTGTTCATTGAGCTTGATCACGACGCGTTCGCCGGTTTGCTCGTTTATTATGGTTGGAGGTTCGCCTGCTCCTCCATTGTTAACGGGGTGTCATTGCCACCGTTGCCGCCGTTGCCACCGTTGCCGCCATTAGGCGGGTCAGTTCTATTGCCATGGTTGCCCGTGTTGTCGCGATTGGCGGAGGTGTCGCCCGCGTTGATGACGGTGCACATGAAGTGGTTGAGGAAGCTTTCGCTGACCGTGTTCTCGACTGTTGTCGGGGCGTTGAGCTTGCTAAGGGTGCCGGTAGATGGAGGGAACCACGATGCTGGAGCTGTTGGAGATATGCCCAAGAGGCAATAATAAAGTGGTTATTATCATGTCTTCACACTTATGATAAATGTTTACATACCATGCTATAATTGTATTGACCGGAAACATTAATACTTGTGTGATTTGTAAACTAAAATAAGAGTCCCTAGTAAAGCCTCTTGTTAAACTAGCTTGTTGGTTAATATATGATCATTGTTTCCTGATCATGAACATAGAGATGTTATTAACAACAGGATCATATCGTTAGGAGAATGATATGGTGGACATACTCCTATAGACAAGCGTAGCATAAAGATCAAGTCATTTCAATAGTTCAATTGCTATATGCTTTCTGATACATAGTAACCTAATTCCTTCGACCATGAGATCATGCATATTGCCTTTACTGGATGGATGCTTTGATGTCATCAAACACCACACCGTAACAGGGTGGCTATAAAAGTGGCATTGGGTGTTCGGAAAGTATTGGTTGAAACACATGGATCAAGAGTGGGATTTGTCCATCCACATGACGGATAGATATACTCTGGGCCCTCTCGGTGAAATGTCATCCAATTAGCTTGCAAGCATGTGACTTGGTCACAAGGGATCACATATCACGGGAACGAGAAAAGAGTACTTATCAGTAACGAGGTTGAACTAGGTATGCAGAGATACCGACGATCATAACCTCGGATAAGTAACATATCGTGAGACAAAGGGAAATTGGTATCGTATGTAAGTGGTTCATTCGATCGCAAAGTAATCGTAGAAATATGTGGGAGCCATATGAATTTCCAGATTCCTCTATTGGTTATTGTTCGGAGAAGTGTCTCGATCATGTCCGCATAATTCACGAACCGTAGGGAGACACACTTAAGGATTCGACGTTGTTTGAGTAGTTATGGTATTATGAGAAAGAGACCGAATGTTGTTCGGAGTCTCGGATGGGATCCGGGATATCACGAGGTGATCCGGAATGGTCCGGAGAATAAGATTCATATAAGGAAAGTCCCGTTTCGGAGTTCGGGAATGATTCCGGTGTTTCCATCGGGAACATTCTAGAAGGTCCCGAATTGTCCGGCACTCCGGAGGGGGAAGGGTACTTGAATGTGTCATTACATGTTGGAATGATTGCATCATGTACTAAGTGTTCTTGCTGTCCCAAATAAAGGATTAAATTGAATCCTAAATTGAAAAAGTCAAACGGCTAGTTTGAAAGTCAAACGGCAGTTTTTGGGAAGTGGGAGGAGAGGAGGAAACCGACTTGAGGGAGGAGTCCTCCTCCCCAAGCCGGCGCCCCACCTAGGCCGAGTTGGGGAGGGACTCCACTCCCTCCCCTTGGCCGGCCAGCCCCTCCCACCTATATAAGGAGGGGCAGGGCTCCCTCCCAATACACACAAGTTTCCTATCCTCTAAACTAAACCCTAGATCTAGACCCCGGTTTAGAGCTATTCGGTTTAGAGCCTTCTAATTGGTTTAGAGCCCTCTAATTGGTGTGTCTAATTACTAGACCACTAATAGCCTCTCTCATAAGCTCCACCATACTCGCACCGGCTTAAGGCGAAGCCCTGCGGGATTTCCCCTCTACCTCCGGTACCACGCCGTTGTGCTGCCGGAATCGCGAGGAGAGTGCTACAACCTCCGCTGCCTGCTGGAACAAGGGAGAGGAAGGTCTTCGTCGAGTACCGAACGTGTGACCGACTGCGGGAGCGCTGCGGGAACGCGGCGCCGGAAGGATCGTCTACGCGATCTTGAGATCGGGAAGAGTACGACTACATCACCCACGAGAATCTGCTCTCGTTAAACACTTTGGAATCTTCGAGGGTGAGTTATTCCATCGACTCGTTGCTACAATCTAGTAGATAGATCTTGGCTTGTTTGTTTGTATGCGATAGAAAATTTTTGTTTTCCATGCTACGAACCCCTACAGTGGTATCAGAGCCGTGTCTATATGTAGATCTGTTGCACGAGTAGAACACAATGGTCATTGTGGGCGTTGATGCTTTTATTGTAGATTGCTTTGCGTGTACTTTGCATCTTGCGGTATGTTGGGATGAAGCGGCCCGGGCTAACCTTACATGACATCGTTCATGAGACTTGCTCCACGCTTGACATGCAACTTGTATTGCATAAGTGGCTTTGCGGGTGCCTGTTTCTCCTAGCATAGTTAAGATCCAATTTACAACGGGTAATCAACAATGCTAGTATCAATGTTGTGGTTCTTGTTCGTAGGTTAGAACGACACTTATTGAAAGCCCCAAGCCACGTAAAATATGCAAAGAAAGTAGAGGCGTCTAACTTTGTTTTGCAGGGGTGTGCAGTGATGTGATATGGCCATGATTGTGATTATATTTGATGTATGCAATGTTCCTTATTGTAAGTTGGCAACCGGCAGGAGCCATATGGTTGTCTTTAATTTCTGTTAAGACCTGCGTGTCTATTCAAAATAGTTGTAATAGTTGATGCTGGTGGACGACAACCATGAAGAAGCATCATTGACCTTGATGCTATGCCGGTGATGATGGAGATCATGTTCATGCTTGAAGATGGAGATCGAAAGCACAAAGAAGAAAGGCCATATCATATCACATATTATGAATTGCCTGTGATGTTAATCCTTTATGCATCTTGTATTGCTTAGTAGACGACGGTAGCATTATAAGATGATCCCTCATGCACATAAATTTCAAGTTCTAAAGTGTTCACCCTTAGTATGCACCGTTGCCAAAGCTTGCTGCTTCGAAGCACCACGTGATGATCGGGTGTCTTTGATTCCGCGGGTGAATACAACGTAAGCAAGCCAGATTTGCTTATGCGGTAGCTAAGGTTTGATCTTGACGAGCCTAGCATGTACAGACATGGCCTCAGGAACACGGATTACCGAAAGGTAGAGCATGAGTCATATAGTAGATATGATGAACATGTTGATTGTTCGCCATTGAAGCTATATCAACTCTCGTGATGATCGGTTTTGATGTGGTGGATTTGGTTCGTGTGATCACTAAAACAATGTGAGGGATATTGTTTTGAGTGGGAGTTCACTTAGATTAATTTAATTATTAATTAGAACTCAATTTATCATAAACTAAATCAAAGTGAATTTGCATAGTTGTTGTAGTCATTGGCATCCGTTTACCACCTTGCGCTTAGTTATAATTGAGATGATAGAACTATAGAATTCTGGTTAGATACTTTACGAACTGGTATCGTATTGTTTTAAGTGTTAATCTAAAGTTTAAAAGTCCTATTGCAAACTTTCAGTAAGTTCCGGTTACTCCATGAAGTTTAATAATTAGTATTAAATCAAGAGTAACAATTCCAAGTGTTAGTATATAAGTATCATGTTTGTATCCATGATTCTTGATATTCAAAGGATTCCCTTAATATCAAGGTTATCTAGGATCTGAAAGAGTTGTTTCAGAAACCATAATGTGTGGAAGATATTGTGATATCTGAAACGAAGTTTTGGTTGCAACATGATAGAGTATAATATGGCAAAAGTCATGTTCTCATATTTGATGAGAATTTGCAAAAGGTTGGAGACACTAGTTGTCCTAATCGTCCAAAAGGATTTGGAAAGCAACATTATACTCATGATTCACCGCTATAAGCTTAAAAGTAGCTTGATCATGGACGATTCCATGATAAGGGTGAATATTTGATGAAGGTAAAATGTTTACTACACCAAGAGATTACTAAAGAAAGGAATTTGAAAGAACACCAAATATTTGATGATGGTGATCTACTTCAAAGTGCAAGTCCAAAGACATTGGTATTTAAATATACACGCTTTGGACTATATGTCATATGTATGACTCCACTATTGATATTGATAGATTCTTTCAAATAGAAAAGGAAATATTGAAAGAGAATCTCATAAATATATGGCAGAAAAGAAAAGACTAGAATTGTTCAGTTTAAGTATATAGATGATATACATGTTATGGCTATATTCTTTGCTTATTAAACAATGTGGTTCTTAAGTATTTAATACTGAATTTGTTGGTGTGAATCGTCATACGAAACAACACAATTCATGAACTACAATGGCCTAAGTAACTAGCAAAAGAATATGTGATGATGTTCATCGAGAACAAAATAAAGGGTTATTGTGTTGCTTGTTAAACATCAAAGCTTGCCTTCAAAGATTTGTTTTATCAGGTATTATGAGAACAAAAGGATTGTTCAAATAATTGCCGTAATCCATAAAAGATGGATGATTCGCAAATCACGTTGGAGACATCATATCCATAAAACTAGTGCTAAAATGTCGAAAGACAAATTGATTGAAAGATCACTTAGGAAGTGACATCGCTGTTTGAATTATATTGGAAAGAAAACATGAAGAAAATCCATATGGATGGAATTTTGGAGTCTATTTGATTTTGATCAAATAACGCTTGTGAAACTTTCCTAGAGATAATTAAAACTTCGTTCATAGGCCAAAAAGGGAACGAATGACTAGCTAATTGGAACTTGTACATATTGTTGTACGAAGTCCATTATGTGTAGTCAAGAGCGATGGATTTCAACTTCATATGCTTTCTCCGAAAATTTGAGTGAATATATGAATATTTACTTAATAAGGATGAAGTATGAAACATTTGAAAAGTTCAAAGACTTTCAAGATGAAGTGCAAAATCATTGTAACAAGAATATAAACAGTTTATGATAAAGATCATAAAGGAAGATATTTGAGTTACAAGTTTAGCATAATACCTAAGATTTAAGGAATCGTTCCGTGGATTTGCATTTCCCGAAACACCATAAGTGTATGGAGCGTTCGAGATATGTAATTAAACCTTGTTTGACATGGTAAGATCAAAGGTATAATTTATAAAACTGCCATTATATTTTAAAGATTAAAAGTTTTAGAGATTACCGTTTTTCCACTGAAAAGAGCTCCATCATAATCCGTTGAAATGACACCATATAAAGTTATGGTTTGGGATAAAACCCAAGTTGTCCTTTCTTAAACATTGGTATGCTATGCATAAGAAAGATGTTTGCAACCAAAGTCGGATGAACCTGTCTTTGTATGACTATTAAGTATTCCTCCATAAACACCGGAGACAAAAGTGTTTGTTGCTTAGAACGTCAAGTTTCTTTTGGAAGGAATTTTTCGTGAAAAGTTAAGTGGGAGGACAATAGAACTTTGATAGGGTTAAAAGAACCTTAGCTATATGTGCAGAATTGCGCAGCGCCGAAAAGTGTTTCGGAGGCAGCAACAATGCTCATGGTTCACGTACCTCAAAAGGTTGTGGTCACGGAGATCCAAGTTCCTATTGAAACAAGTAGGTCGGATGAACAATCAAATACCAAGATTTGAGGGTTGAATCATTATTTGAGAATAATAAACCGACTACATGCAAAGAAGCGATGATGGGCCCTGACTCCGTCAAATGGCTTGAAGCCATAAAATCCGTGATAGTTCCATACACGAGAAATCAAGTTTTGAACTTGAAGGACCCTCGAGAAAGGTGTAAGACCTTACAGTTGTGTCTGGATCTATAAAGAAATAGACATGGATGTTTTACATCTATGAAATAGTCGACATGTTGGGAAAGAGTTCACAACAATGTTCAAAGGTTGACTATGACAAGATTTGATCTATCATAGTGATATTTAGTCTAGACGGATTAATGTAGCAACCACTACATATAATTTGTTATATGGTAGTTGAATAAACAAAACAAGTTCTTCTAAGAGAATCGTTACCTAGGACATGTGCATAAACACGGTCCATAGGGTTTTGTTAATTCAAAGGATGCTAAAAAGCATATGCAAACTTCAATGGTTAGAGTGAGCATAGCGGAGTTGGAATCTTCACTATGATGAAACTGTTAAAAGGGTTTAATTTCATCAGAGACAATGAAGATGCTTGCATTTGCAAGAAATTAAGTGGGAGCGCTAAGACATGTTTCTAATACATTATGTGGAAGACATATTGTTGATTGGAAATAATGTATCTTTTATTAACACATATTAAGAATTTCATCCCGATGAAAGACTTAGGCAAAACCCAAATATTTGGCATCAATAGACGCTAATATGGTTGTGCCAGAAGTACATAGATAAGATATTGAATGAGTTCAATATAGAAACTACAAGAGAAGGTTCTTGTCGCACAGAAAGGATTGAATGAGTTCAATATTGATGATATATTCAAGTGTATTGACATTTGGTAAAGTGAAACAAATAATCAAGTATAGATTGATACTTGATGTATGAAATCACAAAGAGTATTTATATCAATCATACTGTGATATGTACAAATCCAGATATGTCCTATGCTCTAAATGTTGAGAGCATATACCAGAATGATTCATAAGATGATCATTGGACGATAGTAAGGATATTCTTATGTTTTTTTGAAAGAACTAAGAATATATTATTTGTAGAAGTGACTAATAGATGGTTAGTTCATTGTAAAAGTACTACATTGATACTAGCTTTGTCACAAAGTACAAATTAAGTTTATCTCAATCTAAAACTAAGGGTGGCACAATATAATGGAAAGTGAGTTCCATAATGGATTTGGATGATTTCCAAAGTTAAGACATTGTGACAGATACTACAACAAAAGGCTAAGTATATGACTGCTATTATAGCAGCAAAAGAGGGCATTTGTGTCAAGTAGTTTGTTATCAAACTAGGTGTAGTTCACAGCGGGATAATACTATGAAGATATATTGTGCGACAATATTGTCAACAGGTTTTAACCCCAAAGAGCTAAAGGTCACACCGAAAGACTAAATTTATACAAAGCCATCTCATTAGAGAATGAGTGATGCGTAGAGACGCAAAGACATGCAATTACACACGGACCTGGAAGTGTCAGATCCGGAGATCAGTTGACCACTAGCAATTGTGTACATACAACACTGGAAAGCCATAGGTGTTATATACACAAAGGTTCGAAACTAGATTATTGACTCTAGTGCAAGTGGGAGACTGTTGGAGATATGCCCAAGAGGCAATAATAAAGTGGTTATTATCATGTCTTCACACTTATGATAAATGTTTACATACCATGCTATAATTGTATTGACCGGAAACATTAATACTTGTGTGATTTGTAAACTAAAATAAGAGTCCCTAGTAAAGCCTCTTGTTAAACTAGCTTGTTGGTTAATATATGATCATTGTTTCCTGATCATGAACATAGAGATGTTATTAACAACAGGATCATATCGTTAGGAGAATGATATGGTGGACATACTCCTATAGACAAGCGTAGCATAAAGATCAAGTCATTTCAATAGTTCAATTGCTATATGCTTTCTGATACATAGTAACCTAATTCCTTCGACCATGAGATCATGCATATTGCCTTTACTGGATGGATGCTTTGATGTCATCAAACACCACACCGTAACAGGGTGGCTATAAAAGTGGCATTGGGTGTTCGGAAAGTATTGGTTGAAACACATGGATCAAGAGTGGGATTTGTCCATCCACATGACGGATAGATATACTCTGGGCCCTCTCGGTGAAATGTCATCCAATTAGCTTGCAAGCATGTGACTTGGTCACAAGGGATCACATATCACGGGAACGAGAAAAGAGTACTTATCAGTAACGAGGTTGAACTAGGTATGCAGAGATACCGACGATCATAACCTCGGATAAGTAACATATCGTGAGACAAAGGGAAATTGGTATCGTATGTAAGTGGTTCATTCGATCGCAAAGTAATCGTAGAAATATGTGGGAGCCATATGAATTTCCAGATTCCTCTATTGGTTATTGTTCGGAGAAGTGTCTCGATCATGTCCGCATAATTCACGAACCGTAGGGAGACACACTTAAGGATTCGACGTTGTTTGAGTAGTTATGGTATTATGAGAAAGAGACCGAATGTTGTTCGGAGTCTCGGATGGGATCCGGGATATCACGAGGTGATCCGGAATGGTCCGGAGAATAAGATTCATATAAGGAAAGTCCCGTTTCGGAGTTCGGGAATGATTCCGGTGTTTCCATCGGGAACATTCTAGAAGGTCCCGAATTGTCCGGCACTCCGGAGGGGGAAGGGTACTTGAATGTGTCATTACATGTTGGAATGATTGCATCATGTACTAAGTGTTCTTGCTGTCCCAAATAAAGGATTAAATTGAATCCTAAATTGAAAAAGTCAAACGGCTAGTTTGAAAGTCAAACGGCAGTTTTTGGGAAGTGGGAGGAGAGGAGGAAACCGACTTGAGGGAGGAGTCCTCCTCCCCAAGCCGGCGCCCCACCTAGGCCGAGTTGGGGAGGGACTCCACTCCCTCCCCTTGGCCGGCCAGCCCCTCCCACCTATATAAGGAGGGGCAGGGCTCCCTCCCAATACACACAAGTTTCCTATCCTCTAAACTAAACCCTAGATCTAGACCCCGGTTTAGAGCTATTCGGTTTAGAGCCTTCTAATTGGTTTAGAGCCCTCTAATTGGTGTGTCTAATTACTAGACCACTAATAGCCTCTCTCATAAGCTCCACCATACTCGCACCGGCTTAAGGCGAAGCCCTGCGGGATTTCCCCTCTACCTCCGGTACCACGCCGTTGTGCTGCCGGAATCGCGAGGAGAGTGCTACAACCTCCGCTGCCTGCTGGAACAAGGGAGAGGAAGGTCTTCGTCGAGTACCGAACGTGTGACCGACTGCGGGAGCGCTGCGGGAACGCGGCGCCGGAAGGATCGTCTACGCGATCTTGAGATCGGGAAGAGTACGACTACATCACCCACGAGAATCTGCTCTCGTTAAACACTTTGGAATCTTCGAGGGTGAGTTATTCCATCGACTCGTTGCTACAATCTAGTAGATAGATCTTGGCTTGTTTGTTTGTATGCGATAGAAAATTTTTGTTTTCCATGCTACGAACCCCTACAGGAGCAATCGATGGTATCGCCGGTTGGTCAGGCATGCGAAGCATGCCCATCTGACCGACTTGGAAGCGGAAGCTCCCGATCGCCAGGCTGATTCCGTCGCCCACAGACTCGAAAGCCGGGCGAGTGGCCGGCGTGTGGACAGTGAAGTCGAATGCGCCGAAGAGCTGGCGAATCTCCGCTATTGTGGAGTTGTAGATCGCGGTTGATGGGGCCGAAGAAGCCGCAACATCAGCACTCCCAATTCCCACAGATGGCGCCAATTGACGAGGGTTTAACTCGTCAATGCCCATCGTTATGGACTCGGGTTTTGGAGAAGGAGGGAGCGCTGGAGACATCTATCGGCTAGCAAACAAGCACACAGGAGACTCGAAGATTTACCCAGGTTTAGGCCTCGTAGAGGTCCCTACTCATGCTTGTCTGCTCGTGGAATTATCAAAGGAATCAAAGATTACAATGGTGCGCAGATGCAATCTGGCGAGGGTTGTGGAAACTAGGGTTGCGTGTGTCCTCCTCACCGCCCCCTCCTAGCCTTTATATAGATAGGCTAGGTCTCGGGTAGCAGGTCGAGTCGGTTATAGGTTAGGGTTTTCCCCTTTGAACTTTCTATCTTTAGCTTCTTCTTGTTCTTCAAGCAATCGAGAGTCCGTAGGTTACTCGAGTTCTTCATTTGGGCCTTGGCGACACCGTGGGCCTCTACGTATTCAGGCCGTATATACCAAGCTCGAGTACCTATAGGGTATACCCATGTCAATAGCAGCAAGTTGAAGAGTTGAGTTTTTGGTGCTCACACACTACTAATCCGGCTTAGGAAGAAGCAACATAGAAATAAATAACAAATACAGAAGACAACAAATATTACTAAGGCAGTCCCCGAGTTACTGCTCGAGGTGCCAAGATTTCATTGATAAACTCATTGCCAGCATACATACCGACATATGAGAAACTCGGATACACACACTTCTTTGTTAAGTGTAGAATGGACGAAGTAGGGCTACATTCCATGGACGCTTAGATTCCTCACTAGACCCATCTGCCTTGTTCTTCTCCTGTGGTTGTGCATCAATGAGATAATAAGAGTCATTGTGCAATGCTTTGCTCACAATGAATGGCCCTTCCCATGGGGGGATAACTTATGCATGCCAGTAGTACGTTGTACCAGCCGGAGTACCAGATCACCT
Organism: Avena sativa; assembly: GCA_916181665.1. NCBI lineage: Eukaryota > Viridiplantae > Streptophyta > Magnoliopsida > Poales > Poaceae > Avena > Avena sativa. The sequence goes on along the minus strand of OV702295.1, from coordinate 449,411,832 downwards.
TCCCGGAAGACTCCGGGGTTTACTTTCCGGCTATGATAGCGTCGGAGATTTTGCTGATATATGGAGGATCTGGACAATGCCAATTCTCTCGCTTCTTCCAGCAGATCAACATCATTTTGCCGGGCTTCTCGCACTTCGGCTTCTGTGTATTGGGTGACCCTAGGCGAGTCATGCTCTGTGTCGGCTGGTAATACAGCTTCTGCCCCATATACCACAAAATGGCGTATAGCCTGTAGATCGATTCGGAGTTGTTCTTAAACTCCACAGTACCGCTGGTAGTTCTTCTATCCAGCACCCCGCTGATCTTTGCAGCGGCTCAATGAGCCGGGGTTTTATCCCGGATAAAACTAATCCGTTGGATCTTTCCACTTGTCCGTTCGATGCGGGGTGGGATACTGAGGCAACATCCAGCCGGATCTTTTTATCCTAGCAGAATCGCGCTAATGCTCCTTTAGCAAAATTGGTGTCGTTATCTATTATGATACTGTGAGGGTAGCCATATCTTAGGATGATATCTTTGAGGAATGTCACAACTGTAGCTCCATCACATTTTCTTATTGGCTTTACTTCAATCCATTTTGTAAACTTGTCAACCATAACCAAGATATGGGTCATGTTTCCTCTCGCCGGCTTAAATGGGCCAACCATATCCAAACACCATACAGCAAATGGCCAGGTAATTGGTATGGTCTTGAGCTCCGACATTGGCATGTGTGTCTTGGTAGCATACCTCTGACAACCATTGTATTTTCTTACTAGATCCTCTGCTTGCTCCAAGGCACTTGGCCAGTAAAACCCATGCCGGAAAGCTTTTGCTACTAAGGCTCTAGATGAGGCATGATGCCCACATTCCCCTTGATGTATATCTCGGAGGATGTCAAGCCCTTCTTCCGGGTCAACACGCCGTTGCAGGACATTCATGACACTCCTCTTGTATAGCTTGGCATTGATAATCGTGTATGCCGTTGCCTGCCTCTGAATTTGCCTTGAAAGCACTTCTTCATTGGGCAAAGATCCATCCTTCAGGAACTGGAATATGGGCAGTGCCCAAGCTGGTATAGCTCGCACTGGAAACACATCCTCGTCAATTTCCATTTGATCTACCGACATAACCTCAGCCGGATCACGCTACGTAGTCCCCGGGTTTTGCGAAGCAGTCCCCGGGTTTCCTGAACCACTTCCTACATCAATGTGCATGGGCGCAGCTTCCGACTCCTGATTTGCCGGGATATAGATTGACTCAGATTCTGGGGATGGCCTGATAGATGGCTTTCTGAGGTGCTCTAGTGCTACACCTGGTGGAATCGCTTGTCGGGTTGATCCGAGTTTTGACAGTACGTCGGTAGCCTCATTTTCCAGCCGTGGTACATGGTGAAACTCGCATCCCTCAAAGTATCCTGATATCTTTTGCACATGAAATCTGTACAATGCCATGTTTGCATCCAGAGCATCCCATTGCCCTGAAACTTGCTGAACTGCCAAATCCGAGCCACCAAAGCACTGGATCCGATGTATTCCAATTTCTTTTGCCACTTTGAGCCCATGCACAAGTGCTTCATACTCTGCAACATTGTTTGATGCTGTGAAGTGGATCTGCAGCACATACTTCAGCTGGTCTTTCTTGGGTGAGGTAAGCACAACTCCGGCGCCTAACCCGGTTTTTGTTTTTGATCCGTCAAAATGCATTCTCCAGTAATTCGGATCTGGCAACAGTGGCTCGTATTCCATCTCGGCCCAATCCACGAAAAATTCGGCCACACCCTGAGACTTGATCGCATCTCTCCTGTCGTATTGTGGAGCATAAGGGGCTAGCTCGATTGCCCATTTTATGATCCGGCCGCTTGCATCCTTGTTGCTCATTATTTCAGATATGGGTGCTTCACATATCACTTTTATGGGGTGCTCTTCAAAATAATGCTTTAGCTTCTTAGCTTCCATATACACACCATATGCCATCTTCTGATAGTGAGGATAGTTTTGCTTTGATGCTGATAATACCTCGCTCAGGTAATAGACTGGCCTTTGCACTGACTTACCCCCTTCGTCACTCTCTACCACTACTACTGCACTTACAACTTGGTTGGTTGCGGCTATGTAGAGCAACATTGGCTCTTTCGATAGTGGAGAGGCTAACACTGGAGCAGTAGCTAACATTTTCTTTAACTGGATGAAGGCTTCATTGGCCTGCGGCATCCATACGAACTTGTCCGACTTTTTCATTAGTTGATAGAGAGGCAATGCCTTTTCTCCCAACCGGCATACAAACCGACTTAAGGATGCCAGACAACCAGTGAACTTCTGGACATCGTTAAGACACTTCGGCAATTCCATTCGCTCTATGGCTCAGATTTTAGTTGGGTTAGCTTCGATACCTCGGCTGGAGATAAGAAATCCGAGTAATTTTCTAGCCGGGACACCGAAGGTACACTTCTCCGGGTTAAGCTTCATTCAGAACCTCCTTAGGTTCACGAATGTTTGCCTGATATAATCAAGGAGCGTTTTGCTTTCCTTGGTTTTTATAACCACATCATCCACATACACTTGCACATTTCGGCCAATTTGGTCGTGTAAACATTTTTGCATACATCTTTGGTACGTTGCCCCTGCATTACGTAAACCAAAAGGCATAGTGCGATAGCAATAAGCCCCGTACGGGGTAATAAACGCAGTCTTTATTTGATCATTCGGGTTCAGAGGTATCTGGTGGAAACCAGAATATGCGTCTATGAATGACAATAACTCACACCCAGCAGTAGAATCTATGACCTGATCTATCCTTGGCAGTGGGAATGGATCTTTTGGACACGCCTTATTCAGGTTCGTGTAATCGATGGACATACGCCATACCACTGCCACATTCGGATCATCTTTCTTCTTTTCCACCAGCACTGGATTAGATAGCCAATCCGGGTAAAGCACTTCCATGATGAACCCGGCTGCGAGGAGCCGAGCTGTCTCATCTCTAATGACTTTTCTCCTATCTTTGGCGAAGCGGCGGAGAGGTTGCTTCACCGGCTTTGCTCCGGGTCTCACATTTAAAGAGTGCTCGGCCAACTCCCTCGGAACACCTTGCAAGTCCTGTGTGGACCAAGCAAAAATATCCCGATTCTCACGAAGGAAGTTGACGAGCTCACTTTCCTATTTCTCATTTAACCCGGCACCAATTGTTACGGTGCGCTCTGGGAACAGATCATCAACAGGTACTTTCTTTGTATCCTTTGCTGCTTGAAATGAGACACTTCCATGCGGGTTACTCAGCGCCGGCATATACTGCTGCGCAGACTGAGCCAATGCCGCTACTTCCTGGATCTTTCTCTTTTCTAGTGCAATCACGAGTGACTCGGCCAGGTTAGACCCGGCTGATGCACTCTCAATGGAACGTCGAAAATCCCCAGCTATGGTAATTACTCCATTTGGCCCAGGCAACTTCATCTTCAAGTAACTGATGTGAGTACTTATCATGAATTTGTTCAGGGCTGGCTTGCCGAGCAACGCGTGATATGCGCTTTCTAAGTTCACAACTTCAAACTCCAAATTCTCAGTTCGGCAGTTATCTCTTGTGCCGAATAACACGTCAACCCGGACTTTGCCAATGGGTTCACAGAAGATACCAGGCACAATGTCATGGAAAGTTGTCCTTGCGGCTTGGAGCATGTTCTCCGAGATACCCAACTTGCGCATCATATCCACGTACATAATATTGATGCTGCTGCCATTGTCAATCAGCACCTTAGAAAACCTCACGTTGATATTTGGTCCGATGAACGTTGGGTCCAGCACCAATGCATACGAACCAGGGCTCGGCATGAGCTTGGGATGGTCCTTGATACTCCAGGTAATTTCCTGATCCGACCAAGGCATATACCTCGTTACTGCTGGCATAACCGCATTCACTTCCATATGTCGACGTTGCAAGCTTTTTCTATCCGTTTCCTCCGTGGTAAACACACAGTAACTCTGGTGATGCTCTCTGTATTCATTTCTCCCCTCATTGCCGGGATACCTTTGATCTGGCTGATGTTGGTTTTCCACCTGATGCACTGCATCCCTTCTTTCATGATTCTCATACCTCGGCGGAGGTGGTGGTAACATTAACTGTTGCGTATTTGCTCCGGAGAGAAACTGCTGCCGAGGTAACTCATGTCGAGGTTGATCGCTCTGAGGTGCCTGAGCATTCCCCGAGCCATTTTGCTCTATCTTCCTCATCCACTCACATTGCCGGGTTGTATGACCCGCCGGTTACTCGGATTTGGCGTGTGAAATTTGCACGGCTGATCCAGCATTGCCTCATACGTATACCTCAGCCGGTCTTTCCTTTCTTGCCACTGTCTCTTTTGTTCGGGCGTCCAAGTTTTCTTGCCATCATTTCTTGGTGTCCACTGTTGCCCTCTAGTTTTCTGATGCTGATTACTCCCTGCTCCGGGTTGATCTTGGTTTACAGCAGCAACTTGTTGCAAACTGTACCTATAATCCGGTCTATCATCTCTTCTCTTACCCCAGTAATCATTTTGTCGGGATGATCCGGCTCCATCTCGCTGGTAGTACTCCTCATTTGATTCGTTTGACACAAGCCGGGGTTGAGTCGGATCACCCAAAGCATACGAATCAGCAATCCGGATTGTCTCTACCAGTGTAGTTGGCATATCCCTTTGTAACTTTTGCCACATCATGCTTGCATATCTACACCCTTGTGCAAACCAAGCTATGGCCTGAGACTCAATCATGCCTTCACATGAGTTTCTCACGGTGCACTAGCGGGTTAGGAACTCCCGGTCTGTTTCATTTGGTCTCTGCTTGCACATTGCTAGGGTCTGTGGCCTATTCGGCCTCTGACACGTGCTCGAGAAGTTAACATTTCCTCAAAATCGATCCAGCAGTTGATACTACCGGGTGGTAAATTGTTTAACCATACCCTTGCTGGCCCCTCTAGCATCTGAGGTACGTATCTCACTGCCCATCTCAAATTGCCTGTCGCAATTTTCACTGTCGTTGCGTAGTTGATTAACCAATCCTCCGTCTTGGTGCTGCCGTCATATGTTTTCGTGCCTTTAGGTAACTGGAAGTTAGGTACCGGAGGCTCTTTCATGATCCGGGGCCCAAAGCACGCTGGACCCAGAGGACCTTGCCCCTCAATTAGCTCCGACCTATAGAGCCGATCCAGTTTTAACCTGGCATCATCAGGCATCAAGTTCCTGCTTCCCAATCTTGACCCTATCACATGAAGATCTGGCCTATGGTATCCTGCATTCACCATTTCTGAATCACCATCATTGTATCTGTCTTGCTCTTGTTGAGCACAATTTTGCCACATACCCTGGCTGGCATTCTGCTCTTGCCGAGGTACACTCTGCTGCTGCTATTGCCGAGGTAGGTTTTGCCCTGCACCCGCCGAGTTACGCTGTTCGGCATTGCCATTTTCAGCGTTCCTCTGACCGGCATTGCCTTGGTCGTGGTTACCTCGGCCAGCTTCACCTCGGCTGACACTTTGTCGATCCTCATTTCCTTGCACTGCCTTTCCTTTCCCTGCCCTTGCCGGGTCATATGGGACTATCTATTTGTTTCTCCTTGCCGAGGTTACCACTTCCTCTCTTCTAGGGCCATCATGAGGGGATGATGCAGCTCCAGCAGATTTCTCCGGGTTACCTACTGCTGAATAAAGGACCTTGGAAACCCCGGCTCTTGTCGGGTTAGCCCTGTGCAACTCTTCATTCTGTCTGTTAGCGATCCGAACTAACTCGTTGACCCTCTCCTGCTGTCTTTGCCGGGCTTCACCCGTCAAACCTTCTAACTCGGATGCAGCTGCATCTGCTGCTCTGAGGTTCTTTGCCGGGGTGTTGTACTTTGGCAGCCCCATGGACAAAATGTTCTCTGATTCCTCAACTCTAGTCTCACCCTCTTTGTTCATTTCACTGATGAGGTTTCTCCCTTTTACTTTTACTGCATCTACCTTATTTGCTCTTGCGTACTCACGCAGCGTCATCTTCAACGACTGCTGAGCCATGGCTATCTTTTTCGCACCCTCTAGTATTTTCTGCCTAGTTTCCTATAGCTCGGCTTGTGCTTGAGCCGGATCTACCACAGGTGCTATGGGGCTTGCCAAGCTATCTATTGTTTGCTGCGGCACATTCTCTGGCCTCTCTAGTGGAGGACCTCTACTTTTCCTGGGCACCTTGGGTGTTACCTCCGGATCTAGTGTCGGGTCCTTGCTCGTGCCAGCGTCAGGCATTGTCATCATCACCTCAGCACGATCAGGAGAGCGAGTGATACGCACACCATGAGCCACGCTAAGGGGTGGCTCGCCTCCTTCAACGACGTGCTGCGGGTGAACGCATGACACATCGACGCCGACGTAGATCCTGTGGGCGCCAAGCTTGATGAAGAGGCCATTGCATGGTGGAGGTCGCTTGCCGAAGCTACCAGCATTGTCGCTGACGTAGTTCAGCGCTCCAAAGCGCTGAACGAGCCCAGAGACGATGCGCTCGCAGTTGCCGATGATGCTTCCCGTTCGGATCTTCACTCCTGCTAGCGCCTCTAGCCCCACGGTGGGCGCCAACTATCGTGGTGGTGTCAGGGTAGATGCCATCGATAGGCTAAAGGTGGGGCCAATATGCACTAGAGGAATCCAGGGAGAGATAGTGTGGTGATTCTGAAGGAAATATGCCCTGAGAGGCAATAATAAAGTTGTTATTATGTATTCCTTATATATGATAGATATTTATTTTGCATGCTAGAATTGTATTGATCGGAAACATCAATACATGTGTGTTTAATAAACAAAAAGGGTTCCTAGTTATGCCTCTCTTATAGACTAGCTTGTTGATTAACAAGATGATCAAGGTTTCCTGATCATGGACATTGGATGTTGTTAATAACAAGGTCACAGCATTTGTGAAATGATGTGATGAACATTCATCCGAAGTATAACATTACGATCAAGTCATTATGTTTACATTGCTATAACATCATACGGAGTAATCTTTATCCTTAGACCATGAGATCATGTTAATTGCTAACACCGGAAGATTATCTTGATAACATCAAATGTCACACCGTAACAGGGTGACTATAAAGATGGGTTTAGTGCTAAGAAGGTGTTATGTTGAGGCTCATGGATCAAGAGTGGAATTTGTCAATCCCGATGACAGATAGATATACTCTGGGCCCTCTCGGTGATATCACATTGAGATAGCTTGCAAGCAAGTGATGTGATCACTAGAATGTTATATCACGGGAACGAGAAAAGGGTGCATGTCGGTAACGAGATCAAACTACGTATTTGGATACCGATGATCGAATCTCGGACATGTATTATATCAAGAGACAAAGGGATTAAATGACAAGCGTTAAAGGTTCTCACGATCACAGAAGTCATCGTTGAATATGCAGGAGTTGGTATGGACCTCCAGGTCCCGCTTCTGATTATTGATCTGAGAGGAGTCTCAATCATGTCTGCATTATTCGCGAACCATAGGGTGACACACTTAAGAGTTACTGGACACCATTTTGGAGCACTTATGTTTCAGACGAAAGAATTGCAAAGCGCAGGAATTGTTTCGATAGAAACCGGAAATTGTTTCGGGTGAAATTGTAGAAAGTGGTTCTGCATGTGATATTGAAATATTGCAAGGGGTTATATGTGAATGTTTGTTAATTAAATTAGTTAAAAAAATTCTGAATAAATTTAATAAAAGAGTTTTATTGAATGAGAGAGCATTAAACTTAGAGAATTTAATGAATATAAAGTGGGGACTTTAAAAGGGAATGTGAAGAGGCATTTTAATGTGGAGGGGTTACCACCACATGAATGGAGGAGGTGAAGGGTCACCTCCCCCATGCGCCGACCATGGGGAGGGGCACCCCCCCTCCTCCTATAAAAGGCCCCCCTCTTCCTCCTTCTTCCTCACACCTCCTCGTGAAGGATCTCTCTCCCCCTCTAGAATTATTCCCCCATGGTCTCGGATTAGCGAGATACATGTTCCCGGTGGCATTTCGTCTGGAAGGAGTTGCTGCTTCCGCTAGATTGCTGGAGCGAGGAGGTGGAGGTTGTCCGGTGGCTTGAACGTGTGTGTGAGTACGGATGCGCTGCTGAGTTACGGCGCTCGGACTTCCACACGATCTTGAGATCGGCAAGTGTACGACTATATCAACCATGAGTTCCTACTCATTAACAAAACTTGTTGTCTTCGAGGGTAAGTTCTCGATGGATGTATGTCCACCCGTTGCTCTATACCTAGTAGATAGATCTTGGCGTGTAGTTCTCATCGTAGGAAATTTTTTGTTTTCTATGCTACGGACCCAACAGTGGTATCAGAGTCTGATCGATGCGTAGGTGCTTTGCACGGGTAGTACACATATGTTTATATGTGGGCGATGATGATCATGTTATTGCATCTTCTATGTATTTTGGATATTGGTGGCATAGTGGGATGAAGCGGCCCGGACCAACCTTACATGTCATCGTACATGAGACCGGTTCCACGACTGACATGCAACTAGTTTTGCATAAGTGGCTGGCGGGTGTCTGTCTCTCCTACTATAGTCAATATCTGATTTACAACGAGTAGCTAATAACTTGGTTATCCTCGTTGTGGTCCATGTTCATAGGTAAGAACGGTTCTATCTCCGAAAGCCCTAAGCCACGTAAAACTTGCAATTGATAAATTAGAGGCGTCTAGTTTAGATCGTTGTTGGGCTAGTGTATTGATATGGTATTGTTGTAAGTAGATGTATGATAGATACTCTTACAACACATTCAACGTGTAAGTTCCATAGACCTTGGCCTTACACACAAAGGAATGATAGATATCATACCACGATGCAAATGATAGAGATCAAATGCATGAACCATATCATCTCACTTTACACATTAGATGTTAGCATCTTATACTGCTAGTTTGGCGCTTTCTGTAGCATTGTAAGATGATCCATCATTTAGATATCAAGATAAAAATGTGTTCTTCCTTGAGTATGCACCGTTCTGTGGATCGTGTTTCGAGACATCACGTGATGATCGGGTGTACTCGAATCTACGCTTTCATATGAACGGGCGTAAGACAGTTTTACACACGCGAATACTAAGGTTCTTACTTGGCGAGCCTAGCATGTACAGACATGGCCTCGGAACACGGACCGAAAGGTTAAGCATGGGTCATATAGTTGATGTGATGCCCATATAGATGCTCGCCTTTGAAGCTACACCGACTCACGTGATGATCGGACTTGGTGTAGTGGATTTGGTTCATGTAATCACCAAAAGGACACGAGGGATGTCGTTTTTGAGTGGGAGTTCATTAGTAATTTGGATTAGTTGAACGCACTCTATCATAAACTTAGTCTAAATAAACTTTACAAATTCTGTTGTAGATGGCACCACCTGCTTTTAATTTCAATGTGTTCATGGAGAAAGAGAAACTTGCTGCGAATGGTAGCAACTTCACCAACTGGGCTATGAATTTGAGGATTCTCCTCACTGCTGCACAAAAGCAATATGTGCTAGATGTGCCGCTAGGCCCCCCACCAGCTCCTGATGCCCCTGACGAGGAAAAGAATGTTTATGTGACTCGTCAGGAGGACCACAACTTAGTTCATTGCGGCATACTGTATGGGCTAGAGCCAGAACTTCGAAAGCGTTTCGAAAACGGCAATGCTTTTGATACCATGGGAGAATTGAAAATGATTTTTGATACCCATGCTGCCGTAGAGAGTTATACTGCTACTGAAAAGTTCTTTAGCTGCATGATGGAGGAGAACAGCTCCGTTAGTGAGCATGTACTCAAAATGTCTGGGTACGCCGATAAGCTTGTGTCCTTGGGAATAACGATTCCCATTGACTTAGGCATACATCGTGTTCTCCAAACTCTGCCACCTAGCTACAAGAGCTTCATGATGAACTATAATATGCAGGGCATGAAGAAGTCTCTTCCCGAGCTTCTGTCAATGCTTAAGACTGCAGGAGTGGAGATTAGGAAAGAACATCAAGTGTTGATGATCAATAGGACCACCGGTTTCAAGAAGGACAAGAAAGGCAAGCACAAGGGAAAGAAGGGTGGCAAATCTGTTGCCGCACCTAAAAAGAAACCCCGAGTTGGCCGTAAGTCTGACACCGAGTGTTACTATTGCAAGGGGACTGGCCATTGGAAGCGCAATTGCCCCAAGTATTTGGCGGACAAGAAGTCCGGCAAGGCAAACAAAGGTATATGTGATATACATGTTATTGATGTGTACTTGACTAGTACTCGCAGTAGCACCTGGGTATTTGATACAAGATCGGTTGCTAATATATGTAACTCGGTTCAGGGGCTGCGGAACAAGCGACAACTAGCAAGGGATGAGGTCAGGATGTGGGACGGTAATGGATCAAGAGTTGATGTGATCGCCGTCAGGACGCTACCTCTCCATATGCCATCGAGATTAGTTATAAACCTAAATAATTGTTATTTGGTGCCTGCACTGAGCATGAACATTGTATTCGGATCGTGTTTGATGCAAAGTGGTTATTCCTTTAAATCTGAAAACAATGGTTGTTCGATTTATAAGAATGATATCTTTTATGGTCATGCACCTGTGTTGAATGGTTTATTTTTGTTGGATCTCGATAGTAATATTATGCATATTCATAATGTTAATGCTAAAAAGATTAAACTTGATAATGATATATCTGCATATATGTGGCACTGCCGTCTAGGTCATATTGGCGTTAAACGCATGAAGAAACTCCATTCTGATGGACTTTTGGAATCACTTGATTTTGAATCATTTGATACATGTGAGCCATGCCTTATGGGCAAGATGACTAGAACGCCGTTTTTCGGTTCAATGGAACGGGCGACAGATTTATTGGAAATCATACATACTGATGTGTGTGGACCAATGAGTGTGTCGGCGCGAGGTGGATATCGTTATTTTGTTACTTTCACGGATGATTTGAGTATATACGGGTATATCTATTTGATGAAACACAAGTCTGAAACCTTTGAAAATTTCAAGAAATTTCAGAATGAAGTGGAAAATCATCATAATAGAAAGATCAAATTTCTGCGGTCTGACTATGGAGGTGAGTATCTAAGTTACGAGTTTAGCACACACATGAAAGAGTGTGGAATATTTTCACAACTCACGCCTGCCGGAACACCACAACGTAATGGTGTGTCGGAATGTTGTAATCGTACTTTATTAGATATGGTTCGATCTATGATGTCTCTGACTGACTTGCCACTGTCATTTTGGGGTTATGCACTAGAAACATCTGCATTCACTTTAAATCGGGCACCATCTAAATCCGTTGAAACGACACCGTCTGAATTATGGTTTGGAAACAAACCTAAGTTGTCATTTCTTAAAGTTTGGGGATGCGATGTTTATGTGAAGAAACTTCAACCGGATAAACTCGAACCCAAAGCGGAAAAATGCGTCTTCATAGGATACCCTAAGGAAACGATTGGGTATACCTTCTATCACAGATCTGAGGGCAAGGTTTTTGTTGCCAAGAATGGATCCTTTCTTGACAAGGAGTTTCTCGCGAAAGGTGTGAGTAGTCAGAAGGTAGAACTCGAAGAGGTTATTGAAGAGAGAGCTAATGATATTGATCATGAAACTTCGAAAGAGGACACTACCGAACCTCGCAGGTCAAGCAGGACACGTGCAGCTCCTAAACTGTACGACAATCCTGTTGTGAATTTCATGGTTGATGAAATGGATGACCCTGCGACGTATGAAGAAGCGATGATGAACCCGGATTCAAACAAATGGCTAGAAGCCATGAAATCCGAGATGGAATCCATGTACGAGAACCAGGTTTGGACCTTGGTGGACTTACCTCACGATCGAAAGGCCGTTGAGAATAAATGGATTTTCAAAAGAAAAACTGATGATGATGGTAATGTGACCATCTATAAGGCTCGACTTGTCGCAAAGGGGTTTCGACAAATTCAAGGAGTTGACTACGATGAGACATTCTCTCCCGTAGCGATGCTTAAGTCGGTTAGGATTATGTTAGCAATTGTTGCATATTTTGATTATGAAATATGGCAGATGGATGTCAAAACTGCGTTCCTCAATGGTAATATTGAAGAAGAGTTGTATATGATATAACCTAAGGGTTTTGTCGATCCTAAGGATGCTAATAAGGTATGCAAACTTCAGCGATCCATCTATGGATTGAAGCAAGCATCCCGGAGTTGGAATCTCCGCTTTGATGAGGTGATCAAAGAGTTTGGATTTGTCCAAACTTATGGAGAGGCTTGTATTTACAAGAAAGTGAGTGGGAGCAATGTGGCATTTCTAATATTATATGTGGATGACATATTATTGATTGGAAATGATATAGATCTTTTAAACGGTGTTAAAAGTTATCTAAACAGCAAATTTTCGATGAAAGACCTTGGTGAAGCGTCATATATATGAGACATTAAAATCTATAGAGATAGATCAAGGCGCCTAATTGGGTTATCGCAGAGTACATACCTTGATAAGATATTAAAGAAGTTTAATATGGACGAAAGTAAGAAGGGGTTCTTACCTATGTTGCAAGGCAAGACATTGAGTAAGACTCAAAGTCCGGCTACGACGGAAGAAAGAGAGATGATGGATAAAATCCCCTATGCCTCGGCCATAGGCTCCATAATGTATGCCATGCTATGTACAAGACCGGATGTGGCACATGCTATTAGTTTGTCTAGTAGGTACCAATCTGATCCAGGTTTAGAACACTGGATAGCGGTCAAGAACATCCTCAAGTACTTAAGAAGAACTAGGGATATGTTTCTTATATACAGAGGTGAAGAAGAGCTAGTCGCTAAGTGTTATGTCGATACTAGCTTTGACACCGATCCAGATGACTCTAAGTCTCAATCCGGGTACGTATTTCTATTGAACGGAGCAACAGTTAGTTGGAGGAGTTCCAAACAACCTATGGTGGCTGGATCAACGACGGAGGCGGAATATGTTGCTGCTTCAGAAGCGGCACAGGAAGCGGTTTGGATGAAAGAGTTCATTACGGAACTAGGTGTGGTTCCTAGTGCATTGGACCCGATGGTGATCTATTGTGACAACAGTGGAGCCATAGCCAATGCCAAGGAACCGAGGTCTCACAAGAATTCCAAGCATATTAAGCGCCGGTTTCACTCCATCCGCGAACATGTCAAGGATGGAGATATAAAGATTTGTAAAGTACACACGGACCTAAATGTAGCAGATCCGCTGACTAAAGCTCTCCCTAGGGCAAAACATGATCAACACCAAAACTCCATGGGTGTTAGATTTATCACTATGTGAACTAGATTATTGTCTCTAGTGCAAGTGGGAGACTGAAGGAAATATGCCCTGAGAGGCAATAATAAAGTTGTTATTATGTATTCCTTATATATGATAGATGTTTATTTTGCATGCTAGAATTGTATTGATCGGAAACATCTGTGTTTAATAAACAAAAAGGGTTCCTAGTTATGCCTCTCTTATAGACTAGCTTGTTGATTAACAAGATGATCAAGGTTTCCTGATCATGGACATTGGATGTTGTTAATAACAAGGTCACAGCATTTGTGAAATGATGTGATGAACATTCATCCGAAGTATAGCATTACGATCAAGTCATTATGTTTACATTGCTATAACATCATATGAAGTAATCTTTATCCTTAGACCATGAGATCATGTTAATTGCTAACACCGGAAGAGTATCTTGATAACATCAAACATCACACCAGAACAGGGTGACTATAAAGATGGGTCCAGTGCTACGAAGGTGTTATGTTGAGGCTCATGGATCAAGAGTGGAATTTGTCAATCCCGATGACGGATAGATATACTCTGGGCCCTCTCGGTGATATCACATTGAGATAGCTTGCAAGCAAGTGATGTGATCACTAGAATGTTATATCACGGGAACGAGAAAAGGGTGCATGTCGGTAACGAGATCAAACTACGTATTTGGATACCGATGATCGAATCTCGGACATGTATTATATCAAGAGACAAAGGGATTAAATGACAAGCGTTAAAGGTTCTCACGATCACAGAAGTCATCGTTGAATATGCAGGAGTTGGTATGGACCTCCAGGTCCCGCTTCTGATTATTGATCTGAGAGGAGTCTCAATCATGTCTGCATTATTCGCGAACCATAGGGTGACACACTTAAGAGTTACTGGACACCATTTTGGAGCACTTATGTTTCAGACGAAAGAATTGCAAAGCGCAGGAATTGTTTCGATAGAAACCGGAAATTGTTTCGGGTGAAATTGTAGAAAGTGGTTCTGCATGTGATATTGAAATATTGCAAGGGGTTATATGTGAATGTTTGTTAATTAAATTAGTTAAAAAAATTCTGAATAAATTTAATAAAAGAGTTTTATTGAATGAGAGAGCATTAAACTTAGAGAATTTAATGAATTTAAAGTGGGGACTTTAAAAGGGAATGTGAAGAGGCATTTTAATGTGGAGGGGTTACCACCACATGAATGGAGGAGGTGAAGGGTCACCTCCCCCATGCGCCGGCCATGGGGAGGGGCACCCCCCCTCCTCCTATAAAAGGCCCCCCTCTTCCTCCTTCTTCCTCACACCTCCTTGTGAAGGATCTCTCTCCCCCTCTAGAACTATTCCCCCATGGTCTCGGATTAGCGAGATACATGTTCCCAGTGGCATTTCGTCTGGAATGAGTTGTTGCTTCCGCTGGATCGCTGGAGCGAGGAGGTGGAGGTTGTCTGGTGGCTTGAACATGTGTGCGAGTACGGATGCGCTGCTGAGTTGTGGCGCTCGGACTTCCACACGATCTTGAGATCGGCAAGTGTATGACTACATCAACCACGAGTTCCTACTCGTTAACAAAACTCGTTGTCTTCGAGGGTAAGTTCTCGATGGATGTATGTCCACCCGTTGCTCTGTACCTAGTAGATAGATCTTGGCGTGTAGTTCTTATCGTAGGAATTTTTTTGTTTTCTATGTTGCGGACCCAACAGATTCCACACACAGATGCATTGTATTCTCCAAGACCACTAGGTTTACAGATGCTCCTTGAGCTGTATTGGGGAGAGGAGGAAGAAGAAGCTCTCTTACTCTCACCACCACCTATCTCCCACTGAACAAACTACTCCCGCGCTCGCCAGCCAGCCCCAACTACAGAGGCCCTAGTGCCCCTTATAAAGGGGAGGCTAGGTCTCCAGTTAGGGCATACGTGGAGGCATATTCCTGGGAATATGCCTCTTCCAAAATAGCAAACTGACCGGGTCTCGTTTTGCCATCGTAATCCATGCAGAGGCTACGTAAGCCTCTGCAGCGCCAGCGCCAGCGTCAGCTGAAATAGGGTGCGTCACCTTTGTCGGCCACGCCTCACTGGTCCCTCCCTCTGTTCGCTTCGCTCACGCTCCTGCGCACAGAGGTCACCTTTTGACCAGCGAGATACCTTTCTTCTCTTGCAAGCCTGGTATAACCCGGCCCCGTGGGTACCTGCATACAAGTTATGAATAACCTGCCGGCATACGACATACGTCGGCCGGGACACAGTCAGGTGGACATCCTCCGGTCCGGGTTACTCCGTAAGTCGGCCTGCCTTGAGGTGACCCGGCCAGCTTTCGCTTTGACCTTGCCATACCTCGGCTAACCCGGCCTTTATACCCCGGTGTTACCCTACCCGGGGGTATCCCCCCAACACCTTGCCTTGTTGAAGATATTTCTGGTATTGATCTTAATGCTTCTTCATTTGAGAACACTTGATCCTTCTTTCTTGCTTCTTATGCCTAACTTAAAGGCGTTAAAGAAAAGTACTTATTGGGAGACAACCAAAAAGTTTTAGATGAGTCTTGGAAGTTATTACTTCAGTAATAACCGCTCCTTATCCTTTTTATTTGCTTTTTGTGCCAAGAGTAACCTCTAATGAGAGAGAAGTAATGATTGGAAAAGTTGCTGTCCCAAAACAGATTTCTGTGCTTCACCGTAAAAATTCGTGTAAAATATCTGAACGTCTTTTTGAGGCGTGAACTTTTGTGCTTATGCCCCAGGTTGTTATCTAACTTTCTTTAGTTCAAAACTTTATGATTTGAGCAACAGAAGGTCTTCGAAAAAATTCGTCTTTACCTGCTGGTCTGTTTTGATAGATTTCTTTTATTTTCTGCATTTGCTTCTTGTTGGTTCCTTTTTGAGTTCTTTTGGGGAATTGAGCTTTTTGAGGGAAGTGCTACAGTAGCTAGTATTCTAATGGAAGTTTATTTGGTGTTATAACTGAACCTTAAGACCTATTATCTTGAGTGCACTAATGTTGCTAATAAAGATTGTGTGAAGTTTTGTATGAAGGAAAAAAATTCAGGTGTATGGAAGGAATGAGTAATGAGATGAAGGATGGACTAAAGCTCAAGCTTAGGGATGCCACGCGTGTCACCCCAAGAAATATTCAAGAAGTACAAGCGTCAAAGCTTGGGGATACCCAAGGCATCCCCTTTTTCATCAATAAAAATCTCAGGTTTCTTCCAAACGCTTCATTTTTATTGTTTCATGCACGGTTGTGTTGTTCTTGGAGCGTCTTATTTTTCGTTTTCGTTTTGGTTTTTCGTTTGCTTTGGTTTTCTTAGTTTGCTGAATAAATTTATTGGACCCCCTCTTTCATACATTGGTTTGCAAATAGTTTGGTTTGGATTGGAAAAGAGTAGGAAAGTTCATACTTATGTGGTAAAAAGAGCTTGTTTTTTACTGTGGCCTATGCTTTGTCATGCCATGCTTGATATTGTTTTGGCTTTATGCTTAGTATTCTTTGTTGTAGCATGACTTGTTATAAACAATTGAGATTGCTTAATGTGCCTTGGATGAATCATGCGTTGTTTTAGCATATTAAAGCATAGTATAGTGGTATTCTCCTTTGATGCTTTATTTGGGTTAACTTAGCGCATCCTCACACCATGTTATGACTATCTCAAGTCACCATAAGCCTTTATGATCCTTTAGTTTTTAACTTGTAGTATCACTTTATGCTTTGATCAATGATGTTTTGTCGCTCTGCATGATTATGGCCATTATTGCTCTCTTAGTTTGTCGCTCCTAGACTTTTGCTAGCCTCCACAACCAAGTATGAGTTCCACTCATGCATCCAACTCCCTAAACCAAGTTATTCCAAAGAGTCCAGCATACCTACCTACTAGCTTATGCTATTCCAAGTATATTCATGCTTTTGTTTACCTTCCAAATTAAACTTGTTATGAGAAAACTAGTGATTAAAGCTCTCACGAACTTGATGGCACACTTTACTTTTTGCATCTAATAAACTTGAACCATTGGGTCCTTCTTTGTTGCGTATATGCTTGCGCTTTATAAGTTGAAATTAGCAGAACCATGTTTCATGGGGAACGCTTTCAACATTGCACTCGTACTTTGTACCCCGTTGATATCATGTTCTTTTGCTTATGGATCCCGGCGGTGTGAAATAAAAGTGGAACTTGTAAGACCATGGAGTTTGTATGTGTGTTAGAGAAATGCCTGGGCCGCTAGCCTAAGCCATGCCTAATCATGGTGGAAACTTGCAGCATCACCATAATGAGCACTCTATGAAGCATCCTCAATAAAAACCTATGCAAATAGCAAATAAAAAGATCGCTGAGATGCTCATTGTCTGCTTGCCTTGTCATTTTGATTATGGGATAGCTCCTGTATCATGTGCAAGGGGTACCCCGTTGGCGGTTCTTTATGATACACATGTACTTACAAAGAAAAGAGCTTACTCGTGACTAAAGTTGAGTAGCATGAGGTTCGGTCTTCGTAAGTAAGGGGCATGATATTTTGGTTTATAACTTGTCAAGCATATCCTCTTAGTTGTGTCACTTTAACCTTAATCACCTTAAAGATGCTTATGATAGGGGCAATGAGAGCTGAAAGCTATAAGCACCATAATTTTTGGAAGCTCTTTATGAGACTTGAATCCCTACTTCCTTTTATAAAGGCCTTTCTTCCACTATTATATTGAGTCTCCACCTTCTATCTTTATGCACCTACTTTGAGAGCATAGTGGCCATTCTTAGTTCTATGTGCATTGTCCCAAGACTAGTTGATTGATGCATAACTTGATATTGCTTGTTTTAAACTATTTGTATCTAGTCACTCTTATGAATTTTGAAGGTGTCCTATGCATTTATGTTTTGCTACTCTATGAGGGACAAGCTGAATACTATTATGCTATGTTTTCTTTATGTGAAACAAACAAACGTCTTGCAAAGCATTTTTATTCATGAATCTTTTGTTTGTACCTTTTCATGTTGCATCATAGTTTCTTTGTCTTATTGCTAGAACTTTGTCTTTCATGTTATGATTGAAGTACTATGATCCCAGCTTTGAATGTTTTACAAATACTTTGATCAAGTCTTTGATGGTGCATGTCACTTCAAAAATTATTCTTTCTTTTTATCACTTACCTACTCAAGGACGAGCAAGAGTTAAGCTTGGGGATGTTGATACATTGCAAATGTATCTATAATTTTTGATGTTCCATGCTTGGTTTTATCTACTTTCTTGTGTTTTGTCCACACTTTGGAGTACTTTTCATATGATTTCTTGGACTAACCTATTAACAAGAGACACAGTGCCAGCTGCTTGTTTTCTGCTGTTTTTGGTTCTAGGAGAGTCAGAAAATGAATATTCTCGGAATTGGACGGGACAAAAGCCAAAGTGCCTATTTTTTTCGGAAGTCATCAGATGCCAGAATACGAGACGAAGAAGGGCTGGGGGCCGGCCACACCACCTGGCCGCGCGGTCAGGCCTAGCCCGCGCCAGGGGGTGGTCTGGCCGACCCCAGCACCCCCTCGGCCTCTCCTTCCGCCTATAAGATGCCCTCGGGACGAAAACCCTAAGTACCCGATCAAAAATCCACGAAAGAGTCTGTAGCCGCCGTCATCTCCATCCCTAGATCGGGAGGGATCTGAAGCTCTTCCCGGCACCCTGCCAGAGAGGGGAATTCACCCTGGAGGCCTTCTTCATCATCATGCAAGCCTCCGGTGTGATGCGTGAGTAGTTCATCCTTGGACTACTGATCCATGTAGTAGCTAGATGGCTGGTTCTCCTCCTTTGTGCTTTCATGTCTAGATCTTGTGAGCTCTGTTCATGATCAAGATCATCTATTTGTAATTCTGCATGTTGTGTTTGCGGGGATCCGATGGATATTGAGATGCTATTTCAGATTGATTATTGATTCTATCATGTCTTTGTTATTTGTGATCTTTTATGCTTTCCGTTGTTAGTAGCTATCTTGGCCAAGTAGATGCTAGCAACTCCAAGAGTTAGTATTTATGATCGATAGTGGGTTCATGCCTCTGGTAATCTGGGGAAGTGACAGAAATCTCTAAGGTACTAGATGTGTTGTTGCTACTAGGGAGAAAACAACAATCCTTTGTTCATAGAACAATCATATTGTTTACATTACACGCAATTTGTAAAGAAATAATCTGTTGCTTGCAACTTAATACTGGAGGGGGTCCGGATGATAACCTGAAGGTGGATTATTAGTCATGGATGCAGTTGGATGGCGATCTATGTATAATGTTGTAATGCCCAATCAAGTTCCAAAGGAGTCAAGATGATTAGTATATGCATGTATTGCTTTCTCGATGTTTGTCAATTGCCCCCGCTGTAATTTGTTCACCTCACATGTTATCTATCTTAAGGAGAGCCACCTCTAGTGAACTATGGATCCCGGTCCTTTCTTTTACATACAATCTATAAACTGTTTACTGCTTTGTGTTTACTTTCTGCGAACTTTTACTTCCTTCCATTCGATACGTTTAATCCTTTGTTTTTAGCAAAACCAGTGAGATTGACAACCTCATCGCAAGTTGGGGACAGAGTTCTGTGGTTGTGTTGTGTAGGTCTCCACGTTGCTGCTGGCACCGGTAGTGCGCCCTGCCAACGTTCAGCTAGCTACACCTTTGGGGTGTTTCCTTGCTCCTACTAGATTGATAACCTTGGTTTCGTACTGAGGGAAAACTTGTTGTTGTGTTCATCATACCTTCCTCTTGGGGTTCCCCAACGAGCTCGGTATATTTTGGGCCATCATCAGGACACTCCCGCACCAATGATCGACAGAGGGACCTGGATGGCCATGTGACCCCTGTGCGTTCCACGAAGATCTTTCATTGTTTGAACCGGGACAGTCGTGTCTTATTCCCTTTGTCACTCAATACTTGCATTGCCCGAGATTTGATCAATGACATCACTATGTCATGTTCAATCTCGTTACTGAACAATGCTACTTGACTCGTTCCGATAAGTGATATCCATGTGATCGAATCACGCGCTGCACATCTATTGGATACAACTTCTCCGAGTGGGCCCTTAAGTATCTTCCTGTCACATGGACGGACAAATCCCGCTCTTGACATATATTGCCTCAACGGTTTCCTCTGAATACCCGAACACACCTTTATAACCACCGTATTACCAGATGGCGTTTGATGATATCAAAGCACTCTCAGGAGACAGTGATTGATATAGCCTCACGGTCTAAGGAATAGTCTACGAGGATCCATTTCTAATCATCGTAACTTGAACTTCGTGACATGATCGGGTCACGATGGTTAGGTTGGGTATTGGTTCATCATCTCATTCTCTGAATGAGATGACCTCATTTCCAACTGGCATAAATGCCACATGATCAGGAAACATGATCATCTGTTGACCAATGAACCAGTGACTAGAGTTTCACTGGGAACCCCTGGTTGTTTGTATATCACACGTGTATTGATGTTTCCACTCAATATAGTTATAGCATGATATAAAACTTAATCATAAACTATATGAAATATGATAATAGTCCTTACTACTATTTGTCTCTAGGGCATATTTCCAACAAATAGGAAGTTCCTCCAAAAGTGCAAGGGAGGATAGGCTTACCCACTTATTTAGCTTTTACCTTTCCTTCAACAAATTGCGAAGCTTCAATATCTAGCTCGATTACGTAGCAATGTGCAAACATGGTTAAAATATCTTCCTTTATTAATGCTTCTGCCTTTTGTACACGCTCTTCTTTAGTTTTTCTTATTTGTGTTTCCTCTTCCAGCTCCTTTAGAAATAATTCTTTCTCTTTGCGTTGATCCTCAAGTTGTCGAGCCATTATATGTTTTCTCACCATCCTTGGAAAACAGCATATGGGGGTACCTCCCTTATTGTCTCGATAGGGGCTATAATTATTTGATCTTCTTCAACAAGTGGCTCAGGTGGCAGAATATAATGAAGCCAATCCTTTTTTGGAGCTTCAGTATGTTCTGTGAAAGACTGAAGGATTAGAAAGATAATATCATCATCAAGTTGCAGTTCATTAGCAGTTTCTTTTACCTTACCGGAGTCTTTATAAGCATTGAGACAATCATATTCAGTTTCTATACCTCCTTCGCCTCCTACATCAAATTTCCATGTTTCTCTATTACTGTGAATTCGTTCTAAAAGTTCCCAAGCTTTTATTATAGTTAACTCTATGAAATAACCTCCTGAATTCGTGTCAAGCTCATGTTTAATTTCTTGATTAAGTCCTCCATAGAAAATATAAAAAACATACCATTTTGGTAAATCATGATGGGGACATTTGTGAAGTAGAGACTTGTACCTTTTGTAGGCTCTTACCAAACCTTCACCTAGGCGGTTCTTGAAGTTTGTGATTGCCCTCCTTACTTCAGCAGTTTTTACCTTGGGAAAGAATCGAGACACAAATTCTCCTTTAAGTTTTTCCCAGGTATTAATTTTCTCTGCATAGCAAATTCTATACCAAGCCAAAGCAGTGTTGGTTAGAGATTGGCTAAATAGTTTAAGTTTTAATTTTTCATCAGAATAGCCTCTCAATTTAAGAGTACAACATAGCTCGATAAAATGCATTAAATGATTATAAGGATCCTCATCGGGATCATCTCCTGCAAAAGTATTCTCTTTAATAATAGCGATAAAATGAGGGTTGACCTCGTGCTTTGGTTCGCTCCCACTCGGAAATTCTTTTACTAATCCTCTATTAAATTTCCCGATGTATTTAGTAGCATCGAGCTAATTAATCAGTCTGAGTGCAGTCATGGTGTACCTGAAACTAGTAAACAACTTTAGTAAAACAATGAGTAAAATAAGTAACTAAGAACAAATACCAAAAGAGATTAGCTCCCCAGCAACAGCGCCAGAAGATAGCTTGATGACTACAAGTGCACAAACCAATTGTAGCTAGTTTCGAAGTAAAGATATCAAACCCACAGAGAGCTATTGATAAAGGTCTTTATGCCCCTCGTTACTATCTACCAAAGTATACTTGTAAGCTGTCTTTGATCTCAAGTAAAGGGTGTTTAAAAGGTTTATGGTTGATTGCAAAAAAGTAATCAAAACAAGTAAAGCGATTGTGTGAAAGCGTGGTTGAACTCAATAGGGCTAAAACATTCTCGGGGATGTAGGATACACCACTAGCATAGTATTATTGTTATATGCAACCAAGATAACATACTTCTTGTGTCATGATATGTGTGGAGAGCCAAGTGTGAGGTCACCTCTAAATAGCCACTGCGATGTCTGAGAGCAATCCGCCATACAAACCACCATAATTAAGGGTTTCCCCATAGATATCGTAATTATCTTAGGGAGTCTCTCTTTAATCCCCCTTTGACATTGTAGGTTACGAGCCGGCACCAATCTGTCATGGGGCATTCCGGGTACGCTTCCAAGACACGTCCAAAGTGTTTCTCCCTCCATTTAGTCTCAAAGGCAAGTGATATGCGGCCGCCTACACATACCATCTAAAGAGAGAGATCAAACACAAATCATAATTATATCATAGACAAACAAGTCATACGAACACAAGAATAGATCATCTTTATTATAAGTTCATAATTGTGCTAGGGTTTCTCCATCTCCCCAAGAACAAATGAAATACTCACTCATGGAAGCAATCAACAATATCATCATAATTAAATAAATGGATTAAAGTACCGGTAGATCTAATGCAAACCACAATTGGATCTAGAATTACAAAAAGATCTAATAGATGAAAGATGGATTAATGGTGGTGATGAAGATGCAGTGGTTGATGATGAAGAGGATGATGCGTTGTCCTCCAATAATCCATGGATCAGCAGGGATTTTACCCCGGCCAAGTTCCTCCTTCAGATCCGTCTCAGATATGGTGTTTCGTGGTTTCTGGTGGCTGTGAATATCGGATCTCCCTCTCGTTTTTGCCAGGGAGAAATATTTGACGAGGTGGTCGCAATGGCAGCTGGTACGGGTGGACGGTACGGGCGGGCTCCCTCGTACCAGTGGTCGTTAACCACACGGATGCCTCCTTTGAGATTGATATTCTTCTAAGGTACGAAGGAAATTTTATAAAATAATTTTTATCACTTAGAAACATCATATAATTATACAATATGACAGCTATAATTGATATGTTCATATATGACTCCATGATTTGGGGTCCTGTTGAAACAAGAACAAAATAGCGCATGTAGGCGCGGTGAAATACAAAAATCCCTACTCTATTTATACAAAAACAAAAGGTAAATATGCTTCAATTTTGGACGCATCAGTTATCTTCATGCAACAAAAAGAGCCATCAAATCCTATTTAATCACTGCCCAAAAAGTTTGATAGAATTCCGCAGGCAACCCATCAGGTCGTGGCGCCTTGTTATGTTCCATGGAACCTATAGCCTCATATACATCTTGTTCAGAAAACATACTAGTTAAAATTTTATTTTCTTCAGTCGATACCTGAGGAATATCATGAATTATATCATTTATAAGAGTGAATCCATTGGGAGTCGGCTCCCGAAACATCCCCTTATAGTATTCAGTGATAAATATTTTCAAATTCTCCTCTCCTATAATTGTTCCTTCCTCTTGTTCAAGTTGGAATATTTTCTTCTTTCTATGTTTGTCAGATGAAAGTATTTAGTATTATTTCCTCCTTCCTGCACATGTTTAACCTTGGTACGCTGAGTCCACTTAAACTCTTCATCACGCCGAAGTTTGTTTACTTATTCATTTGCATCTCGCAGATCCTTTCTTTCATTTTCAGAGAGAGGAGATGTTTCAGCATTTATATCCAATTCATCAATGATGGATAATAGTCTCTTCTTCTCTTTCTTGTACTTTCCACTTTGGTTTTTCACCCATCCGCGAAGAAATCTACGTAAATGTTGTATTTTCTTCTGCCACTATTCAATAGGCGTGTCACCATGTGTCACTGATGCCCATTCGGTTGCCACAGGATTGTAGAAGCCATCTTGATGCAACCAAGCTCGAAGGAGAATCTCGGATTATTTCCCAAATATGCCTGAACCCCTAAGTCAATCAGAAATGGTGTATGATCCTATTAGGATATAAGAAAACTCCTCACTGTACCGATGGCATTTATGGATTGCTCTTTACATCAGCCAGCCAAGGGTACAATCCAATGGTGGGTCGCAGTCTAGATATTGTTCTCTAAAGGAAAAAAATAAGATAATGGGTTGCAAAAGCAAAGGTCCATTAGAGCTATAGCCTGGATCATCCTCGAACCAATAGATCAATCTAGACAGCACACGGTTTTATTAACACATTCATCTGAACTTTGCGACTAAATATTTGTTCTGCTTTAACAAAAAAAAGGTGATCTTATAAGTTTCAGTAGTATAACTACTCCCAAGAAAAAAGATGCAAGCGGACGCAAATACCCATAAGATGGGATTTAGGGAGGTTTAACATTGACGAAATCATCATGGACGACCGTCACTACCAACGTGGCAGCACAGGTTGGTTCTCAAGTGAGAACGCCTGGTTGCATTTGTTCGACTCATACGGGAGACCTGTGAGATTTGTTTTTGCTGTGCGCACCACGACAGTTGTTAATTTTGCTTGTTTGGTTAATCAGCTAATTAAAAAAATACGTATTCAAATTTCTCGAACTTCCTTTTTGTTATGACAGGAATTTCTCATGATTTCAAAGTCGTCTTCTTGTACTAGGACTAAACTGCTCTCGGATAAGTTTGAAATAACATAAAAATGGATGCGAAAGCAACAGGGACAGTTTTCCCTTTCTTTTTTATTCGCCGGACTAATAGTAAAATGGAAGATGGATGCGGGCTGTGATAACTCCATTGACAAAAGTCAGAAACAAATACTTTGCTGTGTCTTGCTCATGACGCTGCCTTCGCTCCCTGCAAAAAAAAATGACACTGCCTTCGCTTTGACTTCTGTGACATGTATTTCAGGATATAAATCCATCCTCCCTCTGATTCTATCTTGAAGCGAATCTACAAGGGAATAACCTCTTATTATTAAGAAAAACAACGTTTTATTTCGATTTTTTCTCTGCTTGCATTGTGCACTACCACATGAACAATCTTGACTTTGTAATGTCAGTTTCAGTGTTGTGTTACCGATGGGCGCTGCACAAGATTCGTCCGTAACAAGATTCCATCTTGCTTCCTTGGCAGGATCGATGGATGGAGCTAGTAGTCGGCGATGACGTGCAAGAGACCGCCACTCACTCCTCCAAGCTAATAACCAAAGGAATACTATTACCGGCCATCTGTCCTTTTTCTTCTTTCAACGTATCACGCATTCAAATTTTTTTCCAGTACACATACATGTTCTACTCTAGCATTAATATTGCACTTTCCAGCAGGAGTGCAATAAATGTTCTGTAAAAAGGCTAAACGTTTTCTTTGCGCCAGATTATCCTCTAAAATGGTGAAACGACCTGCATTTTATTTCCAATAATAATAAAGAAAATACTAGGAATGGTTACGAATTGTGCAAGCCGATGGTTTCACCGTGAGCTGAAACGATGTATACTTTCTCCGATCCAAACCTGTCACTTTCCTCAATCGAGGATCACAGAACCATAAATTCCGAGCGCGTTTAGTTGATGACCAAAACAGATATGGGATTGGACCATTCTTTTTTTATGTTGCTTGTGTTTGGTTGTAGGGTATGTGTGGATGGAGACCCACTTCATCCCTCAAAATCGGCCGGACCACTGGGCCACCTTCTTCTAATCCATGCCGCATGTCGCTGATTTTCTCCCCACACTGATTCCATGTTGCTTCCTTGGCAAGTGAACACCTTGCCGGAGGGAATCGATGGATGGAACCGTCGCCGTCGAAGGACACCGCCATTCTCTCGTCCACCCCACATGGACCAGTCAGAGATCTGCTGCCCTCTTATCTGCTCTATAGAGAGCACCGATCCTGTCATATCCCAAAATTTTCAAAATTTTGAAATGTGACAAAATTAAAACAAAATGAAGAATCAAACCCTTAGAAATTCAGAGGGAGCAAAAAACCTTTTGACTATTTAATATAACTCCTTCAAAACAAAAGTTAAATAAAACAATTTTGTTTGTGAAGTTGCGTGCATGTTTTCAAAACCTCAAAATCATGAAGCATGCATGGTTGCATTTAAAAAAAATAAAAAAAATACCATTTCTTCTCAAAACCCTAAAAGTTGAAATGACCACTTAACAACACAAGACTATGGATATATTCCATTACAAAAGAACTTCTAAGTGAGCTAAAAAGATAAACAGCGAAATTATAAAACCATAGAAATTAGTTTAACTCTATTTAAAGCTCTATATAAAATGTTCTGAAACTTATAAGATAAGGAGAAAAGAAATAAGAAAAATGATATAATAAACTTATGTGGGCTTAGGTGCCATATTAAATTTTTTTTAAAATAGTGCCAATGTGCAATATATTTGAAATTGCGAAAAAGTTTGAACCAAATCGAGATTTAATTCAATTGATAAAAATAGAAAAACGGGAAAGAAAAAGGAAAAAAGATTCGAAATAAGAAAAAAAAAGAAAAAAAAACAGCATCAGCCCAAAGCCCAAAGCCCACCAACTCCCTTGTCCCTCTATTGTTTTTTCTTTTATTTTCTTCTTTTATTTCCATCTTGGGCTGAATTTTGTTGGCCAATCTAACCAATCGAGCGAGCATGGTCGTTGTCTTCCTCGTGGAGAATGTACATAGACTGTACATTACAGCCATGGAAGCCCCACCTCATCCCCTCCTCTTCAAGGGCATTCATGACTCCGAAACGACTCGCCATCAACACGAAAAATCTTTAGAATCCAATGGAGAAACCGTCCAGGCAATTTATTTTCCATTTAGTCTTCATATCATCCCAAACTGATGCGGTGAACCGA
This sequence comes from Avena sativa, assembly GCA_916181665.1. NCBI lineage: Eukaryota > Viridiplantae > Streptophyta > Magnoliopsida > Poales > Poaceae > Avena > Avena sativa. The sequence goes on along the minus strand of OV702295.1, from coordinate 449,384,719 downwards.
ATGCCACCCGTTGGCATGCCTCTCCCGATCTCCCTCCTCAAATCTATTACTAGACAAACCGAGTATATCAGCGAGTGCGGCCTGTCCTCCTCTCCCTTTACCCTCAAACTCCTCCTCTCGATATCTCCTAGGATGCCCGTATTCGAGCTCGAACGCCCGCAGACCTGACATGTTCCAGTGTCGATTACGGTGAGCACAGTCATCTCCGAGCCTTCCCGTTTCTTCTAAACTTCCAAGTGTTTCTTTGTGCATCTCCATGACATGATTTTTCATCCTCACGTGCACCAGAGCAATGTATCCATCGACGACCGACATCAACGTCCGCAGGAGCTTAATCGGCAACAGATTTCTGCTAACTCCGAGCGTTTCTTCGTCGAACATCACGCCACTAGGATCGCCTTGATCGCGCACATCGACTGGTATAACCTGCTGATCCTCTATCCCTCTAGATTTGCCGGAGCCATGCACGTCCGCTGCGTCTAGATCTTGATCCATAGGATAAGAATAGATAACTTAGATGAAGAGGTATCCACCAATCAGCACCTGCCACTTGGCACATATGTCTCTATTTTCGGATGTTTAGTCATGAGAACGTAGAAATTTCAAAAAAAATCATAACTTTCAAACCGCTCGTCGAAAAATAACAAACTTTATGTCTACGGATTCACAAAAATGAGGAGAATGCAATGGGACAATATTTGGTACTTTTTCTTATGTTAAAACCACTGTTTTTGCAGAACCATTTGTAGAGTAAATTGGCTATAAAAATTGTTCTATAAGTTATTTCTGGGTGAATCTTTTTGCTATGGATTTCAAAAATTGAACCCTCTGTCCAGTAAGATCGAATAAATTTAGTTTAGTATACATAATACCATGGCAATTATTTAGTTAGAAAGGTCTTTCCAAGTGTTGGAAAATATTGCTAATTGTTATAATTGCACAAATGGTTGCATTTGTAATCTTGCAAATATAAAATGTTCATAAAGCACTTAGTAATATTCAGAACCTTGTTATAAAAAAATTTACAATAAAAATTGCCATCTTGCATGCTTGCATGTTTTGCATGATTTTTGTATTGCCATTAGTGTTGATCTTGTGCATGTTTTGTCTTGGTTGTTTTGTTTGATAGATTGTGTGGATTGTCAAGTGTGTTACGGAAGAGTGTACCAACACGACCAACTACTAAGGCAAGTGGCACTATCATCTATGTCCTACTATTTTCATTACACTTAGTGGAATTTTGTAGTATGCATGATAGGACTACTATGTTACTATGCTATGCTATGTCCTATTTAGGATATCCTTTGTATCTTTATTAGTTGAAACATCGTAGTTGTAGTATGCTTTGCCCTGCTATAGATTTGGGGTGGAATATATCATGATATGATTATATGAGATGTTGGAAAAATATATACTTTATATAATAAAACAAGTACTCAATGAATCATCTGGGTGGAAAGTGGATACTCAGTTGTGAATAAGGTGGCAGCGAAAGGAACCATATCTATGGCTATCTCTCTCGTGTGTGCACTAGAAGAATACCACCCAGGGACTTAGAGATTGGACATGTTTCTCGTATAGTGGCTTTCGTGTACAGCCACATGCTAAATAGACTCTGGCTTAGTCAATTACATAGCGGAAGACCCTTGCATTGGTACTTCTACAGAGGGACTAGCATTATGTATTTGGAAGCAGATCCTTGCATTGGTACCCGTAGACGTGCTAGCACTATGTATTGGGAGGACTTCTATGGAAAGACTTTGTCACATTCTCGATCTGCCGGTACTCCATTTGGTGTGTACTAATCCAGCGTCCACTGGTGGCGTCAAGACGAGATTGTGTCATGTGGATAAAGTGTACAACTTCTGCAGAAGATCAAATTCTAAGTACTTAGCTGTGTCCCCGGTTACGGACAACTCTGAGCAACTAAGGCCTGAAGCTATGGAAGATCTCGACATTCCAATTTCTCAAAGTAAAACTTGATGGTGTCAACAAGGGAGTAGAAGCACTTGGAGTTTGCCAAGGAGTTCAAAAAGTTGTTGAAAGATCAAAACTATTTTGCAAAGATAGGATAAAACCATATTGCTTTCTGCAAATAAGCCTAAGCTCTACTTAGCCAAATATGCATGTAGTGATAGTCCAACTTATATCCACAAACTAGTGACACTTGCCAATACATTCAAAGTATTGACCCTTTGTGGCTGCAACCTATCATGTTGCAGGTTATTCTATTGATGAGTGAGGAATGATGATAGGGGTTACGAGTCTGCACTCAACATGTTTGCCTGTGGCACATGAAGATGAAGGACTCCATGGTATATAGTTATATCTGCTGCCTTGTAATAAGATGGCCGTAGGAGCTATGTAAGTTGTAATGAACTATTTTATTCCTTGATAAGCGATGTAATATGACCTTTGTTTCTTGATATTACATCTTAAATTGTGGGTGCTAGTTATTTGATCCAGGGACTAGCATTGTAGTTACAGGGATTCGAACCAAGCCGGGTTTGGTCCGTAATAGATCCTCTCCCATGGCACAATGGAGCCCGAGGGAAGCATGACAATGGCCAGTGCAGCCCCTGAGAGCATGGACGACAAAGGTAAGGGTGTGGAGGACCATTGCTTTGAGCCCTCACAATGCACCTTCCCTGATATCGAGCTTGGCCAGCATGCCCGGCAACACCGTGGGAAGGCGGTGTAGCATAGTAGTAGCGCATGGCGGTTGCGCATGGCAGCAGAGGGCACGGGGTGGTACGCGGGACAGTGGCGCTACACGAAATGGTGTCACAAGGAGGGGGGTGGGTGGTCAAAGGCAGTATCAGGGTGACCTCGAGGGTTGCCGGAGTATGACACAAGACATGCGAGCACCAGAGTACAACACGCATGGAGGTGCCAGGTTATGGGGGAAATCAGGAAAGCCTACTCCCCTTCCATATGGGGAATGATTTACCAGTTTTGGATCACCTAAAAATAGGATGGGGATAGTATAATGAGTCTGCTTGAGATGGTATAACCATGTATGGCCGTTTATGGGAGAAATGGAGGATTTTCTAGAGCCGCTCTTACGCGGACCTAACATCTTAAAGCAAGGACACCCCTCTCGACACCGTCACACCCAGTAAGGTGGAGCCGAGGAGGGCACAAACCATCACCACTAATGCCGTTGCTATACAAGGCAACTGCCCACTTTATCGAATTTTCTTGCTTTATTTTCCTTTATTTAATGTGAAGTGGGGAACACGACAAAAACACTAGCGAAATCAGAGAAGAAGATTGGCAACGAGGAAGCAAGTTGCGACATGAAAGGTGGCTTTAGTAATCAGAGATATGTGACAAAAGAGGAAGTCGGGCAAAACAAAATGAACACCATAAGCTGGAGCGAGAGTGAGTAGCAAAAACGTCAACATTTTGTTGTTCTGCGATTCCGAATCTGACATTGATGCGGTTTGTGTTGCGACCATAAGTAACTAACGACTCTACCCTTACAACATCAATACCAGTTACTCCACCAAAAAAATATCTTCTACATCTCTAAAATTCAAATAGGAACAAGAAATTACGGAGTACCAATTTTTTTCTACACAAAAACGACCGTAATTTTTTTCATTCTTCTTTCCCACATCAAACTCAAATATAAACACTTACACCAAGCCTAGTAGATTTAGTATGACCTTCACTGTTATTATCAAAGTGTCCTCTTTATTATCTCTATAATATTTTTTGTTAAGTAATGTCTTATCTTATTCCAATCCCCAAAACCAAGAGGTAGGAATGCATTTTTCGGCTGTGTGCATTCATTATGCCATTGGTATCTTCGCGATATTAATTAATATATGATCTTTATTAAAAAAAATTAAGCAACCTGATGCAGGCGAGAACACATGAACCACAACTCCACAAGTACAACATATATGCACACACATACTCTACCATCTGACGCAAATACTCATATAAGATGGTTTTCAGGAAGGTTTAAGATTGACAAAATCATTATAGACGACTCTCACTGCCAACATGGCAACACAGGTTGGTTCTCAAAGTGAGAACACCGGTTGCGTTTGTTCGACTCATACGAGAGACCCGTTAATTGCCTGTTTGGGTCAATCAGCTAATTAAAAAAACCTAGCAAGTGGTTGTTCAAAATGGCGTTAAGTCAATATTAATTTTCTCTCCCGGCATAAAGGATATTCAAATTTCTCATGCTCTCAAGGTCGTCCTTCTAGTAGGACTAAACTGCTCTCGGATAAGTTTGAAAGAACATAAAAAAAGGATACGAAAGTAACAGGGACAGTTTTCCCTTTCTTTTTTATTCGCCGGACTAATAAAATGGAAGATGGATGCAGCCTGCGATAACTCCATTGACAAAAGTCATAAATAAAATACTATATTCTGTCTTGCTAATAACGCTGCCTTCCCTCCACGCAAAAAATATACAGTATGAAAAATGACGCTGCCTTGACTTCTCTGAGATGTATTTCATGATATAAATCCATCCTCCTTCTGATTCTATCTTTGAAGCAAATCCTCGAAATAGCTATATTAATATAGCAACTACACCGAACAACTTGAGTCCACAGCTGGGACAAACAGCACAATCAAGCTCAAAAGAAAAAACAAGAGAACAAAAGAGAAACTAATGCCGAGAGCGCTAGATCAACGAAAGCAATGACGACCCGCAACCGTTGCGCCCTCCGGAGGATTCCCACCACACTCTTATGCCTTCGGATCGCCGTGTACAAAGCAACACCTTCAGAAAGGGGTGCGACAATGACGACGCTACTGCCCGGACTGGTCCTAGGATTTCTCCTAGTACACGGATGGGAGTGGGAAAGGGGTACCCGACGCCCTTCAAAAAGGAAAGACGGCACCCGCTGGCATCACCGCGTCGGTATCGGCCAAGCCGACAGGGATTTCTCCAACCCCCAAAAAACCACAACCCTAGCCAATCCAAAGCGCTCCACCAAACTGCCACCCACCAATCTGCGCCACCACGATCTTGCAGGCAACATCGTCGTCTCACAATAGCAAACGTTGTGAGGGCGGTTGTACCGAGAGGAAACATACGTAGACAAAGGGCACAGAACCACATCCACACGCGAGGGAACAACCTCCACCGTCTACGACGGTAGCAGATCGGACGCAAGGGCAAGAGAACACCAAGCCACTTGGTGTCGAAGGACAGCAACAGCACAACCACCTAGAGGACTACCTCCACCGCCATCGGCGGGTGCCCATCGGATGCAGCAACAGAGACAACTAAACAGCCTAGCCGAGCTCTGGACGGGCTTGTAAAGTCTCTGCCGTCACACTGCTGCACGTCACCGCCATCCTCTCGTTTGGCACCATAGACCCGATCGGACCCAAATGGGTCCGCGAATCTTCCGCCGGCTTGACATCGTCCCTGCCACCCTCATCACGAACCGCCCGTCAGAACAACCGGAGGTGTCGAACCTGAGCCCAACCCGGCCCTCCCTGACCTAGATCGGGCCCTTTGGGGCCGAATCTGGGCCTGCAGGGCACTCTGGCCAGGCTCCTGCCATGGCCACCAAGTGGAAGCTCCACCGCAGTGTGTATCCATCCTCGCCAGCGCCAGGTCGCCCCACCGCCACGCCGGAATGCCGCCACCTACACGCACCCGCCGCCCCGCGCAGGCACACCACCGGGAGGGGAAAAGCCAGATGGCGCCGGTGCCACCTAGGCCTATCCCGACAACGGTTGTCGACGACGACGCGGGAGAGCGATGAGGGGGAGCCTCGAGGAAGAGGAGGTGGCGGGGAGGCCGGTCGCGGGGGGCGGCCGGTTGCGAGAGGTGTTTTTTGGGGGTCACGATAGAAGGGAAGAACCTCTTATTAAGAAAAACAAACTCTTATTTTGATTTTTTTTTCTTGTGCACTACCACATGAACAACCTTGACTTTGTAATGTCAGTTTCAGTGTTGTGTTGCCGATGGGCGCTGGACAAGATTCGTCCTTAGCAAGATTCCATCTTGCTTCCTTGGCAAGTGAACACCTGGCCGGAGGGGATCGATCGATGGAGCAAGTCGGCGATGACGTGCAAGAGACCGCCACTCACTCCTCCAAGCTAATTAAAGGGATACTACCGACCATCCGTCCTTTTTTCTTCTTTCAACGTATCACACATTCAAGCTCAAAAAAAAAAACGTACTCGTATCACACATTCATTTTTTTTCGGTACACATACATGTTCTACTCTAGCATTAATATTGCACTTTCCAGCACGAATGCAATAAATGTTCTGCAAAAAGGCTAAACGTTTTCTTTGCGCCAGATTATCCTCTAAAATGATGAAACGACATGCATTTTATTTCCAATAATAGTAAAGAAAATACTAGGAATAGTTACGACTTGTGCAAGCCGATGGTTTCACCATGAGCTGAAACTATACTTTCTCCGATCCAACCCTGTCACTTTCCTCAATCGAGGATCACAAAACCATAAATTCCGAGCGTGCATTTAGTTGACGACCAAAACAGACATAGGATTGGACCATTCTTTTTTTTGTTGCTTGTGTTTGGTTGTAGGGTATGTGTGTAGAGATGCAGGCGGACGTCCGCTAGAGATCAAATCATGTCCGTCTAATCCAGTTCGTTCTCTACTCACCTAATCACTGTACTCAGTAATCCTTAGTAAATTTGTTCGATGCACTACTTACGCGGACTGTCCACCTAGTCCGGCGGATTGTCCGCCTGCATCCCTATATGTGTGGATGGAGACCCACTTCATCCCTCAAAATCGACCGGACCACTGGTCCACCTTCTTCTACTCCATGTCTCGTGCCGCTAATTCTTTCCCCTCGTTGTTGTTGTTCTCTCGTGTGGAACCGCTCCTATCGGATGACTGACATCGCCGTCAAAGGACACCGACATTCTTTCGTCCACCCCACATGGACCGATCGGAGACCCACCGCCCTCTCCTCTGCTCTATGGAGAGCACCGATCCCCTCCCATGGCACAATGGAGCCCGAGGGAACCACGACGATGGCCAGTGCAGCCCCCGGGATCTTGGACGGCATAGGTAAGGGTGTGGAGGACCATTGCTTTGAGCCCTCACAATGCACCTTCCCCCGATATCGAGCTTAGCTAGCATGCTCGGTAACGCCGCGCGAAGGCGACGTAGGGTAGCAGTAGTGCAGTGCGGTTGCACATGGCAGTGGAGGGCACGGGATGGTACACATGGCACTACACGAAATGGTGTCACCATGAGGAGGAGGGGTGGTCAAGAGGCGGTATCAGGGTGGCCTCGAGGGTTGCCAGAGTATGACACAAGACAGGCGAGCACTGGAGTACAACATGCATGGAGGTGCCAAGTTATCGGGGAAATCAGGAAAGCCTACTCCCCTTTCATATGAGGAATGGTTTAGCGGTTTTGGATCATCTAAAAGTAGGATGGGGATAACATGATCAGTCTACTTGAGATGGTATACCATGTATGGCCTTTTATGGGAGAAATGGAGGATTTTTTTAGAGCCGCTCTTGCGCGGACCTAACATCTTAAAGCAAGTACGCCCCTTTACGCACCGTCACATGCTTATAACATCTTAAAGCAAGGACACCCCTCTCCACACCATCACACCCGGTAAGGTGGAGCCGAGGATGGCACAAACCGTCACCACTACTGTCGCCGCTATACTAGGCAAGTGCCCACTTTATCGAACACTCTTGCTTTATTTTCCTTCATTTAATGTGAAGCGGGGAACGCGACAAAAACACTACTAAAATCGGAGAAGGAGATTGGCAATGAGGCAACAAGTCGCGACATGAAAGACAACTTTAGTAAGCAGAGATATGTGACAAGAGAGGAACTCGGGCAAAACAAAATGAACACCATAAGCCGAACGAGAGTCAGCAGCAAAAGAAGTCAACATTTTGTTGTTCTGCGATTCCGAATCCGACACTGATGCGGTTTGTGTTGCGACCATAACTAACTAACGACTCTACCCATACAACATCAATAACAGTTACTCTACATCTCTAAAATTCAAATAGGAACAAGAAATAGCATCCCATCTTTACGGAGTACCCATTTTTTTCTACACAAAAAGGACAGTAAATTTTCATTCTTCTTTCCCACATCAAACTCAAATATAAACACTTACACCAAGCCTAGTAGATTTAATATGACCTTCACTGTTATTATGGAAGTGTCTTCTTTATTATCTCTGGTAATATTTTTGTGTTTAGTAGTAATGTCTTATCTTATTTCAATCCCCAAAACCAAGAGGGTACGAATGCTTGTGCTGAGGTCGGCATTCACGTGTCCGTGCGGCAGCCGCGTGCTCGCCCACCGCCACGCACCGGTCACCCACCCGCCCACGCACCGGTCGCCGTCGGTCACCTCCACTCAGAGAGAGAGAGAGAGAGAGATACAAGCACGGGATAAAAGCCAACTACCCTCCCTCCTCCCTACCCATTTCTTCTTCCTCCTCCTCCCCAGATCAAGAAACCGTGTCCTAGAAACCACCGAGATCGCAGAAAAGCGCGCCATCGTCTGACGGATTCCCGCGCTGTCCTCGTCGGCACGGATCGAGCGGTTGTTCCTGGTGGGGAGACTTTTCTTTTCTTTCCCCTCTTTCTGGTCGTCGCCGGCCGGAGACACGGCGGCTCGGGGTGTGCGGAGATGGTGGCCGAGGCGGAGGTGATGCATCAGCAGCCCGCGCCGGTGTTGGAGGTACAGTACCGCCGGTGCGTCGCCAAGGGGACCGGGATGTCCGCGGTCGCCGTGCCGGAGGTGGGGGTGGAGGTCGAGGTCGCCGTCGAGTTGCCTCGCATGGTGAGTCAGCTCGTACTTTTTCTTTGCCCATATGCCAATCTGCTGAGACCTGTAAGATACTGGGGGATTTTTAACAACGGATCAGCCGTAGCTCTTAGGCTTTCCTGTGGGATTTGTTGGACAGATTTGTGGATGTAATCAGGTCAAAAATTCCTATATTGCTGTGAATTATTATAGTCATATACTGGCTATGGTAGCGGCTTTAGTTTCTTTTTTCTCTTGCCAGGAATGGTTATCTGCTCGTGGATGCAAAAGTCTGACACACTTTCATAAAAAGTAGTAGCTCCTTTTTAGAGGGTTCTAGTTCTAGGGTGGTGGTGGTGGTGGTGGTGGTTGTAGGCCACAGGGGATGAGAAAGTGGGTGCTCTAATTATTGGAGCCCTTTGTTTAGTTTGTAGGGTTCGTTCAGTTGTGATATGTGTTCTTCTCCATCACCAATTCAGGTTCTTAATCATGTCAGCTTATTGCTGCAATTAGAATTCTGAATCTCGAGTTATTTAGATTGCTTATAGTGTAAACAGTACAGTGTGGTTTTCTATTTTTAGCTGTGTATATGATCCCAGCATTGAGACCATTTTGGTAGACAACCATTAGCGGTGTTCTAAGTCGTGTTTTGTTTAGGTGATTAAGTATAAAAGGGCCCATGTTCCAAAATCAAGGAACAAGATGGTAATGGCTTTGTGTTTTGGTATAGGGGTTGGCGAGTGCCGATGGTGCGACGAGTGTGTCTGCTGAGACACTAGAGTTTGTGCCCAACATCCGGTCTGGTAGCTTTGCTGATATCGGACCTAGGAGGTACATGGAAGACGAACACATCCGGATAGATGATCTTTCTGCTCATCTTGGCTCGCTGCTGGTGTGCCCATTACCTAGTGCCTTCTATGGGGTAAGTTAGTAAGTGGTTACTGCTTATTTCCAGTTATAACACGGTTATATCCTCAGCAACAGTGCCTAAATGAGTTATCTTCTTTCTTCTGTTTGTATTTAGGTTTTTGACGGCCATGGGGGTCCGGATGCTGCAGCCTACATGAAAAGGCATGCGATGAGGTTCCTGTTTGAGGATAGGGAGTTCCCACAAGCACTGCAAGTGGATGATATGTTCCTTGAGTCTGTTGAGGACTGCATTCGCAGCGCGTTCTTGGAGGCGGATCTTGCTCTGGCTGATAGTTTAGATATCAGCCGCTCTTCTGGAACCACAGCACTCGCGGCATTAGTCTTTGGGAGGTAAGACGCGCATCATGAATTTGCAGTTTTTCCAGTGTTCGGAGATCGCACAAGTCTTGTTTCAGCATGCATGCTCATCATTCGAGGCTCCGACTGACCGACCTTCCTTGCAGGCGATTGTTGATTGCGAACACCGGCGACTGCCGCGCTGTCCTCTGCCGAAGAGGCATAGCAATGGAGATGTCCCGAGACCACAGAGCGAACCACGCGGAGGAGTGCGAGAGGGTGGCGGCGTCCGGCGGGTACATCGAGGACGGGTACCTGAACGGGGTGCTGTCGGTGACGCGTGCTCTGGGCGACTGGGACATGAAGACGCCCGACTGCTCCACCTCGCCCCTCATCGCGGAGCCGGAGTTCCAGCAGGCCATGCTGACGGAGGACGACGAGTTCCTCATCATGGGCTGCGACGGGATCTGGGACGTGATGACCAGCGAGCACGCGGTGAGCGTGGTGCGGCGGGGCCTCCGGCAGCACGACGACCCCGAGCGGTGCGCGCGGGAGCTCGTCATGGAGGCGAAGCGGCTCGAGACCGCCGACAACCTCACCGTCATCGTGGTCTGCTTTGGCTCGGAGCTCGGGTCTGCCGCGCCGCGGCAGCAGGAGCAGGCGGCAGCGAGGCCCAGGAGCTGCAAGGGCCTGTCGGTGGAGGCCCTGTGTAACCTGCGGAGCTGGCTGGAGACCGATCGCTAGCTGAGAGACCGACCGCTAGCTGAGGTATACCTAGTGTCTGTTGGTACTGTAAATATGCTGACATCGACCGAGGAATCGTAACTGCTCCCTCTTTTAGTTTCTTCTATTTGTTGTTCAGGCAGCAGCAGCCAGGCAGTTTTGTAGGGGCATTTTCTCGTTTTTTCTTCTCTTATTATGTTGTTGCTCACGCCATTGCCGTTGTACATATACCCGTTCCTCGAGCAACCTCTGTTATATTTAACCGTGTTATTATGAGGCGTCTAATAATTAACTAACACAGATTCAGAAAAGGCATGATATCAGTTGGTTCTTTGGTCGCAAAAAAATATGAAATCTTGGTAAACTGGAACCAAAGAAGAATGAGAATCCTTTGAAAAGTTCTGAGCCTACCACTAGCTGAAACCACCCCAAGTTAGCCATGGTGGTGGAATGGCTGGCAACGGCGCCACTAGAGACTAGACCAGCAAAGTCCTCGTTACCAACTCTACATCCTCCTTTCTGTTGCTTTCCAAGTCCCTAGTCGCCAAGAATAATTCTACACATGGTGACAAGACCACATCGTGAACATAAAAACCAGCAAGAGCCGCATCGATAACAGCTATGTTCATTGCAGCTACACGTCACAGCTGCCAACTCCACGAAAAACGATGGGCAGAAAGAGCCACCGCTGCACTTGACCACGGAAGGGAAGGTGATAGGCAAATGCACAATCAAATGTGTACATCCATACAGTGACAGCGGGCGTCGATCAGTCACTGACTCCCAAGTGGGATAGGATTTAGTATCTAGTCAGGTGACAAACGGATGGGCCAAGCTTGTAACATACAGAGTCAAACGGTTGTAGGTAACAGCCACTACCGATTCTGAATGAGGTAACAAGTCCTTGGTGATATGATATTCCATGATGTGATACTGCTAAAGATTTCTCTGGTGGTAGTTATCTTTTGCTCTCTCCAGGCTAAAGCTACGAGTTCATGAGAACGACAGGAACAAAGCCTGGCCACGCACCCAGCACGAGAGGAATACGACACACAATGGTAAGACGATGATATTGTGTTCAGGAGAAACCAGCCAGTGAACGCTGTCACTGTGGCACTATTTGAAACGACTATCTCATCACACTGTCTGATGCTGATACGGAACGACTTTTTATGCACGGGGCTGTGTGAACATCAAGCAGAGAATTGCTACATGCTCATAACTGAACCGCTGAGCTCTTGCACGGGCTAACTTGACACGGGTGTCTCGGTGGCTCTTCCAAGAGGGAGAATGACGTTCACCATGGAGTCATACTCCTCTCTGCTTACCTGGGCCGAGTTCAGAACCTGCAGTGCGCAGCAGAGAACAATCAAGTGTCTGCAAAAAACATTTACATATATCCATGTATTTGCACGTCGGAGTTGGAGAAAGGAAACATCACCTTCTGCATAAGTTTTGAATCTGAGATCACAGGAGCAAGAACAGGAAGCTGGCGAATAGAGAGTGCATCGAGCAGCACAAGAACCATCAGTTGCCATTGCCTTGATCTCAGAGACGGCAGTGCATCAACAAGTGACATCGTGTCAATCAAGTATCCCTAGTAGGAACCAGACAACTCCTATTAGATTATCCAAAAACATGGTACCAGCAAAAAACATGTGGATCCAGGTGTGAGGGCCCAAATAACTAATTGTGAGACGCTATAATATTAAAGGTAACCTACACTTTTTTACGATGATCAAATGTTAGCCAGGATCAGAATGCAGCAGAAAGAATACCGAAAAAGGTTCCAGACTTCCAAGTATAGCAGATATGAACAAACACTATGCAGTGAACACATACCCAGGTGCGACTAGTGTCTCAACCATGATAAAGAAACATGCACGTTCTACTTGTTTTTAGAAGAAATATGGGATCCCAACTATACCAGAGTAATTCTCAAATGTATTAACTTGTTGCTTGCTAGTACTCCCTCTGTCCCCAGTTAGATGTCACAAATTTGTCCAGATTCGTATGTTGGACACGTTTGGTGTATTACATGAGAATCTAGACAAATCTACGACATCTAATTCGAAACAGAGGGAGTAACAATTATCTGAAATGTAATATGTTCCAACTAGTAAGGCTAAAAATGTTGATGTGCCACCAAATCTGGCATAGAAAATTATAGCTTTGGACAAACTGCACAACAGTATATCAAGCAATAAACTCATCTTGATTCATACCAGAGTCGTCTCCAGCTTGGAAACTGGGATACGCATCCTCATGTTCGATACAAGTACTGGCAACGCATTAGAAATGCAAGAAGCTAAAGCTCTTTTAATTTCAGATGATTGGCTATCTTTCGAAACTCTCTTCTCAGGATACTCTCTCCCATTAGCAATCAACAATTCTTCCACAGAACTTTCATCAAGCATGTACACATAGGCTAAAGATGACCGGGATATCCATCCAAATAGTGTAGACCACATTGTGGCAAAAGCAGAAAGCTGAAAAGATTTGCATGTCAGGCTTAATTCTAAAATAAATTGAGTAAGAAACAAAACTGATGCATTTCTCTTAAGGATGCTTACGGTTAAACTGAAACCTTCTGGCGGTGTGTCATGCCAAGAATCATCGACTTCAAACATGTCTGTGTCTAGAAGCACAGTCTTCGTTGGCCACTTGACAGCATCATTATCTGTTTCAGATACTTCCTTCTCCACAGTATCATTGCCCTTATCATTCTCAAACTGTTTCGGGTGAAGCATGTCAGGCAATATGATGATCCCTGCATTAGAAACTGTGTTCAGAAAGGTACAAGTCAGTATATCAACAACAAAAGGGAGTGTACATATAAAAGGATCACAAGGTTATGGGAAATATGTTCACCTGCATCTTCCACTTCTGATGTGCCTGAAGAAATAGCTCCTGCTGCTTCAATAAGGGCAGCTGCACAAGCCTCTGCAGATTCACGCCTTAGTGAACTGTCGACGTCTGCCTTAGATTGTTTATGATCTGAATGGATATCATATGCTTTGCTCATTTCTAAAATGCTCCCATTCTCATCTGCCCATGTCACAGACTGACTTCTGTTCTTGGACCCTGTAGCCTTCAGTGAAGATTTTAGTGCAGCTTGAGCCTTCTCATCACTTGTCTCATTCTTTTCAAGGTCCAATGCTTTACTGAAATACTCATGTAGTTGTTCATTGTAACCACATGTTGAATCTCTTGCAGAGTATTGAGATGTTGAGGGGTAATTATCTGCTAGCATGGAACTTGAGAAGTTATCTTGACCCAAAGGCCCTTGATCCATCTTTAGCGAAGCATGATCCCCCATAAAGATTGTACTAGTAAAACCTACTCCATTCCCATCACTTCCAGCAGGTTTTTTTGCAGGCTTCCTCTTGGATGCCCTTGATAACACTCTAGTTGATTTCTTTTTCTTCTTGTCATTTCTTTCTTCCAAAACTACACGCTCTAGCTGCTTCGCAATGGAATCTGTTATGCATGACGACAACATATCATTATCTTCATCCTGCTTGAAAATCTCCGATGGGGTTTTAGCTGGTTCTTTTTTCTTCGCTTTCATGTTTTCACCAAGGACTACCTCATCTAACTTTTTAGCTAGTACTTCTGAGCTCACTTGTGCTTCCACTGAAGAAGATGAAACAGCCATGCCATGTTTGACAGGAGCAGCAGTCCCAGAATCCACATTCTTATTCCCAGACTGCTTAGCTCTACTACCTTTGCTCTGTTTAGCCTCTGGCATTGGCCCTGAAATACAGAACACAAGCTCACTGTTTCTTCATTTGTTCGAAACTTAAGATAAGCCGAACAAAGGGAATGAGATAAGCATCCTTTTCATGTACAGTATTGTGCCTGCAAGTAAAACTACTGTCACTCTTATAACATTGTTACACTATGTTCTAGAACATTATGAACAGAATACCCAGCAGGATGTGCATCTCACAAAAAGGTAATTTTATTTCTTGTGTTCAGTTACATAAGAAACCTGAAATATTTCATTATTAAAAAAGCAAATTGGGAATCCGTTTTGGTCATTTCTTGCCACCCCAGAAGATCACTCCAATTTAATGCTCTCTCTAAATTCCCAGGGGTAGGAGCGAGACAGGTTTGGTCAATTGGACCAGCAACCTGCTTTCCACGAAGGGTCATCAGAGTTGTAAATAACCAACGAGCTCTCCTTCACTGTAACATAAAAAATTGAAACTATATCCAAGATTGCATGCGTCCGTCAGTTTGGACTGACATATAGACAATATGCAGACAATTTGACTCCAGTCGCCAATTAGGAAAACTGTTTACTCCAAAATTTGAAGCGGGTGATTTGAGCCACCAATACAGCAACTCAACGCTCACATTAAGCGGGTGATTTGAGCCACCAATTCACAGGAATGTGAATTAAGGAGGTTGTGAGATATAATGTTCACCAGTTTGAGTGGAGAGATTATGTATGGTTCATAATTTATGTTGTCTACCTTAATGTTCACCAGTTTGAGTGGAGAGATTATGTATGCTTCATAATTTATGTTGTCTACCCTATTCCTCATGAATTGCCACTAACCAAACAAGGGACTGAACTTCTTTTTCAAATTCAGATACCAAATAGAGGGTTGGGGCTAAAATGTCATGTAACATGTCTAATATCACTACAAGTATCTCCTCTAAACTCCCAATTGCCCTTACTATTAGTTGCCGAACTTGCTGCCAAAGACCATAAATTGCCTCAGCTATTCTCATCAGTCCTATTATCCAGCCCATAACCAGCAACAATGAAAATCTATAGTATATTCAAAGTAAATGGGAAAGTCCGGCGAGAAACAGCGATGAGCAATCACCTTCGTGAATGGGGTGATGGCGGGGAACATAGCCCTCGATGGCGTCCGACGGCCCAATCCACTCCTGCAGCGTCACCTCCCCTGGCCCAGGGGCCTCCTTCTCCTTGATCTCCACTTTCCTCTCCTCTTTCTCCTTACCGCTGACCTCCCGAAACCCTAGCCCCGGCCCGTCCGCGCCGCCCTCGAAGAGCGCGACGATGGCGTCGAGCTGGTCGGGCGGGGCCCCGAAGGGACGGTCGGGCGGGAGGGAGGCGGCGAAGGCCGCGGAGGCTACGAGGCATCGCTCGGAGCAGAACTTGCGGGCCTCCTCGAGGTCGTAGACGCGGTGCTCGCGGAGGGAGATGTGGAACCGGGGCGCCGCCTTGGGGTTGCTGCCGCCGGGGAGCGGGTTGGGGCAGGCCGCGTAGCCGCACGATTCTTCTATGCGGCGCTCGGTGATGACGTCGTCGTAGTCGGAGCGGGAGAGGACCGCGGCGGCCGCGTGGAGGAGGGGCTCGTTGGAGGCCGCCGCGCCCTCGAGGAGTGCCACCTGCAGGCGGAGCACGGCCCCGTCCACGTTCACCGTCGTCCTCGCCGCCGGCTTGGGGGTGGCGGCGGGCGCCATGCGGAGGGGAGGGGTTCAGGTGGGGGCTAGAGGGAGATTGGAGGAGACCGGGGAGGACGAAGAGTGGGTCGCCGAAGACGGCGAACTAGTGCGCATGTGGTGGGCTGTTTGGACTGACACGGCAGGTAAGGCGGTTACTGTGGGTGGGCCATATAGCTGTGTGTTGGGATGGCCTTTTTTGGTTGGGCGAGATGGGGTTTGGGCCTCCATATGTGGGCATACACGTGCGAAGGGAAGAGCTGGGCTCGCACGTAGGCTGAACTAAGCCCAATTAGTGCTTCACTTAGCTCAAAAATCAATTAGGGGGGATGGAGTACATAAAACAGTACTCATCATGGAATTAATCAATAACATTGCTAAAGCTCATGAGGACGTATTCGTATTTGGTGGAGTAGGAGAACAAACTCGTGAAGGAAATGATCTTTATATGAAAATAAAGGAATCCGAGTAATTAATGAAAAAAATATTGAGAAATCAAAGGTAGCTCTAGTCTATGGCCAAATGAATGAACCGCCGGGAGCTCGTATGAGAGTTGGTTTAACTGTCCTAACTATGGCAGAATATTTTCAAGATGTTAATAAGCAAGACGTGCTTTTATTCATCGATAATATCTTTCGTTTTGTTCAAGTAGGATCAGAGGTATCCGCTTTATTAGGAAGAATGCCCTCTGCAGTGGGTTATCAACCTACTCTTGGTACAGAAATGGGTTCTTTGCAAGAAAGAATTGCTTCTACTAAAAAGGGATCTATAACTTCGATTCAAGCAGTTTATGTACCCGCGGACGATTTGACCGACCCTGCTCCTGCGACAACATTTGCACATTTGAATGCTACTACCGTACTTTCTAGAGGATTAGCTTTCAAGGGTATTTATCCAGCAGTAGATCCTTTAGATTCAACCTCAACTATGTTACAACCTCGGATCGTTAGCAACGAACATTATGAAACTGCACAAAGAGTTAAGGAAACTTTACAACGTTACAAAGAACTTCAGGACATTATCGCTATTCTTGGGTTGGATGAATTATCAGAAGAGGATCATTTAACTGTAGCAAGAGCAAGAAAAATAGAGCGTTTCTTATCACAACCGTTCTTTGTGGCAGAAGTTTTTACCGGTTCTCCAGGAAAGTATGTTGGTCTTGCAGAAACTATTAGGGGATTTCAACTAATCCTTTCCGGAGAATTAGACGGCCTACCCGAACAAGCTTTTTATTTGGTGGGTAACATCGATGAAGCTAGCACGAAAGCTATAACCTTAGAAGAGGAGAACAAATCAAAGAAATGAAATTAAATCTTTATGTACTGACTCCTAAACGAATTATTTGGGATTGTGAAGTGAAAGAAATCATTTTATCCACTAATAGTGGCCAAATTGGCGTATTACCAAACCACGCCCCCATTAACACAACAGTAGATATGGGTCCTTTGAGAATACGCCTCCTCAACGACCAATGGTTAACGGCGGTTCTGTGGAGCGGTTTTGCGAGAATAGTTAATAATGAGAGGCTGGCAATGGACCTTTACATTTCAGCAGCTATGGTGGCGACGGACTGTTTGGAGGTGGTGAACGGACTGCAGGGCAAGAATCTGGGGCCTTTCAGTCATATCCTACGTGAAATTATGTTGTCCGCCGATGAGTGAGGGGTATTGAATTTTGACATGACGGCAGAAGCTTCAATACTGGAGCTCATAGGCTAGCACGTATGGCTACCTCTCTACCAGTAGGACGGCATGTGTGGCTCGATAACAGATTGATCATTCCTGTAAACGCGGCTATTATCGATTAATAAAGGGCCGAGTGTTTCTCAAAAAAAAGTACTATTCCCCCTCCTAAAAAAGTTGTTGACAACCCCTAGAAAAAACTACTACATCAACAACACTTATTATGAATCAAACGCAAAAGAAAAAGAGTTTCATAAGATTGACGTTAGGCATGATCTAGACTATATGGGATTCATGCGTCCGTCTCATCATAAAACACGAAATCTCGCCTGTTCGACCATGCAACATATCTTCACGGGCTGTAGCAATTTTCATAATATTGCACCATCCTTGCATCATTTTTTTTCATGGAATGCCGAAACCTGTATAAAACGATACAACATCTAAAGAAGGTACAGCAAAATATGTGACTAAGCAACAAATCTCCACTTGTCGTTGGAAATCCCCATCCGAGTCAACAAATCCTTAAAAAGTCAACATATGTACGTACCATGGGAGGATACCGTTTGAATCATCTCACTAAAACTTTTGCAGCATGCGTGCAGAACGCACATGAATTTGCGGCATGTTGAAAGAACACAAGCATCATCATCCATGGTGGCCTTGAATTCATCGATTTGGGCTCGTCGGCCGCGAATCCAGCTAGTCGAAGCCTCAGTGCTCCGGTGATCATGGTGCCATTCACCTCAACCTTTCCGTTTTCCTGGCCTCATCTCCGATTTAATGCTCCATGGGCATGGTGGTGACCTCCTACTGTTGGGGGAGGGATGAGAAGGACCGGGGAGCCGAGGGGTGGAGGAGGAGCAGCAGGCGAGGAGGGCAGCAGCGACACATCAAAGCATTGCGGGCATGTGACGATTGCAAATGAGAAGTGGAGAGGAAGGAGACGTGTAGTAATGCTCGCGTGGGAAGCACCCAGATGATCGCTCGCTAGTTTGTATACTGGAACTTTCCTAAGAAAAATGGATGTAGATAGGCAATACATAATGGAGCTTTCTAATGACCGCTCACCGTGGGAGCTAATAACACGTCGTGTATCCTTCTCTGTCTTCTATATGTTCGAAAAATAACAATATGTAATATTGGAAATATCACGAGGCATACTTTGCAGTTAGTAAAGGACGATGAAAGTATATTTTTAGTAGAGGATGTAATAATCCTAACAAGGCGCCATAGAAAGTGCAGTATTATGGCTATAGTTTGTACACAACAAGTTCTCTCTTAGAGCTTATGTGGAGTTTGATTTGTTCGTCGGACAACGATGCTACGAGATCATTGTAGGCTTGACCAAGTACCGAGGTAGTGCTTTGATGCAGCGTGGACAATGTAGTAGACAAGGGCAATGCAACCAGTGGTTACACAGTTGTGTTGCGTATTGTCATCCCGTGTAGGTTTCGCAATGTTAAAAGCTCGAAGATAACTGCTTCTCTACTCATTGATGCACGCTGAGAAGAGAGTCGACTTATGTTCACGTGACACAATACTTCTCACGAGAGAAAATGGAGTGAGAGAAATGGGTGGACAATTCAGTGTATGCATTAGTCTCCTCGTCTCTATATAGTTGAAGGTCTATTAACAATCAAATCAATAAACAAATACTTAATCCATAGTTCGGTATATGAATCAGTCTCCTGATTTCTATGTAGTTGCAGGGCTACTAATATACGCAGTCAAATCCTTTGATAACAGCCAACAATAATAAAAAATGAGAGATAATTACACATTTTAGCAAACTAAAACTGGATTTATTTGCTACAACTACAGAAGGCATTACATGTTCTTGCTCACGACAAGTCGTAAGTCAGGCAGATAATCCCACAATAATCCATGAGCACGCGAGCGATATATGTGTGATGCAAGACTCTGTGTGTTTCTAATTTTTCAGAGAATAGAATATGAGCTTCACCTATATATGTTAGTCTTCACCTAATTGTCTTAGGATCATTTTGTTTGGGCTGTATAACTGTAACTGGTGGGAGGTAGTTAGAGTTGGTGGGCTGTGAGAAAGTAGCTAGTCGGAGCAGCCGTTGAACTCATAAATTTGTTGTTTGGCAAAAATGATTTTGATGGATATTACTGTTGGTTTTAGGTGTGAAATGTGTGGAATGCCTCCTAAGTGATGAAGATATTATGTAATAACTGTTGATTTAAAATGAATTAGTTGCTTTGGCCAATCTTTTATATAATTACCATGATTAAGAGTTATGCCCCTCGGTTTACCTTTTTGGGTTAAAATTATTGTAAACATGTTTTCCCCTAAATACGCCATATTTTTATTCAACATTAGTTAATCAACATTTTGAACATAGTGAAGAACTAGGTTGTAATCAAAAATAAGCCATCACATAAACTACATTATTAGCATGTATCTATGTTGACTAGGGCGGAGCCCAATGGACTAACCATGATGCACATGCATCAGGGTCAAAAAATGTAGGATGCTTATACCATCTAATAAGGGCCAGTGCATCAGGCTAGGAGAGAGGTTGTGGGAACCAGGCCGGTCCTTCTAGCATAATGTTAAGGCCACCACTACAGACATCATAACATCCAGAGTAACCTAGTGACCACGTAAAGTTCCAAACTCGGGTATCCCTCATCTTTGTCTTTGAAATAAAGAGAAGGGAGGGGCGATGAGCTTTAACCAGCAAGCGAATCTTGCCAAATGTCGTGTCCGACCCCAATCCACGACAGTTCCAACATAAGATCCTCGTTGCATGCAGCGCAGCGGGTCTACTCAACAGTTCCTGCCTGATCTGATGATCCAAAAACACCTTCTACAACATGCTTCATCTTCTTGTTTGAGTCATCAGTCTATTCATCAGATTCTACTGCTACATAGTTGGTAGACTAGCTATGGGGCCCATGGCCAATAGGAGTTGGGCACTATGCAAAACTCCAGTAGTTGGGGTGTTTGGCACGTAGACCTTCTTTATTTTAAGGTTTTTTCCAAGTCAATTTTGTCCTATCTTTACTATTAAAAGCAAAACGGTAGTGTCACACGGTGTCACACTTCACTAATATTACGGAAATGCCATACCCGCAACAACCAAACATAACACGCCCTATATCTTAGCTCATATTCCACCGCGTGGAAACAAACAATCCTCAAACTTCTCCCATGTTGTTAACAAATTATATCCATCTACATGCATGCAAGGAGTGGTTAACAACATTATTCTTATTGTTTTTCAAGCTTCCCACGTACATGTAACAGTCCAACACGCCACACCGACTTCTGTTATAAAATCGACTAACAGCATGAAAAAAATAAAAATCTAACAAAAATTAGGTCCCCAATTAGTTCAGATTTGGTTAGGCGTGAGTGAAAACGAAAAGCTGTACGGCTGCGCTGGCCGGACGTGTCGGTGAAAAATCCGACTGAGAAAATTACAAAAAACTATCCTAATTAGGGTTAAGGTTTCAAAAAAACACCGATTTTTTTTTAAAAGCACCAGTTTTAGGGCAAAAGGTTGCAAATAGCACTAATCTGGTTTGGCGTGGTTCTAATGACGAATCTGATGGGTAGGACTCGATGGTCAGGCCGACATGACCGTGTTTTATTTACCAAAACACATCAACATATTATAAGTTCTAATCTTAGGTCCTTTTTTCTATTTTTCTATTCTTTTTTATTTATCTATTTATTTATTTTTCTAATCATTGAGGAGGCTGCCCCCATGGCACGCCGAACGCCAGGAGATGTCGAGCGGCGTCGCGGACGTGGGAACCAGCGAGCGCAGCATGTAGGGGCGCGCAACCAGGGCGGGACGACGCGGCCACGCGGGCGGAGCCACCAGTCGCCGATCGGGAGCAGCCATGGGTGAGCGCCGAGCAGTGGACTAGCACACGGGCGCAGCCAGGCACGACCAGGTATAGCTGGGCGAAGGCCGAGAAGCACGGGCGCGGCGGAGCCGCGTTGACTCTGGTCGGAGCTCAGCTCGCCGGCGACTCCACCTGGCCAGCGCTCGTCCGCGCCCCCTATTGGCTAGAGTAGAGGGGGAAAGGGAGGCGACTCGACGATGGAGCGGCCAACGAGGTCGTGGGCGGGCGGAGGCCGAGAAGCACGGGCACGACGGAGCTCGCGTTCACCCTGGCTGGAACTCACCCCCCTCCCCCCCCTCTCGTTGGCCGGAGGAGAGGAGGACGGGCGATGACTTGCGGTGGAGCGGATGGCGAGGTCGCGGGCAGGCGGAGGACCCTAGCCGGAGCTCGCCGACGAAGAGAGGGGCATAGATTGAAGATGCAAATTTACAAAAAAAACATAAAGTTTAGAACTTCTAATATGTAAGTACCTATTGGCTATTACCTTTGCAATGTTGACCTAACCACCGGCTCTACCCGTCAGATTTCTCATTAGAACCGGGTCAAAATCGGATTAGTGCTATCTGCAATCTCTTGTCCCAAATCTGGTGTTTTTTGAAAATTTTAAAAAATATGGTGGTCTTCTAAAATCCTAGCCCCAATTATGATGTTTTTTGTAATTTTCTCAATCCAACTACATATCGTACCACACATGTACGTGTATCAGGCATGTGTGCGCGTGTATGCGGATGTTTCATCGGTTTAACTTTTGATTTACGTCTGCGTTGTCGCCTGTAGATGAACCTATCGATTCTCGCAGAGGACTACGGTATTGAGACTAGACGGAGATGAACAGCAGGGCTCGGCGTCGCCTGCGAAGTCCTTCGTGAGCGACGATGGTGACGCCCTGATTTCACCGCGCGGCCACGCCTTGACCATCAGCCGGTGCTGAGCCTGCCAGCGATTTGCCGAATCAAGTCTCTGATCAGGTTAATAGTATAGGTTCTTGTACTTAGTCCTTAGTCCACTGTATCCATCTTAATCTAATCAAATTGATCGATTTCAAGACGGGTCAATTCATTGGTTCTATACTATAGCTCGTCAAGCTATTAACTCATTGTGATTGGAACGCTGTGATTTCAAGACTAATCAAGTCATCGGTTCCCACAGTCATTTGTCTCTTACATGTCCGACGTCCTCATAAAATCCACATGGTTACAATAAATATTAATAAAATTCTTTTTACTCTCAAAATGAAAGACGAGATATGCGGCCTTGGCGCACGAAAGACGAGCCTGTTCTTTTCCCTTCGCAATATCCACTTATCCCATCGTCCACATGAAAGACGAGCTACGCGTCCTTGGCGCATGTGGTCTTCCTTGTCTATCAGTCGGAAATGGCAATGAGTAGGAAGTTGTTGTATGTCAACCTTAGTGAGAAGCCTCCTCGCAAAGCTAGACCATGAGGCTAATAGTCAATGTCTATCGCAATCAGTTCAAGTAGAATGGCTCGCTGAGTATAACATTTCCACATTTAGCTAGCATGCTGCGCTCTTTAATTGGTAGATATTTGCTTCAGTGGGGGCTCACTTGACCATGGATTTATACGGGAAGTCTAAACTCTTTTTTTTGAATCTATGACGGGCTCAAAGCCAGCCTAAACTCATATTTTAATACTCGAATAGTACATATTATATTACAAAACAAAAAAATAATCAAAAAGACCCCACCAGAGTCAAATAAAAAGGAGTTAAATGTTGGAACTCAACAAAGCCCTAGGTTTACGTACGTTTCTTTTCTCTACACGCCAGAGCCGCCGCCACCGAGATCTCGCCTCGCTGGTCCCCCTTCTCTCCACGGTCTGGCGGCCACGCCGGCGGATAGAGGAGTGGGGATCTGCCATTTTTGTTGTTTTCTTTTTTGTAGGTCTGTTCTTTCTTGGTTTTGTTTCTTAGCGACGTCGGCGAGGTGGATGCGACGATGGCATGTTGGAATAACGTCTATGCGGCTTCTCCCTACATCATGGGTATCCGATTCGGAATCAACGAAGGGCCCCTGAGGGTTAGCGTCGCCAGATCTGTTGGTTCTCTTTGGATCTTGGCACTTGGTGTGTCTTTTATGGGGACTTTTTTTAGCCGTGGGGATCTACGGATCATCAAGGATCTTTATCAATGGTTACTTCTTCTTCGTCGTCTCCTGGAGGGATGTGGTCTTCTATAACCATTCGGCAACTTCCCGTCCGCAACCAACAACGTCAGCCCGGCTCAAGGAGGAGAGGCACTGGTGGCGTGACGTCGACACGGTCTGGAGGTTGAAGACGAAGGGCATCTCAAGAATTTCGTTGTAATTTTAGTTTGGTGCTTTAAATTGTCGGATGTTTCTTTTAATGCCAGGGTCCTTTCCGCAAAACAAAATAAAATAAAAAGGAGTTAAAAGATCTAAGAAGGAGGGCTAAGTGGTAATACATGGCGGCCCAATTTTGAAGAATTAGTTTGTGAATTTGCTTTACATATCTATTTACCTAAATAAACAGGTCCTCTACACATATTTCAAACAACCGAGAAGGGGGGCTAAGTGGTACAGGTTTGTTTTTTCGAAATGGAGTGGTACAGGTTTGTTAATTTGCTTTACACATCTTTACATATTTTTGCATTCCTGTTTTCCAAACATTCCAAAGGACAGAAGTAAGAGAAGAGCAGAACTTTGTGTAAGGATGTGCCTTCCCAGAGGTCCCGAACTTTGCACAAATGATAACAGAAAAGGTAACCATGGTCGTCGTATAATTATGCGAGTCTGATATTTTTTAGTGTACTGCAAGATCTAAACGACTAGACAATAAACATATCAATATTATACAAATTATCGTACATTTTTCTTCACCCATACGAAGAAGCATCAAAGGGAGATCATGAAGGAAGACCCGTTCACGAAGCTAGATTGTAACCAAGACATGTGTTTTATCGTCCATGCAAGTAGCTAAGTGTCATGGGTTAGCGGGGAGAGAGAATGTGGACTCAAGATCGGCAGTATAGGGATATTGTTTTATATTTTAAGATTATTAGGAAAATTGGTTGATTAGATATATGTGCTTAGTATCTTAGCCTGTGAGTATGGGTCCACAAATGGACACGTAAAAACCGTGAAAGGGCTGATGTTGATGTGGAAGGATTCAAATGTGTGTCACACCATCACTCAATCAACAACTTCTCTTTGATGTGTAAAGGAAAAATAGAGATGCTAATGAGCATATCAATGCTAGATTCTTAAACAAATATAAATAACAGAAATTGAAAGGAATATCAAGCACCCGCTTTTTTCTATGGCAGGATGTTTATTCACGCGCTAATAATTCTCGTCAAACGCTTGAGTTTGTCCAAAGGTACATAAAATAAGCATCTCACGGGTCAACTAAGAAGGTGAAGCCATTCAACAACCAATATAAAAAAACTATTAGCACCCTCTTTTGCTGTTTTTTCGGGCGTGCGTCAAACTAGCCGAAGCATCCAACCGTTCTTTTTGCGGCTATGTCAAACTCTTTCCGTGCGATTGTCCAGAAATTGGTCCCAACTACCAGGAAATGGATCCAATGTGATAGCAAAGACAACCACGAGAGGAAGTAGATAAGGCTTGTATTCTTATACGAGATTAGACACGAAGAGAGAGACATACACCTTTCGACAACACATTTGAAACTTCCTTTACTTATCGGTAGCCATTGAAGTTGATTCTTGAAGACTACCATCTCAAACGGTTCAATGGCGTTGCATCGAGTATAGCAACAACAACATGACATGTTGACATATTATAAATTATTAAACCGTAGCAACGCACGAGTATTCAACTAGTCATCATTAGTAGACACAATCTCTTTCCCAGAACTCTGATCGGCCTTGCTCTTGGCACGGCCCCAAGGCTTCTTCGGCTTGCCCAGAGATGAAACTTTTGTAGTCTTGCCAGTACGGGGTTTCTTAGTTTGAGTCTCGCCTCTATGATCATCTGGGTTAGTACGCTCAGGGGACTGGGCAGAAGGGCGTCCATGATTTGCAGAAAAGGACCCACTCGACGACTTGTCACTTGTCACCTTTTTCTTCCTGTCATCCGGAGCACAATGGCGATCGGCTGAGTATGGCAGCCATCCATCTACATCCCTCTCCCCTACGTTATTGCACTCAAGGGATGAGTGACCCAAAATACCACAGGAGAATTAGTAGTGCGGCAGTTGTTCGTATTGCACCTCATACCACTCAAAAACCTGATGATGTTGAGAGAAAATTGTGCCACCCCGCATACACGGGTTTTTCAGTGTCCACCTCAATGCGGGCACACATGAAATTTCCCCAGTAGCGCCCTTGCGCATTACAATCTACCTTTGGAACACATCCTTCACAACCGAGTAGTCGGCAGTTGTCTTCCCTCGCTCCTTCCGCATATAGCCAAAGGGCAGGTTTAAAATTCTGACCCACACCGCCAAAACCCTATTGAATTGCATATCCTGAGGCCTGAGATCGACGTTGTAGTCTTGGAGGAGAATGGCGTGCTTTCCCACAACCCATGGTGGACCATCCATCACCTGATCCCTATCAGCCTTGTAGCCAAATTCTGCAATAAACATGTTGTCACCAGCCGGGTTCAGTAGCAGTCCCTCGTGGATTACCCATGCCGGTTGGAGAGCAGATGAAATAGTGCCCCATGATCATCCACTCCGTGTGGATCAGGGCCTCATCACCCACATCATCCAGAATCACTCCCGCTAATTCCTTAGCAGTGAGCCGAAGCCGCCCCATCATATCGGCAATGTGATCCTTAGGTCCCCTCGCCGCCACTGTCGCCAGGGCCGGTCCATAGATTTTGGGGGCCCTAGGGCAACACGATACCAAAGACCCCTCATTTAAAGTGGCAAAGTTTCACTGAGTCAAGCAGGAGGGGGGGGGGGCAATGGCCCCCCTACTTCAGAAAAAATCTTAAATATATCTTTAATATCTATGTAAAAACAATATTATTCAAAATTTAAGCATAATTAGCGTTCTTAGGCCTCAAACAATAATAAAATCCGTACATTTGCTAGATCCATGATCTTTGGATTTTCGGTGAATACATTCGAAACTACTCATTTCTATTGATCGAGCAAAATATTTACCATGATACTTATTCCTATCAATTGCTCCTTGTGTACACGCGTATATACATATGTACCTCTAGAATTAATCATAGAATAAAATTATGGAAGTAACAAATTCATATGTATGTGCAAAAAATAAGTAGAAGCGTAGACACATTAGACACTGGATTAATAAGAGAATGAAGTAGTCTTTAGAACATGGATGATGGAGACAAGTAAAACTATTGGGAATCAGAGTAGAGCTGCATGTGGAATGATATATATTACGTGTTTCAAAGACCACTACAATGACAATTGGCAATTGGACAGATGATCCTGGAGAAATCGAGAGGATGGCCACCAACTTCTTCAAAGACCTGTACTCCAACGACAAGAGTGTAGTTGCTGAAGACCTGATCAATATGCTTCATACTCCAATCACGGATGAAATGAACGCTAACCTATGCAAAGATTTCTCTGACGAAGAGATAGGCGACGCCCTCCTCCAGATTGGACATGTTAAAGCTCCCGGACCAGATGGGTTGCCAGGCCGCTTCTTTCAGCGAAACTGGGACTTGATGAAACAAGAGGTTACGACGGCAGTCAGGGATTTTTTCAGAACAGGTCGGATGGCGGAAGGAGTCAATGACACTGTCATCGTGCTGATTCCAAAAGGCCCAAACCCTGAGTCCCTCGCTGACTTCAGACCCATAAGCCTTTGTAACGTGGTCTATAAAATCATAGCCAAGTGCCTCTCCAACCGCCTTCGTCCGATCTTGGATAGTATCATCTCGGAAACTCAAAGCGCCTTCGTCCCTGGCAGGTTGATCTCGGACAACGCAACAATCGCTTTCGAAGGTTTTCACAAAATCTAGCAGTCAAAGAACCCAAACAACAATCACTGTGCATACAAGCTAGACCTTTCCAAGGCCTATGATCGTGTCAATTGGTCCTTTTTGGAGAAGGCGATGCTAAAAATGGGATTCTGCTCCACTTGGACCAGTTGGATTATGGAATGTGTTCGCACTGTGCGCTTTGCTGTCCAAATAAATGGTACCAATCTGGATCAGTTCACTCCATCGAGGGGTCTCAGGCAAGAGACCCGCTGAGCCCATACTTCCTTCTTGTGGGTGAAGCCCTAACCCGCATCATGAAAACAGAGGTTACCAAGGGGAATATTACCCCTCTAAAAGTGGCAAGAAGAGCCCCAGGGATCTCAAACCTGCTCTTCGTAGACGATTGCCTCCTTTTCTTCAAAGCTACAAAGGAGGAGGCGCAAGTCGTCACAAATGCCCTTAACCTTTTTCAGCATGCATGGGCCAGCTCCTCAGTTTGAACAAATGCTCGGTTCTCTTCAGTCATGCTTGCCCACCCGTGACACAGGAAGAGATCAAAACCACCCTAGCAGTCTCGAGTGTCATTTTTGAGGAAAAATATCTAGGGATGCCTACTCCAGAGGGACGGCTAAAAGGAAAACAACTACAACCCATCATGGATAGATTTACAAAGAGACTGAACAATTGGGCCGATAAGTTTATGTCACATGCTGCCAAGGAAACCCTGATCAAATATGTGGCCCAATCCCTTCCTAACCACGTCATGAGTATCTTCAAAATGACAACGGATTTCTGTGAGGAGTTCGAGAGGTTAATCCGCGATTTTTGGTGGGGCGATGACAAAGACCATAGGAAAGTTCACTGCATGGACTGGGAAAACATGTTAAAACCCAAATGCAAGGGTGGCATTGGCTTTCATGACATCGGTCTCTTCAATCAGGCCCTCCTTGCCCGCCAAACCTGGAGTCTCATCCAAAACCCGATAGCCTCTTCGCTAGGGTGATGAAAGCAAAATACTACCCTAATGGTAATATCCTCGACACGGTCTTCGCCTCGGACCCCTCTCCGATGTGGAAGGGGATTGAGTTTGGACTTGAGCTTCTTAAGAATGGCTTATCAAAAGAGTGGGGAATGGCAAAAACATCCAGTTCTCGAGGGACAATTGGCTACCTAGAGACTTTGGCCTAAAGATTGCAGGTCTGAAAAAGAACTCCCGCCTGAGGTGGGTAAATCAACTATTCCTACCGGGAACGAAATTCTGGAACGGCTAACTGCTTCAGAGCTTGTTCTCCGACTTTGATACTGAAACTACCTTGCAAATCAACATCCCGAGCAACCCTGTGGAGGACTGCGTCGCGTGGCACTATGAGGAAAACGGCATCTTCTCGGTGAGAAGTGCTTACCGCCTCACCCTGAACCTAAAGCAAAGGAAAAGAGGAGATGTGAGCTCCAGCAGCAAACCCAGCGGTGACCGTTCAATCTAGAACACAATCTGGAAAACTGCTGTGGCACCGAAGGTTAGAGTATTCGGCTGGAGGGTGGCGACTGACACTCTCGTAACCAAAAATAACAAATATCGGAGATCTCTCGAGTACAACAACATTTGCAATATCTACGGCAACGGTCCTGAAGATGCCTATCATGCCGTCATTTCCTGCACAAAAGCGAAGGCTCTGCGTCAAGCTATGCGTCGGTGCTGGGACCTGCCTACTGAAAAAAGCTTCTGCTTCTCGGGTGATGATTGGCTGCAACACGTGCTAAATCGTGCTGACGAACAGATGAGATCGAGAATTATGCTGCTACTATGGCGATCTTGGCACCTAAGAAATGACATAATCCATGAAAAGGGTTTGGAAACTATCAAAAATTCGGTTGCTTTCCTCCTGGCCTACCAACATGACAGCAAAGCCACAACCAAGGAGGATACCAACAAAGGCAAACGTCCACTTGTGGCCACTCAACCTGAAATTATACATCTTTCTGCTACTCCAGTTAGCTGGTCAAGCCCTCCACCTGGGTGGGTGAAGATAAATACTGACGGCTCTTTAGGACAAAGCTGCAACACCAGCGGTGCTGGTGTGGTCGCGAGAAATAGCTCGGGTTTTGTCCTATTTGCTGCCTGCACCCCTCTACCAAACTGCCGATATGCTGAAGAAGCAGAAGCTAAAGCTGCACTATGGGGACTGAAGCTGGCCATAAGCCACAACACTAAAAAGATCATCCTCGAGCTGGACTGTTCCAATGCTGTGACTGCCCTCCAATCTCCAATACAAAACAAATCGACCTTTTGGACAGTGTATGAAGAGGCGAAGGACCTCATAAAAAAGAAGGATTGCATCATTACACACACAAGGAGGGACTCAAATAGGGTAGCTGATGCCCTGGCGAATCTTGCTTTATCCCTAGGAGAAAATGTCATGTATGAGGAGCTTCCCCTACCTGTAAGAGAGCTTGTTTCGCAAGAACTGAACTACTCTAACACTGTCAGATGAATACAACTTCTCTTTCTAAAAAAAGATATAGTTACGTGCTTGCGTCGTTTTTCCCTAGAATATCGATAACTTTGTAGAGGCACAGGAGGGGCTGTATTGTTCTGCATATTTGGAGAGGCCACAGAAAATGGTGGTATCGAAAGAAAAAATATTCTGAACTGCTAGAGTATTTGCTGGGACGATATTGATATTGTCCCCCGCGATCGAAACTAAATGATGCATCTCTATGAGTTTCTTAAATAGAACCTACACTTCCCTCTTTTCATTACAAAATTTTGAAGTATTTTTTTTGGAAAAGAGAAGTTAGAGTAGAGACACGGTAGGTTGTAGCTTGGGTCATGTATATTTTTTACAATTATTTTACCCTATTAGATCTCAAGAGTAGGAAGATAAATATACACATACAAGTCTCGGAGCCGGGCCCCTATCTCCTTGGGCCCAGGGCGAGTGCCCCTCTGCCCCGCCCTATGGGCCGGCCCTGATTGTAGCCGCCGATGGAGCATCCTTGCCACTCTTCGATCCCTCCTCTGAGGGAATAGTCGCGTCCTTCCCCAGAGCCATAGCATGCCCCGTCATCGATCACCGTACACCGCGTAGCTGACCAAGGGTAGGTAGTGATGCGAGATCACCCCGTTGTCGCCACGAACTAGCGCAACAACGATTGAGAGAACCGTATGAAGGGCAGCGGGTGTCTAGGAGGGCAAGAGGAGAGATTGTGCTCGCACAGTCTCAAGACGAAGATTCAAGCCCTAGAGGCGGCGATCACCATGGAATCGTCAAACCCTAGGAGAGAGAAACAAAACGGTTCCTCCAAGTTTTCTGTTATGTTTGACTCATGGGTCGAGTTATGAGAGCGTGCGAGGATGCCAGATCTTTCATGGTTTTGCGAGTTTCTCGTATCTTCATTCACAACTATTTTCGCTAGTAAGTACACACATAATTAATAGGGAAATTACAAGCAAGAAAATATGGTAAGTATACATGAGAAGTGAAGCAGAGTAAGAACAAACAAACATCAGAAGTACAAATTTATTATTTTTCCATTAGGTACGTTCATTTTATCTTAAAAAAAATACATGAACATATTTCATGGATGAATTATTTTTTTCCTAAAATACAAATGATTTGTCAAAAGTATTTTTTGGGGTTTCCTGGGCATTGAATCTCACAACCAGAGACATTTTGATGATGTACATGAACATCATGTCATATATTGTGGGAAAAATATCAATATTTTCTTAGTACTTAATATTTTGTCGGCCAATAAGTTTAAAGATTGTGTAGGCACTTTATTTGTCAAGCATATTCAATTTTATTTGGAAAGCATATTTAGTTTGACAAATATGAACATTTAATTTGACAAACATGAACATTTAAGTTTAGCAAAATGAAACATTTTTTTCAAAAGGTATTATTTATACAAGATTTTTTTGAAACTTATGTTATGTAAATTTGATTATAATTGAACATGACACACCCTTTTATGGTGTAGTGCATGGGCACACACTCAATTATAGAATGGTTTGAAGTTGGAAGAGCACATTGTGTTTCATCTCCACTCTGACTTGTGCATGAGGATAAATTCTGAAATGTGATGGCCATCCATAGCAATCTATGAGAATATATTCTCTTGACGCATGTGGAGGGGTTTACGTTGGTGAACTATTAGAATGCTAAATATGTGTATATTATCATACTACAAGGACCAAATTAATTTGTTGAGTAAACAGTCTAGACAACCTATTTTGCGGCCGTAAAAATTCATATAGCATATACTGTCGCCTACCTATTGGCAGAAGATGAAATACCATGTAGTAACCAATTAGTTCGTAACATTGTGTAATGGTAAAAGTACTTGTCCCGGTTACAAGTCAGCTAGGGCGTGTGTCAGCATGGGCATGTGTAAGCCAGAACTCTAGTTAGTTACTGAAAGGATATTATTTTCTCCTTATGTTTTTGATGCTGATGACAACATCTCTTGTGGTTTAACTATCTGTCCAAGTTGCAGGGCCTATCTATGGACGTACTTGGTGGTGGACTTTTCTCTAGAAAGAGCTTGAAGACGGTGGCACTTATTTACACTTTCTCTTGTTTCTTTTGTTTTAGGCTACCGTACTATCAAGAGGGGGTCCACCTTGGAAGGTTGTGGAAAATCACCATTTCATGCACATACCTTATATTCACTTCCACAGCCATCCCAGTTTTTATGTGAGAGAGTGTTCCCTGTTGCTTTGGAGGGTTTTTTGCCCTGACTGGTAGTACCGGCCAGGCGGTGGTAGTACCGCCCAAGGAGTTTCTCAGGACTAATTAAGTAGAACTACCGGCTGTAGTTCCGGTCCTAATTCCGGCAAGCCATTCTTTGGTTCTGTGAGACTTATGTCTATTCTTGCGTATTTGTCGGAATTAGTACCGGAATCTGGGTCGGTTGTACCGGCCTGACCAGCGCCTAGCTCCCTGAGCGGTAGCACCGCCAGCCCTGACCGGTAGTACCGGCCATCTTCTGTCACCGGTAGTTCTGGGCCTAGTTCCGGACCTAGTTCCGATGCTAGGCTGTGCGGTTCAGATAACCTCCTGCCTCACACTGCCTATTTGCCGGTAGTAGGGCCAGAACTAGGACCGGTACTTCCGGCCAGCTCTATGGGCCCGTTCACTACTAGGAAACGGCCTATAGATAGACAAGATGTTCAGTGGCGCATATGTGAAAGCATACGCCACAGGAAAACATCAGTGACGCACTAGAAAGCATGCGCCACAGAAGATTGGAAGTTCTGTGGCGCATTATCCAGAACATGCGCCACAAAAGATTGGTGGGACCCGCCGGCCGAGGTGGGTTGATCCAAGTTCTGTGGTGCATTCTGAAATATGCGCTACAGAAGTTGCCTCTTCTGTGGCTCATATTTCCTCATGCGCCACATAACATGGAGGGGGCCCCACCACGGAATCTAATTCACCCAAGTTCTGTGGCGCATGTTGTCATATGCGCCACAGATGTGTGTCACTTCTGTGGCGCATAAGTCCGACATGCGCCACAGAACGTGGAGGTGGTCCCTACACAGGGAATCTTATTCACCCACTTCTGTGACGCATATGGACTTATACGCCACAGAAGTTTCAGCATATGTGGCGCATTTCCTCCATATGGTCATTGTTGTGTGTGTCATAAACTTTACTATCTCGTGGTCGAAATGATCATTGTTGTTAGACTTAAACTACCTTGTGGTCGTGTTGTTGTTGAACTTATTGCTTCTATGATGATCTAACTTTTAGGTTTATGGATCCTTTGTTTTATATTCTATGAACATATATATATGGATGTGAACCCTTTATTCATTCTTTTTGTTGTATTTTTACTAATATGCCTTGTCGTCTATAGAGATGGCGACGAGGTGGTATGCGGTGTACATGGGTAGGATTCCAGGAGTCTACGAGGAGTGGGAGGATTGCCACAAACAAGTGAACAAGTTCAGCGGCAACATCTACAAAGGATACACGACTAGAGAGGAGGCGATAGCCAAGTGGAGGAACCACTTGTGGAAGAAGAACCGGATAAAGATATTGGTCGGGCTAATGCTCTTGCTCACCATTATCACAGTTGTATTCTATTTGATCCTAGTGTAGGCGGCGGTGGCCACTTCATATTTGTAATGTGAGATGATATGAACTTTGTATTCGGCGCTTGTGTAAAAATTTGGCACTTGACACTATATATGTATCTCGATCGGGCTCTAAGTGTTTGTATTATATATATGTCGGTTTTCATGCATCTACTACTTGTGCAATGTATTTTATACTCATCTGGATAAATACTGTATAAATCCTGTATAAATACCTGATTATACACCAGGAAAGTATTTTACTTTGAATATGTGTTACGCAATCAGTGGCGCATATAATTATATAGTCAGTGGCGCATGGCATTTCTGTGGCGCATACACATAAATGCGCCACAGAAGTTCTTCCTGTGGCGCATATGAGGAAATGTGCCACATAAGTCTGGAACTTCTATGGCGCATACCCATATGCGCCACAGGAAGAAGATATCAGTGGCGAGATAACAGTGGCGACTAGGATATGCGCCACAGAAGGTGTATTTTCATGCGCCATAGAAGAGTTGTTTCCTAGTAATGGTTGACTGGTCAATCTGACCGTTGCGTGGCCTCCGCTGTGCCATTGGTGGCTCGCTCACCGGTACTACCGGTCCGCCACCGGTAGTACCGATGGTGTCAGGACTGGGCAGAAACTGCCCGTTTGGAGGTGGCCTATTTAAGGCCCCCTTCTTCCTCCTCTTGCCTTATCTCTTAGTTTTCTCTCTCCTCCATTAATACAAGAGCTTGACTTGCCTAGATCTCTCTCCCTATCCACTCAAATCTCTTGATCTTTTGAGGATTGGGAGAGGTGACCTAGATCTACACTTCCACCAAAGGAATCATGATTTTCCCCACTCATCCTTTGTGGATCTTGTTACTCTTGGGTTCTTGGAACCCTAGACGGTGTAGGGCATCCTCGAAGCTAGGGCATTTGTTGTGAAGCTCCGTGATGTTGTTGAGGGTCTCCAATTGAGTTATGGAACCTCCACTCAACCTTGTTGTAAAGGTTTCGGTTGGCGCCTTCAAGGTCACCGGTTAGTGGATTGTGAGGCCACCTTTGTGGTGGTGCTCACTGGAGAAGAAGGTGAGGCCTTTGTGGCGCTCGGGTGACCTTGTGTGGCCCTGGCACCTCTCCAATGTAGATGTAGCTTCCTTGGAAGTGAACTACGGGAATTACATCTCCGTGTCCCCTCGCCGGTTCTTTCGTTCCACTCCTTTACTTCTTGCAATTACCGTCTTGTTTACTTGTTGTGTTGCTTGCCATATAGGATATTCATCTAGTTGCATCTCTAGTGAATTTTACTTTGTGCTAAGCCATAAAATTGCAAGAAAATATTAAAAATTGGTAGTCTCCTATTCACCCCCTCTAGTCGACCAAAGTTGGTCCTTTCAATTGGTATCAGAGCCTCGGCTCTTACTTCGGGCTTAACCGCCTAAGAGACAATGGCCGACGAAGATGGGAGTGTGGGTGCAACCACCAAGAACTTGGCCTCCATGGATGACCTCAATCGTTTGGAGACATCCATGATGACCAAGTTTGAGGAAATGATGACCCTCTTGCAATCCCTTAAGCCTACCCCCATGCTAGAAACCCCTCATGATGCATCTCGTGCCGCCGAAGCCCCTTCCGCTCTCGAGCATGTGGTAGCCCCCAGGGTGAATCCCGCGGCTGCCCCAAAGCACTTGGGCCTAGGCTTTGTGGCTCAAACTACCAAGCCGCCAAGCGAGAACACCGAGGGGCTAGGTGACTCCTCCTCCAAAGAGGGAGATGAGGGAAATGATTACTCGGCGGTACCACCACCGTTCAAGTACACTCCGGACCCACCTATCCCCATGCCGCACATCATACCTCAAGGAGCACCTCCAATGCTAGATACTTCTAACTTCGCCAATTGGCAATATCTAATGCAATCTCACATTTCCAGCTCTTCTATTGAATTGATGAGGATTTTGGAGGAAGGTTTCTCTCCATATGATGCTAAGAAGTTGACTCGGGTCGAGGTCATGGACAAGCAACTCAATGCCACCGCTTTGGGCATGATCCAAAAGGTGTTGACCCCAAGGACTTTGCTCACATTCGCCAATTCTCCACCGCCAAAGAAGCTTGGGATCATCTCACCGAGTTGTATATTGGGAATGCGAGCATTCAAAGCTCCAAGTTTGATGAAGTCAACAATGAGTTCGTTGGCTTTGCAATGCAAGATGATGAGTCACCCGAAGACATGTATCGTTGTCTCAAGGTTCTTTGTTGTACCATGAGGGACCTTGGAGCTACCTATGTTGATGACAAGTTCATGAAGAGGAAGTTTGTTCAATCCCTTCTTCCCTTTGAGGAGCAAAACCTCAACTCTATCAAGGGGAGAAGTAACTACCACACCATGTCCTGTCAAGATGTGTTGAGTGAAGTCATTGCCATGACCATTTCCAAGAAGAATGCAGAGTCAGCTCGTGCTCATGCCTATGGGTCTCAAAAGTTGAACCTTGCCTTGAAAGCTCAAGTGGTGGAAGTTGATGAAGATGATAACTCTAGTGAGTGGTCTCAAGAGGACATAAAATATGCTTTCAATGAGCATTTGGCTCTAGCATCAAGGGCGTTTTGGAACAAACCGGGCATGAAGTCAAGATCAAGAGACAACCCAAGATTCAACTCAACCATGAAGGCTCCAAAGGCAAGATCTTGCTACAATTGTAACAACAAGAGTCACTTTGTAGCTCAATGCCCCTTCGAGAATAGAGAATACAATGGAGGCCGCCTCATTCACAAGAACAAGCCAAGACCTCCTCACCCCTTGAACAAGAACTTCCACAACAAGAACCTTCCTAACAAGGAAAGGGCAATGGTGGTCCATGAAGAGTACTTCTCGGGCGCGAATGATGATGAGAGTGAAGGTCAAGGTGGAGAGATCATGGGAGTTGACGCTATTGCTACTTCATCTACCCCACGAGTGTCTCTCTTCGACTCTCCCAATGAGAACATCACCAACCGCAACCAAAAGTGTCTCATGGCTAAGGCCACCGAGGTAACTCCCTCTTCTAAGTCTCCCGCAAATGAACTTCCCTTGCATGACCTAGAAGGTTTAGAGGTTAAGAAAGAGATGGTGAGCATGTGTGAATCCATGAAGAATCTAGATGATGATACTAGATTGTGCTTTGAAACTCTTGCAAACCACTTGACCATGCTAGGGAAATGCTAGATGAGAAAGAAGAAGTTATTGACATGTTGGGTAAAAATGGGAGAGAGGCCGCTGATGAGATTACCTCTCTATCTCAATCCCTTTAATATGAACATAACATGAGAATAACTCTTGAGGAAAGTGTGGCTAAACTTGTTGATGACCATAATGCCTTCATAATGCAACTTGTTAAAGAACGAGATCATGCTATTGCTTCATTGAATGTCCTTAAAAATGACAAGGTTGAGTTTGGTGTTGATCATGAATGCCTTAAGGAGTTTGAGAAACTCAAGGAGGAACATCATGTCTTGGAGAGTAAATTCTCAAGTCTCTTTGAGGCTCATGAGAGACTTCAAACCCAACCTAACAATGAACATTCAAAGTCTTTCGCTATGCTTATTGTACATTTGCCTTGTTCTCCTAACCCTTGTTGCAAGCATGAGAATCTTGTTGAGGAGAACAAGATGTTGAAAGATCAACTTGCAAAAGGGCAAGTTGCCATAAAAAGGAAGAACAAGAGGAGGAACAAGAAAAAGAAGAAGAGCAAGAGCCTTGCTCAAGTATCCTCTCTTGATTATACCTTTGTGCAAAGTGATAACTTTATCGGGAAGAACAATCCTTCTTACATTCTCTGCAAATATTTTGATGGTCATGTTTATGCCAAGTACACTGGCACATCTTATACTCATGATTATCATTGGAACAGTTGGGTACCTAAGACCCTTGTGACTAACAAAAGGGGACCCATTGCAAAATGGGTACCTAAAACCAAAGCTTGATTTTCTTGTAGGACTTTGCTTCCGACGGTGCAAAATGGGTGCTTGATAGTGGAGATACGAGCCATATGACCGGAAGCAAGTCTATCATGTCGGAGATCAGGCCAAATTTTGCCAATACTATGCTCTCCTATGGTGATAAAACGAGATCTCAGGTATTGGGTTTTGGTAAGGTGGTAGTAACCCCAGATGTATCCTTGGTTAATGTCATGCTTGTCAAAACCCTTGGTTACAATCTCCTTTCCGCTCGTGCTCTTGCTATCATGGGTCTTTCACCTTTCTTTAATGAGCACTCTGTGGTCCTCATGTGGAGCAAGTCTCTCATGGTGGCTTTCGTTGGATACATAGAGCATGACTTATATGTAGTGGATTTCTCCGGAAAGCCATCTACCCATGCTGTATGTCTCTATGCGAAAGCCGATGTGGGATGGTTGTGGCATCGCCTCCTAGCCCATGTAAACATGAAGGCTTTGCAAAGTCTCTACACGGGGGGCCACCTCCTTGGACTAAAAGACATTTCCTTTGCCAAAGATCGTGTGTGCAGGGATTGTATTGAAGGGAAGATGCATGAGAAGCCTCACAAGATCCTTAATCAAATCACCACTGAACGGTGCTTGGAGCTACTTCACATGGATCTTTTAGGGCCTCCCTCTCATGATAGCCTTGGTGGGAAGGAATATTGTTTGGTAATTGTTGACGACTTCTCAAGATACACTTGGGTCTACTTCTTCAAGTTCAAGAGCGAGACTCAACAAATTGTCATCGACTTTGCCAATCAAGTGCAATGGAAACACAATGCTACCATCCTCTCCATTAGAAGTGACAATGGCACCGAATTCAAGAATTACACTTTGGATGAGTTTCTTAGTGATGAGGGGATCAAACATCAATATTATACTCCATACACCCCTCAACTAAATGGTGTTGCCGAAAGGAAGAACCGTACTTTGATGGATGCAGCCCGGACCATGTTGGCGGAATTCAAGTCACCATATAACTTTTGGGCCGAAGCCATCTCAACCGCTTGCCATGCTACCAACCGCCTCTATCTACGCAAGAAGAAGAACAAGACTCCATATGAACTTCTCACCGGTCGCAAGCCAAATGTCAAGTACTTCCGGGTGTTTGGATGTACATGTTTCCTCCTCAAGAAAGGTGTCCGCTTATCAAAGTTTGAGTCTAGGGCTCAAGACGGGATCTTTGTTGGGTACTCAAATCAATCCCATGCCTATAGAGTCTACAACAAAGCAACGGGAAGGGTTGAAGAATCTAGCAATGTCGAGTTCAATGAAGATCATGAGTCCCTTGTGAGGCAAGACGGTGTTCGTGATCCAAGTGATGAAATTCCTCCCCAAGCCATAAGAAGAATGGGTGTGGGTTTCTTACACCCCATTGAGGATCCCCTTATGGCCGAAGGAGAAGGACCAAGCTCCACTCAAGCGGAGCCTTCACTCTCACAAGACCATCTTGCACCTCAAGGGAAACTTATTGCTTCTCAAGGTTCTCCAAGCTCTTCTCAAGATCTTCATGTCCATGACTCTCAAAGATCAAGTCTACCTCAAGTCGATCAAGCTCCACCACATCAAGATAGTAAAGCTTCTCATATCAACAATGCTCAAAGTCATGTTGAAGAAGGCCAAGCTAACAATGACCAAGGCCAAGCTAATGTCTCTCCACCAAATGATGATGTCTCTCCTTCGGTTGATGTTGATGAAGATAGTGATCAAGTTCGTTCATATAGTCAAGGCGGGGACTCGAATCATGGTGATGACCAAGTGGTTGCTCAAGAATCTCGTCTTAACGCCCAAGCTCGCCGTCAAGCATACCGTCTCGCCAAGCTCATCAAAGACAGCCATATCCTTGAAAATGTTTATGGAGATCTCAATAGGGGCTCCACTACTAGGAGACAACTAACCTCTTTTAGTTCTCATCATGCGTTTATTTCTCATGTTGAGCCCCAAAAGGTCTTTGAAGCTCTTGAAGATGATGATTGGCTTGATGCTATGAATGAAGAACTTCACAACTTCAAGAGGAACAAGGTGTGGTCACTTGTGAAGAGACCCAAAGATTGTCAAAATGTGGTTGGGACCAAGTGGATCTTCAAGAACAAGCGATATGCAAATGGTATAGTCGTCCGCAACAAAGCAAGGTTAGTTGCCCAAGGATACTCTCAAGTTGAGGGCATAGACTATGGTGAAACTTATGCTCCCGTTGCACATCTAGAATCCATTCACATGCTTCTTGCTTATGCTACCCATCATAACTTTAAATCGCAACAAATGGATGTTAAGAGTGCTTTTCTCAATGGTCCCTTAAAAGAGTTGGTGTATGTCAAGCAATTTCCGGGCATTGAGGATCCTCTCTTCCCGGACCATGTCTACAAACTCGATAAGGCATTATACGGTCTGATACATTGCAAATGTATCTATAATTTTTGATGTTCCATGCTTGGTTTTATCCACTTTCTTATGTTTTGTTCCAACTTTGGAGTACTTTTCATATGATTTCTTGGACTAACCTATTAAAAAGAGCCAAAGTGCCAGCTGCCTGTTTTCTGCTGTTTTTGGTTCCAGGAAAGTCAAAAAATGAATATTCTCGAAATTGGACGGGACAAAAGCCAAAGTGCCTATTTTTCCGGAAGGGATCAAGTGTCAGAATACGAGACAGAGAAGGCCCAGGGGCCGGCCACATCACCTGGCCGCACGGCCAGGCTGGGCCCGCGCCAGGGGGTGGTGTGGTGGCTTCCGGCACCCCCTCGGCCTCTTTTTCCGCCTATATATTGCCCTCGGGACGAAAACCCTAAGTACCCGATCAAAAATCCACGAAAGAGTCTGTAGCCGCTGTCATCTCCATCCCTAGATCGGGAGGGATCTGAAGCTCTTCCCGGCACCCTGCCGGAGAGGGGAATTCACCCTGGAGGCCTTCTTCATCACCATGCAAGCCTCCGGTGTGATGCGTGAGTAGTTCATCCTTGGACTACGGATCCATGTAGTAGCTAGATGGCTGGTTCTCCTCCTTTGTGCTTTCATGTTTAGATCTTGTGAGCTCCGTTCATGATCAAGATCATCTATTTGTAATTCTGCATGTTGTGTTTGCGAGGATCCGATGGATATTGAGATGCTATTTCAGATTGATTATTGATTCTATCATGTCTTTGTTATTTGAGATCTTGCATGCTTTCCGTTGTTAGTAGCTATCTTGGCCAAGTAGATGCTAGCAACTCCAAGAGTTAGTATTTATGCTCAATAGTGGGTTCATGCCTCTGGTAATCTGGGGAAGTGACAGAAATCTCCAAGGTACTAGATGTGCTGTTGCTACTAGGGAGAAAACACCAATTCTTTGTTCATAGAACAATCGTATTGTTTACTTTACACGCAGTTCGTAAAGCAATAATCTGTTGCTTGCAACTTAATACTGGAGGGGGTTCGGATGATAACCTGAAGGTGGATTATTAGTCATAGATGCAGTTGGATGGCGGTCTATGTATTATGTTGTAATGCCCAATCAAGTCTCAGAGGAGTCAAGATGATTAGTATATGCATGTATTGCATTCTCGGTGTTTTTCAATTGCCCCGCTGTAATTTGTTCACCCAGCATGTTATCTATCTTAAGGAGAGCCACCTCTAGTGAACTATGGATCCCGGTCCTTGTCTTTTACATACAATCTACAATCTTTTACTGCTTTGTGTTTCCTTTCTGCAAACTTTTACTTCTTTCCATTTGATACGTTTAATCCTTTGTTTTCCGCAAAACACGGTGAGATTGACAACCTCATCGCAAGTTGGGGACAAAGTTCTATGGTTGTGTTGTGCAGGTCTCCATGTTGCTACTAGCACCTGTAGTGCACCCTGCCAAAGCTTAGCTAGTAACACCTTTGGGGTGTTTCCTTGCTCCTACTGGTTCAATTAAACCTTGGTTTCATACTGAGGGAAACTTGCTGCTGTGCTCATCATCAACACCGCAACAAGCATTTTTCTGGGCGCCGTGCATTGAGCCATCAAGCATTTTTCTGGCGCCGTTGCCGGGGATTCAAGGACATCTTCACAAGGGGAGTCCCTCATAACCATCTCTTTACTTTGTTGTTTTTGTTTTGCTTAGTTTCTTTTTGCTTTGTTTGCTTGTTTTGTTCTTCAAAAAACACAAAAAAATTAGTTTTGCTAGTTTGCTTTCTTATTTAAAAACCCAAAAAAAATGACTACTCTTGAAAACACTAAGTTGTGTGACTTCACTAGCACCAACAACAACGATTTTATGAGCACACCTATTGCTCCACCTGTGGCTGAAAATACTTTCTTTGAGATAAAACCTGCTTTACTCAATCTTATTATGAGAGAGCAATTTTCTGGTATTGGTAATGAAGATGCTGCTTCCCATCTAAATAACTTTGTGAGATGCAAAAGTATAAGGATATAGATGGTGATATTATTAAACTGAAATTGTTTCCTTTCTCTTTGAGAGGAAAAGCTAAAGAGTGGTTGAATTCCTTAACTAGGAATAGTATTGATTCTTGGACTAAGTGCAAAGATGCTTTTATTTGAAAATACTATCCTCCTGCTAAGATTATATCCATGAGAAGTGAAATAATGAAGTTTAAACAACTTGATAATGAGCATGTTGCTCAAGCTTGGGAAAGAATGAAATCTTTGGTAAAGAATTGTCCCACTCATGGACTGACTGCTTGGATGATCATCCAAACTTTTTATGCAGGATTGAACTATTCTTCAAGGAACCTATTGGATTCAGCTGCTGGAGGTACCTTTGTGACCATCACTTTGGGTGCTGCAACAAAACTTTTGGACAATATGATGGTTAATTATTCTGAATGGCATACTGAGAGAGCTCCACAAGGTAAGAAGGTAAATTCTGTTGAGGAAACCTCCTCCTTGAGTGATAAGATTGATATTATTATGTCTATGCTTGTTAATGGGAAAGCCCATATTGATCCAAATAATGTTCCTTTAGCCTCTTTGGTTGCTCAAGAAGAGCAAGTTGATGTGAAGTTCATAAGAAATAACAATTTAAGCAACAATGCTTATGGTAATAATGCTTATAGGAACAATTTTGGTAACAACAATTATAAGCCATATCCTCCTAACAATGGTAATGCTTATAGAAATTCTTACAACAATAATAAGAGTGCTCCCTCTGAACTTGAAGTTATGCTTAAAGAGTTTATTAGTAAACAAACTGCTTTCAATAAAACTATTGAGGAAAAACTCTCTAATGCTGAAAGAAATATAGCATCTTTGGATGAAGCTCAATCTACTTTGAATAAAATGGCTGCTAAACCTGAAACTAAAGAGAATCCCTTTGCAGCTACTAATGCCATACAAGTAAGAATTGATGAAAATGTTAGACTATTAGCTGAATTACATGCTAAGTGGGAAAGAGAAGATGAAATTGCTAGAAACATTAGTGTTTCTACTATTACCACCACTAGTGTTGAGGCTAGTAATAGTTCTACTACTTTAGATGATAAGTTTGATTTTGATCTTGATGGTTGCAATATCTCTGAAGTTATTAAGTTCCTACAAAAGCTTGCTAAAAGTCCTAATGCTAGTGCTATAAACATGGCTTTTACAAAAACACATTACTGATGCTCTTATAAAGATTAAAGAATAAAAGATGAAACATAAAGCTTTTATTCCTATAAAACAAGAAGATGGTTGGGAACCCATCATTAATAGGAAAGTAAATGACTTTGATTTCAAAGCTTTGTGTGATCTTGATAGTAGTGTTTCTATTATGCCTAGAAGGATTTATGATATGCTTGATTTGCCTCCTCTTGAAGATTGTTATTTGAATGTCCCACTTGATGCTAATGCTAAAAAGAAACTCATGGGGAGTCTTAATGATGTTCTTATTATGGTTAATGATTTCTATGTCCCCGTTGATTTCTATGTTTTGGATGTTGAATACAATGCTTCTTGTCCTATTATTTTGGGAAGACCTTTTCTTAGAACTATTGGTGCCATCATTGATATGAAAGAAGGCACCATTA
Organism: Avena sativa; assembly: GCA_916181665.1. Classification (NCBI taxonomy): domain Eukaryota; kingdom Viridiplantae; phylum Streptophyta; class Magnoliopsida; order Poales; family Poaceae; genus Avena; species Avena sativa. Next base: position 449,341,105 of record OV702295.1, on the reverse strand, counting down.
AATATCAACTCCTACTCAAGAAAGGTATAGAACACTTCCCTAAAAAGAGAGAAAAGATTTCTTTTGCTTCTCCTTTGAAAACAAAATTTGGTGTTAATGCTTCTTCATTTGAGAACACTTGATTCTTTATTTGCTTCTTATGCCTAACTTAAAGGCGTTAAAGAAAAGTACTTATTGGGAGATAACCCAAAAGTTTTAGATGAGTCTTGGAAGTTATTACCTCTGTAATAACCGCTCCTTATCCTTTTTATTTGCTTTTTGTGCCAAGAGTAACCTCTAATGAGAGTGAAGTAATGATTGGGAAAGTTGCTGTCCCGAAACAGATTTTTGTGCTTCACCATAAATATTCGTGAGAGATCTCTGTATGTCGGATTGAGCTGTAAGTTTTTGTGCTTATGCCCCAGGTTGTTATATAACTTTCTTTAGTTCATAACTTTTTGATTTGAGCAACAAAAGGTCTTCGAAAAAATTCGTCTTTACCTGCTGGTCTGTTTTGACAGATTTCTGCCATTTTCTGCATTTGCTTCTTGTTGGTTCCTTCTTGAGTTCTTTCGGGGAATTGAGCTTTTTAAGGGAAGTGCTACAGTAGATAGTGTTCTAATGGAAGTTTATTTGGTGTTAGAACTGAACCTTAAGACTTATTTATCTTAAGTGCACTAATGTTGCTAATGAGATTGTGTGAAGTTTTGTATGAAGGAAAAATTTTAGGTGTATGGAAGAAATGAGTAATGAGATGAAGGATGGACTAAAGCTCAAGCTTGGGGATGACACACGTGTCACCCCAAGAATTATCCAAGAAGTACAAGCGTCAAAGCTTGGGGATGCCCAAGGCATCCCCTTCTTCATCAATAAAAATCTCAGGTTTCTTCCAAACGCTTCATTTTTATTATTTCATGCACAGTTGTGTTTTTCTTGGAGCGTCTTCTTTTTCGTTTTCGTTTTGGTTTTCGTTTGCTTTGGTTTGCTGAATAAATTGGTTGGACCCCCTCTTTCATACATTGGTTTGCAAATAGTTTGGTTTGGTTTGGTTTGGAAAAGAGTTGGAAAGTTCATGCTTATGTGGTAAAAAGAGCTTGTTTTTTACTGTGGCCTGTGCTTTGTCATGCCATGATTGATATTGTTTTGGCTTTATGATTAGTATTCTTTGCTGTAGCATGACTTGTTATAAACAATTGAGATTTCTTAGTGTGTCTTGGATAAATCATGCGTTGTTTTAGCATATTAAAGCATAATATAGTGGTATTCTCCTTTGATGCTTTATTTGGGTTGACTTGGCACATGCTCACACCATGTTATGACTATCCAAAGTCACCATAGCCTTTATGATCCTTTAGTTTTCAACTTGTAGTATCACTTTATGCTTTGATCAATGATGTTTTGTCGCTCTGCATGATTATGGCCATTATTGCTCTCTTAGTTTGTCGCTCCCAGTCTTTTGCTAGCCTCCACAACAAAGTATGAGTTCCACTCATGAATCCAACTCCCTAAACCAAGTTATTCCAAAGAGTCCACCATACCTACCTACTAGCTTATGCTATTCCAAGTATATTCATGCTTTTGTTTACCTTCCACTTGTTATGAGAAAACTAGTGATTAAAGCTCTCACGAACTTGATGGCACACTTTACTTTACTTGCCCTTAATAAACTTGAACCATTGTGTCGTCTATGTTGTATATGCTTGCACTTATTTGTTGGGAATTAGCAGAACCATGCTTTCATGGGGAACGCTTTCAACATTGCACTTGGTACTTGTACCTAGTTGATATCATGCTCTTTTGTATATGGATGTCGTCGGTGTGAAATGAAAGGGGAGCTTGTAAGTCCATGGAGTTATGTATATGTGTTAGAGAAACGCCTGGGCCGCTGGTCTAGTCCATGCTGACATGGTGGAAACGTGCAGCGTAACCATAATGAGCTGTCTATGAAGCATTCTTCTTATAAAAAAAGAGTCCTATATTGAGAAAAAAGAGAAAAGAAAAAAAAAGATAATATGAAAAGAGGAAAGAGAGAAAAAGCACCATATTCCCATGGTAAATAAGAAGAATGCTGAGATGCTCGTTGTCTGCTTGCCTTGTCATTTTGATATGGGGATTCTTCCGTATCATCGGGCAAGGGGTACCCCGTTGGTGGTTCTCTATGATACACATGTACTTACGATGACAAGAACTTACCGGTGACTAAACTTGAGTACCATGAGGAGCGGCACTCGTATACAAGGGACATGAGATTTCCGACTTATACTTCGTCAAGCATGTACACCATAGTTTGTTCACTTTAACCTTAATCACTTCAAGATGCTTATGATAGGGGCAATGAGAGCTGAAAGCTATAAGCACCATAATTTTTGGAAGCTCTTTATGATACTTGAATCCCTACTTCCTTTTATAAAGGCCTTTCTTCCACTATTATATTGAGTCTCCACCTTCTATCTTTATGCACCTACTTTGAGAGCATAGTGGCCATTCTTAGTTCTATGTGCATTGTCCCAAGACTAGTTGATTGATACATACTTTGATATTGCTTGTTTGAAACTATTGTATCTAGTCACTCTTATGAACTTTGAAGGTGTCCTATGCATTTATATTTGCTACTCTATTGAGGGACAAGCTGAATACTATTATGCTATGTTTTCTTTATGTGAAACAAACAAACGTCTTGCAAAGCATTGTTATCCATGATTCTTTTGTTTGTGCCTTTTCATGTTGCATCATAGTTTCTTTTCTTATTGCTAGAACTTTGTCTTTCATGTTATGATTGAAGTACTATGATCCCAGCTTTGAATGTTTTGCAAATACTTTGATCAAGTCTTTGATGGTGCATGTCACCTCAAAAATTATTCTTTCTTTTTATCACTTACCTACTCGAGGACGAGCAGAGTTAAGCTTGGGGATGTTGATACATTGCAAATGTATCTATAATTTTTGATGTTCCATGCTTGGTTTTATCCACTTTCTTGCGTTTTGTTCCAACTTTGGAGTACTTTTCATATGATTTCTTGGTCTAACCTATTAACAAGAGCCACAGTGCCAGCTGCCTGTTTTCTGATGTTTTTTGTTCCAGGAAAGTCAGAAAACGAATATTCTCGGAATTGGACGGGACAAAAGCCAAAGTGCCTATTTTTCCGGAAGGGATCAAGTGCCAGAATACGAGACGGAGAAGGGTCAGGGGCCGGCCACATCACCTGGCCGCGCGATCAGGCTGGGCCCGCGCCAGGGGGTGGTTTGGTGGCTCCCGGCACCCCCTCGGCCTCTCCTTCCGCCTATATATTGCCCTCGGGACGAAAACCCTAAGTACCCGATCAAAAATCCACGAAAGAGTCTGTAGCCGCCGTTATCTCCATCCCTAGATCGGGAGGGATCTGAAGCTCTTCCTGGCACCCTGCCGGAGAGGGGAATTCACCCTAGAGGCCTTCTTCATCACCATGCAAGCCTCCGGTGTGATGCGTGAGTAGTTCATCCTTGGACTACGGATGCATGTAGTAGCTAGATGGCTGGTTCTCCTCCTTTGTGCTTTCATGTTTAGATCTTGTGAGCTCCGTTCATGATCAAGATCATCTATTTGTAATTCTGCATGTTGTGTTTACGGGGATCCGATGGATATTGAGATGCTATTTCAGATTGATTATTGTTTCTATCATGTCTTTGTTATTTGAGATCTTGCATGCTTTCCGTTGTTAGTAGCTATCTTGGCCAAGTAGATGCTAGCAACTCCAAGAGTTAGTATTTATGCTCGATAGTGGGTTCATGCTCGATAGGCGCCGTGCATTGAGCCATCAAGCATTTTTCTGGCGCCGTTGCCGGGTAGTCAAGGACATCTTCACAAGGGGAGTCCCTCATAACCATCTCTTTACTTTGTTGTTTTTGTTTTGCTTAGTTTCTTTTTGCTTTGTTTGCTTGTTTTGTTCTTCAAAAAACACAAAAAAATTAGTTTTGCTAGTTTGCTTTCTTATTTAAAAACCCAAAAAAATGACTACTCTTGAAAACACTAAGTTGTGTGACTTCACTAGCACCAACAACAATGATTTTATGAGCACACCTATTGCTCCACCTGTGGCTGAAAATACTTTCTTTGAGATAAAACCTGCTTTACTCAATCTTGTTATGAGAGAGCAATTTTCTAGTATTGGTAATGAAGATGCTGCTTCCCATCTAAATAACTTTGTTGAACTTTGTGAGATGCAAAAGCATAAGGATATAGATGGTGATATTATTAAACTGAAATTGTTTCCTTTCTCTTTGAGAGGAAAAGCTAAAGAGTGGTTGAATTCCTTAACTAGGAATAGTATTGATTCTTGGACTAAGTGCAAAGATGCTTTTATTTGAAAATACTATCCTCCTGCTAAGATTATATCCATGAGAAGTGAAATAATGAAGTTTAAACAACTTGATAATGAGCATGTTGCTAAAGCTTGGGAAAGAATGAAATCTTTGGTAAAGAATTGTCCCACTCATGGACTGACTGCTTGGATGATCATCCAAACTTTTTATGCAGGATTGAACTATTCTTCAAGGAACCTATTGGATTCAGCTGCTGGAGGTACCTTTATGACCATCACTTTGGGTGCTGCAACAAAACTTTTGGACAATATGATGGTTAATTATTCTGAATGACATACTGAGAGAGCTCCACAAGGTAAGAAGGTAAATTCTGTTGAGGAAACCTCCTCCTTGAGTGATAAGATTGATATTATTATGTCTATGCTTGTTAATGGGAAAGCCCATATTGATCCAAATAATGTTCCTTTATCCTCTATGGTTGCTCAAGAAGAGCAAGTTGATGTGAAGTTCATAAGAAATAACAATTTAAGCAACAATGCTTATGGTAATAATGCTTATAGGAACAATTTTGGTAACAACAATTATAAGCCATATCCTCCTAACAATGGTAATGCTTATGGAAATTCTTACAACAATAATAAGAGTGCTCCCTCTAAACTTGAAGTTATGCTTAAAGAGTTTATTAGTAAACAAACTGCTTTCAATAAAACTATTGAGGAAAAACTCTCTAATGCTGAAAGAAATATAGCATCTTTGGATGAAGCTCAATCTACTTTGAATAAAATGGCTGCTAAACCTGAAACTAAAGAGAATCCCTTTGCAGCTACTAATGCCATACAAGTAAGAATTGATGAAAATGTTAGACTATTAGCTGAATTACATGCTAAGTGGGAAAGAGAAGATGAAATTGCTAGAAACATTAGTGTTTCTACTATTACCACCACTAGTGTTGAGGCTAGTAATAGTTCTACTACTTTAGATGATAAGTTTGGTTTTGATCTTGATGGTTGCAATATCTCTGAAGTTATTAAGTTCCTACAAAAGCTTGCTAAAAGTCCTAATGCTAGTGCTATGAACATGGCTTTTACAAAACACATTACTGATGCTCTTATAAAGATTAAAGAAGAAAAGATGAAACATAAAGCTTCTATTCCTATAATACAAGAATATGGTTGGGAACCCATCATTAATATGAAAGTAAATGACTTTGATTTCAAAGCTTTGTGTGATCTTGATAGTAGTGTTTCTATTATGCCTAGAAGGATTTATGATATGCTTGATTTGCCTCCTCTTGAAGATTGTTATTTGAATGTCCCACTTGATGCTAATGCTAAAAAGAAACTCATGGGGAGTCTTAATGATGTTCTTATTATGGTTAACAATTTCTATGTCCTTGTTGATTTCTATGTTTTGGATGTTGAATACAATGCTTCTTGTCCTATTATTTTGGGAAGACCTTTTCTTAGAACTATTGGTGCCATCATTGATATGAAAGAAGGCACCATTAAATATCAACTCCCACTCAAGAAAGGTATAGAACACTTCCCTAAAAAGAGAGAAAAGATTTCTTTTGCTTCTCCTATGAAAACAAAATTTGGTCTTAATGCTTCTTCATTTGAGAACACTTGATTCTTTATTTGCTTCTTATGCCTAACTTAAAGGCGTTAAAGAAAAGTACTTATTGGGAGATAACCCAAAAGTTTTAGATGAGTCTTGGAAGTTATTACCTCTGTAATAACCGCTCCTTGTCCTTTTTATTTGCTTTTTGTGCCAAGAGTAACCTCTAATGAGAGTGAAGTAATGATTGATAAAGTTGCTGTCCCGAAACAGATTTTTGTTCTTCACCGTAAAAATTCGTGAGAGAGCTCTGTATGTCGGATTGAGCTGTCATTTTTTGTGCTTCTGACCCAGGTTGTTATCTAACTTTCTTTAGTTCAAAACTTTTTGATTTGAGAAATAGAAGGTCTTAGAAAAAATTCGTCTTTACCTGCTGGTCTGTTTTGACAGATTTCTGCCATTTTCTGCATTTGCTTCTTGTTGGTTCCTTCTTGAGTTCTTTTGGGGAATTGAGATTTTTGAGGGAAGTGATACAGTAGCTAGTGTTCTAATGGAAGTTTATTTGGTGTTAGAACTGAACCTTAAGACTTATTTATCTTAAGTGCACTAATGTTGCTAATGAGATTGTGTGAAGTTTTGTATGAAGGAAAATTTTCAGGTGTATGGAAGGAATGAGTAATGAGATGAAGGATGGACTAAAGCTCAAGCTTGGGGAAGCCACGCGTGTCACCCCAAGAATTATCCAAGAAGTACAAGCGTCAAAGCTTGGGGATGCCCAAGGCATCCCCTTCTTCATCAAGAAAAATCCCAGGTTTTTTCCAAACGCTTCATTTTTATTGTGTCATGCACAGTTGTGTTTTTCTTGGAGCGTCAAAGCTTGCACGTTTCCACCATGTCAGCATGGACTAGACCAGCGGCCCAGGCGTTTTTCTAACACATATACATAACTCCATGGACTTACAAGCTCCCCTTTCATTTCACAACTGTGCATGAAACAATAAAAATGAAGGGTTTAGAAAAATGCTTGTTGGCGGTGTTGATGTAGAGCTCGTTGGAAACCCCAAGAGGAAGGTATGATGAGCACATCAGCAAGTTTCCCTTAGTATGAAACCAAGGTTTAATCGAACCAGTAGGAGCAAGGAAACACCCCAAAGGTGTTACTAGCTGAGCTTTGGCAGGGCGCACTACCGGTGGTAGTAGCAACGTGGAGACCTGCACAACACAACCACAGAACTTTGTCCCCAACTTGCGATGAGGTTGTCAATCTCACCGTGTTTTGCAGAAAACAAAGGATTAAACATATCGAATAGAAAGAAGTAAAAGTTTGCAGAAAGTAAACACAAAGCAGTAAAAGATTGTAGATTGTATGTAAAAGAAAGGACCAGGGTCCATAGTTCACTAGAGGTGGCTGTCCTTAAGATAGATAACATGCTGGGTGAACAAATTACAGCGGGGCAATTGACAAACATCGAGAAAGCATACAAGCATATACTAATCATCTTGACTCCTTTGGAACTTGATTGGGCATTACAACATTATACATAGACCGCCATCCAACTACATCTATGACTAATAATCCACCTTCAGGTTATCATCCGAACCCCCTCAAGTATTAAGTTACAAGCAACAGATTATTGCTTTACGAACTGCGTGTAAAGTAAACAATACGATTGTTCTATGAACAAAGAATTGGTGTTTTCTCCCTAGTAGCAACAGCACATCTAGTACCTTGGAGATTTCTGTCACTTCCCCAGATTACCAGAGGCATGAACCCACTATTGAGCATAAATACTAACTCTTGGAGTTGCTAGCATCTACTTGGCCAAGATAGGTACTAACAACGGAAAGCATGCAAGATCACAAATAACAAAGACATGATAGAATCAATAATCAATCTGAAATAGCATCTCAATATCCATCGGATCCCCGCAAACACAACATGCAGAATTACAAATAGATGATCTTGATCATGAACGAAGCTCACAAGATCTAAACATGATAGCACAAAGAAGGAGAACCAGCCATATAGCTACTACATGGACCCGTAGTCTAGAGATGAACTACTCACGCATCACACCGGAGGCTTGCATGATGATGAAGAAGGCCTCCAGGATGAATTCCCCTCTCCGACAGGGTGCCGGGAAGAGCTTGAGATCCCTCCCGATCTAGGGATGAAGATGATGGCGACTACAGACTCTTTCGTGGATTTTTGATCGGGTACTTAGGGTTTTGGTCCCGAGGGCAATATATAGGCGGAAGGAGAGGCTGAGGGGGTGCTAGGGTCGGCCAGACCACCCCCTGGCGCGGGCCAGGCCTGACCGCACGGCCAGGTGGTGTGGCCGCCCCTAGCCCTTCTCCGTCTCGTATTCTGGCTTCAGATGTCTTCTAGAAAAATAGGCACTTTGGATTTTGTCCCGTCCAATTCCGAGAATATTCATTTTCTGACTTTCCTGGAACCAAAAATAGCAGAAAACAGGCAGCTGGCACTGTGGCTCTTGTTAATAGGTTAATCCAAGAAATCATATGAAAAGTACTCCAAAGTGTGGAGAAAACACAAGAAAGTAGATAAAACCAAGCATGGAACATCAAAAATTATAGATACATTTTGCAATGTATCATTGCCCATCAGAAGCACATCAACATTGCGAAGATGGAGAGCAACCCTGAGTACTTGGGTGAAGCTCTCGATATGTGTAGGCGGTTTGGACTCATCAAGCTTATGTAACACCGTGAGAACTATGATGAGAGGGCCATTGCTCAGTTCTACTCCACCCTCTACTTTGATACTGACCCTGTTGATCGAACCATGAAATGGATGACTCATAACAGGTATATGTCTGCTAAATGGTTTGAGTTTACTACCCTTCTTGGCTACCCTATTCAGGAAGGCCGTTGTGCCAATGGGTGGTGGGTGCATAGGCGGAAGGCCTCCAAGCCGAAAGTTCTTGAGCCCTTATACATTGAGGGCTGGGGCGTAAATGGAAATGTTGCCCATCTTCTTCCCACCTATGACATCATGCTCAAGGTCTATCAGAACACTATTGCTCCCAAGGCAGGTAACTTCGATCAGCTTTATGAATTCCAGATTGATCTCATGTATCAGACTTACCGCCATAGAGACTCTCATGAGCGCCTTGATGTTATGGATTATATGTTTGAAGAAATCTAGTCTGCTATGATTGAGAAGAGGTCTTGTCCATATGCTCCATACATCCAGACTCTCATCAATGCCAAATGGAGGGAGGCAACAGGTTCTATCTACCCTTAGGAAGCTCTCACTATCCATGAGGAAAAGACCATCCGTGTGATGAAGCACAAACTACCTCGCTCTCAGGCTGAAAAGGAAGCTGCTACTGCCACGTCAGGCCATGCTAGTGATGGGGACCGTGCTGAGGCTTCTCCTCCACCCCAACTTGTGAGACAGCCCTGTTGGGCCAATAAGTTGTTGAAGAAGGTTAAGAAGACTTTCTGCTTCATTTAGGACCACGAGTATCAGTCTTATGTCGCTCAGAGGCATAGTGTTCAAAGGGAGAAGGCCATCATGAGGAAGCTTGATATTGAGGTGTCTCCTGAGTCCAGCTCCGTCATCACGCCCAAGGATCAGTGGGTCAACGCACATTGCAGGTGGACTGATAGTGATGATGACCGAGATCTCCAGTCAGTTTACGCCCGCTTGGAACAATGCCTCTTGGGACCTCGAGCCTCCTCCTCCGTTCGTTGGTGGGTAGGGCGCGTAGTTTGTCTACTTTGTCCCTTTTTGCGTCTTGATGCCAAAGGGGGAGAAAGTGTTTCGTTAGGACTACGGGATTTGCATGGGTTGTGTCATGAGCTCGCTCTTGCTTTGATCCTTTTATGCTCGTGCACACCTTTTTTGGTTATGTATGCTTGTGGACCTCCGTTATTGTCTTTGGACCTCATGTTTGGTTGCTACTATGTTGGTGAGACTATGTGTTAAGGTTATCCTTGTGGTATTCGTATGCGTGATTGTGGTGGAATATTCTCATTTATCCAATCTTTGTCTCACCACAATGGTATTGGTGCAAGGTATGAGTTCTCTTCCTTTCTCTTTTACCTCCTTGCACCCTTGTTGGTCTATCTAGTAAGGGGGAGCTCTTTCCCGTATTTTCTCCAGGGGGAGTCTCTCTCCTCTCTTACTCTCTTTAGTTATTACTGCTTGTTATCCTCTATGCAAATCTTGTGGGGTTGTCATCAAGCACCAAAAAGGGGGATATTGAAAGGATATTATTTTCTCCTTATGTTTTTGGTGCTGATGACAACGTCTCTTGTGGTTTAACTATCTGTCCAAGTTGCAGGGCCTATCTATGGACGTACTTGGTGGTGGACTTTTCTCTAGAAAGAGCTTGAAGATGGTGGCACTTATTTACACTTTCTCTTGTTTCTTTTGTTTTAGGCTACCGTACTATCAAGAGGGAGTCCACCTTGGAAGGTTGTGGGAAATCACCATTTCTGCACAAACCTTATATTCACTTCCACAGCCATCCCAGTTTTCATGTGAGAGAGTGTTTCCTGTTGCTTTGGAGGGTTTTCTACCCTGACCGGTAGTATCGGCCAGGCGGTGGTAGTACCGCCCAAAGAGTTTCTCAGGACTGTTCGAGCGGAACTACCGACTATAGTTCCGGTCCTAATTCCGGCGAGCCATTCTTTGGTTCTGTGAGACTTCTGTCTAGTCATGCGTATTTGTCGGAATTAGTACCGGAATCTAGGTCAGTTGTACCGGCCTGACCAGCGCCTGGCTCCCTGAGCGGTAGCACCGCCAGCCCTAACCGGTAGTACCGGTCACCTTCTGTCACCGGTAGTTCCGGACCTAGTTCCGATGCTAGGCTGTGCGGGTCAGATAACCTTCTGCCTCGCACTGCCTATTTGCCGGTAGTAGGGCCGGAACTAGGACCGGTACTTCCGGCCAGCTCTACGGGCTCGTTGACTGGTCAATCTGACCGTTGTCCGCTGGGCCGTTGGTGGCTCGCTCACCGGTACTACCGGTCCACCACCGGTAGTACCGATGGTGTCGGGACTGGGCAGAAACTGCCCGTTTGGAGGTGGCCTATTTAAGGCCCCCTTCTTCCTCCTCTTGCCTTATCTCTTCGTTTTCTCTCTCCTCCATTAATACAAGAGCTTGACTTGCCTAGATCTCTCTCCCTACCCAATCAAATCTCTTGATCTTTTGAGGATTGGGAGAGGTGACCTAGATCTACACTTCCACCAAAGGAATCGTGATTTCCCCCACTCATCCTTCGTGAATCTTGTTACTCTTGGGTTCTTGGAACCCTAGACGGTGTAGGGCATCCTCGGAGCTAGGGAATTTGTTGTGAAGCTCCGTGGTGTCGTTGAGGGTCTCCAATTGAGTTGTGGACCTCCCCTCAACCTTGTCGTAAAGGTTTCGGTTGGCGCCTTCAAGGTCACCGGTTAGTGGATTGTGAGGCCACCTTTGTGGTGGTGCTCACCGGAGAAGAAGGTGAGGCCTTTGTGGCGCTCGGGTGACCTTGTGTGGCCCTGACACCTCTCCAACATAGACGTAGCTTCCTTGGAAGTGAACTACGGGAATTACATCTGCGTGTCCCCTCGCCGGTTCTTTCGTTCCACTCCTTTACTTCTTGCAATTACCGTCTTGTTTACTTGTTGTGTTGCTTGCCATATAGGATATTCATCTAGTTGCATCTTTAGTGAATTTTACTTTGTGCTAAGCCATAAAATTGCAAGAAAAGATTAAAAATTGGTAGTCTCCTATTCACCCCCCTCTAGTCGACCAAAGTTGGGCCTTTCAGTTATGAAATAATTAATGATAACAAAATCAATCGGCATCCTTGTCGCCATTACAATATCATAGTACCCAAGCATATGGTCCTAAGTCCTAACAACGATGTATTAACTTACCAGAAAGGAGGTAGGAAGAAACGGGGAGCACGAGCATGCATACACCGATCCTTACCAACCTCATTGTGCTCTATTGTTCATCATGATCCTATTAATTGGCTGATCGGATCAGTTAGCCAGCCCAGTGCTCACCATAGATTTGTCCAACCATGGAAAGCCAAATGTTCGACAGAATTTTGTGCTTAAAATTACATTAGTTTAATTCAAAATAATGTTGAAATTCAAATACAAGAGCAGGCTGTAGGATGTGCATGTGGACTCCTAATTAATTAGTGGGTCAACCATCCAAACGTGAGCCTTGTTCATCACATGTCCAGGTGCATGTCAATCGATCGGATAAAGTCCACAAGGGAAACGTATCAATTTGCTACGTGCATGCATATACCTCTTGTATGGTGGGGCCATGGATTTTGCAGGTATACGAGGCTAGCTCACTGCGGGATCGTACGTATGTTTGATGATCGACCCAGCGCGGACGTGACAGGCTTTATTCAGATGAGAAGAGAGCCCGTTGCTGGCCAATTAATCTTCCCAGAGTTGATCACGCGTTAACATCCATGTGGGTCCAACAAAAGGTTCTAGAAGCCAAAGAGATAGGAACTTGAACGATACCATGAATTTGCAGAGAGATAAAACGTGCGGCCAACGAAAGAAAGCGGGAGCGATCGGGGAATTTGTTCCGGTAACTGCGGCCGCGTACTTATCCTCCTCGCCTGGCTGCCGCCTATAAAAGGAAGGGGGGCAATCGGGAGAGACCCAGAGAGAGAGAAAACGGGAACAGGAGAGCACCACCGGCGGGAGATCGCATCTGCAGCAGCTAGAAGACACACCCGGCTGGAGAATCAGCAGCAGCCAGGAGCCGGACGTGGGGGTCGCATCCATCAACAGCCTGACCGGACCGGACGCACGCAGCCGGAGGACCATGGAGGCGAGAACCATCTGCAATGGTGAGGCCCTCATATGATCCATCTGTTTCTTCTTATCTCTCACAGCTAGCCTGGTGGTTGGAGTCCTTTGCACGGAACAGCACCGACGCCGTCGGGGCTCGCCCAACATGCAACCTGCTAGCCGGTGCGTCCGCGACGCCGACGAAGCTCGCTAAGGCGCCACTCGCTGTCGGGGCTCGCCACGCCAAGACGCCGCTCGCCGTTGAAGCTCGCCACGTCAAGACCCCGCCCGTTATCGGAGCTCATCCGATGCCGCCGCCGGAGTCCGGCAAGACGTTGTGGCGCCGCCAGAGTTCGCCAAGACACCGGGGTGCCGTCGGAGCTCGCCCAACATGCAGCCCGCTAGCTGATGCGTCCGCGATTCCGACGAGGCTCGCCAAGACGCTGCTCGACGTGGAGCTCACCAGCGCGCAGCCCGTCGGTCGGTGCGACAATAGCTTGTCGCCGCCGTGCCCGGGGACGAGGAGCACGACGCCATGGTCCAGCCCAATCCCCGCACGCGGGACAACTCCACCGCCACCGGAGCTCGCCTACATGCAGCCCATCGGCCGGTGCATCCTCCACACCGACGGAGCTCGCGGTCGCCGCCGTTTGCTGGAGGCGTGGAGCCTGATGGCACGGACCAGCCCACGTCTGGCCGGAGTCTCGCCAAGGAAGATAGCTGTGGCCACAGGAGGCGCGAGCAGCTCTTCGGCACTCGGCGTACAGGTTCAAGACTCATCGGCGGACATGCACAGCGTACAGCTCGGCGCCCTCGTCAGACAGACGCAGCGGATGGGCGCAGCTAGACGGTGGACGTATAGAGCGAACGATGGCGTACACGGCGAGCAGGAAGATACAAGTCTCTAATCCTAATTATAATCTGGCGACGTGCAGCCCGACCGCTCTCGACGGACCGGCGCAGCTACTGCAGGCTCAGCTCTACCCCTTGTACAAGCCGGCGGATAGACACATCTCGACGTTCCGTGACCGTGTTCAAGATGGCGTACAGGGACAGGATATCTCGGCTGGCTGCCTGCCGATCCGCCAAGACAGTGGAGAAGAGCATATCACGAGAGGCTGAATCGTGCATGCCTTGGGTTAGCCAGCTACCCACGTGCATGGTTTTCCAAAGTCACCAAGCAGAGGTGGTGGGCTAGGCATGCATCTATCCTGTACGGACATGCACGGCACGATGCACAGGAGCAGCTCAGTCCGACTCCGATGTACAGGTTCAATTTGGCGTGCAGGCCCTCGTGAGACGGTGTCTACGGATACGCCGGCTGCCGTAAACTCGGCGCTGCGTCGAGACGAAGAAACCGACCACATTGATCATGCCGACATGTGCGAGTTGGTTTTATTATTCCGACGCCGGTCTCCTAATAAAAAATACTCCCGCGAGGCATACCCCTTGCACACCCCGACGAAGCCGCTAAGTCGTCAAGAAGTCCCAGCCGAGCGGACTGCATCAAGCTACATCAACCATACACCTCATTGCCGTTCAAGACCGATGAGGCGTGACGGCGAGGGCGGGCGAGGCCGGAGCAAAGGCCACGCTTTCAGCGGCGCGTGTATCGACGAGGACACGGGCTCTGCCGCTGCCCACACACACCACCACCATCACTATTTATGCAGGACGTGAAGCGAAGACGACAAAGACGACCACGCGGCTTAATCGGAGGTGTCTCGCGGCGTAACCCGCGGGAGTAATTAACCGGGAGCCTTCCGAGGCCCCGGAAACCAGGAGATCGCACAATCGCCATTGTCAGGCTGGCCGCGCTAGTAGGCCACGGAGCGCAATATGTGGGAATTGTATTTATGATCTCTAAGATTAATAAAATATTGTTCCCTTCTTTTGTTTTCTTTGTGTATTTGTTATACACTGGCACGCCCGCACCCTTCTTTTCTTTTACCATACCCCGGTGCGTATGAGAGAAACTACCCGCCACCCCGCATGTACTCGCGGAGGCGTCCTAGTACGTTTTTCTCGTGTCAAACACCAAAACACCATAAGTAAGCAAGCACGCAAGCCATGAGACATGCAGATGGTCTTAAAAATGCCATGCACCAACCACACATCACACAACATTATGACACCGTGTTTAGTTAGCTAATTAGACACTCTGTCACAACCCACTGTCAGATTTATTTATCACACTTAATCTTCCTTATTTGGCAAGATGTTGCTTTCAATTTTCCACCTTAGTTTAACGATTCTTAGAGAGTTTAGTTGTATTGGTTGTCGGTGTATGTAGCTCCAACTTAACAACGTAAGGTGTTAGCTGCAAAATAGGTAGCTTTCTCGTGATGTAATTAAGTATTGGACCAATATGTGACAGTCGATCTATTTGGATTTTAGTCTCCATCATGAGACGTGAGTAGTCAATTACCGGTCATGAGTCTATACAAACGTGCTATTACTTATGCTCCTCTTTAATTTTGGTACGAGTAAATATTTTGAATATGCGGGAACTGAGATGTTTGATTAGCCAAAACACACCACATTTGTTGCTTACATATGCATGGAAACTTAGACTAAGCAAGCAGCCAGACAAACCATTAAAAAGGCATGGGAAACAAACAAACAAACAAGCAAACAAACAAAACACATGGCGTCTAAAATGTCATGCTTACCAACTATACATGACAAGCCATTATCAGCATATCATACATGTTTTAGCTACCTAAGCTCTCTATATATTTGTGTCATGATCCGTTTGAATCAGCATGATTGGTGGTATGCATAACATAGTCTCTAGCATCTACAAACCATAACCCACAACCCTTTAATTTTGTAGGAATTACTTTCCAATTGAACTCCTAACTTTTTCTATTTTTATAAAGGTGTTTTCCGAACTCCTGACCGAGAGAGCCTAACTGTTCGGCCGGTAGGTCTAGCAATGATGCTAATAAGATAGTTCTATCACATGATGGGACCAAGATCAAGGGGATATGTGTCATAAGCGGTCTTCAGCTTTACACTCTATCATCATGAGTCATGAGCAAGTTGATATATATATATATATCAATCAGCACGCTGCAGCTAGCTGGCCAAGGGCAGCAAGTTATCAAAATGCCGTTTCTTGGCGCCTTTTTCCTGTCAGGAATCTATATTCCAGGATGCTGTTTAATTAGACTAAGCAAGCAGCCAGACAAACCATTAAAAAGGCATGGCAAACAAACGAACAAACACATGGCGTCCTGCTTACTAACCATACATGACAAGGCATTATCAGCATATCAAACATGTTTTAGCTACCTAAGCTTTCCATATATTTGTGTCATGATCTACTACCAGTTTGAATCAGCATGATTGGTGTATGCATAACATAGGCTCACATCTACGAACCATAACCCGCAACCCTTTAATTTTCTGGGAATTACTTTCCAATTGAACTCCTAACTTTTTCTATTTTTATACAGGTGTTTTCCGAACTCCTGACCGAGAGAGCCTAACTATTCCGCCGGTCGGTCTAGCAACGATGCTACTAAGCTAGCTCTGTCATGATGGGACTAAGGTCAAGGGGATATGTCAATAGAGGTCCTGAGCTTTACACTCCATCATCATGAGTCATGAGCAAGTTGATATATATCAATCAGCACGCTCTGCATCTGCAGCTAGCTGGCCAAGGGCAGCAAGTTATCAAAATGCCGTTTCTTGGCGCCTTTTTTCCTGGCAGGAATCTATATTCCAGGATGCTGTTTAATTAGACTAAGCAAGCAGCCAGAGAAACCATTAAAAAGGCATGGCAAACAAACGAACAAACACATGGCGTCCTGCTTACTAACCATACATGACAAGGCATTATCAGCATATCAAACATGTTTTAGCTACCTAAGCTCTCCATATATTTGTGTCATGATCCACTACCAGTTTGAATCAGCATGATTGGTGTATGCATAACATAGGCTCACATCTACGAACCATAACCCGCAACCCTTTAATTTTCTGGGAATTACTTTCCAATTGAACTCCTAACCTTTTCTATTTTTATACAGGTGTTTTCCGAACTCCTGACCGAGAGAGCCTAACTATTCCACCGGTAGGTCTAGCAATGATGCTAATAAGATAGTTTTATCACATGATGGGACCAAGTTCAAGGGGATATGTCATAAGCGGTCTTCAGCTTTACACTCCATCATCATGAGTCATGAGCAAGTTGATATATATATCAATCAGCACGCTCTGCATCTGCAGCTAGCTGGCCAAGGGCAGCAAGTTATCAAAATGCTGTTTAACCTTTAACTAGAACCGTCATAATCACGTATATACTCGAGGGCAGGCTAGCAACCAAAGTAGTTAGTGGGATCAGATGTAGTATTTGCCTGGCCCAGTCCTTAATTTCTATCTTCAACTTGTACAGACCGGGCAAATGGCCACACTGGCAAGCAAAAGTATTACTCATATGTTGACGGAAAGTGGAGAGAACAAGCTAAAGCAGATTCTGGCAAGCTAGTTATAAATCTGGTTAAGCTAACGGCCCCTGGCTGCTGGCTGCTAAGCATGCGATCTAGCTTGGCTGAGCATGGCACGCAAGTGGTGAAGTTGGTGGAAGGTTGTGAGGTACCTTTAGGCAGGCGCACGAATTATACAAGTTGGGGGCTGCGTCTCCATCCAGCTCGCACGATGCTCTGGTGCTGATGAGATGGTCAGGACGATATCCTTTTTGTATGTGCGTGCACTGCACATGGAATGGAAGAAGATACTCCACTTGCATAAAATTGACCAGTTACCTATCAGCAGGCAGGAAGGCGTCAAAACCAGGGTCATAATTACCGACGGAATGCTGCTGCTGCGGCTGACAGCGAGTCGTCGGTACATGGACGTCTAACCATTTCCAGACACAACGCAAGCCTGCCTGATCCAGAATGCCGGATGCATGCCAT
This sequence comes from Avena sativa, assembly GCA_916181665.1. Classification (NCBI taxonomy): domain Eukaryota; kingdom Viridiplantae; phylum Streptophyta; class Magnoliopsida; order Poales; family Poaceae; genus Avena; species Avena sativa. The sequence continues at coordinate 449,323,565 of OV702295.1, read as the reverse complement.
GTCGATGTTGAGCCATCGATAAAGGATGCTAGCTCGAATGCTCGATCTATCGATCGATCTCACTTTCTAACGAAGATAGTCATATCCTACTCGGGCTGGGTGGCCGCACGGCTCGTTAATGGAGCGGGAGAGGACCGTGGCGGCCGCGTGGAGGAGGGCCCGTTGGAGGCCGTCGCTCCTTCGAGGAGGGCAACCTGTAGGCGGAGCACGGCCCTGGCCACGTACACTGTCGTCCTCGCTGCCGGCTTGGCGGTGGCGGCGGGCGCCATGCGGAGGGGAGGGGAGGGTGGGGGCTAGAGAGAGTTTACGAGGAGATCGGGGAGGAAGAAGAGCGTGGGTCGCCGCAGGCAGCTAACTAGTGCGCATATGCTGGGCTGTTCAGGCGGAGACGTATAAGGCGATTCCTGTGGGTGGGCCCATATAATAGTGTGTTGGGATGGGCCCTTTTTGGTTGGGCAAGATGGTATTTGGGCTTGAAATGTGGGGCATACACGAAGACAACCCTTGCCAGCGCTAGGTGTCGGTCGCCTGTTTTTTTTTAAAATTCCGCTGATTTATTAATAATACAACAGTATAAAGAGTCTTAAAAATAATAAAAAATACAAATAGGCCATTGGACCATCTAGCGACAACTACAAACACTGGCATGAGCCGAAGGAGCGGCGCCGTCCTCGCCCCTCCATCACCGGAGCCGGGCAAAGCTTGTCGTAGTTGTAGTAGACGGACGAGAAGTCGTCATGCTAAGGCCAGAAAGAACCAACGCACCAGAGCAACAATCATCGCCGAAGATAAACAACATAGATCGGAAGAGACTGACCTCAAAACACACGTACGAAAAACGATCGGATCGCAAGAAATCCGTTAGAAACATGACTCCACGCGCCCTCCACTGATGCTAAACGCAGATAGGGCGGGAAGGACCTTATTCTGACCTCAGGACGTAGCCGCCGCCTCAATATTCTGAAGAAGACACTGAAAATAGTCTAAACAAAACACTAAAACTTCCCGCCGGCGAGAGGCCGTGGTCCGCCACGCCTCCATGGCCCTAAGACCGCCGGAGACGGGACAAACTGGTGGCATCGCCGGCGGTGGGAAGGAACCCTAGATGGGTTTGCCGCCACCTCCTAGAGAGCTTCTCCTCGTACATACCGATTCGGTAGCTAATCTATCGTCCAGTCGCCTGGTTTTGGACGATAGAATGAAACTTTTGCATTTCAGATTCCCAGTTTTAAGAAACGGAAGGGTGGCCCTCAATCAAAAAAACGTAAGGGTGTATCGCTTTGCGACCTTGAATCCATTCCACTTGGAACCCTATCTCCCTGAGCTACACACCGAGATCAACGTCAATTTTGAGCTCATCCATGCATGTGTGGACAGTCGAGGACGACTAGAGCAGAGGAGGAGTAATCGACATGGGAGGATTCAGGGAGGGCTGGAGGAGGCCAGTCCTGTATCTAGGATTTAGGGGTCCTGTTGCGACTTAATGAAGTCCTAATTTTTGTTTAGGCTCAAAATTTGAAATCATATGTATAGTTAATTATATAACATTAGCATGTGATATTACACACAATTTTCAGAAATATATCAAGTATACATCCTAAAAAAAGTAAACATAGCACTAGAGTTATATACAACCGCATGTACTACCAAAAAGCAGGACCCGATCTGATATTTTTCATATATCGTGGACAAAATATCAATATTTTCTTAGTATTTAATATTTTATCGGCCAATGAGTTTTAAAAATTGTGTGGGCACTTTAGTTGTCAAGAATATTCAGTTTGAAAAATATGAACATTTAATTTTGGCATAAACGAACATTTTCTATAGAAAATGCAACACATTTCAAAAGGTATTATTTCTAAAAAAAATTGATACTCATGTTATGTAAATTTCATTACAATTAAACATGATTCACACTTTTATGGCATCGGGAAGAGGCACACACTCAATGATAGAATGGTTTGATGTTGGAAGAACACATTGTGTTTCTTCTCCACTCTGACTTGTGCATGAGGATAAATTCTCCAATGTGGTGTCGATCCATAGCAATCTATGAGAATATTTTTTCTTGGCGCGTGAGGGGTTTATGTGGCTGAACTATTAGAACACTAAATGTGTGTCCAAATCATACTCCAAGTCACTACAGGAAAAATCATATTCTTCTATTTAAGCGAGAATATATACAAGATCATATTACATGCGCTATATAAATTTGTTGAGTAAAGAAAATATATTCATAGTTTTTAGCATATATTGTCGCCTACCTATTGGTAGAACATGAATACCATATATTTACCAATTAGTTTATAACATTGTGTAAGGGTGATAGTACTTGCCCCGGTTACAAGTCTGCCAGGGCGTGTGTTAGCCAGAGCTCTAGTTAGATATACAATAATTATTAATAATAAAATCAATTGGCATCCTTATCGCCATTACAATGTCATAGTACCCAAGTCCTAACAATGATGTATTAACTTACCGGAAAGGAGGTAGGAAGGAACGGAGAGCATGCATACGCCGATCCTCACCAACCTCATTGTGCTCTATTGTTCATCATGATCCTATTAATTAGCTTATTATATCAGTAGCCAACCTAGCGCTCGCCATATTTTTGTCCAACCATAGAAAGCCAAAACACCATAAGTAAGTAAGCAAGTTAGCAAACAAATATCCAGATGGTCTTAAAAATGCCCTGCACCAACGACACATCACACAACATTATGACACCATGCTCAATTAGCTTAATTAGACACTCCTTCATAACCCACTATCAAATTAAATTATTATGCTTAATCTTCCTTATCTGGCAAGATGTTGCTTTCAATTTTCTAGCTTAGTTTAACGATTCTTAGCAGAGAGTTTAATTGCATTAGCTATCGGTGCATATGTAGTTGCAAATTTAAAAAGTAAGATATTAGCTTCTAATTATGTAGATTCTTCATGATGTAATTATGTATTGGACCAATATGTGACAGTCGATCTATTTGGGTTTTAGTCTCTATCATGAGTCATGAGTAGGTCAATTACAGTATGATGAGTTTATTCAAACCTACTGTTACTTCCATTCCTCTTTAATTTTGGTTCAGGTAAATATTTTTAATACGAAGGAACTGAGATGTTTGATTAGCCAATACATACCACATTTGTTTTTAATATATGCATGGAAATCCAAATTAGGCAAGCAGCCAAACAAACCATTAATTAAAAGGGAAGGCAAGCAAGCAAAGAAATACACAAAGAAACGAACAAACAAATAAACACATGGCGAACAAACAAATAAACACATGGCGTCCAAAATGTCCGACGTACCAACCAAACATCATAAGGCATTATCAACATATATATTGGACATGTACTAGCTAGCTAATTAAGCTCTCTATATACTTGTGTCATGAACCACTAACAACTTTAGTCGGCATGACTGGCTTGTGCAGATAATAACGTCTCGTCCTCTAGAGTCTTGTGCAGATAACAACATTATGACACTGTGTTTAATTAGATAATTAGGCACTCTGTCACAACCCACTATCAAATTTAATTATCACACTTAATCTTCCTTCTTTGGCAAGATGCTGCTTTGAGTTTTAGTTTGATGATTCTTAATGGTGAGTTCAAATGCATTTCCTGTCGGCGTATACGTGATTGCAACTTAACAACATAAGGTGTTAGCTCCTAATTAGGTAGCTTCCTCGTGATGTAGTTAAGTATTGGACCAATGTGTGACAGTCGATCTATTTGGGTTTTAGTCTCCATCATGAATCTATGTCAATTACAGTGTCATGAGTTTATACAAACCTACTGTTACTTACACCCCTCTTTAATATTTGTTTTGGTAAATATTTTTAATACGCAGGAACTGAGATGTTTGATTAAGCAATATACACCACATTTGTTGTTAATATATGCATGGAAACCCAGATTAGGCAAGCAGCCAAACAAACCATTAAAAAAGGGAAGGCAAGCAAGCAAACAAATACACAAAGAAACGAACAAACAAACAAACACATGGCATCTAAAATGTCCTACGTACCAACCATACATGGCATTATCAGCATATATATTGGACATGTACTAGCTAGCTAATTATGCTCTCTATATTCTTGTGTCATGAACCACTAACAGCTTTAGTCGGCATGACTGGCTTGTGCAGATAATAACGTCTCGCCCTCTAGAGTCTTGTGTAGATAACAACATTATGACACTGTGTTTAATTAGCTAATTAGTCACTCTGTCACAACCCACTGTCAAATTTAATTATCATACTTAATCTTCCTTCTTTGGCAAGATGCTGCTTTGAGTTTTCCAGCTGAGTTTAATGATTCTTAATGGTGAGTTCAATTGCATTTCCTGTCGGCGTATACGTGATTGCAACTTAACAACATAAGGTGTTAGATCCTAATTAGGTAGCTTCCTCGTGATGTAATTAAGTATTGGATCAATATGTGACAGTCGATCTATTTGGGTTTTAGTCTCCATCATGAATCTATATCAATTACAGTGTCATGAGTTTATACAAACCTACTATTACTTACGCCCCTCTTTAATATTTGTTCTAGTAAATATTTTTAATACGCAGGAACTGAGATGTTTGATTAACCAATATACACCATATTTGTTGTTAATATATGCATGGAAACCCAGACTAGGCAAGCAGCCAGGCAAACCATTTAAAAAGGAAGGCAAGGAAGCAAACAAACAAACTAACTAACTAACAAACGAACAAACGAACAAACGAACACATGGCATCTAAAATGTCCTGGCGTACCAACCATAAATCATAAGGCATTATCAGCATACATATCAGACATGTCTTAGCTAGCTAATTAAGCTCTCGATATATTTGTGTCATGATCTACTAACAGCTTTAGTCGGCATGATTGGCTTGTGCAGATAATAACGTCTCGCCTTCTAGAGTCTAGGCACCACATCATAACCGGAAAGTACAACCCTTGAATTTTCTGTGAACTACTTTATAATTAAACTCCTTACTTTTTCTCCCCTGACAGGAGAGCCTAACTATTCCGTTGGCTGGCCTCAGCATATATGTATGTCAAGCAATGATGCTATATGTTAGTTTTCTATCATATATGATGGGATCAAGGTCAAGGGGATATACCATAAGCGGTCTTCGCCTTTACACTCCATCGGTCATGAGTCATGCGCAAGTTGGTATCAATCAGCTTGCCAGGACCAGCAAGTTATCAAATGTCCATTTTTTGGCGCCTTTTTTCCTGGCAGGAATCTGTCCGAATTCCACGATGCTGTTTACCGAAACCTTTAACTAGATCCATCGTCATAATCGTGTATATACTCGAGGGCAGGCTAGCTAGCATTGGAAGTAGCTAGTGGAACCAGATGCAAAGCTACTTAATTTGGTGGTTAGGCTAACGACCCTGGCTGCTGGCTAAGCATATATGGACTGCAGCATGAGACGCAAGTGGCAAAGTTCCTGGATGGTTGCGAGAACCTTTAGGCGTTGCCTCGTCTCCATCCAGCTCGCACGATACTGATTCTCAAAATCAGGGAGGCGGGAAATGGTCAGGATATCCTTTTTTTTATGTACGTGCACATGGAACATAATTGCATCAAATTGACTATTGAATATAAATATACTGCCTAACCCTTTCTATCAGATCGGTCTTTTAGGATAATTGCTAGTGCATAAATTCTTAACGGTATCAGAGGAGGTCTTGAGTTCAAGACCCTGCTCACACAGTATTAAAAATAAAAAAAAGGTTATGCGGGCTACTCTATCTAGGAAGGCGTCGAAACAAGGGTAGTAATAATATTACCCGAAGCTTGATCGACTGGAATGCTGTAGCAGATAACAGCGAGCCGGAACTTGCGGGCCTCCTCGACCTTGGAGTTGCTCGCATCGCGGAGGGGGGTGGCCAGTGGCCACACGTATCGTTTAATGGAGCGCTGGGTGATCGGAGAAGGAGAGGGCTGCGGCGGCCGCGTGGAGGAGGGGCTCATTGGAGGCCGCCGCGCCTTTGAGGAGGGCCACCTGCAGGCGGAGCACGTCCCCGGCACCGTTCACCGTCGTCACTGCGGCGGGCGCCATGCGGAGGGGAGGGTGGCGGCTAGAGAGAGTTTGGATAAGATCGGGGAGGAAGAAGAGCGTGGGTCGCCGCAGTCATCATCGGCAAACAAGTGCGCATATGCTGGGCTGTTTGAGCGGAGACGGCTCCTGTGGGTGGGCCCGTATAATTGTGTTTTGGTATGGGCCCTTTCTCGTTGGGCAAGATGGGATTCGGCCTTAAAATGTGGTCATACATGAAGGCCAGCCCTCTCGTTTGGCCAACGCTCTAAAAAACTTTTGCATTTTATTAGATTCTCGGTTCTAAGAAACGGAAGGGTGTATCGCTCTGCGACCTTGAATCCATTCCAGTTGGAGTTTAATTCTCAGAATTTATTTGCGACTCTTTCACAACAAATCTATCTAGAGCGTTCCTTTGAGATTGAACCACTGTTTCTAATCTTTGTATTTTCTTCTTCTTTTAGCAAATTAATAAATTAACAAATTAATACAATTAACAAAATAATTTAGACAACTCAACAACAATAATCGAGTTGCAGAGGCCATACATTGACACGCGAACGACATGATCGTCGATCGGGAGGCTCGTCAACAAACTACAAGGACCATGAAGATAGGAATAACTCGCTCGACCGGTCAGCTGGATGTGCTTGGATATTGCATGAATAGACTCCTTGCTTGAACAGAACATTCTGCAGGGTATACTCTGACCGATCTGCTGGATTTCCTTTGATTGATCTGCCGACAAGTATTTTGGGAGAAACAGAATGATCGGCTCAGGAGGGCAGGGACAAGAAGTCAAGCAACAACCTAGGTGGAACGGAACAATCGATCTGCCATAGAATGCGAGGTCGCGAGCAAGGCGTCAAGGCGGGGTGCGAGCGATGGTTCTGATCACGGCCGCCGATGCCATATTGGGAGACAAATCAATCGGGAGTGAGCGGAATCGTGAAAACATGTGTCTTGGTACTGGACTAGGGGCACGATTGAAGGAAATAGTAGTGGACTGAGCTGCGGGTATAAGGTATTTGGGGGCTCCTGAAATTTGGGGGCCAAGTTCAGTTGAGCTCTTCGATCATGCACATAGACGGGGTTGGAGGAGGAAGAAGGCGAGCAAAGGGGATACTAGCACAAGGCGTTGTGCCACGAACATGGGTCAATTTGTGAAAGCATGCGGGGATGCCAGCTCTTTCCAGGTTTTGCAAGTTTTCATTTATCTTTATTCATCAACTATTTTCGCTAGTAAGTACACACAAAATAGGGAAAGTACGAGCAAGAAATATGGTAAGTATAAACAAGAAGTGAAAAAAAGTAAGTACGAAAAAACATCAGAAGTACAAATTGATTATTTTTCCATTAGTTACGTTCATTTTATTTAAAATTACATGACCATATTTTATGGATGAATTAATTTTCCTAAACTACAAACATATTTGTCAAAAATATTTTCGGGGTTTGCTAGGTATTGTATCTCACAACCAGAGACATTTTAATGATATATACATGAACATCATGTCATATATTGTGGTAAAAATATCAATATTTTCTTAGTATTTAATATTTTATCGGCCAATGAGTTTAAGAAATTGTGTGGGCACTTTATTTGTCAACAATATTCAATTTGAAAAATATGAACATTTAATATGACAAACATGAACATTTTATTTTTGCATAAACAAACATTTCCTATATATAGAAAATGGAACACATTTCCAAAGGTATTATTTCAACAAGTTTTTTTGAAACTTATATTATGTAAATTTCATTATAATTAAACATGATTCACCCTTTTATGACGTCAGGCATGGGAACACACTCAATTATAGAATGGTTTGATGTTGGAAGAGCACATTGTGTTTCTTCTCCACTCTAACTTGTGCATGAGGATAAATTCTCCAATGTGATGTTGATCCATAGCAATCTACCAGAATATATTCTCTTGACACGTGTGGGGGTTATGTCGCTGAACTATTAGAACACTCTAAATGTGTGTCCAAATCATACCCCAAGTCACTGCAGGAAATATCATATTCTTCTATCTAAGCGAGAATATATACAAGATCATACTACAATAACTATATCAATTTGTTGAGTAAAAAAAATCTAGACAACCTATTTTGCAGCCATAGAAATTCAATAGTTTTTAGCATATAATGTATTGCCAGGAACATGAATACCATATATTTACTTACCCCGGTTACAAGTCAACCATGGCGTGTGTCAGCCAGAGCTCTAGTTAGTTACAAAATGATTATTGATAATAAAATCAATTAGCATCCTTGTCGCCATTACAATATCATAGTACCCAACCATATGGTCCTAAGTCCTAACAACGATGTATTAACTTACTGGAAAGGAGGTAGGAAGAAACGGGGATCACACATACTCGATCCTTACCAACCTCACTGTGCTCTATTGTTCATCATGATCCAATTAATTGGCCTATTAGATCGCTAGCCAGCCTAGTGCTCACCATATTTTTGTACAACCATGGAAAACAAAAACACCCATAAGTAAGCAAGCTAGCAAACAATCATCTACATGGTCTTAAAAATGCCCTGCACCAATATGAAGCATCGCACAACATTATGACACCGTGTTTAATTAGCAAATTAGGCACTCTGGCACAAACAACTGTCAGATTTAATACCATACTTAATCTTCCTTCTTTGGCAAGATGCTGCTTTCAGTTTTCCAGCTTAGTTTAATGATTCTTAATGGAGAGTTTAATTGCATTGGCTGTCGGCTTATACGTTGTTGCAACTTAACAACGTAAGGTGTTAGCTCCTAATTAGGCAACTTCCTCGTGATGTAATTAAGTGTTGGACCAATATGTGACAGTCGATCTATTTGGGTTTTAGTCTCAATCATGACTCTAAGTCAATTACAGCGTCATGAGTTTATACAAACCTACTGTTACTTACGCTCCTCTTTAATATTGGTTAGGGTAAATATTTTTAATACGCAGGAACTGAGATGTTTGATTAACCAATATACACCACATTTGTTGTTAATATATTGATGGAAACCCATACTAGGCAAGCAGCCAGACAAACCATTAAAAAAAGGAAGGCAAGGAAGCAAGCAAGCAAACAAACAAACGAATGTACAAACAAATAAACAAACACATGCATCTGAAATGTCCTGTGTACCAACCATACATCACAAGCCATTAACATCATACATATCAGACATGTTTTAGCTAGCTAATTAAGCTCTCTATATATTTGTATCATGATCCACTAACAGGTTTAGTCGGCATGATTGGCTTGTGCAGATAATAACGCCTCGCCTTCTAGAGTCTAGGCACCACACCATAACCAGAAAGTACGATCGTTGAATTTTCTGTGAACTACTTTCTAATTGAATTCCTTACCTTTTCTCCCCTGACCAAGAGAGCCTAACTATTCCATCGGCCGACCTCACCATTTATGTGTGCTAGTAAGCTAGTTCTTTCATATGATGGGTCTAAGATCAAGCGGATATATCATGAGTGGTATTTGGATTTACACTCCATCGATCATGAGTCATGCGCAAGTTGGTATCAATCAGTTTGTCGAGACCAACATATCAAATGCCCATTTCTTGGCGCCTTTTTTCCTTGGCAAGAGTCTGACTGAATTCCAGGATGTTGTTTACTTAAACCTTTAACTAGAGCCGTCATAATCGTGTATATACTCGAGGGCATGCTAGCTAGCATCAGAAGTAGCTAGTGGAACCATATGCAAAGCTAGTTAATTTGGTTAGGCTAATGACCTCTGGCTGCTGGCTGCTAAGCATGCATGCTTGATAGCTTGGCTAAGCATATATGGACTGCAGCTGTAGGACATGCAAGTGGCAAAGTTCCTTGATGGAAGGACCTTTGGATATGCACCAAATATATATGGAAGGACCTTTGGATATGCAGATAGTTGAGCTATTAGCCCGCAATGTAATATGTCTACTGATGAAATTCTAGGCGGCGCTGCTATCCCCAAGGCTGATGTAGCACGAGAATATGTCTACGGGCAACCTCTGGTCAGCGATGAGATACTCCGATGTCAGCCAACAAAAATGCGACAATTGGATGACTGGTACTTGAAAGTCGCAAATCAAGGGCAAGAAATGCTCATAGCGAAAGTTAGAGAGGTGCATTACTTCCTTGAAGGTGAGATCCATATTGACCTTGCTGAAATCTTTCAGTTATTCAATCAAAGAGAACTCGACAAATCTCTCCTCAGTTGCTATAATATGTAAGTGATTAATTAGTTTATATAATTAAGTCTCTAGTTTAGCTCATTCAATTCATTGCTGGTAATTATCCTCACTATATCCTTTTGTACACTATTTTGCAGAATGAAGATTATGGAATGTAGAAGAAAGACAATCTATTGTATTGGGTTTATTGATCCAAACCGAGTTAATTCTGCTACGCTACAGATGAATCCCGTGGGCACGGAGCATAACTTGCTAAGGTTTATCAAGAAGCAGCATTACTGTAAGGAAAATACAAAATGTAAACGCAAAATGAAAAATAATTGAACACAAAATACAAAATACAAAGGAAAACGCAAAACCCTAAATCCTAAACCCTAAAATCCATCTCTTGTCGTGGCAGAGATCCTTTAGTCCCGGTTCGTAAAGGTCCTCCAGCCCAGCGCACTACGCGGGACCACGTGGAGTTCCTTTAGTCCCGGTTTGTAACAGAACCGATACTAAAGGGAGGCCTCTAGTTTCGATTTGGCAGTCCTAGATGAGCAACCAAGACTAGAGGCCCTTAAGTACCGGGGCTAGAGACCCGTTTTCTACCCGTGCATCTAGATGGTCTTAAAAATGCCCTGCACCAATGAAACATCACACAACATTATGACACCATGTTTAATTAGCTAATTAGGCACTCTGTCACAACCCATTGTCAGATTTAATATCGTACTTAATCTTCCTTCTTTGGCAAGATGTTGCTTTCAGTTTTCTAGCTTTCTAGCTAAGTTTAACGATTCTTAATGGATAGTTTAATTGCATTGGCTGTCCACGTATACATTGTTGCAACTTAACAACGTAAGGTGTTAGCTCCTAATTAGGTAGCTTCCTCGTGATGTAATTAAGTATTGGACCAATATGTGACAATTGATTCTTTGGGTTTTAGTATCCACCATGAGTCATGAATAGGTCAATTATAGTGTCATGAGTTTATACAAACCTACTATTACTTACGCTCCTCTTTAAGTTTTGTTGGGGTAACAAAATTCAATAAGCAGGAGCTTAGATGTTTGATTAGCCAATACACACCACATTTGTTGTTAATATATGCATGGAAACCCAGATTAGGCAAGCAACCAAACAAACCATAAAAAAGGAAGGCAAGCAAGCAAACAAATACACAAAGAAACGAACAAACAAACAAACACATGGCGTCTAAAATGTCCTGCGTACCAACCATATATCATAAGGCATTGTCAGCATACATATCAGACATGTCTTAGCTAGCTAATTAAGCTCTCGATATATTTGTGTCATGATCCACTAACAGCTTTAGTCGGCATGATTGGTTTGTATGCAGATAATAACGTCTCGTCCTCTAGAGTCTAGGCACACCACACCATAACCGGAAAGTACAACCCTTGAATTTTCTGTGATCTACTTTCTAATTGAACTCCTTACTTTTTCTCCCCTGACCGAGAGAGCCTAACTATTCTGTCGGCTGGCCTCACCATATATCTATGTCAAGCAATGATGCTATATGTTAGTTTTCCATCATATGATGGGACCAAGGTCAAGCGGATATATACCATAAGCGGTCTTCGGCTATACACTACACTGATCATGAGTCATGGGCAAGTCGTTGTTGATATCAATCAGCTCGCTAAGTTTTCAAAATGCCCATTTCTTGGCGTCTTTTTTCCTGGCAAGAATCTGTCCGAATTCTAGGATGATGGAAAGAGACTAGGTTATATATTTATATTCAACACTTTCCTAACGTCTAGACTATTTTAGTCCTTAGCGTGAGATAGGAGTAGGCCACAAATAATACTGCGTGAGCAGGGTCTCGAACTCGAGATCTCTTGACTCTGATACCATAAATGATTTATGCACTAGACAATTTTCCCAAAAATACCAATCTGATGAAAAGAGACTAGGTTATACATTTATATTCAACAGAGCCGTCATAATACGTGTATATACTCGTGGGCATGCTAGCTAGCATCAGAAGTAGCTAGTGGAACCAGATGCAAAGCTTGTTAATTTGGTTAGGCTAACGACCCCAGGCTGCTGGCTGCTAAGCATGCATGATAGATAGCTTGGCTAAGCATATATGGACTGCAGCAGGACACGCAAGTGGCCAAGTTCCTGGATGGTTGCCAGTACCTTTAGGCAGGCGCACGAATTAAACAAGTTGGCAGCTGCGTTGCCTCGTCTCCATCCAGCTCCGCGATGTTGATTCTCAAAATCAGGGAGGTGGGAAATGGTCAGGATATCCTTTTTATTTGTGCGTGCACATGGAAGAGGGGAATAGGAAGCCGTTACTCTCCTACCTAGTCTGCTACTTGCACAAAATTGACCAGCTACCTAGCAGCAGGGAAGGCGTCAAAACCAGGGTAGTAATAATTACCCGAAGCTTTTTCGGCACAGACAGCAATCGATCGATCCATGGAATGCATCGATCGATCCATGGAATGCTGTTGCAACTGACAGCGATGGTACATCGACGGTTAACCATTTCTAGACACAACGCATGCCGGAGCCGGATGGATGTCATGTCACATTGCCGACGGCATTTTATCCGGATTGTTGGCATACGCTGCCAATGACTATGGCCAGGAAAAACCGTCAGCAAACCATAGCCGTGGGCAAATAGTGTTGTATGCCGACGGTTTCCTTAGTGTGGCCACTAGCAATGTATGGCCGTCAGCAAATGTAGCGGAATGCCAAGAGCTGCCATCGGCAAAGTATCCTGCCACGTGTCCCAGGCACATAGCCAACTGATGGGAAACTGATGGTGTTACGTATATGCTGACGGTTCTAACAGGGCCCTCGGCATACATTCTATGCCGACGGATATCGTCCGTTTTTTTTGAATGATATTTTAATTTCCTAGTAATATACCACACAAAATGACACAATACAAACATTCTGATTTATTTGAATTTCTTATGCTAACATTGAGTTTTACAAAAAATGGTAGACTGGGGAACTCTCAATTCGGGAAACTCTCAATTAGGGTATGAAGGGAATATGTCCGAGAGGCAATAATAAAGTGGTTATTATCTTATTTCTTGTTTATGATAAATATTTATTTTGCATGCTATAATTGTATTAATTAAAAACGTTAATACATGTGTGTTTAATAAACAAATAAATGATTTCTAGTTATGCCTCTCTTATAAACTAGCTCGTTGATTAACAAGATGATCAAGGTTTCCTGATCATGGACATTGGATGTTGTTAATAATGAGGTCACAACATTGGTTGAATGGTGTGATGAACATTTATTCGAAATATAGCAATACGATCAAAGTCATTGTGTTTAAATTGCTATAACATCATACGAAATAATTCTAGTCCTTAGACCATGGGATCATGTCAATCACTAACACTAGAAGAGTAACTTGATAACATCAAACGCCACACCGTAACAAGGTGACTATAAAGGTAGGTTCAGATACTCCGAAGGTGTTATGTAGAGGCTCATGGATCAAGAGTGGAATTTGTCCATCCCGATGATGTATAGATATACTCTAGGCCCTCTCGATGATATCACATTGAGATAGCATGCAAGCAATTGATGTGATCACTAGAATGTTATATCACGAGAACGAGAAAAGTGTGCATAGCGGTAACGAGATCAAACTAGGTATGGAGATACCGATGATCGATGAGCCTCTTTAATATTGGTTTGGGTAAATATTTTTAATACGCAGGAAGTGAGATGTTTGATCAACCAATATATACCACATTTGTTAATATTGCATGAAAACCCAGACTAGGAAAGTAGCTAGACAAACCATTAAAAAGGAAGGCAAGGAAGCAAACAAAAAAACAAACAAACGAATGAACGAATAAACAAACAAACGAACAAACACATGGCATCTATCTGTGTACCAACCATACATCACAAGGCATTATCAGCACATATATATCAGACATGTCTTAGCTAGCTAATTAAGATCTCGATATATATATCAGACATGTCTTAGAAACGAACAAACAAACAAACAAACAAACACATGGCGTCTAAAATGTCCTGCGTATACCAACCATACATCACAAGGCATTATCTGCATATACATCAGACATGCCTTAGCTAGCTAATTAAGCTCTCTATATATTTGTGTCATGATCCACTAACAGCTTTAGTCGGCATGATTGGTTTGTGTGCAGATAATAACGTCTCGCCCTCTAGATTAGTCTAGGCACCATACCATAACCGGAAAGTACAACCCCTCAATTTTCTGTGAACTACTTTGAACTCCTTACCTTTTCTCCCCTGACCGAGAGAGCCTAACTATTCTGTCGACTGGCCTCACCATATATGTATGTCAAGCAGTGATGCTATATGTTAGTTTTCCATCATATGATGGGACCAAGGTCAAGCGGATATACCATAAGCGGTCTTCGGTTTTACACTCCATCGATCATGAGTCATGGGAAAGTCGTTGATATCAATCAGCTCGCCAAGTTATCAAATGCCCATTCCTTGGCGCCTTTTTTCCTCGCAGGAATCTGTCTGTCCGAATTCCAGGATGCTGTTTACTGAAACCTTTAACTAGAGCCGTCGTCATAATCGTGCGTATACTCGAGGGCAGGCTAGCTAGCATCAGAAGTAGCTAGTGGAACCAGATGCAAAGCTAGTTAATTTGGTTAAGCTAACGACCCCTGGCTGCTGGCTGCTGGCTGCTAAGCATGCATGATAGCTGCTAAGCATGCATGATAGATAGCTTGGCTAAGCATATATAGACTGCAGCTGCAGGACACAGAAGTGGCCAAGTTCCTGGATGGTTGCCATTTGCCGGTACCTTTAGACGCACGAATTAAACAAGTTGAGTACGTGCGTGCTGCGTTGCCTTGTCTCCATCCAGCTCCACGACGTTGATTCTCAAAATCAGAGAGGCGGGAAATGGTCGGGATATCCTTTTTATTTGTGCGTGCACATGGAAGAGGGGAAGAGGAAGCCGTTACTCTCCTACCTAGCTACTTGCACAAAATTGACCAGCTACCTAGCAGCAGGGAAGGCGTCAAAGCCAGGGTAGTAATAATTACCTGAAGCTTTTTCAGCACGGCCAGCTGTTGTAACTGATAGCGAGACGTCGGTACATCGACGGTTAACCATTTCCAGATGGATGTCATGCCACATTGCCGACGGCTTTTTATCGGGATTGTCGGCATACGCTGCCAATGACTACGGCCAGCAAAATTCTGCACACCATAGCCTTCGGCAAATAGTGCTGTACTTTGACGGTTTCCTTAGTGTGGCCATTGGCAATGTATGGCCGTCGGCAAATGTAGCAGAATGCCAAGAGCTGCCGTCGGCAAAGTGTCCTGCCACGTGTCCCTGGCACATAGCCAGCTGATGGGAAACTGATGGTGTTACGTATATACCGACGGTTCTAACAGGGCCCTCGGCATACATCCTATGCCGGCGGACGTCGTCGGTATATTTTTTGAATGGTACTTTAATTTACTAGTAATATACCACATAAAATGACACAATGCAAAGATTCTAATTTTTTTTGAATTTCTTATGCTACAATTTAGTTTTACAAACAACAGTAGACTGGGGAACTCTCAATTTCGGGAAACTCTCAATTAGGGTAAACCCGAGGGAATCATTTAAGATCTTGGTCTCAGTCTTGGTTTTCTATGTTTTTATGACCTAAACAAACACAAATCAAGATAAAAATTCATTGGATAACACTACAACACAGACGCCAGACGCTGTCGCTTATAGACGCCGAGGCATATGCCTAATCGCCGCGCTCGTGCTAGCATGGCAAAAAAATCCGTCAGAGATAACTGCGTTGGAAAAAGCGAATAGATGCCGTTTTTTAGCTTGGCACATCGTCATCTGCCGAGGCGCTACCACGACACCACACACACCGATGGAATTTTAGTGTGGTCTAACAATGAGGTGTGGCCTATTTTTTTGCCGTGATTCGTACAGAGACACAAAAGTTAATGACAATCATAGTTAACAAATCTTTCTCGGACACAAATAACTAATAATTTCTATAATATTTAAGATATAAAATTCCATTTTCATCCCTCACATTTAAGATATAAAATTCTATTTTCTAAGAGAGAAGCTCCAGATTTCCTGTCTTTACAGCTAGAAAAAATAAAAATAAAATTATTAAGAAAACTCTCCATTTTTTGTTGTTCTTGACCATCTTGCCATTCCACATAGATTGTGCATAAATCAGAGTTACAAGATTTTCGTGCTATAAACAACCACTCTACGATCTACAAGACTTCATCCGAGAAGATCTAGCAGCCGGCCTCCTCATAGTGGATCTAGCAGTCAGAGTCCTCGTTGCGAATCTAGTGGTTGGCCTCCTCGCAACTAATGTAACAACGGTTCTCCTCACAATAAAACTGAAAGAGCAATAAGATCGATTAACAATGAGATAGAAAAAAAAACAAAACCCGATCTCTAGATGGGACGAAGAAGATATTTGTGGTACAATACCACCCGAGGCCAACCTACAACGCTTCTACTTGTTCACTACTTATGGGAAAAGATGATAGGATCTTTGAGAGTACTATTGCACACTAGCAGGGAGAGATGGTATCTTGAGTTAGTACTGAACACTAGTGCAGACTAGAGAGGTAGGGGGATGGGATCTTGTGTTACTACGGGACTAGAGAGGGATAGGGATGTGATCTTGGGTTCGGAGTGGAGAGAGTAGTACAGAGACATGTGGTTAGATGACAAGTGTTCCCTATATTATATATGAAAACGCTGGCGGAGATAGGTTTTGATTTATGGGCCCTTGAGCAAGTGAGGTGGAACTCTGGGCCTCACTTTCTCAAAGTCCCATAATTCATAGAGACCCACTCCCGTGCGTATGTTCTGTGGGTCCAACTAGTCAGCGACTCAGCTAACTCCTGGTCATTCATTTTCATGAACTGAAAATATGATAATAAAAACTTTATTATTTCATGTAGGACATATTTCCAATAGTCCCCACTTGCACTAGACTCGATAATCTGGTCATTATTTGCGTATTTAAAACCTATGGCGGTCCTGTGTTATGCATACATGTTGCATGTGGTAAACCTTATGATGGGTCTAATATTTTTAGGTCCACGTGCATTTGCATATCTTTGCGTCTTCACGCATCACTCATTCTCAAATGAGATGACATTGCACAAATTTAATCTCCTGGTGAGACCTTAGTTCTTCGACCGAAACTATGTTGCCGCTATTGTCACAAAATAGATCTTCATAGTACTAGAATGCTTGAAACTCCACATAGTTTGATAAAAACTTTTTGACACAAATGCCCTCCTTTGCTGCTATTAGAGCAGTCATATAATCAACTTTCGTTGTAGTATCTGTCATGATGTTTAACTTTGAAACTCATCCAATCATGAAACTTTTATCCACCCAAATGTGCCACCTTTTATTAAAGAGGTAGCCTAAGTTGAGATAATTTTTTTTGTATATGTGACAAAACTAGTAAGAATATAACACCTTACAATGTACCGTTTGTCACTTTCATATACGGAACATATTCTTAGTTCCTCTAAAGCACATACGAATATTGTTACTATTGTCCAGGGATTATCATACGAATCACTTTGATATATGCTCACAACATTATAGAGCATAGGATGTATCTGGATACGTACATATCATGGTATAAATGATTGATAAATTCATTCACGAGGTTTCACTCATCAATTATCAAAACACTTGATTCTTACTCCAACCTTTTCCATGCAGCAAGAACCCATCTTGTAGTTTCAATATAGAACTATTTCAGTATTTCATCTATGTACTTTAACATAACCTAAGAATAAAATTAGGTTTATTTTCTACAACTACACAAAGCGTCACATCATTGTTGCTCATATGTCACATAGATAATCCAACAAAAATCCTCGAGCACACCCGCATTATACATGTGATGCAACACTTTGTATATTTCTGGTTTATAAGAATAGAAAATAAGATTTATTTTATAGGTTAATCTTCACCTTACCACTCATAACTAAACTTTGCGCAATGCTTTGGAATTTCTTAATTTTAGAATGGTCCTCTGGCCACATGGGCCTACCTATTGTGGGATGGAGCTCTGACACTATAGGGTCCATTATCAACGAACTTTCATTTTTCCCTTTTCTATTTTGGTTCCTTTTCATGTTTGTATTTTGTTACATTCTCTATTTTCTTGATATTTTTATTTTTATTCTTATACTAATTGATATAAATTCATTAATAGTTATGGCTATGAATATATACAATTTTTCCATGTCGCATTTTTTGCCAACCCTAAACAATACATAACACAAGGAAACAATTTACTTTTCCATGAGGTGCATTAATTTTATTTTAAAAAATGCACGAACATATTTCATGGATGAATGATTTTTTCCTAAAATATGTTTTTTTCCAAAATATTATTGGAGTTGCCCGACCATTATATTTCACGCATGGACATCTTATATTGATATACATGAACATCATTTCATATATTATGGGATATATATATATCAATATTTTCTTAGTATTTAATATTTTATATGTTGAGGTTTTTTAAAAATTGTATGGGAACTTTATTTGACAAGCATGAACATTCAATTTGGCAAACATGAACATTCAATTTGACAGACTTGAACATTCAAAACACGAACATTTAATTTGGCATGAATAATGGAAACATTTATAGACACGAGAACACATTTAAAAAGGTATTATTTTTACAAGAGGTTTTTGGAACTTGTGTTATGTAAATTTCATTTTAATTCCCACAAATAAGTAAATTTAATTTAATTAAACAAGATTCAACATTTTTGTTATGCAAATACATGAAACAAGAAAATAAATACACTCTAACCTTTTATGGTGTCCTTAGGGGTACACACTTCATTATAGAATGGTTTTATGTTGGAAAAGCACATTGTGTTTCTTCAGCACTATAACTTGTGCATGAGGATATTTTGTAAAATGTGATGGCGATCCACGATAATCAATGATAAATATGTTCTCTTGGTGAGTTTGGGGGGGGGGGGGGGGGTATGTCAACAAACTATTAGAATGTAAATAAAATATGTGTCCAAATCATACTCCAAGTCATTGCAAAAATATAATATTCTTTCACTTATGAGATAATATATACAAGATCATACTACAAGCATTATAACAATTTGCTGAGTATAAAGAATTTCTTGGATACAATTTATTAAACTAGAGAGTGCAACTTTCTTACACATGTGGATCCATTAAATCACATTCCATATCATTCATTAATTTATTTGTTGAAAATGCCATATTTATTCATAGCTATTATAAACAAGATCAGCTTCTTGTACATGGCACTAGGTGAAGAATAGAGGAAGTAGCAGAAAATAAACTACTTACAATCTATATAGCCAATTATGTCAACTACATGTTGAGTGGAGATTTGGTGCATGTGGGCATCAGTGATCTTGTTTTCTAATATATATATATATATAGGAAAAATACTTCTTACTCCTGGGTGTAGTACTACACGTCTCATATACTACCATATGAAAGTATACGTGATATTTTATCGGTTTGAGTACATTCATATACTACATGTAAGATACTTCAAATCAAATTACATGAAAAAAATACAAGTGGAGCCATAGTTTGTACTATATTTCTAAAATACCCTTTATATTTATACGTAAAATAAGAGTATGTAAAAAACTTATACATACTACCTCAAAAATAGTATATATACTACCAAATAGTCTTATAATACTTCATACTACACGTACATAATCTTCGGTATGACAGATACTACCTAGATGGTGAGAAACACACGTGGGTGCACTTACACCTGGGAGTAGTATGAATATGTCCTATATATATATATATATCTATATATAGAGTGGCGCTATTTGACACCCAAGGTGTAGAATAGTTATTCTTCATCCATCCCCTATCTTTCAAACCGTACATGATTTTTACGTCACGTAAATTTTCTCTTATCCCGAAAGTCAAGAAGAACATAAAAAAATTATTTGCATGCCGTAAAAAAATACAGTGTAAAATGCGTATTTTCTATGTTTTTTACACTATAATGACTCATAAATCGTATTTTTATATCGATTTTTTTATGTTTATGATGAATATGAACATAATTATTAGTATACAAAACATAAATTTATGTATGTGAGAACATAAAAATATGTGGGGTGCAAAATAACTATTCTACACCCTGGATGCTGAATATATATATATATATATATATAATCATATTTCTAGGTTCCAATTTTTTTGAAAACATATCAAGATATCGCTAGTGATGTATACCACAAAAGGGAAACTATCAATTGTAAATAATGTCCATTTTGAGCTAAAAGTGATAAAATAATTTGCATCTAAGTATCACATTTTCAAATCTCCAAAATACCATATTTTGTCATTTTTGTGTGCCCATAACAAAAAGATTTCGCATTGTGATTTTGCATGCTTGTAGAATATAGCATTGACAAAATCCAGAATTATTTTTATTTTTTGTTGAAAGCTATAAATATGATTTTGCAATTTTTTAACATTGAGGGATCACTAGAGCTCATGTGCGAGAAGAACTTTTTGGTACATGCTTAGCTATAGAGTTCAGGTAACATATTTTGTAGCCGTAGAACTTCATAGTTTTCAGCATATGTAGTCGCCTACTTAATAATGGCAGAACATGAGTACGGTGTTATCACCAATTTGTTCCTGACATTACAGGGCAGCCGGGGCTGTGTGTTGGCCAGAGCTGTAGTTAGTGACAAAGTGATTATTTATAATACTAAAATCAATCGGCATCCTAGTTGGCATTACAATATGATAGTACCCAACCATATGGTCCTAAGTCCTAACAGCGATGTACTACTAACTTACCTGAAAGGAAGAAGAAACGGAGAGCATGAACGTGCATACATCGATCCTCACCAACCTCACTGTGCTCAATTATTGATCACGATCCTATTAATTGGCCGATTAGACCAGTTAGCCAGGCCGGTACTCACCACATTTTTGTCCAACAATGCAGAGCCAAAACACCATAAGTAAGCAAGCAAACCTGCAGATGGTCTTCAAAATGCCCTGCACCAATCACGCACCAGACAGCGTTGGGCATCCCCATCTGCCTTAATTAGCTAACTAAACACTCTGTCATGGTGCACGGACAGATTTAATTACTAGCATAAGTCGTCTGTGCATGACCTATGTCGTCCTTTTTGGCCACATGCTGATTTCCTTTTTTTTCTTAATTTATCTTAACGATCTTAACATAGCTTAATTATTGGTTGGTTATGTTAGCTGTCGGTGGCTCTATGTAGCTTAATGACGATGTTAGGTGCTGGTAGCTACTAGGTAGCTGTATCACGATCTAGTTAAATACTGATTAATCAGTTAACTACTCATGAGTCGTGAGTAGTTAACTGATTAATTACAGTCCGTGGCCATGATTTTATACGAAGCAGTTACTCCTCTCTGGTCGGGGGTCCGGTAAACATCTTTATTTCTGCAGGAATTTGAACTGTTTGATTAGCCAGTACACACCACACGCTCCTCGCTAACGAAGGGAGATACAGACAATCACAAATAAGCTAGCAAACAAACATATTATGGAACAAACATGTGGCGTAGCCTAGAATATCCCGCGTACCAACCAATACCATACATCTCATCACACAGCATTATCAGAGTATCAGACAAGTGTCATGATCCACTGATGCTTTAATCGTCATGTTTGGTGTATGCATAATCTAATGTACAGTACTCCGTAGCTAGGCACCACAATCGACAAGCATCTATTTTGGAATAACTTTGGTAGGGGAATAACTTTCAAACTGAACTCCTACCTTTTTATTTTCTTTTCAAATAATTGACCACTTCATCTCTAGGTCCAAAACTGAGAGGGCCACGGCGGCGCTGTGCCTAACAATAAACTATAGCTCTCTAACCAAAAAAAAAAAATGATCAAGTGGATGTTTTATAGTCCTCCGCTTTGCACTCCATCATGTGACTAGTCAAGCGCAAGTACAATATAGATCACACACCGTAGCTAGCCAAGACCACCCATTCCTCTGGCCCCTTTCCCCTGCAGGCCGGAATCTGTCTGAATATAATTCCAGAATCCTGACTAGGCAAACCTTTTCTCGAAACGGGCATATGCGTCCAACTATATTTAATATAGCAATCACGATTGAAATCACTGATAGTCCATGTTAGATTCCTAGATTGTTGGATGGAACGTCGTACCTGTTTTTCGTGTTATATCATGTGAGAAAAAACCCTTCACGTGGTTTGGACAAGAAGGATACGTATATGGTAGTGTACTATAACATTAACATACGTATAGATATACAACTCTAATGCCCCTTAATCTAGACCCGCGAGAGGTTTAGATTACGCTTGAACTCATCTAATTTCTTGGAACATAAAGTTTTAGTGAAGCCATCTGCACTCTGATCCTTACTGGAGATGAATCTGATATCAAACTGCTTGCTACCAACTTGTTCTCGAACAAAGAAAAAATCAATCTCAATATGCTTAATACGAGTATGAAAAACTGGGTTAGCAGACAGGTAGGTGGGACCAAGATTATCACACCATAGGCATGGCTTTTCCATAAGTGTCACACCAAGTTCTCGAACAAGAGCTTCAACCCAAATAAGCTTAGCAGTAGCATCTGCAGGCGCTTTGTATTCATCCTCTGCTAGAACGAGACAAGGTGGGTTGTTTTCTGGCGCTCCAAGAGATAATATTGGGACAAAAAAAATAGCAAAGCCACTGGTGGAGCGTCTGTCATCTAAATCACCTGCTCAGTCTGCATCTGAATAGGCACTAAGAAGAGTGGAGAAATACCTTTAAAAGGTTAAACCAACTCTACTTGTGCCATGAATATACCTCAAAATTCTTTTGACAGCAGTACAATGTGAAGTCGTTGGAGCATGAAGATATTGGCATACCTTATTAACTGAAAATGAAAGATCAGGTCTTGTTAGTGTCAAATACTGAAGAGCACCAACTATACTCTTGTAGAGAGTAATGTCCTCTGAGCCAAGAGGAGAGCCATCCATCAAGGCCAGTGTGTCAGTAGGTGGAGAGTAGTGTAGGACATGGCGTGCAGGAACTCATACCAACACGAGCCAACAAGTCTGTAGCATATTTTTCCTGTTTAAGAGCAAACAATTGGACTGTTTGTGAACCTCAAGACCTAAAAAATAATGGAGATCTCCAAGATCCTTAAGAGCAAACTCTGAACTCAAATTATGAAGAAGCATTGATATGGCCATATCAGAGGAACACATTACTATGATGTCATTAACATAAATAAGAATATATATAGGGATACCTGACTTGTTAAATAGAAACAAAGAGGTGTAAGCCTTGGATGGAATAAAACCAAGAGTGTGAAGTTTGGAGCTGAGACGAGAGTACCAAGCTCAAGGGGCCTATTTCAGACCATATAAAGCTTTGTCGAGCTTGCAGATGTAGTTTGAAGTGGCGGAAGACTGAAAATCAGGCGGTTGCTTCATATAAACCTCCTCTTCCAGAACAACTTGTAGAAACGTATTCTTTACATCTAGCTACCGTAAACTCCATCCTTCTGTAAACATATATAGATAGAACAAGTCTAATAGTAGCAGCCTTGATAACAGGATTGAAAGTATCTTCATAGTCTATTCCATGATGTTGTTTGAATCCTTTGGCAACGAGATGTTCTTTATACCTGTCCACAGTATCATCATCAGGTTTCTTGATGCGATAAACCCATTTATAATCGATAATATTTTTGTTGGAGCTTGGTGGTACAAGGTGCCATGTGTTGTTGACCATAAGAGCATCATATTTCTCTTGCATAGCATTTTTCCAGTTTGTATTAGTGAGAGCCTTAGTAATATTCTTAGGTTCACCTGTAGATGTCAGAAAAACGTACCTAATCGTGCCATAGATATATTTTCGGGTGTCTAATACCTTTTTGCAGTCAAGTTTCAACCCCAGCAGCAAGAGGTGGTGCAGGAACATGCTGCACAAAAGATCACGGGGGAGCATCATGCAGCTGCTGATGCGCAGGCAAATCTACTGCACAACTCCCGCTGCTGTCACCTGGCGTCGTCATCACGAGCTCATGATTGGACTGGCCGGTGTAGGGTGTTGATGGCGGGGACCGCGGCGGGGACAGTGACACGTGCTGCGGTGACACGGAGACGTGCGGGGATGTGGCGTCCGTCGGTTCGCACGGACAGGCCGTCATCGTTTCACATGTGGTGGAGACAGGGTCCACCTGCGACGTGGCCCGTGAAGACTAGGGTGACCGTGCGCGTGCAGGAGAAAGCCCGCTGCTATCGCCAGAGTCTGTCTGAGCAGATTTTGATGTAGATTCTGGTCCAATATCTTCCTCGGGATTTTTGTTGTCCCTTTCTGTCCTATTCTCCTTGTGTGTTTCATCATTTGATGTGCTATTCAATGCATTTTCTTTAGAATTTTCGCCAGATTCTGGAGCTGAACTTGGAGAAGACTCTTCGGCAAAAACCTGAGAAGGATTAACAGGACGACAAACTTGCAAATAGTGATCAATAATGTGCACACCCCTATCATCTGATGCAAAAGAGGGGTTGTGTGGCGGAAAAATAAGAATTTCTTCACGGAGATGATGACCAACATTTGTATTAAGGGAAGCAAATGGAAAACTATTTTTATCAAACACAACATCACGGGAGACATAGACACGACCACTGGTCACGTCAAGGCATTTTACTCCTTTATGACAAGGACTATAGCCAAGGAAAACACATCGTTTGGAGCAAAAAAGATAGTTTGTTTGTGTTGTAAGGACGAAGGTTGGGCCAACAAGCAGAACCAAAAACTCTTAGAGGCTCATAGTTGGGTTTGACTTGAAGGAGTTTTTCGGAGGGAGTGTCAGAGTTTAGAACCTTGGTAGGAAGCAAATTAATGAGAGAAGTGGCTCCAATGTCAAGGTACCAATTGGTGTCTATGCCATAGGCAACTTTGCTAGTGTCGGGGAGTCTCATCATCATTGTCATCACCATAACGCCACCAACAATCGCCCGAAGCATGACCTTTCTTGCATATCTGACAATGCACGCCCTCCTAGCAAGGTGTTGCGACACGATTTTGATCCTTCTTCCCACACCCCCTTTGGGATGACGTACCTGATCTGGTCGAGGTGGCTGGGGCAGGCACTGGGCCGGCGGTGTAGGCATGCACTGCTAGGGTGGGATGTAGAGCAGCAGGGCAGGCTGATATGACGGCGGAGGTGTGTAGTATGGCTGCTGTTGAGGGTATGGTTGATACATGTAGGGTTGTGGGGGTTGTGGTGGATAGGTAGGTGTAGTAGGTTGGGGCGGGTATGGTGGATAGGTAGGTGTAGTAGGTTGGGGCGGGTATGGTTGATGTGGGTATGGATGATGGTAGGTCTGTTGGGGAGGCATGTAGGGTTGTGGTGCTGGTGGGCAGGGAGGAGGGCCGACCCCATAATTCGGAGGAGGGTGCCGTGACGCAGCATTGACTGGTGATGTAAAACTCCCAGGGGCTTGACCCGTCGAGAGGAGCATGGCGTCACGATTTTCACATGCCAGCAGCTGAGAACACATATCATTGAGGATAGTAGCGGGAACATCGTTAATGGAAGCAACAAGATTATTGAACGTGTCATCAAGACCATTCATGAAGTAGTCCTTCAGCTCATCATCATGAATCATCTTTCCTGCAGCAGCAAGTTCAGAGGCAAAACCTTTGATCTTGATGATGTATTGTTGTGCGGTCATATCAACCTTCTTGGTGTTGGTGAAGCCCCATGAATGGTGGAAACCCAAGACTTAGACTGTGTGGAATACATGGCATGAAGCGCACGCCACACACCGACGGCATGATGAAGACCGAAGATATGGGGCAGCACATCCTCGGAGAGGGAGTTGACAAGGAAGCTGACCACGTGCTCATCCCTGGTGATCCAAACAAAATAGGATGGATTAGAAACCTACACCTTCTTCTTGTCTACATCTTCAGCCTCCAGATCTCCGACGGGGCGAGATCGGTCCCCTCAAGGAGGCCCATGACCCAAGCACCCGCAGGGTTGGCAACACTTTTTCCTGCCAGTATAGGAAGTTCTCTCTAGTGAGTTCCATTGCGGGCGGCGCAGACACTGGCGGTGTCGAGGAAGCACTAGTAGGAAAAGGCCTAGTGGCGGCGTTCGGAAAGGAGGTAGTGACGCTCAATCTGCACGCCACTAACCTCACACCACTGGTAGTACGTAGTAGTGGAATCTCAAGTGACCGCCACCATTATCTCTCGTACTAGTGGCGTTCTGTTTGAACGCCGCGAATAGGTGACATAATGGTGGCGTTTGACCCAAACACTAGTACTATATATACAATTTGCGACGTTTCTATAAATCCAAACGCCACAAGTATAATTTCAGAAATAAAAAAATACTAAAAATCCTGATTATAGCAGCAATATCAAACAACAGGATACAACAATACTAGACATCATTCAAAATACAACAACATGATACAACAATACTAGACATCATTCAGAATAAAACAACAAGATACAACAATTAATGCTACATAATCTATCTAGCTTGTTCTACCTAAGAGAATGGTCTTCAAAGTTAGAAAACTAGTTTTACCTAAGAGAATGATCTTCAAAGTCAGAAGACTCTGAGTCAGGGATCTGGTACAAGAAAAAGATGACTCCACAAGTTTTGTCGAGGTAGGTTCTCAACCTCATACCGGCATCCATCCCATAACTTTCTACCAATTTTGTCCAAAGTGGTCATGTAAAGTAAGTTCGGTTCGCCTCGTTGACGACTAGAATCTTGTAGGTCTTGTTGGGTATTGTCTCTTCCACCAAGGTGACCTCAAATTTTCTTTGGTGATTGACACGTCTATTCACATGGTCAAGAAAGTCCTTTCTTACATTGCAAGGGATGGTCTGAGAAAAAGTTATATGAAAACAATAGTTAATTATTCGATCAAAATGCATGTAAGGCTGGAAATCATAATTAATCTAAACATACCGCCATAGTTTCAAAGTCTTCAGGAAGCACTATGATAAACTTCTTATCCTGACAACTTTCATGGGCACAGTTGATGCAGGGATGCATTTGCTGCTTGTTCATCTAATATATTAAATATGTTCAAGTATCCATAGCTATGTTTAAATATATTAGGAAACTCAAACATAAAGACAAGCAAGTGATATTACAAATGCAAGATGTCAAAACTGAACTGAAGGTGTGCCAGGGAACAGTCTCATATAAATACACACAAGGAAAAAGGAGTGCCTACAAGACCAAATCAAATTCGCAAGATATTCATGGACATATGACAAGGTCTTACGGGCACCTTTTCTCATTAGATAGTATAATCATCGACCATTGCAACAAGAAGTTAAACCAACTGATGGCCCAAGATATCTCGAGCTCGTCGGGGAACCCCAAGATGAAGGTATGATGAGCATATCAACAAGTTTCCCTCAGTTATGAAACCAAGATTATCGAACCAGTAGGAGCAAGGAAACACCTCCAAGGTGTTGTTGCCAACTTGGAATCCTGCACAACACAACCACAGAACTTTGCCCCCAACTTACAGTGAGATTGTCAATCTCACCGGTTTTGTTGAAAACAAAGGATTAAACGTATTGTGTGGAAGAAAGTAAAAGCTTGCAGAAAGTAAACAGAAAGCAGTAAATAGTTGTAGATTGATGGTAAAAGAAAGGATCGGGGTCCATAGTTCACTAGTGGTGGTTCTCCTTAAGATAGATGACATGTTGGGTGAACATATTACAGCGGGGCAATTGACAAACATCGAGAAAGCATACATGCATACACTAATAATCTTGACTCCTATGAGATTTGATTGGGCATTACAACATTATACATAGACCGTAATCCAACTGCATCTATGACTAATAATCCACCTTCAGGTTATCAGTCCGAACCCCCTCTAGTATTAAGTTGCCAGCAACAGATAATTGCATTACGCATTGCATGTAAAGTAAACAATATGATTGTTCTATGAACAAAGGATTGCTATTTTCTCCCTAGTAGCAACATCACGTCTAGGATCTTACAGATTTCTGTCACTTCCCTAGATTACTAGAGGCATGAACCCACTATCGAGCATAAATACTCCCTCTTGGAGTTGCTAGCATATACTCGGCCAAGATATCTACTAACATCGGAGAACATGCAAGATCACAAATAACAAAGACATGATAGAATCAATAATCAATCTGAAATAGCATCTCAATATCCATCGAATCCCCGTAAACACAACATGTATGATTACAAATAGATGATCTTGATCATGAATGGAGCTCACAAGATCTACACATGGTAGCACAAAGGAGAAGAACCAACAATCTAGCTACTACATGGACCCGTAGTCTAGGGATGAACTACTCACGCATCACACCAGAGGCTTGCATGGCGATGAAGAAGGCCTCCAGGGTGAATTCTCCCCTCTGGCAGGGTGCCAGGAAGAGCTTCAGATCCCTCTCTATCTAGGGATAGACTCTTTCGTGGAATTTTGATCGGGTACTTAGGGTTTCTGTATCGGAGGCATCTTATAGGTGAAAGGGGAGGCCGAGGGGGTGCCCTAGGCGGCGACACTGATACATTGCAAATGTATCTATAATTTTTGATGTTCCAAGCTTGGTTTTATCTACTTTCTTGTGTTTTGTCCACACTTTGGAGTACTTTTCATATGATTTCTTGGACTAACTTATTAACAAGAGCCATAATGCCAGCTGCCTGTTTTCTACTATTTTTGGTTTCAGGAAGTCAGAAAATGAATATTCTCAGAATTGGACGGGACAAAAGCCAAAGTTATTATTTTACCGGGGGACACTTGGAGCCCTAATACGAGACGGAGAAGGGCCAGAGGGAGGCCACACCACCTGGCCGCGCGGCCATGCTTGGCCCGCGCCAGGGGGTGGTGTGGCCAGCCCAGGCACCCCCTCGGCCTCTCCTTCTGCCTATATATTGCCTCTGATACGGAAACCCTAAGTACCCGATCAAAATTCCACGAAAGAGTCTGTAGCCACCGTCGTCTCCATCCCTAGATCGGGAGGGATCTGAAGCTCTTCCCAGCACCCTGCCGGAGTGGGGAATTCACCCTGGAGGCCTTCTTCATCATCATACAAGCCTCCGGTGTGATGCGTGAGTAGTTCATCTCTGGACTACGGGTCCATGTAGTAGCTAGATGGCTGGTTCTCCTCCTTTGTGCTTTCATTTCTAGATCTTGTGAGCTCCGTTCATGATCAAGATCATCTATTTGTAATTCTGCATGTTGTGTTTGCGGGGATCCGATGGATATTGAGATGCTATTTTAGATTGATTATTGATTCTATCATGTCTTTGTTATTTGTGATCTTGCATGCTTTCTGTTGTTAGTAGCTATCTTGGCCAAGTAGATGCTAGCAACTCCAAGAGTTAGTATTTATGCTCGATAGTGGGTTCATGCCTCTGGTAATATGGGGAAGTGACAGAAATCTCTAAGGTACTAGATGTGATGTTGCTACTAGGGACAAAACAACAATCCTTTGTTCATAGAACAATCGAATTGTTTACTTTACACGCAATTCATAATGCAATAATCTGTTGCTTGCTACTTAATACTGGAGGGGGTTCGGATGATAACCTGAAGGTGGATTTTTAGTCATAGATGTAGTTGGATGGCGGTCTATGTATAATGTTGTAATGCCCAATCAAGTCTCAAAGGAGTCAAGATGATTAGTATATGCTTGTATGCTTTCTCGAAGTTTGTCAATTGCCTCGCTGTAATTTGTTCACCCAATATGTTATCTATCTTAAGGAGAGCCACCTCTAGTGAACTATGGACCCCAGTCCTTTCTTTTACATTCAATCTACAATCAACTGTTTACTGCTTTGTGTTTACTTTCTGCAAACTATTACTTTCTTCCATTCGATACGTTTAATCCTTTGTTTTCAGCAAAACCGGTGAGATTGACAACCTCATCGCAAGTTGGGGGCAAAGTTCTATGGTTGTGTTGTGCGGGTCTCCACGTTGCTGCTGGCACCGGTAGTGTGCCCTGCCAACGTTCAGCTAGCAACACCTTTGGGGTGTTTACTTGCTCCTACTGGATTGATAACCTTGGTTTCGTACCGAGGGAAAACTTGCTGCTGTGCTCATCATACCTTCCTCTTGGGGTTCCCCAACGAGCTCGATATATTTTGGGCCATCAAGCTCTTTTTCTGGCGCCGTTGCCGGGGAGTCAAGGACATCTTCACAAGGGGAGTCCCTCATAACCAATCTCTTTACTTTTTTTTGCTTAGTTTACTTTTGCTTTGTTTGCTTGCTTCTTTATCAAAAACACAAAAAAAATAGTTTTACAAGTTTGCTTTCTTTATCAAAAACACAAAAAAGGACTACTCTTGAAAACACTAAGTTGTGTGACTTCACTAGCACCAACAACAATGATTTTATGAGCACACCTATTGCTCCACATGTTCCTGAAGCTACTTTCTTTGAGATTAAACCTGCTTTACTCGATCTTGTTATGAGAGACCAATTTTCTAGTATTGGTAATAAAGATGTTGCTACTCATCTAAATAACTTTGTTGAACTTTGTGAGATGCAAAAGCATAAGGATATAGATGGAGATATTGTTAAGCTTAAATTGTTCCCTTTCTCTTTGAGAGGAAAAGCTAAAAGAGTGGTTGAATTCCTTAACTAGGAATAGTATTGATTCTTGGACTAAATGCAAAGATGCTTTCATTGGAAAATACTATCCTCCTGCTAAGATTATATCTATGAGAAGTGAAATAATGAAGTTTAAACAATCTGATAATGAACATGTTGCTCAAGCTTGGGAAAGAATGAAATCTTTGGTAAGAATTGTCCCACTCATGGACTGACTGCTTGGATGATTATCCAAACCTTTTATGCAGGACTGAACTATTCTTCAAGAAATCTATTGGATTCTGCTGCTGGAGGTACCTTTATGACCATTACTTTGGGTGCTGCAACAAAGCTTCTAGATAATATGATGGTTAACTATTCTAAATGGCACACTGAAAGAGCTCCACAAGGTAAGAAAGTAAATTCTGTTGAAGAGACCTCTTCCTCGAGTGATAAAATTGTTGTTATTATGTCTATGCTTGTTAATGGGAAGGCTCATATTGATCCAAATCATGTTCCTTTAGCCTCTTTGGTTGCTCAAGAAGAGCAAGTTGATGTGAATTTTATAAGAAATAACAATTTTAGCAACAATGCCTACAGGAATAATTTTGGTAGCAACAATTATAAGCCATATCCTCCCAACAATGGTAATGCTTATGGAAATTCTTACAACAATAATAGGAGTGCTCCCTCTGAACTTGAAGTGATGCTTAAAGACTTTATTAGTAAACAAACTGCTTTCAATAAAACTATTGAGGAAAAACTCTCTAATGTTGAAAGAAATATAGCATCTTTGTCTAAAGCTCAATCTTCATTGATTAATAAAATGGCTGCTAAACCTGAAACTAATGATAATCCCTTTGCAGCTACTAATGCCATACAAGTAAGAATTTTTGAAAATGTTAGACTATTAGCTGAGTTGCATGCTAAGTGGGAAAGAGAAGATGAAATTGCTAGAAACATTAGTGTTTCTACTATCACCACCACTAGTGTTGAGGCTAGTAATAGTTCTACTACTTTAGATGATAATTATGATTTTGATCTTGATGGTTGCAATATCTCTGAAGTTATTAAGTTCCTACAAAAGCTTGCTAAAAGCCCTAATGCTAGTGCTATGAATATGGCCTTTACAAAACACATTACTGATGCTCTCATAAAGATTAAAGAAGAAAAGGTGAAACATAAAGCTTCTATTCCTATAAAACAAGAAGATGGTTGGGAACCCATCATTAATATGAAAGTGAATGATTTTGATTTCAAAGCTTTATGTGATCTTGATAGTAGTGTTTCTATTATGCCTAGAAGGATTTATGATATGCTTGATTTGCCTCCACTTGAAGATTGTTATTTGAATGTCCCACTTGATGATAATGCTAAAAAGAAACTCATGGGGAGTCTTAATGATGTTCTTATTATGGTTAACAATGCCTATGTCCGTTGATTTCTATGTTTTGGATGTTGAATGCAATGCTTCTTGTCCTATTACTTTGGGAAGACCTTTTCTTAGAACTGTTGGTGCCATTATTGATATGAAAGAAGACACCATTAAATATCAACTCCCACTCAAGAAAGGTATAGAACATTTCCCTAAGAAGAGAGAGAAGACTTCTTTTGCCTCTTCTATGAAACAAAATTTGCTCTTAATGCTTCTTCATTTGAGAACACTTGATTCTTTTTGCTTCTTATGCCTAACTTAAAGGCGTTAAAGAAAAGTACTTATTGGGAGATAACCCAAAAGTTTTAGATGAGTCTTGGAAGTTATTACTTCAGTAATAACCACTCCTTATCCTTTTTATTTGCCTTTTGTGCCAAGAGTAACCTCTAATTAGAGAGAAGTAATGATTGGAAAATTTGCTGTCCCGAAACAAATTTCTATGCTTCACCGTAAAAATTCGTGTAAAATCTCTGTACGTCCTTTTGAGGCGTGAATTTTTTTCTTCTGCCGCAGGTTTTTATCTAACTTTCGTTAGTTCAACACTTTTTGATTTGAGCAACAGAAGCTCTTCGAAAAAATTCATCTTTACCTGCTGGTCTATTTTGATAGATTTCTGCCATTTTCTGCATTTGCTTCTTGTTGGTTCCTTTTTGAGTTCTTTTGGGGAGTTGAGCTTTTTGAGGGAAGTGCTACAGTAGCTAGTGTTTTAATGTAAGTTTTATTGGTGTTAGAACTGAACCTAAATACTTATTATCTTGAGTGCACTAATGTTGCTAATAAAGATTGTGTGAAATTCTATATGAAGAAAAAAATTCAGGTGTATGGAAGGAATGAGTAATGAGATGAAGAATGGACTAAAGCTTAAGCTTGGTGATGCCACGCGTGTCACCCCAAGAAATATCCAAGAATACCAAGCGTCAAAGCTTGGGGATGCCCAAGGCATCCCCTTCTTCATCAATAAAAATCCCAGGTTTCTTCCAAACACTTCATTTTTATTGTTTCATGCACAGTTGTGTTGTTCTTGGAGCATCTTCTTTTTCATTTTTGTTTTGTTTTTTCGTTTGCTTTGTTTGCTTAGTTTTCAGAATAAATTGGTTGGACCCCCTCTTTCATAGATTGGTTTTCAAATAGTTTGGTTTGGTTTGGAATAGAGTAGGAAAGTTCATGCTTATGTGGTAAAAAGAGCTCGTTTTTGACTGTGGCCTATGCTCTGTCATGTCATGCTTGATATTGTTTTGGCTTTATGCTTAGTATTCTTTGCTGTAGCATGACTTGTTATAAACAATTGAGATTTCTTAATGTGCCTTGGATGAATCATGCGTTGTTTTAGCATATTAAAGCATAGTATAGTGGTATTCTCCTTTGATGCTTTATTTGGGTTGACTTCGTGCATGCTCACACCATGTTATGACTATCCCAAGTCATCATAAGCCTTTATGATCCTTTAGTTTTCAACTTGTAGTATCACTTTATGCTTTGATCAATGATGTTTTGTCGCTCTGCATGATTATGGCCATTATTGCTCCCTTAGTTTATCGCTCCCAGTCTTTTGCTAGCCTCCACAACCAAGTATGAGTTCCACTCGTGCATCCAACTCCCTAAACCAAGTTATTCCAAAGAGTCCACCATACCTACCTACTAGCTTATGCTATTCCAAGTATATTCATGTTTTCGTTTACCTTCCAAATTAAACTTGTTATGAGAAAACTAGTGATTAAAGCTCTCACGAACTTGATGGAACACTTTACTTTTCTTGCACTTAATAAACTTGAACCATTATGTCGTCTATGTTGTATATGCTTGCACTTATTTGTTGGGGATTAGCAGAACCATGCTGTCATGGAGAACGCTTTCAACATTGCACTGGTACTTTGTACCTAGTTGATATCATGCTCTTTTGTCTATGGATGTCATCGGTGTGAAATGAAAGGGGAGCTTGTAAGTCCATGGAGTTATGTATATGTGTTAGAGAAACGCCTGGGCCGCTGGTGCAATCCATGCTGACATGGTGGAAACCTGCAGCATAAGCATAATGAGCTGTCTATGAAGCATTCTTCTTATAAAAAAGAGTCCTATATTGAGAAAAAGGAAAAAAAGATTATGAAAAGAGGAAAGAGAGAAAAAAGCACCATATTCCCATAGTAAATAAGAAGATTGCTGAGATGCTCGTTGTCTGCTTGCCTTGTCATTTTGATATGGGGATTCGTCCGTATCATTGGGCAAGGGGTACCCCGTTGGCGGTTCTCTATGATACACATGTACTTACGATGACAAGAACTTACCGGTGACTAAACTTGAGTAGCATGAGGAGCGGCCCCCGTATTCAAGGGACATGAGATTTCCAACTTATACTTCGTCAAGCATGTACACCATATTTTGTTCACTTTAACCTTAATCACTTCAAGATGAGGGGCAATGAGAGCTAAAAGATATAAGTACCATAATTTTTGGAAGCTCTTTATGAAACTTGAATCCCTACTTCCTTCTATGAAGGCCTTTCTTCCACTTTTATATTGAGTCTCCACCTTCTACCTTTATGCAATTACTTTGAGAGCTTAGTGGCCATTCTTAGTTCTATGTGCATTGTCCCAAGACTAGTTGATTGATGCATAACTTGATATTGCTTGTTTTAAACTATTTGTATCTAGTCACTCTTATGAACTTTGAAGGTGTCCTATGCATTTATATTTGCTACTCTATGAGGGACAAGCTGAATGCCATTATGCTTTGTTTTCTTTATGTGAAACAAACAAACGTCTTGCAAAGCATTGTTATTCATGAATCTTTTGTTTGTGCCTTTTCATGTTGCAACATAGTTTCTTTATCTTATTGCTAGAACTTTTTCTTTCATGCTATGATTAAAGTACTATGATCCCAGCTTTGAATATTTTACAAATACATTGATCAAGTTTATGATGGTGCATGCCACCTCAAAAATTATTCTTTTTTTATCACTTACCTACTCGAGGACGAGCAGGAGTTAAGCTTGGGGATGTTGATACATTGCAAATGTATCTATAATTTTTGATGTTCCATGCTTGGTTTTATCTACTTTCTTGTGTTTTGTCCACACTTTGGAGTACTTTTCATATGATTTCTTGGACTAACCTATTAACAAGAGCCACAGTGCGAGCTGCCTGTTTTCTACTGTTTTTGGTTCCAGGAAGTCAGAAAATAAATATTCTCGGAATTGGACGGGACAAAAGCCAAAGTTATTATTTTACCGGGGGACACTTGGAGCCAGAATATGAGACGGAGAAGGGCCAGAGGGCGGCCACACCACCTGGCCACGCGACCGGGCTTGGCCTGCGCCAGGGGGTCGTGTGGCCAGCCCAGGCACCCCCTCAGCCTCTCCTTCCGCCTATATATTGCCTCTGATACGGAAACCCTAAGTACCCGATCAAAATTCTACGAAAGAGTCTGTAACCACCGTCGTCTCCATCCCTAGATCGGGAGGGATCTAAAGCTCTTCTCGCCACCCTGCTAGAGAGGGGAATTCACCCTGGAGGCCTTCTTCATCATCATGCAAGCCTCCGGTGTGATGCGTGAGTAGTTCATCTCTGTACTACGGGTCCATGTAGTAGGTAGATGGCTGGTTCTCCTCCTTTGTGCTTTCATGTCTAGATCTTGTGAGCTCCGTTCATGATCAAGATCATCTATTTGTAATTCTACATGTTGTGTTTGCAGGGATCCGATGGATATTGAGATGCTATTTCAGATTGATTATTGATTCTATCATGTCTTTGTTATTTGTGATCTTGCATGCTTTCCGTTGTTAGTAGCTATCTTGGCCAAGTAGATGCTAGCAACTCCAAGAGTTAGTATTTATGCTCGATAGTGGGTTCATGCCTCTGGTAATCTGGGGAAGTGACAGAAATCTCTAAGGTACTAGATGTGCTATTGCTACTAGGGAGAAAACAACAATCCTTTGTTCATAGAACAATCATATTGTTTACTTTACACGCAATTCGTAATGCAATAATCTATTGCTTGCAACTTAATACTAGAGGGGGTTCGGATGATAACCTGAAGGTGGATTATTAGTCATAGATGCAGTTGGATGGCGGTCTATGTATAATGTTGTAATTCCCAATCAAGTCTCAAAGCAGTCAAGATGATTAGTATATGCTTGTATGCTTTCTCGATGTTTGTCAATTGCCCCGCTGTAATTTGTGCACCCAACATGTTATCTATCTTAAGGAGAGCCACTTCTAGTGAACTATGGACCCCGGTCCTTTCTTTTACATTCAATCTACAATCAATTGTTTACTGCTTTGTGTTTACTTTCTGCAAACTATTACTTTCTTCCATTCGATACGTTTAATCCTTTGTTTTCAGCAAAACCGGTGAGATTGACAACCTCATCGCAAGGTGCGGGCAAAGTTTTATGGTTGTGTTGTGCAGGTCTCCACGTTGCTGCTAGCACCTGTAGTGCGCCCTGCCAACGTTCAGCTAGCAACACCTTTGGGGTGTTTCCTTACTCCTACTGGATTGATAACCTTGGTTTCGTACTGAGGGAAAACTTGCTGCTGTGCTCATCATACCTTCCTCTTGGGGTTCCCCAACGAGCTCGATATATTTTGGGCCATCACACACCACCCCCTGGCGCGGGCTAGGCCTGGCCGCACGGCCAGGTGGTGTGGCGCCCCTCTGGCCCCTCTCTGTCTCGTATTTTGGCTTCGTGTCCCCCTTGGTGAAATACTGACTTTGGCTTTTGTCCCGTCCAATTCCGAGAACATTCATTTTCTGACTTTCCTGGAACCAAAAACAGTAGAAAACAGGCAGCTGGCACGGTGGCATCTTGTCAATAGGTTAGTCCAAGAAAGTGTATAAAAAGTACTCCAAAGTGTGGAAAAAACATAAGAAAGTAGATAAAAACCAAGCATGGAACATCAAAAATTATAGATACGTTTGCAACGTATCAACATCCCCAAGATTAACTCCTGCTCGTCCTCGAGTAGGTAAGTGATAAAAAGAAAGAATAATTTTTGGGGTGACATGCACCATTATAAACTTGATCAAAGTATTTATAACATTGATAGCTGGGATCATAGTACTTCAACATAACATGAAAGATAAAGTTCTAACAATAAGACCTAGAAACTATGTTGTAACATTAAAAGGCACAAACAAAAGATTCATGAATAAAAATGCTTTGCAAGACGTTTGTTTGTTTCACATGAAGAAAACATAGCATAGTGGCATTCAACTTGTCCCTCATAGAGTAGCAAACATAAATAGATAGGACACCTTCAAAGTTTATAAGGGTGACTAGATACAAATATTTTAAGAACAAGCAATATCAGAATTATGCATCAATCAACAAGTCTTGGGACAATGCACATAGAACTAAGAATGGCCACTATTCTCTCAAAATAGGTGCATAAAGATAGAAGGTGGAGACTCAACATAAAAGTAAAAGAAAGGCCTTCATAGAAGGAAGTAGGGATTCAAGTCTCATAAAGAGCTTCCAAAAATCATGGTACTTATTAGCTTTCAGCTCTCATTGCCCCTATCATAAGCATCTTGAAGTGATTAAGGTTAAAGTGAACAAACTATGGAGTATATGCTTGACAAAGTATAAGTTGGAAATCTCATGTCCCTTGAATACGAGGGCCGCTCCTCATGCTACTCAAGTTTAGTTACCGGTAAGTTCTTGTCATAGTAAGTACATGTGTATCATAGAGAACCGCCAACGGGGCACCCCTTGCCCGATGATACAGAAGAATCCCCATATCAAAATGACAAGGCAAGCAGACAACGAGCATCTCAGCAATCTTCTTATTTACCATGGGAAAATGGTCCTTTTTTCTCTCTTTCCTCTTTTCTCATATCTCTTTTTTTTCTCTTTTTCTCAATATCTGACTCTTTTTTTATAAGAAGAATGCTTCATAGACAACTCATTATGGTTACGCTGCAGGTTTCCACCATGATTAGGCATGGATTAGACCGGCGACCCAGACGTTTCTCTAACACACATACATAACTCCATGGACTTACAAGCTCCCCTTTCATTTCACACCGACGACATCCATAGACAAAAGAGCATGATATCAACTAGGTACAAAGTACAAGTGCAATGTTGAAAGCGTTCCCCATGACATCATGGTTCTGCTAATCCCCAACATATAAGTGCAAGCATATACAACATAGATGACACAATAGTTCAAGTTTATTATGGGCAAGAAAAGTAAAGTGTGCCATCAAGTTCGTGAGAGCTTTAATCAATGGTTTTCTCATAACAAGTTTAATTCGGAAGGTAGATAAAAACATGAATATACTTGGAATAGCAAATGCTAATAGGTAGGTATGGTGTACTCTTTGAAATAAGTTGGTTTTAGGAGTTGGATGCATGAGTGGAACTCATACTTGGTTATGGAGGCTAGCAAAAGACTAGGAGCGAGCAACTAAGAGAGCAATAATGGCCATAATCATGCAAAGCGACAAACATCATTAATTAAAGCATAAAGTGATATGACAAGTCGAAAACTAAAGGATCATAAAGGCTATGGTGACTTGGGATAGTCATAACATGGTGTGAGCATGCGCCAAGTCAACCCAAATAAAGCATCAAAGGAGAATACCACAATACTATGCTTTAATATGCTAAAACAACGCATGATTCTTCCAAGGCACATTAAGCAATCTCAATTGTTTATAACATGCCATGCTACAACAAAGATCAATAAGCATAAAACCAAAACAATACCAAGCATGACATGACAAAGCATGGGTCACATACAAAAACAAGCTCTCTTTACCACTTAAGCATGAACTTTCCTACTCTTTTCCAATCCAAACCAAACTATTTGAAAACTAATGTATGAAACAGGGGGCCCAACCAATTTATTCAAGCAAACTAAGAAAACCAAGCAAACAAAAACCAAAAACAAAAACAAAGACGCTCCAAGAACAACACAACTGTGCATGAAACAATAAAAATGAAGTGTTTGGAAGAAACCTGGGATTTTTATTGATGAAGAAGGGGATGCCTTGGGCATCCCCAAGCTTTGACGCTTGTTCTTCTTGGATATTTTTTGGCGTGACACGCGTGGAATCCCCAAGCTTGAGCTTTAGTCCATTCTTCATCTCATTACATCATTCTCTCCATACACCTGAAAATTTTCCTTCATACAAAACTTCACACAATCTTTATTAGCAACATTAGTGCACTCAAAAGAATAAGTCTTTGGGTTCAGTTTCAACACCAATAAAACTTACACTAAAACACAAGCTACTGAAGCACTTCCATTGAAAAGCTCAATTCCCCAAAGAGAACTCAAAAAGGAACCAACAAGAAGCAAATGCAAATAATGGCAGAAATCTGTCAAAACACCTCCAAGGTGTTGTTGCCAACTTGGAATCCTGCACAACACAACCATAGAACTTTGCCCCCAACTTACAGTGATGGTTGTCAATCTCACCGGTTTTGCTGAAAACAAAGGATTAAGTGTATTGTGTGGAAGAAAGTAAAAGCTTGCAGAAAGTAAACAGAAAGCAGTAAACAGTTATAGATTGATGGTAAGAGAAAGGACCGGCGTCCATAGTTCACTAGTGGTGGTTCTCCTTAAGATAGATGACATGTTGGGTGAACATATTACAGCGGGGCAATTGACAAACATCGAGAAAGCATACATGCATATACTAATCATCTTGACTCCTATGAGATTTGATTGGGCATTACAACATTATACATAGACCGTAATCCAACTGCATCTATGACTAATAATCCACCTTCAGGTTATCAATCCGACCCCCCTCCAGTATTAAGTTGCAAGCAATAGATAATTGCATTACGCATTGCGTGTAAAGTAAACAATACGATTGTTCTATGAACAAAGGATTGTTGTTTTCTCCCTAGTAGCAATAGCACATCTAGTACCTTAGAGATTTCTATCACTTCCCCAAACTACTAGAGGCATGAACCCACTATCGAGCATAAGTACTCCCTCTTGGAGTTGCTAGCATCTACTCGGCCAAGATATCTACTAACAACGGAGAGCATGCAAGATCACAAATAACAAAGACATGATAGAATCAATAATCAATCTGAAATAGCACCTCAATATCCATCGGATCCCCGCAAACACAACATGTATGATTACAGATAGATGATCTTGATCATGAACAGAGCTCACAAGATCTAGACATGGTAGCATAAAGGATAAGAACCAACCATCTAGCTACTACATGGACCCGTAGTCCAGGGATGAACTACTCATGCATCACACCGGAGGATTGCATGGTGATGAAGAAGGCCTCCAGGGTGAATTCTCCCCTCCGGTAGGGTGCCGGGAAGAGCTTCAGATCCCTCCCGATCTAGGGATGGAGATGATGGCGACTACAGACTCTTTCGTGGAATTTTGATCGGGTACTTAGGGTTTATGTATCGGAGGCATCTTATAGGCGAAAGGGGAGGCTGAGGGGGTACCCTAGGCGGCCACACCACCCCCTTGCGCGGGCCAGGCCTGGCTGCACGGCCAGGTGGTGTGGTGGCCCTCTGGCCCCTCTCCGTCTCGTATTCTGGCTCCGTGTCTCCCTCGGTGAAATACTGACTTTGGCTTTTGTCTCGTCCAATTCCGAGAATATTCATTTTCTAACTTTCCCTGAACCAAAATCAGCAGAAAACATGCAGCTGGAACTGTGACATCTTGTTAATAGGTTAGTCCAAGAAAGTGTATAAAAAGTACTCCAAAGTGTGGACCAAACATAAGAAAGTAGATAAAAACCAAGCATGGAACATCAAAAATTATAGATACGTTTGCAACGTATCACCAACCAAACATCAAGTAAGTCATCGGCCATTGCAAGGAAAAAACCAAAATAAACATCAAATAAAGCCTCATCCTTGGATTTGACACGCGACAATTACAAAGATGGTGTTAGTGAGGTGAGAAGGAGCATGGCTCACTTTCCTCATCTAAAATTTGAGCCCAAGTTTAGTATCTAACCACTATCTCTAAAACACGATCTAGCATATCTATATCTAGAATTTCTAAGATCAGTATCTACCATATACATCTATAATTTCTAAATTGCTATAAAAAAATGGGACGCGTGGCGGGTGGCTCACTATGAGGTCGGTGAAGAGGCTTGGACAGGAAGGTTGACGCGACCGGCGGCTCGAGGAGGGGTACATTGCACCGACCAACAGCTTGGGAAGGGGGAGGTTGCTGCGATCGATGATGACAGATCAATCGGAGTCATCGGATGCAGCTGAGGTGGCGACGGATGTGCGAGGTCGGTGATGAGGCTAAGATGGGAAGGTTGCAGCGACCGGTGGCTTGGGGAAGGGGAGGTTGCAGCGACCGCTAGATCGGGGAGGGGAAGTTGCAGCGACCGACGGTGGCAGGTCGAGCGTAGTCGTCGGACAAGGCCGGGGTGGCGATAGATGCGCGAGGTCGGTGACGAGGCTCGGTCGGGAAGGTTGCAGTGACCGACGGCTCGGGGAGGGGGATGTTTCAGCGAGTGGTGGCTGATGTCTACGCACTTCTATTCTTGTAGACAGTTGTTGGGCCTCCAAGTGCAGAGGTTTGTAGAACAGCAGCAAGATTTCCCTTAAGTGGATCAACCAAGGTTTATCGAACTCAGGGAGGAAGTGGTCAAAGGTATCCCTCTCAAGCAACCCTGCAATCAAGATACAAGAAGTCTCTTGTGTCCCCAACACACCCAATACACTTGTCAGGTGTATAGGTGCACTAGTTCGGTGAAGAGATAGTGAAATAGAAGTGGTATAGATAATTAAAAGTGGTAACGGTGATAGAAAATAGCTTGATGGCGTGGAAAAGACTAAAGGCAAACTGAAATAAAGATGGAAGCAAGCAAACATGTAACAGATCTAATTGCAAATGGTGTTTCAATGCTTAGAAACAAGGCCTAGGGATCATACTTTCACTAGTGAACACTCTCATATAAATATCTTCTCTTTATGATACTACTCTTAACTACTCTTCGGTTGGACACTCTAATCCATGGTAGGGCTATAATAGCACACCTCAAAGTTCGCTATCCCCATCTAGATAACCCCACACTGTCACCTTGAGCTCTAGATGGTTCCAACAAACACCACAATTTCATAAAGACATCCAACTCCAAATATAACTCATAACAAGTATTTGTAATCTCTAGCCTAAGTGCCACCATGGTGTGCACACTGTCAACTTCACACACATGGGGAGAGCGGAGATCTATTAAAGCACTTGAGTAGCAAGGTAGATCTATAGATTACCAAGCTCATGATCACAATATGATCACGCATAGAGAGAGAGATGAACGCATAGCTACCGGTAGAACCCTTAGCCTCGAGGAAGAACTACTCCCTCATCATCATGGGAATCAGCAATGGTGATGGAGATGGTGGTGGAGATCGATGGAGATGGCTCTAGGGGCACTTCCTCGTCCCAGTAGGGTGCCGGAACAGAGACTTTCTATCCCCCGAATCTCCCCTTCGGTGGCGGCGGTGCTGCGGAACTTTTCGTGGATTTCTGATTGACTATCTAGGGTTTTTGCCTCGGGAGGAATATATAGGTGAAGGATGCAAGGTCGGTGGCCAGCCAGGGGGCCCACACCATGCCCTGGCGCGGCCTGGGGGTACCCGCGCCTAGGGGGCGTGGCCACCCTGTGGCCCCTCTCCGACTCTCCTTCTGGCTCCGTGAGTCTTCCGGTAAAATAGGAACTTTGGCTTTTGTCCCGTCCAATTCTGAGAATATTCATTTTCTGACTTTCCTGGAACCAAAAACAGTAGAAAATAGGCAACTGGCACTGTGGCTCTTGTTAATAGGTTAGTCCAAGAAATCATATGAAAAGTACTCCAAAGTGTGGACAAAACACAAGAAAGTAGATAAAACCAAGCATGGAACATCAAAAATTATAGATACATTTGCAATGTATCAACATCCCCAAGCTTAACTCCTGCTCGTCCTCGAGTAGGTAAGTGATAAAAAAAGAATAATTTTTGAGGTGACATGCACCATCATAAACTTAATCAATGTATTTGTAAAATATTCAAAGCTGGGATCATAGTACTTCAACATAGCATGAAAGACAAAGTTCTAGCAA
The DNA here is from genome assembly GCA_916181665.1 of Avena sativa. Classification (NCBI taxonomy): domain Eukaryota; kingdom Viridiplantae; phylum Streptophyta; class Magnoliopsida; order Poales; family Poaceae; genus Avena; species Avena sativa. The sequence goes on along the minus strand of OV702295.1, from coordinate 449,280,189 downwards.
TAAGACAAAGAAACTTCGTTGCAACATGAAAAGGCACAAACAAAAGATTCATGAATAACAATGCTTTGCAATACGTTTGTTTGTTTCACATAAAGAAAACATAGCATAATAGTATTCAGCTTGTCCCTCATAGAGTAGAAAATATAAATGCATAGGACACCTTCAAAGTTTATAAGAGTGACTAGATACAAATAGTTTAAAACAAGCAATATCAAAGCTATGCATCAATCAACAAGTCTTGGGACAATGCACATAGAACTAAGAATGGCCACTATGCTCTCAAAGTAGGTGCATAAAGGTAGAAGGTGGAGACTCAATATAATGGTGGAGTAAAGGCCATCATAGAAGGAAGCAGAGATTCAAGTTTCATAAAGAGCTTCCAAAAATTATGGTACTTAATAACTTTCAGCTCTCATTGCCCCTATCATAAGCATCTTGAAGTGATTAAGGTTAAAGTGAACAAACTATGGAGTATATGCTTGACAAAGTATAAGTTAGAAATCTCATGTCCCTTGAATACGAGGGCTGCTCCTCATGCTACTCAAGTTTAGTCACCGGTAAGTTCTTGTCATCGTAAGTACATGTGTATCATAGAGAACCGCCAACGGGGTACCCCTTGCCCGATGATACGGAAGAATCCCCATATCAAAATGACAAGGCAAGCAGACAACGAGCATCTCAGCAATCTTCTTATTTACCATGGGAATATGGTGCTTTTTTCTCTCTTTCCTCTTTTCATAATCTCTTTTTTTCTTTTTCTCTATTTTGTCAATATAGGACTCTTTTTTTATAAGAATGCTTCATTGACAGCTCATTATGGTTACGCTGCAAGTTTCCACCATGTCAGCATGGATTAGACCAGCGGCCCAGGCGTTTCTCTAACACATATACATAACTCCATGGACTTACAAGCTCCCCTTTCATTTCACACCGACGACATCCATAGACAAAAAAGCATGATATTAACTAGGTACAAAGTACAAGTGCAATGTTGAAATCGTTCCCCATGAAAGCATGGTTCTGCTAATTCCCAACAAATAACTGCAAGCATATACAACATGGACGACACAATGGTTCAAGTTTATTAAGGGCAAGAAAAGTAAAGTGTGCCATCAAGTTTGTGAGAGCTTTAATCACTAGTTTTCTGATAACAAGTTTAATTTGGAAGGTAAACAAAAACATGAATATACTTGGAATAGCATATGCTAGTAGGTAGGTATGGTGGACACTTTGTAATAACTTGGTTTAGGGAGTTGCATGCATGAGTGGAACTCATACTTGGCTGTGGAGGCTAGCAAAAGACTAGGAGCGACAACCTAGGAGAGCAATAATGGCCATAATCATGCAGAGCGACAAGACATCATTGATCAAAGCATAAAGTGATACTACAAGTTGAAAACTAAAGGATCATAAAGGCTTATGGTGACTTGGGATAGTCATAACATGGTGTGAGAATGCGCCAAGTCAACCCAAATAAAGCATCAAAGGAGAATACCACTATACTATGCTTTAATATGCTAAAACAACGCATGATTCATCCAAGGCACATTAAGCAATCTCAATTGTTTATAACAATTCATGCTACAACAAAGAATACTAAGCATAAAGACAAAACAATATCAAGCATGGCATGACAAAGCATAGGCCACAGTCAAAAACAAGCTCTCTTTACCACTTAAGTATGAACTTTCCTACTCTTTTACAATCCAAACCAAACTATTTGAAAACCAATGTATGAAAGAGGAGGTCCAACCAATTTATTAAGCGAACTAATAGAACCAAGCAAACAAAAAACCAAAACAAAAATGAAAAAGAAGACGCTCCAAGAACAACACAACTGTGCATGAAACAATAAAAATGAAGTGTTTGGAAGAAACCTAGGATTTTTATTGATGAAGAAGAGGATGCCTTGGGCATCCCCAAGCTTTGACACTTGTACTTCTTGGATATTTCTTGGGGTGACACGCGTGGCATCCCCAAGCTTGAGCTTTAGTCCATCCTTCATCTCATTGCTCATTCCTTCTATACACCTGAAAATTTTCCTTCATACAAAACTTCACACAATCTTTATTAGCAACATTAGTGCACTCAAGATAATAAGTCTTTGGGTTCAGTTTCAACACCAACTAAACTTCCATTAAAACACAATCTATGTAGCACTTCCCTCAAAAATCTCAATTCCCCAAAAGAACTCAAAAAGGAACCAACAAGAAGCAAATGCAAATAATGGCAGAAATCTGTCAAAACAAACTAGCAGGTAAATACGAATTTTTTCGAAGACCTTCTGTTGCTCAAATCAAAAAGTGTTGAACTAACAAAAGTTAGATAACAACTTGGGGCAGAAGCATAAAAATTCATGCCTCAAAAGGACGTACAGAGATTTTGCATGAATTTTTATGGTGAAGCACAGAAATCTGTTTCGAGAGAGCAACTTTCCCAATCATTAGAGGTTACTCTTGGCACAAAAAGCAAATAAAAAGGATAAGGAGAGATTATTACTGAAGTAATAACTTCCAACACTCATCTAAAACTTTTGGGTTATCTCCTAATAAGTACTTTTTTCTTTAACGCTTTTAAGTTAGGCATGATAGTTTGAGAACATGCTCACATAAGAAAAATGAATTTAAGTAAAAGAGAGCATCAGGAAGCAAATTTAAAGCACATTTAAGTCTAACCCACTTCCTATGCATAGGAATCTTGTAAATAAACAAGTCATGAAAGCACTAAGCAACAAGCATATGAAAGCAAAACAAGTGCAACTTCAAGACTTTCAACATAAAGAGGGGAAACTTAATATAGTTGAGACACATAAAACCATGTTTCCCTCTCTCATAATAACTTTCAGTAGCATCATAAATAAAATTAACAATATAACTATCACATGAAACATTCTTATCATGAGCCACATGCATAAAAGAATTATTACTCTCCCTATAAGAATAGTCATTCTTATTAATAATAGTGAGAGCAAATTTAACAAAATAGCTATCATTATTATTCTCATCAACATCAAATATAGGAGGCATATTGTAATCATAATTAATTTTCTCCTCAATAGTAGACAGAAAATAGCTTAAGTCTACGCACTTCTATTCTTGTAGACAGTTTTTGGGCCTCCAAGTGCAGAGGTTTGTAGAACAACAACAAGTTTTCCCTTAAGTGGATCACCCAAGGTTTATCGAACTCAGGGAGGAAGTGGTCAAAGGTATCCCTCTTAAGCAACCCTGCAATCAAGATACAAGAAGTCTCTTGTGTCCCCAACACACCCAATACACTTGTCAGGTGTATAGGTGCACTAGTTCGGCGAAGAGATAGTGAAATACAAGTGATATAGATAATTAAAAGTGGTAACGGTGATAGAAAATAGCTTGATGGCGTGGAAAAGACTAAAGGTAAACTGAAATAAAGATGGAAGTAAGCAAACATGTAACATATCTAATTGCAAACGGTGTTTCAATGCTTAGAAACAAGGCCTAGGGATCATACTTTCACTAGTAAACACTCTCATATAAATATCTTCTCTTTATGATACTACTCTTAACTACTCTCTGGTTGGGCACTCTAATCCATGGTAGGGCTATAACAGCACACCTCAAAGTAAGCCTTTCCCATCTAGATAACCCCACACTGTCACCTTGAGCTCTAGATGGTTCCAACAAACACCACAATTTCATAGAAACATCCAACTCCAAATATAACTCATAACAAGTATTTGTAATCTCTAGCCTAAGTGCCACCATGGTGTGCACGCTGTCACTTTCACACATATGGGTGAGCAGAGATCTATTAAAGCACTTGAGTAGCAAGGTAGATCTACTTGATTACAAAGCTCATGATCACAATATGATCACGCATAGAGAGAGATGAACACATAGCTACCGGTAGAACCCTTAGCCTCGAGGAAGAACTACACCCTCATAATCATGGGGATCAACAATGGTGATGGAGATGGTGGTGGAGATCGATGGAGATGGCTCCGGGGGCACTTCCCTGTCCCGGCAGGGTGCTGGAACAGAGACTTTCTGTCCCCCGAATCTCCCCTTCGGCGGCGGCGGCGCTGCTGAACTTTTCGGGGATTTCTGATTGACTATCTAGGGTTTTTGCCTCGGGAGGAATATATAGGCGAAGGAGGCAAGGTCGGTGGCCAGCCAGGGGGCCCACACCATGCCCTGGCGCGGCCTGGGGGTACCCGCGCCTGGGGGGGGTGTGGCCACCCTGTGGCCACTATCCGACTCTCCTTCTAGCTCCGTGAGTCTTCTGGTAAAATAGGAACTTTGGCTTTTGTCCCGTCCCATTCCGAGAATATTCATTTTCTGACTTTCCTGGAACCAAAAACAGCAGAAAACATACAACTGGCACTGTGGCTCTTGTTAATAGTTTAGTCCAAGAAATCATATGAAAAGTACTCCAAAGTGTGGACAAAACATAAGAAAGTAGATAAAACCAAGCATGGAACATCAAAAATTATAGATACATTTGCAATGTATCAGTGGCCCGTGGAAGGGGAGGTTGCAGCGACCGATGGCGGCAGATTGAGCAAAGTCGTCGGATGCAGCCAAGGTGGCGGCGGATGCACGAGGTTGGTGACAAGGCTCGAACAGGAAGGTTGCAGCGACCGAAGACTCGGGGTGGAGGACGTTGCAGTCACCGGCGGCTCAGAGACGGGGGAGGTTGAAACGACCGATGATGGTAGATCTAGCAGAGTCATCAGATTCATCCGGGGTGGCGGCGGACACGCGCGGTTGGGCAGAACGCGGGTGCTAGGAGAGGAGGAGAGGTACATGGCGGCGGCAGGGAGAGGGGGCAGAAAGGGACATGGAGGAGGTGTGTTAATGCGAGGGGCCGACCATGAGGACAAGAGGAGATAGAGAACATCGATAATTAAGCGTGTGTCCGGCGGCCACGTGCGGGGTGGTCGGTACCCGTGGTGTTCAATTGAATCCAACGACACCACTAAAGTTCATATTTGTGGCGTTCGTTTATGGCGAACGTCACTATTACCTTTGGCCTAGTTGCATATGGGGACCCTCCTATTTGTGGCGTTTATTTATACGAGCATGCCACTATTAGGTTTTACTAGTGGCATTCCCAAATATTTGGATGCCATTACTATTTCGTCTGCAAGTGGTGGCACGCATTATATTTAGGACGCCACTAGAAAAATGACTGCTATAAGCCCTTTCCTACTAGTAAAGTCGCCATCGATTCTTGAAGAAGGAGGGGTTTTGGGTCGTGGGTTTGTGGCAATCACGATCGTGTCAGAGAAGACGGCGATCATATTGAATCCTGTTAGAAAAAGAACGAGAACTAAGAGGGTTTCGGGGATTTTTGGTCTGGTCGTTGTTTGGCGAATCGAGGACACGGAATTGAGTCCCCCTCGACGATGGTTGTGGAGAGACTAGTTAACTATCGATTTGACTCCTGGCGACGATGCAAGAAGCAACACTTGCAGCGGCTAGAGGGAAGGGAAGGGAGAGGCCTCTGATACCATGTTGGATTTCTAGATTGTTGGGTGGAACGCGCATACATGTTGAGGCTGGTGGTTTCGTGTTATATCATGTGAGGAAAAACCCCTTGCGTGGTTTATACAAGGAGGAGGATACATATACAGCGGTGTACTACACCATACGTATATGTATCGATATACAACTCTAATAGGCAAGACAACACAATGCCTAAAAGAAAAAAAGAAAAATAAAAAGAAGAGAAAACAAAGCCGACAACTGCGGCTCGACAAAAATGAGGATGACCCGCAACCACTGCGCCCCTCCGAAGAATGTCCACCCCACTCCTAGCGCTCTGAAGCACTGCGTACCAAGCAACACCTCCAAGAAGGAAAGTGACGACAACGACGCTGTTGCCCGGACTGGTCGATGGTACAGTAACCCGCGAGAGGGAACTACCTCCACCGCCGTAGGGTGATAGTCAACCGGATGTAGCAGCAAGGGCAAACCAGACCCTCTCTTGCCCAGCCGAGCCCAAATGGACTCGTGAAGCCCTACCAACACACTGCAGCAAGAGTTCACCATCGCTTCCAACCCTAGCGTTAGGCCCTACTCCTCCGTCCACCAGTGGATCTGCCGCCACCGCAGATCCCTATCATCAAGAAGCAGCGCCATCGCCACCGTTGTCACCTGTGCATACCAGACCGCCACCGGTCTTTGGAACACCACGCCACATGTCGGAGAGGCGCACATTAGCACACCAATGGCACACCCAACAAAGCCAGCATTTGGTCCATACCCGCTAGTCTGGAACCCGCCAAGACTCGAGAAACCAGGTAGGACGAGTGGACGACCCTAAAATGAATATGCCCGAGACGCAATAATAAAGTGGTTATTATCTTATTCCATGTTTATGTAAATGTTTATTTTTCATGCTATACTTGTGTTAATAGGAAATATTAATACATGTGTGATTTATAAACAGAAAAGGTTCCTAGTAATGCCTCTCTTAATACTAGCTTGTTGATTAACTGATGATCACAGGTTTTCTGATCATGAACATTGGATGTTATTAATAACAGGGTCATATCATTGGAGAAGATAATGGACATCGCAAGAATTTGTTCTGTCGAATCTGCTTCGGGGTATCGAAACAAAGCAAGGAAATAAAATGTTAATGTGTTCATTAAATGAAGTACTCATTAACTGAAGTATTAATTAAATTGAGTTGTATTAAAACAAGAGAATTAAAGTGCTTTAATTGAAAGAGCTTTGTTTTTTTAAGTGGAGAATAAATGGAGAAAGTGGAGATTGAATTATGTGTGAGTGGAGTGTCCACCCACATGAATGAGAGGAGGGGAGGGGGCACCCTATGAAGCCGGCCAAGGAGGGGGCTTGCCCCGCCTCTTCCCTATAAAAGGAGGTGGAGACCTCCTCCCTCTCACACACTTGCCTAGTCCTCTCATATGCCCTTTGGTTGGCATCTTCTCCCTCTTATTAGCCTTGTCCATTGCCACCAGAAAAGGTGCTTAGGCGAAACCCTGCTCGAGATCTTCCCCTCCACCATCTCTACCATGGCGTAGCGCTGTTGAAGTTCTCGGAGATCCACTACTTCTGATGCCCAGCTGGAGCGAGGGTTTGGGAGTCATCGACACACCATACGTGTGACCGATTACGGAGGCACTACCCACTTGTGGCGCTGATTGTCCGCACGTCCTTGAGGACGGTCGTGTACATCTACATCAACAACATTTGTTTGCGGGAACATTATCCCGCTAACGGTCTTCGAGGGTGAGTCCATCTGAAACCGTTACATAGTATCGCCTTGATACGATCTTGGCAGTTGCAAACTGTAGGAATTTTTTGTTTTCTATGCAACGAACCCCATCAGACCCATGGCCAGGAGTATGCCGTAGTCACTAGATCTAGGCCCACATGGCCAGGATCTGGTGTCCTAGCCACAACCAGGAGGCGGGCCAAGGCCGCACCACCGTCCAAAGTCGTACCCTACAGACCTAGATCAGCCCCGGATGGGCCCAGATCTGTGCCGCTCCACCCTGCCCACCACCGCCTTCGTTGCCCTGGCCACTGCTCCTCCATGGTCAGCAACCTGCACCACTGCGGCACCTCACCCACACATAGCCACGGCCCCACCAATACCCCACAACGCCGCCCCTCTACCTCGTGCTGTAGAGGATGCCACCCGTAGCCAGCACCGTCAGCCCTAGGCACGACCCGCACCTCAGCGCTCGCACCGTGTGAGAGGACGATGATACCTCATCGCCGCCGGCACCGATCGGGCTTCGCCCGGCAGCGGCCTTTGGCAGCGGCTAGGGGGAGGAGGGGAGGGTCTAGTGGCTGGATTTTTGGAGTTCCTCCCACTTGGCTCGCAGGGTCGACGCAGGAGGATAAATGGTAGGGGTCCGGGTTGGCTCACGAGGCCATTCGATAACCAAAATGCCTGCAATGTCTCCACGCAAACCTTTAACTAGAGCTCGCACGTAAATGCGCGCTTTGTCTAGTGTCCTTTGTTCTTGTAGGACCAGGGCTGTGGAACGGGCAAATGACGTGCGAGCAAGCAAAAGTCGGTCGGAGCTCTCGCAGCGGTACTCTGTATGTTCCTCGCCGCAGTGCTCCGGTGGTCAGAGCCGGATGTGGTGGCGGGCGATGTGAGGAGTTTCTTCAAGAACAAAGCCGTTGTCTTATGCTGGAGTGGTGGAAGTGGTGCTGTTGTGGTGCTCCTGGCCGGCCAAGGTGACGAGGGGGAACAACAAGACAGTCGGTGGGTGCTTGGTGTTGTTTCCCTTGTGGCCGACCGTGGTGGCGAGGGTAGGGGAGCGACATCGCACCTGTTTCTCAACCTCAAGTGCCTGGAGGCCCCTCATATACTGCGCCGGAGCTCGACGCCTCCTTTTCTCCAAGTGGTTTCGTCCCCGGAGTCTTGGAGGTGGCCGGAAGCAGCGATTCTTCGCCGGATGAGATTGATCGAGCACTTCTTCTCGGACCTCGACGCTGGCAACGCCTCCGAGGTCGCCGGCGGCGACTGTGGCAGAGACACCAAAGGACTTGATTGCTTTTTATCTTCTTGTGCTAGGGTGTTTTTTCAAAGTTTGGAGGACTTATCTTCGAATAGCGTTGTTTTGGGCCTCCTTTTAATTTGTACCTACCACGTTTTTCAACATGCAGCTTAGGTGCGTTGTTCAAATAAAAAAAAGGAAAAAAATATGATCAAGTGGACGTTTTATAGTCTTCCTCCGCTTTGCACTCCATCATGTGACTAGTCAAGCGCAAGTACAATATGAATGACACACGGTAGCTAGCCAAGACCACCCATTCCTCCGACCTCTTTCCCTCGCAGGCCGGAATCTGTCTGAATATAATTCCGGCATCCTGATCAGGCAAACCTTTAACTAGAGCTCGCACGTAATAAAAGCGTGCGTTGTCCAGTGTCCTTCGTTCTTGTAGGATCAGGATTCAGGGCAACGGAACGGGCAAATGACCACCGCAGCAAGCAAAAGTCGCGTTATACTTTAGCCCAAAGCGGTAGAGAGAACAAAGCGGATTCCCCTGGCAGGCTGCGACGTACAGTACCATGCTAGCTAACTAGAACAACTAGCTAGCTTGGGCAAGCAGCATGGACCAGGTAGTACGGGACACAAGGGTTGGTTACAAGCTCATGGACGCCGCCTGCCTGCCTGCCTTTAGCTTTGGGCACACGAATTGCACAAGTTGGGTACGGTGTTTGCCGTGCGGAACTAGTTCTACTCCACATCTCATCCCATCATCGATGATTGCGTCGGTCCAAGCTTGCACACGGTCGAGGGAAAATCAGGGGAAGGATCGTGACAACTTTTCCTACATGCTATATGCGGAACGACGTGGAGGCCAAGATCGGTACTACTACTCTCCTATACCTGCATTAATTGACCCGTTGCCAGCAGCCATCAATGGCAACTTAGCTAGCCAAGGAAGGCGCGTACGTCAGGACAGAAATGCCCGAGCGAGATGTCGCAACTCGTGAACAGTTCTCCCAGAAAAAAGAAAGCCGCCGGGCCGATCCCGAGCCCCTCCGGCGGCGATGCTGGCCGGAGGTGGCGGAGGGGAGGCGCCGGAGTAGTCTAGGGTAGTTGATAGGTAGGGTTTGCGGCGGTCTCGTCGCTGGTTTGGGCGTATGCCCGAAGTTTGCTCCAGGTTTGACCCAGATCTGAAGCTCACCGGTGTGGTTCTGCCCTCCCAAGTTGCTCTGGTGGTCGAAGCCTGGGGGAAGATCTTCCGCCGGAGACTTCGAATAAGGGTCTAGGAGCCGGGACCTGGCGTGGGAGAGGAAGCTTCGATGCTTTTCTTGGCCGGCCGTGGTGGCGGGGGAGAAAGGCGTGGTGGCGGATGGTGCAGTGGCTTCTCCTTCCCGGCCGGCCGTGGAGGCGAGGGGGTTTGCGGAGTTGCTGTCTCGTCCTTCCTCTTCTTCGTCTAGATGTCGGCGCTGTCCGTGCCATGGCAGCTCCTCCCCTCCTGCTTCTTCTGGCTGCCATGGTGGTGGCTAGGAGCGCTGGATTTGGCTGCCTGCGGCGGCGGTTCGTTTCTGGAGCTTCTCTCCAGCGTTTATTGGCGACAGTTGGTCCGTCATCACGCCGGACCCAAGGGCAGTAGGCTGCCGCTCCACCGCTGCTCGGCTCCGTGCGCCGTTTTCCCCTGCTCTCCATTGGTACTCCCGGTGGTGCTGTTGCAGGTGTGCACTGGAGCCTCGTCGTCGATCTGGAGGAGGTTGAGGACGAAGGACTTGATCGGTTTTCAAGTTTTCCTTCAGGGTCCTCTGTGCTATTTTTAGGCCCCTATGTAATTTTTATTTCTTGGGCTTTCTTGTAACTCCAGCGTTTAATGCAGCGTGATATGTCGGCTGCTTTGCACCCGTTCACCGTTCAAAAAAAAAAGAGATGTCGCAACTCGCACCTCAAGGGCATATATGTGTGTCAGTGTCGATCGATGTGGATAGACCGAAGGAGTTGTGGCTCTGGAGCTTGCAGATCTCACTTGAGAACAAAGATTACCAAGCCGGGCTGGGGAGCTTGCGGGAGCTCCATCGATCTCCCGTTTAAGGCTTGCCTGCCGACTCGATGCAATGATTGTTATGAACACCCCGGCCTCTCCATCACTGTAATAATTTGATGATCTTTCTTTTATTTGATATGTTCTCAAGTACCGGCGACACCTTATTTTCATTGTGATATATAGTATTTTATGATGTTTGTTATTACTTCCTTACTCTCATCTACATTAAACACATCACAAGCTACATATTGCAAGTCACACCTCACACAGTTGGGCGTATCATACACATTTCAATATACAACTCAGAAAAGAAGCTCAGTCGACGGAAACTCAGAGACTGCAATTTCTCGGGAGCTTATTGCATCGTGGTTTCTCGTCGACAGTTAAGCTTAGTCCCTTTTTGCACAAGCCCAATCCAAAAAGACCGCCCCTTTTGTCAAGGCGCCAACAAGTTGATCTGACGCTGATATGGCTCTAACTTCGAAGCCAACTATATCGCACCTAGGTTATTTCCACAGAAAAATATTATTGCCCTAGAATATAATATGCGCGGTTCTTAGAAAATAACTGCATCCACGCCACCTTAGCCATCCAATTTGCGAGTGCTTTGTACTCCGCTTCATGCTCGAGCATGAAACCGTAGGTTGCTTGTGTACACTCTAACTAATTAGTTTGGGACCAAAGAACCTGACAAAACCACCTGCGAAGCACATATCATTGGTACAACCAGCCCAATCCGCATTCTTTCTTGAACAAAACGGGCAATTTGCCTCATTTTATTTAAAAAAGTAGGAGAGAATTGACCAGTTCATTACGGGAAATCCGCATTCTAGAAAACACGCTGCTAGGTAAATGAGGATTGACAAAATTCCCACACCAATGACAACAATACTTTGAAATACCACAAGATCCTTTTGATAGCTTCCCAATATACATCTATCAGTTTAGATAGGAACCGACAAAACATGTCTAGTTTGGGTCAGATAGTACATCCCACCAAAAAGTTGCCTTGGTAAATAAAGGATCATCCATCAGTAAGTAGATCGCTAAGTTCATTGGATTGCTTGGGTACCCCCCCACCCCCACCTTGCTTGGTATACCCCCCTCCCCCCCCCCCCCCCCCCCAAAAGCAAAGAATCCAGCACGGTGCTCCGGGTATAGATCAGGTGGAGTTAGAGAACGTATAGGATACGTGTACTACAACGGGCATACGTGATCAGGCGGGATAGGAAAGTGGAGGGCGAGTCTCGTACGACCGCGCTCCCGCAGATCGCTGGTATGACCGGGGTAGATTCGAGGTGGTTTGTATAGGCCAGGGAGTCACGACCGCTCGCCGCCCTCGCTCAGTTCCTCCACCTCCCCTCGCTCCTCCTCGCGCAGATCACCTAGACATCGTCCCCTCCGCCTACACGGCTAGGGAATTTGCTGGCCGCCATTACTGGACTTCGCGCAGATCGCCGTCGCCCTCCAACATCTCTCCACGACGCCATCTCTCCTCTACGGTGGGCTGCGAGGACACAGTTCCTTCATCGCCTCCACCAACGGTCGGCCGGTGGTGGCCTACTAGGAGTTCGCCAGAAGCTCGCCGGGAGCAATTGGTGACTGAGGGGAATCGACCGGTCGGTCGCTCGGTCTCCACCTTATCCGCCTAAAAACAACGAACAGCTATACGTATAGAGATTTCCCAAAAAAAAACACCCGAAACCCACTCAAAACAAACCCATAATCCATTTTTGCAGACAAAAAATGCTCTTTGGGGGGGGGGGGGAGGGGGGGTATGGAAGCAAAACTAATTCACCATATATATTTACCTTGTTCAAAGGAGACCCCTCACATAAATCTTCTAAGCGAGAGTTTAGTTCCAACGAAGTGTTTGCAACCTCACTGTTGAGAAAGCACCCAAACTTTTCATTGCTGCAAAGGGGACCTGTGGCAGGTACAAAATACAGGGAGGTCTAAACAACACACACAAAGGACCTACATTCGAAGATAAGGACCTCCACCAAATACAAAGAACTCCCTGAAAACAAATAACAAAGCGCAATCAAGAACTGGGCGTCTCTGCCACAAACGCCGGCGACCTTAGAGGCAAGCCATCGACGAGATCTGAGAAAGGGCTCGACCACACTCGAACTGGCGAGAAACTCCTCGCAACCGGCCACCACCAAGTCACCGGGGACGAACCACTTGGCAGAGAGGCAATGACGAGCACCGGCGCAGAGGAAGAGCAGCGGCGGAGCGGCAGCCCTACTGCCATAAGGTCCGGCGCGATGGTAGCCGAGCCACCAAGAAAACGCCGGAGAGAAGCTCCAGGGAAGAAACACAGCATCATAGCACCTCTTAGGCAAAACGCTTCCTCGAGAAGAACCACCAAATAAAAGCCACTTCCTCGCTCGCCCTCGCCGCCATGGCCGGCCACAAGGGAAGAGAAGAGCAGAATCTAATGCTTCAACCGGGAAGCCCGAGCAGATCATCCGAGCTACAGACACCGCACCTCAAGTGGCACCACCCACCATGGGGGCGTCGAAACAGAGCCGCATCACAACCTTCTGGCGCTGCCCTATCACGTCAAGAGTAGCTCGGCATCCGCCACCGCCAAGATCCAGCCGCACAACCGACGATCCACTCTCTCCCTCGCCACCCCGGCCGGCCAAGAGAGTGAAGTCTTCAAACAGGTAGCAGAAGACGGTGGAGGAGATTATTTTGGAGGCTCGCCTCCGGGAAACACTCTGCCGATCACCACCATGAGAGCGCAGCATCGAAGCTCGGAAGCACCTCTTGGTACCGCGCCAAGCACCACCAAGAGGGAGCCTACCTGGCCAGCACCCCGTCAGACGTTCCCACCCCCTTTCGAAACCCCATCCCTCGCCGCCACGGCCGGTCGACGAGGAGAGGAGGGAGAAGAAGCACCAACAGGGCGAGGCACAAGTCCTTATTCATGGGGAGGCCGAGGCCTAAGATCACCCTCAACTCCGGCCGCCGGAGTGCTGAGGAGGAGCTCAAGCCTCAGCGCAGCGCCGCCGCATCTTGGCCATGGATATGGCGGCCTCCCGACGGCAAAACTGCCACCAAAACCAGGGACGCTGCCCCACACCTACACCTACAACCTAGACTACAGGGGCCGCTACCCCTCCTCAGCCCAGCTCAGTCGGCGAGCAAGGCCTCGGGGCGGCGCAGCGCTAGGAAGGGATTTCGAATTACTGTAGCAGGGGAGGAGAGGGAGAGGATAAGGTCGGGCAGGAGCTCTCCGGGGCATCCGATCCAAGCACCGGTACAAATCATGGAGAACAACCACCACATCCCTGACCAACACTAAGCTGTCCGTCAATATTTACCTCAACATATGACTGTCTTTTAACCAAAAATGTCATCGCTGACTGGCACAACAGTGTCACCGGTTAGTAGTGAGATGTACCAATGATGGGTTAAAGTTGTACCAGTAATAAGTGACCTGAGGATCTTGTTTTAACAAAAAAAAAATGTAAAAATCATATTTCTAGATTCCAAAAATTTCTGAAACCATATCAAGATTTCGCTAGTAATGTATACCACAAAAGTCCAAACTACCAATTGTAAATAATGTGTATTTTGAGCTAAAAAATGATAATTGTTTTTTGGATCTAAGTATCACATTTTGAAATATCCAAAAAAATCATATTTTTTCATTTTTGTGTAGCCATAAGAAAAAGTTTTCGCATTCTGATTTTTCATGCTTGTAAAATATATCATTAAAAAGTCCAAAATTATTGTCAACTTTTTTTTTCGAAAAGGGGAGTAACCCGGCCTCTGCATCGGTTGATGCGCACAACCTTTATTAAAAATAGCATCCAACATTCATCATCTTACAACTGTTACAAATCATGGATCGCTTAAAGTTGATGCATGGATCAACCAGCGAAAAAAAGGAGACAAAAAAGATTACACATCATGTAATCTATTACGCTGCGGCCAAAATGATTGGCTGAATATGTGGTGCGCGACCATCAACAAATGGCTGCACCCAGTAGCCATAATATCCCGCTGGTCTTGGGTAGTAGGAACGCTCAAAGCTGAACCCAATGCGCCATCATATGGATAACCTGCAAAATGTTAAAGGTTTTTGTTTTGTTAAAGATAATGTCATTTCTACATCTCCAAATAGACCAACATAAGGCAGAAATACCAATGTGAAATCCAGCCTTAGATGATTTATCAACTTCATCCAACCAACTTCCAAACATATGTGAAATATTATTTGGAGGTGATAGATCATAAGAAAAATTGACAATACGCCACAGGAGACGAGCAAAAGGACATGATATAAACAAATGGTCTATGGTTTCCTGTGCCCCACAGAAACAACATTTGGTACATCCTACCCAATTCCTTTTAACAAGATTATCCTTAGTGAGCAGCACTTTGTTATGAAGGAACCACATAAAATTTTCAATCTTAAGTGGGATTTTTATTTTCCAAAGATATTTCTGAAGGAAAACCGTATGATCATTCATAAGATCTTTATACATGGATTTAACTGAGAACACCCCAGGCGAGCTTAAGTTCCATACGAACTTATCTTGTTCATCTGACAACTGAACCATCATAAGTCTTTGGCACAAATGAAGCCAAGCGGTCCACTTGTCACCATTGAGCGCCCTCCTGAATCCAATGTTCAGTGGTACTTGAGATAAGACTTGTGCTATGGTGACATTATTCCGATGTACAATGTTGTATAATGATGGATATTTTTGCGCTAGCGGTGTATCTCCTAACCATGTATCCTCCCAAAACCTAGTATTTACCCCATCTCCAACCTTGAAGTGACCTCTAGCAAAGAACTCTGTCTTTACCCTCATAATTCCTTTTCAAAATGGAGAATCAGTCGGTTTTGCTTGGACTTCAGACAACGTTTTCTGACTAAGGTACTTATTATAAATCAGTTCTTGCCACATGCCTTCTTCATTCATTAATTTGAAGAGCCATTTGCTCAATAAACATTTGTTCTTAATTTCCAATACTTCAATGCCTAGGCCACCCTGATCCATTGGTCTACAAATAATATTCCATTTTGTAAGTCTATACTTCTTTTTATTCTCATCACTTTGCCAAAAAAGCGAGATCTATAAAAATCTAATCGTTTCCTTACCCCCTTAGGTATCTCTAGAAACGATAACATAAATATAGGTAAACTTGTTAATACAGAATTAATCAAGACAAGTCTATCACCATAAGATAGTAGCTTGCCCTTCCAGCAACTCAATTTTCTTTCACATCGAGTTTCTACTGGATACCAATCTGAATTTTTAAGTTTTCTATAGTGTATGGGCACACACAGGTATCTAAAAGGTAAAGATCCAGCCTCACAACCAAAAATTTGTTTGTATTGCTGCTCCTCTTCTTTTGCTTTACCAAAACATAAAATCTCGCTTTTATGGAAATTAATCTTCAGTCCCGATAGTTGTTCAAAGATACATAATATTAGTTTCATATTCACGGCCTTCAGTAGATCATGTTCCATGAAAATAATAGTATCATCCGCATATTGTAGAATTGAACCCCCCCATCAACAAGATGTGGAATGAGGCCTCCCAGCTAACCATCTTCATTAGCCCTTGCAATTAGGATTGCCAGCATATCTACAACGATATTGAACAGAATCGGGGATAAAGGGTCACCTTGACGTAGCCCCTTTCTAGTTTGAAAATAATGTCCGATATCGTCATTAACCCTTATTCCGACACTCCCTCCCTGAACAAATTGCTTAATTAGTTTAGACCACCCAGGTGCAAAACCTTTCATACGAAGCGTTTGTTGTAGGAAGGACCATTTGACTTTGTCGTAGGCCTTCTCAAAATCAATTTTAAACAAAACTCCATCCATTTTCTTCCGGTGAAGCTCATGGATAGTCTCATGAAGGACAACCACCCCTTCAAGAATATTTCGCCCAGGCATAAAGGTAGATTGAGTAGGTCTAACTACTTTCGGAGCAATCCCCGAACTACGGTTAGTACCCACTTTAGTGAAAATTTTGAAACTAACATTCAATAGACATATGGGTCTATATTGTTGTATTTGAACCGCATTTTATTTTTTGGGCAGTAAAGTGATGACACCAAAGTTCAGTTTAAACAGGGACAAGTTCCCCGAATAAATATAACTAAATAGTGCCATAAGATCACTTTTAATCACCTCCCAGAACACTTGAAAAAACTCTGCCGGAAACCCATCCGGACCAGGAGCTTTATTATGTTTCATTTGAGAAATAGCTTCAAACACTTCCTTTTCAGTAAAAGGATCTGTCAGAATCTTGTTCTCGAACTCTGATAATTGCGGTATATCCTGAATTAAGTCCTCCCTCAATGAAATATCCGTGTGGGATGGTGCTACAAACAATTTTTTGTAATATTCAGTAATATAAGCTTTTAGGTTATCTTCTCCCACAATGGTTCCCTCATCCTGCTCTAACTGAAAAATCATTTTCTTTCTGTGCTCACCATTCGCAATCAGATGGAAATACTTAGTATTGTTTCCACCTTCCTGAACATGTTTGACTTTCGCTCGTTGAGCCCATTTGGTCTCCTCATTTCTCCTAAGGTTGGTGATGTGCTCATTAGCATCTTTTAAAGTATCACGCTCTCTAACCGTCAAAGGTCCTTGTTCCGCCTTCACATCAAGCTCGTCAATAATTGAGAGTAATTTTTATTTTTATTTTTTGTATTTCCCACTTAAGTTTTTCGCCCAACCTTTAAGAAAACGTCTGAGATGTCTAATTTTATTTAACCATTTTTCCATAGGATCACTTCCTCCATTCACCTGCCCATTCTTCGGCAATCATCTCATGAAATCCTTCTTGTCGTAGCCAATACAACTCGAAGGAAAACTGGGGATTATTACCTAAATGTGCTTTCACTCCGGAACCAGTAAGAAGTGATGTGTGATCTGATCCTTCACGAGTAAGAGCCCGAACCGTGACTAGTGGGAATTTTTGTTCCCACTCGACGCTCGCTAGAATGCGGTCTAATTTTTCATAAGTGGGCGTGTCTCTACGATTAGCCCAAGTAAACTGTCGACCTGAGAACACAATTTCTCTCAGGTCTAGACTTTGAATAATCACATTAAAGACAAAGGGCCAATGTGCGTTGAAATTGTCATTATTCTTTTCCTCTCTAGAACGTATAATGTTAAAATCTCCCCCCACCATCATTGGTAAAGGTTCAGACTCGCACATACGGACCATTTCTGCGAGGAAAACAGCTTTATGTGCCTCCTGGGCAGCACCATATACGGGAATGAAAGCCCACTGAAAACCATCTCTCTTACATTTAATATGCAGCTTAACGCAATAATCCCCCGTACTCACTTTGAGAACTTGGAGGGTATCGCAATTAATGCCAACCAAAATACCACCAGATCTTCCATGTGGTGGTAGACAAAACCAAGCAAAGTATAGCTCGGTTGCAAGTTGTTTTAAAAAAGGAACCGTAAAATTAGACCTTCATGTCTCCAATAAAGAAATAAAGTCTAATCGATGTTTCCTAATGGACTCTTTTACAAAGAGATGTTTTGCTGGGTCTTTAAACCCCTCACTATTCCAAGTTAAATCTTTCAAATTATACATTATGTAAAAGTTTTTTTAGTTCTTTTCCTAGTACCCCTTTTTACATTTGAGACATCATAAGCTTTTCGTTGTCAAGTTTTTTTAGGACGAGTGTCCGGCATTAGATGATCCAATATATCATCTAGGGCCATCCCCTCCTTCTCATCCTTAATCAGATCATCACATAAATCAGTAGCTTCTGAAATAGCCAAATTTGAGGAGCCAATATCCCCATCGATAGAATCCGAAATATTTTTCTGTAATATAGTTAAAGTTCTCTCCTCCTCCAACCTCTTAATGCCCTTTACCGAATCAATAGCCCGATGTATAGAATCTCCCAAAGAAACACCTATTCTATTTGCCCTATCTATTATTTCATAATTATCAATAGACAAAATGGAATGTGTTATGGAAGTTTTTATACCTGAACCACCAACAACATTGCGATGCTGAGCATTCATCATGGCTCGCTCCATTTGCGTAGCGTCAGCAAACGGCTGCTCCAGAATACGACTGCTAGCCCGAACTACCGACGTCATAGGAATGCCACCAAAAGCAATCACCTCCTCCATAGATGGTGAATGCTAGTGGGGTGTAATTATTCCAACAGACTCGTTTGCTTTTGCATCCATCTTTATTGTACTGGAAAAAAGCTTGGCGTTCTTGATATCATTAGCTCCATGAACAGATTGACTTTTTGCACCATTAAGAACCGTAGTTTGCTTAAAATTCCCTGTCTTCTGTGTTGGTACAAACGGAATAGCCCTCACTATCAACTTCGGTGCCGCCCTGCTTGCATGCATGCTTGGTACATCTACCAAGGCCGATCTCGCTGCAGCCGTGATGCCCGTGGCCATTCCTTCTATACGATCAACCTGAACAGACGTTTGAGAGAAAGCCCTGCCATCCATCAGCTCTTCAACCTGCCTTTTTGCATCACCTTCCTGCAGCGAGTGGCTCATAGAGCTAGGAGAAGCCGCTTGCTTCCCTTTGCTGCTAGAGGCATCCCTAGTCTGTTTACCCTCCGCCACCGCCTGTTGATGTCCGTGGAAGAATCACAACCCACGATGGCCTCGCCCGAGCCAATTTCCAATGCCACCTGAGCATAACCTGGGGTAAAACCCGAATCTGAAACCGCACCTAGGCCTGTGCCAAGAGAACAATTAAAAACAGATTTTACATTCGGTAACACTTCAAGCATTGAACTTTTTCCACTTTCAGAATGAGAGAAAACAGGAATTAAATCACTAACATCCGTACCTTCACAAGACAACTCAAATGTTCCAACCTTAATTGGTGGAGAGCAACATAGCTGATCCCCAGCAGATTTACTAGAGCCTCCTTGATTGTTTGGTGGAGAAGTAATTTGAGTAGACATATTCAATTGTTTAGTTTTATTTGCCACCTTATCCAAATCCATATAGTCTCCTTTCCCTTTACTTGCATCCTCATCACCATCTGTTCGGTCATTGCCATTCTGCGCATCGAGTATATTCTCATCTTCCATAACTACCACTTCCTCCACCTCAATGTCCAGTTTGAAAAAACCTCTCTTAATATACACCTCCATAGTCTCGGGTATAAGAGAAGGGTTCACACAGCCAATCTGAATACGTAGTTCTTTATTCTTCCTAGTATAAGCCATATCAACTGACTTAGTCTTACCAAAAAGAGTTCCTAGACCCCAAAGAGCTAGGAAATCGCCTCTTACATCAGATGGTATCCTCGAGATTTGCAGCCAAATTTCTGGTAACATATACAACGGCTCTTCCGCGGCCGTCCATGCATCAAAAATAACATCAGGGTCATGAAGAGGAACTTAATACACTCTGAAGGCAAGGATTCTGTCCACTTCATTTTGCTCGGAAACTTGACCCTATACACATTGTTTTGAAAATGGAAAACCTCCCATTGAAAGTTTGGAAAAGGTACAATTCGCCTTAGGTGGTCTATCAGATCAGGAATCGACATAGCATCACCTTCGATAGTCATCTTTACTAACTTAACATTTTCCACTTTAGGGCGGAAAGTCCTTGTTGTCGGCATCTCAAAGAACATAAGTTTCTCATTAGCTAGCCCATAAAGAATAGTGGAAGGTTTAGGGGCCTTCAACAAATGACAAGCATCTGATGGGTGATTAGCATACTCACAATAATCACAAATTGGAACCGGACACTCCTCAATCACGTGTCCAGTTTTTTCAATTTTTCTTGAAACTTATAAATATGTTTTTGGAATTTTTTATATTGAGGTGGCACTAGAGCTAATGTGCAAAAAGAACATTTTAGTACATGCTTAGCTATAGAGTTCAGGTAACATATTTCGTAGCCATAGAAATTCATAATTTTGCGCATATACCATCATCGACTTATTGGCAGAACATGAGTACGGTGTTATCACCAATTTGTTCCTGGCATTGCCGCATTTGGTAAAAATAATTGCCCTGCTACAAGGCAGTCGGGCGTGTGTTGGACAAAGCTGTAGTTATTAGTTACAAAATGATTATTTATATAGTAAAATCAATCTGCCTAGTTTCCATTACAATATCATAGTACCCAACCATATGGTCCAAAGTACTATAAACGATGTACTAACTTACCGGAAAGGAAGAAGAAATGGGGAGCATGAACATGCATACATAGATCCTCACCAACCTCACTGTGTTCAATTATTCATCATGATCCTATTGATTGGCCGATTAGACCTTCCAGATCTCCCAAGTGATGAGTGATGGCTCAATGCACGGCGCCTAGAAAAGTGTTGATGGCTCGTGGTTGATGTAGAGCTCGTTGGGAACCCTAATAGAAAGGTATGATGAGCACAGCAACAAGTTCCCCTCAGTTATGAAACCAAGGTTTAATCGAACCAGTAGGAGCAAGGAAACACCCCAAAGGTGTTACTAGCTGAGCCTTGGCAGGGCACACTACCGGTGCTAGTAGCAACATGGAGACCTGCAAAACACAACCACAGAACTTTGTCCCCAACATGCGATGAGGTTGTCAATCTCACCGTGTTTTGCGAAAAACAAAGGATTAAACGTATCGAATGGAACAAAGTAAAAGTTTGCAAAAAGTAAACACAAAGCAGTAAAAGATTGTAGATTGTATGTAAAAGACAAGGACCGGGATCCATAATTCACTAGAGGTGGCTCTCCTTAGATAGATAACATGCTAGGTGAACAAATTACAGCGGGGCAATTGACAAACACCGAGAAAGCAATACATGCATATACTAATCATCTTGACTCCTCTGAGACTTGATTGAGCAATACAACATAACACATAGACCGCCATCCAACTACATCTATGACTAATAATCCACCTTTAGGTTATCATCCGAACCCCCTCCAGTATTAAGTTGCAAGCAACAGATTATTGCTTTACGAACTGCGTGTAAAGTAAACAATACGATTGTTCTATGAACAAAGGATTGTTGTTTTCTCCCTAGTAGCAACAACACATCTAGTACCTTAGAGATTTCTGTCACTTCCCTAGATTACCAGAGGCATGAACCCACTATCGAGCATAAATACTAACTCTTGGAGTTGCTAGCATCTACTTGGCCAAGATAGCTACTAACAACGGAAAGCATGCAAGATCTCAAATAACAAAGACATGATAGAATCAATAATCAATCTAAAATAGCATCTCAATATCCATCGGATCCCCGCAAACACAACATGTATGAATTACAAAAAGATGATCTTCATCATGAATGGAGCTCACAAGATCTAAACATGAAAGCACAAAGGAGGAGAAACCAGCCATCTAGCTACTACATGGATCCGTAGTCCAAGGATGAACTACTCACGCATCACACCGGAGGCTTGCATGGTGATGAAGAAGGCCTCCAGGGTGAATTCCCCTCTCCGGCAGGGTGCCGGGAAGAGCTTCAGATCCCTCTCGATCTAGGGATGGAGATGACGGCGGCTACAGACTCTTTCGTGGATTTTTGATCGGGTCCTTAGGGTTTTCGTCCCGAGGGCAACTTATAGGCCGAAGGAGAGGCCGAGGGGGTGCCAGGGCTGGCCTCACCACCCCCTGGCGCGGGCCAGGCTGGGCTGCGCGGCCAGGTGGTGTGGTGGCCCCCTGGTCCCTCTCCGTCTCGTATTCTGACACTTGATCCCTTCCGGAAAAATAGGCACTTTGGCTTTTGTCCCGTCCAATTCCGAGAATATTCATTTTCTGACTTTCCTGGAACCAAAAACAGCAGAAAACAGGCAGCTGGCACTGTGTCTCTTGTTAATAGGTTAGTCCAAGAAATCATATGAAAAGTACTCCAAAGTTGGAACAAAACACAAGAAAGTGGATAAAACCAAGCATGGAACATCAAAAATTATAGATACATTTGCAATGTATCAACATCCCCAAGCTTAACTCCTGCTCGTCCTCGAGTAGGTAAGTGATAAAAAGAAATAATTTTTGAGTTGACATACACCATCAAAGACTTGATCAAAGTATTTGCAAAACATTCAAGGCTGGGATCATAGTACTTCAATCATAACATGTAAGACAAAGTTCTAGCAATAAGACAAAGAAACTATGATGCAACATGAAAAGGCACAAACAAAAGATTCATGAATAACAATGCTTTGCAAGACGTTTGTTTGTTTCACATAAAGAAAACATAGCATAATAGTAGTCAGCTTGTCCCTCAATAGAGTAGCAAATATAAATGCATAGGACACCTTCAAAGTTCATAAGAGTGACTAGATACAATAGTTTCAAACAACCAATAACAAGTTATGCATCAATCAACTAGTCTTGGGACAATGCACATAGAACTAAGAATGGCCACCATGCTCTCAAAGTAGGTGCATAAAGATAGAAGATGGAGACTCAATATAATGGTGGAAGAAAGGCCTTTTGTAAAAGGAAGTAGGGATTCAAGTCTCATAAAGAGCTTCCAAAAATTATGGTACTTAATAGCTTTCAGCTCTCATTTCCCCTATCATAAGCATGTTGAAGTGATTAAGGTTAAAGTGAACAAACTATGGTGTACATGCTTGACGAAGTATAAGTCAGAAATCTCATGTCCCTTGTATACGAGGGCCGCTCCTCATGCTACTCAAGTTTAGTCACCGGTAAGTTCTTGTCATCGTAAGTATATGTGTATCATTGAGAACCGTCAACGGGGTACCCCTTGCCCGATGATACGGAAGAATCCCCATATCAAAATGACAAGGCAAGCAGACAACGAGCATCTCAACATTCTTCTTATTTACCATGGGAATATGGTGCTTTTTTCTCTCTTTCCTCTTTCCATAGTATCTCTTTTTTTCTTTTCTCTTTTTTTCTCAATATAGGACTCTTTTTTTTATAAGAAGAATGCTTCATACACAGCTCATTATGGTTACGCTGCAGGTTTCCACCATGTCAGCATGGATTAGACAAGCGGCCCAAGCGTTTCTCTAACACATATACATAACTCCATGGACTTACAAGCTCCCTTTCATTTCACACCGACGACATCCATATACAAAAGAGCATGATATCAACTAGGTACAAGTACCAAGTGAAATGTTGAAAGCGTTCCCCATGAAAGCATGGTTCTGCTAATTCCCAACAAATAAGTGCAAGCATATACAACATAGACGACACAATGGTTCAAGTTTATTAAGGGCAAGTAAAGTAAAGTGTGCCTTCAAGTTCGTGAGAGCTTTAATCACTAGTTTTCTCATAACAAGTGGAAGGTAAACAAAAGCATGAATATACTTGGAATAGCATAAGCTAGTAGGTAGGTATGGTGGACTCTTTGGAATAACTTGGTTTAGGGAGTTGGATGCATGAGTGGAACTCATACTTGGTTGTGGAGGCTAGCAAAAGACTGGGAGCGACAAACTAAGAGAGCAATAATGGCCATAATCATGCAGAGCGACAAAACATCATTGATCAAAGCATAAAGTGATACTACAAGTTGAAAACTAAAGGATTATATAGGCTTATGGTGACTTGTGATAGTCATAACATGGTGTGAGCATGTGCCAAGTCAACCCAAATAAAGCATCAAAGGAGAATACCACTATACTATGCTTTAATATGCTAAAACAACGCATGATTCATCCAAGGCATATTAAGCAATCTCAATTGTTTATAACAAGTCATGCTACATCAAAGAATACTAAGCATAAAGCCAAAATAATATCAAGCATGGCACGACAAAGCATAGGCCACAGTCAAAAACGAGCTCTTTTTACCACATAAGGATGAACTTTCCTACTCTTTTCCAAACCAAACCAAACTATTCGCAAACCAAAGTGTGAAAGAGGGGGTCCAACCAACTTATTCAGAAAACTAAGCAAACCAAGCAAACTAAAAACCCAAAACAAAAAACGAAAAAGAAGACGCTCCAAGAAAAACACAACTGTGCATGAAACAATAAAAATGAAGCGTTTGGAAGAAACCTGGAATTTTTATTGATGAAGAAGGGGAATGCCTTGGGCATCCCCAAGCTTTGACGCTTGTACTTCTTGGATATTTCTTGGGGTGACACGCGTGGCATCCCCAAGCTTGAGATTTAGTCCATCCTTCATCTCAACTTATTCCTTCCATACACCTGAAATTTTTCCTTCATACAAAACTTCACACAATCTCATTAGCAACATTAGTGCACTTAAGATAAATAAGTCTCAAGGTTCAGTTCTAACACCAAATAAACTTGCATTAGAACACTAGCTACTGTAGCACTTCCCTCAAAAAGCTCAATTCCCCAAAGGAACTCAAGAAGGAACTAACAAGAAGCAAATGCAGAAAATGGCAGAAATCTGTCAAAACAGACCAGCAGGTAAAGACAAAAAAAATTCGAAGACCTTTTGTTGCTCAAATCAAAAAAGTTTTGAACTAACGAAAGTTAGATAGCAACCTGGGGCAGAAGCACAAAAATTACAGCTCAATCCGACAT
The DNA here is from genome assembly GCA_916181665.1 of Avena sativa. NCBI lineage: Eukaryota > Viridiplantae > Streptophyta > Magnoliopsida > Poales > Poaceae > Avena > Avena sativa. Next base: position 449,255,223 of record OV702295.1, on the reverse strand, counting down.
ACAGAGCTCTCTCAGGAATTTTTACGGTGAAGCACAAAAATTTGTTTCGGGACAGCAACTAACCCAATCATTACTTCTCTCTCATTAGAGGTTACTCTTGGCACAAAAAGCAAATAAAAAGGATAAGGAGAGGTTATTACAGAGGTAATAACTTCCAAGACTCATCTAAAACTCTTGGGTTATCTCTCAACAAGTACTTTTCTTTAACGCCTTTAAGTTAGGCATAAGAAGCAAAGAAAGAACCAAGTGTTCTCAAATGAAGAAGCATTAAGGTCAATTGTCTTGCCCTTACCTCTCTTATTTTTATTCTTAACCTTTGGGAAAATGTGATTGTTTGGTGGAGAAGAAAGGTGCATGGTCCCCTTTCCCACATCTATTATTGCTCCAAGGAGTTATAATAGGGATCTTCCAAGTGTAATTTGTCCTTTTCCTGCACATTCAATAACAAGATAATCAGTAGAAATCATTTTCCCAAGGATCTTTGTAAACACTCCTTCAGCTATTCCAATAGGAAATAAGGTAGCATTATTAGTAAGAGATATTTTTTTCTCCTTCAGTAAGCCCCCAAAGATTCAAAGATTCATAAATATCTTTGGGCATAAGACAAAATTCAGACATGATATCGCAGCGGGCTTGAAAAGTTTCAGTGTTTATCTCAATATTTACTGTAGGGAGCCACTTTGATGGTTCAGAATTTATTGGAACATAATTGTGATACTCCCTAAGCATATTATAGCAACTTTCTAAGCTAGTAGTGCTAGCCTCAAGAGTGTTCAACCTAACAAATATTTTTGCGAAAGAAATATCAGTTTGGCTAGGCATAGTGTAAGTGAGGATCAATTTCTTTATAGCATTAATGGCATCATCCTCATTACATTGGAGGAAATATCCTCCCACAATAGCATCTAAAGCATATCTATAGCAAAGAGTAATCCCAAGGTAAAAACTGCTAAGGAACAAGCTTTGAGTCCTTTTAGGCTCAGTTTTTTCATGTAGATCAGAGATTCTAGACCAAGCTTCCTTAAAACTTTCCTCAATTCCTTGTTTAAAAGTGAAAATCATTTCCTCGGGTGACATAGTGATTGGAGCAAGGCTAGACATAGTGGCAACTCAAGATAGGAACTAATTTTTTTGTGTTTTTGAAATAAGAAAACAAACTAGTAGCACTAATTTTTTTGTGTTTTTGAAGAACAAAACAAGCAAACAAGGTAAAAAGAAACTAAGCAAAACAAAAACAACAAAGTAAAGAGATTGGTTATGAGGGACTCCCCTTGTGAAGATGTCCTTGACTCCCCGGCAACGGCGCCAGAAAAATGCTTGATGGCGCAATGCACGGCGCCCAGAAAAGTGTTGATGGCTCGTGGTTGATGTAGAGCTTGTTGGGAACCCCAAGAGGAAGGTATGATGAGCACAATAGCAAGTTTCCCTCAGTTATGAAACCAAGGTTTAATCGAACCAGTAGGAGCAATGAAACACCCCAAAGGTGTTACTAGCTGAGCCTTGGCAGGGCGCACTACCGGTGCTAGTAGCAACGTGGAGACCTGCACAACACAATCATAGAACTTTGTCCCCAACTTGCGATGAGGTTGTCAATCTCACCGTGTTTTGCAGAAAACAAAGGATTAAATGTATCGAATGGAAAGAAGTAAAAGTTTGCAGAAAGTAAACACAAAGCAGTAAAACATTGTAGATTGTATGTAAAAGACGAGGACCGGGATCCATAGTTCACTAGAGGTGGCTCTCCTTAGATAGGTAACATGCTGGGTGAACAAATTACAGCGGGGCAATTGACAAACATCGAGAAAGCAATACATGCATATACTAATCATCTTGACTCCTCTGAGACTTGATTGGGCAATACAACATAATACATAGAGCGCCATCCAACTGCATCTATGACTAATAATCCACCTTCAGGTTATCATCTGAACCCCCTCTAGTATTAAGTTGCAAGCAACAGATTATTGCTTTACGAACTACGTGTAAAGTAAACAATATGATTGTTCTATGAACAAAGGATTATTGTTTTCTCCCTAGTAGCAACAGCACATCTAGTACCTTAGAGATTTCTGTCACTTCCCCAGATTACCAGAGGCATGAACCCACTATCGAGCATAAATACTAACTCTTGGAGATGCTAGCATCTACTTGGCCAAGATACCTACTAACAACGGAAAGCATGCAAGATCTCAAATAACAAAGACATGATAGAGTCAATAATCAATCTGAAATAGCATCTCAATATCCATCGAATCACCGCAAACACAACATGTATGCATTACAAAAAGATGATCTTGATCATGAACGGAGCTCACAAGATCTAAACATGAAAGCACAAAGGAGGAGAAACCAGCCATCTAGCTACTACATGGATCCGTAGTCCAAGGATGAACTACTCACGCATCACACCGGAGGCTTGCATGGTGATGAAGAAGGCCTCCAGGGTGAATTCCCCTCTCTGGCAGGGTGCCGAGAAGAGCTTCAGATCCCTCCCGATCTAGGGATGGAGATGACGACGGCTACAGACTCTTTCATGGATTTTTGATCGGGTCCTTAGGATTTTCGTCCCGAGGGCAACTTATAGGCCGAAGGAGAGGCCGAGGGGGTGCCAGGGATGGCCTCACCACCCCCTGGCGTGGGCCAGGCTAGGCCGCGCGGCCAGGTGGTGTGGTGCCCCCTGGTCCCTCTCTGTCTTGTATTCTGGCACTTGATCCCTTCCGAAAAATAGTCCCTTTGGCTTTTGTCCTGTCCAATTCCGAGAATATTCATTTTCTGACTTTCCTGGAACCAAAAACAGCAGAAAATAGGCAGCTGGCACTGTGACTCTTGTTAATAGGTTAGTCCAAGAAATCATATAAAAAGTACTCCAAAGTTGGAACAAAACACAAGAAAGTGGATAAAACCAAGCATGGAAAATCAAAAATTATAGATACATTGGCAATGTATCAATGAACATAATGCCCGTCCAAAGACCTTTGGGCAAGGAGGTGGGTTTCCTGGTGACGGCGTGCCAATACTCCAGCATCTTAGTGTTCGGTTAGCAGCATAGAAAACCAAAATTTTCCTACGATGTGAACTATATGCCAAGATCTATCTACTAGATACAGAGCAACGGGTGGATATACATCCATGGAGAACTCACCCTCGAAGACAACGAGTTTTGTTAACAAGTTGGAACTCGTGGATGATGTAGTCATACACTTGCTGATCTCAAGATCGTGATGAAGTCCAGCAGGTCCGGATCCAGCACGTCCTTCAGATCCAGCTCCAGCAAGTCCAGCACCACCAAGTCCAGCACCACAAAGCAGCGGTGCATCCGTGATCGCACACAGGTCCGGTACCCCGACAACCTCCGTCCCTTGCTCCAGCAAAGCAGGAGAAGCAGCAACTCCTATCCAGATAAAGCCACCGGGAACATGTATCTCGCTAATCCGAGACCACGGGGGAATAATACTAGAGGGGGAGAGAGATCCTTCACGAGGAGGTGTGAGGAAGAAGGGGAGTGAGGGGGCCTTTTATAGGAGGAGGGGGGTACCCCTCCCCATGGCCGGCGCCCCATGGGAGGGTGACTCCTCACCTCCCCCATTCATGTGGTGGTAACCCCTCCACATTAAAATGCCCCTTCACATTCTCTTTTAAAGTCTCCACTTTAAATGCATTAAGTTTCTCCAAATTTAATGCTCTCTCATTTAATAAAACTCTTTTATTAATTTTATTCAGAATTTTGTTAATTACTTTAATTAACAAACATTCACATAAAACCCCCTATAACATTTCAATATTACATGCAGAATCAATTTCAGCAATTTCACCCGAAACAGTTTTGGTGTCTATTGAAATAATTCTAGCACTTTCTTAAATCTTTATCTGAAACATATTTTCTCCAAATGGTGTCGGTATCCCTTAAGTGTGTCACCCTACGGTTCGCGAATAATGCAGACATGATCGAGACCCCTCTCAGATCAATAATCAGAAGCGAGACCTGGAGATCCATACTGACTCCTACACATTCAACGATGACTTCTGTGATCGTGAGAACCTTTAACGCTAGTAACTAAATCCCTTTGTCTCGCGATATATTACATGTACGAGATTCGATCATCGGTATCTCCATACCTAGTTTGATCTCGTTACCGACATGCACTCTTTTCTCGTTCCCGTGATATAACATTCTAGTGATCACATTGTTTGCTTGCAAGCTAACCAATGTGATATCACCGAGAGGGCCCGGAGTATATCTATCCGTTATCGGGATGGACAAATACCACTCTTGATCCATGAGCCTCAACATAACACCTTTGTAGCACTGAACCCACCTTTATAGTCACCCTGTTACGGTGTGACGTTTGATGTTATCAAGGTACTCTTCCAGTGTTAGCAATTAACATGATCTCATGGTCTAAGGACTAAGATTACTACGTATGATGTTATAGCAATATAAACATAATGACTTTGATCGTAATGCTATACTTTGGATGAATGTTCATCACATCATTCCACCAATGTTGTGACCTCGTTATTAACAACATCCAATGTCCATGATCAGGAAACCTTGATCATCTTGTTAATCAACGAGCTAGTTTATATGAGAGACATTACTGAGAACTTTGTATTTTGTTTATTAAACACACATGTATTAATGTTTCCAATTAATACAATTATAGCATGCAAAATAAACATTTATCATAAACATGGAATAAGATAATAACCACTTTATTATTGCCTCTCGGGCATATTCCCTTCAGTCTCCCACTTGCACTAGAGTCAATAATCTAGTTTGAAGAACTTTGCGTATTGAACATCTATGGCTTTCTAGTGTTGCATATACGCAATTGCTAGTGGTTAACATAATCTCCGGATCTGACAATTTCAGGTCCGTGTGTATTTGCATGTCTTTGCGTCTCAACGCATCACTCATTCTCAAATGAGATGGCATTGTATAAATTTGGTCCTTTGGTGAGACCTTTTAGTTTGTTCGGGTTAAAATGTGTTGATATTATTGTCATACAATATATCTTCATAGTATTAGACCACTTTGAACCACACCTAGTTTGATAACAAACTACTTAACACAAATGCCCTCCTTTGTTGCTACTGTAGCAGTCATATACTTATCCTTTCGTTGTAGTATCCGTCACAATGTCTCAACTTTGGAACTCATCCAAATCTATCATGGAACATCCTTTCCATTACATTGTGCCGCCCATAGTCTAAATTGAGATAAATTTTAATTTGTATCTTATGACAAAACTAGTATAATGTAACACTTTACAATGAAGTACCTTTAACTATTTGTCACTTATACATGATATATTCTTAGTTCTTCCAAAGCTCATAAGAATATCTTTACTATCGTCCAATGATAATCTTATGAATCATTCTGGTATGTGCTCATAACATTCAGAAAATTGGACATTCTGGATATATACATATCACGGTATAATCGATCAAAATTTTCATGTGATTTTACTCACCAAGTGTTGAAACACTTGAATCTTGATACAATCCTTTCCATGCAGCAAGAACCTTTCTTGTTGTTTCCATATTGAACCCTTTCAATATCTCATATATGTACGTCTGGAATAACCATATTAGCGCCTCAATCTATCCATATAGACATTGATGCCAAATATTCCGGTTTTGCCCAAGTCTTTCATCGAAATCCTATTTTAATGAAATTCTTAACTTGTGTCAATAAAAGATACATCATTTCCAATCAACAATATGTCCTCTACATAATGTATTAGAAATATGTCTCGGCGCTCCTACTTAATTTCTTGTAAATGCAAGCATCTTCATCATCTCCGATGAATTTAAACTCTTTTAACAGTTTCATCATGGTGAAGATTCCAACTCCGCTATGCTTACTTCAACTATTGAAGTTTGCATGTCCTTTTAGCACCCTTTGAATTAACAAAAACCCTTCGGACCGTGTCTTGTACACGTCCTAGGTAACCATTCTATTAGAAGAACATTGTTTTGTTTGTTCAACTACCATACATCAAATTATATGTAGTGGTTGCTACATTAATCCGTCAAGACTAAATATCGCTATGAAAGATCAAATCTTGTCATAGTCAACTCCTTGAACATTGTCATAAACTTCTTTCCGACATGTCGACTATTTCATAGATGTTAAACATCCATGTCTATTTCTTTATAGATCCAAACATGACCGATAGGCTTCACGCCTTTCCCGAGGGTCTTTCAAGTTCAGAAACTTGATTTCTCGTGTATGGATACTATCACGGATTCTATGACTTCTAGTCATTTTATGGAGTCAGGGCCCATCATCGCTTCTTTGCATGTTTTCGGTTCATCATTTTCAAAACAATAACGACTTGCTTATCAAATCACACCATTTGATTCTTACCGACCCACACGGTTCAATAGGAACTCTAATCTCCGAGATCACAACCTTTGTAATCATGGGAGCCATGAGCATTGTGGCCGCCACCGGGACACTTTCTGGCGCTACGCTACTTAGCACATATAGCTAAGGTTCAACAACCTTATCCAAGTTCTATTGTCCTCCCACTTAACTTTTCACGAAAAAATCCTTCTCAAGAAACTTGATGTTCCAAGTAACAAACTCTTTTTTCCTCGGTGTTATGGAGAAATTCCCAACAAATTCTTTGGGATAACCTACAAAGACGTGCTTATCCGACTTTGGTTGTAAACATTTTACTTATGCATAGCATACCAAAATTTAAGAAAAGACAATTCGGGTTTTATTCCAAACCATAACTTATATGGTGTCATTTCAACGGATCATGATGGTGCTCTTTTCAGTGTAAAAGCGGTAGTCTCTAAAGCTTTAATCCTTAAAACATAATGGTAGTTTTATAAATGACACCTTTGATCTTACCATGTCAAACATGGTTTGATTTCATCTCTCGAATGTGCCATACTCCTATGGTTTATTGGGAAACACAAATTATGGAACAATTCCTCAAATCTTAAGTGCTTTGCTAAACATGTAACTCAAATATCTTCCTTTATGATCGAATCATAAACTCTTTATTTTCTTGTTACAATGATTTTCCACTTCATCTTGAAAGTCTTTGAACAATTTTCAAATGTTTCATACTTCTTCCTTATTAAGTAAATATACAGATATATTCACTCAAATTTTCAGAGAAAGCATATGAAGCAAAAAGATCCATCGCATATGGCTACACATAATGGACTATGCACATCAGCATGCACAATTTCCAATAAGCTAGTCATCTGTTCCTCTCTGGCCTATGGACGGAGTTTCAATTATCTCGAGGAAAGTCTCACATGAATCAATTGATCAAAATCAAAGACTCCAAAAATCCATCAACATGGAGTTTCTTCATGTTTTCTTTCCAATATAATTTAAAACAGCGATGTCACTTCATAAGTGATCTTTTAATCATTTGTATTGCGGCATTTTAGCAATAATGTTTATGGATGTGATTTCTCCCACTAGACTTGTAAAGGTTCATCCATCCTTTATGGAATACGGTAATTATTTGAACAACCATTGTTCTCATAATACCGGAACAAAATAACAATTATTTAAACAAATCTTGAAGGCTAGGTTTGATGACAATGAAAAAACACAATAACACTTTATTTGTTCTCGATGAACATCATCACTTATTCTCTTGCTAGTTACTTAGGCCATTGCAGTTCATGAATTGCGTTCTCATGTATGACACTTCATACCAACCAATTCGGTATTCAATACCTAAGAACCACATTGTTTAACAAGCAAGGAATACAACCGTAACGTGTATATCTTCTATATACCTAATCTGGACATTTCCAACTTTTTCTTTTCTGCCAAATATTTTATAGATTCACTTTCAGCAATTCCTTTTCCTTTTAAAATAATCTATCAACATCAATAGTGGTGTCATTCACATGACACATAGTACAAAGCGTATATAGTCAAATACTAATACCTTTGGACTTGCACTTTGAAGTGGATCACCATCATCAAATGTTTGGTATTCTTTCAAAAAACCATTCTTTAGTAATCTATTAGTGTAGTAAACATTTTACTTACATCTTCTATTCATCCTTATCATGACAACTTTCATGATCAAGCTACTGTAGCCTATAAGGAAGAATGACGAGTATAATTTTAGTTCCCGAAACCTTTTTGGGAGATTCGGATGCTTAGCATCTCCATCCTTCACAAATTCTCATACAATATGAGAACATGTATTTTGCTAAATTACACTCTATCATAATGCAACCAAAAAGTTTGTTTCAGATATCACAATATCTTTCACACATGATGGTTTCTGAAACAATTCTTTCAGCTCCTAGATAACCTTGATATTAAAACAACTTTTGAATATCAAGAATCATGGAGGCAAACATGATACTTTAGATACTAACATTGGAATTCTTACTCTAGATTTAATACTACTTATTAAACTTCACGGAGTAAATAGAGTTTGCTGAAAGTTTGCAATAGGACTTTTAAACTTTAAATTGACATTCAAAACAATACGATACTAGTTTGTAAAGTAAATATCCAGAATTATATAGTTCTATTATCTCAATTAAAACTAAGCATAAGGTAGTGAACAGGCACCACTGACTACAACAAATTATGCAAATTCACTTTGATTTAGTTTATGACAAATTGAGTTCGACTAATCCAAATTAGAAATGAACTCCCACTCAAAAACGACATCCCTCGTGCCTTTTTTGGTGATTACATGAACCAAATCAACTACACCAAGTCCGATCATCACGTGAGTCGGTGTAGCTTCAAAGGCGAGCATCAATATGGGCATCATATCAACTATATGACTCATGTTTAACCTTTCGGTCCGTGTTCCGAGGCCATGTCTATACATGCTAGGCTCGCCAAGTAAGAACCTTAGTACTCGCGTGTGTAAAATTGTCTTACACCCGTTGTATGAAAGCGTAGAGTCGAGTACACCCGATCATCACGTGATTTCTCGAAACACGATCCATAGAACGGTGCATACTTAAGGAAGAACACATTTTTATCTTGATATCTAAATGAGGGATCATCTTAAAATGCTACTAAAACACCAAACTAGCAATATAAGATGCAAACATCATATGTGTAAAGTGAGATGATATGGTCCATGCATTTGATCTCTATCATTTGCATCGTGGTATGATCTCTATCATTCCTTTGTGTGTAAGGCCAAGGTCTATGGAACTTACACGTTGAGTGTGTTGTAAGAGTATCTATCATACATCTACTTACAACAATACCATATCAAGACACTAGCCCAGCAACGATCTAAACTAGACGCCTCTAATTTATCAATTGCAAGTTTTACGTGGCTTAGGTCTTTCGGAGATAGAACCGTTCTTACCAACGAACATGGAACCACAACGAGGATAACCAAGTTATTAGCAACTCGTTGTAAATCAGATATTGACTATAGTAGGAGAGACAGACACCCGCCAGCCACTTATGCAAAACTAGTTGCATGTCAGTCGTGGAACCGGTCTCATGTACGATGACATGTAAGGTTGGTCTGGGCCGCTTCATCCCACTATGCCACCAATATCCAAAATACATGAAAGATGCAATAACATGATCATCATCGCCCACATATAAACATATGTGTACTACCCGTGCAAAGCACCTACGCATAGATCAGGCCCTGATACCACTGTTGGGTTTGCAGCATAGAAAACAAAAAATTTCCTACGATGTGAACTATACGCCAAGATCTATCTACTAGATACAGAGCAACGGGTGGATATACATCCATGGAGAACTCACCCTCAAAGACAACGAGTTTTGTTAACGAGTTGGAACTCGTGGATGATGTAGTCGTACACTTGCCGATCTCAAGATCGTGATGAAGTCCAGCAGGTCTGGCTCCAGCACGTCCTTCAGATCCAGCTCCAGCAAGTCCAGCACCACCAAGTCCAGCACCGCAAAGCAGCGGTGCATCCGTGATAGTACAAACGTCCGGTACCCCGACAACCTCCATCCCTCGCTCCAGCAAAGCAGCAGAAGCAGTAACTCCTTTCCAGATAAAGCCAAAGGGAACATGTATCTCGCTAATCCGAGATCATGGGGGAATAATACTAGAGGGGGAGAGAGATCCTTCACGAGGAGGTGTGAGGAAGAAGGGGAGTGAGGGGGGCCTTTTATAGGAGGAGGGGGGTACCCCTCCCCATGGCCGGCGCCCCATGGGAGGGTGACTCCTCACCTCCCCCATTCATGTGGTGGTAACCCCTCCACATTAAAATGCCCCTTCACATTCTCTTTTAAAGTCTCCACTTTAAATGCATTAAGTTTCTTCAAATTTAATGCTCTCTCATTTAATAAAACCCTTTTATTAATATTATTCAGAAATTTTTTAATTACTTTAATTAACAAACATTCACATAAAACCCCCTACAATATTTCAATATTACATGCAGAACCAATTTCAGCAATTTCACCTGAAACAGTTTTGGTGTCTATTGAAATAATTCCAGCGCTTTCTTAAATCTTTATCTGAAACATATTTGCTCCAAATGGTGCCGGTATCCCTTAAGTGTGTCACCCTACGGTTCGCGAATAATGCAGACATGATCGAGACCCCTCTCAGATCAATAATCAGAAGCGGGACCTGGAGATCCATACTAACTCCTACACATTCAATGATGACTTCTGTGATCGTGAGAACCTTTAACGCTAGTAAATAAATCCCTTTGTCTCGCGATATATTACATGTCCGAGATTCGACCATCGGTATATCCATACCTAGTTTGATCTCGTTACTGACATGCACTCTTTTCTCGTTCCCGTGATATAACATTCTAGTGATCACATCACTTGCTTGCAAGCTAACCAATGTGATATCACCGAGAGGGCCCAGAGTATATCTATCCGTCATCGGGATGGACAAATCCCACTCTTGATCCATGAGCCTCAACATAACACCTTTGTAGCACTGAACACACCTTTATAGTCACCCTGTTACGGTGTGACGTTTGATGTTATCAAGATACTCTTCCGGTGTTAGCAATTAACATGATCTCATGGTATAAGGACTAAGATTACTCTGTATGATGTTATAGCAATATAAACATAATGACTTTGATCGTAATGCTATACTTTGGATGAATGTTCATCACATCATTCCACCAATGTTGTGACCTCGTTATTAACAACATCCAATGTCCATGATCAGGAAACCTTGATCATCTTGTTAATCAACGAGCTAGTTTATATGAGAGACATTACTGAGAACTTTGTATTTTGTTTATTAAACACACATGTATTAATGTTTCCAATTAATACAATTATAGCATGCAAAATAAACATTTATCATAAACATGGAATAAGATAATAACCACTTTATTATTGCCTCTCGGGCATATTCCCTTCACTTAGGTCTCCCCAACCCAAGGCAGAGGACCAGGTCAGGACAAGACAGCAAGGATGCCGCCGCTGACCAGATCCTCTTGGAAAAGCGACACTCAAACAGTAAATGGTGCGCCATCTTAGGGGCACACCTACACAACTGACAAGGGGACCGGTGTGGCCATCTGCGTTTCGCAAGACGGTCAGCGGTCCAGAGACGGTTTTGCACAGCGAGCCACGCGAAGAAGCGACATTTGGGGGGCCCCCAAGCTCTCCAGACCAGTTGCTCAAAGGAGAAAGGCAGACATGTTAGGAACTAAGGCTTATAGGCGGAACTGGTCGAATAGCAACCATTTGGAGACATGGTCCATAAAATAGAGTTTGTGGTGCCGGGAGAAAGATGGACCTCCGAAAGAAGAACCCGAAGGAGGATGTATTGCTCCATGTGGTCAACCGTAAAAGAATACACCTTAATGTTAGCGACCCAGTTCAGGTCCTCAAGAGCCTTGCGAACCGATCAGTTCTTTCTTCTGGAGGCTTTAAAGACCAGGGGTGCAATATCCTTTGGAGGGGAGCCTTCAAGCCAGGAAGAAAACCATAAGGAGGCCTTGGCACCATCCCCAATAGTTACCCGAGTAGCGGCATTGAATAGATCCCTGTCGGAGGCATCATTAGGAGTTTCAGATCCAACCCAAGGCTTTTATGGCGCCATCCACTCGAGCCACAACCAGCGAAGCCTGAGCGCACGAGAGAACCTATCCAAGTCTAGAACCCCAAGGCCACCAAGCTCCTTTGGACGGCAAACCTTATGCCGGTTGACCTTGCATTTACCCCCACTAACCACTTCCTTTCAAGCCCAAAGCATTCCACGACTGATCTTGGCGAAGGCCTTCGAAATACATTTGTCAGCCTTTAAAGTTGTCAACAAGAAGATAGGAATGGAGGAGAGGACTGACTTCACGAGAGCAGTACAGGCTGCCCGATTCAGAAACCTGCCTTTCTAGGGGTTTAGCCGTGCCACAGCCTTATCAATGAAAGGTTGGAGATCCGCCTTTCTTAGCCTGCCAAGTGAAAGGGGCAAGCTAAGGTACTTGAGGGTAAAAACACGGTAGTAGCCGGGAAATCCGACAGAGCAGAAGCAAGATCGATGTCGAAGCATCGAATTGGAGCAATAGAGCTTTTCGCCACATTTATCACCAGGCCAGAGACTTCCCCAAAACTCTGAAGGATATTGGCCAAGGCTGACATGTCATGCTGCGTGGGGGTCAAGAAAATGGCAGCATCATCCGCATATAGGGAGACACGGGGTCCTTGTAAACCACCAGGAATCTCGTGCAACAGCCCAGCGGCTGTGGCCTTCTCAAGGAGTCCCTGAAGGGGATCGATGGCAATGTCGAAGAGGAGAGGTGAAAGGGGGTCTCCTTGTCGGAGACCGCGGCCGTGAGGGATGTCCTTTACTGGGACCCTGTTAAGGATAACACGGGAAGACGCCGAGGAGAACAAGGTCTACATCAGAGCGCGCCATCTTTGGGGGAGGCCAAGGCGTTGCATGAGGTCCAGCATGTAATCCCAGCGAATAGTGTCAAAAGCCTTAGCGATATCAAATTTTATGAGGAGGGCCGGGGTTTTGCTGCGATGAAGTTGGCGGGCGGTATTCCTGACGTACATAAAGTTGTCATGGATGGTTTTGGATTTGATGAAAGCACTCTAGCTGTGAGACACGATCTCATTCATCTTGGGACTGAGCCGTCGGGCCATAGCTTTAGCGATGATCTTCGGGACCAAGTGAATGAGGCTAAAGGGCCTGAAAACAGTGATGGACTCTGCACTGTCCTTTTTCAGCAGCAGCACAATGTTGGCGGTGTTGACAATGTGGAAATTGGACGCTGGTAATTCTGAGAAAGCATTGATGACCCTGATAAGGTCGTCCTTGATGAACTCCCAGCAAGAGCAGACAAAGGAGATGGAGAAGCCGTCAGGGCCCGGGGCCTTATCCGCAGGCATGTCCTCAAACGCCTCCTTTATCTCGACTTCGGAGAAAGGCAACCCAAGGTCCTCCAGAGGATGGACAGTGGGGCTCAAAACGGCCCAGTTAAAATCCAACTGTCGAGGTGGAGGGTGACCTAAAGTTTAGGAGAAGTGATCGAAGATGAGCTTCTCTTTCTCCACATGAGTGGCAGGCCAACCGTTGAGGTGCTTGAGTCTCATAATATGGCTATTGCGTTTCCTCGCATTAACCCGTAGGTGGAAGAACTTTGTGTCTCACCATATTTTTGTCCAACAATGCAGAGCCAAAACATCATAAGTAAGCAACCAAACAAACGTCCAGATGGTCATAAAAATGCCCTGCACCAACCACGCATCACAGAGCATTAGGCATCACATCTACCTTAAGTAGCTACCAAACACTCTGTCATGGTGCACGGATAGATTTAACTAGCATAGTTCATCTGTGGATGATCTATGCCCTTTTTGGCCACATGCTGATTTCCTTTATTTTCCTAATTTATCTTAACGATCTTAACATAGCTTAACTGGTCGGTTATGTTAGCTGTCGGTGACTCTATAGCTTAATGACGATGTTAGGTGGTGGTAGCTACTAGGTAGCTGTATCACGATCTAGTTAAATAGTGGACTGTGATGCCACATTTATCTCGAGCTCTATTCTGCATCGTCATGACTCGTGAGTAGTTTGACTGATTAATTACAGTCCGTGGCCATGATTTTACAACAACCAGTTACAGCTTACGCTCCTCTCTTGTTGGCGGTAAACATCTTTATTTCTGTAGGAATTGAACTGTTTGATTAGCCAGTACACAGCACACACTCCTTGCTAACGAATGGAACAAACATACGGCGTAGTCTAGAGTATCCTGCGTACCAACCAATACCATACATCTCATCACGGAGCATTATCAGCACATATCAGACAAGTGTCATGACCCACTAATAATGCTTTAATCGCCATGTTTGGTGTATGCGCATAATAATGTAGTACTCCGTAGCTAGGCACTGTTGGAATTTGGTGAGTTTTGGGTTGTTCGTCTATTAGACAAATTCTGAAATTCTCTTTGGCCCATTTGTGCATGGCAGTATATGGGTGTGTTAGTGGTGCCAAGTTTAATCCCATATTGCTAGTTGAGTGAGAGTTACACCTCCTTATACTCCCTCCGACCCATATTAGTTGACTTGGGTTTGTCTAGATTCAGATGTATCTAGCACTAAAACATGTGTAGATATATCTAAATCTAGACAAACCCAAGTCAACTAATATGGGTCGGAGGGAGTAGACTTTTCTACCACTCACTAAGGTGTGAGAAGAAGAGTAGCTCTCGCGCGCGGTGGGTAGGTGTATCTTATTTAGAAGTAATCTGTTGATCTGCATGATTAGTTTTATTACTGTCTGTATGATCATGTCTTATCAGTTTATTTTTTGGATTAAATCATATGAATTATTGCTTATGTTTTCAACAGGCACCACAACCAGCAAACATTTTTTTTCGAATAACCTTTACAGGGGAATAACTTTCAAACTGAACTCCTAACTTTTTATTTTCTTTTCAACCTGATTTTCTTTCGGTCCTCGGCGGCTCTGTGCCTAACAATAAACTAGCTCTCTCATGAAAAAACTATGTATGATCAAGTGGACGTTTTGTAGTCTCCTCCGCTTTGCACTCCATCATGACTAGCTAGCATGTGCAAGTACAATATCAATCACACGCTCTACTGCTAGCTAGTAGCCAAGACCACCCATTCTTCTGGCCCCTTTCCCCTGCAGGCCGGAAATCTGTCTGAATATAGTTCCGGCATCCTGATCAGGCAAACCTTTAACTAGAGCTCCCATGAAATTCGTGGGATCACAAGTAATGTTCGTGCGTTGTCCAGTCCTTCGTTGTTGTAGGACCAGGGCAGCGGAACGGGCAAATGACCGTGAGAGCAAGCAAAAGTCGGTTGATATTCTAGCCGGCTGGCTGCGACGTACAGTACCATGCTCGCTAGCTAACTAGAACTAGCTAGCTTGGGTAAGCATGCATGGACCAGGTACGGGACACACAAGGGTTGGTTACAAGTTCATGGTAGCTTTGGGCGCACGAATTGCACAAGTTGGGCGTTTGCCGTGTGGAACTAGTACATTTCTCACATCCCATCATCGATGATTGTATCGATCGTGTCTCTTGGTCGAAGCTTGCACGAGGGGAAATCAGGGGAAGTATCAGGGCAACTTTTCCTACATGCTATATGTGGAACGAAGTGGAGGCCAAGATGCCGTTATATACTCTCCCTATACCTGCATTAATTGACCTGTTACCAGCAAGCAGCCAGGGGAACTAGCTAGGAAGGCGCGTGAGGACAGAATTGCCTGAGCGAGATGTCGCAACTCGCACCTCAAGGGAGAGATCGAAAGAGTTATGGCTATGGACCTCGATCTCACTTGAGAACAAAGATTTACCAAATAGGGCTGCAGGGGAGCTTGCCGGAGCCCCATCATCCATCCATCTCCCGTTTGGAGGCTTGCGTGCCGACTAGATGTAATGATTCTTATGAGAAGCTAAGCTAGCCGCCTCCTTCTCGGTCAGTTAATACATGCATGGGAACGTGTGTGTTGGTGTAGTGCAGTTGACGGAGGTTGCGTGACAGTGACCTAACCTAGCTAGCCAAGCCAGCACGAATCACAAGTACGTACTCCCTCTGTCTTAACTGACTTGAGTTTGACAAGATTCGAATGTATCTATACACTAAAATACGTCTAGATACATTCGAATCTAAATAAACTAAAGTCAGTTATTTTCTAGACAGTGGGAGTACTATTTTGCCGTGGGAGAATACGCCAAGGCCTTTTTCCTGTGGTTGTAATCTGTAGCAAGGGTTTACAGTTTGATTAGGATCTACGAACCAAATCAGCCGTAGTACCGGACCTGCTACAGTATCCACTGCAGGTTAATTGCAGAGATATAGTATACGCATACCAGACCAACCAAATTTGGTTTGTTGAGGTTGTCTGACATTTCTGAGTGAAAAACAAATACAGTAGTAACACTACAGGAAAACTGGACAGCGCCGAGGGCCGGGCGCCCTCGGCACAACCCCTAATTACCGTCGGCACAGGCTGTGCCGAGGGCAGCCGTCGGCGTAGCCTCCTCGGTGTA
Organism: Avena sativa; assembly: GCA_916181665.1. Taxonomy (NCBI): domain Eukaryota; kingdom Viridiplantae; phylum Streptophyta; class Magnoliopsida; order Poales; family Poaceae; genus Avena; species Avena sativa. The sequence goes on along the minus strand of OV702295.1, from coordinate 449,238,744 downwards.
GCAGCCCGTCGGCGTAGAGGCTACGCTGACGGCTTTACCCTCGGCATAGACTCGTCCGTTTGTATTTTTCAAAAAACATTTTTTTTTGATTTTTTTAATTTTTTGAATTGTTTGAATCTCTCTTCTTTGGAAAAAATTTAACACTATAAGTACACTAATCTTAAGTCAAATCTCCCCGTCAGTCACCCATCCTTACGCTACTCCACTTACAGCACGCTTAATTTCTCGGTTCCCTTTAGATGAGCTCCCGCAAAACAAAATATACCTTGCTGTCAATACTACCATATCAATCCTATTAACTCTTATACCACTACGCCACACGTCTTTATTTTTTGAAATCCCAAACAATTATTTAATTAAACAACAATGAATACATAATAATAATATTGAATTCCAATGAAAATAAAATAAGTAATAAAAATAATATTCATTCATTTTTTGCCATTATTATCATATAATATGGCATAATTAATATCTTTAAATCTGTAAATCAAATTTCAACAAATAATATATCCATTATTATCAGAAAAATGTGAGGAATCCAAATTTGAAATAATTAAAATTTTAGAATTACTTTTTTTCCTTGTTAAAATTGAAAATCTAAAATAATCCAAATTAATTAGAAAAATCAGAGGAATCCCATTGGAGAATTGTTCATCTAAGGTGGTCTAGTATTTTTGAAAAATGGGATAGTACCAATGTAAAACTTTCATTTGGTGGTTGCTTCACAAAACACCCTGTTTTTGGCACTCGGAAAATGGAAAATGGAATTTTGGTGAGGTAAAAAGAAAAACTTCCTCCCGATTGAGCAGGAATTTTTGTTTTTCACCAGGAGTGGATAGAAAGGTTTGAGATCCCATGGTTGGGACATTGTCTATTTAATATGGTCTAGTATTTTTGAAAACTAGGGTAGTAGCATTTTGAATTAGCCATTTGGTGGTTGCTCCACAAAACCTCCCGTTTTTTGCGCTCGGAAAATGGAAAATAGCTTTTTGGTGCGACAAAAAGAAAAACTTCCTCCTGCAATATTGTTCGCCATCCCATGATGCACATTCATGCATAATATGGGTACATTATCACAAACAATGCCTTGATTCTAGCCATAACATTGGTCATTTGACCCAAAAGTCAGGAAACGTCAAATGAGATAGGTCATTTTGTGAAGGTTTTCTGAGACATAATCAATATACCAAGTTTGATATTTCTTCTTCCAACTATGTCACATAATAAGACACCACGCGAAGGTTTCACATTGTTTCAATCGTTTTTGAAATTTTTATGCCCTTTTGAAACTATCGTCAAACTTTGTCGAACGACAGGCATGAAGATTCTTAGCTCGGGGCTGAGCCTCGCTAAACTTGCATTGGATTTCTGATGAAATGGCATATTATGAACCTAAAAATGATTTTTGTAAAAAATCATGAGCATCAGATCATGTACCTCTAGTTCATATCTGACCCACTTCCTACCGATTTGGAAGGAATTTGTCTTTTTCACCAGGGATGGATGAAAAGGTTTAAGATCCCCCGGTTGGGACATTGTCCATGTAAGGTGGTATAGTATTTTTTTTCAATAGGGTGGTAGCATTTTGAATTAGCCATTTGGTGGTTGCTTCACAAAACCCCCCATTCTTTATGCTCGGAAAATGGATTTTTGGTGCGACGAAAAGGAAAACTTTCTCCTACAACATTGTTCACCATCCCATGATACACATGAATGCACATTATGGCCACATTATCACAAACTATGCCTTTATTCTAGCCATACCATTGGTTATTTGACCCAAAAGGCAGGAAACCTCAAATGAGATAGGTCATTTTGTGAAGATTTTTGAGACATAATCAATATATCAATTTTTATATTTTTCCTTCCAACTATGTCATATAATATGACACCACGCGAAGGTTTCACATCATTTGGATCTTTTTGAATTTCTTATGCCTGTTTTAAACTATATGTAATGTTTTTATATTTTACTTAATTTTTATTCATAAATGTGTAATATTTTAGTGTAGATAGATAGATCTTATTTTCCTGCAAATTTCAATATATTATTTGTATTTTGTGAATTAGAATGATTTAGTTATGATTTTTCTAAGATTAATATGGTAAAATGAAAAATAGCTATGCTAAGGGCAATATCGTCGGCACAGTTGTGAAACCTATGCCGAGGACAATGCTTTCGGCGTAGCCTTAACACCGTCCCGTGGGAGGTAGCTACGTCGAGGGCCATAGCTACGCTAAGGGCCTCCCTCGGCCCGGCTAGGCTAGGCCGACGGCTTGTTAGTGCCGAGGGTTGGCCTGCTGGCCTGGGCTGGGGAGGGACCTACGCCTAGGGCATCAACAATTGGCCGTCGGCGTAGTATCCCGGTCCTCGGTGCTGTCCAGTTTTGATGTAGTCTAACAGTGAAGGCATTAGAAGGTTGATGGCCCAAAATATATCGAGCTCGTTGGGGAACCCCAAGAGGAAGGTATGATGAGCACAGCAGCAAGTTTTCCCTCAGTACGAAACCAAGGTTATCAATACAGTAGGAGCAAGGAAACACCCCAAAGGTGTAGCTAGCTGAACGATGGCAGGGCGCACTACCGGTGCCAGCAGCAATGTGGAGACCTGCACAACACAACCACGGAACTCTGTCCCCAACTTGCGATGAGGTTGTCAATCTGACCGGTTTTGCTGCAAACAAAGGATTAAGGAAGTAATAGTTTGCAGAAAGTAAACACAAAGCAGTAAACAGTTTGTAGATTGTATGTAAAGGAAAAGGACCGGGATCCATAGTTCACTAGAGGTGGCTCTCCTTAATATAGATAACATGTTGGGTGAACAAATTATAGCGGGGCAATCGACAAACATCGAGAAAGCAATACATGCATATACTAATCATCTTAACTCCTTTGAGACTTGATTGGGCATTACAGCATTATACATAGACCGCCATCCAACTGCATCTATGACTAATAATCCACCTTCAGGTTATCATCCGAACCCCCTCTAGTATTAAGTTGCAAGCAACAGATTATTGCTTTACGAATTGCGTGTAATGTAAACAATACGATTGTTCTATGAACAAAGGATTGTTGTTTTCTCCCTAGTAGCAACAACACATCTAGTACCTTAGAGATTTCTGTCACTTCCCCAGATTACCAGAGACATGAACCCACTATCGAGCATAAATACTAACTCTTGGAGTTGCTAGCATCTACTTGGCCAAGATAGCTACTAACAATGGAAAGCATGCAAGATCACAAATAACAAAGACATGATAGAATCAATAATCAATCTGAAATAGCATCTCAATATCCATCGGATCCCCGCAAACACAACATGCAGAATTACAAATAGATGATCTTGATCATGAACGGAGCTCACAAGATCTAGACATGAAAGCACAAAGGAGGAGAACCAGCCATCTAGCTACTACATGGATCCGTAGTCCAAGGATGAACTACTCACGCATCACACCCGAGGCTTGCATGATGATGAAGAAGGCTTCCGGGGTGAACTCCTCTCTTCGGCAGGGTGCCGGGAAGAGCTTCAGATCCCTCCCGATCTAGAGATGGAGATGACGGCGGCTACAGACTCTTTCGTGGATTTTTGATCGGGTTCTTAGGGTTTTCGTCCCGAGGGCATCTTATAGGCGGAAAGAGAGGCCGAGGGGGTGCTGGGGTCGGCCACACCACCCCCTAGCGGGGGCCAGGCCTGGCCGCGTGGCCAGGTGGTGTGGCCGGCCCCCAGCCCTTCTCCGTCTCGTATTCTGGCATCTGATGACTTTCGGAAAATAGGCACTTTGGCTTTTGTCCCGTCCAATTCCGAGAATATTCAGTTTCTGACTTTCCTGAAACCAAAAGCAGTAGAAAACAGGCAGCTAGCACTGTGGCTCTTGTTAATAGGTTAGTCCAAGAAATCATATGAAAAGTACTCCAAAGTGTGGACAAAACACAAGAAAGTGGATAAAACCAAGCATGGAACATCAAAAATTATAGATACATTTTCAATGTATCAACATCCCCAAGCTTAACTCCTGCTCATCCTCGAGTAGGTAAGTGATAAAAAGAAAGAATAATTTTTGAGGTGACATGCACCATCATAAACTTGATCAAAGTATTTGTAAAATATTCAAAGCTGGGATCATAGTACTTCAATCATAACATGAAAGACAAAGTTCTAGCAATAAGACAAAGAAACTATGATGCAACATGAAAAGGCATAAACAAAAGATTCATGAATAACAATGCTTTGCAAGACGTTTGTTTGTTTCACATAAAGAAAACATGGCATAATAGTATTCAGCTTGTCCCTCATAGAGTAGCAAATATAAATGCATAGGACACCTTCAAAGTTCATAAGAGTGACTAGATACAAATAGTTTAAAAAAAGCAATATCAAGTTATGCATCAATCAACTAGTCTTGGGACAATGCACATAGAACTAAGAATGGCCACTACGCTCTCAAAGTAGGTGCATAAAGATAGAAGGTGGAGACTCAATATGATGGTGGAAGATAGGCCTTCATAGAAGGAAGTAGGGATTCATGTCTCATAAAGAGCTTCCAAAAATTATGGTACTTATAGCTTTCAGCTCTCATTGCCCCTATCATAAGCATCTTGAAGGTGATTAAGGTTAAAGTGACACAACTAAGAGGATATGCTTGACAAGTTATAAACCGAAATCTCATGCCCCTTACTTACAAAGACCGAACCTCATGCTACTCAACTTTAGTCACGAGTAAGCTCTTGTCATTGTAAGTACATATGTATCATAAAGAACCGCCAACGGGGTACCCCTTGCACATGATACAGGACCTATCCCATAATCAAAATGACAAGGCAAGCAGACAATGAGCATCTCAGCGATCTTTTTATTTGCTATTTGCATAGGTTTTTATTGAGGATGCTTCATAGAGTGCTCATTATGGTGATGCTGCAAGTTTCCACCATGATTAGGCATGGCTTAGTCTAGCGGCCCAGGCGTTTCTCTAACACACATAGAAACTCCATGATCTTACAAGTTCCACTTTTATTTCACACCGTCGGGATCCATAAGCAAAAGAACATGATATCAACGGGGTACAAAGTACAAGTGCAATGTTGAAAGCGTTCCCCATGATACATGATAATGCTAATTTCAACTTATAAAGCGCAAGCATATACGCAACAAAGAAGGACCCAATGGTTCAAGTTTATTAGGGGCAAGAAAAGTAAGGTGTGCCATCAAGTTCGTGAGAGCTTTAATCACTAGTTTTCTCATAACAAGATTAATTTGGAAGGTAAAAAGCATGAATATACTTGGAATAGCATAAGATAGTAGGTAGGTATGGTGGACTCTTTGGAATAACTTGGTTTAGGGAGTTGGATGCATGAGTGGAACTCATACTTGGTTGTCGAGGCTAGCAAAAGACTAGGAGCGACAAACTAAGAGAGCAATAATGGCCATAATCATGCAGAGCGACAAAACATCATTGATCAAAGCATAAAGTGATACTACAAGTTGAAAACTAAAGGATCATAAAGACTATGGTGACTTGAGATAGTCATAACATGGTGTGAGCATGCGCCAAGTCAACCCAAATAAAGCATCAAAGGAGAATACCACTATACTATGCTTTAATATGCTAAAACAACGCATGATTCATCCAAGGCACATTAAGCAATCTCAATTGTTTATAACAATTCATGCTACATCAAAGAATACTAATCATAAAGCCAAAACAATATCAAGCATGGCATGACAGAGCATAGGCCACAGTCAAAAACAAGCTCTTTTTATCACATAAGTATGAACTTTCCTACTCTTTGCCAAACCAAACCAAACTATTTGCAAACCAATGTATGAAAGAGGGGGTCCAACCAATTTATTAAGCAAACTAAACAAACAAAAGCAAACGAAAAACCAAAACGAAAACGAAAAAGAGGACGCTCTAAGAACAACACAACTATGCATGAAACAATAAAAATGAAGTGTTTGGAAGAAACCTTGGATTTTTATTGATGAAGAAGGGGATGCCTTGGGCATCCCCAAGCTTTGTCGCTTGTACTTCTTGGATATTTCTAGGGGTGACACACGTGGAATCCCCAAGCTTGAGCTTTAGTCTATCTTTCATCTTATTACTCATTCCTTCCATACACTTGAATTTTTTCCTTCATACAAAACTTCACACAATCTTTATTAGCAACATTAGTGCACTCAAGGTAATAGGTCTTTAGGTTCAGTTCTAACACCAAATAAACTTCCATTAGAACACTAGCTACTTTAGCACTTCCCTCAAAAAGCTCAATTCCCCAAAAGAACTCAAAAAGGAACCAACAAGAAGCAAATGCAGAAAATGGCAGAAATCTGTCAAAACAGACCAGCAGGTAAAGACGAATTTTTTCGAAGACCTTATGTTGCTCAAATCAAAAAGTGTTGAACTAACGAAAGTTATAAAACAACCTGGGGCAGAAGCAAAAAAAATTCACGCCTCAAAAAGACATTCAGACATTTTACACGAATTTTTATGGTGAAGCACAAAAATCTGTTTCGGGACAGCAACTTTCCCAATCATTACTTCTCTCTCATTAGAGGTTACTCTTGGCACAAAAAGCAAATAAAAAGGATAAGGAGCCGTTATTACTGAAGTAATAAATTCCAAGACTCATCTAAAACTTTTGGGTTATCTCCCAAGAAGTACTTTTCTTTAACGCCTTTAAGTTAGGCATAAGAAGCAAGAAAGAATCAAGTGTTCTCAAATGAAGAAGCTTTAAGACCAAATTTTGTTTTCATAGGAGAGGCAAAATAAATCTTCTCTCTCTTCTTAGGGAAGTGTTCTATACCTTCCTTGAGTGGGAGTTGATATTTAATGGTGCCTTCTTTCATATCAATATTGTCACCAACAGTTCTAAGAAAAGGTCTTCCCAAAGTAATAGGACAAGAAGCATTGTATTCAACATCCAAAACATAGAAATCAACGGGGACATAGGCATTGTTAACCATAATAAGAACATCATTAAGACTCCCCATGAGTTTCTTTTTAGCATTATCATCAAGTGGGACATTCAAATAACAATCTTAAAGTGGAGGCAAATCAAGCATATCATAAATCCGTCTAGGCATAATAGAAACACTACTATCAAGATCACATAAAGCTTTAAAATAAAAGTCATTCACTTTCATATTAATGATGGGTTCCCAACCATCTTCTTGTTTTATAGGAATAGAAGCTTTATGTTTCATCTTTCCTTCTTTAATCTTTATGAGAGCATCAGTAATGTGTTTTGTAAAGGCCATGTTCATAGTACTAGCATTAGGACTTTTAGCAAGCTTTTGTAGGAACTTAATAACTTCAGAGATATTGCAACCATCGAGATCAAAATCAAAATTATCATCTAGAGTAGTAGAACTATTACTAGCCTCAACACAAGTGGTGGTAATAGTAGAAACACTAATGTTTCTAGCAATTTCGTCCTCTCTTTCCCACTTAGCATGTAATTCAGCTAATAGTCTAACATTTTCATCAATTCTTACTTGTATAGCATTAGTAGCTGCAAAGGGATTATCATTAGTTTCAGGTTTAGCAGCTATTTTATTCAAAGAAGATTGAGCTTCAGCCAAAGATGCTATATTTCTTTCAACATTAGAGAGTTTTTCCTCAATAGTTTTATTGAAAGCAGTTTGTTTACTAATAAACTCTTTAAGCATAACTTCAAGTTTAGAGGGAGCACTCCTATTATTGTTGTAGGAATTTCCATAAGCATTACCATTGTTGGGAGGATATGGCTTATAATTGTTGTTACCAAAACTATTCCTATAAGCATTATTGCCAAAATTGTTATTTCTTATGAATTTCACATCAACTTGCTCTTCTTGAGCAACCAAAGAGGCTAAAGGAACATTATTTGGATCAATATGGGCTTTCCCATTCACAAGCATAGACATAATAATATCAATCTTATCACTCAAGGAGGAGGTTTTCTCAACAGAATTTACCTTCCTACCTTGTGGAGCTCTCTCAGTATGCCATTCAGAATAATGAACCATCATATTGTCCAGAAGTTTTGTTGCAGCACCCAAAGTAATGGTCATAAAGGTACCTCCAGTAGTAGAATCCAATAGGTTCCTTGAAGAATAGTTCAATCCTGCATAAAAAGTTTGGATGATCATCCAAGCAGTCAGTCCATGAGTGAGACAATTCTTTACCAAAGATTTCATTCTTTCCCAAGCTTGAGCAACATGTTCATTATCAGATTGTTTAAACTTCATTATTTCACTTCTCATAGATATAATCTTAGCAGGAGGATAGTATTTTCCAATGAAAGCATCTTTGCACTTAGTGCAAGAATCAATACTATTCTTAGTTAAGGAATTCAACCACTCTTTAGCTTTCCCTCTCAAAGAGAAAGGAAACAATTTTAGCTTAATAATATCACCATCTACATCCCTATGCTTTTGCATCTCACAAAGTTCAAAAAAGTTATTTAGATGGGCAGCAGCATCTTCATTACCAATACCAGAAAATTGTTCTCTCATAACAAGATTGAGTAAAGCAGGTTTTATCTAAAAGAAAGTAACTTCAGGCACAAGTGGACCAATAGGTGTGCTCATAAAATCATTGTTGGTGGTGCTAGTGAAGTCACACAACTTAGTGTTTTCAAGAGTAGTCATTTTTTGTGTGTTTTTGATAAAGAAAGCAAACTAGTAAAACTAATATTTTTGTGTTTTTAAAAAAGAAACAAGCAAATAAAACAAAAAGAAACTAAGCAAAACAAAAATAACAAAGTAAAGAGATTGGTTATGAGGGACTCCCCTTGTGAAGATGTCCTTGACTCCCCGGCAACGGCGCCAGAAAATATGCTTGATGGCCCAAAATATATTGAGCTCGTTGGGGAACCCCAAGAGGAAGGTATGATGAGCACAGCAGCAAGTTTTCCCTCAGTACGAAACCAAGGTTATCAATCCAGTAGGAGCAAGGAAACACACCAAAGGTGTAGCTAGCTGAACGATGGCAGGGTGCACTACCGGTGCCAGCAGCAACGTGGAGACCTAGACAACACAACCACAGAACTTTGTCCCCAACTTGCGATGAGGTTGTCAATCTCACCGGTTTTGCTAAAAATAAAGGATTAAATGTATCGAATGGAAGGAAGTAATAGTTTGCAGAAAGTAAACACAAAGCAGTAAACAGTTTATAGATTGTATGTAAAAGAAAGGACCGGGATCCATAGTTCACTAGAGGTGGCTCTCCTCAAGATAGATAACATGCTGGGTGAACAAATTACAGCGGGGCAATTGACAAACATCGAGAAAGCAATACATGCGTATACTAATCATCTTGACTCCTTTGAGATTCGATTGGGCATTACAACATTATACATAGACCGCCATCAACTACATCTATGACTAATAATCCACCTTCAGGTTATGATCCGAACCCCCTCCAGTATTAATTTGCAAGCAACAGATTATTGCTTTACGAATTGCGTGTAATGTAAACAATACGATTGTTCTATGAACAAAGGATTGTTGTTTTCTCCCTAGTAGCAACAACACATCTAGTACCTTAGAGATTTCTGTCACTTCCCTAGATTACCAGAGGCATGAACCCACTATCGAGCATAAATACTAACTCTTGGAGTTGCTAGCATCTACTTGGCCAAGATAGCTACTAACAACGTAAAGCATGCAAGATCACAAATAACAAAGACATGATAGAATCAATAATCAATCTGAAATAGCATCTCAATATCCATCGGATCCCTGCAAACACAACATGCAGAATTACAAATAGATGATCTTGATCATGAACGGAGCTCACAAGATCTAGACATGAAAGCACAAAGGAGGAAAACCAACCATCTAGCTACTACATGGATCCGTAGTCCAAGGATGAACTACTCACGCATCACACCGGAGGCTTGCATGATGATGAAGAAGAAGCCCTCCAGGGTGAATTCCCCTCTCTGGCAGGGTGCCGGGAAGAGCTTCAGATCCCTCCCGATCTAGGGATAGAGCTGACGGCGGCTATAGACTCTTTCGTGGATTTTTGATCGGGTTCTTAGGGTTTTCGTCCCGAGGGCATCTTATAGGCGGAAGGAGAGGCCGAGGGGGTGCTGGGGTCGGTCAGACCACCCCCTGGCACGGGCCAGGCCTGGCCGCGTGGCCAGGTGGTGTGGCCGGCCCCCAACCCTTCTCCGTCTCGTATTCTGGCATCTGATGACTTCCGGAAAAATAGGCACTTTGGCTTTTGTCCCGTCCAATTCTGAGAATATTTGATACATTGCAAACGTATCTATAATTTTTGATGTTCCATGCTTGGTTTTATCCACTTTCTTGTGTTTTGTCCACACTTTGGAGTACTTTTCATATGATTTCATGGACTAACCTATTAAGAGGAGCCACAGTGCCAGCTGCCTGTTTTCTACTGTTTTTGGTTCCAGGGAAGTGAAAAAATGAATATTCTCGGAATTGGACGGGACAAAACCCAAAGTGCCTATTTTTCCGGAAGTCATCAGATGCCAGAGTACGAGACGGAGAGGGGCCAGGGGGCCACCACACCACCTGGCCGCACGGCCTAGCCTGGCCCACGCCAGGGGGTGGTCTGGCCGTCTCCGGCACCCCCTCGGCCTCCCCTTTCGCCTATAAGATGCCCTCGGGACGAACACCCTATGTACCCCATCAAAAATCCACGAAAGAGTCTATAGCCGCCGTCATCTCCATCCCTAGATCGTGAGGGATCTGAAGCTCTTCCCGACACCCTGCCAGAGGGGGGAATTCACCTTGGACGCCTTCTTCATCATCATGCAAGCCTCTGGTGTGATGCGTGAGTAGTTCATCTCTGGACTACGGGTCCATGTAGTAGCTAGATGGCTGGTTCTCCTCCTTTGTGCTTTCATGTCTAGATCTTGTGAGCTCCGTTCATGATCAAGATCATCTATTTGTAATTCTGCATGTTGTGTTTGCGGGGATCTAGTGGATATTGAGATGCTATTTTAGATTGATTATTGATTTTATCATGTCTTTGTTATTTGTGATCTTGCATGCTTTCCGTTGTTATTAGCTATCTTGGCCAAGTAGATGCTAGCAACTCCAAGAGTTAGTATTTATGCTCGATAGTGGGTTCATGCCTCTAGTAATCTAGGGAAGTGACAGAAATCTCTAAGGTACTAGATGTGTTGTTGCTACTAGGGAGAAAACAACAATCCTTTGTTCATAAAACAATCGTATTGTTTACTTTATACGCAATTCGTAAAGCAATAATCTGTTTCTTGCAAGTTAATACTGGAGGGGGTTCGGATGATAACCTGAAGGTGGATTATTAGTCATAGATGCAGTTGGATGGCGGTCTATGTATAATGTTGTAATGCCCAATCAAGTCTCAAAGGAGTCAAGATGATTAGTATATGCATGTATTGCTTTCTCGATGTTTGTCAATTGCCCCGCTGTAATTTGTTCACCCAGCATGTTACCTATGTTAAGGAGAGCCACCTCTAGTGAACTATGGATCCCGGTCCTTTTCTTTTACATACAATCTACAAACTGTTTACTGCTTTGTGCTTACTTTCTGCAAACTATTACTTCTTTCCATTCGATACGTTTAATCCTTTGTTTTTAGCAAAACACGGTGAGATTGACAACCTCATCGCAAGTTGGGGACAGAGTTCTGTGGTTGTTTTGTGTAGGTATCCACGTTGCTACTAGCACCGGTAGTGCGCCCTGCGAAGGCTCAGCTAGCAACACCTTTGGGGTGTTTCCTTGCTCCTACTGGTTCGATTAAACCTTGGTTTCATTACTGAGGGAAACTTGCTACTGTGCTCATCATACCTTCCTCTTGGGGTTCCTAGCGAGCTCTACATCAACACCGAGCCATCAAGCATTTTTCTGGCGCCGTTGCCGGAGAGTCAAGGACATCTTCACAACGGGAGTCCCTCATAACCAATCTCTTTACTTTGTTATGTTTGTTTTGCTTAGTTTCTTTTTGCTTTGTTTGCTTGTTTCTTTATCAAAAATACAAAAAAACTAGTTCTTACTATAGTTGTTATTTTCGTTGGTCTGTTAGTGTCTTGGTTTATCATGCTTTCTATCAATGGTTGGTTTCTTTAAAATTGAATCTTATTGGCAAGGTGGGTTCACGGAAGAACAAAAATATTATTATAAGGAACACCGCTTGTCAGAAAAAGGGAAACACTTATGGGAACAAATTGATAAATTGTATACCATTGCTATAAACGTGTGCTCTACTTATAATGTTACTTATTGCTTTGATGAATCTTGTTGCTGTAGGAGGTATAAACACCTCCCTTTTCAATGTGAGTATAATGATAATGTTACCATATCTTCTTATGTTAAAGGCAATTATGACTTTTATGATGTGGAACAAATTGAAGAATTTATTGCTTGGAAGGGTGCATTTGAACTTGCTAGTTTGCTTGAAAATATTGATGATTCACCTTATAAATATGAGGTTATGATATACTTAAATTTTGCTTTGATAATTACAAGGTAGAAAATGGCTATATTCTTGAATATCTTAATAGATGCTCTCCACCAATGGAAGAGACTAATGCCTTGCAGGAGCCTATGGAAGAAGAAATTGCTGAAACTGGAAGCTCATTGGATGAAAAAGAGGAGGAGAGTGATGATCAAGAGGAGGAAGAATGGATCCACCCATCCCTACCTTCTAATGAGAGTAACTCTTTACCCCTTACATTATTAGATTGTCCCCCATGCTTACCAAAGGAGGACGAATGTCATGTTCCTGAGGATTCTTTTGAAAATGTTTATAATAAAGCTCTAGTGCTTGTAGATCATGAAAATCATGCTTTATGTGATAGTTATATTGTTGAGTTTATTCATGAGGCTACTGAAAATTATTATGAGAGAGGAAAATATGGTTGTAGAAGTTTTCATGGTACTAAAACACCTCTCTATGTGCTGAAAGTTTTGAAGTTACTTTTGTTTTATCTTCCTATGCCTGTCACTTTGTTCTTTGTGAGTTTATTTGCGTATAAGATTCCTATGCATAGGAAGTGGGTTAGACTTAAATGTGTTTTGAATTTTCTTCTTGATGCTCATATTTCTTATTTCATATTTCTTATGTGAGCATCTTTTCTTGCTTCTTATGCCTAACTTAAAGGCGTTAAAGAAAAGTACTTATTGGGAGATAAACAACTAACAGAAGTAAACAATACTCACAGTAGAAGTTTCCTTTACCAGTTCCACTCTCCAATAGCGCTTCACTCCCCGGCAACGGCGCCAGAAAATAGTCTTGATGACCCACAAGTATAGGGGGTGTATCACAGTATTTTCGATAAGTAAGAGTGTCAAACCCAACGAGGAGCAGAGGGTGCTAGCTAGTGGTATGGATCAGGAATTCTCTGCAAATACTTAGCAAACGGATTTTTAGGGGTTTTTGATAAAGCAAGCAAACAAAGTACGAGTAAATAAAAGACAGTAGGAATAAATGCAGCAAGTGGCCCAATCATTTATGCAGCAAAGGACAAGCCGGTTGTATTACTTAAGATGACCAAACATTCTCGAGGACACATGGGAAGACTGTCAAGTGCTTTTGCTTCATATAGTTGATTAATCTTCTTTAGCTTGCTAAGTGTTGTGTGGGTGAACCTGTGCTAATGTACCGCCCCATCCAAGACTAATACATACTTGTGATTATACCCCTTGCAAACATCCGTAAGTACAAGAAAGTAATTAAGGTAGAAACCTAACCATAGCTTTAAACTCTAAGACCCTTACGTCCCTTGTGCAATGGTTTCCTAACGGGGGTTCAGGTTTCTATCACTCCGGCAACCCCTACGATTAGTAGCCAAATACACAATGCATTCCCCTAGGCCCATATAGGTGAAGTGTCATGTAGTTGATATTCACATGACACCACTAGAAGAAGTACACCACAACTTAAATAACAATCTATTGAATCTTTCTCAACATAACTCCACTACTAACAACAAGACTTCTCCCATGTCCTCAAGAACAAAATGAACTACTCACAAGACATCATATGGATCATGATCAAAGATGGAATAATGATGTATAACAATCTGAACATAAACAATAATTCAATGTTTCACTCAATAGCATCAACTACAAAGAGTAATCAACACCGGTAAAGTTTCCCCTATGAACTAATGCAAGATTCAACGCAATTGTTACAACAATATGGAGATGGTGATGAGGGTGCTGATGGTGAAGATGGTGGTGGTCATGATGATGATGATCCCGATGAAGTCCAGCTTGATGGTGGTGTTGATGGCGACGATCTCCCCTCTCCGGGAAGGAATTCCCCCGGCAGAAATCTATCTGCCAGAGAGATCTTTCTCTCTCGGTGTTTTCTGCCCCACAGAGGTAGCGGAATCTTTCTGTGGTCGCTCCCCGAGTCTTAGGGTTTCGGGAGGATGATATACGCCAGAGGGGAGAGACTGGAGTGGGCCAGGGTGGCCACACCACCTCCTGGCGCGGCCTAGGCTGCCCGCGCCATGGGGTGGTGTGGGCCCCATGTGGCCCATCTCCACTCCGTCTTTTGGCATCCTTAGTCTTCTAGAAAAATAGGATTTTCCGTATATTTTCCCGGATTTTCTAATCTTCGCGAATTTTGCCTCCAAACAGCACCTTTTCCATCAGAATCCTGACTAAAGCAGTCATGCTCCAAAAGTCATCAACCATGCAAAAACAGATGAAATAACATAAGTATCACCTCTAAATACGAAATATATCAATGAATAATACTGAATTAAGACATAGAATAGTGATGCAAAATGGACGTATCAACTCCCCCCAAGCTTAGACTTCGCTTGTCCCCAAGCGAAACTGAGCTCAATAAACATGGCCTCAGGTTTATGGAGTGAAGAGTCGATAAAAGAATACGGACAAGAAGCATCACATTCATCAAATACATAGATCATAATAGAAGACAACTCACTATTATATAACTCAACTTGTAATAAGTAAAGGAAACACAATAAAGATACATAAAGTGAATCATAATTGGTAATGGCAAACTTAGCTCTTGGTCGAAGAATAGTTGATAATTTGCTGGAGTTCACAAATAGCTGGTTTTCAAAGATAGCTTTCAAAGTAGTAAACATCAGGATAAGAGCAATGTGCAAAACAAGGAACATAAGAAACATGAGTGAATAAATCATCATATGAATGAATGAAACACACCAACTCAAAATACTTGCTGAGATAGAAGGGAGTAGGTTTACTGACTCAACTACAAAGTAAAAGAAAGGCCCTTCAAAGAGGGAAGCAGGGATTGCAAGTCTCATAAAGAGCTCCCAAAAATTATGATACTTACTAGCTTTCAGCACTCATTTCCCCTATCATAGGCATCTTAAGGTGATTAAGGTTAAAGTGACACAACTAAGAGGATATGCTTGACAAGTTATAAGTTGAAATCTCATGCCCCTTACTTATGAGTACCGATCCTCATGCTACTCAACTTCAGTCACGAGCAAGCTCTTGTCATTGTAAATACATGCGTATCATTGAGAACCGCCAATGGGGTACCCCTTGCACATGATACAGGAGCTATCCCATAATCAAAATGACAAGGCAAGCAGAAAGTGAGCATCTCAGTGATCTTTTTATTTGCTATTTGCATAGGTTTTTATTGAGGATGCTTCATAGAATGCTCACTATAGTTATGCTGCAAGTTTCCACCATGATTAGGCATGGCTTAGGCTAGCGGCCCAGGCGTTTCTCTAACACACATATAAACTCCATGATCTTACAAGTTTCACTTTTATTTCACGCCGCCGGGATCCATAAGCAAAAGAACATGATATCAACTAGGTACAAAGTACCAAATGAAGTGTTGAAAGCGGTCCCCATGATACATGGTTCGGCTAACTTCAACTCATAAAGCGCAAGCATATACGCAACAAAGAAGGACCCAATGGTTCAAGTTTATTAAATGAAAGAAAGTGAAGTGTGCCATCAAGTTCGTGAGAGCTTTAATCACTAATTTTCACATAACAAGTTTAATTTGGGAGGTAGATAAAACAAGAATTTACTTGGAATAGCAATAATGCTAATAGGTAGGTATGGTGGACACAAATGGCAAAGGTTTTGGTTTAAAGGAGGTGGATGCACGAGAAGAATACCCTTTCAGTACAGGTTTTTGGCTAGCAAGGCTGGGTAGCAAGTATAAGAGTTGAAGGAAACAAACAAACATACAAGTGATAAAGAAAAACATGCAATCTTCCTTGGAAGCACAAAAGATCTTAACTAGAGAATACTAAACTTATTAGCAAGTCAAGAAAGAAAGATGATGAAATTATTTTTCTTTAAAGGTACCTTTATCTTTTTCATTCAACTCTCAAAAATAGTGTTGCTACTGACCGAGCCAGGTTTGCCAAAACCAACTAAATTAACTCAATGATCCCAGAGTGCTACCAATACTAACAACAAGATCAATCATATAACCACAAATTGAAAACTAATATAAGCTATGAAAAAGAGTGAATGATAGAACTTCTCATTAATATTCCATAACAGAAACTCACACCAAGGGATACATATCTAACGAGAGAGGGGACACTTCCATAATGCAAACCATACTACATAATAACTCCTCTATTCATGATATGACTCTACTAAAAAGGTAAAAAGATAGAAGATAGTGATGTGATATCGCGGCACTCCCCCAAGCTTGGAACAAAACAAGGGTATGCCAAACCTGATGACGAATTACTCCTTCGGTGGTGGTGGTATCCTCTCGATGAGCTTCTTGACCAATTTCCCCAAGTCCTCAATCTCAAAGGTGAGTGTACGAATCAACTCCGAGTTGTGCTTGATGTGGTGCATGATCATGTCGGATGGTGGATCCCAGCTCTTGTGATTCTTTTTCCGCTCTTCCCTCTTGGAGTCTTCTTTTCCTGCATGGTTATGGATAAAGGTATGGAAGGGACTCTTGGTGCTTAGAGAAGGTGACCGTGGAGCCAAACTGTGACGAGGAGCTTTCTCCCTAGTCTGCATCCGTGCAGTCCTTCTGATCCTGGCAGGGTTCGCCACCACTCCAATGCTTGCAATGGTAGTGTCTGTGTGCTTTGCCTCTTCTTCATCTTCACTTTTGATCTCCTTCTCCTTCCCGGGGTCTTGGAGGTCTTCCTCCATAGGCTCCTTCCCTTTATCCTTGGCGAACACCATTGTGCTTCTAAACCTTCAAAGAGTATGTCCTGGCAGAAATAGATTGAAACAAAAACACGATGAAAATACGATATACGAACCTCGGGAGATCCGGGGGAATATATTACGAAGTTTCATATCAAAAGGAAGGTACTGGGAGAAAACGGGTCGGAGGCGGAGTCCGGGGTGGACTCACCACCTGGTGGCGCGGCCAAGGGAGGGCCCGCGCCACAGGGTGGTGTGGGCCACCCTAGCTCCTTTTCCGTCCCCTTTTCGCTTTGTAGCTTTCCTTATTGACTGAAAACTGCAAAAATATAGTTGGATTGTATTTTCGCGGAACTTTTCTTACCAGAACTGTTACCTAGTTGGAAACGGACTCTGCAGGTCTCTGAATTTGGTATTTAGTGGATCCTTCTGGAGTCACCACTTGAATCATCAATATCTTCATCTTCATACACTTATTACTTGAGTCATAAAACCCTTCTTTTCCTTATTACACCATTATCTCCACTTCCTGGAAATTTCTTTCACACAAAACTTCACACAGTTCTCATTAGCAACATTAGTATAAGTGAAGTGATAAAACCTTTTGAGTACAACTTCAAATGAAAACCATCAAAACATAAGCTACTATAGCAACTCCTTCCGAAAACCCAAAAAGAATTCAAAAAGGAAATCGAATAAAGAAGCAAATGCAAGAGTGGCAAAATCTGTCAAAACAGACCAGCAGGTAAAGATCAATTTTTTCGAAAATCTTCTGTTGCTCAAATAAAAAAGTGCAAAACTAACGAAATTTAAATAACAACCTGGGGCAGAAGCACAAAACATTACAGCTCAATCCGACAGACAGAGGTCGCTCACAAATGTTTATGGTGAAGCACAAAAATCTGTTTCGGGACAGCAACTTCCCCAAATCTTACTTCTCTCTCATTAGAGGTTGATCTTGACACAAAAACCAAACAAAACGGATAAGGAGCGGTTATTACCGAATTAATAACTTCCAAGACTCAAAGAAACAAAAACAAACTAAAAGCAAAAACAAATTTGGTTGTCTCCCATAAAGCTCTTTCTTTATAGCCATTAAGATGGGCATGATAATTTTGAAGAAGCTCTCATAGGGATATGAATTGAGGTGAAAGAGAGCATTAAGAAGCAAAAAATAGACACGTTTTAGTCTAACCCACTTCCTATGCAAGGGAATTTTGTTAACAAACAAGTTTTTAAAACCATAAGCAACTTGCATAAGAGGGCAAAAGAAGTGCAACATAAAAACTTTCAGCATAAAACAAGGAAACTTGATATTATTGAGATGCATAAGAACACTTTTCCCTCTCTCATAGTAACTTTCAGTATCATGCATAAACTTAACAATATAGCTATCACAAGGACCATCATAGCAATGATCACTTATTCTAACAGAAAACACGGGAATACTAGCTCTCATAACACTACTTTGTGAAACAATATTAGAGGTATCCTTACAAAGGATAGGGTGTCCCTCTTTTTCATATTTAGTAACAAAGTCTTTCACATTTGATATTATAGGTTCATCAACCATTTGTTTATCAGGTTCAACAGCTTTATTTGTACTTTCATTAACCATACTAGCTATCATAGAATGTTCCTTAATCCTAACTAGGAAAGGCATTTTCTCAATATAAGGTTCAGGTAAAACATGATTAGCAGTATAAACTTCAGTATTTCTTGAAGGAACACTCTTAGCAACATCTTTATAAGATTCATGATACTTATTCCACTTCTTTTTAGGCACTTCAATGTAGGAAGCAAAACCCTTAAAATAAGAAGCAATAGCTTGAGAGTCTAGACCATAAGCATTTTTAATATTTTGAAAGTCATCAGTTCCCATAAAAGATTCAGTGCATTCATAATCATAATTTATACCTGACTTTCTACCTTTGTCATTCTCCCAAGCTTCAGCATTGTCTTGAATACGGTCCAGAAGATCCCATTTAGCTTCTTCTTCCATGCGAGTGAATGATCCAGCACAAGAAGCATCCAATAAATCCTTGTCATGAAGAGAAAGCCTTGCATAAAAGTTATTGATAATAATATTGTTGGGGAGCTCATGAATGGGACATTTGAGCATTAGTAACTTCAATCTCCCCCAAGCTTGAGTTGTACTCTCTCCATCAAGAGGCCAAAAGTTGTATACTTGATTCCGATCTTTATGAATCTCACTAGGAGGATTAAACTTTGAATAAAAGAGAGGCACTATTTCCTCCCATTCCAGAGCTTGACCATTCTTCAGCAGCTTATACCATTCCTCATCTCTTCCTTTCAGTGATAATGAGAATAACTTCTTCTTAACTTGATCTGTAGTAATACCTGCACACTTGAACAACCTGCATAATTTGTGTATAAAGAGTAAATGATCACCGGGATGGACAATTCCATCCCCAACATAGTTGTTATCCATAACACGATCAATAATTCTTGTAGGTATTTTGAAAACATCATTCTCGGCAGGTGGTGGTTTATCTACTACCTTAGCAGTGGTAGTAGCATTACCAAATAAGAAACTCATCGAATTATCCATAACGAAAATAAAGCAACTAACAGAAGTAAACAATACTCACAGTAGAAGTTTCCTTTACCAGTTCCACTCTCCAATAGCGCTTCACTCCCCGGCAACAGCGCCAGAAAATAGTCTTGATGACCCACAAGTATAGGGGGTGTATCGCAGTATTTTCGATAAGTAAGAGTGTCGAACCCAACGAGGAGCAGAAGGTGCTGGCTAATGGTATGGATCAGGAATTCTCTGCAAATACTTAGCAAACGGATTTTTAGGGTTTTTTGATAAAGCAAGCAAACAAAGTACGAGTAAATAAAAGAAAAGAAGGAATAAATGCAGCAAGTGGCCCAATCCTTTATGCAGCAAAGGACAAGACGGTTGTATTACTTAAGATGACCAAATGTTCTCGAGGACACATGGGAAGACTGTCACGTGCTTTCGCTTCATATAGTTGATTAATCTTCTTTAGCTTGCTAAGTGTTGTGTGGGTGAACATGTGCTAATGTACCACCCCATCCAAGACTAATACATACTTGTGATTATACCCCTTGCAAACATCCGTAAGTACAAGAAAGTAATTAAGGTAGAAACCTAACCACAGCTTTAAACTCTAAGACCCTTACGTCCCTTGTGCAATGGTTTCCTAACGGGGGTTCAGGTTTCTGTCACTCCGGCAACCCCTACGATTAGTAGCCAAATACACAATGCATTCCCCTAGGCCCATATAAGTGAAGTGTCATGTAGTCGACGTTCACATGACACCACTAGAAGAAGTACACCACAACTTAAATAACAATCTATTGAATCTTCCTCAACACAACTCTACTACTAACAACAAGACTTCTCCCATGTCCTCAAGAACAAAACGAACTACTCACAAGACATCATATGGATAATGATGAGAGATGGAATCATGATGTATAACAATCTGAACATAAACAATAATTCAATGGTTCACTCAATAGCATCAACTACAAAGAGTAATAAACACCGGGAAAGTTTCCCCTATGAACTAATGCAAGATTCAACGCAATTGTTACAGCAATATGGAGATGGTGATGAGGGTGCTGATGGTGATGATGGTGGTGATGATGATGATGATCCCGATGAAGTCCAGCTTGATGGTGGTGTTGATGGCGACGATCTCCCCTCTCTGGGAAGGAATTCCCCCGGTAGAAATCTGTCTACCGGAGAGATCTTTCTCTCTTGGTGTTTTTCGCCCCGCAGAGGCGGCGGAATCTTTCTGTGGTCGCTCCCCGAGTCTTAGGGTTTCAGGAGGATGATATTCGCCAGAGGGAGAGGCTAGAGTAGGCCATGGTGGCCACACCACCTCCTGGCGTGGCCTAGGGTTTCCTGCGCCATGGGGTGGTGTGGGCCCCCTGTGGCCCATCTCCACTCCATCTTCTGGCATCCTTAGTCTTCTGGAAAAATAGGATTTTCCGTATATTTTCCCGGATTTTCCGATCTTCGCGAATTTTGCCTCCAAACAGCACCTTTTCCATCAGAATCCTGACTGCAGCGGTCCATGCTCCAAAAGTCATCAACCATGCAAAAACAGATGAAATAACATAAGTATCACCTCTCAATACGAAATATATCAATTAATAATAGTGAATTAAGACATAGAATAGTGATGCAAAATGGACGTATCAGTCTGCTTGCCTTGTCATTTTGATATGGGGATTCTTCCGTATCATCGGGCAAGGGGTACCCCGTTGGCAGTTCTGTATGATACACATGTAGTTACGATGAGAAGAACTTACCAGTGACTAAACTTGAGTAGCATGAGGAGCGGCCCTCGTATACAAGGGACATGAGATTTCTAACTTATACTTCGTCAAGCATGTACACCATAGTTTGTTCACTTTAACCTTAATCACGTCAAGATGCTTATGATAGGGGCAATGGGAGTTGAAAGCTATAAGTACCATAATTTGGAAGCTCTTTATGAAACTTGAATCTCTGCTTCCTTTTATAAAGGCCTGTCTTCCACCATTATATTGAGTCTCCACCTTCTATCTTTATGCACCTACTTTGAGAGCATAGTGGTCATTCTTAGTTCTATGTACATTGTCCCAAGACTAGTTGATTGATGCATAACTTGATATTGCTTGTTTTAAACTATTTGTATCTAGTCACTCTTATGAACTTTGAAGGTGTCCTATGCATTTATATTTGCTACTCTATGAGGGACAAGCTAAATGCTATTATGCTATGTTTTCTTTATGTGAAACAAACAAACGTCTTGCAAATAATTGTTATTCATGAAACTTTTGTTTGTACCTTTTCATGTTGCATCATTGTTTCTTTGTCTTATTGCTAGAACTTTGTCTTTCATGTTATGATTGAAGTACTATGAGCCTAGCTTTGACTGTTTTACGAATACTTTGATCAAGTCTTTGATGGTGCATGTCACCTCAAAAATTATTCTTTCTTTTTATCACTTACCTACTCGAGGACGAGCAGGAGTTAAGCTTGGGGATGTTGATACATTGCAAATGTATCCATAATTTTTGATGTTCCATGCTTGGTTTTATCCACTTTCTTGTGTTTTGTCCACACTTTGGAGTACTTTTCATATGATTTCTTGGACTAACCTATTAACAAGAGCCACAGTGCCACCTGCCTATTTTCTGCTGTTTTTGGGTCCAGGAAAGTCAGAAAATGAATATTCTCGGAATTGGACGGGACAAAAGCCAAAGTGCCTATTTTTCCAGAAGTCATCAGATGCCAGAGTACGAGACGGAGAGGGGCCAGGGGGCCACCACACCACCTGGCTGCGCGACCCAGCCTAGCCCGCGCCAGGGGTGGTCTGGCCGCCTCCAACACCCCTCGGCCTCCCCTTTCGCCAATAAGATGCCCTCGGGACAAAAAACCTAAGTACCCGATCAAAAATCCACGAAAGAGTCTGTAGCCACCGTCATCTCCATCCCTAGATTGGGAGGGATCTGCAGCTCTTCCCGGCACCCTGCCGGAGGGGGGAATTCACCCTGGAGGCATTCTTCATCATCATGAAAGCCTCCGGTGTGATGCGTGAGTAGTTCATCTCTGGACTACGGGTCCATGTAGTAGCTAGGTGGCTGGTTCTCCTCCTTTGTGCTTTCATGTCTAGATCTTGTGAGTTCCGTTCATGATCAAGATCATCTATTTGTAATTCTACATGTTGTGTTTGCAGGGATCCGATGGATATTGAGATGCTATTTCAGATTGATTATTGGTTCTATCATGTCTTTGTTATTTGTGATCTTGCATGCTTTCCGTTGTTAGTAGCTATCTTGGACAAATAGATGCTAGCAACTCCAAGAGTTAGTATTTATGCTCGATAGTGGGTTCATGCCTCTGGTAATCTGGGGAAGTGACAGAAATCTCTAAGGTACTAGATGTGCTATTGCTACTAGGGAGAAAACAACAATCCTTTGTTCATAGAACAATCATATTGTTTACTTTACACGCAATTCGTAAAGCAATAATATGTTGCTTGCAACTTAATACTGGAGGGGGTTCAGATGATAACCTGAAGGTGGATTATTAGTCATAGATGCAGTTGGATGGTGGTCTATGTATAATGCTGTAATGCCCAATCAAGTCTCAAAGGAGTTAAGATGATTAGTATATGCATGTATTGCTTTCTCGATGTTTGTCGATTGACCCGCTATAATTTGTTCACCCAACATGTTATCTATATTAAGGAGAGCCACCTCTAGTGAACTATGGATCCCGGTCCTTTTCCTTTACATACAATCTACAAACTGTTTACTGCTTTGTGTTTACTTTCTGCAAACTATTACTTCTTTCCATTCGATATGTTTAATCCTTTGTTTTCAGCAAAACACGGTGAGATTGACAACCTCGTCGCAAGTTGGGGACAGAGTTCTGTGGTTGTGTTGTGCAGGTCTCCACGTTGCTACTAGCACCGGTAGTACGCCCTGCCAAGGCTCAGCTAGCAACACCTTTGGGGTGTTTCCTTGCTCCTACTGGTTCGATTAAACCTTGGTTTCATAACTAAGGGAAACTTGCTGCTGTGCTCATCATACCTTCCTCTTGGGGTTCCCAACGAGCTCTACATCAACACCGAGCCATCAATATTCATTTTATGACTTTCCTGGAACCAAAAACAGCAGAAAACAGGCAGTTGGCACTCTGGCTCTTGTTAATAGGTTAGTCCAAGAAATCATATGAAAAGTACTCCAAAGTATGGAAAAAACACAAGAAAGTGGATAAAACCAAGCATGGAACATCAAAAATTATAGATACATTTGCAATGTATCAAAGGTTGGTTTGACAAATGAAACTTATCGATCTTCAAGATACTACCCAAATTTAGTTTGTTCAAGTTGTTGGACATTCATCCTTGATCTCAGCCTGTTTCTTCGAGGTCTCTCAAGCATCCGCTTGATAGATGATCTGATATACATGGAGCCAAATTCGAGCTAGCCAAAGTATGATGAATTGGAAATCGACCTCAATATGCTTCGTCATGGCATGAAACATATGCACAATTCATTGAGAGGATATTGCATCAATGTCCCCTCTGCCATCCCATTTTCAAGGGTTTAATTCAGATCAAGACCAAAGAACACAACAAAACCATCGATGGAGCGTTGAACATTGGCAGAACCATCCCAATATGCATCCAATAAAACATTATGTAAGGCAAATGAGGAGTGACAAATCTAAGACCAATGGAAGAAATTCCCTCCACATACTGCACGATCATTTGGACAACTTCCCTACATACCTTTGTCGGTTTGGAAACTAGCTTATCGTGTTCATGGCAAAGAAGTCGATGTCCAATACGTTCATGGTCACACACTCCAACCCTACAACTGTGCTTTGCTTACTCAATATGTTGAGCTTGTTGCGGAACCCCAAGAGGAAGGAATGATGAGTATAGCAACAAGTTTTCCCTCAGTTATGAAACCAAGGTTATCGAACCAGTAGGAGCAAAGAAACACCTCCAAGGTGTTGTTTCCAACTTGGAATCCTGCACAACACAATCGCAGAACTTTGCCCCCAACTCAGTGAGGTTGTCAATCTCACCAGTTTTGCTGAAAATAAAGGATTAAACGTATTGTGTGTAAGATAGTAATTGCTTGCAGAAAGTAAACAGAAAACAGTAAATACCTTTGTAGATTGATCGTAAAAGAAAGGACCGGGGTCCATAGTTCATTAGTGGTGATTCTCCTTAAGATAGATGACATGTTGGGTGAACAAATTACAGCGGGGCAATTGACAAACATCGAGAAAGCATACATGCATATACTAATCATCTTGACTCCTATGAGATTTGATTGGGCATTAAAACATTATACATAGACAGTAATCCAACTGCATCTATGACTAATAATCCACCTTCAGGTTATCATCCGAACCCCCTCCAGTATTAAGTTGCAAGCAACGAATAATTGCATTAAGCAAAGTGTGTAAGTAAACAATACGATTGTTCCATGAACAAAGGATTGTTGTTTTCTCCCTAGTAGCAACAGCACATCTAGTACCTTAGAGATTTCTGTCACTTCCCCGGATTACTAGAGGCATGAACCCACTATCGAGCATAAATAATCCCTCTTGGAGTTGCTAGCATCTACTCGGCCAAGATAGCTACTAACAACGGAGAGCATGCAAGATCACAAATAACAAAGACATGATAGAATCAATAATAAATCTGAAATAGCATCTCAATATCCATCGGATTCCCGCAAACACAACATGTAATATTACAAATAGATGATCTTGATCATGAATGGAGCTCACAAGATCTAGACATGATAGCACAAAGGAGAAGAACCAACCATCTAGCTACTACATGGGCCCGTAGTCCAGAGATGAACTACTCACACATCACACCAGAGGCAGGCATGGTGATGAAGAAGGTCTCCAGGGTGAATCTCCCCTCTGGCAGGAAGCCGGGAAGAGCTTCAGATCCCTCCTGATCTAGGGATGGAGATGGCGGCGGCTACAGACTCTTTCGTGGAATTTTGATCGGGTCCTTAGGGTTTCTGTATCGGAGGCTTCTTATAGGCGAAAGGGCGAGGTCGGTGGAGTGCTAGGGGGCCCACACCACCCCCAGGCGCGGGCCAGGCCTGACCATGCGGCCAGGTGGTGTGGTCGGCCATAGCCCCTCTCCATCTCATCTTCTGGATATGTGTTCCCCTCGGTGAAATATTGACTTTGGCTTTTGTCCCGTCCAATTCCGAGAACATTCATTTTCTGGCTTTCCTGGAACCAAAAACAGCACAAAACAGGCAACTGGCACTGTGGCATCTTGTTAATAGGTTAGTCCCAGAAAATGTGTAGAAATACTTGATATGTTGCTAACGTATCTATAATTTTTGATATTCCATGCTTGTTTTATATCTACTTTCTTATGTTTTGCCCACACTTTGGAGTATTTTTATACACTTTCCTAGACTAACCTATTAACAAGATGCCACAGTGCCAGTTGCTTGTTTTCTGCTATTTTTGGTTCCAGGAAAGTCAGAAAATGAATATTCTTGGAATTGGACGGGACAAAAGCCAAAGTCAATATTTTACCGGAAGACACATGGAGTCCGAAGGAGAGACGAAGGGGGGGCCACAGGGCAGCCACACCACCCCTTGGCGCGGGCAGCCCTAGGCCACGCCAGGGCATGGTGTGGGCCCCCTATTCGGCCACCGACCTTGCTGCTTTGCCTATAAGAAGCCCCTGGGACGAAAACCCTAAATCAAATAGCCTCCAGCCACAAAAAGTTCCGCAGCGCCGCTGACACCAAAGGGGAGATTCGGGGGACAGAAAGTCTATTCCGGCACCCTGCTGGGATGGGGAATTTCCCCCAGAGCCATCTCCATCGATCTCCACCACCATCTCCATCGCCGTTGCTGATTCCCATGATGATGAGGGATTAGTTCTTCCTCGAGGCTAAGGGCTCTACCAGTAGCTATGTGTTCATCTCTCTCTACGCATGATCATATTGTGACCATGAGCTTTGTAATCAAGTAGATCTACCGTGCTACTCAAGTGCTTTAATAGATCTCTGCTCTCCCCATGTGTGTGAAAGTGACAGCGTGTACACCATGGTGGCACTTAGGCTAGAGATTACAATTCTTGTTATGAGTTATATTTGGAGTTGGATGTTTCTAGGAAATTGTGGTGTTTGTTGGAACCATCTAGAGCTCAAGGTGAAAGTGAGGGGTTATCTAGATGGGGAAAGCGAACTTTGAGGTGTGGTGTTATAGCCCTACCATGGATTAGAGTGTCCAACCGGAGAGTAGTTTAGAGTAGTATCATGAAGAGAAGATATGTATATGAGAGTGTTCACTAGTGAAAGTATGATCCCTAGGCCTTGTTTCTAAGCATTGAAACACCGTTTGCAACTAGATCTGTTACATGTTTGCTTGTTTCCATCTTTATTTCAGTATGCCTTTAGTCTCTTCCACGCCATCAAAGCTATTTTCTGGCACCGTTACCACTTATAATTATCCATACCACTTGTGTTTCACTATCTCTTCGCCGAACTAGTGCACCTATACACCTGAAAAAGTGTATTGGGTGTGTTGGGGACACAAGAGACTTCTTGTATCTTGATTGCAGGGTTGCTTGAGAGGGGATACCTTTGACCACTTCCTCCCTGAGTTCGATAAACCTTGAGTAATCCACTTAAGGGAAAACTTGTTGGTGTTCTACAAACCTCTGCACTTGGAGGCCCAACAACTGTCTACAAGAATAGAAGTGCGTAGACATCAAGCTATTTTTCTGGCGTCGTTGCCGGGGAGGTAAGGTAAAAGGTACTCACATCCTCCGGTGTGAGTGCTCGAAGTTATTTCCTTTAGATTCTGCAATTTTGTCTTTTTGTTTCTTGTTTTCACTAGTTAGGCTTAATGGAAAACAACAATTAGAGAGATTTATAGTATTTATCTTGAGTTAGGACATGAAGTGTTTGAAGAGAAAATTAAAAAACCTATGGAACTTTATTTGCATGCTAATAGCAATGTCGTTAGTATGAATTCTTCGGACACCATTATTGCTAATGCTATGGAAAAGTCTAAGCTTGGGGAAGCTGGTTTTGATGAAAATGATCTTTTTAGTTCCTCAGCTTTAAAAAATAAAATTTGCTCTGATGATACTTTATCTCCCATATGTGGTAATTCTAATGATACTTGTGATATTTTAAATCCACATACTGAAAGCATCCCTTTTAAAATACCTATAAAAATTGTTGAACGTGTTATGAATAACTGTTACTTTGGAGATGGAACTGTCCATCCTGGTGATCATTTAATCTTTATACACGAATTATGCGAGTTGTTCAAGTGTGTAGGTATTTCAATGAACCAAGTTAAGAGGAAGCTATTCCCTTTTTCACTTAAGGGCAAAGCAAGGGAGTGGTATGAGCTACTAGATGATCCTCATCATTTGGAGTGGAAGGAACTTGAATCTCTCTTTTACTCTAAATTTTATCCTCCTCATGAAATTCATAAAGATAGGAATTACATTTATAATTTCCATCCACATGATGGAGAAAGTATTTCCCAAGCATTGGGGAGATTGAAGTCACTAATGCTCAAATGTCCCATTAATGAGCTCCCTAGTAATATTGTTATTAATAATTTCTATGCAAGGCTTTCAGGACATTACAAGGACTATCTAGATACTTGTTTAGAGGGATCCTTCACAAGTAAGGAGTTCAAAGCTAAGTGGGATCTTCTTGAAACAATTCAAAGCAATACCGAAGATTTGGATAACGACAAAGGTAAAGAACCAGGTATAAACTATGAGTATGATTGCATTAAGTCTTTCATTGAAACTGCTGATTTTCAAGAGCTTAGTGCTAAATATGGTATTGATTCTCAAACTCTTATTGATTGTTTTAGAGCCTTTGCTTATGATATTAATGCTCCTAAAGAAAAATGGAACATGTATCATGAACCTTTTAAAGACACTTGCATAGAAAATGAAATTGTTATTAATGATAGCAATAAACATACTCAAACCTCTAAAAGTACTATTTCTTATAAGCATGTTAATTTTTGTGGAATACATAGACCATGTGAGAATAATCAAATTGAAGAAGAATATTGTATCACCCACAGGAATGAAAAAACTAGAACATGGTATAGGGCTCTAAATGATCTTGGTAAAAAAGTTTGTGCCCTCTATCCTTTTATTTGTGAACTTTGCTTTGAAGTGGGTCATTTCAATTTTCAATGCTTAGGCCATAATAATAGCCCTTCTAATCCAATGAGTACTGCAAGTTTGTATTGTGATAACATGATCACTCCTAATCAGCATGATGAACTTACATTATTTTGGGGGTGTGAAGAATTATCAAGAAAAACTTCTTTGGTAGATATGAGTGCTTTTGATATGGATAGCGTCCTGCATGGTTGTCATCTTTATTGTGTTGATAATTGCCACACAAATACTTACATACAAAATATTATAAAAGATGAGATCTTACCAAAATATGACAGGACTAATATGTGTTTTGATCTTATTAATGAAAAGAAGGAATTCTCCAAAGTTTCTTCTATTATCTCTAACGATAAACCAGGGTATATGGAGAAGCTTCGTTTCAAGCCTCTCCCTCCTAAAGAGAAGAAGAAAAAGAAGAAGAGTAGGAGTAAAAGGAGAGAGGAAACGGTATTTTCCCCTAAGCATGTTGCTCCTATAATAGTTTTTGATGAGTCTGAACTCGATGATGTTCCTATGCCTATTACCTATAGTAGTGATCATGATTGGGAAAAGCACACTACTTTTGATATTGAAAATCTCTTCGGTACCAATTCTGAAAATGATGATATTAATAATTTATGTACTATTACTGCTATCCATGTTCCTTCCAATGATGATACGTTTACAAATAAACACACTTTGGAAGATAACTATTCTATTGCTTATGATGATACTATACCTTCAATATATGATGATTGCAATGATGAATATGATATTTTCAGTCCACCTACTATTGAGGAGGAAATTAATTATGATTACAATATGCCTCCTATATTTGATGATTATGGTGATGAGAATAATAATGATAGCTATTTTGTTGAATTTGCTCCCACCACAATTAATAAGAATGACTATGTTTATGTGGAGAGTATTAATTCTTTTATGCATGTGGCTCATGATAAGAATGTTTTATGTGATAGTTATATTGTTAATTTTATTCATGATGCTACTGAAAGTTATTATGAGAGAGGGAAACATGGCTTTATGCATCTCAATAATATTAGGTTTCCCCTCTTTATGTTGAAAGTCTTGAAGTTGCACTTGTTTTGCTTTACTATGCTTGTTTCTTTGTGCTTTCATGACTTGTTTATTTACAAGATTCCTATGCATAGGAAGTGGGTTAGATTTAAATGTGCTTTGAATTTGCTTCTTGATGCTCTCTTTTACTTCAATTCATATTTCTTATGTGAGCATCTTCTCAAACTATCAAGCCTAACTTAAAGGCGTTAAAGAAAAGTACTTATTGGGAGATAACTCAAAAGTTTTAGTTGTGTCTTACAAGTTATTGCTTCGGTAATAACTTCTCCTTATCCTTTTTATTTGCTTTTTGTGCCAAGAGTAACCTCTAATGAGAGAGAAGTAATGCTTGGGAAAGTTGCTATCCCGAAACAGATTTTTGTGCTTCGCTGTAAAAATTCGTGTAAAAACTCTGTGCGTTGTTTTGAGGCACTATTTTTTGTGCTTCTGCCCCAGGTTCTTATCTAACTTTCGTTAGTTCAACACTTTTCCATTTGAGCAACAGAAGGTCTTCGAAAAAATTGGTTTTTACCTGCTGGTCTGTTTTGACAGATTTCTGCCATTATTTGCATTTGCTTCTTGTTGATTCCTTTTTGGGGAATTGAGCTTTTTGAGGGAAGTGCTACAGTATCATGTGTTTTAATGGAAGTTTTATTGGTGTTGAAACTGAACCTAAAGACTTATTATCTTAAGTACACTAATGTTGCTAATAAAAATTGTGTGAAGTTTTGTATGAAGGAAAAAATTTAGGTGTATGGAGAGAATGATGTAATGAGATGAAGAATGGACTAAAGCTCAAGCTTGGGGATGCCACACGTGTCACCCCAAGAAATATTCAAGAGGTACAAGCGTCAAAGCTTGGGTATGCCCAAGGCATCCCCTTCTTCATCAATAAAAATCTCAGGTCTTTCTAGACACTTCGTTTTTATTTGTTTCATGCACTGTTGTGTTGTTCTTGGAGCGTCTTTGTTTTTGTTTTTAGTTTTATTTTGCTTGGTTTGCTGCAATAAGTTGGTTGGATCCCAACACACTTCTTTTGGAGAGATACACACCTCGTTATTCATTGTTTAGAACACTCTAGTTTTCATTCTTATTGTTTTGTGAGTGTTCTCTTTTGCTAGCACTGTGTTTAGCCTTAGTTTTCTTGCGCTTTCATCTTATAACTTTTTAGTTATTCTTTGTGGATTTCTGAGAAAAGATCACTGATCTTTATTTATCATTATCTTTGTGAGTTGTTTCAAATAAGTCGATTGGTGTTGGAAAAGAGTAGGAAGTTCATGCTTAAGTGGTATAAAGGAGCTTGTTTTTGACTGTGACTTAGACTTTACCATGTCATGCTTGATATTGTTTTGGCTTTATGCTTAGTTATTATTGCTGTAGCATGACATGTTATAAACAATTGAGATTTCTTAATGTGCCTTGAAACAATCATGCATTGTTTTAGCATATTAAAGCATAATATTGTGGTATTCTCCTTTAATGCTTTATTTGGGTTGACTTGGCGCATGCTCACACCATGTTAAGACTATACCAAGTCGCCATAGCCTCTATGATCCTTTAGTTTTCGACTTGTAATATCACTTTATGCTTTAATTAATGATGTTTTCTCGCTTTGCATGATTATGGCCATTATTGCTCTCTTAGTTGGTCGCACCCAGTCTTTTGCTAGCCTCCATACCAAGTATGAGTTCCACTCATGCATCCAACTCCAAATAAAACCAAGTTATTCCAAAGAGTCCACCATACCTACCTATTAGCATTTGCTACTCCAAGTATACTCATGTTTTTATCTACCTTCTGAATTAAACTTGTTATGTGAAAATTAGTGATTAAAGCTCTCGTGAACTTGATGGCACACTTTACTTTTCTTGCACCTAATAAACTTGAACCATTGTGTAATCTATGTTGTATATGCTTGCACTTATATGTTGGGGATTAGCAGAACCATGCTGTCATGGGGAACACTTTCAACATTGCACTTGTACATTGTACCTAGTTGATATCATGCTCTTTTGTCTATGGATGCCGTCGGTGTGAAATGAAAGGGGAGCTTGTAAGTCCATGGAGTTATGTATGTGTGTTAGAGAAACGCCTGGGCCGCCGGTCTAATCCATGCCTAATCATGGTGGAAACCTGCAGCGTAACCATAATGAGCAATCTATGAAGCATTCTTCTTATAAAAAAAGAGATAGAGATTGAGAAAAAAAAGAAAAAAAAGATGAGAAAATAAGAAAGAGAAAAAAGCACCATTTTCCCATGGTAAATAAGAAGATTGCTGAGATGCCCGTTGTCTGCTTGCCTTGTCATTTTGATATGGGGATTCTTCCGTATCATCGGGCAAGGGGTACCCCGTTGGTGGTTCTCTATGATACACATGTACTTACTATGACAAGAACTTAATGGTAACTAAACTTGAGTAGCATGAGGAATGGCCCTCGTATTCAAGGGACATGAGATTTCCAACTTATACTTTGTCAAGCATATACTCCATAGTTTGTTCACTTTAACCTTAATCACTTCAAGATGCTTATGATAGGGGCAATGAGAGCTGAAAGCTAATAAGTACCATAATTTTTGGAAGCTCTTTATGAAACTTGAATCCCTGCTTCCTTCTATGAAGGGCCTTTCTTTTACATTTATATTGAGTCTCCACCTTCTATCTTTATGCACAAATCAGGAGAGCATAGTTGCCATTCTTAGTTCTATGTGCATTGTCCCAAAACTTATTGATTGATTCATAATGGTGATATTGCTTGTTCCTAAATTATTTGTATCTAGTCACCCCTATGAACTTTGAAGGTGTCCTATGCATTTATGTTTTGCTACTCCATGAGGGACAAGCTGAATGCCACTATGCTATGTTTTCTATATGTGAAACAAACAAACGTCTTGCAAAGCATTGTTATTCATGAATCTTTTGTCTATG
Organism: Avena sativa; assembly: GCA_916181665.1. NCBI lineage: Eukaryota > Viridiplantae > Streptophyta > Magnoliopsida > Poales > Poaceae > Avena > Avena sativa. Next base: position 449,205,941 of record OV702295.1, on the reverse strand, counting down.
CCTTTTTATGTTACAACATAGTTGCTATGTCTTATTGTTAGAACTATATCTTTCATGCTATGTTAAAGTACTATGATCCCAGCTATCAATGTTCTACATATACTTTGATCAAGTTTATGATGGTGCATGTCACCTCAAAAATTATTCTTTCTTTTTATCACTTACCTACTCGAGGACGAGCAGGAGTTAAGCTTGGAGATGTTGATACGTTGCTAACGTATCTATAATTTTTTGATGTTCCATGATTGTTTTATATCTACTTTCTTATGTTTTGTCCACACTTTGGAGTATTTTTATACACTTTCTTGGACTAACCTATTAACAAGATGCCATAGTGCCAGCTGCCTGTTTTCTGCTATTTTTGGTTCCAAGAAAGTCAGAAAATGAATATTCTCGGAATTGGACGGGACAAAAGCCAAAGTCAATATTTTACCGGAAGACACATGGAGTCTGAAGGAGAGACGAAGTGGGGCCATAGGGCGGCCACACCACCCCTTGGCGCGGGCAGTCCTAGGCCACGCCAGGGCATGGTGTGGGCCCCCTGGCCGGCCATCGACCTTGCCCCTTTGCCTATAAGAAGCCCCTGGGACAAAAACCCTAAATCAAACAGCCTCCAGCCACGAAAAGTTCCGCAGCACCGCTGCCACTGAAGGGGAGATTGGGGGAACATAAAGTCTCTGTTCCGGCACCCTGCCGGGATGGGGAATTGCCCCTAGATCCATCTCCATCGATCTCCACCACCATCTCCATGGCCGTTGCTGATTCCCATGATGACGAGGGAGTAGTTCTTCCTTGACGCTAAGGGCTCTACCAGTAGCTATGTATTCATCTATGTCTCTATGCATGATCATATTGTGATCATGAGCTTTGTAATCAAGTAGATCTACCTTGCTACTCAAGTGCTTTAATAGATCTCTGCTCTCCCCATGTGTGTGAAAGTGACAGCGTGTACACCATGGTGGCACTTAGGCTAGAGATTACAATTACTTGTTATGAGTTATATTTGGAGTTGGATGCTTCTATGAAATTGTGGTGTTTGTCGGAACCATCTAGAGCTCAATGTGATAGTGAGGGGTTATCTAGATGGGGAAAGCGAACTTTGAGGTGTGTTTTTATAGCCCTACCATGGATTGGAGTGTCCAACCGGAGAGTAGTTCAGAGTAGTATCATGAAGAGAAGATATTTATATGAGAGTGTTCACTAGTGAAAGTATGATCCCTAGGCCTTGTTTCTAAGCATTGAAACACCGTTTGCAACTAGATCTGTTACATGTTTGCTTGCTTCCATCTTTATTTCAGTTTGCCTTTAGTCTCTTCCACGCCATCAAAGCTATTTTCTGGCACCGTTACCACTTATAATTATCCATTCCACTTGTATTTCACTATCTCTTCACTGAACTAGTGCACCTATACACCTTACAAGTGTATTGGGTGTGTTGAGGACACAAGAGACTTCTTGTATCTTGATTGCAGGGTTGCTTGAGAGGGGATACCTTTGACCACTTCCTCCCTGAGTTCGATAAACCTTGGTAATCCACTTAAGGGAAAACTTGCTGCTGTTCTACAAACCTCTGCACTTGGAGGCCCAACAACTGTCTATAAGAATAGAAGTGCGTAGACATCAATACTCCAAAGTGTGGACAAAACATAAGAAAGTAGATATAAAACAAACATAGAACATCAAAAATTATAGATACGTTAGCAACATATCAACATCGCCAAGCTTAACTCCTGCACTTGATCAAAGTATTTGTAGAACATTGATACCTGTGATCATAGTACTTTAATATAGCATGAAAGATATAGTTCTAACAATAAGACATAGCAACTATGTTGTAGCATGAAAAGATACAAACAAAAGACGTTTGTTTGTTTCACATATATAAAACATAGCATAGTGGCATTCAGCTTGTCCCTCATGGAGTAGCAAAACATAAATGCATAGGACACCTTCAAAGTTCATAAGGGTGACTAGATACAAATAGTTTAAGAGCAAGCAATATCAAAGTTATGAATCAATCAACAAGTCTTGGGACAATGCACATTAAACTAAGAATGGCCACTATGCTCTCTTAATAGGTGCATAAAGCTAGAAGATGGAGAGTCAACATAAAAGTGAAAGAAATGCCTTCATAGAAGGAAGCAGGGATTCAAGTCTCATAAAGAGCTTCCAAAAATTATGGTACTTATTAGATTTCAGCTCTCATTGCCCCTATCATAAGCATATTGAAGTGATTAAGGTTAAAGTGAACAAACTATGGAGTATATGCTTGACAAAGTATAAGTTGGCAATGTCATGCCCCTTGAATACGAGGGCTGCTCCTCATGCTACTCAAGTTTAGTTACCGGTTGTAGCATCCCAATTGTCTAACAATTGTAATGCTACTTGGTCTAGTAATATAATGCTACTTCCCACATATAATTGTTGCATCATAATTATATCATGCTCATGCCATCATGCCATCTTGCATTTGAGCATCATATAAAACCCTTTTCCATTTGGTTCTTTCTCATATGCATTATTAATTGTATTTGGCTCTTGATAAATTGTATTTGAATCTTGATAAATGCTTGATTCCCAAGTTGAGTTGGGGGCATATCTTTTATTCCAATCCACCACCTTTATTTGTCACCACCTTATAATTCCACCATCCAAATTACCCATGGGCTTTTATTTTCTTTTGGCATTTAATCTAGCTCATGTGGGTTAGGGTGGATCCAGTTCTAATTTCTTTTGCTTGGCCTTTATTCCACATTTTGGCAATGCATGGGAATCATGCCATGTTATATTATTATTGTATTCACAAAATAAAACATGGCAATTAATACTTTGCATGGGCCATGCAACCACCATCATCACTTCTTCTCTTTTGGTTTGTTCTTGGTTTTGAGTGAATCTTTTCCTTGTGAGTTTGTTCTTTCTTCCTCTCACCATCTCCACCTCATCACCCTCAACATCCATGCCATGCATGATCATGTGGGATATCATCCACACCCTTTTCTCCTTTACACATGATCATGCCACCTTAAAGAAAACCCTACACCACCTCTCCTCTCTTCTCAATCTCCATGCCATCACCCATACTTGTGGGATCTTAGGAGCATCCTAGAGTAAACTCTAACCCCTCTATAACCTTTTTCTCTCTAACCCTAGTTTTAGCCTAAATCCTAACTTCTTGCCCTAACCCTCACCTCACCTCCCTCCTCTCACCATACCGAGGCTGGTCTCTCTCCCTCTCCCTGCCAGCAGGACCCACCAGCCCCTCTCTCTCTAACCCGAGACATCTACTCCCTCCTAACCTAGCTCTAACTGAGCCTCTCCTTTCCTTCTCTCTCTCTCGCTGCCATGCTGGCCCCGGCCCGCACCTACCCCGCCTTGATCTCTTCCTGGCCCACCTGCCATGCCCCTACCCTGCCCAGCCGAGCCCAGCTCGAGCACGTGAACGAGGAGGAGGAAAAGGTGGCCGAAGCCACCTTTATCCCTAGCCGCTCCCCCACGGCATCTTCCCCTCTCTCCCTCGCTTTATCCACCACCCCACGCCTCTGCTTCGCCAGATCTACCCCAGGCCTCGCCCTTCTACTCCCACCACCGCTGCTACCCCCTCTCTCCACCGTGCCGTTCACCGTCGGCCTCACCTTCCCCTCCTCGCTCAAGCCGGTGGCGTGGGGAACGTGGTTGCCGGGGAAGACCGTAGCCGTCTTCTGCGTCGCCCAGTACACGCCAACGAGGAGGAGGAGATCCAGGACCACCAGAACCATCGTCGTCCACCGAAACCCTAGCGTCGCCGTTCGCCAGCTCCGTCGACGATCTGCTGCGCCCCGCCACGATCCAACCCCACCGACGACCCGCGGTAAGCCCCGCTTCCTCCTGGACACCTCCCCTCGCTCGTTTACGCGCTGACCTCGCCGGACGATGCGCCGAGCACCCTCGGTGCGGCGGCAGGCGTTGGCGTCTTCCCGTCCCTGTGCCGCGCCACGCCTCACCTAAACCCCCTACACCCTCCTAACACCAAACCCGAGCCACCGCAGCGGCTCTGCCCTCCGCGCGCGCGACCCGCGTCGCGGGATCGAGCCCCGCACCGCGCTCTGTCCTGGTCGAGCATGTTTACCTCATTAGTAATTGCAGAGAAGATCTACAGTGGGCCATGGTCACTTTGCAAATAACCCCCACCCTTTTTCTCTGCTCAACCCGCGCTCCCCTCCGACCCCACCTGTCAGCCTCTCCTGGCCGTTTTGCTAAAAGGCCCCAAGGTTTTCGTAGACCTCAACCCGCGCTCCAGCCTGTACCCACCTGTCAGCCCCTGTGGGTTCAGCCACTGGCACGTGGGCCCATAACCCATAGGTCCCACCTGTCTGCCTCGTGGTCTAGGTAAGCCCGCGGTGAGAAAAGCGATGCGCGCCTTTTCGCCCAATCAGTACGGGTCCCACCCGTCAGTGACTTGGGTTGGATTCGTCTGGGTATAAAAAGTGTTTATGTTTTCTGTTTAACTAAAAACCATTTTTTCTTAATTGTTTAAATTCAAATGCAAATCTGTTTTCAAATAACTTTCAAATTATAAACCCAAATAATACAAATAATATATGTTTTTGAATCGGAAAAATGTGAGGAATTCAAATATGCTATTCAAAATAATGTTTGAACACTTTAAAATTTCGAGATGATTAAAATTACAATAAAATGCCCTTTTCTTAATTATTTAATAACTTTAGTTTTATAACTCCAAATTTGACAAATAATATGTCTAAATCAATCAGCGCGACGAGCCCGTTCTATCTATGCATTCCTTGTTCTGAATTGCAGCATGCATAATATAAATATAAAGTATACAGCAACTTATTTGAGGATAAAATGTGACTAAAACTCAATAAAATGTTTTATTCTTGTATTCCACACCTCACCCATGCCATGCTACATTATTGTCATGCAAATTGTGCATCATTCATCATGGCATGATTGTTTGCTTGTCGCATTTTAATTCTTATGCTTGTGCACTCTATTTATGTTGGCCCTTGTCTGTTTGGTTCTTCTTCGAATAGACGCTGAGCAGGGGATATATCAGGAATCCCAGGAGCACTACCCAGATCCGTCCCTCGCTTCAACTGAGCTGCCAGGCAAGCACTACCACATGCTTGCATACATATAGTACCTATTGCCTCTATCTGATTCTTGCACCATTGAGTCGTGATTGCATTAAATTGAATCCCAAGTACTGCATAGCCTTTACTTTTAAACCCCACTGAAGCTTGTTCCTCCATCCCATGAGCCATTACTACAGGAGTTGCTTGAGCCATGTGGGTCGTAGAACAGCATGTGTAGGGTATGTGAGTGTCTGTTGAACAATGAGGTACCTAAACAACTTAACCTGAGTAGTAATGGGATAACTAATGAAAGTGGCACCGGTGAGCAATATCTGCTATTTGGTTTTTCATGCTCACTTGTGTCCCGTAGGACCCCGAGTACTTGATTCCTGTTCCTTGACTATTCGCACTATCCACATCCGGGAGGCCGTGGACCCCCCTGAGCCAGAGCTTGATTCATTCTTATTTCTTGGGGCCACAATTAGTTTGGGGCTTTATTATTATCCTGTACTTATGCCATGCTTACTGCTTTATTTAAGATTGTGCGAGGAGCACCTGTACTGTTTAAGAATGCAGAATGTTTTCGCGGTATCGACAAGCCCAGTCACACTTTCGGGTTCCCAGTTGTTTACAGCCATTGTCGCAAACCCTGGGTCCGTCTCGGAGCCGGCCAACTTCGTTGCGGGTAGCTTATTGGGGTGGCCCCCTGAAATATTTCTGAATCCTGTGATCGCTTTGTCGTGAATGCCTCGTCGGGTTTTGATTTGGTTTTTCCGAGGTTGATCGAGTGTGTGTTGCTATTTGTGCACCCCTGCAGGGTAAATCTTTCTGAAAGCCATGTCCGCGGTTATGGACGACTTGGAGCACAGTTTCTCGATCATAGACAAGTATAACTAAAGTACCGCTTTTAATTTGACTAAGTACCTGACTAGTAAATAGTGCAACACTTATGGAATGGTTAATAAAACTGCCAACGGATGGGGGGGGTGTTCGTCCGCTTTCTCGTTGGTAAGCGAGAAGGAGGATGGATCTGTTAATTATACGGTTATAACTGTTGTTCTTAATTAACGGACATCCGTCTATCTTTGGTTAGGCAGATGGTCAGCGAGTATCTATAGACTTGTTAGTTATTATCTTTTGCTGCAATTGCGTCACCCCAGGTTATGTCCCCTTTAGAGGCATAAAGACTTGCTGAGTATCCCTAGGGTCTCACACGATAAATTGTTTGATTCAGATGCACATGTATACTCGCAAGATGGATACCGGGTGGAGGAGACGGACGATGTTGGCAACGACCACTCGGTGTAGAGATTCCGGGAACGGGGATCCGTGAGATCTGTGGGCGGGATGTGTTTATTTATGTGGCATCTTATGCCGATTTGCTTCTTATCCGTACTCGGATCTTGTTTTCCGCTTCAACCTGATACTCTGATGTTTGATGTATGAGGAGATATCCTAAACTATTATATCTATCTAGGATATTTGGATCTTGTCGTATGGCGTTGCAATATTTCTATTTCTTTTAGATGGAATGGCTCTGAGGACTGTTGTATGTGGCTTGCATACATACTCATTTGTGTATGTAGTTGATCCCTTCGCCTGCCGATTACGCCGCTCGTTCTTGTCCCGATGTTCTGGAAATGGTTAGGACGGCCGAAAGGTCTACCTGTGAGTGGCCCTTGGCCCCACCGTACTATTTTAACCATTTTCGCTCATCCAGGCATGTAACTAAGAGCGTAATTCACCGAGGTAGTTACACCGGTCAGTTCTTGTCATAGTAAGTACATGTGTATCATAGAGAACCGCCAACAGGGTACCCCTTGCTCGATGATACGGAAGAGTCCCCATATCAAAATGACAAGGCAAGCAGACAATGAGCATCTCAGCAATCTTCTTATTTACCATGGGAAAATGGTGCTTTTTTCCTCTCTTTCCTCTTTTCTCATTTCTTTTTTTTCTTTTTCTCAATCTCTATCTCTTTTTCTATAAGAAGAATGCTTCATAGATTGCTCATTATGGTTACGCTGTAGGTTTCCACCATGATTAGGCATGGATTAGACCAGTGGCACAAGCGTTTCTCTAACACACATACATAACTCCATGGACTTACAAGCTCCCCTTTCATTTCACCCCGACGACATCCATAAACAAAAGAGCATGATATCAACTGAGTACAATGTACAAGTGCAATGTTGAAAGCGTTCCCCATGACAGCATGGTTCTGCTAATTCCCAACGTATAAGTGTAAGCATATACAACTTAGACGACACAATGGTTCAAGTTTATTAGGGGCAAGAAAAGTAAAGCGTGCCATCAAGTTCGTGAGAGCTTTAATCACTAATTTTCACATAACAAGTTTAATTCGGAAGGTAGATAAAAACATGAATATACTTGGAATAGCAAATGCTAATAGGTAGGCATGGTGGACTCTTTGGAATAACTTGGTTTTATTTGGAGTTGGATGCATGAGTGGAACTCATACTTGGTTATGGAGGCTAGCAAAAGACTGGGAGCGACCAACTAAGAGAGCAATAATGGCCATAATCATGCAAAGCGACAAAACATCATTAATTAAAGCATAAAGTGGTATTACAAGTCGAAAACTAAAGGATCATAGAGGCTATGGTGACTTGGGGTAGTCTTAACATGGTGTGAGTATGCGCCAAGTTAACCCAAATAAAGCATCAAAGGAGAATACCACAATATTATGATTTAATATGCTAAAACAACGCATGATTCTTTCAAGGCACATTAGGCAATCTCAATTGTTTATAACATGTCATGCTACAGAAAAAATCACTAAGCATAAATCCAAAACAATATCAAGCATGACATGTAACGCATAGGCCATAGTCAAAATCAAGCTCCTTTTTACCACTTAAGCATGAACTTTTCCTACTCTTTTCCAATCCAAACCAACTTATTTGAAAACTAATGTATGAATGAGGGGGTACAACCAATTTATTCAAGCAAACTAAGCAAACGAAAACCAAAAACAAAAATGAAGACGCTCCAAGAACAACACAACTGTGCATGAAATAATAAAAATGAAATGTTTGAAAGAAAACCTGAGATTTTTATTGATGAAGAAGGGGATGCCCAAGGCATCCCCAAGCTTTGACGCTTGTACTTCTTGGATATTTCTTGGGGTGACACAGGTGGTATCCCCAAGCTTGAGCTTTAGTCCATTCTTCATCTCATTACATCATTCTTTCCCTACACCTGAAATTTTTCTTCAAACAAAACTTCACACAATCTTCATTAGCAATATTAGTGTACTCAAGATAATAAGTCTTTCAGTCCCAACACAAGTAAAACTTCCATTAAAACACTAGATACTATAGCAATTCCCTCAAAAAGCTCAATTTCCCCAAAAAGAACCCCAAAAGGAATCAATAAGAAGCAAATGCAAATAATGGCAGAAATATGTAAAAATAGACCAGCAGGTAAAAACGATTTTTTCGAAGACCTTCAGTTGCTCAAATGGAAAAGTGTTGAACCAACGAAAGTTGGATAACAACCTAGGGAAGAAGCACAAAATATTCTAGCTCAAACCGACGTACAGAGATTTTTCACGATTTTTTACAGCAAAGCACAAAAATCTGTTTCGGGACAACAACTTTCCCAAGCATTACTTCTCTCTCATCAGAGGTTACTCTTGGCACAAAAACCACACAAAAATGATAAGGAGAGGTTATTACTGAAGCAATAACTTCCAAGACTCAACTAAAACTTTTGGGTTATCTCCCAATAAGTACTTTTCTTTAACGCCTTTAAGTTAGGCATAAGAAGCAAGAAAAGAATCAAGTATTCTCAAATCAAGAAGCATTAAGATTGATACCAGAAATATCTTGAACAAGGCAAGGTATCTCATCCAAATAGGTTCTAGAGGATCCTCTCTCAATGCTCTTAGGTTCATTATTTTCATCAAACGGGTTTTCAGGAACAATCCAAGCAAAATTCTTTTCTAAGACTTCATGCATTCCTAAAAGTTTAAAAGGTATTGGTATCTTAATTTACTCCCCATTAGGTTCGGTTTTGTCCATCTTTTCTCGTGTACCAATAACATCTACACATGAGCCTAGCATATTAAAACGATCGAAGACCTTTCTAGCTTCTTTAGCAACATCATAGAATTCTTTAAGCAAAGTCTCTAGGATAAATTCTCTCTTTGTAGGGTCCTCAATATCTTTAAGTTTAAGAAACATTATTTGCATTATGCGGTTAATATTAACAAACCTAGCTTCCAACATGTGAACTAAAGAAGCTACAGCAATTTCATAATTTGGAGCAAGTTCTGGAAGGGATCTATCCTCAATATCCTCATGCTTACTCACATGATTAAAGAATTCTTCAATATTATCTTTTCCAATTATATAGCCACTACCTATTGCAAGGTATTTTAGGGTGAACTTGGGGATCAACATGGTGAGCTAAGAACGAGGAAACAAAAAAAATTATGTTTTTGATAAAGAAAGCAAACTAGTACAACTATTTTTTTGTAATTTTGATAAAGAAACAAGCAAACAAAGCAGAAATAAACAAAACAAAACAAATAAAACAAAGTAAAGAGATTGGTTTTGAGGGACTCCCCTTGTGAAGATGTCCTTGACTCCCCGGCAATGGCGCCAGAAAAAGTCTTGCTTACTCAATATGTTGAGCTTGTTGGGGAACCCCAAGAGGAAGGTATGATGAGTATAGCAACATGTTTTCCCTCAGTTATGAAATCAAGGTTATCGAACCAGTAGGAGCAAGGAAACACCTCCAAGGTGTTATTTCCAACTTGGAATCCTGCACAACACAATCACAGAACTTTGCCCCCAACTCAGTGAGGTTGTCAATCTCACCGGTTTGCTGAAAACAAAGGATTAAACGTATTGTGTGGAAGATAGTAATTCCTTGCAGAAAGTAAATAGAAAAACAGTAAATAGCTTTGTGGATTGATGGTAAAAGAAAGGACTGGGGTCCATGGTTCACAAGTGGTGATTCTCCTTAAGATAGATGACATGTTGGGTGAACAAATTACAGCGAGGCAATTGACAAACATCGAGAAAGCATACATGCATATACTAATCATCTTGACTCCTATGAGATTTGATTGGGTATTACAACATTATACATAAACCGTAATCCAATTGCATCTATGACTAATAATCCACCTTCAGGTTATCATCCGAACCCCCTCCAGTATTAAGTTGCCAGCAACATATAATTGCATTAAGCAAAATGTGTAAAGTAAACAATACGATTGTTCTATAAACAAAGAATTGCTGTTTTCTCCCTAGTAGCAACAGCACATCTAGTACCTTAGAGATTTCTGTCACTTCCCCAGATTACTAGAGGCATGAACCCACTATCGAGCATAAATACTCCCTCTTGGAGTTGCTAGCATCTACTCAGCCAAGATAGCTACTAACAACGGAGAGCATGCAAGATCACAAATAACAAAGGCATGATAGAATCAATAATCAATCTGAAATAGCATCTCAATATCCATCGAATCCCCGCAAACACAACATGTAAGATTACAAATAGATGATCTTGATCATGAATGAAGCTCACAAGATCTAGACATGATAGCACAAAGGAGAAGAACCAACCATCTAGCTACTACATGGGCCCATAGTCCAGAGATGAACTACTCATGCATCACACCGGAGGCAGGCATGGCGATGAAGAAGGCCTCCAGGGTGAATTCTCCCCTCCGGCAGGGTGCCGGGAAGAGCTTTAGATCCCTCCCGATCTAGGGATGGAGATGGCGGAGACTACAGACTCTTTTGTGGAATTTTGATCGGGTCCTTAGGGTTTCTGTATCGGAGGCTTCTTATAGGCGAAAGGCTGAGGTCGGTGGAGTGCCAGGGGGCCACACCACCCCCAGGGCGGGCTAGGCCTGGCCGCGTGGCCAGGTGGTGTGGCCGGCTTCTGGCCCCTCTCCGTCTCGTCTTCTGGCTCCGTGTTCCCCTCGGTGAAATATTGACTTTGGCTTTTGTCCCATCCAATTCCGAGAATATTCATTTTTTGGCTTTCCTGGAACCAAAAACAGCAGAAAATAGGCAACTGGCACTGTGGCATCTTATTAATAGGTTAGTCCCAGAAAATGTGTAGAAATACTCCAAAGTGTGGACAAAACATAAGAAAGTAGATATAAAACAAGCTTGGAACATAAAAAATTGTAGATACGTTAGCAACGTGTCATGCTTTGTTACATAAACAATTCTTTATCAATAAGTATGTCACCAACTTCACCAGATAGTTTCTCATTGACTGCTGTTGGCGGGGAGTGAGCACTTGCAACTATTCATGTTTGCTTATTTTAAGGAGAGAACTTGCATAATTTTCTAACTATGAGTTAGCCAAATGAATTGTGAGTAGCCTCATTGCCATGGAACTATTGCAGGTATATATCCAAGAGGTCCTTTACCTGGAAAGGCTGGCAAGGTCAATAGAACATCCATATTCAACATTGTGACTTCAAGTTTGGTCCATACCTTAATTTTATCACTATAAGTACTAATATGAATTAGCGTGTCCACTTCTTAGGAAATAATTTTGATTTTCTATTCTCTAAACGATTAAAAGTGGAACTTTCTGAAGCAAATTGATGGAAAATTATTTTGGTAATTGTTCCTCTATTTTTGTACATATATTATACGATATTTCAAATTTTATGTAGGAGTTTTGAAAATTTACTATTTTCTAAATGAATTTATGTGCAATTATTCAAAGTAAGTCTAATTTTAACTACAAGTATGTGAAGGTTAAAAAATAGTAAGCAATTACATTCATGTACATATGAAAAAACATAGGGAATATCTAGTAGGAAGATGCAAATTTTGAATGCTTGTTATGGAAAATTATGACTAGTACTTGGATGACATTTTGCATAAAATTAAATTGTAGGTAAAAATTGTCATAAAAAACTAAAACTTGGTATGGATTCATAGTTCGAAAATACATGCTTGAGAAAATTGACTCATCAGAATATACGCTTTATGGTATTCTACCGTAAGGACCAAGTTTATATCCACAAAACAAAAAGATTAATCATGATGACTTCAAATTTGGTCCACGACATCAGTTTACCATCTTAACCACAAATAGAATTAACATTGCCACTTGTTATGACATTATTTTTGACTCTCAGTTTTTAGAATGGCTCGAAAGGGGATTTTTGTGAAGAAAATTGCAAAAAAAATATAGTCACACATATGTTTTCTATATACATATTTGAATTTTGGAACGAGTTACAATTTTATCTACAATACAAGAAATAAGGTACAAGATATGAATAATGATAATAAATATTATTTACCTATACAAGTAGTTGGGAAGATCCAAAAGGAAGTTGACAAGTTTGAACGTATGCAAAATGGTCCAGTAGTCTTGAATAAACTAAAGTAATACACCCTCTCGAGTCACTTATTTCCGTGCGGAGTGCGTATTTATGACCGATAGTCAGAGTGCGTAGTCTTGAATAAACTAAAGTAATATTGGCTCATGCAAGTCAACAAGGTGGTCCCTACAGTACATTTTGCATCTAAGTCCTTTTGCTATTTTGGATTTAACCGCCATCGGAGGAGAGGATTTAACCGTCCACACGACCCCAGCCCCCGACCGACCTACCCCTCGTTCTCCTCGACTCCTCCCGATCGGTGTCTCTTGGTCCAAGATTGCACGAGGGAAAATCAGGGGAAGGATCATGACAACTTTTCCTACATGCTATATGCGGAACGACGTGGAGGCCAAGATCGTTGCTGTCCTATACCTGCACTAATTGACCTGTTACCAGCAAGCAGCCATGGCAACTACTCCCTCCGTTCCAAAATATAAGATGTTTTAGCTTGTTGAAGAGAGTGTATCTAGACCCCTTTTAGTGTCTAGGTTCACTCCAAATCTAAATGAACCTAGACACTACACTAGTAGAAAATGGGTCATTGATTCGGGCCACTAGTCCCGGTCGTGGCTGGAGCCGGGACTAATGGTCCGAACCAGACGGCCCGAGGAGGCCGAGGCACTTTGTCCCGGTCCTTAAAGAACCATTAGTCCCGGTTTGAGATACAAACCGGGACAAATGGGTCTGGGCCGGCGCACGTGCTCCTGGCAGAACCTTTAATCTCGGTTTGTATCTCAAACCGGGACTAATGGCCTGGCCCTATATATATGCACCCAGCCCTCCACTCTCTCCTGTTTTTTTCCTATGTGAGAGGTGGGTATAACTTTGTGCTAACTTTTTTTCTTCATATGCACTAGAGGTGTTCGGTGAAATGCCTATTAGAGCGATGCCACTTGAGTTCACACAAGACAAAATATGATATGAGGTGCCAGAGCGACACTTAAGGTTTCTCCTCTTTGTTTTGAAGTGTCCTAAAAGGTTAGCAACTATTTTCTCGTTTTGACTGTGCGGTACTAATTTAAGCATCGTGATTGCGTTTGATATATATGCATGCTTGTATGATGCAGATGAGCCACCCATGGATGTACGGTGACCGACGCTCTGACGCTTACAGACAAGGCATGCGTTCTTTTCGCCTTGTGGCCGAGGCGAACAAGCGGCAGGATGGTTTTATGTGTTGAATGTCGGAATGAGCAGGCTCACACTTCCTCAAGAGTCATTCAGAGCCACCTGCTTCGGTCCGGTTTCATGTTCGGCTATAATGTTTGGACCAAGCACGGAGAAAGAGGGGTTATGATGGAAGACGACGATGAAGAAGAAAACGATGATGACAACTACCGATCTATGTTCCCTGAATACGATGATATCGCAGTTGAAGATAATGAAAAAGAAGGGGGTGAAGAACGGGAACCAGATGAGCCTGTTGATGATTTTGGTCGGGTCATTAGTGATGTAAGGCGAGACTGCGACACAGAAAAGGAGAGGTTGCAGTTCGAGCAGATGTTACAGGACCACAACACGTTGCTGTATCCAATTTGTGAAGATGGCCAGAAGAAGCTGGGTAGCACACTGGAATTGTTGAAGTGGAAGGTAGAGACCGGTATGACTGACTCGGGATTTGAAAAGTTGCTGGTAATAATGAAGAAGATGCTTCCAAGAAATAACCAATTGCCCTCTAGTACGTACGAAGCAAAGAAACTTGTCTGCCCTCTAGGATTAGACGTGCAGAAGATACATGCATGCCCTAATGACTGCATCCTCTACAGCGGTGAGAAGTACAAGAATATGGATAAATGTCCGGTATGCACTGCATTGCGGTATAAGATCAGAAAAGATGACCCTGGTGATGTTGAGGGCGAGCAGCCCAGGAAGAGGGTTCCTGTCAAGGTGATGTGGTATGCTCCTATAATACCACGGTTGAAATGTTTGTTCAGAAATAAAGAGCATGCCAAGTTGTTGCGATGGCACATGGAAGACCGTAAGAAAGACGGGATGTTGAGGCACCCTGCTGATGGTCGGCAGTGGAGAAAAATCGAGAGAGACTTCCCAGACTTTGCTGGTGACGCAAGGAACTTATGGTTTGGTCTAAGTACCGATGGCATGAATCCTTTTGGGGAGCAGAACTGCAGTCACAGCACCTGGCCCGTGACTCTATGTATCTAAAACCTTCCTCCTTGGTTGTGCATGAAGCGGAAGTTCATTATGATGTCAGTGCTCATCCAAGGCCCGAAGCAACCCGGCAACAACATTGATGTATACCTAAGGCCATTAGTTGATGAACTTCTACGGTTGTGGGCCAAACCAGGTGTACGTGTGTGGGATGAGCACAAATAGCATGAATTTGACCTACAAGCATTGATGTTCGTAACCATCTATGATTAGTCTGCTCTTAGTAACATTTCAGGACAGACGAACAAAGGATACAATGCATGCACGCACTGTTTAGATGAGACTGAAAGTATATATCTGGATAAATGTAGAAAGAATGTGTACCCGTACAATCGTCGTTTTCTTCCACCCAGTCATCCCTTAAAGAAGAAAGGCAAGCATTTCAATGGCAAGACAGAAACCCGGACGAAACCTGTCCCCCGTAGTGGTGCTGATGTATTTGGTATGGTCAAGGATTTGGATGTAATCTTTGGAAAGGGTCCTGGAGAACAACCTGTTCCGAAAGACCCCATTACCGGACACGCACCCATGTGGAAGAAGAAATCTATATTTTGGAAGCTACCCTATTGGAAAGTGCATGAGGTTCGCTCTGCAATCGACGTGATGGACCTGACGAAGAATCTTTGCGTAAATATTCTAGGCTTCCTGGGCTTGTATGGGAAGTCAAAAGATACCCCGGCAGCATGGGAGGACCAGCAACATCATAAAGGACGAGATGGCAAGCATCCAGGGCAGTTTCAAGGGCTTGCCAGCTACGCTCTTACCAAAGAAGAGAAGGAAATCTTTTTTGAAGTCCTTTTCAGTATCAAGGTCCCGTCTGGCTTCTCGTCGAATATAAAGGGAATAGTAAATATGAAAGAGAAAAAAATTCGAAACCTAAAGTCTCATGACTGCCATGTGCTTATGACGCAATTGCTTCCGGTTGCATTGAGGGGAATTCTACCAGAAAATGTTCGACTAGCCATTGTGAAGGTATGTGCATTCCTCAATGCAATTTCTCAGAAGGTAATCGATCGAGAAAGTCTATCAGGGTTACAGATTGATGTGGTCCAATGTCTAGTTAGCTTCGAGTTGTTGTTCCCGCCATCCTTCTTCAATATTATGACGCACCTCCTAGTTCACCTAGTCGAAGAGATTAGAATTCTCGGTCCTGTGTTTCTACACAATATGTTCCCCTTCGAGAGGTTCATGGGAGTCTTAAAGAAATATGTTCATAACCGTGCTAGGCCAGAAGGAAGCATCTCTAAGGGCTATGGAACAGAGGAGGTCATTGAGTTTTGTGTTGACTTTCTTCCTGACCTTAAGGCGATTGGTGTTCCTGAATCTCGGTATGAGGGGAGGATGACTGGAAAAGGCACACTAGGAAGGAAATCAATGGTATGTAGGGACGGGCATTCTTTCACTCAAGCACACTACACAGTTCTACACAATTCCACCGTGGTGGCTCCGTATATCGAGAAACACAAGAATATTCTACGCTCCGATAACCCGGGGAAGCCCGAAACCTTGATTAAAGGGGAACACGAGAAGAATTTTGGCAATTGGTTGCAGACACATCATGAATAACACCACTGTTGGAGATGAGTTATACTCGTTGGCCAGGTTACCATCTTCGACTATATGTACTTTCCAAGGGTACGAGATAAATGGGAATACATTTTACACGATCGGCCAAGATAAAAAGAGCACCAACCAAAACAGTGGTGTCCGCTTTGATGCAACAGATGACAATGGGCAGATTGACACATATTATGGGTACATAGAGGAGATATGGGAACTTGACTATGGCCCTACTTTTAAGGTCCCTTTGTTTTGGTGCAAATGGGTCAAGCTGATAGGAGGCAGGGTACATGTAGACGAAAAGTACGGCATGACAACAGTGGATCTCAACAATCTTGCGTACATGGATGAACCATTCGTCCTAGCCAACGATGTGGCTCAGGTTTTCTATGTGAAGGACATGTCTACCAAACCGAGAAAAAGGAAAGATAAGCAAAAGAGTACAGAATACGATGAGCCAAAGCGCCACATAGTTATTTTAGGGAAAAGAAACATCGTGGGAGTGGATGACAAGACAGACATGTCAGAAGATTACAATAAGTTTCATGAAATTCCGCCCTTCAAAGTGAAAACTGACCCAAGCATCCTGTTAAATGATGAAGATTCTCCATGGCTACGGTGCAGAAGAAAACCATAACACTAGATGTTGGTGATGTGTAATAATGTATTAAACCTTTTATTTGAGACATAAATCTATGTAATTAAACCTTTTATTTGAGACATAAATCTATGTAATGTATTAAACCTTTTATTTGAGACATAAAGGTCCCCTTTCATGTAATACATCTTGCTCAATCAAACTAGACGTTCTGAGCCGCGGTAGGTGATCACACAAAGAGAAGGAACCATCACAAGAGAAGGAACCCACAAACACTAAGGATACATAGCACAACTGAAAATTAAGAAACATGCCTATTGGTTGGAGTGATTCAGTCATGCTCCTGCCTAGCCCTGTAATACGCGCCACTGTAGTCGTCGTAGTCGCCGGCACCGTCGTTGCTGTCATCTTCGGGGTCGCCGTAGTCGAACCTTGAAGGTTGGGCACGCGTGGGCTGGATTTGAGGGTACCGCAGGCGGGGGTTATTGCCGGTCGTGTTGTAGGCCATGACACTCTGGAGAGTCCGGCTGCGCCACCACAGCCGACGGCTGGCCTCATTGAAGTTCGAAGGAGGTGGTCCGTCCTCCTCGTGCCTGGCGAGCGCCCTCTCACGCCGATTGATGAAGAAGGCTTCCCAAGTCGGGAAATAGTTGGGATTCCTCCGCTGCTCTGGCGTGAGCTCGAGGTAGTAGTGGTTCGTGATGGCCATCCGGCGCTCAACACCTAGAGGGACAGGAGGGACCGGCACACCTCCGGCGCTCAGCATCCAGCCGGTGGGGACCTGGTAGCCCGGTGGGCAGGGGTAGTTCGAGGCGCAAAGCGCCTCCGCCTCCCGGATGGTTAGAGATACGATGGAAGCCATGGGAAGAGAATGATGAGTCTAGATGTGATATGTAAATGGAGGCCAAGTGTACATATATATACTGAAAAAATGGCGGGAAGACAGAGGTGGGAACCGGTGGAAAGCGCGGGAACGCAGTGGCGCGAGAAACTTTCATCCCGGGTGGGGGCTCAAACCAGGACAAAAGATCGGGGGCCTTATCTGGGGGAGGCTTATCTGGGAGGGCCTTATTTGGGGGGTGGCTAACCTTTAGTACCGGCTGGTGGGTGCAACCGGGACTAAAGGTGGTTTTTGTGTCATCTAACAAAACTGTCGATGGGATAAGGACGCGTGGGTAACCTTTAGTACCAGGTGGGGGCTCAAACCGGGACTAAAGCTGTCGGTAGGATAAGGACGCGTGGGTGGACGCACTGCTCGATGAGATAAAGCATGTAGCGCACGACGCCCTGTCGGAGGAAGAAGACAAAGTAGAAGCGGCGTCGTGCCTATAAAAGGAGCATCGATACGCCATGGCAAGCAACTCAACAAGCCAACATGGATGGAGAGTTTCATCCCCATGGATGGAAGAAAGGGTTGGGAAATCTCCCATGGCGGAACTTCTTTTAGATGCCCTTGGTGCACACGCCCTATGGCATCTTCGGAAGTTCCGCCTCGGAAAATATTTTCCTGCTAGCCCGTGAAAGACTCCATCTCCGCCTCCCTGGGGTTAGAGGTATGGTGGAAGCCATGGGATAGAGTGGAGAGAGGCGGCGGATATGAGTCTAGATATGCTATGGCAACGACCAAGCCAACATGGATGGAGAGTTTCATCCCCATGGATGGAGGAAAGGGTTGGGAAATCTCCCGTGGCGGAACTTCTCGAAGATGCCCTTGGTGCACACGCCCTATGGCATCTTTAGAAGTTCCGCCTCGGAAAATATTTTCCTGCTAGCCCGTGAAAGACTCCATCTCCGCCTCCCTGGGGTTAGAGGTATGGTGGAAGCCATGGGATAGAGTGGAGAGAGGCGGCAGATATCACTAAAAACCCTAAACCCTAAACCCTAAACCAAAAACCCTAAACCCTAAACCAAAAACCCTAAACCCTAAACCCTAAACTAAAAACCCTAAACCAAAAACCCTAAACCAAAAACCCTAAACCCTAAACCAAAAATTCTAAACCCTAAACCCTAAAGAGGCTACGATCCGGAAGAGAACGGACGGGAAGAAAATGGGCAGGAAAAAATAAGGCGGGGTAGACGATCCGGGGCCCCCGGTCTAGGGTTTCACCGAAGGAAGACCACCGGAGCGTCGGAATTACATGAAAATGGCAAAATGGTTAATAGTTTGACTAGTTAGAATAATTATTTTATAAAACAGAAAATTGATTTGAATCACTTATTCAAAAATATGCAAAATATAATATTTAATGCATTTTTAAAATGAAAATGGCAAAATGGTTAATAGTTTGACTAGTTAGAATAATTATTTTATAAAACAGAAAATTGATTTGAATCACTTATTCAAAAATATGCAAAATATAATATTTAATGCATTTTTAAATTGAAAATGGCAAAATCGTTATTAGTTTCACTAGTTAGAATAATTATTTTATAAAACAGAAAATAGATTTAGATTACTTAAATTCAAGAACTTTTCATGTTGAAATTTTTCTCAAATTCATAAGTATGCAAAAACTATAAAATTCAAATGTTTAAAACAGAAAATTGATTTTTTTTAAACAGGCGCGCCCCTGGGATGAAAATTTTGAAAAAAAGGACCTTTAGTCACGGTGCGTGCTACACACCGGGACTAAAGGTGTGGCGTTGGCATGCGCGCTTTGGGCGGTGCCCAAAACCTTTAGTCCCGGTGCGTGACACGCACCGGGACTAAAGGAGGGACCTTTAGTCCCGGTTCGTATAACGCACCGGGACTAATGACCCTTTAGTCCCGGTTCGTTATACGGACCGGGACTAAAGGTCCCCCACCTATATATATTCTCCCCACGCGCCCCTTCTTCTCCCCACGTAGAGAACACCCACGCGCGCGAGGACGACGAATCGACGCCGGCAGGCTGCCCGACTCGCTCTCTGGCCGCCACCACCCCAACCACCGTCGCCGCCACTCACTCCAGCCGCCACCGCTGCCGCCACTGCAGCCGCCTCGCGCGCGCCCCCAGCCAGCAGGGGTATACCGGCCTGCCTCCCCTTCGCTCCCCCGTTCGGCCGGCTACGCGGCGGCGCGGCGCTGCTGGCCACTGTGGGCGAGCAGGCCAGGCCGGCGACAGCCGTGCATGCCGGCGGCAGTGCGCGCGATGCGGCCAGGACGGCGCCCCCGGCCAAAGTTCTATTTTTTTATTTTGTAGTAGTTAATTGTAATGATATTTTATAACATTTAGTAGTTAATTGTAGTAGTTAATTGTACTAGTTGTTTGTAGTAATTGTAATAGTTAATTGTAGTAGTATTTTGTAGTAGTATTTTGTAGTACTAATTGTAATGTTAATTGTAGTAGTATTTTGTAGTAGTAATTGTAATAGTTAATTGTAGTAGTTAATTGTAGTAGTATTTTGTAGTAGTTAATTGTAGTAGTTGTAATATTTAGTTGTAATAGTATTTTGTAGTATATAGTTAATTTTATTTTGTAGTGTAATATTATTTAATTTTGTGTGTAATATTATTTAGTAGTGTAATAGTAGTGTTAATTGTAATATTATTTAGTAGTTGTAATATTATTTAGTAGCTAGTGCTCGCGGGCCCCCGGACTTAGGGTTAGAGTGGTGGTGCTCGCGGGGCCCCGGACTTAGGGTTAGGGTGGTGGTGCTCGAGGGCCCCCGGACTTAGGGTTAGGGTGGTAGTGGTCGCGGGCCCCCAGACTTAGGGTTAGGGTGGTGGTTCTCGCGGGCCCCCGGACTTAGGGTTAGAGTGGTGGTGCTCGCGGGCCCCCGGACTTAGGGTTAGGGTGGTGGTGCTCGCGGGCCCCCGGAGATAGTGTTAGGGTGGTGGTGCTCGCGGGCCCCTAGACTTAGGGTTAGAGTGGTGGTGCTCGCGGCCCCCCGGACTTAGGGTTAGGGTGGTAGTGCTCGCGGGCCCCTGGACTTAGGGTTAGGGTGGTGGTAGTGCTCGCGGGCAGCCGGGTGGTGGTGCTCGCGGGCCCCCGGAGTTAGGGTTAGGGTTAGGGCATCACTAGAATTTTGCTATTGTTTAGTATTATTGTAGCAAATTGCGTGTTCATATTATTGTTTAGTATTATTTTATGCAGCAATATTGAATGAAAAATTTTATTGTGTGCATTTTGTAGAAAACTATGGATCCAATCCAGAGAGACCTAGCACAGGAAGAAATTCTCGAGGATATGATCAACGACACCCCCCATGTTGATCCACCTGAATCTCCGTCGATTTATCTTAACCCCTCCGGTGAGGGAGAGGAGGTCGATTGAAATGATCAAGGAGGAGCCGACGGCTCTAGTGGTGGAGAAGCCGACGGCTCTGGTGGTGGAGAAGCCGACGGCGAGGTATATATATGAAGTCTGGTGATCAGTAGATGCATTAACTGAGTTGTATATATATATAAATTGACGAATGTTTCTTCTCTTAGGCCTCCACATTGAGCAAAAAATATTCCAAACGAGGCCCGGCCAAAAAGTTGGATGCATCTACGCGTTATACAATTACGCGGGTATCACCACGGGGTGAACCGGTGGAACCCGAAAAGGCTAAAACTGTATTTAAACAACAATGCGGAGTTATGGTTAGGGATCGCATCCCGATCACCGTTCGAGAGTGGAATAAGACGAAAGGGGCGAAAGAGGGTGAGTATGTCGCCGACAGGTGCAAAGAGGGTCTTTGGAATGACCTCATGACACATTTCACCCTGCCAGAATGTGAGGATGATGCCGACACAGCTGCATTGAGGAAGAAAGTCAAGCAGTGGACTCTTACGAAGATGGCCAAACTATTCAAGAACTGGAAGAAAGCATTATGGTAAAAGTATCAGAAGACGAAGAAGACTCCTAAATTTGAATGTTATCTAACGAAGCAGTAGGCTAACTGGGATGCATTTGTGAAGTACAAGGAGTCTTAACCTGCTATGGAAATGTCGGAAAAAAACAAGAAAAATGCCGCGATGAAGAAATATCACCATCACCTGGGGCCAGGGGGCTACGCGGCTGCCATGCCAAAGTGGGATGCTAAAGAGAATGAGCTGCTTGCTAAAGGGATCACTCCAGAACCAATACGCGAAGAATGGGATTTGAGGGCAAGGAATTGGTTCCTTGGGCATGGGAGTGAGTATGACGAAAGTACAGGGGACCTTATTTGCAGTGACGGGATTAGGATACCCCGGGATACATGGCAGAAAGTGGTGAAGGAGATTAAAGCGGGGACAACAAAGTTCCGTCCCGATAGAGAGAAAGACTTGCTGACAAAGGTCCTCGGGAATGACGAACGCGGAGGACGTGTACGAGGCCTTGGCCCTAGTTATACGTGGGAGATGGGGTTTCCCAAAGACAGAGATACTTATAGGAGCCGAGAGAGAGCAAAGAGGCGACGGCAGGAGGAGGAGGGAGACAGGTTCACCGAGTTGCTAGGAACACTTCGAATGCATCAGCAACAGATTGACGAACTTTGAGGAGCAGCGCGCCTGCAAGATCCTGTACTCGATATTACCGCCGTCCCATCTCAGCGGAAAAGCAGCATGGCTGAATCGGAGGTCCCTTCCAACGATGCATGTATGGTAGATGGCGGTCCCGGCTACCCCGTGGATGGAATCAAGGAGCAGGCATCTTGTGAGCTCCATCAGAAGGTGAAGAACCTATCCATCAAGGTGGCGGTCGGATGTGCTTTACCTTGTCCACCTGGCGCACGCTGGCATGGCCGTGAGATTCCATCTGGCTATGCTAAAGTTGGTGTGGATGAAATCGCAATGGGGTGGGACTCAATGGAGCTTGACATCCCTGGACCTGAAGGTGAGAGGACACTCGAAGAAGTACTAGGTGGTATCATTCTATGGGACAAGAACAACATCAAGCTTCCAGGCTGGACGTCAAAGCCAACACCGCCTCCGAGTGGTCGCATGTCACTTTCACCTCCATCACCTCCAAGAAGCCCACCCCATGACTACGACCACCACAGCCCGAGTCCATCTCGATCTCCGCCGCAGCCTCCGATTAGTACTAAACGACGCAGGAGCTCAAAACGACAAATGTCGCCCCTCCCAAGAGTACCTCATAAGAATCTTCCTATCAGACCTTGTGATCGTACTAACGAGGAAACCGACATGATCGTAAAGGTCGAATGTGTTGCGCAGCTTCAAAAGAAGAAACCCGAGCCCGCCCTGGTATACACCGAGAAGCAAAAAGCATATGCACTTTCTTTTCTGAACACAAATCGCAATATGACTTGCACCATAAGCCAGATGACTATCGATGCACACTTCAGAAGGAATTGAAGAAGAGCAAATCAAGTAGAAGGGCAAGCAGGAGCAAATCATCAAGTCAAAGTGCAACCGGGAAAAGAAAGGACGTCCCCCAGCTCGAGGAACAGGCCAAAAAATCGACCCCATCCCTCAAGGTGGTATCCTATGACACTCCCCAGCAGGATATGGAAGAGGCTAAGAAGCTTGCGGCCGCTATGAATGTGACTGTTGAGGAATTGCTAGGTTCCCAGGACGACAAGTTATCCAAGGCTCAGGTAGTCCCTACATATGTCCCAGGGAAGCCTCTGGTTAGCTTTGAGCAGTTCCAACAACTGCCAACACAAATGCGGAGTTTACATAAATTGTACTTGAAAGCCGTAAAGGAGGAGAGAATAATGATCGTGGCGAAAGTCCCACATGACTACTACTTCCGAGAAGAAGAGGTCCATGTTGAGTTTCCAGAACTCTTCCAGTTATACACTTTCGACGCCCTCGACAAAAGTCTCATGAGTTGCTATTGTCTGTAAGTTGTTGAATTCATTGTCTATATATAAGATGTTCATTTTTTCAGTTGTTCAGTTCATTCCATGTAATTATCCTAATTATATCCTTTTGTACTCTATTATTATGCAGAATGAAGATCATGGAATGTAAAAGAAGGTCAATCTTCAGTGTTGGGTTCATTGACCCAGATAAAATACATTGTCGGACGCTAAAGGATAAACCCGAGGACACACAGGAAAACCTTCTAAGATTTCTAACGGAGCAAAATTTCTATGACCACATACTGTTTCCTTACAATTTCGCGTGAGTGTCTTACTCTATTGTACACATTCTCTTTTGCTTACTCGATGTTAAGTGTAATTGATGAGTTAATGATGTATATATAAACGTGTACAGTTTCCACTGGATTCTCATGGACATTCAACTTGATAAGGGAAGAGTTGAAGTCATGGACCCATTAAAGAGACCCCTGGAACAGGTTAGTGACATGCAGGACACGCGCCAGAGGTAATTTTCACGCTACAGCGGTCTCTTTCGTTGATTTCCTGAGATATCACGTAATAAATAACTCATTCATTTTCTTTACCGGGTAGGGTTTGGAACCAGTTCAAGTGTGCGGTTACGGGTGACTTTACTGAGAAGCTGACGTTTAAGCCGGTCTCGGTAAGTAGTAGGCGCATCTCTTTACTTCTAGTTTCAATACAATTATGATGATGGATTATTATTTTGATTGAATTCTATTCTCGTAAAGTGCGTGAGGCAGCCACAGGGGACGAATCTATTTGGATTCTACGTTTGCGAGTTCATTCACACGTTTACCAGTGAGCTGAATGATTATAGAGTCGGTGTAAGCAATACATTTATAACATTATTTTTATTACCGTCACTTTTTTTTATCATGATTGATATTCATATTGATCTCCTTTTCTTATATAATTCGAGAAAATGCGGGATCAACTCCTATCACAGCAACGCGTAGTAGCAATTGCTGAAGAACTGGCAGGATTCTTGATGAACGAGATGATAGATGACGCCGGAGAATTTAGTGTGAATAGGCGCCGATGATCCCCGACCGTGTAATTGAATAGACGGGCTCTAGTCCTGATAATTGTGATCTCTATGTGTAACTATCATGTATATATTTGTATGCTCGATCTTAAGAGAAGTTATCTTATGTATGCACGAACATGTACAGTATGTGGTAGCGTAGAAAACTATTTTGAAATGAAAAAAAATACAAATTAAATTATCTGCCGCGGTAGAGAAAGTGCCTAAAATTCTGCCGCGGCAGAGAACCATTTGTCCCGGTTCGTATTACGAACCGAGACTAATGGGGGAGGGGGCACCCAGCATCCGCAACAGCCACGTGGATGTCCATTGGTCCCGGCTGGTAAGAGGGTCGGGACTAGTGGGTGGGCCTTTAGTCCCGCCCGTCCAGTTCCGGTTACCAGGACCGGGACTAAAGCCCTTTACGGACCGGGACTGGAGCCCATTTTTCACTAGTGCTAGAAGCAGTTTAGATACATTCTCTTCATAAAGCTAAAACATCTTATATTTTAAAACAGAGGGAGTAGCTAGGACGGCGCGTGAGGACAGAAGTGCCTGAGCAAGATGTCGCAACTCGCACCTCAAGGGCAAACATACATTGTGTCGATCGATGTGGAGAGGTCGAAGAGTTATACACTTATACTAGCTCTGGAGCTCCATCTCACTTGAGAACAAAGATTACCAAATCGAGCTGGGGAGCTTGCGGGAGCTCCATCGATCGATATCTCCCGTTTTGAGGCTTGCGTGCGGACTCGATGTAATGATTCTTATGAGCAGCTAGCTAGCCGCCTCCTTCTCGATCGATCAGTTAATACATGATGGGAACGTGTGTTGGCAGAGGGCGTGTGTGTGTTGGCCGGTGTAGTGCAGTTAACGGAGGTTGCGTGACAGTGACCTAGCTAGCTACTCCTAGCTACTTGTGCACCGAGCGAGCCACAAGTAGGAGTACTACCGTTAGATCGCCGTGGGAGAATACGCCAAAGGCCTTTACGTGTATTTGTAAATCAGTAGGCGGCAGGGTTTACAGTTTGATTAGGATTTACGACCAGCAATTCAGTTGTACCGGGTCTGCTACAGCAAGTTGTAGAGATTTTTTTTTTTGAGATATAGTATACAGCTATACACATTACACACGCGTATCAGACCAACCGCCAGTTTTTATGTGTTGAGATTGTTTGACATTATGTCCGCAATCTCGGCCGGATTCTACCAGCCATGTGTTTGCTACAAGCCTAGAGCGTCTAGGGTCATTTTATCCCGAGGGCTTTATACACTCTATATATATAATTAGTTTGGGACCAAAGAACATGACAAAACCACCTGCGAAGCACCGACCATTGGCACCACCGGCCTAATCTGCATGCTGGAAAACACTCTGCAAGGTGAAAGGGGATTCAAACAACACTTTTGCTTCGGTGTCTCCCTTCTTTTTAATCTTGGATAACAAAAACTCGATACTAATCCGTTTTGAAGACAGTATGAACCCATCTGAAGTCCATATGGTCCTCTTAGATGTATACTCACTGTACACGTATACTTACGTGCCTACGGAAGGCGAAAATCGGAAGGTATATAGCAGCAGCAACAAAATTTCAAAACATAGCATGCAAAGACGTAGATACGATAATGGAAGGTGGGATCAACCCGTAAGAATATGGAGTAAACCTATATAGAGGTATACATAGCCTGGATATAGGTTTTGACCGATCAAAATAAAACTGTCTACGCAAACTTAAGTTTCGGGGAGTGAGGGGAAAACGGCAAGAGATCCTTTTGATAGCTTCCGAAATGTAACATCTACTATCAGTTTAGATAGGAACCGGCAAATAAACCTTGTCCAGTTTGGATCAGATAATGCATCCCACCAACAAGCGCCTCGGTAAAATAAAGCCTTCCTTATCCATCCGTAAGTAGCACATCCCTAAGTTCCCGCCACCGGATTGGTCGATTGGAGGCTAGCTACAGCTTTGCAGTTCACCATATATATTTACTAAAGAGACCCCTCGCATATATACAACTTGTAAGCGAGAGTTAGTCCCAATGAATTGGGAGCAACCTCGCTGTTGAGAAAGCAGTGTAGTGGGCATCCAAGCACCAGTAGAAAACATGGACACCACATCACTAATTATTAAGCTGTCCGTCAGTATTCACCCCAACGTATAAATATTTTTTAACCAAAAATGTCATCACTGATTGTGGCACAACAGTGTCACCGGTTAGTAGTGACATATACCAATGACACGTCAAATTAAAATTGTACCAGTCAGTGACTTAAGGATGATACGACTAACTAGGCCTAGAGTTTAACCCGTAAGTGGTACGAAGCCATTATTGAATTGATGCGCTAACCATCTAGACGAAAAGTCTGAACTAATATAAAAGATTAGACGTGTATTATATTTTAAACAGCCATTACTGACGGACCCTTGTACGGGTCAACAACGACTTTGTACACTCTATTACTCTATTACTAATGAAGTATTTGTTAGGATTTACATCAGACCTGGCCCCGTGCCGGATCTACTACAGTGGCGACAACAGGGTACAGACTACGGAGGAATATGAATAGATACCATATCCTTCCTCCGTTTTAAAATATAGGATGTTTTAGCTTTGTGAAAGAAGTGCATGTAGACACTTTTAGTATAGATTCATATAGGTTTAGACTGAATCTACAATTAAAATGATTTAGATATATTCCTTTCATAAAACTTAAACATCTTATATTTTCAAACTGAGGGAGTATATACATACACCTATACACTCACGCATAGGAAACAAGCTACATACCAAAATTAGTTTGTTGAAATTGATTGACACACTGATCATCAATCAAGTCGAGGCTGACCAAGTAAACTAGGACGATGCGCATGTCAGCACGCGTGGCGATCGTGCAGCCTGGCTGTGACGGACGGACTGGAACGTGGCAACAACCAGCACATGTGGATGTGTGCGCGTGGCTCAACCGAATGTGTAGTGTGCGTGTACGTGTTCCACACTTGCACCACGTGTGACAAACTCGGTCGGTAATGATTATGATTAATCATGCTTTTGAAGTTACCGGAAGTGGTCTGTCGGTCTCGGCCCCGGACGGCGCCGCGCCAACAAACCTGGATCGCGACGCCACAGCCGCGGAAGCGCTAGCTCAGCTCCGCACGGCACCGCGCCCCGAGCCCGAAGCCGTCGAAATCGCTCGTTCTACCCTAGGCCAGAAGCTCAGTTAACGATCTCCTGGTTAATTATTGGCTCTTTCCTCGAAATTAACCCAGACACGCCGAGCGAGTCTCCCTGATGATTGGTCGAGCTAGCTGCATAAATCAACGAGCTTATTAGCAAAGCCAACTCAAACTCTTTTGTTCATTGTAACGTCGTATACATCTTCCGTACGTAGTACTAGGTCCAACTGAGTTTGCTCCTTGTCCGCCATTATCTCACATGCACGTTGTTGCCCAGTTAGACGTCGTGTGGGACAAGCGAGCAGAAGAGATGGGCATGCAGCTGATTTTTTCGGGTCAGAGCTGATTTTTTGGGGTCAGAGCAGAAGAGATGGCGGTCCCGGGCCCCTGCCAGCTGCAAGATGACCCTTTGGCTAGCCGTAAGGAACAGATGCTGGACATCCGACAGATTGAGCCGGCGTGACCTTCAGCACCCGACGGTATGCCCCTTTCGTGACCAATATGAAGAGACCGTTGATCATCTTTTAATGGGATGCGTCCTAGCCCGCGAGGTTTGGACAACCTGTCTAGGATGGTGGAACAAGAGACATTGGTTGCCGGAGCATGACACCAAGTTTGTTGCCTAGCTACAAGATAGGCGAGGTGACAAGGGTCGCGAGCGCGACCTCTGGACAGGAATCTTCTTGATCTGCTGGACGCTCTGGCGCCACCGGAACGAGGTTGTCTTTCAAGGGGCCGCTCCCTCTGTCGGGGAGGTCATTCAGAAGACCGCTGCGGAGGCGGACCTCTGGAGGACTGCAGGGCTTTTTTGCGACTGTCTAGGACAGGTACATATAGGTGGAGATGCCACGAGTTGTCGCTTAGGACGAGTGTGTTGTCCTTGAGACGGCGTGGATTTGCACATTTGGCGCCTGTGTCATGGTGCGTTGTAAAATTTGGGCTCTTGGCCCTCCTTCTATAAAAACGATACGTCTCCCAGGACGTATCCTTGTTTTTTCATGGTTGACATGACACACAGATTACCATTTAGAATTGAAATGGGGTGCCATATATGGTAGCCTTCACGGACCTCATGGTGGGTGGAGATGATCTTGGACATGCCAGCACATACTCACTGCCCATGAGATAATGGTGCTAATATAATCACATGATAATGGTATACACCGTACACATTAAACATCATCAACCTTCCTTCTTGGGAGACTTTTCCACTCCAAATGCTGGTACTTTTGCGAACGTGTCACGTAATGTCCTCGCCTTCTGGTGCAACCTTCTCTCGATTTTGGATTCTCATCTCCGTCACCCTAGAGATGAGGTCAGACTGCTGGTGCGCCTGCCAAACTGCTCAGGTAGAGATGAGGCGATGGTGAAGCCTTTGTCTTGCCAATCGATCTATGTGTGTTTCTAATGTACTGCCGTAGTGATTCAAAGCTGCTAGAGACAATTCATGCCAGTTTTTCTGTATAACATCTCAATTGGTTGTGCTCGATCCGTGTCTTCCGCGTCTACTCGTTTTGTGGGGAAGCAGAGGGCATTTCGTCTTCGGGTATTATGGGCACTAATAAAACCAGCAGAGATGAGTGAAAAAATAACACTTGTATTTGACTGAAATCTACGCAAAGCTTGAGAAATATGGCAAGTGGTGGTTGAATTCTACCTATACTATCTCTAATATCACATAATGTTCCTAAGAAATACATATATCTTGGTACTAGGCATGTATACGGACGTCCGTGTAACCATGGAAGCTCGCCCGTTTCATCAGTTCCTGATCTACTCATTCTTCACATAGTCACTAGACTTTTCTAAACGCTAACTATACGGACTGTCCGTCACGTCCGGCGGACGGGCGGACAACATCCCTACTTGGTACCTACCGGTCTCCGCTTAAAACATTTTGTATGTTCGTATGTTACAACTTATACATCATGGCTCCACATTATTTACAGCCCGAGCTCAAGATAGCACACGCCATACACGTATGCAGATCTCTCGGGCCATGTCGCCTCCTCGAATTTTTTAAATTGACACACTAGTACCGAGTCTCTGTTTGATTGAGTTGAACCAACGAGTAGCTAGCCAACTCAAACTTATCAACAACTCTGAACGCATGTGAACCGGCACTTTCTGCATTATAACGTATATATTGGAGTATATTTATTTTTTGGGAAAAGGGGACATATATACTATGTAGTATACAAGTCTTGGTACAGTCCAGAACAGTTTGCTCGTATCTCGACGAGAAAAAGACTTGTAGCTACAACCTATATACATGAATGTTGGCCAAGTAGACGTCCGGGACCGCTATGCCCAAAAGATGGGCGCACGCAGCTGATCTTTGGTCTTATGTCTGTAATGAAAAAGAACACAAAACTGAATTTATTTGGTATTGTCTGTGTTCAGTTTGGGAACTGACGTCTCTGAAACTAATTCGTCGAGGATGACCCTTTCTTGATCGGAGGTTGACATGCATATTGTCCACATTAATTCTCTAGTACATCATGGATCATCCTTGTTACGCTTGGAGTTTTTGAGCTCGAAAGGAGTTTTTCAGCTCGAAAGGGTTGGTCTAGTATTTCTGGAAACGTACGTGTCAGAGAATCACTGTCCTAGTGTTACCTTGTGCTACATATCCAGTTAGGAACCTCCTATCTGTCGTCCAGGACAGATAAATGATCCCAGATTCCGCCCCTGACATAACGGCAAGTTGAGGACGAAGCAGACAAGAACGAAGCAGCATGCGTGTTTGGTAGAAATCGGTTGGGAATACCGTGTGCCACTTACCTGCTCACCAACCAGCATGGCGAGGATAACGTGGGGAACTGAAACAGCTGATGCTGGAGTATGATATACACTGTGGCCAATGAAATCACCACAATCCGGACAATATTCTGGTTTTCAGTTCTATCAAATAACCGAAGTTCTCTCCTGAATTTGACGGAAATATATAGGGAAAACTCGGGCAATTTAGTAGTAGTAACAAATGTCTGGATTTCTTGGATACATATACGTATGTATCAGCATGCATATATTTAACAGAATTCTATTATTTTTGTACTTACCGACATTCAGCGGAACATTTTGGTACATATGCAGGTACATAAGTACGTATATAACTTGTATATCACTACACTCCTAATTTTTCAACTCGTACCGCCAGCATACAGGAATTATTGTACCATGTGGCCGGCCGATATATATATATACACGTTTTATTTAACAAAAATACACCTCTTGTATTGTACATATCACTACTCCTAGTTTTACAGACATGTACCCAAAACCTGATGGATTTTGACTGTGATTGAATTCTATCTAATTGATCTGAGATGCAGCACGTATATGCATGTCACCAACACAAATAATGTTCCGAGCAGTACTAAGAGTTTGGTACCTACCGAAATCTACCAGCAACATTTTTTTGGTACGTATTAGTACTAACGCCCGTACGTTACAACTCGAACATCATCAGTGTTAAGAAAAATTACTCACGCCCTGAGCTAAGAACAAGTTGTACTCCCACCGAGAACAGTATCCACCTACGCAGAAACTCCGGGGCCATGTCGCCTTTGCGCTGGCCGTTCGCTGTCACGGGACCGATAGCTAGAGCTAGCAGATCAGCAGCCGTTAAACATACCGTCAGAGCGTCCCCCAGAACCTTCCCCTGAGCCGCGCCGATATATACCACGCGCCCCACAGCCTTCCTTCCATTGAGCACACAGCACTCACCAGTCACCACCAACCACCAGGCAGCCAGCACTGCGCGCGTCTGCAGGGTACGTAGCGCGGGACACTCGAGCAAAGCTGCTTGCTTGCTTCTGTCGGCGCGCGGCGGGGGGAAGATGATGAGGTCGACGGCGGCGGCGGCGCTGGTGGCCGTGGTGCTGGCGGTGGCGGTGGCGGCGGAGGCGAGCGAGCTGAAGGTGGGGTACTACGACAAGAGCTGCCGCGGCGTGGAGAACGTGGTGAAGTGGCACGTCATCAAGGCCATCAAGGCCGACCGCAAGGTCGGCGCCGCCCTCGTCCGCCTCATCTTCCACGACTGCTTCGTCAGGGTACGTGACTCATCGCCGCCGCGCGGTCTCTCCCTCTCCGTCTGTTGCTCCGGCGGTCGTCTGACCACTACACTACCCATGTCTGTCTACCTAGCGTAGCAAAGCAAGCAAGACAAAGCACGGGTATAGTAGCACCACAGTGAGCTAGCTAGCTAATCAGAGCAATTTGCTCGTGTCGTCTGCCGGCCAGTCTAGTACTTTTTACAGTTTTATTACATGATGCATGCACAGTGTCATAGCCACTCGTGCTCAAGCTCAACACATCGTCACAATATTCGTCTCCCCGACAGACATTTCGCTCTAGCTAGCCAGCTAGCCAGATAGATCGGCCACACATGCCACCAAGCAGGCGAGCTAGAGCTAGCTAGCATACAGTTATTCTCTAGCGACGGC
Source organism: Avena sativa (assembly GCA_916181665.1). Classification (NCBI taxonomy): domain Eukaryota; kingdom Viridiplantae; phylum Streptophyta; class Magnoliopsida; order Poales; family Poaceae; genus Avena; species Avena sativa. Next base: position 449,173,736 of record OV702295.1, on the reverse strand, counting down.
TGTTAGATCAGACAATTAACTCCACAGTATCAGTCGATATTAAACTGTTGGAGATGCTCCAACCAAGGTCCACATAAAAGTTTAAGTATAATTGTTGTTCTCTCCAAAACATTTTTGAAGCTGTCGGTTAAAAACTGTGCGCGAGGTTTAATTTCTAATTGAACCGTTAGTAAGAGCTTGCTAGTACCAGTAGCAATTTCGGAGCCCGTTGGAGATATATTTTTGTACTAGATAACATCCGTTGGAGATATATGCATAGAAAAACAAGTCTATGGACATGGTTAATTAACTTAGGACGGAGACGTATATATCGAAGCCCACTGCATAAGTTTCAAAGCTGGTAGCTTCTGCGTCATTGTCATCAGCATCCACATGTTAAACACTCAAGCACGTTACTCCCACTCGATCCTACTGTACTTTGAAATAGAGGTAGTAGCTACGTCTGGAAATAAATGACTCTAACTTGTCTACATTTACATGTTCAAATGCAGTCATTTTTATTTTTTGGGACGGAGAAACTAGATACTGAGCAAATTGATCCTCAGAGTTCCGTTCCGTGCGCTAACTGCTCAGCAGCCAGCATATGGCGCGCGGGAATATTATATTAACCTGGACACAACGGCGGGAACGGCTGCCGGAATACGATACTTTCCTTGGTCATGTATAACATCTGACATGTCAAAGCAGACAGGCTCTCACCTTTCACTTTGCCGAGCTAGCTAGGCCCCGGCATCGTTAGCTAGCTGTGGTCTTTGTCACTATCTCATCTGGCTCCTCTTTATCTGCCTTTTCTCCATGCCTGTGTCGTTATCTTTTGTTCCTTCTCCACTTTATCTCTTCCATGTCCATGAATCATCATGATGATACGTCATAGATCCTCTTAACCGCCCACGGTTATGTGTGATGTGTCGTGTTCTTATTTACCATGTAGTAGTAGAGTTTTCTTGGTAAGAGATTGGGTAATCTTTCTCTTTTCCAAACTATAAAGCTTATGATGTGTCATTTGAACTTTTTCATTCTAAGATTATAAATTGACTTACACTACACCGCGGAGTATGAAACCAAACCAAAGGATACTCATATCTTAGAGGCAGCATTTCGAGTAACTCCTCAACCTATGGTAGTCATTACAAGCGCAAGTGCTTAGCAATTAGCATCAACAGAAGTTCGCGTTCGTTTTGTAGCATCAAATGCTTGAGTACATACCTCAGAATATATAAGCACTAGCTCATTAGCTGCAGTATAATATATATGCTCTTTTCAAAGATCCGCGGTGTAAAGAGATTGTTAGCTTTTCTTGTTCCTTTGCATGCCACCCAAAGAAAACAAAGAAGAAAAATGAGTTATATATACTGTTAACAGAAAGAGAAAGCACACCAATACCAAGATCAATGATTTGGGTTGGACCAGTGCTCAAACCATCACTTCCAAATTTTAGTTAGGTAAGGAGAACTGCCTAGTACTATTTGTATTTAAGAGTGATTAGCTGACAGATTCCAGTTGGAAACCATAAACATTTCCCATTTCATGTTAAAATTAAGGTGCATACAAGTCTTTCCACATGCATGGTCCAACTAATTATCGGAGTGCATAAACTTAAAATATAATAATTGTGCAATAATGCACCACATTGCCGACAGTACAGAACATATGTATATCTCTTTGCAACCACTAAAGCTAATGGGCACACTTTTGATCCATCTCGAGCTATTACAATAATTTGCAAGTACCGACGAAATGGCTTCACATATGCACACTCTTGCAACGTACTTGCACAGTTGCACGTCACTGACCTATCAACAGTGTAAAAGTCAAATTATCAAAAATGCTTTCAATTTTTTTTTCTGAAAAATGCTTTAGTCCATCGATGCAAGAAGCTGTAGTATTACTAACGGCCTTGTCTATGTAAGATAAATTTAGCATTCATGCTTGCTTGGTTTATTAGTTGGAGTACAAGTGCGAGCAAATATTTGATTTTCTATAATTGAATCAGTAAACGCTAAATTTGGGCCATCAAAGTTAACAATCTCTACTAGTAACGAACATGCTTAGTTATATTTTGATAATTAACCATTCATGCTTGGAGTATATAATGATTGAATTGCACAATAATTTGGCGAGGACCGACAAAGTGACTACTGCTATATCTGTCTGGTTAACAATCCAAATGTCCTTAATTAGTCCTATATATGAAAGTTAACAAACTGCAGTACAGTACTAACGACCATGCTTATGTGCTTGATTGGGTAGTGGTAAGATCGATAATCATTCAGTTGAAGCGAGTGAATAATTGGACAATTAATGTACGTTTGCGCAGGGCTGCGACGCGTCGGTGCTGCTTGACGGACCGGACTCGGAGAAGACGGCGCCGATCAACATCGGTCTTGCCGCCTTCGAGCTCCTGGACGAGATCAAGGAGGCGGTGGAGGACCGGTGCCCCGGCGTGGTCTCCTGCTCCGACATCCTGATCTACGCCGCGCGCGACGCGGCCAGCGCGATGAGCAACGGGCACGTCTACTTCGACGCCCCCGCGGGGCGGCTGGACGGCATGGTCTCCCGCGCGGCGGACGCGCAGGCGGACCTCCCGGACTCCACCTTCACCATCGAGCAGCTGATCGAGAACTTCAAGCGCAAGAACTTCACGATCGAGGAGATGGTGATCCTGTCCGGCGCGCACGCCATCGGCGGGGGCCACTGCTCGTCGTTCCGCGCGCGGCTGACGGCGCCGCAGGAGCAGATCCTGCCGGCGTACCGGGGCCTCCTGGCCGGCAAGTGCGGGGCCGGGCCGGACCCGATCGTGGTGAACAACATCCGGGACGAGGACCCCAAGGCGATCGCGGCGTCGGTGCCGAGCTTCCTCCCGAAGGTGCGGAAGATCGAGTTCCTCGACAACAGCTACTACCACAACAACCTGGCGAGGATCGTGACCTTCAACTCCGACTGGCAGCTGCTGACGGAGAAGGAGGCGAGAGGCCACGTGCACGAGTACGCCGACAACGGCACCCTGTGGGACGAGGACTTCTCCGACTCGCTGCTCAAGCTCAGCAAGCTGCCCTTGCCCAAGGGAAGCAAGGGGGAGATCAGGAAGAAGTGCCGCTACGTCAACCACCACTACTAATTAAGCTGATCGAACTCGGCTTAATCATCGATCTCGGTCTGAGGTTTTCCGTGGGGGTAAAATTGTATCGCGCGATCCGTTGCGCCTTGTTTGATTATTCGTTTGTTGTTATATGTTCATTTCCTTTTCCCTTTTTTTCCCTTTCTTCTTCGATCTACGTGATTGATTTGATTCGTGGACACGTACAGTGTTGATTCATGCGTTTGCATGCAAATTGTGTAGGCTTCTTCGTTACGTGTATGCCTTGCATTGGCTTGGCCCAGTGATCATGTAATAAGGAGAAAAGAAATGAAGAAATTTTAATTATGTTCTTTCTTGGTCTGAAAATAAGCAGTGAGTTGGATTTCTCTAGTTTCGTATGTATCTACATAGTAAAATATGTCTAGATAAACGTGAATCTAGAAAAATCCAAATCACCAACACGCTGATTCCACACAGTGTTTGATGTCCCCGCCTTATCCAATGGTCTAGGCTGTTTTCAGATTCGTGCTAGTGTAGTCTTTTACATTTTCAACCTGCACATTGTCTATCTTCTCACCCATACATCATGCGAGATGTACCGGTGCACTTTCAACCTGCATATCCTTATCCTCTCCTCTCACACGAGGTCAGAGCATCCATGCTAGGTCGGCGACCGGAGTTGAGCCTAGGAGCCGGGTTCTGGTCACCATCTTCACGTCCGCAACTGATCGGGTCATGGCGCTGGCCCACTCGACCGCGTGCTCCATGAATTGGACGAAGCTAGCAAGAAGGTGCCCGAGGCATCAGGGAGGAGTGAAGGTGGAGGAGCGTGAGAGACTATGGTGGGCTCCTTCGTGCTTACTGGGTCGTCAGCGTCTGGATTTATTCCCAAGACACGCTTGCCATCCTTCTGCCTTTGCCTCGTCCAAGACGATGAGGGTTACATAGCCCGATTTTGATCTCTCTTGTCGCTTTTGTTCTTGGATTTATTTTATTCGGATTCTTTAGTTTATTCTTTGGAGCAACATCATGTAGAAAGATTTAGAGAAGCCATTATGGAGATCCAGATGAGTGCTCTAGATCGGAACTTTGTGTATGAATACATAGTACATATATTGTGTATGATTTTCTGATTCTCTTATCCAAAAAGTTCATGGAATTTTCGTCATTGATTCTCTCCAAATTTTTCTATGACTGGATATTCATATAAAAACAGGGAAAAAACTAGCATAGTCAGAAATGCAAAGATATTTTTTCAAGATTGCTAGTCTTAGAGTGTTTTCAATGTGAACTGACACATATAAGAATATACGATGCAGGCAACCGAACGAAATTAACACAAATTTGGAACATGGTTGGCTAAACTCTTAGAAACACATTAGGGTGCATAATATGATAAAGTTGAAATATGTGATATACTTTGCAAAATAGTAGGAACTAACAGATTAGAAATCACAGTAATTTGGGGGCTTTTTTGCAATGTCTACAAGGCAGTACGCGAATCTCAAAGCACTGTTGGACGGAGATAAGACGGAGACCCCAACCCGTACGTGGAATTGGTTTTTCGCCAAATCACTTATTTCCGGAAAGACAGATACTACTCTACTGTATGCACGACTGGTTGGCCAAGTGTAGCAAGGAATCGTATATGTTTTTTCTATATGCGAGCGCGCATGCAGATAAAGTTGGAAGGAATACAGTTCATATAGTACTCAGGTGTGAGGTTTCCATGCAGGCTGCACTAGACTGGCCGGTTGGTAGAGGTAGGTTGTTGGTAACCTGGCTAGCTAGATGTGCATAAACAGCGTTGGAGCTTGGCTGCAGCCATTCAGGTCCCTACCACTCACAGGAATACAGATTGCAGAATCGAATACCGCACATGGCTCAACTATCATTGCAAACAGTCGAGTGACCCCTTTTGCCTTTTCCAGTGGATTGTATTGTATGTTACGGCCATATAGCCGGGAGATCGTTCATCATAAAACAGTTCATAAAGTGGGGTACTTTTATTTAGGAATCGTGGGGTACATGTTGCTGATTCCTCGCTAGTGGGCCACAATACCCAAGAGGCCCGTCAAGACTGAACTATCCTATACATGCATGCATATCATTTTCCCTCAAAAAAAATGCATGCATATAGTTGGGTGCAGTCCATTAAGACAGTTGTTTTTTTTCTCTTTTGATAAATCCAGATTTTGTATTTATTTATAAAGTTAAGATGTAAGAAGAAATTTTATTAGTTTTTATAAAAATGTGTCACACTATTAATGGTTGAATAAATAATCATATTATATGCCAAAAATAGCATGGTTATATTGTGGCTAAAATATGATGTTAAAGAAGACATGCAAATTTGATGCTAAATAGGATATAACACGTGAGAGTAAAATCTTTAATCATCCCTTATTTGAGAAATTTCTAGCTAAATTATCTTTCTCTGGCCAAGAAAGTGTGCTTTTAATGTATATGAAATGGAGCATTACCTATATATTAGGGTAAATTCTTGTTTAATTTAGAACATCATTTTAAAACTATACAACTCTAAATTAATATTTGTTCAAATGCTAATACAACCTTCAATATTATGACTACTAGGTGAATGCCCGTGCGTTGTCACGACCCGTTAAGATCTTTCATCGTCAAGTTGTTCCGTGTCAATAGCCATATATGTCTCGAAGGGTGAAACGAGGGAATGAGATAAAAACAAACCAATTATTAAGGAGTTGCACATCAGGACATAAGAAGAGGTCACATAACAGTGAGAAGGTAAAATTGTAAACCTTAATCGCTGGTATAACACATGGGATCGACGTACTCGAGCAGTAGTAAGCAAAGACAAGAATTAGAAAGGTTCTCACACTAACAAACGGGTTGCGGTTACTGAAGAAGAATACAATGCGGTCGAAAAAGTACATATTACCAAGGTTTCTCTTGATGGCCTAATCAATACGTCCATGTTATGTAGTAGCTGCGTTGGAACAGAATTAAGCAAAAAAATAATGAACCATTCTTCGTATTTTGATGGCTAGTGTGAGAAGATTACCTCCTACTCAGATAAATGAAACGATGTTGAGAGTAGTAATGAGCCAAGGACTAATAGATCAATGAGATCTGAGAACATTTACAAAATGGTCTCTGAAAATCCGAAGATGTAAAGCTCACGGATGTAAAGCTCCCTCTGTTAAAAACTTTCTTGTAGCATGGGTTGACACCTTTGATCCTCCTTGAACTTTGTTGCTGCTCTTCTCTCGCCCCGTGCAATCTTGCTACTATGTAAATTTGGTTACTGACTATATAAAGTTCAGGATGGCCTCGGCCAGCCGAAGTTACAGTCAGAAATAAAAAATCCGAAGATACCCCAAACTTTTGATAAGCCAGCACATTAAGTTTAGAGGCACATCACTTGTGTCAAAATACTTGCAGCTGCATTATGATTTCGAAATTGCAAGCATAGTCATAATTGATGATTGAACTCTTCTAAGAAGATATAAAACTATATGCGAGGGTTAACCAAACCAAAATTGATTGCACAAAGAATACACTGAAAAAATAAAGATTGCAATATTTGGACCAATAAGATCTGAAGTGCGGCTGCAACCATAGCAGCAGCTCAGCATCGTTATAGCAACAAGCAAACATTACACTTATTTAACTGAGGCAACCTGATGAGCCAACTCATCAATGGCTTCTGCAGTTTATAAAGCACACATAATGGGCTATATATGCTGATGACCTAGTTTTGTTAATTCGTTGATTTAACGTCTTAAATTTCAGTTAGACCTTACAGGTAACAAGCTTGCACCAGAGACGTGTTTGGTTACATTGTTTGGTTAGAAGAAAACTGATTGGTGCCTTTGTGCATTCTGTCTTCTCCCCTATATGATGATGCACGCTACATGAAACTGTAAAGCAAAGAGTGTGTACAAGTTAAGATGAAGAAAATTAGTGGTAGTAACAAACACACTGAACAGACTGAAGAATGAAGATAACATCTAGCCATATTAAAACAAAAAACCTGGAATCTGGTGATCCACTCCCATGGTATGCATGCCATACAATACAAGGCTCATCAGACGATACTGAGAACAAAGTGTATTAATCATTACGGATTTCAGCATTCCAGCATGATAAAACCACATGAAATCTGATGCACCACAAAATGTGTTGTGCCATATTGACAGGCTAGAAGTGAATGGAGAGGTACAGAAATCTCTTACTTCTTTCTTCTGAAATAGCTAGCGGCATTCGAACTGTGTTCTTGCTTTAAAGCCGACTCGAAAACTTGGCTTCCATTGCAACAGGAGAAGTTCGTCCAAGGCTGAAATGTTTGATTCATGCGTTACCCTCACAGAGGACAAGATAGTCATCAGAAAATTGAGCACCCATATAAAAGAACAGGACTACATGAGTTAGGATTGCCAATGTACTGCAATTGACATAAGATGAGTTTGCTTTCCTACCAGTTCACTGGACGGATCTTTAATGAAGAAAACAAAAAAAAGCATGACTACAAACCGTGAATATTATATTTTGTACACGCTAAATAAGCCTTGAAACAACGAAGCTAGTCAAAGTACAAAATTCAGTTAAATCTCTCACAAACTAAATATATCCGACTATCAAAAATTGTGGATACGTTAGCAACGTATCACTGACGGTGTTCCTCTTCGGCAGCCACTATTACCTACCCCAATTCTGAAGCCGCCATGGCTACTGCTTGGACATGAACCGGTATGTGCGTATTTGAGTTGTGAACTTCAGAAGCCAACAGGTGCAATCCATACTCTCTGTTTTAGCCCTTTGTGCCATGTCACTAACATTCCTATGCAAAAAATTGTGAGAAATTCAGAGATGAATTTATTTTTGAGTTGTACTGCACCAAGTTTTCCACGGGCGAATCAGTTAGATGGTGGGACAATTGCAACATATCTGAACTCGGATGCTGTCTGCACGTCCTGCTGGTGCATGATTACACAACGGACATCTACTCGTGTTAGCTATTTGATGAGGTATTATGGTGGTCATCTGTATTTCATTGACACAGTCCGTGAGATATCAATCCTTCTGCAGCTGCCGCCATGTCCTCTGAAGAAATTAACATGCTTTTATAATGCAAATTTGGCTGCTTGGGAGTGTTTGCTAGCTACTTCAGGTTGCACATAGGAGCCATTATCAAATGGAAAGTATCGGGAATGTGCTGCATGTTTTATACTACGATGGCTTTTGCATGGTCCTGGCAGTGGTTGCCTTTTATGTATGGTTTGGTATGCAGTTAAGGAGCCATATAATTTAGAGGACAGTTTTGAACATTATGATGTTGCAATTGCGTGTAGTCCTGAGAGAGTTCTTACGAGCATGAGTGTCAGTTAGTCATGTTTTGGCTCAATTTCCATGTCAAGTGCATTACATGTGGGGTCAGCGCCTTCAATTTTGTTTCATTCAGAGAGTTCTTGTTCAGATGGTCTGTGGCAAGCAGTGCAATGAGCTCTTCTGATTGGTTTAATCCTATTTTTCGCTGGCAGAATGTGGGATATACATGTATGGTTGTTTATGGTTTTATCCACCAAGTTCTTTACTGCTCTTGCTTCTCTCTTATCACTGGCGCATGCAGAATTGTCATGTAGTTTGGTATTCAGTGGTAGTTTTTCTTGGTTAGTGAAAAATCCCAGGTGGCTTTCAATGCATTCTCAGATGGACCTATAAAACCATATTGCCAGTGGCTGTCGACTCTTGTTCAGCAGATTTACCAAGACCAAGATATCGTCCTTGAAATTGTATGGAAGCTAAGTGTGAAAATATTCAAGCAGACCTGGTATGCTAGACCCTCTTCTGTCATCTATCTACTCATTGTTGTTTCTGCAAGTGTGGTCCACCTATGGCGCATTCTTGGTTCCATTTCCTCTTCCTTGATCTGACTAGTGAAGAGCTATATGGCTTGGTATTATTCCAGTGCGAAATCGCTTGGCAACCGGGAACTATTGACTCTGAGCGCAAGTGTTACTATCATGCCCGTCTAGAAGTGGAGATGCTAGACATGCAGCGGCTAATGTGGTTTGACATTTTAGTTTTCAGTGGCTGCAACACATTAGTAGATGAACGTGTAACCACAGAGTTTCAACAAATGAACCTGCTGTACTACTATCAGGCACCCACATTTCTTCAAGTAGCAGTGCTTGAGTAGCAGTGCTTGAGCTGCAGGGGTCAATATTCAAGTTACCTTCAGATGGAACATGCCAAGCTTCCAAGGTCCCGAGCTACAGGAAGTTCTCTGATCTGGGAAACTGTCAGGAAGGAAAATATTTCAAAGTGAGCTTCCCTATTTGCACTGACATGAGGATGGAACAATCAAAAAGGAGTGGTGAACTAATTCAGTGTCCGGCCAACAATCACGCTAATCAACATTGGATGATTCAATGGGATCCTAGAGGCTATATATTTGCTCTATGCAGTTCTGAGAAAAGATGGACTACTCTGGATTGTTATGAACATCTCCAGTGGTTATCACTACAGCTTGCAAGCTCATTCCGGATCTGGCTGGTAGCATGGAATGTGGATGGCTTGGTGTTCTCCACAGGCAGCAGACAAGCTCCTTTTCAAGGAGGGAGGGATTTTATCCGAGCCGCCTTCTCTGATCAAGTCCCTGTCACCCAAGACTACTGCATCGCCTTCATCAACTAGGTTCCTGTCGACTACGATTCCTTCCTCGAACAAGCGTACTACTTCGACACGGTCTTCGGCGACCTCGTATACTATCACGACCATCACGTCAACTCTAACAAGACTGAGGAAGTTGACATTCCATGGGAACCCGGCAAGTCAGCCCTTCGATATCCACCGAAGCTTCGGCTTGGGGACAAGCCGAGTTTCAAGGAGGGAGGGATGTTAGGACCCTCGCCTCTATACCTGATGGTGGGCTACTCTCATGAGCTGGCACCGATGGGCCTGTCCCATATATTAGCATTGCTACTTATACTCAGCAAGATGTCAACGAAGAGGGCATCCAAGTTGGATAAGGAACTGGCAACGGCGGCGGCTCCTCTCTCCCACCTCGGCTCTACTTCTCTGTCCCTTTTTCTTGCTGTTCATCTTGTACTCAATTTGTCCTTCAAATCCTTGTATCAACTAGCCTAGTCGAGTGATTTGTTGAATCTGGATATTTAGCTGCTAACAATGTCAGTATATGCTAAATCATGCAAGGTACATCTGCTCCCGTAGCAAATCACATGCCCATTAGACACATCTTCCGATGCTGATGTTCTTGCGGGGCTCCTAGAGAACACCTCAAATGGCATTTTTGGGGTTAACATCCATGCTTTTTGACTTTTGCACTGTATCCCAACTGTCATTATTCAATAGATACCAATGCGCGTGATGTTCTATAAAGTATAAACAAACAAAACTCCCTACAGTAATTACGACACTATCGTTTTCTATCCGACCGAAATTGAGTGTCTATGGCTTTAGTTAGCATTCAGAGTCTTCACGAAGTAAACCGGATATGCCTTCCCGGTACCGCACCTCCGTGTTTATCAAGCAAAGTTTCTGCTAGCGTTCAGCAGCCATATCCACAGACGTCTACTCAACCTCTCGAGGTATACTTTACTTCTCTACATGTTGCCACATGCAGTAAATAATAACAGGGCTTGGGGTATATTGTAGCTTGATATATATACAGCTTGGTGCACATGGATACTTGTCGGTTCAACCCCAGTTGTACATATATAAACATAAAATGGATATATGCGATCGATCTTCTGCTCTTTCTTTAGGATACCATTTCTTAGTAGCTACTGCCTCCATTTGGGTGCAAGTCCCCCTCGATTTTTTAGCCTAACTTTGACCAACTTCTTTTAAATATATGAATCCAATGCTTATATTTTTATGATATATACCTTATGTTTTGTTTGTTTAATTGTTAGTCAAAGTTGGACTAAAATATCAAGGTAGACTTAAATAACCAAATGTAGGGTGTAGTTGTACGAAAACTATAAGCTGTACCATCATATGTATACAACTTTGAATAATATAATACAGTTCGCCAACACGATATGTCTATAAACTATGAAATTGCGGCAATTAAATTATAAGCAAGTGCGCTGGGAACATTCAGTGCAGCTAACTGTAGCTATCTGAGGCTAATAGATGACTCAAGATGGTTTTCTGGCAAACATGGCCGCTTGAGCATGCAAGTTGATCCATGCGAAGTGCGGTTGAGCATGGACAAGTTGAGACCAAGATTAGACGACGGCCGCTCACCATGTTAATTTAACCAGAGTTGAAGAAGAGTACTTTTGATCGAACGACTCATCTCTCTGTTAATGATCAGCACCACCGGGGTAACACAAAAAATAAATAATCTGATAAATGTGATGAAATGAAGGAAATAGCGGAATAATGTCTCAAGGAACTTTACACAGAATAAAACATTTCACAAATGTACAGCTAAAGGGTACAAAAATGCGATCTCCAGATGGCGGCTCCTATCTCGAGTACCCCAAAGAACAAATGATGGTCTTTTCGATTTTTGTATGTAACGGGGGAATCACAGTGAAGCAATCAGACATGACTAATGCCCATTAGCCTGGATAGACGACTCAGCATAAATAACAGAAACTTGAGAGAGATGACTTTTGAGCTTACAAGTTGATGAGAAATGGCTGGATGGAATTCCATACAGCTTGGACACGCGCTGAGCTGACCACCCTTAACTTGATCGTAGTTGAAGAAAGAAAGTAACAAGTAGAGTAGTGGATCATATCTATTCATTAGCTGCACCGATCACAAGGGAGATAAAGAATCTTTGTGCTCACCTTAGCTTTGATAGACGATTCAGATTAAGTAAGAGAAACATGCGAGATTGACTTTTGAGCCTGCAAGTTGATGAGAATTCCAGACAGCTTGGACATGCTGAGAACAAGCTTTGGCGGCGGCACCACACGACCCTTAGTTCGATCGAGGTTAAAGAAGGAAAGAAAGAAAGAAACAACTAGCTAGGGTAGTGGATCATATCTTAGTTCCAGACAGTTGGACATGCTGAGACCAAGCTTTGGCGGCGGCAGCTCACGACCCTTAATTTGATCGGAATTGAAGAAAGAAAGAAAGAAAGACACAACTAGCTAGAGTAGTGGATCATATCTTAGTTACTAGTTATTAGCTGCACCGATCACAAGGCAGATAAAGAATCCCTGTGCTCAACTTATTCAGACGTATAAATACGCCCCTTGTTCACCACAACTAAATCATCCATATCTGCCAAGCATTCATTTCATTAGGCCCTAGTACCTTGCAAGAAGTAGTAAGCTTTAGCTTGTCGCGACGAGTTGGAGCTGATAAGAGGTCGATCATGGAGAAGAAGGCGTCTCTGTTCGTGCTTGTGGCCTTGGCCGTTGCTGTCGTCCTACCTGCGCGAGTGCAGTCGGCGCGGGCGGCGCCCGCGGTCACCTACAGAGATACAACCTTCAGGAAAGATGTGAGGGCACTAGTGGAGAGTTGGTTGACGACCAACCCGGGCTTCGGTCCCGGCCTCATCCGACTCGCCTTCCACGACTGCTTTGTTAATGTAAGGATGTAATTAGTTAACAATGTTTGTTTTGCAGTTGCAGAAGCATTGTGGTTAAGGATGTAATTAGTTAACCATGTTTGTTTGCATTGTGGTTTTCGTACTTGATATGAATGTTTAGATAGATAGTTTAAAAATCTCTTCTGTTAACGCAATCAACTGGAGTGCTAAATGCTTGTCTTGCTAATGTGATCAGGGTTGCGATGCATCCGTGCTGCTGCTTAGTACGCCTATCAACGGCTCTGACGGGAGAACGGAGAGGGCGGCGGGAAGCAACACCGGCCTCCGTGGCTTTCCTGTGATCCAGGATATCAGGGACAAGTTTGGCCCCGGTGAAGGCGTCACCTGCGCCGACGCCGTCGTCTACGCGGCCCATGAGGCCATCAACATTCTAAGCAATGCCGCCATCGCCTACGACAACCTCCTCGCAGGGCCAGGCCGCCCAGACAGCATCAGGTCGTCCTCGGATGACCCTGGCAAATTCCTCCCGGGGCCAAGGTCCAGCTTCGCACAGCTCGTGGCAGCCTTCAAGTTCCAGAAGTTCACCCCGCGGGAAATCGTCGCCCTCTCCGGCGCGCACGCCATCGGCGTCGCCCAAGCCACGTCCTTCAACCCGCCCGCCTCCAGCCAGATGGACTCCAACTACCAGGGCGCCCTAGCACGTGAAGTGTCTGCGAATGCGATGGCGGTCAAGAACAACATCCGTGATATGGCAAACCAGACCATAACAGACTCCCAATACAAACCCAACAAGGTGAACATGTCGGCGGTGGGCGTCCTGGACAACAGCTTCTACAACGCTGTCCTCCAGAAAATGGTCCTCTTCGGGTCTGATGTGGCGCTCAAGGACCCCAGCGTGCTGCAAAATGTGATACAGTATGCGAATGAAACTGTGACGTGGAACAACGACTTCGGCTTCGCCATGGCCAAGCTAAGCAAGCTCCCCGCCCCTAGGGGTGCCGGTTCCGCGTCCAGGCGGGACTGCAGCGCCATCAACTAGATGCGCTACAAGTAGTACATCCACACGCAGCAAGTTCTAAACGAGACAAGATGACATCGCCTTAATTAATTTTTTTTTTTTAATTTTACTCTTGTAAAATACCCTACGGATCACCAAAATAGGTGGCTGTGTAATCCGTCCGCCCAGCTAACCTCTTGGAATAACTATGACAATTGCATTTGTATTGCACATAATTTCATATTATTTTTTTCCATATGTTCGTTAGAGCATCTCCGTATTTGAGAGCACGTGGCCAATACTAATTTATAGGGCACCAAAAGGCCAGAAAACCTGCTCCAGAAGATGTTTCTTTCCCTATACGGTGATGTAATTTTTTGGGCATGCGCCAAATTTTCGCCCATGGTGTTGCAAATATACATTACTAATGTTGCTGCCGCAAAAACAGAACATCCCGACCGCACCCAATGCCACCACTGCCCTGCCCTCCCCCCTCTGCCCGGACTTTTCTACGGCTGCCCCCTGCCACCGATTCAGAGCGCTGCTGCAGCGCCATGGCCTAAATCCGCATCGAGCCCCGTCACGGCCACCGCCCCGATTCGGGCTGCTTCCACAACTGTCGCCCGATTCCGGCATGCTTGACAAACTTTGTGTTATGTTTCATTCATGTTCTACGTGATGAACTGTGTGTTATGTTTGATGAATTTGTTGTCAATTTTAATGGCAAGACTTGATGAACTATGTAATAACTATGTACTAGTTGTGTTTGATTTGTCTTGTACTTATTTGAGACCTAATTTGATATTATTTGTTCATTGCTAAATTCATATATATGCATTTGTACAAGATAAAAATATGTTTTGCTGCCCTATTATACCTGCTGTAGCAGAAAAATAATTTGGTGCCTTATTTTACATCATTTGCTGGAGCAGAATTTTTGTGTGCCCTATAACTCATTTTTTGATGCCCTATTCCAGTTTCGAGGTGCAACATCATCTGTTGTAGTTTCTGTTAGGAAATTGTAATTAGATGAGTAAGATGACTACTAAAAGTTCCTGTAATATACCGGAGACCATGAGAAATAAAGGAAGAAATCTGCTTCGATTATCACATTTGAATGTGCATTTCCCTCCCAAACTAGTTTTGTTGTTGATAACATGATTAGTGGACTAACTATGTGTTTGAACGTTATATGCGTATTTGCAAATAGCACCAGATGCTTGGAGACACCTGAATTAAAAAAAAATGTCCCGACATTTCTCATACACTAGATCATGATGGAGCGGGGAGCAGGTTGCTGTACCCATCTGTTTTAGCAATAAAATGGTTGGAATTTACACAAATATAGAGACACAAAACATGAAAGTTAAATTTGCATAAACTGACATACATATTTATTAGTAATGGGAGAGGTAAAGTTTAACTCCTTTTATAGATATGACAAATTAAAAGAAACTGTTGTGCATGGTGATCATATTAATTACAGGGAAGGCATGTAAAAAAGAAATTACAAGGTAGCTACTAATTACCTGAATAAATAAGAAACTTTGGTGCCGACTACCAAAAAACCAATACTGGAAATTAAATCCACAATCTGTAATTTACAGAACGACAAGCCAACAAAATTTCAATTAGCATCGGGAACGTGTAGTTTAACTAAGTGACAAAAGGTGCCATTTGTAGAAAAGAAGCTACTATAACCAAAATGAATGGTAAGCAAATAGTAGGAAAGTAACCACACAAAATTTAGATAACATAACCAGGATTTCGCTAATGATATGAATGAAAGACTGAAAGATAGTGAGATCATATAAAAAAGTAGTATTACTTTCGTAGTTCTCACAATCTGAAAAACACATGTTTCTCATAACCTGATTGTAAATGCCTCTTCTGATAACTTAAACATGTGCATTTCTTACCTTTTTCCCAGACCATCAGGTGTCATTTGCATAGATAAGATAAAGGAGACTAAATTTTACAAACTGATAATTGATGATCAGTTTGATTCCAGGAGCATAAGGTCGAACTTAAGAACACTGTTGCAATGATCCTTCCATTTGTACAGGACAAGACACCAGCAGTTCAGTCAGTGACAGTTATACAAGGATAGTTTGTAAATCATGGAGTAGTAGTATGTATAAATACCTGCATGCCAATCTTATAATGTGCAGAGATCCTGATCACCAACGAGCTGTCAACAAAAAATAAACAGTAAGCACCACAAAACAACAGAGAAATTGATTAAATAATGCTGATGTTATGTACCTTATGATATATTTAAAACTGTGATTCAACTGACATTCTAGGGAGTGCAAGTTCTGTTCACCAAAGGAAAATGGAAGCAAACAACACATAGTTGTTCAGCCTAAATTTGCGAAATAATGTTCTGCTTGGATCATTCATGCTCTTAGTAACTACATATACAGAAGCATACCAAAAGACCAGATCGTCTGAGTGTATCCATTTTTCAAAATGCAGGAAACAATAGTATCAATCAATTTTGGTTGCACTCTTAAATTACTTCCACCATTGTATACTTAGAACCGAGCTCTCACTTTATATCCTACACCCCTTCCCTTAGAAAAGCTAGCACAAACTACGTTCCCTGGTTTTTCTAAAGTACATGTCAGTATATGCTAAATCATGCAAGGTGCATCAGTCTAATTACTGCTCCCATAGCAAATCACATGCCCCCACATTTAATACGTAATGGATATGCAAAAGAAAGGAACATATTGTGGAATCTGACCACTCATCATAAGAGGAAAATATAATAACGTGGTATACCTCAAACTCGAAACATCTAAAGAGCACCCAGCCTTTTCTATGCAGTGCCATATAAGATAATAAAAAACAAGGTTCTGCAAACAACCTCACCTTTTTCTCATTGAACACACGGGAAGTTCCAAAATCCTAGTGCCGCCTCAGTGGTTTTGCCATCGTAATTCCTCATATAAATCTAAATCACCAAATTCAGGCATAATTCAATGTCTGTTATTTCATACAAGGAGAAGATTAATCTGTTCTAAATCTCATGAGACAATTGACTACCTGCAAGGGCACAGAGGAGCTCCAAGAGTATCCTTGTGATGAGCAAAGTCTATGACAATAATCATAGAGAAAAGCGTGTTGCAAAGCAGGTACATAAATCCCAATTTTACACTGCTACGTTAGTTGCCATTTTCAGCAACTGCAAACTATTAGGATATTAGATGATGATTCTGTTTTGGTGTAACTAAAACAAACAAACATGATTGTGCAGGGAAAGAGCAATGTGAATATGTAGCATAACAAGAATATGTGACTGAACAGTGAGATCCTAAGGCTGGATTTAAATTAGGTCCAAACAGGAGGCAGAGGCGCGGGGCCGCGCAGGAGGCTAGTCAGTGCGGGTATCGAGGCGATGCGGGAGAGGAGGCGTAGTTCGGCGTTGAAAGCCACGAAAGGGAGCATCCCCGCTGCTGCCGACGGCTAGCTGCAGCCACGCCGGCGAGGGTGCGCTGGGCCGTAAAACAGCAGCGGCGGCGGAAAATCGGCTGAGGAGACCGATGCGAGATCATGCCGGTGACCAGCATCGCTGCAAGAGAGGCGACCAGAATCGGCGGCACAACGGCGGCGTTGAGAGAGAGGCGGCCGCCTCGCCGGTGCCCTCGCCTCCTGGCCTCCCCAATCCCTTTTCTGGTAGGAAGTATTTGTTTCTTTTGCTACCGAAGGCCAAGTTTAACATAGCAGCCCAATTTTATCTATAGAGTAGCGTCCACCAGGGACATTTTGGCAAGTGCGAAGGAGATCTAACTGTTCAATAACCCACACAAAAAAATCTAACTGTTCAATTTTTTCTGCAAACGTGATCGCACGGTTGGAGATGCCTAGGTTGCGAGAGCGAGTTTTATAATTAATGCCCTTAATTTTAGTCGCTAGCAACTTTAATATCGAGAGGGGGTCTGGTCATGGGTCCCATCTCCACCTAACTCTCGGCAAATGCCCCTTTGCTGAGTGTTGCTCTTGATAAAAATTGAAACATAATTTTTTACTTTCATTTTTCTATTTCTATTGCAGAGTTTGTTATAATGTGCCCAAATTTAGCACGGTTCATCTTTTCATGTTAATCAATGTTGCGCAACAATTTTACAAGTTTTTGTACACGAATTTATTTTCCAATTTCTATGTAGAAAAATGGTTTTCTATTAAGCGGTGTCAAAATATGTGGCGCAAAATGTCACTAGTCCAATTTTCACGCAAAGTAGCTTATATTTGGTGGATAGTTCATACTTTTATTGAATTTTCAAGATTTCTAGTTACTTTCGTATATTTAGATGACTTTATTTATATTGATTTACCGAAATCTATTATATACTAAAAGCAATATAAGGAGTTTTTTCGAGGCACCACGTTGATCCACATCATCTAAATTATTTCGATGGTTGGATCTAAAATTTATGACTACAACTTTAAATCACAACCATAAAATTTATGTAACACATATGACACACGTTGGGTCCAAAAGGCATCCATATGTCAGAGTACAAATTAATGTATACATATGTTGAATCCTACACGGTCGAGCTGGCCGCCGGTAGTTTTTAGTGTTAGCGTCCACTTGGTCCAGCTCAGCACTCAACCTACGTTCTGAACGTTATGTGCTCACGATCCAACTATAAGAAGAGAGCCCACTCCATCCCAAAAGCCCGAACTGAAAGGAGGAAGGAATCTCTCCCTTACAAGGTGGGTGTGGCCTTCTTCTGTAAGTGAGGTGCCAGTCAACAGTAGCCTAACATCCCATCTCCCTGAGAAGCCCATTAGGAAGGCATGGCGATCGTTAGCTCTGATACCAGATGTTAGTTTAGCGTTCACTTGGCCCAGCCCAGCACTCGGCCTACATTCTGGACGTTCATGCGCTCACGACCCAACTATAAGAAGAGAGCCAACTCCATCCCAAAGGCTCGGACTGAAAGGAGGAAGGAATCTTTCCCTTATAAGTTGGGTGTGGCCTCCTTCCGTAGATGAGGTTGGACTAAACTTTGTGTAGCCGCAAGGAAGGAATCTCTCCCTTATAAGGCTTCCGTAGGTTCCCCTATAAGTTGGGTGTGGCCTCCTTCCGTAGACGAGGTGGGACTAAACTTTGTGTAGCCGCAAGGAAGGAATCTCTCCCTTATAAGGCTTCTGTAGGCGAGGTGGGACTAAACTTTGTGTAGCCTCACCGGTCAACAGTAGCCTAACACCCCATCCCCCTGAGAAGCCCCTCAGAAAGGCATGGCGATCGCTAGCTCTGATACCAGATGTCAGCGTCCACTTGACCCAGCCCAGCACTCAACCTACATTCTAGACGTTCATGCACTTACGGCCCAACTATAAGAAGAGAGTCCACTCCATCCCAAAAGTCCGGACTGAAAGGAGGAAGGAATCTCTCCCTTATAAGGTGGGTGTGACCTCCTTCCGTAAGCAAGGTGGGACTAAACTTTGTGTAGCCTCACCTGTCAACAGTAGCCTAACATTTAGTTTAACACACACGTTAGATCTGAATCGGTTATAGTTACATGCTAGACTCCTTTGCCTCCTATCTCCAATCGATTTGTTGGTAAGGTAGGGCATAAGACGGATTCTCCCTTCTGCGGTCGACGGCGCGCTGCGGTCAGTTCGCGCGAACGCTACTGCCTTCCCTTTCCCTTCTACTCGTAGTCATAGCTTTTTTTCCTCGCCTTCCTTTTCTGGCGATGCCCTCGTTTATCTTTTTTGTGTCCCCATCGGAGCTCCACCCTTGTCCGCATGGCCCTTGATCCAACTCCTCTCCGGCGACCGAAGAGTTCGGTCGGCTGAGCTCGAACCCCGCGCTTACTCTGTTCGTGTCCTCACACAATCCACCAGCCGCGGGATCCAGCGCCCTCCCTTTCCTTTCCGGCCAGCGAAGATTCACAGGCGCGTCAATTTCCTCGTCGGCCCCTCTCCGCTCGAATCCGCCGGAGGACGGGAGCTGTACAAGCTTCACACAGTGGAGGGCTACACATCCGGGCTGGGCTAGGCCTCGGCGTAGGTCGGCCGCCCGCCAATCGACGACCTCCAACGGCATCAAACCCCGCCTAAATCCTACAAATTCCTATCAGGTGCTGGCAAAGGTGGTGCGGGGCAGCCGGCCGAGCCATGAGATGATGTGGTAGGTGCTCGATCTGGCCGACACCGGCTCCATCCCCTGCACTTTGTGGACTGCTCCTAGATTTTGATGCAGAGAAGATGAAGTTGGGAGCATGAGGCGTTGACCAGAGCCACAGAAGTGCAATTGGACTAGATGAAGGGAAGCTTGAATTTATTCCTTCCACTTGCACAGGTAATTTGGTAGGAGTCTTGAAGATCATGAAAACATGTAGCTAATGTCGGTTTTCCAAATGCTAGTTATGCTTTACACTGTAAAAACTTTTCTAGGCATTGTAGATTCATTTCTGAAGTAATTTCTTTCTACAAAAAATTACCTTTACTGATATAAGTTATTATTTGTTTTCAGATTTTATTAGTACATAACAGTATTACAAGTTAGCTACATAAGTTTCATCCCGATGAAGATGGTCCTTTTAGTATAAGTGTATAACTGGCCAATGCTTAGAAACTTTTATTAAAAGCTCTGTTGGTTACTCGTCACTACATGTACATGTTGGTGTCTTCTCGTTTTAATTTCCTGTTAGAATTAGCTAATACTATCTTTTTCTTACGAATAGACATACATAAGCCTTCCTTTCAGTTTGCTGTACGTCCAGCAATCTTTAACTCTCAATCATGTAGTGCTGCATGTCCGAGACCATTCTTTTGGTATTTATGAAAAATTGGAAAGTAAGATTGGGATTTTACTAATATATATGTCAAAGAGAAACAGTTGAGTTTTTGTCGTTTTCCGAAACAATTTGATGGTATTATTAATGGGTTGATGATATCTTATTCAATTGCTTAGTTCATATACATACATGGTTTTTCCTGTTTATATTAGCAAATCAGGCGCAGTTATTAGATCTATAGCTCACAAAGTCAGTCTAATTTGGATATCTAAAACTGGACATTTTGGAGGTGAATTACCTGTTGAGCATGTTCTATTTGTCAAAGTTATAGTTCCCTTTAATGCATCTGTGTTGTCTAAATATTGTGTCTATGGAGCTAAACCTTCGGTAGAAAAATAATGAGAAATGGAAATTAAGAAGATTGCAGTAGAAGAAATTTTGGTGTAGAATTCTCCGTTGAGATGTGCAAGGTAAACCTTGCATCAGTCTTCCAATCCTAAATACATAGTGAATGAAATTCCTCTATATGCTAGCAGTTCAACAATGGCATATACCATCTGGTTCCTCTTTTCATCATCCTTCATTTTTGTCCCCATCCATAAGGGTTGACCCTGATGCAAACACACATATTTTCTTACCTCTTGTTCGATTTACTAGTGGCAACATTCGTGTATTCATAATATCCTTCTATTCCTTTTTTTCTAGAGTAATAATCAGAATAATTATTATATTTGTCACTAAAATTACTCAATCTATGCAGAGTTAACTACTTTCAGAAGATATTGTCCCGATATTGCATTGCAACAGATGAGGCCAGATTAAGGAATAATTTTAGAATATCTTGTGCACTACAATTTTATTACAGTTGCTAGTTGAAACTGATCTTGGTTTAAGCATCTGTCTCTGACTTTGCGTCTATTTGGTTGATGTATTGACGACATTGTTGACACGAGTTATCAGTAATAGGAAGAAATTGCATCAAACTAAATCATTCAGAGGAAGGCCCACGATCTGTGTTCTTTTTGTGACGGCGTTCTTTGAAATCCACCTATACACATGCCCATGAGCCTGGTTCATATATTGCCACAACGATAATAGAGACTATGAATCTGCTGGTTTTTGTTTTCTTTGGATGCATCCCTTGCATTTCTATTGGTGTTTGGAGCAGATTGATGAGGTGTTATCTTTTGTTTTACTTGATCTATAACACAGCTATGTTTACAACAATTTTTTATTTTCTCAGCTTCAAGTGAGGTTTTTTTAGATATCCATTGTGGTGTATACTTTGTATCCACCAAAAACATCCAAACGGCAAAAGTCTCAATATTCCCTTTTTCCTTTACACAAATGTTTATAGTTCATTGCAGTACCCCTCTGTGAATCTCCTTTTTGTGCTGCATTAGGTTTCTACTTGTGACTTACTAGCCTCTGATTTCTTATTTTATATTAGCAGGACTATTGCCTTTTGTTTGTCCTGAATGGTTCAATTGAAGATTTTGACTAGAAACCGAGTCTCAGTTCAAACCTTCATCACACTCACTTCGTACATACTGGCTACAAATGGATCATGGTGATGTCTCCGTTTTTGTTAGCGGAGGTTGTTGCAAGCTGTTCTGAGTTTTTGAACCCAGTAGCAAGTTAAGTTATTGAAGTTATGAGACCACTGAGTCAGTCAAGTGGGTGTATTGGAATCGATTTGGGTGCAATGGGGATAAGGAGGTAATAAATTGAACCATTTTCCAGTAACTCTAGAGCAGATTTTTATCACTATTGTGTAACATACATTTAATTTTGTTTCCAATGAAGCTGAGGAATATGGCCTTTTTTTATGCTGAGACTTCTATGGTTCAGTACACTATGTTACTCAGCACCCTGTCAGTGACTACAACGGCTCTCTATGCTGCTTGGTGCAACCTGAATGTGAACCCATGTTGGAGCGATGTCCTGGAACTCCACACTGGCTTACCTGAGTCGCAGATGATGTATGTCTTCTTCCTGACTTAATCCTCCCTTTGTGAAATTGGACTACTTGCATAAAACCCGACCCACACTTTAAATTACTTTAAATTATGATGCTCCTAGCACCAGACTATTAGGTGGTTTGTACTGGATGTTCATAGTTTAGAGAAAAAATCATGATACAATGTTTTCCTCATGCTTCTATCTAAGGTTTCTTTTCCATACGTATTTTAATCGTACAGGCTTTGTACAACAACCTTCCTGCATGCATGTGGATGTGGATATAATTGACCCAATATTTTCTTTTTGGTGGTATCCATTTACAAAGTATAACATTAACTTAGCGGTTAGGGTTATCGAGTCAGAGTGGGTGTCCTATATCTGACAAGTGTGTGGCTGCTAAGTTTGGAATGTATGGAGCCATAGTGGCTCGCACCCTCTCTTTGTGTTGTTATCAAACTCATGACGGTGTTGGCATATCAGGCTAACCCAAATTTTTTGAACGGAACGGCCCAGAAGGGCCAAGAGTTTCATTCCAGCGGTGGGGTGACTTTTACAAAGAGGCATACAAAGATTAAGAAAATTACACCGAGGCCCCTGCAAATAACGACTACCACCCTAACTAGGATTGCAAAAAAGTAATTGGATCCAGATGAACCGCCGGCGACGAGCTGCAACGCGGCGGCGCCACCCCAGCACCAACCGGGGACGAAACTACTTGGTTGGAGGGGGGCTGAAGTGCCGCCGCGGAACAGCAGAGAAACCTCATGCAGAGGTAGATCGAGCAACCACCGAAGCCGAGCGCGACATGGCCACCCATCTGGCCGGAGATAGCGGTGGCGGAACGAGAACATCTCTTGGAGAACGTCGCCGGGAGCAGAAACTCCGAAGGCTCCCAAAAGATGTGAACCAAGGCAG
This sequence comes from Avena sativa, assembly GCA_916181665.1. Lineage (NCBI taxonomy): Eukaryota > Viridiplantae > Streptophyta > Magnoliopsida > Poales > Poaceae > Avena > Avena sativa. The sequence continues at coordinate 449,150,502 of OV702295.1, read as the reverse complement.
CAACTGCCTCACTACTTTGCACCACCCCCTTGCCTCCACGGCCGTCCAGGTAGGTTGGAGTAGCAGCAACGTCGTCCTGGGAACAGCACCAACGCACGGGGAAGAGGGAGCCGACCTCCCGCCTCAGCATCCCATCCTTCAACCCCTCGCCTCCACGGCAGGCTGGAAGAAGGGCGAGAACTGCTGCAGATAAAGAAGGCCACCGTCCGGTGCCGCGTGAGCACACCGGAACGGAGGCACTCCCCTCACCACCCGAGGCCCACCGCTCTGCGACCTCCATCCTCAACCCCTCGCCGCCACGGCCAGCCAGAGAGAGAGGGAGACACGCAGAAGCAGCAAGCAAGAGGAGTAAGCAAGGGGAGGCAGAATGCGACCAAGATTTTATTTGAAGATGAGGTGGCCGTCGATGCCGTGGCCAACTTCAGCCATAGAAGTTTGCCCACACCGCCGACGAACCCTAGAGACTGGATTTGGTCGCCAAGATCCAGATCTCCCCATCCGGGAAGCACGCCCAAAACTACGGCCAAATGGCCAAAACGCCTACAGCTAAGGGCCCTATCTACTCCGGCGCCTCCCCTTGCCCACCTCTAGCCGGCTATTCCGGCGGAGGGGACGGGGGGGCCTGGCCGGCGGTGGGTGGGGGCAGAGGGAGGGAGCTGCGGGAGGGAGGGGGAGGTGGCCCATAGCTGGTGGTATATGTGTTTGCTACGATTTAACACTCATTGGCAACCGTCCAAGGCCGTGTAGGAGGCTTCTTCTCCTCAATTCTCGTGCAGCTTGACACTATTTTTTAGAGTACTTGCTTCATGTGGCTTTGATTCGAGTAGCTTGAAATTAATTTACAAAGGTTGTACTACACTTCTAATAAGTAGTTACCAAGACATTCTAGATATTTTAAAATGGACTAGATACATCCTAAAATCAGTGAACCTACACACTAAAACATGTCTACAAACGTGCATGTTAGAAAAAGGCTTAAATGTCTTATATTAGTGAATGGAGGGAGTAGTTACTAGGGTGTTGAGTGAAAAACTTATCAACATGGCGATCAAGTGGTTACCATGGTGTGAAATAAGTAGTTACCAGCAAGTTGATGATGTAGTGACCAAGGTGTTGTGAAAATAGTTACCACCCCGGTGATGATGTAGTTACCAAGCTGTCGAGTGAAAGTTACCACCACGGTGACCATGTGGTTACCAAGATGTCAAGTCAATAGTTACCAAGATGTTGATGATGTAGTTACCCAGGTTATGAGTGGGTAGTGGTCGCCCTAGTGATGCTGTAGTTATCAGGTGGTCAGTCAAAAGTCACCATCATGGTGATCACATGGTTACCAATGTGTCAAATAAATAGTTACCATCATGGTGATTATGAGGTTATCAAGGTGTTGTTAAAATAGTTACCACCCTGGTGATGATGTACTTACGAGGGTGTCGAGTGAAAGTTACCACCATAGTGACCATGTTGTTACCAAGGTGTTGAATCAATAGTTACCGACACGTCGATGATGCATTTACCAAGGTGATGAGTGCGTAGTGACCACCCTGGTGATGATGTAGCTACCAGTGTGTTGACTGAAGAGGTACCACTGTGGTGACCATGTAGTTACCAAGTTGTTAAATCAATAGTTTCCAGCATGGTCATGACGCACTTACCAAGGTATTGAGTAAATAGTTATCACCATGGTAATGTAGTTATTAGGTCTGTCAAGTTAAAAGTTATACCATCATGGTGACAATGTAGTTACCAACATTGCGATGATGCAGTTAACAAGGTCATGAGTAAATAGTTACCACTCTGGCAGTGATGTACTTACCAAGGTGTTGAGTCAATAGTTACCACAGAGTTGGTGATGCTGTTACCAAGATATTGAGGTAATAGTTACCACCCTAGGATGATGTAGTTAAGGGGGTGTTGAGTGGAAAGTTACCATCGTGGTGACCATATAGTTACCAATGTGTTGAGTCAATAGTTACAAACATGGTGATGATGCAGTTATCAAGGTGTTGAGTAAATAGTTACCATCCTAGCAATGATGCAATTACTAGGGTATCGAGTGAAAAAGTTTCCACTATGGTGACCATGTAGTTACCAAAGTGTTGAGTCAATAGTTACCAACATGGTGATGATGCACTCGTATCTAAAAAAATCTGAGTCAACTAATATGGATCGGAGGGAGTAGTTGATTCCTATTGATTGCTTTGTCCTTAACTACTTCATCCTTTATCCTCCAGGCGAAAAATACTGCAGGCCTGGTCTGGTGCAAGGCTGGGCCAAGTGGCCAAGTATGGTATCAAGAAGAAGAAAAGGCACCCAACTAAACTGTAAAACCGCATCAAGCTCGGCTATTGTCTTAAAGCTTTTGTTCCGGCAGTTCAAAATCTAGTGAGTATTACTCCCTCCGTTCGGAAATTTAAGACATTCTAGCTTTGTGAAACAGATGTATCTAGACACCTTTTAGTTATAGGTTCACTCTAAACCTCTACGAATCTATACACTAAAAGACGTCTAGATACATTCGATTCACAAAGCTAAAACGTCTTATATTTTCGAACGAAGAGAGTAGAAATTTATTGGTTGTTAGCAGATCTACTAATACTATGCCATTCACTTTTATTAGCTACTCTCCCGTTTCATAATATAAGATGTTTTAGTTTTGTTAAAGAAGTGTATCTAGACCTCTTTTACTACTCCCTCCGATCTATAATAATTGTCGCTGAAATGGACGTATCTAGACATATTTTAGTGCTAGACACATCCATTTTAATGATAAGTAATATAGATCAGAGGGAGTATGTAGATTCGGATTAAATCTACACACGAATAGAAGTCAATACACTTTTTTCACAAAGCTAAAACATCTTATATTGTGAAACGGACGGAGTATGTGATTAATGATTACACCTTTCGATTCAGCTAGCTGCAGATATGCTCTGTTCCTGAGTCGATTTCTTATTCAGCAGACTGATTTGAGCGTCTCCTTCCTCGATGCGGTGAGCATAATCGAGTGTGATGTGCAGGTCTCCATTTCCCTCTCGACCATGGCAGATCGATCATCTCCTTCTTCAAGATGGCAAGCAGAATCTAGCGTGTTGTCTTCAAGGGAAATTTCCTGCGATTTTTTTACTTCCACCAGAAATAAGGACCTTGCACAAAATATTGCTTTCAATGATCATTTTCCTTTTCTAATTGCCTGTTTGAATTTTAATGGGAACAAGGGAATTGTACAAAAATATACTTATTTTTCTTCACGTTGAAAGTGGTAGTACAATCTCGTTGAAAGTGGATTTTTAATTTTGTGCTATTCCTCTCCCTTTTTTTTGCCCTAAATATCGCTCTCCCAAAAAGGGAATTGAGAAAAAAATCGATTTTCTTGGCGCCAATTTTCGAATTTATAGCTGAAGCACGTTGAAAGGGAATAGCTCAACGGAAGAAAGGCAGGAAAAATTGGACTGAAGCGCGTGGAAAAAGGGAAGGAAGTGTCGAAAAGGGAAACAACGCGTGGTGGGAAACTGACCGCGCAGTTGGGGTCGCGCGGTCGACCGCGAAATAGGCCCCCCCGGCATAAGAGCATCTCCACTCGTAAATCCCCAAACGGTCTCCGGCAGAGACATATTTTTGCCCGTATGAGAGGGTATCGGCTAGTTTTTAATTATGAGGGACAGAGGCCAGCCAGTCGCACCCCCGAGAAGAGACGGGTAAGTGGTCCTCCAGGGACGCGTGGCGTTGTTTCCGCGCTTTGTTGATTAGCCGGCGCTCCCGGTTGCCTCCCTATGGGCAAGGGTTGGCCTGTGGGCGCCGGATATCTCGTATGCTCGCGCCAAATGAAAAATTATTTTAGGGGACACGGCTGGGCTGCGTTTTTTTTCTCTCCACACCCCCATTTTGGCCTTTTTCGGTCTTTTAGGGGACTGAGTGGAGATGCTCTAACTCTCTGTATTCCAGCTCTCTTGCGCTGCCGTGCGGAAGTAGCGGCCAAAGTCGGCAACAACCTCGACGTCTCCCAGCGGTGCAAGGTAGGGCAGAAGCCTCCACCTTTCCGGTCTCATGCGACGTCGTGTGTGGAAGCAACGTCCGAACTCAATGGCATCCCCTACATCTTCCGGCAGTTGTAGATTATGGCCATATACCTTTGGTATGCTTATATTCTCATTAAATGAACTCTCTAGCGTGATGCGCTCCCATACAGGTAGAATTGCCGGGACCTTTGTGGACACCAAAAATCAATCAATTTGTAGACATGCCCATGGTGGTTCAACGAGGGCACACGCCCACTGCATGGCCGAGGCGGATTAACAATGGCTGCATGCATCTCTATTGGCAGGACAGAAGCAGGTATGTGCGTGGCTTTGCAAGCGAGATGTGCTAGCAGGCCAGGTTTTTTTGGTACTCTCTCCGTCCCATAATAGATGTCACGAATTTCTTAAAATTTAGATAAATCTATAAACTATTTAGTATATAGATACATACAAATTTTGTCAAATTTCTGACATCTATTTTTGACGAAGGGAGTACTTTGAACTGGTTCTTTATAGTTTACATTTACTAATCATGTTGTAGTTTTCCTTTACAAAACATGGTTTAAAAGTAGGCGGAAGTGGTCAGCGTTGGTTCTAAGAGGTGAATCAATTTTCTATAAGTAACGTATATTGTCCACACTTTCAATTAACATGTTACATTTCAAATTACCCAACTACTCCCTCTGATCCAAATTAATTGACTCAGATTTGTCTAGATTCGGGTGTATCTAGACATGTTTTAGTACTAGGTACATCCGAATCTAGATAAATCCAAGTCAATTAATTTGGATCGGAGGGAGTATTTAAAATCGTCTGATTTTGTCATTGCTTTTCTTTTCTGAACATGAGTATTGTTCTATTATCTGATTGACGAGGGTTGAACTCATCAATGCCTATTGTTATGGACTTGGGTTTTGGAGGAGGGATACACTGGAAATCTCGATCGGCTAGCAAACAAACACACATGAACGCAAGGTTTACCCATGTTCAGGCCTCGTGGAGGACTCTACTCCTGCTTGTCTGCTCTTGATTGATGATGATCCAAAGGATTACAATGTCGCTAATGGCGGTGGATGCATAGATTGAATCTGGCGTATGTCTAGATATATTGTGTTCTATCTAGAGGTGTTTTATGGTACCCTCAAATGAACGAGAACCATATTTTCATCCATCTAAAGGTCCACAACAATTTATACTAGTGCTAAATATAGGACTAGTACAATTTATACTACTCACCTCGTTTGAGTAAAATCGGCACTGCAACAGAAAATAGCCGTAGACAGGCCTCGGCCCAAAATGCATCCCTAGCCCAAGATAGTCTAGCTGATTAGTTGTTCTAACCCGTTCTTGTCCACGAATTCATAACCCGATGTTTCAAGGAAAAAACGAATTCATAACCCTAAATGGGGATCTGCTAGGTGGCAGATGCGGCGGCCGTGGTAATCCAGCACCGTCCTATACCTCGGCTGCGTGGGTGCTACGACGAGGTCTCCGGCAATGGTTCTGTCGCCGCCACTGCGAAGGGAGAGGGAGGACGACGACGATATGGTGGAGCTGTTGTGGATCGATGTGGAAGAAGCTGGCGAGGGGCTAGAGCAAGGGAGGAGGCCGAGGAGTGGTGGCCTAGACTAGGAGGGCGACATGAAATGGAAAGAGTCCATGGAAGGATCCCCGCGTTTGTTCCGGCGGTCCTCCGCATCGCTGGCGCGTCACCTACTCTGCGTCAGCATCCAGACCATGCACTGCGACTGCGTTTGCCAGCGAGCGCTCGGAGTGCGGTGTGCAGTGCTCCACATGGACCACACTCACACAGACGGACATCTGTGGGGTAGCCTTTGCTGGTCATATTCTTGTGGGCACCGACCTCCCTGGATCCATGTAAGTTATCTGATATGACATTCTAAAATGAATACTGAAATCTCAAAGTGCAAAGCCAGATTATCCTATGAGGTGACATTCTTTTTCTTCTTCACAATATCATGATGAGCTGCTTGAATTTGTAGCATAAGAAGTTTCATATTTCTAGTGGACTAGTACTAATAATATGATACACCGTTGTGGCACAATTCTGTTACATAATTTCCTGTAGTTTCTGAATATATGTAAGTACAAGAACATGCACCTTCTGAATTGTAAATCTGTACCTCAATGTACATGCATTGATCATCAAACTGCATTGTCTGAATGTCACACCTCCTGAACTGCAACGCCGTAATGTTTTACCCTGAAACTCTGACCAAATTGTAAGTGTTGTGCATTGATCATCATCAAACTGTGAACTGTTGTTATGTGCTGCCTGAATTTTATACCTTGTGAACTGCTGATTTTTTTGTGAGGCTGTCATGAGCTAACTCATAGCTATTTTACCCTGAAACTCTAACTAAACTATTAAGACTTTATTTTGTGGAGTTGCATCATTTTTTGTTGTCCATTTAGCTAGCATAGTAATGTTTACATTATTAAGAAACCATTCACTTGTCTTTCAGTGTTGATAGTGTGGTAGAAGTGAGAAGAGTATGTTCCTATGTCAAAATTGTTCGGAAGCTTCATCACAATTTCTCACATGAACTTGACATTCCCCATTTTCCCTTGTTTCTGATGATACTAAAATTGAAACCAGTCAAGACCCTGTTGCCTCCTGATCAGTTCTAGGTTCTCCCAAGCATATCTATTTTCCAAATCTAGAATCGAGCAGTGCAGCACAAATCAGTTGCTGCATTCATCAGAGCAAACCAAACATGTAAACTTGAGCATTAAGAACTTCCCTTCTTCAACTCCTCATTCCACAATAACATCAATGTCAAATAATATTAAACATACATGTAAGTCTAGCATGTTTTGAAGCAGCACGGCTAAAATGCTAATTGAAATATCTTCAAGAAAGAACACAAATAATCGGACAGACGCGTACGCCGAGAACATCTTTCATGATTAGTTTGCTTCTCTCACCCTTTGCATGAAATGAGCACCGATAACAGCTTAACTACATTGATTTGTCTGTTGGTTCCTGGAATTCTTAACAATGCCTATCTATGCTCACCGTATCCCACGGTGACTTCATCATCATATACCTACTGACTTTAGTTCTTCTCATTGGACATAAGATGGGTATTTAAACATTCAGCTGAGCTAGGACCTGAAACAATATTCAGCTGATCTAGGATCTCGAACAATATTCACCAAATTAATTCAGTCGTGCAGTGAAGATCTAGCTGCAACAAATCTTCCCTACAGTTAACTGAAAAATGGCACCAAAGTCATGCGCGTGCCGTGGAGTTCATTCTGCACTTCTGCACAGGTTGACATGCAGGTTAACAAATTGTTTTTCATGTAAATTTGGTCATATGTATCTACAGCTAGCATTGCACAAGTAAATCGTACTTGCAAGAATAGTTTGGTGTTTTTTTTGGCGAAAAAGAATAGTTTGGTGTTAGCGAGCCTAATCAGAGTTGCATACTACTCTGCTACATGCATCAAATTTGGCCCTCCGAATTGACTCCAAACAGAAACGTACTTGATGCCATCGATCTGGATGTCGTGGAGGAGATCAGAACTGCGCAGAGGGCGTTGTGTGGGGTTGCGCCGGCAGCAGATCCGTGCAGGAAGGTTTCAAGAGCGGAGAAAGGGTTCAGCGATGTCGCGCAGCGTCGACAGCAGATCCGAACTTACATGTGGAGAAGGCGACATGGCCGCGTGGGAAGTGGAGGCGGCGGCTTCGCTCGTCCTGTGAGGTGGAGGCGGCGGCGGCGCTCGTCCTGTGAGGTTTTTTTTTTTTTGAGAACAAGCTCGTCCTGTGAGGTGAAGGCGTCCCTCGTGACCTCTCCCAGCTTTGACGGATCGAAAATCGCTAGGGAAGACAACGGTTTTTTCCAATAATTACCGTTTACTGGGCCTGGGCCTAATCTCCGTCATTAAATCTGAGCCATTCCTTCATTTTATACTAGTGACTCCAACTTGACTAGTAAAAGGTACCGTAAAAGTTGCCTCTATCTATTGTGGTGATCGTAGATCTGTCTATTGGGGTGAGTCGCCCTCCTCGTTGGACCCTCCTAGCCTTTATATATGGGAAGGCTATGCCTCAGATATCTATACGAGTTGGTTACAAGTTAGATTCAAACTCTAGTATTGAGACTTCTTTGTCTTGTGCGTTTGAGAGTCCGTATCAATATGGACTTCATACCACCCGAACTGTCTTGAGCGTCATGGACCTTGATATATCTTCGAGTGGTCCTTCTGTTGGGCCACACCAGGTAGGCCAATAATAGGTGTCCGTAGGGCATGCCTATGTCAGTAGCCCCCGAGTGTCCATGTGAATCGTAGATTCAGGTGGAGACTTAGAAGTCTTGAGTCTTGTATTTGGTGGTCGAAGTCGACAATTGTATCGAGTGCGAAACACTTCACACGGAAGTTCATCGGGTCAGTCAAATTTATAGTAGTTCATAGGGATGATGGTAAACGTGTCTGGCGTTCTCGACGGATCGGGACCAGTTAATTGCTCTAGGGCAAAAAAACATCACCTACTCAAACTCGAGTCCCCGGACTCGAATTCGGAAATTGCTGGCGTAGTTCGACTCATGCCGCGGAGGCCTTACTGAGTCGAACTCCAGTTCATGAGTATGTGTGTGTACCCAACGCGTCCGTCGGGGTTTTTCTTCATGTCGTAGACACGGTATATATTTGGTAGAGCGCAGAGTATGCGGTTGCCAGGCCGTCATATAAGATCTGTAGGTCTTATCTTTGCGTCGTAGACACATCATACGAATGTTTATCACCGCAGAGGTGTTTTAGGTGTCCAAGGAGACGTTGTCTCTAAACTTGACATTGTAGTGTATAGCGGGTGAAGTCACTAATGCATTCGGTTGCTGTAAGCGAGTCGACATTGTGGACGCAGTCGACACAATGGACTGTACTGTGAATATTTTGTTTTCTATAGGGTGCGAGACCAGTGCTCCCTATGGGAGTAGCCCTCGAGTGTCTGTTCGAGTCGTAGACTCAAGCAGAGACTTGTAGTCATCGGTTGCGTAGACAAAACGATCTGAAAGTACTTCAGATGATCTTGCGAATACCATCAACACCGGCACTTTTTCGAATGCGCGACCAGCGCTCCCTATGGTGTAGCCCCCGAGTCCTTAGTCAAATCGTGAGGATTCAGAGCGTGCCACTCCAAGATCTTATATATGCACACTGATGGCTCAAAATGTATCGAGCTCATTGGGGAACCCCAAGAGAAATGTATGATGAGCACAGTAGCAAGTTTTCCCTCAGTTATAAAACTAAGGTTATCGAACCAATAGGAGCAAGGAAACACCTCCAAGGTGTTGTTTCCAACTTGGAATCCTGTATAACACAACCACAAAACTTTGCCCCCAGCTTACAGTGAGGTTGTCAATCTCACCGGTTTTGCTGAAAACAAAGGATTAAACATATTGTGTGAAAGAAAGTAATTGCTTGCAGAAAGTAAACAGTAAATAGGTTGTAGATTGATGGTAAAAGAATGGACCGGGGTCCATAGTTCAGTAGAGGTGATTCTCCTTAAGTTAGATGACATGCTGGGTGAACAAATTACAGTGGGGAAGTTGACAGACACCGAGAAAGCATGCATGCATATACTAATCATCTTGACTCCTGCGAGATTTGATTGGGCATTACAACATTATACATAGACCGTAATCCAACTGCATCTATGACTAATAATCCACCTTCAGGTTATCATCCGAACCCCCTCCAGTATTAAGTTGCAAGAAACAGATAATTGCATTAAGCAAAGTGTGTAAAGTAAACAATACGATTGCTCCATGAACAAAGGATTGATGTTTTCTTCCTAGTAGCAACAACACATCTAGTATCTTAGAGATTTTTGTCACTTCCCCAGATTCCTAGAGGCATGAACCCACTATCGAGCATAAATACTCTCTCTTGGAGTTGCTAGCATCTACTCGGCTAAGATAGCTACTAACAACTGAAAGCATGCAAGATCACAAATAACATAGACATGATAGAATCAATAATCAATCTGAAACAGCATCTCAGTATCCATCGGATGCCCATAAACACAACATGTAAGATTACAAATAGATGATCTTGATCATGAACGGGGCTCATAAGATCTAAACATGGTAGCACAAAGGAGGAGAACCAGCCATCTAGCCACTACATGGACCCGTAGTCCAGAGATGAACTACTCACGCATCACACCGGAGGCTTGCATGATGATGAAGAAGGCCTTCAGGGTGAATTCCCCTCTCCGGCAGGGTGCCGGAAAGAGCTTCAGATCCCTCCTGATCTAGGGATGGAGATGGCGGCGGCTACAGACTCTTTCGTGGAATTTTGATTGGGTACTTAGGGTTTTTGTCTCGGGAGGATTATATAGGAGAAGGGGCAAGGTCGGTGGAGGCTCGAGAGGCCCACACCACCCCCTGGCACGGCCTGGCCTGGCCCGCGCCCCCAGGTGGTGTGGCCGCCTCGTGGCCCTTCTCCGTCTCGTCTTCTAGCTTCGTGAGTCTTCCGGTAAAATATTGACTTTAGCTTTTGTCCGGTCCAATTCCGAGAATATTTCTTTTCTAGCTTTTCTGAAACCAAAAACAGCAGAAAACAAGCAACTGGCATTGTGGCATCTTGTTAATAGGTTAGTTCTAGAAAATGTGTAAAAATACTCCAATGTGTGGACAAAACATAAGAAAGTAGATATAAAGCAAGCATGGAATATAAAAAATTATAGATATGTTTACAACGTATCACACATCCAGCGCTCTCATGACCCACAAGTATAGGGGGTGTATCGCAGTATTTTCGATAAGTAAGAGTGTCGAACCCAACGAGGAGCAGAAGGTGTTGGCTAGTGGTATGGATCAGGAATTCTCTGCAAATACTTAGCAAACGGAATTTTAGGGTTTTTTGATAAAGCAAGTAAATACAGTACGAGTAAACAAAAGACAATAAGAATAAATGCAGCAAGTGTCCCAATCCTCTATTCAGCAAAGGACAAGCCGGTTGTATTACTTAAGATGACCAAACGTTCTCGAGGACACATGGGAAGACTGTCAAGTGCTTTCGCTTCATATAGTTGATTAATCTTCTTTAGCTTGCTAAGTGTTGTGTGGGTGAACCTGTGTTAATGTACCAACCTTCCTAGGACTAATACATACTTGTGATTATACCCCTTGCAAACATCTGTAAGTACAAGAAAGTAATTAAGGTAGAAACCTAACCATAGCTTTAAACTCTAAGACCCTGACGTCCCTTGTGCAATGGTTTCCTAACGGGGGTTCAAGTTTCTGTCACTCCGGAAACCCCTATGATTAGTAGCCAAATACACAATGCATTCCCCTAGGCCCATATAGGTGAAGTGTCATGTAGTCGACGTTCACATGACACCACTAGAAGAAGTACACCACAACTTAAATATCAAACTATTGAATCTTTCTCAACACAACTCCACTACTAACAACATGACTTCTCTCATGTCCTCAAGAACAAAACGAACTACTCACAAGACATCATATGGATCATGATCAGAGATGGAATAATGATGTATAACAATCTGAACATAAACAATAATTCAATGGTTCACTCAATAGCATCAACTACAAAGAGTAATTAACACCGGGAAAGTTTCCCTAAGAACTATGCAAGATTCAACCCAATTGTTACAGCAATATGGAGATGGTGATGAGGGTGCTGATGGTGATGATGGTGGTGATGATGATGATGATCCCGATGAAGTCCAGCTTGATGGTGGTGTTGATGGCGACGATCTCCCCTCTCCGGGAAGGAATTCCCTAGGCAGAAATCTGTCTGCTGGAGAGATCTTTCTCTCTCGATGTTTTCCGCCCCGCAAAGGCGGCGGAATCTTTCTATGGTCGCCCCTCGAGTCTTAGGGTTTCAGGAGGAATATATACGCTAGAGGGGAGAGCTAGAGGTAGGCCAGGGCGACCACACCACCTGGTGGCGCGGCCTAGGGTGGCCCGCGCCAGGGGGTGGTGTGGGCCCCCGTGGACCATCTCCACTCCCTCTTCTGGCAGCCTTCGTCTTCTGGAAAAACAGGAATTTCCGTATATTTTCCTGGATTTTCTGATCTTCGCGAATTTTGCCTCCAAATAGCACCTTTTCCATCAGAATTCTGACTGCAGCGGTCCATGCTCCAAAAGTCATCAACCATGCAAAAACAGATGAAATAGCATAAGTATCATCTCTTAATATGAAATATATCAATGAATGACAGTAAATTATGACATAGAATAGTGATGCAAAATGGACGTATCAACTCCCCCAAGCTTAGACTTCGCTTGTCCCCAAGCGAAACTGAGCTCAATAAACATGATCTCAGGTTTATGGAGTGAAGAGTCGATAAAAGAATACGGACAAGAAGCATCACATTCATCAATACATAGATCATAATAGAAGACAACTCACTATTACATAACTTAACTTTTAATAAGTAAAGGAAACACAATAAAGATACATAAAGTGAATCATAATTGGTAATGGCAAACTTAGCTCTTGGTCGAAGAACAGTTGATAAATTGTTGGAGTTCACAAATAACTGGTTTTTCAATGATAGCTTTCAAAGTAGTAATCACCAAGATAAGAGCAATGTGCAACACAAGGAACATAAGAAACATGATTGAATAAATCATCATATGAGTGAATGAAACACAACAACTCAAAATACTTGCTGAGATAGAAGGGAATAGGTTTACTGACTCAACTAAAAAGTAAAAGAAAGGCCCTTCGCAGAGGGAAGCAGGGATTGCAAGTTTCATAAAGAGCTCCCAAAAATTATGATACTTATTAGCTTTCAGCTCTCATTGCCCCTATCATAGGCATCTTTAGGTGATTAAGGTTAAAGTGATCTAATATGAGGATATGCATTGACACGTTGTAAATGGAGAATCTCATGTCCCTTGAATACGAGGGCCGCTCCTCATGCTACTCAAGTTTAGTCACCGGTAAGTTCTTGTCATTGTAAGCACATGTGTATCATAGAGAACCGCCAACGGGGTATCCCTTGCCCGATGATACGAAAGAATCCCCATATAAAAATGACAAGGCAAGCAGACAACAAACATCTCAGCAATCTTCTTATTTACCATGGGAATATGGTGCTTTTTTCTCTCTTTCCTCTTTTCATAATCTCCCTTTTTTATTTTTCTCTTTTTTCTCAATATCAGACTCTTTTTTTATAAGAAGAATGCTTCATAGATGCTCATTATGGTTACGCTGCAGGTTTCCACCATGTCAGCATGGATTAGACCAGCGGCCTAGGCGTTTCTCTAACACATATACATAACTCCATGGACTTACAAGCTCCCCTTTCATGTCACACCGACGACATCCATAGACAAAAGAACATGATATCAACTAGGTACAAAGTACCAGTGCAATGTTGAGAGCGTTCCCCATGACAGCATGGTTCTGCTAATCCACAACTTACAAAGTGCAAGCATATACGCAACATAGATGGGCACAATGGTTTAAGTTTATTAAGTGCAAGAAAGTAAAGTGTGCCATCAAGTTTGTGAGAGCTTTAATCACTAATTTTCACATAACAAGTTTAATTTGGAAGGTAGATAAAACATGAATTTACTTGGAAAAGAAATAATGCTAATAGGTAGGTATGGTGGACGCAAATGGCATGGGTTTGGTTTAAAGGATTGGATGCACGAGAAGAATTCCCTCTCAATATAGGTTTTTGGCTAGCAAGGTTGGGTAGCAAGTATAAGAGTTGAAGGAAACAAACAAACATACAAGTGATAAAAACAAACATGCAATCTTCCTTGGAAGCACAAAAGATCTTAACTAGAGAATACTAGACTTATGAGCAAATCAAAAAAAGAAAGATGATGAAATTATTTTTCTTTAGAGTATTTTTATATTTTCATTCAACTCTCAAAAAATAGTGTTGCTACTGACAGAGCCAGGTTTGCCAAAACCAACTAAATTAACTCAATGATCCCAAAGTTATACCAATACTAACAACAAGATCAATCATATAACCATGAATTGAAAACTAATATAAGCTATGCAAAAGAGTAAATGATAGAACTTCTCATTAATAATCCATAACGGCAACTCACACCAAGGGATGCATATCTAACGAGAGAGGGAACACTTCCATAATGCAAACCATCCTACACAATAACTTCTCTATTCATGATATGACTCTACTAAAAAGGTAAAAAGATAGAAGATAGTGATGTGATACCGCGACACTCCCCCAAGCTTGGAACAAACCAAGGGGATGCCAAACCTGATGACGAATTACTCCTTTGGTGGTGGTGGTATCCTCTTGATGAGCTCCTTGATCAGTTTCCCCAAGTCCTCGATCTCAAAGGTGAGATTGCGAATAAGCTATGAGTTTTGCTCAATGCGGCTCATGATCATGTCGGGTTGCGAATTCCAGCTCTTGTGATTCTTTCCCCACTCTTCCTCCTTGAAGTCTTCTTTTCCTGCATGGCTAGAACGAGTCAAATCCCAATTGGAGGGTAATTTCTCCTTGGGCATATTCTAGTATTGATACTCATGGATAAGGGTATGGAAAGGATTCTTGGCGTGTGGGGGAAGTGAGCAGGGATCTGAACGGTGATGAGGAGGCTTCCCTCCAATTGACATAGTCCTGGAAGGTTTGCCACCACTCCAATGCTTGCAACGGTAGTGCCGGTGTGCTTTGCCTCCTCTTCATCTTCACTCTTGATCTCCTCCTCCTTCCTGGGGTCTTGGAGATCCTCCTCCATTGGCTCCTTTGCTTTATCCTTGGCAGACACCATTGTGCTTCAAAGCTTTCAAAGATAGCTCCTGGCAGAAACAGATCGAAACAAAAACACGACGAAAACACGATATACGAACCTCGGGAGATTCGGGGGATTATATATTACAAAGAGACGGAGTCCGGAGTGGCCACACCACCTGGTGGCGCGGCCAGGGGTGGGCCCGCGCCACAGGGTGGTGTGAGCTACCCTGGCTCCGTTTCCTTCCCTCTTTCGCTTCGTAGCTTTACTTATTGACTGAAAACTGCAAAAATATAATTGAATAGTATTTTCGCGGAACTTTTCTTACCAGAACTGTTACCTATTTGGAACCGGACTCTACAGGTATCTGAATTTGGTATTTAGTAGATTCTTCCGGAGTCACCACTTGAATAACATCAATATCTTCATCTTCATACACTTAATACTTGAGTCATAAAACCTTCCTCTTCCTTATTACACCATTACCTCCACTACCTAGAAATTTCTTTCACAAAAAACTTCACACAGTTCTCATTAGCAACATTAGTATAAGTGAAGTGATAAAACCTTTTGAGTTCAACTTCAACTGAAAATCATCAAAACATAAGCTACTGTGGCAACTCCTTCTGAAAACTCAAAAAGAATTCAAAAAGGAAATCGATTAAAGAAGCAAATGCAAGAGTGGCAAAATCTATCAAAACAGACCAGCAGGTAAAGATCATTTTTTTCAAAAATCTTTTGTTGCTCAAATCAAAAATTGCAAAACTAACAGAAGTTAAATAACAACATAGGTCATAAGCACAAATAATTACAGCTCAAACCGACATACAAAGATTTGTCATGAATTTTTATGGTGAAGCATAAAAATTTGTTTCGGGACAACAATTTCCCCAAATATTACTTCTCTCTCATTAGAGGTTGATCTTGACACAAAAACCAAACAAAAAGGATAAGGAGAGATTATTACCGAATTAATAACTTCCAAGACTCAAAGAAACAAAAAGAAACTGAAACAAAAACAAATTGGGTTGTCTCCCAAAAAGCTCTTTCTTTATAGCCATTAAGATGGGCATGATAATTTTGATGATGCTCTCTTAGGAATGTGAATTGAAGTGAAAGGGAGCATTAAGAAGCAAAAATACACACATTTAAGTATAACCCACTTCCTATGCAAGGTAATCTTGTAAACAAACAAGTTGTTGAAACCAGAGGCTACTAGCATAGGAAGGCAAAACAAGTGCAACATAAAAACTTTCAGCATAAAACGAGGAAACTTGATATCATTGAGATACACAAGAACACTTTTCCCTCTCTCATAGTAATTTTCAGTATCATGCATAAACTTAACAATATAACTATCACAAGGACCATCGTAAGAATTATCACTTATTCTAACAGAAAACACAGGAATACTAGCTCTCATAGTACTACTTTGTGAAACAATATTAGAGGTATCCTTACAAAGGATATTGTGTCCCTCTTCTTCATATTTAGTAACAAAGTCTTTCACATTTGCTATTATAGGTTCATCAACCATTTGTTTATCAGGTTCAACAGCTTCATTCGTACTTTCATTAAACATACTAGCTATCATAGAATGTTCCTTTATCTTAACTGGGAAAGGCATTTTCTCAATGCAAGGTTCAGGTAAAACATGATTAGTAGTATAAACTTCAGTATTTCTTGCAGGAACACTCTTAGCAATATCTTTATAAGGTTCATGATACTTATTCCACTTCTTTTTAGGCACTTCAATGTATGAAGCAAAAGCCTTAAAATAAGAAGCAATAGCTTGAGAGTCTAGACCATAAGCATTTTTAATATTTTGAAAGTCATCAGTTCCCATAAAAGATTCAATGCATTCATAATCATAATTTATACCTGACTTTCTACCTTTGTCATTCTCCCAAGCTTCAGCATTGTCTTGAATATGGTCCAGAAGATTCCATTTAGCTTCTTCTTCCATGCGAGTGAATGATCCAACACAAGAAGCATCCAACAAATCTTTATCATGAAGAGAAAGCCTTGCATAAAAGTTATTGATAATAATATTGTTGGGGAGCTCATGAATGGGACATTTGAGCATTAGTAACTTCAATCTCCCCCAAGCTTGAGCTGTACTCTCTCCATCAAGAGGCCAAAAGTTGTATATTTGATTCCGATCTTTATGAATCTCACTAGGAGTATAAAAGTTTGAATAAAAGAGAGGTACTATTTCCTCCCATTCCAGAGCTTGACCATTCTTCAGCAGCTTATACCATTCCTCAGCTCTTCCTTTCAGTGATAGTGAGAATAACTTCTTCTTAACTTGATCTGTAGTAATACCTGCACACTTGAACAACCCGCATAATTTGTGTATAAAGAGTAAATGATCACCAGGATGGACAGTTCCATCCCCAACATAGTAGTTATCCATAACACGATCAATGATTCTTGTAGGTATTTTAAAAGCATCATTCTCAACAGGTGGTGGTTCATCTACTACCTTAGCAGTGGTAGTAGCATTACCAAATAAGAAACTCAGCGAATTATCCATAACGAAAATAAAGCAACTTACAGAAGTAAACAATACTCACAGTAGAAGTTTCCTTTACTAGTTCCACTCTCCAATAGCGCTTCACTCCCCGGCAACGGCGACAGAAAATAGTCTTGATGACCCACAAGTATAGGGGGTGTATCGCAGTATTTTCGATAAGTAAGAGTGTCGAACCCAACGAGGAGCAGAAGGTGCTGGCTAGTGGTATGGATCAGGAATTCTCTGCAAATACTTAGCAAACGAATTTTTAGGGGTTTTTGATAAAGCAAGTAAATAAAGTATGAGTAAACAAAAGACAATAAGAATAAATGCAGCAAGTGGCCCAATCCTCTATTCAGCAAAGGACAAGCCGGTTGTATTACTTAAGATGACCAAACGTTCTCGAGGACACATGGGAAGATTGTCAAGTGCTTTCGCTTCATATAGTTGATTAATCTTCTTTAGCTTGCTAAGTGTTGTGTGGGTGAACCTGTGCTAATGTACCGACCTTCCTAGGAGTAATACATACTTGTGATTATACCCCTTGCAAACATCCGTAAGTACAAGAAAGTAATTAAGGTAGAAACCTAACCACAGCTTTAAACTCTAAGACCCTGACGTCCCTTGTGCAATGGTTTCCTAACGGGGGTTCAGGTTTCTATCACTCCGGCAACCCCTATGATTAGTAGCCAAATACACAATGCATTCCCCTAGGCCCATATAGGTGAAGTGTCATGTAGTCGACGTTCACATGACACCACTAGAAGAAGTACACCACAACTTAAATATCAAACTATTGAATCTTTCTCAACACAACTCCACTACTAACAACATGACTTCTCCCATGTCCTCAAGAACAAAACGAACTACTCACAAGAAATCATATGGATCATGATCAGAGATGGAATAATGATGTATAACAATCTGAACATAAATAATAATTCAATGGTTCACTCAATAGCATCAACTACAAAGAGCAATCAACACCGGGAAAGTTTCCCCTAAGAACTATGCAAGATTCAACCCAATTGTTACATCAATATGGATATGGTGATGAGGGTGCTGATGGTGATGATGGTGGTGATGATGATGATGATCCCGATGAAGTCTAGCTTGATGGTGGTGTTGATGGTGACGATTTCCCCTCTCTGGGAAGGAATTCCCCTGACAGAAATCTGTCTGCCGAAGAGATCTTTCACTCTCGGTGTTTTCCGCCCCGCAGAGGCGACATAATCTTTCTGTGGTCGCCCCTCGAGTCTTAGGGTTTCAGGAGGAATATATACGCCAGAGGGGAGAGCCAGAGGTGGGCCAGGGCGGCCACACCACCTGGTGGCGTGGCCTAGGGTGACCCGCGCCAGGGGGTGGTGTGGGCCCTCTCTGGCCCATCTCCACTCCCTCATCTGGCAGCCTTCGTCTTCTAGAAAAATAGGAATTTTCCTATATTTTCCCGGATTTTCTGATCTTCGCGAATTTTGCCTCCAAACAACACCTTTTCCATCAGTATCCTGACTGCAGCGGTCCATGCTCCAAAATTCATCAACCATGCAAAAACCGATGAAATAACAGAAGTATCATCTCTTAATATGAAATATATCAATGAATAACAGTAAATTATGACATAGAATAGTGATGCAAAATGGACGTATCATGCTCCAGTTTGGAGTAGCCCCCAAGTGTCTGGCGGAGTCGTAGACTCGGGCAGAGACTCGAGTCTTGTATCTTGCAGTCGTAGTCGAAAATCATGACAGGAGAAACCACTGACCCAGAAGTGCAACGGGTCAGCGTCGCACGCATAAGGAGCTCGAATTGACGATGAAGTCGGGATCGACGTAGCGGAGCTATGCAACGTTTATCCGGGTGAGTCGAATATGCGGATGGTAGTTGACGCAATCGCTTCTGTCGGGTGTGTGGCCAGTGTCACGTCTTTTGTAGCATCAAGTGATGCATCCGAGGAGGGACTTGATGCACTCGACGATCGACGTAGAGCTCGTTGGGAACCCCAAGAGGAAGGTATGATGAGTACAGCAGAAAGTTTTTCCTCAGTTATGAAACCAAGGTTTAATCGAACCAGTAGGAGCAAGGAAACACCCCAAAGGTGTTACTAGCTGAGCTTTGGCAGGGTGCACTATCGGTGCTAGTAGCAACGTGGAGACCTGCACAACACAACCACAGAACTTTGTCCCCAACTTGCGATGAGGTTGTCAATCTCACCGTGTTTTGCGGAAAACAAAGGATTAAACGTATCGAATGGAAAGAAGTAAAAGTTTGCAGAAAGTAAACACAAAGCAGTAAAACATTGTAGATTGTATGTAAAGAAAAAGAACCGGGATCCATAGTTCACTAGAGGTGGCTCTCCTTAGAAAGATAACATGCTGGGTGAACAAATTACAGCGGGGCAATTGACAAACACCGAGAAAGCAATACATGCATATACTAATCATGTTGACTTCTTTGAGACTTGATTGGGCAATACAACATAATACATAGACCGCCATCCAACTGCATCTATGACTAATAATCCACCTTCAGGTTATCATCCGAACCCCCTCCAGTATTAAGTTGCAAGCAACAGATTATTGCTTTATGAACTGCGTGTAAGGTAAACAATACAATTGTTCTATGAACAAAGGATCGTTGTTTTCTCCCTAGTAGCAACATCACATCTAGTTGTAGGGGTTCGTAGCATGGAAAACAAAATTTTTCTATCGCATACAAACAAACAAGCCAAGATCTATCTACTAGATTGTAGCAACGAGTCGATAGAGGAACTCACCCTCGAAGATTCCAAAGCGGTTAACGAGAGCAGATTCTCGTGGGTGATGTAGTCGTACTCTTTCCGATCTCAAGATCGCGTAGACGATCCTTCCAGCGCCGCGTTCCCGCAGCGCTCCCGCAGTCGGTCACACGTTCGGTACTCGACGAAGACCTTCCTCTCCCTTGTTCCAGCAGGCAGCGGAGGTTGTAGCACTCTCCTCGCGATTCCGGCAGCACAACGGCGTGGTACCGGAGGTAGAGGGGAAATCCCGCAGGGCTTCGCCTTAAGCCGGTGCGAGTATGGTGGAGCTTATGAGAGAGGCTATTAGTGGTCTAGTAATTAGACACACCAATTAGAGGGCTCTAAACCAATTAGAAAGCTCTAAACCGAATAGCTCTAAACCGGGGTCTAGATCTAGGGTTTAGTTTAGAGGATAGGAAACTTGTGTGTATTGGGAGGGAGCCCTGCCCCTCCTTATATAGGTGGGAGGGGCTGGCCGGCCAAGGGGAGGGAGTGGAGTCCCTCCCCAACTCGGCCTAGGTGGGGCGCCGGCTTGGGGAGGAGGACTCCTCCCTCAAGTCGGTTTCCTCCTCTCCTCCCACTTCCCAAAAACTGCCGTTTGACTTTCAAACTAGCCGTTTGACTTTTTCAATTTAGGATTCAATTTAATCCTTTATTTGGGACAGCAAGAACACTTAGTACATGATGCAATCATTCCAACATGTAATGACACATTCATGTACCCCCTTCCCCCCCGGAGTGCCGGACAATCCGGGACCTTCTAGAATGTTCCCGATGGAAACACCGGAATCATTCCCGAACTCCGAAACGGGACTTTCCTTATATGAATCTTATTCTCCGGACCATTCCGGATCACCTCGTGATATCCCGGATCCCATCCGAGACTCCGAACAACATTCGGTCTCTTTCTCATAATACCATAACTACTCAAACAACGTCGAATCCTTAAGTGTGTCTCCCTACGGTTCGTGAATTATGCGGACATGATCGAGACACTTCTCCGAACAATAACCAATAGAGGAATCTGGAAATTCATATGGCTCCCACATATTTCTACGATTACTTTGCGATCGAATGAACCACTTACATACGATACCAATTTCCCTTTGTCTCACGATATGTTACTTATCCAAGGTTATGATCGTCGGTATCTCTGCATACCTAGTTCAACCTCGTTACTGATAAGTACTCTTTTCTCGTTCCCGTGATATGTGATCCCTTGTGACCAAGTCACATGCTTGCAAGCTAATTGGATGACATTTCACCGAGAGGGCCCAGAGTATATCTATCCGTCATATGGATGGACAAATCCCACTCTTGATCCATGTGTTTCAACCAATACTTTCCGAACACTCAATGCCACTTTTATAGCCACCCTGTTACGGTGTGGTGTTTGATGACATCAAAGCATCCATCCAGTAAAGGTGATATGCATGATCTCATGGTCGAAGGAATTAGGTTACTATGTATCAGAAAGCATATAGCAATTGAACTATTGAAATGACTTGATCTTTATGCTACGCTTGTCTATAGGAGTATGTCCACCATATCATTCTCCTAATGATATGATCCTGTTGTTAATAACATCTCTATGTTCATGATCAGGAAACCATGATCATATATTAACCAACAAGCCAGTTTAACAAGAGGCTTTACTAGGGACTCTTATTTTAGTTTACAAATCACACAAGTATTAATGTTTCCGTTTAATACAATTATAGCATGGTATGTAAACATTTATCATAAGTGTGAAGACATGATAATAACCACTTTATTATTGCCTCTTGGGCATATCTCCAACAGTCTCCCACTTGCACTAGAGTCAATAATCTAGTTTCGAACCTTTGTGTATTCAACACCTATGGCTTTCCGGTGTTGTATGTACATGATTGCTAGTGGTCAACTGATCTCCGGATCTGACACTTCCAGGTCCGTGTGTAATTGCATGTCTTTGCGTCTCTACGCATCACTCATTCTCTAATGAGATGGCTTTGTATAAATTTGGTCTTTCGGTGTGACCTTTAGTTCTTTAGGGTTAAAACATATTGACAATATTGTCGTACAATATATCTTCATAGTATTATCCCGCTGTGAACTACACCTAGTTTGATAACAAACTACTTGACACAAATGCCCTCTTTTGCTGCTATAATAGCAGTCATATACTTAGCCTTTTGTTGTAGTATCTGTCACAATGTCTTAACTTTGGAAATCATCCAAATCCATTATGGAACTCACTTTCCATTATATTGTGCCACCCTTAGTTTAGATTGAGATAAACTTAATCTGTACTTTGTGACAAAGCTAGTATCAATGTAGTACTTTTACAATGAACTAACCATCTATTTGTCACTTCTACAAATAATATACTCTTAGTTCTTCCAAAAGATCATAAGAATATCCTTACTATTGTCCAATGATCATCTTACAAATCATTCTGGTATATGCTCTCAACATTTAGAGCATAGGACATATCTGGATTTGTACATATCACAGTATGATTGATATAAATACTCTTTGTGATTTCATACATCAAGTATCAATCTATACTTGATTATTTGTTTCACTTTACCAAATGTCAATACACTTGAATATATCATCAACATTGAACTCATTCAATCCTTTCTGTGCGACAAGAACCTTCTCTTGTAGTTTCTATATTGAACTCATTCAATATCTTGTCTATGTACTTCTGGCACAACCATATTAGCGTCTATTGATGCCAAATATTTGGGTTTTGCCTAAGTCTTTCATCAGGATGAAATTCTTAATATGTGTTAATAAAAGATACATCTTTTCTAATCAACAATATGTCCTCCACATAATGTATTAGAAATATGTCTTAGCGCTCCCACTTAATTTCTTGCAAATGCAAGCATCTTCATTGTCTCCGATGAAATTAAACTCTTTTAACAGTTTCATCATAGTGAAGATTCCAACTCCGCTATGCTTACTTCAACCATTGAAGTTTGCATATGTTTTTAGCATCCTTTGAATTAACAAAACCCTATGGACCGTGTTATGCACATGGCCTAGGTAACGATTCTATTAGAAGAACTTGTTTTGTTTATTCAACTACCATATAACAAAATTATATGTAGTGGTTGCTACATCAATCCGTCTAGACTAAATATCACTATGAAAGATCAAATCTTGTCATAATCAACCTTTGAACATTGTTGTGAACTCTTTCCCAACATGTCGACTATTTCATAGATGTAAAACATCCATGTCTATTTCTTTATAGATCCAGACACAACTATAAGGTCTTACACCTTTCTCGAGGGTCCTTCAAGTTCAAAACTTGATTTCTCGTGTATGGAACTATCACGGATTTTATGGCTTCAAACCATTTGACGGAGTCAGGGCCCATCATCGCTTCTCTGCATGTAGTCGGTTCATTATTCTCAAATAATGATTCAACCCTCAAATCTTGGTATTTGA
Organism: Avena sativa; assembly: GCA_916181665.1. NCBI lineage: Eukaryota > Viridiplantae > Streptophyta > Magnoliopsida > Poales > Poaceae > Avena > Avena sativa. The sequence continues at coordinate 449,127,021 of OV702295.1, read as the reverse complement.
TTGTTCATCCGACCTACTTGTTTCAATAGGAACTTGGATCTCCGTGACCACAACCTTTTTGAGGTACGTGAACCATGAGCATTGTTGCTGCCTCCGAAACACTTTTCGGCGCTGCGCAACTCTGCACATATAGCTAAGGTTCTTTTAACCTTATCAAAGTTCTATTGTCCTCCCACTTAACTTTTCACGAAAAAATTCTTTCTCAAAGAAACTTGACGTTTTAAGTGACAAACACTTTTGTCTCCGATGTTATGGAGGAGTACTTAACAGTTATTCGAAATAACATACAAAGACAGGTTCATCCGACTTTGGTTGCAAACATCTTTCTTATGCATAGCATACCAATGTTTAAGAAAGGACAACTTGGGTTTTATCCCAAACCATAACCTTATATGGTGTCATTTCAACGGATTATGATGAAGCTCTTTTCAGTGGAAAAACGGTAATCACTAAAGCTTTTAATCTTTAAAATACAATGGCAGTTTTATGAATTACACCTTTCGATCTTACCATGTCAAACAAGGTTCAATTACATATCTCGAACGCTCCATACTCTTATGGTGTTTCGGGAAATGCAAATCCACGGAACGATTCCTTAAATCTTAGGTATTATGCTAAACTTGTAACTCAAATATCTTCCTTTATGATCTTTATCATAAACTGTTTATATTCTTGTTACAATGATTTTGCACTTCATCTTGAAAGTCTTTGAACTTTTCAAATGTTTCATACTTCATCCTTATTAAGTAAATATTCATATATTCACTCAAATTTTCGGAGAAAGCATATGAAGTTGAAATCCATCGCTCTTGACTACACATAACGGACTTCGTACAACAATATGTACAAGTTCCAATAAGCTAGTCATTCGTTCCCTTTTGGCCTATGAACGAAGTTTTAATTATCTCTAGGAAAGTTTCACAAGCGTCATATGATCAAAAATCAGAAGACTCCAAAATTCCATCAACATGGAGTTTCTTCATGTTTTCTTTCAAATATAATTTAAACGGCGATGTCACTTCCTAAGTGATCTTTCAATCAATTTGTCCTTCGACATTTTTAGCACTAGTTTTATGGATGTGATGTCTCCAACGAGATTTGCGAATCATCCATCTTTTATGGATTACGGCAATTATTTGAACAATCCTTTTGTTCTCATAATACCTGATAAAACAAATCTTTGAAGGCAAGCTTTGATGTTTAACAAGCAACACAATAACCCTTTATTTTGTTCTTGATGAACATCATCACATATTCTTTTGCTAGTTACTTAGGCCATTGTAGTTCATGAATTGTGTTGTTTCGTATGACGATTCACACCAACAAATTCAGTATCAAATACTTAAGAACCACATTGTTTAACAAGCAAAGAATATAGCCATAACATGTATATCATCTATATACTTAAACTGAACGATTCTAGTCTTTTCTTTTCTGCCATATATTTATGAGATTCTCTTTCAGTATCTCCTTTTCTGTTTGAAAGAATCTATCAACATCAATAGTGGAGTCATACATATGACATATAGTCCAAAGCGTGTATAGTTAAATACCAATGTCTTTGGACTTGCACTTTGAAGTAGATCACCATCATCAAATGTTTGGTGTTCTTTCAAATTCCTTTCATTAGTAATCTCTTGGTGTAGTAAACATTTTACCTACATCAAATATTCACCCTTATCATGGTATCGTCCATGATCAAGCTACTTTTAGCTTATAACGATGAATTATTAGTATAATGTTGCTATCCAAAACCTTTTGGAGGATTAGGACAACAAGTGTCTCCAACCTTTTTGCAAATTCTCATCAAAATATGAGAACATGAACTTTGCCATATTATACTCTATCATGTTGTAACCAAAACTTCGTTTCAGATATCACAATATCTTCCACACATCATGGTTTCAGAAACAACTCTTTCAGATCCTAGATAACCTTGATATTAAGGGAATCCTTTGAATATCAAGAATCATGGATACAAACATGATACTTATATACTAACACTTGGAATTGTTACTCTTGATTTAATACTAATTATTAAACTTCATGGAGTAACCGGAACTTACTGAAAGTTTGCAATAGGACTTTTAAACTTTAGATTAACACTTAAAACAATACGATACCAGTTCGTAAAGTATCTAACCAGAATTCTATAGTTCTATCATCTCAATTATAACTAAGCGCAAGGTGGTAAACGGATGCCAATGACTACAACAACTATGCAAATTCACTTTGATTTAGTTTATGATAAATTGAGTTCTAATTAATAATTAAATTAATCTAGGTGAACTCCCACTCAAAACAATATCCCTCACATTGTTTTAGTGATCACACGAACCAAATCCACCACATCAAAACCGATCATCACGAGAGTTGATATAGCTTCAATGGCGAACAATCAACATGTTCATCATATCTACTATATGACTCATGCTCTACCTTTCGGTAATCCGTGTTCCTGAGGCCATGTCTGTACATGCTAGGCTCGTCAAGATCAAACCTTAGCTACCGCATAAGCAAATCTGGCTTGCTTACGTTGTATTTACCCGTGGAATCAAAGACACCCGATCATCACGTGGTGCTTCGAAGCAACAAGTTTTAGCAACGGTGCTAACTAAGGGCGAACACTTTAGAACTTGAAATTTATGTGCATGAGGGATCATCTTATAATGCTACCGTCGTCTACTAAGCAATACAAGATGCATAAAGGATTAACATCACATGCAATTCATAATATGTGATATGATATGGCCTTTCTTCTTTGTGCTTCCGATCTCCATCTTCAAGCACGAACATGATCTCCATCATCACCGGCGTAGCATCAAGGTCAATGACGCTTCTTCATGGTTGTCGTCCACCAGCTTCAACTATTACAACTATTTTGAATAGACACGCAGGTCTTAACAGAAATTAAAGACAACCATATGGCTCCTGCCGGTTGCCAACTTACAATAAGGAACATTGCATACATCAAATATAATCACAATCATGGCCATATCACATCACTGCACACCCCTGCAAAACAAAGTTAGACGCCTCTACTTTCTTTGCATATTTTACGTGGTTTGGGGCTTTCAATAAGTGTCGTTCTAACTTACGAACAAGAACCACAACATTGATACTAGCATTGTTGATTACCCGTTGTAAATTGGATCTTAACTATGCTAGGAGAAACAGGCACCCGCAAAGCCACTTATGCAATACAAGTTGCATGTCAAGCGTGGAGCAAGTCTCATGAACGATGTCATGTAAGGTTAGCCCGGGCCGCTTCATCCCAACATACCGCAAGATGCAAAGTACACGCAAAGCAATCTACAATAAAAGCATCAACGCCCACAATGACCATTGTGTTCTACTCGTGCAACAGATCTACATATAGACACGGCTCTGATACCACTGTAGGGGTTCGTAGCATGGAAAACAAAATTTTTCTATCGCATACAAACAAACAAGCCAAGATCTATCTACTAGATTGTAGCAACGAGTCGATAGAGGAACTCACCCTCGAAGATTCCAAAGCGGTTAACGAGAGCAGATTCTCGTGGGTGATGTAGTCGTACTCTTTCCGATCTCAAGATCGCGTAGACGATCCTTCCAGCGCCGCGTTCCCGCAGCGCTCCCGCAGTCGGTCACACGTTCGGTACTCGACGAAGACCTTCCTCTCCCTTGTTCCAGCAGGCAGCGGAGGTTGTAGCACTCTCCTCGCGATTCCGGCAGCACAACGGCGTGGTACCGGAGGTAGAGGGGAAATCCCGCAGGGCTTCGCCTTAAGCCGGTGCGAGTATGGTGGAGCTTATGAGAGAGGCTATTAGTGGTCTAGTAATTAGACACACCAATTAGAGGGCTCTAAACCAATTAGAAAGCTCTAAACCGAATAGCTCTAAACCGGGGTCTAGATCTAGGGTTTAGTTTAGAGGATAGGAAACTTGTGTGTATTGGGAGGGAGCCCTGCCCCTCCTTATATAGGTGGGAGGGGCTGGCCGGCCAAGGGGAGGGAGTGGAGTCCCTCCCCAACTCGGCCTAGGTGGGGCGCCGGCTTGGGGAGGAGGACTCCTCCCTCAAGTCGGTTTCCTCCTCTCCTCCCACTTCCCAAAAACTGCCGTTTGACTTTCAAACTAGCCGTTTGACTTTTTCAATTTAGGATTCAATTTAATCCTTTATTTGGGACAGCAAGAACACTTAGTACATGATGCAATCATTCCAACATGTAATGACACATTCATGTACCCCTTCCCCCCCGGAGTGCCGGACAATCCGGGACCTTCTAGAATGTTCCCGATGGAAACACCGGAATCATTCCCGAACTCCGAAACGGGACTTTCCTTATATGAATCTTATTCTCCGGACCATTCCGGATCACCTCGTGATATCCCGGATCCCATCCGAGACTCCGAACAACATTCGGTCTCTTTCTCATAATACCATAACTACTCAAACAACGTCGAATCCTTAAGTGTGTCTCCCTACGGTTCGTGAATTATGCGGACATGATCGAGACACTTCTCCGAACAATAACCAATAGAGGAATCTGGAAATTCATATGGCTCCCACATATTTCTACGATTACTTTGCGATCGAATGAACCACTTACATACGATACCAATTTCCCTTTGTCTCACGATATGTTACTTATCCAAGGTTATGATCGTCGGTATCTCTGCATACCTAGTTCAACCTCGTTACTGATAAGTACTCTTTTCTCGTTCCCGTGATATGTGATCCCTTGTGACCAAGTCACATGCTTGCAAGCTAATTGGATGACATTTCACCGAGAGGGCCCAGAGTATATCTATCCGTCATATGGATGGACAAATCCCACTCTTGATCCATGTGTTTCAACCAATACTTTCCGAACACTCAATGCCACTTTTATAGCCACCCTGTTACGGTGTGGTGTTTGATGACATCAAAGCATCCATCCAGTAAAGGTGATATGCATGATCTCATGGTCGAAGGAATTAGGTTACTATGTATCAGAAAGCATATAGCAATTGAACTATTGAAATGACTTGATCTTTATGCTACGCTTGTCTATAGGAGTATGTCCACCATATCATTCTCCTAATGATATGATCCTGTTGTTAATAACATCTCTATGTTCATGATCAGGAAACCATGATCATATATTAACCAACAAGCCAGTTTAACAAGAGGCTTTACTAGGGACTCTTATTTTAGTTTACAAATCACACAAGTATTAATGTTTCCGTTTAATACAATTATAGCATGGTATGTAAACATTTATCATAAGTGTGAAGACATGATAATAACCACTTTATTATTGCCTCTTGGGCATATCTCCAACACTAGTACCTTAGAGATTTCTGTCACTTCCCCAAATTACCAAAGGCATGAACCCACTATCGAGCATAAATACTAACTCTTGGAGTTGCTAGCATCTACTTGGCCAAGATAGCTACTAACAATGGAAAGCATGCAAGATCTCAAATAACAAAGACATGATAGAATCAATAATCAATCTGAAATAGCATCTCAATATCCATCGGATCCCCGCAAACACAACATGTATGAATTACAAATAGATGATCTTGATCATGAACGGAGCTCACAAGATCTAAACATGAAAGCACAAAGGAGGAGAAACCAGCCATCTAGCTACTACATGGATCCGTAGTCCAAGGATGATCTACTCACGCATCACACCGGAGGCTTGCATGGTGATGAAGAAGGCCTCCAGGGTGAATTCCCCTCTCCGACAGGGTGCCGGGAAGAGCTTCAGATCCCTCCTGATCTAGGGATGGAGATGACGGCGGCTACAGACTCTTTTGTGGATTTTTGATCGGGTACCTAGGGTTTTCGTCCTAAGGAAACTTATAGGCGGAGGGAGAGGCCGAGGGGGTGCTGGGGTCGACCAAACCACCCCCTGGCGCGGGCCAGGCCTGGCCAGGTGGTGTGGCCGGCCCCTGGCCCCTCTCTGTCTCGTATTCTGGCACTTGATCCCTTCCGGAAAAATAGGCACTTTGGCTTTTGTCCCGTCCAATTCCGAGAATATTCATTTTTTGACTTTCCTGGAACCAAAAACAGCAGAAAATAGGCAGCTGGCACTGTGGCTCTTGTTAATAGGTTAGTCCAAGAAATCGTATGAAAAGTACTCCAAAGTTGGAACAAAACACAAGAAAGTGGATAAAACCAAGCATGGAACATCAAAAATTGTAGATACATTTGCAATGTATCAACATCCCCAAGCTTAACTCCTGCTCGTCCTCGAGTAGGTAAGTGATAAAAAGAAATAATTTTTGAGGTGACATGCACCATCAAAGACTTGATCAAAGTATTTACAAAACATCAAAGCTGGGATCAAAGTACTTCAATCATAACATGAAAGACAAAGTTCTAGCAATAAGCAAAGAAACTATGATGCAACATGAAAAGGCATAAACAAAAGAATCATGAATAACATGCTTTGCAAGACGTTTGTTTGTTTCACATAAAGAAAACATAGCATAAAAGTATTCAGCTCGTCCCTCAATAGAGTAGCAAATATAAATGCATGCGACACCTTCAAAGTTCAAAAGAGTGACTAGATACAATAGTTTCAAACAAGCAATATCAAGTTATGCATCAATCAACTAGTCTTGGGACAATGCACATAGAACTAAGAATGGCCACTATGCTCTCAAAGTAGGTGCATAAAGGTAGAAGGTGGAGACTCAATATAATGGTGGAAGAAAGGCCTTTTGTAAAAGGAAGTAGGGATTCAAGTCTCATAAAGAGCTTCCAAAAATTATGGTACTTATAGCTTTCAGCTCTCATTGCCCCTATCATAAGCATCTTGAAGGTTATTAAGGTTAAAGTGACACAACTAAGAGGATATGCTTGACAAGTTATAAACCGAAATCTCATGCCCCTTACTTACTAAGACCGATCCTCATGCTACTCAACTTCAGTCACGAGTAAGCTCTTGTCATTGTAAGTATATGTGTATCATTAAGAACCGCCAACGAGGTACCCCTTGCATATGCTACGGGAGCTTTCCCATAATCAAAATGACAAGGCAAGCAGACAATGAGCATCTCAGCGATCTTTTTATTTGCTATTTGCATAGGTTTTTATTGAGGATGCTTCATAGAGTGCTCATTATGGTGATGCTGCAAGTTTCCACCATGATTAGGCATGGCTTAGGCTAGCGGCCGAGGCGTTTCTCTAACACACATACAAACTCCATGATCTTACAAGTTCCACTTTTATTTCACACCGCCGGGATCCGTAAGCAAACGAACATGATATCAACGGGGTACAAAGTATAAGTGCAATGTTGAAAGCGTTCCCCATGAAACATGGTTCTGCTAATTTCAACTTATAAAGCGCAAGCATATACGCAACAAAGAAGGACCCAATGGTTCAAGTTTATTAGAGGCAATAAAGTAAAGTGTGCCATCAAGTTCGTGAGAGCTTTAATCACTAGTTTTCTCATAACAAGTGGAAGGTAAACAAAAGCATGAATGTACTTGGAATAGCATAAGCTAGTAGGTAGGTATGGTGGACTCTTTGGAATAACTTGGTTTAGGGAGTTGGATGCATGAGTAGAACTCATACTTTGTTGTGGAGGCTAGCAGAAGACTGGGAGCGACAAACTAAGAGAACAATAATGGCCATAATCATGTAGAGCGACAAAAAATCATTGATCAAAGCATAAAGTGATACTACAAGTTGAAAACTAAAGGATCATAAAGGCTATGGTGACTTGGGATAGTCATAACATGGTGTGAGCATGCGCCAAGTCAATCCAAATAAAGCATCAAAGGAAAATACCACTATACTATGCTTTAATATGCTAAAACAACGCATGATTCATCCAAGGCACATTAAGCAATCTCAATTGTTTATAACAAGTCATGCTACAGCAAATAATACTAAGCATAAAGCCAAAACAATGTCAAGCATGGCATGACAAAGCATAGCCACAGTCAAAAACGAGCTCTTTTTACCACATAAGCATGAGCTTTCCTACTCTTTTCCAAACCAAACCAAACTATTTGAAAACCAATGTATGAAAGAGGGGTCCAACCAACTTATTCAGAAAACTAAGCAAACCAAGCAAACTAAAAACCAAAACAAAAACGAGAAAGAAGACGCTCCAAGAAAAACACAATTGTGCATGAAACAATAAAAATGAAGCGTTTGGAAGAAACCTGGAATTTTTATTGATGAAGAAGGGGGATGCCTTGGGCATCCCCAAGCTTTGAAGCTTGCACTTCTTGGATATTTCTTGGGGTGACACGCGTGGCATCCCCAAGCTTGATCTTTAGTCCATCCTTTATCTCATTACTTATTCCTTTCATACACCTGAAATTTTTCCTTCATACAAAACTTCACACAATCTTTATTAGCAACATTAGTGCACTCAAGATAAATAAGTCTCAAGGTTCAGTTCTAACACCAAATAAACTTCCATTTAAAAACTAGCTACTGTAGCACTTCCCTCAAAAAGCTCAATTCCCCAAAAGAACTCAAAAAGGAAACCACAAGAAGCAAATGCAGAAAATGGCAGAAATCTGTCAAAACAGACCAGCAGGTAAAGACGAATTTTTTCGAAGACCTTATGTTGCTCAAATCAAAAAGTGGTGAACTAATGAAAGTTAGATAACAAACTGGGGAAGAGGTACAAACAATTACAGCTCAATCCGACATACAGAGCTCTCTCAGGAATTTTTACGGTGAAGCACAGAAATCTGTTTCGGGACAGCAACTTTCCCAATCATTACTTCACTCTTATTAGAGGTTACTCTTGGCACAAGAAGCAAATAAAAAGGATAAGGAGCGGTTATTACTGAAGTAATAACTTCCAAGACTCATCTAAAACATTTGGGTTATTTTCCAATAAGTACATTTTTCTTTAACGCCTTTAAGTTAGGCATGAAAATTTGAGAAGATGCTCTCATAGGAAATATGAATTGAAGTAAAAGAGAGCATCAAGAAGCAAATTCAAAACACATTTAAGTCTAACCCACTTCCTATGCATAGGAATCTTGTATGCAAATAAATGCACAAAGAGCAAAGTGACAGGCATAGGAAGATAAAACAAAAGTAATTTCAAAACTTTCAGCACGTAGAGAGGTGTTTCATTACCATAAAAACTTCTACAACCATATTTTCCTCTCTCATAATAATTTTCAGTAGCCTCATGAATAAACTCAATGATATAACTATCACATAAGGCATGATTTTCATGATCTACAAGCACTAGAGCTTTATTATAAACATTTTCAAAAGAATCCTCGGAAACATAACATTCACCCTCCTTTGATAAGCATGGGGGACAATCAAATAATGTAAGGGATAAAAAGTTACTCTCATTAGAAGGTAGGCATGGGTAGATCCATTCTTCCTCCTTTTGTCCATCACTCTTCTCCTCTTTTTCATCTAATGAGCTTTCAGGTTCAGCAATTTCTTCTTTCATGGAGGTTCTAGCAGGCGGTGGTTCACCTATTACCTTAACAGTCATAATACTGTTCCCAAATAGGAAACTGAGTGAGCTATCCATAATGAAATAGTGATTGGAGCAGAGCTAGTCATAAAGGCAACTTAAGAAAGGAACTAATTTTTTTTGTTTTTCCAATAAGAAAGCAAACTAGTAAAACTAAATTTTTTGTGTTTTTTGAAGAACAAAACAAGCAAACAAAGCAAAAAGAAGCTAAGCAAAACAAAAACAACAAAGTAAAGAGATTGGTTATGAGGGACTCCCCTTGTGAAGATGTCCTTGACTCCCCGGCAATGGTGCCAGAAAAGATCTTGATGCACTCGACGATCGACGTAGAGCTCGTTGGGAACCCCAAGAGGAAGGTATGATGAGTATAGCAGAAAGTTTTCCCTCAGTTATGAAACCAAGGTTTAATCGAACCAGTAGGAGCAAGGAAACACCCCATAAGGTGTTACTAGCTGAGCTTTGGCAGGGCGCACTACCGGTGCTAGTAGCAACATGGAGACCTGCACAACACAACCACAGAACTTTGTACCCAACTTGCGATGAGGTTGTCAATCTCACCGTGTTTTGCGGAAAACAAAGGATTAAACGTATCGAATGGAAAGAAGTAAAAGTTTGCAGAAAGTAAACACAAAGCAGTAAAAGATTGTAGATTGTATGTAAAGAAAAAGGACCGGGATCCATAGTTCACTAGAGGTGGCTCTCCTTAGATAGATAACATGCTGGGTGAACAAATTACAGCGGGGCAATTGACAAACACCGAGAAAGCAATACATGCATATACTAATCATCTTGACTCCTTTGAGACTTGATTGGGAAATACAACATTATACATAGACCGCCATCCAACTGCATCTATGACTAATAATCCACCTTCAGGTTATCATCCGAACCCCCTCCAGTATTAAGTTGCAAGCAACAGATTATTGCTTTACGAACTGCGTGTAAGGTAAACAATACAATTGTTCTATGAACAAAGGATCGTTGTTTTCTCCCTAGTAGCAACAACACATCTAGTACCTTAGAGATTTCTGTCACTTCCCCAGATTACCAGAGGCATGAACCCACTATCGAGCATAAATACTAACTCTTGGAGTTGCTAGCATCTACTTGGCCAAGATAGCTACTAACAACGGAAAGCATGCAAGATCTCAAATAACAAAGACATGATAGAATCAATAATCAATCTGAAATAGCATCTCAATATCCATCGGATCCCCGCAAACACAACATGTATGAATTACAAATAGATGATCTTGATCATGAACGGAGCTCACAAGATCTAAACATGAAAGCACAAAGGAGGAGAAACCAGCCATCTAGCTACTACATGGATCCGTAGTCCAAGGATGAACTACTCACGCATCACACCGGAGGCTTGCATGGTGATGAAGAAGGCCTCCAGGGTGAATTCCCCTCTCTGGCAGGGTGCCGGGAAGAGCTTGAGATCCCTCCCGATCTAGGGATGGAGATGACGGCGGCTACAGACTCTTTCGTGGATTTTTGATCGGGTACCTAGGGTTTTCGTCCTGAGGGCAACTTATAAGCGGAAGGAGAGGCCGAGGGGGTGCTGGGGTCGGCCAGACCACCCCCTGGCGCTGGCTAGGCCTGGCCGCGTGGCCAGGTGGTGTGGCCGGCCCCTGGCCCCTCTCCGTCTCATATTCTGGCACTTGATCCCTTCCGGAAAAATAGGCACTTTGGCTTTTGTCCCGTCAAATTCCGAGAATATTCATTTTCTGACTTTCTTGGAACCAAAAACAACAGAAAACAGGCAGCTGGCATTGTGGCTCTTGTTAATAGGTTAGTCCAAGAAATCATATGAAAAGTACTCCAAAGTTGTAACAAAACACAAGAAAGTGGATAAAACCAACCATGGAACATCAAAAATTATAGATACATTTGCAATGTATCAGGACTCAACTCAGGTCTTGAGTTTATAGTGTAACCAGTTATTTTTCGACTCCTGTTGGAGGACCCAATAGAATAGCTCGACGTAGTCGACATCCTTGTAAGCTGCATAAAACATTAAGAATTTGTGAAGTACTTGTATCTTGTAAAGGATATTTGCATGTCGGTTTGCAAAATAAAATTCTGGTGCCAATCGAGTCGAAACTTTTGCACTGCATGCTAGGTCTTTTCGTTAGTCTGATTACCCTTAGTCTCAGTACCTTGACGAGGCACTCGGAGTTCAAGGATTCGACGATCAGGCAGAATCAGCTACTCGAGCTGTCGCGTATGAGGTGCTCGAGTGCGTGGAGTCGATGGCACATTAGGTTACTCGAAGAGGGCGTAGCCCCCGAGTGTTTCGAGTGCGATTAAAGTAAGAAAGAAATCATCTGTAAGTAGAAAACTTAGCTTTATGAGTAGTTGGCGTGGACGAAATTGATGCGACCGTGGACGTAGATGATGTAATAACGAGACGTGTGGCGGAGTTTAAGGTTGTAACGGGTTGCCGTAGCAGAAGGAGGCAGTGCTACGTCCAAAACGTATCTACTTTCCTGAACACTTTTGCTATTGTTTTTCCTCTAAACTTGTGTGATTTGGATACAACTAACATGGATTGACGTTGTTTTTAGCAGAATTACCTTGGTGTCTAGTTTTTGTGCAGAAAATCAACTATCAGGAAAAATCCATGCCAAAAATCCTATTTCACCAGAAGACGAGACAGAGGAGGGCCACGAGGGGCCCACACCACCTGGTCGCGTGGTCCAGGACAGGCTGCGCCTAGGGGTGGTGTGGCCACCTCAGCTGCCCCCTCGGCCTCCCTCTTCGCTTAAAAGTTGCCTCTTGACCTAAAAACCAAGGGGGGGTTCGATGTTTTTCCAGAAAGAGTTTTGCCGCGCCGCCACCACCAGATTCCGCGATTCGGAACCAGAAACTCCGTTCTGGCACCCTACCGGGACGGGGAATTGGAGGAGATCATCTCCATCATCATCTCCATCATCATCACCATCGCTTCTCCATCGACCATCCATGTTTCCCCCATCTATGAGTGAGTAATCCCCCGCTGTAGGCTATGGAAATGGTAGGGATTGGATGAGGTCGTTCATGTAATGACATCAGATTGTTAGGGCATGGTGCCTAGTATCTATTATTAGTGCTTTTTGACTTTGTTGCAACTTGTTATGCTTAATGCTTGTCACTAGGGCCCGAGTGCCATGATTTCAGATCTGAACATGTTATTGATTCATTATGATAGTATTGTTTATGGTCTTACCTGCAAGTTGTATACACACGTTGTTGTCCGGAACCAAAGGCCCCGAAGTGATAGCAATCGGGATAACCGGAGGGGATGGCTTTGATGTGAGGATCACATGTGTTCATGGAGTGTTAAAGCTTTGCTCTGGTGCTCTATTAAAAGGAGCACCTTAATTGCCAGTAGTTCCCTTGAGGCCCCACTGCAAACGGGCTGGCAAGACAAAAGATGTTTTGCAAGTTCTCATTGCGAGCACGTATGACTATATATGGAATACATGCCTATGATTATTTAGTACTTGGATGCTTTATCTTATTTATCTGCAAATGCCCTATGTCTTGATTGCTATATGAATTGTCTTGTCCATGCAACGCTCGTCCATCCATCCCTATGCCTACCGCGCTTTAATCCTACTTTTTAGTGCAATTGTTACTACTATCTTTACTTTTACTACTGCTATTACTTTGCTATTGCTACTACAAAACTGTTGCTACTGATAAACTGCTGTGAGAAAGATTGTTTCCAGGTGCATCTGAATTGAGTTGTTAAGGCTTATAAATATTCTTTGGCTCCCCTTGTGTCGAATCAATAAATTGGGTTTCACTTCCCTCAAAAATACTGCGATACACCCCTATACTTGTGGGTCATCAGGCAATGTCTCGCCAGAGTCGAAGGCCGCAGCAAGTCGCTAGATCGCTAATGCCGAGGGAGCCCTCGAGTCGCTGGAGTCGAGGACCGAAGCGGGTCGTACAGCGGAGTCGAAGGAGCTCCTGAGCGTTGATACATTGCAAATGTATCTATAATTTTTGATGTTCCATGCTTGGTTTTATCTACTTTCTTATGTTTTATCCACACTTTGGAGTACTTTTCATATGATTTCTTGGACTAACCTATTAACAAGATGCCACAGTGCCAGTTGCCTGTTTTCTGCTGTTTTTGGTTCTAGAAAGTAAGAAAATCAATATTCTTGGAATTGGACGGGACAAAATCTAAAGTTGATATTTTACTGGAAGACTCACGGCGCCAGAAGATGAGACGGAGAGGGGCCGCAGGGTGGCCACACCATGTGGTGGCGCGGGCTAGCCCTGGCCGCGCCACCAGGTGGTGTGGCCCCCCTGGCCGCCCACCGACCTTGCCCCTTCGCCTATAAAATCCTCCCGATGGAAAAACCCTAAATCGTCAAGCCTCCAGCCACAAAAAGTTCCGAAGCGCCGCCGTCACCGAAGGGGAGATTCGAGGGATAGAAAGTCTTTGTTCCGGCACCCTGCCGGGACGGGGAAGTGCCCCTGGAGCCATCTCCATCGATCTCGACCACCATCTCCATCGCCATTGCTGATTCCCATGATGAGGAGGGAGTAGTTCTCTCTCGAGGCTAAGGGTTCTACTGGTAGCTATGTGTTCATCTCTCTCTCTATGCATGATCTTATTGAGATCATGAACTTGTAATCTACAGATCTACCTTGCTACTCAAGTGTTTTAATAGATCTCTGCTCTCCCCATGTGTGTGAATTTGACAGTGTGCACACCATGGTGGCACTTAGGCTAGAGATTTCAAATACTTGTTATGAGTTATATTTGGAGTTGGATGTGTCTATGAAATTGTGGTGTTTGTTGGAACCATCTAGTACTCAAGGTGACAGTGTGGGGTTATCTAGATGAGAAAAACGAACTTTGAGGTGTGCTATTATAGCCCTACCATGGATTAGAGTGTCCAACCGGAGAGTAGTTCAGCATAGTATCATAAAGAAGAATGTATTTATATGAGAGTATTCACTAGTGAAAGTATGATCCCTAGGCCTTGTTTCTAAGCACTGAAACACCGTTTGCTATTAGATCTATTACATGTTTGCTTGCTTCCATATTTATTTCAGTTTGCCTTTAGTCTCTTCCACGCCATTAAAGTATTTTCTAGCACCGTTATCTTATATCCGTACCACTTGTATTTCACTATCTCTTCGCCGAACTAGTGCACCTATACACCTAACAAGTGTATTGGGTGTGTTGGGGACACAAGAGACTTCTTGTATCTTGATTGCAGGGTTGCTTGAGAGGGGATACCTTTGACCACTTCCTCCCTAGGTTCGATAAACATTCGGTAATCCACTTAAGGGAAACTTGCTGCTGTTCTACAAATCTCTGCACTTGGAGGCCCAACAACTGTCTACAAGAATAGAAGTGCGTAGACATCAAGCGTTGAGTCAGCGTGGTTGATGTAGTAGAGGCGGCATTCGAGAGCCGATGCGGCGGTCCGGAGTCGAGGCGGTAGCGGGTTTCCGTAGTCGAGGACTGTAACAAGTCGTCACAATTGAATACCGCAGTGGGTCGCTGCAATCGAAAATTCAGCGGGCCACTGGAGTCGAAGACTCAACAGGTCATCAGAGCCGAAGGCCGTAGCGAGTCGCTAGAATCGAAGACCACTGCGGGTCGCTAGAGCCGAGGGAGCCCCGAGTCGCCGGAGCCGGAGAACGCAGCGGGTCGCTGGAGTCGAAGACCACGGCTCGTTACCGAAACTCCCGAGTGTAGAGTCAGCGCGGTCGACGGACACGGCGTTGATTCAGGACCGCTAGAGGACCTGCTGGGAGATGGCGAGGAGGACGGCGCAGTAGCTGATGATGACGTCGACTTCTTCGGAGTCGACATCGATGAAGTTGCTTATGGCTGAAGTTGTCGGTGGTCGGGATGAAGCTGAAGGTGGTCGCGGTGAAGTTGGAGTATTTTTCGAATTGTCCATGCAGCCCGGTGACTCGTCAGTTTATTATACTGGTTCAACCGATACGTGTACGTATGAGCTAGCTGCCTTAATCAATATCTTGTCTTCTTCACATGGAGTATCTAGCACCAATTGATCTTCATGTGAAGCATTGATTAACTTTTGCTAATTGATCCCTTCGAACTGTAGCCAAGTCTAAACGGAATTGATCTCTCATTTCGTCCTTTGAGCAAGACCCGACGTGGGTTTTCTTCTTCTTCTTTTTGCTTGAATCGATCTGAGATCCCATGCCATGTGCCGGACTCCAGGAAACCTTTCAAATAATTCCAACGGACTCCACGGAAAATGCAAGTCCAAATCGATCGTGTGCTGGTACAGATAGCCGCGGGATCCATGTCGTTGAACTGATCTGGTGTTGTGGATGATCGCGGAATTCGCGCACTTGTGTTGTGGATTGTTAGCTTTGCGACAAGTAAATAACGAAAAACGAAAATAAAATCGTAGCAAGAGGGACACAGATTTAACGTGGAAAACCCTTTCCAACAAAGAGAGGGGAAAAATCACGAACGCCAGCCAGCAAAACTTCACTATAATGGGGAGTGTTTACACAACGTCGGAGATTTCACAGATGCAACTTGTCCCACCGGCGGCTTACAAGAGGTATATATATCGGCCCAAGCCTCCGGCGACGGGCCTCGCTCCGCTCCGTCAGAAATTGGCCTTTACTTTGTAGAATTTGGATCAACATATAACATGGATGATTGCCAAATTCGCGCACTTGTCCGTGACGAAGACAAAGTAGACCGCGACGATGCTGTATACGACGAAAGTCGCGGTTGAAGAGCATGATGGATCTCGCCCGGGAGATGATCGCTACCGATCGTCGAGTTGCTGCTTGGTGAAGGAGTTAACCACAACGACGTGGATGACACGAAAGATGCAATATAGCCACCATTGAGGGTGGGGGGATCTCGCTTGGACGACGAGTCGTAGATTGCCGAGGTTGGAGCCGTCGAGATCGCAATATCAGCGCGCCCAGTTCCTACAGACGGCGCCAATTGACGAGGGTTGAACTCATCAATGCCCATTGTTATGGACTTGGGTTTTGGAGAAGGAGGGATGCACTGAAAATCTCGATCGGCTAGCAAATAAGCACACGGGGACGCAAGGTTTACCCAGGTTCAGGCCTCGTGGAGGACCCTACTCCTGCTTGTCTGCTCTTGATTGATGATGATCCGAAGGATTACAATGTCACCGATGGCGGTGGATGGGCAGATTGGATCTGGCGTATGTCTAGATCTGTTGTGTCCTATCTATTGTGGCGATCGTAGATCTGTCTATTCGGTATTGTGGAAGTTGTAGATCTGTCTTTTAGGGTGAGTCACCCTCCTCGTTGGACCCTCCTAGCCTTTATATATGGGAAGGTTAGGTCTCAGATAGTAATACGAGTTGGTTACAAGTTAGATTCAAACTCTAGTATTGAGACTTTTTTGTCTTGTGCGTTTGGGAGTCCGTGTCTATATGTGATTCATACCACCTGAACTGTCTTGAGCGTCATGGACTTTGATATATCTTCGAGTGGTCGTTCTGTTGGGCCGCACCAGGTAGACCAATAGTATGTGTCCGTAGGGCGTGCCTATGTCACTTATAGATTAAGATTATCTCAAAACAATGTTTAATTGAGCAGTGTCATCAAGAGTTGGTGGGAGATAAAAACATGCTTCACACATCTGAAGATGCCATCTCACCACCGAACAAACAAAATAGAACCGACATTGGCTAGAAGAAAATCAAGGTCAGCCTGACACTCTTCTGGCTATGCCCAGTCCAGTTAGGCGTCGTGGAGTGACTCGTCGCGACGTATGGCAAGCTCCACTACATGGATTCACTTCTTTGATGGATGTCCAGTCAGTTCGGGTCCTACCAATTGCCTTTGGTGAATGTTCAATCAGTTCTTCAGGACCTGATTAGGTATGATGAGTTCAAAATATATTCCAAACCCTCATAAAATTACTAGAATTGTTTTTTCCAACCTCAATTTCGGTAACTAACTCAGTATTCTATGCCTACTTTGCAGGTTAGAATTAAATGCTGCAATGAGGATAGGTGCCTAGCCAAATATTTTTCCTGCAAAAGATAAAGGGGTAGATTGATCTTAGAAATTTATGGTGGCATTCCATTCAGTAAGGACCATTTGATTTTTCTTATCTGAGCATCTATCAATAAAACTAGTTGATACCACGCGCGTTGCTGCGGGCATTAGAGAAGGATTTTATGTACCCAAAAGAATATTGCAAGCATATGTTGTTAGCGGAGAATATAATGTTTTCCATATGTTGTTATCAAGTGCAAGCATATTGCTTTTTTTTCTTTGGCTGTTCCGTTAGTCAAGTCCTGATTGTCAACAGGGCAACTATTTACTTTAGCATGCACATAACTGGAAGCAACTTTACTTATGATTCGGTCTTATGATTTAACTTGTGAAGTACCATCATATATTAATCTTTCAATGCCGAAGAACAATAAGTAGAAAACGTAATAAAAGCCAACTTGACTATGGACTGATGCTAGCTGGGAAACGCGACATATGTGAATTCGAAAATGAGATGGGGAGTAGATTAAAAAAGCAAGAACATATGATGTTCTTGGCTGTCCATGGCTAAGTTTGCTGAGAAGCTTCATGAATTTTTCTCTTGTAAGACAAAACAAATATTCTCCAATAACTTTTGGAGATAAATTATGTATTAGGAGATAAAAATTCTAAACTTTGTAGGTAAAAGTCTTGTTCAAAAGATACTAATTTCCTCATAATTTTTACTTGCCACATAAACACCCAACTTTGCATAAGCATGTATCCTACATGCCCAACAATGAACGTGAGATTCTAACAGGATCAGCAATATAATGAATCACATGAACATACTGCCCTATAGTTTTTTAACATAAATATTGCTAGATTTTAACGATTGCGATGCAGTACACCAATTTGACATGCACAGATTGAAAGTCACTTGCCCTTCCAATCAAAGCAATATGGGTAAACAACTAAAATCAATAATATACCATAAGTGTAGATATGTAGTACATTCAGATGGCTGAATTGTATTAGATCAGCAATATAATGAATCACATGAACATACTGCCCTATAGTTTTTTAACATAAATATTGCTAGATTTTAACGATTGCGATGCAGTACACCAATTTGACATGCACAGATTGAAAGCCACTTGCCCTTCCAATCAAAGCAATATGGGTAAACAACTAAAATCAATAATATACCATAAGTGTAGATATGTAGTACATTCAGATGGCTGAATTGTATTAGTATCTAATTATATACCTTCCAGAGAGACATAAGTGTATATTAGCATAGGACAAAAAACAGAGATTTTCTTACCAATCTCATCATTGCATAGTATGGGTTCTGAGACGATCTATGTAACAGTTGGGAGGCGATCAGTTAGACCAATTTCTGCACATACCACCGTCCTGGAAGATGGGCGCAGAGATCTTTCTGCAGTGAAAATCAGCAGCACGATAAGGTCCATATACATAGTGAATGAATCATGAAGAATTAGTAAACAGAGCACAGACACCATAGTGGAGAAGAGGAAGAGCCTGTGCCCGTCACCACTCACCTGTCTCACCAGCTCCAGGCCGTGCACTTGGCAGACATGTCGATGGGGCTCTGATTACAGCTAGCTTATCTTCGAAGGACATTAGAGATAGCGAGGCTGCAGCTGACTATTGGTTGCAAAGTAGTTGATGAGAAGCATGTCGCCAGGCCCAGTAGAAAACTCAGGTGGAGGATGTTGTCATCTCGGCGCTTGGCCTCTCCAACGAAACACCCTACAATAAACGATTTACATGACCATTTGTCAGTCTCCTGTGCCCACTCGCGTGAAATCCCAGTCTCTGTTTTTACCGACATACGCATGTATGTGCTTTATCGGCTTCCTCCTGTGCTGGTTCGGTGGAGATGAAGATGAGGTACCGCATGGAGGTGAAGGCATGAGGCAGAGAGAGGTTGATCTGGGAGGCGTGCGGCGCGACGGCGCCGATGAGAAATTGAGAAGAACGCGTGCCATACAGGGACCAGGAGAGGCAGGCTTTCAGGGGAGTAAGAAGGGGTGGATGGCTGGATGACGGGGTAGGGAATGGACGTATTTCAACACGGAAGTACTGGGGCGAGGAGAATAAGGAGGCGCATGTCCGCTCGTCTACCACAGAAGTCACAGGCTCAGGTCGATCCGTTTCTAACACGGCAGGGGAGGTCAAGAGACAAAGAGAAAAGGGAATATCGCGACCACGGAAAGAAAGGGAAATGAAAAATCTTTGTGATCTGATGGATAACCAATGGCCATAGATTTGAAATCCGACGGATGAGAACAATTAAGATGATGTGGCTGCACCATATTTCAGCTTGCAAACATTAAATGCATCTTAGTGGGGATGAACTTTATAGATATTATAGATGTTCCATGTGCATTTGCAGTCCCGTGGGAACACAGTTAAATAGTTATTGGTGGATTGTAAAAGAAATTAACCAACGTGCAATCAAAGGTAAATTTCATGACATAATTTTTTATCAGATTGATATCTTTAAATTATTGAAAGTACAAATGTTTGTCTACTGCATGTAAAACAAGTGAGTGAAGCCTTTTATAATTAAGGAAAGAAAACATAATCTTATCATTATTCAGTGGAGGATTTTATATGGATTTTCTCTTTTCTGATTATCATATAGATTTACATGGTCTTGAATCAATGTTTAATTGAGCGGTGTCATCAAGGTTTAAAATATTTGTTGAAACTAAAGACTTAATAGGAGATAAAAACAAGCTTCCCAAGTGAAGGTGCGACGCACCACCGCACAAACAAAAAATCATTGTTCAAAAAATCGTCCGACATGCCGATTTATCGGTCGATTTGTCGCTTATCACTGGGTGACCGATAAGCCGATTAATCAATTTATCGCCCGATAAATTGGCCGATACACCCCAAAATCGCTAATTTTGGGCTGATCGAGAAGTTAACGATAAACGATAACTTCAACATTGCAAAAAATAGAACTGCATTGTCAGGAGATAAATCTAGGTCTCCTACAGAGCATATCTAGAGGCGATGCATTTGTCAATCTACTTATATAATCATAATCCAAACTTTAAACATATATATATATATATATATATATATATATATATATATATATAGGAAAAATACTTCTTACTCCCGGGTGTAACTACACCCACGTCTCATATACTACCTTACGAAAGTATTTGTAATACTTTATCTATTTGAGTATGTTCATATACTATATCTAAGATACTTACAAGCATGTTAGCTGAAAAAAATGTAAGTGCACACATAGTTTGAACTATATATGTAAAATACAGTCATATTTGTACGTATAAAAGGAGTATGTGAATAAAAATTACATACTACCAAAAAATAGTATATATACTGCCCAAATATTCTTATATATTTCATACTACGCGTACATACCTTCCGGTATGGTAGATACTGCCTATATAGTGTGAAACACGTGTGAGTGTAACTACACCCCGATGTAGTATGTGTGTGTGTGCGTGCGTGCGTGCGTGTGTGTGTACTTGATCATGTTACTGTGTGATGTGGGTTTAAACTATCAATATGTACCCAATGCACCGAGAGGACAACAAATTTTATACAAAGAACAAACATAAGGGTGGAGATAATTTTGTACAAATGTTAAAGAAGTCAAACATAAATGGATAAAAAGATCAGTATTTAAAAATTGCTGATTCCAATTGATAAAAAATATTATTCATTTATGAAGTGGGTGAACATGTGTTCTGTAATCTCCAGAATAACGATATAAATTGTGCATGCCTCCTCTTATTAGGCCCAGTCGACTTTATTAGCTATATATATTTATGTAATTTATCTTCTGCTGCTACGACGCAACTTGACATGAGAGGCGAGCTTAAGCTAGCTTTGCTACATGCGCGGAGTAGGCAGATTAGGACTCGATCTATCCTCTATAAATCCTTAGTGCGTGTATGTGTGTACCTCAGTGTCAAGCTCACCCGCAAGAAGAAAATCACGTTCTGGACAACATCTTTTCTAGCTACGCTCGATTCAGTTATTCATCGTTTAATAACTCCTTCCTATGGCGGGCATTGCCGGCTGCATGAGTAATCCGTGAGTAGATAATGATTCTTCACTTGCTTGATCGCGGTTAACTGAGCATCTTTGGTCGATGGTCCAGTCCGTGCTTCAGCACCTGATCAGTTACGATGAGTTCAGAATATATTCAAAATCCCCACAAAATTTAGACATTACATTTGATTTTTGCAAGCTCTATTGCAGTGACGTAGTTAAGAATTGTAGGCCTATTTATAGGTTAGAATAATGAGGTCTAGGTGCTGGGCAAATAGTTTTCCTGTAAAAGGTAAAGGAGTCATTTATTGTGGCGTTTCATTCAGTGAGAAGCAAGGGATTATTCTTATCCGGGTATACATCAATGAAATATTCCCTATGTATTTTCAGTCCATTGGGAACACAATTACATAGGTAGTGGTGGCCTTTAAAAAAATTAATCAGCTTTGTAGAATGCATGTAAAAATAGAGAGTGAAGTTTATTTAGAATTAAAGAAAGAAACAACTGACTCTTACGTTATTCATTGGGGTTTTATTATATTCAGATCAATAGAGCATATACATTGTACACTAAATAGTCATGCCTATGTTCTATTAAGTAATAAATAACATGGTTAAATAATGTCCTTCACATAACATGGTTAAATAATGTCGTTATTTTTTATATTTTATAATAATTAATTTATGTTTGCACAAAATACAAGAAAATAATAAGAGACTTTGAAGTACAGAAGATTTTGTATTTGATATGGATATATAGCAATTGATATATTTTTATTTTCCAGTAAATGATAGGTCCATCATCCTTACATGGGATCAAGGATTCATCCAACGACTGAGGAAAAAATGTTGATGTTTGTAAATCCTTTATTTTGACAGTCATATCTACTTGGTAAGAGGTTCTATGGTAACTTTTCATTTTTTTCGTGTTATATTTCATTATAAGAGAATGTCAAATCACAAAAAAATTTGAAATGGTCAAAGGAAAAGAAGTGATACAAGATAAACTAAGCAAACCATTTAACAAAAAAATGCATTGGTGATCAAGAAAAATCCACTCCAAACAATGTTTTCCAGTTTCAATGCTATTGTGTACAAATCTTGCTTTCTATGTACTCCCTCCGTCACAGTTTGGAGAGCGTTTTAGATAGATTGTTGGGATCTAGGTGGGTGCTGATTGGAGCCAGATTTGTGTTAAAAACATGCAAATTCGCTGGGAGAAAATAGGCCCATTAATTATTCGGCGCCCTATTAAACGTAATTACTCAATGAAAACGAGGAGTTTAGGCTCATGTATTGGTGGAGTTGCATGCAAGAATTAATTCCTTGGCTGCATGGAGTAGGAAGTGGGGAAGAAAAAGGGGACATTAATTCTGTGAGTAAGTCTAACGCGCCTAGGAGGGGAGGAGTTTTGGAAACGCATGGTTTTTGTAAGACGCCCTCCAAACCGTGACGGAGGGAGTATATACGATATCCAATTCTATTAATTAGAGGTAGTTTTCTTCTATTTTCATAACAAATGATGTAATATGGTTGGAGTCCTGCTCCCATTCTTTTTCTTATATTAGCATGTTACACTTTCACATTCTCTTCACCTCGTAATTTTTCATATTTTAAAGTTGGTTTCTTAACTCTGGTAGCACCCAAATAAGCCATATTTGGCGATTCTACCTTTGTTTAGATTGTATGCCCCGTGTTATGCCTTTTGAACCACAATTAATTACTTGTGTAGCTTACACTAAAGTCTTTGGACAATTTTTTTTGTGTTCCCCTATTTTAAGTCTCTTCATCCATGGATCTTTGTTTTCTAATATGCTAGGTAATAATGACATGTATATGAAGTTTATTAAAGAGAGGATCACAGGAGTATATATGCAAATTATAAGTTTAAAATCCACTCAAGACTTCTGTTCTAACACAATATTTGAAAAGAAATGTTTCATACGACAATCCTGTATAAAAAAACTAAGGTGGCGACTGTGTACTCAATATTTATTTTTATTTTCATGTTCTCGGTGTTTCATGAATACAAATAGATACATAAATCGTCTATATTGAGTGGCATCGAATCCATAAAAGAAACTGTGAAAGGGTTACGCAATTTAAATTATGTTGAAATTACTGGTCCTGATTGTAAATCTAAGATTTTTCAGATACCATGTTGCAATGACACAAAACTGACTACAGTTTCCAAAGACGTTAGTGTGCATGCACTTATATGGCATGGTTACACTTTTCTAGATAATTGTTATAATATCTTTGCAAGATGTTACATGTCCATTTATAGAAATATACCAGACTATGAACTTTGCTATTTGTTCAAAATTTTGTGTGAAGCGATAACTCACTTGAAACCTCAAGATAAGTACATTGCAGAAAGTAATCGCAAATTATTGGAGACAAATAAGAATGTAAGAGATAAAATTTCACATCGTTATTGTATTGAGAGCGATAATATTAGTGACTTCAATGGCACAGTAGATGTTACTGCTATTGTATTTGCTATGTAGTTCTCTAATCATATCAAGTTTTCTAAGGAAATGATTTGTCCAATTTTATGGTTGTTCTTTTTTTTCTAAATTCAATCACATAGGATAAGTTGAGTTTTAAAATGTATACATCTTGGTAGTATCTTCTAATGTATTTGCACAATTTATGTAAAAGATGAGTGACACCAGTTCATTGATAAATGGACCGGGGACACATAAAAG
Organism: Avena sativa; assembly: GCA_916181665.1. Classification (NCBI taxonomy): domain Eukaryota; kingdom Viridiplantae; phylum Streptophyta; class Magnoliopsida; order Poales; family Poaceae; genus Avena; species Avena sativa. Next base: position 449,102,817 of record OV702295.1, on the reverse strand, counting down.
TAAAGTTCGGTCTTTACCATTTTTAGCAGTATGTCGGTAATATAAATATATTAAATAATATTTTGAATGATTAAATATGATGCTCTCGCATTTGCGAGGACCATCTTGCTAGTTAATTTTTTAATTTTAATTGCATGTGTGCTATAGCTTGGTCCTAAAAATGCCTAAAAGGTAATTTGAGTGTACACTAGTACTAATTATATGGAATAACCACTGAGAGTTTTGAAGGATTCAGCCCCTTCGAAGTCATGGTGACCATTTTGTTCATGTTTTAGAAAATATGAAAGCAAATGAAAAAAATAAAACCATTTGGCATGGAGTCCTTTTCTGCATACTATTTGCAAGGAGAAATGCCAAACGTGAACTACAAAAAATTTAAAAATAATTCTTCACAAAAAGAGGTTATAATGTACGGACACTTATGCCTTTCAAGCCGGATGACCAAGATGATGGTCATTTCCATGACATAGTTTATTGTAATGTGTCAAATTGGACAAATAGGTGCATCCTGCCATGACAAACAATGTTTCCAAATAGTGTTTCTAACTTCTTTATCAAAATAATCATATTCCATTTTCTAGATGCAAAAATGGGCTTTCTTGGGAAGGGAGTACTAAAAATATGGTGCAACATGCCACCACTCCAATTTTCTAATAAAAATAGACCATATTTGATTTACAATTCCCAACATTTATGAACTTTCAATATTACAAGCTATTTTGACATACTTAAATGACTGTATGCCTATTTACAGAAAGGAGGCTTGGGACTCTCTCAACACCAAGAGATTCAGGTTAGAGCGAGTTTGTATTTACAGAAAGGAGGCTTGGGACTCTCTCAACACCAAGAGATTCAGGTTAGAGCGAGTTTGTGAATGCAATGGCGCATACCCATCACACTGAATTAGATTACCGTTGAAGGATGACGACGTGAAGGTGGAGGCGTTTGTGATGCGCCTCACCAGCATCGTGAATGACATGGAGGATCTCGATGACAACATCACCAAGCGCAAGGTCGTGCTCAAGTTTTTGTGCTGCGTGCCCAAACAGTACTGGTAGCTCGCCCAACCCATTCAATAGCTCCTCGATCGTAAGACCATGTCTATCAACATGGAGAAAGACAACGGCGGGCAACACAATGGGACTCGTCTTATCCTTATAATATTCAGATGGCAACGGCTGGAACTCGGTGGGGCTCAACCGTTTCAGAGAGAGAAACATGAGAATTCACACATGCATGACCCATAGTACACGTCATTTATCTTTTGTGGAGAAATCATTACTGCCCCGGTTCGCGTTACTGGGACGTCTCGGTACGCCAATACCGATGGACAGCTAGCATGGCGCAATTTAACGTCGTACATAATTTTGCCACGGCAAAAAATCGGCCGCACGCTCCTTGTCGCCGTGAATAGTATATCCGCCGCGTATCCAACTTTTGCCGGTTCTTTTTACTTATGCCGCCCCAAAAAAGTGCTAGGTATGGGGACGTATTTTTGTGGTGACATTGCATTAGAGCATCAACGGAACATTGTCTTTATCGGACGATAATACGAATTTCAGAACCCAAGGTCCAGGTCAAGTAAAACCTTCGAACTGCATTATCTCATAGTTACCAGACAAGTTCATTCTTTCATTATCTTTGTAAGGTCAATCTTGCGATCATGTTGCAAGGGAAATCTTACATGGCCGAAAATGTTTTCTATACATTAGTATTACTTGCATTCAAAACAAAAAACCGTTTTCGTAATGAAATTAATAAAATGAGGGAGCGATGGAATCATGGATGTATACATGGTTGAAGGATCATGTGGTAGAGATTCCATTGTACCGGAAAGTTAGGTTTAACAACAAAAGCAGTCAGCCATTCTTGCACCATATAGTACCAAGCTAACCACAAATCTTTTTATGGGGCGAGCGAGTCAGAAGAACCTTCTTCCTTTCGTTTATCCTCGTATATCTAGTCGGGCTGAGATCCAGAGAGGAGATTAGCGGATGGGAGCCCGTGACGTCCATATCCTGTGCTTTAGGGTATGACTGGGTATATTAGAAGGGATGGTAATTGAACATAGGTCTCTCGACCGAAATTCGTTACAATGGGTGGGCATCGGGGTCATGGAGGGGTACTCGGCATGACTCGGTGAAACTTGGTATCAAGACCCCATATCTAAGAAAATATGGAATGAGTAATAAGGCTAATGACGAGTTTGTGGAAAAAGTAGCGCACTTCTCAAGAGTGTAAAAATGTGACATGTTACTCCATTTTCTGGGAAAGAACTACGATCGCAGTGTGGGAAGGAACTCTACGAAAGTTCAGACAACCCGTAAAGACCAACAACTTAGAATTTTATAAATCTAAAAACTTACCTTTCTAAAAACCATTTTAAAAAACCTACACAAGTCTTAGATCATTCATCGATGGCTATCAAACGAAGATCAGACAACCATCCTAGAATTTGCTAAATACGCTTGTACTCAATCTATCATCTTACTCTTGCTTAGGTTATAAGAAGACATGACGACCGACATGAAGGATAGAATCAATAAAGTATCAGACTAGTAGGAATAAGAAAATATGTAGATATAGGAAATCACTAAAATAAATGCATAGTAGATGAGCTAGAAATAGTATAGCTTCTCCAATAAGTTGACAGTTCTAATGGTATTAAGCTTAGTATTACCATTGATTAGGAAGCTATCTCTTATGCATTTGAAATTGTATCGCGTTGTGAATCCTTAATGGACCGAGGAGGATCTCCAAACTTCTGTACACTTTTGGCTCTTGATATGAATTAATAATAAAAGCTGTTGGACCCGCAATATTTCTTTTGTACCACTCCGAGGGATGTGATATTTGCGGATGAGGACTTCCATGAGTGTCATATCAACAACATGTACACTACAAATGTAGTGGTGTACTGGGTCACCTCAATTAATATCGTGGAGATACCAATTACACCTATCATTTGCAACAATTCATGTCCTCGCGGCCTTATGGATGCACACAACGTAGAACGCTACAACGAACGATTCTTTTTAGCAACGAGGCTAACACTACCATAACAATAACACTAGTCCAAACACTCCAATAACGACGCCTTTAAGAAGAAAAGAGTGCACACGCGCCCTCGTCGCTCGATCAAAGATCATATGTTTTCATCCTGGAGAAAGTCCTCGCTCACAAAACAATATCTTCAACAAGTTCATTGCCAGACACAACCAATTAAGGCCAAATCTTAGATTTTCACCCTGCAAGATCAAACCTTGGATTTTCAGCAGTTCGGGCAGTGAGTGTACAAGCCTCAACAATAATACATTAGTGACATTATATAGGTGACGGACGTCGCTATCATCGACCATGTCAATTCATGTCCCGACTGGGCATGTACAATGCTAGGGAAGGCGGATCTTCTCTTATCCCTCCACATAGTCTAGAGAAGACAATAATAATAAGTCGTACAATGAATCAACGCTTATTGTCATCTCTAAGAATTAATATAAATTGTCTAATTATAGTAAGAAATTGTGTTGATAAGAGAAGGTACAAGATAGAATGGAGAAAATCGCCTTTTCTTATTTTAAGGAATCATCCCTTGGCTAAGGGAAGACAATCTTCTCTTTATTAATTCTCACTCCTCTAAATAAGCGAAAATCCGACGTGGCAACTTAAAGGGAAAGCTGACTCACCGCATTGTACATGCCCTAGGCTCTTTTATGGTACTCCCTCCGTTTCGGTTTACAAGTCTTGCACGTACATCTAGGTTAACACTTCGACCATCAAAATATAAATTGTATAACACAAAAATTACACCACTAAAAATATAATGTCTAAACTTTCTATTGGTATAATTTTTTTACTGTACAACTTATATTTTATTGATCGACCTGACGTGCAGAACTTGTAAACAGAGGGAGAAGTGTAAGTTCTAGTTGGTTGTACTTGTATGCACGCAATTCATGGCAGAGCAGCGAGATCGGCACGCAACACGCAGCAGTGCAGCGGGCGGATTGTCAGCCATTTGTCGAGTACATGCATGCATGGACATGTTGCTAGGATTGGTAAGTGTTTATTAGTGGCAGGCTAGCTACTACATGCATGGATCAAGATGGCCGGGTCGTGTGGCCGGTACGCTCAGCTTCAGCTGTTAGTCCTGAACGTATGTGCAAGAAGCTTGTAGAGAACAAGAGAAAAAGGCACAACCGCACAAAGTGTGCGCGGTTCCAAAACTCCGAGTGTTCCTGTGCGTGTACACTCTCGCGTGAGTTCGTCTTCTTCCTTGGGAAAGTCCGTCAATCATGCCGAAGGGCAACGGGAATGGGCTGCTCTTCCTGCTCGCCGCTCTGGCGGCTGTCATGGCCGTCCTGGCCGTGCAGGTGAAGCCGGTGGTGGCCGCCGAGTACACCGATGAGATGGTGAAATGCGTGAGGGGAATAGTGGAGGACCCCAAGAACAAACCCAACGCCCCGGGCCTCATCGGCTCCTCTTCCACGACGCCATGGTTAGGGTAAGTGCAAGTTGCCAGGCAAGCTAACAATAATAAATGATCTGATAATCGTAGTACCAACCTCTTAACTTAATATGTACTACCAGGGTCTCGATGGATCCGTGTTGCTGACCAGCACGCCGTTCAACTCCACGAGCAATTCTCTGCTGGCCAACTTCAAGGGGCCGACAGAGCAGGGGTCGCTAAGCAACGGCGGCCTCCGCGGCATGGAGATGATCGACGAGATCAGGGCCAAGCTGGCCGAGAAAAACATCACCGCCTCCTGCGCCGACGCCGTCGCCTTCGCGGCGCGCGAGGCCACCTTCGTCCTGAGCAACGGCAAGATCGAATACGCCGTCGACGGGCCGGGCCGCAACGACGGCGTGGTCTCGGTGGTCGAGGACCCAGCCAAATTCCTCCCGGCGCCCACCTACTCCTACGAGGAGGTCCTCACCAACTTCACCTCCAAGGGGTTCACCAAGGTCGACCTCGTCGCCCTCTCCGGCGCGCACGCCGTCGGCGTCGCCCACCCGCTCATGTTCTCCTTCGCCGACCGCTTCCTTCCCAGCGCCACCCTCGAGAACAAGATCGACCCCTTCTACCGGGCCTTCATGCTACTGGAGACAAAGGACTTCACTGACCCGCAGGTCAAGCTCAACATCCGCGACATGGCACCTACCACCCAGACACTCTCCGGTTACAACCCTGACGGCGTCAACACGTCGGCGGTGGACGTCCTGGACAACAGCTACTACAACGCCAACCTCCAGAACATGGTGCTCTTCACGTCCGACACCGCGCTGAGGGGGAACGCGGAACAACTGCTAGAGGACTACAAGAAGGACGCCAACCTGTGGAACGCGGCCTTCGGCGCCGCCATGACGAAGCTCAGCAACACCCTCAAGGCAGAGGGGCCAATCTTCGAGGACGGATCCAGGAAGAAATGCAGTGCCACCAACCACGACAACATGGAATCCTACCCTTCTCCCAAACCCTAGAGCGCGCGCCCCTTTATTCGAAGGAGACAAGACATGCAAGCACGACCTTTAAATATGTGAGAAGTGATTCAAGACAAAAAAAAAAGAAATATTTTTTTCTACTAATTTAGTTAAGAATTAGCAAACGTTTCTTAATTTCTCTAAAGTTGGATGACGAAGAACGTTTCTTGCAAAATATGTACTACTATGAACGGTACAAACTGAAACAGCAAGCAAAGGGATTAGCTTCTACTCTGCGCCTTCTATCTGCCTATAGGGCCTTGCTTAGGGCCGGGCGGGCGGGTGTATGACACTCCAAAAGTAATAGCAGGCCGCGCGGGAGCGTATAATAGCAGGTCGCGCCCGGGAGCCGAGTTTGATGGCGCCACAGCTACCTAGCACGCGCGCATGAGGTCAGCTGGAGCGTTAGACAGACCCCAATTACTAGGGACCAAATTACTCCAACTTGCTAAAACGTATTATATTATTCAACAGAAGGATTATCTCACAATCCACCTCAAGACGACCACAACATGTATTTGCTAGCGAAAAGGAGCTCTAAAAATCCCATAACAATTTCGAAAGCAGAAAACTATATGGTGAAAACTAAGGCTCTATCAATTGAGAACTACTCCCTTTGTTCCTAAATATAGAACATTTTTTTAGATGAATAGGCGACTGGAGCCCCCCGGTTCCACTTTCTAGAATGAAACCCGATACAACGTTCAACTAGGTAACCAGGTTCCGCGAAAAAAAAGAAAAACAGTGCTCTAGGATTATTACGGTACATTCAAAGTAAACTAATCCCACACACTGGGGGAGAAAACAAAGCTAAAAGCAACTGGTGGCCAGAACACATCCTTCTTCCACCTCTGCTACTCCTCCAAGAACTTCTACTTTTGTTGCCAGTATCTTGGACTTCTTTAGAAGGGAGGGTTCTGGCGATGCAGGAAGGTGTAGAGGATGCAGCTGCTTCTTGCTTTGAGGGGCAGGTGACATGGGAGGTGAATCAAAGCCTCGGTCTGTAGGTTTTTGTTGTGTGTCCCAGGGCAGCTGATAAAGATTTTAGATTCAGAGCTTCATTGCCATCTGTTGGTTCAATCACCCCATTGCCAGCGGATGAGGACTTGCCAATAGCCATGAGATCATTTGGCAAACGTCTTTCACCTTGCCTAGTACTGGGTCCTTGAACACGATCATCCAATTCTTGGGAGTTTTGAGCACCAAATCTGTTTTAAATTAGACTAGGGGTGATTATCAAAAATCAAAGAGTTCCTAAATTTCCAAATGCACCACAGAATATAGGCACAAATTGAATTAAGAGAAAAATTATTTTTCTCAAAGATCCAGAACCTACTCAACGATACAAAATTGAATGGAAATAGTTTTCCAAATTTCTTTGGCAACAATACAATGATGAAAGATGTGTAATATTTGCATCCTCAGTACATAAACAACAATGCTCTGGTTTGCCCATGTTTCTTTTTTCAAATTGTCTGGTCATAAGTTTATTGAGATACATTAGCCATAAGAAAATTTGTAGTTTTGGACGAATGCATAAAGAACAAACTACAAGAATGAAAATAGGGGCCACACCTCTAAAATTTATAATTCTATATAGAGAGCTAGTGGAGTAAACTCCTTTGCTGTCATATTGCGAAATCAAGGAATCATCCACATTTTCAAAGCTAATACTATATAGGATTTGTTCCAAAGCAAACCAGGATTCCATCATGCTATTGGAGAAGATCCTTCTAAAGGTGAGCTCAATGGTATTCCCATCTAAAGCATCAGCTAAAATTGTGCATTGATGGTAGCAAATAGAGTATAGAGGATAGAGTTGTAGAGCTAGAGGGGAAGAACCAAACCAGGTATCTTCCCACAGCCTAATTTTTCTACCATTACCAACTACCCATCTATGACCGAACTGGATATACTTCGCTACCGGCATCACACCTTTCTAGAGTCTGGATGTGTGTGTAGGTGAACTAGAGAAGAAATTGGGAGAATTAAGTAAGTATTTCTAGTCTACTATGTTTTTGGAGATTTTACCTAAATAATTTATGTATGTTTTGACCCATTAGCCCAAAAGGCATAAGTTGACATCTCTAAGGTTAGGAATGCCAAGGCCTCCAAACTATTTTTTCGTACAAACTAGGTTCCAATTGGATAAGTGTAATTTCCTATGTCCCTCAAAATCATTTCGTAGGTAGTTTGCCATTTTGGAATTAATCATATCAAGGGCCCATTAAGGAATTTAAAAAATAAAGAAGATAAACATCTATACTAGCAAACCATTCTTTAGTCAACACCAGTCTTGTATGTGAGAGAAGGTAGCTTATCTAACTTGCAATCCTTTTAAGGAGCTTATCTATGATAGGTTGAATGTCTTCCCTCCTAAGTTTATCATAATGGAGAAGAATTCCTAGTTAATTGATGTGGAAATTCCCAATATAACAACCAAATATAGTAGTAAAAATATCTACTCTATCGGTATCAAGAGCTAAAGGAATCAATTCACTCTTAGTGTAGTTTATTCTCATTCCTGAAACCTTCTGAAAGCAAGAAAGGGTCCATTTAATATTATTAGCCTTTTCTCATTATTTTCTACAAAAAGGATAGTGTCATATACATTTTGGAGGCAGATAACCCCTCCAGGGTAAAGGTCAGTATGATGACCACTAATCAAATCGTGACTAGCTCCTTTAAAGATCATTTTAGTAAGAACAACTACAAAAAGGTTGAAAAGAAGAGGGGAAAGAGGATCCCCTTGCCTCAGCCCTTTTCCAGTGACAAAGAAATTCCCTCTTTTTTGTTAAGTTTAATACATACCAAGCAACCATGGGTTATTTGGGGTATCGTCCTAATCCAAATGGAGCCAAACTCCCTTTTCACTAAAAGATCTCCAAGGAAATAGAGATTAACTTTATTAAAATTCTTTTCATAATCTAGTTTAAGCACCATACCTAGGGTGTGTGTTGAATGCACCGAGTATAAAATCTCATGTGAAGTAACCACATTTTCTAAATTGTATCTACCTTTAATGAAAGTAGTTTGATTACTATCAATCAGGGAATTCATCCGTAAAGACATCATATTAGTTGGCACCTGAGTGAAAACATTTAAGCTGCATTTTAATAGACTAATTGTACAATCAAAACGACGAACAAAACATGAACAACATGAATCACATAAAACATCTTTAGCCAGTTCCTCTAACTTCTCCTGAACCGGCACCAGCACATCGGCTAAAGCCAAGCACGATGACTTAATCACGTTTACCTTATCTCGCCCTTCCCGGCTTCCTTCTTCCAGATTCTACTAAAACTCTTGGTCGGACACCTTCAATTTCATGTGTTAGGTAAGCTTCCACATCGCCAGCAACACACCGAAAGCTCTGGCGAGTGCGATTCATCAATCCAGTCCACCATCTGGCACTTAGGTGATTTATAGGGGGAAACGGTGAACTTGCGGTCGGTGTCCACCCTCGTATTCCACGAGCCGACATGGAACAGCCCACAGTCGCACTGATGCCACGTCTCATCTATGCCATTCCAATGCTCGTTATGGATCCACTTATGGACTTCACCGTCCTGTGAAGGACAGCCCCAATTGTTCCTAATCGAGACCAATCAAATAATCTAACAATAATAATTATGGACGAAGAAAACCAGGAATGGAGGATAATGTACGATGTCGCCTCCATGCTCAAACTTACTATTGCCGCCATGCATCATCATGTTTTTGCGCCGCTGAAGCGTAGGCGCTATAGCCATTGCCCCACCGGACAAACTGAATGTCCATCGCGCGAGATGGGTTGCTACAGTACGTGTGTGAGTGGTAGTGGATGGTGGTTGATAAGGAGACAGTAACTCGTGGTGGGGCACACATGTCAGAGAGATAGGCTTGAGCAGCTAGATCCATATGAACTTCTCAAAACAAACATGACACAAAATTAAACGTCTCTATTTCCATGGCGCGGTAATCGTGGCCGCCGTTATTACGCCCAATCTACCGCAACACTCCAATATGCCGGTATCAAGTGTGGTATCGCGTATAAGTGGCCTCCTCGAAAAAATGGTTCCACGACAGCCCATCCGCTGCGTAACCAACTTTTGCCGTCCCAAAAATCCACCGGGTATGGAGGTATTTTTGTAGTGTATCTAAAACTGGGATGTCAACCCCAATTTTCTTTCTAAAGAGATGAATTTAGATTTCTATAGTGTATCATATCAGTTTTTTAATAATACCTTTATGAGAAGTTTGTGGAATCTCCAGATTCTACATCTTATTATTACCCATATCAGTCTCCATCATTGATATTTCTCCTACATCTGTTATGGAGCCTTTTCTTATTGCTTGCATAGGACCCCAAGATTGCTTCCTAGGAGCAGGAGGTGGCTTAACAGGTGCATTGTTGTGAGAAACCTTGGGATCTTCTTAAGCCATCGGAATAGAAGGAAAAGGGCCATTTTTAGGATTGCACAGTGATGTCTGCAAGTACACAGATTGTTTCGAGCTAGTTTTGAAGTATAAATATCGATCTCATAGGGAGCCCAAAAGTAAGTATTTATGGGTGAAGTCTCTGTCACACCCGAAGTTGTCACAGGTCTTCGAGTGAATTGACTGCAAGTGTTGAAATAAGAATGGGGTTTTGATTAAATGAGATGTATTTAAATAGAACTAAAATTTAAACTTCAGAAATATAAAGCATAAAAGTAAAGAACGACTTGGTTGTTTGTTATTTCCTGCAGATGGCATTAGAAGGTGCGGGGGATTCAGTTCATGGTGATAGTGACTGTGCTAGGTGGATGAATGATAAATATAACAATTATAATCTTATAAATATATGTGTAGGCGAGCAACTCATAATTTACCGGAACTCCTCTTGGTAGATTTCATCCCAACTTCAATAATCCTACTAGCTTGTTACCAAAACCATGGTCAAACACTAGACGATTAAGACACTTCAGGTCGCTTAGCAATTAAGCTCCTTGGATTGGACTAATGCAATAAGCATAGTGATTCCTCATAATCCTCGAGTCTACTAGTTTTCCATTGATATCCCCGTGTCACCCGAGGGTCACCGGTCCGCTAGCGAATAAGATCTTATCTATGTAGAACAAAGCATCATGTTGTCTAGGCCCTTAATTGGACAACAAGCATTAGGCATCCCACAGATAGTCAAGCACACATAATATAGTAATTAGAATCAATCACAAACTAATGGAAAAAATATATGAATGCACATCACATCTCACCAATCCCCTACATCTCCCACGCCCAAGGGAATTACTCACATGTGAGAGAAGAACGGATCATTGATATAATCAAATAAAGGGAATTCGTCCTTATATTACCATGGAGATCCACAATAAGAATAGAAAAATATCCAACACTATTCAACATGGGAAGAAACAATCTCAAACCCTAGTCTTGCAAGGTGAAGATCCCTCTCTCTCTCAAGTACAAGTAGTGGCTATGGGGGTGTATTGGCTAGGAGGTCGAAGATCGTGGAGTGAGATGAAGAACGTCTTCCCCTTCTTCTCAGGATCTCCTCTTTCTCCCTTCTGGATGGTATGGCAGCTGCTGTGTTGTGTTTTCGTCCTTGGTACCTTCACGGAAGTTGTCCCTTTTGACAAGACAGAGGTGGAGGCAACTATACGACAAGAACTATATGGCCGGAAATTTTTTCCGCCGTATAGTTGCTCGTTAAAGCTTCTATATGCTCCCCTCAAGTGCTTCCAAAGAGAGACTTGCTTGTTTTCTCCAGAATATTGTGTTATTTCTCTAGTTAAAACCTTATGTTGACATTCAGAACCTGAAACACACATTAAAAACCAAATTTGCTTTGCTACCGAAGTATTAGCGTTAGGTAAAGCTAGAAAATGATCAAATCCGGGAGAAAACCAACAATAAAAGCTATAAAAAATGTATCGAATCTCATAGCTATCAACTCCCCCAAGCTTAGATGTTGTTCGCCTTCGAGTGACAAGGAAATAAGGAAGAATAGCGGAGATTCCAGACTGAAAATAAAAGAACTTACAAGTTTGAATTGGTGTCAAATTCATTTCTTCACGATCCCTGCAATCTTAAATATGATCATACAAGTATTCACAAGATTGCATTGAGTCCACTTCCTAACCACATATATCTTGTTAGCAAATAAATCATATGCCCAAACAAGTGTCAAAAGTTTAGCTAGGAAAGTGAGGCAAATTCTTTTGGTGTCTGTCTTTGTTGAGAGATGATTTTTGTTTGTTTTCGTTTGTTTAATCAATTAAGAGTACTCAAGTTGGCACCAAAATATTTAATTTAAGAACAACTCATCTACTCCCATGTAAAAATTTCAAGACTCTCAAAGCATCTTTTTCCTTTCTTTTGCCTTTCAAAAACTTCAGCTCTTTCATAGAGAAACCATGCCACTATTTTTAACATGTTAATTGGGGATGTGTTGTGCACTCATGATCATGCCAATAAATAATTGTTGAGCAATAATAGGTCAGAGGAGTAGTACAACTTTACTTGGAATGTGAAACCATGAGGAGACTAAATTTTTTACCTATCATAGCATTGCTGCTACAGACGTTTACATAACTCAATAGCCGAAATCAAGTGGTTTCCCACATTTAGATCGTTTGTTGGCCAGTGAAGTTAATAGTTCCTCATGGAGCACGACAGAGTTATAATGACACGCGTAAAGCAATATTTTACGGTAATTATTAGAAAAAGAAGTGGCATAATTTCTACTACTTCGAGGCATCCATTTTATCAAATAATTTCATTCAAAGGTACTATCGAGTCTATTTATATTAAGCTCAAATGGGATGGAGTAGTTCTAAAATCAAATTCTTTGAGCTAAACATGGACTCAAGTCATCTTTCAGATGCTTTTTCTCGTTGTAGAAGTGTAGGAAGTATTTTTAACCAAGTTCATTGCTCATTGTTTCAAGGCTAAAAAGGAGATACTAGCAAAGGAATAGAATTTGTAGGATAACAAGTTAAGTGGGGAATGACTCTAGTGCAAGCGAGTAAATAATTGTAGGATCAATTTAAGATTGCAAAGAGGGTGGTGAAAGGAATGTGATACCTCCTCTTGTTTGCTTCGTTCTCGTATTTAATTCGAGCCCCTTTTGTATTTCCATATTGCCAAGTCACCTGAAATTGAGCAATCTCCGAGAGAAATAAAGAAACGAACTTGCAAATAAAGTTACAACTGATTTTTTTGTATTTTTGGTTTAGGAATGCAAAATTGAAAATAAACATGCAAATTTGAAGAAATAAAATAAATCACAAGAAGAAATAAAAACATGAATGCGAAGTTTGGAGGTTTTCAAACCTCCCCCAAGGTTAGGCTATTGCCAGGCTTAGTGGTTGCCATCATTTGGTGGTTGGTGCGGATACTGCTGGTAGTAGTCGGGGAAGTGGGTCATGAAGTGGCTGAAGTTGTGAGTCAAAGTACTCACATCTTCATTCACTCCTTGAAGAGTATGGTCGATCTCCCCAAAGTGCTGGTTGAGCTGCTGGAATTCCTAATAGGGGACGTAGTTGTACCCCTGCTATGGCTGGTTGGGCCACGGGTCCCAAGCTCCCCCTTGCTACTGTTGTTGTCCCTCCCAAGCAGGGTCGTGCCTTGCTCGTCCTCATGCTGCTGCTCATCCTCATCCTACTGCCCTCCTTCTTTATCTTCCTCCTCATCAGGTTGAAGTTCAGCCATGATCTGCATCACTTGGTCCTTGGTGAGGATCCAACTGTCCTTCTCTACAATAGAGAAGGCCTGGGGACATGGCAACGGAACCTGCTCATCCTGTGTATCATCAATATAACTAAACTGATAAGCTCGGAGCCTTCGGTTAACTTGGTAAACACCAAGGAAGCCATAAGAAGTTAAATATTTGACATCTATAAGCTTGGAACCGTCAACAGATTGCATAACATGTAGTATAATATTTAATGCATGGAAAAGATGGGTTACGAATCCACCAATGCGAATATCACCTTTGGTTTGTTGCTTTGGTGGAGAAAGTGCTAGATGAGTAGAGCTGCAGGATTGGGGCTTTGTGGCGCAGTGGGAAAGAGAGCCTTGGTGATAATTGCCATGTCCGCATTGGCCATGGAACCGGTGTCACCTCTTCCCAGTAGTGTGTTAGCGAGGAACAAGGCGTAGTAGTGGATGGTTGGGTTCTGAATGGTGGACATATTCTTCTGATAGAAGTTGGTGCCACCATTAACATAAATGACCTCCCAAATTTCTCCGCTTGTGACGCCATAGAGGTTAGTAACAGTTGGCTCCCCAATGTGGGGGAAGCCGAAAGCATCATAAAATTGCTTGAAAGTTATTTCATAGCGCCATCTTTTCATGGTGAAGCTTACCGTGCACATATTACATTTCTCCCTGTGGTCGTCGTAGAAGGAGGCAAGGAACTCATAGGTAAGCTCGGTGTAGGTGTCATGGCTTGCGAAGCCAAGTACCGTTAGCCCAGACTTGCTACACATGATGTTGAAGTCCGCCTTCAACCCCGCCGTGGTGAGAAAGCTGTGATCAGCCCAACGTGTGGGCATAACCCTCCTCGATGAAACCATGTCTAACTTAGGGTTGCGCCCGGCTCGAGAACCCGAGCCCGAGCGCTCACCCCGTTGGCACTTGCTCGAACGAAAGAGGTTACCGATTTTGTTCATCGTGATGCACTGAAAAATTTCACCATAAAACCTTAAGCATATAGTTTCTATATGATATATGAACGATCCTACGTGGAAAAATTCAATCCTAACGTGAGAAATCAATAGGGAAATCAAAATAAGCTTGAGTTCATCCACTAGATCAATGCGAGTGTTTCATCCATGGAAATCTGAAAATAAAACATGGATAGGGAGAGAAACATATCGATCTGTTGAATCCCCCACTCAAACGAACGAAATCCGCGAAGAATCAAGAGTTATAGGTGGATTTTGAGAGGTTTGGAGAGAGAATATGAGAGAAATAATGAGGAGGAGTGAAAGACCTAGCCGCCCTGGGCGATTGTGTGGTCGCACCAAACTATACAGCCAGAACTATACGTACGGGTGATGTTGTTTCGCCCGTATAGTTGCGGCGGCGCTGCCAACTAGGGTTTCTTAATACAGAAAATAGCTATACGGATGCAACTATATGGCCAGATCGCAATGATCCCGCCATATAGTTGGTCGTTAAACCGTCTGTCCCTTGAGATAAATTTCTAAAAACAAGCATCAATATCTATACGACCGGAACTATACGACCAGAATTTTTATTCCCGCCGTATAATTGGTCGTTAAACTCTAAGTACCTTTGTGATAAATTTCGTACGAAGGCATCGATATCTATACGATCGGAGCTATACTGCCGGAATTTTTATTCCCACCGTATAGTTGGTCATAAACTCTCAGTACTTTTCAGAAAACTTTTGTACGAAGGCATCGATATCTATATGGCCGGAGCTATATGGCCGGAATTTTTATTCCCGTCGTATAGTTGGTAGTTAAACTCTCTGTGTCTTCAAAGAAAATTTGTTGATGGCAAAGATATCTATTACGACTGAAACTATACGGCTGGAATTTTTATTCCCGTCGTATAGTTGGTCGTTAAACCATCCGTAGTCATCAAAAAAAAATTCTTTGAGAATACCTTCTTATCCCAAAACTTAGTGAAATACCTTATTTTTGACAAAAAAATTTGATAGTAAATACTGTCGACCAACATTAGCGTATTAACAGAATTTTTTAGCTTCTGTATATATGAGAAACTCTAACTTTTATTTTTATTCTTATTCCAAACTCATTCAATCGATGTTTCTACTACTTTTTGATAGCTGCATCTTCACGGGCGCGCTTCCGCAAAAATGTCTATGAAAAATTGGTAGGAATGCGATGAACTTTTATTCTCTAATCTACTTTATTGACGAGATAGGTTGACTCCTATTAAGCATTTTATTTAAGAATGGTTGAGTAACTCAACCTCTTCTTTGTTCTCGAATTCTTACCTTGGGTTGCCCCTTATCAAAGGCACTTACCACATGAACTCGTTTTGCCGGTGGAATATATCTTTGTCCTGCTTCTAGCTTCTTTGGAAAATACCGGATGATTTCAGCATCATAAACATTGAAGATTATCTTCCCTTCAGCACAATCAATTGATGCCCCTGCAGTACTAAGGAAAGGTCTTCCAAGTATTATGGATAATTTTTCATATTCAGGCATCTCAAGAATAATAAAATCAGTGGGAATAACATGCTCATCTATTCTAAGTAGAACATCCTCAATCATACCAATGGGTTGTTTAGTGGACTTGTTAGCCATCTGTAAAGTGATAGTAGTAGGAGAATACTCCCCTAATCCTAACCTTTTATAGAGGGAGTATGGCATTACACTAACTCCTGCTCCTAGATCACACAAGGCATTGTGAATATTAGTTTTACCTATTGAGCATGAAATAGTTGGTATTCCAGGATCTCCAGACTTAGACAACAACTTCCCATTAGCAGGATAACTAGTTACCATGACAATATTTTTAGTTATTTCTTTCTTTCTACTAAGAATATCACGGAGGAATTTAGAATAGGTAGGAACTTTTATTGCATATGCAAACGGAATTTCCAGACGAAGGTCACTAAGTGCCTTTGTAAAAGAATTATAAATTACCTGATCTGTGTTGGAGATATGCCCTAGAGGCAATAATAAATGTAGTTATTATTATATCTTTGTGTTTATGATAAATGTTTATATTCATGCTATAATAGTATTAACAAGGAAACATTAATACTTGTGTGAATTGTAAACTTAAATTGAAGTCCCTAGTATAGCCTCTATACTTCACTAGCTTGTTGGTTGATTAAATGATTGTGGTTTACATATCATGAACATTGAGATGTTATCAACAACAAGATCATATCGTTAGGAGAATGATATGGTGGACATACTCCTATAGACAAGCGTAGCATAAAGATCAAGTCATTTCAATAGTTCAATTGCTATATGCTTTCTGATACATAGTAACCTAATTCCTTCGACCATGAGATCATGCATATCACCTTTGCCGGATGGATGCTTTGATGACATCAAACACCACACCGTAACTGGGTGGTTATAAAGGTGGCATTAAGTGTTCGGAAAGTATTGGTTGAAACACATGGATCAAGAGTGGGATTTGTCCATCCACATGACGGATAGATATACTCTGGGCCCTCTCGGTGGAATGTCATCCAATTAGCTTGCAAGCATGTGACTTGGTCACAAGGGATCACATATCATGGGAACGAGAAAAGAGTACTTATCAGTAACGAGGTTGAACTAGGTATACAGAGATACCGACGATCATAACCTCGGATAAGTAACATATCGTGAGACAAAGGGAAATTGGTATCATATGTAAGTGGTTCATTCGATCGCAAAGTAATCGTAGAAATATGTGGGAGCCATATGAATTTCCAGATTCCTCTATTGGTTATTGTTCGGAGAAGTGTCTCGATCATGTCCGCATAATTCACGAACCGTAGGGAGACACACTTAAGGATTCGACGTTGTTTGAGTAGTTATGATATTATGAGAAAGAGACCGAATGTTGTTCGGAGTCTTGGATGGGATCCGGGATATCACGAGGTGATCCGGAATGGTCCGGAGAATAAGATTCATATAAGGAAAGTCCCGTTTCGGAGTTCGGGAATGATTCCGGTGTTTTCATCGGGAATGTTCTAGAAGGTTCCGGATTGTCCGGCACTCCGGGGGGGAGGGGTACATGAATGTGTCATTACATATTGGAATGATTGCATCATGTACTAAGTGTTCTTGCTGTCCCAAATAAAGGATTAAATTGAATCCTAAAACAGAAAAGTCAAATGTCCAGTTTGAAAGTCAAACGGCTAAAACAAGAAACTGTGGGAAACAAGAAAGAGGAGTTGGGAACCGACTTGAGGGAGGAGTCTCCTCCCCAAGCCGGCGCGCCACCCAAGGCCGACTTGGGGAGGGACTCCCCTCCCCTGGCCGCGCCTCCCCACCTATATAAGGAGGGGCAGGGCTCCCCTCCTAGACACACAAGTTTCCACCTCTAAATTTCAGGTTTAGAGCCGTTTTGGTTTAGAGCTTCTAATTGCTTTAGCCAGCGGTTTAGAGCCTTCTAATTGGTTTAGAGCCTTCTAATTGGTGTGTCTAATTACTAGACCACTAATAGCCTCTCTCATAAGCTCCACCATACTCGCACCGGCTTAAGGCGAAGCCCTGCGGGATTTCCCCTCTACTTCCGGTACCACGCCGTTGTGCTGCCGGAATCGCGAGGAGAGTGCTACAACCTCCGCTGCCTGCTGGAACAAGGGAGAGGAAGGTCTTCGTCGAGTACCGAACGTGTGACCGACTGCGGGAGCGCTGCCGGAACGTGGCGCCGGAAGGATCGTCTACGCGATCTTGAGATCGGAAAGAGTACGACTACATCATCCACGAGAATCTGCTCTCGTTAACCGCTTTGGAATCTTCGAGGGTGAGTTCTTCTATCGACTCGTTGCTACAATCTAGTAGATAGATCTTGGCTTGTTTGTTTGTATGCGATAGAAATTTTTTGTTTTCCATGCTACGAACCCCTACAATCTGGTGCTTTCTTTTTTCGATCTGGGTAAGGAAGCTTTTTCTCACCTGACTTACTCTTGTTGTTTACCTTTTGTGGGGGGTCAGGCTCTTTTGTTGCTATCTTTTGTTGTTGCTTATCGCTTTTCCTCTTTTCTACTACAACAACTTCATCTTCCTTGCTTATCTCTTATTCTTCTCTTAGATCAACTGTCTCCACATCAGAGTTATAACGGTCATCATGTTCATCATTTTGGTCCTCCTTGGTTTGATCTTGTGTTTCAGTTTCATCTTGAGGATCCACCAATGTATCATCTTCTTGGCTTGCTTCGAGCAAGGATTTTTCTTTTCACTCTTTTTCAGCTTCATATTTCGGTGGTCCTAATGGTCCTGTAACAACTGCAGCTCTTCTTGTGACAATATTAGTAGAAACAGGAATATCTTAATCATTATGAAGAATTTTTTTACAACCATATGCTATTTGTTCACACTGGGTTTCAATCATACTGAGATACTTGTGAAATAATTTTATTTCTTGGCCAATCTCATCATAGTTTTTCGTGAGTTCCGCCAAAATCTTTTTGTGTTTTTGAAAGTGCTTATGCAAATTATTATGATATTTTACTTGTCGATGTTTTAATTCTTGAAAAACTTTTCTAGTTTCATTTTCTTCAGTTAAAACTTGTAACAAATCTACTTTGTTTTCCTTAACAAGTTCAGAGGGTATACCTTTTTCTTTCATAGTTTTGCATACCTCAGGCATAAGATCAGGAGTTATCCAAAGTATCCCTTTTTCTAGCTTAGTGCCAAAATCAGGATTATACAAAGAATCATTCTTAGCCCTAGTAGACATCAATTCCAAACATTCTTTAATAGTTAAAGTATTTATCGATCCTCTTGCTGAGAAGTTGAGCAACTCTCTACATTGAGTATTAAGACCATGGTAAAATAAATGGCAAATAGTTGATTCAGAATAGCCATGATTAGGAATACTATTGATCATTCCAAAGAATCTTTCCTAGGCTTGTGGGTAGTTTTCTCCCACTTTCTGACTAAAGTTGCATATATTCTTTCTTAGTTCAGTTACCTTTTTTAAAGGATTAAACTTGTTCATGGATTTGACAATGCAGTTTTCCCAACATTTAATATAATGGCGAGGGAGAGAATATAACTAGTTTAGAGATTTACCTTTAAGAGACCATCGAAATAATTTTAGATAAGAGAAGTCTCTTGGCAAACCTTTTGGTCCAAGCGATGTTATCACATCGTCGAACTCTCTAATATGTGTTCCTGTGTCTTCATCTTCCCTTCCACTGAAAGCTTTTTCCTGCAAAATTTTAATAATTCCACCATCAAATCGATATTCTCTAACTCCAGGATTAGGGAATTCTATTGGTTGTTTAAGAAATTCAAAACTTGGAGCACTATATTCTATGAGAGTTTTCTCAGGTTTCATGGGAGTTATCCTGTAAATAGACATGATTTTCATAATATCACTCAGGTTTTCAACTTCAACTTCATTTGATCTTAAAAGTTTTTCAATAATTTCCTCGTGCCTTTGAGCAGGCACATGCTCAATATAATCTTGTAGATAAGTCCTACCAGAGCGTGTAGACCCTTTGTCTCCTAAGGAGAACATTTTGTAGTAGAAACACCTAAAATGTCAAAAGACAAACACTTAGCGCTTAGATCCCCGGCAACGGCGCTAGAAAATAGCTTGATGACTGCAAGTGCACAAATCGTTTGTAGCTAGTTTTGAAGTATAGATATCGATCCCACAGGGAGCCCAAAGGTAAGTGTTTATGGGTGAAGTCTCTGTCACACCCGAAGTTGTCACAGGTCTTCGAGTGAATTGACTGCAAGTGTTGAAATAATAATGGGGTTTTGATTAAATGAGATGTATTTAAATAGAACTAAAATATAAACTTCAGAAATATAGAGCATAAAAGTAAAGAACGACTTGGTTGTTTGCTGTTTCCTGCAGATGGCAAAAGAAGGCGCGGAGAGATTCAGTTCATTGTGATAGTGACTATGCTACGTGGATGAATGATAAATGTAACAATTATAATCTTATAAATATATGTGTAGCCGAGCAACCCATAATTAGTCGGAACTCCTCTTGGTAGATTTCATCGCAACTTCAATAATCCTACTAGCCTCTTACCAAAATCATGGTCAGACACTAGATGATTAAGACCCTTCATGTCGCTTAGCGATTAAGCTCATTAGATAAGACTAATGCAATAAGCATAGTGGTTCCTCATAATCCTCGAGTCTACCAGTTTTCCCTGGATATCCCCGTGTCACCCGAGGGTCGCCGGTCCGCTAGCGAACAAGATCTTATCTATGTAGAACAAAGCATCATATTGTTTGGGCCCTTAATTGGACAACAAGCATTAGGTATCCCACAGATAGTCAAGCAGACATATTATAGTAATTAGAATCAATCACAAACTAATGGAAAAATATATGAAGGCACATCACATCTCACCAATCCCCTACATCTCCCACGCCCAAGGGAATTACTCACACACGAGAGAAGAACGGATCATCGATATAATCAAATAGAGGGAATTCGTCTTTATATTACTGTGGAGATCCACAATAAGAATAGAAAAATATCCAACACAATTCAAGATGGGAAGAAACAATCTCAAACCCTAGTCTTGCAAGGTGAAGATCCCTCTCTCTCTCAAGTACAAGTAGTGGCTATGGGGGTGTATTGGCTAGGAGGTCGAAGATCGTGGAGCGAGATGAAGAACGTCTTCTCCTTCTTCTCTGGATCTCCTCTTTCTCCCTTCTGGATGGTATGGCGGCTGCTGTGTTGTGTTTTCGTCCTTGGTACCTTCACGGAAGTTGTCCCTTTTGACAAGACAGAGGCGGCGGCAACTATACGGCAGGAACTATACAGCCGGAAAAATATTCCCGCCGTATAGTTGCTCGTTAAAGCTTCTGTATGCTCCCCTCGAGTGCTTCCAAAGAGAGACTTGCTTGTTTTCTCCAGAATATTGTGTTATTTCTCTAGCTAAAACCTTCTGTTGACATTCAGAACCTAAAACACATATTAAAAACCAAGTTTTCTTTGCTACCGAAGTATTAGAGTTAGATAAAGCTAGAAAACAATCAAATCCGGGAGAAAACCATCAATAAAATCCATTAAAATGTGTCGAATCTCACAGTTATCACGCAGCTACGAGATGAGCACATTATACTCATTACTCAACAATTCCATTTCATTCTCTAGAACAAATTTGAAGGGGTTTCCATCATCTTCTAACTCCATATCGCTAAGTATTATGAATTCATCAATTCCATGGTCTTGGAGTTGCTGCATGAATGACATAATGTTTTGCTGGTTTGCACTTTTTGTTGAATTGCCTTTACCAGCTGAGTTTGATGTGGGGCCAGGGGCTGATTGCAGTCCTGCATTGGCATCAGGGAGATATGGATGAGTTCATTATTCTCCTTCACCATTGTTTGCATCAAACAAGTCAACATTGACAATCTTCTCAACACCTTCTACAATTAGTTTTACCATGTATAGCTTATTCTCAAATTCAAAAAGACTTTTTTCGGAATTTTACTACTGTCCTTGTAGAGAATTTTGATCCTGGCTACTAAAAATAGGGACTTAAAATTACCCTGCTAATCAACATCCACTAGAATTCCTAGGACATAAGTAATTTGATCCAGAATGATCGGTTCAGCCCATTTTTGTTTCAAACCTCTCAGCTACACCCACACTTCTTGGAGGTCAGAGTGGTGCTCTAAATCTACTTGTCATTCTTCCATAGTCACTATCATCCCTTCCTTGGTAGGAAGACCAAAGAGAGAGTAGCCAGCCACCTGAGAAACTGAGATATGGGGGTGGGGGTAACTTCACTAGAAAGGTATAGTCATACGGTTGTCTTATATGCCATGCCAAGTTGTTTTGTAAACAGAAAAAAGATAGTTGCCAGATCTTCTATGACGATAATTCCATCTATGTAGACAACCCCCACATTCATAGATGCTTTAGTGTTCTCGACATTGACGTTAGGTACTTCAATCTGAAAGAAACCCAACATAGATCTTGCACTACCAACAAATTTTACGGTAGTATGGGGCTTTTTCCTATTGTGACATTGATCTACTGGGAGATTCACCTTTTTTGGAAATAATGTAGCCAGCTGGACTTGAACATTTTTCCTTCAAATGTCTAGGATACCCATAGTTTGCATAGATGGTATCTTCATATGGCTCCATAGCTATCACAAGCTACTTGTTCTTCTCTTTGTTCCTATTCTTGTTCTATATTTTACTTTTGGAGGTTTGTCCTTGCACCTGAATTATCAGTTTTTCCGTATACCTACTGCTGCTATTGCATATTCCAGATACCCGATTTTTTGGTTGTTGTAACACCATCAGATCCTGTTGTTGACTCTTTGTTTTATTTTGTTGAGGCATGTTTTGGACGGGAATCTAATTATGTTGTTGCTACAGATTATGCGCTGAGAATTGCTATTGTTGTTGAGATGGGGATGAAAAATGATGTTTTTTGAGCTGTCCCTCCCATCCATTGGTTTGGGTTTTCCATTGATTCGATTGTTGGTATGGGAAAGCACTAGGAAATGCCCATCGAGGTGGTGCTCCCTGATAATAAAAACCAAATTGAAAAGGGGGATCATTCATTTGTAGTTCGTACCATGGCTATGGATTGCCACCAAACATAGTACTGCTGCTAGGGGTAGTTGAGTGAGGTGGGTTGCTAAATTTTTTTCCTCTACATCCCCTTCATCTTCCTTTTCCTTGCTCTGCCGCATCCCGTAGATTACATGGAAGGTACATCTACATCCCCCTACTTGCTCCTAGACATTGAGAAGAAGATTTGCTCACTGGTGTACCAATCCTTAACCGAAGCAGGGAAACAGTCTGAGGTAGAGAAAATAGCAAGGAGGTCCTTGCAGATCCAGCATATCCACTGCCTAGGGTGGAAAACCATAGTCATGGGTGGTGGTGCGCAAGGTGTGGATTTGGCCCACAACTACTCGTAGTAATATATAGCGTACATCTCCTCAGAGTGGTTTGCTTACTTGGTGGTTGATGTGTCCTCGTTAGCAGCCAAGTGTGCCTCCTTTTTGCCATTGTTCAAAAAGGAAAGCCCCCGCCTCCTGATGGAGAAATTGCCCAAACCACACCTCCGCTTCACCAGAACTGATTTCTCTGTCAAGGCATGATCCTCTAAGTTGATGTAGATGCCTCCAATCGTGAGCTCACCTAGCATTCCACTATCGCTCAGCTATTTGATCCCAAATGTCAATTTCATCGATTTCCATGACCTCTTTGAGCATGTTCTCCATACAGTCTCTCTATCACCATCCTCCTGCTTCTCATTAGGTTGGAGACCGCACTGAGTTCCTGAAAGCAAAGACTTGTGAAATGGGTTGGATCCTCCGGCCGTGGGTAGCACCACATATCCATCTTAGTTGCCACCCTCGGTGATAGCAGGGCCAATACCGTTTCCCACTCAGAATCTTGAAGTTCCTATAGACTCTTCGATGCTCCGCACTCCTTAAATTTACGATTTGCCTCCTCTATTGCCCTCTTCCCTCTTCCTCCGAATTCCACAATGAACTAGGAGTTCACTCGATGATGAGGACATCCCTACCACTGATACAACCACGGCACCTACAACAATATTACACGGACCTCTCATAAGAGCTCGTGTACGTCAACTCAATTATTAGGTACTTTCGTTTCTATGAACTCTTTCTAATATAAATTAGAATATGATCCTGCCTAAATCTGATGTGTTCATGTTACTTAGGAATGATGGACCTAGCAAGGAAAATAAGGATAATCAATGGAGCATGATCATGCATAGAGACTGCAGCAAGATTGTGAGGATTGAAGATGACACTAGAAGTGAAGTTTCAGAACTTTGAAGCCACCATAATGAGAGATGAAGAGATGGATGAAACCAAGACATTTCTACTTCATAATTTCTTCCATAGAGTCATATGGTGTTGTGTCACCATTTATTTATCGGATAAGCCCATGTAATTTTCGTCCAAAATAATAGGCTAGATTTTTATAGAGGAATTTCGACCTCCTTTCTCAAGGTTGGCCCCATCCTCCATCATCCCTCGATATATATGTCCATTAGGTCATAGCTTAGACTTAGATTTTGTTTAGACTAACAGTTAGCCATCATTGTAACTATGCCATAGGTTTGAGTGTCACGGAGTCCTCTTGCACTATGCACCTATTCAGAATCCCACCTTCATAATAAAGCTTTCATCTTTATTCGCAATATCTAGATTGTTCTTACTTATTCTTGATTTTAGGTAGGAATTAAGACCCTCGCTAGTTAGGCTGATCGTGCTTCCACAAGATCAGTAACCTCTAGGAGATTGGCCTAGCGATTGCATTGGTGATATGTAACACCCCGTCCACTCCTAGGCCCGGGGGGTGTCACTCCTGGCAGCTTAATAGGATATCTAGACTGGCCCCACAGACCAACACTAGTCTTTTCTGCGCACTTTGTCCTCACTCGTGTGCACCCGGTTACCCACTTCCCGGTCGGTCACCCATCCTAGAATTGCTCTAGGCTAAGAACGCTTAACCTTAGAGTTCTTTTCAAATGAGCTTCCGGAAAAGAAGTTGCAACTTGTTGGTATGAGTATTCTATCAATCCTATTAAGCCATGTGCCTGGTCTCACATACACCTACCCTTTAGAAGATCGATGCCCTCATCGATCAAGCACACCCCATGAACGTTCCCTCTTGGCACGCATCTGTGCATCTAGTGCCAGCACATGTGCCATGCCGTGTCCACTCCGGGCCACACGCGCCATGCTCCACATGTCCCGCCACTAACCCGCACACACCCGTGTAATCGCAAGGGTCGGCTCTGATACCACTTGTAACACCCCGTCCACTCCTGGGCCCGGGGGGTCTCACTCCTGGCAGCTTAATAGGATATCTAGACTGGCCCACAGACCAACACTAGTCTTTTCTGCGCACTTTGTCCTCACTCGTGTGCACCCGGTTACCCACTTCCCGGTCGGTCACCCATCCTAAAATTGCTCTAGGCCAAGCACGCTTAACCTTAGAGTTCTTTTTGAATGAGCTTCCGGAAAAGAAGTTGCAACTTGTTGGTATGAGTATTCTATCAATCCTATTAAGCCATGTGCCTAGTCTCACACGATCGTGCTCGCACGTGTAGTCGGATTATCAAGCCCAAACTCCACCAAATTGAACTATCACCGTCTCATCGAAATATCGAACACCTTTTCCCTATCAAGTGGTATTAGAGCTCGGGTTTATTGGTGAGATTTGTAGTCTTCCTTGTGTATGTTGTTTTTACCTTCATACCTATAAACCAATAAAAACCTAAAAGTACAATTACAGTGTAGATCTACTAGTCCCATAACCAATCTACGCCTTGCATTGTATTTTCAGTTTTGCATCATTGAATTTGTGTCTGCATCGTTGCATCGAGCTGCTAGTCTTAGTGTTTTGTCCTTTAAAGTTTCGAGTTTTGGTCACATTAGTCCTGCAGCCGTTACTCGCTAATCATCGCCGCCGCCTTTGTAGATGATCGCCATTACCATACTTTCGACACCAAAACCACAATCATATTTCACCACCAAACACTCCTGCCGCCATAAACCCTAGACTCCGCCACCGCCTTCCTACCGCGACACGGATCCGACCATTTTTCTGCCATGACACGAGTCTGAGTAGAGCTAGTTTTGTTATTTCCCTTATTTTTTTCTTTCCTTTAGTATTGATCCATGTTGTCATCTAATTCTGTGCGTAAAAGTTTCGGCCAAGTCAAGAGGAAGAAGAGCAATTTTTTCGCTATACTAGTTTTCGACCTTGGGGATCATTTTTCTCCATTGGCCATTATAGTGACATTTTTTTGCGCCTGCGCGCTTTCTATAGCACGGTACAAAATTTTCGACAATTTTTTTTGAGGCTATAGTATTTATAGACCTCGTGGAACAATTTGAGACACTCGGCATCATAGTGATTTTTGGACACTTAGGTTCGCTTTTCATGGTGCCACCTCATCACAACATTTCTTGTTTGTGTTGCGTTGTGACAACGTTGGTGCTCTAGGCTCCTGTCTCTAGTATGGTCTATCCTAGGACAAACATAGTATCGTCGTTTATCATCTATTCAACATTGTATTGCTTTTTTGATAATTTCTAACCCTCTTGCTAAGCCTTCCCATATCTCCACAGATTTCTTCACGTGCGTTTTGTCGACTCCTGATAATCCCTTTGTTCAATCTTTGGAGCAGTGATCTTTGCGGTTTGCACATCACCTTCCTCCTATTTGGTAAAAACTTGTAAGAGCTTTGTATATTGCTTGACCGATTATGCACTCTTCCACCATATTTGCATACTTTGTAGGCATATACACCTATCCTTTTGAGGACTAACCATGGTAGGACTTGGGGATCTACCTCTTGAACCTACAAACATGACAAATGAGGAGATGCATGCTCACTTTACCAAGCTTTTGGTAGGGCGTTGTCAAGACGTTGATTCCAGAATGTCTGATATCAACACCAAACTCATAGACACCATTGACAAGATTGAAGGGATCGAGACATCCTTCAACGACAAGCTCGGCGCCAAGTTTCGGGAGGTCCTCGACATGTCGCTGCACCAGCACCACGTCCGCATGGACCTGACAAAGTGGGACTTGAATGTCGTATTCCACTCGTGAGCTGGCATGCTGCTGGTTCGGCAACTCATGTTGCGGCCGCAACACCTCCTTCTGTAGCTGCTGCACCAACGGCTACCATCACTGCCACTGCTTAAGCTTTTGGTGAAAAGGGGAGGACAAGTACGATTATGAAGAAATAATGTGTTCGGTGAGGATGTAGAATAACTTCCACAACCTGTAGGCTTCCCCCGACATTACTAGCACAATGCTCGACCACTGGTACTTAATGATGATGATCATGTTACAAAGCCTAAATTAAATATTTCACCTTTTGAGGGTAGATATAATCCTAATGCATATCTTACACGAGAATTGGAAGTATACTAACATTTTGCATGTTTAAGATATCCTGCGCATATGCGTGTTAGTGCTTCTACTTGCAAGTTTACAAATTTTGCTTCACTTTGGTGGTCTGAACATTGTCGCTTATAATCCTGCTAATATTTCTAATACTTGGACTGCATTAAAAACTTCTATGTGCGTTTGTTTTGTGCCTCCAACTTATGAGCGTGATTTACTATAGAATTTTACGTGCTTAGAACAAAGCAAAAATTATGTAGAAGAGTATTATTAGGAATTACAAAATGGGATGGTTCATTGTGGTATTGTCAAAGATATAGAACAAATGTGTGCATGTCTCTTTAGTGGCTTAAATAAGGACATCCAAAACAACTTAGACTATAAAGAATATACTACCATCACTCGTTTGTTTCATATTTCTTGAAAAGCGGAAGGTGAAGTGTAGGATCATCATCCACCATGGAGAAGGACTAATAATTCTACAGGTTGCACATCATCATGGACGCCATGAAAATCAGCCCCTTCTTCTCAATGTACTACACCAGCACCTACTAAGTCCAAAGCCACCACACCTACATAAAAGACCTCCTTTGGTTACTCCTCCGCCGTCTTCCAGTGGCCCTGCTCAGAGTTCTTCTTGTATGGCATCTACGAGCAAGACAATGGATATACAATGCTGCAAATGCTAGGGATATGGTCATATAGAGAGGATGCGTACAACACAACATGTGATGTTGGTGTGTGAATATGGTGAATATGATTCAAAAGGTGACTTCGATAAAGATACATTGGCTCTTATTGTTGCTCGTGATGGAGATAATTTTGATTATGAAGAAGAGATGGTGCTAATTGTCGTGTCTTGATTTTCAATACCGGGTGTGTGAGTCCTGCTTTGTTGTTTGGCCAGTGGCGCAACATCCAACGAGCTCAATTGGCGAGCTAGATGAACACAATCACAGAGAGAGACCTGAGGTTTTTTTACCCAGGTTCAGGTCCACAGTGAGCGGAGCCCTACTGAAAGGGCATGTATGCCCCCATGTGTGGTTTTGGTAGTTAATGATAATCTCTATGGAGTAATGTGTAAATTGAGTTTCACTTGTAGGTCTGTCCATTGGCATCGCTTGGACCATGTGTTGGTTTCAAGGTTAAAAAATAAGAAGCCACTTCCAAGGGCTTTATGCCTATTGGAATCAAGTAGTAGAAGAAGAAGAAGATCAAGAGTGTCTTTAAGAAGAACATGGAGTTCGTCATGGCTATCTTCAAGACATCATCAAGAAATGAAGGGCAAGCTCAAGATGCACCATCTCTAGAAGATATTATGCTTGAAGCTTGCCATCCTCGGCAATCATGGAGTGATGAAGACAATCTCAAAGAAGAGGTTCCCCATGGAGTATGGGGGAACATTTCACAAGTCTTAATCAAGCAAGAGCAAGCAAAAGCAATCAAGAAAGGTGATCCATCTTGAGAAGGACAAGATGGTCTACATCAAGCTCAAGTGGATTTCTCAAGGAAAAGGTATGATCTTGATAGGTTTTCTATTTTACCGGTCTCTTGCAGTGTTGGGAGACCCGGTTTAGGATTGATAGCCGTACTATCAAGAGGATCTCTTGAGTGGGTGACTCATTCGTATCTTTTGGAGAGAGATCAAACCTTTGCATACATAGCATCCTATTTCTTGGTTGTTGTTTGGTTCTTGTCCATGTGAGGATCTAGAGCTTGTGGTTATCTTCATAACAAGCTCTAGTTCATCAAAAACAGATTTCCCTTGCTTATCTTATTATGTTTTTTATCTTTTAGATTTTCTAGCTCCTCCCCTTGGGAGATATCTCACATATATATTCATGGTATTTTCTCCCTTGTATTCTACTCGTCATTATCTTTCCAACAAAATTGGTTTCATTTGGTTTGGAGTTCGGATGCGAAAGTTATTGCAGTTTTGGATTCTGAAGTTTCCCTGACCGGAAGTTCCGGCTCTCCACCAGTAGTATCGCTAGGGCATGTTTGCCGCCGGTAGTACCGGTGGAAGTACCGGGGCCACTTCCGGTCATCCTAGTTTCGGTTCAGTAGGGTCTCTATTTTGGTGTGTTCTATTTGGCGGAACTTTAGCCGGAAGTTCAGGTGGTAGTACCGCTACGGCATTTTTGCAGCTAAATTCCGGCCCAACTTACGGTCACCCCAATTTCAGTTCAGTACCATCTTTTTTGGTCTCGCTGTTTTTGTCAGAACTTTAATCGGAATTTCAGGCGGTAGTACCGCTCGGGCACTTTGCCGCTGGTAGTACCGGTGGAAGTTCCGACCAGGATCATGTTTTCCTCTTTCGCGCCGCTGTTTCTGACTGTTGGCTGGGTGCCAGCGGTAGTACCGCCCACCAAGCGGTACTACCGGCCGTGCACGAATCTGTGCATAACAGGCAGATCTGGGAGCCCTTTAAAAGGGGCTCCTCTTCCCCTTCGTGGGCACTAGTTCTTTTGGTCCGTTTTCACTCTCTCTCCTCCATTGTTGACCTTGAATAGCTTTCCTTCTCCCCTTCCCCCTCCTATGATTTTTACATCTTTTTGAGGGATTTTAGAGAGGAGATCTAGATCTACAATCCCCCACCAAACCAAATCCCTTCTTTGTGAAGGAATCCTTGGGATCTACATCTTGTAGAGTTTTGTGTTCTCCTCTTGTGTTCTTCCTCTCTTATTCCTCTAATAGCTTTTGTAGCTTTGGTGGAATTTGAGAGAGAAGGACTTGCCTCTTGCATTTGGTGCATAGGTTTGAGTTCTCCTCGGAGATTCAGCAAGTTCAAGCTCTTGGGATTTTTTCTCTTGGGTTCTTGGAACCCTAGACGGTTGTGTGCAGTTGTGGTGTGTTCTTGAGGCCTCTAATTGAGTTGTGGAGATTCCTCAAGCTTGTGGCCTGCTGTGTCTTTGTGGAGCCTTTGTGGCGTTTCTTGGGAGCCCTTCAATTGAGTTATGGAGATTGCCTCAAGCCTTGCACGGGTTCGGTGACCGCCCTCAAGTGTCCCATAGTGGAACATGAGTAGGCATTTATGGCAAGCTCACGGGAGAATGGAGTGAGCCTTTTGTGGCGTTGGTGAGTTGTGTGCCTTCACATCTTGAGGTGAGGACTTATGTGGCGTTGGGTGAGCATGGAGCCACCACACCTCAAGGTGAGCCATATGTGGCGTTCGGAGAGCATAGCACCATCGCACCTATCCAACAAAGACGTAGCTTCTTTAGAAGTGAACTTCGAGATAACAAATCAACATCTTCGAGTCCATCGGTTATCTCTCAACTACCATTTACTTATGCAATTTACATTGTGATAGCCATCATGCTTAAAGTATTATATCTTGCTATCACCTTGTTTCTTGTCTTGCTTAGCGTAGGTTATTGGTGCACTTAGTGAACCTAGTTGTTATAGGTTTTGGCTTGATAAATTAAACATTAGTTTTATTCCTCATTTATTAGAGCCTAAACCGTAATAATTTTTAAATGCCTATTCACCCCCTCTAGGCGACGTCCATTTCCCTTTCACCTACGTCATGCATCTGTCTACTATCTGATTTTCACTGGAATACAATGGGTTCCTTCTCCCGGGGGTGTTATCTATTCTAAGCCTACAATCCTCTCCTCTCTAGCTCAACCTAGACCTCCTTTTATACCAAAAGGGGACACCATAGGGGTCGAAACACATGTGGCGGTGTGAGCCTCGCCATGTGGCTGGCCAAGGTGTGCAACGTGGCTATGCGATTCTACCCTGGCACCACATGCTGCCTAGATCTTGCAGATAGAGGCAGAGTGACGTCGGCCTGATTCCAGTCTCCTGTGTCCTATCCGCGCCGGGTGTGGAGGCGGGAGTGTCGCCGGGCTCATGGGATGTCCCATTAGAAATCCCCGCACAGACTCCTTTTCGGGCCACAGCTCATCCCGTCTACACCTAGGGGATGTCCCGGCCTATCTCCCGTACGGTCTCCTTCTTGGGTTGCGGCCTTCTCAACTTATCTAGGGTACCCCGGTTCTCGCGTATGAGACAGTTTCCCCCCGGCGCGCCCTAGCCAGGTTGTGTTAGGATGGGGCCACGTCCTTATCTTGAGCAGGCCCGCGATCTCCATCATAGCTTTATCATGCGAGTCACTGCTGAGCTGCCATCGAGGTGTCGTGTCAGCCTTGAGATGCGCAATCAGAACTGTCCATCATTCGATGGCTTTCCTTGATAGTAATTGTGAGTAGAGGGTGGGTGGATAGGTCTCATAGGCCTGGGCCTATAAAGAAACGGAATTCGCCGCTCCTCCATTCAATGCACCCTCCATCCACACTTATCCTTCCCCTTTGATCTTTGTCACTTTGCATTGTCATGGCACCGATGTTGAGCCAAGGATTCAGGGGGTCTTCGACTAGAACTTGATTCGGAACTCAGAGGTGCTGTAATCCCTCTAGAGCTTGCCTTCCTTCCACCATAGATTGACATAAACTTGAGGCCCTAAGGATGTCGATGGCCGATGAGCGTCATGAGAACGGAACCACTATGCTCTGTTGCCCTGGTGGGGGTGTCGGGGAAGGGGAAATGCCTATCTATTATTGCTTTCTCAAGATAGTCCTGGTTCCCCCTTCTGCAATTTTTCTTGGAGTTGATGACTTCGTATGGTAATCATCTAGTTCAGATCCACCCCAATGCCCTGCTAGCGCTAGCCGCATTTTCACACATGTGCGAAGGGTTTGTTGGGGTGTTTCCTTTAGTTGCGTTGTTCCACCATTATTTCGATCCTTGGGTCGACAAGAAACCTAGGATAGCGGGCGGTGTCACTTTCCGTCTTCGGAACAACTCTCCAAGAGGTACCTCCCTGGGAAGTTTAAATCGAAGTGGAAAGAATCGTGGGGCGAGCGCTACGTGGTGCACATCAACGACCACATCCCCTAGATGTATGACCCTCGATAGGTAGCGCAACCTCTCCTGGGGTGGGGGAGGCTAAGCTCGTAGGATGCAGACCTAAAACCTGTGATAGGCAGGATTCAGGCCCTTGCCTCCAAGAGTTTGATTATTCATGCCATTATTTCTGATTATCTTCGGCGGCGCCTAGAGCCGCTGTAGAGGAGATATCGTCTGGCTTGGGCCTATTGAGGCCCTACGGATCTGATCTGGCATCATCCCGGGAAGGATCAAGACTTGACCCACTTTGGAGTAAAGAAGACGGAGGACGTACTTGCTGCACACTTCTTTTGGCCATGGATGCATAGAGATGTTTAGAGATTCATTGCTCGCTGCACTACATGTCAAAAAGCTAAGTCACACCTTAATCCACATGATTTATACATGCCTCTTCCTATCCCTAGTGTTTCTTGGGAGGATATTTCTATAGACTTTATTTTGGTATTTCCTAGAAAACAAAAGGGAGGGATAGTGTTTTTGTTGTTGTCGATAGATTTTCTAAGATGGCACACTTTATTCCTTGTCACAGGAGTGATGATGTTGCACATGTTGCGGATTTGTTCTTTCATGATATTGTTCATTTGAATGGTGTGCCAAATACTATTGTTTCGATCGTGATACTAAATTTCTTAGAAACTCTTGGAGATGTTTGTGGGTTAAGTTGTGGACTAAATTAGTTTTTAGTACTATATGTCATCCTCAAACTGATGGAGAAACTGAAGTAGTCAATAAAACTTTATATACAATGCTAAGGGATGTTTTAAGGAAGAACTTAAAAGAGTGGGAATATTGTTTACCCCATATAGAATTTTCTTAAAATCATTCATTGAATTATACCACTAAGTTGTGCCCTTTTCAGATTGTGTATGGTTTTTTTCTACATGCACCCATTGAGTTCTTGCTACTTCCATATTCAGTGCAAAATAATTATGATGCTACACAACGTGCTGGACATATTTTAAAGTTGCATGCCACTAGTGAAGAGAATATTGAACGTATCAAGGCTAAGTATAAAATTACTTTAGATAAAGGTAGAAAGCATGTTGTGTCTGATGTTGGAGATCTTGTTTGATTGCCTTTGTGCAAAAATTGTTTTCTTGATCTGCACAAGTCTAAGTTGATGTCACATGCTGTTGGTCCTTTCAAAGTGTTAGAGATGAAAAATGATAATGCATATGAATTTGTGCTTCTGTAGAGTTGGGTATGGTAAATCCCACATTTCATATTGTAGATTTAAAGCCATACTTTGGAGAAGAAGATGAGATTGCGTCAAGGATGACTTAAATTCAAGAAGGGGAAGATGATGAGGACGTCCCTACTACTGGTACAACCAATGCACCTACAACAATATTACAAGGACCTCTCACAAGAGCTCGTGCACATCAACTCAATTATCAGGTGCTTTCGTTTCTAGGAACTCTTCCTAATATAAATGATAATATGATGCTGCATAAATCTGACGTGTTCATATTACTTAGAAATGATGGATCTAGCAAGGACAAGAAGGACAATCAATGGAACATGCTAATGCATGGAGACTACATCAAGCATGTGAGGATTGAAATGAATACTAGATCATTGAAGCGCACGTTGTCGCGCCCGTCTATTCTAGACTATTGAATATATAATTAAAATGAAAAGATCACGTAGTGGCTCAGTGAATGTAGTCGGGCATATTTGTTCAAAGATAAGCTAGATCCATTTATTTGGGGTAAAAGTGTATTACATGTAAGACCATTGCAAATAAGAGCATCACAAATGACTCATGAAAATTATTGGGCAATACGTATAATGATTCGATATTGATGTATAAAAAGGTATGCATATTCTACAAGTTGGTTTGTCTACTACAACATGTTTACATGCAATAGTGCCTTATATCTTTAGACAAATCAACAAATGAATCAACATGAATTAATAAAATAGCAAAGTCCATAATCTGAGTACACATAAAGATTTGTATAGCAAATAGAACAAAATAAGTTCACATGGCAATGTCAAGCACTTCAGCCCACATGCACTTAATTTTCTTAGCAGTGGTAAAAATAATTTAGTTACTCCCTCCAGTCCAAAATACTTGCGGTGGTTACTCTAGAGGGACTACTTGATTTTCTGAATCTAACATTGTATTCCATGAACCAAGACGTACACTAAGAGTGATTACATAAATCTCTACAACTCACTGGAGTAATTCAGACTAATGCCTCATATATCAGTGAAACTACATTAAAATGCTTTAATTTAGGCTAACACCTGGTATATCGGTATAATTATGCCATGGTGAAAATTAGATATTTCAGAAAAAGAAGTAGCCACAAAGAACTGGAAGTACTTTTAGCAAATCAAATTGTTCAAACTTGTAATTTTTGTGCATTGGGACAGAATAATACGAACACCAGAATCTGGCATACCCATGTTGTAGACTTGCCATCAAACGACTGGAACTTTACAATAGGTGTTCAGGACATCATGTAAAGGGGCATGTTCACTGCTGTCCCCATCTTCCCTTGCATGTAACAGTCCATTCCCTTTGAACACAGTGTTCCGCCATAAGAACGTTAGAGAAAAACAAGCAGATGTATGAAATCAATATGTTGAAATCAGTAGCTAAGTTCAGATGGTGGTAACAGAGGAAGTTCAGTATGGGTAAATGCCCGACCTGTTGAAGGAGACTGTGCCTATCATCTAGAGGGGCTCATACGATACAATTCTTCACCACCTCCTCCTCGAGGAAATACTTTTACCTTCAAGGAGATAAGTTCAACTACTTAGGCCGATGTCCAAGCATTTTTTTCATGACAAAACAACTACAACGTGAAAAATCACTGCTACAAACTGATGCTTAGAGTGGCCTGACAGATAGTCGGCATGATATCTCCAGGAGTGTTTGCCTATTATTGATATATGTTCTAGAGCTTCCTTTGAGGCAGGGAAAAGTTTAATGAGCATCATCTTATGTCGAGTCATTAATATTTTTTATATCTCCCCTTGAGGTGAATAAAAAATTCCACAAGCATGCCATTATATAGTGGCAAAAAATTAGGTTGATTCTAAACACTAAGTCAAATGCATTAAGAAATGGCGCAAAGCTCTGTGCGCCGTGATTGTTTACTTGCACTTAGAATGAAATATGCATCTTATCTAAAAGTAAAAGTTGCAGGTGAAATATTAAACACAATTCAACAGCCAGCATCATATATTCATGTCAAGTTATCAACAGGTAAGTAACTGATCATTTTTAGGGATCATGTACGACGGCGTAGACCAGTACATCATAAATAGCATATGAAGCCTAAGTGCTATGACAAGTGCCGCTCTAGGGAAAAAATATACCTTAGTTTAACATGATTGTGTGTTTCTCGTTTGTAAAATAAAAATGGTCTTGAAACTTTCTTCCAACTCAAAGCAGTATTCCAAGAGAGTAGTCTACAATTATATGGAAATCCCATAATATGATATCTTTCAGTTTTGAGCTGTGGGTCGTTATGCCTTTCCTCTGGACTTGTTGGCTCCTTCAGCAAATACTTTACCTTCTCAACACCAAACTAAAAACCGGAACCGAAAATTGAATAAGCAGTATGAAAGTTCACCAAATAATGAAAATATAATAGGTATAATGGCAATACCATTTCGACAACTTCATGGCTATCCAAGAAAACAAGCTGGATGGACCATATTAGAAAAACAAATGGTAAAAAAAATACATTTGAGAAAAAATTAGAAGAATTTCAATAAAGCTACTCACTTTGTGAAGAAACGCCCTCTTACTCTCCTGCTCCTGTCCTTACTCCACGAGGCTCACATTACCAATAATTTTGTTCTTGATCTCCAGTGTTAACTTGGTGACATTAACTGTACAAAAAATAATTCAACGGAAAGAATGGCATTAGCAGTTGATTTAAGTGGAGCTGTATTACACCAGCACATAGAGAAAAAAGATAGCTAGAAAATACAGTGCCGCTACATTAATGAAAATCAACAATTGCTGCGAGTCCAAAATGATTTTTGCAACAGGGAAAGTGCTGTCAGCCCACAAAAAAATAGATGGACAGTGTATATATATGTTGCCAAAGTGAATGTACAAGTTTAGGCTGGAGAAAATAAAATACCTATTTTCCACTAAAACTGAGCCATGGAAATACCAGAAGTAGCCACTGAAAGCTACTACTTTGATTGAATACCAAGCTCCAAAAATCACATCACCATTTATTTATGATCGTAAGCACATACAAACATGTTAGCAGATAAAGTTAGATCGAGGGAACATATATTACGAAAATAAAACCAATTCACATCCAGGTTGACTAAACCCAAAACTAACAATTTACCCTGGTGGATACGATTGGATTTGGTGTTTCACCTGTGCGGATTGGATTTGGCCTTTTACATGTGTAAGCGCTTCGATGGAGTGATAGAGGCCACACTGAGGCGTCCTAGCCAGAGCATTGACTGCTGAAGTGGTGATGTAGGTGAGGATTGACGGCTACAGGAGGGCCTGCGAGCCAAGGGAGGTCAAGATTGTTTGCATAGCGGCGGTCTGTTGACGTCAACATGACAAGCGCCTGGCGGGAAGAGAGGCACATGGTGGAGAGAGATTGAGAATGAGGGTCGGTCACGCTCAAAAGGGAGGACAGAGAGGTAGCTGATGGGGAGGAGCAGCCCGCAGCGACGGCGGAGGAGGTCCGGCGAACGGGGAGGGTTTTCCCGATGTTACAGGGAGGTGAACGAGACGGCGTTTGGTTTCTCCTCACGGGCTAGGACAAGTAGAAGAGAAATAAAACACACCTGGTCTGTTTCCTCCCATATACGGTTACTCGGCCTAGTTACCTGATTCGGCCCGATTGACGACATGGTGGCTGGGTTAGTTTCCGGAGCAGCTGCCCAAAAAAGTTGGGCTGATCGTGACGCACATGGTGGCGGACTGGCGGGTGAAAAAGGGATCTCGGACGCCAGCGGGAGGGTCAACAATCTGGAGCGTTCAATCACTCGATCCGGCGGCTGAGGATGTCAAATCGATGAGATGAGGCCTAGCAAGGTAAGTTTTACTGTTTCTTAATTTCAAAACTTCGAAGCCACCATAATGAGTGATGAAGAGATGAATGAAACCAACACATTTCTACTTCGTAGTTTCATCCATATATAGAGTCATATGGTGTTGTGTCAACTTTTATTTATGAGTCAGTTCCATGTAATTTTCGTCCAAAATAATAGGCTGGATTTTTGGAGTCCGTATATGTGGAGGAAACCGACTTAAAGAGGAATTTCGACCTCCTTTCCCAGGGCTGGCCGCATCCCCCTTCGTTCATCCATGTATAGGTCCATTAGGTCATAGTTTATTAGATTTGGTTTTTGTTTAGACTAAAATTTAGCTATTGTTGCAACTATAGGATTGATTGTCAAAGAGGCCACTTTGTCCTACGTACCTTATTCAGAATCCCACCTTGATAATAAATCTTTCATATTTATTCGCAATATCTTGATTGCAAGATTAGTTCTTGCTTGTTCTCTATTTGAGGTAGGAATTAAGACCCTCGCTGGTTAGGCGGATCGTGCTTCCGCAAGATCAGTAACCGCTAGGAGGTTGGACTAGCGATTGCATTGGCTCTCATCCTCGCATGTGTAGTCGGATCGTCAAGCTAGACTCCACCAAATCGAACTATCACCATCTCATCGAAAGATCAGACACGCCCTATCACTCGATCTATCCGACGCTCCATACGCCGGGTCAACACAGAATGACTCCAGAGTTGGTTTCACAAACGAGGTAGGGGTCGAGGTGGTTCGGTGGAGGGGGCAGCGGCGAAGAGTAGTGGAGAGGGAGCGATGTAAGTATTATTTTGAGGAGGATATGGAGGTAGGTACGGGATCCTCCATGGTAGAAAACCGAGGTGGTTTTGCCATGTCCTCGAGCTAGTGGAACAGGATCATGATGCGTAGTCGCCAGCTTTGGTCTCTTTGGACTATATTTTGTCGCGTAGAATGTTTTAGGTCGACACATTGAGTGCGTACCATGTTCATCGAAACAAGGGATATTCCAAAATTACCCCCGTTGGCACTCACGATCTTCTCCCCATCAGTCACATATCTTTCGTCTCATGTCGCTCCTCTCACCCCATCTTCTTCCTCTCGTTGGCCCTTGCTCCCCGAAGTGTCATTTCTCGCCTCCTTGCTCTCTTCCGTCACACCTTCTCTTCCACTACAAGGGAAACCTCTTCGTATTGTTCATTCGCTTGTCTATGCGAGCTAGCTCTAGGTCATGGATGTGTGAGTTTTGGTCATGGATTTGCATTGGGCAGCGATGAATTTTTGGGTGGCAGTTGTAACATACCACTTTTATGTGCAATAAATAAT
Organism: Avena sativa; assembly: GCA_916181665.1. Lineage (NCBI taxonomy): Eukaryota > Viridiplantae > Streptophyta > Magnoliopsida > Poales > Poaceae > Avena > Avena sativa. The sequence goes on along the minus strand of OV702295.1, from coordinate 449,064,506 downwards.
GTCATGTTTAAGCCTTGCATGCGTGCATTTCTCTTGCACCATTGTTTGGAATTAAGGTAGAAATAAAACACTAAATCTACTATTTTACCCCTCTCATAATACCCTCTCTAAAAATGGTTTTATTTGGAAAATCCTAATTTTTTTGTTTGGTTTTGGGAATAAAGGTGAATTTTGGTATTAGATTTTTTTAAATATGGTTGTAGTTTTTGAAATAAATTCAAAACATAGTTAGTTTGAATTCAAATAGAAAGAGAAGAAGAGAAAAATAAAAAGGCTTTCTGAAAAAAGAGAGAAAACCTAGCTACCCAGGCCTCTTCCTCTCCCCCTTTGTTTTCCGCTGCTCAACCCAGCCCACACGTGCCGCAACACCGAACTGTACCAGGAAGTGCTCACCGATTCCTCCGATGTGGCTGAACAGGAGGTTCGTGCTGATCGAAAGACGGAGGCAGAGCTCGTACAAGAATTTTGGGAGGATATCGGATTTCCAACGCCGGCATCTCGGTTTTGGGAGAGGAGCTCGTCATCGCCGGCGTCGAATAACTCTGCTGGAGGTAAGGTTTTGTCTGTGTGCAGGTTGGAGAAATCGGGTGCCGCGGAAGGCACTGGTGGTTCGAGGGCAAGATCGACCTCACCTATGGCGATGATGCCTGAATTGCCCCGACGGTGGTGTGCTTCGGCATCTCCGCTTGGAATGCGGCTGGCGCGACGTGCCCCTATGTTGGGGCATTGGAGGGGACCATTGCCTCGACCGCGGATAACACCACCACCTATCCTCGGCCAGTTCCTCGATAGGGCATCTACGTCGTCTTCTCCGTTGGCCATGGTGTTGGCAACAACACCGGAGCAATCACCGCATGAGGCACAACGTCCAAGCGATGATGAAGCGCGATCCGGGGGAAATCGTAATCCGACCGGTGGGACCAGCATGCATGTTGATCCGGACAATCAATCACCATGGGGGTATTTGCGCCGTAGACTGCGTTGCCTTTGGAAGGAAACTGAAGCGCCTGGGTCCATCGCATCCGTTTCTCACCAAGCCTCCGATCCAGCCGCCTCCACTCCTCCCTCTGCTTCATCCTCTCTCCCGGCCAATCTCTCGCCGCCGGCCTCCTTCCCAGGCTGGGGGCGACCTTTCCCTACTTCAGTTTCAAGAACGCCGCCGACCTCGTTTTTGACTTCGCCTGCAAATTTTTCTCCGCCTCTCGTGCCGCAGTGGGAGGGACGCCGAACCTTCGCATATGTGGTTCAGGCGGGAACGCCACGAATGGCCGGGAACCAGCAGCAACCCAGGGGTCCTCCTTATGCGGCACCACCGCATCGGTGGTCCATTCGGCGTCACGACGGAGTGCACGTCACTCGATGACGGAGGACGGCAGCCTGGACACGGACGAGGACTCGCTTTCTAAGGCGATGCGGCGCAAGGCGGCATACAACATGGATGATAAAGGTAAAAATTCACAGTCTAAATCTTTTCTGTCTTTCTCTACGCCAACTTTGTTGTCGAAGCTACATAAGGTTGGTGTTAGCTTAGGAAGTAATGGAAAGATTATTAATGTTTTGGCTAATGCTTTACGACATATGGAGTATGACCGACTCAAGGTTACTCCTCGTGGCGCTAGCAAGTCTTTCTCCACTTATCTAGATGAGGATGAACTGAATGCCACATCGGATGGGCAGTTACTCTCTCATTTAGTAAGTGAAGTTTCGGAGGTAGCTATCGATGAGTCCAGTGTTAGTTCTTTATATGAGCTGAATGCATCTGGGTAAATCGAAGGGCGGTCTTTCGAAAAAGTTTCAAAAGTCCTTGAAGAGGGCTAAGTTATCTAAATCTCCTATTGTTTCCAAATGAATGACATGTTTCATAATAGCAGAGGTCTACGTGACTTGGCTAAACACCTATTCATCGCGGATTGCAATAGAGAGCATAATTTAGATTTTTTGGCAATCTCGGAAACGGGTAGACGAGGTTACTCAGTAAGTCTCCTTAACCGGCTATCTGCTGGGATTGATTTTACTTGGTTCTCACGTCCACCTACAGGCCGTTCTGGGGGTATTTTACTTGGTGTGAGATCACAGACCATGGAAGTGTTAGACTGTTCGGATGGTGAGTATCACATTAAACTCTATATCCGTAACAAGACTGACAATTTCAAATGGTCTCTCGTCACCGTGTATGGTGCCGCCCAGAATGAGTTCAAGGCTGACTTTCTCCGTGAGTTGGTGAATCTCGCAAAGGATAATCCCTATCCTATCTTAATAGGGGGTGATTTTAATTTGCTAAGATACCCTCATGAGAAAAGTCGTGGCAGGTTTGATAATCATTGGCCATTCCTTTTCAACGCTGTTATTGACAGTCTTGATCTGCGAGAGGTAGCCATGACTGGTAGACAATTTACTTGGACAAACAGTCTACCAGAGCCCACTTATGAAAAGCTAGACCGTGCGCTTATGTGCACCGATTGGGAATCCCAGTTCCCTATGGTGACCGTGCGTGTGTTAGCTCGTATTGAGGCTATATCAGACCATGCTATCATACTAATCACCACTGGGACACCTAGACCACACTGTAGAAAACCATTCAAGTTTGAACTTGGTTGGCTACAGCGGGATGGTTTCTATGATTTGGTGAAGAAGGTATGGGAAAGACCTATGTCTGGTTGCTCGGCAATCCAACATTGGAATAATAAAGTGCGAGCAACTCGTAATTTCCTCGGTGGATGGGCTAGACATACTGCTGGTATTTTGAAAGATGAGAAACGTCGACTTCATGATGTTATCGATCATTTAGAAGCCATCGCTGAGTCTAGACCCCTATCTGTGCAAGAAATCGAGACCAAGTGTCAATCGAATGCACAACTAGCTAGTCTACTGAGAGAGCAGGAACTCAAATGGTATCAACGATCAAAGTCCCAATTTATTCTGGAAGGGGACTCGAACACGAGATACTTCCATAGTATTGTCAATGGAAGACACCGGAAGAAACTCATTCATTCTCTTGTACAGGAGGAGGGTGTAATCGAGGGCCATGAGCAACTCAAATCTTATATTACTAATTATTATAAAAATCTTTTTGGGAGCCAGAAGAAGATAACTTCTCGATGGACGAGTCCCGAATTGATGATATACCCCAGGTTTCCGATGCGGAAAACAGTTTTTTAACAGGCTCCTATTTAGAGGATAAAGTTAAAAAGGCAGTTTTTCATATGGAACATAATAAATCCCCCGGCCCTGATGGCTTCCCAGCAGAGTTTTATCAGAACTTTTGGGACGTCATTAAGGTGGACCTTCTCGAATTGTTTGCATGTCTACACGTTGGACAACTTGAACTGTTCCGTCTTAATTTCGGGGAGATAATTTTATTACCTAAGATTAATGAGGCAGAAAGGATACAACAATACAGATCCATTTGCCTCCTTAATGTTAGTTTTAAAATTTTCACGAAAGTGGCGACATTAAGGCTTAATTCTATGGCGGATCAGGTAGTTCGGCCATCTCAGTTAGCTTTCATGCAAGGGAGAAATATCCTGGATGGTGTTGTCATCTTGCATGAAACGGTTCATGAGCTACATAGGAAAAAGCTTAATGGGGTTTTGCTTAAAATTTATTCTGAAAAAGCTTATGACAAAGTCAAATGGTCTTTTCTCCAACAGACTCTCAGGATGAAAGGTTTTTCACCTGAGTGGCGGGCTCTTATCCATAGTTTTGTTTCTGGTGGTAGTGTGGCTATTAAGGTCAATGATGACATTGGCCGTTACTTCCAAACAAAAAAGGGATGGCGACAAGGTGACCCATTATCGCCCTTGTTGTTCAACATTGTGGCTGATATGTTGATTGTCATGATTGAGCGTGCTAAGGTTGATGGCCAGATTGAAGGAGTAGTTCCCCATCTTGTGAATGGGGGTCTATCTATTTTTCAATATGCCGATGACACAATTCTTTTTATGGAACATGACATCGAAAAAGCGAAGAATCTTAAATTAATTTTATCAGCATTCGAGCAATTACCGGGTCTTAAGATAAATTTCCATAAAAGTAAATTGTTTTGTTTTGGTGAGGTCAAGGACGAAGTCCACCAATATGCTGAGTTATTCGGCTGTGGGGAGGGACAGTTTCCAATTAATTATTTGGGAATCCCGATTCACTACCGGAGACTCACAAATGTTGAATGGAAACACATCGGGAGAGACTACAACAATGTTTAAGCAGTTGGAAAGGCAAATTACTGTCCCTTGGTGGAAGATTGGTTCTCATTAACTCAGTACTAAGCAATATGGTACTTTATATGATATCCTTCTTGCAACTTCCAAAAGGTGTCTTACAAAGGTTGGATTATTTCCGATCAAGATTCTTTTGGCAAGGTGACAGTGAAAAAAAGAAATATCGTCTAGCTAAATGGAGTGTGGTATGCCGTCCCAAAGACCAAGTGGGACTTGGAATTCATGACCTGGAGGTCAAGAATACATCTCTCCTTGGTAAATGGCTTTTTAAGCTACTTTCAGAGGTTGGTATATGGCAAACACTTCTAAGGAGAAAATATGTGGGTTCGAAAGCGGTTTCACAAGTATACTGGAAACCGGGTGACTCTCACTTTTGGGCTGGTCTTATGGCAACGAAAAAATATTTCTTGCCATATGGATCTTTCTCCATTAAGGATGGTTCAGAGATTAGGTTCTGGGAGGACAAATGGCCAGGGAATGCCACTCTCCGAGACCAATATCCAGCTATATACAATATTGTACGACACAAAGGGGATACTATTGCCTCCTTCATGGAGACATTTCCCCCAAATGTTTCGTTCTGACGAGATATAATTGGTCCTATATTAGTATCGTGGAATGCTCTATTACAGCGTCTATCTATGGTACATCTATCACAAGGTACTGATGAATTTCATTGGAATCTAAATGAGAGCGGTAAGTTCTCAGTTGATTCTATGTATAGAGCATTGATCCATTCTGATGTGCCAGTTGATAATAATAAAAAGATCTGGAAAATGAAGATACCACTAAAAATGAAAGTATTTGCGTGGTATCTACGACGAGGGGTCATTCTTACTAAATACAATCTTATTAAGAGGAATTGGCATGGGAGTAAACAATGTGTTCATTGTCATCATGATGAGACAATCAAACATTTGTTCTTCGAATGCAAGTTTGCTCGTTCTACATGGTCAGTTATCCAAATTGCTTCTGGCTTATCTCCACCACATAGTGTTACCAATATATTTAGAAACTGGTTACATGGAATAGACCACCGGTTTAGAATTTTTCTAAGGGTGGGAGCTTTGGCTTTGATTTGGTCTCTTTGGCTATGTAGAAATGATAAGATGTTTAATAACAAAGTTTTGTCTTCTCTGCAGGTTATCTACAGGACTATTGCTACGCTCCGTTTATGGTCTCCACTACAGCGTGTGGAAGATCGTGGCCTCTTTACGGAGGTCTGTACACGGTTGGAGGACAAGGCGAGGGATACTTTTTCCCGACATGGATGGCAGCATAATCTTCGGATTGGTCCAGCTTAGAAGCCTTTCAGTCATGTCTTATGTTTCTAGACTATGTTTTATTTCGCTGTTTTTGAACTTGTGGCGGCTGTGTGCATCTCAGTTATGCAGAGGTCGGGTGTAATGCTTAAACCTTTTAAGTAATAAAGCGCCCTTTATTGAAAAACATGGCCCTCTGTTCATCGTCGTCTTTATCGATGACGCGAAGCAGCTCTATGTACGCTAGTGATGCCGCGCACCCGCCAAGATTCTCGTCGGCACCCCCATCGTCTACAAATCGCCCTGGCCACTATGGAGCCACCATAGCACGCTCCTCTCCCCTTTCTCTCTTCCTCTCCCTGCCATGACTGAGAAAACCCGAGCTCTGGGTCCCTCCTCTCCCTGTCATCTGTAGCTGCCCCAAGCCTAGCTAAGGCCACAGTTGAGATTCCCTTGTCATCCTTGTTCTACTACGCCAAGCCACACAAATGGGTGCGCCCCCAATTAAGCTAATCAAGCTTAAATTTGTGGTCGGCTGCCGCAGTTGTCACTATCAATCCACTATCTCCTGAGATTTCCTTTCTTACCCAATCCCACAATTGTCATCAGGGTGAGACTCCGGTGCTCACGCACCCCTCCATTCCCTCCTTCTCTTCCTAGTTCATCGGTGCATCATCGACCTGCCGCCACTGCTCACCGTCATGTCACTATTCCGGTGACCATCTCCGGGTGACACCACTATTATACCTTCGCTCGCATTGTGCTCTCTCAAACGCGCCCAACCGTGCATCCAGGCATGCACGGGATCGATGGATTTGTGCTCCACCTGGGAGAGCTTCCATGGGCGTTGTCAAGCATGATGCCACGATGACTTCATGATTTTCTCTTTTTATTTTTGTATCTTCAGTAATTCATTTTCAATAAAAGAAAATGTGCTCTACCATTTTAAAATGTAAGCATCCATATTCAGAAAACTTTGTTTAGAGGAACATCACCACATTCTAAGTACTATGGGTTCTTTGGTTTGCCAAGTTAGGGCATTACGAATCCATTTAAACCAATGTTGCACTTAGGTTTACTTCAATACTTGCAATCCGTAATATCATTCATATTGTATGATCATTGCACATGACATGTATTGATTGTGGTTCTTCCTTTCTACTGTTGGTTATTCGCGACAGGAACCGAGCCCGAGCCTGAATTTAGCACCACCGGAGAGCAGTACAAGGAAAGTGTAGCCCCATCATTCTAAACCTATGTTTTCAAAGTATTTTCACTCTTTCTATGTGCATGCGATTCCAATGTGGTCTTTTATCATAAGATAGAGTATCCCATTAACTACATGTTTTCCCTTTGGATACTAAGATAAGGTTAAAAACCCTTAGATCAACATATAGGATAATCCCAACTCCAAACTCGGAAGACTATAGTGTAATATTTGGTAACATCACAGAACACAGGGATATAAACAACATAAGTTTCAATTCTTTACTTCAAAAGGGGTAAGGGAGTGACAAATCTATCTTGAACATCATATCTTGGTAACTGATACGTCATAAATGTATCTATAATTTTTGATGTTCCATGCTTGTTTAGTATCTACTTTGCTTTGCTTTGTCAACACTTTGAGGTATTTTTATGTTTTCTAGGACTAACCTATTAACAAGATGCCACAGTGCCAGTTGCCTGTTTTCTGCTGTTTCTGGTTTTAGAAAAGCTAAAAAAAGAATATTCTCGGAATTGGACGGGACAAAAGCATATGCCTATTTTTCCCGGAGAAACACGGAAACACGAAGCAGAGATGGAGTAGGGCACCAGGGTAGGCACACCCTATGGTGGTGCGGGCTAGCCCTAGTGGTGCCACCAGGGGTGTGGCCCCCCTGGTTCCTCCTCGCCTCGCCTCTTCGCCTATAGAAGCCTCCCGATGAGAAAACCATAAATAATCCGAGAGAAAACCACGAAAACCTCCACAGCGCCGCCGCCACCAAAGGGGAGATTCGAGGGCAGAAAGTCTCTGTTCCGGCACCCTGCCGGGATGGGGAAGTGCCACCGGAGCCATCTCCATCGATCTCCACCACCATCTCCATCGCCATTGCTGATAACCATGATGAGGAGGGAGTAGTTCTCTCTCGAGGCTAAGGGCTCTACCGGTAGCTATGTGTTCATCTCTCTCTCTATGCATGATCTTATTGATATCATGAGCTTTGTAATCTATAGATCTATTCTGCTACTCAAGTGCTTTAATGAATTGATGTCTATGCACTTCTATTCTTGTAGACAGTTGTTGGGCCTCCAAGTGCAGAGGGTTGTAGAACAGCAGCAAGTTTTCCCTTAAGTGGATCACCCAAGGTTTATCGAACTCAGGGGGGAAGTGGTCAAAGGTATCCCCTCTCAAGCAACCCTGCAATCAAGATACAAGAAGTCTCTTGTGTCCCCAACACACCCAATACACTTGTCAGGTGTATAGGTGCACTAGTTCGACAAAGAGATACTGAAATACAAGTGGTATAGATAATTATAAGCGGTAATGGTGATAGAAAATAGCTTGATGGCGTGGAAGAGACTAAATGCAAACTGAAATAAAGATGGAAGCAAGAAAACATGTAACAGATCTAGTAGCAAGCGGTGTTTCAATGCTTAGAAACAAGACCTAGGGATCATACTTTCACTAGTGAACATTCTCATATAAATATCTTCTCTTCATGATACTACTCTTAACTACTCTTCGGTTGGACACTCTAATCGACGGTAGGGCTATAACAACACACCTCAAAGTCTGCTTTCCACATCTAGATAACCTCACACTGTAACCTTGAGCACTAGATGGTTCAAACAAACACCACAATTTCATAAAGACATCCAACTCCAAATATAACTCATAACAAGTATTTGTAATATCTAGCCTAAGTGCCACCATGGTGTGCACACTGTCAACTTCACACACATGGGGAGAGCAGAGATCTATTAAAGCACTTGAGTAGCAAGGTAGATCTATAGATTACAAGCTCATGATCTCAATAAGATCATGCATAGAGAGAGATGAACACATAGCTGCCGGTAGAACCCTTAGCCTCGAGAGAGAACTACTCCCTCCTCATCATGGGAATCAACAATGGTGATGGAGATGGTGGTGGAGATCGATGGAGATGTCTCCGGGGGCACTTCCCCGTCCCGGCAGGGTGCCGGAACAGATACTTTCTGTCCCCCGAATCTCCCCTTCGGTGGCGGCGGCGCTGCGGAACTTTTCGTGGATTTCTGATTGACGATTTAGGGTTTCTGTATCGGGAGGAATATATAGGCGAAGGGGAAAGGTCGGTGGCCATCCAGGGGGCCCACACCATGCCCTGGCGCGGCCTAGGGGGACCCGCGCCTAGGGGTGGTTTGGCCACCCTGTGGCCCCCCTTGTCTCTCCTTCTGGCTCCGTGAATCTTCCGGGAAAATAACGAATTTGGCTTTTGTCTGGTCCAATTCCGAGAATATTCATTTTTTGACTTTCTGGAACCAAAAACAGCAGAAAACAGGCAACTTGCACTGTGGCTCTTGTTAATAGGTTAGTCCAAGAAATCATATGAAAAGTACTCCAAAGTGTGGACAAAACATAAGAAAGTAGATAAAACTAAGCATGGAACATAAAAAATTATGGATACGTTAGCAACGTATCAACATCCCAAGCTTAACTCCTGCTCGTCCTCGAGTAGGTAAGTGATAAAAAGAAAGAATAATTTTTGAGGTGACATGAACCATCATAAACTTGATCAAAGTATTTGTAAAACATTGATAGCTGGGATCATAGTACTTCAATCATAACATGGAAGACAAAGTTGTAACAATAAGGCAAAGCAACTATGTTGCAACATGAAAAGACACAAACAAAAGATTCATGAATAACAATGCTTTGCAAGACGTTTGTTTGTTTCACATAAAGAAAACATAGCATAGTGGCATTCAGCTTGTCCCTCATAGAGTAGCAAACATAAATGCATAGGACACCTTCAAAGTTCATAAGAGTGACTAGATACAAATAGTTTGAAACAAGCAATATCAAGGTTATGCATTAATCAACAAGTCTTGGGACAATGCACATAGAACTAAGAATGGCCATTATGCTCTCAAAGTAGGTGCATAAAGGTAGAAGGTGGAGACTCAATATAAAAGTGGAAGAAAGGCCTTCATAGAAGGAAGCAGAGATTCAAGTTTCATAAAGAGCTTCCAAAAATTATGGTACTTAATAGCTTTCAGCTCCCATTGCCCCCATCATAAGCATCTTGAAGTGATTAAGGTTAAAGTGAACAAACTATGGTGTATATGCTTGACGAAGTATAAGTTGGAAATATCATGTCCCTTGAATGCGAGGGCCACTCCTCATGCTACTCAAGTTTAGTTACCGGTAAGTTCTTGTCATAGTAAGTACATGTGTATCATAGAGAACCACCAACGGTGTACCCCTTGCCCGATGATACGGAAGAATCCCCATATCAAAATGACAAGGCAAGCAGACAACGAGCATCTCATCAATCTTCTTATTTACCATGGGAATATGGTACTTTTTTCTCTCTTTCCTCTTTTCATATATCTCTTTTTTTTCTTGTTTTTCTCAATATCTGACTCTTTTTTATAAGAAGAATGCTTCATAGACAACTCATTATGGTTACGCCGCAGGTTTCCACCATGACAGCATGGATTATATCGGCGGCCCAGGCGTTTCTCTAACACACATACATAACTCCATGGACTTACAAGCTCCCCTTTCATTTCACATCGACGACATCCATAGACAAAAGAGCATGATATCAACTAGGTACAAAGTACAAGTGCAATGTTGAAAGCGTTCCCCATGATAGCATGGTTCTGATAATTCCCAACATATAAGTGCAAGCATATACAACATAGACGATACAATGGTTCAAGTTTATTAAGGGCAAGAAAAGTAAAGTGTGCCATCAAGTTCTTGAGAGATTTAATCACTAGTTTTCTCATAACAAGTTTAATTCGGAAGGTAGATAAAAACATGAATATACTTGGAATAGCATATGCTAGTAGGTAGGTATGGTGGACTCTTTGGAATAACTTGGTTTTAGGAGTTGGATGCACGAGTGGAACTCATACTTGGTTGTGGAGGCTAGCAAAAGACTGGGAGCGGCCAACTAAGAGAGCAATAATGGCCATAATCATGCAGAGCAACAAAACATCATTGATCAAAGCATAAAGTGATACTACAAGTTGAAAACTAAAGGATCATAAAGGCTATGGTGACTTGGGATAGTCATAACATGGTGTGAGCATGTGCCAAGTCAACCCAAATAAAGCATCAAAGGAGAATACCACAATACTATGCTTTAATATGCTAAAACAACGTATGATTCTTCAAAGGAACATTAAGCAATCTCAATTGTTTATAACATGTCATGCTACAACAAAGATCACTAAGCATAAAGACAAAACAATATCAAGCATGGCATGACAAAGCATAGGCCACCGTAAAAAACAAGCTCCTTTTACCACTTAAGCATGAACTTTTCCTACTCTTTTCCAACCGAAACCAAACTATTTGAAAACCAATGTATGAAAGAGGGGGTCCAACCAATTTATTCAGCAAACTAAGAAAACAAAGTTGGCGAAAAACCAAAATGAAAATGAAAAAGTAGACGCTCCAAGAACAACACAAGTGTGCATGAAACAATAAAAATGAAGAGTTTGGAAGAAACCTGTGATTTTTATTGATGAAGAAGGGGATGCCTTGGGCATCCCCAAGCTTTGACGCTTGTACCTCTTGAATATTTCTTGGGGTGACACGGGTGGCATCCCCAAGCTTGAGCTTTAGTTCGTCCTTCATCTCATTACTCCTTCCTTCCATACACCTGAAATTTTTCCTTCATACAAAACTTCACACAATCTTTATTAGCAACATTAGTGCACTCAAGATAATAAGTCTTTGGTTCAGTTCTAACTCCAATCAAACTTCCATTAAAACACAAGCTACTGTAGCACTTCCCTCAAAAATCTCAATTCCCCAAAAGAACTCAAAAAGGAACCAACAAGAAGCAAATGCAAATAAAGGCAGAAATCTGTCAAAACAGACCAGCAGGTAAAGATGAATTTTTTCGAAGACATTCTGTTGCTCAAATCGAAAAGTGTTGAACTAACTAAAGTTAGATAACAACCTGGGGTAGAAGCACAAAAATGCACGCCTCAAAACGACATACAGAGATTTTAAACCAATTTTTACAGCGAAGCACAAAAATCTGTTTTGGGACAGTAACTTTTCTAAGCATTACTTCTCTCTCATTAGAGGTTACTCTTGGCACAAAAAGCAAATAAAAAGGATAAGGAGCGGTTATTACAGAGGTAATAACTTCCAAGACTCATCTAAAACTTTTGTGTTATCTCCCAATAAGTACTTTTCTTTAACGCCTTTAAGTTAGGCATGATAGTTTGAGAAGATGCTCACATAAGAAATATGAATTGAAGTAAAAGAGAGCATCAAGAAGCAAATTCAAAGCACATTTAAGTCTAACCCACTTCCTATGCATGGGAATCTTGTAAAGAAACAAGTCATGAAAGCACAAAGCAATAAGCATAGTAAAGCAAAACAAGTGCAACTTCAAGACTTTCAACATAAAGAGGGGAAACTTAATATTGTTGAGACACATAAAACCATGTTTCCCTTTCTCATAATAACTTTCAGTAGCATCATGAATAAAAGTAACAATATAACTATCACAAGAAACATTCTTATCATGAGCCACATGCATAAAAGAATTATTACTCTCCCTATAAGAATAGTCATTCTTATTAATCATAGTGGGAGCAAATTCAACAAAATAGCTATCATTATTATTCTCATCACCATAATCATCAAATATAGGAGGCATATTGTAATCATAATTAATTTTCTCCTCAATAGTAGGTGGACTAAAAATATCATATTCATCATTGTAATCATGATATATTGGAGGTTTGGTATCATCATAAGTAATAGAATAGCTATCTTCCAAAGCTGGGGAACTAAAAAGATCATTTTCATAAAAACTAGCTTCCCCAAGCTTAGACTTTTCCATAGCATTAGCAATAATGGTGTCCAAAGAATTCATACTAACAACATTGCTATTAGCATGCAAATAAAGTTCCATAGGTTTTTTAATTTTCTCTTTAAACACTTCATGTCCTAACTCAAGATAAATACTATAAAGCTCTCTAATTTTGTTGTTGTTTTACATTAAGCCTAACTAGTGAAAACAAGAAACAGAAAGACCAAATTGCAGAATCTAAAGGAAATAACTTCGAGCACTCACACCGGAGGATGTGAGTACCTTTTACCTTACCTCCCCGGCAACGGCGCCAGAAAATAGCTTGATGTCTACGCACTTCAATTCTTATAGACAGTTGTTAGGCCTCCAAGTGCAGAGGTTTGTAGAACAGCAGCAAGTTTTCCCTTAAGTAGATCACCCAAGGTTTATCAAACTCAGGGAGGAAGTGGTCAAAGGTATCCCCTCTCAAGCAACCCTACAATCAAGATACAAGAAGTCTCTTGTGTTCCCAACACACCCAATACACTTGTCAGGTGTATACGTGCACTAGTTCGGCGAAGAGATAGTGAAATACAAGTGGTATAGATAATTATAAGCGGTAACGGTGATAGAAAATAGCTTGATGGCGTGGAAGAGACTAAAGGCAAACTGAAATAAAGATGGCAGCAAGCAAACATGTAACAGAGCTAGTAGCAAACGGTGTTTCAATGCTTAGAAACAAGGCCTAGGGATCATACTTTCACTAGTGAACACTCTCATATAAATATCTTCTCTTCATGATACTACTCTTAACTACTCTCTGGTTGGACACTCTAATCGATGGTAGGGCTATAACAGCACACCTCAAAGTCTTCTTTCCACATCTAGATAACCCCACACTGTCACCTTGAGCACTAGATAGTTCAAACAAACACCACAATTTCATAAAGACATCCAACTCCAAATATAACTCATAACAAGTATTTGAAATCTCTAGCCTAAGTGCCACCATGGTGTGCACACTGTCAACTTCACACACATGGGAAGAGCAGAGATCTATTAAAGCACTTGAGTAGCAAGGTAGATCTATAGATTACAAGCTCATGATCTCAATAAGATCATGCATAGAGAGAGAGATGAACACATAGCTACCGGTAGAACCCTTAGCCTCGAGAGAGAACTACTCCCTCCTCATCATGGGAATCAGCAATGGTGATGGAGATGGTGGTGGTGATCGATGGAGATGTCTCCGGGGGCACTTCCTCATCTCGGCAGGGTGCCAGAACAGAGGCTTTCTGTCCCCCCAATCTCCCCTTCGGTGGCAGCGGCGCTGCGGAACTTTTCATGAATTTCTGATGGACGATTTAGGTTTTTTGTATCGGGAGGAATATATAGGCGAAGGGACAAGGTCGATGGCCAGCCAGGGGGCCCACACCATGCCCTGGCGCAGCCTGGGGGACCCGCGCCTAGGGGTGGTTTGGCCACCCTGTGGCCCCCCTTTGTCTCTCCTTCTAGCTCCGTGAATCTTCCGGGAAAATAACGGCTTTGGCTTTTGTCCGGTCCAATTCCAAGAATATTCATTTTCTGACTTTCTAGAACCAAAAACAGCAGAAAACAGGCAACTGACACTGTGGCTCTTGTTAATAGGTTAGTCCAAGAAATCATATGAAAAGTACTCCAAAGTGTGGAAAAAACATAAGAAAGTAGATAAACCAAGCATGGAACATCAAAAATTATGGATATGTTAGCAACATATCATGAATCTCTACTTATCCCCACATGTGTGAAGTTAACAGTGTGCACACAGTGTGGGACTTTGGCTAAGGTTACATAAATACTTGTTATGAGTTATATTTGGAGTTGGATGTCTCTATGAAATTGTGGTGTTTGTTGGAACCATCTAGCGCTCAAGGTGACAGTGTGAGGTTATCTAGATGGGGAAGGCGGACTTTGTGGAGTGCTGTTATAACCCTACCATGGATTAGAGTGTCCAACTAGAGAGTAGTTCAGAGTAGTATCATGAAGAAAAGATATTTATATGAGAGTGTCCACTAGTGAAAGTATGATCCCTAGGCTTTGTTTCTAACCATTGAAACACCGTTTGCAACTAGATCTGTTACATGTTTGCTTGCTTCCATCTTTTTGCCTTTAGTCTTTTTCTACCCGTCAAGCTATTTTCTGTTACCGTTACCACTTATAATTATCCATACCACTTCTATTTCACTATCTCTTTGCCAAACTAGTGCACCTATACACCTGACAAGTGTATTGAGTGTGTTTGGGAGACAAGAGACTTCTTGTATCTTGATTATAGGGTTGCTTGAGAGGGATACCTTTGACCACTTGCTCCCTGGGTTTGATAAACCTTGGGTAATCCACTTAAGGGAAACTTGTTGCTATTCTACAAACCTCTGCACTTGGAGGCTCAACAACTGTCTACAAGAATAGAAGTGCGTAGACATCAAGCTATTTTCTGGCGTCGTTGCTGGGGAGGTAAGGTAAAAGGTACTCACATCTTCTGGCTACTAAGGTATCTTCTAGTACTGTTGCTGGTGTGTGAGTGCTCGAAGTTATTTCCTTTAGATTCTGCAATTATATCTTTTTGTTTCTTGTTTTTATTTTCACTAGTTAGGCTTAATGGAAAACAACAACAAAAATAGAGAGCTTTATAGTATTTATCCTGAGTTAGGACATGAAGTGTTTGAAGAGAAAATTAAAAAACCTATGGAACTTTATTTGCATGCTAATAGCAATGTTATTAGTATGAATTCTTTGAACACCATTATTGCTAATGCTATGGAAAAGTCTAAGCTTGGGGAAGCTGGTTTTGATGAGCATGATATTTTTAGTCCCCCAAGCACGGAGGAGAAAATTTACTTTGATGATACTATGCCTCCAATATATGATGATTACAATGATGAATATGATATTTTCAGTCCACCTACTATTGAGGAGAAAATTAATTATGATTACAATATGCCTCCTATATGTGATGATTATGGTGATGAGAATAGTAATGATAGCTATTTTGTTGAATTTGCTCCCACTACAATTGATAAGAATAACTATGCTTATGTGCAGAGTAATAATGATTATATGGATGTGGCTCATGATAAGAATGTTTTGTGATAGTTATATTGTTAATTTTATTCATGATGCTACTGAAAGTTATTATGAGAGAGGGAAACATGGTTTTATGCATCTCAATAATATTAAGTTTCCCCTCTTATTGTTGAAAGTCTTGAAGTTGCACTTGGTTTGCTTTACTATGCTTGTTGCTTTGTGTTTTCATGACTTGTTTCTTTACAATATTCCTATTCATAGGAAGTGGGTTAGACTTAAATGTGCTTTTAATTTGCTTCTTGGTGCTCTCTTTTACTCCAAATTTATATTTCTTATGTGAGCATCATTGAAATTATCATGCCTATCTTAATGGCTATAAAGAAAGAGCTTTTGGGAGACAACCCATTATATTTTTTCTTTCAGTTTATTTTTATTTGTTGAGTCTTGGAAGTTATTACTTCTGTAATAACCTCTCCTTATCCTTTTTATTTGGTTTTTGTTGCAAGAATAACCTATAATGAGAGAGAAGTGAGATTTGGGAATGTGCTGTCCCGAAACAGATTTTTGTGCTCCACTGTACAAATTCATGAAAAATCTCTCTATGTCGGATTGAGCCGTAATCTTCTGAATAAATCCCCCAGGTTGTTAGCTAACTTTCGTTAGTTCAACACTTTTCGATTTGAGCAACATAAGGTCTTCGAAAAAATCGGTTTTCACCTGATGGTCTATTTTAGACATATTTCTGCCATTATTTGCATTTGCCTCTTTATCAATTTCTTTTTGGGTTCTTTTTGGTGAATTGAGCTTTTTGAGGGAATTGCTACAGTAGCTTCTGTTTTTAATAAAAGTTTTGCTCTTTTAAAACTAAAACCCAAAGGTTTATTATCTTTTGAATGCACTAATGTTGCTAATGAAGATTGTGTGAAGTTTTGTATGAAGGAAATTTTCAGGTGTAGGGAAAGAATGATGTAATGAGATGAAGAATTGACAAAAGCTCAAGCTTGGGGATGCCACCCTGTGTCACCCCAAGAAATATTCAAGAGGTACAATCGTCAAAGCTTGGGGATGCCCAAGGCATCCCCTTCTTCATCAATAAAAATCTCAGGTCTTTTCTAGACACTTCATTTTTATTGTTTCATGCGTTGTTGTGTTGTTCTTGGAGCGTCTTTGTTTTTGTTTTTAGTTTTCTTTTTCTTGGTTTTCTTAAATAAGTTGGTTGGATCCCAACACACTTCTTTTGGAGAGAGACACACCCCGTTATCCATTGCCTAGAACACTCTAGTTTTCACTCTTGGTTTTCTGTGAGTGTTCTCCTTTGCTAGCACTGCGTTTAGCTTTAGTTTTCAATTGGTGTTGGAAAAGAGTAGGAAAAGTTCATGCTTAAGTGGTATAAAAGGAGTTTGTTTTTTGACTGTGACTTAGACTTTATCATGCCATGCTTGATATTGTTTTGGCTTTATGCATAGTGATTTTTGCTGTAGCATGACATGTTATAAACAATTGATATTGCTTAATGTGCCTTGAAAGAATCATGTGTTGTTTTTAGCATATTAAAGCATAGTATTGTGGTATTCTCCTTTAATGCTTTATTTGGGTTGACTTGGCGCATGCTCACACCATGTTAAGACTATCCCAACTCACCATAGACTCTATGATCATTTAGTTTTCGACTTGTAATATCACTTTATGCTTTAATTAATGATGTTTTGTCGCTTTGCATGATTATGGCCATTATTGCTCTCTTAGTTGGTCGCTCCCAGTCTTTTGCTATCCTCCATGCCAAGTATGAGTTCCACTCATGCACCCAACTCCAAATAAAACCAAGTTATTCCAAAGAGTCCACCATACCTACCTATTAGCATTTTCTATTCCAAGTATATTCATGTTTTTATCTACCTTCTGAATTAAACTTGTTATGTGAAAATTAGTGATTAAAGCTGTCACGAACTTGATGGATAACTTTAGTTTTCTTGCCCCTAATAAACATGAACCATTGTGTCATCTATGTTCTATATGCTTGCACTTATACGTTGGGATTAGGAGAACCATGTTGTCATGGGGAACGCTTTCAACATTGCACTTGTACATTGTACCCAATTGATATCATGCTCTTTTGTTTATGCATGTCGTCGGTGTGAAATGAAAGGGGAGCTTGTAAGTCCATGGAGTTATCTATGTGTGTTAGAGAAACGCTTGGGCGGCTGGTCTAATCCATGCCTAATCATGGTGGAAACCTGCATCATAACCATAATGAGCAATCTATGAAGCATTCTTCTTATAAAAAAAGAAATAGAGATTGAAAAAGAAAGAAAAAAAAGATGAGAAAAGAGGAAAGAGAGAAAAAAAACACTATTTTCCCATGGTAAATAAGAAGATGTTGAGATGCTTATTGTCTGCTTGCCTTGTCATTTTGATATGGTTATTCTTCCAAATCATCGGGCAAGGGGTACCCCGTTGGCGGTTCTCTATGATACAGATGTACTTACTATGACAAGAACTTACCGGTAACTAAACTTGAGTAACATGAGGAGCGACCCTCGTATTCAAGGGACATGAGATTGCCCACTTATACTTTGTCAAGCATATACTCCATAGTTTGTTCACTTTAACCTTAATCACTTCAAGATGCTTATGATCGGGGCAATGAGAGCTGAAAGCTAATAAGTACCATAATTTTTGGAAGCTCTTTATGAGACTTGAATCCCTGCTTCCTTCTATGAAGGCCTTTCTTTTACTTTTATGTTGAGTCTCCATCTTCTATCTTTATGCACCTATTGAGAGAGCATAGTGGTCATTCTTAGTTTAATGTGCATTGTCCCAAAACTTGTTGATTAATTCATAACTTTGATATTGCTTGTTCTTAAACTATTTGTATCTAGTCACCCTTATGAACTTTGAAGGTGTCCTATGCATTTATGTTTTTCTACACAATGAGGGACAAGCTGAATACCATTCTCATTATGTTTTCTATATGTGAAACAAACAAACATCTTTCAAAGCATTGTTATTCATGATCTTTTGTTTGTACCTTTTCATGTTATAACATAGTTGCTATGTCTTATTGTTAGAACTATATCTTTCGTGCTATGTTAAAGTACTATGATCCCAGCTATCAATGTTATAAATACCTTGATCAAATGGTGCATGTCACCTCAACAATGATTCTTTTTGTCACTTACCTACTCGAGGACGAGCAGGAGTTAAGCTTGGGGATGCTTGATACGTTGTAAACGTATCTATAATTTTTGATGTTCCATGCTTGTTTAGTATCTACTTTGCTTTGCTTTGTCAACACTCTGAGGTATTTTTATGTTTTCTGGGACTAACCTATTAACAATATGCCACATTGCTAGTTGCCTGTTTTCTGTTGTTTTTGGTTTTAGAAAAGCTAAAAAATGAATATTCTCGGAATTGGACGGGACAAAAGCCAATATGCCTATTTTTCTCGGAGCAACACGGAAACACGAAGCAGAGACGGAATAGGGCACCAGGGTGGGCACACCCTATGGTGGTGCGGGCTAGCCCTGGTGGCACCACCAGGGGGTGTTCCCCCTGGCTACCTCCTCGCCTCGCCTCTTTGCCTATAAGAAGCCTCCCGATGAGAAAACCCTAAATAATGTGGGAGAAAACCACGAAAACCTCCACAACGTCGCTGCCACCAAAGGGGAGATTTGCGGGACAGAAAGTCTCTGTTCTGGCACCCTGCCGGGACGGGGAAGTGCCCCCGGAGCCATCTCCATCGATCTCCACCACCATATCCATCACCTTTGCTGATTCCCATGATGAGGAGGGAGTAGTTCTCTCTCGAGGCTAAGGGCTCTACCGCTAGCTATGTGTTCACCTCTCTCTCTATTGAGATCATGAGCTTTGTAATCTATAGATCTATTCTGCTACTCAAGTGCTTTAATGAATCTTTACTTATCCCCACGTGTGTGAAGTTGACAGTGTGCACACCGTGTGGCACTTTGGCTAAGGTTACATAAATACTTGTTATGAGTTATATTTGGAGTTGGATGTCTCTATGAAATTATGGTGTTTGTTGGAACCATCTAGCGCTCAAGGTGACAGTGTGGGGTTATCTAGATGGGGAAGGCGAACTTTGGGGAGTGCTGTTATAGCCCTACCATGGATTAGAGTGTCCAACCAGAGAGTAGTTCAGAGTAGTATCATGAAGAGAAGATATTTATATGAGAGTGTTCCCTAGTAAAAGTATGATCCCTATGCCTTGTTTCTAAGCATTGGAACACCATTTGCAACTAGATATGTTACATGTTTGCTTGCTTCCATCTTTTTGCCTTTAGTCTTTTTCTACCCGTCAAGCTATTTTCTGGCACCGTTACCACTTATAATTATCCATACCACTTCTATTTCACTATCTCTTCGCCGAACTAGTGCACTGTGGCACCCCGCTAAAACCACTACTAGAAAATCGCGTTGTTTTTGTGCATTGCATCATCCTGACCGCATGCTCATGTCATCATGCCACATTGCATTTGAGCATCGTCATCATCATGCAGGGATTTGTCTAAACTATTTTCGAAACGCCTAGTTTTGTTTTCTAAACATTTCCATCTTTATTCAAATTAAAACCCCGGGCCTCCGGATTATTTTGGTTTGTCTAAAAACGGATTGCCAAAGCCTCGTTTTAAATAAATAAAATATTTGTAATATTTTTAGGAGGCAGCCCGCCAGGCCCGAAAGCCCGGCCGGCCACCTCCACGCCCTAAAATCAAACCTAAGCTATATCCCAAACCCTTTTCTACCAAATACCCTACCCCTAATCCTACCCAGCCCTCGCCACCTCACTCCATCCAATCGCCGCTTGCCACCTCACTAATCCCCCTATTTCTCCCGCCACCTGCCCATCCTTCCACACCACCTGGGCTCGCCCCCCACTCCCCCGACCACCTCGGGTCTTCCCCTGGCCCAACCGCGCCTCCACCTGCGCGCTTTCCCCTCCTGTCTCGTGCCCTTTTTCCCTTGCTCGCTCTCCACCACCCCGACGCCCAGGCCCGCCACACCGACCCCGCGCCCGGGCTCTCCTCTCCCCATCCTCCGGTCCGTCCTCCCTCGCGCCCCCGAGCTCGCGCTCGAGATCCTGCCCCGTCGGCCGCCTGCGCCTCCCGTGGCCACCTCCTCGTCCGTCCCCGCCTCCCGCTCCTCTCTGCTAGGCATGGTTCCCTCCCTCCGGCCTCTTCCCCTCGACCACGCGCTGCTCCCCTCGCGAGCTCCGAGGTCGCCGCCCCGAGCTCGCCGGATCTCTTCGCCGCGGGGACCCCCACCTCCTGCGAGCCCAGCTCGACGATGGCCGCCCTCCTGCGCGACGTCGCCGCTGCCGGATTCCCTCTGCCCCGCGAGCGTGTGGGCCCCATCCTCTCTCTGCCTCACGCACGAACCGCCGCGTGTCTCGCTGCGACCGCCTCCGGTTCCTCCCGGCGAGCCGCCTCTGGCCTCCGCTGCCATGCCGCTGTCTCGCGCGGCTGACGTCGCCTGCCTACCCATCCCTATCGTCTCCTTCCCGAGCACGCCCAGTCTCCGTGCCCTCGCCGGCCCTCCGCGAGCCAGCTGCTGCCGCCGAGGGCACCTCCTCACCGGCCGCCGCTCCTTCTCGCCTCCATCCGCTGTTCGGGCGCTGCGGGTATCCGGCCCTGCCGCTGTTTGTTGACTGCCCGGATGAACCTCGTCGCTGCTGTGTGCACACGACAATAGCCTCGCCAAGTTTTCCCCAGCAGCCTGGTTCCTCTCGGCAAGGTCTTCTATGTTGGCAAGATCGTATCAACCTTGTACCGAGAAGTCACCCCAGTACCCCTACACGGATCCACCGATGCTGTTACCGGGGAATTCCGAGAAGACATGCAGGTTCTTCTTCACAGATCCAGTGACGTGGGAACGACAAGATCGCCGCACGGAAAGCCCGAAGGCCTTCGATGTAGAAACGACAAGGTCTCCTTCACGGTTTCGACGCCCCGAGCTCTCCCTCACGAACACCATGATCTCCTGATGGACCTGGCGGCTAGTTGTACAAGGACCACGCCAAGATCGACAGTGATGAACCATCGGCGCCAAACCCGAAACCCCGAGCACGCCACCGACAAGATCTCCTTCCCGGATCTGAACATTGAACCCCCGGTACGACAAGACCGTCAACATGACCCGAAGACCGCGGACCCCACAAGATCTTCATGACGACAAGATCGACACCGACCAGGGCAAGTCCGATGCGCCCCCGACGTTAAACCAAGTCCGTCTTCCCGAAACGCCAAGCTCTCCTTCCGTTGTCTGAACTCGATCCCGTCGATCCGCACCCCAGATCCGATCCCCGTCGAACCCTGTCGACCCCGAACCCCCCGGAACCCAAGATCTCCCGAACCCAGATGTGTGAACCTTTTCCCCGAGCCCCTATTTTATAAATGCCATATATAAAAACTTGTTGCATATTAATTGATCATGCTTGCATACATGTTTGTGGTTTGGGGGCATTATGCTGATTCACCTCATAATTAAATATAGAGTCTATATGCGGGATATCTTTGTCTTATTCCGGAGTCCATTTAAATTGGCGTAGCGAACCGATGCCCTGTTTCGCCTTGTTAATTCAACATTTAAAATTGTGGGGTAGATAAATAACTTGAACCTATTAATTAAATGTCGGGACCCCGGTTCCGCTTAATACTGCCTAGTTGCACCGCATCTGTGCCATGCCATGCATCATATCATAAACATGCCGATTCTTCTGCCGTAGTATTAAATATTGCATTCGGTGTTTCTGCTAGTGTTTGCTTCCTCGCGGATTAGACCGATGAGTGGATGCGAGTACCGACAAGTTCTCCGGATATGATCCGTCGGCAGTGTTTCCTAGGCGAGCATCTCTCCCCCTTCTACCTATTTTGCATTTATAGTCTTTATTTCCTCCTGTTGATCTATTACTATCCGTGTCACGATGCTTTAGTTTCCATACACCAGTTATATCCCGTGCAGCCTCTATATTGCCTTGGACACCTCCTATTACCCGTGTTTGGTAGATAGCTGGCCTTGCGAGTCGTAGGTGCTTGCTCAGGTGTGATCTCGTGTTGTCAAGTACCACCGTCGTTGAAATGCTGGCAGATGTTTATGGTGGAGATGATCATGACTTTAAAATACAACTATTAAAATGCTAGATATAACTAATGCAGAGGCATCTGTGGGCAATAGATGTTATTTGGTTCTTCCACGCTCACTTGTGTCCCGTAGGACCCCGAGTACTTGATACCTGTTCCTTGATTTTTCGCACTATCCACATCCGGGAGGCCTTATGGACCCTCCTGAGCCAGAGCTTGATTCATTTCTATTTCTTGGGGCCACAAACTAGTTTGGGGTTTTATTACTATCCTATACTTATGCCATGCTTTACTGCTTTATTTACGATTGTGCGTGGAGCACCTGTACTATTTTGGATCGCGCCATGTTTTCGTGGTATCGACAAGCCTAGTCACACTTTCGGGTTCCCAGTCGTTTACGGCCGTCGTTGCAAACCCTGGGTCCGTTCCGGAGCCGGCCAACTTCTTTGCGGGTAGCTTAGTGGGGTGGCCCCCTGAAATATTTTATGAATCCTGTGATCGCTTTGTCGTGAATGCCTCATGGGGTTTTGAGTTGGTTTTTCCGAGGTTGATCGAGTGTGTGTTGCTATTTGTGCACCCCTGCAGGGTAAAACTTTCTGAAAGCCGTGTCCGCGGTTATGGACGACTTGGAGCACAATATCTCGATCATAGACAAGCATAACTAAAGTAGTGCTATAAATTTGACTTAATATGTGACTAGTAATCCGCTTCATTATAACGGAATGGATATTCAAAATGCCAACACTACTGGATCTGGGTTGTTTTGTTATATCTGCCTAGTAAGTATTGCAACTCCAATGGAATGAGATAAAAGTGCCAACAACTGCTGGGTTTTGGGATTCCTCAGGACATTTGTATCTGACTAGTAAATGTTGCAACTACAACGGAATGGTTACTAAAACTGCCCACTACTTATGCTTCAGGATGACTCATGCTATCTATATCTGATTAATAATTGCTGCAACTATAACAGAATGAGTAAAATTGCCAACTGTGTGAGTTCCTTAGTCCGACTTCCTCGTTTCATCTCGAGGGGGAAATACCAGGATGGGTTTGTTTGGTGTTAGCTTTAGGTTGGATCCGAATAGGTCTTTCTTATCCCTCTCTGATAACCGTCAGTTGTCTCGAGTCTCTATAGATTGTTTAGTGCCACTGCGCTGCTGCTCCAGCCCACCATACCTGTGTAGGCGAGGACCGCCGAATTCTAGCCTCGCCATGTACTGGCCTCAGTACTGACTCTCCTCTTTTTTCCTTTGCCCTTTGTCGGCACCCCTTTTGTTTTAGCAGGTTTGAGATCGTCGTCCTTAGCAGGGTTACCCTTCCGGCTTGGCCTGGGTAGGGTTATGGATGCCATTGGTTATTCTTCAGGGCTCTTAGCCTATTTGCATCTTGTCCGTACTCGGACGCTGTATCGTTTTCAAGGTGATTTGGATCTTCGTATTGTATATCTGTATCCTTGACTCGTTGAGTCGCTGTTGTATATCTGTTCTATGGGTCCCATCAAGGACTGTTGTGTAATGGTATTACTTTGTTTTCCACCCGCACGAAAGTGCCTGGTGGGCGTCCTTGAATCGTTTCTATGCGGGTTTGGCGGGAAGCACTAAAACTTGCATAGGGCCGATTCGAGGGTGTTACATGCACCTATGCACCTGACAAGTGTATTGGGTGTGTTGGGGACACAAGATACTTCTTGTATCTTGATTGCAGGGTTGCTTGAGAGGGATACCTTTGACCACTTCCTCCCTGAGTTTGATAAACCTTGGGTAATCCACTTAAGGGAAACTTGCTGCTGTTCTACAAACCTCTGCACTTGGAGGCCCAACAACTATCTACAAGAATAGAAGTGCGTAGACATCAATAACCACCAACATCATAATCCTAACCTCTCATCTAGGACCACCCCCTCGATCCTGGAGGAAGCATCCTTAAGCACACCATAGTTGTCAAGTTTTACAATGAGGTTAAAGTTCTCTATGATCATCATGTCCATTCCCAAGTCGTCCGTATACGTGGACATGGCTTTTTGAAAAGATTTAACCCTGCAGGAGTGTACAAGTTTACCCACATGTACCAATCGAACCTTAGTGCCAATCTATTAGCATGCTTCTAGGGTGCCAGTAGAGGGTGGTTAGACATGACATTTACCTTGCGTTTGCCGAGACCATGAGTCACGCCCTAAGGAGTGTTCCTCCACAATGGGTCAATATCAAATTCGTTCCTCAAGGATGTGAGGCAGGATTGGTTTACCAGAGTATCCGCCTCAAGAAACCCCAACCACACCCTAGATGCAATGCACCTTTTTCAAAAATGTTTTCAATGTGTGTGCCAAATGGAACACCCAAACTATGTGATTCATGGGATCTACTAGGCAAGTTAGTGAGTCGAGGGGTTTTCCAAGCCCCGTGTGGCTGTATGCTCAGTCTTGGTTCAAGAGGAAAGAACTCAGGTCCTAGTGGTGGCGAGCATGGGAGTAAAAAACACCCAACATGGCCTCCCATGAAAGCGTTAACATGTTCAACTTTCACCTCTGACCATACCTCTATCTCCTATCATACTAGATTCTCTCGTGTCTCCGATTCATCATCCAAATGGATCAGACGTATCTACTAAGCATGGCTAAGCTTAACATTTGTATACGCTCTAGCAACATTCACATGCCAGAACTAGGTATGCTAGGAGCATTGGATGGGGTATTTAAGGCTACAAAGGGGAAACTGGGCAACAAATAGGTAACTCTAGCTACTGATAAAATACCACATTGGAATAGAATGCATCATAGCGATAAACTAAATACTTTGTAAAACATACGTTTAGAATGAGTAGCTGCACTCTTCTTGTCCTTTAGTAGACAGTTATGGATCTTCATTGTTGTTGTTTTTCAAGCCATTTTAATTAGGGAAAAAGGTAGGGTGATTTTGGTAATTGCCAAAATATCCAAAAATTTGTATTTGAACCTTTTAAACTCATTTTGGGACCATTGCAAAGGGTTAGGGTCTTTCATATGTATTTATTCCTTCTCTCTTACTAACATGCATAAGATTTATTAAAATAACAAGATGCATGCCATGCTCAAGTGCAAAGTACCTTTATTACAAACATGGGTTGTTACACCTAATCCAGTTCTTATAGCCTACCTAGGGTTGGCTTACAAGCATTGTTAGTGCCTTTACATAATTCAGACTTAGCCATGCTTAGCTGTCCGAGTCCAATCCATCCAAATGATGCATCAGAGATGCGATCAACCTAGTATGATAGGATGTCGTGGTATGATGAGAAATGGTTAATAAACATGCTAAGGTAGGTATGGGAGGACACTTTGGGTGTGGTTTTTGTAGTCCCATGTTATCCGCCCGTAGGATCCGAGTTATTTCCTCTTGAACCAAGACAAGCATACAACCACACGGGGCCTAGAAATCCTAGCCCCTCTACTTACTAAATTTCCAAGTAGATTTCATGAGTCACATAGTTCAGTGATCCATTTGGCCTATGAACTTTAGTTGTTCTAGAAAGTAAGTGAAGGAGGTGCATCATAATAGGTAGGGCATGAACGAGAACAAGAAACACACGCCCTTCATAATCTTGGTCCTCGCACACATCCCTAGGGACCGACTTTGGGACTTGACACATTATGGCGGCATCTCCTTAGGTCATGGCCCATGGTCTCGATGAAAGCAAGGTAAAGTTCATGGTCAACCAGCCTATGACCGCCTTCCTTGGAAGAGGGTGAATAATTTGGCATTAAAAGTCAGCTGGTACATGTGGGTAAAGTTGTGAACCCCTACAATAATTTAATGTTTTCGAAAATCCGTGTCCACGGTTATAGATGACTTGAGAAAGGATGTGATGACCATAGAGAACTATAACCTAATCTTAAATTTGCAACTAATGATATTACTTCCTCAAGGTTCTTTGAGGGGGTACTATGATTTGATAGGTTTAGTTGGTGATGATGGTACTTGGTGGATATCAAGGATGATTTATAACAGATAGAAGTGTCTCTCTCTTATCCCCTTTGAAATGTTCTGATTAGCCGAGCCTTTGGTCTTAATTTTTTTCATATAAAGCTTTATTTCTACAAAGTATCCATAGAAAGCCTTTCCAACATGAGCATGTACCTTAGATAATTTAATTCATGTGGAGTACATCTTGTACTCAGCCGCCGCTGCTGTGAGTGCCTCCGCCACTACCCCTGTGAGCGCCTGATGAGTCCATTTTTGAAGCATATTCATCTTGTGTTTTTGCATAAGTACAGTTGGGATTTTTGGATTTTACAGCGTTTGCATGCACCTTTTGTCCTTGTTTCAAAAGGATCCCAAATTATTAAGTCTTTTATCAATATATCAATTGGGACTATCATGTTATGCAATAATTTGATATTTCTAAGTGATATATCACTTAATTGATTTTCCACGCATCTAGGAGAAGAAAGGATGCGAGAAGAAGCTACTCAAGGCTTAACGACCTATGGTACATGCAGAGTCCATCTGTATCGCCCACCGATACCACCTATCAAGATGTCTGCCTCGTCTAATACTCTCACCACACGAAGATAGATCTGAGATCCGACATTCATAGAAATATCCAGCATGGAAATACCACACCAGAAAGGGATCCGGAGGAGGAACTTGGAGAATGGAAAATCCTTGCTGCTTAACGGATCATTGGTGGACATCGCATCATCCGCTTGATCATCAACCGCTGCATCTCCATCAACACCATTTTCCCCAACTCTCGTTCATTAGCTCCTATTGTAATTTCAATTACAATTGTGGTTTACACTTGTTTTACCTTTGCACTTTCAGTCCATCCATATGAATATGATGATGTTGTTGATTGCTTCCATGTGTGAGTATTTTTCCTTGTTCTTAGGGAGATGGAGAAACCCTAGCATTATTATGAAATGAAATAAATATGATGGTCTTTCATCTATTGATTTATGATATTGTGTTAGATCACTCTCTCTAGATGGTATGTGAAGTCGACCACATAGCATCTTCCTTCGCTACTAGAGAGAGGGAAATAGTTGTTGGACATGTATGGGAGTATGTCCATGCTACTTTTGTCACTGCAAGCATTCGCTTATAACCTATACGGTCAAAGGGATAATTAAGGGAGATTCACTAAGCTCATACAATATCCATGGGGAAACCCTTAATTGTGGTGGTCTAGAGAAGTGATTTGCTCGCAGGCATCATAATGGTTATTTAGAGATGACCTCAAAACTTTATTCATAGAAGCGGCTGCTCGTGAGACTTGTAGTGAACATCTTATTATGTAGCTCTCTCCACACATATCATGACAAAATACATCGATTATCCTAACCATGAATAATTCTCATATGCTAGTGGTGTATCCTACATGCCCGAGAACATTTTAGCCTTCGAACACCATTTCCAACGCTTTTGTTACTTGTTTACTTTACTTTCTTTTATACAAACACGAAAACCTTTCAAACACCCTTTACTTGAGATCAAAGCCAGCTTACAAGTATCCTTTGGTAGATAGTGACGAGGGGCATAAAGACCTTAACCAAATAGTTCTCTCTGGGTTCGATATTGTTATTTTGAAACTAGCTAAATTGATCTATGCACTTGCAGCCATCAACACCCTCCACCGTTGCCCCTGTGAGTGCCTCTACCGTGCCTCGTCTCCGCATGTGAACAACCCCCGGTACCACATCAAATTCTCTTCTTTTGGTATATATATGCATCATTTTGATTAGTTTTAGAGATTGCTAATGTGTGAAATTTTGAGCAATTTGGAATGAATTGTAGAATTTTGAGCGATTTTGAATCAATTGTGGAAATGTACTCGTGTTGGCCGATGGTGAGATCATCGACAATATATATACATATATATATATATAACAAGACTATTCTACAAACCCTCTTAAGATAGTTGTAGAATAACTATTCTACAAACCTACCCTAAATAAACTACCTAATACTACCTGAACCGGACACCTACCCCTGACCACACCTGACACGCTTATGACCCACAAGTATAGGGGGTGTATCGCAGTATTTTTGATAAGTAAGAGTGTTGAACCCAACGAGGAGCAGAAGGTGCTGGCTAGTGGTATGGATCAGGAATTCTCTGCAAATACTTAGCATACGGATTTTTAGGGGTTTTTGATAAAGCAAGTAAACGAAGTACGAGTAAATAAAAGACAGTAGAAATAAATGCAGCAAGTGGCCCAATCCTTTATGCAGCAAAGGACAAGCCGGTTGTATTACTTAAGATGACCAAATGTTCTCGAGGACACATGGGAAGACTGTCAAGTGCTTTCGCTTCATATAGTTCATTAATCTTCTTTAGCTTGCTAAGTGTTGTGTGGGTGAACCTGTGCTAATGTACCGACCTTCCTAGGACTAATACATACTTGTGATTATACCCCTTGCAAACATCCGTAAGTACAAGAAAGTAACTAAGGTAGAAACCTAACCACAACTTTAAACTCTAAGACCCTTACGTCTCTTGTGCAATGGTTTCCTAACGGGGGTTCATGTTTCTGTCACTCCAGCAACCCCTAGGATTAGTAGCCAAATACACAATGCATTCCCCTAGGCCCATATAGGTGAAGTGTCATGTAGTCGACGTTCACATGACACCACTAGAAGAAGTACACCACAACTTAAATATCAAACTATTGAATCTTTTGTCAACACAACTCCACTACTAACAACATGACTTCTCCCATGTCCTCAAGAACAAAACGAACTACTCACAAGACATCATATGGATCATGATCAGAGATGGAATAATGATGTATAACAATCTGAACATAAACAATAATTCAGCAGTTCACTCAATAGCATCAACTACAAAGAATAATCAACACTGGGAAAGTTTCCCCTATGAACTATGCAAGATTCAACCCAATTGTTACAGAAATATGGAGATGGTGATGATGGTGCTGATGGTGGTGATGATGATGATGATAATCCCGATGAAGTCCAGCTTGATGGTGGTGTTGATGGCGACGATCTTCCCTCTCCGGGAAGGAATTCCCCCAGCAGAAATCTGTCTGCCGGAGAGATCTTTCTCTCTCGGTGGAATCTTTTTGTGGTCGCTCTTCGAGTCTTAGGGTTTCGGGAGGATAATATACGCCAGAGGGGAGTGCCAGGGGTGGACCAGGGCGGCCACACCACCTGGTGGCACGACCTAGGGTGGCCCGCGCCAGGGGGTGGTGTGGGCCCCCTGTGGCCCATCTCCAGCCCCCCTTCTGGCTTCCTTCGTCTTCTGGAAAATAGGATTTCCATATATTTTCCCGGATTTTCTGATCTTCGCGAATTTTGCCTCCAAACAACACCTTTTCCGTCAGAATCCTGACTCCAGTGATCCATGCTCCAAAAGTCATCAACCATGCAAAAACAGATGAAATAACATAAGTATCACCTCTCAATACGAAATATATCAATGAATAAAAGTGAATTATGACATAGAATAGTGATGCAAAATGGACGTATCAACTCCCCACAAGCTTAGACTTTGCTTGTCCCCACGTGAAACTGAGCTCAATAAACATGACCTCAGGTTTATGGAGTGAAGAGTCGATAAAAGAATACAGGCAAGAAGCATCACATTCATCAATACATAGATCATAATAGAAGACAACTCACTATTATATAACTCAACTTGCAATGAGTAAAGGAAACACAATAAAGATACATAAAGTAAATCATATTTGGTAATGGCAAACTTAGCTCTTGGTCGAAGAATAGTTGATAAATTGCTGGAGTTCACAAATAACTGGTTTTCAATGATAGCTTTCAAAGTAGTAAACACCAAGATAAGAGCAATGTGCAAAACAAGGAACATAAGAAACATGATTGAATAAATCATCATATGAATGAATGAAACACAACAACTCAAAATACTTGCTGAGATAGAAGGGAATAGGTTTACTGACTCAACTAAAAAGTAAAAGAAAGGCCCTTCGCAGAGGGAAGCAGGGATTGCAAGTCTCATAAAGAGCTCCCAAAAATTATGATACTTACTAGCTTTCAGCTCTCATTGCCCCTAGCATAGGCATCTTTAGGTGATTAAGGTTAAAGTGATCAAATATGAGGATATGCATGGACAAGTTGTAAATTGAGAATCTCATGTCCCTTGAATACGAGGGCCGCTCCACATGCTACTCAAGTTTAGTCACCGGTAAGTTCTTGTCATCGGAAGCATATGTGTATCATAGAGAACCCGCCAACGGGGTACCCCTTGCCTGATGATACGGAAGAGTCCCCATATCAAAATGACAAGGCAAGTAGACAACAAACATCTCAGCAATCTTCTTATTTACCATGGGAATATGGTGCTTTTTTCTCTCTTTCCTCTTTTCATAATCTCTTTTTTTCTCTTTTTTCTCAATATCGGACTCTTTTTTATATAAGAAGAATGCTTCATAGATGCTCGTTATGGTTACGCTGCAGGTTTCCACCATGTCAGCATGGATTAGACCAGCAGCCCAGGCATTTCTCTAACACACACGCATAACTCCATGGACTTACAAGCTCCCCTTTCATTTCACACCGACGACATCCATAGACAAAAGAACATGATATCAACTAGGTACAAAGTACCAGTGCAATGTTGAAAGC
The DNA here is from genome assembly GCA_916181665.1 of Avena sativa. Taxonomy (NCBI): domain Eukaryota; kingdom Viridiplantae; phylum Streptophyta; class Magnoliopsida; order Poales; family Poaceae; genus Avena; species Avena sativa. The sequence continues at coordinate 449,033,263 of OV702295.1, read as the reverse complement.
GTTCCCCATGACAACATGGTTTTGCTAATTCACAACTTACAAAGAGCAAGCATATACGCAACATAGGTGAGCACAATGGTTCAAGTTTTTTAAATGCAAGAAAGTAAAGTGTGCCATCAAGTTCGTGAGAGCTTTAATCACTACTTTTCACATAACAAGTTTAATTTGGGAGGTAGATAAAACAAGAATTTACTTGGAATAGCAATAATGCTAATAGGTAGGTATGGTGGACACAAATGGCATGGGTTTTGGTTTAAAGGAGTGGATGCACGAGAAGAATTCCCTCTCAGTACAGGTTTTTGGCTAGCAAGGCTGGGTAGCAGGTATAAGAGTTGAAGGAAACAAACAAACATACAAGTGATAAAGACAAACATGCAATCTTCCTTGGAAGCACAAAAGATCTTAACTAGAGAATACTAGACTTATGAGAAAATCAAGAAAGAAAGATGACGAAATTATTTTTCTTTAGAGTACTTTTATCTTTTTCATTCAACTCTCAAAAATAGTGTTGCTACTGACCGAGCCAGGTTTGCCAAAACCAACTAAATTAACTCAATGATCCCAAAGTGATATCAATACTAACAACAAGATCAATCATATAACCGCGAATTGAAAACTAATATAAGCTATGCAAAAGAGTAAATGATAGAACTTCTCATTAATAATCCATAACGGCAACTCACACCAAGGGATACATATCTAACGAGAGAGGGGACACTTCCATAATGCAAACCATCCTACATAATAACTTCTCTATTCATGATATGACTCTACTAATAAGGTAAAAATATAAAAGATAGTGATGTGATACCGCGACACTGCCCCAAGCTTGGAACAAACCAAGGGGATGCCAAACCTCATGACGAATTACTCCTTCGGTGGAGGTGGTAATATTTTCTTAGTTAACGTGAGGAAATCTTCCAGCATCTTGCAAAGCCTATTATTCTCCCATTGAAGCATGTCCCCCTTCCTCCTCAAGTCCCGGTACTTATTGCATAACTCCTTAGTGACTCGTAGGGCTTCCGTTGATGCAGGGCAAGAGACTAAAGGTACCAGCCCCTGCTTGGGGTCTTGGAGATCTTCCTCCATAGGCTCCATTCCCTTATCCTTGGCGGACACCATTGTGCTTATAAGTTTTCAAGAATAGTTCCTGGCACAAACATATCGAAACGAAAACACGATGAAAACACGATATACGAACCTCGGGGGATTATATATTACGAAGTTTCACAACAAAAGGAAGGTACTGGGCGAAAACGAGTCGGAGGCGGAGTCCGGGGTGGACTCACCACATGGTGGCACGGCCAGGGGTGGGCCTGCGCTACAGGGTGGTGTGAGCCACCCTGGCTCCGCTTCCGTCTCTCTTTCGCTTCGTAGCTTTCCATATTGACTAAAAACTGTAAAAATATAGTTGGATAGTGTTTTTGCGGAACTTTTCTTACCAGAATTGTTACCTATTTGAAAACGGACGCTGCAGGTCTCTGAATTTGGTATTTAGTAGATTCTTCCGGAGTCACCACTTGAATATCATCGATATCTTCATCTTCATACAATTATTACTTGAGTCATAAAACCTTTCTCTTCCTTAATACACCATTATCTCCACTACCTGGAAATTTCTTTCACACAACTTCACACAATTCTCATTAGCAACATTAGTATATATGAAGTGATAAAACCTTTTGAGTCCAACTTCAACTGAAAACCATCAAAACATAAGCTACTGAAGCAAATCCTTCTGAAAATCCAAAAATAATTCAAAAAGGAAATCGAATAAAGAAGCAAATGCAAAAGTAGCAAATTCTGTCAAAACAGACCAGCAGGTAAAGATCAATTTTTTCGAAACTCTTCTGTTGCTCAAATCAAAAAGTTCAAAACTAAACAAAGTTAAATAACACCCTGGGGCAGAAGCACAAAAAATTACAGCTCAATCCGACATATAGAGATCTCTCACGAATTTTTACGGTGAAGCACAAAAATCTGTTTCGAGACAGCAACGTCCCCAAATATTACTTCTCTCTCATTAGAGGTCGATATTGACACAAAAACCAAACAAAACAGATAAGGAGAGGTTATTACCAAAGTAATAACTTCCAAGACTCAAAGAAACAAAAACAAACTGAAAGCAAAAATAAATTGGGTTGTCTCCCAAAAAGCTCTTTCTTTATAGCCATTAAGATGGGCATGATAATTTTGAAGATGCTCACATAGGAATATGAATTGAAGTGAAAGAGAGCATTAAGAAGAAAAAATACACACGTTTAAGTCTAACCCACTTCCTATGCAAGGTAATTTTGTAAACAAACAAGTTGTTGAAACCAGAGGCTACTTGCATAAGAAGGCAAAACAAGTGCAACATAAAAACTTTCAGCATAAAACGAGGAAACTTGATATTATTGAGATACATAAGAACACTTTTCCCTCTCTCATAGTAACTTTCAGTATCATGTATAAACTTAACAATATAACTATAACAAGGACCATCATAGCAATGATCACTTATTCTAACATAAAACACAGGAATACTAGCTCTCATAACACTACTTTGTGAGACAATATCAGAGGTATCCTTACAAAGGATAGGGTGTCCCTATTCTTCATATTTAGTAACAAAGTCTTTCAGATTTGCTATTATAGGTTCATCAACCATTTGTTTATCAGGTTCAATAGCTTCATTCGTACTTTCATTAAACATACTAGCTATCATAGAATGTTCCTTTATCTTAACTGGGAAAGGCATTTTCTCAATGTAAGGTTCAGGTAAAACATGATTAGTAGTATAAACTTCAGTATTTCTTGCAGGAACACTCTTAGCAATATCTTTATATGGTTCATGATACTTATTCCACTTCTTTTTAGGCACTTCAATGTAGGAAGCAAAAGCCTTAAAATAAGAAGAAATAGCTCGAGAGTCTAGACCATAAGCATTTTTAATATTTTGAAAGTCATCAGTTCCCATAAAAGATTCAATGCATTCATAATCATAATTTATACCTGACTTTCTACCTTTGTCATTCTCCCAAGCTTCAGCATTATCTTGAATATGGTCCAGAAGGTCCCATTTAGCTTCTTCTTGCATGCGAGTGAATGATCCAGCACAAGAAGCATCCAATAAATCCTTGTCATCTAGAGGGAGCCTTGCATAAAAGTTATTGATAATAATATTGTTGGGGAGCTCATGAATGGGACATTTGAGCATTAGTAACTTCAATCTCCCCCAAGCGTGAGTTGTACTCTCTCCATTAAGAGGCCAAAAGTTGTATATTTGATTCCGATCTTTATGAATCTCACTAGGAGGATAATACTTTGAATAAAAGAGAGGCACTATTTCCTCCCATTCCAGAGCTTGACCATTCTTCAGCAGTTTATACCATTCCTCAGCTCTTCCTTTCAGTGACAATGAGAATAACTTCTTCTTAACTTGATCTGTAGTAATACCTACACACTTGAACAAGCCGCATAATTCGTTTATAAAGAGTAAATGATCACCGGGATGGACAGTTCCGTCTCCAACATAGTAGTTATCCATAACACGATCAATAATTCTTGTAGGTATTTTAAAAAACATCATTCTCAATAGGTGGTGGTTCATCTACTACCTTAGCAGTGGTAGTAGCATTGCCAAATAAGAAACTCAGTGGATTATCCATAACGAAAATAAAGCAACTAACAGAAGTAAACAATACTCACAGTAGAAGTTTCCTTTACCTGTTCCACTCTCCAATAGCGCTTCACTCCCCGGCAACAGCGCTAGAAAATAGTCTTGATGACCCACAATTATAGGGGGTGTATCGCAGTATTTTCGATAAGTAAGAGTGTCGAACCCAACGAGGAGCAGAAGGTGTTGGCTAGTGGTATAGATCAGGAATTCTCTGCAAATACTTAGCAAACGGATTTTTAGGGGTTTTTGATAAAGCAAGTAAACAAAGTACGAGTAAATAAAAGATAGTAGGAATAAATGCAGCAAGTGGCCCAATCCTTTATGCAGCAAAGGACAAGCCGGTTGTATTACTTAAGATGACCAAACATTCTCGAGGACACATGGGAAGACTGTCAAGTGCTTTCGCTTCATATAGTTGATTAATCTTCTTTAGCTTGCTAAGTGTTGTGTGGGTGAACCTGTGCTAATGTACCGACCTTCCTAGGACTAATACATACTTGTGATTATACCCCTTGCAAACATCCGTAAGTACAAGAAAGTAATTAAGGTAGAAACCTAACCACAACTTTAAACTCTAAGACCCTTACGTCCCTTGTGCAATGGTTTCCTAACGGGGGTTCAGGTTTCTGTCACTCCAGCAACCCCTACGATTAGTAGGAAAATACACAATACATTCACCTAGGCCCATATAGGTGAAGTGTCATGTAGTCGACGTTCACATGACACCACTAGAAGAAGTACGCCACAACTTAAATATCAAACTATTGAATATTTCTCAACACAACTCCACTACTAACAACATGACTTCTCCCATGTCCTCAAGAACAAAACGAACTACTCACAAGACATCATATGGATCATGATCAGAGATGGAATAATGATGTATAACAATTTGAACATAAACAATAATTCAACGGTTCACTCAATAGCATCAACTACAAAGAGTAATCAACACCGGGAAAGTTTCCCCTATGAACTATGCAAGATTCAACCCAATTGTTATAGAAATATGGAGATGGTGATGATGGTGCTGATGGTGATGATGGTGGTGATGATGATGATCCCGATGAAGTCCATCTTGATGGTGGTGTTGATGGCGACGATCTCTCCTCTCCGGGAAGGAATTCCCCCGGCAGAAATCTGTCTGCCGGAGAGATCTTTCTCTCTCGGTGTTTTCCTCCCCGCAGAGGCGGTGGAATCTTTCTATGGTCGCTCTCCGAGTCTTAGGGTTTCGGGAGGATAATATACGCCAGAGGGGAGCGCCAGGGGTGGACCAGGGTGGCCACACCACCTGGTGGCGTGGCCTAGGGTGGCCCGCGCCAGGGGGTGGTGTGGGCCCCCTGTGGGCCATCTCCAGCCCCCCTTCTGGCTTCCTTCGTCTTCTAGAAAAATAGGATTTTCCAAATATTTTCCCGGATTTTCTGATCTTCACGAATTTTGCCTCCAAACAGCACCTTTTCCAATCAGAATCCTGACTGCAGCGGTCCATGCTCCAAAAGTCATTAACCATGCAAAAACAGATGAAATAACATAAGTATCACCTCTCAATACGAAATATATCAATGAATAACAGTGAATTATGACATAGAATAGTGATGCAAAATGGACGTATCACACGCCCACCCCCCCACTAGGTAGAAGCTCTTTATGAGCGCCACCCCGCCCCGAGCGGAGATAGGACCTCCTATTCTCGATTCCCGAGTGGCTACCTACCTAGTCGGCGCAGGCGAGTGAGCGGCGGCGGCAGCCGATGCGAAGGAGCCCGCGACAGAACCCCGACGAGCTCCCCCAACTAGCAGACCTTCTTCTCCGGTGTCGGCGAGGGAGAGTGAACGATGGCGGCAGCCGACATGAAGGAGCCCACGACAGAACCCTGGCGACCTCCCACAACCCTCGGATCTTCTTCTCCAGCATCAGTGCCAGAGGGGTAAGCAATCTCTTCGATTTGTAGCCAAATTCCGCACATACTCATGTCGGAGTACCAGCAATCATCTGTATTCCGTTGTGAATTTGGCAGAGGCGAAGCTTGCTCGTCGATCTATTTTGCAGGATGCAGAATGCCTCCGGGATGGAATCATGATGTGTTCTGTTATAATGTGTTGCTTGATATGCTAACAATTCATGTTGTAGTTCATTACCAGAGCTTATCGAAGTTCACTTTTTTGGTTATTGATTACCTCTAATTCAATAGTATAATTCGTGGTAAATATATTATTAGCTAAATTTCACTATGAAAATATGTGGAAGTTCGTATTTATATCCCAGGAAGTTTACTTGTAAAAACTTAATTATGACTGGAATATTAAAGTTCACTAGAAAATATGGTAGTCGGGAGTTAATTATGAAAAGCAAACTAAAGATTAGTGGATTCATGGTAGTTCCGATTATTATTATGATAGTTAGGAGATCATGGCTAGGCCTATTAAAGATCAAAGGTTTGGTTCCTGATAGTTCAGTGATGTGATATTGTAGTTAAAAAATTTGAAAATAGCACAAGATTTTATTCTGTATTTCAATTATTCTGCTGTAGTTCACTACTCTATTTGTGGAAGTTCTTTGGGAAACATATTGCATTGAATCATTACAAAGTTGTTTGCATGTTTGTTCTTCTATTTCAAAAATTAAAGTTGGTATAACAAGTACTGTGTCTCTCGAAATGAGTACATCCTTGAATACATATATTTTTAATAGGGTTATATACAAATAAAGAAATGAAATCGGCGAAAGAAAAGTAAGGAATAAATCTGAATGAGCTGCCAACAGATCCAAATGTCAAGCAACTAGTTGGAGATATCAAGAATGAAATATTTCGGGGAATATGCCTGAGCATCCAATCAGCTATCAGAAGAAGTTCAGTTCACAAACTTGTGAAGTCCAGATGAGTAACATTGGGGAACAACAAGTGTCACAGAGTGCATAGAAGAACGATAAACACATACCGTGACCAGGGAGTCCACTACTGGTGGTAGAGAGGTCCAAACTGATGGTAACCGTGCTGCTACAAACCCGACAGGCATGGAAGAGGAGATACTATGCTAGTCAGGACCGCCAAAACAAAAAGCATTCTCCTCCTAAGTGTGATCAACCGATAATTGTGATGGAACCCGTGATGTGACTCCCAAAACAAATGTCTCAATGTATAAAGAGATAGAAGTCCATAATAGAAGGTGTTGTAATCAAGACAGATAGAGCTAGAGGTTGATGATGAGTTTGGGACCAAGGAGATTGTATATATTTCTGCAAAGATACAAAATACCGTGAAACATACTGGCCAGGAGTAGGACAGGGAGAAGTTCAGTATTTACATTGATGCATAACCTATATGGATAGTGCCAACTTCAGAAGAGGAAGAGGAAGAAAAAATAGAGAGCTGGTATGGCCCGCCAAAGAAACCGCGCTCGCCAATATGTTGCACTAAACCAATCATTGTTACCGAACCTGTCTATTTTTTAGTGCAACATATGAATGATCAGGGCACACACACATGAATATAAGGAGTCCATACCTACAGATGAGAAAGCTAGACACAATGCGCAACGTGCAAGGATGATGAGTAATAAAAGGGTCAATGCAGTAACAGAAGATGGTCGATAGAACAAGGAGTCCACTGATGTAGAAGGTGAAGTCCACTCTGATATACATCCTCCAGGAAAGAATCCTCCATAAAAGCCAGTAAATACTAAAGCTCGGTCTAGCAAAAAAACAAGGAAAGAGAGACAAGATGTGAACAGAGAAAGGGACAACCCTGCTTCGAATCACATCCCTCCTCGACATCCTATGTGTCATGTGCCGCTTGTCACTCCTCCTGGCCCAATAAATGCAGTACAAGAACATACACCTAAGGACCAACAATCATACGCACACGTAAGTTGTTATACTTTAAAAAGTGCAAATTGTGGAAGCTTATCTGAAACTTGAAGCATCTGGTTAAAAATGTTTTCTATTGAAAAATTGCAGGCACATGAACTTCCAAGGAATCTGATACTAGCAATTGGTCAAGAGTTTGCTACATATAATGAAGTTTACGAATTTTACAACGGGTGTGCCAAGCACATAGGATTTGGCATCAACAAAGGGCATTGCAACAAGACAATGGGGTTTCTGCAATGTGTGGGAGAGGGGAAGCATCTTATCACACTTAATGAGAACAATCGCCAACGTGACAAACTGAGTAAAAAGTTGGCTGCAAGGCATTCATGAGCTTCAAGGAAAGAACTGATGGTACATGCACCATGAAGGATATCAAACTTGAGCACAACCACCCTCTATTGTTGAGCCAATCGATGAGTGTGTTCCTGCATTCACACAAGAGGGTGGAATTCAATCTTAAGGATTATATAAAGGATATGCACACTAGCAATGCTAAACACGTCAACGTCATGGCGTTGCTATCTACAATTCATGGAGGGAGAGGCAACCTTCCATTAAACAATAAGGATGTTCTTAACATGTACATATTTTTGGCACCGAACAAAATAACTGAATCAGTAATCTGTGAATCAGTAATCTGTTCTATAAAAATATAGTAAAGCATATTGATATTTTATGTCAACTTGCGGGAAATCTGAATTTAATCGTGATGTGACTGAGGGAGTAGTCCAGAAGATGTTCAAATAATTTGACAACATGAAAGCTGAAAATGAATACTTTTACCTTGATTTCTAGGTGGATGAAGAAAAAAATCAGAAACATTTTCGGGACAAACGCAAGTAGTAGAGCCGCTTATCAAGATTTCGGTTACTGCATCATGTTCGATACTACATACAAATCTAACAAATACCACATGCCTCTCGTAGTATTTTTCCGGGTAAATAACCCTCTGCAATCAATAATTTTTGGTATTGCTTTGATGGGTGATGAGAGAATCAAGTCTTTCAAGTGGGTTTTCAGCATGTTCCTGAAATGCATGGGAGGGAAACAAGCTATGACAATACTAACAGGTATGTTTTAGTCTTTGTTGCTTTTGTTTGATAAAAGTTCATATTACATAAGCTTGGAAATTCACAACTAGTTTACTGGAAGTTTATCATAATTGATGTGCATTGAATGATGTAGACTCGTATTCGTGAATTAGTAGTTAATTAATTTTTCAAAAGGTGTAGAAGTTCACTTGCATGTCTCTTGGATAAACTAGAAAAAAGCTAAACTACATGTTATATATTATACTGTAGATCAGTTCCCATCAATGGAAAAGCCAATACCAGCGATTTTCACTCGCTCTCTTCATAAGCTGTGCAGATGGCACATTATGAGGAAACATAAATTCGCACTAAAGAATTTATGCAAACTATTCCCTAGCCTAAAGGAAGAGCTAGCAGAAGTCCTGAACCATCTACTCATGCCTCGGGAATGGGAAGATACTTGGAGAGCGCTGATGGAGAAGTACAATCTGCATAATTTGCCCGTAATGGTCAACCTATGGAATGAAATAATTGAGTGGGTTTCAGCTTACTGGACATAAATATTTTGTGTATGCATGACATTGACGCAGAGAAGTGAGAGTATGAACTTTGTCCTAAAGAGAGGGTTTGTAAATGAAAGGCATGATCTCCACATCTTTGCACAACGGGTGAACAATTGCATACAGATAAGACATGAGGCAGAGAACACAGAGACACTGGCTACAACGGTATGTATTGCTCTCTATAGAAAAAATACAACTCGAAGTTTATTTTAAATGTATTTAAGTTTGAAAGTTCACTGTTGAAAAAATTAACTGAAAATCAATATGTTAGGAAAAAAGGAAAATAATAAGTTGGATTTTTTAAGATGATGAATTGTCCGAATGTTGTTGGAAGTTCAGAATGTCTAATGTATGCAGTTCACTGTTGTGGTATCAGGTAGTTCAGATGTAGTTCAGAAACTAGATTTTTTGTGTGAATAAGGAAAGGATACATAAGGAAGTCTAGTCTAATATTTTGCTAGTGGTTCATATTTAAAAACAGCAGAAGATCATGAGTTTAAAACTTTTCTACAGGGGATAAGAAGACCAGCAACCCGATATGGTTTCAAAGCGCAACTGATGAATGAGTACACAAGGGCTGTGTACGCAACGTTCTGGGAACGACTATACCACAACACTGCTTTACGAATAAAAACTTCTCGAGATATCCAAGAAACTATCTCGTGCACCAGTACAACCAGAGTAAAGAATTTTCTTGGTGAAGACACGAGTTCCGTGTGCTTGCTGATGAGGATGAAGGGTGTTACGAATGTGAATGCAAACAGTGGGAGCACACAGGTACCTAAAAACAGAAAGCAATTTTTTTAAAGGCTGAATAAAACCACAATAAAGTACAATTTTTAAAATTACTAAGTTCTTTTTATCTATAAAAAAGTGTATCCTTCCTTCTTTGTGCAGGGTTATTATACAACCATATCATAGCTATGTTTGAGCACATAAGACTCGACGTGGTTCCAGAAAAGTACATACTCAAAGTATACTCAAGAAATCTAGTGAGAAACCCTGATTTCAACCGCAGAGACTTCAAAGTGACATTTTTTGATGGGACATCGCTAGAATACAAGAGAACAATATTGTACAATGAAGCACTGAAAACGGTGAGCATTGGATGTATATCAAAACAAATGTTCGATATGGACGTATCAGCTTTCAAAGAGGTCAATGCGTGAATGGACGCAGTGGATCCGAGTGTGGACAACACCAATCGGGAGTCATCACATGAAGAAGCACCAACAAGATCAACTAAAACTGATGAGAATACTATGACTATAAATGGTGAAGGTGATGAGATTCCAGTGATTGGAAATGTTGATCTATATGCTGACATTCCGCCACTCGATCAATCAAAAACAAAAGGGAGTTGGGTCGATGAAAATGCACGTAAAAATGAGTACATAAAGAAGAAAGTAAATAAGACTACACCCGCCCATCCACTTCCATACCTTGATGAAAATGGTAAGCCAAAGGGTCGGAGGCTATGCAGTGAATGCAATACTATTTCAGGAAACAATGCCAGAACTTGCAAGAAGAGGAAGCTTGTAGCACAGCTCCTGACAATGCACCATAATGTGAACGGTGCATCTAGATCTTGGAATAACGTACGGGTTCAGATAAAAAATGTGCTTGCACGGTGCAACGTTAAAGAAGAAGAAGATGAAGAAATACTTCTAACTGATGAAGATGAAGATTCTGAATACAACACAAATAAGGATGAGGGAGATGATAAGGAACAAGAGGAAGATGAAGCTAAAGAAGAGGGTGAAAAAGAAGAAGAAGAAGATTGTTGGGGGGATAACCCCGGGTAGGGTCACTCTGGGGTATAGAGGCCGAGTTAGTCGAGGTTCGGCAAGGCCAAAGCGGATGCTGGCCGAGTCACCTCAAGGCAGGCCGGATCACAGAGTAACCCGGACCAGGGGGGTCGCCTAACATTATATCAACTGACTTAAGGAGTATGTCGGAAGTGCTTGTCTAACTTGTATGCAGGAACAGGTGTGGCCGGATCTACCATGATCCGGGTCCCGTTTAGCTTCTGGGAGAAGGAAGGAATCTCTCTGGTCAAAAAGAAGGCCCGGTACGCACTGCGTGAGCGAAGCAAGCAAGGGCAGGACCACCGAGTCATGGCCGACAAGGGTGACGAAGCCCGTGTCGGCTGACGCGGGCGCCGTAGAGGCTCACGTAGCTAAAGCATGTGTGACGTGGGGGAAAAGCACGCCAGTCGGTTACCACTTTGAGAGGAGACATATTCTTAGGAATATGCCTCCACGTATGCCCTAGGCAGAGACCAAGCCGCCTCTATATAAGGGGGGCTAGGGTTTCAGTAGAGGGGGTTGAGTTTTCTTCTATACCGATTTGGCCAAGGTTCTAGGGGTGAATAGTGGGTGAGAGTAAGAGAGCTCCTTCTTCCTCCTCTCGCCAATACAGCTCTAGGAGCACTTGTAATCTTAAAAGGAAAGCAATACAATCTTCTGTGTGGAGAATCACTTCACTATCCCTCCCTGGATTCCCCTAGCGTGTATTAGTCCCCACCTTTAGCCTATCCATGGCATCTGCCGTGACACCACCATGATAGTTGGCGCCCACCGTGGGGCTAGCAGCGCAAGCAGGGGTAAAGATCCGGACGGGAAACCTCATCGGCACCGGCGAACGCATCGTCTCCGGGCTCGTTCAGCGCTTTGGAGCGCTGGACTTCGTCCGTGACAACACTGGCTGCTTCAGCACGCGCCCACTTCCGTGCAACGGCCTCTTCGTCAAGTTGGGTGCGCACAAGGTCTACGTTGCTATGGACGTATCATGCGTTCATCCGCAGTGCGTCGTCGAGGCAGAGGAACCACCCCTTAGCGTGGTTCACGGGGCGCGTATCACTCGCTCCCCGGACCGTGATGAAGTGATGATGATTGCGCCGGGTGCAGGCGCAAGCAAGGATCCAGCACTGGACCCGGAGGTAACACCTAAGGCACCGAGGAAAGATAGAGGGCCTCCACTAGAGAGGCCTGAGAACGTACTAAGAGAAGCTATGGATAGCTTGGCAAACCCGGTAGCAGCAGTGGTAGATCCGCCTCAGGCACAGGCCGAGCTAGAGCAAACTAGGCAAAAAATACTAGAAGGCTCAAAGAAAATAGCCGTGGCTCAGCAGTCGTTGAACATGACGCTGCGTGAGTATGCAAAAGCAAACAAAGTTGATATGGTAAAAGTAAAAGGGAGGAATCTCATGAGCGAGATGAATAAAGAAGGTGATAATGGAGCCGAGGAATCGGAAAACTGTTTGTCCGTGGGGCTGCCGAAGTATAGTACCCCGGCGAAGAACCTCAGAGCAGCGGATGCGGCTGCATCCGAGTTAGAGGGTCTGACGGGTGAGGCCCGTCAAAGACAAAAAGATAGGGTTAACGAGTTAGTTGTGATCGCGAACAGACAGAACGAAGATCTACTCAGAGCTAACCCGAAGAGAGCTGGAGCTTCCAAAATCATCCATTCGGCGATGGGTAACCCGGAAAAATCCGCTAGAGCCACATCGTCACCTCATGGTGGTCCAAGGAGAGAAGAGGTAGTAACCTCGGCCAGACGGAACAAAAAAATCGTCCTGTACGACCCGACGTGGGCAGGAAAAGCAAAAGAAGCACGGAAAAATGATGATCGACGAAGTGTGAGCCGAGGTGAAGCTGGCCGAGATAACCACGACCAAGGCAATGCCGGTCAAGGGAACGTTGTCAATGGAAATGCCGGACGACGAAACTCGGCAGGAGCAGGACAACCGCAGCAGTGGAATATACCAAGGCAAGAGCAAAGCGCCGACCGAGGTATGCAACAGAAAGGTGCGCCACAAGAGCAAAACCGGTACAACGACGGTGATTCGGAGATGGTAAACGCGGGGTACCTAAGACCAGACTATCATGTGATAGGGTCAAGATTGGGAAGCAGGGATTTGATGTCGAATGACGCTAGGTTGAAACTGGATCGCCTGTATAGGTCGGAACAGATCGAATGTCAAGGTCCCCCGGGTCCAGCGTGCTTTGGACCCCGGATCATGAAGGAACCACCGGTACCCAACTTCCAGCTACCCAGAGGCACGGAGACGTATGACGGCAGTACCAAGACGGAGGATTGGCTGATAAACTTTGCTACGGCAGTGAAAATTGCCACTGGCAACTTGAGATGGGCTGTACGATACGTACCCCAGATACTAGAAGGTCCGACCAGAGTATGGTTGAACAATTTACCACCCAGAAGCATCAACTGCTGGATAGATTTTGAAGAAATGTTTATCAGCAACTTCTCAAGTACATATCAGAGGCCGAATAGGCCGCAGACCCTAGCAATGTGCAAGCAAAGACCTAATGAGACAGACCATGAATTCTTGGCCCGGTGGTGTACCGTGAGAAACTCGTGTGAGGGTATCATAGAGTCACAGGCCATAGCGTGGTTTGCGCAAGGGTGCAGATATGGCAGCGAGCTGTGGATGAAGTTGCAAAGGAAAATGCCAATTACGTAGGCAGAGATGATCCGGATTGCCGATTCGTATGCTTTGGGTGATCCGACTCAACCTAGGCTCACGTCAAACAAGTCAAACGAGGAATACTATCAGAGGGATGGAGCCGGGTCATCTCGGAGGAATGACTGTAGAGGAAAAAGAAGAGATGATAGACCGGATCATCGCTACGGTTCGCAACAAGTTGCAGCTGTGAATCAAGATCAACCCGGAGCAGGGAGCAACCAGCGCCAGAAAACTGGAGGGCAATGGACTCCAAGAAACGATGGCAAGAAAACATGGACGCCGGAGCAAAAGAAACAGTGGCAAGAACAGAAAGACCGTCCGAGGTATACCTATGAGTCAATGTTGGACCAGCCGTGTAAGTTTCACACGCCAAATCCGAATAGCCCGGCGGGTCACACAACAAGGCAAGTGGATGCGTAAGAGAGAACAAGGTGGTTTGGGGAATGCTCAGGCACCCCGGAATGATTAACCTCGGCAGGACTTACCCCGGCAGCAATTGCTCTCCAGAGCGAACACGCAACAGCTAATGTTGCCTCCCCCTCCGCCGAGGTATGACAACAATGAGAGAAGGGATGCAGTGCATCAGGTGGAAAATCAGCACCAGCCGGATCAGAGGTACCCCGGAAACGAGGGAAGGAATGAGTACAGAGAACATCACCAGAGCTATTGTGTGTTCACAACTGAGGAAACAGATAGAAAGAGCTTGCAGCGACGACATATGGAGGTCAATGCGGTAATGCCAGTAGTGACGAGGTACATGCCTTGGTAGGACCAGGAAATCACCTAGAACATCAAAGATCATCCCAAGCTTATGCCGAGTCCAGGTTCGTATGCACTAGTGCTGGACCCGACATTCATTGGGCCGAACATCAATGTGAGGTTCTCCAAGGTACTGATTGACAATGGCAGTAGCATTAACATCATGTATGCGGATACAATGCGCAAGTTGGGTATCTCGGAGAACATGCTCCAGGCTACAAGGACAACTTTCCATGGTATTGTGCCAAGCATTTCTTGTGAGCCCATAGGCAAAGTCCGGGTTGACGTGCTATTCGGCACGAGAGATAATTGCCGAACTGAGAATCTGGAGTTTGAGGTGGTGAACTTGGAAAGTGCGTATCACGCGTTACTCGGAAGACCAGCATTGAACAAGTTCATGGCAAGCTGCCACATCAGTTATCTGAAGATGAAGTTGCCCGGGCCAAATGGAGTGATTACCATTGCTGGAGATTTCCGAGGTTCCATTGAGTGTGCCTCAGCCGGGTCTAACCTAGCCGAGTCACTCGTGATTGCGCAAGAGAAAAGAAAAATCCAAGAGGTGGCGGCATTAGCTCAGTCCGCGCAGCAGTATATGCCGGCGTTGAGTAACCCGCATGGTAGCGTTTCATTCCAAGCTGCAAAGGATACCAAGAAGGTTCCAGTTGATGGCATGTTCCTGGAGCGCACCGTAACAATTGGTGCCGGGTTAACTGATAAATAGGAAAGCGAGCTCGTCAACTTCCTCCATGAGAATCGGGACATTTTTGCTTGGTCCACACAGGATTTTCAAGGTGTTCCGAGGGAGTTGGCCGAGCACTCTTTGAACGTAAGACCCGGAGCAAGGCCGGTGAAGCAACCTCTCTGCCGGTTTGCCGAGGATAGGAGAAAATTCATTGGAGACGAGATAGCTCGATTGCTAGCAGCGGGATTTATCATGGAAGTACTGTATCCGGATTGGCTCTCTAATCCGATGCTGGTAGAAAAGAAGAAGGATGATCCGAACATGGCAGTAGTTTGCCGTATGTGTATCGATTACACGAACCTGAATAAGGCGTGTCCAAAAGATCCATTTCCACTGCCGAGGATAGATCAGGTCATAGACTCAACTGCGGGATGTGAACTGTTGTCATTCATTGATGCATATTCTGGTTTCCACCAGATACCTCTGAATCCGGATGATCAAATAAAGACCGCGTTTATCACCTCGTACGGGGCTTATTGCTATCGCACTATGCCGTTTGGTTTGCGTAATGCAGGTGCAACGTACCAAAGATGTATGCAAAAATGTTTGCACGACCAAATAGGTCAAAACGTACAAGTATACGTGGATGATGTGGTTATCAAGACCAAGGAAAGCAAAACGCTGCTTGACGACATCAGGCAGACATTTGTGAACTTGAGAAGGTTCCGGATGAAGCTTAACCCGAAAAAATGTACCTTCGGTGTCCCGGCTGGAAAATTACTCGGATTTCTCGTCTCCAGCCGAGGTATTGAAGTTAATCCAACTAAGATTCGGGCCATTGAACGAATGGAGCTGCCGAAATGTCTTAACGATGTCCAGAAGTTCACTAGGTGCCTAGCATCGTTGAGTCGGTTTGTATGTCAGTTGGGAGAAAAGGCATTGCCTCTCTACCAACTCATGAAAAAGTCAGATAAGTTCGTTTGGACACCACAGGCCGATGAAGCCTTTGCCCACTTAAAAAAGATGTTGGCCACTGCACCAGTGTTAGCCTCTCCACTATCAAAGGAGCCAATGTTGATCTACATAGCCGCAACCAACCGAGTTGTAAGTGTAGTGATTGTAGTAGAGCGCAATGAAGAGGGTAAGTCGGTGCAGAGGCCAATGTATTACTTGAGAGAGGTATTATCTGCCTCAAAATAGAACTACCCGCACTTTCAAAAGGTGGCATATGGTGTCTATATGGCGGCAAAGAAGTTAAAACATTACTTTGAGGAGCACCCCATCAAAGTGATATGTGAAGCTCCCATATCCGAGATAATGGGTAACAAGGATGCAAGTGGCAGAATTGCAAAATGGACAATTGAACTAGCTCCTTATGCGCCCCAATACGATAGAAGAGAAGCAATCAAGTCTCAGGCTGTGGCAGACTTTTTTGTAGATTGGGCCGAGGTACAATACGAACCACCGCCACCAGATCCGAACTACTGGAGGATGCACTTTGACGGGTCAAAAACCAAAACCGGATTAGGCGCCAGGGTTGTTCTTACCTCTCCCAAGAAGGACCAGCTAAAATACGTATTGCAGATCCATTTCGCGGCATCGAACAATGTCGCTGAGTACGAGGCTCTTGTGCATGGGCTCAAAGTGGCAAAAGAGATTGGCATACGTCGGATAATATGCTTTGGCGACTCGGATTTGGTGGTGCAGCAAGTGTCCGGAGTGTGGGACGCCCTGGATCCAAACATGGCACTGTACAAGTTTCATGTGCAAAAGATATCTGGTTACTTTGAGGGGTGTGAATTTCACCATGTACCCCGAGTGGAAAACGAGGCTGCCGACATGCTATCGAAGCTCGGATCAACCCGACAGGCAATTCCACCGGGTGTAGCATTGGAACACCTCAGAAAACCATCTATCAGGCCATCCCTAGGAACCGACTCGATCTATGTCCCGGAAGATACAGAATCCGGAGCTGAGCCCATGGACATTGACACGGGAGGTAGTACACGAAACCCGGGGACTGCCTCAGCAAACCCGGGGACTACCTCACTTGACCCAAGGACTGCTCAGCGTGATCCGGCTGAAGTTATACCGGTAGATCAGATGGAAATTGATGAGGACGTGTTCCCTGCACGAGCAATACCAGCTTGGGCACTGCCTATATTCCAATTCCTGAAAGATGGAACGTTACCCACTGAGGAGGTGTTAGCCAGGCAAACTCAGAGGAGAGCAAAAGCATACACAATTATCAATTCCGAGCTGTACAAACGGAGTGTATCAATGTCCTCCAGTGATGCGTTGACCCGGAAGAAGGGCTTGACATCCTCCGAGATATACACCAAGGAGAATGCGGGCATCATGCTTCATCCAGAGCCTTGGTGGCAAAAGCATTCCAGCATGGTTTCTACTGGCCAAGTGCCTTAGAACAAGCAGAAGATCTGGTGAGAAAATGCAATGGTTGTCAAAGATATGCTACTAAGACACATATGCTAATGTCGGAACTCAAGACCATACCAATTACGTGGCCATTTGCCGTATGGTGCTTGGATATGGTTGGCCCATTCAAACCAGCAAGGGGAAACACGACACACATTTTGGTCATGGTGGATAAGTTTACAAAATGGATTGAGGTGAAGCCTATAAGAAAATGTGATGGAGCTACGGCCTTAACATTTCTCAAAGACATTATCTTGAGATACGGTTATCCTCACAGTATCATAACTGACAATGGCACAAATTTTACGGAAGGAGCATTTGCGTGCTTCTGCCGGGACAAGAAGATCCGACTCGACGTAGCCTCGGTAGCTCACCTCGCATCAAACGGACAAGTGGAAAGATCCAACGGATTAGTATTATCCGGTATAAAACCTCGGCTCATTGAGTCGCTGCAAAGGTCAGCGGGGTGCTGGATAGAAGAACTACTAGCGGTACTGTGGAGTTTAAGAACAACTCTGAATCGATCAACAGGCTATACGCCGTTTTTTCTGGTATACAGGGCAGAAGCTGTATTAACAGCCGACATAGAGCATGATTCGCCTAGGGTCACCCAATACACAGAAGCCGAAGTGCAAGAAGCCCGGCAAAATGATGTTGATCTGCTGGAAGAAGCGAGAGAACTGGCACTGTCCAGATCCGCCATATATCAGCAAAATCTCCGATGCTACCGTAGCCGGAAAGTGTGCCCCCGAGTCTTTCGGGAAGGCGATCTGGTGCTCCGGTTGGTACAACGTACTACTGGCATGCATAAATTATCCCCCCCATGGGAAGGGCCATTCATTGTGAGCAAAGCATTGCACAATGATTCTTACTATCTTATAGATGCAAAGCCACAGGAAAAGAACAAGGCGGACATGTCTGGAGAGGAATCTAAGCGACCGTGGAATGTAGCACTACTTCGTCCCTTCTACACTTAGCTAAGAAGTGTATGTATCCGAGTCGTCTCATATGTTGGTATGTATGTCGGCAATGAGCTTATCAATGAAATATTAGCCCCTCGAGCAGTGACTCGGGGACTGCCTTAATAATTATTGTTGTTTTCTCTTGTGCGTTAGCTGGAATAAGTTTTCTACTTAACCCGGATTTGTAATGTGTGAGCACCAAAAACCCAACTCTTCGACTTGCTGCTGTCCAACAAGAATTGGCTTCATGGCAAGCAAGAGAACAAGTTTGGAATTGCATAGCACATGAAAAGCGACTAAGGAAACGAATTTATTCGAGCTAACGTTTGTTTTTTGGACTAACCCTGTATTTTCAAGTTATTATGCAGCTTTATTTTTTGAGCTAAGTCTGAAAGTTTCTTAGTATTGTTAAGACGATTTTTGAAGCTCGGATTCGTAAGTCATAACACCGAATCAAGGTAGACACGATCCGAGCCAAAAGATTGGACGAACAAGAAAAAGAAACTCGGGGACTACGCCCAAGTTAACCCGGCATAAGAACTTAGTAGCAAAATATCACATGTATACAGCATACAGTTGCACCCGGCATACCGGGGATCTGATAACTTTTCAAGTTTTTTGACCTAAGGAGCAGCAGGAGGAGGAAGTTCGGTGTCGTCTTCACTATCTGAGGCATCACCTTCTTCGTCCTCATCCGACCCGTCTTCAGTGTTCTCAGTGTTCTCGTCCCCAGCGGATTCCAGGAAGCTCGGTCCTTCAACCCAGTCATGGATAGGAGAATATTCGATGAGGCTGTAGGCGCAAGCCTGACGCCGAGCTACCTACTCCGGGTCATTAGTCCATCTGGATCTGGTGCACCGGCGTGTAAGGAGGCTGAGGTCGATCTTCTCATACCACGTGATTATGTGGTGAAGGATAGTATCAGCTGCGGCACGCCCGGCGGACTCCCTCCAGAGGTCGAGCTGGGTCTCGATATCCGGCAGCTTTTCAGCAAGAAGTGTGATTCTCTTCGGAGCGCTCTCACCGGGCCAGAACGTGTTGAAAACTCGGACTGAAACGTCGAGGAGATCCTTGCCGTAGTTCTTGATGATTTCCACGCGAGATGACAGGCTGACCAATAGGTCCTCCATGTCTAAGGGAATGCTCTCACCGTCAAGAGCGACGGGAGTACCCCTCTCTCGGTGGAAATTGGCAACAACAGCGCTCGCAATAGGAGTACCCTCTGGAAAGTGGCCTGGAGACAAGGCAAAGGAAGAAGCTGAAGAAAAAGACATATGAAGTAACCCGGAAAATTATGTCGGATAAGGGAAAGGAACTTACGTGAAATGTGGCTGTGAATCCGGGTCAACTCCTTGATGCAGTCATCGCATCTCTTGCGAAGTTGCTCAAGGTCAGCGTTTGCCGATCCAAGCTGGATGTCGGATTCTTTGAGTAGGTCCTGGTCCTTGGAGATCTGGAGAGTAAGACGCTCGCGCTCTTCTGTGAAGTTCTGGCCAACCTTTTGGAGCTCGGTTTGGTGCTGGGCCTTCATCTTCTCCATCTCAGCCTTAAGCCTGGCAATCTCGTTGTCCTTGGTCCGGAGGAGAGCAAGCTCATCATCTTTTTTCTTCAGCTCGGCTTGATGCTTCCCTGCTTGTTCGAGAAAATGCAGCATCATATCAGGCATGGGCACACTATCCTCAAGCGATGCTGAAATAGTATATTGACCCGGCGGAGTCGAGGAATGAATGTTTGCTGAGCCAAGGAGAAAGGGAGATGGAAAACACTACAAGGTCGGATAAAAAGGACATACCCTTGATTTGCTCCAAGTTCTTCCGCATGATCTTGTTCTTAGCCTCCACCCCAGCTGCAGAAACCGAATGATGAGATTAGTTCGGCAGAAGAAGATGAAGAAAAACGGAGAAGCGCCAAGGGAGAAACTTCCCCCTTTTTTCATGCTCCGCGATAAGTGCAACGTGCTTTGCACGTAGCATCTTGTGGGTATCCAGCAGGCGTTGGAATTCAGCACTCCGGCGATTGGTGGTCACCTGAAAAAAGTACAGAAGCTTAAATTAGCTTGATGCATATTCGAAGTGTACAAGATCCGGGCCAAGTGGAACTTAACCCGGCTCTAGGTGTGTGCATATTCGAAGTGTACAAAATCCGGGCCAAGTGGAACTTAACCCGGCTCTAGGGTGTGCATATTCGAAGTGTACAAGATCCGGGCCAAGTGGAACTTAACCCGGCTCTAAGGTGTGTGCATATTCGAAGTGTACAAGATCCGGGCCAAGTGGAACTTAACCCGGCTCTAGATGTGTGCATATTCGAAGTGTACAAGATCCGGGCCAAGTGGAACTTAACCCGGCTCTAGGTGTGTGCATATTCGAAGTGTACAAGATCCGGGCCAAGTGGAACTTAACCCGACTCTAGGTGTGTGCATATTCGAAGTGTACAAGATCCGGGCCAAGTGGAACTTAACCCGGCTCTAGGTGTGTGCATATTCGAAGTGTACAAAATCCGGGCCAAGTGGAACTTAACCCGGCTCTAGGTGTGTGCATATTCGAAGTGTACAAGATCCGGGCCAAGTGGAACTTAACCCGGCTCTAGGTGTGTGCATATTCAAAGTGTACAAGATCCGGGCCAAGTGGAACTTAACCCGGCTCAAGGTGTATGCATATTCGAAGTTCTCATAGAGCTACGTTAGTTTTCTAATGAGCATCCGGCCGAGTAACAAGTTACTCCACCGGAGGCTCGGGGACTAATGGTTATTATCTACAGCATGTCAAGGAGAAACGACATACCTCCATCATCCGCCCCGCAAGGTTAATTGCCTTGGCGGCTGTGTTCATTTGGGCAGAAAATTCTGCGGGGCCGAACTTTTCCGGGAGATCGTCGTTGTGGATGAACTTCGCCTTGTTCCAGTTCATGATGAACTCAATCAGGCTCGGGGGATACCACTCACCAGTGGGCATATGGGGCACCACCAAGCCCTTCGCATGCGCCTCTTTCCTCTCAACCAAAGCAAGGGCTGGGCTAGTATGCAGAACCATTTGCTGCGCGTCAGTTGGCTCGGCAGGGGCATCCTTCGCTGCTGGAGCTTTCTTGGGAAGCATCGACGCTAGGGTTCGCTACCCAGCCTCGACGAATGCTAACTTGGTAGCATACGAAGCCTTTTTACCCTTGGCTTGCTAGGAAGAAGAAACTGCAGCGGATTTCCCCTTAGGAGCTGCTGGGGTAGTTCCTCGCCGAGGTTGAGATGACTCGGACGAGGCGGAAGAACTTGGTGTGGTTAATTTTCCTGGTGCCGGAACGGGTGCTGGTGCTGATTCGGTCGCTAGTACTAGAACTGCTACCGGTGCTGGGGCGGTGCTGGTGTTGAGGTAGACTCGGTGGCTGCTGGTTGCGGCGATGCCGAAGTTGTGGACACCGTCGCCTCGGCTGGACCGATCCCTCCCGCTCCGAGGTTGCGCTCCTGATCTGGAGCAGCCGCGGAACCCTCTGGAATAGGGCTCAGCGGACATGACTCGTCGTCACGAAGGGGAGAAGGGCTAGATCGGAGCGGTGAAGAGATGCTAGATCCGCTCTGAGGGACCTCCACTGGAGCCTCGCAAAAGAGAATAATGTCAGAAGAGGAATTACAACAATGCAAGGAAAAGTGGGTTACGGAAAGAAAAATGACTTACGCATCCGAGGTTTGGGCCTCCTTGGGTTTCCGAACCCTTCGGGCGGGGGCTTTGCCTGCCGGCTTGGAGGCATTTTTGTCTCCGGGCTTCTTTTGCCTTTTTGCGGGCTGAGAAGGTCTGGAGGAGGAACTCGGTGCGGCTCCGCGTTTCTTCTTCGGCGCCACCAAAACCGGTTCGTCCGTAGCAAGCGGAGGATCCTCATGGATATGCCCACCAGGGTTAGCTGATGCCGGAAAGGCAAAAGAAAGAGGGACAGCCTCAATAGGTTCAATCACGTCAACATCCGAGTCATCCTCAACATCGGGCCAGTCTCTAAGAGAAGAGAATTTACCGCTGGGTCATTTTGTAGCGTCGGTCATAGGGAGAAACATCTCCTGGTCCGGCTCCTCGTCCGGGGTTTCTTGGTCCGGCGCCCACGTAAGGGTCGGATCCGTGCCGTCCTCAAGGGTTTGCTGAAGGAATAGCTGAGAAAAAGAATGAAGAACAGAGTCAAAAATACAACAAAAACCGACATATATTTAATCCGAAGTAAGTTTGTCCCGTGAAGCTTACCGCGGGAGGGAGTCTGTCACGATAAAAGTGCTCAATTCCCCACGTCCACTCAGCGGAGAATTCCTTGTGGGTGGTGAAGAGAGCCTTAACCCGGCGAAAAATCTCCATGTTGCTCAGCTCGAAGGAGGAGGTTCGGTTGGGGTCACGACCGAAACTCATGTGGCACACCTTGTGGGTGCGCTTCTGGAGGGGAGAGATTCGGTTGTGCACGAATGTGATCATAGCATCCTCGTTGCGCAATCCGAGTTTCTTCAGTTCCACGAACCTCTTGTTAACCTTGTTGGCCAGGGCCGTGGGCTTCTTGGAGATCTCCTCCCAAAATTCCGGATTAGGTGGACCCGGAGTATAGGGGAGCAACCGAACCAAATCTTCAGTGCCCGCGTTCCGGACATAGAAGAAGGTCTGGGCCCATCCTTTGCAGGAGTCAAGCCCGGTGACCCGGGGGAAAACGGAAGTCCTCCGGGGTGAGATGGACGCAGCTCCAAATTGGGTGAGCTGCTTATCCTCCGACTCGACTTGGATATTGGGGATGACGTTACGACGAAGGCCGAAAAACCGGATCCACAACTCTTTCGTGGGCCATAGTCCGGTGTAGCCCTCGATCGTAGAAGCAAAAGTAGAGAGAGAAGTGATAGCGTTGGCTGGAAGGTGGTGCGGCTGCAAGTGGTAGGTGCTAAGCCAGTCCCGGAAGAAGTCGCTCACCGGCAAGCCGAACCCCTGTTGGAAATGGGACAGGAACACGACGAACTCACCCGGATCAGTTCGACGGAGGGGAGACGAGCGACGACGCCGGCAGGGATGCGTCTGGTCCAGTAGAGCCAGTCCAGGTCATCTTGACAGATCCATGACCCGGCCCACACGCCACGGTCCACCGCAGCGGCGTCCTTCTCCATTTCTTGCTCGGCAACGACGAGCTCCTCCTCCATCATCTCGTACTCGCTACCCTCACTGGCGCTAGCGGCGGCGGGGGTCAGAGGCCTGGATTGGCGAGGACCCGTGGCAAGGGAGATGCGCAGCCGTGGCTGCGACGCAGAGGCACGGGGAAAAGTGCGGCGGCGGCGCTGCTGCTAGGAGCACGGGCGGCGGCGCGGTCGCGAGGAAGATGAAGAAGAAGAGCAACAGGCAGAGGGGCGCAGAAGAGGAAAAAATCCTAAGGGGTGCACCCCTCCGCTACTTAACCACCCCCTAAGAGGATGAGTGGGATCGCGCCCTGCAAATGAGCCACATGATGTGGCCATGTATCACCTGCCACAGCCAATCAGTGAGGAGCCACACGGAGGGCCACAGGGCAGAGGCGATCCCATGACATGACGCACTGATGCAGTAAGCGAGGTGGCAGGCGTGACGTGACCCTCGCACAATGATAACTGACAATTACTGTGGTGGTTACTGTGCAGACCCTTAAAATAAGACAACGTAATGATTAGCCTCCACATGGGTTGACGTATGAAAGAAGGAAACAAGGCCCGGATAGAGCCATGGTAGCCCGGACAGCAGGTAAAAACTTAGAATGTGCAGAGGGAACGAAAATCCATGAGATACGAGTCAAAGTGGTAACCCGGCCGACAAGTGAAAACTTGGAACGCGTGAAGGGAACGTAAATCCACATAATCCGAGATAAAGAGCTAAATCGGAAATAACGTCCAAGGCTCGAACATAAATGAACCTGATGTGGCCTTAGCGGCCAAGGCGGCTAAGACCGCACCAGCTTCGGGGACTAATGATGGGGGGATAACCCCGGGTAGGGTCACTCTGGGGTATAGAGGCCGAGTTAGTCGAGGTTCGGCAAGGCCAAAGCAGATGCTGGCCGAGTCACCTCAAGGCAGGCCGGATCACGGAGTAACCCAGACCAGGGGGTCGCCTAACATTATATCAGCCGACTTAAGGAGTAAGTCGGAAGTGCTTGTCTAACTTGTATGCAGGAACATGTGTGGCTGGATCTACCATGATCCGGGTCCCGTTTAGCTTCTGGGAGAAGGAAGGAATCTCTCTGGTCAAAAAGAAGGCCCGGTACGCACTGCGTGAGCGAAGCAAGCAAGGGCAGGACCACCGGGTCATGGCCGCAAGGGTGACGACGCCCGTGTCGGCTGACGCGGGCGCCGCAGAGGCTCACGTAGCTAAAGCATGTGTGACACGGGGGAAAAGCACCCCGGTCGGGTTACCACTTTGAGAGGAGGCATATTCTTAGAAATATGCCTCCACGTATGCCCTAGGCAGAGACCAAGCCGCCTCTATATAAGGGGGGATAGGGTTTCAGTAGAGGGGGTTGAGTTTTCTTCTATACCGATTTGGCCAAGGTCCTAGGGGTGAACAGTGGATGAGAGTAAGAGAGCTCCTTCTTCCTCCTCTCGCCAATACAGCTCTAGGAGCACTTGTAATCTTGAAAGGAAAGCAATACAATCTTCTGTATGGAGAATCACTTCACTATCCCTCCCTGGATTCCCCTAGCGTGTATTAGTCCCCACCTTTAGCCTATCCATGGCATCTGCCGTGACACCACCACGACAAAGATGATGAGGTAGAAGGAATTCACAACAATGATGATGGGAGTGCATATGCAAAAGAGCAGTAGCCAGGAATTGTAGTCCTAAAACAAGAAGGCCTCAATATTTGTGGCATTTGCTAAGAAAGGAGAGAACGCAATGCAAAAACGTTCCCCCCAAAAGATGAAATCCTTGCAAAAAAAATCGTAGAACGGCAAAAGGAATTGGTTGATAGTTCAAAGAGAAATGGTATCATGGTGATAAAGGGGAAGAAAACTTGACATACTTGTGGTACCATCAGGGCGAACAATTCAAGAACATTCTTAAGGCTACAGTTCGCTGAGAAAGAGTGGCATGAAAGGATGCAGAAAGAGGAGGAAGAGCAGCAGCAAAAGTTGCAGATAGAGAATGAAGAGCAACCGAAGAAGTTAAAACCCAAGACAATTTAAGATGCACAAGTTGTGAAGGAAAATAAGAATATAAGGCAGGCAAATAATATAGATAACACACATGGAGCCAAAGGAACAGTGAGAAGGAGTAGCATATTGATGAAATCTACAGATTAAATTACAAACAAAAAGAAAAATACATGTACATAGTTAGTTGAGTAGGCTATTGTATAGTATTCTTTCATATGAACTTGATCTGGATAATAATAGACGTGCATGATATTATGTTTGGAAAACAACTGTTAAGGACATGTCGATGTTCATTTTGCTTGATATGGACATTCACTATAAAGCAGGGAGAAGTTTAGTTTTAACTTGCGTGATAAATTATTCTGCCAGGATAAACAGAATTGAGCAGTGTATTCTGCTAGGATAAACAAAACTGGGCAGTGTAATCTTCTGCATAAGACACATTATAAAGAAGTTCACATTGGATTTTAGTGAGAGTTCACGTTGTTATTACAGTGAAGTTCACTATTGGAATAAGGAAAAATAGAAAAACAAAACTATGGATTTCGCTGAACATTAAACAAAAAAAACAAGATGGAAAATAAAGCTTGAGTGATTTCGTCGAATAAGACTAATAGTTTAAAAATAATAAAAATAAGAAAGTTTATTACATCCGAGATCTGCAGTTCACACAAGCTAAGAACAAAAGTTCATTCTAAAAAATAAATTATAAAAATGGATGATATTTATTCCTGCTAAACCTAAATTGCCATGCCATCAAATAGTGGAGAGAAGATCAATATGGAGAAACGCAGAAGTTCATATGTATGAGGAAGGATGTTCACTTGGGTAACAAAATTAAAAAGGGGGTTGTACGAAGTGTTGGAATTTGATGAGTTTTGGGTTGTTGGCCCATTAGACAAATTCTGAAATTTCCTTTGGCCCATTTGTACATGGAAGCATATGGCTGTGCTAGTGATGCTAAAGTTTAGTCACACATTGCTAGTTGAGTGGGAGTTACACATCCTTATATACTAGGCTGTTTCACCACTCACTAAGGTGTGAGAAGAAGAGCAGCTATGGTGCACTCCTCCTCCGACGCCGCCCGCCTCGCCTCGCCACGCCTCGCCTCGCCTCGTCACGACGCACGCGCGCGCCGCGGGTTGCGGGAATCTCGCCGAGCCGAGCTTTATTTTTGCTAGTCGGGAAAATTAATCTTGGATTAATTACAAGTCATTAACAGACGCGTTAATTAGTCAGCCATTTTCAGTCTTTATGGGACGTGGGCTGTTACCGACTTGGACATGGGCTGAGTCCCACGATCTCCCTGACCTGCGCTATATAAACCTTCACGCTAAACCTAATCAGTACCGCTTACCACACGCGTCTCCTTCCAGTCTATTGCGCCGCTGCTTTCGTCTTCCCCATCCCGGCTTGCGGCGTGCACTGCAGATCGAGACAGTAGGCCTCCGGAACCCCGCCTTCTTGTGAACCTGTATGGGTGAGGGCCGATCGATTTTTGAGGGAGCGCTTCCACGCGACTACTGACGCCATCACGGACGACTCCTTCCCCGACGAGGACTTATTCCCGGACATCAGCATTCTCTACATCGACGACATGGCCGACGACGCTGCCACCGCTGCGGCTACTGCCGCTGCTCTACCGTACGTAATACCAAACTGTCACTTTCAGATTCTGCTAGAGTTCTTTATCCTAACGATTTGTGTATATGTAATAGATTTATCTTATTTAGATGTGATCTGTTCATCTACTTTGTTGATCTACATGATTACTTTTGGTACTGTCTGTATGATCATGATTTATCAGTTTATTATTCGGATTAAATCATATGGATTATTGCTAATATTTTCAACAATCCAAAAACCTGAATATAGGCAACTGCATTCTACCGGTGT
This sequence comes from Avena sativa, assembly GCA_916181665.1. NCBI lineage: Eukaryota > Viridiplantae > Streptophyta > Magnoliopsida > Poales > Poaceae > Avena > Avena sativa. The sequence continues at coordinate 449,005,798 of OV702295.1, read as the reverse complement.
AGCCGCGGCTACTAGGCCTCCTTCGTTCAACAATCCAAAAAATCCTGAACAGAGCAATTCTATGATTTTAAAACCTAAACTGCTATAGCGCCACTCTTCGCAAACCTGAAGGAGATCTTTCTGCTGAGCAGGAAGCGGCCTTTAAGCAAGCCGATAACATTTTTATGGCGGCTCTGTTCAGGATTCTTGAGGACACCATTTTTGACCCATATATGTCATTTGATAATAGCAAAGACGCATGGGATACGCTCGAGGCCAAGTTTGGGGTCTCAGACGCTGGCACTGAGTTGTATGTCATGGAGCAATTCTATGACTACAAGATGGTTGATGAGCGCTCCATCGTTGAGCAAGCTCATGAGATACAATCACTTGCCAAAGAACTTGAGCAGTTCAAGTGTACCTTACCGGACAAGTTTGTGGCCGGAGGCATTATTGCCAAGCTTCCTCCCTTGTGGAGGAACTTTGCTACTTCTCTGAAACATAAGAGACAAGAGTTTTCCGTTACGGATCTCATTGGGTCTCTTCATGTGGAAGAGAAGGCGAGAGCAAAGGACACACGTGCTCGAGTACTTGAGGGAGCTTCTAGTGCCAATTTGGTACAAAAGAAAAACTTCCAATCCCACTAGTTCAAGAATAAGAACAAGTCTGATGGCAAAGGGAAGTTTGATGGCAAGAACAAGGCCACTCACTCAACCAACTTTAAGAGGAAGAATGATAAGAAGAAAGGCTCTTGCCACGTATGTGGTGAACCTGATCATTGGGCTCCTAGCTGTCCTAATCGCTTTGACAAGCGGCAACATGGGAATAGCAGCAAGACCTCTAATGTTGTTATTAGCGATACTGAGATGAAGGACGTCGGGTATGGTATTTTACCTACTATCCTTTCAATATGTCATTCTCCTGATTGGTGGACTGACATAGGTGCTAATACACATGTATGTTCTGATATATCCATGTTCTCTTCTTATCAGGTCGCAAGGACTTCCTCCGTGCTGATGGGAAACGGCTCACGTGCTTCTGTTCATGGTGTTGGTACGGTAAATCTGAAGTTTATTTCGAGGAAGACCGTACAGCTGAAGAATATGCAGCACGTTCCCTCCATCAATAAGAATCTCGTCAGCGGATCGCTCCTATGACGAGATGGTTTTAAGTTGGTGTTTGAGTCCAATAAAGTTTTAATCTCTAAGTGTGTACAATTTGTTGGAAAGGGTTATGAGTGCGGAGGTCTGTTCCGCTTATCTTTGTCAGACTCATGTACTAAAGTTATTAATCATGTTTGCAATGATAATGAGTCCAATATTTGGCATTCACGACTTTGTCATATTAAGTTTGGTTGCATGACGCGGCTAGCCAATATGACTTTAATTCCAAAATTTACCACTGTCAAAGATTCTAAGTGCCAAGTTTGTGTGCAAGCAAAGCAACCCCGCAAGTCTCTTATGGCTGCGGAACCGAGAAACTTAGCACCCCTAGAACTTATACATTCAAATCTTTGTGAGATGAATGGTGAGTTGACACGAGGTGGAAAAAGATACTTTATGACATTGATTGATGACTCCACTAGATACTGCTATATTTATCTTCTGAAATATAAAGATGAAGCTTTTAGTTACTTCAAAAACTATAAAGCTGAAGCAGAAAACCAACTTGATCTTAAAATCAAGCGGTTAAGGTCGGATCATGGTGGAGAGTACTTTTCAAATGAATTTGATATATTCTATACAGAACATGGTATTATCCATGAGATGACGCCTCCCTACTCACCTCAGTCAAATGGGGTGGCCGAAAGAAAGAACCGCACTCTAACTGATTTGGTTAACGCCATGTTAGATACATCGGGTCTTTCCAAGGAATGGTGGGGGGAGGCGCTAATGACCGCGTGTGATGTCCTAAATCGTGTTCCCATAAAGGATAAAACCATGACTCCATTTGAGGAATGGGAGAAGAAAAGGCTTAAACTCTCTTACTTACGAACCTAGGGATGTTTGGCGAAAGTCAATGTTCCAATACCCAAGAAGCGAAAGCTTGGACCAAAAACCGTGGATTGTGTTTTTCTGGGATATGCTTTTCATACCATTGGCTATAGATTTTTGATAGTAAAATCTGAAGTATCCGACATGCATGTTGGTATGATTATGGAGTCGAATGATGCGACTTTCTTTGAGGACATCTTTCCCATGAAAGGTATGTCTAGCTCATCAAATCAGGAGATGACTAGTTCATCTAGTCAGGAATTTGTTATAACTCCTGAACCCACTATGTCGATAAAACACTATGATGTTCCTGTGGAGGACGACAATGAAGCTCCTATAAGAAGTAAGAGACAAAGGACTGCAAAGTCTTTTGGTGATGATTCCGTTGTGTACCTTGTTGGGTCCGCAGCATAGAAAACACAAATTTTCCTACGATGAGAACTACACGCCAAGATCTATCTACTAGATACAGAGCAACGGGTGGACATACATCCATGGAGAACTTATCCTCGAAGACAACGAGCTTTGTTAATGAGTAGGAACTCATGGTTGATGTAGTCATACACTTGCCGATCTCAAGATCGTGAGGAAGTCCGAGCGCCGCAACTCAGCAGCGCATCCGCACTCGCACACACGTTCAAGCCACCGGACAACATCCACCTCCTCGCTCAAGCGATCCAGCGGAAGCATCAACTCCTTCCAGACGAAATGCCACCGGGAACATGTATCTCGCTAATTCGAGACAATGGGGGAATAATTCTAGAGGGGGAGAGAGATCCTTCACAAGGAGGTGTGTGGATGAAGGAGGGAATGGGTGGCCTTTTATAGGAGGAGGGTGTTCCCCCTCTCTCCAAGTCCGGCGCATGGGGGGGGGTGACCCCTCACCTCCCCCATTCATGTGGTGGTAACCCCTCCACATTAAAATGCCTCTTCACATTCCCTTTTGAAGTCTCCACTTTAAATGCATTAAATTTCTCCAAATTTAATGCTCTCTCATTTAATAAAACTCTTTTTATTAAATTTATTCAGAATTTTGTTAATTAATTTAATTAACAAACATTCACATATATCCCCTTGCAATATTTCAATATCACATGCAGAACCACCTTCTGCAATTTCACCCGAAACAATTTCCGGTTTCTATTGAAACAATTCCCGCGCTCTGCAATTATTTCGTCTGAAACATATGTGCTCCAAAATGGTGTCCGGTAACTCTTAAGTGTGCCACCCTACGGTTCGCGAATAATGCAGACATGACCGAGACCCTTCTCCGATCAATAATCAGCAGCGGGACCTGGAAATCCGTACTAACTCCTACACATTCAACGATGACTCCTGTGATCGTGAGAACCTTTAACGCTTGTAACTAAATCCCTTTGTCTCTCGATATATTACATGTCCAAGATTCGATCATCGGTATCTCCATACCTAGTTTGATCTCATTTCCGACATGCACTCTTTTCTCGTTCCCGTGATATAACATTCTAGTGATCACATCACTTGCTTGCAAGCTATCCTAATGTGATATCACCGAGAGGGCCCAGAGTATATCTATCCGTCATCTGGATTGACAAATTCCACTCTTGATCCATGATCCTCAACATAACACATTCGTAGTACTGAACCCATCTTTATAGTCACCCTGTTACGGTGTGACGTTTGATGTTATCAAGATACTCTTCCGGTGTTAGCAATTAACATGATCTCATGGTCTAAGGATAAAGATTACTTCGTATGATGGTATAGCAATATAAACATAATGACTTGATCGTAATGCTATACTTCGGATGAATGTTCATCACATCATTTCACAAATGTTGTGACCTTGTTATTAACAACATCCAATGTCCATGATCAGGAAACCTTGATCATCTTGTTAATCAACAAGCTAGTCTATAAGAGAGGCATAACTAGGAACCCTTTTTGTTTATTAAACACACATGTATTGATGTTTCCTATCAATACAATTATAGCATGCAAAATAAACATCTATCATATACAAGGAATACATAATAACAACTTTATTATTGCCTCTCAGAGCATATTTCCTTCGGTCTCCCACTTGCACTAGAGACAATAATCTAGTTTATATAGTGATAAATCTAACACCCATGGAGTTCTAATGTTGATCATGTTTTTCCCTAGGGAGTACTTTCGTCAACGGATCTGCTACATTCAGGTCCGTGTGTACTTTACAAATCTTTATATCTCCATCCTTGACATGCTCGCGGATGGAGTGAAAACGGCGCTTAATATGCTAGGAATTCTTGTGAGACCTTGGTTCCTTGGCGTTGGCTATGGCTCCATTATTGTCACAATAGATCACCATTGGGTCCAACGTACTAGGAACCACACCTAGTTCCATTATGAACTCCTTCATCCAAACCGCTTCCTGTGCTGCTTCTGAAGCAGCAACATATTCCGCCTCCGTCGTTGATCCAGCCACCACAGGTTGTTTGGAGCTCCTCCAACTAACTGTTGCTCCGTTCAAGAGAAATACGTATCCGGATTGAGACTTAGAGTCATCCGGATCAGTGTCAAAGCTAGCATCGACATAACACTTAGCGATTAGCTCTTCTTCACCTCCGTATACAGGAAACATATCCTTAGTTCTTCTCAAGTACTTAAGGATATTCTTGACCGCTATCCAGTGTTTCGAACCTGGATCAGATTGGTACCTACTAGTCAAACTAATAGCATGTGCCACATCCGGTCTTGTACATAGCATGGCATACATTATAGAGCCTATGGCTGAGGCATAGGGGATTTTATCCATTATCTCTCTTTCTTCCGCCGTAGCCGGACTTTGAGTCTTACTCAATGTCTTGCCTTGCAACATAGGTAAGTACCCCTTCTTACTTCCGTCCATATTAAACTTCTTTAATATCTTATCAAGGTATGTACTCTGCGATAGTCCAATTAGGCGTCTTGATCTATCTCTATAGATTTTAATGCCTAATATATATGAAGCTTCACCAAGGTCCTTCATCAAAAATTTGCTGTTTAGATAACTTTTAACACTGTTTAAAAGATCCATATCATTTCCAATCAATAATATGTCATCCACATATAATATTAGAAATGCCACATTGCTCCCACTCACTTTCTTGTAAATACAAGCCTCTCCATAAGTTTGGACAAATCCAAACTCTTTGATCACCTCATCAAAGCGGAGATTCCAACTTCGTGATGCTTGCTTCAGTCCATAGATGGATTGCTGAAGTTTGCACACCTTATTAGCATCCTTAGGATCGACAAAACCCTTAGGTTGTATCATATACAACTCTTCTTCAATATTACCATTGAGGAACGCGGTTTTGACATCCATCTGCCATATTTCATAATCGAAAGATGCAGCAATTGCTAACATAATCCTAACCGACTTAAGCATCGCTACGGGAGAGAATGTCTCATCGTAGTCAACTCCTTGAATTTGTCGAAACCCCTTTGCGACAAGTCGAGCCTTATAGATGGTTACATTACCATCAGCATCAGTTTTTCTTTTGAAAATCCATTTATTCTCAACGGCCTTTCGATCGTGAGGTAAGTCCACCAAGGTCCAAAACCTGGTTTTCGTACATGGATTCCATCTCGGATTTCATGGCTTCTAGCCATTTGTTGGAATCAGGGCTCATCATCGCTTCTTCATACGTCGCAGGGTCATCTATTTCATCAATCATGAAATTCATAACAGGATTGTCGTACAGTTCAGGAGCTGCATGTGTCCTGCTTGACCTGCGAGGTTCGGTAGTGTCCTCTTTCGGAGTTTCATGATCAATATCATTAGCTCTCTCTTCATTAGGTGAAGTCAACTCCGAAACAACTTCTGGAGCTGTGCTACTCGCCATTTCATGAAGAGAAGGTTCAATAACCTCTTCGAGTTCTACCTTCCGACTACTCACACCTTTCGCGAGAAACTCCTTCTCAAGAAAGGATCCATTCTTGGCAACAAAGACCTTGCCCTAGGATCTATGATAGAAGGTATACCCAATCGTTTCTTTAGGGTATCCTATGAAGACGCATTTTTCCGCTTTGGGTTCGAGTTTATTCGGTTGAAGTTTCTTCACATAAACATCACATCCCCAAACTTTGAGAAATGATAGCTTAGGTTTGTTTCCAAACCATAGTTCATACGGTGTCTTTTCAACGGACTTAGATGGTGCCATATTTAAAGTGAATGCAGCGGTTTCCAGTGCACAACCCCAAAATAACAGTGGCAAGTCAGTCAGAGACATCATAGATCGAACCATATCCAATAAAGTACGATTACGACATTCTGACACACCATTACGTTGTGGTGTTCCGGTAGGCGTGAGTTGTGAAACTATTCCACAGTCTTTCATATGTGTGCTAAACTCGTAACTAAGATACTCTCCTCCACGGTCGGACCGCAGAAATTTGATCTTTCTGTTACGATGATTTTCCACTTCATTCTGAAATTCTTTGAACCTTTCAAAGGTTTCAGACTTATGTTTCATCAAATAGATATACCCGTATCTACTCAAATCATCCGTGAACGTAAAAAAATAACGATATCCACCTCGCGCCGACACACTCATTGGTCCACACACATCAGTATGTATGATTTCCAATAAATCTGTCGCCCGTTCCATTGAACCAGAAAACGACGTTCTAGTCATCTTGCCCATAAGGCATGGCTCACATGTATCAAATGATTCAAAATCAAGTGATTCTAAAAGTCCATCAGAATGGAGTTTCGTCATGCGTTTAACGCCAATATGACCTAGACGGCAGTGCCACATATATGTAGATATATCATTATCAAGTTTAATCCTTTTAGCATCAACATATTGAATATGCGTAATACTACTATCGAGATCAAACAGAAATAAACCATTCAATACAGGTGCATGACCATAAAAGATATTATTCATATAAATCGAACAACCATTGTTTTCAGACTTAAACGAATAACCACTTTGCATCAAACACGATCCGGATACAATGTTCATGCTCAGTGCAGGCACCAAATAACAATTATTCAGGTTTATAACTAATCCCGACGGCATATGGAGAGGCAGCGTTCCAACGGCGATCACATCAACTCTTGATCCATTGCCAACCCCCATCGTGACCTCATCCCTTGCTAGTTGTCACTTGTTCCGCAGCCCCTGAACCGAGTTACGTATATTAGCAACCGATCCCGTATCAGATACCCAGGTGCTACTGCGAGTACTAGTCAAGTACACATCAATAACATGTATATCACATATACCTTTGTTTGCCTTGCCGGCCTTCTTGTCCGCCAAATACTTGGGGCAGTTGCGCTTCCAATGGACAGTCCCCTTGCAATAGTAGCACTCGGTGTCAGACTTAGGGCCAGCTCGGGGTTTCTTTTCAGGCAAAGCAACAGATTTGCCGCCCTTCTTTCCCTTCTGCTTGCCTTTCTTGTCCTTCTTGAAACCGGTGGTCTTATTGATCATCAACACTTGATGTTCTTTCCTAATCTCCACTTCTGCAGTCTTAAGCGTTGACAGAAGCTCGGGACGAGACTTCTTCATGCCCTGCATATTATAGTTCATCACGAAGCTCTTATAGCTAGGTGGCAGAGATTGGAGAACACGATGTATGCCTAAGTCAATGGGAATCGTTATTCCCAAGGACACAAGCTTATCGACGTACCCAGACATTTTGAGTACGTGCTCACTAACGGAGCTGTTTTCCTCCATCATGTAGTTAAAGAACTTTTTTGTAGCATTATAACTCTCTACGGCAGCATGGGTATTGAAAATCATTTTCAAGTCTCCCATGGTATCAAAGGCATTGCCATTTTCGAAACGCTTTCGAAGTTCTGGCTCTAGCCCATACAGTATGACGCAATGAACTAAGTTGTGGTCCTCCTGACGAGTTATATAGACGTTCTTTTCCTCGTCAGGGGCATCAGGAGTTGGTGGGGGGCCTAGCGGCGCATCTAGCACATATTGCTTTTGTGCATCAGTGAGGAGAATCCTCAAATTCATAGCCCAGTTGGTGAAGTTGCTACCATTCGCAGCAAGTTTCTCTTTCTCCATGAACACATTGAAATTAAAAGCAGGTGGTGCCATCTACAACAGAATTTGTAAAGTATATTTAGACTAAATTTATGATAGATTGAGTTCAACTAATCCAAATTACTAATGAACTCCCACTCAAAAACGATATCCCTCGTGTCCTTTTGGTGATTACATGAACCAAATCCACTACACCAAGTCCGATCATCACGTGAGTCGGTGTAGCTTCAAAGGCGAGCATCTATATGGGCATCATATCAACTATATGACTCATGCTTAACCTTTCGGTCCGTGTTCCGAGGCCATGTCTGTACATGCTAGGTTCGTCAAGTAAGAACCTTAGTATTTGCGTGTGTAAAACTGTCTTACACCCGTTGTATGAAAGTGTAGAGTTGAGAACACCCGATCATCACGTGATGCCTCAAAACACGATCCACAAAATGGTGCATACTTAAGGAATAACACATTTTATCTTGATATCTAAATAAGGGATCATCTTATAATGCTACCAAAAGCGCCAAACTAGCAATATAAGATGCTAACATCTAATGTGTGAAGTGAGGTGATATGGTCCATGCATTTGATCTCTATCATTTGCATCGTGGTATGATCTCTATCATTCCTTTGTGTGTAAGCCAAGGTCTATGGAACTTACACGTTAAGTGAGTTATAAGAGTATATATTATACATCTACTTACAACAATACCATATCAAAACACTAGCCCAGCAACGATCTAAACTAGACGCCTCTAATTTATCAATTGCAAGTTTTACGTGGCTTAGGGCTTTCGGAGATAGAACCTGTCTAACCTACGAACATGAACCACAACGAGGATAACCAAGTTATTAGCAACTCGTTGTAAATCAGATATTGACTATAGTAGGAGAGACAGACACCCGCCAGCCACTTATGCAAAACAAGTTGCATGTTAGTCGTGGAACCGGTCTCATGTACGATGACATGTAAGGTTGGTCCGGGCCGCTTCATCCCACTATGCCACCAATATCCAAAGTACATAGAAGATGCAATAACATGATCATCATCGCCCACATATAAACATATGTGTACTACCCGTGCAAAGCACCTACGCATAGATCAGGCTCTGATACCACTGTTGGGTCCGCAGCATAGAAAACAAAAAAATTCCTACGGTGTGAACTACACGCCAAGATCTATCTACTAGGTACAAAGCAAACGGGTGGACATAAATCCATGGAGAACTTACCCTCGAAGACAACGAGTTTTGTTAACGAGTAGGAACTCGTGGTTGATGTAGTCGTACACTTGCCGATCTCAAGATCGTGAGGAAGTCCGAGCGCCGCAACTCAGCAGCGCATCCGCACTCGCACACACGTTCAAGCCACCGGACAACCTCCACCTCCTCGCTCCAGCGATCCAGCGAAAGCAGCAAATCCTTCCAGACAAAATGCCACCGGGAACATGTATCTCGCTAATTCGAGACAATGGGGGAATAATTCTAGAGGGGGAGAGAGATCCTTCACAAGGAGGTGTGTGGATGAAGGAGGGAATGGGTGGCCTTTTATAGGAGGAGGGGGTGCCCCCTCTCTCCATGGCCGGCGCATGGGGGGGTGACCCCTCACCTCCCCCATTCATGTGGTGGTAACCCCTTCACATTAAAATGCCTCTTCACATTCCCTTTTAAAGTCTCCACTTTAAATGCATTAAATTTCTCCAAATTTAATGCTCTCTCATTTAATAAAACTCTTTTTATTAAATTTATTCAGAATTTTGTTAATTACTTTAATTAACAAACATTCACATATAGCCCCTTTCAATATTTCAATATCACATGCAGAACCACCTTCTGCAATTTCACCCGAAACAATTTCCGGTTTCTATTGAAACAATTCCTGCGCTTTGCAATTCTTTCGTCTGAAACATATGTGCTCCAAAATGGTGTCCGGTAACTCTTAAGTGTGCCACCCTACGGTTCGCGAATAATGCAGACATGATCGAGACCCTTCTCCGATCAATAATCAGTAGCAGGACCTGGAGATCCGTACTGACTCCTACACATTCAACGATGACTCCTGTGATCGTGAGAACCTTTAACGCTTGTAACTAAATCCCTTTGTCTCTCGATATATTACATGTCTGAGATTCGATCATCGGTATCTCCATACCTAGTTTGATCTCATTTCCGACATGCACTCTTTTCTTGTTCCCGTGATATATCATTCTAGTGATCACATCACTTGCTTACAAGCTATCCTAATGTGATATCACCGAGAGGGCCTAGAGTATATCTATCCGTCATCTGGATTGACAAATTCCACTCTTGATCCATGAGCCTCAACATAACACCTTCGTAGTACTAAACCCATCTTTATAGTCACCCTGTTACGGTGTGACGTTTGATGTTATCAAGATACTCTTCCGGTGTTAGCAATTAACATGATCTCATGGTCTAAGGATAAAGATTACTTCGTATGATGTTATAGCAATATAAACATAATGACTTGATCGTAATGCTATACTTGGGATGAATGTTCATCACATCATTTCACAAATGATGTGACCTTGTTATTAACAACATCCAATGTCCATGATCAGGAAACCTTGATCATCTTGTTAATCAACAAGCTAGTCTATAAGAGAGGCATAACTAGGAACCCTTTTTGTTTATTAAACACACATGTATTGATGTTTCCTATCAATACAATTATAGCATGCAAAATAAACATCTATCATATACAAGGAATACATAATAACAACTTTATTATTGCCTCTCAGGGCATATTTCCTTCATACCTTGTGGATGATACTCCCACCTCTATTTCATAAGCCTATGCATCTCAAGATGCGGACTACTGGAAAGAAGTTGTTCGTAGTGAGATGGATTCCATCTTAGCTAATGGAACTTGGGAGGTCACTGGTCGTCCTTATGGGTGCAAACCTGTAGGATGTAAGTGGGTGTTCAAGAAATAGCTTAGACCTAATGGTACTATTGAAAAGTACAAGGCACGTCTTGTGGCCAAGGGTTATACCCAGAAATAAGGTGAAGACTTCTTCGATACCTACTCACCTATTGCTAGATTAACCACTATTCGAGTACTACTATCCTTGGCTGCCTCACATGGTCTTCTTGTTCATCAAATGGACATTAAGACAACTTTTCTAAATGGAGAGCTAGATGAGGAGATTTATATGGAGCAGCCTGATGGATTTGTAGTAGATGGTCAAGAAGGAAAGGTGTGTAAGTTAGTGAAGTCTTTATATGGTCTTAAGAAAGCTCCTAAGCAGTGGCACGAGAAGTTTGAAAGAACTTTAACCGTTGAAGGCTTTGTTGTAAACGAAGCTGATAAATGTGTGTACTATCGCCATGGTGGGGGGCGAGGGAGTTATTATGTGTCTCTATGTCGATGACATATTGATATTCGGGACCAACCTCACTGTTATTGAGGATGTCAAAGAGTTCCTATCTCGCTGCTTTGAGATGAAGGACTTGGGAGTGGATGATGTAATATTAAACATCAAGCTACTAAAGGATGACAATGGTGGGATTACACTGCTTCAGTCCCACTATGTGGAAAAGATATTGAGTCGCTTTGGGTATAGCGACTGCAAGTCTTCTCCAACGCCTTATGATCTGAGTGTGCTACTTCGAAAGAATCGAAGGAATGCGAAAGATCAATTGAGATATTCTCAAATTATTGGCTCGCTCATGTATTTAGCCAGCGCTACGAGACCTGACATCTCCTTTGCTGTAAGCAAAGTGAGTCGATTTGTGTCAAATCCTGGAGATGATCATTGGCATGCTCTTGAGAGAGTTTTGCGCTATTTGAAAAGCACTGCGAGTTATGGTATTCGCTATACTTGGTATCCACGGGTACTTGAGGGTTATAGTGATTCAAATTGGATATCTGATGCTGATGAGATTAAGGCCACAAGTGGTTATTTGTTTACACTTGGTGGTGGTGCTGTTTCCTGGAAGTCTTGCAAGCAGACCATCTTAATGAGGTCAACTATGGAAGCAGAACTCACAACATTAGACACAGCCACTGTTGAAGCAGAGTGGCTTCGTGAGCTTTTGATGGACTTACATGTGGTTGAGAAACCAATACCCACGATCCCAATGAACTGTGATAATCAAACTGTGATCGTCAAAGTAAACAGTTCTAAGGATAATATAAAGTCATCAAGGCATTTGAAGAGGAGATTGAAATCTGTCAGGAAACTGAGAAACTCCGGAGTTATTGTGTTGGATTATATCCAAACATCTAAGAACTTGGCAGATCCCTTCACAAAGGGCTTATCACGTAATGTGATAGATAATGCATCGAGGGAGATGGGTTTGAGACCCACACAATGAGTTGTTCGCAGTGGTAACCCACTCTATGTGATCGGAGATCCCGTGAATTAAAGCTGGGAGACAAGTTGTTGATCACCTGAGAGGAGAGTATGCCCATATTATATTTACATCTCCATAAAGATGAAATACTCTATTATTCTGCATGGTAGGTTGATATTTATCTTAATATGTTCCAAGTGGCTTTTCTAAGCAGAGATGTTGTCCTGCAGAACATCTATTGAGGAACAGACCTATATGAGTCTGACTGTTAAACGTCGCAGTCTATGAGAGTTGGGTGCTCTCTAATAAACTTATGAAAGGCCCTGGAGTATGAAGCATAAGCTCCAAACCGCGGGGAAGCCCTGCGGCAGCCCTGTACTAGTCTAGACTTTGTGTGAAACTAGTGTGCAGAAAACTTGTAGTTCAAGGCATAATCCACTATTCAAGTTGCTCGCTAGTGTAGCATGAAGTTTAACATGGAAGTTCAACTTAACAGTCTCCACTACACACCGGTATATAAAATAATATTCTGGAATGGAAATGAGGTGATGTGCCAATGAGACTTTGTGGGGGATTGTTGGAATTTGATGAGTTTTGGGCTGTTGGCCCATTAGACAAATTCTGAAATTCTCTTTGGCCCATTTGTGCATGGAAGCATATGGTTGTGCTAGTGGTGCTAAAGTTTAGTCTCATGTTGCTAGTTGAGTGGGAGTTACACCTCCTTATATACTAGGTTGTTCCACCACTCACAAAGGTGTGAGAAGAAGAGCAGCTCTCGCGCACTCCTCCTCCAACGCCGCCCGCCTCGCCACGCCACGCCTCGCCTCGTCACGACGCGCGCGCACGCGTCGCGGGTTGCTGGAATCTCGCCGAGCCGAGCTTTATTTTTGCTAGTCGGGAAAATTAATCTTGGATTAGTTACGAGTCATTAACGGACGCGTTAATTAGCCAGCCATTTCCAGTCTTTATGGGACATGGGTTGTTACCGACTCAGACGTGAGCTGAGTCCCACGATCTCCCTAACCTGCGCTATATAAACCTCCGCGCTAAACCTAATTGTCACCTCTTACCACACGCGTCTTCTTTCAGTCTATTGCGCCGCCGCTTTCGTCTTTCCCATCCTAGCTTGCGGCGTGCATAGCAGATCGGGACAGTAGGCCTCCGGAACCCCGCCTTCTTGTGAACCTGTACGGGTGAGGGGAGATCAGGTTTTTGGGGAGCACTTCCACGCGACTACTGACGCCATCACGGACGACTCCTTCCCCGATGAGGACTTCTTCCCGGACATCAGCAGTCTCTACATCGACGACATGGCCGACGACGCTGCCACCGCTGCGGCTACCGCTGCTGCCAACGCCGCGGCTGCTGCTGCCGCTGCTCTACCGTACGTAATACCGAACTGTCTCTTTCAGATTCTGCTAGAGTTCTTTATCCTAGCGATTTGTGTAGATGTGATAGATTTATCTTATTTAGATGCAATCTGTTCATCTACTTTGTTGATCTGCATGATTAGTTTTGGTACTGTCTATATGATCATGATTTATCAGTTTATTATTCGGATTAAACCATATGGATTATTGCTTATATTTTCAACACGAAGTTCAGAAAACAGATAAAACAGAAGCATATGAAAAACATAGGTCCACATTGGAAAATAAAACCATTGGTGCACAGAGTACATTTGATTATCTCAGGACAAAAACAACAAAGCCAAATGTTCATACTTACTTGAAAGACACATGAAATATTTGGATAGAAAAATGCTAAAACAAGAAGACCGTTTCTTCTGAAAAAGAAACACGGGACAATGTACACTTTTTCAGAACCAAAAGATATTATAGGTTTTGATACATGAATTGTGTAGTTGACAACTCAAAAAATCAGGGGTGCAAAAAAAAGTGGTCAACTAAAATAAATACACTGAGAGAATACATGAGGTTCCACATAATAACAATAGTTCTTGAAAATAAAATGAACCTAAAACTAAAAATAAAACTGAACTACAGATTCGGCTATTGTAGAATTGCGCTGCAACATCTAGTTACGATTTCTGGGACATCAGTGCTTCATTATCCCACGAGCTTAGGCCTAGTAGAAGAAGGAGATCCTGGAGTAGTGCCTGCCATTGTGATAGAGATATAGGATTCTGGGGATGAAACAGAAGACAAAACATGTAACTCAGCCTTCCAATCCTCGACACGCTTCTGTTAGATAGTAAAGAAAATTAAAATAAAGAGGACATTAAAGACACGTATAATAGAAAAAACAACCTAGAGAAATTAAAAAACAGGAGTTCATATATAAAAAATATATTAAGTTCAGTATACACAAAAAATATCAATGACTAACTACATGATACTTAGAAGTTCACATGTAATATCATATGAGATTCACTTTGGCTAGGAAATAAAAGGTGAAATTGGTGAATGCAGTAGTTAATGTATGATGGACGCTCACTCTTAGCAAATGTGCAATACACAATTGTAAAAGAAAGGCACGCACAATAAAACATAAAAACTAGAGCTTGGAATAAATGATGAGATATAGTGAAGAGGCACTTACATCCTTCTTTACGAACTTCGCAATAAATTTGTTACCATCGAAGATGAGAACAACTTTCATAGTGTAGAAACCACACTCGGTTGCACCCTGCAATGGTGTGAGCACATATTTTACCGTGTCAATTTTTTCAATCCAGTCATGATGATTGTATTTTTTGTACTCCGCTTCCCCATAATTCTCCTTTAAAATTGCAACAAATCTAGAAATTTGTAAGAAACAAGAGCATTAGAAAAACAAATAGTTACAAAAATGAAAACAGATAAAATGATGATGCAAATAGTTAAAACATGTAAAGTATTTTGATTTGAACGTACAATTTCAACACGACCCGCGTGATGCGGACCCCTGGTTATTTTCAGCTCAGTATACCTCCTTGAATCAAATATCAACAGTACCAGTATATTTGTTAATCATATACACTGAGTGATGATTGTTCCAGAAATGAGGAATCATTATGTGTGCAGAAAAAATAAACATGATGAAATTCAAAAGGACAGACTCTAGAAGTTCAGAGATAAAGGACAGGAAGTTCATATGAATAAACTATACAAGGTAAAAATGTTACAAGGAACACGATGAAAAGTTTAGTTGACAATTAAAAGATGGATAACACTAAAGAAGGTGAAAAAATTTACCAGATTTGCCTTGAGCCAATTTTCACTTTCCCTCTCGTAGAAATGAACATTTTTTAGAAGCCCTTTTAACATCAGATGTAGACCTATCCAATGCATTGCCACGAAGGTCCACTTTATTGAATGGTTCATACTCAAGAAGGTACTGTGAACACAAAAAACAAATAAAAGACAAAACCAAAGCTTAATAAATAGCAAGGAAAGTGACAAGAACAAGAAGAGAGTAAACACAAACATATATGTTCAGAAACTATACAGGAATAGTGTAAGGACTAAGAAGAACACGATCGCCAGAGCCAAACAAATATTTCATGCCAGGATCATCCGTCTAGTGAGAAAAAATATATTCCATAGTCTCAAACTCCATCATCTCCCCACGTTCGAAAAGTTTGTACATGTATTTGGCGTTGATTTCAATAGGAACATCATGAACATTTTCAAACCTGACAAGAGTTCACTACAGAGAGAAGATAGAAAATTAGACAAAAGAGAATTTTGAAAAATATAAAAAAGAAAGAACAAAAGAGAAAAAATAGAATCAGGAGTGGAAGAGATAAACTCACTCTCCATGCATATTGGATGATGTATTATTTGGTTAATATTTGCTCCTTCAACTGTCTAGCCTTTTCAAGATGTGGGAATATGGAAGGAGTCAACTTGGAAACATCCATCATAATCTTCTTCGCCAATTTAGATGGCCTCTGATGAGATAGCTAAAGTGTTTGACCAGATGGATATCGTCCAGGTTTCGTAGTAAAATCAGAACCATGGCTAGCAGAAGAGACCTGCAAATATCCTTGAAGGCGTTTACCAATACGCTTCTTGGGAAATATTGTGACAAAATCGTCATTGTCATAATCATCAACAACGACAACATCATCCTTCGCAGTATGACCAGATGCAGCTGCGTTCTTCGTAGATGGATTGAGTTTTGCGATGACCTTCTTCGCCGTTCTTACAAGATTTTGAAAATCTTTAGCAGGGATGTGTTGGACCTCAAGCGTTTCATACAGTCTCAAAAATAGAAATGTTATCCTCCATAATATCAAGAACTGGACCTACAACGCACGAAACTTAAAAAAGTTAGACAAAATAATACAAAACAAACTATGGGGGGAGTTCACTACTCAGTAGACATGAGTTATGTTGCATATGACAAAAACAGACACCACAGCAAAAAAGCATGAAAACACTTGAAAAAAAATCAAACTGGGAAATTCACTAGGAATTGTTTAGGGGGTACACTATAGCAGTATTCGGAAGTTATGTGCTAAAAACTAAAGGAAACTAAATAATGCATCAACTAACATGTTAAGAAAAAACGTATAAAAATGTACAACAAATCTAAAGGAGTGATATTGTTTTCAAAAATACTAAAAATCATAAAACTGAACCTACAAAAACATAGCTGCTTCAACACCTAACACTTCTCTAATATTGTTTTCAAAAAACCTAAAAATCATAAAACTGAACCTATAAAAACATTCCCGCTTCAACACCTAACACTTCTCTAAGGTTGATACTGATGTCACCACATGTGAGCTAGCTATACATTGTTGTCATTCTTATATTCAGTATGTCGTCTTGGGTCTAAACAAGCTGACACCATCATATGTTAGCAAAATTTGGAGCATAAAAAACCCGCAGTCACCCCTACAAATAGGTAGATAAAAAGAATACAATAAGTCACCTAAAAACAAAAAGTTTTCAGGATAAAAAATATAAATAGGCATTAAAAAACTGAAAAAACTGAAAAAGCAGCATATGTTAGAAAAGGATGCTTACAGAGTTAACTGCTTTGGGACTCTAACATACTGATACTCCCAATAATCAATGGATCTAGGAATGAACGATTTACCTTTTGAGTTTGTCGCTTCCCTCCAAAGCTTCTTGATATTAGTTGACATGGTATACATGACCCTTTTGCCATCTGGGTCAAGGAGTCCATGTAGAGAGTCAAGTAGCTTTAAACACTGCATCTTAAGATTAAGATAAACAATGCAAAAATGCCCAGGAACTTTAGGACCAGGAATCTCAGGAGGATCAAAAGTAGCAAACAAAATCTACATATATGTTAAATCTAATTAAATAGAAGAATTAAAAATAAGGAGCACTAAAAAATTTAGTGTCCCATTAAACAAAGCTTGTGTTTACCACATCTTTCCTGTCAAGCCGTTCTTCCAAATCAAGATTGAATAGGTTTCAGACAAGTTTAGATCCTAAATTTCCTTCAAATATATGCCTCTATTTTGAATGCATAAGAAAAACAATAAGTAAAAAAGGGTAAGACACAGGGGAGTTCACATTTGCAAAAAAAGTGGAACTTCACATCTTTAGAGGAAAAACTTACACGGCAAATATACGGAATAACCAACTTGTCTGAGTTCTTATACTTTTGTCCAAGCAAATAAGTTCCAACAGAGACAATGAGAGAGGAAAGAAATCCAGTAGGATGGAATGCCTCACAAATTAGACCAATGGTACACTCGCAATCATCATTACTAAAAAGTACTTTACCCCTGAATAAGAAAGATAATTAGAAAATAACCAGAATGAGAAGTGTTCAGGGGGGCTTCACTACTGCGGTAGACAGCAATTATGTTGCATATGACAAAAATAGTCATCGTAGCGGAAAAAAGCATGAAACACCTGGAAAAAAACAAATTAAAACTAGGAAGTTCACTAAGAACTGTTCAGGGGTTCACTATAGTAGTGTTAAGAAGTTATGTGCTGAAGTAGAAGAAAAAGAAAATTATACAAACTACCAAAACTACAGTAAACTGTTATAGTAAGCAATAGATGAAAAAAGAAGAAAACCTTTTTAGTGGATCTCAACTCATTGTGCACAATCTATAGTAAAATTCTTTATTTTCTGTAAGGCTGGTAGAGCGGAACGCCAAGGAGTTAAACAAGGGGTGGACACTGTAAAAACAAATAGAAGTTCACATTATTAAACAGGGAGAGTTTAGAAATACATGATATATGGAGAAAAATGGAGTTTAGATAAATATATGCAGAACATGAGATATACGTGAAAGGAATTTAATTTTGGCCACACAAGTACATCACTGCACACCTCAGGTATCTCAAAATACATAAAAGGAACATATTGACATTTATTTTACAAAAGGTTTATTTACATGAACTGGGCATCAAAACCACAAACAGAATAACTATACATAAAAATGCTTGACACCGACCAACCCGTGTAACCCATTAGCATGATATGAACAAATATAAAAAATTGAAGAAAGTTCGGTCAGGAGGATAGGAAAGGCTAGGAGAGATTGCAATCATAGATCCTTGCCTATTTCTTGAGCCGTTGACTCTGGCCAAGTGAACAATACCTTGGAAGAGTTGGGAGAGACAATATCCGTTGAGAACTCTTGGCTGGGAACTTCATCACTCTTTGGATCAACCTCCACTTCTAGAGGAACTGAAGTTCCAGCCGTAGAAGCGACAGGAGCACCAGCATCGATATACTGCACTACCTCGTCAACTTCCTCTACTAGAGGAATAGAAATTCCGGAAGCAGAAGCGGCAGGATTGTCACCACCAGCTTCGATATCCTGCACTGCCTGGTCAACATAATCTTTTTTGCACAGTAGCATCTGATCTGGAATAACCCCCACCTGCAGCCTCGATGAGAATAGCTTCACCTACAACATCTGTAATAGGCTCCTCAGTCAAAACTGCAGCTCCTTCAGGATCCTTACCGATTTCCATATCCTGATCATTTTTATTCCCTGCATCTCCCGACTCGCCTTGCGTGTTGTCAACGTTGACAATAAGGTCGACGGAAACAACTCTAGCTGCTCCATCTGCAATAGACTCCTCATGCAAATCTCAAAATCCTTTAGGATCCTTATCAGTTGCCACATCCTGATCATGCAGACTCCCTGCAGAGCCAGAGTCGCCTTGCGGGTTGACGATGATGGCAGGAATGTCACCGCCCAAGTCCGCATCTTCTTGAGCCTCATCTTCACTGAAACCATGAGGAGGTGATACAGGAGTAGATGCACGCCTCTTGAACTGAAAAGCACTTAGAATATTGGTTTTCACTTCCAATACGTCATCAACATCGTCTAAATCATGGGAAGCATGTTCCTCAGCTAGCCTAGCGTCTTCCTTCACAAAATTTATAAAGTATGAAATTAGCACCACAAAAAAATAAAAAGAGAAGTTTACTATAATTCTAACATGAATTTAGCAAAAAAAATCAGAGAGGTCCTCTATAGAGTCGTAGGGAAAAAATTCAAAATGAAAAAAAGGAGAAGTTCACTATGATACACATAGAGGATCACTAATTAAATATGAAGAGGATAACTATAACCTTGGATTCTTCAGTTGATTGACCTAAAACAACATCAGGCGTAAATGCATCTTTAGGAGGAGCATTATCCTTAATAGAAGGAGGGTCTTGTTCCCTAATTTGCCTTTCTATCACAACAACTTCTCTTTCAAACTCTTTGCAAATTTTATCTTGATTCAACCCAAACTCTGAGAAACTAGTGCGCAAACAAGAAGCTGCAACCCTTAATGAATCAAGCAATTTGAGATCATGTGCCTTCTATTCTTCAATAGCTTCAGCACTAGGGCAATGCCAGGGGAAATATACCAGATATCTTATTCATCCGGTCAGCTGTAGTAGGGATTGTCTGAGAGATAATCTCAACTTTATGAAGAATAAGCTCAATCTTTCTTAAGGATGAAATAGGTGCCGCAGGACCACTACATGTTGAGGGATAGGAATAGTTTTAACAACTGCTGGTTGGACAGAAATAGTTTCATCCTGAGTAATAGTTAGTGGCTTAGAAAAAGGATCAGGTTCCAGGAGATTATTATCAGCATGTCTAATATTAGATCCAGCATAAAGTTCTTAGACAAGCAAACAGTAAGAATATACAATTTGATTGCATCCTTTCCACTATAGATAATAGGGATAAAAGAAAAAATGAATACAAAATACACAGGAAGTTCAGTATTTATGAAAAGATGACTAAAATACGCATTATGTACACTTAACATTGAAACATACAACATACCAATCCATATAAAAACGTGTTCACAGTACTATGTGTTCATATAAGAAGTTAACTTCTACAAACCACATGTGCTCACTACTTCATAGTGGGTATTCAAAAGAATTGAAGAAGGATCAAACAATGTAAGAGTTCACAGTAATATGGGTCAAAAAATAGGTAGTCCACATCTACAAATCTTAGGGGTTCACTGGTGCAAAATGTGGGTATTTCCAAATATGAAAAATAGACAAACAATGCAGGAGTTCACCCTACTATGAGTTAGATACAGGAAATCCACGCATACAAATATTAGAAGTTCACTACTGCATAAATGTGGATATTTGAAAATATGAAAAGGCACAAAAATATGAAGGAGTTTAGACAAAGAAAAAAGAAATTAGCATGTCAGAATAAAAAATGCACAATTAATAGCTCATAGATGAAGAATAGCACGAAGAAGAAGAAAATAATAGTGGTACTCACACTCAATTTGCCAAACCTATAATCTGCAAGAGTAAGTCCACCATTCTTATAGAGATCTAGATTATATATCTCCTTCATCTTCTTCTCTTGCAAGTTATTTGCACAAGGTGTGAGATTATCCATGACGGAAGCTTGATAGAATAGCAGCTGTCAAGATACATGATAACTAGAACAACACCACATCCTTCAGGTCCTACCTTCTTGTCCTCTTGGTACCTCATAGCACCTCTCTAGATTTCATCACAAACAACCTGGCATAAATCCATAGTGGCCATACTATGGTAATGCATGTTCACAAGCATGGGAGCCTCCCTGCCAAGGCATGTAGCTTCCCAAGGATAGATCAATTTGTTGAAAAGAATGGCAAAGAAGACCTTCACAGCTAAGTCAACTTTTGTATCATCCTCGACTAAATCTTCTAAATGCTTCCGTAGATGCTTGGTTTCAATGTGAGCATTTGGTGCAAAACTAAGTTCTATCTTAAGCTCACGCAATTGCTCAACATGATCTGAATTTGAAGATCTCAGAGACGTGTCATCTCCATTTGGGAAACCAAAAACATGATGGACAACATCCATGTTAACTCGAATAACCTTTCTAGAACCACACTCTATCTTAATGTTCGATGGGTCAAGTTTCAACATCAAATGGCACATGAGGACACGTGAAATATTGCCCTCTAGAACCTAGTTAGACACACAGTCAAATCCAGCCTCACGGACTTTTATTATATGAGTTGGCTTTAGCAACTTGACAGCCAACAAAACTTCAATGAGAGAACATTGAACAATTTGCTGAAAGCGCTTCTGTCCGGCATCATCTGCATCAGACTTCTTTCGACTTGTGGTCTTCTTCGGACCTGTAGTCTTCTTAGGGATTGTGGTCTTTTTCTTAGCAGGACCACTAGGTGAACCATCAAATTTCTTCCTTTTTCCCCTTAATCTGCAAAACAGAGAAACACAAAAACTGAGAAGTTCACTGAATATGTAGGGTGAAACAAAAAAGGCTAATAATAGAAGTTACGGAAAAAATTAAAATAAGGGAAGTTCACTATAATGATGATGGAAGGTAGCATTTTATATAAGAAGAGGTTCACTAATGGTTAAAAAGATGATGTTGGAAGTTTAGGATTTTTGCTTTTGGTAGTTCACTATTTGGGTAGGACCAAGTTCAGATGTACTACAAACTAAAAATCTGATATATTTTAAAAACTAAATAATTTGTCTAGTATAGGAAAAGTAAAACAAGGAATTTCACTACAACATAAAAGCATCTAAAGTTGTAAAAAACATAAATATCAGGGATGAAAAAATTAGAATTTTTTTAAAAAAGGTAAACCCTCAATGCAAAAAATGAAGGGAAGTTCACTATACTAACGAAGGGATGTTCACATGTATATCAGGAGAGGTTAATTAAGACAGGAGATCATAAATTAGCATGGTTGATTCAGATGTTCATTATAAAAAAACAATTCATGTAAAGGCAAATCACTTGCGCAAGGATGTCTACAAGTCATCACGATCATCTGACAAGGCGTCTTCACCGGCAACATCAGAAACATACGACTTGTTAGCTAGAAGACTGCGTTTTCCAGAACTTGACTTAGAAGAAGAATCTTCAAAATTGGGTGCAGATTTAGTAGCCACAGAAACACGACTTAGAAGAAGAATCTTCATAATTGGGTGCAGATTTAGTAGCCACATAAACACGAGGAGTGCTGCGAGGGATGACAGCAGCAGGCTGAGGCAAAGAATCAAGAGGTCCAACAACGGACCTATGACTCCTTTTACAAACACCAAACCTCTCTCTATGACATAATGGTTCACTTGGCTCTTCAACTAGATCAGTTGGAATATCTGAAAAGCTAACAACGCCTTTCTTAAATTTTCTCCTATTGTACTGTTTCACTTTCAACTCATGATGAGCAACCTTGGAAGTGAAGGGTTCCGTAGCAGAAAACAAAAAATTTATATCTACTCGAACACTAATACCAGGATCTATACTATGTAGACATAAGTAACGGAGAAGGAATACAGTATTCATACCTTTGCAGAGAGAGGCACGCCTTACGCAGGAAGGCGTATATTGATGAAGACGAGCAGCACCCCAAGTGTGGTGCCTCCGAAGTTCGTCACACGTCCGGTATAGTGGACGTCAACCGGGCTCCGATCCAGCCGAGCAGCGGAAGAAGTAGATGCCGGATCACCGATCACACGACGGTAGTGTGAAGATGGAGAACTCAACCACGAGGTCTTCCCCAATATTACGGGGAAGTCCTTAGCAGAAGAGAGAGAGAATGAGAGGAATGGGTGTATTTCCAAGGGGAGGGGGACCCCTTTATATAGTAGGAGGGGGGCGCACCACCCAGGGGCCAGGCGGTGTGGGACTAATGCCCACACCTGCCGGCCACCATGGGGCAGCCGCCGGCCCTAGGCGGGCCCCACTCGGGTGGCCCACTAGCCCTAGGTCGGCTGGCCCCCACCCCCTAGGCGCCTTGCCCACTTGGGCCTCCCTTCGGGTGAGGCCCATTAGCAATATAGTGCCTTCACAAATAAAATAAAATATATATTTAATATTAATTCTCCAATTAACATTCAAATACACATATTATATTATTCCTTCACTCTGGAACATCTTCCGGACCCCTTCCGATCTCCATCGGATGTTATCGAAACTATTCCGGTTTCTCTCTTTCTCTATTTCTCATACGATACCTCATCTACCCTAAGCGTCCCCACCCTTAAGCGTGACATCCTTCGGTTCGGAAACACTCCGGACATGATAGAGATCACTCTCATATCAATGATCAACAGAGGGACCTGGATGGCCATGTGACCCTCGTGCGTTTCACGAATACAATCGCTTGAACCGTGAGATAGTCGTTCCCCATTCCCTTTGTCATACGATACCTAATTCATCCGAGACTTGATATTTGGTATCTCTATACCTTAGTTCGATCTCGTTACCAATGAATTTGTTTTCTCCTTCTCATGCCGTTGCATTCCGTGACCTAGTCACATGCTTGCGAGCTTCATTAATGCAACGTCACCGAGATGGCCACATGTATCTGTCTGTTACATGGACTAGACAAATCCTGGTCTTGATATGTACTCCTCTACGCATTCCTTCGGAAAACCTGAGTGGCACCTTTTTGATCATCCTGTTATGAGATGATTCTTGATAACCATCTAAGCTTCTTCCAGAATGGTGATTTGCATTACCTCACAGTCAAAGGATCAGGTTGCGAGGTTCTCTGTGTTTTATCATCAATGGTGAACTTTGTAACTAGATCTCATTACGATATAACGGTCGGATGTTTGTCTATCATGTTATTCATCTAATAACATGACCTCATTGTCAGTTGGCATAAATGCCCATGGTCTTGAAACATAGACCATCCTCATGACCAATGAACTAGTTCACTAGAGGTAACTAGAGACACGGTTTGTTTACATACCACACGTGTATTAACGTTTCGTATTAACACAGTTATAGTATAGTGTTTCGTATTAACACAGTTATAGCACAGTATGAAACGTATTATGAACATACGGGAGGTATATCAAATAATACACTTTATTATTTGCCTCTAGGGCATAACTCCTTTAGTCTCTCATTTGCACTAGAGTATACAAAACTAGTTTACAATAGGCAGGAACCTAACACCAATAGAATCTCGGTGTTGTTCGTGCTTGTCATGTTGGAGAGCTTTAGTCAAAGGATCTGCTACATTCAGTTCCGTATCTACTTTACAAATCTTGACTGCACCTTCGTCAACTATCTGCCGGATGACGTGAAATCTAAGTTTGATGTGTTTGGCTGTGGAATGAGTTCTTGGTTCCATTGCATTTGCAATAGCTCCCGTGTTATCACAATAGATTGTCACGGGGTCTTGTGCATTGGGAAAAACTCCTAGTTCGATGACGAAATTCCTTAGCCAAACAGCTTCATTTGCTGCATCAGCTACAACAATGTATTCAGACTCCATTGAAGATTGTGCCACCATCGGCTGCTTCTTGCTCTTCCAGCTTACCACCCCACCATTCACCAAGAAAACAAATCCTGTTTGAGACTTAGAGTCATCACGATCTGAGTTCCAGCTCGGATCTACATAACCTGTTACGTTCACAGCTTCATCATTTCCTCCATAGATTAGGAACATATCCCTTGTTTTTCTCAGATACTTTAGGATATTTTTAACAGTTGTCCAGTGATCCGGTCCTGGATTACTCTGACATCGGCTCGTCAAACTAAGAGCCAATGCCACATCAGGTCGGGTACTAAGCATTGCATAAATGATAGATCCTATTGCAGAAGCATAGGGGATGTCAGACATATTCTCTCTATCATTGTCCATTACAGGACATTGAGTCACACTCAAGTTGCAATTCTTCATCATAGGTGTAAAACCCCTCTTGGTGTTTTCCATTTTGAACCTCTTCAAAATCTTATCAATGTAAGTACTCTGACTTAATGCTATTAGGTGCCTTGATCTATCTCTATAGATCTTGATTCCTAATATGTATGCAGCTTCACCTAGATCCTTCATGGAAAATTGGTTGCTCAAATACGCTTTCATGCTATTCATAAGATCCACATCATTTCCCATGAGTAATATGTCATCCACATATACTACTAAGAAAACCACCGAGCTCCCACTCGCTTTCTTGTAAACACAGAACTCTTGTTGGTTTTGGACAAATCCAAAACTCTTGATCACTTGATCAAAATGTTGGTTCCAGCTCCGAGATGCTTGCTTCAACCCATAAATGGTCCGTTGGAGCTTGCATACCTTTCCAGCATCCTTAGGATCAACAAAATCTTCTGGTTGCATCATATACAACTCTTCATCAATGTGACCATTGAGGAACGCGGTCTTTTCATCCATCTGCCAAATTTCATAGTCGAAATGTGCAACAATTGCTATTAAAATCCTGACAGCCTTAAGCATCACTATGGGAGAGTAAGTCTCGTCATAGTCAACTCCTCGAATTTGTCGAAACCCCTTTGCGACAAGTCGAGCTTTGTGAATGGTTACATTACCATTCGCATCTGTCTTTTTCTTAAAGATCCATTTATTTTCCACGGCCTTGCGACCCTCTAGAAGATCCACCAAGGTCCAAACTTGGTTTTCATGCATGGATCCTATTTCGGATTTCATGGCTTCTAGCCATTCCTCAGAGTCAGCACTATCCATAGCTTCTTTGTAGTTTGCAGGTTCATCCTGATCATCTAATATGACAGACATTACAAGGCTATTGTACCAATCTGGAGTGGCACGAACCCTTGTAGACCTGCGAACCTCAGGAGTCTCGACGTCATTGTTTTGATCAGCATCAATGGACTCTTCCTCCATGTTGGAGAGCGGTTTCGGAACAGCTTCCGTTGCGCTACTCGGAATACGGAGAGAAGGATCAACAATTTCATCTAACTCAATTTTCCTTCCACTCACCCCTTTTGCAAGAAACTCTTTCTCTAGAAAGGTGCCGGTTTTTGCGACAAGTGTTTTGCCTTCGGCTTGACTGTAGAAGGTATATCCAACAGTTTCCCTTGGATATCCTACAAAGATACATTTTTCTGATTTGGGTTCGAGTTTGTCAGGTTGTAGTTTCTTAACATACGCCTCACATCCCCAAACTTTCAGAAAGGACAACTTTGGCTTCTGCCCATACCATATCTCATATGGGGTTGTCTCCACGGATTTGGATGGTGCTCGGTTCAAAATAAAAGCGGCGGTTTCTAATGCATATTCCCAAAAAGACACAGACAAATCAGTTAAAGACATCATGGACCGTACGCTATCCAATAGGGTTCGGTTACGACGTTCCGACACACCATTACGCTGTGGTGTTCTGGCTGGCGTAAGCTGTGGGATAATCCCACAGTCCTTCAAGTGCATGTTGAACTCATAACTCAAATACTCGCCTCCCCGATCCGATCGAAGGTGCTTGATTTTCTTGTTAAGTTGATTCTCTACCTCTCTCTGAAATTCTTTGAACTTTTCAAAGGTTTCAGACTTGTGTTTCATTAAGTAGATATATCCATATCTGCTCAAGTCGTCAGTAAAGGTAACAAAGTAACGATAACCATTGCGTGTTGAGACACTCATTGGTCCACATACATCCGTATGTATGATCCCAAGTAGGTCTACAGCTCTCTCCACTATGCCGGAGAATGGTGTCCTGGTCATCTTGCCCATAAGGCATGGCTCACATGTATCAAGGGATTCGAAATCCAATGATCCAAGAAGCCCTTCTGAATGAATCTTCTTCATGAGCTTTATGCCAATATGACCAAGACGGCAATGCCATATGTACATGGATTTATTGTCACTGTGCTTACAACGTTTAGCATCAACACTGTGGATGTGTCTATCACAATCAAGATCAAGTAGGAATAAACCATCACATACAGGAGCATGAACATAGAAAATATCATTCATATAAATTGAACAACCATTTGTTCCTGATTTAAACGAATAATGGTCTAGCAACAAGCAAGACCCACTCACAATATTCATACTTAGTGCGGGTACATAATAGCATTTATTCAAAACCAGCAATGATCCTGACGGTAGACGGAGATGCAGGGTGCCGACGGCCGTCACTTCGACTCTCGAACCATTGTCGACGCGCATCGTCACCTCGTCATTCCTCAGGCGCCTCCTACTCTGTAGATCCTGCTGAGAGTTACAAATGTGAGCAACAGATCCGGTATCAAATACCCAGGTGTTACTCCTGGAGCTTGTAAGGAATACATCAATAACATGTATATCATATATACCTTTGTCTGGGATGGCTATCTTGCCAGCTCGCTTGTCTTCAAGGTACTTAGGGCAGTTGCGTTTCCAGTGCCCATACCCTTTGTAGTAGTAGCACGAAGTGCCGGGCTTAGGGCCAGGCTTCGCATTCTTTGGGGTGCTAGGAACAAACCTTCCATCCCTCTTAGACTTTTTACCCTTGCCTTTTCCCTTTTGCCCCGGTTTCTTAAAGTTGGCAGTCTTGTTGACCATCAACACCGTGTGCTCCTTCTTGATTTCAACCTCAGCAGTTTTGAGCATGGCAAACACCTCAGCAAGGGTCTTGGTCATCCCTTGCATGTTGTAGTTCATCACAAAACTCTTATAGCTAGGGGGCAGCGAGTGCAGCACCCTATCTATGGCGAGCTCCTCCGGGATTTTGCAATCCAGGGCGTTTAGACGCTTAACGTAGCCAGACATTTTGACCACGTGCTCACTTATACTGCTGTGCTCTTCCATTTTAGCAGAGAAGAAGAGCTCGGAACCATCATACCTCTGTGCACGAGCCTGCGGAGCAAAGACGGCCTTGACATCCTCAATGATCTCAAAAGCATTCATCTTCTCAAAACACTTTTGAAGCTCCGGCTCCATGGCATAGAGCATTCCACTCTGGATGAGGGAGAAATCGTCCTCCTTGGACTGCCAGACATTCTTTTCGTCCTGAGAGGCGGAATCTGCAGGCTTAGCCGGAAGCTCAGCCTCGATGACATAAGTCAACTTGTAGGGGACTAGGAGGATCCTAAGATTGCGGAACCATGCGATGAAGTTGGTTCCATCAGTTTTTAGCTTGTCCTTCTCGAGGAAAGTGCTAAGGTTGAAGGTGGGTGGGCGACACATCTACAAAGGAATTTGCAAAGTATTTAGACTATGTTCATAATAATGAGTTCGAATTTATTAAAGGAACTCCCACTTAAACGAACATCCCTTACTCGTTTAGTGATCACATGATCCCCATCCCCTGCACCTCCCCCGATCATCACGGCCATCAGTGCAGTATCAAAGGTGGACATTCTCTAATCTCGATCACATCAACCATGTGATTCATGCTCGACCTTTCGGTCTCTTGTATTCCGAGGCCACGCTTCTCTAGCGTGCTAGGCTCGCCAGTCCTAACTCGTGTGTATTCGTAGTGCAACATGGCTTGCACCCACTGTATGTGAACGTAGATATGTCTGACCCCCGATCATCACGGCCGGCCTCATACCGAAGAACTTTCTTGGTAGTGCACACACAAGGGGAATACGATAACTGGAATACTATGAGGGATTATCTTATTATGCTACCGTCTAGTAAGTATACTAGCACAATAAGTAATACTTCTAAAGTAAAGTGTTATGACATGGTTACAGCTTTATGATCATCATCAATAGCTTCAATGAGAGTCTCACAAACTTGCCATTGACATGTTATAATACTTGCCCCTATGCAATAACGAAGATAGACGCTTCTATATTGACTATTGCATGTTTTACGCGGCTTTAGGGCTTTCGTAGTAGAACCCCTTCCCACCTACGAACGTCGAGCCACAACATGGATTCAATGATTGTCGTTCTTGTTCCCTTTTCAGGGCCCTCCAGTGTTAATGCCATATCAACTACTGTAGAGAGACAGACACCCCCCTAAGCCACTTTGATTCGTGGACCAGTCTCATGAATCACCACGTGAGGTCGGTTGGGGGCCGCTTCATCAAACAGTGCCGCGATATGAACAACAACGCTAAAGAGGGTAGCAACTAGAGAATCAATGCGCACATATTGCTATGTGTTCTATCC
This sequence comes from Avena sativa, assembly GCA_916181665.1. NCBI lineage: Eukaryota > Viridiplantae > Streptophyta > Magnoliopsida > Poales > Poaceae > Avena > Avena sativa. The sequence goes on along the minus strand of OV702295.1, from coordinate 448,976,229 downwards.
GTACGACATGTCTACCCATAGACCCGCTCTGCTACCACTGGAGGGTTCCGTAGAAGAAAACAAAAAAATTCTATCTACTCGAGCACTAATACCAGGATCTATACTATGTAAATATAAGTAACGGAGAAGGAATACAGTATTCATACCTTTGCAGAGAGAGGCACGCCTTACGCAGGCAGGCGTATATTGATGAACACGAGCAGCACCCCAAGTGTGGTGCCTCCGAAGTTCGTCACACGTCCGGTGTAGTGGACGTCAACCGGGCTCCGATCCAGCCGAGCACCGGAAGAAGTAGATGCCCGATCGTCGATCACACGACGATAGTGTGAAGGTGGAGAACTCAACCACGAGGTCCTCCCCAATATTACGGGGAAGTCCTTAGCAGAAGAGAGAGAGAGAGAGAGAGAGAGAGAGAGAGAGAATGAGAGGAATGGGTGTATTTCCAAGGGGAGGGGGACCCCTTTATATAGTAGGAGGGGGGCGCACCACCCAGGGGCCAGGCGGTGTGGGACTAATGCCCACACCCGCCGGCCACCATGGGGCAGCCGCCGGCCCTAGGTGGGCCCCACTCGAGTGTCCCACTAGCCCTAGGCCGGCTGGCCCCCACCCCCTAGGCGCCTTGCCCACTTGGGCCTCCCTTCGGGTGAGGCCCATTAGCAATATAGTGCCTTCACAAATAAAATAAAATATATATTTAATATTAGTTCTCCAATTAACATTTAGATACACATATTATATTATTCCTTCACTCCGGAACATCTTCCGGACCCCTTCTGATCTCCATCGGATGTTACCGAAACTATTCCGGTTTCTCTCTTTCTCTATTTCTCATACGATACCTCATCTACCCTAAGCGTCCCCACCCTTAAGCGTGACATCCTTCGGTTCGGAAACACTCCGGACATGATAGAGATCACTCTCATATCAATGATCAACAGAGGGACCTGGATGGCCATGTGACCCCCGTGCGTTTCATGAATACAATCGCTCGAACCGTGAGATAGTCGTTCCCCATTCCATGTCATATGATACCTAATTCATCTGAGACTTGATCTTCGGTATCTCTATACCTTAGTTTGATCTTGTTACCGATGTACTTGTTTTCTTGTTCTCATGTCGTTGCATTCCGTGACCTAGTCACATGCTTGCAAGCTTCATTAATGCAACGTCACCGAGATGGCCACATGTATCTGTCCGTTACATGGACTAGACAAATCCTGGTCTTGATATGTACTCCTCTACGCATTCCTTCGGAAAACCTGAGTGGCACCTTTTTGATCACCCTGTTACTAGATGATTCTTGATAACCATCTAAGCTTCTTCTAGAATGGTGATTTGCATTACCTCACAGTCAAAGGATCAGGTTGCGAGGTTCTCTGTGTTTTATCATCAATGGTGAACTTTGTAACTAGATCTCATTACTATATAATGGTCGGATGTTTGTCTATCATGTTATTCATCTAATAACATGACCTCATTGTCAGTGGGCATAAATGCCCATGGTCTTGAAACATAGACCGTCCTCATGACCAATGAACTAGTTCACTAGAGGTAACTAGAGACACGGTTTGTTTACATACCACACGTGTATTAACGTTTCGTATTAACACAGTTATAGCACAGTATGAAACGTATTATGAACATACATGAGGTATATCAAATAATACACTTTATTATTTGCCTCTAGGGCATAACTCCTTCAGGAAGCACGTTACTCGTTGTATCTTGACAACTGCTCTTCAACATTCCAATCCTACGTCACCTCCTAAGTATCATCCACAGTTTGCGAAGGAGTGTCCTGTAAGACTGGTGTGCAATCTGGTACAAGTGAATTAGTTGCATTTGATGCCCTGGAGTTATCCTGCTCATGACCTAAAATCAAAAGTTGGTCCATTCAAATGATCACCGTAGGAGATATTGGAAGATTCACCAACCGATCGGGTAGGGAGTGGCGTTTCATCATAGGAAGGCGGACCAGTACCAACATATTCAGCAATAGCCCTCGCAGGAGAAACATAAGAACAATAGTCAACGTTCAGCATTTCTAAAGATCGTCTCATAGTTTCGGTGGATTAAAAAAGAAAACAAATAAAATAAATTCACTGTATGAAAATGTGAACATAGAAAAATAAGATTATAGAAGTTTACTAACAGGTTAGTAAAAAGATAGAATAAAAAAGGTTCACTACATAACTAACGATAAAAAATTAGAAACAAAAACAGTTAAGAGTATAAAGTATAAAAGTGGGCATCTCTTAAACTACTAAATAATTGAAATTTCTAGGAAAAGGATTGCACACATTAACTTTAAAGCTATTTATATAGACGAGGACAATAAAAACCTTGAGAAGTTTACTACATATAAAATGAGGAGTTCATTAGAGCCATTGATGAATTAATATTTAGAGCAACAGTAAAAATCTTCAAAAAAAAGAGGTCTACTACATAGTTAATAGGCAATTAGGTAACATTTATTACAAAAATATTCAAAATAAACTAGGTAGCAGCACATAAACAAAAATAAGATAAAGAGTTACGCAAAGTATAGGAAGTATTATAGAAGAAACCTGCATCGGCAGGAGATAAATCTTCCAAAGTAGGATTATTTGGCAGTGATATAATTGCCGGATCAACATAAAATAAACTAGGAGTTAACAAGGAGTAAAAAAGGAGGAAGTTACCCATATAAAATTACAAGTTCAAAAAGTAAAAAGGTTGAAAAAGGAATAAACACCATACCAGATGGAGATGTGGGTTTTTCGTGAGCATCAGCCACGGGGTGATAACCCTTCCCCATATCATGTGTCTGCCCAATAGCTTCATCAGCTAGAGAAATAGGAGGAGGCACACATACCTCTGAAACACCAACAATAGTAAGGAATATAGGGATGCCAGCAAGTAGACTCGGTTTGCCATAAGCACCAACAAATTTAGCTTTCTTAACTACCACGACCGGGGTTGAGCTTTGAGAAGCATCACTAGGGCCAACCGTAGATGTTGCACTTCTAGATCCTGAAAACCCCCATACACAAGTAACATTTCAATTTGACCATGATAAAAAGGCAATCAGGACATAAAAAAGAAACATTAAACTCGACACAACACCACCCACACAAAACCAAACAGGTACATGAGAAGTTCACAAAAAATGCAACCTAACAAGAACACACTATAAATAGATAAAAATTAACTAATACCAATGTGAAGATCACATGTCAGGAAAATGGGTGCAGTGTACATACCTACATCGCTCATGAGTAATTTTTTAACCAGAAAAGAAAAGGTTATCAGCACAAACAAACTTAAAACATAACAACTAAAAGCTATAGTACTAATTCAAAATTTGAGATATACAGTTAATCTTAATAGCAAAACACACATTAAAGGATGATAGAAGTTGAGCATGTGGTAAGTGCAAAAACATGTGAATCTGCGTTAACTAAATAGAAAAGATCAAAACTACACCAACAACCAACACACACATATGAGAAGTTCACATATCAAGATATGGAAGAGCACATAGTAACAATATGAAAATTCAAAAATCAAAAACATCTTCTCTGGGGGTGCCACCACAAAAAAAATTAAGATGTTGATACATCATAATAAACAACAATGCACTATAAAAATTCGTGAGAATTTCAATGTAGGTCTATATACAATAAATAAAATTTGATTTTAAGCACAAAAGAACAAACACATGAGCTGCGAATCACAGAAACAAATAAGGATAGAAGTCAGCGCAAATATACTTGCATTACCTTTGTGAGAAGAGGGGTCCATGGATTATCAGCAGAGCAGGATCCCGAGGCAAGTAGGGGGTGTGGTGAACAAAGTAGGCCTAGTTGCAAGAGGGCGATGCAGGGCCGAGAATAGGGCGCTGGGGTTTGGGCCGTAGAAGAACCTCCACCAAAGGCTGGCCATGCAGCCACCACCTCCAAACCCTAGCGATTCCAGGCAATAGCGGGGGAGCAAACCCGAGGATAGGAACAGCTCCGGTGTGCCCCCAAGCACGAACGGAGAAGATGAAGGAGGGTAATTAGAGAAGGAAGTAGCAAGTGGGGGAGGATTTAGGAGGAGCGCGACCATGGATGGTGGTTCCATCCGCGGCAACAACTTCTCTCCAACGCCGAAGCGAGAACTGCGAAGGTGGGGGTGGAAAATGTAGTGGAGAGGGGACGTTTTGGGCAAGGTACCGTAAAGAACGGGACAATAAATGCAGATAGATAAATTCCAATGGGTGCACTTAAAAATTAAAAATAAAATAAAATAAACATTTTCCAAACCTGTCCATATAAATAGACCGGGAAGTTCATACGATTTCAAAACTATGTGGGGGGCAACCCCCCTCCCCCACGTGAATCTTGTGCTTTGACAGGAAGTTCACTTGCTCTCTACCGAATAGTTCACCTCTTTGACCACGGAAATTCAGAAGGGTTGTAGAATAATTATTCTATAAGGGGTTGTAGAATAGTTATTCTATAAAGGGTTGTAGAATAGCAGACCTACATATATATATATATATATATATATATATATATATATATATATATATATATATATATATATATGTGTGTGTGTGTGTGTGTGTGCGCGCGCTTTGTGCCATTCTTGGTGTCAAGGTAACCTTTTGTTGCTCCCGAATCATTTTGATTTGGGTTGTGTTTCTTTCTATAGGTATTATACCCAAGTGGCCAAAAGTATCAACGAAACGTCGATTAATTTCCATTTCATCAAATTTTGGCGCTCATATGTTCTATTTTTAGCAATGGTCATGACGAAATTTTGATTGAAATTTGTACTTTGTTTTATATATATATTGTACTATCTAATAGTGTGATCTTTAAATTTTGTAGTCTGAATATGTCCGGAAAAGCGCCCGGTGTGCCCTCTACTTCCTCTCAGATGACCCACAATAGCAAGGAGATCGAAATAAGAAGAGGAAATCAAGATATATAAGACATGTTTACAAATGGGCAGGGTGAGCATTATCTAGAGACGGAAGAGGGTGACTATCTAGATCATACTTCGAATGAAGATAACAACGACAATGAGACCGGTGGAGAAACCGACACTAATGAGGCCGCTGAAGAAACTGGTGGTGATACTACAGAACCTACAAGTACTAAAGCCCTGGCTGGTAAGACTAGGAAGTCTAGGGCCAAATACAAGCAAGGCACCAGAACATTTGTGGTGAACAGTCTGGACTACAAGGGTGACCCTGCAAGTCTGAATGAAGTAAGAGAAACCTACGACAATGATATAGGTTGCATAGTCTGAGGTACCATGAACATCCACACATGCAACCTAAGGGTGAAGCCGAATTTCCATGTCCATAATCTTCTTATTATAGGATGCACGCATGTTTCTCCTTCCCTCAAATAACTCTATGAAGCAGAGGTAGCTAATAAACAACATGATCATCCATAAGTGCTCGAAGGACCTAAGTAATTGGATATCAATGGTAAATACAAGGTTGACGCAAAAGGAGAGTTCTCCGAAGTAGTTTCGGAATCACCTCAAATTAAGGAAGAGGATTGGGAGAGTTTAAAGGAGATTACTGCAGCACCACCGATGGCTGTGAAAATAGCCATCTTTCTCCATGTTTAAACTTCATTTTTACTCAAGCAATTAACCAAGAATATCACTACACTTTCTACTAATGACTAATTATTGCAAAGATGTGCAATCCATTTTTTGGAATTGTGTTATGTAGGAAATCATGGTTTTAAGGCCAAATTAGGAGCTATAAATGAAGATTTTGAGGAAGTCCACATGGCCAAGTAATTCTGGAGTCAAAACCAATCGATAGAGGCCATAACAACCACTGGTACGGGAAAGGTCCGCCCATACGACCCGTTCGTACCATGTGGCATTGTCTTCATCTTGTCAAACCCTACAACTTTTGTGAAGGCTCCTATATGTTTCGAGGTCCCAGCCGCCGCGTAGAAGGTCGCCATTCTCATATTGCATCACAACACCACCGAAGGAGATCCACCACCATAGTTCATCCTCTCCACCATCCATCGTCTCCATAGCCATAGCTATTAGCTTGTACTTGAGATCTCCTTGTGATTCAGCGACCATTGTAAGAATATTTGATTTCAATCTAAGTATTGTGCACAGTGTTTTCTATTTTTGATCTTATTGTTATGAGTGAGTAGTCCTCACGGGATGCGGGTTAGCGTGAAACCTCGCAGCGATTATGTGCATCTAATCTATGGGAGTATTGTGTATTGATTGAATAGAGATTTGTATCTGTGTTTGTCTCTTGTCTCGATCTATGGACTTGTAGGTACCCAAGATCCCAGAGATTGATAAAGGCTTAAGGTGAGATACTTGGTTAGCGGCGATCTCTTAGGAAACCAAGTGACAAAAAGGGGAGTACGGTCTTTGTTTACCGATCCATTGGGGAACAACAACAACATCACTTCTTAAGGCTTTGATCTATGTATTCACTTAATGATTGTTTATAGACCGGTGCTTCGTGGTGCAAATTGTTGGATCAAAAGACTATTGCTATGCCTGTGACTCGCATGGGCTATAGTATATCGGGATGTTCTGCCCATAAATTTTATCTATATTAAATCATTACACATGAATATGTGTATTACTATGTTTATCCCATATGATGTGCAGCTGCAGGTGAATCTTCAACCCTATCCTATCTACATCCATTGACAAAACCCACGTTATAAAGTAAACTATAAGGTCCGGTGAACGAAGGTAAAACAAAGAAACAAGTATTGTAGACATTCCTTATTATTTTCCTTTTAGCATTGTTTCCCAAGGATTTGATTAAACCTAGATCTACTAGGGAAAAAGCTACTATACTGCATTCCTAAATCTGGATCGAAGGTATAAAACGCTATAGCCATTGCATTCGCGGAATAGGAAAAGAATATGTGGAAGCAGAACATTTGTGACCATAGACTTTGAAGTGGTGGTTATGAAGGGAAGGAAGGCATGTGGGAAAAGGAGGACGAAGAACTACAAAAGGAGGGTGATGGCACTAACCCTTGGGATGTGTTCATGGACCCACGCGAATGTGCCTATGTTAGGGCCAGTACAAATGGGATAAAGTGGAGAAGAGATTTATCATAACTAATAAGACAAAGGCAATCAGCAATGAACTGGTAATCATTAATTGAACCGATACCCATTTTATCTCAACTTTTGAAGCATGGATGTAACCATTGACACGTTCCCTTTGCATATCAACCAATAGGCTATCGTAGGTGATCAAACATCATAGGTCTCGTCATACGCATGGGACACCCCTCTTAAACGGGTGGTCAACATAGTCCAAAAGAGGGACCCGTGGACCCGGCTAGTAACTAGCCGTGTGGTCGGCGCCGATAATGGTGCAAAATGGAAGGTACATTATGCCAACATGTTAACCAGAGAGGAGAGGTGAGATCTGATACATGCATTTTGCATCACTATTCTATGTCATAATTCACTGTTATTCATTGATATATTTCGTATTGAGAGGTGATACTTATGTTATTTCATCTGTTTTTGCATGGTTGATGACTTTTGGAGCATGGACCACTGCAGTCAGGATTCTGATGGAAAAGGTGTTGTTTGGAGGCAAAATTCGCGAAGATCAGAAAATCCGGGAAAATATACAGAAAATCCTATTTTTCCAGAAGACGAAGGAAGCCAGAAGGGGGGCTGGAGATGGGCCACAGGGGGCCCACACCACCCCTAGCGTGGGCCAGCCTAAGCCGCGCCACCAGGTGGTGTGGCCGCCCTGGTCCACCCCTGGCACTCCCCTCTAGCGTATATTATCCTCCCGAAACCCTAAGACTCAGGGAGCAACCACAGAAAGATTTTGCCGCCTCTGCGGGGAGGAAAACACCGAGAGAGAAAGATCTCTCTGGCAAACAGATTTCTGCAGGTGGAATTCCTTCCTGGAGAGGGGAGATCATCACCATCAACACCACCATCAAGCTAGACTTCATCGGGATCATCACCACCATCATCATTATTAGCACCCTCATCACCATCTCCATATTGCTGTAACAATTGGGTTGAATCTTGCATAGTTCATAGGGGAAACTTTCCTGGTGTTGATTACTCTTTGTAATTGATGCTATTGAGTGAACCATTGAATTATTGTTTATGTTCAGATATTTATACATCATTATTCCATCTCTGATCATGATCCATATGATGTCTTGTGAGTAGTTCGTTTTGTTCTTGAGGACATGGGAGAAGTCATGTTGTTAGTAGTGGAATTGTGTTGAGAAAGATTCAATAGTTTGATATTTAAGTTGTGGTGTACTTCTTCTAGTGGTGTCATGTGAATGTCGACTACATGACACTTCACCTATATGGGCCTAGAGGAATATATCGTGTATTTGGCTACTAATCCTAGGGGTTGCCAGAGTGACAGAAACCTGAACCCCCGTTAGGAAACTATTGCACAAGGGACGTAAGGGTCTTAGAGTTTAAAGTTGTGGTTAGGTTTCTACCTTAATTACTTTCTTGTACTTACGGATGTTTGCAAGGGGTAGAATCACAAGTATGTATTAGTTCTAGGAAGGTCGGTACATTAGCACAGGTTCACCCACACAACACTTAGCAAGCTAAAGAAGATTAATCAACTATATGAAGCGAAAGCACTTGACAGTCTTCCCATGTGTCCTCGAGAACGTTTGGTCATCTTAAGTAATACAACCGGCTTGTCCTTTGCTGCATAAAGGGTTGGGCCACTTGCTGCATTTATTCTTATTGTCTTTTGTTTACTCGTACTTTGTTTACTTGCTTTATCAAAAACCCCTAAAAATCCATTTGCTAAGTATTTGCAGAGAATTCCTGATCCATACCACTAGCCAGCACCTTCTGCTCCTCGTTGGGTTCAACACTTTTACTTATCGAAAATATTGCGATACACCTCTATACTTGTGGGTCATCAAGACTATTTTCTGGCGCCGTTTCCGGGGAGTGAAGCGCTATTGGAGAGTGGAACTGGTAAAGGAAACTTCTAATTTGAGTATTGTTTACTTCTGCTAGTTGCTTTATTTTTGTTATGGATAATTCGCTGAGTTTCTTATTTGGTAATGCTACTACCACTACTAAGGTAGTAGATAAGCCACCACCTGCTGAGAGTGATGTTTTTAAAATACCTACAAGAATTATTGATCGTGTTATGGATAACTACTATGTTGGGGATGGAACTGTCCATCTCGGTGATCATTTACTCTTTATGCACGAATTATGCTGGTTGTTCAAGTGTGCAGGTATTACTACAGATCAAGTTAAGAAGAAGTTATTCTCATTATCACTAAAAGGAAGAGCTGAGGAATGGTATAAGCTGCTAAAGAATGGTCAAGCTCTGGAATGGGAGGAAATAGTTCCTCTCTTTTATTCAAATTTTTATCCTCCTAGTGAGATTCATAAAGATCGGAATCAAATATATAACTTTTGGCCTCTTGATGGAGAGAGTACATCTCAAGCTTGGGGGAGATTGAAGTTACTAATGCTCAAATGTCCCATTCATGAGCTCCCCAACAATATTATTATCAATAACTTTTATGCAAGGCTCCCTCTACATGATAAGGATTTATTGGATGCTTCTTGTGCTGGATCATTCACTCGCATGGAAGAAGAAGCTAAATGGGATCTTCTGGACCGTATTCAAGACAATGCTGAAGCTTGGGAGAATGACAAAGGTAGAAAGTCAGGTATAAATTATGATTATGAATGCATTGAATATTTTATGGGAACTGATGACTTTCAAAATATTAGTAATGCTTATGGTCTTGATTTGCAAGTTATTACGAATTGGTTTAGAGCTTTTGCTTCTTATACTGAAATTCCAAAAAGGGTTTGGCATAAATACCATGCACCTTACAAAGATATCGTTGACTGTGTTCCTATTGGGAGTGCTAAGTATTGCATTATTGATCCCATCTTACCTGAACCTTATATCGAGAAGATTCCCTTCCTAGAAAAGGTAAAGGATCATCCTATGATAACTAATGTAATCACCAAAAGTGAAAAGAGAACTGTAAAACCTGATGAACAAATAAACATTGAACCTGTGGTAGCAATTGTGAAAGACCTCGTCACTAAAAGCATAGAAGATGGACACATAGTCTTTTGTGAGGATGCTTCTAATATTGTTTCACATCCTAATAGAACTAAAAAAGCTACTGTTCATGTGCTTTCTATTAGAATTGGTGATCATTGCTATTATGGTTTATGTGACATTGGTGCAAGTTCCAGTGTTATTCCTTATGAGCTTTATAGAGAAATTATGCACAAAATCAGTCCCTGCGAATTGGAAGAGATTGATGTGGTTATTCACCTTGCTAATAGAGAGACCATCTCTCCAGTTGGCATTGTACGAGATGTGGAAGTTCTTTGTGGTAAGATTAAGTATCCTGCTGGTTTTCTAGTACTTGGTTCAGCTGCTAGTAAAACTTATCCTATCAATTTTGGTAGACCTTTCTTGAGTACTTGTGGAGCTATTATAGATTGCAAGAGGGAGAAAATCTTGACTAAGTTTGATGGGGAATCTTATGAGTTTAATTTCTCGAAATTTGCTAAAGAACCTTGTGAAAGGGAAACCCATAATGAGGATTTTAGAGTTGAACAACTTGCTTCTATTTCTCTTGCTCCTAACAATGCTTTGCAGCAATTTATGGAAGATCATGAAAGTGAAATCTTCATGGAAGAAAGGAGTGAGATTGACAAGATTCTCCGTGATCAGCCTAGGATGCTTAAGCATAACTTGCCTATAGAAGACTTGGGTACCACATTGCCACCTAAAAAGGATCCAGTTTTCGATCTAAAACCTCTCCCTGATGATCTTAAATATGCTTATATTGATGATAAAAAGATATATCTTGTTATTATTAGCGCTAAACTTTCAGGAAAGGAAGAAGAAAGGCTATTGGAGGTTTTGAGGAAACACCGAGGAGCTATGGGCTATACTCTAGATGATTTAAACGGGATTTCACCTACCATATGTCAGCATTCTATCAACATAGAACAAGATGCAAAGCCACTAGTAGAGCACCAGTGGCGTTTAAATCCTAGGATGAAGGAAGTGGTAAGGAATGAGGTATTGAAACTCCTTGATGTTGGTATTATTTACCCTATTGCTAATAGTGAATGGGTTAGTCCTGTTCATTGTGTTCCTAAAAAAGGAGGTATTACCATTGTTCCTAATGATAATGATGAGCTTATTCCTCAAAGAATAGTAGTAGGCTATAGGATGTGCATCGATTTTAGCAAAGTCAATAAAGTTACTAAGAAAGATCACTACCCGCTTCCTTTTATTGATCAAATGTTGGAAAGGTTGTCTAAAAAGACCCATTTTTGTTTTCTTGATGGTTATTCTGGTTTCTCTCAAATTGTTGTTAAACAACAAGATCAAGAAAAAACTACTTTTACTTGCCCTTACGGAACTTATGCTTATAGACGTATGCCTTTTGGTTTATGTAATGCTCCTGTTACTTTTCAAAGGTGCATGTCTGCTATCTTTCATGGTTTTTGTGAGGAAATTGTAGAAGTGTTCATGGATGACTTTTCTGTCTATGGAACTTCTTTTGATAATTGTCTGCAAAACCTTGATAAAGTTTTGCAGAGATGTGAAGAAACTAATCTTGTTCTTAATTGGGAGAAATGCCACTTCATGGTTAATGAAGGGATTGTCCTTGGGCATAAAGTTTCTGAAAGAGGCATAGAATTTGATAGAGCTAAGGTTGAGGCAATTGAGAAGATGCCATGCCCAAGAGACATCAAAGGTATTCGTAGTATCCTTGGTCACGCTGGTTTCTATAGAAGGTTTATTAAAGACTTTTCTAGGATATCAAAACCCCTCACTACTCTTCTTCAAAAAGATGTACCCTTCGTTTTTGATGATGATTGTAAGGGAGATTTTGAAACTCTTAAGAAGGCTTTAACTACAACCCCTATTGTTCAACCACCTGATTGGAGTTTACCCTTTGAAATAATGTGTGATGCTAGAGATTTTGTTGTAGGTGCTGTCCTTGGGCAACGAATTAATAAAAAGTTAAACGTTATTCATTATGCTAGTAAGACTTTAGACGCTGCTCAAAGGAATTATGCTACTACTGAAAAAGAATTTCTAGCTATCGTTTTTGCTTGTAATAAGTTTAGACCCTATATTGTAGACTCAAAATTCACCATTCATACTGATCATGCTGCTATTAAATACCTTATGGCGAAGAAGGACGCTAAGCCTAGGCTTATTAGATGGGTGCTGCTTTTACAAGAGTTTGATCTACATATAGTAGATAGGAAAGGCGCTGAAAACCATGTAGATGATAATTTATCTCGATTGGAAAACATCTCTTTTGACCCTATCCCTATTAATGATAGTTTCCCAAATGAGTAGTTAGCCGCAGTAGGGGTAAGCTCGTGAGGGAGCCCTTGGTACACTGATTATGCTAACTTTATTGTCTCCAAGTATTTGCCTCCAACTTTTACAGCTCAGCAAAGGAGGAAGTTCTTCTATTATTTAAGGAATTATTTTTGGGATGACCCACACTTATACAAAGGAGTGGATGGTATTATGCGAAGATGTGTTCCAGAATATGAACAAAAGGAGATATTGCGTAAATGTCATGGTAGTGCTTATGGAGGACATCATGCAGGAGATAGAACTGCACAAAAGGTGCTACAATCAGGTTTCTACTGGCCTACCCTTTTTAAAGATGCAAGAAAGTTTGTTTTATGTTGCGATGAATGTCAACGTGTTGGTAATATTTCTAGACGCAATGAAATGCCTATGAACTACTCTCTAGTTACTGAACCCTTTGCTTGCTGGGGATTTGACTTTATCGGTCCTTTCCCTCCCTAGAAAGGTTATACTCATATTCTTGTTGTTGTTGATTATGTTACTAAGTGGGTAGAAGCCATTCCTACGAAGAGTGCTGACGGGGAAACTTCTCTAAAAATGCTTAAGGATGTTATCTTTCCGAGGTTCGGAGTGCCTAGGTATCTCATGACTGATGGGGGTTCTCACTTCATTCATGGTGGTTTTAGAAAGACCCTTGCTAAATATTATGTTAATCATAGAATTGCTTCAGCTTATCACCCCCAAACTAGCGGGCAAGTAGAGTTATCAAATAGAGAAATTAAATCCATCTTGCAAAAGACTGTTAATAGATCTAGAAAAAACTGGGCTAAAAAGTTGAATGATGCTTTATGGGCTTATAGAACTGCCTACAAAAATCCTATGGGGATGTCTCCTTATAAAATGGTTTATGGGAAAGCTTGTCACCTACCTTTAGAATTAGAACATAAAGCTTACTGGGCAGTTAAAGAACTAAATAGATATTGTAAGCTTGCCGGTGAGAAAAGATTATTTGACTTAAGTTCTTTAGATGAATGGAGGAGTGAAGCCTATGAAAATGCTAGGCTCTTTAAGGAAAAAGTTAAAAGATGGCATGACAAGCGAATACTTAAAAGAGAATTTCATGTTGGTGAGAAAGTTCTATTGTATAGGTCTCGTCTCATATTTTTTGCAGGAAAGCTACTGTCAAAATGGGAAGGACCTTTCATTATTGAAGAAGTATACCGTTCAGGAGCAATAAAAATTTCTTCTTTAAAAGATAATACTACACAAGTATGAATGGGCAGCGACTCAAGCACTATATTGCTGGAGATTCTTACAATGAAGATGTTGATGCCTTTCAAGTTATAACTCTGGAGAAATTCATCAAGGACCAAATTCAGAGACGTGCAGAGTCCGTTTTCAAATAGGTAACAGTTCTGGTAAAAAAAGTTCCGCAGAAATACAATCCAACTATATTTTTGCAGTTTTTAGTCAATAGGGAAAGCTACAAAGGGAAAAGGGACGGAAACGGAGCCAGGGTGGCTCACACCACCCTGTGGCGCGGGCCCACCCCTGGCCACGCCACCAGGTGGTGAGTCCACCCCACACTCCGCCTTCGACTCGTTTTGTCCCAGTACCTTCCTTTTGATATGAAACTTCGTAATATATAATCCCCCGGATCCCCCGAGGTTCGTATATCGTGTTTTCGTCGTGTTTTCATTTTGATCTGTTTCTGCCAAGAACTATTCTTGAAAGTTTAGAAGCACAATGGTGTCTGCCAAGGATAAAGGGAAGGAGCCTATGGAGGAGGACCTCCAAGACCCCAGGCAGGAGAAGGAGATCAAGAGTGAAGGTGAAGAGGAGGCAAAGCACACCGGCACTTCCATTGCAAGCATTGGAGTGGTGGCAAACCCTGCCAGGACTATTTCAATTGGAGGGAAGCCTCCTCATCACCGTTCATATCCCTGGTCACTTCCTCCATGCACCAATAATCCTTTCCATACTCTTATCCATGAGCATCAATACCAGAATATGCCCAAGGGGAAATTACCCTCCAATTGGGATTTGCCTCGTTCTAGCCATGCAGGAAAAGAAGACTTCAAGGAGGCAGAGTGGGGAAAGAATCGCAAGAGCTGGGATTCTCAACCCGACATGATCATGAGCCGCATTGAGCAAAACTCGCAGCTTATTCGTAATCTCACCTTCGAGGTTGAGGACTTGGAGAAACTGATCAAAGATCTCATCAAGAGGATACCACCACCACCGAAGGAGTAATTCATCATCAGGTTTGGCATCCCCTTGGTTTGTTCCAAGCTTGGGGGAGTGCCGCGGTATCACATCACTATCTTCTATCTTTTTACATTATTAGTAGAGTCATATCATGAATAGAGAAGTTATTATGTAGGATGGTTTGCATTATGGAAGTGTCCCCTCTGTCGTTAGATATGTATCCCTTGGTGTGAGTTGCCGTTATGGATTATTAATGAGAAGTTCTATCATTCACTCTTTTTCATAGCTTATATTAGTTTTCAATTCGTGGTTATATGATTGATCTTGTTGTTAGTATTGGTAGCACTTTGGGTTCATTGAGTTAATTTAGTTGGTTTTGGCAAACCTGGCTCGGTCAGTAGCAACACTATTTTTGAGAGTTGAATGAAAAAGATAAAAGTACTCTAAAGAAATATAATTTCATCATCTTTCTTTCTTGATTTGCTCATAAGTCTAGTATTCTCTAGTTAAGATCTTTTGTGCTTCTAAGGAAGATTGCATGTTTGTCTTTATCACTTGTATGTTTGTTTGTTTCCTTCAACTCTTATACTTGCTACCCAACCTTGCTAGCCAAAAACCAGTACTGAGAGGGAATTCTTCTCGTGCATCCACTCCTTTAAACCAAAACCTTTGCCATTTGTGTCCACCATACCTACCTATTAGCATCATTGCTATTTCAAGTAAATTCTTGTTTTATCTACCTCCCAAATAAAACTTGTTATGTGAAAATTAGTGATTAAAGCTCTCACGAACTTGATGGCACACTTTACTTTCTTGCACTTAATAAACTTGAACCATTGTGCCCATCTATGTTGTGTATATGCTTGCGCTGTGTAAGTTGTGAATTAGCAGAACCATGATGTCATGGGGAACGCTTTCAACATTGCACTGGTACTTTGTACCTAGTTGATATCATGTTCTTTTGTCTATGGATGTCGTCGCTGTGAAATGAAAGGGGAGCTTGTAAGTCCATGGAGTTATGCATGTGTGTTATAGAAACGCCTAGGCCGCTGGTCTAATCCATGCTGACATGGTGGAAACCTGCAGCGTCACCATAACGAGCATCTATGAAGCATTCTTCTTATAAAAAAAGAGTCCGATATTGAGAAAAAAGAGAAAAAGAAAAATAGATTATGAAAAGAGGAAAGAGAGAAAAAAGCACCATATTCCCATGGTAAATAAGAAGATTGCTGAGATGTTTGTTGTCTTCTTGCCTTGTCATTTTGATATGGTGATTCTTCCGTATCATCGGGCAAGGGGTACCCCGTTGGAAGTTCTCTATGATACACATATGCTTACGATGACAAGAACTTATCGGTGACTAAACTTGAGTAGCATGAGGAGCGGCCCTCGTATTCAAGGGACATGAGATTCTCAATTTACAACTTGTCAATGCATATCCTCATATTTGATCACTTTAACCTTAATCACCTAAAGATTCCTATGATAGGGGCAATGAGAGCTGAAAGCTAGTAAGTATCATAATTTTTGGGAGCTCTTTATGAGACTTGCAATCCCTGCTTCCATCTGCGAAGGGCCTTTCTTTTACTTTGTAGTTGAGTCAGTAAACCTACTCCCTTCTACCTCAGCAAGTATTTTGAGTTGTTGTGTTTCATTCATTCATATGGTGATTTATTCAATCCTGTTGCTTATGTTCTTTGTTTTGCTCACTGATTTTATCTTGATGATTACTACTTTGAAAGCTATCATTGAAAACCAGTTATTTGTGAACTCCAGCAAATTATCAACTATCCTTCGACCAAGATTTAAGTTTGCTAGTACCAATTATGATTTACTTCATGTATCTTTATTGTGTTTCCGTTACTCATTGCAAGTTGACTTATATAATAGTGAGTTGTCTTCTATTATGATCTATGTATTTGATGAATGTGATGCTTCTTGTCAGTATTCTTTTATCGACTCTTCACTCCATAAACCTGAGGCCATGTTTACTGAGCTCAGTTTCGCTTGAGGACAAGCGAAGTCTAAGCTTGGGGGGAGTTGATACGTCCATTTTGCATCACTATTCTATGTCATAATTCACTGTTATTCATTGATATATTTCGTATTGAGAGGTGATACTTATGTTATTTCATCTGTTTTTGCATGGTTGATGACTTTTGGAGCATGGACCGCTGCAGTCAGGATTCTGATGGAAAAGGTGTTGTTTGGAGGCCAAATTCGCGAAGATCAGAAAATCCGGCAAAATATACGGAAAATCATATTTTTCTAGAAGACGAAGGAAGCCAGTAGGGGGGCTGGAGATAGGCCACAGGGGGCCCACACCACCCCCTGGAGCAGGCCAGCCTAGGCCACGCCACCAGGTGGTGTGGCCGCCCTGGTCCACCACTGGCACTCCCCTCTGGCGTATATTATCCTCCCGAAATCCTAAGACTCGGGGAGCGACCACAGAAAGATTCTACCGCCTCTGCGGGAAGGAAAACACCGAGAGAGAAAGATCTCTCCGGTAGACAGATTTCTGTCGGGGGAATTCCTTCCCGGAGAGGGGAGATCGTCGCCATCAACACCACCATCAAGCTGGACTTCATCGGGATCATCACCACCATCATCATCATCAGCACCCTCATCACCATCTCCATATTGCTGTAACAATTGGGTTGAACCTTGCATAGTTCATAGGGGAAACTTTCCCGGTGTTGATTACTCTTTGTAGTTGATGCTATTGAGTGAACCATTGAATTATTGTTTATGTTCAGATTGTTATACATCATTATTCCATCTCTGATCATGATCCATATGATGTCTTGTGAGTAGTTCGTTTTGTTCTTGAGGACATGGGAGAAGTCATGTTGTTAGTAGTGGAATTGTGTTGAGAAAGATTCAATAGTTTGATATTTTAGTTGTGGTGTACTTCTTCTAGTGGTGTCATGTGAACATCGACTACATGACACTTCACCTATATGGGCCTAGAGGAATATATTGTGTATTTGGCTACTAATCCTAGGGGTTGCCGGAGTGACAGAAACCTGAACCCCCGTTAGGAAACCATTGCACAAGGGACGTAAGGGTCTTAGAGTTTAAAGTTGTGGTTAGGTTTCTACCTTAATTACTTTCTTGTACTTACGGATGTTTGCAAGGGGTAGAATCACAAGTATGTATTAGTTCTAGGAAGGTCGGTACATTAGCACAGGTTCACCCACACAACACTTAGCAAGCTAAAGAAGATTAATCAACTATATGAAGCGAAAGCACTTGGCAGTCTTCCCATGTGTCCTTGAGAACGTTTGGTCATCTTAAGTAATACAACCGGCTTGTCCTTTGCTGCATAAAGGATTGGGCCACTTGTTGCATTTATTCTTATTGTCTTTTGTTTACTTGCTTTATCAAAAACCCCTAAAAATCCGTTTGCTAAGTATTTGCAGAGAATTCCTGATCCATCCCACTAGCCAGCACCTTCTGCTCCTCGTTGGGTTCGACACTCTTACTTATCAAAAATACTGTGATACACCCCCTATACTTGTGGGTCATCAAGATCATAGGAAAGACGCGTCGATGGTGAACTATCAATAGATGAAGGCCAAACTACTTGTTGAAATAAAAGTTGAATCCGATGCCAAAACCACCACCGAAGCACGAGCTGTAGTTAAAGAGGAAGCTAATACGCTCATGAAACAGGAAAGTGATGCCTATACCGAGGTAGTAAAGGCTTGGGTACAACAAGGTTGTGTACTAAAAATGTCACAATTTACCTTCAACCTTGGTGTTCCATGAGCACCGCCAAATGCTTCTAGTGGCGATAAGAGAGAATTAGCATGTCTTACAAACTCATCATAGCAGCCCATCCATCTCTTGCAGCACCATGGCATCGCCAAGGGATGAGATAGATACCCTAACGGAAGACACACCGTGCACTCTCATCACAATGGTGAATGATGAGTTGAAGGCAGTTGCCGTAGGCAAAGTCACTCAACCTAATTAGAAGTTGTTGCACAATCATAAGATGTGAAGCAACGTGCTTTAGGTTAATGTGCATGTGATCCATGATGGTTATGAGGAGATCAATCCTCCGATTCAACCGGACCATGCAGACAACCACATGAACCTCTTAAAGTGTAGGGGTTCTTGGATGCTGGAGTGGCCAAAGGTGTACATTCGTTTGGGTGATAGTAGCAACCCACATACAAGGAGAAGTCCAACGATGCCATCTCCTCTGGGTTAGAACCTTGGGGGCCCTAGCTCTGCCCTTGCCACAATGTATGAAAATGAGTTGTTGTATGATGACACCAGTCAGTACTTGGCAGTGGACGGTGACACCAACATGTATGATAACCTTGGTTCCTTTGATTTACTTGGCATGGGTGGTGGTTGTTCTCACCAACCAGAAGGTCCATCCCAAGTAGAAGGACCATCCCAACCAGAAGGAGCCCAACCAGAAGGACCACCCCAATCAGAAGCACCACTAGTTGAACAGGTTATTCCTTAGTGTCAGAAGAGTCTATTTCATGATCATACACCGGAGAACACCTAGCAGGACACCCAACGACGGTTTTCATTTATTCCAAATAGATTTAGGAACATAGCCAAGGAATCGATGAACTGCTCAGACCCACCAGTACCCACTAAGAAGCATAGGAAGCGGTCAAAATATGACAAGGGCAAGGCCACCAATAGCAGCTAGCCAACCCCTAGCAAGCGTCAGTATGCTCGCCCTGTTGGATCCGGCAAATCATAGGGTCAAGAAGCTTAGTTACCAGTCATGCATGTCACTGGAAAGAACATCCTTCCGATGGAAAGTTATCGCACACAGCCATTGAATTAAGAATGTTGAATGACAATGTTCTCATAAGGGAGAAAGCAATGCTAAAGAAAGAAAATCTCCTCCCGGTCTTTGTTGTTCAAGAGCCATCAAATATTGATTAGAATGATAAAGGCCCCATGGAAAAATTCTACACACAATTCGATTATATCTTCAATATGATGCACATGCAGCCCATGGATGGAAGCTTTATCCGCCTATGGGCGCTCCATATGGCCCACACCATCGTCAACATCGACAAGACCAAAGGTCGCGATTGTGGACCCCAACCTTTTCAGCAGGAACAAGTTGAAGAACCTTGAAAGCTTAAAAGAAGCAAGGAAGTACCTATCAAGACTTCTCACTACCAATAAGCAAAAGACCACAATTATCCTTCTGTATGCTCCCCCTTAAGTCATTTTATCAGTCAGCTAGCTAACTAAGATTGGAATGCTTTACTCGTATATATTTTCAATTATATGATTGGTTTGTTCAACTATTTGTGCAGCGATCGCAATGTTCTCATTGTTAAGCACCCACGAAGTTGTCTGGCTTTTGTCATGGATTTAGTGAGAAGCTTGAAGAAAGACTACACTTTAGTACGTGATGTTATGGAAGAAGCTCTTTTCTACTACAGCATCCATGCAGGATGCATAACTACAAAACTTGGGAAGAAAAGCAGCTCCTTGCTAGGATTCAGTATGAATGAGCAATTCCCTTGCCTCCAGCAGCCTACTACGTCATTGCCTGGGCACAATAATATGGACGCCTACTACAATAATATGGACATCTACTACGTTATCCATCACATTAGTTAATTTTTACGTGTGATTGATACCCTTGAGTTGGGGAAAGACGTGTTGAGTTGGGGCCAACAACTAGAGAAGCTGAAAGGTGGAGGTGAGAGGGATGAGCTCTAACGCATCCAATTGAAGCTTGTAAATATCCTCAACAAAGATTTTATCAACGAAAAAGGTGTGTTCTACGGAGGTGTAGATACTCTGATGAGGGGATGGATGGCATGCGTCAAGAAGGCCATGACCCGTTGTTCAACACCTACCAGGGTGTTCTCCCATTTATCCCAAAGAATTAATTTTCGAGTGTTGTTAATGCTCGCTTGCATCAAAACTTTGTAAATCAGATTGTGTCGTTGTTTGTGTGCATCTAATATTGTTGAGCGTACAAGTTACTTAATTTGTACTTCAGTGTGTGTGAACATTCTTGCAGACTTGCTAAATTAGCTATCGAGTTTCCATCATCAATTGTTGTGTTTTAAGGTTAATTATTTCACTATATATATTACTTCTCAATACACTTTCTTGAAGCTCTACCGCGGCAGCATTTCAGCATATTTCCCTGCCACAGCAGCCCCTGCCATGGCAGGAAAATAAGACGAAATGCTATCGCGGTAGGGTAAAATGTTGTTGATGCTTAAACATTAGTGGAGTTCAAATAATACGGAACGCCACCACAACGTTCCGTACTGCTGGCGTTCAAGGCACGCACCATTACTAATACAGATATTGGTGGCGTTCAAACAGGATAGAATGCCACTAATACATGTTTTACTAGTGGTGTCCGGGCCGATACCACCACTAGCAACTACCAGTGGCATGAAGATAGTTGTGTGTGAGTTTAGTGCCACTAACCTCATATTCCAAATGCCACCAATGGGCTTTTTTCCTACTAGTGGGGCCATGATAGTGGTGCTCTGTCTTCTCCACGAAAACATGGAGAAGTAGATGAAGGAGGGAGCAGTGGGGTAGTGGTAGTACATCGACTGTTCCTGGAGCAGTGGATGAAGGCGGGAGTAGCGGAGCAGTGTTAGGATGATGACTATGCCTAGATCAATGGAGCAGTGGGAGGATGCTGCATGCTACCTCGCAGCACCAGGGTCGCCGTCACCATCAACTTTTCCGACCAGAACGATGATGTAGGTCATTTGGTTTCTACTACAATCTTGTTTATTTACCCAGATTGCTCTGGTTGTCGCTGGGTGATTTTAGGGTTTAGGAAACGTGCACTTGACATAGACAATCATCCTAGATGATGCTTCTTGTTGTCTGGTGATGCTTCTTGTTTCTTCTTGAAGTACATAATTGTACAATTTATGCACTTGATAAATCTTATCATCCTAAAACAAAATATTTCACGGTAATCTTCCATAGTGTTGGTTATCATGGTATCGATTGTAGATTTGTGATACTAACATGACATACAGTTTAGCACCCTTTGGAATTTTGTAGTCATCCATGAATTTGTATTTTGTTAATCTTAATCTTATTTCTACTTGTACTTATCAACTCTGTGTATCATAATTATGCACATGTTAGGTGTAGACTCTATGATTGTATCTTGAACATTTGATTTAATAAAAAATGTCCTTTGTCGTAAAATGTTGGAATAAATAATGAAGTTCTGTGTAGCACATATTACAATAACACTGAGTGTGACTGGAAATTAACCTCATATATATATCGAATAGCTACCGAATCACTGACTGAACACGATGACTAGTGAGTTATTAGCAGTTCCAACTTGCAAGTTGTGCTATAGTAGGGTTCTTTAGAGAATATATCAGTGGACAAAAACCTGGACGTTCATACATGTACACAGTAGATTGTAATATCTTCATGAACAGTAGGCGTTAGACTCGTGTCTTCCATTTGTGAAAAGTAGAAAGCCAAACAAGTTATATAAATTGTGGAGTGCAGATTCTTTTAGAAACGCATGGATGAATATACAAGTACTCTAGTTGGCTCTGCCAGTTCAAGTACTAGCAAGTATATTTGTGTTCTAACATTTATCTTGAAAGCTCAGAAATGCTATTTTAGTGTTGTTCTGTACTTGAACATCTTATGTTGCTTCCATACATTTTATATCCTATTGCTTGCATAGCTAAACTGAAGGTAATATTGTTGTACAAGTTTTGGCTAAACTGAACCATGCTGGTTTCCCTTGTATTTTAGTTTGTTCTTGTCATCATTTTGTAGATGATTGATCAACTGTAGTTTTCTATTTTTTTTCTGGTACCATGGAATGTTATATATGCTGCACCAATGCATTACAAGGATCAAGCTGAACTGAAACTCGTTCATATTTCAGTTTTGACTTCTGAACTAACCTGATCTAAGTTTTGATTTTATGCCAAAAATATTGATTGCTCATATACTTGTAAAAGTACTAGGCTAGATTGCTACACTTATTCACTTGTGCAGGTATTAAGCTAAATAGAATAAAGATTATTTGTACAGAAAAGCTACAATAAATTTTAGTTAAACTGGGAGTACAATGGCATTGCACACTTGTAGTACAATAACACTTGGAGTACACTTAGAGTTCAATATTCTGTTCTATAAATTAGTAGTACAATAACACTTGGAGTATCACCATAATAGCAGCATATCAATCACTTCACCCTTACATGGTATTTTGTCCACGGGCATATATTCCTTCCCTTTCCAATCCAAGCTTGTTCAAGTGACAGCTTTTATAAATATTCCGTCCTCCCTTTTTCATCACCTTAACCATACAATCATGTAGTTTGATGAAAATCATGTTGATCTTTGAAGCGTTATAAGTATCTAACTCTTCCTCATATTTGGAATTAGTTCCTCTGGCATGGGATTATGCAGTCTATTAAAGACTCGCTTAGGTATTGTGCTGTTACTATGCCTGCTTTCACTATTGTTGTTTGGCTTATGTAATTGAAAAAAGCCAAGGTCCACAATACCTAGAAAGTTTTATAGTTGCTGAATTATTCTTATTTTAAGACCATTATCAGCTATGTATAATGTGAAATCTAGATAATTTGGTAGAATATGAGTTCTAGCATTATCCTGCTATATAAAAATGGTCTCTCCAACACCATCTGTAGGCCACAATTCTTTAATAGCCGTGACCACTTTTTCTATGATATACAACCTCATGCCATCCCTATTCACATTTATTGAATTGGTTTCCAAAGTCTCTTTTTCTCTTTTATCACTTCTTCTTGCTACTAGAATTAATTTTACAAATGGACACACACCAATTTTTCTTGAAAATGTCACATTTCCTTTTATGTCCTACCTAGATATAGCTACATCGACCAGGAGCATCACCTTGCCAGTTGAGTTCTTGTTCTGAATGGATCGTACTGAATCTTCTTCCTAAGGTAGCATGTAGTATTTTATATTATTATTCATCATGTTTAACCATTTTTTATCAATATACGCACAATATTGTGCATCCTATTAAAGCTAGGACTTGTATCTCCACTTGTTGTCACATCCAACAATGATATGCAAAATTCCAATATATCCCTTTTGGTTTTTTCTCTTCCAATGGTGGATTCAAGTTGCTCGAGCGGCGTCTTATCTTGTCGATTGCGTATCTCCTGCAGAATGTTGTAGTGCTTACATAAAATGACTTAGCAATACTTCGCAGGGTTGACCTTTTATTTAAGTCAACTGTCTACATAAGGGATATATCAAAATCAATGGGTTTTCAGCCGCATCTTCCCTTCCTCTTGCTGCTGACGTGAAGCACATGACCAAGAGCTATTTGTCTCACTCCTTTCCTCCCGATTTATTGGATTATTTGTATATTCACATTTAAAATTACAACATATTTCTTGTCAGTTTTTTGAACTTCCTACCTCTAATCTTGCATACCTTCAATTTATCTTGTGCAACAATGTCGCGAACATAATAGTAGTTGACATCAATGTGCTTCGTTCACTAATGAAATATTTGATAATTAGTAAGCTTCAGCAATAGTCATATATCACAAAACATATTAATGCAAGAATTATCTCCACGGAGCTCAACAACCTTTCAACCAAACCATTTTTTTATAAGCTTTAGCAATAGTCATATATTCTGCCTCAGTTGTAGCTTGAGAAGCGGCTAGTTGCAACATTGCCTTTCAACTCATATTACATCAACCAACAGTGAAAACATAACCAGTGAGAAACCTCATCTTATCCAAGTGGACATCAAAATATGAATAAACATATACTTTGAGTCCTTCACCTGTCCTGGAAAACATAAAGGAAGCATTGGATGTGTCATGTAGGTACCCAAAATTCCAGCGAACATCTTTCCTATATTACTTACTAGGATTAGCCATGCATCGACTAAGCAAACTCATACAAATCAGGACGAGAACAAAACATGCCATACATCAAAGAAGCAACAACACTGGAATATGAACCTAGCAAAGCCAAGCCAAGTGGAGATTAGTGTGGCACAATGCAATTTTGTGCTCATTCTCATGCAGCCTAGCTAATGCCCCTTTAGAGAACTGCTAAATTCAGGATCATGAATTGACGATCAATACTGGTCCGTGCTTCACTCGGTTCGCATCATGCCGGTAGATCGATGGGCGGTACCTAGAGTAGCATAGGATCACATCATTGTGCTATGAAGACGTCTGCAGTCGTGCACCGTCTTGTGTAACCTATTGTTGGACTATGCAGGTATGAGAAGCTATCGTTTGTGTGAACACACACACAACATAACAAACTCTACCTTGAGACAAATACTATATTATAGCATGAACAACAATAATCTCCCTAAACAAACATTTTTGGCCCCACAGCCACTAGGGCTAAACAGTTATATCAACTAAACTTGAGTAAAGCTCAAACCTAGCAGCAGGACCTGGATTTGCAATCGTATCAGCGAGATTACCATGATTACTGATTTTGCATAACTTCGGTTTATCTTGTGCAACAATGTCATGGACATAATGGTACCTGTCATCAATATCCTTCTTTCTCTCATGGAAATTTGATCCGTTGTTAGGTATATAACACTTTGACTATCACATAATAGATTACCGCAAGAATTATCTCCACTCGGCCCAAGCATCCTGTGACGGGTCTCGCTCCGTTTATCAGAAGTTAGCCTCCTTTATAAATTTGGATCAGAGCATAACAAGTCGGATATGCATTCCGGTTGTCTGCGTGTCCATGTTTATCAAGCAAAATTTCTTTTAGAGTTCAGCAGCCATCTGCACAAATGTGTACTCAACCTCTCAGCAAGGCATACTTCGCTTTCTCAGCCACATGCAGTAGCTGAACCTTTTACAATAATGTGCGCCCGGTGCAAGCTAGCTTAGCATATAAAGCTTGGTGCACATGGATATATGTTTGTTCAGCCCCAACTGTACATATATAACCATAAAATGGATATACGAGTGTATTTTCTTAAACCTATATGCGTGTGTCATGCTACATGTATGCAACTACTCTTGATAATACAGTTTGCCAGCTTCGGTACAATTGAAATTGGGGTAATTAAATTATATAAGCAAGCGCGCTGGCAACGCGCAGTGCAGCTAACTAATGGTAGCTAAGACTATTTAGTTGGTTTTCCCGGGCAAACATGGAAGCCACGACCCACGACGACCTTGCAGAGGAACATTATTAGTTATCATGTTGCTGTCCATGTCAGCACGTAAATTATCGCTTGCGCCGGACGGCCTCTCGCCACCAATCCACGGAGTCGTCCCCAACAACTTGGGGATGGATTCGAGTTTACCAATGCTTGAACCCTAGTTCAGAGCAGCAATCGGCCGGACTCCATAATAATTAGGCTGTCCATCATGTGCATTAGATTTGATAAACATCCAACATGAGCTAATTAGAGAAACAAGAGAGGTTGACTTGAGCAATAATACTAGTAGGCAAGTTGATGAGGAATACCTCCCTGCTGGAATTCCAGACAGCTGGGACAGATATGTTGGCCAAGCTTGCTTACAGTACTAGCAAAGAGAATGATTATTGTGGTGCACGTTCGACCGAACATTCCGTATCTTTCATCATCAGCTGTAAGAACCACATGGTGAATACATAATTAGCTTATCAAGCAGTATATATACGGCCCTTGTTCAGTGGAATTAAAACACCCACAGCTGAGATCGAAGCATTTGATCCCTTAGCTTGAAAGCCTACGAGAAGTAATATAGCGAGCTCTAGCTTGTAGCGATCATGGCGAAGCGCAGCAATGGGAAAGGGTCTCTGTTCTTGGTCGCTGCATTGGTGGCTGTCCTCGCCGCGCAGGCGACGCTGGTGGTGGCCGTCGGGTACGCCGATGGCGACAACATCCAGAAAGTTGTGTACGAGGAAGTCATGAAGGCCAAAGCGAAGGCCCCTGGCTTCATCCGGCTAGTTTTTCATGACTGCTTTGTCAGGGTAATTATTACAGCTTTCTTTCTGCATTGCGCGGGCTAGACAATTATTTACTTACTCCCTCCGACCCATATTACTGCTTTGTCGGAGGGAGTATTTATTTCTCTATTATTCTATGATGATGATGGGTATAACAAGATAATATAACTAACGCGTGCCTTGATCATGATACCAGGGCTGCGATGCATCTGTGTTGCTGTTGAACACACCCACAAACCCTGACGGGCAGACGGAGAAGGACTCGCCATTCAACGGCGGCCTCCGGGGCATGGAGGTGATCGACATCATCAGGAACAGGCTCCTGGCGAGTGGTACCAAAATCTCCTGCGCCGACGCCATCGTGTTCGCCGCGCGCGAGGCCGCCAACATCCTAAGCAACGGCAACATCAAGTACCCCGTCGATGGGCCAGGTCGCAAGGACGGGATCGTGTCGTCGGTCCAGCACCCACCCGAATTCCTCCCGAGCCCCTCCTCCAAGTTCGCG
This sequence comes from Avena sativa, assembly GCA_916181665.1. Lineage (NCBI taxonomy): Eukaryota > Viridiplantae > Streptophyta > Magnoliopsida > Poales > Poaceae > Avena > Avena sativa. The sequence continues at coordinate 448,949,225 of OV702295.1, read as the reverse complement.
GATCTCGTGGCCAAATTCGACTTCTTCAAGTTCAGCGTGACGGACCTCGTCGCCCTCTCGAGCGCGCACTGCATCGGCATCTTCCATACGGCCATCAACGCCACCCAAGTCAACACAACGTACGCCGCCGCCGTCGCAGAGGAAATGCTGACGAGCACGGACGGCGGGGTCAAGATTAACGTCCGTGATATGGGAGCTCTTGCCAGGAACACGTCCAGGTACGAGCCCAACGGAGTGAACATGACCGCGGTGGGCGTCCTGGACAACAGCTACTTCAACGCCAACCTCCAGAACATGGTGCCCTTCGGCTCCGACTTTGAGCTCACCCAGAACGCCACCGCGTTAAAGCTGATGAACGACTACAAGAAGGACGCAAACCTGTGGAAGCTAGCCTTCCAGGCCGCCATGACCAAGCTCAGCAACACCCTCAAGGCCCAGGGGCCACTTTACGAGGAAGGGTATAGGATGAAATGCAACGCCACCAACTATGCCTCCTACCCTCGTCCTAAAGCCTAGAGTGCGCGGGCAAACATTTCAAGGGGGCAACACTTCTTGCACCAACGACGTTTAATCATTTATTATTAGTCTTCTAATTTCCTTATTTTTGCTGTATTATATACGCCTTTTGATGTTGATTTTATTCTTTCCAGTTATACATTTTTTTGCATAAAAGGGTAATATACTAATGGGACATTTACGACTATGGCATTAGTTCGCTCCGATATTATAACTGTGTCACTACTATCCTCGATTTGTAGCAACACCATCAGAAATCGCAGACTTCTTACGTCAGTGCTCCTGGCTCCGTCTGTTGTCGTCTGCCGCCATCCGTAGTTACGACGGACTAGGTTGCCTTCTGGTTGACTCGTTTCCTGACATGTGGGTCCAATCTTGCTTAGTTGTCGCATGTTTACCTCGTTTACTGATATGTGGGTTTACCCGTTTTCTGATATGTGGGTTCAGTCCGGCTTAGTTACCGTCTGCTTGCCTCGTTTATGGGTTCAGTATGGTTCACTCATTTACATGGCATGTTTTCTTACTGGTGGGCCCTGCCACCTCCACTGTCGATGACGCGCATCCCAGGTTGGAGAATAAGTGCCCCCCATTATTGTGCGATTTTGCATATTTTTTCGCTCCCAGCTCCGCCCCGCTCCACTGCTCTGGTCCTCCCTGTATCACTCCGTTCCGTCGTTCAACACTCTCGTCCTCCCCTTGGGTCATCTTCCTACCGCCCTCCCCTCCCTGTCCTATCTCATTGCCATGTCTCCTTGATGTCGTCCCCTCCCAGGCGCGTTTGGAAATGAAAAGCGTGAGGCAGGCGTTGGGTTCTCACCCAACGATGGTGGCTATGATTCGGATCCCGCCCGGAGATGGATCATGCACGGTCGGAGAACGCGGATATGTGTCCTATGCAGCTGGAGAGCACAAAGATGGATCCTTCAAGGATGGAGAGTAGGGAGAAGGACGAAACAGGGAAAGAGGATGCGGGGTACAAAGCTTTGGAGGTCTGGATCCCGGTGAACACGTCGTACGTCCTCCCTGAAAGGTAAGAAATATAATTTTTTCTCTACATTTTCCAATTAGCGTTTATAGTCCCCTGGTGATGGTGAATATATGTGTGGTAATCATAGGACGCCCGTCGTATCTGGGATTTTGTTGAAACCTTTTCTGACGGTAAAATTACAGTTACCAATGGTTTTGATTATTGGCTGACAGTAGACGCAGAGGATCTAACTCTAAGTGACTTGCACACATGGAATTTGGTAAGTTTTCTATTCGCCAGCACGAGGAATTCGTAAGCAGGTACTATGACACAAATTCATAGACTTTCTGCGACATTAGGACTAAGGAGTCCTTGGCCATGATGTGGGGGTAAAGACCTCAGCACGAGGACTGTGCTGATGTATGTGTGATGCATGTAAAATGCATACATGAACTTTGTAGTTTGTTAACATGTTTTTCCACATATTTGCATCATATATAATGTTATATCCCTGTTTTATATTGATTTTTGGAGATTTACAAATGATCCCCTTTATTTTGGTTATAACCCTATAGGATAGAAAAATCTTATTTTTAATGTTTTAGGACCTATACAAAGTTAAATGGACCTACACTTTTGGGAATGCCAATATTTATCGTGGCAATGCCCGTTAGGCAATGCCCAGTGGCGCACTACCTGCTCGCGGGAAAAAACTAGGCCGCCATCGCCGACACCACGCGGGCAATGCCCGGTGGCGCACTACCTGCTCGCGGGAAAAAACTAGGCCGCCATCGCCGACACCACGCGGGCAATGCCCGGTGGCGCACGCCGGCGGCAGCGGGAGGGGGGCAGGGAGGGAGGGCGCTGGACAGTACGCGAGTAGCCCCCGGGCGCCTCACTCGGGAAGGCGACGCGCGTTCTGTTTCGTTTCGGTTCTCTATGTTTGCAATTCGCATCATCTTGATACAGATGCATGCTAAATTCTTAACTAGGTACATACGAATATAGATAAAGTTTGAGCCATTAATATAAACCGGAGAAAGTCTTTGACATTGTTCGTACACTTTTTCAAAGTGAATTTATACCCTATTCAACAACACGAATTTAACAATGTTTCTACTTGATATTCAAAAGGGCAACCACGCACGTGGTATACATATCCGGCCATCGATACTCGGAACACACACATATATAGCCAAAAATAATAATCAACATGAAATATTTTGAATTCCAAAGTTTAGGAAATGAAGGAAAAACAAACCAGCAAAAAATAATTGAATGCCGCGGGTGCATGTTCTGTCTCTCGTTCAAGCCTTGGCGCGCGCCCTCTAGGGTGTGGCGGGGTAGGACATGAGGTTGGTGGCAGTGCATTTCACCCTGCTCCCTTCCTCCCAAATAGGGCCCTCGCACTACCGGAAATCGAGATTTTGTTGGATATTTTTTACTTTGCCGAGTGTTTAATTCCCGGACACTCGGCAAACATCTCTTTACCGTGTATCGTACATATGACACTCGGCAAAAAGGTCATTCACAGCAAAGACACCTCTTTGCCGTGTATGCACAGAGAAAACACCAGGTAAAGAAGCACATACACGGTAACGTTCGTACAAACACTCGGCAAAAGATGGATACACGGCAAACCGTCCTGCCACGTGTATTCCCCGCCCGCGGTTGACGGCGCAGCTTACGGCGTTACAGTTTACCTAGTGTCGGCAAAAGTATACACAGTAAAAGTACGCGCCAAATTTCTTCTCCCGCGCGCACCAAAAAACATAGCGTTTGAAACACCCCACTTTGCTGTGTGTTAGTCTACAACACTCGGTAAAGAGGTAATTTGCTGTGTGTTAGTCTACAACACTCGGTAAAGAGCTTTTGCCGAGTGTTTACGTCAGGTACACGGTAAAGTAGTAACAAAATGGGATTTGGGCTGAGGTGGGTCTATGTTGAAATTAGCTAGGCTCAAGCCTCGCTAAACTTGAAGGTTTCACATGGTTTGAATTTCTTATGCCCGTTTCAAACTAGGCCTACAGATCAGGGTTTCGCAACAAACCGCGCTCCGGGGCATCGGAATACCTCAAGGACCTGCATGTGGCCCTAGCACATGCATGAGAGTGTGGTGCTATGTTGAAACATACAAAACCTACTAGTCTCCGGGTGTGCTTGCATGTGTCCTCCCTCGCATGCATGCGCTCTAACCTAGAAGCGAAGGTTCTGAACTTGTATAAGGGGGAAAGTCCCTGTTCCGATGAAACTGGGTAGGATAGTGCCCCACCTTGTGAACCAACATGTTTTTACTTTTTCCTATGACCTAAACAAACACAAAACAAGAGAGAGTTATGCCGGACTACCCCCATCAGAAGAATGTCTAGGGGGGTAGACGATCTGAGGCCCGCAAATTAGGGTTCCACAGCAAACCGTGCTCCGGGGCATCGGAATATCTCAAGGACCTGCATGTGGCCCTAGCACATGCATGAGAGTGTGGTGCTATGTTGAAACATACAAAACCTACGAGTCTCCGGGTGCTTGCATGTGTCCCCCCTCGCATGCATGCGCTCTAACCTAGAAGCGAAGGTTCTGAACTTGTATAAGGGGGAAAGTCCCTGTTCCGATGAAACCGGGTAGGATAGTGCCCCACCTTGTGAACCAACATGGTTTTACTTTTTCCTATGACCTAAACAAACACAAAACAAGAGAGAGTTATGCCGGGCTACCCCCATCAGAAGAATGTCTAGGGGGTAGACGATCCGAGGCCCGCACATCAGGGTTCCGCAGCAAACCGCGCTCCGGGGCATCGGAATATCTCAAGGACCTGCATGTGGCCCTAGCACATGCATGAGAGTGTGGTGCTATGTTGAAACATACAAAACCTACGAGTCTCCGGGTGCTTGCATGTGTCCCCCCTCGCATGCATGCGCTCTAACCTAGAAGCGAAGGTTCTGAACTTGTATAAGGGGGAAAGTCCCTGTTCCGATGAAACCGGGTAGCATAGTGCCCCACCTTGTGAACCAACATGGTTTTACTTTTTCCTATGACCTAAACAAACACAAAAGAAGAGAGAGTTATGCCGGGCTACCCCCATCAGAAGAATGTCTAGGGGGGTAGACGATCTGAGGCCCGCACATCAGGGTTCCGCAGCAAACCGCGCTCCGGGGCATCGGAATATCTCAAGGACCTGCATGTGGCCCTAGCACATGCATGAGAGTGTGGTGCTATGTTGAAACATACAAAACCTACTAGTCTCAGGGTGCTTGCATGTGTCTCCCCTCGCATGCATGCGCTCTAACCTAGAAGCGAAGGTTCTAGACTTGTATAAAGGGGAAACTCCCCGTTCCTGTGAAACTGGGTAGGATAGTGCCCCACCTTGTGAACCAACATGGTTTTACGTCATCCTATGACCTAAACAAACACAAAACAAGAGGGATCTATGCCGGGCTACCCCATCATAAGAATGTCTCGGGGGGTAGACGATCCGAGGCCCGCACATCAGGGTTCCGCAGCAAACCGCGCTCCGGGGCATCGGAATATCTCAAGGACCTGCATGTGGCCCTAGCACATGCATGAGAGTGTGGTGCTATGTTGAAACATACAAAACCTACGAGTCTCCGGGTGCTTGCATGTGTCCCCCCTCGCATGCATGCGCTCTAACCTAGAAGCAAAGGTTCTGAACTTGTATAAGGGGGAAAGTCCCTGTTCCGATGAAACCGGGTAGGATAGTGCCCCACCTTGTGAACCAACATGGTTTTACATTATCCTATGACCTAAACAAACACAAAACAAGAGAGAGTTATGCCGGGCTACCCCCATCAGAAGAATGTCTAGGGGGTAGACGATTCGAGGCCCGCACATCAGGGTTCCGCAGCAAACCGCGCTTCGGGGCATCGGAATACCTCAAGGACCTGCATGTGGCCCTAGCACATGCATGAGAGTGTGGTGCTATGTTGAAACATACAAAACCTACTAGTCTCAGGGTGCTTGCATGTGTCTCCCCTCGCATGCATGCGCTCTAACCTAGAAGCGAAGGTTCTAGACTTGTATAAAGGGGAAACTCCCCGTTCCTGTGAAACTGGGTAGGATAGTGCCCCACCTTGTGAACCAACATGGTTTTACGTCATCCTATGACCTAAACAATCACAAAACAAGAGGGATCTATGCCGGGCTACCCCATCATAAGAATGTCTAGGGGGTAGACGATCCGAGGCCCGCACATCAGGGTTCCGCAGCAAACCGCGCTCCGGGGCATCAGAATACCTCAAGGGCCTGTTCTGGTGAAACCGGGTAGGATACTGCCTCACCTTGTGAACCAACATGGTTTCACATCATCCTATGACCTAAACAAACACAAAACAAGAGAGATCTATGCCGGGCTACCCCATCAGAAGAATGTCTAGGGGGTAGACGATTCGAGGCTCGTAGATCAGGGTTCCGTAGCAAGCCGCGTTTCAGGGCATCGGAATACCTCAAAGACCTACATGTGGCCTTAGAACATGCATGAAAGTGTCGTGCTATGTTGAAACATACAAAACCTACTAGTCTCCGGATGCTTGCATGTGTCCTCCATCGCATACATGCGCTCTACCCGTAGTTTAAATCGGACCCACGTCATGCCGATTCGGCAGGAAAAATGAAAAATGGAAAATGAAAAAATCATGAGTATTATATATTGTACCCTTGATACAAAAATTGATTACTATATATACCCTTGAAAAATATCATAAACTTTGATGACAAGAATGCCTACACTTTGATACTCCCTCCGACCTATATTAGTTGACTCAAATTTGTCTAGATTTGAAGAATATAAACACTATTTAATATATAGGTTCATCTAAATTTTGACAAATCCAATTCAAATAATATGGATGGAAGAAAGTAAATAAATTGTATTTATATCGGGCTGTTTTGGTGGTACGGACCATGTGTTTGCCGTGTGTCTTGGACATGAATACACGGCAAAGAAAGGAAAATGACCTAGATCGAGAATACACGGTCAAGTCCAAATCGCAAGCATACGCTGGTAAAAAAAAATCCAAATCCAACACGCACTCTCCCTCTGTCGCCCATCCTCTCCCCCTGCGTGCCGCCGCCGCTCCCTACTCCGGACTGCCGCCGCTGCGCTGCTCGGGACCGCCGAGGCCGTGCTGCTCGTGACCGCCGCCGCCGCACTGCTCTGGACCGCCGCCGCCGCGCTGCTCCGGACCGCCGCCTCCAATGGCTCCCGGGTAAGCACCCGCCGCCGCCCTGCTCGGCCCACCGCCCCGCAGCTGGGGACGCCCGCTCGGGCCTCTACTCCGGCCGGCCCTGGCCCCTGCTCCGGCGTCGACCTCTCCTCTGCCCGTACCGCCAACTCCCCGCTGGACCAGGAGCTACACCACCAAGGGCCATCATCAGGAAGAGAACCAGGAGCTCCACCGCTCGGGTGAGTTTCCAGATTTTGTCTATTGAATAATTCATGCAAATTTGTTTGAACTAGAATAAAGGAAAATTTTAAAGAATAAAGGAAACAAGAAGAATTAAATAAGAAGGATAAGAGGACTGGTTTATGCAGTATATAATCATACCCTCTGTAAGAAAGCATAAACACATTGCACTGCAGCCGCTGCATCATTAGTCGGACACATTCCAAACGATATGCAATGTCTGTAAGGAGTAAAGGTTTTTAACAGAATAAAAAACTTGAGAACACGATTCATCAATTAGGTATAATCACTCATTTTCATGTCTGTGAGAAGAAATTCAGGATACTGCCGGCGTTTTCTTGGAAGAACAGAATGGTTGGACCTGCATCAGGAAAACACTATGAAACAAACAACAATGTGGAAAAGACTGAAGACTGAGCATAGTTCCTAAGCATATATAACATATCAAGTTCATGCGATAATAGTGATATTAGGATGAAGCTCAGAACATGATTTTGCGTGTTAAATTGCATCTCAGAACACTTATGCTCTAGTATATTAAGCATCACGAATAGCTAGTCATAAAACAATATCAGGGCTGAAACTTCTCTTCCTAACCTAACTAATAAAAAAACTCCAGCAAAGTATAGACAAGAAGAACTGTGTGTCTCATTTAATTCACAGAGAAGATCAGCTAGAGTAGTAGAAACTGCTAGATAGGGGCAGTAATGCAGCACCCAGTCTCACTTCAGTCGTTATAAGCTCATGCATGTGTGTAAACTTTAGTATGGCAGCCTGTCCGGTTGCAAATTTGGGGCAAAGAAATAATCAAATATGAGTGGGTACTACATGCATTTTCACACAAACGCTCTAATCTGAATCTGAAGCTACTTTATGAGCCAAACACTATTTTGGCTGCTCTAGAGCACTTTGGTGGAGTGGAGTTTAGAGTTGAAGTGGAGTGGAGCTCTCCCAAACACACCCTAAGTACTGATTATTTGAAAGAAACATCAGATGTGCATGTGTTTATTTGCTTAAACTAGCTCTACCTATTGTATTAACATATGTACAATAGCATTGCATTTACCTTGACAAAAAAATCATGGGTGTTTAAATTTCTGATTTCAAAACGCAGCTCTGCTTCGTCGAGGCAATGCTTCGAGTTTGACACCAGGACCGGAGTCGCAGGGCTTCTTCAAGGAGCATCTCGGATATTTCTCGACGATTAGATCACGTTTCAAGGGTAAAATTCATTCACGTCTCTTGTACTTAATGTGGGTAGGTTTATTTCTGGTCTAGATAACCAAGTCAGTCACGATACCTAGGCGTCTCCCGTTCGAAAGGGTTACGCAAATAAATATGCATTAAATTGCATATTTATAGCCGTAACTCTTTCGGATTGTCCACGTTTTTGGACAACCCGAGGATGTGTAGATTGGGTATGTTTTCCATGCTTTGCTCTGCTCCGAGACCGGATTTTGGTGGCGCCTCCCCGTTGTTCTCCGGATGCACATCCTCTCGGCTTTTTTGCCGAAACGTGTATCGGGAGAACAGCGGGGAGGTGCTGCCGAAATTCTGTCTTGGTTCAGGGTATAGCATGGAGAACATATCCAATCTACACATCTTCAGGTGGGATTAGGTCCTTTACCTATTAGAGAGAGATATAGGTGGATGCATGACGTAAAACATGATTTTGCTCGAATTAAATGGACTAAAAATTTGTAAATTAAATGCATTATATGCTTGTTTTGGTACTTCGTAGAGGATGGAGAATCGTCGTGCCTGGATGTACAATGGCCGACTCAGTCAGGCGAAAATGACCACAGAATGGAAGGAAAAGACCAACAAGTTCTTGGAAGCAGCGTTTGATGGCACTAGTAGAGCTTTTTGTCCGTGCAAAATCTGTCATAACAAGAATCGATTGACAAAGACACAAGTGGGTGAACACCTTTGCAAAAATGGGTTCACGCCAATGTACACCACTTGGGATTTCCATGGCGAGTCAAAATCAAAACGTGCGAGAAATGATGTTGATGAGGTCACTTGTTGCCAAAGACCATGTACGAGGCGAACAAAATCCTCTCTGGACTTAAGATGTCATACGAGCAGATAGACGCTTGTCCAAAGGGATGCATGTTATTTAGGAAAGAACATGAGAAATCAAAATATTGTGTCAAGTGCAAATCATCTAGGTATATGGAGGTTGACACTGGTGATGGTCAGAAGCGCCAGACTGGGGTTGCCCAAAAGATCCTTCGGTATCTTCCATTCATACCAAGGATCCAACGGCTCTTTATGAACGTGGAAACTGCCCAACAGATGAGATGGCCCACACTAGGCAAAAGAAGTAATCCAGAAAAGATGATACATCCATCAGATGGTTCAGCATGGAAGAACTTCGCTAAAAAGTACCCAAAGGAAGCGGGCAACGAGAGGAGTGTAGCAATTGGGATATCAACTGATGGGTTCAATCCCTTTGGTATGACGGCTGCAACATACAGTTGTTGGCCCGTGTTTGTTATTCCCATGAATCTCCCCCCGGTATCTGCATGCAAAGACAACACATGTTCATGTCAATGATAATCCCAGGGCCAAAATACCCGGGGAAAAATATGAGCGTGTACATGGAACCCTTGGTGGATGATCTGTTTGATGCGTGGAAGGATGGGGTGCGGACATACGATGTCGTAACCTACTGGAAAGACGTAAGTGGTTCTAAATTGTGCAACATATTAATATTGTCTTGCCATTGTTCAACGTTTTGATTATATCTTTCTATTTTTCAACATATTGACCTTGTCTTTCCATTTTTCAACATATTGATCTTGTCTTATCATTTTTCAACATATTGATCTAGTCTTTCCATTTTCAACATATTGATCTTGTCTTTCTATTTTGCAGGAGCTTCGAGTGGTTGGGACCCCAGAAGCCCAAACACGCCTATGGTGGCATCATTGGATGTCTTATTCGGGACTATGTGGAAGCTCACATGGATGCGATGCGTCGGCGTGAGATGTTGGGTGAAGGAACACACCGTCAAGGCAACCTCACCATCACTGGCGTCATCCAGAAAAGGGTGAGCCAATCCGGTAATTTATTTATTCCCACCACTTTATTCTATATGTGTGATTGTATATTTTATTTATCTTAATTCTTTCTCTTGCAGAAACTTGACACAGGCGAGGACATCACTCACTTTCAGGCTTTCTGTTCTACCCGGGAGGTGAAGAAACCCGAGGAGGGGAAGTCAAAGTGGATGACCCTAGGATCCGAGCTGAGGGTTGGAAAATACGAGACAAAGTACAAGGAGTCGCATGGCGAGAACTCAAACCCGCTCACGGAGCCCTTCGACCCTGAGGTTGCTATGCTAGCAGGAGACGGCAAGAAGAATGGTCGATTATATGTTGCTGACGGTTGCGTCCCTGAGATCTCCATTCCATCTAAGAGGCAACTCTACGGTAGAGGGAAGGGCTCGCGTATAGAGACGCGCCCACAACCTTCACAGGTCATGTATAGCAGGATGCAGGTATGGTCCTCTTCATTGATCATACAATAATTGATTATATGTTTGCATTATAACGATGATGATGAAATTGTGATAACACTATGTAGGCTCAACTAGAGGAGGATCGCCGACAGCGAGAGGAGGCTGAGCAAAAGGTTCTCCAAATGCAGGAGATGTGGGTTGAGCAACAACGGGCAATGCATGCTAGGTTCGAAGCCTATGATGCGCAATTTAATGTGAGTTTTTTCCCATAAGACTGGATGGCTAACTCCATTCAACTTGTAAAACTTACCTTCTGAAATTGCATTTACAGCTCTTAGCTTCTGCGAATGGCACAGCTCCTCCTGTTCTTCCTCCTTTGCCTTCGATGAACTTCCAATTTGTAAGCCGTGTTGCATCTATTCAGTAGTCCATCTTATTATCACATGTTTACCGTCTCATAACCGTTTACCATGTTTTATAGGGAATGCCTTCGGCCGGATCCAACAACAAGCCGACCCCTCCGGAGGATGAAAGCCCTGTGACTCCTGCCACTCCGAGCGTGCCCATGCCGACTCTGGACAACCCGAATATTAGGAGGCAACTTTGTGAGTTCCCACACTCTTCGTCAATTTCTTGTTTGTATACATCTTGTGTCAAATTATACCAAGTCATTACCATATAGCTACATAGATACCAAGTTTTATGGTTGTTCCAAATATACCCTTGTTAGAATCAAATGTCAATATTCTTCAGAGAATCATCTTACCATATACATACCAAGTCCATATAGCTACATAGATAACAAATTTGAATTTGCTTGTGCAAAACTATACCTTGTTAGAATCATGTCAATATTCTTACCATATAGCTACATAGATAATAAATTACAATTATGCTAGTGCTAAATTTACCTTATTAGTATCATGTAAATATGTTTGTTAGAATCATCTTACCATATAGCTATATATATACGTAGTTTGAACTTTGTAAGATTGCATCATTTTTACTCGTGCTTGTGTGTTTTGCACTTTGTAGGATTACATCAAGGAAGCCTATGTTGTGGCGGAACATGGTCGCCGTTGATGGAGATATGTACCACATGCTAGAGGACTTGTGTGCCACTTGGTTGTGTTGATGGATATGTGAACTTGAATTCAAGTGTTTGTTAAACTTGTGAACTTTGTATGCATGTTTGATGTACTAGTGCACTTGTGAACCTATTATGTGAATTCTTGCTGTGATATATGTCTGTTGTGATATATGTTTGATTTACTAGTGCACTTGAATTATGTTTGTCCAGATTTGTTTTGAAATGCAGGGTACAATAAAAAACAGCATAAACCTGCCAAATTTTTGTGGACTTTGCCGTGTATCCCAGAAAAAACACTCGGCAAAGAGTGCGTAATTTGCCGTGTATGGCAGACAGCACACTCGGCAAAGAGTAAGTCTATGCCGTGTATTGCCATAAGAGAAACTCGGCAAAGAGTAAGTATTTGCCGGGTATCCCAGTAAAAACACTCGGTAAAGAGTGCGTAATTTGCCGTGTATGTCAAGCAGTACACTCGACAAAGAGTAAGTATTTGCCATGTATCCCAGGAAAAACACTCGGTATAGAGTGCGTAATTTGCCGTGTATGTCAGGCAGTACACTCGGCAAAGGCTTGACGCCGTCTACAGCGGACGCGCCGTGAACGCATTATTTTACCGAGTGTGTGGCTGATAGACACTCGGCAAACACATTTGCCGAGTATCCGGGAGTTAAACACTCGGCAAAGCCGTGTTTACTGGCGGGGTGTACGCTGTGAACTCTTTACCGAGTGTAAATACACAGCAAATGTTTGCCGAGTGTATTTTGGCCTTTGCTGTGTATTTTAGCCTTTGCTGTCTAGATAACCAAGTCAGTCACGATACCTAGACGTCTCCCGTTCGAAAGGGTTACGCAAATAAATATGCATTAAATTGCATATTTATAGCCGTAACTCTTTCGGATTGTCCACGTTTTTGGACAACCCGAGGATGTGTAGATTGGGTATGTTTTCCATGCTTTGCTCTGCTCCGAGACCGGATTTTGGTGGCGCATCCCTGTTGTTCTCCGGATGCACATCCTCTCGGCTTTTTTGCCGAAACGTGTATCGGGAGAACAGCGGGGAGGTGCTGCCGAAATTCTGTCTTGGTTCAGGGTATAGCATGGAGAACATATCCAATCTACACATCTTCAGGTGGGATTAGGTCCTTTACCTATTAGAGAGATATATAGGTGGATGCATGCCGTAAAACATGATTTTGCTCGAATTAAATGGACTAAAAATTTGTAAATTAAATGCATTATATGCTTGTTTTGGTACTTCGTAGAGGATGGAGAATCGTCGTGCCTGGATGTACAATGGCCGACTCAGTCAGGTGAAAATGACCACAGAATGGAAGGAAAAGACCAACAAGTTCTTGGAAGCAGCGTTTGATGGCACTAGTAGAGCTTTTTGTCCGTGCAAAATCTGTCATAACAAGAATCGATTGACAAAGACACAAGTGGGTGAACACCTTTGCAAAAATGGGTTCACGCCAATGTACACCTCTTGGGATTTCCATGGCGAGTCAAAATCAAAACGTGCGAGAAATGATGTTGATGAGGTCACTTGTTGCCAAAGACCATGTACGAGGCGAACAAAATCCTCTCTGGACTTAAGATGTCATACGAGCAGATAGACGCTTGTCCAAAGGGATGCATGTTATTTAGGAAAGAACATGAGAAATCAAAATATTGTGTCAAGTGCAAATCATCTAGGTATATGGAGGTTGACACTGGTGATGGTCAGAAGCGCCAGACTAGGGTTGCCCAAAAGATCCTTCGGTATCTTCCATTCATACCAAGGATCCAACGGCTCTTTATGAACGTGGAAACTGCCCAACAGATGAGATGGCCCACACTAGGCAAAAGAAGTAATACAGAAAAGATGATACATCCATCAGATGGTTCAGCATGGAAGAACTTCGCTAAAAAGTACCCAAAGGAAGCGGGCAACGAGAGGAGTGTAGCAATTGGGATATCAACTGATGGGTTCAATCCCTTTGGTATGACGGCTGCAACATACAGTTGTTGGCCCGTGTTTGTTATTCCCATGAATCTCCCCTGGTATCTGCATGCAAAGACAACACATGTTCGTGTCAATGATAATCCCAGGGCCAAAATACCCAGGGGAAAAATATGAGCGTGTACATGGAACCCTTGGTGGATGATCTGTTTGATGCGTGGAAGGATGGGGTGCGGACATACGATGCCGTAACCTACTGGAAAGACGTAAGTGGTTCTAAATTGTGCAACATATTAATATTGTCTTGCCATTGTTCAACGTTTTGATTATATCTTTCTATTTTTCAACATATTGACCTTGTCTTTCCATTTTTCAACATATTGATCTTGTCTTATCATTTTTCAACATATTGATCTAGTCTTTCCATTTTCAACATATTGATCTTGTCTTTCTATTTTGTAGGAGCTTCGAGTGGTTGGGACCCCAGAAGCCCAAACGCGCCTATGGTGGCATCATTGGATGCCTTATTCGGGACTATGTGGAAGCTCACATGGATGCGATGCGTCGGCGTGAGATGTTGGGTGAAGGAACACACCGTCAAGGCAACCTCAACATCACTGGCGTCATCTAGAAAAGGGTGAGCCAATCCGTAATTTATTTATTCCCACCACTTTATTCTATATGTGTGATTGTATATTTTATTTATGTTAATTCTTTCTCTTGCAGAAACTTGACACAGGCGAGGACATCACTCACTTTCAGGCTTTCTGTTCTACCCGGGAGGTGAAGAAACCTATACAAAGTTAAATGGACCTACACTTTTGGGAATGCCAATATTTATCGTGGCAATGCCCGTTGGGCAATGCCCAGTGGCGCACTACCTGCTCGCGGGAAAAAACTAGGCCGCCATCGCCGACACCACGCGGGCAATGCCCGGTGGCGCACTACCTGCTCGCGGGAAAAAACTAGGCCGCCATCGCCGACACCACGCGGGCAATGCCCGGTGGCGCACGCCGGCGGCAGCGGGAGGGGGGCAGGGAGGGAGGGCGCTGGATAGTACGCGAGTAGCCCCCGGGCGCCTCACTCGGGAAGGCGACGCGCGTTCTGTTTCGTTTCGGTTCTCTATGTTTGCAATTCACATCATCTTGATACAGATGCATGCTAAATTCTTAACTAGGTACATACGAATATAGATAAAGTTTGAGCCATTAATATAAACCGGAGAAAGTCTTTGACATTGTTCGTACACTTTTTCAAAGTGAATTTATACCTTATTCAACAACACGAATTTAACAATGTTTCTACTTGATATTCAAAAGGGCAACCACGCACGTGGTATACATATCCGGCCATCGATACTCGGAACACACACATATATAGCCAAAAATAATAATCAACATGAAATATTTTGAATTCCAAAGTTTAGGAAATGAAGGAAAAACAAACCAACAAAAAATAATTGAATGCCGCGGGTGCATGTTCTGTCTCTCGTTCAAGTCTTGGCGCGCGCCCTCTAGGGTGTGGCGGGGTAGGACATGAGGTTGGTGGCAGTGCATTTCACCCTGCTCCCTTCCTCCCAAATAGGGCCCTCGGCATCAGTGATCTCGAGGCTGCTGAGCTTGGTCATGGCTGCGCTGAAGTCATCCTCCCACAAGCCTGGTGTCGTCATGTATTTGCCCATCAGGTCGTTCGCGGCAGTGTTCGTCCTGAGCTCCCAGTCGGACTTGAAGCGCACCATGTTCTGGAGGTTGGCATTGTAGAAGCTGTTGTCCAAGGTGCCTATCGCCGCCATGTTCACCTGGTTGGGGGTGTAGCGGGACTTTTTCAGGGCTTCTTTCCCCATGTCGCGGATGTTCATAATGAATGTACCAGTCGGCGTCCATTCGGATGTGATGAGGCGCTGGTACGACGAGTCGATCTCGCTCAATGGGGCAGTCCTGCGGTCAGCGAAGGACATCCCGTTGGTGACCCCGATGCAGTGCGCGCCTGTGAGGGCGACGAGCTCGGGCTCGCTGAAGCCCTTGTTACGGAACACGGTCGACAGCTGGGCGAAGGTGAACATAGGGCCCGGGAGGAATGCGCCCGGGTCCTCGGCCGACGACTTGACCCCATCCCTACGGCCTGGCCCGTTGATCGGGTATGCGATCTTGCCGTTGCTCACGACTTTGGCGGCCTCGCGCGCCGCGAACTGGACCGCGTCGGCGCAGGAGACGATGATGTTCTGCTCCTTGAGCTTGGTCCTGATTATCTCGATCACCTCCATGCCGCGCAGGCCTCCGTTGCTCGGCGACGCCTTCTCCGTCTTCCCAGCAAGCGTCGGGTTAGTAGTGTTATGGGGCGTGCTGTCCAGCATCACGGATCCGTCACAACCCTGATCGATGTTATCAGAAGAGCACGCATGCATTAGTTAATCTGGTTATAATGGCCTAGCTAGCTACGATGATCAGACGATCAGTTACATATGAACAAAATTGCTTTGGCCTCAGCTATTGTTCTATGATGAACTGAAATAAACTGGACACGGGGAAGAGAGAATGCCAAAAGCTGGTATGATTACCCTGACAAAGCAGTCGTGGAAGGCGAGGCGAATGAGGCCTGCAGCGAGGGCTCTGAACTTGGCAACTTCGGTATTCACAATTCCCTCGATGGTACTGTTGTATCCACCGTCGACGACGGCTGCCGCTGGCCTCACCTGCGCGGAGAGGAGGACCATGACAGCAGCCAAGGCGGCTACCAGGAAGACAGACCCTTTCTCGTTGCACTTCGCCATGTGATCACCACCTCTCTAAGTTCAGCTCCAACTCTTTGCCGCAGACTAGGGCTAGGAAGCTATGTTAGTTGTTCTTGGGGAATTGCTGGGTACAGATCAAATGCTTTGATCTCAGCTGGTTGATGGTTTCGTTTCGGTGAGCAAGCCGCGTATATATACTGCTTAAAGGTATTAGTTATCTATGCACCATATGATAACGCGCATCGGATAATTAAAGACATGGAATTGTCGGTCGAACGTGCAGTGCACCACAATTATGCTCTTAGTACTCTTCATCATCTCCTATCAAATTAACTGACGTGCTGACCTGCCCGGCTCGGCCTAGTTAATGCTTGGTCAACATATGTCCGAGCTGTCTGGAATTGCAGTAGCTAGGGCGGGATTTCTCATCAACTTGCCTAGTTGTTTCTCAAGTCAATCTGTCTAGTTTCTCCAATCAAATTAACTAACATGACGAGCTCCCCGGCGCAAGCTTGGTCAACATATTACACACTGTATGTCTCAGCTGTCTCGAATGTTTGTCTAATTTAGTCAATCTCTCTTGTTTCTCTAATTAACTCATGTTGGATGTTTATCAAATCTAATGCAAACGATGGAGTACCTAATTATTATGGAGTCCGGCCGATTCCAGCTCTGAACTTGTGTTCATGCGTTGCTAAACTAGAAAAGAGACAGATCTATCGCCAAGTTGTTGGGCACGACTACGTTGATTGGTGGCAAGAGGCCGTCTACTCCGTCCCATCCGCCCTGCGCAAAGGTTGATTTACGTTCTGACATGGACTGCAATAGTTCACTTAGGTAGTTAACATGATAACTCTAACTAAAGGTTTCACTATTCATCTAGCACTCTTGCTTCGGTACCCCCCCCCCTCCCCTAGGGAATCGTTCGTTTAGGGAATAACCGGTTTTTCGGTGGTTACGGATTTGTTCCGGATCGGTAGTTTGTTTTAATCCGTATGCGTACTTTGCTGAGCAAAATACGGAGACCGAACAGTCGGTTCACATGAAGGAACCATCGCCTCCGTCCCCATCCTCTTTCTCGCCCAAATATTCTCCGATCTACTGCGGCTACACGAGAGGAGGCCACCTCTTGTTCTCCTTCCGTCCGCGTCTTAGGGTTTGTTCAGGAGATGCGGTTCGATCAAGATCGGAGGCACATGATGCAGGCAGTATTGGCAACGATCGAGATGCTACATGGAACGGCATTTGCTTCAGAACCGCACGTGGGAGCGGCAAATCTTTTTTCACTACCCACGACAGGTACGTAACGCCTTAGATATGTACACCGGTAAAAAAAAGGCCTAGACCGGTTCCTAATCTAACCCGAAAACCACCCTTGAACCCCGAAAGCCGGTTTTTCCATCAACATTTTCCCTTGGGGGGGGGAGGGGGGGGGTAAGCCTCTTCATCTAGTCTTCCATGTCTCCTAGCTTCGCCAAGCTTTAATTTGGCTTCTACAACCTGGGAAGATCGGGAAGAACTACAATCTCCTGTCCCAAGAACACTAGCTTGGGGGCAAGCTTGTTTGCAAGGACAGGGATGTCAGGGTACCTACTAGGAGAACTACTGCAACTACGGTCGACACAAGTACTAGTTCAGTATCTAGCGAAGGGGATGACGTCGACAAGGTGGGAAACAAAGTTACAAGGCCGGCATGCATCGTAAATCTCAACCCGTGCTTCTACGACCCGACATGGTCCAAGTTACGAACTACTTATACCCATGCGTGTTCTATTGTATGGTAATCTAGTTGGATCACGGCAAAGCCGGAACAGCTCTATTCTCCCATCTCCCGCTTCTTTTTCCTAGGTCCCTTTCTCCTAGAACTCGTTTCTAGCGAGATTGTATCTCGTATTGGTTGTAATCAAGTGAAACCTAGACGATACTTAATATATTGTAACTGAACCTTTTAATGTGTGGGCGTGGTGCAAGCTAGCTTATCATATACAACATGGTGCACACGGATATGAGTTGATTCGAACCCAACTTTTTTCATAAGGGGGACTATGTCCCAGCCTCTGCATTGATTGATGCATGCATCCCTTTATTTCATTATTGTTCAGAGTTTATTACAAAGCATATTATATTACAGATCAATTAAAGTCTCCATGTGAATCAACCAACGAAATACAGAGGACAACATAAAATGGGACTGCATCAACATATTATCCTAAGATCACAACACTAGCCGCACTGGTTGTATATATCCCAAGCAACCGCCTCCAACTGGTTGCACCCAGTATCCAAAGTCAGTCGCTTTTCTATGAGTTGTAGGAATGACCACAGGCGAGGGAGATAACTCGCATAAAGGATGAAGTTTTTTGCATAATTTCATTACACAGGTTCCACATAGCCCATAATAAATCACAAACTCCTACACGAATGTGAACTTTATGTTTCTTAGTAGCCCCCATAAGCCAATTCCCAAATAGATTCTTAATATTCTTAGGTGGTGATAAGTTGAAAGCCATACGCATTATACACCAAATAATCTTCACAAAAGGGCATGTAATAAACAGATGTTGGATTGTTTCATCTTGATTGCAAAAACAATATTTTTACTACCATGACAATTTATTTTAGCTAGGTTGTCTCTTTTGAGGAGAAATTTGTGGTATAAGAACCATGTAAAGATCTTGATCTTTAATGGCACTTTCATTTTCCAAATGTACTTATAGAGGAAAACTACGTGATCATCGTTGTAATCTAAATACATCGATTTAACCATAAAAATTCCCGATTGTGTGAGCTTCCACACAAAAACATCCTCTTGTACTGTTAACTCGACATCCATAAGTCTGTACACTAAGTGCAGCCATCGAGTCCATTTATTCCCCCTCAATGCTCTTCTAAACATTATATTCGGAGGTGTATGAGCCATAATATTTTTTAGAGTAACTTGTTTTCTTGCAACCATGTTATATAAAGATGAATATTGTTGTGCTAGAGATGTTTGTTGTAACCAAATATCCTCTAAAAAACTTGTGCTCCCACTATTGCCTATTTTTAAGAAACCTCTACTAAAAAGTCTTCTTTTACTTTCATAAGACCCTTCCCAAAGGGTGAGTCCGGCGCGGCGGGTTTGCTTTGACTTGGGACATGCTTTTTGAACGTAGGTATTTGTTGTGAATGAGTTCTTGCCAAACTCCTTCTTGATGTAACAATTTATGGAACCACTTGCCACGTAAGCATTTGTTCTTTAATTCTAAAATCTCGATCCCATGTTCTCCTTGATCTTTTGGCCTGCAAAGTATGTCTCATTTCAAAAGTCTATACTTTCTCTGATGACCATAGGTAATTATAAAATGAATATATGAGATGATCTTCTACTCTTTCTTTAGGGTGTTTTCTTAAATAGTTAGCTACTGATACGAAACATATATGCATGTACCATGGTACATATGTATACAACTACTTCCTGAATAATACAGTACAGTTTGCCAGCTTTGGTACATTAAAACTGCGGTAATTAAATTAAAAGCAAGCGCGCTGGCAACGCGCAAGACAGCTAACTATAGGTAGCTATGACTAGCTAGTAGTTGGTTTTCTTCGGCAAACATGGAAGCCACGACCTCGCGGCCGGGAACATTGTTAGTTACAGTTATCATGTTAACTACTCAAGTGCACTATTGCAGTCCATGTCAGCACGTAAATTATCCCTTGCACAGGGCGGATGGGACGGAGTAGATCGTCCCCAACAACTTGGTGATGGTTCTGTTTCTTTTCGAGTTTAGCAACGCCTGAACACAAAGTTCAGATCTGCAATCGGCCGGATTCCATAACAATTAGGTTGTCCATCATGTGTACTTGGTTTGACAAACATCCAACATGAGTTAATTAGAGAAACAAGAGAGATTGACTTGACTGATAATATATCCCGTCCTGCTGGAATTCCAGACAGCGGAGACATATGTATTATGTTGACCAAGCTTGCGCCCGGCAGGTCAGCACGTTAATTTGATTGGAGATGATAAAGAGTACTAAGAGCATAGTTGTGGTGCATTGCACGTTAGACCGACAATTCCATGTCTTTAATTATCAGATGCGCGTTAATTATCAATATGGTGCATAGATAACTAGCTTATTAAGCAGTATATATACGCCCCTTGTTCGCTGAAATAAAACCATCCAGCATCTGAGATCAAAGCATTTGATCTGTAGCCAGCAATCCCCACCAAGAACTAACATAGCTTGCTAGCTCTAGCTTGTGGAGAAGAGTTGGAGCTGAACTTAGAGAGGTAGTGATCATGGCGAAGTGCAACGAGAAAGGGTCTGTCTTCCTGGTAGCCGCCTTGGCTGCTGTCATCGTCCTCCTCTCCACGCAGGTCAGGCCGGCGGCAGCCATCGTCGACGGTGGGTACAACAGTACCATCGAGGGAATCGTGAATACCGAAGTTGGGAAGTTCAAAGCCCTTGCTGCAGGCCTCATTCGGCTCGCCTTTCACGACTGCTTTGTCAGGGTAATCATAGCAGCTTTTGGTATTCATACACGTAACTGATCGTCAGATCATCATATATAGCTAGGCTAGATAGTATTTTGCGGTAATCCATTATAACCAGATTAACTAATGCATGCTCGTGCCCTTGTGATAACATCGGTCAGGGTTGCGACGGATCCGTGTTGCTGGACAGCACGCCCCATAACACTACTAACCCGACGCTTGCTGGGAAGACGGAGAAGGCGTCGCCGAGCAATGGAGGCCTGCGCGGCATGGAGGTGATCGAGATAATCAGGACCAAGCTCAAGGAGCAGAACATCATCGTCTCCTGCGCCGACGCGGTCCAGTTCGCGGCACGCGAGGCTGCCAAAGTCGTGAGCAACGGCAAGATCGCGTACCCCATCAACGGGCCTGGCCGTAGGGATGGGGTCAAGTCGTCGGCCGAGGACCCGGGCACATTCCTCCCGGGCCCTATGTTCACCTTCGCCCAGCTGTCGACGGTGTTCCGTAACAAGGGCTTCAGCGAGCCCGAGCTCGTCGCCCTCTCCGGCGCGCACTGCATCGGCGTCAGCAATGGGATGTCCTTCGCGGACCGCAGGACTGCCCCATTGAGCGAGATCGACTCGTCGTACCAACGCCTCATCACATCTGAATGGACGCCAACTGGTACCTTCATTATGAACATCCGCGACATGGGGAAAGAGGCCTTGAGAAAGTCCCGCTACAGCCCCAACCAGGTGAACATGTCGGCGATAGGCACCTTGGACAACAGCTTCTACAACGCCAACCTCCAGAACATGGTGCGCTTCAAGTCCGACTGGGAGCTCAGGACTAACACAGCCGCGAACGACCTGATGGGCAAATATAAGACGACACCAGGCTTGTGGGAGGCTGACTTCAGCGCAGCCATGACCAAGCTCAGCAGCCTCGAGATCGCCGATGCCGAGGGCCCTATTTGGGAGGACGGGAGCAGGGTGAAGTGCACTGCCACCAACCTCATGTCCTACCCCGCCACACCCTAGAGCGCGCGCCAAGACTTGAACGACAAAAGACATGCACCCACAACCTTCAATTATTTTTATTGGTTTGTTTTTTATTCATTTACTTAACTTCGGAACTCCAAACATTTCATGTTGATTTTTTTCGCTATATATGCTTACGTGTTCCAAGTATCGGTGGCCGGACATGTATTCCACCGGCACGGTTGCCATTTTGAAATGAGTAACAGTTACAAAAAGTATGAAATTTGTGTTGTTGAATGGAAACTGATTGGTAACGCCCGCGTGCTAACTAACACCGCTTCGCTTAAGGGTGTTTGGTCATGGATTATATTTCCTTTAGTCTAGTTCCGGTTCCTTTGCTTCGCATTAGTTCGATACGGCGGCTCATCTACACGCTATATTTTTTTCTCATTTTATAGTTTGTGACTTCTTTTGTTCTAGATAGTAAACTTTTTGTGTTCCAAATAGTTTACAATTTTGTTATCATCTGGACGTGTTTTGGTCTTCGGGCATATCTTTTTAAAATCGTGATTTTTTTATCCAGTTATCCACATTTTGTTCACCATATAGATGTGTTTTGGTCCTCCCGCGGTAAATTTGAGTTCAACTTGTAAAGTTTTCTCCTTACTCATTTGTTTGTTTTCGAGAATCAAAATTTTGTTCCATAGTCTTCGGCCCGTAAATTTGTGTTTCAGCTATACTCGTAATTTGTTCCATAGACGGTGAAGTTTTTGTTCCTATTTGTCCAAAGTTTGGTTCCCCGTGAATAAATGTTTGTTTCATGGTGCTGAGAGCTAAATTCTATGTTCCATATATGTATTCGTAATTTTTGTTTCATCTTTTGTAAATTTTTTTCTCGTGAACTAAAATTTTGTTCCATCTTATAAATATATGGTTCAAGTTAATTTGTTCCATAAAAACATGTTTTGATCCCCACGATGTTAAAATGTTGTTCCTCTTGCTCTTAAATTTGTTCCTCTTTGTTAAATGTTTTGTTCAGTTTCGTAGTTGTGATTGTTCTACCACTCTAGAATTATGGTTTAATCTGTTGTTCCACTTGTAGGTGTTATTATTATTTGGAGATTAAAACAATTTCCAAAATTATGCAAGAATTTTAATATACTGGAAGTGATGTTTTCTTCTACGTGAGATAAAACTTGTTAAAAATGCCACAAGCAAATAACGAAGAATGAAAATGAAAACACAACAGGAGAACACAACACTTAACATGGAAAACCTTTCGCACAAAGAGATGAAAAAATCACGAGCACTAGCCAGCAAAACGTCACTATATGGGGGAGTGTTTACATACGTCGAGGATTTCACAAATACAACTTGTATATCCCAAACTACGGCTTACAAGAGGTATATATGTATACACTCTACCCAAGCCTCCGGTGATGGGTCTCGCTCCGCTAGTCAGAAGTTAGCCTCCTTAATAAATTTGGATCATATTTCAACAAACACAATGTTGAGGCAAATTCATTTTTGTAGCATCAACAACATATCCCTGAACAAACAAAGGAAACACTTTCAGCGCTAATAGTCGCTTGGGATAATTAGTTGAACCAACCAAGTTCGAGCATAGATCATACTTGCAACAGGAATAGGTCTAGTCATCATATCAGTAGGATTATAATGAGTGCTAATATTGCATACCTATAATTTACCTTAGCAACAATATCTCGAACAAAATGGTACTTGACATTAATATGCTTTATTCTCTCATGGAATATATGATCCTTTGTACGGTATATGGTACTTTAACTGTCATAAAACAACGTAAATGCAAGAATCATCTCCACAAATCTCAGCAAACAAACCTTTTAACCAAACATATTTTTTCCAAGCTTCAGCAATAGTCATGTAATCGGTTTCAGTGTTAGATTGGGCAATAACGCCCTACATTGATGCCTTCCAGCTAATAGCACAATCACCAAAATTAAACACAGAACCTGCGAGGGATCTTCTCTTATCTAAATTAACAGCAAAATCTAAATCCACATAGCCAACGAGTCCCTCACCAGTTTTGCCGAACTTCAAACATCAAGCTTTGGACGTGCCATGAAGGTACCTAAAAACCCACTGAACAACTTTCTAATGTTCTTAACCAGGATTAGGTATGTATATACTTATCAAACTTATACCATATGATAAATCAGGACAAGAATAAACCATGGCATACATCAAGAAACCAACAACACTAGAATATAGAACCTTTGAAATGTACTCAAACTCTTCATCGGTGGTACGATATTGAGAAACTGACAACTGAAATGATGAGAAATATATATGAGTAGTAATTGACTTTGCACAAGCATATTGAATTGATGAAGAACTTCTTGAACGTAACTTTGCTGACTAAGAAATAACAAAACATATTTTCTGTCTCAAGTTATCTCCATACCTAAGATCTTCTTAGAAGCACCAAGATCCTTCCTATCAAACTCACAACTTATGTGAGCCTTCAAAATAGTCATTTCTTTCATGCTATTGGTATCAATTAACATATCATCAACATATAACATCAAGTATATAGGTGATCCATCAGAAATTTAATGTAAACACAATTATCATGAGACCTCTCAAAACCGTGTGAGCTCATAAAAGAATCAGACCCTTCTCAAGCTCATATAACATCCCAAAACCATGTGAGCTCATAAACGAATCAAACCCTTCTCAACCTCATATAACATCAAGTATATAGGTGGTACTTCTTTAACTTGCACACAAAACCCTGTTTACTAGGCACTTTGAACCCTTTTCGTTGGTCCATGTATATTATCTCCTCAAACTCTCCATGCAGAAAAGCAATCTTTAAATCTAACTTCTCAAGCTCAAGATCACGTAGAGGCACAATACTAAAAATGCACAAATAGCATTCTGCTTTACAACTAAGTTTGCAGCAAAACAACCCATGTGGTGAAAGCAGTAGTGCAGTAGAACAATCCATGTGGTGAAAGCAGTAGTGCAGTAAATATTATAATCCTATGAAGCAGAATGTTGTATGCCACGTAATAATCTTAAGCTAGATCACATCAGCATTAACTACCAACTTATGTGTGGAGCATAAGAAAACAGCTACTGAAAGTAGTAGTGCAACAAAAATAATAAACCAATGAAGCAAGACAACGACAACTGTTACTAGCAGTACTACAACCAGGAATTTATGCATTTGTAACAAAACACATAAACTTCTAGCTCCAGAACTGCAACTACACAAATTCTTGATATGTTACAAATATTTTACAAATACAAATACAAAACAAGTATCATGAATGTACTAGAACCATATGTTTATGTGAGACAAGCATTTCAAACGACTAGCAAATTACCAAGGCAGATACTCTGACTATGAGTACATAGACTAGGTATATTTAGCTCAGTATAAAGTGATCAGATGATGTAATGAACTAAATTAATAAGCAAAGTAAATGACACCAAATACATTCTACACAACAGTACAAAAGTATAATGACATGCACCTGGTACAAATTCCCATGTCTCTTTTACTTAACTACTACAAGCAAATTCACAAACTAGCTATCCATGGTCACATTACCTAAATTTACAATCTCGAAGTGGTCGCAAGTAGAACCCATAAATCAATTATATGTGTAGATCAATAGGCAACAGCCCCATTCCATTTTCATTGCAAACAAAATGCCAGGTTCTTACTTGTCAGATCGTTCAAGACCAAAAACTCAGGCACAAAGGCCAAGCATAAGCTACATCATCTAGGCGCATGTAAACCTGGCACAGATTACAGATATCATAAAATTCAAAGTAAGAGGAACCACTCGACGACCTAGCCTGCCAAATCAGATGCCTACTTGATCCTACATCCATCAGAACGTCGCCAAAGGGGTCCTGGGAAATCAGTAGCTAATCTACGGCGCATCTAACCTGGCACAAACTAGCATCGCTAGGCGCATCTAACCCAACTAGCACCACAAACCCTAGCAAGAACAGGACGAGGCAGACCTCGGCGGCAAGAACACTAAAAGAGAGAGATCTGGACTTACCTCGTCGGTGTCATCGCTGTCAGACTCGCGGAAGGTCTCGACGTCGGCAGGCGAGTAGATCTTCTTCCCCTCTCCTGACGCAGCCTGACGCAGCCTGTTCTTCAGGTTCTTCTTCTTCTTGCGCCTGATATGCGCCTCCGTCTCGAACTTCCGCTTCATTGGATGCACACCGGAGTAGACGGCCGGCCCACCCAAGCTAGAGCTCCCATTGCCGCCCTCTGCATCCGCGACCTGCTTCCCCTTCTCCGCGTGCTCAGCGCCTGTAACACCCTCAAATCGGCCCTATGCAAGTTTTAGCCCTTTCCGCCAAACCCGCATAGAAACGATTCAAGGACGCCCACCAGGCACTTTCGTGCGGGTGGAAAACGAAGTAATACCATTACACAGAAGTCCTCGATGGGACCCACAGAACAAATATATATACAACAGCGACTCTATGAGTCAAGAATACAGATATAAAATACAAAGATCCAAATCACCTTGAAAATGGTACAGCGTCCGAGTACGGATAAGATGCAAATTGGGCTAAGAGCCCTGAAGAATAACCAATGGCATCCATAACCCTGCCCAGGCCAAGACGGAAGGGTAACCCTGCTAACGACGTCGAAACCTGCTAAAACAAAAGGGGTGCCGACAAAGGGCAAAGGAAAAAGAGGAGCGTCAGTACTGAGGCCAGTACACGGTGAGGCTAGAATTCGACGGCTCTCGCCTACATAGGTATGGTGGGCTGAAGCGGCAGCGCAGCGGCACTAAACAACCTATAGAGACTCGGTAAAACTGGCGGCTATTAGGGAGGGATAAGAAAGACCTAATAAGATCCAACCTGATGCTAACACCAATCATTCCCATCCTGGTATTTCCCCCTCGAGACCAAACGAGGAAGTCGGACCAAGGAACTCATACAGTTGGCAATGTTACTCATTCCGTTATAGTTGCAGCACTTACTAATCAGATATAGATAGCATGAGTCATCCTGAAGCATAAGTAGTGGGCAGTTTTAATTAACCATTCCGGGGTAGTTGGAACATTTATTAGTCAAATATAATTGTCCTGAGGAATCCCAAAACCCAACAGTTGTTGACACTTTTATCCCATTCCATTGGAGTTGCAATACTTACTAGGCAGGTATATCAGAACACGATACGACAAGATCCACTAGCTGTTGGTATTTTTAATATCCATTCCGTTATAATTGAGCTGATTACTAGTCACATATTAAGTCAAATTTATAGCACTACTTTAGTTATGCTTGTCTATGATCGAGATACTGTGCTCCAAGTCGTCCATAACCGCGGACACGGCTTTCAGAAAGTTTTATCCTGCAGGGGTGCACAAATAGCAACACACACTCGATCAACCTCGGAAAAACCAACTCAAAACCCAACGAGGCATTCACGACAAAGCGATCACAGGATTCATAAAATATTTCAGGGGGCCACCCCACTAAGCTACCCGCAACGAAGTTGGCCGGCTCCGGAACGGACCCAGGGTTTGCGTCAATGGCTGTAAATGACTGGGAACCCGAAAGTGTGACTGGGCTTGTCGATACCGCGAAAACATTCCGCATCCAAAACAGTACAGGTGCTCCACGCACAATCTTAAATAAAGCAGTAAAGCATGGCATAAGTACAGGATAGTAATAAAGCCCTAAACTACTTGTGGCCCCAAGAAATAGAAATGAATCAAGCTCTGGCTCAGGGGGGTCCATAAGGCCTCCTGGATGTGGATAGTGCGAATAGTCAAGGAACAGGTATCAAGTACTCGGGGTCCTACGGGACACAAGTGAGCGTGGAAGAACCAAATAACATATATTGCCCACCGATGCCTCTGCATTAGTTATATCTAGCATTTTAATAGTTGTATTTAAAGTCATGATCATCTCCACCACTAAACATCTCCACCATAAACATTTGCCAGCATCCCAGCAACTATGGTACTTGACATCTCGAGATCGCACCTGAGCAAGCAACTACGACTCGCAAGGCCAGCTATCTACCAAACACAGGTAATAGGAGGTGTCGAAGGCAATATAGAGGCTGCACGGAATATAACTGGTGCACGGAAACTAAAGCATCGCGACACGGATAGCAATAGATTAACAGGAGGAAATAAAGACTATAAATGCAAAATAGGAATAAGGGGAAGAGGTGCTCGCCTGGGAAAACACTGTCGATGGATCATAACCGGAGAACTTGTCGATACTCGCATCCACTCATCGGCCTAATCCGCGAAGAAGCAAAGCACTAAAAGAAACACCGGATACAATATTTAATACTACGGCAGAAGATCCGGCAAGTTTATGATATGATGCAGATGCGATGCAATTAGTCAACATTAAGCGGAACTGGGTCCTGATAATTAATTACACGATTCAAGTTATTTAGCACCCCCGCAATTTAAATGTTGTTTTAACAAGGCGAAAATAGGTCATCGGTTTGCTACACCAATTTAATGGAGTCCGGAATAAGACAAAGATATCCCGCAGATGGACTCCATATTTAATTATAGGTGAATCGATAAAATAACCCGGACCCACAAAATATGTATGCATGTGTGAACAATTTAATATGCAACATATGAATGTCATATTTTATAAAAATAAGGGCTTAGGGTCACACATCTGGGTTCGGAAGATCTTGGGTTTCGGGGGTCCGGGGTTCGGTCTCAGGGATCTAGGGTTCGACGGGGAACGGTTTGACGGGATCGGTCGCGGACACGGGAGGTAGATCTTGTCGCATCCGGGTCTTCGGGTTCGGTCTTCGGAGGTTGTCGAAGGACTTGGTTCAGCATCGGCGGCTCATCGGTTTCGCCCTGGTCGGTGTCGATCTTGTCGTCGCGAAGATCTTGTCGGGTCCGCATATCGGGTCGGCCTTGGCGTTCGGGGTGAAGAACTCGGGGTGCCAGGGTTCGCTTCGGCTCATGTCGACGGTCTTGTCGTTTCGCGGCAGAGATCTTGGCATCCCAGGTCTAGGCGTCTTCGATCAATGGCAAACTTGAATGGATCGGTTACCGGTCGTCTTCGGATCCGGGAAGAAGATCTTGGCACACGGTGTCCGGGTAGGCGAACTTGGCGGGTTGGGACGATCTTGTCGTAGTCCTCGGGTTCCACTTCAGATCTCGGCCATCGGACTCGTGCAGACGATCTTGGAGTCTCCGCTTCGGGCGTCCATGGCGGATCTTGGGCCGGTACCATAGTCTTCGGAAGATCTTGTCGTACACGTCGAAGAACTCGGGTCGGGGTCGGGTGTCGGTGGAGTACTTGATGTTCCACGTAGAAGATCTTGTCCGCGGTTCGTGGCTCCGGAATTCATGACGGAGAGCTCGGGGATCTGAACATTCCACACACCTTCGATATTGTACAACTTCACTAAACTGGCATCCTCACCAAAACATCTGTCACAACATCTCTCGAGCAACGTCTCTGTATCTCCCCTCATACTCGTGATTAGAAACAGGGGCAGCAGGAACGTGCGGCACACACACGTGGGCAAGGAGACGGTGGCAGGCGAGGACGGCGCTGCACGGCCAGGACCTGCGGGGTCGCGGGCCGCGGTCAGATGCAGGACATGGGCGACGACCGGTGACGCGGTTCTGCAGGGGAGGTGCAGGTGGCAACGCGGAGAGGGAGCAGGCCCGGTGGCGGACCGGCTCGGGAGGGCGCCGAGTTGCAGCAGCGGCGACGGTCGGGGAAGAGCGAAGACGGCCGCCGCGGGAAGCTCGCGGGGAGAGGAGAGGAGCGGCGCGGTGGGGCAGGCGCTCGCGGGCAGGAGGCCGGAGGCGGCTCGCCGGGGAAAAGGGCGGCTCGGCGGGCACGTGGTGGCGGTGGAGGCCGAGGCCGATGGCGGTGGCGGCGCATCTGGTGGCAGAGACGGGTGGGAGAAGAAGGGGAGGTGGTGGTCGGAGCTCGAGGCGGAGGTGCTCTGGAGGAAGCCGATGGGGCCGAGACGGGCGAGGAGGAGGCGCAAGGCGGCGAGGCGGCGACAGAGGCGCGGGGCCGGCGCAGGGTGTAGAGGGCGGAGCCGCAGGTCGGGGGCGCGGTCGGCGGTAGGGCCGAGGCGGCGGCGGGGCTCGGCGCAGGGCCGGCAGGCGGGGCGGCGGGACTCGGCGTAGTGCGGGAATTGGAGAGAGAGAGGGGCGGCGAGGCGCCTGGTGGAGGGCGGCGGCGCTGTACGCGGGGGCGGAGGGTGCTGACACGGGGAAGAGAGAGAGGGGTGCAACGCGGGGGCCTGCCGACAAGGGTGGGGCCAGGGGAAAACGTGGGCGTACGGGACGAGGTGATGGCGCGTGTGGTGGGACGGGGTTGTCGACAGGTGGCGGGGTAGGTGGGTTGGACTGGTGGGGTAGGGTGGGAAAACGAGGGAGGAGGCGGG
This sequence comes from Avena sativa, assembly GCA_916181665.1. NCBI lineage: Eukaryota > Viridiplantae > Streptophyta > Magnoliopsida > Poales > Poaceae > Avena > Avena sativa. The sequence continues at coordinate 448,919,226 of OV702295.1, read as the reverse complement.
TGGTGTCCACGCGGGGCCACACAGGGTGGGAATCCGGTCAGGTGCGACCATGTGTGGGTGGGGGTTGTGCAGGTAGTGGCTGGCGGGGAAAAATGGAGGGAGTTGGGGTGAGGTGGCAATGGGTGAGTGGGTGGAGATTGGGCCAGGGTGATGTGGCGAGCACTGATTGGATGGGGTGAGGTGGAGGGGCTGGGTAGGATAGGGCTGGGTAGGTTATTTGGTGGAAAAGGTTTTGGGTAGTCCTGGGGTAGGTAGGATTTTTATTTGGAGGTGGCCGACTGGGCTTTCGGGCCTGGCTGGCTGCCTCCCAAAAATAATTTAAATATTTTATTTATTAAAAACGAGGCGTTTGTAAACCGTTGGTAGACGAAATAAAATATTCCGGACAAGCCTGGTGTTTTTGATTTGAATTAAAGACGAGGTATTTAGAAAACAAAAATAGACTTTTCGAAAATAGTTTTAGACAAAACCATGCATGATGATGACGATGCTCAAATGCAATATGGCATAATGACATGAGCATGCGGTCATGATGATGCAATGCACAAAAACACCACGATTTTCTAGTAGTGGTTTTTGCGGGGCGCCACAGCGCCCGCAGCCACCTGCTTCCCCTTCTCCGCGTTGTCAGCGGGCGCCGCCACCTGCTTCCCCTTCTCCATGGACGTCCGCCGCGATCGAGGGTTTGTGGAGAGACGGCTAGCCAGGGTTTGCTATCCGATTTGGGGAATTTCTGGAAGTGGTTGGAACACAGACCAACTGACTATGCTACTTAAGGAAGCGGACGGTTCGGCACCCACGTGCATACGTGTATAATACGCGCCGGTGAACGGGTCGCACGGGCTTCTACGGTTCGTTTTTTCAGAGCAACTCTAAAAATTTCGGAAGGACGATCGTGCCCCCCGTCGTTGAACCGTCCGTGCGTATCCCAGCCGCCCATGTGTTTTCCTAAACTTTTGATTTCCAGTAGAGTGCGCACACCGAAGCAGAAACGTTGTATTAGTTGGTGCCACCTACCTTTTATGGAACCCAATATTTCATGCTTGCACAAAGCACGTCGAGGTTAATTATTATTTCATGAGAGAATGTGTGTACATATAATTTTTTGGAAATCCGGCAGATACCATCCCGTGATCAATATGACAACACAAAAACTTCATATGCAATCTTAATATAATCAGCAGTTGTGAATGAGGGGTTATGTAGAAATATGCAATCCATATCTAGTTGATCTAGTAGAGATAGTTGCCTTTTATAGGGTAGTTGAGATCACGTTGTTATTCGGTGTAATCTTGACCTTATATGAGAGGGAGTACAGGCTATGTAGCTCTGGAGAGGGTAACATGCTTAACCAAACTATCATTGTCATTGCACGACTTCTTGAGCATGGGGTGCACGAACTTAAGGAGAATTTAACTACTCCTTCCGTCTCAAAATAGATGTCCGGAATTTGTCTAAATTTAAATGTATCTATATACTAAATAGTGTCTAGATTTATTTAAAATTTAACAAATTTGCAACATCTATTTTGAGACGAAGAGAGTACAAAAGGTGTGAGCTCTACAATCCTTTAACATAATTCTTACGGGGAATGGCCAGTTTAGGAAATAACCTTACTACGTTGAAAGCGAAGACCCACTACAGGAAATAAATTCTTTGCCGTGTAACACATAGTACACGGCAAACCCTAAAAAGAGCATGGTAAAGGCTTTGTCGTGCACGGTTAGACGGCAAAGATCACACGGCAACAAATGAGCCAGCAAAGAAGTCTTTGCCGTGCGCGCCTGAAAAAATGCACGGCAAAGTCTTTTCCGTGTGCTTTGCTGCCCCTCACGGCATACAAAAGTAACTTCACGTCGTCCTGCCACGAGACGACGCCTGGTTTGTGGGTCCTGTTAGAAGAGTTTGCCGTGTGACGACGCACGGCAAATCATCAGGCCTTTGCCATGTAACCTCACACGGCAAAGCTCTCTTTGTTGTGTAACCTAACACGGCAAAGCCTGAGGCCTTTGCTGTGCACCTCTCTCTGTCGTGCGCCTCCCTCCCCCTTCTTTGCCGTGCACCTCTCTCTACCGTGCGCCTCCATCCATGCTCTTTGCCGTGTGCCTCCCTCGTACGGCAAAGTGGCCATTTGGTTCCAGGATCAGCCCCCGTGACACCTTTGCCGTGTGCATATACACGGCAAAGGTGGCAAAGGGGCCAGTAAAATTCATTTTTTTTCCACATTTCCTATTTTTCATAGCAATTCAGTAATTCAGTAATCAAAGCCAACATCAGTGGCATAATCACAAATATGTATCAAAACCAACATCAGTGGCACAATCACAACATATTTTAATGCATATAGCATCAATTACACAATATAATAATCTATTACCACAAATAGATCACATACAAGATCCAACGCCACAAACAGAAGTGCATATGTCCGAAGGTTTTCAGTGTAATGAAGGCAGGTATGTTTTCTTCCACCTAGCGCCCTTCCCCACTGGAGTCTTTCTCTGCCCTGGAAGGTGAGCTGACCTACCGCTGCTAGAATTGTAATGGAGCACACGTTGGAGGAGATAGTAGTGGTTGAGACGGATTGCTCCGTCCTGCTGAACATGATCACCCTGGGGCACATGCATGGTTGCTGAAGTCTGTCGCTAGCTTGCTTCCAAGGGCAATATGTCGTTTAGGAAAATGCCTTGATCATAAAGTTGTCCTGGATTATACTCTTGCTAATTTTGGTCGTAAAGATTTAGAACTGCAGTCTAGCTGGTGTGGATCACTCGGGATAGGATGGATTGTAGTGTATGTGTCAGCATCCTAGGCCCAGCTCCACACACTCGTGTCGCATTTGGACATTTCCTGGCCTACGACCGCACACACGGCCTAACATTCAGTGGAGAGCTTACTCTATCCCAAAAGCCCGTACTGAAGGGAGGAGGAAAACTCTCCCTTATAAGCTGGTTGTGGCCTCCTCCCACTAGCGAGGTGGGACTAAAGTCACCGACAATGCTTGGTACCTAACACCCCATTCCCCTAGGAAGCCCCCACTCAGGTGAGCATGGCGGTGCTCGCTCTGATACCAATTTTCAGCGTCCTGAGCCAAGCTCCACACACTCGCATCGTGTTTGAACGTTCATGGCCCACGGCCGCGCACACCGCCCAACATTTAGTGGAGAGCCTACTCCATCCCAAAAGCCCGGGCTAAGGGAAGAAGGGAAACTCTCCCATATAAGCTGTCCTTATAAGGTGGTCGTGGCCTCCTTCCGCTAGCGAGGTGGGACTAAAGTCACAGACAACACTTGGTACCTAACAGTATGTAATGCTACTGCCTGATTAATATAATAAGCTATATACATCTCTAGTCCTACAACTTGTATGTGATGTGCAAATTAGTCCCACTTCTTATAAAATGGGATACCACAGTCCCACAACTTGTCTTGATGTGACAAAACTAGTCCAAATGACCCAGAAGCGGACACGTGGCGACTTATTTTTTTGCAATAACGCCCCTACATATTCCTCTCTGGTACGTGTGGCCTTAATGCTATCTAACCATGCGGGGCCACTTGTCAGTGGAGAAGTTTAAGAAAAAAATGCATGTGGTGAGATTTGAACAAGGGATCTTAGTGTTAGCTTGAGCATAACTTACCACTGTGAAACAACCTTCTTTTGGTTGTAATGTGGACCGTCCCTTCGTATAGGTTCATAAACATATTCCTCCGTCATCAAACGCCGTTGTGCAGAGAATACATGGTCTGTAATTGGCTTACCAGAGAACAGTAGCTAGCGAGCAAAACATAAAAAAAAACTTCCTAGGGAACGCTTGCTAAATCATTAGTGTAATAGCTAGCTAGGAATAAAGAATAGAATATTAGGATTAAAGAGTGATAATAAGGTAAGATATAAAAAAATACTCCGTTTTCTCGAAATAGATATCGGAGATTTGTCTAAATTCACATGTACCTATAACTGAAACACGCTTAGGTACATGTAAATTTAGACAAATCTCTGCATCTATTTCAAAATGGAAGGAGTAATACACATGGATATCGGATAAGGAAAATTTTCACACGTATGGGATTTATTTTGAAATATTTTAAATATAAGCATATAAGAAGAAGAAACTTGTCACCTTAATTCAGTGTGTATTGACATGAACACCCTTGTCATAAATATATTTCTATGGGAAATAATAAATATTTTTCATGTTAGTATAATATTCACAGTATAATAATGGACCTTTTTAGCCATATCATGTGAGAAAATAATTGAATGCAATGTTACGTCGACGGAGGCTGTTTTCATACGTAAAAGGACCATATTCCTAGCTAGCAAGGCGTTTTTGCTCGCGAGCACATATGCACTCGTTTCCCGGTTTGCGGAAGAAATGCTAAACATGTGATACAAACGGCCCGATATAGGAAAGAAAAGTCTAGTTTTCACCGAAGATCGGCCTGCCCTGCTACCAACGGCGATCGCCACTCCTACTGAGGTCGGCCTGCCCTGCCCTGCTGGCAACGACGACCACAGCTGCTATCCAGGCCACTCTTCGGTGCTCCAGAGGTTCTCTGTCGTGCGCCACTTTGCTGCAAAGGAAGACCGCCCTGCTGCGACTGCAACTTCTTCTAATGCCGGTCGCCTGTTCTACCAAGGTCTAGGGTTCCTTCCATTGTTGCTGCCAACTCCGTCAAAGCTGGTGCATACGCATGGCGGCCGACCGAGCTGCAAGCGGCGTCGCTAGAGCGGCAAAGGGCCACCGTTCTTCTTCATCGGCAAGCTGCGACGACGCTTTCTCCGGCGGCAGTCGGTCCTCAGTGAGGAGCGACAGGGGCATGGAGAGTCGAGAATCCCAGGGGACGCTAAATTATTTTTTTATGTAATTAATGATCTAACGGGGGGTCGACGGAGGAACACACTTATCAAATATCAACCTATATGAAAGCCAAACTCCAAAATACAATAGCAAGAGACCTGTGTCACAGTGGCAAAGCAGGTTCAAGCTAATGCTAAGGTCTCTGGATCATTTGGACTAGTTTTGTTAAAGGAAGCCAAGTTGTGGAACTGCAGTACCCCGTTTTACAAGATGTAGGACTAATTTATACATCACATACAAGTTGTGGGACTAGAGGTGTATATAGCTCTAATATAATCCATCTTATCCCGTCAAAAGAACAAGGAAACAAGCTAGTTGATATATTTTGCAGCGTATATATGGGCAAAATTTCCTGGCCACTTGCATGCGCGGTACTTTGACCCATCTATATATTCTGCTAGGGCAACGGCACCCACGCGCTCCAGCTGATTAGGCAGAGATTCGTTTTTCGTACTAGAAGATCATCCAGAGATATTGACCTAACAGCTAGCTGTTGCTTCATTGCTTGGCCTGCATTTCTGGCATCGTGGAAACTATGTATGCAATCGGTGGTTTAATTATACATGCGCTCCCAAATACTCCCTCCGTTTAAAATATAAGATGTTTTAGTTTTGTGAAATGAATGCATCTAAACTCCGTTTAGTGTGTAGTTTCATGCAAGTTTAGAGTGGGCCTACAACTGAAAGAGGTTTAGATATACTCATTTTACAAATATCTTATATTTTAAAACGAAAGGGATTACTAGCTAGCTTCAATCACAAGCGGCAGCGGCTTAAACAACTGCTCAAACAGTGCATGCAAGCTAATGAAGCCAAGCGAGATCGCCGGCGCGCCGCGCGCGAGACTTCCATGTCCGTGATCATCGTCGTGTGTGCAAGTACGTACCGAGTAGTACTACTACTATATATACCCGTGGATGTCGACCTCACTGGACACACACAAAACACACGCACAACATTCCATTTTGGTGATCGAGAATTCGAGATGGTGAAGCTCAGTGCCCGCGCGCTCGTGTTGTGTCTCTGTCTTGGGCTCGCCCTCTTCGCCGGTCAGCCGGTAGCAGCCCACGGCCACCGTGGTGGTGGCGGCGGCAGGAAGGACAAGAAGGACAAAAGCGGCGGCAAGCAGGAAGACCCTAGGGACACGGTTAAGAGGGTAGTGACCGAGGCCATCGGCGGCAACAAAGGCATTGGCGCGGCCCTCATCCGGCTGGTCTTCCACGATTGCTGGGTCAACGTACGTGGTCAAGTCATCATCCCTATCTGATATACTTCCTCCCTTTTAAAATATAAGATGTTTTAGGAGTATATCCACAAATTAAATTGCTCTGCATTGCTTAGTTACAACTTACAACTAATCGTGTGCGTGCAGGGTTGCGACGGGTCCGTTCTCGTGGATAGCAAGCCCTACGGCAGCAAGGCCGAGAAGGAGGCGGAGAGCAACATCGGACTGGCCGGCTTCGACGTGATCGACAAGATCAAGTCCCAGCTCGCTTCCCCCGAAAAGCTCTCCTGCGCCGACATCGTGGTCCTGGCAGCCCGCGAGGCGACCTTCAACCTCAGCCGCGGCAACATTGACTACGCCGTCAAGACCGGCCGCACGGACGGCGTGGTCTCGTCGGCATCAGCCGCCGACGCCGTGCTCCCTCCTTCCACCTTCGATTTCGAGCAGCTGAAGGCCAACTTCGCCGCCAAGGGTTTCGACACCCGGGAGCTCGTTGCGCTCTCCGGCGCGCACACCGTCGGCGTCGCCCACCACAGCTCCTTCGCTGACCGCCTCAACGACACCACCTCCACGCCCATCAGCCAAGACTACAAGAACGCCCTCGTGGAGGACATCAAAAAACGTCCGATCCAGCCCAACAACATCCGCGACAAGGACGAGACCTTCCGGAACGACGCCGGCTACGACGACACAGGGGTGAACACGACCATGGCGGCGAGGGGGGTGCTGGACAACAGCTACTACCACGCAAACCTCCAGAACAGGGTGCTCTTCAGGTCCGACTGGGAGCTGCGCAACGACTTCAGCGGCCAAGCCGGGAATGCCATGGAGACCTTCAAACGCGACGCCACTCAGTGGTACGACGAGTTCGGGAAAGCCATGGCCAAGCTCAGCGACCTCCCCGCCCAAGGACCTCGTTTCGAGAACAGGACCAACTGCAGAGTATTCAACACCAACAACGAATATTAGACATACTCTAGACAAGCCCTTAAATTGACGCCTGCCTTTATAATTTTTTAATTTTTTTATGGGAAGTCCACAAATCTATTCATACTTACATGTAATGATTTATAATCTCAATTGTTTGTTCTAAATGTACTGCTCGTATTCACCACAAATAAGAGCAAAGTCATTTTCCTTCCTTATCTCCGGCTTTGTGTTCATTTGCTTTTGTCTTGTGTTGTTCCCAGGTTTGACTTGAGTTATTAGGCTTATCGTTCGCCTCGGCATAGTCTTGTTGGGCTTTTCTACTTGTTATGTTAGCCCATCGAGACACATTCTTTTTTTTAGAGCAACCATTTCATTAATAGAAAATCAAGTTACATGGGTAAACAAACGTAAAAATTAACAGACGGACCAGGAGAAAATAGATATCCTGAAAATTTTGCAGAAAACTATCTTTAGGGTTTCCTTCACTTGCCGAAGCCAGCGGACGTCGCCAAACACCAACATCGCCTAGAGGTGCATTGTAATAGACGCCGAGTCTCCACCATTGCCAGATCCAAGTGAGCACCATCGCCAACGAGCCTTTGTGAGTCGATGAACATGTCAACTACAAGGAACAATGCATATGTTGCTATGGCACGTCGAACGGGGAATGTCTCCGTGCTACCTTGAACCAAGATCGGCCACATCCCATCGACAAAGTGGAGAAATAACGACAAATACACCACCTCCAAACCAACATCCTCGCTCCATGGCATGTTAAAACTTCCTCAATTGTGACTCATGTTGCAATTAATAGATAAGGTGTTCCCAGGCGGGCGGAAGTCTAGCGAAGCAGAGGTGGCGCGGCCTATTGTTGTGCGGGTGTTGTACCCGATGGTGGCACCTGCGTTGGTATCTGTGGTGGCTATCTTGAGCTTGGGCAGAGCCTTGCAGGACCATATCTGGGTAAGAGCGGGTCAGGCTCAGCCTCGCCGCCTCCGGTTTGACTTCGACTAGTTCGTGACATGGGTGGCAGCTACAATACCGCCCCAGCTACATCTCTACGACGGGAGCTTCGCGCACCCGTCTATGTCCGGCCAGACCTATGATACCGAGCAATAGGGCAGCGACAACGGTGGACTATGTGCAGCAGCGTGATAGCGGGGACTTCATAGGCTCTCCGGGACCCAACCGGTCCTGCCCGACCTGGTGTGTCCCTGTTGTCATGTCCGGTGGACACCCATCATTGGTGGTGGAGGACGTTATCTAGGTGGTCGTGCTATTGCCTCCCTCCAACTCCAATGGTCAGGTGTACTAATTGTCATTGTTTCTAGTTGGCTAGCATCTTTGACGGTGGAGGTTGTTCCCTCCCGAGTGGTTGTGGTACTACCATGCCCTGTTTACGGATGGCACTTCTCAGTCTGGCCGGCCTCGTGGTGTTTGCCATGGTGAATCCTATCCTCTATGCGAGCTCACTTCCTACCAGTGGCGAATCCAGGATAAAAATGAAGGGTATGCTCAAATCCTATCGCAGGGAGCTAAAACGAGAAAAAAAGATGAATATGATGTCGCTAAGACAAATTATAATTCCTATAATAGAAGAAATGTATAAAAATAGAACTAATCACGAAAAATACACATATACCTTGAGACCATGTCTACAAAATGTGCCACCAACTATCTGTACGCAATAGCAATATTAATGAGAAAGTATTGTACAGTTAGTAGAACTACTATTGTTGAGAATAAATGAGACTTACTAGTGAGGCTGCACTACAACTCTATCTCTAGGCAAATGTCCTTTGCGATTTGTCATAGCTTGGAAGCGTTTCAAGATTCTATCATCATAAATACTTTTAAATACCTCTCGCTCGGTGTAGCACACCATTAAATCATTTAACCACTTGTTTCATAGCCTGTTGCGCAAATCTGTCTTGATAATATTTATTGCGGAGAATATCCATTCAATTGATGTCGTTGCCACGGGAATGATCAATATCAACTCAATGAGGCGATATACAAATGGGAATGTTCTGTCTTTCCTTGTTTCAACCATTAACTGTGCAAGCTCTTTAATATCACCACATCCATGGAATTCCTCACTTCTTCTAATATTGATAATAAAAGTTTGGAGTTGATTTCTTAACAACATACGACCAGCCATGGTGAAGTCCTTATTATATATCTTAGCAAGTCGAACAAGTTTATTAGGATCAAACTTAGAGAAAGAGTTAGTTGGATCAAGAGAAGTCATGCATACCAATAACTCAGACGAGACTTCATTGAAGCGGTGATCCATCTCCGTGATAGTTCCATCAATTGCAACATTAAAAATGTTGACTTTGAAGTTGTGATGTTGAGTTATTTTATGCTTGGTGCGTGTAGATTGACCCATAGGTCGAACAAGATCTTCCATATTTGGCACGTCAATAGCATATCCCTCACAAAAGCTTTTGAATTGGTCGAGTAATGGCTCATACCCATTGTCCCTCATATGTTGCAAGCGATCCTTCACATCCAAGATCAATCTGCAAGCTTCAACAATGTCTTGATCCTTTCTTTGTAGTGCTTTTGATAGCTCATCCGTGATGCTCAATGCTGACTCGTGTAATAACGAGCTCGTTGGGGAACCCCAAGAGGAAGGTATGATGAGCACAGCAGTAAGTTTCCTCAGTTATGAAATCAAGGTTATCGAACCAGTAGGAGCAAGGAAACACCTCCAAGGTGTTGTTGCCAACTTGGAATCCTGCACAACACAACCACAAAACTTTGCCCCCAACTTACAGTGAGGTTGTCAATCTCACCAGTTTTGCCGAAAACAAAGGATTAAATGTATTGTGTGGAAGAAAGTAATTGCTTGCAGAAAGTAAACAGAAAGCAGTAAACAGTGTAGATTGATGATAAAAGAAAGGACCGGGATCCATAGTTCACTAGTGGTGGTTCTCCTTAAGATAGATGACATGTTGGATGAACAAATTACAGCGGGGCAATTGACAAACATCGAGAAAGCATACATGCATATACTAATCATCTTGACTCCTTTGAGATTTGATTGGGAATTACTACATTATACATAGACCGTAATCCAACTGCATCTATGACTAATAATCCACCTTCAGGTTATCATGCAAGCAACAAATAATTGCATTACGCATTGCGTGTAAAGTAAACAATACGATTGTTCTATGAATAAAGGATTGTTGTTTTCTCCCTAGTAGCAACATCACATCTAGTACCTTAGAGATTTCTGTCATCCCAGGTTACTAGAGGCATGAACCCACTATCGAGCATAAATATTAACTCTTGGAGTTGCTAGCATCTACTTGGCCAAGATAGCTACTAACAACGGAAAGCATGCAAGATCACAAATAACAAAGACATGATAGAATCAATAACCAATCTGAAATAGCATCTCAATATCCATCGGATCCCCGCAAACACAACATGTAGGATTACAAACAGATGATCTTGATCATGAACAGAGCTCACAAGATCTAAACATGATAGCACAAAGGAGAAGAACCAGCCATCTAGCTACTACATGGACACGTAGTCCAAGGATGAACTACTCACGCATCACACCAAAGGCTTGCATGGTGATGAAGAAGGCCTCCAGGGTGAATTCTCCCCTCCGGTAGGGTGCCGGAAGAGCTTCAGATCCCTCCCGATCTAGGGATGGAGATGACGGTGGCTACAGACTCTTTCGTGGTATTTTGATAGGGTACTTAGGGTTTCTGTATCGGAGGCATCTTATAGGAGAAAGGGAAGGCCGAGGGGGTGCCCTGGGTGGCCGCACCAACCCCTGGCGTGGGCCAGGCCTGGTCGCGTGGCCAGGTGGTGTGGCCGCCCCTGGCCCCTCTCTGTCTCGTATTCTGTCTCCGTGTCTCCCTTAGTGAAAAACTGACTTTGGCTTTTGTCCTGTCCAATTCCGAGAATATTCATTTTTTGACTTTCCTGGAACCAAAAATAGCAAAAAACAGGCAACTGGCACTGTGGCATCTTGTTAATAGGTTAGTCCACGAAAGTGTATTAAAAGTACTCCAAAGTGTGGACAAAACATAAGAAAGTAGATAAAAATCAAGCATGGAACATCAAAAATTATGGATACGTTAGCAACGTATCAACATCCCCAAGCTTAACTCCTGCTCGTCCTCGAGTAGGTAAGTGATAAAAAGAAAGAATAATTTTTTAGGTGTGCATCATCATAAACTTTATCAAAGTATTTGTATAACATTGATAGCTGGGATCATAGTACTTCAACATAGCATGAAATACAAAGTTCTAACAAATAGACATAGCAACTATGTTGTAACCTGAAAAGGCACAAAAAAAGATTCATGAATAACAATGCTTTGCAAGACGTTTGTTTGTTTCATATAAAGAAAATATAGCATAGTGTCATTCAGCTTGTCCCTCATAGAGTAGCAAATATAGATGCATAAGACACCTTCAAAGTTTATAAGGGTGACTAGATACAAATAGTTTAAGAACAAGCAATATCAAAATTATGCATCAATCAACAAGTCTTGGGACAATGCACATAGAACAAAGAATGGCCACTATGCTCTCAAAATAGGTGCATAAAGATAGAAGGTGGAGACTCAATATAAAATTAGAAGAAAGGCCCTTCATAGAAGGAAGCAGGGATTCAAGTTTCATAAAGAGCTTTCAAAAATTATGGTACTTATTAGCTTTCAACTCTCATTGCCCCTATCATAAGAATCTTGAAGTGATCAAGGTTAAAGTGAACAAACTATGGAGTATATGCTTGACAAAGTATAAGTTGGAAATCTCATGTCCCTTGAATACGAGGGCTGCTCCTCATGCTACTCAAGTTTAGTTACCGGTAAGTTCTTGTCATAGTAAGTACATGTGTATCATAGAGAATCGCCAACGGGGTACCCCTTTCCCGATGATACGGAAGAATTCCCATATCAAAATGACAAGGCAAGCAGACAACGAGCATCTCATCAATCTTCTTATTTACCATGGGAAAATGGTGCTTTTTTCTCTCTTTCCTCTTTTCTTATATCTCTTTTTTTCTTTTTTTCTCAATATCTGACTCTTTTTTTATAAGAAGAATGCTTCATAGACAGCTCATCATGGTTACGATGCGGGTTTCCACCATGACAGCATAGATTAGACCGGCGGCCCAAGCGTTTCTCTAACACACATACATAACTCCATGGACTTACAAGCTCCACTTTCATTTCACACCGACGACATCCATAGACAAAAGAGCATGATATCAACTGGGTACAAAGTACAAGTGCAATGTTGAAAGCATTCCCCATAACAGCATGGTTCTGCTAATACCCAATATATAAGTGCAAGCATATACAACATAGACGACACGATGGTTCAAGTTTATTAAGGGCAAGAAAAGTAAAGTGTGTCATCAAGTTCGTGAGAGCTTTAATCACTAGTTTTCTCATAACAAGTTTAATTCGGAAGGTAGATAAAAACATGAATATACTTGGAATAGAAATTGCTAATAGGTAGGTACGGTGGACTCTTTGGAATAACTTGGTTTTAGGAGTTGGATGCATGAGTGGAACTCATACTTGGTTACGGAGGCTAGCAAAAGACTGGGAGCGACCAAACTAAGAGAGCAATAATGGCCATAATCGTGCAGAGCGACAAAACATCATTAATCAAAGTATAAAGTGATACTACAAGTCGAAAACTAAATGATCATAAAGACTATGGTGACTTGGGATAGTCATAACATGGTGTGAGCATGCGCCAAGTCAACCCAAATAAAGCATCAAAGGAGAATGCCACAGTACTTATGCTTTCATATGCTAAAACAATGCATGATTCTTTCAAGGCACATTAAGCAATCTCAATTGTTTATAACATGTCATGCTACAACAAAGATCACTAAGGATAAATCCAAAAGAATATCAAGCATGGCATGACAAAGCATAGGCCACAGTCAAAAACAAGCTCCTTTTACCACTTAAGCATGAACTTTTCCTACTCTTTTTCCAATCTAAACCAAACTATTTGAAATCCAATGCATGAAAGAGGGGGGTCCAACCAATTTTTTCAAGCAAACTAAGAAAACCAAGAAAACGAAAACCAAAATGAAAACAAAAAAAAGAAGACGCTCCAAGAGCAACATAACTGTGCATGAAACAATACAAATAAAGTGTTTGGAAGAAACCTGAGATTTCTATTAATGAAGAAGGGGATGCCTTGGGCATCCCCAAACTTTGACGCTTGTACCTCTTGAATATTTCTTGGGGTGACATGGGTTGGCATCCCCAAGCTTGAGTTTTAGTCCATTCTTCATCTCATTACATCATTCTCTGCATACACCTGGAATTTTTTCCTTCATAGAAAACTTCACACAATCTTTATTAGCAACATTAGTGCACTTAAGATAATAAGTCTTTAGGTTCAGTTTCAACACCAATAGAACTTTCACTAACACAAGCTACTGTAGCACTTCCCTCAAAAAGCTCAATTCCCCAAAGAACTCAAAAGGAACCAACAAGAAGCAAAAGCAAATAATGGCAGAAATCTATCAAAACAGACCAGCAGGTAAAACCAATTTTTTCGAAGACCTTCTGTTGCTCAAATCAGAAAGTGTTGAACTAACGAAAGTTAGATAACAACCTGGGACAGAAGCAAAAAAATTCACGCCTCAAACCGATGTACAGAGATATTTCATGAATTTTTACAGTGAAGCACAAAAATCTGTTTCGGGACAGCAACTTTCCCAAGCATTACTTCTCTCGCATTAGAGGTTACTCTTGGCAAAAAAGAAAATAAAAGGTATAAGGAGCGGTTATTACTGAGGTAATAACTTCCAAGACTCATCTAAAACTGTTGGGTTAACTCCCAATAATTACTTTTCTTTAACGCCTTTAAGTTAGGCTTGATAGTTTGAGAAGATGCTCACATAAGAAACATGAATTGAAGTAAAAGAGAGCATCAAGAAGAAAATTCAAAACACATTTAAGTCTAACCCTCTTCCTATGCATAGGAATCTTGTAAGAAAATAAATCAAAGAAGCATATAGTAACAAGAATGGGTAGATAAAACAAGAGCAACTTCAAAACTTTCAGCACATAGAGAGGTGTTTCAGTACCATGAAAACTTCTACAACCATATTTTCCTCTCTCATAATAATTTTAAGTAGCCTCATGAATAAACTCAACAATATAACTATCACATAAAGCATGCTTTTCATGATCTACAAACACTAGAACTTTATTATAAACATTTTCAAAAGAATCCTCAGGAACATAACATTCATCCTCCTTTAGTAAGCATGGGGTACAATCAAATATTGTAAGGGGTAAAGAGTTACTCTCATTAGAAGGTAGGAATGGGTAGATCCATTCTTCATCCTGTTGATCATCACTGTCCTCCTCTTTTTCATCCAATGAGCTTCTAGTTTTAGCAATTTCTTCTTTCACAGGCTCCTGCAAGGCATTAGTATCTTCCGCTGGTGGAGAGCATCTATTAAGATATTCAAGAATATAGCCATTTTCTTCCTTGTAATTATCAAAGCAAAATTGAAGTATATCATAAACCTCATATTTATAAGGTGCATCATCAGTATTTTCAAGCAAATAAGCTAGTTCGAATGCACCCTTCCGGGCAATAAATTCTTCAATTTGTTTCACATCATAAAAGTCATAATTTCCCTTAACATAAGAAGATATGGTAACATCATCATTATACTCGCACTCAAAAGGGAGGTGTTTATACCTCTTGCAGCAACAAGATTTATCAAAGCAATAAGTAACATTATAAGTAGAGCACACGTTTCTAGCAATGGTATACAATTTATCAATTTGTTTCTATAAGTGTTTTCCTTTTTGTGACAAGCGGTGTTCCTTATAATAATATTTTTGTTCTTCCGTGAACCCACCTTGCCAATTAGATTCAGTTTCAAAGAAACCAACCATTGATAGAAAGCATGATAAAGCAAGACAATAACAGACCAACAAAAATAACAACTATAGTAGGAACTATTTTTTGTGTTTTTGATAAAAGAAACAAGCAAACAAAGCAGAAATAAACTAAGCAAAACAAAAAAAACAAAGTAAAGAGATTGGTTATGAGGGACTCCCCTTGTGAAGATGTCCTTTACTCCCCGGCAACGGCGCCAGAAAAGTACTTGCTGACTCGTATAATAACAAGATCGTTGGGGAACCCCAAGAGGAAGGTATGACGAGCACAGCAGTAAGTTTCCCTCAGTTATGAAACCAAGGTTGTTGATACATTGCAAATGTATCTATAATTTTTGATGTTCCATGCTTGGTTTTATCCACTTTCTTGTGTTTTGTTCCAACTTTGGAGTACTTTTCATATGATTTCTTGGACTAACCTATTAACAAGAGCCACAATGCCAGCTGCCTGTTTTCTACTGTTTTTGGTTCTAGGAAAGTCAGAAAATGAATATTCTCGGAATTGGACGGGACAAAAGCCAAAGTGCCTATTTTTCCGGAAGGGATCAAGTGCCAGAATACGAGACGGAGAGGGGCCAGGGGCCGGCCACACCACCTGGCCGCGCGGCCAGGCTTGGCCCGCGCCAGGGGGTGGTCTGGCCGACCCTAGCACCCCCTTGGCCTCTCCTTCCTCCTATAAGTTGCCCTCGGGACAAAAACCCTAGGTACCCGATCAAAAATCCACGAAAGAGTCTGTAGCCGCCGTCATCTCCATCCCTAGATCGGGAGGGATCTGAAGCTCTTCCCGGCACCCTGCCGGAGAGGGGAATTCACCTTGGAGGCCTTCTTCATCACCATGCAAGCCTCCGGTGTGATGCGTGAGTAGTTCATCCTTGGAATACGGATCCATGTAGTAGCTAGATGGCTAGTTTCTCCTCCTTTGTGCTTTCATGTTTAGATCTTGTTAGCTCCGTTCATGTTCAAGATCATCTATTTGTAATCCTACATGTTGTGTTTGCGGGGATCCGATGGATATTGAGATGCTATTTTAGATTGATTATTGATTCTATCATGTCTTTGTTATTTGAGATCGTGCATGCTTTCCGTTGTTAGTAGCTATCTTGGCCAAGTAGATGCTAGCAACTCCAAGAGTTAGTATTTATGCTCGATAGTGGGTTCATGCCTCTAGTAACCTGGGGAAGTGACAGAAATCTCTAAGGTACTAGATGTGCTGTTGCTACTAGGGAGAAAACAACAATCCTTTATTCATAGAACAATCGTATTGTTTACTTTACACGCAATGCGTAATGCAATTATTTGTTGCTTGCAACTTAATACTGGAGGGGGTTTGAATGATAACCTGAAGGTGGATTATTAGTCATAGATGCAGTTGGATGGCGGTCTATGTATTATGTTGTATTGC
This sequence comes from Avena sativa, assembly GCA_916181665.1. Taxonomy (NCBI): domain Eukaryota; kingdom Viridiplantae; phylum Streptophyta; class Magnoliopsida; order Poales; family Poaceae; genus Avena; species Avena sativa. The sequence goes on along the minus strand of OV702295.1, from coordinate 448,902,881 downwards.
CCAATCAAGTCTCAAAGGAGTTAAGATGATTAGTATATGCATGTATTGCTTTCTCGGTGTTTGTCAATTGCCCCGCTGTAATTTGTTCACCCAGCATGTTATCTATCTAAGGAGAGCCACCTCTAGTGAACTATGGATCCCGGTCCTTTGTCTTTACATACAATCTATAAACTGTTACTGCTTTGTGTTTACTTTCTGCAAACTATTACTTCTTTCCATTCGATACGTTTAATCCTTTGTTTTCCACAAAACACGGTGAGATTGACAACCTCATCGCAAGTTGGGGACAAAGTTCTGTGGTTATGTTGTGCAGGTCTCCACGTTGCTACTAGCACCGGTAGTGCGCCCTGCCAAAGCTCAGCTAGTAACACCTTTGGGGTGTTTCCTTGCTCCTATTGGTTCGATTAAACCTTGGTTTCATAACTGAGGGAAAACTTACTACTGTGCTCATCGTACCTTCCTCTTGGGGTTCCCAACGAGCTCTACGTTGAAAGTCGAGTGCATCAGTTATCGAACCAATAGGAGCAAGGAAACACCTCCAAGGTGTTGTTGCCAACTTGGAATCCTATTAAGAAATGTAAGATGAATACAAATTCAAAGCATTGCATCTTTTTTATCAAACCACCTACTCCACCATTGCTTGAGTGTTCATGGGCATCTCCATTAACAACCACTAGCATGTCCACCACTGCCTCCCACATTTGATATACACGAAGCAAGGTTTTGAGATGTGAGCCCCATCGAGTATCTCCTGGTCTAGCTAGGACACATTCTTGATGCAACCCTATTCCAGGTGAAATCTTACCATTCTCTAACTTATCCAATAAGACATCTTGATGCTTTGCAAGCAATGCATCTTTCCTCTTGCAAGATGCACTCACTTGAGTCACTATTAAAGGGATTTGGTTGAAGAACTCAGCAATACAACTACTGCATTGGGCAACAGTGACAACCACCAACTATAACTGGTGAGCGAAACAGTGAACATAGAAAGCATATGGACTATCATCACGAATCAGTTTTTGCAAACCATTGAACTCTCCTCTCATATTGGAAGCGCCATCGTACCTCTGTCCATGTAGCCTTGAAATAGGCAAATCATGTTTAGCAAGAATATGAACTAGAGCTTCCTTCAATGCAATAGATGTATAGTCTGGGATATGGTGAATTGCAAGAAACCTTTCCATGACCTTCCCTCTATTATTCACAAATCTGCATCCAACAAACTAGCAAAGTTAGTACAACACAAACACAAGTAGACAACAAATATTGTATCATGGTAGTACTAATGCACAAAAAAAATTACAACTAACCTCACAATCACTGCCATCTGTTCTTTTATAGATGAATCTCTAGCCTCATCAATAAGCACAACGAAATTCCTCTCTCCAATCTCACCCATAATCACTGCTGTAACTTCCTCCGCACAACATTGTGCAAGATCCTTTTGAATATCTGGACAAATCATAAGACAATTGTCGGGACCTTTTTCAAATGCCTCCTTCACATCATTATTTTTACTTTTGTACCAGTCCAACAACTCCTTAAAATTCCCCTTATTGATTGAAGTAGATGATTCATCATGTCCACGAAAATCTTCCCCTTGTGCTATGAGATATCTTGCACAATCTAATGATGCATTCAAACGGATTTTGTATGTAATTTATGCTTCCTTAGAGTTCTTATAAATTTTACTGGACACACTTGATCGCTGATTCTTGAAATCCTCACACTCATCTCTTGCAATATTGTGAAAGCTATTAGGACCACCAACATGCTTTTTAAACGCAGCAAGAGCTGTCTTCCAACGTCTAAATCCCTTTTTTGTGAATACATCATTTTCAAATGTGTTGGCTTGTGCTGGATTCTTGAAAAAAAACAATAGAAACAAAAAAGCAACATCCTTTTCCACATTGTATTCCAACCAATCAAATGTATTGAACCATTGCGATTGAAATGATCTATGTATACCTGCATCAAGTGTTTGTGGGAAGACATGACCGGCTGCTCAAGTTGGGCCGTTAGATAAATATTGCCTCCCCACTCGATCTCTAACTTCATTAGGATATTCATCTATTTGTTCGGCATGCTGGATCACCAAATATCTGACTATGATCAAATTCTATGCGAGACCTCTTAGGTTGACTTGCGCTTGGATCAACATCGACCGTTGGCGTTGGGGAATCAGTGGGGAACTTGATATCCTCGGTTAGATTAGTTGAATGATTAGTGGGGCGCTTAATATCCTCGGTCAGATTAGTTGAAGGATCAACTTAGACTGTATTATTTGAATAGCTTGGATAAAATCTATGGAGGTCTTGCTTGCTCATCGCTGTTCAGAAATTAAAAATCATCACTGTTCATAAATCTTAACCTATCAGTCTGTCAATATTGAAGAATCGACAATTACAAGAAGCAAACTTCAGTCTAAAAATTATAATCTACCAACTACATACCTCTGTTTTTCTTGGCCTTCTTCTTGTTCCCCTGCTTACTCCCTCCGGCCAACATTGTTTGTGCCGTTGCCGACCGCTTGTCGCGTACCCGCTGGCCGCCGCCGGCATCAGTGCCTCCTTCGTTGGCACACTCATCGCCGTCCGCCATCGCTCCTATCCTATGGTTGTCTGCCGTCTGAGTGTCATACTGCCGTCCGCCGCCTAAGAGCCGTCCTGAAGTCATGGCCAGCCGGCGATCATGGCGGAAAGAAATCCAGATGACCCCCACAAGTATTGGGCTTGGGTCACTAACCCCCCTAACTAATAACTGGGTCAGATAACCCCCCTAACTATCCAAAACCGTGCATATTACCCCCCAGCACGCTGAGAGCGGTATTGAGACTGGTTTTGCCATCGTGGACTCCGGTTAACAGACAAGTGTACCTGGGTGTAAATAACCCCCTAGGTTTCCTCCTCTGTTATTCCCCATCACGGCCCCTCTGTCTTCGTCCCCGTGCCCGTTGCCGCCTCCTCCTCCCCGACCAAATCCGGCCACCTTCTCCCCCGTCCCATTGAAATCCGCCCTCCCTATCCTCGTTCCCCTCCTCCCGTCTCCTCCTTCACCGAAATCCGGCCTCCCCTACTCGTTCCCCGCTTCCCCATCGACACGGCCGCACGCTAGCTTGAGGTATGTTCCCCGCCTCCTTTTCTTTACATAAGAATTCCTGTCCTTTGGATCGAGCACGGGGGAAGATGAGTTGACTGGCTACTTGTTGCTTTTCTGTTTGGTTAGCTCAAAGTGGTGGCGAAGAGCATCACGAAGGTATACGGGGACAACAGCCCCACCACGCTCATTGTCATCGGCATTCTCAACGATGTCTCCGCCGGCCTGCTACACTACATGGCCCTTGTGGAGCTCCTGGCCGCAGAGTTCATGGGGGCCAAGCTGCAGGCCAGCGCCAGGCTCCAGCTCGTCTGCTTCCTCGCCGTCTTCCTCGACTCCAGCGGCATATACGTCATGGCCATGTAGGTGCTGCCAATGAACTAGTAGTAGTGTATGTGTCGATGCAGTGTAGTAATAGTGAATATGGGTGCTACCACTGAACTAGCAGCAGTACTAGTAGTAGTGAAGATGGGTGCTGCCAATGAACTAGTCTCTACTACTTATAAAAGAGCAAACTATATCTTCCCTACACGCACCCAACTAAAGCACACGGACCAACTGCCACCGCATGATTAGGCCCTTCAAAGTTAATCTAACAGCTAACATTGATCCATTAGTTGTGTGGTGTGCATTTAGCAATTTAAATTGACTGACCATACTCCATGAGAGCAAGGACAATAGTACAGCCAGCTGTTGGCTATAAGCCATGTCCATGTCATCTAGACTCAATCTAATAGCTAACATGTACAATAGTTAGAGATCAAAATATACTACTTTATTAATGTATGGCCCACTTTTTACTCTCACATAGTGTCTAAGAGCATGTTCTGCAGCTGGCTCTTAACTAAGCACCCACTCCTCTTCTCTTTCATCCAACTAAGCACAAATATACTATTTTAAGCCTTATAGTCTGCTTACTGGACTTTATTGTACTTGCTCTCAGCGGAGGAAAATACCCATCCCACCGTCCGTATCCCCTGAAATCACGCGAGTAATCGCAGAAAAAGAGACATCCCGCGTCCCTGAATCACGGGAAAAATACCAGATGCCTAGATCGATCTCCTCTCCGCACCACAAACGCCCCGTCTGACGACGTCTTGATCGGGCGAGGACAACTGCGGTCAACACTGCTGCGGCGGCTGGGACACATCGGGAACACCTACACGTCCACGCATGCCCCGCCGCCAACACCCTCCTCCCGTGCCCCTCCGTCCTCAGGCCCTCCGGCGAGCCAGCAATCGGCAAAACCGCCGCAAGCATCGGCTCTGGCTCCATCCACCATGGCGTTGATGCTCAATAATGACCACATGCGGCAGATTGTGGAGGACCATGCGGAACTGCTGCTTTGAATCCCGTAGCAGCCTACTCTGGTTGAGGCCCTCCTCCTCCAGTATACAAGTTGGACCAGTCTTCCTCCTCGAGGTAGGCAGCAGATCGATGAGGTCTGAGGCGTTGTGGTGTGCCCCTCTCCCCACTGTTCGATTTACATCCTTGTACGTACTTTGCAGTAATCCTCCTCCAGGTAGGCTGGAAAAGGCCAGCAGATGGTTCAGGCAATGGCTTAGGCAACGCGAGAAAGGTTTGATGAATTGATAGAATATTGGTTTTGTAGGACATCCGGTGAGCAAATCATTGTCTAGCACATATACATTAATCGATTTGCTAATTTAGGCAATTCTCCTGTGGATTCCATAGCAGCATATAGGTATATAGCATACCGAGTTGTGTATCTCTGCCTCCCCATTTATTGGTCTAAACACGGTGTTTTTTCTACGTTTTGGTGACTTCGACTTGTTTCATTTTATTAATTTGATTTTCTATGAGATTACCATGAACCAATTGATTTCCTCACACACTGATACAACTGGATATATTGAGAAGCTGACTTAAACTTCCGCATGTGGTCGTCATTTTTTAACGGTGGTTTTTATTGTTCTAACTGCCTCTGCTACTCTGCTGGATGAGAAACAATTCAAGGTGGTGCCACCACACTTATGATTTTTTAACGGTGTTTTTTATTGTTCTAAGTGCCTCTGCTACTCTGCTGTATGAGAAACAATTCAAGGTGGTACCACCACACCATAGTGTATCAATATGGTTGTTAAAGTTATTCACTTACACTGATCAGCTGGACATATATTTTGAGGTATTGCTGGGCAAACAAACAGTTGCTTCTTTACTACTCATGCTTAGTCTCACATTTAATTTTATGATATATGATCACACTGGATAACAGACAGGAAATTTTTGACACTTTCACGTGTGCGTAGATGCTAACTCTATCGGATCCTACCTAATTTATGTTATACCAGATCGATATACTAACAATCTGGATTGGGAGAAATGAGAGTTTTTTCAATGATCAGAAGAGATATCTTTTTATAGAGTGGTGTAGACAAACTGGTAAAGATTGTTTGCTCATTTATAATCGATAACATCTAAAATTATTGAAATAAAGTGACATATCATGTTGGCTGAAAGTCATGTGGATTTCACAATCTATAATGGAAGAAAGTACAATGAATTTTCTGTTTTCTTTTCTCAAGCAATAACCTCTTGTGTACATTAGTTTGGATTTTGTAGACACTAAGTTGTTTCTTTAATTTGTCTTCTTACAAGTATGGCAAGTTTTGGAACGTCCTTGGTCGAAAACCCAATTCTGCAGACTGCATTCTGGAGCAATATAGGTCCTTGGAACTTCCCTATAATATTTTTCTATTTGTTATTTGATGGCTTGGACTCTTTTTATGTGGTTTGTGATTCCCAAGCTTCAATATTCATCTTGATTTCATTTTTTCATTTTACCTATTTATTGTGTGTGATTTACAAAGTAAATCTTGTCTTCTGTATTCTGTTTCCCAAAAATTTGGTTAGGATTGGATGCTCCCAAATCAGGAGTTGTAGCAGCACCAGAAGAAGTGCCAAGATTGCAAGATATTATTGCCATGAAGAAGAATGGGAGAAACCTGAGTTTTTCTAAGATAAGGAGAGATACTCGATATACAGACAACAAAACGGGTGAAGATTGCCTACTCATTTAAGGGATGACGTCTAAATAATCAAAGTTTAGTTATGTATCTTGTTGGCTGAAGGTCATGTAGAATTGCAGGTCATATTATGTATTTTTTTTTGATAGGATGGAGACTTGACTTTTTTCGAATCCATAGACTTGATTAGTTGAGACGCGCGTGCGTGTGCATAGCTACTAGTAGTGAAGATGGGTGCTGCCAATGAACTAGTAGCATTTTGGAGTTGGTTTCAGCAAGTTGAAGATCAACTTTGTATTTTGTGATGTATATATGAACTAGTCTAGCAGTTAGCAGAAAAGCTATGTAATTTTGAAACCTTTTCGTATATATGAATGAACAAATTATGGGAAATGATTGTCTTAATTTATGCTGAAATTTCACAGCCAAATGTTATTGTATGTACACTGCATTCTGCTGTTTCTATGCCTGAAATGTCACAGCATGTTACATGGTTTTTGTGCACTGAATTTCGACATCAAGTTAGGTCCTTCTAGTGCACTGTATTTTGATAGCATTTGGCTTTTTTTAGAGATGAATTTTGACAGTTGTAACTCAAATAATGAATAGCAAACACTATGCAATAAACTGAAGAGAAGCAAACACTATGCACTAAACTGAAGAGAAGCAAACACTATGCACTAAACTGAGGAGAAGCAAACATGGTGAAGTGTGGTTTAGTACAATGCCTCCTGAACTGAAAGAACTTGCAACACAATCAAAAATGTTGTGATTCAGTACATGATATAGTACATGGTACAGTTACAATATGAGAACAGAAATAACAAGAATATGGTTTAGTACATGGTTAAAGACCAGATTTTGTCACTAACTAATTTTTCCAAAGCAAACTGAATTTAGTGTCAAAACCATGCCTTTTTTAGTCCAACCAGATCATCCAACTCAATTTGCCACCAAATCAACCCACAAAATCTACCAATAACAGAAACACTTGCCCAAAAACTACTTTCCCTAGCCCCTTATATCAGGTATCCATCTCAAAATCGCCACCTTATACTGTGAGCATGAAGCTGTTCATACCCCTGCCACTGTCGATGAAAGAAAGAGGGAGAAAACGGGATTCTTTGGGGGAAAACAAGAACGAACCTGCAGACCTCGTGGTGCTGCACTCCATTCATCAAATCCAGTTGCCGATCATTCGCCTAGCAGCAGCCTTCATCGACAGGAAAGCGGCGGAGAGGCGAGGAGCGTCGCGAGTTTCCACGCGCGAGGAGAGCAGTGGCGAGATAGAACCAGATGTGTTGGGATTCGACTAGTGCGTGGGGCTTCGACCAGACCTGGTACACGTGTCCCTTAACCAGAGTCCACGGTTGCAAAAACCAGTCTCAATACTGCTCTCAGCGCGCTAAGGGGGTAATATGCATGGTTTTGGATAGTTAGGGGAACTAAGTGATCCCGTTATTAGTTAGGGGCTGTGGGGAGGGGGGGGGGGGGGGGGGGGCGTTAGTGACCCAAACCCAATACTTGTGGGGGTGATTTGGACAAGAAACCTAGGAAGCGGTGGAATCAATCGAGAGAACTCCTTGGCTGATCGTGTGCCGTCTTCGTTAGTTTATTTCTTTTGCTACCTTAGCTCTTCCGATTCTCCCATGGGCCAAGCACACAGACGCGAGCTAGCTGGGCCTTTTAAGCCAAAATTCTCTTTGGACGCTGAAGGACACAATACGGGTTTGTTTAAGGATGGAAAAACTGATTTCTTACCTCCCTTTTTTTTTTTTGCGAGAAGAAGACGATTTCATTGATGCATTGTTCTTACAGAAAAACCCAGGAAACAAAGGAAATTACAACGAGGACCTCCTGAGCTCCAGCATCGCCGGCGACCAGAACGAGAGAGAAACGCGCTGCCGCCTCTGCTCGTCCACACGCCAAGGATCGACGAAAGCATCCCCAAGGCACACGGGAAGTTCCAACTCACCGCCCCCGGAGGGGTAACGCCCTGGACCAACGGCTCCGCCGCAACGAACCATGCCGCCGTCTTCAACAGCTTCAAACTCCAGATCCTCCGCATGGGATCCTGTCGAGGAAGACTGCGCCGCACAGATCCACCGATCTGCGAGCACGGGAGAAGCAGGCGCTTGACCACAGAGCTCCGCCGAGCGCCGCCGTCGAAGGGGTCGCGACCCTGCAGCAAACACAACACCGGCGACTCCACCACCTCCATGGCTCCGTCGGCTGCAAACCCTACTGACCCTACACTGTGTACAACCGCGAAACGGGGATCCCCCGCCCTCCCGCCGCCGGAGCGGCCGGCGGAGGGCGAGAGATCCGTCGAGACTATGGTGGCGAGGTGGATCGGCGGGGAGATTTCAGAAAATCGCCCTCTTTTACTGTGCGGGAGAGGGGGAGACGTCCTATTTCTTACCTCCCTCTTGATCGTATATGTATAGAAGCATATATACTCAAAGTTTTTTTTGTAAAATCGGAGGGTAGGCTTGAGCCTGTCGAAGCCTACCCCATGAATTCGCCCTTGCTTCCTACCATATTGGATTGTATACTACTTCATACTTTGTCCCATAATCACGATAGGTTCATATCGACAAGTACAGATGCAAGGTAGCAAGCCCAGAGCATCAAGCCCGACAAGACGGAGGCTTGAAAGAAGAGGAGGAAGAAGCCGCTGAAGCAGCACCGGAGTCTCCGGCCTCAGCACCCCGGAGTCTCCGCCTCTCAAGCCCCGGAGTGTCCGGCCTCCCTCTGCTCGAAGCCTGACGGTGCCAGTCTGACACCCAATCCGGCCTCCCTCCGCTCGAAAGCTTGTGTCATTTTTCCAATAGAACGAATCACAATGACATAGTCAAAATAACGGCATGAACTAATGACACATTAGTAAAAAAACCATAATATAATCCCCTTTCCCTCACAACAAACAAAATAAACAAGCAAGTTCCTTGAAAAAAAAAGAAACAAGCAAGTTTGACATATTTTGCAAATATAGGCAAATTCGTGACAGCTTGCATCCGCGTACATTGACTCACAATATTCTCCTAGACTAGAGTAACACACACCAGTTTGTCCAGCTTACTATGCAGATATTAAGAATTAAGAAAAGCTAGCTGCTGCTGTGCTGCACACCATGCATGCGGCTTGAGGCCTGCTTGGCCTGCAATTTTGGCATCTAGCTAAGGTCAACTAAGAAGCCCGCGTATGCCAAATGCATCCGCCGGAAGCAGCAGCGTAAACAATTGCGTGAGTGCATGCAAGCTAATGAAACCCTGCGAGGTCACCGGCACGCAGTGCACTCGCGTACTATAAATACCCGTTGATCGCAAGCTCAGTGGAGACACACACACGCACACCATTCCATCTTAGCAGTCCGGAGCGAGATCGATCGACGATGGCTAAGCTCAATGCCGGCACCGTCGCGTTGTTGTTTCTCTGCCTGGGGCTCGCCTTCTTCGCCGGTCAGCCGGTAGGCGTCCACGGCCGCGGCGGCGAGAAGGACGCCGTCAGGGACACGGTTAAGAAGGTAGTGGCCGAGGCCATCAAGTGCAACCCACGCGTCGGCGCCGCCCTCATCCGGCTCATCTTCCACGACTGCTGGGTCAATGTACGTGATTAACGACTCATCATCTTTGACTAATTTTCGTCTCCATTCACATATAATTATATATAGATTTGTCTCAGTGCGATTGAGATTTTCCTAAGCCTCAATCAAATGAGAAAAAATGCAACTGTAGTTAAAAAAAAAGTGTAACGCGTTCCGGTTACACTTTTCTAGCAGAAAAGTGCAATTGCATTTGCAACTGAAAGCGGTTATACTTTTTTTCAACAGATGGTTACACTTTTTAGGCATGATTGAGCCTTAAAAAATCTCAGTCTACTTCTCAAAAAAAAAAAAAAAAAATCTCAGTCTACTAAAAAATAGGGTTTGTCTCAATCAAATGAGAAAAGTGCAACAGTAGTTTAGAAAAATGCAACTAATTTTTCTAATAGAAAAGAGCAACTGAAACCACTTACACTTTTTTGGGGTGATTGAGACTTAAGGAAATCTTAGCCGACTCAGAAATAGCAAAATCGTTATATATACCGTCCATGCTCTGCGTGCTTGTAGGGTTGCGATGGGTCCGTGCTCCTGGATAGCATGCCGTATGGCAGCAAGACGGAGAAGGAGGCGGAGAGCAACATTGGACTTGACGGCTTCGACGTGATCGACAAGATCAAGTCCCAGCTCTCTTCCCTGGAAAAGGTCTCCTGCGCCGACATCGTGGTCCTGGCAGCGCGCGAGGCGACCTTCATCCTCAGCCGCGGCAAGATAGACTACACCGTGAAGACGGGCCGAATGGACGGCGTGGTCTCGTCGGCGGACATGGCCGACGCCACCCTCCCTCCTTCCACGTTCAACATCACCCAGCTCAAGGCCAACTTCGCCGCCAAGGGCTTCAACACCCGGGAGCTCGTCGCCCTCTCCGGAGCGCATGCCGTCGGTGTTGCCCACCTGAGCTCCTTCGCGGACCGCCTCCACGACGCCACCGCCACGCCCGTTAGTGACAGGTACATGGACGCTCTCATCGACGATGTCAAGAAACAGAAGAAAGCGCAGGGGACACAGGACCCGATCCAGCCGAACAACATCCGCGACAAGGAGTTCGCCTTCCGGAACGCGTCCGGCTATGATGACAGCGGCGTCGACACGTCCATGACGGCCAGAGGGGTGCTGGACAACAGCTACTACCACGCCAACCTGCAGAACACGGTGCTCTTCAGGTCCGACTGGGAGCTGCGGAACGACACCACCGGCGTTGCCGGGGGTGTCATGGCGACGTTCCAGGCCGACGCCAACAGGTGGTATCTGCAGTTCGGGAACGCCATGGCCAAGCTAAGCAAGCTTCGTGCCGAGGGCACACGTTTCGAAATCAGGAAGAACTGTAGAAGAAACAACTACTAGAACAATTTGTACTCCCTCCGATCCATATTAATCTTCTCAGATTTGTTTAAATTCGGATGTATCTAATGATTCTATTCAAGTTCTAATGCTAAATACATCTGATTCTAGAAAATCTGAGAATATTAATTTAAATCAGAGGGATTACCATAAAGTACCAATCGACGCAGAAGTCTGGTATCTCCCCTTTTTTCAAAAAAAAAAAAACTTTATTCGATCAGTATGCATACGTGCATGTATTCATTTGTAATAATTTGTACTCTTATGTCTCTGGTCCTTACTAGTTAACTTGATGTACTACTCCTATATTCAACAAAAGTACGTCCAACATGTTTATGCTTATTTATGATACTCAATTTGGTTCCCTGAAGTTTACCGTTGTGGATCTATTTTCCTCTTGCTCCTGCTATTGTAGCATGCATGCTACCATCGATAGTTTAGTGGTTGCTTTGAGATTTAGATTTGCATAAAATTTATTCTCTTGCGGACCAAGTTTCTACCATGTTACATGTACTTCTATGTCTATCACACCACTCCTTCCATCTATTTAATTTTCGATCTTAGTACTCCCTCCGACCCATATTATTTGACTCAAACTTGTCTACACTAAAATTTGACTAGATACATTCATATCTAGATGAATCTAAGTAAACTAATATGGTCAAAAGGAGTACTAAAAAGTGTCTAGATATATTCATATTTAAAAAAATTGTGATATCTATTTTGAGACAGAGGGAGTAGTTAACTTATGTACTACTCCTATATATTCAACAAAAGTACGTCTATGCTTATTTATGATTACTCAATTTGGTTCCCTGAAGTTTACCGTTGTGGATCTATCTTCGTCTAGCTCCTGCTATTGTAGCATGCATGCTATATACTCCCTCTGTTTCAAAATATAAGATGTTTTAGCTTTGTGAATGAAGTGTATATACTCCTCTTTTAGTGTCTAGATTTGAAGTAAACCTAGACACTAAAATAGATCTGGATACACTTCTTTCACAAAGCCAAAACATCTTATATTTTGAAATGGAGAGAGTATAATATTCTAGTGGCCTCTTGCACTTTGTTTAATCGCAAATTCACGAGTCATGGGCGTATGCATGCGGCTCTATCGAAATCTGTTCTAGGCGCTGCTGGTGGCGAAGCAGAATTTCCTAACCTCGCCGGAAACACCGGTAAGTACCTCAATGCCGCCCATCTTCACCATAGAACCTGCGAACCTAGCCATAAACGCGAAGGGTCTAGCGGCATTGTCGGCGACCATCTTCGCCGTGTCGTTGCGGCTTGTAAACGTTTGGTCCGACGTGAACAGCACCTGCCCGGAGGCCACATTCAGGTAGAACTGGTTACTCAGCTTGTTCGGATCCGGCGAGACGAGGTTATTGTTCACCGGGATAGATCCTCCGCCGCGCTGAGGGCACACGCTCCTTAGGGCCGCGGAACAGGTGAAATTCATGGTGGGGTCGGCGGGGTACAACCACGGTTTGATGAAGTTGCAGCTTTATTGGCCGAAGGAGTGCGGGCCTGAGAGCTCCACGAGGTCGGTGGCATCGAGGACCTTGTGATCGAAGCTCTCGAGGAGGTCGTCAAGCTGGAACATTGGAGAAGGCATGTTTTGGAACACCTCATTGAAGACGGAAAATAGGCCGTCCCGGCGTCCGGAGGGCATGCCGAAAGTGAAGCCACCGGAGGCGGCGATGGAGTCACGCACCGCGAAGGGGAGGATGTCAACGCAGGAGACGACGCCCGGGCATTTTGAATCAACGGCGGCCTTGATCTTGTTCACGGCGTCGTACCCGCGTATAAAGATTGCTTGATTCTCCGTGTTGGGGTTGCTTGTGCTCGGGTCCAATAGAATGGACGCATCGCAACCCCGCAAAACTGCATTTATGAATACTTTTTTCGATCTGTTCATCTAAAACGTTGAACTGGCAATGAAAAGTGACGTCACCTACTATTGCCAACTCCAATCAAATAGGGCCTCTAAGCCTATAGCAAGTCTTACGTACACGGACGAAGCAGTCATGGAAGAAGAGGCGGGCAAAGGCGGCACCCATGGGGGCGTCATTGCTGATCAGGTCCTGCTCACAGTATCCTCGGCTTTGGGGCATGATGAGTTGTAGAAGTTGTACTTGAGCCCGCTGGCCAATGTGGCCATCGAGGCGGAGCTCAGGGCAGTGGCCATTAATGCCATGAGCAGCACATTCTTGGATGCCGTGGCCGTCGACATGTTCACGTACTATTTGTGTATGTTTAAGATAAAGAGTCTTTTGTAGGGAATGTTTGATGGTGACAATGGTGTGGATTCTACAAATATTTATAGATCAAGAACTGAAGAAATGAGGAGGGAACGTAAGACCCAGCCGCTCCGGCCGGCCGAGGTGTTAACGAACAATACAGTGAATGATTAGGAGGTTATGGTACGTACCATACGTGTTGACAATGCCCCAAGATACGATTACTTATCCCTTGACTCCTTGACGAAGTGTCGGTACAATTAATCTGGCTGGTTAGTTAGGATAAGTTACAACATTTTGAATCGTCGTTTGTGTTGCATCAACTATGTTTTTATACTCCCTCTGACCCAAATTAGTTTACTCAAATTTGACAAGATATGAATGTATCTAATACTAGATCATGTCTAGATACAACCGACAAATATAAGTTAACTAATTTGGGTTGGAGAGAGTACTCATAATATATGAGAGGCTGACAATTTTGCGCCTTTTCATTTACCCATGCTGTGACAACCATGATTCCATCCGACATGCTAGTCCGTAGTCACTACACCGAACCTGGATCAGCAATATGCTCATATTTGTTTCACTCGGCATCCACGACCGTACTAGTCCCGCACCCGCTTCTTCAACATGGGTGTTCAGAGCTCCGGATGGGATTGTGTCAATCCGACCCTGGACTTGGACCCGGCTCTGAAGCCTAAAGGCCAATTTGCGAAGCCTGGGCGGATCCATTTGAACAAAGTTAGTGGCCTAGCTGACCCAATGGGTGTCGCTGTTCTACCCAAACTCGAGCTTTGATCTCCAACTTGAAACTCTCTCGCTTGTGGCGGTCCAAATCGTATAGGCATGTTTTTTGTTTCGACCATACTATAGACGCTGGAATGTACGTGAAGCTAGCTAGCTAGGAATTCATAGGCTGCTTGCTTGCGTAGCTACTTTTTGGTAGATATTCCGGCTACCCCATATATATATAGTCCACGTCACCCACACCGCAATCGCACATTCCACTTACATAAAATGCCATTGTCTAGAACATCCGTGGACCAATACATGTGCAAGCACAGCAATTTCAGCAAAAAAAAATCTTGGGCGGCCGACATCGAAAATGATAAAGTGTCTTGTTACGTGGTTTTCATGTGCATCAAAATTGATGAAGAAGACTGTTTTTAAAGATTAAATCATATGAAAAATTGCTCATCAAGGCATAAACATGGATCACCTAGATAGTTTACCGCCAGTGGGCCAACCTCTTTGGTCTCTCACAGCAAACTTACTAACAAAAAATCGATTTTAATGATCATCCAGAAATTTCGGTTTAGTGCACCAGCTTCACGGTCATGTCACTCAACCACACATGGCCGGGCCGAACTCTCCTAAGCTCCATGTAGATATTAAAACCAAAAGCTGGCTTAATTATATAGGCGGTGGAGGAGACGAACGTGTTGGTGTTTAGGTTGATTCGATACCAATGAGTAGAGAAGGATAATGATATACGTTGCCTCCTACCGACCGTTATGTTGTCAACAAACAAACACATTGACATTTTGCGATTCATGTCAACAAACAAACACCTTGATTAGTACCAGAAGAGAATGTCCACACTGTCTGCTCCAATAAAATTTTGCATGTGTTCATTGAACGTACCCAAGCCTGCCTTTATAGGTATGCACTGGCTAAGTAAGCCGTACAGGGCCAGCGTACAATCTGTCCAAGGGACGGAATTTTCATTCACAAGACCTATATGGGACTTACATCTGGGATTTATCTGAACTTCTATGTTTTGTTTTTCCTCCATCGCCAATTAATTGACTCAGTTTTGTCGAGATACGGATATACCTACACACTAGATGCGTCTGTATCTAGACAAGATGATTCTGTTAATTTGAGATGAAGGGAGTATATAACAAAAAGGGACATCAAGATTAGCCATAAGTGTTTGCAAGCTAAAACAAAAAAAGGCATGCACTCGATTATACTGCCTTGGTCATGAAGTGAAGAGCTTCATTGGGTCATATGTATCCTTGCGTTGGGGAAATGCTCTTTTTTCTGCGGAGATCTGGTTGGAAAGTCATCAACCTAACAAGTGTAATCCCAATCTCATTAAACCGAGCTAAGATTTGCAAAACACATAAGTATCATTCATGTATCCACAGTTCATACACAGGAGTCAATACGTACCGTTGTGCGTTGTCACTAACTAGCAATCATGTGTAATTGTCAGCACGTCATGTTGCAAATAATTAAACTGACAGTATCGTAACATATCCTACTAATCATTCAATTTATTATAAATTAACGGACATGCCATCTAAAGTATTTTGTTCCTTCTTATCTTGTATGCATCAACCTAGCTAACATAATTTTTTCCCAACAAAGGTCCTGCTTCCAAATTATAGCTAGCTATGTTTTGCATCACACTTGAGTATTAGACATACGTGTATAAAAATGTTGTAGCCTATACCAACTAACCAGCCAGATTAACTGTACTTCGTCAAGGAGTGAACAGATAATAAGTATCATGTCCTGGCGGCATGGTCAACATGTCTAGGTGCAAATAATTCAACTGCCCATATGGTACTGTAACCTATGATGAAAATTGTGCAAGGCGTTAACTTATGATGAAAATTTTACTTATCTCTTTTTAAATCCACTACATATATGATTGTTCTATG
Organism: Avena sativa; assembly: GCA_916181665.1. Classification (NCBI taxonomy): domain Eukaryota; kingdom Viridiplantae; phylum Streptophyta; class Magnoliopsida; order Poales; family Poaceae; genus Avena; species Avena sativa. The sequence goes on along the minus strand of OV702295.1, from coordinate 448,886,938 downwards.
TTCTAATTAACTTCGTCGAAAAAGTTTGCATTTTTAAAAAAGTTCTAGCTCTACCTCTAAATTTTTCCGAAGCAACGTGCGGATCACCTAGGCGCATATAAGTACTCCCTCCGTTCGGAAATATAAGACGTTTTAGCTTTGTGAATCGAATGTATCTAGACGTCTTTTAGTATATACGTTCATAGAGGTTTCGAGTGAACCTATACACTAAAAGATGTCTAGATACATTCGTTTCACAAAGGTAGAATGTCTTATATTTCCGAACGGAGGGAGTAACTTGCAACAGCAGGGCAACCGTTTAGTGCAAACCAACATCATGCTGAAAAAACTGATTGAGGATAAGTTTAATGCACCCAGACTCAAAACGTTAGCATCGTTCATCTCTCTCAACCGCACAGCCTGATCAGCTGACATCTACCAGTATTAAAAGTCAGCATGCATCAGTATTAAAAAGGCAAAAATCTAGCTTAACGGTTGCGGTTGAGTCGGTCTCCCGTACATAGTGTAAGATACTGATACGGGTTGTCTCCTAACGACGGTTGTGCTGACATCTGTGTCAACAAGGAAACACCTTGATTAGTAGAACAGAATGTCCACGACAAGTGTTTCAATGATTTATTATTGCATGTGTTCATTGAGTCGTATACAAGCTTTGCCTTACTAGTATGCACGGCCTAATATATCTTTTTGGTACAGCCATACATGAGCAGCGTAGAGTCGCGCACTTTGAAGAATGGATCGATTTTAGGTTTTATGTGAATTAGGGGCATCGTGAACATGGATTACTATTAGCATTTGCAAGCCAAAGCGGGCCATGCCCAGACTTCATTATGTGAAAAGCTTCATTTTGTATGTGTGTTGTACTTAACTGCATGCCGGGTGGTGAAGCCCCAAGTCTATGAACATTATATGGATTAATTGGTGTTCTCCAAACCAAAGTCCTGCTCCCAAGCTATCTATCTAGGTTTTGCATTACACTTAGTATTAGACACAGATGTATAAAACATAGTGCATGCACACACATGATTCGAAATGTTGAAACCAATCCTAATTAACTAGCCAGATTAATTGTACTAACACTTTGTCAAGAAGTCAAGGGATATGTATCATATCCTAGGGGTATTATCAACACGTCTAGCGGCGAATAATTCAACTGCCAGTATGGTACCGTAACCTTCATTCATTGTATTGTTCGTTAACAACCCAGCCGGCCAGCTGGGTGGGTCTTATGTTCCTCCTCATTTCATCAGTTCTTGATCCATAAATACTCATAGATACTACACCCTTGTCACCATCAAACATTCCCTGCAAAAGCCTCTTATCTTAAACATACACAAACAGTACGTAAACATGTCGACGTCCACGACATGCAAGGTTGTGTTGCTCATGGCGTTCATGGCCGCTGCTCTGAGCTCTGTGTCGATGGCCACATTGTCCAACGGGCTCAAGTACAACTTCTACAACTCATCATGCCCCAAAGCTGAGGATACGGTGAGGGGCGTCGTCCAGAGCCTGATCCGCAATGACGCCACCATAGCTGCCGTCTTTGTCCGTCTCTTCTTCCACGACTGCTTCGTCCGGGTACGTAAGATTTGATATATGCTTGGAATGCCCTATTTTATTGGAGTTGGCAATAGTATGTGAAGCCATTTTATACTGCCAATGTAAAGTATGGATGAACAGATCATATCGAAAATGGTATTCATAAATGCAGTTTTGCAGGGTTGTGATGCGTCTATTCTGTTGGACCCGAGCACGAGCAACCCAAACACGGAGAAGCAAGCAATCTTTCTGCGTGGGTACGACGCCATAAACAAGATCAAGACCGCCGTTGAATCCGTATGCCCGGGCGTCGTCTCCTGCGCCGACATCCTCGCTTTCGCGGCACGTGACTCCACTACAGCCGCAGGTGGCTTCACCTTCGGCATGCCCTCCGGACGGCGCGACGGCCTCTTCTCGATCTTCAACGAGGTGTTCCAAAACATGCCTTCACCATCGTTCCAGCTCGAGGACCTCCTCAAGAGCTTCGACGACAAGGGCCTCGATGCCACCGACCTCGTGGCTCTCTTAGGCGCGCACTCCTTCGGCCAAACAAGTTGCAACTTTGTCAAACCGCGGTTGTACCCTGTTGATCCTACCATGAACGCCACCTTCGCCGCGGCGCTAACGAAGGTGTGCCCACAGCACGGCGGAGGATCTATCTCGGTGAACAACAACCTCCTCTCACCGGACCCGAACAAGCTGAGCAACCAGTTCTACCTGAATGTGGCCACCGGGCAGGTGCTGTTCACCTCGGACCAGACGCTGACGAGCCGCAATGACACGGCGAAGATGGTCGCCGACAATGCCGCGAGACCCTTCGCGTTTATGGCTAGGTTCGCAGGGGCTATGGTGAAGATGGGGAGCATCGATGTTCTTACCGGGGCTGCCGGCGAGGTTAGGAAAGTCTGCTTCGCCACCAACGGTGCAACATAGAATTCGGTCGAACAATCCATGAATCGTGATTAAACAAAGTGCAAGGTCGCTAGAACTGGTGTACTTAGTTGGTGTAGTTTGTTTTTTATTTTAGCTTCATTTTAAATTTGTTGGTTTTCTCATTAAATTACCTATGGTCTAGTTGAATTTTAACAATGATGTAAATTTAGTGAATTGAACAAAGCGGACATTATACTAAGTTTTAAGAGCATCTCCAAGAGCTTACCAAGGCCTTTATCAAAAACTGATCGTATGGGTAAGAGGGACAAAAAAAGGTCCAATATTGATGGGTCATCACAAAAAGTTTGATGTCAATTATCCACGTATGGGTGATCCAACCTAATCACCCAAAATGCTGAATAAGTTACTTGGGAAGGCCCAATCTTCGGCATGAAAAGTTCATTGTGTGTCGCCTCCACCACCTCCACCACCTCTGTTATGTCAGGTGGCCGGCGAGCGTCTGCCACACTGCCCCATGGCCACACCTACCTCCGCGAGCTCCGCTGAGCTTCTCCCAGGCCACACGTGTTGCTCCTTGACCAGAGTACATTCGGACCGTTGAGGTCTCATCGCGGTGTCGCCGCAAATTGCTCCTCCACCGGGGTTCCGAGAGCTGCCTCCTACCTCATCCACGACCACCACCACCCACTGCATTGAACCTATAGGTTCGATTCGGCTGCAGATGACCGCTGCATGCCCCTTGTACGAAGCCTGCCGGCACCCAAGCTAGCTTGGCCACCCCGATGAGATCATCTCCACCAAGCTAGACGAGCCCCGCCGACGCGTGGCAGCCTCCCATGAACCTGTGCTTTTTTTACTTTTTTTAGCAAAACTAGTATGAATTTATTTTCTATATTGTCTAGATATGATTTTTTGCAGATGATGGTTTGATAAAATGGAGCTACGATTCATCATGGGAGGAAGAAGATTAGTGGGATGAATAGGAGGATCTATCAATTCTCATGATAATTGATATAGAGCAAAACAACCGGCCAAAACATGGAGGTTCTTATGTCGGCCGAGAGGTGATTCGCTGGAGAAGGCAAAGCCACCAACGGCTAGTGTTGGACTATTTTGTAGTGTCGGGTACACCACGGGTGTTTCTAATGCGATACTTTGGGTGGCAGTTCCAGGTGGGTATGGAGTTGTCCCAACACATCTGCGGGGTGGTTGCTCAATATGATAAGTTACTCGAGCAGAGGAGGAATTGCACTGGCTTGATGGGTCATAGAACATTGAAAAAGGTGACCACAACTATAAAAAGTATGACTTATGGAATCCAGCCGATTTGGTCATTGATAGCACAGCCAACTACTGTTCAAGGCATTTTGCAGGAGAATTACCAAATGCTTTAGGGTGCAGTAATTGAGAGAACCCAATGCTCAAGAAACTGGGGTGCTTTTTGCGCTAAATGCCGCAAGTGTTTCTAGGTATGCTTGGATTGGTTGATTGCATGCACCGGAGTTGGAAGAATTGTCCAGCGACATGGCATGGATAATTCACGGGGATGTAGAAGATGCAAAAATAAACCTTGAGACAGTTGTAGATCACGAGACATGGTTTTGGCATGCCTACATTTTAATGCTCGGATAATGCAATGACATCAATGTGCTTAACTGATTACCATAGATTTCAAACTTAGCCAAAGTGCCGCAGGTTCAATTTGATTCAAATGTGTACAAGTACATGAAGGGGTACTATCTTGCAGATAGGATATACCCACATAAGGCAACATTCGTGAAGCTAGTTCATCACCCCCAAGTGTGAATAGATCTCGTTTTATAGGGCACGAGCAGCTATTGGGAAGGATGTGGAGAGAGTATTTGGAATTTTGCATGCGCAATTTTTTATCATTCGTGGACTGTCATGGTTTTTGGATGAGAATACGGTGAAGATTATGACAACTTGTGTGTTATTAAAAAACATGATCATGCAATAAGTGTGGCCAAAATTTTGATCACCACTACCACTTCATGGGAGGGGTGGTGAATCCTCGTAGGTATGTAGACCTCATCCAGCACCTCCTTCAAATTCACCATGGAATTGGAGAAGCAGACACTTATCGACAACTCAAAGATTATCTCGTATAGGAGTTGTGGAAGTGGAATGGACATGTATTTTGGTTTCTATGTTCCTATTTCGTTTCAATAAACTTTCTTATTTGATGCATTAGCTTCATGTTTGAATGATGAAAATTGGTTTGTAATAATTATGTGTCGTTGGGTTCTTATTTTATGTAAAATTATATTAGCTAATTTTATTTAATTATATTTTTTTTGGTTAGCATATGCACAAATAGAGCAATCCAGCTTTTGGGTATCCACCACATAGGCAAGCTTGAAAAAAAGATCTTTTTTTCTTACCTAAACGTGTTCTCTCTCGTCTACCCAAAACCACTTTCTTATCCAAAATATAGTTAAGTTGTTGGAGATGTTCTAAGCTCGATGAATGACCATGTCCTCAAGCCACCCACGAGCATGTTACTGGCCTTACGATCTTGGTTACTTCCTTTTTTTATATGACATGTGTTTCTACCATCGATGTAAGCTTATAAGTGGCTCTGGGTGGGCATGTCATTTCCCAAGATGATAGTCTAAATATCTCAACAAAAACAGCCACGGAAACAACCCCTCCCGTGTCGCTCCCGCGAGCGACCGGGGGGAACCCTACCGCCGCCGCCGGGCCTCCCGCCCCCTTCCACTCCTCCCTCCTCGCCGCCGCCGGGATACGCCAGCGGCAAAGCCGCTCGGCGTCGGTGGCGGCGGGTCCCCTATTCTCCCCCTGGTTCGCCAGATCTAGGCGCGGGACAAGATCGACGACCGGCGGCGGCGCGCGTGCGCGGGGCGCGGCGGCGCCCGGCTAGGTGGCGCAGCTCGCGCGGTGGTGTCACCCTGCTGTGGCGTGGAGGGCTGCGTGGAGCGATGGTTTCGTGCTCGGGGCCGGCGGCTGCTGGACCGGGGCGGCGAGGGCCGTGGGCGGCGTTGGCCGGGATCTGGGGGAAGCGGCGGATGGTGCTGAGGATGGAGGCGATGGCGCGCCCTTAGTGGCGGTGCTAAGCCTGATCCGGCACCGATGGTCGGCCTGCTCGATCCATTCTCCGGAACCGGCCGGCGGTGTGGGGATCGCTGTGTCGGATCTAATAAAGAAGGTGGTCCTTTGGTTTCTTTCGCACGAAGATGAAGATTTGCTTGATGTCTGCCCTCGTTGATCTGGTCTGGAGAGGCGGGTTCTAGAAGGCTCCACCGGCGAACTCCCATGGGCGTATCATGCCTAGAGATTGCTGGATCGGAAGGTATTCGGTCGTGTGCACCTTGTTTTTTTGGCCGTTTGGTTTCAGCGGGAGCGTTGCAAAGCTCTGTTGTTTGTTCCCACCAAGTGCCATTCTTAGAGCTATGGTGAAGTCAGATGCGGAGAATGTCAGGAAAGCGGAAATATAAGGGTAGCGATGGTGATTTTAGTTCTTGTGGCGACGGAGATCTGGCTGCGTGATCTGGGACTCGTTGCAGCGTCTGCTGGTGCGGGAAGACAACACAGGGGGAGTTTCCAGTCTTACCTTGCAGGGTAAAAATCCAAGGTCTGGCCTTAACTGGTTGTGCCTGGCAATGACCTTGTTGAAGGCATTGTTTTGTGAGCGAGGACTTTCTCCAGGATGAAAACCTATGATCTTTGATCAGGCAACGACGGCGCTTGGGCACTGTTTCCTTCTTGAAGGCATTGTTATTGGAGTAGTGGACTACTGGTGTTGTTATGATGGTGTCAGTGTCTTTGCTTTGAGGATTAGTTCTCTGTAGCGGGACTTTTTTTTTTAATTCTTCTTTCTTTTTTCTGGGATGTGTGCATCCGTAGAACCGTCAGGACATGCATTGTTGCAGAGGCTGGGTGTAATTGGTATCACTGTGATATTAATATATACTCTTTTCCAAAAAAAAAATAGCTCTGGTGGGTGATGTCCTAGTCCCATCGTTATTACCCTACCTATTAACAGAACAAAACTAAAATCTTAAAAATTTAAATTTGGAGACAGTAGCACTCATCTTCCATATATAATATATAAGAGGCCGAGTTCTGCACCTCTTCATTTACCCATGTTGTAATAGGCAATCCGTCTCCACCACAATATGAGTCCACCTCCTTTTCTGGGCAAGGATGATTGCATCACATCATGCTAGTAATTATTCCATCGTAAGTGGATCAGTAATACACTCGTATTCTCGCACTCGGCATCCACAAAGGTATTATCTCGTATGGCAAGCTCCACACCCGCTACTCTAGCATGACTATCAAGAGGTCTCAATGGGAATATGTCAACCGGCCCTAGGCTTCGACTTGGCTATGTAGCCCGAAGGCAAATTTCAGATGACATGGGTTACTACTAGAAAAACGACTATCTATGAGTTGCATACAAGTGGCACATCCTTGAGGTGTTGTGCCACAGGTAAGTACTCCTGGCGCACCAGGAAGCTGTGTGTCACGTGTAGTCCATGTTAGAATAACGACATCAAGATGGACTACAATGACCCGAATAACGACATCAAGCTGGACGACTACACCAAGATCATCGTCGAGCACATCCACAAAGAAGCAACATCAACATCATCCACGCGGCAGGCTGGTGTGGAACACTGCTACGCCGACTTCTCTGACATCAAGGCTTCGACATCATCGCCGCCATATGGGACGCCTTCGAGCGACGGTCATCGCCAACATGCCTACTCCTTCATCACCGACATATCATCGCCAAGGTCTACATCAACGTGGTCTTCATCAACATCTTCGTCGACACACTGATGCCGCCGCTATACCCCGTCCACATGATGGACATACAACTACGACGCCCTCTGACAGTACAACTGCAAGGCATGACGACGGCATCGCCGCGTCCACGACCCCAACGACTGCATCAACAAACCGGCATCACAATTGTGATGCCCCTACGATCGCGCATACGGTTCTAGCAAAACCGGATGTGCTTGGTGGCTTCCTCCAGCCCTGGCAAAACTGGTGGTCTCACCTATGACCGCGTCCACGAGACGCCCCTGACGGTACCTTTACAAGGTGCAAAACGTCCACAACTGTAGTTTCGTCAACAACAACAAAAAACGCGCAATTTTTTTGCGCCCCGGGCAATGGCGGCCACACAACATACGACGACTACGACATCGACCACACCCACCTCGACCACGGCTACATCACGATCGGCTACCTCGACATCGACATCAAGAACAACGTCTACAGCAACTCAAGAACTCTAGTCAACAGCGTCCGTGTCGTCACTTGCGTCCACGCCACTCCCGCTGTGACTGCGGGAGGGAAGAGAGGCACCAGAAGAGGACACAGTCACTGCCCCTAGGTGCCAGCCATGATCATGTCCACGCAGGTGATGATGACAAGGAGGTGAAGACGACGGAAGCGCAAGGATTCAAATCCAGTCGCAAGCGTCCGCTTCACTCCCGCTCCGACTGAGGGAGGATGTTAGAATACAGATACATTTACGTATATGAGATAGACTAGGATTCTAAGATTATCTTGTACTCCAAGTCTACCTACCCCTTGTAACTCTATATATACCCCCACCAGAGTCAAATCAATACACCGAAATATTAGGAATCATTATTTTCCACAGTCCAGTTACCTCTAGTGCATCACCCCAACCGTGTAAAGCGGCACCGTCCGTAGAGGGGTACTCAGATTTATCCGTGGTGCACCATCTGATAGTGTGCCATAGGCATTCTATTTATCTCTGACGCACCAGACGAATAAGTCTGCCCCCACCCAAAAGAAAGATGTCAGTTAACCAGTAGAGTACATGTATTCGGTGTGCCACGGGTATATCTGGCCGCCAGCACACACACCCGATCGCACTTTCAGTTCTAGCAAAAATAAAATAAAATAATAAAAATTTCAAATTTTAAAATCCTTCGCTATGTAGTTATGTTATGGGGTATAGTTGTTACTAAAAATAACAAACATGAATTTTTCCATATTTTGCAAAAAATGTTATGTCCCGGTAAAAGGGTCCTAACTTCTGCATATTACATCGGATAAAAATCTTTAATATGAAAAGACATCTACACGAAATTTTACATCCGATTTTAACGATTATTTTAGAATCCTAAAATTCAAAAAGAAAAAAGTTACGTCAAATATTATAGATTTTACTGCAAAAAAATTCTAACTACACCATAGTGGTAGGACACAGGTATTTTAGTATAATTTGAAATGGCCACCTACCCCCACACTAACTCCACCATATCCCCATCCACACATGCCTTATCCACCTCTCTTTTTCCTCCCTCTCTCTCACATGGTGCTTCGCCTCCCTCCCCTTCCACATCCCGCCGGCTGCCCTCCATGTCGTCGCCGCCCTCTCGCTCGCTACCGTCATGCACTTCGTCCACCTCCCCTGGACCCAACCGCATTGCTCACCTCCAACTGCATCCTCCTCGGACTGCGCCCTCCTAGGGCCATCCTCCATCACCACCTACGACCGCCTCGGGTGCCACCTCCATCCCGTGGAGGAGGCCCGCACCCGCTCCTCCACCAGCTCGACGTCGAACCCGCTCAACACCGACGGCCTCCTACACCTCCCTACGGTGGTAGGTTGTGGCCACGGTCGAGGCCGAGGGTCACCACCGCGTCGTTGTCTGCCACTGATGGCACACAAACTTGATTGCTTTTTAAGGTGTTTTATGTAAATGTGCATTATACTTTAATATTTTTTATTTTCCCAAAACCTTACCAATGGCGCACCGTTTACCCCTACCTGTGGCGCACCGTGTGGTGCGTCACTAGTTCTTGCACTATCAGTTGCGCATCAACGGATGTGCCACGGATAACTACTATCAGTGGCATGATGTTAGTGGCGCAACGGCCATGCGGCATGAATAGCTAAAATAGGTGCGCCAGGGATGACCGTTTTCGTAGTAGTGGGTAGACCCATTTGAACAAAAGTTAATGGCCTCGCTGACCCAATGGGTGTCACGGGTCGACTCAAACTCGATGTTTGACTTCAACTTGAAACTCTAGCGTGTGGTAATCCAAATCGTCTAGGAATGGTTTTTTTGCTTCGACGAGACATCAAAACACTAGAAGTTACGAAGCCAGCTAGCTAGGAATTGGTAGGATGCTAAGTTCAAAAAAAAAAAGTTCAAAAGGAATTGGTAGGATGCTCGCTTAGCCACTAGGCAACTTTTTTTCGAAAAGGGGAAAAAACCCCGGCCTCTGCATCGGTTGATGCACACCGCCTTTATTAATAAATCATCCAAAGGACAACATCCAACAAGAATTACATCTCAAGGATCAGCTAAAGTCGATACATAAATCAACCAGCAGAAAACATTTAGCATGCAAAATCTAAGCATCCTGAAGTCGACTACGTAGCTGCCAGTACGACTGGTCGAATAAGTGGTGCGCGACCATCAGCAAATGGCTGCACCCAGTAGCCATAATATCCCGTTGGTCTTGGGGCAATAGGCAAGCCCAAAGTTGCACCCAGTGCGCCACCATATGAATAACCTGCAAAAAATTAAAAGTTTTTGATTTGTTAAAGATAATATCATTTCTGCATCTCCAGATAGACCAACATAAGGCAGAAACACCAATGCGAATTCTTGCCTTTAAAGATTTATCAACTCCGTTCAACCAATTTCCAAACATATTTATCACACTAGTTGGGAGAGGTATATCGTAAGCAAAATTGACAGTATGCCATAACAAACGAGCAAAAGGACAAGATATAAATAAATGTTCAATGGTTTCCGGCGCCCCACAAAAAGAACATTTAGTACAACCTACCCAATTCCTTTTGACAAGATTATCCCTAGTAAGTAGCACTTTGTTGTGAAGGAACCACATAAAAATTTTAATCTTTAGCGGGATTTTTAATTTCCACAGATATTTTCGAAGGAAGACCATATGCTCATTCATAAGATCCTCGTACATAGATTTTACAGAAAACACCCCAGATGCAGTTAAATTCCAAACAAACTTATCTGGTTCATCTGACAGCTGTACCATCATAAGCCTTTGGCATAAATCTAGCCAATCGGACCACTTATTACCACTAAGTACCCTCCTAAAACCAATGTTTAAAGGTATCTGGGATAATACTTGTGCCACGGTAATATTATATCGCTGCACAATATTATATAAGGATGGATATTGTTGTGCTAGAGGTGTATCACCTAACCATATATCCTCCCAAAACCTTGTAGTAATACCATTCCCCATGTTGAAATGACCTCTAGCAAAGAACTCGTTCTTTACCCGCATAAGTCCTTTCTAAAACGGAGAATCAGTCGGTTTTGCTTGGACTTCAGACAAAGTTTTCTGACTAAGATATTTATTTTGCAACAGTTCCTGCCACACACCCTCCTCATTCATTAACTTGAACAACCATTTGCTCAGTAGACATTTATTCTTAATTTTCAACACCTCAATTCCTAATCCCCTTGATCTTTAGGTCTACAAATGATATTCCATTTCGTGAGTCTATATTTTCTTTTGTTCTCATCACTTTGCCAAAAAAAAGGGAATCGATAGAAATCTAAACGTTTTCTCACACCCTTGAGTATTTTAAGAAAAGCCACTAGACACCTATCTAGACGAGTTCATCGACTCGGAAGTAATTAATCAGGTCAGCCTCTACGTGCCCGTGTCGCCTTATACTAGACCATATCAATTAGAACTACAACAGGGCAGCCCATCGCTGGAGGTTATAAACGACAAGACACACGACTAATCGTTGTTCTCGTGCAAATACGGTACTCACTCCGGTCCATATTAATGTTCTCAATTTTGTCTAGATTCGTATGAATCTAGTTAAGTATTTAGAGATGCATCCGTATGTAGATAAAGTTAAGAACAATAATATGGAGCGGGGTTCCTCCGGTCCAAATTAATGTCTCAGATTTTTCTAGATTCGGATGTATCTAGTCATATTTCAGTGCTACATACGTTCGAATCTACACAAATCAAAGAAAACATTAATTTGAATCGGAGGGTGTAATAAAATTCTCCGGAAATAAGCGTGTTAGGCAAAGAGAACGACCAGTCCCGCGGATACTACTCCAGCATGGGTATTCAGAGCACCATCAAAATTCAACTTACCCACCCTTTATTAAGTTTCGACCATTTGTGTAGCCTCCTATGTAAAAGAGGTCTAGATACACTTTATTCATAAAGTTAAAACATCTTATATTTTAAAACGGAGGGAGTATACAGCAGCAGCACCCGAAGGAGGAATTTCTAGAGCTTTAATCAACACTTCCATTAGATCCATAGACTTCAGGGACCGATGCTTCACCTCACCTTTTTTTAAGCTATTCTGGTCATAGTTCACGTCATCGACACCCGCAATTGCCAAATCCCGTTTATATAAAATGTCATTGTGTAGAACATCTGTGGACCAAGTACCTCTGTGCCGCAATTTCAGCTCAAAAAATATATTGGGCCGACCTCCAAAAGGACGCCGCATGCTCATACTCGACTAAAGCATGATAAAGTGTCTCGTTACACAGATTTCATGTGCATGAGAATTGAGTAGAAGACTTATTTTAAAGATTAAATCATATGAAAAAACTGATCATCAAGAAATCAACATGGATCACCTACATAACTTACAACAGCTGATCAACCTATTTGGTCTCTCACAGCAAACTTACTAACAAATCGATTAAGGATCATCAAAAAACTTAGGTTTAGTGTACCAGCTTCACGGTCATATCTCTCAACCACACATGGCCAGGCCGCCCTCTCCTAAGAGCATCTCTAGTAGATACCGCATTTCAGCCGGCCCGTAAATTTTCGCGCCGATATGCGGTACCAAGGCCCAAAAATGGCCTTTTCAGATACCGTAGAAGGCCGAATACTGCGAATTTTTTTGCGGTATCCCGCATCGAGTCTCATCCGTCCCACATATATTCGGTGCGGGGGGGTGGGGGGGGGACTGGATGCGGTATCCCACATCCGCCGCCGAAAAACACATCGCTGCCGCCAACCTCCGTGTCCACTCCCCATCTTGCCATGGCCGGCCAATCGAGGCCCGATTTTGGTGCACGAGGCCGTGGTTCTCCGGGCCGCGGCGGGAGCTCCGGCCTGCGAGCTTGCCCGGCGCTACCGTCAAAGGAGGAGGAACGCGAGCGCCTCTCCGAGAAGGGACACGGCGGCGGCGCCCTTGGGCGCACCCACACGACCCCCCACTGTCGACCGACCCTGCCGCGGACGATGCCAAGGAGCTCTTGATGGCCAAAATCTGTGTGTTCCCGCCGGTCGTCCGCGAGCCCGCTGCCGACGACGAGCACGAGGAGCTCTTGGTGAACGAGTGCCAAGCTCAACTCCCTGTGCACCACACTCATGGACATCGTGCAGCGCCAAAAGCGCCGCCGACTCGCGTGCAGGGCGGAGAAGCGCGATCATCGCCGTGCCAGTCGCCTCTCCCTCTGCGAGCACCTCGCGTGGCTCGAGGCCCTCGAAGCCGACTACCCTGACGAGTACTTCACCAATGACGACTACGACAACGATGCCAACTACGCCAAGGAGTAAGCGCGCACCGCCGCTGCCGTAGATGATCCGGTGAGTAGGTACCGTCAGTGGAGCTACGTAGATGTTAGGTGAAGTCTGGATGAGGGCGCGGCATCATTTTTTGCTAAACTTATGTAGACCTTAATGATCAAAACCTTCCCTATGTATGAATCTGGCGCCAATGTGTGATATTTTTTAAATATGTAGTTTGGTTTAGTGTATGTTCTACCCCAACGTTTTTCATACTGCAAACCAGGTTTTCAGTCTACTGCATCCGCGTTTTGTAGTTCCGTGGGATGCGGTATCTGCTAGAGATACTATAAGCTCCATATAGGATCCAATCATATCCATCAGTATTAAAACCAAAAGGTGGCTTCATTGGCGGTGGAGGACACAAACGTGTTGCGGTTGAGGTTGATTCGATCCCAAAGAATAGAGAAGGATAATGATATAGGTTGTCTCCTAACGACCGTTATGTTGACATTCGTGTCAACAAACAAAATCACTGATTTTTTATGATTCGTGTCAACAAACAAACACCTTTGATAGTAAGAGATTGTCAACACCGAGTGCTTCAATATGTTTTTGTATGTGTTCATTGAATCATACCCAAGCCTTCCTTATATGTAAGAACGGCCTAGTACGGTAGAGTAAATTGTAAAACATCACCACAATTGTAGGAAATTCGAAAATCCACCACTTTTTAAAAATTTGCAAAAATCCACTGCAATTGCACTTGTTGCTTGCAATGTGCGCTAATGATTTGGATTAGCCGCGTTAACACGAATGGTGGCGAGTGGGGCTCACTATGTGGCTTAGCATGGCAACAATGAAATGGTTAAATGAAACATTGGACAGATTCTAGGTTGTGGGTTTATTCATAAATTTTCAGGATCCTCTATGTCTCAAAAAGGGAAAAACAGACAACTGCACTCACGGACCATGGTTGCTATGTTCTTCCCGCCGACTTCCGTGCAGCTCACGCCTCCTCAGTACTGCCCAAGATCACCTCCACATGTCGCCCCAACTCATGGCTGCACCTATCACCACCGCCCCAACGCCTAGTTGTCCGCTCCCAGCTGCCTGCTCCGTGCCAAACTAGGTCACCCGGTGCACCAGATTTCTAGAAGACGACGATGTAGGCAACGATTCTTGCGATTACGGGTATTGACATGGGTATACCCTACAGGTACTCGAGTTTGGTATATATGGTCCAGATACGACAGAAGCCCACGGCGTTGCCAAGGTCCAATGCAGAATTCGGGTGACCCACGGACTCTTCAATCGCTTGTGAGACAAGAAGATTAAGATAGAAAGTTCGAAGGGCGAACCCTAATCTGTAACCGACTCGACATGCTACCCGAGACCTAGCATATCTATATAAAGGCTAGGAGGGGGCGGCGAGGAGGACAATCACAACCCTAGTTTCCACAACTCTCGCCAGATTGCATCTGCGCACCCTTGTAATTTTCGATTCCTTCGTTAATTCCAACAGCAGACAAGCAGGAGTAGGGACCTCTATGAAGCCTGAACCTGGGTAAACCTTGCGTCCCTGTGTGCTTGTTTGCTAGCCAATTGATGCCTCCAGCGCTCCCTACTTCTCCAAAACCCAAGTCCATAACAATGGGCATTGACGAGTTAAACCCTCGTCAGGTATATTCGTTTGGCTAAGAGAGCAAGCGGGCGACTGCGAGCACACGACAACACGCTGGGAAATCATGATTGTTAGAAACATACCACACGACAACGACAATTAGTATTGTGTGTGATATGTACTATCGCATACAGTTGAATGATGTCTACGCACTTCTATTCTTGTAGACAGTTGTTGGGCCTCCAAGTGCAGAGGTTTGTAGAACAGCAGCAAGTTTTCCCTTAAGTGGATCACCCAAGGTTTATCAAACTCAGGTAGGAAGTGGTCAAAGGTATCCCTCTCAAGCAACCCTGCAATCAAGATACAAGAAGTCTCTTGTGTCCCCAACACACCCAATACACTTGTCAGGTGTATAGGTGCACTAGTCCAGCGAAGAGATAGTGAAATACAAGTGGTAAAGATAATTATAAGTGGTAATGGTGATAGAAAATAACTTGATGGCGTGGAAAAGACTAAAGACAAACTGAAATAAAGAAGGAAGCAAGCAAACATGTAACAGATCTAATTGCAAACAGTGTATCAATGCTT
Source organism: Avena sativa (assembly GCA_916181665.1). Taxonomy (NCBI): domain Eukaryota; kingdom Viridiplantae; phylum Streptophyta; class Magnoliopsida; order Poales; family Poaceae; genus Avena; species Avena sativa. Next base: position 448,871,760 of record OV702295.1, on the reverse strand, counting down.
AGAAACAAGGCCTAGGGATCATACTTTCACTAGTGAAGACTCTCATATAAATATCTTCTCTTCATGATACTACTCTTAACTACTCTCCGGTTGGACACTCTAATCGATGGTAGGGCTATAACAGCACACCTCAAAGTTCATCTTTCCCATCTAGAAAACCCCACACTGTCACCTTGAGTACTAGATGAGTCCAACAAACACCACAATTTCATAAAGACATTCAACTCCAAATATAACTCATAACAAGTATTTATAATCTCTAGCCTAAGTGCCACCATGGTGTGCACACTGTCACTTTCACACACATGGGGAGAGCAGAGATCTATTAAGCACTTGAGTAACAAGGTAGATCAATAGATTACAAGCTCATGATCTCAATAAGATTATGCATAAAGAGAGAGATGAACACATAGCTACCGGTAGAACCCTTAGCCTCGAGAGAGAACTACTCCCTCCTCATCATGGGAATCAGCAATGGTGATGGAGATGGTGGTGGAGATCGATGGAGATGGCTCCGGGGGCACTTCCCTGTCCCGACGGGGTGCTAGAACTGAGACTTTATGTCCCCCGAATCTCCCCTTCGGTGGCAACGGCGTTGCGGAACTTTTCGTGGCCGGAGGCTTGATTATTTAGGGTTTATGCATCGGGAGGCTTCTTATAGGAGAGAGGGGAGACCGAGGGGGTGCCGGAGGGGCCCACACCACCCCGTGGCGCGGCCTGGCCTGGCCCGCGCCACCAGGTGGTGTGTCCACCCTCTGGACCTTCTCCGTCTCATATTCTGGCTCCAAGTGTCCCCCGGTAAAATAATAACTTTGGCTTTTGTCCCATCCAATTCCGAAAATATTCATTTTCTGACTTTCTAGAACCAAAAACAACAGAAAACATGCAACTGGCACTGTGGCTCTTGTTAATAGGTTAGTCCAAGAAATCATATGAAAAGTACTCCAAAATGTGGACAAAATACAAGAAAGTAGATAAAACCAAGCATGGAACATCAAAAATTATAGATACATTTGCAATGTATCATTGAACTTAACACAATTGTTTGCGATGAGAACCATCCTAGATGTTTGTAGGGGATAAACCATGTGGGAGTGTATGGCCCATTAGGGGATAGCTAACGTATCCCTACCAACTATGTAGTATATATCTCGACCAGCAGTGAGACCACTCCACACGACAACCGACTTACTTTTTTAGGATCATAGTTCCCGAAAAACTCACATGGTCGGTGAGGCAGAATCAAGAGCTATCTGGTGGAAGAAGTCGGCGCTGCAATGCTGACATCCTCACCAGCAGCCTCTACAGCGTGTACTCGTGCTTATCCACACAGTCAAATGCTAGAGGTACTGATGTTATCGTCTGTCAACCCATCTGGTCCCCACCCTCCACGGTGCCCAGCGACAACCGTGGTCGACCTCGAAAAGGTATATGTAATGCGCATGCTTGCTAAAGTTCTATTCATAGTATGGATATGCGCAGTTAGAAACTCCGGATGCATTTGATTATTCTTGGCCATGGGTGTTTTTGATTTTCATAGTCATTATCTCAAGTGTGTTTGATCAGATCAATGACTTTGCTCCACTATCTTAATGCATTTGACTAGATCTATGACTTTACTCCACTATCTTAATGCGTTCGACCAGATTTTTGATTCTTCTCCAATATCTCAATATGTTCGACCAGATCTATGTGTTATACATTGTGTACTTGTGACCAGATCTATGTGTTATACATTGTGTACTTGTGACCAGATCTATGCAATGTATTATATTTACTAATTGGAGACCATAGGAGACGGCATGTTAACCCTCACGTTTAACTTGTAATTAACTATTGGGTCACAAGATGAACAAACGATATGGTCCTAGCTTCACTATAATCTCCATCGAGAGTACATAAGAGTAAATGAGGCAAGAAATCCAAGTTAGCTTGATGCCCCTATAGCCCCCGGAGGGCGACGGGGGACTCCTTCCCAGCTCCGACCTCCTCCCCCCTCCAGCCTCCTCCACTCGTCGCCGCCACCTGCAAGGGCCGCCAGGCGAAACCCAGTCGACACTGACGGAGGCGGCCCTCTCTCCCCGTGTCCTACAGGAGTTTTGTGGCCATTTTATTCCATGGTGGTGGTGCTCCTCGGAAGACCTCAGTTCGGCACAATCGGGTCGTACAAGAGGTGGCATCTCACGTGGTGGGGCCCTCGATGGGAATAGTGGTCGTCAGATGTTGCCCTGACTCAAGTATAGGTGGTTCGATCATAGATGCGCTCGGGCGGGCTGTGCGTTGCGACTACGGGGATGTTTGGATGTGGCGGCGGCTACTGGTAAAGGTCTGGGAGCAACGACATTGCGGCATGCCTATTGTAGCAGGGCGGCCCAGAATTTACGGTCCCGTCTAGCCCTAACCAGGCCCGCTAGGGCTAGGTGTGCCCCCCTCTACTCTGTTCTGTTGATGACCGCCTCTTGGTGATGGAGGTGGGTCCATCTCGCGTGGTTGCAAGGATACCATTCCTCACCCTGGGTACGCCGCGTGCCTCCCTCATACATGCTCAAGCCAGTGTCCCGAAGAGACTGGTGATGGTGACTACAAGATCGAGGTGGAGTATGCCGGTGGGCGGCAAAGCTGGGTGGTGGTGATTTGTTGCAGCTGAGTTTTTCGGGGACAAGGGTTAGGAGAACTCCTGTCAGCTAGTCTTACCCAGACTTGGTTCCACCTTCGACTGTCACCATTCCTTCCTAGAGTGCATCGTGCAAATTCCTTGTACACTGTATTCTGTGTTTCCGGGAAACCCTTTGATCATGCTAGTCCGAGAAGCAGCCCCGTGTTGACAGTGCTTCCCTTATTGAAGGTTCTTCTAGGTATTGGGCTCTTCGGGCTGCTTGGAGCGTGGTGGGCCAAAGTCAGAGGAGTAGCAGTTTTGGGTCATCATCGCTTCATTGATTCGCCATTGCCTTCATTCCTTTTCTTATTGGGCATGTTTGTGCTACTACCCCAACATTTCCTTTGGTTGGAACTCTTAGGGCATGTTTGATTCAAAGGATTTTCAAAGGAATTCTATAGGATCCTAATCCATAGGATTTTCTCCGATAGAGTGTGTTTGTTTTAAAGGAATAAATCCTATAAAATCACTATGCAATGCTTTCCTACACTACAATCCTATAAGATATCTAACAATAGGTGAGACCTCTTGGAAAAATTCCCATGTGTCTATAACAACTATGCCATGTACCTAAACCTTAAAAATTTCCTGTGTTTTTCCGATGGTGCAATCAAATAGCTTATCTTACAGATTCCTGCATTTCTCATTCTTCTAGGATTCTAAGTGCCATGCCATTCTATTCCTGCACTTTTCCTATTCATATGCTTTACAAATCCTTGGAATAAAACGAGCCCTTATATTAGTGTGGTTACTATATTAATATAGCAGGATAAAAGTCTATTTTGAGAAAGGTACATAAAGTAACAAACACTAATTCTAGGGTACGAACCCATGTAGATCCATCTTTCACTTGCCACTCCGCCTGGCAGAGAACTGCTTTGCCCTGTGCGAAAAATACACGGCAAAGGTTCCCCGGAACACGGCAAAGGCTTTGTCGTGTCTCAGCACACGACGAAACCCAGACGGCAACGTAGGCGACAACAAAGGCTCTTTGTCGTTTGTCTCTGGAAATAGACACGGCAAAGGCCTTTGCCGTGTGTTTTCCAGAGTGCTCGGCATAGTAAAGTAGATAACGACTCAGACCGTGTGCGTTAGTATCTGTCGTGGTGGTATGTTTGTCGTGTGCCAAAGACACGTTTATCTAAAAATAAGGCACAAACTGGCCAGTTCGGGATTCGAACCTAGGAATGGGGTAGAGAAAGCCTGAATCTTGTCACTGATCTGAGTGTTCCTTTGTTCATAACCATAGCACGCCATGCCTTTTGAGCTGAGAAGAAATCCAGTCTTTGCCGTGTATTTCTTTCTTAGCTGTGTGCTTTCCAACTCCAGACATGACAAAGCTAATATTTGCCATGTACCCTCTAACACCAGACACGACAAAGAATCCTACGTTAGCGCTGCTCCATTAAGTGCGACGGGAGGGCCACGGTCCCACCTCTTTGCCATCGAAGTCTATTTGTCATGTGTTTTCTTACTGCTTTTCAGCGAAGTCTTTCTTTGTCGTTTTCCTTCTTTCCTTTGCTGTCGTGTCTTCCTTTGTCGTGCGTTTGTGTCTACCTACACGGCAAAGGTCTCCTTTGCCGTGTTCTGGGGCCATTTGGCACACAGCAAAGCAACAATACACGGCAATGAGAAATTTTGCGGTAGTGCGCATGGGCAACACACCCTCCTTCGCATCCCAGTTTAGGTCGCCCGTTAGGCAAGCACGTATTCCTCACTTAATTATTGTCTTATGGAGCGCCGATGGAAGATATGGTATTCTCCTGGTTTTCCCAGTGACAAACCATCAACACATATACACCCTGCTGCTGGAGACGAGTATAATATTGATGACCCACAAGTATAGGGGGTGTATCGCAGTATTTTCGGTAAGTAAGAGTGTCGAACCCAACGAGGAGCAGAAGGTGCTGGCTAGTGGCTTGGAGAAGGAATTCTCTGTAAATACTTAGCAAACAGATTTTTAGGGGTTTTTGATAATGTAGGTAAATAAAGTACGAGTAAATAAAAGACAATAAGAATAAATGCAGCAAGTGGCCCAATCCTTTCTTCAGCAAAGGACAAGTTGATTGTATCACTTAAGATGACCAAACATTCTCGAGGAGATACGGGAATATCGTCAAGTGCTTTCGCTTCATGTAGTTGATTAATCTTCTTTAGTTTGCTAAGTGTTGTGTGGGTGAACCTGTGCTAATGTACCAACCTTCCTAGGACTAATACATACTTATGATTATATCCCTTGCAAGCATCCGCAAGTACAAGAAAGTAATTAAGGTGGAAACCTAACCACAGCTTTAAACTCTAAGACCATGACGTCCCTTGTGCAATGGTTTCCTAATGGGGGTCCAGGTTTCTGTCACTCCGGCAACCCCTACGATTAGTAGCCAAATACACAATGCATTCCCCCCGGCCCATATAGGTGAAGTGTCATGTAGTCGACGTTCACATGACACCACTAGAAGAAGTACAACACAACTTAAATATCAAACTATTGAATCTTTCTCAACACAATTCCACTACTAACAACATGACTTCTCCCATGTCCTCAAGAACTAAACGAACTACTCACAAGACATCATATGGATCATGATCAGAGATGAAATAATGATGTATAACAATCTTAACATAAACAATAATTCAACGGTTCACTCAATAGCATCAACTACAGGGAGTAATCAACACCGGGAAAGTTTCCCCTAAGAACTATGCAAGATTCAACCCAATTGTTACAGCGGTATGGAGGTGGTGATGATGGTGCTGGTGGAGATGATGGTGGTGATGATGATGATGGTCCCGATGAAGTCCAGCTTGATGGTGGTGTTGATGGCGACGATCTTCCCTCTCCGTGAAGGAATTCCCCCGGTAGAATTCTGTATGCCGGAGAGATCTTTCTCTCTCGGTGTTTTCCGCCCTGTAGAGGCGGCAGAATCTTTCTGTGGTCGCTCCCCAGGTATTAGGGTTCTGTGGAGATAATATACGCCAGAGGGGAGAGCCAGGGATGGACCAGGGCGGCTACACCACCTGGTGGCGCGGCCTAGGGTGGCCCGCGCCAGGGGGTGGTGTGGGCCCCCTGTGGCCCATCTCAGCCTCCCCTTCTGGCTTCCTTCTTCTTCTGGAAAAATAGGATTTTCCATGTATTTTCCCGGATTTTCTGATCTTCACGAATTTTTCCTCCAAACAGCACATTTTCCATCAGAATCCTGACTGTAGCGGTCCATGCTCCAAAAGTCATCAACCATGCAAAAACAGATGAAATAACATAATTATCATCTCTTAATATGAAATATATCAATGAATAACAGTAAATTATGATATAGAATAGTGATGCAAAATGGGCGTATCAACTCCCCCCAAGCTTAGACTTCGCTTGTCCCCAAGCGAAACTAAACTCAATAAACATGACCTCAGGTTTATGGAGTGAAGAGTCGATAAAAGAATACGGACAAGAAGCATGACATTCATCAATACATAAGTCATAATAGAAGACAACTCACTATTATATAACTTAACTTGCAATAAGTAAAGGAAACACAATAAAGATACATAAAGTAAAACATAATTGGTAATGGAAAACTTAGCTCTTGGTCGAAGAATTTGCTGGAGTTCACAAGTAACTGATTTTGAATGATAGCTTTCAAAGTAGTAGACACTAAGATAAGAGCAAAGTGCAAAACAAGGAACATAAGAAACATGATTGAATAAATCATCATATGAATGAATGAAACACAACAACTCAAAATGCTTGCTGAGGTAGAAGGAATAGGTTTACTGACTCAACTAAAAAGTAAAAGATAGGCCCTTCGCAGAGGGAAGCAGGGATTTCAAGTTTCATAAAGAGCTTCCAAAAATTATGGTACTTATTAGCTTTCAGCTTGCATTGCCCCTATCATAGGCATCTTTAGGTGATTAAGGTTAAAGTGACACAACTAAGAGGATATGCTTGACAAGTTATAAGTTGAAATCTCATGCCCCTCACTTACGAGTACTGAATCTCATGCTACTCAACTTCAGTCACAAGTAAGCTCTTGTCATTGTAAATACATATGTATCATAGAGAACCGCCAACGAGGTACCCCTTGCACATGATACAGGAGTTATGCCATAATCAAAATGACAAGGCAAGCAGACAATGAGCATCTCAACGATCCTTTTATTTGCTATTTGCATAGGTTTTTATTGAGGATGCTTCATAGAGTGCTCATTATGGATATGCTGCAAGTTTCCACCATGATTAGGCATGGCTTAGGCTAGCGGCCCAGGCGTTTCTCGAACACACATATAAACTCCATGATCTTACAAGTTCCCCTTTTATTTCACACCGCCGGGATCCATAAGCAAAAGAATCATGATATCAACGGAATATAAGTGTAATGTTGAAAGCATTCCCCATGATACATGGTTCTGCTAACTTCAACTTATAAAGTGCAAGCATATACGCAACAAAGATGGACACAATGGTTCAAGTTTATTAATTACAAGAAAGTAGAGTGTACCATCAAGTTCGTGAGAGCTTTAATCACTAATTTTCTCATAACAATTTAATTTGGAAGGTAGATAAAAACAAGAATTTACTTGGAGTAGCAATAGTGCTAATAGGTAGGTATGGTGGACACAAATGTCATAGGTTTTGGTTTAAGGATTGGATGCACGAGAAGCATTCCCTCTCAGTACAGGTTTTTGGCTAGCAAGGCTGGGTAGCAAGTATAAGAGTTGAAGGAAACAAACAAACATACAAGTGATAAAAACAAACATGCAATCTTCCTTGGAAGCACAAAAGATCTTAACTAGAGAATACTAAACTTATGAGCAAATCAAGAAAGAAAGATGATGAAATTATATTTCTTTAGAGTACTTTTATCTTTTCATTCAACTCTCAAAATAGTGTTGCTACTGACCGAGCCAAGTTTGCCAAAACCAACTAAATTAACTCAATGATCCCAAAGTGATACCAATACTAACGACAAGATCAATCATATAACCATGAGTTGAAAACTAATATAAGATATGCAAAAGAATGAATGATAGAACTTCTCATTAATATTCCATAACGGCAACTCACACCAAGGGATACATAGATATCTAACAAGGGGGGACACTTCCATAATGCAAACCATCCTACATGATAACTTCTCTATTCATGATATGACTCTACTAAAAAGGTAAAAAGATAGAAGATAGTGATATGATACTGATACATTGCAAATGTATCTATATTTTTTGATGTTCCATGCTTGGTTTTATCCACTTTCTTGTGTTTTGTTCCAACTTTGGAGTACTTTTCATATGATTTCTTGGACTAACATATTAACAAGATGCCACAGTGTCAGTTGCCTGTTTTCTGCTGTTTTTGGTTCTAGGAAGTCAGAAAATGAATATTCTCGGAATTGGACGGGACAAAAGCCAAAGTTACTATTTTCCCGGAAGACTCACGGAGCCAGAAGGAGAGCCGGAGAGGGGCCATAGGGTGGCCACAGCCCCCCTTGGCGCGGGCAACCCTAGGTCATGCCAGGGCATGGTGTGGGCCCCCTGGCTGGCCACCGACCTTACCTCCTTCACCTATAAGAGCCTCACGATACCAAAACCCTAAATCGTCAATCAGAAATCCGCCACCACCGAAGGGGAGATTCAGGGGACAGAAAGTCTCTGTTCCGGCACCCTACCGGGACGGGGAAGTACCCCCGGAGCCATCTCCATCGATCTCCACCACCATCTCCATCACCATTGCTGATTCCCATGATGAGGAGGGTGTAGTTCTCTCTCGAGGCTAAGGGTTCTACCTGTAGCTATGTGTTCATCTCTATCTCTATGCATGATCATATTGTGATCATGAGCTTTGTAATCAAGTAGATCTACCTTGCTACTCAAGTGCTTTAACAGATCTTTGCTCTCCCCATGTGTGTGAAAGTGATAGCGTGCACACCATGGTGGCACTTAGGCTAGAGATTACAAATACTTGTTATGAGTTATATTTGGAGTTGGATGTCTTTTTGAAATTGTGGTGTTTGTTGGAACCATCTAGTGATCAAGGTGACAGTGTGGGGTTTTCTAGATGGGAAAGGCTTACTTTGAAGTCTGCTGTTATAGCCCTACCATTGATTAGAGTGTCCAACCGGAGAGTAGTTAAGAGTAGTATCATAAAGAGAAGATATTTATATGAGAGTGTTCACTAGTGAAAGTATGATCCCTAGGCCTTATTTCTAAGCATTGAAACATCGTTTGCAACTAGATCTGTTACATGTTTGCTTGCTTCTATCTTTATTTCAGTTTTACTTTAGTCTTTTCCACGCCATCAAGCTATTTTATATCACCATTACCACTTATAATTATCTATACCACTTGTATTTCACTATCTCTTCGCCGAACTAGTGCACCTATACACCTGACAAGTGTATTGGGTGTGTTGGGGACACAAGAGACTTCTTGTATCTTGATTGCAGGGTTGCTTGAGAGGGGATACCTTTGACCACTTCCTCCCTGAGTTCGATAAACCTTGGGTGATCCACTTAAGGGCAAACTTGCTGTTGTTCTACAAACCTCTTCACTTGGAGGCCCATAAACTGTCTACAAGAATAGAAGTGCGTAGACATCAAGCTATTTTCTAGCGCCATTGTCGGGGAGGTAAGGTAAAAGGTATTCACACCGGAGGATTAAAGAAGAAGAACCTCCCACAGCAAACGCCTATTTTCTGGCGCCATTGCCGGGGAGGTAAGGTAAAAGGTACTCACATCCTCCGGTGTGAGTGCTCGAAGTTATTGCCTTTAGATTCTGCAATTTTGTCTTTTGTTTCTTGTTTTCACTAGTTAGGCTTAATGGAAAACAACAACAAAATTAGAGAGCTTTATAGTATTTATCTTGAGTTAGGACATGAAGTGTTTGAAGAGAAAATTAAAAAACCTATGGAACTTTATTTGCATGCTAATAGCAATGTTGTTAGTATGAATTCTTTGGACACCATTATTGCTAATGCTATGGAAAAGTCTAAGCTTGGGGAAGCTAGTTTTTATGAGCATGATATTTTTAGTCCCCCAAGCATGGAGGAGGAACTTTACTTTGATGATACTATACCTCCAATATATGATGATTGCAATGATGATTATGATATTTTCAGTTCACCTACTATTGAGGGGGAAATTAATTATGATTACAATATGCCTCCTATATTTGATGATTATGGTGATGAAAATAATAATGATAGCTATTTTGTTGAATTTGCTCCCACTACAATGAATAAGAATGACTATGTTTATGTTGGGAGTATTAATTCTTTTATGCATGTGGCTCATGATAAGAATGTTTCTTGTGATAGTTATATTGTTACTTTTATTCATGATGCTACTGAAAGTTATTATGAGAGAGGGAAACATGGTTTTATGTGTCTCAACAATATTAAGTTTCCCCTCTTTATGTTGAAAATTTTGAAGTTGCACTTGTTTTGCTTTCCTATGTTTGTTTCTTTGTGCTTTCATGACTTGTTTCTTTACAAGATTTCTATGCATAGGAAGTGGGTTAGACTTACATGTGCTTTATATTTGCTTCTTGATGCTCTCTTTTACTCTCAATTCATATTTCTTATGTGAGCATCTTCTCAAACTATCAAGCCTAACTTAAAGGCGCTAAAGAAAAGTACTTATTGGGAGATAACCCATAAGTTTTAGATTAGTCTTGGAAGTTATTACTTCAGTAATAACCCTCCTTATACTTTTTATTTACTTGTTGTGCCAAGAGTAACCTCTAATGAGAGAGAAGTAATGATTGGGAAAGTTGCTGTCCCGAAACAGATTTTTGTGCTTCACCGTAAAAATTCGTGTAAAATCTCTGTACGTCCTTTTGAGACGTCAATTTTTGTGCTTCTGCCCCAGATTGTTATCTAACTTTCGTTAGTTCAACACTTTTCGATTTGAGCAACAAAAGGTCTTCGAAAAAATTCGTCTTTACCTGCTGGTCTGTTTTGACACATTTGTGCCTTTATTTGCATTTGCTTGTTGGTTCCTTTTTGAGTTCTTTTGGGAATTGAGCTTTTTGAGGGAAGTGCTACAGTATCTAGTGTTCTAATGGAAGTCTATTTGGTGTTAGAACTGAACCTTAAAACTTATTTATCTTTAGTGCACTAATGTTGCTAATAAAGATTGTGTGAAGTTTTGTATGAAGGAAAAATTTCAGGTGTATGGAAGGAATGAGTAATGAGATGAAGGATGGACTAAAGCTCAAGCTTGGGGATGCCACACGTGTCACCCCAAGAAATATCCAAGAAGTACAAGCATCAAAGCTTGGGGATGCCCAAGGCATCCCCTTCTTCATCAATAAAAATCTCAGGTCTCTTCCAAACGCTTCATTTTTATTATTTCATGCACAGTTGTGTTGTTCTTGGAGCATCTTCTTTTTTGTTTTTGTTTCGGTTTTCGTTTGCTTTTGTTTTCTTAGTTTTCTGAATAAATTGGTTGGACCCCCTCTTTCTTGCATTGTTTTGCAAATAGTTTGGTTTGGTTTGGAAAAGAGTAGGAAAGTTTATGCTTAAGTGGTAAAGAGAGCTTGTTTTTGACTGTGGCCTATGCTTTGTCATGCCATGCTTGATATTGTTTTGGCTTTATGCTTAGTATTCTTTGCTGTAGCATGACTTGTTATAAACAATTGAGATTGCTTAATGTGCCTTGGATGAATCATGCGTTGTTTTAGCATATTAAAGCATAGTATAGTGGTATTCTCCTTTGATGCTTTATTTGGGTTGACTTGGCACATGCTCACACCATGATATGACTATCTCAAGTCACCATAGCCTTTATGATCCTTTAGTTTTCAACTTGTAGTATCACTTTATGCTTTGATCAATGACGTTTTGTCGCTCTGCATGATTATGGCCATTATTGCTCTCTTAGTTTGTTGCTCCCAGTCTTTTGCTAGCCTCCACAACCAAGTATGAGTTCCACTCATGCATCCAACTCCCTAAACCAAGTTGTTCCAAAGAGTCCACCATACCTACCTACTAGCTTATGCTATTCCAAGTATATTCATGCTTTTGTTTACCTTCCAAATTAAACTTGTTATAAGAAAACTAGTGATTAAAGCTCTCACGAACTTGATGGCACACTTTACTTTTCTTGCCCTTAATAAACTTGAACCATTGTGTCATCTATGTTGTATATGCTTGCACTTATTTGTTGGGGATTAGCAGAACCATGCTTTCACGGGGAACACTTTCAACATTGCACTTGGTACTTGTACCTAGTTGATATCATGCTCTTTTGTATATGGATGTCGTCGGTGTGAAATGAAAGGGGAGCTTGTAAGTCCATGGAGTTATGTATATGTGTTAGAGAAACGCTCGGGCCGCTGGTCTAATCCATGCTGACATGGTGGAAACCTGCAGTGTAACCATAATGAGCTGTTTATGAAGCATTCTTCTTACAAAAAAGAGTCCTATATTGAGAAAAAGAAGAGAAAAAGAAGAGAAAAAGAAGAAAAAAAGAGATTATGAAAAGAGGAAAGAGAGAAAAAAGCACCATATTCCCATGGTAAATAAGAAGATTGCTGAGATGCTCGTTGTCTGCTTGCCTTATCATTTTGATATGGGGATTTTTCCGTATCATCGGGCAAGGGGTACCCCGTTGGCGGTTCTCTATGATACACATGTGCTTACGATGACAAGAACTTACCGGTGACTAAACTTGAGTAGCATGAGGAGCGGCCCTCGTATTCAAGGGACATGAGATTCCTAACTTATACTTCGTCAAGCATATACACCATAGTTTGTTCACTTTAACCTTAATCACTTCAAGATGCTTATGATAGGGCAATGAGAGCTGAAAGCTATAAGTACCATAATTTTTGGAAGCTCTTTATGAGACTTGAATCCCTACTTCCTTCTATGAAGGCCTTTCTTCCACCATTATATTGAGTCTCCACCTTCTATCTTTATGCACCTACTTTGAGAGCATAGTGGCCATTCTTAGTTCTATGTGCATTGTCCCAAGACTAGTTGATTGATGCATATCTTGATATTGCTTGTTTTAAACTATTTGTATCTAGTCACTCTTATGAACTTTGAAGGTGTCCTATGCATTTATATTTGCTACTCTATGAGAGACAAGCTGAATACTATTATGCTATGTTTTCTTTATGTGAAACAAACAAACGTCTTGCAAAGCATTGTTATTCATGAATCTTTTGTTTGTGCCTTTTCATGTTGCATCATAGTTTCTTTGTCTTATTTCTAGAACTTTGTCTTTCATGTTATGATTGAAGTACTATGATCCCAATTTTGAATGTTTTACAAATACTTTGATCAAGTTTATGATAGTGCATGTCACCTCAAAAATTATTCTTTCTTTTTATCACTTACCTACTGGAGGACGAGCAGGAGTTAATCTTGGGGATGTTGATATATTGCAAATGTATCTATAATTTTTTATGTTCCATGCTTGGTTTTATCCACTTTCTTGTTTTTTGTTCCAACTTTGGAGTACTTTTCATATGATTTCTTGGACTAACCTATTAACAAGATGCCACAGTGCCAGTTGCCTATTTTCTGCTGTTTTTGGTTCTAGGAAGTCAGAAAATGAATATTCTCGGAATTGGACGGGACAAAAGCCAAAGTTACTATTTTCCCGGAAGACTCACGGAGCCAGAAGGAGAGCCGGAGAGGGGCCACACGGTGGCCACACCCCCCTTGGCGCGGGCAACCCTAGGCCGTGCCAGGGCATGGTGTGGGCCCCCTGGCCGGCCACCGACCTTGCCTCCTTCGCCTATAAGAGCCTCCCGATACCAAAACCCTAAATCGTCAATCAGAAATCCACGAAAAGTTCCGCAACGCCGCCACCACCGAAGGGGAGATTCGCGGGATAGAAAGTCTCTGTTCCGGCACCCTACTGGGACGGGGAAGTGCCCCTGGAGCCATCTCCATCGATCTCCACCACCATCTCCATCACCATTGCTGATTCCCATGATGAGGAGGGAGTAGTTCTCTCTCGAGGCTAAGGGTTCTACCGGTAGCTATGTGTTCATCTCTCTCTCTATGCATGATCATATTGTGATCATGAGATTTGTAATCAAGTAGATCTACCTTTCTACTCAAGTGCTTTAATAGATCTCTGCTCTCCCCATGTGTGTGAAAGTGACAGCGTGCACACCATGGTGGCACTTAGACTAGAGATTACAAATACTTGTTATGAGTTATATTTGAAGTTGGATGTATTTATGAAATTGTGGTGTTTGTTGGAACCATCTAGTGCTCAAGGTGACAGTGTGGGGTTTTCTAGATGGGAAAGGCTTACTTTGAGGTGTGCTGTTATAGCCCTACCATCGATTAGAGTGTCCAACTGGAGAGTAGTTAAGAGTAGTATCATAAAGAGAAGATATTTATATGAGAGTGTTCACTAGTGAAAGTATGATCCATAGGCCTTGTTTCTAAGCATTGAAACACCGTTTGCAACTAGATCTGTTACATGTTTGCTTGCTTCTATCTTTATTTCAGTTTTACTTTAGTCTTTTCCACGCCATCAAGATATTTTCTATCACCATTACCACTTATAATTATCTATACCACTTGTATTTCACTATCTCTACGCCGAACTAGTGCACCTATACACCTGACAAGTGTATTGGGTGTGTTGGGGACACAAGAGACTTCTTGTATCTTGATTGCAGGGTTGCTTGAGAGGGGATACCTTTAACCACTTCCTCCCTGAGTTCGATAAACCTTGGGTGATCCACTTAAGGGAAAACTTGCTGCTATTCTATAAACCTCTGCACTTGGAGGCCCAACAACTGTCTACAAGAATAGAAGTGCGTAGACATCAGATACCGCGGCACTCCCCCAAGCTTGGAACAAACCAAGGGGATGCCAAAACCTGATGATGAAATACTCCTTCGGTGGTGGTGGTGTTCTCTCGTCATCGTCCGACTTCCAGGGTAAGGGCTCCCCATCAACAAAGGACATCGTGGTCTCTAGCATCCTGAAACTTGCAGCAACACTTATGCGTTTAAACCTAACCTTGTACTCATAGTTTTGATTTTGAACGTCATAGAGCTATGCTTGCAGTTGGTTGGTTGTTTGGCGGAGTGAGAGGACTTCATCCTTGAGCTCAGCAGTCTCCTTTTGGTGCTCGGAAATGAGTTCGGAACAAATCTTATGGATGATATCCACTTCGCGTTCTGCCATCTTCTTGTACCTAAAGACTTCCTGCTCTAGTGCTTCCATCCTGTCCTCCAGACTTCCTTCACCTTTAGGGCCTTGAACCTCCTTTATCCGTACCTCTTCATCTTCAAGCAACAACTCCTTGGGATGAATCTTCAACTCTCTCATGTATGGGTTGATGATATCCGCAAAGGAATCTTCCTTGGCTGATCCAGAGGAAGATATTGTGGCTCCAAATCTAGGACTCTACCTGTCAGAAACAGATCAAACCGAAAACACGACGAGAGCATGATATACGAACCTCGGGGGATCCGGGGGGATTATATATTACGAAGTGTCACAACAAAATGAAGGTACTGGGAGAAAACGGGTCGGAGACGGAGGCCGAGGTGGCCACACCACATGCTGGCGCGGCCAGGGGGTGGTGTGAGCCACCCTGGCTCCATTTCCGTCCCTCTTTTGCTTCATAGATTTCCTTGTTGGATAAAAACTCCAAAAATATAACTAGACAAAATTTTCGTGGAACTTTTCTTACCAGAACTGTTACCTATTCGAAAACGGACTCTGCAGGTCTCTGAATTTGGCATTTAGTAGATTCTTCCAGAGTCACAGATTGAATAACATCAATATCTTCATCTTCATACTCATACTACCCGAGTCATGAAACCTTTCTCTTTTTTATTACACCATTTCCTCCGATAACCTGGTAATTTCATTCACACAAAACTTCACACAATTCTCATTAGCAACATTAGTGTAAGCGAGGTAATAAACCTTTTAAGTCCAATTTAAACTGAAATCCATCAAATCATAAGCTACTGTAGCAAATCCTTCCAAAAACCCAAAAATAATTCAAAAAGGAAATCGATTAAAGAAGCAAATGAACGAGTGGCAAAATCTGTCAAAACAGACCAGCAGGTAAAGATCAATTTTTTCGAACATCTTATGTTGCTCAAATCAAAAAGTGCAAAACTAACGAAAGTTAAATAACAGTCTGGGGCAGAAGCACAAACAATTACAGCTCAATCCGACATACAGAGATCTCTCACGAATTTTTACGGTGAAGCACAAAAATCTGTTTCGGGACAGCAACTTCCCCAAATCTTACTTCTCTCTCATTAGAGGTTGATCTTGACAAAAACCAAACAAAAAGGATAAGGAGAGGTCATTACCAAAGTAATAACTTCCAAGACTCAAAGAAACAAAAACAAACTGAAAGCAAAAATAAATTGGGTTATCTCCCAAAAAGCTTTTTCTTTATAGCCATTAAGATGGGCATGATAATTTTAATGATGCTCACATAAGAATATGAATTGAAGTGAAAGAGAGAGCATAGCAAAAATACACATGTTTAAGTCTAACCCACTTCCTATGCAAGGGAATTTTGTAAACAAACAAGTTGTTGAAACCAGAAACTGCAAGCATAAGAAGGCAAAACAAGTGCAACATAAAGACTTTAAGCATAAAACGAGGAAACTTAATATTATTGAGATGCATAAGAACACTTTTCCCTCTCTCATAATAACTTTCAGTATCATGCATAAACTTAACAATATAACTATCACAAGTACCATCATAGCAATGATCACTTATTCTAATAGAAAACACAGGGACACTGGCTCTCATAACACTACTTTGTGAAACAATATTAGAGGTATCCTTACAAAGGATAGTGTGTCCCTCTTCTACATATTTAGTGACAAAGTCTTTCACATTTGCTATTATAGGTTCATCATCCATTTGTTTATCAAGTTCAACAGCTTTATTTGTACTTTCATTAACAATACTAGATATCATAGAATGTTCCTTTATCTTAACTGGGAAAGGCATTTTCTCAATGTAAGGCTCAAGTGAAACATGATTAGTAGTATAAACTTCAGTATTTCTTGCAGGAACACTCTTAGCAACATCTTTATAAGGTTCATGATACTTATTCCATTTCTTTTTAGGCACTTCAATGTAGGAAGCAAAAGCCTTAAAATAAGTTGCAATAGCTTGAGAGTCTAGACCGTAAGCATTTTTAATATTTTGAAAGTCATCAGTTCCCATAAAAGATTCAATGCATTCATAATCATAATTTATACCTGACTTTCTTCCTTTGTCATTCTCCCATGCTTCAGCATTGTCTTGAATACGTTCTAGAAGATCCCATTTAACTTCTTCTTCCATGCGAGTGAATGATCCAGCACAAGAGGCATCCAATAAATCCTTATCATGAAGAGAAAGCCTTGCATAAAAGTTTTTGATAATAATATTGTTGGGGAGCTCATGAATGGGACATTTGAGCATTAGTAACTTCAATCTCCCCCAAGCTTGAGTTATACTCTCTCCATCAAGAGGCCAAAAGTTGTATATTTGATTCCGATCTTTATGAATCTCACTAGGAGGATAAAACTTTGAATAAAAGAGAGGTATTATTTCCTCCCATTCAAGAGCTTGACCATTCTTCAGCAGCTTATACCATTCTTCAGCTCTTCCTTTCAGTGATAATGAGAATAACTTCTTCTTGACTTGATATGTTGTAATACCTGCACACTTGAACAACCCGCATAATTCGTGTATAAAGAGCAAATGATCACCGGGATGGACAGTTCCATCCCCAACATAATAGTTATCCATAACACGATCAATAATTCTTGTAGGTATTTAAAAGTATCATTCTCAGCAGGTGGTGGTTCATCTACAACCTTAGCAGTGGTAGTAGCATTACGAAATAAGAAACTCAGGGAATTATCCATAATGAAAATAAAGCAACTAGCAGAAGTAAACAATACTCACAGTAGAAGTTTCCTTTACTAGTTCCACTCTCCAATAGCGCTTCACTCCCCGGCAACAGTGCCAGAAAATAGTCTTGATGACCCACAAGTATAGGGGGTGTATCGCAGTATTTTTGATAAGTAAGAGTGTCGAACCCAACGAGGAGCAGAAGGTGATGGCTAGTGGCTTGGAGCAGGAATTCTCTGTAAATACTTAGCAAACAGATTTTTAGGGGGTTTTGATAATGCAGGTAAATAAAGTACGAGTAAATAAAATACAATAAGAATAAATGCAGCAAGTGGCCCAATCCTTTCTTCAGCAAAGGACAAGCCAGTTGTATCACTTAAGATGACCAAACGTTCTCGAGGACACACGGGAATATCGTCAAGTGCTTTCGCTTTATATAGTTGATTAATCTTCTTTAGTTTGCTAAGTGTTGTGTGGGTGAACCTGTGCTAATGTACCGACCTTCCTAGGACTATACCCCTTGCAAGCATACGCAAGTACAAAAAAGTAATTAAGGTGGAAACCTAACCACAGCTTTAAACTCTAAGACCATGACGTCCCTTGTGCAATGGTTTCCTAACGGGGGTTCAGGTTTTTTTCACTCTGGCAACCCCTACGATTAGTTGCCAAATACACAATGCATTCCCCTAGGCCCATATAGGTGAAGTGTCATGTAGTCGACGTTCACATGACACCACTAGAAGAAGTACACCACAACTTAAATATCAAACTATTGAATCTTTCTCAACACAATTCCACTACTAACAACATGACTTCTCCCATGTCCTCAAGAACTAAACGAACTACTCATAAGACATCATATGGATCATGATCAGAGATGAAATAATGATGTATAAAAATCTGAACATAAACAATAATTCAACGGTTCACTCAATAGCATCAACTATAAGGAGTAATCAACACCGGGAAAGTTTCCCCTAAGAACTATGCAAGATTCAACCCAATTGTTACAGTGGTATGGAGGTGGTGATGATGGTGATGGTGGAGATGATGGTGGTGATGATGATGATGATGATGATGATCCCGATGAAATCCAGCTTGATGGTGGTGTTGATGGCGACGATCTCCCCTCTCCGGGAAGGAATTCCCCCGGCAGAATTCTGTCTGCTGGAGAGATCTTTCTCTCTCGGTGTTTTTCCGCCCCGTAAAGGCGGCGAAATCTTTCTATGGTCGCTCCCCAGGTATTAGGGTTCCGTGGAGATAATATACGCCAGAGGGGAGAGCTAGGGGTGGACCAGGGTGGCCACACCACCTGGTGGCACGGCCTAGGGTGGCCCACGCCAGGGGGTGGTGTGGGCCCCCTGTGGCCCATCTCATCCTCCCCTTCTGGCTTCCTTCGTCTTCTGGAAAAATAGGATTTTCCATGTATTTTCCAGGATTTTCTGATCTTCGCGAATTTTGCCTCCAAACAGCACCTTTTCCATCGGAATCCTGACTGCAGCGGTCCATGCTCCAGAAGTCATCAACCATGCAAAAACAGATGAAATAACATAAGTATCATCTCTTAATATGAAATATACCAATGAATAATAGTAAATTATGATATAGAATAGTGATGCAAAATGGACGTATCAAATATCTTTGGTACAAAAAAATGGCAAACACATATGACTGGTAGAGACAAGTAAAAGATCGTTCTTGACTGTTGTTACCATTGATGCGCTCTTGGCATTGCTAGAGAAACACAACAACAATAGACTCATTCACATTGGCATCCAGTACACTCCTTGCTATCATTGTATTTCTCCGTATGCATGTACGTTCCATCCAAGATCGATCAGGATTACAAAGGCCCTTGAAGTCCTTTGGTTTTAGAGCTAGGTATTCCCACTTTATCTTATTGCAGTTGTCTGTTCTCTGTATAGTAGGAAATTATGATGTTTTTTTAAAGAACCATATATTAATATCACGACGATACTAATTACACCCAGTCTCTGCAACAACGTATTACCCTATTGGTCTTACAGATGCACACAGATGAAAAAAAGAATTACAAAAAAAAAGTCCCGCTACAGTGATCAGATCCTTAGTAGCAGTGACACTAACACCACCGAAACAACATAGAAAGTCTAACATCTCCAATAGCAACGCCTTCAAGAAGGAAACAGTGTACAACCGTTGTCGTCCGATCAAAAATCATAGGTTTTCACCCTGAGAAAGTCCTCACTCACAAAATAATGCCTTCAACAAGGTCATTGCCAGGCACAACCAGTTAAGGTCAGACCTTGGATTTTCACCATGCAAGGTAAGACTATGAACTCCTCCTGTGTTGCTGCCCCCACTTTCTGATGCCGCTGCTACAAGTCACGAATCACCAAGACAATTAAGATGTGACGAAGAATATTTTTCACGATCACACAATAGTATCACTCCCATAGATCGAAAGAGATTTATTTGTTCGGCAATCGGCTTAGAATAGTAGGATTGGATCTCAAAAACAAAGGTAATGACGAAACAAGGAGGATTCCCTCGGACTTTATTCATAAGGTGATCAAGAGATTGTACAAGGTGTTTACAAGATGGATCTCGATTGTTTTATAAGAGTACTAGATGAATCTAGGTATAATGGCTATGTTTTGGGAAATTATGGCGTGTCCACTTCAGGTGAATGTCTTTCAGTATACATAGTCGTCGGTGGTGTAAGAATATCCCTTAGTCACGGCAAGTCTTCATCTTATCTTGCATGTTTAGTTGATTGTTGATCTCCCTTGGTTGTACGTCTGGTATTCAGAATCCTCTAGAGAGCCGTGTCGCAGCTTGCCAAATCAGGTCGTTTAAGAGCTTCAAGTTGTGGGTATCTAAGTCGCGGACATCGAGGTCTTCCGTCTTCGTGGGCAGGAATGTGGGATAAGGACTTAATTCACATATCACCGACACAAGGGTCCTCTCCTCTATATTTATCGAGGAACATAGGCTAGAAAAGAAGCAACCAATCTTAGTGTTATCAAAATTTCACTGCTACTCTATGGGATAGTTAGTTTCTAGACTTAGATGACATTGTATCTACAAGATTTTTCTTATGAATCCTACTTCTAATGTATGCTATTGGATACAATCATAAGAAATTGTTTTTATTAGTCTTGTCTGCTGCTTTTTAAAATTTGTTATGCTTAACTCTCAATGGAATTGAATTGCAAATAATAGTGTAGAATTTGACATATCCGAAGGTTTTATAGATTCATGAACCATGCTCTCCTTGATTTCATTCCTGGTTTCAGCCGGTTGTAGACCGAGGAGTGGTATGGAGATGGTGATGCATCCGCGTTGTTCAGGTTGTTGAACTGATCTATTGTGAAGAACGTATGCTATAACTTAGTTGTAGAGATGTCATCCTAGAGATGCCTTGGGTGAAGTTGAGGCAAAGAAAAATTCCTAGGGATGGATGTGCTAGCATGCTCCAACATCTGTAACAAACGTTACAGGTTGCTGCTTTGTTGTGGGAGGTAAATGTTGGTACGAGCCAACTGGAGAAGGATAGGATGTGGACTAGAAAAGGTTATGAAGGATAGTATATATATTCTAAAAGGTATAGATCTATCTATTCATTTTTAGGGTTGCTACACTTATTCTGTTATGCCTTTGTTTAATGATTTCATGTTTCTTTCACCAGCATGAAAATTAGAGCGCTCATACTGGCTAATGAATATTTTTAGATATGTTGATGCTCTTGCTCTAATTATTTCGAAAGAAGGGTAAAAATAAAGTGGTTTGTTTGTGTAGTACCAATTGTATATTTTGAGGGATGGTACGCTAAAGGTGTTGTCCTTTTGGTTTTTGCATGACCATGTCAAATTAGGAGAGTACTAAAAAGATATGCAATGATGTGTAGAAAAAACATAAGTGTATCTTTAGTTGGCCAATTTGTTATTTTCTACCGCTGATCCAAATAAGCATATTATAGCTTACATATAATTGTTGGCAATTTCTAAAAATAAGAAGTTAAATATGCAAAATTTTACATGATCTAGTAGAACTTACAATCTAGTTAATGTAACTTGCTTATTAACTGATCCCGGAGGTCCTATTACCATATATACTTAATTACTACACCATGTTCTCATCTGCTTCTACCTAGATATGTCCATTTCTTTACACGGTGCTTTTCCCTGTGGTTAAGTAAGTAGCTCTGTTTTAGCTTTAATATATTTTGTGCAAAATCGTACAAATCTTCTGACTAGCACTAATTCGTACAATAATTATTTTTCTTAAATAGTTACCAAAATATATGATACAAAAGTTATTTTGATACATTTTACATGAAAGAACTTCTGCATACATGGTTCACCAATACATTTTCTTAGTCATGATTATAGTCGAATAACATTTTAAATTATTTTCCTATTATATGTTCATGAACCCTAAAATTAGCACAAGTGTGGAATGCAAAGAATAA
This sequence comes from Avena sativa, assembly GCA_916181665.1. NCBI lineage: Eukaryota > Viridiplantae > Streptophyta > Magnoliopsida > Poales > Poaceae > Avena > Avena sativa. The sequence continues at coordinate 448,849,800 of OV702295.1, read as the reverse complement.
TCATAAATTGCCCATGCGGTGTGACTAGATGGGTTGATGACTAGTTAGAATAACTTGCATCATATATTTTTTTATGGTCTATTGTTGCCACAACTTTATGTGTTTACTTATGTGGTACAGGTGTTAGATCCATGGTTACATCTTGAAATTATTATTTATGTATAATATAGGGATACTATTTTGGTGACCTTGCATAGGAAGGTCTCGTGGACTCCTCGCCCCGGAATTTGCGGAGAAGTTATCTTACTCTTCTACTTCCCGGTGTAGCTGAAAGTTCAGAACTGCACTATCTTGAGCAAATCAAGAACTTCATTTCATTCTTCAACTAGGAGGAGTTCGTGTTGAGACGATCAAGCAACAGCAAGAAAACTAGATTATCCTTTTGGAGCCTCTCATGAAGACAATGACAAACACACAACCAAAAAACTAGATTATCTAATTTATGTATCTAGCTCATTTGTATAGCTAGCAATGAATCCATGTCGAAATGCATAAATATAAGTTGTATAAATTATGTAAACAAATATGATTGATACCATACTATTATACGTTATTGCATATTCTACGCAAAGATCTGTTGGCGAAACTGTATAGAAAATTACCTATGAGTATACGACTAGTTTATTTGAATTAAAATGTTTGTGAAAAGAGTTGAACACATATGATGAAACAAAATAGGTCGTTTGTGATCATCTACAATCGCAGACGTAAAACTAGGATTATGCGCGTGTGATGGGCCTATCATTCGTAGACGGTTGGGTTTCGGGAATCGTATGCCCCTTCGCAGACGTTTTCGTTAACCGTTTGCACTGTAGAGGGCCATCGCACACCTTTCGATAGCGACGGTTTGATTAACCGTGTGTGACGGGCTATTTCTATCGGTGCGAAGGTTTTGTACTAGTGCAAGGAAAGTTGTGCAACACACTTATATTTAAATGGTGCTAACTTAGAATAAATTTTGGCTTATCTCTTTTTAAATCCACTCACTATATGATTGTTCTATGTTCTGATTAACTTCGTCAAAAAAGTTTTGTTTTGCAACAAAGTTCTAGCTCCACCTCTAAATTTCTCCGAAGCAACGTGCGGATCACCTATGCGCATATAACCAACTTACAACAGGAGGGCAGCCGTACCTCCTTGTTCCATCGCAGCAAACCAACAGCTTGCTAAACAAATGGATTAAGGATCATCAGGGATATTACGTTCACTACAGGAATGGATGAATACGCCGACGGCCGGTCGCTACGCCGACGGCCAAACATCGGGGCCGTCGGCGTAGACCGTGACCAGGCCAGCCCCGCCAAGCAGCCGTCGGCGTAGAAATGCCCTCGGCGTATCCTATGATACGCCGACGGCTGCCCTCGGCATAGCCTACGCCGACGGCTGCCCTCGGCGTGGCTATTTTTCCTTTTATCTCATTAAACTTTGAAAAATCATAACTAAATCATTCTAATTTGGAAAAATACAAATAATATATCAAAATTTGCACAAAAATAAGATCTATCTATCTACACTCAAATATTACATATTTGTAAAAAAAATTAAGTGAAACATACAATATTATATATAGTTTAAAACGGACATAAGAAATTCAAAAACGATCCAAACAATGCGAAACCTTCGCGTGGTGTCATATTATGTGACATAGTTATAAGGAAAAATATCAAACCTGCTATATTGATTATGTCTGAAAAATCCTTCACAAAATGACCTATCTCATTCGAGGTTTCTTGGCTTTCGGGTCAAATGACCAATGTTATGGCTAGAATCAAGGCATAGTTTGTGATAATATGCCCATATTGTGCATACATGTGCATCATGGTATGTCGAACAATGTTGCAAGAGGAAGTTTTCATTTTCGTCGCACCAAAAAGGCATTTTCCATTTTCCGAGCACAAAAATGGGGGAGTTTTGTGAAGCAACCACCAAATAGATAATTCAAAATGGTACCACCATATTTTACAAAAATACTAGACCACCTTATATGGACAATGTCCCAACAGGGGGATCTGAAACCTTTCCATCCACCACTGGTGAAAAAGACAAATTCCTGCCGAATCGGTAGGAAGTGGGTCAGATATGAATTACAGGTACATGATCCGATGCTCATGTTTTTTTACAAAAATCATTTTTAGGTTCACAATATGCTATTTTATCAAAGATACAAAGCAAGTTTAGTGAGGCTCGGTCCCGAGCTAGGAATCTTCATGCCCGTCGTTCGAGAAAGTTTGACGATAGTTTAAAATGGGCATAAAAAATTCAAAAACGATCCAAACAATGCGAAACCTTCGCGTGGTGTCATATTATGTGACATAGTTACAAGGAAAAATATCAAACCTACTATATTGATTATGTCTGAAAAAATCCTTCACAAAATGACCTATCTCATTCGAGGTTTCTTGGCTTTAGGGTCAAATGACCAATGTTATGGCTAGAATCAAGTCATAGTTTGTGATAATGTGCCCATATTGTGCATACATGTGCATCATGGGATGTCAAGCAATGTTGCAGGAGGAAGTTTTCATTTTTGTCGCACCAAAAAGGTATTTTCCATTTTCCGAGCACAAAAATGGGGAAGTTTTGTGAAGCAACCACCAAATGGCTAATTCAAAATGCTACCACCACATTTTACAAAAATACTAGACCACCTTATATGGACAATGTCCCAATAGGGGGATCTAAAACCTTTCCGTCCACCCCTAGTGAAAAAGACAAATTACTGCCGAATCGGTAGGAAGTGGGTCAGATATGAACTACAGGTACATGATCCGATGCTCATGTTTTTTTACAAAAATCATTTTGAGATTCACAATATGCTATTTTATCAAAGATCCAAAGCAAATTAGTGAGGCTCGGCCCCGAGCTAAGAATCTTCATGCCCGTCGTTCGAGAAAGTTTGACGATAGTTTAAAACGGGCATAAAAACGATCCAAACAATGCGAAACCTTCGCGTGGTGACATATTATGTGACATAGTTACAAAGAAAAATATCAAACCTGCTATATTGATTATGTCTGAAAAAAGCTTCATAAAATGACCTATCTCATTCGAGGTTTCTTGGCTTTCGGGTCAAATGACCAATGTTATGGCTAGAATCAAGGCATAGTTTGTGATAATATACTCATATTGTGCATACCTATGCATCATGGGATGTCGAACAATGTTGCAGGAGGAAGTTTTTATTTTTATTGCACCAAAAAGGCATTTTCCATTTTCCGATCACAAAAATGGGGGAGTTTTGTGAAGCAACCACCAAATGGCTAATTCAAAATGCTACCACCATATTTTACAAAAATATTAGACCACCTTATATGGACAATGTCCCAATAGGGGGATCTAAAACCTTTCCGTCCACCCCTAGTGAAAAAGACAAATTCCTGCTGAATCGGTAGGAAGTGGGTCAGATATGAACTACAGGTACATGATCCGATGCTCATGTTTTTTTACAAAAATCATTTTTAGATTCACAATATGCTATTTTATCAAAGATACAAAGAAAGTTTAGTGAGGCTCGGCCCCGAGCTAAGAATCTTTATGCCCGTCGTTGAGAAAGTTTGACGATAGTTTAAAACGGGCATAAAAAATTCAAAAACCATCGAAACAATGCAAAACCTTCGCGTGATGTCATATTATGTGACTTAGTTACAAGGAAAAATATCAAACCTGCTATATTGATTATGTCTGAAAAAAGCTTCACAAAATGACCTATCTCATTCGCGGTTTATTGGCTTTCGGGTCAAATGACCAATGTTATGGCTAGAATCAAGACATAGTTTGAGATAATGTGTCCATATTTTGCATATATGTACATCATGGGATGGCGAACAATATTGTAGGAGGAAGTTTTTCTTTTCGTCGCACCAAAAAGCCATTTTCCATTTTCCGAGCGCAAAAAAGGGGGATTTTGTGAAGCAACCACCAAATAGCTAATTCAAAAATGGAGGGTTTGTGATAAGTTGATATGGATATCATATTTAGATTCCTTTTATTTTTCTGATCAATTTAGACATATTATTTATCAAATTCCGATTTAAAGATATTAATTATTCCATATTAAATAGAAAATACAAAAAAGTAAAATTATTATATTTTTATTTGAATTCAATAGTATTTTTATTTGAATCAGTAATATTTTTACTTATTCATTGTTGTTTACTTAAATAAGTGTTTGTAGTTATAAAAAATAAAAACATGTGACATAATGATATAAGAGTTAATAAGATTGATATCATAATATTGACAACTACGTACAAATTGCTTCGTGAAAGCTGATTCGGAAGGAACTGAAAAGTTAAGCGTGTTGGAGCTGGAGTAGTGCTAGGATGGGTGGCCGAGCGGGAAGTTTGTTCAAGACTGCAACTTGATCAAAAATTAACTATAATTAGTGTTAAAAATGTTCCAGGTGAGAGATTAACAATTCAAAGATTTAAAAAAGTTGAGAAAAAATCAAAAAAAATCAAATTTTTTTGATTTTTTTTTGGTTTTTTATAACCTGCCGTTATTATGCCGACGGGGCTATGCCGAGGGCAAAGCCGTCGGCGTAGCATACGTCGACGACTAGAGCTACGCCGACGGGCAAAAGTGCCTCCGCCGAGGGAGAGTTTTGCCGAGGAGGCTACACCGAGGACAGCCGTCGGCGTAGCATACGCCGAGGGCATTTTGGCCTATGCCGACGGCTTTTTGCCCTCGGCGTAGCGTGCCATTCCTGTAGTGGTTTAGTGCACCCAGACTCAACAAGTTAGGGTCGGTCATCTCTCTCAACCGCACACTAACTCCTTGCAGGATGCGGGGATATCTATCGATATTAAAACTTAAAAGTCAACATGCATCCATCGGTACTAAAAAAGCAAAAATTAGCTTAATTGGCGGTGGAGGAGACAAACGTGTTGGGGTTGAGTCGGTCTCCCAAAGAATAGCGAAGGATACTGATATGGGTTGTCTCCTAACATCTGTGTCAACAAGCAAACACCTTGATTAGTATAGAGCAGAATGTCCACGACAAGTGGTCCGATGATTTACTTATTGCATGTTTTCGCTTAGTCGTATGCAAAGGCTGTATTACTAGTATGCACGGCCTAAGGTATTTTTTTGGTACAGCGTAGACCGTAGAGTCACGCAGTTTGAAGAATGTGTGTCTTTTCGGGGATTTATGTGAATTTCTTTGTCTTAAGAAGGGGAATCATGAACAGCGATTAGCATTTGCAACCCAAAGCGAGGCATGCGGGAGGTTTCATTATGTGAAAAGCTTCATTGTGTATGTATGTTGTACTTAACTGCATGCTGGGTGGCGAAGTTAATAAAATGATCCCTAGTTCATGAATATTATATGAGTGATTAATTAATGTTCTCCGAACCAAGTCTTGCTGCAAAGCTATCTAGTTAGGTTTTGCATCAAAGCTATCAAGTTAGGTTCTGCATCACACTTTAGTGTTAGACAGACATGTATAACAAAAAGGCCAGTAAATTAGGTGTGTCCCTTGGAAATTCAAATTCTTGTAGGAAGGCTGCTGCTAAGTTAATTCTAGACAATGAGACACAACGTACTCTTAATATGTTAAAAAGGGGTGACGAGAGTATAGCTGAAAATGATACTGGCAACAAAAATAGCTTGATTGTTTCTCGGGCATCAAACCTGTGTGGTGATTTGGTGGACGAGGAGCATAGCTATGAGGATGAGCACTTGGAAATCGTTGTACCTCAAGATCCTGCCCATCGCATGCGTAGACGTAAGTCTTATGACAAAAATAATGTGCGTAGAAGCACTAGAGTTAAGATTAAAAAAACATATTCATGATGTTGGGTTTGAGAGGTATGACGTGGAATAGTGAGGGTTTTAGGGATCCCGCGAAGCATTTTTTTGTTCAAGAATCTATTAAGGATCACCGATTAGACTTTATTGCGCTTTTGGAAACGGGGAGGTCGAATTTTATGGTGCCTTTCTTGAAACACCTAGCGGCCGGCAAGGATTTTATTTGGTTTTGTTTACCTCCACAGGGGATGTCGGGAGGAATTCTTGTAGGTATTAATTCTGAAACACTTCAAGTGAAGAAGGTTGAAACCAGAGATTTTTGTGTAAAACTCCACCTTCGATCTATTACTGATGGTTTTGAGTGGATTTTTATACCAGTGAATGGGGCTGCCCAAGATTCACATAAGCCAGATTTCCTTTCAGAGTTAGTTCGAATGTGTGAAACTGAACCACTACCTTTGTTACTCGGGGGTGATTTCAATATTCTCAGAAATAGTCACGAAAAGAATAATAACAATTACAACCCAAGATGGCCTTTTGTTTTCAACGCCATCATTGAAAGTTTGGACCTAAGAGAAATTGTACTCTCTGGTCGACAGTTCACATGGGCTAATCGTCGAGACACACAAACTTTTGAAAAGTTAGATCGTGTCCTCGCAAGCGTTCAGTGGGAGCAGAAATTCCCTCTTGTTTCAGTTAGGGCTCTTACTAGATCGGGCTCGAACCATACACCTTTGTTAATTGACTCGGGCAATCAAGCCCACATTGGCAATAAAGCACGCTTTTCTTTTGAACTATCTTGGTTGCGTCAGGAGGGTTTTTATGAGATGGTAGCGAAGGAATGGAATAGTGTATCCATGGGTGATACTCCTATTCAAATATGGCAAAATAAAATTCGTCACTTGTGACGATTTTTAAAAGGGTGGGCTAAAAATATGAGTGGAAAATACAAAAAAGAAAAGGAGAGGCTTTTGTCGATCATTGATGATTTGGACATTAAAGCTGAAACAATTTCGTTAAGTGCAAATGAAAAGGAAACCTTGAGAAAAGCGAATGAGCGTGTCAACACCCTTATGCGTGATGAGGAGACCAAGTGGGCTCAAAGAGCCAAGGTTAAACATGTCCAAGAAGGTGGAAACAACACCAAATATTTCCACCTCATAGCAAACGGTAAGCATAGAAAGAAAAAAATATTTCAGCTCGAACAAGACGAGGAAACCATAGTGGGTGAAAATAATCTTAAAGTATATATTACAGAATATTATAAAAGGCTTTTCGGGGATCCAGATCGGAATGGTTTCTCTTTGATGGAGGATCAGATTATGGATATACCACAACTTTCTTTGGAGGAAAATGATATGCTAACCGATGTGTTCACTGAGCGAGAAATTTTTGAGGCAATTTCTCAGATGGAACATAATAAAGCTCCAGGGCCCGACGGTTTCCCTGCAGAGTTTTATCAAACCTTTTGGGAGGTTATTAAATCTGATCTAATGGCTTTGTTTGGTCTTTTACATCAGCAGGAGTTACCATTGTTTAAGTTGAATTTTGGCGTGATAACTCTACTTCCCAAAAAGGAGAACACGGTGCAAATACAACAATATAGACCAATTTGTCTTCTAAATATGAGCTTTAAAATTTTCACTAAAGTTGCGACTAACCGTATATCAGATTTGGCTCAGAAGATCATTAAACCAACACAAACGGCATTCATGCCCGGTAGACACATTCTTGAGGGAGTGGTTATTCTACATGAAACAATCCATGAATTACATCGTAAGAAATTAGATGGTGTGCTTTTTAAAATTGACTTTGAAAAGGCATACGACAGAGTAAAATGGTCGTTTCTTCAACAAGTCTTACGAATGAAAGGTTTTGATCCGAATTTTTGTGCATGGGTCAAAAACTTTGTGCAAGGCGGGAGTGTTGGAATAAGGGTTAATGATGATATTGGACACTATTTCCAAACACGAAAAGGTTTAAGACAGGGAGACCCACTGTCTCCTTTGCTTTTTAACATAGTGGCAGACATGTTAGCAATTTTAATTGCACGAGCGAAGGAGGATGGCCAAGTGGGAAGCCTTATACCTCATCTGTTAGAGGGAGGCGTTTCTATTTTGCAATATGCCGATGACACCATTTTGCTTATGGAACACGATCTGGATAAGGCTGTAAACATGAAGTTGATCCTAAGTATTTTTGAACAACTATCAGGATTGAAAATTAATTTCCATGAGAGCGAGATCTTCTGTTTTGGAGAAGCAAAGGTAATGGAGCATCAGTACAAGCAGATTTTTGTTGCGAGGCTGGTGCTCTTCCCTTTCGGTATCTTGGAGTACCTATCCATTATAGAAAATTACGTAACGCGGAGTGGAATCCAATTGAGAGTCGTTTTATGGCCAAATTGGGATGTTGGCAAAGTAACATACGAGACGTATGGGGACTGCTTGGTTTTAATTAATTCGGTGCTCACAAGCTTACCAATGTTTATGCTTTCGTTCCTTGAGATACCTATTGGTGTGAGGAAACGATTAGATTTTTTTAGATCAAGATTCTTTTGGCAGAGTCATGACTCTAAAAGAAAGTACAGGTTATCTAAATGGAATATTATTTGTCGTCCAAAAGAGCAAGGAGGATTAGGAATAGAAGTACTAGAACTTAAAAATAAGTGTTTGTTAAGCAAATGGCTTTTCAAACTACTTACTGAAGAGGGCATGTGGCAGCAATTGCTACGCAATAAGTACTTACATCATAAGACATTGGCCCAAGTGGAGGAGAAACCGACTGACTCACCATTTTGGAAGGGCCTTATGAGGGTTAAAAAAGACTTCTTTGAAAGAGGTTTTTTCAAAATTGGAGATGGATCAACAGTTCGCTTTTGGGAAGATGTGTGGTTAGGTGACACGAATTTAGCACAGCAGTACTCTTTGTTATATAACATTGTCAGAGGGAAAAATGTCCTTGTGACGGATGTTCTAGGCCAAACACCTCTAAATATTGGTTTTAGAAAGGCCTTGACTGGTAATAAATGGAATGAATGACTGCATTTATGTCAGAGATTAATGAGAGTACAACTCAGTGAAGAGCCCGATAGTTTTGTTTGGAAATTATCATCCACGGGTTTATTTTCAGTCAAATCTATGTACTTAGATCTAATGAATGATCATACAAGGTATTTGAGAAAATACATGTGGAAGCTAAAAATCCCACTTAAAGTTAAGGTATTTATGTGGTTCCTCAGTAACAAGGTCTACTCACAAAAGACAATTTAGCAAAGCGCAATTGGACGGGTTGTCAAAAATGTTGTTTTTGTGACTCCATGGAGACAGTCAAACACTTGTTTCTTTCATGTCCCTTTGCTCGTATTATTTGGCGAATGATTTTCTTCACCTACAATATCACACCACCCGTCAATATAACCAATATGTTTGGGAATTAGCTAAACGGGATGAATAAAAGAAATAAAGCGAGTATACTTATTGGTGTTTCCGCTTTATGTTGGGCAATTTGGAAATACCGAAATGATATTATCTTTAACAAAAAATCTGGTACAAACTTCTTGCAGGTTATCCGTATGGCGGCACACGGGATCAATTTATGGTCTTATCTCCTTCCAGCAGATCAGCGGGAAAGCATGGCTATTGGATGCAACCAGCTCCTGACGGTCGCTCAGGATTTCTACTTCCAGGCTTCTGGGTGGCGGCACATTAGTAGAATTCAAAATGGCTAGCTATTTGTTGCTTATCATTTTTAGATGGTTGATATTTGTCTCAACCTTGGCTGATCCATGAGTGTAATACATTGAATTGCAAAACTTCGTAATAAAAAGGCCGTGTGCATCACTTGATGCAGAGGCCGGGGTTTTTCCCCCATTTCGAAAAAAAAGACAGACATGTATAAAACATAGTTCATGCACAAACAAGATTCGAAATGTTGGAAACTATCCTAACTAACCGGCCAGATTATTTGTATTGACACTTCGTTGAGGAGTCAAGGGATAAGTATCATATCTTGGAGGCATTGCCAGCACGTCTAGCTGCAAATAATTCAACTGCCCGTATGGTACCGTATAACCTCCCAATCATTCACTGTATTGTTCGTTAACAACCCGGCCGGCCGGCCGGCCGGCTGGGTCTTACATTCCTCCTCGTTTCGTCGCTTCTTAATCTATAAATACTTGTGGAGACTACACCATTGTCACCATCAAACATTCTAAGCAAGTCTCTTTTCTTAAACATACACAAAGAGTACGTGATCATGTCGACCACCGCAGCATCCAAGGTTGTGCTGCTTATTGCGTTCATGGCCGCTGCCTTGAGCCCCGTGTCGATGGCCACATTGGCCAGCGGGCTCAAGTACAACTTCTACAACTCATCATGCCCCAAAGCCGAGGATACGGTCAGGGGCGTCGTCCAGGACCTAATCAGAAATGACGCCACCATGGGCGCCGCCTTTATCCGCCTCTTCTTCCACGACTGCTTCGTCAGGGTATGTTAGACTTGTCATATGCTGCAATCTACCAAACCCACTTTTCGTTTAACATTTTGCATGAACAGATCGAAAAACGTATTCATAAGTACAGTTTTGCAGGGTTGCGATGCGTCCATTCTCTTGGACCCGAGCACGAGCAACCCCAACACAGAGAAGCAAGCAATCTTTCTGCGCGGGTACGACGCCGTGAACAAGATCAAGGCCGCCGTGGAGTCAATCTGCCCGGGTGCCGTCTCCTGCGCCGATGTCCTCGCCTTCGCAGCGCGTGACTCCACCGCTGCCTCTGGTGGCTTCACTTTCGGCATGCCGTCCGGACGCCGTGATGGCCTCTTCTCCGTCTTCAATGAGGTGTTCGAAAACATGCCTTCACCGTCGTTCCAGCTCGAGGACCTCCTCGAGAGCTTTGACAACAAGGGCCTGGACGCCACCGACCTTGTAGCACTCTCCGGCGCCCACTCTTTCGGCCAAACGAGCTGCGGCTTCGTCAAACCGCGGTTGTACCCCACGGACCCCACCATGAACGCCACCTTCGCCGCGGCTCTGAGGAATGTGTGCCCGCAGAGCGGCGGCGGATCTATCCCTGTGAACAATAACCTCATCTCGTCAGACCCGAACAAGCTGAGCAACCAGTTCTACCTGAATGTGGCCTCTGGACAGGTGCTCTTCACGTCAGACCAGACACTAACAAGCCGCAACGACACGGCGAAGATGGTCGCGGACAACGCTGCCAGACCATTTGCATTTGTGGCTAGATTCGCAGGGGCTATGGTGAAGATGGGCAGCATCGAGGTGCTTACGGGGACGGCCGGCGAGGTCAGGAAGGTCTGCTTCGCCAACAATGGTGCAACATAGGATTTTGGTCGAACACCATGCGTCCCTCAAAAGAAAACATGCATGCGTCCATGAATCGTGATCAAACAAAGTGCAAGGCCTATAGAGTTGGTGGACTCGACCAGTTGGTGTAGTGTGTTTTTTATTTTAGATTTATTTTAAATTTGTTGGTTTTTCTCTTCCAATTATTTATGGTCTAGTTGGATTTTAACAATGATGTAAATTTAGTGAATTGAACAAAGCGGACATTATTCCAAGTTGTAAGAGCATCTCCACGAGCTTACCTTGACTAGTTAGAGCGCACGTGCAATGCATGTATGGATTAATTAGTGCAAATCTTGATTAAGTAGCGCAAATCGTAATGTAACATATATACAACAAGCTTGTAGTTATTTCATCATTCACTAATCATATCGTGCCTCCTCTTTTACCCATCTCTCCACTATCTAATCTTGATATGTTATAACGACACGATAATATTCTTACTCTTCCTTTCTGTCTCTAGATCAAACTCACATTTCCTCTCAGCTCCAATCCAAAGGGTAAAGTCTGAATGAATATGGACATACGGAGATAGCTCGTAGCCAGAAGTTAGCTCTACAAGTGTCTTGCTCGGCGGTCTCCTTCCTCCCTCTCTCCCTAGAGCTACAGTTCATGAGCGAGTTCCACCGTTAACCAGGCTCTTCCCGGGTCCTTTCCGCCGGAATAGCCGGTCGGAGATGGACGGGAAGCGGCGCCGGAGTAGCTAGGAGTAGGTGTTGCGGCTCGATGCCGGTAGTGGGCTCTTTGCCTGTCGTCAGAGGCGAAGCCATGGCTTTGTGCAGCCAGATCCGTGGCATCCTAGGGTTCTTCGTCGTTCTCCTCGCCGTCCTTGGTGGGTGGGAGGCGGCGGCGGCCACCGTCTCTTCGCATAAAGCTGCGCTGGATGCGTCGTGTCGACCCCAACCTTCACGACCCCCACCATGTGGAATGGCTGAGGAGACGAGCGTCTGCTGCACTGCCCCATGGCCACACCGAGCTCCTCCCAGGCCACATGTCTCGCTCCTCGATCTGAATCGATTCGGACCATCGAGCTCCCATCGCGGTTTTGCTGCAAATTGCTCCTCCACCTGGTTCCCGAGAGCTGCCTCCCGCCTCATCCACGACCATCACCACTCACCACATTGAACCGCCAGGCTCGATTCAGCCGCGGACGACTGCTGCATGCCGCCTGTTCGAATCCTGCCGACACTCCATATATCTCGATGAGGAAACTTAACCATACATTTTGATGTAAAAATAATGACCATGGACATTCCATGTATCTCAGCGAGGAAACTAACCGTGAACACTCCATGTATCTCAGTGAGCTATCTCACTATATATAACCGAAACATGCAATGTGGACTTGACCCACGTTGTACCCGACGGGTGTTAGGGTTTTTCCACTTCACTCTGCCTACGCCGCCATCAAATCCTACTGCATCTAGATCACATGCGCATATAGGCAAATGGGAGAGCACGTCTCTGAAACCGCAAATGGGAGAGCACGTCTCTGAAACCACTCAGCTTTGTTATCCTGTACGGGAGAGGATGAATAAGGTTTTCGGGAAGCGATTCGCGTAACTGCTCGCACCTTCATCACGGGTCGTCTATGTCTAAGTTGGGTGGTGCTTCATACCACCATCTCCGCCGTCATCTTCGTCAACCGGTATTCGTCAACGTTTTCATCAACAACGTCACCACTGCATCGATGACCACTTCATCTTCAACCAATCAGTATGTGAGTCGTATTTCAATCTACTGTTCTAGTTAGTTGATGTTGCTAATGCACGCGTACTGTTTATATTGATTAATACATCAAATATAGTTTCACGTGCTTGTTATATTTAATTTTTGAAATAAATTGTGGAATTATTTCTTAATTATCCAACACATTCGAGGGTTGCCTGGTAAGGAGAAAATTAGCATAGCCATCGGTATTTATCTTAATAAAGTTGAACTACATATCCGTGGGCACACTAATTTTAGCCCTATTTCAAACAGGGCCTTGGTGGTTGATGTTGTTCCGTTCGACGGCGGTGTGTGAGTGGTGAAAACCGAATAAAATGAAAACTGGAAATTAAAAAGCAGAAGGGTAAAACATTGCAGAAAAGGTCGTAGAACCAAGATACTAGAGCGTCTTTTATTTTTTGAAGGGAAGCCTAGTGGCGCTTTATTGATTACTCCTCTGTTTTAAAATATAACATGTTTTAGTCTTTTCTAAAACACATGTATTTTGACTTTTTTAATATGAATATCTGTTCGAAGCAAAATAAATTAACTTATACACTAAAAAAGTCTAGATACATGTGTTTTAGAAAAGAAAACTAAAATATCATATATTTTAAAACGGAGGGAGAACTATATGATGAATCCCGCAGGATCCTCATCTTTATTCCCTGCAATGAGCGGGAAATAAGATCCTGGTATATAAGTCCGTTATCGGTGGGCTAGGAAAAAACATGTGTGTGGGACTTTGGAGTGGTTCAATGGGCTTTGTGCCTTTTATTTGGGCCATGTACTCCATATCATACGATCGGGGTAGGATTTGGACTTTGGATTGTCATAGTTGACCTGCTGTGGTTGAGTTTGCACACGGCAGCTCACAATGTCATGCATCCATCAGCAGCATAATAAATCCTTGGGAGCACCGAATAAGAAATGCTGGATCCAACATGTACCGATCGTCGTGTCCCAGTCATGTTCATATCAGTAGCTCTGTACGTTACAAGTACTCGCACTTCATGCTTTCGTAGTTTCGTTGCAGTATAAATTTATCAGCTACATCACCATCTTTTCCCTCCTTTATATCCGATTCGGACATCCATTATATCCGATTCGGTCCGTTTGCGGTAGCCCACGGACAACCACGAGACCCATGTCCTCATCTGGTCAATTTGCGGGTGGTTGTGCGCCTAACGGCTTTCCGCAAAAAAGTGCACAGGAAAAAAGAAAATATAATTCATATTATATATCACATTTAGGGACATGGTTCAGCTAAAAAAACACATAGATAATGAGGATCTAGTCCTCTTGCGGTGCCTGTGGCGGTGGGCGGCCGATGGCCTAGTCCTCCTCAATGAGGATGAGAACCTGGGGCGGCGGTCAGACTCCTCTCATCGGAGGCGGATGCAACAGTGTCTCGGCAGGAGGGGTCGCTAGCGGCGTAGGCGCGCTCTGTGCGTACTCCTCCATTGCTTCACGGAGGCCATTCCACTTGGCCCCATCCTCCTGCCGACAGAGCTCAATGGTGGCGAGGAGCTGCTCCTCCTCCGTCATCTCGTGGTACTCCGCGGGGTAGTCTTTCGACGGGTCCTCCGCCCCCTCCTTAATGTAGTGGATGTTGGGCAACAACAGTTACGGCGGGTCTACGTACTGCGTGGCCGAGAAACGGTAGTGGGACCAGTCCGGCCGACCATGCTCTAGGGTAGGGAATGTGTACCTTTCCCAGTCCTTCGACTGCGACTCGAAGGCCGAGTAATCCTCCTCCAGCGGCAGCGGCAGGTCCTCCACCGACTCGTGGGACGTGTAGTACTCAGCATTTTCATCGAAGCCCTACATGTGGGCCTTGATGGACTGCCGCCTAGCGTCATGCTCAGCCTCGAACCTCCGTGCCCATATCGGTGAGTCAATGGCGTACACAGGGTCCCGCGGCAGATCGACGGGAGGAAGGCCCGACGCCGGAGGATCTCGTGGTGGCCGAACAAGTCGATCGCCGGAATGGTGGGCACCAGCACGAATGCCTGGTTTAGATGCCATAGATGCCATAGATGCCATAGATGTCAAATAATTACCGTATTCCACAATAGATGGATGATATACAAGTTTGGTTGGAGAAATAACGACCATAAAACTAATGCTAAAATGTCGTAAGACAAATAATTGAAAGATCACTTGCGAAGTGACATCACCGTTTAAATTATATTAGGGATACATAAAGAAACTCCATGTTGATGGATTTTTGGAGTCTTTGATTTTGATCAAATGACGCTTGTGATACTTTCCTGAAGATAATTAAAACTCCGTTCGTAGGCCAAAAGAGGAACGGACGACTAACTGATTGGAATTTGTACATATTGATGTATATAGTCCATTATGTGTAGTCGTGGGCGATGGATTTCAACTTCATATGCTTTCTCCAAAGATTTGAGTGAGTATATGTATATATTTACTCAATAAGGAAGAAGTATGAAACATTTGAAAATGTTCAAAGACTTTCAAGATGAAGTGGAAAATTATTGTAACAAGAAAATAAAAAAAAAGTTTATGATTGGATCATAAAGACGTTTGAGTTACAAGTTTAGCAAAACACCTAAGATTTGAGGAATCGTTCCATGGATTTGCATTTCCCAAAACACCATAGGAGTATGGAGTGTTCAAGATATGTAATGAAACCTTGTTTGACATGGTAAGATCAAAGGTGTCATTTATAAAACTGCCATTATATTTTAAAGATTAAAGCTTTAGTGACTATCGCTTTTACACTGAAAAGAGCTCCATCGTGATCTGTTGAAATGACACCATATAAGTCATGGTTTGGGATAAAACCCAGGTTGTCCTTTCTTAAATTTTTGGTATGCTATGCATAAGTAAAATGTTTACAACCAAAGTCGGATGAGCATGTCTTTGTAGGTTATTTCGAATAACCATTGGGTATTCCTCCATAACACCGAAGACAAAATTGTTTGTCGCTTAGAGTGTCGAGTTTCTTGAGAAGGAATTTTTGGTGAAAAGTCAAGTGGGAGGACAATAGAACTTTGACAAGGTTGTTGAACCTTGGCTAATATGTGCTGAGTTGCGCAGCATCGGTAAGTGTCCCGGAGGCAACAACAATGCTCATGGCTCACGTGCCTCAAAGGTTGTGGTCACGGAGATCTAAGTTCCTATTGAACCAAGTAGGTCGGGTAAGTAATCAAATGCCAAGATTTGAGAGTTAAATCATTGTTGTTTGACAATGATGAACCGACTACATGCAAATAAACAATGATGGGCCCTGACTTCGTTAAGTGGCCTGAAGCCATAAAATCCGTGATAAGTCCATACACGAGAAATCAAGCTTTGAATTTGAAAGACCCTCTGGAAAGGTGCAAGACCTTACAGTCGTATATGGATCCATAAAGAAATAGACATGGATGTTTCACATCTATGAACTAGTCGACATGTCGGAAAGAGTTTACGACGATGTTCAAGGAATTGACTATGATAAGATTTGATCTTTCATAGCGATATTTAGTCTGGACGGATTAATGTAGCAACCACTACATATATTTTGGTATATGGTAGTTGAACAAACAAAACAAGTTCTTCTAATAGAATGGTTACCTAGGATGTGTCCATGACACGATCCAATGGGTTTTGTTAATTCAAAGGATGCTAAAAGAGTATGCAAAACTTCAATGGTTGAAGTGAGCATCGCGGAGTTGGAATCTTCACCGTGATGAAACCGTTAAAAGGTTTAATTTCATCAGAGACGATGAAGATGTTTGCATTTTGCAAGAAATTAAGTGGGAGCGCTAAGACATATTTCTAGTACATTATGTGAAAGACATATCGTTGATTAGAAATGATGTATCTTTTATTGACACAGGTTAAGAATTTCATTTCGATGAAAGACTTAGGCATAACCCAAGAATTAGGCATCAATGTCTACATGGATAGATTGAGACGCTAATATGGTTTTGCCAAATTTACATAGATAAGATGTTGAATGAGTTCAATATGGAAACAACAAGAAAGGTTCTTGACGCACGGAAAGGACTGAATCAAGATTCAAGTGTTTTGACACTAGGTGAAATCACAAGAATATTTTGATCAATCATTCTTTGAGATGTACACATCCAGATATGTCCTATGCTCTAAATGTTATGAGCATATACCAGAATGACTCATAAGATGATCATTGGATAATAGTAGGGATATTCCTATGATCTTTGGAAGAACTAAGAATATATTATTTATATAGTGATAACAAATAGTTCATTGTAAATTGTTGCATTGATACTAGTTTTGTCATAAATTAAGTTTATCTCAATTTAAACTATGGGTGGCACAATGTAATGGAAAGGAAGTTCCATAACGGATTTGGTTGAGTACCAAAGTTAAAGCATTGTGACAGATACTACAACAAAAGGCTAAGTATATGACTATTATTGTAGCAGCAAATGAGGGCATTTGCGTCAAGTAGTTTGTTAACAAACTAGGTGTGGTTCATAGCGGGATAATACTATGAAGATACATTGTATGACAATTGTATCAACATGATTTAATCCCAAGGAACTAAAGGTCTCACCAAAGGACCAAATTTATACAATGGCATCTCATTAGAGAATGAGTAATGCGTAGAGACGCAAGGACATGCAAATACACATGGACCTGGAAGTGTCAGATCCGAAGATTATGTTTACCACTAGCAATAGTGTCTATACAACACCAGAAAGCCATAGGTGTTGAGTGCACAAGTTTTTTAACTAGATTATTGACTCTAGTACAAGTGGGAGACTTTTGGAGATATGCCCAAGAGGCAATAATAAAGTGGTTATTATTATATCTTTATGTTTATGATAAATGTTTACATCCCATGCTATAATTGTATTAACCGGAAACATTAATACTTGTGTGTTTTGTAAACATAAAAGAGTCCCTAGTAAGCCTCTTGTTAAGCTAGCTTGTTGATTAATGGATGATCATGGTTTCCTGATCATGGACATTGGATGTCGTTAATAACAAGATCATATCATTAGGAGAATGATGTGATGGACACACACCCATAGTAAGCATAGCATAAGATCAAGTCATTAAGTTCGTTTTGCTACAAGCTTTCAAATGCATAGTAACCTAATCCTTCGACCATGAGGTTATGTTAATCACCATCACCGGATGGATACTTTGATGACATCAAACACCGCTTCGTAACTGGGTGGTTATAAAGGTGTCATTGGGTATTTTGAAAGTATGTGTTGAAGCGCATGGACCAAAATTGGGATTTGTCCATCCATATGACGGATAGATATGCTCTGGGCCCTCTCGGTGGAATGTCATCTAGTTAGCTTGCAAGCATGTGACTAGGTCACAAGGGATGACATATCACGGAACGAGTAAAGAGTACTTATCAGTAACGAGGTAGAACTAGGTATGGAGATACCGATGATCAAACCTCGGATAAGTAGAGTATCGCGTGACAAAGGGAATTGGTTTCGTATGTTAATGGTTCTATCGATCACGAAGTCATCGTTGAGTATGTGGGAGCCGTTATGGATCTCCAGATCCCGCTAATGGTTATTGATCGGAGATGTGTCTCCATCATGTATACATGTTCACGAACCGTAGGGTGACACACTTAAGGTTCGAAGTTGTTTTAAGTAGATGTGGAATGTGCGTTGGAGACCGAATGTTGTTCGGAGTCTCGTATTGGATCCGGGACATCACGAGGAGATCCGGAATTGTCCGAAGAATAAGATTCATATATTGGGGATCATTTTCTAAGTTAGGAAATGTTCCGGAGTGTTTGTATGGAGATTCTAGAAGGTTTCGGAATGTTCTGGAAGGTTCTAGGAGATTTCTTGGAGTTTGCTTGAAAACCAAGAAAGGATCAAGGAGTCTTTGTGGGGCAAGACACGGATTCATGGGGGATTCCTCCCCCCTCCCAATCCGCCGGCCAAGGAGGGAGGGGAGTCCTACTAGGACTCCCCCTCCCATGGCTCCTCCCTCCTTTAAATAGAGGGGAGGGGCGCCAACCCCTAGACCTCTCCCATAACAAACCCTAGCCGCCGCCTTTCTCCTCCTCCTTCGCTCTGCTCCGGCTTAGGCGAAGCCCTGCAGAAATCTCTACTCCACCACCACCACCACACCGTCGTGCTGCTGGGATTCCGTGGAGAAGATCTACTACCTCCGCTGCTTGCTGGAACGGGGAGAGGAAGGTCTGCTTCGACTCCGCACATGTGACCGACTGCGGAAGCGCTGCCGGAACGTGGCGCCGGAAGGATCGTCCACACGATCTTGAGATCGGCAAGTGATCGACTACATCAACCCCGAGATCTAATCGGGTTAGTACAGATCTATCTCGTTGCACATGTCTAATAGATTAGATCTTGGCTTTTATCTAGATTAGATCTGGGTTTTGTTCGTTCTTGCCGTAGAATTTTTTTGTTTTCCATGCTACGAACCCATCAGTGGTATCAGAGCCATGTCTATGCGTAGATCTGTTGCACGAGTAGAACACAATGGTTTTGTGGGCGTTGGTGCTCGTGTCGTCTTTTGCTTTGTGTACTTTGCATCTTGCGGTATGGTGGGATGAAGCGGCTCGGGCTAACCTTACATGTCATCGCACATGAGACTTGCTCCACGCTTGACGTGTAACTTGCTTTGCACAAGTGGCTTTGCGGGTGTATGTCTCTCCCATCATAGTATAGATCCAATCTACACTTTGCACTTGATAGCACTTGTATCAACGTTGTGGTTCAGTTTCGTAGGTAAGATCCGTTCTTATTCGAAAGCCCCAAACCACGTAAAACATGCAAAAAAAATAGAGGCGTCTAACTTGTTTTTGCAGGGGTTTTGTGATGTGATATGGCCATCATGTGATTGTGATTATATTTGATGTATGCAATGATCCTTGTTGTAATATGGCAACCGGCAGGAGCCTAATGGTTGTCTTTAATTCTGTTAAGACATGCGTGTCTATTCATCTTGTAATAGCTTTGTTCCAAGTAGTTGTAATAGTTGCTGGTGATGATGGAAAACCATGAAGCGGCGCCACTGACCTTGACGCAATGCTGGTGATGATGGAGATCATGTCCGTGCTTTGGAGATAGAGATCAAAGGCATAAGTAGAAAGGGCCATATCATATCACACTAATTATGAATTGCATGTGATGTTAATCCTTTATGCATCTTGTATTGCTTAGATCGCGACGGTAGCATTATAAGATGATCCCTTTCACTAAATATCAAGTAATAAAGTGTTCGTCCTTAGTTGGCACCGTTGCTAAGACTCGTCGTTTCGAAGCATCTCGTGATGATCGGGTGTGATCGATTCTACGTGTGCATACAACGGGTGCAAGCCAGATTTGCACATGCGGAAACTAAGGTTAACCTTGACGAGCCTAGCATGTACAGACATGGTCTTGGAACACGGAATACCGAAAGGTAAAGGATGAGTCGTATGGATGATATGATGAACATGTTGATTGTTCGCCTTTAAAGCTACATCATCTCACGTGATGATCGGACTTGGTGTAGTGGATTTGGTTTGTGTAATCACTAAAACAACTGGAGGGATGTTGTTTTGAGTGGGAGTTCATTTGTAATTTGGATTAGTCAAACTCAATTTATCATAAACACAATCAAAGTGAATTTGCATAGTTTGTTGTAGTCATTGGCATCCGTTCACCACCTTATGCTTAGTTATAGTTGAGATAGTGGAACTATAGAAATTCTGGATATTTTATTTACGAACTGGTATCGTATTGTTTTGAGTGTCAATCTAAAGATTAAAAGTCATATTGCAAACTTTTAGCAAACTCCGTTTACTCTGTGAAGTTTAATAAACAGTATTAAATCAAGAGTAACAATTCTAGTGTTAGTATCTAATGTATCATGTTTGCCTCCATGATTCTTGATACTCAAAAGATTGTTTTTAATATCAAGTTTATCTAAGAGCTGAAAGCAATGTTTCAGAAACCATCATATGTGAAAAGGTATTGCGATATCTAAAACAATGTGTTGGTTACAACATGATAGAGTATATGTCCTCATATTTGATGAGAATTTGTGAAGGTTGGAGACGCTAGTCGTCCTAATCCTCCAAAAGGTTTTGGAAAAGAAACATTATACTCGCAATTTATCTTTATAAGCTATAGCAGCTTGATCATGAAAGTTGTCATGATAAGGATGAATAGAAGATGTAAGTAAAAAGTTTACTACACTAAAAGATTACTAAAGAATGGAATTTTGAAAGAATGCCAAACATTTGATGAAGGTGGTCCACTTCAAAGTGCAAGTTCAAAGGTATTAGTATTTGACTATACACACTTTGTACTATGTGTCATGTGAATGACACCACTATTGATGTTGATAGCTTCTTTTAAAAAAAGGAATTGTTGAAAGAGAATCTATAAAATATTTGGCAGAAAAGAAAAGATTGGAGATATTCAACTTAGGTATATAGAAGATACATGTTATGGTTGTATTCCTTGGTTGTTAAACAATGTGGTTCTGCGGTATTGGATAACAAATTGGTTGGTATGAAGTGTCATACAGGACAACGTAATTCATGAACTACAATGGCCTAAGTAACTAGCAAGAGAATATGTGATGATGTTCATCGAAAACAAACAAAGGGTTGTTGTGTTGCTCGTTAACATCAAAACTTACCTTCAAGATTTGTTTCAATAATTGTTATTTTGATCAGGTATTATGACGACAAAAGGTTGTTCAAATAATTACCGTATTCCATAATAGATGGATGATATACAAGTCTGGTTGGAGAAATAACGACCATAAAACTAATGCTAAAATGTCGCAAGACAAATAATTGAAAGATCACTTGCGAAGTGACATCACCGTTTAAATTATATTAGGGATACATGAAGAAACTCCATGTTGATGGATTTTTGGAGTCTTTGATTTTGATCAAATGACGCTTGTGATACTTTCCTGAAGATAATTAAAACTCCGTTTGTAGGCCAAAAGAGGAACGGACGACTAACTGATTGGAATTTGTACATATTGATGTATATAGTCCATTATGTGTAGTCGTGGGCGATGGATTTCAACTTCATATGCTTTCTCCAAAGATTTGAGTGAGTATATGTATATACTTACTCAATAAGGAAGAAGTATGAAACATTTGAAAATGTTCAAAGACTTTCAAGAGGAAGTGGAAAATTATTGTAACAAGAAAATAAAAAAAAGTTTATGATTGGATCATAAAGACGTTTGAGTTACAAGTTTAGCAAAACACCTAAGATTTGAGGAATCGTTCCATGGATTTGCATTTCCCAAAACACCATAGGAGTATGGAGTGTTCAAGATATGTAATGAAACCTTGTTTGACATGGTAAGATCAAAGGTGTCATTTATAAAACTGCCATTATATTTTAAAGATTAAAGCTTTAGTGACTATCGCTTTTACACTGAAAAGAGCTCCATCGTGATCTGTTGAAATGACACCATATAAGTCATGGTTTGGGATAAAACCCAGGTTGTCCTTTCTTAAATTTTTGGTATGCTATGCATAAGTAAAATGTTTACAACCAAAGTCGGATGAGCATGTCTTTGTAGGTTATTTCGAATAACCATTGGGTATTCCTCCATAACACCGAAGACAAAATTGTTTGTCGCTTAGAGTGTCGAGTTTCTTGAGAAGGAATTTTTGGTGAAAAGTCAAGTGGGAGGACAATAGAACTTTGACAAGGTTGTTGAACCTTGGCTAATATGTGCTGAGTTGCGCAGCATCGGTAAGTGTCCCGGAGGCAACAACAATGCTCATGGCTCACGTGCCTCAAAGGTTGTGGTCACGGAGATCTAAGTTCCTATTGAACCAAGTAGGTCGGGTAAGTAATCAAATGCCAAGATTTGAGAGTTAAATCATTGTTGTTTGACAATGATGAACCGACTACATGCAAATAAACAATGATGGGCCCTGACTTCGTTAAGTGGCCTGAAGCCATAAAATCCGTGATAAGTCCATACACGAGAAATCAAGCTTTGAATTTGAAAGACCCTCTGGAAAGGTGCAAGACCTTACAGTCGTATATGGATCCATAAAGAAATAGACATGGATGTTTCACATCTATGAACTAGTCGACATGTCGGAAAGAGTTTACGACGATGTTCAAGGAATTGACTATGATAAGATTTGATCTTTCATAGCGATATTTAGTCTGGACGGATTAATGTAGCAACCACTACATATATTTTGGTATATGGTAGTTGAACAAACAAAACAAGTTCTTCTAATAGAATGGTTACCTAGGATGTGTCCATGACACGATCCAATGGGTTTTGTTAATTCAAAGGATGCTAAAAGAGTATGCAAAACTTCAATGGTTGAAGTGAGCATCGCGGAGTTGGAATCTTCACCGTGATGAAACCGTTAAAAGGTTTAATTTCATCAGAGACGATGAAGATGTTTGCATTTTGCAAGAAATTAAGTGGGAGCGCTAAGACATATTTCTAGTACATTATGTGAAAGACATATCGTTGATTAGAAATGATGTATCTTTTATTGACACAGGTTAAGAATTTCATTTCGATGAAAGACTTAGGCATAACCCAAGAATTAGGCATCAATGTCTACATGGATAGATTGAGACGCTAATATGGTTTTGCCAAATGTACATAGATAAGATGTTGAATGAGTTCAATATGGAAACAACAAGAAAGGTTCTTGACGCACGGAAAGGACTGAATCAAGATTCAAGTGTTTTGACACTAGGTGAAATCACAAGAATATTTTGATCAATCATTCTTTGAGATGTACACATCCAGATATGTCCTATGCTCTAAATGTTATGAGCATATACCAGAATGACTCATAAGATGATCATTGGATAATAGTAGGGATATTCCTATGATCTTTGGAAGAACTAAGAATATATTATTTATATAGTGATAACAAATAGTTCATTGTAAATTGTTGCATTGATACTAGTTTTGTTATAAATTAAGTTTATCTCAATTTAAACTATGGGTGGCACAATGTAATGGAAAGGAAGTTCCATAACGGATTTGGTTGAGTACCAAAGTTAAAGCATTGTGACAGATACTACAACAAAAGGCTAAGTATATGACTATTATTGTAGCAGCAAATGAGGGCATTTGCGTCAAGTAGTTTGTTAACAAACTAGGTGTGGTTCATAGCGGGATAATACTATGAAGATACATTGTATGACAATTGTATCAACATGATTTAATCCCAAGGAACTAAAGGTCTCACCAAAGGACCAAATTTATACAATGGCATCTCATTAGAGAATGAGTAATGCGTAGAGACGCAAGGACATGCAAATACACATGGACCTGGAAGTGTCAGATCCGAAGATTATGTTTACCACTAGCAATAGTGTCTATACAACACCAGAAAGCCATAGGTGTTGAGTGCACAAGTTTTTTAACTAGATTATTGACTCTAGTACAAGTGGGAGACTTTTGGAGATATGCCCAAGAGGCAATAATAAAGTGGTTATTATTATATCTTTATGTTTATGATAAATGTTTACATCCCATGCTATAATTGTATTAACCGGAAACATTAATACTTGTGTGTTTTGTAAACATAAAAGAGTCCCTAGTAAGCCTCTTGTTAAGCTAGCTTGTTGATTAATGGATGATCATGGTTTCCTCATCATGGACATTGGATGTCGTTAATAACAAGATCATATCATTAGGAGAATGATGTGATGGACACACACCCATAGTAAGCATAGCATAAGATCAAGTCATTAAGTTCGTTTTGCTACAAGCTTTCAAATGCATAGTAACCTAATCCTTCGACCATGAGGTTATGTTAATCACCATCACCGGATGGATACTTTGATGACATCAAACACCGCTTCGTAACTGGGTGGTTATAAAGGTGTCATTGGGTATTCTGAAAGTATGTGTTGAAGCGCATGGACCAAGATTGGGATTTGTCCATCCATATGACGGATAGATATGCTCTGGGCCCTCTCGGTGGAATGTCATCTAGTTAGCTTGCAAGCATGTGACTAGGTCACAAGGGATGACATATCACGGAACGAGTAAAGAGTACTTATCAGTAACGAGGTAGAACTAGGTATGGAGATACCGATGATCAAACCTCGGATAAGTAGAGTATCGCGTGACAAAGGGAATTGGTTTCGTATGTTAATGGTTCTATCGATCACGAAGTCATCGTTGAGTATGTGGGAGCCGTTATGGATCTCCAGATCCCGCTAATGGTTATTGATCGGAGATGTGTCTCCATCATGTCTACATGTTCACGAACCGTAGGGTGACACACTTAAGGTTCGAAGTTGTTTTAAGTAGATATGGAATGTGCGTTGGAGACCGAATGTTGTTCGGAGTCTCGTATTGGATCCGGGACATCACGAGGAGATCCGGAATTGTCCGGAGAATAAGATTCATATATTGGGGATCATTTTCTAAGTTAGGAAATGTTCCGGAGTGTTTGTATGGAGATTCTAGAAGGTTTCGGAATGTTCTGGAAGGTTCTAGGAGATTTCTTGGAGTTTTCTTGAAAACCAAGAAAGGATCAAGGAGTCTTTGTGGGGCAAGACACGGATTCATGGGGGAGGAGGATTCCTCCCCCCTCCCAATCCGCCGGCCAAGGAGGGAGGGGAGTCCTACTAGGACTCCCCCTCCCATGGCTCCTCCCTCCTTTAAATAGAGGGGAGGGGCGCCAACCCCTAGACCTCTCCCATAACAAACCCTAGCCGCCACCTTTCTCCTCCTCCTTCGCTCTGCTCCGGCTTAGGCGAAGCCCTGCAGAAATCTCTACTCCACCACCACCACCACACCGTCGTGCTGCTGGGATTCCGTGGAGAAGATCTACTACCTATGTTGCTCGCTGGAACGGGGAGAGGAAGGTCTGCTTCGACTCCGCACATGTGACCGACTGCGGAAGCGCTGCCGAAACGTGGCGCTGGAAGGATCGTCCACACGATCTTGAGATCGGCAAGTGATCGACTACATCAACCCCGAGATCTAATCTCGTAACGCTTTCGGTTCTACGAGGGTTAGTACAGATCTATCTTGTTGCACATGTCTAATAGATTAGATCTTGGCTTTTATCTAGATTAGATCTGGGTTTTGTTCGTTCTTGCGGTAGAAATTTTTTTGTTTTTCATGCTACGAACCCATCACTTGGCGCCGCACGTAGAGGCAACGATGTGAAGAAACGGTGACCGTCGCTAGAGGACCTCGCCTCATGGTCGTTGTTGGTGGGGTAGCTGAGCCAGCCCCTACCGCCTCCCTTTGCCAGTCGGCCGCTGGGCCCATATGTAAGTGAAACATTAGTACTAAAATTTGTTTTCGATTAGATTTGGCCCTACCCATTACAAAAAGGAACATTTCAACAAAATAAAAAAGGACTGCTAGTGCTGCTGGAGGAGGCCGTCCCTACGGCTACTCGTCGCCATTTCTGCGGCCACCGCTGCCATGGCAACTGTTGCCACAGCCGCTAGCCCGGTCGATCACCGCCCAGATGGCGTGCTGCTGGAAGCGTTCGAGTCGATGTCCTCCGCGATCCACCACCTTCTAGCGGTCTGCCTCCCTGTTGGCCAGGGCCCTCTCCATCTCGGCCACCCAATGTCCCTCGCCTCCTAGTTAGCCCGAGCCGCCTCCGTCACTCCCTCGTTGCCGCATCCACCAGCCAATCATGGGCGGCGCGGAGTACATGCTCCCTGTGTTGCGAGCTCTCGGCCGGGGTCACCCTTGCCGGAGCCCCGTTGGGGCCGAGGCCCAACACGTGCGCGATACGCAGGAGGCGACGATCGCCTCCTCCTCCGCCTCCTCGTCGTCCTCCTCCACCTCCGTCTCATCCCCGTCGATGAGAGCCCACCAAGGCAGCGCCATGGCGAAGCTCGCGCACGATGACCTTGATGGCCTCCCTGGCCACCTCCTCCACTGTGGTCTTGGCCGCCTCGTGGCGGATCTCGTGGAGGGCCACTGATGCGGCCTCCCTGGCCACCGCCTCCTTGGTAGCCTCCATGGCCACCTCCTCCACTGTGGTCATGGCCGCCTCGTGGAGGATCTCGCGGAGGGCCGCTGATGCGGCCTCCCTGGTCACCGCCTCCATGGCGGCGACGTGGTGAATCTCGCGCACCACCCATTAGGCGACCTCCTTTATAGCCGCCTCTACCACGTGCTCCAGTGCCTCCTCGGCCACACGGCCTTCGTCCTTGAAGGCGTCCACCTCCTCCCCGGCCATGTGTTGGGCCATCAATGTGTCCTGAAGCTCGACACCGTCGTCGGAGCACTGCGGGAAGCTGTTGCAGCACATTTCCTTGATCTTGGTCCAGATGGTGATCTTGTGGCGAGGCATGGCTGGTGGTGGCTGGCGCTTTTTTCGGTGGCGTTTTCTCTTGCATGGGCTTGTTTTCTCTGCCACGCCGGTGGCCGTCTTTTATAGACCGCGGCAAAGGCGGAAAAACGGCCGGTTAGGTGCAGGAAGTTTTCTTGGCACGGGCGGGAAGGTGCGTGCGGGAAACGGAACACACCGATGGCGGGAGTCGGCCGCACGGGAAGCTGTCGGCGCTGATAGCTGACGCCGCGTCGCCATTAATGTCCCATCGCCGATGGCGTCAAGCGGTGACAGCGGTTGAGATGGACAAGATGTGTCGGGCCGCTGTGTGCGGCTCCTCTGACAGGTCGGACCGCGACCCAAGTCCCACCGCGGACCGACCCATTCGGATCAGAACGGATACTTTGAGTCGCCTGTTTGGATCGGCCCGGTCGAGATGCCCTAAGAGTTCAGAAATTGAAGTCTCTCTACCCAGAAAAAAAAGAAATTGAAGTGTCTCGGCTTAAAACATCGATCACAACATGAAAAAAGTTTGATACATACAGTATATCTATAAATATGGAGAGTGGAAAAGGTCGTTGACTTGCAACATTTTAATCCGAGCTAGAGAAGCACTACATGCTACTCAAAGCAGCAGTAGCTCGCACGAGGCAGAGCGCGTTGAACATGAAGAATTTTAATCCCCGATCCCTATGTCGCGGGTCAGCTAGCTAGACTACCGCTAGTTGTACTGTACTGCTGCTGGACACCTCCACTCCACTATAGCCTCCTCGACCTCGCTCCATGCGAGTGCCACCAGACGCCGACGGTACCAGACGCTCCGCGTTAACCGTAACCACTTCCCCCACTCCCCCCCCTCACAAGAAGAAACAACAGCCAGCTAGCTGCACTGCACTGCACAACACGCAGCTAATTGGTGTGGTGGTCGATGGATCGATCGGTCGCAGGTCAACTTCGAAACCGGTCCCATGTTCCAACAGTATCCTGCCCTTAACTGGCCATGTTCTGATTAATCAGTGCCCTCACTCTCGCTATCAGTAGCTTCCATTTATCTAACTACCTATCGAATCTAGCCACGTATAAATGCCACTGCACTTTGCTGGTACACTTCACGCGGATCCCCCCTACCTATAGCTACAATACCAAGTGCAGCAGCGGCGGCAGCTACGCTAGCACTATCATCGATCCATCTGTACTGTACTACTCTTATCTAGCTAGCACGGACTGGTGGTGTACGGGGTACAGCTGGGGGGAGCTAGAGAGATGACCAGCAGCACTGGGGGCAATGCCGGCGGTGGCGCTCGCGTCTCTGTGGTCATCGCGTGCGCGTGCCTGATCTTCTTCTCCGTTGCCGCCGACGCGCAGCTCAAGGTCGGGTACTACAACGCCACCTGCCCTCAGGCCGAGGACCTCATCACCACCATCGTCCACGCCTCCATCCGCATGGACCGAGGCAACGGGCCCGGCCTCCTCCGCCTCTTCTTCCACGACTGCTTCGTCAGGGTACGTACCTACCACCCGCGGCTCGCCGTGTCATCATCATCGCTCTTCACGGTCGACGATCCTGAGCCTGACCGACGTCGCCGCATTGATTGGTTTCTCGCAGGGCTGCGACGGCTCGGTGCTGCTGGACGACCCGACGGGCACGCCGGGGAACCAGACGGCGGAGAAGACGGCGCCGCCCAACTTCCCGAGCCTCCGCGGCTTCGGCATCATCGACCGCGCGAAGCGCGTCGTAGAGCGCCGCTGCCCCGGGCTCGTCTCCTGCGCCGACATCGTGGCCTTCGCGGCCCGCGACGCGTCCAGCATCATGGGCGGGATCCACTTCGCGATGCCCTCCGGCCGCCTCGACGGGCGCGTCTCGAACGCGTCCGAGGCGCTCGCCAACCTGCCCCCGGCCAGCGCCAACCTCACGCAGCTCGTCACCCTCTTCGCGTCCAAGAACCTCACCGCCGACCACATGGTCACGCTCTCCGGCGCCCACTCCATCGGCCGCTCCCACTGCTCCTCCTTCGCGGCGCGCCTCTACCCGCAGATCGACGCCTCGCTGAACGCGACCCTCGCCAAGGCCCTCCGCGCGGGCAAGTGCCCCGCCGCCACGGGCGGGCGCGACCGCGTCGTGCAGCTCGACTACAAGACGCCGCTCATGCTCGACAACCAGTACTACAAGAACATCGCCACGGGGGACGTGCTCTTCACCTCCGACGCGGTCCTGGCCACCCGGAGCGACACGGCCGCGCTCGTCGCGCAGTACGCGGCGAACCGGAAGGTGTGGTCGCAGAAGTTCGCCGACGCCATGGTGCAGATGGGCTACGCCGACGTGCTCAACGGGCCGCCCGGGGAGATCAGGAAGGTGTGCAGCAGAGTGAACTAGTACCACGACTGACTACCTTTTCGTCTGAACCGAGGCATCGATCCGCACATGCTAGCTTATTACCTCGGACACTGTAAATGATATGAGCACCACATAGTACCACGTTTTCCCGATCATGGCTGTACTGTAACCTGTGACATCCAAGGGTAGGTCAGTTGTCACATTCTTGGAGATTTGTTCTTTGATTCATTCATTTCGTGGGGCTACTTTGGGCACCTAGCAACGCTGTGTCTGTCAGAGAGTACATTACGGGAACACTTGCAGAGACCGCAGACGAAGCTAGGAAATTGGAAGGAAGAAAGCAGAGCATGAGGCAGACCAAACCCACATGGTACGCGCATATGCACTGCCGCTGCAGGCTACATGTTTGGCAAAGACCCAACGCGCGCGTGTAGCATGTTTTGCTGCCATGTCCCTCCCTCCCTTCGCTCCCCTTTCCACACCGAGCTAACTAACTAATCGAGCCAGGAACATGCGAGCATGTGCAGTTCACATTTCTGTCAGGCAGAGCAGACTGCATCTTGATCAAAACTATCAGTTTCCATGGTTGATGCAGGCAGGTCGTGCAGAGTTAGTCTACTATACTGTACCTTTTTTCTTATTTCTGAGAATCAGGTCGTGGAGAGTTCAATCAGTAAGAAACTCCACTGCTGCAGACTGCAGAGGAAGGAATTTACTAGTAGCTGGCTGCCTAGGGATCGGCGCCGAGGAATGGGGAAAACTCCGTGTCAGCGACTGGCCGTGCATGTTGGTATTAGAGATCCACCAAGTTGGGCAAGACCGGTATCTTTTTCCCCCCAAGTTGATCGACCAGACACCGGCTCACATGCTTCTTGAATCTCTCCTCCTGCATGTTCTTTCTTCATTATTGGAAGAACATGGTCTGCATGCAAAATATGGCACAGGGCTGCGATCGAGCGAAGCTTCTTCTTCTTCTTCTTCTCGCCTCTGGTCTCTGACAGCTTTATGAAGAGAGGAATGGCTATTAGAATCTCGTGCTGTGTCAGGACAACAGTGCTCCGTCTTTGGATTGTAGCGTGTTTCTCAGAGCCCGCACCGCTCATGCACTTGCCTTGATTGTGAGCGAATAATGCGAGGATCCTTGCGTTGTGGCCCAACCCAACATCGGCACGCACATTTGAGACTGATCATTGACTCAATTATATATCGCACATGCGTCTACCTGTATTTATGTGTCTCCCGGACCGGACCGTACTTTAGCTCGGACCCTTTTTCTTCGTCCTGAATAATCTTGGTGCTGCATCTTCTTCCGCACAGCTGTACCCTGGTCCTTCACAAGAGAGAAAGTACTACGAATCCCTATTTATGGTATGTGGTCTCTGTCTCTCCCCTTTTCATCCGTGTGACCGTATATTGTTGGATAGTGAAACGTGTGCAAATCCAGTGACACTTCAGATGTACACAGTGGCGGACCCAAAAAAAAAAGTTACAAAGCATGGGAAATCTCTAAACTAAAAGGCCTAAATTGCTAATTATTAGCCAAACAACCATCAAAATTAGGCTGCGCGGCGGGACAGAAGCCCCAGCAGTTGATGCCGATGCCGGATCCGCCCAAGTCTGTACTTCCGATATATAGTGAACTAGGCGTGTTTCTGTAATTCTGTTAGTGATTGGTCATTTCATATCTTTACTATTAAAAACAAAGCTATGGTGTCGTGTCACCGCAAAAACAAAACATCCCTACTTTTCAGCACCTATCTTCTCCACCACCGAAACAAACTCTCCTATTCCGCACGTCAAACTCCAGCACCAAAACAAACTCTCCTATTTTTCTCAACAACCAACAAGAAGAAAAAAATTCTAAATCAATGGACTCTGCCGCCTCAAGTTGTAGAACCCTCTCAATCCTCGACTAACCGCCGCGACTCGCTACTCCAAGACACCACAAAGTCTCTGCACGTCCGTCCACCAGCTGGCCGAGACTAATGGAGATGAGGGAGCAGGGCACCATGACGACACAGGGAGGAACGGCGAGTAGACATGCAGTCGCCTAAGGCGCGCGCAGGCCCGGGAGACGATATCTCCATGAGAGGCAGCGAGGTCCAGCTAGGCCGATGATTACAAGCCTACAAGGTACGAGACCTTCGCTCAGTTCTTCCTGCCAAGGTATTGTGTGCAACTGCAATCACCTGTGTCCCTAACCCGTAACTGTTGCTGTCTTAATCCCAAGTTGTCGCTGCCTTCTTACTCCTCCATTGTTAGATATGTTAATTGTGCCTTCAGTTTTGCTACGTTTTGGATATGTAGTTTGTAGAAGGTCGTGTAATTATTTTTTGTGATGAAAGACACAAATAGATGGTGCTCCTTCTGCCATCAGGATATTTAGGACAAAGCCATATATTTGAACGTTGCTTGTATGCATTGGGTTTGGAAGATAGACTCCATGGAACTGTTGCTCTGTTTTCTGGCTGTACATATACTCATGTCATTGTGGAGACTAAATGAAGCTTCTGAATAACTTTAGTTAAAGCCTTAAAGGTAATTGTTCCATGGTAGTTTTGATAAGACAGTACACAACTAATTTGTCATTTCACTATGTGTTCTCATATTGCAGAGTACAAGGATCCATACTACTTGAAGTTGCTTACACGTGTGAACATGTTCTTCATGGACTTGGACTTTGCTGCAATGATATCGTAATAGGTGTGTTTTTTTCTGAAACTACTTTTCATTCTGAGAATTGTTACAGATATGGCTTATTGCTCTTCATATGCAAATGAGACAAAAAAAATTATCAGCAAAGAACCTCATGTGTGCTTGGTCAGGTTGAAATGATGCACGCAAAAATCAACTCATGTGTGCTTGCTTAGGTGCAGCTGTCAAGATCCTAGAGCCAGATAGGGCTGGGCGGTACACTGGGTCAGCTTCGAGCCGGTGGTGGATGGCCTGGTGCGTGGCCGCGAGGAGTGATTGATAGGCGTGTTGTGTGGCCGAGGACAAGAAGCAGGGCGGAATCCCGAGCGGAGGCGGCAGCGTGGATGAGACACATTCCAGTGACGGCGACCACGGGTCCAGGGAGGTGCAGTACAAATATCGGAAACCTTACTTCTGCTTCGAAGCTCTGACTTTCTTTGGCAAGTCGGTGTTACGAAGAACCTGAAGGTGGGCCAAACAGATCAACAGTTAGGTCCTTTTCGGTGTCAGGCACATATACTTGTCAGAGAAGAACAACAACACTCGATGCATTTCTGCCATTTAGAACAAGAATTTTTGTTGATATTTATTCCCACTAAAGATTGTATATGTATTACTGTTATTGCAACTATAGAGTCACCCAGACTTCTACAATTTAGATGAGGTGATAGGCATAAAGAAAAATGTGAGAATTAAATCAATATACCCCTTCGTCTGTCTGCTCGGATACTGCAGTGGGTTTGTATAGCTCTCATCTTCGTATGTGTATTATTTGTTCCGCTGCAATGCACAAACGAGTGAGGTCTCGTATGAAATTCTTCTTATGTTGCTTCTTGTTCTTTCAGATTTTATCCCAACGTACATGAAGTGAACCATCGACAATTCGTTGGTTTGCAATTAGGGAAGTAACTCCATGAAGTTCTTTGTCCTACTGGTCCAATATGACCCAACTAGGTTATTTTCAGGTGCACTCTCCTATATTCAAACAGTATTTCGATTTTTTTTATCATTTTCCTTTTTGAAAAGACAGACAAGGAATTTGCTCATTCTATAGCATAGTATATCCCTTTTTGTATTGTTGTATGTCAAAGTAGTAGCACTATTTTTTTTTTTTTTTGAATCACAGTAAGTTTAACTATGTTGTTTCTAGGCTAAGACGTCAAATGAGAAGGGTATTCCTCTAATAAGAAAGCGTTGTGGGTCACTTCCTCACATTAAGCATTAGAGGTGTTTCACCAATCCTCAAGTGATTTTATAATATCAATGCAGAAATTCGTTAATGAGTTTAACGCTGGCCTTCCCTGCATGGTTTCTGTAACATAGATACTAAACTACTTCATCACATGTCAAACATCTAATCCTAACAATTTCCAATGCGTGATAGTCAACCGTGTAATTTGAAGAACTTTGATGTGTGATCAATATAATACTCCCTCCGTCCAGAAATAAGTGACTTCGAGTTTTCTATATTCGTATGTATCTACACACTAAAACGTGTCTAGATACATCCTAATCTAGACAAATCCATGGTCACTTATTGTGTGTAGCATTTTGTTCCCAAGTCACTTATTTCTAGAAGGGGGGAGTAGATCATTTCGATGGGGGCATTTTCAACGATATTGTGTGTAGCATTTTGTTCGTTCCTTTCTTGGAATGTTTAACGGAGATGCAGATAAATATCCATGGTCCCCTTTAATCTGACCTATGTTCTGGAACAATGTTGTGCAACATCTAACGTGATCGTAAATTTCCTTGCTACCACAATAAGCAATTGTTTTAAACCTGGTGGTTAGGGTGGTCTAGATTCATGAGACTACGATCGTGCTCTCAAAAGAACAATTTTTAGATACCAACAGAACAACCGCTAGAGATAAAGTTAACCGAACCACCGATTTAGATTTGCTCATAAAATTGAATGACTTTCGATAAGCATATTTCTATTTTTTTTTGTGGTATGTGGCATTGAACAAAGGTGCTAACCCTGTGGAAAGTTTCTTTTTAGAAGACACGGTTGGAACAAGTGTGGAGACAACCAACCGACTCTGCTACACGGATGCCGACATGAGCGAGCGACATGATGAGTCAAAGCATAACATATGCGTAACAACATTACATGAGCTTGTAGGTTGTAGGGAAATGTATATAAAAGCTAATGAAGTTGTCTCGGGTTGCAGCTTTTATGTATACGATGTCAAGGTATAGCTTGTATCAATAATATATTAAGAAAATATTTTGTGGCTATGGCTTTTTTTATACACGTGGATCTTCATATGCATGACTACTACATTTGTGATAAAAAACTTATAGAATCCATAGCAACGCACGGGCTAGTTCTATAAGAAAGGAAGGCAAGAAGCGAGACGCCAAGGGCGCGACACGGCAGAGGCACACGCTACAAGAAGTGGACATACAGAGAAGAATCACTGTGAAGAACAAGATGTGCAGGAAACATAAAATTTGACACTCATTGTCACTATCAGCGACATTACAATGTTGTTAATGTTCACTACCATCGATATTAGATTGCTGACTCTATGCTACATCCATCTTCACCGCACTAAACCTACGACTAAAGCTAAAACCTTACAATTAAAGCTCTGCCTCGACGCGGTTCTACCTGTTGACACGGCTCCGGCTTCTCCTCGTAGACGCGGTTCTCGCGTACTCGCGGCAGGAGGACACGACACCAACACTAACTCTTCTCCCGTCGATAGGCTCCGTGGTGACCAGGGGCGTACCCACATAGAGCTAGAGGGTGTCACACAGGACACCGGGTAAAAAGCATTTCACTATACTTCATGTTTGTGTACTGTGTGACACCCCCAAATAAAATTAATAATGTGTATCACTTCTACTAGGACACCGGCTCAACATCTTCCTGGGTCCGCCCCTGGTGGTGACACGGTTCTCCCATTGACGATTCTCTAGGTTGACGGGCTCCGCGTTGACGCGGCTATCACCATTCGTGTGGCTCACCCTTCTACCCATTGACATGATCCCCGCATACATTGTGGTGGAATGACATGATACCAATGTGAACCCTTCTCCTTGTCGGCGGGGCTCCTGGATACATATGGCACGAGGACATGCCAGCGACATGAACATTTAGAAGCATGTGCAGCGTAATTCCAGGGACATCATAGGTGTGGCTGAAGTTGTAGTGTGTTAGGTATCGCTATGTTCTACATACAAAAACATGAACCTATGCATCGGCTGCTTGTCATCCTAGAAGAGCACCATGCCACCACCCCAAATGCGTCAGATACGATGAAGCCGTCTTTCAGGGGGCGATGTTGTCTCTCTAGGACGACAAACAAAGAAGATAAGACAAACCAGGGCAACAGAGAAGCTAATGCGATGCAGGAAACGACGGAGACGGAGGGGCCTTTTATAGGCTAAGCAGTGGGACAACGAGGTTTTTTTGCTACTAGCTCGGATCTCAATGGGCCCCACCGCACACGAGAACCAATGGACAGCGAGGATTTCCACTGCCAACTAAGATCTCGGCCTCGACAACCCGTGTCCGGCGAGGGTTTTAGATGCCATCTAGGCTCTCGACCGTGAGAACCCGCGTCCGTCGAGGTTTTACTTCACCACATCGGCTCTAGAAGGGCCCCACCACACGACAGCTCGTCAATCACCCACGAGAACCCGCCTCCGGTGAAGGATTATGGTCCCACGTCGGCGTTTGATGGGCCCCACCACCCGGTGGTTGCGGATCCTTGTCGCGGCTAGAACGCCTCTCATAGAGCGTGTTCCTACCCACGGACACTGACGGAGGGTGCGGATCCGTGGCGCAGCTGGAACGACTCTCACAGAGCACGCTCCTACCCACGGACACTGACGACGGGCCCATGGCACACGCGGCCCACCTTTCGGTGACCCGGGGGCAAGAAAGGGGTGTGAGCTCTCTGGGCAGGGAATCCCGGACGGCGGGGCCGCCTTCCTAGGAGAGCCGGGCTCCGTCGCGATAGCACCGCCTATACTCCCCGCCGTCCATCCAATGTCTTAAAATAATCTAGACGGTGTGGACAACAGAATCGGCCGAAACTTTCATGCGCTATCATTTACTCTGATCATGGAATGGTTTTATTTTTTTAATAGTCAAGTCCAAATGGATTGGTGATAAGAGATAATCTTTATTTTAACAATCATTGTAGAAAATCAACTCCATTTAAACGTTTACTATAAAAAGATTGTTAATAAGGTATGCTTGAAATACTTGTCCAAAATTAACTCCTTTGGTTGGTTTCCTTTTAAAAGGTTACATATAGATGCATGACTTTAATAGGATTAGTTACAAGCATAGTCCAAAACAATGGAAAAAATATCAATTGTGGCGACAAATACTATCAATATAAACCCAAGAAGCATAGTAGATCTTGAAAATACAGCATAGACACAATTTTTTTTCTTTGCCTAGGACTAGATCGACAACCATGAAATCCATCCTCTTCTTCCTCCTCCAGCTCCTCGTCATCCTCCTTCCTTGCATTGCCAACAATTCAACCTAGGTAGTCTACGTCTCAGAAGGCAACGAGTTAAATAGCATGCAGAATTACTAGATCCTCCCAGGCAAAAGTGTGAGTGGTGGGGGTCTTAGAGCCATTCCTACTGGCCTAAGGTGCCTACACTTCGTGTTTCAGGAACGCAACAGGAGTTTCCTTGGTACCACCCTGCGGTTCACTCCGCTACCGCGGAAAGCGTCTTCCACTGAGGCAATTCGCTTATCTAGTGACATCTGGATGGAGTTCCACGATTTTGATAGTTTTTGCTCGGACAGGCTAGATTGGCACCTTACGGAGCGAACACCGGAGTCATTCTCAGAGATGCTTCAACATGTGGCAGCCGACCATGAAGACAGGGGTAAGGTCATTTGGGGTTTTCTGGGTTGAGAGGCATGGCGCAGATGTAATAGGATATAAGGTAGTATCATGTGTTGACAAGAGCCCTTGCAAAGATATAGGTTTGCATGTTGATTAGGATAAGACATGGCTCACGGTGAGCAACGAACCTTTTATCGTTGTCGTTAGGAAAGAGTAGGTTTTATGACTTTCTGCCTATTATTAGCGTTGGTCCGTGCGGAAGTTCATGGTGTTGCTAATCGTGTTCTTGGCAAGTGTTGTGTTGCACCATTTACAATACTGCAATAATAATACTTCCTCGGTCCAAAATATAAAGCGCCTAAGAATTAGTAAGATTTGACTAATCCTTAGACGCATTATATTTTGGGACGAAGGGGGTACATTGGATGGGGGGCTTTCAAAAAGTTTCATTACAAATGCCGACTTGATCTTCCCTGAAAATCTCTAGTATTTTTTCTCCATCCGGAGTAGGTTTAGCATCTAATGTCGTACTGGCATTGCAACATACGTACTAATCACCTTTGGTCCCCAGGACTTGACTAGGGATGGCAATGGGCCCCGAAACCCATAAACCCGACGGGTACCCGTCTTAAACGGGGAGGGTTTTGGTAAAAATTGACCCGCCAAGTCTAATGGGGCGGGTTTGAGGATGGCAAACCCATACCCGCATACCCGCTCTAAGTCTTAATCATATTCCTAATAATGCTATGTCTAACCACACGTCTCACGCGACCACGCACGCACACAACAAACATCACATGCACGAGAGACAACACACGCATGCACGTGTCCATTTGCACCAACCACATCACAATAACCCATCGTTTTCTTCCCACATGCGCCCGCGTCGCTCCCGTCGCACGCGCTGGCGGGTACCCGTTGGGGCCCCGAACCCGGCCGGGTCACGGGTCTGGTAAAAAATTAGACCTGACTAATTAAACGGGACGGGTATGGGGGTGGCGGACCCGGCCCCGAACCCGGCGGTTGCCATCCCTAGACTTGACAAGTCTATTATTCACACGTAGTTTTTTTGGATTGAATAGAAAATCAATTCAAGAAAAACATAGTTCGACATCAACAATCTAAACCAGAATCAGGTTAAATTGGGCCTCGGATGTGCTGGAACGTACTTCCCCCGTGACTGGCCTAGTGAACTCATCAGATGGGCCGGTCCAAACTATTTGTTAGGTGCACATGTGGCCCAACCAATCTATGTTGAATTTGGGTAATCACCTCCCTCAAAAATGTTGAATTTGCTACTAAGCTTAAAGCAGTCATTTGAAATAAGAAAAAACACTGAGTTTGTCCGTCCTGTAGAGTATATCATCACCGAATTCTCCCTTGCAAAAATTGCTGGGAAACATCCTGGACCATCAGTCAGTGCATTCATTAGTGTTTTAATTTTAGTCTACTCTAGCAGAGGTCATCCGTACCACCACAAAACATTACCTTGGAGGCTACTCTAGCTCGGATCGACAAAGGTGATTTGTAATTAATTCCGTTACTCCATTTGGTGCATATTAATGGTCTCAATTTTGTTTAGATACGAATACATGAAGTCTAAATGCTTAACTAGATACATACGAATCTAGATAAATTTGAATCTATTAGTATGGACTGGAGGAAGTAGTATTATATATTGCAGGTGAGTAAGATTGGACGTGGTAGAAAGCTGACCTTTGTATAACATCGTTGTTAACTTTGCAGCGTTGATCCAGTATTGGTGGAGGCTGGTGCATATAATTTGTGCCAAGATTCAATCAAGTTTCAGCAGCAAAGAGGAATTAACCGCGTATGACTAGCTACTTTTCTTTCAGCAGCCTTTCGAGAGAGAATAGTAGCTGCATTATTTCCAACTACTACTAATATGATAATTATACTCTCTCCGATCCAAATTAATTGACTTGAATTTGTCTAGATTTAGATGTATCTAAACATGTTTTAGTGCTAGATACATCCGAATGTAGGCAAATCTAAGTCAATTAATTTGGGTCGGAGGGAGTAATATAATGTTGCAGGCAACGCCCAGAGGTAAACGAATGGAACACTTTACTACAAAAGATCATCCAAACCCACACGACTTTGCCCGGGTCATATATATTGCAAGGAGACCATGTCTCAATGGTTTTATGTCACAATCTCGCCACCTGCACGCATCCCTTTTGAGATGTCATGTTGTTAATTACACTTCTAGACGAATGCAATGTTTGGGTAACCTTGCATGCGTAATGTCGGTTAGCATGAGTTGATATTTTCCACATACTACCTATTGATCCGTTTCTCACTTGTGTACAACAGGAATTCCATGCATCAGACACGTCCATTGTGGCCTCGTGATGTGTACCGAATACTGACCAAGATTTTGTTTCCAGGTAGAAAATTTCCGGAGCGGGTCAGGATTTTTGGTTAATGCGGTTTACCGGAAAATCTCAACCAGTTATTGAACAAATTTGAAAACAAAAATTTGAATTCAAATTCTTCACTGTGACCATTTACCAAGGGTGCTCGGTTAAGGAGGTCAACTTCTGACGGTACGGATCGTTGAAGACATAAGTTTCCACCGTTATATATACCTCTTGTAACCCGCTGGCTGAGATAAGTTGTATCTGTAAAAATCTCCAGCTTTGTGTAAACACTCTCTGTTATAGTAAAGTTTCGCTGTCTAGCGTCCGTGGTTTTTCCTCTCTTTGCTGGGAGGTTTTTTCACGTTAAATCTTTGTCCCCTTCTATGATTTTCTTTTCGTTCTTTGTTATTTACTTGTCGTGAATCTAACATTTTCCAGAGGGTAACCAAAACCCAATCACGTTGTCGTGATCTCGGATGCATGTATGTGTGTGGACTGGGGTCAAGGCCGGGTGAGAGTGTTCTCCGCTGCATGCGCAAGTAAGTACGTTTGATAGGGTCTATTAGTTGCTGGACGAGTAAGCAAGCTTTACTTTAGTTGGTGTGGGTGGATGGAAGCAGCTAATGTATGAAACCATGCAACCACGATCGAGTCTTGGTGTTGACTAGGTACACCACCACCACGCGCCACCCTTTTTCGGTTTTCCCAACTGCTACACGGTGTGCATGCGTATATAAGCACGGTGGTGCATCATCCCATTGATCCATCCACTCAACTCCACATCAACTGGCGGGCCAATTCCTTCTCGCCATCGCCATCGCAATCAATCTCCAGCTTATCGATCGATATCGACCAGCAAGAACTTGATTCATCAGTCGGTCATTTTGGTCAAGCTTCGGCCATGAGGTCGTGCTTGGTGTTTTGGGTGGCGGCGGCGCTGCTCGCCGTGTCCGCCTCCTCGACGGTGGCACGCGCGTCGTACTCCCCGTCGGAGTCTCTGAAGGTCGGGTTCTACGAGCACTCGTGCCCGCAGGCGGAGGATATCGTGCGCGACGCAGTCCGCCGCGCCGTCGCCCGCAACCCCGGCTTCGCCCCAGGCCTCATCCGCATGCACTTCCACGATTGCTTCGTCAGGGTAAGCAAAAATACTGTGTACTCCTATGGAGCACCGGAGTTTAAGTCAAGCATGTCGACGCCACTTTGTATCAGTTGTGTCCCATCTAACCGTTGATCTATGTTGTTGAACACGTGTAGGGCTGTGACGGCTCGGTGCTGATCAACTCGACGCCAGGGAACGAGGCGGAGAAGGACTCGGTGGCCAACAACCCGAGCATGCGCGGCTTCGAGGTCATCGACGAGGCCAAGGCCGCCCTGGAGGCCGCCTGCCCGCGCACCGTCTCCTGCGCCGACGTGCTCGCCTTCGCGGCGCGTGACAGCGCCGCCATCGCCGGCGGCATAGAGTACCCCGTCCCCGCCGGCCGCCGCGACGGCCGCGTCTCGATCTCCGACGAGGTGCTCGATGACAACGTCCCCTTCCCCAGCGACGGCGTCACGGAGCTCGTCGCCAGCTTCGCGCGCAAGGGGCTCTCCGCCGATGACATGGTCACGCTCTCGGGCGCGCACACCATCGGGAGATCCCACTGCTCCTCCTTCACGCAGCGTATCCACAACTTCTCCGGCCAGGCCGGGCGGACCGACCCGTCCATCGAGCCGTCCTACGCGGCCGACCTCAGGCGGCAGTGCCCGCCGCCCACGGATGTCCAGAGCGACCCCACCGTGGTACCGCTGGATTTGGTCACGCCGAGGGAGTTCGACAACCAGTACTACAAGAACGTGCTCGCGCGCAAGGTGCCTCTCACCTCCGACCAGACGCTGCTAACCAGCGTCCGAACTGCGCCGATCGTTGTGCTCCACGCCGCCGCCGAGAGGGTGTGGCAAGCCAAGTTTGCCGCGGCCATGGTCAAGATGGGCAATGTCCAGGTGCTCACTGGTGATGAGGGAGAGATCAGGGAGAAGTGCTTCGTCATCAACCACCACTAGTTATAATTCATCGCTATAGGTTCACTCACTTGCATAGTAGTATTGGTTATTAAGATACGTAAATCCAGCGATGAGCTAATTGTAAAAATTGGTCAAAAGGAGAGATTATGTATTGTAAACTATTATTTGTGAAAAAGTTAGAGATCAAACCCCTCTGGTATATAGAATAAAAGTTTTGGTACATCGTTTTCCTTTTTTTATGAAGGGTCTTTAATTCACTCAAACGCATGAAGTGATAACAACACCAAGGGCGTGATTTAGGCTGAGCTGATTTTGGAACTCCCGCGGGGGCGGGGGTGGGTGGGTATGCCTACGTGGAAATGCACTCTGGGCCATGTTTTGCAGTTTGTTTGGTATTTCGGGTGGGCATTTGTTAGCCCTCAACAGACAGTGTGTGTCAGTGTTTGGTGGACTGCATATTCATGTCTAGGTCAAGGCTGCTAACATTGGTGTGTGTTTGGTTGTCCAGCATCGACCAGCTGTGGTAATCTCTTCAGAAGCCTGGTGAGATTACCAGCAATCAGAGTAAGAACAACAAGAACAGCAAGAACGGCATAAAAATAGCACATAATTAAACAACACACACATAATTAATCAGTACTTGACATAGATCCATACTTAACATAGCATGTTACTTAGGTAGTATCAGTATCATAGGGCACACCCATACTCAAGCTACTTAGGCAGGCATCATCCTCTTGCTGGACTCTGCGTGCTCAGGGCACCTGGCCACCACCTCGCAACCATAGTAGTCTAAGATGACAACCATGTACTCCTTTGCACTGAGCTTTTTGAAGAACATAAAGTAGCCGACCTTTAGGTTGTGATCTACGGCGAAGTCGGTCCATCCAGCTTCGAGGCAGGCTTTGTCACCAACCTCCTTGATGTTCATCTCCCACTGACAGCCGATCGTTGTGGCTCCATGCCACAGCTGAGAGGGTGTGGAAGGCCAAGTTTGCCGCTGCTATGGTCAAGATGGGAAATGTCCAGGTGCTCACCAGTGACGAGGGGGGGATTAGGGAGAAGTGCTTCGTCATCCTATTAGAACTACCTTACTTGTTAGTGATAGTTTGCGAGTACTTAAAGAATACTCATGGATTTGTCCCTGGCTATTCCCGTGGCCAGACTATGAAGAAGACTACCAAGAGGAAGGACAGCAGGACGGCTACGACAACTAGGATCATCTCCCATCGTCAGTATTGCCTGTGACACTGAAGATGGAGCCCACCACTACGCTATTTATTCCGCTGCTTGTTTGTATTAAGACTGAATCATGAGATCCTTTATTCGTGTAAAACCTTATTATGGTTTGTAATGGATGATGTACTGTGATATCCAATCTGTTATGTCTCGCAAAAATGGTAATCCTGGGATTGCGAGGTATGGCATAACAGGCATCTGGGATTAAAAATCCAAGTGTTGACAGAAAGGCTTGCGGTGGCGGGGATCTAAGCGCGGCTGCAAGAACGGCGTGCGGCGGTGAGGATCTAACTGTTTGAAAGACACCGATGGAAGTCATCATCCGCAACATCTGTACGACGGTGGTGGTGCCGACAGTGGCCATCGATGAAAGACACCGATGGAAGCCATCATCCGTCCACATCTACGGCTATGATGTCGATAGTGGTCATCGATGCGACGACGATTGAAGCCATCATTCGCAACATCTACGGCTCTAGTGCCGACAATGGTCAGCGATGCAAAGACTATTGAAGCCATCATCCGCAACATCACTGCGACGGCGCAGATCAAGCCCTCATGAACCAAAGCTGTGGGAGGCAGGCCGCGGCCACGGCTGGCACGTCGAGGTGCATTTGACGGTGAAGGCCGGATGGGAGCACTTTGCCCATACTTCTTGGAGTACACATACGGCAGGGAGGGCGGCTAGCTCACCGTCCACTTAAAATTGGGACAAATTTAAGCCCAATTTGAACCAAAATTCCATGACTTAAAATATATGTATGATTTGAATAAATTTGACATGTATTTGAGTCGTGAGACCGGTGGATATGATCTAAAGCTGATTCATAAGTAGTAGTACTTGCTTTGACAATCTCCGGTGGGCTTGTATAAATTTGATCGAAATATGTATATTTTAAATCAAAATTGATATGTATTTGAGCAGTGAGGACAGTGGATATGCTCTAAAGCTGATTCATAAGTAGTACACCCTCCCGACCCAAATTAGTTGATTTAGATTAGACTAGATTCGATTGTATCTTGAGAAATTTGAGTCAACTAACTTGGATTGACAATCTCAGCCACTCATTTGGAACGGGGAATGGATGATACCGCCAACGCTGCAACTCTACATGGCAGCCACAATGGCGGGGACAGAACAGTCAAAATTGATAGGCCCCAACTTGACCCTCTAGGCATTTGGCACTTCAACTATGGGCAGCTAGATCCAATGGCAAGCAACTCGGGCCCGCAATGCATTCTCTCGACAACTTTGGGACCGCTAGATCCAATGGCAAGCAACTCGGATACCGCAATGCATTCTCTCGACCACTTTGGGACCGCTAGATCCAATGGCAAGCAACTCGGGCACCGCAATGCATTCTCTCGACAACTCTGGGACCGCAAAGTGATTAAATTAGTAGGAACTAACAACCATCTATTGAATAACAATTCTACTCTCTATTACCCCCTCCCCTCCCCCCCCCCCCCCCCGCCCCCCGCGTGCTTCACTTGAAGTTCATGTTTTAGATTTTCTACGACTTGATCAGATACGGCAAGATCAACCTCGGGTGTCAACTTCTCTTTGCGAATAAGCTCTGAATTCTTCCTCGACGGTACGCGTCAGCTCGAATATCTATAAGTTTTTACGGGCCAATTCATCACCTAACTTGGCAACCATCTCCTCCAAATCCATCCTATGGATAGACCACTGAGTTGATTCATCTTGGTATGCAATGTACCATAGATCATCGGCCTGCATAGCACACTGTAACAATCCCAAAACAAACTAAATTGTAATCAGTCCGACAGGCCATGTCTGCACTTCAAATTCAACGGTAGTACAAAGAGAAGGAGCTACATGCACTTCCGATATGGTAGGAGAAGGAGAATGTGTTCACGACATGATCGATTCCCCACTCTCACCTATGTACCCGTTACGACCAGAAATTAAGGACTAATTTGCACCTACAATATTGAGAAAATTACGGGAACCAAATCGATTAGGGTGGGTGGAGTAGGAGAGGAGGT
Organism: Avena sativa; assembly: GCA_916181665.1. Lineage (NCBI taxonomy): Eukaryota > Viridiplantae > Streptophyta > Magnoliopsida > Poales > Poaceae > Avena > Avena sativa. Next base: position 448,805,213 of record OV702295.1, on the reverse strand, counting down.
CTTAGCAAGTACTACTAGCAATTGTTGCGACTGCTCGTCGAGCTATGGCGGCGGAACCAAATCCTGGTTGTCGTGGGCAACGGACCTGCTTGCGGTCGGTACAGTCCCAACGTACAATGCGTGCGAACGAAACAGGTGTCGGAGCCGTGATTGAGGTGCAGCGCGACAGTCCATCCGATACCGCCTTAGGACAGATTCGGCGACGCGCCGACGATGGCTGCTCTGTTCGCCGGTGGGATAGGAGCTGCTCGGGGCTGGGGGCTGGGAGCGGATGAGAGAGAGAGCCAACGTGTCATACATGACCCCACCTGTTAATTATTTTATATTTGCCAATTTTGCATATCTGTCATTTTTTTTCGAAATCTGCATATTTGCCACATGACCACCACATGCCAGTGACACACAAAATGGCAAATATGCAAGTTGCAGAGTAAAATATGGCAAATATACAAATCCCCCCTCCAGCCCCACATGACGGCCCCACCGGTCATTGGCTACGAAGGCCCCATAGAACGGCTCCACATAGCGGCCCCATCGTTCATTGGCTTCAATGGCTCCACAGAACGGCCCCATTTGCAATTGCTGCACTGGCCACACAATCAGAAGAAATGGGGCCCACAAGTCAGCGATAGACGGATGGCTGGTCCGCCGTGTATCACGGCCCACCTGTCAGCTGTTGGGTCCGCAACATAGAAAACAAAAAATTTCCTACGATGAGAACTATACGCCAAGATCTATCTTTAGATACAGAGCAACGGGTGGACATATATCCATGGAGAACTTACCCTCGAAGACAACGAGTTTTGTTAACGAGTAGGAACTCGTGGTTGATGTAGTCGTACGCTTGCCGATCTCAAGATCGTGTAGAAGTCCGAGCGTCGTAAATTAGCAGCGCATCCGTCCTCGCACACACGTTCAAGCCACCGGACAACCTCCACCTCCTCGCTTCAGCGATCCAGCGGAAGCAGCAACTCCTTCCAGACGAAATGCCACCGGAAACATGTATCTCGCTAATCCGAGACCATGGGAGAATAATTCTAGAGGGGGAGAGAGATCCTTCACAAGGAGGTGTGAGGATGAAGGAGGGAATGGGTGGCCTTTTATAGGAGTAGGGGGGGTGCCCCCTCTCTCTATGGCCGGCGCATGGGAGGGTGACCCCTCACCTCCCCCATTCATGTGGTGGTAACCCCTCCACATTAAAATGCCTCTTCACATTCCCTTTTAAAGTCTCCACTTTCTCATTTAATAAAATTCTTTTTATTAAATTTATTCAGAATTTTGTTAATTACTTTAATTAACAAACATTCATATATAGCCCCTTGCAATATTTCAATATCACATACAGAACCACCTTCTGCAATTTCACCCGAAACAATTTCCGGTTTTTATTGAAACAATTCCTGCGCTTTGCAATTCTTTCGTCTGAAACATATGTGTTCCAAAATGGTGTCCGGTAACTCTTAAGTGCCACCCTACGGTTCGCGAATAATGTAGACATGATCGAGACCCTTCTCCGATCAATAATCAGCAGCGGGACCTGGAGATCCGTACTGACTCCTACACATTCAACGATGACTCCTGTGATCGTGAGAACCTTTAACGCTTGTAACTAAATCCCTTTGTCTCTCGATATATTAGATGTCCGAGATTCGATAATCGGTATCTCCATACCTAGTTTGATCTCGTTACCGACATGCACTCTTTTCTCGTTCCCGTGATATAACATTCTAGTGATCACATCACTTGCTTGCAAGCTATCCTAATGTGATATCACCAAGAGGGCCTAGAGTATATCTATCCGTTATCTGGATTGACAAATTCCACTCTTGATCCATGAGCCTCAACATAACACCTTCGTAGTATTGAACACATCTTTATAGTCACCCTGTTACGGTGTGACGTTTGATGTTATCAAGATACTCTTCCGGTGTTAGCAATTAACATGATCTTATGGTCTAAGGATAAAGATTATTTCGTATGATGTTATAGCAATATAAACATAATGACTTGATCGTAATGCTATACTTCGGATGAATGTTCATCACATCATTTCACAAATGCTGTGACCTTGTTATTAACAACATCCAATGTCCATGATCAGGAAATCTTGATCATCTTGTTAATCAATAAGCTAGTCTATAAGAGAGGCATAACTAGGAACCCTTTTTGTTTATTAAACACATGTATTGATGTTTCCTATCAATACAATTATAGCATGCAAAATAAACATCTATCATATACAAGGAATACATAATAATAACTTTATTATTGCCTCTCAGGGCATATTTCCTTCATCAGCATGTAACGATCGATGCGATGTAACGCTCAACGCAGGACCCGCTCAACGCGGTCCCACCTATCAGCATGTGAGGTTTTGGAATGGTGGGAGAGGAAAAGTGAGGAAAAACTAAGCGGCTGGAGAAAACTGAGTACAACTACGAACAAGGTAACGAACGAGGGGCATAAAAATAAAAATACCTATTTTATTTTGCAGCGTTGATCCAGTGTGTTTGTAGGGTGATGTATCTTTGTGTGCCAGTACTGAATCACGTTAGTGGTAAAAACGAATTAGTAATCCAAAACGCGTATGCCTATTGCTTTGGAGAATAGTAGATACATCGATCTAACTACTAGCTGTATGCCATACAGTATGACATGATATAATACAATGCGGCAGGCCCAAAGGTAAACGAAAACGAACTGAACCATCTTTGTTTAGCATAATAACTGAGCTCTGAACTGCACAGAGATCGTCCAAACCCACACGACTTTGCCCCGGTCATACATCTTTTGCCCTGACCGTGTCATAGATAAATCTTAGAATTCCACAAGTAACCTTCATACAACCCTTTTGTAATAGTTGTTGCGCTAATGATGTTGTCGCTAATGCAAAGTCTGCGTACCATTCGGTAGATCGATAGTGACACTTGCGCAATGTCGGCCACACCATGGCAGCCTTGAGATGCGTGCGACTTGTCGTGATGCATGCCAGCTTCGTGCGTGGACTATACCGCTCCGTAGGTAATTGAGTACGTATGACAAGCTTAATGAAATGCTGTTAGGCGGATGGAAGCAGGTGAAGTACGGCCATGCAACGACGATCTGGTCTTCTCGCTGACTCGGCCGGTGCAGGACGCGGCTAAAAATTGATAAAAGGTTGATCGATGAACGTATAAGAACCCCAATCCCTTGCCATCAATAATTCACCTCTCCACACACCAACAAATTCCAGCACCGTTTCTACCAATCTCTTCTCTCGAGCTAAAGTAATTAGCCGATCGACATCGAGCTAGCAGTTCATCGGTCAAACTCAAACCGGGTAATCTCAGCTAATTAATTAAGCTTCTGTTCCATGGGGTCGTCCCCGTGGTTGGTGTTTTGGGTGGCGGCGCTGCTCGTCGTGGCGGCCTCTTCGACGGTGGCGCGTGCGTCGTACCCGCCGTCGTCCTCGGCGGCTCTGAAGGTTGGGTTCTATAAGCACACCTGCCCGCAGGCGGAGGACATCGTGCGTGACGCCGTCAGCCGCGGCCTCGTCAGCAACCCCGGTTTCGCCCCTGGCCTCATCCGCATGCACTTCCACGATTGCTTCGTCAGGGTAAGCAAATTCTGGAATTCACTCCAATTTCTAAGATGGCACTACCAGATGTTCGATCGATCTGATTGAGATTCGTGCACATACCACAAATTCCTACTTCTCTGATCCGACCTAACAATTTTTTCTGTTGATGAACATGTTTCAGGGTTGTGACGGCTCGGTGCTGATCAACTCGACTCCGGGGAACAAGGCGGAGAAGGACTCGGTCGCGAACAACCCGAGCATGCGTGGCTTCGAGGTCATCGACGACGCCAAGGCCGCCCTGGAGGCCGCCTGCCCGCGCACCGTCTCCTGCGCCGACGTGCTCGCCTTCGCGGCGCGCGACAGCGCCTCCATCGCCGGCGGAATCAACTACAAGGTCCCAGCCGGTCGCCGCGACGGCCGCGTATCCCTCGCCGATGAGGTGCTCGTCAACAACGTGCCCGGCCCCAGAGCCGAGGTCGCCGAGCTCGTCGCCAGCTTCCACCGCAAGGGCCTCTCGACCGACGACATGGTCACGCTCTCCGGCGCGCACACCATCGGCCGCTCCCACTGCTCCTCCTTCACGAAGCGCATCCACAACTTCACCGGCGAGCTAGGGAGCACCGACCCATCCATCGAGCCGTACTACGCAGCAGACTTGAAGCGACAGTGCCCGGTGTCCGACATGAGCACCGTGGTGTCGCTGGACGTGGTCACGCCGAGGGAGTTCGACAACCAGTACTACAAGAATGTGTTGGCGCACAAGGTGCCGCTCACCTCCGACCAGACACTGCTCACCAACCCCCGGACTGCGAGGATTGTCAAGTTTCATGCTGCTGCGGAGAGGGCGTGGAAGGCCAAGTTCGCCGCCGCCATGGTCAAGATGGGCAAGGTCCAGGTGCTCACCGGCGACCAGGGGGAGATCAGGGAGAAGTGCTTCGTCATCAACCACCACTAGTCGGTCACTTTACTTGCATTCACATGCATAGTGTATTGCTGTACTTAGTGTGTGTATTGCGTCCATCGGTCCACGATCATACCGGTAGTGTTGTGTATGTAATTTAATTTTACAAATTTACCTTTGTTTGTTGTTTAAGGGGCGCTTTATTACTCAAAAGTTTAAGTATTACACCCGGTCTCTGTATAGCTAGGATGCACACAGCCGACAAAGTGACCAAACGAGTCCAACCGAAATAAATAAAACTCGATAGCGAGTTACAAAAACAATGTTTAAATGCAACTACGCCAAAGGAGCTGGAGGCGGACCAATCCGAAGATTATGTTGCCATCCATGTCTAGTAAATAGGTCCCGTGCTGTATCGTCCATTCGCGTAAACACCTCAAAAAAAGTCTCGCAGCTCCACATGATGTAGCACCGACCAAGCCCGAAGGGTATGCGTCAACCTGTAAATAACCCGCAGAAGGGAATAATTAACATTATTAAAAACCTTATCGTTTCTACATAGCCACAGCGACCAAATTAATGCCATCGCTCCAACCCGAAGAAGTGTCTTAAACTTGTTATCTATACCATGTAACCAATTTCCAAAAATGTTGGCAATACTACGTGGTAGAGACAAGCCAGAAGCTGCTTGGGTGACTGACCATATAGACCGTGCAAAATTGCATTGGAAAACAGGTGTTTGATTGTATCATTGTGGAGACAAAACACGCAGCTCGGGTTTCCATGCCAATTGCGCTTAATAAGGTTGTCTTTTGTAAGGATAATTCCACGACGAAGATACCAAGCAAATATCTTGTTTTTAAGAGGTATCTTCATCTTCCATATCATCCTATTATCTAAAACTTATATTACTGGCTGAGTTAAAGCATTGTATAAAGAGCTAACCGAGAAAGAACCATTCCATCGGAATTCATCTGGCTCATCTGTCAACTGGACCTGCGCCAATCTATGTAGCAGCATGATCCAAGAGTCAAGTCTGACACCAGTTAAATCCCTTCTGAACGTTATATTGGGTGGAAAAGATTCCAATACAGTAGCAATCGTCTCCTTCTTATAGCGAACAATAGAATACAACGCTGGATATTGTTCTCGGAGGGTAGTATGACCAAGCCATTTATCCTTCCAAAACCTTATCTGAGACCCATTATTAATAGAAAATGTGCCATAGCAAAGAAAATGTTTCTTTATCACCATCAGGCGAGCCCAAAAGTGAGTCTTCCGGTTTTCAAACCAATTGGGACAATGCTTTTGAGCCAACATATTTTCTCTTAATAAGAGTTTGCCATATCCCTTCTTCAGTTAATAACTTGAAGAGCCATTTACTAAGGAGGGTCATATTCTTGATTTCCAAATCATGAATACCAAGTCCACCCTGTTCTTTGAGACAACACAGCACACTCCATTTAGCCAGTCTATATTTCTTTTTCTCGTTATCTCCTTGCCAAAAGAATCTTGATCTGAAGTAATCTAACCTTTTCAAGACTCCTTTCGGTAGTTGAAAGAAAAATAGCATATAAAGTACCATGTTACTGAGTACTGAATTTATGAGTATCAATCTTCCTCCTATGGATAATAATTTACCTTTCCAACTGCTCAAACGCAGTTGTAGTCTTTCTTCGACAATTTTCCATTCAGCATTTGTAAGCCTACGGTAATGTACCGGTATGCCCAAATATTTGATCGGAAAAACACCGTGGCTACAACCGAACAGTTCATTATAAAGACTAGTCGCTTCTTTAGCCTCACCGAAACAAAACAATTCACTCTTGTGGAAATTAATCTTTAATCCTGATAGTTGCTCAAAGGCTGAAAGTATAAGTTTCAGGTTTTTTGCCTTTTCGAGGTCATGTTCCATAAAGAGAATTGTATCATCCGCATACTGAAGTATAGATAAACCACCATCCACTAGATGAGGAATCACACCTTCAATATAGCCCTCTGATTTTGCGCGTTCAATCAAGATGGAGAGCATATCAGCCACTATATTGAATAGCATTGGCGATAATGGATCTCCTTATCTTAACCACTTTTTAGTCTGGAAGTAGCTACCAATATCGTCATTGACTTTGATGGCAACACTATCTCCGACCACAAAGCTATTGATTAAAGCACGCCATTCAGCGGAGAAGCCTTTCATCCTAAGAACTTGCTGAAGGAAAGACCATTTGACATTATTGTAGGCTTTCTCAAAATCTATTTTAAGAATGACCTCGTTCAGTTTCTTCCTATGAAGTTCATGAACAGTTTCATGCAAAGTTACTACGCCATCAAGAATGTTACGACCTTGCATAAAAGCAGTTTGCGAAGGTCTAACAACATGATCAGCCACAGAATTTAGCCTAATAGTAGCAACTTTGGTAAAAATCTTAAAACTAACATTAAGAATACAGATCGGTCTATATTGTTGTATCCGTTCTGCTTCAATAACCTTAGGTAATAAGATAATTTCACCAAAATTCAAACGAAACAGCTCAAGTTGTCCCAGGTGCAAAGCACCAAACATAGCAAGGAGATCTGCTTTGATGATATCCCAGAAGGTTTGGTAGAACTCCGCTGGGAATCCATCAGGACTAGGTGCCTTATTATGTTCCATTTGGAAAACAGCTAGTTTGACCTCATCCTCAGAATAAGGAGAGGTCAGATAGTTATTTTCCTCATCGGTGACCTAGGGTACATCGGTTATTTGAGATTCGTCCATAGTGAAAGAACCTTCATCCGGTTCCCCAAACAGAGCTTTATAATAACTTGTAATATAAGATTTCAACTGGTTGTGTCCTTCAATCGGTTCGTCATCATGCATTAAGGAATGAATACGTTTCTTCTTGTGTCTGCCATTGGCTACACTGTGGAAGTATCTAGTATTCGAATCCCCTTGCAAGATAAATTGTGATTTAGAACGTTGATACCATTTGAGTTCCTCTTCCCTCAGTAACCGGGTAATCTCCGCATTCGATTGGCTTTTGAGCTCAATTTCCTGCGGAGTTAGCAGCCGTGTTTCTGCTAGGGCTTCAAGGCCATCAATAATAGAAGAAAGCCTCATTTTTTCTTTTTTGAGGATACCGGTTGTGTGTCTCGCCCAACCCCCAAGGTGTTTACGTGTCATACGCAATTTATTATTCCACCTCTAGACTGGGGTATCACCCTCAACCGGTATTTCCCACACCGCTTTCACCATATCCTGGAAACCATCTCGTGTTAGCCATCCCAGTTCGAATTTGAACAGGCGAGCCGAGCGAGTTGATGGTAACCCCATGGTAAGCAGAATGGGAGCATGATCCGACAGAGCCTCAATATGTTCGAGAGCGCGTACCGTGACTAGAGGGAAATGATCTTCCCAATCAGAGTCCATGAGTACACGATCAAGTTTTTCGTATGTAGGTTCTGGCAAAGAATTGGCCCAAGTAAACTGTCTTCCAATCATCGACACTTCCTTTAAATCCAAACTGTCAATGACAGCGTTAAAAAGGAAAGGCCAATGATCATGAAAACGGCCTCTACTCTTCTCATGTGGGAATCTAAGCAAATTAAAATCTCCCCCTATCAGAATAGGGTATGGATTGTCTTTTGCTAAGTTCACCAATTCACGAAGAAAGTCAGCCTTGAAAGCCTCTTGGGCAGCACCGTAAACTGCGACCAGACTCCATTTGAAACTACCAGCCTTGTTACGGATATGAAGTTTTATATGGAACTCCCCTTCGGAAACTGCTAATATGTCCATGGTATCCTCCCGCACACCGAGTAAAATACCCCCTGACCGCCCCCTAGGTGGATGAGAATGCCACACAAAGTCTAAACCACCCGATAGGTGGTCCAGCATACTCTGTGAGAATTCTTGTCTACCTGTTTCAGAGATAGCCACAAAATCTAAATTGTGTTCCCTAGAACAAAGTGCAATGTGTAAATGTTTAGCCAAGTCTCGAAGACCTCTGCTATTCAAAAACATGTTCATTGGGAAACAATGATAGATTTAGGAGCATTTATTACATTTTTTCCTAGAAGTCGATTTGCGACCAGAAGTAGTGAGCTCATATAATGAGCTTAATCTGTCCTTATCCAAACCAACTTCCAGAACTTCACCTACTAGATGAGATAGGAACTGACCATCCGTAGAATGGTCCGCATCCTCATCATCCGAGTAAGAGGGAATATAAGAGGTCGAAGCTTTAGGAACAACCGTTAGCCGGTCAAATTCCATCCACTTCAAGACCTTAGCAGAAATTGAAATATCACTAGCATTCTTACCTAGACTAATACCAACAGAGTTTAGCTTAGAAGAAATACTAGTAGATGGAAAAGAAATAAAAGACTTGGAAGATGCGAAATTACCACCGGAGTCCAGGTTCTTTTCAGCCTTTCTGTGCATGGCCTTCTCCAAAGTATCCATGTCCGTCGCAGAAGCACCATCGTGGCCATCCGTGTGCCTTACGCTCCTGCGAAGCACCGGGAACATCGATGACTTCTTCTTCCAAGCGCCAGCTGGAGGTGCCTGCGTAGTAGATGCAGTCCCCCCCACAGCTGGCACCATCACCGGCACGGTCACGTCCGCCATCGTCAGCGTCACAGTCCCCGATTGAGGGACGTCCAGGAGCCCAGCCGACGAAGATGAAGGGGTCACCGCTAGAGGGACCTCCAGCAGCACCGGCCCCTCCGAAGGCCCACGGCCAGCAGCCGACGGGTTAGTAGCCTGGCCAGCCACCCTCTACTGGAGCGGGTCGGGCCGCTCCCCGGCAGACACCCCATCAGCAGGCACGACGAGGTCCGCCGGCGAAGGAGTGGGAGGTCGAGCTGGCTGCTGGAGCGGGTCGGTCCGCTCCCCAGCAGACACCCCATCAGCAGGCAAGTCGACGAGGTCTGCCGGCGAAGGAGTAGGAGGGCGAGTCAGCGAGGGAGTAGTAGGCCGGGCCTCCTCCGCCCGTAGCAGGGAGATCGGTGAAGTGGCCCGTGCCCCCGGTGAAGGAACGAAAAGTACTCCGGGACGCTGAAAACCTGAACGAGAGCGACGTGTGATACGTCCATTTTGCATCACTATTCTATGTCATAATTTACTGTTATTCATTGATATATTTCACATTGAGAGGTGATACTTATGTTATTTCATCTGTTTTTGCATGGTTGATGACTTTTGGAGCATGGACCGCTGCAGTCAGGATTCTGATGGAAAAGGTGCTGTTTGGAGGCAAAATTCGCGAAGATCAGTAAATCCGGGAAAATATACGGAAAATCCTATTTTTTCAGAAGACGAAGGAAGCCAGAAGGGGGGTTGGAGATGGGCCAAAGGGGGCCCACACCATCCCCTGGCGCGGGCTAGCCTAGGCCGCACCACCAGGTGGTGTGGCCATCCTGGTCCACCCCTGGCACTCCCCTCTGGCATATATTATCCTCCCGAAACCCTAAGACTCGGGGAGCAATCACACAAAGATTCCGCCACCTCTGCGGGGCGGAAAACATCGAGAGAGAAAGATCTCTCCGGTAGACAAATTTCTGCCGGGGGAATTCCTTCCCGGAGAGGGGAGATCGTCGCCATCAACACCACCATCAAGCTGGACTTCATCAGGATCATCATCATCATCACCATCATCATCAGCAGCACCCTCATCACCATCTCCATATTGCTGTAACAATTGGGTTGAATCTTGCATAGTTCATAGGGGAAACTTTCCCAGTGTTGATTACTCTTTGTAGTTGATGCTATTGAGTGAACCATTGAATTATTGTTTATGTTCAGATTGTTATACATCATTATTCCATCTCTGATCATGATCCATATGATGTCTTGTGAGTAGTTCGTTTTGTTCTTGAGGACATGGAAGAAGTCATGTTGTTAGTAGTGGAGTTGTGTTGAGAAAGATTCAATAGTTTGATATTTAAGTTGTGGTGTATGATACATTGCAAATGTATCTATAATTTTTGATGTTCCATGCTTGGTTTTATCTACTTTCTTATGTTTTGTCCACACTTTGGAGTACTTTTCATATGATTTCTTGGACTAACCTATTAACAAGATGCCACAGTGCCAGTTGCATGTTTTCTGCTGTTTTTGGTTCCAGGAAGTCAGAAAATGAATATTCTCAGAATTGGACAGGACAAAAGCCAAAGTTCCTATTTTACCGGAAGACTCACGGAGCCAGAATACAAGACGGAGGACGGCCAGGGCCTGGCCACACCCCCCCATGCGCGGGCTAGCCCTACCCACGCCACCAGGTGGTGTGGGCCCCCTAGAACTCCACCGACCTTGCCCTCTGGCCTATAAGAAGCCTCCCGAAGCCAAAACCCTAAATCATCTAGCCTCCCGCCACGAAAAGTTCCGCAGCGCCGCCGCCACCGAAGGGGAGATTCGGGGGACAGAAAGTCTCTGTTCCGGCACCCTGCCGGGACGGGGAAGTGCCCTCGGAGCCATCTCCATCGATCTCCACCGCCATCTCCATCACCATTACCGATTCCCATGATGAGGAGGGAGTAGTTCTATCTCGAGGCTAAGGGTTCTATCGGTAGCTATGTGTTCATCTATCTCTATATACATGATCTTATTGAGATCATGAGCTTGTAATCTATAGATCTACCTTGCTACTCAAGTGCTTTAATAGATCTCTGCTCTCCCCATGTGTGTGAAAGTGACAGCGTGCACACCATGGTGGCACTTAGGCTAGAGATTACAGATACTTATTATGAGTTATATTTGGAGTTGGATGTCTTTATGAAATTGTGATGTTTGTTGGACTCATCTAGTACTCAAGGTGACAGTGTGGGGTTTCTAGATGGGAAAGATGAACTTTGAGGTGTGCTGTTATAGCCCTACCATCGATTAGAGTGTTCAACCGGAGAGTAGTTCAGTGTAGTATCATAAAGAAGAATATATTTATATGAGAGTGTTCACTAGTGAAAGTATGATCCCTAGGCCTTGTTTCTAAGCACTGAAACACCGTTTGCTACTAGATCTGTTACATGTTTGCTTGCTTCCTTCTTTATTTCAGTTTGCCTTTAGTCTTTTCCACGCCATCAAGTTATTTTCTATCACCGTTACCACTTATAATTATCCATACCACTTGTATTTCACTATCTCTTCACCGAACTAGTGCACCTATACACCTGACAAGTGTATTGGGTGTGTTGGGGATACAAGAGACTTCTTGTATCTTGATTGCAGGGTTGCTTGAGAGGGGATACCTTTGACCACTTCCTCACTGAGTTCGATAAACCTTGGGTGATCCACTTAAGAGAAAACTTGTTGCTGTTCTATAAACCTCTGCACTTGGAGGCCCAACAACTATCTACAAGAATAGAAGTGCGTAGACATCAAGCTATTTTCTGGCGCCGTTGCCGGGGAGGTAAAGTAAAAGGTATTTACACCGGAGGATTAAAGAAGAAGAACCTCCCACGGCAAACGCCTATTTTTTGGCGCCGTTGCCGGGGAGGTAAGGTAAAAGGTACTCACATCCTACGGTGTGAGTGCTCAAAGTTATTTCCTTTACATTCTACAATTTTGTCTTTTTGTTTCTTGTTTTCACTAGTTAGGCTTAATGGAAAACAACAAAAAAATTAGAGAGCTTTATAGTATTTATCTTGAGTTAGGACATGAAGTGTTTGAAGAGAAAATTAAAAAACCGATGGAACTTTATTTGCATGCTAATAGCAAAGTTGTTAGTATGAATTCTTTGGACACCATTATTGCTAATGCTATGGAAAAGTCTAAGCTTGGGGAAGGTAGTTTTTATGAAAATGATCTTTTTAGTTCCCCAACTTTGGAAGATAGCTATTCTATTGCTTATGATGATACCAAACCTCCAATATATGATAATTATAATGATGAATATGATATTTTCAGTCCACATACTATTAAGGAGAAAATTAATGATTACAATATGCCTCCTATATTTGATGATTATGGTGATGAGAATAATAATGATAGCTATTTTGTTGAGTTTGCTCCCACTATGATTAATAAAAATGACTATTCTTATAGGGAGAGTAATAATTGTTTTATGCATGTGGCTCATGATAAGAATGTTTCATGTGATAGTTATATTGTTAGTTTTATTCATGATGCTACTGAAAGTTATTATGAGAGAGGGAAACATGGTTTTATGCATCTCAATAATATTAGGTTTCCCCTCTTTATGTTGAAATTTTTGAAGTTGCACTTGTTTTGCTTTCCTATGCTTGTTGCTTTGTGTTTCATGACTTGTTTATTTATAATATTCCTATGCATAGGAAGTGGGTTAGACTTAAATGTGCTATGAATTTGCTTCTTGATGCTCTCTTTTACTTCAATTCATATTTCTTATGTGAGCATCTTCTCAAACTATCATGCCTAACTTAAAGGCATTAAAGAAAAGTACTTATTGGGAGATAACCCAAAAATTTTAGATGAGTTTTGGAAGTTATTTCTTCAGTAATAACCGCTCCTTATCCTTTTTATTTGCTTTTTGTGCCAAGAGTAACCTCTAATGAGAGTGAAGTAATGATTGGGAAAGTTGCTGTCCCGAAACAGATTTTTGTGCTTCCCCGTAAAAATTCCTGAGAGAGTTCTGTATGTCGGAATGATCTGTAATTTTTTGTGATTCTACCCCATGTTGTTATATAACTTTCGTTAGTTCAACACTTTCTGATTTGAGCAACATAAGGTCTTCGAAAAAATTCGTCTTTACCTGCTGGTCTGTTTTGACAGATTTCTGCCATTTTCTGCATTTGCTTCTTGTTAGTTCCTTCTTGAGTTCCTTTGGGGAATTGAGCTTTTTGAGGGAAGTGCTACAGTATCTAGTGTTCTAATGGAAGTTTATTTGGTGTTATAACTGAACCTTGAGACTTATTTATCTTAAGTGCACTAATGTTGCTAATGAGATTGTGTGAAGTTTTGTATGAAGGAAAATTTTCAGGTGTATGGAAGAAATGAGTAACGATATGAAGGATGGACTAAAGCTCAAGCTTAGGGATGCCACGTGTGTCACCCCAAGAAATATCCAAGAAGTACAAGCGTCAAAGCTTGGGGATGTCCAAGGCATCCCCTTCTTCATCAATAAAAATTCTAGGTTTCTTCCAAACGCTTCATTTTTATTGTTTCATGCACAGTTGTGTTGTTCTTGAAGCGTCTTATTTTTTGTTTTCATTTTGTTTTTTAGTTTGATTGGTTTGTTTAGTTTTCTGAATAAGTTGGTTGGACCCCCTCTTTCATACTTTGGTTTGCAAATGGTTTGGTTTGGTTTGGAAAAGAGTAGGAAAGTTCATACTTATGTGGTAAAAAAAACTCGTTTTTGACTGTGGCTATGCTTTGTCATGCCATGCTTGATATTGTTTTGGCTTTATGCTTAGTATTATTTGTTGTAGCATGACTTGTTATAAACAACTGAGATTGCTTAATGTGCCTTGGATGAATCATGTGTTGTTTTAGCATATTAAAGCATAGTATAGTGGTATTCTCCTTTGATACTTTATTTGGGTTGACTTGGCACATGCTCACACCATGTTATGACTATCTCAAGTCACCATAGCCTTTATGATCCTTTAGTTTTCAACTTGTAGTATCACGTTATTCTTTGATCAATGATGTTTTGTCGCTCTGCATGATTGTGGCCATTATTGCTCTCTTAGTTTGTCGCTCCCAGTCTTTTGCTAGCCTCCACCACAAAGTATGAGTTCCACTCATGCATCCAACTCTCTAAACCAAGTTTTTCCAAAGAGTCCACCATACCTACCTACTAGCTTATGCTATTCCAAGTATATTCATGCTTTTGTCTACCTTTCACTTGTTATGAGAAAACTAGTGATTAAAGCTCTCACGAACTTGATGGCACACTTTACTTTTTTTGCCTCTAATAAACTTGAACCATTGGGTCCTTCTTTGTTGCGTATATTCTTGCGCTTTATAAGTTGAAATTAGCAGAACCATGTTTCATGGGGAACGTTGTCAACATTGCACTTGTACTTTGTACCCCGTTGATATTATGTTCTTTTGCTTACGGATCCCGGCGGTGTGAATAAAATGTGGAACTTGTATGATCATGGAGTTTGTATGTGTGTTAGAGAAACGCCTGGGCCGCTAGCCTAAGCCATGCCTAATCATGGTGGAAACTTGCAGCATCACCATAATGAGCACTCTATGAAGCATCCTCAATAAAAACCTATGCAAATAGCAAATAAAAAGATCGCTGAGATGCTCATTGTCTGCTTGCCCTGTCATTTTGATTATGGGAAAGCTACCGTATCATGTGCAAGGGGTACCCCGTTGGCGGTTCTTAATGATACACATATACTTACAATGACAAGAGCTTACTCGTGACTGAAGTTGAGTAGCATGAGGATCGGTCTTCATAAGTAAGGGGCATGAGATTTCGGTTTATAACTTGTCAAGCATGTCCTCTTAGTTGTGTCACTTTAACCTTAATCACCTTCAAGATGCTTATGATAGGGGCAATGAGAGCTGAAAGCTACAAGTACCATAATTTTTGGAAGCTCTTTATGAGACTTGAATCCCTACTTCCTTTTATAAAAGGCCTTTCTTCCACCATTATATTGAGTCTCCACCTTCTACCTTTATGCACCTACTTTGAGAGCATAGTGGCCATTCTTAGTTCTATGTGCATTGTCCCAAGACTAGTTGATTGATGCATAACTTGATTTTGCTTGTTTTAAACTATTGTATCTAGTCACTCTTATTAACTTTGAAGGTGTCCTATGCATTTATTTTTGCTACTCTATGAAGGACAAG
Organism: Avena sativa; assembly: GCA_916181665.1. Lineage (NCBI taxonomy): Eukaryota > Viridiplantae > Streptophyta > Magnoliopsida > Poales > Poaceae > Avena > Avena sativa. Next base: position 448,789,991 of record OV702295.1, on the reverse strand, counting down.
CTGAATACTATTATGCTATGTTTTCTTTATGTGAAACAAACAAACATCTTGCAAAGAATTGTTATTCATGAATCTTTTGTTTATGCATTTTCATGTTGCAACTTAGTTGCTTTGTCTTATTGCTAGAACTTTCTCTTTCATGTTATGATTGAAGTACTATGATCCTAGCTATCAATGTTTTACAAATACTTTGATCAAGTCTATGATGGTGCATGTCACCTCAAAAATTATTCTTTCTTTTTATCACTTACCTACTCGAGGACGAGTAGGAGTTAAGCTTGGGGATGTTGATACATTGCAAATGTATCTATAATTTTTGATGTTTCATGCTTGGTTTTATCTACTTTCTTATGTTTCGTCCACACTTTGGAGTACTTTTCATATGATTTCTTGGACTAACCTATTAACAAGATGCTACAGTGCCAGTTGCCTGTTTTCTGCTGTTTTTGGTTCCAGGAAGTCAGAAAATGAATATTCTCAGAATTGGACGGGACAAAAGCCAAAGTTCCTATTTTACCGGAAGACTCACGGAGCCAGAATACAAGATGGAGGAGGGCCAGGGCCTGGCCACACACACCCCAAGCGCGGGCTAGCCCTACCCACGCCACCAGGTGGTGTGGGCCCCCTAGCACTCCACCGACCTTGCCCTCTGGCCTATAAGAAGCCTCCCGAAGCCAAAACCCTAAATCATCTAGCCTCCCGCCACGAAAAGTTCCGCAGCACCACCGCCACCGAAGGGGAGATTCGGGGGACAGAAAGTCTCTGTTCCAGCACCCTGCCGGGACAGGGAAGTGCCCGCGGAGACATCTCCATCGATCTCCACCGCCATCTCCATCACCATTGCTGATTCCCATGATGAGGAGGGAGTAGTTCTCTCTCGAGGCTAAGGGTTCTATCGGTGGCTATGTGTTCATCTCTCTCTCTCTATGCATGATCTTATTGAGATCATGAGCTTGTAATCTATAGATCTACCTTGCTACTCAAGTGCTTTAATAGATCTCTGCTCTCCCCATGTGTGTGAAAGTGACAACATGCACACCATGGTGGCACTTAGGCTAGAGATTACAGATACTTGTTATGAGTTATATTTGGAGTTGGATGTCTTTATGAAATTGTGGTGTTTGTTGGACTCATCTAGTACTCAAGGTGACAGTGTGGGGTTTCTAGATGGGAAAGATGAACTTTGGGGTGTGCTGTTATAGCCGTACCATCGATTAGAGTGTTCAACCGGAGAGTAGTTCAGCGTAGTATCATAAAGAAGAATATATTTATATGAGAGTGTTCACTAGTGAAAGTATGATCCCTAGGCCTTGTTTCTAAGCACTGAAACACCGTTTGCTACTAGATTTGTTACATGTTTGCTTGCTTCCTTCTTTATTTCAGTTTGCCTTTAGTCTTTTCCATGCCATCAAGTTATTTTCTATCACCGTTACCACTTATAATTATCCATACCACTTGTATTTCACTATGTCTTCGCCGAACTAGTGCACCTATACACCTGACAAGTGTATTGGGTGTGTTGGGGACACAAGAGACTTCTTGTATCTTGATTGCAGGGTTTCTTGAGAGGGGATACCTTTGACCACTTCCTCCCTGAGTTTGATAAACTTTGGGTGATCCACTTAAGGGAAAACTTGCTGCTGTTCTACAAACCTCTACACTTGGAGGCCCAACAACTGTCTACAAGAATAGAAGTGCGTAGATATTAGTGTACTTCTTCTGGTGGTGTCATGTGAACGTCGACTACATGACACTTCACCTATATGGGCCTAGGGGAATGCATTGTGTATTTGGATACTAATCGTAGGGGTTGCCGGAGTGACAGAAACCTGAACCCCCGTTAGGAAACCATTGCACAAGGGACGTAAGGGTCTTAGAGTTTAAAGCTGTGGTTAGGTTTCTACCTTAATTACTTTCTTGTATTTACGGATGTTTGCAAGGGGTATAATCACAAGTATGTATTAGTCCTAGGAAGGTCGGTACATTAGCACAGGTTCACCCATACAACACTTAGCAAGATAAAGAAGATTAATCAACTATATGAAGCAAAAGCACTTGACAGTCTTCCCATGTGTCCTCGAGAACGTTTGGTCATCTTAAGTAATACAACCGGCTTGTCCTTTGCTGCATAAAGGATTGGGCCACTTGCTGCATTTATTCCTACTGTCTTTTATTTACTCCTACTTTGTTTACTTGCTTTATCAAAAACCCCTAAAAATCCGTTTGCTAAGTATTTGCAGAGAATTCCTGATCCATACCACTATCCAACACCTTCTGCTCCTCGTTGGGTTCAACACTCTTACTTATCAAAAATATTGTGATACACCCCCTATACTTGTGGGTCATCAAGACTATTTTTTGGCGCCGTTGCCAGGAGTGAAGCGCTATTGGAGAGTGGAACTGGTAAAGGAAACTTCTACTGTGAGTATTGTTTACTTCTGCTGGTTGCTTTATTTTTGTTATGGATAATTCGCTGAGTTTCTTATTTGGTAATGCTACTACCACTGCTAAGGTAGTAGATAAACCACCACCTGCTGAGAATGATGCCTTTAAAATACTTGATCGTGTTATGGATAACTACTATGTTGGGGATGGAACTGTCCATCCCGATGATCATTTACTCTTTATACACGAATTATGCGGGTTTTCAAGTGTGCAGGTATTACTACAGATCAAGTTAAGAAGAAGTTATTTTCATTATCGCTGAAAGGAAGAGCTGAGGAATGGTATAATCTGCTGAAGAATGGTCAAGCTCTGGAATGGGAGGAAATAGTGCCTCTCTTTTATTCAAAGTTTTATCCTCCTAGTGAGATTCATAAAGATCGGAATCAAATATACAACTTTTGGCCTCTTGATGGAGAAAGTACAGCTCAAGCTTGGGGGAGATTGAAGTTACTAATGCTCAAATGTCCCATTCATGAGCCCCCCAACAATATTATTATCAATAACTTTTATGCAAGGCTCCCTCTACATGACAAGGATTTATTGGATGCTTCTTGTGCTGGATCATTCACTCGCATGGAAGAAGAAGCTAAATGGGATCTTCTAGACCGTATTCAAGACAATGCTGAAGCATGGGAGAATGACAAAGGTAGAAAGTCAGGTATAAATTATGATTATGAATACATTGAATCTTTTTTGGGAACTGATGACTTTCAAAATATTAAAAGTGCTTATGGTCTAGACTCTCAAGCTATTGCTTCTTATTTTAAGGCTTTTGCTTCCTATATTGAAGTGCCTAACAAGAAGTGGAATAAGTATCATGAACCTTATAAAGATGTTGCTAAGAGTGTTCCTGCAAGAAATACTGAAGTTTATGCTGCTAATCATGTTTTACCTGAACCTTACATTGAGAAAATGCCTTTCCCAGTTAAGATAAAGGAACATTCTATGATAGCTAGTATGGTTAATGAAAGTACGAATGAAGCTATTGAACCTGATAAACAAAAGGTTGATGAACCCATAATAGCAAATGTGAAAGACTTTGTTACTAAATATGTAGCAGAGGGACACACTATCCTTTGTAAGGATACCTCTAATAATGTTTCACAAAGTAATGTTATGAGAGCTAGTATTCATGTGTTTTCTGTTAGAATAAGTGATCATTGCTATGATGGACCTTGTGATAGTTATATTGTTAAGTTTATGCACGATACTGAAAGTTACTATGAAAGAGGAAAAAGTGTTTGTATGCATCTCAATAATATCAAGTTTCCTCGTTTTATGCTAAAAGTTTTTATGTTGCACTTCTTTTGCCTTCTTATGCAAGTAGCCGCTGGTTTCAACAATTTTTTTGTTTACAAAATTCCCTTGCATAGGAAGTGGGTTAGACTTAAATGTGTGTATTTTTTCTTCTTAAATGCTCCCTTTCACCTCAATTCATATTCTTATGTGAGCATCATCAAAATTATCATGCCCATCTTAATGGCTATAAAGAAAGAGCTTTTTGGGAGACAACCCAGTTTATTTTTGCTTTTAGTTTGTTTTTGTTTCTTTGAGTCTTGGAAGTTATTACTTCAGTAATAACCGCTCCTTATCCGTTTTGTTTGGTTTTTGTGTCAAGATCAACCTCTAATGAGAGAGAAGTAATATTTGGGGAAGTTGCTGTCCCAAAACAGATTTCTGTGCTTCATCGTAAAAATTCGTGAGAGATCTTTGTATGTCGTATTGAGATGTAATTTTTTGTGCTTCTGCCCCAGGTTGTTATTTAACTTTTGTTAGTTTTGCATTTTTTATTTGAGCAATAGAAGATTTTCGAAAAAATTGATCTTTATCTGCTGGTGTGTTTTGACAGATTTTGCCACTCTTGCATTTGCTTCTTTATTCGATTTCCTTTTTGAATTCTTTTTGGGTTTTCGGAAGGAGTTGCTATAGTAGATTATGTTTTGATGGTTTTCAGTTGAAGTTGGACTCAAAATGTTTTATCACTTCAGTTATACTAATGTTGCTAATGGGAACTGTGTGAAGTTTTATGTGAAAGAAATTTCCAGGAAGTGGAGATAATGGTGTAATAAGGAAGAGAAGGGTTTTATGACTCAAGTAATAAGTGTATGAAGATGAAGATATTGATATTATTCAAGTAGTGACTCTAGAAGAATCTACTAGATACCAAATTTAGAGACCTGCAGAGTCCGCTTTCAAATAGGTAACAGTTCTGGTAAGAAAAGTTTCGTGAAAATACTATCCAACTATACTTTTGCAGTTTTTAGTCAATAAGGAAAGTTACGAAGCGAAAAAGGGACAGAAACGGAGCCGGGTGGCTCACACCACCCTTTGGCGCGGGCCCACCCCTGGCCGCGCCACCAGGTGGTGAGTCCACCCCGGACTCCGCCTCCAACTCGTTTTCTCCTAGTACCTTCCTTTTGCTTTGAAACTTCATAATATATAACCCCCCGGATCCCCTGAGGTTCGTATATCGTGTTTTCATCGTGTTTTTGTTTCAATCTGTTTCTGTCAGGAACTATTCTTGAAGCTTTGAAGCACAATGGTGTCTGCCAAGGATAAAGGGAAGGAGCCTATGGAGGAAGACCTCCAAGACCCCGAGAAGGAGAAGGAGATCAAGGGTGAAGGTGAAGAGGAGCAAGGTCAATATCCACACACCGGCACTACCATTGCAAGCATTGGAGTGGTGAAAAAACCTGCCAGGGTTAGAAGGACTGCATGGATGCAGACTGGGGGGAAAGCTCCTCGTCACTGTTTGGCTCCACGGTTACTTCCTCCGCGCACCAAGAACCCTTTCCATACCCTTATCCATGAGCATCAATACCAGAATATGCCCAAGGGGAAATTACCCTCCAATTGGGATTTGCCTCGTTCTAGCCATGCAGGAAAAGAAGACTTCAAGGAGGAAGAGTGGGGAAAGAATAGCAAGAGCTGGAATTCTCAACCTGACATGATCATGAGCCGCATTGAGCAAAACTCACAGCTGATTCGTAATCTCACCTTTGAGATTGACGACTTGGGGAAACTTATCAGAGAGCTCATTGAGAGGATACCACCACCACTGAAGGAGTAATTCGTCATCAGGTTTGGCATCCCCTTGGTTTGTATAAAGCTTGGGGGAGTGCCGCGGTATCACATCACTATCTTCTATCTTTTTACCTTTTTAGTAGAGTCATATCATGAATAGAGAAGTTATTATGTAGGATGGTTTGCATTATGGAAGTGTCCCCTCTCTTGTTAGATATGTATCCCTTGGTGTGAGTAGCCGTGATGGATTATTAATGAGAAGTTCTATCATTTACTCTTTTGCATAGCTTATATTAGTTTTCAATTCGTGGTTATATGATTGACCTTGTTGTTAGTATTGGTATCACTTTGGGATCATTGAGTTAATTTAGTTGATTTTGGTAAACCTGGCTCGGTCAGTAGCAACACTATTTTTGAGAGTTGAATGAAAAGATAAAAGTACTCTAAAGAAAAATAATTTCATCATCTTTCTTTCTTGATTTGCTCATAAGTCTAGTATTCTCTAGTTAAGATCTTTTGTGCTTCCAAGGAAGATCGCATGTTTGTCTTTATCACTTGTATGTTTGTTTGTTTCCTTCAACTCTTATACTTGCTACCTAGCCTTGCTAGCCAAAAACCTGTATTGAGAGGGAATTCTTCTCGTGCATCCACCTCCCTTAAACCAAAACCCCTGCCATTTGTGTCCACCATACCTACCTATTAGCATTATTGCTATTCCAAGTAAATTCTTGTTTTATCTAACTCCCAAATTAAACTTGTTATGTGAAAATTAGTGATTAAAGCTCTCACGAACTTGATGGCACACTTTAATTTTCTTGCATTTAATAACCTGAACCATTGGGTCCATCTTTGTTGCGTATATGCTTGCGCTTTATGAGTTAAAGTTAGCAGAACCATGTATCATGGGGAACACTTTCAACATTGCACTAGTACTTTGTACCTAGTTGATATCATGTTCTTTTGCTTATGGATCCCGGCGAAATAATAGTGGAATTTGTAAGATAATGGAGTTCATATGTGTGTTAGAGAAACGCCTGGGCCGCTAGCCTAAGCCATGCCTAATCATGGTGGAAACTTGCAGCATAACTATAGTGAGCATTCTATGAAGCATCCTCAATAAAAACCTATGCAAATAGCAAATAAAAAGATCGCTGAGATGCTCACTGTCTGCTTGCCTTGTCATTTTGATTATGGGATAGCTCCTATGTCATGTGCAAGGGGTACCCCGTTGGCGGTTCTCAATGATACACGTGTATTTACAATGACAAGAGCTTACCCGTGACTGAAGTTGAGTAGCATGAGGTTCGGTACTCATAAGTAAGGGGCATGAGATTTCAACTTATAACTTGTCAAGCATATCCTCTTAGTTGTGTCACTTTAACCTTAATTACCAAAAGATGCCTATGTGTAACACCCCGTCCACTCCTAGGCCCGGGGGTGCCACTCCTGGCAGCTTAATAGGATATCTAGACTAGCCCCACAGACCAACACTAGTCTCTTCTGCGCACTTTGTCCTCACTCGTGCGCACCTGGTTACCTACTTCCTGGTCGGTCACCCATCCTAGAATTGCTCTAGACCAAGCACGATTAACCTTAGAATTCTTTTTGAATGAGCTTCCGGAAAAGAAGTTGCAACTTGTTGATATGGGTATCCTATCAATCCTATTAAGCCATGTGCCTGGATCTCACATACACCCACCCTTTAGAAGATCGATGCCCTCGTCGATCAAGCACACCCAAGGAACGTTCCCTCTTGGCACGCGTCTGTACGTCCAGTGCCGGCACATGTGCCATGTCGTGTCCACTCCGGGCCACATGCGCCATGCTCCACATGTCCCGCCACTGACCCGCACACACCCGTGTAATCGCAAGGGTCGGCTCTGATACCAATTGTAACAACTTCGGACCCTACGCTCTAAGTTCAAGCCTGGATGAAACGGAAGTGGTTAAAATAGTACAGCGGGGGTCCAGGGGACCGTCCACGTGTAGACCCGTCGGCCGTCCTAACCACTTCCAAGACATCGGGACAAGAGCGAGCGGCGTAGGCAACAGGCGAAGAGATCAAATACATACACAAGTGAGTATGTATGCAAGCTACCATACAACAGTTCTCAGAGCTATTCCATCTAAAAGAAATAGAAATATTGCAACGCCATACGGCAAGATCCAAATATCGTAGATAGAGATAATAGTTTAGGATAGCTCCTCATACATCAACCATCAGAGTATCAGGCGGAAGCGGAAAACAAGATCCGAGTACGGATAAGAAGCAAATCGGCATAAGATGCCACATAAATAAACACATCCCGCTCACAGATCTCGCGGATCCCCATCCCCGGAATCTCTACACCGAGTGATCGTTGCCAACATCATCTGTCTCCTCCACCCAGTATCCATCTTGCGAATACACCTGTTCATCTGAATCAAACAATTTATCGTGTGAGACCCTAGGGGTACTCAGCAAGTCTTTATGCCTCTAAAGGGGACATATACCTGGGGTGACGCAATTGCAGCAAAAGATAATAACTAACAAGTCTATAGATACTCGCTAACCATCCGCCTAACCAACGATAGATCGATGTCCGTTAATTAGTAACAACAGTTATAACAGTATAAAGTAACAGATCCCTCGTTGACGTCGCCCTGCCGCTCTGTCGCGCACGCCCAGCAGCCAGCAACCACGAGCCGTGACAGACGACAGCGCAAGCAACAGTAGCAGCGAAACCGCGCGCATCCTTTGTTCTTCACCTTGCCCCGTCCGCTGCAGTCCTCCTTCGCAAAATCCCCAAACACCAAAGTTGTAGCCCGATCAATCCTATTCAACTTTCCTTTTTATGGCAGGGTGAAATTCGCCGCCGTTCGGTCGCAATCATCATCGCAACCCAGCTCGATCTCAGCCCGTTTTCTGAAATTCTTCCGTCAGTTTAAACCGCTAGATCCCCTCTGTTCTTCACCTTGCCCCGTCCGCTGCAGACCTCCGTTGACGAAGCTCCAAACATCAAAGTTGTAGTCCAACGTTGGCCCTACAACTTTCGTTTTTGTAGCGTCGCGGAATTCCCGACGGTTTGCTCGCCTTCATCTTTCGAAAATCGTTGCAGCTAGCTAGTTTTTCGTCAGATCCAGTTCATCCCAGAACCTTTTCTAAAAGAACCCCTGGAATCTTTGTACCTCCACCGATCAACCCCGGAGCTGCCACTTGTTACCCTCGTGCTCCCGTGGGCCGCCAGCGATGCGGTCCCACTGGTCATGCACCGAGGCTAGCTTCGGCCTGAGTGAGAAAACCCGGTTCAGTCCCGCCGCACCAGCTCGACCCAGTCAGCACAATGGTCCCGCGTCTCTGTGACTGTGGGTAGAGTGCCCCAGGGTAACAAAAGTCCCCGCCATCTTTTTCAAAAATAATAAAATTCCAGAATATGTTTAATATGTTTTTAAATCCAAAAAATAATAACTTTTAATTGATAAATCCAAATAATACAAATAATATATGTTTTTGAATCAGAAAAATGTGAGGATTTCAAATCTGCCATTCAAAATAATGTTTGACTAATTTAAATTTTCGAAATTGTTTAATTGCAATAAAAATGCCATTTCTCAATTAATTAATAACTTTAAATCTATAACTTCAAATTTGACAAATAATATGTCTAAATCGATCAGCGCGATGAGCCCGTTCTAACTATGCATTCCATGTTCTGAATTGCAGCATGCATCATATAAATAATAAGTGGACAGCAAGTGTTATGGGAGCAAAACATGACTAAAATTTAATAAAATGTTCTATTCCACCTCACCCATGCCATGCTAGTGCATCATTCATCATGGCATGCTTGTTTGCTTGTCGCATTTTATTTATATGCTTGTGCACTTTATTTATGTTGGTCCTTGTTTGTTTGGTTCTTCTTTCGAATAGATGCTGAGCAGGGAAAATATCACGAATCCCAGGAGTACTACCCAGATCCGTCTCTCGCTTCAACTGAGCTGCCAGGCAAGCACTACCACATGGTTGCATACATATAGTACCTATTGCCTCTATGTTATTCTTGCATCATTGAGTCGCGCTTGCATTAAATTGAATCCCAAGTACTGCATAGCCTTTACTTTAAACCCCATCGAGCTTGTTCCTCCATCCCATGAGCCTTACTACAGGAGTTGTTTGAGCCATGCGAGTCGTAGAACAGCATGTGTAAGGTATGTGAATGTATGATGGATAACGAGGTACCTAAACAACTTAACCTGAGTAGTAATGGAATAACTAATGAAAGAGGCACCGGTGGGCAATATCTGTTATTTGGTTTTTATGTCCACTTGTGTCCCGTAGGACCCCGAGTACTTGATACCTGTTCCTTGACTATCGCACTATCCGCAGATGGGACCATGAATCCCCTTAGCGCGAGCTCGATTCATTTCTTATTTCTTGGGGCCACAAAGTAGTTTGGGGCTTTATTACTATCCTGTACCTATGCCATGGTTTACTGCTTTATTTAAGATTGTGCGTGGAGCACCTGTACTGTTTTGGATCGTGGAATGTTTTCGCGGTATCGACAAGCCCAGTCACACTTTCGGGTTCCCAGTCGTTTACAACCATTGACACAAACCTTGGGTCCGACTCGGAGTCGGCCAACTTCGTTGTGGGTATCTTAATGGGGTGGCCCCCTGAAACATTTTATGAATCCTGTGAATGCTTTGTCGTGAAAGCCTCGTTGGGTTTTGATTTGGTTTTTCCGAGGCTGATCGTGTGTGTGTTGCTATTTGTGCACCCCTGTAGGGTAAATCTTTCTGAAAGCCGTGTCCGCGGTTATGGACGACTTGGAGCACAGTTTCTTGATCATAGACAAGTATAACTAAAGTACCGCTTTTAATTTGACTAAGTAACTGACTAGTAAATAGTGCAATACTTGTGGAATGGTTAATAAAACTGCCAACAGAGGGGTTGTTCGTCCGCTTTCTCGTTGGTAAGCGAGAAGGAGGATGGATCTGTTACTTTATACTGTTATAACTGTTGTTACTAATTAATGGACATCCGTCTATCGTTGGTTAGGCGGATGGTTAGCGAGTATCTATAGACTTGTTAGTTATTGTCTTTTGCTGCAATTGCGTCACCCCAGGTATATGTCCCCTTTAGAGGCATAAAGACTTGCTGAGTACCCCTAGGGTCTCACACGATAAATTGTTTGATTCAGATGAACAGGTGTATTCGCAAGATGGATACTGGGTGGAAGAGACAGACGATGTTGGCAACGATCACTCGGTGTAGATATTCCGGGGATGGCGATCCGCGAGATCTATGGGCGGGATGTGTTTATTTATGTGGCATCTTATGCCGATTTGCTTCTTATCCGTACTCGGATCTTGTTTTCTGCTTCCGCCTGATACTCTGATAGTTGATGTATGAGGAGCTATCCTAAACTATTATCTCTATCTAGGATATTTGGATCTTGCCGTATGGCGTTGCAATATTTATATTTCTTTTAGATGGAATGGCTCTGAGAACTGTTGTATGGTAGCTTGCATACATACTCACTTGTGTATGTATTTGATCTCTTTGCCTGTTGCCTACGCCGCTCGCTCTTGTCCTGATGTCTTGGAAGTGGTTAGGACGGCCGACGGGTCTACACGTGGGCGGTCCCCTGGGCCCCCGCTGTACTATTTTAACCACTTCCGTTTCATCCAGGCTTGAACTTAGAGCGTAGGGTGCGAGGTTGTTACACTATGATAGGGGCAATGAGAGTTGAAATCTAGTAAGTATCATAATTTTTGGGAGCTCTTTATGAGACTTGCAATCCCTGCTTCCCTCTGCGAAGGGTCTTTCTTTTACATTGTAGTTGAGTCAGTAAACCTACTCCCTTCTATCTCAGCAAGTATTTTGAGTTGTTGTGTTTCATTCATTCATATGATGATTTATTCAATCATGTTTTATGTTCCTTGCTTTGCACTTTGATCTTATCTTGATGTTTACTACTTTGAAAGCTATCATTGAAAAACCAGTTATTTGTGAACTCCAGCAAATTATCAACTATTCTTCGACCAAGAGCTAAGTTTGCCATTACCAATTATGATTCACTTTATGTATCTTTATTGTGTTTCCTTTACTCATTGCAAGTTAAGTAATATAATAGTGAGTTGTCTTCTATTATGATCTATGTATTTGATGATTGTGATGCTTCTTGTTCGTATTCTTTTATCGACTCTTCACTCCATTAACCTGAGGTCATGTTTATTAAGCTCAGTTTTACTTGGGGACAAGCGAAGTCTAAGCTTGGGAGGAGTTGATACGTCCATTTTGCATCACTATTCTATGTCATAATTTACTGTTATTCATTGATATATTTCACATTGAGAGGTGATACTTATGTTATTTCATCTATTTTTGCATGGTTGATGACTTTTGGAGCATGGACCGCTGCAGTCAGGATTCTGATGGAAAATGTGCTGTTTGGAGGCAAAATTCATGAAGATCAGAAAATCCAGGAAAATATACGGAAAATCCTATTTTTCCAGAAGACGAAGGAAGCCAGAAGGGGGGCTGGAGATGGGCCATAGGGGGCCCACACCACCCCTGGCGAGGGCTAGCCTAGGCCACGCCACCAGGTGGTGTGGCCACCCTGGTCCACCCCTAGCACTCCCCTCTGGCGTATATTATCCTCCGGAAACCCTAAGACTCGGGGAGCGACCACAGAAAGATTCCGCCGCCTCTGCGGGCGGAAAACACCGAGAGAGAAAGATCTCTCCGGCAGACAGATTTTTGTCGGGGGAATTCCTTCCCGGAGAGGGGAGATCGTCGCCATCAACACCACCATCAAGCTGGACTTCATCGGGATCATCATCATCACCACCACCATAATCTCATCAGCACCCTCATCACCATCTCCATATTGCTGTAATAATTCGGTTGAATCTTGCATAGTTCATAGGGGAAACTTTCCCGGTGTTGATTACTCTTTGTAGTTGATGCTATTGAGTGAACCATTGAATTATTGTTTATGTTCAGATTGTTATACATCATTATTCCATCTCTGATCATGATCCATATGATGTATTATGAGTAGTTCATTTTGTTCTTGAGGACATGGGAGAAGTCATGTTGTTAGTAGTGGAGTTGTGTTGAGAAAGATTCAATAGTTTGATATTTAAGTTGTGGTGTACTTCTTAGTGGTGTCATGTGAACGTCGACTACATGACACTTCACCTATATGGGCCTAGGGGAATACATTGTGTATTTGGCTACTAATCGTAGGGGTTGCGGAGTGACAGAAACCCGAACCCCCGTTAGGAAACCATTGCACAAGGGACGTAAGGGTCTTAGAGTTTAAAGTTGTGGTTAGGTTTCTACCTTAATTACTTTCTTGTACTTACGGATGTTTGCAAGGGGTATAATCACAAGTATGTATTAGTCCTAGGAAGGTCGGTACATTAGTACAGGTTCACCCACACAACACTTAGCAAGCTAAAGAAGATTAATCAACTATATGAAGCGAAAGCACTTGACAGTCGTCCCATGTGTTCTCGAGAACGTTTGGTCATCTTAAGTAATACAACCGGCTTGTCCTTTGCTGCATAAAGGATTGAGCCACTTGCTACATTTATTCCTACTGTCTTTTATTTACTCGTACTTTGTTTACTTGCTTTATCAAAAAACCCTAAAAATCCGTTTGCTAAGTATTTGCAGAGAATTCCTGATCCATACCACTAGCCAGCACCTTCTGCTCCTCGTTGGGTTCGACACCCTTACTTATCGAAAATACTGCGATACACCCCCTATACTTGTGGGTCATCAACGTGCAGCATCCACAATAGCTTTCCACCGTGAAGTCTGTGGTCGCGGGTTAAAAGGTGTTACCGCAAAGACAGGTAATGAAGAAACATTGTTTACGGGAGGGCCTCCCATAGCTGAATGGGCACCCGTGTTATCAACATCCATGTGATTCCCTTGAGACCGCGGTGCACTCTCATCAGCAGGTGAATCAGTGTGATCATCCACCTTTAGAATGCGCAGCGTACGGTACTTGAATATGGAAAGCACTCTGCAGGCAACAACGCAAGCACCCAGGTTCCCTTCAGCAACAATGTTTGGCACACCACCAAGCCGTCCTCTACTCCCCTATGCACACGACACGTCGACACCTGCCTCATTTTCCCTTAGGCCTCACGGTAGCCTCCTACGCATGACCTTGCTTCAAGGGGAACCCACCTCTAAATCGCCTTCCCCCCTCCTCATGTCACCGGAATCTGAGAGAGCCCGCAACATGCAATCATTTTTCTCTTTGTAGCACGGACATGCTCGGCATCGTCCTCAACCTCTGGGTGCACGCGCGAGGCCTACCTCGGCGCTAGGAGGTTGAGGAGGGACAACTCTGACCAAAGGCGTGAGGCCTATCTCACATCCTCACCAGATGTCCATTTTCCCAGACCATCTAGCACGAGGTGCTATCATGGATTCGATCTATGGCTGCCCCCCACCCCTCCCCCTGGCTATTAAAGGCCCCTTCGCGGTGTAACACCCTCGAATCAGCCCTATGCAGATTTTAGCGCTTCCCGCCAAACCCGCATAGAAACGATTCAAGGACTCCCACCAGGCACTTGCGTGCGGGTGGAAAACAAAGTAATACCATTACACAATAGTTCACGAAGGAACCCATGGAAACATATATATACAACAACGACTACATGAGTCAAGAATACAGATATACAGTACAAAGATCCAAATTACCTAAAAAACGATACAACATCCGAGTAGAGATAAGATGCAAATGGGGCTAAGAGCCCTGAAGAATAACCAATGGCGTCCATAACCCTGCCCAGGCCAAGCCGGAAGGGTAACCCTGCTAACGACGTCGAACTTATACCTGTGAAACAAAAGGGGTGCCGACAAAGGGCAAAGGAAAAAAGGGAGCGGTCAGTACTGAGGCCAGTACACGGCGAGGCTAGAATTCGGCGGCTCATGCCTACATAGGTATGGTGGACTGAAGCGGCAACGCGACATGCACTAAACAACCTATAGAGACTCGATACATCTGTCGGCTATTAGAGAGGGGTAATAAAGACCTATTCGAATCCAACCTGATACTAACACCAATCATACCCATCCTGATATTCCCCCTCAAGACCAAACGAGGAAGACAAACCAAGGAAGTCACACAGTTGGTAGTTTTATTCATTCCATTATAGTTACATCATTTACTAGTCAGATATAGATAGCATGAGTCATCCTGATAACATAAGTAGTGGGCAATTTTAGTTAACCGTTCTGTTGCAGTTGCAATACTTACTAGGCAGGTATAATATGACATGATGCACCCCAATACAACCAGTTGTTGGCACTTTTATTTACTCATTCCGTTGTAGTGAACTGATTACTAGACATGTCAAAGTAAAATTTATAGCACTACTTTAGTTATAGTTGTCTATGATCGAGATACTATGCTCCAAGTCATCCATAACCGCGGACACGGCTTTCAGAAAGATTTACCCTGCAGGAGTGCACAAATAGCAACACACACACGATCAACCTCTGGAAGAACCAAATAAAAAGCAACGAGGCCTCACGACAATGCATTCACAGGATTCATAAATTATTTCAGGGGCCACCCCACTAAGCTACCCGCAACAAAGTTGGCCGGCTCCGGAACGGACCCAGGGTTTGCGAGAACGACTGTAAACGACTGGGAACCCGAAAGTGTGACTGGGCTTGTCAATACCGCAAAATCGTGCCACGATCCAAAACAGTACAGGTGCTCCACGCACAATCGTAAATAAAGCAGTAAAGCATGGCATAAGTACAGGATAGTAATAAAACCCCAAACTAGTTTGTGGCCCCAGGAAATAAAGTGTGAATCAAGCTCAGGGAAAGGGGGATTCATAGAGTCTCCCGTATGTGGATAGTGCGAATAGTCAAGGAACAGGTATCAAGTACTCGGAGCCTACGGGACACAAGTGAGCGTCGAAGAACCAAATATTAGTTATTGCCCAACGGTGCCCCTGCATTAGTTATATCTATTCCCAGGATTTTAATATCAAGTTGTAATTAAAGTCATGATCATCTCCACCATTAAGCATCTCCACCATTAAGCATGTGCCAACCTTCCAACAACGATGCGAAGCAGCACCTAAGCAAGCAACTACGACTCGCAAGGCCAACTATCTATCAAACAACAGGCAATAGGATGTGTCCAAGGCAATATAGAGGCTATAAGAAATATAAATGGTGCACGGAAACTAAAGCATCGCAACACAGATAGCAATAGATCAACAAGAGGAAGTAAAGACTATAACTGCAAAATAGGTTGCTCGCCTGGAAAACACTGCCGAAGGTTCACTGGAGATTGGGTCGACACTCGCATCCACTCATCGGCATAATCCGTGAAGAAACAAAGCACTAAAAGAAACACCGGATGAACTATTTAATACTACGGCAGAAGATCAGGCATGTTCATGATATGATGTATGACATGGCAAAGGTGCGATGCGACTAGGCAATATTAAGCGAAACCGGGGTCCCGATAATTAATTAGATGGTTTATGTTGTTTAGATAACCGGCATTTTAAATGTTATATTAACAAACAAAATATGACATCGGTTCGCTACACAAATTTAAATGGAGCCGATATAAGCCGAAAATAGCCCGCATATGGTCTCCATATTTAATTATGAGGTGAATCGACAAAATAACCCGCACCCACAAAATATGTATGCGACATGAACAATTTAAATGCAACAAGTATATGTCATATATTATGAAAAAAATAGGGGTATCGGAAAGGGAATCACATTAGGGTATCGGCGATCTTGGGGTTCACCGAGAGGGTTCAACGGGGTTCGGTCGGTGCATGGTGGGTTTGGGGTAGTAGGTGGCCAGCCGGGCTTTTGGGCCTAGCTGGCTGCCTCCCAAAAATAATATAAGTTTTACTTATTTATTTAAAATACTTTTGTAGTTAGTTTTTAGACAAATAAAATATCCGGATAGACTGAGGGTTTTATATTTGAAATAGAGAAGGGTATTTAGAAAACAAATACAGACTTCTAGAAAATAGTTTTAAGGTTAAATATGCATGATGACATGAGGATGCTCAAATGCAATGTGGCATGATGACATGACTATGCTCAAATGCAATGTGGCATGATGACATGAGCATGTGGTCATGACGATGCACAAAATAAAAATAACACACGATTTTCTAGTAGTGGTTTTACCGGGGTGCTACACGTGGAGTGGTGGAAGATGGTGGTGCGATCCTTCCCACGTCAGATGCGCAAAGGAACCTCGTCTGTGATCATGCTCACGGCCGCGGTGGATTTGCAAGCATAGGAACGCGATCGTCTTCAACAACGAGTCCCCCCTAGGTGACCACCCTAGTCGACACGATAAAAGCTGAGGCTAAGTTGTGGGCTGAGGCTGGGGCATGGGGGTTGCACCCGCTACTCCCTTAGGCTAGCTTCTCGGGTTGAGTTGTATGGTGCGGGTGTTGGTCCTTTTTGGACTTGTATCATAAACTTCTTTTTCTATCAATGCATCTAAACACAAAGCTTTTTGCGTTTTCGCGAAAAAAATGGTTGCACGCACCTGGCATCACCGCAAACCGTCACTCCTCAAGTCGAGCAGGGAGATGGTCGGTATTCGACGAGCCTGGTATCGTCACGCTGGACTCCTAACGACGCACGAACTGTGCCCTGGCGACCTGATATCATAGGAGCGGGAGGTTGCCGGCGAAAGACGCGCTAGGGAAGGTCAGTACGACGGTGCACAGGAGGTGGGTGGCACGGCCACTTCAGGGAAATGGATGGCGCGGCAGCTCGCAGTGGGTTGTAGTGAAGGTGAGGGCTGGTGGCCAGCGATGGAGAGTAGTTAAGGTGGCATTGGTGCGTGATGTCTACGCACGCTTCTATTCTTGTAGACAGTGTTGGGCCTCCAAGTGCAGAGGTTTGTAGAACAACATCAAGTTTCCCTTAAGTGGATCACCCAAGGTTTATCGAACTCAGAGAGGAAGTGGTCAAAAGTATCCCTCTCCAGCAACCCTGCCATCAAGATACAAGAAGTCTCTTGTGTCCCCAACACACCCAATACACTTGTCAGGTGTATAGGTGCACTAGTTCGGCGAAGAGATAGTGAAATACAAGTAATATAGATGATTATAAGTGGTAATTGCAATCTAAAATAATAGAGGCAGCAAGCAAACATGTAACAGGACTGATTGTAAACGGTGTTTCAATTCTTAGAAACAAGGCCTAGGGATGTAGGGCTATAACCGTCACTAGTGGAGACTCTCATATAAATATCTTCTCTTCATTATTCTACCCTGAACTACTCTCCGGTTGGACGATGTAGGGCTATAACAACACACCTTAAAGTTCGTATTCCCCATCTAGATAACCCCTCACTATCACCTTGAGCGCTAGATGGTTCCAACAAACACCACAATCTCATAGAGACATCCAACTCAAATTATACTCATGATATGTATTTATGTACCCTTAGCCAAAGTGCCACACGGTGTGCACACTATCAACTTCACACACGTGGGGATAAGCAGAGATTCATTAAAGCACTTGAGTAGCAGAATAGATCCTAGACTACAAAGCTCATGATCTCAATAAGATCACGCATAGAGAGAGATGAACACATAGCTACTTGTAGAGCCCTTAGCCTTGAGAGAGAACTACTCCCTCCTCATCATGGGAGTCAGCAACATCGATGGAGATGTCGATGGAGTCGATGGAGATGGATCCGGGGGCATTTCCCCATCTCGACAGGGTGCCGGAACAGAGACTTCTGTCCCCCGAATGTCCTCTTCGGTGGTGGCGGCGTTGCGGAATTTTTCGTGGAAATCTGATCTTATGTTTAGGGTTTTCGTCCCGGGGGAATATATGGCGAAGAGGCGATGCCAGAGGTGGGCCAGGGTGGCCACACCACCTGGTGGCGCGGCTAGGGGTGACCCGCGCCACCCTAGGGTGTGCCTGCCCCTGGCTCCCCTTCGTCTCCCCTTTGGACTCCATGTCGTGTCAGGAAAAATAGGAACTTCAACTTTTGTTTCGTCCAATTCCGAAAATATTTCTTTTCTGGCTTTTCTGAAACCAAAAACAATAAAAAACAGGCAACTGGCCCCGTGGCATCTTGTCAATAGGTTAGTTCCAGAAAATGTATAGAAATGCCTCAAAGTGTAGACAAAACATAAGATAGCTGATACAAAACAAGCATGGAGCATCAAAAATTATAGATATGTTTACGACGTATCAACATACCCAAGCTTAACTCCTACTCGTCCTCGAGTAGGTAAGTGATAAAAAGAATAATTTTTTAGGTGACATGCACCATCATAATCTTGATCAAGGTATTTGTAAACCATTGATGGCTGGGATCAAGGTACTCTAACATGAACATAAAAGACAGAGTTCTAACAATAAGACATAGCAACTATGTTGTAACATGAAAAAGGTACAAACAAAAGATTCATGAATAACAGTGCATTTAAAAGACATTTGTTTGTTTCACATATAAATAACATAATAATAATGGTGTTTAGCTTGTCTCTCATGGTATAGCAAAATATAAATGCATAGGACACCTTGAAAGTTCATAAGGGTGACTAGATACAAATAATTTAGGAACAAGCAATATCACAGTTATGAATCAATCAACAAGTTTTGGAACAATGCACATTAAACTAAGAATGGTCACTATGCTCTCTCAATTGGTGCATAAAGATAGAAGATGGAGACTCAACATAAAAGTAAAAAAGAAAGGCCCTTCATGAGAGGGAAGTAGGGATTTCAAGTTTCATAAAGAGCTTCCAAAAATTATGATACTTATTAGCTTTCAGCTCTCATTACCCCTATCATAAGCATATTTTAGGTGATTAAGGTTAAAGTGAACAAATATGAGGATATGCTTGATAAGTTATAAGTTGAAAATCGCATGCCCCTTGCCTACGAGTCCCGGACCTCATGCTACTCAACTTTAGTCACAAGTAAGTTCTTGTCATTGTAAGTACATGTGTATCATGGAGAACCGCCAACGGGGTACTCCTTGCCCCATGATACAGGAGCTATCCCATATCAAAATGACAAGGCAACAGACAATGAGCATCTCAGCAATCTTTTTATTTGCTATTTGCATAGGTTTTTATTAAGGATGCTTCACAGAATGCTCACTATGGTTATGCTGCAAGTTTCCACCATGATTAGGCATGACTTAGGTTAGCCGCCCAAGCGTTTCTCTAACACATATACAAACTCCATGAGCTTACAAGTTCCCCTTTTATTTCACACCGCCGAGATCCATAAACAAAAGAACATGATATCAACTGAATAATAAGTGCAATGTTGAAAGTGTTCCCCATGACAGCATGGTTCTGCTAATTCTCAACTTATAAAGTGCAAGCATATATGCAATATAGGACGCAATGGTTCAAGTTTATTAAGTGCAAGAAAGTAAAGTGTGCCATCAAGTTCGTGAGAGATCTAATCACTAATTTTCACATAACAAGTTTAATTTGGAAGGTAGATAAAGGCATGAATATACTTGGAATGGTGTAACACACCATGCATAGGAATTTATAGTGGACTCTATGGAACAACTTGGTTATATTGGGGGTTGGATGCATGAGTGGAACTCATACTTAGTACATGTGGAGGCTTAGCAAAAGACTGGGAGCGACCAACTAAGAGAGCACTAATAGCCATAATCATGCAAAGCAACAAAACATTATTAATTAAAGCATAAAGTGATATTACAAGTCAAAAAAACTAAATGATCATAGAGGCTAAGGTGACTAGTTCATAGTCTTAACATGGTGTAAGCATATGCTAAGTCAACCCAAATAAAGCATCAAAGGAGAATACCATAATATTATGCTTTTGTATGCTGAAACAACGCATGATTCTTTCAAGGCACATTAAGCAATCTCAATTGTTTGGAACAAGTCATGCTACATCAATAATCACTAAGCATATGGTCAAAGCAACATCTAGCATGACATGATAAAGTCTAAGTCACAGTCAAAACAAGCTTCCTTTTGTACCAATATAAGCATGAAACTTCTGACTCTTTTCCAACACCAATCAAAAACTAAAGCTAAACACAGAGCTAGTAAAGGAGAACACTCACAGAACAATAAGAGTGAAAACTAGAGCGTTCTAGGCAATGAATAACGGGGTGTGTCTCTCTCCAAAAGAAGTGTGTTGAGATCCAACCAACTTATTTAAGCAAATCAAACAAAAGAAAACTAAAAACAAAGACGCTCCAAGAACAACACATAGTGCATAAGGTAATAAAAATAAAGTGTCTTGAAAGAAGACCTGAGATTATTGATGAAGAAGGGGATGCCTTGGGCATCCCCAAGCTTTGACGCTTCTACTTCTTGATTATTTCTTGGGGTGACACGGGTGGCATCCCCAAGCTTGAGCTTTTTTCCATACTTCATCTCATCACATTATTCTTCCCTACACTTGAAAATTTCCTTCATACAAAACTTCACACAATCTTCATTAGCAACATTAGTGTATTCAAGATAATAAGTCTTTGGGTTTAGTTTCAACACAAGTAAAACTTCCATTAAAACACAAGCTACTGTAGTAATTCCTTCTAAAAGCTCAAGTGATCAAAGAGAACTCAAAGAGAAAGAGATTAAGAGGCAAATGCAAATAATGGCAGAAATCTGAACAGACCACCAGGTAAAAACCGATTTTTTCGAAGACCTTCTGTTGCTCAAATCAAAAAAGTGATAAACTAACGAAAGTTAGATAATAACTTGGGGCATAAGCAAAAAAAATTACAGCTTAATCCGACGTACTTAGATTTTTCACAATTTTTTCAGTGACGCACAGAAATCTGTTTCGGGACAGCAACTTCCCCATATCTTACTTCCCTCTCATTAGAGGTTATTCTTGGCACACAAATACAAAACAAAAATGATAAGGAGAGGTTACCACAGAGGCAATAACTTTCAAGACTCAACAAAACAAAAATAAACTGAAAGTAAAAATATAATGAGTTGTCTCCCAACAGCTCTTTCTTTATAGCCATTAAGATAGGCATGATAATTTCGACGATGCTCATATAAGAAATATGAATTAAAGTAAAAGAGAGCATCAAGAAGCAAATATGGAAAAAATTTAAGTCTAACCCACTTCCTATGAAAAATAATCTTGTAAAGAAACAAGTCATGAAAGAACAAAACAACAAGCATAGGAAAGCAAAACAAGTGCAACTTCAAAATTTTCAGCATAAAGAGGGGAAACTTAATATTGTTGAGATACATAAAACTATATTTCTCTCTCTCATAATAACTTTTAGTAGCATCATGAATAAAATTAACAATATAAATATCACATAAAACATTCTTATCATGAGCCACATGCATAAAATAATTATTACTCTCCCTATAAGCATAATCATTCTTATTAATCATAGTGGGAGCAAATTCAACAAAATAGCTATCATTATTATTCTCATCACCATAATCATCAAATATAGGAGGCATATTGTAATCATAATTAATTTTCTCCTCAATAGTAGGTGGACTGAAAATATCATATTCATCATTGTAATCATCATATACTGGAGGTATAGTATAATCAAAGTAAATTTTCTCCTCCGTGCTTGGGGGACTAAAAAGATCATTTTCATAAAAACTAGCTTCCCCAAGCTTAGACTTTTCCATAACATTAGCAATAATGGTGTTCAAAGAATTCATACTAATAACATTGCTATTAGCATGCAAATAAAGTTCCATAGGTTTTTTAATTTTCTCTTCAAACACTTCATGTCTTAACTCAAGATAAATACTATAAAGCTCTCTAATTTTGTTGTTGTTTTCCATTAAGCCTAACTAGTGAAAATAAAAACAAGAAACAAAAAGATATAATTGCAGAATCTAAAGGAAATAACTTCGAGCACTCACACACCAACAACAGTACTAGAAGATAGCTTAGTAGCCAGAGGATGTGAGTACCTTTTATCTTACCTCCCCGGCAACGGCACCAGAAAATAGCTTGATGTCTACGCACGCTTCTATTCTTGTAAACATTGTTGGGCCTCCAAGTGCAGAGGTTTGTAGAACAACAACAAGTTTCCCTTAAGTGGATCACCCAAGGTTTATCAAACTCAGGGAGGAAGTGGTCAAAGGTATCCCTCTCAAGCAACCCTGCAATCAAGATACAAGAAGTCTCTTGTGTCCCCAACACACCCAATACACTTGTCAGATGTATAGGTGCACTATTTCGGCGAAGAGATAGTGAAATACAAGTAATATGGATGATTATAAGTGGTAATTGCAATCTGAAATAATAGTGGCAGCACGCAAACATGTAACAGGACTGATTGTAAACGGTGTTTCAATGCTTAGAAACAAGGCATAGGGATCATACTTTCACTAGTGAACACTCTCATATAAATATCTTCTCTTTATTATTCTACCCTAAACTACTCTCCAGTTGGACGATGTAGGGCTATAATAGCATACCTTAAAGTTCGTATTCCCCATCTAGATAACCCCTAACTATCACCTTGAGCGCTAGATGGTTCTAACAAACACCACAATCTCATAGAGACATCCAACTCAAATTATACTCATGATAAGTATTTATGTACCCTTAGCCAAAGTGCCACACAGTGTGCATACTGTCAACTTCACACACGTGGGGATAAGCAAAGATTCATTAAAGCACTTGAGTAGTAGAATAGATCCTAGATTACAAAGCTTATAATCTCAATAAGATCAAGCATAGAGAGAGAGAGATGAACACATAGCTACTTGTAGAGCCCTTAGCCTCGAGAGAGAACTACTCCCTCCTTATCATGGGAGTTAGCAACAACGATGGAGCTGGTGGTGGAGTCGATGGAGATGGATCCGGGGGCACTTCCCCGTCCCAGCAGGGTGCCAGAGCAGAGACTTCTGTCCCCCGAATCTCCTCTTTGGTGACGGCGGCACTGCGGAACTTTTCGTGGAAATCTGATCTTGTGTTTAGGGTTTTCATCTCGGGGGGAATATATAGGCGAAGAGGCGATGCCAGAGGTGGGCCAGGGTGGCCACACCACCTGGTGGCGTGGCCCGGGGTGACCCGCGCCACCCTAGGGTGTGCCTGCCCCCTAGCTCCCCTCCGTCTCCCCTTTGGACTCCGTGTCGTGTCGGAAAAATAGGAACTTCAGCTTTTATTTCGTACAATTCTGAGAATATTTTTTTTTTGGATTTTCTGAAACCAAAATAGCAGAAAATAGGCAACTGGCATTGTGGTATCTTGTCAATAGGTTAGTTCCAAAAAAATGTATAAAAATGCCTCAAAGTATAGACAAAACATAAGATAGCTGATACAAAACAAGCATGGAACATCAAAAATTATAGATACGTTTACGACGTATCAGTGCGTGACCCAGAGGCGGTGGAGCTCAGCAACGGGCCAATCCTAATTATGTTTTGTAGGTGGGGAATTGAGAAGGGATGTCTGGTTAGAAGGGCTAGTTAATTTAGGATTGAGTAAACAGTACTAGCGGTCCTAATTCTTTTCCGACACTTTTACTTTGGTCCTAAATAATTAAAATTGCACATTGAGGTTATAAATCTTTCATATGTGTTTCATTTGTGGTCCTAAATCGATTTGACCATCTTTGATCACTGCTGGCCAAATAGACGTACTTGTCACCTTGTATATTTGCTAATAGGGCCCCGAATTTTATTTCTTCCAAAACACGGTCCATATGGTCGCTTAGATCCGTCCGTGGCTGGCCCTCCGCGAGCTCAGGCACCGCATCTCACTTAGTATTGCAGCAGCTGCTCTTTTGGACTACAAGGATATGTATCCGAAATCTCCTCTGGCCATTATACTCGGATGCCTATCATGAAAGATACACACATTCGGCTTATTCTTAACAACTGCTATCTTCAGCTGCCTAAAGAACCATACCCAGCTCTTGATGTTCTCGCTCTCCACGAAAGCAAAAGCGAGTGGAACGATTTGATTGTTCCCGGCTTGACCAGTGGCGGTCAGAATCTGACCCATGTACTTGCTAGTGAGAAATGTCCCATCTACACATATCACTGGTCGGCAGTGATTGAAATCTTCTATGCATATAGCAAAAGAGAAGAACACTCTATGCAACACCCTCAAATTTGGTTCATGTGGCATCGTAAAGTGTTGGATGTCGATGTAGGTGCCTAGATTCCTAGCCTGCAGTGTTTGGAACATCCGAACAACATAGTCGTATCCATCTAGAAATGAACCAAATCTTTCCTCCAGTTCCCTATGCTTAGTCCTGCAAGCCTTGCCATATGAAATTTTGTAACGAAATATGACAACAACTTTATTGATGATAGCTTTCACCTCTATCGCTTTGCTCTCCACTATCTCCATGTGTAATAGTCGAGCCAGGAGTGTAGAAGTAAGGTTAAGAGGCTCCTGAAGGTCACTGGAAAGTAGACATGTGTGCACCACTACGCCGCTCACCTTCCAGTTGGTGTCATACTTAGGTACATAGCCATGCACCCTTGCGGAACAACCTGGAGTCACGCAACCCATTGTCAAATATTTTTGAGATGACACTATGGTTCCGAAGACACGTTGCATGGACATTTCCCACGCAATGACTGCTTCCTGCATGTGTCTCTTGCTAGGATACATGGCATCCTTGGAGATGTTGTTCTCGTGATACTACCAAGCAGAATCATGCCCATCGTTCATATTCATTGACATTGAGAAGTTATTAGTCCATGATGCAGGAATCGGTGCCTCCGCTTCTTCATCGGACTCATCAGAATAATCAGCAGTATCACTATCGCCATTTGAATCTTTCGCTTCCATCTGATTTTGCAAGAGACCATCGTATATCTCATCCTCATCTGCATCTCCACTAAATATGTCTTCCCTTGCCTGACTACTCTCCCCTGATTCAAAACCAGCACCTCTAGAGTGTGCATAACTGCTATGACCAGAATCATAACCACACCACCTCCAGTGTGTGCATTACTATTCTAACCATAATCATAACCACCACCTCCAGCTTGTGGTTGACTGCTCTGGCCATGATCATACCCACCCTCCTCATGTTCGGGCGAAGTGATCTCCTTCGACACAGAAGAACTAAGGCCACGAGGTTTACTCTCCTAGTTTCGCAACCTTTTAGCCAACGCAACCATTTAGAGTCATCTTCTATCGGTCTCAAATAAAACAAAGGTGGTGATCTAGACTTTAACCATAATGCATGCACACCAACAATATGTGTCCGAGGAAGCTCTAAGGAACCACACAACCAGTCCTTCAACCGACTAACAGTCTATGTTTGAGGGGTTGCTATCTCTATATCAATGCAATTAAACTCACTCATATCAACTCCCTGATCATTTGTTCTGACAACACCATTACCGAAGTAAAACCAGAACTTTACTAAGTCTCTGACATATTTTGATGACCTAAAAAAACGTAAATTGTCAGATACTAAGCACCATGACACAATATAGTCTACAAATATACTATTAATCTTCCGTCACAATATTCTTACAGTTAACATGCTAACATACCACATTCAACGACCCTCATAAGCATCCACAACAAACTGTAATTAGCAAGAAATTAGGGTGTACCCTTGAAGCGTGCGAAGCCCTGCCATGTAGCAGCCACCAATCACCGGACCACCACCACCCACCACGCTGCTCAGTCTACCTCAAACACAAGCCTCCACTATTGTCATTTCTCTCCAAGAACACCACCACAAAAACACCACAAATCACTTTTCCAAACTATCCCATTAGTAGATTGGGGTTCCCCTAACTTCCTATTGCCTTTTAGCGCAAGATTTGGTGCAAATCGGGGCAAAAATGAGCTAGAAATGGGTCTGGAAACGGAGCTCACGTGTTAGCTGAGGAAGAAGAGGAAGGAGGAAGGGAGAAGAAAGGAGAGAGAAGCGGGGCGCCCAGGATAAGGCCGCCCCTGTTAGCCCCTGCTGAGCCGATGGGTGCTGTCGGTGCATGCTGGGCCGACAGGGTGCTGTCGGCTATCGGTCGCAGTCACTGGGGCCCGTGCGGTCGGCCTGTCTGCAGTGGTGAACCTTGGAGAGAAATTAAGGGGGAACCAATATGTTGGTTAAAGCATTTAATAGCTATAACTATTCCTACTTCTCATTAGTTTAGTCTTAACAACACTACCAATTAGAGAATTTGCAACAATGTTGGGGGGGGGGGGGGGGGGGCATGACCCAGTTCCGGCACTGCCTGTCTGCCTCGCGTGAGCCGACATGGCACTTTCTGCCGGCTATGGGCCGACAGCCCCTTATCGTTTCCTCCTGAGTCGACGCCTTGCTCTTTCTGTAAATTACAATTTTTGCCTATTATTTTTGAAATTGAATAAAAATGTATTATTTTAAAAAAATACTAGCCTACATGAAGGTGAATTTATGTGGTGTTGATTTTATCAAAATTTTTAGTTCTAAGTCTAGCGTTACAAATTTAATTCATAGGATATATGCATGACTTCCAAAGCAAGCGATTATAGTAACTGCAAAAAAATACATTTCGCAAAAAAAAAAAAACTTACAGAGAGCAGGTAAATATCATACAAGCCAAATTCCACTTTCCCGCCACAATTTTCTCCCGCCAAGTTCGATAAACCAACCTAGACCTAGTCTGCGCCATCACGTCCACTGGCCTCTGGGCCACTCCGTCTTTATTCAAGTCAAGGGTAAGGAAACCACTCCACCTATACACCGGGTGTATATGGTAAACTTTAGCGCGGACCGCGTGGCCGTTTCCTCGCCATAACTCACACCACCTCGCGATCACGCTTGGCAAGAACTTGGTCCATACACCAGCGGACCCAAAGACCAAACCGCCTTGCAACCAAAGCGACCTCCAGCCTTCCTACACCGAGCGCACGGCATTGGAGGTTAACACCCTCCGTTTCCTCCCCCGTCCTCGTCCCTGTCGCGCGCCGTCTTCCACCGCGCGATGGCGCCGACCGCCGCGAGCGTAAGCCCAGGCCCCGGCCCGGTTGTCCCGGCGGCGGTCCACCAGGATCGCGTGCGTGTGCTCCACCCGGGCCAGGGCCCGCCCGCCGCCGGCGCGAGGCCCGGCCCGGTGGTGTACTGGATGCTGCGGGACCAGCGGCTCGCCGACAACTGGGCTCTCCTCCACGCGGCGAGCCTCGCCGCCGAATCCACGGCGCCATTCGCCGTCGCGTTCTCGCTGTTCCCGAAGCCGTTCCTCCTCTCCGCGCGGCGCCGGCAGCTCGGGTTCCTTCTCCGCGGCCTCCGCCGGCTCGCCGCCGACGCCGCCGCCCGCCGCCTCCCCTTCTTCCTCCTCACCGGTACGCGCTTCTCTCTTCGGCCCCGCGTTCGTTTTCGGAGGAGGGGAATCGGTTTCCCGGCACGAAAAATGTTTCCGTAACTGTATATTACATTTCGCTGCCAGGTGGGCCCACGGAGATACCGGCGCTGGTGCGGCGGCTCGGGGCGTCCGCGCTGGTCGCCGACTTCTCGCCGCTTCGGCCAGTTCGCGAGGCACTAGACGCGGTGGTCAGCGAGCTGCGCCAGGATGCTGCTGGTGTGGCCGTTCATCAGGTAACTTCATACTGAAATGCATACCAGCATCATAAGGGAATTGCAGTCGTTTTCACGGAAAGACATGAGGGATTCGTGGCATTGGCACACAGGTGGATGCGCACAACGTGGTGCCGGTGTGGGCGGCATCTGGGAAGCTGGAGTACTCGGCCAGGACCTTCAGAGGCAAGATGAACAAGGTGTTGGACGAGTACCTGGTGGAGTTCCCCCAATTGGCAGAGGTGGTGCCATGGGACAGGGAACAGCCAGAGGACATCGATTGGGATATGCTCATCAACACGATTTGCAGGTCTGGAGAGTTTTACAGTGAATTTACTTATATGTGATGTGAACAAGGTGTAATGAGGAATTTACTTATATGTGGTAAATGATTCTTTGCTACTGCTGCAGGGAGGCAGAGGATGTGCCGGAGATTGACTGGTGCCAGCCTGGCGAGGCTGCGGCCATGGATGCCCTTCTAGGTAGCAAGGATGGGTTCTTGGTGAAGAGGATCAAGAGCTATGATACAGACCGTAATTATCCCACAAAGCCAGCAGCATTGTCGGGCCTTTCCCCGTACCTGCATTTTGGGCATATTTCAGCACAGCGATGTGCTATTGAGGCAAAGAAGCGCCGCCATCTTAGTCCCAAGGTGCCATTGTTTACTTTGTGATTTGAAATCTTATGCAAGAAACAACATATTGTTAGATGGCAGAATGTATTTCTTACTTGTAGCTACCGAACTGCAAATCTGAATGTCAGTGCTAAAGTTACTTCTTGTTATCTAAAAGTGAGATATCAATTGTTTGGATACAGTCAGTTGATGCTTTCCTGGAGGAGCTAATAATAAGGAGGGAGCTAGCTGACAACTTCTGCTATTACCAGCCTCACTACGATACTTTAACTGGTGCTTGGGAGTGGGCTAGGAAAACACTCCAGGATCACGCTTCTGACAAAAGGGAGCACATTTACACGTGAGATACTTTATATTTGTATTTGCACCAATGTATATTTATCTGCTTGTCAGAAAACGTCTACTTCATTGTTATACTTGTTAACTAGAAATTATTTTGCAGGAGGGAGCAGCTTGAGAGTGCAAAAACAGCTGATCTTGTATGTTTTAGAAAAATGCATTGTACTCTGCTCCAAATACTAACAACATTCCTACCTCGCTTTCTAATCGAATTGCATGTTTTCTTTTTCGAATCTTCATCAGCTCTGGAATGCATCACAGCTGGAGATGGTCCACCATGGAAAAATGCATGGATTCATGCGGTATAGTTAATTATGCCTAGTAGCCTACTTGAGATGTCATTTTTTAAACATATTTATCAGATCTTTCATCATTTTGATTTCAGTTGGGATGTTCTGAATTGCCTGAGTTTATTATTCTTGTTGCTA
This sequence comes from Avena sativa, assembly GCA_916181665.1. Lineage (NCBI taxonomy): Eukaryota > Viridiplantae > Streptophyta > Magnoliopsida > Poales > Poaceae > Avena > Avena sativa. The sequence continues at coordinate 448,760,607 of OV702295.1, read as the reverse complement.
AAAGGATGAATAACTAAGTAATGTCTTATAATCCATTGCCCCATCTGGATCTTACAAACTAGACCAATTAGGTGGCAAATTTGTATGGTTTAGTTCTAACTTTGTGACCATGAGTTTGTCCACTTCAACCACACAGACGTATTCTCGAGTTAGCCACACATTTCCTATGCTCATATTTTTAGTACGTAGGTCAACTATAATTTTTAATTGGATATTAATGAAAATCTGTAACATTTTAAATTATGTTATTTACATCATTTATGTGTCCCTTTCACTATTTGGGACCGCAAGACCAGTTCCAAATCATTGCTTACTTTGCAGTTATGTTATTTGTAAAGTATATTGTGCTTCCCTGATATGGTAGTTTTCTGTAGAATGTATTGGGCCAAAAAAATTCTAGAATGGACCAGTGGGCCTGAAGAAGCACTTTCGATAGCAATATATTTAAATGACAAGGTAATTTTTAGATGTTGGATAACAGTTTAGACTTTAAGTTTTTTTTGCATTTTTCTTGCCTTGTACTATTGTTGATGACAGATAACTTTAACTCATCAAACACATGAAACAATGGCTTATTCTCACCCAGCTTATGGCGGGCTAACCTGGGAAGCATGCTTATGCACAAAGCCTAAACCTTTCCAAACCCACCAAATTTTAGTGTTAAGATCCTATGAAACTACAGATCTCATGAAAATACAATCTAACCATCTGTTGCAAGAGCCTACATTTGATTAAAAAATTAGTACTCCCTCCGACCCATATTAGTTGACTTGGATTTGTCTAGATTCGCATGTATCTAGACATGTTTTAGTGCTAGATACATCCGAATCTAGATAAATTCAAGTCAACTAATATGGATCGGAGGGAGTACTAATTACGACACAACAGAAGTTATGTTGGCGATGTAACCGGTGACGTTGCTGTTGCTCGATCTTTCATGATGCCAATTACTAGTAGCATGCGTAGTAGATAGATCAAGTGCCTAGACTGCAACCAGTACTTGTGTTGGAGCCCAGATCTCCTTCATGTTTGGTCCAGACTGAGCAGCAGCAGGTATACCATTTTTAGATGCCTAGCAGGTGTACCACATAACTCTTCAACAATGAAGCAGTAGGCGGGCTGTATACTATCTGTAGTATATTACCAAGTACATTGTCAGGCCTCTGTGCGGTTTTGTTCAGCTTAGAATTGTACTGTGTATTTAATTTTTATGGTATTTAGCTTGTCAACACCACAAAATACTTATTTTGTACTGCTCATGGTTACGATGTACGAGTAATTTCGTTGCCTATGCTTGTGAGGAGAAATTAAAGCTACAGCCATGAACATTAGGGAGCAAACATTTTTTGCGAATGGTGTATGTTCTCACTAGTTCTAACCATATTTTTGTAATTCTTGAGTGGTTTTTCTTCTAGTCGCAACTGGCAGATAGATGTCCAAGTTGTGTCTAGTAACCAAGAGCAAATTTTGCCTGGTTGTTTCTTTTCTGGGGAAGTTGGATAAGGTGTTCACTGCGAGTGGGAAAAAATATCCTCAGGCCATAGCTCAAAACTATATCTAAATTGCCATACCCACCATTTTATATTTCCTTGTTCATACTGTGGCTGTTCACTTTCAAGTAGACTATTTGACCATCTTTTTAGAAAGGTCAAAAGCTTTCTGTCTTGTTGCATCGATAAAAGAAAAGAGCTAGAAGCATAAGACTAGTCGTGATGACCGAACATAACTACTGAAGACACCAACTAACAACTGCTAATCTGTTTAGCATGCATGTTCCCAAACTAAACCTTTTGACTTAATCTGTTGTTGCAGTATCATATAGATGGCAGGGACCCCAATGGATACGTGGGTTGCATGTGGTCTATATGTGGCCTCCATGATCAGGTTTGTGAGCTCCCCCCTTATTTTGATCGAAACCCTTACCAATGCTCTTTGAAGCGCAGTTTGGAAGTTTGTGAGTACTTTTTTAGAATCATACCATTTCCTCAGGGTTGGAAGGAGCGTCCGATATTTGGGAAGATACGTTACATGAACTACGCTGGTTGCAAGAGAAAATTCGACGTGGATGCTTACATATCATATGTCAAAAGATTGGTTGCTCAATCCAAGAAAAGGAAACTAGACGAATCTCTGGATTCAGCAGCAGCAGCTAAGTACGCAAAGTCTGAGAAGGACTAGTCCAGCCACTAACAGTAGTTCAGTATAGATTACAAATCTGGTCTAGTAGAGTAGTAATTAATGACCTTTTTGCCCTTTTTGCTGTGTGCGTTTTCCTAAAATCTGGTATAGTTAGAATAGGTCTATACAGGTTTTGCAATTCAGACCATTTTACATTCACTTGACATTCTTGTAATTTCTATTGGTAAAGTTTTGGTAATACTCACTCGGTTCGCTATAGTGTACGGAGGGAGGAAGTACTCCCTCCGTTCAGAAATATAAGATATTCTAGCTTTATGAAATGAATGTATCTAGACCTTTTTAGCTCTATAGGTTTACTCTGAACCTTTACGAATCTATACAATAAGAGATGTCTAGATACATTCGATTCATAAAAAGAAAACGTCTTATATTTATGAACGGAGGGAGTACGTACGTATCTGCAGAATTCATTTATTTTAAGTGAACACCTGTTCAACTGGTGTACCGGCAATCTGGTATACTATACTCCTATCCAATGGGGGGAAACGAGTTTCACCTGTGCGCGCGCTCTCTATTGACATTTAACCTTTGACTGGTGTTACTATGACAAGTGCAGGTGCTCAATTGCTCATCTTGTCCCACGGGACACAGCCGCACGCATGGTCTCGGCCCTGCCGACCGTACCACGAGTGTTTGCGTGACCATGTCATCTGCCACCACCATGTCCGCCGCCACGACGCTGAGTTGTGAGTCTATGATAGCATTGAGTGCATTGGAGATGGGGTGCGCCTCCAATGGAGGAAATGACCTGTCACGAGTGACTCGCGACACGGGTGTGCGCTGGGCAGTGGCAAACTGCCAACTTGTGCTGCTCTCAACTCGCAAAGAAACAAATAACACTCTTGCTTTGGTACCCTAGGGAATCGTTTAGGGAATAGCCGGTTTTTCCGTGGTTACGGTTTGTTCATGATCCGGTCAGTTTGTTTTATTCCGTATGCGCGACCCCATCTGCCTACTTTGCTGAGTAAAATACAGAGACCGAACGGTCGGTCCACATGAAGGAACTGTCGGTCCCGTCGTCTCCGTTCCCATCTTCTTTCTCGTCCAAATCTTCTCCGATCTACTGTGGCGACACGAAAGGAGGCCACCTCTTGCCCTGTGGAACGGCATTTGCTTCAGAACCACACACGTGGGAGCGGCAAATCTTTTTTTATTACCCACGACATGTACATAACGCCCGCCTTAGATACGCATACCGGTAAAAAAAATAACGGCCTAGACTGGTTTCTAATCTAACCCGGAAACCACCCTCGAACCCCAAAAGCCGGTACCAAGCAAGCCTCAACAAATAACTATCGGGGACCGAAAATGGCATGGCCAACGAACAACACCAGCGCAGTGTAGCGGGTGATGGCCGTTTAGTTCCTAATAATCCTGCCAACTTGTGCCGCTCTGAACTCGCAAAGAAACAAAAAATAACGGGTACCGAAAGTGGCACGGCAAACGAACAGCACCTACACGGTTTTCATTGCTGGTGCCCGTTTAGTTCCTAATCTGGTTCAGAAATCAAAACGGTTAATGGTTAGCCAAAATAGCTAGACAGCGAATGTAAAAAAAAAAAAAGCTAGACAGCGTTATGTTTAGCTACTAGGTAAGTCGTTTGGTAAATCTATTATATACTAAAAGCAATATAAGAATGTTTTTCGAGACATCATATTGATCCACATCATCTAAATTATTTAGACTGTCAGATATATAATTAGTGGCTATGATTTAATCAAAGTTGCAGATTACGTGACAAATTAGACGTGACTATGCCGGTCACGGTCCGTGTAATTCGTGAAGTACGTGTAAAGTTGAAGCCGTGCCCGCAGGCAATTTTCAAAAAAAGTGTCACGCAGAGGGATAGGTCCGGATCAATACACGTTGTATATAAGAGAAGGACATAGACCGCTGCGATACGATAGATTTCCAGGTCATGTACGCGTATAGAACTGGACTCCCGAGCGTTTGTTAAATCTAAAAAAAACTTCTTCCAATAAGAAAAACTACCTAACTACCAGGCTGCGACGGTTAGATTCCCAAATAAATGTATGTACGAGCTTGCTCAAGATTGGTCGGATCAGTCTGAAGACTCAGTCTTTCGGAGCTGTTTATAGGGGTAAGGTGCGCGTGCGTGTATTTATAGGATGAGTGTATGTGCATATTTGTGAACATCTGCGTCGTTTGTACTGGGTTTCACAAAAAAACAAATAAATAGCTACCTCCATTAAGAAAAAAAAATCATATATGTACTTGCGTAATATATGTAGTGTTTATTTTATTTGTATTTATCTTCCAAATTATTTTTCATATGGTTAGATCTGAAAAATATATGGTTAGGATTCAAAAACAGGTTAATGGTCGTATAAATGGGCTTCTATTTGATACGATTCAGAGACTGCCGTATGAGATAAGACTTGGAAAACAAAAATGATAGACTAAGTCGAGACGTATGTTCCGTTAAAAGAACAAGAAAACAGCGTGCCTACACTACAACGCATGATACTATGATTTTATATGATGTCAAGATTAAACTGGTCAATGTGTTTAGGTAATTCAAAATAGTGAATTGTTAATTGCTGCGGTAGAACGGGCCGTTATCCTAATCCAGTCCATGCATGCAAATAAAGGAATCAGCTCCATCGCCAAAGACTATGATTTTGCAATTACTAACAAACATTTGCACTTCAAATCGATTAAACATTGAATGTGAACAATAAAAATAAACATTATAACCTTTCTTTTCTTGCGAATGATAAATATTGTTCCCTGTCCTCCAATGAATAAGGTTTATACATTTATTGAAAAGTCAAGCTAACTAAAGTTCTACTACTCTCTCCGTCCCAAAATAGATGTCTCAGTTTTGTTAAAATATGGATGAATCTAGACACTATTTAGTATATAGATTCATCCAATTTTTGACAAATCTTCGACAACTATTTTGGGACGGAGGGACTAGATGTTTTGAAAAATATTAACAATTATAATATTATATAGATACATATGAAATATATAATTCATGACGTATCTAACGATAGTGATTTTGTATTTTACATGAATAATTTATTCTAAACTTTACATAATTTGACTTTTCAAACAAAACTTCTTCATTGGAACCGAGGTAGTATGTTCTTAATACTGGCTGTATGGTTAAGAAAACCCACAAAACTTGGAAAAAGATATTTTAACTTTATGTAAATATATTCATACAAATATTATGGTTAGAGTTTCGTGTTGGAGACTACACACAAATGTCCACAAGAAAGAAGTATATATCGAGCTAAAAAAATCAAAAAGGTTGATTAAACATGTTATCTGTGTATGTAACGTCTTATTTTACATCACATTTTTAGTGGCTATATAGTTTCTCTTATCATAAATAAGAATCTTTATTAAACCATAAATTAACTACATATAAATTTTCACAACCTACTAATGATGGCCTCACAGTACCCGCAAAAAATGATGGCCTCACAAATTGTTCAGATGATGCCCTCGCAGATGATGCTCTCGCATTTGCAAGAACCACCATGCTAATTTCTCAAATAGAAAAACCATATCGTGTGACAACACTGCTCCATGGATATTTGTGGGAACGAACGAAACGCGTACGTAATGTTATAAACGCGGTAAGCAACGGTGTGTTTGTTAGCTCGGGTGGGCGATCTCATCTAAGTCTAGCTATGTGGACGGAGAGTGCTGCATCTCCGGGGACCAAATCTTCCGGTCCCCGGTACTAGGGCTGACACGAGTGTCCTCTCAAATCCTGTTTTTGCTATACTAATTCTCTTTTTGCTACATAATGTCCTACTTTTTCTACACTGTAGCAAAAAAGATTCATCCACGGGACTAAAATAAAAAAGACAGATCTCGTCGGAGTTCCGCCTGAGACATCTCGGAGCAAAAACTTGTAGAAAAAATATCATTATAGCAGTGCCGCTCGCCGCACGTAGCAACACCAGAAGGCGTATGTAGCAAGGCTACTCGCCATAGGTAGTAGTGTCGCTCGTCGCAGGTAGCAACGACTGTCGCCATAGGTAGAAACGATGCCACCACAGGAAGGAACAATGGACGCCTTCGGGGGCAGTGTCGCCAGCCGTATGTAGCATCGCCCTGCCGTACACAGCGCGGGCGGCGCCACCAGCACGTGTGGGCAGCACCGCCACCGGTGCAGGCATCACTTCTCCATGGCCATAGAACGAAGCCGGCTAGGAGGAGGAGGGGTGGGGGAGGCAGAGGAGAGAGGTTGTGGAGAGGCGGGGTAGCGGTGCATCGCAGGTGGAGAGGGCGGCGACGCTCTCGGGAAGAGTAGCGGTGGCTCCCGAGGAGCTGATGCTCCGGGAGGGAGGAGCAGCAGGGGCTCCCCGGAGCGGTGGCACGATAGCGCTCCAGCAGAAGGGGCACCCGGCACGGCGGCACTCGAGCGCGACGAGAGGAGGATGAGCAGGCCACGCGGGTGCTGTCCCCGGCTATGCGGTTCGTTTTAGATATAAGCTTGTTTTTTTCTAGCCTAACGTTAAGCGTGAACGCGTGCTACGACCCGGGATCAATTCGATCGATCCCCGTAGGAGTAGTATCATTTTCTTATGTGTACTACATACAAGTGCTTTTACAATGTGGTGTTTGGCAGGACCGTATGACATGAGCTAGGATAGATATTATTAAACAATACTCAGGTCCCTAGATAAAAAGATAAAAAGCAACCGGGTCCCTGAATATAAAACCAAAAATAAATCAAGTCCCTGGTGGTCGGGCTCTCAAGCCGCCGCAGCCATGCGTCACCCACCGCCGGCGAGAGAGCCTCCGCCACGTGCCGCTGACACGAGTCGCCACCAGGACACCCAGAACTTCCGCCACAAGTTGCTGCCATGTGTCGTTGTCGCTGCTCCGAGCGCTACCGCCACACGCCGTTGTTGTTGCTCCGAGCGATGCTGCTACGCTTCGCCGCTACTGCTCCGCTCGCAGTGGACGAGGCTAGGAGGTGGCGTGAGAGGCAGGGAGGGTCACGCGATGGGAGAGGCCAGTTCCGGTAGGAGAGGCACATCGCCCTAGTTGTTGGGAAATGAGGTGCGGAGCCTCTACCCATATCGGTCTGGAGAAGCCAGGTCACGTGCGTGGGGATGGACTCGGCAACGCCGAGTTGTGAAGCTCAATTTGAGCTTCACAATCGGGCAGGGATGAAGGGCCTTTTCGCACCTGGTGGGCACTGCCCGTGGGAGTCGACCCGACCTAACAAACAATAAAACATGGGACGAGTTGATAATATGTAAGTTCCTCCGTTCTACCAAACACACCCTAAATAAGAAGAAAAAAAAATCACAACAACATGGGACACATGATTTAATGTGGAAAATCACTCCATCAAAGAGAGAAAAATCACGGATGCCAGCCATCGAAACTTAACTATATGGAGAACGTTTACATAACGCAGAAGATTATCCCAAATGCGCCTTATCCCAGCCGGTGGCTTACAAGGTATATATAATGGTGTCCCCCTCCCCTGCACCCCCACGCGTCCCTTTGGTCATGGTTGTTGGGTTTCGCATAGAGAATTTTAAATTATCCGGTACTACGAACACATCAGGATCAAGCTATGAAAGAGCACGACATCTAAAAGATCTAGTGCTTGCCAACGTAGCAGTGGATATTCATTTGTTGACAAAGAGGTTAGTGATGCGTTCGATGTAGGATCAATAATATGATCCATCCGAAAGTATCCACGTGTCTAGTGAACTTGTCCTGGCAGAGTTTCCCCATCCTGGGGTTAGCAATGCTGGAGTAGCAGAGAAGTCTTCTCGACTTGTATGCGGAGAAGGATATACTAGAGGGACGGAGGCAGTCAAAGGCCTTATGTGGGATTGTTTGAGGGCTACCCCTGCCTTTATATAGGAGGAGAGGAGGAGGTGAGGGATAATCCTGGCATGCCAGGGTTCCTCCCTGGCCGCCACCCCCTCCCAGATCTCCTCAATCTCCCCCATCAATGTTCGATACTCTCCATTATGTTTAATAGCATAACCTTCCTTTAATAAAAGATATGGTATCTTCCTCCCATAATGACTAGATCAAATCAAAATCACAATTAATAGTTAGATCGAAACCTTCCTAAAATGGATCTCACCGAATTAGGAATGTGTGTGACAGCCATAGGAGGCCTAGGCACCAAACTTGATGGGTCTGGCTGCCCCATGCGCGACCCTAGAGTCATGAGTGCTGATCTTTGTAACACCCCGGCCTCTTTGGACCGACGGCTGTCACCTATACAACTCTATAGGATCTCTAGATTGGACCCACATACCAACACTAGTCTTATCTGTGCACTTTGGGTCTATTTGTTCGGGCTACAGATGTTGAAAAGAAGCAATTAAAAATCAGATGTGGAAAAGCAATTGTAGGAAGAAGCTTTTGGAGCAGATATTTGGTGTTTGGCGGGAGTGTGCTTTTTTACGGCTGTTGCAGCTGTTTTAAAGATAAAATGTCTATAATGTCCCTAAAATTCTTAAGATGTTGTATGAAATAATTTTGACCTTTTTAATATAAGTAACATGCTAAACAAATAAATTATCACAATTAACATGGTTTTTCGCTAAATAAGTGTAAACATGTTTTTTGTCAACACATCTTTGACCTACGAGGCGAGAATATCTAAGTTCCTCCCGGTCTACCAAACACACCCTCAATAACGAAGAACAAAAATAAATCACAGCAACATGGGGCACATGATTTAATGTGGAAAACTACTCTAACAAAGAGAGAAAAACCACGGATGCTAGCCAGCAAAACTTCACTATATGGAGAGTGTTTACACAACACGTAAGATTATCTCAAATGCGACTTATCCCAGACGGTGGCTTATAAGGTATATATAATGGTGTCCCCCTCCCCCGCACCGCGAGGTGTCCCTTTGGTCACGGTTGTTCGGTTTTGCATAGGGAATTTCAAATTTATCCGGTACTACGAACACATCAAGGTAGAGATATGAAGGATATTGGGCCAGTGGATATCAAGGTACCATGACCCACCTACTGCTGAGACTCTCATGAAGGCAAACCTCTTCGAGAGGAATGGCACTGTACCATCTTGGCAAGAACTCTCCAGAAGAAAGCTCCTTAGGGAACACCTCCACCAAGGTCTCTTGAGAAGAAAATGCCACCTCGCCAAGGGATCGCGTGGATCACACTTAGGTGACATTGCCTTCGTGCTGAGGAAGAGAGGGGATCACTGATCTACCCCTCTCATGAGGAAGGCATCTTCTTCCTCCCCAAGCCAGGAGTGGCCGACATGACTTGCACTAGGTAGGGACCACCCCCCCTTTCTGGTACTAGAGGAGCATGTAGGAGACAGAAGGCAAGACGCCCACGGCACCCAGTGGTGGACTAGATACACATGATAGGACAACTATGTCCTACCTGCCCCCACCTTGATCGCCATGAGGGAACCGTTCCCGCCCTAAAGCAGGAAGAGGACCAGTGCGCCTATAAAAGGGGGGGGGGGGAAGGTAGAACCTCACAAAGGGGAATATTCTTCTACCTCTGGAACCCTAGCTTTCTCCTAGCTAGGAACCCTAGATCTGATCGCCCTTGTACTATAAGCCTCTCCAAGCAGTGCAAGCAATATAGACATGCAAAAGTAGGGGTTTACACCGGATGGTGGCCTGAACCTAGGTAAACTCTTTGTGTCCCCTATCGTGCTTTCTTTGCTATTTCCTCGTCAGGCTTCGGGAAGATTTGTGGAGATCGTCGTGTTTAGCCCCAGTGTTAGATTCCATCCTACTTCGAGAGATACCCTGTAGGGAAAATCTTCGACATTTTGCGTGCCAGGTAGGGGGCTGAGGCGCATCTCCCACTCCTTCACCACCATGGATAGGTTAACTGGCTAGGAGTGGGCCTGTCGTCGCCCCATCACCGGCCCTACAAAAACAAGTTAGATGGCTCCAATTTATCTTTGCATGTTTTACGCGTCTTAGGGCTTTTGAAGATAGAACCGTTCACACCTACGAACATAAAACCACAACGGTGACAAACAAATTATTAGCAACATGTTGTACATTAGATCTTAACTATAGTGGGAGAGATAGACACATGCAAGCCACTTATGCAAAAATGGTTGCATGTAAAGCGTCGAACATGTCTCATATGCAAGGACATGTAAAGTTAGTTTGGGCCGCTTCATCCTACTATGCCACTAAGATCCAAAATACACAAAGGAAGCAATAACATGATCATCAACGCCCACATACTATATGTGTTCTACTCATACAGAACATCTACACATAGACATGACTCTGATACCATTGAAAGTTCGCAATATAGAAAAAAATCCTACGATATGAACACCAAAGGTGCCAAAATATAAACTAGGATACGCATGTAACGAGTAATAGGTCATCCAAAAAAACTTACACTCGAAGTCCGAAAAGCTTTTAACGAGATATGATCTCGTCGATGATGTAGACGATCACTTGCCGATCTCAAGATCAAGTACATGATTGATGCAACCCGGCATCGCCTCCGTGCTCGGTCACACCTACAGCTTGAAGATCACTCACGTACCCTCGATCCAACGGGGCAGCAGAAGCAGTAGATCCACCGGATAAAAATACTTAGCCATGACTCACGCTAATTCGAAAGACAATGGGAGGGGAGAGAGAGAGAAGCTTGTACTAGAGTGTGTGGAGGAGAGGAGCACCCACCCCACCTTATATAGGGGAGGGTCAGCCCCCATGGGGCGGCCACCATGGGTGCCCCCACCTCTCCCTCCATCATGTGGGTAGAGGCTCAACTCATCCCACTCATCTCCCATTTAATTCTAGTGGACTCTCCACTCAAAATTCCCATTAATAAATAAATAACAATTTTTATTTCAGAATTTTAATATTTGTTAATTTTTTAATTAACAAACATTAACAATTATCCCCTTGGTCTATTCTGATATCCCTGAAAAAAATCTAGTGTTTCTCGAAATAGTCCTCGAAAGAATTTTGATACTTGCTAAACTTTTCTCCAACATATATTATCTACTCAAATGCGTTGACGAGGCTTAAGTGTGTCACCCTACGGGTCGTGAATAATGCAGACATGACCGAGACACCTCTCTGATCAATAGTCAACATCGGGACCTGGAGATCCATAATGAATTTCACATATTCAATGGTGAATCTTGTGATCGTGTGAACCATTAACGTCGTAACTAATTCCTTTTGTCTCGCGATATTTTACTTGTCCGAGGTCCGATCATCGGTATCAACCATACCTAGTTCGATCTCGTACCTATAAGTACTCTTTACTCATTCCATGATGTGACATCCTTGTGAACTAGTCACATGCTTGCAAGCAGTGTTGACGTGATATCACTGAGAGGGCCTAGAGTATATCTCTCCATCATCTGGATGGAAAAATCTCACTCTTAATCCATGAGCCTCAACTAATAATTTCAGAGTATCCAACGACAACTTTATAGTCACCCTATTATGGTGTGATGTTTGATGCCATCTAAGCACTCCTCCGGATTTAGTGATTTACATGATATCATGGCCTGAAGATTAGGGTTACTTCATATGTTTTTGATACAGTAATGTAAACTTAATGACTTGATTATATTGCTACACTTACTTTGGGTGTATGTTCATCACATCATTCTCCTATTGACATGATCACGTTATTAAGAACATCCAATGTTCATGAGCAGAAAACCTTGATCATCAGTTAATCAATGAGCTAGTTAAATGAGAGGCATTACTAGTTTACTACGAACTCTTGTTTGTTTATTACACACATGTATTAACGTTTCTGGTTAATACAATTCTATCTTGAGAAATAAACCTCAATCATCAACATGGAATAACATGATAACCATTTTATTATTGCCTCTCAAGCATATTCCCTTCAGCTGGTAGCCTTCCTCCTCGGCCGTGTGGGATGTGATGAGGTGGTGGTTTGGAGACGTGGCATGGTGGGTCACCCTGTTGGCCTCTGGCCAGATCTTAAGATAGTGGCTCATAATAGGGTTATTCCCATCCGGCTAGCTTTGGATCCTTCCTTGACGGATCTGCATCTTCATCGGGGTGGTGATGCTGGGGGGTTTGGCCCGGGGAAAACCGTTGACCGGCGGTGGATGTCACGATGATGATAGTGCTTAGGGCGCTTCTCCTTGGAGGTGACGCCGATGTCCAATCCCCATCCCTTTCCTCCCACTCTCCCGGGTGAAAATCCTAAATCCTTTGGTTGGGGCGGTGTTACTATTCAGGATATGCATAATAGGTAATACCATAGTGAAAGTGCATGTGTGCTCCCATGTGTGGTTTTGGTAATTAATGACAATCTTTATGGACTTATGTTTGCATTGAGTTTTACTTGTAGGATTTGTCCATAGGCAATGCTTGAACCATATGTTGGCTTCAAGATTGGGAGAAGAAGAAAGTGAAGAGGATCAAATGATGACCAAGGTGTTCAAGGAGTGATCCAAAGATTGGTCATGTGAGAGTTGAGCCTATGGCAAGTGTGTATTGAAGAATAAAGTTGGAGTGGTATCTATTATGTACCTTCAAGACACCAACATAGTGAAGAGAGAAGAAATGATGTGCAAGTTCAAGATGAGCCATCTCAAAGAGATCATTTGCTTGAAGCTTGCCATCCTATGGTGAGAATGTATATGGGAATATGATATGCCCAAAAGAGAAGCTCTACCATACTGGAGTATGGGGGAGCAATTTGCAAATCTTCACCAAGCCAACACAATCAAGAAAGGTGTTCCATCTTGAGGTGGAGAAGATCGTCATCATCAAGCTCAAGTGGAATATGCGCAAGGCAAAGGTATGTTCTTGATAGGGTTTCCTTCTTACCGGTCTCGTGGTGTTAGTTGGAGAGACTGGTTTATAGGGTAGATAACCGTACTATCAAGAGTGGCTCTTGAGTGAGTAACTCGATCATATCTTTCAGATAGATATCAAACCTTTGCATTCTTAGCATCATCTTTCTTGGTTATTATTTGGATCTTATCCATGTGAGGTTTTAGAGCTTGTGGTAATATTCATAACAAGATCTAGTTCATTGATGACCCACAAGTATAGGGGGTGTATCGCAGTATTTTCGAGGGAAGTGAAACCCAATTTATTGATTCGACACAAGGGGAGCCAAAGAATATTTATCAGCCTTAACAACTGAGTTGTCAATTCAGCTGCACCTGGAAACAATCTTGCTCACAGCAGTTTATCAATAGCAACAGTTTTATAGTAGGAATAGTAAAGTAACAGTAGTATCAAAGTAAAGACAACAGTAAATAGTGGGACTCGAGTGCGGTAGGCATAGGGATGGATGGACGGGCGTTGCATGGACAAGACAATCCACATAACAATCAGAACATAGGGCAATTGCAGATAAATAAGATAAAGCATCCAACTACTAGAAAATCCTAGGCATGTGTTCCATATATAGTCATACGTGCTCGCAATGAGAACTTGCACAACATCTTTTGTCCTGCCAGCCCGTTTGCAGCGGGGCCTCTAGGGAACTACTGGCAATTAAGGTGCTCCTTTTAATAGAGCACCAGAGCAAAGCATTAACACTCCGTGAACACATGTGATCCTCACATCAAAGCCATTCCCTTCCGGTTATCCCGATTTCTGTCACTTCAGGGCCATTGGTTCCGGACAACAACGTGTGTATACAACTTGCAGATAAGACCAAAAACAATACTATCATAATGAATCAATAACATGTTCAGATCTGAAATCATGGCACTCGGGCCCTAGTGACAAGCATTAAGCACAACAAGTCGCAACAAAGTCATAAAGCACTAATAGAAGATACTAGGCACCATGCCCTAACAATGTGATGCCATTACATGAACGATCTCATCCAATCCCTACCACCCCCATAGCCTACAGCGGGGGATTACTCACTCATAGATGGGGGAAACATGGATGGTCGATGGAGATGATGTTGGAGATCGATGGACATGGCTCCGGGGGCACTTCCCCGTCCCGACAGGGTGTCGGAACAGAGACTTTCTGTCCCCCGAATCTCCCCTTCGGTGGTGGTGGCGCTGCGGAACTTTTTCTAGAAAAACGTCGAACCCCCCTTGGTTTTTAGGTCAGAAGGCTTCTTATAGGCGAAGAGGGAGACCGAGGGGGTGCCTGGGGCCACCACACCATGCCCTGGCGTGGCCAGGCCCAACCCGCAACTGGGGGGGGGGGGGTGGCCAGCCCCTGACCCTCCTCCGTCTCGTATTCTGGCTCCGTGAGTCTTCTGGAAAAATAGGCACTTTGGCTTTTGTCCCGTCCAATTCCGAGAATATTCATTTTCTAACTTTCGTGGAATCAAAAACAGCAGAAAACAGGCAGCTGGCACTGTGGCTCTTGTTAATAGGTTAGTCCAAGAAATCATATGAAAAGTACTACAAAGTGTGGACAAAACACAAGAAAGTGGATAAAACCAAGCATGGAGCATCGAAAATTATAGATACATTTGCAATGTATCAACATCCCCAAGCTTAACTCCTGCTCGTCCTCGAGTAGGTAAGTGATAAAAAGAAAGAATAATTTTTAAGGTGACACGCACCATCATAAACTTGATCAAAGTATTTGTAAACATTCAAAGCTGGGATCATAGCACTTCAATTATAACATGAAAGACAAAGTTCTAGCAATAAGACAAAGAAACTATGATGCAACATGAAAAGGCACAAACAAAAGATTCATGAATAACAATGCCTTGCAAGACGTTTGTTTGTTTCACATAAAGAAAACATAGCATAGTGGCATTCAACTTGTCCCTCATAGAGTAGCAAACATAAATTCCCAGGACACCTTCAAAGTTTACAAGAGTGACTAGATACAAATAGTTTAAAACAAGCAATATCAAGGTATGCTTCAATCAACAAGTCTTGGGACAATGCACATAGAACTAAGAATGGCCACTATGCTCTCAAGAAAGTGCTCATAGAATGTGTGGAGACTCAACAAGGAAATGAACATGTTTTGAAAATTTTGAAAGGCTTCCAAATGCTGAAAGTATGGTACTCATTAGCTTTGAGCTCTCATTGCCCCTATCATAAGCATCTTTAAGTGGTTAAGGTTAAAGTGACACAACTAAGAGGATATGCTTGACAAGTTATAAATCAAAGTCTCATGCCCCTTACTTACGAAGACCGATCCTCATGCTACTCAACTTCAGTCACGAGTAAGCTCTTGTGATTGTAAGTATATACGTATCATAGTGACCCGCCAATGGGGTACCCCTTGCACATGATACAGGAGCTATCCCATAATCAAAATGACAAGGCAAGCAGACAATGAGCATCTCAGCGATCTTTTTATTTATTATGTGCATAGATTTTTATTGAGGATGCTTCATAGAATGCTCATTATGGTTATGTTGAAAGTTTCCACCATGATTAGGCATGGCTTAGGCTAGCGTCCCAGGCGTTTCTCTAACATACATACAAACTCCATGATCTTACAAGTTCCACTTTTATTTCACACCGCTTGGGATCCGTAAGTAAAAGAACATGATATCAACGGGGTACAAGTACCAATGCAATGTTGAAAGCGTTCCCCATGATACATGGTTCTGCTAACTTCAACTTATAAAGCGCAAGCATATACGCAACAAAGAAGGACGCAATGGTTCAGGTTTATTAAGTGCAAGAAAATAGTGTGCCATCAAGTTCGTGAGAGCTTTACTAACTAACTTTCTCATAACAAGCAAACATTTTATTCGGAAGAAAACAAGGCATATTGAATATGCACAGAAGTATCAAATGATGCTAATAGGTAGGTATGGTGGACACTTTGGCAATATTTGGTTTTAGGGAGTTGGAAACATGAGTAAAACATACTCAGTGAAGGTGAAGGCTAGCACAAGTAAGGGAGCGACAAACGAGAGAGCAATAATGGCCATAATCATGCATCGCGACAAAACATCATTGATCAAAGCATAAAGTGATACTACAAGTTGAAAACTAAAGGATCATAAAGGACTATGGTGACTTGATATAGTCATAACATGGTGTGAACATGTGCCAAATCAACCCAAATAAAGCATCAAAGGAGAATACCACTATACTATGCTTTAATATGCTAAAACAACGCATGATTCATCCAAGGCACATTAAACAATCTCAATTGTTTATAACAAGTCATGCTACAGAAAAGAATACTAAGCATAAAGCCAAAACAATATCAAGCATGGCATGACAAAGCATAGGCCACAGTCAAAAACAAGCCCTCTTTACCACTTAAGCATGAGCTTTCCTACTCTTTTCCAAACCAAACCAAACTATTTGAACACCAATATATGAAAGAGGAGGTCAAACAAATTTATTCATAAAACTAAGAAAACAAAGCAAACAAAAACCAAAAAAAAAACGAAAAAAGAAGACGCTCCAAGAACAACACAACTGTGCATGAAACAATAAAAATGAAGCGTTTGGAAGAAACCTGAGATTTTTATTGATGAAGAAGGGGATGCCTTGCGCATCCCCAAGCTTTGACGCTTGTACTTCTTGGATATTTCTTGGGGTGACACGCGTGGCATCTCCAAGCTTGAGCTTTAGTCCATCCTTCATCTCATTACTCATTCCTTCCATACACCTGAAAATTTTCCTTCATACAAAACTTCACACAATCTTTATTAGCAACATTAGTGCACTCAAGATAAATAAGTCTTAAGGTTCAGTTCTAACACCAAATAAACTTACATTAGAACACTAGCTACTGTAGCACTTCCCTCAAAAATCTCAATTCCCCAAAAGAACTCAAAAAGGAACCAACAAGAAGCAAATGCAGAAAATGGCAGAAATCTGTCAAAACAGACCAGCAGGTAAATACGAATTTTTTCTAAGACCTTATGTTGCTCAAATCAAAAAGTGTTGAACTAACGAAAGTTAGATAACAACCTGGGGCAGAAGCACAAAAAATTACAGCTCAATCCGACATACAGAGCTCTCTCACGAATTTTTACGGTGAAGTACAAAAATCTGTTTCGGGTCAACAACTTTTACAATCATTACTTCTCTCTCATTAGAAATAGTCTTGATGACCGGCAACGGCAACGGCGCCAGAAAATAGTCTTGATGACCCACAAGTATAGGGGGTGTATCACAGTATTTTTGAGGGAAGTGAAACCCAATTTATTGATTCGACACAAGGGGAGCCAAAGAATATTTATCAGCCTTAACAATTGAGTTGTCAATTCAGCTACACCTGGAAACAATCTTGCTCATAGAAGTTTATCAGTAGCAACAGTTTTGTAGTAGGAATAGTAAAGTAACAGCAGTAGCAAAGTAAAGACAGCAGTAAACAGTGGGATTCAAGTGCGGTAGGCATAGGGATGGATGGACGGGCGTTGCATAGACAAGACAATCCACATAGCAATCAGAACATAGGGCAATTGCAGATAAATAAGATAAATCATCCAAGTACTAGACAATCCTAGGCATGTGTTCCATGTATAGTCATACGTGCTCGCAATGAGAACTTGCACAACATCTTTTGTCCTGCCAGCCCGTTTGCAGCGGGGCCTCTAGGGAACTACTAGCAATTAGGGTGCTCCTTTTAATAGAGCACCGGAGCAAAGCATTAACACTCCGTGAACACATGTGATCCTCACATCAAAGCCATTCCCTTCCGGTTATCCCGATTTCTGTCACTTCAGGGCCATTGGTTCCGGACAACAACGTGTGTATACAACTTGCAGATAAGACCAAAAACAATACTATCATAATGAATCAATAACATGTTTAGATCTGAAATCATGGCACTCGGGCCCTAGTGACAAGCATTAAGCACAACAAGTCGCAACAAAGTCATAAAGCACTAATAGAAGATACTAGGCACCATGCCCTAACAATCTGATGCCATTACATGAACGATCTCATCCAATCCCTACTATCCCCATAGCCTATAGCGGGGGATTACTCACTCATAGATGGGGGAAACATGGATGGTCGATGGAGATGATGGTGGAGATCGATGGAGATGGCTCCGGGGGCACTTCCCCATCTCGACAGGGTGTCGGAACAGAGACTTTCTGTCCCCCGAATCTCCCCTTTGGTGGTGGCGGCACTGCGGAACTTTTTCTAGAAAAATGTCGAACCCCCTTGGTTTTTAGGTCAGAAGGCTTCTTATAGGCGAAGAGGGAGACCGAGGGGGTGCCTGGGGCCACCACACCATGCCCTGGCGCGGCTAGGCCCTGCCCGCGCCTAGGAGGGGGGGTGTGGCCATCCCCTGGCCCTCCTCCGTCTCATATTATGGCTCCTGGAGTCTTCTGAAAAAATAGGCACTTTGGCTTTTGTCCCGTCCAATTCCGAGAATATTCATTTTCTGACTTTCCTGGAACTAAAAACAGCAGAAAACTGGCAGCTGGCACTGTGGCTCTTGTTAATAGGTTAGTCCAAGAAATCATATGAAAAGTAGTCCAAAGTGTGGACAAAACACAAGAAAGTGGATAAAACCAAGCATGGATCATCAAAAATTATAGATACATTTGCAATGTATCATTCACCGAAAACGGATTTCATATGCATTCTCTATTGCGTTTTCGATGTTGGAGGTTTTACCGGTTCGTCTTTTTGAGAGAGATCAAACCTTTCGTAATTTGGTTCTATCCTACCTTGCTGTACTATAATGTTTTTCTGTATGATCTTGTAGAGCTTATTGTGCTCTTTAAAACGATCCTAAGATCATCAAAATCGGAGTCCGGATGCAAAAGTTATGGCTGTTTTCGTATTGGTATTTCTGCTAGTTTTTGTAAGACCGGAGATTCCGGACTAAATCTCGGGTCTGTCTCCGGACCGCGTATAGACTGTCCTTCAGTTTGTCCCCGTTTTTCCTGGGTACACTGCTCCGGACTGGGCGATTCCTGGGCCTAACGGTTGGATTTCTAGGGACCTATTTAAGGGACCCTTCTTCCCCAATGGTTCCCCAACCTTCCTTGGAAGTTTTCCCCTCCATTGTTGATCTTCTTGAGCTTGCTATCCCTCAATCCCTCCTATGATTCTTTCATATTCTTGAGGGATTTGAAATAGGAGATCTAGATCTACAACTCCACCAATCAATCTCTCCTCTAAGTGAGGGGAACATCTTGGGATCTTGATCTTAGAGTCTTTTGTAGAAGTCCTCCATTGTTCTTCATCTCTTATGCCTCCATAAGCTTTTGTAGCTTTGGTAGAATTTGGGAGAGAAGGACTTGAGCACTTCTTGTGTTCTTGCCATTGCATTAGGTGCATCGGTTTTAGTTCTCTACGGAGGATTTGGTTGGTGAAAGTCAGAAGATTTTATCTCTTGGCTTCTTGGAACCCTAGACAATTTAGTTGTTTTGCAGGTTTGTGGATTACTTGGGGCCTCCAATTAAGTTGTGGAGCTTTCCCCAAGTTTGTTTGTTGGGAGCCTCCAATTGAGTTATGGAGAAGTGCCTCAACCTTGTGAGAGGTTTCGGATTGCCACCGACAAGTGCACCGATAGTGGAAGTGTGGATCGATCCCATTGGGGTGAGATTCATAGGAGAACAAGGGAGGCCTTTTGTGGCGTTGGTGGTTTGAAACCACCCCCTCTCCAAATGAGACGTACTCCATTGTTGGGAGGAACTCATTAAAACATCATCGTCTCCGCGTGCCTTGGTTATCTCTATACCCGAGCTATTACTTATGCAACTTACTTTGTGATAGCCTTTGTGCTTGAAGTCTATATCTTGCTATCACATAGTTGCTTGTCTTGCTTAGCATAAGTTGTTGGTGCACATAGGTGAACCCTAGTTGTTCTAGGTTTTGTGCTTGACAAAGTAAACACTAGTTTAATTCTGCCTTTGTTGAGCCCCTCCTGTAAAAGTTTTAAACCGCCTGTTCACCCCCTCTAGGCGACATCCGTGATCTTTTAATTGGTACCAGAGCCCGGTCTCTCATTTTAGGCTTCACGGCCTTGAGAGTAAAGATGTAGACTAGAGGATTAGTGCATAATGACATGTTGTCGTTGTATTGGGAACGACAGTACCTAAAAAGGTTAGATAGAGGTGTGGGGACTAGCAGGGAAGCTCTCGACGGCGTCCACATGCGGGATTGGGTATGAGCTAGTGTAGCGAGACAGACGAAGTACCCAGGTTCGGAGCCCTCGTGATGAGGTAAAGCTCTTACTCCTACCGATCTGACTATGAGTGGTATACGGGCTAAAATTGCGCCTCGAGCTGTACGCGCTAGCTACTGCCTTAAATGCAATGAGACCAACCCTCTATCTGTCTAACTAAGCTAGTGGGCGTGCTCTACATGTGGGAGCTAGCAGAGAGAGCTAGCTCCCTAGGAGGTGATCGATCCATGGCTCTCCATCCTCGTGAGTGAGGCCCTCCCTTGGTGCCTTATAAAGGTGGCCCAAGGGATAAAGGTGGGACCCACTGGCCTAACTTCTACTATTGCATGTTTCATGCATGATGTAGGCAAAAGTGGCACACTAGTGCATACATCATCTGAGCATGGTCTTGGTCTTGTCCATTGTCTTCTCACTGTCTAGTCCTTGTCCTTCTGCTTGTCCTCCTGTATGTGAGCTCCTTGCTTTCTAGCTGCTACACGTCGCTAGGATTCGATGGCCTGAGGTTAATCGGCAGAGAGCAGCGGTATGCAGCAGTCGAGGCCCCCGCCTCCCGATCGAGCCGTCCTGGGAGGAACTGACCGATCCGGCCACTCCCTAGCGACCTGCGGGCATGATGACCCACAAGTATAGGGGGGTGTATCGCAGTATTTTCGATAAGTAAGAGTGTCGAAGCCAACGAGGAGCAGAAGGTGCTGGCTAGTGGTATGGATCAGGAATTCTCTCCAAATACTTAGCAAACGGATTTTTAGGGTTTTTTGATAAAGCAAGTAAATAAAGTACGAATAAATAAGAGACAATAGGAATAAATGCAGCAAGTGGCCCAATCCTTTATTCAGCAAAGGACAAGCCGGTTGTATTACTTAAGATGACCAAGCGTTCTCGAGGACACATGGGAAGACTGTCAAGTGCTTTCGCTTCATATAGTTGATTAATCTTCTTTAGCTTGCGAAGTGTTGTGTGGGTGAACCTGTGCTAATGTACCAACCTTCCTAGGACTAATACATACTTGTGATTATACCCCTTGCAAACATCCATAAGTATAAGAAAGTAATTAAGGTAGAAACCTAACCACAACTTTAAACTCTAAGACCCTGACGTCCCTTGTGCAATGGTTTCCTAATGGGGGTTTAGGTTTCTGTCACTCCGGCAACCCCTACGATTAGTAGCCAAATACAAAATGCATTCCCCTAGGTCCATATAGGTGAAGTGTCATGTAGTCGACGTTCACATGACACCACTAGAAGAAGTACACCACAACTTAAATATCAAACTATTGAATCTTTCTCAACACAATTCCACTACTAACAACATGACTTCTCCCATGTCCTCAAGAACAAAACGAACTACTCACAAGACATCATATGGATCATGATCAGAGATGAAATAATGATGTATAACAATCTGAACATAAACGATAATTCAATGGTTCACTCAATAGCATCAACTACAAAGAGTAATCAACACCCGGAAAGTTTCCCCTAAGAACTATGCAAGATTCAACCCAATTGTTACAGCAATATTGAAATGGTGATGAGGGTGCTGATGGTGATGATGGTGGTGATGATGATGATGATCGCGATGAAGTCCATCTTGATGGTGGTGTTGATGGCGACGATCTCCCCTCTCCAGGAAGGAATTCCCCCTGCAGAAATCTGTCTGCCGGAGAGATCTTTCTCTCTTGGTGTTTTCCGCCCCGCAGAGGCGGTGGAATCTTTCTGTGGTCGCTCCCCGAGTATTAGGGTTTCGAGAGGATTATATACGCCAGAGGGAGGGGGGGAGCCAGGGTGGACCAGGGCAACCACACCACCTGGTGGCGCGGCCTAGGCTGGCCCGCGCTAGGGGGTGGTGTGGCCCCCCTGTGGCCCATCTCCACTCCTCCTTCTGGCTTCCTTCGTCTTCTAGAAAAATAGGATTTTCCGTATATTTTCCTGGATTTTCTGATCTTCGCGAATTTTGCCTCCAAACAGCACCTGCTCCAAAAGTCATCAACCATGCAAAAACAGATGAAATTACATAAGTATCATCTCTTAATATGAAATATATACCAATGAATAACAGTGAATTATGATATAGAATAGTGATGCAAAATGGACGTATCAACTCACCCCAAGCTTAGACTTCGCTTGTCCCCAAGTGAAACTGAGATCAATAAACATGGCCTCAGGTTTATGGAGTGAAGAGTCGATAAAAGAATACGAACAAGAAGCATCACATTCATCAATACATAGATCATAATAGAAGATAACTCACTATTATATAACTTAACTTGCAATAAGTAAAGGAAACACAATAAAGGTACAAAGAGAGAATCATAATTGGTAATGGCAAAGTTAGCTCTTGGTCGAAGAATAGTTGACAATTTACTGGAGTTCACAAATAACTGATTTTCAATGATAGCTTTCAAAGTAGTAAACACCAAGATAAGAGCAATGTGCAAAACAAGGAACATAAGAAACATGATTGAATAAATCATCATATGAATGAATGAAACACAACAACTCAAAATACTTGCTGAGACAGAAGGGAAATAGGCTGACTCAATTGAAAAGTAAAAGAAAGGCCCTTCACAGAGGGAAGCAGGGATTTCAAGTTTCATAAAGAGCTCCCAAAAATTATGGTATTAACTAGCTTTCAGCTCTCATTGCCCCTATCATAGGCATCTTTAGGTGATTAAGGTTAAAGTGACACAACTAAGAGGATATGCTTGACAAGTTATAAATTGAAGTCCCATGCCCCTTACTTACGAAGACCGAACCTCATGCTACTCAACTTCAGTCATGAGTAAGCTCTTGTCATTGTAAATACATGTGTATCATCGAGAACCGCCAACGAGGTACCCCTTGCACATGATACAGGAGCTATCCCATAATCAAAATGACAAGGCAAGCAGACAATGAGCATCTCAGCGATCTTTTTATTTGCTATTTGCATAGGTTTTTATTGAGGATGCTTCATAGAATGCTCACTATAGTTACGCTGCAAGTTTCCACCATGATTAGGCATGGCTTAGGCTAGCGGCCTAGGCGTTTCTCTAACACACATATAAACTCCATGATCTTACAAGTTCCCCTTTTATTTCACACCGCCGGGATCCATAGGCTAAAGAATCATGATATCAACTAGGTACAAAGTACCAGTGCAATGTTGAAAGCGTTCCCCATGATACATGGTTCTGCTAACATCAACTCATAAAGCGCAAGCATATACACAACAAAGAAGGACCCAGTGGTTCAAGTTTATTAAGTGCAAGAAAGTAAAGTGTGCCATCAAGTTTGTGAGAGCTTTAATCACTAATTTCACATAACAAGTTTAATTTGGAAGGTAGATAAAAACAAGAATTTACTTGGTATAGCAATAGTGCTAATAGGTAGGTATGGTGGACACAAATGGCATAGGTTTTAGTTTAAGGATTGGATGCACGAGAAGAGTTCCCTCTCAGTACAGGTTTTTGGCTAGCAAGGCTGGGTAGCAAGTATAAGAGTTGAAGGTGACAAACAAACATACAAGTGATAAAAACAAACATGCAATCTTCCTTGGAAGCACAAAAGATCTTAACCAGAGAATACTAAACTTATGAGCAAATCAAGAAAGAAAGATGACGAAATTATATTTCTTTAGAGTACTTTTATCTTTTCATTCAACTCTCAAAAATAGGGTTGCTACTAACCAAGCCAGGTTTGCCAAAACCAACTAAATTAACTCAATGATCCCAAAGTGATACCAATACTAACAACAAGATCAATCATATAACCATGAATTGAAAACTAATATAAGATATGCAAAAGAGTAAATGATAGAACTTATTAATATTCCATAACGACAACTCACACCACGGGATACATATCTAACGAGAGAGGGGACACTTCCAAAATGCAAACCATCCTACATGATAACTTCTCTATTCATGATATGACTCTACTAGAAAGGTAATAAGATAGAAGATAGTGATGTGATACCGCGACACTCCCCCAAGCTTGGAACAAGCCAAGGGGGTGCCAAACCTGATGACAAATTACTCCTTCAGTGGTGGTGGTATTCTCTCGGTTGGCGCGAGGAAATCTTCCAGCATCTTGCGAAGCCTGTTATTCTCCTCTTGAAGCATATCCACCTTCCTCCTCAAGACTCAGTACTTGTCGCAGAACTCATCAGTGATTCGTAGAGCTTCCACTGCTGCAGGGCAAGAACTGAGATCTAGAGTTGGAGGTATCATCCCCTTCATGCCTGCTGTCATGTCCTTTACTTCTCCCCTGCCGTTCCGATCCATGTCTTCGCGCCTAGTTGCGATCCTTTCTTCTTCCACCCATCCTACGAAGGTCCTCTGCTCAAGATTGTGATGGAGCTCGCGACGGTGTCGCAGCTCGTAATCCTTTGAAGATGAACCCCTGAACGACATCTGAACAAAAAAGACCAAAAAAAAACACGACGAGAACACTATATACGAACCTTGGGGGATTCGGGGGATTATATATTACGAAGTTTCATAACAAAAGGAAGGTACTGGGAGAAAACGGGTCAGAGACGGAGTCCGGAGTGGCCACACCACCTGGTGGCGCGACCAGGGGTGGGCCCGTGCCACAGGGTGGTGTGATCCACCCTGGCTCCATTTCCGTCCATCTTTCGCTTCATAGCTTTCCTTGTTGGATAAAAACTGCAAAAATATAATTGGACAGATCTTTCGCGGAACTTTTCTTACCAGAACTATTACCTATTCAAAAACGAACTCTGCAGGTCTCTGAATTTTGTATTTAGTAGATTCTTCCGGAGTCACCACTTGAATAACATCAATATCTTCATCTTCATACACTTATTGCTTGAGTCATGAAACCTTTCACTTTCTTATTACACCATTATCTCCACAAACCTGCAAATTTCTTTCACACAAAACTTCACACAGTTCTCATTAGCAACATTAGTATAAGTAAAGTGATAAAACCTTTTGAGTCCAATTTCAACTGAAAACCATCAAAACATAAGCTACTGTATCAACTCCTTCCGAAAACCCAAAAATAATTCAAAAAGGAAATCGATTAAAGAAGCAAATGCAAGAATGGCAAAATCTGTCAAAACAGACCAGCAGGTAAAGATCAATTTTTTATAAAATCTTGTGTTAATCAAATCAAAAAGTGCAAAACTAAATAAAGTTAAATAACTACCTGGGGCAAAAGAACAAAAAATTACAGCTCAATCTAATAGACAGAGATCTCTCATGAATTTTTACGGTGAAGCACAAAAATCTGTTTCGGGACAGCAACTTCCCCAAATCTTACTTCTCTCTCTTTAGAGGTTGATCTTGACACAAAAACCAAACAAAAAAGGATAAGGAGAGGTTATTACTGAAGTAATAACTTCCAAGACTCAAAGAAACAAAAACAAACTGAAAGCAAAAATAAATCGGGTTGTCTCCCAAAAAGCTCTTTCTTTATAGCCATTAAGATGGGCATGATAATTTTGAAGATGCTCACATAGGAATATGAATTGAAGTGAAAGAGAGCATTAAGAAGAAAAAGTACACACGTTTAAGTCTAACCCACTTCCTATGCAACGGAATTTTGTAAACAAACAAGTTATTGAAACCAGAGGCTACTAGCATAGGAAGGCAAAAGAAGTGCAACATAAAAACTTTCAGCATAAAACGAGGAAACTTGATATTATTGAGATACATAAGAACACCTTTTCCTCTCTCATAGTAACTTTCAGTATCATGCATAAACTTAACAATATAACTATCACAAGGACCATCGTAACAATGATCACTTATTCTAACAGAAAACACAGGAATACTAGTTCTCATAACGCTACTTTGTGAAACAATAGGTATCCTTACCAAGGATAGTGTGTCCCTCTTCTACATATTTAGTGACAAAGTCTTTCACATTTGCTATTATAGGTTCATCATCCATTTTTTTATCAGGTTCAACAGCTTTATTTGTACTTTCATTAACCATACTAGCTATCATAGAATGTTCCTTTATCTTAACTGGGAAAGGGATTTTCTCAATGTAAGGTTCAGGTAAAGCATGATTAGAAGTATAAACTTCAGTATTTCTTGCAGGAACACACTTAGCAATATCTTTATAAGGTTCATGATACTTATTCCACTTCTTTTTAGGCACTTCAATGTAGGAAGCAAAAGCCTTAAAATAAGAAGCAATAGCTTGAGAGTCTAGACCATAAGCATTTTTAATATTTTGAAAGTCATCAGTTCCCATAAAAGATTCAATGCATTCATAATCATAATTTATACCTGACTTTCTACCTTTGTCATTCTCCCAAGCTTCAACATTGTCTTGAATACGGTCCAGAAGATCCCATTTAACTTCTTCTTCCATGCGAGTGAATGATCCAGCACAAGAAGCATCCAATAAATCCTTATCATGAAGAGGAAGACTTGCATAAAAGTTATTGATAATAATATTGTTGGGGAGCTCATGAATGGGACATTTGAGCATTAGTAACTTCAATCTCCTCCAAGCTTGAGCTGTACTCTCTCCATCAAGAGGCCCAAAGTTGTATATTTGATTTCGATCTTTATAAATCTCACTAGGAGGATAAAACTTTGAATAAAAGAGAGGCACTATTTCCTCCCATTCAAGAGCTTGACCATTCTTCAATAGCTTATACCATTCCTCAGCTCTTCCTTTCAGTGATAATGAGAATAACTTCTTCTTAACTTGATCTGTTGTAATACCTCCAAGTTTTATCCTCCTAGTGAGATAATAATATTGTTGGGGAGCTCATGAATGGGACATTTGAGCATTAGTAACTTCAATCTCCTCCAAGCTTGAGCTGTACTCTCTCCATCAAGAGGCCCAAAGTTGTATATTTGATTCCGATCTTTATAAATCTCACTAGGAGGATAAAACTTTGAATAAAAGAGAGGCACTATTTCCTCCCATTCAAGAGCTTGGCCATTCTTCAATAGCTTATACCATTCCTCAGCTCTTCCTTTCAGTGATAATGAGAATAACTTCTTCTTAACTTGATCTGTTGTAATACCTGCACACTTGAACAACCCGCATAATTCGTGTATAAAGAGTAAATGATCACCGGGATGGACAGTTCCATCCCCAACATAGTAGTTATCCATAACACGATCAATAATTCTTGTAGGTATTTTAAAAGCATCATTCTCAGTAGGTGGTGGTTCATCTACTACCTTAGCAGTGGTAGTAGCATTACGAAATAAGAAACTCAGCGAATTATCCATAACGAAAATGAAGCAACTAATAGAAGTAAACAATACTCACAGTAGAAGTTTCCTTTACCAGTTCCACTCTCCAATAGAGCTTCACTCCCCGGCAACGATGCCAGAAAATAGTCTTGATGACCCACAAGTATAGGGGTGTATCGCAGTATTTTCGGTAAGTTAGAGTGTCGAACCCAACGAGGAGCAGAAGGTGCTGGCTAGTGGTATGGATTAGGAATTCTCTCCAAATACTTAGCAAACGGATTTTTAGGGTTTTTTGATAAAGCAAGTAAATAAAGTAGGAATAAATAAGAGACAATAGGAATAAACGCAGCAAGTGGCCCAATCCTTTATTCAGCAAAGGACAAGTCGGTTGTATTACTTAAGATGACCAAACGTTCTCGAGGACACATGGGAAGAGTGTCAAGTGCTTTTGCTTCATATAGCTGATTAATCTTCTTTAGCTTGCTAAGTGTTGTGTGGGTGAACCTGTGCTAATGTACCGACCTTCCTAGGACTAATACATACTTGTGATTATACCCCTAGCAAACATCCGTAAGTACAAGAGAGTAATTAAGGTAGAAACCTAACCACAACTTTAAACACTAAGACCCCAACGTCCCTTGTGCAATGGTTTCCTAACGGGGGTTTAGGTTTCTGTCACTCCGGCAACCCCTACGATTAGTAGCCAAATACACAATGTATTCCCCTAGGCTAATATAGGTGAAGTGTCATGTGATACATTGCAAATGTATCTATAATTTTTGATGTTCCATGCTTGGTTTTATCTACTTTCTTATGTTTTGTCCACACTTTGGAGTACTTTCCTCCGTAACCCACCTAAAACCATTTTGAGAGAATCTGGTCCCATATGATTTCTTGGACTAACCTATTAACAAGAGCCCCAGTGCCAGTTGCCTGTTTTCTGCTGTTTTTGGTTCCAGGAAGTCAGAAAATGAATATTCTCGGAATTGGACGGGACAAAAGCCAAAGTTACTATTTTCCCGGAAGACTCACGGAACCAGAAGGAGAGTCGGAGAGGGGCCACAGGGTGGCCACACCCCCTTGGCGCGGGCCAGCCCAGGCCACGCCAGGGCATGGTGTGGGCCCCCTAGCCGCCCACCGACCTTACCTCTTCGCCTATAAGAAGCCTCCCGATGCATAAACCCTAGATCATCAAGCCTCTAGCCACGAAAAGTTCCACAGCGTCGCCGCCACCGAAAAGGAGATTCGGGGGACAGAAAGTCTCTGTTCTGGCACCCTGCCAGGACGAGGAAGTGCCCCCGGAGCCATCTCCATCGATCTCCACCACCATCTCCATCACCATTGCTAATTCCCATGGTGAGGAGGGAGTAGTTCTCTCTCGAGGCTAAGGGTTTTACCGGTAGCTATGTGTTCATCTCTCTCTATGCATGATCTTATTGAGATCATGAGCTTGTAATCTATAGATCTACCTTGCTACTCAAGTGCTTTAATAGATCTCTGTTCTCCCCATGTGTGTGAAGTTGACAGTGTGCACACCATGGTGGCACTTAGGCTAGAGATTACAAATACTTGTTATGAGTTATATTTGGAGTTGGATGTCTCTATGAAATTGTGGTGTTTGTTGGAACCATCTAGTGCTCAAGGTGACAGTGTGGGGTTTTCTAGATGGGAAAGGCTTACTTTGAAGTGTGCTGTTATAGCCCTACCATGGATTAGAGTGTCCAACCGGAGAGTAGTTCAGTATAGTATCATAAAGAAGAATATATTTATATGAGAGTGTTCACTAGTGAAAGTATGATCCCTAGGCCTTGTTTCTAAGCATTGATACACCGTTTGCTACTAGATCTGTTACATGTTTGCTTACTTCCTTCTTTATTTTAGTTTTAATTTAGTCTTTTCCACGCCATCAAATTATTTTCTAGCACCGTTACCACTTATAGTTATCCATACCACTTGTATTTCACTATCTCTTCGCCGAACTAGTGCACCTATACACCTGACAAGTGTATTGGGTGTGTTGGGGACACAAGAGACTTCTTGTATCTTGATTGCCGGGTTGCTTGAGAGGGGATACCTTTGACCACTTCCTCCCTGAGTTCGATAAACCTTGGGTGATCCACTTAAGGGAAAACTTGCTGCTATTCTACAAACCTCTGCACTTGGAGGCCCAACAACTATCTACAAGAATAAAAGTGCGTAGACATCAAGCTATTTTCTGGCGCCGTTGCCGGGGAGGTAAGGTAAAAGGTACTCACATCCTCCGGTGTGAGTGCTCGAAGTTATTTCCTTTAGATTCTGCAATTTTGTCTTTTTGTTTCTTGTTTTCACTAGTTAGGCTTAATGGAAAACAACAACAAAATTAGAGAGCTTTTTAGTCTTTTTCCTAATTTAGAACATGAATTATCTGAAAAGAAAATTAAAGAACCCATGGAACTTTCTTTGCATGCTAATAGCAATGTTATTAGTATGAATCTTTTGAACACCTTTGTTACTAATGCTATGGAAACGTCTAAGCTTGGGGAAGTTAGTTTTTATGAAAATGATCTTTTTAGTTCCCCAACTTTGAAGAAGAAAATTTGCTTTGATGATACTTTATCTCCCATATGTGGTAATTCTAATGATACTTGTGATATGTTAAATCCACATACTGAAAGCATCCCATTTAAAATACCTATAAAAATTGTTGAACGTGTTATGAATAACTGCTATTTTGGAGATGGAACTGTCCATCCTGGTGATCATTTACTCCTTATACATGAATTATGCGAGTTGTTCAAGTGTGCAGGTATTTCAATGAACCAAGTTAAGAGAAAGCTATTCCCTATTTCACTTAAGGGCAAATCAAGGGAGTGGTATGAGCTACTAGATGATCCTCATCATTTAGAGTGGAAGGAACTTGAATCTCTCTTTTACTCTAAATTTTATCCTCCTCATGAAATTCATAAAGATAGGAATTACATTTATAATTTTCATCCTCATGATGGAGAAAGTATTGCCCAAGCATGGGGGAGATTGATGTCACTAATTCTCAAATGTCCCATTCATGAGCTCCCCAGTAATATTGTTATTAATAATTTCTATGCAAGGCTTTCAGGACATTACAAGGACTATCTAGATACTTGTTTAGAGGGATCCTTCACAAGTAAAGAGGTCAAAGCTAAGTGGGATCTTCTTTAAACAATTCAAAGCAATACCGAAGATTGGGATAACAACAAAGGTAAAGAACTAGGAATAAACTATGAGTATGATTGCATTAAGTCTTTTGCTAAAACTGCTGATTTTGAAGAGCTTAGTGCTAAATATGGTCTTGATCCTCAAATTCTTATTGATTGTTTTAGAACCTTTGCTTCTCATATTAATGCTCCTAAAGAAAAATGGGACATGTATCATGAGCCTTTTAAAGATACTTGCATGGAAAATGAAATTGTTATTAATGATAGAAATAAACATGCTCAAACCTCTGAAAGTACTATTTCTTATAAGCATGTTAATTTTTGTGGAATACATAGACCTTGTGAGAATAATCAAATTGAAGAAGAATATTGTATCACCCACAGGAATGAAAAAACTAGAATGTTGTATAGGGCTCTAAATGATCTTGGTAAAAAAGTTTGTGCCCTCTATCCTTTTATTTGTGAACTTTGCTTTGAAGTGGATCATTTCAATTTTCAATGCTCAGGACAAAATAATAGCCCTTCTAATCCAATGAGTACTGCAAGTTTGTATTGTGATGACATGATCACTCCTAATCAGCATGATGAACTTACATTATTTTTGGGGTCTAAAGAGTTATCAAGAAAAACTTCTTTGGTAGATATGAGTGCTTTTGGTATGGATAGTGTCATGCATGGTTGTCATCTTTATTGTGTTGATAATTGCCACACAAATACTTACATACAAAATATCCTGAAAGATGAGAACTTACCAAAATATGACATGACTAATATGTGTTATGGTCTTATTAATGAAAAGGAGGAATCCTCCAAAGTTTCTTCTATTGTCTCTAACAATGAACCAGGGTATATGGAGAAGCTTCCTTTCAAGCCTCTCCCTCCTAAAGAGAAGAAGAAAAAGAAGAAAAGGAGGAGTAAAAGGAGAGAGGAAACTATATTTTCCCTTAAGCATGTTGCTCCTATTATAGTTTTTGATGAGTCTGAACTCGATGATGTTCCTATGCCTATTACCTATAGTAGTGATCATGATTGGGAAAAGCACACTACCTTTCATATTGAAAATCTCTTCGGTACCAATTCTGAAAATGATGATATTAATAATTGCTATACTATTAGTGCTATCCATGATCCTTCCAATGATGATATGTTTACAAATGAACACACTTTGGAGGATAACTATTCTATTGCTTATGATGATACTATACCTCCAATATATGATGATTGCAATGATGAATATGATATTTTCAGTCCACCTACTACTAAGGAGGAAATTAGTTATGATTACAATATGCCTCCTATATTTGATGATTATGGTGATGAAAATAATAATGATAGCTATTTTGTTGAATTTGCTCCCACTACAATCAATAAGAATGACTATGTTTATGTGGGGAGTATTAATTCTTTTATGTATGTGGATCATGATAAGAATGTTTCTTGTGATAGTTATATTGTTAATTTTGTTCATGTTGCTACTGAGAGTTATTATGAGAGAGGGAAACATGGGCTTATGTATCACAACAATATTAAGTTTCCCCTCTTTATGTTAAATTTTTTGAAGTTGCACTTGTTTTGCTTTCCTATGCTTATTGCTTTGTGCTTTCATGACTTGTTTATTTACAAGATTCCTATGGATAGGAAGTGGGTTAGACTTAAATGTGTTTTGAATTTTCTTCTTGATGCTCTCTTTTACTTCAATTTATATTTCTTATGTGAGCATCTTCTCAAACTATCATGCCTAACTTAAAGGCGTTAAAGAAAAGTACTTATTGGGAGATAACCCAAAAGTTTTAGATGAGTCTTGGATGTCATTACTTCAGTAATAACCGCTCCTTATCCTTTTTATTTGCTTTTTGTGCCAAGAGTAACCTCTAATGAGAGCGAAGTAATGATTGGGAAAGTTGCTGTCCCGAAACAGATTTCTCTGCTTGACCGTAAAAATTCGTGTAAAATCTCTGTACGTCCTTTTGAGGCGTGAATTTTTGTGCTTCTGCCCCAGGTTGTTATCTAACTTTCGTTAGTTCAACACTTTTTGATTTGAGCAACTGAAGGTCTTCGAAACAATTCGTCTTTACCTCCTGGTCTGTTTTGACAGATTTCTGCCATTATTTGCATATGCTTCTTGTTGGTTCCTTTTTGAGTTCTTTTGGGTAATTGAGCTTTCTGAGGGAAGTGATACATTAGCTGGTGTTTTAATTAAAGTTTAATTGGTGTTAGAACTGAACCTAAAGATTTATTATCTTGAGTGCACTAATGTTCCTAATAAAGATTGTGTGAAGTTTTGTATGAAGGAAAAATTTCAGGTGTATGGAAGGAATGAGTAATGAGATGAAGGATGGACTAAAGCTCAAGCTTGGTGATGCCACGCGTGTCACCCCAAGAAATATCCAAGAAGTACAAGCGTCAAAGTTTGGGGATGCCCAAGGCACCCCCTTCTTCATCAATAAAAATCCCAGGTTTCTTCCAAACGCTTCATTTTTATTGTTTCATGCACAATTGTGTTGTTCTTGGAGCGTCTTCTTTTTCGTTTTCATTTTGGTTTTTTGTTTGCTTGGTTTTCTTAGTTTTCTGAATAAATTGGTTGGACCCCCTCTTTCATGCATTGGTTTTCAAATAGTTTGGTTTGGAGTGGAAAAGAGTAGGAAAGTTCATGCTTAAGTGGTAAAGAGAGCTTGTTTTTTACTGTGGCCTATGCTTTGTCATGCCATGCTTGATATTGTTTTGGCTTTATGCTTAGTATTATTTGCTGTAGCATGACTTGTTATAAACAATTGAGATTGCTTAATGTGCCTTGGTTGAATCATGCGTTGTTTTAGCATATTAAAGCATAGTATAGTGGTATTCTCCTTTGATGCTTTATTTGGGTTGACTTTGCGCATGCTCACAACATGTTATGACTATCCAAAGTCACCATGGCCTTGATGATCCTTTAGTTTTCAACTTGTAGTATCACTTTATGCTTTGATCAATGATGTTTTGTCACTCTGCATGATTATGGCCATTATTGCTCTCTTAGTTTGTCGCTCCCAGTCTTTTGCTAGCCTCTGCAACCAAATATGAGTTCCACTCATGCATCCAACTCCCTAAACCAAGTTATTCCAAAGAGTCCACCATACCTACCTACTAGCTTAAGCTATTCCAAGTATATTCATGCTTTTGTTTACCTTCCAAATTAAACATGTTATGAGAAAACTAGTGATTAAAGCTCTCACGAACTTGATGGCACACTTTACTTTTCTTGCCCTTAATAAACTCGAACCATTGTGTCGTCTATGTTGTATATGCTTGCACTTATTTGTTGGGGATTAGCATAACCATGCTTTCATGGGGAACACTTTCAACATTGCACTTGGTACTTGTACCTAGTTGATATCATGCTCTTCTGTATATGGATGTCGTCGGTGTGAAATGAAAGGGGAGCTTGTAAGTCCATGGAGATATGTATATGTGTTAGAGAAACGCCTGGGCCGCTGGTCTAATCCATGCTGACATGGTGGAAACCTGCAACGTAACCATAATGAGCTGTCTATGAAGCATTCTTCTTATAAAAAAAGAGTCCTATATTGAGAAAAAAGAGAAAAAAAGAGATTATGAAAAGAGGAAAGAGAGAAAAAAGCACCATATTCCCATGGTAAATAATAAGATTGCTGAGATGCTCGTTGTCTGCTTGCCTTATCATTTTGATATGGGGATTCTTCCGTATCATCGGGCAAGGGGTACCCCGTTGGCGGTTCTCTATGATACACATGTACTTATGATGAAAAGAACTTACGGGTGACTAAACTTGAGTAGCATGAGGAGCAACCCTCGTATTCAAGGGACATGAGATTCCTAACTTATACTTCGTCAAGCATGTACACCATAGTTTGTTCACTTTAACCTTAATCACTTCAAGATGCTTATGATAGGGGCAATGAGAGCTGAAAGCTATTAAGTACCATAATTTTTGGAAGCTCTTTATGAGACTTGAATCCCTACTTCCTTCTATGAAGGCCTTTGTTCCACTAATATATTGAGTCTCCACCTTCTACCTTTATGCACCTACTTTGAGAGCATAGTGGCCATTCTTAGTTCTATGTGCATTGTCCCAAGACTTGTTGATTGATGCATACTTTGATATTGCTTGTTTTAAACTATTTGTATCTAGTCACTCTTATGAACTTTGAAGGTGTCCTATGCATTTATGTTTGCTACTCTATGAGGGACAAGCTGAATACCACTATGCTATGTTTTCTTTATGTGAAACAAACAAACGTCTTGCAAAGCATTGTTATTCATGAATCTTTTGTTTGTGCCTTTTCGTGTTACAACATAGTTGCTATGTCTTATTGTTAGAACTTTGTCTTTCATGTTATGATTGAAGTACTATGATCCCAGCTTTGAATGTTATACAAATACTTTTATTAAGTATTTGATGGTGCATGCCACCTCAAAAATTATTCTTTCTTTTTATCACTTACCTACTCAAGGACGAGCATGAGTTAAGCTTGGGTATGTTGATACATTGCAAATGTATCTATAATTTTTGATGTTCCATGCTTGGTTTTATCTACTTTCTTATGTTTTGTCCACACTTTGGAGTAATTTTCATATGATTTCTTGGACTAACCTATTAACAAGAGCCCAGTGCCAGTTGCCTGTTTTCTGCTGTTTTTGGTTCCAGGAAGTCAGAAAATGAATATTCTCGGAATTGGACGGGACAAAATCCAAAGTTACTATTTTCCCGGAAGACTCACGAAGCCAGAAGGAGAGTCGGAGAGGGGCCACAGGGTGGCCACACCCCCTTGGCACGGGCCATCCCAGGCCACGCCAGGGCATGGTGTGGGCCCCCTGGCCTCCCACCGACCTTGCCTCTTCGCCTATAAGAAGCCTCCCGATGCATAAACCCTAGATCATCAAGCCTCTAGCCACGAAAATTTCTGCAGCACCGCTGCCACCGAAAAGGAGATTCGGGGGACAGAAAGTCTTTGTTCCGGCACCCTGCCGGGACGGGGAAGTGCCCCCGGAGCCATCTCCATCGATCTCCACCACCATCTCCATCACCATTGCTGATTCCCATGATGAGGAGGGAGTAGTTCTCTCTCAAGGCTAAGGGTTTTACCGGTAGCTATGTGTTCATCTCTCTCTGTATGCATGATCTTATTGAGATCATGAGCTTGTAATCTATAGATCTACCTTGCTACTCAAGTGCTTTAATAGATCTCTGCTCTCCCCATGTGTGTGAAGTTGACAGTGCGCACACCATGGTGGCACTTAGGCTAGAGATTACAAATACTTGTTATGAGTTATATTTGGAGTTGGATGTCTCTATGAAATTGTGGTGTTTGTTGGAACCATCTAGTGCTCAAGGTGACAATGCGGGGTTTTCTAGATGGGAAAGGCTTACTTTGAGGTGTGCTGTTATAGCCCTACCATGGATTAGAGTGTCCAACCGGAGAGTAGTTCAGCGTAGTATCATAAAGAAGAATATATTTATATGAGAGTGTTCACTAGTGAAAGTATGATCCCTAGGCCTTGTTTCTAAGCATTGATACACTGTTTGCTACTAGATCTGTTACATGTTTGCTTGCTTCCTTCTTTATTTTAGTTTTACTTTAGTCTTTTCCACGCCATCAAGTTATTTTGTAGCACCGTTACCACTTATAATTATCCATACCACTTGTATTTCACTATCTCTTCGCCGAACTAGTGCACCTATACACCTGACAAGTGTATTGGGTGTGTTTGGGACACAAGAGACTTCTTGTATCTTGATTGTAGGGTTGCTTAAGAGGGGATACCTTTGACCACTTCCTCCCTGAGTTCGATAAACCTAGGGTGATCCACTTAAGGGAAAACTTGCTGCTATTGTACAAACCTCTGCACTTGGAGGCCCAACAACTGTCTACAAGAATAAAAGTGCGTAGACATCAAGCTATTTTCTGGCGCCGTTGCCGGGGAGGTAAGGTAAAAGGTACTCACATCCTCCGGTGTGAGTGCTCGAAGTTATTTCCTTTAGATTCTGCAATTTTGTCTTTTTGTTTTCTTGTTTTCACTAGTTAGGCTTAATGGAAAACAACAAAAAAATTAGAGAGCTTTTTAGTCTTTTTCCTAATTTAGAACATGAATTGTTTGAAAAGAAAATTAAAAAACCCATGGAACTTTCTTTGCATGCTAATAGCAATGTTATTAGTATGAATCTTTTGAACACCTTTGTTACTAATGATATGGAAACGTCTAAGCTTGGGGAAGTTAGTTTTTTATGAAAATGATCTTTTTAGTTCCCCAACTTTGAAGAAGAAAATTTGCTTTGATGATACTTTATCTCCCATATGTGGTAATTCTAATGATACTTGTGATATGTTAAATCCACATACTGAAAGCAAGTAATTAAGGTAGAATTATACCCCTTGCAAACATCCATAAGTACAAGAAAGTAATTAAGGTAGAAACCTAACCACAACTTTAAACTCTAAGACCCTGACGTCCCTTGTGCAATGGTTTCCTAACGGGGGTTTAGGTTTCTGTCACTCCGGCAACCCCTACGATTAGTAGCCAAATACTCAATGAATTCCCCTAGGCCCATATAGGTGAAGTGTCATGTAGTCGACGTTCACATGACACCACTAGAAGAAGTACACCACAACTTAAATATCAAACTATTGAATCTTTCTCAACACAACTCCACTACTAACAACATGACTTCTCCCATGTCCTCAAGAACAAAACGAACTACTCACAAGACATCATATGGATCATGATCAGAGATGAAATAGTGATGTATAACAATCTGAACATAAACGATAATTCAATGGTTCACTCAATAGCATAAACTACAAAGAGTAATCAACACCGGGAAAGATTCCCCTAAGAACTATGCAAGATTCAACCCAATTGTTACATCAATATGAGATGGTGATGAGGGTGCTGATGGTGATGATGATGATGTTGATCCCGATGAAGTCCAGCTTGATGGTGGTGTTGATGGCGACGATATCCCCTCTCCGGGAAGGAATTCCCTCGGCAGAAATCTGTCTGCCGGATAGATCTTTCTCTCTCGGTGTTTTCCACCCCGCAGAGGCGGTGGAATCTTTTTGTGGTTGCTCCCCGAGTATTAGAGTTTCGGGAGGATTATATACGCCAGAGGGGAGAGCCAGGGGTGGACCAGGGCGGCCACACCACCTGGTGGCGCGGCCTAGGGTGGCCCGCGCTAGGGGGTGGTGTGGGCCCCTTGTGGCCCATCTCCACTCCTCCTTCTGGCTTCCTTCATCTTCTGGAAAAATAGGATTTTCCGTATATTTTCTCAGATTTTCTGATCTACGCGAATTTTGCCTCGAAATAGCACCTTTTACATCAGAATCCTGACTGAAGCGGTCCATGCTCCAAAAGTCATCAACCATGCAAAAACAGATGAAATTACATAAGTATCATCTCTTAATATGAAATATATCAATGAATAACAGTGAATTATGATATAGAATAGTGATGCAAAATGGACGTATCAGGGCGGCGGCTGATGTGCTCGTCGTTCGACGTAGAGCTT
The DNA here is from genome assembly GCA_916181665.1 of Avena sativa. NCBI lineage: Eukaryota > Viridiplantae > Streptophyta > Magnoliopsida > Poales > Poaceae > Avena > Avena sativa. The sequence goes on along the minus strand of OV702295.1, from coordinate 448,722,487 downwards.
GTTGGGAACCCCAAGAGGAAGGTATGATGAGCACAACAACAAGTTTTCCCTCAGTTATGAAACCAAGGTTTAATCGAACCAGTAGGAGCAAGGAAACACCCCAAAGGTGTTACAAGCTGAGATTTAGCAGGGCGCACTACCGGTGCTAGTAGCAACGTGGAGACCTGCACAACACAACCACAGAACTTTGTCCCCAACTTGCGATGAGGTTGTCAATCTCACCGTGTTTTGTGGAAAACAAAGGATTAAATGTATCAAATGGAAAGAAGAAAAAGTTTGCAGAAAGTAAACACAAAGCAGTAAAAGATTGTAGATTGTATGTAAAGAGAAAGGACCGGGATCCATAGTTCACTAGAGGTGGCTCTCCTTAGATAGATAACATGCTGGGTGAACAAATTACAGCGGGGCAATTGACAAACACCGAGAAAGCAATACATGCATATACTAATCATCTTGACTCCTTTGAAACTTGATTGGGCATTACAACATAATACATAGACCGCCATCCAACTGCATCTATGACTATTAATCCACCTTCATGTTATCATCCGAACCCCCTCCAGTATTAAGTTGCAAGCAACAGATTATTGCTTTACGAACCGCGTGTAAAGTAAACAATACGATTGTTCTATGAACAAAGGATTGTTGTTTTCTCCCTAGTAGCAACAGCTCATCTAGTACCTTAGAGATTTCTGTCACATCCCCAGATTACCAGAGGCATGAACTCACTATCGAGTATAAATACTAACTCTTGGAGTTGCTAGCATCTACTTGGCCAAGATAGCTACTAACAACGGAAAGCATGCAAGATCACAAATAACAAAGACATGATAGAATCAATAATCAATCTGAAATAGCATCTCAATATCCATCGGATCCCCGCAAACACAACATGTATGAATTACAAATAGATGATCTTGATCATGAACGGAGCTCACAAGATCTAAACATGAAAGCACAAAGGAGGGGAACCAGCCATCTAGCTACTACATGGATCCGTAGTCCAAGGATGAACTACTCACGCATCACACCGGAGGCTTGCATGGTGATGGAGAAGGCCTCCAGGGTGAATTCCCCTCTCTGACAGGGTGCCGGGAAGAGCTTCAGATCCCTCCCGATCTAGGGATGGAGATGACGGTGGCTACAGACTCTTTCGTGGATTTTTGATTGGGTACTTAGGGTTTTCGTCTCGAGGGAAATCTATAGGCGGAAGGAGAGGCCGAGGGGGTGCCGGGAGTGGCCACACCACCCCCTGGCACGGGCCAGGCCTGGCCGCGTGGCCAGGTGGTGTGGTGGATCCCTGGCCCTTCTCCGTCTCGTATTCTGGCACTTGATCCCTTCTGGAAAAATAGGCACTTTGGCTTTTGTCCCGTCCAATTCCGAGAATATTCATTTTCTGACTTTCCTGGAACCAAAAACAGGAGAAAATAGGCAGCTGCACTGTGGTAAATAAGTCTTAAGATTCAGTTCTAACACCAAATAAACTTCCATTAGAACACTAGCTACTGTAGCACTTCCTTCAAAAAGCTCAATTCCCCAAAATAACTCAAAAAGGAACCCACAAGAAGCAAATGCAGAAAATGGCAGAAATCTATCCAAACATACCAGCAGGTAAAGACGATTTTTTTTCGAAGACCTTTTGGTGCTCAAATCAAAAAGTGTTGAACTAACGAAAGTTAGATAACAACCTGGGGCAGAAGCACAAAACATTACAGCTCAATCCAATATACAGAGCTCTCTCACGAATTTTTATGGTGAAGCACAAAAATCTGTTTCGGGACAGCAACTTTCCCAATCATTACTTCACTCTCATTAGAGGTTACTCTTGGCACAAAAAGCAAATAAAAAGGATAAGGAGAGGTTATTACAGAGGTAATAACTTCCAAGACTCATCTAAAACTTTTGGGTTATCTCCCAATAAGTAATTTTCTTTAACGCCTTTAAGTTAGGCATACGAAGCAAAGAAAGAATCAAGTGTTCTCAAATGAAGAAGCATTAAGACCAAATTTTTTTTCATAGGAGAAGCAAAAGAAATCTTTTCTCTGTTTTTAGGGAAGTGTTCTATACCTTTCTTGTGTGAGAGTTGATATTTAATGGTGCCTTCTTTCATATCAATGATGGCACAAACAGTTCTAAGAAAAGGTCTTCCCAAAGTAATAGGACAAGAAGCATTGTATTCAACATCCAAAACATAGAAATCAACGGGGACATAGGCATCGTTAACCATAATAAGAACATCATTAAGACTCCCCATGAGTTTCTTTTTAGCATTATCATCAAGTGGGACATTCAAATAACAATCTTCAAGAGGAGGCAAATCAAGCATATCATAAATCCTTCTAGGCATAATAGAAACACTACTATCAAGATCACATAAAGCTTTGAAATCAAAATCATTCACTTTCATATTAATGATGGGTTCCCAACCATCCCCTTGTTTTATAGGAATAGAAGCTTTATTTTTCATCTTTTCTTCCTTAATCTTTATGAGAGCATCGGTAATGTGTTTTGTAAAGGCCATGTTCATAGCACTAGCATTAGGACTTTTAGCAAGCTTTTGTAGGAACTTAATAACTTCAGAGATATTGCAACCATCAAGATCAAAATCAACTTTATCCTCTAAAGTAGTAGAACTATTACTAGCCTCAACACTAGTGGTGGTGATAGTAGAAACACTAATGTTTCTAGCAATTTCATCTTCTCTTTCCCACTTAGCATGTAATTCAGCTAATAGTCTAACGTTTTCATCAATTCTTACTTGTATAGCATTGGTAGCTGCAAAGGGATTATCATTAGTTTCAGGTTTAGCAGCCATTTTATTCAAAGAAGATTGAGCTTCAGCCAAAGATGCTATATTTCTTTCAGCATTAGAGAGTTTTTCCTCAATAGTTTTATTGAAAGTAGTTTGTTTACTAATAAACTCTTTAAGCATAACTTCAAGTTTAGAGGGAGCACTCTTATTATTGTTGTAAGAATTTCCATAAGCATTACCATTGTTGGGAGGATATGGCTTATAATTGTTGTTACCAAAATTGTTCCTATAAGCATTGTTGCGAAAATTATTATTTCTTATGAAGTTCACGTCAACTCTCTCTTCTTGAGCAACCAAAGAAGCCAAAGGAACATTATTTGGATCAATATGGGCTTTCCCATTAACAAGCATAGACATAATAATATCAATTTTATCACTCAAGGAGGAGGTTTCCTCAACAGAATTTACCTTCCTACCTTGTGGAGCTCTCTCAGTATGCCATTCAGAATAATTAACCATCATATTGTCTAGAAGTTTTGTTGCAACACCCAAAGTGATGGTCATAAAGGTACCTCCAGCAGCAGAATCCAATAGGTTCCTTGAAGAATAGTTCAATCCTTCATAAAAAGTTTGGATGATCATCCAAGCAGTCAGTCCATGAGTGGGACAATTATTTACCAACGATTTCATTCTTTCCCAAGCTTGAGCAACATGCTCATTATCAAGTTGTTTAAACTTCATTATTTCACTTATCATAGATATAATCTTAGCAGAAGGATAGTATTTTCCAATAAAAGCATCTTTGCACGTAGTCCAAGAATCAATACTATTCCTAGTTAAGGAATTCAACCACTCTTTAGCTTTTCCTCTCAAAGAGAGGAAACGATTTTAGCTTAATAATATCACCATCTATATCCCTATGCTTTTGCATCTCACAAAGTTCAACAAAGTTATTTAGATGGGAAGCAACATCTTCATTACCAATACTAGAAAATTGTTCTCTCATAACAAGATTGAGCAAAGCAGGTTTTATCTCAAAGAAAGTATTTTCAGCCATAGGTGGAGCAATAGGTGTGCTCATAAAATCATTGTTGTTGGTGCTAGTGAAGTCACACAACTTTGTGTTTTCAAGAGTAGTCTTTTTTTGGGTTTTCAAATAAGAAAGCAAACTTGCAAAACTAATAGTGAAGGTATGATGAGCACAGCAGCAAGTTTTCCCTCAGTTATGAAACCAAGGTTTAATCGAACCAGTAGGAGCAAGGAAACACCCGAAAGGTGTTACTATCTCAGCTTTGGCAGGGCGCACTACCGGTGCTAGTAGCAACGTGGAGACCTGCACAACACAACCACAGAACTTTGTCCCCAACTTGAGATGAGGTTGTCAATCTCACCATGTTTTGCGGAAAACAAAGGATTAAACGTATCGAATGGAAAGAAGTAAAAGTTTGCAGAAAGTAAACACAAAGCAGTAAAAGATTGTAGATTGTATGTAAAGAGAAAGGACCGGGATCCATAGTTCACTAGAGGTGGCTCTACTTAGATAGATAACATGCTGGGTGAACAAATTACAGCGGGGTAATTGACAAACACCGAGAAAGCAATACATGCATATACTAATCATCTTGACTCCTTTGAGACTTGATTGGGCATTACAACATAATACATAGACCGTCATCCAACTGCATCTATGACTAATAATCCACCTTCAGGTTATCATCCGAACCCCCTCCAGTATTAAGTTGCAAGCAACCGATTATTGCTTTACGAACTGCATGTAAAGTAAACAATATGATTGTTCTATGAACAAAGGATTGTTGTTTTCTCCCTAGTAGCAACAGCACATCTAGTGCCTTAGAGATTTCTGTCACTTCCCCAGATTACCAGAGGCATGAACCCACTATCGAGCATAAATACTAACTCTTGGAGTTGCTAGCATCTACTTGGCCAAGATAGCTACTAACAACGGAAAGCATGCAAGATCACAAATAACAAAGACATGATAGAATCAATAATCAATCTGAAATAGCATCTCAATATCCATCGGATCCCCGCAAACACAACATGTATAAATTACAAATAGATGATCTTGATCATGAACGGAGCTCACAAGATCTAAACATGAAAGCACAAAGGAGGGGAACCAGCCATCTAGCTACTACATGGATCCGTAGTCCAAGGATGAACTACTCACGCATCACACCAGAGGCTTGCATGGTGATGAAAAAGGCCTCCAGGGTGAATTCCCCTCTCCGGCAGGGTGCCGGGAAGAGCTTCAGATCCCTCCTGATATAGGGATGGAGATGACGGTGGCTATAGACTCTTTCGTGGATTTTTGATTGGGTACTTAGGGTTTTCATCCCGAGGGCAATATATAGGCGGAAGGAGAGGTCGAGGAGGTGCCGGGAGTGGCCACACCACCCCCTGGCGCGGGCCAGGCCTAGCCGCGCGGCTAGGTGGTGTGGTGGCTCCCTGGCCCTTCTCCATCTCGTATTCTGGCACTTGATCCCTTCCGGAAAAATAGGCACTTTGGCTTTTGTCCCGTTCAATTCCGAGAATATTCATTTTCTGACTTTCCTGGAACCAAAAACAGCAGAAAACAGGCAGCTGGCACTGTGGCTCTTGTTAATAGGTTAGTCCAAGAAATCATATGAAAAGTACTCCAAAGTTGGAACAAAACACAAGAAAGTGGATAAAACAAAGCATGGAACATCAAAAATTATAGATACATTTGCAATGTATCAACGACCCACCCGGGTAGGGGGCGTGAGGCCTAGCTGGGCGAGGTCCCTTGGTGATCCAGCGGGGGGCGACGGAGTGGGCCGGCTGGGGCGCGGGAGCCGCATGGGCCACGATGGCCGGCCTAGCCGGGCGAGGGAGTAGCTGGGGGCGACGGAGTGGGCCGACTGGGGCGGCCTAGCCCGAGAGGATGCCAGCGGAGCGGGGCACAAGAGCCGGATGGGCCATGATGGCTGGCCCAGCCGGGCGAGGGAGTAGTTGGGGGCGCGACGGTGGGCCGGCTGGGAGGCTCCAGCTGGCCCAGGTTGTCTCCGGTTCAGTTTTTCTTTTTTCTCTCGTCTGTTTTTGCCTTTTTCACCTGTCTTGGAGCGTCCTTTGGGGTACCCAGGGATAATCCCCCCGGCACATGTTCATATTCAATGGCACAAATTATGATATATGGAAAACTCGTATGCTTATTCATTTTCGTGACATGGACCCTAATTTGGAGTGTATTGTAGATATAGGTTTTTCTCCTCCTATGGATTTCGAAAATCTATCGTGTGAGGATGAGAAAAACTTATATATTGATGCTCAAGCTTTTAATGTGCTTGTTAATGCTTTGAGCTATGTAGTTACTTCTTCAATCATACCTTTTTGGAGCGCTCATGAGTTATGGACAAAACTTCAAGATAAATATGATGTGTCCAATATTATTAAGGATGATTGTATTGCTTCCACTTCCAGCCATGATGAGTTGTCATCTTCTTCCACTTCACCAATGTGTGGCAGGACACAAGGTAATGATATTGTGAGTGGTGATGAATATTGCAATGTTGATAGTAAGCTTACTCTTAATGATCCTTCATCTCTATCTCATTGCAATGCTTCATCTTTGGACTTAAATACGTCTAGCACTATATATGATTTACATGCTAGTGTTGATAGTCCTTGCATATCATGTATAAATTGCCTCAATAGATCTCATGATGATATGCTCTCTTTGACTTGTTGCCATAATATAAATTCTTCTATTTCCTCTAGTTGTTGTGTGTCTAACAATGTAGAGGAAACCGAAGATTCTATTGCTAAAGACATGATTTTGAATGGAGCTTCAAGTAATTCTTCATCATCATCATCTCATGGTTCCCACCTATGCCTTATGGCTAGGGATTCAAAGGTAACTCCTACTTTGGAACCCAATACCTCTTGTGATGATGAGGATAATGAGGAAAAAGAGATTAATATTGATGATTTCTATGAAAAGGGTGAGATGGTTTATCATGCTCTTGTTAAGAATAATATTGCTTACTCTAACTTTGTTGAAATGTTGGACTTTGCTATTAAGAGCAAAGAACATATTGATAAGTTAGAAGCACAAATTGAGGAGCATGAGAACACCATTGATAAAATGAGTAGCCTTGAGCGTGGGTATGCTAATAAAATTGCAAATCTAAATGAAGATCTTGAAGAGGAACAAACCACTAAGGAATCTCTTGAGGAGGCCTTTGCTATAGAGCTGTCTAGAGTGAAGGAATCTCATGATAGAGATCTTGAGGTGGCAAGTGATCTCAAAAGTAAAAATGATGAGCTTCAAGTTGCTTATGTTAAACTCCTTGAGGATTTTGAGCACCTCAAAAATGGCTCTAGGGTCATAAAGGGTGAGCTCATCAAACTCACCGAGTCACATGAGCAACTTAAAGCTTCTTACTCAAAAGAGCTTTCGAAGTTGCCCTCACCACTTGCAATTAATTATGATGCTTGTGCTACTAACTCTATTTCTTGTGAAACATCTATTTTGAAGGAGAATGTTGAGCTACAGACTCAACTTGCTTTGCTAACTAGCAAGTATGGGATCTTGCAAGAAAGTCATGGTAAGCTATCAAGCTCTCATGAGGATCTTCTAGCCTCCCATGATAGGCTAAAGTTAGCTCATGAGGCTATTATGTCAAAGGTAACATATAATGAGCCTCGTGTGGACATTATCACTACTTCTACTCCAAATGTCATATTGCCATGTACTAGTCCTTGTAATTCATCCACTCATGTCATTGCTACATTTTGTGATGAATTACATTCCATGCCTTTTTGCTCTAACAATGTAGCATCCACTTCCTCTAGTATTGTTGTTCACACTAACCATGTAGAGGAAATTAAAGATCTCAAGGCTCAAGTCACTTATTTGAAGAATGACTTGAAAAGGGTTCATAAAGGGAAGGCCACACTCAACAACATCTTGAGTGTGAAAAAATTCCCAAATGACAAGAGTGGACTTGGATTCAACTCCAATATCAAGTTCAAGCACAAGGGCAACAAGAAAAAGGGCCAAGATCAAATCAAGAATCCGACCAACATTGTTTGCTTCAAATGTAAGAAAGAAGGGCATCACGTTAAGTCTTTCCCATTAAATAAGAAGCCCCTTAGCAAGAAGCAACAAGGGAAGCGGCCTCAAGCTCTACCTCATGTTAGAGATGGGCCTCCTCCCAAGAAGAGTCAAGCTCTTCCTCAAGGTGTTGCTTCACCCAAAAAGAAAGACGGCAAGAGAAGAACTTGCTACATTTGCCACGAGAAAGGGCACATTTCTTCCTCATGCACCATTGGTATCTCCTCATCCAACCCTATCATGATTGATGATGCTTATTCTGTTTATACGGATGAGGTTAGCAATGTGTTTGCCAAATTTGTTGGTGTTCAATGTGGGTTCAAGAAAAAACCATTTGGGTTGCCAAGCCTATTGTGACTAACTTCTTAGGACCCAACTTGGTTGGGGACCAACAAGCCAAAACTTGATCAATAGGTGTGTTTGGAGGGCATCAGAGGTTTCGCTACATTATGAAGAATTGAGGGATCTTCATCATTTATTCTTGTCAAGTCAAGCCATTTGGATTATCATGCTTCTGTCATATATACAATGTTCCTCCTTGCGGTAACATGTGCTTAACTCATTTACACTGAAAGTTACTTGCTCCCTTGTGCATGTGTTGGTTTTGTAACTTTGTATGTGTTTGTACATGTTGTGCTTCCCTCGTACTTATATTGGGTTATCAAGTATACTTGTGTATGTTGGTTGGCACACCATGTATTTGTGTCTCTTGGATTGGAGACTTTGTTGAATTTATTTGGTATCTTTCTTGGCTATTGTGAGAAACTAATGGACTATCCCATTTTGAGTGTTATGCTTGGGCATTCCACAATCCTAAAATGTGTGTACATGAGGAATACCACCTAATATTGATATCGCAATATTATCTAGTCTCTATGTGGTATGATTCTCATGAGGAATTTAAGTTCTATAATGTCCATTAATTATCTCTATTTGGATCCTTTTGCCTCGTGTTGAGATTTATGGTTGTATCACATTATGGGGGAGTCATATGCTTAGTGCATATTACAATCCTAGATAATGTTAAAATTTGAGGTAGTGTCACTTATAATTGATATTTATAGTTATCTAGCTCGTAAGTGGCACATTTAGCTCAAACAAGTTCCAATTCTCTTGGATAGATTTTATTAATCATCTTTTGGATCTTGTTTGTGAGAGTTTTCTTGGGATGTGTTTCCCCATATTTGGACCTCCATATCCTCCATGGAAACCATTTGCTTCAAGTTACTTTAATCTTTAATGATTGTGTGACTATTTGGAGCTATCAAGAGACTCTCTCTAAGCATCAAGCTTAATTTTTATATTTTGTCATATGATTCTTGTTGTGAATATGATCATGATATCCTTGAAAACTACCTTGGGAAATGTTTCCCTATAATTCTTATCATTGGACAAGTGGTACTCCGTTTATGGTAGAATTTATTGATCATATTCACTTTGGCCGTTGCTTAATCTTGTACTATCTCTTGCCAAGAAAATGTTTTGTGTTTTCTCCCATGTCTTCCTAGCCTCTTGTGGATAATTTTAGTTTATTGGTACCCTCTTGTGTCTTATTTAATACAGGTAGTAGTGATGATCTCATTTGTGTGCATTTTGCAGTCAAAAGCAAAATTCTATATAATGCACCATTCAGGGGGGGTCTCTCCTATATTATTCAGAACACTCCCTTTTGTGCTTGGAAGTTTGATCTTTTCTTTTGGTACTTTGTGCCATCATGAAAAGTGTAGAGAATTTGGTTTGTGTGTTGGAACCTTGCTCTTTTGGGAGTTGGTTTTGTCTCATTCCTTGTTACTTGTTGATCCCTTAGGATGAGATAAATCCTTGAGCATTGGTGTTTTAGTCTATCTTTTGCTCTTTGGATTTTGCCTTGTTCATTTGTTGAATTTGTGTCCTTTCATGTGTTGATTTGGCTATTTGATGCAATTTGGACACCCTTTTGTCGTGTCACACTCTTGTGTGCGACTTCTTGGTTTACTTGGTGTTTTTGTTCAAATTGTATCTCCTTTTTGGATCTTGAAAATCTTGTGCATGCATATTTACTACATGTTCTATAGTATGTCATGCTTGCTTTCTTGATCCAATATACAGGGGATTCTCCACCAAATCCTATCGGCTAACATGTGCATGAAATTCAACTTGATATCAATATGCACATATTTATGTGGAGGGTCTCCTATGCATTGTAGTTGCACTAACTACTTCGGACCCAATTTGTTTTGGGACCATAGTGTACTTAAATGTGTTTTAGGTACATTGGAGATATATTGGATGCTTTTCTCACAATTTTGAAGATGTGGTGCATACATGAAATCTAGAGGCAAGCTATAGGATGATCAACAAATTCATATCCTCTACATCCTACCAATTATATCTTGGTAACAAGTATCCCTCTCATGCATACTTTCTAGCATCCAACCTTTGTGGTTGCATCATGACATGATTACCTTCAGTTGCTTTTATTGTGGTTCTTGCAAGATTGTATTGGATAATCCTTATTGTTATATGAGTAAGTTGAGATGAATGCATATGTTTGGGAGTATATAAAAACCATGTTTATGATTCACCAATCCCACATATGCCAATCTAGCAATTCTATTGCCAATCATTTCCTCAATTTCTCTCATGTACTATATGGATGAATTTGCAAGGTTTATTTGTTCTTTATGATACATGTTGCCTTTCCCAATGCATTCCAACTATCTCTTATTCCCTTGTGATAGTTGTGATGTATTATTTGGTGTTTGAAGGTCATTGATGTTCAATAAGATAAATTTGAGCCTTTGGCCATGCTTTCTAGCAAAAATCTTATTGGCATTATTTATGAATTTCGTTTGGATATCTTGTTCATTTTTGAGTATCCATTTTGTGTGTACATGTTTCTTTGTGGATGTATATCTTGGTGATTGTTGTCTACCTAGAAACGTATACACATGATTATGGCTAAATCTCTAGTTGATATCCTTTTGCTTTAGAGTCCACCTTGTGCTCCTTTTTATTCTTTGGTGGCTCCAAAAGTTTTGCTTTGAGTGCTTGACCTTTTCATTTGCATCTTTTGGCACTCATTGGTGTTATGAAAGTTGATCTCTCATGTGTTTGTGTTGTTATGTAAGTTTGGGGGAGCAAGGATACCATGTTTATGCACTGTGCATTCAAAGCAATTATTATATTTGGTGCATAAACCTTGGGGAGCTTTCCTAATTCACCTAAGAACATGCATTTGCTTTCTAGTTCTTATTTGGTGTTTTGTTTGATTATGGGGAGTTAGGATTCCATAATTGTGCACTTTGCTTTCCTATTTTCATCTAAACACTCATTTGCTCTCATCATAATATCTTCTCTCTTGCTCGTGCTTGTGGTTTAAATAATATAGAGGGAACGAGGATGCCATGTTATGCATATTGTATTCAAATGGAAATTATAATTTGTGCAAAAACTTTGGGGAGTCTTCTCATATTATTTAAATCACTCTCCTGTCGATCTTATCATAATATATATCTTTATTTTGGTATCTTCCTTTTGTGAAGTAATTCTTTGGATCTTTTGATTGCTTGCTTCATTTGTTGATGCTTCTTCACCATTTTATTTCTTTGCAATCATTGGATCCTCAATTTAGTTTGATTCCATCTAGGTATTCGTCATTGGGTATGTGTATTTGATTCCACTCATATTCTGAGAAATGCACACCATATGGAGGAACTCTCACTAAATTGGCATTGTAATTTTTTTCCTATTTCGGTAATCGATGCCAATGGGGGAGAAGTTTTAGAGGGTTTAAGGGAATTTGGTTTTGTGTTTTGAGTTTTGTACTTAAACATTTGCCTCGTGTGCTTTGCATCTTAGTGTGTTGCTTTGCATGTTGAAGATATCGAGGAAACTCCAACAGCGGTAATGGTTACATTTGCCTCATGTGCTTTGCATCTTAGCGTGTTGCTTTGCATGTTGAATATATCGAGGAAACTCCACCACCGATAATGGTTGGCAATATATGCAATGAAATTCAAGTTCATCCACACGTGCATAGACTGTGGGGAAGTTTGCTCGATATTGTGGTTGTACTAGCATCACATACTATGTAGTATTTGATGTTAGCACAACGTTTTGTTCAGTTAATTCCTTATATAAACCCTCTCCAAGGGATTGTCATCAATTACCAAAATGAGGGAGATTGAAAGTGCATGTGTGCCCCCATGTGTGGTTTTGGTAATTAATGACAATCTTTATGGACTTATGTTTGCATTGAGTTTTACTTGTAGGATTTGTCCATAGGCAATGCTTGGACAATATGTTGGATTCAATATTGGGAGAAGAAGAAAGTGAAGAGTATCAAGTGATAACCAAGGTGTTCAAGGAGTTATCCAAATATTGGTCATGTGAGAGTTGAGCCTATGGCAAGTGTGTCTTGAAGAATAAATTTGGAGTGATATCTCTTATGTACCTTCAAGACACCAACATAGTGAAGAGAGAAGAAATGATGTGCAAGTTCAAGATGAGCCATCTCGAAGAGATCATTTGCTTGAAGCTTGCCATCCTATGGTGAGCATGTATATGGGAAGATGATATGCTCAAAAGAGAAGCTCTACCATAGTGGAGTATGGGGGAGCAATTTGCAAATCTTCACCAAGCCAGCGCAATCAAGAAAGGTGTTCCATCTTGAGGTGGAGAAGATCGTCATCATCAAGCTCAAGCGGAATTTGTTCAAGGCAAAGGTATGTTCTTGATAGGGTTTCCTTCTTACCGATATCGTGGTGTTAGTTGGAGAGACCGGTTTATAGGATAGATAACCGTACTATCAAGAGAGGCTCTCGAGTGAGTAACTCGATTATATCTTTCGGAGAGAGCTCAAACCATTGCATTTTTAGCATCATCTTTGTTGGTTATTAATTGGATCTTATCCATGTGAGGTTTTAGAGATTGTGGTAATATCCATAACAAGCTCTAGTTTATCGAGAATGGATTTCGTATGCATTCTCTATTGTGTTTTTGATGTTGGAGGTTTTACCGATTCGTCTTTTTGAGAGAGGTCAAACCTTTCTGAATTTGGTTCTATCTTCCATTGCTGTACTATGATGTTTTTCTGTATGATCTTATAGAGCTTATTGTCCTATTTAAAGCGAGCCCAAGGTCATCAAAATCGGAGTCCGGATGCAAAAGTTATGGCTGTTTTCGTATTAGTCTTTCTGCCAGTTTTTGTAAGACCGGAGATTCTGAACTAATCTCCGGTCTATCTCCGGACCGCGTACAGACTGTGATCTAGTTTGTCCCCGTTTGGCCTAGGTACACCAGAGACTCCGGTCCCAGTCCGGAGACTCCGGACCAGACGATTCCTGGGCCTAACGGTTGGATTTCTACGGACCTATTTAAGGGGCCCTTCTTCCCCAATGGTTCCCCTCCATTGTTGACCTTCTTGAGCTTGCTATCCCCCAATCCCTCCTATGATTCTTGCATATTCTTGAGGAATTTGAAATAGATCTAGATATATAACTCCACCAATCAATCTCTCCTCTAAGTGAGGGGAACATTTTGGAATCTAGATCTTGGAGTCTTTTGTGGATTTCCTCCATTATTCTTCCTCTCTTATTATCCCATAAGCTTTTGTAGCTTTGGTGGAATTTGGGAGAGAAGGACTTGAGCACTTCTTGTGTTCTTGACATTCCATTAGGTGCATCGGTTTGAGTTCTCTACGGAGGCTTTGGTTGGTAAAAATGAGAAGCTTTTATCTCTTGGGTTCTTGAAACCCTAAACGGTTTAGTTTTTTGCAGGTTTGTGGATTACTTAGGGCCTCCAATTAAGTTGTGGAGCTTTCCCCAAGTTTGTTTGTTGGGAGCCTCCGTTGAGTTATGGAGAAGTGCCCCAACCTTGTGAGAGGTTCCGGATTGCCACCAACAAGTGCACCGATAGTGGAAGTGTGGATCGATCCCGTTGGGATGAGATTCATAGGAGAACAAGGGATGTTGATGACCCACAAGTATAGGGGGTGTATCACAGTATTTTCGATAAGTAAGAGTGTCGAACCCAACGAGGAGCAGAAGGTGCTGGCTACTGGTATGGATCAGGAATTCTCTGCAAACTTAGCAAACGGATTTTTAGGGTTTTTTGATAAAGCAAGTAAATAAAGTACGAATAAATAAGAGACAATAGGAATAAATGCAGCAAGTGGCCCAATCCTTTATTCAGCAAAGAACAAGCCGGTTGTATTACTTAAGATGACCAAACGTTCTCGAGGACACATGGGAAGACTGTCAAGTGCTTTCGCTTCATATAGTTGATTAATCTTCTTTAGCTTGCTAAGTGTTGTGTGGGTGAACCTGTGCTAATGTACCGACCTTCCTAGGACTAATACATACTTGTGATTATACCCCTTGCAAACATCCGTAAGTACAAGAAAGTAATTAAGGTAGAAACCTAACCACAACTTTAAACTCTAAGACCCTGACGTCCCTTGTGCAATGGTTTCCTAACGGGGGTTTAGGTTTCTGTCACTCCGGCAACCCCTACGATTAGTAGCCAAATACACAATGCATTACCCTAGGCCCATATAGGTGAAGTGTCATGTAGTCGACGTTCACATGACACCACTAGAAGAAGTACACCACAACTTAAATATCAAACTATTGAATCTTTCTCAACACAATTCCACTACTAACAACATGACTTCTTCCATGTCCTCAAGAACAAAACGAACTACTCACAATACATCGTATGGATCATGATCAGAGATGAAATAATGATGTATAACAATCTGAACATAAATGATAATTCAATGGTTCACTCAATAGCATCAACTACAAAGAGTAATCAACACCGGGAAAGTTTCCCCTAAGAACTATGCAAGATTCAACCCAATTGTTACAGCAATATGGAGATGGTGATGAGGGTGATGATGGTGATGATGGTGGTGGTGATGATGATGATGATCCCAATGAAGTCCATCTTGATGGTGGTGTTGATGGCGACGATCTCCCCTCTCCGGAAAGGAATTCCCCTGGCAGAAATCTGTCTGCCGGAGAGATCTTTCTCTCTTGGTGTTTTCCGCCCCGCAGAGGCGGCGGAATCTTTTTGTGGTTGCTCCCCGAGTATTAGGGTTTCAGGAGGATTATATACGCTAGAGGGGAGAGACAGGGGTGGACCAGGGCGGCCACACGACCTGGTGGTGCGACCTAGGCTGGCCCGCGCCAGGGGGTGGTGTGGGCCCCCTGTGGCCCATCTCCACTCATCCTTCTGGCTTCCTTCGTCTTCTGGAAAAATAGGATTTTCTGTATATTTTCCCGGATTTTCTGATCTTCGCGAATTTTGCCTCCAAACAGCACCTTTTCCATCGGAATCCTGACTACAGCGGTCCATGCTCCAAAAGTCATCAACCATGCAAAAACAGATGAGATTACATAAGTATCATCTCTTAATATGAAATATATCAATGAATAACAGTGAATTATGATATAGAATAGTGATGCAAAATGGATGTATCAGGGCGACGACCCACCCGGGTAGGGGCATGAGGCCTAGCCGGGCAAGGTCCCTTGGCGATCTAGCAGGGGGCGACGGAGTGGGCCGGCTGGGGCGCAGGAGTCGGATGGGCCACGATGGCCGGCCTAGCCGAGCGAGGGAGTAGCTAGGGCGACGGAGTGGGCCGGCTGGGGCGGCCCAGCCGGGAGGATGCCAGGCGGAGCAGGGCACGGGAGCCGGATGTGCCACGATGGCCGGCCCAACCAGGCGAGGGAGTAGCTAGGGGCGCGACGGTGGGCCGGCTGGGGGGCTCCAGCTGGCCCAGGTTGTCTCCGGTTCAGTTTTTCTTTTATCTTAACTGGGAAAGGGATTTTCTCAATGTAAGGTTCAGGTAAAGCATGATTAGCAGTATAAACTTCAGTATTTCTTGCAGGAACACACTTAGTAATATATTTATAAGGTTCATGATACTTATTCCACTTCTTTTTAGGCACTTCAATGTAGGAAGCAAAAGCCTTAAAATAAGAAGCAATAGCTTGAGAGTCTAGACCATAAGCATTTTTAATATTTTGAAAGTCATCAATTCCCATAAAAGATTCAATGCATTCATAATCATAATTTATACCTTACTTTATACCTTTGTCATTCTCCCAAGCTTCAGCATTGTCTTGAATACGGTCCAGAAGATCCCATTTAACTTCTTCTTCCATGCGAGTGAATGATCCAGCACAAGAAGCATCCAATAAATCCTTATCATGAAGAGAAAGCCTTGCATAAAAGTTATTGATAATAATATTGTTGGGGAGCTCATGAATGGGACATTTTGAGCATTAGTAACTTCAATCTCCCCCAAGCTTAAGCTGTACTCTCTCCATCAAGAGGTCAAAAGTTGTATATTTGATTCTGATCTTTATGAATCTCACTAGGAGGATAAAACTTTGAATAAAAGAGAGGCACTATATTTGATTCCGATCTTTATGAATCTCACTGGCTTCCTTCGTCTTCTGGAAAAATAGGATTTTCCGTATATTTTCCTGGATTTTCTGATCTTCACGAATTTTGCCTCCAAATAGCACCTTTTCCATTAGAATCCCGACTGCAGCGGTCCATGCTCCAAAAGTCATCAACCATGCAAAAACAGATGAAATTACATAAGTATCATCTCTTAATATGAAATATATCAATGAATAACAATAAATTATGATATAGAATAGTGATGCAAAATGGACGTCTCAGATGCCTTTTGTGGCATTGGTGGTTTGAAACCACCCCCTCTCTAAATGAGACATACACAATTTTTGGGAGGAACTTGGTAAAACATCGTCGTCTCTACGTGCCTCGGTTATCTCTATACCTGAGCTCTTACTTATGCACCTTACTTTGTGATAGCCTTTGTGCTTGAAGTCTATATCTTGCTATCACGTAGTTGCTTGTCTTGCTTAGCATAAGTTTTTGGTGCACATAGGTGAACCCTAGTTGTTCTAGGTTTTGTGCTTGACAAAGTAAACACTAGTTTAATTCCACCTTTGTTGAGCCCCTCTCGTAAAAGTTTTAAACCGACTATTCAGCCCCTCTAGGCGACATCCATGATCTTTCACATAGAATGGTCTTAATCTAGCTTGCCCGGGTGGCCCACATATGGTGGCAAGGTCTATGGCCTCTCGGGCGTCCTAGTTAGAGGATTCCATACGGGGAGCCCAAGCCGGATACGAGAAGGCTACCGCCATAGATGAAGTAGGAACCTTGGAGTACAAGACACGAAGACTAGTTTTATTAGTGTAGGAATATGTAACCCATCCGGCTAGGAATCTCTCTATAACCCTAGGTTCCGGTGCCATTATGAGCCAGCATGCGGGAGTCTTTAGGGCAACAAGATAACTCATGCACAATGAACCATACAATCTCCATAACCCTGTGTATTGCGATTATAGTGATTTCTAGCAAGAGTAGAATCTTGCCACCAGCATGAGATTTGAAAAATAGAATAGTGCTAGGAGGAACTAGACACTTTTTTGATATAGTAGAAGAGGGTCGGCATGAGAATTCCGAAAATTCGTCCCTAACAGGGATCGAACTCCGGTCACCGGGATGCGCCAACTGCGACCCAACCACTAGGCTACTGCCCCGTTCTCCAGCATGAGATTTGAACTTGGGTAAGCTATGTCATCTTGATCCCGGATGATCACCGGCTTCATCCCTCACCTCTCTACACTCTTTGTGAGTGTTGGAATTTGATGACTATTGGGTTGTTGGCCCATTAGACAAATTCTGAAATTCTCTTTGGCCCATCTTTGCATGGCAGCATATGACTGTGCTAGTTGTGCTAAAGTTTAGTCCTACATTTCTAGTCAAGTGAGAGTTACACCTCCTTATATACTAGGCTGTTCCACCACTCACTAAGGTGTGAGAAGAAGAGAATCTCCCGCGCACTCCTCCGACGCCGCCCGCCTCGCCTCGCCTTGTCACAACGCGCGTGCACCGTCGATCGCGGGAATCTTGCCGAGCCGAGCTTTATTTTTGCTATTCAGGAAAAATAATCATGGATTAATTATGAGTCATTAACGAACGTGTTAATTAGTTAGCCATTTCTAGACTTTCTAGAACGTGGGCTGTTACCGACTCGAACACGGGATGATCCCCACGATCTCACCTAACCTGCACTATATAAGCGTTTGTGCTAACCTAATCGACAATGCCTATCACACGCGTCTCCTTCCAGTCTATTGTGTCACTGCCTTCGTCTTCCCTATCCCGGCTTGTGGCGTGCACCGCAGATCGGGATAGTAGGCCTCCGGAACCCCGCCTCTTGTGAACTTGTACGGGTGAGGGGAGATCAGGTTTTTGGGGAGCGCTTCCGCGCGACTACTGACGCCATCACAGACGACTCCTTTCCTAACATGGACTTCTTCCCGGACATCAGTAGCCTCTAATTGACGACATGGCTGATGACGCTGCTGCCACCACTGCTGCTACTACTGTAGCTACACCGTATGTGATTTCAATCTATCTCTTTCAGATTATGCTAGAGTGTCTATTTCTAGTGCTTGGTATAGATGTAATAGTTTTGTCTTGTTTAGATGTAATCTGTTCATCTACTCTGTTAGTTCGTGTGATCTATTTAACTGCTATCTGTATGATCATGCTTTGTTGATTATTTATTCAGATTAAATCATATGGATTATTTCTTATATATTCAACAATCCAAAAACCTGATTATAGGCAACTGAATTCCACTGGTGTAGCTGCGGCTACTAGGCCGCCTTTGTTTGATGGTATGCACTATAAGAGATGGAGCGCGAGAGCAATTCTATGGTTTAAAAACCTAAACTGCTATAGCGACACTCTTGGCAAACCTGAAGGAGACCTTTCTACTGAGCAGGAAGCGACCTTTAAGAAATCTGATACCATGTTTCTGGCAGCTCTGTTCAGTATTATTGGGGACAACATTGTTGACCCATACATGTCATTTGATAATGGCAAAGCTGCGTGGGATGCGCTCGAGGCCAAGTTTGGGGTCTCGGACGCTGGCACTGAGTTGTATGTCATAGAACAATTCTATGACTACAAGCTGGTTGATGAGCGCTCTGTCATTGAGTAAGCTCATGAGATACAATCACTTTCCAAAGAACTTGAGGAGTTCAAGTGTACATTATCGGACAAGTTTGTGGCCGGAGGCATTATTGCCAAGATTCCTCCCATGTGGAGGAATTTTGCTACTTCTCTGAAACACAAGAGACAAGAGTTTTCCATTACGAATCTCATTGGGTCTCTTCATGTGGAAGAGAAGGTGACAGCAAAGGACACAAATGCTCAAGGATTTGAGTGAGCTTCTACTGCCAATTTGGTATAGAAGAAAAACTTCCAATCCCATAAGTTCAAGAATAAGAACAAATCTAAAGGCAAAGGGAAGTTTGATGGCAAGTTTAAGGCTACGTACTCAACCAACTTCAAGAAGAAAAATGATAAGCAGAAAGGCTCTTGCCACGTCTGTGGTGATCCTGATCATTGGGCTCCTAGCTTCCCTAATATCTTTGACAAGCGGCAACATGGGAACAGCGGCAAGACCGCTAATGTTGTTATTAGCAATACTGAGATGAGGGATGATGTGTACAATATTTTACCTACTATCCTTTCAGTATGTCATCCTCCTGAATGGTGGATAGACACAGGTGTTAATACACATGTATGTTCTGATATTTCCATGTTTTGTTCCTATCAAGTCTCAAGGACTTCATCCGTGCTGATGGAAAATGGCTCATGTGCTTCTATTCATGGTGTTGATATGATAAATCTGAAGTTTACTTCGGGGAAGACCGTACAGCTGAAGAATGTGCAGCATGTTCCCTCCATTAATAAGAATCCCGGCAGCGGATCGCTTCTATGTCGAGATGGTTTTAAGTTGGTCTTTGAGTCCAATAAAGTTGTAATTTCTATGTATGTACAATTTGTTGGAAAGGGTTATGAGTGCGGAGGTCTGTTCCACTTATCTTTGTCAGACTCATGTACTAAAGTTATTAATCATGTTTGCAATGATAATGAGTCCAATTTTTGGCATTCATGAATTTTTCATATTAACTTTGGTTGCATGACATGGCTAGCCTGCGGTGACCCAGCAAACGGCTGCATGTGTAGTACACTATAGTCGTTGACATGACATCCATAGAACACCGTTTTGTAAATATCACATCCCTTAGAGTGGTACAACAGAAACATTGCGGGTCCATATTACAAACATACACACTTCATTATTATTACAAAACTAGAAGTTCCAAACTTCAAGTGATACAAAATTATAAACCAAACTTAAGTAGTTTCAGCGGAAGATATAAAGTTCAAATTCATACTCCGAATTGAGCTCAACAACTTATTTTATAAGGTTTAGGCTGCTCGGCTCAACTGGTTTACTAATAACTAAGGCAACTACTCAGACTCGTTGCCCTCCACTCCATAGCGTATTTCGTAGTCCACCCCTTCCACTCCTCTAGACAGGCCTGGCTCCTCGTAGTAGACATCCTCTTGCCCTTCAGCCGCGTACATCGAAGTGTCTTCTGGCTCCTCAGAGTCTAAGCAAGGGGTTCAAAGGAAAGGGTGAGTAACAACGTTACCCAGCAAGTTCATTATATGAAAGGTGGGAAGTTTGATGCTCTATCTACCACCTTGGACTATAAGTCCTTGGTACCATGCAGTTTTGGTAAACATTTCTTTAGAGATTGTTTTTATTATTAAAAACTATGCCTATCAGCCTTCATAGGTTGACCAGAACTTCATGGAGTTCCTTTCCTGCCGTGTTCGTAGCTCCTTCCCGGAACAGGGAGTAACAAGTTATAGTTCTTACACTCTGCAGAGGTGTGTTACTTTACCCATGAGAGATCAACTCCTTGTTGCACAAACCGGCGTACTTTCCCGTCCACAATTTCGTGATGTGGGGCCCAGTAGGTGATCCAAGCCAATCACTGCCCCTCTCCACGACCCCATATGTCTACACGATCCTCCGGGCTGAGCTACATCTCCGTTAAGCCCCTTTTAGGCAAGCTACAACCCAGATGAGTTCCCGAAGACTCTATGAGCCGGTTATGCCCCTAGCAAGCTCCATAAAGGTCTGACTATACCTCCGACAGCCGCTAACAGATAATCTAGATACCAAAACCGTGGGGCCTAAGGGTGCCCACCCATATGCTGGATCCACACAAGGAATCACAGCATCACGATAAGGTCATCTTGCCTACATATGAAAGGAAGAAGGTCCAGCTGACTTCTCCGTCCCATTCCAAATCTCATGGTTAATGCGTAATATACGGCGCTAGAATCACTGATGTCATGGGTTGTTAATCCTATTGTGACTTGTGTAATTGGAAACCTAAGTTCCATTGCCAATCTTAAATTTATCATCACTTAGGATGATAATCACATCTTATTTATTAGAGAAGATAATATTTTCTTTCTCCAGATCATAGATGATAACACACCATTTGCAATATCTTTGATAAATATTCTTCAAAGGACATGAGCAAGTGATGAACTTGCCTTGTGACTGCAAGGTAGTGAAGTGCGATGCTTCCACCTGACCTTGAGCTCCGATTTCTATAGAGAACCAGTATTGCCCAGTAAGGACAATATTTAAAGAAGCAATATGCAATGCATATTAATGTCATGCAATGGTTTATTATTTTCTTATTTGTGTGTTTTACCCTCTTAGTAAAAGTTTGGTATTTTATCTAATTAAAAGAAAAGTATTACTTAAAGTCTTTGAAATTTTCATAAACATTATATTTAGTATGCCTTTATAATGACTAGTATTATTTTAAGAGTTTAAAATTTAATTTATTTAGTTTTTAACTCCTTTAAATATTTCACTAAAATTCCTTTAAGAAAATAATTCCTTTAAATACAAATTAGCATTTTTCTATAATAGCACTCCCTTTTAGAATCTTAAAAATGGATTTTATTTAATTGTAAGTGTCTGGTATATTTTTATAAAATTCCAAAGGAGTTTATTCCTTATTAATAATAAGTTTAAATTTCATTACCTAAATCTCTATTTGTTATTTTTCTTGAATAGAGGACATTTTTATGAGTCCATTGGAATTTTATTTATATTTTTAGGGTTTTTATTTTTATTTTTTTCGAACCCTTTAAGTCCTAGGGGTATTTTGGTCTTTTGACAAATTACTTGGGTCTTTCTTAAAAGAACTGGACCGAGCCCATTGGGCTAGCCCAACCCTGACCTGGCCCAACCTGGTTGGTCAAATCCTCTCCAGTGAGGGGTACTGGACCACACCGGCCCAGTACGCACCCCTCACTCCTCTCTTCCTCTCGTGTTCTTCCTTGACTTGCTGCGGCATGGTGTCGCCGACACCATTGCCGCTCGATTACCGATGCCCTGGGCCTCCCCGGCCGTTGCCGTGGTGCATGGCGAGGTAGCCGGCACCGCTAGGACGACTGGTCTAGTTCGATTCGCCTTTGGAATCCTCTCCCGCCCAGGTTGACTCCATCCCGAACCCTAGGGTTTGGTTACCCCCAGCGATGTGATGCTCCGCCGCCTCCTTGATGCTGTGTTGTGGCCCTGGTGACTTTGTGGTGCCACCGCTGCTGCACGCGTGAATGTGGCCACCGCTGCATGGCCCGGTGCGGGATGCAACGCCCTCGGGTGCTCCCCGTGCCGCCGTGTGTGCTCGTAGGCCTCTCTGCTTCCTCTTCTACACTCTACCGAGGATCATCTGTTGGGGATATACTTTCCGGGTATCCTCACAGTTCCTCACTAACCAGGGTGGCCCACTTTGAGTTAGAGCTTTGCTTCACGTACGGCCCAGTCAGGGAGACGACACGGAGTCCAATCCGGATATAGGAAGGCCTAGAAGACTTACCGACTTAGGCCCATAGTGTTACTTCTAGTTCAAGATGTACTCTGTAACCGACTCTTAGTCGTAGCCGGGCAGATCTCTCTTGTAAACCCTAGGCCGGATATCTATATAAGCCGTCCTAGGGAGAGCCTTTAGGGCACCCTCAATAGTCTACAATCTCAACTCGCACAGGCGAACCCTTGTAACCCATATTCCGCTCTGCCGTATTACTGGATTGCTAGCAAGAGTAGGATCCGTCCAAAGCCGGCGGATTCGAACCTAGGTAAACTTGTGTGCTCACCATACCGGAACATCGTACGTCCCACACCCCTCTCTTCCGCACGCCTCGAGGACCCCCTCATGGAATACTTGTCATCAATCCGACGACAGTTGGCGCCCACCGTGGGGCAAGCGAGCTTTGGATCTGCGTTCCGAGCGGAATCTGCAAGAATCGGAATCGGCAAGACTATCGCCATCAGCCACATCCTCTACGCCAGTGATGTCCCTCTCATCGTTCTCGACGAGACCTGGATTCCGGTTAGGGAGGCTGTAACTGCCTACACAATCGTGTCTTTCGGCTAGATCGATGTTTACATCGGCTTTGCTGAACCTGTCCCACCCACCCCAGCGGTGATGATAGAGGCAGGGGAAAGTTCTGGATCCCCTTTGTCCACGGAGGCGGCAGAGTTCCGGATCTCAGGAAACCCTAATCCCACCTAGCCCGCACCAGTTGTGGAGATAGTGGAGAAATCCGAGCCTGAAGCAGACCTAGCGGTCCAGGTCGAATCTGGAGTGGATCTCCTTGGAGAGGCCGAATCCCAAATCGACCCACCTGCTGAGGTCGAAATCTAGGAGGAGCATATCAACGACACTGGTTCTGGCTCTGATGACGCCGGGATAGACAAGCCTTTCCTGAGGTACACGCTGCGACGTATGATAATGCAAAACTCAGGCGTAGATGCAATTCTCGAGACCATCAAAAGTTTCGACGAGGCTGATCGCGAAAGCCGCAGGTACCTCAGAAAGCATGCGTCGCACTTCGTCGGGTATGTGGGATCCGGATCCGGCTCTACCGACGCTAGAGACAACACCGACTCTGTGCTGGAGGCAATTGGAACAAATGCCGTCGTACCCGCATCCTCGGATGAATCGATGACGTCAGCAGTTTTCCGAAAGTTCTCCGTGAAATATGAAGAGGAGTATAACTCCAAAGCTATAGAGGAAGGAGAAGCCATGGACGAAGGATCCGGGGAACACTCTCCCAAAACGCAGGATGACATGGAAATCGGAGATAATCCCAAGATCCAGAGGTCCAAAAGTACCGATCAGAGCTTGGCTCCAGGAAACGGACCCAAAGCCGTCTTTGCTACTGGTGCTGCCAAGAAGGCAAAGAAGAAGAACAAGACCCCGGCAAAAGACCCTCTGGTAGAGGAGGTGATCGCCGAGGAATACGAGGAGGACTCAGATGGAGCGCTTATCCTAGACGAGCCCAAAAAAGAAGAACCGATGGATGGACACATGATCACTGAAGGTGCGCGTAAATTCATCGATGCTGCATTAACCACACCTATTCCTATAGCTGCAGAACTTACTACTGAAGAACTGGACGAGAGGGCATAGGCCCTAGAAGCGCGTCGTCAAGTACTCCTCGATGAAGCCAAAAACATTGAGGAGGAAAAGAAACGCATAGCATCTCTGGGAAAGTACAACACCAGGCAATACCAAAAGACAAGGAAGCGTCATACTAATGACAACCAATTCCCACAGATTCACGCCGTCCTTTTCGGAAAAGAGATGGGGAAGCCTCAGAAAGATAGCAAAGAGGATTGGGTGTATCCAACCCCAATACAGAATACCGTGGCGACCCGAGAAATTCTATCGGCTAATCTAGGCCCGGAGGAGATCCGGTTGGGAATCAAACTACTCAACAAGGGACTGGAGCAGCAAAAAGGTCGCCATGTCCGGAAGTCAAAAGCTGGTCTCTGATTCCGACCAGTGTCGCATAGACCCGGCATGGGCTGACATAAGACCCCAGCGCGTTCCGGAGCAGCATCATCGTTCCGACCGCAGGGAGGATAATTACTCAAGAACCGGATCTTCGGGACAGCACCACAAAGCTGCCCGTGACTGGCGTAAAGTCAACCAAGTTGCAGAGCAAGAGGCAATTGCTGCACTGAATCCGAGGAACCCACCCCAGCGAGAGTCGAAAGATCGCAGGGACGATGATAAAGAGAAACGTCGGGAGGAGGACCGACAACGAATGCCACCTCCTAGACATGCAAGCCGTCCGGACGACAGACAAAGGAACGATGGACACCGTGCCGATACAAGACGGTAGGGGGCTCGTCACAATGAAGACCCTCCCCGGAACCAGAATAATGACCCTCCCTAGAGGAATAATGACGTTCCGGACGGAGGCCAGCGATCAGCCAGAAATAACCCAGCTGCTCCACCCTCTCCGCCAAGTAGCCATCACAACGGCCCCCAGGGAGGCAATGGAGGGCGTCGTGGTGGAGGAGGTGGTGGCAGAAGCCAAAGTCCGGCTCCAAGGCACCGTAGCCACAGCCGACACTCGGGACGATCTCTATTCCCGAATGACGCAAGGCACAGGATCAACTCCAACATAGAGGCGCGACGCTACGAGAATGATGATATCTACATGGGCCCAAAGTGCTTTGGACCATGCATAAGACCCACAAGATTCCCAGAAGGATTTGGTATCTCAAGACATATCCAAGCCTACGACGGCATTGCTTGGCCAGATACCTGGCTACAGGATTTCTTTCAAGCCTGCTGCATTGCCAAAGGCAGAAATATCCTGGTCGCAACCCGATATCTCCCACTCATGTTGCGGAAGACGGCAAGATCATGGATCAATTAACTTCCGGAGAACACCATCCATAACTGGTATGACATGGAAAGTGTGTTCTTTCGGAATTTCGAAGGCACATACCGGAGGTCCTGTACGGTCGGAGACCTAAAGTGTTGCACCCATAAAGCCGGAGAAACTTACCGGGATTACCTCGGACGATGGATCGACACCAAGAACTCCTGTGAAGGAGTAAATGATCAAACTGCGATTGAAGCTTTCATTGCAGGTCTCCCAATTGGTTTACTACATCATCGCTTGGAGTGCGACAAAGTTACTGACTTGGGAGAGATGATAGAAACAGCGAGCAAGTATGCAGACGCTAACGATGACGTAGAGGGATTACTCAACACCCTAGCTATGCCACAGTCGGCAAAACAACCAAAGCAACAAGCTCAGAAGCGCAAAAATACCTCGGAAGAGAAACCCAACGCGGAAACGACAGTGGTCACTGCTACTTTCGGGTCTGGAGGACGAGGAGGACGCGGCGGAGGCCACGAGCGTGGTCGTGGGACTTTGAGAGTTCAAGGTAGAGGAGACCATCAACCAGGCAAAACCTACACTTGGGCCGACATTGCCAATAATCCATGTGTGGATCACCTAGACGCCAATGGGGGCTCGTCCCACACAAACGCCGAATGTCGTTTCAATGACGACATTAAAAGAGATGATACCGCAGGCTACAGAGCTAAGCAGAAGAAGGGAAAGAAGAATCCCGAAAAGGATAAAGAGACCAAGGAAGATTCTGACATGGAGGAAGCCGATGCTTCAAATCCCAAGCCGGAAGGGAAGAAAAATTTTCCGACCAAAAAAGACACTTACATCACCTTCCTCGGATCTCAGCCAGCAAAGGTCAAGAAAGCAGTTCTACATGAGCTCAATGCAACAGTTCCGGCTGTCCCCCAATACCTGGACTGGTCGGAAGTGGCAATCACATTTGACCGCGCTGACCATCCGCCTAAGCTACACAGGTGAGGAAAATATGCCTTAATCGTCAATCCACTTATTGACGGTTATGGTTTCTCCAAGACCCTGATGGACGGTGGCAGTAGTATCAATATTCTCTATGTCGAAACGCTACGCCGGATGAAGATCTGAGAGACCCAGTTGAACCATAGATCTGTGATTTTTCACGGAGTTGTCCTAGGAAGACAAGCTAATTCCCTGGGTAACGAGGGTTTAACTCGTCAATGCCCATTGTTATGGACTTGGGTTTTGGATAAGGAGGGAGTGCTGGAGACATCTATTGGCTAGCAAACAAGCACACATGGGACAAAGGATTTACCCAGGTTCAGGCCTCGTAGAGGTCCCTACTCCTGCTTGTCTGCTCGTGGAATTATCGAGGGAGTCGAAAGTTACAATGGTGCGCAGATGCAATCTGGCGAGGGTTGTGGAAACTAGGGTTGCGTGTGTTCTCCTCGCTGCCCCCTCCTAGCCTTTATATAGATAGGCTAGGTCTCGGGTAGCAGGTCGAGCCGGTTACAAGTTAGGGTTTTCCCCTTCAAACTTTCTATCTTTAGCTTCTTCTTGTTCTTCAAGCAATCGAGAGTCCACAGGTTTACTCGAGTCCTTTCATCCGGGCCTTGGCGACACCGTGGGCCTGTGCGTATTTGGACCGTATATACCAAGCTCGAGTACCTGCAGGGTATACCCATGTCAGTAGCCCCCGAGTGTCCAGTGGAATCGTAGATTCGACTGGGGACTTTTTGAAGTCTTCGAGTGCCTGAATGAGTACATTTCGACTGCTTTTATTTGTGTCATAGGGATTGTCGATATATGTGCCCGATGTAACCGAAGTATCGGTATCAGTTAACCACCTTAGGGTGAGACAACACAATCTACTCGAACTCGAGTCCCCCCGACTCGAATCTGGAAAAGTGCTGGCGTAATTCGACTCAAGCCGTGGAGGTCTTACAGGAGTCGAATTCCAGTTATATGGGTGTGAGCACTCGACGCGTCCGTCAAGGCATGTTCATCGCACCTGTAGGCACGGATATGTTTCTGGTAGTGCGCAGCTAATACGTTGCCAGGCCTTATTCAGTTCTTACCTTCACGCTGTAAGCGCGGCATCCGAATTTTATCGTCGCGGAGACGATTCGGGTGACCCAGGAGATGCAGTCTCTTTGTAGGGAAAAATCGCGAGGCGGTGTCGCCATGAGCTGCGAGTGCGGACATTATCAACACACAATTTTCTGTATAAATAATCATAGGGTGCGCGACCAGCGCTCCCTATGGGAGTAGCCCCCGAGTGCCTGGTTGAGTCGAAGACTCAGGCAGGGACTAAATAACGTTTGCGACTGCCATCGTCTTTTGGTTGCTTGTTTCAGTCAAAATTTTCCAGCTCTCCCTATGGGAGTAACCCATGTCCACAGTCGAATTGTATTTTCGAATGGTTTGGGTTTGTCTTTGATTGTCCTTCTTCCTGCAAAAAGAAAAGAAAATCGTAGGGTGCGCGGCCAGCGCTCCCTATGGGAGTAGTCCCCGAGTGCTTGGTGGAATCAAAGACTCCAGCAAGGACTAAAGTAGTCGAATTTTTCCACTGCGTACCTTTGATGACATCAGTGGTGATGCTTGTATGACCTCAGTTGCCCGCGAGAGCGAGTTTAACGGGACGTGACGAGCGGTGGGTCCCACTTCCTGACTTTGATTTGACTGGGCATGCGTAATCTTTATTTTAACTGCGCCTCCTCGATTTCCGCGCGTAATGGGAGTAGTGGAGGGATGGTTCGCGCTTCTCCTTCTCCACGTGTCCAACACGATGTGTGCCACGCGTCAAGTAGGGTTTTTCTGAGCCGTTGGATTGCATCTTCTAGGGGTTAAGTAGCGATGCTACGGCGGTAATTTTCTCATCTGCGTTCTTTCTATCTTGCTGCCATCGCCATTGCTGCTGCTCTTCTGCTCTTTCTTATGCTCGTTTCCTCCACAACGCTGGACCACCTCCGTTTGTTTCCGAGCTGCTTCCTGTGCTCGCATCGTCGCCGTTCAATGGGGAAGAAGAAAGGAGGCGTTGTTGCTGATTCCGCGGCCACCGTCGCCGTGATGAAGAAGAAAAGGTAGCTTCGCTGCTGCGGGCACCAGCACCGCCGCCGGCGGGAAGAAGAAGGTCGCGGGCACCCGCGTGACAAATGGTGTGTGGCGCCCTTCCATCATCAAGGCGTCGGATCTCCGTCTTCTTCGCCAAGACGGAGTTATCTCCGCAGCAGTCGCCGATGCGCGCATCCCCAGCGGTGAGACCATTCCTGCTCCTCCCGCTTGTTTCCGAGTGATGTTTCTTGCATTCGTCATTCATGGTCTTTCCTTGCCTCTCCACCCCTTTCTTAGGGGTCTTCTTTGTTTCTATGGGCTCCAGCTCCATCAGCTGTCCCCAAATTCGATTCTCCACATCACCTGCTTCATCACTCTTTGCGAGTGCTGGCTTGGAAACGAGCCACACTTTGGTATTTTCAAGCGCATTTTTAAATTGAAGCGGTAGTCCGCATCTGGCTCTTTAGTTTATGACCTAGGTGGTTGTGGAATCCATGTCGACCCATCCGCCACCTACTTCGACATCAAGCTCACCAAGTCTGTCCAGGTATGGAGGGACAAATGGTTCTATGTCCGTGATCAGAAGTCCAAAGATGAGCACTTTGGACTCGCGCCCTTTGATCTCGCAACTCCCTGCAAGAAGATGCGTTCCTGGAAGAACATAGTTATGCCTGGCGAACTGACAGAGACAGACATGCTGTATCAACGCGTCTGTGACGTCGAGAGTCGCATAGGCGCGGAAGAGGGAGGTTGCGCCCTTATCAGAACTTGGCTGCACCGTCGCGTCCAGCCTCTCCAAGCCAGAGTTTATCCCATGTTTCAATGGGCTGGCGCTGATGATGCCACTCGCATGTCTGCCGATGGCATGTCCGCGAGTGAGGTGGATAAGAGGGTTCGACTGGTCACAAAGTACACTGGCAAGGATGTGCTTCCGAATGAGCCAGTCGTTCCTCCTTTTGATGCTTCGAACCCTCCTCCCGAGGTATAGTTGTGCTACGCAGTAGCTTGTTTTCGCGATTGCTTTTCTGTTGCTTACTTGTTCTTTTTTGCTGATCTTCACTATCTATGTGCAGGAGTGGGCGATGTCGCCTTGTATGCCCCCTCTCCCTGAGGGGATTATTCCTCGCGAAGCTTTGGAAGAGGACGAGTCTGAGTCGACTGTCCTTTCTGATGTGGAAGAGGAAGCCCCCGAGTCCGAGAGTCCGGATACTCGCAAGCGTTCGTGCAGCAAGGATTCTGACGCGTCGTATCCTTCGACTCCAGAAGGCACGGATGTTGGCGCGGAGTCGCCAATTCCCGCTGTTCCTGTGAGAGCTGTGGCACCATCTTCTCGCAAGAAGATGCGTCTTCCTAAGGAGTCTTCGTCGGAATCGGTGGAGGCCACGTTTGATTTTGACAAGTTTGACTGGTAAGTTTTCGGGTTCATTTCTACTTCTCTGTTTTCTTCTTGTTGGCTTTGCCCTGGAGTTTGCCCTTTCTCAATGTGGATTTTGTCTTCTAGTCAAGAGGCGTCGTCATCTTCTGGCGACGTCGAGTTTTTGAAGGAATCAGGAGTCGCGACCTCAAGGGCTAAGAAAGAGGTTAAGCACGCTCCTTCCCCTCCGGTGGCGGCCCACTCCGGGCACAATTCTTTGAGCTCTCCTCACGTAGGGGAGCATCAAATGGTTGCTCGGATGAAGGTACAACAAACTTCTTCGGAGTCATTGGAGGACCATGTAAGTATATCTTTCCTTCTTTTTAATGTGGCAGTCGACGTTATCCGTTGCTTTCCTTCTGATTCTTTGTTTGTGCGACAGCTCCTTGTAAGGAAGCCGCGCAAGTGGCAGAGCAGGTGAAGGCGATGGGTCGCCAGCATGCAATGCTGGAGACGCGTCACCGCGTGGTCGAAAGTGAGTGTTCTACACTTATTCTTTTTCGCCTTCAACTTCTTTGGTATAGTCGACTGATAGTCAACTTTTGATTGCCGTGTAGCTGAACATAACGCTTTACTGCGCAACGTCGCCACCCTGGAGAAAACGCTTGCCGCGGCTGTGAAGGGTCGCGACGAGGCACTCGTAGCTCGTGATGAGGCACAAAAGCGTGAAGAGGATCTGTGTGCGTCCTTTGCGGCCAGGGAAAAGTTGTTCGAAGAACAACTGTTCTCAGTCGCCAAGGCTCTCTCAGGTACCTTTTGCCTGTGGATATTGATGTCCTTCTCTACCCTTAGTGTTTTTTGTTGGTAGCGTTGAAGTTTTTGATCCATGTATGGGTTCATGTGCAGATGCTGGTGATCTGAGCTTTGACCCGCTGGCCCTTTGTCGTGACGATGCTCTGGCAGGCGCGGTGTCTGCAGTCGAGGACCACAGCGCCGCTGTCCAAGATACACTTTCCAAGGCCAAGGTCGCTCTCAGTCGCCTCCAGGAGGAGTTGATGCCAAAGGGGGAACTCATCGATAATATGGACGAGCTGGTGGAGTCATTCGCCGGTGGTGTGCCTTCCGCCTACAAGAACTCCCTCCGCGCGGCTGGCGCATCCATGACACTCACGATGGTGCAAGCCCACGGAGCTGATATCGATCCTTCCGTGGTGTCGAAGGCGATGCCTGTTGGCGCGGATGGTCAGCAGGTAGTCTTTGCTCCTTTTGCGACTGCCTGTGCTAAATATGGCCATCACTTGATAAATACTGTTGCAATGTACTCGGAGGAGCTCCAACGTGCTAAGAAGGCGGCGAAAGCCTCGGCCTCAGGGGCCGGCGGAAAGTCAGTGGCGTCTGATACTGCCACGGACTTAATGAAGCCCCCGAAGCCGTCGAAGTCGAAGAAGCCAGCTGCTCCGTAGTTATCTTTTGTAATAGTTGATTGATTGTTCTTTTGGTTTGAGAACATGCCTGCTGGCGAGTGTGTCTGTGAATACTTATGCCGATCTTGAATGCATCTGTTCCCTTCGCCTTTGTGTTAATTTGGTCGCCTTATTTGCCTCTGTCTTAACTTGTGGTAGGGTACATCAAGTGCTCCTGTGGGGGGAACCCAAGACTCGCCATCTCTTGATGATACAGTGGCACCACCACGCTCCAGGGTAGAGGAGCTATCCTTGCTTTTGCGACTTCGTGATCGCGTGAAGCAGCTGGAGCGTGAGTTGCCCATGATCCGCGATAGCGCAGACGTGTGGAAGTCGAAGGCGGAAAAAGCCGCCGCCCGCGAGCAATATCTGCTTGGCGAGGTGACGCAGCTGGGCGACCAGTTTAAGTGTTAGTTTGCTTATTCTCACCTTTTCCTTCGTAGTTACTCGCAGCGGTACGTTGTACTCATGCTATTGATGCTGCTTCGTGTAGTTGTTAGCGCGCGCCATCCGCAGGAGGAGAAGGATAGAATTGGCATTCGCCTTCATGATCTCACCCAGGAGCAACTTCAAGAGAGTGGATACTTCTGGGTAGATCATGATCGTGCGACTGCGTTGGTGACCTTGCAGGATCGCACATCGCAAGTGCTGCTCTTCCTAAAGAAGTCACAGTCGTGCTTGAAGAATATTTATCAGGCGATGTTCCCGTTGGATGACGCTCCATCAAGCCTGCTGGCTCTCCTGGCCAAATTTCAAGATCTGTCCGCGGTTCGCGAGTGCATGAGGTAGCAGTTGGTGGCTGGTTCCAAGGCTGCCCTCTCAATGGTGCGATTGCACAGGCCTGACGTGGATGTTTCCGCCATCGCCTCTGGTCCCCCAGCGTTGCCGGCAGGATCTGCCTAGAATATGGTACTGCACTATCAGGCGGTGGACCGTCCAGCAGAGGAGATCGTCGACTTCTTCGAGGAACAAACCAACATTCTCCTGTTGCAAGGGTAGCCAAATTTGTATCCTGCACATAAGTGTACTTGTGTTGTAAAGTTCGTATAAATGTTGTAGATAATTTATTGTCGAATGTGTATAAAGAGCTTTGTGAGCGTGAGGTGCGTTGCACTATGCGAGTCCTTTTCGTTAGCCTGGCCATCTTTTATCTCGGTCCCTTGTAAACCTGTCAGGTGCGTTGCAGCTGGGTTGAGTTTGTGTTTAGGTGTTCGATTGATGTGCCAGCTACTCAGGATATCGCGTTTTTTGTTCGAAGAACAGATGTATGCAGGGTGGCGCAGCCCCCGAGTAGAAAATTGATAGAGTGAAGGAGAACACGGAGTTTTGGGGCACTTAGCTTTTATTTATTCGAGGAACAGTGCGAGGTACAATGTGCAGCTAAGTACCCTTGGCTGAGTAGCCTTATTTGCGATGGAAAAGTAAAAAAACGACTAGGGGTAGAAGCGTCGCAGTTGTGCGACGTTCCAAGGGTTGGAGTATGTGACTCCTGTCTCTAAATCTTGAAGGCGGTAGGCGCCACCTGGGATTACTTCTGTAATCACGTACGGTCCTTCCCAGGGGGACTCGAGCTTGAGATGCCCCTGCTGCTTCAGTCGCAGGACCAGGTCGCCTTCGACAAAGGATCTGGGGCGAAGCCTTCTACTATGGTAGTTGCGCAGGTTCTGCTGGTAGATCGTGGATCTTTCTGCGGCGATTTCTCTTCCTTCATCAAGGAGGTCGATGGAGTCTTCGAGTGCAAGGGATGACTCTCGTTCGCTGTAAGCGACCACACGCGGTGCCTTGTACCGTACTTCGGCGGGTAGTACTGCTTCTGATCTGTGCACCATCGAGAATGGCGTGTAGCCCGTGGCGCTGTTTGGAGTTGTACGTAGGCTCTAGAGTACGGATTGCAGCTCATCTGGCCATCAACCCGTGGCTTGTTCGAGTGGTCGGAGGAGTCGCTTCTTGATGCCGCTACAGACGACCCCATTTGCTTTTTCCACCTGACCGTTGGTCTGTGGATGCGCTACTGAGGCGTAGCTGATATTGATCCCCAGGTTCTCGCAGAATTCTTGGAACTCCTTGGATGTGAAGTTCGTCCCGTTGTCGGTGATGATGTTGTGCGGCACGCCGAAGTGGTAGACGATGGACTCGAAGAACTTGACTGCGCTGTGCCCTAATTGGTTGGTTACCGGCATGGCCTCGATCCACTTGGTGAATTTGTCAACTTTAACCAAGAGGTAAACGTAGCCTCCACGCGAGGACCTTGGAAGCTTGCCGACCATGTCAAGCCCCCACTGTGCGAAGGGCCAGGTCAATGGAATAGACCGTAGCTCTGCGCCTGGTGCGTGTGGCTTGTCCGCGAATCGCTGGCAAGCATTGCATTTTTGGACTATGTCCTTGGCGTCGCGCATGGCCGTGGGCCAATAAAATCCAGCTCGTAGAGCTTTAGCAACGAGGGCGCGACTACCGGCGTGGTGCCCGCAGGTCCCTTCATGGATGTCGAGGAGAACTGCTCTTCCATCGGCCATGGAGACGCATCGTTGTAGCACTCCTGTGATGCTGCGTTTATACAGTTTGCCATTGATAACAGCGAATGCCTTGGAGCGCCACGCGATGTGCCGTGCATCTGTCGGGTCGTCTGGTAGTCTCTTGCTGAGGAGGTACGTAATGTATGGTTGCATCCAAGATTGCTCGATCATCATGACGCTCATTGGTCCCTCGGGTCCTATGTCCATCTCCAAGTCATCGAGTGCCATTGGCTCATTGGGTGGCGTAGCCCTCGAGTCCGTGGCTACGCTTGTTTTCTTCTCTACGGCCTTTGGCTTGATGGAGCGTTCGCATATGTGCTCGAGAAATACCCCAGGTGGTATGGGGGCGCAGGTAGAGCCTATGTTGGCGAGTGTGTCCGCCTCCTCGTTGCTTTCGTGACCTATGTGTCGCAACTCGCAACCATCAAAGTCTCCCTCGAGTGTATCGTAGAGGTCGCGGTACGCGATCATGTTGTCGTTCAGTGCGTCGCACTCGTGCATTGTTTGGTTGACGACCAACTTGGAGTCGCCATATATGATGAGCCTTTTGGCGCCGCAGGCTTTTGCCATCCTCATTCCGTGCAACAGGGCCTCGTATTCAGCCTCGTTGTTTGAGGCTGTGAACTGCATTCGCAGGATATACTTCAGCTTGTCCCCTTGAGGTGATGTCAGTATGACACCTGCGCCTGCTCCGTCTTTCCGCTTGGACCCATCGAAGTGCATTGTCCAGAGGTAGGACATATCTGGCTTGTCCGGGAGCTGGTTCTCCATCCAGTGCACGAGAAAGTCAGGGAGCACTTGCGACTTGATGGCATCGCGTTTTTCGTATGTGATGTCTCGTGGAGACAGCTCTATTCCCCAAAGCGCGACTCGCCCCGTGGCGTCGGGGTTATTGAGGATATGTCCCAACGGGGCGTCATTGACTACCACGATTGGGTGTTCCTGGAAGTAGTGGTGCAGTCGCCGGGCGGTCATAAAGACGCCGTACGCCAGCTTCTGGTAGTGCGGGTACTGCTGTTTTGTTGGCGTGAGGACCTCGCTGAGGTAGTATACCGGGCGTTGTACGCCGTGGACCTTGTTTTCCTCAGTTCGCTTGACGACGAGCACTATGCTGACCACCTGGTTGGTATCGGAGATGTATAGAAACAGTGGTTCCCTTTCTCGTGGAGTCACCAGTACTGGCGAAGTGGATAGCAGGCGCTTGAGATCTTCGAATGCTTCTTGCGCTTCATTGGTCCACTCGAATTTTTCAGCTTTGCGGAGGAGCTGGTAGAAGGGTAGTGCCTTTTCACCCATCCGACTGATAAATCGACTGAGGGCCGCGATTCGTCCGGCCAGTTGCTGGACGCCTCTTATGTTCTTCAGCTTTTCCATGGCCAGTATGGCTTTTATCTTCTTCGGGTTTGCCTCGATTCCCCTCGCGGAGATGAGATATCCGAGTAGCTGCCCAGATGGTACGCCGAAGGCGCATTTGTCCGGATTGAGCTTGATCCGGTAGCGATCGAGGTTGGCGAAGGTTTTGCGCAAATCGTCGATTAGAGAGGCTTCCTCCTTGGTCTTGATTACTATGTCGTCGACATAGACTTGGATGTTGCGACCTAGTTGTTCCTTGAGGCAAGCCTGCATGCATCGCTGGTAGGTGGCTCCCGCGTTTTTTAGCCCGAAGGGCATTGTGTTGTAGCAGAACACACCAAAGGGTGTTGTAAACGCTGTTTTCTCCTGATCTTCCTCCTTCATTCGAATTTGATTATAGCCTGAGTAGGCGTCGAGGAAGCAGAGGCGCTCGCATCCCGCGGTGGAGTCGATGATCTGGTCGATTCGTGGCAGCGGAAAGTGATCTTTTCGGCAGTGTTTGTTTAAAGAAGTGAAGTCCACACACATCCGTAGGATATCCATGTCCTTTTTTTGTACCAGCATCGTATTGGTGAGCCAAGTGCTTTCCTTGATCTCACGTATGAACTTGGCC
This sequence comes from Avena sativa, assembly GCA_916181665.1. Lineage (NCBI taxonomy): Eukaryota > Viridiplantae > Streptophyta > Magnoliopsida > Poales > Poaceae > Avena > Avena sativa. The sequence continues at coordinate 448,686,665 of OV702295.1, read as the reverse complement.
TCGAGGAGTTTGTTGATCTCCATTCCGACTGCCTACGCTCGTGGCTCAGACAGTCGCCTGATTGTTTTCTTGACTGGCCTTACGTCAGGGTTGACGTTGAGTGCATGCTCGGTGAATTCCCTGGGAACTCCTGGCATGTCCGCAGGACACCAGGCAAAAATTTCCCAGTGCTCACGGAGGAATTCGACGAGCACGAGTTCCTATGCGGGAATCAAGTTGTTGGCGATGAGGGCCGTCTTGGCGGGATCTGATGGATGGACCTGCACATAAGAGAGGTCAGGTGAGCTTGGCCTACTCATAGGAGGCATACTATTGTCTGTCGTCTCTTTCAGTCTTGCGAGTTCCTCCTCCATGCCAAAGGACTGGGAGATTCTGTTGAATTCCCTGTCGCAACTGTCAGATCGCTCAAAGCTCCCGTTGATCGTTATGAAGCCGTTGGGTCCTGGCATTTTCATCTGCAGGTAGGCGTAGTGGGGCACTGCCATGAACCTAGCGAATGCGACGCGCCCAAGGATGCAATGGTATTGTGAGGGCCAGTCGACGACCTCAAAGTCGATGTGCTCGCGCCAGAAGTTCTTCGGGGTGCCGAAGATGCCGTCGAGGTTGATTTTGCCCAGGGGGTATACGCCTTTCCCTAGGACGATGCCGTGGAATGTTGTGTCCGATGCCTCCAGGCAGGTTAGCGGGATCCTCATTGCTCGCAAGGTACTCGCGAATATGAGGTTGATGCCGCTTCCGCCATCCATGAAGACACGACTCATGTCGAAACCTCCAATTTGTGCCTCAAGTACGAGGGGGCAATGACCTGGGCGAGGTATCTGAGGCGGGTGGTCGCGTTTGTCGAAGGTGATGCACGACTCGCTGCCGCTGAGGTACTCAGTGGTGGATGGTGGCGAGTGCGTGGCCAAGTTGACTTGGCGAGTGATGGCCTTCTGCACCCTGTTGGAGGGGCGCCCCTTTTGGATCATCATGGTACCCATGGCCCATGGGTACGGTTCACCCCCATGGTGCTGGTCCTGTGCGGCTCCGTTCGGGGGTAGCCCAGGTGGTGGTGGTGCACCATGTGCCACGGCGCCTGGAGCAGCTCCGTAGCCTCTTTCGACTGCATTGCGGTTCATCTGAACCAATCCCTCGTGTAGCTTGAGGAACTCGCAACAGTCCTTGAGGAGGTGACTGGACTTTCTCTTGCCATCATGCTTGTCGATGTAGAAGTGTACCATGCATGGCCCGGATAGTTTTTCCTCGATGGAGGTCGCGGGTGCCTCATCGCGAGTGTGGCGTTGCCACACTTGCGTGGTTTTCCCGGAGTCACGGTATCCGCCGCTACAGTATCCGCTGTTGTGGTTATCGTCGTGTCTATCAGCATAGCCGGCCGCGACCATGTTGACGTCGAAGCGGTCATAGTAGATGCGCATGTGGCGTTTGCCTCGGCGGTCGCGCCTGCGCTCAAGTTCTGCCTCCTCGTCGGAGTGAGTGCGGTTCTTCACCGAATCTTCTCCATCGGCCCACCGATTCGCGATCTCCTTCAGGTGGTCGATGGTCTGGGGCTTTGAGCGACCTAGCTCCTCCCTGAGTTCCATGCGGCAGACACCACCGTTGAATGCATCAATCGCTTGGTCTTCCGAGATGTTCTTCGCGGAGCTCTTGATGATGGACCACCTTTGAATGTAAGAGCGCAGCGATTCGCCAGATCTTTGCTGGCAACATCTCAGCTTTTCGATTGATGTGGGCCACTTGTACATGCCCTTAAAGTTGCGCACGAAGCTGTAAACCAGCTCATCCCAGCTGCGAATGGATCCGCGTGGGAGGTTATTGAGCCATGCTCGGGCGGCGCCCTGTAGCTATAGCTGCAGGCATTGCATGGCAGTGCTTCGACTGCCTCCGTGGAGTCTGATGGAGGAGATGTGGTCCTCCAGCCAGATCTTGGGGTCCTGCAGACCGTCAAATTTCGGGTTCTCCGGTGGGAGCTTGAACCCTTTAGCCATTCGCTTCTGCCTAATGTCTCTGCTGAAGCATCGGGCGCCACAGAGCTCCCCGTCTTCTTCTTCCGTGTCAGTCGACCGAGCATGTCGTGCCCTTGATTTGTCGATCTTGCGCTGCATGAGGTCGTCGCGTGCATCGTAGTTGCGGTCGTGTCGCCATGAGCGGCGGCGTCGAGACAGGTCGTGACTGTCATCGCTAGATGAGGGCGAGGAGTGGCGCTTTGCTAGCGCTTTGCTCTTCTTTGGGTCTAGTACTAGCTCCTTGTCGAGGGCGGCCTCGATTAACCCTAAACCCGCGATCGTAGATTGGTGCATGGCAGTTCCGGGATCTCCAGCTGGCGGCTGGTTATTGAGGAGGTACATGGTGGCTGCCGTCACCACAGCCTGCGGCGTCCTGGGAACCACGTTGCCTCTCGTGTCGACTGTCATAGAGCCGAAGTCGAGGACTTTCGTGGCCTCTATGCGTTCTTGTTACGTGAGGTGAGCCATCCGCGACTGCCTCTTCTTGGCGAGGTATTCGTTGCCTCTTGAGGAGGATCCTCCGTAGGAGGAGAGCCCAGCACGATGAAGGCTCGATTCGTCCGCTGCCTTTTTACGCGCCTCATGTTGCATGATTGTTTGCAGTTGGCGCTTGAATTCTTCCTTCAGGAGCCAGTGATAGCCCATCAGCAGTTCCTGCAGGGACCCAAAGGGTAGAGGTGTGCCCCGTAGGGCTTCGCGGCAGCGATCCCACTCTTGCTCTTTGAGCTTGATTACGACACGTTCGTCGGTTTGCTCATTGATTATGCTGGGAGGTTCGACTGCTCCTCCGTTGTTGACGGGAGCGCGATTGCCGCCATTACCGCTGTTGCCACCGTTGCCAGCGTTGGGTGGATCGGTGCCGTTACCGGTGTTACCACCGTTGTCGCGATTGGCGGAGGTGTCGCCTGCTTTGACGACGACGCACATGAAGTGATTGGGGAAGCTGTTGCTTCCACAACTTTGAGATCCGGAACCGTAGGTTCCATCTTCAGTGGCCAGATCGCTCAGATCAGAATCGCGACTGCTGTCACTGATCGTATTCTCGACTGCCACCGGGGCGTTGAGCTCGCTGAGGGTGCCGATCGATGGAGGGAACCATGATGCCGGGGCAATCGACGGTGCTGTCGGTTGATCAGGCATACGAAGCATGCCCATCTGACCGACTTGGAAGCGGAAGCTTCCAATCGCTAGGCTGATTCCATTGCCCACAGACTCGAAGGCCGGGCGGGAGCGCGACTGCTCCTCCGTTGTTGACGGGAGCGCGATTGCCGCCATTACCGCCGTTGCCACCGTTGCCAGCGTTGGGTGGATCGGTGCCGTTACCGGTGTTACCACCGTTGTCGCGATTGGCGGAGGTGTCGCCTGCTTTGACGACGACGCACATGAAGTGATTGGGGAAGCTGTTGCTTCCACAACTTTGAGATCCGGAACCGTAGGTTCATCTTCAGTGGCCAGATCGCTCAGATCGGAATCGCGACTGCTGTCACTGATCGTATTCTCGACTGCCACCGGGCGTTGAGCTCGCTGAGGGTGCCGATCGATGGAGGGAACCATGATGCCGGGGCAATCGACGGTGCTGCCGGTTGATCAGGCATACGAAGCATGCCCATCTGACCGACTTGGAAGTGGAAGCTTCCAATCGCTAGGCTGATTCCATCGCCCACAGACTCGAAGGCCGGGCGGGTGGCCGACGTGTGGACGGTGAAGTCGAAGGCGCCGAAGAGCTGGTGAATCTCCGCTGTTGCAAAGTTGTAGATCGCAGTTGATGGGGCCAAATAAGTCGCAACATCAGCACTCCCAATTCCCACAGACGGCGCCAATTGACGAGGGTTTAACTCGTCAATGCCCATTGTTATGGACTTGGGTTTTGGAGAAGGAGGGAGTGCTGGAGACATCTATCGGCTAGCAAACAAGCACACAGGGGACAAAGGATTTACCCAGGTTCAGGCCTCATAGAGGTCCCTACTCCTGCTTGTCTGCTCGTGGAATTATCGAGGGAGTCGAAAGTTACAATGGTGCGCATATGCAATCTAGCGAGGGTTGTGGAAACTAGGGTTGCATGTGTTCTCCTCGCCGCCCCCTCCTAGCCTTTATATAGATAGGCTAGGTCTCGGGTAGCAGGTCGAGTCGGTTACAAGTTAGGGTTTGCCCCTTCAAACTTTCTATCCTTAGCTTCTTCTTGTTCTTCAAGCAATCGAGAGTCTGCAGGTTTACTCGAGTCCTTTCATCCGGGCATTGGCGACACTGTGGGCCTGTGCGTATTTGGACCGTATATACCAAGCTCGAGTACCTGCAGGATATACCCATGTCACTGGGAGAAATCACTTTGGATGTTACCTTTGGAACTCCAAAGAACTATCGGACGGAGGCACTTTCCTTCGAAGTGGTCTCGTTCAAAAGCGCATACCACGCTATATTCAGACGTCTGGCTTACTGGGATTGTATGGCTCGTCCGTGTTACATTTACAATATGATGAAAATTCTAGGTCCCAACGGCGTAATCACCACCAGGAGAGACCCGAAGAAAGCGCAAGAGTGCGAGGATGGAAATGTCGCCTTTGCTGAAGTCATGTTGCACGCCCAGGAGTACCAGGAGATCAAGAAGAGCATAGATCCGTCCGAGATGCCCGCAACAAAGAAGGAGGTGACAAAGCCGAATCCAGAGTTCAAGGCATTAGAAGAGACGAAGAAGACACTATTGAAGGATGATGACCCTCCAAGGTGACCCAGATAGGCGTAGGCCTAGATGGCGCATCGGAAAGCGTGCTCGTCAAGATCCTCAAAGCAAATCAAGATATATTCGCATGGAAGCCATCTGACATGACTAGAGTACCTAGGGAACTTGTCGAGCACTCTTTAAATGTAAACCCGAACGATGAACCCGTCAAACAGTCCTTACGACGTTTCGGTGATGAAAAGCGTAAGGCAATAGCTAAGGAACTAGCATGGCTCGAGTTAGCCGGATTCATATAAGAGGTTATCCACACTGAGTGGTCGGCCAATCCTGTAATGGTCTCTAAAACAGACACCACTGATTTAAGGATGTGTATTGATTATACTGCCTTGAACAAGGCTTATCCAAAAGATCCGTTCGCTCTGCCTAGGATTGATCAAGTTATCAATTCTACGACAGGCTCGGAACTCCTCTGTTTTCTGGACGCATATTCCGGTTATCGCCAAATCCGGATGAAGGATTCTGACAAAGTCAAAACCCCATTCGTAACCCCTTTCAGAACCTTCTGTTTTGTTATGATGCCTTTTGGGCTGAAGAACGGAGGAGCTACCTGCCAGCGCACGATGCAGCGTTGCCTCCACGACCAACTCGGACGCAATGTACATGCATACGTGGATGACATTGCGGTGATGTCCAAAAAGAAGGAAACGATGATTTCCGACTTGGAGGAAACGTTCGCCAATCTACGAAAATACAACATCATGCTTAATCCGAAGAAATGCTTCTTTGGAATCCTAGCCGGAAAATTGTTAGGTTTCATCGTGTCTCAAAGAGGCATAGAGGTGAACCAGGACAAAATCAAGGCTATACTCAATATTTCTAGGCCAACTCGCCTGAAGGACGTACAAAGACTAATTGGTTGCATCGCTGTAGTCAGTCGGTTTGTAAGCCGGCTCGGTGAAAGAGCCGCACCATTATACAAACTCTTGAAAAAGACCAAGGATTTTGTGTGGACTGACGAAGCTGAAGCTGCACTACAAGACCTGAAGAAAGTACTCTCATCTGCTCCTATCCTTGCTGCACCGGAACCACAGGAACCGATGTTGCTTTATCTTGATGCGACAAATAAAGTCGTTAGTATCGTCATGGTAGTGGAAAGACCCGAGGAAAATCAGGAACACTTGGTGCAGCGTCCGACGTACTTTGTTAGCGAGGTCCTGACAGAATCAAAACAGCGGTATCCGCACTATCAAAAGCTGGTTTACGGTGTTTTCCTAGAATCTCGTAAGTTACGACACTATTTTCAGGAGCATCCAATTACCATGGTGAGCACAGCTTCCATGAGAGATATAATCAACAACAGTGATGCCACAGGACGTGTCGCCAAATGGGGCATAGAGCTTTCAGCTTTCGATATTGAGTATAAACCCTAGACAGCAATCAAATCCCAAATCCTTGCCGAATTTGTTGCTGATTGGACAGAGACGAATGAGAATATGACCCTCCTTGAGTCGGAATATTGGACCTTATACTTTGATGGGTCTAAGTCTCGAGGGGGCTCGGGGCTGGCGTGGTGCTCAAATCACCCCAAGGAGATAAACTTCTATACGTGTTGCAAATCCACTTCACAACGACAAACAATATTGCTGAGTATGAAGCATTGCTACATGGAATCCAGATCGCTAAGGATATTGGCATCCGACGTTTGATGTGTTATGGAGATTCAGATCTTGTTGCTCAGCAAGTATCGGATATTTGTAACGCAAATAAACACATGGCAGCATATAAAGCTGTCATGGATGATTTATCTAAATCGTTCGAAGGATTTGAGGTTCAACACATCCCTCGAGCAGAAAACGAGGAAGCAGATGCACTATCTCGGATAGGCTCTGCACGGAAAGAGGTCTCGGATGGCGCTTTTTTAGAGCACCTCAAAGTTCCCTCAATAAAGGGAGTGGATGAGGAATATCCGACCAAATCCGACTCACCTGTAATAGCAGTCCTGGCTGTAATTACCAGCTGGACCCAACCCTACCTTGATTATTTGGTAGATGGTAAATTACCCGAAGACGAGGTTTTGAGCCGGCAGATCATCCGACGAGCGAAAGCCTATACCATAGTTAAAGGTGATCTCTATAAACGGAGTGTTTCTGGGGTTTTTCAGCGCTGTGTATCTCCGGAAGAAGGAGTGGAGAACCTAAGAGAAATCCACGAAGGCGAGTGTGGTCACCACGCTGTCGTCAAATCTTTAGTGGCAAAAGCTTTCAGACAAAGATTTTTCTGGCTTACAGCTCAGGCAGATGCCGAACGGCTAGTCAAGATGTGCAAAGGCTGCCAAAAGTACGCCAAGCAAGCTCACGTTCTAGCTGATCAGTTGCGAACAATACCTATAACATGGCCTTTCGCGGTCTGGGGGCTTGACATGGTAGGACCGTTTAGACGGGCTCCAAGTGGATTTACTCACCTCTTAGTGATGGTGGATAAATTCACCAAATGGATTGAGGCTAAACCCGTCACTAGTTGTGATGGAGCAATAGCCAAAAGATTTGTCGAGGATGTTATAATCCGGTTTGGTTATCCGCATAGTATTATCACGGACAATGGGAGTAATTTCTCTATGGGAGAATTGGCTGAATTCTGCAACAAACAAAATATACAGCTTGACATTGCGTCATTCACACATCCATAGGCTAACGGACAAGTCGAAAGGGCAAATGGTTTAATCCTACAACGCCTAAAGCCGAGACTCGAAGCACCACTACGACGTGTTGCGGGGGCTTGGGCAGAGGAATTACCCTCTGTAATATGGAGTTTACGAACAACTCCGAACAGGTCAACCAGATACACACCTTTCTTCTTGGTCTATGGCGCAGAAGCAGTTCTTCCTAGTGATTTGATTCACACTTCTCCTAGAGTGGCAGCGTATATCGAAGAGGATGCCAAGATTTCTCGATAAAATGATCTTGACTTAGTCGAAGAAGTCCGCGTCGTTGCTGAAATGAGATCAACAGCCTAGCAGCAGAAGTTACGCAAGTATCATAGCCAGAGAGTCAGAAACAGATCTTTTAATAAAGGTGATTTGGTTCTCCGCCTTGTGCAACAAAGAAAGCACAAACTTTCCCTAGTATGGGAAGGGCCCTTTTTAGTTATTCAAGTATTGCACAATGGTTCGTACTACTTAACTGACATGAGGCCAGTCAAAGAAAGACATGCTACTAAGAAGAGAAAGAGAGATGGAGGCAGTACAAATCCGGATGAGTTAGACAGACCATGGAATATTGCTTAGCTACATCCCTTTTATTCTTAGTTTATCCTTCCTTGTAATCATACATATGTACATGCTCTGTGAGAAATAAAAGTCTTGGTTGCCTCAAGTTTTTTCTGGGAAGTTTTTACCATCTTATTTCTGAATGATCATGTCATAGTCGAAAATCCTAGAATACTTGAAAGTACTTTATGCTCATGTTTGTTCTGGTTTAGATTTTTGATTCTAAAAATGCTACCTTTGGGTATAACTCTAAAGTTTCTAGTCTATACTTTGGTTATTTGTCTGATTGCCGGATGCAGGTATTTTCCGAGTAGTGAATTGTTGGTACTGGAAGCCGGCTTTGTTTCCGAGTTTAAACTAGTTTAGCAATTGAGCTCCGTTACTCGGCAAAGTTTCCGTGCAGAAGGTTTAGCCGGCTCACGAAAGGGAGAAGGCGGAAAGCCAGATAAACGATAAGTATAGACGAAAAAGTATAAGTGCTTATGTAAACATTTCAGGCACATAAAAATTAAAGTCCAAAAGTGTTGAATAGATCAAAAGCTTAGCACTAGCAAAATTATAGTACTACATATTTTATAGACCCATAATGTTTCTCGGAATAATACAATTGTTTCTGGTAATCTATGGTGCAGGAGAAGAGGTAGGCGCTGCCGGCTCACTGGATGCATCGGCCTCGGTTTGATAGCGATCCGAGATGTTCAGATCCGATACGGTCTATTCATGGTTGGAAAGTTCAACTGCTTCTTCCGGAGGCGGAGGCGGTGTAGCCATGCGAGTGAACAAGGGAGTATCGTAGCTGGTTAAGTCAGCCACGGGACACCCATATCCGACGCAGGAGTCCATGATGGCACTGATATCTTGCTCCTGGCCGTCTTCATCCACCTTGCAGTACCCTCTGGTCACTTGCCATATCTCCATGTTTCCATGGTGGCTCATGACCATGGTGAGAGCGTTCTGCGCCACGGATCGTACGTAGGACATGTTCCAGTCTCGAACGAGCTGCGGCATCTCCTTTGCCTGGTCTCACACCTGAAAGTCCGACATGTTGTGCATGTCTGGAACCCTGAGAGCTTTGCCAATATCCTCGATGGATTGGCGGAAGTCATGAAGTAGATCACCGACTTGAGTAAGTCGGTGGGTGCGAGGCTTGGTGGAGGCAGAGTCCGTCAAGTTAAGAGGACCTATGCATATAACACAAAAATGGTTAAGAAAATCCGACATCAAAAGAGTCGAAGAATAAACAAGTCAGAAAGATGGAAACATACCAAAGATGACGTCATCAACTTTGGTCTTCTCTTCTCGAAGACTCCGGAGTTCAGCCCGGAGCGCCTCAGAAAGGTCCTTCTCTCTGCAAAGCTCGTTGTTGAGATCCGAGATTCTCTGATCTTGAGCAGCAATCTTACGATCAGGCTCATCAGTAGCCTTGGAGGAGGATTCGAGAACTTGAGCAATTCTCTTCTCATGGTCCGCTTTGAGCTTATCTAGCTCTTGGCGAAGTTCTTTGTTCTCCACCACCAAGGTTTTGAGGTTCTCGGCCTCTTCAATCATAGCGCAGGACTCTTTTACCTGTGCTGTAAGTCAAAAAGAACAACAGTTCAGTAAAAAACATTCGACTATGAAAACACAAAGCCAAAATTTGAGTCTTGGAATGTTTACCTTTGGCCTCATCTTTGGAGACCTTCAGGTCAGCATTTTCAAGCCGGAGAGCTCTGATCTCTCTCCGCTTGTTGCAGATGTTCTTCAACAAATCCTAGTTATATGAATTAACTTTCTATAAGTTAGAATACCCAGAGTCAGAAGTCTACTGAAGACTCAGGCTAATATTTTTACTAATATCAGCATGAGCCTTGGGGGCTACACTAGTTCATTCTTTGGCATCCTAAGGAAGCATAAACCCGGATCGTATATCCTACTTCATGCTTGGGGACTAGAGGATATGATATGATATGAAATGCAATAAAGAAAATCGTGAGTTGGAATTCCGACTTACATGATGTTCATGTGTGAGTTTGCTCAGACACATGTTCACCTCGGTGGTAACCTTCTCGGTGAGGGTGAGCGGAATAACTGGAGGTTGTGGAAGCACACCAGCTCTAAGTCCCTCGTCGCGAAGGCGAACTTGTTCAAGAAGGTCGGAGTATTTGATGTCCTCCGCCTCTCGTGCTTCTTCTTCGGCAGAGAGGTTTCTCTTCTCTAGGCATTGCCGGGCCAGAAGCTGGATTTCTTCTACAGATTTCTGAAACAAGCCAAATTCGGCAAGTCCCGGATTGTTCAGGAGGTTTTTCGCAAAGGTCTCTGCCAAGGGATCATTACCCGAAAAGGGTTCACCCTTATCTAAACCTGAGCCACCCGTGGTGGCGTCAGTCTGCGACTCAAGGGTCGCTAGCCCCGTATGAGGAGCCGAATCTTCTGCGACAACCGATGAAGGAATGATCACCGGCGTTGCAGAGGGTTGTGGGGCAGGAGTCGGAGAAGCTATGGCAGGAGAAGTGATAGTCAGCTTCGTCTACCGCAAAGGCTTCAAAAGAATTCCCTTCCCCTTGCCCTTGATGAGCTGCTTTGCTCTGGGAATGTAATAAAGTAAAAACCATTACATCTCGAAAGAAGAATTCGAGTAAGGTACAAAGGCGGAAGTTTTATTGAAAGTTACCTCTTCACAACTGGCACCTCCTTTGTGCCGACGGCCACTATCGGAGCCTTGCGCTTCCTAGGCAGAATGTCCGGCAGTGGGACCAGTTCCGCCTCCTGAGAAAACTCTGGAGGATATCCCTCGAGTGTAGCAAATTCCAACTCGGGGAGGTCGGCAAGCTGAAAAGAAGAAAACATCTCAGTATTGCAAAATAACTTAAAGGGTGAAACACATAAAGGGATTAATCATTGGAGCTTACCGGAACCACAGGGTCTTCCGCTGTATGCATATCCAGAGACAGGTCCAGAATCTTCCTTTCAATCCGCTCCTTGATCAGCCATTTAATCTGGCTTATGTAATCATGTGGCTTTAAAGCCTTAGGACTGATACGGAGGGAGTCATTCTTCGACGCCGTGATGGTGTGCATCAGACGGTCACCGTGGTGTTGGAGGGGCTGGATCCGACGTGCGACCCAGCACTAGACTAAGTCAGATCCTTTCAAGCCCTTGTGTTTTATCAGATATTCGATCTGCCTCTTAGCGAGGATCAGATCGTCACTGAGAGCCGAAGGAGCCTCGTCCCAAGACGGTTGGGCCGTGGCGGCTCCATCGATGAAAGCCGGCAAAGCAGTAGCTTTGCCGGGTGCAGGAATATCCTTATGGTAGAAAAAAGTGGCCGGCCATTGTTTGACCGAGTCACTGGCAGAAATGCAAGGATAACTATGCTCGCGTCTAACAGAAAGGCTAATCGTGCCGGTAATATAAGGATTACCGACAGTGATGGAGTTTCTATGGACATGGAAGTAGAAACGAAACAAAGCGAGACTCGGCCTAATGCCAAGATACCCCTCGCACAAAGTTGCGTAAGAACTCATCTCTAAGAGGGAGTTCGGGGGAAGATGGTGGAGTTGTACACCGTAGTGATCAATCACCTCAGAAAAGAATTCCAAGGGAGGAAAGGGCAAACTGAAGTGGACCCGCTCGTCAGCGTGCGGGTGGGGGATGGTTTCATCGAAGCCGCTCCGCCAGTCGCCGGCATGGAGGAGACCTTCATTCTCCACACCTTGGAGTTTCTCGTCGTCGAGCAGGCATAGGATCCAGACACCCCGATTGCTCTCCTTCTCTGCCGCTGTAGGTGCCAAGCCGGAAGAACAAGAAGCCATTTCTCCGGTGCACCGATAACCTTGGATGGGCGACGCTAGGAAATCTGGGAGGAGGGAGAGCTCTGTACGCTGGGAGATGTGGAGGAGAAGAAACGGCAAAGGGAACAGGTGAAGAGAGGAGAAGGAGAATCCTCACCCCTTATAACCACCTACCTGCGCCAAGATTCGTGCGAGTAGCACTGTGTAAACGCCACGCGTCGTGGAAGGAACTAGGAAGGACCCACGTGATGATTACATCGCCTCGATCTCCGCGTACGCATTAAAACAACGCCTCGGTTCTGCGAACGGCGGACCCACCAACGGTCATGCTGACAGGATGTTTGTCAGATGACGTGACTTGACCATGACGACTGTCAAATGACGTCAGAGACCAAGTTCTGGCTTAGTTTGAAATCAAGCTAAAAAGTCTGAGTAACATGTTGATAGGTCCGACTTATTTTTAAGACCCGGATCGTATTTTTTGTTGTGAAGTTTCAGGAACCCTTCAAGATTCTGCAAGCCGAAGATCAAGCTAGACGATGATGAATCCGACTTTGGATCTTGGAGACTTCCGAGGGCTGCTGTTGGGGATATACTTTCCGGGTATCCTCACAGTTCCTCAATGACCAGGGTGGCCCACTTAGGGTTAGAGCTTTGCTTCACGGGCGGCCCAGTCAGGGAAAAGAGACGGAGTCCAATCCGGCTACGGGAAGGCCCAGAAGATTTACCGACTTAGGCATATAGTGTTACTTGTAGTTCAAGATGTACTCTGTAACCGACTCTTAGTCGTAGCCGGACAGATCTCTCCTATAAACCCTAGGCCGGATATCTATATAAGCCGTCCTAGGGAGAGCCTTTAGGGCACCCTCAATAGTCTACAATCTCAACTAGCATAGGCGAACCCTTGTAACCCATATTCCGGCTCTGCTGTATTACTGGATTGCTAGCAGGAGTAGGATCCGTCCAAAGCCGGCAGATTCGAACCTGGGTAAACTTGTGTGCTCACCGTCCCGGAACACTGTACGTCTCACACCCCTCTTTTCTGCATGCCTCGAGGACCCCCTCATGGCGTACTTGTCATTAATCCGACGACACCATCAATAAGTTCTTCTGCTTCCCCTTCTTATTCTCACTTTACTTCTCTTGCTAGCCACTGTGTGCTCCCAGAGAGAAATTCATAATTAGGGTTTACCTGTTCTATTAAGGTTCCACTCCTCTGTGTTGATTATTGAGGATACTGAGCGATTTAGGAATATTTCTGGTGGTTATTCTGTGCTGATCCATTGCCTACTGATGGCTTGGGAGTTGCTAATAGTTTTGTAAGATAATTTTTTATCTAATCTTGGTTACTGTCATTGTACAAATGGTGATGTTGTGACTCCGATCTAGCCTAGTATCTAATTAGTGATGATGGTTAACTAGTTTCAGTATTGGAACATGTATTTGGCTATCTAGGAAGTTACTATTGATGACTCTGGTGATAGTTCTTATATGTAAGAGAATGATTCCTAATTAATATATTAGGAAGATGATTGAATATTCTTTTTAAATGACCTGGATTATGTAATGGTACACAGGGTCTGCTTGGTTAGGATAAATCCTTGTGACACCTTCCTTGGAATGGTACACAGGGGTTTATTCTAGTTCTGGTTTTATTCTACCTATGTTCCAGAGTGGGTTGATGCTAAAATGAGTTGAAAACTCATGCTGGATATATTAGCCTAGGGTACTCAATAATTTCATTATGCTTGTGATGCTGGTCTGAGGCAAAGCTACAGAAAAGTAGCTGTTTTCACCTGCTGCTTTACTCCTTTGGTGACCTGTGATGGATACCTCTAGGTATCAGTCCTACAGTGCTTTTGGAATTTACTTTGATGGTTCTTAGTAGGTTTAATATGATAGATCTCTACTGTTTGAGCTGGATCCTGAAGCTGTAATTACTTCTGAGGTGCTACCATCCATGGGAGGTGCCCAGAATGATCTACTTAAGACTGTTGCCAAGTTGGCTGTAGAAATCTATGTATTTCTCCAAGATCAATGATGCATAGGCTGAGATCTTGATATGGTTTGCAAGATTGATTGTTTGGCTTTAGTTCAAATCCCTCTATGATGGATACACCCCACTTCGGTGAATCTGAGAGGATCTTATAAAACAACACATGCTTTATTTAATATATGATGATTTGATCATGTGATGGTTTTATGTATACTCACCACACTACTTGATGGCTGGTGAGGTTGTGGTGTTGCTTGCTGGATTGATCTTATTAACTTGTTCTTGCTGGCTTGATCTGGCTCTGCACCTCCTGGTGCTGCTCCTGTGATCTTGTACTTGGCCTTGCTATCCACCTGCTCCACCCCCTCCTTATGTTACCATATTGTGATGAACTGATGGTTGATTTGGTAAACTGGCTGGTGGTTTTGTTAAGGCTTTGGCAAGCTCGATGTGCTCTGAGTGTGTGCTTGAGAAGGTAAAGTGAGTTCCCTGTACTGAGCTTCGACTGGTGCTCTGTTTGAGTGCTTGTACTGCTGCTGCTGTGTTGACAGCACACTCCATGCATTTTGGTGACTAAGTTGTCTAGCTGTGTGGTCTGGCTGTGGATCAGATCAAGTGAAATGATCTTCACCTGTTACCCTTTTATTAGTTACTGTCCTGGCAAAACTTGCCCCTCTTTTTATTACTCTGTGATGTAATATGAACAGTGCACTTCACTGTTCACCACTGAGAGTAAAACTAACTAACTAACCATTTATTTTTCTTTTAGTTATTTTATCTTATTTGCAGGAACAAGATCTGTATACTCAAGATTTAGTATAGGAATAGATAAGCAGTATAGATTGTAGCTGTAACCTTCTTTTTATTATTTTTGTAAAGGATCTTGTAAAGACATTATTACAAGTTTATAAAGTTGTATTTCTTTAGCTTCTATACTCCGTAATATTCTGTTTTTGGTGTATTTAGCACCCTTTGTAATATTAGTATGGAATAAAGAAATAAGAATTCATTTCTTATTTAATTTTTCCTTGTCTTAAATCCTTATTGTTGTTTAATATATCTATAATATAATCAAACAATGTTAATAAAGTATTTTGGAAAACACTTTAATACTACTAGCTTCTAATTTTCAAATACTTTCAAATTGATTTAAATTTCAAACTTGAATACAAAATAACTTTCCCGAAAACTCAATAATTCCTAAAGGTCATGTCAAAATTTATAACCGTCACTAACAAGAGCTATTCCTACCTCTAGGTAGTGAAAGAAACTCTGATCCCTTTAGGTTTTTGTTTGGCAAAAAATTAACCCGGATTTTTACACATGCATGCATGCACAAACTTAGATTCCTATTTCTACCCTTCGTTGGATCCTAATGCTGGGGTGTTACATAGCCAATATGAGTTTAATTCCAAAATTTACCACTGTCAAAGGTTCCAAGTGCCAAGTTTGTGTGCAAGCAAAGCAACCCTGCAAGTCTCATGCGGTTGCGGAACCGAGAAACTTAGCACCACTAGAACTTATACATTCAGATCTTTGTGAGATGAATGGTGTGTTGACAAAAGGTGGGAAAAGATACTTTATGACGGTTGATTGATGACTCTACTAGATACTGCTACGTTTATCTTCTGAAATCTAAAGATGAATCTTTGAATTACTTCAAAAACTATAAAGCTGAAGCAAAAAACCAACTTGATCTTAAAATCAAGCGGCTAAGGTTGGATCGTGGTGGAGAGTACTTTTCAAATGAATTGGATCTATTCTATACAGAACATGGTATTATCCATGAGAGGACGCCTCCCTACTCACCTCAGTCAAATGGGGTGGCCGAAATAAAGAACCACACTCTAAATGATTTGGTTAACACCATGTTAGATACATTGGGTCTTTCCAAGGAATGGTGGGGGGAGGCGCTAATGACTGTGTGTCATGTCCTAAACCATGTTCCTATAAAGGATAAAACCATGACTCCATTTGAGGAATAGGAGAAGAAAAGGCTTAAACTCTCTTACTTACGAACTTGGGGATGTTTGGCGAAAGTCAATATTCCAATACCCAAGAAGCAAAAGTTTGGACCAAAAACCATAAATTGTGTTTTTCTGGAATATGCTTTTCATATCATTGGCCAGATTTTTTTATAGTAAAATCTGAGGTATCCGACATGCATGTTGGTACTATTATGGAGTCGAATGATACGACTTTCATTGAGGACATCTTTCCCATGGAAGGTATGTCTAGCTCATCAAATCAGGAGAGACTAGTTCATCTAGCTAGGAATTTGTTATAATTCCTAAACCCACTATGCCGATAGAACACTATGATGATCATGTGGAGGACAACAATGAAGCTCCTAAAAGGAGCAAGAGACAAAGGACTGCAAAGTCATTTGGTGATGATTTCATTGTGTTCCTTGTCAATGATACTCCCACTTCTATTTCAGAAGCCTATGCATCTCAAGATGCTGACTACTGGAAAGAAGTTGTCCGTAGCGAGATGGGTTCTATCTTAGCTAATGAAACTTGGGAAGTCACTGATCGTCCTTATGGATGCAAACCTGTAGGATGTAAGTGGGTGTTCAAGAAAAATCTTAGACATGATGACTATTGAAAAATACAAGGCACGTCTTTTGGCCAAGGGTTATACCCAGAAAGAAGGTGAAGACTTCTTCGATGCATACTCACCTGTAGCCAGATTGACCACTATTTGAGTACTACTATCCTTGGTTGCCTCACATGGTCTTCTCGTTTATCAAATGGACGTTAAGACAACTTTCCTAAATGGAGAGCTAGGTGAGGAAATTTATATGGAGCAGTATGATGGATTTGTAGTAGATGGTCAAGAAGGAAAGCTGTGTAAGTTAGTGAAGTTTTTATATGGTATTAAGCAACCTTCTAAGCAGTGGCACGAGAAATTTGAAAGAACTTTATATACTGAAGGCTTTGTTGTAAACAAAGTTGATAAGTGTGTGTACTATCGCCATGGTAGGGGCTAGGGAGTTATTATGTGTCTCTATGTCGATGACATATTGATATTCGGGACCAACCTCACTGTTATTGAGGAGATCAAAGAGTTCATATCTCGCTGCTTTGAGATAAAGGACTTGGGAGTGGACGATGTAATCTTAAACATCACGCTACTGAAGGATGACAAAGCTGGGATTACACTACTTCAGTCCCACTATGTGGAAAAGATATTGAGTCGCTTTGGGTATAGCAACTGCAAGTCTTCTCCAACGCCTTATGATCCGAGTGTGCTACTTCAAAAGAATCGAAGGAATGCTAAAGATCAATTGAGATACTCTCAAATTATTGGCTCGCTCATGTACTTAGCCAGCGCTACGAGGCCTGAAATCTCCTTTGCTATAAAAAAAACTGAGTCGATTTGTGTCAAATCCTAGAGATGATCATTGGCATACTCTTGAGAGAGTTTTGCGCTACTTGAAAGGCACTACGAGTTATGGTATTCACTATACTAGCTATCCACAAGTACTTGAGGGATATAGTGATTCAAACTGGATATCTAATGCTGATGAGATTAAGGCCACAAGTGGTTATTTGTTTACACTTAGTGGCGGTGTTGTTTCCTGAAAGTCTTGCAAGCAGACCATCTTAACGAGGTTAACTATGGAAGCAGAACTCACATCATTAGACACAACCACTATGAAGCAGAGTGGCTTCATGAGCGTTTGATGGACTTACCTGTGGTTGAAAAACCAATACCCGCCATCCCGATGAACTGTGATAATTAAAGTAAATAGTTCTAAGGATAATATGAAGTTATCAAGGCATGTGAAAAGGAGACTAAAATCTATCAGGAAATTGAGAAATTCTGGAGTTATTGCATTGGATTATATCCAAATATTTAAGAACTTGGCAGATCCTTTCATAAAAGGTTTATCACGTAATGTGGTAGATAATGCATTGAGGGAGATGGGTTTGTGACCCACACAATGAGTTATTCGCAGCGATAACCCACTCCATGTGATCGGAGATCCCGTGAATAAGAGCTAGGAGACAAGTTGTTGATCAACTGAGAGGAGAGTATGCCCATATTATATTTACATCTCCATAAAGATGCAATACTCTGTTATTCTGCATGGTAGGTTGATATTTATCTTAATGTGTTCCAGGTGGCTTTTCTAAGCAGAGATGTTGTCCAGCAGAACATTTATTGAGGAACACACCTATATGAGTCTGACTGTCAAACGTCACAGTCCATGCGAGTTGTGTGCTCTCTAATAAACTCATGAAATGACCTAGAGTATGATGCATAAGCTCCAAACCACGGGGAAGCCCTGTACCGGTCTAGATTTTGTGTGAAACTAGTGTGCAAAAAACTTGTAGTTCAAGCCATAGTCCACTATTCATGTTGCTAGCTAGTGTAGCATGAAGTTTAACGTGGAAGTTCAACTTAACAGTCTCCACTACATACCGGTATATAAAACAATATTCTGGAACAAAAGTGATGTGATGTGCCAATGAGACTTTGTGGGTGGTTATTGGAATTTGATGAGTATTTGGTTGTTGGTCCATTAGACAAATTCTGAAATTCTCTTTGGCCCATTTGTGCATGGCAACATATGGCGGTGCCAGTGGTGCTAAAGTTTAGTTCCATATTGCTAATTGAGTGAGAGTTACACCTCCTTATATACTTGACTATTTCACCACTCACTAAAGTGTGAGAAGAAGAGCATCTCTCGTGCACTCCTCCTCTGACGTTGTCTGCCTCACCTCATCACGACGCGCGCGCACCGTGGGTTGCAGGAATCTAGCCGAGCTTTATTTTTGTTGTTCAGGAAAATTAATCATGGATTAATTACGAGTCATTAACGAACGCGTTAATTAGTCAGCCGTTTCTAGATTTTATGTAATGTGGGTTGTTACCGACTCGAATATGCACTGAGCCCCACGATCTCCCCTGACCTGCACTATATAAACGTCTGCGCTAAACCTAATCGACATTGTCTATCACACGCGTCTCCTTCCAGTCTATTGCACCACCGCCTTCACCTTCCCCATCCCGGCTTGCAGCGTGCACCGCAGATTGGGACAGTAGGCCTCCAGAACCCCGCCTCTTGTGAACCTGTACGGGTGAGAGGTGATCAGGTTATTGGGGAGCGCTTCCATGCGACTACTGACGCCATCATGGACGACTTCTTCCCTGACGAGGACTTCTTCCCGGACATCAGCAGTCTCTACATCAACGACATGGTTAACGACGGCCACCGCTGCTGCTACTATCGCGGCCGCTGCTGCTGCAACCTCTACACCGTATGTGATTTCAATCTATCTCTTTCAGATTATGCTAGAGTGTCTACTTGTAGTGCTTGGTATAGATATAATAGGTTTGTCTTATTTAGATGTATAATCTGTTCATCTACTCTGTTAGTCTGCGTGATCTATTTAACTTCTATCTGTATGATCATGCTTTGTCGATTATTTATTCGGACTAAATCATATAGACTATTGCTTATATATTCAACAGTGAGGACCCCCTCATGGCGTACTCGTCGGCAATACCACGACAGTCGGCATTCTGGCACTGTGTCCTCCTTGGAGGAGGAGCCTTGGGATGGCGGGGAGGGGAACGTGGTGGTAAGTGGGCACCTGGTGCTGGTGACGGTGGTGGGTAGCTCCTGCAAAGAGAAGGTTATGGTCGATGTTCTTCTCCTTGGCAACCCGTCTTGTGTGTTCTTGCGTGCTCTAGGGGGTGGGGGTCTTTACCTTTTGATGGTTCGACACCCTTCTATGCAGGGCGAGAAGGCAGGGGCTTTCTTCAGAGGTGGAGGCAAATGACATTGGAACGACGGCTTTTTGGGAAGTGACAAAGCCATGGTTTTTCCCCGGTGGCGTGCCTATTTTCACGACCTCTCTTCTCCAAGGCTATGTTCTTGTATTTGCCATCCATGGCCATGGCTTTATTAATTTAAAGCAGGGCATAGACCTCCAGTTTAAAAAAAAAAAGGCGTCGGAGCGAGCGTGCTCGTGGTACAAAAGCCAAACATTTTTTGAGCTGGAGGGAGTAAAGAACTTCTGATCTGCCTTTCCAGCCCCAACGAGCGTACTACGGCCATTGTGTACGATCAAAATGTTAATGCACAGTAGCCTGTAGATCGGTCCTCGCCACTTGTGCCTATGGCGATCGGAACTGACATATGCGCATGTGCACCAAACTGATTGCTACATTTCAAGGGGATAGTCCTTGCTTGATCAATTGGAAATGGCAGTAGCAGCGTGGAAAATGCGGCCAGATCTCATCATCTGGCCGGGGAAGCTACCCAGCAGTACGTTGGATTGAGCTCAAAAGCCTGGCTAGAACGGCCGATCGATGGTGACCTCCGGGCTGCGCTGTGCGTGCGTTGGTCACCCTCTGCGCCGTCGGATGGTGTGGCGGACCGATCATGGCCGTCCATGTATGCGCGTGTCCTTTTCTTCCTTTCTTTCTTGATGGAAAGCTTTTTGGTTTTGTTAATGTGTACTTGTCACCGGTCTTGTTGGTTTGAGACTAGGAAGATGCCAACTGGGCAGGTGGTACAATCCTCCTGCCCCATGAATTAATGAAGCTATATCTCTTGAAATACAATGCACCAAAGATGGATGCATCTAATCTAATTAATTATGCAGAGACAATATAATGTGTTACTATCTCCGTTCCATAATATAAGCCCTTTAAGATAGCTGTTTTAGCTTGCTAAAAAGCTTATATTGTGGAACGGAGGTAGTACATCCACTAGTAGAAAGCAGGTCTTCAGACCCGGTTTGTAAGGACCTTTAGTTTCGGATTGCAAATCGGGACTGCCAGATCGGGACTAAAGGTCCGACATTTAGTCCCGGTAGAGGTCCATCACGTGGTTCCGCGAGTCGCGCTAGGCTAGAGGACGTTTAGTCCCGGTTCGTAACCAGGACTAAAGGGTCGCTGCAGCGGCAGCGTTTTAAGGCATTTAGCTGCCGCGGCAGGAGATGGGGTTTTAGGGTTTTTCTTTTCATTTTGTGTTTTGTGTTCAATTATTTTTCAGTCTGTGGTTTCCTTACAAACAAGTTTTCGTATACATACACAACGCTAGTACATAGTACTTGTACGCGTTGATGCATATATAATATAATTTCTCTTAGAAGCATACATGGAGGTCATTACATGGAGTCTCAACCGGGTCCAAAGCCTTTCTATTTGATTACATGGAGATCATTACATGGATGCTTTATGGTCTATTTAGAGAGTATTCTCCGCATGGGTCTATGACCTCGTCGAACAAAAATCCAGCCAATTCCTTTTGGATTGCTAGTAGGTGGTCCTGTGGTAGGAGCTTTTCTCGTATTGTGTACAACTATAAAGAAGGAGGTCATATGCATTAGACTCAACACAACTTATTATAATAAAAATAAAGGGTGAATATATTGTTTACTTACTCGAACAGTTTCCAAGGGCTTCTCAGTAGTGATGCGAATGAACTCGCAAACGTAGAATCCACATAGATTAGTCCCCTATGGCTGCCTCGCGCACTTTATAAGAATAGAATTCAATCAAATAATAATTCTAGCATGATAAATATACAAAAACTAGAATTAAATAGATGCACAGACCTAGGTCGTACTACTTACCGAGATCTGTTTGAAACTCAGCTGCTCACTCCATTGACCGCGAGCTTTTTCTTGAACCGTGTCCAGACACTACCCGACAAAGAAAATGAATGAATGAGTTAATAACTATTTGATATCTCAGAAAATGAACGAAAGAAACCGATATAGTGCGATAATGGTTGAAATTACTTCTGGAGCATATCGATCATGCTACGGTACTCTTTCATGTCTTTTTGTAATGAATCCATGATTTCAACTCTTCCCAAGTCAACAGAAATGCTTAGCACAATCCAGTGGTAGTTACGCAAGGTCTTGTATTGCACAAATGCGGCCCAGTTATTCCGCTGCTTCTCTAGTGGGCCAGTGAATTTAGGAGTTTTTTTCTTCTTCACATAGTCGTGGTACAATCTTTTCTTCTAGTCCTTGAATAGTATGACCATCTTCTTAAGAGCCCACTCGTTGACTTTCAACCTCATTTGCTGTGTGAGCTCATCAGTCTCCAAGACTGGCAGGGTGAATTGTGTCATGAGAGAATTCTACATCGCATCTTTCGCTCTGTTGTCGACAAAACTAGCCCCAGCTGGATCCCTTTTCTTTCCTGGCTTATTCCACTCTCGCGTGGTGATCGGGACGGTGTCTCTAGCAATCACTCTATATTGATGTACAAATGCATTGACGGACTATATGGGCTCCAACAGTTGACCCAGCGCAGAGACTAAGTCAATGCTGAAACGGACATCAATGGGCAACTTTTGGGCCGGGCCTCTTTTTCTTGTAGAAGATTGGCCCAATGCGAAGGTATAAGAGAAAAAACATTCGTCAGTACATACATATACGAATAAATTAGTGCATCTATACTAGTGATCGATCGGTAGAGGCTGTATATACCTCGCCGGACTTTGTTATTAAGGTGTCTCCAGCATCGTCTCCACTATGGTCTCCCCCATCGTCTGCACCATAGTCTCCACCATGGTCTCCCCCATCGTCTCCTCTAGACAAATTAAGATACTGCGAGTCATCATCGTAATAAGAACCTCCGGTACCCTCATCTATCATGTTCAAAACCACCTCTTCATTGTGTCTACCATCCATAGCCTAACTAATACAGAAAAGATAAAACAATTTTGCATTAAGTAAAAGAATATTACAATTGCATTAAGTAAAAAGATTACGTACTAATAATGAAATAATTTTGCATTAAGATAAAGTACAATAATATAAGATTAAGTACAATAATACATCTCGCTCATATATCGCTCATATCGAACTAGTGACGTCGACTGTCGGGTTCTATGCCACGGGAGTTGTACACCCAGAGAACAGGAACCATCATCGGAGAATAGCTCGGGTAAGATCCGTGAACCTGCCAGAGATTGGAGAACCTGGTCTCCAAAATATACATATACCGGCGGACGTGCTCGTCCTCCTCGCTGACACGACGACGTACCACCTTCTCGGGGCCCGGCTCCCTCTACACCGCTCCAGGACCTCGTGGACGCCACCAAAGAAGCTCCGGATCGACGACGATACCCATATTCCTCACCAAGGTACGAGTCCCGGTAGGTAGCACCTTCCAGTGCCAGCCCGACGGAGCCCAGGCTCGGACATCCCCGGACCCGACGAAGTCCAGTACTCCGCCGTTGCCGCCGAGTGGACGACGAGGACGCGGCATAACTAAATCATAACATAAACAATCATAAAACATAAACACTAAATTAAACCTAATACTAACTATAAACCTAATACTAACTAAACCCTAAACATACCACTAACTAAACTAATAAACCTACCACTAGCTATTTTACAAATATTATAAACCTAGCTATAAACAACTAATACTAACTAAATTAACCTAATACTAACTATAAACCTAATACTAACTAAATTAATCTAATACTAACTATAAATCTAATACTAATTAACCTATACTAACTAAACAATAAACCTACCACTAACTAAACTAATAAACCTAATTAACTAATTAAACTAATAAACCTATAATTAACCTAAACTAATTAGATCGAGAGAGCTCACCTACATGGGCGACGGAGGGCGCGGCGTGGCGGGATGGATAGCACGGGCGGCGGCGAGCTCCTCCTTGGCGCAGGCGGCGGCGGGCTCCTCCACGGGCGCGGGCGGCGGCGAGATTCTCCTCGAGCGCGGCGGTTCGTCGAGAAGAAGAGGACTGGGCTCTCTAGTTCGTATCTGGAACCGGGGTGGAGGAGGTGGGTATCTATACCCCCAACCTTTAGCCCCGGTTTGTAATACAAATCGGGACTAACCTTTATTTTCGATTTGTATTACAAAAACCGGGCCTAAAGGTGTTTTTGGCCACCGGTATACGCGCGCGCGCATAACTCTTTATCCCCGGTTTGTAATACAAACCGGAGCTAAAGGCCTTTAGTACCGGTTTGTATTACAAACCGGGGCTAAAGGGTTTTTTGGCGCCAAAATGAAAGCTGGTGTATAATTTTCAGAAAGTTATGTATTATATATCAAAAATTTCAGAAAGAGAAGATCGATTATTTAAATTATTATCATACTCTATTATACAACTTAAATGAAATTATTTATTGTTTAACAAGTATTATATTTAGTATAAATGTTGGAAAAATATTGTTTATTATTTAAAAAACAGAAAAATACGTATAATATACCAAAATATTCACAAAAAATAATATACCTATTAGAAATATAGTATTTCATACTAAAGCTAGTAACTGGGACTAAAAGATATTTCGGGGGCCTTTAGTCCCGGTTGGAGCCACTAACCGGGACTAAAGATATTTTCCGCCATCCCCCCCTCCACTTTCCGCCATGTTTTCCCGCCATTTCTCCCCGCTTTCCGCCATGTTTTCCCACCATTTCCCTCTATATCTAGGTCGACCGCCATGTCCATCCACACCTTCTCTCTCACAACAATGGCCACCGCTTACTGGGTCTTTCTGACGCTCGAGGAGACTGAGACGTTGTGTGCCTCCAGCTACCCATGCCCGCCGGCTGGATGTTGAGCGCTGGAGGGGTTCCTATTCCTCTTGTGCCTCATGGTTCGGCCCGCCAGGCGGCTATCACGAACCACTTCTACCTCAATCTCACGCCGGAGCAGCGGATAGATCCCCATTGGGATCCCGATAACCTCGACTCGTGGAATGCCTTCTTCGCAAACCGGTAGGAAAGGGAGCTCGCCAGGTACGAGGGTGACGGCTCGCCCCCAGTGAACCACAACGAGGCCAGTCGCCGCCAGTGGTGGGCGAACCAGACTATCACCGACGTGATGCGCTACATCGCCATGGGAGACCATCCTCGCTTGAGGTACACGCACTTTCACTAGCCGCAGAGCCACAAGAATGGTGGCGGTGGTGAAGGCCGAGGGCGTACCCGCATCGTCATCCAGGAGCCCCCTCCCCCACGCATCGTGAATCTGAGGCCGGAGTGGCAGGTGCCCCCTCCCCCGTTCCCCCGTGGACAAGCCGAGGAAGGGCTGAGGATCCAGTCGTGTGCTATGAGCGACGATGATGAAAATGACAATGACGATGACGAAGACGACCCTAAAGTTGTGTACTACAGGGCTAGACATGATTATGACTAATTTTTATGTTTTAATATTAATAAATGTCTTTGGTGTTAGCCGCAACAAGTTGCAATACTACCTATTGAGATCGAGACAGTTCATATCCATATATATATAAGCAGATCATTAAAAATAAACGTTTAATATTGTACATCACCAACATCCACACATCTCTATTGTTGGGGTTTTCTTCTAATCTGTAACGATGGAGCATCTTCCTTACTTAACGGGATGCTTGGGTCATCCTTCACTGCAAAGGGCAAAATTTTATGAAACTTATCATAATCTTCTGACATGTCTATCTTATCCTCCACCCCCACGTTGTTTATTTTTCCCTGAAAGAACTATGTGGCGCTTTGGCTCATCGTATGATGTATTCTTTTGCTTATATTTCCTTTTTCTCGGTTTGGTATACATGTCCTTCACATAAAAGACCTAAGCCACATCATTGTCTAGGACGAATAGTTCATCTCTATATACAAGGTTGTTGAGATCCACTATTGTCATTCTGTATTTCTTGTCTACCTCAACCCCGCCTCCTGTCAGCTTGACCCATTTGCACCGAAATAAAGGGACCTTAAAATAAGGTCCATAGTCAAGTTCCCATATCTCCTCTATGTAACCATAATATGTATCATTTTGCCCATTCTCATCTATTGCATCAAATCAGACACCGCTGTTTTGGTTGGTGCTCTTTTTATCTTGGGCGATCATGTAAAATGTATTCTCATTTATCTTGTACCCTTGGAAAGTCAATATAGTCGAAGATGGTGACCTAGCCAACAAGTACAACTGCTCTCCAATAGTGATGTCATTCATGAGATGTGTCTACAACCAACCGCCGAAAGTCTTCATGTGTTCATCTCTAATCCAGGAGCTAGGCTTCCCCGGGTTGTTGGAGTGTACAATATTCTTGTGTTCCTTGATATACGGAGCCACCAAGGTGGAACTTTGCAGAACTGTGTAGTGTGCTTTAGTGAGAGAATGTCCGTCCATACATATCCTTGCTTTCTTTCCTAGCGTGCTTTTTCCACTCAGTCTACCCTCATGCCGTGATTCAGGAACACCGATGGGCTTAAGATCAGGAATAAAGTCAACACAAAACTCAATGACCTCCTCTGTTCCATATCCCTTTGAGATGCTTCCTTCTGGCCTAGCACGGTTATGAACATATTTCTTTAAGACTCCATGAACCTCTCAAAGGGGAACATATTGTGTAGAAATACAGGACCAAGAATGTTAATCTCTTCGACTAGGTGAACTAGGAGGTGCGTCATAATATTAAAGAAGGATGGTGGGAACACCAACTCGAAGCTGATAAGACATTGGACCACATCTTATGTAACCTTTGTAGACTATCTAGATTGATTACCTTCTGAGAAATTTCATTGAGAAACGCACATAGCTTCACAATGGGTACTCGAACATTTTTCGGCAGAAGTCCCCTCAATGAAACCGGAAGCAGTTGTGTCATAAGCACGTGGCAGTCATGAGACTTTAGGTTTTGAAATTTTTTCTCTGGCATATTTATTATTCCCTTTATATTCGACGAGAAGCCAAATGGGATCTTGATATTGTAAAGGACTTCAAAAAAGATATCCTTCTCTTCTTTGGTAAGAGCATAGCTAGTAGTACCTTCAAACAGCTCTGGATGCGTGCCGTCTTGGTCTTTCATACGTTGTTGGTCCTGTCGTGCTTTCCGTGTATCTTTATTCTTCCCATATACTCTCAAGAAGCCTAGCAACGTCACGCAAAGATTTTTCGTCAGGTGCACCATGTCAATTGCAGAGTGGACCTCTAGGACTTTCCAATAGGGTAGCTCCCAAAATATAGATTTCTTCTTTCACATGGGTGCGTGCCCGACATCGTCCTTCGGAACAGATTGTCTTCCAAGACCCTTTTCAAAGATTACTTTCAAATCCTTCACCATATCAAATACATCATCTCCAGTACAGTGGATAGGCTTACACCGGATGTCTACCTCACCATTGAAATGCTTACCTTTCTTTCTGCATGGGCGGAAGAAAATGACGATTCCCCGTGTATACATTCTTCTTACATTATTCAAATATATACTTTCAGTCTCACCTAAACAATATGTGCATGCATTGTATCTATTGTTTGTTTGTCCTGAAATGTTACTAAGAGCAGGCCAATCATTAATTATTATGAACAACAACGCTCGTAGGTCAAATTCCTCTTGCTTGTTCTCACACCACACACGTACACCTTGTCCGTGCCACAACTGTAAGAGTTCTTCAATTAATGGCCTTAGGTACATATCAATGTCGTTGACAGGTTGCTTTGGGCCTTGGATGAACACTGACATCATAATAAACTTCTGCTTCATGCACAACCAAAGAGGAAGGTTATAGATACACAGAGTCACGGGCCAGGTGCTATGACTACAGCTCTGCTCCCCAAAAGGATTCATGCCATCTGTACTTAGACCAAACCATAAGTTCCTCGCATCACCTGCAAAGTCCGAGAACTCTCTCTCGATTTTTCTCCACTACGACCCATCAGCGGGGTGTCTCAACATCTCGTCTTTCTTAAGGTCTTTCATGTGCCATCGCAACAACTTGGCATGCTCTTTGTTCTTTAACAAACGTTTCAACAATGGTATTATAGGAGCATACCGCATCACCTTGGCAGGAACCCTCTTCATGCGGCGCTCGCCCTCAACATCACCAGGGTCATCTCGTCTTATCTTATACCGCAATGTAGTGCATACTGGGCATGCATCCAAATTCTCGTACTCCTCACCACGGTAGAGGATGCAGTCATTAATGCATGCATGTATCTTGTACACCTCTAATCCTAGAGGGCAGACAACCTTCTTTGCTTCGTAGGTACTGGCAGACAGTTCATTATCCTTTGAAAGCAACTTCTTCATTATTTTCAGCAACTTTTCAAATCCTTTGCTAGTCACACCATTCTCTGCCTTCCATTGCAGCAATTCCAGTGTGCTACCCAGCTTTGTGTGCTCATCTTCACAATTTGGGTACAACAATTTGTTGTGATCCTCTAACATCTGCTTGAACTTCAACCTCCCCCTTTTAGTTACGCATTCTTCCTTTGCATCAGCAATGGCCCGACTAAGATCATCATCGGGCAGATCTGATGCCCGTTCTTCATCTTCTTATTCATCATTGTCTTCCATTATAGTACCATCGTATTCAGGGGACATAGTAGGGTAGTGGTTATCATTCTCTTCTTCTTAGTTGTCTTCCATCAAAACCCCTCTTTCTCCGTGCTTGGTCCAACAATTATAGCCGGTCATGAAACCGGACCGAAATAGGTGGCTGTGAAGGACTCCTGAGGAAGAGTATTCCTTATGATTCCGACAAACACCACATGGACAAGACATAAAATCATTCCGCTTGTTTGCCTCGGCCACAAGGAAGAAAGAATGCACGCCTTTAATGAACTCGCCAGAGAGTCAGTCAGCGTACATCCATTGCCGGCTCATCTGCATTATATAATTAAGTAAATCAAACAGAATCATGATGCTAAAATTTGTACTAGTCTAGAAAACAAAATTAAAGCACACATCCAAGATTAAAGATATGATGAACCTTTAGTCCCGGTTGGAGGCACCAACCGGGACTAAACATGGATGTCACGACAACATGTCGACACTATGTCGTGAGTGGGCAGCACTAAGCCAGTGAATGACGACACTATTTGGGTGGGTGGCAGCACTATACCAAGGGTGAGTGTCGACATTATGTCTTGAGTGTTGACACTATGTTGTGCTGCTTAATCTATAAATAGGTATGCATTCTTGTGAAGAACTGTAAGATGGTGTGCGAGAGCAGGGACACCACTATGGCGGAGCTTCTCAAAGATGACTTAGGATCCCGTCCTCATACATCTTCGAGGAGCTCGCATAGAGGCACTCCCTAATATGTGAATTTTTTTAGTTACCCGGCGTATTAATCTATAGCTAGAGAAGTTATTAACTCCAAGATGGTGCGAGAGGGACACCACTATGATGGAGCTTCTCGAAGTCTTAAGATCCTATCCTCAGACATCTTCGAGGAGCTCGCCATAGAGGAGCTTCTCAAAGATGTACTGTGATGTCTTTTTATCAAGCTTTTGTGAATTAATCCTATTTTTGTTACAATTTTTGCAGTTTGCTGAAGGCAGGTAGAAGACGAAGAAGGGTATTTTGCCTAGCTAGTTAGAATGATGAACTCATGCATGTGTGTGCTTCTATGAATCAAATTTCGAGACTATGTGCCAAAACAAGATATAGATAGAATCCACATATTGAAAATGTTATTTACCTTAGAGTTCATTACATTAATACAAGATAGATAGAATCTAAACATCGATCTCATGTTATCAGTGCAAAAATTACTACCAAACTAAATCCACAAATCCCATCTACAAGATAGAGCATGAAATAAGCTAATATAGCAATAAGAGTTCAAAGGATGAAGTTGCTCACCTGTTAGAACCTTTGGGTAGATAAGGCACCACAAAATGTTGACAAATCTTGAGAAAAAATTGGGCATAAACGCGAGCTTGAAGCAAGAAAAAGAGAGGAGCCACCAGCTTGAAATGGTGGCTCGGACAGGTGGGAAGAAGATATATCCAGGCCTTTAGTCCCGGTTTGTGTCTAGAACCGGAACTAAGTGTCCACCTTTAGTCCCGGTTCGTATAACAAATCGGAACTAAAGAGTCTGGCGCCCGACCTAGCCTGCCTGAAACCCTTTAGTCCTGGCCTAGCCTGTCGGAAACCCTTTAGTCCTGGTTTGTTACAAACCAGAACTAAAGGGTCCGTTTGAACCGGGACTAGTGTCTGCCGTCCCCTGCGGCCAGATAGAGCCGTTGGGACCGGTGCATTAGTCCCGGTTTGTAGCAAAACCGGAACTAATACCCCTGGACCAAAGGTCCATTTTCTACCAGTGATCGTAAGGGTTACGTTGTGCTTCGTGCTTCTAGGGGACGCTGACACGCTCGATCAAGCTACACCAAACAAGTTCCGGTTGCTCGATCAGCCACGTTTTATTCTAGCTAGCTAGACATTCGTTCCCGGTATGTCACTGACCGAGTGACAACGTGCTAAGCGTGGTTAATTTGACGTGTGGCACGAGAATCAACATCCACGAGAATAGGGTTGCCTTGATTCCAAAGCGAGCTAAGATCATGATGCGATTCGGCTGTGCGTGTCGACACCGTCGGATCTCTCGTCGATCGGACCGTGATTTTCTTTTCCTCCTTTTCGAGGAGCGAGAAACTTCAAATGAACTTTGTACTACAACTCAGCAACACTAATCTTGTCCGTTGTTTGAAGATGCTGCCAATTGAGCAGGTAGTACTACACATGTACCGCAACATAGCTGGAATTAGCAGGTAACAAGCCATCCATCAAGTTTATTTATTTGAAGACCTCTTCTTCTCAGAAAGGTCCGGCGTGATCGCTAGCCTTGGCCCTGATGATCTGTGATATATTAATTTTTACGATAACGGGGAGAGGGAAACCACGGCACTGTTCGTTCGTTAAGCGCAGCTAGCAGACGGTCTCGGACGACCCCCCTGTAAGACGGGAACATAAAGCAAACTCGCGACGGCCATGGATCACCAACCAAGCACGAAAAGGAAGATTCATACACATAAGTGTTGATCACATGCCAGTGCCACAGTAGTCGGTTAAGCTAAAGCGAGGGCGCGCTGCCTGCCGTGTTAGTCCGCACGGAAAACGAAATGTAAACCGTGATGAGCCGATTTGTCGTCGTCGTCGACAAGCTCGCGCCACCCACCCGTGTCGATCAATGGCGGCACTGCTTGCTAGCGTACTTTGGTTTCTGCTGGTACTACAAGCTTTGGGGCCTTTTGGTTCCTATATAAGCCCGCATTGGCGTTTCTGGCTTGGCGGCAGCACTACCTAGCTACTCGCCTTTTCTTTCTCCGATCCTCCACGGCCGGCAGGTTTAACTGATCGGTCCGTCGCCATGGGCGGCCCGTCGGTCCTTCCTGCCTCGACTGTGGCCACGACGACGGCGGTGGTGGTGCTGCTGCTGCTCGTGCTGCTGGAGTCGCCGGCAACGGTGGCGAAAGGCTCTGGGCTCACCGTCGGGTTCTACAAGAAGCTCTGCCCCAAGGCGGAGAAGGTCGTCCGGAGGACCGTCACCAAGGCCTTCAAGAAGGAGCCCGGCACCCCCGCTGACATCATCCGCCTCTTCTTCCACGACTGCTTCGTCCGCGTAAGCCGCTCACACTCTGCTGTTCAGTTTATATATGTTTGACAAATACTACGTACGGAGTACGTGTGAAAGTTTGGATGGATACATGCACGGTACTTGATGTTTTCGACGAACATGGCAATAATCATGGCCGGATTTAGAGGGTTTCATGGGTGCACTGACAGTCCCACAATCTTCAGGAAATGAGAAAAAAAACTTAGTTATGTGTTGTCACTATCTCATTCGACTTGATATCATCTCTTTGTACTCGCACAAATCTCAATAGTCGAGATCAGATTGTCCTCGGCGTCGACTTCAGATCAAAGTTATGTAGTTGATAAACTGCCTCGGATATAGCAGAACAGCTGGGTCGTAGTTGATAAACTGTCCAAAGACAAATTTGAACATATTTTTTAGGATTGTTATGTAGTTGAGACCGTACTAGATCGTTTGTAATTTAGTTTTCTTAATTTTCATTATACTAAAATGAATTTCACTTTGTACCTCCTATTTTGTACTGTAGTAGTATATAGGATTGGTATGGCTAGACCAATCTTACTGAATACTGATTCAGAAGTCGGGTTTGGTTGAGTCAGAGTTACGCCTGGGTTTGGTTGCAAGAAAATGTAAAATTACAGTACCCTTCCGGCGTTGGCAGCTGACGTATTGTCCACGTCGACATGACTGGAGGGCGCGTGTTATAAGAAACGTGAGCAAATGACTGTATGGAGCAAAAGTCAAGACATCGTCACAAGATTGGGGGTAAAATGTGGTGACAAAAAATATTGGATAAGCATCGTCACAAAATCATAAATAGGGGATAAGGAGTGGAATTTACTCCAGATACTATTCAGAATGGAGTTAAACATTATATTACCCGCAAAAAAAAAGGAATTAAACAGGATATTTTTAACTCAGGAAGTATAGTTATTAGTTCACTCAGAGCAACATGGTTTATCTGTACAGGGGTGTGACGCATCGGTGCTGCTAGAGTCCACGCCATGGAACAAGGCGGAGAGGGACTCCAAGGCAAACAACCCCAGCTTGGATGGGTTCGAGGTCATTAGCGACGCCAAGGAGGCCCTCGAGAAGCTCTGCCCGCAGACCGTCTCCTGCGCTGACATCCTCTCCCTCGCCGCCCGCGATGGCGCCTTCCTCGCCAGCGGGCTCGACTACGCCGTGCCCACCGGCCGCCGTGACGGCCTCGTCTCCAAGGAAGCAGACGTTCTCCCCAGCGTCCCTCACCCCGACTTCAACCATGAGCAGCTCCTCGAGAACTTCACCGCAAAAGGTACCATTCTGAAATGTTGTTCGACTCTGAACGACTGAAACCATGGTGGATTTATTTATACTACAGGCTTCACGGCGGAGGAGATGGTGACGCTCTCCGGCGCGCACTCCATCGGCACCTCGCACTGCTCCTCCTTCACGGACCGTCTGTACAACTACTCCCACGACGGCGTGCTCGGCGTGGACCCGGCGATGCCGGCGGCCTACGCGACGCAGCTCATGGAGAAGTGCCCACCGGAGACGGCGGCGCAGAACGACACCACGATGGTGCAGCTCGACGACGTGACGCCGTTCGTCATGGACAGCCAGTACTACAAGAACCTGCTGGCGGGCACGGTGGCGTTCGGCTCCGACATGGCGCTCATGGACAGCCCCGACATGGCGGCGCTCGTCGAGGTGTACGCCCGCGAGCCCACCGAGTACTGGGGCGAGCGCTTCATGGCGGCCATGGTGAAGGTGAGCATGATGGAGGTGCTCACCGGCGCCCAGGGCGAGATCAGGCTCAACTGCTCCAAGGTGAACTAGCGATCGGTTGCTCCATGCGTCTGGCCTCCTCTGTATATGTCTGGGGAACTTCACCATATACGTTGTTCTTTTGTGTGAGTAATTTTTTTTGATTTGTTTTGTTTATTATGGTGGCATGTGCACGGCACATCTGTTTGTCTAATAAACTGTGCAGCTCACAGAGCATGCATTAGAGCATATTTACATCATTCTGTTTGAGTTGTAAATTCAACACCAGAAACATGTACTGCAAAGGCATGTTGGCAAAATATTAGTGTGTCAACTGAGCACGATAAAAAATGGTTGTATGCTGAGACTGTTGTTCCAAATCTTCAGTTTTGTCAAATAACCTGCAGCACTGTCTAGTTTTAGTAAGCGTTTTACTTGGCGAATTTGGAAGCATCACAAAATTTTGGAACCGGCTTGCTCAGGAAGCTGGGGTAGGGCAGCTCCGAAAGAACTGGCCCATAAACCAAGTCGATGTGACCTTGTTCCCGCTTTAGATGCCGTTTGTAAGGTAGTCGTCTTGATCTCGTCGTGGGATGGCTGCACGATAGAACCGGATCAGTGGCAACATTGTAGGGAGCGACGGGGGACTTGGAGTGGCATTGTCCACTACCCATACGTGTCCTGGTTTTTAGCAGCTTATTAGTTGCTGAACAGACACATAAATAACGGAGAAAATAGAAAAGCTGTAGCGATTGAACGCAGCACAAAAAAGAAACTCCTTCGGGTTCATCCACTTATGTGTTGCCATTCTCTAAGAATTTCTCAGGTTGGGCAACAACATTTGGTATGAGAGCCTCACAATTAGGCTTTGGTTATCATGGTTGGGAGTCCGCCACCGAGCGCCCGACGCCCCCGCAAGGTCTCTCACTCCCTAACATAGGCGATCACAGATTCATGGCCGGAGCAGGAATCGGAGGGGTGGCGAGGTGGTGGTGCGTGAGATAATGAGGGAGAGTGGCGGTGATGGGGGTGTTACCGTGACATACCCAACTCTCACAGAGACAAATTACACAGAGTGGGCAATCTTGATGCGGGTGTCGCTGCAGGGTGTCGGGCTGTGGGGAGGTAGTGAACACCGGCAATGCAGCCGAGCGCCAGGAGCGATAGTTGTTAGGTTCCATTCTGTGATCCGTCCCGCTCGGAGATGGTACCGGTGCTCATCACCAAGGAAAAAGCAAAGGTGGCGTGGGACGCTATCAACTATCATCCACACAACCATCCCAATCGGCATTAAAGATATTAATACCAGATGATGAAGACTTACAAAACTAGAAACCATTATGCACTGTTCCTTGACATAACGCCGAATACGCTTGACTTATTTCCAATGCACATCAGTGGGCTGAGTAAGGAACTGGCACACCTTGTTTACTGCAAACGAAATGTCTGGGCGAAAGGCCAGATACTGCAGGCCATCAACAACACTATGGTACTAGAAAGAATCATCAGCACCAAGTGGATTACCCATGTCACGAGCCAATCTATTTGATGTGACCAAAGGAGTTGGAGTAGGATTACAATTCTCCATGTTGACTCGAGGAAAAAGATCAAGAGCATACTTACGTCGAGTCAACGTCATCCCCCCCCCCCCCCCCCGCTTCCAATCCAAGGAAATATTCTAGTCGACCCAAGATCTTTGATATGGAACCTATAAGAAAGGGAGTGCACCAGATGATCAATAGCCTCTAGAGTTGCGGTGACCCATCATACCACTACATGTTGTAGTACGCAAGTCATTGGCATAATATCTCCAGAAGCCTTGTTCACATCCCTCAGAGTAGTATAACAAAAACATTGTGGGTCCACATATCATATGAGATTATTATTACAAACCAAAAGAGATGTTCACAACGAGATCCTCCTCACATGAGGATACCTGAGCAACTAGACTTAGTACGATTACAAATTAAAACGATAAGAAACAAACTAATTTACAAGTTGAGATCTCAACAGCTTATTTAATTGTCGTTTTATGTTGTTCGACTCGGCCGAGACACTATTTCAACTATAGAAGACTACTCTGACTCTTTCTCTCTAGCTCCATAGCGTATAATGTAGTTACGCCCTCCACTCCTCTAGAGAGATCTGGCTCCACTTAGAAGATATCATCTTGACCATTAATAGCATTCAGTGTAGCCTCCCCTAGTCTTCAGAGTCTAAGCAGGGGATCAAAGTAAAGAGTGAGTAACAACGTTATCCAGCAAGCTTATTTTATACAAGGTGGGAAGTTTCATGCACTAATTACAGCTGCAGACCATAGGTCATAAGCTTAATGCAGCTTTCATAAAAAATCAAAAGGATTCTTTTATTAAGAAAACTATGTCATTGGCCTTCATAGGTTTACTAGAGCTTCATGGTGCTCATTTCATGCCGCGCTCGCAGCTCCTTCCTAAAATAGGGAGTAACATGTCACACTTTTATACACTCTCCAGAGGTGCTTTGCTTTATCCATAAGAGATCAAACATTTGTTGCACAACCGGGTGTACCTTTCCGTCCACACTCTCTCTGTTGTAGGGTACAGTCGATGATCCAAGTCATTCAATGCCCTTCTTCATGACCCCGCATGCCCACCCTTTTCTATAAGTAGAACTTGCCCCTGGCAGCCCCCATTAAAACGGCAGAACCTACCTCTAGCCGTCCCCTTACAGACCATCATAGACACCAACACCGTGGAACATTATGAGGTCCCACGCATGTGCATGTAGTCATGTGGACATATATCTTGGGGTATGATCATCTGTCAACATGCAAAAGGAAAAACACACAAATGCCTTTTTTGTCCCATTGGAGATCTTATGGTTAACGCGTAATATGCAACGCTTGAATCACTAGCGACATTGGTTATTAATCCTAGATGATATATTCCATGGAAATAGAACATACACCAATCCACATAACATATTATGGTTCCATTGTCAGCCATAATAGATTATCACCACTTGGGCCAATAATCAATAAGTCATATTATAACAAAAATAGTATTTCTTCCATCCTTTTTGAAATGCGGGTGGTAACAATAATAGATTGCAAATACTTGATAAAAAATCATCAAATAACATGAGCAAGTGATGAACTTACCTTGAGAATGAGAGGTAATGAAGTTGGATACTTTGATTTGCCCCTGAACATCTATTTCTACAAAACACCATCACTGGCCGGTAATGACAATGTATAAAGAAGCAAATAATGTCTTTATGCATAATATTGTCATTCAATGCTTTATTTTGATTTATTACCCCTCTTTATGTGTTTTACCCAAATTTTTGGGTATTTAAAGTATTTTATTGATTTTTAAATGATTAAAATCATTTAAAATTAATTAAATACCTTTTCATATAAAATTCTAAATCAGTTATGAAAAGCTAATTAGAATTTATTAAGATTTAGTAGAATTTATTTTAATTTTATAGGAATTTTGGATTTAAATAATCCATTTTGTAATCTCTAGTTTTAATAATTCTAACTTCACTTATTCTCGGATAAGATGCATACTTGTTTCTAATATTCAATATATAAACCCCCTGGTTTGATATTATCATCAATTAGCAAAATGGAGGAGATTGTAAGGATAATTGCCCCTATGTGTGGTTTGGGTAAGTAGTGGCAATCCCTATGAACTAATGTTTTCATTGAGTTTTATATGAAAGAATATTTCATAGGTCATGCTTGCAGTCATTGTGTTGGATTCAAGTACGAATGTCATGAAGATAAACATATAACTTGAGCATGAAGATCATCGATCTCAAGAGAAGAATTTAAGATATGGCTCTAAGTCGATGTCATAATAGTCTCACGAATTAAGTTATGGTTGACCAAGATTTAGAGCATGCAATCAAATGAAGACTTATTTATGTACCTAAAGATATTTAGATAGAGCATGAGAAGATTCATGGTTGATCAATATAAAGAGTGAAAATTGGATTCAAGTTGGTCAAGATATCAATCATACAAAATGCACCACATGGGATCTTGTAGTATCGTAATCTTTGTAAATTATGCTTCATTAACTAACCCATTATACATGTGCCTTTGTGTTGTCTATGTGGGTTAGGTATCTTTCCATAGGCATGCATCAGAAGTAAAGATTTCATATAGACCGTGAGAGGATGACATCAAGTGGTGATCGTCATCGAGGTTAAGAAGTGCAAGTTCAATATAAGAATTTCAATAAGATCATATACTTGAATCTTGTCGTCCATTTGGTGATAATGGACATGTGAAGATGTGCCTTAATGAAGCTATTCCATAGTGGTGTATGGGTGGAAAATTATGAGTCTTCACAAAGCAACATTGATCAAGTGAAGAATTTCGGCTTGAATGGAGCTTCAAGAGTTGTCATCAAGATCAAGAGGTATGCACAAGGCAAAGGTATGGCCTTGATAGATTTTTCTTTTACCAGTATCAATGTGATTGTTGGGAGACCGGGTTATAGGATAAATAGTCGCACTATCAAGAGGGGATTCTGGTTGGGTAACTTGATCACATCGTATTAGGGAGCTCAACACTTTGCACAATTTCCATCCCCTTATTCTTGTTTCTTCTTGGTGTTTATCTGTGTGAGCTTCTTGATCTTGTTGCTAACTCTTCAACAAGCCCAAGTTCATCGAAAATGGAATTTGTATGCATCTTCTATTGCATTTTCGAGTTTAGAGGTTTTATGAGTTCTTCTTATAGGGAGGTTTCATACCTCTACTTATTTGTTATTTTACCTATTGCTCTTCCTTGGGTTTTCTAGCCTCTATCCGATAGATCTTGTTCTTAGATTTTTAAAAATCTCAAGTTTGCTAAAATCGGGGTTAGGACACAAAAGTTATCACTATTCTCATCAGCACATTTTTATGTTTAGAATTCTAGCATGCACACCGGCGCGTTGGTTTACCCGCTAGACCATCCGATTGCTGCCGGTTTAAACCAGTTTTATCGAACATCTATTTTGAGGAGCAGTTCAGTGGGGCGGAGACTTGTTTCCATGCAGTGTCGGATGTTCTAGCATGAATTGCGACGTCAAGGGCTCCTCACCAATCTATTCTAGCGTACAGACCGGTGCCAATGGAATTTTCGCCAAACTTGACTTAACTGCTCATTTTTTGGCCCAAATGGTCATATTTGCTTTTTCTATTAATGGAACTTCTTCCCCATCGTTTTTAGAGTGTTCTTGATGGGTGTGAAAATAGCCATCTTTATCCGTATTTATATCTTTTTAAGTCAATTAATTGACGAAATATGTCTCTAGACTTTCTACTAATGACTAATTATTGTAAAGATGTGCAAATCCTTCTCTTACTTTGTGATGTGCAAAACATCACACTTTTATAGAGAAATCAGGAGTAAATAATAAAGAATATGTCATTGCCAACACAACCAGGGGCGAGAAGGTGTTTTTAGGAGCCGTAATGAGCATCAGTATGGGAGAGGCCCTCCTGTACCACCTGCTGGAGCATTCGTTAGGTCAAATAGAACTACTTATGTGAAGGAAGCGAGATCATTCAAGGAGAGACACACCCTCTAGCCCCCGCAGAACACATTCGATATTCAGATCTCATTCATCACACATCGAAGGAGATCCACACCACCATAGTTCATCACCTCTTTCATAGCCATAGCCATTATCTTGTAATAGAGATCTTCTTGCGATTGGCGATTGTCGTCAGATTGATGACAAGTACACCATGAGGGGGTACTTGAGGCGTGCGGAAGAGAGGGGTGTGAGACGTACGGTATTCCGGGACGGTGAGCACACAAGTTTACCCAGAGTCGAATCCGCCGGCTTTGGACGGATCCTACTCCTGCTAGCAATCCAGTAATATGGCTGAGCCGGAATATGGGTTACAAGGGTTTCACCTGTGCAAGTTGAGATTGTAGACTATTGTGAGGGTTCCCTAAAGGCTTTCCCTAGGACGGCTTATATAGATATCCGTCCTAGCATTTATAGGAGAGACCTATCCGGCTACGACTAAGAGTCGGTTAAAGAGTACATCTTGAACTACAGGTAACACTATGGGCCTATGTCGGTAAGTCATCTGGGCCTTCCCGGAGCCGGACTGGACTCCGTCTCTTCTCCTTCACTGGGTCGCCCATGAAGCAATGCTCTAACCCGAAGTAGGCCACCCTGGTCAGTGAGGCACATTGAGGATACCCGGAAAGTATATCCCCAACAGCAGCCCCCGGAAGCCTCCAAGATCCAGAGTCAGATTTCATCATCGCCTAGCCTGATCTTCGGCTTGCAGAGTCTTGAAGGGTTCTTGAAACTTCAAAAAAAAGTATAGGATCCAAGTCTCAAAACGAGTCAGACCCGTTAATACATTATTTGGGTTTCTAGCTTGAAATTCAAACTAAGCCAGAACTTGGTCTCTGACGTAACCTGACACCATTCAAGGTCAAGTCACGTCACTGCCAGACATTCCTGACACCACGACCGTTGGTGGGTCCGCTTCGCGCGGAACCGAGGCATCGTTTTAATGCGTGCGTGGAGATCGAGGCGGCGTAATCCTCGCGAGGAGGTTACCCAGCTCCTTCCATGATGCGTGGCATGTTTCACTGTTGCGTTTACACGAATCTTGGCACAGCTGGATAATATAAGTGGTTAGGATTCCTTTCCATCTTCTTCACCAGCACTTGCGCTCCTTCCTTCCTCCCGACGCTTCCCATGAAAACAAAGTTCTTCTGCCTCCCCAACTCCCACAGCGTCGCCCCTCCTAGGTTACCGGAGCCCAAAAGATGGTTGAAGCCTCATCTTCTGCAGCGGTGGCGGCGGCAGCGACGACAGCGGAGAAGGAAATCTTTCGTGGGGTGTGGATCCCGTGCGTCCTCGATGACGCCAAGCTCCGCCTCGTAGAGAATGAAGGACTCCTTCGTGCCGGCGACTAGCGGAGCGGTTATGGAGAAACCATCCCAACCCCAAGGCCAGCGAGCAAGTGTATTTCGGCACCCACCTCGACAGAGGTTTGAGTTTTCCACCCTCAGATTTCTTTTCTAAGGTCATAGATCACTATGGAGTTCAACTCCACCATCTCTCCCGAACTCTATTTTAGAGATGAGTAGTTATGCTTCTTTGTGCGAGGGGTATCTCAGCATTAGGTAGAGCTTTCTTCTTTTCCGGTTCTACTTTAGAA
The DNA here is from genome assembly GCA_916181665.1 of Avena sativa. Taxonomy (NCBI): domain Eukaryota; kingdom Viridiplantae; phylum Streptophyta; class Magnoliopsida; order Poales; family Poaceae; genus Avena; species Avena sativa. The sequence continues at coordinate 448,646,696 of OV702295.1, read as the reverse complement.
CCCGGAGAAATTTGATCACCGCCGGTAATCCCTACATTATCGGAATGCTTAGCTTTTCTGTTAGGAGAGAACGTGTCTATCCTAGGATTAAGGCTAGCGAGTCGGTGAAAAAGTGGTCGTCCATGTTCTTTTACCATAAGGACAAACCGGATCCCGGCAAAGCTACTGCTTTTCTAGCTTTCGTCGATGGTGCCGCCACGCCCCGAGACTCCTGGGATGCGGATGCTCCGGCTCTCACAGACAATCTGCTTCTTGCAAAGAGGCGGATCGAATATCTAATGAAGCACAAGGATCTGAAAGGATCCGACTTAGTGCATTGCTGGCTGGCGTGCCGGATCCAGCCTCTTCAACGTCATGGAGACCGGCTCATGCATTCCATCACCAAGATCAAGACAGACTGTCTCCGAATCTGCCCCACGTCCTACTCGAAAAAGGACTACGAATGCCAAATCAAGTGGCTAATCAAGGAACTGAAGGGAATATGCCCGAGAGGCAATAATAAAGTGGTTATTATCTTATTCCATGTTTATGATAAATGTTTATTTTACATGCTAGAATTGTATTGATCGGAAACATCAATACATGTGTGTTTACTAAACAAAAAGGGTTCCTAGTTATGCCTCTCTTATAGACTAGCTTGTTGATTAACAAGATGATCAAGGTTTCCTGATCATGGACATTGGATGTTGTTAATAACAAGGTCACACCATTGGTGAAATGATGTGATGAACATTCATCTGAAGTATAGCATTACGATCAAGTCATTATGTTTATATTGCTATAACATCATACAAAGTAGTCTTAGTCCTTAGACCATGAGATCATGTTAATTGCTAACACCGGAAGAGTATCTTGATAACATCAAACGTCACACCATAACAGGGTGACCATAAAGGTGGGTTCAGTGCTATGAAGGTGTTATGTTGAGGCTCATGGATCAAGAGTGGAATTTTTTAATCCCGGTGACGGATAGATATACTCTGGGCCCTCTCGGTGATATCACATTAAGATAGCTATGCCTCTCTTATAGACACACTTAAGGGTTGCCGGACACCATTTAGGAGCACATATGTTCCAGATAAAAGGTTTGCAAAGCGCAGGAAATGTTTCGATAGAAACAGGAATTGTTTCGATAGAAACCGGAATTGTTTTGGGTGAAATTGCAGAAAGTGGTTCTGCATGTGATATTGAAATGTTGCAAGGGGTTTTATGTGAATATTTGTTAATTAAAGTAATTAACAAAATTCTGAATAAAATAAATAAAAGACTTTTATTAATTGAGAGTTACATTTAATTTGGTGGAAATTAAATACATGTGAGTGGGATTTTGGGTGGAGGCCATGTTTATGTGAGTGGAGGTTCACCACATGAATGAAGGAGGGGAGGAGTCCCCCCCTCATGCATCGGCTATGGGAGGGGAGGGGTCTCCCTCCCTCCTATATAAATCCCCCTCTCCCCTCTCACAAACCACACCTCCTCGTGAAGGATCTCTCTCCCCCTGTAGATATTCCCCCATGGTCTCGGATTAGCGAGATACATGTTCCCAGTGGCCTTGCGTCTGGAAGGAGTTGTTGCTTCCGCTGATTCGCTGGAGCGAGGAGGTGGAGGTTGTCTGGTGGCTTGAACGTGTGTGCGAGGACGGATGCGCTGCTGATTTGCGGCGCTCGGACTTCCACACGATCTTGAGATCGGCAAGCGTACGACTACATCAACCACGAGTTCCTACTCGTTAACAAAACTCGTTGTCTTTGAGGGTAAGTTCTCCATGGATGTATGTCCACCCGTTGCTCTGTATCTAGTAGATAGATCTTGGCGTATAGTTCTCATCGTAGGAAATTTTTTGTTTTCTATGTTGCGGACCCAACAGTGGTATCAGAGCCTGATCTATGCGTAGGTGCTTTGCACGGGTAGTACACATATGTTTATATATGGGCGATGATGATCATGTTATTGCATCTTCTATGTACTTTGGATATTGGTGGCATAGTGGGATGAAGCGGCCCGGACCAACCTTACATGTCATCGTACATGAGACCAGTTCCACGACTGACATGCAACTAGTTTTGCATAAGTGGCTAGCGGGTGTCTGTCTCTCTTACTATAGTCAATATCTGATTTACAACGATTTGCTAATAACTTGGTTATCCTCGTTGTGGTTCATGTTCGTAGGTAAGACCGGTTCTATCTCTGAAAGCCCTAAGCCACGTAAAACTTGCAATTGATAAATTAGAGGCGTCTAGTTTAGATCGTTGCTAGGCTTGTGTCTTGATATGGTATTGTTGTAAGTAGATGTATGATAGATACTCTTACAACTCACTTAACGTGTAAGTTCCATAGACCTTGGCCTTACACACAAAGGAATGATAGAGATCATACCACGATGCAAATGATAGAGATCAAATGCATGGACCATATCACCTCACTTCACACATTAGATGTTAGCATCTTATATTGCTAGTTTGGCGCTTTTGGTATCATTATAAGATGATCCCTCATTTAGATATCAAGATAAAATGTGTTCTTTCTTAAGTATGCACCGTTTTGTGGATCATGTTTTGAGGCATCACGTGATGATCGGGTGTTCTCGACTCTATGGTTTCATACAACGGGTGTAAGACAATTTTACACACGTGAATACTAAGGTTCTTACTTGACGAGCCTAGCATGTAAAGACATGGCCTCAGAACACGGACCAAAAGGTTAAGCATGAGTCATATAGTTGATATGATGCCCATATAGATGCTCGCCTTTGAAGCTACACCGACTAACGTGATGATCGGACTTGGTGTAGTGGATTTGGTTCATGTAATCACCAAAAGGACACGAGGGATGTCGTTTTTGAGTGGGAGTTCATTTCTAATTTGGATTAGTCGAACCAAATTTGTCATAAATTAAATCAAAGTGAATTCGCATAGTTTGTTGTAGTCATTGGCATTCGTTTTCTACCTAATGCTTAGTTTTTATTTGAGATAATAGAACTATAGAATTCTAGATATTTACTTTACGAACTGGTATCGTATTGTTTTGAATGTCAATTTAAAGTTTATAAGTCCTATTGCAAACTCTATTTACTCCATGAAATTTAATAAGTAGTATTAAATCAAGAGTAAGAATTCCAATGTTAGTCTCTAAAGTATCATGTTTGCCTCCATGATTATTGATATTCAAAAAGTTGTTTTAATATCAAGATTATATTGGAGCTGAAAATTCTTTCAGAAACCATCATGTGTGAAAGATATTGTGATATCTGAAACAATGTTTTTGGTTGCATTATGATAGAGTATAATTTAACAAAATACATGTTCTCATATTGTATGAGAATTTGTGAAGGATGGAGATGCTAGGCATCCGAATCTACCAAAAAGGTTTTGGGAACTGATATTATACTCGCGATTCTTCCCTATAGGCTATAGTAGCTTGATCATGAAAGTTGTCATGATAAGGATGAATAGAAGATGTAAGTAAAATGTTTACTACACTAATAGATTACTAAAGAATGGATTTTTGAAAGAACACCAAACATTTGATGATGGTGATCCACTTCAAAGTGCAAGTCCAAAGGTATTAGTATTTGACTATATACGCTTTGTACTATGTGTCATGTTGATGACACCACTATTGATGTTGATAGATTCTTTAAAAAGAAAAGGAATTGCTGAAAGAGAATCTATAAAATATTTGGCAGAAAATAAAAGGTTGGAGATGTCCAACTTAGGTATATAGAAGATATACATGTTATGGCTATATTCCTTGCTTGTTAAACAATGTGGTTCTTAGGTATTGGATACCGGTATTGGATACCGAATTGGTTGGTATGAAGTGTCATACAGGACAACGCAATTCATGAACTACAATGGCCTAAGTAACCAGCAAGAGAATGAGTGATGATGTTCATCGAAAACAAATAAAGTGTTATTGTGTTTTTCGTTGTCATCAAACCAAGCCTTCAAGATTTGTTTAAATAATTGTTATTTTGTTCCGGTATCATGAGAACAATGGCTATTCAAATAATTACCATATTCCATAAAGGATGGATGAACTTTTACAAGTCTAGTTGGAGAAATCACATCCATAAACACTATTGCTAAAATGTCGCAAGACAAATGATTGAAAGATCACTTATGAAGTGACATCGCTGTTTAAATTATATTTGAAAGAAAACATGAAGAAACTCCATGTTGATGGATTTTTGGAGCCTTTGATTTTGATCAATTGACGCATGTGAGACTTTCCTCGAGATAATTGAAACTCCGTCCATAGGCCAGAGAGGAACGGATGACTAGCTTATTGGAAATTGTGCATGGTGATGTGCATAGTCCATTATGTGTAGCCATATGCGATGGATCTTTTTGCTTCATATGCTTTCTCCGAAAATTTGAGTGAATATATCTGTATATTTACTTAATAAGGAAGAAGTATGAAACATTTGAAAATTATTTAAAGACTTTCAAGATGAAGTGGAAAATCATTGTAACAATAAAATTAAGAGTTTATGATTCGATCATAAAGGAAGATATTTGAGTTACATGTTTAGCAAAAACACCTAAGACTTGAGGAATTGTTCCATGATTTGTGTTTCCCGATAAACCATAGGAGTATGGCATATTCGAGAGATAAAATCAAACCATGTTTGACATGGTAAGATCAAGGGTGTCATTTATAAAACTGCCATTATGTTTTAAGGATTAAAGCTTTAGAGACTACCGCTTTTACACTGAAAAGAGCACCATCATGATCCGTTGAAATGACACCATATGAGTTATGGTTTGGGATAAAACCCGAATTGTCTTTTCTTAAATTTTGGTATGCTATGCATAAGTAAAATGTTTACAACCAAAGTCAGATAAGCACGTCTTGGTAGGTTATTCCAAGGAATTTGTTGGGAATTCCTCCATAACACCGAGGACAAAAGAGTTTGTCGCTTGGAACGTCAAGTTTCTTGAGAAGGAATTTTTTGTGAAAAGTTAAGTGGGAGGACAATAGAACTTTGATAAGGTTGTTAAACCTTAGCTATATGTGCTAAGTAGCGCAGCGCCGAAAAGTGTCCTGGTGGCGGCCACAATGCTCATGGCTCCCGTGATTACAAAGGGTGTGATCTTGGAGATTAGAGTTCCTATTGAACCATGTGGGTCGGTAAGAATCAAATAGTAAGATTTGAAACAGAAGTCGTTATTGTTTTGACAATGATGAACCGACTGCATGCAAAGAAGCGATGATGGGCCCTGACTCCATAAAATGACTAGAAGTCATAGAATCCATGATAGTATCCATACACGAGAAATCAAGTTTCTGAACTTGGAAGATCCTCCGAAAAGGCATGAAGCCTATCGGTTGTGTTTGGATCTATAAAGAAATAGACATGAATGTTTAACATCTTTGAAATAGTCGACATGTCGGAAAGAAGTTTATGACAATGTTCAAGGAGTTGACTATGACAAGATTTGATCTTTCATAGCGATATATAGTCTTGACGGATTAATGTAGCAACCACTACATATAATTTGGTATATGGTAGTTGAATAAACAAAACAAGGTTCTTCTAATAGAACGGTAACCTAGGACATGTACATGACATGGTCCGAAGGGTTTTGTTAATTCAAAGGGTGCTAAAAGGGCATGTAAACTTCAATAGTTGAAGTAAGCATAGCGGAGTTGGAATCTTCACCATGATGAAACTGATAAAGAGTTTAAATTCATCGGAGATGATGAAGATGCTTGCATTTGCAAGAAATTAAGTGGGAGCGCTGAGACATATTTCTAATACATTATGTAGAGGACATATTGTTGATTGGAAATGATGTATCTTGTATTGACACAAGTTAAGAATTTCATTAAAATAAGATTCGATGAAAGACTTGGGCAAACCAGGAATATTTGGCATCAATATCTATATGGATAGATTAAGGCGCAAATATGGTTGTGCCAGACATACATATATGAGATATTGAAAGGGTTCAATATGGAAACAGCAAGAAAGGTTCTTGCTGCATGGAAAGAATTGTATCAAGATTCAAGTGTTTCAACACTTGGAGAGTAAAATCACATGAAGATTTTGATCGATTATACCATGATATGTATATATCCAGAATGTCCTATGCTCTAAATGTTATGAGCATATACCAGAATGATTCATAAGATGATCATTGGACAATAGTAAAGATATTCTTATGAACTTTAGAAGAACTAAGAATATATCATGTATAAGTGACAAATAGTTAAAGGTAGTTCATTGTAAAGTATTACGTTGATACTAGTTTTGTCACAAGATACAAATTTATCTCAATTTAGACTATGGGTGGCACAATGTAGTGGAAAGGATGTTCCATGATGGATTTTGATGAGTTCCAAAGTTGAGACATTTTGACGGATACTACAACAAAAGGCTAAGTATATAACTGCTATAGTAGCAGTAAAGGAGGGCATTTGTGTTAAGTAGTTTGTTATCAAAATAGGTGTGGTTCAAAGCGGGCTAATACTATGAAGATATATTGTGTGACAATAATATCAACATATTTTGAGCCGAACGAACTAAAGGTCTCACCAAAGGACCAAATTTATACAATGCCATCTCATTTGAGAATGACTGATGCGTAGAGACGCAAAGACATGCAAATACACACGGACCTGAAACTATCAGATCCAGAGATTATGTTAACCACTAGCAATAGCGTATATGCAACACCAGAAAGCCATAGATGTTCAATACGCAAAGTTTTTCAAACTAGATTATTGACTCTAGTGCAAGTGGGAGACTGAAGGGAATATGCCCGAGAGGCAATAATAAAGTGGTTATTATCTTATTCCATGTTTATGATAAATGTTTATTTTACATGCTAGAATTGTATTGATCGGAAACATCAATACATGTGTGTTTAATAAACAAAAAGGGTTCCTAGTTATGCCTCTCTTATAGACTAGCTTGTTGATTAACAAGATGATCAAGGTTTCCTGATCATGGACATTGGATGTTGTTAATAACAAGGTCACACCATTGGTGGAATGATGTGATGAACATTCATCCGAAGTATAGCATTACGATCAAGTCATTATGTTTATATTGCTATAACGTCATACAAAGTAGTCTTAGTCCTTAGACCATGAGATCATGTTAATTGCTAACACCGGAAGAGTATCTTGATAACATCAAACGTCACAACATAACAGGGTGACCATAAAGGTGGGTTCAGTGCTATGAAGGTGTTATGTTGAGGCTCATGGATCAAGAGTGGAATCTTTCAATCCCGATGATGGATAGATATACTCTGGGCCCTCTCGGTGATATCACATTAAGATAGCTTGCAAGCAAGTGATGTGATCACTAGAATGTTATATGATGGGAACGAGAAAAGAGTGCATGTCGGTAACGAGATCAAACTAGGTATTTGGATACCGATGATCGAATCTCGGACATGTATTATATCATGAGACAAAGGGATTAAATTGCTGACGTTAAAGGTTCTCACGATCACAGAAGTCATCGTTGAATATGCAGGAGTCAGTATGGATCTCCAGGTCCCGCTTCTGATTATTGATCTGAGAGGAGTCTCAATCATGTCTGCATTATTCGCGAACCGTAGGGTGGCACACTTAAGGGTTGCTGGACACCATTTAGGAGCACATATGTTCTAGACAAAAGGTTTGCAAAGCGCAGGAAATGTTTCGATAGAAACAGGAATTGTTTCGATAGAAACCGGAATAGTTTCGGGTGAAATTGCAGAAAGTGGTTCTGCATGTGATATTGAAATGTTGCAAGGGGTTTTATGTGAATGTTTGTTAATTAAAGTAATTAACAAAATTCTGAATAAAATAAATAAAAGAGTTTTATTAATCGAGAGTTGCATTTAATTTGGTGGAAATTAAATACATGTGAGTGGGATTTTGGGTAGAGGCCATGTTTATGTGAGTGGAGGTTCACCACATGAATGAAGGAGGGGAGGAGTCCCCCCCTAATGCGCCGGCTATGGGAGGGGAGGGGTCTCCCTCCCTCCTATATAAAGCCCCCCTCTCCCCTCTCACAAACCATACCTCCTCGTGAAGGATCTCTCTCCCCCTCTAGATATTCCCCCATGGTCTCGGATTAGCGAGATACATGTTCCCGGTGGCCTTGCGTCTGGAAGGAGTTGCTGCTTCCGCTGATTCGCTGGAGAGAGGAGGTGGAGGTTGTCCGGTGGCTTGAACGTGTGTGTGAGGACGGATGCGCTGCTGATTTGCGATGCTCGGACTTCCACACGATCTTGATATCGGCAAGCGTACGACTACATCAACCACGAGTTCCTACTCGTTAACAAAACTCGTTGTCTTCGAGGGTAAGTTCTCCATGGATGTATGTCCACCCGTTGCTCTGTATCTAGTAGATAGATCTTGGCGTATAGTTCTCATCATAGGAAATTTTTTGTTTTCTATGTTGCGGACCCAACAGGAACGGGTCGAGAGGAAAATTCCGGACTTGTCCTTGGATATGAACACAACTGACAATCCTGTGACACCAGTAAGTTTTCCAGTAGTAACTCGAATTATGTGTTCATCTTATACATTGTTGTCTTTTTGCAATACTGAGATACCTTTTTTCTTTTCAGCTTGCCGACCTTCCTGAGTTAGAGCTTGCTCATATCGAGGGATATCCTCCTGAGTTATCTCAGGATGATGGAGAGTTGGTTCCACTGCCGGACGCACTTACTCGAGAGCGTAAGGCTCTGACAGTTTCTATTGGCACAAAGGAGGTGCCTGTTGTGAAGAGGTAACTTTCCTCACAAGGTCTTTGAATTAAATCTATTATTCTTTCTGAAGTGTAATGATTTTCATTCTATTACCTCTTCAGAGCTAGACAGATCCCCAAAGGCAAGGGGAAGGGAGGCTCGTCGAAGCCCCTGCGCTAGTCAAAGTTCAAATTGACTTCTCCTGCCACAGCACCTCTGACTCCTGCCCCAGAACCTTCCGTAGCGTCGGAGATTACTCCATATCCGCCCGTTGCAGAAGATCCGGCTCAACAAGCAAAGCCAACGATCCTTGGGTCACAAACTGACGTCGCCATGGGTGACTTAGGTTTTGATAAGGGTGAACCCTCTATGGGTAATGATCCCCCGGCAGAAACATTCGCTGAAAACCTTCTCAAAAATCCGGGTCTTGCCAAACTTGGCATTTCTCGGAAATCTGCAGAGGAGATCCAACGGCTAGCCTATTAATGCCTAGAAAGCCGGACTATCACTACCGAAGAAGAAGCACAAGAAGTAGAGGACGTCAAGTACTCCGAACTTCTTGAATAAGTCCGTCTTCATGATGAGAGATTGAGAAACGGCGAGCTTGCGCCACCATCAGTGATCCCACTAACCCTCGCCGAGAAGGTTACCACTGAGGTGAACATGAGTTTGAACAAACTCACTCATGAACAATATGTAAGTCGGAATTCCAAATCAACTTTTTTAATTTACTTTATGGCATATCCTCTAGCCCCCAAGCATGAAATTGGATAGATTATTCGGGTTTATGCTTTCATAGGATGCTAAAGAACGAACTAGTGTAGCCCCCAAGGCTCGTGCTGATATTAGTAAAAAATATTAGCCCGAGTCTTTAGTAGACTTCTGACCCTGGGTATTCTGACTTATAGAAAGTTAATTCATATAACCAGGAATTGTTGAGGAATATCTGCAACAAGCGGAGAGAGATCAGAGCTCTCCGGCTTGAAAATGCTCAGTTAAAGGTGTCAAGGGATGAGGCTGAAGGTAAACATTTCAGGCCTTACCCTTGCTTTTTTTTGCTTTCATAGTCAAATTTCATACTCAACTGTTGTTTGTTACTTACAACACTGGTCAAACAATCATGTGCGATGATTTAAGAGGCTGAGAATCTGAAGACCCTGGAGGTGGAGAATGCTGACTTACGCCGAGAGCTGGATAAGCTCAAAGTGGATCATGAGAAGAGAATTGCTCAAGTTCTTGAATCCACCTCCATGGCCACCGAAGAGCGCGATCGCAAGATCTGCTCCAGGATAAGAAAATCTCGGATCTCAGTAATGAGCTATTCAGAGAGAAGGACATCACCGAGGCACTCCGGGCTGAACTCTAGAGCCTTAGGGAAGAGAAGACCAAAGTTGACGATGCCATCTTTGGTATGTTTCCTACTTTCTGACTTTCTGCTTTTCCGATTTTTTGAATTCGGATATGCTTTCTAACTTTTGCATTTTATGCGCAGGTCCTCTGAACTTACTAGATTTCCCTTCCACTGAGTCTCGCACCAGCCGACTTACACAAGTCGGTGATTTACTTCACGATTTCCGCCAATCTTTGGAGGATATTGGCGAAGTACTCAAGGTTCCAGACATGGACAAAATGTCTGGGTTTGAGGTGCGAGACAAGGCCAAGGAGATGCCCCAGCTCATCTAGGACTGGAACATGTCCTATGTGTGTACCATAGCACAAAACGCTCTCACCATGGTCATGAGCCACCATGGAAACATGGAGATCTGGCAAGTGACCAGAGGGTATTCGACTATGGATGAAGATGGAAAGGAGCAAGATATCAAGGCTATCATGGACTCCTGCACCGGATATGGATGTCACGTGGCTGATCTGACCAGCTACGACACTCCTTTCTTCACTCGCGTAGAGACACCGCCTCCGCTCGCCAAAGAAACTAGTGAAGTTTCTGATGATGAATAAACCGTATCGGATTTGAACGTCTCGGAAAGATATCGGGGCGAGGGTGATGTCTCTAGTGAGCCGGCTACTCCTTCCTCTCCTCCTGCGTGAAGTGCCAGAAGAAACAATATGTTATTCTGAAACAATTGGGTTGTAAATAAGTAGTGTAATACTTTTGCTAGTGCTAAGATTTGATCTTCCTATTTAACACTTTTGGCTTTTATATTTATTGTGCCTGAAATGTTTACATAAACACTTATTTGTTTTGTTTGCACTTATCATTTATATGGCTTTCCGCCTCGTCCCTTTCGTGAGCCGGCCAACCTTCCACACGGAATCTCTGCTGAGCAACGGAGCTCAATTGCTAAACCAGTTTAAACTCGAAAACAGAGCCGGCTTTCAGTACCAACAATTCACTACTTGGAAAATACCAAAGTACAAACTAAAAAAAATTAGAGTTATACCCAAAGGTAGATTTTTTAGAATCGGAAATCATAACCAGAATAAACATGAGCATAAAGTACTTTCAAGTATTCTAGGATTTTCGACTGTGACATGATCATTCAAAAATAAGATGGTAAAAAACTTCTCATGAAAAATTTGAGGCAACCAATACTTTATTTCTCATTGAACATGTACACATATATGATTACAAAGAAAGATAATTTAAGAATAAAAGGGACGTAGCTGAGCAATATTCCACGGTCTGTCTAATTCTTCCGGGTATGTACTGCCTCCAGCTCTCTTTATCTTCTTAGTAGCAGGTCTTTCTTTGACTGGCCGCATATCAGTTAGATAGTAAGAACCGTTATGTAATACTCGGCTAACTAAAAAGGGCCATTCCCATACTGGGGAAGTTTGTGCTTTCTTTTCTGCACAAGCTGGAGAACCAAGTCACCCTTGTTGAAAGACGGATTTCTGACTCTCTGGCTATGATACTTGCGTAACTTCTGCTGATAGGTTGTTGATCTCATGTCAGCAATGGCGCACACTTCTTCGATTAAATCGAGATCATTTTGTCGAGAAATTTCGGCATCCTCTTCAATATACGCAACAACGTGAGGAGAAGTGTGAATCAACTCACTAGGAAGAACTTCGTCTGCACCATAGACCAAGAAGAAAGGTGTGTATCCGGTTGACCTGTTTGGAGTTGTTCTCAAGCTCCATATCACAGAGGGTAATTCCTCTGCCCAAGCCCCCGCAGCACGACGTAGTGGTGCTTCGAGTCTTGGTTTTAGGCCTTGCAGGATTAAACCATTTGCTCTTTCGATTTGTACATTAGCCTGTGGATGTGGGACTAATGCAATGTCAAGCCGGATATTTTGTTCATCACAGAATTTGGCAAGCTCCGCCATAGAAAAATTACTCATGTTGTCCGTAATAATGCTATGCGGATAACCGTTTCAGATTATGACATCCTCAACAAATCTTTTGGTTGTTGCTCCATCACAACTTGTGACGGGTTTAGCCTCAATCCATTTCGTGAATTTATCCACCATCACTAAGAGGTGAGTAAACCCACTTGGAGCTCGTTTAAAGGGTCCTACCATATCAAGCCCCCAGACCGCAAAGGGCCATGTTATAGGTATTGTCCTCAGCCGATCAGCCGGAACATGAGCTTGTTTGGCGTACTTTTGGCAGCCTTTGCACGTCTTGACCAGCCGTTCGGCATCTGCCTTAGTTGTAAGCCAGAAAAAACCATGTTTGAAAGCTTTTGCCACTAAAGATTTGGCTGCAGCATGATGACCGCATTCGCCTTTGTGGATTTCCCTTAGGATTTCCACTCCTTCTTCTGGAGATACACAGCGCTGAAAAACCCAGACACACTCCGCTTATAGATCTCACCACTTATAATAGTATAGGTTTTTCCTCGTCGGACGATCTGCCGGCTCAGAACCTCATCTTCGGGTAATTTTCCATCTACCAAATAATTGAGGTAGGGTTGAGTCTAGCTGGGAATCACAGCCAGGACTGCTATTAAAGGTGAGTCGGATTTGGTCGGATATTCCTCGTCAACTCCTTTTATTGAAGGAACTTTGAGGTGCTCCAAAAAAGCGCCACCCGGGACCTTTTTCCGCGTAGAGCCTATTCGAGATAATGCATCTGCTTCCTTGTTTTCTGTTCAAGGGATGTGTTGAGCCTCAAACCCTTCGAACGATTTCGATAATTCATCCACGACAGCTCTATATGCTGTTCTGTGTTTATTTGCATTATAGATATCTGACACTTGTTGAGCAACAAAATCCAAATCTCCATAACACATTACTCGTCGGATGTCGATATCCTTAGCAATCCGGATTCTATGTAGCAGCGCTTCATACTCGGCAATGTTATTTGTTGTCGTAAAATGAATCTGCAACACATGGAAAAGTTTATCTCCTTGGGGTGATTTGAGCACCACGCCAGCCCCCGAGCGCCTTTGACCCGTCAAAATGCAAGGTCCAGTATTCCGACTCTGGGAGGGTCATATTCTCCGTTGTCTTTGTCCAATCAACGACAAAGTCAGCGAGGATTTGGGACTTTATTGTTTTACGAGGTTTATACTCAATGTCGAAAGTTGAAAGCTATATGCCCCATTTTGCGACACGTCTTGTAGCGTCGCTGTTGTTGATGATATCTCTCATGGGAGTTGTGCTCACCATGGTAATTGGATGTTCCTGAAAATAGTGTCGTAACTTGCGGGATGCAAAGAACACACCGTAAGCCAGCTTTTGATAGTGCGGATATCGCTGCTTAGATTCAGTTAGGAGCTCACTGAGGTAGTAAGTCGGACGCTGCACCGGGTGTTCATATTTTTCCTCTGGTCTCTCCACCACCATGATGACACTGACGACCATGTTTGTCGCAGCAATATAGAGCAACATCAGTTCCTAGGGTTCCGGCTGCGAGGATAGGAACAGACGAGAGTACCGTTTTCAGGTCTTGTAGTGCAGCTTCAGCTTCATCAGTCCAAATGAATTTCTTGGTCTTTTTCAGGAGCTTGTAAAGTGGTGCGGCTCTTTCACCGAGCCGGATGATAACCCACAAGTATAGGGGATCATGTGTAGCCTTTTCGATAAGTAAGAGTCTCGAACCCAACGAGGAGCTAAAGGTAGGATAAATGTTCTCTCAAGTTCTATCAACCACTGATACAACTATACGCACACTAAACGTTTGCATTATCTAGGAAATAAAACTAGAGCAATAATACGAGTACTACAAATAGCTTTGCATGATAATAATTAACAAGAAAGTAAAGTTAGTTGCTGCAGCATGAAATACACTAAACTAACTGAACCATGAGTGTGGAATAGTGGTGGTAATTGTGGTGGCTTTGTCCAAGTTTAAATAGCGAATAGATCGGGTTCATTGTCTTCGATGCAGTTTTCTATGTGGGAGAGGCTAAATATACATGTGCTTCACTACTTGGAATTACATGTATGGATTGTTAGCAAACATCCGTAAGTACTAAGAATGCATTAAGGTTTCCCCAATCATAGCCTTAAGTTTAATGGTCCTCTTACTCCCATACGTGTAACGTTTCGGTTCGCGTCCTCAGGTTTCTGTCACTCTGGCAGAACTCCCCCCTTCCTTTTACACATACTACAAACCCTATGATGTTTAATCCATGCGCACACAAATATAATGGACACCAAAGGACTATACCATATCAACATACAACTCTAATGAACCAAAGACGTTCAACCATTCAATCTAAGAACAAAGAAACTACATAAACATGACATAGATCATAGGATTATAACTTATAGCATCAAATACCATATTTACATAGGATGGTACAAAGATGTGTGGGAGGATGAACCACTTCATACTAGGAGGATTAGGTGATGGAGATGGCGGTGAAGATGGTGAAGAGGGCGGCGGCGACGCCGGCGCGGGGGACTCCTTCCCTGCCGCTGGTATCATGGGGGAGCACCGCCCCTTAGGATCCCTCCCCCATGGAGATGGGATCCATGGGGGAGGCAAAAACATGGCTTTGGTGGCTACAAATTCGTGGGTGGAGGTGCTCTAGACGAATTAGGTTTCCTCCCTTTATATAGCTTCTCGGATTCTCATCACCTCATCTTGGGCTACAGTAAATCGGGCCTAGCGGGCCAGTCCGGACTCGAAATCAGCTAAATTTTATGTCTAGAACGTTTGTCACGAAATTTCCAACAACTTTGTAGTTGAAGAGTTTTTCGTTTGACACTGTATTAGACCCGAAACCTGACCATCTTAAAAAAGAGTTCGGAGACAGATTTCTGGAAAAATCCCAATTTGACTCCAACAAGGTTTCCACTTGTATTCTTGGTAATTCCTACACATCAAAGTGTAAAACAAGAATATTGTGCACTTTTGCAACTATTAGTAGGTTAGTCCAAATAAATCATAAACTTTATACAAAAATGAGTGTCAAAAGCATATTATTAGCATAAAACCATCAAAAATTATAGATACGTTATGGACGTATCAACATCCCCAAGCTTAGTTCCTGCTCGTCCTCGAGTAGGTAAACAATAAAAACAATATAATTTTTGAGGTAACATGCAGACAACACAATCTTGATCATCATTATTGTAAAAGCGTTGATAGTTGGGATCAAGGTACTCTAAACATGAACATGAAAGATAGAATTCTAACAATAGGACATAGCAACTATGTTATAACATGAAAAGGTATAAACAAAAGATTAATGAATAACAATGCTTTGCAAGACGTTTGTTTGTTTCACATAAAGAAAACATAGCATAGTGGCATTCAGCTTGTCCCTCATAGAGTAGCAAACATAAATGCATAGGACACCTTCAAAGTTCATAAGGGTGACTAGATATAAATAGTTTAAGAACAAGCAATATCAAACTTATGCATCAATCAACAAGTCTTGTGACAATGCACATTAAACTAAGAATGGCCACTATGCTCTCTCAATAGGTGCATAAAGATAGAAGATGAAGACTCAATATAAAAGTAAAAGAAATGCCTTCATAGAAGGAAGCAGGGATTCAAGTCTCATAAAGAGCTTCCAAAAATTATGGTACTTATTAGCTTTCAGCTCTCATTGCCCCTATCATAAGCATCTTTAGGTGATTAAGGTTAAAGTGAACAAACTATGGAGTATCTGCTTGACAAAGTATAAGTTGGAAATCTCATGTCCCTTGAATACGAGGGCCGCTCCTCATGCTACTCAAGTTTAGTTACCGGTAAGTTCTTGTCATAGTAAGTACATGTGTATCATAGAGAACCGCCAACGGGGTACCCCTTGCCCGATGATACGGAAGAATCCCCATATCAAAATGACAAGGCAAGCAGACAATAAGCATCTCAGCATCTTCTTATTTACCATGGGAAAATGGTGCTTTTTTCTCTCTTTCCTCTTTTCTCATCTCTTTTTTTCTTTTTTCTCAATCGATATCTCTTTTTTATAAGAAGAATGCTTCATAGATTGCTCATTATGGTTACGCTGCAGGTTTTCATTAGACCAGACGCCCAGGCGTTTCTCTAACACACATACATAACTCCATGGACTTACAAACTCCCCTTTCATTTCACACCGACGACATCCATAAACAAAAGAGCATGATATCAACTGGGTATAACGTACAAGTGCAATGTTGAAAGCGTTCCCCATGACAACATGGTTCTGCTAATCCCAACCTATAAGTGCAAGCATATACAACATAGATGACACATTGGTTCAAGTTTATTAGGGGCAAGAAAAGTAAAGTGTGCCATCAAGTTCGTGAGAGCTTTAATCACTAATTTTCATATAACAAGTTTAATTCGGAAGGTAGATAAAAACATGAATATACTTGGAATAGCAAATGCTAATAGGTAGGTATGGTAGACTCTTTGAAATAACTTGGTTTTATTTGGAGTTGGATGCATGAGTGGAACTCATACTTGGTTATGGAGGCTAGTAAAAGACTGGGAGCGACCAACTAAGAGAGCAATAATGGCCATAATCATGCAAAGCAACAAAACATCATTAATTAAAGCATAAAGTGATATTACAAGTTGAAAACTAAAGTATCATAGAGGCTATGGTGACTTGGGATAGTCTTAACATGGTGTGAGCATGCGTCAAGTCAACCCAAATAAAGCATCAAAGGATAATACCACAATATTATGCTTTAATATGCTAAAACAACGCATGGTTCTTTCAAGGCACATTAAGCAATCTCAATTGTTTGTAACATGTCATGCTACAGCAA
Source organism: Avena sativa (assembly GCA_916181665.1). NCBI lineage: Eukaryota > Viridiplantae > Streptophyta > Magnoliopsida > Poales > Poaceae > Avena > Avena sativa. The sequence goes on along the minus strand of OV702295.1, from coordinate 448,629,871 downwards.
AAATCACTAAGCATAAAGCCAAAACAATACCAACAATGACATGACAAAGGATAGGCCACAGTCAAAAACAAGCTCCTTTTACCACTTAAGCATGAACTTTTCCTACTCTTTTCCAATCCAAACCAATATTATTTGAAAACTAATGTATGAATGAGGGGTCCAACCAATTTATTCAAGCAAACTAAACAAACCAAGAAAACGAAAACTAAAACGAATACACTCTAAGAACAACACAACTGTGCATGAAACAATAAAAATGAAGTGTTTGGAAGAACCTGAGATTTTTATTTATGAAGAAGGGGATGCCTTGGGCATCCCCAAGCTTTGACGCTTGTACTTCTTGGATATTTATTGGGGTGACACGGGTGGCATCCCCAATCTTGAGCTTTAGTCCATTCTTCATATCATTACATCATTCTTTCCTTACACCTGAAATTTTTCCTTCATACAAAACTTCACACAATCTTTATTAGCAACATTAGTGTACTCAAGATAATAAGTATTTGGGTTCAGTTCCAACACAAGTAAAAATTCCATTAAAACACAAGCTACTGTAGAAATTCCCTCAAAAATCTCAATTCCCTAAAGAGAACCCAAAAAGGAATCAACAAGAAGCAAATGCAAATAATGGTAGAAATCTGTCAAAACAGACCAGCAGATAGAATCCGATTTTTTCGAAGATCTTCTGATGCTCAAATCGAAAAGTGTTGAACTAACGAAAGTTGGATAACAACCTGGGGCAGAAGCACAAAACATTACAGCTCGAACCGACATACAGAGATTTTACATGAATTTTTACGGCGAAGCACAAAAATCTATTTCGGGTCAGCAACTTTCCCAAGCATTACTTCTCTCTCATTAGAGGTTACTCTTGGCACAAAAAGCAAATAAAAAGGATAAGGAGCAGTTGCTACAGAGGTAACAACTTCAAAGACTCAAAGAAAACAAATGTATCTGGTGTTTGATGCTAAGACAAATAAATAAAAAGATACAAACACTCGAATTTTATTCAAGTTTCTATGCTGCTCAAAAAACAAAGTTTAAAGGTTTGCAAACCGAGGGGTTGTTGAAGAAACTTTTGGCCATTCTTCAATTTCTCTGTTTGGTGTTCCTTATTCTCTGTGAAAAAACTTCAACACAAAAACTTTCCCATTCTTTCCTGCGGTTTTTAACTGAAAAGCTTCCATGGGAAGATTTGTTTTGGTTTCATAGGCATGAACACAAGTGTTTAAGGTCGACCCCCACTTAACCATTACTCATCTTTCCAATAACTTTTCTTTTTGAAAACGTTTTTAGGTAACAAGTACAACTAATTTTTTTTGTAATTCGCATTCCCTATCCATACTAAGATAGAGAACAACTTAAAACTGAAAGTAAAAACTACTTAGAGATAAAACAAACAAGTGCGCACAAGAATATTCACCCACGAGCTATTGCTCCCCGGCAACGGCGCTAGAAAAGGTCTTGATAACCCACAAGTATAGGGGATTGTGTGTAGCCTTTTCGATAAGTAAGAGTGTCGAACCCAACGAGGAGCTAAAGCTAGGATAAATGTTCTCTCAAGTTCTATCAACCACTGATACAACTCTAGCACACTAAACGTTTGCATTATCTAGGAAATAAAACTAGAGAAACAAGACGAGTACTGGAAATAGCTTTGCATAATAATAATTAACAAGAAAGTAAAGTTAGTTGTTGCAGCAATAAAATACACTAAACTAACTGAACCATGATTGTGGAATAGTGGTGGTAATTGTGGTGGCTTTGTCCAAGTTTAAATAGCGAATAGATTGGGTTCATTGTCTTCGATGCAGTTTTCTATGTGGGAGAGACTAAATATACATGCACTTCACTACTTGGAATTACATGTACTATATGATTGGATTGTTAGCAAACATCCGTAAGTACTAACAATGCATTAAGGTTTCCCCAACCATAGCCTTAAGTTTAATGGTCCTCTTACTCCCATACGTGCAATGTTCCGGTTCGCGTCCTCAGGTTTCTGTCACTCTGGCAGAACCCCCCTTCCTTTTACACATACTACAAACTCTATAATGTTTAATCCATGCACGCACAAATATAATGCACACCAAAGGACTGTACCATATCAACATACAACTCTAATGAACCAAAGACGTTCAACCATTCAATCTAAGATAAAAGAAACTACAGAAACATGACATAGATCATAGGATTATAACTTATAGCATCAAATACCATGTTTACATAGGACGGTACAAAGGTGTGTGGGAGGATGAACCACTGCATACTAGGAGGATTAGGTGATGGAGATGGCAGTGAAGATGGTGAAGAGGGCGGCGACGACGCGGGGGACTCCTTCCCCGCCGCCGGTATCATGGGGGAGCACAACCCCTTAGCCCCCTTCCTTCATGGCTTATTGGGAGCCCTCCTCGATGGAGATGGGATCCATGGGGGAGGGCAAAACGTGGCTTTGGCAGCTGCAAATTCGTGGGTGGAGGTGCTCTGGGCGAATTAGGTTTCCTCCCTATATAGCTTCTCGGATTCCCCTCACCCCATCTCGGGCTGCAGTAAATCAGGCCTAGAGGGCTCGTCCGGACTCGGAATCAGCTAAATTTTAGTCCAGAACGTTTGTCGTGGAATTTCCAACAACTTTGTAGTTGAAGAGTTTTCCGTTTGACGTCGTCTTAGATCTAAACGTGACCATCTTCAAAAAGAGTTCTGAGACAGATTTCTGGAAAAATCCCAATTTGACTCCAACAATGTTTCCACTTGTATTCTTGGTAATTCGTACACATCAAACTGTAAAACAAGAACATTGTGCACTTTTGCAACTATTAGTAGGTTAGTCCAAATAAATCATAAACTTTATACAAAAAGGAGTGTCAAAAGCATATTATTAGCATAAAGCCATCAAAAATTATAGATACGTTAGGTACTCCGGTCATGTTAGATGGCTGACATGCGAAGATATCTTGATTTGCTTTGAGGAACTTGACGAGCGCGCTTTCCTACACGCGCGGTCTAAACCTACACCTATCTGGGTCACTGATATGTTGCTAACATATCTATAATTTTTGATGTTCCATCCTTGGTTTTATCTACTTTCTTATGTTTTGTCCACACTTTGGAGTACTTTTTATACACTTTCTTCGACTAACCTATTAACAAGATGCCACAGTGCCAGTTGCCTGTTTTCTGCTGTTTTTGGTTCCAGGAAAGTCAGAAAATGAATATTCTCGGAATTGGATGGGACAAAAGCCAAAGTCAGTTTTTCACCGACGGGGACACGGAGCCAGAATACGAGACGAAGAGGGGCCAGGGGCCAGCCACACCACCTGGCCCGCGCCAGGGGGTGGTCTGGCCGCCTAGGGCACCCCTCGGCCTCCCCTTTCACCTATAAGATGCCTCCAATACAGAAACCCTAATTACTCGATCAAAAATCTACGAAAGAGTATATAGCTGCCGTCATCTCCATCCCTAGATCGGGAGGGATCTGAAGCTCTTCCCGACACCTTGCCGGAGGGGAGAATTCACCTTGGAGGCCTTCTTCATCATCATGCAAGCCTCCGGTGTGATGCGTGAGTAGTTCATCCCTAGATTACGGGTCCATGTAGTAGCTAGATGGCTGGTTCTTCTCCTTTGTGCTATCATGTTTAGATCTTGTGACCTCCGTTCATGATCAAGATCATCTATTTGTAATCCTACATGTTGTGTTTGCGGGGATCCGATGGATATTGAGATGCTATTTCAGATTGATTATTGATTCTATCATGTCTTGGTTGTTTGTGATCTTGCATGCTTTCCGTTGTTAGTAGCTATCTTGGCCAAGTAGATGCTAGCAACTCCATGAGTTAGTATTTATGCTCGATAGTGGGTTCATGCCTCTAGTAATTTAGGGAAGTGACAGAAATCTCTAAGGTACTAGATGTGCTGTTGCTACTAGGGAGAAAACAACAATCCTTTGTTCATAGAACAATCGTATTGTTTACTTTACACGCAATGCGTAATGCAATTATCTGTTGCTTGCAACTTAATACTGGAGGAGGTTCGGATGATAACCTGAAGGTGGATTATTAGTCATAGATGCAGTTGGATTATGGTCTATGTATAATGTTGTAATGCCCAATCAAATCTCAAAGGAGTCAAGATGATTAGTATATGCTTGATTGCTTTCTCGATGTTTGTCAATTGCCCTGGTGTAATTTGTTCACCCAACGTGTCATCTATCTTAAGGAGAGCCACCACTAGTGAACTATGGACCCCGGTCCTTTCTTTTACCATCAATCTACAACTGTTTACTGCTTTCTGTTTAATTTCTGCAAACTATTACTTTCTTCCACACAATACATTTAATCCTTTATTTTTAGCAAAACCGGTGAGATTGACAACCTCACTGTAAGTTGGGGGCAATGTTCTGTGGTTGTGTTGTGCAGGTTTCCACATTGCTGCTAGCACCGGTAGTGCGCCCTGCCAAAGGCCAGCTAGCAACACCTTGGAGGTGTTTCCTTGCTCCTACTGGTTCGATAACCTCTGTTTCATAACTGAGGTAAACTTATGGATGTCCTCATCATACCTTCCTCTTGGGGTTCCCCAACGAGCTCATTATTACATGAGTCAGCAAGTACTTTTCTAGCGCCGTTGCCGGGGAGTCAAGGACATCTTCACAAGGGGAGTCCCTCATAACCAATCTCTTTACTTTGTTGTTTTTGTTTTGCTTAGTTTATTTTTTCTTTGTTTGCTTGTTTCTTTATCAAAAACACACAAAAAATAGTTGTACTTTTTTGCTATCTTTATTAAAAACACAAAAAAATAAGTCTTTCTATAGTTGTTACCTCTTTCTTAGCTCACCATGTTGATCCCTAAATTCACCTTGAAAGACCTTTCAATAGGAAGTGGCTCTATAATTGGAAAAGATAATATTGAAGAATTCTTTAATCATGTTAGTAAGCATGAGGATATTGAGGATAGATCCCTTGCAGAACTTGCTCCAAATTATGAAATTGCTGCAGCTTCTTTGGTTCACATGTTGGAAGCTAGGTTTGTTAATCTTAACCCCTTAATGCAAGTAATGTTTCTTAAACTTAAAGAAATTGAGGACCCTGAAAAGAGAGATTTTATTCTAGAAACTTTGCTTAAAGAATTCTATGATGTTGCCAAGGAAGCTAGAAAAGTCTTTGAACGTTTTAATATGCTAGGCTCATGTGTAGATGTTGTTGGTACACGAGAAGAGATGAACAAAACCGAACCTAATGCGGAGGAAACTAAGATACCAATACCTTTCAAACTTGTAGCAATGCAAGAAGCCATAGAAAAGAATCTTAATTGAATTGTTCCTGAAAACCCATTTGATGAAAGTATTGAACCCAAAAGCATTGGAAAAGGATCTTCTAGAACTTATTTGGATGAGATACCTTGCCTTATTGAAGATAATTCTGGTATTAATCTTAATGCTTCTTCATTCGAGAACACTTGATTCTTTTTCTTGCTTCTTATGCCTAACTTAAAGGCGTTAAAGAAAAATGTACTTATTGGGAGATAACCCAAAAGTTTTAGATAAGTCTTGGAAGTTATTACCATTGTAATAACCGCTCCTTATCCTTTTTATTTGCTTTTTGTACCAAGAGTAACCTCTAATGAGAGAGAAGTAATGATTGGGAAAGTTGCTGTCCCGAAATAGATTTTTGTGCTTCACCGTAAAAATTCATGTACAATCTTTGTATGTCGTTTTGAGGCGTGAATTTTTGTGCTTCTGCCCCAGGTTGTTATCTAACTTTCGTTAGGTCAACACTTTTTGATTTGAGCAACAGAAGGTCTTCGAAAAAATTGGTTTTTACCTGCTGGTCTGTTTTGACAAATTTCTGCCATTATTTGCATTTGCTTCTTCTTGGTTCCTTTTTGAGTTCTTGTGGGGAATTGAGCTTTTTTAGGGAAGTGCTTCAGTAGCTTGTGTTTTAATCGAAGTTTTATTGGTGTTGAAACTGAACCCAAAGACTTATTATCTTGAGTGCACTAATGTTGCTAATAAAGATTGTGTGAAGTTTTGTATGAAGGAAAATTTTCAGGTGTATGGAGAGAATGATGTAATGAAATGAAGAATGGACTAAAGATCAAGCTTGGGGATGCCACCCCGTGTGACCCCAAGAAATATCCAAGAAGTACAAGCGTCAAAGCTTGGGGATGCCCAAGGCATCCCCTTCTTCATCAATAAAAATCCCAGGTTTCTTCCAAACACTTCATTTTTATTGGTTCGTGCACAGTTGTGTTGTTCTTGGAGCATCTTCACTTTTTCGTTTTGGTTTTTGTTTGCTTAGTTTTCTTAGTTTGCTGAATAAATTGGTTGGACCCCCTCTTTCATGCATTGGTTTTCAAATAGTTTGGTTTGGATTGGAAAAGAGTAGGAAAAAGTTCATGCTTAAGTGGTAAAAGGAGCTTGTTTTTGACTATGGCCTATGCTTTGTCATGCCATGCTTGATATTGTTTTGGCTTTATGCTTAGTGATATTTGCTGTAGCATGACATGTTATAAACAATTGAGGTTGCTTAATGTGCCTTGGAAGAATCATGTGTTGTTTTAGCATATTAAAACATAGTATTGTGGTATTCTCATTTGATGCTTTATTTGGGTTAAATTGGCGCATGGTCACACCATGTTATGACTATCCCAAGTCACCTAAGCCTTTACAATCCTTTAGTTTTCGACTTGTAATATCACTTTATGCTTTGATTAATGATGATTTGTCGCTTTGCATGATTATGGCCATTATTGCTCTCTTAGTCGGTCGCTCCCAGTCTTTTTCTAGCCTCCATAACCAAGTATGAGTTCCACTCATGCATCCAACTCCTAAAACCAAGTTATTCCAAAGAGTCCATGATACATTGCAAATGTATCTATAATTTTTGATATTCCATGCTTGGTTTTATCTACTTTCTTGTGTTTTGTCCACCCTTTGGAGTACTTTTCATATGATTTCTTGGACTAACCTATTAACAAGAGCCACAGTGCCAGCTGGCTGTTTTCTGTTGTTTTTGGTTCCAGGAAGTCCAAAAATGAATATTTTCGGAATTGGACGGGACAAAAGCCAAAGTTATTAACTGGGGGACACTTGGAGCCAGAATACGAGACGGAGAAGGGCCAGAGGGCGGCCACACCACCTGGCCGCACGGCCAGGCCTGGCCCGTGCCAGGAGGTGGTGTGGCCAGCCCAGGCACCCCCTCGGCCTCTCCTTCCGCCTATATATTGCCTCTGATACGGAAACCCTAAGTACCCGATCAAAAATCCACGAAAGAGTCTGTAGCCGCCGTCATCTCCATTCCTAGATCGGGAGGGATCTAAAGCTCTTCCCGGCACCCTGCCGAAGAGGGGAATTCACCTTGGAGGCCTTCTTCATCATCATGCAAGCCTCCGGTGTGATGCGTGAGTAGTTCATCTCTAGACTACGGGTCCATGTAGTAGCTAGATGGCTGGTTCTCCTTCTCTGTGCTTTCATGTTTAGATCTTGTGAGCTCCATTCATGATCAAGATCATCTATATGTAATCCATACATGTTGTGTTTGCAGGGATCCGATGGATATTGAGATACTATTTTAGATTGATTATTGATTCTATCATGTCTTTGTTATTTGTGATCTTGCATGCTTTCCGTTGTTAGTAGCTATCTTGGCCAAGTAGATGCTAACAACTCCAAGAGTTAGTATTTATGCTCGATAGTGGGTTCATGCCTCTGGTAATCTAGGGAAGTGACAGAAATCTCTAAGGTACTAGATGTGCTGTTGCTACTAGGGAGAAAACAACAATCCTTTGTTCATAGAACAATCATATTGTTTACTTTACACGCAATTTGTAAAGCAATAATTTGTTGCTTGCAACTTAATACTGGAGGGGGTTCGGATGATAACCTGAAGGTGGATTATTATTCATAGATGCAGTTGGATGGCGGTATATCTATAATGTTGTAATGCCCAATCAAGTCTCAAAGGAGTAAGATGAGTAGTATATGCTTGTATGCTTTCTCGATGTTTGTCAATTGCCCCGGTGTAATTTGTTCACCCAACATGTTACCTATCTTAAGGGGAGCCACCTCTAGTGAACTATGGACCCCGGTCCTTTCTTTTACATTCAATCTACAATCAACTGTTTACTGCTTTGTTTTTACTTTCTACAAACTATTACTTCCTTCCATTCGATATGTTTAATCCTTTGTTTTCAGCAAAACCGGTGAGATTGACAACCTCATCGTAAGTTGGGGGCAAAGTTTTGTGGTTGTGTTATGCAGGTCTCCACGTTGCTGCTGGCACCGGTAGTGCGCCCTGCCAAATTCAGCTAGCTACACCTTTGGGGTGTTTCCTTGCTCCTACTGGATCGATAACCTTGGTTTTGTACTGAGGGAAAACTTGCTGCAATGCTCATCATACCTTCCTCTTGGGGTCCCCAACGAGCTCGATATATTTTGGGCCATCAGTCCACCATACCTACCTATTAGCATTTGCTATTCCAAGTATATTCATGTTTTTATATACCTTCTGAATTAAAATTGTTATGAGAAAACTAGTGATTAAAGCTCTCACGAACTTGATGGCACACTTTACTTTTCTTGCCCTTAATAAAGTTGAACCATTGCATCCATCTTTGTTGCGTATATGCTTGCGCTTTATAAGTTGAAGTTAGCTGAACCATGTATCATGGGGAACGCTTTCAACATTGCACTTGTATATTGTACCTAGTTGATATAATGTTCTTTTGCTTGTGGATCCCAGCGGTGTGAAATAAAAGGGGAACTTGTAAGATCATGGAGTTTGTATTTGTGTTAGAGAAACGCCTGGGCCGCTAGCCTAAGCCATGCCTAATCATGGTGGAAGCTTGCAGCATAACCATAATAAGCACTCTATGAAGCATCCTCAATAAAAACCTATGCAAATAGCAAATAAAAAGATCGCTGAGATGCTCATTGTCTGCTTGCCTTGTCATTTTGATTATGGGATAACTCATGTATCATGTGCAAGGGGTACCCCGTTGGCGGTTCTCTATGATACATATGTACTTACAATGACAAGAGCTTACTTGTGACTAAAGTAGAGTAGCATGAGGTTTGGTCTTCGTAAGTAAGGGGCATGAGATTTCAACCTATAACTTGTCAAGCATATCCTCTTAGTTGTGTCACTTTAACCTTAATCACCTAAATATGCTTATGATAGGGGCAATGAGAGATGAAAGCTAATAAGTACCATAATTTTTGGAAGCTCTTTATGAAACTTGAATCCCTACTTCCTCCTATGAAGGCCTTTCTTCCACTTTTATATTGAGTCCACCTTCTATATTTTATGCACCTACTTTGAGAGCATAGTGGCCATTCTTAGTTCTATGTGCATTGTCCCAAGACTTATTGATTGATGCATAATTTTGATATTGCTTGTTCTTAAACTATTTGTATCTAGTCACTCTTATGAACTTTGAAGGTGTCCTATGCATTTATGTTTGCTACTCTATGAGGGACAAGATGAATGCCACTATGCTATGTTTTCTTTATGTGGAACAAACAAACATCTTGCAAAGCATTGTTATTCATGAATATTTTGTCTATGCCTTTTCATGTTACAACATAGTTGCTATGTCTTATTGTTAGAACTTTATCTTTCATGCTATGTGGAAGTAATATGATCCCAGCTATCAATGTTTTACAAATACTTTGATCAAGTTTATGATGGTGCATTTCACCTCAAAAATTATTCTTTCTTTTTATCACTTACCTACTGGAGGACGAGCAGGAGTTAAGCTTGGTGATGTTGATACGTTGCTAACGTATCTATAATTTTTTATGTTCCATGCTTGGTTTTATATACTTTCTTATGTTTTGTCCACACTTTGGAGTACTTTTTATACACTTTCTTGGCCTAACCTATTAACAAGATGCCATAGTGCCAGTTGCCTGTTTTCTGCTGTTTTGGTTCCAGGAAAGTCAGAAAATGAATATTCTCGGAATTGGACGGGACAAAATCCAAAGTTAGTTTTTCACCAAGGGGGACACGGAGCCAGAATACGAGAAGGAGAGGGGCCAGGGGCCGGCCACACAACCTGGTCACGTAGCTAGGCCTAGCCCGCGCTAGGGGATGGTCTGGCCGCCTGGGGCACCCTCTCGGCCTCCCCTTTCACCTATAAGATGCCTCCGATACAGAAACCCTAAGTACCTGATCAAAAATCCGTGAAAGAGTTTGTAGACGCCGTCATCTCCATCCCTAGATTGGGAGGGATCTAAAGCTCTTCCCGGCACCCTGCCGGAGGGGAGAATTCACCCTGGAGGCCTTCTTCATCATCATGCAAGCCTCGGGTGTGATGTGTGAGTAGTTCATCCTTGGACTATGGGTCCATGTAGTAGCTAGATGGCTAGTTCTTCTCCTTTGTGCTATCATGTTTAGATCTTGTGAGCTCCGTTCATGATCAAGATCATCTATTTGTAATCCTACATGTTGTGTTTGCGGGGATCCAATGGATATTGAGATGCTATTTCAGATTGATTATTGATTCTATCATGTCTTGGTTATTTGTGATCTTTCATGCTTTCCGTTGTTAGTAGCTATCTTGACCAAGTAGATGCTAGCAACTCCAAGAGTTCGTATTTATGCTCGATAGTGGGTTCATGCCTCTAGTAATTTAGGGAAGTGACAGAAATCTCTAAGGTACTAGATGTGTTGTTTCTACTAGGGAGAAAACAACAATCCTTTGTTCATAGAACAATCGTATTGTTTACTTTACACGCAATGCGTAATGCAATTATCTGTTGCTTGCAACTTAATACTGGAGGAGGTTCGGATGATAACCTGAAGGTGGATTATTAGTCATAGATGCAGTTGGATTATGGTCTATGTATAATGTTGTAATGCCCAATCAAATCTCAAAGGAGTCAAGATGATTAGTATATGCTTGATTGATTTCTCGATGTTTGTCAATTGCCCTGGTGTAATTTGTTCACCCAACGTGTCATCTATCTTAAGGAGAGCCACCACTAGTGAACTATGGACCCCGGTCCTTTCTTTTACCATCAATCTACAACTGTTTACTGCTTTCTGTTTACTTTCTGCAAACTATTACTTTCTTCCACACAATACGTTTAATCCTTTGTTTTCAGCAAAACCGGTGAGATTGGCAACCTCTGTGTAAGTTGGGGGAAAAGTTCTGTGGTTGTGTTGTGCAGGTTTCCACTTTGCTGCTAGCACCGGTAGTGCGCCCTGCCAAAGGTCAGCTAGCAACACCTTGGAGGTGTTTCCTTGCTCCTACTGGTTCAATAACCTTGGTTTCATAACTGAGGGAAACTTACTGTTGTGCTCATCATACCTTCCTCTTGGGGTTCCCCAACGAGCTCGTTATTACACGAGTCAACAGTCACCTTGGAGGGGTCATCATCCTTCAACGATGTCGTCTTCGTATCTTCTGATGCCTTGAACTCCGGAGTCGGCTTTGTCACCTCCTTCTTTGTCGCGGGCATCTCGGACGGGTCGATGGTCTTCTTGATCTCCTGGTACTCCTAGGCATGCAGCACGACTTCAGCAAAGGCGGCATTTCCATCCTCGCACTCTCACGCTATCTTCGGGTCTCCCCTGATGGTGATCACGCTGTTGGGACCTGGAATTTTCATAATATTGTAAATGTAACATGGATGAGCCATAAAAGCCTAGTAAGCCAGCCGCCCGAATATAGCATGGTAGGCGCTCTTGAACAGGACCACTTCGAAGGAAAGTGCCTGTCTGATAATTATTTGGAGTGCCAAAGGTGACATCCAAAGTGATCTCTCCCAGGGAATTTGCTTGTCTTCCTGAAACAACTCCGTGAAAGATCATAGAGCTGTGATTCAACTGTGTCTCTGAGATCCGCATCTGGCGTAGCATTTTGACATACAGGATATTGATATTGTTGCCGCTGTCCATGAGGGTTTTGGAGAAGCCATAGCCGTCAATAAGTGGATTGACGATTAAGGTGTATTTTCCTCGCATGTGCATCTTAGGCGGATGATCAACACAGTCAAAGGTGATTGCCACTTCCGACCAATCCAAGTATTGTGGGACAGCCAGAACAGTCTCGTTGAGTTCGTGCAGTACTGCTTTCTTGACCTTAGCTGGTTGAGACCTAAGGAAAGTGACGTAAGTGTCTTTCTTTGTTGGGAAGTTCTTCTTTCCATCCGACTTGGGATTTGAAATATCAGCTTCCTCCATGTCGGAATCTTCCTTGGCCTCTTTCTCTTTTTCGGGATTCTTTTTTCCCTTCTTCCGCTTAGCCCTGTAGCAAGCGGTATCGTCCTTTTTGATGTTGTCATTGAAATGACACTCGGCGTTCGTGTGGGACGAGCCCCCGTTGGGATCTAAATGATGCACACATGGGTTATTGGCAATGTCGGCCCACGAGTAGGTTTTGCCAGGTTGCTGGTCTCCTCTACCCTGAACCCTTGACGTCCCACAACCGCTTCCATGGCCACCTCCACGCCCTCCTCGTCCGCCAGACCCGAAAGTAGCAGTAACAACCACCGTTTCCGCGTTGGGCTTTTCTTCCGAGGTGTTCTTGCGCTTCTAAGCTTGTTGCTTTGGTTGTTTTGCCGACCGTGGCATGGCTAGGACGTTTAGTAGTCCTTCCGCATCATCGTCAGCATCTGCATACTTGCTCGCTATTTCTATCATCTCTCCCAAATCAGTGACTTTGTCGTACTTCAAGCAATGTCGCAGTAAACCAATTGGGAGTCCTGCAATGAAAGCTTCAATCGCAGTTTGGTCATTTACTCCCTAGCAGGAGTTCTTAGTGTCGATCCATCATCTGAGGTAGTCTCAGCAAGTTTCTCCGGCCTTCTGCGTGCAACGATGCAGGTCTCCTACTGTACAGGGCCTCTGATATGTGCCTTCGAAATTCCGAAAGAACGCACTTTGCATGTCATACCAGTTGTGGATGGTGTTTTCTAGAAGTTCATTGAGCTAGGACCGTGTCGTCTTCCACAACATAAGTGGGAGATATCTGGTCGCGACCAAGCTATTTTCGCCTTTGGCGATGCAGCAAGCCTAGAAAAAATCTTGGAGCCAAGTATCTGGCCGAGCTACACTGCCGTAGGCTTGAATGTGCCTTGAGATAGCAAATCCTTCCGAGAAGTGTGTTTGCCGTATGTGCGGTCTGAAGCATTTTGGACCCACATAGATTTCATTATTCTCGTAGTGCCACGCCTCTATGTTAGAGTTGATACGATGTCTCGCGTCACTTGGTGATAGAGATCACCGTCCTGGTTGACGACTATGGTTGCGGTGCCTTGGAATCGGACTTCTACTTCTGCCACCACCTCCTCCACCACGGCGCCCTCCTTGAGAGCCATTGTGGTTACTTGGTGGAGAGAGTGGATTAGGTGAATTGTTTCCGGCTGATCGCTGGCCTCCATCCGGAGCGTCATTATTCCGATTCCGGGAGGGACTTCATTACGACGAGCCCCCTACCGGCTTGACTTGGCACGGTGTCCACCGTTCCTTCGTCCGTCGTTCCCTGCAGTTTGGTGAGGTTCAGGTGGGCGGTTTGTACGTCCAGTAGGTGGCATTCTTTGATGGTCCTCCTCTCGACGTTTCTCTTTGTCTTCTTCTCTATGATTGTCTGACTCTCGCCGAGGAGGGTGTCTCGGATACAGTGTTGCAACTGCGTCTCGCTCTACGGCTAGGGCCACATTGCTCCAGTCACGTGCAGTTCTATGCCGTTGGCCTGAAGATCCAGTTCTTGAGTTGTTGTCTTCTCGACGGTCGGAACGGTGATGCTATTCCGGCATCTGTTGGGGCTTGATATCATCCCAGGTCGGACCCATGCGGCATTGGTCAGATCGAGAGACCAGTTTTCCGCTTCAGGATTTCACAACCTTCTGTTGCTCCAGACCCTTGGCGAGTATCTTAATGCCAAGCCGAACCTCCTCCGGACCTAGATTATTTGCCAGGATGTCACAGTCCATGGCGGTGTTCTGTACTGGTGTTGGGTACACCAGATCTTCATTGCTATCGATCTGTGGCATCCCTGGATCTCCCTCAAAGAGGACTTTGCGGAATTCCGGAAATTTATCGGCCCGTACGTAGCCTTTCTGGGTCTTTAGGTGCTGTAGAAGATGAGCTTGGCTGCAGTAGCTATGCCCTTCTTCTCTTCCTCGATGTTTTTGGCTTCATCCAGGAGTACTTGACGACGCGCTTCTAAGGCCTAAGCCCTTTCCTCCAATTCCGCGGCAGTAAGTTCTGCTGTTGTAGGGATAGATGTAGTTAATGCAGCATCGATGAGCTTACGGGCACCAGCGTTGACCACGTGTCCATCCACCGAAGCTTCTTTGGGCTCGTCTGGGATTAAGGCTCCATCCGGGTCTTCTTCGTAATCCTCGGTGATACATTGCAAATGTATCTATAATTTTTGATGTTCTATGCTTGGTTCTATTCACTTTCTTGTGTTTTGTCCACACTTTGGAGTACTTTTCATATGATTTCTTGGACTAACCTATTAACAAGAGCCACAGTGACAGCTGCCTGTTTCTGCTGTTTTTGGTTCCAGGAAAGTCAGAAAATGAATATTCTCGGAATTGGACGGGACAAAAGCCAAAGTGCCTATTTCACCAGAAGACTCCCAGAGCCAGAATACGAGACGGAGGAGGGCTAGGGCCTGGCCACACCACCCCCAGGCGCGGGCTGGGCCTGGCCGCGCCAGGGCATGGTCTGGCCGCCCCAGGCTGCCCCTCGGTCTCCCTCTTCGCCTATAAGTTTCCTTCTGACCTAAAAACTTAGGGGGGTCGACGTTTTTCTAGAAGGAGTTTCGCTCCGCCGCCACCACCAGATTCCACGAAACAGCACCAGAAACTCCTTTCTGGCACCCTGTCGGGACGGGGAATTGGAGGAGATCATCGCCATCATCATCACCATCGCTTCCCCATCGACCATCCATGTTTCCCCCATCTATGAGTGAGTAGGGATTGGATGAGATCGTTCATGTAATGGCATCAGATTTTTAGGGAATGGTTCCTAGTATCTTTTATTAGTGCTTTATGACTTTGTTGCAACTTGTTGTGCTTAATGCTTGTCACTAGGGCCCGAGTGCCATGATTTCAGATCTGAACATGTTATTGATTCATTATGATAGTATTGTTTATGGTCTTATCTGCAAGTTGTATACACACATTGTTGTCCGGAACCAATGGCCCCAAAGTGACAGAAATCGGGATAACCGGAGGGAATGGCTTTGATGTGAGGATCACATGTGTTCATGGAGTGTTAATGCTTTGCACCGGTGCTCTATTAAAAGGAGCACCTTAATTACCAGTAGTTCCCTTGAGGCCCCGCTACAAACGGGCTGGTAGGACAAAAGATGTTGTGCAAGTTCTCATTACGAGCACGTATGACTATATATGGGACACATGCCTAGGATTATCTAGTACTTGGATGCTTTATCTTATTTATCTGCAATTTCCCTATGTTCTGATTGCTATGTGAATTGTCTTGTCCATGCAACGCCCGTCCATCCATCCCTATGCCTACCACACTCGAATCCCACTGTTTACTGCTATTGTTACTGCTGTCTTTACTTTACTACTGCTGCTACTTTACTATTGCTACTACAAAACTGTTGCTACTGATAAATTGCTGTGAGCAAGATTGTTTCCAGGTGCAGCTGAATTGACAACTCGGTTGTTAAGGCTTATAGATATTCTTTGGATCCCCTTGTGTCGAATCAATAAATTGGGTTTCACTTCCCTTGAAAATACTGCGATACACCCCCTATACTTGTGGGTCATCAAGACTATTTTCTGGCGTTGTTTCCGGGGAGCATAGCTTTATTTATCAAGTTCACTTGGATTCTCTATTGTTCGCTGCTATCCATCCATCATGGGTAAGTCTCGTGATGGCAAGGTTCCTATTTTACCATCCACTACAAGAAGAGGTACGGTTCTGAACACCTCTGTTGCTCTTGATTCACCATCTGTTATGAGTAAGCTCGTTACACCACCACATACACATGCTACACACACTGCTACTACTGCTGAATCTGAAACTTCTGATACTTATGATGCTGCTTCTATTGTGCTTGATAAGAGTGGTTCATTAGGTCTTTTCCTAGATGCTACGATTGCTAGAACTATAACTGGAAATTCTGAAACTCCTAATGAAGACACTACTACACCTATTAGTTCACCCGAGTCTAGTGAAAGCTATGATATTGAAGATGGTTATGTTGAGATGACCGATGAATTTATTAAAGAATGTAAAAACACCCATGATAGGAGCGCTGCTAAGAGTCTCCTTGAGAGGCGTACTATTAGACCCAAATTATCTCCTATTGCTAAGTGTGCTGCTTCTCCCATAAACATTATAGATAAAGATTATGATTTCTCTCTCGATCTATCTTACATAGCTATTGTTGAGAAAGAACCTTTTTGTGGGACTAAGAATGAAAGTGTGGTAGCACATATGAATGAACTTTCTACCATGAGTGGCTTGTTTTCTGATGATATTAAGATGCGTACTTACTTTGTTGCCAAGATTTTCCCCTTTTCACTGAAAGGAGAAGCTAAAACTTGGTTTAGTAATTTACCTCCTGGATCTATTGATAGCCCTGATTGCTTGATTAGTACTTTCCTGCAGAAATATTTTCCTCCTAGTGCTAGACATGCTATTTTGCAGGAACTTTTTGATTTTAAACAGGGAGAAAAAGAGATATTGCCCGAATCATGGGAAAGGTTTTGTGCTTTGATTCATGAACATGCTGGAAGTCCATTACCTAAGAATGAGCTTCTTGATATATTTTATAATGGACTAACTGAAGAATCTAGGACATACCTAGATAGTTGTGTTGATTGTGTTTTCAGGAATAGGACTCCCATGGAAGCTGAGGAATTAATGGCTAAAATAAGTAAGAATTATGAAGATTGGACTCCTCCTAAACAAGCTATACTTGAAGTAATTGTACCTAAACCTACTATACCAGTGCCTATTCCAACATCAAAGAAGAGGGGAGTTATTGAATTAAATGATGAAGTAATGAAGGAAGCTAAGAAATGTCTTAAGGAGAAGGGAATTAAAGCTGTAGATGTCAAGAATTTACCTCCTATAGAAGAATTATGTAAGCCTATTCCCTACTCATCCACTATTGAGGTACACTCTCTCCAACACTTTGATGAAGGTGATATCCCTTACTCAAAACCTCCTGATCAATGCTTAGAAGAATTTGATATCTTTATTGTTAAGCAAGATAATTTTAATAAAAGGGTGCAAAATCATCTAATGGAAAACACTAGAGCTATTGTTGAGTTAAAAGATATTGTGGAAAGAACCTCTAATGATGTTAAAATGATTGTTAAACACTTTCAAATGGTTCAAACTCAAATAGATCAACTCGTTAAAGTGCAAAAAGACTTGTTAGTTAATGCTGCTAAAGAAAAACATGCTTATGAAATTAGAACTAGAAGTGGTGCTGCTACCCAGGATCCTCTATATCCTGAGGGGCATCCCAAAAGAATTGAGCAGGATTCTCAACAAGCTGAAAACAGTGGTTATACTCGTAAGAAAAGGAAAAAGAAACATAAAACTGTTGTAGAACCCTCTGAACCTGCTATAGATCCTAATAGTATATCTATCTCTGATGCTGAAACTGAAGGTGGTAATGAAGATAATGAACTTCCTAATGAAGAAAAAGTTGAAGAAGAACCTGAAAACCACACTAAGAATACTAAATACACTAAAGAAGATTTTATTGCTAAGAAACATGGTAGTGAAAGAGAACCTTGCGTCCAAAAACCTATGCCTTTCCCTGATAAGAAACGCAAGTCAAAGGAGGATGAACACTATAATAAGTTTTGTGAGTGGATGAAACCTTTATTCTTGCAAATCCCTTTGACTGGTGCTATTAAATTGCCTCCTTAGTCAAAGTATATGAAGGATATTGTCTCGAATAAAAGGAAGATCCCTAATGAAGAAATCTCTACTTTGCTTGGTAATTATTCCTTTAATGGTAAGGTTCCTAAGAAACTTGGAGACCCAGGGATTCCAACTATCCCTTGCTCTATTAAGAATAGTTATGTTAGAACTGCTTTGTGTGATTTGGGAGCTGGAGTTAGTGTTGTGCCTTTCTCTCTCTATAAGAGGCTTCAACTTGAAAAATTGATACCAACTGATATATGTTTGCAAATGGCTGATAAAGCTACCACTATTCATGTTGGTATATGTGAGGATGTACCTGTTGAAGTGGCTCATAATTGCTTGATATTAACTGATTTTGTTGTGCTTGAAATGCCTGAAGATGATAATATGTCTATTATTCTTGGGAGACCTTTTCTTAATACTGTAGGAGCTGTTATTAATTATAATCAAGGAAAGGTGACTTTCAATGTTAATGACAAGGAACATACTGTCTATTTCCCCAAGAAGATTGAAAGGACTTATGGTTTGAATTCAATTGAACATGTTGAGGGCATTCAAGTTGGACAAATATATTGTCCCATACCAAGAGAAATATTTGAAACTATTATGATTGGAACCATTGCTATCAAAATTGAGGTAACATAATCACTAGTGAAATACAAGTTTTGTCTCATATGAAATTGTTTTGGTAGCAAGACCTGATCAACCTTGTTAAAAAAAGGATTTCATTGAACAAAACAATGTTTTCACCATGATTATCTCCGCTTACTTCTATTTTATCCATTTTAGTTTTTGCTTGTGCCTAACTTAAAGGCGTTAAAGAAAAGTACTTATTGGGAGATAACCCAAAAGTTTTAGATGAGTCTTGGAAGTTATTACTTTAGTAATAACCGCTCCTTATCCTTTTTATTTGCTTTTTGTGCCAAGAGTAACCTCTAATGAGAGAGAAGTAATGGTTGGGAAAGTTGCTGTCCCGAAACAGATTTCTGTGCTTCACTGTAAAACTCCGTGTATAATCTCTGAACGCCTTTTTGAGGCGTGAATTTTTGTGCTTCTGCCCTAGGTTGTTATCTAACTTTAGTTAGTTCAACACTTTCTTATTTGAGCAACAGAAGGTCTTCGAAAAAATTCGTCTTTACCTGTTGGTCTGTTTTGACAGCTTTCTGCCATTTTCTGCATTTGCTTCTTGTTGGTTCCTTTTTGAGTTCTTTTGGGAAATTGAGATTTTTGAGGGAAGTACTACAGTAGCTAGTGCTCTAATGAAAGTTTATTGGTGTTGGAACTTGATGGCTCAGTGCACGGCGCCCAGAAAAGTGTTGGTGCGTGGTTGATGTAGAGCTCGTTGGGAACCCCAAGAGGAAGGTATGATGAGCACAACAGCAAGTTTCCCTCAGTATGAAACCAAGGTTTAATTGAACCAGTAGGAGCAAGGAAACACCCTAAAGGTGTTACTAGCTGAGCTTTCGCAGGGCAAACTACCGGTGCTAGTAGCAACGTGGAGACCTGCACAACACAACCACATAACTTTGTCCCCAACTTGCGATGAGGTTGTCAATCTCACCGTGTTTTTCGGAAAACAAAGGATTAAACGTATCGAATGGAAAGAAGTAAAAGTTTGCAAAAAGTAAACACAAAGCAGAAACAGTTTATAGATTGTATGTAAAGAAAAGGACCGAGATCCATAGTTCACTAGAGGTGGCTCTCCTTAGATAGATAACATGCTGGGTGAACAAATTACAGCGGGGCAATTGACAAACACCGAGAAAGCAATACATGCATATACTAATCATCTTGACTCCTTTGAGACTTGATTGGGCATTACAACATTATACATAGACCGACATCCAACTGCATCTATGACTAATAATCCACCTTCAGGATATCATCCGAACCCCCTCCAGTATTAAGTTGCAAGCAACAGATTATTGCTTTACGAACTACGTGTAAAGTAAACAATACGATTGTTCTATGAACAAAGGATTGTTGTTTTCTCCCTAGTAGGAACAGCACACCTAGTACCTTAGAGATTTCTGTCACTTCCCCAGATTACCAGAGGCATGAACCCACTATCGAGCATAAATACTAACTCTTGCAGTTGCAAGCATCTACTCGGCCAAGATAGCTACTAACAACGGAAAGCATGCAAGATCACAAATAACAAAGACATGATAGAATCAATAATCAATCTGAAATAGCATCTCAATATCCATCGGATACCCGCAAACACAACATGCAGAATTACAAATAGATGATCTTGATCATGAACGGAGCTCACAAGATCTAGACATGAAAGCACAAAGGAGGAGAACCAACCATCTAGCTACTACATGGATCCGTAGTCCAAGGATGAACTACTCACGCATCACACCGGAGGCTTGCATGGTGATGAAGAAGGCCTCCAGGGTGAATTCCCCTCTCCGGCGGGGTGCCGGGAAGAGCTTCAGATCCCTCCCGATCTAGGGATGGAGATGACGGCGGCTACAGACTCTTTTGTGGATTTTTGATCGGGTACTTAGGGTTTTCGTCCCGAAGGCAATATTAGGCGGAAGGAGAGGCCGAGGGGGTGCCGGGAGCAGCCACACCACCCCCTGGCGCGGGCCAGGCCTGGCCGCGCTGCCAGGTGGTGTGGTGGCCCCTGGCCCCTCTCCGTCTCGTATTCTGGCACTTGATGACATCCGGAAAAATAGGCACTTTGGCTTTTGTCCCGTCCAATTCCGAGAATATTCATTTTTTGACTTTCCTGGAACCAAAAACAGCCGAAAATAGGCAGCTGGCATTGTGGCTCTTGTTAATAGGTTAGTCCAAGAAATCATATGAAAAGTACTCCAAAGTTGGAACAAAACACTAGAAAGTGGATAAAACCAAGCATGGACCATCATAAATTCTAGATACATTTGCAATGTATCAACATCCCCAAGCTTAACTCCTGCTCGTCCTCGAGTAGGTAAGTGATAAAAAGAAAGAATAATTTTTGAGGTGACATGCACCATCAAAGACTTGATCAAAGTATTTGTAAAACATTTGATGCTGGGATCATAGTACTTCAATCATAACATGAAAGGCAAAGTTTTAGCAATAAGCAAAAGAAACTATGATGCAACATGAAAAGGCACAACCAAAAGATTCATGAATAACAATGCTTTGCAAGACGTTTGTTTGTTTCACATAAAGAAAACAAAGCATAATAGTATTCAGCTTGTCCCTCAATAGAGTAGAAAATATAAATGCATAGGACACCTTCAAAGTTCATAAGAATGACTAGATACAATAGTTTAAAACAAGCAATATCAAGTGATGCATCAATCAACTAGTCTTGGGACAATGCACATAGAACTAAGAATGGCCACTATGCTCTCAAAGTAGGTGCATAAAGATAGAAGGCGGAGACTCAATATAATGGTGGAAGAAAGACCTTTAAAAGGAAGTAGAGATTCAAGTCTCATAAAGAGCTTCCAAAAATTATGGTACTTATAGCTTTCAGCTCTCATTGCCCCTATCA
The DNA here is from genome assembly GCA_916181665.1 of Avena sativa. Taxonomy (NCBI): domain Eukaryota; kingdom Viridiplantae; phylum Streptophyta; class Magnoliopsida; order Poales; family Poaceae; genus Avena; species Avena sativa. The sequence goes on along the minus strand of OV702295.1, from coordinate 448,608,502 downwards.
TAAGCATCTTTAAGGTGATTAAGGTTAAAGTGACACAACTAAGAGGATATGCTTGACAAGTTATAAACCGAAATCTCATGCCCCTTACTTACGAAGACCGATCCTCATGCTACTCAACTTCAGTCACGAGTAAGCTCTTGTCATTGTAAGTATATGTGTATCATTAAGAACCGCCAACGGGGTACCCCTTGCACATGATACGGGAGCTTTCCCATCATCAAAATGACAAGGCAAGCAGACAATGAGCATCTCAGCGATCTTTTTATTTGCTATTTGCATAGGTTTTTATTGAGGATGCTTCATAGAGTGCTCATTATGGTGATGCTGCAAGTTTCCACCATGATTAGGCATGGCTTAGGCTAGCGGCCCAGGCGTTTCTCTAACACACATACGAACTCCATGATCTTACCAGTTCCACTTTTATTTCACACCGCCGGGATCCGTAAGCAAAAGAACATGGTATCAACGGGGTACAAAGTACAAGTGCAATGTTGGAAGTGTTCCCCATGAAACATGGTTTTGCTAATTTCAACTTATAAAGTGCAAGCATATACGCAACAAAGAAGGACCCAATGGTTCAAGTTTATTAGATGCAAAAAGTAAGGTGTGCCATCAAGTTCGTGAGAGCTTTAATCACTAGTTTTCTCATATCAAGTTTAATTTGGAAGGTAAACAAAAGCATGAATATACTTGGAATAGCATAAGCTAGTAGGTAGGTATGGTGGACTCTTTGGAATAATTTGGTTTAGGGAGTTGGATGTATGAGTGGAACTCATACTTTGTCGTGGAGGTTAGCAAAAGACTGGGAGCGACAAACTAAGAGAGCAATAATGGCCATAATCATGCAGAGCGACAAAACATCATTGATCAAAGCATAAAGTGATACTACAAGTTGAAAACTAAAGGATCGTAAAGGCTATGGTGACTTGAGATAGTCATAACATGGTGTGAGCATGTGCTAAGTCAACCCAAATAAAGCATCAAAGGAGAATACCACTATACTATGCTTTAATATGCTAAAACAACGCATGATTCATCCAAGGCACATTAAGCAATCTCAATTGTTTATAACAAGTCATGCTACAGCAAATAATACTAAGCATAAAGCCAAAACAATATCAAGCATGGCATGACAAGGCATAGGCCACAGTCAAAAACGAGCTTTTTTTACCACATAAGCATGAACTTTCCTACTCTTTTCCAAACCAAACCAAACTATTTGCAAACCAATGTATGAAAGAGGGGGTCCAACCAATTTATTCAGAAAACTAAGCAAACAAAAGCAAACGAAAACGAAAAATAAGACGCTCCAAGAACAACACAACTGTGCATGAAACAATAAAAATGAAGCGTTTGGAAAAAAACTGGATTTTTTATTGATGAAGAAGGGGATGCCTTGGGCATCCCCAAGCTTTGACGCTTGTACTTCTTGGATATTTATTGGGGTGACACGCGTGGCATCCCCAAGCTTGAGCTTTAGTCCATCCTTCATCTCATTACTCATTCCTTCCATACACCTGAAATTTTTCCTTCATACAAAACTTCACACAATCTTTATTAGCAACATTAGTGCACTCAAGATAAATAAGTCTTAAGGTTCAGTTCTAACACCAAATAAACTTCCATTAGAACACTAGCTACTGTAGCACTTCCCTCAAAAAGCTCAATTCCCCAAAAAAACTCAAAAAGGAACCAATAAGAAGCAAATGCAGAAATTGGCAGAAATCTGTCAAAACAGACCAGCAGGTAAAGACGAATTTTTTCGAAGACCTTCTGTTACTCAAATCAAAAAGTGTTGAACTAACAAAAGTTAGATAACAACCTGGGGCAAAATCACAAAACATTATAGCTCAATCTGACATACAGAGCTCTCTCACGAATTTTTAGGGTGAAGCACAAAAATCTGTTTCGGGACAACAACTTTCCCAATTATTACTTCTCTCTCATTAGAGGTTACTCTTGGCACAAAAAGCAAATAAAAAGGATAAGAAGAGGTTATTACAGAGGTAATAACTTCCAAGACTCATCTAAAACTTTTGGGTTATCTCCCAATAAGTACTTTTCTTTTGACGCCTTTAAGTTAGGCATAAGAAGCAAAGAAAGAATCAAGTGTTCTCAAATGAAGAAGCATTAAGACCAAATTTTGTTTTCATAGGAGAAGCAAAAGAAATATTTTCTCTTTTTAGGGAAGTGTTCTATACCTTTCTTGAGTGGGAGTTGATATTTAATGGTGCCTTCTTTCATATCAATGATGGCACCAACAGTTCTGAGAAAAGGTCTTGTGGAGCTCTTTCAGTATGCCATTCAGAATAATTAACCATCATATTGTCCAGAAGTTTTGTTGCAGCACCCAAAGTGATGGTCATAAAGGTACCTCCAGCAGCAGAATCCAATAGGTTCCTTGAAGAATAGTTCAATCCTGCATAAAAAGTTTGGATGATCATCCAAGCAGTCAGTCTATGAGTGGGACAATTCTTTACCAAAGATTTCATTCTTTCCCAAACTTGAGCAACATGCTCATTATCAAGTTGTTTAAACTTCATTATTTCACTTCTCATAGATATAATCTTAGCAAGAGGATAGTACTTTCCAATAAAAGCATCTTTGCATTTAGTCCAGGAATCAATACTATTCCTAGTTAAGGAATTCAACCATTCTTTAGCTTTTCCTCTCAAAGAGAAAGGAAACAATTTCAGCTTAATAATATCACCATCTATATCCCTATGCTTTTGCATCTCACAAAGTTCAACAAAGTTATGTAGATGGGAAGCAGCATCTTCATTACCAATACCAGAAAATTGTTCTCTCGTAACAAGATTGAGTAAAGCAGGTTTTATCTCAAAGAAAGTATTTTCAGGCATAGGTGGAGCAATAGGTGTGCTCATAAAATCATTGTTGTTGGTGCTAGTGAAGTCACACAACTTAGTGTTTTCAAGAGTAGTCATTTTTTTGGGTTTTCAAATAAGAAAGCAAACTAGTAAAACTAATTTTTTTCTGTTTTTGAATAACAAAACAAGCAAACAAAGCAAAAAAGAAAACTAAGCAAAACAAAAACAACAAAGTAAAGAGATTGGTTGTGAGGGACTCCCCTTGTGAAGATGTCCTTGACTCCCCGGCAACGGCGCCAGAAAAATGTCTGGCGTGTTGTTGATGTCGGAGTTTTCTTCTTCTTCGTTCCCCGGCAACGGCGCCAGAAAAATGCTTGATGGCTCAGTGCACGGCGCCCAGAAAAGTGTTGGAGCGTGGTTGATGTAGAGCTCGTTGGGAACCCCAATAGGAAGGTATGATGAGCACAACAGCAAGTTTCCCTCAGTATGAAACGAAGGTTTAATTGAACCAGTAGGAGCAAGGAAACACCCTAAAGGTGTTACTCGCTGAGCTTTGGCAGGACGCACTACCAGTGCTAATAGCAACGTGGAGACCTGCACAACACAACCATAGAACTTTGTCCCCAACTTGCGATGAGGTTGTCAATCTCACCGTGTTTTGCGGAAAACAAAGGATTAAACGTATCGAATGGAAAGAAGTAAAAGTTTGCAGAAAGTAAACACAAAACAAAAACAGTTTATAGATTGTATGTAAAGAAAAGGACCGGGATCCATAGTTCACTAGAGGTGGCTCTCCTTAGATAGATAACATGCTGGGTGAACAAATTACAGCGGGGCAATTGACAAACACCGAGAAAGCAATACATGCATATACTAATCATCTTGACTCCTTTGAGACTTGATTGGGCATTACAACATTATACATAGACCGCCATCCAACTACATCTATGACTAATAATCCACCTTCAGGTTATCATCTGAACCCCCTCCAGTATTAAGTTGCAAGCAACAGATTATTGCTTTACGAACTGCGTGTAAAGTAAACAATACGATTGTTCTATGAACAAAGGATTGTTGTTTTCTCCCTAGTAGCAACAGCACATCTAGTACCTTAGAGATTTCTGTCACTTTCCCAGATTACCAGAGGCATGAACCCACTATCAAGCATAAATACTAATTCTTGGAGTTGCTAGCATCTACTCAGCCAAGATAGCTACTAACAACGGAAAGCATGCAAGATCACAAATAACAAAGACATGATAGAATCAATAATCAATCTAAAATAGCATCTCAATATCCATTGGATCCCCGCAAACACAACATGCAGAATTACAAATAGATGATCTTGATCATGAACGGAGCTCACAAGATCTAGACATGAAAGCACAAAGGAGGAGAACCAGCCATCTAGCTACTACATGGATCCGTAGTTCAAGGATGAACTACTCACGCATCACACTGGAGGCTTGCATGGTGATGAAGAAGGCCTCCAGGGTGAATTCCCCTCTCCGATAGGGTGCCAGGAAGAGCTTCAGATCCCTCCTGATCTAGGGATGGAGATGACGACGGCTACAAACTCTTTCATCGATTTTTGATTGGGTACTTAGGGTTTTCATCTCGAGGGCAATATATAGGAGGAAGGAGAGGCCAAGGGGGTGCCAGGAGCGGCCACACCACCCCCTGGCGTGAGCCAGGCCTGGCCACGCGGCCAGGTGGTGTGGTGGCCCCTAGCCCCTCTCCGTCTCGTATTCGGACACTTGATGACATCCGGAAAAATAGGCACTTTGGCTTTTGTCCCGTCCAATTCCGAGAATATTCATTTTCTGACTTTCCTGGAACCAAAAACAGCAGAAAACAGGCAGCTGGCACTATGGCTCTTGTTAATAGGTTAGTCCAAGAAATCATATGAAAAGTACTCCAAAGTTGGAACAAAACACAAGAAAGTGGATAAAACCAAGCATGGACCATCAAAAATTATAGATACATTTGCAATGTATCATAACTGAACTTTAAGACTTATTATCTTGAGTGCACTAATGTTGCTAATAATGATTGTGTGAAGTTTTGTATGAAGGAAAAAATTTCAGGTGTATGGAAGGAATGAGTAATTAGATGAAGGATGGACTAAAGCTCAAGCTTGGGGATGCCACGCGTGTCACCCCAAGAAATATCCAAGAATTACAAGCGTCAAAGCTTGGGGATGCCCAAGGCATCCCCTTCTTCATCAATAAAAATCCCATGTTTCTTCCAAACGCTTCATTTTTATTGTTTCATGCACAGTTGTGTTGTTCTTGGAGCGTCTTATTTTTCGTTTTCGTTTTGGTTTTTCGTTTGCTTTGTTTCCTTAGTTTTCTGAATAAATTGGTTGGACCCCCTCTTTCATACAATGGTTTGCAAATAGTTTGGTTTGGATTGGAAAAGAGTAGGAAAGTTCATGCTTATGTGGTAAAAAGAGCTTGTTTTTGACTGTGGCCTATGCTCTGTCATGCCATGATTGATATTTTTTTGGCTTTATGCTTAGTATTCTTTGTTGTAGCATGGCTTGCTATAAACAATTGACATTGCTTAATGTGCCTTGGATGAATCATGCGTTGTTTTAGCATATTAAAGCATAGTATACTGGTATTCTCCTTTGATGCTTTATTTGGGTTGACTTGGCACATGCTCACACCATGTTATGACTATCTCGAGTCACCATAGCCTTTATGATCCTTTAGTTTTCAACTTGTAGTATCACTTTATGCTTTGATCAATGATGTTTTGTCGCTCTGCATGATTATGGCCATTATTGCTCTCTTAGTTTGTCGCTCCCAGTCTTTTGCTAGCCTCCACAACCAAGTATGAGTTCCACTCATGCATCCAACTCCGTAAACCAAGTTATTCCAAAGAGTCCACCATACCTACCTACTAGCTTATGCTATTCCAAGTATATTCATGCTTTTGTTTACCTTCCAAATTAAACTTGTTATGAGAAAACTAGTGATTAAAGCTCTCAATAACTTGATGGCACACTTTACTTTTCTTGCCCTTAATAAACTTGAACCATTGTGTCCTCTATGTTGTATATGCTTGCACTTATTTGTTGGGAATTAGCAGAACCATGCTGTCATGGGGAACGCTTTCAACGTTGCACTTGGTACTTGTACCTAGTTGATATCATGCTCTTTTGTATATGGATGTCGTCGGTGTGAAATGAAAGGGGGGCTTGTAAGTCCATGGAGTTATGTATATGTGTTAGAGAAACGCCTAGGTCGCTGGTCTAATCCATGTTGACATGGTGGAAACCTGCAGCGTAACCATAATGAGCTGTCTATGAAGCATTCTTCTTATAAAAAAAGAGTCCTATATTGAGAAAAAAAAGAGAAAAAGGAAAAAAAGAGATTATGAAAAGAGGAAAGAGAGAAAAAAAGCACCATATTCCCATGGTAAATAAGAAGATTGCTGAGATGCTCGTTGTCTGATTGCCTTGTCATTTTGATATGGGGATTCTTCCATATCATCGGGCAAGGGGTACCCCATTGGCGGTTCTCTATGATACACATGTACTTACAATGACAAGAACTTACCGGTGATTAAACTTGAGTAGCATGAGGAGCGGCCCTCATATTCAAGGGACATGAGATTCCTAACTTATACTTCGTCAAGCATGTACACCATAGTTTGTTCACTTTAACCTTAATCACTTCAAGATGCTTATGATAGGGGCAATGAGAGCTTAAAGCTATTAAGTACCATAATTTTTGGAAGCTCTTTATGAAACTTGAATCTCTGCTTCCTTCTATGAAGGCCTTTCTTCCACCATTATATTGAGTCTCCACCTTCTATCTTTATGCACTTACTTTGAGAGCATAGTGGCCATTCTTAGTTCTATGTGCATTGTCCCAAGACTAGTTGATTGATGCATAACTTGATATTGCTTGTTTTAAACTATTTGTATCTAATCACTCTTATGAACTTTGAAGGTGTCCTATGCATTTATATTTGCTACTCTATGAGGGACAAGCTGAATGCCACTATGCTATGTTTTCTTTATGTGAAACAAACAAACGTCTTGCAAAGCATTGTTATTCATGAATCTTTTGTTTATGCCTTTTCGTGTTGCATCATAGTTTCTTTGTCTTATTGCTAGAACTTTGTCTTTCATGTTATGATTGAAGTACTATGATCCCAGCTTTGAATGTTCTACAAATACTTTGATCAAGTTTATGATGGTGCATGTCACCTCAAAAATTATTCTTTCTTTTTATCACTTACCTACTCGAGGACGAGCAGGAGTTAAGCTTGGGGATGTTGATACACTGCAAATGTATCTATAATTTTTGATGTTCTATGCTTGGTTTTATTCACTTTCTTGTGTTTTTTCCACACTTTGGAGTACTTTTCATATGATTTCTTGGACTAACCTATTAACAAGAGCCAAAGTGCCAGCTGCCTGTTTTCTGCTGTTTTTGGTTCCAGGAAAGTCAGAAAATGAATATTCTCAGAATTGGACGGGACAAAAGCCAAAGTGCCTATTTCACCAGAAGACTCCTAGAGCCAGAATACGAGACGGAGGGGGCCAGGTCCTGGCCACACCACCCCCAGGCGCGGGCTGGGCCTGGTTGCGCCAGGGCATGGTCTGGCCGCCCCAGGCTGCCCCTCGGTCTCCCTCTTCGCCTATAAGTTGCCTTCTGACCTAAAAACTCAGGGGGGTTCGACATTTTTCCAGAAGGAGTTCCGCTTCGCCGCCCCCACCAGATTCCATGAAACAGCACCAGAAACTCCGTTCTGGCACCCTGCCGGGATGGGGAATTGGAGGAGATCATCGCCATCATCATCACCATCGCTTCTCCATCGACCATCCATGTTTCCCCCATCTATGAGTGAGTAATCCCCCATTGTAGGCTATGGGGATGGTAGGGATTGGATGAGATCGTTCATGTAATGGCATCAGATTGTTAGGGCATGATGCCTAGTATCTTTTATTAGTGCTTTATGACTTTGTTGCGACTTGTTGTGCTTAATGCTTGTCACTAGGGCCCGAGTGCAATGATTTCAGATTTGAACATGTTATTGATTCATTATGATAGTATTGTTTATGGTCTTATCTGCAAGTTGTATACATACATTGTTGTCCGGAACCAATGGTCCCGAAGTGACAGAAATCGGGATAATCGGAGGGAATGGCTTTGATGTGAGGATCACATGTGTTCACGGAGTGTTAATGCTTTGCTCCGGTGCTCTATTAAAAGGAGCACCTTAATTGTCAGTAGTTCCCTTGAGGCCCCGCTGCAAACGGGCTGGCGGGACAAAAGATGTTGTGCAAGTTCTCATTGCGAGCACGTATGACTATATATGGGACACATGCCTAGGATTATCTAGTACTTGGATGCTTTATCTTATTTATCTGCAATTGCCCTATGTTCTGATTGCTATGTGAATTGCCTTGTCCATCCAACGCCCGTCCATCCATCCCTATGCCTACCGCACTCGAATCCCACTGTTTACTGCTATTGTTACTGTTGTCTTTACTTTACTGCTGCTACTTTACTATTGCTACTACAAAACTGTTGCTACTGATAAACTGCTATGAGCAAGATTGTTTCCGGGTGCAGCTGAATTGACAACTCAGTTGTTAAGGCTTATAGATATTCTTTGGCTCCCCTTGTGTCGAATCAATAAATTGGGTTTCACTTCCCTCGAAAATATTGCGATACACCCCCTATACTTGTGGGTCATCACTCGGCAACCACTTCCTCCGCTGGAGGATCTTTTGCCGGGGTCTTATTTTTCTTGTTCTTCTTTTCCTTCTTGGTAGTGTCCGTAGCAAAGACGACTTTGGGTCCGTTTCCGGGAGTCAAGCTCTGACATCTAGACATCAGGGTTAACTCTAAGTTCCATGTCATCCTGCACTTTGGGAGAGTTTTCTCTGGATCCTTCGTCCATGGCTTCTCCTTCTTCTGCAGCTTTGGAGTTGAACTCCTCTTCATATTCCGTGGAGAACTTTCGAAAATCTGCCAATGTCATAGAGTCATCTGAAGATGCCGGTAAGTCGGTGTTTGTTCCGATCACCTCTAGCACCGAGTCCTCGTTGTCTCCAACGTCGGCAGAGTCGGATCCAGATCCAACATATCCGACAAAGTGTGATGTGTGCGTCCTAAGGTAGTTGCAGCTTTCCTCGTGGGCTTCCTCAAAAATTCTGATGGTTTCGAGAACCTCATCCATGCTTGCGTCTTTCATTATCATGCGCCTCAACATATGCCTCAGGAAGGGTTGATCTATTCTAGCGTTAGAAGAGCTAGAACCAGCGGTGTTGACTTGTTCCTCCTGGATTTAGATCTTGGCGGGTGGGTCGATCTAGGCTTTGGCCTCTCTAGGGAGATCAACTCCAGATTCGACTTGTGCCGCAAGATCTGCTTCAGGCTCAGCTTTCTCCATTATCTCCATAGTAGGTGCGGGCTGGGTGGGATTAGGGTTTTCTGGGATCCGAAACTCCGCCGCCTCCGCGGACAGAGGGGAGCCAGAAACTACTTCTGCCTCTATCATCACTACTAGGGTGGGTGGGGCAGGTTCAGCAAAGCTGATGTAAACATCGATCTCACCGCAAGACATAATGGTGTAGGCGGTTACAGCCTCTCTAGCCGGAAACCAAGTCTCTTCAAGAACGATGAGAGGGACGTCGCTGGCATAGAGGATGCGACCGACGACGATGGTCTCACCGATCCCGATTCTTGTAGATTCCGCCCGGAACATAGATCCGAAGCTCCCTTGCCCCATGGTGGGCGCCAACTGTCGTCAGATTGATGACAAGTATGCCATGAGGGGGTCCTCGAGGCGTGCGGAAGAGAGGGGTGTGAGACGTATGGTATTCCAGGACGGTGAGCACATAAGTTTACCCAGGTTCGAATCCACCAGCTTTGAATGGATCCTACTCCTGCTAGCAATCCAGTAATAAGGCAGAGCCGGAATATGGGTTACAAGGGTTTCGCCTGTGCGAGTTGAGATTGTAGACTATTGTGAGGGTGCCCTAAAGGCTTTCCCTAGGACGGCTTATATAGATATCCGGCCTAGGATTTACAGGAGAGACCTATCCAGCTACGACTAAGAGTCGGTTAAAGAGTACATCCTGAACTACAAGTAACACTACGGTAAGTCATCTTGGCCTTCTCGGAGCCGGACTGGACTCCATCTCTTCTCCTTGACTGGGTCGCCCGTGAAGCAATGCTCTAACCCGAAGTGGGCCACCATGGTTAGTGAGGCACAGTGAGGATACCAGGAAAGTATATCCCCAACAGCGACCATTGTAAGCATATTTGATATCAATCTAAGTATTTCAACAATGATTTATATTCTTGATCTTATTATTATGAGTGAGTAGTCTTCATAGGCTGTTGGTTAGGGTGAAGACTCAAAGTGTCTATGTGTTTAACCTTATAATAAGATCAAGAGTGTCTTCATAACTGCATGTGAATCTTCAAACTTGGACTATCTTCATCATTGAAAACAACCCAAAGATACAAAGTAAATAGGAAAGGTCTGGTAAATGAAAACCAAAATTAATTAGCAAGTCTTGTAGACATTCCTCAATTCCATTTTGCAAGTTCTTCCCAAGGTTCGATAATCCTAAGTCTATTCTAAGGAAAAGCTACTATACTTTATCCATAATACGGATCAAAGGTATCAACTCTTTTTCTGGCGCTATTGCCGGTGAAGAAATTTCGCTATCCTAGTGAGGTTATTAGAGACCTTGTTTATTCGTTTTGTTTTTGTTTTTGTTTTAGTTCTTATTATTGGTTTAGTTTTTGTTATCTATTTGAAAATCCCAAAAAAATAGTTACTTGTTTCTGAAGGGGTTCCATGGCAGAAATCAAAAAATTTACTACAAGGGAACACACCTAGCCAGGATATATCTAAAAAGTAATGTAGTAACAGAGGAAGACAGCGGTAACATACCCTTGTAGGCTGTAAGCGTAAAATGCTCATGCAGAAACATGGATGATGTAGTTGTACCTGTCCGACCTCTAGGTTGCGCAACTCCTTGCATGTCACCCCTTGTCCAGGTCCTCATATGACGGTCCGGTGCCACTAATGGCAGCATCCTCGAGGTATCACACACATACGATGCAAGACGACAACTCCCATTCTCTGATCCCTACCAAAGTTGTGGAACTAGATCTCCTAGACAGAATCGATGTAGCACAACGGCGTACCACAGTGGTGTTGTTCTTGCATGTACAGTCCTTGTCCGGGACCATGGCATCGCAAAGGCAACGAGAGAGAGCGAGGGAGAGTTCTCTAAGGAAACTTCCTTAGAGAAATATCTCAATTGGTGTCTTTAATCTCACCCATGGGAACCCCTTTATATAGGTGGAGGGGGTGTACCTTTCCTAAAGCCCCTCCCATGTAGGACTAAACAAAGGCACAAGAAATAGGAGAGGGGCTGCAGTTGACTAGGCCAGTTGTGCAGCCGGGTGGGCCTTAGCACGGCCCACCACGCGTCCGCTTTTCCTCCCGCGTGCATGTTCCCCTCTTGGGCCGTGAGGCCATGGCCCGCCTGCGGCGCCTTCCCGCACGGAAGCCGGCTCACTAGTGCGTGCTCGCCCATGTGGGCCAGGGCAATGCGTCCCAACTGCGGCAACGCTTGCTATTTTATGCCTTTTCCCGGGTAGCTTCCTCCTAGGCCGATTCCCTCCATGGTTTTCTCCTTGTTGATCATAGTTGCCCTATAAATATTTATTTAAATATTTATTTACTTTATATTAATTCACATATAACATATAATAAATTCATCTTATAAATTTTCATTTATCCAAAACACCATTCGACCTTTTTTCCTTTTTCTTCCTCCGAATAACTTCAGATTCTCTTTGGAACGATTCTGGTTTCTCTCTCTTCCGTGATTCCATCTTACAGGAAGATCTGTTTGCGTCGTAGTGTCCTTAAGTGTGTTTCCCTACGGTTCCAGAATGTTACAGATATGATCGAGACGATCTTCGATCAATGATCAATAGCGAGACTGGGATGCCCATAATGACCGCCATGCATTCCGCGAAACACCCTTCGTGTCGAACCATAAACGGCAAATCCAATTCCCTTTCTTACTTTGATACTTGACTTGTCCGAGATCTGATCATTGTTATCATGATACCTTGTTCAATATCGTTTCCAATAAGTACTCTTTTACTCGTTCACGTGAAATTCCATCCCCATGACCTAGTCATACGTTGTGCAACTTATGGATGTAATTTCCTGAGCAGGCCCAGTGTATCTTCCCGTCACCTAGGAGAACAAATCTCGATCTTGATACATAACCCTCAACATGCCCCTCTAGAATACCCAACTTACATCTTTATAGTGACCCTATTACGGTCATGATGTGATGTAATCAAAGAAATTCTCGGGTGATAGTGATTAATATGATCTCACGGTCAAAGGATTAGGACACTTCGTTTCTAATAATTGCAACTGTGAACTATGTCACATGATCGTGCTGCAATAATCATTGGTCGGTGATACGTTGCAAACTTATCTATAATTTTTGATGTTCCATGCATAGTTTATATCTACTTTCTTATGTTTTGACCACACTTTGGAGTATTTTTATACACTTTCTTGGACTAACCTATTAACAAGATGCCACAGTGCCAGCTGCCTATTTTCTGCTATTTTTGGTTCCAATAAACTCAAAAAATGAATATTCTCGGAATTGGACAGGACAAAAGCCAAAGTAAATATTTCACCGAGGGGGACACGGAGCCAGAATACGAGACGGAGAGGGGCTAGAGGCCGGCCACACCACCTGGCCGCGCGGCTAGGCCTGGCCTGCACCAGGGGGTGGTGTGGCCGCCTAGGGCACCCCCTCAGCCTCCCCTTTTGCCTATATATTGCCTCCGATACAAAAACCCTCAGTACCCGATCAAAAATCCACAAAAGAGTCTGTAGCCGCCGTTATCTCCATCCCTAGACCGGGAGGGATCTGAAGCTCTTCCCAGCACCCTGCCGGAGGGGAGAATTCACCCTGGAGGCCTTCTTCATCACCATGCAAGCCTCCGGTGTAATGCGTGAGTAGTTCATCCTTGGACTATGGGTCCATGTAGTAGCTAGATGGCTGGTTCTTCTCCTTTGTGCTATCATGTTTAGATCTTGTGAGCTCCGTTCATGATCAAGATCATCTATTTGTAATCATACATGTTGTGTTTGCGGGGATCCGATGGATATTGAGATGCTATTTCAGATTGATTATTGATTCTATCATGTCTTTGTTATTTGTGATCTTGCATGCTCTCCGTTGTTAGTAGATATCTTGGCCGAGTAGATGCTAGCAACTCCAAGAGGGAGTATTTATGCTCGATAGTGGGTTCATGCCTCTAGTAATCTAGGGAAGTGACAAAAATCTCTAAGGTACTAGATGTGTTGTTGCTACTAGGGAGAAAACAACAATCCTTTGTTCATAGAACAATCGTATTATTTACTTTACACGCAATGCTTAATGCAATTATCTGTTGCTTCCAACTTAATACTAGAGGGGGTTCGGATGATAACCTGAAGGTGGATTATTATTCGTAGATGCAGTTGGATTACGGTCTATGTATAATGTTGTAATGCCCAAACAAATCTCATAGGAGTCAAGATGATTAGTATATGCATGTATGCTTTCTCGATGTTTGTCAATTGCCCCGCTGTAATTCGTTCACCCAACATGTCATCTATCTTAAGGAGAACCACCACTAGTGAACTATGGACCCCGGTACTTTATTTTACCATCAATCTACAATTGTTTACTGTTTTCTATTTACTTTCTGCAAGCTATTACTTTCTTCCACCCAATACGTTTAATCCTTTGTTTTTAGCAAAACCGATGAGATTGACAACCTCAGTGTAAGTTGGGAGCAAAGTTCTGTGGTTGTGTTGTGCAAGATTCCAAGTTGGAAACAACACCTTGGAGGTGTTTCCTTGCTCCTACTGGTTCGATACCTTGGTTACATAACTGAGGGAAACTTGTTGATGTGCTCATCATACCTTCCTCTTGGGGTTCCCCAACGAGCTTGATATCAACCACGAGCCAGCAAGTATTTTTTGGTGCCGTTGCTTGGGAGTCAAGGACATCTTCACAAGGGGAGTCCCTCATAACCAATCCCTTCACTTTGTTTTATTTGTTTTGCTTAGTTTATTTTTGGTTTGTTTGCTTGTTTCTTTATCAAAAAACACAAAAAAAATAGTTGTACTAGTTTGCTTTCTTTATTAAAAACACAAAAAAATGACTACTCTTAAAAACACTAAGTTGTGTGACTTCACTAGCACCAACAACAATAATTTCATGTGCACATCTATTGCTCCACCTGTTCCTGAAGCTACTTTCTTTGAAATTAAACCTACTTTACTCAGTCTTGTTATGAGAGAACAATTTTCTGGAATTGGTACTGAAGATGTTGCTGCTCATCTAAATAACTTTGTTGAACTTTGTGAGATGCAAAAACATAGGGATATAGATGGAGATATTATTAAGCTTAAATTGTTTCCTTTCTCTTTGAGAGGAAAAGCTAAAGAATGGTTGCAATCCCTAACTAGAAATAGTATTGATTCTTGGACTAAATGCAAAGATGTTTTCATTGGAAAATACTATCCTCCTGCTAAGATTATATCTATGAGAAGTGAAATAATGAAATTTAAACAATCTGATAATGAACATGTTGCTCAAGCTTGGGAAAGAATGAAATCTTTGGTAAATAATTGTCCTACTCATGGACTGACTGCTTGGATGATTATCCAAACCTTTTATGCAGGATTTAATTATTCTTCATGAAATCTACTAGATTCTGCTGCTGGAGGTACTTTTATGACCATTACTTTGGGTGCTGCAACAAAGCTTCTTGATAATATGTTGGTTAATTATTCTGAATGGCACACTGAGAGAGCTCCACAAGGTAAGAAGGTAAATTCTGTTGAAGAGACCTCCTCCTTGAGTGATAAAATTGATGTTATTATGTCTATGCTTGTTAATGGGAAAGCTCATATTGATCCAAATCATGTTCCTCTAGCTTCTTTGGTTGCTCAAGATGAGCAAGTTGATGTGAACTTTATAAGAAATAATAATTTTAGCAACAATGCCTACAGGAATAATTTTGGTAATAATAACTATAGGCCATATCCTCCCAATAATGGTAATGCTTATGGAAATTCCTACAACAATAATAGGAGGGCTCCCTCTGAACTTGAAGTTATGCTTAAAGATTTTATTAGTAAACAAACTACTTTCAACAAAACTATTGAGGAAAAACTCTCTAATGCTGAAAGAAATATAGCATCATTGGCTGAAGCACAATCTTCTTTTAATAAAATGGCTGCTAAACCTGAAACTATTGAAAATCCCGTTGCTGCTACTAATGCCATACAAGTTAGAATTGATGAAAATGTTATATTATTAGCTGAATTGCATGTTAAGTGGGAAAGAGAAGATGAAAATGCTAGAAATATTAGTGTTTCTACTATCACTACCACTAATGTTGAAGCTAGTAAACCCAATGGAACCTTTTCTAATAAAAATACTGAAATTCTTCGAAGCATGGGAAACAATAGCTCTACTACTTTAGATGATAATTATGATTTTGATCTTGATGGTTCCAACATCTCTGAAGTTATTAAGTTCCTACAAAAGCTTGCTAAAAGTCCTAATGCTAGTGCTATGAATATGGCTTTTACAAAACACATTACTGATGCTCTCATAAAAATTAAAGAAGAAAAGATGAAACATAAAGCTCCTATTCTTATGAAACTAGAAGATGGTTGGGAACCCATCATTAATATGAAAGTGAAAGATTTTGATTTCAAAGATTTATGTGATCTTGATAGTAGTGTTTCTATTATGCCTAGAAAGATTTATGAAATGCTTGATTTGCCACCATTGGAAGATTGTTATTTAAATGTCCCACTTGATGATAATGCTAAAAAGAAACTCATGGGGAGTATTAATGATGTTCTTATTATGGTTAACAATGCCTATGTCCCTGTTGATTTCTATGTTTTGGATGTTGAATGCAATGCTTCCTGCCCTATTACTCTGGGAAGATCTTTTCTTAGAACTGTTGGTGCCATTATTGATATGAAAGAAGGCACCATTAAATATCAATTTCCACTCAAGAAAGGTATAGAACACTTCCCTAAGAAAAGAGAGAAGATCCCTTTTGCCTCTCCTATGAAAGCAAAATTTTCTCTTAATGCTTCTTCATTTGAGAATACTTGATCCTTTTTCTTGCTTCTTATGCCTAACTTAAAGGCGTTAAAGAAAAGTACTTATTGGGAGATAACCCAAAAGTTTTAGATGAGTCTTGGAAGTTATTACCTCTGTAATAACCGCTCCTTATCCTTTTTATTTGCTTTTTGTGCCAAGAGTAACCTCTAATGAGAGAGAAGTAATGCTTGGGAAATTTGTTGTCCTGAAACAGATTTTTGTGCTTCGCTGTAAAAAATCGTGTAAAATCTCTGTATGTTGTTTTGAGGCGTGCATTTTTGTGCTTCTTCCCCACGTTGTTATATAACTTTCGTTAGTTCAACACTTTTCGATTTGACCAACATAAGGTCTTCTAAAAAAATAGTTTTTACCTGCTGGTCTGTTTTGACAGATTCCTGCCATTATTTGCATTTGCTTCTTGTTGATTCCTTTTTGAGTTCTTTTTGGGAAATTGAGCTTTTTGAGGGAAGTGCTACAGTATATTGTGTTTCAATGTAAGTTTCATTGGTTTTGAAACTGAACCCAAAGACTTATTATCTTCAGTACACTAATGTTGCTAATAAAGATTGCGTGAAGTTTTCTATGAAGAAAAAAAAATTCACGTGTATGGAGAGAATGATGTAATGAGATGAAGAATGAACTAAAGCTCAAGCTTGGGGATGCCACCCCGTGTCACCCCAAGAAATATCCAAGAAGTACAAGCATCAAAGCTTGGGTATGCCCAAGGCATCCCCTTCTTCATCAATAAAAATCTCAGGTTTCTTCCAAACACTTCGTTTTTATTGTTTCATGCACAGTGGTGTTGTTCTTGGAGCGTCTTCATTTTTGTTTTTGGTTTTCGGTTGCTTGGTTTTCCTAGTTTGCTTGAATAAATTGGTTGGACCCCCTCTTTCATACATTAGTTTTCAAATAAGATTGGTTTGGATTGGAAAAGAGTAGGAAAAGTTCATGCTTAAGTGGTAAAAAGGAGCTTGTTTTTGACTGTGGCCTATGCTTTGTCATGTCATGCTTGATGTTGTTTTGGCTTTATGCTTAGTAATTTTTGCTATAGCATGACATGTTATAAACAATTGAGATTGCTTAATGTGCCTTGAAAGAATCATGCATTGTTTTAGCATATTAAAGCATAGTATGTGGTATTCTCCTTTGATGCTTTATTTGGGTTGACTTGGCACATGCTCACACCATGTTATGACTATCCCAAGTCACCATAGCCTTTATGATCCTTTAGTTTTCCACTTGTAATATCACTTTATGCTTTAATTAATGATGTTTTGTCGCTTTGCATGATTATGGCCATTATTGCTCTCTTAGTTGGTCGCTCCTAGTCTTTTGCTAGCCTCCATAACCAAGTATGAGTTCCACTCATGCATCCAACTCCAAATAAAACCAAGTTATTCCAAAGAGTACACCATACCTACCTATTAGCATTTGCTATTCCAAGAATATTCATGTTTCTATCTACCTTCCGAAGTAAACTTGTTATGATAAAACTAGTGATTAAAGCTCTCACGAACTTGATGGCACACTTTACTTTTCTTGCCCCTAATAAAACTTGAACCATTGTGTCATCTATGTTCTATATGCTTGCACTTATATGTTGGGGATTAGCAGAACCATGTTGTCATGGGGAACGCTTTCAACATTGCACTTGTACATTGTACCTAGTTGATATCATGCTCTTTTGTCTATGGATGTCGTCGGTGTGAAATGAAAGGGAGCTTGTAAGTCCATGGAGTTATGTATGTGTATTAGAGAAATGCGTGGGCCGCCGGTCTAATCCATTCCTAATCATGGTGGTAACCTGCAGCGTAAACATAATGAGCAATCTATGAAGCATTCTTCTTATGAAAAAAAAAGAGATAGAGGTTGAGAAAAAAGAGAAAAAAGAAAAAAAATAGTTGAGAAAAGAGGAAAGAGAGAAAAAAGCACCATTTTCCCATGGTAAATAAGAAGATTGCTGAGATGCTCGTTGTAAGCTTGCCTTGTCATTTTGATATAGGGAATCTTCCATATCATCGGGCAAGGGGTACCCGTTGGCGGTTCTCTATGATACACATGTACTTACTATGACAAGAACTTACCGGTTACTAAACTTGAGTAGCATGAGGAGCGGCCCTCGTATTTAAGGGACATGAGATTTCCAACTTATACTTTGTCAAGCATATACTCCATAGTTTGTTCACTTTAACCTTAATCACTTCAAGATGCTTATGATAGGGGCAATGAGAGCTGAAAGCTAATAAGTACCATAATTTTTGGAAGCTCTTTATGAAACTTGAATCCCGGATTCCTTCTATGAAGGCCTTTCTTTTACTTTTATGTTGAGTCTCTATCGTCTATCTTTATGCACCTATTGAGAGGGCATAGTGGTCATTCTTAGTTTAATGTGCATTGTCCCAAGACTTGTTGATTGATGCGTAACTTTCATATTGCTTGTTCTTAAACTATTTGTATCTAGTCACCCTTATGAACTTTGAAGGTGTCCCATGCATTTATGTTTGCTACTCTATGAGGGACAAGCTGAATGCCACTATGCTATGTTTTCTTTATGTGAAACAAATAAACATCTTGCAAAGCATTGTTATTCATGAATCTTTTGTTTGTGCATTTTCATGTTACAACATAGTTGCTATGTCTTATTGTTACAACTTTATCTTTCATGCTATGTTGAAGTACAATGATCCCGTCTATCAATGTTTTACAAATACTTTGATCAAGTTTATGATGGTGCATGTCACCTCAAAAATTATTCTTTCTTTTTATCACTTACCTAGTCGAGGACGAGCAGGAGTTAAGCTTGGGGATGTTGATACGTTGCAAACGTATCTATAATTTTTGATGTTTCATGCTTGGTTTATATCTACTTTCTTATGTTTTGTCCACACTTTGGAGTATTTTTATACACTTTCTTGGACTAACCTATTAACAAGATGCCATAGTGTCAGCTGCCTGTTTTCTACTATGTTTGGTTCCAGGAAAGTCAGAAAATGAATATTCTCGGAATTGGACGGGACAAAAGCCAAAGTCAATATTTCACCGAGGGGGACATGAAGCTAGAATACGAGACGGAGAGGGGCCAGAGGCTAGCTAGACCACCTGGCCGCGCGGCCAGGCCTGGCCCGCGCCAGGGGGTGGTGTGGCCGCCTAGGGCACCCCCTTGTCCTCCTCTTTCGCCTATATATTGCCTCCGATACAGAAACCCTAAGTACCCGATCAAAAATCCACGAATGAGTCTGTAGCCACCGTCATATCCATCCCTAGATCGGGAGGGATCTGAAGCTCTTCCCGGCACCCTGCCGGAGGGGAGAATTCGCCCTGGAGGCCTTCTTCATCACCATGCAAGCCTCCGGTGTGATGCGTGAGTAGTTCATCCTTTTACTACGGGTCCATGTAGTAGCTAGATGGTTGGTTCTTCTCCTTTGTGCTATCATGTTTAGATCTTGTGAGCTCTATTCATGATCAAGATCATCTATTTGTAATCATACATGTTGTGTTTGCGGGGATCCGATGGATATTGAGATGCTATTTCAGATTGATTATTGATTCTATCATGTCTTTGTTATTTGTGATCTTGCATGCTCTCCGTTGTTAGTAGATATCTTGGCCGAGTAGATGCTAGCAACTCCAGAGGGGGTATTTATGCTCGATAGTGGGTTCATGCCTCTAGTAATCTGGGAAAGTGACAGAAATCTCTAAGGTACTAGATGTGTTGTTGCTACTAGGGAGAAAACAACAATCCTTTGTTCATAGAACAATCGTATTGTTTACTTTACACGCAATGCTTAATGCAATTATTTGTTGCTTGCAACTTAATACTGGAGGGGGGTCGGATGATAACCTGAAGGTGGATTATTAGTCATAGATGTAGTTGGATTACGGTCTATGTATAATGTTGTAATGCCCAATCAAATCTCATAGGAGTCAAGATGATTAGTATATGCATGTATGCTTTATCGATGTTTGTCAATTGCCCCGCTGTAATTCATTCACCCAACATGTCATCTATCTTAAGGAGAACCACCACTAGTGAACTATGGACCCCGGTCCTTTCTTTTACCATCAATCTACAATTGTTTACTGTTTTCTGTTACTTTCTGCATGCTATACTTTCTTCCACGCAATACGTTTAATCCTTTGTTTTCAGCAAAACCGGTGAGATTGACAACCTCACTGTAATTTGGGGGCAAAGTTTTGTGGTTGTGTTGTGCGGGATTCCAAGGTGGAAACAACACCTTGGAGGTGTTTCCTTGCTCCTACTGGTTTGATAACCTTGGTTTCATAACTGAGGGAAACTTGTTGATGTGCTCATCATACCTTCCTCTTGGGGTTCCCCAACGAGCTCAATATCAACCATGACCCAGTAGTGGGTAATGTCCATCACATCATCTTTAGATGATATGACTCCATTGTCAGTTGGCATATAAGCACCATGATCAGGAAACCTTAAGCATCAGCTGCCCAATGAACTAGTTGAGTAGAGGCTACTAGAGACCTTTGGTTTTTTTATATACCATACTTGTATCATTGTTTTTGCTTGATATAGTTATAGCCTTATATAAAACTATTATGAACTAATGAGATATTATAGTAAACCCCTTTATTATTTGCCTCTAGGGCATATCTCCTTTAGTCTCCCACTTGCACTAGAGTACAAATAATCTAGTTGGATTATTGCTAATCATAAAACCATGTCACATATGTGTTTATTGATCATGTATGCTCATGGAAAACTTCATGTCCTAAATCTATGGTACCAAATTCATAAGATCCTTTCTACAATATTAATGTCACCTATTTGACATTAATACCTTTATCATATAATGTGTTGAAGCAATTTTGTTTTGGTGACAAAGTTATACTTCTATTTTGAAGTATACAATGACAATCTATCTATCAATTGGACTTTCAAGTTGTCATGTGTATCCATAAAACACACTAAGTCGAAACTCGAACTTTCTTTTACCAAAACGACTATTGCTAAATCTGAAGTATTTTAATACTTATATATCTATATAGATTCTGATCAAATTGCAATATTTGCAAATTTGATGCATGACCATGCTTCTTTTGCGCTAAACTTAATTCCGGTTTAGTGATTAACTCTAATCACTCAGGAACATGTTCTTACATTTAAGAATTTGGGTCACATTTTGTTAAGTATAAATAACATGGGTTTATTTGGAAATCCTATATATGGCTGAGGCATAGGTGATGCAATGCATCTCTCCTTCCTTTGAACCATTGTCATGAATACTGAGTCTTTTACTCAATACTTTTCCTAGTTTCACAAGTGAGAATTCTTCACTTGAATCCATTCTAAACTATTTTAGAACTCAACTAGGACATTCTAGACTACTTTCAGAATACTTGAATTGTTTTGACCTTTAATGTTTATTAAATATTCTAATCTATTCACATAGATCCTCCATGTTTAATGTAAGTTAAATTTCATACATTTTAATGATCTAATCATTTCTAATACCAAACGCATTATTCTTTAATATGACAATTACATATTTAAGAACATTGTTACGCTCACACTCAAATATATAAATCATCAATATTTGATGTGTTAGGATATCACTCAGCTCCCACTAAAATATGTTGTCCACATATTCGACTTGGAAAACTTCTCAGCTCCCACTCAATTTACATACTTTCTCAATTATCTTGGAAAATCCAAAATTCTTTGATCTTTTATCAATTCAAGAATTTTTTGCTACAAGACATCAACAATCTCATGATTGCTCAAAATCTGCCCATTGTACTAGTTATGGCCTTTTCTTCAAAATTTTGAAGACTTTGCAGTTTTGGACATCCCTTTACCAATTTCCAAATTGGACTAATTGATGATTAAATCCAACAGACTTTAAGCATCGCTCCATATTTGTAGTCAATCCCTTAAATTTGTCAAAACATCCTTTATGACAAATTGAGCTTTTATGTCTTTCTATTAAGTTTCATTTTTTTCTTTTCAACTTTCAGTTTACTTGGAAGGACTAAGTAAATACAATTACTTAATGATATCAGGTAACTTTTATGTTGTAATATAAAATGCTACTTAATATGGATTTCATGACTCGAAGTCATTTCTTGCACTTAGGTCCATCAATCTTTCTTTGTAGTTCGTAGGTATGTCTTGTTTTAATAACAGGACAAGTGAATCAAGAATAAAATTCTGCAAGTGCAGATCAAATTCTTGAATCCTACTTTTATAAAGTATTAGTTGAAACTTTTATGATCATGTCATTGTCAGTTTCCCTCTATTTGTAAAGTTTGTCTCTCGTAACATGTTTCGTTCTACATACTTAACAATTTGGAGGTCAGGTCAAACCTTCGAATATACTTATACCATTTCCACTAACACTTCTACAAGAAAACATTTTCTCAAAGAAGTACCACATTAAGACAATAAATTTTTTGTTGTCATTGATTTTAGTTTGGAATTTGTATTCATAGTTTCATAAGAATACTCCACAAAGATTTAATATTCATAACAATCTCGAACTATCAAAATCTCTAGAAACTAGAAATTGTCATATCTCATATGGTGTTGTTTCCACGTATCTTTTGATGCTCCTTATACTTTTAACTGAGTGTTTTATATTTCAATCTTTAAACTCTAATTTCTAATGTTAATCCAGTAGAAGGTTTATTTCAGACCATATGTATCTCATACATATGACTATGATGTTTTTAGACTTATCAATACGATTTGATTTGTCAAATCATCATAATTTGTGAAATAGTTTTTCACAAGTCTTTTTATGACAAGTTGTTATTAACTTGAATTCATAATCACTTTGATCAAATTGCAAAGATTTTGAAATTTTCGTTATTTTTATATCTACCTTGACTTTGAAGGTCCTTGATATTTTTTAGAAATTTTCATAAATGCCCTATTATCTTATAGATAAACACTAGAATAACTTGTTTGTAATTACAATATGAATCATCAGAGAAATTATTCATATAAAAAGAACAACCAAATTGTTTCTCATTTATATGAATAATTGTCTCATGGTAAGCAAGACACACTAAAAAGTTTCACAAACTCGATTACAAAGATCTTATTCAAATCTTCTAATCCTAATGATAAACTTCGAGGGAAGGAGTTTCATTGGCCATCAACCGGATTGCTTGCCGTCATTACGCCATCAACGCCTCGTTCCATTCTGTAACTCTGACACAGAGGGTCATGTTTTCAATAAAACAAGAGTAAGTATCCAATACTTGAAAACTACATAAGTGTTTCATGGAAACATTTAATACTTGTATATAAACATATACCTTCTCAGTTGATAGCGATCCCAGCTTTTGGCTCGACCTTGGAAGTCCTCAGCTTGGCATGAACTCATAAATATACGATATCCCCTTCATGATGTAGTCTGTGACAATGTCTTTGTAGCTAGGAGGAAGCGTGCGCAACACCTCATCTATTGCAAAGTCGTCAGCCAACCACTCGTACATAGCATCCACAATATGTCCATGGATCTCTACCATGTTATCCAGGTGGATTTCTAAGCTAGAGTTTTCTTTCATCTTGATGGAAGTAAACTCGTCCATGTACTCACATCGCATGCGCCTGATCTGTTCTAGGAACAAGCTCTTCAATCCATTGAGCATATCTAATGCATCTATTTCATGGAAGTGCACCCTCAAGCCATATTCCATGGCATGGATAATGGTGTACTTGACGTCCATGAAGGTGTCACGGTGGGCACGAAGAGTCGCATCTTCTCCACCGTCAGAGACATCGGGGGAATCTTCCAGAGGTTCACGAAGGACATACAGGAGATGGTTTTCTATGAGGATCTTACTTAGATGTTGGTACCAGTCGATGAAATTCAACCCATCCAGCTTAAGTTTCTCCCCGATCATAAATGGACCAAATGTGTCCTAAACTGAGAGAATGGCCAAAATCTACAAGACATTTGCAAAAGGACTTAGACTTAATTCATAATAGGAGTTCAAATTTGTAATCATATTAACAAATGAGCTCCCACTTAAACTATCATCCCTAAAGACAGTTTAGTGATTACATGATCCCTTTACACCACATTATCCCCGATCATCATGACCTTTGATGCGGTTGTCAGGGTGGACTATATCCGTCAATCACATCATCCATGTTACTCGTGCTCGATCTTTAGATCTACTGTGTTCCAAGGCCATGTCTGAACATGCTAGTCTCTCCAACTAAACTATAGTGTATTTGTAGTGCATACATGGCTTTCACCCACTATATGCGAACGGAGAGATGTCTAGCACCCGATAATCTTGACCTGCTTCATAATTGCGAACTTTCTTGGTGGTGCGCACTAATGGGAGAACACTATGTTGGTATTAATTAGGGATCATATTTTAATGCTACCGTTGTCTATCTAATACTAGCAATCAAAAAAGATGCACACAAAGATTAAACATCACAAGTAATCTAAATGTGATATGACATGGTTGTCTTCGTGCTCCTTAATCTCCATCACTGGCTTCAGAATGATCTACATTAGGCCATCATTGGCTTCTTGTACCTTCATTTTCATTATTTTTCTTTTTTGTTAGGATAGTTTCATCTTTAATTAGCAGTCTCTTCTCCATTCGCGAAAAACTGTCCTTGGGATCAGTCTTAGGGGGCTTTTTGTCACAAGGTATAATGTTCCCAATCCATTGGGATATGCAAATGCTCAGCATAGGTTTTAACAATTTTAACAATCCTACAAGGATCGAGGTTGATGTTTCCAAGTAATTTCTCAACTTTACCGGATGCTAGAAATTTCCTTAAAAAGTCATACTCTAGAGGATTCTCTGCTTTATTAAGTTCAATTCCAATATCGGCTTCTTCCATCCTATGAACTGTATATAGCAAATTCCAAGCTCTTTCCATGCTAATTTCAGTAAATGACTGCTAACTCGTGTAATAACGAGCTCGTTGGGGAACCCCAAGAGGAAGGTACGATGAGCACAGCAGTAAGTTTCCCTCAGTTATGAAACCAAGGTTATCGAACCAGTAGGATCAAGGAAACACCTCCAAGGTGTTGCTAGCTGGCCTTTGGCAGGGCGCACTACCGGTGCTAGCAGCAATGTAGAAACCTGCACAACACAACCACAGAACTTTTCCCCCAACTTACAGTGAGGTTGTCAATCTCACCGGTTTTGCTGAAAACAAAGGATTAAACGTATTGTGTGGAAGAAAGTAATAGTTTGCAGAAAGTAAATAGAAAACAGTAAACAGTTGTAGATTGATGATAAAATAAAGGACCGGGGTCCATAGTTCACTAGTGGTGGCTCTCCTTAAGATAGATGACATGTTGGGTGAACAAATTACAGTGGGGCAATTAACAAACATCAAAAAAGGAATCATGCATATACTAATAATATTGACTCCTTTGAGATTTGATTGGGCATTACAATATTATACATAGACCGTAATCCAACTGCATCTATGACTAATAATCCACCTTCAGTTATCATCCGAACCCCCTCCAGTATTAAGTTGCAAGCAACAGATAATTGCATTAAGCATTACGTGTAAAGTAATCAATACGATTGTTCTACGAACAAAGGATTGTTGTTTTCTCCCTAGTAGCAATAGCACATCTAGTACCTTAGAGATTTCTGTCACTTCCCCAGATTACTAGAGGCATGAACCCACTATCAAACATAAATACTAACTCTTGGAGTTGCTAGCATCTACTTGGCCAAGATAGCTACTAACAACGGAAAGCATGCAAGATCACAAATAACAAAGACATGATAGAATCAATAATCAATCTGAAATAGCATCTCAATATCCATTGGATCCCTGCAAACACAACATGTAGGATTACAAATAGATGATCTTGATCATGAACGGAGCTCACAAGATCTAAACATGAAAGCACAAAGGAGAAGAACCAGTCATCTAGCTACTACATGGACTCGTAATCCAAGGATGAACTACTCATGCATCACACCGGAGGCTTGCATGATGATGAAGAAGGCCTCCAGGGTGAATTCTCCCCTCTGGCAGGGTGCCGGGAAGAGCTTCAGATCCCTCCCGATCTAGGGATGGAGATGACGGCGGCTACAGACTCTTTCGTGGATTTTTGATCGGATGCTTAGGGTTTCTGTATCGGAGGCATCTTATAGGAGAAAGGGGAGGCCAAGGGGGTGCCCTGGGTGGCCGCACCACCCCTTGGCGCAGGTCAGGCCTGGCCACGGCCAGGTGGTGTGGCCGCCCCTTGGCCCCTCTCCGTCTCATATTCTGGCTCCGTGTCCCCCTCGATGAAAAACTGACTTTGGCTTTTGTCCCGTCCAATTCCAAGAATATTCATTTTCTGACTTCCTGGAACCAAAAATATCAGAAAACAGGCAACTGGCACTATGGCATCTTGTTAATAGGTTAGTCCAAGAAAGTGTATAAAAAGTACTCCAAAGTGTGGAGAAAACATAATAAAGTAGATAAAACCAAGCATGGAACATCAAAAATTATAGATACGTTAGCAACATATCAATGGCCCATTAGAGAGAGAGATTCTATTTGATTTCTATTATCAGTGCTTAGACCTGTGTAGAAAGTGTGAACTACCAACCAATGTGGGAAATTGTGGTTGGGAAAATGGTCAAGAAGCCCCCTATACCTTGAGTTCCCTTCATAGAGGCTTTCCTTGGGACCTCCTTTAAAATTGGTGATCATGCGTATAGCTCCAAGGGTTTTTGTCCTGGGAATAAATCAATTAAGAATGAAGAGGATAACCTCTCCCAGGAATTAGTAATTTTTGTAGAACATTGAATGTACTAAGAACGAGCCTCGTTAATAAGAGTTTGGTTAAATAGAGTATATTTGACCTCATTATCATTAAAAACATTAAGGAGAAAAGTCCCACAAGTTTCTTCAAAGAACCCTACATGCTCATATGGATCCTCCGTACCATCCCCTGCAAATTGTTTAGCATGCAGAAGATCCAACAGCATGGGGTTAATATCATACCCATCAGGGTTATTGGATTTTAAATAAGTGTCCATGGGTGGACCAACATTCTTTAATGCTTCGAGCTAAATAATATGTTGGTACTCTCCCATGGTGTTTACGCAACAAATAAGGACCCAATGGTTCAAGTTTATTAAGGGCAAGAAAAGTAAAGTGTGCCATCAAGTTCGTGAGAGCTTTAATCACTAGTTTTCTCATAACAAGTTTAATTTGGAAGGTAAACAAAAGCATGAATATACTTGGAATAGCATAAGCTAGTAGGTAGGTATGGTGGACTCTTTGGAATAACTTGGTTTAGGGAGTTGGATGCATGAGTGGAACTCATACTTGGTTGTGGAGGATAGCAAAAGACTGGGAGCGACAAACTAAGAGAGCAATAATGGCCATAATCATGCAGAGCAACAAAACATCATTAATCAAAGCATAAAGTGATACTACAAGTTGAAAACTAAAGGATCATAAAGGCTATGGTGACTTGAGATAGTCATAACATGGTGTGAGCATGCGCCAAGTAAACCCAAATAAAGCATCAAAGGAGAATACCACAATACTATGCTTTAATATGCTAAAACAACGCATGATTCTTCCAAGGCACATTAAGCAATCTCAATTGTTTATAACAAGTCATGCTATAGCAAAGAATACTAAGCATAAAGCCAAAACAATATCAAGCATGGCATGACAAAGCATAGGCCACAGTCAAAACGAGCTCTTTTTATCACATAAGCATGAACTTTCCTACTCTTTTCCAAACAAAACAAAACTATTTGCAAACCAATGTATGAAAGAGGAGGGTCCAACCAATTTATTTAGAAAACTAAGCAAACCAAGCAAACGAAAAACCAAAACAAAAACGAAAAAGAAGACGCTCCAAGAACAACACAACTGTGCATGAAACAATAAAAATGAAGCGTTTGGAAAAAACCTGGAATTTTTATTGATGAAGAAGGGGATGCCTTGGGCATCCCCAAGCTTTGACGCTTGTACTTCTTGGATATTTCTTGGGGTGACACGTGTGGCATCCCCAATCTTGAACTTTAGTCCATCCTTCATCTCGTTACTCATTTCTTCCATACACCTGAAAATTTTCCTTCATACAAAACTTCACACAATCTCATTAGCAACATTAGTGCACTTAAGATAAATAAGTCTCAAGATTAAGTTCTAACACCAAATAAACTTCCATTAGAACACTAGCTACTGTAGCACTTCCCTCAAAAAGCTCAATTTCCCAAAGGAACTCAAGAAGGAACTAACAAGAAGCAAATGCAGAAAATGGCAGAAATCTGTCAAAACAGACCAGCAGGTAAAGACGAATTTTTTCGAAGACCTTCTGTTGCTCAAATCAAAAAGTGTTTAACTGACGAAAGTTAGATAACAACCTGGGGCAGAATAACAAAAATTCACGCCTCAATAAGACGTTCAGAGATTTTACACGAATTTTTACGGTGAAGCACATAAATCTGTTTCGGGGCAGCAACTTTCCCAATGATTACTTCACTCTCATTAGAGGTTACTCTTGGCACAAAAAGCAAATAAAAAGTATAAGGAGCTATTATTACTGAAGTAATAACTTCGAAGACTCATCTAAAACTTTTGGGTTATCTCCCAATAAGTACTTTTCTTTAACGCCTTTAAGTTAGGCATGATAGTTTGAAAAGATGCTCACATAAGAAATATGAATTGAAGTAAAAGAGAGCATAAAGAAGCAAATATAAAACACATTTGAGTCTAAACCACTTCCTATGCATAGGAATCTTGTAAATAAACAAGTCATGAAAGCACAAAGCAACAAGCATACTAAAGGAAAACATGTGCAACTTCAAGACTTTCAACATAAAGAGGGGAAACTTAATATTATTGAGATGCATAAAACCATGTTTCCCTCTCTCATAATAACTTTCAGTAGCATCATGAATAAAATTAACAATATAACTATCACATAAAACATTCTTATCATGAGACACATGCATAAAAGAATTATTACTCTCCACATAAACATAGTCATTCTTATTAATTGTAGTGGGAGCAAATTCAACAAAATAGCTATCATTATTATTCTCATCACCATAATCATCAAATATAGGAGGAATATTGTAATCATAATTAATTTTCTCATCAATAGTAGGTGGACTGAAAATATCATATTCATCATTGTAATCATCATATATTGGAGGCATAGTATCATCAAAGTAAATTTTCTCCTCCGTGCTTGGGGGACTAAAAATATCATGCTCATCAAAACTAGCTTCCCCAAGCTTAGAGTTTTCCATAGCATTAGCAATAATGGTGTCCAAAGAATTCATACTAACAACGTCGCTATTAGCATGCAAATAAAGTTCCATAGGTTTTTTAATTTTCTCTTCAAACACTTCATGTCCTAACTCAAGATAAATACTATAAAGCTCTCTAATTTTTTTTTTGTTTTCCATTAAGCCTAACTAGTGAAAATAAGAAACAAAAAGACAAAATTGTAGAATCTAAAGGAAATAACTTCGAGCACTCACACCGGAGGATGTGAGTACCTCTTACCTTACCTCCCCGGCAACGGCGCCAGAAAATAGCTTGATGTCTACGCACTTCTATTCTTGTAGAGAGTTGTTGGGCCTCCAAGTGCAGAGGTTTGTAGAACAACAACAAGTTTTCCCTTAAGTGGATTACCCAAGGTTTTCGAACTCAGGGAGGAAGTGGTCAAACGTATCCCTCTCAAGCAACCCTGCAATCAAGATACAAGAAGTCTCTTGTGTCCCCAACACACCCAATACACTTGTCAGGTGTATAGGTGCACTAGTTTGGCGAAGAGATAGTGAAATACAAGTGGTAACGGCGATAGAAAATAGCTTGATGGTGTGTGGTTGACGTGGAAAAAGACTAAAGGCAAACTGAAATAAGAAGGAAGCAAGCAAACATGTAACAAATCTAATAGCAAACGGTGTTTCAATGCTAAGAAACAAGGCCTAGGGATCATACTTTCACTAGTGAACACTCTCTCATACAAATATATCATCTTCATGATACTACGCTGAACTACTCTCCGGTTGGACACTCTAATCAACGGTAGGGCTATAACAGCACACCTCAAAGTAAGCCTTTCCCATCTAGAAAACCCCACACTGTCACCTTGAGTACTAGATGAGTCCAACAAACACCACAATTTCATAAAGACATCCAGCTCCAAATATAACTCATAACAAGTATTTGTAATCTCTAGCCTAAGTGCCACCATGGTGTGCACGCTGTCACTTTCACACACATGGGGAGAGTAGAGATCTATTAAAGCACTTGAGTAGCAAGGTAGATCTATAGATTACAAGCTCATGACCTCAATAATATCATTCATAGAGAGAGAGATGAACACATAGCTACCGGTAGAACCCTTAGCCTCGAGAGAGAACTACTCCCTCCTCATCATGGGAATCAGCAATGGTGATGGAGATGGCGGTGGAGATCGATGGAGATGGCTCCGGGGGCACTTCCCCATCCCAGCAGGGTGTCGGAACAGAGACTTTCTGTCCCCCGAATCTCCCCTTCAGTGGTGGCGACACTGCGGAACTTTTCGTGGATTTCTGATTGATTACTTAGGGTTTATGCATCGGGAGGCTTCTTATAGGTGAAGAGGCAAGGTCGGTGGAGTGCCAGGGGGCCCACACCGCCTGGTGGCGCGACCAGGGCTAGCCCACGCCACCATATGGTGTGGCCAGGCCATGGCCCTCCTCCGTCTCTGCTTCTAGCTCCGTGAGTCTTCCGGTAAAATAGGAACTTTGGCTTTTGTCCCGTCCAATTATGAGAATATTCATTTTCTGACTTTCCTGGAACAAAAAATAGCAAAAACAGGCAACTGGCACTGTGGCATCTTGTTAATAGGTTAGTCCAAGAAATCATATGAAAAGTACTCCAAACTTGGAACAAAACACAAGAAAGTAGATAAAACCAAGCATGGAACATCAAAAATTATAGATACATTTGCAATGTATCAACCACTAGCATATGGTAATTATTTGCGATTAGGATAATCTATTTCTTATGTCATGACATGTGTGGAGAGAGCTCAATAATAAGATGTTCACTACAAGACTCGTGAGCAGTCGCTTCCTGAATCAGGTATTGAGGTTATCTCTAAATAACCACTGTGATGTCTGAGAGCAATAACTCATACAAGCCACCACAATTAAGGGTTCCCCATGGATATCATAATAAGTTTAGTGAGTCCCTCTTAATTCCCCCTTTTGAATGTGTAGATTATAAGCCAATGCCTACTATCACCACTTTGCACTGGACATACTTCCATACACATCCAAAAGGGTATCTCCCTCTCTTTAGTCCCGGAGGCAAATGATATGTGGCTGACTTCACATACCATCTAAAGAGAGAGAGGGAGAGATCTAACACAATATCATAGATCAATGGATCATGGACAAAAGTAATAAATTATCTTTATTTCATTTTATAATAAAGCTAGGGTTTCTCCATCTCCCCAAGAACAAAGGGAACTACTCACACATGGAAGCAATTAACAACAACATCATATTCATATGGACGGGGAAAATTATAAAGATAAATCTAATATAAACCACAATTGTATTTGGAATTACAATAAGATCTGGAGATGCAGCGGTTGATGATGAAGGGGATGATGTGATGTCCTCCAATGATCCGTGAAGCAGCAAGGATTCGCCCTTCTCCTAATCTTTCTCCAGATCCCTCCTTGGTGTGGTGTTTCGAGGCTGAAAGTTTTTGTGAAATGTTGGATCTGTGTTCTGTCTTTGCGAGATGAGAATATTTGACGAGGCGGAAGCACTGACAGGTGGTACGGGCGGATGGTACGAGCAAGCTTCACTCGTACCGATGGTCGTTAAACCCTCTGTAGCCTTTCCTTGCATCCTCTCTTCTCCCATGTACGTGGAAAAATCATTTAAATGACATTTATCACTTAGAAATATCATATTAGTGTATAACATGATAGTCTCAATTGATATATTCACAAAAGACTTAATGATTCGGGATCTTGTTGGAACAAGGACAAAAAGGTGTGCGTGAGCGCAGTAAAATAACAAAAAACCTACTCTACTTGTGCAAAAACATAAGGTAAATATGCTTCAAAAATGGACTCATCAACCTACTCAAACTTGAGTCCCTGAACTCGAATTCAAAAATTGCTGGAGTAGTTCGACTCATACCGTGGAGGTCTTCTAGAGCCAAACTCTAGTTTCACCGCATATATACTCAACACGTCCATCAGGATTTTCATCACACTTGTTAGTGTGGTTACCAGGCAATCATATTGTATATGTAGGTCTTATCTTTACGTCGTAAATACAACATCCGAATGTTTATTACCGCGGAGGTGTTTCTGACAGCCAAGGAGATGTTGTCTCTGAATATGTGTGAGTAGTTTATCTTGTTCTTGGGGAGATGGAGAAAATCCTAGCAATATTATAATATGAATTTAAGATGATCTATAACTTTGTGCTATTATTATGTATTAGTTTTCTCACTAGATATTAAGTGAAGTCGACCACATAATATTTTCCTTCGGGACTAAAGAGGGAACCAACCTTGTCATACCATGCATCTATAAATGACCGCCAATCTGGACCATATTGATATTTGAGAAAATTATGACCAATTAAATGGTTACGGCCTCTCGACAAATATGCCCATCTTATTTTATCTCTAATTTCAGGGGTACCATATGACTCAATTGGTCTCTGAACTCTAGTATAGGCAACGACGTTTGCTAGATCAAAGATTTCCAGAACATTTGCTTGTTCATTGTCCTACAATATTGAAATCAAAATCATTCTTTCAGCAAACTTGTACACACTACTAGTCACCAGACAAGTATACATCGAAAATACAACTAAAATCTAAAATCAAAAAGAAAACCAGCCTGCTATTGGTGAATTTGGCGTGGCCTCTTGACATTTCTCGTGCCTTCTACCACTTCTTTTTGAGCTTGAGCCAGCGCCGTTGTTGCTTCCTCCTCGTCCAGGATCCACTCAGCCTCCTCGTCGACGTCCATCTGAGGCTTCAGAGCGTCAACCACCTCAGGAGTAGAGAGCTTGAGCCAGCGCTGCCTAGGTGGGGCGCTGCCGGCTGTTGGCGGTGGCGGGACGGGGTAGAGGGAGAATGTTGGTCGGCAAGGCGGGGCGTGCGATAGCCAGCGGGAGAGGATGCACCGGGTAGAGCGCGGAGGCGGATGGGTGGATAGGAGTCGCGGGAGCTAGGGATTGCGGGGTGGGGAACGACTCGTTCGTCGCTTCGTGCGGGACTGCGTGGTCGGCCGACTCAGGGACATAGTTTTAAAAACGGGATCGGTGAGTGAACCTATGAGGCAACTAGTTCACATGTTTGATGGTCAAACCACCAGTTCGTCTGGTTCAATAGCGACAGAACCTATTATTTTTAATTAAAATTTAAGAAATTTCAAAATAAGATGATCGTAGAAGGTATATATAGAGTATCTTTCAATATGTAAACACGAAAGATGGTGAGCCAAAATGGTAATGGGGCTCATGTGGTGCTATTTCTATCTAACAAACGGTTTTGAGTTCAATTCCACTCGTAACATTCCTTTTTTTTTATTTTTTTTGTGTGTTTGAACCGTTGTCTCTTAAAAAAAATCAGTGAGGTTGTCAGTTCATGTTTCTTCTGGTCGGACCATCGAACCTGTCCGGTTTTTAAAACTATGCTCGGGCGAGGCATGCACGACTCGATCGCCAACGACCGTGCCTCCCAATTTTTTTTCTCCTGGTTTGATCCAGGTCGGTCGACCCTCCTCGACCCAATGCTGGCTCCGCATGTGCCTCTAGGAGACATCTCTATTCTTTCAAATGGTGAGGCGATGGCTACATCATGAAGTCGGAATAAGATACTCCCTCCATATCCTCGTTCCGGTGGTACGCCTGCAGAGGACATATGGAGTCGTGTGTCTAGCGAATCTCTTGGTATCCGGTCAATTCTCGTGTTGGTTGGTGTGATTTCAAGTCAGTCTCTTCCGATCTACAATTGTCGTCATTGGCGATTGTTGCGGCTCTGGTGCGTTAGTCCTTTGAGGCCTTAGCGCAAGGAATTATGTCTACTACAACAAGTTTTGACCGGCCCCGATGGTGGAGGAGCGAGTATGGCGGCGCGCCTTCTACTCGCGCTAGTGTCCGTAGTCGATATTGCTAGCTGATCTGAAGAACTATTTGTATTATTTTTACGTTTGGTGTTATTTGTACTACTAATGATTACTAATACATAGGGGGAATATTCGAAAAAAAATGTTTATACGTATATTAGTCTTTGGTATCTTCGTGATATTAATATATTCATTCACTTTATCGAAAAAATATGTATACTTTCATACGAATTTCTAAAAAAACTCACATAAATCGTGTATTAATGAAGTATGAGTACTGATTGTAAATGGTTTTGGATAGACGAAAGTAATCTGCTCCCTCCTTCTGGTTTTATGGCTGGTCATAGTGGGAGTAACTTAGAGTAGTAACATGCATATATAGTAGTCTAAGTTACTACTTTTATAGTGGAAAATAACATAGTTGCGGTAGCATGCAAAGCCTCATTTATTACAATGTAGAATCATTTTGTCTTGTAATGTGTGATGTTATGGTAACATAGCTAGTTACTACAAGGCTCTCTTATTATTTAATTGCATGTTATATCATCTAAATGCTTATTTAGCAATACATATAGGATTATGTTGCTATCTAAGTTACTCCCACTATGACTAGCTTACTAGAAATGACGCTGTGATTTAGGTGACTAGTAATTGGCTGCATGCCAATCTGTAGGATTGGTTGGAGCATTTTAGGAGGTTAGCTATTGGTCGACCGCCATAGCGGGTGCTAGATAAGTCTAACTCTTGAGATTTTTCTAATTTTTTAGTAAGTCTAATAAACTGAGAAGGTGGAGTATTAAAAAGAACTGATGTGCGTTAACGAAAAAAATATATGTTATGAGTCTGGACTCTATATCCAAAAACAGAACGAAAACTAAGGGTGCGTTCGGTTGGTGTCAACAAGTGAAATGGAATAGAACGGTTCCACACCTGAGTGCCGTTCTAGTGTTTAGTTGAGAAATAGAACGGAACGAGATGGTTACTCAAAAGAGAATATTTTCTCTAGATTCAGAATGCACTCATTCCACCAAATTGGTGAAATCTCCCTGTTCCTCTATGCTAAAGCCACCTAAACATTCTCACTCTCTCTATTCTCTTGTCATCCTTTTTGCTAAATGCACCTAAACATAGAACATAATGGTTCCATTTTACTTTTTTAGCCCAACCAAACATAGGATGAAACCATTTCATTACACCTTTTTATTCTAACCAAACCCAAAAACAAAACCAACACATTCTAGTGAAATGAAATATTCCATTCCACTTTGTCCCTGACCGCACCCTAAAACAGCAGAAGAACCGGAAGTCAGGGACAGCAGAGCGCTCTAGCACAGTGCCGCCCGCCATGTGTGAACGAAGCACACCAAGACCGAGCAGCCGACCTGACCCGTGTGGTGAGCCATATAAAACCGTGTGCCAGCTGCCAGCACCGGCATCCATCGTCACCACACCAACGGCTCAACCTGCCCGCCGCTGCCACCTAAGCTAGTCCGGTAGTACTACCAACCAAAGGCCGGCCGAAGAAGCCAGCTGCGCAGAAGAGAAGATCCAACCATCGCCTATACAAGATATTTCGAATCTGGCAGTAGGTTTGACAGGTTCTGCACAGAAATATGCTCGTGTCTGTTGCGAAGAAGAAGAAACACGCATCGCCTTGGTATATTTAATGCGACGCCGGAAGTGAACCAGAGAAGACTATATGCAGTACATACACGGTGACAGTGATGTGTGAATTTATTCATCCTCGCCTCTCTTATGACCTGTGTTTCCTCCTCGAAACAGGCATACGTCCAGCTATATTAATATAGCAACCATGTGTGAGATCATTGCTGGGCCACACATCACAACGTCCAAAAGAAAGACTCAAAATGAAACAAGATGCTTGGGCAGCAGCACACGCACGCCCGAAAGGAAACAAAAAAAAACAAAATGGAGACAGAGACAGATCAACTAAATGAGGAAGACCGCAACCGATGTGCCCCTCCGAAGAATTCCCACCATGCTCCTAGCCTTGACTCGTCGAGCACCAAGCAACACCCTCAAGAGGGAAAGCTACCGCTGCTGCCCGGACCAGAGATTGGCCCTAGGGTTTCCCCCGGCACACAGAAGGAAGTGGATGAAGGGTAGCCACGATGCCCTCCAGGAAGGAAAGATGCCACCCGCGGGCGGCACCACATCGGTGTCGGTCGAGCCGACAAGGATTTCTCCCGAAAAAACCGTATCCACAACCCTCGGGCAATCCGATGCACAGGAGCCCCGCGAGGGTGAGACCTCGCCACCACCAAACTTGCCGCCCACGAGCATGCACCACTCCGGTCCCGAATCCGCCATCATCGTCTCACCAAGCAAGCTGTCACGAGGTATGCAACATCGCGGCACGGGTAGAATTGAAACAGGGTCCACGGTACCGCGACCGCGCGGGGGGGGAGCCTCCACCGCATGAGGCGGTAGTCGACCGGACGCGGCCACAGACACATCAGTCCTACATAGGTCCGACCGAGCCCAGTGGACCAGTAAAGCCTCCGTGGAGGCACACCAGTCCCATGGTGATATGGCCGGGCCCCAACGTGAAGGGAATATGCCCGAGAGGCAATAATAAAGTGGTTATTATCTTATTCCATGTTTATGATAAATGTTTATTTTACATGCTAGAATTGTATTGATCGGAAACATCAATACATGTGTGTTTCATAAACAAAAAGGGTTCCTAGTTATGCCTCTCTTATAGACTAGCTTGTTGATTAACAAGATGATCAAGGTTTCCTGATCATGGACATTGGATGTTGTTAATAACAAGGTCACACCATTGGTGGAATGATGTGATGAACATTCATCCCAAGTATAGCATTACGATCAAAGTCATTATGTTTATATTGCTATAACATCATACGAAGTAATCTTTATCCTTAGACCATGGGATCATGTTAACTGCTAACATCGGAAGAGTATCTTGATAACATCAAACGTCACACCATAACGGGGTGACTATAAAAGTGGGTTCAGTGCTACGAAGGTGTTATGTTGAGGCTCATGGATCAAGAGTGGGATTTGTCCATCCCGATAACGGATAGATATACTCTGGGCCCTCTCGGTAATATCACATTGAAATAGCTTGCAAGCAAGTGATGTGATCACTAGAATGTTATATCACGGGAACGAGAAAAGAGTGCATATCGTTAACGAGATCAAACTAGGTATGGAGACACCGATGATCGAATCTCGGACATGTAATATATCGCGGGACAAAGGGATTTAGTTACTAGCGTTAAAGGTTCTCACGATCACAGAAGTCATCGTTGAATGTGTAGGAGTCAGTATGGATCTCCAGGTCCCGCTGCTGATTATTGATCGGAGAGGGGTCTCGATCATGTCTGCATTATTCGCGAACCGTAGGGTGACACACTTAAGGGATACCGACACCATTTGGAGCAAATATGTTTCAGATAAAGATTTAAGAAAGCGCTGGAATTATTTCAATAGACACCGAAACTGTTTCGGGTGAAATTGCTGAAATTAGTTCTGCATGTAATATTGAAATGTTGCAGGGGGTTTTATGTGAATGTTTGTTAATTAAAGTAATTAATAAAATTCTGAATAAAAATAATAAAAGAGTTTTATTAAATGAGAGAGCATTAAATTTGGAGAAATTTAATGCATTTAAAGTGGAGACTTTAAAAGAGAATGTGAAGGGGCATTTTAATGTGGAGGGGTTACCACCACATGAATGGAGGAGGTGAAGGGTCACCCCCTCCATGCGCCGGCCATGAAGGAGGGGCACCCCCCTCCTCCTATAAAAGGTCACCCCCTCCTCACTTCTCACACACACCTCCTTGTGAAGGATCTCTCTCCCCCTCTAGTATTATTTCCCCATGGTCTCGGATTAGCGATATACATGTTCCCGGTGGCTTTATCTGGAAAGGAGTTGCTGCTTCCGCTGCTTTGCTGGAGCGAGGGACGGAGGTTGTCGAGGTAGCCGGACGTGTGTGCGATCACGGATCCACCGCTGCTTTGCGGTGCTGGACTTGGTGGTGCTGGAGCTGGATCTGATGGACGTGCTGGAGCCGGACCTGCTGGACTTCATCACAATCTTGAGATCGGCAAGTGTACGACTATATCAACCACGAGTTCCTACTCGTTAACAAAGCTCATTGTCTACGAGGGTAAGTTCTCGTTGGATGTATGTCCACCCGTTGCTTTGTACCTAGTAGATAGATCTTGGCGTGTAGTTCACACCGTAGGAAAAATTTTGTTTTCTATGCTGCGGACCCAACAGTGGTATCAGAGCCTGATCTATGCGTAGGTGCTTAGCACGGATAGTACACATATGTTGATATG
The DNA here is from genome assembly GCA_916181665.1 of Avena sativa. Classification (NCBI taxonomy): domain Eukaryota; kingdom Viridiplantae; phylum Streptophyta; class Magnoliopsida; order Poales; family Poaceae; genus Avena; species Avena sativa. The sequence goes on along the minus strand of OV702295.1, from coordinate 448,570,037 downwards.
TGGGCGATGATGATCATGTTATTGCATCTTCTATGTATTTTGGATATTGGTGGCATAGTGGGATGAAGCGGCCCGGACCAACCTTACATGTCATCGTACATGAGACCGGTTCCACGACTGACATGCAACTTGTTTTGCATAAGTGGCTGGCGGGTGTCTGTCTCTCCTACTATAGTCAATATCTGATTTACAACGAGTTGCTAATAACTTAGTTATCCTCGTTGTGGTTCATGTTCGTAGGTAAGAACGGTTCTATCTCCGAAAGCCCTAAGCCACGTAAAACTTGCAATTGATAAATTAGAGGCGTCTAGTTTAGATCGTTGCTGGGTTAGTGTATTGATATGGTATTGTTGTAAGTAGATGTATGGTAGATACTCTTACAACACACTCAACGTGTAAGTTCCATAGACCTTGGCCTTACACACAAAGGAATGATAGAGATCATACCACGATACAAGTGATAGAGATCAAATGCATGAACCATATCATCTCACTTTACACATTAGATGTTAGCATCTTATACTGCTAGTTTGGCGCTTTCTGTAGCATTGTAAGATGATCCCTCTTTTAGATATCAAGATAAAAATATGTTCTTCCTTAAGTATGCACCGTTCTGTGGATCGTATTTTGAGACATCATGTGATGATCGGGTGTACTCGACTCTATGCTTTCATACAAACGGGTGTAAGACAGTTTTACACATGCGAGTACTAAGGTTCTTACTTGGCGAGCCTAGCATGTACAGACATGGCCTCGGAACACGGACTGAAAGGTTAAGCATGAGTCATATAGTTGATATGATTCCCATATAGATGCTCGCCTTTAAAGCTACATCAACTCACGTGATGATCGGACTTGGTGTAGTGGATTTGGTTCATGTAATCACCAAAAAGGCACGAGGGATGTCGTTTTTGAGTGGGAGTTCATTTCTAATTTGGATTAGTCGAACCAAATTTGTTATAAATTAAATCAAAGTGAATTTGCATAGTTTGTTGTAGTCATTGGCATTCGTTTTCTACCTTATGCTTAGTTTTTATTTGAGATAATAGAACTATAGAATTCTGGATATTTACTTTACGAACTGGTATCGTATTGTTTTGAATGTCAATTTAAAGTTTATAAGTCCTATTGCAAACTTTCAGCAAACTCTATTTACTCCATGAAGTTTAATAAGTAGTATTAAATCAAGAGTAAGAATTCCAATGTTAGTATCTAAAGTATCATGTTTGCCTCCATGATTATTGATATTCAAAAGGTTGTTTTAATATCAAGATTATATTGGAGCTGAAAATTGTTTCAGAAACCATCATGTGTGAAAGATATTGTGATATCTGAAACAATGTTTTTTTGGTTGCATTATGATAGAGTATAATTTAGCAAAATACATGTTCTCATATTGTATGAGAATTTGTGAAGGATGGAGATGCTAGGCATCCGAATCTACCAAAAAGGTTTTGGGAACTGATATTATACTCGCGATTCTTCCTTATAGACTATAGTAGCTTGATCATAAAAGTTGTCATGATAAGGATGAATAGAAGATGTAAGTAAAATTTTTAATACACTAATAGATTACTAAAGAATGGATTTTTGAAAGAACACCAAACATTTGATGATGGTGATCCACTTCAAAGTGCAAGTCCAAAGGTATTAGTATTTGACTATATACGCTTTGTACCATGTGTCATGTTGATGACACCACTATTGATGTTGATAGATTCTTTTAAAAGAAAAGGAATTGCTGAAAGAGAATCTATAAAATATTTGGCAGAAAATAAAAGGTTGGAGATGTCCAACTTAGGTATATAGAAGATATACATGTTATGTCTATATTTCTTGCTTGTTAAACAATGTGGTTCTTAGGTATTGGATACCGGTATTGGATACCGAATTGGTTGGTATGAAGTGTCATACAGGACAACGCAATTCCTGAATTACAATGGCCTAAGTAAACTAGCAAGAGAATGAGTGATGATGTTCATCGAAAACAAATAAAGTATTATTGTGTTTTTCGTTGTCATCAAACCAAGCCTTCAAGATTTGTTTAAATAATTGTTATTTTGTTCCGGTATCATGAGAACAATGGTTGTTCAAATAATTACTGTATTCCATAAAGGATGGATGAACTTTTACAAGTCTAGTTGGAGAAATCACATCCATAAACACTATTGCTAAAATGTCGCAAGACAAATGATTGAAAGATCACTTATGAAGTGACATCGCTGTTTAAATTATATTTGAAAGAAAATATGAAGAAACTCCATGTTGATGGATTTTTGGAGTCTTTGATTTTGATCAATTGATGCATGTGAGACTTTCCTCGAGATAATTGAAACTCCGTCCATAGGCCAGAGAGGAATGGATGACTAGCTTATTGGAAATTGTGCATGCTGATGTGCATAGTCCATTATGTGTAGCCATATGCGATGGATCTTTTTGCTTCATATGCTTTCTCAGAAAATTTGAGTGAATATATCTGTATATTTACTTAACAAGGAAGAAGTATCAAACATTTGAAAATTGTTCAAAGACTTTCAAGATGAAGTGGAAAATCATTGTAACAAGAAAATAAAGAGTTTATGATTCGATCATAAAGGAAGATATTTGAGTTACATGTTTAGCAAAAATACCTAAGACTTGAGGAATTGTTCCATGATTTGTGTTTCCCGATAAACCATAGGAGTATGGCATATTCGAGAGATAAAATCAAACCATATTTGACATGGTAAAATCAAGGGTGTCATTTATAAAACTGCCATTATGTTTTAAGGATTGAAGCTTTAGAGACTACCTCTTTTACACTGAAAAGAGCACCATCGTGATCCATTGAAATGACACCATATGAGTATGGTTTGGGATAAAACCCGAATTGTCTTTTCTTAAATTTTGGTATGCTATGCATAAGTAAAATGTTTACAACCAAAGTCGGATAAGCACGTCTTTGTAGGTTATCCCAAAGAATTTGTTGGGAATTTCTCGATAACACCGAGGACAAAAGAGTTTGTTACTTGGAACGTCAAGTTTCTTGAGAAGGAATTTTTCGTGAAAAGTTAAGTGGGAGGACAATAGAACTTTGATAAGGTTGTTGAACCTTAGCTATATGTGCTAAGTAGCGCAGAGCTGGAAAGTGTCCCGGTGGCGGCCACAATGCTCATGGCTCTCGTGATTACAAAAGGTGTGATCTCGGAGATTAGAGTTCCTATAGAACCGTGTGGGTCGGTAAGAATCAAATAGTAAGATTTGATAAGCAAGTCGTTATTATTTTGACAATGATTAACCTACTACATGCAAAGAAGCGATGATATGCCCTGACTCCATAAAATGACTAGAAGTCATAGAATCCGTGATAGTATCCATACACGAGAAAAACAGTTTCTGAACTTGGAAGACCCTCCGGAAAGGCGTGAAGCCTATCGGTCATGTTTGGATCTAAAAAGAAATAAGACATGGATGTTTAACATCTATGAAATAGTCGACATGTCGGAAATAAGTTTACGACAATGTTCAAGGAGTTGACTATGACAAGATTTGATCTTTTATAGCGATATATAGTCTTGACGAATTAATGTAGCAACCACTACATATAATTTGGTATATGGTAGTTGAATAAACAAAACAAGGTTCTTCTAATAGAACGGTAACCTAGGACATGTACATGACATGGTCCGAAGGGTTTTGTTAATTCAAAGGGTGCTAAAAGGGCATGTAAACTTCAATAGTTGAAGTAAGCATAGCGGAGTTGGAATCTTCAACATGATGAAACTGTTAAAAGAGTTTAAATTCATCGGAGATGATGAAGATGCTTGCATTTGCAAGAAATTAAGTGGGAGCGCTGAGACATATTTCTAATACATTATGTAGAGGACATATTGTTAATTGGAAATGATGTATCTTGTATTGACACAAGTTAAGAATTTCATTAAAATAAGATTTTGATGAAAGACTTGGGCAAACCCAGAATATTAGGCATCAATATCTATATGGATAGATTAAGACGCTAATATGGTTGTGCCAGACATACATATATGAGATATTGAAAGGGTTCAATATGGAAACAACAAGAAATGTTCTTGCTGCATGGAAAGGATTGTATCAAAATTCAAGTGTTTCAACACTTGTGAGTAAAATCACATGAAGATTTTGATCGATTATACCATGATATGTATATATCCAGAATGTTCTATGCTCTAAATGTTATGAGCATATACCAAAATGATTCATAAGATGATCATTGGACAATAGTAAAGATATTCTTATGAGATTTGGAAGAACTAAGAATATATAATGTATAAGTGACAAATAGTTAAAGGTAGTTCATTGTAAAGTGTTACATTGATACTAGATTTGTCACAAGATACAAATTAAATTTATCTCAATTTAGACTATGGGTGGCACAATGTAATGGAAAGGATGTTCCATGATGGATTTGGATGAGTTTCAAAGTTGAGACATTGTGACGGATACTACAACAAAAGGCTAAGTATATGACTGCCATAGTAGCAGCAAAGGAGGGCATTTGTGTTAAGTAGTTTGTTATCAAACTAGGTGTGGTTCAAAGTGGTCTAATACTATGAAGATATATTGTGTGACAATAATATCAACATATTTTGAGCCGAACGAACTAAAGGTCTCACCAAAGGACCAAATCTATATAATGTCATCTCATTTAAGAATGAGTGATGCGTAGAGACGCAGAGACACGCAAATACACACGGACCTGAAACTGTCAGATCCAGAGATTATGTTAACCACTAGCAATAGCGTATATGCAACACCAGAAAGCCATAGGTGTTCAATACGCAAAGTTTTTCAAACTAGATTATTGACTCTAGTGCAAGTGGGAAACTGAAGGGAATATGCCCGAGAGGCAATAATAAAGTGGTTATTATCTTATTCCATGTTTATGATAAATGTTTATTTTACATGCTAGAATTGTATTGATCAGAAACATCAATACATGTGTGTTTAATAAACAAAAAGGGTTCCTAGTTATGCCTCTCTTATAGACTAGCTTGTTAATTAACAAGATGATCAAGGTTTCCTGATCATGGACATTGGATGTTGTTAATAACAAGGTCACACCATTGGTGGAATGATGTGATGAACATTCATCCCAAGTATAGCATTACGATCAAAGTTATTATGTTCATATTGCTATAACATCATAGAAGTAATCTTTATCCTTAGACCATGAGATCATGTTAATTGCTAACACCGGAAGAGTATCTTGATAACATCAAATGTCACACCATAACAGGGTGACTATAAAGATGGGTTCAGTGCTACGAAGGTGTTATGTTGAGGCTCATGGATCAAGAGTGGGATTTGTCCATCCCGATGACGGATAGATATACTCTAGGCCCTCTCGGTGATATCACATTAAAATAGCTTGCAAGTAAGTGATGTGATCACTAGAATGTTATATCACGGGAACGAGAAAAGAGTGCATGTCGGTAACGAGATCAAACTAGGTATGGAGACACCGATGATCGAATCCCGGACATGTAATATATCGCGGGACAAAGGGATTTAGTTACTAGCGTTAAAGGTTCTCACGATCACAGAAGTCATCGTTGAATGTGTAGGAGTCAGTATGGATCTCCAGGTCCCGCTGCTGATTATTGATCGGAGAGGGGTCTCGATCATGTCTGCATTATTCGCGAACCGTAGGGTGACACACTTAAGGGTTACCGACACCATTTGGAGTAAATATGTTTCAGATAAAGATTTAAGAAAGCGCTGGAATTATTTCAATAGACACCGAAACTGTTTCGGGTGAAATTGCTGAAATTGGTTCTGCATGTAATATTGAAATGTTGCAGGAGTTTTATGTGAATGTTTGTTAATTATATTAATTAACAAAATTCTGAATAAAAATAACAAAAGAGTTTTATTAAATGAGAGAGCATTAAATTTGGAGAAATTTAATGCATTTAAAGTGGAGACTTTAAAAGAGAATATGAAGGGGCATTTTAATGTGGAGGGGTTACCACCACATGAATGGAGGAGGTGAAGGGTCACCCCCTCCATGCGCCGGCCATGAAGGAGGGGCACCCCCTCCTCCTATAAAAGGCCACCCCTCCTCACTTCTCACACACACCTCCTTGTGAAGGATCTCTCTCCCCCTCTAGTATTATTTTCCCATGGTCTCGGATTAGCGAGATACATGTTCCCGGTGGCTTTATCTGGAAAGGAGTTGCTGCTTCCGCTGCTTTGCTGGAGCGAGGGACGGAGGTTGTCGGGGTACCGGACGTGTGTGCGATCACGGATGCACCGCTGCTTTGCGGTGATGGACTTGGTGGTGCTGGAGCTGGATCTGATGGACGTGCTGGAGCCGGACCTGCTGGACTTCATCACGATCTTGAGATTGGCAAGTGTACGACTACATCAACCACGAGTTCCTACTCGTTAACAAAGCTCGTTGTCTACGAGGGTAAGTTCTCGTTGGATGTATATCCACCCGTTGCTTTGTACATAGTAGATAGATCTTGGCGTGTAGTTCACACCGTAGGATTTTTTTTGTTTTCTATGCTGCGGACCCAACACGACGGGCCCGTAAAGTCCGCGGCCACGCTGCAATAGGCCAGCCAAGATCGTCGTGGATCCTATCCAATCTACCCACCACGATCTGCAGAACAAACAGAGAAGAGTCGGTCGGCCCGCACTACCTAGATGCGGCCCAAAAGGGCCCGATCTAGGCCTCCATGCCGCAGCCAGCCCGAGCCCCGCCTGTCGCAGCTGTGCAGCGCCGCCCGCCGCCACGCCGCCTCGCCCCAGTCAAGGCTGATCTCCGCCGCCCTAGGCGCACCTCCGCCGAGAGGAGGGGCCCCGACCCGCCCGCCCGCCACGGGTAACAGCAGGCCGCCGCCGCCGGCACCACATGGGTAGCGCCTGGCGGCCCTGGTCGGCGGCAACGACGGGCGGTAGGAGAAGGGGTGGGTGTTCGGTCAGGGGAGGGAGGTGGCAGTGCCCCCGTCGTCCTCGGGGGCACGAGAGGAGCGCATCTAGTATTCTGACCTGTGTTTTACCTTTTACCTAGCATTTTGTCATGGCTGTGTATCTTGTACACTAGGCATAGTTCAACACCCAAACAAGATTAAATTTGGACGAGACGACGGTGAGTCTCTCTAAAGTTGTTGGGGAGTACGCCCGCCCGCCGTCGCTATGATTGGAAATGAGGGTCAATTGTGCCACTCTAGCTGGGTTGGAACTAACTCGTCCACACCCGAGAGCCAAAAGGCCCACCGGAAGAAACGGTCTTGGCCGATATTTCCTTTCACGACCTCGCCTTTTATTACACTTTGGTCGTCGAAGCCTCGTCGAGTCAACGCTGCCGGTGGCCCGCTCCTATCAGTTTGACAAAGTAAAATCAGATGGCTCAATCAAGACCACGAGTACATTATATATACTACTACTACTAGACCTAACCTAAGGTTTCCTTAAATTAGTCACCGTCTCTGTACTTCTTCTCCCCGTGCGTGCTCACTCACGTAAAGTTCAGCGCACCTCACCCCATGATACCACCTCAAGAAAACGTCTTACTACTTAAAAAAATGTAGACACAGATGTTCACATGCAGTAAATAAACCGGCGGCGGCAGCATAAATAGCACACCAATGAGACAATGACCCACCACCACCACCACGTACCGCTTTACACTCCTCCCTTGGCCTTTTTGCTGATCATCAACTACGAAGCACACATTCTCTACTATCTAAAAACGCCACATTGCACATGCTAAGCATTGGTTCTGCTGTTCCGCGAGGTAACAAAAATATGTACATACGGTATGTTGCACGGAGAGTGGAGCGTACGTCCACCATGGATCAAATCTCACGCCAACCTGGGTTTGTTTGGTCCACATCCACATTTTGCCAAGGCTACGAAATCCTGGAGATTTTGAAGTGTGGCTAGCCACAAAAGCGTGATCGGAAATTTTGAAATCAAAGTTTCGCAAAAACAAAATGTGCCAAAAAAATAAACACATGTCAACTAAACTGTCGCCGACAAACTTTGGTTCGGCAAAGAGTGGATTTAATCAAACAACTATTGTCATGTTTTTTTGCGGGTACTATTGTCATTTTTTGTTTTGGTTGGACGATTATTAGCCGTGTGAGTAGTTCCTTCGGTGCAAGGCGGTGTCGTATAGTCGATAGCATGATTTCATTAGTCTTTGAAGCTTGGTGAGAACATACCTGACTTTAACATCCGTTGTTGTATGTGCACGTCAGCATGTGTATGCTATTATCGTGGTACTCCCTCCGTTCGAGGATAACATTATACTAGAAAAATAAGTGAGCTTCGTCTCGCCGCCTGCACGTCATGGACATAGCATAGAAAGTGCACACTGTCTACGTAGGATAGCTATGTGTGGGTCGGTTGTGAACTATGTTCGATACGTGACAACCGTGATCAGACTTAATTATTGGTTGTGCAAATGGACGATAGTTATAGAAAAATAGACCCACATGGCAGTCTCACGGTAGCAGGTGGATGCTCTTTAGAATGCTTGCATGCTAGCAAGCTTAAGCTTTTAGATAATATGTCAAACTTTTGGTCAAGTATATAATACTACCTCCGTCTCAAAATTGATCTCTCAGATGATTCATCCAAATTTTGGTAAACCTGCGACGACTATTTCGAGATAGAGGAAATAAAATATCAAACTCTGAAAATACCAGATGTATAAATCTGGAAAATCATGGAATGTCAAACTTTTGGTCAAGTATATAATACTACCTCCGTCTCAAAATTGATCTCTCAGATTTAGCATATAGATTCATCCAAATTTTGGCAAACCTGTGACAACTATTTCGAGACAGAGGAAATAGAATATTAAACTCTGAAAATACCAGATGCATAAATCTGAAAAAACATTCCATGATGGTTCTAATAATATTGACTTGATATTTTATATGTAGGTATATTTTATAAATTAACTTGAATCAAAAGAAATGGAATATACTTCATTTGATCCAAATTATTTGTCATTGCGATACGTAGTAGTTTGAATCGGAGGAAGTACTTGGTACTCTAAAGAAGGGCCCGTACCCAAAAATAAAAAATAGGTTAAAGAAACATAAAATGAAGGAAACATGAAAAGGAAAGCGAAACACATGGGCCATTTCCCTCTCCAATCCCCACGCGTTTCTGACCAGCACACGGCGAGGACAGACGCAGCTACGACCGGTAGACCAGCCCCCAGCCCAGCAGCTCTCCCCTCCCTGTACATAAAGCGAGCTCGCCGCCGCGGCTGACCAGACAGCTCACAGACGCTGTTCCTACTCCGCTCGCTCCTCCCTCCCTCGGTCCCCGCTTCGCTTCCTTCTCGCCTGCTTCCGCTCCGCCACCAGCTTCTTCGCTCCTCCGCCGCCGGGACACGCCAAAGGTGCGATATCGACTCCGGACTCGGCTAGCTTTCCCTCCCCCCCACCAGAGAGACCCGCCGCCTCTTGCTCCGATCTATCTGCGGCGGGTGCCTATGGGATCTCCCTCGCTATCTCGCCCGGCCAAAGGCGGGGCGGCGGTTTCTTGGATGGACGGTTTGCTTCCCGGGGGTGGTCTTCGAGATCTGAATCTCGACGGAGCGCCCGCGCCCGGTTCCCCTTTCTTGGCGATCAACTTGCGCTTGCGGTTTAGTTCGCGTGATTCGTTCTAACCCTTTTCTTGGCGGTTCTTGTGACGTCGCGAGAATTGTAGCGTGTTAGTTAAGCTTGGAGGCCGAGGGGAAACATGAGAGATTCTTTTAGTCTTCTCTACTAGTACTAGCGTGTTCCCCTTCCGTTAGCGCCAAGAGTCATGGTAGCATCCTCCTAGTTTATCATTGGTCAGTTCTTGCTGCAGGTATTTGGAGGGAGGAGGCAGCTTCTCCACACAAATTAGCACCACAATCTTGTGGTTCCAATCATCCATGCCGTGGCATGATGAATCAGTGGTACAGCTAGACGATGTCAATTGTGATTTTAGCCTTTTCGATCGTCCTTCATGGGCGTGCATCCAGAATTACTCTGGTTGTGGGGATGACATGACCGGATGAGCTTTGTGTACACGCACCCGCCAAGTGCGCAATTCTCCCGCGCAATTTTAGTTTAATTGCATACGTGTTTTAGAATGTAGTTATGATTAGGATCACAAGCCATGGAACAGGTAGTAATGCCATCTCATCCTTTAATTTATCATCATAGCTACCTTGCGACCGCGCTTGTTTTAAGACAAGGAACGTATGATACGCAAGTGTTCTTCATCCGGTGCAGTGGGCCAGCCACCGATGGCTTGATGAATGAATAATCTGAGCACGTTTCCAACCGCTATGCATTATTGGGGTCTGGACTAATTTGGTGTGAACCTGTAGGATATTGAGAAGTAGCAAAGGATGTTGATGCAGAATGAGCTGTCTTTTGATTAGCTATTATAGCAAGTGGCGGTTGTTAGATTCCAATCCTGCCTGGGCAGATAAAGAAACAATACAACACACAGGAATGGCCCCATATTTTAGGTTTTCTTTGACACATTGTCTGCAGATGAACCTGGTGTGCACATGAGGTTGTTTTTCTTGATAGAGAATATGTGTGTGGGATTTCTGTAGCTCCATTACTGCATACACCATGCAATGAGTACGCCACACCTGCAAGGCTGCAACTGCAAGCAAGTCATCAATCAATTATGGGCTCGCTTTCTCCAGTTTGGGTAGATAGGCAGAGAAAGTAAGAAGAAGAGAAAACCAAATAGTGGGTTAAAGCGAACGAAGAGGAGAGATTTAGTTATACATCTTTAAGCACTCCTTCACGTATTTCCCAAAATTCATCTTTTATTTCCACCTTTAGGCCTTTACGCTATCTGCTGTTCGAAGTCGTGTGCCACGTGTTATTAAGTATTAATAACTAGGTCATCTAGCCATGCTAATTATGATGCACAGCTATGTTGCTTGTCCGATATGTGATCGCAAAACGACAGCTATCAGTTCTGCTTACGTTTACAACTGAGCGCTTCTTCATTTGTTTTCTTATGACTATCTACATTAATTTTGCTGGTTCTGATAAAAAGATGCTTCATTCCAGGACTTGTTTTCAGATAGGATATGTCGTGCTTTGGATGTTGTGGTGATGAAGACACTCAACGAGCACCAGACAACAGGAATCAATACCCAGGAAGCCATCCAGCAAGTAATAGCTTTGAATTCCTTTGTTACAATCATGTGCATAGCCCCATTTGTCTGTATTTTGCTTCTGTTGCTTCATAGTACTTATCTAACCGAAAACATCCGATCTGCAGGGAATGATGCATATCGTACTGCCGATCCAACTCCCAAGGGTCCTCAACCTGTGAAAGTGCAACCAATTGCAGTCCCCACCATTCCGATGGATGAAATTAGGGAGGTGACTAAGGGTTTCGGCGATGAAGCTTTGATTGGTGAGGGCTCCTTCGGCAGAGTATATTTTGGCGTTCTAAGAAATGGCAGAGGTGCTGCAGTCAAAAAGTTAGATTCTAGCAAGCAGCCCGACCAAGAATTGTTGGCACAGGTTCGTGTTTTTCTCTCTTCAGGAATTCTGGATCTACTGTGGTACTGTCTCCTTACCGATTACTTTAACAGGTGTCTATGGTGTCAAGGCTTAAGCATGAAAATGTTGTCGAGTTGCTTGGTTACTGTCTTGATGGGAACACCCGTGTCCTTGCTTATGAGTTTGCCACTATGGGTTCTCTTCATGATATGCTTCATGGTATGGTTTTGTACAAATTGAAGTCTTGAACATGTTCACTGCTTTTTTTTAATTCATATCTTAGTGCTGCTAATTTTCCCTGTTAAATAAACCTCTACTTTACTTGTTTACAGGAAGGAAGGGTGTTAAGGGGGCTCAACCTGGTCCAGTCTTATCATGGGTACAACGGGTGAAGATAGCTGTTGGTGCAGCGAAAGGTCTAGAGTATCTTCATGAGAAAGCACAGCCTCATATCATACACAGGGACATCAAGTCCAGCAACGTTCTTCTTTTTGATGATGATGTAGCTAAAATAGCTGACTTCGATTTGTCAAACCAAGCTCCTGACATGGCAGCCCGGCTTCACTCAACTAGGGTTCTTGGAACATTTGGATACCATGCACCTGAGTATGTTCTGCTTTTCGTTCAGTTGCTCTATTATGAAGCTTTGGAAGCATTCAACTTAAGGGTGTTTAAACTTTTGGATCAGGTATGCAATGACTGGACAACTTAGCTCCAAGAGCGATGTGTACAGTTTCGGAGTTGTTCTTCTGGAGCTATTGACTGGAAGGAAACCTGTCGACCATACATTACCGAGGGGGCAACAGAGCCTTGTCACATGGGTATTTTTTGTATTTGTACTCTGTTTGCGGCTATGACTTTATTTGGAGCTGTTCTGCTTGGTTGATGTAATAGCGGAATTCTAATGATGGCTGTTCAACATGGCAGGCCACCCCAAGATTGAGTGAAGATAAGGTTAGGCAATGTGTTGACTCAAGACTTGGAGGGGACTTCCCTCCTAAAGCTGTCGCAAAGGTATTAGAGATAGCCTCTCTTCTGTTTGAAACTATTGTGCAAATTTAAGTGGGCCATATCAGCTATCAGTTTTTTATAGTAAAATGATGAGGAAACACAATATCAATTGCAGCAGAACTTACTAAGCTTGCCAGCTCTCGTGGAATAAATGAGTAGACTTATTTAAAGTGTGCTGTTCCAGAAAACTGTTTCTACTGTTATCTACAGTTAGAATGTCTAGCTCACATTATGCATATGAACCAGAGCATGCTTGCTTCCATCTGTGATAACTTAAGTGAAGCCTCTCCTAACACCATTTCGTTCATCTGTGTTTGTTTGAAACAGTTTGCTGCTGTCGCCGCGTTATGTGTCCAATATGAGGCTGATTTTAGGCCTAACATGAGCATCGTCGTGAAGGCGCTCCAACCCCTGCTGAACGCTCGAGCAGCCCACCCCGGAGAACATGCTGGTCGTTGAACTCCATTCCAACCTTTTGTATAGAACATAGGGAAAAGGAGCATGTGGCAGGCAGTGTGCGTGTATGTTTGTGATTATTCTCCTCGAGTTGTAACCCTCAAAATTATAGTACCAAAAATATTGGATTCTTTCTATCTGTTGCAAGGTTGGCTATTGATGACTTGACTAACTTGCGCATGTCTACATGGAACATTTTATTAGTCATCAGTAAGAAAAGGAAAGAAGCGAACTCCGCAGCTTAAGATGTAATATGCTACGGAGTTCAGATCTACCAGTCATGAGATCAGTCTTTTTTTCTCTATTTATTTGGAGCCATTCTGCCTGGTTGATGTAATAGTGGGATTCTAATGGTGGTTGTTCAACATGACAGGCCACCCCAAGACTGTGTGAAGATAAGGTTAGACAATGTGTTGACTCAGAGACTTGGGAGGGGACTTTCCTCCTAAAGCTGTCGCAAAGGTATTAGAGATAGTCTCTCTTCTATTTGAAACTATCGTGCAAATTTAAGTAGGCCATATCAGGTAACTCGTATCAGCATTTTGATATAGTAAAAAGAAGAGGAATACAAAAATATCAATGGCAGCAGAACTTACTAAGCTTGCCAGCTCGCGCAGAATAAATGAGTAGACTAATTTAAAGTTCCCTTTTCTGGAAAACTGTTTCTGCTGTTATCTACGGTTAGAATTGTCTATAGCTCACATTTATGCATGTGAACCAGAGCATGCTCGCTTTCATCAGTGATGATAACTTGAGTGGAGGTATTTGTAAGTGGAGCCTGTTCTAACTCCATTTCGTTCTTCTGTGTTTTGTTTGAAACAGTTTGCTGCTGTCGCCGCTTTATGCGTCCAACACGAGGCCGACTTTGGGCCTAACATGAGGATCGTCGTGAAGGTGCTCGAGCCCCTGCTCAAGGCTCGAGCAGCCCACCCTGGAGAACATGCTGGTCGTTAAGCTCCACTCCAACCTTTTGTATGATATAGGGAAAAGGAGCATTTGGCAGGCAGTGTGTGTTTACGTTTGTGATTATTCTTCTTGAGTTGTAACTCTCAAAAATTCTAGTACCAAAAAAATTGGGTTCTTTCTATCTGTTGCAAGATTGGCTATTGGTGACTTGACTAACTTATGTCTACATGGAACAATTTATAAGTAGGTAAAAAAATGGAAAGAAATGAACTCTGCAGCTTAAGGTGCAATTTGCTTCAGAGTTCAGATTGGTTACCAGTCATGAGATCAGTCATTTTTCCCTGTTTTTTTTCGAGTGGAGACTTTTGGCTCCCGAGCACAAGGCTCCTGCTATTTAAAAAAAAAGCAAAAATCATAATTGTGAGTTTCAAAAAAATTGAAAAAAAATCCAGATGTAGCCAATTATTTTTTCCCACAAACGTGCAAAATATTAATTTCAAATACTTTGTATTTTAAGCTATACAAAAATGACAAGAGTGGATCTGTGCATGCATTTTTCAAATCTGAAACTTCATCAGATTTTGTCATTTTTATGTAGCCCACAATACAAAGAATTTTGTGTTGCAATTTTGCATGCTTGTGGGATAAAACCTTGACAATGTCTAGAATTATTTTCAAATTTTTTTTGCAACTCGTAAATATGATATTTGAATTTTTAAAACAAAACACTAGAACTCAGGAGCCAAAGATTAGCATTTTGGAACCTGGGAGCATATGGACGAATTTAAGAATATTAAAGATAAAAAACTGAATTCTATAATGGTGTACCATTTTTTTTTTGACAATTTAACAGTATACATGTTGTGTTGGTGTCTCTTACATATGAAGAAAAAGACATATCGTGACAAGGAAAATGAGATAAAAAGCATATGCGCACGACTTGGCCGAATTTGCTTTTCTGTAGGTCGCAAAAATAATATTTTTTTTCCTTTAAAAGATCATATGACATAGGACATGGACATGTAAACTTGGTAATGTTCTTAGATTCTTTGCACATTTGGAATTCCATTTTTTCCAGCAGGAGCATGTGCTCCCAGGTTCCACTTTGATTATCTGGTATTATAAGCCATATAGGAAATATACTTCCTCCGTTCCATAATTTTTTTGTGGTTTTAGTTTAAATTTAAACTACAATTCACCACAAGAATTATGGAACTGAGCGAGTAGATGCTAAGGATTGTAATAAGAACCGCAGAATGTCATTAACATGACAATATAACTACAGGATTACTAGTACTACCACCTTACATGAACTAGCAGCTGAACTGCATTGCTACAGACTAGACTAAACTTGGATGTCGGCAAATTCTGGTCTCTGAACATCTGACCGGAGTCTAAACCTAATTTTAGAACTCTACAGAGCGAGCTAGCTGCTCACCTAACATCTGGAATCTCTAACTGCTCTACAAAGGACTATGTTCTTCTCAACGCTTTGTGAGGATCACCAGGGCAAGCATTGACATGGAGGCGATGAACTTGAACCCCTGGCTCTCCCAGAAATTGTGCTTATCGTCGCTGTCACTGTAGTCATGGCGAGGGCCATTCGGGTGCTTCGCAGCTACCTGATCCTTGAGCTCCTTGAGTTGCTTGTCCCTCTTCTCCCCCACCTGCAGAAGCAAGAGCCAACGGGTTCAGTTTCATCTCCTAACTGGTCAATGAACATTATGATTTTTTTTTGAAGATTTTGGCAAGGTTACTTGCCATTAGTTAAATAATTTGATCACAAAGAAAGCATGCATAATATTGTTTGTCCATCAATAATTTCATGCTCCCCCAGCAGACATGCATAATTCAGCTGGTACCACAGAAGATGAGATCACTTGTACTAAAGAATAGAGTTTTCCAGACTGCATGACTCAGTGATCGTTTTGACTTTGACCTAAACATTTTCCACACATAATTATGGCCAACTGCCGTAGCAGGGATGCTCCATTCACATGGTACTGACAATTTGATTTGTTAATTTTCACTGCCAGAGATCTTGTTTTGATGCTGAGGGATAAGGTGGCATATATTTAAGCTCAAGTACCCCATTCCCAATTCAAGGTCATAAATGGTGGGCATGGACAATGATGCTAGAAGAGCAAGCGAAATCGAAATCATGTTTCATTCTTCGCGTGTTAAAAGATGAAGGGTATATATGTCAATACCCTCTGAAGTTTTCGGATCTGGGACCGTGATTCTTGGAGGCAGAATTCAAGCTTCAGAACCCTCTTTTTTAGCTCCTGATCAGTTCTGCGCTGCTTCTCCAACTGTTCGACAAAAATAAGCTTAAGTAAAAATGCATCACTTAGGTTTTGTGGATAAAAATAGCATCTGCAACCAAATTCAGATAACCATTTGTATTTTTTCGATAAAGGGAGGGGATTTACCTGCGACTCTAGCTCCTTTGTTTTGTTTGTCCAATGGGCAGACAATATCCTGATTTCATCTCTCAACCTGGCAATCTCTGTATCCTTAGCATTTAAATGCTTGCTAATATTCTCAACATTCCTTGGTGAAACATCCGACAAAATCTTCAGAAGTTCGTTATCTTTGTTAGACCCAGCTTTGGAAACTGCATCCATGATATCGGTCTCCATCCTTAAAACCTCATCCCTGAGTTGCCTCTGTGAAAACTCCCTTGCCTCAAGGTCCTTCTGGAGAAGTGCCAGCTGCTCGCCAAGCTTGTTAACCCGAAGCTCATGCTCTTTCAGAGAGCGGTCCTTCTCATTCAGCTCTTTCAACAAGGACAAGCACTGTGACTGAGCTGACTCTGCTGATGCAGCACTGGCTTCTGCTGTAGCTTGAGTAACTGACATTTGTGATCTAAGTTCATCCAAATCATGGAGATACTGCATACAATTAAAAAATAAAGTTTTATTGATGAAGTACATTTTAATTGTAGTCGAATGGATCATTGGGGCTGAACATGAGGTAGGGTAAGGCACAAGAATATTTAGAAGATTAAAAGTCTTAAAGATGCAAAATTTTACATCAGCCTTCCTGTCCAGCATTATTAGTCAACAATTATTAGTATGCCAACTGCTCAGATCAGTATCAGTCCATCGGAAGACTATATACTTAGAAACAAGTGGAGAATAAACAGAAGCAATTTTTTTGCAAGTAATATCGAAACCCTCTATGTTGCATTGCATTCAACTCAAGTTAATTAGCATGCCTGGACCCCAGAGAATAGGTCAGGAGTTAATATCAAATACAAATATTTGCAATTCGTCATGGTATAAAAAATTAAGAATAAGCAAAATCGAAATACTCAACCCCAAAATAGGCTCAAATGGAGAACGAGGGGAGCTCCTCACCTGTTCTGTGCTACCTGCCGTTGCACGCAGTTGCTCATCTTTGTCCAGCAAGCATTTCTGCAGCTTACTAACTTCTTCCTCCATGCTCCTTGCCTTTGTCTCTGCAACCTGCGAATGTTCTCTCTAGTCAGAACAAACTTGTAACCAATACTGAAGGTACCAGTTACATGATAGAAACTTACTAACCTTCCTAGTTTGGGATTCTCTAGTAAATAACTGCTCCTGGGAAGCAAGCTTGTTCCTAACATCCTTGAGCTCAGACGCCAAAGACGCGACGTTTCTTCTAAAGCTCAACTTCTTCTCTGTAAGATCCTTCAACAGAGGATCCAAATCCGGGGAAGACGCAGAGCATGACCGCACCGTCCTCTCTGAAACTGACATAGCCAAGCCCCAAACCAGACAGGGAAGAAAATTTGCACCGAAAAGACCAGAGCACAGATCCTGGGATGCTGTTCTATTTCCTCCGAGAACAAACAGGAGCGCTCAGAGGAAGCATCCCATGAATGAACAAGACAAAAAAAACAAGGGGACTGAGCTCTTCTTTGACCAATCCAAACGCCCTGCCTGCCTCACAATTAGCCCTGTTTCACAGGTCAGTAGGAGCCAATCGGTAGCTTTCACTGCACAAAATAAATTGCACAATCTTAGAGGCAGAGAAAGATGGTGATGTACTGATGTGTCCTACGCGCAACGTGTTTCGCTTAACTTACTGATCTGAAAGCATCAGTTTCTTTCGGATCACGGGTACACATTCATGTGGTACTTGACAAGTTGGCAAGTAATTGACAGAGGTGTAGCTTTCAGCAGCCGACATGATTTTGTATTAGTAGTGATGGATAGAGAATGAAGCAAAGTAAGAAAAAATTGTTGTTGATACTACAAGTGACTTGTTCATGTCAGCCAATGGGGGGGTCAGCTCATGCATCTACTTAGTCAGCTCTCCGGGCACTACGCGGCAGATATTTAGCATGTTCTTGGAGCTCTAAGTCAACCTGTTCCGCAGTATAGGTTAATCGTGACAGAGTATACAGACTAAAATATGACAATTTTTCTACGGCCGTGTAAAAAAAACAATCTTTTATAGTATGAAAACATAAGGCTTTGAAAAGAAATTACTGGAAAGAAGTACTATTGAGACAAAACAAAAGCATCTTCCACCGAGATTCCAACAGGACGAGGACAAAAAGAAGCCGCGCATTCAAACGGAATCCGGAGAAACCTGTGTGTGGTGTGGTATTTAATTAAATCCTACCCACTGTGCAGTTCCTCGAAAAAAAACTCTCGTTTCTTTTCTGAGGAATCTTGTACGGACCATCTCGGTTTCCGTATGTTGCCGGGCCAAAAGCAATTCGGTTCAAAATAATTTGAACCGGGGAACAGCCCCGTCCCGCACAAACGGCAACATTTGCCAAAGATTTCTACGGAAAAATCAAGAACATGGAGCGCCGCATATTCAGCACGCTCGAATCTTCAGAGCTGGCAATCTTTCCCCCCGAAAAGGAAAATCCCCGTAAAAACAGAACACAGCGGCCAGCATGTTAGGGATGAAGCACAAACGCATGGGAGGCAGAGAAATCTCGCACCTTCGCCCCCCGACCACCGCCGCCGCTGGATCCCGCGCCGGGAAGCTCCAGGAACCACGAGTCCACCAGCCGCAAGAACCCCCTCCTTCCCCTCCCCTGTGGCGTGCAGATCTCACGGCCCCATTCGCTCGCCTCGCGCGGCGGCGAGAAGACCTGGTATCGCGTAGGGTTTATGAGATCCCGGGCGCTGAATTTCCGGAGTGTTCCGGTGGCGGAGGCGAGATTGACGAGAGGGAGAGAGAACGGGAAGGGGAATGCGGAGATGGTTGGGGTGTGGGGAGCTCGGGGTTTGTTTGAAACTGAAATGCTGCCATGTGGGACCCGCGCCGTCAGCGCGCGGCAAACTCCAAAATATTTCGGGGGGCGGCGTACGTCACGTCTCACGTGGCTGCTTTCTTGGCCCGGATCTACTCTTCTGCCGTGTACGCGTACCGTACCGGTGCGTGGTGCGTGCGTGTTCACGGTGCGACGGCACGACAAGGTGCCTTGTTTTGCTGTAGCACCCGTACGCTTTTGGTGACGAGGCGAGAATAACGGCTGCACTCGTGTATATTGTCTGGGTGCATACAGTTGGAGTGTATCTTTCTATCTCATCATGCGTTGTTTTCTCAAAAAGCTTTCTATAAATATAAATAAAGTCAAACGGTCGAATCAATACAAAATAACGAGGGATTCCTCTTCACAAGCAGATCAAAGATAGAAAAAGAAAAACACTAAGAGCATCTCTACAGTCATCCCC
Organism: Avena sativa; assembly: GCA_916181665.1. Classification (NCBI taxonomy): domain Eukaryota; kingdom Viridiplantae; phylum Streptophyta; class Magnoliopsida; order Poales; family Poaceae; genus Avena; species Avena sativa. The sequence goes on along the minus strand of OV702295.1, from coordinate 448,550,482 downwards.
AAAGGTTGGTTGGCAAGCCACGCCGACAGTTGGAGGCCGCCGCCCAAACTGTCGTTGTTTTGGGAAAGTCATCCTACACTGGGCCCCATAGCAATCAAAATGTCCAAATTCGAAATGGAGCAAACAAAAACTTAACAGTTCACGGCCACACGCCCGGCAAGCAAGTTCATAGTTCGCGGACACAAGGGCCCAAAATGCCAAAGTTCGGCGGCAGGTTCATATTACAAACAAGCCATCAAATAAAGTTGGCGTTGTCCTCTGTCGGCCCCGGCGTTCCTACGGGTGCGCCACCAGGTGCCCACACCGCTGCGCTAGGTGCCCATGTCGGTGCAGCGCCTGGCGTTGTTGCCATCTCGGCCACGAGATGGGCGTGAGCGTCGTTGTACAAAACTCGCGCCTGCTCGTTCATGGTGGATGTGTCAATGGTCAAGATCCTTGCATGCTCGGTCATTTCGTTGTTCATCGCCTCGAGCATGGCGGCCTAGGTTGCGGCGGCCTTTGCCTCCTCGATCTTGAGCTTGACATCGGCTTTGGCCAACAATTCCTTCAACCTTGCGCCGTTCTTTTCATCGCGGGATTGGTTGTTGGAGGTCACGCCGGTGATCATCTTCTCGAAGGAGGCCTCAATCGATGCTACCGACAACACACCGTTCCTCTTGGCCTTGGCCTTCTTGTTGCCGATGGAAGCTGGCTGGCCGAGGAGGTTGGCCATCAGTCGGTGTCCACTTCGAAGGGTTTGCCATTTTTGAGATCAAAACGTACTTTCTCCTATTTCTTGCAAGTCTGAATTTTCGGTAAAGACATGCATAAAAGGGAAGTCCTTCTCATCATTATCGTTCTTGTAAAAAACCATCATGGCCTTCAACTAGCAAAGCACACAAAAAATCAAAGAAATGCACATTGCAAAACAATGGAAAAAAGGAACTTGTTTTCCTTGAGCGGATTCTCTCCACGGCGCCCATGGAAGAAGTTCAAAGCCGCCCACCTATGAGACAATACTGCATTTTGGTTGCAGATCGTGTGGATCTTCGAGTACTCACCAAATAGCTTGCGTTCTTCAAATTAGAGGTATATCCTCCTCCAATATGTCACGCCGGTTTGGTTTGCAGTAGTCATAGGATCAAGGCTCACGGCCTTCCACCCTCTTAATCCTAGTACTCATACTCGACCATCTTCAACCGAATAACCTTGATGCTGGCTCACTTCTTCTTCTTCTTCGGCTTGCCCTTGTCATCAAACTTGACCACTTCGTATTCCTCATCCACCTCCACCCTCTTAATCGTAGTACTCATACTCATCTTCCTCGTTGTTCTCGTCCCTGACGTAGTAACCACGCTCACCACAGATCATGTCATTCTTGGCGCCCACACACTCGCTCTCGTTCATTCTATCGAGCACCTCACGGCCAGAACGACCCTAACCACCGAACAAACTAAGGACGGATTGGGATTTCCCTACGCTCGTGCTCTCAAATGGGAGTGCCCTACTACACATGGTCGATGGCCCATCATGGGCGGCTTGGTTGAGGTCGATGTAACACCCTGAACTCTCTGTGCCTAGGTTGTCACTCCTGATAGCTTAATAGGATATCTAGACTGGTCCTACATACCAACACTAGTCTTTTCTATGCATTTTGTTCTCACTCTTGCATACCCGATACCCACTTCCTAGTCGGTCACCCATCCTCAAATTGCTTTAGACCAATGACGCTTAACCTCAGAGTTCTTTTCAGATGAGATTCCGAAAAAGAAGTTGCAACTTATTGATATGGTTATCCTATCAATCTATTGCCGCAAAAAACTGCCGCGTAACATCAGGATAACCGACGTGCTTTCGTGACAACGATCGGATGATTTTCGAGCAAATCAACAAAGAATCCTCGCTTTCATGGAGGAGATCCGACCGTTTTTCAGGACAAAACGGTAAATATTTAGCCAAACCCTAGGCTGCTAGGGCTTAGCCAGAGAGAACGAGACGGTAAAACAGTAGTACTTAAAAGTAGATGTATTTTTGATAGATAGATCGATTGTGTGTATCTCAATCGGTCACGGCCTTGATATTTATACCCGGCACGCTGGACTTGGCGTGTAAGACAAAAACTCTAGCAGCTAAACCGAATATGACTGGTTTGATTCGGTTACCTTGTACAACGTCTACCAAATCAATTTCCTAATCTGTAGTAGTAGGTACCAGCCCGAAATATCAAACCACGTCATGTCTAAATAACCTTGGACTACAAAGAAACAATAAAGTATTCCAGCCATGATGCTAATGATACCATGTAATCAAAACTGATCTGGTACGTATTTTCCTGCTGCACTTTTCCCTGCGTGACACAACTTTGCAAATAATATTCAGCTTGACATCTCAATTCGGCCAGGACTTGTCCTAGGCAAAAGCATGTTAGCTCGATGCATCCCAGAATTTGTCCTCCGTAGCTGCTAGACTGGCAAATTCTCCATATACTTGTCATGATCAAATATCTTGTCATGCCTAATTTGCCGCCGAAACATCTGTAGTAAACTCTGATCACTCCTGCATTTTAAACTAAACAAGAAGGTTGAATATATGTGTCAATCAATAATTTAACTAGACCTTTCTAAATTAACTAGCTAAATGCCCGTGCGTTACTACGGCAAAAACAACGAATGCCCGCAAAAAATTCTAATCGATCTCCGCTATGATATTTTAATTTTCTAGTTTGTATTATTGTTCATCAAAATTTTATGGTATGCAGTTGAAAATTGTTGAGCACCACCATATTCTAGTATTTATGTGTAAATATGTATTTCTATCATTTCCAAGTGTACATCTTGTGAGCCGTAATTATCTTTCTTGTTGTTGTAGAACATGCTCCTAATCCATGGGATCATTAAATTTATATGGTAAAAGCTAAAATTTTCTATCAAATCATGTTAGTCTGAATACGTCTTCAAGCCCTCATAACTCACATGTCCCATCCGGAGTCAACGAAGGGCTCGTGAGGGTTAGGTCGCCAGATCTGTTGATTCTTTTCAGATCTTGGAAATTGGTGTGTCTACCAAGGGGACTTCTTCTGACTGTGGGGATCTACGGATCATCAAGGAGTTTCATCGATGGTTACTTCTCTATCTTCGTCTCCAAGATGGATGTGGTCTTCTAGACGCGTTCAGCGACTTCCCGTCCGCAACCAACAACGTTAGGCCTGCTCAGAATTGGGCTTGGCAGGTCATGCTCTTGGAGTCAAGTTCTTAACAAGGCAGTCATTTTGCATGGAGCTGCACATCTGGAGCCGTCCAGCGAGTTCACATTCCAGTATCGTTGATCTGAAAATTCAGAGATTGGTCGTCCACACCCGTGGATGTTGGGTTCGAAGGACACGACGGGGCGACGAAATAGAGGGCCCCGGGACAGATAGTGGTCACGTGGCAAGTGCGGCCTCTCACCACGATCATAGAAGGATGCTCGGCTGCATCGAGGACCAGGAGGCACGGGGATGATGAAGGGGCCGCTCGGCCGCTGGATTGAAGAAGGTGAATGCGGATCGCTTGATCTCGTGGTGGGTGGCATCGACCTGGTACTCCTTCGTCCATAGTAGTCCAAGGTCATAACACTCTTTGTCACTGGCCATGGTGAGCCGCGGTGATGGGACTCAAGGGATTGGCGAGGCGGCGAAGAGGTTTGAGGCCTGGCGCGTTCACCTCCTGCCTGGTAGGAATCTTGTGCCGCATCCTGGCCTCGCAACCATGCCCTACATCACGTTATCTACCTCCGCCGAGCGAGCGTTTTCCTCCGCCTTTCTTCCCGAGCTCGTCGACGCCCTTGTCATGGAAAAGATCGATGTGCGGCAGCAGGAGAGACATGGACATTGCAGGTGGTCAAATTAGGAGGAAGCGGGGATTGAACTTTCAGATGTTGAACAAAAAGATAAAATGATTATAACATGACAGAAACTATGATCTTGGGATGTCTTCAGAATGCATAGATCTTCAATTCCATTATAGAAACAGTCTTTGTATGCTACACCAAGTCAGACACGGAAACGAAAATACAGATATTTCACCTGAAGTTTCTCATAACCAACTTCCCACCAGACAGGCTCAACAAAATGCACTATCCCAAATATATCTAACAACTCAGGAACAACAACACCCAGGGCGGCAAGCATGGCCCATCGACAATGTAAGATCTCAAAGCTGCAATGGAGATATTGTTCGTGAGATATTATAGTTGTGGTTCAGCTTCACAAAGGAAATGTTTACCACTGAACTATACACATCAGTTTAACCCAAAAGTGAGGACTTGAATTAAAAGCATATATATTATCATATAGTGCAGATAAGCCTACAATGCACCTTCTTGGGTAAGGACCTCTACTTTAAGCAACAAGCATTATGAGCAAAATTGAGCATAAAGGAACATACTATTTACTATTGTATTTGAAATAGCACGGTTACTTTTGTAGGGACATGTTTCAATGATCTTGCTCCTGCATACGATATCTGATAGTTGAAAATAGATTCAGAAAGATACAACATGAATAATCTTTAGCTACTCCAAAAGGCTTTCTAAGCTTCAGACATAACAGTGCTGCAAGCTGCATAGAAGACATTGCCAGGTAAGTTACGTAGTAACACCCATATGATAGAAGAAGGCATAGGATCGTCCAACATAATTTCTCCTTACATCTCAAATTTTCAATCGCTTTTGTTTTTCCACCACAGTCCTTGGTCAAACATTATCCTTTGTTTGATAGTTCTTTTTTTTTCAGGTTTTCTTATTTTTCATAAGAGTTTAAGCCATTTATTTTCCGATCGTTGTCCATGCCAAATCAATAAGATTGGAATTAGCATTTTGCGCAACTCCAACAATTTGATTTCATCGGATCATCCCTGCACCAAATCCTGTAGAGCGAGAGCATTACTATCGTCATCCTACCCAACACAGAATAATCTCCTACGAAGTTATGTTAAAAAAATCTTGTTTCATGTTAGCTAAACAAAAATCTTGGAATATAAAAAAATACTGATGGATCTAAAGAAAGTAGAATTACAAGGGCACAACTAACTATCGGCATTTAACACTGAGCAGGCAAACAAGTCAATTGCAATATGCAAGATGGAGACATAATTTTTTTTAAGAAGAAGAAGATGGACTCAGAAGCTAAATAGCGACTACTTATCAATCAACCACTGTTGTTCAAAAAGGACTGGTTCACTGGTAAGACATTTCTATAAACAATGTACTGGTCTAGGAATGTAAATACTCCACAAAGGATTAGAACAACAACAGTGACATACTTAAAGTAGTTTGTGAAAGCAACGGGATCCCTGCCCAAACCTGCTGCATCCAACCCATAATCGCCCGGGAACTCTCCATCCAGATGCTCCGGGTAGTCGTACGGGATGGGACCGAGCCACCGCGGCCGAGCTCGACCATACCAGAAGCTTCAAAAATACATTCCCCAAACGGATCATAAGGGTCAACTAATTTGTACTACTCCCTCCGTTCGGAAATATAAGATGTTTTAGCTTTGTGAATCGAATGCATCTAGACGGCTTTTAGTGTATAGGTTCGTAGAGGTTCGAAGTGAACCTATACACTAAAAGGTGTCTAGATACATCCGTTTCACAAAGCTAGAATGTCTTATATTTCTGAACGGAGGGAGTATAAACTAACGGAGAATCGACAAGAACAGATATATGGAGCGGCTTGGTTTTTGTCAGGAGGGAGGGAGAGTGCGTACCTGGAAGTGCGGGCTTGGCGAGCGGCGGTGCGGAGGGCGTTTGCCTCGGCGGCGGCGGCAGCGGAGGCGAGCGCCGAGGGGGCTGCCGCGAGGGCCTTGACATCGGTGAAGGGGACGTCGGAGAACACCAACACGCCCGCCAGCTCCTGCCACGAGGTACACACAGATATGCTACGCCTCGCACACGTCAGCCACGGCCGGCACACCGGCAGAGGACGACGGGTAGGAAGAGAGGAGGAGGGGAGGCATGCCGACGGTGATGTGGGCCCTGCCTAATGGCGTCCAGAAAGGCGAAAGCAGTAGAATCGAATGCTCGAAAGAAAAGAAGGGTCATGAGTGACCGCAATTTTCAAAATCCATGGTGCTGCCCGAACAAAGTTTGGAATGCGGCCATTCCGTTCCACCTGCCGGAGTAGGGCGGCGGCTCCTTGATGTCTACGCACTTCTATTCTTGTAGACAGTTGTTGGGTCTCCAAGTGCAGAGGTTTATAGAACAGCAGCAAGTTTTCTTTTAAGTGGATCACCCAAGGTTTATCGAACACAGGGAGGAAGTGGTCAAAGGTATTCCCTCTCAAGCAACCCTGCAATCAAGATACAAGAAGTCTCTTGTGTCCTCAACACACCCATTACACTTGTCAGGTGTATAGGTGCACTAGTTCGGCGAAGAGATAGTGAAATACAAGTGGTATGGATAATTATAAGTGGTAACAGTGATAGAAAATAGTTTGATGGCGTGGAAAAGACTAAAGTAAAACTGAAATAAAGATAGAAGCAAGCAAACATGTAATAGATCTAATAGCAAACGGTGTATCGATGCTTAGAAACAAGGCCTAGGGATCATACTTTCACTAGTGAACACTGTCATATAAATATCTTCTCTTTATGATACTACTCTTAACTACTCTCCGGTTGAACACTCTAATCGATGGTAGGGCTATAACAGCACACCTCAAAGTTCATCTTTCCCATCTAGAAACCCCACACTGTCACCTTGAGTACTAGATGAGTCCAACAAACACCATAATTTCATAAAGACATCCAACGCCAAATATAACTCATAACAAGTATTTGTAATCTCTAGCCTAAGTGCCACCATGGTGTGGACACTGTCAACTTCACACACAAGGGGAGAGCAGAGATCTATTAAGCACTTGAGTAGCAAGGTAGATCTATAGATTACAAGCTCATGATCTCAATAAGATCATGCATAGAGAGAGAGAGATGAACACATAGCTACCGGTAGAACCCTTAGCCTCGAGAGAGAACTACTCCCTCCTCATCATGGGAATCAGCAATGGTGATGGAGATGGCAGTGGAGATCGATGAAGATGGCTCCGGGGGCACTTCCCCGTCCCGGCAGGGTGCCGGAACAGAGACTTTCTGTCCCCCGGATCTCCCCTTCGGTGGTGGCGGTGCTGCGGAACTTTTCATGGCTAGAGGCTTGACGATTTAGGGTTTATGCATGGGGAGGCTTCTTATAGGCGAGAGGGGAGACCGAGGGGGTGCCGGAGGGGCCCACACCACCCCCTGGTGCGGCCTGGCCTGGCCTGCGCCACCAGGTGGTGTGGCCAGCCCCTGGCCCCTCTCCGTCTCGTCTTCTGGTTTCGTGAGTCTTCCGGTAAAATATCGACTTTGGCTTTTGTCCGGTCCAATTCCGAGAATATTGATTTTCTAACTTTCCTGGAACCAAAAACAACAGAAAACAGGCAACTGGCATTGTGGCTCTTGTTAATAGGTTAGTTCAAGAAATCATATGAAAAGTACTCCAAAGTATGGACAAAACATAAGAAAGTAGATAAAACCAAGCATGGAACATCAAAAATTATAGATACGTTTGCAACGTATCAACATCCCCAAGCTTAACTCCTGCTCGTCCTCGAGTAGGTAAGTGATAAAAAGAAAAAATAATTTTTGAGGTGACATGCACCATCATAAACTTGATCAAAGTATTTGTAAAACATTCAAAGCTGGGATCATAGTACTTCAATCAAACCATGAAAGACAAAGTTCTAGCAATAAGACAAAGAAACTATGTTGCAACATGAAAAGGCACAAACAAAAGATTCATGAATAACAATGCTTTGCAAGACGTTTGTTTGTTTCACATAAAGAAAACATAGCATAGTGGCATTCAGCTTGTCCCTCATAGAGTAGTAAACATAAATGCATAGGACACCTTCAAAGTTTATAAGAGTGACTAGATACAAATAGTTTAAAACAAGCAATATCAAAGCTATGCATCAATCAACAAGTCTTGGGACAATGCACATAGAACTAAGAATGGCCACTATGCTCTCAAAGTAAGTGCATAAAGGTAGAAGGTGGAGACTCAATATAATGGTGGAAGAAAGGCTTTCATAGAAAGAAGCAGAGATTCTAGTTTCATAAAGAGCTTCCAAAAATTATGGTACTTATAGGTTTCAGCTCTCATTGCCCATATCATAAGAATCTTGAAGTGATTAAGGTTAAAGTGAACAAACTATGGTGTACATGCTTGACGAAGTATAAGTTAGAAATCTCATGTCCCTTGAACACGAGGGCCGCTCCTCATGTTACCCAAGTTTAGTCACCGGTAAGTTCTTGTCATCGTAAGTACATGTGTATCATAGAGAACCGCCAACGGGGTACCCCTTGCCCGATGATACAGAAGAATCCCCATATCAAAATGACAAGGCAAGCAGACAACGAGCATCTCAGCAATCTTCTTATTTACCATGGGAATATGGTGCTTTTTTCTCTCTTTCCTCTTTTCATAATCTCTTTTTTTCTTTTTCTCTTTTTTTTCTTAATATAGGACTCTTTTTTATAAGAAGAATGCTTCATAGACAGCTCATTATGGTTACACTGCAGGTTTCCACCATGTCAGCATGGATTAGACCAGCGGTCCAGGCGTTTCTCTAACACATATACATAACTCCATGGACTTACAAGCTCCCCTTTCATTTCGCACCGACGACATCCATAGACAGAAAACAGACAACTGGCATTGTGGCTCTTGTTAATAGGTTAGTCCAAGAAATCATATGAAAAGTACTCCAAAGTGTGGACAAAACATAAGAAAGTAGATAAAACCAAGTATGGAACATCAAAAATTATAGATACGTTTGCAACATATCACTCCTGTGGCCGGAGATCGAGGCGGTGGTTGCCGTGTCAACTAGAGGGGCGGCATCGCTGTCACACGACAGCGGTTGGGGATTTTTTTTATTTTCACCAAAAGGATAAGTTTCACTTGGCAGTGGCACTCCCTGTTATTTCTAGAAACTGCCAGGGGTAAAAGCGTCCAAAAGATGTCGGACGGAAATTCTGGTGACGAGGTTTCAACTCGTCAATGCCCATTGTTATGGACTTGGGTTTTGGAGAAGATGGGGATGCTGGAGATCGTGGCACGGTTAACAGACAAGCAACCAGGGGACACGAGATTTACCCAGGTTCAGGCCCCCGGAGGGAAAACCCTACTCCTGCTTGTCTGCTCTTTTATTGCGGCGGAACCGAAAGTTACAGGGTGCGCAGATTCGATCTGGCGTGGAGGTGTGTATGTCATAATTGCAAGGTGTAATCGTTGTTGGGTGTGTGGCTAGATCTGTAGATCTGTCTATTGTGTGCGTGCCCTCCTCGTTGGACCCTCCTAGCCTTTATATATGGGGAGGCTAGGTCTCGGGTGCCAATACGAGTAGGTTACAAGTTGTATTGAAACTCTAGTCTTGTTCTTTAAGGATCCGAAGGCGTCATGGGCCTGGGCCACCCGAAAATCTTCATGGGCTGGCGTATATTGGCCGTGGGCCTTCCTTGGGCTGGACCAGGTATGCTGAAGTTACGTACCCGTAGGGTATAACCATGTCAGTAGCCCCCGAGTGTTTAGTCGAATCGTAGATTCGGCTGAGGACTCTTCAATCCTTCGGGTGTAACTCTGTCTTTCAAGAGAATGTGTAGGGATTGTTGATGCGTGTGCCTGACTCACCCGACGGATCAGGGTCAGTTAATCGTCTTAGGACAAAACAACACGATCTTCTTCAGGTGCGAGTCCCTCGACTCGAACCCGGAACATATGCTGGCGTAATTCGACTCAGGCCACGGAGGACTTACAGGAGTGGAATTCCAGTGTTTTTAAATGATGTACCCAACGCGTCCGTCGGGATTTTTCATCGTACCTGCTGGTACGGATTCATACTAGCAGAGTGCAGTCAGGTGCGTTGCCAGGCCATCAGATGATATCTGTAGGTCTTATCTTTGCGTCGCAGACGCAGCATCCGAATGTTTATCACCGCGGAGGTGTTTCGGGTGGCCAGGGAGGATGTTACTCACTTAGCATTAATTGGGGCAGAGTTGCCGAAAAGTTTTTGCATGCGGATCCGGAAGATCGCAGTCGAAGATTTCATAGGGTGCGCGACCAGCGCTCCCTATGGGAGTAGCCCCCGAGTGTCTGTTCGAGTCGTAGACTCGAGCGGAGACTTTTAGTGCAAGCATTGCTCAGTTGTTTAGTCTGTAGGACTCGAAAATTTTCGGATGCTGAAATCCTTCCTCCCTATGGGAGTAGCCCCCGAGTCCGTAGTGGAGTCGTGGACTCGACGTAGGACTCGAAGCTCTTGTGTGTGAACGGCCATCGCTCCAGTTTGGAGTAGCCCCCGAGTGTCTGTTCGAGTCGTAGACTCGAGCGGAGACTTTTAGTGCAAGCATTGCTCAGTTGTTTAGTCCGTAGGACTCGAAAATTTTCGGATGCTGAAATCCTTCCTCCCTATGGGAGTAGCCCCCGAGTCTGTAGTGGAGTCGTGGACTCGACGTAGGACTCGAAGCTCTTGTGTGTGAACGGCCATCGCTCCAGTTTGGAGTATCCCCCGAGTGTCTGGCGGAGTCGTAGACTCGGGCAGAGACTCGAGTCTTGTATCTTGTAGACGCAGTGGACAATCTCGCGGGCGTACCGCTGACCCGGAAGTACATTGGGTGCGCGACCAGCGCTCCTAATAGGAGTAGCCCCCGAGTGTCTAGTCGAGTCGCAGACTCGGGTGGAGACTCATGAGAGGAGAAACCACTGACCCGGAAGTGCATCGAGTCAGCGTCTCACGCATAAGGAGCAGGGAGTCAATGTAGCGGGGTGATGCGGCATTTTAGCCGGAAGGACTCGACGTTGCGGATGAAGTCGACGTCGTTTCTTCTTTCGGGTGAGCGGCCAACGCTGCGTCTTCGTAGCATCAAGCGATGAAACCATCCGAGGAGGGACTCGACTCGGGTCTTGAGTTTATGGCGTAGCCAGTCGTCGACTCCTGCTGGAGGACCTAATAGAATAGCTCGACGCGGTCGATGTCCTTGTAAGCTGCAGAAAACATAAAGAATTGTGAAGTACTTGTATCTTGTAAGGAATATTTGCCTTTTGGCTTGTTTAGTAAGATTCTGGTGCCGATCGAGTCGACACTTTTGCACTGTATGCTAGGCCTTTTCCTTAGCCTGATTACCCTTAGTCTCAGTACCTTGCCGAGGCACTCGGAGTTCAAGGATTCGACGATCAGGCAGAATCAGCTACTCGGGCGGTCGCGTTCGAGGTGCTCGAGTGCGTGGAGCCGATGGCACATTAGGTTACTCGAAGAGGGCGCAGCCCCCGAGTGTTTCGAGTGCGAGTTAAAGTAAGAAATCAGCTCTAAGTAGAGGGAAAACTTAGCTTTGTTGGTAGTTGTCGTGGATGGAGTCGACGCGGTAGCGGGTCACGCGGCGGACCGCAATCATATCAACGACGGGTTTCCGAAGTTGATGGTGGTAGAGAACTCCGCATCCGAAGATTGTCGCGGTCGAAGACCGCACCGGGTCGCCACATCCGAAGGATGTATCGGGTCATCGTAGCCGAAAGCCGCATTGGGTCGCCGATGTCGAGGGAGCCCCCGAGTCGTGGTCGCTGAAGCCGATGCGGCCAGTTGCGGCAATCGAAGATCGCGTCGGGTCGTCGCATCCGAAAGATGCAGCGGGTCACCGCAGCCAAAAGCCGTAGCGGGTCTCCGATGCCGAGGACCGCAGCGGGTTGCTAGAGCCGAAGGCCATGGCTGGTCGCCGAAGCGAAGGAGCCCCCGAGTCGTTGGAGCCGAAGATCGTAGAGAATGACCGGAGTCGCAGGAGCCCTCAGCAGATCACGTGGGGAGTCCAGAGGTAGGACTATTTTGCCTGCGACGGTGCGGCGTGCTTCGGCCCATCCTTCTTTGCTAAGTTGGATGAGGTGGCCCCTGTTTTCCCCGTTTTCGCCGTTTCCGCCCTGCGGGTTGGGGTTGGGCGGCGGGTTAGGCGTGTCTTCGTCGGTTTGGATGATTGCGGCGCACAGATAGCGCCTGCAGATTGGTTGGCTGCTGCCGCAGCTTTCGGATTCGGAACCGTAGGTCCCTTCATCCGAAGGTGGATCGCACAGATCGGAGTTGCAGCAGCTGCTGCTGTAGAACTCATCTGTTGATGGTGACGTGCGTAGCACGGGGTGTGGAGCCCACGAAGCGGGCCTGATCGGCGGCACGGGCATCCGCTCGGGGAGGCGGAGGGTGCCAGCTTGTCCCACCTGGAAGCAGAAGCTCCCGAACAGAATTTCGAGTCCGTCGCCTACGGGCTCGAAATCCTTCATGGTGGCCGGCGAGTGGGCGGTGAAGTCGAAAGCGCCGAAGAGGAGGTGATTCTCCGTCGCCGAGGAGTTGTAGATCGATCGGGTCGGAACCGTCACGACCGCACAATCAGCAGCCCCAATTCCCACAGACGGCGCCAATTGACGAGGTTTCAACTCGTCAATGCCCATTGTTATGGACTTGGGTTTTGGAGAAGATGGGGATGCTGGAGATCGTGGCACGGTTAACAGACAAGCAACCAGGGGACACGGGATTTACCCAGGTTCAGGCCCCCGGAGGGAAAACCCTACTCCTGCTTGTCTGCTCTTTTATTGCGGCGGAACCGAAAGTTACAGGGTGCGCAGATTCGATCTGGCGTGGAGGTGTGTATGTCGTAATCGCAGGGTGTAATCGTTGTTGGGTGTGTGGCTAGATCTGTAGATCTGTCTATTGTGTGCGTGCCCTCCTCGTTGGACCCTCCTAGCCTTTATATATGGGGAGGCTAGGTCTCGGGTGCCAATACGAGTAGGTTACAAGTTGTATTGAAACTCTAGTCTTGTTCTTCAAGGATCCGAAGGCGTCATGGGCTGGGCCACCCGAAAATCTTCATGGGCTGGCGTATATTGGCCGTGGGCCTTCCTTGGGCTGGACCAGGTATGCTGAAGTTACGTACCGTAGGGTATAACCATGTCATCTGGTACAAACCTACCTCAACAAAAATTATAGTTGAAGGAGATATGCCCTAGAGGCAAATAATAAATAGATTTTTATTATCATATCTCAATTAGTTTATAATAGTTTCATATTGTGCTATAACTGGGCCAAGTAGAAACATTGGTACAGGTGTGGTATGAAACAACAAAGTCCCTGGTAGCCTCTATTCATACTAGTTCGTTGGTCATGAAGATGATCTAGGTTTCAAGATCATGGGCATTTATGCCGACTGACAACAAGATCATATCATTGAGAATGATGTGGTTGGACATTCCTCGAAGGATTGCAACACGATCAAGTCATATAGTTCATTGTTGCAACAGCTATACCTAGACTCCTTCTCCTTAGACCGTGAGCTCATATTACTCACTGTTTCCCTAGGTTGCTTTGACTGCATCAAACATCATCTGGTAATACGGTGGCTATAAAGGTGTATGTTGGGTATTCCGAAGGAACAGTAGATGACATGTGACTGCAAGACCGGGATTTGTTCACCCACATGACGGGTAAAAGATACATATGGCCGGCTTGGTGAGATTACATCTATAAATGTTGCAACATGTGACTAGGTCACGGGGATGTAATATCATGGTAACAAGTAAACATAACTTGTTGTGAACGAGATTGAACAAGGTATAAGATACCATTGATCGGATCTCGAACAAGTTGTATCGAGAAATAAAAGGAAGAGGATGCTACATTTACATGGTTCAAACGACATTGTCATCAGGAATGCATAGGGGTCACATGGACATCCCTGGTCCCTCTGTTGATCATTGATACAGATCATGTCTAGAGCATTCCCGAGCCATGAGAGGATACACTTAAGGGTACGATGAGAGCAATCATTTGTAAGACGGAATCATAGTAGAGAAAGAGAGAAAGCCGGAATCGTTCCGCAGAGAGATCCAAAGTTGTTCGAAGAAAGAATAAAGGACCGGAATCATTCCGGGAAAGATCCGAAGTCATTCGGAGGAAATCGAAAGGGAACCAAAAGGTGTTTCGGGTCAAGATGGATTTTTTAATATGTATTTATATATTAATTAGTGTAATTAATATTAAATATAATATTAAAATCTAATTTGAAGGGTTATTCCACTAATGGGCCAAACTTCCTAGGGAATAAAGGCCCATGAGGGAAAACCGAAGGGGGGAAGGGCCAAGGCCCAGGCGCCTCAAGGGGGCCCACCCGGCCAGCCTAGGGCTATGCACGGGGTGGGGCCCACCCCTGGCCGGCTGGCCCATGTAGCCCTAAGGGCCCATGCGCCTCCCCCTCTCCCTTGAATAATCCCACATGGGAAACCCAAAGGGGAGGGCACACCCCTTTCCCCTATATAAAGGGGTGCCCATGGGTGGGATAAAACACACCAATATTTGGAGAAGTCCTTTGGTTGACTTCCTCCTTCTCTCTCTCCCTCTATACCTCGTGACCATGGCCCCAAGTTTGGGCTATGCGATCGAGGCACACCTGCAGTACGCCGTTGCGCTGTAGGGATTCCTAGCCGGATATCAACTTCCGCACTCCCGATGGGATCGGGGAGCCGAAGGTCTCATCGTGCACCGGATGTGTACGAAGACACGAGGCGCAACACTTGGGACGCTTAAATGTCGTGAGCCGGAGCTGTTGCACGATGAAGATGATGAAGATCAAGAAGGAGCAAGGGGTGACATGCGAGGAGCTTCGCGACCTTGAGGTCGGCTTCGAGTACGACTACATCAACCACGTTCCCCGCGGAACGTTAACCGCGTATAGACTACAAGGGTATGTACTCTATACACATTGGCTGTTACCGCATTACTACATAGATAGATCCTAGGCTAAGTTTCTGGGGTTCCATCGTAGGGAAATTTTTGTTTTCCGCGCCGATCCCCAACAGTGGTATCAGAGCCGATCTATGCGTAGGAGTGCTGTACGGCCAGTACACACAAGTTTTGTGCGGGCATTGATCCCTTAGTTGTTACCCTCTAACATGTACTTGTTTATATCGCGGTATTGTTTGATGAAGCAGCCCGGACCGACCTTATGCGTATTCGTACGCGAGACTGGTTCCACGCTCAACATACGGCTTGTACAGTATAAGTGGCTAGCGGGTGTGTGTCTCTCATTCGACAGTTGATATAGCATTTACAACGGAGGGCCCTGAAAGGGGTGTAATAGAGACAACTATCGGATCCATGTTGTGGTTGGAAAGTTCGTAGTTTAGAAACGGTTCTAGTGCGAAAGCCCTAACAACCACGTAAAACTTGCAATAGATAAAGTAGAGGCGTCTAACTTTATTTTGCAGGGGGCATGTGATTATGATATGGCATTGGTCGATACGAAGGTAAAGTAGTTTACTTTTCTGTTACTAAGTAGTATAGTAATAGTCATTGTTTCGATGAACGACCTGGTGGAGGCGTCGTGGACTTGGCGTCAAACCAAGGGCACGATGGAGATCATGCCGGAGCACTCGATGGAGATCAAGGCGCAATAAAGACCATATCATATCACATTATACATATGATGTTGATACCGGTTTTTAAATCTTATTGTGTGCTAGTATTTAGATACTCAACGGTAGCAAATAAGATAATCCCTATTTAATTCCAATGTTCCGTGTTCCCCTTGTGTGTGCACCACCAAGAAAGTTCTTCAGTATGAGGCGATCCAGGGTTACAGGCCTAGGTGTCAGACATATCTATGTTCGCACACAGTGGGTGTAAGCCATGTTGCACAGCGAATACAAACAAGTTAGATTTGGCGAGCCTAGCATGTACAGACATGGCCTCGGAACACAAGAGATCAAAAGATCGAGCATGAGTCACATGGATGATGTGATTGACATTATTGAATGTCTACCTTTGATAATACACTGATGGCCATGATGATCGGGGGAGGTGCAGAGGATAGGGATCATGTGATCACTAAAATCGTCTAGGGGATGACCGTTTTAGTGGAGACCAATTATAAATTGATCTCTTATTATAAACTTAGTCTAGATGTCTGTTTGCAAATATCTTAGTAGACCTTAGCCTATCCCATTGAGGTCCTTTGCGACCATGGGAATATATTGCTTAATTTGGAACTTAGCAAAAGGGTCCAACTTCATAGATTAATACCCACACCTGAGGGATATCCTCATAAAAGGTGATCTTCTCTTCTTGATACGATAACCATTAGGAGATGATTCGATGACTCCAAAATGTTTGTGTTTTCTCCATGTTCATCCAATAAGCCATTCTCCATTTGATGGAGAGTTGGGCTACATTTTGTATTCTACAGAATAAGGCACATAGAGTATGAGCCGTTGGATGGGTTTTCCTCCATCATGGATGAAAAGAGAATGTTTGGAAAAACACTTAGTGATCTTGCATTAGAGTTAAGAACTCTTAGAAGGGCTTGATTGCAAATGGAGGTCATGGATGAAAAGGTATATGTAAGACATACAAATTATGAATGTGGTTCTTGCAAAACTCGTTGCAGTTTGCAAAGTATTTGATACCTGTCCTGTTTTGTGAAAGCAGGAGGATCTTCTTGAGAATTGCTGGTTTTTTGGCAATGTGACTTGATGGCGGCAAGCAAAACAGTTGATGGCCGACATCACCTCTTCCCTCAAAGTTTGTCATTTGGATTAGTGGACTTGAATATAAATTTGTAATCCATGTCTGTGTGTCTTGCTTATGGCGAGGTGATTATTCATATGAATAAGTTACAAGCCAGTTTGTACTATTCTTATGAACAATACCATTATGGTCACATTACAATTATAAATAAGTTATTCTCATCACTATGTTAATGGTAATAGTTTAAGCATTTATAAAGGATTAGAATGCTAAAAGATATCCAAAGCTTAATAATGAAATGACACTACAGTTTAAGTCATTTTGGTTATTGCAGGTTCTTTATGAAAGATCGGGGTCCTAGATGCTTAATCTAGAGACTTTGCAAAACCATGCCTCTTGGGCAGAATGACTAAAACTCTGCATTCTGGTAAAACGGTGATATGCAAAGAAGAAACTTATACATAATGATGTATCACATTCACAACAAGTAGTGGAAATCATTTATTGTGGACTTAAGTGAATAAGTGCATTTACTTAATGAAACATGAAGTTTGAAATGATTTGAATTGTTCAAATGAGTTCATAACTAAATGGGATATTGAATTAACTGAATTAACAAGTCTCTTCGATTTGATCGACATGACTAAGGTATTCGAGTTAAGTTTAGCATAAAAGGAACTTGTGAAAGATGTTTCACAAATTATGATAATTGGATGAATTCAAACTTTGTTGAAGTGTCCAAACATCATAATCATTTTGTATTAGATACATATTATCACTTATCGAGGTTATAGTTGTCATTTAGAGTTAGAGATCAAAATAAGCAAAAACTCACTTGAAATACAAAGGAACATCTAAAAGATTCGTGGAAACAACACCATAAGTGTTATGGCAAGTTCGAGTTTCTGGAGGTTTCGACAAGTTGAAGTCGTGGCGAATAAACAAGTCTTTGTAGAGCATTCTTAGGAAGCTATGAATGCATCTTCCACAAAGGGGCAAACATGTTGTTATCCAAAGTTGATGTGTCTTAATGAAGATACAGGTGGAAGAAAGTAAAAGATCGAAACAAGGTATTTGACCTTACCTCCGAATTGTTGAGTGGCGCAGTGGAATTTGTTTCGTGAATCCAAACTCTACAAATAGAGGAGAAACCAATGATAATGATCATAAAGTTTCAAGCAAATACTTTTACTAAAGAAAGTAGGATTCAACTATATTTTCTACAAGTTTGTGGAATTATATTATTGATTCACTTGTCATGTTTTGAACAAGACATAACTACAGAATACAAAGAAGCGTGATGGACCTAAGTACGAGAAATGAATGGTCATTGAAATCTCGTTAGTGGAATTCTCGATTTGATGATGATCAAAGAATTTTGGAATGTCCAAGATTATTGAGAGGACCTAGATTTGAGTGGGATCAAATCAGCTTGGCTAATTCATAATATGTAGCTAACATATTTTGAGTGGGAGCTAAGTGAAATCCCTGGATCTCAAACATGAATGTCATATTTGAGTGGGAGCGTGAAATCATTCTGGGATATGTAGACGACATATGTGAATGATGTGATTGGTATTAATAACATTTAAGTTAGATAAATAAGGATGAAGTTGAAGTTATTAAACAAAGAGATCTATCGGAATAGATTGATGAGTTTAATAAACACTAAATGTCGAATTCTTCCTGTACTTAATTCTGAAAGATGTTCAGAATATCCTAAGCAAGATTCTGAAGTAGCTCAGAATGAAACAAGGTAAGAAAGTAGTTCTTACTATATGAAGCATTGAGTGTTACAACTATGGTTGAAGAAAGAGACGCGTTACATCTCCTATGCCCCGGTCATAGGTTCTTCCATATAACCATGTTGTATACTTGACATAAAGTGACCCGAGGTTCTGGTTGGTAGGACAAAGTCTTAACTATAAGAATGTGTCTTTAAGTGATTCCTGAGTTGATCACTGAACCAGAATTAAGTTTGTACATAAATAGCAAGAAGCAATGTAAGTGGCATAGATGCATTTCATGCACTAGGATCTACATAGATATAGAAGTATAAAGGCTACATCTAATGTGATGTATAATGTTATGGCGGGGCTAGTTCGCTTTTAACGTAGAATAATGTGTCCCAGGGCCCAGTGCCCATGAGAAAGCCCTCGAGGTTGATCTAACGTCACTGTAAGCTCCTGGAATCCAGCCTCGTTCTGCTGCCATAACTATAGTATATACACAAAGGATAACAAAGTGTGTTTCGAAGTTTAGATGACAACAGTGAAAAACGACCATCATCATAAACACTAGAAACAAAAGTCTCACTTTGTTGCCAAACAAATACTTCGACCCATTATAAGATAATGGTGTGAATGTCAAAATTAGGAAGACATTAATGATTTGCAAAAGACATAATGATCTGGTAAAACAGAACATGGACATGACGTTTCCCATGAGCATGCATAATCTGTAAACACATATGGTATATGGTTTATATGAGTAAAATGCAAGCTAGATTATTTGTACTCTAGTGCAAGTGGGAGACTGAAGGAGATATGCCCTAGAGGCAAATAATAAATAGGTTTTTATTATCATATCTCAATTAGTTTATAATAGTTTCATATTGTACTATAACTGTGCCAAGTAGAAACATTGGTATAGGTATGGTATGAAACAACAAAGTCCCTAGTAGCCTCTATTCATACTAGTTCGTTGGTCACGAAGATGATCTAGGTTTCAAGATCATGGGCATTTATGCTGACTGACAACGAGATCATATCATTGAGAATGATGTGGTTGGACATTCCTCGAAGGATTGCAACACGATCAAGTCATACAGTTCATTGTTGCAACAGCTATACCTAGACTCCTTCTCCTTAGCCCGTGAGCTCATATTACTCACTGTTTCCCTAGGTTGCTTTGACTGCATCAAACGTCATCTGGTAATACGGTGGCTATAAAGGTGTATGTTGGGTATTCCGAAGGAACAGTAGATGACATGTGACTGCAAGACCGAGATTTGTTCACCCACATGACGGGTAAAATATACATACGGTCGGCTTGGTGAGATTACATCTATAAATGTTGCAACATGTGATTAGGTCACGGGGATGTAATATCACGGTAACAAGTAAACATAACTTGTTGTGAACGAGATTGAACAAGGTATAAGATACCATTGATCGGATCTCGGACAAGTTGTATCGAGAAACAAAAGGAAGAGGATGCTACATTTAGACGGTTCAAATGACATTGTCATCAGGAATGCATAGGGGTCACATGGACATCCCTAGTCCCTCTGTTGATCATTGATATAGATCATGTCTAGAGCATTCCCGAGCCGTGAGAGGATACACTTAAGGGTACGATGAGAGCGATCATTCGTAAGACGGAATCATAGTAGAGAAAGAGAGAAAGTCGGAATCGTTCCGCAGAGAGATCCGAAGTTGTTCAGAGAAAGAATAAAGGACCGGAATCATTCCGGGAAAGATCTGAAGTCATTCGGAGGAAATTAAAAGGGAACCGAAAGGTGTTTCGGGTCAAGATGGATTTTTTAATATGTATTTATATATTAATTAGTGTAATTAATATTAAATATAATATTAAAATCTAATTTGAAGGGTTATTCCACTAATGGGCCAAACTTCCTAGGGAATAAAGGCCCATGAGGGAAAACCGAAGGGGGGAAGGGCCAAGGGCCAAAGGGCCAAGGCCCAGGCGCCTCAAGGGGGCCCACCCGGCTAGCCTAGGGCTATGCGTGGGGTGGGGCCCACCCCTGGCTGGCTTGCCCATGTAGCCCTTGATGGGGCCCATGCACCTCCCCCCTCTCCCTTGAATAGTCCCACATGGGAAACCCAAAGGGGAAAGCCCACCCCCTTCCCCTATATAAAGGGGTGCCCATGGGTGGGATAAAACACACCAATATTTGGAGAAGTCCTTTGGTTGACTTCCTCCTTCACTTTCTCCCTCTATACCTCGTGACCATGGCCCCAAGTCTAGGCTGTGCGATCGAGGCACACCTGCAGTACGCTGTTGCGCTGCAGGGATTCCTAGCCGGATATCAACTTCCGCACTCCCGGCGGGATCGGGGAGCCGGAGGTCTCATCGTGCACCAGATGTGTACGAAGACACGAGGCGCAACACTTGGGGCGCTTAAATGTCGTGAGCCGAAGCTGTTGCACGATGAAGATGATGAAGATCAAGAAGGAGCAAGGGGTGACCTGCGAGGAGCTTCGCGACCTTGAGGTCGGCTTCGAGTACGACTACATCAACCACGTTCCCCGCGGAACATTAACCGCATACATACTACAAGGGTATGTACTCTATACGCATTGGCCGTTACCGCATTACTACATAGATAGATCCTAGGCTAAGTTTTTGGGGTTCCATCGTAGGGAAATTTTTGTTTTCCGCGCCGATCCCCAATAGTGGTATCAGAGCCGATCTATGCGTAGGAGTGTTGTACGGCCAGTACGCACAAGTTTTGTGCGAGCATTGATCCCTCAGTTGTTACCCTCTAACGTGTACTTGTTTACATCGCGGTATTGGTTGATGAAGCGGCCCGGACCGACCTTACGCCTATTCGTACACGAGACTGGTTCCATGCTCAACATACGGCTTGTACCGTATAAGTGGCTACCGGGTGTGTGTCTCTCATTCGACAGTTGATATAGCATTTACAACGGAGGGCCCTGAAAGGGGTGTAATAGAGACAACTATCGGATCCATGTTGTGATTGGAAAGTTCGTAGTTTAGAAACGGTTCTAGTGCGAAAGCCCTAACAACCACGTAAAACTTGCAATAGATAAAGTAGACGAGGTCCTATCAATCCTATTAAGCCATATGCCAGGGTCTCACACTCGAGGTGGGTGTGGCCTTGGTTCTAGCGGTCGGCATCATCGGCAATGATGGGTGAGAACACTCGTGTGCCGTCGTCCAGGTGGACGAGGTCATTCTCGCCGATCTCGGGAGAGGAGAACCGAGACTAGGGACACAACGATAGCCCAAGGATGTCGCTTTCCTCGAAGAAGACCGGTGATGATGGCGAGGTGCTGCCGAGGGCGTTTCTTCTCCCATGCGCCACACCAACTTGGCTTTGCATGTACGCCACCGCCAACACCGACACAACCTCCTCCTTCTCCACCGCCTTCTTTCTCTCCAGGGCGCGTCCGCAACGGCCATTGCGGTCGGTGGTGACTATCGCCCTCAAATCCAAGATCTTCTTCCACTTCACCGTCGACATGTTATCCGGCTTCACGGTCAGGCGCTTCTTGTGCAGCTTTTGGAGCTGTGGCATCATGCTGATGATGGGGTGGAGAAACGCGGAGCGGTGGTGGCGATGACGACACCGCAATGGGCGGGAACAAGGAGCGGCTGGGAGGGAGAAGACGGGAGGGATGAGAAAATGAAATTGGGATATAGTGGGTGCTTTTGTGGCTAGCAAGGGGCAACAACGTTGCATTTCCAGTGTGGTGCGTGATACGTCCATTTTGTATCACTATTCTATGTCTTAATTCACTATTATTCATTGATATATTTCGTATTGGGAGGTGATACTTATGTTATTTCATCTGTTTTTGCATGGTTGATGACTTTTGGAGCATGAACCGTTGCAGTCAGGATTCTGATGGAAAAGGTGCTGTTTGGAGGAAAAATTCATGAAGACCAGAAAATCCGGGAAAATATACGGAAAATTCTATTTTTCCAGAAGACTCAAGATGCCAGAAGATGGAGTGGAGGTGGGCCACAGGGGGCCCACACCACCCCATGGTGTGGGCAGGCCTATGCCGCGCCAGGGAGTGGTGTGGCCACCCTGGCCCACTCCAGCCTCTCCCCTCTGGCATATATCTTCCTTCCGAAATCCTAAGACTCGGGGAGCGACCACAGAAAGATTCCGCTGCCTCTGCGGGGCGGAAAACACCGAGAGAGAAAGATCTCTCCGGCAGACAGATTTCTGCCGGGGGAATTCCTTCCCGGAGAGGGGAGATCGTCGCCATCAACACCACCATCAAGCTAGACTTCATCGGGATCATCATCATCACCATCAGCACCCTCATCACCATCTCCTTATTGCTGTAACAATTGTGTTGAATCTTGCTATAGTTCATAGGGGAAACTTTCCCGGTGTTGATTACTCTTTGTAGTTGATGCTATTGAGTGAACCGTTGAATTATTGTTTATGTTCAGATTGTTATACATCATTATTCCATCTCTAGTGGTGTACTTCTTATAGTGGTGTCATGTGAACATCGACTACATGACACTTCACCTATATGGGCCTAGGGGAATGCATTGTGTATTTGGCTACTAATCGTAGGGGTTGCCGGAGTGACAGAAACCTGAACCCCCGTTAGGAAACCATTGCACAAGGGACGTAAGGGTCTTAGAGTTTAAAGTTGTGGTTAGGTTTCTACCTTAATTACTTTCTTGTACTTACGGATGTTTGCAAGGGGGTTTAATCACAAGTATGTATTAAGTCTTGGATGGGATGGTACATTAGCACAGGTTCACCCACACAACACTTAGCAAGATAGAGAAGATTAATCGACTATATGAAGCGAAACCACTTTACAGTCTTCCCATGTGTCCTCGAGAACGTTTGGTCATCTATAGAAATACAACCGGCTTGTCCTTTGCTGCATAAAGGATTGGGCCACTTGCTGCATTTATTCCTACTGTCTTTTATTTACTCGTACTTTGTTTACTTGCTTTATCGAAAACCCCTAAAAATCCGTTTGCTAAGTATTTGCAGAGAATTCCTGATCCATACCACTAGGCAGCACCTTCTGCTCCTCGTTGGGTTCGACACTCTTACTTATCGAAAATACTGCTATACACCCCCTATACTTGTGGGTCATCAAGACTATTTTCTGGCGCCGTTGTCGGGGAGTGAAGTGCTATTGGAGAGTGGAACTGGTAAAGGAAACTTCTACTGTGAGTATTGTTTACTTCTGCTAGTTGCTTTATTTTTGTTATGGATAATTCGCTGAGTTTCTTATTTGGTAATGCTACTACCACTGCTAAGGTAGTAGATAAGCCACCACCTGCTGAGAAAGATGTTTTCAAAATACCTACAAGAATTATTGATCGTGTTATGGATAACTACTATGTTGGGGATGGAACTGTCCATCCGGGTGATCATTTGCTCTTTATACACGAATTATGCGGGTTGTTCAAGTGTGCAGGTATTACTACAGATCAAGTTAAGAAGAAGTTATTCTCATTATCACTAAAAGGAAGAGCTGAGGAATGGTATAAGCTGCTGAAGAATGGTCAAGCTCTGGAATGGGAGGAAATAGTGCCCTTCTTTTATTCAAAGTTTTATCCTCCTAGTGAAATTCATAAAGATCGGAATCAAATATACAACTTTTGGCCTCTTGATGGAGAGAGTACAGCTCAAGCTTGGGGGAGATTGAAGTCACTAATGCTCAAATGTCCCATTCATGAGCTCCCCAATAATATTATTATCAATGACTTTTAGCAAGGCTCCCTCTACATGATAAAGATTTATTGGACGCTTCTTGTGCTGGATCATTCACTCGTATGGAAGAAGAAGTTAAATGGGACCTTCTAGATCGTATTCAAGACAATGTTGAAGCTTGGGAAAATGACGAAGGTAGAAAGTCAGGTATAAATTATGATTATGAATGCATTGAATCTTTTATGGGAACTGATGACTTTCAAAATATTAGTAATCTTTATGGTCTTGATTTGCAAGTTATTACGAATTGCTTTAGAGCTTTTGCTTCCTATATCGAAATTCCAAAAAGGGGATGGAACAAGTACCATGCACCTTACAAAGATATTGTAGACTATGCTCCTATTGGAAGTGGTGAGTATTACATTATTGATCCCATCTTACCCGAGCCTTATATCGAGAAGATTCCCTTTCCCGAAAAGGTAAAGGACCATCCTATGATAACTAATGTAATCACCAAAAGTGAAAAAAGAACTATAAAACCTGATGAACAAATAAACATTGAACCTGTGGTTGCAATTGTGAAAGACCTTGTCACTAAAAGCGTAGAAGATGGGCACATAGTCTTTTGTGAGGATGCTTCTAATATTGTTTCACATCCCAGCAGGTCTAAAAAGGCTAGTGTTCATGTGCTTTCTGTTAGGATAGGTGATCATTGCTATTATGGTTTATGTGATATTGGTGCAAGTTCTAGTGCTATTCCTTATGAACTTTACAGAGAAATTATGCATGAAATCAGTCCTTGCGAGTTGGAGGAGATTGATGTGGTTATTCACCTTGCTAATAGAGAGACCATCTCTTCAATTGGTATTGTTCGAGACGTGGAAGTTCTTTGTGGTAAGATTAAGTACCCTGCTGATTTTCTAGTACTTGGTTCAGCCGCTAGTAAAACTTATCCTATCATTTTTGGTAGACCTTTCATGAGTACTTGTGGTGCTATTATTGATTGCAAGAGGGAGAAAATCTTGACTAAGTTTGATGGGGAATCCTATGAGTTTAATTTTCGAAATTTGCTAAAGAACCTTGCGAAGAGGAAACCCATAATGAGGATTTTAGGGTTGAACAACTTGCTTCTATTTCTCTTGCTCCTAACAATGCTTTGCATCAATTTATGGAGGAACATGAAAGTGAAATCTTCATGGAAGAAAGAAATGAGATTGACATGATTCTCCGTGATCAACCAGTGATGCTTAAGCACGACTTGCCTGTAGAAGACTTGGGTACCACGATGCCACCTAAAAAGGATCCGGTCTTCGATCTAAAACCTCTCCCTGATGATCTTAAATATGCTTTTATTGATGATAAAAAGATATATCCTGTTATTATTAGCGCTAAACTTTTAGGGGAGGAAGAAGAAAGATTATTGTAAGTTTTGAAGAAACACCGAGGAGCTATGGGCTATACTCTGGATGATTTGAAAGGGATTTCACCTACTATATGTCAGCATTCTATCAACATAGAACCAGATGCGAAGCCAGTAGTGGAGCACCAACGACGTTTAAATCCTAAGATGAAGGAAGTGGTAAGGAATGAGGCACTGAAACTCCTTGATGCTGGTATTATTTACCCTATTGCTGATAGTGAATGGGTTAGTCCTGTTCATTGTGTTCCTAAAAAGGGAGGTATTACCGTTGTCCCTAATGATAACGATGAGCTTATTCCTCAAAGAATAGTAGTAGGCTATAGGATGTGCATCGATTTTAGGAAAGTCAATAAAGTTACTAAGAAAGACCATTACCCGCTTCCTTTTATTGATCAAATGTTGGAAAGATTGTCTAAAAAGACCCATTTTTGTTTTCTTGATGGTTATTCTGGTTTCTCTCAAATTGCTGTTAAACAACAAGACCAAGAAAAAACTACCTTTACTTGCCCTTATGGAACTTATGCTTATAGATGTATGCCTTTTGGTTTATGTAATGCTCCTGCTACTTTCCAAAGGTGCATGTCTGCTATCTTTCATGGCTTTTGTGAGGAAATTGTAGAAGTGTTCATGGATGACTTTTCTATCTACGGAACTTCTTTTGATAATTGTCTGCACAACCTTGATAAAGGTTTGCAGAGATGTGAAGAAACTAATCTTGTTCTTAATTGGGATAAATGCCACTTCATGGTTAACAAAGGGATTGTTCTTGGGCATAAAGTTTTTGAAAGAGGCATAGAAGTTGATAGAGCTAAGGTTGAGGCAATTGAGAAGATGCCATGCCCTAGAGACATCAAAGGTATTCGTAGTATCTTTGGTCATGCTGGTTTCTATAGAAGGTTTATTAAAGACTTTTCTAGGATATCAAAACCCCTTACTAATCTTCTTCAAAAAGATGTACCTTTCGTTTTTGATGATGGTTGTAAGGAAGCTTTTGAAACTCTTAAGAAGGATTTAACTATAGCTCCTATTGTTCAACCACCTGATTGGAGTTTACCCTTTGAAATAATGTGTGATGCTAGTGATTTTGCTGCAGGTGCTGTCCTTGGGCAACGTATTGATAAAAAGCTAAACGTTATCCACTATACTAGTAAGACTTTAGACGCTGCTCAAAGGAACTATGCTACTACTGAAAAGGAATTTCTAGCTGTTGTTTTTGCTTGTGATAAGTTTAGGCCCTATATTGTGGACTCAAAAGTAACTATTCATACTGATCATGCTGCTATTAAATATCTTATGACAAAGAAGGACGCTAAGCCTAGGCTTATTAGATGGGTACTGCTTTTACAAGAGTTTGATCTACATATAGTAGATAGAAAGGGTGCTAAAAATCCTATAGCTGATAATTTATCTCGCTTGGAAAACATCTCTTTTGATCCTATGCCTGTTAATGATAGTTTTCCAAATGAGCAATTAGCCGCAGTAGGGGTGAACTCGCGAGGAAGCCCTTGGTATGCTGATTATGCTAATTTTATTGTCTCCAAGTATTTGCCTCCAACTTTTACAGCTCAGCAAAGAAGAAAGTTCTTTTATGATTTGATGCATTATTTTTGGGATGACCCACACTTATACAAAGAAGGGGTTGATGGTATTATGCGAAGATATGTTCTAGAGTATGAACAAAAAGAGATATTGCGTAAATGTCACGGAAGCGCCTATGCAGGACATCATGCAGGAGATAGAACTGCACAAAAGGTACTACAATCAGGTTTCTACTGGCCTACCCTTTTTAAAGATGCAAGAAAATTTGTTTTATCTTGTGATGAATGTCAACGTGTTGGTAATATTTCTAGACGCAATGAAATGCCTATGAATTACTCTCTAGTTATTGAACCTTTTGATTGTTGGGGATTTGACTTTATGGGTCCTTTCCCTCCTTGGAAGGGTTACACTCATATTCTTGTTGCCGTTGATTATGTTACTAAGTGGGTAGAAGCCATTCCTACGAAAAGTGCTGACGGGGAAACCTCTCTAAAAATGCTTAAGGATGTTATCTTTCCTAGGTTTGGAGTGCCTAGGTATCTCATGACTAATGGGGGTTCTCATTTCATTCATAGCGGTTTTAGGAAGACCCTCGCTAAGTATGATGTTAATCATAGAATTGCTTCAGCTTATCACCCCCAAACTAGTGGGCAAGTAGAGTTATCAAATAGAGAAATTAAATCTATCTTGCAAAAGACTATTAATAGGTCTAGAAAAAAATGGGCTAAGAAGTTGAATGATGCTTTATGGGCTTATAGAACTGCTTATAAGAATCCCATGGGAATGTCTCCTTATAAAATGGTTTATGGGAAAGCTTGCCACTTACCCTTAGAATTAGAACACAAAGCTTACTGGGCAGTGAAAGAACTAAATAGAGATTGTAAGCTAGCTGGTGAGAAAAGACTTTTTGACTTAAGCTCTTTAGATGAATGGAGGAGTGAAGCCTATGAGAATGCTAGGCTCTTTAAAGAAAAAGTTAAAAGATGGCATGACAAGCGAATACTTAAGAGAGAATTTCATGTTGGTGAGAAAGTTCTATTGTATAGGTCTCGTCTCAGATTTTTTGCAGGTAAGCTACTATCAAAATGGGAAGGACCTTTCATCATTGAAGAAGTATACCGTTCAGGAGCAATAAAAATTTCTTCTCTAAAAGATAATACTACACAAGTAGTAAATGGACAGCGACTCAAACACTATATTGCTGGAGACTCTTACAATGAGGATGTTGATGCCTTTCAAGTTATAACTCCGGAGAAATTCATTGAGGACCAAATTCAGAGACCCGCAGAGTCCGTTTCCAACTAGGTAACAGTTTTGGTAAGAAAAGATCCGCGAAAATATAATCCAACTATATTTTTGCAGTTTTTAGTCAATAAGGAAAGCTACGAAGCAAAAAAGGGACGGAACCGGAGCCAGGGTGGCCCACACCACCCCATGGCGTGGGCCAACCCCTGGCCGCGCCACCAGGTGGTGAGGCCACCCATGACTCCTCTCCGACCCGTTTTCTCCCAGTACCTTCCTTTTGATATGAAACTTCGTAATATATAACCCCCCGGATCTTCCGAGGTTCGTATATCGTGTTTTCATTGTGTTTTTGTTTCGATCTGTTTCTGCCAGGTGTAATCTTAGATTTGAAGCCACAATGTCTTCCTCTGGAACATCCAAGGGAGATCCCTTAGAAGATATCATCAACCCATACATGAGAGAATTGAAGATTCATCCCAAGGAGTTATTGCTCGAAGGTGGGGAGGTCCGGATTAAGGAGGTTCAAGGCCCTAAAGGTGAAGGAAGTCTGGAGGACAGGATGGAAGAATTGGAGCAAGAAGTCTTTAGGTACAGGAAGATGGCAGAGCGCGAAGTGGACATCATCCATAAGATTTGTTCTGAACTCATCACCGAGCACCAAAAGGTGACTGCTGAACTCAAAGATGAAGTCTTCTCACTCCACCAAACAACCAACAAACTGCAAGCACAGTTCTATGCCGTTCAAAATCAAAACTGTGAGTATGAGGCTAGATTTAAACGCATAAGTGCTGCTGCAAGTTTCAGGATGTTGGAAACCACGATGTCCTTTATTGATGGGAAGCCTTTACCCTGGAATACGGACGAAGATGAGAAGATACCACCACCACCAAAGGAGTAATTCATCATCAGGTTTGGCATCCCCTTGGTTTGTTCCAAGCTTGGGGGAGTGCCGCGGTATCATATCACTATCTTCTATCTTTTTACCTTGTTAGTAGAGTCATATCATGAATAGAGGAGTTATTTTGTAGTATGGTTTGCATTATGGAAGTGTCCCCTCTCTCGTTAGATTTGTATCCCTTGGTGTGAGTTTCCGTTATGGAATATTAATGAGAAGTTCTATCATTCACTCTTTTGCTTAGGTTATGTTAGTTTTCAATTCGTGGTTATATGATTGATCTTGTTGTTAGTATTGGTAGCACTTTGGGATCATTGAGTTAATTTAGTTGGTTTTGGCAAACCTGGCTCGGTCAGTAGCAACACCTTTTTGAGAGTTGAAAAGAAAAAGATAGAAGTACTCTAGAGAAAAATAATTTCATCATCTTTCTTTCTTTCTTGATTTGCTCATAAGTTTAGTATTCTCTAGTTAAGATCTTTTGTGCTTCCAAGGAAGATTGCATGTTTGTTTTTATCATCTCTATGTTTGTTTGTTTCCTTCAACTCTTGTACTTGCTACCCAGCCTTGCTAGCCAAAAGCCCGTACTGAGAGGGCATTCTTCTCGTGCATCCACCTCCTTTAAACCAAAACCTTTGCCATTTGCGTCCACCATACCTACCTAGTAACATTATTGCTATTCCAAGTAAATTCCTGTTTTATCTACCTCCCAAATTAAACTTGTTATGTGAAAATTAATGATTAAAGCTCTCACGAACTTGATGGCACACTTTATTTTCTTGCATTTAATAAACTTGAACCATTGGGTCCTTCTTTGTTGCGTATATGCTTGCGCTTTATGAGTTGAAGTTAGCCGAACCATGTATCATGGGGACCGCTTTCAACACTTCATTGGTACTTGTACCTAGTTGATATCTTGTTCTTTTTCTTATGGATCCCGGCGGTGTGAAATAAAAGTGGAACTTGTAAGATCATGGAGTTTATATGTGTGTTAGAGAAACGCCTGGGCCGCTAGCCTAAGCCATGCCTAATCATGGTGGAAACTTGAAGCATAACTATAGTGAGCATTCTATGAAGCATCCTCAATAAAAACCTATGCAAATAGCAAATAAAAAGATCACTGAGATGCTCACTGTCTACTTGCCTTGTCATTTTGATTATGGGATAGCTCCTGTGTCATGTGCAAGGGGTACCCCGTTGGCGGTTCTCAATGATACGCATGTATTTACAATGAAAAGAGCTTGCTCGTGACTGAAGTTGAGTAGCATGAGGATCGGTACTCATAAGTAAGGGGCTTGAGATTTCAACTTATAACTTGTCAAGCATATCCTCTTAGTTGTGTCACTTTAACCTTAATCACCTAAAGATGCCTATGATAGGGGCAATGAGAGCTGAAAACTAGTAAGTATCATAATTTTTGGGAGCTCTTTATGAGACTTGCAATCCCCGCTTCCCTCTGCGAAGGGCCTTTCTTTTACTTTGTAGTTGAGTCAGTAAACCTATTCCCTTCTATCTCAGCAAGTATTTTGAGTTGATGTGTTTCATTCATTCATATGATGATTTATTCAATCATGTTTCTTATGTTCCTTGTTTTGCACATTGCTCTTATCTTGAAGTTTACTACTTTGAAAGCTTTCATTGAAAAACCAGCTATTTGTGAACTCCAGCAAATTATCAACTATTCTTCGACCAAGAGCTAAGTTTGCCATTACCAATTATGATTCACTTTATGTATCTTTATTGTGTTTCCTTTACTCATTGCAAGTTGAGTTATATAATAGTGAGTTGTCTTCTATTATGATCTATGTATTTGATGAATGTGATGCTTCTTGTCTGTATCCTTTTATCGACTCTTCACTCCATAAACTTGAGGTCATGTTTACTGAGCTCAGTTTTGCTTGGGGACAAGCGAAGTCTAAGCTTGGGGGGAGTTGATACGTCCATTTTGCATCACTATTCTATGTCTTAATTCACTATTATTCATTGATATATTTTGTATTGAGAGGTGATACTTATGTTATTTCATCTGTTTTTGCATGGTTGATGACTTTTGGAGCATGGACTGCTGCAGTCAGGATTCTGATGGAAAAGGTGCTGTTTGGAGGCAAAATTTGCGAAGATCAGAAAATCCGGGAAAATATACGGAAAATCCTATTTTTCCATAAGACGAAGGAAGCCAGAAGGGGGGCTGGAGATGGGCCAGAGGGGGCCCACACCACCCCCTGCGCGGCCAGCCCTAGGTCGCACCAGCAGGTGGTGTGGCCGCCCTGGCCCACTCCAGGCACTCCCCTCTGGCGTATATTATCCTCCCGAAACCCTAAGACTCGGGGAGCGACCACAGAAAGATTCCGCTGCCTCTGCGGGGCGGAAAACACCGAGAGAGAAAGATCTCTCCGGCAGACAAATTTCTGCCGGGGGAATTCCTTCCCGGAGAGGGGAGATCGTCGCCATCAACACCACCATCAAGCTCGACTTCATCGGGATCATCATCATCATCACCACCATCATCACCATCAGCACCCTCATCACCATCTCCATATTGCTATAACAATTGTGTTGAATCTTGCTATAGTTCATAGGGGAAACTTTCCCGGTGTTGATTACTCTTTGTAGTTGATGCTATTGAGTGAACCGTTGAATTATTGTTTATGTTCAGATTGTTATACATCATTATTCCATCTCTGATCATGATCCATATGATGTCTTGTGAGTAGTTCGTTTTGTTCTTGAGGACATGGGAGAAGTCTTGTTGTTAGTAGTGGAGTTGTGTTGAGAAAAATTCAATAGATTGTTATTTAAGTTGTGGTGTACTTCTTCTAGTGGTGTCATGTGAACGTCGACTACATAACACTTCACCTATATGGGCCTAGGGGAATGCATTGTGTATTTGGATACTAATCGTAGGGGTTGCCGGAGTGACAGAAACCTGAACCCCCGTTAGAAAACCATTGCACAAGGGACGTAAGGGTCTTAGAGTTTAAAGCTGTGGTTAGGTTTCTACCTTAATTACTTTCTTGTACTTACGGATGCTTGCAAGGGGGTTTAATCACAAGTATGTATTAAGTCTTGGATGGGACGGTACATTAGCACAGGTTCACCCACACAACACTTAGCAAGCTAGAGAAGATTAATCGACTATATGAAGCGAAAGCACTTGACAGTCTTCCCATGTGTTCTCGAGAACGTTTGGTCATCTATAGAAATACAACCGGCTTGTCCTTTGCTGTATAAAGGATTGGGCCACTTGCTGCATTTATTCTTACTGTCTTTTATTTACTCGCACTTTGTTTACTTGCTTTATCGAAAACCTCTAAAAATCCGTTTGCTAAGTATTTGCAGAGAATTCCTGATCCATACCACTAGCCAGCACCTTCTGCTCCTCGTTGGGTTCGACACTCTTACTTATCGAAAATACTGCGATACACCCCCTATACTTGTGGGTCATTATCGCGCATGGACGGCAGCCCCAGCATAGCCTCTTGTTGCCAAGGGAGGCAAGGGCATGTTGTATAGATTGGTGGATGGCCCAATCTATCAGCAGTGGTTGGGGGCTGTCGGTGTGGGCCGAATTTTGGCCTCCACCCCCAACTCGGTTCGGGGTCGGGATGGGGACTGCCGGTGGAGATGCTATAAAAAGCAACGAGGTTGCCACCGAAGACACCGTGCCAAGACATCGTCAAGGAGGTAACGATGCAAACTAGCGTCGCCATCATCGAGACCACAAAGGTTTAGAATTTTCACCAAGAGCCCTGATGTGAAGAGAGTAGTCAAAACTATCAATCCTTAAATTGCTCTAGGCCAAGCACGCTTAACCTCATAGTTCTTGTCAGATGAGCTTCTGGAAAAAAGTTGCAACTTGTTGATATGGCTATCCTATCAATCCTATTAAGCCATATGCCAGGGTCTCACACTCGAGGTGGGTGTGGCCTTGGTTCTAGCGGGCGGCATCATCGGCAATGATGGGTGAGAACACTCGTGTGCCGTCGTCCAGGTGGACGAGGTCATTCTCGCCGATCTCGGGAGAGGAGAACCGAGACTAGGGAAACAACGACAGCCCAAGGATGCCGCTTTCCTCGACGAAGACCGGTGATGATGGCGAGGTGCTGCCGAGGGCGTTTCTTCTCCCATGCGCCACACCAACTTGGCTTTGCATGTACGCCACCGCCAACACCGACACAACCTCCTCCTTCTCCACCACCTTCTTTCTCTCCAGGGCACGTCCGCAACGGCCGTTGCGGTCGGCGGTGACTATCGCCCTCAAATCCAAGATCTTCTTCCACTTCACCATTGACATGTCATCCGGCTTCATGATCAGGCGCTTCTTGTGCAGCTTTTGGAGCTGTGGCATCATGCTGACGATGGGGCGGAGAAACGCGGAGCGGTGGTGGCGATGACGACACCGCAATGGGCGGGAACAAGGAGCGGCTGGGAGGGAGCAGATGGGAGGGATGAGAAAATGAAATTGGGATATAGTGGGTGCTTTTGTGGCTAGCAAGGGGCACCAACGTTGCATTGCCAGCGTGGTGCGCATGGACGGCAGCCCCGGCATAGCCTCTGGTTGCCAGGGGAGACAAGGGCATGCTGTATAGATTGGTGGATGGCCCAATCTATCAGCAGTGGTTGGGGGCTGTCGGTGTGGGCCGAATTTTGGCCTCCATCCCCAACTCGGTTCAGGGTCGGGATGGGGACTGCCGGTGGAGATGCTATAAAAAGCAACGAGGTTGCCACCGAAGACACCGTGCCAGACATCACCAACTGTCGCCGAGCCAAGCTTCCAACACACGATCTAGGTGTTGACCAAGCACATACGATTTCTTACCCTTAAAGCCAATAATTTTTTAAAGTTAGTAACGGACTGGGGTTGGTGTTTTGGCCTCCCGGCTGCATCTGCCTTCCAACGAACAATAAAAACGCGTATTGTTAAAATGTTTACATAATTCAGAAGTATTTTTCTCTGCAACGTGCATGTTTATGATCATACAGAGTTATAAAGATTGGAAGATTGTTGAATTAACTGACCACCTCGGTGGATGGTGGCTGAGTAGGAGCTAGGGGGGGGGGGGGGGGGGGGGACAAGCAGGGGCCGTGGCCCCCCTATGCCATGGTACACCAAGCAAAAATTTATAACCAAGGCTGGATTAGCAAGGAATTTTAGTGCAAAATTGCATGCTTGGCCCCCTAATCAAGGATTGGCATGGCTGGCCCTCTAAACTTGAATCCTGCCTCGGCCGCTGATCATGCCATGTGCTTTCGATGCATCGGAAGCATGCGCAGCTGGTGCGAACAATATTACTACTCCTTTCATTTCAAAATAAGTGAATTAAGTTTGTTTATATTGTATTTAGACGCGTTTTGCAAATCTAGACTACACCAAGTCGCTTATTTTGGTGACGAGGGAATAGTACTATCTTCTTGAAAATTTGTTGAGCTCTGTCTCTGTAGCCGGCCGTAAAATTTCTGTGGTTAATAGCCGATTCTGCGGTGATTCTGCGTTCTGAATTTATATCCATTCATTGATTGTGGGCACGGGCGCCCTGTGAGTTTCTGCGACTGGAACTAAAGACAGCATGTGCGTGTACGTCCACAGCTTTATCAATCTGATCTACCGCATCTAATCTAAAAATTATACAGTAAGAAAATCTTATCTACCGTGCTACGGTGCTAGTAGTACTGGATATCGTTACTATTACATTTATTAAAAACATAGGAAGTACTAGTACTTAGAGCATGTCCAGCAGGCGCTGAAAAGTACGCGCGCTAAATAAACCACCAAAATACAACACGGGAGCGAACGTGCGAAGCTCCAGTGGACAAACTTTGTATCGCATGCGGGCGTTTACGCTATCTCCCCCGCGCTATAAAGACGACACACGCTCGCGCTTCCAACTGCCACGCACCACTAAAATGTCCCGCCGCTCTGCTCCTCTTCCCCTTCCACACGCGCGCGCTCTGCTCCTCTTCCCCTTCCGCGCCGCCATGCCGCCTCGCCGTCACAGCGCCTCCGGCTTCCGCGGTGTGCACCCGCACCCGAGCGGGCTGTACTATGCCGAGCTCCGCGCCGCAGGCGAGCGGCTCACCCTCGGCACGTATACCTCGCCGGAGGAGGCCGCCCGCGCATACGACGCGGCGGCGTGGCGCCTAGGCCGCCCCCGACGCGAGATGAATTTTTCGGAGACAGAATCGCTCGCGGAGGATGAGTTCCTCGCGCCAGCGCTCCGGCTCGTCACCGATGAGGACCGTCGCCGTCACTGCACGGCGCAGCGCCGGCTCGCCGTGGCCGAGCACGACGAGTGTGCCATGGCAGAGTGGCGCCGGAGGTTTCCCAAAGACGTGCAATCGGAGATGGACTTCTACGTGTCCAAGAAGGACGAGAGGAGGGCGTACCGAGTGGAGCGCCGCCGCCGCAAAGCCTTCATCAATGCCCAGCTTGAGGGCCCTTGCACCATCACCGACGATGATCCGAGGTGGGACGATTTGTGGACGGACTCCGACGACACCTCCTCGGAGAATGATGATGAAGAGTAGATTAGGTTTATTTTCTATCTTTTTTGTAGTTCGTCGTGTTAATATTTTAATTTCTGTTTGTTCTAGAATATTTTCAGTGCATTTTCTAGATCTTTAACTGTGTGCGAAACTAGGCACGCACGGTTTTGGACGCTAGAAAATCGCGCGCCTGGCGAGGGCACGTTTCTGCGCTCTATTTTACAGCACCGTTTGTCGCCTCTGGCGAAGGACGTGCTACAGATAACACGCGTTGCATCCAAGTTTTGCAGCGCGCAGATATCCAGCGCCTGCTGGAGATGCTCTTACTGGGAGAGGATGATCTGCCCATTCTATACCTCCATCCTCTACTATCAATGCAAAAAAAAACTAATTCCTCCAATCCAAATTAATATTCTCAAATTTATCTATATATATATCCGAATCTAGATAAATCTATGAACATTAATTTAGATCGGAGGAAGTAGGAAAAGATGTTTCATTTCCAAAATACAAGGGTTCTAAAAGCATCTCAAGTGGCATCACCCAAACCACGCCTAGTGTCCTAAAGACCATTTTCGTGCGCCGCGTGGCCAAATATGTTTCGTGCATACCGAACAACCGCTTGGGTCATTCACAGTCAACAGAACGAACTCAAAATTTCGTATCAGTTTATTGACTTTTTCTTTCAGCGAAATAGGGTGCAAAATTTATTTTATTCTCAACTGAGAAGTGACGCCTTGGTGTTGCTCCCCTAGGTTTTCCGGGCTTCCCCTGGTTCCGATCGAGTGAACACCGATCGGAAGGACCGCTCAGTTTAAGAACTCCCGATGGTGGAGGGATCGACGCAGATCCTGACTTCGCCATCCTTCTTCTGGATGAGGGCACAAATCTTCCCTGTTCCTGGAGTAGAGGTCGCTGAAGTCCGAGTTACCTGCCATAGACAGTAGTAGATCCCATTCCACTTTAGTAGTTGCGGAGGGGCCGGGTGGCCTAGCTTTCCTACTGGGCCGGTGGTGCCGACCGAGGTGAACACTGCCAATCTTTTAGCGGGTGGAGTGTCTTCGCCCTTGCCCTCACCCATTCTTTCTTCGGGCTGGGAGACGGAAATTTTGACCAACTCCCGATCGCGATCGCAGGTATAGGAACGCAGACTGCCTTCCCTAACCATGATTACTCCCTTAGCTTCGGGCCGAGGATCTTGAGTTGGAGGTATACATAGTTCGAGATTGCCATGAATTTGGCAAAGAAGGGCCTCCCAACCAATGCTTGGTAGGACTCCTTGAATTTTCACCACCTTCCTCCCGGTGATCATCAATTCCCCCCGACAAAAGTTCTCCTTGCTCCTGAAGGTGAGGTAAGCGTGATCCGCCCGATTGGTAAGGCCGGTGATTTCTTCTAATGTCGTTGGTTGGCATGTTGTTTGGCCCGTGAGAAGGTCGAGCTCTATGGTTGGAGGATTGGGAATTGGCAAAAGCTTTGTAGGTCCTCAGACTCTCAGCGACGACGAAGCTCATGGGCACTGATTTCCTTCTTGGAGGAGTCTTTTGAATCCTGCTAGGCTGCGTGCTCGATGTCGATCCCCGATGCGCGGCGGTGTTGTTGTGGTTGAGGTATGTTGGTGAAGATAGTTTTGACGATGCTTTCGTGCAACATAAGACAACACTCCTTCAAGTGGATCGAGCAATCTAGTTTTAGTTTTGCTTGTGATTCTTACCTTTTGTGGTTCGCTGTTGTTTTTGTTTTTGCTCTGTAAAGCTGACATCCTAGCGCGCGTGTGTAAGTTATAACTCCTAGCTGGTTTATGGCTTCCTAATTCAAAGCTTAGGTTCATTTCAAGCCGTCCATCTAAAAAATGTGGGTTTCTCCCTTTTATAAAAATATGGTGTGTCATTGGTGCACTCTAAAAAAAATCATAGAGTTCAAAGACGAAACATGGACTTTCTTCTAGGGAGGTGTCTTGAGTAAATGAAACACAAACATATGATCCTAGGTATAACTCTAGTGATTACTTTTTAATGCATATTTGACTACCCTGGTGATACTCTAGGTATCATTTGTACCAGGCCCAAAACCGGAGACACCAACCAGACAAGCCTTAGCAGTGCCACCAATCTCCGAGTACATACGGCCCGTGCTTCATGCGCTGGTATAACATCTCTGATCCGAGGTATAACTCTGGTGATTACTTTTTAATGCATATTTCACTACCTCGGTGATACTCTAGGCATCATTTGTGCCAGGCCCGAAACCGGAGACACCAACCTCCGAGTATGTACGGTCCGTGCTTCATGCGTATAACATCTCTGATCGATCTTCAGATGTCCACGACAAGCTCTGTAGTTTGGTCTAGACAAGCAACCAATTCAACTGTATACTGGGACTACATCACTCGGCAACGGATAGAAAGCTTTGATGGAGAACTCAACGCGAACACCTTCAGATTATCATAACATTTTTAAGCAGTTCCCTTTCGAAACTACAGCAACTAAAAAGAAATGTAAGCTAATCAGCACAGGTAGAGCTGCAAGAGTTCTGAAGCAAACTAATAAAAGTGCACGAGAAATAACAGGGCCTGATAACCCAGGTAAAGTAATCGGTACAAGTAGCTGCAAGAGTTCTGAAGCAAATTAAACGGCACAAGAAATATCAGGGTCTGATAACACAGGTCCAAGTACTCATATTGCCAACACGACACTTTTCCGACAGGTGAAACCAAAATAGGAAGTCCCAAATAGTAGATCAAATGCAGCAGCTATCAGCCTTGTCGCAGCATGCGAATGATCCTTGGTGTGAAAATAATCAGATCCTTCAACAGCCCAAATTCTCCCACCTCTCAAAGCTGAAATCTACACAGAATTGAAGCTCAATTAATTCATAGGGTTCATATGGAGAAATGAGGTGATGGAGCACCA
This sequence comes from Avena sativa, assembly GCA_916181665.1. Classification (NCBI taxonomy): domain Eukaryota; kingdom Viridiplantae; phylum Streptophyta; class Magnoliopsida; order Poales; family Poaceae; genus Avena; species Avena sativa. The sequence continues at coordinate 448,512,032 of OV702295.1, read as the reverse complement.
TTACATAAATCTGGCGTGTAGGGGGACGGGATTGGAAGAAGTATTACTAATTGACCCTAATCATCAAAAATAAAACCTAACAACATGCTCTCTTGTGAATGCTAGATACGAGTTAATAGCATAGAACCACCACTTTAGTAGCTAAATTTACTATTTGGTACCACTTTACGTTTTTGCTACCAAAATCTACCACTTTTTGTCGTCGGTTGTCTCCGAAAACACCAATTCGCGTCTAAACACGAATTGACGCTGGTGCTGATAGCCCGGGCCCACCGTCAGTGCTGACGTGCCACCCCGGTTGACGTCTCCCGGCACGCCCGTTACAGCCGTTAACGGCGCGCGGGTCCCACCGCCGCCCACCGTTTTGTCGGAAGGAAAGGGGTGGTTCGTTTAGGTTTTCGGTCAGTTCCTCCCTCCCAACTCCAGTACCGGTGATGGCGGCGGCGACCCCCGGCGATGACGGTGGCGCTGGCGGATGTAGCGGAGGCGCAGAGAGCTCCGCGCGCATACCCCCTTCTGGTTCGTCTGTGGGGTGCGGTGGCGCGCTGCGCGGGATGGCTTCAGCGACGGCAGATTCGGGGTCGTCTATGCGAGCGGTGGCGGCAATGTCGCCGGAGGAAAGGTCGGCTACTGCTCTGGCGCGGGCTGTGATCTCTTCGCCCTCGAAAAGCAGCCACCGTTGGGGCTTTCTCCTTCGGCGGCGCTGTAGAGTAAGTTCCCCATCTCTGTACATTCCTCTGCAATTTAGGATATTTAGGAAATTTAGTTGTTGCAGATCTTTGTAGATGGAATTTAGGAAATTTAGTTCAGTAGTGTAGCTGAATTTAGGAAGATAATTAGGTTCAGTACCAATTAAATAAAACTTTAGCTCCTCTGCACAGAGATGACCCTTAACTGAATTTTAATTATCTGACATTAGTTGAATTTAGTAGTGCAGTTGGATTTTAGTTATCTGAAATTAGTTGACATACACCAAGTTGTCCTCAGTAGTGTAGTTGAATTTATGGGCTGTTTGGTTCAGTGGCTATCCAGTGGATGACAAGGGATATTCATTTTTTTGTGATTATCCAGTGTTTGGTTTAGAGGGTGGAGGGGATATGGATAACCACTTTTGGCTTAAAATGGTGGTTGAGCATATCCCACAAAAAGAGCTGGATGAGCTCAACCACTTTTGGATAGCTCCTCCGAAGTGTTTTCCTGTTTGTAGATTTTGACTGGCTATCCCTAACCACTTTTTCCCAACTTTAGCCAAACACAAATAATGGCTACCCCTAACTAGCTGGTTGGGGATATCCTCGTCCCCTGAATAACATCCTCTAAACCAAACAGCTCCTTAGTACTCCCTCCGGCCCGAATTACTGTTCGTGGCTATCATTTTGTAAAAAGGCCCTTGAGGAATTCCCGACCGAACATCGGGTCCTTCTCCACTCATGTCATCTCCTTCCCCATTCCCGTCGCCGCCCTCTCCCTCGCCGCCTGCTCCGCCGCACCCTCGCTGGCCACCATGCCCTCGCCCATGCTGCCTGCTCCACTGCTCTCTCTCCGGTGAACTCCCTCCGCCCTCACCGACCAACCAGAACACGCCAAGGAGGGGGATCAAAACAAAAGGGGTCCCTTTTCCTGCCAAGCTCCCGACTTGTAAGCTCCCTACCAGAACACAGCACAAGCTCCACTCCACTCCGTACAATCTTTTTCCTCCAATCCCCCTATTTCCCCTCTTGCTCTTTAATTCGATTCCGGATGCCTCTTTTTGTCCTCCTTTTGTCAAATTCCTCAGAGAAGCTCGGCTGCCAGGTCACATCGGTGTCGTTGGGCGTCCACTCACCATGGCCACTGTACCAAAGCAGATTTCCAGATCCTCCTTCTAGACGACATCAGCCGTGAGATGTGTCGTTGATCCGTAAACCCCTCACCCTGAGCGCTCTATAGAGTATTGGTTCCTGTTCTGTTCCATCGCATGAGGTAAATTGAGTGCTCTACAGAGTATTAGTTCCTGTTCTGTTCTACAGAGTATTGAGTGCTCTACAAACCCTCTATGTGCTCTCTCAATTCATAGTGCCAGCTGATTTTGTTCCGTTAATTTATCTTCTTCCTGTATGACCAGTTTGGGAATCCTACCTGATTGAAATGTTCATATAGTTCAGACTTTTCAGTTAACATGATTTCTACCTCTGTGAAATTTCATTATCTGAGCAATTTTTAGTTCAATCATTAGATGAGAAATTTGGAGCATTCAATTCTATTGTCTACTGAATTTTGGAATACCAGACTTGATGAGCTTTAACTAGTATAGCCATTCTGTAAGGTTCAAACAAGTATAGCCTATATGTACCAGTACCATAATGCTTGTTTGCAATAGAGTACAGTCTGATTAGAGTAACAAAGTACTGGGTATAGTTTGATTGGAGTAACAGAGTATAATTTTGGAATGGAAAACAGGAGTCCATGATTTAGAAGCTTTCTGTGGGTTTATTTCTTCATGGTAATCAAGTCTAAGAAGATGCAAAAATAAACTATATCCCATGCTGGACTTTGCAAGTAACTGGTCTACTCAGAAATACATCTTAAGAGTTGCATAAATTAGGATGGCTCACAAATACTGTCTTCTAAATTGACAATAATGATATTTCTATGCAGTCTGCAATCGGCTCTGTGGTAGCTACTGCAGACCAGGCTTTTATCCGCTGCGCAGAGAAGGTTCTTGAAATGATTTGTGTGCACGAACTAGCGCTACTGAGGTTGCTGGGATAGTAGCAATGGCAGTAGGCAAAACCAGAATGGAAGCGATATTGCCTCCTTTTATTGAGGCTGCTATTACTCATGTTTTTTTCGCAACATTGCTGCGATTCTGAATGGTAATTTCACACAGGTAACAATTAAAGTCATAATTTTGTCATCTTTTGTTCTTCCTACTACTACTACTATTCAGGACACTTCTATATTTCACAACTATATTTTCCTACAGCTGCTGCTATTCAGGCCACTGATTTCAGACATTTGCTCTTGTACTAGATAGTAGATCAATACGCCATGCTACTAGAATAGGAATCTAAAATTACAGTACTATCTACTCTTGTCCAGTACCTTCTCTAGGTTTTGAGAATTAATTGGGCTTTAGTCTAATGATGTCTTGCCTCTATCACTTTTTTCTGAACTATATTCTGTGCCATAGAATCTGAACCTTTTCGTTTAATTACTTTTCTGAACTGCAGATCTGCTTTCTGTTTATTATTCCATATATGGATTATATCTTACTAGGTGTGACATGGATTTATTTGCTTACTCTGATTTAGTTTGGGGCCTGAATTTCTCATTCGCTTTCAGTGTAGTAAAGTACTACTCATGATCTTAGCAGTACTACTCCTTTATTTTCTTAAAAGCATGTCGATTCTGAGTGTAGTGCACAAGTGGACACACATAGTACACACATGAATATATATTGTGTCAATTACAGCACAAATGGACACACATAGTACACAATTACAACACAAGTGGACACACATAGATTCTCCTTTTGACTAGCTTGAGCTTCTCCATCAGTAACTAGCTGAGCTTCTCCACCAGTGACTAGCTTGAGATTCTCCATCAGTGACTAGTTTGAGCTTCTCCATCAGTGTCCACCTGAGCTTCTCCATCAGTGACCACCCGAGCTTCTCCACCAGTGACCACCCGATCAACTTTAACTTAGCACTCCCTTTTCAGCAGACCTATAAACATGAACATTTCCTGGACATTTCCTATATTTGAACATTTCCTGTATGCCTAAGTTTATGGCAAGTGCCTGAACATTTTGTCCATGTTTATTGCATTCTGGAACATTTCAGAACATTTCCTGTATGCAGGTGTATGGCAAGTGTATACCTGAAAGCATGTGGAGAGGCCGGTGATCCCAGCGTTGAGGAGGTGGATAGGGCGCTGGTCGAACTCGTCGATACAATGGCGATGGTGACGAGCACCACTCTATCCTCTCCTCAGTCTCGCTGGAGTGGAGCGGCAGACGGCTATCGAGCGGCGCGGCGGAGCAGCAAGACTGTTCTGCACGAGTCCGAGCACCTCAAGGCTTGCGCAACAGCGGACGACTGCGGAGCCACGGGAGCGCGCGGACGGACGCGGAGGCCGGTGGCGCGGCGAAGCTATTCTACGCGAGCCCGAGCGAGGCTGGCGCAACCGCGGACAGACGCGGAGGCCGGCGGAGGACGCGGACTGCTGGAGCCTCCACGTTCGGTCACGGACGCCGGCTGAGGACGCGGAGCTTCTGGAGGCCGGCGGTCAGATGCGAGGATGCGGAGCTGCTGGAGCCCGCGACCAGACGTGGAGGCTACACTTGGATTCGATTGGGCAATGCAGATGGTGCTAGGCCGGCTGAGGACGCGCTGGAGGCCGGCGGACGGACGCGGAGCTGCTGGAGCCTGCGACCGAACGCGGTGGCTGCAGGTTGGATTCGAGCGGGCGGTGCGGATGGTGCTGGGGTGCGGATTTTGCATGCGAGATCGTTCGTGCTGTGTGCGCGAGGTCGATCGGATGCGGGGGACAATGGGGACGATCAGCTGTCTCGGGAATTTTGAATTTTGATTGAGGACTAGGAACAAGAAGAATTAAATGACCGGGTACTTTTTTGCAAAACCAACTTCCTAATAGAGCTGCGAACAGTAATTCGGGCCGGAGGGAGTAGCTACAATTCAGTGCCTTCTTCATGTTGCAGAGCAGTGTAACTCAATTTTTAGCATCATATATTAACATTAATTTAATTTTGACAGTCTAGATGATGTTGTCTGGGAGATTAGATTCAACTTTCCTGGTGAGGACAACTTGGAAAGAACCTTATGCAGATCAGACATAACTAAGCTCAATTTGCTAGCTTTGATAGAAGCTCATAGTTATGGGATAAGAGACAGCATGTACTATGTTAAAGAGAAGGGAAAAGGCAAGAATGGAATGGAGTTAATTGACTGCATGACCCAAGTAAATGACATGCTTAACATGTATGAGAAGGAGGAGGTGTTGAATATCACTGTACTCAAGAAGGATGCTGTTTGGCCATCATATCTTAACACTGCTGATGTAGAGGCAGAAATACTGACTGGTCCTGTGAGGTTTTCAGTTGACAGTGAAGGAGTCAGTTACATATCAGGTGATGATACTGACATTGTTCCTGTAGCTGTAGACTACTCAGATGTGTTGTTCTTGGGGACACAACAGAGCTCCAATTTTCAGAAAAGAAAGGAAATTATCCCTGTTGATGTGGTGTCAGATGATGAGGATTTCTTCTATCCTTGTCAGGTTGACCCTGAGGAGCACAACATGAAAGTCAGAGAGGAACTAGAGCTGATACAGAAACTGAAGAGAAAGAAAAAGGAGAAAGAGCCAGACTCTGAGTATACAGACATCCTCAATAATATGGAGCAACAGAAGAAGCACATAGATGACCCTTATCTGCACTTTGAAGGGGATACTGATGTGGAGGAAATTTATGAGCCAGAAGAAGTTGACAGTGATACTGATGGTGAGGACATTCAAGAACCAGATTATTTCCTCCCTAAAAAATTGAAGCCATCCAGGCCAGGACCTACTAGTAGAGCTCACCATGAGTTGGAGGAACCAGAAATGGCAGATTTTTTACCATCTAGTGATGAGGACAGCAGCCCAACAGATGTGGGAGATAGTGATGATGATGACAGTGTACCTAAATTCAAACTACAGTCTGGCAGGAAGAGGAACTTAAAGAAGTTGAAGAAAAGGATGTGGTATGATCCAGATAGGGCTGACCCTCATGGTCAATTCTGCATTAAGTTATGCTTCAAAGATGTGTACCAATTCAGAACAGCACTTAGGAGTTTCCACATTGCCCAGCTCAGGAACTTCCATTATCACAGGAATTGTAGTGATAGAATAATTGTTTGGTGCACTGAACAAGGCAAGAAACAAGGTTGTAAATTCTTTCTCACAGCTTCCAAGGTTGCCCATGAGAAGACCTTTTGCATAAGGAAGTTAATGCCCCAACATACATGCATACCTCATGGTGAGAACACAAAAGTAACAATTGGTTGGCTTGCTGCCCAATCTGAGCAAGCAATTAGAACTGACCCTAATACCTGTGTTAATACACTGATTGACAATGCCAAACAGAAGTATGGAGTGGAAGTGCCAAAGAGCAAAGCATACAGAGCTAGGAAGAAGGCATTTGTTGCTATCATGGGAGATCAGAAGGCACAGTATACCAGGATTAGGGATTATTTGCAGGCTATTCTAGATACAAAACCAGGTAGTAGATGTATTGTGACAACAAAACAGCTAGTTGAGCACCCTAGCACAAACCCAAGGTTCCATGGGCTCTTCATCTATTTTAATGCTTCTCTTCAGGGTTTTCTAAATGGTTGTAGGCCATTCATAGGTATGTGCACATTCATTGGTATATTTTGTTTTGATGTAGACCATTCTTAGATATGTGTCCATTCATTTTTTTATTTTGTTGTAGGGGTAGATGGTTGTTTTATCAAACTGGCTACAGGACAACAGATCCTGGCTGCAACAGGTAGGGATGGGAACAACAATATTTCCCCATTGCATTTGGTGTAGTTGATAAGGAGGAAACAACAAGTTGGTTGTGGTTCTTGACACAGTTAAGGTATTGTATTGGTGAGTCTGGCAAGTTTGGAACATACACCATTATCTCAGATAGGCAAAAGGTTTGTACACATTGTTAAGTATTTTTGGTCTCACATAAGTATTTGTAGTAATATTTTCCCTTACTAATTAAGATTCATTTTGTCACTTGGTTAGGGACTTCTCAAAGCCATCTCTCAAGTTTTTCCAAACTCACCTCAAAGGTACTGTCTTAGGCATATTTATGCTAACTTCCAGTCAGCTGGTTTTAGAGGCACTGAGTTGAAGAAGCACATGGATGCTGCTAGCTACTCCTACACAAAGAATGGATTTGATCTGGCAATGGCTGCTCTAAAAGCTGATTGTGAGGATGCATACAATTGGCTGGTGAAGATACCACATGAGGCTTGGGCCAGGCATCTGTTTGATACCACATGCAAAACTAATCTAGTTGTCAACAACATCAGTGAGGTGTTTAACAGAATGATTCTTAATGTGAGGAACAATCCAATTAGGACAATGCTTGAAGGTATAAGGGACAAGCTGATGGTCAAGTATAGTGGTACAAGACATAAGGTAGAGGCAAGCAGATGGGAGGTCACTCCATTCTACTGTGAAAAATTAGAGGAGTCCAAAAGATGGTCAAGAGAATGCACAACCAAACTCTGTGAAGTTGGACTGTGGCAAGTGAGCAGCAAAAGTGGCAGAGTGCTTGAAGTTAACTTGAACAATAGGACATGTACTTGTAGGAAGTGGGATCTCACTGGCATTCCTTGCAATCATGTTGTGGCAGCAATCATGAAACTACAACAGCATCCAGAAGACTATGTTGATGACTTCTACAAGAAATCTGTGTACAAGAAAGCCTACAACTACACCATATACCCAGTACCTGGACCTGCTGATTGGAATAAGACAGATACACCTGATATTGACCCACCTGTGTTCAGAGATAAACCTGGGAGAAAACAAACTGCAAGGAGGAAAGGCCAATTTGAGGTGCCAGCACCTAGAGATTCATCTAGGATAGGCTCTATCACTTGCAGCAACTGCAAGCTAGTAGGGCACATGTTCACTAGCTGTAATGTGCCATTGAGGCCTGGGATACAAGTAAGGAAAGATAGTCACTAGGTAATGCAAAACTCTTTGACCACAATTTGTATTTGATTACATTAAAGTCTTAAACTAATTTAGTATGTTTCTCCTACAGCCCACCAGGCACAACCATGGTGAGGAGAGATCTGGTACTACCAGTACAACAGCAAAACATGCAGCTTCAACACCTACAGCACCAAGGGTTCCTACTCCTACACCTGCAGCACCAAGGGCTCCCACTACAACACCTACTACTACAAGGGCTCCAACTCCAACAAGGACTGCACCAAGGGCTCCCACTACAACACATACAGCAAGTGCAGCAACAGGAAGTGGTTCTATAACCAGGCCCTTCATTGCACCTAGGTCTGCAGGTGATTCAATTGGTAAAAGGCAACCAAAGCTAACATCTAGGATGAAGGGCTATTTGAGTGCCGGTAAGCACAGTAGCTACAAGAAGGACAAGAAGAGTGATGGTTCAAAAGATTTGAGTGAGTGCTCCAAGAAAGCAGAATGAGCATTCTGTTTATTCAGGCATTTGTGTGTTTGCACCACTGTGTGGCTTTGTGTTAAACTACTTGAGTACTGTCTTTGTTTGGCATGATTGTGTGGCTATGTGCTGAACTACTTTAGTATTCTGTGTTTGCAAGTCTAAGACTAAGTATGTGTATATTTGTGACAATATTTGTGGACTACTTTAGTATGCTACATTTAATGGTGATCTACAAAGGTTGTCGAGACCCCTCGGGGATTCTCGACAACCCTAATGTATTATTTAATGGTGATCTACAAAGGTTGTCGAGACCCCTCGGGGGTTCTCGACAACCCTTTTTTTGGACTAACCTAGATATTCACCAACATTAATGCAATGCTCATCAACATTCAGAGAGATTAATCAAAGTCAATAGAATGCCCATCAATATTCAGAGAGATTAATCAAACTCAATAGGTTGCCCATCAATATTCAGAGAGATTAATCAAACTCAATTGGTTGCCCATCAATATTCAGAGAGATTAATCAAACTCAATATTCAGAGAGATTAATACAATGCTCATCAACATTCAGAGACATTACAACTCTAAAATCCAACATACAGGTTCAACAAACAGGTTCAACATACAGGTTCAACAAACAGGTTTAACATACATTACCACTCTAAAATGTTCAAATACACAAATACAAAACTAGATCACTCATCACATATTTGTTTAATTTTCTTTAGCTTCTCCTTCAGACCATCACTGTGTTTGAACATATCAAAGACAGTGCGCTCCAACTTCTTCTTTTCTTCCTTTAGGCCATCTCTTTCCAGCACAATCTTCTTGTTTTCTTCCTTTAGGCCATCTATTTCAACCCGCAACTTGTTCTTCTGACCCTTAAACACATCTGCCTGGGATCTCATCACTTTCTTCATTTCTTCCTTAGCATTCTTGAGCACCTCAACTTCATTCTTCAAAAGTTCTATATGCTTTTCCATCTGGCCAACATCCTTAATCTCACTATCCTTACTGTAAATCCTGGCCAAATTTTCTGCTACATATTTCTTCTCAGTGGTCCCAATCCAGCTGCGAGTATCAGCTAATAGACATGCATGTTTCCTCTCCAATTTGTCCTTCTCTTCAATTAGATCCTTCAGCATCTTGGCACTTTCATACCTCTCATCAATCCTAGTAGAATTGCACTCATTGTACATTGTCCAGAGCTTACCCAGGGCATTCTGTAGTGTGTCAGGCCACTCTCCATCTACCCAAGACTGGAAGCCACAGTTGAACACTTGCTACTCATCAAAAATTTAATGCAATAAGTTGTAAGAAGCAAAAAATATATAAAGTATAGCTAATTGGTTACACTACACATTAACTATCAAGGTTCTAAATAAATGAACTGTCCTAGTACTAAAATCTACACTAAATATATTAACTGTCCTGGCACTACAATGTACACCAAATAAATTAACTGTCCTAGTACTACAATCTGCACTAAATATATTAACTGTCCTGGCACTACAATGTACACTAAATAAATTAACTGTCCTAGTACTAAATAAATAAACTGTCCTAGTACTACAATCTACACTAAATATATTAACTGTCCTGTACACTACAATGTACACTAAATAAATTATCTGTCCTAGTACTAAATAAATGAACTGTCCTAGTACTACCATCTACACTAAATAAATTATCTGTCCTAGTACTACCATGTAAACTAAATAAATTGGTACAATAATATGAGTCATTTAGAATATTAACTAAATTATCTGACTCTATATATTGGAGGAGCACCTGAACTGCATTATACTCTAAAGATCTGCATTTCAATTATAACTAAAAATGGCAACAACATCATAAATTCAGAATACTAACTTACATTCTCAATTTGACATAGGTAGAATTTCCTCCCTATGTCTGTTCCTTCAAAAGCTACACACTTGCGCGGCTCGAGTTTGTGGCAGCGGCAGAGATCATTGCACCCAACCGCTATGCCACAAAAAGAAGGGTCATCCATGGTTTCAGGAGCAAAGTCGAGCGCGGTGAGGTCCTAAAAGGGAGTTAAATCAACTTAGCTGGAGCTAAATCGAACAAATTACACAATACAGCTAGGAATCCTAACCCTAAATCCATGGTCTGAATAGTGCTTACCCCTAAACCGGTGGTGCTCGACGAAGAGCCGTCGTGCCAGCTGGGCATGGCGAACGGGCGGCGCGAACGGACGGAGAGACCGGGTTGTGGGGGCGGCGACAAGGGACGGCGGCGGCGGCACGTACGGGCGGCGGCCTTCTGAGCGGCAGCGACAGCAGGGCGTGAGTGAGCTCGGGGTCACGAACCGTGCACCTTATCCACGGTGGGCGGCCGTGGGGCCCACACGCCGTTAACGGCTGTAATGGGCGTGCCGGGAGACGTCAACCGGGGTGCCACGTCAGCACTGACGGTGGGCTCGGGCTGTCAGCACCAGCGTCAATTCGTGTTTAGACGCGAATTGGTGTTTTCGGAGACAACCAACGACAAAAGTGGTAGATTTTGGTAGCAAAAACGTAAAGTGATACCAAATAGTAATTTTAGCTACTAAAGTGGTGGTTTTATGCTATTAACTCGCTAGATACTGATAGAAAATGTAAATCTCAGGTGAACCAGATGCAGAATTCAGTACAAACTAAAATAAGACACACACAAATGACGGAACAAACTAAAACACAACGTTCGGCACTAATTTCCATTGATATATGTTAGCAATAATCTTGCCCTAGTGATATTGAGTCTAATTAGGTAAGGTATCTTAGTATTAGTAGTGCATGTATCCACCTAAGTCTACCAAGATGAGTCAGAGTTACGTTCCAAGTACTGATCGGTTTAGAGTCCGAGCTGTACTAGGAGGTCATGTACATGTAGTCTAGTCATGTTCTAGTCTGAATAGGGTTGGAACTAGCTAGTTTGGTTTGAGTCGGTTATGTGTTGCCTGGCCGTGTATATATACACACCAGGGTCTAAGCTTGTACCGTGTGAAGTTGAGAAGAAAATAAAGAAAAAGAATGGACACGACACGTGCCCTTGGCCATAAGATTTTTTGAGCATGCTTGATTGTCTAGTTTGATGTAGTCGATCCGTGAGAATTCCAACAATTGGTATCAGAGCGAGGTCAAGGATTTGAAGCCGCGCTTGCCCCGGGGAGGCGACCCTTCTAGCGCCTCGGGGCGGGCGAGCGTCGTTAGGCGGGCGACCAGATGGAGACGGCGAGCATGCTGTCATCGGTGAGGCGGAGGGCGATCGTCGTTCGGCGAGGCGACAAGGAGGAGTCGGCGAGTGAGTCGTGGTCAGCAAGGTTGCGGGCATCGTCGATGGGAGCGCGTCAAGTTCTTCGGGGGAGGTGGATGTTTGTTGATGGGAGCGGTGGTGCCGAGGAGCGGCGCCGGAAGGCTCATCAAGATCGTCATCTAGGGAGTGCGACTCAAGAAGTCAAGTGTGTGCACGTTTGCACGTGTGGTCAGTGTTGTGTCGGTGTGTCCTGGTTGTGTCCAAGTGCTCGTCCCTGTAAAGATCTGTTGCAGCTGGAGCGCGTCACAGTTGAGGTGTGCACGGTGTTCCATCAAGTTGTGTCCGTGTCCTCGTGGAGCGTCTTGACTGCGGTCAATATGGGTTCGGTGCGATGCCGAAGGCGGACGGTGCTAGGAGAAAGTACCGTAAAGCGAAGAGGTGTGCGAGCAGTAGAAGGAGAAACTACTGAAGCAAGTAAAAGAGAAGTATTGTGCGAACTGAGTGCAAGGACCGCAATAGCGCTGGCACATATGTGCGGACCGAGTGTGGGGGGCCGAGCAATGGCGGTGGCACAACATGGCAAAGCAAGAGAGGTGCAATGCATGTTGCCTGCGTGGTCATACTGACTGTACGAGCATAACAAAGAAGACGATAAAGAGGTGACGTGAAGCTGCGGTGAGTCAAGATTGGGAGGATCACGAGGAGACAAAGAGTCAAGATTAAAAGGAGATTGTTAGCAATAATCTTGCCCTAGTGGTGTTGAGTCTAATTAGGTAAGGTATCTTGGTATTAGTAGTGCATGCATGCACCCAAGTCTACCAAGATGAGTCAGAGTTACGTTCCAAGTACTGATCGGTTTAGAGTCCGAGCTGTACTAGGAGGTCATGTACGTGTAGCCTAGTCATGTTCTAGTCTCAATAGGATTGGAACTAGCTAGTTTGGTTTGAGTCGGTTATGTGTTGCCTGGCCGTGTATATATACACACCAGGGTCTAAATTTGTATCGTGTGAAGTTGAGAAGAAAAAAAGAAAAAAAATGGGCACGACACGTGCCCTTGGCCATAAGATTTTTTGAGCATGCTTGATTGTCTAGTTTGATGTAGTCGATCCGTGGGAATTCCAACAATATATACTTATGAAAACCAACAAAATTTCCATATAGTGAAATGGTTTACAAGATAAACTTATGTGTCTGGTTTAATGTATCAAATCCAAAAAAATCTGAAATTTTTAACTTTAACCAAGTCTAAAGCAATAGGTGCTATGGAACCGGAGAGAGTAATCTTGAGAAACAATGTTCATAAGCACCACTACGTGACTTTGCATCGGTTGGTGCACCTGTTCTCATGATGTTAATATGTAAGTCAAATGTCTAGGAAAGGGGATTGGGAGAAGTATTACAAATTAACCCAAACAGCATGCCCTCTTACGAAAGCTAAATACTGATAGCTAATGTAGTTCTAGGAGAAATAGATGCAGAATTTAGTACAAACTAAAAACAGGCATGCCAAAATGAAGGAACTTTACCTATCTAATATCCAGTTCCCTAAAATCTATTGTTTTGGGGCAACAAAGGGATCCCCAAAACAACTCTTGTATATGGTTTTTAAGTATCTAATCTATTTTCTCTAAAAAAGGGTGTTATGGAACCAGAGCGAGTATTCATAAGAAACAACGTTAATTAACACAAGTAGTTGACTTACAGTTGCTTGGTCTGCTCGTCCTCGTGATGTTAGTTTCTAGGTCAAATGTACTGAACATCTTTACAATCTTGTAAACCCTCTCATCGACCTTCATGCATTTGATTTCAACTACATTGAGGAATTTAGATATTGCAGGTGATTGCTTTGTATGGTAACTTTCATTCATTAGCATCGTTTGTTTTCCCTCAAATAAAGAGAAACAGTGAATAAATGCATCGTTTGTTTTTCAAAGCTATTGTTTTGGGGTATCAAAGAGATCCCCAAAGCACAACTCTTGCATATTGTTTTTAAGTATCTAATCTATTTTCTCTATAAAAAATGATGTTATGGAACCATAGCGAGTATTCATAAGAAACAATGTTAATTAACACAAGTAGTTGACTTATAGTTGGTTGGTCTGCTTGTCCTCGTGATGTTAGCTTGTAGGTCAAATGTACTCAACATCTTTACAATCTTGTAAACCCTCTCATCGACCTTCATGCATTTGATTTCAACTACATTGAGGAATTTAGATATTGCAGGTGATTGCTTTGTATGGTAACTTTCGTCCATTAGCATCGTTTGGTTTCCCTGCAATAGAGAGAACCAGTGAATAAATGCATAAATCTTTAACTCTAGAAACTATCTAAATTCAAGTACCTCATTAAGTTGAAGAGTGAGATTCTCAAGAAATGGCGAGTGCTGGAGAATGGTAACTAATGCACCAAACTCAATTGTCACACACCACTCATGAGCAATAGAGTCTTTAACTTCTCAAGAGTAGGGCATGTCGACTTCCTAAACTGCAGGACATGTAGAGTAATAACCTCATATTAGAAAAATGAAATTGACAATTACTGTAAGTGTAATTAGATAAGTGCCTACACAACAAAGCTTAATAAAGTAATGAGAAGCATATATCACATAATTAGTGCTTTTACAGGTCCATAGAAATAATTGTTGAAAGCTAGCTTACAGTTCTCCTAAATTTACAACACAGGTCAATAACAATACTATTGATGATGTTGCAATAATTAGATAACATATCATTCAATAAACATGACAAACTAGTATTCAAATACAACCAACTAACTGTATCTAAATGTTTCGTCAGATCTTATGTAGTCTTTAATGGTTTCTCTTAGTGAGATGGGCAGACCGTCCAAGCCTCCTTGGATCCACAACTATGTAAACTGAACACATTGCACCTGAAGTCACTCGAAAACTAACTGACTTTCAATTCTAACTGAAAGTTCATAATTTCCTATATATGGGCAGGTAGTAGGGGCTCAGCGAGAGAGAGAATCAAGTATTTAGGTGTGTACCCTAGCAATGGGAGCAATCAACTCCAGGTGTGTTCACTAGTAGAAAAAGAGCCTTTCGTCCACCCCTTTAGTCCCGGTTGTGGTTGGACCCAGGACTAATACTCACATTAGTCCCGGTTCCAACGGAACAACCATTAGTCTCGGTTGGAGACACCAACCGGGACTAAAGGGGTTGCGGCAGGCTGCGACCGGTGCCGACCCCTTTAGTTTCGGTTCGTATCACCAACCGGGACTAAAGGCGTAACCTTTAGTCCCGGTTCGTATTACCAACCGGGACTAAGAAAATGGGCAAAAAAAATCTCAAGTTCTGCCGCGGTAGGAAAACGGGCACAAATCCTGCCGCGGCAGGACAACGGCTCTCCATCCCCCGGGAAGGAGATAGCCTTTTCTAGTTTCAAAATCATGCTAAAATATTATAAAAAAATTCAAAAATAAAATCTTTCGATCTGTAGTTATCTTAAATGATTTAGTTGTTATGAAAATTAACAAATATGAATTTCGACATAATTTGCAAAAACATATTATGAAAAATTCAAATGGCCATAACTTTTGCAATATGATATCAGAAAAATACGTACAGCCTATCAAAACATGCAGAAAAAAATTTCCTCTTCGTTTTCAACAGCCTTAGCCTGTTTTGGATTCTTTTAGATTCTTAAAATTTGAAAAGAAAAAAAGTTATTTCAAAAATTATTTTTTTAATAATTTTTTATGTCATATTTGAATTCCTCATATTTTTCTGATAATAATGGATATATTATTTGTCAAATTTCGATTTACAGATTTGAAGATATTATTTATGTCATATTAAATGAATAAATGGCAAAAAATGAATAAACTATTAATTTCAAATTTTTCATTGGAATAAAATATTATTATTACTTATTTATTGTTGTTTACTTAAATAGTTATTCATAATTTTGAAAAATAAAGACGATTGACATATTGATATGAGCTAATAGGATTGATATACTAGTCTTAATAATAAGGTATAAGAGTCCTTCACGCGAGGTGGAAGAGATGGAACGGAGAAATTAAGCGTGCTGGGGGTGGAGTAGTGATAGGATGGGCGACCGACCGGAAAGTTTGACTATAAGTGTAATTTGACCTAAGATTAAATATAGTTAGTATGAAAAATGAGAGATGTGAGAGATTAGCGAGTCAGATATTCAACTGTTCAAGAAAAAATTGAAAAAAAAAATTTTAAAAAAAATAATTCTTTTTTGAAAAAAACTCTTTAGTCTCAGTTCGTCTCGCACGCTCGCCCCGTGAGGGCCTTTTGTCCCGGTTTATGACCGAACCGGGACTAAAGGGGGAGGCCTTTAGTCCTGCCTCTCCAGTCCCGGGACTAAAGCCCTTACAGGCCGAGACTAAGGCCCGTTCTCCACTAGTGGTTGCACTTGAGAAACCTTCAAGAAGCATGTAAGCTTTCTCAAACTTTCGCAGGACGGAGAATAGTAACAGAATAGCTTGACAAATGCTGTTTGGAGCAATGGCATACACTCAAGCAGATGAGTTAAATTATAGTTGTTGTCAAGTTTCAGAGAAATGGTATTTGAGGTAGAAATACTGCAGGTCCCGTAGAAATTGCATGCGGTGATCATCAAGCGCTTTACAGAGACTTGGATGAGATCTTGGCTGCGCTAATTCCGCAAGAGGACAGCCGTAGATCCTCCAATGCTGTACAAGATGAAAGATCAAGAATCTCGTCCTCCAGAGTCACGGCTTGAAGTTCTAGCCGCTTCAAGTACGCAGAGACCATAGCCATGCCTCCGATCTTCGACCAATTGCCTATTCCGATGTGGACCGTGAGCACGTATGTGAACATGGCACCTGGACACGGCATGTCGAATCCTGCTGTCGAGCTCCGCGTCATCGACATGACAGAACTCTTCAAGAGGTGTGCGGCGATTGAGCAGCACGCGGTCCACCAGACTCTTTAACCTTGACATGCGATACCAGATGCTGAGGAGATCACCATCGGTGCCGCTGATGTGGAGGCTGTGCATGTACTTCCAATGGTGGCGCCAGCCCCTGGCGAGGAGGCTCGTCCGCACGGCCTCGTCGGCGGGGAGGAAGCCAAGCACGTGGTGGACGGCCTCATCCGGGAGGGCGCTGATCCGGTCACGGCCAAGAGGAACAACGTACTACATGATGAAAACAACATCTGCGAGTATCCCCGCGCCTGCTCACCTCCCGGCAGCTTAACAGGCCAGCGTACCGGCAGCGGAAGGGACACAGGTCACCAGAGCAGTACTACTAGGAGAGAACTCAAATAGCCAACGCTAAGTAAGGCGTCCCATTTAATCTGCTCTCTCGAATTCGGTATGCCCTCTCGTCTTCGCTAGCACAAAAAACGAGGAGACGCGCCACCGAGCGTTATAAATTTTACTAGCTGAATGTCTGTTGCCACGGCTCTAAAATAAATTATCGGAGCACACGCTAGTATGTCACTTCTGGAAAAACCATGTGTTAAAAATTAGTCATATAATATAATTTTTTTATCTTGATAAATATCCAGTCTCGTTTGCTTTTTACCGTTACTTGGGTCGGCGAGATGTACCGCAAAGAATAAGCTTATAATGTTTTTTATCTTAAATTCCTGCTAATCCACAAAAGAAAACGTCTTAGATGGATCTTTCTTTAAAAAACCTTAATTATTTGTAGTGCACTTCTTTTTCTTGCTCCATCGGGCTCTCCAAAGCTAATATATATCCAATCGATTCTAAAGAGAAGCAAAATATTATATACCTCTCGGTGTTTTTGGCAGATAAGACAATAGCTAGCAGTCCAAAGAGACCCCCATGTCGCCCACGCCTCGTGACCCGGGGGAGATAAACTCCACCGCCGTCGGGGACCCTTCACTGCCCTCCTCTCCGCTGCTACCGCTGGAGCCGGCTGCGGTGGCGGCGATCCCTGTCTCCCAAAGGGTACATGGGTCCTCTGGCCGGTGGAGCACGCTCGGTGGAGCTTGGTTGCAAGGCGGCGGCCCGGGTGGTGCCGCCGGTGTGGCTACATGGACGGCACGTGATCTAGGCGAGGGGAGATGGGGCGGTGGTTTTCCATCACCATCTAATGATTTGGCTCGCATGCTGGCCAGCCGTCTTGGGAGAAGCTGTAGGGGGCGGATCTAGATCGGCTAAGGAGAGCCTATCGCTGACCTTGTGTTGGTGCCGGCAACAACGGTGCCCCTATGGCGTTATTTGCCTTCCTGGAGGTGTCGTCGGGGAGCTCATCTTCCTCTCTCCACAGGCTTGGGCTCCCCAGGTGAAAACCTAAACTCCGGTTGTTCGGAGTGGGCGACGACGACATCTTTGTCGCTTCCCTCTTGGGAGCGTCGTCTTGGGGAGTTGATGTGTGGATATGTCGTGGCACCTCTCTTGCATCAGGGTTGGTGGATGTCGGGGCGGCGGCCCCAGAAGGTTGTCGTGCACCGAGGCGGCGGCCTCAGAAAGTGATGTGACCGTGACCCTATGGTGGAGGGTGGCGGCTCTCATGGCTTGAGTGGCAACTCCGAGTCGCTACTTGGGGGGGGGGGGTGTCGGCTCGGTCGATGCATCCTTGCGGTGACCCAGCATACCACTGCATGATGTAGTATACTATAGTCGTTGACATAACACCAATGAAACACCGTTCACTAGTATTACATCCCTCAGAGTGGTACAACAGAAACACAGCAGGTCCAAGACATGACTATAGATTACAACTCGACTCTTTACAAAAGATCTAGAGAACACTCTAGGTTAAAGACAGAGAAAGAACTTCTTACAAAGAAGAACCAGAAATAATAACTCAGAACTATCTAGTAACTAAGACTAGTATCTAAACTATTTGGCTTGCCATTGCTGCTATTGCAATGCTCTACAGAAGTAGGTTTTATGGCTAGAGAATCTACTCCTATCTACTTAAGAACTTTGTCTACACTTTGGCTGGTGTATATGTTGACTTCATTGACTCTGTTGATGAACTTGAGCTGTCGATGATGGTTTCTTGAGCAGAAATTGACGTTGACGTCGTCTTCAATGGCTTAGAACCTAGCAAGGGTTAAGAAGGTACGGTTGAGTACAAACGTACTCAGCAAGTTCACTAAAAATAGTGTATGATGCACTATCTCTACAGCCACAGACCATAGGTCGTAGGCAATGCAGGTTTTCATAAACATTTCTTCAAAGGTTGCTTTTATTCTGAAAACTATGCCCGACAGCCTTCACAGGTTGACCAGAACCTTCGTGGGGTTCCTTTCCTGCCGCGTTCCTAGATCCTTCCCGAAACAGGGAGGAACATGTCACAATTATTACACTCTGCAGAGGTGTGTCACTTTTTTCACAAGAGACCTTAGCTTTGTTGCACATCTGAGTTGCATTCTTGTCCACACTTCCTTGGTGTGGGGCCCACTCTAAGATCCAAGCCAGTACTGCCCTCTCCGCGACCCCGCATGAAGACACGATCCCCCGAGACGGACTACCACAGTTACTCTTTGGGTAGCCTCTCAGAGACTCTATAAGCAGCTCTGTCTAGGATCCACCACCAGCTATGGTGAGCTTACACCAAGACATCTATGCACAGATAATCTAGAGACCTAGCTCGCGGGAAACTAAGGGGTCCCACCCATGCTGGATTCTAACCTACAAGAATCAACAGCCTCACGATAAGGTCATCCGTCCATGCCAAAGGAAGAAGATACATCTGACTTCTCCGTCCCATTCCAAATATCATGGTTGATGCGTAATATACGGTGCTAGAATCACTGGCGATATTGGTTGTTAAGTCCTAGATGATACATTACTGTACAATGGCGTTTCCATTGCCAGTTATGATAGATTAGCTGATCACCCTGGATCAGTAACCGATATTCCAGTTAATTGTGAAAATAGTGTTTTCGACCTTTTTTGAAATCCAGGTGATGACACAGTTGAGTTATAAGCATAGAAAATAATCAAAGGACATGAGCAAGTTGTGAACTTTCCTTTTGTGATTACAAGATTATGCACTCACGGTCTCCAGACACTAGAAGATCTAAATTCTATAAATAACATCATTGGTCCGGTATGGACTAATGTTTAAAGAAGCAAGATGCAACGATGCATAAATAATGTAATGTAATTTGATAAACACGGATTCCCCAGAATAGTCGTATATGATCTAGGGTTTGGAGTTTGTGATGAGTTCTTAGGAATGTGTTGCACTTTCATACCAGTTTCACACTTGTCTTATTAAGGCTTGTGAGAATGTGTGAAACAATATGTAAACACAACAAGTAACATATAGTACTAAAGCACTCAACTGGGTCATGGTATCTGAAATATTTCTTAAGAAAGATTAAGAATCAATTAGAGCTTTTAAAGAAGTGTTCAAGGATCAATTTTAATGTTTCTTAAAAGAATAACTTTTTGAGGAAAATATTACTTTACAAAGTAAAAAGTATTTAAACTTAAGGCTAACACTTTAAGGTTTTCTTATTAGCTAAGACTATTAAAGAGGAAAACATTACTACATTAAACAATCATAGCATAAGTGGTGGAGATTTACATGTTTTGAACAAGGCACCACATTATAGATGGTTGACTTCTTAACATTCCACAAAGTTAGAATTTAAGTATTATTACTTGAATGAGGTGGTGTTTTATTAAAGTTATAAGTGAATAGACTTACTTTCTCATTAATGCTTACCTATTATAAGCATAGATAAGGCATTACTTAAACTACTTAAAAACTTGGTTTAAACCATTGAATAGTTTTCCCAACTTGTAAAAGAATTGGTAGTTAATCTCTTGATGATATAATAGATGCATAATATCTTTTTGATAAGAAATATACTACTTTGATGATTTTATAATGGACAAAATTAGAATACATTTAATTTTAATTCATCAAACATTAATTGAACTTGTTATTACATTTTTAAACTTTAAACAAATAATGCTAAAGGCAATAGTAAATATTTATATATTTTTAAGGAATTAAAATAAAAGAAAAGGGTTTAAACAAGATTTATTAGACATTTACCTTTTATTTAACCTCAATTATGAAATACCATATTTTTAAAGTATAGATTATATTATTTCTGAGCATTTTGGTATATTATAAATATTTTTATGACTTATAAATAATAAGATATGATTTTTATAAGTTTTATTACTTTATAACACTTAATAAATAATAAATATTAGTTAAGTGATAGAAAAAAGGTATAAAATAAATTTATAAGTCTTTATTTTGTTTTTCTAAGATTTTTGATATATTATATTTATTTTCATGAATTTTAAATAATAGAATATATATATTAGGATTTATCCCTAATAGATTATTTACCAATAAATACTAATGATTTTATTTAAGTTGGAAAATAAAGTATGGTAATAGGTTTATTTTATAGAATTTATTTTTCTGAACATTTTGATATATTATATGTATTTTTTGAATTACAAAACAAAAGTTATTCAAGTTATAAGATTTAATCATTTTCTTGATTTCTAAAAAAATATTTATAATCAAATTTATAATATTTAGCCTATTTCCTAAACAGGAATTACTTTTGATACCAGTACCTACCCTAGCCACACACACTGACCCGTGGGCCATTGGCCACGTCGGTAGCCATGTGGGCATGGAACAGTCAAACCCACGACGTGGCAAGGTGGTGACGCGGATCTGACGTCGTGGTGACATTATCTCGCCAGATATGGTCGGACGGTGAACGGTGGTGATGATTGGGAGGGTTTTGGCA
Organism: Avena sativa; assembly: GCA_916181665.1. Taxonomy (NCBI): domain Eukaryota; kingdom Viridiplantae; phylum Streptophyta; class Magnoliopsida; order Poales; family Poaceae; genus Avena; species Avena sativa. The sequence continues at coordinate 448,490,848 of OV702295.1, read as the reverse complement.
GGTTCGGTTGGGTTGATTCGAAAGAGGAGAGCGAGGCGAACCATCTGGTGACGGCGCCGCTACGATATGGTCACCGGAACAACGACACCGACGACAACTGGCGGCGGTGAACGGCGGCGCTCGATGCAACGGCAATACATCACATGAGGAACAGATCTAAGAGGTGCAAGGGATTCAGCAGCTTACCGTTGACGCGCTGGTGGCCTCGGGTGAAGCAGTGGAGGACGGAGACGGCGACACGGTCTCGGCGACGCTCGACCGGAGCTCGGGAAGAAGCAGCTGCGGGGCTTGATTTCGAGAAACCCCGGTTCAATTCCTCCAGCTATTCGATGCAGAAGAATACGGCGGTGCTCCGATCTTATTCACCGGGCATAGGAAAGACAGGAGCGATAGCGATTTGAGGTGGATGTGAAGCTAGGGTTTCCACCCCTTTCTCTAGAGAGGAGAAGAGCAAACGCGAGGGAGAGAGTGAAGGGATGAGGATGGGCAGAGGGACTCCGTGGCATTCTTATCCTCCTCCCAAGCGACGGCGGCCATCACAGCGGTCGATTTCTGCTGACGGCGGCGAATGATCATCAGCGAGCACACGCAGCTGCCTGTGTGCGTGGGGATGACAACGACGATCCTTTTGCAGAAAACCCCCTAATGTTTCTATGAATTAACCCGTGGTCCATCTGTGGTCCTACCTGTCAGTGAGAGAGAGAGGGAACTTGGGCTGCTGTTGTTGGGCCTTGACAAAGTGTGCGGTTGATTGTTGCTGTTACTCGCGTGCGATGGGTTAAAGAATGGGCCATGGGCTAGAACGACTACGGCCTGGTTTTGCTGGCAGTTCTTTTTTTGTTTATTCTGTTTCTTTTTTCTATTTTACCATTTCCTTTCCAATTTGATGTCTACAAGAGTTTTAAAATGTCCAGAAATTTTGTAAGTCATGGTTATCTGATAGAGGTTAATTATAACCAATTCGTTTATATTTCTTGTTGTGTATACACAATGTGTTATTATATGAAGGGCACTTTTATTTAGTAAAGTAAATATAGATTTGGGTTTTACTCTTTATAATAATATCTGTTAAAATGACTTTCACTTCCACTAAAAGAATGTAATGGTTATGGTTTAAGATGGATATTTATGTATACAAAATCTTATTAATACTTAACCTCATAAAGGAATCATATATATATATATATACATTAATAAGGTAAATATCTCTGTGGTTCATAATAGAGTAATATAAGTTTCATGGTCCTCCATATTTGGTGATTTGCCAAATCCAATTCTACTTGGTTTGTAGAGTTTAGAATTATCACATAACAATGTTGGTTAGGTAATGATGAATCAATAATAATCATTGGTAGAGAAATACTAACGTTTATTCAAATATAGATATGGATTAATATTAAGGTTTAGACATATTGCCACCATGTTTTGTACCCCTGAATAACATCTCAATTTAAAGTGAGTTATTGGGATTGCTTTCATAATGTGATCTTAATGATTCTATGAGACTAGGTTCTTTACCAGGGTTTAAGACAATCCGGTGGACAAAGCTTCCATCCTTAAACACTCATCTGGTTCTCTAATTATCTCTTGGAAGCTTCATTTGTCCAAGAGACATTATTCAATGGTTGCCTAGGAATAGGAAATGGTTCCACTATCAATTTGATCATGGGGTTTTAGACAAAGAGGGAGACATGGGTCTTGTCCTAATTTGATATGATCTTGGTTAAGGCTTCTAAAGAATCCTTACCTTAATACCTCACTAGGCTCATCTTGAGATAAGGAATTCCTTTCCTAAATATACTCTAATATCTCTCTAATATTTATTCACAAAGATCACATCTTCCTGAATAAGTCAATCATCTCACTCCACCATATCCATCAACATATGATGACATGGTCATGCCACTTTGATGGCTCTGTGTATGGCCCCAGAAAAATGCTGGAGCAGTGTTGATGTAGAGCTCGTTGGGAACCCCAAGAGGAAGGTATGATGAGCATGTAGGGGTTCGTAGCATGGAAAACAAAAATTTTCTATCGCATACAAACAAACAAGCCAAGATCTATCTACTAGATTGTAGCAACGAGTCGATGGAATAACTCACCCTCGAAGATTCCAAAGTGTTTAACGAGAGCAGATTCTCGTGGGTGATGTAGTCGTACTCTTTCCGATCTCAAGATCGCGTAGACGATCCTTCCGGCGCCGCGTTCCCGCAGCGCTCCCGCAGTCGGTCACACGTTCGGTACTCGACGAAGACCTTCCTCTCCCTTGTTCCAGCAGGCAGCGGAGGTTGTAGCACTCTCCTCGCGATTCCGGCAGCACAACGGCGTGGTACCGGAGGTAGAGGGGAAATCCCGCAGGGCTTCGCCTTAAGCCGGTGCGAGTATGGTGGAGCTTATGAGAGAGGCTATTAGTGGTCTAGTAATTAGACACACCAATTAGAGGGCTCTAAACCAATTAGAAGGCTCTAAACCGAATAGCTCTAAACCGGGGTCTAGATCTAGGGTTTAGTTTTAGAGGATAGGAAACTTGTGTGTCTAGGAGGGGAGCCCTGCCCCTCCTTATATAGGTGGGAGGGGGTGGGCGCGCCAGGGGAGGGAGGGAGTCCCTCCCCAACTCGGCCTTGGGCTGGGCGCCGGCCTGGAGGAGTCCAACTCCTCCTCCAGGTTGGTTCCAACTCCTCTTGCTTGTTTCCCACAGTTTCTTGTTTTGGCAGTTTGACTTTCAAACTGGACATTTGACTTTTCTGTTTTAGGATTCAATTTAATCCTATATTTGGGACAGCAAGAACACTTAGTACATGATGCAATCATTCCAATATGTAATGACACATTCATGTACCCCTTCCCCCCCGGAGTGCCGGACAATCCGGAACCTTCTAGAATATCCCCGATGAAAACACCGGAATCATTCCCGAACTCCGAAACGGGACTTTCCTTATATGAATCTTATTCTCCGGACCATTCCGGATCACCTCGTGATATCCCGGATCCCATCCGAGACTCCGAACAACATTCGGTCTCTTTCTCATAATACCATAACTACTCAAACAACGTCGAATCCTTAAGTGTGTCTCCCTACGGTTCGTGAATTATGCGGACATGATCGAGACACTTCTCCGAACAATAACCAATAGAGGAATCTGGAAATTCATATGGCTCCCACATATTTCTACGATTACTTTGCGATCGAATGAACCACTTACATACGATACCAATTTCCCTTTGTCTCACGATATGTTACTTATCCGAGGTTATGATCGTCGGTATCTCTGCATACCTAGTTCATCCTCGTTACTGATAAGTACTCTTTTCTCGTTCCCGTGATATGTGATCCCTTGTGACCATGTCACATGCTTGCAAGCTAATTGGATGACATTCCACCGAGAGGGCCCAGAGAATATCTATCCGTCATGTGGATGGACAAATCCCACTCTTGATCCATGTGTTTCAACCAATACTTTCCGAACACTCAATGCCACCTTTATAGCCACCCTGTTACGGTGTGGTGTTTGATGACATCAAAGCATCCATCCAGTAAAGGTGATATGCATGATCTCATGGTCGAAGGAATTAGGTTACTATGTATCAGAAAGCATATAGCAATTGAACTATTGAAATGACTTGATCTTTATGCTACGCTTGTCTATAGGAGTATGTCCACCATATCATTCTCCTAACGATATGATCTTGTTGTTGATAACATCTCAATGTTCATGACAAAGAAACCACATCATCAATCAACCAACAAGCTAGTGAAGTATAGAGGCTATACTAGGGACTTCAAATTAAGTTTACAAATCACACAAGTATTAATGGTTTCCTTGTTAATACTATTATAGCATGAATGCAAACATTTATCATAAACACAAAGATATATAATAATAACTATATTTATTATTGCCTCTAGGGCATATCTCCAACAGTCTCCCACTTGCACTAGAGTCATCTAATCTAGATTACATGGTAATATACCGAACACCCATGGCAGTTTGGTGTTGGTCATGTTTTGCCCTCGGGAGAGGTTTAGTCAACGGATCCGCCACATTCAGATCTATGTGTACTTTGCAAATCTTTATATCCCCATCCTGGATATGTTCTCGAATAGCGTGAAAACGTAGCTTGATATGCTTCAGCTTCTTGTGTGACCTTGGTTCTTGCGCATTGGCTATGGCGCCCATGTTATCACAGTAGATAGACATTGGGTCCAGCGCACTAGGAACCACACCCAGCTCTGTAATGAACTCTTTCATCCATATCGCTTCTTGTGAAGCCTCCGAAGCAGCCATGTATTCCGATTCAGTTGAAGATCTCGCCACAACGCTTTGCTTTGCACTCCTCCAGCTAACTGCTGCACCATTCAAAATAAATACGTATCCAGATTGTGATTTAGAATCATCTGGATCGGTGTTCCAACTAGCATCGGTGTAACCATTAACAACGAGCTGTTCATCACCTCCATAAGAAAGAACCATATCCTTAGTTCTTCTCAAGTACTTAAGGATGTTTTTGACCGCTGTCCAATGATCCACTCCTGGATCACTTTGATATCTGCTAGTTAAACTAACAACATATGCGATGTCGGGTCTAGTACATAGCATGGCATACATTAGAGATCCTATGGCTGAGGCATAGGGAGTCTTACTCATCCTTTCTCTATCTTCTGCCGATGTCGGACTTTGAGTTTTACTCAAGGTCGTATTGGGCAACATGGGCAAGAACCCTTTCTTGCTATCTTCCATTCCAAACCTCTTTAGAACTTTGTCCAAATATGTACTTTGTGACAATGATATTTGGTGTTTCGATCTATCTCTATAAATCTTTATGCCTAATATGTAAGCTGCTTCGCCAAGATCCTTCATTGAAAAACTATTATTCAAATATTCCTTGACACTATTAAGAAGGTCTACATCATTCCCAATCAACAATATGTCATCCACATACAGTATTAAGAATGCTACAGAGCTCCCACTCACTTTCTTGTAAATACAAGCTTCTCCATAAGTTTGTATAAAACCAAAACTTTTGATTACCTTATCAAAACGTTGATTCCAACTTCGGGATGCTTGCTTCAATCCATAGATGGACCGTTGAAGTTTGCATACCTTGTTAGCATCTTTAGGATTGACAAAACCTTTGGGTTGTATCATATACAACTCTTCATCAATGTCTCCATTGAGGAATGCTGTTTTGACATCCATCTGCCATATCTCATAATCATAATATGCAGCGATTGCTAACATAATCCTCACAGACTTTAGCTTCGCTACCGGTGAGAAAGTCTCATCGTAGTCAACTCTTTGAATTTGTCGAAACCCTTTTGCGACAAGTCGAGCTTTATAGACAGTAACATTACCATCAGCATCTGTTTTCTTCTTGAAAATCCATTTGTTCTCGACAGCCTTCCGGCCATCCGGTAAGTCCACCAAAGTCCATACTTGGTTTTCGTACATGGATCCAATCTCGGATTTCATGGCTTCTTGCCATTTATTGGAATCTGGGCTCATCATCGCTTCCTCATATGTCTCGGGGTCATCGGTGTTGTCCACCAACATGACATTCATAACGGAATCATACCAATCTGGAGTGGTACGAGTTCTCGTTGACCTCCGAGGCTCTGTAGCAACTTCAACCGAAGTTTCATGATCACTATCATTAGCTTCCTCTCTTATTGGTGCAGGCACCACAGGAACTTCTTCCGGTGCTGCGCTACTCGCAATTTCGAGAGAAGGTTCGACAACCTCGTCGAGTTCTACTTTCCTTCCAGTCACTTCTTTCGAGAGAAATTCCTTCTCTAGAAAGGATCCATTCTTGGCAACAAAGATTTTGCCTTCGGATCTATGATAGAAGGTATACCCAATAGTTTCCTTCGGGTATCCTATGAAGACGCATTTTTCCGCTTTGGGTTCAAGCTTGTCCGGCTGTAACTTCTTTACATAGGCTTCGCATCCCCAAACTTTAAGGAACGACAATTTAGGTTTCTTCCCAAACCATAATTCATACGGTGTCGTTTCAACGGATTTAGATGGTGCCCTATTTAAAGTGAATGCGGCTGTTTCTAATGCATAACCCCAAAATGATAGCGGTAAATCTGTAAGTGACATCATAGAACGAACCATATCTAAGAGAGTTCGATTACGACGTTCAGACACACCATTACGCTGTGGTGTTCCCGGCGGTGTCAACTGCGAAAGTATTCCACATTTCTTCAAATGCTCGCCAAACTCGTAACTTAGATATTCACCTCCACGATCAGAACGTAGAAATTTAATCTTCTTGTTACGTTGATTCTCTACCTCACTTTGAAACTCCTTAAACTTCTCGAAAGTTTCGGACTTATGTTTCATGAAATAGATATACCCATATCTACTCAAGTCATCCGTGAAGGTAAGAACATAACGATAACCACTGCGCGATGCTACACTCATTGGACCACACACATCGGTATGTATGATTTCCAGTAAGTCCGTAGCTCGCTCCATTATACCAGAAAATGGAGTCTTAGTCATTTTACCCATCAGACATGCTTCGCATCTTTCAAGTGATTCAAAATCAAGTGATTCAAGAAGTCCATCGGAATGGAGTTTCTTCATACGCTTCACTCCAATGTGACCAAGACGACAGTGCCACATATAGGTCAAATTATCGCTTGATTTCAAACGTTTAGCCTCAATGTTATTAATATGTGTATTTCTACTATCGAGATTCAATATGAATAGACCATCTATCAAAGGTGCATGTGCATAAAACACATTACTCATATAAATCGAACAACCATTATTCTCGGATTTAAACAAGTAACTGTCTCGCAATAAACAAGATCCTGATATAATGTTCATGCTTAATGCAGGCACCAAATAACAATTATTTAAGTATAAAACTAATCCCGATGGTAGATGAAGAGGTAGCGTGCCGACCGCGATCACATCAACCTTTGATCCGTTTCCTACGCGCATCGTCACCTCGTTCTTCACTAGCTTCCGTTTATTCTGCAGCTCCTGTTTCGAGTTACAAATATGAGCAACCGAACCAGTATCAAATACCCAGGCACTACTACGAGTACTAGTGAGATACACATCAATAACATGTATATCAGATATACCTTTCTTCTTGATGTTGCCGTTCTTCAAATCCGCCAAGTACCTTGGGCAATTCCGCTTCCAGTGACCTTCTCCCTTGCAGTAAAAGCACTCAGTTTCAGGTTTAGGTCCAGCCTTGGTCTTCTTCGTCGGCGTGGTAACTTTCTTACCACCCTTCTTGAAGTGTCCCTTTTGCTTAGACTTGCCTTTCTTGAATTTGGTGGTCTTATCGACCATCAACACTTGGTGCTCTTTCTTGATCTCCACTTCTGCAGATTTTAACATAGCAAATAGTTCTGGCAACTCTTTGTTCATGTTCTGCATGTTGTAGTTCATCACAAAGTTCTTGTAACTTGGTGGTAGTGATTGGAGGATGCGGTAAACTCCCAAAGTATTAGGAATCACTATACCCAAACTTTGAAGTTTATTTGCGTGCCCAGACATCTTAAGCACATGCTCACTGACGGAGCTACCCTCTTCCATCTTGCAGTTAAAGAACTTTTCAGAAGCTTCATAACTTTCAATTGCCGCATGAGTCTCAAAGATTAATTTGAGATCCTCGACAATATCATATGGATCTGACTCTTCAAACCTTTTCTGAAGCTCCGATTCTAAACCATACAAGATAGCACACTGAACTATGGAGTACTGATTCTTCCGAGCGAGGTAAACATTCTTTACTTCATCGGTAGCACCAGCTGCAGGTGGGTCACCTAGCGGTGCATCCAGCACATAGGTCAAATTACCAGCTGTGAGGACAATCCTCAAATTGCGGAACCAATCCGCGAAGTTGCTTCCATTGTTTTTCAACTTTTCTTTCTCTAGGAACGCATTAAAATTGATGGTAGGGGCTGCCATTGATCTACAACATATTTGCAATAGTTTAGACTAAGTTTATGACAAATTGAGTTCAAATTAATTAATGAAATTAAACTAGGTGAACTCCCACTCAAAACAACATCCCTCACATTGTTTTAGTGATCACACGAACCAAATCCACTACATCAACACCGATCATCACGAGAGCTGATATAGTTTTAATGGCGAACAATCATCATGTTCATCATATCTACTATATGATTCATGCTTTGCCTTTCGGCGATCCGTGTTCCTGAGGCCATGTCTGTACATGCTAGGCTCGTCAAGATCAAACCTTAGCTTCCGCATAAGCAAATCTGGCTTGCTTACGTTGTATTCACCCGCGGAATCAAAGACACCCGATCATCACGTGGTGCTTCGAAGCAGCAAGCTTTGGCAACGGTGCATACTAAGGGTGAACACTTTAGAACTTGAAATTTATGTGCATGAGGGATCATCTTATAATGCTACCGTCGTCTACTAAGCAATACAAGATGCATAAAGGATTAACATCACATGCAATTCATAATATGTGATATGATATGGCCTTTCTTCTTTGTGCTTCCGATCTCCATCTTCAAGCACGAATATGATCTCCATCATCACCGGCATAGCATCAAGGTCAATGACGCTTCTCCATGGTTGTCGTCCACCAGCTTCAACTATTACAACTATTTTGAATAGACACGCAGGTCTTAACAGAAATTAAAGACAACCATATGGCTCCTGCCGGTTGCCAACTTACAATAAGGAACATTGCATACATCAAATATAATCACAATCATGGCCATATCACATCACTGCACACCCCTGCAAAACAAAGTTAGACGCTTCTACTTTCTTTGCATATTTTACGTGGTTTGGGGCTTTCCATAAGTGTCGTTCTAACTTACGAACAAGAACCACAACATTGATACTAGCATTGTTGATCACCCGTTGTAAATTGGATCTTTACTATGCTAGGAGAAACAGGCACCCGCAAAGCCACTTATGCAAAACGAGTTGCATGTCAAGCGTGGAGCAAGTCTCATGAACGATGTCATGTAAGGTTAGCCCGGGCCGCTTCATCCCAACATACCGCAAGATGCAAAGTACACAAAAAGCAATCTACAATAAAAGCATCAACGCCCACAATGACCATTGTGTTCTACTCGTGCAACAGATCTACATATAGACACGGCTCTGATACCACTGTAGGGGTTCGTAGCATGGAAAACAAAATTTTTCTATCGCATACAAACAAACAAGCCAAGATCTATATACTAGATTGTAGCAACGAGTCGATGGAATAACTCACCCTCGAAGATTCCAAAGTGTTTAACGAGAGCAGATTCTCGTGGGTGATGTAGTCGTACTCTTTCCGATCTCAAGATCGCGTAGACGATCCTTCCGGCGCCGCGTTCCCGCAGCGCTCCCGCAGTCGGTCACACGTTCGGTACTCGACGAAGACCTTCCTCTCCCTTGTTCCAGCAGGCAGCGGAGGTTGTAGCACTCTCCTCGCGATTCCGGCAGCACAACGGCGTGGTACCGGAGGTAGAGGGGAAATCCCGCAGGGCTTCGCCTTAAGCCGGTGCGAGTATGGTGGAGCTTATGAGAGAGGCTATTAGTGGTCTAGTAATTAGACACACCAATTAGAGGGCTCTAAACCAATTAGAAGGCTCTAAACCGAATAGCTCTAAACCGGGGTCTAGATCTAGGGTTTAGTTTTAGAGGATAGGAAACTTGTGTGTCTAGGAGGGGAGCCCTGCCCCTCCTTATATAGGTGGGAGGGGGTGGGCGCGCCAGGGGAGGGAGGGAGTCCCTCCCCAACTCGGCCTTGGGCTGGGCGCCGGCCTGGAGGAGTCCAACTCCTCCTCCAGGTTGGTTCCAACTCCTCTTGCTTGTTTCCCACAGTTTCTTGTTTTGGCAGTTTGACTTTCAAACTGGACATTTGACTTTTCTGTTTTAGGATTCAATTTAATCCTATATTTGGGACAGCAAGAACACTTAGTACATGATGCAATCATTCCAATATGTAATGACACATTCATGTACCCCTTCCCCCCCGGAGTGCCGGACAATCCGGAACCTTCTAGAATATCCCCGATGAAAACACCGGAATCATTCCCGAACTCCGAAACGGGACTTTCCTTATATGAATCTTATTCTCCGGACCATTCCGGATCACCTCGTGATATCCCGGATCCCATCCGAGACTCCGAACAACATTCGGTCTCTTTCTCATAATACCATAACTACTCAAACAACGTCGAATCCTTAAGTGTGTCTCCCTACGGTTCGTGAATTATGCGGACATGATCGAGACACTTCTCCGAACAATAACCAATAGAGGAATCTGGAAATTCATATGGCTCCCACATATTTCTACGATTACTTTGCGATCGAATGAACCACTTACATACAATACCAATTTCCCTTTGTCTCACGATATGTTACTTATCCGAGGTTATGATCGTCGGTATCTCTGCATACCTAGTTCATCCTCGTTACTGATAAGTACTCTTTTCTCGTTCCCGTGATATGTGATCCCTTGTGACCATGTCACATGCTTGCAAGCTAATTGGATGACATTCCACCGAGAGGGCCCAGAGAATATCTATCCGTCATGTGGATGGACAAATCCCACTCTTGATCCATGTGTTTCAACCAATACTTTCCGAACACTCAATGCCACCTTTATAGCCACCCTGTTACGGTGTGGTGTTTGATGACATCAAAGCATCCATCCAGTAAAGGTGATATGCATGATCTCATGGTCGAAGGAATTAGGTTACTATGTATCAGAAAGCATATAGCAATTGAACTATTGAAATGACTTGATCTTTATGCTACGCTTGTCTATAGGAGTATGTCCACCATATCATTCTCCTAACGATATGATCTTGTTGTTGATAACATCTCAATGTTCATGACAAAGAAACCACATCATCAATCAACCAACAAGCTAGTGAAGTATAGAGGCTATACTAGGGACTTCAAATTAAGTTTACAAATCACACAAGTATTAATGGTTTCCTTGTTAATACTATTATAGCATGAATGCAAACATTTATCATAAACACAAAGATATATAATAATAACTATATTTATTATTGCCTCTAGGGCATATCTCCAACAGAGCATAGCAGCAAGTTTCCCTCGGTATGAAACCAAGGTTTAATCAAACCAATAGGAGCAAGGAAACACCCCAAAGGTGTTACTAGCTGAACTTTGGCAGGGCGCACTACCGGTGCTAGTATCAACGTGGAGACCTGCACAACACAACCACAGAACTTTGTCCCCAACTTGCGATGAGGTTGTCAATCTCACCGTGTTTTGCGGAAAACAAAGGATTAAATGTATCAAATGGAAAGAAGTAAAAGTTTGCAGAAAGTAAACACAAAGAAGTAAACAGTTTGTAGATTGAATGTAAAAGACAAGGACCGGGATCCATAGTTCACTAGAGGTGGCTCTCCTTAGATAGATAACATGCTGGGTGAACAAATTACAGCGGGGCAATTGACAAACATCGAGAAAGCAATACATGCATATACTAATCATCTTGACTCCTTTGAGACTTGATTTGGCATTACAACATTATACATAGACCGCCATCCAACTGCATCTATGACTAATAATCCACCTTCAGGTTATCATCCGAACCCTCTTGAGTATTAGGTTGCAAGCAACAGATTACTGCTTTACGAACTTCGTGTAAAGTAAACAATACGATTGTTCTATGAACAAAGGATTGTTGTTTTCTCCCTAGTAGCAACAACACATCTAGTACCTTAGAGATTTTTGTCACTTCCCTAGATTACCAGAGGCATGAACCCACCATCGAGCATAAATACTAACTCTTGGAGTTGCTAGCATCTACTTGGCCAAGATAGCTACTAACAACGCAAAGCATGCAAGATCACAAATAACAAAGACATGATATAATCAATAATAAATCTGAAATAGCATCTCAATATCCATCGGATCCCCGCAAACACAACATGTATGATTACAAATAGATGATCTTGATCATGAACGGAGCTCACAAGATCTAAACATGAAAGCACAAAGGAGGAGAACCAGCCATCTAGCTACTACATGGATCCGTAGTCCAAGGATGAACTACTCACGCATCACACCGGAGGCTTGAATGGTGATGAAGAAGGCCTCCAGGGTGAATTCTCCTCTCCGGCAGGGTGCCGGGAAGAGCTTCAGATCCCTCCCGATCTAGGGATGGAGATGATGGCGGCTACAGACTCTTTCGTGGATTTTTGATCGGGCACTTAGGGTTTACGTCCCGAGGGCATCTTATAGTCGGAAGGGGAGGCCGAGGGGGTGCCAGGGGCCACCACACCACCCCCTGGCGTGGGCCCAGCCTGGCCACGCGGCCAGGTGGTGTGGCCAGCCTCTGGCCCCTCTCCGTCTTGTATTCTGGCATCTGATGACTTCTGGAAAAATAGGCACTTTGGCTTTTGTCCTGTCCAATTCCGAGAATATTCATTTTCTGACTTTCCTGGAACCAAAAACAACAAAAAACAGGTAGCTGACACTGTGGCTCTTGTTAATAGGTTAGTCTAGGAAATCATATGAAAAGTACTCCAAAGTTGGAACAAAAGACAAGAAAGTGGATAAAACCAAGCATGGAACATCAAAAATTATAGATACATTTGCAATGTATCAACATCCCCAAGCTTAACTCCTGCTCGTCCTCGAGTAGGTAAGTGATAAAAAGAAAGAATAATTTTTGAGGTGACATGCACCATCAAAGACTTGATCAAAGTATTTGTAAAACATTCAAAGCTGGGATCAAAGTACTTCAATCATAACATGAAAGAGAAAGTTCTAGCAATAAGCAAAGAAACTATGATGCAACATGAAAAGGCACAAACAAAAGATTCATGAATAACAATGCTTTGCAAGACGTTTGTTTGTTTCACATAAATAAAACACGGCATAATAGTATTCAGCTTGTCCCTCAATAGAGTAGCAAGTATAAATGCATAGGACACCTTCAAAGTTTATAAGAGTGACTAGATACAATAGTTTAAAACAAGTAATATCAAAGTATGCATCAATCAACTAGTCTTGGGACAATGCACATAGAACTAAGAATGGCCACTATGCTCTCAAAGTAGGTGCATAAAGATAGAAGGTGGAGACTCAATATAATGGTGGAAGAAAGGCCTTTTTATAAAAGGAAGTAGGGATTCAAGTCTCATAAAGAGCTTCCAAAAATTATTGTACTTATAGCTTTCAGCTCTCATTGCCCCTATCATAAGCATCTTGAAGTGATTAAGGTTAAAGTGAACAAACTATGGTGTACATGCTTGACGAAGTATAAGTCAGAAATCTCATGTCCCTTGTATATGAGGGCCGCTCCTCGTGCTACTCAAGTTTAGTCACCGGTAAGTTCTTGTCATCGTAAGTACATGTGTATCATAGAGAACTGCTAACGGGGTACCCCTTGCCCGATGATACGAAAGAATCCCCACATGAAAATGACAAGGCAAGCAGACAATGAGCATCTCAGCAATCTTCTTATTTACCATGGGAATATGGTGCTTTTTTTCTCTCTTTCCTCTTTTCATAGTATTTTTTTCTCTTTTCTCTCTTTTTCTCAATATAGGACTCTTTTTTTAAAAGAAGAATGCTTCATAGACAGCTCATTATGGTTACGCTGCAGGTTTCCACCATGTCAGCATGGATTAGACCAGCGGCGCAAGTGTTTCTCTAACACATATACATAACTCTATGGACTTACAAGCTCCCCTTTCATTTCACACCGACGACATCCATATACAAAAGAGCATGATATCAACTAGGTACAAGTACCAAGTGCAATGTTGAAAGCGTTCCCCATGACAGCATGGTTCTGCTAATTCCCAACAAATAAGTGCAAGCATATACAACATAGATGAGACAATGGTTCAAGTTTATTAAGGGCAAGAAAAGTAAAGTGTGCCATCAAGTTCGTGAGAGCTTTAATCACTAGTTTTCTCATAACAAGTTTAATTTGGAAGGTAAACAAAAGCATGCATATACTTGGAATAGCATAAGCTAGTAGGTAGGTATGGTGGACTCTTTGGAATAACTTGGTTTAGGGAGTTGGATGCATGAGTGGAACTCATACTTTGTTGTGGAGGCTAGCAAAATACTGGGAGCGACAAACTAAGAGAGAAATAATGGCCATAATCATGCAGAGCGACAAAACATCATTGATCAAAGCATAAAGTGATACTACAAGTTGAAAACTAAAGGATCATAAAGGCTATGGTGACTTGATATAGTCATAACATGGTGTGAGCATGTGCCAAGTCAACCCAAATAAAGCATCAAAGGAGAATACCACTATACTATGCTTTAATATGCTAAAACAACGCATGATTCATCCAAGGCACATTAAGCAATCTCAATTGTTTATAACAAGTCATGCTACAACAAAGAATACTAAGCATAGAGCCAAAACAATATCAAGCATGGCATGATAGAGCATAGGCCATAGTCAAAAACAGGCTCTTTTTACCACATAAGCATGAACTTTCCTACTCTTTTTCCAAACCAAACCAAACTATATGAAAACCAATGTATGAAGAGGGGGTCCAACCAATTTATTCAGAAAACTAAGAAAACCAAGCAAACAAAAAACCAAAATGAAAACGAAAAAGAAGACGCTCCAAGAACAACACAATTGTGCATGAAACAATAAAAATGAAGCGTTTGGAAGAAACCTAGAATATGGAATTTTTATTGATGAAGAAGGGGATGCCTTGGGCATCCCCAAGCTTTGACGCTTGAACTTCTTGGATATTTCTTGGGGTGACACGCGTGGCATCCCCAATCTCGAGCTTTAGTCCATCCTTCATCTCATTACTCATTCCTTCCATACACCTGGAAATTTTCCTTCATACAAAACTTCACACAATCTTTATTAGCAACATTAGTGCACTCTAGATAAATAAGTATTAAGGTTAAGTTCTAACACCAAATAAACTTCCATTAGAACAATAGCTACTGTAGCAGTTCCCTCAAAAATCTCAATTCCCCAAAAGAACTCAAAAAGGAACCAACAAGAAGCAAATGCAGAAAATGGCAGAAATCTGTTAAAACAGACCAGCAGGTAAAGACGAATTTTTTAGAAGACCTTATGTTGCTCAAATCAAAAAGTATTGAACTAACGAAAGTTAGATAACAACCTGGGGCAAAAGCACAAAAATGCACGCCTCAAAAAGACGTTCAGAGATTTTATACGAATTTTTACGGTGAAGCACAGAAATCTGTTTCGGGACAGCAACTTTCCCAATCATTACTTCTCTCCCATTAGAGGTTACTCTTGGCACAAAAAGCAAATAAAAAGGATAAGGAGAGGTTATTACAGAGGTAATAACTTCCAAGACTCATCTAAAACTTTTGGGTTATCTCCCAATAAGTACTTTTCTTTAACGCCTTTAAGTTAGGCATAAGAAGCAAAGAAAGAATCCAGTGTTCTCAAATGAAGAAGCATTAAGACCAAATTTTGTTTTCATAGGAGAAGCAAAAGAAATCTTCTCTCTTCTTAGGGAAGTGTTCTATACCTTTCTTGAGTGGGAGTTGATATTTAATGGTGCCTTCTTTCATATCAATAATGGCACCAACAGTTCTAAGAAAAGGTCTTCCCAAAGTAATAGGACAAGAAGCATTGCATTCAACATCCAAAACATAGAAATCAACAGGGACATAGGCATTGTTAACCATAATAAGGACATCATTAAGACTCAGCATGAGTTTCTTTTTAGCATTATCATCAAGTGGGACATTCAAATAACAATCTTTCAAGTGGAGGCAAATCAAGCATATCATAAATCCTTCTAGGCATAATAGAAACACTACTATCAAGATCACATAAAGCTTTGAAATCAAAGTCATTCACTTTCATATTAATGATGGGTTCCCAACCATCTTCTTGTTTTATAGGAATTGAAGCTTTATGTTTCATCTTTTCTTCTTTAATCTTTATGAGAGCATCAGTAATGTGTTTGGTAAAGGCCATGTTCATAGCACTAGCATTAGGACTTTTAGCAAGCTTTTGTAGGAACTTAATAACTTCAGAGATGTTACAACCATCAAGATCAAAATCAAATTTATCATCTAAAGTAGTAGAATTATTACTAGCCTCAACACTAGTGGTGGTAATAGTAGAAACACTAATGTTTCTAGCAATTTCATCTTCTCTTTCCCACTTAGCATGTAATTCAGCTAATAGTCTAACATTTTCATCAATTCTTATTTGTATGGCATTAGTAGCTGCAAAGGGATTATCATTAGTTTCAGGTTTAGCAGGCATTTTATTCAAAGAAGATTGGGCTTCAACCAAAGATGCTATATTTCTTTCAGCATTAGAGAGTTTTTCCTCAATAGTTTTATTGAAAGCAGTTTGTTTACTAATAAACTCTTTAAGCATAAATTCAAGTTCAGAGGGAGTACTCCTATTATTGTTGTAAGAATTCCCATAAGCATTACCATTGTTGGGAGGATATGGCTTATAATTGTTATTACCATAGGTATTGTTGCCAAAATTATTATTTCTTATGAAGTTCACATCAACTTGCTCTTCTTGAGCAACCAAAGAGGCTAAAGGAACATTATTTGGATCAATATGGGCTTTCCCATTAACAAGCATAGACATAATAATATCAATCTTATCACTCAAGGAGGAGGTTTCCTCAACAGAATTTACCTTCCTACCTTGTGGAGCTCTCTCGATATGCCATTCAGAATAATTAACCATCATATTGTCCAGAAGTTTTGTTGCAGCACCCAAAGTAATGGTCATAAAGGTACCTCCAGCAGCAGAATCCAATAGGTTCCTTGAAGAATAGTTCAATCCTGCATAAAAAGTTTGGATGATCATCCAAGTAGTCAGTCCATGAGTGGGACTATTCTTTTCCAAAGATTTCATTCTTTCCCATGCTTGAGCAACATGCTCATTATCAAGTTGTTTAAACTTCATTATTTCACTTCTCATAGATATAATCTTAGAAGAAGGATAGTATTTTCCAATAAAAGCATCTTTGCACTTAGTCCAAGAATCAATACTATTCTTGTTAAGGAATTCAACCATTCTTTAGCTTTTCCTCTCAAAGAGAAAGGAAACAATTTCAGCTTAATAATATCACCATCTATATCCCTATGCTTTTGCATCTCACAAAGTTCCACAAAGTTATTTAGATGGGAAGCAGCATCTTCATTACCAATACCAGAAAATTGTTCTCTCATAACAAGATTGAGCAAACCAGGTTTTATCTCAAAAAGAATATCTTTAGGCATAGGTGGAGCAATAAGTGTGCTCATAAAATTATTGTTGTTGGTGCTAGTGAAGTCACACAACTTAGTGTTTTCAAGAGTAGTCATTTTTTTGGGTTTTCAAATAAGAAACCAAACTAGTAAAACTAATTTTTTGTGTTTTTTAATAACAAAACAAGCAAACAAAGCAAAAAGAAACTAAGCAAAACAAAAATAACAAATTAAAGAGATTGGTTATGAGGGACTCCCCTTGTGAAGATGTCCTTGGCTCCCCGGCAACGGCGCCAGAAAAATGCTTGATGGCTCTGTGTATGGCGCCAGAAAAATGCTGGAGCGGTGTTGATGTAGAGCTTGTTGGGAACCCCAAGAGGAAGGTATGATGAGCACAGTAGCAAGTTTCCCTCAGTATGAAACCAAGGTTTAATCGAACCAGTAGGAGCAAGGAAACACCCCAAATGTGTTACTAGCTGAGCTTTGGCAGGGCGCACTACCGGTGCTAGTAGCAACGTGGAGACCTTCACAACACAACCACATAAATTTGTCCCCAACTTGCGATGAGGTTTTCAATCTCACCGTGTTTTGCGGAAAACAATGGATTAAACGTATAGAATGGAAAGAAGTAAAAGTTTGCAGAAAGTAAACACAAAGAAGTAAACAGTTTGTAGATTGAATGTAAAAGACAAGGACCGGGATCCATAGTTCACTAGAGGTGGCTCTCCTTAGATAGATAACATGCCGGGTGAACAAATTACAGCGGGGCAATTGACAAACATCGAGAAAGCAATACATGCATATACTAATCATCTTGACTCCTTTGAGACTTGATTGGGCATTACAACATTATACATAGACAGCCATCCAACAACATCTATGACTAATAATCCACCTTCAAGTTATCATCCGAACCCCCTCCAGTATTAAGTTGCAAGCAACAGATTATTGCTTTATGAACTGCGTGCAAAGTAAATAATACGATTGTTCTATGAACAAAGGATTATTGTTTTCTCCCTAGTAGCAACAACACATCTAGTACCTTAGAGATTTCTGTCACTTCCCCAAATTACCAGAGGCATGAACCCACTATCGAGCATAAATACCAACTCTTGGAGTTGCTAGCATCTACTTGGCCAAGATAGCTACTAACAACGGAAAGCATGCAAGATCACAAATAACAAAGACATGATAGAATCAATAATCAGTCTGAAATAGCATCTCAATATCCATCGAATGCCTGCAAACACAACATGTATGATTACAAATCGATGATCTTGATCATGAATGGAGCTCACAAGATCTAAACATGAAAGCACAAAGGAGGAGAACCAGCCATCTAGCTACTACATGGATCTGTAGTCCAAGGATGAACTACTCACGCATCACACCGGATGCTTGCATGGTGATGAAGAAGGCCTCCAGGGTGAATTCCCCTCTCCGGCAGGGTGCCGGGAAGAGCTTCAGATCCCTCCCGATCTAGGGATGGAGATGACGACGGCTACAGACTCTTTCGTGGATTTTTGATCGGGCACTTAGGGTTTACGTCCCGAGGGCATCTTATAGTCGGAAGGGGAGGCCGAGGGGGTGCCAGGGGCCACCACACCACCCCCTGGCGCGGGCCCAACCTGGCCACGCGGCCAAGTGGTGTGGCTGGCCTCTAGCCCCTCTCCGTCTCGTATTCTAGCATCTGATGACTTCCGAAAAATAGGCACTTTGGCTTTTGTCCTGTCCAATTCCGAGAATATTCATTTTCTGACTTTCCTGGAACCAAAAACAGCAGAAAACAGGCAGCTGGCACTGTGGCTCTTGTTAATAGGTTAGTCCAAGAAATCATATGAAAAGTACTCCAAAGTTGGAACAAAACACAAGAAAGTGGATAAAACCAAGCATGGAACATAAAAAATTTTAGATACATTTGCAATGTATCACACTTCAACATTACTCCTTCATTCTTCGCCTAGTATATATATACAACTTCCATTTATATACTACCCTTACTGAATCTATCAAAATAGTTAGTACTAACTTCATTCCATAAACTCCTTCATATTTACCTTGCATCTACTTCTAAGGCTTGCAAGATTATAGTTCTCTCTATATCACATATGATATCAATCTTCTGGAATAGGTATGGTACTACTCTCCATAATACAAGTTTGCTCTTGTATTAGCTTGGTTAAGTTACTATGCCTCCAACTACTCCATACAACTCATATTATATACTCCATTATACTCCAGCTTGACTTCTCATAATCAAGCTAGATGATTCATCTTACTAGGGCTTTACCTAATTTGGTATACTCACAACTCTTCTTAAACACCTAGTCATCTATTCTCAAGTGACTTGAGAATAATGACCTCCATCATTTGATCAAACAAAGCTTAGGCTTCTAATTGTCTGATCAAGATCTATAATCAACTAAGTATTAAACTTGTACTAGTCTCTCTATAGGATTTATCGTGTTAAGGAAGCTTACTCCATAATTGTATCTACCTAGCTTAATAAGATTATCATTGGATACTCTAATACTACTAGCTTTCTCATGGCTCCTCAATTACTAGCTTAACTCTTGGGTTTTAAACACTTCTTCTAGTTAACTCAAGAGTGAGTTAACTCCTCTAATATCAAAGGGTTTGATCACCACTAAGGATCACATTCCATTGATGATGGCACACTCTACCATAACTAATTCCTTCTTCTTATTTATTTACTTGAGGTCTTTGGAAGGTCAATATAGTAGGTCAAAGGCTATGAGTCAATAAGTTCTAGGTCATGAGTTGATAACTCAACACTAATGATCACTTGACACTAGGACTTGGTTAAATAGGAATGTCACCTCTTAATATCATATTAAGAGTATGTGATGGATGGTCTTGGATTGACTTGCTTTCCTACTCTATTTGTGATAAGAGTTAATGTTTAAGAACTACCATGATATCCATGGTAGAAATAACTATGGCAAACAAGTGTTTCAAGATTTTAGTTATTAAGCTTCTTTTACTTAGGTTATATTCTTGACTTGGTATTCAGGGTTTGTGTTAGATAATACCTTGATATCATCTTTGGAATATTAAGTATTCACCCCTGAGTTATTGCATGGAATAACATGTATTGATCTCTAAAAGATCAAGTACTCCATATTAAGTAGTATGTTGTGACTTAGTTTTATTACATTTGATCTACCCTTAGATCAAATTATATTACCCAAAGATAAAGTTTCAGCAAAGGTCATATTGAAACTTATGATAGTCAACTTGATGATCTACTTCAGTTCCACCAAATTAAGAGAAGCTTCAATCACTTTGACAAGTTTTATTTAAAAGCGCGAAAATTATTCGGATTTTCTATGCATGAATGCAATGCACACACCTGTGTTCAGCTTATTTCTAAGCTCTAATGCTAGGGTGTTACATACTCTCCCCTTTAAAATAAACTTCGTCCCCAAACTTCGTACTCTCTTACGTTTCGGAATAAGGTATTGACTTGTGTTGATCACGACATTTGTTAATTCCATTGTGATCACAATTGGGAATAATTGTGGTATCCCGTCTCCAAATCTTTTTCCTTGAATCCTTTTCATCCTTGACAATATCCATTATCACTTCTAATTTATCCTATGGTTTCTTTTACTATAATTTCTTGGATTATGTCCGTATAGTCCTATTTAGAATTGGTTTTGGACACATTTCATCCATTCTGATTAGGATTTCCTACTACTTTATACTAGAATCTTTTAGTAGGCCCTCCTCCTTCTTAAGGATAACTTACTAGTTGTTTCCCCTTTTTAACTAGTCCACTTGGTTTTAATCTATTATATCTCCTTTGATCTTTCATCTAGACATACTCTTGGAAACACTTTATAATGATGGCTTCTTATAACCTTATGATAATAAGGCTTAATCACATCATCATTTAGTACTTCTTCTCCAATCTTTAGTCAGAAAATTTAGACAACAACACTTCAGTGTTTATTGTTTACTCTCCCCCTTGGGGTTTCCTAATGGTTTCTAATCTACACGTATAATATCCATTAACTCGATAGTAAGGATATTGGTCTCTGTCCAGCTTATATTTCACCTCTACAAGGTCTCATGAAAGAGTTTGTGGTACACCCACAAAATTGTGGATCTCCGAAATGAATCTTCCAACGTTACTTGCCTTACTTTTATCATTTTAAACATTATTTCTCAGCGGTAAATCCAATGTTGCGAAAACGTCTCGAAAGTCATTTGATTTTAATTTTATACTTCTTTGTGTCTTTCTTAACTTAGGCCAAGTTTTATGCTCTTTAAATCATACCAAGATGATCTAATTAGCTCAACCAATAGGTTACCAGCTACGGATACCAGGCTGTGGATTCTTCTAGTGTATGAATTACCCTACGGGTTTTTGACTTCTTATTGGCATTCTCTCTGAATTGTCAAAGCTTGAATACCACTTTTATTCAAAAACTTCTTCTTTGCACTGATTCATGATACTTCCATGAACTAGGTACAACTACTTCATTAGCTTTTGAGCAATATCAACTACTTTAAGTGAACTTAAGTTCATCCCTTCATGTTGCTCCACAACTTGTCTGCATTAGTAATCCTTCTTGTTGTCAACTAATAATAAGTTGGGACCGATCCATCCTTCAAAATAGTGTTGATACACCTTATATTTAGATTCCTTCTTTGTGCAACTTTCATCTTGATCTTTGGAACTCGTCACTCCCTTACACGAATTCCCTTTTTTATCTAGGTCTATAACATCAAGTAATAACTTGATGATGCACATGCATTTTCTCACCAAGCCAAACTTCATGCACAGATCTAGTCAATCAAGAAGATCCAATAAAAATCAAAGAAATCTAAATGTGGTACATATAACACACATTATTCTAAGCCCGGAATATAGTAGTTGAGTATAATACCTCTAGAATTCAGGCTTAGCTGTGTAGTATATGACACCTCCTAGTATAGGTTTACATCATGATACTTAACACTTAAGGGTTTAACTACTCTTTGTCTCAATATTTACCCAAATTGCTCAATTGAAATTGGATTATTTTGAGCAAAGTGATCTCACTTTGGTTTTGACTAACCACTTACCTTTCTTTCGGGACTACTAAAGACTACCAACTTTCCATTCTATCGTAAACTATCCTCACATGATCTCTCAAACTACTATCAACATTGTAGTTACTACCTTAATCCAACAATTATCATAATATTATTATACCTATGACTTCTATCATAGACCTATACTGTTCTTCACTTACTATTGTTACAAGATTATTTACTAAGTACTTTTCCTAATTACAGACTTATCATGGTCTCGGAGCTATTCTCACCACGAACTTGTTAATATTTACCTAGTCATCATGATTGAACAACTAATCTCACCATGACGACTCTTCTTCTTAACTTACTATTAATGATTCTTAATAGAATTCTACTCCATCACATGGAATTCTCAAGTGAATGCCACATGATTACTTCCCATTTCATCAATACATGTTCTAATGGTCTTCATCATGTAGCCTATCATTACCAACTAATGTTAATATTTTGCTACCCTACATGGATTCTATGGATAAACTACACAATTTGAACTACTCCCTAAGATATCCTAATCTTAGTCCTAATCTTCTTTGATATTTTATTTTACTTAAGATATCGTAATGGTGTTATACCTATTTAGAGCAACACTCAAATGACATTTCTCTAGACAAGACATATAACTATACTTTAAGAAAGATGATAAAAACATCCAACTTAAGTGTGACAAGGTTTACCCTCAAGTGGATATCCATCAGAAGTCTTGGTTTAGATAAGATGGCTCCTATAGTCACTATCCAACCTACAGATCTTCCTAAAAGGGTTTTAATCCTAAGGTCAAAGCATATGCTCTGATACCAGCTGCGGTGACCCAGCATACACTCCATGATGTAGTATACTATAGTCATTGACATAACACCAATGAAACACCATTCACTAGTATTACATCCCTCAGATTGGTACAACAGAAACACAGTAGGTCCAAGACATGACTATAGATTACAACTCGACTCTTTACAAAA
Organism: Avena sativa; assembly: GCA_916181665.1. Taxonomy (NCBI): domain Eukaryota; kingdom Viridiplantae; phylum Streptophyta; class Magnoliopsida; order Poales; family Poaceae; genus Avena; species Avena sativa. The sequence goes on along the minus strand of OV702295.1, from coordinate 448,467,600 downwards.
GATCCAGAGAACACTCTAGGTTAAAGAGAGAGAAAGAACTTCTTACAAAGAAGAACCAGAAATAATAACTCAGAACTATCTAGTAACTAAGACTAGTATCTAAACTATTTGGCTTGCTATTGCAATGCTCTACAGAAGTAGGTTTTATGGCTAGAGAATCTACTCCTATCTACTTAAGAACTTTGTCTTCACTTCAGCTGGTGTATATGTTGACTTCATTGACTCTGTTGACGAACTTGAGCTGTCGATGATGGTTTCTTGAGGAGAAATTGACGTTGACATCGTCTTCAATGGCTTAGAACCTAGCAAGGGTTAAGAAGGTACGGTTGAGTATGGGTGTACTCAGCAAGTTCACTAAAAAGGAGTGTATGATGCACTATCTCTACAGCCATAGACCATAGGTCGTAGGCAATGAAGGTTTTCGTAAACATTTCTTCAAATGTTGCTTTTATTCTGAAAACTATGTCCGACAGCCTTCACAGGTTGACCAGAACCTTCGTGGGGTTCCTTTCCTGTCGCGTTCGTAGCTCCTTCCCAGAACAGGGAGTAACATGTCACAATTCTTACACTCTGCAGAGGTGCGTCACTTTTCCCACAAGAGACCTTAGCTTTGTTGCACATCCGAGTTGCATTCTCGTCCACACTTCCTTGGTGTGGGGCCCAGTCTAAGATCCAAGCCAGTACTGCCCTCTCCGCGACCCTGCATGAAGACACGATCCCCTGAGATAGACTACCATGGTTACTCTTTGGGTAGCCTCTCGGAGACTCTGTAAGCAGCTCTGTCTGGGAGCCACCATCAGCTATGGTGAGCTTACACTAAGATAGCTATGCACAGATAATCTAGAGACCTAGCTCGCGGGGAACTAAGGGGTCCCACCCATGCTCGATTCTAACCTACGAGAATCAATAGTCTCACGATAAGGTAATCCATCCATGCGAAAGGAAGAAGATACAACTGACTTCTCCGTACCATTCCAAATCTCATGGTTGACGCGTAATATATGACGCTAGAATCACTGGCGACATTGGTTGTTAAGTCCTAGATGATACATTATTGTACAATGACGTTTCCATTGCTAGTTATGATAGATTAGCTGATCACCCTATATAAGTAATTGATACGTCCAAAACGTATCTACCTTCCCAAACACTTTTGCTATTGTTTCTCCTCTAAACTTGTGTGAATTGGATACAACTAACACGGACTAATGCTGTTTTTAGCAGAATTACCTTGGTGTATAGTTTTTGTGCAGAAAATCAACTATCAGGAAAAATCCCAGAAAATATTCCAAAAATCCTATTTCACCAGAAGACTCACCGAGCCAGAAGACGAGATGGAGGAGGGCCACGAGGGTCCCACATTCCCTGGCTACGCGGCCCAGCCCAGGCCGTGCCTGGGAGGGGTGTGGCCACCTCGGGCACCCCCTCGACCTCCCTCTTCGCCTATAAGATGCCCCTTGACCTAAAAACTCAGGGGGTTCGACATTTTTCTAGATAGAGTTCCGCTGCGCCGCCACCACCAGATACCGTGATTCGGAACCAGAAACTCTGTTCTGGCACCCTGCCAGGATGGGGAATTGGCGAAGATCATCGCCATCATCATCATCACCATCACTTCTCCATCAACCATCCATGATACCCCCATCCATGAGTGAGTAATCCCCTACTGTAGGCTATGGGGATGGTAGGGTTGGATGAGATCGTTCATATAATGGCATCAGATTGTTAGGGCATGGTTCCTAGTATCTATTATTAGTGCTTTTTGACTTTGTTGCAACTTGTTATGCTTAATGCTTGTCACTAGGGCCCAAGTGCCATGATTTCATATCTGAACGTGTTATTGATTCATGATGATAGTATTGTTTATGATCTTACCTGCAAGTTGTATACACATATTATTGTCCGGAACCAAAGGCCCCGAAGTGACAATAATCGGGATAACCTGAGGGAATGGCTATGATATGAGGATCACGTGTGTTCATGGAGTGTTAATGCTTTGCTCCAGTGCTCTATTAAAAGGAGCACCTTAATTGCCAGTAGTTCCCTTGAGGCCCCGCTGCAAACGGACTGGCAGGACAAAAGATGTTGTGCAAGTTCTTATTACAAGCACGTATGACTATATATGGAACACATGCCTATGGTTATTTAGTACTTGGATGCTTTACCCTATTTATCTGCAAATGCCCTATATCTTGATTGCTACATGAATTGTCTTGTCCATGCAACGCCCGTCCATCCATCCCTATGCCTACCATGCTTTAATCCTACTGTTTACTGCAATTGTTACTACTGTCTTTACTTTTACTACTGCTTCTACTTTGCTATTTTCTACTATAAAACTGTTGCTACTGATAAACTATTGTGAGCAAGATTGTTTCCAGGTGCAGCTGAATTGACAACTCAGTTGTTAAGGCTTATAAATATTCTTTGGCTCCCCTTGTGTCGAATCAATAAATTGGGTTTTACTTCCCTCGAAGACTGTTGCGATCCCCTATAGTTGTTGGTCATCAAGACTATTTTCCAGCGCCGTTGCTGGGGAGCAAAGCTCTATTTATCAAGCTCACTTGGAATCATTATTTTTCGCTGCTATCCACTCATCATGGGTAAATCTCGTGATGGAAAGGTTCCTATATTACCATCCACTACAAGGAGAGGTAAAGTTCTGAACACCTCTGTTGCTCTTGATTCACCATCTGTAATGAGTAAGCTCCTTACACCATCACACACACATGTTACACATACTGCTACTTCTGCTGAATCTGAAACTTCTGATGCTTATGATGATGCTTCTACTATGCTTGATAAGAGTGGTTCATTAGGTCCTTTCCTAGATGCTACGATTGCTAGAACTATAGCTCGAAATACTGAAACTCCTAATGAAGACACTACTACACCTGTCAGTTCACCTGAGTCTATAGAGAGCTATGATATTGAAGACAGATATATAGAAATGACTGATGAATTTATTAAAGAATGTCAAAATACTCATGGTAAAAGTGCTATTAAGAGTCTCCTTGAGAGGCGTACTATAAAACCCAAATTATCTCCTAAAGATAAGTTTGCTACATCTCCCATAAACATTAAAGATAAGGATTATGATTTCTCTCTTGATTTATCTTACATAACCATTGTTGAGAAAGAACCTTTTCGTGGGACTAAAAATGAAAGTGCTGTAGCACATATGACTGAGATTTCTACCATGAGTGGCCTATTTTCTGATGATATTAAGATGGGCATCTACTTTGTTGCTAAAATTTTCCCTTTTTTACTGAAAGGAGAAGCTAGAGCTTGGTTTAATAATTTACCTACTGGATCTATTGATAGCCCTGATTGCTTGATTAGTACTTTCCTTCAGAAATATTTCCCTCCTAATGCTAGACATGCCATTTTGCAGGAACTTTTTGATTTTAAATAGGGAGAAAAGGAGATATTGCCTGAATCATGGGAAAGGTTTTGTGCTTTGATTCATGCACAGCCTGGATGTCCATTACCTAAAAATGAGCTTCTTGATATATATTATAATGGACTAACTAAAGAATCTAGGACATACCTGGATAGTTGTGCTGATTGTGTTTTCAGGAATAGAACTCCCAAAGAAGCTGACGAATTAATGGCTAAAATAAGCAAGAATTATGATGACTGGACTTCACCTGAGACAACTACACCTGAGTTAATTGTGCCCGAGCCAACACCAACACCAAAGAAGAGGGGAGTTATTGAACTAAATGATGAAGTGATGAAGGAAGCTAAGAAATGTCTTAAGGAGAAGGGTATTAAAGATGAAGACGTGAAGAATTTACCTCCTATAGAAGAATTATGTAAGCCAATCTCTCACTCATCCACTATTGAGGTACACTCTCTCCAACATTTTGATGAAGGAGATATTCCTTATTCTAAACCTCTTGATCAATGCTTAGAAGAATTTGATATTTTTATTGTTAAGCAAGATAATTTTAATAAAAGAGTGCAGAATCATTTGATGGAAAACTCTAGAGCTATTATTGAGTTAAGGGATATTGTGGAAAGAACCTCTAATGATGTTAAAATGCTTGTTAAACATTTCCAAATGGTTCAAACTCAAATTGATTAGCTTATTAAAGTACAAAAGATTTGCTAGTTAATGCTTCTAAAGAAAAACATGCTTATGAAATAAGAACTAGAAGTGGTGCTGCCACCCAGGATCCTCTATATCCTGAGGGTCATCCTAAAAGAATTGAGCAAGATTCTCAACAAACTGAAAATAGAGGTACTTCTTTTAAGACAAAGAAAAAGAAACATAAAACGGTTGTAGAATCTTCTGAACCTGCTAAAGATCCTAATAGTATATCTGTCTCTGATGCTGAAACTGAGAGTGGTAATGAGAAAAATGATGCTCCAGATAAAGAAGAAATTGAAGAAGAACCTGAAAGGAACACTAAGAATGCTAAGTACACTAAGGAAGATTTTGTTGCTAATAAACATGGTAGTGAAAGAGAGCCCTGGGTTCAAAAACCAATTCCTTTCCCTAATAATAAGCACAAGTCAAAGGAAGACGAACACTATAATAAGTTTTGTGAGTGGATGAAACCTTTATTTTTGCAAATTCCTTTAACTGATGCTATTAAATTGCCTCCTTATTCAAAGTATATGAAGGATATTGTATCTAATAAAAGAAAGATCACTAATGAGGAAATTTCCACTTTACTTGCTAATTATTCCTTTAATGTTAAGGTTCCAAAGAAACTTGGAGACCCAGGGATTCCATCTATTCCATGTTCTATTAAAAATAGCTATGTTAGAACTGCTTTGTGTGATTCTGGAGCAGGAGTTAGTGTTATGCCTTTTTCTCTCTACAAGAGACTTCAATTGGAAAACTTAATACCAACTGATATATCTTTGCAAATGGCTGATAAATCTACTACTATTCCTGTTGGTATATGTGAGGATGTACCTATTCAAGTGGCTCATAATTGCTTGATATTAACCGACTTTTTGGTGCTTGAAATGCCTGAAGATGATAATATGTCTATTATTCTTGGGAGACCTTTTCTTAATACTGCAGGAGCTGTGATTAATTGCAATCAAGGAAAGGTAACTTTTAATGTTAATGACAAGGAGCATACTGTCTATTTCCCCAAGAAGATTGATAGGAATTAAGGCTTAAATTCAATTGAAAATATTGAGGGCATCCAAGTTGGAGAAATATATTGTCCCATACCATAAGAAAAATATGAAAATATTATGATTAGGACCATTGCTATCAAGGTTGAGGTAACATAATCATTTAGTGGAATACAAAGTTTTGTTTCATATAAGATTGTTTTGGTAACAAGACCTGATCAACCTTGTTAACAAAGGGATTTTAATGAACAAAAAAATGTTTTGACCATGATTATCTTTGCTTACTTTTGTTTTACCTATTTTAATTTTTGTTTTCACTTAATTTACTTTTCTATTGCTAGTTGCTTGCATATTAGAGTGTCTTAGAACTTCTGAAGTTTTAGTTTTGTTTTGTTATTGCATCTTTCCAATAATATCTTTCTGCCAGAAAATTATTCATCAATACCTGAAAATTGCTAAAAAATAAAGTGTCTCAAAAAATTCCGGAAAATTCATATTAAATTTTTACGTGAAAAAGGGGCAGAGAAGTACCTAGAGTGACCCAAGGGGCCCACCAGGTAGGCACACCACCTGGTGGCGCAGCCACACCAGGGGCATGCCTGGCCATGGTGTGGGTCACCCCTGGCCCTCCACTTACTCTCCCTCCTGCCACTCCTTTCTCTCTCCCGAGAAAACACCAGTTCATTGCTCAAACTCGCGTTCCTGCTGTTCTTGCTCGCGATTTTCGATCTCCTTGCTCATCCCATATTTGCTGCTGAGATTTGGAGCATTTGATCTCCGGTATGTGACTCCTCCGCTTGTCCAAGTAGATTTGTGTTTAATGGATTATATCTTGAGTATTTTGCTACTGTAGGTGACAGGTTATGTGAGCTTGTAAGCTTGTTCAATGCTTAGATAATTTGTTTTGATGCATGTGTAGGCCTCTTACAAGTCCCTATAAGTAGTTCCCTTCATTATGTAATCACTTTGCAATCACTTGTATGATGGATGTTTAAATTTCAGAATAGCGGAGATGAACAACCACACTTTTGGAGAAGTATTTGAGAGGGACACACCCAGGAGGGCAAGGCCTTCGAGATCAGCTTCTCAATTTAGGCCATCATATAATGAAGATCTTATTGCACCACGCTTTGGCAATGAAGGAGACGAGGGAGATGCTCACCCATCTACCTTCCCTTGTTTTGCCTTTTTGCAAGATGTAGGGATCCTCGATGATTTCTTACTCCTTGTTCAGAGGGTTGGTTCGACCACTTACATGGAAGATGAGATTGAGCAATATGCCGTGCTCACCAAAACTTTCATTGAAAGTTTCGTTTTCACTAACACCCCTTATCGGTCAACTATTTCGTTCAAAATTTATAATATGCCTATTACCATGCCATTGGAAATATTTTGCAGCATTATAGGCATAGGCATGACTGGGACAGTTAAGAAGATCCAAGGTCGACCCGCTGATTTGCTGGAGCTCTACCGAAGTGTGACAAATGATGATGACCGCACAGCTCCGCGCGGGAAGATAAGGAACATTCAACTCCCAGCTCTTAGATATTTTGCTTATTATCTTGCCACTAGCATTCTTGGTAGGGAGAACACTAGTAATATTTCTATTTATCATTTAGCCTTTCTTGCTGCTGCACTTAATAATGATACCAAGTATAATCTTGGTTCTCTCATTGCCCGTCGCTTAGCCACTAGAGGACCCATTTATGGGGGTATTATTGCCTCACGCATGGTTGCAGCCTTAGAACTTTCTGTTGATCCTAATGACACAGTGTTGACACCACAAAGGCTCGATCTTGCTGCTATGGAAACACATCATTTTGTTACTACTGACTCTAGTACCGAGAATTTAGTTTACAGGATGTTGTTTACTGAGGGAGACGAGAGGTAAATTCCTTTGCCACAATCCACTTTGTTCAGTATTTGTAGGACGCCATGGTCGCGTTCCAAGGAGGAGGTGGACGAGCAGCTCTACTTGCTTGGTTTCCACGGGCAGCACTAGGGGGATGTGCCCTCTTACGACTACTCTGCGCACTATGCTGGGGCGTCCTCTAGTTCATATCAGGATGAAGGCACTTCTTCGCCATATTATGGAGGCGCTCCTTCCTGGCCAGCTTGGGATTGATACCCACTTCGGCCAAAAGCCTAAGCTAGGGGGGAGGTACACCGACATCACACTCATCTACATACCATGTTCGGTCGGTACTTTGTATATCCATTTTTCATTTTCTTTTTAGTCTTCGTTCTTGCTTTATTTCTGCTTTCCAAAACACAAAAAGATCAAAAATATTTTTGTTATTTCTCTTTGCTTACTTCTTTATATTTTTTGCCTTGGTTTGCTTCTTTCTTTTAGCTTTGTCTTAATTATTCGAAAACCCCCAAAAAATCACTTTGCTTGATCCTCCTTTTGGTTCTTGCTTTAAAAATCAAAAACACCAAAAATATTTGATGTTCTTCTTTGGTTTTGTGAAGTTCATGCAAGGTTCAGCAGTCCTCAGTGGAGTTTGGTTTCATGTTATTATTCAAGCCACACAAGTGAACGACAATAATGAAGATTAATGATAACTTGAGGCGTGGTAAGAGGCTGGTAATGAACTCTATTTGTTTTCATTTTTTGTACATATACTCATCGTTGTGGGCATGCTTAGTCTGTTCATGTAAGGTGTATGTTATTTATGGATGCTTAGTAGTTCTTGCTTTCTTATGATTAGCTCCAGCTTGCTAATGGTTTGTAGCATGTCATATGAATGTTTGCTTGCATTGTTCTATTCATAACTTGGTATGACATTGTGGTATCCTCCTCTGAATGTTTCATTTGAATCGACTTGGCACATGCTCACGCATGCATATGACTGAAACAAAGATCAGTTAAGCCTTGATGAATTATTTTGCCTCAGGGTTCTTGAATCACTTTCATGCCATAATTAGTCATGTTTTGTTGCAAGCATGATTATGACAGTTATTGCTATCTCATTTGTCGCTCCCTTTCTATTACCGGCCTTCACTTGCACTGAGTATGAGCTCTACTCGTGTTTCCAACTCCCCAAAACCAATATTGCCAAAAGTGTCCACCATACCTACCTATTAGCATCATTTGCTTTTCCGTGCATATTCAATATGCCTTGTTTTCTTCCGAATAAAATGTTTGCTTGTTATGACAAAGTTAGTTAGTAAAGCTCTCACGAACTTGATGGCACACCTTATTTCTTGCACTTAATAAACCTGAACTATTGTGACTGTCCATGAAAGTTATATGCTTGCAAATTATAGGCTGGGAGTTAGCAGAACCGTGCTGTCACGAGGAATGCTTTCAACACCTGTAAATATATACCCAGTTGATATCATGCTCTTTTGTTTATGGATGTCGTCGGTGTGAAATAAAAGGGGAGTTTGTAAGTCCATGGAGTTATGTATATGTGTTAGAGAAACACCTAGGCCGCTAGCCTAAGACATGCCTAATCATGGTGGAAACTTGCAGCATCATGATACATTGCAAATGTATCTATAATTTTTGATGTTCCATGCTTGGTTTTATCCACTTTCTTGTGTTTTGTTCCAACTTTGGAGTGCTTTTCATATGATTTATTGGACTAACCTATTAACAAGAGCCACAGTGCCAGCTGCCTGTTTTCTGCTGTTTTTGGTTCCAGGAAAGTCAGAAAATGAATATTCTCGGAATTGGACGGGACAAAAGCCAAAGTGCCTATTTTTCCGGAAGTCATCAGATGCCAGAATACGAGACGGAGAAGGGATGGGGGCCGACCACACCACCTTGCCGCGCGGCCATGCCTGGCCCGTGCCAGGGGTGGTCTGGCCAACCCCAGCACCCCCTCGGCCTCTCCTTCCACCTATATATTGCCGTTGGGACAAAAACCCTAAGTACCCAATCAAAAATCCACGAAAGAGTCTGTAGCCGCCGTCATCTCCATCCCTAGATCGGGAGGGATCTGAACCTCTTCCCAGCACCCTGCCGGAGAGGGGAATTCACCCTGGAGGCCTTCTTCATCACCATGCAAGCCTCCGGTGTGATGCGTGAGTAGTTCATCTTTGGACTACTGATCCATGTAGTAGCTAGATGGCTGGTTCTATGATGGCTCGGTGTACGGCGCCAGAAAAATGCTGGTGTGGTGTTGATGTAGAGCTCGTTGGGAACCCCAAGAGGAAGGCATGATCAGCAGAGCAGCAAGTTTCCCTCAGTATGAAACCAAGGTTTAATCGAACTAGTAGGAGCAAGGAAACACCCCAAAGGTGTTGCTAGCTGAGCCTTGGCAGGGCGCACTACCGGTGCTAGTAGCAACGTGGAGACCTGCACAACACAACCACAGAACTCTGTCCCCAACTTGCGACGAGGTTGTCAATCTCACCGTGTTTTGCTGAAAACAAAGGATTAAACATATCGAATGGAAAGAAGTAATAGTTTGCAGAAAGTAAACACAAAACAGTAAACAGTTTGTAGATTGTATGTAAAGAAAAGGACCAGGATCCATAGTTCACTAGAGGTGTCTCTCCTTAGATAGATAACATGCTGGGTGAACAAATTACAGCGGGGCAATCGACAAACATCGAGAAAGCAATACATGCATATACTAATCATCTTGACTCCTTTGGAACTTGATTGGGCATTACAACATTATACATAGACCTCCATCCAACTGCATCTATGACTAATAATCCACCTTCAGGTTATCATCCGAACCCCCTCCAGTATTAAGTTGCAAGCAACAGATTATTGCTTTACGAACTACGTGTAAAGTAAACAATACGATTGTTCTGTGAACAAAGGATTGTTGTTTTCTCCCTAGTAGCAACAACACATCTAGTACCTTAGAGATTTCTGTCACTTCCCCAGATTACCAGTGGCATGAACCCACTATCGAGCATAAATACTAACTCTTGGAGTTGCTAGCATCTACTTGGCCAAGATAGCTACTAACAACGGAAAGCATGCAAGATCACAAATAACAAAGACATGATAGAATCAATAATCAATCTGAAATAGCATCTCAACATCCATCGGATCCCTGCAAACACAACATGTCTGATTACAAATAGATGATCTTGATCATGAACGGAGCTCACAAGATCTAAACATGAAAGCACAAAGGAGGAGAACCAGCCATCTAGCTACTACATGGATCCGTAGTCCAAGGATGAACTACTCACGCATCACACCGGAGGCTTGCATGGTGATGAAGAAGGCCTCCAGGGTGAATTCCCCTCTCCGGCAGGGTGCCGGGAAGAGCTTCAGACCCCTCACGATCTAGGGATGGAGATGACAGCGGCTACAGACTCTTTCGTGGATTTTTGATCGGGCACTTAGGGTTTACGTCCCGAGGGCATCTTATAGTCGGAAGGGGAGGCCGAGGGGGTGCCAGGGGCCACCACCCCACCCCCTGGCGCGGGCCTAGCCTGGCCGCGTAGCCAGGTGGTGTGGCCAGCCTTTGGCCCCTCTCCGTCTTGTATTCTGGCATCTGACGACTTCCGGAAAAATAGGCACTTTGGCTTTTGTCCCGTCCAATTCCGAGAATATTCATTTTCTGACTTTCCTGGAACCAAAAACAGCAGAAAATAGGCAGCTGGCACTGTGGCTCTTGTTAATAGGTTAGTCCAAGAAATCATATGAAAAGTACTCCAAAGTTGGAACAAAACACAAGAAAGTGGATAAAACCAAGCATGGAACATCAAAAATTATAGATACATTTGCAATGTATCAACATCCCCAAGCTTAACTCCTGCTCGTCCTCGAGTAGGTAAGTGATCAAAAGAAAGAATAATTTTTGAGGTGACATGCACCATCAAAGACTTGATCAAAGTATTTGTAAAACATTCAAAGTTGGGATCAAAGTACTTCAATCATAATATGAAAGAGAAAGTTCTAGCAATAAGCAAAGAAACTATGATGCAACATGAAAAGGCACAAACAAAAGATTCATGAATAACAATGCTTTGCAAGACGTTTGTTTGTTTCACATAAAGAAAACATAGCATAATAGTATTCAGCTTGTCCCTCATAGAGTAGCAAATATAAATGCATAGGACACCTTCAAAGTTCATAAGAGTGACTAGATACAAATAGTTTAAAACAAGCAATATCAAGTTATGCATCAATCAACTAGTCTTGGGATAATGCACATAGAACTAAGAATGGCCACTATGCTCTCAAAGTAGGTGCATAAAGTTAGAAGGTGGAGAGTCAATATAATGGTGGGAGAATGGCCTTCATAGAAGGAAGTAGGGATTCAAGTCTCATAAAGAGCTTCCAAAAATTATGGTACTTATAGCTTTCAGCTCTCATTGCCCCTATCATAAGCATCTTGAAGTGATTAAGGTTAAAGTGAACAAACTATGGTGTACATGCTTGACGAAGTATAAGTCAGAAATCTCATGTCCCTTGTATATGAGGGCCGCTCCTCATGCTACTCAAGTTTATTCACCGGTAAGTTCTTGTCATAGTAAGTACATGTGTATCATAGAGAACCGCCAATGGGGTACCCCTTGCCCAATGATACGGAAGAATCCCCATATCAAAATGACAAGGGAAGTAGACAATGAGCATCTCAGCAATCTTCTTATTTACCATGGGAATATGGTGCTTTTTTCTCTCTTTCCTCTTTTCATAATCTCTTTTTTTTTATTTTTCTCTTGTTTCTCAATATAGGACTCTTTTTTTATAAGAAGAATGCTTCATAGACAGCTCATTATGGTTACGCTGCAGGTTTCCACCATGTCAGCATGGATTAGACCAGCGGCCCAGGCGTTTCTCTAACACATATACATAACTCCATGGACTTACAAGCTCCCCTTTCATTTCACACCGACGACATCCATATACAAAAGAGCATGATATCAACTAGGTACAAGTACCAAGTGTAATGTTGAAAGCGTTCCCCATGAAAGCATGGTTCTGCTAATTCCCAACAAATAAGTGCAAGCATATACATCATAGACGACACAATGGTTCAAGTTTATTAAGGGCAAGAAAAGTAAAGTGTGCCATCAAGTTCGTGAGAGCTTTAATCACTAGTTTTCTCATAACAAGTTTAATTTGGAAGGTAAACAAAAGCATGAATATACTTGGAATAGCATAAGCTAATAGGTAGGTATGGTGGACTCTTTGGAATAACTTGGTTTAGGGAGTTCTATGCATGAGTGGAACTCATACTTGGTTGTGGAGGCTAGCAAAAGACTAGGAGCGACAAACTAAGAGAGCAATAATGGACATAATCATGCAGAGCGACAAAACATCATTGATCAAAGCATAAAGTGATACTACAAGTTGAAAACTAAAGGATCATAAAGTCTATGGTGACTTGAGATAGTCATAACATGGTGTGAGCATGCGCCAAGTCAACCCAAATAAAGCATCAAAGGAGAATACCACTATACTATTCTTTAATATGCTAAAACAACGCATGATTCATCCAAGGCACATTAAGCAATCTCAATTGTTTATAACAAGTCATCCTACAGCAAAGAATACTAAGCATAAAGCCAAAACAATATCAAGCATGGCATGACAAAGCATATGCCACAGTCAAAAACAAGCTCTTTTTACCACATAAGCATGAACTTTCCTACTCTTTTCCAAACCAAACCAAACTATTTGCAAACCAATGGATGAAAGAGGGGGTCCAACCAATTTATTCAGCAAACTAAAAAAACCAAGCAAACGAAAACGAAAAAGAAGACGCTCCAAGAACAACACAATTGTGCATGAAACAATAAAAATGAAGCGTTTGGAAGAAACCTGGAATTTTTATTGATGAAGAGGGGGATGCCTTGGGCATCCCCAAGCTTTGATGCTTGTACTTCTTGGATATTTCTTGGGGTGACATGCGTGGCATCCCCAAACTTGATCTTTAGTCCATCCTTCATCTCATTACTCATTCCTTTCATACACCTGAAATTTTTACTTCATACAAAACTTCACACAATCTTTATTAGCAACATTAGTGCATTCAAGATAAATAAGTCTTAAGGTTCAGTTCTAACACCAAATAAACTTCCATTTGAACACTAGCTACTGTAGCACTTCCCTCAAAAAGCTCAATTCCCCAAGAGAACTCAAAAAGGAACCAACAAGAAGCAAATGCAGAAAATGGCAGAAATCTGTCAAAACAGACCAGCAGGTAAAGACGAATTTTTTAGAAGACCTTCTGTTGCTCAAATAAAAAAGTGTTGAACTAACGAAAGTTATATAACAACCTGGGGCAGAAGCACAAAAATTCATGCGTCAAAAAACGTTCAAAGATTTTGCACGAATGTTTATGGTGAAGCACAGAAATCTGTTTCGGGACAGCAACTTTCCCAATCATTACTTCTCTCTCATTAGAGGTTACTCTTGGCACAAAAAGCAAATAAAAAGGATAAGTAGCGGTTATTAATGAAGTAATAACTTTCAAGACTCATCTAAAACTTTTGGGTTATCTCCCAATAAGTACTTTTCTTTAACGCCTTTAAGTTAGGCATAAGAAGCAAGAAAAATAATCAAGTGTTCTGAAATGAAGAAGCATTAAGACCAAATTTTGTTTTCATAGGAGAGGCAAAAGAAATCTTCTCTCTCTTCTTAGGGAACTGTTCTATACCTTTCTTGAGTGGGATTTGATATTTAATGGTGCCTTCTTTCATATCAATAATGGCACCAACAGTTCTAAGAAAAGGTCTTCCCAAAGTAATAGGACAAGAAGCATTGTATCCAACATCCAAAACATAGAAATCAACGGGGACATAGGCATTGTAACCATAATAAGAACATCATTAGGACTCCACATGAGTTTCTTTTTAGCATTATCATCAAGTGGGACATTCAAATAACAATCTTGAAGTGGAGGCAAATCAAGCATATCATAAATCCTTCTAGGCATAATAGAAACACTACTATCAAGATCACATAAAGCTTTGAAATCAAAGTCATTCACTTTCATATTAATGATGGGTTCCCAACCATCTTCTTGTTTTATAGGAATGGAAGCTTTATGTTTCATCTTTTCTTCTTTAATCTTTATGAGAGCATCAGTAATGTGTTTTGTAAAGGCCATGTTCATAGCACTAGCATTAAGACTTTTAGCAAGCTTTTGTAGGAACTTAATAACTTCAGAGATGTTGCAACCATCAAGATCAAAATCAAATTTATCATCTAAAGTAGTAGAACTATTACTAGCCTCAACACTAGTGGTGGTGATAGTAGAAACACTGATGTTTCTAGCAATTTCATCTTCTCTTTCCCACTTAGCATGTAATTCAGCTAATAGTCTAACATTTTCATCAATTCTTACTTGAATAGCATTAGTAGCTGCAAAGGGATTATCATTAGTTTTAGGTTTAATAGCCATTTTATTCAAAGAAGATTGAGCTTCAGCCAAAGATGTTATATTTCTTTTAGCATTAGAGAGTTTTTCCTCAATAGTTTTATTGAAAGCAGTTTGCTTACTAATAAAGTCTTTAAGCATAACTTCAAGTTTAGAGGGAGCACTCCTATTATTGTTGTAGGAACTTCCATAAGAATTACCATTGTTGGGAGGATATGGCTTATAATTGTTGTTACCAAAATTACTCCTATAAGCATTATTGCCAAAATTTTTATTTCTTATGAAGTTCACATCAACTTGCTATTCTTGAGCAACCAAATAGGCTAAAGGATCATTATTTGGATCAATATGGGCTTTCCCATTAACAAGCATAGACATAATAATATCAATCTCATCATTCAAGGAGGAAGTTTCCTCAACAGAATTTACCTTCCTACCTTGTGGAGCTCTCTCAGTATGCCATTCAGAATAATTAACCATCATATTGTCCAGAAGTTTTGTTGCAACACCCAAAGTGATGGTCATAAAGGTACCTCCAGCAGCAGAGTCCAATAGGTTCCTTGAAGAATATTTCAATCCTGCATAAAAAGTTTGGATGATCATCCAAGCAGTCAGTCCATGAGTGGGACAATTCTTTACCAAAGATATCATTCTTTCCCAAGCTTGAGCAACATGTTCATTATCAGATTGTTTAAACTTCATTATTTCACTTCTCATAGATATAATCTTAGCAGGAGGATAATACTTTCCAATAAAAGCATCTTTGCACTTAGTCCAAGAATCAATACTATTCCTAGTTAAGGAATTCAACCATTCTTTAGTTTTTCCTTTCAAAGAGAAAGGAAACAATTTCAGCTTAATAATATCACCATCTATATCCCTATGCTTTTGCATCTCACAAAGTTCAACAAAGTTATTTAGATGGGAAGCAGCATCTTCATTACCAATACCAGAAAATTGTTCTCTCATAACAAGATTGAGCAAAGCAGGTTTTATCTCAAAGAAAGTATCTTCAGGCACAGGTGGAGCAATAGGTGTGCTCATAAAATCATTGTTGTTGGTGCTAGTGAAGTCACACAACTTAGTGTTTTCAAGAGTAGTCATTTTTTGTGTGTTTTCAAATAAGAAAGCAAACTAGTAAAACTAATTTTTGTGTGTTTTTGATAAAGAAACAAGCAAACAAAGCAAAAAGAAACTAAGCAAAACAAAAATAACAAAGTAAAGAGATTTGTTATGAGGGACTCCCGTTGTGAAGATGTCCTTGACTCCCCGACAACGGCGCCAGAAAAATGCTTGATGGCTCGGTGTACGGCGCCAGAAAAATGCTGGTGCGGTGTTGATGTAGAGCTCGTTGGGAACCCCAAGAGGAAGGTATGATGAGCACAACAGAAAGTTTCCCTCAGTTATGAAACCAAGGTTTAATCGAACCAGTAGGAGCAAGGAAATACCCCAAAGGTGTTGCTAGCTGAGCCTTGGCTGGGCGCACTACCGGTGCTAGTAGCAACGTGGAGACCTGCACAACAGAACCACAGAACTCTGTCCCCAACTTGCAATGAGGTTATCATTCTCACCGTGTTTTGCTGAAAACAAAGGATTAAACGTATCGAATGGAAAGAAGTAATAGTTTGCAGAAAGTAAACACAAAGCAGTAAACAGTTTGTAGATTGTATGTAAAGAAAAGGATCGGGATCCATAGTTCACTAGAGGTGGCTCTCCGTAGATAGATAACATGCTGGGTGAACAAATTATAGCGGGCCAATTGACAAACATCGAGAAAGAAATACATGCAGATACTAATCATCTTGACTCCTTTGGAACTTGATTGGGCATTACAACATTATACATAGACCGCCATCCAACTGCATCTATGACTAATAATACACCTTCAGGTTATCATCCGAACCCCCTCCAGTATTAAGTTGCAAGCAACAGATTATTGCTTTATAAACTGCGTGTAAAGTAAACAATACGATTTATCTATGAACAAAGGATTGTTGTTTTCTCCCTAGTAGCAACAGCACATCTAGTACCTTAGAGATTTCTGTCACTTCCCCAGATTACCAGAGGCATGAACCCACTATCCAGCATAAATACTAACTCTTGGAGTTGCTAGCATCTACTTGGCCAAGATAGCTACTAACAATGGAAAGCATGCAAGATCAAAAATAAGAAAGACATGATAGAATCAATAATCAATCTGAAATAGCATCTCAATATCCATCGGATCCCTACAAACACAACATGCAGAATTACAAATAGATGATCTTGATCATGAACGGAGCTCACAAGATCTAAACATCAAAGCACAAAGGAGGAGAACCAGCTATCTAGCTACTACATGGATCCGTAGTCCAAGGATGAACTACTCACGCATCACACCGGAGGCTTGCATGGTGATGAAGAAGGCCTCTAGGATAAATTCCCCTCTCCGGCAGGGTGCCGTGAAGATCTTCAGATCCCTCCCGATCTAGGGATGGAGATGACGACGGCTACAGACTCTTTCATGGATTTTTGATCGGGTACTTAGGGTTTTCGTCATGAGGGCATCTTATAGGCGGAAGGGGAGGCCGAGGGGGTGCTGGAGGCGGCCAAACCTCCCCCTGGCACGGGCCAGGCTAGGCCGCGTGGCCAGGTGGTGTGGTGGCCCCCTGGCCCCTCTCCATCTCGTATTCTGGCATCTGATGACTTCCGGAAAAATAGGCACTTTGGCTTTTGTCCCGTCCAATTCCGAGAATATTCATTTTCTGACTTTCCTGGAACCAAAAACAGCAGAAAACTGGTAGCTGGCACTATGGCTCTTGTTTATAGGTTAGTCCAAGAAATCATATGAAAAGTACTCCAAAGTTGGAACAAAACACAAGAAAGTGGATAAAACCAAGCATGGAACATCAAAAATTATAGATACATTTGCATTGTAACATTCTCCTCCTTTATGCTTTCATGTTTAGATCTTATGAGCTCCGATCATGATCAAGATCATCCATTTGTAATTCTGCATGTTGTGTTTGCGGGGATCCGATGGATATTGAGATGCTATATCAGATTGATTATTGATTCTATCATGTCTTTTTATTTGTGATCTTGCATGCTTTCCATTGTTAGTAGCTATCTTGGCCAAGTAGATGCTGGCAACTCTAAGAGTTAGTATTTATGCTCGATAGTGGGTTCATGCCTCTGGTAATCTAGGGAAGTGACAGAATCTCTAAGGTACTAGATGTGTTGTTGCTACTAGGGAGAAAACAATAATCCTTTGTTCATAGAACAATCATATTGTTTACTTTACATGCAATTCATAAAGCAATAATCTATTGCTTGCAACTTAATACTAGAGGGGGTTCGGATGATAACCTGAAGGTGGATTATTAGTCATAGATGCAGTTGGATGGCGGTCTATGTATAATGTTGTAATGCCCAATCAAGTTCCAAAGGAGTCCAGATGATTAGTATATGCATGTATTGCTTTCTCGATGTTTGTCAATTGCCCCACTGTAATTTGTTCACCCAGCATGTTATCTATCTAAGGAGAGCCACCTCTAGTGAACTATGGATCCCGGTCTTTTCTTTTACATATTATCTACAAATTTTTTACTGCTTTGTGTTTACTTTCTGCAAACTATTACTTCCTTCCACTCGATAAGTTTAATCCTTTGTTTTCAGCAAAACCGGTGAGATTGACAACCTCATCGCAAGTTGGGGACAAAGTTCTGTGGTTGTGTTGTGCAGGTCTCCACGTTGCTACTAGCACCGGTAGTGCGCCTAACCAAGGCTCAGCTAGCAACACCTTTGGGGTGTTTCCTTGCTCCTACTGGTTTGATTAAACCTTGGTTTCATAACTGAGGGAAACTTGCTGCTGTGCTCATCATACCTTCCTCTTGGGGTTCCCCAATGAGCTCTACATCAACACTGAGCCATCATGCTTTTTTCTGGCGCCGTTTTCGGGGAGTCAAGGACATCTTCACAAGGGGACTCCCTCATAACCAATCTCTTTACTTTGTTATTTTTGTTTTTCTTAGTTTCTTTTTGCTTTGTTTGCTTGTTTCTTTGTCAAAAACACACAAAAAAATAGTTTTACTAGTTTGCTTTCTTATTTGAAAACACACAAAAAAATTAAGTCTCCCTTAGTTGTTGACTCTTCCTTAACCCACCATGTTGATCCCTAAATTCACCCTGAAAGACCTTTCAATTGGTAGTGGTTCTATAATTGGGAAAGATAATATTGAAGAATTCTTTAATCATGTTAGTAAGCATGAAGATACTGAGGATAGATCCCTTGCAGAACTTGCTCTAAACTATGAGATTGCTGCAGCTTCTTTAATTCACATGTTAGAAGCTTGGTTTGTTAACCTCAACCCCTTAATGCAAGTAATGTTTCTTAAGCTTAAATAAATTGAGGACCCTGAAAAGAGGGATTTTATTCTAGAAACTTTGTTTAAGGAATTCTATGATGTTGCCAAAGAGGCTAGAAAAGTTTTTGAATGTTTCAATATGCTAGGCTCATGTGTAGATGTTGTTGGTACACAAGAAAAGTTGAGTAAAACTGAACCTAATGGGGAGGAAATTAAGATACCAACACCTTTAAAACTAGTAGCAATGCATGAAGCCATAGAAAAGAATCTTGATTGGATTGTTGCTGAAAACCCGTTTGATGAAAGTAGTGAACCTAAGAGCACTGAGAGAGGATCCTCTAGAACTTATTTGGATGAGATACATTGTCTTGTTGAAGATATTTCTGGTATTGATCTTAATGCTTCTTCATTTGAGAATACTTGATCCTTTTTCTTGCTTCTTATGCCTAACTTAAAGGCGTTAAAGAAAAGTACTTATTGGGAGATAACCCAAAAGTTTTAGATGAGTCTTGGAAGTTATTACTTCAGTAATAACCCAAAACTTTCTTCAGTAATAACCGCTCCTTATCCTTTTTATTTGCTTTTTGTGCCAAGGGTAACCTCTAATGAGAGAGAAGTAATGATTGGGAAAGTTGCTGTCCCGAAACAGATTTCTGTGCTTCACCGTAAACATTCATGTAAAATCTCTGAACGTCTTTTTGAGGCGTGAATTTTTGTGCTTCTGCCCCAGGTTGTTATCTAACTTTCGTTAGTTCAACACCTTTGGATTTGAGCAACAGAAGGTCTTCTAAAAAATTCGTCTTTACCTGCTGATCCGTTTTGACAGATTTCTGCCATTTTCTGCATTTGCTTCTTGTTGGTTCCTTTTTGAGTTCTTTTGGGGAATTGAGCTTTTTGAGGGAAGTGCTTCAGTAGCTAGTGTTTTAATGGAAGTTTATTGGTGTTGGAACTGAACCTTAAGACTTTCAAACTTTTCAAAACCTTTTCACTTCCTTGTTGAGTCACCACTTATTCTATGAGCACTTTCTTGAGAGCATAGTTGTCATTCTTAGTGTAATGTGTCTATCTCAAAACTTGGTTAATTGTGTCATGACTTTGATGCTTGTATCTTTGATATCTTTACTTCTAGTCTTCACTTGAACTTCAGAGGTGCCTTGGCATTTATGTTTGCTCTACAATCAAAGGCAAGCGAGATACCACTCTATCATACCTTTTTATGAGCATTGCAATGTTGCTTATTATTATTTTTGAGTTGGAATCTCTTCATAGCTTCCAATGACTATTAAGTAAACTTGTTTGCATACTCTTTATTATGAATTGCCTAAGTATTTGATCATATGCTGAGAATATATACATCTTATGAAGTAAATGTGTTCGTGAAAGCTCTTTTATCGTACTCAGTTTTCAACTGAATTGCTTGAGGACAAGCAATAAGCTAAGCTTGGGGGGAGTTGATACGTCCAAAACGTATCTACTTTCCCGGACACTTTTGCTATTGTTTCTCCTCTAAACTTGTGTGAATTGGATACAACTAACACGGACTGATGCTGTTTTCAGCAGAATTACCTTGGTGTCTAGTTTTTGTGCAGAAAATCAACTATCAGGAAAAATCTCGGAAAATATGCCAAAAATCCTATTTCACCAGAAGACTCACGGAGCCAGAAGACGAGATGGAGAAGGGCCACGAGGGGCCCACACCCCCTGGCCGCGCGAGCCAGCCCAGGCCACGCATGGGAGGGGTGTGGCCGCCTCGGGCACCCCCTCGACCTCCCTCTTCGCCTATAAGATGCCCCTTGACCTAAAAACTCAAGGGGTTCGGCGTTTTTCCAGATAGAGTTCCGCTGCGCCGCCACCACCAGATACCGCGATTCGGAACCAGAAACTCCATTCTGGCACCCTACTGGGACAGGGAATTAGTGGAGATCATCGCCATCATCATCACCATCGCTTCTCCATCAACCATCCATGATTCCCCCATCCATGAGTGAGTAATCCCCCGTTGTAGGCTATGGGGATGGTAGGGATTGGATGAGATCGTTCATGTAATGGCATCAGATTGTTAGGGCATGGTGCCTAGTATCTATTATTAGTGCTTTTTGACTTTGTTGCAACTTGTTATGCTTAATGCTTGTTACTAGGGCCCAAGTGCCATGATTTCAGATCTGAACGTGTTATTGATTCATGATGATAGTATTGTTTATGATCTTACCTACAAGTTGTATACACATATTATTCTCTGGAACCGAAGGCCCTGAAGTGACAATAATCGGGATAACCGGAGGGAATGGATATGATATGAGGATCACGTGTGTTCATGGAGTGTTAATGCTTTGCTCCGGTGCTCTATTAAAAGGAGCACCTTAATTGCCAGTAGTTCCCTTGAGGCCTCGCTGCAAACGGGCTAGCGGGACAAAAGATGTTGTGCAAGTTCTCATTACAAGCACGTCTGACTATATATGAAACACATCCCTATGATTATTTAGTACTTGGATGCTTTACCCTATTTATCTGCAAATTCCCTATATCTTGATTGCTACATGAATTGTCGTGTCCATGCAACGCCCGTCCATCCATCCCTATGCCTACCGCGCTTTAATCCTACTGTTTACTGCAATTGTTACTACTATCTTTACTTTTACTACTGCTTCTACTTTGCTATTTTCTACTATAAAACTATTGCTACGGATAAACTACTATGAGCAAGATTGTTTCCAGGTGCAACTGAATTGACAACTCAGTTGTTAAGGCTTATAAATATTCTTTGGCTCCCCTTGTGTCGAATCAATAAATTGGGTTTTACTTCCCTCGAAGACTATTGCGGTCCCCTATACTTGTGGGTCATCAGTAACCGATATTTCCAGTTAATTGTGAAAATAGTGTTTTCGACCTTTTTTGAAATGTAGGTGATGACATAGTTGAGTTATAAGCATAGAAAATAATCAAAGGACATGAGCAAGTTGTGAACTTGCCTTTTGTGATTGCAAGATTATGCACTCACGGTCTTCAGACACTAGAAGATCCAAATTCTGTAAACAACATCATTGGTCCGGTAAGGACTAATGTTTAAAGAAGCAAGATGCAACGATGCATAAATAATGTTATGCAATTTGATAAATGTGGATTCCCCGGAATAGTCGTATATGATCTAGGGATTGGAGTTTGTGATGAGTTCTTAGGAATGTGCTGCACTTTTATACCAGTTTCACACTTGTGCTTCTTATTAAGGCTTGTGAGAATGTGCGAAACAATACTTAAACACAACAAGTAGCATACAGTACTAAAGCACTCAACTGGGTCATGGTATCTGAAATATTTCTTAAGCAAGATTAAGAATCAATTAGAGCTTTTAAAGAAGTGTTCAAGGATCACTTTTAATGTTTCATAAAAGAATAACTTTTTGAGGAAAATATTACTTTACAAAGTAAAAAGTATTTAAACTTAAGGCTAACACTTTAAGGTTTTCTTATTAGCTAAGATTATTAAAGAGGAGAGAACCAACCCGTGGTTGTATGGTTAGGAGGGCAGTGGTACTCCCAGCCCACCAGAGTTCAAACCCCAGGTTTGACGTTTTGGTGTCTCATAAAGGCGGAATATTCTTTCAGTGGGAGGCGATGTTCCCATTGATAGTGAGGCGCCTGTGGTGACTTCGTCAATCTCAAGACCCGCCGGCTCAGTCTCTCGGAGGTGCTCATAGGGGTAGGGTGTGCATGCCTGTGTTCATAGGGGTGAGTGTATGTACCCATTGTGAGCGTCTGCGTTTGTACTATGTTTCTCAAAAAAAGATTATTAAAGAGGAAAACATTACTACATTAAACAATCATAGCATAAGTGGTGGAGATTTACATGTTTTGAACAAGGCACCACATTATAGATGGTTAACTTCTTAACATTCCATAAAGTTAGAATTTAAGTATTATTACTTGAATGAGGTGGTGTTTTATTAAAGTTATAAGTGAATAGACTTACTTTCTCATTAATGCTTACCTTTTATAAGCATAGATAAGGCATTACTTAAACTACTTAAAAACTTGGTTTAAACCATTGAATAGTTTTCCCAACTTGTAAAAGAATTGGTAGTTAATCTCTTGATGATTTTATAGATGCATAATATCTTTTTGATAAGCAATATACTACTTTGATGATTTTATAATGGACAAAATTAGAATACACTTAATTTTAATTCATCAAACATTAATTGAACTTGTTATTACATTTTTAAACTTTAAACAAATAATGCTAAAGGCAATAGTAAATATTTATATATTTTTAAGGAATTAAAATAAAAGAAAAGGGTTTAAACAAGATTTATTAGACCTTTACCTTTTATTTAACCTCAATTATGAAAGATGATATTTTAAAGTATATATTATATTTTTTGAGCATTTTGGTATATTATAAATATTTTTATGACTTATAAATAATAAGATATGATTTTTATAAGTTTTATTACTTTATAACACTTAATAAATAATAAATATTAGTTAAGTGATAGAAAAAAGGTATAAAATAAATTTATTAGTCTTTATTTTGTTTTTCTAAGATTTTTTATATATTATATTTCTTTTCATGAATTTTAAAAAATAGAATATATTTATTAGGATTTATCCCTAATAGATTATTTACTAATAAATACTAATGATTTTATTTAAGTTGGAAAATAAAGTATGATAATAGTTTTATATTATAGAATTTATTTTTCTGAATATCTTGATATATTAAATGTGTTTTTCTGAATTACAAAACAAAAGTTATTCAATTTATAAGATTTAATCATTTTCTTAATTTCTGAAAAATATTTATAATTGAATTTATAATATTTAGCATATTTCCTAAACAGGAATTACTTTTGATACCGGTACCTATCCTAGCCACACACACTGACCCGTGGGCCATTGGCCACGTCGGTAGCCACGTGGGCGTGGAACAGTCAAACCCACGACATGGCAAGGTGGTGACGCGGATCTGACGTCGTGGTGACATCACCTCGCCGAAGACAGTCGGACGGCGAACGACGGCGATGATTCAGAGGGTTTTGGCAGGTTCAGTTGGGTTGGTTCGAAAGAGGAGAGCGAGGTGAACTATCTGGTGGTGGCGCCGCTACGATATGGTCACCAGAACAATGACACCGACGACGACTGGCGGTGGTGAACAGTGGCGCTCGATGCAACGGTGGTACATCACGCGAGGAAGGGATCTAAGAGGTGCAGGGGATTCAGCGGCTTACCCTTGACGCGCTGGTGGCCTCGGGTGAAGCAGTGGAGGATGGAGACGATGACACGGTCTCGGCAGCGCTCGGCCGGAGCTCAGGAAGAAGCAGCTGCGGGGCTTGATTTCGAGAAACCCGGTTCGATTCCTCTAGCTATTCGATGCAGAAGAATATGACGGTTCTCCGAGCTTATTCACCAAGGCACAGGAAAAACGAGAGCAGCGGCGATTTGAGGTGGATGTGAAGCTAGGGTTTCCACCCCTTTCTCTGGAGAGGAGAAGAGCAAATGCGAGGGAGAGAGTGAAGGGATGAGGATGGGCAGAGGGACTCCGTGACGTTCTTATCCTCCTCCCAGGCGACAGCGGCCATCACGGCAGTCGATTTCTGCTGACGGCGGCGGACGGTCATCAGCGAGCACACGCAGCTGCCTGTGTGCGTGGGGATGACGACGATGATGCTTTTGCAGAAAGCCCCCTAATGTTTCTATGAATTAACCCACGGTCCATCTATGGTCCCACCTATCAGTGAGAGAGAGAGGGAACTTGGGTTACTGTTGTTGGGCCTTGACAAAGTGTGCGGTTGATTGTTGCTACTACTCGCGTGCGATGGGTTAATGAATGGGCCATGGGCTGGAACGGCTGCGGCCTGGTTTTGCTGGCAGTTCTTTTTTTTTCTTTTTTTGTTTCTTTTTTACATTTTACCATTTCCTTTCCAATTTGATTTCTACAAGAGTTTTAAAATGTCCAGAAATTTTGTAAGTCATGGTTATCTGATAGAGGTTAATTATAACCAATTCCTTTATATTTCTTGTTGTGTATACACAATGTGTTATTATTGAAGGGTTCTTTTATTTAGTAAAGTAAATATAGATTAGGGTTTTACTCTTTATAATAATATCTTTTAAAATGACTTTCACTTCCACTAAAAGAATGTAATGGTTATGGTTTAAGATGGATATTTATGTGTACAGAATCTTATTAATACTTAACCTCATAAAGGAATCATATATATAAATTAATAAGGTATATATCTCTGTGGTTCATAATAGAGTAATATAAGTTTCATGGTCCTCCATATTTGGTAATTTGCCAAATCCAATTCTACTTGGTTTGTAGAGTTTAGAATTATCACATAACAATGTTGGTTAGGTAATGATGAATCAATAATAATCATTGGTAGAGAAATACTAATGTTTATTCAAATATAGGATTAATATTAAGGTTTAGACATATTGCCACCATGTTTTGTACCCCTGAATAACATCTCAACTTAAAGTGAGTTATTGGGATTTCTTTCATAATGTGATCTTAATGATTCTATGAGACTAGGTTCATTACCAGGGTTTAAGACAATCAGGTGGACAAAGCTTCCATCCTTAAACACTCATCTGGTTCTCTAATTATCTCTTTGAAGCTTCATTTGTCCAAGAGACATTATTCAATGGTTACCTAGGAATAGGAAATGGTTCCACTATCAATTTGATCATGGGGTTTTAGACAAAGAGGGAGACATGGGTCTTGTCCTGATTTGATATGATCTTGGTTAAGGCTTCTAAAGAATCCTTACCTTAATACCTCACTAGGCTTATCTTGAGATAAGGAATTCCTTTCCTAAATATACTCTAATATCTCTCTAATCTTTATTCACAAAGATCACATCTTCCTGAATAATTCAATCATCTGACTCCACCATATCCATCAATATATGATGACATGGTCATGCCACTTCAACATTACTCCTTCATTCTTCGCCTAGTATATATATACAACTTCCATTTATAAACTACCCTTACTGAATCTATCAAAGTAGTTAGTACTAACTTCATTCCATAAACTCCTTCATATTTACCTTGCATCTACTTCTAAGGCTTGCAAGGTTATAGTTCTCTCTATATATCACATATGATATCAATCTTCTGGAATAGGTATGGTACTACTCTCCATAATACATTTGCTCTTGTATTAGCTTGGTTAAGTTATTATGCCTCCAACTACTCCATACAACTCATATTATATACTCCATTATACTCTAGCTTGACTTCTCATAATCAAGCTAGATGATTCATCTTACTAGAGCTTTACCAAATTTGGTATACTCACAACTCTTCTTCAACACCTAGTCATCTATTCTCAAGTGACTTGAGAATAATGACCACCATCATTTGATCAAACAAAGCTTAGGCTTCTAATTGTATGATCAAGATCTATAATCGACTAAGTAGTAAACTTGTACTAGTCTCTCTATAGGATTTATCTTGTTAAGGAAGCTTACTCCATAATTGTATCTACTTAGCTTAATAAGATTATCATTGGATACTCTAATACTAATAGCTTTCTCATGGCTCCTCAATTACTAGCTTAACTCTTGGGTTTTAAACACTTCTTCTAGTTAACTCAAGAGTGAGTTAACTCCTCTAATATCAAAGGGTTTGATCACCACTAAGGATCACATTCATTGATGATGGCACACTCTACCATAACTAATTCCTTCTTCTTATTTATTTACTTGAGGTCTTTGGAAGGTCAATATAGTAGGTCAAAGGCTATGAGTCAATAAGTTCTAGGTCATGAGTTGATCACTCAACACCAATGATCACTTGACACTAAGATTTGGTTAAATAGGAATGTCACCTCTTAATATCATATTAAGAGTATGTGCTGGATGGTCTTGGCTTGACTTCCTTTCCTACTCTATTTGTGATAAGAGTTAATGTTTAAGAACTACCATGATATCCATGGTAGAAATAACTATGGCAAACAAGTGTTTCAAGATTTTAGTTATTAAGCTTCTTTTACTTGGGTTATATTCTTGACTTGGTATCCAGGGTTTGTGGTAGATAATACCTTGATATCATCTTTGGAATATTAAGTATTCATCCCTGAGTTATTGCATGGAATATCATGTAATGATCTCTAAAAGATCAAGTACTCCATATTAAGTAGTGTGTTGTGCCTTAGTTTTATTACATTTGATCTACCCTTAGATCAAATTATATTACCCAAAGATAAAGTTTCAGCAAAGGTCATATTGAAACTTATCGCAGTCACCTTGATGATCTACTTCAGTTCTACCAAGTTAAGAGAAGCTTCAATCACTTTGACAAGTTTTATTTAAAAGCGCGAAAATTATTCGGATTTTCTATGCATGAATTCAATGCACACACCTGTGTTCAGCTTATTTCCAAGCTCTAATGCTGGGGTGTTACAATCCTAGAGGGGGCGGTTTGACTCTATGTCGGGGTGGCGGCCCCGAATGTTTGGTGCAACGGACATGGTCTGCAGACAGTTGCCTTGTGCAACTTGGGTTGCAGATGGCTGGGTCATGCAGTGTTGCAACTCGAAGAGAGTGGTGGTATGTCGAGGCGGCAGACTCGGAAGGTGGTCTTGGTTGGCCACGCAGGGCGTGGTAGATGTTGGAAAGTCGAGGTGCTCCGAGATTTCGATAGTTTTGAGTGTGTTTGACATTGTATTGTGTGGGCGATGAGGTGGCTCTCGGGCTGGCCGGCCGTGTATCGGGGTCACTTCTGGCGCATGGTCTCGTGGAATGCGGCCTTTGCATCTTTGCGGGAGCTTCCCGTGCCTACTCCTCTCGTAGCAGGCACATATTCTTCTCTTCGGCAATGTTTGGAGACCAGATAGTTTGGCAGAGCGGGTCACTGTTGGTTGTGTTTGTGTATTTGTTGTTGACGTCCTTTTTGGCATTTGGTGCGTTGTCGGCGAGGGTACGCGCGGCCGTATGCTATTTGTTTGAGCTTCGCCCTGTTTTTATCGGGTTTTGCCCTGTCTTTCATAATAAAGTGAGCAACTTCTTCTTAATTAATTAATAGATAAGGGCAAAGCTTTTGGCGTTTAAAAAAAATGCCTCCATAGTTTACACTGTTATTCCAATGGACTCTCGAATTCTCACTCCAAATTTCACCGATCTGCTTCGATGTGCCAAATTCCTTCTTCTTGGGAAAAAATTGAAAATTCAATTTTTCACACATGAATGGCAACAATCCATCCACGCTCTTAGCATGGGGGATTGCGATTATTTTCTAAACAATTCAAATTACTGTACAATGCTTCCGCTCGCAGGCTTGGATCTGAAGAACAAGCCCACAAAGGAAATCAACTTCTAAAAAGAAAGTGAAACAGTCAAGCTGCCGTCATGAAGTATAGCGAGAAATATTCAGATCGAAATCTGGAGCAAGCAACCTGGACCGAGGACCGTACCGGACTGCGGGTATGTTGCATCCGGCGATGACAATCGATGGAGTGACTCCAGATTCGTTAAATCCTCTCACCTCAAGATTCTTCTCTGAGACCACCCAGGATGCCTGCCGAGGACATCGTTGCAACCACTGCATAATATCTGCCTCGTGCGCCTAGACGCAAGCTGGCTCCACAGAACTTCTTCTACCCGTCCTCACGCACACGGACGAAGCTAGATGCCTGGATCCACACACGAGCTTCAATCTGGCCTCGACCACACGGGCGCGAGCGCAAGCGCGACGGCGGGGATTCCGGCGGTGGAGGGTATTTGTGGAAGAATGGATAGATGGTGGCGCGGGGAGCAGCGCCGTGCGAAGCCGAAGGCGGTAGTCACCGATTTCTCCTCGCAAGATGCACACGGCTGCCCGCCGGTGGAGGAGGAGGCTGGGGATTCGGTGGCTTTTTTTTCTTCCAGAACTAACAGCTACGGTTTCCCTCACTGGTGGCACTACCGGTAATACCTCCGAACCAACAGGGGCAAAACCGGAAGACCAGACGGAAAATTAGCACCAACAGCGACGAACGACGTGAGTCTTTTTTAATAGTATAGATAGATAGATTTTGGAAAGGACACCGTCACTAGCATTAAAAGAAACATTAGCACCAAAAACTTCAATAAAAACAAAAATTATAACAAAATCCTCAAGATGCGCTTCGTCTTCAACCTCCAGACCATGTCGAACAGCGCGCCAATGTTGCCGCTCATTCCTGAGCCGGCGTGATATTTTTGGTTACTGAAAGTCATCGAATAGGTCTATAAGACTACATCCATCCCGAAGAGGAAGATGAATAAGTAACCATCAATGAACCTCCTTGACGATCCGTAGATCTCCACATCCAGAAGAAATCCTTGATAAGACACACCAATGTCATGATCACACACAAATGCACTAGGCCTTATCACCTTGGGCCTTGGGCCGGCTTTGCTTAGGAGGGGATGGATCCATCGGGAGTATTTAGACGAGAGTTGTTGTAGAGAGAAGGATCGAACAAAAAGGAAGAACCTGAAACTGCTCTCTCTCTCTCTCGTCTGTCTTCTTTCTCTAGTCTAGATCCTGTCCTTCAGGTCCGGTTGCTACCACAAGCATCCAAGGTCGGTGGCTACCACAAGCCACCAACTGTATCAATCTCACATCCCAACAGTCGCTGGTGGCCATGAGATATGATAGTTGGTATCAGAGCCATACAAAAATTCTCAAAAAGATCTACAGATTTCAGTTCCAATCGCTCCGATCTCCACTAAATTTTGTTTCTCTTTTCTCATTCCCCAAACAAGCCACATCCCTACTCAATCAACAACAAATCTCAGAAAATTCTCCACCGAAGTTCATTACCCCTTTCCACCAGCTCACGTTGCTCATCACCTGTTCGACACAATGCTTGAGCAGCGAGAAGTGACCAACTATTCATCCCTTAGTGTCACTATGAGTAATCTGCGCTGGAAGGTGATAGAGGGACTATGCCAATAGGTTTTGATGCTTACGGTGCTGGCAACAAGATCAATAAGATGGAGAGAAGCACTTCCGTGTGGGGTTTTGTGGAGTTCCGTTCATGGCTGGAGGCATCCCAAGCTCGACATGTTTTGCACGGCCCTAGGCCTAGTTCTGAGCCCCAATGACCTTGTGCGGCAGCCAAGGGCCCCATGCCTAGGCCTTGTCACGTTGGGCATTGGGCCGATCTTGCTTGGGAGGGGATGGATCCATCGGGAGTATTTAGACGAGAGTTGTTGTATAGAGAAGGATCGAACAAAAAGGAAGAACCTGAAACTACTCCCTCTCTCTCTTTCCTGTTTGTCTTCTTTCTCTAGTCTAGATCCTCTCCTTCAGATCCGGTTGTTACCACAAGTATCCAAGGTCCAGTGCTACCACAAGCCACCTTGTATCCTCATGTATTGATCTCATGTCCCGATCTTTAATAGCAACAACGGGACATGACAACCAATTGCCAAGATCCAAAGAGAATCAGTAGATTTGGCGACACTAGCCCTCATGGACCCTTCGTTGACTCCAAGTCAGACACCCATGAGGTAGGGAGAGACCGGAGAGACCTTATTTCAACACGCCATCATCGCCTCCACCTTGTTGATGCCGCTACAAAGACAAAATGAAGGGAAAACATACCTACAATAAAGCAAACAATGAAGATAATGACACACTCCTCTATCCGCCGGTGTAGCCGTCAGACGGAGGAGAAGAGGGGAGTGGAAAGGCTGGATCAGGAGGCAGCGGCGACTCTCGTGAGGGGTGTTTTAATGCGTCTTTTTCGGTATTTTACTAGGAAAAATGCCCGTGTAATAAATTAAGAACTTTTTTCAATAAAATATGTTTTATTAAAGTATTACACCGGGTCTCTCCATAGCAAGCATGCACAAAAGTTCTCAAATATGAACCAAAAGAAAGATAAGAAATTCAATATACAAGTGAACATAAAGAAACTGTAAAACGCGTATCTTGGTGGAGGATCAGTCCATAGGTCAGGCCACCATCCATGTTGGATACAAATGTCCCTCACCGTGTCCTCCAACTATGTAGGCACCTTCGTAAATAGGCCGCGATACTCCACACCTTTTAGAGATGATAATAAACAGAGCAAATGGGTGCACTGATAGATAACTTACACAAGAGAAGTCTTTTTATCATTAATTTTTTAAATTTCTATATATCCATAGAGACCAAATAACGGCAAGCGCTCCCACCCGAATAAGAATTCTGAACATGTAGCCTATACCATGTAATCAGTTGCCAAATATATTTGCAACTTCATAGTGGATAATGCTACTTGGATGACTAGCCATATAGAATGTGTGAATTGGCACTCGAAAAACAAGTGTTTAATTATATTCGTTGTGATGAAAAAACACTTTGTGCTTCCATGTCAATTGTGTTCACAAGGTTGTATTTGGTGAGTATTACACCCCTACGAAGATACCATGCGAAGATTTTAGTATTTAGTGGTATCTTCATTTTCCAATTCTTTTTGTTTTTATCGATTGGTACATCTGACTAGATCAGATCTATTACCTAATATCTTTCCATCAGATCGGTATTTTGATCAAATTGGTTAGTGCATATATGGTATTAGAGTCAAGAGGTCTTGAGTTCAAGACCTGACGTAGTTTTTTTTTAAAGTTACGAGGTCTACACCGGACTCACGCTAAGGACTAAAATAACCTAAGCATTAGGGGGTTGTTGAATATAAAAATATTGCCTAGTATATTTCGATCAGATCGGCATTTTGGTCATGTTGGATAGTGCATAAATCCTATGAGGTCGGATCTTCTGCACCACCTAGCCTAGTTTAGCAACAACTGAGATCTTTGGTGCCTCCCCAGGATACATCACCTCCTGCAACTAGAACTCGACTACAAAAAGGTATTAGATACCCAAAAAATACACGAATGACACAATTAGCTACACTTTTTTTGAGTGATACATGAATCCTCAAGATTGGGGCAATGAACGAAGAATATGATGCTCTTATAAGGAAGAAGATGTGATAGTTGGTTCCTCCGCACCGCGGTAACGAAAACATCATTGACTGCAGATGGGTCTACTAGATCAAGAAAAATTCAGATGGCTCCATAGAATGGTAGAAGGCTCACTTGGTAGCAAAAGGTTTCATACAATGGTATGGCATAGACTATGAGGACACATTTAGTACAGTTGTAAAATCAGCTACTATTCATCGTGTTTTAGCTATTGATGTTTCCAGGTCTTGGCCACCATGACAACTCGATGTCAAGAATGCATTTTTACATGGCATTCTGGAAGAGGAAGTGTATATGAGACAACCTCCTAGGTACGAAGATGTCAGTACCCCTCACAACATTAGCAAACTTGAAAAAGACTTGTATGGTCTCAAACAGGAGCCTAGAGCATGTTATTCACGCTTGAGCACCAAACTCTAGCAACTAGATTTTTTCCATCTCAGGGAGATACCTCATTATTCATTTACAACAAGTTAGGTATTATGGTATTTGTTCTTGTTTATGTGGATGGCATCATAGTCACAAGCTCATCAAGCCAAGCTATTTAAAGCACCGAGTAATTTTTTTAGAATGATAGAGAGTGGTTAAATACATCCATTTGACTGGTTAAACTTGTCTCGTTGACTAGCGTGGCTCATCACCGATCTCGGTCATTATATCTCGCACTCCACTCATAAATCCCTCTCCAAGAATATGTACCCGTGGTGTGGTGACATATACTATAGCGGTGACCGGCAACGAATGACAGTGACACCGTAATGGAGCCTCTGACAGGTGATGGATATGTAAGTTAATTATATATATTGATTCTAATCTAGATCTAATTTGTCAATTTCCTTTTGATACCAATGATGAGTCTATTTTTGAAGCATATTTACTTATGCTTTTGCATTAGTAGTAGTAGGTTTTTGGTATTTTATAGTGTTCTCGTGCATCTTTTATGCATATTTTCACATGATCTCAAAATATTAAGGTATTGACAGACATCACTCTGAGCTATCATATTGGACGAAAATATGACATTTTTGAACTAATAAAAGGCATTATTATGATTTACCATGCACCTTGGAGAAAAGGCATCGTGAAGAGGAGCTCTAGAACGTTTAATGAGCATCGTTAAGGATAGGACCCACCGGGGCCGTGCGCCCATACCATGTGATGGCCACTTTGTCTTGTTAACTATTCTCATCACGCGAAGAAAGATCTAAGATTTGACATTCAGAGACATCAGAACACGCAGAAACCTCACCTCCGGAAAGGATATAGAGGGGTAACTTGTAGAGGGCATCATCCTTGTTGCTGCACAAATCATCGGAGGCCAAGGCATCATCTCCATCATCATCAACCGCTTCATCTTCATCAGCATCACCATTCCCATCTCATTTACCATATCTTGTTGTAATTCTAGTTAGAAATGTGGATTTGCATTTGTTATCATATGTTTACTCGAATTCATTTCATATATCCATGATGATGTTGTTTATAACCTCCATGAGTGAGTAGTTTACCCTATTTTTGGGGAGATGGAAAAATCCTAGCAATATTATGATATGAAATAAAGATGATCTATAACTTTGGTTCATGATTATGTGTTGGTTTTATTTCTAGATATTATGTGAAGTCAACCATGTAATATTTTCCTTCGGTACTAGAGAGGGAATTATCATTGGACATATGGTAGTACGTATAGTGCTAAGTAACATAACATGTCGGCATGTTATTCATATGGTCAAGGGGATAAGTAGAGATTCACTAAGCTCATATCAATATCCACAAGGAAACCTTAATTGTGAGGGATCAGAGTGGTTTGCTTATGATCATTGCAGTGGTTATTAGGGATAAAATAATATAAGACTTTTTGTAATCATTCATTTATGGAGCTCTCCCCACACATGTCATGAAGGAAGACATAGATTTATCCTAATCATGATTATTACCAATGCTAGCGGTGGATCCTATAATCCCCGAGAACACTTCGACTTACCGTAGTTTTATTACCATTTACATTGTGTTTGTCTCCTTATTTCTTTACTCTTTAGTCTTTACTTTACGCACAAAACGACCCTCTTAAAACACTCTTATTTGACATCAAGGGCATCTTACAAGTATTCCTTGATAGATAGTGACTGATGAACCACAAGTATATGGGGTGTATCGCAGTATTTTCGATAAGTAAGAGTGACGAACCCAACAAGGAGCAGAAGGTGTTGACTAGTGGCTTGGAGCAGGAATTCTCTGTAAATACTTAGCAAACGAATTTTTAGGGGTTTTTTATAATGCAGATAAATACAGTACGAGTAAATAAAAGACAATAATAATAAATGCAGCAAGTGGCTCAATCCTTTCTTTAGCAAAGGACAAGCCGGTTGTATTACTTAAGATGACCAAACATTCTCGAGGACACATGGGAATACTGTCAAGTGCTTACGCTTCATATTAGTTGATTGATCTTCTTTAGTTTGATAAGTGTTGTGAGGGTGAACCTGTGCTAATGTACTAACCTTCCTAGGACTAATATATACTTGTGATTATACCCTTGCAAGTATCCACAAATATAAGAAAGTAATTAAGATAGAAACCTAACCACAGCTTTAAACTCTAAGATCCTAACCTCCCTTGTGCAAAGGTTTCCTAACGAGGGTTCAGGTTTCTGTCACTCCGGCAACCCCTACGATTAGTAGCCAAATACACAATGCATTACCCTAGGCCCATAAAGGTGAAGTGTCATGTAGTCGACGTTCACATGACACCACTAGAAGAATAACACAACAACTTAAATATCAAACCATTGAATCTTTCTCAACACAATTCCACTACTAACAACATGACTTCTCCCATGCCCTCAAGAACTAAACAAACTACTCATGAGACATCATATGGATCAAGATCAGAGATGAAATAATGATGAGTAACAATCTGAACATGAACAATAATTCAATGGTTCCACTCAATAGCATCAACTACAACAAGTACTCAATACCGGGAAAGTTTCCCCTAAGAACTATGCAAGATTCAACCCAATTGTTACAGCGGTACAGAGTGGTGATGATGGTGCTGGTGGAGATGATAGTGATGATGATCCTGATGAAGTCCAGCTTGATGGTGGTGTTGATGGTGACAATCTCCCCTCTTCGGGAAGGAATTTCCCCGGCAGATTTCTGCCTGTCGGAGAGCTCTTTCTCTCTCTATAGTTTTCCACCCCGTAGAGGCGACGGAATCTTTCTATGGTCGCTCCCCGAGGCTTAGGGTTTCGTGGGGATAATATACGCCAAAGGGGAGAGCTAGAGGTGGGCCAGGGTGGCCACACCACCTAGTGGCGCAGCCAGGGGTGGCCCGTGCCAGGGGGTGGTGTGGGCCCCCTGTGGCCCAACTCCGCTCCCTCTTTTAGCATCCTTCGTCTTCTAGAAAAATAGGATTTTCCATGTATTTTCTGGAATTTTCTGATCTTCACGAATTTTGCCTCCAAACAGTGCCTTTTCCATCAGGAATGGCACGACTCCTACATCGCTTAACTCCAATAATAGAACCTGGTCCTGACTTCAGCGGTCCATCCTCCAAAATTCATCAACCATGCAAAAACAGATGAAATAACATAAGTATCATCTCTTAATGTGAAATATATCAATGAATAACAGTAAATTATGATATAGAATAGTGATGCAAAATGTATGTATCAACTTCCCCTAGCTTAGACTTCGCTTGTCCCCAAGCAAAAACTGAGCTCAATAAACATGACCTCAGGTTTATGGAGTGAAGTGTTGATAAAAGAATACGGACAAGAAGCATCACATTCATCAATACATAAATCATAATAGCAGACAACTCACCATTATATAACTTTAACTTGCAATAAGTAAAGGAAACACAATAAAGATACATAAAGTAAATCATAAGTGGTAATGGCAAACTTTGCTCATGGTCAAGGGATAGCTAACAATTTGTAGGAGTTCAAACGTAAAGATGTTTTCAATGATAGCTTTCAAAGTAATATTCTCTAAGATAAGAGCAATGTGCAAAACAAGGAACATAAGAAACATGATTGAATAAATCATCATATGAATGAATGAAACACAACAACTCAAAATACTTGCTAAGATAGAAAGGAATAGGTTTACTGACTCAACTAAAAAGAATAAAAGATAGGCCCTTCGTAGAGGGAAGCAGGGATTTCAAGTTTCATAAAGATCTTCCAAAATTATGGTACTTATTAGCTTTCAGCTCTCATTGCCCCTATCATAAGCATCTTTAGGTGATTAAGGATAAAGTGAACAAACTATGGAGTATATGCTTGACAAAGTATAAGTTGGCAATCTCATGTCCCTTGAATACGAGGTCGCTCCTCATGCTACTCAAGTTTAGTTACCGGTAAGTTCTTGTCATAGTAAGTACATGTATATCATAGAGAACTGCCAACGGGGTACCCCTTGCCCGATGATACGAAAGAATCCCCATGTCAAAATGACAAGGCAAGTAGACAATAAGCATCTCAGCATCTTCTTATTTACCATGGGAAAATGGTGCTTTTTTCTCTCTTTCCTCTTTTCTCATCTTTTTTTCTTTTTTTCTCAATCTCTATCTCTTTTTTTATAAGAAGAATGCTTCATAGATTGCTCATTATGGTTGCGCTATAGGTTTCCACCATGATTAGACATGGATTAGACCAGCCGCCCAGGCGTTTCTCTAACACACATACATAACTCCAAGGACTTACAAGCTCCCCTTTCATTTCACACCGACGACAGCCATAAACAAAAGAGCATGATATCAACTGGGTACAATGTACAAGTGCAATGTTGAAAGTGTTCCCCATGACAACATGGTTTTGCTAATCCCAACGTATAAATGCAAGCACATACAACATAGACGACACAATGGTTCAAGTTTATTAGGGGCAAGGAAAGTAAAGTGTGCCATCAAGTTCGTGAGAGCTTTAATCACTAATTTTCACATAACAAGTTTAATTTGGAAGGTAGATAAAAACATGAATTTACTTGGAATAGCAATAATGCTAAAAGGTAGGTATGGTGGACATAAATGTCATAGGTTTTGGTTTAAGGATTGGATGCATGAGAAGTATTCCCTCTCAGTACAGGTTTTTGTCTAGCAAGGCTGCGTAGCAAGCATAAGAGTTGAAGGAAACAAACAAACATACACGTGATAAAAACAAACATGCAATCTTCCTTGGAAGCACAAATGATCTTAACTAGAGAATACTAAGCTTATGAGCAAATCAAGAAAGATCATGATGAAATTATATTTCTTAAGAGTACTTTTATCTTTTTCATTCAATTCTCATAATAGCGTTGCTACTGATCGAGCCAGGTTTACCAAAACCAACTAAATTTACTCAATGATCCCAAAGTGATACCAATACTAACAACAAGATCAATCATATAACAGAAATTGAAAACTAATATAAGATATGCAGAAGAGTAAATGATAGAACTTCTCATTAATATTCCATAACGGCAACTCACACCAAGGGATAAATAGATATCAAACTAGAGGAGAGACACTTCCATAATGCAACCCATCCTACATGATAACTTCTCTATTCATGATATGACTCTACTAAAAAGGTAAACAGATAGAAGATAATGATGTGATACCACGGTACTCCCCCAAGCTTGGAACAAACCAAGGGGATGCCAAAACCTGATGATGAATTACTCCTTCGGTGGTGGTGTTCTCTCGATGAGCTTTTCAATCAATTCCCTCAAGTCCTCAATCTCGAAGGTGATATTATGAATCAACTCCAAGTTGTGCTCAATGCGGTTCATGATCATGTCGGGTTGTGAATCCCAGCTTGTACTATTATTTCCCCACTCTTCCTCTTTGAAGTGTTCTTTTCCTGCATGGTTAGAACGGGGCATATCCCAATTGGAGGGTAGTTTCTCCTTTGGTATATTCTGAAATTGATACTCATGGATAAGGGTATGGAAGGTATTCTTGGTGCATGGAGAAGGTGATCATGAAGCCAAGCAATGACGCGGAGTCTTCCCTCTAGTGGACATATGTGCAGTCCTCTTGAACCTGGCAAGGTTTGCCACCACTCCAATGCTTGCAATGGTGGTGCTGGTGTGCGGATGCTGGTCTTCCTTTGCCTCCTCTTCAACTTCACCATCGATCTCCTCCTCCTTCTCAGAGTCTTGGAGATCCTCCTCCGTAGGCTCCTTGCCCTTATCGTTGGTGGAGTCCATTGTGCTTCTAAACTTTAAGAGTAGTTCCTGGCAGAAACAGATCGAAGCGAAAACACACGAGAACACAATATACGAACCTCGGGGGATCCAGGGGATTATATATTACGAATTTTTACAACAAAAGGAAGGTACTGGGAAAATGGGTCGGAGATGGACTCCGGGGCGGCCACACCCCCTGGTGGCGTGGCTAGGTGGGCCCGTGCCACGGGGTGGTGTGAGCCACCCTGGCTCCGTTTCCGTCCCTCTTTCGCTTCGTTTCTTTCCTTGTTAGATAAAAACTGCAAAAATATAACTTGATAGATTTTTCGCGGACATTTTCTTACCAGAACTGTTACTTATTCGAAAACGAACTCTGTGGGTCTTTGAACTTGGTGTTTAATAACTTTTTCTTGAATCACTGCTTGAATAACATCAATATCTTCATCTTCATACATACCAGCCGGTAAAGATCATTTTTTTCAAAAATCTTATGTTGCTCAAATCAAAAAGTGCAAAACTAACGAAAGTTAAATAACAACCTGGGGCAGAAGCACACAAAATTACAGCTCAATCCGACGTATAGAGATTTTTCACGAATTTTTATAGGAAAACACAAAAATCTGTTTCGGGACAGCAACTTTCCCAAATATTACTTCTCTCTCATTAGAGGTTGATCTTGACACAAAAACCAAACAAAAGGATAAGGAGAGGTTATCACCGTAGTAATAACTTCCAAAACTCAAATAAACAAAAACAAACTGAAAGCACAAATATATTGGGTTGTCTCCCAAAAATCTCTTTCTTTACAGCCATTAAGATGGGCATGATAATTTTAATGATGCTCTCATAAGAGTAAGAATTGAAGTAAAAGGGAGCATCAAGAAGCAAAATACACATGTTTAAGTCTAACCCACTTCCTATGCAAGGGAGTTTTGTAAGAAAATAAATTGTTGAAACCAGAGGCTACAAGCATAGGAAGGGAAAACAAGTGCAACATAAAGACTTTCAGCATAAACCGAGGAAACTTGATATTATTGAGATGCATAAGAACAATCTTCCCTCTCTCATAATAGCTTTCAGTATCATGCATAAATTTAATGATATAACTATCACAAGAGCCATTGTAGCAATGATCACTTATCCTAACAGAAAACACAGGGATACTAGCTCTCATAACACTACTTTGTGAAACAATATTAGAAATATCCTTACAGAGGATAGTGTGTCCATCTTCTACATATTTAGTGACAAAGTATTTCACATTTTCTACTATAGGTTCATCAGCTATCTGTTCATCCGGTTCAACAACTTTATTTGTACTTTCATTAACCATACTAGCTATCATAGAATGTTCCTTTATCTTAACTGGGAAAGGCGTTTTCTCAATGTAAGGTTCAGGTAAAACATGATTAGTAGTATAAACTTCAGTATTTCTTGCTGGGACACTATTAACAATATCTTTATATGGATCATGATACTTATTCCATTTCTTTTTAGGAATTTCAATATAGGAAGCAAAATCCTTAAAATAAGTTGCAATAGCTTGAGAGTCTAGACCATAAGCATTACTAATATTACGAAAGTCATCAGTTCTCATAAAAGATTTAATGCATTCATAATCATAATGTATACCTGACTTTCTTCCTTTATCATTCTCCCATGCTTTAGCATTATCTTGAATATGGTCTAGAAGATCCCATTTAGCTTCTTCTTTCATGCGTGTAAATGATCTAGCACAAGAAGCATCCAATAAATCCTTATCATGAAGAGAAAGCCTTTCATAAATTTATTGATAATAATATTGTTAGGGAGCTCATGAATAGGACATCTGAGCATTAGTAACTTCAATCTCCCCCAAGCTTGAGCTGTACTCTCTCCATCAAGAGGCCAAAAATTGTATATTTGATTCTGATCTTTATGAATCTCACTAGGAGGGTAAAATTTGGAATAAAAGAGAGGCACTACTTCCTCCCATTCAAGAGATTGGCCATCCTTCAGCAGCTTATACCATTCCTCAGCTCTTCCTTTCAGTGATAATGAGAATAACTTCTTCTTGACTTGATCAGTTGTAATACCTGCACACTTGAACAATATGCATAATTCGTGTATAAAGAGCAAATGATCACCGGGATGGACAGTTCCATCTCCAAAATAGTAGTTATCCATAACACGATCAATAATTATGGTAGGTATTTTAAAAGTATCATTTTCAGCAGGTGGAGA
The DNA here is from genome assembly GCA_916181665.1 of Avena sativa. Taxonomy (NCBI): domain Eukaryota; kingdom Viridiplantae; phylum Streptophyta; class Magnoliopsida; order Poales; family Poaceae; genus Avena; species Avena sativa. The sequence goes on along the minus strand of OV702295.1, from coordinate 448,427,498 downwards.
TTCATCTAATACCTTAGCAGTGGTAGTAGCATTACGAAATAAGAAACTAAGTGAATTATCCATATTGAAATAAAGTAACTAACAGAAATAAACAATACTCACAGTAGAAGTTTCCTTTACCAGTTCCACTCTCCAATAGCGCTTCACTCCCCGGCAACGGTGCTAGAAAATAGTCTTGATGACCCACAAGTATAGGGGGTGTATCACAGTATTTTCGATAAGTAAGAGTGTCAAACCAAACGAGGAGAAGAAGGTGTTGACGAGTGGCTTGGAGTAGGAATTCTCTGTAAATACTTAACAAACAGATTTTTAGGGGTTTTTGATAATGTAGATACATAAAGTACGAGTAAATAAAAGACAATAATAATAAATGCAGCAAGTGGCCCAATCCTTTCTTTAGCAAAGGACAAGCCGGTTGTATTACTTAAGATGACCAAACGTTCTCGAGGACACATGAGAATACTGTCAAGTGCTTTCGCTTCATATTAGTTGATTGATCTTCTTTAGTTTGATAAGTGTTGTGTGGGTGAACCTGTGCTAATGTACCGACCTTCCTAGGACTAATACATACTTGTGATTATACCCCTTGCAAGCATCTGCAAGTACAAGAAAGTAATTAAGATAGAAACCTAACCACAACTTTAAACTTTGAGATCCTAACCTCCCTTGTGCAAAGGTTTCCTAACGGGGGTTCAGGTTTCTGTCACTCCGGCAACCCCTACGATTAGTAGCCAAATACACAATGCATTCATCTAGGACCATAAAGGTGAAGTGTCATGTAGTCGACGTTCACATAACACCACTAGAAGAATAACACCACAACTTAAATATCAAACCATTGAAACTTTCTCAACACAATTCCACTACTAACAACATGACTTCTCCCATGTCCTCAAGAACTAAACGAACTACTCACGAGACATCATATGGATCAAGATCAGAGATAAAATAATGATGAGTAACAATCTGAACATGAACAATAATTCAATGGTTCCACTCAATAGCATCAACTACAACAAGTAATCAATACCAGGAAAGTTTCCCCTAAGAACTATGCAAGATTCAACCCTATTGTTACAGCGGTACAGAGTGGTGATGATGGTGTTGGTGGAGATGATGATGGTGATGATGATCCCGATGAAGTCCAGCTTGATGGTGGTATTAATGGCAACGATCTCCCCTCTCCGGGAAGGAATTTCCCTGGTAGATTTCTGCCTGCCGGAGAGCTCTTTCTCTCTCTGTAGTTTTCTGCCCCGCAGAGGCGGCGGAATCTTTCTATGGTTGCTCCCCGAGGCTTAGGGTTCATGGGGATAATATACACCAAAGGGGAGAGCTGGAGGTGGGCCAGGGTGGCCACACCACCTAGTGGCACGGCCAGGGGTGGCCCGCGCCAGGGGGTGGTGTGGGCCCCCTGTGGCCCAACTCCGCTCCACCTTCTGACATCCTTCGTCTTCTGGAAAAGTAGGATTCTCCATGTATTTTCTAGAATTTTCTGATCTTCGCGAATTTCACCTCCAAACAGTGCCTTTTCCATCAGAATCCTGACTTCAGCGGTCCATCCTCCAAAAGTCATCAACCATGCAAAAACAGATGAAATAACATAAGTATCATCTCTTAATGTGAAATATATCAATGAATAATAGTAAATTATGATATAGAATAGTGATGCAAAATGGACATATCAGTGATGAGGAGCATTAAGACCTTAACCAAATAGTTCTCTATGGTTCGATACTCTTACTTCTAAAACTAGCTATATTGTGTTTGTACTCTTGAAGTAATCAAGCTATTTTATAGCACAGTTGTCCGGGATCTAAGTGCTTTGGTCTTTGTTCTTAGTTGCTAATTTATTATTTGTTTTACTAAAGTTGTTTACTAGTTTCAGGTAAACACCATGACTGCATTCAGGCATATGAACAAGCTTGATGCAACTAAATACCTTGAGAGGTTCAATAGAGCCTATGTGAAAGAATTCCCGAGTGAAAGCACTAACGAGTACGAGGTCAACCCTCGTTTAATTGCCATTCTACATGAAAAAAGATTCACAGGAGATGATCTTGATGAAGATACCTATGCTCATTTAAATCATTTCACTGAGATATGTTGGACCCTTAAATTGAAACGCTATTCCTATGATGAAATAAAACTTAAATTATTTAGCCAACATCTAACCAACACTGCTCTTGCTTGGTATAGAATTTTCCCTTCAGAATCGATAATAAATATGGAAAAGATGAAAGGAGAATTGATATCCCGCTTTCATTCCAAGGTAATGTTAGCTGGAGCAAGACGAGCAATTACAAACTTAAAGAATCTCCCAGGTGAAGGTTTGGTAAGAGCCTACAAAAGGTATAGAAGTATGATTAATAAATGTCCCCATCATGATCTGCCGCAATGGTATGTTTTACATATTTTCTATGGAGGGCTTAATTAGGATAATAAAAATGAAACAGATCTAGCTTCAGGTGAAGCTTTTATGAAATTCAATATAACACAACCTTGGGCACTTCTAGAAAGAATTCACTGTAATAGAGAAACTTGGGGTTATGATTTAGGAGGCGAAGGAGGAATAGAAGTAGAATATTACTATCTCAATGCTTATAAACAAAATGGTAAGTTAAAAGAAACTGCTGATGGTTTTAATTTTGATGAAAATAATATTCTACAAATCCTTTAGTCTTTTGCAGAACACATTGAAAAAGCAAAGAAGGACTGGCTTCAATATACTCCACCACCTATACCAGTTGAAGTGCAAGTAGTGGCTAGAGTGCTAATCGACCCACCAAGGAAGATGCCTCCTTCTGTGGATCCACTTCCTTTTCCAAGGACTGTGGAGAAACATACAATAGCTAAATATCTTGTAGAACAATTGGAGGAGGAACAAAGAGTTCTAAAAGAACAAGAAGAAGAAGCAAAGCTAGAAGAAATTATTCTTGGAAACCCAGAAGAAGAAAGAGAAGTGATCAAGTAAGAAATATTGTCTATGTTTGCACACTGCAAGGTAGTTGAACTTGACACTGAAGCTTCCCAATTAGTTTAAGGGAGGTAAAAGCAAAAAATGTTGGTAAGCATATTCTTCCGTGCACCTTTGGCGAGTCTTATTACTATGGACTTGGTGATATAGGGATTTCAATTACTGTCATCCCTTTTGAATTTTATCTAGACATCCAGGATGAAATTGAACTAGCCGGACTCTTGAACACTGATATGATAATTATGCTTGCTAATAAAACACTTAGAGTCCCCATGGGAGTTATTAAAGATGTTCCAATTTCCATTGTACCATATGAACATCTCATTGATTTTGTGGTAGTAGATATGCCTACTGATGCTTATTGTCCATTTATATTGGGAAGAACTTTCTTGAATACCACATGGGTAAATATTGATTGCAGGAAAGAGACAGTTTCACTCAAGTTTGGGGAAGATGAAATTAAATTCCATTTCTTAAAGTTTCAACACAATCTCACATTGGAAGAATTTGAAGAGCAAGAATAGAGAATAAAATACAATTACACATCTTGCTTCTTTGTTTTATGAGGCACCAAACAATGATCTAGAAAGAAGCTTGGTTGAAAACAATGATATCCTCAAAGAGATTGGTAAGATGGATATGAATGAGTATCTTGACTCCTCTCTAATAATCGATTCTACCATGAATGAAAAATATGAAGTTCTAGAAAGAAAAGGAGATGAGGAACTTCCACCCATAAACTCAAACTTCTTCCCAAAGAATTAAAATATAGGTCTTTAGATGATACTAAGAAATACCCGGTTATTGTAAGTGCTAATCATATGGAGAAGGAAGAAGAGAATTTGATGACCATATTGAGAATGCACTGTAAATCTTTGGGGTATTGTGTGGATGAATTGAAATGGATTAGTCCTTCAATATCCACCCATCGAATATTTATGGAAGAAGGCACTCAATCGGCTGTAGACTTTCAAAGAAGGATCAGACGAGAAACTAAGGAAGTGGTAAGAAAAGAAATAATTTTCCTCTTAGATGTAGATACTATTTATCATGTGGCAGAAAGTGACTGGATAAGTCATGTTAATTTTGTTCCTAAGAAAGGAGGATTTACTATTGTGTAAATGAACATAATGAATTAGTCCCTGCTCGAACTATTGTTGGGCATATAATGTGCATCTATTTTAGAAAGCTAAATAAAGAAACTAGAAAGGATCACTACCCTTTGCATTTATAGATCAAACATTAGAGAGACTTGCTAAGAATTCTTACTTTTGTTATCTAGATGGATATTCTTGTTTTCTCAGATAGTTGTCCATCCAGAAGATCAATTGAAAAGCACTTTTACTTGTCCCTTGGGTTCATATGCTTACAATCATATGTCGTTTGGATTATGCAATGTTGAAAGGACATTTACTATCCTAATCTATTTTGGTGTTCGTTACCAACATAAGGTTCATTTTCCTATGTGTTAATGTCTACAGGTTAATCTAATGAAATATCTTTGTGGGAATTTCCCTGGACTTAACTGAAGTTTCCTAGTGGATCCAGACCAGAGTCTCCAGTGTGGACCATAGTTTCCCTGAAAGTCCCCGGAGTGGACTCAAGTTGCTGCCCTAGGACATTCTGTACAGGGGTCCGGAGACAGGCCGGAGGCTGGCCGGATTCTCCGGAGTGGTGTTCAGACCGGGATCTCCGGTGTATATACACTGGAGTCTCTAGTGTCCCTGGTCCAGACTTCCTAGCAAAGTCTCCGGAGTGAGTGACAAGATGGGGGATGGGACAGTATGATAGGTGGACCGGAGTTGGGCTGGAGTTTCCAGTGTAGACCAGAGTCTCCGGTCTGTAGACCGGAGTCTCCGGTGTGGAAGTTGCCCAATGGTCAAAAAACGGTCTGTAGCTATGAGGCTTATAAAAAGGGGACCTCATCTTCTACCTCAAGATGCTGCCAATCTTTGGGGAATCGAAGGAGGAGGCCTTGATCTACAGCTTCACCAAGAGAGATCTTCATTTCCCCCTCATTCACTTGAGGGTTACTTGTTCTAGGGTTTCATTAGAAACCCTAAGCCTTGTTTTGGTTTCATTTGGTTCTTACAAGCTTGTCTTTAATTGTTGTGACAGCTTGCTTGGATTCGGGAGCCCCCAATTCAGTTGTGGGTGTGTGCCTCGAACTTGTTGTAAGGGTGCCGGCTACCACCTTGAAGGTTGCCGATATAGTGGAAGGGTGAATCGATCCCCTTGGGGTGAGGTTCACCGGAGAACAAGGGAGGCCTCTCGTGGCATTGGTGGTTTGATACCACCCTCTCTCCAAACGCAGATGTACTTCCCCTCAAAAGGAAGGAACTGTGGGAAATAATCATTGTGTATCCGTGTGCTTCATCTCGGTTACTTCTATCCTTTACCGCACCTTACTTATCTAGTTCTTGCTTAGTTAGTTGTGCTAGTTTAACATATAGGTAAATTCACCTTAGTTGCATATCTAGAGAATTTACCTTTTGTGTCAAACCCTAAATTGAAAAGGAGTAAAATTTGAAGTAGTACCTATTCACCCCCCCTCTAGGTGCCCATACGATCCTTTCAATTGGTATCAGAGCCTCAGCTCTTATTTCAGGCTTAACCTCCTAAGAGATTATGGGCAACCCAGATGATGGTGGAGAGGGCGAGGCTAGCACTTCGGTGACCATGGTAGATCTCAAGAAGTTGGAAACAAGCTTCAACTCTACCTTAGGCAACGAAATCCAATAGTTGCGTCAACTTGTTGAGCTACTTGTTAAGGAAAAGTCAGCCTCACCACCTCCCTCTCAAGAGGAAATACCTCCTAACCCTAAGGCAAATGCTCCGGCTAAGCCAATGGGTGAAGTAGTGGGGGATGAAAATAATTCCACTAACTCCTCCACCAAAAAGGGTGATGGGAAAGAAGAGCACCATGCGGTTCCTGGGTGGTACTCTCCTGACCCTCCAATCCCTCATCCTCATATAAATAATAGGAGCGACCCACCTAAGTTAGCTACACATACTTTTGCTCAATGGCAAGTTTGGATGAAATCTCATGTGCGCAACTCTTGCATTGACTTGTGAAACATCATTGAAGGACTCAGAATTGAGGATCCAACCAACTTGACAAGAAGAGAAGTGGTCAATAGTCAACTCAATGCCACCGCCTTGCACATGATTCAACTTGGAGTGGGGCCAAAGGACTTTCCCCACATTGAGCACTTCCATACCTCCAAGGAAGCTTGGGATGCTCTCATTGACTTGTTTGTTGGAAATGAGAGCATGAGAAGAATTGCCTTGTTTGTTGGAAATGTGTCCGGTGACATTGCTTTGAGAAATGAAGCTGAAGGGTTTTTCATGAAGGATGGTGAGGATCATGAAGACATGTATCTAAGACTCAAATCCACTGTCATCGCCTTCAGAAATGTGGGTGCATCTCATATTGATGATGCTTGGATCAAAAGGAAATATGTGAGTGCACTCATGCCCTTCGAGCCCACGAACTTGAAGAGTCTCCAAGGAAGACACAACTACCATCTCATGACCTCAAATGAAGTTATGCAAGAGATGGCCGCCTTCAAGGTTGCTGTCAAGAATGCCAAAGATGCCCGGGCTCGTGCCATTAGAATGAGAAGTGGTGTCAATCTTGCCTTAAAGGCCAAAGCTGTGGAGTATGAAGAAGAAGAGGGATGTGATGATGTGCTGTCTATGAGCCACCCCAAAGATTTCAAGGTTGTTCATGGAGAGTACATGGCATTCTACGTGAGAAACTTTTGGAAAGACCCTGATACATTGCAAATGTATCTATAATTTTTGATGTTCCATGCTTGGTTTTATGTACTTTCTTATGTTTTGTCCACACTTTGGAGTGCTTTTCATATGATTTCTTAGACTAACCTATTAACAAGATGCCACAGTGCCAGTTGCCTGTTTTATGCTGTTTTTGGTTCCAGGAAAGTCAGAAAATGAATATTCTCGGAATTGGACAGGACAAAAGCCAAAGTTCCTATTTTCCCGAAAGACTCACGGAGCCAGAAGGAGAGTCGGAGAGGGGCCACAGGGTGGCCACACCCCCCTTGGCACGGGCAACCCTAGTCCATGCCAGGTCATGGTGTGGGCCCCTGGCCGGCCACCGACCTTGCCCCTTCGCCTATATATTCCCCCCCAAGGCAAAAACCCTAGACCGTCAATCAGAAATCCACGAAAAGTTCCACAGCGCTGCCGCCACCAAAGGGGAGATTCGGGGGACATAAAGTTTCTGTTCCGGCACCTTGCCAGGATGCAGAAGTGCCCCCGGATCCATCTCCATCGATCTCCACCGCCATCTCCATCACCATTGTTGATTCCCATGATGAGGAGGGAGTAGTTCTCTCTCGAGGCTAAGGGTTCTACCGGTAGCTATGTGTTCATCTCTCTCTCTATGCATGATCATATTGTGATCATGAGCTTTGTAATCAAGTAGATCTACCTTGTTACTCAAGTGCTTTAATAGATCTCTGCTCTCCCCATGTGTGTGAAAGTGACAATGTGCACACCATGGTGGCACTTAGGCTAGAGATTTCAAATACTTGTTATGAGTTATATTTGGAGTTGGATGTTTCTATGAAATTGTGGTGTTTGTTGGAACCATCTAGTGCTCAAGGTGACAGTGTGGGGTTATCTAGATGGGAAAAGTGGACTTTGAGGTGTGCTGTTATAGCCCTACCGTGGATTAGAGTGTCCAACCAGAGAGTAGTTCAGGGTAGTATCATGAAGATAATATATTTATATGAGAGTGTTCACTAGTGAAAGTATGATCCCTAGGCCTTGTTTCTAAACATTGAAACACCATTGGCAACTAGATGTGTTACATGTTTGCTTGCTTCCATCTTTATTTCAGTTTGCCTTTAGTCTCTTCCACACCATCAAGCTATTTTCTGGCACCGTTACTACTTATAATTATCCATACCACTTGAATTTCACTATCTCTTCGCCGAACTAGTGCACCTATACACCTGACAAGAATATTGGGTGTGTTGGGGACACATGAGACTTCTTGTATCTTGATTGCAGGGTTGCTTGAGAGGGGATACCTTTGACCACTTAAGGGAAATAATTAATACTCCCTGATGTTCGATAAACCTTGGGTGATCCACTTAAGGGAAAACTTGCTGTTGTTCTACAAACCTCTGCACTTGGAGGCCCAACAACTGTCTACAAGAATAGAAGTGCGTAGACATCAAGCTGTTTTCTGGCGCTGTTGCCGGGGAGGTAAGGTAAAAGGTATTCACACCAGAGGATTAAAGAAGAAGAACCTCCCATGGCAAACGCCTATTTTCTGGCGCCGTTGCCAGGGAGGTAAGGTAAAAAGGACTCACATCCTCCGATGTGAGTGCTCGAAGTTATTTCCTTTAGATTCTGTAATTTTGTCTTTTTCTTTCTTGTTTTCACTAGTTAGGCTTAATGGAAAACAACAACAAAATTAGAGAGCTTTATAGTATTTATCTTGAGTTAGGACATGAAGTGTTTGAAGAGAAAATTAAAAAACCTATGGAACTTTATTTGCATGCTAATAGCAATGTTGTTAGTATGAATTCTTTGGACACCATTATTGCTAATTCTATGGAAAAGTCTAAGCTTGGGGAAGCTAGTTTTTATGATCTTTTTAGCCCCCCAGGCATGGAGGAGAAAATTTACTTTGATGATACTATGCCTCCAATATATGATGATTACAATGATGAATATGATATTTTAAGTCCACCTACTATTGAGGAGAAAATTAATGATTACAATATGCCTCCTATATTTGATGATTATGGTGATGAGAATAATAATGATAGCTATTTTGTTGAATTTGCTCCCACCATAATTAATAAGAATGACTATGCTTATGTGGGGAGTATTAATTATTTTATGCATGTGGCTCATGATAAGAATGTTTCTTGTGATAGTTATATTGTTAATTTTATTCATGTTTCTACTGAAAGTTATTATGAGAGAGGGAAACATGGGCTTATGCATCAAAACAATATTAAGTGTCCCCTCTTTATGTTGAAAGTCTTGAAGTTGCACTTGTTTTGTTTTACTATGCTTGTTGCTTTGTGCTTTCATGACTTGTTTCTTTACAAGATACCTATGCATAGGAAGTGGGTTAGACTTAAATGTGCTTTGAATTTGCTTCCTGATGCTCTCTTTTACTTCAATTCATATTTCTTATGTGAGCATCTTCTCAAACTATCAAGCCTAACTTAAAGGCGTTAAAGAAAAGTACTTATTGGGAGATAACCCAAAAGTTTTAGATGAGTCTTGGAAGTTATTACCTCTGCAAAAACCGCTCCTTATCCTTTTTATTTGCTTTTTGTGCCAAGAGTAACCTCTAATAAGAGAGAAGTAATGATTGGGAAAGTTGCTGTCCCGAAACAGATTTCTGTGCTTCACCGTAAAAATTCGTGTAAAATCTCTGTACGTCTTTTTAAGGCATGATTTTTTCTGATTCTGACCCAGGTTGTTATTTAACTTTCGTTAGTTCAACACTTTTCGATTTGAGCAACAGAAGGTCTTCGAAACAATTCGTATTTACCTGCTGGTCTGTTTTGACAGATTTCTGCCATTTTTTGCATTTGCTTCTTGTTGGTTCCTTTTTGAGTTCTTTTGGGGAATTGAGCTTTTTGAGGGAAGTGCTAAAGTAGCTTGTGTTTTAATGGAAGTTTTATTGGTGTTTAAACTGAAACCAAATACTTATTATCTTGAGTGCACTAATGTTGCTAATAAAGATTGTGTGAAGTTTTGTATGAAGGAAAAATTTCAGCTGTATGGAAGGAATGAGTAATGAGATGAAGGATGGACTAAAGCTCAAGCTTGGGGATGCCACGCGTGTCACCCCAATAAATATCCAGGAAGTACAAGCGTCAAAGCTTGGGGATTCCCAAGGCATCCCCTTCTTCATCAATAAAAATCCCAGGTTTCTTCCAAACGCTTCATTTTTATTGTTTCATGCACAGTTGTGTTGTTCTTGGAGCGTCTTCTTTTTCGTTTTCGTTTTGGTTTTTTGTTTGCTTAGTTTTCTGAATAAATTGGTTGGACCCCCTCTTTTATACATTGGTTTTCAAATAGTTTGGTTTGGATTGGAAAAGAGTAGGAAAGTTCATGCTTATGTGTTAAAAATAGCTCGTTTTTTACTGTGGCCTATGCTTTGTCATGCCATGATTGATATTGTTTTGGCTTTATGCTTAGTATTATTTGTTGTAGCATGACTAGTTATCAACAATTGAGATTGCTTAATGTTCCTTGGATGAATCATGCGTTGTTTTAGCATATTAAAGTATAGTATAGTGGTATTCTCCTTTGATGCTTTATTTGGGTTGACTTGGCGCATGCTCACACCATGTTATGACTATCTCAAGTCACCATATCCTTTATGATCCTTTAGTTTTCAACTTTTAGTATCACTTTATGCTTTGATCAATGTTGTTTTGTCGCTCTGCATGATTATGGCCATTATTGCTCTCTTAGTTTGTCGCTCCCAGTCTTTTGCTAGCCTCCGCAACCAAGTATGAGTTCCACTCATGCATCCAACTCCCTAAACCAAGTTATTCCAAAGAGTCCACCATACCTACCTACTAGCTTATGCTATTCCAAGTATATTCATGCTTTTGTTTACCTTCCGAATTAAACTTGTTATGAGAAAACTAGTGATTAAAGCTCTCACGAACTTGATGGTACACTTTACTTTTCTTGCCCTTAATAAACTTGAACCATTGTGTCGTATATGTTGTATATGCTTGCACTTATATGTTGGGGATTAGCAGAACCATGCTATCATGGGGAACGCTTTCAACATTGCACTTGTACTTTGTACCTAGTTGATATCATGCTCTTTTGTCTATGGATGTCATCGGTGTGAAATGAAAGGGGAGCTTGTAAGTCCATGGAGTTATGTATGTGTGTTAGAGAAACACCTGGGCCGCTGGTCTAATCCATGTCGTCATGGTGGAAACCTGTAGCGTAACCATAATGAGGTATCTATGAAGCATTCTTCTTATAAAAAAAGAGTCAGATATTGAAAAAAAGGAGAAAAAAGAGGAAAGAGAGAAAAAAGCACCATATTCCCATGGTAAATAAGAAGATTGCTGAGATGCTCGTTGTCTGCTTGCCTTGTCATTTTGATATGGGGATTCTTCCGTATCATCGGGCAAGGGGTACCCCGTTGGCGGTTCTCTATGATACACATGTACTTACGATGACAAGAACTTACCGGTGACTAAACTTGAGTAGCATGAGGAGCGGCCCTCGTATTCAAGGGACATGAGATTTTCCAACTTATACTTTGTCAAGCATATACACCATAGTTTGTTCACTTTAACCTTAATCACTTCAAGATGCTTATGATAGGGGCAATGAGAGCTGAAAGCTAATAAGTACCATAATTTTTGGAAGCTCTTTATGAAACTTGAATCCCTACTTCCTTCTATGAAGGCCTTTCTTTTACTTATTTGTTGAGTCTCCACCTTCTACCTTTATGCACCTACTTTGAGAGAATAGTGTCCATTCTTAGTTCTATGTGCATTGTCCCAAGACTTGTTGATTGATGCATAGCTTTGATATTGCTTGTTTTAAACTATTTGTATCTAGTCACTCTTATGAACTTTGAAGGTGTCCTATGCATTTATGTTTGCTACTCTATGAGGGACAAGCTGAATGCCACTATGCTATGTTTTCTTTATGTGAAACAAACAAACGTCTTGCAAAGCATTGTTATTCATGAATCTTTTGTTTGTGCCTTTTCATGTTGCAACATAGTTTCTTTGTCTTATTGCTAGAACTTTATCTTTCATGTTATGATTGAAGTACTATGATCCCAGCTTTGAATGTTTTACAAATACTTTGATCAAGTTTATGATGGTGCATGTCACCTCAAAAATTATTCTTTCTTTTTATCACTTACCTACTCGAGGACGAGCAAGAGTTAAGCTTGGGTATGTTGATACATTGCAAATGTATCTATAATTTTTGATGTTCCATTCTTGGTTTTATGTACTTTCTTATGTTTTGTCCACACTTTGGAGTACTTTTCATATGATTTCTTGGACTAACCTATTAACAAGAGCCACAATGCTAGTTGCCTGTTTTCTGCTATTTTTGGTTCCAGGAAAGTCAGAAAATGAATATTCTCGGAATTGGATGGGACAAAAGCCAAAGTTCCTATTTTCCCGGAAGACTCACGGAGCCAGAAGGAGAGTCGGAGAGGGGCCACAGGGTGGCCACACCCCCCTTGTCGCGGGCAACCCTAGGCCGCGCCAGGGCATGGTGTGGGCCCCTGGCCGGCCACCGACATTGCCCCTTCACCTATATATTCCCCTCGAGGCAAAAACCCTAGATCGTCAATCAGAAATCCATGAAAAGTTCCGCAGCGCTGCCGCCACCGAAGGGGAGATTCAGGGGACAGAAAGTCTCTGTTCCGGCACCCTACCGGGACGGGGAAGTGCCCCTGGAGCCATCTCCATCGATCTCCACCGCCATCTCCATCACCAGTGTTGATTCCCATGATGAGGAGGGAGTAGTTCTCTCTCGAGGCTAAGGGTTCTACCGGTAGCTATGTGTTCATCTCTCTCTCTATGCATGATCATATTGTCATGAGATTTGTAATAAAGTAGATCTACCTTGCTACTCAAGTGCTTTAATAGATCTCTGCTCTCCCCATGTGTGTGGAAGTGACAGCGTGCACACCATGGTGGCACTTAGGCTAGAGATTTCAAATACTTGTTATGAGTTATATTTGGAGTTGGATGTTTCTATGTTGTGGTGTTTGTTGGAACCATCTAGTGCTCAAGGTGACAGTGTGGGGTTATCTAGATGGGGAAAGCGGACTTTGATGTGTGCTGTTATAGCCCTACCGTGGATTAGAGTGTCCAACTGGAGAGTAGTTCAGGGTAGTATCATGAAGATAATATATTTATATGAGAGTGTTCACTAGTGAAAGTATGATCCCTAGGCCTTGTTTCTAAACATTGAAACACCATTTGCAACTAGATATGTTACATGTTTGCTTGCTTCCATCATTATTTCAGTTTGCCTTTAGTCTCTTCCATGCCATCAAGCTATTTTCTGGCACCGTTACCACTTATAATTATCCATACCACTTGTATTTCACTATCTCTTCGCCAAAATAGTGCACCTATACACCTGACACGTGTATTGGGTGTGTTGGGGACACAAGCGACTTCTTGTAGCTTGATTGCAGGGTTGCTTGAGAGGGATACCTTTGACCACTTCCTCCCTGATGTTCGATAAACCTTGGGTGACCCACTTAAGGGAAAACTTGCTGCTGTTCTACAAACCTCTACACTTGGAGGCCCAACAACTGTCTACAAGAATAGAAGTGCATAGACATCAGACCCCGCCAAGGCCAAGATGGAGATGCAAAGAATAAGCAACCCAAGTGGTAGAAAAGAGAGTGGTTCAAGATTGAAAACTTGCTTCAATTGTGGTGACCGCTATCATATTGTTGCCGGGTGTCCATATGAGAAGAGAGAAGACCATGGTAGTGCACTTATATTGAATAAAAATCCAAAGGCTCTGACGAGGGGTAACCTCGGCAATGCCCATGGTGATGGACTTGGGGTTTCTTGGAAAAGAGAATGCTAGGGATTTCATCGGATGTCAGGAAAACAATGAAGACAAAGTCGCCTGAATATTGGGGAAAACACTCTATTACAAGTTGTCCTATAGATTTTGGTTGCCCTCGCTTAAGCTTCTCCCGTCCTATATATAATAGGTTGGGTCCCAAAGGTGTATGCGAATAGGTTTCATACACACGTGATTACAATACCAACATAATGTTGGTTCAGGTTTCTTTCCTAATATAACTAGAAGTCTTTGTCGGTTGCTTCTTTGGGCCGTCATCTAGAATCTTCATGGGCCACAGGCCTTTTACTTAATGTAGGGTAGTGAATAATGAGTATCCGAGTAATCATACCCATGTCAGTAGCCCCCGAGACTCTACCTGAATCCGCAGTTTTTAGGTTGAGTCTCAAAAAATTTCTTTCTTCTTTCTCTTATTCTGTTTGTTTTTATTCTTTGTAGGGATTTTGGTACAACAAGCCTGATGCTTCCGACGGATCGGGAATCATTTAATTTCTCCTGGGCAAAAACAAAGTTGACCTACATCAAACTCAAGTCCCCAAGCTTGAATCCGGAATTTGTTGCTGGTGTAATTCAATTTCGAGCCGTTGAGGTCTTACCGAATACTGAATCCTAGTTTTCTATTTTTTATCGGGTACCCAACGCGTCCGTCGGGATTTTGCATCGTATCGTTGATACGGATTTTTACTGGCAGAGCGCATTCTTGTACGATTACCAGGCCACACAGGACGAATCATGGGGTCTTATCTTCGTGTTTCTGAACACGACATTCGGATTTTTTCTCGTGTCTGAGTGTGATCCGAGATTTTTTGGAAATATTGGCGGTTGGCCTTTTGGGCCGCTAATATTTCTGATTATATCAGATATTTTTATTATTTTATACTAGCTCCCGATGGGAGTAACACCTTTTTGAGGATACACTAGTGTAAAACTGAAAAGGTTTTTTGCAATTTTGTCAGTGCACTTTATACACAACAGTATTTCTATCGGGTGCGCGTTAGCGCTCCCGATGGCAGTAGCCCCCAAGGCTATGTTCGGATGCCTGTATCTAGACATAGGCTCATAATTATTGTTAGCATTGATCTTTTAAAAAAGAAGGTTAAGATACAAATAACTTCTCTTTATATACAAGGCAAAAATCGTCGATACATTATTCTTTGAGCAGATGGCTATTTTTAGCCTTTTTCCTGGACATCTTGGCTGAAGAAGCCGAACTGTAACTCATGTTACTTTTGTAAATAATCTTATGCATAAAAGCATCGTAGCTGTGCTACGTTCCATGGATTTGAATAATTTACTCATGTCTTCTTGTCTTGTGGTCGATATGCTCCTCCGGGAATAACTTATGTGACGATGTATGGTCCTTCCCATGGTGATTCTAGATTCTTGTGGCCATCTTGCTTGAGGCGAAGAACTAGGTCCCCTACTGCGAAGGACCTAGGACGCAATCTTCTACTATGGTAATTGTGCAAGTTTTGCTGGTACATAGTTGCTCTTTGGAGGGCTTCGTCTCGAGCTTCATCAAGCACATCCACATCATCTTCAAGTGCTTCTCTTGATTCCTCTTCATTATATGCAGCTACTCTTGGCGATTCGTGTCATACTTCAACTGGAAGCACAGCTTCCGCATAGTGGACCAAAAAGAAAGGCGTCTCTTGTGTTGAATTATTTGGAGTTGTACGTAAACTCCATAACACGGATGGTAATTCATCCACCCATGCTCCTTTTGCTCTGTCAAGTGGTGCCAGTAGTCTCTTTTTGAGTCCAGCAGTAACTAGTCTGTTGGCTTTTTCAACCTGTCCATTTGTTTGCGGGTGAGCTACTGAAGCATAACTTATTTGATGCCCATCTCATGGCAGTACTCTTTGAACTCACTGGAAGTGAAGTTGGTCCCATTATCTGCGATGATTTTGTTCGGCATGCCAAACCGAAATACTATGGATTTGATAAAATTCACAGCCGAAGTTCCATCTTGGGTGGTGACAGGCATCGCTTCAATCCATTTCGTAAATTTGTCGACTGCTACTAGCAGAAAGACGTGTCCTCCTGGTGATGATCTGTGAAGTTTTCCCACCATATCGAGCCCCCACTGAGCGAAAGGCCAAGCCAAAGGTATGGGATTCAGCTCAGTGGTGGGTGCTCCAGGTTTTGTTGCGAATCGTTGACATGCCTCGCATGTTCTGAAAATGTCTTTTGCATCTTGTACAGTAGTGAGCCAGTAAAATCCAGCCCTGAACGCTTTTGCAGCAATTGCTTAGCTACTAGCATGGTGACCACAGACTCCTTCATGTATATCTTTCAGTATAACTTTTCCTTCTTTGGGTGTTACGCAACATTGCAACACACCCGAAATACTTCTTTTATATAGTTCTCCTTTAATTATCCTGAAGGCCTTCGATCGTCGGGTGATTCACTGGGCTTCTGTCACATCCTCTGGTAGCTCTCCTTTAGTCATATATACTATATACGGCTACATCCAGGTTGACTCGTTTAGCATGACCTCTTTGATTGCTTGTTTTCCCTCTTTGATGGCTTCTTCTATGCTTTTGGTTTCTGAAGGAGCCCCCGACTCTTTTTGCGGATGTTTCTTTTTCCCTGTTTTTGGTGCCACCACTTCAGAAACTCTCTTTGCTTTGATTGATCGCTCCACTATTTCCTCCCAAAAAACTCCTGGTGGTATTAGTAAACACAATGATCCGATGTTTTCTAGATTGCCGGCTTCCTCATTGCTTGCTCTTCCTATGTGTGATACTTCACACCCATCAAATTGAGCTTCCATGATCCTGTATGATAACCCACAAGTATAGGGGATCGTGTATAGCCTTTTCGATAAGTAACAGTGTCGAACCCAATGAGGAGCTAAAGGTAGGATAAATTTTCTCTCAAGGTCTATCAACCACTAATACAACTCTACGCACACTAAACGTTTGCATTATCTAGGGAATAAAACTAGAGCAACAATACGAGTACTAGAGATAGCCTTGCATGATAATAAATAACAAGAAAGTAAAGTTAGTTGCTGCCGCAATAAAATACACTAAACTAACAGAACCATGAGTGTGGAATAGTGGTGGTAATTGTGGTGGCTTTTTCCAAGTTTAATTAGTGAATAAATCGGAGTCATTGTCTTCGATGCAGTTTTCTATGTGGGGGGAGGCTAAATATACATGCGCTTCACTACTTGGAATTACATGTACTATATGATTGGATTGTTAGCAAACATCTGTAACTACTAACAATGCATTAAGGTTTCCCCAACCATAGCCTTAAGTTTAATGGTCCTTTTACTCC
Organism: Avena sativa; assembly: GCA_916181665.1. Classification (NCBI taxonomy): domain Eukaryota; kingdom Viridiplantae; phylum Streptophyta; class Magnoliopsida; order Poales; family Poaceae; genus Avena; species Avena sativa. The sequence continues at coordinate 448,410,622 of OV702295.1, read as the reverse complement.
CATACGTGCAACGTTCCGGTTCATGTTTTCAGGTTTCTGTCACTCCGGCAGAACTCCCCCTTCATTTTACACATACTACAAACCCTATGATGTTTAATCCATGCACGCACAAATATAATGAACACCAAAAGACTGTACCATATCAACATACAACTCTAATGAACCAAAGACGTTCAACCATTCAATCTAAGAATAAAGATACTACACAAACATGACATAGATCATATGATTATAACTTATAGCATCAAACACCATGTTTACATAGGACGGTACAGAGGTGTGTGGGAGGATGAACCACTGCATACTAGGAGGTTTAGGTGATGAAGATGGCGGTGAAGATGGTGAAGAGGGCGGCGGCGGCGCCGGCAGCGGCGTGGGGGACTCCTTCCCCGCCGCCGGTATCATGGGGGAGCACCGCCCCTTAGCCCCCTTCCTTCATGGCTTCTTGCGAGCCCTCCCCCATGGAGATGGAATCCATGGGGGAGGCAAAAATGTGGCTTTTGTGGCTGCAAATTCGTGGGTGGAGATGCCCTGGACGAATTAGGTTTCCTCCCTTTATATAGCTTCTCGGATTCCCGTCAACCCATCTTGGGCTGCAGTAAATCAGGCATAGCGGGCCCGTCCGGACTCGGAATCAGCTAAATTTTATGTCCAGAACGTTTGTCGCAAAATTTCCAACAACTTTGTAGTTGAAGAGTTTTCCGTTTGATGCCGTATTCGATCCGAAACGTGACCATCTTCAAAAAGACTTCTGAAACAGATTTCTGGAAAAATCCCAATTTGACTCCAACAAGGTTTCCACTTGTATTCTTGGTAATTCCTACACATCAAAGCGTAAAACAAGAACATTGTGCACTTTTGCAACTATTAGTAAGTTAGTCCAAATAAATCATAAACTTTATATAAAATGGAGTGTCAAAAGCATATTATTAGCATAAAACCATAAAAAATTATAGATACATTATGGACGTATCACTGTATAAGTCACGATAAGCAATCATATTTTCGCTGACAGCATCGTACTTGTTCATTACCTGCTATGCCACAAGATTAGAATCTCTGAAGATTTTGAGGCGAGTTGCACCTCAAGCTTTGGCCATCCGCGTGCCATGCAATAGGGCCTCGTATTCTACTTCGTTGTTGGATGCATTTGTAAAGCTCATCCGAAGAATGTAACACATCTTGTCGCCTTAAGGTGATATTAGTACGACTCCTGCTCCTGCTCCCTCCGTTCTTTTTGATCCATCAAAATACATTGTCCAGGCACTAGAAAGATCTGGTGGACCCGCGCATTGCAACTCCGTCCATTCTGTGATGAAATCTGGCAGAACTTGTGACTTAATTGCCTTGCGCTTCTCATAAGTGATATCCTTGGGGGATAATTCGATGCCCCATAAAGAAACGCACCCAGGTGCTTCTAGATTGTTGAGGATGCTTGACAAAGGTGCTTCGTTGACTACTATGATCGGGTGCTCCAAAAATAGTGGCATAGTTTTTGTGCTGTCATAAATACCCCATATGCGAGTTTCTGGTAGTGCAGGTACCTTTGTTTAGATGGCGATAAAACCTTGCTCAGGAAGTAAACTGGCCTCTACACGCCGTGGGTCTTTCCTTCTTCGGGTCGCTCTACGACCAGGACCGTGCTGACCACCTGGTGTGTGGCGGAAATATAAAGGACTAAAGGTTCTTTTTCTTTTGGCGACACGACAACAGGGGATGTCGAAAGTGTTCTTTTAAGATCTTCAAAGGCGTGCTGAGCTTCTTTCGTCCATTTGAATTTTTCTGATTTCCTCATAAGGGCGTAGAATGGTAGCGCTTTTTCTCCTAATCTTGCAATAAAATGACTTAGTGCCGCCACTCGTCCCGCTAGTTGCTGTACACCATGCATATTTGTTGGCTTCTTCATTGTGAGGATTGCTTGTATTTTTTCGGGATTATCCTCGATCCCTCTAGCTGATACCAAATATCCGAGGAGTTGCCTTGTCGGATTTCCAAAGTAACATTTCTTTGGGTTCAGTTTGATACTGAACCTGTCGAGATTTTTGAATGTTTCTTCGAGGTCTTTGATGAGTGCAGATCCTTGTCTTGTTGTAACTATAACATCATCAATATATACTTGTATGTTTGTGCCTATTTGGCTTCCCAAACACTTCTGCATCATCCGCTGATACGTTGCTTCGGCGTTCTTGAGGCCAAAGGGCATTGTTGTGTAGTGGAATACACCATAGGGCGTGATAAATGATGTTTTCTCCTGATCTTCTTCCTTCATCCTAATCTGGTGGTATCCTGAATAAGCATCTAAGAAAGAAAGACGTTCGCATCCTGCGGTTGCATCGATTATTTGGTCGATTCGCGGCAATGGGAAGTGATCTTTTGGACAATGTTTGTTCAGTGCAGTAAAGTCAATGCACATCCAAAGTTTCGTAGTATTTTTCTTTGGAACACATACTGGGTTTGTGACCCACTCTGCTTTTGTTAGTTCTTTGATAAAATTGGCTTCAGTAAGGCGATGGAGCTCCTTTCCAATGGCTTTGCACTTTGGTTCTGCGAAATGTTAGAGCGGTTGCTTTACTGGCTTTGCCTTTGGATCTAAATTTAGTGCGTGCTCAGCGAGTTCGCTGGGGATCCCCGGCATGTCAGAAGGTAGCCATGCGAAAATCTCCCAGTGCTCACGGAGGAACTCGATGAGCGCGCTTTCCTATGCGGCATCAAGGTTAGAAGCCACAAAAGTTGTTCTCGTCGGGTTGGCGGGGTGGATTTGTACTTCTTTTGTGTGCTTAGCCGTGTCAAAAGCCTGATCGGGATTGACGCGTCTACCTCCAGAGGTTGTTTGTTTGCTGAACTTTTGAGTTGCTCGAACTCTGTCACCATTCCGAAAGATTCAGAAATTTTGTTGAACTCTCGATCACAGCTGTCCGCACGTGTGAAGCTACCGTGTACCATGATGATTCCCTTTGGTGCTGGCATTTTCATTACCAAGTATGCGTAATGCGGCACTGCCATGAATCGTGCAAAAGCTGGTCGTCCCAGGATTGCATGGTATTGTGATGGCCAATCCATGACTTCAAACTCTAGTTTTTCTCACCTGAAATTCATTTTGGAACCAAAAACAACGTCAAGAAAAACTTTGCCTAAAGGAATTTCGGCTTTACCAGGTACTATTCTGTGGAAAGAGGTTTCTGTTGGAGCGAGATTATCCAGGGGATAGCCTATTGTTCGCAATGTTTTTGCGTAGATCAGGTTTATGCTGCTTCCTTCATCCATGAAGACCTTGCTCATATCGAATCCGCCAATTTGTGCTTCGACTATCAGGGCTAAATGACTTGGTCGCGGGACCCGGAGTGGGTGATCTGCTCTGCTGAATTTGATTTCTTGTTCTAACCAATGGAGATATTCAGGTATAGCTAATGTTGATGTTTCCGCCATATTGATTTGTCTTGTGATGAGCTTCTGAATTCTATTGGGTGGACGCCCTTTATGAATCATAGACATTGTTCCTTTTGATCTGGGGTACTCGTTATTTTGATCATTTGTGTTTTGTGGTGGCGGTGCCCCGATGCCTGGTGCACCAGGCGTGGATGTGTATCCTCGATTTGCTGCTTCGGTTGCCTTTGTGTTGCATAACTCCTGCATTTTTAGGAATGTTCGGTAGTCTTTCATGAGGTGATTGGATTGTCGTCTGCCTGCTAAGTTGACGTAAAAATGCATATTGCAGGGCCCTTATTGCATTTGCGGACATAGGTGGGTCTCGTGCTCTTGGTTGATATCGCTGTGCGGACTGGTTTCCTCCCATGTCGTCTCTGTTCTGACGGTATCCGCCATTATTGTCGTTATTTTTGTTGTTACCTTCACCCAAAAAACCTGCTGCGACGTAACTTGGTCCCGCGTTCCTATCGTTATTCCTTCGTCTTTTGTCACTGCCGCATATATCCCTATCTTCTTTGGGTGACCGTGCGTGCTTATTATGTAACACGTCTTCTCCATCAGCCCAGCGGTTTGCTATTTCCATCAACTGTGAAACTGTCTTTGGTTTCACCCGACCCAGCTCTTCTATGAATTCTCGGCGACGGAGGCCGTCGTTGAAGGCGTCAATGGCCCTTTCGTCGGATATGGATTTAGCTGAGTTTTTGATAATATTCCATCTTTCTATGGACGGTCTTATTGATTCTCCAGATTTTTGTTTACACGCTCGCAATTGCTCCAAGGATGCTGGTCGTTTGAACATAGAGTGGAAATGGCGGATGAATTTATCTTCGAGGTTATTCCATCTACCTATTGAATCTTCGGGTAACTGCCTCAGCCATGATCTTGCGGCTCTAGTGAGATGTACCTGTAGGCTTTGCATTGTGGTAGTTGTGGAGCCACCCAGTAATTTGATGGTGGCCAAATAGTCTTCTAACCAAGGTTCGGGTTCCTGGAGTCCATCGTACTTGTGACGGTTGTGTGGAAGTTTGAAGTCCTTAGGTACCAAGGCCTTGCGAATCCTCTGTGTGAAACAACTGGCCCCACATAACTCTTGATCGTCCTTGTCGTATCCATCCTGGTATCGCCGGATGCGACTTTCATCTCTAGGTCCGCTGCTCCTGTGCTGGTTGTTGTTGTTTCTTGTATTGCTTCGCGGCTCGGATCCTACGAGGTGCGTCTGGTGGGGTGATCGAGATCGTCAGGTGTGTCCTACTTGCCGACGACTGTTGTGATGGCATGGGGATCTTTGTGTGAGTCCTTGTTCTGCTTCCATGAGTGAGGCCCCTACCATGCCGAGGTTCATCAGGATGGAGCGATGGAGGGCCACACGCAGATCGTCGGGTGCGGGTTGAGTGGTGATCAGATATGTTTGTGCGGCCACAATGGCTGCCTGGGCTGTTTTTGCCTTGATGTTTCCTGCTTGATCAATGGACATGAACGATAGGTCGAGGTCTCGGATGATTCCGCTTCTTTCTGCTTCGGGGATATTATGTAATCGATATGTTGCCCTTCTTGGTGGTGCTGCTCCTGCCACACTCCTTGACCCTCGAGTAGAGCTTAGCTGGGCTCGTCGTAAACTTGATTCGTCAGCTAGTCTTTTTCTTTCATCGTGTTGTCTTTGCATCCGGAGTAGATCTCTCTTCTTGTGGTGGAGCAAATATTGGTACGCCAGCAGATCCTCATGTGAAGCATCTACCGTCATTGGGACTGCTCCCGATATTGCCTCCCTTGATTTTTGCCATGTCGACGCTAGTAGCCGAATTCCTAGTCTCTCTTCTGTGCGTGGTTCTCCGCCTCCTCCGTGAACTATGCGATTGTTTGCTGTTTCACCTCTGTTTCCATGTTCTCCTCCGTTGTTGTGTTCTCCTTTGTTGACATAGTTTCCTGCATGGTCATCTGATAGAATATCATTGGGGTTTACTATAGGATTACCGTTTTCATCACGTGGTGTTGAGGTATCTCCATTGATCATATACACTTGGTGGCGTGTTGGGTGTGGCCTAACGGCGTCGTCTTGTGTTTCTTCGGGTGTGCTTGTAGTACTCCAGGATCGTAGCTCTAGATAGATTTTTGCCATCCTTTCTTCAAAGTCGATGTTTTAGCTGCTTTCTTCGGGTTCCGAGTTTGCTGGGTTTTCTCCTTGTGGTGAGATTGATCGGTGACCTTCTTTTCCTGTTTCGATCTGATCTTTACTGTCCGTGGACGATCCAGCGGGCGATGCTGGCACTACTACAGGTGTGGCTTTTCCCACCGATGGTTCTAACACGATCAGGGCCGAAGGGTGTGATTCCTGCATGTTATCTGCTTGGAAGTGGAGGCTTCCGATGATAAGATCGGATCTGCCGTTGAAATCGATGGGTACCAATACAAGGGTGGGTGGGTGTGGAATTGCTTTCGTCGAGTTGACACTTGGTGGAGAGCTTTCTGCCAAATCCGTGGTTCCAGCGTCCAAGTTTCCCACAGACGGCGCCAATTGACGAGGGGTAACCTCGGCAATGCCCATGGTGATGGACTTGGGGTTTCGCGGAAAAGAGAACACTTGGGATTTTGTCGGATGTCAGGAAAACAATGAAGACAAAGTCGCCTGAATATTGGGGAAAACACTCTATTACAAGTTGTCCTATAGATTTCGGTTGCCCTCGCTTAGGCTTCTCCCGTCCTATATATAATAGGTCGGGTCCCAAAGCTGTATGCGAATAGGTTTCATACATGCGTGATTACGATACCAACATAATGTTGCTTCAGGTTTCTTTCCTAATACAACTAGAAGTCTATGTCGGTTGCTTCTTTGGGCCGTCATCTGGAATCTTCATGGGCCGCAGGCCTTTTACTTAATGTAGGGTAGTGAATAATGAGTATCCGAGTAATCATACCCATGTCAGGCTCCCTTCAAGAAGCCCTTCAACAAGATGTCCGGTGACATTGCTTTGATAGCTCATGAAGAATTCTCTTCCGATGATGAAGAGGAGGAAGAAGAAGAAACAACGAATGGAGTGACTGCTATTGCCACTAACTCTACACCCACCTTCTCCCTTTTGTATTCCCCAAATGAGAACACCTGCAACAAGAACGTCACTTACCTTATGGAAAGAGCATCGGAGGTATCACCATCTCCTCTCTCCATCTCTACTATCAATGATGATTTAAATGATGATATAACTCTAGAGGTGAAGGAGGAATTAGTTGCTTTCGATGCTTATATGACTAACTTGGAAGGGGAGCACAAGAAGCATTTTGTAAATATCTTGAACCAACTGGCTCACACACAAGATCTCCTTGATGAGAGATGTAAACTTGGGACAAAGCATCTACTTGAGATGGATGCTCTAAATAATGCTCTAGAACAAGAACAAGAGACTAGAGTGTCTCTTGAAGAAAAACTTGAAGACCTTGATAAGGAAAATGATCAAATTATTGCTAAAATCATTAAGGAACGTGATCATGCCATTGCTAAGTACAAAAAGGCTAAAAAGGACAAGATTGAGTTTGGTGTTGTTCATGACAAACTTGCCGAGGATTTTGAGAGGCTTAACAAGACTCACAAGGTCTTGGAAAGTGAACTCTTGACTCTCACAAAGTCTCATGAACAACTTCAAACTCAATTGACTAATGTTGCTTCACCTAGTATTTCCATTTCCTCTAGTAATACAAACGTCCTTGAAGAAAATGCTAGGTTGAAGGGGGAGCTTGCAAAGGTGACCTTCCCCAAAGGTAACAAGTCCCTTGATGACCTTTTGAGTAAGGAAAGTCCAAATAATGATAAAAGAGGTCTTGGCTATGTATCCAAATCCAAGAAGAAGAACAACAACAAGAATAAGGCCAAGCCCACACAAGCAAAAGACAAGACCATCATGGGTGGTAATACCACTAGTGGCAAAACTATGCAACAAAATGATTTTGCTAGAAGTGTTAACCCTCACTATGTCTTAATACACAATTCTTATGGTGATGTTTATGCTCAATATGTTGGTTCTTTTGATGGTTATATTGCTTGATCTATTTGGGTTCCAACGACCTTTGCCACTAACAAGAGAGGACCCATTGAAAAATGGGTACCTAAAAACTATCTTGGTCTTTTGTAGAACTATGCTTCCGAGGGTCAATGTGGGTGCTCGATAGTGGGTGCACAAGTCATATGACCGGAAGCAAAACAATTATGATAGAGATAAGGGCAAATCAAGATCATATAACCGTCACATGTGCCGATAAGTCAAAATCTCATGTAATGGATCTTGGCAAAGTTGTGGTTGCACATGATGTTACTCTCGTGGACGTCATGCTCGTTGAGACTCTTGGCTATAATTTACTTTCAGTTTGTGCTCTTGGCAAGATGGGTTTCCCCGTCTTTATTGATAATGATATTGTGGTCCTCTCGTGGAGCAAGACTCTTAAGGTCGCTTTCGTCGGGTATGTCGAAAATGACTTGTATGTGGTGGACTTTTTGGGGAAAACCACTACAAGTGCGATGTGCTTATTCGGAAAGGCCGATGTGGGTTGGTTATGGCATCACTGACTAGCCCATGTCAGTATGAGAACTTTGCAAAGCCTTCACAAGGGTGGCCATATTGTGGGACTAAAGGACAATGTTTGTTTTGCCAAAGATCGTGTTTGCAGGGCTTGCGTTGAAGGAAATATGCATGATTCTCCCCACAAGCCAAATAACATTATAAAGTCAAAGTGGATCTTGGATCTCCTTCATGTGGATCTCTTTGGTCCTCCATCTCATGCAAGTCTTGGTGGGAAGAAATATTGTTTGGTGATTGTTTGATGACTACTCACGATACTCATGGGTCTATTTCTTCAAGTTGAAGAGTGAGACCCAACAATACTTCATCGACTTTGTCAATATGGTTCAATGTCAATACAATGTGCCCGTGCTTGTGATAAGAAGTGATAATGGAACCGAGTTCAAGAACTACACTCTAAATGGTTTTCTCAGTGATGAGGGGATAAAACATCAATATTCCGCTGCATATACCCCTCAACAAAATGGTGTCGCCGACAGGAAGAACCGGACTTTAATAGATATGGCAAGGTCCATGTTGGAGGAGTTTAAGTCTCCTTAAAATTTTTGGGCGGAAGCAATCTCCACCGCATGACATGCATCAAACCGGCTCTACCTCCGCAAAGAGTTGAACAAGACGCCATATGAAATACTTACCGATAACAAGCCCAACATTTGATACTTCCTGGTGTTTGGTTGTAAGTTTTTCTATCTCATAAAAGGTGTTCATTTTTCCAAATTTGATTCCAAATCTTTAGAGGGTATTTTTGTTGGCTATGGTCTCGATTCCCACACTTATATAATCTATGAAAAACTCTCTGGAATTGTTATAGAATCTTGTTGAAGGAAATATGCCCTGAGAGGCAATAATAAAGTTGTTATTATGTATTCCTTGTATATGATAGATGTTTATTTTGCATGCTATAATTGTATTGATAGGAAACATCAATACATGTGTCTTTAATAAACAAAAAGGGTTCCTAGTCATGCCTCTCTTATAGACTAGCTTGTTGATTAACAAGATGATCAAGGTTTCCTGATCATGGACATTGGATGTTGTTAATAACAAGGTCACACCATTGGTAGAATGATGTGATAAACATTCATCCGAAGTATAGTATTATGATCAAGTCATTGTGTTTATATTGCTATAACATCATACGAAGTAATCTTTATCCTTAGACCATGAGATCATGTTAATTGCTAACACCGGAAGAGTATCTTGATAACATCAAATGTCACACCATAACAGGGTGACTATAAAGATGGGTTCAGTGCTACGAAGGTGTTATGTTGAGGCTCATGGATCAAGAGTGGAATTTGTCAATCCAGATGACGGATAGATATACTCTGGGCCCTCTCGGTGATATCACATTAGGATAGCTTGCAAGCAAGTGATGTGATCACTAGAATGTTATATCACGGGAACGAGAAAAGAGTGCATGTCGGTAACGAGATCAAACTAGGTATGGAGATACCGATGATCGAATCTCGGACATGTAATATATCGAGAGATAAAGGGATTTAGTTACAAGCGTTAAAGGTTCTCACGATCACAGGAGTCATCGTTGAATGTGTAGGAGTCAGTACGGATCTCCAGGTCTCGCGGCTGATTATTGATCGGAGAAGGGTCTTGATCATGTATGCATTATTCGCGAACCGTAGGGTGGCACACTTAAGAGTTACCGGACACCATTTTGGAGCACATATGTTTCAGACGAAAGAATTGCAAAGCGCAGGAATTGTTTCAATAGAAACCGGAAATTGTTTCGGGTGAAATTGCAGAAAGTGGTTCTGCATGTGATATTGAAATATTGCAAGGGGCTATATGTGAATGTTTGTTAATTAAAGTAATTAACAAAATTCTGAATAAATTTAATAAAAAGAGTTTTATTAAATGAGAGAGCATTAAATTTGGAGAAATTTAATGCATTTAAAGTGGAGACTTTAAAAGGGAATGTGAAGAGGCATTTTAATGTGGAGGAGTTACCACCACATGAATGGGGGAGGTGAGGGGTCACCCCCCCATGCGCCGGCCATGGAGATAGGGGGCACCCCCCTCCTCCTATAAAAGTCCACCCATTCCCTCCTTCATCCTTACACCTCCTTGTGAAGGATCTCTCTCCCCCTCTAGAATTATTCCCCCATGGTCTCAGATTAGCGAGATACATGTTCCCGGTGGTATTTCGTCTGGAAGGAGTTGTTGCTTCCACTAGATCGCTGTAGCGAGGAGGTGGAGGTTGTCCGGTGGCTTGGACGTGTGTGCCAGTGCGGATGCGCTACTGAGTTGCAGCGCTCGGACTTCCTCACGATCTTGAGATCGGCAAGTGTACGACTACATCAACCACGAGTTCCTACTCGTTAACAAAGCTCGTTGTCTTCGAGGGTAAGTTCTCTATGGATGTATGTCCACCCGTTTGCTTTGTACCTAGTAGATAGATCTTGGCGTGTAGTTCACACCGTAAGAAATTTTTTGTTTTCTATGCTGCGGACCCAACAATGGTATCAGAGCCTGATCTATGCGTAGGTGCTTTGCACGGGTAGTACACATATGTTTATATGTGGGCGATGATGATCATGTTATTGCATCTTCTATGTACTTTGGATATTGGTGGCATAGTGGGATGAAGCGGCCCGGACCAACCTTACATGTCATCGTACATGAGACTGGTTCCACGACTGACGTGCAACTTGTTTTGCATAAGTGGCTGGCGGGTGTCTGTCTCTCCTACTATAGTCAATATATGATTTACAACGAGTTTCTAATAACTTGGTTATCCTCGTTGTGGTTCATGTTCGTAGGTTAGACAGGTTCTATCTCCGAAAGCCCTAAGCCACGTAAAACTTGCAATTGATAAATTAGAGGCGTCTAGTTTAGATCGTTGCTGGGCTAGTGTTTTGATATGGTATTGTTGTAAGTAGATGTATAATATATACTCTTACAACTCACTTAACGTGTAAGTTCCATAGACCTTGGCCTTACACACAAAGGAATGATAGAGATCATACCACGATGCAAATGATAGAGATCAAATGCATGGACCATATCACCTCACTTCACACATTAGATGTTAGCATCTTATATTGCTAGTTTGGCGCGTTTGGTAGCATTATAAGATGATCCCTCATTTAGATATCAAGATAAAATGTGTTCTTCCTTAAGTATGCACCGTTTTGTGGATCATGTTTTGAGGCATCACGTGATGATCGGGTGTTTTCAACTATACGCTTTCATACAACGGGTGTAAGACAGTTTTACACACGCAAATACTAAGGTTCTTACTTGACAAGCCTAGCATGTACAAACATGGCCTCAGAACACGGACCGAAAGGCTAAGCATGAGTCATATAGTTGATATGATGCCCATATAGATGCTCGCCTTTGAAGCTACACCGACTCACGTGATGATCGGACTTGGTGTAGTGGATTTGGTTCATGTAATCACCAAAAGGACATGAGGGATGTCGTTTTTGAGTGGGAGTTCATTGGTAATTTGGATTAGATGAACTCAATCTATCATAAACTTAGTCTAAATATACTTTACAAATTCTGTTGTAGATGGCACCACCTGCTTTTAATTTCAATGTGTTCATGGAGAAAGAGAAACTTGCTGCGAATGGTAGCAACTTCACCAACTGGGCTATGAATTTGAGGATTCTCCTCACTGCTGCACAAAAGCAATATGTGCTAGATGCACCGCTAGGCCCCCCACCAGCTCCTGATGCCCCTGACGAGGAAAAGGACGTCTATATAACTCGACAGGAGGACCACACCTTAGTTCATTGCGGCATACTGTATGGGCTAGAGCCAGAACTTCGAAAGCGTTTCGAAAATGGCAATGCCTTTGATACCATGGGAGAATTGAAAATGATTTTCGATACCCATGCTGCCGTAGAGAGTTATAATGCTACAGAAAAGTTCTTTAGCTTCATGATGGAGGAAAACAGCTCCGTTAGTGAACACGTACTCAAAATGTCTGGGTACACAGATAAGCTTGTGTCCTTGGGAATAACGATTCCCATTGACTTAGGCATACATCGTGTTCTCCAATATCTGCCACCTAGCTACAAGAGCTTCGTGATGAACTATAATATGCAGGGCATGAAGAAGTCTCTTCCTGAGCTTCTGTCAATGCTTAAGACTGCAGAAGTGGAGATTAGGAAAGAACATCAAGTGTTGATGATCAATAGGACCACCGGTTTCAAGAAGGACAAGAAAGGCAAGCACAAGGGAAAGAAGGGTGGCAAGTCTGTTGCCACGCCTGAAAAGAAACCCCGAGCTGGCCCTAAGTCTGACACCGAGTGCTACTATTGCAAGGGGACTGGCCATTGGAAGCGCAACTGCCCCAAGTATTTGGCAGACAAGAAGTCCGGCAGGGCAAACAAAGGTATATGTGATATACATGTTATTGATGTGTACTTGACTAGTACTCGCAGTAGCACCTGGGTATTTGATACGGGATCGGTTGCTAATATATGTAACTCGGTTCAGGGGCTGCGGAACAAGCGACAACTAGCAAGGGATGAGGTCTCGATGCGGGTCTGCAATGGATCAAGAGTTGATGTGATCGTCGTCGGAACGCTGCCTCTCCATATGCCATCGGGATTAGTTATAAACCTAAATAATTGTTATTTGGTGCCTACACTGAGCATGAACATTGTATCCAGATCGTGTTTGATGCAAAGTGGTTATTCATTTAAGTTTGAAAACAATGGTTGTTCGATTTATATGAATAATATCTTTTATGGTCATGCACCTATGTTGAATGGTTTATTTCTGTTGGATCTCGATAGTAGTATTACGCATATTCATAATGCTGATGCTAAAAGGATTAAACTTGATAATGATATATCTACATATATGTGGCACTGCCATCTAGGTCATATTGGCGTTAAACGCATGAATAAACTCCATTCTGATGGACTTTTGGAATCACTTGATTTTGAATCATTTGATACATGTGAGCCATGCCTTATGGGCAAGATGACTAGAACGCCGTTTTCCGGTTCAATGGAACGGGCGACAGATCTATTGGAAATCATACATACTGATGTGTGTGGACCAATGAGTGTGTCGGCGTGAGGTGGATATAATTATTTTGTTACTTTCACGGATGATTTGAGTAGATATGGGTATATCTATTTGATGAAACACAAGTCTGAAACTTTTGAAAAGTTCAAAGAATTTCAGAATGAAGTGGAAAATCATCGTAACAGAAAGATCAAATTTCTACGGTCCGACCGTGGAGGAGAGTATCTTAGTTACGAGTTTAGCACACATATGAAAGACTATGGAATAGTTTCACAACTCACGTCTGCCGGAACACCACAACGTAATGGTGTGTCAGAACATCGTAATCGTACTTTATTGGATATGGTTCGATCTATGATGTCTCTGACTGACTTACCACTGTCATTTTGGGGTTATGCACTGGAAACCGCTACATTCACTTTAAATAGGGAACCATCTAAATCCGTTGAAAAGACACCGTATGAATTATGGTTTGGAAACAAACCTAAGCTGTCATTTCTTAAAGTTTGGGGATGCAATGTTTATGTGAAGAAACTTCAGCCGGATAAACTCGAACCCAAAGCGGAAAAATGCGTCTTCACAGGATACCCTAAGGAAACGATTAGGTATACCTTCTATCACAGATCCGAGGGCAAGGTCTTTGTTGCCAAGAATGGATCCTTTCTTGAGAAGGAGTTTCTCACGAAAGGTGTGAGTAGTCGGAAGGTAGAACTCGAAGAGGTTATTGAACCTTCTCTTCATGAAATAGCGAGTAGCGCAGCTCCAGAAGTTGTTTCGGAGTTGACTTCACCTAATGAAGAGAGAGCTAATGATATTGATCATGAAACTCTGAAAGAGGACACTACCGAACCTCGCAGGTCAAGCAGGACACGTGCAGCTCCTGAACTGTACGTCAATCCTGTTGTGAATTTCATGGTTGATGAAATGGATGACCCTGCGACGTATGAAGAAGTGATGATGAGCCCGGATTCCAACAAATGGCTAGAAGCCATGAAATCCGAGATGGAATCCATGTACGAGAACCAAGTTTGGAACTTGGTGGACTTACCTCACAACCAAAAGGCCGTTGAGAATAAATGGATTTTCAAAAGGAAAACTGATGCTGATGGTAATGTGACCATCTATAAGGCTCGACTTGTCGCAAAGGGGTTTCGACAAATTCAAGGAGTTGACTACGATGAGACATTCTCTCCCGTAGCGATGCTTAAGTCGGTTAGGATTATGTTAGCAATTGCTGCATATTTCGATTATGAAATATGGCAGATGGATGTCAAAACTGCGTTCCTCAATGGTAATATTGAAGAAGAGTTGTATATGATACAACCTAAGGGTTTTGTCGATCCTAAGGATGCTAATAAGGTGTGCAAACTTCAGCGATCCATCTATGGACTGAAGCAAGCATCACGGAGTTGGAATCTCCGCTTTGATGAGGTAATCAAAGAGTTTGGATTTGTCCAAACTTATGGAGAGGCTTGTATTTACAAGAAAGTGAGTGGGAGCAATGTGGCATTTCTGATATTATATGTGGATGACATATTATTGATTGGAAATGATTTAGATCTTTTAAACAGTGTTAAAAGTTATCTAAACAGCAAATTTTCGATGAAGGACCTTGGTGAAGCTTCATATATATTAGGCATTAAAATCTATAGAGATAGATCAAGACGCCTAATTGGGCTATTGCAGAGTACATACCTTGATAAGATATTAAAGAAGTTTAATATGGACGGAAGTAAGAAGGGGTTCTTACCTATGTTGCAAGGCAAGACATTGAGTAAGACTCAAAGTCCGGCTACGGCGGAAGAAAGAGAGATAATGGATAAGATCCCCTATGCCTCAGCCATAGGCTCTATAATGTATGCCATGCTATGTACAAGACCGGATGTGGCACATGCTATTAGTTTGACTAGTAGGTACCAATCTGATCCAGGTTCGAAACACTGGATAGCGGTCAAGAATATCCTTAAGTACTTGAGAAGAACTAAGGATATGTTTCTTATATACGGAGGTGAAGAAGAGCTAGTCGCTAAGTGTTATGTCGATGCTAGTTTTGCCACTGATCCAGATGACTCTAAGTCTCAATTCGGATACGTATTTCTCTTGAACGGAGCATCAGTTAGTTGGAGGAGCTCCAAACAACCTGTGGTGGCTGGATCAACAACAGAGGCGGAATATGTTAGTGCTTCAGAAGCAGCGCAGGAAGCGGTTTGGATGAAGGAGTTCATAACGGAACTGGGTGTGGTTCCCAGTGCGTTGGACCCGATGGTGATCTATTGTGACAACAATGGAGCCATAGCCAACGCAAAGGAACCAAGGTCTCACAAGAATTCCAAGCATATTAAGCGCCGGTTTCACTCCATCCGCGAACATGTCAAGGATGGAGATATAAAGATTTGTAAAGTGCACACGGACCTAAATGTAGCAGATCCGTTGACAAAAGTACTCCCTAAGGCAAAACATGATTAACACCAGAACTCCATGGGTGTTAGATTTATCACTATATAAACTAGATTATTGTCTCTAGTGCAAGTGGGAGACTGAAGGAAATATGCCCTGAGAGGCAATAATAAAGTTGTTATTATGTATTCCTTGTATATGATAGATGTTTATTTTGCATGCTATAATTGTATTGATAGGAAACATCAATACATGTGTGTTTAATAAACAAAAAGGGTTCCTAGTCATGCCTCTCTTATAGACTAGCTTGTTGATTAACAAGATGATCAAGGTTTCCTGATCATGGACATTGGATGTTGTTAATAACAAGGTCACACCATTGGTGGAATGATGTGATGAACATTCATCCGAAGTATAGCATTACGATCAAGTCATTGTGTTTATATTTCTATAACATCATACGAAGTAATCTTTATCCTTAGACCATGAGATCATGTTAATTGCTAACACCGGAAGAGTATCTTGATAACATCAAACGTCACACCGTAACAGGGTGACTATAAAGATGGGTTCATTGCTACGAAGGTGTTATGTTGAGGCTCGTGGATCAAGAGTGGAATTTGTCAATCCAGATGATGGATAGATATACTCTGGGCCCTCTCAGTGATATCACATTAGGATAGCTTGCAAGCAAGTGGTGTGATCACTAGAATGTTATATCACGGGAACGAGAAAAGAGTGCATGTCGGTAACGAGATCAAACTAGGTATGGATATATTGATGATCGAATCTCGGACATGTAATATATCGAGAGACAAAGGGATTTAGTTACAAGTGTTAAAGTTTCTCACGATCACAGGAGTCATCGTTGAATGTGTAGGAGTCAGTACAGATCTCCAGGTCCCGTTGCTGATTATTGATCGGAGAAGGGTCTCGATCATGTCTGCATTATTCGCGAACCGTAGGGTGGCACACTTAAGAGTTACCGGACACCATTTTGGAGCACATATGTTTTAGACGAAAGAATTGCAAAGCGCAGGAATTGTTTCAATAGAAACCGAAAATTGTTTCAGGTGAAATTGCAGAAAGGGGTTCTGCACGTGATATTGAAATATTGCAAGGGGCTATATGTGAATGTTTGTTAATTAAAGTAATTAAAAAAATTCTGAATAAATTTAATAAAAAGAGTTTTATTAAATGAGAGAGCATTAAATTTGGAGAAATTTAATGCATTTAAAGTGGAGACTTTAAAAGGGAATGTGAAGAGGCATTTTAATGTGGAGGAGTTACCACCACATGAATGGGGGAGGTGAGCGGTCACCCCCCCATGCGTCGGCCATGGAGAGAGGGGGCACCCCCTCCTCCTAGAAAAGGCCACCCATTCCCTCCTTCATCCTTACACCTCCTTGTGAAGGATCTCTCTCCCCCTCTAGAATTATTCCCCCATGGTCTCGGATTAGCGAGATACATGTTCCCGGTGGCATTTTGTCTGGAAGGAGTTGCTGCTTCCGCTGGATCGCTGGAGCGAGGAGGTGGAGGTTGTCCGGTGGCTTGAACATGTGTGCGAGTGCGGATGCGCTGCTGAGTTGCAGCGCTCGGACTTCCTCACGATCTTGAGATCGGCAAGTGTACGACTACATCAACCACGAGTTCCTACTCGTTAACAAAGCTTGTTGTCTTCGAGGGTAAGTTCTCTATGGATGTATGTCCACCCGTTTGCTTTGTACCTAGTAGATAGATCTTGGCGTGTAGTTTACACCGTAGGAAATTTTTTGTTTTCTATGCTGCGGACCCAACACTTGTAGTGTGGTTTTCGAAGAATATGAGGGCCCCCAAGCGGGGCATGTTGATGTTTGTGATGTAGATGATGAAATACCTCAAGATGCCATAAGAAGAATGGGTGCGGGATTCATCCGCCCCATTGAGGAACCCCTTGTGGCAGATCGAGAAGAACTATGTTCTACTCTAGTGGAGCCCTCATCTTCACAACATCAACAAGCTCCTGTAATTGAGGGCAATGATGACCCAAGCCAAAGACAAGCTGAGAACCCTCACCATGTTGATCAGGCAGGCATCTCGAGGCTAGATGGTCCGGTCTCTCCACTGACTGGATTATCCAGTCCTACGTAGTTAGTTGCTCAAGGCAGGATTATTCATTCGTCTACAAGATCATCTCAAAGCCTTTCTAGTAGCATGCCTGATCAAGACCAAGATCAACCTGTACCTCATGTGGACGAAGCTGAACCTAGTGTTGATCAAGGTCAATATGAAGGTCAAGACAAGGACCAGAATGATGAAGTGATCCCGACAAGAAACAATGAGGAGATCGAAGCTCGTCGCAAAGCTCGCATGGATAAAATGTTTGAAAGAAGATACCACTCCCTTGAAAATGTCATTGGTGATCTTAGGAGTGGAATGTCCACTCAGGACCAATTGAAGCATTTTGGTGAGCATCAAGCTCATATATCTATGGTGGAGCCCAAGAAGGTGTGGGAAGCTCTTGAGGATTCTGATTGGTTGGAAGCCATGCATAAGGAGCTCAACAACTTTGATAGAAATAAAGTTTGGAAGTTAGTAGAAAAGCCCAAACATTGATGCAATGTTATTGGGACCAAGTGGATATTCAAGAACAAGCAAGATGCTCATTGAAGTGTTGTGAGGAACAAGGCAGGATTGGTAGCACAAGGATTCTCTCAAATTGAAGGCATGATTATGGAGAGACTTATGCTCCCGTGGCTCGCCTTGAGTCCATCTGTATCCTTCTTGCATATGTTGCACATCATAATTTTAAATTACAACAAATGGATGTGGAAAGTTCTTTTCTAAATGGTCCTTTACATGAGTTGGTTTATGTTAAGCAACCCCGGGGCTTCGAAGATCCTAACTTCCCAAACCATGTCTACAAACTTGATAAGGCTCTCTATGGACTTAAACAAGCTCCATGTACTTGGTATGAGCACCTTAGAGAGTTGTTGTTAGACCGTGGATTTGAGGATGGGAAAATTGATCCCACTCTTTTTACTAAGAAGGTTAATGGGGAGATTTTCATTTGCCAAATATATGTTAATGATATTATCTTTGGCTCGGCTAACAAAGCTTTTAATGATGAATTCTCAAAGCTTATGACTGATAGATTTAGGATGTCTATGATGGGAAAGTTGAGGGTAATTCTTGGTTTTGAGATCAAGCAGGTAAGAGGGGAACCTTCTTTAATCAAGCCAAATATACTCAAGACATGCTCAAGAAGTTCAACATGAAAGAATTAAATGGAGCTCCTACTCCCATGGCAACCAAGACTCATCTTGAACTTAACCCAAATGGTAAAGATGTTGATCAAAAGGTATACCGATCTGTGATTGGTTCTTTGCTTTACCTATGTGCATCTTGACCCGATATTGTGTTGAGTGTAGGAGTGTGTGCAAGATATCAAGCGGCTCCTAAAGAAAGCCACTTGATGGCGGTCAAAAGAATCTTTCAATATTTCGTTCATACCCCAAACTATGGTGTGTGGTATCCTAAAGGATAAACTTTCTCTCTTTGTGGGTACACGGACTAGGATTGGGCTGGTGATAAGGATGATAGGAAATCACCCTCCGGGGCTTGCGAATTCCTTGGTAGGTCCTTGGTGTGTTGGTCTTCTAAGAAGCAAAACTTTATATCTCTCTCCACCGCTGAAGCTAAGTATGTGGCTGCTGCTAGTGCATGCACTCAATTGTTATGGATGAGGCAAAATTTAAAGGAATATGGTGTCCGTTGTGACAAAGTTCCTCTTTTATGTGACAATGAAAGTGCTATCAAGATTGCCTACAATCTGGTGGATCATACAAGAACAAAGCATATTGAGATCCGTCATCATTTCATTAGAGATCATGTTGCTCGAGGGGATATTGAGCTATCTTATGTTTCAACCAAAGACCAACTTGGAGATATATTCACAAAGCCACTTGATGAAGCAAGGTTTTGCTATTTTGGGAATGAACTAAATACCATAGATTCAAGGAATTTGACTTGATCATATTGCATACTCACCTGTATCTTGATTCATATTTGGTTTAGGTGCAGGCATGTATATAGGGGGAGTGTGGTCCTAATTTATGTGGCTATCCCTCCCCCATAATGCCAAAATTAAGAAAAATCAATTCTCTTAATTTTATGTTGTGATATGTGAGCTTCATTGATGAGTAGAGGTTATGAACCCAAGGATAATTCTTCATGGTTTCATGCCTCACACTCTTACATGGTGGCCTCGGCCACCGCCCCCTTCATTATGAAGGATTGGTTCTTGGTTCTAATTGATTTGGAGTTTCACTCGTCATTTAATTTGGATTTCATTGCCTATCTGGTTCTTCACAGTTTGGAATCTAAACCCATGCCATATTCTCTTCCCTAAACACACTCCATCTCACATGTGTCCCAAATTTTTTGAATCTGGCTGGTTTTGGTCGAAGAGGATCGGAGTTTCCGGTGTGCAAACACCGGAGTCTCCGGTCAGGCTAGAGTCTCCGGCCAATCGGACCGGAGTCTCCGGTCTAGGACGGTTTCACGCAGTGACCGAAGGGCATAAGGGTGAAAGAGTCACTCAGACTCTATCTTCCACCCCGACTCCCACCTTCACACCGCCGCCTCCTCCTCCTACCACCCGGAGGCCATTTTGCCGCTGGGATCCGCCGTGCCATCGGCTAAATCCACCCTCTCCACCCCTAGGACGTTCCCCACCGGTGGAATCTCTCCAATGAAAAAATCTGGTACCTTTCTCCTCACCATGAACCTAGGGTTCATCCCCTTTGTTTATTTTGAGTTTTGTACTGATTTTTCCCAATTGAACAACATGCTTGCGTGCATGTTTTCACACTAGTCTCATGTCCTTGCCCGATCTGCTGGAATCAATCCCACCTACAGTATCCTTGTGCAACCCGAATTATCCAGACCGGAGACTCCGATTGGTCAGTCCAGAGACTCCATCCCAGGCAAGAGACTCCGGTCCGTCTGACCGGAAACTCGGTCCAGACCGGAGATTCTGGTGTTGTACCCCGAAGACTACGGTGTTGATTGCCTCTAGCCCATGTGGTAATGTTGTGAGGGTCTTGTGTGTTTCTCCGGGACATATGTACTTACCCCCATGCTATCCCCCTCACTCTATGTTCACAGGTGGCTCTGGTTCTCATCATGGTCACACCAAGGCCAAGTCCAAGAGGGCGGATCCTCGGTTTGATGAAGAAGCTGGTCAGTATGTGATCCCGCCATCCAACCGTAGGCAGCAACTCAGAGATGCTGAATTCATGAGAAAGAACCAAGAGCGCTTAGAGTAGGAGAACCGTGCCAAGAGGGCTAGGTATGACAATTTGCAATCTCTGGCTCACATGACCAAGAAGTAGTTTCGTGACCTTCGCAAGACAAACTTCTATGAGCTACCTAGGACCAGTGAGGACCCCTGCTATCTGATACATTGCAAATGTATCTATAATTTTTGATGTTCCATTCTTGGTTTTATCCACTTTCTTGTGTTTTGTCCACACTTTGGAGTACTATTCATATGATTTCTTGGACTAACCTATTAATAAGACCCACAGTGCCAGCTTCCTGTTTTCTGCTATTTTTGGTTCCAGGAAAGTCAGAAAATGAATATTCTCAGAATTGGACGGGACAAAAGCCAAAGTGCCTATTTTTCCGGAAGTCATCAGATGCTAGAATACGAGACGGAGAAGGGCCAGAGGCTGGCCATACCACCTGGCCGTGCGGCCAAGCTTGGCCCGCGCCAGGGGGTGGTGTGGTGGCCCCTAGCACCCCCTCGGCCTCCCCTTCCGCCTATAAGATGCCCTCGAGATGAAAACCCTAAGTGCCCGATCAAAAATCTATGAAAGAGTCTGTAGCCGCTGTCATCTCCATCCCTAGATCAGGAGGGATCTGAAGCTCTTCCCGGCACCCTGCCGGAGAGGGGAATTCACCGTGGAGGCCTTCTTCATCACCGTGGAGGCCTTCTATCATGTCTTTGTTATTTGTGATTTTTCTTGCTTTCCATTGTTAGTAGCTATCTTGGCCAAGTAGATGCTAGCAACTCCAAGAGTTAGTATTTATGCTCGATAGTGGGTTCATGCCTCTAGTAATCTGGGGAAGTGACAGAAATCTCTAAGGTACTAGATGTGCTGTTGCTACTAGGGAGAAAACAACAATCCTTTGTTCATATAACAATCGTATTGTTTACTTTACACATAGTTCATAAAGCAATAATCTGTTGCTTGCAACTTAATACTGGAGGGGGTTCGGATGATAACCTGAAGGTGGATTATTAGTCATAGATGCAGTTGGATGGCGGTCTATGTATAATGTTGTAATGCCCAATCAAGTTCCAAAAGAGTCAAGATGATTAGTATATGCATGTATTGCTTTCTCGATGTTTGTCAATTGCCCCGCTATAATTTGTTCACCCAGCATGTTATCTATCTAAGGAGATCCACCTCTAGTGAACTATGGATCCCGGTCCTTGTCTTTTACATACAATCTATAAACTGTTTACTTCTTTGTGTTTACTTTCTACAAACTATTACTTCCTTCCATTCGATATGTTTAATCCTTTCTTTTCCACAAAACCCGGTGAGATTGACAACATCATCGCAAGTTGGGGACACAGTTCTGTGGTTGTGTTGTGCAGGTCTCCACGTTGCTACTAGCACCGGTAGTGCGCCCTGCCAAAGCTCAGCTAGTAACACCTTTGGGGTGTTTCCTTGCTCCTACTGGTTCGATTAAACCTTGGTTTCATACTGAGGGAAACTTGCTGCTGTGCTCATCATACCTTCCTCTTGGGGTTCCCAACGAGCTCTACATCAACCCCTCTCCAGCATTTTTCTGGCGCCATACACAGAGCCATCAAGCATTTTTCTGGCGCCGTTGCCGGGGAATCAAGGACATCTTCACAAGGGGAGTCCCTCATAACCAATCTCTTTACTTTGTTATTTTTGTTTTGCTTAGTTTCTTTTTGCTTTCTTTGCCTTTTTCTTTATCAAAAACACACAAAATTTAGTTTTACTAGTTTGCTTTCTTATTTCAAAAACACAAAAAAATTAGTTCCTATCTTGAGTTGCCTTTATGTCTAGCCTTTCTCCAATCACTATGTCACCCGAGGAAATGATTTTCACTTTTAAACAAGGAATTGAGGAAAGCTTCAAGGAAGCTTGGTCTAGAATCTCTGATCTACATGAAAAAATTGAGCCTAAAATGACTCAAAGCTTGTTCCTTAGCAGTTTTTACCTTGGAATTGCTCTTTGCTATAGATATGCTTTAGATGCTGTTGTGGGAGGAGATTTCCTCCAATGTAATGAGGAAGATGCTATAAATTCTATAAAGAAATTGATCCTCACTTACAACTTGCCTAGCCAAAGTGATATTTCTTTCGCAAGAATATTTGCTAGACTGAACACTCTTGAGACTAGCACTACTAGCTTAAAAGATTGCTACAATACGCTTAGGGAGCATCACAATTATGTTCCAAGAAATTCTGAACCATCAAAGTGGCTCCCTACAGTAAAGATTGAGATAAACACTTAAACTTTCCAAGCTCGCTGTGATATCATGACTGAATTTTGTCTTATGCCCAAAGACATTTATGAATCTTTGAATACTTGGGGGCTTACTGAAGGAGGAAAAGAAATATATCTTGCTAATAATGCTAACATATTACCTCTTGGAATAGCTGAAGGAGTGTTTACAAAGATCCTTGGGAAAATGATTTCTACTGATTATCTTGTTATTGAATGTGCAGGAAAAGGACAAATTACACTTGGAAGGTCCCTATTAGAACTCCTTGGAGCAATAGTAGATGTGGGAAAGGGGACCATGCACCTTTCTTCACCACCAAACAATCATATTTTCCCCAAGGTTAGGAATAAAAGTAAGAGAGGTAAGGGCAAGAAATTTGGTTTTAATGCTTCTTCATTTGAGAACACTTGATTCTTTCTTTGCTTCTTATGCCTAACTTAAAGGCGTTAAAGAAAAGTACTTATTGGGAGATAACCCAAAAGTTTTAGATGAGTCTTGGAAGTTATTACATCAGTAATAACCTCTCCTTATCAGTTTTATTTGCTTTTTGTGCCAAGAGTAACCTCTAATGAGAGAGAAGTAATGATTGGGAAAGTTGCTCTCCCAAAACAGATTTCTGTGCTTCACCGGCAAATTTTGTGTAAAATATCTGGACGTATTTTTGAGGTGTGAATTTTTGTGCTTCTGCCCCAGGTTGTTATCTAACTTTCGTTAGTTCAACACTTTTTGATTTGAGCAACAGAAGGTCTTCGAAACAATTCATCTTTACCTGCTGGTCTGTTTTGACAGATTTCTGCCATTTTCTGCATTTGCTTCTTGTTGGTTCCTTTTTGAGTTCTTTTGGAGAATTGAGCTGTTTGAGGGAAGTGCTACATTAGCTAGTGTTCTAATGGAAGTTTATTGGTGTTAGAACTGAACATGAAGACTTATTTATCTTGAGTGCACTAATGTTGCTAATAAAGATTGTGTGAAGTTTTGTATGAAGGAAAATTTTTAGGTGTATGGAAGGAATGAGTAATAAGATGAAGGATGGACTAAAGCTCAAGCTTGGGGATGCCATGCGTGTCACCCCAAGAAATATTCAAGAAGTATAGGCGTCAAAGCTTGGGGATGCCCAAGGCACCCCTTCTTCATCAATAAAAATCCTAGGTTTCTTCCAAACGCTTCATTTTTATTGTTTCATGCACAGTTGTGTTGTTCTTGGAGCCTCTTCTTTTTCGTTTTTGTTTTGGTTTTTCATTTGCTTAGTTTTCTGAATAAATTGGTTGGACCCCCTCTTTCATACATTGGTTTGCAAATAGTTTGGTTTGGTTTGGAAAAGAGTAGGAAAGTTCATGCTTATGTGGTAAAAAGAGCTCGTTTTTTTACTATGGCCTATGCTTTGTCATACCATGCTTGATATTTTTTTGGCTTTATGCTTAGTATTCTTTGTTGTAGCATGACTTGTTATAAACAATTGAGATTGCTTAATGTGCCTTGGATGAATCATGCGTTGTTTTAGCATATTAAAGCATAGTATAGTGGTATTCTCCTTTGATGCTTTATTTGGGTTGACTTGGCGCATGCTCACACCACGTTATGACTATCTCAAGTCACCATAGCCTTTATGATCCTTTAGTTTTTAACTTGTAGTATCACTTTATGCTTTGATCAATGATGTTTTGTCGCTCTGCATGATTATGGCCATTATTGCTCCCTTAGTTTGTCGCTCCTAGTCTTTTGCTAGCCTCCACAACCAAGTATCAGTTCCACTCATGCATCCAACTCCCTAAACCAAGTTATTCCAAAGAGTCCACCATACCTACCTACTAGCTTATGCTATTCCAAGTATATTCATGCTTTTGTTTACCTTCCAAATTAAACTTGTTATGAGAAAACTAGTGATTAAAGCTCTCACGAACTTGATGGCACGCTTTACTTTTCTTGCCCTTAATAAACTTGAACCATTGTGTCGTCTATGTTGTATATGCTTGCACTTATTTGTTGGGAATTAGAAGAACCATGTTGTCATGGGGAACGCTTTCAACATTGCACTTGGCACTTGTACCTAGTTGATATCATGCTCTTTTGTATATGGATGTCATCGGTGTGAAATGAAAGGGGAGCTTGTAAGTCCATGGAGTTATGTATATGTGTTAGAGAAACGCCTGGGCCGCTGGTCTAATCCATGCTGACATGGTGGAAACCTGCAGCGTAACCATAAGAGATGTCTATGAAGCATTCTTCTTATAAAAAAAGAGTCCTACATTGAGAAAAAAGAGAAAAAGAAAAAAAAGAGATATTATGAAAAGAGGAAAGAGAGAAAAAAAGCACCATATTCCCATGGTAAATAAGAAGAATGCTGAGATGCTTGTTGTGTGCTTGCCTTGTCATTTTGATATGGGGATTCTTCCGTATCATCGGGCAAGGGGTACCCCATTGGCGGTTCTCTATGATACACATGTACTTACAATGACAAGAACTTACCGATGACTAAACTTGAGTAGCATGAGGAGCGGCCCTCGTATACAAGGGACATGAGATTTCTAACTTATACTTCGTCAAGCATGTACACCATAGTTTGTTCGCTTTAACCTTAATCACTTCAAGATGCTTATGCTAGGGGCAATGAGAGATGAAAGCTATAAGTACCATAATTTTTGGAAGCTCTTTATGAGACTTGAATCCCTACTTCCTTCTATGAAGGCCTTCTTCCACCATTATATTGAGTCTCCACCTTCTATCTTTATGCACTTACTTTGAGAGCATAGTGGCCATTCTTAGTTCTATGTGCATTGTCCCAAGACTAGTTGATTGATGCATACTTGATATTGCTTGTTTTAAACTATTGTATCTAGTCACTCTTATGAACTTTAAAGATGTCCTATGCATTTATATTTGCTACTCTATGAGGGACAAGCTGAATACTATTATGCCATGTTTTCTTTATGCGAAACAAACAAACGTCTTGCAAAGCATTGTTATTCATGAATCTTTTGTTTGTGCCTTTTCATGTTGCATCATAGTTTCTTTGTCTTATTGCTAGAACTTTGTCTTTCATGTTATGATTGAAGTACTATGGTCCCAGCTTTGAATGTTTTACAATTACTTTGATCAAGTCTTTGATGGTGCATGTCACCTCAAAAATTATTATTTCTTTTTATCACTTACCTACTCGAGGACGAGCAGGAGTTAAGCTTGGGGATGTTGATACATTGCAAATGTATCTATAATTTTTGATGTTCCATGCTTGGTTTTATCCACTTTCTTGTGTTTTGTCCACACTTTGGAGTACTTTTCATATGATTTCTTGGACTAACCTATTAACAAGAGCCATAGTGCCAGCTGCCTGTTTTCTGCTATTTTAGGTTCCAGGAAAGTCAGAAAATGAATATTCTCGGAATTGGATGGGACAAAAGCCAAAGTGCCTATTTTTCTAGAAGTCATCAGATGCCAGAATACGAGACGAAGAGGGGCCAGAGGCCGGCCACACCACCTGGCCGCGTGACCAGGCTTGGCCCATGCCAGGGGGTAGTGTGGTGGCCCCTAGCACCCCCTCGGCCTCCCCTTCCGCCTATAACATGCCCTCGGGACGAAAACCCTAAGTGCCCGATAAAAAAATCCACGAAAGAGTCTGTAGCCGCCGTCATCTCCATCCCTAGATCGGGAGGGATCTAAAGCTCTTCCCGGCACCTTGCTAGAGAGGGGAATTCACCCTGGAGGCCTTCTTCATCACCATGCAAGCCTCCAGTGTGATGCGTGAGTAGTTCATCCTTGGACTACGAATCCATGTAGTAGCTAGATGGCTAGTTCTCCTTGTTTGTGCTTTCATGTCTAGATCTTGTGAGCTCCATTCATGATCAAGATCATCTATTTGTATTCATACATGTTGTGTTTGCGGGGATCCGATGGATATTGAGATGGTATTTCAGATTGATTATTGATTCTATCATGTCTTTGTTATTTGTGATTTTGCTTGCTTTCCGTTGTTAGTAGCTATCTTGGCCAAGTAGATGCTAGCAACTCCAAGAGTTAGTATTTATGCTCGATAGTGGGTTCATGCCTCTAGTAATCTGGGGAAGTGACAGAAATCTCTAAGGTACTAGATGTGCTGTTGCTACTAGGGAGAAAACAACAATCCTTTGTTCATATAACAATCGTATTGTTTACTTTACACATAGTTCATAAAGCAATAATCTGTTGCTTGCAACTTAATACTGGAGGGGGTTCGGATGATAACCTGAAGGTGGATTATTAGTCATAGATGCAGTTGGATGGCGGTCTATGTATAATGTTGTAATGCCCAATCAAGTTCCAAAAGAGTCAAGATGATTAGTATATGCATGTATTGCTTTCTCGATGTTTGTCAATTGCCCCGCTGTAATTTGTTCACCCAGCATGTTATCTATCTAAGGAGAGCCACCTCTAGTGAACTATGGATCCCGGTCCTTGTCTTTTAGATACAATCTATAAACTTTTTACTTCTTTGTGTTTACATTCTGCAAACTATTACTTCCTTCCATTCGATACATTTAATCCTTTGTTTTCCACAAAACACGGTGAGATTGACAACCTCATCGCAAGTTGGGGACAAAGTTCTGTGGTTGTGTTGTGCAGGTCTCCACGTTGCTACTAGCATCGATAGTGCGCCCTGCCAAAGCTCAGCTAGTAACACCTTTGGGGTGTTTCCTTGCTCCTACTGGTTCGATTAAACCTTGGTTTCATATTGAGGGAAACTTGCTGTTGTGCTCATCATACCTTCCTTGGGGTTCCCAATGAGCTCTACATCAACACCGCTCCAGCATTTTTCTGGCGCCATACACAGAGCCATCACTATCCGAGAAGGGAACAGAAAGTTTTCATGACTGACATCTATAGCAAGCTCACCAAGTCTCCTATTTGCCCCCAACGGTATATGGAACTCGCATACCTGCGTGCCAACAAATACTTTGAAGATGTTGTGTGGATAACTGAGAAGCTTGGACTGCATAAGCTCATAGAGTTTCAAGAAAATTACAGCATTCCTCTTGTGCAGCAATTCTATGCAACTGTTGTGTTTGGGACTGATCAAGCAAGGACCATGACTTGGATGACTGGCAATGTTGGTTGCACCGCAAACTTCTTTGACTTTGCCGGAGTCATCAATGAGACTTTCTAGGGTGTGTCTGCTCACATTGGGCACCATATGCATGATGCTTCCCTTGGTGAAAACAAGAACAAGTTGGCACCTCTCTATGGTAAGAAAGCATTAGTGGGTGAGGCCAAGGGCCTCAAGCCTCTCTACAACTTGCTGCTGAGGATATTTCACCACAACATTTCCCCTAGTGCTGGTAATGATGATGCTATCAGGTGTTGCCTTGTCAACTTACTCTACCATGCTCACAAGGTGACATGGGTATACCCTGCAGGTACTCGAGTTTGGTATATACGGTCCAGATACGCTGGAAGCCCACGGCGTTGCCACGACCCAATGAAGACTTCGAGTGGCCCACGGACTCTCGATGACTTGCGAGACAAGAAGAAGTTCAAAGATAGAAAGTTTAAAGGGAAAACCCTAATATGTAACTGACTCGGCCTGCTACCCGAGACCTAGCCTATCTATATAAAGGCTAGGAGGGGGCGGCGAGGAGGACACATGCTACCCTAGTTTCCACAACTCTTGCCAGATTGCATCTGTGCGCCCCTGTAATCTTCGATTCCTTTGTTAATTCCAAGAGCAGACAAGCAGGAGTAGGAACCTCTACGAGGCATGAACCTGGGTAAACCTTGCGTCCCTATGTGCTTGTTTGATAGCCGATTGATGCTTCCAGTGCTCCCTCCTTCTCCAAAACCCAAGTCCCTAACAATGGGCATTGATGAGTTAAACCCTCGTCAATTGGCGCCGTCTGTGGGAAAAGGGAGTGCTGATGTTGCGGCTTCTTCGGGCTCATCAACCGCGATCTACAACTCCACAACAGTGGAGATTCGCCAGCTCTTCGGTGCGTTCGACTTCACCGTCCACACGCCAGCCACTCGCCTGGCTTTCGATTCCGTGGGCGATGGAATCAGCCTGGCGATCGGGAGCTTCCACTTCCAAGTTGGTCAGATGGGCACGCTTTGCATGCCTGACCAACCAACAGCATCCGAGATTGCTCCAGCATCGTGGTTCCCGCCACCAATCGGCGCCCTCAGCAAGCTCAACACCTCAACAGCAGCTCAGAGCACGGATAGCGACAATAGTCACAGATCTGATCTAGGTGGCCTAGCAACGGAAGCTAGGGTCTACGGCTCCGGATCCGAAAGTTGCGGAAGCAATAGCTTCCCCAACCACTTCATGTGCGCTGTCATCAATGCCGGCGAAACCAACACCAAAAGCGAAAACGGTGGCAACGGCCCTAATCCACCCAACGGTGGCATACCTAACGGCGGACCACCCAATGGCGGCCCCACCAACGGTGGAAATGGCGTGCCCGTCAACAATGGAGGGGCAGTCGAACCTCCAACCATGGTGAACAAGCACACTGGCGAACGTGTCATGATCAAGCTCAACGACCTCGAGTGGGCTCGTTGCCGAGAAGCCCTGCGAGGCAATCCTCAGCCTCCTGGCACACCGCAAGATCTGCTGATGGTCTATCATTGGCTACTAAAGGAGGAGTACAGACGCCAATTAAAATGATTGCACATCTCGAAGCGCGTAAAAAGGCGGCGAACGAGTCAAGTCTTCGACGGGCTGGGCTCTCCTCCCACGGAGGATCCTCCTCCAAGGGCAACGAGTATGTGGCCAACTAGAGGCGATCTCGAATGGCCCACCTCACTGAGCAGGAGCGCATAGAAGCTGTGAAAGTACTCGACTTCAGCTCTATGACAGTCGACACACGGGGCAACGTGGTCCCAAAGACTTCACAAGCTACGGTGACAGCGGCCACCATGTACCTCCTCAATAACCAGCCGCCGGCTGGAGATCCCCGAGCCGCCATGCACCAGCCTACGATCGCGGACTTAGGGTTAATCGAGGCCGCTCTCGACAAAGAACCAACGTTGGAGCCGAAGAAAAGCAA
This sequence comes from Avena sativa, assembly GCA_916181665.1. Classification (NCBI taxonomy): domain Eukaryota; kingdom Viridiplantae; phylum Streptophyta; class Magnoliopsida; order Poales; family Poaceae; genus Avena; species Avena sativa. The sequence goes on along the minus strand of OV702295.1, from coordinate 448,380,675 downwards.
GGCTCTAGCAAAACGCTATTCCTCACCCTCGTCCAGCGACGATAGCCATGACCTGTCTCGACGCCGCCGCTCACGGCGACACGACCACGACTACGATGCGCGTGATGACCTCACGCAGTGCAAAATCGACAAGTCAAGGGTACGACGCGCCCGCTCGACTGACTCAGAGGACAAAGACGTGGATCTCTATGGCGCCAGATGCTTCAGCAGGGCCATCAGGCAAAAGCGAATGCCCTAGGGTTCAAGCTCCCATCGGAGAACCCAAAATTTGACGGCATGCAGGACCCAAAAATCTGGTTGGAGGACCACATCTCCTCTGTCAGGCTCCATGGCGGGAGTCGAAGCACGGCCATGCAATGCCTGCAGCTGCAGCTACAGCTGCAGGGCGCCGCCTGAGCATGGCTCAACAATCTCCCGCGCGGATCCATTCGCAGCTGGGAAGAGCTGGTCTATAGCTTTGTGCGCAACTTCAAGGGCACTTACAAAAGGCCCGCATCAATCGAAGAACTGAGGTGCTGCCAGCAAAGGTTGGGTGAATCGCTACGCTCGTACATCAAGAGGTGGTCCATCATCAAGAACTCCGTGGAAAACATCTCGGAAGATCGCGCAATCGACGCATTCAACGGCGGAGTTCGTCGCATAGAGCTTAGGGAAGAGCTAGGCCGCTCGAAGCCCAAAACAATTGACCACCTGATGGAAATCGCGAATCGGTGGGCAGATGGAGAGGACTCGGTGAAAAACCGCGTTCACTCCGACAACGAAGCAGAACTCGAGCATAGACACGATCGCCGAAGCAAGCGTCGAATGCGCATCTATGATGATCGCGATGATGTCAACATGGCCATAGCCGGCTACATCGATAGGCGCGACGACAACCGCAACAGCGGCTATCGTAGCGGTAGACACCACGACTCCGGGAAAACCATGCACATATGGCAGCGCCGCACTCGCGAAGAGGCACCCGCAACAACATTTGAGGATAAGCTGTCCGGGCCATGCAACGTGCACTTCTACATCGACAAGGACGACGGCAAGAAAAAATCCAGCCACCTTCTCAATGACTGCCGCGAGTTCCTCAAGCTCCACGAGGGTTTGGCTTGGATGAATCGCGACGCAGTCAACAGGGGCTACGGAGTCGCCCCAGGCGCTGTAGCACATGGAGCTCCTACACCACCACCTGGAGTACCACCACCCGCGACTGCACCGGTCCAGAATCAAGGCGGCGAGCCATACCCACGGGCTGTGGGCAACATGATGATCCAAAAGGGACGCCCCTCAAATCAGGTGCAGAAGGCCATCACTCGCCAAGTCAACTTGGCGACAAACTCTCCACCATCCACCACTGAGTACCTTAGTGGAAGCGACTCCTGCATCACCTTCGATAAGCGCGACCATCCGCGCCAAGTACCACGTCCATCCACTGCCCCCTCGTACTCGAGGCGCAAATCGGAGGCTTCTATATGAGTCGCGTCTTCATGGATCGTGGAAGCGGCATTAACCTCATGTTCGCAAGTACCTTGCGAGCGATGAGGATCCCTCTGACCTTTCTAGAGGTCTCGGACATGATGTTCCACGGCATCTTCCTAGGCAAGGGTGTATATCCCCTAGGCAAAATCAACCTCGATGTCATCTTCGGCACGCCGAAAAACTTTCGACGCGAACGCATCGACTTCGAAGTTGTCGACTGGCCCTCACAGTACCACTGCATCCTCGAACACGCTGCGTTCACCAAGTTCATGGCAGTACCGCACTATGCCTACCTGCAGATGAAAATGCCAGGCCCAAACGGCGTCATCACAATCAACGGGAGATTCAAGAGGTCCAACAGCTGCGACAGGGAATTCAACAGAATCTCCCAGTCCTTCGGCATGCAGGAGGAACTCGCAAGATTGAAGGAGTCGATAGACAACAGTCTGTCTCCCCTGTGCCGGCCAAGTTCACCCGACCTGTCCTTCGACTTGTCGGTGCACATAAAGAAAGTCCAGGTCCACCCATCGGACCCGACCAAGATGACCCTAATCGCCAACAACTTGAGTCCCGCATAGGAACTCGTGCTCGTCGAATTCCTCTGTGAGCACTGGGAAATCTTCGCCTGGTGTCTAGTAGACATGCTATGGGTCCCCATGGAATTCGCCGAGCACGCACTCAATGTCAACCCAGACGCAAGGCCAGTTAAGCAAACAATTCGGCGACTGTCTGAACCAAGAGCAAAAGTGGTCGAAATGGAGATCAACAGACTCCTTGACGCCAAATTCATACGCGAGATCAAGGAAAGCACTTGGCTCGCCAACACGGTGTTGGTACCTAAAAAGGACACGGATATCCTCCGGATGTGCGTGGATTTCACCTCCCTGAATAAGCACCGCCCAAAGGATCACTTCCCGTTGCCACGAATCGACCAAATCATCGACTCCACCGCGGGATGTGAGCGCCTCTGCTTCCTCGACGCCTACTCAGGCTATAATCAGATTCGAATGAAGGAGGAAGATCAAGAGAAAATGGTGTTTACGACGCCTTTTGGTGTGTTCTGCTACAACACAATGCCCTTCGGGCTAAAAAATGCAGGAGCCACCTATCAGCGGTGCATGCAGGCTTGCCTCAAGAACCAACTTGGTCGCAACATCCAAGTCTATGTTGACGACATCATCATCAAAACCAAAGAGGAAGCCTCGCTAATCGACGATTTATGTGAAACCTTCGCCAACCTCAACCGTTACCGGATCAAGCTCAATCCAGACAAATGCACCTTCGGCGTACCATCTGGGCAACTACTCAGGTATCTCTTCTCCGCGAGGGGGATCGAGGTGAACCCGAAGAAAATAAAAGCCATACTGGCCATGGAGAAGCCGAAGAACGTAAGAGGGGTCCAGCAGCTGGCCGGGCGAATCGCAGTGCTCAGTCGGTTCATCAGCCGAATGGGAGAAAAGGCACTTCCCTTCTACCAACTTCTCCGTAAAACTGACAAGTTCGAGTGGACCGACGAGGCACAGGAAGCATTCGAAGACCTCAAGCGCCTACTATCTACCTCACCAGTACTGGTGACCCTATGCGAAAGGGAACCACTTCTGCTATATATCTCCGCCACCAACCAGGTGGTCAGCATAGTACTCGTGGTGGAACGAGTCGAAGAAAACAAAGTCCATGGTGTACAGCGCCCAGTCTACTACCTCAGCGAGGTGCTCACGCCAACAAAGCAGCGGTACCCGCACTACCAGAAGTTGGCATACGACATCTTCATGACAGCCAGGCGACTGCGTCACTACTTCCAGGAGCATCCAATCGTGGTGGTCAACGATGCCCCGCTTGGTCACATCCTCAAAAACCCCGATGCCACTATACGAGTCGCGCTTTGGGGAATCGAGATGTCTCCACGAGACATTACATATGAAAAACACGACACGATCAAATCGCAAGTCCTCCCTGATTTCCTCGTACACTGGATGGAGAACCAGCTCCCCGAAAAACCAGATATGTCCTACCTCTAGAGGATGCACTTCGATGGATCAAAGCGTAAGGACGGGGCTGGCGCAGGTGTCATACTAACATTTCCCCAAGGAGACAAGCTGAAATACATTCTGCGAATGCAGTTCAGCGCCTCCAACAACAAAGCTGAATACGAGGCCCTATTGCACGGGATGCGGATGGCAAAAGCCTGCGGCGCCAAGAGGCTCATCATCTACGGCGACTCCAAGTTGGTCGTCAACCAAACGATGCATGAGTGTGATGCACTGAAGGACAATATGATCGCCTACCGCGACCTCTACGACACACTCGAAGGGGACTTTGATGGCTGTGAGCTGAGGCACGTAGGCCACGAAAGCAATGAAGAGGCGGATGCACTTACCAACATTGGCTCCACCCGCGCCCCCATACCACCTGGGGTATTTCTCGAGCGTATCTGCGAACGCTCCATCAAGCCAAAGGCCGCAGAGAAGAAAACAAGCGCAACAATGGACTCGGTGGCTACGCTGCCCAATGAGCCAATGGCACTCGACGACCTAGAGCTTGACACAGGACTCGAGGGACCAATGGGGGTCATGATGATCGAGCCATCTTGGACTCAACCCTACATCACATATCTTCTCAGCAAGAGGCTACCGGACGACCCGACTGACGCGCGACACATCGCACGGCGATCCAAGGCATTCGCCTTCATCAACAGCAAACTATACAAGCGCTGCATCATAGGAGTACTCCAACGGTGCATCTCCAACGCGGACGGAAGGGCCGTCCTCCTTGACATACATGAAGGGACTTGCGGGCACCATGCCGGCAGTCGCGCCCTCGTCGCCAAAGCTCTACGAGCTGGATTCTACTGGCCCACGACCATGCGTGATGCCAAGGACATCGTCTAGAGATGCAATGCTTGTCAGCGATTTGCGGACAAACCGCACGCACCTGGCGTGGAACTCCGGCCAATACCACTGGACTGGCCCTTTGCGCAATGGGGAGTCGACATGGTCGGCAAGCTCCCAAAATCCTCGCGAGGAGGATACGTCTACCTCCTGGTCGTAGTCGACAAATTCACCAAGTGGATAGAGGCCATGCCGGTGACCAACTAGTCAGGAGCTAGTGCCGTCAAGTTTTTTGAGTCTATTGTCTATCGCTTCGGAGTGCCACACAGCATCATCATGGACAATGGAATGAACTTCACCTCTAAGGAGTTCTAGGGTTTCTGCGAAAACCTGGGAATCAACATAAGCTACACCTCCATAGCTCATCCACAGACCAACGGTCAAGTCGAAAAGGCCAACGGCCTCGTCTGCGGCGGAATCAAGAAGCGACTCCTCCGACCACTCGAGCAAGCCGCCGGATGCTGGCCAGACGAATTGTAGTCCGTACTTTGGAGCCTGCGCACAACCCCAAACAGCGCCACAGGATACACCCCGTTCTTCATGGTGCACGGAGTTGAAGCAGTACTACCCACAGAAGTATGCTTTAAATCCCCACAGGTAGTCGCGTACAGAGAGCAGGAGTCAACACTTGCACTCGAAGACTCTGTCGATCTCCTTGACGAGGCACGAGAAATCGCAGCAGAAAGATCGACGATCTACCAGCAGAACCTGCGCAACTACCACAGCAGAAGGCTACGCCCCAGATCCTTCGTCGAAGGAGATCTGGTCCTGCGACTGAAGCAGCAAGGGCACCTCAAGCTCGAGTCCCCTTGGGAAGGAACATACGTGATTATCGAAGTAATCCCAGGTGGCGCCTATCGCCTCAAAGATTTCGAGACAGGAGTCGCATACTCCAACCCCTGGAACATCGTGCAACTGCAGTGCTTCTACCCTTAGTTGTTTTTCTTCCTTTTAAATTAAAAATAAGGCTTTTCAGCCAGGCTACTTAGCCACACATTGTACCTCGTACTGTTCTACGAATAAATAAAGCTAAGTGCCCCAAACTCTGTGTTTTCTATCATTTGTCGCGATCTTATTACTTGGGGGCTGCGCCACCCTTTATACAACTGTTCTACGAACCAATCGTGATATCCCGAGTAGCTGACACAATAATCGAACCCTTGACAAACACCAACCCAGCTGCAACGCACCTAGCAGGTTGGCAAGGTGCTGAGATAAACACACGTTAGGCTAATGAAAAGGAATTGCACAGTGCAACGCACTCGCAAAACATACGAGCTAGCAAGCTCTTTACATATCAATATTAATCAAATATATACAGCATACATACAAACTTTACAACACTGGTATACTTATGTGCAGGATACAAGCTAAACTACTGTTGCAACAGAAGAACGTTTGTCTGTTCTTCGTAGAAGTCGATAATTTCCTCCGCTGGGTGATCCACCGCCTGGTAATGAGGAACCATATTCCAGGTCGAACCTGTCGGCGGAGTTGGCGGACCAGCAGCAACAGCTACAACATCAACATCAGGCCTATGCAGTCGCACCAGCGACAATGCAGCCTTGGCACTAGCCACTAAGTGTTGCCGCACACACTTGCGGACTGCACTCAAATCCTGAAACTTCGCCAGGAGAGCCAACAATCTTGAAGGGATGGCGTCCAGCAGAAACATCGTTTGGCAGATATTCCTCAGACACGACTGCGATTTTTTCATAAAGTGGAGCACTCGATAGGCACGATCCTGTAGGGTCGCAAGTGCGAGTGCGCGATCATGATCCACCTAGAAGTACCCACTTGCCTAAAGTTGTTCCTGGGTTAGGTCCTTCATGCGAATGGCGATCCTGTCTTTCTCATCTTGCGGCTAACGCGCGCTGACAACTATACCAAGCAAAAGGCAAAAGTATGAAGACGACGAACTACTGCGACTGACTACAAGAAAAGATAAGGGGGCAGGAAGCTAACACTTGAACTGATCACCCAGCTGAGCCACCTCCTCTAGTAGATATTGTTCTCGGGCGGCGGCCTTCTCCGCCCTCGACTTCCATACATCCGCGTTACCGCGGAGGACGGGCAGTCGCGTTCCAGCTGCTTAACGCGATCGTGTAGTCGTGAAAGCAGAGACAGCTCATCCACCCTTGAGTGCGACTATGCTAACGTATCACCAGCGGATGGCGGATCCCAAGGCTCACTCGAAGGACCACTCGATGTGCCCTATCACAAGCCAAGCAAGAGATAATAAGAAGACCAAGCAACACATGGACAAAAACTCGAGTGCATTCAAACATAGCAAAAGTATCAATAGAGACACTCAGCCAGCGACATATTTTCAACAAAAGGAGTCGAGCTATTAACTATTACAAATAATAACTACTGAGGAGCAGCCTGCTTCTTCGGCTTGGACTTTGGTTTAGGAGGCCTCATTGAGTCCGTGGCAGTATTAGACGCCATAGACTTCCCACCGGCCCCTGACGCCGCAGCGTTCGCCGCCTTCTTGGCTCGCTGCAGCTCCTCAGAATACTTGGCGACTGTGTTGATGAGTTGCGGACCGTACTTGCCACAGATAGTTGCAAAAGGAGCAAAAACTACCTATTGACCATCTACACCAATGGGCATCGTCTTGGAGACCGTGGATGGATCCATCTCCACTCCATGGGCTTGCACCATGGTGAGTGCCATGGCGGCGCCGACCGCACGGTGCGATTTCCTGAAGTCCGAAGGGATACCTCTAGCAAGGGACTCCGCTAGGTCATCCAAGTTCTCAATTAGCTCAGCCTTGGGCGCTAGCTCCTCGCGGATGCGACTAAGTACACCCTTAGCTTTGGTCAGTGTTCCCTGAATGGAAGCGCTGCGGTCTTTGACTGCCGCGACGGCGCCTGCCAAAGCATCATCACGACGAAGCGCTTGGGCGTCGAAGCTCAGACCACCAGCATCTACACAGAGCAAAGTGTTAGCACAACAACAAGATATCTAAGAAAGAAGCAATCAAAATTGAAACGAAAGAATACCTGAAAGAGACTTGGCAATCGAGAAGAGCTGTTCTTCGAACAACTTTTCCCTCGCGGCGATGGAGGTGCGCAAATCCTCTTTGCGTTTCCACGATTCATCTAGCACAGCGACTGCCTCATCGCGACTCTTCACCGCCGTGGCGAGTGTCGTTTCAAGAGAAGCAGTGTCGCGGAGGAGTTCGTTATGCTCAGCTGCCAAAATATAAGATGGAGCATCAGTCGAATGTATAAACTTCGCAAGAATAAAGAGGAAGAAGAAAAATACTAACTTTCGACGACTCGATGGCGATTGTCCAGCCTGGCATGCTGACGACCCATCGCAAGTACCTGCTCCGCCAAGCGAGCAGCTTCCTTCACAATAAGCTGCCTCAGAAGAAAGTAAAAGATCAGCAGACAACATGGACAACAAATTCGACTGCAAAAACAAAATCACACTTACATGCTCCTCTAGAGACTCCAAAGTTGATTACCACGCAGTTGTCCGGACAACCATCTGATGTTCCACAACGTGTGGAGAACTCGATGAGTTGTTCCCGGAGTGGGCCGCCAATGGAGGAGAAGAAGATCGCTCAGCCACTTCCTTGGCCTCGGAGTCCGCGACTCTAGATTCCTTCAAAAATTGGACGTCGCCAGAAGACGACGACGTCGGTTGACTACGAAACAAAAACCAGCATCAGGAAAATGCAACTACAAAAGGAACCAAGACGAGAATTGTAGACTCACCAGTCAAATTTATCAAAATCGAAGGTTTGGTCCTCCGACTCCGACGACTCCTTCGGCAGCCGCATCTTCTTGCGAGCAGCTGGTGCCATGGAGCTCACAGGAATAGCAGGAATCAGCGACTCCTTACCAATAGTTTGGCCTTCTGGAGTCAAATGAGATGACGCATCCGAATCTTCGCTGCGCGAACGCGTGCGAGTGTCCAGACCGCTGGACTCGGGGGCTTCCTCCTCCTCTTCAAGTGGGACGGTCGATTCCGACTCGTCCTCTTCATCCACTTTGCGAGGAATAACCCCCTCAGGAAGAGGGGGCAAACTGGGAGACACCTTCCAATCCTGCTTACAGAAAAAAAAGTCAACATACTTCAAGACATCGGAAGAACTCGACAAATAATGCTACTTCGTAGCACAATTATACCTCAGGAGGAGGGTTACAGGCATCAAATGGAGGCACGACTGGTTCACTAGGGAGGACATCCTTGGTGGTGTACTTGGTCAACAGTCGCACCCTCTTATCTACTTCACCCGCAGAAATGCCATCGGCAGATACGCGAGTGACATCGTCCGCACCAGCCCATTAGAACATGGGGTGGACTCTGGCCTGCAGAGGCTGGATGCGACGGCGCAACCATGTGCGAATGAGGGCGGCGCCTCCCTCTTCTTTACCCATGCGATTCTCTAGGTCGCAGACATGCTCGTACATCACTTCTGTCTCCTCAGACTCGCTAAGAATCACCACGTTCTTCCAAGAACGCCTCCTCTTGCACGGCATCGCGGGATCGAAGGGCGTGAGTCCGTAGTGCTCTTCGTTGGCCTTCTGGTCGCGGATGTAGAACCACTTGTCCCTCCACCCTTGGACGGACACCATGAGCTTGATATCAAAGTATGTGACGGAGGAGTCAACATGTATCCCGCAGCCTCCTACGTCGTAGACTACGGAACGACATGCCGACTGACGCTTCAGCTTGAAAAGCCGCTTGAAGAGACCAAAGTGCGGCTCGACCCCGAGCTAGCACTCGCAAAGCGTGATATAGCACGCACTATGAAGAAGAGAGTTTGGGGACAGCTGGTGCAGCTGGAGCCCATAGAAACAAAGAAGGCCCCTGACAAAAGGATGCAGGGGCAAAGAAAGGCCACAGATGATGAAGGCGAGGAACATCACCCGAAAACAGGACGGATGACGCGGGGTTACCTCATCGCCAGGCACTCGTGAATCATCTTCGGTGCGAGAAAGAACTCCATCTTGACGCAGAAGACGGAGCTCAGAAGCCTTGATGATGGACGCGTGCCATGCGATATTGGTGACGCGGGTGCCCGCACCCTTCTTCTTGCCGGCACCGGCAGCGCTGGTACCCACGGTGGCAGAGCTGCCCTTCTTCTTGGCGATGACGGTGGCAGCAGCAGACCTAGTGGCGGCGCCTCCTTTCTTCTTCCCCATCTTGCGGTGGCGGTGCGAGCAGAGGAAATAGCTCGGAAACACGCGGAGTTGGTCCAGCACCGCGAACGGGACGAACTCTAGAAAGCAGAGGGCAGCAGCAATGGCGATGGAAGCACAACAGAGAAAGAGCAGATGGCAAATTACCGCAGCTGCGCTGCTACTTAACCACCTTGCGGATGCAATCCAACGGCCAGCAGAAACCCTATTGGACGTGTGGCGCACATCGCGATCGACACGTGGAGAGGCTAAAATACGAATCGTCCCCCACTACCTCCATTACACGCGGAAATCGAGGAGACGCAGTTAAAACGAAAGATTACGCACGCCCGGTCAAGTCAGGGTCAGAAAATGGGACCCACCGCTCGTCACGTCCCATTAAAGCCGCTCACGCGGGCAACTGAGGTCATCACATCGTCAGCACTGATGTCATCAAAGAATTGAGCACTAGAAGACTTCTACTACTTTAGTCCTTGCTCGAGTCTTCGACTCCACCAAGCACTCGGGGGTTACTTCCATAGGGAGCGCTGGTCGCGCACCCTACGATTTTCTTTTTAGGCAGGAATATGAACCTTCAAAGCATACCCAACCACTCGAATCTATGATTCGACTATGGATCATGGGTTACTCCCATAGGGAGCTCCAAAAATAAATTCGACTGAAACAAGCAAACAAAAGACGACAGCAGTTGCAAAAGTTCTTTAGTCCCTGCCTGAGTCTTCGACTCAACCAGGCACTCGGGGGCTACTCCCATAGGGAGCGCTGGTCGCGCACCCTATGATTATTTGTATGCCAGACTATGTGTTGATAACATCCACACTCGAAGTATATGGCGACACCGCCTCATATTTTTCTCTACAAAGAGACTGCGTCTCCTAGGCCACCCGAATCATCTCCGTGATGATAAAAATTCGGATGCCGCGCTTGCAGCGTGAAGATAAGACCTGGATAAGGCCTCACAATGCATTTGCTGTGCACTACCAGAAATATATCCGTTCCTACAGGTACGATGAACATGCCTTGGCGGACGCGTCGAGTGCTCACACCCATATACTGGAATTCGACTCCTGTAAGACCTCCACGGCTTGAGTCAAATTACACCGGCACTTTTCCGAATTTGAGTCCGAGGACTCGAGTTCGAGTAGATTGCGTTGTTTTTCCCTAAGGAAGTTAACTGATACCGATGCATCGGTGAAATCAGGCACGCATATCAAGAATCCCTATATAAACAGAACACTCGAAAAAATACTCTTTCATGCACTCGAAAGGCTTCATAAAGTCCCCAGTCGAATCTGCGATTCCACTGGACACTCGGGGGCTACTGACATGGGTATACCCTGCAGGTACTCGAGTTTGGTATATACGGTCCAGATACGGTGGACGCCCACGGCATTGCCACAGCCTAGTGAAGACTTCGAGTGGCCCACGGACTCTCGATGACTTGCGAGACAAGAAGAAGTTTAAAGATAGAAAGTTTAAAGGGAAAACCCTAATCTGTAACCGACTCGACCTGCTACCCGAGACCTGGCCTATCTATATAATGGCTAGGAGGGGGTGGCAAGGAGGACACACGCTACCCTAGTTTCCACAACTCTCGCCAGATTGCATCTGCGCGCCCCTGTAATCTTCGATTCCTTCGTTAATTCTAAGAGCAGACAAGCATGAGTAGGGACCTCTACGAGGCCTGAACCTGGGTAAACCTTGCATCCCTGTGTGCTTGTTTGCTAGCCGATTGATGCTTCCAGCGCTCCCTCCTTCTCCAAAACCCAAGTCCATAACAATGGGCATTGATGAGTTAAACCCTCGTCACAAGGTATACTGTGCTGGTCCTGATGCTGAAGGTTATGGTATTGACACTATGGATTTCATATTTGAGGAGAATCACCATGCTATTATTTACAAGAAATCTCCTCCATATGCTGCTCTAGTGATTAGGCTTATCAACACTCAAGCCCATGGTTCACCGCTTGCTCTTCCTACCAACCTTACGGAGCATGGCCTTGTGTGTCTTCAAAAGAAAGGGAAAATGGTTCTAGCTCCTTAGCAGCCATTTGAGAATAAGGATGATGAGATCTCTGAGGCTGAGCGTGCTCCTTCTCGTCCTAGGGGTGCCAAGAGGAAGAATGCCTCCAATGCTCCCATGGCTCCTATCACACGTGCGATGATTCAGGAGAAAATCAATAAGGCATCTTTCTGGGAGAAGACCCTTTGCTGCATGAGTGTAGATATCCGCAAGGGACAACATGACTCCTACAAGAGCAACCGCAAAATTCAATAGCTTCTCAAAGAAATCAAGGCTCAGGGAGAAGAAGAGGAAGCGAGTCAGAGTACAATGGTGAGCATGGCGCTGAACTTTCTGCTGATTCAGATCATACACTCTCCTTTGGTGCTTGGAATGCTATGAATGCAAGTTTAGTTGACTGGCAGACTTTCTCAGAGGTTACTTCTAGTTTTTCTCCACAGGGTCCTTCCTCCTCTCGCCGTCATGGCAAAGGTCCACAAACTCCTGCTGCTGATGATGATGACTATGATGACTATGAGGATGAGGATGACGACGAGGACTCCGAGTGATTCCTTGGGGTGTTAGTGTGGACTTTTCCCTTTTCGGCATTTCGATGCCAAAGGGGGAGAAGTTGTCCAGTAGGATCAATCCGGGAGATGAATGGATTGGGCTGCTGGTTTATTTGTTAAACATTTGGTTTTATTTGGGTCTTCTGAAACTTTATTTGGTTGTGAGACTATCTGTGTGTATGGACATGCTATGCCCATTCCTTATTGTAATGGTTAAAACTCCTCATGATTAAGTTTCTATTACCTGACTTGCATGTATCACATGATTATCTTGCTGCACATTGTCAGGGGGAGCATAGTCATGTATCTTGTTGCAATCCCCATGCAAAACCTATTGTTGTCATCGAACATTAAAAAGGGGGAGATTGAAAGGACATTTACTGTCCTAATCTGTTTTGGTGTTCGTTAACAACATAAGGTACATTTTACTGTGTGTTAATTTCTACATGTCAAGTGGACCGGAGTTTCCCCGAAAGTCCCCAGAGTGGACTCAAGTTGCTGCCCTGGGACATTCTGTATAGGGGTCCGGAGGCAGGCCGGAGGCTGGTCGGATTCTTCGGAGTGGTGCTCAGACCGAAGTCTCCGGTGTCCCTGGTCCAGAATTCCTGGCAAAGTCTCCGGAGTGAGCAACAAGATGGGGGCTAGGACAGTCTAATAGGTGGACCGGACTTGGGCCGGAGTTTCCGGTGTAGACTGGAGTCTCCGTTCTGTAGACCAGAGTCTCCGGTGTGGAAGTTGCCCAACGGTCATAAAACGGTCTACAGCTGTGAGGCCTATAAAAAGGGGACCTCAGCTTCTACCTCAAGCTGCTCATTCTAGAAAAGAAAAGGACCACCACTAGAGCCACCAAAACTCCAAGATATGTTCATCCAACCATCCAAAGTCGCCGATCTTTGGGGAATTGAAGAAGGAGGCCTTGATCTACAGCTTCACCAAGAGAGATCTTCATTTCTCCCTCATTCACTTGAGGGTCCCTTTCTCTAGGGTTTCATTGGAAACCATAAGCCTTGTTTTGGTTTGATTTGGTTCTTACAAGCTTGTCTTTGATTATTGTGATAGCTTGCTTGGATTCGGGAGCCCCCAATTCAGTTGTGGGTATGTGCCTCGAACTTGTTGTAAGGGTTCCGGCTACCACCTTGAAGGTTGTCGATATAGTGGAAGCGTGAATCGATCCTCTTGGGGTGAGGTTCATCGGAGAACAAGGGAGGCCTCTCGTGGCGTTGGTGGTTTGATACCACCCCCTCTCCAAACGCAGACGTACTTCCCCTCAAAAGGAAGGAACTATGGGAAACAATCCTTGTGTCTCCGTGTGCTTCATCTCGGTTACTTCTATCCTTTACCGCACCTTACTTATCTAGTTCTTGCTTAGTTAGTTGTGTTAGTTTGACATATAGGTAAATTCACCTTAGTTGCATATCTAGAGAATTTACCTTTTGTGTCAAACCCTAAATTGAAAAAGAGTAAAATTTGAAGTAGCACCTATTCACCCCCTCTAGGTGCACATACGATCCTTTCAAATGCACCTGCTACTTTTCAAAGATCTATGACAGCTATCTTTGCAGATTATGTTGAAAATGTCATGGAAGTATTCATGGATAATTCTTTTGTCTATGGAACTTCGTTTAACCATTGTCTCAACAATCTTAATAAAGTTTTATAGCTCTATGAAGAAACTAATATTGTCTTGAATTCGGATAAGTGCCACTTTATGGTACAATAAGGGATAGTGCTTGATCACAAGATCTCAGGTAAAGGTATAGATGTTGATAAATCAAAAATAGAAGCAATAGAGATGCTACCACCTCCACGTGATGTGAAAGGTATAAGAAGTTTTCTTGGTCATGCTGGTTTTTATAGGAGGTTCATTAAGAACTTATCTAAAGTTGATAGACCATTAACTAACCTCTTGCAGAAGGATGCTCATTTTAATTTTGATGAAAGTTGTTTCACTGCTTTTACCACTTTAAAACAAGCTCTCCTACTATTAAATCACCCAATTGGAGAAAGCTTTTTGATTTATTTTGTGAAGCTAGAAATGAAGTTGTTGGCGCTATTCTTTGCTAGCGTGATGGTGATGAAATTAATATCATTCATCATGCTAGTCACACTCTTAATGACGCCTAAAGGAACTACCCCATCACTAAGAAGGAACTCTTTGAAGTTGTCTTCTCCTGTGATAAATTCAGATCTTACATTATTGACTCAAAAATTAGAGTCCATACTGATTATGATAGTTTAAATGAAATTCTTGAAAGAACTTATGTCAGCCTAGGATGATTCATTGGACTTTGTTTTTGCATGAATTTGGGTTGCATATTATGCAAAGAAAGGATTAACCACCTGAGGTACCATGTTCGACATAAAGGATGTTAGCGGAAGAGAGGGTAGCATTAATATATATTCCTCTAGGTGCCGTATATCCAGAGAAAAAAAATTCTAATGCTTCTTGTAATGGATTTAGCCATTTCTCGCGACTAACCATACATAAGGGAAAAAAGAAAATAATGCAAAAGTTGAAAGGATGTAAATTTCCTAAACTCATTCCTTGAAGACCTGGTAAGTGAGGTAAGTTTAAACTTAATCTTTTCTGTCCTTATACCTATTTTTCCATTTTTGTTTTTGTTTCTGAAGTATTAGTGTTTTTCTGAGGTGAATGATAGTTTTTAGAAGTTGGTATGGGCGAGCGGTATGGCCACACCTGCCCGTACCAATGGTTGTTAAACCGCTAGTATACTCGAGCATTTTTCTTATTTTTCTCCGCATAGTCGGTACGACCGCACAGTACTGGCGTATCCCCGTATCGATAGTCGTTAACCTCTTTGTCTCATTTTGGATTTTTGTCCTTTTGCAAAAAAACCTTTTCTACCGCCTATCGAAGATTGGTGCCTTCAATATGGGTAGATGGTACGGACGCATCCCGCCCGTACTGGGTTAATTGGAAAGATTTACTGACGTATTTCCGAATGAAACTTTGTGCCGGACTATTGGGTATAGGCGGACAGTACGGGCTCCGCCTGTACCAGTGGTGGTTACGTATCCATATTTCCTATTTTTGCTTGGTTTCTTTCCTATTTTTTTAGATTCTTTTCTACTCGGTTTCTTGTTCCTAACCTCTCATAACTCTCCCATGGGTTACTTTTCTTCTTATATCTTCAGATCTGATCTAAACAATGATCTACCTAGTTTCAAGCAAAAGGCAAACCTCTTGGTCTGATGGCTCCTTCATGGGGCAGCTTCTAGACATCGTCCATTGAAGCCGATGATCGCAAAGCTCATGGTCTTAGCCCAAGAAGCAGGCATGCTCCTATGACTCGTATGAAGCTAATGATGATGACTTGTATGACATCGATGATGATGGTGACTATGACATACTCATCAACCAAGCCTTGAAGGGTTGGAAACGAATAGATTGGCTCGCCATGGCAAGTCCCGACGATGAAGAAGAAGCAAACAAGCCACACGGGAAAGGATGCATGGAGACTCTCAAGAACATCACCACTGACTATTTTGCGCCAAAACTTAAGAGATCTCCACCGCAGTTGATGTGGTTGCCTAGGAGGAGACCACCATGCACATGTCCACAACAAAGAATATCACCATGAACGCTTGCATGAGCGTGCAACCTCAAGAGAAATGCGGATTCATCCTCCCCGATGTTCCCTTTGTCCCAGAGAATCCAATCTCGAAGACTAAGAGGCTCATCAAGGCTCTAGAGGCACACTAAAAAGAAGAACTGATCCATCACGACATGGTGCGCTGATGTATCTTGAATCTAGAGAACAAGAGGGAGCTTAATGCTATGCTGGGGAGGTTTTCAGATGCAATGAATACTATGCGTGCTGACTTGCAGAAGTCTCTCTACCGCATCTCTGCTTTGGAAGAGACCAACAGAAAGCTCTGCACCGCCGTCGTCCACGCCATTCCACCACTATAAAAGGAGCTCCACAGTATAAAATAATCACAACAAATTATTTGATCCCACCTGGCTTGATTTCAAGCTTGGGAAGATCTATAACACCTTATAACCTATCTTATAGTTTTAGCATATTTACTTTTCCGCAGGCATATTAGTTAAATTCAAAGTTCATATTCAACTCCCTTGGAGACGGAAGGAATTATTATCCAATGAATTTTTGAGACTTTATGATATTTGAAGTATTCTTGGTTTTTATGATTATTGTATTATATGTATGAATTAGGATGAGTGATATTATACTTGTACCTTGCGATGATTTTAGGGTCTTCCATATCAATAGTACTGATAGAACATGACAAGAATTATTGATAGTATGTTATAATCATTTGTTTGATTACAAAATAAAAATATCCAAAGAAAAAGAATTATGAAAACAATAAATATAAAAAAGTTGTGATATCAAGGAAATTGTAGAGTGAGTACAAGTAGAGGTAGATGCTCAAACCACAACCATGAATTACTTCATACTCGGCTTGGAAGTTAGTACCTTGTATTGATCTATTTTGAGTCTTCTCATGAGAATAAAATATGTCTAGCTTCTTTGCATAAGCAATACGGGAAAAATAAAATAAAAGAGAAAAGAAATATGCAGGTAAACATGTGAAAAGGATAATAGACATATACATGATCATTAGAGGAAACTAAATAGACCATCCATAATTTTGAATCCCAAGTGGATGTGCGAAGTCCTAAACAAGTTTGAGGTCACCCTGCAAACTAATTCGGTTGAACTTGATGATTCTATGATATGCTAGTAATTAATCTTCATATGCATTATTAGAAATAAGGTGTGGAAGCCTATAAGTCATTTGATATGTGGAAGTGCGATAGAGCTCACGGTGTGATTATATATCCAATATTATAATTATTGCTTCAAATGCCTCATGTATTTTAATGACCCGAGCTTCATAAACATGATGACCTTGTCCATTGAAGCTCCTATCTTTCTCAGGGACAAGCAAGAGTCTAAGCTTAGGGAAGTTGATGAGTGCATTTTTGAAGCATATTTACCTTGTGTCTTTGCATGCGTAGTAGTAGGTTTTTGGTATTTTACGGCACTCACGTGCAACGTTTATGCATGTTTCCACATGATCCCAAAATATTGAGGCATTGACGAACATATCACTTTGAGCTATCATATTGGATGAAAATGTGATATTTTTTAAGTAATAAAAGACATTATTATGATTTACCACACACCTAGGAGAAAAGGCATCACGAAGAGGATCTCCATAAGGTTTATCGAGCGCCAGTACGGGCAGGCCCCGCTCGTACCATGCACCCGTACCATGTGGCGGCCGCTTCATCTCGATAAATACTCTCACCATGTGAAGACGAATATGAGATCTGAAATTTAGATACACTAGAATACACAAGAACCTAACCTCCAGAAAGGATCTGGAGGGGGAACTTGTAGAGGGCACAATCCTTGCTGCTACACGAATCATTGGAGGCCAAGGCATCATCTACATCTTCATCACCATTACCATTCCTATCTCATTTACCATATCTTGTTGTAATTCCAATTACTATTGTGAATTTACACTTGTTACTGTCCATCTACTCGAATTCATTTCATATATCCATGATGTTGTTGTTTATTGCCCCCATGAGTGAGTAGTTTACCGTATTCTTGGGGAGATGGATAAACCCTAGAAAAATTATGATATGAAATAAAGATGATCTATAATGTTGGTTCATGACTATGTGTTGGTTTTCTCTCTAGATTTTATGTGAAGTCGACCATGTAATATTTACCTTTAGGACTAGAGAGGGAATTACCGTTGGGTATATGGTAGTATATACGGTGCTAAGTGACATAACGGGTTGGCGTGACATTTATATGGTCAGGGGGATAAGGAGAGATTCACTAAGCTCATATAAATATCCATGGAGAAACCCTTAATTGTGAGGGATTGGAGTGGCTTTCTTATGATCATCGTAGTGTTTATTAGGGCTGAAATAAGAAATAACTTAGGTATTTCTATGATCATTCATTTATGGAGCTCATCCCACATATGTCATAAAGAAATAAACAGATTTATCCTAATCATGATTAATACCAATGCTAGAGGTGGATCCTACAATCCCCGAGAACACTTCGCCTTAGTGCAATTACATTACCATTTGTATCGTGTTTGTTGATGTCTGCAAGTGCACAGATCATTTGCAGCTAGTTTCAAAGTATAGATGTCGATCCCACAGGGAGCCAAAAGGTAAGTGTTTATGAATGAAGTCTCTGTCACACCCAAAGTTGTCACAGGCCTTCGAGTGAATGACTCCAAGTGTGGAAATAAGAATGGAATTTGGATTAAACTGGATGTATTTACATAAAACTAAAATGTAAACTTCAGGAATAAAAAACATAAAAGTAAAGAATGACTTGATTGTTTGTTGTTTTCTGCAGATGACAAAGAAGGCGCGGGGAGATACAGTTCATGGTGATAGTGACTATGCCAGGTGGACGAATGATAAGTGTAACAATTGTAATCTTATAAGTATATGTGTAGGAGAGCAACCCATAATTAGGCGGAACTTCTCTTGGTAGATTTCATCCCAACTTCAATAATCCTACTAGTCTGTTACCAAAACCATGGTCAGACACCAGACGATTAAGATCCTTCAGGTTGCTTAGCAATTAAGCTCCTTGGATCGGACTAATGCAATAAGCACGGTGGTTCCTCTTTATCCTCGAGTCTACTAGTTTCCCATTGATATCCCCGTGTCACTTGGGGTTGCCGGTCTGCTAGCGAGCAAGGTCCTATCCATGTAGAACAAATCATCATGTTGTCTGGGCCCTTAATTGGACAACAAGCATTAGGCATCCCACAGATAGTCAAGCACACATAATATGTAATTAAAATCAATCACAAACTAATGGAAAATATGTGGAGGCACATCACATCTCACCAATCCCTTACATATCCCACGCCCAAGGAACTTACTCACACATGAGAGAAGAAAGCATCATCGATATAATTAAATAAAGGGAGTTCTTCTCGATATTACCATGGAGATCCACAATAAGAATAGAAAAGTAATCCAACACAATTCAAGATAGGAAGAAACAATCTCAAACCCTAGTCTTGCAAGGTGAAGATCTCTCTCTCTCTCTCTCTAAAGTACAAGTAATGGCTATGGGGGTGTGTTGGCTAGGAGGTCGAAGATCGTGGAGCAAGATGAAGAACGTCTTCTCCTCCTTCTCCGGACCTCTTCTTTCTCCTTTCTAGATGGGATGGCGGCTGATGTGTTCTGTTTTTGTCCTCCGCCTCTTCACGAAAGTTGTCCCTTTTAGACAGATGCGGCGGCAGCTATACGGAAGGAACTATACGGCCGGAAAAATGTTCCTGCGTATAGTTGCTCGTTAAAGCTTCTGTTTGCGCCCCTTACTTGCTTCCAAAAAGATACTTGCTTGTTTTCATCTGAATATTGTGTTTCTCATGTTAAAACCTTCTGTTGATGTTCAGAACCTGAAACACACATTAAAAACCAAGTTTTCTTTGCTACCGAAGTATTAGCGTTAGGTAAAGCTAGAAAATGATCAAATCCAGAGGAAAACCATCAATGAAAACCATCAAAAATATGCCGAATCTCACAGCTATCAACTCCCCCAAGCTTAGATGTTGCTCTCCCTCAAGTGACAAGAAAATAAGGAAGAATAGTGGAGATTCGAGACTGAAATAAAAGAACTTACAAGCTCGAATTGGTGTCAAATTCTTTTCTTCACAATTCCTGCAATCTTAAGCATGATCATACAAGTATTCACAAGATTGCAGTGAGTCCACTTCCTAACCACGTATATCTTGTTAGAAAATAAATCATATGCCCGAGCAAGTGTCACAAGTTTAGCTAGGAAAGTGAAACAAATTCTTTTGGTGTCTCTCTTTGTTGAGAGATGAACATTTTAGCTCTTGTTTCTTTAATCATATTAAGAGTACTCAAGTTGGCACCAAAAACATTCAATTTTAGAACAACTCATCTACACCCATGTCAAAATTTCAAGACTCTTAAAGCACCTTTTTCCTTTCCTTGTTTTTCAAAAACTTCGGCCCTTTTCATAGAGAAACCATGCCCCTTTTTTAACATGTTAATTGGGAATGTGTTACGCACTCGTGACCATGCCAATAGATAATTCTTGAGCAATAGTGGGTCAGAGGAGTACTAAAACTTCACTTGGAACATAAAACCATGGGGAGACTAAAATTTTACCCGTCATAACATTGCTGCTACAGACGCTTACATAACTCAATAGCCGAAATCAAGTGGTTTCCCACATTTAGATCGTTCACTGGCCAGTGGAGTTAATAGTTCCCCATGGAGTACGATAGTGTTGTAATGACACGCTTAAAGCAATATCTTACAGTAATTATTAGAAAAAGCAGTGGCATAATCTCTACTACTTCGAAGCATCCATTTTATCAGACAATTTCATTCGAGAGTGATATCGAGTCTATTTATATTAAGCTCAAATGGGGCTGAGTTGTTCTAAAATCAAATCCTTTGGGCTAAGCATGGACTCAAGTCATCTTTTGGATGCTTTTTCTTGTTATCAAAATGTCGAAAACATTTTAAACCAATGTTCATTGCTCATTATTTCAAAGCTAAAAAGGAGACACTTGGCAAAGGAATAGAATTTATAGGATAACAAGCGAAGTGGAGAGTGACTCAAGTGCAAGCGAGTGAATAATTGTAGGGTCAATTTAAAGTTGCAGAAAAGGTGATGAAAGGAATGTGATACCTCCTCTTGCTTGCTTCGTTCCCGTACTTGATTCAAACCCCCACTATACTTCCCTATTACCAAGTCACCTGAAATTGAGCAATCTCCGAAAGAAACAAAGAAACAAATTTGCAATAAAGGTTATAACTAATTTTGTGTGTTTTTGGTTTAGGAATGCAAACTAAAAGTAAACATGCAATTTTGAAGAAGTAAAATAAATCAAAAGAAGAAATAAAAATATGAATGCAAGGTTTGGACGTTTTCAAACCTCCCCCAAGCTTAGGCTGTTGCCAAACTCAGTTGTTGCCGTCGTTCGGGGGATCTTCATTCACTCCTTAAAGAGTGTGGTCAATCTCCCCAACGCACTGGTTGAGCTGCTGAAATTCTTGATAGGGGACATAGTTGAACCCCTGATGCGGATGATTGGGCCATGTGTCCCAGGATCCCCCTTGCTATTGCTGTTGTCCCTCCTAAGAAGGGTTGTATTCTTGCTCCTGCTCTTGCTCATCCTCATCCTACTGCTCTTCTTCCTCTTCTTCTTGATCAGGCTGGAGTTCAACCATGATCTCCGCCACTTGATCCTTGGTGAGGATCCAGGTGTCCTTCTCCACAATCGAGAAGGCTTGTGGATAGGGCAATGGAACCTGCTCACCCTGTGCATCACCAAGATAACTAAATTGATATGCTTGGAGCCTCTTGTTAGCTTGGTAAACACCAAGGAAGCCACAAGTAGTTAAATACTTGACGTCCATAAGTTTGGAGCCGTCAACAGGTTGCATAATAGGTAATATAATATTTAATGCATGGGCAAGGTGGGTTACCAATCCACCAATGCGAATGTCACCTTTTGTCTTGTTGCTTTGGTGGCGAAGGTGCTGGATGAGTAGAGCCACGAGATTGGGGCTTTTAGGTGCATTAGGTAAGAGTGCCTTGGTAATCATGGCCATGTCTGCATTTGCCATGGAACCAGTGTCTCCTCTTCCCAGCAGTGTATTGGTGAGGAACAAGGCGTCGTAGCGAATTGTTGGGTTCTGAATGGTAAACATCTTCTTCTGGTAGAAGTTCCTGCCACCATTAACAGAAATAACCTCCCAAAATTTTCCACTTGAGACGCTATATAAGTTTATAACATTTGCCTCCCCACCGTGAGGGAGGCCAAAAGCATCACAAAATTGCTCAAAGGTTATTTCATACAGCTGTCGGTTTATAGTGAAGCTTACCGTGCATGCATTACCTTTCTCCTTATGGTTATCATAGAAGGAGGCGAGGAACTCATGGGTGAGCTTGGTGTAGGTATTGTGGCTTGCGTAGCCGAGTAGTGTTAGCCCAGCCTTATCACACATGAGGTCGAAGTCCGCCCTCAACCCTGCCGTGGTGAGAAAGCTATGATTGGCCCAACGAGTGGGCAACACCCTCCTTGATCAAACAACGACCATCTTGCTGTTCAGCTTGGCCCTGAGACCCAAGCTCTCGCCATGTTGGCGCTTGCTCTTGTGAAAGATGTTACCAACTTTGTTCATCTTGATGCACTGAAAAATTTCACCATAAAACCTTAGGCATATAGTTTCTACATGATATACGAATGATTCTACGTGAAAAATTCAATCCTAACATGAGAAATCAATAGGAAAACCAAAATAAGCTTGAGTTCATCCACTAGATCAATGTGAGAGCTTCAACCATGGAATTATGAAAATAAAGCATGGATAGGGAGAGAAACATACCGATCTGTTGATTCCCCCACTCAAACGAACGAAATCCATGAAGAATCAAGAGTTCTAGGTGGGTTTTGAGAGGTTTGGAGAAAGAATATGAGAGAAAAAGTCAGGAAGGATAACAAACCTAGCCACCCGACGCGATTAAGAGGTCACGCCGACCTATACGGCCACAACTATACGGGTGGCTGAAGTGGTTCCCGCCGTATAGTTGTGGTGGCATCGACAATTAGGGTTTCTTTACGCATATCTCAACTATACGGGCGAAACTATATGGCCGAATTAAAATGATCCCGCCGTATAGTTGGTCATCAAACCTTCTATAGCCTCAAGATAAATTTTCTAAAATAGACATCGATATCTATACGACCGGAACTATACGGCTGGAATATATAGTTGGTCATTAAACCATCAGTACCCCAGGAAAGAAGTTGTACGAGGCCATCGATATCTATACAGCCAAACTATACGGCCGGAATTTTTATTCCCGCCGTATAGTTGGTCGTTAAACCATCAGTACCCTGGGAAATAAATTGTACAAAGACATCGATATCTATACGACCGAAACTATACGGCTGGAATTTTTATTCCCGTCGTATAATTGGTCGTAAACCTTCTGTACCTAAGAGAGAAAATTTGTCGATGGCCAAGATATCTATACGGCCAGACTATATGGCCAGAATTTTTATTCCCGCCATATAGTTGGTCGTTAAACCTTCTGTAGTCATCAAAAAATTTCCATTTCTTCGAGAATTCTTTCTTATCCTTCAACTTAGCAAAATCCCTAGTTTTTGACAGAAAAAAGACAGTAGAAATTTCGACCAACATCCGCATGTATAGAGCAGGATTTTTAGTTCAACCTAACTCAACTGGAGATTCACTTTTTAATCTGGACAAAATGATTAAGCTTGTTTTGTAGGTAAAACTCAAACTTTTATTTTTATACTTATTCTATGCTTGTTCAATCGATGTTTCTACTACTTTTTGACAGCTGCATCTTCACGGGCATGCTTCCGCAAGAATGTCTGTGAAAAAGTTGTAGGAATGCGATGAACATTTTATTATTTAATTTATTTTATTAAAGTGATGGGTTGACTCCCATTAAGCAATTTATTAGGAATGGTTGAATAATTAAACCCCTTTTCTGTTCTCGAATTCTTACCTTGGGTTGCCCTTTATCAAAGGCACTTACCATATTAACTCGTTTTGCTGGTGGAATATATCTTTCTCCTGCTTCTAATAGCTTTGGAAAATACCGGATGATTTCAGCATCATAAACATTGAAGATTATTTTCCCCTCAGCACAATCAACTGATGCTCCTGCAGTAATAAGGAAAGGTCTTTCAAGTATTATGGATAATTTTTCATCCTCTAGCATTTCAAGAATAATAAAATCAGTGGGGATAACATGCTCATCTATTCAAAGTAGAACATCCTCAATCATACCAATGGGTCGTTTTGTGGACTTGTCAGCCATCTGTAAAGTGATAGTAGTAGGAGAATACTCCCCCAATCCTAACCTTTTGTAGAGGGAATATGGAATTACACAAACTCGTGCACCTAAATCACACAAGGCATTATGAATGTCTGTTTTGCCTATTGAGCATGAAATAGTTGGTATTCCGGGATCTCCTGATTTAGACAATAGCTTCCCATTAGCAGGATAACTAGTCACCATGGCAACGGTTTCAGTTATTTATTTCTTTCTACTAAGAATATCACAGAGGAATTTAGAATAGGTAGGAACTTTAATTGCATCCGCAAATGGAATTTCCAGACAAAGGTCACCAAGTGCCTTTTTAAAAGAACCATAGATTACCTAATGCGGTGCTTTCTTTTTTCGATCTGGATAAGGAAGCTTTTGCTCACATTTCTTATTCTTGTCTTTTACCTTTTTGGGGGGGTCAGGCTCTTTTGTTGCTTTCTTTTGTTGCGGCTTATCGCTCTTCTTCTTTTCTACTACAACAACTTCTTCTTCATGGCTTATCTGTTTTTCTTCTCTAGGATTAACTGTCTCTACATCAGAGTCATAACGGTCATCCTATGCATCATTTTATTCCTCCATGGTTTGATCTTGTGTTTCTTGAATAGTTTCATCTTGAGCATCCACCAGTGTATCATCTTCTTGGCTTGCTTTGAGCAAGGCTTTTTCCCTTCGATCTTTTTTAGCTTCATATTCTGGTGGTCCTAATGGTCCTCTAACAACTGCACCTCCCCTTGTAACAACATTAGTAGAAATAGGAATATCTATATCATCTTGAAGAAAAATTCGATAACGAGATGCTATTTGTTCACATTGGGTTTCAATCATACTAAGGTACTTATGAAATAATTTTATTTCTTGGCCAATCTCATCATAATTTTCCGTGAGTTCCGCCAAAATCTTCTTATGCTTTTGAAAGTGCTTATGCAGGTTATTATGAGATTTTGCTTGTCGATGTTTTAATTCTTGAAAAACTTTTCTAGTCTCATCTTCTGCAGTAAAAACTTGTAACAAGTCTACTTTGTTTTCCTTAACAAGTTTAGAAGGTATACCTATTTCTTTCATTGTTTTGCATACTTCAGGCATACGATCAGGAGTTATCCGAAGTATCCCTTTTTCCAGCTTAGTGCCGAAATTAGGATTATATAAAGAATCATTCTTAGCCCTAGTAGACATCAATTCCAAACATTCCTTAACGGATAAGGTATTTATCGATCCTCCTGCTAAAAACTCAAGCAACTCTCTACATTGAGTATTAAGACCGTGGTAAAATAAATGGCAAATAGTTAATTTAGAATAGCCATGATTAGAAATACAATTGATCATTCTAAAGAATCTATCCCAGGCTTGTGGGTAGTTTTCTCCCACGTTCTGACTAAAGTTGCCTATATTCTTTATAATTTCAGTTACCTTCTTAAAATGATTAAACCTATTTATGAATTTAACAATGCAGTTTTTCCAACATTTAATGTAATGACGAGGGAGAATATAACCAGTCTAGAGCCTTACCTTTGAGAGACTAACAAAATAATTTTAGATGAGAGAAGTCTCTTGGCAAACCTTTTGGTCCAAGTAATGTTATCACATCGTCGAACTCCCTAAGATGTCTTCCTGGGTCTTCATCTTCCCTTCCACTAAAAGCTTTTTCCTACAAAATTTTAATAATCTCACCATCAAATCAATATTCTCTAACTCCATGATTAGGAAATTCTATTGGTTGTTTAAGAAACTCAGAACTTGGTGCACTGTATTCTTTGAGAGTTTTCTTAGGTTTCTTGGGAGTTGTCCTATAAATAGACATGATTTTCATAATATCACTCAGGTTTCAACTTCAACTTTATTTGATCTTAAAAGTTTTTCAATAATTTCCTCGCGCCTTTGAGCAGGCACGCGCTCAATATAATCTGGTAGGTAGGTCCTACCAGAGCGTGTAGACCCTTTGTATCCTAGGGAGAACATTTTGTAGTAGTAACACCATAAATGTCAAGAGACAAACACTTATCGCTTAGCTCTCCGGCAACGGCGCCAAAAAATAGCTTGATGTCTGCAAGTGCACAGATCGTTTGCAGCTAGTTTCGAAGTATAGATGTTGATCCCACAGGGAGCCGAAAGGTAAGTGTTTATGAATGAAGTCTCTGTCACACCCAAAGTTGTCACAGGTCTTCGAGTGAATTGACTCCAAGTGTGGAAATAAGAATGGAATTTGGATTAAACTGGATGTATTTAAATAAAACTAAAAATGTAAACTTTAGGAATAAAAAGCATAAAAGTAAAGAACGATTTGATTGTTTGTTGTTTTCTGTAGATGACAGAGAAGGCGCGGGGAGATACAGTTCATGGTGATAGTGATTGTGCCAGGTGGACGAATGATAAGTGTAACAATTGTAATCTTATAAGTATATGTGTAGGCGAGCAACCCATAATTAGCCAAAACTCCTCTTGGTAGATTTCATCCCTACTTCAATAATTATACTAGTATGTTACCAAAACCATGGTCAGACACTAGACGATTAAGATCCTTTAGGTTGCTTAGCAATTAAGCTCATTGGATCGGACTAATGCAATAAGCAATGATTACTCGTTATCCTCGAGTCTACTAATTTTCCATTGATATCCCTGTGTCACTCAGGGGTTGCCGGCCTGCTAGCGAGCAAGATCCTATCCATGTAGAACAAAGCATCATGTTTTCTGGGCCCGTAATTGGACAACAAGCATTAGGCATCCCATAGATAGTCAAGCACACATAATATAGTAGTTAAAATCAATCACAAACTAATGGAAAATATGTGGAGGCACATCACATCTCACCAATCCCTTACATCTCCCATGCCCAAGGAACTTACTCACACATGAGAGAAGAAAGCATCATCGATATAATTAAATAAAGAGAGTTCTTCTCGATATTACCGTGGAGATCCACAATAATAATAGAAAAGTAATCCAACACAATTCAAGATAGGAAGAAACAATCTCAAACCCTAGTCTTGCAAGGTGAAGATCTCTCTCTCTCTCTCTCTCTCTCTCTCAAGTACAAGTAATGGCTATGGGGGTGTGTTGGCTAGGAGGTCGAAGATCGTGGAGCGAGATGAAGAACGTCTTCTCCTCCTTCTCCGGATCTCTTCTTTCTCCTTTCTGGATGGGATGGCGGTTGTTGTGTTCTATTTTTGTCCTCCACCTCTTCACGAAAGTTGTCCCTTTTGACAAGACGGGGGCGGTGGCAGCTATACGGCGGGAACTATACGGCCAGAAAAATGTTCCTGCCGTGTAGTTGCTCATTAAAGCTTCTGTTTGTGCCTCTTGCTTGCTTCCAAAAAGAGACTTGCTTGTTTTCGTCTAAATATTGTGTTTCTCGTGTTAAAACCTTCTGTTGATGTTCAGAACCTAAAACACACATTAAAAACCAAGTTTTCTTTGCTACCGAAGTATTAGCGTTAGGTAAATCTAGAAAACGATCAAATCCAGAGGAAAACCATCAAAAATATGTCGAATCTCACAACTATCATTTGTCTCCTTGTTTCTTTACACGCACAAAACAACCCTCTTCACTCTTACTTGAGATCAAGGGCATCTTACAAGTATTCCTTGATAGATAGTGACGAGGGGCATTAAGATGTTAACCAAATAGCTCTCCGTGGTTACATACTCTTACTTTGAAAACTAGCTACATCGTGCATGTGCTCTTGTAGTCATCAACCAACTTCGATCTCACGAACACATTTTGGGTATTTTCCTAGGATGATGTATTGCAACATTTGATCTATGATCCATCCTGAAATGGTGTCCCTATGTGATATCACTATAAAAAAATATGTTTGTGCGATAAATTCCCATGTAGGCTCGTCACTTTCCATGGAAAGCACACCGTTCGTAGGTTCATCGGCTGCCACTTCAAAATCCCCAAGTACCCATACTTGTTATGGAAGGATCGACCATACTCGAAGCAACTACATCATGCGTTGGTCAAAACATAGAAGGAAACAAAGGACAAAGATCTGAACGATAGCTCCGACAAGGAGGAGCTCGAGAAGGAAGCAATAGAGCTAGCCAAATAAGAAATTGCCCTTTCACTAAGGGTGATGCATGATATGTGTCTGAATGTTTCTCGACCTCTCGAGTGTGTTAGGATTTCACTAGTTGGCCTATCTCTATGCATTAATGATGATTAAAGATATTATTATGTTTTTTAGAACCATATTTATTTGTTCTTTATAAGCTGTTGATTTTGTTTGCATCTTATGTTTATGTTATTGTTAAAAGGCAAATTAGACGCACCATTATGGGCTCATTTTTCACATGCGACCAACTTGTTGAAGAGTCTATAAATCAAACCCTAACCAACTAACCCTCGCTACTCCTTATAGTAGAAGCAACCCTTACCCTTGAGATCCGGCATGGCTGGTCCATCGACAAACACCTTTTTAGATTCGCGCCAATGTGGTCAGCTAGGCTCACGGTGGACGAATTTGAACCGCGTGTGGTCGTTGCGCTCGCGGTGGACGAAGCTGATCCACACGTGGTCATTCCGCTAGCGGTGGACAAAACTGATCCGAGCAAGGTCATTGCACTAGCGGTGGGCGAAGCAGATCACGTAAGGTTGTCGTGCTCGCGGTAGATGACGTAGATCCGCGGGAGGTCATCACGCTCGCCCTGGATGAAGCAGATCCTAGATCATCATGCTTGGTCATGTTAGGTTGTTCTTTAGAAATTCTCAGAAGAGAGAGACACTCAAAAATTAGATTTATTGTTTAGGAATTTTCTTCTTTTCTTTTATTTTTGAAGAATTTTTTTGAATTTTTGTAATATAACAAAAAAAAAAATATTTTTTTTGTTAAAATGGGCTCATAATAAATATGAATAGTATAGATAAACTAAATTAGTAATCACTAATTGTCATTAACTATTGTGTCCCTGATATTTGTACCGAACACGGTAGTAAAATAGGTCGCACCTCACTATTACACGACACTAAAATTCTATCATCTTCTGTAATATACCGAGGCACATCCTCTATGGTGCCATGGAAGCACTAGGTGTGTAGATGACAATGTGCCAAGCAAAAAAAGCATCACAAATATATTTTTTCCTGATGCAGTTATCCCTAATAGCTTTTTTTACCACATCAGCGCGAGCACAACGATTAGGCGTGTGCCTCGGTGGCTATAAGCACCAAGACTCAGCTTCCGTGTTGTAGTATAAGGTCTATTAAAGGGTCATGTTATGGAGTGCAAGAAAACAACCAACTGTGTGTAGATAAAGTATAGAGACTGAATATAAATCATTGCCAAATGCTATAGCAGAAGTCATATGGGTAGAAACACTTTTATGGGAGATTGGCATTAAAATTCATGAGGTACCATTCTTGTGGTGTGGCAATATGGGTGCTACATATCTATATGCTGACTCATTTTTCCATGCAAGGACAAAAACATAGAAATTGATTTTCATTTCATGAGAGAAAGAGTTGCACAGAAAATGCTTGATATCAGCTTCATCTCAACTCATGATCAAGTCGCTGATGGTTTCACCAAGGCCTTAGCTCATAGGGAGTTTGAAAATTTTAAATATTATCTAAATTTGTACAAGTTCTGATTAAGGGGATGTTAGGAAAGTATCCTCGCAACCTATTGTAAATTGGTTGTGTCAATAATATAAGGGAAATTCGTGGGGTATTGGCACACTAGTAATGGCCCTATGATTGTGGTGGCAAGGATACTTTCCTAACATAAATCTCTATACAATGAATCAACCGAGAATTTACCATTTTACTAAGGTTCTATGGGAATTCATTGGCCCTTTGCGACGTTGGATCAAGGCCAATTGATGTAGAAAGGTGTTCCAGAAAGCAAGCATGTGACCAATTAAATCCCGTATGAACGTCCCATTTGGCGGAGATGACTCAAAGACCGTGGTGATAGTGTCGCTCTTGTGACGAACAATTTCACATATAGTTGGGTATTATTCCCGGAGAGTAGCATTACCTAGACATTTATCCTCGCGGAACCTTGTTTCCGAGCCATCATGAATTACAAATGATCTAAATTGGAAGGAGTATTTCTTCATCGACATTAGACCTACCTAGAAATACGAGTTGCTGAGTTTCCAATAAACTTGGGCAATGCTTTTGAGCCTATGTATTTTGATTTGAGAATAGCTTGCCATACCCCTTCCTCCTTAAGTATCTTATAAAGCCACTTACCTAGAAGTGTTTTATTCTTGAGCTCTAGGTCTTGAATTCCAAGCCGTCCTTGGTCTTTGGGTTTGCAAACTACACTCCACTTTAGCCGGTTGTATCCCTGAACGGAAATCGTACAAACGGTTCAAGACTCCTTAGGGTATCTGAAAGAAAGAAATCATATAAAGTACCATGTTGCTCAATACTGCATTAATGAGAACTAGTCTTCCACCAAGAGATAGTAAATTCCTTTGAAACTGTAAGTGCTTTTAGTTGTCTCTCCTCGATGTGTTTCCATTCACCATTAGTCAATCTTCGATAATGAATCAGGATGCCCAAGTAGTTGATGGAAAACTGACCTTGTTCGCATCCAAATAGTTCAACATACGCATCAGCCTCATCTTGGCCTCAACAAAACAAAACAATTAACTCTTATAGAAGTTTATTTTGAGATGGAAAGTTGTTCGAAAGATGATAAGATTAATTTCAGAATTTGCACATTTTCGAGATCATGTTCCATAAAGGGAAGTATATCATCTGGATACCATCTACGAGATGTGAGATTACTCCTTCAATTTGGCCCTCTTTTTTGGCACGCTCAATTCTGATCGGTAACATATCATCCACTATGGTGAATAACATGGGCGATAGTGGATCTTCTTGTCTTAATCCCTTTTATGTTTGGAAGTAGTTGCCACTACCATCATTGATTTTGATTGCCATACTACCACTTGACACGAATTTGTGGATTAAAGCGCACCACTCCTCATGAAAACCTTTCATTTTGAGGGTTTATTTGAGGAAATACCATTCAACTTTGTCATATACTTTTTTGAATATAAAATTTTAATATGAATTCATTAAGCCTTTTATGGTGCAACTCATGGATAGTTTCATGTAGGATGACCACCTCGTCTATGATGTTCCTTCCTTACATAAAAGTTGTTTGTGTTGGATGGACCATGCGATCAACCATCAAGTTAAGCCTAATTGTTGCACTTTTCGTGAATATTTTGAAGCTAGCATTAACAAAGCAGATATGCATGTATTGTTGGATCCCATATGCGTCATTAACCTTAGGCAACAAAACTATTTCCCTTAAATTTAGGCGAAACAAGTCTAGTTGTCTAGCATGGAGATAGCCGAACAAGCCTAGAAGGCCCCCTTTAATGACATCCTAGAAATTCTAATAGAACTCAACTGGAAGTCCATCAGAACGTGGGGATTTGTTGTATTCCATTTAGAAAACCGCCTTCTTTACTTCCTCCGCCATATATGGAGCAGTAAGGAGGACATTCTCATCATCGGAAACTTGTGGAATATCATCTGTTCTGTATTCATCCATTGAGAAATTTCCTTCTTCAGGAGCCCCACACGGATTTTTGTAGTATTTTATGATATAGGATTTGATTTGCTCATGACCTTCGATATTACCCTCATCTTGTATAAGGGAATGAATAAGTTTCTTACTATGTCGACCATTTTGGAAGTATATTGTACTCGGATATTCTTCCAAAATAAATTGGACTTTTGATCGATGATACCATGTGAGTTCCTCTTCCCCCAGAAGACATGCATTGTGTATTTAATTGACTTTTTAGTTCAATTTCATGTGTAGTTAACGGATGTATTTCCGCAAAAGACACAAGACCATGAATAATGGATGAAATACAAAGCTATTATTGTCTAAGATTACGAGCTATATGACATGCCTAGCCACCAAGGTGTCTGCATGTTGCACGCATTTTATTATTCTACATTTGGATGGGGGTCTGTCCTCTCACCGGTTTGTCCCACACCGTTTGAACCATATCATGAAAGGCTTCATGATGTACCCATCCAGGTTAAAACTTGAACATGTGTTTACATGGTGGTCTAGGCGTTCCATTCGTAAAAAGGAGTGGGCGTGGTCCAACGATATGTTCTAAAGCGTGTGCATATACCATGAGAAATATAGACTCCCATTATTATTCATGTGTACTTAGTCTAGTTTCTCGTATGTCGGCTCCAGAAGATTGTCCGCCCAGGTGAATTGTCTACCCAAAAACGGAACCTCTCTTAGATCCAAGATGACAATAACAACATTAAATAAGAAAGGCCAATGATCGCCAAACCTATTTTTTCTTTTCTCGTGATGATATCTCAGCAAATTGAAGTCCCTCACAGTAACAGGAATTAAACGAATTGTGAAGAAGAGGAGTGAGATAGGTATTGGTCATGTGTATTATCAAGAAAGGAACAAAGTACAACGCATCATCAAACCAACAAATCTAATCTATTCTTCAGTAGGGACGACAATGGATAATCTAAAATGTTTGAGTGGGAAATAACGGTGGGCATGCTGCAATGTTGCCACCATTGCAGGAACACGGCGCTCAAGAGCAAACTGTATTTGATTCTCATGAACATCTTTGAAGTTATGGATAATGTCAACACATCACGATGAAAGTAAGTATACAAACAAAGATACTGAAAGTATGTGTACAGAAAAAGAATACCTAGGGACTAAGCAAAAAAACAAGAATGCCTAAAAACTTAAGTTTACAAATTAAACTCAGCTATGGATTTACGAAACAAATCTCATCTTTTTTTTTGGAAATGAGTATATATTATCACACGGATACCAATTACACCCAGCCTCTGCAACAACGCATACCCTAATGGCAATACGGATGCACACAGCCGAAAAAAAGAAGAAGAATTACAAAAAAGAAAAGTCCCGCTGCAGGAATCTGATCCTCAGCAGTAGTGACACTACCACCACCAAAACAACACCAGAAGTCCAACCCCTCCAAAAGCGACGCCTCCAAGAAGGAAACAGTGCACAAACGCTGTCATCGCCCGATCAAAGATCTAGGTTTTCACCCTGGAGAAAGTCCTCGCTTGCAAAGCAATGCCTTCTGCAAGGCCATTGCCAAACACAACCAACGAAGGCCAGACCTTGGGTTTTCACCCTGCAATGTAAGACTGTGAATTCCTCCTGTGATGTCACCCCCTCTAACAGATGCTGCTGCGAGTCACAGATAACCAAGCCAGATCCTCATCGCCATATAGACTCAATCCACCATAGCTCGCCCACATGTCTCTGCCTTCATGACATTCTTCACATCTGACTTCACCATGTGTATCATCAAAGACATGTCGCATGATGGTAACAGGTAGCAGAGCTTCACCACGCTCCCACTGAAACCAAACGGCCAGCAAAAAACACAGGTGCGCATGACCGAATTCCTTCCGATCCAGCAAACTCCAGGCATATGCGCCCATGGGAGTTCGCCGGCGCAGCCTTCCGGAACCATACACTCCGGCCAGATCCATGGAGACACACATCAAGTAGATCTTTGTCTTAGTGCGAGAGAGACCCGAGGACCACTTCCTTTATTGAAACCGAGCCAGCAGCCCCCACGCTACCCGCCGGAAACTAGCACGATCCGCCGCAAAGCGGCAAGATCGCCCGGCCGACCACTCCGCCGGAGAAGGAAGTCACCACCACCATGCCAAGGGCAGTAGCCCCAAGCGCCCTAGCGTAGCGAGCACGACCCGGAGATCTTGGGCGCCGGCGACGAACGGAATAGATCTCGGCCCGAAGGCACGGATTTCCGCCGCCGTGTGTAGCCATCTAGGCCAAGGATCCCCAGCCGCCGCCAACCACGACGCCACCGCCGAACCAGCGCGGGCGCGGATGCCGCCGCCGCCACACCAGATCGCAGCCAGGGTCACCGCTGTCGCCGCCACTCCGCCAGATCTTTGCCCGGCAACGCCCCGGGCAGCGGCGGCGGGCGGGAGATTCACGAGGGGGAGGTCGGCCGGGGATAGGAATGGCAATGGGTACCCATCACCCGTTTACCCGGTGGGTAAAAACCCTATTAGGGTAAGGGTTTGGGATAGAAAAATACACATGGGTATATAAATGGGTAAATTCTAAACCCATCGGGTGTGACGGGTACGGTACGGGATCATACAACCCACACCCATGTACTCGTGTACCCATCTACATATCTGACAAGTGGACCTCTGATACAAAATTCTAACTTAGATAATCTATTTTGTCCCATTAATTTCAGTAGACCAAAACAACACACATTTTATGTCTAGTATCTCCATTTACCGGGGTATAATAATGATTGCTGAGCACACGCATCCTTTTTTCCCCTCTATGGCCGTAGTCCATTCCCGTAACTCCAGCCTAGTATCTCTATGATTAATTGAGATAACGTAACATACTTTATTTTGATGCTTATTTTGTGGTCTTATAAACGGTTAAATTGCCTCTTTTCTTGTGTGAGTTTGTGAACTTAATTTATTGTGTTGATGCTTATAAATTATATTGTCAAATGTTTTTTTATAATTTTTTTGTTCATTTTAATGTGTTGTATATGCGGGTATTTTAACCCGTGGATACCCACTAACCCTGCCGGATGACGGGTATGGGAAAAACTTGCACCCATTGACGGGTATGGGTGCGGGTATTGGGTAGACTCGGGGAGAACGGTACGGGTATGGGATGGCTCCACCCGCACCCATACCTTGCGAGTGCCATCCCTAGCCGGGGAGGAGGGAGGCCCACCCGGCGCGGCGCGGCACCACCGCGCGGGTGCAGGAGAGGGCGGTTTTCCAGTTTAAGGAACAAATCTAAATGGCCAATTGACCTGGGGGCTATCTGTACCCTGCGGAACTAAGGAGCATAAAAATGGGCAAACCATTGAGACATTGGCACATAACTTTTCTTCATTGTAAAAAATCAAGAGATGTAGTGATATTTAATAATCGATGCTTTAGTATTAAACTATTGATTGACCGTAAAGATGTCAATAACTCATACTCCCTCCGTTTAAAAATATAAAACATTTTAGCTTTGTAAATCGAATGCATACAAATAATGCATACATATAGATACATTCGTTTCACATAACTAAAATGGGAGTACAAGTCTAGTTGCCACCGGTATAGAAGATTCAGAAATATGAGTTCCCATAATGTCATGGAGAGTGATTATACACGGAAATGAGTCAGATGTACATAGAGCTCAAAATTAAGGGGAGCACTGGACGTCCCCGGGAGATAATTCCCCCCTATCCTCCAACTTCTCTGCGTGACACGTGTTCTCAAAATAGTCCATAATCTCTTTTTGCTACAAAAGTCCCGCTTTTGCTATAAACTGTCCCGCACTCCCGCTTTTGCTACATTAAAAAAGGTTCGTGTAAAAAATAGAATAAAAAGATTGTTTCGTCGGACACTTTGTAGCAAAAAAATTATGCTCATGCAGCAAACCCGATCTCGCCGAAGACTTTCGCCAGGAGACCTTACCGGAGATCTTGTAGCAAATACTTTGCGCTATTATAACAAACCCACAAAATAGGTGTAGCAAAAAATTAGCAATTGTAGCAAAACACCGACTTCGCCGTCTGATAACGAGCAACGACGTCACATCATGGATGGTGTCAAGGATCAGCCTGAAACGATGTAGGTAGTCTCGAAGGCATTCTCCCGGCCATTGACAAAGCTCGTTGAGGTCGTTGATGCAGCCTGGACGGCATCGCCGCCTGGGTAGCCACGTCCCGCTCCGGGGGGTAGGTAGCAGCGCAAGTGAGGGGGAGCCCCAAGAGAATGCAACTCCGCGGGCCGGAGCCACTGGTTGGGGCCGCGCTCGCAGGCGGCCACGCCTCCGCCCGCACCCCTGCTTCCCCCCGGCGGAGCCAAGGAGAGCCACAAACCGAGGACTTCGACAGAGCCCCTGGGCGAGTCTCCTTCTCGCTCAGGGTCTTTGGAAGCCTTGCCTTGTTCACCATGCCCGAGCATGTCCACTTGCTGACGATAAGCCGACGGAGATCGTCTTAGCTGCGTCCCCTGCCTGGCGCGCCAGAGGTCGTGTCTTGATTTTCGACACCAGGGATGGGTGCTCCTCTTTGTTAGTTTGGACAGAGGTGCAACGTCCGACGAGCTCGACTGACGAGCTAGACACAGACACACGCACACAGAGACACATGTTTTTTACCCAGGTTCAAATCCGCGATGTGCGGATCCCTACGTCCTGCAACTATCAACTATATAGTGGATGATCACAATTACAATGGTTCCTTCCCCTGAAAGCTTGTAGCTAGAGAATTCTCTCTCTCTCTCCATCGACCCAACTGGGCAGTGGCGGAGCTATGGCAAAGCCAGCCCCCCCCCCCCCCCCAGCCCATGGGCTTTTCACGAAGAAGGCACCATAAATGGGCCCTTTGCCCCCGTAGATCTGGGAAAAATAGGCCTATGCTGGCCTTTTTAGTCCATCTGCCCCCATGGAATGGGCTGAAGCTCTGCCAGTGCAACTGGGCCTCCTTTTATAAGAGCAAGAAGACACCATAAAGGTCGGTCACCACGCGGCATTGGCACATAGCGCATACCCTCAACGTGGTTGTGCGCTCCTACCACCATACCACGTGTCTCTCACTGTCTATACTGAGCAGTCAGACACTAGTGCTTGTCCCGTCAGTCTGGATCTTGCCAGGGACTGGCTCTCCGAGCATACAATCTCGGGCTCCCAACCGGGGCCCCGGAGGAGGTCCCGGACGAGACCCCGTGAGCGTCATTACTTGGTCGTGTTGTCGATATCCAGAGTGAGCCGGATGAAGCGTGGTCAGAGGCAATCTGTCTCCTGGGTCAGGCTTATAGAGTTGATAATGTTTGCTTTTACTGGTAGTAGAGATTTTGTTTTGACAACTCGGAGAGGAATGACGGTGCTTTCTAGGCAGATAATAATTGTAATATTTACAAAACAAAAATGAGAGAATGGCTTTCAAAATCATCTTTCCTGTACATTCGAGTAAAACAAGTTTTTCGTACTATCGTACACAATACTCCATTTCTGAGGCTGGAACCCTCTTTCTTCCTCCATTTCCGAGAGGAGAAAGGAAAAAAATAAAAGAGAGAATGAAATGCACTCCTCCAGGGAGAGCCGTTCGGCCGTGTGTTCCCTCTGAAACCCTAATCCTCCCCTGCCTTCTCTTCCCCCATCAAGCCGCCGTTCGCAGCGATGACGCCTCCCTTCCGCCCGTCCCCATCCTCCGCTCCCTCCGCCCCCCGCGGCTGCGGCGGCGACCGCTGCGCCTCCGGCCGCGACGCCTGGCCCCTCCACCACGTCCGCCACGACGGCGTCTTCTGCCGCCTCTGCTCCTCCTGCGTCCTGCAGTACCACCCAGCCGCCTTCTGCTCGGCTTGCCTCTTCCTCCTCCCCACCGCCGACGCCGCCCAGGAGCCCCTCCTCGACCCGGCCTTCTCCCCTCCAGGCCCCACCTCCCCCTGCTCCAGCTGCGGCGTCTCCGTCGCCCACCTCTCCTGCGTCCCCGACCCCGTGTCCTTCGTCTGCCCCCCGTGCGCCGCCGCCGCCGAGAACAGGACCTTCTCCTACACGCCCGCCGCAATCGGCGGCCGCGTGCTGGACGAGCGCGCGGCGCGCGTCCTCCTCGTAGCTGCGCGGCTCGCGCACGAGTCCGTCGGGCGCGCCGCCGCTGCTGCCCGCGAGGATGCAGAGCGGTGCGTCAAGGAGGCGGCCATCGCGCGGAAGCGTTCACGGGAAATGCTTGACGCGGCCTTCCGGGCGCTCGAGGAGGAGGCCAGGGCCGCCAAGAAGAAGGAGGAGGATGACAGGGTAGCCAAGAACAAGAAAGAGGAGGAGGCCAAGATCAAGAAGGAGAAGCCTGCCTCCGCCAACCCGCCCAAGAAGAAAACCCCCAAGAGCAGCGAGGCCAACCGGGACAGGGACAAGATGCTCAAATTCAATGCCATGCAGCAGCCTGCGCTGGCATTCGCCGCCGCGGCAGCTGCCGCAGCCAGCTCAACGCCACTGTCGACTCCATCTCCCACTCCCAGGGAGGACAAGAAGCCGATGAAACCGGAGGCACAAGGTGATTAACCCCTGAACTACTTCGAATGGACTGCTAGTTGTTCTGTAAAATAATTGGTATGTGATTCCTGCAGTTTCAGCGGAGAAAGTAGCGGATGATGATGCCAAGGTGCTGTTTGGGACCTTGCAATCATAACATTTTGGGGGTATCACAATCAGCGATCTGTTTGCTCTGCTTCCATCATGTCTTTGTTGTATCTAAGCGAACCGACAAGGAACTGTCGATTCCGTGGTAGTACAGGCTTGCTTGAATTTAATGAATCTCCATTTCAGAACCTCCTCAACGTAAATTCTAGTCTTGTCATGTTAGATGATCCTCTTATTTATGTATCTGCTTCCCCTCATGTGTTCCTATTCGTTATTACTTCATTGGGTGGTAAATGGTAATTACTTGCTGTCGGTGTTCAAACTTGTAAATTGAGATAACATGGTGACAACTTCCTGTTTTGGAAACCGATGCCAGTTGATGCGTTATTCTTCCATTATTCTACTACTTTTTTTCTGCCATTGGGCTTAAACTTGCTGAATGTGCAAGTTCTTTCGCAGTATTGTATAAATGCATCAAGTGGCTGTCATCTTTTTTCCTATTCAGTACATAGTGGAAATCAAAGAATTAGTCTGGGCAGGTTGAATATTGCCACAGTGCATAGTACAGTTTCCTGAACATGACTTGTATGGTAGCAGGTTAAATGTGTGCCCTTTTCCCTTGGTAGATCATGTACAATGAAATGTACTCCCTCCGTTTTAAAATATAAGATGTTTTAGCTTTGTGAAGCTAATGTATCTAGACTCATTTTAGTATGTTGGTTCAGAGAGGCCTGGAGTGAACCTACACACTAACAGGGTTTAGATACATTAGCTTCACAAAAATAAAACATCTTATATTTTGAAACGGAGGGAGTACATGTCTGGATGCCCTTGCACAACACATCCAAATCCCCTTTTTGAAGAATACATCCCAATCATGTATTTGAGCTCACTTTATCTTGGTTTCTGCCAGGCTAAATCCTGCTTAATGGCTCATGAGATTTTTCATGCCTCGTGATCTAGCATGTGTATTTATCTACCTGTAGTTGCACTATTAGCTTCAATATGCTAGATGTGCTCATAAATGCCGCCACATCATCCAGTTTTACACATGTGGTTGTCACCTCAGTCCTCCCAAGAGCACTCAAATGGCTTGAACCAGCCACCAGGGTGGACAAATCCACGAACAAGAACAAGATTGAACAATGACTAATGATGGTTGAATGTTGAATAATCCCAAATCGTGAACCACATGCACAGATCATCTTAGTACATCTCCATGTGCTTTCTGCAGAACTCGCACGAGTATATCGCATGATTTCCTGACTGCTATAAGGATAACATTGGTTGCTTGGTGCCTGCCGTGTTTTACTTCTAGATGCATTCAGTAACTGACTGAATCATGGTAATAACCTGATGAAGTTTCGTCGAGAAGACTAAAATGCAACAAAACCCCCAAACAAAAATGGGGTTTCAGACAAGCAAAACAGAGATCCCCCATACTGTCATGTCCCATACATCCAATCAGCTAATCTAACCTCAACAGAAAAACCATTCTGTCAATCAGTGGCTTGAGTGTCCTCAGTTTCAGAAGGCTGTATGACTCAGCTTCGCTGTAGCAGCAGCTTCTTCTTGATCAGATGCACCTCTAGTCTTCCTTTTCTTGCAAGCAGGATTGTCCCGACCACTCTCCTCATCTCATCAGTGGGAACTTCACTTGGCAGAGATGGTCTTGCAAGTGCAGCTCTGAACCTGGGTTTCAGTATCGCGTGAAACTTGTCTTTCCGGCAGACCACTCTAGCATCGATGATGATGATGATATCAGAATCTAGAATCTGCAGTCCCTGCTGCCATGGGTTTCATCTGCCTCATTCAAACGACGGAGTTTTAGCAGGTGAGATGATAATTCTCCATTGCTGAAGCTACCTCCGCAGTAGCATGCGTTGTCGTCTTCAAAACCGTTGCCCATGTCCGAGGCTGGAAGACATTGAGCAGCCAGCAGTAGCAGATTAATTGAACAGTTGAATAAGACAAGTCATCAAGTATAAATCCAGATATATATGGCAAGTAAAGCAAGGTAGAGTACAGGAAAGAGACATGGAGCAACCAAGTTTTGGAATCCATAGAGCTTTCAAGTATTCGACAAGACAAGAGCAATCGAAAATATCTTGCAGGAAGTCTTGAAATGACCCCATTCCACCATTTTCCTCTGCAGATACTTTGATAAATTCAAATGTATCCTGCAATACGCCTTTGGTACAGTGATCAACATCCTGCTGCCACGTGACGGAGATATGTCAGAAAGGGGTGGTGTGGCAAGAATCAGAGCATCTCCAGCCCCACCCCCCACATGTACCATGCCTTCCTTCACTTCGTCGTCCATCGTCGCCGTGTCGCCTCCCAGCAGAAATGCCAGATCTGTGTTCCTCTTCTTGGCCGGCATTGGTCTTGAGAAGGCAGATCCGACGTCCTGCTTCTGCAGCATCACCGTCCACTCGCATCGTTCTTCTCATCCCTCATGACGGTGTGGCTTTTGGTGTCGGTGATGAACTGCTCAATCAACGTCTGCACTGCTCGGTACTTTGGCTTCCTTGTGGCCATAAGGACGCCCGTATGCCGCTGCTAGGGCCAGCGTGTCTGGATTATAGACGTCGTCTTTGCCCTTGGCAAGCGTCAGGCAGGCCTCCCTCCACTTCTCGCACATTTCAATCCTTGAGAAAACGTGGAGGAACTTGAAGTCGACGCCATTGTTGTCTTGGCGATGGGTATCGAACATCCGGACCATCTGCGAAACCAAACGAGAGCGGTGGTTGGTGAACACAACTGGTGGCATAGAAAGATATCTTGTCGACGGTGGGGCGGCGAAAGCGAGCTTACGTGATGCTCAAGATTGACGCCGCTCTCTGGGTGAGGTTGGACCTCCTCCTGAATCCCATGTCATTTGTTGCAAGCTTGTTGGACAATTGCCCAATGGTTGGCAATGGCCTTCTCGCCGCTTTCCATGTGGATCGTGTTGAAGTCGGGATCACAAAGCTTGTGCTCATCGAACGGCGTCTTCACACTCTTCCAATAGTGATTGGAATTCTGATTCGCGTCGGTGATCGCGTCAATGCTCACGGTCTTCCATGCTTCAGCGAGGCACTCGTCTTCTTAGGCGCTCCACTTGATTCGAGGCTCGGCCGACACGCAAGCTTTCGCCGACTTCCCTTATCCTTCTTCACTTTGGCCATGGACCCCGTCGGTTCTTCCTCTTTGGCTTCACCTTCGTCCTGATCTGCTTTGGGCTCGTCATCCTCCTGGTCATCACCGGTATGTTGTGAGTCCAAGTCGCCGGTTTCTTCTTGTGTGAAGAACCCAGGGCAGGACGTGACAACCATGGAACTAGGACAAAGGGGAGAGGCCATGGTGCAGTGCCGACGAGCTTGCGTAGGTCGGCGTGCTGTTGTAGGGGGGCGTTGATGTCGGTGTTGAAGACATTAGGACCACGAGGAGGAGGGAAGTGTGGAAAGGCGAGGTTGGGGTCGAAGCCGCCGAGCGGGTCACTATCGGCATACCCAGAGGAGGGCGAGAACCTTGAGTGCGGCGTGTTGTGACCATGGCTCTCTTGGAACAACGGTGGCGAGGACTGTGAGAAGTTCGTCGGGGATGCGAGCTTGGCTGCCCCACACACCGCCTAGAAATTACTGGTCGTCCTGTCCCGGCCGCTCCATGGCCATCGTCACCGCCGCCACATTTTGTTCCATGGCCACCCGCATCGCCTCATCTCTTGCAGCGCCTCCACCACCTGCCTAGCGTTAAGCTTCAAATCCCTCTCGTGGCGGTCAGATGAGAGATTGTCTCCCTGCGCTTCACGTAAGCCGTTCAGTCGGCGTTGCTCTTGCCCGTCGGCATCTGCTTCCCCATCCTCTGCTTCCTCTGCTTCGGCTAATCCGGTTCGGTGACGGTGGATCAAGAGCCGGTGAATTTCTTCAGCGCTATGGTGGGGCAGATCTGGGGCCCGTGAGTGAAATGGCGGGAGCTGGGGTGGACGGCGGGTGAGATGGGTTATGTGGGAAGAAAAAGGAGGGAACGCGCTGACAGAGCTGGCCGACACGCCTTTTCGCTTCCGCCGGCGCCTCACGGCGCGCTGGGTTTGACTTGGATTCGCCGGATGAAATTTCAGCCTAATTCGGCGGAATAAAAAAGGCTCCTGGGGGCGGCTGAAGATGCTCTCAGACATGGGTTCAAGGGCACTTGGGCGCTGGGCGAGGTGTTTGTCTCATCGGGCCTTTGGGGCAAGTCATCTGAAACCTGCTGGCCCAAGCAGCTAAGCCAAGCTTATCTCCAGCAACCACCAGCACACAAGATTCCAAGGGCAAAAAAACTCCCATACTAGTGAAGAAACGCAAACCAATTCGACTAGCTTGCCTTCTCTACTTGCGGTGTGTCGGCAAGGATTCACGGGCAGACAAAGCCATCTGCCCCATTCCAATTCCAACGATGCTGACATG
Source organism: Avena sativa (assembly GCA_916181665.1). Lineage (NCBI taxonomy): Eukaryota > Viridiplantae > Streptophyta > Magnoliopsida > Poales > Poaceae > Avena > Avena sativa. The sequence continues at coordinate 448,338,122 of OV702295.1, read as the reverse complement.
CCGCCATACCGTTGTACTACTTGAGGAGAAGGGGGCCGCATGTCGCGCCTCTTCTACCGATTTTATCCTTCTCTCTCTCCTATAAAAGCAACGCACATGACGATGCTAAGCCCAAGCCACAGACACAACCACAGCCACAGCCACAGCCACACAAGGGTAGTAGACTCTCCATATCAGAACCTCCCAGTTAGCAATGGCAAAGTGTCTCGCCGTCGCGCTCCTGCTGCTGGTGGTGCTCGCGTACTGCGACGGGAGGGAGCTGAACGACATGGAGTCCACACGCGGTGCTGGTGCCGGTGCCGCTGCCGGTGGTGCCGTCGACGAGTCGAAGGTGTTGGGGTTGCCAGACTTGCCCGTTACTGGTACAAGTACCATCACTGGCCCGTTGGTGGTGATTCCTGGGGTCCCCGCTATTGGCCCATGATAATCTCGCTTACAACCTGAAACTCACCATGTGACTTTAGACTTCTGGCTTCTCTTCAAGAAAAACAACGGCGCTTCGCTCATGTCCATGTTCCTGATGAGCGTCATTATCAACTGTCCTGTAGTCTGTATTTCCTTCCGGTTCAACTGTCATCTGTATTTCTTTCAAGTTCATGTTCTAGTATTGTCCCTATACTTCACACTTGTCTTGATGCAGCATCATCAACGTAATAAATACTACTAGTACATTGTACAAGTGTGATCGACTTCTTGGATGGACATATCAACAGGTTGCATCATCTGAGTACCACTTTGTCACTCTCATCACAAGTCCGGAGTTATGGAATTCGATTCTAGCATCTTATGCAAATTCGAAAAATGATTCAATATTTACATGGGAAATTTTGTCAGCACATATTTTGAATGAAAATTGGAAATCCTCTTGGATCGGGGATTGGAAACATTATGTTCAGCAGGTTGCTCTCTCACCGATGTCTTATTGCTTGGATTTGGATTTTTAGTCGTAGAATTGGACGTTACCTCCTCATGACTGAAGTAGTTCTACTATTCTAGTTAGTACAAGATAATTAAGAGACTATATGGTTTGTGCTAATGAATCATACTAGCAAGTAATAATATATATACAATCACAAGTCTATACTATACGATAACAAGCTGAATGCTCGTGCATTGCTATGGCATGTGCAAGCTGTGCACAAGTATTTTCATTCACGGCCAACGTCACTTTATAATCTATTTTAGTGGATTCTTGCCTCACCTGTCGGAGTCTCCACGACAGCCATAACCTTGCGACGATCTGACCATGACCACGCCGACATCAGTGGCGTAGGCGATGTTGGTGCCCTTGCCAATGCCCCCATCAACTGAAGCAGCAGCCCGCTGACTGAGTTTGGTCCTCTCGATCTGGACAGCCATATAGCTACTCAATAGATAATGATTTCGGGCCTTGGCACCCCAGAATTCTAGCTGGAAAGATACTCTGATTTTTGTTTGAACAAGTACGGAGCCTATCTCAATTTCCTCAAGAAAAATACAAGCCACCAAACAATGCGGTTCCTTTTGAGAACTTGACAGCTCATCGATTAAGAGACTTAATGTATTGATCGATACCAGCGGCATCTTTTCCTAACATGGGCTCTTGCGTCTTGAATCAAACTTCAGAATAACCTCAATACCTCAGCTCAGTATATTAATGTATTTTATGGAGTATCAAATTTGCTGTTGGGGGCAGGAGAGACACACAACCTCCCCGCTCCTGCCTGGGGTGAACTCCGAGGATAGTTTCAATCAACAGATATGTAGCGGAAATAAAACAACGAGCACATGCACATGTGAGACAAAAATTTACGTGGAAAAATCTCCTCAAGGTGAGGAGGAAAAAACCACGGGTGTGAACCAACCGGTCCACGCGAGCTTCACTATGAGCAACCTAGGTACAAAGTTTTCTCTAGAATATCTAGAGATGTACAACACACTCAGCATGTTGCCAACTGGCAATAATAACAACAACCACTTGAGTGAAAAATTACAGCAAAGCAAAGTATCTCAGTTTCTGTTCCTTTCGGTAAACAGCAAATTACTCTTAAACCATAGTTCTAATCAGCACCAAACTTGGTAGACAAGCTGACATACAAGTACCCAACATACACACCAAATTTTAGGTCATTCGGACACCGTTTGTGTACCCAATCTGTTCGTCTACCATAACTACTCTGTGCTGAAACTACAGCAGTCCGAACTGACTAAACCACTTCCAAATCTGATGCTACACTGACCCAAACCTCAAACCAGCTAACCAGATTGAAGTACTCAAAGAAAGGAACGAGCTCACACAGTTTGGAGCCAATTCAATCACGTTTGAGCTTCTAAACACCAGCTTGAAGACAGACTTGTCAGATCTCAGAAAGCTGGACAGAAATCACATCTCCTTCTTCCTTTCTTCTCACTAGGTTGTGGTGTTCTTGTGTGTTCTCTCACCCTCTCTCAGCAGAAGCCACGTTGGCTAGGGTTTTCTTTTCTACTCCTCTTCCAAGGAGCACCTCAACCGTTGGATACGAACATTGATCAATGGTTGAAACATGTTGGACTTCATAGGCTGATGTTGGGCTGCCAACACACCTCCATGTGGAGGGACATGGCCCAACAAACTCCCCCTTCCGACATCATGGAGGGTCTCACTGTCAACCGGCAGTCGTGCCGGCGAGCCGATGCCATACCTCAAGCTTTCCTCTTGTCGCTACCTTGGTCAACATATCAACCACATTGTCATATGTGTGCACCTTCTCAATTTGCATATGCTTGGAATTCAGCACATATCAAATCCAATGATAGCGCACATCAATATGCTTCGACCTCAAATGAAAACTTGCATTCTTACTAAGGTGAATGGCACTTTGGTTGTCACAAAATAGCACATACTTGTCTTGCTAAAAACCAAGCTCATAAGCCAATCGTTTCAGACACAATAGCTCCTTGCTCGCCTCAGTTACTGCGATGAACTCGGCCTCAGTTGTGTTCAGCGCCACACACTTTTGCAACCAGCTTTGCCATGCCACTGCTCCCCCTGAATGGGTAATCAAATAACCTTAAGTAGACTTTCTTCCATCGACATCTCCAGCCAAGTTTGAATCTGAATATGCAATCATCTTGGGCTCACTACACCAAAGCAAAGCTTCATATTAGCGTTGCCCCGAAGATACCTCAAACTCCACTTCATAGCTTCCCAATGTGGTTTTCCTGGATTGGACATAAATCTGCTCACAGTACTAACTGTTTGAGCAATATCAGGCCGTGTGCGCACCATATCATACATCAAACTCCCAACCGCTGAAGCATAAGGAACTTTCTGTATCTCCTTTTCCATCTCTTCATTGGAGGGACATTGCTTTTTACTCTACTTGAAATGAGATGCAAGTGGGCAACTCACTTCCTTTGCCTTGTCCATCTTGAACTTGCGAAGTACCTTCTCAATATATTTCTCTTGAGACAAGTACAACTTGTTGGTTTTTCTATCTCTCTCAATTCTCATGCCGAGAATATACTTTGCTAGACCCAAGCCTTTCATGGCAAAACTTTTGCTCAACTCTTTCTTTAGTCTAGCAATCCTAGAGACATTCTTGCCAACAATCAAGATATCATCCACATAGAGCAATAACATGATAAAATCATCACTTGAGAACCTCTGAATAAATACACAATGGTCTGAGCTACACCTCTTATAGCCTTGCTCCCCCATGACAGATTCAAACTTCATGTACCATTGTCTTGATGCTTGTTTCAGGCCATAGAGACTTTTCTTCAATTTGCACACATAGTCTTCTTTGCCTTTAACAAGAAACCCCTCAGGCTGCTCTATGTAGATTTATTCCTCCAAATCTCTATGAAGGAAAGTTGTCTTCACATCCATTTGCTCAACCTCCAAGTTGAGACTTGCTGCCATGCCAAGGATCATTCGGATTGATGTCATCTTCACCACCGGAGGAAATATTTCATCAAAGTCAATACCTTTTCTCTGGCTGAATCCTTTTACAACTAGCCCGGCCTTGTACCTTGGATGTGACGTGTGCTCTTCTTCTTTGATTCTGTAGACCCACTTGGTCTTTAGAACTTTCTTGCCCTTGGGCAACTTCACCAGCTCATAAGTATGATTCTTATGCAAGGAATCCATCTCTTCTTGTATAGCCTTATTCCACTCCTTGTTCTCATCTTTCATTGCATCTTGAAAGCACTCAGGTTCTGAACCATCAGACAATTGATGACTGCAAGTGCACAGATCGTTTGTAGCTAGTTTCAAAGTTCAGATATCGATCCCATAGGGAGCTCAAAGGTAAGTGTTTATTGGTGAAGTCTCTGTCACACCCAAAGTTGTCACAGGTCTTCGAGTGAATTGACTGCAAGTGTTGAAATAAGAATGGGATTTTGATTAAATGTGATAGATTTAAATAGAACTAAAATGTAAACTTCAGAAATATAAAGCATAAAAGTAAAGAACGGCTTTGCTTATTTGTTGTTTCCTGAGATGGCGAAAGAAGGCGCGGGGAGATTCAGTTCATGGTGATAGTGACTGTGCCAGGTGGACGAGTGGTAAATGTAACAATTATAATCTTATAGATATATGTGTAGGCGAGCAACCCATAATTAGTCGTAACTCCTCTTGGTAGATTTCATCCCAACTTCAATAATCCTACTAGCCTGCTACCAAAACCATGGTCAGACACTAGACGATTAAGACCCTTCAGGTCGCTTAGCGATTAAGCTCCTTGGATCGGACTAATGCAATAAGCACAGGGATTACTCGTTATCCTCGAGTCAACTAGCTTTCCATTGAAATCCCCGTGTCACCCGAGGATCGCCGTCCACTAGGGTACAAGATTTTATCTATGTAGAACAAGATATCATGTTGTCTGGGACCTTAATTGGACAACAAGCATTAGGCATCCCACAGATAGTCAAGCACACATATTATAGTATTTAGAATCAATCACAAACTAATGGAAAATATATGAAGGCACATCATATCTCACCAATCCCCTACATCTCCCACGCCCAAGGGAATTACTCACACATGAGAGAAGAATGGATCATCAATATAATTGAATAAAGGGAATTCGTCTTGGTATTACCGTGGAGATCCACAATAAGAATAAAAAATATCCAACACAATTCAAGATGGGAAGAAACAATCTCAAACCCTAGTCTTGCAAGGTGGAGATCCCTCTCTCTCTCTCAAGTACAAGTAGTGGCTATGGGGGTGTATTGGCTAGGAGGTCGAAGATCATGGAGCGAGATGAATAACATCTTCTCCTTCTTCTCTGGATCTCTTCTTTCTCCCTTCTAGATGGTGTGGCGGCTGCTGCGTTGTGTTTTCGTCCTCGGTCCTTTCATGGAAGTTGTCCCTTTTGACAAGACATATGCGGTGAGAACTATACGACGGGAACTATACGGTCGGAAAAATATTCCCGCCATACAGTTGCTCGTTAGAGCCTCTGTGAGCTTCCCTCGCGTGCTTCCAAAGTGGGACTTGCTTGTGTTCTCTAGAATATTGTATTTCTCTAGTTAAATCCTTCTGTTGACATTCAGAACCTGAAACACACATTAAAATCTAAGTTTTCTTCGCTACCGAAGTATTAGCGTTAGGTAAAGCCAGAAAACGATCAAATCCAGGGGAAAACCATCAATAAAAGCCATAAAAAATGTGTCGAATCTCACAGCTATCAACTCCCCCCAAGCTTAGATGTTGCTCACCCTCGAGTGACAAGGAAATAAGGAAGAATAGCAGAGATTAGAGACTGAAAATAAAGGAACTCACAAGTTTGAATTGGTGTCAAATTCTTTTCTTCACAATTCCTGCAATCTTAAATATGATCATACAAGTATTCACAATATTGCACTGAGTCCACTTCCTAATCACGCATATCTTGTTAGCAAATAAATCATATGCCCAAGCAAGTATCGAAAGTTTAGCTAGGAAGGTGAGACAAATTCTTTTGGTGCATGCCTCTCATTGTTGAGAGATGAAAACTTTTTGTTCTTGTTCATTTAACCAATTAAGAGTACTCAAGTTGGCATAAAACATTTAATTTAAGAACAACTCATCTATTCCCATTTCAAATTTGAAGACTGTCAAAGCACCATTTTCTTTCTCTTGTCTTTCAAAAACTTCAGCTCTTTCATAGAGAAATCATGCCACTATTTTTAACATGTTAATTAGGGCTGTGTTGTGCACTCGTGACCATGCCAATAAATGATGTTGAGCAATAATGGGCCAGAGGAGTACTACAACTTCACTTGGAACGTGAAACCATGAGAAGACTAAATTTTTTACATGTCATAGCATTACTGCTACAGCCGTTTACATAACTCAATAGCTGAAATCAAGTGGTTTCCCATATTTAGATCGTTCGTTGGCCAACGGAGTTAATAGTTCCCCGTGGAGCACGACGGAGTTGTAATGACACGCGTAAAGCAATATCTTACGGTAATTATTAGAAAAAGTAGTTGCATAATTTCTACTACTTCAAAGCATCCATTTAATCAAACAATTTCAATCAACGGTACTATCGAGTCTATTTATATTAAGCTCAAATGGGATGGAGTAGTTCTAAAATCAAATTCTTTGAGCTAAGCCTGGAATCAAGTCATATTTCAGATGCTTTTTCTTGTTGTAAAAATGTAGGAAGTATTTTAACCAAATTCATTGCTCATTGTTTCAAAGCTAAAAAAAGGGACACTAGCAAAGGAATATAATTTGTAGGATAACAAGCTAAGTGGGGAGTGACTCCAGTGCAAGCAAGTAAATAATTGTAGGATCAATTTAAGGTTGCAAAGAGTGTGATGAAAGGAATGTGATACCTCCTCTTTCTTGCTTCGTTCTGGTATTCGAGATGAACCTCTCCTATATTTCCATATTGCCAAATCACCTGAAATTAAGAAATCTCCGAGAGAAACAAAGAAACAAACTTGCAAATAAAATTACAACTAATGTTTTTTGTATTTTTGGTTTTAGGAATGCAGAACTGAAAATAAACATGCAATTTTTGAAGAAATAAATCAAAAGAAGAAATAAAAACATGAATGCAAAGTTTGGAGGTTTTCAAACCTCCCCCAAGCTTAGGATATTGCCAGGCTTAGTTGTTTCCGTCATTTGGCAACTGATGCGAGTACTGCTGGTAGAAGTCAGGGAAGTGGGTCATGAAGTGATTGAAGTTGTGAGTCAAAGTGTTCACATCTTTATTCACATCCTGAAGAGTGTGGTCGATCTCCCCAATGTGCTGGTTGAGCTGCTGGAACTCCTGATAGGGGACGTAGCCGTATGCCTGCTGTGGCTGGTTGGGCCACGGTTCCCAGGATCCTCCTGGCTGCTGCTGCTGCTGTCCTTCCCAAGCAAGGTTGTGCCCCTTGATACGTCCAAAACATATCTACTTTTCCGAACACTTTTGCTATTGTTTCTCCTCTAATTTGTGTGATTTGGATACAACTAATACGGACTGACGCTGTTTTCAACTGAATTGCTTTGGTGTCTCGTTTTTGTTCAGGAAATCAAGTTTCAGGAAAAATCCCAGAAAATATCGCAAAACTCCTATTTTACTAGAAGACTCACGGAGCCAGAACACGGGATGAAGTGGAGCCACGAGGGGCCCACACCCCCTAGAGCCTAGACGTGCGGGCCAGGCCAGGCCGCGCTAGGAGGTGGTGTGGCCGCCTCGGACTCCGCCTCGACCTCTCCTTTCACCTATAAAAGCCCTCTGACCTAAAACAGACGGAAGGTTCAACGTTTTTCTAGATAGAGTTCCATTGCGCCGCTACCACCAGATACCGCGATTCGGAACCAGAAACTCGGTTTTGGCACCCTGCCGGGATAGGGAATTAGAGGAGATCATCGCCATTATCATCACCATCGCTTCTCCATCAACCATCCATGATTCCCCCATCCATGAGTGAGTAATCCCCCGTTGTAGGCTATGGGGATGGTAGGGATTGGATGAGATCGTTCATGTAATGGTATCAGATTGTTACGGCATGGTGCCTAGTATCTACTATTAGTGCTTTTTGACATTGTTGCAACTTGTTATGCTTAATGCTTGTCACTAGGGCCCGAGTGCCATGATTTCAGATCTGAACATGTTATTGATTCATGATGATAGTGTTGTTTATGATCTTACCTGCAAGTTGTATACACATATTATTGTCCGGAACCGAAGGCCTCGAAGTGACAATAATCGGGATAACCGGAGGGAATGGAGACCAGAGACAGCCTTGTTATCTGCCGTTCCTGTCAAATGAGCTTGAGCGGATGGCATAAAGCTTCCCCGGGCTGATGGACTATCAGCTTCATGCTTCTTGGTACTCTTTTATGTACGACTTCGTCCAGAGGATCACATGTGTTCACTGAGTGTTAATACTTTGCTCCGGTGCTCTATTAAAAGGAGCACCTTAATTGCCAGTAGTTCCCTTGAGGCCTCGCTGCAAACGGGCTGGCAGGACAAAAGATGTTGTGCAAGTTCTCATTACGAGCAAGTATGACTATATATGGAACACATGTCTATGATTATTTAGTACTTGGTTGCTTTACCTTATTTATCTACAAATGCCCTATATCTTGATTGTTATATGAATTGTCTTGTCCATGCAACGCCCGTCCATCTATCCCTATGCCTACTTCGCTCTAATCCTACTGTTTACTGCAATTGTTACTACTGTCTTTACTTTTACTACTACTATTACTTTGTCATTGCTACTATAAAACTGTTTCTACTGATAAACTACTACGAGCAAGATTGTTTCCAGGTGCAGCTGAATTGACAACTCAGTTGTTAAGGCTTATAAATATTCTTTGGCTCCCCTTGTGTCGAATCAATAAATTGGGTTTTACTTCCCTCGAAGACTGTTGCGATCCCCTATACTTGTGAGTCATCACCCTGCTCTTCCTCCTGCTCCTTCTTCTGCTCCTGCTCATCCTGCTTCTCTTCATCTTCCTCTTCCTCAGGCTGGAGCTCGGCCAAGATCTCCGTCTCTTGGTTCTTGGTGAGGATCCAAGTGTCCTTCTCCACTATCGATAAGGTTTGGGGGCATGGCAACTGGACCAGCTCAACCTATGTGTCATCAAGATAACCAAATTGATACGCTCGTAGCCTCTGGTTAGCATGGTAAACATCAAGAAAGCCACAAGTAGTCAAATATTTGACGTCCATCAGTTTGGAGCCGTCAACAGGTTCCATAACATGTAGTGCAATGTTCAATGCATATGCAAGGTGGGTTACCAATCCACCAATGCGAATATCACCTTTAGTCTTGTTGCTTTAGTGGCGAAAGTGCTGGATGAGTAGAGCTGCATGACTAGGGTTTTGCGTTGCATTGGGGAAGAGAGCCTTGGTGATCATTGCCATGTCCGCATTAGCCATGGAACCAGTATCACCCCTTCCCAACATTGTGTTGGCGAGGAACAAAGCAAAGTAGCGAATGGTTGGGTTCTGAATGGTGGACATCTTCTTCTGATAAAAATGACTGCCACCATTAATATAAATAACCTCCCAAGTCTCTCCACTTGTAACTCTATAGAGGTTAGTAATATTGGGATCCCCGGTATGAGGGAAACTGAAAGCATTGCAAAATTGCTCGAAATTCACTTCATAGTGTGTACGGTTCATGGTGAAGCTTATCGTGCACATGTTATATTTCTCCCTGTGGTCATCGTAGAAGGAGGCAAGGAACTCATGGGTGAGCTTGGCATAGGTGTTGTGGCTTGCGAAGCTAAGCACCACCAACCTCGACCTGCTGCACATGAGGTCGAAGTTCGTCTTCAACCCTGCCGCCGTGAGAAAGTTGTGGTCGGCCCAACGTGTGGGCAGCACCCTCCTCGATGAGACAATGTCCATCTTGGAGTTGCGCGGGGCTCGGGCCTCCCGAGCTTGAGCCCTCTCCCCGTTGGCGCTTGCTCGAACGAAAGAGGCTACCGATTTTGTTCATCGTGATGCACTAAAAAAATTCACAATAAAACCTTAGGCATATAGTTTCTATATGATATATGAACGATTCTACATGGAAAAATTCAATCCTAACATGAGAAATTAATAGGGAAAACTAAATAAGCTTGAGTTCATCCACTAGATCAATGTGAGAGTTTCAACCATGGAAATCTGAAAATAAAGCATGGATAGGGAGAGAAACATACCGATATGTTGATTCCCCCACTCAAACGAATGAAATCCGCAAAGAATCAAGAGTTCTAGGTGGATTTTGAGAGGTTTGGAGAGAGACTATGAGAGAAATAATGAGGAGAGGAGAAAGACCTAGCTGCCCCGGTGCGATTTTGTGGTCGCACCGAACTATACGAGCGGGTGATAGTGCTCCGCCCGTATAGTTGCGGCGGTGCCGCCAACTAGGGTTTCTTTATACAGAAAAACAACTATACGGGCACAACTATACGGCCGGATCAAAGTGATTCCGCCGTATAGTTTGTCGTTAAACTGTCTATCTCTCAAGATAGATTTCTAAAACTGGCATCGATATCTATACGGCCAAAATTTTTATTCCCGCCGTATAGTTGGTCGTCAAACTCCCAGTACTTTTGGAATAAAATTTTATGAAGGCACCGATATCTATATGGCCGGAACTATACGGCCGGAATTTTTATTTCCGTCGTATAGTTGGTCATTAAACTCTTAGTACCTTTTAGAAAAATTTGTACGGAGGCATTGATATCTATACGACCGGAGCTATACGGCCGGAATTTTTATTCCACCATATAGTTGGTCGTTAAACTCTCTATGCCTTTGACAAAAACTTGTTGATGGGAAAGATAACTATACGACCGGAACTATATAACCAGAATTTTTATTCTCACCGTATAGTTGATCGTTAAACCATCAGTAATCATCAAAAAAAATTCTATTTCTTCTAGGATACCTTCTTATTCCATAACTTAGCGAAATACCAAGTTTTTAACAGAAAATTGATAGTAAATATTGTCGACCAACATTAGCATATTTAAAGCAAAACTTTAGCTTCTGTAAATAGAAAACTCAAACTTTTATTCTTATTATTATTCTCTACTCATTCAATCGACATTTCTACTACTTTTTGACAGTTGCATCTTCACGGGCGTGCTTCTGCGAGAATGTCTGTGAAAAAGTGGTGGGAATGTGATGAACTTCTTATTCTCTATTCTACTAAATTTACAAAAATGGGTTGACTCCCATTAAGCATTTATGAAGAATGGTTGAATCACTCAACCTCTTCTCTCTTCTCGAATTCTTACCTTTGGTTGCCCCTTATAAATGGGAATAACATGCTCATCTATCCTAAGTAAGACATCCTCAATCATACCAACAGGTTGTTTAGTGGACTTTTCAGCCATTTGTAAAGTGATAGTAGTAGGATAATACTCCCCTAATCCTAATCTTTTATAGAGGGAGTATGGCATTACACTAACTCATGATCCTAGATCACATAAGGCATTATGAATATCAGTTTTACCTATTGAACATGAAATAGTTGGTATTTCGGGATATCCAGACTTAGACAACAACTTCCTGTCGGCAGGATAGCTAGTTACCATGGCAACTGTTTCAATTATTTCTTTATTTCTACTAAGAATATCACAAAGGAATTTACCATAAGTAGGGACTTTGATTGCATCCGCGAATGGGATTTCCAGACAAAGGTCACTAAGTGCCTTTGTAAAAGAATTATAAATTACCTCATCCGGTGCTTTCTTTTTTCAATCTAGATAAGGAAGCTTTTTCTCACCTGACTTACTCTTATCTTTTACCTTTTTGGGGGGGGGGGGGTCGGGATCTTTCGCTGCTTTCCTTTGTTATTGCTTATTGCTTTTCTTCTTTTCTACTACCACAACTTCATCTTCTTTACTTGTTTCTTTATCTTCTCTTGGATCAACTGTCTCTGCATCAAAGTCATAATGATCATCTTGTGCATCATTTTGGTCTTCCTTGGTTTGATCTTGTGTTTCAGTCTCATCTTGAGGACCCACCGACGTATCATCTTCTTGACTTGCTTCGAGCAAGGCTTTTTTCCTTACGCTCTTTTTCAGCTTTGTATTCCGGTGGTCCTAAGTGTCCTGTAACAACTGCACCCCTTCTTGTGACAACATTAGTAGAAACAGAAATATCATTATCATCACGCAGAAAGATTTGATAACCAGATGCTATTTGTTCACACTGGGTTTCAATCATACTAAGATACTAATGAAATAGTTTTATTTCTTGGCCAATCTCATCATAATTTTCAGTGAGTTCTGCCAAAATCTTTTTGTGTTTTTGGAAATGCTTATGCAAGTTATTATGAGATTTTACTTGTCGATGTTTTAATTCTTAAAAAACTTTTATAGTTTCATCTTCTTCAGTTAAAACTTGTAACAAATTCTCTTTGTTTTTTTTAGAAAGTTCAGAAGGGATACCTTTTTCTTTCATAGTCTTGCGTACCTCAGGCATAAGATCAGGAGTTTTCCGAAGTATCCTTTTTTGGCTTAGTGCCAAAATCAGGATTATATAAAGAATCATTCTTAGCCTTAGTAGACATTAATTCTAAGCATTATTTAATAGTTAAAGTGTTTATTGATCCTCCTTCTGAGAAGTCAAGAAATTCTCTACATTGAGTATTGAGACCATGATAAAATAAATGGAAGATTGTTAGTTCAGAACAGCCATGATTAGGAATACTATTGATCATTCCAAAGAATCTTTCCCAGGCTTGTGGGTAGTTTTCTCCCACGTTCTGACTAAAACTTCCTATGTTCTTTCTTAGTCCAGTTACCTTTTTAAAAGGAAGAAATCTGTTTATGAATTTAGTAATGCAGTTTTCCCAACATTTAATGTAATGGCGAGGGAGAGAATATAACCAGTCTAGAGATTTACCTTTAAGAGACCATCGAAATAATTTAAGACGAGAAAAGTCTCTTGGCAAACCTTTTGGTCCAAGCGATGTTATCACATCGTCAAACTCTCTAATATGTCTTCCTGGGTCTTCATATTCCCTTCCACTGAAAGCTTTCTCCTACAAAATTTTAATAATTCCACCATCAGATCGATATTCTCTAACTCTAGGATTAGGGAACTCTATTGGTTGTTTAAGAAATTCAGAACTTGGAGCACTGTATTCCCTGAGATTTTTCTCAGGTTTCATAGGAGTTGTCCTGTAAATAGACATGATTTCCATAATATCACTCAGGTTTTCAACTTCAACTTTATTTGATCTTAAAAGTTTTTCAATAATTTCTTTGCGCCGCTGAGAAGGCACGCGCTCAATATAATCCGGCAGGTAGGTCCTACCAGAGCGTGTAGACCCTTTATCTCCTAAGGAGAACATTTTGTAGTAGCAACACCTGAAATGTCAAAAGGCAAACACTTAGTGCTTAGCTCCCCGGGTACAGCGCCATGATGTCTATGCACTTATATTCTTGTAGACAGTTGTTGGGCCTCCAAGTGCAGAGGTTTGTAGAACATCAGCAAGTTTTCCCTTAAGTGGATCACACAAGGTTTATCGAACTCAGGGAGGAAGTGGTCAAAGATATCCCCTCTCAAGCAACCCTGAATCAAGATACAAGAAGTCTCCTGTGTCCCCAACACACCCAATACACTTGTCAGGTGTATAGGTGCACTAGTTCGGCGAAGAGATAGTGAAATACAAGTGGTATAGATAATTATAATTGGTAACGGTGATAGAAAATAGCTTGATAGCGTGTAAAAGACTAAAGTAAAACTGAAATAAAGATAGAAGCAAGCAAGCATGTAAGAGATCTAATTGCAAACAGTGTTTCAATGCTTAGAAACAAGGCATTGGGATTATACTTTCACTAGTGAACACTCTCATATAAATATATTCTTCTTTATGATACTACGCTGAACTATTCTCCGGTTGAACACTCTAATCGATGGTAGGGCTATAACATCACACCTCAAAGTTTGCTTTCCGCATCTAGATAACCCCACACTATCACCTTGAGCACTAGATGGTTCAAACAAACACCACAATTTCATAAAGACATCTAACTCCAAATATAACTCATAACAAGTATTTGTAATCTCTAGCCTAAGTGCCACCATGGTGTGCACACTGTCAACTTCACACACATGGGGAGAGCAGAGATCTATTAAGCACTTGAGTAGCAAGGTAGATCTATTTGATTACAAAGCTCATGATCACAATATGATCACGCATAGAGAGAGAGATGAACACATAGCTACCGGTAGAACCCTTAGCCTCGAGAGAGAACTACTCCCTCCTCATCATGGGAATCAGCAATGGTGATGGAGATGGCGGTGGAGATCGATGGAGAATGGTATAATGAGACGTTTGTTTGTTTCACATAAAGAAAGCATAATGAGAATGGTATTCAGCTTGTCCCTCATAGAGTAGCAAAACATAAATGCATAGGACACCTTGAAAGTTCATAAGGGTGACTAGATACAAATAGTTTAGGAACAAGCAATATCAAAGTTATGTATCAATCATCAAGTCCTGGGACCATGCACATAGAACTAAGAATGACAACTATGCTCTCTTAATTGGTGCATAAAGATAGAAGATGGAGACTCAATATAAAAGTGGAAGAAAGGCCTTCATAGAAGGAAGCAAGGATTCAAGTTTCATAAAGAGCTTCCAAAAATTATGGTACTTATTAGCTTCCAGCTCTCATTGCCCCTATCATAAGCATCTTGAAGTGATTAAGGTTAAAGTGAATAAACTATGGAGTATATGCTTGACAAAGTATAAGTTAGAAATCTCATGTCCCTTGAATACGAGGGCCGCTCCTCATGCTACTCAAGTTTAGTTACCGGTAAGTTCTTGTCATAGTTAGTACATCTGTATCATAGAAAACCGCCAACGGGGTACCCCTTGCCCGATGATACGGAAGAATCCCCATATCAAAATGACAAGGCAAGCAGACAACGAGCATCTCAGCAATCTTCTTATTTACCATGGGAAAATGGTTCTTTTTTCTCTCTTTCCTCTTTTCTCATCTCTTTTTTTTTCTTTTTTTCTCAATCTCTATCTCTTTTTTATAAGAAGAATGCTTCATAGACTGCTCATTATGGTTACGCTGCAGGTTTCCACCATGATTAGGCATGGATTAGACCGGCGGCCCAGGCGTTTTTCTAACACACATACATAACTCCATGGACTTACAAACTCCCCTTTCATTTCACATCGACGACATCCATAGACAAAAGAGCATGATATTAACTAGGTACAATATACAAGTGCAATGTTGAAAGCGTTCCCCATGACAACATGGTTCTGCTAATCCCCAACATATAAGTGCAAACATATATAACATAGATGACATAATGGTTCAAGTTTATTAGGGAAACAAAAGTAAAGTGTGCCATCAAGTTCGTGAGAGCTTTAATCACTAGTTTTCTCATAACAAGTTTAATTCGGAAGGTAGATAAAAGCATGAATATACTTGGAATAGAAAAGGATAATAGGTAGGTATGGTGGGCTCTTTCGGATAACTTGGTTTTATTTGGAGTTGGATGCATGAGTGGAACTCATACTTGGTTATGGAGGCTAGAAAAAGACTGGGAGCGACCAACTAAAAGAGCAATAATGGTCATAATCATGCAAAGAGACAAAACATCATTAATTAAAGCATAAAGTGATATTACAAGTCGAAAACTAAAGGATCATAAAGGATGTGGTGACTTGGGATAGTCATAACATGGTGTGAGCATGCGCCAAGTCAACCCAAATAAAGCATCAAAGGAGAATACCACAATACTATGCTTTAATATGCTAAAACAACGTATGATTCTTTCAAGGCACATTAAGCAATCTCAGTTGTTTATAACATGTCATGCTACATCAAAAATCACTAAGCATAAAGCTAAAACAATATCAAGCATGACATGACAAAGCATAGGCCACCGTAAAAAACGAGCTCCTTTTACCACTTAAGCATGAACTTTTCCTACTCTTTTCCAATCCAAACCACACTTATTTGAAAACTAATGTATGAAAGAGGGGTCCAACCAATTTATTCAAGCAAACTAAGCAAACCAAGCAAATGAAAACCAAAAATGAAAACGAAGACGCTCCAAGAACAACACAACTATGCATGAAACAATGAAAATGAAATGTTTGGAAGAACCTGAGATTTTTATTGATGAAGAAGGGGATGCCTTGGGCATCCCCAAGCTTTGACGCTTGTACTTCTTGGATATTTCTTGGGGTGACACGGGGTGACATCCCCAAGCTTGAGCTTTAGTCCATTCTTCATCTCATTACATCATTCTTTCCTTAACACCTGAAAATTTTCCTTCATACAAAACTTCACATAATCTTCATTAGCAACATTAGTGTACTCAAGATAATAAGTATTTGGGTTCAGTTTCAACACCAATAAAACTTCCATTAAGACACAAGCTACTGTAGCACTTCCCTTAAAAATCTCAATTCCCCAAAGAGAACCCAAAAAGGAATCAACAAGAAGCAAATGCAAATAATGGCAGAAATCTTTCTAAAACAGACCAGCAGATAGAAACCAATTTTTTCGAAGACCTTTTGTTGCTCAAATCGAAAAGTGTTGAACTAACGAAAGTTGTATAACAACCTGGGGCAGAAGCACAAAACATTACAACTCAAACCGACGTAAAGAGATTTTACATGAATTTTTACAGTGAAGCACAAAAATCTGTTTCGGGACAGCAACTTTCCCAAGCATTACTTCTCTCTCATTATTAGAGGTTACTCTTGGCACAAATAGCAAATAAAAAGGATGAGGAGAGTTTATTACTGGAGCAATAACTTCCAAGACTCAACTCAAACTTTTGGGTTATCTCCCAATAAGTACTTTTCTTTAATACCTTTAAGTTATGCATAGGAGCAAGATTCAAGTATTTTCGAATGAATAAGTATTAAGATCAATACCGGAAATATCTTTCTTTTCCAAGGCTTCATGCATTACTACAAGTTTTTAACTTAAAAGCTTCCATGGGAAGATTTGTTTTGGTTTCATAGGCATGAACACAAGTGTTCAAGGTCGACCTCCACTTAACCATTACTCATCTTTCCAATCACTTTCCTTTTTGAAAACGTTTTTAGGTAACAAGTACAACTATTTTTTTTGCAATTCGCATTACCTATCCATACTTAGATAGAGAACAACTTAAAACTTAAAGTAAAACCTACTTAGAGATAAAGCAAACAAGTGCACACAAGAATATTCACCCACACGCTATTGCTCCCCGGCAATGGCGCCAAAAAATAGCTTGATGTCTATGCACTTCTATTCTTGTAGACAGTTGTTGGGCCTCCAAGTGCAGAGGTTTGTAGAACAGCAGCAAGTTTTCCCTTAAGTAGATCACCCAAGGTTTATCGAACTCAGGGAGGAAGTGGTCAAAGATATCCCCTCTCAAGCAACCCTGCAATCAAGATACAAGAAGTCTCTTGTGTCCCCAACACACCCAATACACTTGTCAGGTGTATAGGTGCACTAGTTCGGCGAAGAGATAGTGTAATACAAGTGGTATAGATAATTATAAGTGGTAACAGTGATAGAAAATAGCTTGATGGCATGGAAAAGACTAAAGTAAAACTGAAATAAAGATAGAAGCAAGCAAGCATGTAAAAGATCTAATTGCAAATGGTGTTTCAATGCTTAGAAACAAGGCCTTGAGATTATCCTTTCACTAGTAAACACTCTAATGTAAATATATTCTTCTTTATGATACTACGCTGATCTACTCTTCGGTTGAACACTCTAATCAATGGTAGGGCTATAACAGCACACCTCAAAGTTTGCTTTCCGCATCTAGATAACCCCACACTATCACCTTGAGCACTAGATGGTTCAAACAAACACCACAATTTCATAAAGACATCCAACTCCAAATATAACTCATAACAAGTATTTGTAATCTCTAGCCTAAGTGCCACCATGGTGTGCACACTGTCAACTTCACACACATGGGGAGAGCAGAGATCTATTAAAGCACTTAAGTAGCAAGGTAGATCTATTTGATTACAAAGCTCATGATCACAATGTGATCATGCATAGAGAGAGAGATGAACACATAGCTACTGGTAGAACCCTTAGCCTCGAGAGAGAACTACTCTCTCCTCATCATGGGAATCAGCAATGGTGATGGAGATGGCGGTGGAGATGGCTCCGGGGGCACTTCTCTGTTCCGGCAGTGTGTCGGAACAGAGACTTTCTTTCCTCCGAATCTCCCCTTCAGTGGTGGCGGCGCTGTGGAACTTTTCATGGCTGGAGGCTTGACCTGGGCGAATTAGGTTTCCTCCCTTTATATAGCTTCTCGAATTCCCATCACGCCACCTTGGGTTGCAGTAAATCAGGCCTAAAAGGCCCGTCCGGACTCGGAATTAGCTAAATTTTATGTCCAGAACGTTTGTCGTGAAATTTCCAACAACTTTGTAGTTGAAGAGTTTTCCGTTTTACGCATCTTCGACCTGAAACGTGACCATCTTCAAAAAGAGTTCTGAGACAGATTTCTGAAAAAAATCCCAATTTAACTCCAACAAGGTTTCTACTTGTATTCTTGGTAATTCCTATACATCAAAATGTAAAACAAGAACATTGTGCACTTTTGCAACTCTTAGTAGGTTAGTCCAAATAAATCATAAACTTTATACAAAAAGGACTGTCAAAAACATATTATTAGCATAAAACCATCAAAAATTATAGATACGTTATGGACGTATCACGCCAGAAAATAGCTTGATGAGTGCAAGTGCACAGATCGTTTATAGCTAGTTTCGAAGTTCAGATATCGATCCCACAGGGAGCCCAAAGGTAAGTGTTTATTGGTGAAGTCTCTTTCACACCCGAAGTTTTGTCACAGGTCTTCGAGTGAATTGACTGCAAGTGTTGAAATAAGAATAGTATTTTGATTAAATGCGATAGATTTAAATACAACTAAAATGTAAACTTCAGAAATATAAAGCATAAAAGTAAAGAACGGATTTGCTTGTTTGTTGTTTCCTGCAGATGGTGAAGAAGGCGCGGGGAGATTCAGTTCATGGTGATAGTGACTGTGCCAGGTGGACGAGTGGTAAATATAACAATTATAATCTTATAGATATATGTGTAGGCGAGCAACCCATAATTAGTCGGAACTCCTCTTGGTAGATTTCATCCCAACTTCAATAATCCTACTAGCCTGCTACCAAAACCATGGTCAGACACTAGACGATTAAGACCCTTCAGGTCGCTTAGCGATTAAGCTCCTTGGATCGGACTATTGCAATAAGCACAGTGATTACTCGTTATCCTTGAGTCAACTAGCTTTCCATTGATATCCCCGTGTCAACCGAGGATCGCCGTCCACTAGCGTATAAGATCTTATCTATGTAGAACAAGATATCATGTTGTGTGGGACCTTAATTGGACAACAAGCATTAGGCATCCCACAGATAGTCAAGCACACATATTATAGTATTTAGAATCAATCACAAACTAATGGAAAATATATGAAGGGACATCATATCTCACCAATCCCCTACATCTCCCATGCCCAAGGGAATTACTCACACATGAGAGAAGAATGGATCATCAATATAATTGAATAAAGGGAATTCATCTTGGTATTACCGTGGAGATCCAAAATAAGAATAGAAAAATATCCAACACAATTCAAGATGAGAATAAACAATCTCAAACCCTAGTCTTGCAAGGTGGAGATCCCTCTCTCTCAAGTACAAGTAGTGGATATGGGGGTGTATTGGCTAGGAGATCGAAGATCGTGGAGAGTGATGAAGAACGTCTTCTCCTTCTTCTCCGGATCTCTTCTTTCTCCCTTCTGGATGGTGTGGCGGCTGCTGTGTTGTGTTTTCATCCTCGGTCCCTTCACAGACGTTGTCTCTTTTGACAAGTTAGTGATGGGTTCGTAGCATGGAAAACAAAAAATTTCTATCGCAAGAACGAATAAAACCCAGATCTAATCTAGATAGAAGCCAAGATCTAATCTACTAGACATGAGTAACGAGATAGATCGGTACTAACCCTCGTAGAACCGAAAGCGTTAACGAGATTAGATCTCGTGGATGATGTAGTCGATCACTTGCCGATCTCAAGATCGAGTAGACGATCCTTCCGGCGCCGTGTTCCGGCAGCGCTTCCGCAGACGGTCACACGTGCGGAGTCGAAGCAGACCTTCCTCTCCCCGTTCCAGCGAGCAGCGGAGGTAGTAGATCTTCTCCACGCAATCCCAGCAGCACGACGGCGTGGTGGTGGTGGTGGAGAGAATTCTGCAGGGCTTCGCCTAAGCCGGAGCAGATGGAAGGAGGAAGAGAGAGGCGGCTAGGGTTTGGAGTGGGAAGGGGCAAGGAGGGGTGGCGCCTCCACCCCTCTATATATATAGGGAGGGAGGCGCACTAGGGAGCTTGGGGGGAGAGTCCTTCCCCCCCAAGTTTCCCCTTTAAACTCCCCTTATCTTATCTTATCTTATCTCGGTTTTCAAATAAACTCCAAGATATCTTCTCTTATCTCGGTTTTCAAATAAACTCCAAGATATCTTCTAGAACCTTCCGGAACATTCCGAAACCTTCTAGAATCCCCATACAAACCCTCTGGAACATTTCCTAACTTAGAAAATGATCCCCATTATATGAATCTTATTCTCCGGACAATTCCGGATCTCCTCGTGATGTCCCGGATCCAATCCGAGACTCCGAACAACATTCGGTCTCCAACGCACATTCAATATCTACTTAAAACAACTTCGAACCTTAAGTGTGTCACCCTACGGTTCGTGAATATGCAGACATGATGAAGACACCTCTCCGATCAATAACCATCAGTGGGATCTGGAGATCCATAACGGCTCCCACATACTCAACGATGACTTCGTGATCGATAGAACCATCAACATACGAAAACCAATTCCCTTTGTCACGCGATACTCTACTCATCCAAGGTTTGATCATCGGTATCTCCATACCTAGTTCTACCTTGTTACTGATAAGTACTCTTTACTCGTTCCGTGTTATGCCATCCCTTGTGACCTAGTCACATGCTTGCAAGCTAACTAGATGACATTCCACCGAGAGGGCCCAGAGCATATCTATCCGTCATATGGATGGAGAAATCCCAATCTTGGTCCATGCGCTTCAACACATACTTTCAGAATACCCAATGATACCTTTATAACCACCCAGTTACGAAGTGGTGTTTGATGTCATCAAAGTACTCATCCGGTGATGGTGATTAACACAACCTCATGGTCGAAGGATTAGGTTACTATGTATTGAAAGCTTATAGCACTGTGAACTTAATGACTTGATCTAATGCTACGCTTACTATGGGTGTGTGTGTCCATTACATCATTCTCCTAATGATATAACCTTGTTATTAATGACATCCAATGTCCATGATCAGGAAACCATGATCATCAATTAATCAACAAGCTAGTTCAACAAGAGGCTTACTAGGGACTCTTTTATGTTTACAAAACACACATGTATTAGTGTTTCCTTATAATACAATTATAGCATGGGATGCAAACATTCATCATAAACACAAAGATATAATAATAACCACTTTTATTATTGCCTCTTGGGCATATCTCCAACAGTCTCCCACTTGCACTAGAGTCAATAATCTAGATTACATGGTAATATACCTAACACCCATGGCGTTCTGGTGTTGGTCATGCTTTGCTCTAGGGAGACGTTTAGTCAACGGATCTGCCACATTCAGATCAGTGTGTACTTTGCAAATCCTTATGTCACCATCTCGGACATACTCGCGAATGGCATGGAAACGTAGCTTGATGTGCTTCAGCTTGCTATGTGACCTTGGCTCCTGTGCATTAGCTATGGCACCTGTGTTGTCACAGTAGATGGCCATCGGGTACAACGCACTAGGAACCACGCCAAGTTCAGTAATGAACTCCTTCATCCATATGGCTTCTTGTGCAGCCTCCGAAGCAGCTATGTATTCCGATTCAGTTGAAGATTTTGCCATAACGCTTTGCTTGGCACTTCTCCAGCTCACTGCAGCACCATTCAAAATAAATACCTATCCAGACTGTGACTTCGAGTCATCTGGATCGGTGTTCGAACTAGCATCAGTGTAACTGTTTACAACAAGTTGTTCATCACCTCCATAAGAAAGAACCATATCCTTAGTCCTATTCAGGTACTTAAGGATATTCTTGACCGCTATCCAGTGCTCTATTCCAGGATCACTTTGATATCTGCCAGTCAAACTAACAGCATGTGCTATATCCGGTCTTGTACACAACATGGCATACATGATAGAACCTATGGCTGAGGCATAGGGAACATTATTCATCTTCTCTCTATCTTCTGTCGTAGCTGGACTTTGAGTCTTACTCAAGGTCTTACCTGACAACATGGGCACGAACCCTTTCTTGCTCTCTTCCATTCTAAACTTCTTTAGAACTTTGTCTAGGTATGTACTTTGTGAAAGCGCTAGCAGGCGTCTTGATCTATCTCTATAAATCTTGATGCCTAGAATATATGCCGCTTCGCCAAGATCCTTCATTGAAAAATATTATTCAAATAGGCTTTGACGCTATTAAGAAGTTCTATATCATTCCCAATCAACAATATGTCATCTACATATAGTACTAGGAATGCTACAGAGCTCCCACTCACTTTCTTGTAAATACAAGCTTCTCCATAAGTTTGTATAAAACCAAAAAATTTGATTACTTTATCAAAACGTTGATTCCAACTCTGGGATGCTTGCTTCAGTCCATAAATGGAGCGTTGAAGTTTGCATACCTTGTCAGCATCACTAGGATCGACAAAACCCTTGGGTTGTACCATGTATAACTCTTCCTCAATGTCACCATTAAGGAACGCCGTTTTGACATCCATCTGCCATATCTCATAGTTGAAAGATGCAACAATTGCTAAAAAAATCCTCACAGACTTTAGCTTCGCTACTGGTGAGAAAGTCTCATCATAGTCAACACCTTGAATTTGTCGGAACCCTTTCGCGACAAGTCGAGCTTTATAGACAGTAACATTACCATCAGCATCTGTTTTTCTTTTGAAAATCCATTTGTTCTCGACAGCCTTACAGCCATCCGGTAAGTCCACCAAAGTCCATACTTGGTTTTCCTACATGGATCCCATTTCGGATTTCATGGCTTCTAGCCATTTGTCGGAATCTGGGCTCACCATAGCTTCTTCATACGTTGCAGGGTCATCAGTGTTGTCCACCAACATGACGTTCAAGGCAGAGTCATACCACTCAGGAGTGGTACGAACCCTTGTTGACCTGCGAGGTTCAGTAGTAACTTCGTTCGAAGTTTCATGATCACCATCATTAGCTTCCTCTCCAGTTGGTGCAGGCGGCACGAAAACATCTTCCGGTGTTGCGCTGCTCTCAACCCCGAGAGAAGGTTCAATAACCTCGTCGAGTTCTACTTTCCTTCCAGTCACTTCTTTCGAGAGAAACTCCTTCTCAAGAAAGGATCCATTCTTGGCAACGAAAACTTTGCCTTCGGATCTTTGATAGAAGGTATACCCAATTGTTTCTTTAGGGTATCCTATGAAGACGCATTTCTCCGCTTTGGGTTCTAGCTTATCAGGTTGTAACTTCTTTACATACGCTTCGCAACCCCAAACTTTAAGGAACGACAACTTAGGTTTCTTTCCAAACCACAATTCGTACGGTGTCGTTTCAACGGATTTAGATGGTGCCCTATTTAAAGTGAATGCGGCTGTCTCTAATGCATATCCCCAAAACGATAGCGGTAAATCTGTAAGAGACATCATAGACCGAACCATATCTAAGAGAGTTTGATTACGACGTTCGGACACACCATTACGCTATGGTGTTCCCAGCGGTGTCAACTGTGAAAGTATTCCACATTTCTTTAAATGCATGCCAAACTCATAACTTAGATATTCACCTCCGCGGTCAGAACGCAGAAACTTAATCTTCTTGTTACGATGATTTTCCACTTCACTTTGAAATTCCTTAAACTTCTCAAAAGTTTCGGACTTATGTTTCATAAAGTAGACATACCCATATCTACTTAAGTCATCTGTGAAAGTGAGAACATAACGATATCCACCACGCGATGCTACACTCATTGGACCGCACACATCGGTATGTATTATTTCCAATAAGTCTATAGCTCGCTCCATTATTCCAGAGAATGGAGTATTAGTCATTTTTCCCATTAGACATGCTTCGCATCTTTCAAGTGATTCAAAATCAAGTGATTCAAGAAGTCCATCAGAATGGAGTTTCTTCATACGCTTCACTCCAATGTGACCAAGACGACAGTGCCACATGTATGTAGAATTATCATTCAATTTTGTTCGTTTAGCATCTATGTTGTGAACATGTGTATCACTACTATCGAGATTCAGTAAGAATAAACCATTCATCTCAGGTGCATTACCATAAAAGATATTACTCATATAAATCGAACAACCTTTATTCTCGGACTTAAAAGAGTAACCGTCTCGCAATAAACAAGATCCAGATATAATGTTCATGCTTAACGCAGGCACCAAATAACAATTATTCAAATTTAAAACTAATCCTGAAGGTAGATGTAGAGGGAGCGTGCCGACGGCGATCACATCAACCTTGGAGCCATTTCCAACGCGCATCGTCACCTCGTCTCTCGCCAGTCTTCGTTTATTCCGCAGCTCCTGTTTCGAGTTACAAATATGAGCAACCGAACCAGTATCAAATACCCAGGCACTACTACGATTACTAGTAAGATACACATCAATAACATGTATATCGAATATACCTTTCTTCTTGATGTTGCCGTTCTTCAGATCTGCCAGGTACTTGGGGCAGTTGCGCTTCCAGTGACCAGCACCCTTGCAGTAGAAGCATTCAGTTTCAGGCTTAGGACCAGCCTTGGGCTTCTTAGCAGGTGCGGCAGCTTTCTTGCCGTCCTTCTTGAAGTTGCCCTTGTTCTTAGGCTTGCCCTGTTTCTTGAAATTGGTGGTCTTATTGACCATCAACAATTGGTGCTCCTTCTTGATCTCCACTTCAGCAGTTTTCAGCATGGACGATAGTTCAGGCAACGTCTTGTTCATGCAGTGCATATTGTAGTTCATCACAAAGTTCTTATAACTCGGTGGCAGTGATTGGAGGACACGGTGAATCCCTAACTCATTAGGAATCGTTATCCCCAACTCTTGGAGCTTGTTTGCGTGCCCAGACATGGTGAGCACGTGCTCGCTGATGGAGCTTCCCTCTTCCATCTTGCAGGTAAAGAACTTTTCGGAGGCCTCATAGCTCTCCACGGCCGCGTGAGTCTCAAAAATGAGCTTGAGCTCCTTAATGATCTCGAACGGGTCGTGGTGCTCAAAGCACTTCTGAAACTCCGTTTCCAAACCGTACAGGATGGCACACTGAACTGTGGAGTAATGATTTTTCCGAGTGGCGTAAACATTTTTTACGTCATCGGTGGCATCTTCTGCAGGTGGGTCACCTAGCGGTGCATCGAGCACATAGGTCATCTGACCAGCCCTGAGGACAATATTCAAACCACGGAGCCAGTCCGTGAAGTTGCTTCCATTGTTCTTAAGTTTTTCTTTCTCTAGGAACGCATTGAAATTGATGGAGAGGTTCGCCATAATCTACAACAAATTTTGCAAGTAGTTTAGACTAAGTTTATGATAAATTGAGTTCAACTTTAATTCTTAAATTAACTAGGTGAACTCCCACTCAAAAAACAACATCCCTCACATTGTTTCAGTGATTACACGAACCAAGTCCACTACACCAAGTCCGATCTTCACGAGAGAAGATGTAGTTTCATCGGCGAACAATCTTCATGTTCATCATATCATTCATATGAATCGTGCTCTACCTTTCGGTATTCCGTGTTCCGAGACCATGTCTGTACATGCTAGGCTCGTCAAGATTAACCTTAGTTTCCGCATGTGCAAATCTGGCTTGCACCCATTGTATGCACACGTAGAATCTATCACACCCGATCATTACGAGATGCTTCGAAATGATGAGTCTTAGCAACGGTGCCAACTAAGGACGAACACTTTTATTACTTGATATTTAGAGAGAGGGATCATCTTATAATGCTACCGTCGTGATCCAAGCAATACAAGATGCATAAAGGATTAACATCACAGGCAATTCATAATTAGTGTGATATGATATGGCCCTTTCTTCTTGTGCCTTCGATCTCCATCTCCAAAGCACGGACATGATCTCCATCATCACCAGCATTGCGTCAACGTCAGTGGCGCCGCTTCATGGTTTTCCATCATCACAAGCAACTATTACAACTACTTGGAATAAAGCTATTACAAGATGAATAGACACGCAGGTCTTAACAGAATTAAAGACAACCATTAGGCTCCTGCCGGTTGTCATATTACAACAAGGATCATTGCATACATCAAATATAATCACAATCACATGATGGCCATATCACATCACAAAACCCCTGCAAAAACAAGTTAGACGCCTCTAATTTTCTTTGCAAGTTTTACGTGGTTTGGGGCTTTCGAATAAGAACGGATCTTACCTACGAAACTGAACCACAACGTTGATACAAGTGCTATCAAGTGCAAAGTGTAGATTTGATCTATACTATGATGGGAGAGACAGACACCCGCAAAGCCACTTGTGCAAAGCAAGTTGCACGTCAAGCGTGGAGCAAGTCTCATGTGCGATGACATGTAATGTTAGCCCAAGCCGCTTCATCCCACCATACCGCAAGATGCAAAGTACACACAGCAAAAGACGGCACGAGCACCAACGCCCACAACACCATTGTGTTCTACTCGTGCAACAGATCTACGCATAGACAAGGCTCTGATACCACTGATGGGTTCGTAGCATGGAAAACAAAAAATTTCTATCGCAAGAACGAACAAAACCCAGATCTAATCTAGATAAAAGCCAAGATCTAATCTACTAGACATGAGCAACGAGATAGATCGGTACTAACCCTCGTAGAACCGAAAGCGTTAACGAGATTAGATCTCGTGGATGATGTAGTCGATCACTTGCCGATCTCAAGATCGAGTAGACGATCCTTCCGGCGCCGCGTTCCGGCAGCGCTTCCGCAGACGGTCACACGTGCGGAGTCGAAGCAGACCTTCCTCTCCCTGTTCCAGCGAGCAGCGGAGGTAGAAGATCTTCTCCACGCAATCCCAGCAGCACGACGGCGTGGTGGTGGTGGTGGTGGTGGTGGAGAGAATTCTGCAGGGCTTCGCCTAAGCCGGAGCAGATGGAAGGAGGAAGAGAGAGGCGGCTAGGGTTTGGAGTGGGAAGAGGCAAGGAGGGGTGGCGCCTCCACCCCTCTATATATAGAGGGAGGGAGGCGCACTAGGGAGCTTGGGGGGAGAGTCCTTCCCCCCCCAAGTTTCCCCTTTAAACTCCCCTTATCTTATCTTATCTTATCTTATCTCGGTTTTCAAATAAACTCCAAGATATCTTCTCTTATCTCGGTTTTCAAATAAACTCCAAGATATCTTCTAGAACCTTCCGGAACATTCTGAAACCTTCTAGAATCCCCATACAAACCCTCTGGAACATTTCCTAACTTAGAAAATGATCCCCATTATATGAATCTTATTCTCCGGACAATTCCGGATCTCCTCATGATGTCCCGGATCCAATCCGAGACTCCGAACAACATTCGGTCTCCAACGCACATTCAATATCTACTTAAAACAACTTCGAACCTTAAGTGTGTCACCCTACGGTTCGTGAATATGCAGACATGATGAAGACACCTCTCCGATCAATAACCATCAGTGGGATCTGGAGATCCATAACGGCTCCCACATACTCAACGATGACTTCGTGATCGATAGAACCATCAACATACGAAAACCAATTCCCTTTGTCACGCGATACTCTACTCATCCAAGGTTTGATCATCGGTATCTCCATACCTAGTTCTACCTTGTTACTGATAAGTACTCTTTACTCGTTCCGTGTTATGCCATCCCTTGTGACCTAGTCACATGCTTGCAAGCTAACTAGATGACATTCCACCGAGAGGGCCCAGAGCATATCTATCTGTCATATGGATGGACAAATCCCAATCTTGGTCCATGCGCTTCAACACATACTTTCAGAATACCCAATGATACCTTTATAACCACCCAGTTACGAAGTGGTGTTTGATGTCATCAAAGTACTCATCCGGTGATGGTGATTAACACAACCTCATGGTCGAAGGATTAGGTTACTATGTATTGAAAGCTTATAGCACTGTGAACTTAATGACTTGATCTAATGCTACGCTTACTATGGGTGTGTGTGTCCATTACATCATTCTCCTAATGATATAACCTTGTTATTAATGACATCCAATGTCCATGATCAGGAAACCATGATCATCAATTAATCAACAAGCTAGTTCAACAAGAGGCTTACTAGGGACTCTTTTATGTTTACAAAACACACATGTATTAGTGTTTCCTTATAATACAATTATAGCATGGGATGCAAACATTCATCATAAACACAAAGATATAATAATAACCACTTTTATTATTGCCTCTTGGGCATATCTCCAACAGTTAGAGGCTGCGACAAATATACGACGGGAACTATACGGACGGAAAAATATTCCCGCCGTATAGTTGCTCGTTAGAACCTCTATGAGCTTCCCTCGCGTGCTTCCAAAGTGGGACTTGCTTGTTTTCTCAAGAATATTGTATTTCTCTAGTTAAATCCTTCTATTGACATTCAGAACCTGAAACACACATTAAATTCCAAGTTTTCTTTGCTACCAAAGTATTAGCGTTAGGTAAAGCCATAAAACGATCAAATCCGGGAGAAAACCATCAATAAAAGCCATAAAAAATGTGTCGAATCTCACAGCTATCAACAATAACACCACATATTGGTCTGAATCATACCTGGTGGAAGGAACACGGCCTCGACTAGACCGTCTGAGTGGAGCAGCTGGTGGACTATCTGGTTCAGGTGCTTGCTGATCATGATCATCTTCTTCAACATCATACTCTTGCTGCTGGGGAGCTTCCTCACCTGTACCACTATGTGCATCACCTTGCACATCTTCTGCATCCTCATCTTCAACTTCTTCTTCAGCTGAATCTGCAGGAACTGTGTTAGAATCAGATCTATCTCACTGCTGATTTCGAGGAGGAACATGTACTAGAACTTGCTCGGGAAGCTGCATCTTTGTCTTCACAATATCCTCAATTGTTTGGTCTTCAACAAACGTAACATCACGGATTCTCACAACCTTTCTTGCTATTGGGTCATATAACTTGTAGCCGAACTGATCACCTCCATAGCCAAGAAATATACATTATCGAGTCTTTGAATCAAGCTTTTACCTTTCATCTTGAGGGATATGAACAAAGGCCTTGCACCCAAAAACCTTTAGGTGCTCATACTAGATGTCCTTGTCATAAAAGACCATGTTTGGAACATCTCCCTGCAATGGATAACTTGGTGAGAGATTAATAAGATAAACTGTAGTCGATAAAGCCTCACCCAATAATGTTTAGATGGCTTTGCACTCGATAGCAAGCATTTATCTCTCTCAACAATTGACCTATTCATCCTCTCAGCAAGACCATTCAGCTGTGGTGTCCTCGGAGGAGTAAATTGGTGCCTAATTCCCTACTCCTTGCAATAGGCATCAAATGAGCCAATATACTCTCCCCCATTATCAATGCGAATGCACTTGATCTTCTTCTCAGTTTCTCTCTCAACTGAGACTTGGAAATGCTTAAATACACTTAGTACTTGATGTTTGTTCTTCAAAACATAGACCCAAACCTTCCTAGAAAAGTCATCAATAAATGTGACAAAGTACTTTGCTCCACCCAATGACCTCACCGACATTTTGCAAACATCGGAATGTATCAAGTCCAGCACCTCGGGCTTCTTGTGAGGAGGTTGACTCTTGAATGCAACTCTGTGTTGCTTTCCAGCTAGACAATCTGAACATTTCTTGATGTGAACTCCCTTCACACCTTTCAATAGATTTTTCTTCACTAGCACCGCCATCCCCTTCTCACTCATGTGCCCAAGTCTCTTGTGCCATAAGGAACACACATCATCTTTCTGCAATGCATTGACACAAGAAGCAGAAATCTTAGCATGAACATGATACAAAACTGAAACCATATTACCTTTTGCAACAATCAGATTTCCTTTGGTGATCTTGTACTGTGTATTTCCAAATCTTCTCAAGTACCCATCTCTATCAAGCAATACAATCGAGATAATGTTGAGACGAAGGGCCTCACCGACTTGAGGACTAGTGCCGTACCATTTTCAGTCTCCAAGTGCACATATCCTCTTCCAATGATTTTTGCTCTATCGTTATTTCCCATCTTCACAACACCAAAATCACCTGCTGTGTAGTTGGTGAAGATCTCTCTACGAGATGTAGCATGTATGGTAGCACCGCTGTCCGGAATCCAACTCATCTCATCACCATCTGCAAGGCTGGTGGTATTATCAGAAACTACAGTGATCCTCTCCTCAATGGTGGAAACACTGCTGCCATCATGTTCTTCATGCATAAGAAACATGATCTCCTCTACCGTAGCAATCCGGCCTCCCTCACTATCACTATCACTGTCGGTTTGCTTCTGAACTTTCTTTTTTTTGTCTTTCTTCCATTGTTCACAATGCCACTTGATGTGCCCTTCTCATGGCAGTGATGGCATATAATACCATCATACTTGTCTTTTCCTCTTGATTTGCTTCTACTTCTTTCTCCTCCCTTACTCGGACCTTTACTCTTGCTTCTCCCTCATGACTCGGTCACTAACATTTCGGAATGTGATGAAGAACCGTCCTTATCAGCAATTTTTCTGGACTCTTCATTTAGTACCTTGGTCTTCACAAGGTTCCAAGTGACAACTCCATTAGGTGCTGAATTGCACACGGTGACCTTAAAGGTCTCCCAAGTGTCCGGTAATGAGCCAAGTAGCAGCAGGGCTCCCACTTCATCTTTAAATGTAATTCCCATTGAAGATTGTTGATTTATAATGCCCTGAAATTCATTTACATGATCTGCAATTGGAGTGCCCTCCTTGTACCTCAACTACATCAATTTCTTGATCAAGAACATCTTGTTGGTACCTTCTTTGCCGGCATACAGCTCCTCCAATTTCTTCCATAAGGTACGTGCATGTGTCTCCTCAATGATATGGTTCAAAATATTATCATCCACCCATTGTCGGATGAACCCACAAGCTTGGAGATGAAGTACCTCCCACTGATCTTCTTTCATATCGCTGGGTGAGACACACAACCTCTCCCTCCTGCCTGCGGTGAACACAAGGATTTACGTGGAAAAACCTCCTCAAGGTGAGGAGGAAAAAACCACGGGTGCTGACCAACCGGCCTACGCGAGCTTCACTATGAGCAACCTGGGTACATAGTATTCTCTAGAACATCTAGAGATGTTAACACACTTAGCATGTTGCCAACCGGCAATAACAACAACCACTTGAGAGAAAGATTACAGCAAAGCAGAGTATCTCAGTTTGTGTCCCCTTAAGTAATCATCAAACTTCTCTTAAACCGTAGATCCAATCAGCACCAAACTTGGTAGACAAGCTGACATACGAATACCCAACATACACACCAAATTTCAGGTCAACCGGACACCGTTTGCCAGCCTAATCTATTTGTCTACCAAAACTGCTTTGTACTGAAACTACAGCAGTCCGAACTAACTAAACTGCTTCCAAATCTGATGCTACACTGACCCAAACCTCAAACCAGCTAACTAGATCAAAGTACTCAAAGAAAAGAATGAGCTCACCAAGTTTGGAGCCAATCCAAGAACGTTTGAGCCTCCAAACATCATCTTGAAGACAGACTTGTCAGATCTCAGAAATCTGGATAGAAATCACCTCTCCTTCTTCCTCTCTTCTCACTAGGTTGTGGTGTTCTTATGTGTTCTCTAACCCTCTCTCAGCAGTAGCCATGTTGGCTTGCTTTGTCTCACTTGCTCACTTGTTCTCACACATATTGATTGAGTTACTCACACAACCACCAAGGGTGGCTAGGGTTTTCTTTTCTACTCCTCTCCCAAGGAACACCTCAGCCGTTGGATACAAACATCAATAAACGGTTGAAATGTGTTGGACTTCACGGCTGATGTTGGCTGACAACACACCTCCATGTGGAGGAACATGGCCCAACATTTGGTCCAGGCAGTTTCTCGGCAAAGAGCAATTTAACTTTCAACTAGAAAGTGAATGGTGTCTGCCGGAAGTACTCCGTTGTTAGTTGGACGAATATGAAGCTAGACCCTTTTTTGATTTGCCTGACGACGATGGTGTCATATGGGTTCAGTCTTGGTACGCCGGAAGTACTCTCTTGCTATGCGTATGAAGCTGGACCATTTTTATTTGCCTGACGACGATGATACCATATGGGTTCAGTCTTTGGTACGCGCCCACGACCTCGTCGTTGGCGCTGCCGGGCGCGACGTGCTCGCACTGTCCGACACATACAGCGGGTCCCCGCCATAGCACGTAGTGCCACCACAGGAAGCTCTAGCTGGAGGTCTTGTAGAAGCAGGACACGAGGGAGAAGTGGCCCGACACGGCGGCACTCGCAGCCCCGTAGCAGAAGAGGAGTAGCTTCGCTAGCGCAAGCCACCCAACGACACGGCCCAACCCCGGTGCCCTAGGCACGTACACCTGATCTGATTGGTTAGGAATTGGACAGCAAACCGACAGGTTATACTAGTTGACAGAGTCGTGGGAGGTGTGTCTTCACAGTCAGCAACACGGAGACCCTGGGTCCTGAGTTCCGGCGGTGACGAAATGATGCTCGACGAAGGAAAACCTTGGGCGGCTGTCGGGCTAGTGGCAATCAGGGTACCATGGCCCATCTACTACTTGGCCCTGACAGCAAGACAACTACTATACCTCGGGAAGGCTCCCTCGCGGAGCCCAACACTTCACGAGGAGTGACCCTCGTGAAGCCTCAAGAGGCGCACCCTTCACAAGGTGCCCTCATGGAGCACCATCTCCTGAAGACCTTCACGAGACGAAGGCAACCACGGCGAGGTCCCCCCTCGCGTGGGATCGGCGCAAAGAGCACCAGCACACTAACGCCTAAGTCCTGGATGTCGCGGGACATCTACACACGGGGCCAAGACGAAGATAAGAAAGGCCACAGCTGGCACAGTTGTCCAAGCGTGCCTTCCATGGTGTATGGAAATAGGTGGCTGGCAGCCTCTAACACCAATGCGGGATCACCCCCCTTGGTGTATGGAGAACATGAAGGGTGCAGTACCTAAGAGGAGGACGTCAGTGGCGTGATCAACGATGCCCTGCCATGGACCAGGTCCATAGTCAAAAGTAGCTTTAGCGCACCTACCCACTATGGTGTCGCCATGTGGCAACCCTTCTCGCCAAGATAATTCGGGAGGAGACTGGGCGCCTATTGGAGAGGCAGTGCGGCAACCTAGCAAGGGGATCCGATCCTTCTCCTACCTCAGGAAACCCGCTTCTTCTAGATAGCAACTCCAGATCTGATCGCCTGATCCGACCTCCTTGTACTATAACCTTGCCAAACCATATAAGCAATCCAGACATGCAGGGGTAGGGTTTTACACCGCACGGTCGCCTGGACGTGGGTAAACTCCTCGTGTCCCTCTATCGTGCTTGTTTGCTTGTCCATCGCCAAGGTCACCGAGGGTTCGAAGTTCACGTGTTCAGCCCCTGTGTTGGATTCATCCTACTCGAGAGGTACCCTAGTTCGTTGGTAGGGACAGATCTCCGACATTTGGGGCGCCATGTAGGGGACTGATACACGTCTTCCACTCCTTTATCGACATGGCCGGCGTGACTCGCAACGAGCGCACTCACCGCCGCGCCGCCGGGGCGGAGGCCAACCCCGACACCAATGCTCGTCGCGCTCGTGACGGTAGTCCCCAGCAGGAGAGTGGGCAGGAGAGGACGAGGCGCACTCCTCCATCCCCTAGAGGTAGTCGTCACGCTCCTGCACCCACACCGCGTCCGTCTCCAGAAGCACGTGCCATGGTGAGCCTACGCTAGAGGCCGCTCTGCTCATGGCGCTGGAGCTGCTACGCTACCGCCCCAACGAGGATGGACACGACACATGGCTTCGGCACGTCATCGAGCCCGTCAACGCTGCTGGCGCTGCACCGGCATTGTCCCACTCCGTGATGCCTTCACCATCACAGATCCCGCACGCAGGGCAGGTCGCTCAAGAGCACCACCACCACCTCCACCACCACCGCCAGCCAGAAATGTTGGGAAAAACCATGGCGCGCGCGGGATGGGAGGAGCCCCGACCCGCTCTGCTGCAGCTTCATCGCCGCACGTCGACCCCAACCCCGGCCTGCCCAACTGCCAGATCATTCACCGGTCTCCGGATGACGCGCGCGTGGCCGTCGAGCACCAGAGCAAACACCTGGAGCGCACCATCGCGGAAGCCGCTGCAGCGGACAACTACAACCGCGCCACCCTGGACGGCGGCACCCTCTCATACAACGGTGGTTGCCTCGCCTTCACTAAGTAGCTGCGCACCGTGGTGTGGCCCATCAAGTTCAAGCCAGATCTGCCTCCACGCTACGACGGCAAGGACAACGTCGTCGAGTTCCTGCAACTCTACACCGTGGGCATCCAGGCCGCGAGCGGCGACGACAAGGTCATGATCAATTGGTTCTCCATGACCCTCAGGGAGTCAATATACCTAGATGTGCTCATAAATGCCACAACATCGTCTAGTTTTACACATGTGGTTGTCACCTCAGTCCTCCCAAGAGCACTCAAATGGCTTGAACCAGCCATCAGAGTGCACAAATCCGCAAACAAAAACAAGATGGAACGATGACTACTGATGGCTGAATGTTGAATAATCCCAAATAATGAACCACATACACAGAGATCATCGTAGTACATCTCCATCTGCTTTGTGCGGAACCTGCATGATTTCTTTTTTCCTTTTCTGAATATACTGAATGATTTCCTTATTGCTACAAGGATAGCATTGGTTGCTTGGTGCCTGTCGTGTTTTACTTCCAGATGCATTCAATAACTGAATCATGGTAATAATCTGATGAAGTTTCGTCGAGAAGACTAAAATGCAACAAAACCCCCAAACAAAAAAGTGGTTTCAGACAAGCAAAACAGAGACCTATGGTGGCATACTATCACGTCCCCTACAGATCCAATCAGCTAATCTAACCTCAACAGAAGAACCATTCTGTCAATCAGTGGCTTGAGTGTTCTCAATTTCAGAAGGCTGTATGACTCAGCGTTGCTGTAGCAGCAGCTTCTTCTTGATCAGATGCACCTCTAGTCTTCCTTTTCTCTTGCAGGTCCTCATCAGATGCAGCTTCTTCTTGATCAGATGCACCTGTCCTCATCAGTGGGAACTTCACTTGGTAGAGATGGTCTTGCAAGTGCAGCTCTGAACCTGGCTTTCAGTATCGCGTGAAACTTGTCTTTCTGGCAAACCACTCTAGCATCACTGATGATGATATCAGAATCTGGAATCTGCCTCATTCAAGCCACGGAGTTTTAGCAGGTGTTGTGGTGTTCAAAACAGTTGCAGTAGCAGATTAAACAGTTGAATAAGACAAATCATCAAGTATAATCCAGATATACATGGCAAGTAAAACAAGGTACAGTACAGGAAAGAGACATGGACCAACCATGTTTTGGAAACCACAGAGCTTTCAAGTATTCGACAAAACAAGAGCAATCAAAAATATCGTTGCAGAAGTCTTGAAATCAGCCCCATTCCACCATTTTCCTCTGCAGATACTTTGATAAATTCAAATGCATCCTGCAATACGCCTCTGGTACAATGATCGGCATCTGCTTGCCCAAGCAGCCGAGCCAAGCCAAGCTTATCTCGAGCAACCACCAGCACACAAGATTCCCAGGGCAAAAAATTCCCATGTGGCCATGTCGATCTAGTGAAGAAACGCAAACCAATTCGACTAGCTTGCCTTCTCTATTGCGGTGTGTCGGCAAGGATTCACGGGCAGACAAAGCCATCTGCCCCATTCCAATTCCAACGATGCTGACATGCCGCCATACCGTTGTACTACTTGAGGAGAAGGGGGCCGCATGTCGCGCCTCTTCTACCGATTTTATCCTTCTCTCTCTCCTATAAAAGCAACGCACATGACGATGCTAAGCCCAAGCCACAGACACAACCACAGCCACAGCCACAGCCACACAAGGGTAGTAGACTCTCCATATCAGAACCTCCCAGTTAGCAATGGCAAAGTGTCTCGCCGTCGCGCTCCTGCTGCTGGTGGTGCTCGCGTACTGCAACGGGAGGGAGCTGAACGACATGGAGTCCACACGCGGTGCTGGTGCCGGTGCTGGTGGTGTCGTCGACGAGTCGAAGGTGTTGGGGTTGCCAGACTTGCCCGTTACGGGTACCAGTACCATCACTGGCCCGCTGGTGGTGATTCCTGGGATCCCCGCTATTGGCCCATGATAATCTCGCTTACAACCTGGAACTCACCATGTGACTTCAGATTTCTGGCTAGCACCGGCCGAAAGAAAAACAACGGCGTTTTGCTCATGTCCATGTTCGTAATGAGTAATGAGCGTCTGTATCAACTATCCCGTAGTAGTCTGTATTTCCTTCTAGTTCCACCGTCATATATATTTCTTTCAAGTTCATGCAATCATGTAGTATCGTTCCTATACTTCACGGTTGTCTTGATGTGCTACATGCATCATCATAAACGTAATAAATACTACTAGTACTTTGTAAGTGTGTTCGCCTTGGTGGATGTACATATCAACAGGTTGCATCATAGTAGTCCACCACTTTGTCACTCTCATCACAAGTCCGGAGTTATGGAATTCTTTTGCAATGTTCAACATAACTTGCACGCTATGCGTGTCTTCCATTTAATGTTTCTTGTTTTATATGCACACCTACGTGCCCAAGGACGGATCCAAGATTTGAGCATATGGGGGACCGAAAAAGACAACGACCTTACAAAAGATACAAGATGAAAAAGTACCAAGTCTTAAAAGCATACCAAATCTCTTGCCGGGCTTTCTCATATGATGTGCTTTCGATTCTAGCTTCTTATGGTTCAAAAAATGATTCAATATTTAGATGGGAATTTTGTCAGCACATATTTTGAACGAAAATTGGAAATCCTCTTGGATCGGGGATTGGAAACATTATGTTAAGCAGGTTGCTCTCTGACCGATGTCTTATTGCTTGGATTTGGATTTGTAGTCGTAGAATTGGAGGTTGAACCAAGTGGTCTAAAATAATTACTAGCTTATTTGTAGTTCTATCCCCTCATGACTCAAATAGTTCTACTATTCTAGTTAGTACTAGATAATTAAGAGACTATATGGTTTGTGCTATAAATCAAACTAGCAAGTAATATATATAAATCACAAGTCTATACTATACAATAGCTAGCCGAATGCCCATACGTTGCTACGGCCTGTTCAAGTTAGTGCACAAGTATTCATTCAGTGCCAACATGGCTTTATAATCTATTTTAGTGGATTCTTGCCTCACTTGTCGGAGTCTCCACCGCAGCCATAACCTTGCGACGGTCTGACCATGATCACGCCGACATCAGTGGCGTAGGCGATGTCGGAGCCCTTGCCAATGCCCTATGAACCCAAGCAGCAGCCTGCTGACGAGTTCGATCCTCTCGATCCGGACAGTCTGATAGCCACTCAATAGATAATGATTTTGGGCCTTGACCCCACCAGAAATCGAGCTCGAAAGATACTATGATTTTTTGAGCAAGTATACGGATCCTATCTCAATTTCCTGAAGAAAAATGCAAGCCACCAAACACTGCAGTTCCTTTGAGAACTCGGCAGCTCATCGATTAAGAGACTTAATGTATTGACTGATACTGGCGGCATCTTTTCCTAACCTGTCTGGGCTCTTGCGTCTTGAATCAAACTTTAGAGAACAACACTAGTAGTTCAACCACTCCAATAGCAACACATTCAATAAGAAAACAATGCACAAACGTTGTCGTCGTCCGATAAAAGATCATAGGTTTTCACCCGGTAGAACGTCCTCGTTCGCAAAACAATGACTTCAACAAAGCCATTGCTAGACACACCAATTAAGGTCAGACTTTGGATTTTCACCCAGCTAGCTAGGACTGGAAACTCCACATGTGTTGTCGTCCCGACAAACAGTCACTGATGCGAGTGCGGATCATGCAGCCAGTTCCTCGTCACCACAAAGACTCAAATCACCATCCATGCCCTCATGTTCTTGCTTTTCTGACATTCTCGGCATCTGACTTCACCATGGATCGTCGAAGACATGACACATGATGGTAAAAAATAGCAGATCTTCGCAACGCTCCCACTAAAACCACACAACCAGTAGGTACTCACGACCGAATACCTTCCGATCCAACAATCTCTAGGCATGATGCGTCCATTGGAGTTCACTGGCGGAGCCTTCCAAAACTCGCCTCTCTAGGCCAGATCAACGCGGGCAGGCAATAAGAAGATCTTCGTATTTGCGCCGTAGAAACCCTAGGACCGCCACCATTATTCGGGCCAAACCAGCAGTCTCCACACCGCCGATCGGCTTCCGGCCAGCGGAGCAAGTGGGTTAGCCTTCGGCCCTTTCGAGCCCATGGCTGAACCTAGAGATTGGGCTGAAGCCGGGATGCAGCATCGCCGTAGCGCAACCGCCACCTCCAGCACCGCACCAGATCCCCATCTGCTCCTCCACACCTCCCATCCAAGCTGCCAGCCTGCGCCAGCCTGGAGTACCACCGCCTGCAACCCGGAATCACTAGCGCAGCCCCAAGGTGCCTACCCCTGCGCAAAGGATATCGGTGGAGGCCACGCAACCCACCCGTCCCCTTTGGCGACCAAGGCATGGCCGCCACCGCCGACTGGCAGTGGCAGCGGCCGAAGGAAGAGGGCCCGAGGGCGGCCTTCTAGGGTTTGGAGGAGTACGCCCTGGAGTCGCCTCGCGCGAGCGACCCGGGGGCGGAGCCTTTTCTGTTTCAGCTCAGTATATTAATGTATTTTATGGAGTATCAAATTTGGTCCAGGCAGTTTCTCGGCAAAGAGAAATTTAATTTTCAACTGGAAAGTAAATGATGTCTGCCGGATTGTTAGTTTTTTATTTATTTATCTGTACTCCGTTGTTAGTTGGACGCATATGAAGCTGGACCATTTTTTATTTGCCTGGTTCAGTCTTGGTATGCCGGAAGTACTCAGTTATTAGTTGAACGCGTATGAAGCTGGACCTTTTTTTATTTGCCTGACGGGGCGATGGTATCATATGGGTTCAGTCTTTGGTACGCGCCCACGTCCTCGTCGTTGGCGCTGCCGGCCGCCGCGTGCTCGCACGGTCCCCGCCGCAGCGCGCAGCGCCGTGACAGGAAGCTCCAGCCGGAGCCCTTGTAGAAGCAGTACACGATGTCGATGGAGAAGTGGCCCGGAACGGCGGCACCCGCGGCCTAGAGCAGAAGAGGAGCAGCTTCGCCCGCGCAAGCCACCCGTCGACGACGGACCTGATCTGACTGGTTAGGAATTGGATGGTAAACCGGCAGGTTGTACTAATTGACAGAGTCGTGGGAGGCGTGTCTTCGTAGTCAGCAACAAGATGACCCTGGTCCTGAGTTCCGGCGGCAACGAAATGACGCTCGACGAAGGAAAACCCTAGGCGGCTGTCGGGCCAGTGGAAACCAGTGTGTCACGACCCATCTACTACTGGGTCCTAACAACAAGGCAGCTACTGTACCTTGGAAAGGCCCCCTCGCGGAGCCCAACACTTCACGAGGAGCGACCCTCGCGGAGCCGCAAGAGGTGCACCCTTCATGAGGGCCCCTCACGGAGCACCATCTCCTGAAGCCCTTCACGAGAGGAAGGCACCCACGATGAGACCAGCACGCTAGCGTCTAAGTCCTAGATGATGCGCGACATCTACACATCTGCGGGACCACTCCTCCTTTGGTGTATGGAGAACATGAAGGGTGCAGTACCAGAGAGAGGAGGGCAACAACGACGTGATCAACGGTGCCCTGCCATACATGGACCAGGTCCATGGTCAAAAGTAGCTTTAGCGCACCTGCCCACTCTGTTGTCGCCATGTGGCAACCCTTACCGCCAAAATAATTCGAGAACAGGACTAGGGCGCCTATAACATAGGTAGTGTGGAAACCTAGCAAGGGGATACAATCCTTCTCCTATCTCAAGAAACCCTAGCTTCTTCCAGATGGCAACTTTAGATCTGATCGCCTGATCAGCCTCCCTTGTACTATAACCTCGCCAAGCAGTATAATCAATCCATACATGTAGGAGTAGGTTTTACACTGCACGGTGGACTAAACCTGGGTAAACTCCTTGTGGCCCTCTATCATGCCCGTTTGCTTGTCCCTCGTCGAGGTCACCGAGGGTTCGAAGTTCGCGCGTTCAGCCCCCTGTGTTCGATTCATCCTACTCGAGAGGTATCCTAGTTCGTTTGCCGGGACAGATCTCTGACATTTTGCATGTCAGGTAGGGGACTAAGGCGCGTCTTCCACTCCTTCATCGACATGGTCGATGTGACTCGTAGGGAGCGTAATTACCGCCGCGCCGCCAGGGCGGAGGCCAAACCCAACACCAACGTTCTTCGCACTCGCGACGGCACTCTCCAGCAGGAGCGCGGGTCCTGAGACGAGGATGCGCACTCTCCGTCCCCTAGAGGCAGCCACGACTCTCTAGCACTCACACCGCGTCCGTCTCCAGGAGCACGTGCCACGGCCATCCTACGCCAGAGGCCGCTCTACTCATGGCGCAGGAGCTGTTGCGCTACGGGCCCAACAAGGATGGCCACGACACGTGGCTTCAGCATGTCACCGAGCTCGTCAACACCGCTAGCGCTACACCGGTGTTGTCCCGCTCTGTGATGCCTCCACCGTCGCAAATCTCGCGCGTAGGGAAGGTCGCTCACGGAGCACCACCTCCACCACAACCGCCACCGGCGGAAACGCTAGGAAAAACCATGGCACGCGCGGGCCGGGAGGAGCCCCACCCTGCTCTGATGCAGCTTCATCACCGCATGTCGGCCCCAACCCTGGCCCGCCCAGCTGCCAGATCATTCACCGGTCTCCGAAGGATGCGTGCGTGTCCATCGAGCGCTAGCACATATGCCTGCAGAACACCATCGCGGAAGCCACCGTAGCGGGCAACTACAACTGCGCTACCCTCTCCAGTGGCACCCCTCATACAGTGGCGGCTACCTCGCCTTCACCAAGGAGTTGTGCATCGTGGTGTAGCCCATCAAGTTCAAGACGGATCTGCTTATGCGCTACGACGACAAGGAAAACCCTGCCGAGTTCCTGCAACTCTACACCATGGGCATCCAGGCTACAGGTGGTGATGACAAGGTCATGGCCAATTGGTTCCCCATGGCCCTCAAGGACTCAGCCCGCACCTGGCTGATGAACAATCTCCCCGGGGAATCCATCTCCTCGTGGGTAGATCTCTATGAAAATTTTGTCACCAACTTCAAGGGCACGTACAAGCTCCCCCTCATGCTCAATGACCTCTGTAGCGTGCACCAGCAGCCCAGTGAGACGCTCCGCAAGTACATCCAGTGCTTCAGCTAGATCCGCGACAAGATCCCATGGATCACCGACGTGTCCATCATCTCCACCTTCTCAGCGGGCATCACCGACACCAAGATGCTCGAGAAGCTCGTCATAAACGACGATCTCACCTCGGCGGTAAAGCTCTTCGAGATGGCTGCTAGATGCACCAAGGCCGAGGAAGGTCGCTTGTTCAAGCACATTGACCCAGACACGGCCGCAACTTTCGCGCCCGCCAAGAGCAAGAACAAGGACGTCAAGCACAAGACTCAAGCCATCCTTGCGG
The DNA here is from genome assembly GCA_916181665.1 of Avena sativa. Taxonomy (NCBI): domain Eukaryota; kingdom Viridiplantae; phylum Streptophyta; class Magnoliopsida; order Poales; family Poaceae; genus Avena; species Avena sativa. The sequence goes on along the minus strand of OV702295.1, from coordinate 448,296,389 downwards.
CAAAACCTGAGCAGAAGCACCACCATGACTGTGGCGACGCGAAGCAGGACGACCGTCCCTACTACGTCTTCCACGACATGCACTCGCACAACACCGAGAACTTCTTCGAGCTCAAGAAGCTTCACGACGACCGCGGCAACCAAAGTAAGCGTGGCAACGACTACGCCCAAGGTCACGGAGGTGGTCGCAACAGAGGCTGTTGGAACAACCGCGGCAATGGAAACAACAAAAACTACCAACCGAACCACCAGGCTAACGCTGCCTAGTAGCATCTCACCGAGGGAAACAACAACCTCCCGAGGAAGAAGCTGGGGGATACCAGGAGCCATGAAGGATGGCGTGCATCCTCGGTGGGGCTCAGGCCCCCATCTCCAACCTTTAGGTCAAGAAGCTCACCCGCGAGATAGGCGATGTACTTCCCGCAGTTGACTCCCCGAAGCTCAAGTGGTCGCAAATCCTCATTGCCTTTGATGTTGGTGACCACCCCAAGTCCACCAAGACTGTGGGCACCATCCCTCAGGTGTGCACCCCCACCATCAACAACATCATCATCACCAAGACGCTCATCGATGGAGGCGCTGACCTCAACGTCATCTTCGTGGAAACTTTCGAGAAGCTGCGCAAGTGCCCTACGAGCGCTTGATGCCCACAGGGCCCTTCTCGGGAGTGACCGAAGGAACCACGATGCCCCTGGGGCATGTGCATCTCCTTGTCACATTCATGAATCGTGAGAACTATCACACCAAGCACATTGACTTCGATGTCGCCAGTGTGTCCTTGGCCTACAATGCAATCCTTGGCTACCCCACACTTGCTAATTTCATGGCGGTCACTCGCCATGCCTATAACACCGTCAAGCTTGTTGGGTTACAGCGGCACCATCACCGTCTGTAGCAATGAGAAGGACGTCATGCGCTCCATTGATCATGTCTACAAGGTCGCCGCTTCCACCCACCCTGTTGACGAGGACGTCGCCAAGCTCCCCGCGAAGAAGAAGCAGTTGTTCTCCCAGGAGCGTGCCACAACCAAGAAAGTGCCACTGGACCCCAGCGGCTCGGAGGCTACCGTCACCATCAGTGGAAACCTTCCTACCAAATAGGAAGGCACACTCAATGCCTTCCCGTGGGAAAATGCTGACATGTTTACTTGGACGTCGTTAGATATGCCTGGCGTACCCAGGGAGGTGATCGAGCACCACTTGGCAGTGTGTCCCACCGTGTGCCCTGTGAAGTGATATCTCAAAATATATTCGAGCTCGCTGGGGAACCCCAAGAGGAAGGTATAATGAGAACAGCAGCAAGTTTTCCCTCAGTTATAAAACCAAGGTTATCGAACCAGTAAGAGCAAGGAAACACCTCCAAGGTGTTGTTTCCAACTTGGAATCCTACACAACACAACCACAGAACTTTGCTCCCAACTTACAGTGAGGTTGTCAATCTCACCGGTTTTGCTAAAAACAAAGGATTAAACGTATTGTGTGGAAGATAGTAATTTCTTGCAGAAAGTAAACAGAAAACAGTAAATAGTAGATTGTAGATTGATGGTAAAAGAAAGGACTGGGGTCCATAGTTCACTAGTGGTGATTCTCCTTAAGATAGATGACATGTTGGGTGAACAAATTACAGCAGGGCAATCGATAGACATCGAGAAAGCATACATGCATATACTAATCATCTTGACTCCTATGAGATTTGATTGGGCATTACAACATTATACATAGACCGTAATCCAACTGCATCTATGACTAATAATCCACCTTCAGGTTATCATCCGAACCCCCTCCAGTATTAAGTTGCAAGCAACAGTTAATTGCTTTAAGCATTGTGTGTAAATTAAACAATATGATTGTTCTATGAACAAAGGATTGTTGTTTTCTCCCTAGTAGCAATAGCACATCTAGTACCTTAGAGATTTCTGTCACTTCCCAAGATTACTAGAGGCATGAACCCACTATCGAGCATAAACACTCCCTCTTGGAGTTGCTAGCATCTACTCGTCCAAGATAGCTACTAACAACGGAGAGCATGCAAGATCACAAATAGCAAAGACATGATAGAATCAATAATCAATCTGAAATAGCATCTCAATATCCATCGGATCCCCGCAAACACAACATGTATGATTACAAATAGATGATCTTGATCATGGACGGAGCTCACAAGATCTAAACATGGTAGCACAAAGGAGAAGAACCAACCATCTAGCTACTACATGGACCCGTAGTCTAGGGATGAACTACTCACGCATCACACCAGAGGCAGTCATGGTGATGAAGAAGGCCTCCAGGGTGAATTCTCCCCTCCGACAGGGTGCCGGGAAGAGCTTCAAATCCCTATCGATCTAGGGATGGAGATGACGTTGGCTACAGACTCTTTCGTGGAATTTTGATCGGGTCATTAGGGTTTCTATATCGGAGGCTTCTTATAGGAGAAAGGGGAGGCCGAGGGGTGCCCGAGGCGACCACACCACCCCCTGGTGTGGGCTAGGCCTGGCGGCGCAGCCAGGTGGTGTGGCAGCCCCCTGGCCCCTCTCCGTCTCATCTTCTGGCTCCGTGTTCCCCTCGGTGAAATATTGACTTTGGCTTTTGTCCCGTCCAATTCCGAGAATATTCATTTTCTGACTTTCCTGGAACCAAAAACAGCAGAAAACATGCAATTGGCACTGTGGCATCTTGTTAATAGGTTAGTCCAAGAAAGTGTATAAAAATAATCCAAAGTGTGGAAAAAACATAAGAAAGTAGATATAAAACAAGCATGCAACATCAAAAATTATAGATACGTCTGCAACGTATCAACATCCCCAAGTTTAACTCCTGCTCATCCTCGAGTAGGTAAGTGATAAAAAGAAAGAATAATTTTTGAGGTGACATGCACCATCACAAACTTGATCAAAGTATTTGTAAAACATTGATAACTAGGATCATAGTACTTTAACATAGCATGAAAGATATAGTTCTAATAATAAGACATAGCAACCATGTTGTAACATGAAAAGGCACAAACAAAAGATTCATGAATAACAATGCTTTGCAAGACGTTTGTTTGTTTCACATATAGAAAGCATAATGAGAATAGTATTAAGCTTGTCCCTTTTAGAGTAGCAAAACATAAATGCATAGGACACCTTCAAAGTTCATAAGGGTGACTAAATACAAATAGTTTAAGAACAAGCAATATCAAAGTTATGCATCAATCAACAAGTCTTGGGACAATGAACATTAAACTAAGAATGGCCACTATGCTCTCTCAATAGGTGCATAAAGATATAAGATGGAGACTCAACATAAAAGTAAAAGAAAGGCCTTCATAGAAGGAAGCAGGGATTCAAGTCTCATAAAGAGCTTCCAAAAATTATGGTACTTATTAGCTTTCAGCTCTCATTGCCCATATCATAAGCATCTTGAAGTGATTAAGGTTAAAGTGAAAAAAGTATGGAGTATATGCTTGACAAAGTATAAGTTGGCAATCTCATGTCCCTTGAATACGAGGGCCGCTCCTCATGCTACTCAAGTTTAGTTACCGGTTAGTTCTTGTCATAGTAAGTACATGTGTATCATAGAGAACCGCCAACGGGGTACCCCTTGCCCGATGATACGGAAGAATTCCCATATCAAAATGACAAGGCAAGCAGACAATAAGCATCTCAGCAAACTTCTTATTTACCATGGGAAAATGGTGTTTTTCTCTCTTTCCTCTTTTCTCGTCTCTTTTTTTCTTTTTTTTCTCAATCTCTATCTCCTTTTTATAATAAGAATGCTTCATAGATTGCTCATTATGGTTATGCTGCAAGTTTCCACCATGATTAGGCATGGATTAGACCAGCGGCCCAGGCGTTTCTCTAACACACATACATAACTCCATGGACTTACAAGCTCCCCTTTCATTTCGCACCGACGACATCCATAAACAAAAGAGCATGATATCAACTGGGTACAATGTACAAGTGCAATGTTGAAAGCGTTCCCCATGATAGCATGGTTCTGCTAATTCCCAACGTATAAGTGCAAGCATATACAACATAGATGACACAATGGTTCAAGTTTATTAGGGGCAAGAAAAGTAAAGTGTGCCATCAAGTTCGTGAGAGCTTTAATCACTAATTTTCTCATAACAAGTTTAATTTGGAAGGTAGATAAAAACATGAATATACTTGGAATAGCAAATGCTAATAGGTAGGTATGGTGGACTCTTTGGAATAACTTGGTTTTATTTCGAGTTGGATGCATGAGTGGAACTCATACTTGGTTATGGAGGCTAGCAAAAGACTGGGAGCGACCAACTAAGAGAGCAATAATGGCCATAATCATGCAAAGCGATAAAACATTATTAATTAAAGCATAAAGTGATATTACAAGACGAAAACTAAAGGATCATAGAGGCTATGGTGACTTGGGATAGTCTTAACATGGTGTGAGCATGCGCCAAGTCAGCCCAAATAAATCATCAAGGGAGAATACCATAATATTATGCTTTAATATGCTAAAACACGCATGATTCTTTCAAGGCACATTAAGCAATCTCAATTGTTTATAACATTTCATGCTACAGCAAAAATCACTAAGCATTAAGCCAAAATAATATCAAGCATGACATGATAAAGTCTAAGTCACAGTCAAAAACAAGCTCCTTTTTACCACTTAAGCATGAACTTTCCTACTCTTTTCTAATCCAAACCAATCTTATTTGAAAACTAATGCATGAATGAGGGGGTCCAACCAATTTATTCAAGCAAACTAAGCAAACCAAGCAAACGAAAACCAAAAACAAAAATGAAGACGCTCCAAGAACAACACAACTGTGCATGAAACAATAAAAATGAAGTGTTTGGAAGAAACCTGAGATTTTTATTGATGAAAAAGGGGATGCCTTGGGCATCCCCAAGATTTTACGCTTGTACTTCTTGAATATTTCTTGGGGTGACACGGGGTGGCATCCCCAAGCTTGAGCTTTTGTCCATTCTTCATCTCATTACATCATTCTTCCCTTACACCTGAAATTTTTCCTTCATACAAAACTTCACACAATCTTCATTAGCTACATTAGTGTACTCAAGATAATAAGTATTTTGGTTCAGTTCCAACACAAGTAAAACTTCCATTAAAACACAAGATACTGTAGCACTTCCCTCAAAAAAGCTCAATTTCCCCAAAAAGAACCCAAAAAGGAATCAACAAGAAGCAAATGCAAATAATGGCAGAAATCTGTCAAAACAGACCAGCTGGTAGAAACCGATTTTTTCGAAGACCTTATGTTGCTCAAATAGAAAAGTGTTAAACTAACGAAAGTTGGATAACAACCTGGGGCAGAAGCACAAAACATTACAGCTCAAACCGATGTACAGAGATTTTTCACGAATGTTTACAGCAAAGCACAGAAATCTATTTCAGGGTAGCAACTTTCCCAAGCATTACTTCTCTCTCATTAGAGGTTACTCTTGGCACAAAAACCACACAAAAATGATAAGGAGAGGTTATTACTGAAGCAATAACTTCCAAGACTCAATTAAAACTTTTGGGTTATCTCCCAATAAGTACTTTTCTTTAACGCCTTTAAGTTAGGCATAAGAAGCAAGAAAAGAATCAAGTATTCTCAAATGAAGAAGCATTAACAGAAAATTTTGTTTTAATAGGAGAGGCAAAAGTAATCTTCTCTCTCTTCTTAGGGAAGTGTTCTATACCTTTCTTGAGTGGGAGTTGATATTTAATGGTGCCTTCTTGCATATCAATAATGGCACCAACAGTTCTAAGAAAAGGTCTTCCCAAAGTAATAGGACAAGAAGCATTGCATTCAACATCCAAAACATAGAAATCAACGGGTACATAGGCATTGTTAACCATAATAAGAACATCATTAATACTCCCCATGAGTTTATTTTTAGCATTATCATCAAGTGGGACATTTAAATAACAATCTTCCAATGGTGGCAAATCAAGCATTTCATAAATCTTTCTAGGCATAATAGAAATACTACTATTAAGATCACATAAATCTTTGAGATCAAAATCATTCACTTTCACATTAATGATGGGTTCCCAACCATCTTCTAATTTCATAGGAATAGAAGCTTTATATTTCATCTTTTCTTCTTTAATTTTATGAGAGCATCAGTAATGTGTTTTGTAAAGGCTATATTGTAGCAGTAGCATTAGGACTTTTAGCAAGCTTTTGTAGGAACATAATTACTTCAGAGATATTGCAACCATCAGGATCAAAATCATAATTATCATCTACAGTAGTAGAGCTATTGTTTCCCATATTTCGAAGAATTTTAGCATTTTTATTAGAAAGGGTTCCATTGGGTTTACTAGCTTTAACATTAGTGGTAGTGATAATAGAAATACTAATATTTCTAGCAATTTCATCTTCTCTTTCCCACTTAGCATGCAATTTAGCTAATAGTCTAACATTTTCATCAATTCTAACTTGTATGGCATTAGTAGCAGCAAAAGGGTTTTCAATAGTTTCAGATTTAGCAGCCATTTTATTCAAAGAAGATTGTGCTTCAGACAATGATGCTATATTTCTTTCAGCATTAGAAAGTTTTTCCTCAATAGTTTTATTGAAAGCAGTTTGTTTAATAATGAAATATTTAAGCATAACTTCAAGTTCAGAGGGTGCACTCCTATTATTGTTCTAGGAGTTTCCATAAGCATTACCATTATTGGGAGGATATGGCCTATAATTATTATTAAAATTATTTCTGTAGGCATTGTTGCTAAAATTATTATTTCTTATAAAGTTCACCTCAACTTGCTCTTCTTGAGCAACCAAAGAAGCTAAGGGGACATGATTTGGATCAATATGAGCTTTCCCATTAACAAGCATATACATAATAACATCAATTTTATCACTCAAGGAAGAGGTCTCTTCAATAGAATTTACCTTCTTACCTTGTGGAGCTCTTTCAGTGTGCCATTCAGAATAGTTAACTATCATATTATCCAGAAGCTTTGTTGCAGCACCAAAAGTAATGGTCATAAAGGTACCTCCAGCAGCAGAATCCAACAGATTTCTTGAAGAATAATTCAGTCATGCATAAAAGGTTTGGATAATCATCCAAGCAGTCAGTCCATGAGTGGGATAATTCTTTACCAAAGATTTCATTCTTTCCCAAGCTTGAGCAAGATGTTCATTATCAGATTGTTTGAATTTCATTATTTCACTTCTCATAGATATAATCTTAGCAAGAGGATAGTATTTTCCAATGAAAGCATCTTTGCATTTAGTCCAAGAATCAATACTATTTCTAGTTAGGGATTGCAACCATTCTTTACCTTTTCCTCTCAAAGAGAAAGGAAACAATTTAAGCTTAATAATATCTCCAACTATATCCCTATGTTTTTGCATCTCACAAATTTCAATAAAGTTATTAAGATGAGCAGCAGCATCTTCAGTACCAATACCAGAAAATTGTTCTCTCATAATAAGATTGAGTAAAGCAGGTTTAATTTCAAAGAAAGTAGCTTCAAGAACAGGTGGAGCAATAGGTGTGCACATGAAATCATTGTTGTTGGTGCTAGTGAAGTCACACAACTTACTGTTTTCAAGAGTAGTCATTTTTTTGTGTTTTTAATATGAAGAAGCAAACTAGTACAACTTTTTGTGTGTGTTTTTGATAAAGAAACAAGCAAACAAATAAGAAATAAACTAAGCAAAACAAATAAAACAAAGTAAAGAGATTGGTTATGAGGGACTCCCCTTGTGAAGATGTCCTTGACTCCCCGGCAATGGCGCCAGAAAAATAGCTTGATGGCTCAAAATATATTCGAGCTCGTTGGGGAACCCGAAGAGGAAGGTATGATGAGCACATCAGCAAGTTTTCCCTCAGTTATGAAACCAAGGTTATCGAACCAGTAGGATCAAGGAAACACCTCCAAGGTGTTGTTTCCAACTTGGAATCCTGCACAACATAACCACAGAACTTTGCCCCCAACTTACAGTGAGGTTGTCAATCTCACCAGTTTTGCTGAATACAAAGGATTAAACGTATTGTGTGGAAGATAGTAATTGCTTGCAGAAAGTAAACAGAAAACGGTAAATAGTAGATTGTAGATTGATGGTAAAAGAAAGGACCGGGGTCCATAGTTCACTAGTGGTGATTCTCCTTAAGATAGATGACATGTTGGGTGACCAAATTACAGCGGGGCAATCGATAGACATCGAGAAAGCATACATGCATATACTAATCATCTTGAGTCCTATGAGATTTGATTGGGCATTACAACATTATACATAGACCATAATCCAACTACATCTATGACTAATAATCCATCTTTAGGTTATCATCCGAACCCCCTCCAGTATTAAGTTGCAAGCAAAAGATAATTGCATTAAGCATTGTGTGTAAAGTAAACAATACGATTGTTCTATGAACAAAGGATTGTTGTTTTCTCCCTAGTAGCAATAACACATCTAGTACCTTAGAGATTTCTGTCACTTCCCCAGATTACTAGAGGCATGAACCCACTATCGAGCATAAATACTCCCTCTTGTAGTTGCTAGCATCTTGTCGGCTGATACATTGCAAATGTATCTATAATTTTTGATGTTCCATGCTTGGTTTTATGTACTTTCTTGTGTTTTGTCCACACTTTGGAGTACTTTTCATATGATTTCTTGGACTAACCTATTAACAAGAGCCACAGTGCCAGCTGCCTGTTTTCTGCTGTTATTGGTTCCAGGAAAGTCAGAAAATGAATATTCTCATAATTGGACGGGACAAAAGCCGAAGTCATTATTTTACCGAGGGACACCTAGAGACAGAATACGAGACGGAGAGGGGCTGGGGCCCAGCCACACCACCTGGCCGCATAGCCAGGCCTGGCCCGTGCCAGGGGGTGGTCTGGCCGCCCCAGGCACCCCCTCGGCCTCTCCTTCCGCCTATATATTGCCTCTGATACGGAAACCCTAAGTACCCGATCAAAAATCCACGAACGAGTCTGTAGCCGCCGTCATCTCTATCCCTAGATCGGGAGGGATCTGAAGCTCTTCCCGGCACCCTGCCAGAGAGGGGATTTCACCCCGGAGGCCTTCTTCATCATCATGCAAGCCTCCGGTGTGATGCGTGAGTAGTTCATCTCTGGACTACGGGTCCATGTAGTAGCTAGATGGCTGGTTCTCCTCCTTTGTGCTATCATGTTTAGATCTTGTGAGCTCCGTTCATGATCAAGATCATCTATTTGTAATTCTGCATGTTGTGTTTGCACGGATCCGATGGATATTGAGATGCTATTTCAGATTGATTATTGATTCTATCATGTCTTTGTTATTTGTGATCTTGCATGTTTTCCTTTGTTAGTAGCTATCTTGGCCAAGTAGATGCTAGCAACTCCAACAGTTAGTATTTATGCTCGATAGTGGATTCATGCCTCTGGTAATCTTGGGAAGTGACATAAATCTCTAAGGTACTAGATGTGATGTTGCTACTAGGGAGAAAACAACAATCCTTTGTTCATAGAACAATCGTATTGTTTACTTTACACGCAATTCGTAATACAATTATCCATTGCTTGCAACTTAATACTGGAGGGGGTTCGGATGATAACCTGAAGGTGGATTATTAGTCATAGATGCAGTTGGATGGCGGTCTATGTATAATGTTGTAATGCCCAATCAAGTCTCAAAGGAGTCAAGATGATTAGTATATGCTTGTATGCTTTCTCGATGTTTGTCAATTGCCCCGCTGTAATTTGTTCACCTAGCATGTTATCTATCTGAAGGAGAGCCACCTCTAGTGAACTATGGACCCCGGTCCTTTCTTTTACAATCAATCACAAACTTTTTACTGCTTTGTGTTTACTTTCTGCAAACTATTACTTCCTTCCATTCGATACGTTTAACCCTTTGTTTTCAGCAAAACCGGTGAGATTGACAACCTCATCGCAAGTTGGGGACAGAGTTCTGTGGTTGTGTTGTGCAGGTCTCCACGTTGCTGCTGGCACCGGTAGTGCGCCCTGCCAACGTTCAGCTAGCAACACCTTTGGGGTGTTTCCTTGCTCCTACTGGATTGATAACCTTGTTTCGTACTGAGGGAAAACTTGCTACTATGCTCATCATACCTTCCTCTTGGGGTTCCCCAACGAGCTCGATATATTTTGGGCCATCATCGGCCAAGATAGCTACTAACAACGGAGAGCATGCAAGATCACAAATAACAAAGACATAATAGAATCAATAATCAATTTGAAATAGCATCTCAATATCCATCGGATCCCCGCAAACACAACATGTATGATTACAAATAGATGATCTTGATCATGAACGGATCTCACAAGATCTAAACATGGTAGCACAAAGGAGAAGAACCAACCATCTAGCTACTACATGGACCCGTAGTCTAGGGATGAACTACTCACGCATCACACCGGAGGCGGTCATGGTGATGAAGAAGGCCTCCAGGATGAATTCTCCCCTCCGGCAGGGTGCCGGGAAGAGCTTTAGATCCCTACCGATCTAGGTATGGAGATGACGGCGGCTACAGACTCTTTCGTGGAATTTTGATCGGGTCCTTAGGGTTTCTGTATCGGAGGCTTCTTATAGGCGAAAGGGGAGGCCGAGGGGGTGCCCGAGGCAGCCGCACCACCCCTGGCGCGGGCCAGGCCTGGCCGTGCGGCCAGGTGGTGTGGCCGGCCCCTGGCCCCTCTCCGTCTCGTCTTTTGGCTCTATGTTCCCCTCGGCGAAATATTGACTTTGGCTTTTGTCCCGTCCAATTCCGAGAATATTCATTTTCTGACTTTCCTGGAACCAAAAACAGCAGAAAATAGCAACTGGCACTGTGACATCTTGTTAATAGGTTAGTCCAGGAAAGTGTATAAAAATACTCCAAAGTGTGGACAAAACATAAGAAAGTAGATATAAAATAAGCATGGAACATCAAAAATTATAGATACGTTTGCAATGTATCATGAAGCAAAACGTGTGTCACATGGCACCAGATAAGAAAAACTTCATCGTTCAAGAAGTCAAGAAGCTCAAGAAGGTCGATATCATCTGTGAGGTTGAGCACACAGAGTGGCTCGCCAACACCGTGGTGGTTCCCAAGGTCACCGGCGGAGGGCGCCTATGCATCGACTACACCGACCTCAATAAGGCCTGCCCCAAGGACCCATACCCATTGTCGTGAATCAACCATATCGTGGATTCCACGACGGTTTGTGACCTCCTTTGCTTCTTGGATGCCTTCTCGGGCTACAACCAAATCAAGGAGGATGAGTAGAAGACAATGTTCATCACCCCCTACGATGTGTTCTGCTACAAGTGCATGCCCTTCGGCCTCAAGAATACAGGAGCTACCTTCCAGAGGCTCCTGCGCATGACCCTTGGCGAGCAGATGTAAAAAATGCCGAGGTGTACATTGACGACATCATTGTCAAGACTCGCGAGGAACACGCACTCATAGCGGGTAGCCACCGCTCGTCGCCCATAGATCTTCCTCTGGCCGGAGCTGGTCTCGCCACCACCACGTGCATCGTTCAGCTCATGCTTTGCTTGCTCTTGGATGTTTGCGTAAGTTTATCTGTTTCGGTTGGTTGTGGTCCATGAATGCATGCATGTTTGGCTGATGTGTAGTCCACTTTGCCTCGGCCACTTGCTTCTGTTGAGAATATTAATACGTTGGCTATCGTCTTTCTATCAGTTTGGACTTTTGGAATAATTTTTTTTGCAGGAAACAACTAATATTAACGCAAGGATTTTACATAAAGGATCAATATAAAGATGAAAATTATAGCCCGGTCCTTTTGCAGGTCGATGTCGCCGGCGCGGAGCAAGACGTGCCAATGGCGCGCCGCCGCTGCATCTCCACTCGTACCTTGGATGAGAAGATGTCCCCATGCGGACGGGAAGTCGTCGAGCCTCGAACTCCGGAGAGCCTCCATCCTCCTCCGACGGCAGCACCGCCTTGCATCAACAACAGCAGCTTCGTCTTCGTCGCCTGGATCCACCGCCTCGAGATCCAGTGGGAGAAGTGACGCACATGGCGGCCCAAGAGGACCGCGAGCGCGGGAAAGGAAGCGCACCGCCGTGGAACTCCACCGAGCTCCACCGCCGGAGAAGGCCAGCGCCACCTGCAAAAACAACACTGACCGCGCCGCCCACTCCGAGACGCCGGCGGCTAGATCCCAAACAACTCCTACACTATGTACACGCGGGACTTGAGGTTCCCCCATCCTCCCGCCGCCGGAGCGGCCGGCAGAGGAAGGGGGGACCGGCGATTCACCGGTGAGGTGGATTTGCCAGGGTTCACAAATTTTGCCCTCACTGTAGCGGGGAGGGGAAAGCGTCCAAGGTCGCTGAATTCACGACAATGCAATATTGAATTGTTACCCTAGTCAATTTTTAAAAATAAATATATGCGCACACCCGAATCCTCGTTTTAGACCCGTAAAGAGAAAAGAAGAGGAGTATTGCAACAATTCAATAGCTTCCCTGATGAAGCAGATAAAATACCGGCGCCCTGGTTCTCGTTGGGTACCGGCCCTGGTCCTCCCGTGCACGCTCTGATCTGGTCTGTACAGTGCCAGAACAAGTCGGAAGTAGTTTTGTGACGTGTTTGCTCGCTCAGACCATTATTTCTCATTTTTCTACTTGGCCCATCCCATCGAAATTTGGGTTTGGGCCAACTTTAGCATGTTCATGAGAAGTGGTAGATGAAGAAAAAAAAGGCATGGCCTTTGGATACGCTTGGCATTGGAGTGTTATGTGCTTAACTATCATGTTTTTTTTTCTTAATCCCTTCTATTCTACCTAACTGTGCCTCCATTCCAGATAATGTCTAGATGAAAAAGTTGCTTCTAGATGTCCATTCCTACAAACAATTTGTGATTTCGCCAAGTGTTTGAAACTCTATGTCGTGTTTTTTTTGACAAATTTTACCAAATTCATCGTGCACACAGTCAACCATTTGTAATTTCCTTTGAAGAAAAGCTTCAATTCATAGTTTCACACGACTTTCATGTTCTAAGCTTTCTGTTTTGATATTTGTAACGTACATTGTATTAGGACATGTTAGATCTACTCACTTATGAATGTTAAAAATAAAAACATACAACACGAAAGTTGTGTAAAACGGTGAGGCAAAACTATACCTTGAAAGAAATTTCAAACGGTCGGCCGTGTACGACGAATTTGAGAAAATTCGTCTGAAATACGAATAAGTATGAACACGAAATAGAACCTAAAAAGTTAATGAAACTAAGAACTGGTCGTTGGAATGAAATCACAACGTTTATACGCATCTTTTTCATGTATAATTTACTTTGAATCAGTGTATGGAATAAAATCACAACGTTTATATGCATCTTTTTCATGTATAATTTATTTTGAATCCGTGTATTGTTATGTAGATCAGAAGGGATTAAGTTATGTTAAATAAGCAAGGTTAGCTACTTTGTTGCACCAATGGAGCCAAAGTTCCCGTGAAACTGCTCGATTTCAACATTTTCAGCGGGCCAATTTTTTGGCTGCTTTAACACTCATGAGCGAGAAACGGATAAGACCTAGTAAAATAAACGGGTTTATTTCTTCCGCCAGATGCGAGAAAGACCTCCGTGGTCAAGCAAACACGCCCTATGATTACAGAGGGATGAGAAGGCGGATCACACCTTCAATTTGCAGCTCAAGTTTGAATTAAGACTGAATTCGGTGTTCACCTGAACCTAGAAATCGTTCATCATTTCCTGGCAATGGCTCCTTCAGTGCTTGTCCGATGCGCCTGATGTTCATGTCACCGTTTTTACAGTCAGATTTTGACATATTTGGGAAGGCTAGAAACAATGTAAGAATGGGAAAAAGATGATGAATCCATGTGTGTTGTGGAGCAAATTAATGACCGTGTGGATATGATTATACTATGCAGCAGTTTTTTCAAGTCCAAAAATCTCTTTTCTGGCAGCTAGCAGATGGTATTTCGTCAGAGTTGACAGTCCAGAATTGGCTGATGTTTATGGCAGTTCAGCATGCACTTTCGTCTGCTCTTGAAGTCAGGTATGGCAAGGTTGTCTTAACGTCTGATTGCTCAAAACAATGGCAACACACCAATGACCTTAAGGCCATATCCCTAGATGAAGGACCAGCGAAACTTCAGAACTCAGAGCAGCTAGTCTCAAAACAATGGCAAATACAGCAATGACCTTGAGACCATAACCCTTGATAAACAAGGATCAGAGGAACTTCAGAATTCAGAACAGCAGTAATAATGCGCATGCACAGCCCAAAAGTTTTTTGTCCTCTGCTGCTCGAGCGTTCTGTTCTGTGTGTTTATATGATGCGGTTCCGAGTTCCAGGAAGAGATATCAGGGCTCAGGAAGAAAACGAAGCAATCGCATCCATCTCTTCTTGCAGCAGCAGCGCTTCGATGAAGACGTCCAGGCTCTCCCCCCCCATGACGTCCTCAATGGCGTGGTGCGTGACCCCGACAAGATGATCCGTGACACGTCCTTGTGGAAAGTTGTATGTTTTGATGCGCTCAGACCTGTCGCCACTTCCAATCTGCAAACAAGAATTAGGGCTTAGGGTTCCCATCATCACATTGATAATGCCGAGCTGAATAAATACTGATGTACCTGCTCTGATCGGAGCTTCGATCGGTCAGTGTGGAGTCTATGCCTCTCCAGTTCATACAGTCTTGCCCGGAGAACTTTGAGAGCCTTGGCCTTGTTCTACAGAGAGTTAAATAACACATTAATGGACCAGACTCGTTATCAACATGGATTCATGTAAATGAGATGTGGACACAATTCAATGGAAGTGATGAATTTTTTTTATGCTAATGTCATCAAAGCTACGAGCAGAAAAGCCAATAAAGATGAGTTGAAGTCCCAATGAATGTCATGGCAAACACAAGAATGAAAATGTAGAACTAAGCCATCTAAAACATAAAGTTTTTCTGATTATGAAAATGTAGAACTGAGCCATCTAAAACATAAGTTTTTCTGATTTCAAAGGGAAAACTACAGCAAAGGCAGTATATTAGTGTGTGCATATTGAGCAACCTGATGCTGCGATCTCTCGTCTTGTATTGCAACCACTGTTCCGGTTGGAACATGAGTTATCCTAACAGCACTGTCAGTCGTATTGACAGACTGACCTCCAGAGCCACCTGATCGGTAGGTATCAATTCTCAAGTCCTCATTACGCAGTTGGACATCAACCTGCACTTGCAGAAGCGATTTTTAGAACCACCAGTCATGCTACAAATTGCAGAGATGAAACGAAAACGACTTAAAGAGAAATAAGGAAATCGAAATGTTATATCCAATTCCAACCTCATCAGCCTGAGGAAGAACAGCAACTGATACAGCACTAGTGTGCACACGTCCGGATTTCTCAGTTACTGGGACTCGCTGCCATGAATCGGTCAAGTCAAATAACTGAAAAGAGCGAGTAGGCAATATGATGGATGCCAGAAAAATGACTCGTCATCATACCTGAACTCTATGAACACCACTCTCAAACTTAAGTTTCCCGTATGCTCCAGGACCTGAAATAGCCCCACTAGCTTCCTTTGTATCCACAGAAAAATGCAAGATAGTAAGGGATATATTCTATATGTCAAGTACAAAGATTTAAATAGCGCGCTATCTCGGCGCTGTAGCGTCACTATAGCGGATTCAGGGCACTCCCACTAAGGCTAAGCACATTTAACGCTAAATAGAACTGCCGCTAATAGATTGCTAAATCACGCTAAAAAGCTAAATTGTGCCAAAAATAGCTATATTTCTCCCGCCAGGCCTAAATAAATTCCCCGCTGAGAAACTTTTTTGAATTTTAAAGTTGGATCTAGTTATGTAATATGCACTTATGCACTCCTTCTATTGCTACAATCATCATGGTTGTTCAGTAGACATTTGTATCAGTGAATCATTGAATTTCTGGCCAAATTTTTCAGATGATATGAATATATGATGCCTGATTTTCCTAGAAGTTTCCTTGTTTTTGGGACAAACGCTAAATGGGTTTAGCGCCATTATAGGTTCACTAAAGCTTTTTTAGTGGCTTGAAAGTGCCGCTGCTAAGAAGCATAGCCCACTATTAAACTTTGGTAGAATATCTTGTATCTTGTAAAATAGCAACATTTACTCTATAATGATATAGTAGGGAAAAGCCAACAAAATTGTACCTTGTATCCTTTTACAGCAGATTCCATTATGTCAATAGCATCAAACTTCCACCCATTCTTTTGGGAATACTTCTCATACCTATAACATAGAAGAATCAAGTTATTAGTTAATATGATAGACCAGGGGTCACAGACAATTACAGCGGTGGAACATAAACATCCACCCGACATTCTGAATATATCCATAGCAAACAAGGAAGCCTCTTCTCCTCCAGTTCCTGCAACAGTACATTCATCATCAACCACTGTTGGCCCGGTGGAAACAAAATCAGACACAAGCAGACACCTATAAGGACAGATTACATTGATGGATGAACAGGGAAGGGTCTGCCATACCTGCTCGCACCTCCAATATACAGTCCCTCTCATCAGCTTCATCTTTCGGAAGCAACGTTCTGAACAACTCATGCTGCAGTCGCTTCTCCTCCTCAACAGCCTCAAGGAGCTCCTCGGCTGCCATTTCAAGCATGTCTTTCTCTTCCCCAGAGTTTGTCACCAACGATTTCAAACCCACTATTTCCTACAAACAATGAACAGCCTACTCACAACCTGTTATACCATAGGCCAAACATCACACCATCACCATGTAATGGGATTATCACCTTTTGCTTTGACCGCAGCTCCTTGATCAATTCCACAGTGCTCTCCAGCTTGTGGAACTCCTTGTTAGCCCTCGAGTACTCCTCGGGCGAGGCGGCTGGCTGACTTCATTAACAATGCACGCCCAAATCAAATCAAGATGACCGCACTACTTAGCGACGAACAGAAGTGTGCGAGGAGCATAAAGAGGAGGTTTTCCATCCGAAATTACCTGGTTGATTTGCTCCTGCAGGAATGCACTCCTCTGCTCTATCAGTTTCATTCTCTGCTCCATGATCTGCACCAGGTTTGCAGGCAGTTGCTGGCTCATGTCTGGCACAGGACGGGGAAAGGATAAATTATTGCTTGAATAAAATATTGAAAATGAACTAGATTTCCATTCCCTTCCCCAAACGAGAAAGGTTTCTCCTCTTGGAGCGGCGCAAATTCGTACTCAAAACCGGAGCTAGATAGAGAAAGGAGGAACGCGGGAGGTGCTCACCGCCGGTGGAGTAGGAGCGGGGAGTGGAAGGGCACCTCCATGCCGCCGGACGAGGTGCAGCGGCGGCATGTGGGAAGTGGCGGACCCGCCGGAGCGCGGCGAAGGCGACGCCGCCGCATCGCCGTAGCTGCTGCTGCATCGCGGTGGCTGGGAACCTAATGCTGCCTTTCTTTCTGGCCTGCTGGTCCTTTCGGGGTTTAGGCGTTCAGATTCCGCCTTCTACAGGTGTTTACATAGTTCCTGTAATCCGCCTCTCGCACGATTTGTGAATTTGTGTTTCCGCTTTCCAGGTGGAGTTACATAATTCTTTTCTCCACACACATATTGTTTGAAAACATATAATATCATTTTCGTTTTTTACCCAAATTGGAAACGAAACGGAAAACTTCGAAAACGAACACGAAATCGGAAATTATCGAAAATAAATATGGTACGGATACGGGACAGATACGATACGAAAACGGACATTGTCGAAATATAATAGTGGTACAATATCATGGTGTGTAAACTAAAAATAACGTATAACAGACAAAAAATATCTCACAACTTTAAAAAGCGACAATTAAATATAAATTAACACACATAATTCAACACTTTGACAAGCACATAAGTTCACATAATTAGTTTCACATCAACGCTAAGACACTCACTTGATTAGTATGTCGCCTGGGCCGGTTGCATGTATTACATAGACTCTTCATATATTCTATGGCTCAACAAGCACAAGAGAAATCACAGATGCAAAGTACTATCTCGTATATAAGCTTGACTAGTTATATTTCTGGAAAGTTTTCATATTTGTCTATCCGGAATTTCCTTACCGTTTTCATTTTCACCGGAAATCGCCCGACCGTTTTCTTTTCCGTTTTCATTTAAAATATTCGTTTCCGTTCCTTTTTCGCAAAATGCCATTTCTGTTTCTTTTTATCTCTCTATTTCCTTTTTCTTCAGAAACGGATGGAAAGTTTTCTTACCATTTTTAACCCTACTCATGCTAGTGATTTTTTTTCTTGGGGTGAGTGACCTTTTTGCCTTGGGGTGAGAGACTTGTTCTTTTGTGCTGTGTAAGGGGGCTCTCGTTAGAGCATGTCTAGTGAACCATGTAAAATACGTGAACTGTAGCAGATCATGTAAAATGCGTGAAACTGAAAAATAACCTAACCTAACTTTAATAGACACCTAGAGATGGTTTGGTCCGATATTTTTTCGAGCCCCGTGAATTCGACCCCCACACCCCTATATGCCCAGGTTGCGAGACCAATCCGAGGGTGTCCTGTATACACGTGGATATGTTGACGCGCTGAAGCTTCACCCCTGCGTGTTGCCACCTCTGTTGTTGCCGCCTCCCGCTGCCGTCTCCAGCCTCTACCATCCACGCTCCTCTGTGACCCACCTCTCCATCGCCCGCATCTGCGATTCCGTACCGCTACGAGCTCAGATTTGGTGATTTGACCACTTCTCCACTGCTGGTGGTGGTTGTCAAGGCCGCCGCCATCGATGCGTCGATCCCGGCCCATTCGGGTGCGCCATCGGTCTAGGCAACTTGATTCGGCTTCCATGCAACCGCAACAGTAGTTTCCCTTGTCTGATTTGAATTGATCGGCGTCGTTCGCGAGCTTGCCGAGGTCACCGCACCCGCCATGGACGAGGTTTGCTTCCATTCCTCCCGTGCATTCGTTCATTTCCTTCGTCACGTAAGTTTTAATCTTCAAAAAATTTCAGATGACCCCGAGCGAGAAGATTTTCTTTGAGGATTCATCGTCCTATGATGATTCGTACATTGAGGACTCACTCTTTGACGACGATTATGAGCAAATGGCCATACTTGTCGTTGTGCAAGAGCTTGAGAACTAGAAGAAATCACGGGGACGAGGCTCAACGATCGGCAGACTTTGCATTCCGGGGAACTGCTCGCACGGGCAAGAGATGCTTATGCGTGACACCGAGGTACACTCATATTCGACACATCTCTTTTGTATGCGCACATATTCTTTTGTGAAAATTGTAGAAGCGTGCGAGGCCAATTTGTGATTTTTTTCACTCGCCGCAGAAATGCTGCGAGGCTAATTGGATTTAGTGCCTACCAAAAAAATCGACATGGCATATGACATTCCCACGGATTATACCGATGAATACTGTGCATTGGCATGGACACAACACTCAAGTGTTGTTTGGAGATTTGCAAAGGTCATCACCCGTGTCTTTGGCCAAGTTTATCTTCAAGCTCCCAACGAAGAAGACACAAAGCGGCTCATGTCTATGAAATAAAAGATGGGTTGGCTGGGCATGCTAGGTAGTATTGATTATATGCATCAGAGGTGGAAGAATTGCCCGAA
The DNA here is from genome assembly GCA_916181665.1 of Avena sativa. NCBI lineage: Eukaryota > Viridiplantae > Streptophyta > Magnoliopsida > Poales > Poaceae > Avena > Avena sativa. Next base: position 448,276,856 of record OV702295.1, on the reverse strand, counting down.
AGCATGACATAGACAATATTGTAGAACAAGTCGTGGTCCAATTATTGTGCTCGAAGCCGTGGCATCTCATGACTTGTGGATTTGGTATTTTGTGTGTGTGTGTGGGGGGGGGGGGTGTCGGGATCGCTCGATGATATCAATGTGTTGCATAGGTCCAATCTTTTTTCTAATTTGGCAAAAGGAGAACAACATGCTTGCAATTACAGAGTCGTGAACCATGACTACACGTTGGGCTACTATCTAGTAGACGGCATATATCCAATTTGGAGTATATTTGTGAAGACCATTCCAACGCAAGAAAAAAAGGGCAGAGTCTATATTTGCACAGGCTCAAGAGGCATGCCGCAAGGACATCAAGAGGGCTTTTAGGGTGTTGCATGCTAGGTTTTCTATTGTCCAGGTCTTGCTCATTTTTGGGATAAGAAAACCATGAATAACATCATTGCATGTTGTGGCATTCTCCACAAAATGATCATAAAAGATGAGAAGGATATGAATTTGGAGTTCTTCTATGATAATGTTGATAAACGAGTGAGGACAGAACGCAACCCTGATCATGTTCAAGCATTTCTTGAGTCATATCAGGAGATTGAAAACTCCACGTATCCCAGCTCCAACAAGACCTCATACAACATCATTGGCTCTGGCATGGACAATGAAGTCCCCTTCTTTTTTATTTAATGAGTTGAACTATTTATTTGTCCTCGGATACATTGGTTATTTGTTCACTTGAACCCGTGTTGTAATTTGATTTGAATAATTGTTGTTGTAATTTGATTATTGGATGATTATTTGTGTTTAAACATTCATTAATTTGATCTAGGTTGCTGTGATTTGAGATTTATGTGAAGAAATTGTTAATATTCGATTTAGGATTTGCAGTTCCAGCTTGCGTTCAGCAGAATAGACACCGCAAAACCGCACCCTAAACCAGAATACCGTGTCTATTCCATGGGAGGCAAAATCGGCTCAAAAACAGGTTTTGTGTGGCATGTAAGTCTTTTTTCAGGCTGCACGTTTGCGGAGTATGCTAGAGAGGGTCTTACTCGTTTTGCACCTTTGGATGGACAAACTTACTTTGATCGTCGAATTCATACGCATGATTATTACAGTCTTGTAAAAGGTGATGTTTTGAATACTAGCATTGTACAAACACAACTTTGATGATTATAATATGTTTTAAGAAATTCCACCTCAAAACAACTTTCACCAGTATGCTTTTTAGGTACCCAAAACTAAGGTTTTTTAAACTCCATTGCAGCTCAAAATGTTAAATATTATTGTTCTGCTTCTCTACAATGTCAACATTTCGAAGAAAATAGAGAGTAGCATCTCATCTCAAAGGGAAAAGCAGCTAACAACCATATTTTTCTAGGGTGTACACTATAACGAGAGGAGCGGAAAGTGTCTTTGGCTCTTGAGATCTAGTGCTCCTTTCATTTAAAAAATTTAAAAACCACATTTAAAAGTTTAGAAAACTGGAAAATAAATTCTTGGTATAGTCACTGTTGTATTCTACAAGCATGGAAAACCACAACCAAACTTTTATATATTGTGGGCTATACAAAAGTAACGGAATCTGATAAAACATGAAGATTTGAAACAATACCTACTCAAATCCACATTTTTACCATTTTTGTGTAGCTCATAATATAAAATATTTAAAATTGACATTTTACACATTCATAGAATAAATTGTTAGCTACGTCAAGACATTTTTTTAAAAAAAATCTCAGAAATATAATTTCCGATTTAAGAAAAACGAAATCACTCATGCCCATGTGCACCAAATCCCTACCGAGAGAATCTTGGTGACCCGATTAAACGCTCACATTGATGCAAGTCTCCAATTCCTCGGGGAGGTGCACTCCGATCTCCTCTCGGTCAATTCTATAGTCGGTGAGAGGGGAACGATCGACAATGCTTTCTGCCTTCCTTCCTTCTTCTTCTTTTTACACCGCTAGCTTGTTTTCATAGTATTACACCGCCTAGTTTAGTTAATACTATACGAACACGCGCGCCTTGCCATGCCACCTACATGGATTTCTGGCACAAAGTGGCAAATGCGGTACTCACGTGTGCTTTATTTTAATCAATAAATCTACAATCTGCACTAAAATATTGTTGCGTTTGTATGCACATTTATCTTTCCTTCACCAGACTTTCTTCCAAAGAACTCCAGAATTGAGTATTGATGCTATGAAGGTATCAATACAGACCAAAGGAAGAAATACAGTACAAACGGCTATACATACGTTAGCTTCTCAAATACCACATGGAAGGGGTTTTTGAGTTCCTCTATGATAATCACAAAATGCAACATACATTAGCTTATGATAACCATATCTAATTGATCTGATCAGAAATCAAATCCTAGACACCTTATTATCCTTAAATAGGATCCTAGTTGCCTTGTTATTTTCTCTGGTAATGCCTTTTTATCTTCCTCTTAATGTAACACCCCTCTCTTTAGTTGCCGAGAAAATTTCAGCAATAGGCTATAAGATGCTCATTCTTGAGTTGCAAGTGTATGCAAGAACCATAATGGGAGAAAACTGTAAAGAGTGTATGATGAGTGATTTCGAACATATCTCTTCCAATATTTTTCAGTATTCTAGTGTAGCGGAATGGTAACATCATTATTATCTTCTGGGTATTACCAAATTTGGTATGCTGCAATCCAACATTTTTAGTTTCCACTCTAGACAAACTAACCAAGTTAGAATGTGAGATCAACAATATTATAAAATAATATTTTAACCAAAATTTAGCAACCAATAGTTTCAACGGACTAATAAATAATGGTTCTTGCTGGAAGAAAAACGTGATAGATAACCAACTCAATGTGCACAAGCTAAAACTCTAACGATCCAATTAATTCTATTGCCACATTAGCATTTGAATTGTGAAAATCATATAATTCACATGAAAAGTAATTCCAAGGTAAAGCTTAAATCTTGAACAATGACTAAATAACTTTTTAATCTGGACAGAAATCTTATTCAAGCATTATCCACTAAAACTACTCGATTTAGCGGGTGGGGGATGGTATGAACCGTAGGCATAGCTAGTGAGATACAAATACTAAGTTTATAGGATACCAGGAATATTACCACATGAAAATTACACATGATCAAGATGGAATCTCATAGATAAATATATTGCCTATAAATGATTTTGCCAACAAATAGCTATTTTCCGTCGTATATAAATGCATAGTACTATCAAGAAACTGAACCTAAGAGCTAGCAATCTATTCAAGTTCCAAATTAAACATAGCCTACTCTTTATAATTTGATAGTAATCCATACATGCACGCGATAACCTGCAAGATAATAAAAAATCCTAGTAAGAGAGTTATTTAGAAAGCTTGTGAGCCACCATTGTTTTAATTTAAAAGTTGGCTACGAAATAACTAAGTTGTGGACAACAATGTAATGGGATGCTTACAATGAAATAAAACTACGATTCAACATAGAGGAAACTACCCAAATAGATCATAAGCATAAGCAAGATATGGAACACCACATAAAGGAAATGAGCGTACTAAGCCATAATCATACAAAAAAAATGTTGAAGGGTGCACTGAAAATGGAAAAATTCCAAAACAAACCTTGTATTTGTAGTCAAAAGTGAAATCAAACCTTGAACTTGCAATCCCTGAAATCAGTACACCAAATTTTGAAATCCCGGTCTATTTTAAACTAGCGGTCGGAGTTGGTATTTTGCTGATGTGGCATGTTAAACTTGGGAATATTGACTTGGACACTTGGACCCACATGATACATATGCACCGCCAACAATTAAAATAGCTGATCATACCCACAAATCATAGTGGTTTTGACAAAAATCAAAATAGAAAAGGGAAACGCAAACACAAAAAAACCATGTTAGGGAAACTGACTCGGGGAAAAAAGGTTAAAAAAAATAATCCAACGACTTCAACAAGAATTCATACATGTCGTGCACAACACAACATGAGCATCTCAGTGAACATTAAATAAATTACAGTGCTCACTAATATAAGGACGCTTTAGTCTTATGCAAGTACTCCCTCCGTCCCGTTTAAATGACACAATTTGCAATTCTCTGGGCCCTAGGTGTCCTCTAATTGGTTAATTTGACTCTCCATCACCACTAGATTTAAGGCTGGTCCTAGTGGGAGTATCATAACTAGTGTCATGCATGTCATGTTGGCAAAAATTTGATGTGGCACAATAATTAATGAAGAAAGAGATGGTTAGAGTATTGTAGGTAGATACCGTATCATAGCACGTAAAACTAGAAAATCCTTATGCAAATAAATCTTGTACACAATTTTGTATTGAGATTCTACAAATGATTAAATATAGTACTATTATGATACTATCATATGATACCATGCACTATGAAAATAATATCATACACTAGTATCGTATGCATGATACTAGTAGTATGATACTACCACTATGACCAGCCTAAGTGTAAAGGAGGACGTTAATAAATGTAGTTGTAGAAACGTGCCTAGCTCTCTGTGTGATAGTAGCCTGAGTTAATTGCGGGATTAAAAATTATGCTATATTTCCGTTGCATGCACTGGTGGTTAAGAACATGCGTGAGGAGAAGAAAGGAGTATGGGGGAGGTGTGGAGAGAGCAACACGGGAGTAATTATAGAAATTAAATGCTTTTGTGCCTAAATATTTTGAGATTGCATGGTTTTTAAATTGTGTCCTTTAAACTGGAATGGAGGAAGTATACACATAACCATGATGAACACTTAATGAAGCTAGATTGTAGAGTCTACATTCTGAATTTACACTTGCTGAATCGTAGACCAAATTTAAATACAGTTTTATAGTGATGGATTAACTAAAATGTTGTTTAAAAATCAAAGAAAACCAAAAATGATGAGCCTTTCGGTATGGCTGCTGAATGTATAACACAATTGTTCAATGGCACAGTTGACAGAGCACACACGTATCTAAATTACTACACCTCTACACTACATAACATGAACAAAAATCATAACAAAGAGGATGGTGGGCTGATGGAGTAAGAAGAAGGAAGAAACCTTGGAAAATAAATATAGCTAGAAAATATCTTGCACCCTCCATGCTCTTCAACCTATCGTTCACCGCTCACTTAAGAAGAAAAGATCTAGATGAAGTCTCCATGCCTCAGCCGCCCTCCCGAGATCAAACATAGTCACTTAAATATGAGAAAACCTTCAATTGAACAGCTGTAAACTCGATGGCTGCTGAGAGAAGAGATGGAGAAGGCTAAGATCCATACATACTTAGATTTTGCTGTAGTTCATGATGGCGTCGTTGCTGTTGCCCATAAACGTGAGTTGCTTCAGCAAAATCTGCTCATGCTCAGTGAACACCGAGTAACTGCTTAACTGCAGTTTTATCTGGAGAAATAATTTGGGGAAAATAGAGTACTTCTAGCCCTAGACGATGCTGCAACCACGGCGGGCGCCGTGTATGCTGATGTTCTGGCCGAGGGACCTGGCCTTCAAACTCATCACCATGAGTCTGACCACCTTCCACTTCCAGCCCTCGGTGGCGCCGGACATCTGGACATCGGGCTCACTCTCACCATCCACACCACCAACCAGCAGTGCAGTATGGCGCCTCCACCATCTCCATACTCTAAGGCGGGTCAACGCCCTGAAGCTCTTGCACCACGCGGGGCTATCCTCGCTGAGGCTGCGCGTCGGCACATGGAGCAGGACGTCGCCATTGAGATCGCAAGGAAGCTGTCGTGCTGTTCTAGTCCTAGCGCTTCTGCATCGACAACCACATCATCGTCGACCCTGTATTCCTTGAGGTCGTCGAGCATGACAACTGCTTCAGGATGCGATGTCAGTGAAGGAATAGAAAGATTTGGAAAATATAGGGAAACGAGAGCGAATAAGCCTAACGGATCCCGGGCTAAGTGTAGCCTTTAATCATGTCCGTCCATTTCTATTTGGGATGATTTTCAGCTTTTCACAGATGCTTTTAAAAATTCAAAAAAATTACGTGCATGTAGCTAACGGCATGCACTACACACCTGCAAAGTTTCAATGAAAAATTACTTATACTTTTTATGCAGCGAAAAAAGAGAAATTTGACAAATTTCATACGTGTGTTGTTCACATCTCAGGTTTGAAAATTTCTCATATTGTATATCATTATCTACATGCTGGTATTATTTCATATTTTTTTGATCTTCAACTTTGAAATTTTGAAAGTTCTAAAGAAAAAACACATGTAGCATGGGAACCAAAACGCCGCACTAGAAAGGAGAGTAGTTTTACACCGCAAACAAAATGGTATAACCCCACGGACAGCCACAGCGCGCGAGGCAGATGGTATATATGAATATATTATATTCACAAGAAATTAAATATGTATATATATATGATACTTCCTCCGATCGAAATTAATTGATTTGGATTTATATAGATTCGAACGCATTTAGACATGTTTTTGTGCTAGATATATCCGAATCTAGATAAATCTAGGTCAGTTAATTTAGATCAGATGGAGTAGTATTTTCCTCTCTCTCTATATATTTGATATTGCAGATATTAGCATATTTTATAAACTTGGTTAAACTTTAAAAAGTTTGACTTATAAGGAATTTCAACTAGTACAGTAGTAATTTGGAAGGACTAATTAGTTTCAGTGTGTACAAAACCGGTGAACGTGTTCCCGGTAGCAAAACTCAATGGGAGTACACACTTGACTCGTTCAAAATTCTAACGCGCTTGGCAGCGCGCCTCCTCAATTCCAGTGCCCAGTGAAAGTGGAGAAGCATCCCGGATTCCAGAGAGCAGATTAAATGGGAAGCCTCATTAGCTTGGGCTATTCGAGTTCTCTCTTGCTCCTACTTCGTCTACTACTCCTGCTCCGGTGATCTCTGTCCGTTCCGCTACGACGGCGAGAAAGCCGCCAGAAGGTGATACGTCCTGCTCCTCTGTACGTTGTTCCTCTTTTATTTTCCTGTATACTTCTCCACTGCTTTGCCCGTTCTGCAGTCTGTACTCGTGCAACCCGGCAGCAGTCTCGTGGTGGACGGACGGAATGCCGCCGGTGAGCTCGACGGAGAGCGGTCTCGACCGGATCAGCGCCCTCCCGGATGAGGCCATCCACCACGTGCTTGGCTTCCTCCCCTCCGACGAGGCCGTGCAAACGAGCTTCCTCGCCAGGGTCTGGCGCCACCATTGGAAGTCCATGCACAGCCTCCACATAAGGGGCACTCCTGGTGGTGTCCTCAGCTTCTGGCACCGCCTGTCGAGGCTGAAGAGGCTGGTGGACTGCGTACTGCTCAATCGCCATGAGCCTCTTGACGAGTGCCACATCATCATCGAACAACTTTACGAGCTCGACGATGCCGAGATCGACCGCTGGATTCGACATGCGGTGTCCAAGTGCCATGTCGGAGTCCTCGTAGTGGACATCGACACAGAATTCGACTCCAAGACGGAGTTATCAGGCAGACCTATGGTGTCCAGGTCCTTGAAGCGATTGGAGCTTCATGGTGTGCGGGTGGAGGACGAGATTCTCGATCTGTCATGCTGTACAGACTTGGAGGATCTGCGGCTGTCTTCTTGCGACATCGGCGCTACCAAGATATCGTCCCAGTCTGTGAAGCGCTTGATGGTTGCCACATGCACGTTCTACAGGAGGGATTGCCGGACCTGTATTTCGACCCCAAATATCATTTCTCTGACGCTAGATAACAACTTCGATACGACCCCTTTGCTTGACTGTATGCCGTCACTCGAAACTGCATTTGTCAGGCTATTCTGCGAATGTGCTTCTTACTGCCGACAAAGTGAGGATTGTAGTGCCAACTACGATCATAATGATGGTTGCATGCTTCTTGGAGGTTTATCAAGCGCGACACACCTGGAGTTGATTGCTCCTACTGCAAAGGTGCACACCACCTGAATACTACTTCATTGTCTATCTTGCCAAGTCCCTACTTACCCGTTAAAGCTCGGAAGGTCCGGAAAGAATACAAAAGTTCTCACGAAACATTTAAATAAAAATTGTTGGGTCTTGTCATGTTTAGGGAATATAGAATATGTTATCTAATTACTGCAACATCAGTAATATGTCACTGACCTATGATGTAAATTTATGCAGAACTTCAGCTAGCTTGCCACACTTTTTTTATGGAACTACAAAAGCACTAATTATGTGATATATGATTCTAATCACTTTTTTGAATTTTGATCTGTACACACTTGTCTAATTGCAAGACATTTCACTACTATTGTCCTATTAAATTTTCTAATGATCTATAATTATGTGCTCCAGTTCATCGATTGGACATGTCCTTCTTTTCACAAGTTAAAGACTCTACTGCTCAATGAGTGGTGTGTGGCATTTGACCTTGGTGCATTACTTACCATCCTCCGACAATCGCCATATCTTGAGAAACTAACTCTTCAACTTAACGAGGTACTTGAGTTTAAATAGATAGTTTGTATAATTAAAGCTTTATACATCTACTTACTTTTTTTATGTTTATTACTTAGGGACCTAAACATACAATACTAAAGGAACAGACGTACCATGCAGAGCAATCATCTGCTATATCCAAACACCTCAATGTTGTTGAAATCAAATGCACAAAGGTCAACGAGAGGGCTTACAAGATTATAAACATGTTGAGCACATTTGACCTACAAATTAACATCACGAGGACTCGCACGCCAACCGACTGTAAGTCAAGTAGTGGTGCTTATCAACATTGTTTCTCAAGATCACTCGCTCTAGTTCCATAACACCTATTGTTTTAGAGATAGGTAAAGCCAAAATTTTCAGAACAAAATGGATTGAAAACCATACACATAAATGTATCTTGAAAATATTTTCACAATGTGTAACTTTCATTAGTTTTCGTAAGTATGCATCAATGGAGTCCCTTCGCGTGTTAGCTTCGAGAGTGTAGAGGAGTGGTGCCCCCCCCCCCCCCCCCCCCCACTTTTGTAAAAGTCATTTGGGCGTTTTCCCCTCCCTTTTCAATGAAATTTGCAGGTGGGCAGTTCGCCCCCCGTTGTGCCGTTCAAAAAAAATGCTGAAAGTTGTGTCTGGAAGACCGCTTTGATGTCCCAAAACGCTAGCTTTTTGTGGAACTGAATATTACATAGGTAAAGTTCCTTGATTTTGGTATGCCTATAATTTGTTTGTACTGAATTCTGCATCTAGTTCTCCTGAAAACTACATTTGCTATCAGCGCTATTAGGGTTAATTGGTAGCACTTTGCCCAATCCCATTTCCTCTATATGCCAGATTTCTACATGTTTGTTCTAATGCTCCAGTATCTCATTTCGCCGTATGGCCCTTATGAATTATTGTGCTTCAATTCTGTCCAGATTTTAGCTTTGAGAGTGAGAGTTGAGACAATTTCGGCTGCTGAAGGATCTGATTATTTTACGAAGTAAGGGATCATCTATGCTTCGACAAGGCTGCTAGCTTTTCTGTTTCGTCTATTTGGGATATCATATATTTTGGTTTCATCTGTAGGAAAAGTGTCCCGTTGCCAGTATGAGCTGTTGGACCTGGGTTATCATGCCCTCTTATTTCTCAGGCACTTTTAATTTGTTTCAAATGGTAGCACTTTTATCAGCTAACTGTACTGATTACCGCACCTTGCTTGCTTTTAGTTGCTGTACTATTTCTCAAAAGTAATTTGTTGCCACATTAGATTTTTATACCGTTTAGTATATCTCATAGTTGTTCTGCATAAAACAAATTCTGTGACAACTCTGTAGTTTGGTCTAGACAAGCAGCTAATTCAACTGTAGTAGGAAATTGAAAAGCATAACCACTTTCTCATTTGCCAGCGGACCAATATTATTGAAAGAGAACTTTATTTTTCCGAAAACCCGCAACAGAAGTGCGCGTCTTTGTATTAAGTTGACAAGGGAACGCCACAGAATGGCTACAACACCACACTCACCTTTCGGCACACCACACTCTCCTACAACAACAAAGACAAGCTCGCTAAGCCCAACCTCAAGCCAAGAATGGTGATGAGGCGGGGCGAAGAGCCTCTAGGCCGCGTCACAACCAACAGCACACACTACCGCAACACGACCGATACTCCGAGGTTGTCCAGACCAATGTACCACTACGCAAACGCCTAGAAGAATTGGCGAGAAGCGAGCGAGTTGTAGGGTCTGACCGAACAAAGAGATGAGTCGGCTTTAGAGCGTTGATGGTGATGGCGTACATTGCGGCCCGGAGTCTCACACCTTGAGCAGCAGCCGACACAAGCCCCGCAGGTCAGACCGGCGAGACCCTCATCTCCAAAAGCCACCAGCCCTCGCAGCCTAGGCAACACCTTCAAGAAGGGCACGACGCCGGAGCGCCGCTGCTGTCCGGTCTAGCAGAAACCAGACCAAGGTTTCCCCCGGCATCGAGGGAGGAACGGTCAGGCCAAAAACCACGCCTCCAAGAAGGGAGCGGCTCCCGTAGGCGTCGCCGTGGTTGGCATCAGACGCCCCGTCCGAGCAGAGTTTTCACCCTGGCCAAAGACCGTTCCCCTGACGAGAGAGACGAGCAAGTGCAGGAACCGCCGCAAGAGAACTTTATGAAAACAATTTAAGATTCTCTTCTCCAAATTTTTTTACGAGTTTCCCCTTCTAATAACACTCTAAAACTATTGTTTCCGCTGATGCATCCAAAATCTCATAAAAAGGGAACCGCATAATTTTTTTGGAGAAGAGAATCCGAAGCTGTTTTCATGAAGTTCTGTGGCAATAATTTTGATCCGCTGGCGAATGAGAAAGTGGCTACAGTTTTTGGTTTCCTACTACAGTTGAATTGACTGCTTGTCTAGACCAAATTAAATATTTGTCGAAGGAAGTTCTATTTGAAAATGGATCAGAGATTTTTTGTTAAACCAGGGCATGAAGCACATGCTTGCTGATAGATTTGTGTCACTGATCAGCCTTGTTTGGTTTGTGTCTTTGGGTCCATGTCTAAGGTGTTGTATTTGTGTCGAATATTATGTATGAGTTGGGTTACGTTAGGATTTGGAGTTGTAATGTGTGGATAGGCTACGATAGTAGTAGAGTCGGATTCTTGTAGCATTGGCCTCCTTTATAATATGGGGGGTGCCGCACCGAGTTGTAACCTATGACAACCTGACAGCAATAGGCTCGCAGGGGGAGCCGGCGACTTGTGCCGGCGCCTAGAGCAGCCGTTGCGGTATCTTAGGAAGAATCGTCCGTAGTCATGCCCTGCAGAATAGGCGTATGCCGAACCGTGTTACCAAATATTGTGCCTTAATGTCGTCTATGATCTTGAGTGGCGGTAATTATCGTAACATAAGGCCACACTGGTGAGAGTAGCCTAGAATGGTTGTTGGCATCGGCTCCATAGGCTGCGTGGCTGAGATTCACTGAGTGAAGTTTTGCATGTTGAGGAGGGCACGCACGGTAAAGAACCTTGGCCCAGCAAGGAGGCCGCATGTGGCAACTGTCTGTTCTTAGAGCATACGTAGCAGATACCGTATTGGGTCATCCGCAAAACGTGTCTGCGGTGATCGCATCTCCGCGGTGCGAAAAAGGCCAGGACGGAGCAGATGTATAGTGTACCATAAAAATGAATATTCTTTTTTAGGGTTAGATATGCCATATCTGTTTTGCCTCGTCAAGTGTACTGCAAAAAAAAAATACCTCAAAGCACACAATTCAGTGTTTGAACGAGAAATAGAACAGAATTTAGCCATAGATATTACTAATTAGGCAACATAATTTAACGAGAAGCTTCTTTAGTACAATGGTTCATGGGACAAGCTATTCAATTTCATAGTAACAAACCCTAATCCACAATGTCTATTCCGCTGTCCTCCTCCGTGTCGCCGTTCGCCTCCTCCGCGCCACCGTCTGCCTCATCTGTGTCGTCGTCCGCCTCATCTGTGCCTCGTCGATGACCGTGTAGATCGTGCAACCACAAACGGCCTAGAATCACGCCCTCCCTTCGAGGTTGCGGAGATACGCCTAATTCCAGCGCTTTCCAATTCTTTCTCTATTATATTTGATCCATTTGGTGTCTGTAAACCTTAAGTATGTCACCCTACGGTTCGCGAATAATGCATACATGATCGAGATCCCTCTCCGATCGATAATCAGTAGCGGGACATGGAGATCTCACACATTCAACGACGACTCTAGTGATCTGAGAACCTTTAACGTTGTAACTAAATCCCTTTGCCTCACGATATATTACATGTCCGAGATTCGATCATCGGTTTCCCCATACTTATTTTGATCTTGTTACAGACAAGTACTCTTTTCTCGTTGTCGTGATATAACATTCTTAATGATCTTATCAGTTGCTTGCAAGCTATGTCAATGTGATATCAGTGAGAGGGCCCAGAGTATATCTCGCTGTCATCAGGATGGAAAAATCCCCCTCTTGATCCATGAGCCTAAACATAACATTTTCAGAGTACCCAAACCCACCTTTATAGTCACCCTGTTACGGTGTCGTTTGATGTTATCAAAGTACTCTTCCGGTGTTAGCAATTAACATGATCTCATGGTCTAAGGATTGGGTTACTTCGCATGATGGTATATCAATGTAAATATAATGACTCTGATCGTATTACTATACTTTGGGTGAATGCTCGTCACATCATTCTACCAACGTTGTGACCTCGTTATTAACAACATCCAATGTCCATGATCAGGAAATCTTGATCATCTTGTTAATCAACAAGCTAGTTTATATGAGAGGCATAACTAGGAACTCTATATATTTGTTTATTAAACACACATGTATTAATGTTCCCAATTAACACAATTATAGCATGCCAAATAAAAATCTATCGTATACTTGGAATAAGATAATAATAACTTTATTATTGCCTCTCTGCCATATTCCCTTCAAGATTGACCATAGAAAGGACGGGAGTGCGCCAACCCAGCTCTTGCCATCTCCCTTGAACTTGCTGAAGCTTTTTTCTTGGATCCCTTGGGGTCCTCAACGTTAGCATGCCTGGCGCAGCCGTTGTCTCGCTGTGTGTGATGAAGGTGTAGCAGGTGTTGGTGCCGAGGTTCTCCCTGTAGGCCTTGAACAGGCCACTGGTGAATTGGCTAGCACTGTTGGTGATGATGCAACTAGGTACACCAAAGCAGCATACCAACCCCTTGATGAACTCGTCAGCATACCTTGCCGAGATGGTGTGGACGGGCTTCAATTATACCCACTTGGTGAATTTGCCGCTGGTTATATAGGGGTAGCGGTATCCCCCGAGCCCCCGAGCGCGCCGATTGAGTATGCCAAGGGAAATTTGAGTCTTGAGGCTGGCGAGGAGGTCCTCATGCTTGCGGATGTTGTTGGGGCGCTTCTCCTCATCCTTGAAGCAGAGCTGTTTAGCGTGATAGATCTTGTCTTCAGTAGGGTATGTGAGTGTAGCGTTGATGAGCATGTGGGCGATCTCCTCGTGTGTCTTAGCCGGTAGCTCGCCGAAGCTTTCCCTTTCTGGCAGCTCGGCGAGATTTCCCTCCTCGACATGTGTTGCAACCTTAGCAAGAGCTGAAGATGTGCCCTCCCCGGCGAGAGGTTTCTTGAGCTTCTCTATCTCCTTGTCAATGAAGTTTTGTTTCTCCGGTGCCATGCGGCACACCTTTTGCTTCACGGGGCATGCGGGGGGACACACTACCAAGTGGTGCTCGATCACCTCCCTGGGTATGCTAGACTTATCTAACGGTGTCGATGCGAACACGTCACCATTTGCCCGCAGGAAGGCGACGAGCGCGCTTTCCTATTTGATGGGCGTGTTGCCACCGATGGTGATGGTAGCCGCCAAGCCACTAACATCCAGCAACACCTTCTGGGTCGCAGCGCGGTCCTGGGAGAACAATTTATTCTTCTTCACAGGGAGCTCGAAAGCGTCCTGTTCAGCGGGGATCACAGCAGCGGTGACCTTGTAGACGTGTTCGATGGAGCGCACAACCTCCTTCTCATCGCCACGGACGGTGATTATCCCGCTGCATCTCAACATTTTGATGGTGTTGTAGGCGTGGTGGGTGACCACCATGCACTTGGCGAGAGCGGGGTAACCAAGAATCGCATTATAGGGCAGACTCACGTGCGATGTCAAAGTCGATGTGCTCAGTGTGATAGTTCTCGCGAGTCCCGAACGTCACGAGGAATCATGGTTCCTTCGGTCAAACCCAAGAAGGGCATTGTGGGCATAAGGCGCTCGTAAGGCACTTGCAACTTCTAAAATGTATCCATGGAGATGACGTTGAGGCATGCACCTATGTCGATGATCTTCTTGGAGACAACTACATTGTTGATTGTGGTGATGCACACTAGAGGAATGGTACCCACAATCCTAGTGGACTCAGGGTGGTTAGCCGCGTCGAAGGCAATGCGGAATTGTGACCACATGAGCTTTGGTGAGTCAACCACAGGGAGGACAACACCTATCTCACTGGTGAGATGCTTGAGCTGGCGGTTGGGGAGGTGGGCATGCGCTCGTCTGAGGATGCATGCCATCCTTCACGGCTCTTGATAGCCGATGATGTTTTCCTTAGGTAAGTTATTTATTCCCTTGCCGAGGTGTTGTTGGGTTGCGTTGTCCTGGTGGTTCGACTGCTGGTTGTTGTTGTAGTTGGAGTTGTTTCCGTTTCCATGGTTGCACCACCACGACCACCTCCTTTAATGTGGTTGCGGTCATTGCTGCGCTTATCATGGTCATCACAAAGCTTCTTGAGCTTAAAGAAGTCCTTGGTATTGTGGGAGTGCATGTCGTGATAGACACAGTAGGGACGGACGTCCTTCTTCGCATCGCCATTACGTTGGTGGTGCTTGCACTCATGTTCCGCCACGAGGACGGCTAGATCCTTGCACTTGGCGTCCTTGTTCTTGCTCTTGATAGGTGCGGCAGTCGTGTCCATACTAGGGCTATTGTGCATGAATAGGCTCCCTTACTTATCCTTGGCACACTTGTCATCTAGCTCAAAGAGCTTGACCACCAAGGTGAGATCATCATACATGGCGAGCTTCTCGAGCATCTTAATGTCGGTGACGCCCGCCGAGAAGATGGAGATGATGGACGTGTCGATGACTCGAGGGATCTTGTTGTGAACTTGGCTGAAGCACTGGATGTACTTGTGTAGAGTCTTGTCGGGCTACTGGTGCACATCATAGAGGTCGTTGAGCATGAGGGGCCGCTCGTACATGCCCTTGAAATTGGCAACAAACTTCTCACATAGATCCTTCCACAAGGAGATAGATTCCTCGGAGAGATTGTTCATCAACCAGGCACGGGCTGCATCCTTGAGGGCCATTGGGAACCAGTTGGCCGTGACCATGCTGTAAAGCTGCAAGAACTCGATGGGGTTGTCCTTGCCGTCGTAGCGGGGAGGCAGATCTGGCTTGAACTTGAGGGGACAAGTCATGGTACATAGCTCCTTGGTGAATGTAAGGCAGTTGCCGTTGTACGAGGAGGTGCCACCAGCGAGGGCGACGAGGTTGTTATTACCCACTACGGCAGCTTCCGTGATGGTTCGGTCATGGCTCCCACCGGCGGAGCTCTATGGAGATGCATGCCTCCTCTGGAGATTTCTCGATGATGCTATTGTGCTTGGGGGTGAACATGCAGCGAGGAGGCATCGTTGGAATGAGGTGGAGCTCTTCTCGGCCCTTGCACAACGTGGTTGTTACCCGCGCCTTCAGTTGTTGGAGGTGGTGGAGGAGGAGGCAATGGTGGAGGAGCGGCGTGCGTGACTTGGCCTGCCGACGAGATCTATATTGAGGAGGCACCACGGAGTGAGAGAGCGCTGGAGCGGCACCGACAGCATTGACGATCTTGGTGAAGCGCTAGAGTCATGTGTCATGCCCATCTGTGTGGGCCGGTAGTGCAGTAACTCCTACGCCATGAGCAGAGCGACCTCCGGTGTGGCGTTGCTGTGGCGCCCGCTCCTAGAGACGGTCGTTGTGTGGTTGTGGACACGCTGTGACTGAACCGTAGGGATGGAGGAGTGTGCCTTGTCATCCCCCGCATCGTGTGCCTGCTGGCGGTTAGCGTCACCAACACGATGAGCGTCGGTGTCGGGGTTGATGACGGGTCGATGATGGGCTCTATCCTGGTGGCGACGCGACAGCATGCACGCTCGCTATGGGTGAGTCTAGCCATGTTGATGAAGGATAGGAAGTCGTGTCTCATCCCCCTATCTGGCACGCCAAATGTCAGAGATTTGTCCTTGCAAATGAACTAGGGTATCTCCAAGTAGGATGAATCGAACATAGGGGCTGGACGCGAAAACTTCAAACCCTCGGAGACTTCGGTGAGAGACAAATAGAAATCACGACAGAGGGACATCGGGAGTTTTTTACCCAGGTTCAGGCCACCGTGCATTGTAAAACCCTACTCCTGCATGTCTAGATTTCTTATACTGTTTGGCGAGGTTTACAGTACAAGCGATGATCAGGCGATCAGATCTAGGCTTTCTAGCTAGAAGATGAAGGTAGGGTGTGGTGACCTAGTGCTCCACTGCATGTTGTAGAGCATTGATGGCTGCAAGTGCACAAATCAATTGTAGCTAGTTCGAAATAAGAGTATCATAACCACAGAGAGCTATTTGGTTTAGCTATTTATGCCCCTCATCACTTTTTACCAAAGGATACTTATAAGCTGCCTTTGATCTCAAGTAAAGGGTGTTTGAAAGGTTTTTGGTTAAGTGCAGAAAAGTAATTAAAGCAAGTAAAAGAAAACAAGTAACAAGGTTGTGTGAAAATGTGGTTGAACTCAACAGGGCTATTATGTTCTCGGGGATGTAGGATACACCACTAGCATGATATTATTATTATTATTAATTAAGATAACATACTTCTTGTGTCATGATATGTGTGGAGAGAGATCCATAATAAGATGGTCACTACAAGGCTCATATGAAGCCACTTTGTTGAGCCAAGAATGAGGTCATCTATGAATAACCACTGCGATGTCTGAGAGCAATCACCCATACAAACCACCACAATTAAGGGTCTCCCCGTGGATTGATGTCTGCAAGTGCATAGATCGTTTGTAGCTAGTTTCAAAGTATAGATATCGATCCCACAGGGAGCCCAAAGGTAAGTGTTTATGAGTGAAGTCTCTGTCACACCCGAAGTTGTCACAGGTCTTCAAGTGAATTGACTGCAAGTGTTAAAATAAGAATTGGATTTTGATTAAACTAGATGTATTTAAATAGAACTAAAATGTAAACTTCAGAAATGTAAAGCATAAAAGTAAAGAACGACTTGATTGTTTGTTGTTTCCTGCAGATGGCGAAAGAAATGCGCAGGGAGATTCAATTCATGGTGATAGTGACTGTGCCAGGTGGACTAATGATAAATGTAACAATTATAATCTTATAAATATATGTGTAGGCGAGCAACCCATAATTAGCCGGAACTCCTCTTGGTAGATTTCATCCCAACTTCAATAATCCTACTAGCCTGTTACCAAAACCATGGCCAGACACTAGACGATTAAGATCCTTTAGGTTGCTTAGCGATTAAGCTCCTTGGATCGGACTAATGCAATAGGCACAGTGGTTCCTTGTTATCCTCGAGTCTACTAGTTTTCCATTGATATCCCCGTGTCACCCGAGGGTCGCCGGTCCACTAGCAAACAAGATCTTATCTGTGTAGAACAAAGCATCATGTTGTCTGGGCCCTTAATTGGATAACAAGCATTAGGCATCCCACAGATAGTCAAGCACACATAATATAGTAATTAGAATCAATCACAAACTAATGGAAAATATATGAAGGCACATCACATCTTACCAATCCCCTACATCTCCCACGCCCAAGGGAATTACTCACACATGAGAGAAGAACATATCATCAATATAATCAAATAAAGGGAATTCTTCTTTGTATTACCGTGGAGATCCACAATAAGAATAGAAAAATATCCAGAACAATTCAACATGGGAAGAACAATCTCAAACCCTAGTCTTGCAAGGTGGAGATCCCTCTCTCTCTCAAGTACAAGTAGTGTCTATGGGGGTGTATTGGCTAGGAGGTTGAAGATTGTGGAGCAAGATGAAGAACGTCTTCTTCTTCTCCGGATCTCTTCTTTCTCCCTTCTGGATGGTATGGCGGCAGCTGTGTTCTGTTTTCGACCTTGGTCCCTTCATAGAAGTTGTCCCTTTTGACAAGACAGAGGCGGCAGCAACTATACGGCGGGAACTATATGGCCGGAAAAATATTCCCGCCATATAGTTGCTCGTTAAAGCCTCTATGTGCTCCCCTCGAGTGCTTCCAAAGAGAGACTTGCTTGTTTTCTCCAGAATATTGTGTTTCTCTAGTTAACACCTTATGTTGATGTTCAGAACCTGAAACACATATTAAAAACCAAGTTTTCTTTGCTACCGAAGTATTAGTGTTAGGTAAATCCAGAAAACGATTAAATCCGGGAGAAAACCATCAATAAAAGCCATAAAAATGTGTCGAATCTCACCGCTATCAACTCCGCCAAGCTTAGATGTTGCTCGCCCTCGAGTGATAAGGAAATAAGGAAGAATAGCGAAGATTTGATACTGAAAATAAAAGAACTTACAAGTTCGAATTGGCGTCAAATTTTTTCTTCATAATCCCTGCAATCTTAAATATGAGCATACAAGTATTCACAGGATTGCACTAAGTCCACTTCTTAACCACATATATCTTGTTAGCAAATAAATCATATTCCCAAGCAAGTGTCAAAAGTTTAGCTAGGAAGGTCAGACAAATTCTTTGGGTATCTCTCTTTATTGAGAGATGAAAACCTTTTGTTCTTGTTTGTTTAATCAATTAAGAGTACTCAAGTTGGCACCAAAATATTTAATTTAAGAACAACTCATCTACTCTCATGTCAAAATTTCAAGACTCTCAAAGCACCTTCTTCTTTTCTTTTTTTCCTTTCAAAAACTTTAACTCTTTCATAGAGAAATCATGCCACTATTTTTATCATGTTTAATTGGGCCTATGTTGTGCACTCGTGACCATGCCAATAAATAATTGTTGAGAAATAATGGGCCAGAGGAGTACTACAACTTCACTTGGAACGTGAAACCATGAGGAGACTACAAATTTTACCCGTCATAGCATTGCTGCTACAGACATTTACATATCTCAATAGGCGAAATCAAGTGGTTTCCCACAATTAGATCGTTCGTTGGCCAGCGGAGTTAATAGTTCCCCATGGAGCACGACAGAGTTGTAATGACACGCGTAAAGCATTATCTTACGGTAATTATTAGAAAAAGTAGTGGCATAATCTCTACTACTTCGAAGCATCCATTTTATCAAACAATTTCAATCAAGGGTACTATCGAGTCTATTTATATTAAGCTCAAATGGGACGAAGTAGTTGTAAAATTAGATTCTTTGGGCTAAACTTGGACTCAAGTCATCTTCCAAATGCCTTTTATTATTGTAAAAATGTAGGAAGTATTTTTAACCAAGTTCATTGCTCATTGTTTCAAAGTTAAAAAGGGGACACTAGCAAAGGAATAGAATTTATAGGATAACAAGCTAAGTGGGGAGTGACTCTAGTGCAAACGAGTAAATAATTGTAGGATCAATTTAAGGTTGCAAAAAGGATGATGAAAAGAATGTGATACCTCCTCTTGCTTGCTTTGTTCTCGTATTTGAGTCGAACCCCCTCTATGTTTCCCTATTGCCAAGTCACCTGAAATTAAGCAATCTCCGAGAGAAACAAAGAAACGAACTTGCAAATAAGGTTACAACTATTTTTTTGTACTTTTGGTTTAGGAATGCAAACTAAAAATAAACATGCAAATTTGAAGAAATAAAATAAATCAAAAGAAGAAATACATGAATGCAAAGTTTGGAGGTTTTCAAACCTCCCCCAAGCTTAAGCTATTGACAGGCTTAGTTGTTGCCATCATTTGGCGGCTGGTGCGTGTACTGCTGGTAGTAGTCGTGGAACTAGGTCATGAAGTGACTGAAGTTGTGAGTCAAAGTATTCACATCTTCATTCACTTCCTGAAGAGTGTGGTCGATCTCCCCAATGCGCTGGTTCAGCTACTGGAACTCCTGATAGGGGACGTAGTTGTACCCCTATTGTGGTTGGTTGGGCCATGGGTCCCAAGCTCCCCCTTGTTGTTGCTGTCCCTCCCAAGTAGGGTTGTGTCCCTGCTCTTTCTCCTGCTGTCCTCCTTCTTCTTCTTCCTCTTCATTGAGCTGATGCTCGGCCATGATCTCGATCACTTGGTCCTTGGTGAGGATCCAAGTGTTCTTATCCACAATCGAGAAGGCTTGCGGGCAGGGAAACTGAACCTGCTCACCCTAATCACCAAGATAACTGAATTGATATGCTCAGAGCCTTCGGTTAGAATGGTAAACACCAAGGAAGCCACAAGCAGTCAAATACTTGACATGCATGAGTTTGGAGCCGTCAACAGGTTCCATAACAGGTAGTATAATATTTAATGCACAGGCAAGGTGGGTTACCAATCTACCAATGCGAATATCACCTTTGGTCTTGTTGCTTTGGTGGCGAAAATGCTAGATGAGTAGATCTGCAGGACTGGGGCTTTGCGGTGAAGTGGGAAAGAGAGCATTGGTGATCATTGCCATGTCCACATTGGCCATGGAGCCTATGTCACTTCTTCCTAGTAGTGTGTTGGCGAGGAACAAAGCATAGTAGCGGATGTTTGGGTTCTGAATGGTGGACATCTTCTTCTAATAAAATTGCCTGCCACCATTAACAGAGATAACCTCCCAAGTTTCTCCACTTGTGACGCTATAGAGGTTAGTAACAGTGGGCTCCCCAGTATGAGGGAAGCTGAAGGCATTGCAAAATTGTTCAAAATTTGTTTCATAGTGCTGCCGGTTCATGGTGAAGCTTAGCGTGCACATATTACCTTTCTCCCTGTGGTCGTCGTATAAGGAGGCAAGGAACTCATGGGTAAGCTTGGCATAGGTATCGTGGCTTGCAAAGCCAAGTACCACCAACCCCACCCTACTGCACATGAGGTCAAAATCCTCCTTCAACCCTGCCGCGGTGAGAAAGTTGTGGTCGGCCCAATGTGTGGGAAGCACCCTCCTTGATGAGACAATGTCCAACTTGGAGTTGCGCGAGGCTCGGGACCCCGAGCTCGAGCCTAATACATTGCAAATGTATCTATAATTTTTGATGTTCCATGCTTAGTTTTATCCACTTTCTTGTGTTTTGTTCCAACTTTGGAGTACTTTTCATATGATTTCTTGGACTAACCTATTAACAAGAGCCACAGTGCCAGCTGCCTGTTTTCTGCTGTTTTTGGTTCCAGGAAAGTCAGAAAATGAATATTCTCAGAATTGGACGGGACAAAAGCCAAAGTGCCTATTTTTCCGGAAGTCATCAGATGCCAGAATACGAGACGGAGAGGGGATAGAGGCCGACCACACCACCTGGCCGCGCGACCAGGCTGGGCCCACGCCAGGGGGTGGTGTGGTGGCCCTGGCACCCCCTCGGCCTCCCCTTCCGACTATAAGATGCCCTCGGGATGTAAACCCTAAGTGCCCGATCAAAAATCCATGAAAGAGTCTGTAGCCGCCGTCATCTCCATCCCTAGATCGGGAGGGATCTGATGCTCTTCCCGGCACCCTGCCGGAGAGGGTAATTCACCCTGGAGGCCTTCTTCATCACCATGCAAGCCTCCGGTGTGATGCGTGAGTAGTTCATCCTTGGACTACGGATGCATGTAGTAGCTAGATGGCTGGTTCTCCTCCTTTGTGCTTTCATGTTTAGATCTTGTGAGCTCCATTCATGATCAAGATCATCTATTTGTAATTCTGCATGTTGTGTTTGCGGGGATCCGATGGATATTGAGATGCTATTTCAGATTGATTATTGATTCTATCATGCCTTTGTTATTTGTGATCTTGCTTGCTTTCCGTTGTTAGTAGCTATCTTGGCCAAGTAGATGCTAGCAACTCCAAGAGTTAGTATTTATGATCGATAGTGGGTTTATGCCTCTGGTAATCTGGGGAAGTGACAGAAATCTCTAAGGTACTAGATATGATGTTGCTACTAGGGAGAAAACAACAATCCTTTGTTCATAGAACAATCGTATTAGTCATAGATGCAGTTGGATGGCAGTCTATGTATAATGTTGCAATGCCCAATCAAGTCTCAAAGGAGTCAAGATGATTAGTATATGCATGTATTGCTTTCTCGATGTTTGTCAATTGCCCCACTGTAATTTGTTCACCCAGCATGTTATCTATCTTAAGGAGAGCCACCTCTAGTGAACTATGGATCCCGGTCCTTGTCTTTTACATTCAATCTACAATCTTTTACTGTTTTGTGTTTACTTTCTGCAAACTATTACTTCTTTCCATTCGATACGTTTAATCCTTTGTTTTCCGCAAAACACGGTGAGATTGACAACCTCATCGCAAGTTGGGGACAAAGTTCTGTGGTTGTGTTGTGTAGGTCTCCACGTTGCTACTAGCACCGGTAGTGCGCCCTGCCAAAGCTCAGCTAGTAACACCTTTGGGGTGTTTCCTTGCTCCTACTGGTTCGATTAAACCTTGGTTTCATACTGAGGGAAACTTGCTGCTGTGCTCATCATACCTTCCTCTTGGGGTTCCCAACGAGCTCTACATCAACACCGCACCAGCATTTTTCTGGCGCCATACACAGAGCCATCAAGCATTTTTCTGGCGCTATTGCCCGGGAGTCAAGGACATCTTCACAAGGGGAGTCCCTCATAACCGATCTCTTTACTTTGTTATTTTTTTTGCTTAGTTTTCTGTTTGCTTTATTTGCTTGTTACCAAAAACACAAAAAAATTAGTTTTACTAGTTTGCTTTCTTATTCAAAAACACACAAAAATTAAGTCTCCTTTAGTTGTCACCTCTTCCTTAGCTCACCATGTTGATCCCTACTTTCACCCTGAAAGACCTTTCAACTAGAAGTGGTTCTATAATTGGGAAAGATAATATTGAAAAATTCTTTAATCATGTTAGTAAACATGAGGATACTAAGGATAGATCCCTTGCAGAACTTGCTCCAAACTATGAGATTGCTGCAGCTTCTTTAATTCACATGTTAGAAGCTAGGTTTGTTAACCTCAACCCCTTAATGCAAATAATGTTTCTTAAGCTTAAAGAAATTGAGGACCCTAAAAAAAGGGATTTTATTCTAGAAACTTTGTTTAAGGAGTTCTATGATGTTGCCAAGGAAGCTAGAAAAGTCTTTGAACGTTTCAATATGCTAGGCTCATGTGTAGATGTTGTTGGTACACGAGAAAAGATGAACAAAACCGAACCTAATGGGGAGGAACCTAAGATACCAACACCCTTTAAACTAGTAGTAATACATGATGCCATAGAAAAGAATCTTGATTGGATTGTTCCTGCAAACCCTTTTGATGAGAATAGTGAACCTAAGAGCATTGAGAGAGAGGATCCTCTCGAACTTATTTGGATGATATACCTTGCCTTGTTGAAAATATTTCTGGTATTAATCTTAATGCTTCTTCATTTGAGATTAACAAAACTGGTATTGATGCTGTAACATCCCAAAACTTCAATCCAAGTTTATCAAAGATCAAATCATCCAAAATTAGGATTAACAAAAACTTTTCCAAATTTAAAAGGAAAGCATTCATATATGTGTGCATTTAATTTAGGAGTTGTTTGAATTGCCATGATTGATTGATCCAATGCTTGTAAAATGTTTCTTAGGTGATTTAAACATCATCTACATCATTCCCAAACTTTTCCTAAAGAAAATCAAATCAAAAATAATTAAAATGAAGGAATGGTCATTTGGACAAATTTAACTCTGATACCTACTTTGGCTATTCCTAGTACTCAACTCTTAACAGAAACAATTCTTGATCTTTACAGCCCTTGCTAGTACACATAATGAGGTACCAAGGCCCACCTTTTGATCTTCTAAAAACATTCTGGAAACTATTTTAAATGGCATTTCAAAATTGAATCTAATGCATATGCATAGATCACCCCTATTTCAAAAACCATCCAATTGAGCACCATTTTCAAAACCCTTGCAACCAGAGACTACCTATCACTAGTGGAGATCACCCAAAAAATTTGAACTCAAAATTCAAAACTTTTTTCTTGCGGCCATTTCATCAAACACTTGGCAGGCTTAATCATACCTCTAATCCTAGCTCACTGTTTTGAACAGGGTTTTGCCCCCATTTGATCTCCATTTAATCTCTCTGTCCCCCTTTGATCAAACCATGCCAATTGCAACCCATCCCCTACACCCTAGTGGCAATGCCATGCCATGCCGAGCACCACCCTTGCCGGCCAACCTTGCAACCCCCGCAGCAGACCACTCCCCCTTCCCTCGCCATGTCTAGGAGGTAGCCAACACCGCACCGCCCCTCTCTGTCCCTTGCCCGAGCCAAGAGCAGCCGTGGACCACCGAGGAGAAACCGCGCCCAGTGCCACCGCGCCATGCCGACGCCGCTCGCAGAGCGTGCACTATCCCCGCTCGCACCGACCGCCCCTTGGCACTAGCCCGCGCCCACCGCTCCGCTTCGACCTGGAGAACACCCTAGACACCTCTGTTCGCCACCCAAAGCCCCACAACCACCGCTCGCCGTGGACACAGCCGCTTCGGCCGCGCAGAGCGCCACCTCACCCCGACCGCATGCCACCGCCCCTACGGCCGCATTGAAGCACTAGAGCACCGCCAGGGGACCGCCCATCGATCGCCATCCCCAGCCATGCCGCTAGCTCGCCGTAGCCATGTCGCCACCGTCGACCGCCCATCCCGCTCGGTCTCACCGTCGAGCCTATAAAAGGAGCCCTCCCTAGCACCAAAGACTCACACCATTCCACTCCCCTCACCTCTCTGAACCTCAACCACCCCTCGCCGGAGCAAGTGGAGCAGCAGCTTGCCGGAATTGGAGCCGGAGCCGCCGCCTCTAGAGAAGAAGGGTGCCGTTGATTCCGGCCACCCCAAGCTTCGCCGCGACCACGCCTCGCCTCGTCGACCCTGCTGGAGACCTGGTACGCCCCCAGTAGACCCCCACCGAGCCGCTAGGGTTCGAGCTCGCCGGTGACCCGTCCGTCGTCGACGACGACCCTCAGCCGTAGATCTAGCCTCTAATCGCACGACCCACAGCGCGCGTACCGCTTCGCGTTTTAAGTGCCGCTGACCAGTGGGACCCCCTGTCAGCTGAGCCCCGTGCCGCGCAGCGCCACTGGGCCGGCCCATTTCCTTTCCCGCGCAAGCCCGTAGATTCAAATCTGGATTTTTCTTTTAGTTTAAATATAGTTTCTGTCCAGTGTTTCAAAATTCAATTCTGTGAGTTTGACAAATCCAAATTACATGAAACAAATTTTTCCTGAAAGGTATTGAAATGCTCTATCCAAGCCCGTTGGATTTAATTCATTTAGAGTTATAGATTTCTCCTAATAAAAATAAGAAGACTGGAGCTTTTGCAACTTGAAACATTTTTGTAAAATCAACCAAGTTAGCTTTTGAGTGGATTCCAACTCTCAAAAATCACATTTCATCATATCTATCCAAATATGTAATAATATTAAGGTTTACATGCAGTGACTTTGGACTAGTACCAAAATAATGCTATATAGGCATTTCTAGTCACTTTAAATCATTAAATAATGAACTTAAACCAAAGTAATATTGATCCAACCTTTAAATCTCATTCCCAAATGTTAGAATATGTGGTGAGGACATGTGTCCACATGATCCTATATTTTGGTGGTGAATATTAAATTTTAGTTAATATTTCAATGAGTAGAAATTAGTTTTCCAAAATAAAAAGGTTGAAACTATTGAATTAAACTTGTGATGCTTGTGATGATAATATATCATCAATCGTGTGGTTTAGAATAATACTTAGCCTAGTTAAGGATTGTTTGGTGATTGTGCACTCCTTATGTATTTCTAGACGATAGTACCGACCCAGCCTTCGAGGAGGAGGAGTTCTACCAAGAAGAAGAAGAAGAAGAAAACTCCAACGACTGCACCAACCAAGGCAAGCTATTAGTGGCAAGCTAACCCTTGCAAACATGCTTTAGTAAGCTATTGTAGCAAGCTAGAATAAAACTAGATAGTTTAGTAAAGATGCCTTAAGCATACTTTGATCACACCCCCTTTACTATTAGTACTCCAAGTCTTATTTAACCAGTTTTACCCCCCCCCCTTAGTTTACACAAAGTTCTTTAA
The DNA here is from genome assembly GCA_916181665.1 of Avena sativa. Lineage (NCBI taxonomy): Eukaryota > Viridiplantae > Streptophyta > Magnoliopsida > Poales > Poaceae > Avena > Avena sativa. The sequence goes on along the minus strand of OV702295.1, from coordinate 448,250,689 downwards.
TTAATTTTGAAGGTAGCATAAAGAGTATAAAACTTGACCTACTTAGAAACCTTTAGATGTCATTCTATGGCATGAGATTGATCCCATCTTTCCACCTTAGTGAACACTCTTAACCTAGTGTTTTAGAATAGATCAAACTTGAGTCACTTTAGATGGGAACACTTGGTGAAAATGAGTTGTGAAAACCTTGGAATGATGAGTCATTCTATTGAGATGTTTTGACATGTGTTGAGAAACACAATTGATTTATGATGATGAAAATGATGAGGCATGAGCCTTAACCCTTTTATAAAACTGATGGTTGGATTCGGATGCGATACCATTCCAAATTTACCGTACAACCACATTACCTGAATTGGGTAAGGCTTAGCTGGAAATTTATATGCATTAGTATTAGTTCCCTCACGGGAGAGGTTTGAGCTGAGGCTACCTCTCAATGATGTCCACCTATGCAGTGCCCAAGATGACTGATGGTCATGGTTGGGAGCCCATGCTCATAGGAGAGGTGCTTGTACTAGGGTGTGTAAAGGGAAGGTTATGTTTGATTATCTGCATACTAAGTATGATGATTCAGGGTTATCCCTGACAGATGTATCGAATCTTGTGGTGAAAGTGTACCACCTCTGCAGAGTGTCAAACTATTCGAATAGCCGCGTCCGTGGTTATGGACGGTTGGAATGGCCATACTGTTTCGTTGTCAGATGTTTTCTAAACAACTTGAAATGAATGATGAACTTTGACTTGACCACAATAGGGTTGTGTAGATGATAATAGCTTCCCAACTTAAGTGATTCTAGAACTTTAATTTATCTTTTCTTGCTTCAGAACTCAGCTTAGGTTTCAAACTTAACTTGATAGTGGTTCTTTAAATTCAGTACTTTAACTTAGTATTACAATCCTTGTTAGTAGTAGTTTGCGAGTACTTAAAGAGTACTCATGGCTTTTGTCCCTGGCTATTATCATGGCCAGACTATGAAGGAGATTATCAAGATGATGGTCAGCAGGACGGCTATGATAACTAGGACTATCTGCCTTCGTCAGCATTGCCTGTGCCCCGGAAGATGGACCCCACCGCTACGCTATCGTTTATTTCCGCTGCTTGTTGTATTAAAGGCTGGATCATGAGATCCGTATTTGTGTAAAACCTTATGTATGGTTTGTAATGGATGATGTACTGTGATATCCAATCCGTTATGTCTCGCAAAAATGGTAATCCTGGGATTGCGAGGTATGGCATAACGGGCATCTGGGATTAAAAATCCGGGTGTTGACATGTTGGTATCAGAGCCATCCTGACCATAGGAGACCCTAGTTAGAATGGACGTCCAAACCAAAAAAAAACTTAGCTTCAAAACCAAAGTGAATATGTATGAAAAACTATTTCCCCTCTTACCCTTGTGAACTCATTCTTTCTCAAAAATACATGTTCCTCAAAATTCTTACATTACTACCTAAAATTTGACACACGTGATCACTTCACTAATTTCCGCATCCTAAATTCTTGTAGATGGAGACTCAGTTCAGCAAGTTTTACCAGTTGGGAAACGGAGGTCAGCTGATCTTCGAGAGGGATCTGGATTCACTGTCAGAATTACTGGGACGCCCACATCCGGAGTTTCTTGGAGCTCAACTTCCAGGACCCCCAGGAGGAGACCTACAATGGCTAGTCACCGCAGATCTTCGAGGAAGCATTGAAGCACCAACTTCCGGGAGAATTCAGTTCTCTGTGAGAGAGAACAACTGGCTAGATGGATTAGCCAGGGCAATGCATGAAGCTCTCGCGCGTCTATGTGACCTCAGCGTCAACATGATTCAAGGAACCCGTTTTGCTCACTATGCAAGACGTGACTTCATGGGAATGCCGATGGAGATGCCAAGTCACCCAGAGTTGAGGCGTCAAGTGGAGAACCTTGACTTCTTGCTTCATGACCGACAGCAGGAACTGGACAATGCCAGAGAGTTAGCCAACCAGAACCGTGCCATCACCGACCAGAAGGCCCAGAATTTCACACTGCTCGTCCAAGATCGCCAGTCTCTTTGTCGCCAGCGTGCAAAGAAGGATCGTACCATCGCCCGTCTTTGCAAGAAGGTGGCCGACCTCGAGAAGACCGTCAAGGAGCAGGAAGCTCAGCTTGCTGCCAAGGAAGAAGATGATGAGGGAGAAGACATCCAGGGAGATATGGATTCTTACCTCAACAACGATGATGACTTTCTGGAAGAGGATGCTGTGGACTTCTACACTGATGATGAAGACTCCGACTTCATCGACGATGAGTAGATGCACTAGAGCACTGTCGTGGCATGAGATGTATCATCTCATTGTATCGTAGCTTGCAGAATGGTTCTTAAAACCATCTGTTTTCCCCTTTGATTGTTGTGGTGTGTGTTGTATCGTGTGCTTGCTTGCATGAATGAAAGTAAAATTATTTGAAAAACCTGAGTCTAACTCAAAGTATAGCTTTGAAAACCCAAAACCATGAACCTTAGAATTTCCCTCTTACCCCTATATCTATTTCAATCTTCAGATGACTCGTGGAATCCAAGGAGGGAGCAGCTCATCGCAGGACCCAATGTTGCAGATCTTATAGAATCTCATCGTAGACCGTGAAGCAAGCAGGGCCGAGCGTCAAGCCAACTTAGCGACATTACAGCAGATCGCCCAAATGGCTCTCAACAACCAAGGACATGGAAATCAGGATCACCATGGATCTAAACTCAAAAAATTTCAGAACACCAATCCCCCAATCTTCAACCAATCTGAAAACCCATTAGATGCTGATGACTGGTTATAGACCATGGAAAACAACCTCGAAGTTGCAGGAGTTGATGAGAATGAGAAAGTTCTCTTCGCCACCCACTATCTGGAGGGAGATGCAAGAGCTTGGTGGAATAGCGTACGCAACATGAACCATGGCCAGGTGATGACCTGGGAAGCATTCAAGGTCAAGTTCAGCCGCACCCACGTGCCGCAAGGTCTTGTCAACAGGATGAGAGATGAATTCCGTGAACTGAAGCAAGGAAGATTGACTATAGTAGAGTACCGTGACAAATTCTTGTCACTTGCCAGATATGCACCGGATGAAATCAACACGAAGGCCAAGAAGAAAGAGAGATTCTTAAACGGACTGCATGATGAGATGCAGACTGTCCTCGTCAACATCCGTTTCCAGGATCTTGAAGAGCTAGTCGACTCTGCCATTCAGATGGAAGGGAAGATTAACCAGGCAAACGACAACCGCAAGCGCCGTATGATGCAGCAGTCTGGATCTAGTAGCCACCAGAAGTACCGTCCCAACCCCTCACCATGATATGCACCAAGGAACAACCGACCCCCAAATTCTCGCCCCAGCTACCCCAACCGTAGCGGAGGAAATGTGAAGCCCGGAGGAAACAATCACAACTCCGGCAACGCCAACAACTTCAACCGTGCCCCTCCCAAGAGCAACAACAACAACACTGCCCCCAGAACTGGCAGCAATGCTGTACCTGTTGCAGTCAAGGACAAGTCCCAGATCACTTGTTTCGAGTGTGGAGTGAAGGGTCACTACTCCAATGAGTGTCCCAAGAAGACTGCCGCCAATGCCCCTATGAATGCCCCAGCTCAGCAGCAGCGTCGTGTTCAACCAGGCAGGAGATTTGCCCCAGGGAACCCACACAACCGCAACGGTCGTCTCTTCCACATGAACACAGAAGAAGCCCAGGAAGCACCAGATGTAGTGCTGGGTATGTTTTCTGTCAACTCAGTTTTAGCAAGAGTATTGTTTGATTCTGGAGCATCGCATTCAATTTCACCGAAGAATTTGTATGCACTAGTAAGATTCGCCCAACCAACCTGAAGCATGTCATGATAGTTCAAATCCCCGGTTCAACTACCAAAGCTAGAAAGATTTGCAAAGCTGTACCTATCAGAATACATGGGATAGATTTTTATGCCAACCTAATTGTACTTGGAACCAAAGGTTTGGAAGTAGTACTTGGTATGGACAAGATGTCAAGGCATAAAGGACTTATAGACTGTGCTAAGAAAGCCATCATCATGACCAGTAGTTCTGGAGTAACAGTAGAACATATCTCTGAAACCTTACCCCGTCATTTCAAATGCAACAAAAGTGTAGCCCTGCCTACCATTGACCAAGTCAGAGTAGTCTGTGAATACCCCGACGTATTCCCAGATGAATTGCCAGGTATGCCCCCGGATAGGGATATAGAGTTCATTATCGAACTAATCCCCGGAACCGGACCTATAGCCCAGAGACCCTATACCATGAACCCCTCAGAGTTAGTAGAGCTGAAGAAGCAGTTGGATGCCATGTTATCAACCGGCTTGATTCAACCAAGTGCATCGCCATGGAGATCACCAGTGTTATTCATCGACAAGAAAGATGGAGGCAACCGTCTATGTACAGACTACAGAAAGTTGAATGATGTCACCATCAAGAACAAGTACCCCTTGCCAAAGATAGAGGATCTATTTGATCAGTTGACGGGAGCTCAGGTATTCTCAAAGATTGATCTTAGGACTGGTTATCACCAACTTAAGATTCGTGCAACGGATATTCCGAAGACCGCCTTTAATACTCGCTATGGTTTATACGAGTATACGGTTATGTCTTTTGGATTAACCAATTCCCCTGCTTATTTCATGAATCTCATGAATAAGATCTTTATGAATTTCCTAGATAAGTTTGTAGTTGTGTTTATCGACGACGTCCTTATCTACTCCAAGACAGAGGAAGAGCATGAGCAACATCTGAGAATCATCCTAGAAACCCTGAGAGAGCATCAGTTATATGCCAAGTTCAGCAAGTGTGAGTTTTGGCTGAAAGAAGTAGGATTCCTAGGACATATTGTGTCTGCCGGAGGAGTCTCTGTTGATCCCAGCAAGATCAAAGATGTCGAAGAATGGGAAGCCCCAACCAATCAAACCCAAGTTCGTTCATTTCTCGGATTAGCGGGATATTACCACAAATTCGTAGAAGGATTCTTGAGCATAGCCCGACCAATGACCCAATTGTTGAAGAAGGACAAGAAGTTTGAATGGACAGACAAGTGTGAAGCCAGTTTCCAGGAGCTGAAGGAGAGATTGATATCAGCCCCAATTTTGATCATGCCAGACATCAAGAAGCCGTTTGATGTGTATTGTGATGCATCAAAGATTGGTCTAGGATGTGCATTGATGCAAGAAGGCAAAGTCATCGCGTATCTGTCTCGACAACTGAAGCAGCATGAGCAGAACTATCTGACCCATGATCTTGAGCTAGCAGCGGTGGTTCTAGCGTTGAAGACATGGCGTCATTATTTGATGGGTAATCGCTGTGAGATTTACTCAGATCATAAGAGCTTGAAGTATATCTTCACCCAGAAGGAGTTGAATATGAGGCAAAGAAGATGGATAGAATTAATCAAGGATTATGACCTTGACATTCACTATCACCCCGGCAAAGCCAATGTGGTAGCGGATGCTCTTAGCAGATTTCCGTGTAGGCTTAACACCATGATCAAAGAGAAGCAACCAAGTTTGTATGAGGAGTTGGAGCAGTTCAGGACTGAGTTAGTTAGCAAAGGATTCCTAGCTAGCATTGAACTTCAACCCACTTTGATTATCCAAATCAAGGAAGCCCAGAAGGGGAATGAAAGTATCGACGGAATCAAACATCGTATTGGTGCAGGAAAAGTACCTGGATTCACCGAAGACGAAGAAGGTGTACTGTGGTACAAGGGATGTATCTGTGTACCAGCAGATTTGGAGCTGAAGGAAATTATCATGAAGGAAGCTCATGATACTCTTTATTCTATCCACCCCAGAGGAACAAAGATGTATCAGGATTTGAAAGAGCAATTTTGGTGGCACAAGATGAAGAGAGAGATCGGAAGCTACATCGCCAAATGTGACATTTGTCAAAGAGTCAAAGTGGAGCATCAGAGACCTGCAGGATTGTTGCAACCATTGCAGATTCCGGAATGGAAATGGGATTCCATCGGAATGGACTTTATCACCGGTTTACCTACTTCTAGTAGGGGAAATGACTCAATCTGGGTCATAGTTGACAGACTATCCAAGGTAGCCCACTTCATACCAGTCAAGACAACCTACCAGAGTGCAAAGCTAGCAGAGCTGTATATTGCTAGAATTGTTAGTATGCATGGAACCCACAAGACCATAGTATCAGATCGAGGAACCCAGTTTACTTCAAGATTTTGGCAGAAAGTTCAGGAAGGTTTAGGAACCAAGTTGAATTTCAGTACCGCTTATCACCCGCAAACAGATGGACAAACTGAGAGAGTCAACAAGATCTTGGAGGATATGCTTAGAGCTTGTGTGTTGGAATACGGATCAAAATGGGAAGACTGCCTACCTTTCGCAGAATTCTCATATAACAACAGTTATCAAGCTAGTTTGTAGATGGCACCATTTGAATTCCTATACGGAAGAAAGTGTCGTACCCCTTTGAATTGGTCGCAAGTAGGAGAGAGTCAGATCTTTGGACCCGACATTCTCCGAGAAGCAGAAGAGAAAGTTCACAAAGTCCGTGAGCACCTCAAGACCGCACAATCCAGACAGAAAAGCTATGCTGACAAGAGAAGGAGAGACCCGACTTTCAATGTCGGAGATTTCGTATATCTCAAGGTTTCACCCTTGAAGGGAACTCAACGCTTTAGTCTGAAAGGAAAGTTAGCTCCTAGATATATCGGACCTTTCAAGATTCTGAACCGCCGAGGAGAAGTATCGTATCAGCTAGAATTTCCTAAAGAGATGTCAGCCATCCACAATGTGTTCCATATCTCGTTACTTCGCAAATGCTTGGAAGTGCCTGAGAAGACTGAAGTTTTCAAGAATATCGATCACAGAGCAGTGGAAATCAACAATGACCTGACCTATCGGGAAGTGCCCATCCGTATCTTAGAGGAAGCCTACAGAACCACCAGGACCAGGAGTATCAAGTTTCTCAAGATTCAGTGGAGCAACCATACCGAGGAGGAAGCCACTTGGGAACGCGAGGATTACATTAGGACAGAGTTCCCAGATCTCTTTAGTTCCTAGTTTTCTTGTAAATCTCGGGACGAGATTTTATTTAAGGGGGGAAGGTTTGTAACATCCCAAAACTTCAATCCAAGTTTATCAAAGATCAAATCATCCAAAATTAGGATTAACAAAAACTTTTCCAAATTTAAAAGGAAAGCATTCATATATGTGTGCATTTAATTTAGGAGTTGTTTGAATTGCCATGATTGATTGATCCAATGCTTGTATAATGTTTCTTAGGTGATTTAAACATCATATACATCATTCCCAAACTTTTCCTAAAGAAAATCAAATCAAAAAGAATTAAAATGAAGGAATGGTCATTTGGACAAATTTAACTCTGATACCTACTTTGGCTATTCCTAGTACTCAACTCTTAACAGAAACAATTCTTGATCTTTACAGCCCTTGCTAGTACACATAATGAGGTACCAAGGACCACCTTTTGATCTTCTAAAAACATTCTGGAAACTATTTTAAATGGCAGTTCAAAATTGAATCTAATGCATATGCATAGATCACCCCTATTTCAAAAACCATCCAATTGAGCACCATTTTCAAAACCCTTGCAACCAGAGACTACCTATCACTAGTGGAGATCACCCAAAAAATTTGAACTCAAAATTCAAAACTTTTTTTCTTGCGGCCATTTCATCAAACACTTGGCAGGCTTAATCATACCTCTAATCCTAGCTCACTGTTTTGAACAGGGTTTTGCCCCCATTTGATCTCCATTTAATCTCTCTGTCCCCCTTTGATCAAACCATGCCAATTGCAACCCATCCCCTACACCCTAGTGGCAATGCCATGCCATGCCGAGCACCACCCTTGCCGGCCAACCTTGCAACCCCCGCAGCAGACCACTCCCCCTTCCCTCGCCATGTCTAGGAGGTAGCCAACACCGCACCGCCCCTCTCTGTCCCTTGCCTGAGCCAAGAGCAGCCGTGGACCACCGAGGAGAATACGCGCCCAGTGCCACCGCGCCATGCCGACGCCGCCCGCAGAGCGCGCACTGTCCCCGCTCGCACCAACCGCCCCTTGGCACCAGCCCGCACCCACCGCTCCGATTCGACCTGGAGAACACCCCAGACACCTCCGTTCGCCGCCCAAAGCCCCACAGCCACCGCTCGCCATGGACACAGCCGCTTTGGCCACGCAGAGCGCCACCTCACCCCGACCGCATGCCACCGCCCCTACGGCTGCATTGAAGCACTAGAGCACCGCCAGGGGACCGCCCATCAATCGCCATCCCCAGCCATGCCGCTAGCTCGCTGTAGCCATGTCGCCATCGTCGACCGCCCATCCCGCTCGGTCTCACCGTCAAGCCTATAAAAGGAGCCCTCCCCAGCACCAAAGACTCACACCATTCCACTCCCCTCACCTCTCTGAACCTCAACCACCCAGCGCCGGAGCAAGTGGAGCAGCAGCTCGCTGGAATTGGAGCTGGAGCCGCCGTATCTGGAGAAGAAGGGTGCCGTTGATTCCGGCCACCCCAAGCTTCGCCGCGACCACGCCTCGCCTCGCCGACCCTGCTGGAGCCCTGGTACGCCCCCAGTAGACCCCCACCGAGCTGCTAGGGTTCGAGCTCGCCGGCGACCCGTCCGTCGTCGACGACGACCCTCAGCCGTAGATCTAGCCTCTAATCGCACGGCCCACAGCGCGCGTATCGCTTCGCGTTTTAAGTGCCGCTGACCAGTGGGACCCCCCTGTCAGCCGCTGGGCCGGCCCATTTCCTTTCCCGCGCAAGCCCGTAGATTCAAATCTGGATTTTTCTTTTAGTTTAAATATAGTTTCTGTCCAGTGTTTCAAAATTCAATTCTGTGAGTTTGACAAATCCAAATTACATGAAACAAATTTTTCCTGAAAGGTATTGAAATGCTCTATCCAAGCCCGTTGGATTTAATTCATTTAGAGTTATAGATTTCTCCTAATAAAAATAAGAAGACAGGAGCTTTTGCAACTTGAAACATTTTTGTAAAATCAACCAAGTTAGCTTTTGAGTTGATTCCAACTCTCAAAAATCACATTTCATCATATCTATCCAAATATGTAATAATATTAAGGTTTACATGCAGTGACTTTGGACTAGTACCAAAATAATGCTATATAGGCATTTCTAGTCACTTTAAATCATTAAATAATGAACTTAAACCAAAGTAATATTGATCCAACCTTTAAATCTCATTCCCACATGTTAGAATATGTGGTGAGGACATGTGTCCACATGATCCTATATTTTGGTGGTGAATATTAAATTTTAGTTAATATTTCAATGAGTAGAAATTACTTTTCCAAAATAAAAAGGTTGAAACTATTGAATTAAACTTGTGATGCTTGTGATGATAATAGATCATCAATCGTGTGGTTTAGAATAATACTTAGCCTAGTTAAGGATTGTTTGGTGATTGTGCACTCCTTATGTATTTCTAGACGATAGTACCGACCCAGCCTTCGAGGAGGAGGAGTTCTACCAAGAAGAAGAAGAAGAAGAAAACTCCAACGACTGCACCAACCAAGGCAAGCTATTAGTGGCAAGCTAACCCTTGCAAACATGCTTTAGTAAGCTATTGTAGCAAGCTAGAATAAAACTAGATAGTTTAGTAAAGATGCCTTAAGCATACTTTGATCACACCCCCTTTACTATTAGTACTCCAAGTCTTATTAACCAGTTTTACCCCCCCTAGTTTACACAAAGTTCTTTAATTAATTTTGAAGGTAGCATAAAGAGTATAAAACTTGACCTACTTAGAAACCTTTAGATGTCATTCTATGGCATGAGATTGATCCCACCTTTCCACCTTAGTGAACACTCTTAACCTAGTGTTTTAGAATAGATCAAACTTGAGTCACTTTAGATGGGAACACTTGGTGAAAATGAGTTGTGAAAACCTTGGAATGATGAGTCATTCTATTGAGATGTTTTGACATGTGTTGAGAAACACAATTGATTTATGATGATGAAAATGATGAGGCATGAGCCTTAACCCTTTTATAAAACTGAAGGATTCGGATGCGATACCATTCCAAATTTACCGTACAACCACATTACCTGAATTGGGTAAGGTTTAGCTGGAAATTTATATGCATTAGTCAGTTCCCTCACGGGAGAGGTTTGAGCTGAGGTTACCTCTCAATGATGTCCACCTATGCAGTGCCCAAGATGACTGATGGTCATGGTTGGGAGCCCATGCTCATAGGAGAGGTGCTTGTACTAGGGTGTGTAAAGGGAAGGTTATGTTTGATTATCTGCATACTAAGTATGATGATTCAGGGTTATCCCTGACAGATGTATCGAATCTTGTGGTGAAAGTGTACCACCTCTGTAGAGTGTCAAACTATTCGAATAGCCACGTCCGTGGTTATGGACGGTTGGAATGGCCATACTGTTTCGTTGTCAGATGTTTTCTAAACAACTTGAAATGAATGATGAACTTTGACTTGACCACAACAGGGTTGTGTAGATGATAATAGCTTCCCAACTTAAGTGATTCAAGAACTTTAATTTATCTTTTCTTGCTTCAGAACTCAGCTTAGGTTTCAAACTTAACTTGATAGTGGTTCTTTAAATTTAGTACTTTAACTTAGTATTACAATCCTTGTTAGTAGTAGTTTGCGAGTACTTAAAGAGTACTCATGGCTTTCGTCCCTGACTATTATCATGGCCAGACTATGAAGGAGATTATCAAGATGATGGTCAGCAGGACGGCTATGATAACTAGGACTATCTGCCTTCGTCAGCATTGCCCGTGCCCCTGAAGATGGACCCTACCACTACGCTATCGTTTATTTCTGCTGCTTGTTGTATTAAAGACTAGATCATGAGATCCGTATTTGTGTAAAACCTTATGTATAGTTTGTAATGGATGATGTACCGTGATATCCAATCCGTTATGTCTCGCAAAAATGGTAATCCTGGGATTGCGAGGTATGGCATAACGGGCATCTGGGATTAAAAATCCGGGTGTTGACAGATGCCCAAGGCATCCCCTTCTTCATCAATAAAAATCCCAGGTTTTTTCCAAACGTTCATTTTTATTGTTTCATGCACAGTTGTGTTGTTCTTGGAGCGTCTTCTTTTTCGTTTTCGTTTTGGTTTTTCGTTTGCCTTGGTTTGCTTAGTTTGCTGAATAAATTGGTTGGACTCCCTCTTTCATACATTGGTTTGCAAATAGTTTGGTTTGGTTTGGAAAAGAGTAGGAAAGTTCATGCTTATGTGGTAAAAGGAGCTTGTTTTTGATTGTGGCCTATGCTCTGTCTTGCCATGCTTGATATTGTTTTGGCTTTATTCTTAGTATTCTTTGCTGTAGCATGACTTGTTATAAACAATTGAGATTGCTTAATGTGCCTTGGATGAATCATGCGTTGTTTTAGCATATTAAAGCATAGTATAGTGGTATTCTCCTTTGATGCTTTATTTGGGTTGACTTGGCGCATGCCCACACCATGTTATGACTATCTCAAGTCACTATAGCCTTTATGATCCTTTAGTTTTCAACTTGTAGTATCACTTTATGCTTTGATCAATGATGTTTTGTCGCTCTGCATGACTATGGCCATTATTGCTCTCTTACTTTGTCGCGCCTAATCTTTTGCTAGCCTCCACAACCAAGTATGAGTTCCACTCATGCATCCAACTCCCTAAACCAAGTTATTCCAAAGAGTCCACCATACCTACCTACTAGCTTATGCTATTCCAAGTATATTCATGCTTTTGTTTACCTTCCAAATTAAACTTGTTATGAGAAAACTAGTGATTAAAGCTCTCACGAACTTGGTGGCACACTTTACTTTTCTTGCCCTTAATAAACTTGAACCATTGTGTCTTCTATGTTGTATATGCTTGCACTTATTTGTCGGGAATTAGCAGAACCATGCTTTCATGGGGAATGCTTTCAACATTGCACTTTGTACTTGTACCTAGTTGATATCATGCTCTTTTGTATATGGATGTCGTCGGTGTGAAATGAAAGGGGAGCTTGTAAGTCCATGGAGTTATTTATATGTGTTAGAGAAACGCCTGGGCCGCAGGTCTAATCCATGCTGACATGGTGGAAACCTGCAGCGTAACCATAATGAGCTGTCTATGAAGCATTCTTCTTATAAAAAAAGAGTCCTATATTGAGAAAAAAAGAGAAAAGAGAAAAAAATGAGATTATGAAATGAGGAAAGAGAGAAAAAGCACCATATTCCCATGGTAAATAAGAAGATTGCTGAGATGCTCGTTGTCTGCTTGCCTTGTCATTTTGATATGGGGATTCTTCCGTATCATCGGGCAAGGGGTACCCCGTTGGCGGTTCTCTATGATACACATATACTTACAATGACAAGAACTTACCGGTGACGAAACTGGAGTAGCATGAGGAGCGGCCCTTGTATACAAGGGACATGAGATTTCTGACTTATACTTCGTCAAGCATGTACACCATAGTTTGTTCACTTTAACCTTAATCACTTCAAGATGCTTATGATAGGGGCAATGAGAGTTGAAAGCTATAAGTACCATAATTTTTGGAAGCTCTTTATGAGACTTGAATCCCTACTTCCTTTTATATAAAGGCCTTTCTTCCACCATTATATTGAGTCTCCACCTTCTACCTTTATGCACCTACTTTGAGAGCATAGTGGCCATTCTTAGTTCTATGTGCATTGTCCCAAGACTAGTTGATTGATGCATATCTTGATATTGCTTGTTTTAAACTATTGTATCTAGTCACTCTTATGAACTTTGAAGGTGTCCTATGCATTTATATTTGCTACTCTATTGAGGGACAAGCTGAATACTATTAAGCTATGTTTTCTTTATGTGAAACAAACAAACATCTTGCAAAGCATTGTTATTCATGAATCTTTTGTTTGTGCCTTTTCATGTTGCATCTTAGTTTCTTTGCTTATTGCTAGAACTTTGTCTTTCATGTTATGATTGAAGTACTATGATCCCAGCTTTGAATGTTTTACAAATACTTTGATCAAGTCTTTGATGGTGCATGTCACCTCAAAAATTATTCTTTCTTTTATCACTTACCTACTCGAGGATGAGCAGGAGTTAAGCTTGGGGATGTTGATACATTGCAAATGTATCTATAATTTTTGATGTTTCATGCTTGGTTTTATCCACTTTCTTGTGTTTTGTTCTAGCTTTGGAGTACTTTTCATATGATTTGTTGGACTAACCTATTAACAAGAGCCACAGTGCTAGCTGCCTGTTTTCTGCTGTTTTTGGTTCCAGGAAAGTCAGAAAATGAATATTCTCGGAATTGGACAGGACAAAAGCCAAAGTGCCTATTTTTCCGGAAGTCATCAGATGCTAGAATACGAGACGGAGAGAGGCCAGAGGCCGTCCACACCACCTGGCCACACGACCAAGCTGGGCCCGCGCCAGGGGGTGGTGTGGCGACCCCTGGCACCCCCTCGGCCTCCCCTTCCGACTATAAGATGCCTTCGGGACGTAAACCCTAAGTGCCTGATCAAAAATCCACGAAAGAGTCTGTAGCCGCCGTCATCTCCATCCCTAGATCGGGAGGTATCTGAAGCTCTTCCGGCACCCTGCCAAAGAGGGGAATTCACCCTAGAGGCCTTCTTCATCACCATGCAAGCCTCCGGTGTGATGCGAGAGTAGTTCATCCTTGGACTATGCATCCATTTAGTAGCTAGATGGCTGGTTCTCCTCCTTTGTGCTTTCATGTTTAGATCTTGTGAGCTCCATTCAAGATCAAGATTATCTATTTGTAATTATGCATGTTGTGTTTGCGGGGATCCGATGGATATTGAGATGCTATTTCAGATTGATTATTGATTCTATCATGTCTTTGTTATTTGTGATCTTGCATGCTTTCCATTGTTAGTAGCTATCTTGGACGAGTAGATGTTAGCAACTCCAAGAGTTAGTATTTATGCTTGATAGTGGGTTCATGCCTCTGGTAATCTGGGGAAGTGACAGAAATCTCTAAGGTACTAGATGTGCTGTTGCCAGTAGGGAGAAAACAACAATCCTTTGTTCGTAGAACAATCGTATTGTTTACTTTACACGCAGTTCGTAAAGCAATAATCTGTTGCTTGCAACTTAATACTAGAGGGGGTTCGGATGATAACCTAAAGGTGGATTATTAGTCATAGATGTAGTTGGATGGCGATCTATGTATAATGTTGTAATGTCCAATCAAGTCTCAAAGGAGTCAAGATGATTAGTATATGCATGTATTGCTTTCTCGATGTTTGTTCACCCAGCATGTTATCTATCTTAAGGAGAGCCACGTCTAGTGAACTATGGATCTCGGTCCTTGTCTTTTACATTCAAGCTACAATGTTTTATTGTTTTGTGTTTACTTTCTGCAAACTATTACTTCTTTCCATTCGATACGTTTAATCCTTTGTTTTCCGCAAAACATGGTGAGATTGACAACCTCATCGCAAGTTTCGAACAAAGTTTTGTGGTTGTGTTGTGCAGGTCTCCACGTTGCTACTAGCACCGATAGTGCGCCCTGCCAAAGCTCAGCTAGTAAACCTTTGGGGTGTTTCCTTGCTCCTACTGGTTCGATTAAACCTTGGTTTCATACTGAGGGAAACTTGCTGCTGTGCTCATCATACCTTCCTCTTGGGGTTCCCAACGAGCTCTACATCAACACCGCACCAGCATTTTTCTGGCACCATACACAGAGCTGATACGTCCATTTTGCGTCACTATTGTATGTCTTAATTCACTATTATTCATTGATATATTTCGTATTGAGAGGTGATACTTATGTTATTTCATCTATTTTTGCATGGTTGATGACTTTTGGTGCAGGGATCGCTGCAGTCAGGATTCTGATGGAAAAGGTGCTATTTGGAGGCAAAATTCACGAAGATCAAAAAATCCGGGAAAATATATGGAAAATCCTATTTTTCCAGAAGACTAAGGATGCCAGAAGATGGAGTGGAGGTGGGCCACAGGGGGGCCACACCACGCCATGGCGTGGGCAGGCCTAGGCCGCGCCTGGAGGTGGTGTGGCTACCCTGGCCCACTCCAGCCTCTCCCCTCTGGTGTATATCATCCTCACGAAACCCTAAGACTCGGGGAGCAACCACAGAAAGATTCTGCCGCCTCTGCGGGGCGGAAAACACCGAGAGAGAAAGATCTCTCTGGCAGACAGATTTCTGCCGGGGGAATTCCTTCTCGGAGAGGGGAGATCGTCGCCATCAACACCACCATCAAGCTGGACTTCATCGGGATCATCATCATCACCACCATAATCACCATCAGCACCCTCATCACCATCTCCATATTGTTGTAACAATTGCGGTGAACTTGCATAGTTCTTAGGGGAAACTTTCCCGGTGTTGATTACTCTTTGTAGTTAATGCTATCGAGTGAACCATTGAATTATTGTTTATGTTCAGATTGTTATACATCATTATTCCATCTCTGATCATGATCCATATGATGTCTTGTGAGTAGTTCGTTTTGTTCTTCAGGACATGGGAGAAGTCTTGTTGGTAGTAATGGAGTTGTGTTGAGAAAGATTCAATAGATTGTTATTTAAGTTGTGGTGTACTTCTTCTAGTGGTGTCATGCGAACGTTGACTACATGATACTTCACCTATATGGGCCTAGGGGAATGCATTGTGTATTTGGCTACTAATCGTAGGGGTTGCCGGAGTGACAGAAACCTAAACCCCCGTTAGAAAACCATTGCACAAGGGATGTAAGGGTCTTAGAGTTTAAAGTTGTGGTTAGGTTTCTACCTTAAATACTTTCTTGTACTTACGCATGTTTGCAAGGGGTTTAATCACAAGTATGTATTAGTCTTGGATGGGGCGGTACATTAGCATAGGTTCACCCACACAACACTTAGCAAGCTAAAGAAGATTAATCAGCTATATGAAGCGAAAGCACTTGACAGTCCTCCCATGTGTCCTCGAGAACGTTTGGTCATTTATAGAAATACAACCGGCTTGTCCTTTGCTGCATAAAGGATTGGGCCACTTGCTGCATTTATTCCTACTGTCTTTTATTTACTCGTATTTTGTTTACTTGCTTTATCGAAAACCCCCTAAAAATCCGTTTGCTAAGTATTTGCAGAGAATTCCTGATCCATACCACTAGCCAGCACCTTCTGCTCCTCGTTGGGTTCGACACTCTTACTTATCGAAAATACTGTGATACACCCCCTATACTTGTGGGTCATTAAGACTATTTTCTGGCGCCGTTGCCGGGGAGTGAAGCGCTATTGGAGAGTGGAACTGGTAAAGGAAACTTCTACTGTGAGTATTGTTTACTTCTGCTAGTTGCTTTATTTTCGTTATGGATAATTCGCTGAGTTTCTTATTTGGTAATGCTACTACCACTGCTAAGGTAGTAGATAAGCCACCACCTGCTGAGAAACATGTTTTCAAAATACCTACAAGAATTATTGATCGTGTTATGGATAACTACTATCTTGGGGATGGAACTGTCCATCCCGGTGATCATTTACTCTTTATACACGAATTATGCGGGTTGTTCAAGTGTGCAGGTATTACTATAGATCAAGTTAAGAAGAAGTTATTCTCATTATCACTGAAAGGAAGAGCTGAGGAATGGTATAAGATGCTGAAGAATGGTCAAGCTCTGGAATGGGAGGAAATAGTGCCTCTCTTTTATTCAAAGTTTTATCCTCCTAGTGAGATTCATAAAGATCGTAATCAAATATACAACTTGTGGCCTCTTGATGGAGAGAGTACAACTCAAGCTTGGGAGAGATTGAAGTTACTAATGCTCAAATGTCCCATTCATGAGCTCCCCAGCAATATTATTATCAATAACTTTTATGCAAGGCTCCCTCTACATGATAAAGATTTATTGGATGCTTCTTGTGTTGGATCATTCACTCCCATGGAAGAAGAAGCTAAATGGGACCTTCTAGATCGTATTCAAGATAATGCTAAAGCTTGGGAGAATGACAAAGGTAGAAATTCAGGTATAAATTATGATTATGAATGCATTGAATCTTTTATGGGAACTGACGACTTTCAAAATATCAAAAATGCTTATGGTCTAGACTCTCAAGCTATTGCTTCCTATTTTAAGGCTTTTGCTTCCTATATTGAAGTGCCTAAAAAGAAGTGGAATAAGTATCATGAACCTTATAAAGATATTGCTAAGAGTGTTCCTGCAAGAAATACTGAAGTTTATACTGCTAATCATGTTTTACCTGAACCTTATATTGAGAAAATGCCGTTTCTAGTTAAGGTAAAGGAACATTCTATGATAGCTAGTATGGTTAATGAAAGTATGAATAAGGCTGTTGAACCTGATAAACAAATGGTTGATGAACCTATAATAGCAAATGTGAAAGACTTTGTCACTAAGTATGAGGAAGAGGGGCACACTATCCTTTGCAAGGATACCTCTAATATTGTTTCACATAGTAGTGTTATGAGAGCTAGTATTCCTGTGTTTTCTGTTAGAATAAGTGATCATTGCTATGATGGTACTCGTGATAGCTATATCGTTAAGTTTATGCATGATACTAAAAGTTATTATGAGAGAGGTAAAAGTGTTCTTATGCATCTCAATAATATCAAGTTTCCTCGTTTTATGCTGAAAGTTTTCATGTTGCACTTCTTTTGCCTTCTTATGCAAGTTGCCTTTGGTTTCAATAACTTGTTTGTTTACAAAATCCCCTTGCATAGGAAGTGGGTTAGACTTAAATGTGTGTGCGTTTTTGCTTCTTAATGCTCTCTTTCACTTCAATTCATATCCCTATGAGAGCTTCTTCAAAATTATCATGCCCATCTTAATGGCTATAAAGAAAGAGCTTTATGGGAGACAACCCAATTTGTTTTTGCTTTTAGTTTGTTTTTGTTTCTTTGAGTCTTGGAAGTTATTACTTCGGTAATAACCGCTCCTTATCCGTTTTGTTTGGTTTTTGTGTCAAGATCAACCTCTAATGAGAGAGAAGTAAGATTTGGGGAAGTTGCTGTCCCGAAACAGATTTTTGTGCTTCACCATAAACATTCGTGAGAGACCTCTGTCTGTCAGATTGAGCTGTAATTTTTGGTGCTTCTGCCGCAGGTTGTTATTTAACTTTCGTTAGTTTTGCACTTTTTGATTTGAGCAACAGAAGATTTTCGAAAAAATTGATCTTTACCTGCTGGTCTGTTTTGACAGATTTTTCCAATCTTGCATTTGCTTCTTTATTCGATTTCCTTTTTGAATTCTTTTTGGGTTTACGGAAGGAGTTGCTACAGTAGATTTTGTTTTGATGGTTTTCAGTTGAAGTTGGACTCAAAAGGTTCTATCACTTCACTTATACTAATGTTGCTAATAAGAACCGTGTGAAGTTTTGTGTGAAAGAAATTTCCAGGAAGTGGAGATAATGGTGTAATAAGAAAAAGAAGGGTTTTATGACTCAAGTAATAAGTATATGAAGATGAATATATTGATGTTATTCAAGCAATGACTCCGGAAGAATCCACTAAATACAAAATTCAGAGACCTGTAGAGTCTGTTTCCAAATAGGTAACAGTTCTGGTAAGAAAAGTTCCGCGAAAATACTATCCAACTATATTTTTGCATTTTTCAGTCAATAAGGAAAGCTACGAAGTGAAAAAGGGACAGAAATGGAGTCAGGGTGGCTCACACCACCCTGTGGCACGAGCCCACCCCTGGCCGCGCCACCAGGTGGTGAGGCCACCCAGGACTCCGCCTCCGACTCGTTTTCTCCCAGTACCTTCCTTTTGATATGAAACTTCGTAATATATAACCCCCCGGATCCCCCGAGGTCCATATATCGTGTTTTCGTCGTATTTTTGTTTCGATCTGTTTCTGCCAAGACATACTCTTTGAAAGTTTAGAAGCACAATGGTGTCTGCCAAGGATAAAGGGAAGGAGCCCATGGAGGAGGATCTTCAAGACCCCAAGCAGGGGCTGGTACCTTTAGTCTCTTGCCCTGCATCAGTGGAAGCCCTACGAGTCACTAAGGAGTTCTGCGATAAGTATCGAGACCTGCAGAGGAAGGTGGACATGCTTCAATGGGAGAATAATAGGCTTCACAAGATGCTGGAAGATTTCCTCACGACAACTAAGAAAATATTACCACCACCTCCGAAGGAGTAATTCATCATCAGGTTTGGCATCCCCTTGGTTTGTTCCAAGCTTGGGGGAGTGTCGCGGTATCACATCACTATCTTATATCTTTTTACCTTATTAGTAGAGTCATATCATGAATAGAGGAGTTATTATGTAGTATGGTTTGCATTATGGAAGTGTCCCCTCTCTCGTTAGATATGTATCCCTTGGTGTGAGTTTCCGTTATGGAATATTAATGAGAAGTTCTATCATTCACTCTTTTGCATAGCTTATGTTAGTTTTCAATTCGTGGTTATATGATTGATCTTGTTGTTAGTATTGGTATCACTTTGGGATCATTGAGTTAATTTAGTTGGTTTTGGCAAACCTGGCTCGGTCAGTAGCAACACCTTTTTGAGAGTTGAAAAGAAAAATATAGAAGTACTCTAGAGAAAAAATAATAATTTCATCATCTTTCTTTCTTGATTTGCTCATAAGTTTAGTATTCTCTAGTTAAGATCTTTTGTGCTTCCAAGGAAGATTGCATGTTTGTCTTTATCATTTGTATGTTTGGTTGTTTCCTTCAACTCTTGTACTTGCTACCCAGCCTTGCTAGCCAAAAACCAGTACTGAGAGGGAACTCTTCTCGTGAATCCACTCCGTTAAACCAAAACCTTTGCCATTTATGTCCACCATACCTACCTAGTAGCATTATTGCTATTCCAAGTAAATTCTTGTTTTGTCTACCTCCCAAATTAAACTTGTTATGTGAAAATTAGTGATTAAATCTCTCACAAACTTGATGGCACACTTTACTTTCTTGCATTTAGTAAAGTTGAACCATTGTTCTCACCTATGTTGCGTATATGCTTGCGCTTTGTAAGTTGTGAATTAGCAGAACCATGCTGTCACGGGGAACGCTTTCAACATTGCACTGGTACTTTGTACCAAGTTGATATCATGTTCTTTTGTCTATGGATGTCGTCGGTGTGAAATGAAAGGGGAGCTTGTAAGTCCATGGAGTTATGCATGTGTGTTAGAGAAACGCCTAGGCCGCTGGTCTAATCCATGCTGACATGGTGGAAACCTGCAGCGTAACCATAACGAGTATCTATGAAGCATTCTTCTTATAAAAAAAAGAGATAGAGATTGAGAAAAAAAGAGAAAAGAAAAAAAGAGATATTATGAAAATAGGAAAGAGAGAAAAAAGCACCATATTCCCATGGTAAATAAGAAGATTGCTGACATACTTGTTGTCTGCTTGCCTTGTCATTTTGATATGGGGATTCTTCTGTATCATCGGGCAAGGGGTACCCCGTTGGCGGTTCTCAATGATACACATATGCTTACGATGACAACAACTTACCGGTGACTAAACTTGAGTAGCATGAGGAGCGGCCCTCGTATTCAAGGGACATGAGATTCTCAACTTACAACTTGTCAATGCATATCCTCATTTTTGATCACTTTAACCTTAATCACCTAAAGATGCCTGTGATAGGGGCAATGAGAGCTGAAAGCTAGTAAGTATCATAATTTTTGGGAGCTCTTTATGAGACTTGCAATCCCTGCTTCCCTCTTTGAAGGGCCTTTCTTTTACTTAGTAGTTGAGTCAGTAAACCTATTCCCTTCTATCTCAGCAAGTATTTTGAGTTGATGTGTTTCATTCATTCATATGATGATTTATGCAATCATGTTTCTTATGTTCCTTGCTTTGCACATTGCTCTTATCTTGATGTTTACTGCTTTGAAAGCTATCATTGAAAAACCAGCTATTTGTGAACTCCAGCAAATTATCAACTATTCTTCGACCAAGAGCTAAGTTTGCCATTACCAATTATGATTCACTTTATGTATCTTTATTGTGTTTCCTTTACTCATTGCAAGTTGAGTTATATAATAGTGAGTTGTCTTCTATTATGATCTATGTATTTGATGAATGTGATGCTTCTTGTCCGTATTCTTTTATCGACTCTTCACTCCATAAACCTGAGGCCATGTTTATTGAGCTCAGTTTCGCTTGGGGACAAGCGAAGTCTAAGCTTGGGGGGAGTTGATACGTCCATTTTGTATCACTATTCTATGTCTTAATTCACTATTATTCATTGATATATTTCATATTGAGAGGTGATACTTATGTTATTTCATCTATTTTTGCATGGTTGATGACTTTTGGAGCATGGACCGCTGTAGTCAGGATTCTGATGGAAAAGGTGCTGTTTGGAGGCAAAATTCGCGAAGATCAGAAAATCCGGGAAAATATATGGAAAATCCTATTTTTCCAGAAGACTAAGGATGCCAGAAGATGGAGTGGAGGTGGGCCACAGGGGGCCCACACCACCCCATGGCGCGGGCAGGCCTAGGCCGTGCCTGGAGGTGGTGTGGCCACCCTAGCCCACTCCAGCCTCTCCCCTCTGGCGTATATCATCCCCACAAAACCCTAAGACTCGGGGAGCAACCACAGAAAGATTCTGCCGCCTCTGTGGGGCGTAAAACACCGAGAGAGAAAGATCTCTCTAGCAGACAGATTTCTGCCGGGGGAATTCCTTCCCGGAGAGGGGAGATCGTCGCCATCAACACCACCATCAAGCTAGACTTCATCAGGATCATCATCATCATCATCACCACCATCATCACCATCAGCACCCTCATCACCATCTCCATATTGTTGTAACAATTGCGGTGAATCTTGCATAGTTCTTAGGGGAAACTTTCCCGGTGTTGATTACTCTTTGTAGTTGATGCTATTGAGTGAACCATTGAATTATTGTTTATGTTTAGATTTTTAGACATCATTATTCCATCTCTGATGATGATCCATATGATGTCTTGTGAGTAGTTCGTTTTGTTCTTGAGGACATGGGAGAAGTCTTGTTGTTAGTAGTAGAGTTGTGTTGAGAAAGATTCAATAGATTGTTATTTAAGTTGTGGTGTACTTCTTCTAGTGGTGTCATGTGAAAGTCGACTACATGACACTTCACCTATATAGGCCTAGGGAAATGCATTGTGTATTTGGCTACTAATCGTAGGGGTTGCCGGAGTGACAGAAACCTGAACCCCCGTTAGGAAACCATTGCACAAGGGACGTAAGGGTCTTAGAGTTTAAAGCTGTGGTTAGGTTTCTACCTTAAATATTTTCTTGTACTTATGGATGTTTGCAAGGGGTTTAATCACAAGTATGTATTAGTCTTGGATGGGGCGGTACATTAGCACAGGTTCACCCACACAACACTTAGCAAGCTAAAGAAGATTAATCAACTATATGAAGCGAAAGCACTTGACAGTCCTCCCATGTGTCCTCGAGAACGTTTGGTCATCTATAGAAATACAACCGACTTGTCCTTTGCTGCATAAAGGATTGGGCCACTTGCTACATTTATTCCTACTGTCTTTTATTTAATCGTACTTTGTTTACTTGCTTTATCGAAAACCCCCTAAAAATCCGTTTGCTAAGTATTTGCAGAGAATTCTTGATCCATACCACTAGCCAACACCTTCTGCTCCTCGTTGGGTTCGACACTCTTACTTATCGAAAATACTGCGATACACCCCCTATACTTGTGGGTCATCAAGAGCCATCAGAGCCCTCAACCCATTGGCGCTTGCTCGAACAAAAGAGGTTACCTATTTTGTTCATGGTGATGCACTGAAAAATTTCACCATAAAACTTTAGGCATATAGTTTCTACATGATATATGAACGATCCTGCGTGGAAAAATTCAATCCTAACGTGATAAATTAATAGGAACAACAAAATAATCTTGAATTCATCTACTAGATCAATGTGAGAGTTTCAACCATGGAAATCTGAAAATAAAGCATTGATAGGGAGAGAAACATACTGATATGTTGATTCTCCCACTCAAACGAACGAAATCCACGAAGAATCAAGAGTTCTAGGTGGATTTGGAGAGGTTTGGAGAGAGAATATGAGAGAAATAATGAGGAGAGGAGGAAGACCTAGCCGCCCGGTGCGATTTTATGGTCGCACCAAACTATACGGCTGGAACTATACAGGTGGGTTATCTTGTTCTACCCGTATAGTTGCGGCGACGCCGCCAACTAGGGTTTCTTTATACAGAAAACAGCTATACGGACGCAACTATATGGCCGGATCACAATGATTCCGCCGTATAGTTGATCGTTAAACTATCTGTTTCTCGAGATAAATTTCTAAAACTAGTATCAATATCTATACGACCGGAACTATATGGCCATAATTTTTATTCCCGCCATATAGTTGGTTGTTAAACTCTCAGTACCTTTCGAATGAATTTCTACAAAAGCATCGATATCTATACGACCGGAGCTATATGGCCGGAATTTTTATTCTCGCCGTATAGTTGGTCGTTAAACTCTATGTGCCTTTGGGATGAATTTCTACGAAGGCATCGATATCTATACGACCGGAGCTATACGGCCAGCATTTTTATTCCCGCTGTATAGTTGGTCATTAAACTCTCAGTACCTTTTAGAAAATTTTGTACGAAGGCATCGATATCTATACGACTGGAACTATACGGCCAGAATTTTTATTCCCGCCATATAGTTGGTCGTTAAATTCTCTGTGTCTTCAAGGAAAATTTGTTCATGACAAAGATATCTATACGACCGGAACTATACGGCCGGAATTTTTATTCCTGCCGTATAGTTGGTCGTTAAACCATCAGTAATCATCAAAAAAATTCAATTTCTTCGAGGATACCTTTTTATCTCAAAACTTAGTGAAATACCTTATTTTTAACAGAAAATTGATAGTGAAAACCGTCGACCAACATTAGCGTATTAAAAGCAAAATTTTAGCTTCTGTAAATGGAAAACTCAAGCTTTTATTCTTATTATTATTCTATACTCATTCAATCAACGTTTCTACTACTTTTCGATAGCTGCATCTTCACGGGCGTGCTTCCGCAAGAATGTCTGTGAAAAAGTGGTAAGAATGGGATGAACTTCTTATTATCTAATATACTTTATTGACGAGATGGGTTGACTTCCATTAAGCATTTATTAAGATTGGTTGAGTTACTCAACCTCTTTTCTCTTCTCGAATTCTTACCTTGGGTTGCCCCTTATCAAAGGCACTTACCACATGAACTCATATTGCCGATGGAATATATCTTTCTCCTTCTTCTAGCTTCTTTGGAAAATACTGGATGATTTCAGCATCATAAACATTGAAGATTATCTTTCCTTCAGCACAATCTATTGATACACCTGAGTACTAAGGAATGGTCTTCCAACTATTATAGATAATTTTCCATCTTTTGGCATTTCAAGAATAATAAAGTCTATGCGAATAACATGCTCATCTATTCTAAGTAAAACACCCTCAATCATACCAACGGGTTGTTTAGTGGACTTGTCAGCCATCTGTAAAGTGATAGTAGTAGGAGAATACTCCCCTAATCCTAACCTTTTATAGAGGGAGTATGGAATTACACTAACTCATGCTCCTAGATCACACAAGGCATTATGAATATCTGTTTTACCTATTGAGCATGAAATAGTTGGTATTCTGGGATCTCCATACTTAGACAACAACTTCCTATTAGCAGGATAGCTAGTTACCATGGCAACAATTTCAGTTCTTTCTTTCTTTCTACTAAGAATATCACGGAGGAATTTATTATAAGTAGGAACTTTGATTGCATCCGCAAATGGAATTTCCAGACGAAGGTCACTAAGTGCCTTTGTGAAAGAATTATAAATTACCTAATCCGGTGTTTTCTTTATTTGATCTGGATAAGGAAGCTTTTTCTCACCTGACTTACTCTTGTCTTTTATATTTTGTGGGGGGTCAGGCTCTTTCATTGCTTTCTTTTGTTGTTGCTTATTGCTTTTCTTATTTTCTACAACAACAACTTCATCTTCCATGCTTATTTCTTTATCTTCTCTTGGATCAACCATCTCTGCATCAGAGTCATAATGGTCATCTTGTGCTTCATTTTGGTCCTCCTTAGTTTGTTCTTGTGTCTTAGTTTCATCTTGTGGATCCACCAATGTATCATCTTCTTGGCTTGCTTCGAGCAAGGCTTTTTCCTTTCGCTCTTTTTCAGCTTCGTATTCCGGTGGTCCTAAGGGTCCTGTAACAACTGCACCCCCTCTTGTGACAAAATTAGCAGAAACATGAATATCTTTATCATCACGAAGAAAAATTTGATAACCAGATGCTATTTGTTCACACTGGATTTCAATCATACTAAGATACTTGTGAAATAATTTTATTTTTTGGCCAATCTCATCAGAATTTTCCATGAGTTCCGCCAAAACCTTTTTGTGTTTTTGGAAATACTTATGCAAGTTATTATGAGATTTTACTTGTCGATGTTTTAATTCTTGAAAAACTTTTCTAGTTTCATCTTCTTCAATTAAAACTTATAACAAATCTACTTTGTTTTCCTTAACAAGTTCAGAAGGTATATCTTTTTCTTTCATTGTTTTGCGTACCTCAGGCATAAGATCTGGAGTTATCCGAAGTATCCCTTTTTCGGCTTAGTGCCAAAATCAGGATTATATAAAGAATCATTCTTAGCCCTAGTAGACATCAATTCCAAACATTCTTTAATAGTTAAAGTATTTATTGATCCTCCTGCTAAGAACTCAAGCAACTCTCTATATTGAGTATTAAGATCATGGTAAAATAAATGTCAAATTGTTAGTCTAGAATAGCCATGATTAGGAATACTATTGATCATTCCAAAGAATCTTTCCTAGGCTTGTGGGTAGTTTTCTCCCACGTTATGACTAAAGTTGCCTATGCTCTTTCTTAGTCCAGTTACCTTTTTAAAGCATCACATAATATATGTGTAGAACAAGATCTTATATGTGTAGAACAAAGCATCATGTTCTCTGGGCCCTTAATTGGATAACAAGCATTAGGCATCCCACAGATAGTCAAGCACACATAATATAGTAATTAGAATCAATCACAAACTAATGGAAAATATATGAAGGCACATCACATCTCACCAATCCCCTACATCTCCCACGCCCAAGGGAATTACTCACACATGAGAGAAGAACAGATCATCAATATAATCAAATAAAGGGAATTCGTCTTTGTATTACCGTGGAGATCCACAATAAGAATAGAAAAATATCCAGAACAATTCAAGATGGAAAGAACAATCTCAAACCCTAGTCTTGCAAGGTGGAGATCCCTCTCTCTCTCAAGTACAAGTTATGGCTATGGGGGTGTATTGGCTAGGAGGTTGAAGATTGTGGAGTAAGATGAAGAACATCTTCTTCTTCTTCTTCTCCTGATCTATTCTTTCTCCCTTCTGGATGGTATGGCGATAGCTGCGTTCAATTTTTGACCTTGGTCCCTTCACGGAAGTTGTCCCTTTTGACATGACAGAGGTGGCGGCAACTATACGGCGGGAACTATATGGCTGGAAAAATATTCCTGCCGTATAGTTGCTCGTTAAAGCCTCTGTGTGCTCCCCTCGAGTGCTTCCAAAGAGAGACTTGCTTGTTTTCTCCAGAATATTGTGTTTCTCTAGTTAACAGTTTCTGTTGACGTTCAGAACCTGAAACACAAATTAAAAACCAAGTTTTCTTCGCTACCGAAGTATTAGCATTAGGTAAAACCAGAAAACGATTAAATCCGGGAGAAAACCATCAGTAAAAGCCATACAAAATGTGTCGAATCTCACAGCTATCATGGTTATCGTAATTATCATAGGGAGTCTCTCTTTATCCTCCTTTGACCGTGTAGGTTGCTAGCCGGTGCCAATTGTCACGTAGCTCTCCGGGCACACTTCCAAACAAGTCCAAAGGATTTCTCCCTCACTTCAGTCCCGAAGGCAAATGATATGTGGTCGACTACACATACCATCTAAAGAGAGAGATCAAACACAAATCATAAATCTATCATAGACCGACCAGTCATATGGACACAAGAATAGATTATCTTTATTGCAACTTCATAATAGTGCTAGGGTTTCTCCATCTCCCGAAGAACAAGGGAAAACTACTCACACATGGAAGCAATCCACAACATCATCATAATCAAATGGATGGATAAAAGTACGAGGATAAATCTAGTGCAAACTACAATTGAATTTGGAATTACAACAAGATCTAATAGATGAGAGATGTGGGTAGTAATGGTGATGAAGATGCAGCGGTTGATGATGAAGGGGATGATGTGATGTCCTCCAATGATCCGTGAAGCAACAAGGATTTTCCCTTCTCCAAGTTCCTCCTTCAGATCCCTTTCTGGTGTGGTTTTTCGTGATTTCTAGTGGTTGTGAATGTCGGATCTCTCCGCCGTATTTGCCAGGAGAAATTATTTGACGAGGCGGATGCAATGTCGCGTGGTACAGGTGGACGGTATGGGCGGGCTCCGCCCATACCACTGGTCGTTATCACAGCAGATGCTTTCCTCACATTTGGTATTCTCCGAGGTGCAAAGGTAAATCAATAAAATGACTTTTATCACTTAAAAATATCATATTATAACATAATATGACAGTTCCAATTAATATGTTCATAAGAGACTTAGTAATTCGTGATCCTATTGAAACAAGGACAAAAAAGGTGCGTGCAAACGCAGTGAAATAGAAAAATCCCTATTCTATTTATGTAAAAACAAAAGGTAAATATGCTTCAATTTTGGACTCATCAACTCCCCCAATCTAGAATCTTGCTCGTCCCCGAGCAAGATGGTGGTTTAGAAGATCATCATGTTCATGAGGCACGACTCATTATAATAAACGAGGCAGAAATTGAAACTGGAATACAATATCAGATGTAAAGTTACTTCGGGGGTATTATCATACCCTTACACATCACATGACTTGGAGGCTTCCACACCCTTTTAGTATCAATGAAGTTATAAGAAGCTTTTAGTGATTCAACATATCATATAATCATAAAGTTAAACTAACTGAGCACTTGATTTGAGTAATGAAGATTCATGATCATTCCTTTTCTTGTAACTTTCTTTTTTGCCTTGGGATTCTTTTGATAGCTATTCTTTTATCTATCTTCTCTTCTTTCTTTTCTATTTTTTAATACAACCACTTGATCATGCCCACTAATTTTATGGCTTTTAAAACTCGTGACTATAATATGCTACCAAAATTATTCTTCTCATAGTTTAATCAATACTTATATTGGTGTGGAAGTCCCTAAAATCATGATAGTTGTACAAGTATCATAACAATCAACCTAGTTCTATCATCTAATATAATAATCATGAATCAAAAGATAACTTCAAATATCATAAACTCTCGAAACTCAACGAATATAAATCTTCTCTTAAAAGGTAGCTTGAAGTTGATGCGACTAATGCAAATTCTGGAATTAAAACCTAGCATGCGTGCAGGAAAGGAAACATGCTAAAACTCTAAGATAGATTACAAGGTCCTCACAGATCCCCCTGATACGTTGCAAACATATCTATAATTTTTGATGTTCCATGCTTGTTTTATATCTACTTTCTTATGTTTTGTCCACATTTTGGAGTAT
Organism: Avena sativa; assembly: GCA_916181665.1. Taxonomy (NCBI): domain Eukaryota; kingdom Viridiplantae; phylum Streptophyta; class Magnoliopsida; order Poales; family Poaceae; genus Avena; species Avena sativa. Next base: position 448,222,163 of record OV702295.1, on the reverse strand, counting down.
TTTTATACACTTTCTTGGACTAACCTATTAACAAGATGCCACAGTGCCAGTTTCCTGTTTTCTGCTGTTTTTGGTTCCAGAAAAGTCAGAAAATGAATATTCTCGGAATTGGACGGGACAAAAGACAAAGTCAATATTTCACCGAGGGGAACACGGAGCCAGAAGACGAGACGGAGAGGGGCCAGGGGCCGGCCACACCACCTGGCCACACTGCTAGGCCTAGCCCGCGCCTGGGGGTGGTGCAGCCGCCTCGGGCACCCCCTCGGCCTCCCCTTTTGCCTATAAGAATCCTCCGATACAGAAACCCTAAGTACCTGATCAAAATTCCACGAAAGAGTCTATAGCCGTCGTCATCTCCATCCCTAGATTGGGAGGGATCTAAAGCTCTTCCCAGCACCCTTCCGGAGGGGAGAGATCACCCTAGAGGCCTTCTTCATCACCATGCCTGCCTCTGGTGTGATGCGTGAGTAGTTCATCCCTGTACTACGGGTTCATGTAGTAGCTAGATGGTTGGTTCTTCTCCTTTTTGCTATCATGTTTAGATCTTGTGAGCTCCATTCATGATCAAGATCATCTATTTGTAATCATACATGTTGTGTTTGTGGGGATCCGATGGATATTGAGATGCTATTTCAGATTGATTATTGATTCTATCATGTCTTTGTTATTTGTGATCTTGCATGCTCTCAGTTGTTAGTAGCTATCTTGGCCGAGTAGATGCTAGCAACTCCAATAGGGAGTATTTATGCTCGATAGTGGGTTCATGCCTCTAGGAATCTAGGGAAGTGACAGAAATCTCTAAGGTACTAGATGTGATGTTGCTACTAGGGACAAAAAAAGCAATCCTTTGTTCATAGAACAATCGTATTGTTTACTTTACACACTTTTCTTAATACAATTATCTGTTGCTTGTAACTTAATACTGGAGGGGGTTTGGATGATAACCTGAAGGTGGATAATTAGTCATAGATGCAGTTGGATTACGGTCTATGTATAATGTTGTAATGCCCAATCAAATCTCATAGAAGTCAAGATGATTAGTATATGCATGTATGCTTTCTCGATGTTTGTCAATTGCCCCGTTGTAATTTGTTCACCCAACATGTCATCTATCTTAAGGAGAATCACCACTAGTGAACTATGGACCCCGGTCCTTTCCTTTACTATCAATCTACTATTTACTGTTTTATGTTTACTTTATGTAAGCAATTACTATCTTCCACACAATACGTTTAATCCTTTGTTTTCAGCAAAACCGGTGAGATTGACAACCTCACTGTAAGTTGGGGGCAAAGTTCTGTGGTTGTGTTGTGCAGGATTCCAAGTTGGAAACAACACCTTGGAGGTGTTTCCTTGATCCTACTAGTTCGATAACCTTGGTTTCATAACTGAGGGAAAACTTGCTGTTGTGCTCATCATACCTTCCTCTTGGGGTTCCCCAACGATCTCGGATATATTTTGATCCATCACCCCCAAGCTTGGAATCAAGCCGATGGGATCGACTAATCCCTTGCGATTACTTACTTCTTCTTTGGAGTGAAGAAGTCATCATCTTCCTCTTCTTCTTCCGTCTTGAGGCTGCAGGCTTGAGCAACACATGCGAATCGAGTGGACATCTCTATGATGCTAGCATGCAGTTATGTAATTATTTTGCTTAACGTCTTCCTATCATCAGCCATCTCCATGATGATCTTGGTTAGGAATTGAACTCTACCGTCGATGTCATCGACCTTCTTTTCGAGGTATTTACCCTCATCCAATAAGATTTAACTCCTTCCCCAATAGTTTCAACACAAGCTTTGGAAATCTCTTCAAGGTTCTCAACCTTTTCTCAAATATCATCTTGTTTTTCCTCTTTTCGAGAAGAGGACCCTGGAGGAGATTTGAGAGAAGATCCACGAAGTTTATACCTGTAGGGGTTGAGTGGAGATTCTCCTTTGTTCTTCATTTGTTCCATGTGCCTGAGCATCTCCAACTTGCACGGAAACATATCTTCCCAGTTGGGGAGTGGAACCACTTGAGTAGACTCTTGGGTTGAGGAGGACAAAGTATCCCTCTCGGATCCCCTTCTTTTGGCTTGCGCTATAGGAACATCTTCCTTCTTGGTCCAGATCTGCTTGATATGAAAATGCGGCATAGTTCTAGAGCAATCAAGTGAGATCTGAGGTTGTCAAGGTAAAAAGGGAAGAAAAAAAACTCAAGATCTAAAAGACGATGGCGAAAGACAAAGAAAAAGAAACAAGAGAGATGCAAATAAAAGGGAAAACCCTAGATAAAAGGGGTCAAAGTCAGCCATGGGTAACGGTACAGGCGGTCCTGTCCATACCATGTGCCTATACGGACGTCTTACCGACTTCTATATATATATATATATTTATCAAACACGACGAACAAGCGAGGAAAAAAACAGCACCGGTAATGACCACTGGTACGTGTGTGTCCGTCCATACTGACCGATCGTACCAAATTGCAATAAAAAGGCCACATGGTTCTGCCTACTTAACGACAACTGGTACTGTCACGTCAGCCCGTACGGCCAGTCTGTACCAGGTCAAAAAATAGCTCAGAAAAATGAAGGGAAAGTAGAGAACAAGGCGAAACAAACTAAAAGGATTCCAGAATAGCAATTAAGGAGCTAAAATATTGTTACCTAACTTTACTATACTCCTCGGCCGAGATTCAGGAGATTAGCTCCACTTTGTCAACTTCTCCAACTCTATAGTCTTCAAACGCTGCCCATTGATACATTGCAAATGTATCTATATTTTTTGATGTTTCATGCTTGGTTTTATCCACTTTCTTGTGTTTTGTCCATACTCTGGAGTACTTTTCATATGATTTCTTGGACTAACCTATTAACAAGAGCCACAGTGCTAGCTGCCTATTTTCTGTTGTTTTTGGTTCCAGGAAAGTCATAAAATGAATATTCTCGGAATTGGGCGGGACAAAAGCCAAAGTTCCTATTTTTCCGGAAGTCATCAGATGCCAAAATACAAGACGGAGAGGGGCCAGAGGCCGGCCACACCACCTTGCCGCACGGCCAGGCTTGGCCCGCGCTAGGGGGTGGTTTGGTGGCCCCTGGCACCCCCTCGGCCTCCCCTTCCGCCTATATATTGCCCTCGGGACGAAAACCCTAAGTGCCCGATCAAAAATCCACGAAAGAGTCTGTAGCTGCCGTCATCTCCATCCCTAGATCGGGAGGGATCTGAAGCTCTTCCCGGCACCCTGCTGGAGAGGGGAATTCACCCTGGAGGCCTTCTTCATCACCATGCAAGCCTCCGGTGTGATGCGTAAGTAGTTCATCCTTGGACTACAGATCCATGTAGTAGCTAGATGGCTGGTTCTCCTCCTTTGTGCTTTCATGTCTAGATCTTGTGAGCTCCGTTCATGATCAAGATCATCTATTTGTAATTATGCATGTTGTGTTTGCAGGGATCCGATGGATATTGAGATGCTATTTCAGATTGATTATTGATTCTATCATGTCTTTGTTATTTGTGATCTTGCTTGCTTTCCGTTGTTAGTAGCTATCTTGGCCAAGTAGAGGCTAGCAACTCCAAGAGTTAGTATTTATGCTCGATAGTGGGTTCATGCCTCTGGTAAAATGGGGAAGTGACAGAAATCTCTAAGGTACTAGATGTGCTGTTGCTACTAGGGAGAAAACAACAATCCTTTGTTCATAGAGCAATCGTATTGTTTACTTTACACACAATTCGTAAAGCAATAATCTATTGCTTGCAACTTAATACTAGAGGGGGTTCGAATGATAACCTGAAGGTGGATTATTAGTCATAGATGCAGTTGGATGGCGGTCTATGTATAATGTTGTAATGCCCAATCAAGTTCCAAAGGAGTCAAGATGATTAGTATATGCTTGTATGCTTTCTCGATATCTGTTAATTGCCCCGCTGTAATTTGTTCACCCAGCATGTTATCTATCTTAAGGAGAGCCACCTATAGTGAACTATGGATCCCGGTCCTTTTCTTTTACATACAATCTACAAACGGTTTACTTCTTTGTGTTTACTTTCTGCAAACTTTTACTTCTTTCCATTTGATACGTTTAATCCATTGTTTTCTGCAAAACACGGTGAGATTGAAAACCTCATCGCAAGTTGGGGACAAAGTTCTGTGGTTGTGTTGTGCAGGTCTCCACGTTGCTACTAGCACCGGTAGTGCGCCCTGCCAAAGCTCAGCTAGTAACACCTTTGGGGTGTTTCCTTGCTCCTACTGGTTCGATTAAACCTTGGTTTCATACTGAGGGAAACTTGTTGTTGTGCTCATCATACCGTCCTCTTGGGGTTCCCAACGAGCTCTACATCAACACCGCTCCAGCATTTTTTTGGCGCCATACACAGAGCCATCAAGCATTTTTCTGGCGCCGTTTCCGGGGAGTCAAGGACATCTTCACAAGGGGAGTTCCTCATAACCAATCTCTTTACTTTATTATTTTTGTTTTGCTTAGTTTCTTTTTGCTTTGATTGCTTGTTTTCTTATAAAAAAACAAAAAAAATTAGTTTTACTAGTTTGCTTTCTTATTTGAAAACCCAAAAAAATGACTACTCTTGAAAACACTAAGTTGTGTGACTTCACTAGCACCAACAACAATGATTTTATGAGCACACCTATTGCTCCACCTATGCCTGAAGATACTTTCTTTGAGATAAAACCTGCTTTGCTCAATCTTGTTACGAGAGAACAATTTTCTGGTATTGGTAATGAAGATGTTGCTTCCCATCTAAATAACTTTGTTGAACTTTGTGAGATGCAAAAGCATAGGGATATAGATGGTGATATTATTAAGCTGAAATTTTTTCCTTTCTCTTTGAGAGGAAAAGCTAAAGAATGGTTGAATTCCTTAACTAGGAATAGTATTGATTCTTGGACTAAGTGCAAAGATGCTTTTATTGGAAAGTATTATCCTCCTGCTAAGATTATATCTATGAGAAGTGAAATAATGAAGTTTAAACAACTTGATAATGAACATGTTGCTCAAGCTTGGGAAAGAATGAAATCTTTGGTAAAGAATTGTCCCACTCATGGACTGGCTGCTTGGATGATCATCCAAACTTTTTATGCAGGATTGAACTATTCTTCAAGGAACCTATTGGATTCTGCTGCTGGAGGTACCTTTATGACTATCACTTTGGGTGCTGCAACAAAACTTCTGGACAATATGATGGTTAATTATTCTGAATGTCATACTGAGAGAGCTCCACAAGGTAAGAAGGTAAATTATGTTGAGGAAACCTCCTCCTTGAGTGATAAGATTGATATTATTATGTCTATGCTTGTTAATGGGAAAGCCCGTTCCTTTGGCTTCTTTGGTTGCTCAAGAAGAGCAAGTTGATGTGAACTTCATAAGAAATAACAACTTTGGCAATAATGCTTATAGGAGTAATTTTGGTAACAACAATTATAAGCCATATCCTACCAACAATGGTAATGCTTATGGAAATTCTTACAACAATAATAGGAGTGCACCCTCTAAACTTGAAGTTATGCTTAAAGAGTTTATTAGTAAACAAACTGCTTTCAATAAAACTATTGAGGAAAAACTCTCTAATGCTGAAAGAAATATAACATCTTTAGCTGAAGCTCAATCTTCTTTGAATAAAATAGCTGCTAAACCTGAAACTAATGATAATCCCTTTGCATCTACTAATGCTATACAAGTAAGAATTGATTAAAATGTTAGACTATTAGCTGAATTACATGCTAAGTGGGAAAGAGAAGATGAAATTGCTAGAAACGTTAGTGTTTCTACTATCACCACCACTAGTGTTAAGGCTAGTAATAGTTCTACTACTTTAGATGATAAATTTGATTTTGATCTTGATGGTTGTAATATCTCTGAAGTTATTAAGTTCCTACAAAAGCTTGCTAAAAGTCCTAATGCTAGTACTATGAACATGGCCTTTACAAAACACATTACTGATGCTCTCATAAAGATTAAAGAAGAAAAGATGAAACATAAAGCCTCTATTCCTATAAAACAAGAAGATGGTTGGGAACCCATCATTAATATGAAAGTGAATGACTTTGATTTCAAAGCTTTATGTGATCTTGACAGTAGTGTTTCTATTATGCCTAGAAGGATTTATGATATGCTTGATTTGCCTCCACTTGAAGATTGTTATTTAAATGTCCCACTTGATGATAATGCTGAAAAGAAACCCATGGGGAGTCTTAATGATGTTCTTATTATGGTTAACAATGCATATGTCCTCGTTGATTTCTATGTTTTGGATATTGACTACAATGCTTCTTGTCCTATTACTTTGGGAAGACCTTTTCTTATAACTGTTGGTGCCATCATTGATATGAAAGAAGGCACCATTAAATATCAACTCCCACTCAAGAAAGGTATAGAACACTTTCCTAAGAAGAGAGATAAGATTTCTTTTGCTTCTCCTATGAAAACAAAATTTGGTTTTAATGCTTCTTCATTTGAGAACACTTGATTCTTTCTTTGCTTCTTATGCCTAACTTAAAGGCGTTAAAGAAAAGTACTTATTGGGAGATGACCCAAAAGTTTTAGATGAGTCTTGGAAGTTATTACTTCAGTAATAACCGCTCCTTATCCTTTTTATTTACTTTTTGTACCAAGAGTAACCTCTAATGAGAGAGAAGTAATGATTGGGAAAGTTGTTGTCCCGAAACAGATTTTTGTGCTTCACCGTAAAAATTCGTGTAAAATCTCTGAACGTCTTTTGGAGGCGTGAATTTTTGTGCTTATACCCCAGGTTGTTATCTAACTTTCGTTAGTTCAACACGTTTTGATTTGAGCAACAGAAGGTCTTTGAAAAAATTCGTCTTTACCTGCTGGTCAGTTTTGATAGATTTCTGCCATTTTCTGCATTTGCTTCTTGTTGGTTCCTTTTTGAGTTCTTTTGGGGAATTGAGCTTTTTGAGGGAAGTGCTACAGTAGCTAGTGTTCTAATGAAAGTTTATTTGGTGATTAGAACTGAACCTTAAGACTTATTTATCTTGAGTGCACTAATTTTGCTAATAAAGATTGTGTGAAGTTTTGTATAAAGGAAAAAAATTCAGGTGTATAGAAGGAATGAGTAATGTGATGAAGGATGGACTAAAGCTCAAGCTTGGGGATGCCACGTGTGTCACCCCAAGAAATATCCAAGAAGTACAAGCGTCAAAGCTTGGGGATGCCCAAGGCATCCCCTTCTTCATCAATAAAAATCCCAGGTTTCTTCCAAACGCTTCATTTTTATTGTTTCATGCACAGTTGTGTTGTTCTTGGAGCGTCTTCTTTTTCGTTTTGGTTTTGGTTTTTTGTTTGCCTTGGTTTGCTTAGTTTGCTGAATAAATTGGTTGGACCCCCTCTTTCATACATTGGTTTGCAAATAGTTTGGTTTGGTTTGGTTTGGAAAAGAGTAGGAAAGTTCATGATTATGTGGGAAAAAGAGCTCATTTTTGACCGTGGCCTATGCTTTGTCATGCCATGCTTGATATTGTTTTGGCTTTATGCTTAGTATTCTTTTCTGTAGCATGACTTTTTATAAACAATTGAGATTGCTTAATGTACCTTGGATGAATCATGCGTTGTTTTAGCATATTAAAGCATAGTATAGTGGTATTGTCCTTTCATGCTTTATTTGGGTTGACTTGGTGCATGCTCACACCATGTTATGACTATCTCAAGTCACCATAGCCTTTATGATCCTTTAGTTTTCAACTTGTAGTATCACTTTATTCTTTGATTAATGATGTTTTGTCGCTCTGCATGATTATGGTCATTATTGCTCTCTTAGTTTGTCGCTCCCAGTCTTTTGCTAGCCTCCACCACCAAGTATGAGTTCCACTAATGCATCCAACTCCCTAAACCAAGTTATTCCAAAGATTCCACCATACCTACCTACTAGCTTATGCTATTCCAAGTATATTCATGCTTTTGTTTACCTTTCAAATTAAACTTGTTATGAGAAAACTAGTGATTAAAGCTCTCACGAACTTGATGGCACACTTTACTTTTCTTGCCCTTAATAAACTTGAACCATTGTGTCATCTATATTGTATATGCTTACACTTATTTGTTGGGAATTAGCAGAACCATGCTTTCATGGGGAACGCTTTCAACATTGCACTTGGTACTTGTACCTAGTTGATATCATGCTCTTTTGTATATGGATGTCGTCGGTGTGAAATGAAAGGGGAGCTTGTAAGTCCATGGAGTTATGCATATGTGTTAGAGAAACGCCTGGGCCGCTGGTCTAATCCATGCTGACATGGTGGAAACCTGCAGCGTAACCATAATGAGTTGTCTATGAAGCATTCTTCTTATAAAAAAGAGTTCTATATTGAGAAAAAAAGAGAAAAGAAAAAAAAAGATTATGAAAAGAGGAAAGAGAGAAAAAAGCACCATATTACCATGGTAAATAAGAAGATTGCTGAGATGCTCATTGTCTGCTTTCCTTGTCATTTTGATATGGGGATTCTTCCGTATCATCGGGCAAGGGGTACCCCGTTGGCGGTTCTCTATGATACACATGTACTTACGATGACAAGAACTTACCGGTGACTAAACTTGAGTAGCATGAGGAGCGGCCCTCGTATACAAGGGACATGAGATTTCTTACTTATACTTCGTAGAGCATGTACACCATAGTTTGTTCACTTTAACCTTAATCACTTCAAGGTGCTTATGATAGGGGCAATGAGAGCTGAAAGCTATAAGTACCATAATTTTTGGAAGCTCTTTATGAGACTTGAATTGCTACTTCCTTTTATAAAAAGGCCTTTCTTCCACCATTATATTGAGTCTCCACCTTCTATCTTTATGCACCTACTTTGAGAGCATAGTGGCCATCCTTAGTTCTATGTGCATTGTCCCAAGACTAGTTGATTGATGAATAACTTGATATTGCTTGTTTTAAACTATTTGTATCTAGTCACTCTTATGAACTTTGAAGGTGTCCTATGCATTTATATTTGCTACTCTATTGAGGGACAAGCTGAATACTATTATGCTATGTTTTCTTTATGTGAAACAAACAAACGTCTTGCAAAGCATTGTTATTCATGAATCTTTTGTTTGTGCCTTTTCATGTTGCATCATAGTTTCTTTGTCTTATTGCTAGAACTTTGTCTTTCATGTTATGATTGAAGTACTATGATCCCAGCTTTGAATGTTTTACAAATACTTTGATCAAGTCTTTGATGGTGCATGTCACCTCAAAAATTATTCTTTCTTTTTATCACTTACCTACTCGAGGACGAGCAGGAGTTAAGCTTGGGGATGTTGATACATTGCAAATGTATCTATAATTTTTGATGTTCCATGCTTGGTTTTATCCACTTTTTGTGTTTTGTCCACACTTTGGAGTACTTTTCATATGATTTCTTGGACTAACCTATTAACAAGAGCCATAGTGCCAGCTGCCTGTTTTCTGCTGTTTTTGGTTCCAGGAAAGTCAGAAAATAAATATTCTCGAAATTGGATGGGACAAAATCCAAAGTGCCTATTTTTCTGGAAGTCATCAGATGCCAGAATACGAGACGGGGAGGGGCCAGAGGCCGGCCACACCACCTGGCCGCGCGGCCAGGCTTGGCCTACGCCAGAGGGTGGTGTGGTGGCCCCTGGCACCCCCTCAGCCTCCCCTTCCGCCCATATATTGCCCTCGGGACAAAAACCCTAAGTGCCCGATCAAAAATCCACGAAAGAGTCTGTAGCCGCCGTCATCTCCATCCCTAGATCGGGAGAGATCTGAAGCTCTTCTCGGCACCCTGCCGGAGAGGGGAATTCACCCTGGAGGCCTTCTTCATCACCATGCAAGCCTCCGGTGTGATGCATGAGTAGTTCATCCTTGGACTACGGATCCATGTAGTAGCTAGATGGCTAGTTCTCCTCCTTTGTGGTTTCATGTCTAGATCTTGTGAGCTCCGTTCATGATCAAGATCATCTATTTGTAATTCTACATGTTGTGTTTGCGAGGATCCGATGGATATTGAGACGCTATTTCAGATTGATTATTGATTCTATCATGTCTTTGTTATTTGTGATCTTGCTTGCTTTCCGTTGTTAGTAGCTATCTTGGCCAAGTAGATGCTAGCAACTCCAAGAGTTAGTATTTATGCTCGATAGTGGGTTCATGCCTCTGGTAATCTGTGGAAGTGACAGAAATCTCTAAGGTACTAGATGTGCTGTTGCTACTAGGGAGAAAACAACAATCCTTTGTTCATATAACAATCGTATTGTTTACTTTACACGCAATTTGTAAAGCAACAATCTTTTGCTTGCAACTTAATACTGGAGGGGGTTCGGATGATAACCTGAAGGTGGATTATTAGTCATAGATGCAGTTGGATTGCGGTCTATGTATAATGTTGTAATGCCCAATCAAGTTCCAAAGGAGTCAAGATGATTAGTATATGCTTGTATGCTTTCTCGATGTTTGTCAATTGCCCCGCTGTAATTTGTTCACCCAACATGTTATCTATCTTAAGGAGAGCCACCTCTAGTGAACTATGGATCCCGGTCCTTTTCTTTTACATACAATCTAAAAACTGTTTACTGCTTTGTGTTTACTTTCTGCAAACTATTACTTCTTTCCATTCGATACGTTTAATCCTTTGTTTTCTGCAAAACACGGTGAGATTAACAACCTCATCGCAAGTTGGGGACAAAGTTCTGTGGTTGTGTTGTGCAGGTCTCCACGTTGCTACTAGCACCGGTAGTGCGCCCTGCCAAAGCTCAGCTAGTAACACCTTTGGGGTGTTTCCTTGCTCCTACTGGTTCGATTAAACCTTGGTTTCATACTGAGGGAAACTTGCTGCTGTGCTCATCATACCTTCCTCTTGGGGTTCCCAACGAGCTCTACATCAACACCGCTCCAGCATTTTTCTAGCGCCATACACAGAGACATCACCCATTAACAATCCGGGATGAAGAAGAGGGTGTAGTATTTTTCAACTTTATCGCTCCCGAAGGGTATGCCTCCTCAACTTCATATGGTCCTTCCCACTTGGATTTTAATTTACCTGCAAAACTCTTAAGACTAGAGTTGTAGAGAAAAAATTTATCTCCATAATTCCTTATTCACTAACTTTCTATCATGCCATTTCTTTACCTTCTCCTTGAATATCCTAGAATTTTCATAATCTTCAGTCCTGAGTTCATCCAAAGCATGAATGTCTAAGAGCCATTTTCCCTAGCAGTTTTAATATCAAAATTCATGGTTTTGATAGCCCAATGAGCCTTATGCTCAAGCTCTAATGGAAGATGACAAGTTTTACCATAGACCATCTTGTCTGGCGTCATTCCCATTGGATTTTTGAAGGCTATGCGATACGCCCATAACGCATCATTAAGCTTCATAGCTAATGTGAGCGCCAGAAAACTTCCTGACAGTTAGCGTGGGAGCTTCTCGCTGCACCTTAACGGTTGAGACTCTAAGTGATGTAGTAAATGGAAGTCTTCCCCATGAGGGAAACTCGTGGGTTTAAATATCAAACTCTCAGGGAGCTATGTGTAAGAGAATGATCCTCTTTGTTCTTCGTCAAGCAACCTAAAAAATAGTTGTAGATTGTTTTGTGCCCTCAACCTCACCAAGTGGTTGTCAAGCACAAGGTGTATGTAAGCAAAACTGAAATAAAATACAATAAAAGTAAAATGCAATGCAATAGTAAAGTAAATATGCAATGGTGGTAAATGCAATGGAATATGATGTTTTTGGGTTTTTGTTGGTGTTTGCAAGTATGAGAAATGTTTTTTATTTTCGGATTTAATTAGTACTGAAAATAAGAAGTGATGTAGATGTGTTGGATATTGTTTTCTTATGGTTTAAAATGGACTGGGGTTCATGGTTTTGCTTATGCACTCTCTCTTTGAGTTGTGGTGGACAAGGGACACTCTAGTTGACATAATATTGGTGTAACATGTTAAAGTATGGATAGAAATTCATATGGGCATCACGCCATAACATAGATATATTATTTTACTAACAATTCACTTATACTCCACTAGAAAGGGGGATCTCCAAACAATCTAGTATTAAGAACAATCTCAGAGTATAGCATTAAGTTCTATGACATCAAGTTAAAATAAGAACATACTTGATCTAGTCTAAGCATGGTATTTTCTTTATCCCTAGTGGGGCAACCAAGTAAGGTAAATACCCAAGTGATTCACAAGTTTTACTATCCTACCCGCAAGATCACCCCCATTGCTCCAACTAATGCACATGTTCCCCCACACACGCTCCCATATACAAGTTTGATCAAAACAAGTAAACAAGAACAAGGTACATAATATGCATCTATTCATGTACTTCCAACACTGAACAATTACAATCTCAAATATCAACTATATAAAGATCCACCACATAGGTAATACAAATATGACCGTAATCATGTTATGCAGCTCATACGGTTCTAATACAATCGAGATCATGAGAGAGAGATACAATAGCTCTTGCCCCTTCATCATGGTGAAAGTTCTAGAATCATTGGAGGAGTTGGAGATCACGCCGGTAGCGCCCCCCCCTGGAGTTTTCCCCCTCCAATCTTCTGCCTCCTGCCTCTCTGTTTTGTTTTTCTGTCTTCTGCGGTGCTCCTTTCTGAGAATCATCGAGAGACCTTTTTTATGCGTGGTTTTATGTCAGAACCTTCGCCTAGGAGAAAGAATCGACAACATCGGGGACTCGAGGGGTAAACAAGCACACCAGTCGCGGCCAGCCCCTGGCTACATGTGCTAGGCTCGTTTCCTCCTCGGTCTTCTTTTCTCGTGGAGATTTGGCCCAATGTTCTTCGTTCTGATAAATACTGGGTCCCGTGAAGTTTCAGGTCAATTGGACATCGTTTGGGTACCTCAAAGTGAAAAACATTGAAATAGGGTTTTCTGCCTCAGCAGAGTTAATTCCAAACAATATGGGAAGTGTGAATTATTCCCAAATATCATTACAAAACATGAATATACCCCATATATGATGCAAATATGCTGGAATATCAAGTAATAAAGTGCAAAGTTCATGGATGCATTTCACATGCATCAATAGTCCAGTCCTTTCTTGACCTATTCACCATCTTCTGGAGTATGACTTTAATTTCTCGGTTAGACAACTCAACTTGTCCACTAGTTTGTGGGTGATAAGGTGAGGCTACTCGATGATCGACTCCATATTTCTAAAGCAACTTGCTAAAAGTACCTTTCATGAAATGAGTTCCACCATCAATAATCAAAAATCAAGGTACCCCGAACCTGGGAAAGATGATGTCCTTGATCATCTTGATGGAAGTGGTTGCATCTTGAGAAGTGGGTATAGCCTCTACCCACTTAGTAACATAGTCAACAGCAATAAGAATATGAGTATAACCGTCAGAGGGGACAAAAGGTCCCATAAAATCCATTCCCTGATATGTCCATTTTGCATCACTATTCTATATCATAATTTACTGTTATTCATTGATACATTTCATATTAAGAGATGATACTTATGTTATTTCATCTGTTTTTGCATGGTTGATGTCTTTTGGAGCATGGACCGATGCAGTCAGGATTCTGATGAAAAGGTGCTATTTGGAGGCGAAATTCGCGAAGATCAGAAAATCCGGGAAAATACATGGAAAATTCTATTTTTCCAGAAGACGGAGATTGCCAGAAGGGGGAGTGGAGATGGGACACAGGGGGTCCACACCACCCCCTGGCACGGGCAGCTCTAGGTCACGCCAGTAGGTGGTGTGGCCACCTTGGTCCACTCCAAGCTCTCCCCTCTGGCGTATATTATCCCCTTGAAACCCTAATACCGGGGGAGCGACCATAGAAAGATTCCGCCACCTCTGCGGGGCAGAAAACTACAGAGAGAGAAAGATCTCTCTGGCAGATAGAATTCTGCTAGGGAATTCCTTCCTAGAGAGGGGAGATCGTTGCCATCAACACCACCATCAAGCTGGACTTCATCGGGCATCATCACAATCATCATCTCCACCAGCACCATCATCACCACTTCATACCGCTATAACAATTGGGTTGAATCTTGCATAGTTCTTAGGGGAAACTTTCCCGGTGTTGATTACTCCTTGTAGTTGATGCTATTGAGTGAACCATTGAATTATCGTTTATGTTTAGATTGTTACATATCATTATTTCATCTCTGATCTTGATCCATATGATGTCTTGTGAGTAGTTCGTTCAGTTCTTGAGGACATGGGAGAAGTCATGTTGTTAGTAGTGGAATTGTGTTGAGAAAGATTCAATAATTTGATATTTAAGTTGTGGTGTATTTCTTCTAGTGGTGTCATGTGAACGTCGAATACATGATACTTCACCTATATGGGCCTAGGGGAATGCATTGTGTATTTAGCTACTAATTGTAGGGGTTGCCGGAGTGACAGAAACCTGAACCCACGTTAGGAAACCTTTGCACAAGGGATGTCAAGGTCTTAGAGTTTAAAGTTGTGGTTAGGTTTATATCTTAATTACTTTCTTGTACTTGCGGATGCTTACAAGGGGTATAATCACAAGTATATATTAGTCCTAGGAAGGTCGGTACATTAGCACATGTTCACCCACACAACACTTAGCAAACTAAAGAAGATTAATGAACTATATGAAGCGAAAGCACTTGACGATATTCTCGTGTGTCCTCGAGAACGTTTGGTCATCTTAAGTAATACAACCGGCTTGTCCTTTGCTAAATAAAGGATTGGGCCACTTGCTGCATTTATTCTTATTTTCTTTTATTTACTCGTACTTTATTTACCTGCATAATTAAAAAACCCTAAAAATCCGTTTGCTAAGTATTTACAGAGAATTCCTGCTCCAAGCCATTCGCCAACACCTTCTGCTCCTCGTTGGGTTATTCTTACTTATCGAAAATACTGCGATACACCCCCTATACTTGTGGGTGATCATTCCCCAAACATCAAATGGCTCTATTAAGAGATTATATTTCATAGACATTTCCTGTCTTCTGTCAGTGTTACTCATATGTTGGATAGCATCGCGATTCCTAACATATTCTAACATATTCATGAGCATCTTTATCCAAGGTAGGCCAGTAAAAGCCTGATTGCAAGACTTGAGCTTTCGTACGATCACCGACATGATGTCCTCCATAAGGACTATCTTGACAAGCCTTGAAAATGGCTCTCACCTCGTGGTCAGGTACACATTTCCTAATTATTCCATCAATATCGTGCATGTACAAATAAGTGTCGTCCCAAAAGTAATGTTTTAAATCATTAAAGAATTTCTTTCTTTGATTGTAATCCATCCCTTTTGGTAGAATCTTACCTACAAGGAAGTTAGCATAATATGCAACCCAAGGGTCGTGAGACTCTATAGCCGCAAGATATTCTCCTAGCAAAGATTCGTTAATGGGAATGGGGTCTTCTATGATACCTTCCATGCGTGATAGATGATCGGCAACAGGATTATCCTTACCACTCCTATCCACTATCTCTAGGTCATATTCTTGGAGTAACAAGACCCATTTAATTAGACGGGGTTTAGTATCTTTCTTAGCTAGAAGATGTCTCAAAGCCTGATGATCTGTATGAACTATTACTTTTGAATTGGTAATATAGTGTCTAAATTTATCACAAGCAAAAACCATAGCTAAAATTTATTTTTCAGTTGTTGCATAATTTCTTTGATCCTCATTAAAAACTCGACTAGCGTATTGAATGACGTTTAGGTTCGATCCATCTCTTTGTCCTAGAACAGCCCCAATAGCATAGTCACTAGCATCACACATAATTTCAAATGGCTTGTCCCAGTTTGGTGGTTGGATAATTGGTGCAGAAACTAGAGTCTTTTTCAACTGTTCGAAGGAATCAATGTAATTTCTATCAAAAGCAAAAAAGGGTATCTTTACCTAGGAGACGAGCTAAAGGAGCAACTATCTTAGCGAGATCCTTAATAGAACGCTTATAGAAACCAGCATGCCCAAGAAAGTTCTTTACCCCTGTTATGTCTTGCGGAATCAGTAACTTTTGTAAAATAACAAGGTTTGAACTATCAACCTCAATTCCTTTTTCAGAAACTTTATGCCCCAAAACTATACCTTCTCTTACCATAAATCGGAAGTGCTCCCAATTGAGAACCATCTTGGTCCGTCTGCACCGCTGCAAAAATCTATTAAGATTATAAAGGCATTGCTCAAAAGTGGTTCCATACATAACAAAGTTGTCCATGAGAACTTCCATGGAGCTTTCCACAAAATTGTCAAAGATTTTGAAAACATACTCTTGAAAAGTAGCATCTACATTACGTAAACCAAAAGGCATTAGTCGATAAGCATAGGTTCTGGAAGGGCAAGTGAAAGTAGTTTTTTCTTGGTCTTCGGGCTAAATAGCAATTTGAGAGTACCCCGAATAACCGTCAAGAAATTAGAAGTGAGAATTACCATACATCCTTTCCATGATGCTATTCATCAGATTTATTTGATTATGATTTTTTATTGTTGCCTTGTTTAACTTCCTAAAGTCTATACACATTTTATAACCTGCTATTGTTCTAGCGGGAATTAATTCATCCTTATTATTATTAATTATAATTATACATCCTTCCCTGGGTATACAATAAATTGGGCTTACTCATTTTCTATCTAAAATTGGATAGATAATACCACTACCCAACATACGTATAACTTATTTTCATACTACCTCTTTCATTTTGGGATTCAACCTTTTTTGATTATCAACACATGGTTTAGCATCCTCAATCATAGGTATCTTATGAGTTACTATAGAAGGATCTATCCCTTTTATGTCGCTAAGAGTGTATCCAAAAGCTTCACGTTGTTTGACAAGTACTTCTAACAATTTATTATTTTCTTCAGGAGAGAAATTATCATCTAAAATTACAGGGCACTTACCTTCCTTGTCTAGGAATTCATACCTAAGCCCTGGAGGAAGAGGTTTTAAAACAGGAGGCGGTGGATCCTAATCCCCTTTTCTTTCAAGTTCTTCAAATTCGTCTGTAAGGCGAGTCTCAATCTCTAGAGCAGCATTGGGGATTTCATCCAAATCTTATTTTGCAGAGTCGTTTGAGAGTGATTCATTACCTGTCAAACTCCTTTCTAATTCGGATTGTGGAGTACCAAAATAGATTGCTGCCACAATAGTTCTCTCCTATTTAATTTCAACTTTCTTTTCAGACGGAAACTTTGTAAATTGGCTGCAATTAATTTCTAAAACTTCTTCCCCAAACTGTAAAGACAAAACTTGTTTCTTGTTATCAATATCAATGTTCATAGAGCTGTAAAAACGGTTACCAAAAATGATCAGGAAAAAGGAGTTCAAAGGCATTTCAATGAAATGAAAATCAACTAGGTACACAAAAGCTCCCATGGAAATGCAGGCATTGCGAAGTATCCCATGAGTCCGCTGCAAAGTTCGGTTAGAAAGCATAACATTAACTTTTGACGGC
Source organism: Avena sativa (assembly GCA_916181665.1). NCBI lineage: Eukaryota > Viridiplantae > Streptophyta > Magnoliopsida > Poales > Poaceae > Avena > Avena sativa. The sequence continues at coordinate 448,204,774 of OV702295.1, read as the reverse complement.
TCAAGGTCTGGTTCATCAAGATGGCATCATAGCTCTTCATAGATTGTGTAAGGCATAATGTTAATGGAAGAGCTTAAGTCAATAAACCCTACATAAGTAGTTCCCCCTAAACAAAAAGGGATTTTCTGTTGACTTCTATTTTTACCATCAAACTTGCCTCTTATCATTTTAGAAGATTCTTTACTCACTACCATTACTTCATGCTCGAACACCTCAGGTTCCAGGAGTTATTTTACTATCTCAATGTTCTTTTTAATGGTTCCCAGGTCCTTAGTCAACCTCCCTATCCTTTAATTTCTTTAACCCTTACTCTCTAATATTTTTGTGAGAATAGTTTCCTCCTCTTCTAACCTGCATTTGTGAGTATTTGTCCCTGTGGCAAGTTTTAGGGGGGCTTCTCCTCCATAGGCGGTGTGTAGTGTTCCCATTCTTTTGGGATCTGCAGATATTCATCACAAATTTTAACAATTTGAATATTTATATGAGGGTCCAGGTTGAAATTTCCAAGCAGTTTTTCTACTTTGCTCGAAGCTAGAAATCTTCTCAAACAATTATACTCTATAGGATTTTCTTTATTAAGTTTAGCCCCACAATAAGCTTTCTCTATCCTATACACCGTGTCTAGCAAATTTTAGGCTCTTTCAATACTAAATTCAGTAAATGACCCATTGGTAAGGGAGTCATGTTCATTTATATTATTATTACTCAAAACTGTGTAGAACTATGTATTACTAACCAAGGCAGGAAGTTGTGGTGGGGGCAGCGATCGATCAATACCCTAAACCTTGTGTATCGTTCATGCAAGCTTTCTTCAGGTTTTCCTTTAAAATTTGTGATCATGCGTCTCGCTCCAAGATTTTTTGTCCTAGGAAGGAAGCTAAGCTCTCTCAAGAGTTAGTAATCTTTTTAGGACTTTGAATATACCAAGAACGGGCCTCATCAATAAGAGTTTGAACAAAAAGAGCAGATTTAACCTCATCCTCAGTCAGTATATTAAGATGAAAAGTTCCACAAGTATCTTCAAAGAACCCTCCATGCTCATACGGATCTTCGGTACCGTCCCCTACAAACTTTTCAGCATGCAAAAGATCCAAAAGCATGGGGTTAATATCATACCCTCTTGGGTTATTGGATTTTAAATAAGCGTCCATGGGTGGGCCAGACTTCTTTATAGCCTCCAGCTGGATTATATGTTGGTACTCACCCATGGTGTTTACCTAAACTAGTAAACACCTTTAGTAAAATAATTAGTTGAATAAGCAACTAATAACAAAGACCAAAACCACTTAGATCCCCAGCAACGGTGCCAGAAAATAGCTTGATGGCTACAAATGCACAGATCAATTGTAGCAGTTTTGAAATAACAGTATCATACCCACAGAGAGCTATTTGGTTTAGATCTTTATGCCCCTCGTCACTTTCCACCAAAGGATACTTATAAGCTTCCTTTGATCTCAATTAAAGGGTGTTTGAAAGGTTTTTGGTTGAGTGCAGAAAAGTAATTAAAACAAGTAAAAGAAAATAAGTAACAAGGTTGTGTGAAAACGTGGTTGAACTCAATAGGGCTTAAACGTTCTCGGGGATGTAGGATACACCACTAGCATGATATATTATTATTAATTAAGATAACATACTTCTTGTGTCATGATATCTGTGGAGAGAGCTCCATAATAAAATGTTCACTACAAGGCTCGTAGGAAGCCACTTTGTTGAGCCAAGAATGATGTCACCTCTAAATAACCACTACAACGTCTGAGAGAAATCACCCATACAAACTACCACAATTAAGGGTCTCCCCATGGATATCGTCATTAGCTTAAGGAGTCTCTCTTTATCCTCCTTTGACCGTGTAGGTTGCTAGCCGGCGCCAATTGTCACGAAGCTCTCTAGGCACACTTCCAAACATGTCCAAAGGATTTATCCCTCACTTTAGTCCCGAAGGCAAATGATATGTGGCCGACTACACGTACCATCTAAAGAGAGAGATCAAACACAAATCATAAATCTATCATAGACCAGCCAGTCATATGGACACAATAATAGATCATATTTATTGCAACTTTATAATAGTGTTAGGGTTTCTCCATCTCCCTAAGAACGAGGGAAAACTACTCACACATGGAAGCAACCAACGACATCATCATAATGTAATGGATGGATAAAAATATAGGGATAAATATAGTGCAAACCACAATTGAATCTAGAATTACAACAAGATCTAATAGATGAGAGATGTGGGTAGTAATGGTGATGGAGATGCAGCGGTTGATGATGAAGGGGATGATGTTATGTCCTCCAATGATCCGTGAAGAAACAGGGATTTCCCTTCTCTAAGTTTCTCCTTCAGATCCCTTTCTGGTGTGGTTTTTTGTGGTTTCTGGTGGCTATTAATGTCGGATCTCTCTGTCGTCTTCTCCAGGAGAAAGTATTTGACGAGGCAGATGCGACGCTGCGTGGTACGGGCGGACGGTACGGGCAGGCTCCGCCTGTACCACTGGTTGTTATCACGGCAGATGCTTCCCTCACGTTTGGTATTCTCCTAGGTGTGAAGGTAAATCAATAAAATGACTTTTATCACTTAAAAGTATCATATTATAACATAATATGATAGTTCCAATTGATATGTTCATAAGAGACTTAGTAATTCGGGATCCTATTGAAACAAGGACAAAAAGATGCGCGCAAACGCAGTGAAATACAAAAGTCCCTATTCTATTTATGCAAAAACAAAAGGTAAATATGGTTAAATTTTGGACTCATCAAGCGCGAATCGTCGGCATAACACTCACATAACACCGTTCCACGAATATTACACGTAGCAGCGTAGTACAACATAAATTTTACAGGTCCAAGGTATAACTTTATATTCATATCACGGATCTTCATAGAACATCCTCAGAACTTCCATGACATAATGAGCTCACCAGGTATGTTCCTGTTTAAACCAAGATCGAGAATAAGCAATTTGTAGTCTAGTCTAGCACTAGGTCTATCTCTAGTCAGATCTCGATAACTAAAGGTTGTCTATTTGCTCTACCAACAACTTCTAAGGGTATGGTTCCTCCCTTCAGGAATTGGATCATGTCTAAGTTTAAGTTGATCTCATCCATCACTATTTTGAGTAACTGGTTCCGTTGACTTTTGAGATAACTTTGACTTCATGTAGATGCCTCCTCAAATCTTCTAGTACCATGTTTGCAGTCCCGTCATTGACTTCAATACCTAAGCAAGGGCTAAGGAGGATAGATTAAGTATGATCATACTCAAACAGTTCTAACTATGTGTTGTTTGATGCACTGTTTACAACCATGGATCAGACATCCTAGGCTTGTGCAGGTTTTCAAAATCGAGTTTTTAGAAAAGATAAGTTTTAGTTTATAAAATTCTATGTCAGTCAGTCTTCATGGGTTGTAAAGAACTTCATGGAGTTCCTTTTCATGCGACGTTCATAGTTCTTACCCAGAATAGGGAGTATCATGACACGTTTATACACTCTCGATACGTGTGCTACTTTACGCACAAACATCTTTAGCCTTAACTCACATCCGGGTAGCTAACCCCATTCAAACTTCCTTGGTTTGAGGCTCAGTCTGAAAACTATCCAATCACTAGCCTCTCCATGACCTCGCTGCCTGCCCTTTGTAATGGGTTTCAATCAAGAGACCTACACCAAATTACCCTCTCTTCTAATATACCTAGTCGTTATCCTGAAGCACATGATAGGGACGTCACATGATCCCACCCGCTGATCATCTCTCTGGCTCTCAGCCCGACTAGATATACGAGGACAAATGAAAGGAAGAAGGTCTAGCTAACTTGCCTGTCTCATTTTAGGATCTATGTTTAGCACGGTTTATACGGTGCTTTTGAATCACTGACTATATTGATTGTTAAGTCCTAACTTTCCCAATACGATGGAACCTGCACCACATGGATTACCTTCCATGTATTCAATTCTGATTCCACCATCCACCATTCCACATCTCATTTCATTCTTAAAATGTATTTTGGTTTTATTTCAGGTGATAGAGTTTTTGAATATGTTTTTGTAAAATAATTAGAAGGACATGGAAGACTGATCTTGCAAATGGTATGAAAGTCTGGTCTCATAAGGGTTGTGCAAGGATGAAGTTGCCTTCTGATTGCAGGTTATGCAATTGACGTCTTCTACCGTCAAGGATCCAAATGGAAGAATATCATCATTGATCTAGTAAGTACTAATGTTTAAAGAGTGTCAATATGATATGAATATTAAGTAAACTATCATTTCCCTCCCCATTATATTACTACTAATAATACGATGTCTATTAGAGTCTAATTTTACGAGTACAAACTTCTAGAATAACACACTTGGAAACGAAAGGATAGAGTTTGTTGAAAGGAATAGGTAGTGGTTGATATCACTTAGTGATATAAGATTTGGGTATTAGGGTGTTTAAATGATTGTTTAGGATTTAATAGGAATCACACAAGTGTAGTGGTACACTTGGATTGCAAGTAGGAAATGAAGTTTGTTGATGGTATAGGATTATATATGACCTAGGTATAAGGTATATGGGTTCAGGTATCAAATGGATGGGTTTTCTCCTTTAAGAGGACAATTTCTTAAAGTGATAATAATTTGTTCAAATGGGTCTAGGTGTGATGGATCATGATTGTTTGTTTTGGGATTTTGTTCTGAATGGCACATCTTTGGGGTAATGCCATTGTCAAGGTGTGATCAATGCTGAAAATGGCTAAGTGGAAATTTAAGTGCCATTCACAATTTATCAATCCAAACAAGGATATATATTTCAATCAAGACAATCAATTCTATTCTATCTGTGATCACTCATTCCAGATTCATTCATAAAAGTCAAAATGGTGATGCATCCAAGGTCAAACAATTTGATTTGGTTTGAGTTGTTTCAAAGTATTTATTTCAAGGGTTATTTGAATTATAGTTTTTGTATTTAAGTGTATTCTTATTGTTTTTAGAGGGTTTATTAGGTTTAAAAAAACCTTATTCGATTCAATTTAATAAATGTATTTTAGGGTTTTAGAGAATTCCTTATTATTAAATATATATGATTTGTTCTATTAAGTCAATTTAAGTCAAATGGGAAATTTATTAAAATTATTAATGTCAAGTATAAAATGTTTTAGAATGGTTTTATGTCCCTTATAATATTTTAAAATTGATTTATATGACTTAAAGTTAAATTTTAACTATTTCCAATTTCTGTTATAATATTAGTTACATGATGCAAATTCTTGTCTTCTTTAAAGTTATACTTTCATTTCTTTAATATTTTTTAAGGTTTACATATTTTATTACCTTTTAGTATTTTTTTCTAATTATGAAACACTTCCTAGGGATTTTAAAAGCATTTAAGTTTGATTTTTAGAATTTCTTGGACTTTCATAATTTAATTTATTTTCTTAGAGTTTAGAATTTTAAAGTGTGAGTTGTTTATTGCATTATTAGGGTTTATAATTTTATTCAAAGGTTAAGTTTAAATATTTTTAGTTTTGTCTTTGTTTTAAATTTGTACTAAACTCATTTTGGGTTTTTAAATCTGAATTGAAAAGAAAAGGGGAAATAATCCCCTAGGATGAATGGGCCTAGGCCATTGGCCTAATAGCCCTAACCTACTTGGTCCAACCGGACCAAGTACTCCCTCTAGCCCGACTAACCCCCCTCGGGCACTCTCCTCGACACGAAGCCACATGTACTCACTCCCTCGCCCTCCTTTGTCTCGTTCGCGCGCCGCTGTCGCCACTGTTGGAGAAGCTTGATGCCACTACAAGCTTCCAGTAATGTGCCTCCTTCTACCCTACTCGATCCCCGCCATTGTGGCATGTACCCTTTCCCCTCCCCCTACATGCCCTTGGAAACCCTAGCCCTTCCTAGGGCTTGGTCAACCTCCGTGGCTCCCACGCCCCGGCACTCCGGTTGCTCTCCGTCATCTATGACCTCCGCTTTGTCTACCTCGAGCCCTAGTTGTTGTTGCAGCAACTGGCCATGGCCTCCCTGCCAATGTCAAGGTGGTAGGCCATGGCTGGCCTGCCTCCCCTTCATCGACATCGACTACTACATCGCCTCCATCACTACTTCTATGCCAGGTATAATTCCTACCGTGACCATCCCTCTGGCCGATGACTTTCTTAAATTTTAGGTTTTTGACTATGGGTTGATCTCTTGTTCATACCAATTGATGAGTAGGATCAGATGCTAGGTTTAGGATTGGGTTCTTGTGGTGATAATCTACTATTGTTAGTGTTCTTAGGGTTAGGTAGTGTAGGTGTGATTGTTAGGGAGGATCTTCTGCTATCTATATCTATTGTTTTAGACAAGTAGCATTGGCCTTCTGCATTTTGCTAGCTAGTTTTATTAATAGTGGAAGTGATTTAGGTACTAATAGGATTTAGTTACTCGTGTTCAAGTAAAGTGAGGATTTATTGGCTATTAAAATTATCTCCTGTAAATTAGCACAAGTTCATTTTGTCTTATGTGTTCATGGTCACCATCAGGATGAAATCCTAAGGTACATTTGGGTTTGTTCTTTAAGTAAATGTCTTGTTATGCTAATTAAGTAGGTCTAGGCATTTTGTGTTGTTATATGATTGATCACAATCAAATACACAAGATTTGTTTGCTAGAATTTTTTATTTATTACTATCAATAGATAAACATTGGTTATTATTACTTAGACATGATCTACTCGCTTCAGGTTCAAGGAGTTGCTTACTCTTGTGTACTATCTTTGTAATTTAGTTCTAGTGGTCCTGCTATTACATATGCATGTACGTACTTAAATAAAGAGGGCGAATGCTCTTGTTTGCATGATTATACATCCAAGCATATGTAGTTCAATGATTTCTTGGTATTATAATAGTTGTTTTCTTAATTTAATCATCTGGTAATACAGTTCCGAGGTGTTCTTAATGATTGGTTTAATGGTTTCTGAGGATAAATATGCTGCCTAGATTAGTGGAAACATATTTCGTTGTTGTGTTAGGTTTCAAAAGATTTGAGTTGGTTTCTTTTGTTCTTGATGTGTTCTTGATGTTATTTGATTGCTGTAATTAATTCTGGGTCTGTTCTTGCTGAAGTGGATGATCACAAGATCACCACAGATATGATAGGATTTTTTCTAGATCATAAGCATGATCTAGGGATTACCTTAGGTTGATTTAGAGTGTGTAGATGTGCTTATAGTGTGTTCCTGGACAATATCTAATTGTTGTCCAGGTTTCCATTTTCTAAAACTATTCCCCCACTCTCCTCTCTTTCTACTTCTATTTCTATTTATCTAACTTCTACTGTTTCTCTACTATTATTCCTAGGGATCTAGCTAAAAACCTTTATAGGGAAGATCCTTCTTCTTCCTCCAGCTACAATTGTTCTTCTTCCATGCCTTATACTTCCTAGCTTTCCCTCCCTCTTAGATCTCTCTCTAACTCTCAAGTGTGAGTTTTTGGTCTGAGGTAGGATAGTGAGTTGTTAGCTCTAGGGTTAGGGGCGCCTAGCTATTTATAGTGATACCTGAGCCCTGTGGTAGTGACACCTTACACATGGATTTAATGTGTGAGTTACTTTGGGAAGAGTGAAACTGTCTTTGTAGTTTGTTTTTAGTGCAGGTGGCAGATGCACTTTAGGTGGTTAAGTCCATGCTGCCTTGTTTTTAGTGTAGTTTGTTTTTGACAAGTGTTATAAATTGTTTGTTGGCTTAGCTTGAAATTTGCCAAGTGTGATTTTGTTTCAAGTGCTTCTCCTAATACTCAATTTGACATTTCCAATAAGCACTAGGATTAATTTTTATTGGATATTTACTTCGTCCCTTTAAGATCCTACTTGGATGAATCTTTCTACCATCTCTGCTCTACTACTTGATTGGACTAGTTTTTGATTTAGTAATATTTCAATTTTTTGTAGATTTTGGGGTTTATCAAGAATGCAAAGCTTCCTGATTTCTTTTGGTTAGTTTGTTGTTAGTTGGTGTGTTTAATAGTTGTATATGTTTATATTTCTCACTTGGATAAGATGAAAATTTGGGTTCTTTCACTAGTACTTGATAATTTAAATTTTCCTTTGGTCAGTTGATTCCTATTAAGGTTTGATTAACAACCATTGGTTTAGTTTTGGTGCTTGAACAAGATGAAATTTGGGTTACATTACTAGTTCTAATTTTTATTATTGTTTGATTCGTTCTTTGAAGAATTATATTTGGTTGGAATAGCTTATTAGTGTGGGTTCTTGTTGTAGATTTTAGTTTAGATTCTTTTTATTGGAGACTTAACTAGGGTCTTATCTACTACTATTCTTACTACTAGTTGTATGGCTGAAATTTCTAGGACAAATTAGTGTGATTCCCTATATGTTTCCTAAGGATATGATCTACTCTCTCTACTAAATTGTTGTTGTTTGTTTGCAGGTAAGAAGGAAAAGAGAAAGATGTAGATAAGAAGGAGATGAGAGGGTCAAGATGGATCCAGAGTAGATTAGGATTTCTTTTTCTAGTTTTGTAATTGTTCTATTGTTTATATGTGATTGTAATATTCTTTCATGTGGAATTGTAATTTGACTTTAATTATTGTTTCTTATGATTTGTTCTGGAGGATTTGGAATGTATATTTTTATTGCTTTGGTAGCTCAGCTTCCAAAGATTGATATTTTTGTCTTTTTGAATTTGTACACTTCAGTTGTGTATATATATTGCTTACAAAGGTAAAAAGTTTTCTTATCATTGATCATGTGTTGATACTTATGCATCCAATATATCTATTGTGATTATATATATATATATATATGTGAATTTTGCTTAGTTTGTCCAAAATACAAGAGAGGTCATGTCAAATTTTCTAGCACTCAAGCAATATTCCAAATAATCAACCTTATTGTCATATGATCAAGCAATGTATCAAGCACCACAAGCAAACAATGCTTCTAGCAAACATTCGTTCCATCGAGAAGAACGTCGTCTACTTTTCCTTCTAAATCATTCTAAATCAAACAGTCAGAATTCTCCTGGATTTTTAGACGATCTCAATGTTCCTAAACGCAATCACACTCTAAGACAACTTACTTTAGGTTAATAAATCTCGGGATATTACATCGGGTTCCTCAGGTGGAAGAAGGATTGGATCCCGTAATAGGTGCCGCACTACCCCTCTTATAGATGCCCCGGTCCTCTTCCCCAAAATCTTGGCGGGAAGGGTTGCCACATTGCGACAAACAAGTGGGCAGGTGCGAAAACGCTACTTTTGACCATGGACCCGGTCCATGGCAGCGCACCATTGGTCATGCTGCTAACGTCCTGCTCTCTAGCGCAGCGCCCTTCACGTTCTCCATACACCAAAGGGGGAGTGGTACCGCCTGGGTGTCAGAGGCTATTGGCCACCTAATGCTTTCGGAAAGGGAAGGTACCTTCCTTGCACAGAGGAGGCATGCCTGGACAACTGTGCCAGCTATTACTTTCCTTCATCTTCGTCTCGGTCCCGGGAGTAGATGCCGCGTGGCATCTAGGACTTAGGCGCTGGGATGCTACTGCGCTTCACGCTGATCCCTCGCGAGGGAATCTCACCGAGGGTGCCTTCTCGTGAAGAGCTTCGGGAGATAGTGCTTCACGAGGTGGCCTCGCGAGGGTGCACCTCTTGAGACTCCACGAGCTTCGCTTATCGTGCAGCATCGAGCCTCATGAGGGAGCCCTGCCGAGGCACTATAGGTGCCTTGCCGTCAGGGCCTAGTAGCAGATGGGCCGTGGTACCCTGGTTGCCACTGGCCTGATAAATGTCAAGATTTAAGTTAGGTAGGGCAATAGCTCCTCCCTGCCTTTTCTTCCCCTTTCCTCTCCATTTGTTGCTGCTTCCTTCTCCTCCTTTGATGCTTCTTTCTTTGTTGGTGCCCTTTTTTGACTCTTCCTCTGCCTCTTCCTCCTCTCAAGCTTCCTCTAGTTGATGTAGTAGTTACCCTTTCTCTTGGAGGTGGAATGTTCTCTCTAGCATCTACTACAAATGCATTTTCTGGCCATGGCTCTGGAACCTGCTGATTGGACATGCTCCCTTTTCTGCAAAAGAAAAATGCCTTTTTATTAGATAACATCCCAAGAGAGTAGTACATGTTCTAGTACAGACAGACCAATGAAACAAGTAGGTATGAGTGAAACAAGTATTAAAGTACAACTTGGAGCTAGCAAATTTCTAGCAAACAGTCTACAGTTTGGAGCACATTTCTGAATAAACATTATTCAGAAACTTGACGACCCGATTCCTTCTGTTATCCGAAGGAAGTACCACGCGCAATATTTGTTGAAGTCACAAGAAAATGAGAAGGAAAAACTGGACAGAGACTTATGTTCTTGTTCAAAGTAGGAGTACAACATAGCAGAACTAGACTTTACGGTAGGTTTGCTAAAAGTACTGATCTAGCAAACTGATCTAACTATTTCCGACAGTAAACCCAAACTCTGTATGTGAAGACTAGCAAACTTAAATTTTTAGTGAACATTTAAGGCAAACTGAAATTTTCTAAGAGCAAACACTTAAGGCAAACTGAAAATTTCAGCAAAATACAGAGATTTGTGAAGTCTCGTCAAAAGTTAACTGAAACTCTGTATGTGCATAGGTTCACGTATCTCTGAATTTTGATGAATTTTGTTGAAACTCCCGTGCACCCACAACCCTAAGTACTGCCTATTCCGACAACACACACTCTGTATGTGCACAAGTTAACTGAATTTTTTCACATCTGAAACCCACTGATGGGTATGCCTAAAAACTTGTCATCTGCTCAAAACCAGAGGGAGTCATGGGGATCAGCCTGAAAACTGATCGTGAACTCTGTACGTGAAACCGATAAAAGGAGCTGGTTTCTTGCATGAACTCCCACGATTGCAAGGACATGATCGGCATGCACGAAAACTTGGCAGGACAAGCTCGGCGACCGGCCGTGACTGATGGTGAAGCGGCGAGAAGCTGGAGGCGACCGGCCGTGCTCAAGGACGGGAAGCTGGACGCGGCGAGAAGACAAAAAGAAGAGGGTACCGTAGTGCGGCGGGTCCTCCCCATGACTGCGGTAGTGCATCGCCGCTGAGATTGCAAAACTACCGCCACGCCGTTGACGTTGCCATCGCCGCGCAATTCACTCGCCGTAACTGACGGGTCCTTCCTGTTTCCTCAAGAAACGATAAGAAACCAGGCGAGTTTTTTTTTCTGAAATTGTCCACAGGTCAGGTCGGTCGAAATCATCAAAAAAGGGTCAAATTTGCTCGAATTCGTTTGAATTAGACTAATTTGCACCCAGGGTGCAAGTTGTAGGACTATTTTTGTCCACTTTGCAAAATGTGGGACTAATTTACAGTCCGGGAGCAAATTGTGGGACTAAAAGTGTATATCCTCGGTGGTACATGGATGGTGCACAAGATGTCGTGTGTCTGTGTGTAGCAGTTAAGCGTATTTATACCTCTAAAATGAAAGCTGTTTTTTTCTGACAGGAAATGAAAGTTGTTTGGGTGCCTAGAACCTCACCCGTTCAAAAAAGAAGACCACGGCGCGCCTCCTCAATTCCTGTGCCCAGTGGAAGAGGAGGAGGCATCCCGAATTCCAGAGAGCAGATTAAATGGGACGCCTTTCCATTATTAGCGAGGGCTATTCGAGTTCTCTCCTGGTCCTACTTCGTCTCCGTCCATGAGTACCAATATTGGCCTCTTGCTCTGGTGACCTCCGCACCTTGCTGCTGCCGCTGCCGCTGCCGACGGCAAGTTAAAGCTGCCGGAAGGTGAGCAGACGACGATGCACTGGTGGTCTTTGCGTCACGTACGTTCTCCCTCTTTTTACCTCCCTTGATTTCCCCGTTCTGAAATTGTGCAGGGCGACACCTGCGACCTGTTCGACGGGATGCCTCCCCGGAGCGAGAACGAGATAGCCTCCACGGAGAGCGGCCACGACCGGATCAGCGCCCTCCCGGATGAGGCCATCCACCACGTGCTAGGCTTCCTCCCCGCAGAGGAGGCCGTGCGGACATGCGTTCTCGCCAGGGACTGGCGCCACCACTGGAAGTCCATGCACAGCCTCCACATCAGCGGCACCATTCGTTGTTTCAGCAGCATCTGGGACGACATTGTGAGGCTGGAGAGGCTAGTGGACCGCGTGCTGCTCAGCCGTCATGTGCCTCTTGACGAGTGCCATGTCAATATTGAAGAACTCTGCGATGTCGGTGATGCGGAGGTCGACAGCTGGATTAGACATGCTGTGTCCAAGTGCCATGTTCGTGTGCTCATAGTTGACATCCACCCAGAAGTTTGTTCAAAGATCGGAGGCATGCCAATCGTCTCTGGGTACTTGAAGCGGTTAGAGCTTCACTATGTAGAGTTGGAGGACGAGATTCTCGATCTTTCATCTTGTACAGTTTTGGAGGATCTACGGTTGTCTTCTTGCGGAATCAGAGCTACCAAGATTTCTTCCCATTCTGTAAAAACCTTGGTGATCGCCACATGCACTTTCTGGAGGAGCGATTGCAGGACCTGTATTTCTGCCCCGAATACCATTTCTCTGAAACTAGACAACAACTATCATGCAACTCCTTTACTCGAGTGTATGCCATTGCTCCAAACCGCATATGTCAGGCTATTCTACATCTATCATTCTTACTGCCAAAAAAGTGATGATAAATTTTTCAATTGCGGCATATGTGAGGATTGTAGTGCCACTGAGGAGGATAATGATGGTTACATGCTTCTTGGAGGTTTGTCCAGTGCGACACACCTGGAGTTGATTGCTCCCATTGTGAAGGTACACGACCTCAATACTTCATTGACTAACAAAACCAACTAACCATGTGATATATGGTTCTCAATACTTTTTTGAACTTTGATCTGTAGGCACTTGTCTATTTACAGCTACAATTTTCCTTTTTAGTTTTCTAATATATAGTCGTTACTCTGCTTGTCCTGCAGTTTACCAATTGGAAATGTCCTACTTTTGACAAGTTAAAGACTCTATTGCTCAATGAGTGGTGTGTGGCAATTGACCTTGGTGCATTACTTACCATTCTCCAACACTCGCCATATCTTCAGAAACTCACTCTTCAACTTAATGAGGTAACTTGAGTTTAAATACTCGCTGCAAATGTCCTTTTCATTTTTCTAATATATTTCTAGATAGTGTGTAGATTTAAAGTTTATACATTTACTTACTGTTTTTTTTTTACTGCAGGGACTCAAACAAACGATGATAATGGAAGAATCCTACCATACAGAGCTATCACCTGCAATATGCAAACACCTCAATATAGTTGAAATCAAATGCACGAAGGTCAACGAGAGGGTTTACGAGATTATAAAGATGTTGAGCACATTTGACCTACAGATTAACATCATGAGGACTAGCAGACCAACCGACTGTAAGTCAAGTAGTGCTACTTATCAACATAGTTTCATGATTACTCGCTCCAGTTCCATAACACATGGTTTTTTTGGACATCGGTCAGCATACCCAGTGCTGAAAGCTCCCGCACATTGTGGGGTCTCGGGAAGGGATTTCTATGCAGTCTTTCCCTTAAATATTGTTTAAGACATAGGTAAAGCCAAAAAAACATAGTAGAAAAAAATGGATTTTATACATGAACCCATACAGATAAATGTATCTTGAAAATATGTTCACGATATGTTAATTTTTGTTAGTTTTCATAAGTATGTATCAATGGAAATTAGTGCTAAAAGTTGTGTCTGGAAGACTATTCTGATGCCCCACAATGACAGCTTTTATGGAACTGAATATTACATAGGTAAAGTTCTTTCATTTTGGCATATCTGTAATTTGTTTGTACTGAATTCTGCATCTGGCTCTCCTAAGAACTACATTTGCTATCAGTATCTAGCTTTCGCAGGAGACACGGTGTTAGGGTTAATTGGTAGCACTTAACCCAATCTCATTTCCTCTATGCGCCAGATTTATTTATGTTTGTACTTGTGCTCCATTATCTCATTTCTCCGAATGGCCCCTATGAATTATTGTGCTTCAATTCTGTGCAGATTTTAGCTTTGAGACTAAGTGGTGAGACAATTGGGCTGCTAAGGATCTGATTATTTTATGAAGGGTTCATCTATGCTTCGACGAGGCTGCTAGCTTTTGTGTTTCGTCTATTTGGGATATCATATATTTTGGTTTCATCTGTAGGAAAAGTGTGCCGTTGCCAGTATGAGCTGTTGGACCTGGGTTTTATCATGCCCTCTTATTTCTCAGGCACTTTTAATTTGCTTCAAATGGTAGTACTTTTATCAGCTAACTGTACTGATTACCGCACCTTGCTTGCTTTTAGTTGCTGTAGTATTTCTCAAAAGTAATTTGTTGTGACATTAGATTTTTTTCCATTTAGTATATCTCATAGTTGTTCCTCATAAAACAAATCCTGTGACAACTCCGTAGTTTGGTCTAGACAAGCAGCCAATTCAACTCTAGTAGGAAATTGAAAGAAAAAGGATACTGTTCCCCCGGGGGATCGCGCGGTCCTATCCCCCTGGGTCGTCGCGCGGTGGTGTCCCGTTTAAAATAACAGATCGTGGTGGCCCCCCACCCCCACCCCCACCCCCACCCACCTTATCCTTTCAACTGCTCTTTCTCTTTTTTGGCTGAACCACACGAGCGCCGCCGGCCGCTTCCTCCTGGCCAAGCTGCAACCTCGCCACCGCACCGCTCGCCTATCTTGCGACTATACTGCTCCCTCGCCGGCGCGCTGGCCAATTTCTGCCTGTTCCTCCCTCCACGCCATCGTCTAGGCCCCGTGCCGCCGTCACCCAGCACCTCACTACCGTCGCCCAACTCGTTCGCCCCTGTCTTGCTCTTCCGCCAGCACGTGTCCCGCCGCTGCTTCATCTACCCCATAGGCCGGCATCAAGAACAACAGGCTCGCCACCTGCAGGGGCCTTGCCGGACATTGACCCTCTCTCCCAACTTCGGCGGGACCGGTGATTCGAGGTGTCGCATCCCATGCATGCTACATACGAAGGATGTATTTGCTACCGATGGTCAGCACTGTTGCCACCCACGTTCGACGACGATGCTACCATGGCGGGTGACTTTTGCTTTCCTGGGTGTTCATGGTTGCTACCGACGGTAGACTGTTTTGCTACCGACGGTAGATGCTTTTGCTATCATGAGTACATGTTGTTGCTACCTTGGGCGAAGCGGGGGTTGGTTTTGCTAAGTACTCGTTTATGTTTTGCTATGTATTCATATATTTTTTCCTACTTTCGCATAATTTTTTTGCTACAACCAATCTCTACGGTTTTGCTAAGATATCTTCAGCGGGAGTCTCCGACGCGATGTCCCCTTTGCTACATTAGAAAAAACATTTTGCTACAACCATTTTGTGTTTTTGCTACAATAGCGTAAATTATTTGCTATGAGGTCTCCGGCGACGTTTTCCCGACAAGAGTCTTCGGCAAAGTCGATTTTGCTACAATAGGACCTTTTATTTGCTACAAGGTCGCCGGCGAGGTCTCCGGTGAACTCTCCGGCGAGGTCTAGTTCGTCTGTTCTTTTTCTGGACTGAACCATTTTCTGCTACATGTAGCAAAAGCGAGACTATTTGTAGCAAAAGCGGGACTATATGTAGCAAAAACGGGATGAAGGAACAAAAAGAAGATTAACCGTTGGTCTGGCTCGATCGGACGGCTGGGGACCCGGGGATAGAAAGTTTCCATCCCTTTGGGGGGGGGGGGGGGACGCCTAGCAGTGCCCAAATTGAAAAGCATAACCACTTTCTCATTTGCCAGCGGACCAATATTATTGACACACAGTTCAAAAAAAAATATTATTGACACAGAACTTTATGAAAACAATTTAAGATTCTCTTCTCCAAAAAAAAATTACGTGTTTCACATTCTAATAACACTCTAAAACTATTGTTTCCGCTGATGCATCCAAAATCTCATAAAAAGGGAACCGCATAAAAAAATTGGAGAAGAGAATCTGAAGGTGTGTTTTCATGAAGTTCTCTGTCATAATTTTGATCCGCTGGGAATGAGAAAGTGGCTATGTTTTTCCGTTTCCTACTACAGTTGAATTGGCTGCTTGCCTAGACCAAATTACATATTTGTTGAGGAAAGTTCTATTTCAAAATGGATCAGAGATTTTTTGTTACACCAGGGCATGAAGCACATTCTTGCTCAGAGATTTGTGTCACTGATCAGCCTTGTTTGGTTGGTGTCTTCGGCTCCATGTCCATGCCACACTGGTGCTTGAGAGTAGCCCAGAATGTTCCTTTTTTGGTGGAGCTTCTTGATCTCTCAACTTCCACTTCTCACTATGTTTAAACAAATTCCAACAACGGTGGAGCATAATAAATGGTTTGTTTCTAGATCCGGGCATTTTCTTATACCTCCCGTGTGCTATGCGATCCTACGTTGACAACAATGAGAAGACAACAGTCAGCACATTTGTAGTGAACAATATCACACTAACAAAGAGAAGACAATGGCAGGCATTTGCTTATACCTCAAATGTGTTATGCGATCCTACGTTGCTTGAAATCGCTACAAAGATACATCTCACGGTGGATCACACCAAATCATATACAGATGCAGTCGTTAAATACTTAGACAATCTACCGCCAGCATAAAAGCCAGCCTATTGTTGTGTTCTGGCAATAAGCTGACTCTAGGTGATCGTGGCATGAACATCGAGCTAGCAGCCGGCTTTCTTATTGAATTTGTTCTTACATGCTATTACACCTATTAAAAAATATAAAATGTTGTGGTAAGTTAACGTACCAAAACATACTATAATGCAATATGTTTTGGGAAACTAAAATAGTTTTCCAAAACATACCATATTATGGAATTTAGGAACTGATGTGGTGGTAGTATATAGTACAGTATAAGAAAAAAGAGAAAGGGTATATAAAGATAGGCATATATACTTTGCTCCGCCAAGGCGCCAAACCTTGTGTTAGCTAAAGCTAGTAGCCGATTCGGTTTGCCCTAATATATTGGATTGCAGCTGCTTTTTAGTTCTTTCCTGCTCTGCCTGGCGTGTCAAAGCTGAGCTGCATTCTTCTCCTTTTGCAGCAGTTTGAGCGGAGTCTCCACTTCTTGCAGGTGAGATCGTTCAACTCCAAGAGTGCATATGAGCATACGGTTTTCATTTCAACCTTTCCCAGCCGTGAAAGGGTTTAGCTAGCTACATAAAATTAGAAACTTGCTGAGTTAAACAAGTGTCTCCTCTTAGTCGGTTCAACTCGAGTCAAGTTAAATGCGAACTCGTTAACAAAACATGGCGAATGATCCAAGTAATGATTTCAGCTAGTTAAACTGGCCCCATTTCACATTTCCAATTTTCTATTATGGAGATTTTTTTGTACTTCTATTAACAGTTACGCGCATGAGCAATCATGAACCATATTATTTTGTTGCACATTTGTTAGCATCTTCTCAAATATAAATATATACGTAAGCTTCATGCTCAATGTATGCATGCCCTTTTGTAACCAGTTAACATCGTAAGTTACACAAATCGAGCCGGGGTCGTGTTTGAACTAGTTATCGTAAGAAGTCGAATCGAGCTAACTTGGATCCACAGAGGAACACATGATGATATATACTTAGATCTTTGAGCCCTTTCCCTTCCCTCCAAGAAAGATTGGCCTAATAGAAGGAGCCGCACTCACACTAATACCCATTTATGTATAGAGATCTCTTGCACAATATCCACAACTTGGAGGGTTAGGCCGGGCTGACATGCTAACCATATACTCTATCTAGTTTCTACATATACAAGACTGACCTCGAATCAGTGGGAGAATGCCATGCCGTGGGAAGCTTGTTGATGACAACAGTTGGAGGAAAGTATT
Organism: Avena sativa; assembly: GCA_916181665.1. Classification (NCBI taxonomy): domain Eukaryota; kingdom Viridiplantae; phylum Streptophyta; class Magnoliopsida; order Poales; family Poaceae; genus Avena; species Avena sativa. Next base: position 448,186,944 of record OV702295.1, on the reverse strand, counting down.
TTGCTCATCTTAAAGACAGTCGTAAGCAGCTAGTCAGGAACCTACAAAGGTCGCAGAGTACGACAACAGAAATAGCGGTAGCACATTACAGGACATGATACATCGGGAGCGACATGAGCTAAGAAATGGTAGATCTAAGAATCAAAGCACAATTCCAAAACCAAAATAAACCTAAGTTCAACAAGCAACAAGTCTTTTAGTCTTGTACTGTTCTTAACTTGGTGTAGAGCGCTCGCAAAGAAGCCTCCACCTCGTCAGCCGCTCTACGGTCGCCTTGTTTGCTTAGCAGCCTCAAGGCCCTACAGAAATAGATGCATTTTGAACAAGCAGTCAACTGGTTGAAAAATGAAGGAGAGCTCACACATGCTCCATGTTTACTGCTTTATACCCATCTGCCTGAGTTTTCATGATAACCTCCATCTATGTTTATTTTCACAAATTCAGACTTGTTAAATACCAACGGGCTGAAAGGACGAAGCATTCTCTTTATCTAAAGGTTCTTTCTGCTTTCGAAATTACGTACCTTTGTGTTGAAAATAGCTCAAGATAGATAGCATTACCATGGACTTGCACTAAACTAGCGAGCAACAGCTTGTGCCTATTAATGTTATCTGTGATAGATGCCTTTTTTGCATTTAAATTGTCCTCTAAAAGAGAAAGGTCGCTCTTATTTTCATCGGACGCCTTCTTCTTCAAATCCTTAATCATATTGGCTTCTTGTTGATATGCAGCAGATACCTTAAGCTTTAATTCAGAGAACCAATTCAAAGTCACCTGACTAGGCAGACAAATTAAAACTTTAGCAGTAATAAGAGTTTTTATACTTATGTTGTCCATTAGCTATTTTCAGATGATGATGATCATACCGATATGCTTTCATCAGCCAGTGTATTATTACTATGACAAGTGTGCTCAGGGCTCGCCAACTCCCCCACTTGGTAATCCTCTTTGTACACAGTTTGATCTAATGGTTTGATCTGCAAAAAAGATTTCACATGAAAATATTGGAAAATCAGATTTGAAACTCAAAGTTGCACGCAAAATCGGTACGATATCTTACTTTCTTTGATAGTTGATCCAAATTCTTAACATTCAATGTGTTCAAATCATCTTCTGTGATATGATTTGCGCGCGAAAACCGTTTATCAATTACCGCTAGAGTCACGAAGTCATAAATTATGTCTTGCATGAAAAAACAATAGTTTATAAGAAAATCTGTTTGCAAGTAAAATTATTCAAAGCCACTCACTTACTGCCAGCATGAGTAAACAACCCTGACACTTTCGTCTTTTGGCTGTGTCGTTCTTATAAGCTATGATGCCTTCTTTAACAAAGTGATCGATGAAGTCACACCATTTCCTTTAGCTGCTCAAAAAACATTTTTGAAAAACTTTAAGAATTCTCCATGTTTCTATTGGCCGTTGAAGCCAAGTAATGAGCAAAGGTTTCCAGGACGAAGAAAATACAATATTCTCGTGGATTTGCATTTTCATCTTCCAACAAATGGAGAGCATAGTAGAATAAGTCGACCTTTCCCAACGTGTGAGCTTGTCATACAACTCAGTATCCCCATGACTACCTTCACGATTAACTTCTACCCACGGTTGGGCACACCTATAATTTTTTTGTACCAGAGGTTTTATATCAATGGGTTGCCCATTGAGGATGAGCTTTATGGATTCTATATGGAAACATTTTATCAGATATTCAATCACCTTTTTTTAGTTTAATGGGCTGGACTTGAAGTACACTATCCCACTTAATTCTCTTGATAAGATCCACAGCCTTTTGCATGTCCTTTAGCTTCTTCAGAACTGTGTCGTACAAAGTTTTGAGCGAGCATTGATACATTGATATCTTCCCGCTTAGCCTTTTGATATCTGCAGAGCGAGAAGACATCAATATATTTATTGCTCGCTCAAGACTTCCTAGTAAATGACATGCAAAAAGCTATGGATCTTATTGAGAGAATTGAGTGGTAATTATACATGAAGTCCAGCCCGAAAAACTAAAAAAAAGAGTGATTGAATATTTGATAGAATGTTTCCATATAGAATCCAGAAAACTCATCCTCAATGGGCAACACATTGATATAAAAACCTCTAGTACAGAAAATTATAGGTGTGCACAATCGTGGGTCAAAAGTTAATCGTGAAGGTATTCATGGGGATACTGAGTTGTATGAGAAGCTCACATGTGGGGAAAGGTCGACTTATGCTACTAGTGCTCTCCACTTGTTAGAAGATGAAAATGTAGATCCGCGAGACTACTGCATTTTTTTATCCTGAAAGCCTTTGCTCATTACTTGGCTTCAAAGGCCAATAGAAATATGGAGAGATATTCTTAAAAAAATTCAAAAATATTTCTCTTGAGCAGCTAAAGAACATGAAGTGGTGTGACTTCAATGATCACTTTCTCATAGAAGGTATCGTAGCTTACAAGAATGGCACCGCCAAAGGTCGAAAGTGTCAGGATTGTTTACTCATACTGGTTGTAAGTGATGTCCATTCAAGTGAGTGACTTTAAATAATTTTACTTGCAAAATGATTTTTTGATAAACTATTGTTTTTCATGCATGACATCTTTTTGACTTCGTGACCCCAGTAGTAAGGGATAAACGGTTTCCGCGCACCAAATCATATCACACACGATGATTTGAACATATTGAATGTTAAGAACTTGGATGAATTATCGAAGAAAGTAAGATATCGTACCGATTGTGCGTGCAACTTTGAGTTTCAAATCGGGTTTACCAATATTTTCATGTGAAACCTTTTTGAAGGTCAAGCCATTAGATCAAAAATGTGTACAAAGAGGATTACCAAGTGGGAGAGTTGACGAGCCTTGAGAACACTGGTCATAGCAATGATATAGTGACTGATGCAAGCATATCGGTATGATCATCATCTGAAAATAGCTACTGGACAACCTATGTATAAAAACTCTTATTGCTGCTAAAGCTTTAATTTTTTTGCCTGGTCAGGTGAGATTGGGTATCTGAATTAGAGCTTAAGGTATCTGCTGCACATCAAAAAGAAGCCAACATGGTTAAGGATTTTAGGGAGAAGGCGTCCGATGAAAATAAGAGCGACATTTCTGTTTTAGAGGACAATTTAAATGCAAAAAAGACATCTATCACAGACAACATTAAGAAGCACAAGGAGTTGCTCGCTGGTTTAGTGCAAGTCGATGGTAATGATGTTTTCAAGACACAAGTATGTAATTTCGAAAACAGAAACACAGATAGCAATCATTAACCTTTAGATCAAGAGAATGTTTTATCCTTTCAGCCCGTAGGTATTTAACACGTCCAAATTTCTAAAAATAAACATAGATGGTGCTTATCATTAAACTCAGGCGGATGGGTCTAAAGCAGTGAACCTGGAGCATGTGTGAGCTCTGCTTCATTGCTCAACCAGCTGATTGCTTGTTCAAAATGCATCTATTCTTGCAGGGCTAGAGGCTGCTAAGCAAACAAGGCGATCGTATAGCGGCTGACGAGGTGGTGGCTTCTTTGCGAGCGCTCTACACCAAGCTGAGAACAGTACCAGACTAGAAGACTTGTTGCTTAATGAACTTAGGTTTATTTTAGTTTTAGAAATGTGCTTTGATTTTTAGAGCTGTCATTTATTAGCTCATGTCGCTCTTGATGTATCTCTAGTCATGTAATGTACTACCACTATTTCTGTTGTCGTACTCTGCGACCTTTGTAGATTCTTGACTAGCTGCTTACGGCTATCTTTATGACATCACAGTTTCTTCATGGTCCACGGGCGATCTCCTAGTTCATTGGGCGACTCGTCTTCAACATTGTATCCTTCGAGAAATTGTTGTCGCCGCCACTACACCAACGATTTCTTCATCTACAAACGATCGGTACGTGTATTGTGTTCCAATCTGCCGTTTTGGTATGGCTATCGTTGCGGATGTTTTGGTATAGCCACTGTTCATGTTGATTAATACATCTCGTATGTTAGAGTTTCACATGTTAGTAGCTTTTGCAGTCATGTTATATATTCTAGAATTAATCCTGGAAATTATGCCTAATATTCCAACAGATCTAATTAGTCCTAAGCCTCAGAACGCAATCCTTTACTCAAAGTTAATGCCATGTTCAGCTTTCAGTGATATACTTACTACTCTCTCCACACCGGTTTATTGGGCTAACACGGAGTTCAAGAAAAATGTTTGACTACAAATTTGATCAACGAAATATGAATCATATGTCACAAACAGTATATTATTAGAAAAGTCTTTTAAATATGAATCCAATGGTATATTTTTTAGGACATGTAATTCATGTTTTATTCACCAATTTTATGGCTAAACTTTTTGCTTGAACCTGTATGGAGGCAGTAGTATATTTCAAAAACAGGTTTAAAAAGATATGAACTACTATTGGCTTGCAGTTGCTCTTTATATCCTTGTTGGTCTGCCTTATATCTGTCTAAGCTGAGTTGTATTGTACCCTTCTCCTTGTAGAAGTACTCCAAGCAGGACCTTTGGTTCTTAGGGAATCTCCACCGGCCTGACCCAACCCGTCCAAACGCATCCGCGCGAACGCACGTTGCGTGCATGGTATCCTAGCGGCACGACCCATCTGGATCGACGCGTCCAGCTCGAACCATCGGCGCACCTAATTTGCGTGACCGTTGTGTCGGCCCGGACACGGGCGGGTCGCGGGCGTGTCCTCCACCGCGCGCGCTACTGGCCCACCCGTCAGCATCCGCAGAAAGTCAGAGGCAACCGCGACACCGATTTAGACGCAATCGCATCACCGATTTAGAGGCACGGGCGGCAGACTGAACGGCGGCACCGAGTCAGACACAACCGTGACAGCCTTTTCCATCAATGAGGACGGGACGGGGCATCGCCTGAGTTCCCGCGCCGACATTAATGGCGAAGGCGCGATAACCTGCGCGCTCCCATCGGCAGGGGCTACTTAAGCTGCCCCCTACGACCGTCGGTGCCACACACCTCCCCTCCTCTCGCCATCACCATCCCATCGCCGGAGCCACTCATCATCTAGCTGCCACAGCCACCGCCGCCCCCGCTAGCGATGAAGAAGCCGGGGTGGTTCAAGAAGTCCAAGAACGACCACGAAGCCAGCGGTTCCGGCTCGAGCGGCCGGCACCGTCTAGGGAGCGGCATGCCAGCCTTCCTTCGGGGGTCATGCCACCGACGCCCCGGGCATAGGACTTCGTCGGTGCCCCAGGCGCGCGCCAAGAGAAGGTGGGCCCAACCCGCGATCGTCGCTACTTCCGCGTGGAGTGTGAGCGGCGGTGGAGGGAGGGGAGAGGCATCGCCAACCACGATGTCTCCCTCCCCATGGGCTGGAATCTCAACCAGGATCGGGTGCGGTGCCACCCATGCCCAAGGAGGGCAGGCCGCTGGAGGAGGAGATCGCCCGCCGCATCCGCCAGCTCTCGTCGGCCTTTCGCTATGATCGCGCCTACCACAACAAGAAATTCTAGAAAAAGTTCCTGGAGTGGGAGCACACGGTGTGCCGCCTCAGCACCTACCATGGCGAGTTCGACCCGTGGGGCCCCCGCAACCTTCCCGCAGGTGAACCTACCTCCGACGGCACCGTTAACCACTCCGATGCCGACCTCGGCGATGACGAAGTCGACATCATCGTCAAGGTGGAGGAGGAGGGCTCGTCCTCCGCATCCGCCGTCGCGCACCTGCCCCCGGAGTACCAGGAGGTCCTAGCGTGGGGCAACGACGAGGACACCTTCCTCGAGCAGGCCATCATGGCCAGCGCGCAGGAGGAGGACCGGATATGGGATGGCTGCCAGGAAGCCGTCCAGTTCACCGGCCTAGTGGCGCAGGTGAACGGGCAGCCGCTGCCACCGCCACCGCCCCCACCGTAGCCGCTACGGGCGTGGTCTGCTCTGCCCGTGCCAGGGTGGTCCGCTCCACCGGCACCTGGGTGGTATGCTCCGCCTGCACCGGCTAAGCCGGATGCGTGGCCGGCGTGGCCAGGCCAAGACTAGCTAGTGCCTCCCCCACCTACACCTGCGGCGGCTCCGGGGCTACCACCAGCACACCGCTGGTCGGCGCCCGAGTACATCGTCCTCAATCCATTGATAGACGGGGTCGGCGCTGATAGCTGGGAGAACGTCAGTAGCTAGGGCTAGGGCTAGGGCCATTTTCTTCTTTTTATATTATGAATGTAATATTTTGTAGGGATTTTTATTTTTGTACCCTCGGTTGGTTAGTTGTATTAGTTTTCTCCAGCCGCTTAGTTTTTTCTCACTTTTGCTCATATCCTTGTACGAAACTCACACATGGTCTTGCCATTACATGCTGAAAAGTGGGACCGCGTTCAGTCGGGTCCGTAGTAGACCCTCACTGTTACATGCTGACAAGTAGGCCGCGTTCTGTCGGGTCCCGTAGTGTATCCTTGCCGTTACATGCTGACAAGTGGGGCCACGTTCAGTCGATTCCCATAGTGGACACCTCTCTCAACTTATCCAGATCAGTATCGGACCCACAGCTTATCCACGTGAGCGCTAGACCCACATCTTATCCACGTGAGCGTCGGACCCACAGCTTACCCAGGTTGGCGTTGCAAGATGGGACACTGAGCCAGCCCCGCACCCGTATCCTTTGTCTAGCTTCATTTTCATATAGTGAAATGTAATGCATATATGAAAATTATACACCTTTGAACTCTTTTAAATTGCACATAGGACATGATAACGTTGTGCTAATAAAATCCTGATCATTTATCATTTCCATTGAGTGAAATATAATGCATAAACTTGCATATATGGAAATTATACACATTTGAACTCTTTGAAATCGCACTTAATATGTGATAATATCGTGCTAAGAAAATCTTGAGAGATTATCATTTTCATAGAGTGGAACGTAATGCACAAACTTGCATACGCGAAAATTATAAATCTTTGAACACTTTCAAAACGCACTTAATACGTGATAATGATGTGCTAACAAAATTTTGAGAGATTATTATTTTCTCCCCCATTTTCATAGAGTGGAATATAATGCATAAACTTGCATATACGACGTTTATACACCTTTCAACTCTTTGAAATCGCACTTAATACGTGATAATGTTGTGCTAAGAAAATCTTGAGAGATTATTATTTTCATAGAGTCAAATGTAATGCATAAATTTGCATATACGAAAATTTACACCTTTGAACTCTTTGAAAACGCACTTAATACGTGATAATGTTGTGCTAAGAAAATCTTGAGAGATTATCATTTTCATATAGTGAAATGTAATGCATAAACTAGCATATACGAAAATTATACATCTTTGAACTCTATGAAATCGCACTTAATATGTGATAATGTTGTGCTAAGAAAATCTTGAAAGATTATCATTTTCATATAGTGGAATGTAATGCATAAACTGGCATATACGAAAATTATACACCTTTGGAATCTTTGAAATCGCACTTAGGTCATGATAATGTTGTGCTAATAAAATCCTGATCATTTATCATTTCCATGGAGTAAAATATAATGCGTAAACTTGTGTATACGAAAATTTTAAACCTTTAAACACTATGAAATCGCACTTAATAACGAGATAATGATGTGCTAGCAAAATTTTGAGAGATTATCATTTTCTCCCCCATTTTCATGCAGTGGAATGTAATACATAAACTTGTATATACGAAAATTATACACATTTGAACTCTTTGAAATCGCACTTAATACGTGATAATATTGTGCTAAGAAAATCTTGAGAGATTATCATTTTCATAGAGTGGAATGTAATGCATAAATTATACACCTTTGAAAACGTTCTCTTCAAATTATATTCAAGTTTATTTGTTTATGGAGTTAAAGTACCGGTGGCATACTCGTTATTTTGCATGGATAGAGGGGTGCCCTGACAGATATAGGGGTTATCCTGTCCGCTAGATCACAGAGGATCAACGGTTGATGGGCACGATCAGCGTGACAACTGTCTCAACCAATCAGAGTGTAGTAGCGAAGATGAGCACATGTTCGAGAAATTGATAATAAGAGAGGGGAAAACTGAGTAGCACTTAAGAACCAAGGACAAAACTGAGTAGAACTTAAAAACCAAGGACAAGACTGACAAAGGGATTCAAACAGAAAATAGAAAAAGATTTAAAAATGGAAAATGCGTCTTTTATACAATAAAATACATCTTGGCATACATCAAACTATTTGTAATTCAAATATACACCAGTTTGACAATTATTGCCTCATTTAGAAAACTATGTTTTGGGGAGGATGTTTTGGGAAGAGGCTTAAGTATAAAGCCATGAACCTTCATAAATAGTAGGCGATTTGAGAAGTGGTGATTTAGGTTAAAACTTGGTTTATATACATTTCTTATGGTGGCAGGTCACATAATAAGACTCCCTGGATAGATGCCACTATGTTTTGCTCTTTTTGAATTTGTTGTGCATAAAATGACTCAATTAGCTAGGTAAACCTATTCGTTGACTCTCTGTTGACCAACCACCGGAGGATAAAACTGAGTATATTGCACATGGCAGTGTTAGTACTGAAGGGAAAAACTGAGTACAACCAAACTGCCAGTATTACACTCGAGGGAAAAGCTGAGCACAACTAAGTCGCCAGGGTTAGACACGAGGGAAAAACGTGACTCACGGTATGCGTGTGCGGTGCACGGGGCAGTAGCGGAGACGTGTGTCCGTGCATGGTGCAGTAGCATACGCGGTTACACGATGGTGCAACGAAAGCCAATTCCCTTCTCCTTTAATAGAAGCCTCATCACTCTCACTCATCACTCACTCGCTCACTCAACTGTATCCACTGTCCCATCACCTTCTGAATACCCCCAAGAAAACACCAACCATGCCGGTGATGGAGAAGAATGGCGCGGAGGCCATCGGCGCCTCCAAAGCCACCGACGAGGAGGCCCTCTTCCCCGTACATGCCCCTGTCAAGGCATCAAAGGTAGCCGCCGTCCCTGTCCCCACATCCGCCGTAGCCGCCGGCGAGGAGGCCCCCGCCGGTCTCGGGCAGATCCTGCTCGGCTGGGACCCCTAAGAGGAGGTTGATTACATAAGGTCAGAAAACCCTATGACACCAGCATCGCCGACCCATGGTCGGAGGTAACCAGGTTTTCTCCCCTTCCCTTGTTCTTCCTCCGTTCCCATCGTTGGATGCTAGATCGTATGTTATCAGGGCTCGGCTATTCGTATTTTACAGTAGTTAATCCTCTTGTGTTAGATCTCGTATTTCGATGAATCCCCTATTTGTATTTGAACTCCCATGTTCGTAGTTGGGATCAGTATTTGATTTGGTTTAAGATTTGGGGAATAATTAGGAGATCTCAATCAGTTAATTTATGCAAATAATCAATCCTGATAATCAAAGTATCTCAATCATGTCCTTATTGCACTCTATTGTTTTTCCAACAGGAGGATAGCAGCGACGTCCGCAGCGACGACGAGTCCAAGGACACCAAGACTCGTCATGTGATGAGGAGGCTGAAGTCCGGCCAGTACAACAACTTCTTCGCCGGTGACGTGTACAGGTGCCCCTTCTGCCCCACCAGGAGGCTCCGTGCCACGGACTTCAACTCCCTCCTGAAGCATGCCGAGGACGTGAGGACCTGCGGCGAGTCCGCGAACGTCCACAGCTTCATAGCCAAGCACCAGGCGCTCGGTCTACACCTCTATAACCTCCATAAGGTGGCTATCGAGGAGGGTCGCATGCCCCCGATCAAGCCCAAGGCGCCCAAAGTCAAGGGACTAGGCAACAAGAAGTAGAGGAGGCGCCAGAGGGAGGAGGCGGAGGCCCTCCTGCAAAGGCCATGAGGGGCCACTGATCTTGTGCTGCTGCTGCTGCTGTAAAGCAGCTTCTTTTGTGTTGTATGTGTTGAACTTGTCCGCTGTTGCTGCTGAGTAGCCTAATTGTCGAACCTCGTTAAGTAACGTACTATATAACCTATATTAGCTGCTTTATCTACATCTGCTCTATTTACTGAATTTATTTATGGTGCTGGTTAGATTTTCTGCTCTAGATTTGCTACCAGATTGGGGGAAAATAAGGGCCAAAAGGAACAATGAATGAAGAGAGAAGCTGCTCTAGATTCGCTACCTTTTTGGGCAAAAAAGACACAACTGTTAGCGAGAGAGGGGAAAATGCGCTCTTAAAAAGCCAATCATAAAAATAACAAAAAAGAAAACTTCCAATTTAGACGACTGATACATTGCAAATGTATCTATAATTTTTGATGTTCCATGCTTAGTTTTATCCACTTTCTTTGTTTTGTTCCAACTTTGGAGTACATTTCATATGATTTCTTGGACTAACATATTAACAAGAGCCAAAGTGCCAGCTGCCTGTTTTCTGCTGTTTTTGGTTCCAGGAAAGTCAGAAACTGAATATTTTCGGAATTGGAAGGGACAAAAGCCAAAGTGCCTATTTTTCCGGAAGTGATCAAGTGCCAGAATACGACACGGAGAAGGGTTAGGGAGCCACCACACCACCTGGCCGCGTGGCCAGGCCTGGCCCGCACCAGGGGGTGGTGTGGCCGCTCCCGACACCCCCTCGGCCTCTCCTTCCGCCTATATATTGCCCTCGGGACGAAAACCCTAAGGGCCCGATCAAAAATCCACGAAAGAGTCTGTAGCCGCCGTCATCTCCATCCCTAGATCAGGAGGAATCTGAAGCTCTTCCCAACACCCTGCCAGAGAGGGGAATTCACCCTGGAGGCCTTCTTCATCACCATGCAAGCCTCTGGTGTGATGCGTGAGTAGTTCATCCTTGGACTACGGATGCATGTAGTAGCTAGATGGCTGGTTCTCCTCCTTTGTGCTTTCATGTCTAGATCTTGTGAGCTCCGTTCATGATCAAGACCATCTATTTGTAATTCTGCATGTTGTGCTTGCGGGGATCTAATGGATATTAAGATGCTATTTCAGATTGATTATTGATTCTATCATGTCTTTGTTATTTGTGATCTTGCATTATTTTCGTTGTTAGTAGCTATCTTGGCCAAGTAGATGCTAGCAACTCCAAGAGTTAGTATTTATGCTCGATAGTGGGTTCATGCCTCTGGTAATCTGGGGAAGTGACAGAAATCTCTAAGATACTAGATGTGCTGTTGCTACTAGGGAGAAACCAACAATCCTTTGTTCATAGAACAATCGTATTGTTTACTTTACATGCAGTTCGTAAAGGAATAATCTGTTGCTTGCAACTTAATACTGGAGGGGGTTCGGATGATAACCTGAAGGTGGATTATTAGTCATAGATGCAGTTGGATGGCGGTCTATGTATAATGTTGTAATGCCCAATTAAGTCTCAAAGGACTCAAGATGATTAGTATATGCATGTATTGCTTTCTCGGTGTTTGTCAATTGCCCCGCTGTAATTTGTTCACCCAGCATGTTATCTATCTAAGGAGAGCCACCTCTAGTGAACTATGGATCCCGGTCCTTGTCTTTTACATTCAATCTACAATCTTTTACTGTTTTGTGTTTACTTTCTGCAAACTTTTACTTCTTTCCATTCGATACGTTTAATCCTTTGTTTTCTGCAAAACACGGTGAGATTGACAACCTCATTGCAAGTTGGGGACAAAGTTCTGTGGTTGTGTTGTGCAAGTCTCCACGTTCCTACTAGCACCGGTAGTGCGCCCTGCCAAAGCTCAGCTAGTAACACCTTTGGGGTGTTTCCTTGCTCCTACTGGTTCGATTAAACCTTGGTTTCATAACTGAGGGAAACTTGCTGCTGTGCTCATCATACCTTCCTCTTGGGGTTCCCAACGAGCTCTACATCAACACCGCCATCAAGCATTCTTTGGGCACCGTGCATTGAGCCATCAAGCGATTTTCTAGCGCCGTTGCCGGGGAGTCAAGGACATCTTCACAAGGGGAGTCCCTCATAACCAATCTCTTTACTTTGTTGTTTTTTTTGCTTAGTTTCTTTTTTGTTTTGTTTGCTTGTTTTGTTCTTCAAAAACACAAAAAAAATTAGTTTTACTAAGTTGCTTTCTTTTCAGAAACACAAAAAAAAAATAGTTTTACTAGTTTGCTTTCTTTACCAAAAACACAAAAAAATTAAGTCTCCTTTAGTTGTCACCTCTTCCTTAGCTCACCATGTTGGTCCCCAAATTCACTCTGAAAGACCTTTCAATTGGTAGTGGTTCTATAATTGGGAAAGATAACATTGAAGAATTCTTTAATCATGTTAGTAAGCATGAAGATACTGAGGATAGATCCCTTGTAGAACTTGCTCCAAACTATGAGATTGCTGCAGCTTCTTTAATTCACATGTTAGAAGCTAGGTTTGTTAACCTCAACCCCTTAATACAAGTAATGTTTCTTAAGCTTAAAGAAATTGAGGATCCTGAAAAGAGGGATTTCAGTTTAGAAACTTTGTTTAAGGAGTTCTATGATGTTGCCAAGGAAGCTAGGAAAGTCTTTGAATGTTTCAATATGCTAGGCTCATGTGTAGATGCTGTTGGTACACGAGAAAAGATGAACAAAACCGAACCTAACGGGGAGGAACCTAAGATACCAACACCCTTTAAACTAATAGCAATACATGATGCCATAGAAAAGAATCTTGATTGGATTGTTCCTGCAAACCCTTTTGATGAGAATAGTGAACCTAAGAGCATTGAGAGAGGATCCTCTAGAACTTATTTGGATGATATACCTTGCCTTGATGAAGATATTTCTGGTATTAATCTTAATGCTTCTTCATTTGAGAACACTTGATTCTTTCTTTGCTTCTTATGCCTAACTAAAAGGCGTTAAAGAAAAGTACTTATTGGGAGATAACCCAAAAGTTTTAGATGAGTCTTGGAAGTTATTACCTCTGTAATAACCTCTCCTTATCCTTTTTTATTTGCTTTTTGTGCCAAGAGTAACCTCTAATGAGAGAGAAGTAATGATTGGGAAAGTTGCTGTCCCGAAACAGATTTTTGTGCTTCACCATAAAAGTTCGTGAGAGAGCTCTGTATGTCGGATTGAGCTGTAATTTTTTGTGCTTCTGCCCCAGGTTGTTATCTAACTTTCGTTAGTTCAACACTTTTTTATTTGAGCAACAGAAGGTTTTCGAAAAAATTCGTCTTTACCTGCTGGTCTGTTTTGACAGATTTCTGCCATTTTCTGCATTTGCTTCTTGTGGGTTCCTTTTTGAGTTCTTTTGGAGAATTGAGCTTTTTGAGGGTAGTGCTACAGTATATAGTGTTCTAATAGAAGTTTATTCGGTGTTAGAACTGAACCTTAAGACCTTTTATCTTGAGTGCACTAATGTTGCTAACAAAGATTGTGTGAAGTTTTGTATGAAGAAAAAATTTCAGGTGTATGGAAGGAATGAGTAATGAGATGAAGAATGGACTAAAGCTAAAGCTTGGGGATGCCACGCGTGTCACCCCAAGAAATATCCAAGAAGTACAAGCGTCAAAGCTTGGGGATGCCCAAGGCATCCCCCTTCTTCATCAATAAAAATTCCAGGTTTCTTCCAAACGCTTCACTTTTATTGTTTCATACACATTTGTGTTGTTCTTGGAGCGTCTTCTTTTTCGTTTTCATTTTGTTTTTTTGTTTGCTTTGGTTTCCTTAGTTTTCTGAATAAATTGGTTGGACCCCCTCTTTCATACATTGGTTTGCAAATAGTTTGGTTTGGTTTGGAAAAGAGTAGGAAAGTTCCTGCTTATGTGGTAAAAAGAGCTTGTTTTTGACTGTGGCCTATACTTTGTCATGCCATGCTTGATATTGTTTTGGCTTTATGCTTAGTATTCTTTGCTGTAGCATGACTTGTTATAAACAATTGAGATTGCTTAATGTGCCTTGGATGAATCATGCGTTGTTTTAGCATATTAAAGCATAGTATAGTGGTATTCTCCTTTGATGCTTTATTTGGGTTGACTTGGCGCATGCTCACACCATGTTATGACTATCTCAAGTCACCATAGCGTTTATGATCCTTTAGTTTTCAACTTGTAGAATCACTTTATGCTTTGATCAATGATGTTTTGTCGCTCTGCATGATTATGGCCATTATTGCTCTCTTAGTTTGTCGCTCCCAGTCTTTTGCTAGCCTCCACAACAAAGTATGAGTTCCACTCATGCATCCAACTCCCTAAACCAAGTTATTCCAAAGAGTCCACCATACCTACCTACTAGATTATGATATTTCAAGTATATTCATGCTTTTGTTTACCTTCCAAATTAAACTTGTTATGAGAAAACTAGTGATTAAAGCTCTCACGAACTTGATGGCACACTTTACTTTACTTGCCCTTAATAAACTTGAACCATTGTGTCGTCTATGTTGTATATGCTTGCACTTATTTGTCGGGAATTAGCAGAACCATGCTTTCATGGGGAACGCTTTCAACATTGCACTTGGTACTTGTACCTAGTTGATATCATGCTCTTTTGTATATGGATGTCGTTGGTGTGAAATGAAAGGGGGGCTTGTAAGTCCATGGAGTTATGTATATGTGTTAGAGAAACGCCTGGGCCGCTGGTCTAATCCATGCTGACAAGGTAGAAACCTGCAGCGTAACCATAATGAGCTGTCTATGAAGCATTCTTCTTATAAAAAAGAGTCCTATATTTAGAAAAAAAAGAGAAAAGAGAAAAAAAGAGATACTATGAAAAGAGGAAAGAGAGAAAAAAGCACCATATTCCCATGGTAAATAAGAAGAATGCTGAGATGCTCGTTTTTTGCTTGCCTTGTCATTTTGATATGGGGATTCTTCCGTATCATCGGGCAAGGGGTACCCCGTTGGCGGTTCTCTATGATACACATATACTTACAATGACAAGAACTTACCGGTGACTAAACTTGAGTAGCATGAGGAGCGGCCCTCGTATACAAGGGACATGAGATTTCTGACTTATACTTCGTCAAGCATGTACACCATAGTTTGTTCACTTTAACCTTAATCACTTCAAGATGCTTATGATAGGGGCAATGAGAGCTGAAAGCTATAAGTACCATAATTTTTGGAAGCTCTTTATGAGACTTGAATCCTTATTTCCTTTTACAAAAGGCCTTTCTTCCACCATTATATTGAGTCTCCACCTTCTATCTTTATGCACCTACTTTGAGAGCATAGTGTCCATTCTTAGTTCTATGTGCATTGTCCCAAGACTAGTTGATTGATGCATACTTTGATATTGCTTGTTTTAAACTATTGTATCTAGTCACTTTTATGAACTTTGAAGGTGTCCTATGCATTTATATTTGCTACTCTATTGAGGGACAAGCTGAATACTATTATGCTATGTTTTCTTTATGTGAAACAAACAAACGTCTTGCAAAGCATTGTTATTCATGAATCTTTTGTTTGTACCTTTTCATGTTGCATCATAGTTTCTTTGCTTATTGCTAGAACTTTGTCTTTCATGTTATGATTGAAGTACTATGATCCCATCTTTGAATGTTTTGCAAATACTTTGATCAAGTCTTTGATGGTGCATGTCACCTCAAAAATTATTCTTTCTTTTTATCACTTACCTACTCGAGGACGAGCAGGAGTTAAGCTTGGGGATGTTGATACATTGCAAATGTATCTATAATTTTTTATGTTCCATGCTTAGTTTTATCCACTTTCTTGTGTTTTGTTCCAACTTTGGAGTACTTTTCATATGATTTCTTGGACTAACCTATTAACAAGAGCCACAGTGCCAGCTGCCTGTTTTCTGCTGTTTTTGGTTCCAGGAAAGTCAGAAAATGAATATTCTCGGAATTGGACGGGACAAAGCCAAAGTGCCTATTTTTCCGAAAGTGATCAAGTGCTAGAATACGAGACGGAGAAGGGCTAGGGATCCACCACACCACCTGGCCACGCGGCTAGGCCTGGCCCGCACTAGGGGGTGGTGTGGCCGCTCCCGGCACCCCCTCGGCCTCTCCTTCCGCCTATATATTTCCCTCGAGACGAAAATCCTAAGGGGTGGTGTGGCCGGAGAGGGGAATTCACCCTGGAGGCCTTCTTCATCACCATGCAAGCCTCCAGTGCGATGCGTGAGTAGTTCATACTTGGACTACGGATCCATGTAGTAGCTAGATGGCTGGTTCTCCTCCTTTGTGCTTTCATGTCTAGATCTTGTGAGCTCCGTTCATGATCAAGATCATCTATTTGTAATTCTGCATGTTGTTTTTGTGGGGATCCGATGGATATTGAGATGCTATTTCAGATTGATTATTGATTCTATCATGTCTTTTTTTATTTGTGATCTTGCATTCTTTCCGTTGTTAGTAGCTATCTTGGCCAAGTAGATGCTAGCAACTCCAAGAGTTAGTATTTATGCTCGATAGTGGGTTCATGCCTCTGGTAATCTGGGGAAGTGACAGAAATCTCTAAGGTACTAGATGTGATGTTGCTACTAGGGAGAAACCAACAATGCTTTGTTCATAGAACAATCATATTGTTTACTTTACACGCAGTTCGTAAAGCAATAATCTGTTGCTTGCAACTTAATACTGGAGGGGGTTCGGATGATAACCTGAAGGTGGATTATTAGTCATAGATGCAGTTGGATGGCGGTCTATGTATAATGTTGTAATGCCTAATTAAGTCTCAAAGGACTCAAGATGATTAGTATATGCATGTATTGCTTTCTCGGTGTTTGTCAATTGTCCCGCTGTAATTTGTTCACCCAGCATGTTATCTATCTAAGGAGAGCCACCTCTAGTGAACTATGGATCCCGGTCCTTGTCTTTTACATTCAATCTACAATCTTTTACTGTTTTGTGTTTACTTTCTGCAAACTTTTACTTCTTTCCATTCGATACGTTTAATTCTTTGTTTTCCGCAAAACACGGTGAGATTGACAACCTCATCGCAAGTTGGGGACAAAGTTCTATGGTTGTGTTGTGCAGGTCTCCACGTTCCTACTAGCACCGGTAGTGCGCCCTGCCAAAGCTCAGCTAGTAACACCTTTGGGGTGTTTCCTTGCTCCTACTGGTTCGATTAAACCTTGGTTTCATAACTAAGGGAAACTTGCTGCTGTGCTCATCATACATTTCTCTTGGGGTTCCCAACGAGCTCTACATTAACACCACCATCAAGCATTTTTCTAGGCGCCGTGCATTGAGCCATCAACGACAGAGCGCACGTAACCACCAAACGTGCCCCACATGGTTCCACACCATGTCCTCCATAATCAGCGAGAGATAGATGGTTGGTACGCTATGTATCCTGGCCCCACCTATCAGCATGTAACGGTCGAGGCGACATAACGTAACGCTCAACACACGACCCACCCCAACGCGGTCTCACCGGTCAGCATGTAACAGTCAAGCCTTTGACCTGACGGCATCCTCCGTCCGAGCGCATGTGAAGGTTTCGGAATGGAGGGAGGGAAAAAGTGAGAAAAAACTAAGCGGCTGGGAAAAACTGAGTAGAACTAATGATCCGAGGGCACGAAAATAGAAAACCCTATTTTGTATAATTACGTACGAAATTTGCCAGTTTACACGTGAAATGGCTCGGTTTGAAATTCAAAAAGAGGTCGTGGCCAGACGCGGACATTTGGATCGCGCCGCTGGTCGCGGCTATCCAAACAAGCCGAATTGCGACCTTAAAACGACCACGGCCTGACCCAAACGGACAGAAACAGACCGTTTCGGTCGCCCGTTTGGGTCGGGCCGGTGGAGATGCTCTTAGGTGAGATCAAATCCCAGGAACACATAATTTTCTTCTTTTCAGATTTTTTTGGCGTGCGGAATGGTCTAGCTCTTTTCATTTTTTGCGTGCAGAATGGTCTAGCTAGCTAGCCCACTTCCAGGGCGTTCATGTATAGAGATCTCAATATCCACAACTTGGAGGGCTGGGTCGGGCTGATCGAGCATTGACATGCTAACCATATACTCTCTCCGGTCTCTACATATACAGGACTGACCTCGAATCTTCGATCAGCGGGAGAATGCCATGCCGTGAGAAGCTTGTTGATGACAGTAGTTGGAAGGAAGTAGTATTTGCCAACAGATATGCGTTGTTCATCGGTTACCTATCCATGGCTGTCAAGGGTCTGGGTTTCCTAGTGCTTACCTGGACCACCGTCGTTCTTCTCAGTTTCCTAGTCCTTACCTGGACCACCGTCGTTCTTCTTCGTGGTTTTGTCTCTACACTATAGAAGAAAAATTTGTAGTGTCTTGCATTCATTACTGTTAGACTACTAGGCATATATAGTTGTTATGATAGTTTAGATAGAGTTATGATCTGTTTCCATACAATCCTAACTTGCTTGTACTCGAAGATGATTGTTAGTATGTCTATATTATAAACTCGTCCATGACGCTCAATAATATATCTAATCATATTCCGTCAAACTCATACTCTTTCATGGTATTAGCCTAACCGGTCCAAACCCTAGCCGCACGCTTCCGCCGTGCCATCTCGGGAGGTATCGACCTCCATGATCTCTGTTGGGGGCCACGTGATTTGTCACAGGGCTCGCTCGCCAATCTATGATTGGCTACCCTGGTAAGTCTTTTTCGATCTCTAGATCCGCTTTTCTCTCCGCCTGTCGCTTGGTCGGTCTTGTTTTTTTGGTTAATCGATCATAGATCGGATTGAGCCGTCCACCGTCGTCGTCATCGCCGCGCCTCTACTCCGACCATCGGCATCGACGATCTAAACCACACCCGTGCGCCCGCCTCCTCCGTTGTCGTGCCTGCCTCGGCAGGCTGCCATGCACCTCAGTCATCTTCTACGCCTTCTTTGGCAGGCTGCCGCGGCCGCCCCCTCAGATCATCTTCGTTGTTATCGTCCGGGACTTCACCAACAATGCTGCCATCAACTCGGATCTCGCGCCCGTCTACTCCAAGCACGTTCCTGAGCATGTGTGCCTACCACTGATCGAGCTACAGTCTATCACTGCGTCGACCCTTCGGGTCGCAACATTGCCGCCTTGGTCTAAATCACCGGCTTCAACACGCCTTCCCTAGCATGTACGTTGTTGGTGGTCTCTAGCGCTTCACCAACTCGTGCCCTGCAGCGATGTTGCACCCCTTTGGGTCATAGCATTATTGCACGTAGTGATCATCACCATCCCCATGCACCGACGTACTTGGCTCCACCGCGCCACCTCCCACGATGTGGGTCGCCGCCATTTGTGCATGGTCTTCGTCACACTGTTGGGTTCTTCCTCGCTAACTTCGAGTACCTCCGCCGCGCCAATCTAGGCGTCACACATGACCACTCCAGGCTGTCATTGGTTTCACCACCTTTTACGTCTTCGTCCCTGCCCTTGCATGCCTGGAATTGGCAACACCGGTGTGTGCCATCGTCCCCGACGCGACCATGAGCCTATCAATCTTGGATCGACGCCTCGTCTTCGTCGGCCTTGGCAATGTCTCCTTCGGCATTGACACCTTCCTCTACGACTTCGTCGACCTCTTCACCGACAAGTTCTTCTTTGCGTACTCGGTTCTGCCACAACCGAAGTATGTCTTCGTCCCCGACGTGCGCCGTGTTCTGGCAAAACTATGGCTACACCTCGTCTCCGACGGCTTGGACTGCATTGACTTCAGCATCGACATCCTCGACGACTGCCTTGGCGCATCTCCGTCATTCTAATCGTGCACTATGCACTTGCAGCTTCATGTGTGGCTACGTCGACACTGGCAGTTGACCACGACATCGACCACGGCGACCCCTCGCATAGCCACCTCGACCAAATTTGCAGAGCCCAATGCTATCGGCTACCCCAACATCGGCACAAAGGGCTACCACCTCGCTTGAGAACCTCATCGGATTCCTCTACACTCCAAGCATTCGCGCCTGATACGTTGCTAACGTATCCATAATTTTTGATGTTCCATGTTTGGTTTTATCTACTTTCTTATTTTTTGTCCACACTTTGGACTACTTTCTATACACTTTCTTGGACTAACCTACTAACAAGAGCCACAGTGTCAGTTGCCTGTTTTTTGCTATTTTTGGTTCTAGAAAAGTCAGAAAATGAATATTCTCGGAATTGGACGGCACAAAAGCCAAAGTCAGTTTTTCACCGAGGGACACCCGGAGCCAGAATACAAGACGGAGAGAGGCCAGAGGGCGGCCACACCACCTGGCCGCGTGGCCAGGCTTGGCCCGCGCCAGGGGTGTGTGTGGCCAGCCCAGGCACCCCCTCGGCCTCCCCTTTCGCCTATAAGATGCCTCCGATACAGAAACCCTAAGTACCCGATCAAAATTCCACGAAAGAGTCTGTAGCCACCGTCATCTCCATCCCTAGATCGGGAGGGATCTGAAGCTCTTCCCGGCACCCTGCCGAAGAGGGGAATTCACCCTAGAGGCCTTCTTCATCGCCATGCAAGCCTCCGGTGTGATGCGTGAGTAGTTCATCCTTGGACTACGGGTCCATGTAGTAGCTAGATGGCTGGTTCTCCTCCTTTGTGCTATCATGTTTAGATCTTATGAGCTCTGTTCATGATCAAGATCATGTACTTGTAATTGCTACATGTTGTGTTTGTGGGGATCCGATGGATATTGAGATGCTATTTCAGATTGATTATTGATTCTATCATGTCTTTGTTATTTGTGATCTTGCATGCTTTCCATTGTTAGTAGCTATCTTGGCCAAGTAGATGCTAGCAACTCCAAGAGTTAGTATTTATGCTCGATAGTGGGTTCATGACTCTAATAATCTAGGGAAGTGATAGAAATCTCTAAGGTACTAGATGTGCTGTTGCTACTAGGGAGAAAACAACAATCCTTTGTTCATAGAACAATCGTATTGTTTACTTTACACGCAATGCGTAATGCAATTATCCATTGCTTGCAACTTAATACTGGAGGGGGTTCAGATGATAACCTGAAGGTGGATTATTATTCATAGATGAAGTTGGATTACGGTCTATGTATTATGTTGTAATGCCCAATCGAATCTCAAAGGAGTCAAGATGAGTAGTATATGCATGTATGATTTCTCGAAGTTTCTCAATTTCCCCGCTGTAATTTGTTCACTCAACATGTCATCTATCTTAAGCAGAGCCAGCACTAGTGAACTATGGACCCGGTCCTTTCTTTTACCATCAATCCACAATCAACTGTTTACTACTTTCTGCAAACTATTACTTTTTTCCATTCGATACGTTTAATCCTTTGTTTTCAGCAAAACCGGTGAGATTGACAACATCATCGCAAGTTGGGGGCAAAGTTCTGTGGTTGTGTTGTGCAGGTTTCCACGTTGCACCGGTAGTACGCCCTGCCAAAGTCCAGCTAGCAACACCTTTGAGATGTTTCCTTGCTCCTACTGGATTGATAACCTTGGTTTCATAACTGAGGGAAAACTTGTTGCTATACTCATCATACCTTCCTCTTTGGGTTCCCCAACAGGCTCGATATATTTTGGGCTAAGCAACTGATTTTCTAGCGCTGTTGCCGGGGAGTCAAGGACATCTTCACAAGGATTGAACTATTCTTCAAGAAATCTATTGGATTCTACTGCCGGAGGTACCTTTATGACCATTACTTTGGGTGCTGCAACGAAGCTTCTGGATAATATGATGGTTAACTATCCTGAATGGCATACTGAGAGAGCTCCACAAGGTAAGAAGGTAAATTCTGTTGAAGAAACCTCCTCCTTGAGTGATAAGATTGATGTTATTATGTCTATGCTTGTTAATGAGAAAGCCCATATTGATCCAAATAATGTTCCCTTAGCCTCTTTGGTTGCTCAAGAAGAGCAAGTTGATGTGAAATTTATAAGAAATAACAATTTTAGCAATAATGCCTACAGGAATAATTTTGGTAACAACAATTATAGGCCATATCCTCCCAACAATGGTAATGCTTATGGAAATTCCTACAATAATAATAGGAGTTCTCCCTCCGAACTTAAAGTTATGCTTAAAGACTTTATTAGTAAACAAACTGCTTTCAATAAAACTATTGAAGAAAAACTCTCTAATGCTGAAAGAAATATAGCATCATTGGCTAAAGCTCAATCTTCTTTGAATAAAATGACTGCTAAACCTAAAACTAATGATAATCCCTTTGCTGCTACTAATGCCATACAAGTAAGAATTGATGAAAATGTTAGACTATTAGGTGAATTGCATGCTAAGTGGGAAAGAGAAGATGAAATTGCTAGAAACATTAGTGTTTCTACTATCACTACCACTAGTGTTGAGGCTAGTAATAGCTCTACTACTGTAGATGATAATTATGATTTTGATCTTGATGGTTGCAACATCTCTGAAGTTATTAAGTTCCTACAAAAGCTTGCTAAAAGTGCTAATGCTAGTGTTATGAATATGGCCTTTACAAAACACATTACTGATGATCTCATAAAAATTAAAGAAGAAAAGATGAAACATAAAGCTTCTATTCCTATAAAACAAGAAGATGGTTGGGAACCTATCATTAATATGAAAGTGAATGATTTTGATTTCAAAGCTTTATGTGATCTTGATAGTAGTGTTTCTATTATGCCTAGAAGGATTTATGATATGCTTGATTTGCCACTCATTGGAAGATTGTTATTTGAATGTCCCACTTGATGATAATGCTAAAAAGAAACTCATGGGGAGTATTAATGATGTTCTTATTATGGTTAACAATGCCTATGTCCCCGTTGATTTCTATGTTTTGGATGTTGAATGCAATGCTTCTTGTCCTATTACTTTGGGAAGACCTTTTCTTAGAACTATTGGTGCCATCATTGATATAAAAGAAGGCACCATTAAATATCAACTTCCACTCAAGAAAGGTATAGAACACTTCCCTAAGAAGAGAGAGAATATTTCTTTTGCCTCTCCTATGAAAACAAAATTAGCTCTTAATGCTTCTTCATTTGAGAACACTAGATCCTTTTTCTTATTTCTTATGCCTAACTTAAAGGCGTTAAAGAAAAGTACTTATTGGGAGATAACCCAAAAGTTTTAGTAAAATCTCTGTACTTATCCTTTTTATTTGCTTTTTGTGCCAAGAATAACCTCTACTGAGAGAGAAGTAATGATTGGGAAAGTTGTTGTCCCGAAACAGAATTATGTGCTTCACCGTAAAAATTCGTGTAAAATCTCTGTACGTCCTTTTTAGGCATGAATTTTTGTGCTTCTGACCCAGGTTGTTATCTAACTTTCTTTAGTTCAACATTTTTCGATTTGAGCAACAAAAGGTCTTTGAAATTTTTTGTCTTTACCTGCTGGTCTGTTTTGACAGATTTCTGCCAGTATTTGCATTTGCTTCTTGTTTGTTTCTTTTTGAGTTCTTTTGGGGAATTGAGCTTTTTGAGGGAAGTGTTACAGTAGCTTGCGTTTTAATGGAATTTTTATTTGTGTTGTAACTGAACCTAAAGACTTATTATCTTGAGTGCACTAATGTTGCTAATAAGATTGTGTGAAGTTTTGTATGAAGGAAAAATTTCAGGTGTATGGAAGGAATGAGTAATGAGATGAAGAATGGACTAAAGCTCAAGCTTGGGGATACCACGCGTGTCACCCCAAGAAATATCCAAGAAGTACAAGCGTCAAAGCTTGGGGATGACCAGGGCATCCCCTTCTTCATCAATAAAAATTTCAGTTTTCTTCCAAACACTTCATTTTTATTGTTTCATGCACAGTTGTGTTATTTTTGGAGCGTCTTCTTTTTCATTTTCGTTTTGGTTTTTCGTTTTCTTGGTTTGCTTAGTTTGCTGAATGAATTGGTTGGACCCCCTCTTTCATGAATTGGTTTTCAAATAGTTTGGTTTGGATTGGAAAAGAGTAGGAAAAGTTCACGCTTAAGTGGTAAAGAGAGCTTGTTTTTGACTGTGGCCTATGCTTTGTCATGCCATGCTCGATATTGTTTTGGGTTTATGCTTAGTATTCTTTGCTGTAGCATGAAATGTTATAAACAATTGAGATTGCTTAATGTGTCTTGGAGGAATCATGCGTTGTTTTAGCATATTAAAGCATAGTATTGTGGTATTCTCCTTTGATGCTTTATTTGAGTTGACTTGGCGCATGCTCACACCATGTTATGACTATCCCAAGTCACCATAAGCCTTTATGATCCTTTAGTTTTCAACTTGTAGTATCACTTTATGCTTTGATTAATGATGTTTTGTCGCTCTGCATGATTATGGCCATTATTGCTCTGTTAGTTGGTCGCCCCAGTCTTTTGCTAGCCTCCATAACCAAGTGTGAGTTCTACTCATGCATCCAACTCCTCAAACCAAGTTATTCCAAAGAGTCCACCTTATACTTACCTATTAGCATATGCTATTCCAAGTATATTCATGTTTTTATCTACCTTCCGAATTAAACTTGTTATGAGAAAACTAGTGATTAAAGCTCTCACGAACTTGATGGCACACTCTACTTTCTTGCATTTAATAAACTTGAACCATTGCGTCCATATTTGTTGCGTATATGCTTGCGCTTTATAAGTTGAAGTTAGCAGAATCATGTATCACGGGGAACGCTTTCAACATTGCACTTGTACTTTGTACCCCGTTGATATCATGTTCTTTTGCTTATGGATCCCGGCGGTGTGAAATAAAATGGGAACTTGTAAGATCATGGAGTTTGTATTTGTGTTAGACAAACGCCTGGGCCGCTAGCCTAAGCCATGCTTAATTATGGTGGAAACTTGCAGCATAACCATAATGAGAACTCTATGAAGCATCCTCAATAAAAACCTATGCAAATAGCAAATAAAAATATCACTGAGATGCTCATTGTCTGCTTGCCTTGTCATTTTGATTATGGGATAGCTCTTGTATCATGTGCAAGGGGTACCCCTGTTGGGGATCGGCGCGGAAAACAAAAATTTCCCCACGAAGGATCCCCGGAAATTTAGCCTAGGATCTATCTATGTAGTAATGCGGTAACGGCCGATGCGTAGAGAATACATAACCTTGTAGTATGTACGCGGTTAACGTTCCATGGGGAACGTGGTTGATGTAGTCGTACTCGAAGCCGACCTCAAGGTCGCGAAGCTCCTTGCAGGTCACCCCTTGCTCCTTCTTGATCTTCATCATCTTCATCGTGCAACAGCTCCGGCTCACGACATTTAAGCGCCCCAAGTGTTGCGCCTCGCGTCTTTGTACACATCCGGTGCATGATGAGACCTCCGGCTCCCCGATCCCGCCGGGAGTGCGGAAGTTGATATCCGGCTAGGAATGATTCCGGTCCTTTATTCTTTCTCCGAACAACTTCGGATCTCTCCGCGGAACGATTCCGGCTTTCTCTTTCTCTACTGTGATTCCATCTTATGAATGATCGCTCTCATCGTACCCTTAAGTGTATCCTCTCATGGCTCGGGAATGCTCTAGACATGATATGTATCAATGATCAACAGAGGGACCAGGGATATCCATGTGACCCCTATGCATTCCTGATGACAATGTCGTTTGAACCGTCTAAATGTAGCATCCTCTTCCTTTTGTTTCTCGATACAACTTGTCCGAGATCCGATCAGTGGTATCTTATACCTTGTTCAATCTCGTTCACAACAAGTTTATGTTTTCTTGTTACCGTGATATTACATCCCTGTGACCTAGTCACATGTTGCAACATATATGGATGTAATCTCACCAAGCCGGCCGTATGTATCTTTACCCGTCATGTGGGTGAACAAATCCCGGTCTTGCAGTCACATGTCATCTACTGTTCCTTCGGAATACCCAACATACACCTTTGTAACCACTTTATTACCAAGTGGCGTTTGATGCAGTCAAAGCAGCCTAGGGAAACAGTGAGTAATATGAGCTCACAGTCTAAGGAGAAGGAGTCTAGGTATAGCTGTTGCAACAATGAACTATATGACTTGATCGTGTTGCAATCCTTCGAGGAATGTCCAATCACATCATTCTCCAATGATATGATCTCGTTGTCAGTCGGCATAAATGCCCATGATCTTGAAACCTAGATCATCTTCGTTACCAACGAACTAGTATGAATAGAGGCTACTAGGGACTTGGTTGTTTCATACCACACCTGTACCAATGTTTCTTCTTGGCACAGTTATAGCACAATATGAAACTATTATAAACTAATTGAGATATGATAATAAAAACCTATTTCTTATTTGCCTCTAGGGCATATCTCCTTCAGTCTCCCACTTGCACTAGAGTACAAATAAGCTAGCTTGCATTTTACTCGTATAAACCATATACCATATGCGTTTACAGATCATGCATGCTCATGGGAAACGTCATGTCCATGTTTTGTTTTACCAGATCATTATGTATTTTGCAAATCGTTAATGTCTTCCTAATTTTGACATTTACACCATTATCTTATAATGTGTTGAAGTATTTGTTTGGCAACAAAGTGAGACTTTTGTTTCTAGTGTTTATGATGACGGTCGTTATTCACTATTGTCATCTAAACTTCGAAACACACTTTGCTATCCTTTGTGTATATACTATAGTCATGGCAGCAGAACGAGGCCGGATTCCAGGAGCTTACAGTGACGTTAGATCAACCTCGAGGGCTTTCTCATGGGCACTGGGCCCTGGGACACATCATTCTACGTTAAAAGCGAATTAGCCCCGCCATAACATTATACATCACATCAGATGGAGCTTTTATACTTCTATATCTATGTAGATCCTAGTGGATGAAACGCAACTATGCCACTTACATTGCTTCTTGCTACTTAAGTACAAACTTAATTCTGATTTAGTGATCAACTCAGGAATCACTTAAAGACATGCTCTTACAGTTAAGACTTTGTCCTACCAACCAGACCCTCGGGTCACATTATGTCGAGTATACAACATGGTTTTATGAAAGAACCTATGATTGGAGCATAGGAGATGCAACGCATCTCTTTCTTTTAACCATAGTTGCAATACTCAATGCTTCATATAGTAAGAACTACTTTCTTACCTTGTTCCATTCTGATCTTCTTCAGAATCTTGTCTTAGGACATTCTGAAACATCTTTCAGAATCAAGTCCAGGAAGCATTCGACATTCAGTGTTTATTAAACTCACCAATCTATCTCGATAGATCTTATTGTTTAATAACTTCAACTTCATCCTAACTTAAATATTATTAACACCAATCACATCATTCGTATATGTCGTCCACATATCCTAGAATGATTTCATGCTCCCACTCAAATATGACATTCATGTTTGAGATCCAGGGATTTCACTTAGCTCCCACTCAAATATGACATTCATGTTTGAGATCCAGGGATTTCACTTGGCTCCCACTCAAAATATGTCAGCTACATATTATGAATTAGCCAAGATGATTTGCTCCCACTCAAGTATAGGTCCTCTCAATAATTTTGGACATTCCAAAATTCTTTGATCATTATCAATTTGAGAATTCCAATTACGAGACTTCAATATCCACATATTTATAGTGTAAATCTAAAAGACTTAAGCATCACTACTATTTGTAGTCAACTCCTTAAATTTGTCCAAACTTGTGACAAATCAAGCTTTTTGTCATTCATTAAGTTTCATTTCCTTCTTATGACTTTGCAGTCATTCAGAAGTATCAAGTAAACTTCTTTACTTTAATAAGATCAAGTAACATGTTACTTTGCAATCTTAAATGTAACTTAATATAGGATTTTATGACTCCTAGTCATTTCTCGCACTCAGGTTCATCATGCTTCTTTGTAATTCGTAGGTATGTATTGTTCGAAACATGACAAGTGAATCAATAATATAATCCCACAAACTTGTAGAATATATAGTTGAATCCTACTTTCTTTAAGTAAAAGTATTCCTGAAACTTTATGATCATTATCATTAGTTTCTCCTCTATTTGTAGAGTTTGGTTTCACGAAACAAATTCCGCTGCGCCACTCAACAATTCGGAGGTAAGGTCAAATATCTTGTTTTGATCTTTTACTTTCTTCCACATGTATCTTCATCAAGACACATCAACTTAGGACAAACACAAGCTTGCCCCTTCTTGGAAGATGCATTTATAGCTTCCTAAGAATGCTCTACAAAGAATTGTTTATTTGCCACGACTTCGACTTGTCGAAATCTCTAGAAACTCGAACTTGCCATAACACTTATGATGTTTTTTCCACGAATCTTTAGATGTTCCTTTGTATTTCAAATGAGTGTTTGCTTATTTCGATCTCTAACTCTAAACGACAACTATAACCCCGATAAGAGATAATATTATACCATATGTATCTAATACATAATGATTATGATGTTTAGACATTTCAACATAGTTTGAATTCGTCCAATTATCATAATTTGTGAAACATCTTTCACAAGTTCCTTTTGTGCTAAACATAACTTGAATACTTCAGTCGTGTCGATCAAATCGAAGAGACTTGTTAATTCAGTTAATTCAATATCCTATTTTAGTTATGAACTCATTTGAACAATTCAAATCATTTCAAACTTCATGTTTCATTAAGTAAATACACTTATTCACTTAAGTCCACAATAAATGATTTCCACTACTTGTTGAAAATATGATACATCACTATGTATAAGATTCAACATTTCTTCGCATATCACCGTTTTACCAGACTGCGGAGTTTTAGTCATTCTGCCTGAGAGGCATGGTTTTGCAAAGTCTCTAGATTAAGCATCTAGGACCCCGATCTTTCATAAAGAACCTGCAATAACCAAAATGACTTAAACTATAGTGTCATTTCATTATTAGACTTTGGATATCTTTTAACATTCTAATCCTTTATAAATGTTTAAACTATTATCATTAACATAGTGATGAGAATAACTTGTTTGTAATTGTAATGTGACCCTAAGGTATTGTTCATAAGAATAGTACAAACTGGTTTGTAACATGTTCATATGAATAATCGTATTGCCAAAAGCAAAACACACAAACAAGGATTAAAAAATTATATTCAAGTCCACTAATCCAAATGACAAACTTTGAGGGAAGAGGTGATGTCGGCCATCAACTGTTTTGCTTGCCGTCATCAAGTCACGTTGCCTCAAATCCAGCAATTCTCAAGCAGATCATCCTATTTTCACACAATGGGACAAGTATCAAATACTTTGCAAACTGCAGTGAGTTTTGCATGAATCACATTTATAATTTGTATATCTAACATATATCTCTTCATCCATGACTCCATTTGCAATCAAGCCCTTCTAAGAGTTCTCAACTCTAATGCAAGATCGCTAAGTGTTTTTTCAAACATTCTCTTTTCATCCATGATGGAGGAAAACCCATCCAATGGCTCATACTCTATGTGCCCTATTCTGTAGAATACAAAATGTAGCCCAACTCTCCATCAAATGGGGACTGGCTTATTGGATGATTATGGAGAAAACACAAACATTGCGGAGTCATCGAATTATCTCCTAATGGTTATTGTATCAAGAAGAGAAGATCACCTTTTACGAGGATATCCCTTAGGCGTGGGTATTAATCTATGAAGTTGGACCCTTTTGATAAGTTCCAAATTAAGCAATATATTCCCATGGTCGCAAAGGACCTCAATGGGATAGGCTAAGATCTACTAAGATATTTGCAAACAGACATCTAGACTAAGTTTATAATAAGAGATCAATTTATAATTGGTCTCCACTAAAATTGTCATCCCCTGGACGATTTCAGTGATCGCATGATCCCTATCCTCTGCACCTCCCCCGATCGTCACGGACATCAGTGCATTATCAAAGGTAGGAATTTACTAATGCCAATCACATCATCCATGTGACTCATGCTCGATCTTTCGATCTCTTGTGTTCCGAGGCCACGCTTCTCTAGCGTGCTAGGCTCGCCAAATCTAACTTGTGTGTATTCGCTATGCAACATGGCTTACACCCACTGTATGCGAACGTAGATATGTCTGACACCCAGGCCTGTAACCCTGGATCGCCTCATACAGAAGAACTTTCTTGGTGGTGCACACACAAGGGGAACACGGAACATTGGAATTAAATAGGGATTATCTTATTTGCTACCATTGAGTATCTAAATACTAGCACACAATAAGATGTAAAAACTGGTATCAACATCATATGTATAATGTGATATGATATGGTCTTCTTGTGCCTTGATCTCCATCGAGCACTCCGGCATGATCTCCATCGAGCGCTCCGGCATGATCTCCATCGTGCCCTTGGTTTGACGCCAAGTCCACGACGCCACCACCAGGTCGTCCATCGGAACGATGTCTATCACTATACTACTTAGTAACAGAAAAGTAAACTACTTTACCTTCGTAACAACCATTGCCATATCATAATCACATGCCCCCTGCAAAATAAAGTTAGACGCCTCTACTTTATCTATTGCAAGTTTTACGTGGTTGTTAGGGCTTTCGCACTAGAATGGTTTCTAAACTACGAACTTTCCAACCACAACATGGATCCGACAGTTGTATCTATTACACCCCTTTCGGGGCCCTCCGTTGTAAATGCTATATCAACTATCGAATGAGAGACTGACACTCGCTAGCCACTTATACGGTACAAGCCGTATGTTGAGCGTGGAACCAGCCTCACGTACGAATACGCGTAAGGTCGGTCCGGGCTGCTTCATCAAACAATACCGCGATATAAACAAGTACACGTTAGAGGGTAACAACTAAGGGATCAATGCCCGCACAATACTTGTGCGTACTGGCCGTACAGCACTCCTACGCATAGATCGGCTCTGATACCACTGTTGGGGATCGGCGCGGAAAAAAAATTTCCCCACGAAGGATCCTCGGAAACTTAGCCTAGGATCTATCTATGTAGTAATGCGGTAACGGCCGATGCATAGAGAATACATACCCTTGTAGTCTGTACGCGGTTAACGTTCCATGGGGAACGTGGTTGATGTAGTCGTACTCGAATCCGACCTCAAGGTTGCGAAGCTCCTCGCAGGTCACCCCTTGCTCCTTCTTGATCTTCATCATCTTCATCGTGCAACAGCTCCGGCTCACGACATTTAAGCGCCCCAAGTGTTGCGCCTCGTGTCTTCGTACACATCCGGTGCACGATGAGACCTCCGGCTCCCCGATCCCGCCGGGAGTGTGGAAGTTGATATCTGGCTAGGAATCCCTGCAGTGCAACAACGTACTGCAGGTGTGCCTCGATCGCACAGCCCAGACTTGGGGCCATGGTCACAAGGTATAGAGAGAGGGAGGGAGAAAGTCAACCAAAGGACTTCTCAAGTTGCGTGTGTTCAATCCTACCCATGGGCACCCCTTTATATAGGGGGAGGGGGTGTGCCCTCCCCTTTGGGTTTCCCATGTGGGACTAAACAAGGGAGAGGGGGGAGGCACATGGGCCCTTAGGGCTACATGGGCCAGCCGTCCAGGGGTGGGCCCCACCCCACGCACAACCCTAGGCTGGCCGGGTGGGCCCCCTTGAGGCGCCTGGGCCTTGGCCCTTTGGCCCTTGGCCCTTCCCCCCTTCGGTTTTCCCTCATGGGCCTTTATTCCCTAGGAAGTTTGGCCCATTAGTGGAATAACCCTTCAAATTAGATTTTAACATTATTTTTAATATTAATTACACTAATTAACATGTAAATACATATTACAAAATTAATCTTGACCCGAAACACCTTTTGGTTCCCTTTCGATTTCCTCCGAACGACTTCGGATCTTTCCCGAAATGATTTAGGTCCTTTATTCTTTCTCTGAACAAGTTCGGATCTCTCTGCGGAATGATTCTGGCTTTCTTTTTCTCTACTGTGATTCCGTCTTATGAATGATCGCTCTCATCGTACCCTTAAGTGTATCCTCTCATGGCTCGGGAATGCTCTAGACATGATCTGTATCAATGATCAACAGAGGGACCAGGGATATCCATGTGACCCCTATGCATTCATGATGACAATGTCGTTTGAACCGTCTAAATGTAGCATCCTCTTCCTTTTGTTTCTCGATACAACTTGTCCGAGATCCGATCAATGGTATCTTATACCTTGTTCAATCTCGTTCACAACAAGTTTATGTTTTCTTGTTACCGTGATATTACATCCCTGTGACTAGTCACATGTTGCAACATATATGGATGTAATCTCACCAAGCCGGCCGTATGTATCTTTACCCGTCATGTGGGTGAACAAATCCCGGTCTTGCATTCACATGTGATCTATTGTTCCTTCGGAATACCCAACATACACCTTTATAACCACTGTATTACCAAGTGGCGTTTGATGCAGTCAAAGCAGCCTAGGGAAACAGTGAGTAATATGAGCTCACGGTCTAAGGAGAAGGAGTCTAGGTATAGCTGTTGCAACAATGAACTATATGACTTGATCATGTTGCAATCCTTCGAGGAATGTCCAATCACATCATTCTCCAATGATATGATCTCATTGTCAGTCGGCATAAATGCCCATGATCTTGAAACCTACATCATCTTCGTGACCAACGAACTAGTATGAATAGAGGCTACTAGGGACTTGGTTGTTTCATACCACACCTGTACCAATGTTTCTACTTGGCAGAGTTATAGCACAATATGAAACTATTATAAACTAATTGAGATATGATAATAAAAACCTATTTCTTATTTGCCTCTAGGGCATATCTCCTTCAACCCCGTTGGCGGTTCTCTATGATACATATGTACTTACATGACAAGAGCTTACTTGTGACTAAAGTTGAGTAGCATGAGGTTCGGTCTTCGTAAGTAAGGGGCATGAGATTTCATCTTATAACTTGTTAAGCACATCCTCTTAGTTGTGTCATTTTAACCTTAATCACCGAAAGATGCTTATGATAGGGGCAATGAGAGCTGAAAGCTAATAAGTACCATAATTTTTGGAAGCTCTTTATGAAACTTGAATCCCTACTTCGTTCTATCAAGGCCTTTCTTTTACTTTTATGTTGAGTCTCCACCTTCTATCTTTATGCACCTACTTTGAGAGCATAGTGGCCATTCTTAGTTCTATGTGCATTGTCCCAAGACTTGTTGATTGATGCATAGCTTTGATATTGCTTGTTTTAAACTATTTGTATCTAGTCACTCTTATGAACTTTGAAGGTGTCCTATGCATTTATGTTTGCTACCCTATGAGGGACAAGATGAATGCCATTATGCTATGTTTTCTTTATGTGAAACAAACAAACGTCTTGCAAAGCATTGTTATTCATGAATCTTTTGTTTGTGTCTTTTCATATTGCAACATAGTTGATTTGCCTTATTGTTAGAACTTTGTCTTTCATGTTATGATTGAAGTACTATGATCCCAACTATCATTGTTTTACAAATACTTTGATCAAGTTTCTGATGGTGCATGTCACCTCAAAAATTATTCTTTCTTTTTATCACTTACCTACTCAAGGACGAGCAGGAGTTAAGCTTGGGGATGTTGATACGTTGCTAACGTATCCATAATTTTTGATGTTCCATGCTTGGTTTTATCTACTTTCTTATGTTTTGTCCACACTTTGGAGTACTTCCTATACACTTTCTTGGACTAACCTATTAACAAGAGCCACAGTTCTAGCTGCCTGTTTTCTGCTGTTTTTGGTTCTAGGAAAGTTAGAAAATGAATATTCTCGGAATTGGACGGGACAAAAGCCAAAGTCAGATTTTCACCGAGGGACACCCAGAGCCAGAATACGAGACGGAGAGGGGCCAGAGGGCGGCCACACCGCCTGGCCACGCGGCTAGGCCTGGCCCGCGCCATGGGGTGGTGTGGCCAGCCCAGGCACCCCCTCGGCCTACCCTTTCGCCTATAAGATGCCTCCGGTACAGAAACCCTAAGTACCCGATCAAAATTCCACGAAAGAGTCTGTAGCCGCCATCATCTCCATCCCTAGATCGGGAGGGATCTGAAGCTCTTCCCGGCACCCTACCGGAGAGGGGAATTCACCCCGGAGGCCTTCTTCATCATCATGCAAGCCTCCGGTGTGATGCGTGAGTAGTTCATCCTTGGACTACGGATCCATGTAGTATCTAGATGGCTGGTTCTCCTCCTTTGTATCATGTTTAGATCTTGTGAGCTCCGTTCATAATCAAGATCATCTATTTGTAATTGCTACATGTTGTGTTTGTGGGGATCCGATGGATATTGAGATGCTATTTCAGATGGATTATTGATTCTATCATGTCTTTGTTATTTGTGATCTTGCATTCTTTCCGTTGTTAGTAGCTATCTTGGCGAAGTAGATGCTAGCAACTCCAGGAGTTAGTATTTATGCTCGATAGTGGGTTCATTCCTCTAGTAATCTGGGGAAGTGACAGAAATCTCTAAGGTACTAGATGTGCTGTTGCTACTAGGGAGAAAACAACAATCCTTTGTTCATAGAACAATCGTATTGTTTACTTTACACGCAATGCATAATGCAATTATCCGTTGCTTGCAACTTAATACTGGAGGGGGTTCGGATGATAACCTGAAGGTGGATTATTAGTCATAGATGTAGTTGGATTACAGTCTATGTATAATGTTGTAATGCCCAATCGAATCTCAAAGGAGTCAAAATGAGTAGTATATGCATCTATGCTTTCTCGATGTTTGTCAATTGCCCCACTGTAATTTGTTCACCCAACATGTCATCTATCTTATGGAGAGCCACCATTAGTGAACTATGGACCCCGGTCCTTTCTTTTACCATCAATCTACAATCAACTGTTTACTACTTTCTGTTTACTTTCTGCAATCTATTACTTTTTTCCATTCGATACGTTTAATCCTTTGTTTTCAGCAAAACCGGTGAGATTGACAACCTCATCGCAAGTCGGGGGCAAAGTTTTGTGGTTGTGTTGTGCAGGTTTCCATGTTGCTACTAGCACCGGTAGTGCGCCCTGCCAAAGTCTAGCTAGCAACACCTTTGAGGTGTTTCCTTGCTCCTACTGGATTGATAACCTTGGTTTCATAACTGAAGGAAAACTTGCTGTTGTGCTTATCATACCTTCCTCTTGGGGTTCCCCAACGGACTCGATATATTTTGGGCTAAGCAGCGCCGCGACACACCATCTACAACACTCCCGCTTATACTATGGGGGGATGTCAGCCTACTATATTCTACTTCCGTTTCTCTCCGGTCTAACCATCCATGACGTTTCTGTTGTTCACGACGCTACCGCTACGACTGCGGGGGGTTGTTAGAGTATTAGGCATATACAATTATTATGCTAGTTTAGATAGAGTTAAGATCTGTTTCCATATAGTCCTAACTTGACTTGTACTCCAAGATAATTCCTTCTACGCATATATATACTCGTCCATGAGGCTCAATAATATATCCATCATATTCTGCCAAACTCATACTCTTTCAATTACTCTTGTGTAGACAACTGGGTTAGTATTGCTTGCATTTGGTCCTTGCATAAGTATGCATGTTGTGCATTCTTACTTTTATTTAATTCCTTTTGGAAAAAATTCATCCTATAAATATTTTAACTTATCCGTATCTAACATGGAGGCACAAACAACAAGATCAGGGTGCGGGGCGGAGGCGGTGTGGAGCTACGCGCCTAGGCAGCGCTCACGGTGGCAGGGCAGGTCAGGCCCGGGAGCGGGCTGATGTGCTTTGGCGGGACGGAGTCACTGGGTGCGGGCCAGCCTGTGGTGGAGCTAGAGTCGAGCAACGGGAGACTGGGCCCTACGGCGAAGCTGCTGGCGAAGCTGTTGTGGTTCCGGTGGCCTAGACCTGCGTCATCTAGGTCGCCGGTGGTAGTCAGGCAGGGTGGTGGTCAACACTTCCTGTTCCCTGGTGACGAGGTATGGTTCGCCTCTCCGAGCGGTGTTTCTGTGTGCTTGGTGATTTCCTATGGACCTATGGGGCTAGAAGTTGGGACAGGGCGAAAGCTCCGCATTTTGCTGACAATGGCGACGCCTGTGGGCACCGTCTCCTTGTTGGAGCGTTGTCATGGTCCCTTTCACGCTACCCACCACGAGCACGGGGGGAAACCCTAGATCCAGATTGGACCAGGCGACAGCGACACCGGTGTCGTTCCCTCGTTGGAGGCGCTGGTTGGGCTGCCCGTGGTGTCCTTGGGGCACTTAGAGTCACCGTAGCCACTGCTCTGAGCGTGGGTCTTCAAGGCGCAATGTACACCAGCACCGGCGTCTTCTCGACGACGGTTTCCTCCAAGTTGGTTGGGTTCTGCCGGACACTCGCCGACTTCTTTTAGGCGCTTTTGGGTGGTTGGTACGTTGATCCGCGCCGTCTTGGTGTGAGGCTTCCGGTGTTGGTTGAGACGCGGCTTTGAGACAAGTC
Source organism: Avena sativa (assembly GCA_916181665.1). Lineage (NCBI taxonomy): Eukaryota > Viridiplantae > Streptophyta > Magnoliopsida > Poales > Poaceae > Avena > Avena sativa. Next base: position 448,150,917 of record OV702295.1, on the reverse strand, counting down.
CTTTTCTGTCTTAATGCAGAAGACAACACAGCTTGTGTGTTCTTGAAAAAAAGCTTTCTTATTGAACTTGCTCTTACATGCTACTATGCCTGTGCAAAAATACAAAATGTTTTGGTAAGCTATACTAACGTACCAAAACTTTTATACTCCCTCTGTTTCATAATGTCATATGTTTTGGGAAATTAAATTAATTTGCCCAAACATACTATATTATGAAATTTAGAACAGATGTGGTGGCGGTAGTATAAGCTAAAAGAGAAAGGACATATTATTTTATAGCTTAAGCTTAAGCAAGACCCAGCCATATGAAGGCACTCCCGGTAGATGTGTTCTTATCCGTTGGATCTTTGGATGGAAGACATCTTGGTCGTTAATTTGGGCTGGTAAGGTCTAACTTTTTCAACATGCAAGGTTTCTTTCTAGAGAAAATTCCTTATTTGACACTGGGTTAAAATATGGTTCCTTATTTGACCCTAGAACAAAATCCCTTCCCTATATAACACTGGATAAAAAATTTATGCCTAATATGACATTTCCGTTCTTTTGACCACTAATGGTGTGAAGTGGCAGTTGGAAAGACACTTTTGCCCCTGGTACAATAAGTAAAGAAAAAAATCTTTGCCATGGACGTGGGCAAGCTCAGAATCGAGTCTTCTCCTTGCTGAAGAGCAAGTTGTTGATCGGCTGCGGCTGGCACTACTAGGAAATAGCTTTTCTATGGCGCATGTAATTACATCTTCTGTGGCGCATATCTTAGTCGCCACTGTTATCTCTCCACTGATATCTTCTTCCTGTAGCGCATATAGATACGCGTCACAGAAGTCCAGTCCCAGACTTCTGTGGCGCATTTCCTCATATGCGCCACAGGAATAACTTCTGTGGCGCATTTACACATATGCGCCACAAAAAAGCCATGCGCCACTGACTATATAATTATATGCGCCACTGATTGTGTAACACGTATTTAAAGTAAAATACTTTCCTGGTGTATAATCAGGTATTTATACAGGATTTATACAGTATTTATCCAGATAAGTATAAAATACATTGCACAAGTAGTAGATGCATGAAAACCGACATATATATAATACAAACACTTAGAGCCCGCTCGAGATGCATATATAATGTAAAGTGCCAAATTTTTACACAAGCGCCGAATACAAAGTTCATATCAGCTCACATTACAAATATGAAGTGGCCACCGCCGCCTACACTAGGATCAAATAGAATACAATTGTGATAATGGTGAGCAAGAGCATCAGCCCGACCAATATCTTCATCCGGTTCTTCTTTCACAAGGGGTTCCTCCACTTGGCTATCGCCTCCTCTCTAGTCGCGTATCCTTTGTAGATGTTGCCGCTGAACTTGTTCACTTGTTTGTGGCAATCCTCCCACTCCTCGTAGACTCCTGGAACCCTACCCATGTACACCACATACCACCTCGTCGCCATCTCTATAGACGACAAGGCATATTAGTAAAAATACAACGAAAAGAATGAATAAAGGTTTCACATCCATATATATATATATATGTTCACAGAATATAAAACAAATGATCCATAAACCTAAAAGTTAGATCATCATAGAAGCAATAAGTTCAACGACAACACGACCAGAAGGTCGTTTAAGTGTAACAACAATGACCATTTCGACCACGAGATAGTAAAGTTTATGACACACACACTAATACAACACGCGTCCATCAAGAATATACACACACTGGATCATGCTAGAGGCACACATCGATCATGATGAAGACTTCCTCTTCTCGCTCGGCTTTGGGAACGGTAGATAGCCCTCTTTCGCCATCCACGTCCTTGTGTCACCCTGCTTACGGAGGCGTTCTTCGATCTCCCTCTTACTCAACCCTCTGGCTTGTTGTAGGGGACCGCCCCTTGTGTTAACATCTTCAATGATGATTTGCGACAACTTCATCTAAATGCGATGGAAGTCTTCTCTAAGATCAGCATCGTCGATTTTCGCCAAAGTTTCGGCCCATCCTCAGAGACTAGATGGCAGCGTTAGGTTCTGGCAATCCCGAACATAGCCTTTAAGGTGATGGAGGACGTAGAAGGCCTCCTTGGTACCAGTAGTCGACTGCTTGATGCAGGGGAAGTCGAGCACGTGCTTGAACACGTGTTTGCCATCCTTGATACATTCCCCCTTATCTACGAAGTTGCATCCCTTCTTGGTGTAGCCCTCGAGAGCCTCATTGAGAACACCCCTTATTCTGGTGTAGTCTTTCTTCTTCGTCAAACTTCCCGAGTCGAAATACATGGCTAGCGAATACCTCGGGGCAAGGACGATGAGTGTGCAGTATTTGTCTCTGCGCAACACAATTGGAACGGAATATTGGAAAAAGAGCAAAGGAAGAAATCTATAAGAAATGCATAAGTTACGGTGGCGATGAGCGAGTGTGTGTACTTACTCGGGAAAGAAAGGCAAAAAAAGTGTGCCCTTCCTCTTATTGTCCACCATGAACTTCTCGAGGTATGTCGTCGCCTTAGTCCATGTCTCTGATCCTTCGACCAACTGGCTGCCCCGCATGTAGTAGGGATCCACTATTGCAATTTCCGGGGTACTTTCTCTCTTGATCGTGAGCGCCAGATTGAGCGCGTATAGGCGGACCAAGTTATAGTCTAGTCGTTTCGTGAGAATCAGCTTGAATATGTCCTCGAACGCTATGAAGAATATATCCGCGGGGGGTTCATCGACGAAGCCCACGTCCAATGGCACCTTGGCCGTGAAAACCGGGTAGTTTGGATCTTCGTCTTTAAGAAGGAGGGCCTCTAGTGTCTTGACACCCTCGTGCAAAGTTAACATGGCTCCAACCGCAATGTGGATCATATCCGGAGTCAATATCGGATCACCAGCTACATGCACTCGGGGCAAGCCAAATTGTGTGGATGGTACGACGGCGGCGTCCTGACCCCAGATCCTCTTCGGAAGAGGCTGGCTCGCACCCTTCTTATTATTATTATTACCTCTCTTCCTGTAGTGCTTCTTCTTCACAACAGTGTCAACCACTGCCATCTGCTCATCAGTCGCCTTTCGGAGTGTGTTGGGGCTGAAAACCAATCCCGATTTCTCTTGTGGTGGATCGGCGGCCGGAGGCGTCTCTTGAGAAAGACCACGGAAGACTAGGCACTGCGTGCATGTATTGGGCCGACCAGCTTGATGGTCGTCGCGAGCTGCGAAGGGTTCTTCATCCATAGAAGGCATATACAATCCTTTGGCGGTGCCGGTGTTGATGAAGTCGTCAACATTGACCAATTCATCATCATCTTCATGGGTGCCATCATGTGGTGGTGGTAGCGGGGGCGACGGCGGTTGCGGCACAACATCTTTGCCATGTGGCGATGCACACGCTGCCAAGAGTTGATGGTGATGGCTGGTGGTGGCGACGATGACGACTACTGGCTTCCGAGGTGGTGTCCGGGCGATGATCGGTCGAGAGGTGGCGCCTGTGCTCCCCCCCCCCCGCAAGAAGAATATGGGTCTTCGGCCATGTCAAGGGCCAGTTGTAGCATTCCCCAAGGGTCTTGTGTTCGTCGGCTCCCTGAGGTTGAAAGGGGGGTCCATGTCGTCGCACCCTGGCAACACCCGAGCCAACCTGACCCTCATCACGTCATCATCCATTGGATTGTTGTGCATCGTGCGGCTCGCCGATTGTATAAGAGTGCCCTTGGCAACATCCTTCAACTCACCGCCGACATCTTTAAGCAGGAGTACGCAAGAAGTGTCCTGAGGCAAAAACATGTTGTTGGGCATCATGAGATGGCAGCAGTCATGCATCAAAGGCATAAAGGAGATGGCATGCACTAACTAATTAGTTATCTTGGTGATGGCATGGATCTCGGTTAATGTAGAGACACGGCCGATGCCGGCGGTCGTCCTATCATCATCTGCAATCTCCCGCTCGGGTGCCTCACGAAGCACCACCGCCGTGGGCTGCGCCTTATTGGTATCTTTGGCGGGAGGGGGCGTCGGTGTGACCAAAACGAGCGGCTGCGGCCCGACGTTGACGGCCGACGGGGTCACCAGGTCCGGCGACATGGTAACATTGATGCCCGAGTTGCTGCCACTTAAGCTGGGCAGATGTACCGACCCCTGTCGACCTCCCGCATTCCAAGCAGTAAGCCCCTCGAAAAACTCAGGGGGGGGATCATCGAGCGGAGTTTCTCTTCCACTAACTTGTCCACCGTTTTCTCGTCCACCGCCTTCTCCTCCAGTGTCTGCACCTTCATCTTCAGCTCTGCAACAGCGGCTTTATCCTGGTTCTTCCTCTCCCTTCTTTTCTTGGCGTCCTCTTTGTAGTACTCCTTGAACTTCATGCTCGTACCGAAGCCGGAGACACGGCCAGCTGAGGACGGCGGCAACCTCTTGTCCCTCTTCTTGTAAGCATTGGTCGCCCTGTTGAAAACCGTGTCCCACGGCTCCGTCGAATCCTGGGACGACTCTGTGGCAGTAGCGTTCAGTTCATCCTCCTGTAGAGACAAGGAAAGGTGAACCCATTTAGATTCTTGACTTCATTATCTTAATTAGAACGCAATAGACTTGAGATCAGCGATAAATTCCTTACCAGCTTCTTCTCGAATGCCTTCACCTCCAGATCATCGGTGATGAACTCCCATGTTTCCTTGTCCAGGTAGTAGCGGGCCCGAACAAATTGCCTAAGCTGCAAGTCCATGATTTTAAGCCAAGGGTTGTCTTTACCAAGGCATTCAAGCTCGGCGTCCTCCTTGTCCCAAATGGCCTGTTTCCCCCTGTAACCGCCGCTTCCAAGGCGGTGGTTACCTATGTTCTGTTCCCGCATACTCCTTCCCCATTGATCCATTTTATAGCGTCAGTGGTAGCTATATCCGCCTTGAATATCCTAAACTCCTCTTCGTCGAGCATCGGATTTTTCTTACTAATAACCTCCCAGCTTTCACCTTTGTCAATGCTATTCTTCACCCGGGTTTTCCGGCTGCTCAAGGCGGTGCTCATCTTCGTGAGGGCTAGTTTGTTCACCGGGTTCTTTCTCTCGAGGTTTCTAAACCGCTCTGGGAATCTGTATCGCTTGTGAAGCTTCTTATGGAGGTTATCGACCAAAGCTGCATGGTCAGCATGTCTGATGTACTTCGTGTTGATCGACATGCTTTTCCAGACGATGCACCCGAGTTGCAGGCCGTACCCTTTAGCACTCGCCTCTGGCGCAATGGGTTGGCCACTTTCTGTGACCTCAGTGAACTCATCGCAGACGGTGGCGAGCACTGACACCTTCCGCTCCTTTTGTTCCTTCTTCTTCTTTCGAGAAGCGGCCGGGTTGCCGCTACCGCCATCCGTGCGCTCGCCGCCATCGGTGCGGGCGCCGCCATCGGTGGTGTCATCCTCTTCGCCGCCGCCTTCACTAGTTCCATCGTAGTCGTCTTCGTCCCCCTCGTAATCAGGATCTCCGCCCTCATTGGCCCCAGCAGCTCTAGCGACGGTCGCCTCCTCCTCCGGTGGTGGTGTCATCCTCATCGCCTCCTCCTCCTCCTCCTGTTGGGACCCCCGTCAGAATGACTGGTTGGCCTGTCTAGCTTGTTCTTCGACGCTGATCATGCGCTTAGAAGGGCCAGACTCCTTGTTGCCCGACATGTTTGCACTACTCTATTTAAAAGAGGCAAAAAGTTAGCACAAATCTCGGCCGAAAAATTCGGCATGACCTTTGCTAATTTTTTGACCTAGGAGTGCCCATTTCTCAACCGAAACGGAAGTGAATCGACACTTCGGGAGAAATGGGCAACTCAAATGAAATCCCTGCAACATTCACACACAAGAAAATAGCCCCATCCACAGCCCCATTCACAGCCCCCATCCACAGCCCCATTGAATCAAATAGCACCATATAGTACCATATAATCCCAGCATCATATAATCCCAGCATCATATAATCCCAGCATCTACATCTTTGATATAAATGACTAAAAAAGCACACTTTTAATTTTTGAGGAGTAAAATGTCAGATTTCTTGCAAAGAAAGATATTAACTAGAATGCCTAGTATTTCTCATACAAGAACAGAATAGCATGATCATAAACAGAATTCTATAGTGCTCCATCTCAGTGGTCTAACATAGATAAGCTATAGCAATGCCAACTGGTCTAACAGTGATATCAAATACCAACTAGTACAGTCATATTTTCTTATGATATACTAGTATAGTCATATTTTTTTTATTACTACAGTCATATTTAAACTCCAATGATAGGAATATTAATACACCCTTGGCTTCCTTTGATGGAAATATTCGGTCATGCTGCCCGTATCTACCCTGCCTATGACCAGGGCATCAGGAAGAATCTAGCATGAAACCAGAATGATTCAGAGATTCTTCAAGCCAGATGGTTCACAAGCTAGCATAAAAATCATCTTCTAAGTAGGATCGCAAACAACCATATTCAACAGGAAGCCCATCCCATCTCAAATAGAAAAGAGATTCGGGTACAGCATCAAAGAAAATGAGACCAAAACATCCTAAGCAGCAGGAGTATAAAGGCCTGCAACTCAAGTCAGTGGAACAAATAATAGGCCATCAACAAATCCTGAACCATATCAATGTGTCCAATCTAGCACTGAAACTAGAATTAATTCACACAGATTCTGCCTGATATTCAGTTAAAACTGTTGGCAGTATTTGCAAAAATTTCACCAAAATATTGCAATCGGATGGTTCATAATCTACTACTCAAAGACAGAAGAGATTCGGATACAAAGATCAAACAATTTGCAAGACTAGCACTGAAACTAGAATTAATTCTCACAGATTCTTCCTAACAGTCAAGATAAAACTGGAGGCAGTACTTGCAAGAATTTCACCGTCAAAATGTAAATCAGAGGCAGGGTGGTTTAGTCTAGTCTAGTACTCAGAGACAGAAGAGATTTGTGTACAAACATCAAACGATTTGAATAGAAACTGACCAAGATGTGTAAGAGAACTACCTCCAATGAACAATTTGGAGCATCAGCTAGGGTCGCAGACAAGAACTTGATAACCCATTGATTGCACTATCTAGGGTTCAGAGGGGGGGGTGGGTGGTGGGGGCAAAGCAGGCAGACAGCAGGCTGCTCCTTGTGTAGTGACAGCAGACAAGAGGGGGGACGAACCGTACGTGTGTGCTACTGCTGCGGTGGTCGACGACGACAAGGTGCTGCGGTGGTCCGGCGCGGCAGTGGCGGGGCTTCGGCGAGGTGTCCCCTTCTCCTCCTCCTCCTGTTGCGGACGGGCTCCGGTGGCTCCTCCTCCACGCTGTAGGGCTATCCTCCACGTACGGGTTCGTCGGGCGGCGCTAGGGCTCCGGCATGGCGGTGGCTGCAGGGCTCCGGCGATGGGGGTGGGCTCCGACGGGGGCGGGCGAGAGCTAGGGTTCTATTGGCAGCACGATAGATTGGGGAAAAGAAAGTGGAAGGGGAAAAGGAGAAGGGGCGAGCCGTTTTGGCTAAGTGCCAAGGTTCTATGGCGCAAAAATTTCTGTGGCGCATTACGCAGTAATGCACCACAGAACCTTGGCACTTAGCCAAATAAATGGCGCGAGGGTGTACTTAGACAGCAAACACACACTATCCTAGTGGTTATGATGCATATTCAGAGACCTGTGTCAGCCAGGTTCGAATCCTGGTTGGGTCAATTTTTTTTCTTTATTTAAAAATGATATGTTACAAATATATTTAAAATCAAGCACATACACATGCATATTTATTCAAAAAAAACTCCCGAATCATATATATATATGTGTGCTTGTCACACATAAATGTGAATTTGTCGAATATCACATTATATGTTTTAGTCTCTAACTAATACCCACACTAATATCACATTATACCCACACGAAATAATACACCAAAAAGTCACATAATTGCTAGTGTCTTTTCACAATCTTCTTGCCCTTTTTCGCCGTGGTTGAATACTTTAGCCCGTGCACTTTGAGATTTCTTCTTGTGAATGGACAACCTTTAGTAGGCAGTGTGGTCTTCCTTCTTACTTTAGTAGTAGTAGGCATGTCGAAGTACTTGTCGAATTCCTCTTCAATCTTCGGGTCGCCGTTTTTGTCGAAGTTTTGCTCGTTGGTGGCTCCTTCCATTCCGATGATGCTCCTCTTGCCCCTCCTAACTACAACACGGTTGGGCTTTGACGGGTCGGTAATAAAAAAGCATTGATCAACTTGGCTAGCGAGTACCCAAGGCTTATTTTTTGCGGAGGCGTTCTTCGTTGATTTGGCATCTGGTATAACCATTGTGGTGAAATAGCGGCTTTCTTTTTCCATGTTCTTGGCCCATCTAACACGGAACATTAGTACGATCTCTCCACAGTAGTCGAGCTCCTATATCTCCTCGATCCTTTCGTAGAATCTTTCCATTACAATAGTCTCGTCATCAGCAAAGGATTACTCCTGAGTTTTGATATTCACTATTCTTGTCCTTTTCCTCGGTGTAGAATCTGTAACCGTTTATGTCGTATGACTGATAGGTCCTTAGACTGTGCCCTGGGCCCTGCGACAAGGAGAATATGAGTTTTTGATCTTCCGTAGAAGGCGTTTGTGGGGGATTGTCCAGTTGCCTTTTCTTGAACCAACCCGTGAAGCTGGAGCTGTGCTCTCTAGTTACGTCTCCCTTCTTCCCCGGCCGGCCCTGGTCGACGTACTCCTGCTCAATTAAGCTTCTGTGCTCTTCGACCCAAGGGCCGACCACTTCAATGTGTTGTAGCGCAACTCGGTGTGCCCTTTCAAAATCAGTGCGTCGACCATCAATGCGGACATGTAGTGAGCGGCAGCCCTCGCGGTGACCATATCCATCGAGCCTGCCGATGTGCTTCTTTGCGGGTATTCCAACATCCTCGTTCTCGGTGGTTAGATAATTCTGGCAGAAGGAGATGCACTCGTAGATCAGAAAGCCCTTGGCTATGCTTCCATCTGGACGAGACCTGTTGTGAACGAATCCTTTGATGACACCGTTTAGCCTTTCAAACGACATCATGTTGTGCAGGAATGTCGGCCCGAGCTGGATGATGTCGTCCACGACATGTACAAGCAGATGCACCATGATGTCGAAGACTGCGGGCGGGAAGTAAATCTCAAGCTTGCATAGTATCATCACGATCTCTTCCGGTAGCCTGTCGAGCTGCTTCACACCGATCGACTTCCTAGATATGACGTCGAAAAAGTTACAGAGGCCAAACAACGTCTCACGGACATGCTCGTCCATTATCCCATGGATCGCAACAGGGAGTATCTGCGTCATCAGCACGTGACAGTCGTGAGACTTCATACCGCTGAACCTCTTCTTCGCCACGTCCAGATATCTGCTTATCTTCCCCGAGTAACCCTAAGGAACTTTCACTCCTAAGAGGCACCTGAAAAACTGCTCGAGCTCCTCCAGACTCAAAGTGAAGCAGGCAGCGCGAAGCACCACCTCATTCTTCTTAACTCTTTTGCGGCGACCTTGAGTCCCTTCCGTCTGATCATCATCATCATCATCACTATCAGGGTACTGAAGATCTTTCTTTATGCCAAGCAATTTAAGGTCCTTTCTTGCTTTCGACCCATCCTTGGTTCTCTCCGGCATGTTCAGTAGAGTGCCAAGCAGACTCTCGGTAACGTTCTTCGTGATGTGCATTACATTGAGGCTATGGGGAGTGTGAAGGACCTTCCAATACGGCAGGTCCCAGAAAATAGACCTTGTTTTCCATACACCCAGCAGCGGCTTTGTCCTCGGTTGTTTTTTTCCATGCACAGGGAAATCTACCCAATTATTCAAAAGCTCCTCGATTTCTTCGCCACTCCTCGGACGCGGGGCTCTTTCGAGCTCGTCCTTACCATTGAACAGGTCACCACGTTTTCTCCACGGGTGATCCATGCGGAGCCACTTTCGAGTACCTTGGAACACGGTTTTCGAAGACCCGGGATCCCTTGGTAGCTGGAGATGCGGTGTTTCATCCATGCACTTGACGCATGCATTGTGTCTGTGGTTCACCTGGGCCGATACATATGCGTAACCAGGATAGTCCTGCACGGTCGTGAACAACGCGACTCTCAGATGGAAATATTCTTTAGTGTAGGCGTCCCACGTACGGGCCGGCGTCTCCCACAAGCTGGCTAACTCCTCTCTCAATAGCCCGAGATACAGATGCATATCGATACCTGGTTGTTTCGGCCCCTGAATAAGAATGCTCATGTGTACATACCTTTGCTTCGTGCATAGCCACAGGGGGAGGTTGTATGGCCATACAAACACGGGTCAGGTGCTATGCGTGCTACTCTGGTTTCCAAAAGGATTGAGTCCACCGGTGCTCAAACCCAGCCTGACGTTCCTTGCATCGCCCCCGAACTCTTAGAACTCGATGTCTAATGCATTCCACTGGCTAGCGTCTGAAGGGTGTGTCAGGATCTTTCCCTTCTCTGGATCATCTTCGGGTTTCTCTCTTTCCACGTGCCATTGCATGAGCTTTGCTTCCTTAGGATCTACGAAATATCGCTGCAGACGAGGGGTGATAGGAAAGTACCATACCAATTTTCGAGGAACTTTCTTGTTCCCTCTCTTGTACCGTCCTTGGCCACACACCGGACATGTGGTTCTATCCGCGTACTCGTTCCGATAAAGTGCGCAATCATTGATGCATGCGTGGTATTTAATGTATGGTAGGTTGAGAGGGCACACGATTTTCTTGGTCTCCTGGATACTTGTTGGCAATGTGTTCCCCTTAGGAAGTCGGTCATGCCAGTATTCCATGTTCGTGTTGAAGCTCACATCGGTTCATTTGTGTTTGGCCTTCATCTCCAGAGCCTTGAGAGTTACACTCAAACGTGTATCCTCGGGGCGACACCCAGGATACAATGGAGTCATCCCGCCTACCTCCATTTGGGCCAGCTTGGCTTTCTCTTTGGCTGCAGCTTTGTCATTGCTCGTCTCCTTGAGGAGCAGTTCTTGAACATGAGGGTCCTGCAAGAGCGAAGTTAGCAGCGTCTGTGTGTTCGCGTCTTCTCCTTCTTCATGATCATGATCATGACCGTCACCATCTCCTTCTCCATGCTGATCATGCCCGCCAGCATCTCCTTCTTCGTCATGATGATCATGACCGGTGGCATCTCCTTGGTCATGATGATCATGCCCGGTAGACTCTTTGTCTTCTCGCCCGCCCACGTCTTCGTGACCACCACCATGTCCTGCCGGCGCCTCATTGAGGTCACGCATGAAACCGCGCCTGAGCAGGTGACCTTCCAATTGTCCAGATTCAGGGTCGATCCAGCGCTGCAGTTTGCATGTTCGACATGGACATCTTATCATGGTCTTGTTGTTCAGAATCATGTCCTCCTTCGCGCCTTTCTTGTACCTAGCAATTCGACCTTCGCTCATCGTGAGGACCATGGTTGCCTGAGCGGTCAAAACAGAGAGTATAGGTGAGAACCACACCATATGAACACACACATGCATGAATGCTAGCCGGAAAAAATTCGGCATGACCTTTCCTAAAATTAGGACATATGGGTAGTGCAAAAATTTGCCGAAATGGAAATGAATCAATATTTCGGCAAACATCCATGCAACCACACTGGCCGGGCCCGACACAACAACAAGCAACCAACAAAAAACTTCCTCCCATTGCAAACATTCATGCACCACACAAGCATCGTCTCGCCATGGATCGCACACACACACCGCCCGCGCGATAAGCTTCACCTACATGTTTATGGCCAAGTACTCACCTAGTAGACACAATAATAGCGAGACGAGACCGCGCGATGAGAAAGTGTGGATAAATAGATCTACAATGCAAGTTGGTGGAGAGGAAATTAGTAAACAAATAGAGATGTGAGAGAGAAAAGTAAGGAACTTTTAGATCTAGAAGTTGGAGCGAAGCTTCCACTTACCAATCTATGGATTAAAGTAGGTTTAGTTACAAAAAAATGGACAAACTATGGGCAAGATGGGGTGTGAGGGAGGAGGAAGGCGAGTTGGGAGGAGGTAGAGATGTGAAATGGGTGGTGGTGGATAGATAGATAAGAAAGCTAGCTTTTGTCACCTTTTTAACATGGATCTGGACGCCCTCATCTATGGCGTATATGGAGGAAATGCGCCACAGATGTTGAAACTTCTGTGGCGCATAAGTCCATATGCGCCACGGAAGTGGGTGAATTAGATTCTCTGTGTGGGGCCCACCTCTATGTTCTGTGGCGCATATTGGGATATGCGTCACAGAAGTGAAACACATCTGTGGCGCATATCAGAACAAGCTACAAAACTTGGGTGAATTAGATTCCGTGGTGGGGCCCTCCTCCATGTTCTGTGGCGTATGAGGAAATATGCGCCACAGAAGAGGCAACTTCTGTGGCGCATATCTCAGAATGCGTCACAGAACTTGGATCAACCCACCCCGGTTGGCGGGTCCTACCAATCTTCTGTGGCGCATACTCTGGAGAATGTGCCACAGAACTTCCAATCTTCTGTGGCGCATGCTTTCTGGTGCGCCACTGATGTTTTCCTATGGCGCATTGTTTCGCATATATGCCACTGAACATCTTGTCTATCTATAGGTTGTTTCCTAGTAGTGTGGCTCTCATCCGTGTCGGGGAAGCCGTGGAACTTGCAGACGGACGTGCCGGTTGTTCTCGCCATCGACAGTTGTTGGGCCGGCACTGGGACCGCGCTCGCTGGGATGAAATGCCAGGCTGTGCCAGCGTGCCAGCGACCCCGAGCGTGCGTCGCCAAATTCTTCGACATGGTCGCCACCGGTGGCGCTTGCACAGTCTATGTGCTCACCGTCATGCTGTTTATGAAGGGCGTTCGTCGGCGCCTGCGGTACTGAGCCGACGAGGTTCTGGTATTCGTAGCCGGGAGCATTGTAAAGGACTGCTCTAGCTGCATGTATTGATAAACTAACTTTCAGTGGCCCAATTTCGGTCGGGAATCTTGATTAGCGATGGTTAAAGTACATACGATCTTTTCTTCACTTATATATGCTAAATTTGACTAGTAATTATAACAGCTGGCACCGAGCGGAACTTGCTCTCCATGTAGGAGAAGATCTGTAGCTAATCTTGTTCACGTTCAGGGAAAAACCAGCAATCGTCCTCTCTCTTGACGAAAAAGAATGATTTTTTTTTCACATAGTAGATACTGCTCTAGGGGCAGAGGCGTCTTCTCAAGGGGCATTTAACAGTCAGTGGTGAAAATAGAGGAAAGTGTCGCGTAAGGAATAAAATTTAGACTCGATGTTACATACTACATCTGTTTGGGATTATTAGTTGTAAGAGCTTTTTTATAATATTTGAAATTATAAAGGCTATCTTATTTATTAGTCTCTCGTTCAATGCATGTTTTCTTTTTTTTCTCACTTCTCTAATGCATGTAAAACTATTGGTGCATGCATATATTAAAGAGAGAGAGTTATGGATGTCTTGGTATTAGCAACTTGACCCTTTAGGACTAATAATCCCGAAAAGAGGTAGTAGGAAAGAAAAAGTTTTCTAGGACCAAATAAGGAATCATATTTTAACCCAGTGTCAAATAAGAAATTTCCTCTTCTTTCTAACCGAGGATTGGGCCTATCCATGATCCTGGCCCACGATACAGCGACAAGTGCTCTCCTATGCTAGAAAAAACGACAGGTGGATTCTCCTCTCTTCCCGAGTCCCAACTCGATCCTCATTGCTTCCACCCTTCCCATGCTTCTATCTTACCTCACTACAGGAATAAACAGAGGCGCCGACGGCCGGCCCCCGTTGGCACAACGCCATTTTGCCGTCGGCACAGGCTGTGCCGACGGTGGCCGTCGGCGTAGTCCCCTCGGCGTAGCCCCTCTGTCGTCGGCGTAGCGGTTCCCCCTCGGCATAGTCTTGAAGTGGGACCCACGATGTCAGACGACAGCCGTTGGGTAATGGCCTAGCTCTGGAGCTATGCCGACGGCCAGGCCGTCGGCACAGGCCTTGATAACGGCCCAACCCTGGAGCTACGCCGACGGCCAGGCCGTCGGCACAGGCCTAGATTATTTCAAAAAAATTCAATTTTATTTTTACTTTTTTGAACTTTTTGAAATTATTTAACTCATTAATCTCACAGGAACATTTTTAGTTCTAAGTACACTTAATCTTAAGTCAAATTACACTCATAGTCAAACTTCCCAATCGGTCACCCATCCTAACACTACTCTAGCGCTAGCACGCTTAACTTCTAAGTTCCTTCCCAATACGAGCTTCCGACAAAGAAATTAGAACTTGTTGTTAATACTATGATATCTATCCTATTAACCATTAGACTATAATGTTAGACGTCATTATTTTTTTATATTCCATACAATTATTTAAGTAAATAACAATGGATTAGTAATAATAATCTTGAATACAAATAAAAATAATTTTTTTATTTATTTTGCCTTTTTTCCATTTAATATTGAATAATTCATATATACAAATCCGTAAATCGTAATTCGACAAATAATATATCAAAATAGATCAGAAAAATGAGAGGAATACAATTACGATATTCCTATCATCTAATTAGTTATGTATCATATCTTTTTAACACTAAACCAACCGAAACTATGTCAGGATTCATGAAACACCCGTTTTTGGCACTCAAAAAATAGAAAATGGCTTTTTGGTGCGACGAAAAGGAAATCTTTCTCCTGAAATATTGTTCGCCATCCTATGATGCACATGTATGCACAATATGGATAAATTATCACAAACTATGTCTTCATTCTAGCCATAACATTGGTCATTTAACCCGAAAATCAGGAAACCTCGAACGAGATAGGTCATTTTGTGAAGGTATTTTTAAGACATAATCAATATACCAAGTTTGATATTTTTCCTTCTAACTATGTCACATCATATGACACCACACGAAGATTTCACATTGTTTAGATCATTATGAATTTCTTATGCCCAAACTTTTTCGAACGACGGGCATGAAGATTCTTAGCTCGGGGCTAAGACTCGCTAAAGTTGAAGTGAATATCTGATGAAACATCATATTGTGAACCTAAAAATGATTTTTGTAAAAAATCATGAGCATCCGATCATATACTTGTAGTTCATATCTAACCCACTTTCTACCAATTCGACAGGAATTTGTCTTTTTTACAAGGAATAGACATAAAGGTTTAAGATCCTTCTGTTAGCACATTATTCATATAAGGTGGTCTAGTATTTTTGAAAAATATGGTGGTAGCATTTTGAATTAGCCATTTGGTGGTTACTTCACAAAACCGTCCGTTTTTTTTCACTCGGAAAATAGAAAATGGCTTTTTTGTGCGATGAAAAGGAAAACTTCCTCCTGAAACATTATTCGCCATCCCATGATGTACATGTATGCATAATATGAATACATTATTACAAACTATACCTTCATTCTAGCCATAACATTGGTTATTCCACCCGAAAGCTAAGAAACCTTGAACGAGATAGGTCATTTTATGAAGGTTTTTTTGAGACATAATCAATATACCAAGTTTGATATTTTTCCTTCTAACTATGTCACATAATATGACACCACGCGAAGGTTTTGCATTGTTTGGATCGTTTTTTAATTTCTAATGCCCGTTTTAAACTATATATAATGTTTTATGTTTCACTTAATTTTTGTTTACAAATATGTAATATTTGAGTGTAGATAGATAGATTTTATTTTTCTGCAAATTTTGATATATTATTTGTATTTTTCTGAATTAGAATGATTTAGTTATGATTTTTTAAAAATTAATGAGATAAAAGGAAAAATAGCTATTAAATGGAAAAAAATCTGGAGGCCTACGCCGACGGCCGTCGGCACAGACCAAATAATTTTTTCCAAAGAGCTGTGCCGACGACGCCGTTTTTGTTGCCGTGTCTGAACTGGGGCTACACCGAGGGCTGTACCTACGCCGAGGGCCACCATCGGCACAACCCTCTCTACTACGCCGACGGCCACGCTACGCCGAGGACTATGCTCGGCACCGTCATCTACGCTAACAGCTGTCCCTACGCCGACGGCCGGGCTGGTCTGCTGGCCGGGAGAGACAGCTACGCCGACGGCCCCGACATTTGGCCGTCGGCGCCTCGATTCTTTCCTGTAGTGCCTCTCCCGAAACGCCACCGCACCAAATCAGCCGATCCGCCCCACTCCTCCTTGATTCCCACCATAGGAGTGAAGTCCATCCTATCTCACAGGTTGTCGGACCGATCCGTCCGATGCTCGCACCTCCAGCCCGCCATCGACGGTGTCGTCCCGAGTGCACCGGCCCAGGCAATGGCGGACAGCCGGGCTCGACGTTGGCTGCACGGCGCCTCGAGCCCCTATAAAGTGGCGGCTGTGGCTGCCGACCATCCCTGTTCGGCCCCGGAAGTCCGGATGCGATGGTGATAGGGGACGAGGTGGATCTTGTCTAGGCTTAAGCCTAGTGACTTGCTGCTGTTGTGAGGGCATCTGGCGCGCCCACTATGGAGAATTCTTCGTCAGACCATCGTTTTCTTCGTCGGCGTTCATGCGCTGCTCCCGTTTTGGCCCGGGCTGGGTGGTGATCTGGAGCATGGTTGTCGGGTCATCCGTCACTCCTACCTATGTTGCGGTTGTTCTCAGCACCGCACCCCAGACGAGGAGGCTCAATTTCCAACTAGCCCTGCCTTCTCCACTTGGCGCGAGCGGGGCCGAGCTAGCGACCCTATCGAGAGGAGTAGCACCTTGGGGAGTTGATGGAGAGGTTTCTTGGCAGCAAGAAGAATGTCACGAATTGCAGGGCAGGATCAATGTCTATGACGTCAGTGGTGGTAACAGGAGGGGCAGACTTCTGGGAGGACTTGAAGGTGATATGCAGCCTACAACCCCTCTTGTCTTTGTTAACTTCATTGTTGGTTGTATGGACTACCACAATACACTTGAAATTGTGTGCTCACTTTCTCATGTGGTGTTAATAAACTTTACTTTCTCATTGTTTGTGTTGAAAGTACCATAGCTAAACTACTATGTTTTTATGCAGGTGCTACTATCCTTAGGCTTTTGATTTCTAATTTGGGTGGTTAGAAATAAGAGGAAAGTAAAGTTGGAGCGTCGCTGCTTTAAATGGTCAAGTCTCTGTCTTGAGATGGTTATCTATTGGTATCAGTTTGAGATAAAAAAATGCGTGAATTAAAAGATAATTTATGGAGTATTGTTGTAGTCATTTTATCTATTATATTATGTTAAAGAAAAAACAGTGAATTACAAATACTGGAATTTTGAAACCATCGTCTTGCAACCTGTAGTGCTAGTGGGTGTTAAATTAAAAGGTGGATGGAAGAGATAATTTTTGCCGAATCATGGAAAAGGGGGATTTCAACTTGCCCATGAAGGTTGCCACCAGATCATGTAGCTCTCATGTTCTATCAGCAAAGTTACCAAAATTTTTGCTGCTTGGTTAATAATATGTATTACAGTGTTCTTGGTAAAGACTTTTGGATTATTCAACTGGCATATATAAGCATTTCCAAATATAAAAGTAAGTATTGTTTATGATAATAAGAAAACTAAAGATTAAAATTTACTTAAAAGTAAGGTGAAGGCCGTCACGTGGAGTGTCTGCAATAGCAACAAAGTTGTTGACTGACATGCACTAGCAGGAGGTGCATCATTGTTAGAAATTGGAGAACCATCCTCTTGTGTTTTAGTGTGCAAAGAGTCAGCTGATTGTGTGGCAATGGATCCTCATTGTTCAATGATGATGCTTTCACGCTATATTAATTACCAGTAACCACGTTGCATTGATCATGTCCACCTTTCAAGTATTTGCATTGATCAGTCCCCGAAGTCCCCATTTATCTCATCAATAGAACAAGTGGGAGGATAAGCAAATTTGTCTCCCAGCTGCTGGCTTTCACAATTGTCGTTTTTCTCAGTTAAAGTGTTGAACTGTCCATAGTTTCACCATTATTCAGTGTACCATCTACTATTTCTTCATTATTTCTGTAGCACCGACTTCTGAATTACTTTTAGAAATCACAATGTCCTGCTGTGGTGAGTAAAGACACTCCGTGAGAAGAGACCCCATCACATATTTGGCCTATTTATTCCCAAGATGCGGTTTCAGATGAGGTGTGGTGTTGGGTAAAAAATTTGAAAATCAAAGGTACATGATGATCTCATAATCAGTGACACTAGAGTAACATATATCTTCATAAAGGTAATAAGTCTTACCTTTCGGCAGACAAAACGGCATTTTTTACACCGCTGTAAGAGCATTTCGCTGAGCTTCCAAAACTGCTGATTCATTCATTTAAATTGTAACAACTTAGCATATTTAGCAATGTAAATTTGAGAAATACTATTCCAAAACAATGAGCAAACCATGAACCATCTAACGATGAAACATATTCACAACTGCATTATGTATTATACTAGAAATAAGAACCATTAGTCACAATAAGATGAAATGTACACAGGAACTCATCATTCCACCATGGTGTGCTAATGACAGCCCAATTGTTCCAGTCTCACAACATATGTCAAAAAGTAATGTGTCTGAATTAATACTAGCCGAGTCACCAGCAAGGGTGAACGATCTTTCTGCAGCAAGAGTATTAACTTAATCCATTGTATTTGTGAGTCAATACCGAATTTAACCACAAAAACCAAATGGCAAAGTTGTATGTAACACCAGCTATAAAGTTATCGTGAATACAATACTTTTTTTTTTGCATCGAGTTCAACTTTTTCAGGATAGACTAGATATAATTTGTAGATTTTGTCCTTCACGAGTCGGACACCCTTGCAGAACTACTTACTGTGTGAATCATCTGTTTTAATCTCCACTTGAGATGGGGTCTTTGCATATATAGGCAGTTACCAAACACCAGGCATCATCATTCAAAAGTCGAGGATTAATTACAATGTATGTTCTTAGCAGGTACTTAATTGTTATTGATGGCACTAAGGACATGCATCTGTTGCATTGGTATTCAGTGAGGAATGTGTTCAGAGGTAATGCCTGAAAATTTGTGACAAAGGCCATTCAGTCTGTAGCTAATCGGTGCCGCACCATCCAAGGAAAGAAGATAGATGCGCCTACAGTTATCATGTTATGTATTTTAGTGTCATCGCCAATTCTTATTAGCTGCTTGATGTCTCACTTTTTTGTGCTGTTGTACTGCTATATATCTCATTTGCTTTCATTTGACAAACTTATCAGGATACCAATGGCCTCTGGCTCATATATTATGCACTTAGTTATTATTTACTCCAATTTTTGTTGGACAAAATAATTACTGTAAATGTAAATAGTAGCCTTTGAGTTCAAATCTTCTTCCAGTTTGACACTTGAATGATATATATCTATTACTCCCTCCGTCCCAAAATAAGTGATGTGGGTTTGTCTAGATTCGGATGTATGTAGACACATTTTAGTATATAGGTACATCCGAATTTAGACAAACCCACGTCACTTATTTTGGGACGGAGGGAGTACTATTTATTAAATTCATGAAACAAATATGGCTTCTGAAGTGATTCCTTGTGTCTACTAATGCACCTCATGTGTGTCCATTTCAGGTTGTTGAAAATACTCAAAAAGTAGAGTGATCCAGATTCAAAGTGCCTCTTCGGTGGATGTTGTGTTTCTCCCTGTGCATGCTTCAAACGTTCTGCTCTACCAGCATGCAGGCAGAAATAACGCATGCAGCTGCGCAACAGCAACGCCTACCATTTTTCAGCTAACTGCTCCGTTAGAACCAACTGCTAACAAGGAATTATAACCAAACAACGCGTCGATAAATGGGTACCACCAGCTGCAACAACAGTCAGGTGGATGGCGCGGTGAAGCACGCATATCCTCCTATATCCTCCTAGTATATAAAGATAGGGCATACTTAGCTCTGCCGAGGCGCCAAACCTTGTGCTAGCTAAAGCTAGTAGGAGTAGCTGATTTGGCTTACCTTAATACTTCCACCGTCTTAAAATATAAGATGTTTTAGCTTTTGTGAAAAAAGTGTATCTAGACCACTTTTAGTGTGTAGATTCGAAGTGAACATGAGTAAACCTACGTACTAAAAGAGGTCTAAATACACTTCTTTCACAAAAACTAAAACATCTTATATTATGAATCGGATGGAGTATATTGGATTGCAGCTGCTTTCTACTTAGTTCTTTCCTGCTCTCTGCCTGGTTTGTCAAAGCTGAGCTATATTCTTCTCCTTGTGCAGCAGTTTGAGCGGAGTCTCCACTTCTTGCAGGTGAGATCGTTCAATTCCAAGAGTGCATAGGAGCATATGGTTTTCATTTCAAACTTTCCAGTTATTTTCTCTGCACAGGCAGCCGTGAAATGGTTTCGTTAGTGGTTCAACTCTATTCAAGTCGAGTTAATATGTGAACTCGTTAACAAAACATGTTGAACCATCCGAGTAATGAGTTCAGCTAGTTAAACTTGCCCCATTTCACATTTCTAATTTTCGGTTATGGAGATTTTTTGTGAACTTCTATTAACATCATATTACTTATTGCACATTGGTTAGCATCTTCTCAAATATAAATACTCCCTCCTCTGTCCAGAAATAACTGAATTGGCTTTGTCTAGATTTAAATGTATCTATTCACTAAAATGCGTCTAGGTACATTCAAATCTAAACAAACTCAAGTCAGTTATTTTTGAACGGAAGGAGTATATACGTAAGCTTCATGCTCAATGTATGCATGCCCTTTTGTAACTAGTTAACACGTAAGTTACACAAATCGAGTCGAGGTCGTGTTTGAACTAGTTCTCGTAAGAAGTCGAATCAAGCTAACTTGGATCCACAGAGAAACACAGGATGATATATACTTAGATCTTTTAGCCCTTTCCCTTCCCCTCCAAGAAAGATTAGCCGAATAGGAGTTGCACTCACACTCATACCAATTCATGTATAGAGATCTCTTGCACAATATGCACAACTCGGAGGGCTAGGCCGGGCTGACATGCTAACCATATACTCTCTCTAGTCTCTACATATACATGACTGACCTCGAATCGGTGGGAGAATGCCATGTCGTGAGAAGCTTCTTGATGAAAGAAGTTGGAAAAAAGGAAAGTATTTTGCTCATATTAAAGACAGCTGTAATCAGCCAGTCAAGAACCTACAAAGGTTGCAGACTAGGATAACAGAAATAGCGGTAGCACATTACAGGACCAGATACATCATGAGCGACATTAGCTAAGAGAAGGCAGCTCTAAGAATCAAAACACACTTCCAAAACCAAAATAAACCTAAGTTCAGCGAACAACAAGTCTTCTAGTCCGGTATTGTTCTTAGCTTGGTGTAGAGTGCTCGCAAAAAAGCCGCCACCTCGTCAGCCGCTCTATGATTGCCTTGTTTGCTTAGCAGCCTCTAGGCCCTGCAGGAATAGATGCATTTTGAACAAGCAGTCAGCTAGTTGAGCAATGAAGGAGAGCTCACACATGCTCGAGGTTCACTGCTTTAGACCCTTCTGCCTGAGTTTTCATGATAAGCATCATCTGTGTTTATTTTTAGAAATTCGAACTTATTAAATACCTATTGGGCTGAAAGGATAAAGCATTCTCTTTATCTAAAGGTTATATGTTTCTTCTTTCGAAATTACATACTTTTGTCTTGAAAATAGCTCAAGATAGATAGCATTACCATGGACTTGCACTAAACCAGCGAGCAACGTTTTGTACTTCTTAATGTCATCTGTGATAGATATCTTTTTTTGCATTTAAATTGTCCTCTAAAAGAGAAAGGTTGCGTTCTTATTTTCATAAGACGTCTTCTCCTTCAAATCCTTAATCATGTTGGCTTCTTTTTTATGTACAACAGATACCTTAAGCTCTAATTCAGAGACCCAATTCAAAGTCACCTGACTAGGGCAAAAAAAATAAAGCTTTATCAGCAATACGAGTTTTTATACTTAGGTTGTCCATGAGCTATTTTCAGATGATGATCATCCGATATGCTTGCATCAGCCACTGTATCATTTCTATAACCAGTGTGCTCAGGGCTCGCCAACTCTCTCACTTCGTAATCCTATTTGTACACAGTTTGGTCTAATGGTTTGACCTGCAAAAAGGTTTCACATGAAAATATTGGTAAACCAGATTTGAAACTTAAAGTTGCACGCACAATCGGTATGATATCTTACTTTCTTCGATAATTCATCCAAGTTCTTAACATTCAATGTGTTCAAATCATCTTGTATGATATGATTTGCGCGTGAAAACTGGATTTATCCGTTACCACTGGAGTCATGAAGTCATAAAGTATGTCCTGCATGAAAAACAATAGTTCATCAGAAAATTAGTTTGCAAGTAAAATTATTCAAATCCACTCACTTGAAAGGACACCACTTACAGTCAGTATGAGTAAACAATTCTGACACTTTCGACCTTTAGCTGTGTTGTTCTTATAAGCTATGATACCTTCTATAAGGAAGTTTGCGATAAAGTCACACCACTTCATGTTCTTTAGATGCTCAAGAGAAACATTTTTGAAAAACTTTAAGAATTCTCTCTCCATGTTTCTATTGGCCTTTGGAGCCAAGTAATGAGGAAAGGCTTTCAAGATGAAGAAAATGCAGTATTCTCGCGGATCTGTATTTTTATCTTCCAGCAAGTGGAGAGCACTAGCAGCATAAGTCGACCTTCTCCCACGTGTGAGCTTCTCATACAGCTCAGTATCCCCATGACTACCTTCATGATTAACTTCTGACCCACGATTGGACACACCTATAATTTTCTGTATCAGAGGTTTTATATCAATGGGCTGCCCATTGAGGATGAGATTTCTAGATTCTATATGGAAACATTTTATCAGATATTCAATCACTCTATTTTTTAGTTTAACGGGCTGGAATTGAAGTACACTGTCTCACTAAATTCTCTTGATAAAATCCACAGCCTTTTGCATGTCATTTAGCTTCTTCAGAACTGTGTCGTAGAAAGTCTTAGGCAAGCATTGATATATTTATGTCTTCTCGCTCTACTGATGTCAGAAGGATTATTCAAAAAACAAACTGAATTAGTAAACAAAAAATGGTGCAACAACATAATGTCATTGAAGTAACATTGAATTTGTCATGTAAATGTGGCTTGCCCTTATCTCCGTCATTGCTTTCTCGCACAATAGTTGAAACTATCATATCTTTCCTGGCTATAAAAAATGAATTCGCTGCTCTTGCTATGAACACATAACAAAAAATAATGATCTGCGTTGTTGGACAAGCTGGTTATTTTCATCAAGGAAACATCATGGACTTTCTTATTGAAGATAAGATGCAATTGGACTATTTGAAAACCGAAGAACTAATAGATGCCAAGGTTAAGCTTCTTCTGAAGGCTAGCACCAAAATCGTCGAATGGGAAAATCTCCCTTGTTTCCTTGATGAAAATAACCAGCTTGTCCACCAATGTAGATCGTTCTTTTTTCTTATTTGTTCATAGCAAAAGCAATGAATTCATTTTTTATAGCCATAAAAATATGATAGTTTCAACTATTGTGCGAGAAAGCAATGGCGAAGATAAGGGCAAGCCACATGTATTTGGTTACATGACAAATTCATTGTTAATTTAATGACAATTATTTTGTTGCACCATTTTTTGTTTATTAATTCAGTTTGTTTTTTGAGTAATCCTTTTGACATCTACAGAGCGAGAAGACATCAATATATCAATGCTTGCTCAAGACTTTCTAAGACACGGTTCTTAAGAAGCTAAACGACATGCAAAAAGCTATGGCTCTTATCAAGAGAATTAAGTCAGACAGTGTACTTCAAGTCCAGCCCGTTAAACTAAAAAAGTGAGTGATTGAATATCTGATAAAATGTTTCCATATAGAATCCATAAAACTCATCCTCAATGGGTAACCCATTGATATAAAACCTCTGGTACAAAAAAATATAGGTGTGTCTAATCATGGATCAAAAATTAATCGTGAAGGTAGTCATGGGGATACTGAGCTGTATGAGAAGCTCACACATGGGGAAGGTCGAGTTATGCTGGTAGTGCTCTACACTTGGTGGAAGATAAAAATACAGATACGCGAGAATACTGCATTTTCTTCATCCTGAAAGCCTTTGCTCATTACTTGGCTCCAAAGGCCAATAGATGCATGGAGAGAGAATTCTTGAAGTTTTTCAAAAAAGTTTCTCTTGAGCAGCTGAAGAACATGAAGTGGTGTGACTTCATCGCAGACTTCCTCATAGAAGGCATCATAGCTTATAAGAACAGCATACCCAAAGGTCGAAAGTGTCAGGGTTGTTTACTCATACTGGTTGTAACTGATATCCTTTCAAGTGAGTGGATTTGAATAATTTTACTTACAAACTGATGATGAACTATTGTTTTTCATGCATGACTTCATGACTCTACTGGTAACGGATAAATGGTTTTCATGCACAAATCATATCATACAAGATGATTTGAACACATTGAATGTTAAGAACTTGAATGAATTATCGGTATCGATTGTGCATGCAACTTTGAGTTTCAAATCTGGTTTACCAATATTTTCATGTGAAACCTTTTTGCAGGTCAAGCCATTAGATCAAACTGTGTACAAAGAGGATTACTAAGTGAGAGAGTTGGCAAGCCCTGAGCACACTGGTTATAGCAATGATACAGTGGCTGATGCAAGCATATCAGATGATCATCATCTGAAAATAGCTCATGAACAACCTAAGTATAAAAACTCTTATTGCTGATAGAGCTTTAATTTTTTTGCCTGGTCAGGTGACTTTGAATTGGGTCTCTGAATTAGAGCTTAAGGTATCTTCTGCACATGAAAAAGAAGCCAACATGATTAAGGATTTCAAAGATAAGACGTCCAATGAAAATAAGAGCACAACCTTTCTCTTTTAGAGGACAATTTAAATGCAGTAAAGACATCTATCATAGATGACATTAAGAAGCACAAGGAGTTGCTTGCTAGTTTAGTGCAAGTCCATGGTAATGCTATCTATCTTGAGATATTTTAAAGATACAAGTATGTAATTTCAAAAGCAGAAACACAGATGGCAATCATTAGAACCTTTAGATAAAGAGAATGTTTTATCCTTTCAGCCCCGTAGGTATTTAACCAGCCTGAATTTCTGAAAATAAACACAGATGATGCTTATCATGAAAACTCATGCGAATGGGTCTAAAGCAGTGAACCTGGAGCATGTGTGAGATCTCCTTCATTGCTCAACCAGCTGACTGCTTGTTCAAAATGCATCTATTCCTGCAGGGCCTGGAGGCTGCTAAGCAGACAAGACAATCGTAGAGCGGCTGACGAGGTGGCGGCTTCTTTGCAAGCACTCTATACCAAGCTAAGAATAGTATCGAACTAGAAGACTTGTTGTTTATTGAACTTATGTTTATTTTGGTTTTGGAACTGTGCTTTGATTCTTAGAGTCGCCCTTTCTTAGCTCATGTCTCCTGATGTATCTGGTCTTGTAATGTGTTACCGCTATTTCTATTGTCATACTCTATAAACTTTGTAGGTTCTTGACTGGCTGCTTACAGCTGTCTTTAAGACATCATGGTTTCTTCATGGTCCACGTGCGATCTCCTGGTCCATGGGTGATTCGTTTTCAACATCGTATCCTTCGAGAAATTGTCGTTGCAGCTGCTGCACCAACGGTTTCGTCATCCACAAACGATCGGTACGTGTGCTGTGTTCCGATCTGCTGCTTTAGTATGGCTATCGTTGCAGATGTTTTAGTATGACCACTGTTCATGTTGATTAATACATCTAGTATGTTAGAGTTTTATATGTTATTAGCTTTTGCGGTCATGTTATATACTCTGGAATTAATCCTGAAAATTATGCCTAATATTCCAACACTCCCTTGCTGGTGGTCAAGATGTAATTAGTCCTAAGCCCTGGAACGCAAGACTTTACTCAAAGTTAATGCCATGTTCAGCTTTCGGTGATATACTTACTACTCTCTCCACACCAGTTTATTAGACTAACACGAAGTTTTAGAAAAATGTTTGACTGCAAATTTGATCAACAAAATGTGAATCATATGTCACAAAAAGTATATCATTGGAAAAGTCTTTTAAATATGAATCCAATGGTATATTTTCTACGACATATAATTCATATTTTATTGAACAATTTTATGGCCAAATTTTTTTGCTTGAACTCCGTATTAGCGTAATAACTGGGTCCGGAGGCAGTAGTATATTTCAAAAAAGAGTTAAAAATATATGTCCTATTGGCTTGCAGCTGCTCTTTATATCCTTATTGGTCTGCCTTATATCTGTCTAAGCTGAGTTGTATTGTACTCCTGTCCTTGCAGCAGTACTCCAAGCAGGGTCCTTGACCGAGAGGGGGTGGGGATGAGCACGATGAGGGCAACCCAAACTTCACCAGAGGTGTCGAGGGCGATGACGTGAGCAAGCACATCCGGCGATAGCGAGTTGAGGAGGACCGTAACACTTGTTGGTCCCGCGAGATCCAAGTGGTGTACACAGGGTTCTTGACGGTCATCTTATTCTTTTCTTGATCCTCAACCTCCAAGGTTTCAACCGGCACAACATCCGTTCGCTCGACGAGAGAGAGGACTCGGGCACCATGTAGGGCGCGCATCACAAGGGCCTTCCAAGCGAGGAAGTTTTCTCGAGTGAGCAATTGTGTGGGAGAAGATCCCAAAGCCACGACCAGGGACAACGCTGATGAGGAGGTCACCATGGTCATGGAGGGGAGGGATGTGGTTTGCTAGGGTGCTTGGTGTAGATCAGTTTCAGCGGTTAGGTCATGGAAGAGAGGGGCTCTGATGGCAGAAACGATAACCTCCTTGGAGGCCTCGAGTATGTGACATGTATGTATAGGAAAAGCCCCAGCCAGTGGCATGATACATGGGGCATACGGTAGAGTGGAGTACTACTCCATGTCTACGGTGTGTATAAAGGGAATACAACCAAATAATGTTAATAGTTGAATTAACTATGATTACTTAGTTGACGAATTTCCATATAATGTGACCAAACTCATCCTTTTCCTCATATTCCTATGCTTTCTAATCACTTGAGATTTAAGAGGACATGTCACTCCCAATCAAGTTCTTTCTTGTTCATGTGTTTTTTGTGAATCATGTGAATCAATTTGTTTTGAGGGGTGAATCAAATAATTGACCTAAGTTAGTATTCATGTTGCATGGCGATGCTTGTAAGTTGTGTTAGTGACCTTAGATGTCATATATCGGCAGTTACATGGGACTGAATAAAACAAAATACGCCCTCCTTGTCGCGGGGGGGGGGGGGGAGCTAGGCCAAAGTTGGCTGGCTCCAGAGATATCAGGCTAAACAGCCACAAGGCGGAAGATCCATATCCGGGTGGATCGTTATAACCGGTCCCCTGTCAAGCTGGCCCGTCTAGCCGGGTAACCAGAAGAGCCTGCCGGGTGGGCGGCTCCACCTGGTCGCCTCGAATTCGCTGGCGAGGATACGATGGGCATGACTATAGTGGACCGAACCCGGTATGGTACATGTCCATGTGTTTATAGTGGTAGTCCCTGGATCGAATAGCTAGCACCCATAGTTTAAGATGTAATATCAAGAAACAAATGTCATATTACATCGCATATTCAGGAATAAAATAGTTCATTACAACTTACATAGCTCATGGCTATCTTATTACAAAGAAACAGATATAACTATAAAGCACAAAGTCCTTTATCTTCAGGTGCCATAGGCAAACATGTTGGGTGTAGACTCATAACCCTACTCATCGTAAAACACTCATCATCAGAATATCATGCAACATGATAAGTTGCAGCCACAAAGAGTCAATACGTGGAATGTATTGGCAATTGACACAACTGATAACTGATAATTCTATCATTTACATGAATATTTGGCTAGGTGGACCTTTGGAGCTATATTTGTAGAAAGAAATATTTTGCCCGATCATTTTAGTAAACTTCATTTTTCCCATATAATCATTAAAATTGGTAACACTTATCCATCAAAGTGAACCAAGAGACATTAGAAGTGGTAACAGTGCTCCATCAATAGTGAAACTAGAGATATTTGAAGTGATAACATTGCTCCATCAACAGTGAACCGATAGACATTAGAAGTGGTAACACTGCTCCATCAATAGTGAACCGAGATAAATTTGGAGTGGTAACACTGCTCCATCAACAACGAACCAAGAGACATCTGAAGTGGTAACACTGCTCCATCAACATCGAACCGAGAGACATTTGAAGTGGTAACACTGCTCTATCAACAGTGAACCATCGGATAACTTAAGTTGTAGCACTAGTCCACTCCCTCCAAAATCCGCACTTCGATGACCAGTCCATCTAATTCCTCCCCGATAGCTCACGATCCATAATTTGCTTTACTAACTAAAACCCATTCTTCAACACCATCAAATCTCTTAGCATCATATTCACTTCCCGACTATATGCATGGCAAAGCATACTACACTTATGGTGTTCCAACTAAACATGATACCCACGGATATAACTTAAATATGACATATCATAGTATTTCTACCATTCATATTACAAAGTAAAACTAATGTATAATAAAAAAATATTAGTACTTTTATGACCAAAGTATCACTTGCCTTGATAGTAGAATAACCAGGGACACTTCTCGAATTCGCAAACGTCACACTCCAAAATATCTACAACATTAACAATCAAACAATATGCACACTCTCGATACCACAAGCAACACAAAAACAATGCATATGTATGAATACAAAGTGCTATTTTTATTGTACTATTCTAATCTGATTGTTTTCTACTCTCTCCGTTCAGAAATATAAGACATTGTAGCTTTGTGAAATGAATGTATCTAGACGTTTTTTAGTATATAGGTTCACTCCGAACCTCTACGAACCTATACACTAAAAGACATCTAGATACATTCGATTCATAAAGCTAAAACGTCTTACATTTATGAATGGAGAGAGTAGATAGTCACTAAAATTACTTTATGAATATTTTATATATGCATGAAGCATTATGCAGAGTGCAACTAGATTCAACTAGATTATTTAAAATCATTTTGTAACACTAGAAAAGGCCTAACCCACCAAATAAATACTACTACTGTAATTAATCATTTAATATAAATTTTCGTTCTTGTCTCATTGGACACGGTGTTCAGTAAGCAACCTATCCAAAGAAGAATCACTCAAAAATAATAATTTACAGAACTATTCTTATAGCCAAAATACACATTTAAACTTCTGTAAAATCAATGAACTTTCATGATGTAAAAGTGCAATATTATAGGTCCAATTTATTCTACACATTTGTTTGAATTCGGGGACATCTTATTTGCTAAATTTGAGTATACATAACTTAAACTATGATTTTTTTTAAAGTTCCTATGTATCTCTGTCCATAAAATCCGAAATTAGATAAAGATATATCAGGTAGCACAGATTCTGGTCGGTCGTTTTACCATTTTGATTTAACATGCACGGCTCGATCTATTCTACGGTCTAATACCGATTCAACCCTGTTTACACGAACTGAACGAGCAGGACAAAATTCTCACCGACGGCAGCCTATGGACTTTAGTCGACGTCAATGGCAGTCAGGGATGATGGCGACGATTGCTGACGGCGAGTGAGGAGTCAAAAGAGAGACTCCTGGAGTAAGGGACTAGTGATCGGCGTAGCGCCAGTTGTGGCGGAGATGATAGGCTCCTCGGAGGTCCCTCGTGGTGCTCCGAGCGACGGTGTAGTATGGAAGAAGCGGAGGTCACCTCGGTCGGGTCGTCGGCTGCACAATTGGATGAACTACTGAGTAAAATTAGTTTGCACCGACTAGATACGAAGAAAGGAAGAAGAATCGGGGCCTTAGACCTTCTATACCCAACGAAATCGATGACAGCGTCGCCACGCCGGGCGGAACTTGGACGAGGAAATCCTAGCCTCGACGAGGATTTTGTCGGGAGACGAAGCGAATGAGAGGTGCCTTGGTAGTTGCTTATATAAACAAGATAGGGAACCAAGCAACGAGGGCGTCCTGGAGATGATCCGGCAGTTTCCGTCTTGGATCAATACAGTCATTACAAGGCAATTTAAGGTGCATTGATCGTGCGGTTTAATTTCCCTGAATGAGTCCACGGTTAATCAAGGAGTAATTTTGTGTTTATGATAAGTGGAGATATCCACTATAGAACTGATGGGAGAGGAAGGGGAAGAACTATGGCCATGGCTGGTGAGCTTCTGCTACTGTACGTCATCGAGGAGGAAGATGCGAGCGCATGCTCGACTTGGTCGCGTGGGCATGTCCGTTCGGCCAGATGGGCCAATGAGGAAATAGGCCATCGTGTGACGTGTGGTGGTTTGGTACGTGTTCCCTTTCTTTTCAAATATTTTATTTACTTTTCTATTATTTCATTTGATTCCATTTTGATTCAAAACTTTTCAGAAATTTTGGATTATAATACCACTTGATAGCTTATCCAAAATAGAATATTTAGCGGTACTCTTATATATAAATTAATTAGTTTAGAATTAGAATAAGACAAATGGTCCTACATGGCTACATGGCTCTTATTATATTTTCTCTATCTTATTTTTTTTGATCTAGAGCTCTAAAAAGGTTCAAACCAATTTATTTAGTTTTGTTTATTAATTCTTTATTATTGTATAACATTATGAATACTTTTTATTTTATTTAAATATTGATTTTTGCTATGATCTTGAATTGACTTTTCGAAGCATTTTCTTATTTCTTTTCTTTGTCTTGTAAATTTCGTAATTTTTTTATCCATAGCTCTAAATAGAGTCAAACTAATTTATATGGTTTTATAATTTTGTCCTTTATCAAAATTGATTACTTGGGATTACTTTTTCTCAACTTAAAATATTAGCATAGCTATGTACTTGATTGAACTTGGTTGGAACATTCTCTTATCAAGGTTTGGGTTTTTGGTTTCATTCTTTTCGAGGGGGTTCAAATGCAAATGAATCAACATGCTCATGCATGCTTTATGATTTTGAAATTTTAAAAACCTGCACACCACTTCATAACCAAAAACAATTTTTATTTAAACTAGGTTTTGGATAAGTTATATTAAATAATCATAAGTTTTTGTTCTCTTTGAATGTCCAAGATTTTAGTTCTTCATTTTTCTAAGTTTTTCACATTTCAAAATTTGGAATTTTTTGGGATGTGACAATGACGCCCCCGTAGAGCACGCCTCCGGATCCTCTCGTCACCAACAGGCCGGCGCGCCGCCTAGACGGCGCTACACGACGACCGCATTGAGCGGGGCAAAACTGGCGGCTGAGCAAAGCATTGTCGGCTGACGTCTAAAGGTCTGGCGGCTGGCAACCACTGTAGCACTGACTAGGTCTAGACCCACCGGCTGGGCCTAGCCAGCCGGCCCACTCTGTAAACCACATGCCCGCTAAGTAAACCCTAAAAACCCACATTGTAAACTACACCTTGCAGCCAGTATATAAGGAAGGGTAGAGCTAGGGTTACGGGTATACTCCATTCTGCTAGTTCATCCTCAACCTATTACTCCTTCTAGCTAAGGAACAGAAACAACTCAAGGAACACTTGTATTGGGCATACGCCCTGAGATAGCAGATCCTTGCAGGAGTAGGGGTGTTACCTCGCCAAGAGGGTCCCGAACCTGGGTACTTCGCTGTGTCTGCAGTGCTCGTGCCTAATCCCATTGCGATAGCCACCGATTGCATCCTGATTGTCCCCTCTCAAGCCATCCCTCATGGCACTGTGGTGTTCCACACCACGACAGTTGGCACCCACCATGGGGCACAGCGCTTCGGTTGGGGTCATCTTTCACGCGGGACTCCTGCTCGTCGCCTCTGGCCTTGTCCTCACTCTCGGCTCCTTCGACTATGTCCTCGATAACGCATCGTGCTTTGCCGGGTAAGCATTCCCCAGCAATGGATCTGTCCTTCACTTCGGCGACCACCGTGTCTATATCGCCACCATCGCCGAGGCTTTCCTGCGCGAGATAGTCACCATCTCCAACGCGCCACCCGGCTTCACCGCCCGCACCGCTGTGAACAACGGCAACGTCGAGGTCATGGTGGCTGGCTCATGCGAAAACCGCTGCCTGTCCCTCGAGCACCGCACATGAGAAGAGGATCTGCTGACCACCTACATCTAGCACCTCCACAACCCCGTTGTCCCTGAGGATCTGCTGACCCGGCAGCAGCTGCGGCTGCATTGGAGGCTACCCGCCAAAACCTCCTGAAAGATGCCAACAAGGTTGCAGCCGCCCAACATCGGCTGAATGCGACCGTGCGTGAGTACAACACCGCACATGGATTTTTTCACCTGCCTGGCACCAGTCAGAAAGTTCGGCATCGAGGCCGCGACCTTGGCTTGGAGCTATACCATGCTGCTGACTCATGCACCCCCGCGGATTAGCCGGTCTACATCACTCCTGCCAAGAACATGAGGGCGACAGAGGCAGCTGCCGTGGAGCTGAGTCACCTCGAGGGGCGAGGAGCTGCACCGCCAATAGGAGCGCGCCCAGCTCCTCGTCACCACGGCCAACAAGCAGCAAGCCGAGCCAGGACCCAGCCAAGTGGGGAACAGCAAGAACGAAGATCCCCGTCGATTGGCGGATCCGGTGGTCCAAGGAGGGAGAAAATAGACACAACATGCCTCCTTGCCGAACAGAACGAACCAGAAAAGCCGCCCGCGTGGCAGATCCGGGAGCCGTAGGCAGCGTCCCCATGAGGCCACGACGGTCACTAGAAGGAATCGCGCACCGGCTGACGGAGTCGGCCACGGGCAACGACATCACGCACCCAACGACGGAGCTGGTGGGAGCTAGGCTCCCCCATGTATCGTCTAACGGGACGACTCAGCCCTCGTGAACCGGTGGCCACGGACGTGCACGCACGCATCGACCTCCTAGTCCAGTCACGCGTCATGGAGGAAGAAAGCCCGGCCGGCCCGAAATGTTTCGGACCACACATCCGGAATGAACTGTTTCCAAAAGGATTTTCGCTCCCCAGGGACACACCAATGTACAACGGCATGGTCAACCCAGAGGACTGTCTGGTGGATTAATTCAACATGGTGGGCATCGCGAATGGCAATCGGCAGGTAGCGGTACGTTACATCGCTCTCACACTCCTCGACTCAGCCAGAACATGGCTCAACAACCTCCCCGACAGCAACATCAATACTTGGCTGGACTTCGAGGAAGCATTCATTCGCAACTTCACCGGCACCTACAGGCGGCTAGGCAGGCCCCCGCGAGCTCGCCCTCTGCGTTCAGGGCAAGGATAAATCCGACTGTGCCTACCTCACCCGGTGGACAAGCATGCACAACTCCTGCGAGGGGGTACGTGAGCATCAGGCAATAGACTTCTTCACCAATGGTTGTCGAGACGGCACCATGCTCAAGCAGAAGCTCAGCCGGGAGGATCCCTAGACCATGGCTCATGCCATGGCCATTGCGGACCAGTACGCCACCGCTGATTCGATGATGAAGAAGGCCATCGTGGTGGATGACCAAGGGAAAATCATTACGGACGGCTCAGTGGACCGGCTCTATCCGGGTGAACACCACCACAACCACGGCAAAAGGAAACATGACCAACCGGACAACCGGTACGGTACCAAGCAGGTGTCAGCGGTCTAGGAGGATTCGGTTGTGGGGGCAACCAGAGGCAGAAGCCTGATGACCGGCCCTCGGGGCCTAAGTACACCATCGAGTCAATGCTTGATGGTCCATGCAAGTTCCACAGTGGAGGCAATAAGCCAGCGATGCACACGAACCGCGAGTGCAACTAGACCAAGAGAATGGCCGAAGCCGGTGGCCTCCCACCACCACCATTGCCTCTGCTAG
Organism: Avena sativa; assembly: GCA_916181665.1. Lineage (NCBI taxonomy): Eukaryota > Viridiplantae > Streptophyta > Magnoliopsida > Poales > Poaceae > Avena > Avena sativa. Next base: position 448,117,163 of record OV702295.1, on the reverse strand, counting down.
CCGCTGGCCCACAAGACAACCGCGACCGCCAGCGCCGGGACGAGGATGAGTTAGCTACGCTCATCAAGTGGGAAATTACCACATCTTCACCATCGAGACGGAGATTAAGCATAGCAAGAGGCACCGCGAGGCGGAGGTGAACGCTATCGTGCCCCTGTCCCCCAGTACCTGAACTGGTCGGAGCAAGAGATCACATGGAGCAGGAAGGACTAGCCAGTTGTGATGCCTAATCCAGGCAATTACGTGATGGTCCTGGACCCCATCATCGTCTCCAATAAGTAGGCCTGCAGATTCTCGCGTGTCCTCATCGATGGAGGCAGCAGCATCAACCTCCTGTACCACAACTCGCTAGACCGGCTCGGTATCAGCGAGTCTCAACTCCAACCTTCCAGCACCTCCTTCCACGGTGTTGTTCCAGGCCCCTCACATTCGCCCATCGGCAAGATCCGGCTAGATGTCATCTTCGGCACGGAGGACAACTTCCACCGTGAGGCCATATGGTTCGAGGTGGTCAACCTCTCCAGCACATACCATGCCATCCTCGGGTGCCCGATGCTAACCAAGTTCATGGCAGTGCCACACTACGTGTACCTCACAATGAAGCTCCCTGGGCCCAAGGGAGTGATCACCATCACCGGCTTCTACAAGCGGTCGATGGACTGCTCCACTGATGGCTCCAAGCTTGCTGAGGCCATGATCATCATAGAGGAGAAGCGCATCATCATGCAGAACATGGCGCTAGCGCAGGCGGACATGCCGGCTAGCGGGCCCAACCTAGATGGAGAGACACAATTCAAGCCATCCAAGGGCACCAAGAAGATTTTGCTCAACGAGGCCGAGCCGGACAAGTCCGTCCTGGTCAGAGACGGCCTTGACTGCAAATAGGAAAGTGCACTCGTCAACTTCCTCCTTGAGAATCAGGATATCTTCGCATGGTCCCCCAAGGACATGTGATGACCCACAAGTATAGGGGGTGTATCGCAGTATTTTCGATTAGTAAGAGTGTCGAACCCAATAAGGAGCAGAAGATGCTGGCTAGTGGTATGGATCAGGAATTCTCTGCAAATACTTAGCAAACGGATTTTTAGGGGTTTTTGATAAAGCAAGTAAACAAAGTACGAGTAAATAAAAGACAATAAGAATAAATGCAGCAAGTGGCCCAATCCTTTATGCAGCAAAGGACAAGCCGGTTGTATTACTTAAGATGACCAAACGTTCTCGAGGACACATGGGAAGACTGTCAAGTGCTTTCACTTCATATAGTTGATTAATCTTCTTTAGCTTGCTAAGTGTTGTGTGGGTGAACCTGTGCTAATGTACCGACCTTCATAGGACTAATACATACTTATGATTATACCCCTTGCAAACATCCGTAAGTACAAGAAAGTAATTAAGGTAGAAACCTAACCACAGCTTTAAACTCTAAGACTCTTACGTCCCTTGTGCAATGGTTTCCTAACGGGGGTTCAGGTTTCTATCACTCCGGCAACCCCTATGATTAGTAGCCAAATACACAATGCATTCCCCTAGGCCCATATAGGTGAAGTGTCATGTAGTCGACGTTCACATGACACCACTAGAAGAAGTACACCACAACTTAAATAACAAACTATTGAATCTTTCTCAACACAACTCCACTACTAACAACATGACTTCTCCCATGTCCTCAAGAACAAACGAACTACTCACAAGACATCATATGGATCATGATCAGAGATGGAATAATGATGTATAACAATCTAAACATAAACAATAATTCAATGGTTCACTCAATAGCATCTACTACAAAGAGTAATCAACACCGGGAAGGTTTCCCTTATGAACTAATGCAAGATTCAACTCAATTGTTACAGCAATATGGAGATGGTGATGATGGTGGTGATGATGATGATGATCCCGATGAAGTCCAGCTTGATGGTGGTGTTGATGGCGACGATCTCCTCTCTACGGGAAGGAATTCCCCCGACAGAAATCTGTCTGTCGGAGAGATCTTTCTCTCTCGGTGTTTTCCGGCCCGCAGAGGCGGCGAAATCTTTTTGTGGTCGCTTCCCGAGTCTTAGGGTTTCAGGAGGATGATATACGCTAGAGGAGAGAGCCATAGGTGGGCCAGGGCGGCCACACCACCTGCTGGCGCGGCCTAGGGATGCCCGTGCCAGGGGGTGGTGTGGGCCCCCCTTTGGCCCATCTCCACTCCGTCTTCTGGCATCCTTAGTCTTCTGGAAAAATAGGATTTTCCGTATATTTTCCCGGATTTTCTGATCTTCGCGAATTTTTCCTCCAAACAGCACCTTTTCCATCAGAATCCTGACTGCAGCGGTCCATGCTCCAAAAGTCACCAACCATGCAAAAACAGATGAAATAACATAAGTATCACCTCTCAATATGAAATATATCAATGAATAATAGTGAATTAAGACATAGAATAGTGATGCAAAATGGACGTATCAACTCCCCCCAAGCTTAGACTTCGCTTGTCCCCAAGCGAAACTAAGATCAATAATCATGGCCTCAGGTTTATGGAGTGAAGAGTCGATAAAAGAATACAGACAAGAAGCATCACATTCATCAATACATAGATCATAATAGCAGACAACTCACTATATAACTCAACTTGTAATAGGTAAAGGAAACACAATAAAGATACATAAAGTGAATCATAATTGGTAATGGCAAACTTAGCTCTTGGTCGAAGAATAGTTGATAATTTGCTGGAGTTCACAAATAACTGGTTTTCAATGATAGCTTTCAAAGTAGTAAACATCAAGATAAGAACAATGTGAAAAACAAGGAACATAAGAAACATGATTGAATAAATCATCATATGAATGAATGAATCACATCAACTCAAAGTACTTGCTGAGATAGAAGGGAGTAGGTTTATTGACTCAACTAAAAAGTAAAAGAAAGGCCCTTCAAAGAGGGAAGCAGGGATTGCAAGTCTCATAAAGAGCTCCCAAAAATTATGATACTTACTAGCTTTCAGCTCTCATTGCCCCTATCATAGGCATCTTTAGGCGATTAAGGTTAAAGTGATCAAATATGAGGATATGCATTGACAAGTTGTAAATTGAGAATCTCATGTCCCTTGAATACGAGGGCCGCTCCTCATGCTACTCAAGTTTAGTCACCGGTAAGTTCTTGTCATCGTAAGCATATGTGTATCATAGAGAACCGCCAACGGTATACCCCTTGCCCGATGATACAGAAGAATCCCCATATCAAAATGACAAGGCAAGCAGACAACAAACATCTCAGCAATCTTCTTATTTACCATGGGAATATGGTGCTTTTTTCTCTCTTTCCTCTTTTCATAATCTCTTTTTTTTCTTTTTCTCTTTTTCTCAATCTCTATCTCTTTTTTTATAAGAAGAATGCTTCATAGATGCTCGTTATGGTTACGCTGCAGGTTTCCACCATGTCAGCATGGATTAGACCAGCGGCCCAGGCGTTTCTCTAACACACATGCATAACTCCATGGACGTACAAGCTCCCCTTTCATTTCACACCGACGACATCCGTAGATAAAAGAACATGATATCAACTAGGTACGAAGTACCAGTGCAATGTTGAAAGCGTTCCCCATGACAGCATGGTTCTGCTAACTCACAACTTACAAAGCGTAAGCATATACGCAACATAGGTGAGCACAATGGTTCAAGTTTATTAAGTGCAAGAAAGTAAAGTGTGCCATCAAGTTTGTGAGAGCTTTAATCACTAATTTTCACATAACAAGTTTAATTTGGGAGGTAGACAAAACAAGAATTTACTTGGAATAGAAATAATGCTACTAGGTAGGTATGGTGGACACAAATGGCAAAGTTTCGGTTTAAAGGAGTGGATGCATGAGAAGAATACCCTCTCAGTACAGGTTTTTGGCTAGCAAGGCTGGGTAGCAAGTACAAGAGTTGAAGGAAACAACCAAACATATAAGTGATAAAAACAAACATGCAATCTTCCTTGGAAGCACAAAAGATCTTAACTAGAGAATACTAGACTTATGATCAAATCAAGAAAGAAAGATGATGAAATTATATTTCTTTAGAGTACTTTTATCTTTTTCATTCAACTCTCAAAAATAGTGTGCTACTGACCGAGCCAGGTTTGCCATAACCAACTAAATTAACTCAATGATCCCAGAGTGATACCAATACTAACAACAAGATCAATCATATAACCACGAATTAAAAACTAATATAAGCTATGCAAAAGAGTAAATGATAGAACTTCTCATTAACATTCCATAAGGGCAACTCACACCAAGGGATACATATCTAACGAGAGAGGGGACACTTCCATAATGCAAACCATACTACATAATAACTCCTCTATTCATGATATGACTCTACTAATAAGGTAAAAAGATAGAAGATAGTGATGTGATACCGTGACACTCCCCCAAGCTTGGAACAAACCAAGGGGATGCCAAACCTGATGACGAATTACTCCTTTGGTGGTGGTGGTATTATTTTCTTAGTTGACGCGAGGAAATCTTCCAGCATCTTGTGAAGCCTATTATTCTCCCACTGAAGCATGTCCACCTTCCTCCTCAAGTCTCGATACTTGTCGCAAAACTCCTTGGAATGGATCTTCAACTCTCTCATATATGGGTTGATGATATCTTCTAAGGAATCTCCCTCGGCTGATCCAGTGGAAGAAATTGCGGCTCCAAATCTGGGATTCTACCTGGCAGAAACAGATCGAAGCAAAACCACGACGAAAACACGATATACGAACCTCGGAAGATCCGGGGGGTTATATATTACGAAGTTTCATATCAAAAGGAAGGTACTGGGAGAAAACGAGTCGGAGCCGGAGTCCGGGGTGGACTCACCACCTGGTGGCGCGGCCAGGGGTGGGCCCACGCCACAGGGTGGTGTGGGCCACCCTGGCTCCGGTTATGTCCCTTTTTCGCTTCGTAACTTTCCTGATTGACCGAAAACTGCAAAAATACAGTTGGATTGTATTTTCGTGGAACTTTCCTTACCAGAACTATAACCTATTTGAACACGGACTCTGCAGGTCTCTAATTTGGTATTTAGTGAATTCTTCCGGAGTCTCCACTTGAATAATCATCAGTATCTTCATCTTCATACACTTATTACTTGAGTCATAAAACCTTTCTCTTCCTTATTACACCATTATCTCCACTTCCTGGAAATTTCTTTCACACAAAACTTCACACAGTTCTCATTAGCAACATTAGTATAAGTGAAGTGATAAAACCTTTTGAGTCCAACTTCAACTAAAAACCATCAAAACATAAGCTATTGTAGCAACTCCTTCCGAAAACCCAAAAAGAATTCAAAAAGGAAATCGAATAAAGAAGCAAATGCAAGATTGGCTAAATCTGTCAAAACAGACCAGCAGGTAAAGATCAATTTTTTCGAAAATCTTCTATTGCTCAAATCAAAAAGTGAAAAACTAACGAAAGTTAAATAACAACCTGGGGCAGAAGCACAAACAATTACAGCTCAATCCGACATACATAGATCTCTCACGAATTTTTACGGTGAAGCACAAAAATCTGTTTCGGGACAGCAAACTTCCCCAAATCTTACTTCTCTCTCATTAGAGGTTGATCTTGACACAAAAACCAAACAAAACGGATAGGGAGCGGTTATTACCAAAGTAATAACTTCTAAGACTCAAATAAACAAAAACAAACTGAAAGCAAAAACAAATTGGGTTGTCTCCCAAAAAGCTCTTTCTTTATAGCCATTAAGATGGGCATGATAATTTTGAAGATGCTCACATAGGAATATGAATTGAAGTGAAAGAGAGCATTAAGAAGCAAAAATACACACATTTAAGTCTAACCCACTTCCTATGCAAGGGAATTTTGTAAACAAACAAGTTGTTGAAACCAAAGGCAACTTGCATAAGAAGGCAAAAGAAGTGCAACATAAAAACTTTCAGCATACAACGAGGAAACTTGATATTATTGAGATACATAAGAACACTTTTCCCTATCTCATAGTAACTTTCAGTATCATGCATAAACTTAACAATATATCTATCACAAGGACCATCGTAGCAATGATCACTTATTCTAACAGAAAACACAGGAATATTAGCTCTCATAATACTACTTTGTGAAACAATATTAGAGGTATCCTTACAAAGGATAGTGTGTCCCCCTTCTTCATATTTAGTAACAAAGTCTTTCACATTTGCTATTATAGGTTCATCAACCATTTGTTTATCAGGTTCAACAACTTTATTTGTACTTTCATTAAACATACTAGCTATCATAGAGTGTTCCTTTATCTTAACTGGGAAAGGCATTTTCTCAATGTAAGGTTCAGGTAAAACATGATTAGCAGTATAAACTTCAGTATTTCTTGCAGGAACACTCTTAACAATATCTTTATAAGGTTCATGATACTTATTCGACTTCTTTTTAGGCACTTCAATGTAGGAAGCAAAAGCCTTAAAATAAGAAGCAATAGCTTGAGAGTCTAGACCATAAGCATTTTTAATATTTTGAAAGTCATTAGTTCCCATAAAAGATTCAATGCATTCATAATCATAATTCATACCTGACTTTCTAACTTTGTCATTCTCCCAAGCTTTAGCATTATCTTGAATATGGTCCAGAAGATCCCATTTAGCTTCTTCTTCCATGCGAGTGAATGATCCAGCACAAGAAGCATCCAATAAATCTTTGTCATGTAGAGGGAGCCTTGCATAAAAGTTATTGATAATAATATTGTTGGGGAGCTCATGAATGGGACATTTGAGCGTTAGTAACTTCAATCTCCCCCAAGCTTGGGTTGTACTCTCTCCATCAAGAGGCAAAAAGTTGTATATTTGATTCCGATCTTTATGAATCTCACTAGGAGGATAAAACTTTGAATAAAAGAGAGGCACTATTTCCTCCCATTCCAGAGCTTGACCATTCTTCAGCAGCTTATACCATTCCTTAGCTCTTCCTTTCAGTGATAATGAAAATAACTTCTTCTTAACTTGATCTGTAGTAATACCTGCACACTTGAACAACCCGCATAATTCGTGTATAAAGAGTAAATGATCACTGAGATGGACAGTTCCATCCCCAACATAGTATTTATCCATAACACAATCAATAATTCTTGTAGGTATTTTGAAAACATCATTCTCAGCAGGTGGTGGCTTATCTACTACCTTAGCAGTGGTAGTAGCATTACCAAATAAGAAACTCAGCGAATTATCCATAACGAAAATAAAGCAACTAGGAGAAGTAAACAATACTCACAGTAGAAGTTTCCTTTACCAGTTCCACTCTCCAATAGCGCTTCACTCCCCGGCAACGGTGCCAGAAAATAGTCTTGATGACCCACAAGTATAGGGGGTGTATCATATTATTTTTTATAAGTAAGAGTGTCGAACCCAACGAGGAGCAGAAGGTGCTGGCTAGTGGTACGGATTTTTAGGGGTTTTCGATAAAGCAAGTAAACAAAGTACGAGTAAATAAAAGACAATAAGAATAAATGCAGCAAGTGGCCCAATCCTTTATGCAGCAAAGGACAAGCCGGTTGTATTACTTAAGATGACCAAACGTTCTCGAGGACACATGGGAAGACTGTCAAGTGCTTTCACTTCATATAGTTGATTAATCTTCTTTAGCTTGCTAAGTGTTGTGTGGGTGAACCTGTGCTAATGTACCGACCTTCATAGGACTAATACATACTTATGATTATACCCCTTGCAAACATCCGTAAGTACAAGAAAGTAATTAAGGTAGAAACCTAACCACAGCTTTAAACTCTAAGACTCTTACGTCCCTTGTGCAATGGTTTCCTAACGAGGGTTCAGGTTTCTATCACTCCGGCAACCCCTATGATTAGTAGCCAAATACACAATGCATTCCCCTAGGCCCATATAGGTGAAGTGTCATGTAGTCGACGTTCACATGACACCACTAGAAGAAGTACACCACAACTTAAATAACAAACTATTGAATCTTTCTCAACACAACTCCACTACTAACAACATGACTTCTCCCATGTCCTCAAGAACAAACGAACTACTCACAAGACATCATATGGATCATGATCAGAGATGGAATAATGATGTATAACAATCTAAACATAAACAATAATTCAATGGTTCACTCAATAGCATCTACTACAAAGAGTAATCAACACCGGGAAGGTTTCCCTTATGAACTAATGCAAGATTCAACTCAATTGTTACAGCAATATGGAGATGGTGATGATGGTGGTGATGATGATGATGATCCCGATGAAGTCCAGCTTGATGGTGGTGTTGATGGCGACGATCTCCCCTCTCCGGGAAGGAATTCCCCCGGCAGAAATCTGTCTGCCGGAGAGATCTTTCTCTCTTGGTGTTTTCCGCCCCGCAGAGGCGGCGGAATCTTTCTGTGGTTGCTCCCCGAGTCTTAGGGTTTCAGGAGGATGATATACGCTAGAGGAGAGAGCCAGAGGTGGGCCAGGGCGGCCACACCACCTGCTGGCGTGGCCTAGGGCTGCCCGCGCCAGGGGGTGGTGTGGGCCCCCTTTGGCCCATCTCCACTCCGTCTTCTAGCATCCTTAGTCTTCTGGAAAAATAGGATTTTCCGCATATTTTCTCGGATTTTCTGATCTTCGCGAATTTTGCCTCCAAACAGCACCTTTTCCATCAGAATCCTGACTGCAGCGGTCCATGCTCCAAAAGTCATCAACCATGCAAAAACAGATGAAATAACATAAGTATCACCTCTCAATATGAAATATATCAATGAATAATAGTGAATTAAGACATAGAATAGTGATGCAAAATGGACGTATCAACATGCCAAGTGTTCCGAGGGAGCTTACCGAGCACTCTTTACACGTCTGATCGGATGCGAGGCTGGTCAAGCAGTCCCTCCACCGCTTCGTGGAGGATAAAAGGAAAACAATTGGTGAAGAAATCACCCGTCTCCTTGCAGACGGATTCATCATGGAGGTGTACCATCTAGAGTGGTTGGCAAACCCGGTGTTGGTACTCAAGAAGAACAAGACATGGCACATGTGCGTCTACTACACCAACCTCAATAAGGCCTTCCCCAAAGATCCCTTCGCCCTGCCACGGATAGATCAAGTGATCGATTCCATGGCCGTCTACGACCTGTTATCCTTTCTGAACACCTATTTAGGCTATCACCAGATTAAGTTGAATCATGCAGATCAAATGAAAATGGCCTTCATCACCCCGTATGGGTCTTACTATTATACCACTATGTCGTTTGGACTAAAAAATACAGGGGCAACATACCAGCGCCGCATGCAGAAGTGTCTGCAGGCACATATCGGGAGAAACATACACGCCTATGTCGATGATGTGGTGGTGAAGATGAAGGAGCGATACATGCTCCTCGAGGACCTGAAGGAAACATTCAGTAACCTCCGCCAGTTCCAGATGAAGCTGAACCTAGAGAAGTGCGTCTTCGGTGTCCTAGCCGGCCAGCTCCTCGGTTTCCTAGTATCAGAACAAGGGATCAAGGCCAATCTAGAGAAGATAGGTGCAATCGAGTGCATGCAGCCACCGCAGAACCTGCGCGACATGCAGAAGTTCACTGGGTGCCTCCCCTCCCTCAGCCGCTAAGCACTTCCACTGTACCAGCTCATGAATAAAACCGGCTAGTTCGTCTAGACAGCTCAAGCGGGCATGGCCTTACATGAACTCAAGCTCATGCTCTCCTCCCCGCCCATACTGGCGGCCCCAGCCGCAAAGGAGCCAATGCTAATGTGCATTGCGGCCACCAACCGAGTCGTGAGTGTAGCGCTCGTGGTGGAGAGGCCACGGGAGGAAAAGCGCAGCCGGTCCAGCGTCCAGTGTACTATTTGAGCGAAGTGCTCTCTCTCTCGATGTAGAACTACCCCCACTACCAGAAGCTGGTGTACGGCGTGTACATGGCCGCCAAGAAGTTGAAGCACTATTCCAAGAGCACTCCATCCGGGCGGTGGCATTGGCACCACTCTCTGAGTTCATCAGCAACAAGGATGCCACGGATCGGGTGGCAAAGTGGGCAATAGAGATTTCCTCCCACAACATCCAATACGAGCCAAGAACAGCGATCAAGTCTCATGCCCTAGCTGATTTCCTCGTTGATTGGGTAGAAACCTAGTACCTGCCACCGGTTCCCGACTCCACACATTGGAAGTTACACTTTGATGGCTCAAAAATGCATGGGGGTTGGGAGCCGAAATCGTCATCACCTCTCCAAAAGGAGACCGGCTGGAGTACGTGCTACAGATCCACTTCCGCGCATCAAACAAGGTCACCGAATACGAGGCGCTCATCCATGGTCTCAAGATGGCAAAGTAAATTGGCATCCAATGGATCCTCTACTTCGGCGACTAAGATCTGGTGGTGCAGCAAGTATCAGGCGACTGGGATGCCAAGGATGCGAACATGGCCCTGTAGTGATTCTTCATCCAGCAACTATGTGCTTTCTTAGAGGGGTGTTAATTCCACCATGTCCCGCAATCCAACAACGAAGCCGCTCATGCACTTGCCCGAGTCGACTCTACAAGACAAGCAATTCCACCTAGAGTTTCACTACTAGGGAAAACACTATGCGAGGCGCACCAAAAATGCTATGCGAGTATGCGCCTCTAGCACCAAGCCTCCAGTATTTTTTATGCGAGGCGCATATGATATGCGCCTCCTATATCCTGGATATGCGAGGCACATATTGATATGCGCCTCCCATACTCTAAATATGCGCCTCCTATATTCTGCATATGCGAGGCACATATTGATTTGAATGCGCCTCGTATATTATTTTTGAATTTCAAAAAAATGATGGCAAGATCTGGATCTGGCCGGAATTTCGTCGGAGCTCGTCGAAGGTCGTGCCCGTGGCCACAACCTACCACCGCAGGCATGTGCGGGAGGCCATGACCATGGGGGTCATCATCGGAGGTGTTCATCGGAGGTGGAGGAGGATGAGGCCACCAGAGGTCATCACCGGAGGTGGTCGTTGGAGGTAGAGGAGGAGGAGGTGGTCGGTGTGTTTGTGGAGGCCATGGCCGGAGTGGTCGCCGGAGGAGGAGGAGGTCGCCGGAGGAGGAGAAGGTCGCCGGAGGAAGAGGAGGAGGATGCCACCGGAGGTGGAGAAGAGTGGAGGAGGAGGAGAGTGGAGAAGGAGGAGAAGGGGACAAGAAGCAAAGGTGGAGGAGAAGGAGGAGAGGTGGAGGAGAAGGAGAAGGAGAAGAAGGAGAGGTGGTAGGTGGCTATTTCGAATTTGAATCCGGCTTCACTTATGCGAGGCGCATATCATATAATATGCGCCTCGAATTGTTTTTTGTTTTTTTTGCAGAAACAAAACTTCTGTCTGCCATAATTTTTTACTCTTTTCGAATTTGGAGAATCTATAAAATCTTCAATGGCTTCAAGCAATTGAAATCGAGTAGGAAATTTCGAGACGATCATTTTGATATATTAAACTTCTTTCCCGACATCATATGCAAAAGTTAGGGCCGTTTTACCGTTCCATCACCTTTTTTTGCAAAATACATCGAAATTCATCTTTTTCAATTTTTTCTAGAACTATACCCTAAAATCTAAGTACAACTCAAAGGAATTATTTTTTTGAAGTTTTTATCATTTTTGTTTATTTTGTACAAAACTTAAAAGGCGATCCGGGGGGAGGGGGTGGGACCTGTTTACTCGAGTCGCATTCTACTCCATATGCGCCTCCAGTATTAGAAAATACTTGAGGCGCCTATTAGGATACGCCTCCTATATTTTGGCACCTACCACAACTGGGCCCACACAACTTATTAGAGGCGCATCTGCTCCATATGCGCCTCAAGTATTTGAACTACTCGAGGCGCATATGGAGTAGAATGCGCCTCGCATAATCTGGGGCTGCCAGATTTTGTCCATACAGGGATTATATGAGGCGCATCCTAATAATGTGCGCCTCGCCTATTTTTATACTAGAGGCACATGGCAAGGTAGTGCCCCTCGCCTATTTTATAGGAGGCGCATATGGTCTAAATGCGCCTCCTATAAGGATATCTCCTATAGGATTTTCTCTAGTAGTGTTTCCCTGGAGCACCTGCACAAGCCCTCCATCACGCAATCCTCGGAATCCGACTCTATCGTCCTAGATGCGGACCCGAGGACTGTCGGCTCCAAAGACCCGGAGTAGCCTCAAAAGTCCCGGGTACTACTGTATCTAAGGTCCCGGGGACTGCCGGGTCGCAGGCCCCGACACCCCGTGCCGGCTGCAACAGCCCGGGGACTGTCGGCTCTGCCCTTCCATCCAGCCGGCCAGCTGACAAGTCCGACCCGGCCATGCGCGAGGAAGTAAAGCTGATCATCCTGAAGGAGATATGCCCTAGAGGAAAATAATAAATGGTTATTATTGTCATAGCTCAATTAGTTTGTAATAGTTTCATATTGTGCTATAATTGTGTATCAAGTGGAAACATTGGTATAGGTGTGGTATGAAACAAACCAAGTCCCTAGTAGCCTCTATTCAACTAGTTCATTGGAAAGATGATGATCAAGGTTTCTTGGTCATGGTACTATGAAACAAAAAGCAAACTGATAATGAAATCATATCATTGGTGAATGATGTGATGGACATTACCCAAAGATTACGACATGATCAAGTCACAAAGTTCATTGTTGCAATAGTTAGAATCATAGTCTCTTTCTCCTTAGACCGTGAGACCATATCAATCACTGTTACCCAAGAATACTTAGTTAGCATCAAACGTCACACAGTTACACGGTGATCATAAAAGTGTGTCCAGGTATTCGGAGGGGCATGTAGAGGCATTATGTGTCAAGAGCAGGATTTGTTCACCCACATGTCGGGTAAGATACATACGAACGGCTTGGTGAGATTACATCCATAAATGTTGCAACATGTGACTAGGTCACGTGGATGTAATATCACGGTTGCAAGTAAAACAGAACTTGTCAGTAACGAGATTGAACAAGGTATGTGATACTAATGATTGGATCTCGGACAAGTCGTATCAGAGAAACAAAAGGAATTCGACTCGATGTTTTATGGTTCAAACGACATTGTCACTATGGAATGCACAGGGGTCATTAAGGGCATCCCGGTCCCGCTACTGATCATTGATGGGGTCATGTCGGTGCTATTCCCGAGTCATGGGGAAATACACTTAAGAGTACGATGAGCTAGAGATCATCTGTAAAGTTGGAATCACCATATAAAAGAGAAAAGGAAACCGGAAAAGTTCTGTGAGAGAACCGAAATCGTTCCGGAAAGTTCTGAAGTCATTCAGAGGAAATCGAAAGGGGACCAAAAGGTGTCTTGGGTCAAAACGGATTTTGTAATATGTATTTACATGTTAATTAATGTAATTAATATTAAATATAATATTAAATCTAATTTGAAAGGGTATTCCACTAATGGGCCAACTTCCTAGGGGAAAAGGGCCCATAAGGGAAAACCGCAAGAGGGAAGGGCCAAAAGCCAAAGGGGCCAAGGCCTAGCCGCCACATGGGGCCCACCCGACTAGCCTTAGGCTGTGCGTGGGGTGGGTCCTACCATTGTGCCACCTCCCCCTCTCTACCTTGGTTAGTCCCACATGGGAAACCCAAAGGGGAGGGCACACCTCCCTTCCCCTATATAAAGGGGTGCCCATGGGTGGGAATAAACACACAACACACCAAAAAGGAGAAGGCCTTTGGTTGCTTTTCTCTCCTCTCTCTCTCTCCCTTGTGACCATGGCCCCCATGTATGGGTTGTGCGAACAAGGCTTCACCATGGCGCAGCATTGTGCTATGGAGATTCCAAGCAGGAGATCTACTTCTGCACTCCCAGCAGGGATCAAGGAGTCGAAGGTCATCATCATACACCGTATGTGTACGAAACCTCAAGGGTGCCTCATACGAGGGCATCTTGGATGTCGTGCCGGAGCTGCTCCATGATGGCTCAGTGTGCGGCGCCAGAAAAGTGTTGGTGCGGTGTTGATGTAGAGCTCGTTGGGAACCCCAAGATGAAGGTATGATGAGCACAGCAGCAAGTTTCCCTCAGTTATGAAACCAAGGTTCAATCGAACCAGTAGGAGCAAGGAAACACCCCAAAGGTGTTGCTAGCTGAGCCTTGGCAGGGCGCACTACCGGTGCTAGTAGAAACGTGGAGACCTGCACAACGCAACCACATAACTTTGTCCCCAACTTGCGATGAGGTTGTCAATCTCACCGTGTTTTGCTGAAAACAAAGGATTAAACGTATCGAACAGAAGGAAGTAATAGTTTGCAGAAAGTAAGCACAAAGCAGTAAACAGTTTATAGATTGTATGTAAAGAGAAGGACCGAGATCCATAGTTCACTAGAGATGGCTCTCCTTAAGATAGATAACATGCTGGGTGAACAAATTATAGCGGGGCAATTGACAAACATCGAGAAAGCAATACATGCATATACTAATCATCTTGAATCCTTTGAGACTTGATTGGGCATTACAACATTATACATAGACCGCCATCCAACTGCATCTATGACTAATAATCCACCTTCAGGTTATCATCCGAACCCCCTCCAGTATTAAGTTGCAAGCAACAGATTATTGCTTTACGAACTGCGTGTAAAGTAAACAATATGATTGTTCTATGAACAAAGGATTGTTGTTTTCTCCCTAGTAGCAACAGCACATCTAGTACCTTAGAGATTTCTATCACTTCCCCAGATTACCAGAGGCATGAACCCACTATCGAGCATAAATACTAACTCTTGGAGTTGCTAGCATCTACTTGGCCAAGATAGATACTAACAATGGAAAGCATGCAAGATCACAAATAACAAAGACATCATAGAATCAATAATCAATCTGAAATAGCATCTCAATATCCATCAGATCCCCGCAAACACAATATGCAGACTTACAAATAGATGATCTTGATCATGAACGGAACTCACAAGATCTAGACATGAAAGCACAAAGGAGGAGAACCAGCCATCTAGCTAGCTATTACATGGATCCGTAGTCCAAGGATGAACTACTCACGCATCACACCGGAGGCTTGCATGGTGTTGAAGAAGGCCTCCAGGGTGAATTCCCTTCTCCAGATGGGTGCCGGGAAGAGCTTTAGACCCCTCCCAATCTAGGGATAGAGATGACGGCGGCTACAGACTCTTTCATGGATTTTTGATCAGCTACGTAGGGTTTTTGTCCCGAGGGCATCTTATAGGCGGAAGGAGAGGCCGAGGGGGTGCCTAGGCTGGCCACACCACCCCCTGGCACGGGCCAAGCCTGGCCGCACGGCCAGGTGGTGTGGCCGCCCTCTGGACCCTCTCCATCTCGTATTCTGGCATCTGATGACTTCCGGAAAAATAGGCACTTTGGCTTTTGTCCCGTCCAATTCCGAGAATATTCATTTTCTGACTTTCCTGGAACCAAAAACAGCAGAAAACAGGCAGCTGTCACTGTGGCTCTTGTTAATAGGTTAGTCCAAGAAATCATATGAAAAATACTCCAAAGTTAGAACAAAACACAAGGAAGTGGATAAAACCAAGCATGGAACATGAAAAATTATAGATACATTTGCAATGTATCAATATCCCCAAGCTTTACTCCTGCTCGTCCTCGAGTAGGTAAGTGATAAAAAGAAAGAATAATTTTTGACGTGACATGCACCATCAAAGACTTGATCAAAGTATTTGTAAAACATTCAAAGCTGGGATCATAGTACTTCAATCATAACATGAAAGACAAAGTTCTAGCAATAAGACAAAGAAACTATGATGCAACATGAAAAGGCACAAACAAAAGATTCATGAATAACAATGCTTTGCAAGACGTTTGTTTGTTTCACATAAAGAAAACATAGCATAATAGTATTCAGCTTGTCCCTCAATAGAGTAGCAAATATAAATGCATAGGCCACCTTCAAAGTTCATAAGAGTGACTAGATACAATAGTTTAAAACAAGCAATATCAAGTATGCATCAATCAAATAGTCTTAGGACAATGCACATAGGACTAAGAATGGCCACTATGCTCTCAAAGTAGGTGCATAAAGGTAGAATATGGACACTCAATATAATGGTGGAATAAAGGCCTTTTTATAAAAGGAAGTAGGGATTCAAGTCTCATAAAGAGCTTCCAAAAATTATGGTACTTATAGCTTTTAGCTCTCATTGCCCCTATCATAAGCATCTTGAAGTGATTAAGGTTAAAGTGAACAAACTATGGTGTACATGCTTGATGAAGTATAAGTCACAAATCTCATGTCCCTTGTATACGAGGGCCGCTCCTCATGCTACTCAAGTTTAGTCACCGGTAAGTTCTTGTCATTGTAAGTACATGTGTATCATAGAGAACCGCCAACGGGGTACCCCTTGCCCGATGATATGGAAGAATCCCCATATCAAAATGACAAGGCAAGCAGACAACGAGCATCTCAGCATTCTTCTTATTTACCATGGGAATATGGTGCCTTTTTCTCTCTTTCCTCTTTTCATAATCTCTTTTTTTATCTTTTTTCTCAATATAGGACTCTTTTTTTAAGAAGAATGCTTCATAGACAGCTCATTATGGTTACGCTGCAGGTTTCCACCATGTCAGCATGGATTAGACCAGCGGCCCAGGTGTTTCTCTAACACATATACATAACTCCATGGACTTACAAGCTCCCCTTTCATTTCACACCAACGACATCCATATATAAAAGAGCATGATATCAACTAGGTACAAGTACCAACTGCAATGTTGAAATCGTTCCCCATGAAAGCATGGTTCTGCTAATTCCCAACAAATAAGTGCAAGCATATACAACATAGACAACACAATGGTTCAAGTTTATTAAGGGCAAGAACAGTAAAGTGTGCCATCAAGTTCGTGAGAGATTTAATCACTAGCTTTCTCATAACAAGTTTAATTCGGAATGTATATAAAAACATGGATATACTTGGAATAGCATATGCTAATAGGTAGGTATGGTGGACTCTTTGGAATAACTTGGTTTTAGGAATTGGATGCATGAGTGGAACTCATACTTGGTTATGGAGGCTAGCAAAAGACTGGGAGCGACCAACTAAGAGAGCAACAATGGCCATAATCATGCAGAGCGACAAAACATCATTAATCAAAGCATAAAGTGATACTACAAGTTCAAAACTAAAGGATCATAAAGCCTATGGTGACTTGAGATAGTCACAACATGGTGTGAGCATGTGCCAAGTCAACCCAAATAAAGCATCAAAGGAGAATACCACTATACTATGCTTTAATATGCTAAAACAACGCATGATTCATCCAAGGCACATTAAGCAATCTCAATTGTTTACAACAAGTCATGCTACAGAAAAGAATACTAAGCATAAAGCCAAAACAATATCAAGCATGGCATGACAAAGCATAGGTCATAGTCAAAAACGAGATCTTTTTACCACATAAGCATGAACATTCCTACTCTTTTCCAAACCAAACCAAACTATTTGCAAACCAATGTATGAAAGAGGGGGTCTAACCAATTTATTCATAAAACTAAGCAAACCAAAGAAACGAAAAACCAAAACAAAAACGAAGAAGAAGACGCTCCAAGAACAACACAACTATGCATGGAACAATAAAAATGAAGCGTCTGGAAGAAACCTGGGATTTTTATTGATGAAGAAGGGGATGCCTTGGGCATCCCCAAGCTTTGACGCTTGTACTTTTTTGATATTTCTTGGGGTAACACACGTGGCATCCCCAAGCTTGAGCTTTAGTCCATCCCTCATCTCATTACTCATTCCTTCCATACACCTGAATTTTTTCCTTCATACAAAACTTCACACAATCTTTATTAGCAACATTAGTGCACTCAAGATAAAAGGTCTTAAGGTTCAGTTATAACACCAAATAAACTTCCATTAGAACACTAGCTACTGTATCACTTCCCTCAAAAAGCTCAATTCCCCAAAAGAACTCAAAAAGGAACCAACAAGAAGCAAATGCAGAAAATGACAGAAATCTGTCAAAATAGACCAGCAGGTAAATACAAATTTTTTTCGAAGACCTTCTGTTGCTCAAATCAAAAAGTGTTGAACTAACGAAAGTTAGATAACAACCTGGGGCAGAAGCAAAAAATTCACACCTCAAAAATACGTTCAGAGATTGTACACGAATTTTTACGGTGAAGCACAGAAATCTGTTTCGGGACATCAACTTTCCCAATCATTACTTCTCTCTCATTAGAGGTTACCCTTGGCACAAAAAGCAAAAAAAAAAGGATAAGGAGAGGCTATTACTGAAGTAATAACTTCCAAGACTCATCTAAAACTTTTGGGTTATCTCCCAATAAGTACTTTTCTTTAACGCCTTTAAGTTAGGCATAAGAAGCAAGAAAGAATCAAGTGTTCTCAAATGAAGAAGCATTAAGACCAAATTTCTTGCCCTTACCTCTCTTACTTTTGTTCTTAACCTTGGGAAAAATATGATTGTTTGGTGGAGAAGAAAGGTGCATGGTCCCCTTTCCCACATCTATTATTGCTCCAAGGAGTTTTAATAGGGACCTTCCAAGTGTAATTTGTCCTTTTCCTGCATATTCAATAACAAGATAATCAGTAGAAATCATTTTCCCAAGGATCTTTGTAAGCACTCCTTCAGCTATTCCAATCGGTAATATGGTAGCATTATTAGCAAGAGATATTTCTTTTCCTCCTTCAGTAAGCCCCCGGAGATTCAAAGATTCATAAATATCTTTGGGCATAAGACAAAATTCAGACATGATATCACAGCAGGCTTGAAAAGTTTCAGTGTTTATCTCAACCTTTACTGTAGGGAGCCACTTTGATGGTTCACAATTTATTGGAACATAATTGTGATGCTCCCTAAGCGTATTATAGCAATCTTTTAAGCTAGTAGTGCTAGTCTCAAGAGTGTTCAATCTAGCAAATATTCTTGCGAAGGAAATATCAGTTTGGCTAGGCAAGTTGTAAGTGAGGATCAATTTCTTTATAGCATTTATAGCATCATCCTCATTACATTGGAGGAAATCTCCTCCCACAACAACATCTAAAGCATATCTATAGCAAAGAACAATTCCAAGGTAAAAACTGCTAAGGAACAAGCTTTCAGTCATTTTAGGCTCTGTTTTTTCATGTAGATCAGAGATTCTAGACCAAGCTTCCTTAAAACTTTCCTCAATTCCTTGTTTAAAAGTGAAAATCATTTGCTCGGGTGACATAGTGATTGGAGCAAGGCTAGACATAGTGGCAACTTAAGAAAGGAACTAATTTTTTTGTGTTTTTGAAATAAGAAAGCAAACTAGTGAAACTATTTTTTTTGTGTTTTTGATAAGGAAACAAGCAAACAAAGCAAAAAGAAACTAAGCAAAACAAAATAACAAAGTAAAGAGATTGGTTATGAGGGACTCCCCTTGTGAAGATGTCCTTGACTCCCCGGCAACGGCGCCAGAAAAATGCTTGATGGCTCAGTGTACGGCGCCAGAAAAGTGCTGGTGCGGTGTTGATGTAGAGCTCGTTGGGAACCCCAAGAGGAAGGTATGATGAGCACAACAACAAGTTTCCCTCAGTTATGAAACCAAGGTTTAATCGAACCAGTAGGAGCAAGGAAACACCCCAAAGGTGTTGCTAGCTGAGCCTTGGCAGGGCGCACTACCAATGCTAGTAGCAACATGGAGACATGCACAACACAACCACAGAACTTTGTCCCCAACTTGCGATGAGGTTGTCAATCTCACCGTGTTTTGCAGAAAACAAAGGATTAAATGTATCGAATGGAAGGAAGTAATAGTTTGCAGAAAGTAAACACAAAGCAGTAAACAGTTTATAGATTGTATGTAAAGAAAAGGACCGGGATCCATAGTTCACTAGAGGTGGCTCTCCTTAAGATAGATAACATGCTGGGTGAACAAATTACAGCGGGGCAATTGACAAACATCGAGAAAGCAATACATGCATATACTAATTATCTTGACTCCTTTGAGACTTGATTGGGCAGTACAACATTATACATAGACCGCCATCCTACTTCATCTATGACTAATAATCCACCTTCAGGTTATCATCCGAACCCCCTCCAGTATTAAGTTGCAAGCAACAGATTATTGCTTTACGAACTGCGTGTAAAGTAAACAATACGATTGTTCTATGAACAAAGGATTGTTGTTTTCTCCCTAGTAGCAACAACACATCTAGTACCTTAGAGATTTCTGTCACTTCCCCAGATTCCGAGAATATTCATTTTCTGACTTTCCTGGAACCAAAAACAGCAGAAAACAGGCAGCTGGCACTGTGGCTCTTGTTAATAGGTTAGTCCAAGAAATCATATGAACAATACTCCAAAGTTGGAACAAAACACAAGAAATTGGAGAAAACCAAGCATGGAACATCAAAAATTATAGATACATTTGTAATGTATCAACATCCCCAAGCTTAACTCCTTCTCGTCCTCGAGTAGGTAAGTGATAAAAAGAAAGAACGAATTTTTGAGGTGACATACACCATCAGAGACTTGATCAAAGTATTTGTAAAACATTCAAAGCTGGGATCATAGTACTTCAATCATAACATGAAAGACAAAGTTCTAGTAATAAGCAAAGAAACTATGATGCAACATGAAAAGGCACAAACAAAAGATTCATGAATAACAATGCTTTGCAAGACGTTTGTTTGTTTCACATAAATAAAACATCGCATAAAAGTATTCAGCTTGTCCCTCAATAGAGTAGCAAATATAAATGCATAGGACACCTTCAAAGTTCATAAGAGTGACTGGATACAATAGTTTAAAACAAGCAATATCAAAGTATGCATCAATCAACTAGTCTTGGGACAATGTACATAGAACTAAGAATGGCCACTATGCTCTCAAAATAGGTGCATAAAGATAGAAGGTGGAGACCTAATATAATGGTGGAAGAAAGGCTTTCATAGAAGGAAGTAGGGATTCAAGTCTCATAAAGAGCTTCCAAAAATTATGGTACTTATAGCTTTCAGCTCTCATTGCCCCTATCATAAGCATCTTGAAGTGATTAAGGTTAAAGTGAACAAACTATGGGGTACATGCTTGACGAAGTATAAGTCAGAAATCTCATGTCCCTTGTATACGAGGGACGCTCCTCATGCTACTCAAGTTTAGTCACCGGTAAGTTCTTGTCATCGTAAGTACATATGTATCATAGAGAACCGCCAACGGGGTACCCCTTGCCCGATGATATGGAAGAATCCCCATATCAAAATGTTAAGGCAAGCAGACAACGAGCATCTCAGCAATCTTCTTATTTACCATGGGAATATGGTGCTTTTTTCTCTCTTTCCTCTTTTCATAGTATCTCTTTTTTTTCTCTTTTCTCTTTTTTCTCAATATAGGACTCTTTTTTATAACAATGCTTCATAGACATTACATTATAGTTACGCTGCAGGTTTCCACCATGTCAGCATGGATTAGACCAGCGGCCCAGGCGTTTCTCTAACACATATACATAACTCTATGTACTTACAAGCTCCCCTTTCATTTCACATCGACGACATCCATATACAAAAGAGCATGATATCAACTAGGTACAAGTACCAAGTGCAATGTTGAAAGCGTTCCCCATGAAAGCATGGTTCTGCTAAATGCGGACAAATAAGTGCAAGCATATACAACATAGAAGACACAATGGTTCAAGTTTATTAAGGGAAAGAAAAGTAAAGTGTGCCATCAAGTTTGTGAGAGCTTTAATCACTAGTTTTGTCATAACAAGTTTAATTTGGAAGGTAAACAAAAGCATGAATATACATGGAATAGCATAATATAGTAGGTAGGTATGGTGGACTCTTTGGAATAACTTGGTTTAGGGAGTTGGATGCATGAGTGGAACTCATACTTTGTTGTGAAGGCTAGCAAAAGACTAGGAGCGACCAACTAAGAGAGCAATAATGGCCATAACCATGCAAAGCGACAAAACAGCATTGATCAAAGCATAAAGTGATACTACAAGTTGAAAACTAAAGGATCATAAAAGCTATGGTGACTTGAGATAGTCGTAACATGGTGTGAGCATGCGCCAAGTCAACCCAAATAAAGCATCAAAGGAGAATACCACTATACTATGCTTTAATATGCTAAAACAACGCATAATTCATCCAAGGCACATTAAGCAATCTCAATTGTTTATAACAAGTCATGCTACAACAAACAATACTAAGCATAAAGCTAGAACAATATCAAGCATGGCATAACAAAGCATAGGCCATAGTCAAAAACGAGCTCTTTTTACCACATAAGCATGAACTTTCCTACTCTTTTCCAAACCAAACCAAACTATTTGCAAACCAATGTATGAAAGAGGGGGTCCCACCAATTTATTCAGCAAACTAAGCAAACCAAGCAAACGAAAAACCAAAACAAAAACGAAAAAGAAGACGCTCCAAGAAAAACACAACTGTGCATGAAACAATAAAATGAAGCGTTTATAAGAAACCTGGTTTTTTATTGATGAAGAAGGGGATGCCTTGGGCATCCCCAAGCTTTGACGCTTGTACTTCTTGGATATTTCTTGGGGTGACACGCATGGCATCCCCAAGCTTGAGCTTTAGTCCATATTTCATCTCATTACTCATTCCTTCCATACACCTGAAATTTTCCTTCATACAAAACTTCACACAATCTTTATTAGCAACATTAGTGCACTCAAGAGAAAAGGTCTTAAGGTTAAGTTCTAACACCAAATAAACTTACATTAGAATACTATCTACTGCAGCACTTCCCTCAAAAAGCTCAATTCCCCAAAAGAACTCAAAAAGGAACCAACAAGAAGTAAATGCAGAAAATGGCAGAAATTTGTCAAAACAGACCAGCAGGTAAAGACGAATTTTTTCAAAGACCTTCTGTTGCTCAAATAAAAAGTATTGAACTAACGAAAGTTAGATAACAACCTGGGGCAGAAGCACAAAAATTCACGCCTCAAAAAGACGTTCAGAGATGTTACACCAATTTTTACGGTGAAGCACAAAATTCTGTTTCGGGACAGCAACTTTCCCAATCATTACTTCTCTCTCATTAGAGGTTACTCTTGGCACAAAAAGCAAATAAAAAGGATAAGGAGAGGTTATTACAGAGGTAATAACTTCCAAGACTCATCTAAAACTTTTGGGTTATCTCCCAATAAGTTCTTTTCTTTAACGCCTTTAAGTTAGGCATAAGAAGCAAGAAAGAATCAAGTGTTCTCAAATGAAGAAGCATTAAGACCAAATTTCTTGCCCTTACCTCTCTTACTTTTATTATTAACCTTGGGGAAAATGTGATTGTTTGGTGGATAAGAAAGGTGCATGGTCCCTTTTCCCACATCTATTATTGCTCCAAGGAGTTCTAATAGGGACCTTCCAAGTGTAATTTGTCCTTTACCTACACATTCAATAACAAGATAGTCAATAGAAATCGTTTTCCCAAGGATCTTTGTAAACACTCCTTCAGCTATTCCAAGAGGTAATATGGTAGTATTATTAGCAAGAGATATTTTTTTCCTCCTTCAGTAAGCCCCCAAGTATTTAGAGATTTATAAATATCTTTGGGCATAAGACAAAATTCAGACATGATATCATAGCGAGCTTGAAAAGTTTCAGTGTTTATCTCAATCTTTACTGTAGGGAGCCAGTTTGATGGTTCAGAATTTATTGGAACATAATTGTGATGCTCCCTAAGCGTATTATTGCAATCTTTTAAGCTAGTAGTGCTAGTCTCAAGAGTGTTCAACCTAGCAAATATTTTGGCGAAAGAAATATCAGTTTGGCTAGGAAAGTTGTAAGTGAGGATCAATTTCTTTATAGCATTAACAGCATCATCCTCATTACATTGGAGGAAATCTCCTCCCACAACCGCATCTAAAGAATATCTATAGCAAAGAGCAATCCCAAGGTAAAAACTGCTAAGGAACAAGCTTTGAGTCATTTTAGGCTCAGTTTTTTCATGTAGATCAGAGATTCTAGACCCAGCTTCCTTAAAACTTTCCTCAATTCCTTATTTAAAAGTGAAAATCATTTGCTCAGGTGACATAGTGATTGGAGCAAGGCTAGACATAGTGTCAACTCAAGATAGGAACTAATTTTTTGTGTGTTTTTGAATAAAGAAAGCAAACAAGTAAAACTATTTTTTTTGTGTTTTTGAATAACAAAACAAGCAAACAAAGCAAAAAGAAACTAAGCAAAACAAAAATAACAAAGTAAAGAGATTGGTTATGAGGGACTCCCCTTGTGAAGATGTCCTTGACTCCCCGGCAATGGCGCCAGAAAAATGCTTGATAGCTCAATGCACGGCGCCCAGAAAAGTGCTGGTCCGTGGTTGATGTAGAGCTCGTTGGGAAACCCAAGAGGAAGGTATGATGAGCACAGCAGCAAGTTTCCCTCAGTTATGAAACCAAGGTTTAATCGAACCAGTATGACCAAGGAAACACCCCAAAGGTGTTGCTAGCTGAGCCTTGGCAGGGCGCACTACCGGTGCTAGTAGCAACGTGGAGACCTGCACAACACAACCACAGAACTTTGTCCCCAACTTGCGATGAGGTTGTCAATCTCACCGTGTTTTGCTGAAAACAAAGGATTAAACGTATCGAATGGAAAGAAGTAAAAGTTTGCAGAAAGTAAACACAAAGAAGTAAATAGTTTGTAGATTGAATGTAAAGAAAGAGGACTGGGATCCATAGTTCACTAGAGGTGGCCCTCCTTAAGATAGATAACATGCTGGGTGAACAAATTACAGTGGGGCAATTGACAAACATCGAGAAAGCAATACATGCATATACTAATCATCTTGACTCCTTTGAGACTTGATTGGGCATTACAACATTATACATAGACCGCCATCCAACTACATCTATGACTAATAATCCACCTTCAGGTTATCATCCGAACCCCCTCTAGTATTAAGTTGCAAGCAATAGATTATTGCTTTATGAATTGCGTGTAAAGTAAACAATACGATTGTTCTATGAACAAAGGATTGTTGTTTTCTCCCTAGTAGCAACAACACATCTAGTACCTTAGAGATTTCCGTCACTTCCCCAGATTACCTGAGGCATGAACCCACTATCGAGCATAAATACTAACTCTTGGAGTTGCTAGCATCTACTTGGCCAAGATAGCTACTAACAACGGAAAGCATGCAAGATCACAAATAACAAAGACATGATAGAATCAATAATCAATCTGAAATAGCATCTCAATATCCATCGGATCCTCGCAAACACAACATGCAGAATTACAAATAGATGATCTTGATCATGAACGGAGCTCACAAGATCTAGACATGAAAGCACAAAGGAGGAGAACCAGCCATCTAGCCACTACATGGATCCGTAGTCCAAGGATGAACTACTCACGCATCACACCGGAGGCTTGCATGGTGATGAAGAAGGCCTCCAGGGTGAATTCCCCTCTCCGGCAGGTTGCCGAGAAGAGCTTCAGATCCCTCCCGATCTAGGGATGGAGATGACGGTGGCTATAGACTCTTTCGTGGATTTTTGATCGGGCACTTAGGGTTTACGTCCCGAGGGCATCTTATAGTCGGAAGGGGAGGCCGAGGGGGTGCCAGGACTGGCCTCACCATCCCCTGGCGTGGGCCAGGCCTAGCCGCGCAGCCAGGTGGTGTGGTGGCCCCCTGGCCCCTCTTGTCTCATACTCTGGCATCTGATGACTTCCGGAAAAATAGGCACTTTGGCTTTTCTCCCTTCCAATTCCAAGAATATTCATTTTCTGACTTTCCTGGAACCAAAAACAGCAGAAAACAGGCAGCTAGCACTGTGGCTCTTGTTAATAGGTTAGTCCAAGAAATCATATGAAAAGTACTCCAAAGTTGGAACAAAACACAAGAAAGTGGATAAAACCAAGCATGGAACATCAAAAATTATAGAGACATTTGCAATGTATCAGTACCTTTTTCCTCTTTCCCTAACAATTATGTTTCTTTTTGCCCAAATTGGTAGCAAATCTAGAGCAGCATCTCTCTTGGATTATTCCTTCCCTTTTGGCCCTCTTTTTGGCCCGATCTGGTAGCAAATCTAGAATAGCAAATCCCACCAGGAAAAATACATACATTCATAAAACAAAACAAATGTAGATATAGTTGTCCGCAACTAAATAGGATATAGTGATAGAAAGTAGGTGGCTTAACGAGGTTCGATACATTCGCTGCTCAGTAGCCATCACACGCAATATACAAAATCAAAAGAAGCTGCTTAGTAGCAGCAGCAGACACGTTCAACCCCTCCTTGCCTATGCCTGTGCCTCCGCCTCCTTCCTCTGGCGCTTCCTCCACTTCTTGTTGCCCAGTCCCTTGATCTTGGGGGCCTTGGGCTTGATCGGAGGCATGCGACTCTCTTCGATGGCCACCCGCTGGAGGTTGCGGAGGTGAATGCCGAGTGCCTGGTGTTCACCGATGTAGGCGTTAACGTTCACGGTCTGGCCGACTTTGGGGGTGCCGGAGCTCGCACCATCTACATGCATCATGAAGCAGTTGAAGTTTGTGCCAGCGAGTCTCGTCCTATAGAAGGGGAAATTGTAGACGCCGCCAGCAAAGAAGGTGTCGTACTAGCCAGCCCGCAGCCACCTCAGCACCTGACGAGTCTTGGTGTGCCTGGACTCATCATCGCTATAGACGTCACAGTCGGACACCTATTCGAAAAAGGGAGGATTAGATGTTATAAGAAGATCGAGCAATCAAAATGCAAACAACCGAACCCTAATAATCAAGATCTAGCATCCAACGATGGGAACGAGAGAAGAACCGGGGACGAGGATCAAACCCTAGTTACCTCCGACCATGGGTCATCGATGCCAGTGTCGTAGGGGTTCACTGGAGCGATGTACTCCTCTGGATCATAGGGGTCCTAGAAGAGCTAAATCTGCCCGTGACTAGCGAGGGCCTCCTCACCGGCGGCTATGTCGGTAGCGGGAACAGGGGCCTGGAAGGGGACAGCGGCTGCCATCGATGCCTCGACGGGGGCCTAGACAAGGACGACGGCTGCTTTCAACGCCTCGAGGGGGTCCGAGATGGATACGGGGGCCTCTTCATCGGTGGCCTTGGGGGCGACGATGGACACCACATCCTCCTTCACCATCGCCGGCATGGTTGGGGTTTTCTCGGGAGTTTGCAGAAGGTGATGGGATAGTGGAGAGGGTTGCATGAGCAGAGTGAGCGAGAGTGACAGTGGGTAGGTGGAGAGGGGGAGGGAGAGGGGCTCTATAGTTAAGGTGAAGGGAAGGGACGTTTCGTTGCACCACTGTGCACCGCGTCGCGTAGGCTACTACACCGCGACACGCGCACGGTACGTCACATTTTTTCCTGGCCATGCATGGTAGTTCTGTATTTAGCCGCATGCAAAGGGCGTAGACACAATTTCTAAGTACGAAGGTTGGCACAGCCATAAAATTCGCGATAATTAAAAGGGGAAGTGTAGAGGAGAAGGTGGTTGGCTGTACGGCGAGATTTGTGGGGTTGTGCTAGATCGGGTAGAGGGAAGTGTGGACGAGTGCGAACAACTCAATGAAGGCGGAGACATTAGGTATCCTCGAGGGGCCCCCTCCTCGAGACCCATTTCTCGGCTCTTTGGCCTCCGGCTGATGCGTGGAAGTTTCTTGCGGTAGGGCCCAGTTGGAAGTGAGATTAAGAGCGCGCTGCACAAAAATGGGATATGTCTTATTAAAATCAAGTGGCAATAAATTGCAGCTGCCCGTCAATGACCATGCACTCGATGACCCCGTTGCCCTTTGCATGTGTTGTGGCATAGTAGCAGTAGTAGGCTTATCAGACGTGATTAAACATGACATGACCACTCGACAACTTTTTCCATGGACGGCTCCGTGTTCCTTCTTGTAGAAGTCTCGCTGAGAGAGACGTCTGTGCTATCTCATGCTATTTTGTGAAGGGCACACCATGTGCAATGATCCGCGTTGGATCACAGAGGATCAACGGTTGGTGCGCATGATCCACGTGACAACTATGACAACCAATCAGGGCGTAGCAGACAAACAGAGTGAGCACATGTTTGGGCTTCTACAAGAGAGAGAGGGCAAAACTGAGTAGTATCAAAAAACCAAGGGCAAAACTGAGTAGTATAAAAATGGAAAGTGAGTGTCTTATACAATGAAATACATCTTGGCATACATCAAATTATGCCAAGATGGATCCACTATAGTCATTGGATGTGTGTTCTTTTCCAAAACCACATGGATCCACTAGATGTCATTGCATGTGTGTTCTTTTCATAAACCACATGGATCCCCTAGAGTCATAGGATGTGTGTTCTTTTCCAAACTACATGGATACACTAGATGTCACTGCATGTTTGTTCTTTTCATAAACCACATGGATCCACTAGATTTCTTGGACGTGTGTTTGTGTGTCAGTGTGCATCATTGTGGTTTTGTAAAAGAACACATGCAACGATGCCACTCCAGCATGTGGTGTCCAACCATGTCCAGGAACCCTAACAGCATTCTGGGATTCTATTGCAGCATGCATTCTACCACCAGTTTGAAAGATGATGCATCATCACACCACTTGGATGTGTTTGTGTGTGTCAGTGTGCATCATTGTGGTTTTGGAAAAGAACACATGCAATGATGCCACTCTAGCATGTATGTTCTTTTCATAAACCACATGGATCCACTAGATGTTATTGCATGTGTGTTCTTTTCCTAAACCACATGGATCCACTAGAGTCATTGCATGTGTGTTCTTTTCATAAACCACACACTACAAGAAAAGTTTCCTTCCGTAATGACTTGGCCTGACTGTCTTAGTAGAAGGCGCGTCTTCCACGACGAATTTCTCGGCTCGGCCATGGCCGATGGAAAACTTTTTTTTCCAGTTTTGTGGCCCTCTACTATGACGGAACCGCTAAAAACATGGAGGAAGCTCGGCTGGCGCGTGTCAGAAGCAAGATTTTCATTTCCTCGCACGATGTTGACTCGCCAAAGTTGATAGCGTTACTCAATGCATCTACTGTTTAATCTGGCTGCTGGGACCCACACGTCATCCTCTCATTAGAATAAACGTGTGTATGATGGAATATTTTCCTTCACTCATGCTACGTAGCCTGTTCCAAAGTTGATAGCGCTGCTCGATGCATCTACCGTTTAATCAACCTCCTAGGCCCCACATGTCATCCACTCATTAGAATAAACGTGTGTATGATGGATTTTTTTCCCTCGCTCGTGCCTTCGTGTTCTGAACTTGATAGCGTTGCTCGCTGCATCATCCATTTATTTAGGCTGGTGGGTCCCCTATGTCAGCCTCACATTACAAGAATAGTGGGTATGATGGAATTTTTTTCTTCTCTAGCTCTACCATGTCCGAACTAGATAGTGTTGCTCGATGAATCTACCGTTTTCTCACACTACTAGGTCCCCCATTTCAGCCTCTCATTATAAGAAGTGTGTTGATGTCTACGCACTTCTATTCTTGTAGACAGTTGTTGGGCCTCCAAGTGTAGAGGTTTGTCGAACAGCAGCAAGTTTTCCCTTAAGTGGATCACCCAAGGTTTATCGAACTCAGGGAGGAAGTGGTCAAAGGTATCCCCTCTCAAGCAACCCTGCAATAAAGATACAAGAAGTCTCTTGTGTCCCCAACACACCTAATACACTTGTCAGGTGTATAGGTGCACTAGTTCGGCGAAGAGATAGTAAAATACAAGTGGTATGGATATAAGACAACGGTGCCAGAAAATAGCTTGATGGCGTGAAGAGACTAAAGGCAAACTGAAATAAAGATGGAAGCAAGCAAACATGTAATAGATTTAATAGCAAACGGTGTTTCAGTGCTTAGAAACAAGGCCTAGGGATCATACTTTCACTAGTGCACACTCTCATATAAATATATTCTTGTTCATGATACCACGCCGAACTACTCTCTGGTTGGACACTCTAATCCATGGTAGGGCTATAACAACACACCTCAAAGTAAGCCTTTCCCATCTAGATAACCCCACACTGTCACCTTGAGCACTAGATGGTTCAAACAAACACCACAATTTCGTAAAGACATCCAACTCCAAATATAACTCATAACAAGTATTTGTAATCTCTAGCCTAAGTGCCACCATGGTGTGCACACTATCAACTTCACACACATGGGGAGAGCAGAGATCTATTAAAGCACTTGAGTAGCAAGGTAGATCTATAGATTACAAGCTCATGATCTCAATAAGATCATGCATAGAGAGAGAGATGAACACATAGCTACCAGTAGAACCACTACAAGGAATCTGGCCTTCTATGACCCTCCATTTTTGTCACAGAATCGTCACAGTAGTCCATCTATGACGATTCTATGACAAAAATGAGATCGTCGAAAGCTGAGCGTCGCAAATGGACTATAACGACAATTTTTGTGAAATCGTCATAACCGTCTATGACAATATTGGATCGGCATAACCTCTGTGACGATTCAATATCGTCACTAGCCATCTAGACAGGCCAGGTCAGATCCTACGTGGCCGATCCGATGTGGCAAAACTATAAAGAATTGAGACCGTGGTAATGCAAATTTAGCCCATTCCGGTTTGGTTGCTTATATGGGCCAAGCCCATTAATTCAGCCTTTACTCTTCTAGGCCATGGACTTTTTGAGATCCATTATTAGGGGGCCTTGGTCCTTTCCACGTCCATGAATTTTCTATTTTCAACCTTTTTTATCCAGAATCTTGTGGGCCGTGGCCTTATTACAAAAGTATTATTTGGTCCGGTGTAAAATACAGATATTTCCTTTTAATAGTGCAATACTATTTGGGCCTAGGCCTCTTTAGGTTTAGCTGCCCAATTATATAGATCAAACACATATATTAAATAAGGTAATTTTCCCAATAAATATACAATGAAACACGTTCACAAGTTGATAGAATCTAAATAACAGAATAAATCTGACTCCATTTGAATGACAAGACACCATGACAAAGCCAGGTTCATAGCTTCACACACAACAATATTATTACATAAATGTATCTCCCAGTAACAAGTCTCTACATCGAGTAAAAGTATGTCCAGCAAGCTGACACCATGTAACTTCCTCCGAAGGACATTCTTCCTTGCAATGCTAGTGTTGCATTTGTTTCAAACATCATACAAATAAACAAACAAATATCAGGCAATACTTTAGTAATTGACATTGATAATGGACAAAAGAGGGACCAAAGATATCAAATTCGAGAATCCAGTCCATCCTTCAATCTATCAACTCAAAACAAAAGCCCTTAACAAGCTCATGCACATAATTCATGGATTGTGGCATAAGATAGCATAGCTACAGAGATCCAAGTATGTTCAACAAAAAGTAAACATACCAGCCAAGGAACAATGTGCATATCAAACTAATGCTATGAACCTCCAGTAGAAGCATGAAAAAAATTGATCAATGGTTCTCGCACATAAATTGCATTGACTTTAACCTGAGCTCAACAACCTCTAGCATAATTTCTGAAGCAATTAGGCTGGATTTTCTATATATTTTACATGTTACAAACACACATGATGCTTGAGAGACGGAACAGATAGAGCGCATATAGGAGATGGAAATCGGAACTCACTAGAGGGTTATCACAGCCGAGGCTGAACCGTCACGGGCTACTTGTGGTGCGCCGCCACCACACCAGAAGCCACGGGGGCGAGCAGTAAGATAGCCGCCCAGGGTACACAAGTTAAACACAAGGTCATGTCAATGTATAAGAATTTATAATAGGATTAAAATAGTGTAGCCTACATCAGCTAGCTCTACATACAACCATAAAGAAGCAAAATGCATTGTCCAGTTGGTTGCCACAACCAATACACACCTTATAAGAAAAAGACTATAAAGTAATGTGTACTATCATGGTGTTTTAGCCGTTGAAAGTAAAAGCCTCAGCTAAATGTTGCCATCAAACAAAGAAAGGCTATGGACATGACCCACACACTCCAGTTTTATTGGAAACCAAGTCAACATCAGGATTACAAATGTTGCGTGTATCCAAGTCAATATCAGGATTAAAACAATGTATAATAAACAAACTATTAGGATATGCAGGAAGTTTCAGTTCCAGTAAATGACATTATATATGACAGCCAACAGAAACACAGTTAGCTAGCTTGATTGACCTTGTTTCAAACAGCACTCAGAAACCTTTTGCATAGTGGATATCCTAGGTGAAATAATTCCCACAAGCTTCGTGCTGGTGCACTTAACATGAATCAGTACAAAGACTGCTACTCTAGTGTATGCTTAAATTACAGAACTACTACTAGAGCATACCATTCCCTTGCACAATTCACACGTATTGATTGATTGCCATCAGGCAAACATTTGCACTAGATTTCTAGGTCACCGAACTACTACTAGAAATAACAGCTTCCTAATACAAATGTTTGCCAGCGTAGTTATTTGCCAGCCGACGGGATCAACATTGCAAGATACTAGTAATAGAGTCACATGTCCCCCACAAATTGTTCCATTGAGAGCAAGCAGCAGGTTGGATGGTACCTAAAAGGCGGTCTCGAAGTACTCGCACGGCACGGTCTGGCAGCCCAAGTAGGCCTTCCTGGCGGCCGTACGCTGTATACTCCCGGGCACCCCTACGAATGATCGATCGAGTTGAATTGCGTCATAAGAATTGTTGATCATCATCATAACAGTAATCTTCTCTGAAGGGGAGAGGACAGAAGAAGAAGTAGACCTGGTATGCGACCTTGAGGCCATGCGTGTTGGTTTCCCCCATCAGATCCGCGCTCGTTAGCGGCCCTGCATTCTCCAAACAAACATACGCACACACATTCAATTACAGCGGCAGAAGCGAGAAGCAGCAAACAAATTACCCCGGGAAGGAAAGCTAGAGCGGGATGTTCCAGATTACAAGGCAGCGCGATGGCGGTGTCGCGAGAGGCCGGTACCGGCACGGGCACGCCATTGGGTCCGTCATCGTCGCCCGGTGTCTGTTGCGGCAAGGAGGCGGAGACGGAGACCACGATGCAGCGAGCCATCCGCCCACGTAGTCGTGGCCTGCATTGCGTCGCCTCTCCCATTGAGGAGTACATCTTGGACGTCGGCGCTGATCTATTGCAGGGGCTCGGAGGCGGGCGGAATTTGGTTGGAGGAGGTGGG
Organism: Avena sativa; assembly: GCA_916181665.1. Classification (NCBI taxonomy): domain Eukaryota; kingdom Viridiplantae; phylum Streptophyta; class Magnoliopsida; order Poales; family Poaceae; genus Avena; species Avena sativa. Next base: position 448,084,151 of record OV702295.1, on the reverse strand, counting down.
GATGGCGGAGGAGTTCGGCGTGCAACGGAGCGCAGCCACTGCCTTGGTCCCGAGCATGCTAGGGTTCGGGCACGGCAGCGCTGTTAGAGGTGCGGGATGGCGGTGTCCGCGATGGATATCAACGGCCAACACAAGGTGACGACGATGGCCTCCGATTGGGGGTGTGCTGGGTGGCGGCTCTACGACGCGAGCGCGAGAGGTGCGCTGTCTCGTTGGCGGAAGATGCAGATGCAGTGGGGGTTGGAAGGACAAGGCTCGATGGGATCTAGAGAGGATTGGGGCAGCGCTACGGCGGGTAGGAGCTGGTGGCATCTGGAAATTAGGGTTTCGGTCCTGGGCGTCTGGTGTCTATCTAGCATGGAGGACTGGATGTGTGCTTCGTGGCGTTGGATGGTGGGAGCTTAATGGTTCAGATCAAACCGAGACTGTCGATCCATGGGAGGCTGCTCCTGTGATTTCATTGGCTCTAGATGAAAAAATAAATTTCCATTTACTAAGTGCTAAAAAGGGTGTATTTTGGGAAGCATCTATCAAGAATATGTTGTAAAATTGTAACAGTATATTTTGTGAAAATATTAGATCACATTAAAGGAACAAATCACCAAATGGTTGCGTCTAGGATCTTTCCATCCATCCCTCGTGAAAAAGACAAATTCCTACCGAATCGGCAGGAAGTGGGTCCGATTTGAACCACGGGTACATGATATGATGATTGTGAGTTTTTGTGAAATCATTTTTAGATTCACAATATGCTATTTCTTCAGAGATCTAATGCAAGTTTAGCGAGGCTTAGCCCCTAGATAAGAACCTTCATGTGCATCGTTTTGACCATAGTTTGCAACGGGCATAAGAAATTCAAAAACTGTCCGAACAATGTAAATCCTTCACGTGGTGTCATATTATGTGACATATTTGCAAGGAAAAAATACCAAACTTGGTATATTGACTGCATTTCAAAAAACCTTATCAAAAATGAGCTATCATGTTTGAGGTTTCATGGCTTTCAAGCCAAACGACCAATGTTATGGCTAGAATCGCGAAATAGTTTTTTATAATGTGCCCATATTGTGGATGAATGTGCATATTGGGATGGCGAACAATGTTGTAGGAGGAAGTTTTTCTTTTTGTCGCATGGAAAAGTCATTTTCTATTTTCGGAGTGCCAAATTCAGGGCGTTTTGTGAAGCAACACCAAACGGCGAATACAAAATGCTACCACCCCATTTAAAAAAATACTAGACCCACCTTACATTAAAAATGTACCAACCGGGGATTCGCAAACCTTTCTGTTCACCCCTGGTGAAAAAGAGAAATGTCTACCGAATCGTTAGAAAGTGGGTCCGGTTTGAACTACATGTACATGATCTAATGCTCATGATTTTTTGCAAAAATCATTTTTAGACACACAATATGATGTTTCTTTAGAGATCCAATCCAAGTTTTAGCGAGGCTCGTCCCCTATCTTCATGCCCGTCGTTTTGGCTAGAGTTTGAAATAGGAAAATTTTGAAACGGACATAAGAAATTTAAAAACGGTCCGAACAATGTGAATCCTTCACGTGGTGTCATATTATGTAACATAGTTACAAGGAAAAATACCAAACTTGGTATATTGATTTCATCTCGAAAAAACCTTCTCAAAAATGACCCATCATGTTCGAGGTTTCATGGCTTTTGGGCCAAACAACCAATGTTATGGCAAGAATCATGGCATAGTTTGTGATAATGTTCCCATATTGTGCACGCATGTGCATCTTGGGATGGCGAACAATGTTGCAGGAGGAAGTTTTCCTTTTTGTCGCACGGAAAACACGTTTTTCATTTTCTGAGCGCCAAAAATGGGGCGTTTTATGAAGCAACCACCAAATGAAAGTTTGAAAATGCTACCATCCCAGTTTTCAAAAATACTATACCACCTTACATGGACAATGTCCCAACCAGGGATTTTAAAACCTTTTCGTCCACCCCTGGTGAAAAAAACAAATGTCTGCCGAATCGTTAGGAAGTGGGTCCGGTTTGAACTACAGGTACATGATCTAATGCTCATGATTTTTTGAAAAAAACATTTTTAGGCACACAATATGATGTTTCTTTAGAGATCCAATGCAAGTTTTAGCGAGGCTCGTCTCCTATCTTCATGCCCGTCGTTTTGGCCAGAGTTTGAAATAGGAAAATTTTGAAACGGACATAAGAAATTCAAAACGGTCCAAACAATGTGAATCCTTCGCGTGGCATCATGTTATGTGACATATTTGCAAGGAAAAATACCAAACTTGGTATATTGATTACATCTCGAAAAAACCTTTTCAAAAATGACCTATCATGTTCGAGGTTTCATGGCTTTCAAGCCAAACAACCAATGTTATGGCCAGAATCACGACTTAGTTTGTGATAATGTGCCTATATTGTGCACTCATGTGTATCTTGGGATGGCGAACAATGTTGCAGAAGGAAGTTTTCCTTTTCGTCGCATGGAAAAGCCATTTTCTATTTTCCGAGTGCCAAAATCAGGGCGTTTTGTGAAGCAACACCAAATGTTCAATTAAAAAATGCTACCACCCCATTTTTCAAAAATACTATACCACCTTAAATGAACAATGTCCCAACCGAGGATTTTAAAACCTTTTCGTCTACCCCTGGTGAAAAAGACAAATGTATGCCGAATCGTTAGGAAGTGGGTCCGGCTTGAACTACATGTACATGATCTAATGCTTGTGATTTTTTGCAAAAATCATTTTTAGGCACACAATATGATGTTTCTTTAGATATCCAATGCAAGTTTTAGCGAGGCTCGTCCCCTATCTTCATGCCCGTCGTTTTGGCTAGAGTTTGAAATAGGAAAATTTTGAAACGGACATAAGAAATTCAAAAACGGTCCGAACAATCTGAATCCTTCGCATGGTGTCATATTATGTGACATAGTTGCAAAGAAAAATACCAAACTTGGTATATTGATTGCATCTCGAAAAAACCATCTTAGAAATGACCTATCATGTTCGAGGTTTCATGGCTTTCAAGCCAAACGACCAATGTTATGGCCAGAATCACGACATAGTTTGTGATAATGTGCCTATATTGTGCACTCATGTGCATCTTGGGATGGCGAACAATGTTGCAGGAGGAAGTTTTCCTTTTCGTCCCACGGAAAAGCCATTTTCTATTTTTCGAGTGCCAAAATCGGGACGTTTTGTGAAGCAACCACCAAATGAAAGTTTCAAAATTCTACCATCCCATTTTTCAAAAATAATAGGCCAACTTACTTGGAGAAATGTTCCAACCGGGGTATCTTAAACCTTTTCATACACCCCTGATGAAAAATACCAATTCCTGCTGAATCGGTAGGAAGTGGGTCCGATTTGAACTACAGTTACATGATTTGATGCCCATTATTTTTTGAAAAATGATTTTTAGACTCACAATATCATGTTTCTTCAGAGATCCAATGCACGTTTAGCGAGGCTCAGCCCTGAGCTAAGAACCTTCATGCCCGTTGTTTTGACCATAGTTTGAAACGGGCATAAAAAAATTAAAAAACGGCCCGATCAATGCAAATCCTTTGCGTGGTGTCTTATTATGTGACGTAGTTTCAATAAAAAATACCAGACTTGGTAAATTGCAAGTGTCTCAAAAAAACCTTCTAAAAAATGACCTATCATGTTCGCGAGGGGATTAGGGTTTCAGGGAACTAGTAGGCCAAGCAGAGCTAGGATTTAGAGGCAGCGGGATTTGGTTCGATTGTGCGCCGGGATTCGAAAACATTTCCTTCCACCCCTGGTGGAAAAGATAAATGTCTGTCGAATCGATAGGAAGTGGGTTCAATTTGAACTACAGGTACATGATATGATGCTCATGATTTTTTATAAAAATCATTTTTAGGTTCAAAATATATTGTTTCATCATAGATCCACCGAAATTTTATAAAAATATAGAGATAAAAATAAATTATTTTGGACTTCATAAGAAAAATATTTTGAAACAGAAAAAAATAAAAAAACAATCGGCCCGGACCTAATATACAATGGGCAAGGTCAAACCGGCCCATGGAGACACCACCCCCCGGTTCCCTTCCCAGGCTGCTGGTCCATTCAGTGTAGAAAACTTGAAAGAAGAAAAGGGAGGAGAATAGGAGGTTTCGAGGCCCATGCCAACAAACAGTTTCTATGTTAAGAAAGAATGTGCACGGAAATATAACACGAAGTATTCTCTGTCTTTGTGGTTCTGTTGTGCGCCGCGAAATGAACCCGCGGGGTCTTGTGCTCGAACCCCATGTTCCAGAATTATTTTGCCATTTATCCATTAATAAGGAGATGCGGTGTCAACACCCAGATTTTTAATCCCAGATGCCCGTTACGCCATACCTCACAATCCCAGGATTACCATTTTTGCGAGACATAACGGATTGGATATCACAGTACATCATCCACTACAAACCATACATAAGGTTTTACACAAATAAGGATCTCATGATCCAGTCTCTAATACAACAAGCAGCGGAAATAAACGATAGCGTAGCGGTGGGGTCCATCTTCAGGGGCACAGGCAATGCTAACGAAGGCAGATAGTCCTAGTTATCATAGCCGTCCCGCTGACCATCATCTTGATAATCTCCTTCATAGTCTGGCCATGATAATAGCCAGGGACAAAAGCCATGAGTACTCTTTAAGTACTCGCAAACTACTACTAGCAAGGTATAATTCTAAGTTAAAGTACTAAATCTAAGTTAACTATCAAATTAAGTTTGAAACCTAAGCTGAGTTCAGAAGCGAGAAAGATAAAGTAAAGTTCTAGAATCACTTAAGTTGGGAAGCTATTATCATCAACACAACCCTGTTGTGGTCAAGTCAAAGTTCATTCATTCATTTCAAGTTATTTAGAAAACATCTGACAACGAAACAGTATGGCCATTCCAACTGTCCATAACCGCGGACGCGGCTATTCGAATAGTTTGACACTCTGCAGAGGTGGTACACTTTCACCACAAGATTCGATACATCTGTCAGGGATAACCCTGAATCATCATACTTAGTATGCAGATAATCAAACATAACCTTCCCTTTACACACCCTAGTACAAGCACCTCTCCTATGAGTATGGCCTCCCAACCATGAGCATCAGTCATCTTGGGCACTGCATAGGTGGACACCATTGAGAGGTAGCCTCAGCTCAAACCTCTCCCGTGAGGGAACTAATACTAATGCATATAATTTTCCAGCTAAGCCTTACCCAATTCAGGTAATGTGGTTGTATGGTAAATTTGGAATGGTATCGCATCTGAATCCAACCATCAGTTTTATAAAAAGGGTTAAGGCTCATGCCTCATCATTTTCATCATCATAAACCAGTTGTGTTTCTCAACACATGTCAAAACATCTCAATAGAATGACTCATCATTCCAAGGTTTTCACAATTCATTTTCACCAAGTGTTCCCATCTAAAGTGACTCAAGTTTTGATCTATTCTAAAATACTAAGTTAAGAGTGTTCACTAAGGTGGAAAGATGGGATCAATCTCATGCCATAGAATGACATCTAAAGGTTTCTAAGTAGGTCAAGTTTTATACTCTTTATGCTACCTTTAAAATTTAGTAAAGAACTTTGTATAACCTAAGAGGAGTAAAACTTGTCAATGAGACTTGGGGTACTAATAGTTAAAGGAGTGTGATCAAAGCATGCTTAAGGCATCTTTGCTAAACCATCTAGATTTATTCTAGCTTGCTAACAATAGCTTGCTAAAGTATGTTTTGCAAGGGTTAGCTTGCCACTAATAGCTTGCCTTGGTTAGTGAAGTGGTTGAAGTTTTCTTCTTGTTCTTCTTGGTAGAACTCCTCCTCCTCGAAAGCTTGGTCGGTACTAGCGTCTATAAATATATAGGGAGTAGACAATCACCAAACAATACTTAACTAGGCTAAGTAGCATTCTAAAAACACACAATTGATGATCTATTATCATCACAAGCATCACAAGTTTAATTCAATAGTTTCAACCTTTTTATTTTGGAAAAGTAATTTCTACTCATTGAAACATTAACTAAAATTTAATATTCACCACCAAAATATGGGATCATGTGGACCCATGTCCTCACCACATATTCTAACATGTGGGAATGAGATTTAAAGGTTGGATCAATATTACTTTGGTTTAAGTTTATTATTTAATGATTTAAAGTGACTAGAAATGCCTATATAGCATTATTTTGGTACTAGTCCAAAGTCACTGCATGTAAACCTTAATATTATTACATATTTAGATAGATATGATGAAATGTGATTTTTGAGAGTTGGAATCAACTCAAAATCTAACTTGGTTGATTTTATAAAAATGTTTCAAGTTGCAAAAGCTTCTGTCTCCTTATTTTTATTAGGAGAGATCTATAACTCTAATTGAATTAAATCCAACGGGCTTGGATAGATCATTTTAATACCTTTCAGACAAAATTGGTTTCATGCAATTTGGATTTCTAAAACTCTTTGAATTGATTTTCAAACTAGGGGACAACAACTAGATTTAACTAAAAAGGAAAAAACCAGATTTGAATCTGTGGGCTAACGCGGGAAAAGACTTGGGCCGGCTCAGTGGCGCTCCGTGGCGCAGGGCTCAGCTGACAGGGGGTCCCACTTGTCAGCGGCACTTAACACATGAAACGGTACGCGCGCTGTGGTCCGCGCGATTAGAAGCGTGATCAACGGCTGAGGGTCGTCATCGACGACGAACAGGTCGCCGGCGAGCTCGAACCCTAGCGGCTCGGTGGAGGTCTACTGGGGGCGTACCAGGGCTCCAACGGGGTCGGCGAGGTGGGCAAACAAAGTGGAAGACGACGGCGATGCGAGGCGTGGTCCCGGCGGAGCTTGGGATGGTCGCAATCAACGACACGCTTCTCCTCCAGAGGCGGTGGCTCCGGCTCCAATTTTGGCGAACTACTGCTCCACTTGCTCCAGCGAGAGGTGGGTGAGGTTCAGAGAGGTGAGGGGAGTGGAATGGTGTGGAGAAGAATGGCTGGGGAGGGCTCCTTTTATAGGCCCGACGGTGAGACCGAGCGGAATGGGTGGTCGACGATGGCGACATGGCTACGGAGATCTAGCGGCATGGCTGGGGATGGTGATCGATGGGCGGTCCCCTGGCGGTGCTCTAGGACTTAAATGCGGCCGTAGGGGTGGTGGTATGCGGTATGGGCGAGGTGGCGCTCTGAGAGGCAGAGGCGGCGGTGTTCACGGCGAGCGATGGCTGTTGGGCTTTGGGCGGCAAACGGGGGTGTCTGGGGTGTTCTCCAGGTCGAGGCGGAGCGGTGGGCGCGGGCTGCGGTCGAGCGGCGGCTTGTGCACGCGGGGACAGAGCATGCTCTACGGGTGGCATCGGCATGGTGCGGTGGCACTAGGCGCGGTTTCTCCTCGGTGGTCCACGGCAGCACTTGGCTCAGGCAAGGGACAGAGAGGGGCGATGAGGTGTTGGCTACCTCCTAGACATGGCGAGGGAAGGGGGAGTGGTCTGCTGCAGCGGGGCAAGGTTTGGCCGGCGAGTGGGTGCTCGGCATGGCATGACCTAGGGGTTAGGGACAAGGGACAGGGGTGCTAAGGGCATGGTTAGACCAAGAGGGGACAGAGAGGTTAAATGGAGATCAAATGGGGGCAAAACCCTGTGCAGAATAGTGAGCTAGGATTAGAGGTGGGATTAAGCATGCCAAGTGTTTGATGAAATGGCCGCAAGAGAAAAAGTTTTGAATTTTGACTTCAAAATTTTTGACTGATCTCCACTAGTGATAGGTAGTCTCTGGTTGCAAGGGTTTTGAAAATGGAGCTCAAATAGATGGCTTTTGAAATAGGGATGATCTATGCATATGCATTAGATTCAATTTTAAACTATCATTTAAAATAGCTAACATAATGTTTTTAGTAGATCAAAAGGTGGGTCTTGGTACCTCATTATGTGTACTAGCAAGGGGTGTAAAGATCAAGAATTGTTTCTGTTAAGAATTTAGTACTAGGAATAGCCAAAGTAGGCATAGAGTTAAATTTGTCAAAATGACCATTCCTTCTTTTTAATTCTTTTTGATTTGATTTTCTTTAGGAAAAGTTTGGGAATGATGTAGATGATGTTTAAATCACCTAAGAAACATTTTACAAGCATTGGATCAATCAATCATGGCAATTCAAACAACTCCTATTTTAAATGCACACATATATGAATGCTTTCATTTTAAATTTGGAAAAGTTTTTGTTAACTCCATTTTTGGATGATTTGATCATGAGAAGCTTGGATTAAAGTTTTGGGATGTTACAAACCTTCCCCCCTTAAAAAAAATCTCGTCCCGAGATTTACAAAGAAAACTAGGAACTAAAGAGATCTGGGAACTCTGTCCTAATGTAATCTTCTCGCTCCCAAGTAGCTTCCTCCTCGGTATGGTTGCTCCACTGAATCTTGAGAAACTTGATACTCCTGGTCCTGGTGGTTCTGTAGGCTTCCTCTAAGATACGGATGGTCACTTCCCGATAGGTCAGGTCATTGTTGATTTCCACAGCTCTATGATCGATGTTCTTGAAAACTTCAGTCTTGTCAGGCACTTCCAAGCATTTGCGAAGTAACGAGATATGGAACACATTGTGGATGGTTGACATCTCTTCAGGCAGTTCCAGTTGATACGATACTTCTCCTCGGCGGTTCAGAATCTTGAAAGGTCCGATATATCTGGGAGCTAACTTTCCCTTCAGGCTAAAGCGTTGAGTTCCCTTCAATGGTGAAACCTTGAGATATACGAAATCTCCGACATTGAAAGTCAGGTCTCTCCTTCTCTTGTCAGCATAGCTCTTCTGTCTGGATTGGGCGGTCTTGAGGTGCTCACGAACTTTGTGAACTTTCTCTTCTGCTTCTCGGAGAATGCCGTGTCCAAAGATCTGACTCTCTCCTACTTGTGACCAATTCAAAGGGGTACGACACTTTCTTCCATATAGGAATTCAAATGGTGCCATCTGCAAACTAGCTTGATAACTGTTGTTATATGAGAATTCTGTGAAAGGCAGGCAGTCTTCCCATTTTGATCCGTATTCCAGCACACAAGCTCTAAGCATATCCTCTAGGATCTGGTTGACTCTCTCAGTTTGTCCATCTGTTTGCGGGTGATACGCGGTGCTGAAGTTCAACTTGGTTCCTAAACCTTCCTGATCCTTCTGCCAAAATCTTGAGTAAACTGGGTTCCTCGATCTGATACAATGGTCTTGGGGGTTCCATGCAGACTAACAATTCTAGCAATGTACAACTCTGCTAGTTTTGCACTCTGGTAGGTTGTCTTGATTGGTATGAAGTGGGCTACCTTGGATAGTCTATCAACTATGACTCAGATTGAGTCATTCCCCCTACTATAAGTAGGTAAACCGGTGATAAAGTCCATTCCGACGGAATCCCATTTCCAATCCGGAATCTGCAATGGTTGCAATAGTCCTGCAGGTCTCTGATGCTCTTCTTTGACTCTTTGACAGATGTCACATTTGGCGATGTAGCTTCCGATCTCTCTCTTCATCTTGTGCCACCAAAATTGCTCTTTCAAATCCTGATACATCTTTGTTCCTCCGGGGTGGATAGAATAAAGAGTATCATGAGCTTCTTTCATGATAACCTCCTTCAACTCCAAATCTGCTGGTACACAGATACGTCCTTTGTACCACAGTACACCTTCTTCGTCTTCGGTGAATCCAGGTACTTTGCCTGTACCAATACGATGTTTGATTTGGCTAATCAAAGTGGGTTGAAGTTCAATGCTAGCTAGGAATCCTTCGCTAACTAACTCAGTCCTGAACTGCTCCAACTCCTCATACAAACTTGGTTGCTTCTCTTTGATCATGGTGTTCAGCCTACACGGCAATCTGCTAAGAGCATCTGCTACCACATTGGCTTTACCGGGGTGATAGTGAATGTCAAGGTCATAATCCTTGATTAAGTCTATCCATCTTATTTGCCTCATATTCAGCTCCTTCTGGGTGAAGATATACTTCAAGCTCTTATGGTCCGAGTAAATCTCACAACGATTACCCATCAAATAATGACGCCATGTCTTCAATGCTAGAACCACGGCTGCTAGCTCAAGATCATGGGTCGGATAGTTCTGCTCATGCTGCTTCAGTTGTCGAGACAGATACGCGATGACTTTGCCTTCTTGCATCAATACACATCCTAGACCAATCTTGGATGCATCACAATACACATCAAACGGCTTCTTGATGTCTGACATGATCAAAATTGGGGCTGATGTCAATCTCTTCTTTAGCTCCTGGAAACTGGATTCACACTTGTCTATCCATTCAAACTTCTTGTCCTTCTTCAACAATTGGGTCATTGGTCGGGCTATGCTCGAGAATCCTTCTACGAACTTGCGGTAATATCTCGCTAATCCGAGAAATGAACGAACTTGGGTTCGATTGGTTGGGGCTTCCCATTCTTCGACATCTTTGATCTTGGTGGAATCAACAGAGACTCCTCCGGCAGACACAATATGTCCTAGGAATCCTACTTCTTTCAGCCAAAACTCACACTTGCTGAACTTGGCATATAACTGATGCTCTCTCAGGGTTTCTAGGATGATTCTCAGATGTTGCTCATGCTCTTCTTCTGACTTGGAGTCGATAAACACAACTACAAACTTATCTAGGAAATTCATAAAGATCTTATTCATGAGATTCATGAAATAAGCAGGGGCATTGGTTAATCCAAAAGACATAACCGTATACTCGTATAAACCATAGCGAGTAGTAAAGGCGGTCTTCGGAATATCCGTTGCACGAATCTTAAGTTGGTGATAACCAGTCCTAAGATCAATCTTTGAGAATACCTGAGCTCCAATCAACTGATCAAATAGATCCTCTATCTTTGGCAAGGGGTACTTGTTCTTGATGGTGACATCATTCAGCTTTCTGTAATCTGTACACAGACGGTTGCCTCCATCTTTCTTGTCGACGAATAACACTGGTGATCTCCATGGCGATGCACTTGGCTGAATCAAGCCTATTGCTAACATGGCATCCAACTGCTTCTTCAGTTCTACTAACTCTGAGGGGTTCATGGTATAGGGTCTCTGGGCTATAGGTCCGGTTCCGGGGATTAGTTCGATAATGAACTCAATATCCCTATCCGGGGTAATACCTGGCAATTCATCTGGGAATACGTTAGGGTATTCATAGACTACTCTGACTTGGTCAATGGTAGGAAGGGCTACACTCTTGTTGCACTTGAATTGACGGGGTAAGGTTTTGGAGATATGCTCTACTGTTACTCCAGAACTACTGGTCATGGTGATGGCTTTCTTAGCACAGTCTATCAGTCCTTTATGCCTTGACATCCAGTCCATACCTAGTACTACTTCCAATCCTTTGGTTCCAAGTACAATTAGGTTGGCATAAAAATCTATCCCATGTATTCTGATAGCTACAGCTTTGCAAATTTTTCTAGCTTTTGTAGTTGAACCGGGGATTTGAACTATCATGACTTGCTTCAGGTTGGTTGGGAGAATCTTACTAGTGCATACAAATTCTTTGGTGACAAATGAATGCGATGCTCCAGAATCAAACAATACTCTTGCTAAAACTGAGTTGACAGAAAACATACCCAACACTACATCTGGCGCTTCCTGGGCTTCTTCTGCGTTCATGTGGAAGAGACGACCGTTGCGGTTGTGCGGGTTCCCTGGGGCAAATCTCCTTCCTGGTTGAACACGATGCTGCTGCTGAGCTGGGGCATTCACAGGGGAATTGGCGGCAGTCTTCTTGGGACACTCATTGGAGTAGTGACCCTTCACTCCACACTCAAAACAAGTGATCTGGGACTTGTCCTTGACTGCGACAGGTACAACATTGCTGCCAGTTCTGGGTGCAGTGTTGTTGTTGTTGTTGTTGCTCTTGGGAGGGGCACGGTTGAAGTTGTTGGCGTTGCCAGAGTTGTGATTGTTTCCTCCGGGCTTCACATTTCCTTCGCTACGGTTGGGGTAGCTTGGGCGAGAATTTGGGGGTCGGTTGTTCCTTGGTGCATATCCTGGTGAGGGGTTGGGATGGTATTTCTGGTGACTACTGGATCCAGACTGCTGCATCATACGATGCTTGCGGTTGTCGTTTGCCTGGTTAATCTTCCCTTCCATCTGAATGGCAGAGTCGACTAGCTCTTCGAGATCCTGGAAACGGATGTTGACGAGGACAGTCTGTATCTCATCATGCAGTCCGTTTAAGAATCTCTCTTTCTTCTTGGCCTCCGTGTTGATTTCATTCGGTGCATATCTGGCAAGTGACAAGAATTTGTCACGGTACTCTACCACAGTCATTCTTCCTTGCTTCAATTCGCGGAATTCATCTCTCATCCTGTTGACAAGACCTTGCGGCACGTGGGTGCGGCTGAACTTGACCTTGAATGCTTCCCAGGTCATCACCTGGCCATGGTTCATATTGCGGATGCTATTCCACCAAGCTCTTGCATCTCCCGCCAGATAGTGGGTGGCGAAGAGAACTTTCTCATTCTCATCAACTCCTGCAACTTCGAGGTTGTTTTCCATGGTCTGTAACCAGTCATCAGCATCTAATGGGTTCTCAGATTGGTTGAAGATTGGGGGATTGGTGTTCTGAAAGTTTTTGAGTTTAGATCCATGGTGATCCTGATTTCCATGTCCTTGGTTGTTGAGAGCCATTTGGGTGATCTGCTGTAATGTTGCTAAGTTGGCTTGACGCTCGGCCCTGCTTGCTTCACGGTCCGCGATGAGATTCTGCAAGATCTGCAACATTGGGTCCTGCAACGAGCTTTTCCCTCCTTGGTTTCCACGAGTCATCTGAAGATTGAGATAGATATAGGGGTAAGAGGGAAATTCTAAGGTTCATGGTTTTGGGTTTTCAAAGCTACAACTTTGAGTTAGACTCAGGTTTTTCAACTAACTTCATTTTCATTCATGCAAGCAAGCACACAATACAACACACACCACAACAAGCAAAAGGGGAAAAACAGATGGTTTGAAGAACCATTCTGCAAACTACGATACAATGAGATGATACATCTCATGCTACGACAGTGCTCTAGTGCATCTATTCATCGTCGATGAAGTCGGAGTCTTCATCATCAGTGTAGAAGTCCACAGCATCCTCTGCCAGAAAATCGTCATCATTGCTGAGGTAAGAATCCATATCTCCCTGGATGTCTTCACCCTCATCATCTTCTTCTTTGGCGGCAAGCTGAGCTTCCTGCTCCTTGACGGTCTTCTCGAGGTCGGCCACCTTCTTGCGAAGACGGGCGATGGTGCGATCCTTCTTTGCACGCTGGCGACGAAGAGACTGGTAATCTTGGACGAGTAGTGCGAAAGTCTGGGCCTTCTGGTCGGCAATGGCACGGTTCTGGTTGGCTAACTCTCTGGCATTGTCCAGTTCCTGCTGTCGGTCATGAAGCAAGAATTCAAGGTTCTCCACTTGACGCCTCAACTTTGGGTGACTTGGCATTTCCATCGGCATTCCCATGAAGTCACGTCTTGCATAGTGGGTGACATGGGTATGCCCAATAGGCACTCGACTACAGCCTACCTGGTGCGGCTCGACGGAAGGCCCACTTGACGAATTGCCAAGGTACATGACGCCTATGACGGTTCGACTGATACGAAGCCTACAGGACACAGACTCCTGGCATAACAAGACAAGGAAAGTACAAGACTAGACTAGATACGAACTCTGACTTGTAAACCAACTCGTATTGGTACCTGAGACCTAGCCTCCCCATATATAAAGGCTAGGAGGGTCCAACGAGAAGGCATCCTCTCCCCCAACAGGAAATCTCTCAATTGCGACTCCCACAATAGACAATAGATCTAGACGCTGCAATAGACAATAGATAGATCTACGATCTCTCATACGCTAGATCCAATCTGCACGACACCGCCATCAGTGACCTTGTAATCCTTCAGATCATCATCAATCAAGAGCAGACAAGCAGGAGTAGGGTCCTCTACGAGGCCTGAACCTGGGTAAACCTCGTGTCACCTGTGTGCTTGTTTGCTAGCCGATCGAGACTTCCAGCACTCTCTCCTTCTCCAAAACCCAAGTCCATAACAATGGGCATTGATGAGTTAAAACCTCGTCAATTGGCGTCATCCGTGGGGACTGGGAGCGCTGATGTTGCGATCTCGACGGCCCCAGCACCTGCAATCTTCGACTCATCGACGTCTGGGAAACAGATCTACCTCGGATCTTTCAAATTCAGTCTATACTGGCCAGCCTTGCGCCCGATCTTTGGCTCCCTTGTACGAGCACGCACTCATCCCGGAGTCAGCATCCCGGTGGAGTACAAGCGGAACCCCTCATCACCGAAAAACGATCAGAACACATCTGATCGGCTCATCTATACCGACGCACATAATTTTGTCATCAACATCCAGATCGCATCTGGGTAATCCAACCTGTTGGATGTTGTCTACTTCATTGCCACGGTCGAATCTGCCAAAGCTGGTTTGTCGGTAAGACAGCAGCGTTCTAAAATATGGAGGCACAGTACGAGAACTTCCAGCTACTACCATGTACCGAGAAAAGCACACGGGAAGCTCCAAAGTGCAATCATGGCACGCAAGGAAGTGGAGCAGTTTGAATTAGAAAAGAATTAGCTATGCCCACGTGACCTCGTCTCGTGCATGGAAAGGAATACGAGAAGTCTGTATCCGATTGTACAATTGATCAGAGAAAAAATCAATCGCTTGGGAGCTAGCTCACGCGTGCACAACTCGTACAGTTACAGGAAGGTCTGCGCACGGTTGCCGCGAGAGTACAAACGCGATTGGTACAAAGACAATATTAACAAGCTAAGGAACAAGGAAAGAGAAAATATAGTTGTGCGCCCACACACATCTTGCGACAGGGTGCATCAAATCTCACAGGCAAATACTATTTTTGACCAGGCGCATGACCGTATGTGCACGTGCGTGTTCAGAAAAATTACATAACAAACTGGAATCAATATCCATCACGGAAATTTGCGTGAAGATCAATTAAAACTCCGGCTAGCGACAATGAATTGAGTGACTTCGACATCGCCACGACGACTCAGTCTGCCACATTAGCTCCATCGGCATCAGCGACCTGCTACGATCTTCATCAACCACCTCGACGCTATACTTGGGGGCTCCTTCGGCTCCCGCGACCCGCTGCGGTCTTCGGATCCAGCGACTCGGGGGCTTCCTTAAGATCGGTGGCCCGCTTCGGTATTCGACTCCATTAACCCGCTGTGGTCTTCTACTCCGGTGACCCACCGTGGTCTTCGACTCGGGTGACCCACAGGTTGCATCGTCTCTCGCAACCGCGACCCGTCACCGCCATCGGTCAACGACCCACTATAATCTTCGGATGTCGTGACCCGCTACGACCTTCGGTTGCGGCAAATTGCTACAGCTATTGGCTTCGGTGACCCGCTGCCGCGTCGATTCCGGTCCGCCGCATCGGCTCTCGAACACCGCCTCGACTACATAGACAACATCGAATCTACACTTGGGGGCTCAGTCAACTCCGTCGTGAGGCCCGTTACCGCCTTCGGCTACGGTGACTCACTACGGTCTCCGACTCCGCCCATCTACTGAGTCTTCGACTCCATCACGTGACTCACTGCGGTCTTCAGCTGCGGTCTTCGGGTGAGGTGACCCGATACGGTCTTCGACTGCTGTGGCCCGTTACATTCTTCATATACGGCAATTCGTCATCACCACGCGACTCCGATCCGCCGCATCGACTACGTCCGCCACGTGACTCGCTGCCACGTCAACTCTAGTCTTCGACTCGAGCGATTCGCTACGATCTTTGGCTCCAACGACTCGGGGGATCCCTTCGCTTCAGTGACCCGCCGCGGTCTTCAACTTCAATGACCGGCTGCGGTCTTCATATCGGGTGACTCGGAGGCTCCCTCGACTCCCGCGACCACGAGCCGCTACAATCTTCGACTCCCGCGACCCGCCAATCGCATCGGATCTTGTGACTCGTTCACAACGGAAACTACTAATAAAGATAAGTTTTCTCTCTACTTAGAGCTGATTTCTTTTTAACTCGCACTCGAAACACTCGAGGGCTATGCCCTCTTCGAGTAACCTAATGTGCCATCGACTCCGCGCACTCAAGCAACTCATACGCGACAGCCCGAGTAGCTGATTCTGCCTGATCGTCAAATCCTTGAACTCCGAGTGCCTCAACAAGGTACTGAGACTAAGGGTAATCAGGCTAACGAAAAGGCCTAGCATACAGTGCAAAAGTGTCGACTCGATTGGCAGAATTATACTTTACAAACCGACATGCAAATATCCTTTACAAGATACAAGTACTTCATAATTCTTCATGTTTTATGCAGCTTATAAGGATGTCGACTGCGTCGAGCTATTCTATCGGGTCCTCCAACAGGAGTCAACAAAACAACTAGCTACGCTATACACTCAAGACCCGAGTCGAGTTCCTCCTCGGATGGTTGCATCGCTTGGTGCTACACACATGCGATGTTGGCAGCGCACTCAACCGAAGTGACTGCGTCGACTCCATCCACATCATCGACTCGCCTGGCTAGAACTCCTGGTTTCTCCTCGCGTGATTATCGATCGCGACTGCAAGATACAAGACTCGAGTCTCTGCCCGAGTCTACGACTCCGCCAGACACTCGGGGGCTACTCCAAACTGGAGCGCTGGTCGCGCATATACAAGATCCTCGAGTGACACGCTCTGAATCCTCACTCGAATCCACGATTCGACTAAGGACTCGGGGGCTACTCCCATAGGGAGCGCTAGTCGCGCACCCTACGATTTTTTCTTTTTCTCTTCTGCAGGAATATGGACATTCAAAGCATCATGAAAACCCTTCACTCGAATCAACGATTTGAGTGTAAATTACGGGTTACTCCCATAGGGAGCGCTGAAAGCATATTCGACTGAAACAAGCAAAAGACGACAGCAGTCGCAAAATGTTTTTAGTGCCCACTCGAGTCTACGACTCGAATAGGCACTCGGGGGCTACTTCCATAGGGAGCGCTGGCCGCGCACCCTATGATTATTTTTGCTTGTACATCGTACTGTGTGTCGATAACATCCACACTCGAATACTATGGAGACTCCGCCTCATATTTTCCCTACAAAGAGATTACGTCTCCTGGGTCACCCGAATCATCTCCGCGATGAAAAAAATTTGGATGCCGCGCTTACAGCGTGAAGATAAGACCTGAATAAGGCTTGGCAACGCATCTGCTGCGCACTACCAGAGATATATCCGCGCCTGCAGGTACGATGAATATGCCTTGACAGACGCGACGAGTGCTTATGCCCATACACTGGAATTCGACTCCTGTAAGGCCTCCGCGGCATGAGTCGAATTACGCCAGCAATTTCCGAATTCGAGTCTAGGGACTCGAGTTTGAGTAGGTAGTGTTGTTTTTTCCCTAGAGCAATTAACTGGTCTCGATCCGTCGAGTGCACCAGGCTTGTTTATCATCATCCCTATGAACTACTATAAATTCGACTGACCCGATGAACTTCCGGGTGAAGTGCTTCGCACTCGACATAATTGTCGACTCTGACATCCTAATGCAAGACTCAAGACTTCTGAGTCTCCATCCGAATCTATGATTCACATGGACACTCGGGGGCTACTGACATGGGTATGCCCAATAGGCACTCGACTACAGCCTACCTGGTGCGGCTCGACGGAAGGCCCACTCGACGAATTGCCAAGGTACATGACGCCTATGACGGTTCGACTGATACGAAGCCTACAGGACACAGGCTCCTGGCATAACAAGACAAGGAAAGTACAAGACTAGACTAGATATGAACTCTGACTTGTAAACCAACTCGTATTGGTACCTGAGACCTAGCCTCCCCATATATAAAGGCTAGGAGGGTCCAACGAGAAGGCATCCTCTCCCCCAACAGGCAATCTCTCAATCGCGACTCCCACAATAGACAATAGATCTAGACGCTGCAATAGACAATAGATAGATCTACGATGTCTCATAGCCAGATCCAATCTGCGTGACACCGCCATCGGTGACCTTGTAATCCTTCGGATCATCATCAATCAAGAGCAGACAAGCAGCAGTAGGGTCCTCTACGAGGCCTGAGCTTGGGTAAACCTCGTGTCACATGTGAGCTTGTTTGCTAGCCGATCGAGACTTCCAGCGCTCCCTCCTTCTCCAAAACCCAAGTCCATAACAATGGGCATTGATGAGTTAAAACCTCGTCAGTGGGCAAAACGGGTTCCTTGAATCTTGGTGACGCTGAGGGTACATAGACGTGTGAGAGCTTCATGCATTGCCCTGGCTAATCCATCTAGCTAGTTGTACTCTCTCACGGAGAACTGAATTCTTCCAGAAGTTGGTGCTTCAATGCTTCCTCGAGATCTGCGGTGACTAGCCATTGTAGGTCTCCTCCTGGGGGTCTTGGAAGTTGAGCTCCAAGAAACTCCGGATGTGGGCGTCCCAGTAACTCCGATAGTGAATCCAGATCCCTCTCGAAGATCAGCTGACCTCTATTTCCCAACTGGTAAAACTTGCTGAACTGAGTCTCCATCTACAAGAATTTAGGATGAGGAAGTTAGTGAAGTGATCAAGTGTGTCAAATTTTAAGTAGTAATGTAAGAATTTTGAGGAACATGTATTTTTGAGAAAGAATGAGTTCACAAGGGTAAGAGGGGAAATAGTTTTTCATAAATACTCACTTTGGTTTTGAAGCTAAGTTTTTGGTTTGGACGTCCATTCTAACTAGGGTCTCCTATGGTCAGGATGGCTCTGATACCAACTTGTCAACACCCGGATTTTTAATCCCAGATGCCCGTTATGCCATACCTTGCAATCCCAGGATTACCATTTTTGCGAGACATAACGGATTGGATATCACAGTACATCATCCACTACAAACCATACATAAGGTTTTACACAAATAAGGATCTCATGATCCAGTCTCTAATACAACAAGCAGCGGAAATAAACGATAGCATAGCGGTGGGGTCCATCTTCAGGGGCACAGGCAATGCTGACGAAGGCAGATAGTCCTAGTTATCATAGCTGTCCTGCTGACCATCATCTTGATAATCTCCTTCATAGTCTGGCCATGATAATAGCCAGGGACAAAAGCCATGAGTACTCTTTAAGTACTCGCAAACTACTACTAGCAAGGTATAATTCTAGGTTAAAGTACTGAATCTAAGTTAACTATCAAATTAAGTTTGAAACCTAAGCTAAGTTCAGAAGCGAGAAAGATAAAGTAAAGTTCTAGAATCACTTAAGTTGGGAAGCTATTATCATCAACACAACCCTGTTGTGGTCAAGTCAAAGTTCATTCATTCATTTCAAGTTATTTAGAAAACATCTGACAACGAAATAGTATGGCCATTCCAACTGTCCATAACCGCGGACGCGGCTATTCGAATAGTTTGATACTCTGTAGAGGTGGTACACTTTCACCACAAGATTCGATACATCTGCCAGGGATAACCCTGAATCATCATACTTAGTATGCAGATAATCAAACATAACCTTCCCTTTACACACCCTAGTACAAGCACCTCTCCTATGAGTATGGCCTCCCAACCATGAGCATCAGTCATCTTGGGCACTGCATAGGTGGACACCATTGAGAGGTAGCCTCAGCTCAAACCTCTCCCGTGAGGGAACTAATACTAATGCATATAAATTTCCAGCTAAGCCTTACCCAATTCAGGTAATGTGGTTGTACGGTAAATTTGGAATGGTATCGCATCCGAATCCAACCATCAGTTTTATAAAAAGGGTTAAGGCTCATGCCTCATCATTTTCATCATCATAAACCAGTTGTGTTTCTCAACACATGTCAAAACATCTCAATAGAATGACTCATCATTCCAAGGTTTTCACAATTCATTTTCACCAAGTGTTCCCATCTAAAGTGACTCAAGTTTTGATCTATTCTAAAATACTAAGTTAAGAGTGTTCACTAAGGTGGAAAGATGGGATCAATCTCATGCCATAGAATGACATCTAAAGGTTTCTAAGTAGGTCAAGTTTTATACTCTTTATGCTACCTTCAAAATTTAGTAAAGAACTTTGTATAACCTAAGAGGGGTAAAACTTGTCAATGAGACTTGGGGTACTAATAGTTAAAGGGGTGTGATCAAAGCATGCTTAAGGCATCTTTGCTAAACCATCTAGTTTTATTCTAGCTTGCTAACAATAGCTAGCTAAAGTATGTTTTGCAAGGGTTAGCTTGCCACTAATAGCTTGCCTTGGTTGGTGTAGTGGTTGAAGTTTTCTTCTTCTTCTTGGTAGAACTCCTCCTCCTCGAAAGCTTGGTCGGTACTAGCGTCTATAAATATATAGGGAGTAGACAATCACCAAAAAATACTTAACTAGGCTAAGTAGCATTCTAAAAACACACAATTGATGATCTATTATCATCACAAGCATCACAAGTTTAATTCAATAGTTTCAACCTTTTTATTTTGGAAAAGTAATTTCTACTCATTGAAACATTAACTAAAATTTAATATTCACCACCAAAATATGGGATCATGTGGACCCATGTCCTCACCACATATTCTAACATGTGGGAATGAGATTTAAAGGTTGGATCAATATTACTTTGGTTTAAGTTTATTATTTAATGATTTAAAGTGACTAGAAATGCCTATATAGCATTATTTTGGTACTAGTCCAAAGTCACTGCATGTAAACCTTAATATTATTACATATTTAGATAGATATGATGAAATGTGATTTTTGAGAGTTGGAATCAACTCAAAAGCTAACTTGGTTGATTTTATAAAAATGTTTCAAGTTGCAAAAGCTTCTGTCTTCTTATTTTTATTAGGAGAGATCTATAACTCTAATTGAATTAAATCCGACGGGCTTGGATAGATCATTTTAATACCTTTCAGAAAAAATTGGTTTCATGCAATTTGGATTTTTAAACTCTTTGAATTGATTTTCAAACTAGGGGACAGAAACTAGATTTAACTAAAAAGGAAAAAACCAGATTTGAATCTGTGGGCTAACGCGGGAAAAGACTTGGGCCGGCCCAGTGGCGCTCCGCGGCGCGGGGCTCAGCTGACAGGGGGTCCCGCTTGTCAGCGGCACTTAACACGTGAAATGGTATTCGTGATGTGGGTCGTGCGATTAGAAGCGTGATCAACGGCCGAGGGTCGTCGTCGACGACGAACAGGTCGCCGACGAGCTCGAACCCTAGCGGCTCGGTGGGGGTCTACTGGGGGCGTACCAGGGCTCCAGCAAGGTCGGTGAGGCGAGCAAACAAAGTGGAAGACGACGGCGAGGCAAGGCGTGGTCGCGGCGGAGCTTGGGATGGTCGCAATCAACGGCACCCTTCTCCTCCAGAGGCAGCGGCTCCGGCTCCAATTCCGGCGAACTGCTGCTCCACTTGCTCTAGCGATAGGTGGGTGAGGTTCAGAGAGGTGAGGGGAGTGGAATGGTGTGGAGAAGAATGGCTGGGGAGGGCTCCTTTTATAGGCCCGACGGTGAGACCGAGCGGAATGGGCGGTCGACGGTGGCGACATGGCTACAGCAATCTAGCGGCATGGCTGGGGATGGCGATCGATGGGCGGTCCCCTGGCGGTGCTCTAGGACTTAAATGCGGCCATAGGGGCGGTGGTATGCGGTCTGGGCGAGGTGGCGCTCTGAGAGGCAGAGGCGGCGGTGTCCACGGCGAGCGGTGGCTGTGGGGCTTTGGGCGGCGAACGGGGGTGTCTGGGGTGTTCTCCAGGTCAAGGCGGAGTGGTGGGCGCGGGCTGCGGTCGAGCGGCGGCTTGTGCACGCAGGGACAGAGCGTGCTCTGCGGGCGGCATCGGCATGGTGCGGTGGCACTGGGCGCGGTTTCTCCTCGGTGGTCCATGACAGCACTTGGCTCAAGCAAGGGACAAAGAGGGGCGGTGAGGTGTTGGCTACCTCATAGACATGGCAAGGGAAGGGGGAGTGGTCTGCTGCAGCGGGGCAAGGTTTGGCCGGCGAGTGGGTGCTCGGCATGGCATGGCCTAGGGGTTAGGGACAAGGGACATGGGTGCTAAGGGCATGGTTAGACCAAGAGGGGACAAAGAGGTTAAATGGAGATCAAATGGGGGCAAAACCCTGTGCAGAATAGTGAGCTAGGATTAGAGGTGGGATTAAGCATGCCAAGTGTTTGATGAAATGGCTGCAAGAGAAAAAGTTTTGAATTTTGAGTTCAAAATTTTTGAGTGATCTCCACTAGTGATAGGTTATCTCTGGTTGCAAGGGTTTTGAAAATGGAGCTCAAATAGATGGTTTTTGAAATAGGGTGATCTATGCATATGCATTAGATTCAATTTTAAACTGTCATTTAAAATAGCTAACTGAATGTTTTTAGCAGATCAAAAGGTGGGCCTTGGTACCTCATTATGTGTACTAGCAAGGGGTGTAAAGATCAAGAATTGTTTCTGTTAAGAATTGAGTACTAGGAATAGCCAAAGTAGGCATAGAGTTAAATTTGTCAAAATGACCATTCCTTCTTTTTAATTCTTTTTGATTTGATTTTCTTTAGGAAAAGTTTGGGAATGATGTAGATGATGTTTAAATCACCTAAGAAACATTTTACAAGCATTGGATCAATCAATCATGGCAATTCAAACAACTCCTATTTTAAATGCACACATATATGAATGCTTTCATTTTAAATTTGGAAAAGTTTTTGTTAACCCCATTTTTGGATGATTTGATCATGATAAGCTTGGATTAAAGTTTTGGGATGTTACATGCGGTTGGTGAGTATATATTAAAACAAAGATAATCCACATTTGAACACGATGATCGGTCGTTCCTAATGGTTCGCTGGTGAGGTTCAGCCAAGTACGCACTTGGTTGCGGGTTCGATCCCCTAACCAGTTTGTTTTTTGCCATTTCTCTATTTTTAAGGATATGACACATATACATGACACGTAGACACAACCGCTGATGTGGTCGACCAGTCATACCAAGATGTTCCAATTTACACACTATGACGATTTAGATTGGTCATAGTAGGCTAAAAATAAGACCGTAAGGTGTATTGCGGAGACTATGACGATTTCATCTGATGAAATTATGACGATATGAACACAAAACGTCGTAATTATAAAGGGTTTTGACTCCTCCAAATGGTCTATGACCATTTTGTGCAAAATCGTCATTGATCTATGACAATTTCATTCCCCGTCACTACGAGAAGGTCACAAGTTAACACATTTCTTATAGTGAACCCTTAGCCTCGAGAGAGAACTACTCCCTCCTCATCATGGGAATCAGCAACGGTGATGGAGATGGTGGTGGAGATCGATGGAGATGGCTTCGAGGGCACTTCTCCGTCCCAGCAGGGTGCCGGAACAGAGACTTTCTGTCCCCCAAATCTCCCCTTCGGTGGCGGCGGCGCTGCGGATCTTTTCGTGGCTGGAGGCTGATGATTTAGGGTTTTTGCATCGGGAGGCATCTTATAGGCGAAGAGGCAAGGTCGGTGGCCGGCCAAGGGGCCCACACCACCAGGTGGCGCGGCCAGGGCTAGCCCACGCCACCATATGGTGTGGCCACCCTGTGGCCCCTCTCCGTCTCGTCCTATGGCTCCGTGAGTCTTCCAGTAAAATATCGACTTTGGCTTTTGTCCGGTCCAATTCCGGAATATTGATTTTCTGACTTTCCTAGAACCAAAAACAACAGAAAACATGCAACTGGCACTATGGCACTTGTTAATAGGTTAGTCCAAGAAAGTGTATAGAAAGTACTCCAAAGTTGGAACAAAACACAAGAAAGTAGATAAAACCAAGCATGGAACATCAAAAATTATGGATACGTTTGCCACGTATCAACATCCCCAAGCTTAACTCCTGCTCGTCCTCGAGTAGGTAAGTGATAAAAAGAAAGAATAATTTTTGAGGTGACATGCACCATCATAAACTTGATCAAAGTATTTGTAAAACATTGATAGCTGGGATCATAGTACTTCAATCATAACATGAAAGACAAAGTTCTAACAATAAGGCAGAGCAACTATGTTGCAACATGAAAAGGCACAAAAAAAGATTCATGAATAACAATGCTTTGCAAGACGTTTGTTTGTTTCACATAAAGAAAACATAGCATAGTGGCATTCAGCTTATCCCTCATAGAGTCGCAAACATAAATGCATAGGACACCTTCAAAGTTCATAAGAGTGACTAGATACAAATAGTTTAAGAACAAGCACATTAAACTAAGAATGGCCACTATGCTCTCAAAGTAGGTGCATAAAGGTAGAAGATGGAGACTCAATATAATGGTGGAAGAAAGGCCTTTTTATAAAAGGAAGTAGGGATTCAAGTCTCATAAAGAGCTTCCAAAAATTATGGTACTTAATAGCTTTCAGCTCTCATTGCCCCTATCATAAGCATCTTGAAGTGATCAAGGTTAAAGTGAACAAACTATGTTGTATATGCTTGACGAAGTATAAGTTGGAAATCTCATGTCCCTTGAATACGAGGGCCGCTCCTCATGCTACTCAAGTTTAGTCACTGGTAAGTTCTTGTCATCGTAAGTATATGTGTATCATAGAGAACTGCCAACGGGGTACCCCTTGCCCGATGATACGGAAGAATCCCCATATCAAAATGACAAGGCAAGCAGACAACAAGCATCTCAGCAATCTTCTTATTTACCATGGGAATATGGTGCTTTTTCTCTCTTTCCTCTTTTCATAATCTCTTTTTTTTTCTTTTTCTCTTTTTTTTCTCAATATCTGACTCTTTTTTATAATAAGAATGCTTCATAGTGTTGGGTCCGCAGCATAGAAAACAAAAATTTCCTACGATGAGAACTACATGCCAAGATCTATCTACTAGGTACAAAGCAACGGGTGGACATACATCCAACGAGAACTTACCCTCGAAGACAACGAGTTTTGTTAACGAGTAGGAACTCGTGGTTGATGTAGTCGTACACTTGCCGATCTCAAGATCGTGAGGAAATCCGAGCGCCGCAACTCAGCAGCGCATCCGTACTCGCACACACGTTCAAGCCACCAGACAACCTCCACCTCCTCGCTCCAGCGATCCAGCGGAAGCAGCAACTCCTTCCAGACGAAATGCCACCAGGAACATGTATCTCGCTAATCCGAGACCATGGGGGAATAATTATAGAGAGGGAGAGAGATCCTTCACAAGGAGGTGTGAGGAAGAAGGAGGAAGAGGGTGGCCTTTTATAGGAGGAGGGGGGTGCCCCTCCTTCATGGCCGGCACATGGGGGTGACTCCTCACCTCCCCCATTCATGTGGTGGTAACCCCTCCACATTAAAATGCCTCTTCACATTCCCCTTTAAAGTCCCTACTTTAAATGCATTAAAATTCTGCAAGTTTAATGCTCTCTCATTTAATAAAACTCTTTTATTAAATTTATTCAGAATTTTGTTAATTACTTTAATTAACAAACATTCACATATAACCCCTTGCAATATTTCAATATCACATGCAGAACCACTTTCTGCAATTTCACCCGAAACAATTTCTGGTTTCTATCGAAACAATTCCTACGCTTTTTAATTCTTTCGTCTGAAACATATGTGCTCCAAAATGGTGTCTGGTAACTCTTAAGTGTGTCACCCTATGCTTCGCGAATAATGCAGACATGATTGAGACTCCTCTCAGATCAATAATCAGAAGCGGGACCTGGATATCCATACTGACTCCTACACATTCAACGATGACTTCTGTGATCGTGAGAACCTTTAACGCTAGTAACTAAATCCCTTTGTCTCGTGATATATTACATGTCTGAGATTCGATCATCGGTATCTCCATACCTAGTTTGATCTCGTTGCCGACATGCACTCTTTTCTCGTTCCCGTGATATAACATTCTAGTGATCACATCACTTGCTTGCAAGCTATCTCAATGTGATATCACCGAGAGGGCCCAGAGTATATCTATCCATCATCGGGATTGACAAATTCCACTCTTGATCCATGAGCCTCAACATAACACCTTCGTAGCACTGAACCCATCTTTATAGTCACCCTATTATGGTGTGACGTTTCATGTTATAAGATACTCTTCCGGTGCTAGCAATTAACATGATCTCATGGGTCTAAGGATAAAGATTACTTCGTATGATGTTATAGCAATATAAACATAATGACTTGATTGTAATGCTATACTTCGGATGAATGTTCATCACAACATTCAACTAATGTTGTGACCTTGTTATTAACAACATCCAATGTCCATGATCAGGAAACCTTGATCATCTTGTTAATCAACAAGCTAGTCTATAAGAGAGGCATAACTAGGAACCCTTTTTGTTTATTAAACACACATGTATTGATGTTTCCGATCAATAAAATTATAGCATGCAAAATAAACATTTATCATAAACATGGAATAAGATAATAACCACTTTATTATTGCCTCTCGGGCATATTCCCTTCACATAGACAGCTCATTATGGTTACGCTGCAGGTTTCCACCATGTCAGCATGGATTAGACCAGCGGCCCAGGCGTTTCTCTAACACATATACATAACTCCATGCACTTACAAGCTCCCCTTTCATTTCACACTGACGACATCCATAGACAAAAGAGCATGATATCAACTAGGTACAAAGTACAAGTGCAATGTTGAAAGCGTTCCCCATGACAGCATGGTTCTGCTAATCCACAACAAATAAGTGCAAGCATATACAACATAGACGACACAATGCTTCAAGTTTATTAAGGGCAAGAAAAGTAAAGTGTGCCATCAAGTTCGTGAGAGCTTTAATCACTAGTTTTCTCATAACAAGTTTAATTCGGATGGTAGATAAAAACATGAATATACTTGGAATAGCATATGCTAGTAGGTAGGTATGGTGGACTCTTTGGAATAACTTGGTTTTAGGAGTTGGATGCATGAGTGCAACTCATACTTGGTTGTGGAGGCTAGCAAAAGACTGGGAGCGGCCAACTAAGAGAGCAATAATGGCCAGAATCATGCAGAGCGACAAAACATCATTGATCAAAGCATAAAGTGATACTACAAGTTGAAAACTAAAGGATCATAAAGGCTATGGTGACTTGGGATAGTCATAACATGTTGTGAGCATGTGCCAAGTCAACCCAAATAAAGCATCAAATGAGAATACCACAATACTATGCTTTAATATGCTAAACAACGCATGATTCTTCAAAGGCACATTAAGCAATCTCAATTGTTTATAACAAGTCATGCTACAGCAAAGAATACTAATCATAAAGCCAAATCAATATTGTAACTACCTCGGTGAATTACGCTCTTAGTTACATGCCTGGATGAGCGAAAATGATTAAAATAGTACGGTGGGGCCAAGGTCCACTCACAGGTAGACCTTTCGGCCGTCCTAACCATTTTCAGAACATCGGGACAAGAACGAGCGGCGTAATCGGCAGGCGAAGGGATCAACTACATACACAAGTGAGTATGTATGCAAGCCACATACAACAGTCCTTAGAGCCATTCCATCTAAAAGAAATAGAAATATTGCAACGCCATACGGCAAGATCCAAATATCCTAGATAGAGATAATAATTTAGGATAGCTCCTCATACATCAAACATCAGAGTATCAGGCGGAAGCGGAAGACAAGATCCGAGTACGGATAAGAAGCAAATCGACATAAGATGCCACATAAATAAACACATCCCGCCCATAGATCTCATGGATCCCCGTTCCCGGAATCTCTACATCGAGTGATCGTTGCCGACATCATCCGTCTCCTCCACCCAGTATCCATCTTGCGAGTACACTTGTTCATCTGAATCAAACAATTTATCGTGTGAGACCCTAGGGGTACTAAGCAAGTCTTTGTGCCTCTAAAGGGGACATAACCTGGGGTGACGCAATTGCAGCAAAAGATCATAACTAACAAGTCTATAGATACTCGCTAACCATCCTCCTAACCAATGATAGACGGATGTCCGTTAAATAGGAACAACAGTTATAACAGTATAATTAACAGATCCATCCTCCTTCTCGCTTACCAACGAGAAAGCGGACGAACAACCCCCATCCGTTGGCAGTTTTATTAACCATTCCATGAGTAGTATACTATTTACTAGCCAGGTACTTAGTCAATTTAAAAGCGGTACTTTAGTTATACTTGTCTATGATCGAGAAACTGTGCTCCAAGTCGTCCATAACCGCGGACACGGCTTTCAGAAAGATTTACCCTGCAGGGGTGCATAAATAGCAACACACACTCGACCAACCTCGGAAAAACCAAATCAAAACCCAACTAGGCATTCACGACAATGCGATCACAGGATTCAGAAATGTTTCACGGGGCCACCCCATTAAGCTACCCGCAACAAAGTTGGCCGGCTCCGAGACGGACCCAAGGTTTGCGTCAATGGCTGTAAATGACTGGGAACCCGAAAGTGTGACTGGGCTTGTCGATACCGCGAAAACACTCCGCATCCAAAATAGTACAGGTGCTCCTCGCACAATCTTAAATAAAGCAGTAAAGCATGACATCAGTACAGAATAGTAATAAAGCCCCAAACTACTTTGTGGCCCCAAGAAATAAGAATGAATCAAGCTCTAGCTCAGGAGGGTCCATAAGGCCTCCCGGATGTGGATAGTGCGAATAGTCAAGGAACAAGAATCAAGTACTCGGGGTCCTACGGGACACAAGTGAGCATGAAGAACCAAATAGCAGATATTGCTCACCGGTGCCACTTTCATTAGTTATCCCATTACTACTCAGGTTAAGTTGTTTAGGTACCTCGTTATCCATCAGACACTCACATACCCTACACATGCTGTTCTACGACCCGCATGGCTCAAACAACTCCTGTAGTAATGGCTCATGGGATGGAGGAACAAGCTTCGGTGGGGTTTAAAAGTAAAGGCTATGCAGTACTTGGGATTCAATTTGATGCAATCGCGACTCAATGATGCAAGAATAAGATAGAGGCAATAGGTACTATATGTATGCAAGCATGTGGTAGTGCTTGCCTGGCAGCTCAGTTGAAGCGAGGGAAGGATCTGGGTAGTGCTCCTGGGATTCCTGATATATCCTCTGCTCAGCGTCTATTCGAAGAAGAACCAAACAAACAAGGGCCAACATAAATAAAGTGCACAAGCATATGTATTGAAATGCAACAAGCAAACAAGCATGCCATGATGAATGATGCACAATTGCATGGCAATAAAGTAGCATGGCATGGTTGAGGTGTGGGGTACAAGGTTAAAGCATTTTATTGAGTTTTTATTCCGGTTTGCTCTCATAACACTTGCTGTATACTTATTATTTATATGATGATGCTGCAATTCAGAACATGGAATGCATAGCTAGAACGGGCTCGTCGCGCTGATCGATTTAGACATATTATTTGTCAAATTTGGAGTTATAAAACTAAAGTTATTAATTAATTAAGAAAAGGGCATTTTATTATGATTTTAATTAGCTCGAAAAATTTAGTGTTCAAACAATATTTTGAATAGCATTTTTGAATTCCTCACATTTTTCTAATTCCAAAACATATATCATTTGTATTATTTGGATTTGTAATTTTAAAGTTATTTAAAACAGATTTGAATTTGTATAAAAACATTTACTGAAAACATTTATTAAAACAGAAAAACGTCAGGACTTTTTACACTTAGACAGAGCTAGCCTCAGCCACAGACAGGTGTGGTCACTGCTGACTGGGCGGATTTGGCGCGCAGCACCTTTCCTTACTGCGAGCTTACCTAGCCTATGCGGCTGACAGGTGGGGCTGGCGGCCTCGCGGGTCCACGGGGCGCGCGGCCAGCCAGTGGGCGACACGTCGCGGATCCGGGGACTGCGGGTTGAGGCGGTGGAACCCTGGGGTGTTTTCCATAAGATAGCTAGGGCGGCTGACCGGTGGACCCAGAGGTATCGCGGGTTAAGGGAAAATAAAAAAAGGGGGGTGATTTGACAAATGACCACAGGCCCCTGTAGATCTTCCTGAAAACCCGCGGACAGGACGGTGCTCGACCACGACAGAGCGCGGCACGGGGGCTCGATCCCGCGACGCGGGGCGTCCGCGCTGAGGGTGGAAACCAGTGCGGCAGACGTGGGGATGGTGATAGCAGGGTGGACGGGGGCTAGGTATGTCGTCTACGAGGCGCAGCGACAAGCGAACACAGAGACCGCCGGCGCACAGAGGGTGTTTGGTTTTTGGCCCGGCGAGGCCAGACTACGACGGCGAAGATGGGGGTGTCCAGGAGGAAGAGGGTCTTACCGCGGAGAGATCGGTGCGGTCGGATCGTGCGGGGAGGCGATGTAGCTACGAGGACGCAGAGGCCAGGGAGCTAGGGTTTCGGAGGCGAGGGCATCGGCGATGCAGCGCAGGGTCCGGCTCCTCCTCGCTGGGGCGTGCAGGGGCGACGTCGTGGAGGCCGGACGCTTCCCCGACAACCCAAACAACCTCACGCCACCGAGGGTTTCGTGGAGGAAAAGGAGGAGACTGAAGGTGGTTCGCCGCGGTGGAGATGGGGTAGCAGGGGAGGTAAGGAATGGCGCAGTGGCCAGGGGAGGGATGTTAGGACACGGCAGAGACGGGGTCGTTAGGGGGATAAGAAGGAGGGGACGCTGGGAGATGCCATGGGGGCGACGGTGGGTAAAGGTGGCTTCGGCCACCTTTTGCCTCGCTCTCACGTGCACGATGTGGGAGGCCAGGCAGAGGGGCTGCCGGTGGGGCTCGGCCGAGGGAGGGAAGGCCTGGCTCGGGCTATGGGGCCAGCATTGCAGGGATCGAGGTAGAGAGAGGAAGAGGGTCGGGTGGAGCTAGGTTAGGAGGGATTAGATGGCTAGGGTTGGGGATATCTTCGGCATGGGGAGAGAGGAGGGCCAGGGGCTCTGCTGGTAACGTGAGAGAGGTGAGAGAGCAGCTAGGGAGATGGGGCTCGGCATGGGGAGGGTTTTTAGTTAGGGTTTAACTAGGTATGGTGATTAGGGTTAGGGAGGCGAGTGGAGAGAGGTGTTTAGGGTAGAGAATGGTATGGTGGTGAGGGTTTTACTCATGCCCCAAGCAAGATCAAGCATGAAGGAGAGGAGGAGTAGGGTTTGATGGGGAGGGTTTTTCATGACCATGCATGGCATTACACATGTGAGGGTGGCATGGTGGATAAGAGAGGTGGAAGGGGTAGGGAGATGGGTTTAGGGTTTGATATGATCAACACATGGAATGCATGGATGGGGGATGGTAAGGGAAACAAGATCAAGGTGAAAAGAATCGAGAGAGAAAAGGAGAGCTCACAAGAAGGATCCACTCAAAAATTCCAAGCAAAACCAAGGGAGATCAAAAGGTGGTGATTGTTGCATGGCCCATGCAAGGCATTAAATACCATGTTTTAATCTTGTGAAAACAAAATAAATAATCATGGCTTTTATACATGTGCATTCCAAAATGATGGAGTAAGGCCAAGCTAAAATAAATAGTATTGGATCCATCCCAACCCACATGAGCTAGATTAAATGTCAAAAGAAAATAATAGCTCATGTTTACTTAGGATGGTGGAATTGTAAGGTGGTAACAAAGAAAGGTGGTGGAGTTGGAATAAAAGATATGCCCCCAATTAAACTTGGGCATCAAGCATTTATCAAGAACCAAATACAATATAACAAGAGCCAAATACAATTCATAATGCATATGGGAGAAGAACCAAAAGGAAAAGGGTTTTATATGATGCTCAAATGCAAGGTGGCATGATGACATGAGCATGATATAATTATGATGCAACAATTATATGTAGGAAGTAGCCATTATATTATTAAACCAAGTAGCATTACAATTGTTAGACAATTAGGATGCTACAACTCTCCCCCACTAAACAGGAATCTCGCCCCGAGATTCTAGGAAGAAGAAGAAGACTCGAAGAGGGTAGGATACTTGGCACGGAGCTCATCTTCACGTTCCCAAGTGGCTTCATCCACGGAATGGTGCGACCACTGCACCTTGCAGAACTTGATGGACTTGTTGCGAGTCCTTCTTTCTGCGACTTCAAGAATTTTTGTGGGGTGTTCTTGATAAGACAGATCTTCTTGGAGATTGGTAAGCTCATGGTCCACGGTCCTGCCGGGATCCTTGAAGCACTTCTTGAGTTGAGAGATGTGGAAAACATCATGGACTTTGAGTTTTTCAGGGAGCTCAAGAGCATAAGCAACTTCTCCTCTTCTTCCGCGAATTTTGAAAGGACCGATGTATCTAGGAGCCAACTTTCCTTTGATACCAAAGCGGTGCGTGCCTCTCATGGGAGTGACACAAAGGTAAACGAGATCACCAGGGACATACTCCATGTCCGTGTGCTTTCTGTCATAGTTGCTCTTCTGGCGACTTTGAGCAACCTTCAGATTTTCAAGAATGATGTGAACCTTCTCCTCCGCTTGAGTTATGATGTCGGGGCCAAACAATGTTCTTTCACCTGCGCCCGACCAACCAATCGGAGTTTTGCATTTGCGACCATAGAGAGCCTCAAATGGTGCCATCTTTAGACTTTTCTAGAAGTTGTTGTTGTAAGAGAATTCAGCATAAGGAAGACATTCTTCCCACTTCATGCCGAAAGAGATGACGCAAGCATGGAGCATATCTTCCAGAATCTGGTTAATCCTTTCAACTTGTCCTTGCGACTGAGGATGGTAAGCTGTGCTGAAGTTCAATTTTGTTCCCAAAGCATTTTGGAAACTTCCCCAGAACTTGGAAGTGAAGATTCTTCCATGGTCTGAACTGATCTCAAGAGGAACCCCATACAGAGAGACAATTATGTTGATATAGAGCTCTGCCAACTGAATTGCAGAAATTGTTTCCTTGACTGGAAAGAAGTGAACCACTTTGGAAAGCCTGTCGATGACAACAAAGATTGCATTGTTGCCCTTCTGCGACCTTGGAAAACCAGTGATGAAGTCCATCTCTACTTTCTCCCATTTCCATTCCGGAGGTTTCAATGGTTGTAGAAGACCGGAAGGTTTCTGATGGACAGCTTTAACTCTACGGCAGACATCACACTCCGAGACATACTTGGCACAATATTGTTTCAACCCAGGCCACCAATACTGTGTTTTCAAGTCCATGTACATCTTAGTGCTTCCTAGGTGGATAGAAAAAACAGAATCATGCGCCTCCTTAAGAACTTGCTCTCTCAAACCCGGGTAGTTCGGAACAAACATCTGGTGTTCAAAGAAAAGAGTGCCTTGGTCGTCGACATGGAAGGACTCATACTTCGAAAGCTGAATGTTGGAGATGATCTTTTTAGTGTACGGATCACCAAGTTGAATGGAGCGAACTTTTCTTCCAAGAGAGGGGTTGCCAGAAGGTTCAGAAGATACCCTTGTTCCACAATTTCAAGGTTGAGCTGACGGAATTCCTCGCACAAGAGAGGCTGTTGTTCTTCCACCATGAGGTTGCTGACATAAGCTTTGCGGCTGAGAGCATCGGCCATGACATTAGCTTTGTCCGGAGTGTAGTTGATGGTCAAATCGAAATCATTGATTGCTTCAATCCACCTCCTCTGACGAAGGTTGAGATCAGGCTGTGTGAAGATATACTTCAGACTCTTGTGATCAGAAAAGATTTCACAATGGTTGCCAAGCAAGTAGTGCCTCCATACTTTCAAAGCAAAGACAACTGCTGCGAGTTCGAGGTCATGTGTAGGATAGTTGATCTCATGCATCTTCAACTGTCGAGAGGAATAAGCAACAACTTGTTTTTCTTGCATAAGGACCGCACCTAATCCTTGCAAAGAGGCGTCACAGAATATCTGGAAAGGCTTGGATGTATCTGGAGGAATCAAGACTGGTGTGGAAGTGAGCTTCTCTTTAAGTGTTTCAAAGCTTGCTTGACATGCAGGGGTCCAAAGGTATTTCTTGCCTTTCTTGAGGAGATCGGTAAGAGGCTTCGCAATCTTTGAGAAGTTTTGAATGAAGCGACGATAATAACTAGCCAAACCAAGGAAGCTTCGGACATCTTTGACATTTACAGGAGGAAGCCAGTCAACAATTGTCTTAATAGTTTCTGGGTTGACGGCAATGCCCTTGGCAGAGATGACGTGACCAAGGTAGGTGACTTCAGGCAGCCAGAACTCACATTTGGAGAACTTTGCATATAGGCGGTTCTCACGAAGCTTGTTTAGGACACATCGAAGGTGTTCTTCATGTTCTTCCTTTGACTTGGAATAGACTAGAATGTCATCCAGATAGACCACAACGAACTTATCAAGATACTCCATGAAAACCGAGTTCATAAGCCTCGAGAAGGTGGCAGGTGCGTTGGTGAGACCGAAAGACATGACCGTGTACTCATACCGGCCATAGAGGGTGGTGAAAGCTGTTTTAGGAACATCTTCCTTGCGA
This sequence comes from Avena sativa, assembly GCA_916181665.1. Taxonomy (NCBI): domain Eukaryota; kingdom Viridiplantae; phylum Streptophyta; class Magnoliopsida; order Poales; family Poaceae; genus Avena; species Avena sativa. Next base: position 448,049,873 of record OV702295.1, on the reverse strand, counting down.
ATCTTGATTTGATGATATCCACTTCTCAAGTCAAGCTTAGAGAATACCACAGCTCTAGCTAGCTAATCGAAGAGATCATTAATCCGCGAAAGGGGATATTTATTTTTGATGGTTTTAGCATTGAGAGCCCGATAGTCGACACAAAGTCTATCAGTCTTGTCTCGCTTCTTCACAAAGATGGTTGGGATACCCCAAGAAGAAGTACTGTGCTGAATGAAACCCAACTTTTCTTGTTCATCAAGCTGACGTTTGAGTTTAGCCAACTCAGCAGGACCCATTTTATAAGGCCGCTTGGAGATAGGAGCGGTACTAGGTTCAAGCTCAATCACAAACTCAACCTCACGATCCGGAGGCATACCCGGTAACTCTTCAGGAAAGACATCTGGGAACTCACAAACCACCGGAACACTCTGAATAGCTTCCATAGCATCATCATTCAGAGCCGCCAAAGAGAAAAGCTGAATTGCAGGAGTCAGACTTGGAGAATAGACTATATGGCCTTCAGGAATTTTTAGAGAAACCGAGCGTTCAGCACAATCAATCACAGCTGCATTTTCTATTAACCAATCCATGCCCAAGATAACATCAATGTCAGAGTTGCCCAGAATAATTAAGGAAGCCGGGAACGAAGAACCACCAATCTCAATTTGATTGCCATGGCTGATTTTAGAAGCTTCCATTGTTGCTCCAGGAGAAAGGACCATTAACCGCTTAGGGAGAGGATCCATGGCTAACTCATTCTCATTTGCAAATTTGTGAGAAACAAAAGAATGCGATGCACCAGAATCAAACAAAACTCGTGCAGGGACTGAGTTAATGGAAAGCATACCCATCATAACTCCAGGTGCATGCTCAGCTTGAGCGGCGTTGACACAGTTGGCACGAGCAACAGTAGACCCGGGCTTGGTGTTGATGTTGAGAGCCCGAGGTGTTGGTGCACGAACCATAGGAGAGCTTGCCGCAGGTCTTGGAGGTGGTGGAGGAAGAGCTTTGTTGTTCATTGGACAGTTCCAGTGTTGATGCCCAGTGTTTCCACACATGTAACAAGTACCAGGTGGACGTGGAGCAACATAGCCAGGGACTCCACCAGACGCTCCAGGGTAGTTGTGGTTGTAGCCCCTGGGAGCAGCAGTGAAGGAGTTTGGTGGCCTTGCCGCGTAGCTTGAAGATCTTGGTGGAGCCGGGAGCGACGGTGGGGTGTTAGGAACCTAGACACGACGCTTAGAAGGAGCTGACATAGCTGAAGAGCTTGCTGTATCGCGGTTGTGTTTCTTTGACTCCTCAAACACTTGCCTACTTGCTTCTTCCTGCAGAGCTGTATGTTGGAGTTCCAGAAAAGACGCCGGCCTTGCATGTGTGATTGCATATTTAATCGATGCATTGAGCCCCTGTCTGAACCTCTTTTGCTTCTTCTTGTCATCAGAGATCTCATCGCCACCATATCGAGAAAGATTCATGAAGTTTCTGATGTAGGTATTGACATTGTCATTGCCCTGCTTGTGGTTGAGAAACACTTCCTTCATCCTCTCCATGACAATTTCTGACAGATATTGCTCTTTGAAAGCTCCAGTGAACTGTTCCCAAGTAGGCTGAAAACCAGTGTAGTTTGCCTTGAGGTAATTCTCCCACCACAGAGCTGCATCTCCCTTCAGAAGGTGAGTGGCACATTTTACCCATTCTTGCTCAGGAACATCAACAGTCACCAGTAACCTTGACATCTCATGAAACCAATCATCCGCATCAAGTGGCTGATCAGACACCTCAAAGTGGCGCGGGTTGAACTTCAGGAAGCTTTTGATGTCTCCTCGCTTGGGAGGTGGAGGTAGCGGAACAAACTCATTCCTCCTGACACTTTCTTCAAAACGCTGCTGGTTCTGTTGTATTGTACCCAAGGCATTAGCAATACTTGTCAACGCAGCCCCCAGTTCAGGTGGTATGTCCTCCTCAGAACGACGTGGTGGTGCCATCCTGTGATTGATATAAAACACAAGTCAGTACCATAATGGAGAATAATAATAATCCCTAAATAGTACCAAAATGGAATTAACTAAGATTAAAGGATACAAATTACTAAGATGATATTAAAATATCAACAAAGTTCAAAGCACCAAGAAGATATTAAGCATATCGCACACGACTGAACAAGGAGTGTGGTACACAAGCTAACAAAGAAAAAAATTCCGCAAATTTCGGCATTAAAATACCACTATATGCACAAAACCACTTAACGAATCAAGATTAGTAACTCTACCAATTCAATATACAAAAGTGAATGATAAAAGTAGTGGTATGGTCGCGACTCCATCCCGCACTCAAATCATTACTCCGCACTTGAATAAGTAAAACACATATCCCAACACCAATGAACCTAAAGATTAGTAACTATGGAAACGAACACCCCAAACAAGATAGCGTCGGATAACAAAGAGTAAGACAGATCGCACCGGTATACAACAAATCAGATAGATCGCGTCGGTTTACCAAGGCCTGTCGGTATGGAACGTACCAACACTTGATAACCAAAGGCAGATAGTGATAACATGTTGGATGCAACAGATAGACAAGGAATTCACACACACACACGCACACACACACAACCTATGGTACTACGGAACCCAGAACACGTGAATCCTAGTTTGAATTTTAGAAGAGGATTGAAAACGTTACACTTCCTTACCAGAAAAAGGGTAGGTGGGTGGGTAAGAAGAAAAGTGGAAGTAGTCCTACTCTCACGTTTGTTTTTCCCTAGTATACATAGCTACCAAAGATATTTGCTAGACTGACAACGACCATTTGGCTGAGACCCTGAAGGGCGGGATGGCTCTGATACCAATTGTAACTACCTCGGTGAATTACGCTCTTAGTTACATGCCTGGATGAGTGAAAATGGTTAAAATAGTACGCTAGGGCCAAGGGCCACTCACAGGTAGACCTTTCGGCCATCCTAACCATTTTCAGAACATCGGGACAAGAACGAGCGGCATAATCGGCAGGCGAAGGGATCAACTACATACACAAGTGAGTATGTATGCAAGCCACATACAACAGTCCTCAGAGCCATTCCATCTAAAAGAAATAGAAATATTGCAACACCATACGGCAAGATCCAAATATCCTAGATAGAGATAATAATTTAGGATAGCTCCTCATACATCAAACATCAGAGTATCAGGTGGAAGCAGAAGACAAGATCCGAGTACGGATAAGAAGCAAATCGGCATAAGATGCCACATAAATAAACACATCCCGCCCACAGATCTCATGGATCCCCGTTCCCGGAATCTCTACACCGAGTGATCGTTGTCGACATCATCCGTCTCCTCCACCCAGTATCCATCTTGCGAGTACACCTGTTCATCTGAATCAAACAATTTATCGTGTGAGACCCTAGGGGTACTCAGCAAGTCTTTATGCCTCTAAAGGGGACATAACCTGGGGTGACGCAATTGCAGCAAAAGATCATAACTAACAAGTCTATAGATACTCGCTAACCATCCTCCTAACCAATGATAGACGGATGTCCGTTAAATAGGAACAACAGTTATAACAGTATAATTAACAGATCCATCCTCCTTCTCGCTTACCAACGAGAAAGCGGACGAACAACCCCCATCCGTTGGCAGTTTTATTAACCATTCCATGAGTAGTATACTATTTACTAGCCAGGTACTTAGTCAATTTAAAAGCGGTACTTTAGTTATACTTGTCTATGATCGAGAAACTGTGCTCCAAGTCGTCCATAACCGCGGACACGGCTTTCAGAAAGATTTACCCTGCAGGGGTGCATAAATAGCAACACACACTCGATCAACCTCGGAAAAACCAAATCAAAACCCAACAAGGCATTCACGACAACGCGATCACAGGATTCAGAAATGTTTCACGGGGCCACCCCATTAAGCTACTCGCAACAAAGTTGGCCGGCTCCGAGACGGACCCAAGGTTTGCGTCAAACGACTAGGAACCCGAAAGTGTGACTGGGCTTGTCAATACCGCGAAAACACTCCGCATCCAAAATAGTACAGGTGCTCCTCGCACAATCTTAAATAAAGCAGTAAAGCATGACATCAGTACAGAATAGTAATAAAGCCCCAAACTACTTTGTGGCCCCAAGAAATAAGAATGAATCAAGCTCTAGCTCAGGAGGGTCCATAAGGCCTCCCGGATGTGGATAGTGCGAATAGTCAAGGAACAAGAATCAAGTACTCGGGGTCCTACGGGACACAAGTGAGCATGAAGAACCAAATAGGAGATATTGCTCACCGGTGCCACTTTCATTAGTTATCCCATTACTACTGAGGTTAAGTTGTTTAGGTACCTCGTTATCCATCAGACACTCACATACCCTACACATGCTGTTCTACGACCTGCATGGCTCAAACAACTCCTGTAGTAATGGCTCATGGGATGGAGGGACAAGCTTCGGTGGGGTTTAAAAGTAAAGGCTATGCAGTACTTGGGATTCAATTTGATGCAATCGCGACTCAATGATGCAAGAATAAGATAGAGGCAATAGGTACTATATGTATGCAAGCATGTGGTAGTGCTTGCCTGGTAGCTCAGTTGAAGCGAGGGAAGGATCTAGGTAGTGCTCATGGGATTCCTTATATATCCCCTGCTCAGCGTCTATTCGAAGAAGAACCAACCAAACAAGGGCCAACTTAAATAAAGTGCACAAGCATATGTATTGAAATGCGACAAGCAAACAAGCATGCCATGATGAATGATGCACAATTGCATGGCAATAAAGTAGCACGGCATGGTTGAGGTGTGGGGTACAAGATTAAAGCATTTTATTGAGTTTTTATTCCGGTTTGCTCTCATAACACTTGCTGTATACTTATTATTTATATGATGCATGCTGCAATTCAGAACATGGAATGGATAGCTAGAACGGGCTCGTCGCGCTGATCGATTTAGACATATTATTTGTCAAATTTGGAGTTATAAAACTAAAGTTATTAATTAATTAAGAAAAGGGCATTTTATTGTGATTTTAATTAGCTCGAAAAATTTAAAGTGTTCAAACAATATTTTGAATAGCATTTTTGAATTCCTCACATTTTTCTGATTCCAAAACATATATCATTTGTATTATTTGGATTTGTAATTTTTAAAGTTATTTAAAACAGATTTGAATTTGTATAAAAACATTTACTGAAAACATTTATTAAAACAGAAAAACGTCAGGATTTTTTACACTCAGACAGAGCTAACCTCAGCCACAGACAGGTGGGGTCACTACTGACTGGGCGGATTTGGCGCGCAGCACCTTTCCTTACTGCGAGCTTACCTAGTCTATGCAGCTGACAGGTGGGGCTGGCGGCCTCACGGGTCCACGGCGCGCGCGGCCAGCCAGTGGGCGACACGTCGCGGATCCGGGGACTGCGGGTTGAGGCGGTAGAACCCTGGGGTGTTTTCCGTAAGATAGCTAGGGCGGCTGACCGGTGGACCCAGAGGTATCGCGGGTTAATTGAAAATAAAAAAAAGGGGGGCGATTTTACAAACGACCACAGGCCCCTGTAGATTTTCCTGAAAACCCGTAGACAGGACGGTGCTCGACCGCGACAGAGCGCGCCGCGGGGGCTCGATCCCGCGACACGGGGCGTCCGCGCTGAGGGTGGAAACCAGTGCGGCAGACGTGGGGATGGTGACAGCAGGGTGGACGGGGGCTAGGTATGCCGTCTACGAGGCGCAGCGACGAGCGAACACAAAGACCGCCGGCGCACAGAGGGTGTTTGGTTTTTGGCCCGGCGAGGCCAGACTACGGCGGCGAAGATGGGGGTGTCCAGGAGGAAGAGGGTCTTACTGCGGAGAGATCGGTGCAGTCGGATCGTGCGGGGAGGCGATGTAGCGACGAGGACACAGAGGCCGGGGAGCTAGGGTTTCGGAGGCGAGGGCGTCGGCGATGCAGCGCAGGGTCCGGCTCCTCCTCGCTGGGGCGTGCAGGGGCGACGTCGTGGAGGCCGGCCGCTTCCCCGACAACCCTAACAACCGCCCGCCGCCGAGGGTTTCGTGGAGGAAAAGGAGGAGACCGAAGGTGGTTCGCCGGGGTGGAGATGGGGTAGCAGGGAAGGTAAGGAATGGCGCAGCGGCCAGGGGAGGGATGTTGGGACACGGCAGAGACGGGGTCGGTAGGGGGATAAGAAGGAGGGGACGCTTGGAGATGCCGTGGGGGCGACGGTGGGTAAAGGTGGCTTCGGCCACCTTTTGCCTCGCTCTCACGTGCACGACGTGGGAGGCCAGGCAGAGGGGCTGCCGGTGGGGCTCGGCCGAGGGAGGGAAGGCCTGGCTCGGGCTGTGGGGCCAGCATTGCAGGGATCGAGGTAGAGAGAGGAAGACGGTCGGGTGGAGCTAGGTTAGGAGGGAGTATATGGCTAGGGTTGGGGATATCTTCGGCATGGGGAGAGAGGAGGGCTAGGGGGCCCTGCTGGTAACGTGAGAGAGGTGAGAGAGCAGCTAGGGAGATGGGGCTCGGCATGGGGAGGGTTTTGTAGTTAGGGTTTAACTAGGTATGGTGATTAGGGTTAGGGAGGCGAGTGGAGATAGGTGTTTAGGGTAGAGAATGGTATGGTGGTGAGGGTTTTACTCATGCCCCAAGCAAGATCAAGCATGAAGGAGAGGAGGAGTAGGGTTTGATGGGGAGGGTTTTTCATGACCATGCATGGCATTACACATGTGAGGGTGGCATGGTGGATAAGAGAGGTGGAAGGGGTAGGGAGATGGGTTTAGGGTTTGATATGATCAACACATGGCATGCATGGATGGGGGATGGTAAGGGAAACAAGATCAAGGTGAAAAGAATCGAGAGAGAAAAGGAGAGCTCACAAGAAGGATCCACTCAAAAATTCCAAGCAAAACCAAGGGAGATCAAAAGGTGGTGATTGTTGCATGGCCCATGCAAGGCATTAAATACCATGTTTTAATCTTGTGAAAACAAAATAAATAATCATGGCTTTTATACATGTGCATTCCAAAATGATGGAGTAAGGCCAAGCTAAAAGAAATAGTATTGGATCCATCCCAACCCACATGAGCTAGATTAAATGTCAAAAGAAAATAATAGCTCATGTTTACTTAGGATGGTGGAATTGTAAGGTGGTAACAAAGAAAGGTGGTGGAGTGGAATAAAAGATATGCCCCCAATTCAACTTGGGCATCAAGCATTTATCAAGAACCAAATACAATATAACAAGAGCCAAATACAATTCATAATGCATATGGGAGAAGAACCAAAAGGAAAAGGGTTTTATATGATGCTCAAATGCAAGGTGGCATGATGACATGAGCATGATATAATTATGATGCAACAATTATATGTAGGAAGTAGCCATTATATTATTAAACCAAGTAGCATTACAATTGCTAGACAATTGGGATGCTACAAATATCAAGCATGGCATGACAAAGCATAGGCCACAGTCAAAAACAAGCTCTCTTTACCACTTAAGCATGAACTTTCCTACTCTTTTCCAATCCAAACCAAACTATTTGAAAACCAATGTATGAAAGAGGGGGTCCAACCAATTTATTCGGAAAACTAAACAAACCAAGCAAACGAAAAACCAAAACAAAAACAAAAAATAAGACGCTCCAAGAACAACACAACTGTGTATGAAACAATAAAAATGAAGTGTTTGGAAGGAACCTGAGATTTTTATTGATGAAGAAGGGGTTGCTTTGGGCATCCCCAAGCTTTGATGCTTGTACTTCTTGGATATTTCTTGGGGTGACACGCGTGGCATCCCCAAGCTTGAGCTTTAGTCCATCCTTCATCTCATTACTCATTCCTTCCATACACTGAAATTTTTTCTTCATACAAAACTTCACAAAATCTTTATTAGCAACATTAGTGCACTCAAGATAATAGGTCTTTAGGTTCAGTTTCAACACCAATAAAACTTCCATTAAAACACAAGCTACTGAAGCACTTCCCTCAAAAAGCTCAATTCCCCAAAACAACTCAAAAAGGAACCAACAAGAAGCAAATGCAGAAAATGGCACAAATCTGTCAAAACAGACCAGCAGGTAAAGATGAATTTTTTTGAAGACCTTCTGTTGCTCAAATCAAAAAAGTGTTGAACTAACGAAAGTTAGATAACAACCTGGGACAGAAGCACAAAAATTCACCCCTCAAAAGGATGTACAGAGATTTTTCACGAATTTTTACGGTGAAGCATAGAAATCTGTTTTGGGACAGCATCTTTCCCAATCATTACTTCTCTCTCATTAGAGGTTACTCTTGGCACAAAAAGCAAATAAAAAGTATAAGGAGCAGTTATTACTGACGTAATAACTTCCAAGACTCATCTAAAACTTTTGGGTTATCTCCCAAGAAGTACTTTTCTTTAACGCCTTTAAGTTAGGCATGATAGTTTGAGAAGATGCTCACATAAGAAATATGAATTGAAGTAAAAGAGAGCATCAAGAAGCAAATTCAAAACACAATGAAGTCTAACCCACTTCCTATGCATAGGAATCTTGTAAAGAAACAAGTCATGAAAGCACAAAGCAACAAGCATAGGAAAGCAAAACAAGTGCAACTTCAAGACTTTCAACATAAAGAGAGGAAACTTAATATTATTGAGATGCATAAAACCATGTTTCCCTCTCTCATAATAACTTTCAGTAGCATCATGAATAAAATTAACAATATAACTATCACATAAAACATTCTTATCATGAGCCACATGCATAAAAGAATTAATACTCTCCACATAAACATAGTCATTCTTATTAATTGTAGTGGAGGAAAATTCAACAAAATAGCTGTCATTATTATTCTCATCACCATAATCATCAAATATATGAGGCATATTGTAATCATAATTAATTTTCTCCTCAATAGTAGGTGGACTGAAAATATCATATTTATCATTGTAATCATCATATATTGGAGGTTTGGTATCATTATAAGCAATAGAATAGCTATCTTCCAAAGATGGGGAACTAAAAAGATCATTTTTATAAAAACTAGCTTCCCCAAGCTTAGACTTTTTCATAGCATTAGCAATAATGGTGTCCAAAGAATTCATACTAACAACATTGCTATTAGCATGCAAATAAAGTTCCATAGGTTTTTTAATTTTCTCTTCAAACACTTCATGTCCTAACTCAAGATAAATACTGTAAAGCTCTCTAATTTTTTTTTGTTTTCCATTAAGCCTAACTAGTGAAAACAAGAAATAAAAAGACAAAATTGCAGAATCTAAAGGAAATAACTTTGAGCACTCACACCGGAGGATGTGAGTACCTTTTACCTTACCTCCCCGGCAACGGCGCCAGAAAATAGCTTGATGTATACGCACTTCTATTCTTGTAGACAGTTGTTGAGCCTCCAAATGCAGAGGTTTGTAGAACAGCAGCAAGTTTTCCCTTAAGTGGATCACCCAAGGTTTATCGAACTCAGGGAGGAAGTGGTCAAAGGTATCCCCTCTCAAGCAACCCTGCAATCAAGATACAAGAAGACTCTTGTGTCCCCAACACACCTAATACACTTGTCAGGTGTATAGGTGCACTAGTTCGGCGAAGAAATAGTAAAATACAAGTGGTATGGATATAAGACAACGGTGCCAGAAAATAGCTTGATGGCGTGGAAGAGACTAAAGGCAAACTGAAATAAAGATGGAAGCAAGCAAACATGTAATAGATCTAATAACAAACGGTGTTTTAGTGCTTAGAAACAAGGCCTAAGGATCATACTTTTACTAGTGCACACTCTCATATAAATATATTCTTTTTCATGATACTACGCTGAACTACTCTCCGGTTGAACACTCTAGTCCATGGTAGGGCTATAACAGCACACCTCAAAGTTCACTTTCCGCATCTAGATAACCCCACACTGTCACCTTGAGAACTAGATGGTTCAAACAAACACCACAATTTCATAAAGACATCCAACTCCAAATATAACTCATAACAAGTATTTGTAATCTCTAGCCTAAGTGCCACCATGGTGTGCACACTGTCAACTTCACACACATGGGGAGAGCAGAGATCTATTAAAGCACTTGAGTCGCAAGGTAGATCTATAGATTACAAGCTCATGATCTCAATAAGATCATTCATAGAGAGAGATGAACACATAGCTACCGGTAGAACCCTTAGCCTCGAGAGAGAACTACTCCCTCCTCATCATGGGAATCAACAACGGTGATGGAGATGGTGGTGGAGATGGCTCCGGGGGCACTTCCTCGTCACGGCAGGGTGCCGGAATAGAGACTTTCTGTCCCCTGAATCTCCCCTTCGGTGGCGGCAGCGCTGTGGAACTTTTCGTGGCTGGAAGCTGATGATTTAGGGTTTTTGCATCAGGAGGCATCTTATAGGCGAAGAGGCAAGGTCGATGGCCGGCCAGGGGGCCCACGCCACCTGGTGGCGCGGCCAGGACTAGCCCGCGCCACCATATGGTGTGGCCACCCTGTGGCCCCTCTCTGTCTCGTCTTCTGGCTCCGTGAGTCTTCCAGTAAAATATCGACTTTGGCTTTTGTCCGGTCCAATTCCGAGAATATTGATTTTCTGACTTTCCTGGAACCAAAAACAACAGAAAACAGGCAACTGGCACCGTGGCACTTGTTAATAGGTTAGTCCATGAAAGTGTATAGAAAGTACTCCAAAGTTGGAACAAAACACAAGAAAGTAGATAAAACCAAGCATGGAACATCAAAAATTATGGATACGTTTGCAACGTATCACGTGTGCATGCTGAACTTTTTTCACGCTCACACCTCCCTATTTCGAACTGGCAACATTGCTCGATGCAGCATATGTATAAGGTCGCGCTGCTGGGTCCCACATATCAGCCTCCCTGTAAATGAAACGTGTGTATGATTGACTTTTTTTGGCCATGTCCGCTGTTTTGACCTTGGCAACTTGCTTGGTCCTAGATGTCAACCACCTCTATGCAGGAAACGTGTCTATGCTGGGTCCCAGTTGATAGCCTCTATTTGAAAGAAACATGTGTATGTTGGACTAATTTTTCCGGTTCCAGATGTCAGCCTTAGAGTACAAAAAATGCTCATAAAGGCCGAATTAAAAAGATTCTGGGCTAACCCGGGGCGGATGCCCTATTCTTTATGGCTTATATTCCATGGGCTCACTCCTAAATTTAATGGGCTATGGTCAGTGGCCATAAGACCATGAAAATGCTGAATTAGAAGGTATTAGGCTATGCTTGGGGCTGATAGGCTAATTTCATGATCTATGCTTGGGCCTGCTGGGTCCGACATGTCAGCTTCTCTGTAAGTGCAATGTGTGTATGATGGACTTTTTTCGGCAACGTCCGCTGTTTTCACCGTGGCAGTCGTGTATGGTCTTACTGCTGGGGCCCTTATGTCAGCCTCTCTGGCATGTTCTGGCTTGTGGGTCCCTGATGCGAGCCTCTCTGTACAAGTATTTAAACTATTTTTTTGAACCCACCCTCGAAACAAACTCGAGGGACACTGCATGCTGGTGGGTTCGTGATGTCAGCCTTTCCGTAATGCGATATTTCTAGAAGAAAAATGTAAACCCAAGACACACACACACACAGGCGATTCGAACAAAAGACCTTCAAATCAAATAAACATAAATTGAGTGCGTTGCCACTACAACAAAGATATTTATAGAATAAATATCATTAAACTTTTATTAGTACTACAACTTATGTATTAGTATTGATAAAAATATTTTATTTTGAGAGGTGGGGGGCAATGCCCAAAAAGCCGAATTAAAAAGAGTTTGGATATTCTACATAGGCTGCTCTACGTGGGTTATACTCTGTAGGCTATGCTCCATGTGTTGTGCTTCATTCTCAAATTTTACTGGGCTGTGCTCAGCAGTCCCCTGACCCCTAAAAGGCCGAATTAATATGTTCTCGTCTATGCTCCATGGGATCCTTTCTCAAATTTCACTGTGTTATGGTCAGCAGTCCCCCTGACCCCGAAAAGACCGAATAAAAAATTTCTAGGCTAAAGAGGGGCCCAATGAGCTACTAGATTTATTCTCTTGGTTAATAAAAATTGCATTGTGATGTGCTCGTCCGGATTCGAAACAAAGACCTCAAAGAGGAAGGGGGAAGTGATAATTCTTTTTGGCAGCTATTCATGTCAAAATTCAATAGTACAGAATAAGGTAGAAAATTTATCAAGAGATTCGAATTTCATATTCAGGAGCACTTAACCAATTCAGAAATACAGACAATGAAATACAGTAGTAGTACAGAGAGGACCAGTTCTTGTTTTAGTTCTAAAAACCTTGTCGTGCGACCAGTTTGTCCTTTCACCAAACACACTTGACCATTGGAGCAAGAAAAATTAACGATCAAGTTTGCTTTGAGTACCTTCTTCTCACATCAATGCATTTGTGACCCCCGTATGCAACCCAAAATGCCCAAGTCTCATCTAGATTGTGACACAGCCATGTTTCAAAAGAAAAGAAAGACTATCTACTTCTCTTGATTTAAACAAATACCAGTACATCAGTATTAGTTCCACAAAATGCTTTAGTAATAGCAATGACAGAACATTTGAGAGATTCAGTAGCTTTCCTGCTTGAAATTCTATAGCAGTATAGAGAGAATCACTTCTTGTTCTAGCTAAAAAAACTTGGCGCACGATTAGTTTGGCCTAGACTTTATCATCGGAGTAAGCAAAACTGACGATCAAGTCTGCTTCTGTGTGAATACCTCCTCCTTATGTTAGTGTTTGACCACCCATATGCAACCCAAACTGCCCAAGACTCATGTAGATAATTGTGACAATGCTAAGTTTCAAAAGAAAAGCAAGACAATTTCATGCACTTCATCTAAACAAGTACCAGTACATCATAGTTCGTTCTACAAAATATTGTACTAATAGTAACGACAAAGCATTTGTCAGATTCAGTAGCATTTGAAAGATCCAGCAGTACAGAATAAGATCGTGAAAATATCAGACAGATTCCCGGTTGATATTCAGCAGCACTTGACAAAGTTAGCACAACATTCAAAGTGACCGGTTGGCAGTACACAAACAGTGACCAAAAGAATTAATAGATTCAGCAATGCGGACATTGAAATTCAATAGATCTAGCAAGACCTAATTCAAAAGGAAAGAAATACCATATTCTGCACTCAGTCGGTCGATCTGAACAAGTGCCGAACAAAACTTTCGACAGGTTTAGTAGCATTTGAAAGATTCAGCAATACATAATAAGAAAGAAAAATATCGACAGATTCCCAGTTCACATTCAGCGGCACTTGGACATATTCAGCAGAAATTTCAAAGTGACAGATTTAGTTTGCCCTTTTCTCCAAACACTCGTCATTGGAAGAAACAAAACTGAGGATCAAGTCTGGTTTTGTGTGCATGCCTCCTTCTCACATAAATGCATGTGTGTGACCTCCATAGGCAACTCAAAATGCCCAAAGCCTTGTCTAGATTATGAGTTTATGACAAGGCCAAGTTACAAAATAAAAGCAAGACCATCTACTGGACTTGATCTAAACTGAGCTATCCTATTACATAGTATTACGATTACTTATGGTAGTTTGGTTCCAATCGTGGGCATTGGCGAAGCTCAGAATGAACCATAATGGAGTCTTCGGAGATTTCCATGCAATGTTGGTTAAGAAACTAACAGCTGCTTCTTCGGTATTTAGACTGAAGCAACATATTTCAGGAAACAACGTATATCCAAGTCCTATTGCATGGTGGGAGGTGTAGACACAGTTTCTTCTCGTCAAATATCATGGGCAACATCTGCACTGCCTACCGCAATGTTAATCGGATAGTTCAATCCAAGGAAAAGGGAATATGCTCCTAGGTCAGCAATCGATATCTATGGCTTAGGTGGATATAAGTAAGCAGTGTCCTTTGAGTACACCTTGTAGCCAAACCCAGTAGCATAGGTGTCTAAAGTGCGACTGCAGTGATCAACACTATGATCAGCAATAGGATTTCCATGACCATAATAAGTACCACCATAAAACTCCTGATCAGTAACGCCCATAGTATGGATAAGAAGAGGGCGAGATTCATCTACAGATATTGCTAAGAACCATAAACCAGGTCCGTGCTCGTCATCATCTATGGCATCAAGGTTGCCCTCCTCGAGATGCGCACTAGGTTGTGATGGGAGAAGAATAGGACCTTGAAAAAGAAATGACAGCCAAATCAGCCAACACTAGTTTACATCCAACTAAACGGAAGCTAGTGTTTAGAACAGGAATGGATCAAACTTACCAAAATATAGATGATTCTAGTCATAAACACTGCCACTCTCAGTGGCTACAAACACCAGATCCTTGTGGATAAGTGCATCGCTGTATCTGAAATAACACTGGAACTTTCCATGCATACTCATTGCCATCAAGGGTAGCAATTGAGTAGTCGAAGATAGCGACAAGAGACAAATCTAAATAATCTGCCATAGCTATGGGAGCTCCGCTTGATTTTTTTGGTAATATGGTCGAGAGAAACGAGGGAGAATATTCTAGTATGATGGAGAAGTGTGTTTTGAGGTTTATGCATAGCATTCATTATGCTGAAGATTCTAGTCTTCATCACAATGAATGCTATGCACAAAACTGAAAACACAATTCTCCATCATTTTAGAATCCTCTCCCTTGTTTCTCTAGACCATGTTACCAAAAAAAATTAAGTTTTAGATAGCTAATAATCGTTGCTTCTACATGATATACAAAGTACAAGAACCAAATATACACCGATACTGGTTCAATTTATATTTTTTCTGCTTTACCTATTATACTAGTAAGTTGTACGTGCCTTGCACGTGAGACTCAGATAATAGACGTATGACATATTATCACTATATAAAATTATAATTGGTAAAGCACAATAAATTATAAATTTGATTAACATCTATAAAGTATGGGTGTATATTTGGTCCTTGTACTTTGTATGTCCTATAGAAGTCAAAGATTATTAGCTAACTAACACATGAAATTTTTGATAACATGGTCTAGAGAAAAAAGGAGAAGATTCTAGTATGATGGAGAAGTGTGTTTTGAGGTTCGTGCATAGCATTCATTATGCCGAAGAGTATCAATAGAATCTTCTAGATACTAGAATGGAAAAGAAGATCCAATGGCTAGAAATGCTGGGATTCGCGAATCTTGATCCAACGGTCAACATTCAAAGTTATTCGTACACTATATAGTGGTAAGATAAGATCATGTAGAAGTCAATGATTATTAGCTACGAGGGATAAGATTCTAGTATGATGGAGAAGTGTGTTTTGAGGTTTGTGCATAGCATTCATTATGCTGAAGACTATTAATAGAATCTTCTAGATGCTAGAATGGAAAAGAAGATCCAATGGCTGGAAATGTTGGGATTCATGAGTCTTGATCCAACGGTCAATATTCAAAGTTATTCGTACACTATATAGTGGTAATATATCTCTATCTCTACTACTATAATGGAGTAGTTTTGAATTGGATCCATAGCACCAATCCTAACCGTTGGGTTGTTAGATCCAATGGTTCAGAGAAGATGGATTCGTGTTGAATGGTACCTAGAGCAAACTCCACCATGCATGTTCTAGAACCATCATGCCACCACCCCCAAATTTAATAGCACAGTTAAATCTGGAAATGGTTCTTATTTAACCGGGCGTACTAGTTCGATTTCTCGGTGTGGGTTTCTTCAGTCTGGGTTAGAATGAGTTGGCTCTCAAAAAGGTTTGGTTTAGTTCGGTTGCTCTAGAATTCAGTTTGGGTATGCCTGGGTACTGGTTCAATGGTTTCAGTTTCAAACGGGCCTAACCCATGGTTCCAAACCGGTTAATCAGAGTGGTTACACGCTTGCGCTAATCCCATCCTTTGCATGTCGCACGACGTCGTGGCCGCCGCCTACTTCATGACTACCTTGAGTCATCGAATTGCCATCTGTCTCCTTGACGGCGGCGACATAGGTGGAGGAGGGTTCTTCTCCGGCCGCCGCAGGGCTGATGTTTGCTTCTCAGATCCGGCGACCACGACGATCTGGCAGTTACCCCTCAGCTCCGGTGACGGCCAGCACCGACATCCCCGACAGATGCTCTGGCACTGCCTTCACTCACAATGTCCATGCCATACACGTAGCAAGCCTTTGGCACGAACCTGGCGTCAAGCAGGGTCGAACGCGCGCTACCGACGGCGAGGCCGCTGGCATCTCCATGAACGTGCGCCATCGATGGCGAGGCCGCTGCCAGCTCCATCAACGCGCCACAGACGGTGAGGCCGCTGGCATCTCCATGAACGCACGCCACTGACGGCGAGGCCGTTGGCAGCTCTATGAACGCGCCACAAACGGCGAGGCCACTGGCACCTCCATGAACGTGCGCCACTGACAGCGAGGCCGCTGGCAGCTCCATGAACGCACCACCGACGGCGAGGCCGCCGGCATCTCCATGAACGCACCACTGGTCGAGCACACCATGTGCTTGGCGCACTGCTAATCAAGACTCAGCAAATGTTTTCATACCATGGCAATTCGAGAAGCATGATACCAGATGCTCACATGGCGGTGGCTGGCCAGCGACACAACGGCTCCGTCGCATGGCAGGTCGGCGGTGCAAGTTCCTCAATCCTGATTTGTGCAATACTAGTAACTAACAGGCAGACCGAGTTAGTGATAATCTTGTGTTTAGCATGTACCTAATCCTACATGCATTTCGGCGGTGCAGCAGAAATTTGCAAGGTCACCAGGCTTAGTAGCTAAGCGTGTGCGTGTGACTGGCTTCTCCTACCAAAATTTTGTCTTTGCTCTGCTCGACACACGCAGCCCAACGAGATGTATATGTTCGAACCATCGTAGCAACCGTTCTCAACCAATTTCAGCGAATGGTTTCAACCCATGGGTTTGTCCTCGGTTTAGTTCAGTTTGGGTGGAAATATCAAATAGGTCTGGTTCTGGTTGGGCTGATAAAAATACCAAACGAGTTTAGTTGGGGTTTGGTTTCCAAGTCCATTCATGTAGGTTCGGTTGAGGTATATGGTTCAATTTTGGAACCATTCTTAGGTTTAAGCACAGTAGGATGTATTCTCTCTACTACTGTAGTGGAGCAGTTTTGAATTGGATCCATAGCACCAATCCTGACTGTTGGGTTGTTAAATCCAATGTTCAGAGTAACTGGTTTCATGTTGAATAGTACAGACGTAGAGCAAACTTCACCATGTTCTAGAACCATCATGTCACCACCCCTAAAATGCATAAATTAAGTCTATTAATAATAACATTGAGAATACAACCTACTGTGCTATGAAATTTTGGGGGTGCTGAAATGATGGTTCTAGAGCATGGTGGAGTTTGCTCTAGGTACTATTTAACACGAATCTAGCTGCTTTGAACCATTGGATCTAGCATCCCAACGGTCAGGATTGGTGCTATGGATCCAATTTAAAACTACTCAATTATAGTAGTAGAGATAATTTTATATAGTGATGATATGTTAGGCATTGGATAAATACTACTAAATCCCAATATTTTCAACCGTTGGATCTTCTTTTCCATTCTAGCATCTAGAAGATTCTATAGATAGTCTTCAGTATAATGAATGCTATGCACAAACGTCAAAACACACTTCTCCATCATACTCCTAGAATCCTCTCCCTCGTTTCTCTAGACCATGTAACCAAAAATTTCAAGTGTTAGGTAGCTAATAATCTTTGACTTCTACATGATGATACAAAGTACAAGAACCAAATATACACCCATACTTTATATATGTTGATCAAATTTATAATTTTTTATGCTTTTCCTATTATAATTTTATATAATGATGATATGTCATATGTCTATTATCTGAGTCTCACATGCATGGCACGTGCAATTTACTAGTAGCCTATAATGTATGAGCATTCTTGGGTTTTAGTCCGAAGGACCAAAAAGGTCATGGCCATATATATCGATACCCTAGCTACACTTTATGATATGGTTCACACATCGGGTAGATAGGTGCGTCTTTGCGTAGTATACAATGTTGATCATGGGAATTTCGAACAATTATGAAAGAACATTTTTCAATTTTCCAAGCGATTACGGGGATGTTTCGTACTAGTAAAGAAAATCAGAAGAATTTGGCTTGGAATGCGACAAGCGCGCCATGTTTCCGGACATTTCGGAGCATGCATGTTTTCCTTGTGATTCCTAGGTTCTATGAGTTTTTATGGTTCGTAGCTAAATTAAACCACTTAAATTACAGTATTGTCTGCCGAAATTAGTTCAAATGAGTTGGCATATGCATATGCGCCCCGTTTAGCTAAGAAACCCAAGTTCACTCAGCCGTTTCGCTCACTACAGTATATGGGCCCCATTCATACGAATAACTTTGAATGTTGACCATTGGATCAATTATTTGATGTATTTACACGAATTTGAAATATTTGTTTATTTTTTATGAGGGCCACAGCTGGCAGCCAACACCACCCCAATTTTCTTTTTCATCTATCCGCCACCGTACTAGACTCCGACCTTTCTTCACAAGCTGCACATGCCACCATCCCATCGCATTCGATGTGTGCTGCTTTTCGAGCCTTCCTTTTAATACTACTCGGGAGGTGAGCCAAGCGCGATTCAGCACTAAATTTTCACGTGATATTGGCGAGATATTCTAGTTCAAAATTTTAGAGGATTATTGGCGGGACCCTCCCTTTTACCTTTCCCAAAATTTAACCCTTCCTTCACTTCTCAGTTCTCGGCCAACACTAGCTACCTCCATACTGATAGGGCCTCTCGCTCGCTCGCCGACTCCACAATCAATCTCACATCATCCTCTATCCCATCCCTCCTTAGCCGACTTAGAGGTCACCGGAGTCTACTCAGCGATGTTGTCATCCATGCTACCGTTGTTGCTTCATCGCATCTGCTTCCTCCACTCAGAGTGTCAGCTTCCCCACCACCGCAACCGAGATATGCGTATGCCACACGGACCCCTCACCAGGGCGATGGTTAGAACTCCGTACAACCGAGATGAAGGTTGTTGCACACTTCGTTGCACTTTACTACTACTTCCGAATGTAGTTCATTGCTTCCTTGTTGTGCCTTCTTGTTACCAATTATTTCTAATGCATGCTAGTTGCAGTACTACGGGATCGGTTAAAAGAGAAAAGAAGGCAACTGCTAGTCGTCAAGCCAAATTGGTTATCTTGCACTAGTACGAAGCCTCGCCAGCCCAATGATAACCCCCAACAATCCTCCCTAGACAATGGTTTGCCTCCATTTTGCATATATGCGCGCTATCGTTATGCATTTTATTTTTGAGAGTAGTTTAGCCTTTGCTTGCACTGTCTTGTCATACTAGTATATATTTTTTGTAAGGCATGGAAGATGATGTACTGCCGAAACATGCCCTGTCTTGCCAATGAATCTTGGAGAGTTTTGGACATGCAGATCTACCCCGGCTCGGCACAACACAACTAGTACAGAAACATGGCCTGGTCGAGTACCCTAAACATGGTATTTGTTGCATCTTGCGTGTTATTTACTGATTTATTTGCTGCATTGCAATTTGCAGAAGCAAGTGCATGATCATGTACCTGCCAAGGAGGTTTGCAGCACAGATATTCAGTGTGCCAGTGATACAAGCATTTCTACGAACCAAACCGAAGTATGGTGCATGGCCGAAGCTAAGATTAGGCTTCTCCAAAAGGATTTGGACATAGCCACTCGACGGATCAGAGAATTGAACTGAGGATGGATTTCTACTATTGAAGATGGCCTTGATGCTGCCGCTGATCTTCAGAAGTTAGTCGCTGAAAATCATGTTCCCAATTCGGTTGATGCATATGTCAATGAGATCAACGTGACAGTTTTGGAACAGGTGAAAGCACGAGCAGAGATTCTCCGTGCATCTTTGCAGGCAGATGATTTTCGAAGGGTGATGAAAGAGCCTCCATGTGAATAGATTGTTATTTCGAATAATGAGGATGACTTTCCTTATGTTGTCAGCCTGATATTTTCTTTGGCACACTGTATGAAATTGTACTATACCTAATTGCTGCATCTGGACAATGTATCCTGGTCTCGTTCTAGCCATTCGGAAAATGGAAAAACAACATTTTCCCATGATAAACTTGAAATCTTATTTTGCACTTTTGTTTAGATCTGTAGACACACGTTTTGCCGAAAATTAACACATTACCATGAAAGGTAGTTCATGCCCATTATCGTGAATAAATTCGTGCACTATATACTTATGTGGCCCTAATAAAGTCAAACTTTTATACTGTAGTAGTAGATTGAGTACAAAAAAAATCAACTGAGCGACAAATCACAAGCCGAAATCACCTCTTCCACCAAGCAGTGCGCTAGAAACACCCGCCGCAATGGGCTCCTGCGTCCAAAATTCAAACGGTACTAAATTTTCATCTCGCCCTTCGGTCCAAAAACAACGCGCTAAAGGCCATTCCTCAAAATGGTTTCTTTTGTAAATTCCCACGGGCCACACAATTCAAAGTTTCAAACATACTAGTACCACCAGCGCCCTTCGGGCCGAATCCCTCGAGATCACCTTGCATGACCACGGTCGTGCTCCTTCCGTCCCATCTCCCCTTCACAGCCTCTCCACCGGCATGCCACCGTAGCGACCAAAGACGTTTTACCAGCTCCTGACACCGGCCCGCATCAGATCAGCTCCTCTGTACACGAGGTCCACGGTTCCGGAGCTGGCTCAGCAATGTCGTCGCAGCTTTCTTGGATCCACTTCCCCGACTCCATGGCACCGGCTGCTTCCTCGACCTTGTCCACAGCGTCGGAGAGATGGGGAGGCAAATCCTCTCAAGGGCGAATGGCGAGGTCGTAGCTCACCATAAGTCTGACAAAGGCACGGGAAGGAAATCGTGTAATCGCGGTCACAAAGGTTGCCGCCATAGACTTCATATGCTCTTTACGCATTTGATGTATGAAAGTAGTTCATCGCTTGTTTCAGTGCATTCTCGCACTGAGTTTTTTATCTTGTACTCCGACATTTCTTGCCGAGGCATCGTATAAGCATATGACTATCATTGTTCCTTTAGATCTTTCAACTGCTTGCTAGCACTGTACTAACTTGCTCTTTTACACACACCTCACTCTTAAATCTCATAAGATATATTTTTTGCTGATGCATGTAAGGTGATTTGCAGCCGACTGGTGAGGAAGAACGGAAGATTAGGGAAGATAGATTATTAAAGAATTCTAAATATGCAAGGTCGCTTGGCCCGCAGAGAGTTAGATCTTTCGCAGCTACCACCACCAATCATGAAGTCCAGGATTCTGATGCAGAATTTTATCCTCGAGATCAACAAAACCCCGAGGGAGACCTGACTCAGGAAGATGGACCGGTCGAGAACCCCATCCCTAATCCGCCTGCTTGTCCACTTCCCAAGGTGCTTGCTCTGTCTTGTCATTGCCATATTTGTTTCTTCTTCCATGTTTCGTACCTCAATTCTCACTAAATGTTGTGCAATGCCATCTGCTTTTCATGCATCATATATGTTCAGCATATCTTGCCTTACTGTTCTTCTGTTCTATCCGTGTCTCATTTTACATAGGACTTTGATAGATTAATGTATCGCTTATGTGTGTCAGGAATCAGCTGGTTCACCTAAGACCCTTCCAGGTACAAGCGGGGAGAAAAATTATGATCGGCAAGTGTCCGATTCGGCATTAGTTCCTATTGATGAACAATATTTCGAGGGAGACCTGACTCAGGAAGTTGGACCCGTAGAGGACCTCCCTACTAGTCCGCCAGCTTGCCCACCCCCCAAGGTGCTTGCCCTATTTTTTAATTGTGATATCTGTTGCATTTCCATGTTTTGTATTTCAATCCCACCAAATATTTTGCAATGCCCTCTGCCTAGTTCATGCATCATATATATAGCACATTTTGCCTTACTATTCTTCTGTTCCATCTGCATCTCATTACATATAGAACTATAACATATTGAAGTATTGTTTATGTGTGTCAGGAAACAGCTGGTTCATGTAAGACACGTTTAGGTACCAAACGCGAAGCGTCGACAAGCTGTCCTGCTAATGCTACTAGTGGAACACAAACACACGCCATGAAATACAATAAACGAAAATCAGGAAACTCACATACGGCTAAAAAGTGTTGTCTTGGCGGCACACCACAGGTTCCAACAGTAGTAGACGCAGAAAATACCATCTCACAGATTCCACAATCACCAATTGCCAATCAAGATACCCATCAACAATTGACAGCCGAACTAGTTTTGACCTCTACTTGCCTAATATTGCTGGCACAACACTAACAAGATAGCGATGATCACCAACCTGTTGATCAACCTGTCGCCAAACAAGGTATGTGTTCCAAGGATTATCGATGCATGCTTCCTTATATATATCGTGCAAGCTTGCTGTAATGGTTGAATTGGCAGCTACACGAAGATTTAAGAAAAGGGGGGCAACGGTAGGAAAAAATCTTGAAGCTAAAATTTCCGTAATGCAATCTAGATATTGCATCAATTCTATTGTGCCTGGCAAGCGAAGGCCAGAAGGTCTAGAAGAATCTGCTTTTCTAGCATCTAAAATAGGCGTTTTTGTCAGGAATGATATTCCCATCTTCGCATATTCAAGCTCCACCAACAGACCGCTAACCATTACAATTCATTACTGCAAAAGTTACATGTAAGTCATGGTGCTCTGTCCCATGCATTCAAGCTTGCTCTTGGTTCTATTCTAAGTCACATAACACATCAAATGTTCCATTCTTGCCGACAGACAAAATTCAACTTCGATTAGGATAATGAGGATGTAGAGTATGTTCTCCTAGACATGTTCTCCTGTTCTTTGCGCCAGCAGCACCATAGGATAAAGAGTAAATACTTTGATGGTAAGGCAAGCAAGGATATTCAAAGAATGACTCCTATGGAACACACTATGACTGACCAACACTGGATAGATCTTCTCGACCACTGGTTTGATCCAAAGATTACGGTATGGTTTGTGAAGACTGATACCATATCACATTCGAAATTCGTATTTGCACATCTATATCACTAGTCTCCTTCTGCAGATGAATGCTGAAAAAACAAGAGAAACCGTGCCGCACAACGCTTAACAAACCGAACTAGATCTCGTGCATTGGTTGGCCACCTGAGTGCAATAGTAAAAATAATTAGTTTTTAATCTTCTACGGACTTTGTGCTTCTTATATTTTGATAATGTGTTCTGCCCACTTTGCAGAAAGGTGCGGTAAGTCTGCAGCAAAAATTCCAGGCATGCCAGATAAGCAAAAAAGAAGGGCTCAATCCCTCCACTGAGAGTGTTATTGTAAGTCTTCTGTTCGATTGATATTTTGTGATGACACACCCTCAGTGATTTATATGTATAGTTAGATGTGCAACACTGCCTGAACTTCTTCCCAGTTTACTTTTTAATTTAAGTAGATGATTTCCAACTAGTGTGAGTTTCAGTTTTCAGTTGTACAAAGAGTTGTCTTGTGTATATCATGCACCCGGTGATGAAGAAACAGACAGATGCCATGTTGGCATAGTCATGTTAATGCGTGATAGTGATAAAATTCTTATCAGTATGATCATATAGCTATACTTTTACTACAATATATATGATGCGTAATCAGCCATGCCAACTTGTAAGATTTGTTTATAGACGGGTTAAATGTGTTGTCTGCATGTTTCTCTGTATTATCTTTTCTTCTCTCACCCATGTCTACCAACTGATAAACTTACAGATTAAATTGAATGAGGAGATGGCAAAACCTAGGAAAGATGGTCTGGAACAAACCCAAGAAGAATATCTGGAAACATTTAAAATGGTACTAAAAGGTGAAGGTCATCGTAAAAGCACTTCCTGCATAATGACACTTCTAAATTGAAGATGAACCCTGACAATGACAGGTGAGTACAATGGTCCTATGAAATGGTTCCTGCTACAGAGCCCGGCTTGTGTTTGGGGCCATGTAACAAAAATAGAGGGAGTATTTGTTTCACATCATGCTTTTATCTATTTACCGTATGCTCGATGAACAAAAATCCTGTGCCCCAACCTCACTCTCTCAGCCTTGGATTCATGAACCTCACAAAGGTTTTTTCTTCTTTGGACAACCGCCAAATTCAAAATCTCAGTCCATCGACAAATCCTACCACCTACCCTATTTGAATCGGAGATTATGTATCCAATTTCTTTGCCAATATGGTCAGTATTTTGATGATCAGTTGATGTGAATCAGCCTTAAATTCGTACCAAGGGAGTACCATTAATGAAATTAAAAAATCCCAGTCAAGCAGCAAAACCTGCAGCCAACCCTATTTGAATCAGAGTTATCCAATTTTCCTTATGGATGATAAGTTAATGTCACTCTCGGCCTTCAATTCTTGAATAGGGAGTACACCTTTTATCCCAATATTGCTTGGACGCTAGCCAAAAGTCAAAATATCAGTATGCGTAATTATTATGCTCATGGAGCGGCAAAATCAAAATCCGACTTTGAAGCATTTCTCGCCCCACTGTTTCAAAAACTTTGAGGCTAAATCTCCCACCGGGGAGTACCACTTTACTATTAATTCTTATTTAGCTAGTAGACAAATTCAAAATCTCTATCGAGCGGCAAAATCAAACACCGACTTTGAAGCATTTCCCGCCCCACTGTTTCAAAAACTTTGAGCCGAAATCTCCCACAAGGGAGTACCACTTTTCTATTATTATTATTTGGTCGGTAGCCAAATTCAAAATCTCTGTCGAGCGGCAAAATAACACACCAACTTTGAAGCATTTCGTGCTCCTCCATTTCAAAAAAAATTGACTTGAAAATTCCCATTCTACCCATTGTTCAGACGCCCTATGGGCACGCTAAAGTTGGTAGCTTGGGGGCACGATCGTAATTATTTTTTTGTTCACCTCCATAGTCCCGATTCGTGCAGTTTTTCCAACTGGCCATCCTAAAATCTCGGGCTTCTCTCCCACGCCCTCACCTCCACGACCATCACACGCACCGCCCAGCGGCAATTCCACGGCTGCTGGAGCCGCTTCATCGATGCCCACCCCATCGGATCTAGTTCACCGGGTCTCCCTACCACTCCACAAAAGTTGTGGTCTCGCTAACCGCGCCTATGGCATTATCGACCGCCCACGCTATGCTTCCCAGTCGTCGAAAGCTACCCAACTCTACTGGATCAGCTTCACCGTTGTCCACTAGACGGGATCTAGTTCAACAAGTTCCATGTCCACAGCTCTAGATCAGCTACACGGTCGTCACCGTTGACTGCACCGGCATCGACCGCCCAAGATCTGCTTCCCCGACGCCAAAAGCCACCACAAGCACAGCACCCTCAGTGACTTGGACGTCACTCACATGGTACCGATGATGCTTAGACGCCTCTCCGACCAAGGTAACCAAATCTCCAACCCATTTTTGTTTTCTCAGCAGTATAGCAGGTTCGAGCCTGTCAGAGTGAACTGCATTTTTGTAATCATGCTAGTACATACAAGTCACTGAGCATGCCTGCTCTTCGTGCTAGTATATACAATGTCATTAGACATGTTGGTTTGCATTCGCTGCTATACAAATTTAAAGTCATGCACATGTATGTTATATTGTCATGCACATGTTCTTATCTTAGCTGCTTCGTACACCAGTAATTGCCTGCTATTGTGTAGTTCTTGCAAAATGTAATGTCAGTGGAAAATATTAGTGTGGATTCCCTGCTCCATAGTTACTGACTCTATCTGGTTATTCCTCAGCTAAGTTCCTGATACATTGCAAATGTATCTATAATTTTTGATGTTCCATGCTTGGTTTTATCCACTTTCTTGTGTTTTGTCCACACTTTGGAGTACTTTTCATATGATTTCTTTGACTAACCTAAAAGTTTTAGATGAGATAACCCAAAAGCTCCTTATCCTTTTTATTTGCTTTTTGTGCCAAGAGTAACCTCTAATGAGAGAGAAGTAATGATTGGGAAAGTTGCTGTCCCGAAACAGATTTCTGTGCTTCACCAAAAAAATTCGTGTAAAATATCTGAACGTATTTTTAAGGCGTGAATTTTTGTGCTTCTGCCTAAGGTTGTTATCTAACTTTCGTTAGTTCAGAACTTTTTGATTTGAGCAACAGAAGGTCTTCGAAAAAATTCGTCTTTACCTGCTGGTCTGTTTTGACAGATTTCTGTCATTTTCTGCATTTGCTTCTTGTTGATTTCTTTTTGAGTTCTTTTGGGGAATTGAGATTTTTGAGGGAAGTGCTACAGTAGCTAGTGTTTTAATGGAAGTTTATTTGGTGTTAGAACTGAACCTTAAGACCTATTATCTTGAGTGCACTAATGTTGCTAATAAAGATTGTGTGAAGTTTTGTATGAAGGAAAAATTTCAGGTGTATGGAAGGAATGAGTAATGAGATGAAGGATGGACTAAATCTCAAGCTTGGGGATGTCACGCATGTCACCCCAAGAAATATCCAAGAATTACAAGAGTCAAAGCTTGGGGATGCCCAAGGCATCCCCCTCTTCATCAACAAAAATCACAGGTTTCTTCCAAACGCTTCATTTTTATTGTTTCATGCACAGTTGTGTTGTTCTTGGAGCGTCTTCTTTTTCGTTTTCGTTTTCGTTTTCGTTTTTCGTTTGTTTGGTTTTCTTAGTTTTCTGAATAAATTGGTTGGACCCCCTCTTTCATACATTGGTTTGCAAATAGTTTGGTTTGGATTGGAAAAGAGTGGGAAAGTTCATACTTATGTGGTAAAAAGAGCTTGTTTTTGACTGTGGCCTATGCTTTGTCATGCCATGCTTGATATTGTTTTGGCTTTATGCTTAGTATTCTTTGTTGTAGCATGACTTGTCATAAACAATTGAGATTGCTTAATGTGCCTTGGATGAATCATGCGTTGTTTTAGCATATTAAAGCATAATATAGTGGTATTCTCCTTTGATGCTTTATTTGGGTTGACTTGGCGTTATGACTATCTCAAGTCACCATAGCCTTTATGATCCTTTAGTTTTGAACTTCTAGTATCACTTTATTCTTTGATCAACGATGTTTTGTCGCTCTGCATGATTATGGCCATTATTTCTCTCTTAGTTTGTCGCTCCCAGTCTTTTGCTAGCCTCCACAACCAAGTATGAGTTCCACTCATGCATCCAACTCCCTAAACCGAGTTATTCCAAAGAGTCCACCATACCTACCTACTAGCTTATGCTATTCCAAGTATATTCATGCTTTTGTTTACCTTCCAAATTAAACTTGTTATGAGAAAACTAGTGATTAAAGCTCTCACAAACTTGATGGCACACTTTACTTTTCTTGCCCTTAATAAACTTGAACCATAGGGTCCTTCTTTGTTGCATATATGCTTGCGCTTTATAAGTGGAAGTTAGTAGAACCATGTATCATGGGGAACGTTTTCAACATTGCACTTGTACTTTGTACCCCGTTGATATCACATTCTTTTGCTTACGGATCCCGGAGGTGTGAAATAAAAGTGGAACTTGTAAGATCATGGAGTTTGTATGTGTGTTAGAGAAACGCCTGGACCGCTAGCCTAAGACATGCCTAATCATGGTGGAAACTTGCAGCATCACCATAATGATCACTCTATGAAGCATCCTCAATAAAAACCTATGCAAATAGCAAATACAAAGATCGCTGAGATGCTCATTGTCTGCTTGCCTTGTCATTCTGATTATGGGATAACTCCTGTATCATGTGCAAGGGGTACCCCGATGGCGGTTCTTGATGATACATATGTACTTACAATGATAAGAGCTTACTTGTGACTAAAGTTGAGTAGCATGAGGATCGGTCTTCGTAAGTAAGGGGCATGAGATTTCGGTTTATAACTTGTCAAGCATATCCTCTTAGTCGTGTCACTTTAACCTTAATCACCTTCAGGATGCTTATGATAGGGGCAATGAGAGCTGAAAGCTATAAGTACCATAATTTTTGGAAGCTCTTTATGAGACTTGAATCCCTACTTCCTTTTATGAAGGCCTTTCTTCCACCATTATATTGAGTCTCCACCTTCTACCTTTATTCACCTACTTTGAGAGCATAGTGGCCATTCTTAGTTCTATGTGCATTGTCCCAATACTAGTTTATTGATGCATAACTTAATATTGCTTGTTTTAAACTATTTGTATCTAGTCACTCTTATGAACTTTGAAGGTGTCCTATGCATTTATATTTGCTACTCTATGAGGGACAAGCTGAATACTATTATGCTATGTTTTCTCTATGTGAAACAAACAAACGTCTTGCAAAGCATTGTTATTCATGAATCTTTTGTTTGTGCCTTTTCATGTTGCATCATAGTTTCTTTGTCTTATTGCTAGAACTTTGTCTTTCATGTTATGATTGAAGTAGTATGATCCCAGCTTTGAATGTTTTACAAATACTTTGATCAAGTCTTTAATGGTGCATGTCACCTCAAAAATTATTCTTTCTTTTTATCACTTACCTACTCGAGGACGAGCATGAGTTAAGCTTGGGGAAGTTGATACATTGCAAATTTATCTATAATTTTTTATGTTCCATGCTTGGTTTTATCCACTTTCTTGTGTTTTGTCCACACTTTGGAGTACTTTTCATATGATTTCTTGGACTAACCTATTAACAAGAGCCACAGTGCCAGCTGCCTGTTTTCTGCTGTTTTTTGTTTCTAGGAAAGTGAGAAAATGAATATTCTCGGAATTGGACAGGACAAATGCCAAAGTGCCTATTTTTCCGGAAGTCATCAGATGCCAGAATACGAGACGGAGAAGGGTTGGGGGCCGGCCACACCACCTGGCCGCACGGCCAGGCCTGGCCCGTGCCAGGGGGTGGTCTGGCTGACCCCAGCACCCCCTTGGCCTCTCCTTCCGCATATAAGATGCCCTCGGGACGAAAACCCTAAGGACTCGATCAAAAATCCACAAAAGAGTCTGCAGCCGCCGTCATCTCCATCCCTAGATCGGGAGGGATCTGAAGCTCTTTTCGGCACCCTGCCGGAGAGGGGAATTCACCCTGGAGGCCTTCTTCATCATCATGCAAGCCTCCGGTGTGATGCGTGAGTAGTTCATCCTAGGACTATGGGTCCATGTAGTAGCTAGATGGCTGGTTCTCCTCCTTTGTTCTTTCATGTCTAGATCTTGTGAGCTCCGTTCATGATCAAGATCATCTATTTGTAATTCTGCATGTTGTGTTTGCGGGAATCTAATGGATATTGAGATGCTATTTCAGATTGATTATTGATTCTATCATGTCTTTGTTATTTGTGATCTTGCATGCTTTCCATTGTTAGTAGCTATCTTGGCCAACTAGATGCTAGCAACTCCAAGAGTTAGTATTTATGCTCGATAGTGGGTTCATGCCTCTGATAATCTGGGGAAGTGACAGATATCTCTTAGGTACTAGATGTGCTGTTGCTACTAGGGAGAAAACAGCAATCCTTTGTTCATAGAACAATCATATTGTTTACATTACACACAATTCGTAAAGCAATAATCTGTTGCTTGCAACTTAATACTGGAGGGGGTTCGGATGATAACCTGAAGGTGGATTTTTAGTCATAGATGTAGTTGGATGGCGGTCTATGTATAATGTTGTAATGCCCAATCAAGTTCCAAAGGAGTCAAGATGATTAGTATATGCATGTATTGCTTTCTCGATGTTTGTCAATTGCCCCGCTCTAATTTGTTCACCCAGCATGTTCTCTATCTTAAGGAGAGCCACCTCTAGTGAACTATGGATCCGGTCCTTTTATTTTACATACAATCTATAAATTGTTTACTGCTTTGTGTTTACTTTCTGCAAACTATTACTTCCTTCCATTCGATATGTTTAATCCTTTGTTTTCAGCAAAACCCGTGAGATTGACAACCTCATCGCAAGTTGGGGATAGAGTTCTGTGCTTGTGTTGTGCAGGTCTCCACGTTGCTGTTGGCACCGCTAGTGCGCCCTGCCATCGTTCAGCTAGCTACACCTTTGAGGTGTTTCCTTGCTCCTACTGGATTGATAACCTTGGTTTCGTACTGAGGGAAAACTTGCTGCTGTGCTCATCATACCTTCCTATTGGGGTTCCCCAACGAGCTCGATATATTTTGGGCCATCAGTTCCTGCTATTATTTCCTCCCTGGCATCGTTATGCTATCATGTAGTACCCATTCAAACTCTTCGTACTAGTTTGATTATAATTTTGTTGTTGCCATCTAGTTCTTCAAAAGCTACAACACTGACTATTTTGTTGTTCTTTGCGTAGAGCTAAAAAAGGCAACAATCAACATGTTGGTTTGCACAACCTACAGGTCCACCAACGATGCCATTATATACATTCGTGTTTTCCATTCCTGCTTGACAAGTTCTGGTATGTTGTGGTTATAATTTCTATGTGGTTCATTCTTTGCTACGACAGTAACCGCATGCCATTGTGTAGATCACCACAAATTCCGAGTCACGCAACGTCTCTTGCATTCTAGGAGATACCACTTCTTCCATATATATTTGCTAAAATGACCTGGCTAGTTTATAATGAAATTCTAAGAAACACTTTGTTTGATTGCTCATTTCATTGTTGGCATACTTGTCTAATGTTTGTTTGTCATGTTCTATAGGTTCACAAGACACACCATTATATGTCGTATTTGGTTCTAGTTCGTACTAGGCAACAACATAACTATCCTCTATTATATAGTTCATTCATGGTTTGCATTCCTGCTCTACAAGTTCGTATTATGCAGTTATAATTCCTTTCTGTTTCATTCTTAGCTATGAGTAGTTTGTCTTCTTTGCTGTATTAACTTGTTATTAGTTAGTTTTAGACTGCAATTATTGCTATCGCCACCAAAGAGGGGACTGCAAGATCATGTCTCAAGGTGGTTTTCCAATGTAGCTGTCACACTCAAAGGGAGATGCAGTTGATGGATTGAGAAAGCAAATTGAGGACTCTGCTATCAACTTGATTGGCAACTGAAATTCTGAATTTTCTTTCCCTTTTGTTCATATTATGTAATATTTTTAAGAAGTTTGCAGCTGATGTAATATCTAGATAACTTGCATAGGCCATGGAGGCATTTAGTTGACGCCGTCCACGAATGGCGGTACCATAACTGCGCTAGCCGGGTCGATTAGGTAACTGTATAGGGTTTTGTTATTTGCCCTTCTTATATTGCGCCTTCCATGAACAGTAAAAGATGCTCACTAATTATACTCCTTTTATGATATTTTCATGGGCTTCAGAATTACCAAAACAGTAACGGCAACTAGGTAGAATAGTAACAGGCCAAAACAGTAACCGACCAAAACAGTAACATGCCAGAACAGTAACAGGCCAGGCCAAAACAGTAACATGTTAAAACAGAAACATGCCAAAACAGTAGCATGCCAAAACACCAGCAGACCAGAACAGTGGCAACCTAGCATAGTAACAGGACAGAACAGTAACAGACCAGAAAAGCAACAGGCCAGAACAGTAACAGGCCTGAACAGTAGCAGGCCAGAACAGCGGCAACCAGCACAGTAACGGGCCAGAACAGTAAAGGACCGCAACAGTAACGGACATGAATAGTAGACAGCCAAAACAGTAACGAGCTAGAATAGTAAAAGGGCAGAACAGTATCGGACCTTCTCAAAAGTAGGACATTCGTAGGTGGCCCAGGACGAGTTGTGTGAACAGTGATGGGCTGACCGTGGGCCTTAACAGTATCGGGCCTACTTAACGCAGGTTGTTAACAGGCCGCACAGTATTCGAATAGTGTGGGCTTCTGTAGGCTGAAATAGTAATGGGCCTGACATTCTCGGGCCGCTGCTGGTCGCATATTTTGGGACAATTTCAAACAGTGCATGACGAAATAGTAACGGGCCATAATCTTATTGGGCTCCCCTAATGGGACGGCCCACTTAATTATTAGCAGGCCTTAGCTAGGCCTGGCTTCTACCACGGTTTCTATGGCCATTAACAGCGGTAACTGGGCGTTATCGGTATTTGCCACGTGGCATTTTGCATGACGTCAGCAGTCAACGCGGCTAGCGAACAGATCTACGACGGAACAAGTTTTCGTGGCTGAAGGGTGCGATCAGCCACGGTCAGAAAAAATCATGGTAGATTCTTTTGTGACGGGGCTTTTACCACGATGGGCATCCGTCGTAGAAGACTTTTTAGCCATGAAAAACGGGCCTTCAACAACGAAAATCGTCTGTTGTAAAAGCCAACTTTTCTTGTAGTGCATGCACGTATGATGTGTTAGGCCAACAAGACGATGTACGACTCCCACTATCATGGTTTAGAGGAGGAAGACAGTCCTATGCTATGTGAACATGGATATGTGCCCGCTAAATTTGTAGTGTTCGAAGGACGAAACGCGGGTAGGAGGTTTTTAGGGTGTCAAGGACATGGTGCAATGTGTAACATCCCATCATTAGAGCTTAGATATAAGGTGAGATAAGGTGTGTGCATTGCATCCATGCATAGAAAATTTGGATAATTTTCGCGCGAACTAAAGAAGCTAGCAAGGGATCGGGATCTCTCTTGTTCTGATGGAAACATCTGGGCGAGTGCTACAGATTCTGACATGACCTCTACTATATCTTTGTGTTTGAGGGGAATCATTTCATATTCAAAAATACAAAGGATTAAATTGAATTCAAAAGAAATTTGAATGAGATTATAGTTAAATAAATGAGTTATTGAATTCATTAATGTTATAGAAATATTACAACGAATAAATAGAATGAATAATATATAAGACTTAGTAATGGAAAAGGGTAATCTTTATTATTACATATATACATATTGTATTGTTGTTCTTTTACAATAAAAGAATGAAAATAAAGTATAGGAAACAAATAAATAGAAAAAGGAATTATAGAAATGAATTAACTAATAAAATAATTCTTTATTACAAAACATTATATGGATTACAATGTCTTTTACAAAGGAGTAAATAAGTTACAAAAGAATAAATAAAACACCTACAACTAAATTCCTACATCTTCCTGTATTTCCTCTTGGTATCTAAAAACAAAGACTAATAAGACAAAAATAAAGAGGTTAGTGTTAGTTAGTATGCTCTCGGTTTGGCAATGAAATGCATTGATATTTACATCACTGAGAACAGTAAAAGGGGTCCAAAGAGTAGTATTTGTTCTTATCTAGATTTTTGCCTCAGACTAGTGCATCCTAGGCTTTAGAGGGGCAAGTTTCACCACATTAGTAAAAGTCAAAAGCTAGACAGTCAAGAAGAATATAGCTGATCTGATCCTCAAGTCCAGCAAGACAAGCCTTGTAACTTGCACACAACAGGAGCCACCTGCAAGCAGCTTACACATCCTGCATGTGGAGTGTGCTGTCACCACGGCAGGAGTACCTCAACAAGGGATAAGAGGAGCAGCTGCAGTCGCCTTAGCATATCTCAGTTCACTACACCACACTCCATACCCACCATCAGCTATTCCATTTCCACATGTTCTTGACATGTTCAAACAAGAAACACAGGCATCAGTAGCAATGAAAGGTGGATAAAGGTAGAGAAGGCCACAAGGACAAGTTGGTGTCAAAGCAAAGCAGACCAAGTAAACAACTAAGGGTAGTGGACCAAGATCCACAACCACAAGAACCACAACCAAATAATCTGTCCACACTACAAGCAGCAGGTTGACCATCGAACTCATGTATATCTGTTGTTCTTATCAAGTTATGAGCATGAGTGTTGTGGGAGGAGGTAAATACTCAGAACTGCACCCAATTGGAGTGCAAGTTCATCACTGGATGAATTAAGGCTAACACAGTATAGATATTATTCATAATATGGCTTCAGCCTGTGCATCCTTAGTAGGGACAACCAGCTTAGAAACAGATCATACCATTACAAACTACTGTTGTGCACACTCCACATGGGAGGCACCACAACAACAGATTTAATAGTAGTAGCCACTAAGTTGTTGAACATCAAACATCAAGCACCCAATCTCTTCTTATCAGACTTTCTTGATAGAATACCCTCAAAGTGGTATACAAATAGTATACATGATCATCTTAGGGTTTAAGAAAAAAGAAGACAACCACAGTATTTGATCCAAATATCAGTGGCCTTAGCCTTTGCATCATAGACTAGGCCAAGCCATCAAGCATAATACTTGTTCTTATCAGTTTATAAAAAGAGATAGCAATACAAGGCCAAAAGGAAGGCAGAATCAGATCCAAGGCTACCACAAGCCTAGAAGTGAAAGGCAACACCAGCACAAGACTACCTAGGTAGATCCCAAAACCTTTTGATCCAATAGTTGATCAGGAGCATGTTCATATCTGTGATCATGAACATATCCATATATGATCATGCCAGTGCATGATAAATCATGAGTATTTAGGCAACAAGTAAAAAACAAGTGGTTTTTACTTTAAAAGGATCTTAGACCAGCATCATAGACCAAAGAGGATCTAGTCTTAACTAGATAACAATAAATCACAGCTGCTAGCATACATGGCACATACCCAGAAGGGTAGCACCTCTGTACCTAGCAGGTTCATTTTTTCTTGAGTACAAGCTCAAGTACACTTTCTTAAACACAAATAATCATCTTCCTCAAAGATTTTAGGAATCATCTATTCACTTTAGTTAGAAACAATAGCAAGGGTCAACATTGTCTAACACTAGGCTACAATATTGAGAACCCCAGAAATCAAGGAAGATAAATCATCTTCCTACAAGCATATAGGAATCATTCTTCTACAAGACCAATCCAATAATCATCACAGAGAGTAGAATAAATATTATTCACCATGGTTCTACACAGTATCAAGATAGATTCTTGAGCAAAGCCATAGATCACAGGGTACTTCATAGAAAAGTACCAAGACAATTAACCAAGCAACATCAGTTCAGCAGAGAGGCATCCCAACTTAAGCCATAGTAGTGAATCTACCACCAATAACAATAATAACCCGGGCATCCGTACAATACTAACCATGCATTTACAGAGTATTCTCTGATAGAGAACATGGCAATAGAATATGATCAACAGAGTTTAGAAATACACATTAGTAGGTCATCTACAAGAGTATTACCCAGGAAACTGACCAAGAGGCTAAGCTAAACACCACTACAGGGGATGAACCCTAGAATTTAGGGATGATCCCTAAATGGGGAATTCGTGCAGTAATCACGTTGCATGGAGCAGAGGGAAGAGAGAGAGCATAATGACAGGAGTAGGAGAACTTACTCGAGGTCCTCGCGATTATACAGAAGAGGAAGTAGAGGAGGAGGCTGGTGGCGGTGAGGAGCACGGTGGCACGGGAAGCACCCCCAGAGGGGGCGCTACAACCCACACCAGTCATGACAGAGGTGGCCGAAGGAGGAATAATAGCACTGCAGCATCATCGGGGAAGCGCCGGAACGTGGCAGACCCAAACCCTAGTCATAGGGTGGGGTCAGCGCGGCCACCAGCTGAGAGCGCCAAAGCCAAATCGAGCTGGATAGCGTCGTGTGGTGTTGTCGTCCACATCTTCTTGCACCACGACAATGGTCGCGGTGGCCTAGGGCAGCCGGAATCGAGCGCGCGATGGCGGCGGCATCGAGTGGACTAGAGAGTAGTGCCGCGAGAGAGAGATGAGAGGAAGGGGAGAAAGTGTGGGGGTACTAGGCCGGGTAAGGCTAGCCCAGTACAACCAGGGGCATTTGAACAGCCCAACTGGGTCGAGTCGAGTCAGGTCGGGCCAGCCTAGTGGGTCAGGCCAGTATTTTAAAAGGACTTGCTTAAAATTATTAATTACAAACATGCCCCTAAGGTAAACCAAGCTCTAGGAAAATAAATAAAAAAATCCTAAAAATACAAATAATATATCTACGAAATCACAAAAATATCCTCTACCCAACAAAAATAATAGATAGTAATTAAATTGAGATCTATTATTATAATTGTATATATTCCTTTTGGAATTTTACAAAAATAAATAAAATACTTAACATTGAATAAAATTCACTTTTAAGATCCTAAATGGATATAATAAGCTATAAAAATACTAACTTGTATTTTAGTTAAGTAAAGTAAGTTTGCATAAAATAAAATCTTATTTCCTTCATAGAATTTTAAGAAAATCTTAATAAGAGTTAAAATTAAATAAAATTAATTTTTAAAACTCTTAGAATAGTATTAGTTATCATAAAAATACTAATTATATTATTCCAACACATTTTAAGGTTATTAAGAAATAAATCCTTATTTATTATCTAGTTGGTAATTTCTTCAAGAACATTCTTAAATAAGAAATAATCACAATTCTATCTCTAATACCTTAAATCCCTAATAACTAAATACTAAGTCCAAAGCTATCACTTGGACCTATAATAAAACTTAAGTGTAACTTATTAACCTTATAAAACTCTTTTAAAATTATAAATCCAAACTAAACCAACAATTTTAAGTAAGATTTGAACATCATAAAAATAAATGCTATTTATCTCTTAACTATTATTAAACATGATTCTAGCTTTAACAGATTATTCAAAGCATCTAAATTTACTTTCTTTAATAAGATAAACTATGTTCAAAATAACAAATCACATTTAAACTCATCATTCACTTAAGATGAAAGTGAATGATCCTATACCTTCAAACATGCTTGTTATAATATTTAAAGTTTATTAATACTTTTAAACACATCACACCCTAGATCTAATTATGTTTTATAGTTAACTTTTGTCTGTTCCAAATTAAGTCATAAGGCACTTCAAATCCAAACTTATCGAACAAATGCAGATGACATCGATCACATTCTAGTAACCATAAAGATTGGTTAAACCTTATCAAGGAAACCTTTTCTTCAAAAGTTATTCTTTTGCCACTTCAAACAACAATCTCATAATAACTTGTTCAACTCTTATCAACCTAAAATCTGAACTTCCATAATAGTTGCTTAATACCAAACAACCCTAATCATGTGTTAGTATCCTTACCTTGAATCATACATGTTAGTATTAAGTTCCTTGTATTTATATATTTATTTGTAAAGTAAACTTATAGAGAAACTAAATCTTTAAGAAATCACACAAACCTAACCTATTCCCCATATTGGGTATTACTCCAAGGTTTTCCAAACTACATTACATTACTTATGCATCACAGCATATTGCTTCTTTAAACATTAGTCCTTACCGGACCAATGATGTTATTTACAGAATCTGGATCTTCTATTATCTTGAAGACCGTGAGTGCATAATCTTGCAATCACAAAAGGCAAGTTCACAACTTGCTCATGTCCTTTGATTATTTTCTATCAAATGCTTGTAACTCAAATGTTGTCATCACCTGCATTTCAAAAAGGTCAGAAAACACTATTTTCATAATAATATGATTATGGATTATTTACCAAAAGGTAATGATCTAGTGATACAGTTCTAGTGGTAAAGGAACATAATATCTAGGACTTAACAACCAATGTCGCTAGTGATTCTAGCGTCGTATATTACACGTTAACCATGAGATTAGGAATGGGACAGAGAAGTCAGTTGTATCTTCTTCCTTTCATATGGAGGCAAGATGACCTTATCGTGACGCTGTAATTCCTTGTGTGGATTCAGCATATGGGTGGGCACCCTTAGGCCCCATGATTTTGGTATCTAGATTATCTATGAGTGCCTACCGAAGGTATAGTCGGACCTTTATGGAGCTTGCAAGGGGCATCACCATCTCATAGAGTCTTCGGGAACTCACCAGGGTTGTAGCTTGCCCAAAATGGGGGCTTAACGGAGGTGTAGTCAGCCCCGGAGGATCGTGCAGACATATGGGGTCGCGGAGAGGGTAGCGATTGGCTTGGATCATCTACTGGGCCCCACATCAAGGAATTGTGGACGGGAAAGATCGCCCGGTTGTGCAACAAGGAGTTGATCTCTCATGGGTAAAGCAACGCACCTCTACAGAGTGTAAGAATTGTGACATGTTACTCCCTGTTCCGGGAAGGAGCTATGAACACGACAGGAAAGGAACCCCACGAAGGTTCTGGTCAACCTGTGAAGGCTATCGGACATAGTTTTCAGAATAAAAGCAACCTTTGAAGAAATTTTTATGAAAACCTGCATTGCCTACGACCTATGGTATGTGGCTATAGAGATAGTGCAACATACACTCCTTTTTAGTGAACTTGTTGAGTACGCTCATACTCAACCGTACCTTCTTAACCCTTGCTAGGTTCTAAGCCATTGAAGACGATGTTAACATCAATTTCTGCACAAGAAACCATCATCGACAACTCAAGTTCTTCGATAAAGTCAATGAAGTCAACATATACATCAGCTGAAGTGAAGATAAAGTGTCGGTTTAGATAGGAGTAGATTCTCTAGCCATAAAACCTATTTCTGTAGAGCATTGCAATAGTAGCAATGGCAAGCCAAATAGTTTAGATACTAGTCTTACTTACTAGTAGTTCTGAGTTATTATTTCTGGTTCTTCTTTGTGAGAAGTTCTTTCTCTCTCTTTAACCTAGAGTGTTCTCTGGATCTTTTGTAAAGAGTTGAGTTGTAACCTATAGTCATGTCTTGGACCTGCTGTGTTTCTGTTGTACCACTCTGAGGGATGTAATACTAGTGAACGGTGTTTCATTAGTGTTATGTCAACGACTATAGTGTACTACATCATGCAGTGGTATGCTGGGTCACCGCACAGTGTTGCCATGCAGAAGTTGCGGTGTTGTCAAATGGGTAGATCTAGAGTGTCCCAAATTGATGCAAAAAGCGCTGGACAAACTATGGGATATGACTGTCGAGTTGAAAGAATCCATAGTCAGCTCAATTCTTCAGAGTGCTGAGATAAAGTTATTTGACCATGTTGACACAACCAATCTTAACCGAAATCTCAGGAGGGTGCAAGACAAGGTTAGCAAAGTTGAGAAGGAGAGGGACATGGCATTGGCCCTGAAGGCTAAAGCAGAGCAAGAACTGACTTAATCAAGGAATGAACTTCACCAGGCCAAAGTCCTACAGTTCACAACTACTGGTATTGACAAGTGCATGAGGATAAATGCAGATAAAAAAATTAAAGTTGTACAAGGAAGATGCTAAAAGGACAAAGCAGACAATTTGATCCTTGCTCTTGTAGGAAGATGCGCATTGGGCTAAGATTAGGAAGATCAAGGAGATGTGTCATAACTAGTTCTATTTAGCTTGAGCTCCGTGCTTTTTTTTAAGTTGTAATAGTAGTACTTGTTGACCTAGCGGTCTAAACTAGTGGTCCCGGAGTCCTAGGAGAAAAAAATTGGTCGCCCATTAATCTTTCTTAACCCTGCATTACTTCCTTTTGTCTGATCATGGTGGTATTCTAACATTGGTGGTTTGTTTAAACGTAATCTATGTGGATTGTGCTGCATGCAAATGACACAACCACAATTTATAAAGTGGAAGCACGTACACCTGGTTACTGGAGATCCGGGAGCTACGCTAGATGGAGGGGATGGAGGAGCAGGGAGGCGGTGAGATAGATGGACTCAAGATTAGGCCAGAAAGTGGTACCGCTTTCCTCATCATCCGGGCATTATTGGTTGCCATTGTTGTTTATGTTGCTATGTCATTGTGCAGAAGCTGAAATAAGTTGCTGCTTCGTGGAGTATAGCAGCTTAAATAATTTATTTCTGTGCCACTTACATTCCATCGAATTTGGAGACCTCCTGCCCCTCAGCAATCATGGAACCGGTGTTGCGTATTTTTAGATAGTAGTGGCACAATCACAATTTCGGACTCAACTAGTGACTCGGCCGTTTCCAATCCTAAAATCGCGATACATTTAACTCGAGAACATGGGTAGATTGTTTCCCCCGACAAGTTCCATGCACAGAGCTCCATAATTTAACCAAATTACATATATAGGTTCATGTTCAACATATTATTATGCATCCTCATTGCCAGCAGCTGATACGTTGCAAACGTATCTATAATTTTTGATGTTCCATGCTTGTTTTATATCTACTTTCTTATGTTTTGTCCACACTTTGGAGTATTTTTATACACTTTCTTGGACTAACCTATTAACAAGATGCCATAGTGACAGTTGCATGTTTTCTCCTGTTTTTGGTTCCAGGAAAGTCAGAAAATGAATATTCTCGGAATTGGACGGGACAAAAGCCAAAGTCAATATTTTACTGAGGGGGACATGGAGCCAGAAGACGAGACGGAGAGGGGCCAGGGGCCGCCCACACCACCTGGCCGTGTGGCCAGGCCTGGCTCGTGCCAGGGGGTGGTTTGGCCGCCTAGGGAACCCCCTCGGCCTCCCCTTTCACCTATAAGATGCATCCGATACAGAAACACTAAGTACCCGATCAAAATTCCACGAAAGAGTCTGTAGCCGCTGTCATCTCCATCCCTAGATCGGGAGGGATCTAAAGCTCTTCCCGGCACCCTACCGGAGGGGAGAATTCACCCTAGAGGCCTTATTCATCACCATGCAAGCCTCCGGTGTGATGCGTGAGTAGTTCATCCCTAGACTACGGGTCCATGTAGTAGCTAGATGGTTGGTTCTTCTCCTTTGTGCTACCATGTCTAGATCTTGTGAGCTCCGTTCATGATCAAGATCATCTATTTGTAATCATACATGTTGTGTTTGCGTGGATCCGATGGATATTGAGATGCTATTTCAGATTGATTATTGATTCTATCATGTCTTTGTTATTTGGGATCTTGCATGCTTTCCGTTGTTAGTAGCTATCTTGGCCGAGTAGATGCTAGTAACTCCAAGAGTTAGTATTTATGCTCGATAGTGGGTTCATGCCTCTAGTAATCTGGGGAAGTGACAGAAATCTCTAAGGTTCTAGATGTGATGTTGCTACTAGGGAGAAAACAGTAATCCTTTGTTCGTAGAACAAAAGTATTGTTTACTTTACACGCAATGCTTAATGCAATTATCTATTGCTTGCAACTTAATACTGGAGGGGGTTTGGATGAT
The DNA here is from genome assembly GCA_916181665.1 of Avena sativa. Lineage (NCBI taxonomy): Eukaryota > Viridiplantae > Streptophyta > Magnoliopsida > Poales > Poaceae > Avena > Avena sativa. The sequence goes on along the minus strand of OV702295.1, from coordinate 448,009,062 downwards.
AACCTGAAGGTGGATTATTAGTCATAGATGCAGTTGGATTATGGTATATGTACAATGTTGTAATGCCCAATCAAATCTCATAGGAGTCAAGATGATTAGTATATGCATGTATGCTTTCTCGGTGTCTATCAATTGCCTCTAGGGATGGCAATGGAGCGGGTTTGGACGGATATAGCAAAACCAAATCCAAATCTAAATCCATGAAACTCACTCTAGCCCGCCCACGAAGATATCCATGGACATGGATGTTGCTCCAGATCCAAACCCGCCGGATATCCAGTATCCATGGATATCCATTGGTTTACACACTATATACAATAATCATAATAACATTCAGCATAACTACGATATAATAGCAATTTCCGACAGCATTTCAGCAGCATTTCAAAAAATATTATATGGATAATACATAGGAATATCAAATCAATAATATTTTAACCACATAGTACTTAAAATATCACACGGTAACATCACAAAGTACATAGATATCTCATAACAGTCTTAGAGAATGCTTTTTATTACAAGTTTCCAATACAACATCTCATACATTCAATAGATATAGCAATGCATAGTAGAAATGTTGAGTTGAAACTTGAATGATTAGAACCTCATTCCTCGGTGACAATGGATTCATTGGCATCCTACAATTGAAGAAACACTAAAGCTTATCAAAGTTACACATCACAAGAATGAATAATGGAAGTAAGTAAATGACTACAGAAATAGTACCATTTCTTCTTGTTCATCTTCAATAACATTTTGTACAGCAAGGAGATTACCATGAATATCACCTAATGCAATTGCCAAAAATAAGAACAACTTAGATTTCATATTTCACAAGAGAAGTTAAAAACAAAGGTGGAAATGTATAAATGAATTACCTAACTTTTCCGCTCGAGACCATGATTGCATACACATGAGAGCTTCTGATATTTGTGTTGCAAGTCGACTACGATGTGGACTAATTAGTCTTCCGCTCGAGACCATGAAATTTGGGGTCATTTATTTAGTAAATATTGCATACATAAAAAAATAATCTCACTGACATGTGGGTCCCATGTGTCAGCCGGGTATCTGTTGGATATCCGTGGAGCGAAACTACTACCCATGCCCGCCCCATGAATTAGCGGATATCTGCCCCATAAAATCCGTGGATGTAATTAGGACTCCATACCCTTGCCCATCGGGTCGGATATCCGTGGATACCCGGATCCATGGATAAAATTGCCATCCTTAATTGCCTCGTTGTAATTTGTTCACCCAACATGTCATCTATCTTAAGGAGAATCACCACTAGTCAACTATGGACCCCGGTCCTTTCTTTTACCATCAATCTACAACCGTTTACTATTTTCTGTTTATTTTCTACAAGATATTACTATATTCCACACAATATGTTTAATCCTTTGTTTTCAGCAAAACCGGTGAGATTGACAACCTCACTGTAAGTTGGGGGCAAAGTTTTGTGGTTGTGTTGTGCAGGATTCCAAGTTGGAAACAACACCTTGGAGGTGTTTCCTTGCTCCTATTGGTTCGATAACCTTGGTTTCATAACTGAGGGAAAACTTGTTGCTGTGCTCATCATACCTTCCTCTTGGGGTTCCCCAACGAGCTTGATATATTTTGGGCCATCAAGCTATTTTTTTGGCGGCGTTGCCGGGGAGTCAAGGACATCTTCACAAGGGGAGTCCCTCATAACCAATCTATTTACTTTGTTGTTTTCGTTTTGCTTAGTTTATTTTTTCTTTGTTTTCTTTTTTCTTTATCAAAAACACAAAAAAAATAGTTGTACTAGTTTGCTTTCTTTATTAAAAACACAAAAAATATATTATTAGTTCCTACCTCTAGTTTTCATTATGTCTAGCATTTCTCCAATCACTATGTCACCCGAGGAAATGATTTTTACTTTCAAACAAGGAATTGAAGAGAGTTTCAAACAAGCTTGGTCTAGAATCTCTGAATTGCATGAAAAAACTGAACCTAAAATGACTCAAAGCTTGTTTCTTAGTAGTTTTTACTTTGGAACCGCTCTTTGCTATAGATATGCTTTGGATGTTGTAGTGGGAGAAGATTTCCTCCAATGCAATGAGGATGAAGCTTTTAATGCCATAAAGAAGTTAGTCTTGACATATAACTTGCCTACCAAATCTGATTCTTCCTTTATAAACATATTTGCTAGGTTGAACACTCTTGAGACCCACACTACTAGTTTAAAAGAATGCTATAACGTGCTTAGAGAGCATCATGATTATGTTCCAATAAACTCTGAACCCTCAAAATGGCTTCCTACAGTGAATTTTTTATAAATAATGAAACTTTTCATGCACGCTGTGATATCATGTCTGAATTCTGTCTTATGCCTAAAGATATCTATGAATCTTTGAGTCTTTTGGGTCTTTCTGAAGGGGGAGAAACAATATCTCTTGCTAATAATGCCACAATATTACCCATTGGAATAGTTGAAGGAGTGTTTACAAAGATTCTAGGGAAAGTGGTGTCTACTGATTATCTTGTTATTGACTGTGTAGGAAAAGGACAAATCACACTTGGAAGATCCCTACTTAAACTCCGTGGAGCAACAATAGATGTGGAAAAGGGAACGATGAACTTTGCTTCTCCACCAAACAATCATATGTTCCCCAAGGTTAAGAATAAAAGTAAGAGAGGTAAGGGTAAGAAATTTGTTTTAATCCTTCTTCATTTGAGAATACTTGATGCATTTCCTGCTTCTTATGCCTAACTTAAAGGCGTTAAAGAAAAGTACTTATTGGAAGATAACCCAAAAGTTTTAGATGAGTCTTGGAAGTTATTACCTCTGTAATAACCGCTTTTTATCCTTTTTATTTGCTTTTTGTGCCAAGAGTAACCTCAATGAGAGAGAAGTAATGCTTGGGAAGGTTGCTGTCCCGAAACAGATTTGTGTGCTTCGTTGTAAACATTCGTGTAAAATCTCTGTACATCGGTTTGAGCTTTGATTTTTTGTGCTTCTGCCCCAGGTTGTTATCCAACTTTCATTAGTTCAACACATTTCGATTTGAGCAACATAAGGTCTTCGAAAAAATCGGTTTCTATCTACTGGTCTGTTTTGACAGATTTCTGCTATTATTTGCATTTGCTTCTTGTTGATTCCTTTTTGGGTTTTTTTGGGGAATTGAGCTTTTTGAGGGAAGTGCTACAGTATCTTGTGTTTTAGTGGAAGTTTTATTGGTGTTGGAACTGAACCCAAAGACTTATTATCTTGAGTACACTAATGTTGCTAATAAAGATTGTGTGAAGTTTTGTATGAAGGAAAAATTTCAGGTGTTAAGGAAAGAATGATGTAATGAGATGAAGAATGGACTAAAGCTCAAGCTTGGGGATTCCACCCGTGTCACCCCAATAAATATCCAAGAAGTACAAGCGTCAAAGCTTGGGGATGCCCAAGGCATCCCTTTCTTCATCAATAAAAATCTCAGGTTTCTTCCAAACACTTCATTTTTATTGTTTCATGCACAATTGTGTTGTTCTTGGAGCATCTTCGTTTATGTTTTTGGTTTTTGTTTGCTTGGTTTTCTTAGTTTTCTTGAATAAATTGGTTGGACCCCCTCTTTCATACATTAGTTTTCAAATAGGTTGGTTTGGATTGGAAAAGAGTAGGAAAAGTTCATGCTTAAGTGGTAAAAAGGAGTTTGTTTTTCACTATGGCCTATGCTTTGTCATGTCATGCTTGGTATTATTTTGGCTTTATGCTTAGTGATTTTTTCTGTAGCATGACATGTTACAAACAATTAAGATTGCTTGATGTGCCTTGAAAGAATCATGCGTTGTTTTAGCATATTAAAGCATAGTATTGTGGTATTCTCCTTTGATGTTTTATTTGGGTTGATTTGGCGCATGCTCACACCATTTTATGACTATCCCAAGTCACCATAGCCTCTATGATCCCTTAGTTTTTGACTTATAATATCACTTTATGCTTTGATTAATGATGTTTTGTCACTTTGCATGATTATGGCCATTATTGCTCTCTTAGTTGGTCGCTCCTAGTATTTTGCTAGCCTGCATAACCAAGTATGAGTTCCACTCATGCATCCAACTCCAAATAAAACCAAGTTATTCCAAAGAGTCCACCATACATACCTATTATCATTTGCTATTCCAAGTATATTCATGTTTTTATCTACCTTCTGAATTAAACTTGTTATGAGAAAATTAGTGATTAAAGCTCTCACAAACTTGATGGCACACTTTACTTTTCTTGCCCCTAATAAACTTGAACCATTGTGTCATCTATCTTGTATATGCTTGCACTTATATGTTGGGGATTATCAGAACCATGTTGTCATGGGGAATGCTTTCAACATTGCACTTGTACTTTGTACCTAGTTGAAATCATGCTCTTTTGTCTATGGATGTAGTCGGTGTGAAATGAAAGGGGAGCTTGTAAGTCCATGGAGTTACGTATGTGTGTTAGAGAAACGCCTGGGCCACTAGTCTAATACATGCCTAATCATGGTGGAAACCTGCAGCGTAACCATAATGAGCAATCTATGAAGCATTCTTATTATAAAAAAAGAGATAGAGAAAGAGAAAAAAGAGAAAAACAAAAAAAAGATGAGAAAAGAGGAATGAGAGAAAAAAGCACCATTTGCCATGGTAAATAAGAAGATTGCTGAGATGCTCGTTGTCTGCTTGCCTTGTCATTTTGATATGGGGATTCTTCCGTATCATCGGGCAAGGGGTACCCCGTTGGCGGTTCTCTATGATACACATGTACTTACTATGACAAGAACTTACCGGTAACTAAACATGAGTAGCATGAGGAGCGGCCCTCGTATTCAAGGGACATGTGATTTCCAACTTATAATTTGTCAAGCATATACTCCATGGTTTGTTCACTTTAACCTTAATCACTTCAAGATGCTTATGATAGGGGCAATGAGAGCTGAAAGCTAATAAGTACCATAATTTTTGGAAGCTCTTTATGAGACTTGAATCCCTGCTTCCTTCTATGAAGGCCTTTCTTTTACTTTTATGTTGAGTCTCCATATTCTATCTTTATGCACCTATTGAGAGAGCATAGTGGCCATTCTTAGTTTAATGTGCATTGTCCCAAGACTTGTTGATTGGTGCATAACTTTGATATTGCTTGTTCTTAAACTATTTGTATCTAGTCACCCTTATGAACCTTGAAGGTGTCCCATGCATTTATGTTTTCTACTCTATGAGGGACAAGCTGAATACCATTCTCATTATGTTTTCTTTATGTAAAATAAACAGACGTCTTGCAAAGCATTGTTATTCATGAATATTTTGTTTATGCCTTTTCATGTTACAACATAGTTGCTATGTCTTATTGTTAGAACTATATCTTTCATGCTATGTTAAAGTACTATGGTCCCAACTATCAATGTTTTACAAATACTTGGATCAAGTCTATGATAATGCATGTCACCTCAAAAATTAATCTTTCTTTTTATCACTTACCTACTCGAGGACGAGCAGGAGTTAAGCTTGGGGATGTTGATACGTTGCAAACGTATCTATAATTTTTGATGTTCCATGCTTGTTTTATATCTACTTTCTTATGTTTTGTCCACACTTTGGAGTATTTTTATACACTTTCTTGGACTAACCAATTAACAAGATGCCATAGTGCCAGCTGCCTGTTTTCTGCTGTTTTTGGTTCCAGGAAAGTTAGAAAAAGAATATTCTCGGAATTGGACGGGACAAAAGCCAAAGTCAATATTTTACCGAGGGGGACACGGAGCCAGAAGACGAGACGGAGAGGGGTCAGGGGCCGCCCACACCACCTGGCCGCGTGGCCAGGCCTGGCCCGCGCCAGGGTGGTGTGGCCGCCTAGGGCACCCCCTCGGCCTCCCCTTTCGTCTATAAGATGCCTCAAATACAGAAACCCTAAGTACCCGATCAAAATTCCACGAAAGAGTCTGTAGCCACCGTCATCTCCATCCCTAGATCGGGAGGGATCTGAAGCTCTTCCCGGCACCCTGCCGGAGGGGAGAATTCACCCTGGAGGCCTTCTTCATCACCATGCAAGCCTCCGGTGTGATGCGTGAGTAGTTCATCCCTAGACTATGGGTCCATGTAGTAGCTAGACGGTAGGTTCTTCTCCTTTGTGCTACCATGTCTAGATCTTGTGAGCTCCGTTCATGATCAAGATCATCTATTTGTAATCATACATGTTGTGTTTGCGGGGATCCGATGGATATTGAGATGCTATTTCAGATTGATTATTGATTCTATCATGTCTTTGTTATTTGTGATCTTGCATGCTTTCCATTATTGTTAGTAGCTATCTTGGCCGAGTAGATGCTAGCAACTCCAAAGGGGAGTATTTATGCTCGATAGTGGGTTCATGCCTCTAGTAATCTGGGGAAGTGACAGAAATCTCTAAGGTACTAGATGTGTTGTTGCTACTAGGCAGAAAACAACAATCCTTTGTTCATAGAACAATCGTATTGTTTACTTTACACGCAATGCTTAATGCAATTATCTATTGCTTGCAACTTAATACTGGAGGGGGTTTGGATGATAACCTGAAGGTGGATTATTAGTCATAGATGCAGTTGGATTACGGTCTATGTATAATGTTGTAATGCCTAATCAAATCTCATAGGAGTCAAGATGATTAGTATATGCATGTATGATTTCTTAGTGTCTGTCAATTGCCCCGTTGTAATTTGTGCACCCAACATGTCATCTATCTTAAGGAGAATCACCACTAGTGAACTATGGACCCCGGTCCTTTCTATTACCATCAATCTACAACTATTTACTATTTTCTGTTTACTTTCTGCAAGCTATTACTATCTTCCACACAATACGTTTAATCCTTTGTTTTCAGCAAAACCGGTGGGATTGACAACCTCACTGTAAGTTGGGGCAAAGTTCTGTGGTTGTGTTGTGCAGGATTCCGAATTGGAAACAACACCTTGGAGGTGTTTCCTTGCTCCTACTGGTTCGATAACCTTGCTTTCATAACTGAGGGAAAACTTGTTGATGTGCTCATCTTACCTTCCTCTTGGGGTTCCCCAACGATCTCGATATATTTTGGGCCATCAGCAGCCTTCTTCCCCTGCCTAGGTGCCAAGCCTTCATGTTCACTGGCTTCTTCATTTCCTGCCTTCTTCCTATTCCTTGGTGTAAATTTGCTTAGCTTCACATACTCTGCATCGCCGGGACAATCAGCACCAAAATCATGCCTAGCATCATCACTCAACTCGTTTTGATTTTCTTCTGGCAGCAAAATGACTGACACAACAATCATGTTTCTAAACTTGCGGCGCTTCCTGCCAAAGAAACAGGACTATTGCATAACTGCCTAATATCTACAGAGTAAAAAAAATTACAATTCAGCACAAACATGCGAACCCCAAGAGACTTTTGCTTACCAGGAGCTAATTGGGTTTGAGTGACCACCCTATCCAAGAATAGCAGGGCGACTCCTAGTTGCAGCAGCTTCCACATCCAGTACATCACAATTCAGCGTAAACATGCAAGCCGAAGCATACCTTTTCATCTTCATCAACCCAATTAGCTGACTATCACACGTTAGAGGAACCATAATGCCTCGTTCATCCATGAAGCTAAACTTTACAATATGCTTTGGCCCTGTTTCAGCATGTTTACGCAGAGCATCAACCATCCTAGGGATAGTGTAGATCTTCGCACGCGCTTCTTCCATCGTGAGATAATGGTGTCCTACCACTTGCCCTTCACCCTTGCTGATTTAGAGTCGTAGCTGAAGAGGGCTACCATAACCAGGTAAAGAATGTCCACAGAGATCCCACTTGATAGAAAACTATGGACAAAATATGTTTGTCAGCATTAGGATAGCAAAAAATTCTAGGTTCAATAGCAGCTAGCAGTTATAGTTAGTGCGAATAGCAAAGAGAAGAGTAGCTCACCCGCATGTAGCCAGAACTTCTTCTTCCTTGGTAGTAGGATCTGCCATCCTCCATGCTGCTTAGCTTGTAAGTGGCAGAGGCGGTCTAGAGCCTTGCAATGGCGGCTACGACATGCGGCATTGGAGCTCAGGATCACCGAATGGGTGCAGCAAATGGGCGCAGCAACTTGGCATCAGAAGTCAAATGTCCGAAGGGATCGTTCTGCTTGGAGGGTGGATTTCGACACCACCGGTGCTAGGGAAAGGAGGGAGTGGATTTGTGAAATTGGTCAATGCACCAAGCCACTTAGTTCCTCGATTTGCCTAAGATGTTGCTGCGTTGGCGCTCGCGTCATGGATAGATTACTTACATGTGGGTCCCGACCGGCTACTACACTGGGCATTTTAACAGAATGTTTGAATTTGGTAGGAGTGAGATGAGTTTGCCTCAAAATGGCCCCTCTCGGTAGTAGGCAGCCCAACTTTGCGAAACGTGGCAATTTCAGGCAACTCGGGCCCCGCGATGCACTCGCCCAGCGACTTTACGGCCGCAAACGAACAAGCCCCTTGTACGGGACATCCATCCGGGAGGTCCGGGTCGAATCCAATTGCCCGGATAGATGGCACATCTTGTGTCAGCGGCGTTGCAGCGGGAGCACCTGGCATGCCATTGATGAGTCCAAAATTGAAGCATATTTACATTTTGTTTTTGCATAAATAGAGTAGGGATTTTTGTATTTCACTGCGTTTGCACGCACTACGGTGTTCTTGTTTCAACAGGATCCAAAATCATTGATTCATATATGATCATATCAATTGGAACTGCCATATTGTGCAATTATATGATATTTCTAAGTGATAAAAGTCATTTTATGGATTTACCTTCGCACCTGGGAGAATACAAAGTGAGGAGGAGCAATTAGTACCGATAATGACCGATGGTACGAGCGGAGCCCGCCCATACCGTCCACCCGTACCAATAGCTATCATGACCGCCTCGTCAAATACTTTCTCCTAGCAAAGACAAGAGGGAGATCTGACATTCACAGCCACCAGAAACCATGAAAAACCACATCTGAAAGGGATCTGAATGAGGAACTTGGCTGGGGGGAATCCCAGCTACTTCACGGATCATTGGAGGACAATGTATCATTCCCTTCATCATCAACGGTTGCATCTCCATTACCACCATTGCCCTCATCTTTCATCTATTAGATTTTGTTGTAATTCCAGATTCAATTGTGGATTGCATTAGATCTACCTTTGTACTTTTATCCATTCATTTGATTATGATGATGTTGTTGATTTCTTCCATGAGTGAGTACTTCCCTTGTTCTTGGGGATATGGAGAAACCCTAGCACTATTATGAATTCGTAATAAAGATGATCTATTCTTGTGTCCATATGACTTGGATGTCTATGATATAATTATGATTTGTGTTTGATCTCTCTCTCTCTCTCTTTACATGGTATGTGTAGTCGGCTGCATAACATTTGCCCTCAGGACTAAAGGGAGGGAGAAATCCTTTGGACGTGTCTTGGAAGCATACCTGTAATGGCCCCATGACAAATTGGCGTCGGCTCGTAACCTACACGGTCAAAGGAGGATAAAAGAGGGACTCCCTAAGCTAATTACGATATCCACGGGGAAACCCTTAATTGCAGTGGTCTATATGGGTGACTGCTCTCAGACATCGCAGTGGTTATTTAGAGGTGACCTCACTCTTGGCTTAACAAAGTTGCCTCCTACGAGCCTTGTAGTGAACATCTTATTATGGAGCTCTCTCCACACATCTCATGACACAAGGAGTATGTTATCTTGATTACATATAACAATAATACTATGCTAGTGGTGTATCCTACATTCCCGAGAATGTTTTAGCCCTATTGAGTTCAACCATGCTTTCATACAAACTCGTTACTTGTTTTCTTTTACTTGTTTTAATTACTTTCCTGCAAACAACCATAAACCTTTCAAGCACCCTTTACTTGAGATCAAAGGCAGTTTATAAGTATCCTTTGGTAGAGAGTAACGAGGGGCATAAAGACCTTTACCAATAGCTCTATGTGGGTTCGATATCTTTACTTTGAAACTAGCTACAATTGATCTATGCACTTGTAGTCATCAAGCTATTTTCTAGCACCGTTTCCGGGGAGCTAAGCGCTTTTGGTATTTTTTCTTAGTTACTTATTTTACTAAAGTTGTTTACTAGTTTCAGGTAAGCACCATGACTACACTCGGACTGATTAATCAGCTCGATGCTACTAAATACCTCGGGAAGTTCAATAGAGGACTCGTCAAGGAATTCCCGAGTGGGAGCGAACCAGAATACGAGGCCAACCCTCATTTTATCGCTATTATTAAAGAAAACAATTAGCAGGAGATGATTCATATGAGGATCCTTACAGTCATTTAATGCATTTTATTGAGCTATGTTGGACCCCTATATTGAGAGGCTATTCCGATGATGAATTAAAACTTAAATTGTTTAGCCAATCTCTAACCAACACTGCTTTAGCTTGGTATAGAATTTGCCCTGCAGAGAAAATTGATACTTGGGAAAAACTTAAAGGAGGATTGTATTTCAATTATTTCGAAGGTAAAAACTACTAAAGTAAGAAGGGCAATTACAAACTTCAAGAACCTCCTAGGTGAAGGTTTGGTAAGGGCCTACAAAAGGTACAAGTCTCTACTTAATAAATGTCCCCATCATGATTTACCTGAATGGAACGTTTTGCATATTTTCTATGGAGGACTTAATCAAGAAATTAAGCATGAGCTTGACACGAATTCAGGAGGCTCTTTCATGGAGTTACTATAATTAAAGCTTGGGAACTTTTAGAACGAATTCGTCGTAATAGAGAAACATGGGGATTTGATTTAGGAGGCGAAGGAGGTATAGAAATTGAATACGATTGTCTCAATGCTTATAAAGACTCTGGTAAAGTAAAAGAAACTAGTAGAACTGCAACTTGATGATGATATTATTTTGCAAATCCTTTAGTCTTTTACAAAACATATTGAAGCTCCTAAGAAAGACTGGTTTCATTATACTCCACCACCCAAGACAGTTGTAGAAGATGATCCAATAATCACAGCCCCCGCCGAACCATTAAAGGAGGTATCCCCATATGTTGAACCCCTTCCTTTCCCAAGGATGGTGAGAAAACATATGATGGATCAGCAATAGGGGATCAACGCAAAGAAGAAGAACTATTTCTCAAGGATATGGGAGAGGAGACACAAAGAAGGAAAACTGAAGAAAACATGTACAAGATGCAGATGCATCAATAAAGGAAGATATTTTAACCATGTTTGCACACTGCAACATAATTGAGCTAGATACTGAAGCTTCGCAATTCGTCGAAGGAAAGGTAAAAGCTAAGGAAGTGGGTAAGCCTATTCTCCCTTGCAATTTCGGAGGAACTTCCTATTATGGCCTTTGTGATATCGGTACAGCTGTTAATGTTATCCCTTTTAATTTTTACTTAAAAATTCAAAATGAATTAATTCCAGCCGAACTGGAAGCTACGGATATGACTATAATGCTTCCAGATAAAACACTGAGAGTCCCCATGGGAATAATTAGAGATGTTCCAACTTATGTTGGACCATACAAATATCCCATTGATTTTGTGTTTATTGATATGCCTACTGATGTTTATTGTCCCGTCATTTTTGGAAGAACTTTTCTAAATACCGTAGGAGCAAACATAGATTGCAAGAGACAAACTGTGTCCCTCAAGTTTGGTGAAGAGAAAATGAATTTTCTTTTCTCCAAATTTGACCATAAGCCGGCTATTGAAGAATCGGATGATGATGAGTACGGACGTGAGGAAGAAGGTAATATCATCAATCTAGCCTCAATAGTCATCGAGACTCCCGACAATGATTTAGCAATAAGTTTAATCAATAATAATAATATCCTCAAGGACATAGAAAAAGCTTAAATGGATGATTATCTTGACTCCACACCTGAGGTGGACATCGAGATTAATCAAAAATATGAAGAACCCATAAGGAAAGGAGACGAGGCTCTTCCTCCTCCAATCCTTAAAACTCTACCAAAGGAACTAAAATATAGGTTTCTTCATGAGACCAATAAATTTCCTGTTCTTATAAGTGCTAACCTTGCAGAGAAAGAGGAGGAACATTTAATGAAGGTTCTCCGCATGCATCAAAATGCTCTTGGGTATTCTATGAGTGACTTGAAGGGGATTAGTTCCTCGATAGCCACCCATAGAATATTCTTGGAAGAAGGAGCTCAGCCGATCGCAGACTTTCAGCGACATCTTAAACCTCACATGAAAGAGGAAGTAAGAAAAGAAATAAATGTTTGTTGGATGCGGGCGTCATCTTTCATGTAGAAGAGAGTGAATGGGTAAGTCATGTTCATTGTGTTCCTAAGAAAGGTGGGTTTATGGTTGTCGAAAATAAACATAATGAATGGTACCTACTAGAACTATTGTTGGTCATAGGATGTGCATTGACTATAGAAAACTTAATAAGGAAACTCGGAAGGACCACTACCCTTTACCGTTTATAGATCAAACTTTAGAAAGGCTTGCTATGCACTCTCATTTTTGTTACTTAGATGGCTATTCTGGGTTTTCCCAAATTGTTGTTCACCCTGATGATCAACATAAGACAACTTTTATTTGCCCTTATGGCCTTTATGCTTATCATCATATGCCTTTTGGTATTTGCAATGCTCCTGCAACTTTTCAAAGATGTATGATTGCTATATTTGCCGATTATGTTGAAAGTATTCATGGATGACTTCTCTGTTTATGGAACTTACTTTAATCATTGTCTCCATAATCTTCATAAATTTTTGCAGAGATGTGAAGACACTAACTTAGTCTTGAACTAGGAAAAATGCCATTTTATGGTTCAAGAAGGCATAGTGCTTGGTCACAAAGTCTCAGGTAAGGGCATAGAAGTCGATAAAGCAAAGATTGAAGCAATATAAAGGTTACCCCCTCCCCGAGACATAAAAGGTATAAGAAGCTTCTTAGGTCATGTGGGATTTTATAGAAGGTTCATTAAGATTTTTTCAAAAACTGCTAGACCGTTAACTAACCTTCTTCAAAAGGATGTTCGTTTTAATTTTGATGAAAAGTTTCTTACTTCTTTCAACATATTAAAACAATCCCTCCTTGAAACTCCCATTACAAAACTACCTAATTGGAAAAAACCTTTTGAGCTATTTTGCGAGGATAGTCATGAAGTTGTAGGAGCAATTGTTTGTCAGTATGATGGTGATGATCTTAATATCATTCATCATGCTAGTCGCACCTTAAACAGGGCCAAAAAGAACTACCTTATGGCAGAAAAAGAATTCTTCTTAGTGGTTTTCTCCTATGATAAGTTTAGATCTTATATCATGGACTCTAAAGTAAGAGTACACACTAATCGTGTTGGCTTAAAAGAAATCCTAGAAAGGACTAACATTAAGCCAAGAATGATCCATTGGACTTTACTTCTGCAAGAATTTTATTTACAGATCCTACAAAGAAAGGAAGAGATGGAGGAAACATTCATGGACACTCAAGAAGTTGCTCATCCTAAGGAGGTGTCATCCGTGTATATACCTGTGGGAACCACACTACCAAAAAGGAAGTTCTCTATTTCTTCTTGCAATGGTTTTGCTGATTTTCTACAACTAGTTTTATTCGAAGAGAGGAAGAAAAAGATACTCAAATGAGTTCATGTTCCCTCGATGATCGAAGCTTATGAAATCCTAAACACATCTTTGTTCCATATGATCTTATTCTGTTTCTTTTTACATATCTGCATTCCCTTCATTTTTCTAAGTTCATTGTCGTCTTACGAGCTCGGTACGGGCAGGCGGTACGGCCGGATCCGCCTATACCATTGGTCGTTAAGCCCACTGGTGCCCTCGTTTCATTTTTGCAAACTGGTACGACCGAGCTGTACGGTTGTAGCCCCCGTACGGCTGGTCATTATCAGCTATGTGCCCTTCTTCTGCTCTTTGTGTGTATGTGTTAAAAAACTGAAGTTGCGAAGTCAGTACGGACGAGTAGTACGGGTGGAACCCGCCCGTACCACTTAGTCAGTTGACTATTACCGACTTCATCGCGTGGTGTTTTTGGAAATGACCCAGTACGGGTGCACCGTACGGGCGTCCACCCGTACCGGCTGGACGTTATGATCGCAACTTCCTTCTTTTACACTTATTTGCTTCCATACTTGTTGGGATTCTTTTCTTGGGCAACCTTTTTCCTCTCAGCACTAATTCTATCCTATTCCTAACCCCTTATAAGCCTTCCAGAAGGGTTCTATCCTTATATTAATAATATAGATCTTCTCCACATTTCTTCTTCCCCGTGAGAGCCTTGGAACCATGTCCTTCATATGGGGTATCCTTCAAGAGAAGGAAGATCCCTATGGATCATCCTCGAGGCTTACAGAGGAAGACAAAGCTGCTATGCCAGAAGAGAAAGAGTTAGAAGACAAGGATGGATTCAAGATGATGGAAACAATAAAGGATAGGTGTAAGGTGTTCAAGGGGAACTCTTCTTGAAGAAAATGAAGAAACAAGGGGAGGAGATCCAAGCCTTCCTAGACAAACTTGACCGTCGCCTTAAGAAGATCGAGGTCAAATCTCCAGGATCTTCTAAACATATTGAACTATTGCATCATTACCTGGACCAGATGGATCTGAAGATAATGAAAGGGCTAGAAGTGAATCTCAACATCATCCTTCGATCCATCAACACACAGAAGCAAACAATAGAGATGTACAAGGCTCTTGTTTAACAGTTGGAGGAAGTTAGCAAACAACACCGGATCTGTATCTTGATCTTGGAGACATCAAACAAGATGCTCCGTGCAAGTCTTCGTGATTCTAGAGTTTCTCCCCCTACAAACTAGAAGGGCACGCCACGGTATCAAATAATCGCAAGGGATTATTTGATCCATCTGGCTTGATTCCAAGCTTGGGGGATCTATGAGAACCCTGTAATCTATCTTACAGTTTTAGCATGTTTACTTTTCTGTACACATGTTAGACTTTAATTCCCGAATTTGTATTAGTTGCATCAACTTCGAGCTCCCTTTGTTCAAGAGAAGAGATATATCCGTTGAGTTCTGAGACTTTATGATAATTGAAGTTGTGTTTGATTCATGATTATTATATTAGATGATTGAACTAGTTTGAGTGTTATAATACTTGTACAACTATCATGATTTTAGGGACTTCCACACCAATGAAAGTATTGATTAAGTTATGAGAAGAAGAATTCTGGTACCATATTATAATTAAGAGTTTTTGAAAGCCATTGAAGTAGTGAGCATGATCAAATAGCTGTACTGAAAGAAAAAGAGAAAGGGGAGCAAGTAAAAATTTAGACATACAATTATCAAAAGAAAAAGAAGAGAGTGGCTATCAAAAGAATCAAACATATAAGAAAAAGAATGATCATGAATCTTCATTACTAAACTTAGTGCCATATATCTCTAAACTCTATGATTATATGATATGTTAAATCACTAGCAGCTCCTTATGGTTTCATTAATACTAGAAAAGGTGTGGAAGCCTCTAAGTTATGTAATGTGTAAGGGTATGGTAATACCCCCGAAGTATCTCTACATCCGATGTTGTATTCCTGTTTCAATTTCTACCCCATTTATTGTATTGACTCATGTCTCATGAACATGATGATCTTGTCCATAAGCCATGATCTTGCTTGGGGACGAGCAAGAGCCTAGCTTGGGGGAGTTGATGAGTCCAAAATTGAAGCATATTTACCTTTTGTTTTTGCATAAATAGAGTAGGGATTTTTGTATTTCACTGCGTTTGCATGCACTATTGTGTTCTTGTTTCAACAAGATCCCAAATCATTGAGTCCTATATGAACATATCAATTGGAACTGTCATATTGTGCAATTATATGATATTTCTAAGTGATAAAAGTCATTTTATGCATTTACCTTCGCACCTAGGAGAATACCAAGCGAGGAGGAGCAATTAATACCAATAAAGATCGGTGGTACGGGTGGAGCCCGTCCGTACCAAGTGCTATCGTGACCGCCTCATCAAATACTTTCTCCTGGCAAATACAAGAGAGAGATCCGACATTCACAGCCACGAAAAACCACATCGTGACCGCCTCGAAAATACTTTCTCCTAGCATAGTCAGCTGCATAACATTTGCCCTCAGGACTAAAGGGAGGGAGAAATTATTTGGACGTGTCTTGAAAGCATACCTGGAATGGCCCCGTGACAGATTGGCATCGGCTCGTAACCTACACGGTCAAAGGAGGATTAAAGAGGGACTCCCTAAGCTAATTACGATATCCACGGGGAAACCTTTAATTGTGGTGGTATGTATGGGTGACTTCTCTCAGGCATCGAAGTGGTTATTTAGAGGTGACCTCACTCTTGGCTTAACAAAGTTGCCTCCTACGAGCCTTGTAGTGAACATCATATTATGGATCTCTCTCCATACATCTCATGACACAAGGAGTATGTTATCTTGATTACATATAACAATAATACTATGCTAGTGGTGTATCCTACATCCCCGAGAACGTTTTAGCCCTATTGAGTTCAACCACACTTGATACAAACTTGTTACCTATTAGCACCTTCACCCGCGCGGCCATCCGATCCATGTCTGCTTGAGACGCCCAGCCCACCACCTTTCAGACTTGCCGGCTGGAGATGATGTTGGCAAACTCTGGGAATCGGATCTAGTATACCTTTGTGGCGTTGCACATGTAGAAGTACGAGCGCTGTCACAGCTTGACAGTGTCAAGGAGGTCGAACCGCGACACCGGCAAGGACCCCCAGGAATAGATGGCGCTGCAGCCGGCGTCCACCTGTGGGTCGCCCTACTGAACCGTATATGCCTTGAAGTTGAAGAACTTCAAGAAGTTCCCCGTGTCCGGGCGCACGCCGAGATAGGACTCGCAGCACACAACATGGTGCGAGAGCTACGCCATGGCGTTTTCTCCAAGGTGATGAAGGCACGGATTGAACATCTCTAAGAGCTCGAGGAGAAAGATGCTCACGGGCAGGCCAAACCCGCGAGAGAAGTGCGCAAGGAAGACGACACGCTCGCCGGCCTCGGGGTTAGGGACCCGCTCCCCCTCCGGCGTGACTCACACACGGACGGGCCCCTCTGGCCACAGGAATCGGCCGCGCCGATACCTCCGGATGAGCTCCTCCATGACGAAGGAGTCGCACCACCCTCCGCGTTTGTTCAGGAACCATGTTCGTCGGACACGTCATGATAGATGCCCGGGGGCCCGTCGTCGCGCAAGCTCGCGGCGGCGCCAGTGACCTAATACTGGCGGCGCAAGAGAGAGGAGAAAGCTCAGTGGCACAGAAGCAAGGAGTAGTCATAGGGAAGAGTAAAGAGTGAGGAGGGGGAAATCTCAACCTCTAGGCCCCTATTTATCATCGCGGCTCAGGCGCGTCACCTCCACTCCCCCTTCCTGGCACGTGGCACGGAACCGCTCCCCTCCCCCCAACAGTTCGGCTCTGGATCACGTGCGCCAGCACAAACCTACGTAGAAGATCGCAGAGGAGTTAACGAGGCGTGCGCGCGGTTAGCAAGAAACTGCAGCGATAGGACATGAGGGCAGTTACCCAAGGAAAATAATGAGACGAGACATGCGTCAAAACCGCTGATCATGGCTGGCGTAGGCACTGACCTCAGCGGAAAAGCTTTTCGTCTGCCGCGCTCCAGCTACGCCCATAGGCTACTTCCGTCATGGTTTTCACCCAGTGGGTGGACACCGACTCCGTAGCCAGTTTAATCCAGCCGGGAAGCAACAAGAACAACAAGCACAAGCTATAGTCGAATTCATCACAAACTACTTCAACTCAACAAGGAGCACACAAGAACTTCCCCGCAGGGTGAAGTCTCAACGCGCTCGGGCACAAGTGTTGGGGTGATGACCCCCATATGGGATAAGCCAGGCCAAAGCCGGCCGGCTCTAGAGATATAAGGCCAAACGACCATAAGGCAGAAGATCCATATCCGGGTGGAACTTTACAACCGGTCCCTTGTCAAGCTTCCCCGGTTGGCCCGTCTAGCCGGGTAACCAGAAGAGCATGTCGGGTGGGCGGCTCCACCCGACCGCCTCTGATTTGCCAGTGAGGATACGGAGGGCATGATGCTCCCGCAGAGCACACCTCTGGATCCTCTCGTCACTAGATAGGCTGGCGCGCCGCCCAGACGGCGCTACACGACGACCGCACTGAGCGGGGCAAAGCTGGCGGCTGAGCAAAGTGTTGTCGGCTTACCTCTAAAGGTCTGGCGGCTGGCACTATAGCACAGCTGGTAGCCACTGTACTGCTGACTGGGTCTAGACCCACCGGCTGGGCCTAGCCAGCTGGTCCACTCTGTAAACCCTAGGCCCGCTAGGTAAACCCTAAAACCCACATTGTATCTACACCTTCCAGCCAGTATATAAGGGAGGGTAGAGCTAGGGTTACGGGTAGAGTCCATTCTGTTAGTTCATCCTCAACCTCTTGCTCCTTCTAGCTAAGGAACAAAAACAACTCAAGGAGCAGTTATAGTGGGCATACGCCCCGAGATGATAGATTCTTGCAGGAGTAGAGGTGTTACCTCGCCAAGAGGGCCCTGAACCTGGTTACTTCGCTGTGTCTGCAGTCCTCGTGTCTAATTCCGTTGCGATAGTCACCGATTGCATCCTGATTGTCCCCTCTCAAGCTATCCCTGATGGCACTACTGTGTTCCACACCACGACACTCCACATATAATAATTCATCCTTCTTATATTTGAAAGACAAATATGGTCAACAAAAGCCATGATACAGCGAAATACTCTAGCAATAAACCTCGAAAGCCATAGATATTTGAAATTTTCTTGATATGCCAACCTTATTAATGCAATCAGTTTATAGCGTCATATTTCTTCATAGTACATTTTTTTCGAGTCGGTCGTGGATATGACGACTATGTTGATATGACTACGCTCCTCGCAGTTATTAGACGAGAAAATAATGCACATGTACGCTACAGATGAACTGTGAGTGGATTGTGACACTCGAGCTCAACAAGGGTGGCTGATAAATTTAGCAGTTCGGTGCACCTTGCCCATCGAATCTGGCGAGAGTAGCCCATGCCATGCACAGGCTGACGCACATGGTAGGCCTATTCCCACAGTACCGAATTTTACACCTGTCCCGAAAAGATACACCTATGCAACCGAAAAGCAGAACGAAGTACCAAAAGGAGCAACAATCGCAGTGCATCCACAAACGAAGCGAAACATATTTGACGACACGCACGCACGCACCACGGAAGCGTACTGAAGCAAGCCCCATCGACCATCGTTGACGATCCATCCCCATTTCCCAACACACAGAGACGCACTGAGCTGAAGGTGAGTCCGGACGCTACAGCTCCCGCGCCGGCGATGAAGCCCCCGGGCCGCCTCCTCGCCGCCGCGGGAGCCGCGCTGCTCGTCGCCACGACGCTTCTGGTCTGCACCTTCCTCACCACCTCGCCGCTGCAGCTGCTGCCGCTGCTCCCGTGCCTGCCCGCCGTCACGGCCCCCTCGGGCGCCGGGTACGAGCCGTCGGGCCTCGCCGCGCTCGCCGACGCCGCCGTGTACTACGCCACCACGCGGGCCGTGCCGCAGCAGTCGCGCGCCGAGTTCGCGCTCTCCCTGGCCGTGCTCCGCCGCCGCGCCCCGCTGCGGCTGCTCGTGTTCGGCCTCGGCCACGACTCGCCGCTCTGGCACGCGCTCAACCCCGGCGGCGCCACCGTGTTCCTCGAGGAGGACCCGGAGTGGTACCGCGTGGTGCGCGCGCGGTCGCCGCACCTGCGCGCGCACCTCGTCCGCTACCGCACGCGCCTCGACCACGCCGACCTCCTCCTCGGCTCCTACAAGCAGCTCCCCTCGTGCGTCCCCGGCGGGGCCGGCGGCGCCGAGCCCGCCGTGCGCGGCAACGCCGCCTGCCCGCTCGCGCTGCACGACCTGCCGGCCGAGGTCTACGAGAACGAGTGGGACATGCTCATGCTGGACGCGCCCAAGGGCTACTTCCCGTCGGCGCCCGGGAGGATGGCGGCGATATGGACGGCGGCGGCGATGGCGCGCGCCAGGCGCGGCGAGGGGGACACCGACGTCTTCCTGCACGACGTCGACCGCAGGGTCGAGAGGATGTACGCCGAGGAGCTCCTCTGCGACAGGTTCAGGGTCGGAGGGACCGGCCGCCTCTGGCACTACAGGATCCCGCCGGTGTCACGGCGGGGGAACACCACCACCACGACTGCGGCCGGCGGTGGCGGGAGGCCGTTTTGCTGACTGACCGGTGCAAGTTCGGTGCTTTTGGAGACCGCCGAATCCGGCAGCAGCCCGACCTCTAGATTATCCGCCTCCTAGATTCCATTGCATCAAATCTGTGCCGACGCAGATGAACACGCCAGATCTAGGCAGCGACAGGATCACAGGACCGTGCAGGCGAGGACCCATTGGATTCCGTGTTTCATCATTTATTTTCTGCAAAGGGCCTTCCCTTTTTTTACTCCTACATGAATTTTTTGTGGTGGGATGTTATTCATACGCGATGTTATATCCTCCTTTCAACACGTGTCTATTTTTTCTCAAATACTTGCACTGAACAAAAATAAAAAGACAGAGGTCAACGGAGATCTCACGGGAGATTTTGTAGAAGAAAGATGATTCGATATGTGATGCGATCGAAGCGCCTTTGTGTGATAAATTGACTAGTACTTAACTAAGTGGTTAGAATATTGTTTTCATATGGTTAGAGTGATTGGTTTAAATCCAATAGTAGGTAAGTACGTTAAATAATTACTACTAATAGCGTTGGACTTACTTCGCTTCACTATCCAATACGCCCTCCAACCCAAATTACTAGTCAAAATACGAATGTATCTAATATATTAAATCATGTTTAGATACAATCGAATCTAGATAAATTCAAGTTAACTAATTTGGATTGGAGGGAGTAATTTTTTTTACCTCTTTCTTCTATCAACTATAAAGCCGTGTATTTTACTACCACCATTTCGAGGAATAAGACATATAAGACCTTTCACAATGGGGTCTCTTAGCGCAACATCCTAGGCAAAATGCTTATGTGACATGTCGATTAAGGAGGAGAGAGGAGTTGTTGTATCTTAGGCTAGTCATAGTGGGAGTAACTTGGGTAGTAACATAGTCCTGCATGTAATGTCAACTAACCATTTAGATGACATGGCATGCAATTAAATGATGAGAGAGAGCATTGTAGTAACTAGCTATATTACCATGATATCATAGATTTCAATACAAAATGAGTCTACATTGCAATAAATGAGACTTTGCATGATACCACACCTATGTTATTTTTCACTATGGAGGTAGTAACTGTAGGGGTTCGCGTATGAAAACAATAAAATTTACCCTGCACCCCTGAACCCCTGATGTTGTCGGGACCTATCTATTAGTAATACAGTAATGGGAGGGGCTTTTCGCGAATTTACCCTTAAAGACCGAAAAGCGTTGTCAACGCTCAGGAGAGCGTGGTTGATGTAGACGATCCGAAGACGAACTCAAGGTCGTGTTGAAGTACTCGCGCTCATGCGGCTCCAACGACTCCTAGTGCCCCAAGTGTGACACCTCGCGGGAAGTTACACACGTTCGGTGCCTGGCGATAACCCCCGCTTCCCCGATCCAGCAGCAGTTGTGAAAGTAGAGCTTCTCGATCCGAATCCCACAGTACGACAACGCTCCGCGGTGAAGATCTCTATTTTTTCTCAAATCCTTGCACTAAAAATAAAATAAAAAGACAGAGTTCAACGGGGATCTCATGGGAGATTTTGTAGAAGAAAGATGATTCGATATGTGATGCGATCGAAGCGCCTTTGTGTGATAAATTGACTAGTACTTAAGTGGTTAGAATATTGTTTTCATATGGTTGGAGTGAGTGGTTTAAATCCAATAGTAGGTAAGTAGGTTAAAAAATTACTACTAATAGCGTTGGACTTACTTTGCTTTACTATCTAATACTCTCTTCAACCCAAATTACTAGACTCAAATTTATCAAAATACGGATGTATCTAATACTAAATCATGTTTAGATGCGATCGAATCTAGATAAATCCAAGTTAACTAATTTGGGTCGGAGGGAGTAACTTTTTTACCTCTTTCTTCTATCAACTATAAAGCCGTGTATTTTACTTACCACCGTTTCAAGGAATAAGCCGTATACGACCTTTCACAATAGGGTCTCTTAGCGCAACATCTTAGGCAAAATGCTTATGAGACATGTCAATTAAGGAGGAGAGAGGAGTCGCTATATCTTAGGCTAGTCATAGTGGGAGTAACTTGGATAGTAACATAGTCCTACATGTATTGCCAACTAAGCATTTAGATGACATGGCATGCAATTAAATGACGAGAGAGAGCCTTGTGGTAACTAGCTATGTTACCATGACATCACAGATTTCAAGACAAAATGAGTCTACATTGCAATAAATGAGACTTTGCATGATAGCACACCTATGTTATTTTTCACTATGGGGGTAGTACCTGTAGGGGTTCACGTATAAAAATAATAAAATTTTACCATGTGCCCCTGAACCCATGATATTGCCAGAACCTATCTATTAGTAATACAGTAATAGGAGGAGCTTTTCGCGAATTTACCCTTGAAGACCAAAAGCGTTGTCAACGCTCAGGAGAGCGTGGTTGATATAGACGATCTGAAGCCGACCTCAAGGTCGTGTTGAAGTCCTCGCGCTCCTGCGGCTCCAACGACTCCTAGTGCCCCAAGTGTGATACCTCGCGAGGAATTACACATGTTCGGTGCCTGACGATAACTTCCGCTACCCTGATCCAACAACAGTTGTGGAAGTAGAGCTCCTGGATCTGAATCCCGCAGCGCGACGGTGATCTGAATCCCGCTGCGCGACGATGCTCCTGGATCCAACCCAAATTACTAGAATCAAATTTGTCAAAATACGGATGCATCTAATACTAAATCATATTTAGATACAATCGAATCTAGATAAATCCAAGTTAACTAATTTGGGTCGAAGGAGGTAACTTTTTTTACCTCTTTCTTCTATCAACTATAAAGCCGTGTATTTTACTACCACCATTTCAAGGAATAAGATGTATAAGACCTTTCACACTAGGGTCTCTTAGTGCAACATCCTAGGCAAAATGCTTACGTGACATGTCAATTAAGGAGGAGAGAGAGGAGTTGTTGTATCTTAGGCTAGTTGTCGTTGTATTGGGAACGGCAGTACCTAAGCAGGTGAGATAGAGGTGTGGGGACTAGTAGGGAAGCTCTCGATGGCGTCCGCATGCAGGATTGGATACGAGCAAGCGTAGCGAGACACAGGAAGTACCCAGGTTCGGAGCCCTTGTAGTGAGGTTAAACTCCTACTCCTGCCGATCTGACTATGAGTAGTATACGGGCTACAATCGCTCCTCGAGCTGTATTCTCTAGCTACCTTCTTAAATGCTCTAAGACCAACCCTTGCTACGAGAGCCTTGCCTCTCCTTATATAGGCAGAGAGGCAACAGTCTCACTGGCCAGTCCTGCTAGCAGGGCCCACAGGCAGGTCCCAGCCGGCTGGTCATCTACAGTATCTGATACGCTTACATCCCATCAGAGTACATCATCTGGCCACTGTTCTCGTCACCCAGCAAAGTCTTCGGTATGGCCATGTAGTTGCGGGTCTTGTCTTTGTACCAGGGTGTACCGCGTACTGTGCAGCTCGTCGCTCTGTCCTCCTGATTGAGTCCGGCTACGCCATTGTAGCCGGTCCCGTGCCTTGTTGCTCCTCGTGGTTCTGGCTACCGTGAAGTAGTCGGCGTGACCTGCCCGTGTCCGGCTGCGCTCAGCCAGCCGGACAGAGCATCGTACGCGAACCAAATGCCGTAGTTCTTGTCTGGTTGGGGTATCTGGAGGTCATCCCCCCGACACTAGCCCCCGAGCGCGTGTAGAATTCACCCTTAGGTGAAATGTGCGCGCGCTCCTCTCCAACTTTGAAATTTCTGGCCGGCTACATCTGGCGGTTGCGCTACTCGTGACGTCAGTGCTGACGCCGGCCACGCGCACACGCACCATCATTGCACTGCAGCAGGCAGTGTAACGTCTTGTCGCATGTCGCCTCGGGAAACTGCCGCCTGCCCCTTCGGTTTCCGCTCCGAGATCTTCTGCGCACCCCACGCCTGCACAAGGGATCCTGTGCGGCTCGATGGGCACAGTGTGGCACCGCGGACGGTTGCGCTTCCGGGTCTTTAAAAGGTCTCCCGGGGAGGGCAGTTCTTTCTTCCGCTCGCTGCCTACCCAGTTCTCCCCTGCGCCCTGCCTTCCTCGCTCTTCTCTGCTTGCTCCTGCTGCTGTAGTTCACCGTCCCGCCTGTTTAGCATCATCGGAGACACGGGCCACCGCCACTCCTCAACCGGAGTGCCGCCCAGTGAGCCGAGGATGGCTGCCGAGCGCGGAGCATGGTGCGGCTCCTGCGTGATAGAGGAGCATATCGAGAAGTACTGCGCCACCCGCGTACTGCCGTCGGAGACGAAGGTGGTGGTGCGGCTGGCGCTGGAGGGGGAAGAATTGCCGCATCCAGCAAATGGAGAGCGGGTGATCTTCCTGTCGCATCTCACCCGCGGCTTCGCGCTGCCGGTGCACCCCATCTTCCTTACGTTCCTCGCCTTCTTCAACCTCCGCCTCCACCACCTCGGCGCCAATGCCATCAGGATGCTAGCGCACTTCATGGCCTTCTGTGAGAGTTACCTTGGGATCCATCCGGATCTCGGGCTCTTCTGCCGACTCTTCTGAGTCCGGCCGTAGGTCCAGTTCACCCAGGGGCCGCTGGTGACATGCGAAGGCGCCTCCATCTACTCCCGCACGCATACCGTCTACCCCAAGTTCCGGTTGCAGGACACAGTGCGACTGTGGCAGCAGTCGTACTTCTACGTCCGCAACCTTGGCGACATGGACCGGATCAATCTGTCGGCTTTCCAGGACGTGGAATCTAGCCGGCAGCATTGGGACCTGAAGATCCACGGCGAGAAGGCGGAGTCAGACGCCATGCTGCAGCGGATGCGCTCCCTCGTCACCGCCGGCTTGACCGGCCTGGACATCACGCTCAGCTGGATGTCCCGACTGATGATGTCGCTGCAGCAACACGCACACAAGATGTGTTATTACTCCGGCCGGCTGGACCCGACCCGGCTGTCCTGCTACCACAACTTGAAGGAGTGGGTGTGGACGATCACGAAGGAGCGGCCGCCGGAGCATTGGAAGTTCGGGCTGGCTCCTTACTGCCGCGACAACCACGTGCCCCGGGTAAGTCTCGCCAGCCGGTTTTCTTTCTTGCTCTGCCTTTTTATTCGGCTGACCCTTTTCTCTTTCTTTCGCAGACCTTCCCCTGCATCATTCGGGAGGAGGGCGAGGCCCCCCTCCAAAACTTCACGCTAGACCTTCCTGAGCCGCGCCCTCGCCGGTCCGGCGAGGAGTCAGATGGGGACAGCGACGTCTTCCCCAGCCGGAACGACGAGCCGGCTCATAACCCCCACACAGAGGTTCATGAGGAGGAGGAGGCCGCGCCAGCTCCTGAACCGACTCGGCGCCAGGCAACGGACGGTGACTCCAGCCAGTTGAGCGCCGGTGGGAGTGGCTCTAGCCGGTCCGGCGCTGGCGGGAGTGGCTCCAGCCGGTCCAGCAGAGGAGGTGGCGGGGCCATCCGACCCGCCGTGGAGGAGCCGCCCCCCAAGAGGAGCCGAACCGGCGCGTCCGCCCAGCCACCTTGGTCGCAGAAGGGGCCGCCCCCCGTGGTGCCGGGGTAAGCCATTCGATGGCCCTTATGCCTTTTCCTCCTTTCTTTGTGCCAATTTTTTTGTCTTTTGCTTATTTGCCTTTGTTTCTTTCTTGTCTTCTGTTGTTTAGCACACTGGTTTCCTTTGGTGCCGCGAGCCCGGCGCGGGCGCCCACTGGCTCGCCGCCCGCGCGCGGGACACTACGCCACCCCCATTTGCTTCCACTCCCCCTCCTTTGCCTAGGGCACCATCTCCGCCGCCACCTCAAGCTGATCCGGCTGCCGCAACCGGAGTAGGGGACACCCCGCCGACCATGGTGGTGCAGCCGGAAATAGCTGTGCCTTCTTCACAAAGTGGAGGTAGTTCCCCTACGGCAGCAAGGAGGGCCTCCACCGGCAAGGAGCTTGTGGTCGTCACTGACAACAACTCCGACGATGAGCCGGGGGAGGAGTGGCGGACGGCGGTGGCAGAGGCGAAGGAGTTGCTGTTTGCCAACGCCATCGACGATGACGCCTCCTCTACCGCCTCGCTGGCAGATCTTGCTGCCACCCTCGAGCTGGCGGTGAAGGAGATCCGGCTGCTCGAGGCCGCAGCCGGCGGCAACCGGACCCTGGAACAGAAGCTCGCGGCTGCCAACGGGACCTCCTAGAGTAAGTCCCCTCACACGGATTCAATTGCCGGATACTTTGGTCTTTCCCTTATCCTTTTTTTGTGCCGATAGTCGGTTTTCGCAACCATCATGGTGTGCGCTCAGCGGGAAATCGATCGCCTGAAGAAGGCGAACAACCAGTTGAGCAAGTCCAATTCTACGCCCCGGCTGCAGAATAAGGACTGGCACGCCAAGACAGACGCTCTGGAGGCCACCATCAAGGAGCGCGACGCCGCCCTCACCAGCCGGGCCTAGAACTTTGACCTCCTCGAAGCCCAAAGCAAGGACCAAGAGAAGGAGGTCAAGCGGCTGACGGTTCGGGAGAAGGCTCTGGTGGAGGAGCTGATGCAGGTCGGGCACACGGCCAAGGCTAAGTTTTTCTCCAACTATCTTTGTCTTTCCGGATCCGGTAGCCGGATCTGACATTCCTTTTTTCTGATAGCATTTTATCTCGACCTAGACCTACTGGCGTATAACCGGCTGTAGGAGAACTAGCTGGGGGAGCAGCCGACGCCCAGGAGTTGGTCATCCTCCTTGGCGAGGAGGCCGCCAAGCTTCGCCAAGCGGCTCAGGCGATCTTCACGTTCCTGTGGCCGGATAGGTTCCGAAGACGATGGCACAGCTGGCGGCCAAGGTGACGGAGGTGCCGGCTACCGTCGATCGCCTGAGGGATCTGGCGACACGAGCCCGGGCAGAAATGGCCTTGGCCCTGATGCTTTCTTGGTACAAGGACGCCCGCATCAAGAAGATCGATGGGGGCTTCCATTCCGGTGCCAACCTCGCCGCCATCCGCCAAGCCCATCCGGAGCTCCAGGCCTCCGCCATCAAGATAGCCGACTACGTGGACATCGACGAGGTCCTCACCGACTCGGAGTCTGCCGGGACGCCTGATGCAGAAGCCTCGTCGCAGCCGATTAGCAGGGACGTCGGAGCCGGATCTACCAATACGCCTCCTCCGCCTCCCGAGACCTCCTCCAGCCAGGATCCCCCCATGGCAAGGGCCCTGCCGCCTAGACGTAATCCCCGGAATGCCGGGTGAACTTGTATTTATCTTGTTTTGTTTGAACCTTCTCATCTGTGCCAGCTGTCTCTAATGCCGGGTGAACTTATGGGAGCTTCGTCTCTGTTTTTATTCAATCGCACTTATTTGGCTTGCTTCTATCTTGTGATTTTCTACATGCTTTGAAGTTTTGATATTTTGCCGGTTGAACTTATCTGGCTACCTTCACTCGGCTGAACGCCTTTAGCCGGGGGAACTCCAACTCCAGTGGGGGCGCGCCAGCGCACCCACTGGGTGTAGCCCCCGAGATTCGGAGTAGCTGGCGTAGCCAGGTGCTTCGAATCTTCTTCTTTCTCTTCCTGCCCTTGCCCTCACCTGGGATCCAAATATCCGGCTAAACTCCTTTTAGCCGGTCAGAACTACATGATTCCACTGGGGGCGCGCGAGCGCACCTAGTGGGTGTAGCCCTCGATATTCGGAGCGCTTGATGAAGGCAAGGACTTCGAATCTTCCCTCTCCTTGAAATCTGACTCGATGTAGTCATACAAAACAAACACATATGCATACCCATTCATTAATAGGTTAGTCGGTTAAGGTAGCACCTGTCAGCCGGGAAGCAGTTTTTGTTTTTCGAAAACTAGCTTGTGCCTCTCTAGACACTTAGCCACTTTCCCGTGCGCTTTGCTGTTTACGCTGCGTCGGTCTGTAGCGGGAATCGAAGGGAGCTGACAATACATTGTGCATGGTACTGAAGGCTTAGTAGCAGGATCACCTCAAACTAGTTGCAAGGCCGGGACGCCCAATCCGTTGCGTCTCCTCCCCGTTTTTCATGTGGGATGCCTCGGGCTTTTGCTCTTGCTAGCCGGATAGCCGGGTTGCGGTCTGTAGCTGAGACGAAAAGTGGGCCTCTAACATCATCGCACACTACTCAACCGGTTTGTTGATTTAGCAGGTCGGGCCAGCCGGTGAGCCCCCAGGTAGGGGTTGTCGGAGCCGGAAAATCTGAACCGGAAACACATACACACAAATTTCGAGAAAGGAGCCCCCGAGTATCTCGCAGGGGTCCGCATTTTCATTCATAGAGTTTGCAGGATACATACACTATCCGATGACTAGGTGTAAAACGGGCGGAGCAGGGTCGCGTTCCAGGGTCGTTCTGTCTCTTCATCCGACTTGTCCATCCTGTTCTTGCGCGGCTGTTGCACATCGATGAGGTAGTAGGAGTTGTTGTGCAGCGCTCGGCTGATGATGAAGGGGCCCTCCCAAGGCGGTGACAGCTTGTGCATGCCCTTCGTGTCTTGCACCTGCCGGAGAACCAGATCGCCCTCGCGGAATGCGACGGGGCGGATCCGGCTCGAATGGTAGTGGCGTAGGCGCTGCTGGTACAGGGCCGATCTGGATAGTGCTAGCTCGTGGGCCTCCTCGAGAAGGTCCACGCCATCCTCCTGCATCTCCTGGTTGGCTTTTTCGTTGTAGAGGAGCTTGCGCGGTGAGTCGAACTCGATGTCCGCGGAGAGGACGGCTTCCAAGCCGTAGACGAGGAAGAACGGGGTGAAGCCGGTTGACCTATTTGGCATGGTGTGGAGGCTCCACAGCACAGCCAGAAGTTCCTCAATCCAGCATCCGGGCGATCGCTCCAAGGGCTCGATGAGACGCAACTTGATGCCGGCTAGCACTAGGCCGTTTTCCCTTTCGACTTGCCCGTTGGATTGTAGGTGCGCAATGGAAGCGAGGTCCAGCCGGATGCCCTTGTTGCTGCAGAACCGGGTGAAGGCCCCCTTGGCGAAATTCGTGTAGTTGTCGGTGATGATGCTGTTGGGGTAGCCGAACCGGTTAATGATGTAGGTGAATAAGGTGATGATTGTCGCCCCATCGAGCTTCCGGATAGGCTTGGCCTCTATCCAGTTTGTGAACTTGTCTACCGCCACCAGTAGTTGGGTCATGCCTACACGTGCCCGCTTGAAGGGACCGACCATATCGAGGCCCCAGACAGCAAAGGGCCAGGTGATCGGTATAGTTTTGAGCACCGCAGCCGGCATGTGCCTGAGCTGCCCGAAGCGCTGGCACCCGTTGCACGCGCAGACTAGCTACTCGGCATCCTCGAGGGCGGTGGGCCAATAGAAGCCATGGCGGAACGCCTTGGCGACTATTGCCCTGGATGAGGCGTGATGTCCGCACTCGCCCTGGTGGATGTCCTTGAGTAGCCGGTAGCCTGTGTCCACATCAACACACCGTTGGAAGATGCCGGATACGCTACGCTTGTACAACTCCTTGTTGATGATGGTGTACATGTGCGCGCGTTGCCGGATTTTCCTGGCTTCCACCTCGTCATTCAGAAGTTCTCTATTGGCGATGTAGTTCATGAAGGGTTGCGCCCAGGATGGTATCTCCCGAATAGTGAGGACGCTCTCGTTCTCCAGTTGAGGGACGTCGGGGGGTAGTCCGGATGAGGTACCCAGAACGGTAGCCCCCGAGCCGCTTGATGAGTCGGCAGCCCCCGGGTCTTGCGAGCCGAAGGGTACGGACTTGCCGGAGTTGGTGCAAGCCTTCTTCTTCGCGGGCTCTGCTGGTTCCGCGTCTATCATGCCGTCAACCGGAGTGCTTCCCGCCCAGATAATGGAATCCGACTCGGGGGACGGGTTGATGGAGGGCTTGCGTAGATGCTCCAAGGAGACCCCTGGTGGGATCGCCTGCCTCGTGGATCCGATTCGGGTGAGCGAATCGGCTACCTCGTTGTTGGCACGAGGGACATGATGGAACTCACATCCGTCGAAGCAGGCACTGAGCTTTTGTACGTGGAACCAGTAGAGAGCCATGTTTGCATCGCGGGCATCCCACTCTCCGGATACCTGCTGTACCACCAGATTCGAGTCGCTGAAGCAAAGGATCTAGTTGACGCTAATCTCCCTGGCTAGCCAGAGACCGTGCACTAGCGCCTCGTACTCGGCAACGTTGTTGGAGGCCTTGAAGTGGATCTGGAGGACGTATTCCAGCCGGTCTCCCTTGGGCGAGGTGAGGATGATGCCGGCTCCCAAGCCCCCGAGCATCTTCGAGCCGTCGAAGTGCATCCTCCAGTGGTCCGAATCAGGAACCGATGGGAGGTATTGGGTCTCGGCCCAGTCGACGAGGAATTCCACTAGAGCATGCGACTTGATCGTGAGCCAGGGTTCGTACTGGATGGAGTAGGTGGCGATCTCGATGGCCCACTTGGCAACTCGGCCGGTGGTGTCCTTGTTACCGATGATTTCCAAAAGGGGTGCGGTGCACACGACCTTAATCGGATGCTCCTAGAAGTAGTGCTTGAGCTTCTTGCATGACAGGTACACGCCATAACACATCTTCTGGTAGTGGGGGTAGTTCTGCTTGGAGAGGGAGAGAACCTCGCTGAGGTAGTAGACGAGTCGCTGGCCCGGCTGAGCATTGCCTTCCTCGGGGCGCTCCACCACCAGGACGACGCTGATGACCCGGCTGATGGCTGCTATACAGAGCAACATCGGCTCCTTGCTAGCCGGCATGGCTAGAACCGGTGTTGTGGATAGCATGCGCTTGAGGTCATGAAAGGCGGCGTCGGCCTACGAGGTCCAGGAGAACTTGTCCGTCTTCTTCATCAGCTGGTACAGCAGAAGTGGTTTCTCCCCCAACCGGCTGAGGGATGCCTAGCATCCGGTTAACTTCTAGACTCCAAGCAAGCCCCTGGGCGGCTGCATCCTCTCGATGGCCGCGATCTTCTCCGGGTTTGCTTCGATCCCTCGATGTGTAACGAGGAAACCGAGTATCTGGTCGGATGGGACGTCGAAGACGCACTTCTCCGGGTTTAGCTTCATTTGGTACTAACGGAGGTTGCCAAACGTCTCTCCCAAGTCCTCGAGGAGGGTGCGCTTCTCCTTTGTCTTGATGACCACATCGTCCACATAGGCATGCATGTTTCGGCCGATCTGCGAGTGCAAGCATTTCTGCATACAACGCTGATAGGTAGCGCCTGCATTTTTTCAGACCGAAAGGCATGGTTACATAGCAGAAAGCCCCGTACAGGGTGATAAACGATGTCTTTATCTGGTCAGCCGGGTTTAGCCGAATCTGATTGTAACCAGAGTAACAATCCAAGAAGGACAACAAATCGCAGCCGGTCGTGGAATCGATAACTCGATCGATACGGGGAAAAGCGAAGGGGTCTTTCGGGCACGCCTTGTTCAGGCTGGTGTAGTCGATACACATGCGCCAGATTTTGTTCTTCTTCAACACCAGGACTAGGTTGGCCAGCCAGTCTGGGTGGTACACCTCCATAATGAACCCGGCTGCAAGGAGCTGGGTGATCTCGTCACCAATGATCTTTCTTTTCTCATCTACGAACCGGCGCAGAGGCTTCTTAACCGGCTTGGCATCTGGCCGCACATGAAGCGAGTGCTCGGTGAACTCCCTCGACACACCTGGAATGTCCTTGGGTGACCATGCAAAGATGTCTTGATTCTCACGGAGGAAGTCGACGAGCGCTCCTTCCTATTTTCTTTCCAAGTTGGCAAATAGTGACGAACTTGGCAAATGGTGATGAACTTGGTCGGGTCGGAGGGGTCGAGCAGAATCCTCTTCGTCTCTAATGCCGTCGGGAAAGTTGCTTCTCTAGCCGGCTTGCTGCTAGATGGCATTTCTTGCTGGGCCATGACCACATTGCGCATGATCACACGCTTCTCTTTGGCTATGATGAGGGCTTCGGCTAGCTTGGAGCCGGCCGAGGCACATTCCATGGACCGTCTGAAGCAGTCGGCAACGATGATCACACTGTTTGGCCCCGGCATCTTCGTCTTGAGATACGCATAGTGGGGGACAACCATGAATTTGGCGAGGGCGGGGCACCCGAGGAGAGCATGGTAGGAGCTCGACAGGTTCACCACCTCGAACCATATCGGCTCGCATCGGAAGTTCCCCTCGGTCCCGAAAATGACATCCAGCTGGATTTTACCCAGCAGGGCGCAAGCCGGTCCTAGCAGTACGCCATGGAATGTCGTGGTAGTCAGGCGTAGGTCGCACTCACGGATGCCGAGCTTCTCCAGCAAAGACCAGTAGAGGAGGTTGAGGCTGTTGCCTCCATCGATGAGGACACACGAAAAGCGGCAGGTGCGCTCGTTGGAGATGATGAGGGGGTCGAGCACCATGGCGTAGCCCCCGGGAATCGGAAGCTGATCCGGCTGATCCTCCCGGCTCCAGGTGATGGGGGTCTCTGACTAGTTCAGGTACTAGGGGACTGGGGAGACGATGGCGTCGACCTCCTTGGAGAATCGCCTGCGGTTGTGCTTGTCGTCCAACTTCGTCTCGAAGATGTGGTAGGCAGCGTGCGGCTGGGGGTAGCCGTTGTTGTTGTTGTTGTTGCCGCCGTTACCATCATTTCTGGCTCCCCTAGCTGGTGGTGGGAGTCCACCAGGAGGGGGCGGGGGAAGACGTTGTTGGTTGCCTTGGTCCTTTAGCTGGCGGGTCCAGCTATAGTTCCGGGTGGTGTGTGTGAAGGAAATATGCCCTGAGAGGCAATAATAAAGTTGTTATTATGTATTCCTTGTATATGATAGATGTTTATTTTGCATGCTATAATTGTATTGATAGGAAACATCAATACATGTGTGTTTAATAAACAAAAGGGTTCCTAGTTATGCCTCTCTTATAGACTAGCTTGTTGATTAACAAGATGATCAAGGTTTCCTGATCATGGACACTGGATGTTGTTAATAACAAGGTCACAGCATTTGTGAAATGATGTGATGAACATTCATCCGAAGTATAGCATTACGATCAAGTCATTATGTTTATATTGCTATAACATCATACAAAGTAGTCTTAGTCCTTAGACCATGAGATCATGTTAATTGCTAACACCGGAAGAGTATCTTGATAACATCAAACATCACACCGTAACAGGGTGACCATAAAGGTGGGTTCAGTGCTATGAAGGTGTTATGTTGAGGCTCATGGATCAAGAGTGGAATTTGGCAATCCCAATGACGGATAGATATACTCTGGGACCTCTCGGTGATATCACATTAAGATAGCTTGCAAGCAAGTGATGTGATCACTAGAATGTTATATCACGGGAACGAGAAAAGAGTGCATGTCGGTAACAAGATCAAAATAGGTATTTGGATACCGATGATCGAATCTCGGACATGTATTATATCATGAGACAAAGGGATTAAATTGCTGACATTAAAGGTTCTCACGATCACAGAAGTCATCGTTGAATATGCAGGAGTCAGTATGGATCTCCAGGTCCCGCTTCTGATTATTGATCTGAGAGGAGTCTCAATCATGTCTGCATTATTTGTGAACCGTAGGGTGACACACTTAAGGGTTGCCGGACACCATTTAGGAGCACATATGTTCCAGACAAAAGGTTTGCAAAGCGCAGGAAATGTTTCAATAGAAACAGGAATTGTTTCGATAGAAACCGGAATTGTTTCGGGTGAAATTGCAGAAAGTGGTTCTGCATGTGATATTGAAATGTTGCAAGGGGTTTTATGTGAATGTTTGTTAATTAAAGTTATTAACAAAATTCTGAATAAAATAAATAAAAGAGTTTTATTAATTGAGAGTTGCATTTAATTTGGTGGAAATTAAATACATGTGAGTGGGATTTTGGGTGGAGGCCATGTTTACGTGAGTGGAGGTTCACCACATGAATGAAGGAGGGGAGGAGTCCCCCCCTCATGTGCCGGCTATGGGAGGGGAGGGGTCTCCCTCCCTCCTATATAAATCCCCCCTCTCCCCTCTCATAAAACACACCTCCTCGTGAAGGATCTCTCTCCCCCTCTAGATATTCCCCATGGTCTCGGATTAGCGAGATACATGTTCCCGGTGGCCTTGCGTCTGGAAGGAGTTGCCGCTTCCGCTGATTTGCTGGAGCGAGGAGGTGGAGGTTGTCCGGTGGCTTGAACGTGTGTGCGAGGACGGATGCGCTGCTGATTTGCGGCGCTCGGACTTCCACACGATCTTGAGATCGACAAGCGTACGACTAGATCAACCACGAGTTCCTACTCGTTAACAAAACTCGTTGTCTTCGAGGGTAAGTTCTTCATGGATGTATGTCCACCCGTTGCTCTGTATCTAGTAGATAGATCTTGGCATATAGTTCTCATCGTAGGAAATTTTTTGTTTTCTATGCTGCGGACCCAACAGTGGTATCAGAGCCTGATCTATGCGTAGGTGCTTTGCACGGGTAGTACACATATGTTTATATGTGGGCGATGATGATCATGTTATTGCATCTTCTATGTACTTTGCATATTGGTGGCATAGTGGGATGAAGCGGCTCGGACCAACCTTACATGTCATCGTACATGAGACCGGTTCCACAACTGACATGCAACTAGTTTTGCATAAGTGGCTAGCGGGTGTCTATCTCTCCTACTATAGTCAATATCTGATTTACAACGAGTTGCTAATAACTTGGTTATCCTCGTTGTGGTTCATGTTCGTAGGTAAGACCGGTTCTATATCCGAAAGCCCTAAGCCACGTAAAACTTGCAATTGATAAATTAGAGGCGTCTAGTTTAGATCGTTGCTGGGCTAGTGTGTTGATATGGTATTGTTGTAAGTAGATGTATGATAGATACTCTTACAACTCACTTAACGTGTAAGTTCCATAGACCTTGGCCTTATACACAAAGGAATGATAGAGGTCATACCACGATGCAAATGATAGAGATCAAATGCATGGACCATATCACCTCACTTCACACATTAGATGTTAGCATCTTATATTGCTAGTTTGGCGCTTTTGGTAGCATTATAAGATGATCCCTGATTTAGATATCAAGATAAAATGTGTTCTTCCTTAAGTATGCACTGTTTTGTGGATCGTGTTTTGAGGCATCACGTGATGATCGGGTGTTCTCGACTCTACGCTTTCATACAACGGGTGTAAGACAGTTTTACACACGTGAATACTACGGTTCTTACTTGAAGAGCCTAGCATGTATAGACATGGCCTCGGAACACGGACCGAAAGGTTAAGCATGAGTCATATATTTGATATGATGCCCATATAGATGCTCGCCTTTGAAGCTACATCGACTCACGTGATGATCGGACTTGGTGTAGTGGATTTGGTTCATGTAATCACCAAAAGGACACGAGGGATGTCGTTTTTGAGTGGGAGTTCATTAGTAATTTGGATTAGTTGAACTCAATCTATCATAAACTTAGTCTAAATATATTTTACAAATTCTGTTGTAGATGGCACCACCTGCTTTTCATTTCATGTGTTCATGGAGAAAGAAAAGCTTGCTGCGAATGGTAGCAACTTCACCAACTGGGCTATTAATTTGAGGATTCTCCTCACTGCTGCACAAAAGCAATATGTGCTAGAGGCGCCGCTAGGCCCCCCACCAGCTCCTGATGCCCCTGACGAGGAAAAGAACGTCTATATAACTCGTCAGGAGGACCACAACTTAGTTCATTGCGGCATACTGTATGGGCTAGACCCAGAACTTGGAAAACGTTTCGAAATTGGCAATGCCTTTGATACCATGGGAGAATTGAAAATGATTTTCGATACCCATGCTGCCGTAGAGAGTTATAATGCTTTTGAAAAGTTCTTTAGCTGCATGATGGAAGAGAACAGCTCCGTTAGGGAGCACGTTCTCAAAATGTTTGGGTACGCCGATAAGCTTGTGTCCTTGGGAATAACGATTCCCATTGACTTAGGCATACATCGTGTTCTCCAATCTCTGCCACCTAGATACAAGAGCTTCATGATGAACTATAATATGCAGGGCATGAAGAAGTCTCTTGCCGAGCTTCTGTCAATGCTTAAGACTGCAGAAGTGGAGATTAGGAAAGAACATCAAGTGTTGATGATCAATAAGACCACCGGTTTCAAGAAGGACAAGAAAGGCAAGAAGAAGGGAAAGAAGGTCGGCAAATCTGTTGCCGCGCCTGAAAAGAAACCCCGAGATGGCCCTAAGTCTGACACCGAGTGCTACTATTGCAAGGGGACTGGCCATTGGAAGCGCAACTGCCCCAAGTATTTGGCGGACAAGAAGGCCGACAAGGCAAACAAAGGTATATGTGATATACATGTTATTGATGTGTACTTGACTAGTACTCGCAGTAGAACCTGGGTATTTGATACGGGATCGGTTGCTAATATATGTAACTTAGTTCAGGGGCTGCGGAACAAGCGACAACTAGCAAGGGATGAGGTCACGATGCGGGTCGGCAATGGATCAAGAGTTGATGTGATCGCCGTCGGAACGCTGCCTCTCCATATGCCGTCGGGATTAGTTATAAACCTGAATAATTGTTATTTGGTGCCTGCACTGAGCATGAACATTGTATCCGGATCGTGTTTGATGCAAAGTGGTTATTCATTTAAGTCTGAAAACAATGGTTGTTCGATTTATATGAATAATATCTTTTATGGTCATGCACCTGTGTTGAATGGTTTATTTCTGTTGGATCTCGATAGTAGTATTACGCATATTCATAATGTTGATGCTAAAAGGATTAAACTTGATAATGATATATCTGCATATATGTGGCACTGTCGTCTAGGTCATATTGGTGTTAAACGCATGAAGAAACTCCATTCTGATGGACTTTTGGAATCACTTGA
Source organism: Avena sativa (assembly GCA_916181665.1). NCBI lineage: Eukaryota > Viridiplantae > Streptophyta > Magnoliopsida > Poales > Poaceae > Avena > Avena sativa. The sequence goes on along the minus strand of OV702295.1, from coordinate 447,972,142 downwards.
TTTTGAATCATTTGATACATGTGAACCATGCCTTATGGGCAAGATGACTAGAACGCCGTTTTCTGGTTCAATGGAACGGGCGACAGATTTATTGGAAATCATACATACTGATGTGTGTGGACCAATGAGTGTGTCCGCGCAAGGTGGATATCATTATTTTGTTACTTTCACGGATGATTTGAGTAGATACGGGTATATCTATTTGATGAAACATAAGTCTGAAACCTTTGAAAAGTTCAAAGAATTTCAGAATGAAGTGGAAAATCATCATAACAGAAAGATCAAATTTCTGCGGTCCGACCGTGGAGGAGAGTATCTTAGTTACAAGTTTAGCACACATATGAAAGACTATGGAATAGTTTCACAACTCACGCCTGCCGGAACACCACAACGTAATGGTGTGTCAGAACGTCGTAATCATACTTTATTGGATATGGTTCGATCTATGATGTCTCTGACTGACTTGCCACTGTCATTTTGGGGTTATGCACTAGAAACCGCTGCATTCACTTTAAATAGGGCACCATCTAAATCCGTTGAAAAGAAACCATATGAATTATGGTTTGGAAACAAACCTAAGCTATCATTTCTTAAAGTTTGGGGATGTGATGTTTATGTGAAGAAACTTCAACCGGATAAACTCGAACCCAAAACGGAAAAATGCGTCTTCATAGGATACCCTAAGGAAACGATTGGGTATACCTTCTATCACAGATCCAAGGGCAAGGTCTTTGTTGCCAAGAATGGATCCTTTCTTGAGAAGGAGTTTCTCGCGAAAGGTGTGAGTAGTCGGAAGGTAGAACTCGAAGAGGTTATTGAACCTTCTCTTCATGAAATGGCGAGTAGCGCAGCATCGGAAGTTGTTTCGGAGTTGACTTCACCTAATGAAGAGAGAGCTGATGATATTGATCATGAAACTCCGAAAGAGGACACTACCGAACCTCGCAGGTCAAGCAGGACACGTGCAGCTCCTGAACTGTACGGCAATCCTGTTATGAATTTCATGATTGATGAAATAGATGACCCTACGACGTATGAAGAAGCGATGATGAGCCCTGATTCCAACAAATGGCTAGAAGCCATGAAATCCGAGATGGAATCCATGTACGAAAACCAGGTTTGGACCTTGGTGGACTTACCTCACGATCGAAAGACCGTTGAGAATAAATGGATTTTCAAAAGAAAAACTGATGCTGATGGTAATGTAACCATCTATAAGGCTCGACTAGTCACAAAGGGGTTTCGACAAATTCAAGGAGTTGACTACGATGAGACATTCTCTCCCGTAGCGATGCTTAAGTCGGTTAGGATTATGTTAGCAATTGCTGCATATTTCGATTATGAAATATGGCAGATGGATGTCAAAACTGCGTTCCTCAATGGTAATATTGAAGAAGAGTTGTATATGATACAACCTAAGGGTTTTGTTGATCCTAAGGATGCTGATAAGGTGTGCAAACTTCAGCGATCCATCTATGGACTAAAGCAAGCATCCCGGAGTTGGAATCTCCGCTTTGATGAGGTGATCAAAGAGTTTGGATTTCTCCAAACTTATGGAGAGGCTTGTATTTACAAGAAAGTGAGTGGGAGCAATGTGGCATTTCTGATATTATATGTGGATGACATATTATTGATTGGAAATGATATAGATCTTTTAAACAGTGTTAAAAGTTATCTAAACAACAAATTTTCGATGAAGGACCTTGGTGAAGCTTCATATATATTAGGCATTAAAATCTATAGAGATAGATCAAGATGCCTAATTGGGCTATCACAGAGTACATACCTTGATAAGATATTAAAGAAGTTTAATATGGACTGAAGTAAGAAGGGGTACTTACCTATGTTGCAAGGCAAGACATTGAGTAAGACTCAAAGTCCGGCTACGACGGAAGAAAGAGAGATAATGGATAAGATCCCCTGTGCCTCAGCCATAGGCTCTATAATGTATGCCGTGCTATGTACAAGACCGGATGTGGCACATGCTATTAGTTTGATTAGTAGGTACCAATCTAATCCAGGTTCGGAACACTGGATAGCGGTCAAGAATATCCTTAAGTACTTGAGAAGAACTAAGGATATGTTTCTTGTATACGGAGGTGAAGAAGAGCTAGTCGCTAAGTGTTATGTCAATTCTAGCTTTGACACTGATCCGGATGACTCTAAGTCTCAATCCGGATACGTATTTCTCTTGAACGGAGCAGCAGTTAGTTGGAGGAGCTCCAAACAACCTGTGGTGGCTGGATCAACGACGGAGGCGGAATATGTTGCTGCTTTAGAAGCAGCGCAGGAAGCGGTTTGGATGAAGGAGTTCATAACGGAACTAGGTGTGGTTCCTAGTGCGTTGGACCCAATGGTGATATATTGTGACAATAATGGAGCCATAGCCAACGCCAAGGAACCAAGGTCTCACAAGAATTCCAAGCATATTAAGCGCCGATTTCACTCCATCCGCGAGCATGTCAAGGATGGAGATATAAAGATTTGTAAAGTGCACACGGACCTGAATGTAGCAGATCCATTGACTAAAGTACTCCCTAGGGCAAAACATGATCAACACCAGAACTCCATGGGTGTTAGATTTATCACTATATAAACTAGATTATTGTCTCTAGTGCAAGTGGGAGACTGAAGGAAATATGCCCTGAGAGGCAATAATAAAGTTGTTATTATGTATTCCTTGTATATGATAGATGTTTATTTTGCATGCTATAATTGTATTGATAGGAAACATCAATACATGTGTGTTTAATAAACAAAAGGGTTCCTAGTTATGCCTCTCTTATAGACTAGCTTGTTGATTAACAAGATGATCAAGGTTTCCTGATCATGGACAGTGGATGTTGTTAATAACAAGGTCATAGCATTTGTGAAATGATGTGATGAACATTCATCCGAAGTATAGCATTATGATCAAGTCATTATGTTTATATTGCTATAACATCATACAAAGTAGTCTTAGTCCTTAGACCATGAGATCATGTTAATTGCTAACTCCGGAAGAGTATCTTGATAACATCAAACGTCACACCGTAACAGGGTGACCATAAAGGTGTGTTCAGTGCTATGAAGGTGTTATGTTGAGGCTCATGATCAAGAGTGGAATTTTTCAATCCCGATGACGGATAGATATACTGTGGGCCCTCTCGGTGATATCACATTAAGATAGCTTGCAAGCAAGTGATGTGATCACTAGAATGTTATATCACGGGAACGAAAAAAGAGTGCATGTCGGTAACGAGATCAAACTAGGTATTTGGATACCGATGATCAAATCTCGGACATGTATTATATCATGAGACAAAGGGATTAAATTGCTGACGTTAAAGGTTGACACGATCACAGAAGTCATCGTTGAATATGCAGGAGTCAGTATGGATCTCCAGGTCCCGCTTCTGATTATTGATCTGAGAGGAGTCTCAATCATGTCTGCATTATTCGCGAACCGTAGGGTGACACACTTAAGGGTTGCCGGACACCATTTAGGAGCACATATGTTCCAGACAAAAGGTTTGCCAAGCGCAGGAAATGTTTTGATAGAAACAAGAATTGTTTCGATAGAAATCGGAATTGTTTCGGGTGAAATTGCAGAAAGTGGTTCTGCATGTGATATTGAAATGTTGCAAGGGGTTTTATGTGAATGTTTGTTAATTAAAGTAATTAACAAAATTCTGAATAAAATAAATAAAAGAGTTTTATTAATTGAGAGTTGCATTTAATTTGGTGGAAATTAAATACATGTGAGTGGGATTTTGGGTGGAGGCCATGTTTATGTGAGTGGAGGTTCACCACATGAATGAAGGAGGGGAGGAGTCCCCCCCTCATGCGCCAGCTATGGGAGGGGAGGGGTCTCCCTCCCTCCTATATAAAGCCTCCCTCTCCCCTCTCACAAAACACACCTCGTCGTGAAGGATCTCTCTCCCCTCTAGATATTTTCCCATGGTCTCGGATTAGCGAGATACATGTTCCCGGTGGCCTTTCGTCTGGAAGGAGTTGCTGCTTCCGCTGATTCATTGGAGCAAGGAGGTGGAGGTTGTCCGGTGGCTTGAACGTGTGTGCGAGGACGGATGCGCTGCTGATTTGTGGCACTCGGACTTCCACACGATCTTGAGATCGGCAAGCGTACGACTACATCAACCACGAGTTCCTACTCGTTAACAAAACTCGTTGTCTTCGAGGGTAACTTCTCCATGGATGTATGTCCACCCGTTGCTCTGTATCTAGTAGATAGATCTTGGCGTATAGTTCTCATCGTAGGAAAATTTTTGTTTTCTATGCTTCGGACCCAATAGTGTGTAGCCGGTTTGAAGAGACCGCTATGCCACTTGCACAGGCCGTCAAACATCTGGTCGAAGGTGAGCCTCGGCTTCTGCCTTCTTACATCGTTGGTCGGCGCGTCGGGCACTCCCTCCACAGCATTGACCTGCCGCGCGTTGTAGCGAGGCTTCTGCTGTCTGGCTTGGCGGTCCCCGTGGAACCGGTTGTTGTTGCCGTGGCGCCTGGAAAATCCGGCTTCTCTAGTCATATTGCTTGGACGATCGCGAGCCGGCTCCGAAGGAGTCGGACGCCCGTCATCACTTACTCGGAGGGGCTTCTTCATCGCGGCATCCGCCATGGCATACTGGTCCACGACCGTCATGAGCTCCGCCATGGTTTTCGGCTCGTCACACAGTAGTCGGTGGCAAAGCATGGTGCCTTCTCGGCACCCCTCGATGAAGAAGCTGATCACCTGGCTCTCCAGGATGCCCTCGCAGGTGCTGCGCAGCTCCGTCCACCTGGAGAGGTATTTGCGGTCCGTCTCGCGGTCGTCCTGGACGCACAAGGCCAGGTCGCGCGGGCGGCCCAGATGCTTCTACGTGTCGTTGAAGTTGCGGACGAACACCTTCTCAAAATCTGGCCACGCGTTGATGCTGTTGGGTGCGAGGTTGTTGAGCCATGTCCTCGCTGACCCGGTTAGCATGAGGGGGACATAGCGCACAACTGTGCGCTTGTTCCCATGGGCGATGCCGACTGCCGTGGCATAGTCGGTCAGCCAGTCTTCCAGTTTCATGCTGTTGTCGTACTTGGGGGTATCCCTGGGCAGGGTGAACTTATCCGGAAATGGCTCGTTCTGGATGCGGGGTCCAAAACAAACCGGTCCGATGGAGTCTTCCTCTTCCGTGATGCACGCTTGAGCGAGGAGCTCGATGCGGTCGCGGGCATCCGGATGATCTAGGTTGGGCGCTCCTACCTGACCCGAGAGACGGGAACCGGTAGGTCTTGGCGATCCGGTTGGTGGAGGGGGAGGCGGTGGGTTGCTGTTCACCGTTTGCTCCTGGTGCGGCTGGCCCTTGTTGCCAGAGCTGTGGTGCTTGCTGCGGGCCTTAGCCGGAGGAGAGGACGCCTGCTAGGTCTCGTGGGGCGCACCCTTGCTGTTGGTAGGCGGTTTGCTTCTGTTGGAGCAGCTGGGGTCCTCCTGCATCTTCCAATTGGCATCAGCCTGCTCGTCCGCGATCCGGAGGAGCTTCTGCACCCGGGCGTGCTGCCGGTCTTGCTCCTCGCCATCCAAGTTGGGCAGTTCATCTGCCGCGGCTCACGCCACACGCAGGTTCTTGATGGGTGTGTTGTAGGTGGGCCGGATGAGAGCAGGTAGCAGATCTGGCTCGCCATCCCTCTCCATCCTACCGCCTAGCTCGCTGCCCCGGCGTCGTACCTGCCTGCGTCGGGTCGGCTCCGAAGTGGCTGGAGTGAGTCTATGCGCGCGGTCGTACTCGCACCGGGTGATCTCGATCTGCTTCCTGGTCGCAGCCAGCTCCATCGCCTCCTGTAGGAGAAGCTGCCTCTCCATGGTGAAGTTGGCCTCCGCCTCCTCAGGGTTGTCCCCGAGGTTAACCGGTGTGAGGAGCCGGTCGATAGCCTCCTCCACCGGGTTCCTAGGCCACGGCGGAGCAGAAGTGCCGACCTCGTCCGTGCCTCGCTCCCGTGGCTGGCGGTGCTAAGAGCTGGAGCTAGCCATCATCACCTCGATGTCGCGAGGAACGACGGAGGCACCGCTGCCGAGGTGCAGTGGTTCCGTGACTGAAACGATCTCCCTAGGGAAACGCTCCGGCACGATGGTGACATAGATGGGAAGGTCGCCGAAAAGCAGAATATAACCATTTGCCGGAAACGTGGATCCGGCGAAGCAGGAGGCGTTGTTAATGACGCAGTCAAACTTGCCGAGCGTAAGCACTAGGCCAGAGGCCACGCGCTCACCAGCTGAAGTGCGAGGTCCCGTGCGGAACGTGAGTCCGGTCGAAGCCATCTCGCCCCATGGTGGGCGCCAACTATCGTTGTATTGGGAACGGCAGTACCTAAGCAGGTGAGATAGAGGTGGGGACTAGCAGGGAAGCTCTCGACGGCGTTCGCAAGAGGAATTGGATACGAGAAAGTGTAGCGAGACATAGGAAGTACCCAGGTTCGGAGCCCTCGTGGTGAGGTAAAACTCCTACTCCTGCCGATCTGACTATGAGTAGTATACGAGCTACAATCGCTCCTCGAGCTGTATTCTCTAGCTACCTTCTTAAATGCCCTGAGACCAACCCTTGCTACGAGAGCCTTGCCTCTCCTTATATAGGCAGAGAGGCAACGGTCTCACTGGCCATTCTGGCTGGCGGGCCCCACAGGTGGGTCCCAGCCAGCTGGTCATCTACAGTATCTGGTACACTTATATCCCATCAGAGTACATGCGGTAGGGTCATCGTGGGTACAGTGAACGCCGTGCGAGCCTGTCGTTAGCATCTGGCCACTGTTCCCGCGTCACCCAGAAAAGTCTTCGGTATGGCCGTGTAGTTGCGGGTCTTGTCTTCATACCAGGGCATACCGCGTACTATGCAGCACGTCGCGCTGTCCTCCTGATTGAGTCCGGCTACGCCATTGTAGCCGGTCTTGTGCCTTGTTGCTCCTCGTGGTTCCGGCTATCGTGAAGTAGCCGGCGTGACCTGCTCGTGTCTAGCTGCGCTCAGCCAGCCGGACGTGAACCGACTGCCATAGTTCTTGTCTGATTGGGGTATCCGGAGGTCATCCCCCCGACACTAGTCATAGCGGGAGTAACTTGGGTAGTAACATAGTCCTGTATGTATTGCTAACTAAGAATTTAGATGACATGGCATGCAATTAAATGATAAGAGGGAGTCTTGTGGTAACTAGCTATGTTACCATAATATCACAGATTTCAAGATAAAATGAGTTTACATTGCAATAAATGTGACTTTGCATGATACCACACATATGTTCTTTTTCACTATGGAGGTAGTAACTTAGACTAGTAACATATACATGTTACTGCTCTAAGTTACTCCCCACTATGACCGGCCTTAGCTAAGATACATCCCTTGCACGTAATCATAGGCAAAAAGAGTTGATAGCCCAATGAAATACATGCATGAGAGTAAAAACATTAAATTAAGATAATGCATTGGAGACGTTGTTTCTTAGGTATTTATAACTCCTATGATAGCGTGATACACTCCATTGTGAAAGGCCTAAGATGCACATGCATTTCTAAGCAAAGTTTGACCTTATAAATAGAGCAACTAAATCTTGATTATATTGTGTAAAATTAGTATCCTTAGATTTGTATTGAATCACACTTTCCAATGATGCTAGTTTTGTACTAATTTTTTTATATATATTTAGAGTAAATGTTGGTCAAAAAAAACACGCAAAACAAAGATGATGTATTCCTCGGTACAGAGCTACTAGTATTCAATCGGGAAGGGAAATCCAATTGACATCCTCGATTCAAGTGCTAATGTAGCAAAATTGACTTTGTAGGAGACATTGTTGAAAAACATGTGGTAAAAGTTGTGCTATTATGGCAAAACCAGAGAACAATTATATCTAAAGATTTGTACTACTATTTGCAGCAACAGTTTTATTCTACTCCCTCCGTTTCTCAGATTACAATGTAAATTTCCTAGTGGGATTATTAAGGAGCTATTGGGGAATCTGCATGCACTCGAGGAAACCCTCCTTTATTCTCTCTCATACACTAGTGGATAAAGGGCCTATAGTCTCGGTTCATAAGGGCCATTGGTCCTGGTTTTTGAACCGGGACTAATCACTCGGGACTAATGCTGGTCCCGATTCGGGCACGAACCGGGACCAATGGGTCTCCACGTGGGCGCGCGCGAAATGAGGGGGTGGATCATTGGTCCTGGTTCGTGGCATAAACCGGGACCAATGGGTCTCCACGTGGACGCGCGTGCAACGAGGGGGTGTGGATCATTGGTTCCGGTTCGTGGCACGAACCAGGATCGTTGATCACTGCTTTTCGGGCTATTTTTGTACCGGGGCAGTTTTTTTTCCATTTATTTATTTGGTGTTTTGTATTCAATTTAATGGTACTACATATATATAGCAATAATGAAACCACGATATATATATATTACACATCATGATCACGGATATATTATACACCGTCTCATCCGTCGTGTTTGGTCGAAACATATTAATTACAAACGGTACTCACACGAATTAGATCTAATTTACATCTTCTTTTTTACACTTCACCCTTCCAAATGAACCTGGTAATAGTATTCTCCTTTTCAGATCTATGACTTGTTCTAATAAGAATTCGGCAATTTCCTCTTGAATTGCTTGCACGCGTTCTTGTGATAGAAGACCGTCCCGTATCCGTTCGATCTAATTTAAAGAAGGGGATCAATATATATGAATGAAACTAAACACAATTGGTGGTAATAAAATAAAGTTGTGATTATTGTTTATCGTACTTCAATTTTTTTGATGTTCCAGTCTGTGCCCTTCTCTTTGGTCGTCTGGCGAATGAACTCGCAGGCATAGTATCCACATAAGTTATTCCCGGCTTCCTGCCTCAAGCACTTTACGAGAATGGAGTTCAATCAAAATAATAATCAAGCATGATAATGGTGGTATTGCAACTAGAATTAAAGAGATGCGTGGATCTAGAAAGTAGTACTTACAGTCAATGGTTGAAATGTAAGAGCTGGCTTCCAAACACCCCTAGTGTTAGTGGTGAACCGTTTCCAAGCCTTCTGGAGGCATTCCTGCATGTTCGCCCACTTTTCTAAAGGTGTGCGTTTTGAGTCCATGAGTTTTACTACTCCTTGGTAAACAACAATGATTAACAGAATGTAGTGGAAGCTGGACACACTAACAAAATATAACACGAGTCAATTATACGCTTAACATCGAGTAAGTGAAAATAGAATGTGTACAAGACAGTAACTCTCACCCAGCATTGTAAGGAAATAGTATTTCCCTTCTGTTGCCGAAATACGTCAATGCTTGTACCAAGTTATCCTCTGTCTCTTTGGGATTTGTTTTTAGAGTAACTTCATGAATGAAATTGCAGTCAACAAACCCAAGGTCATAGATTTGTCCTTTATTGCATTCAAGAATCTTCATTCTGCATATATAATTAGTATAGTGATGATTAAGATTATACAAGCAACGAATGAGCTGAGCTAGAAAGACTTAATTACAGAAATTAATAATACTTACAAATAATAGGCACTGACGATAGTTTTGTCGAGGGCGTCTTATTGGTAAAACTGAAATAATTCTGGAAATTCAATCAGTAGGAAGCCATCTCCATGACCGTAATGATGGTGTTTATATCCAGCATAGATCCAGTTTTTGGATTCAGCAGAGGGTTGCATGTATCAGTTATGCAATCTTCGCATTTTTGTTGGTAGATCTTTGACTAACTCGGGTTTGACGAGGGGAGCCCCGTACCGGTATACGTATGCTATTTGTTGGTACCCCTCGAACTCATCCATACGGCTCATGTACTCAGTAATAGATAGTCCATATAATTTGGCTTTTTCTCCGTACAGTTGAATAAACTCCGGATCAATGTTCGGATCATGCCGCTCCTAGGCTCTCCACTCATTGGTATCGTACAATTGGAGTGGTTCGATCGATTGATTTTTCTGTTGTCCGAGTTGGGCAACTTCTTTCCCGACTCTCCGCTCTTTTGCCTCAGCCGACTTGGTAATAGAGCGATTATAGTCTGATGTGAGCGCTATGGGTTGGTGTAGCTGAATCTTAAGCACGGCTGCTTTGGCTTTATCTTCTGCGGTGACCGAGAAGAATGACTCTATCGGCTTTTTCTTGTTAGCCATATCAATCTTCCACTTTTCATAATGGGCAGCTGCGGCCGCGGCAATTTTCTCATCTGTCTTCTCACCAGGTAGCTTCTTCATATTCTTATGAGGTACTTTTGGGAGCGGCGATAGCTTACGTATCAGTGATCGGAACATGCTCTTGCTGCTGCTGGTGGTGCTGACCCTCTTAGTATACTTCCGCTTTTGTCTCTGAGGCTCAGGGGATGGAGACGGCTGACGTGCCGATGGAGACGGCTGAGGCGGCGATGGAGACGACTGCGCTGAGTGGTGAGGCGGTGAAGGCGACGGTTGCGATGGAGAATGGTGAGGTGGCAGCGAAGGTGGATTGCTGCTCTAAGGAGTGGGAGGCCTTGGCGGCACATAATTTGGAAGCACGATGTGCTCCTTTGGCCATACAATAGTCCCTCCTTTGGCTTCTCCAAGTCCAGTCAGCTCCATATCTTCCCCCGCAGGGTGGTCCAGCTTCAGCTCCTCAAAATCTTGCTTCACATCATCCACCATGACGAAAGTGTACCCTTTTGGAACCGGTCTGCAATGTCAAGTTGGGTTAGGCGCAATTGGTACGGCCATGCCGACCGCCACCATCATCCTTAAGTTCATAACTTGCACCTTTAGCTCACAAGATGTGCTCTCCGTGATATCATCCACTGGGTAGCGTTTAGGAGGAGCCGTCGTTGGTGCATCATCATCAACATCCTGGAGCTGCGTGGAAGCGACGCTGCTTTTCTTATTCAATAGGGTGCCGGTACCATCGAATGAAGCTTCTACCATGTGCCGTTGAGATTGGCCGCTAGTATCTTGCTGGCTAAGTCTGTCAAGTTGATCCTGGTACCGCTTGAATGCTTCTTCTACATTACGCAGCCGGTCTGCAGCAGCCGCTTTCTCAGCTGCCTCCCTTTCCTTTCTCCTCTGATGGCTTTTATCGGGATATCTCTTCATTTCCGCGGGGAAGGCAACATTCCACGGCTTGGAGCCTGGTGTGCCCCATTCTCGTCCTTTGTGTTCATCATTTTTAAGGGCGCGTGTGAGCTTGTTGTTCTCTCTATCGGGAGCGAACCGTCCCGCTGCAACATCATCTACTTCATTTCTAATATCGTCGATGGGCAGTAGGGGATGATATTTGTGTTTCTGATTATATATTGCCCTCCCTTCTTCGTCCAACATGCCCCCATGGCCGTAAAACCAGTTTCTCGCCCGTGGTGTCCATGTTGTGGGCTCTGGTCTGATCCCGGCAGCAATGTAATTAACCTCAAGTGCATCCCACTTAGGCATGCAACCGGCGTAGCCAGCAGGCCCCATATTATGATGGTACACTTTCTTAGCAGTGTTCTCCGTATTTATTCTAGACCTTTCCTTAGCTTTCTTTGATGTCTTGCACTTCACAAAATTAGCCCACTGGTGTCTTAACTTAGAATAGCCGCCTTGATTGAAATCCAGAGTCTTCTCTACCTTGATAAAGTTATTGTATAGTTTCTTCTTCCAATTATTGAATGCATCGGCCATCTTGATGAGAGCAAACTTCTTGACTCTTTGCACAAGCTCCATTCTTGCTCTCTCCTCCTCATCTGGATTCACATCTGGCCTCGGCAGGAGGAAATTAATCATGAGCTTGTCAAAAAGCATATCTTTGGCGTTGTCGCCGACATATGGGACTCCACCGCCGCTTGGCCGATTCCATTCTTGAACGGTGATTGGGATGTAGTCCCGCACAAGAACTCTGAATTGCTTGACAAATTTTTTGCGACATTGCCAGGAGCTTGTGGTTCACCGTCTACACTGACCACTTCGATCCTATACCTCACAGTGTCATCCAACTTTTTTGTTGGGCCTCGTTTCGTTCTTACGGAAGAAGTTCTCGATTCAGAGGGCTAAAATAAGAAAGAGTGTTAATATATGCATGTATATATATAGACAGCAGCATTTTAATTACAAAAATACATATATACACCTCGCCGGTGTTTGCGAGATTTAAGGTTCCACTGGAGCCGTCACCTTCTCCCTCATCGGCTTCTCCCCTGTCCCAGGCTTCGGCTTCTACCTTACCGGAGCCGTCTCCTCGGTTGAGAGACTCATCTCCCTCACCGGACTCGTTTAAAAACTTCCTGGTGACATCGATATTGATATCTTCATTTTCGCAGATCATTCCGTGGAGGATGTTTTCCTGATGTTCTAGATTTATAGTATCTTGGTGTGTTAGATCCATAGTATCTGCAAATTAAGATTTGCAAGTTACTATAATGCAAATAATACAAAACACTATGCACTTATTTTCTAAATCGGTTCGGAATGCCCTAGGTGGACAAACCATCGAACCCTTGGTACTTAGGGGGTGTCGGTGTTCCTCTATGTAAAGTAAGGTTCAAAGTTGTATGAATATGAATGCTTACATTTTTAAATGGTAGCGCTTATTTTTCTGAACATTTTGATATATTATACACATTTTTTTGATTTAAAATGAATTAGTTATGATTTTCCTCAATTTTAATCTATTTTTAAATCATTTTTAAATAAATAAACATTTTTGGAATTATTAAAATTATTTTCCATCTAGCCCCACATGTCAGACCTAATTAAAAACCTAATTAAAGGGCCGGGGAGGCTTACCGGCAGGCGGTGGCCGCCAGCGTGCGAGGGCGAAGCTGCCTGCGGAGCGGGCAGGGGTAGGGGCGCGAGCCTCCTCCTCCTTGGGCGGTGCGGTCAGAAGCGGCGGGCTCGGGCGGTGCAGTCGGAGGCACAGGCTTGGACGACGCGGGCTCGGGCAATGCGGGCAGGGGCAGGTGCAGGGGCGACGGCTTTGGAGGCAGAGCGGCGCAAGCTCGGACGGCTCTGTCCACGGCGAAGTGGGCTACGGCGGTGCGGTCGACGGTGGCTCGTAAATCCGGTAGCCTGACGTCGTCGTTCTGCTTCACGCGTGATTTTCCTTAGGCGTTTTGCGAGTGAAGTGGATGGGGAAGAAGAAGGAGGGGCAACCGTTACGTTGTACAAGCCTTTGGTCCCGGTTTGTCCCACCAACCGGGACCAAAGGCTCAACAGTCCCGGTTGGTGGGACGAACCGGGACCAAAGGTATGGGCAGGAGTGTTGCTGGGCCGCCACGTGCGCGCGCACCCAGGGCCTTTGGTCCCCGTTCATCGCACCAACCGGGACCATTGATTCTTTGGTCCCGGTTTGTGGGAGGAACCGGGACCAAAGGTCTGGGCAAGGAGCGTTGCTGGGCCGCCACGTGTGAGCGTGCATCCAGGGCCTTTGCTCCTAGTTCGTGGGACGAATCGGAATCTTTGACCCGTTTTTCAGATTTTGTCCAAACTTTTGGTCTTCCCGCCATTTTCAAAGTTGTTTTCTTCTTTAATTAATACGATGATTATTTATTTGGAATTTCAAAAACATTTAACAGAAAAAATGCTTCAATTTAAATAGCTAATCAAAAACCATTTTTTGTTTTCAAATATTTTATTTTAACTATACAATTTTACTATTTTCAATTAAAATTGCATTAACAAATATTTATTGCATAATTTGGAATTTGAAAAAAACTTTCAACTGGAAAGTGCATCTATTTAAATAACTAATCCAAAATCATTTTCTGTTTTCAAAAATAATTATTCTAACTATACAAACTATTAACAATTTTACCATTTGCAATTAACTAAGAAACAAACAGCGGGAAAATGGGGTGTTCAAACCACCAATGTTATGGCTAGAATTAGAGCATAGTTTGAGATAGTGTGCCCATATGTGCACACATGTGCATCTTGGGATGGCTTATGATGTTGCAGGAGGAAGTTTTCCTTTTCGACGCATGAAAAAGCCAATTTCCATTTTTGAGGTGCCGAAATCGGGGTGTTCTGTGAAGCAACCACCAAATTAAAGTTTGGCATTGGTACCAACCCATTTTTCAAAAATATTAAACCACCTTAGATGGACAATTTCCCAACCGGTGTATCTGGAACCTTTTCGTCCATCCCAAATGAGAAAGACAAATTCCTGCCGAATCGGCAGGAGGTTGCCCAGATTTGAACTATAAGTACATGATATAATGCTTGCGATTTTTTTAAAAAATCATTTATAGGTTCACAACATGCTATTTCATCAGAGATCCACTTCATGTTCAGCGAGGCTCGGCCCTGGGCTAAGAAGCTTCATGCCCGCCGTTTCGAATATAGTTTGAAACGGGCATAAGAAATTCAAAAACAATCCAAACAATGTGAAACCTTCGCGTGGTGTCATAGTTGCAAGGAAAAATATTGAACTTGAAAATTGCAAATATCATAAAAAATCCTTCACAAAATGACCTATCAAGTTCGAGGTTTCATGGCATTTAGGTCAAACCACCAATGTTATGGCTAGAATCAGGGCATAGTTTGAGATAATGTGCCCATATTGTGCACACATGTGCATCTTGGGATGGCTTACCATGTTGCAGGAGGAAGTTTTCCTTTTCGACACACGAAAAAGCCAATTTCCATTTTTGAGGTGCCGAAATCGGGGTGTTCTGTGAAGCAACCACCAAATTAAAGTTTGACATTGGTACCAACCCATTTTTCAAAAAATACTAGACCACCTTAGATGGACAATTTTCCAACCAGTGTATCTGGAACCTTTCCGTCCATCCCTCATAAAACAGATAAATTCCTGCCGAATCGGCAGGAGGTTGCCCAGATTTGAACTACAAGTACATGATATAATACTTGTGAATTTTTTTAAAAACCATTTATAGGTTCAAAACATGCTATTTCATCAGAGATCCACTTCAAGTTCAGCGAGGCTCAGCCCCATGCTAAGAAGCTTCATGCCCGCCGTTTTGAATATAGTTTGAAACGGGCATAAGAAATTCAAAAACGATCCAAGCAATGTGAAACCACCGCGTGGTGTCATATTATGTGTCATAGTTGCAAAGAAACATATTGAACTTGAAAAATTGCAAACATCATAAAAATCCTTCACAAAATGACCTATCATGTTCGAGGTTTCATTGCATTTAGGTCAAACCACCAATGTTATGGCTACAATCAGGGCATAGTTTCAGATAATGTGCGCATATTGTGCACACATGTGCATCTTGGGATAGCTTACCATGTTGCAGGAGGAAATTTTCCTTTTCGACGCATGAAAAAGCTAATATCCATTTTTGAGGTGCCGAAATCGGGGTGTTCTGTGAAGCAACCACCAAATTAAATTTGGCATTGGTACCAACCCATTTTTAAAAAATACTAGACCACCTTAAATGGACAATTTCCCAACCGGTGTATCTGGAACCTTTCCGTCCATCCCTCATGAAAAAGAGAAATCCTTGCCGAATCGGTGGGAGGTTGGCCAGATTTGAACTACAAGTACATGATATAATGCTTGTGATTTTATTTTAAAAATCAGTTATAGGTTCACAACATGCTATTTCATCAGAGATCCACTTCAAGTTTAGCGAGGCTCAGCCCCGGGCTAAGAATCTTCATGCCCGTTGTTTTGAATATAGTTTGAAACAGGCATAAGAAATTCAAAATTGATCCAAACAATGTGAAACCTTCACGTGGTGTCATATTATGTGTCAGAGTTGCAAGGAAAAATATTGAACTTGAAAAATTGCAAACATCATAAAAATCCCTTCACAAAATGACCTATCATGTTCGAGGTTTCATGACATTTAAGTCAAACCACCAATGTTATGGTTAGAATTAGGGCATAGTTTGAGATAATGTGCCCATATTGTGCACACTTGTGCATCTTGGGATGGCTTACCATATTGCAGGAGGAAGTTTTCCTTTTCGACTCACGAAAAAGCCAATTTCCATTTTTGAGGTGCCGAAATCGGGGTGTTCTGTGAAGCAACCACCAAATTTAAGTTTGGCATTGGTACCAACCCATTTTTCAAAATTACTAGACCACCTGAGATGGAAAATTTCCCAACCGGTGTATCTGGAACCTTTCCGTCCATCCCTCATGAAAAAGACGAATTCCTGCCGAATCGGTAGGAGGTTGCCCAGATTTGAACTACAAGTACATGATATAATGCTTGTGAATTTTTAAAAAAATCATTTATAGGTTCACAACATGCTATTTCATCAGAGATCCACTTCAAGTTTAGCGAGGCTTAGCCCCAGGCTAAGAAGCTTCATGCCCGCCGTTTTGAATATAGTGTGAAACGGGCATAAGAAATTCAAAAACGATCCAAACATTGTGAAACCTTCGCGTGGTGTCATATTATGTGTCATATTTGCAAGGAAAAATATTGAACTTGAAAAATTGCAAACATCATAAAAAATCTTTCACAAAATGACCTATCATGTTCGAGGTTTCATGACATTTAGGTCAAACCACCAATGTTATGGCTAGAATCAGGGCATAGTTTGAGATAATGTGCCCATATTATGCACACATGTGCATCTTGGGATGGCTTACCATGTTGCAGGAGGAAGTTTTCCTTTTCGACGCACGAAAAAGCCAATTTCCATTTTTGAGGTGCCGAAATCGAGGTGTTCTGTGAAGCAACCACCAAATTAAAGTTTGGCAAAAATACTAGACCACCTTAGATGGACAATTTCCCAACCGGTGTATCTGGAACCTTTCCGTCCATCCCTCATGAAAAAGAGAAATTCTTGCCGAATCGGTAGGAGGTTTCCCAGTTTTGAACTACAAGTACATGATATAATGCTTGTGATTTTTTTTTAAAAATCATTTGTAGGTTCACAACATGCTATTTCATCAGAGATCCACTTCAAGTTCAGCGAGGCTCAACACCGGGCTAAGAAGCTTCATGCCCGCTGTTTTGAATATAGATTGAAACGGGCATAAGAAATTCAAAATTGATCCAAAGAATGTGAAACCTTCGCGTGGTATCATATTATGTGTCATAGTTGCAAAGAAACATATTGAACTTGAAAAATTGCAAACATCATAAAAAATCCTTCACAAAATGACCTATCATGTTCGAGGTTTCATGACATTTAGGTCAAACCACCAATGTTATGGCTAGAATCAGGGCATAGTTTGAGATAATGTGCCCATATTGTGCACACATGTGCATCTTGGGATGGCTTACCATATTGCTGGAGGAAGTTTTCCTTTTTGACTCACGAAAAAGCCAATTTCCATTTTTGAGGTGCCGAAATCGGGGTGTTCTGTGAAGCAACCACCAAATTAAAGTTTGGCATTGGTACCAACCCATTTTTCAAAAATACTAGACCACCTGAGATGGAAAATTTCCCAACCGGTGTATCTGGAACCTTTCCGTCCATCCCTCATGAAAATGACGAATTCCTGCCGAATCGGTAGGAGGTTGCCCAGATTTGAACTACAAGTACATGATATAATGCTTGTGAATTTTTAAAAAAATCATTTATAGGTTCACAACATGCTATTTCATCAGAGATCCACTTCAAGTTTAGCGAGGCTTAGCCCCAGGCTAAGAAGCTTCATGCCCACCGTTTTGAATATAGTGTGAAACAGGCATAAGAAATTCAAAAATGATCCAAACAATGTGAAACCTTCGCGTGGTGTCATATTATGTGTCATATTTGCAAGGAAAAATATTGAAACTGAAAAATTGCAAACATCATAAAAAATCTTTCACAAAATGACCTATCATGTTCGATGTTTCATGGCATTTAGGTCAAACCACCAATGTTATGGCTAGAATGAGGGCATAATTTGAGATAATGTGCCCATATTATGCACACATGTGCATCTTGGGATGGCTTACCATGTTGCAGGAGGAAGTTTTCCTTTTCGACGCACGAAAAAGCCAATTTCCATTTTTGAGGTGCCGAAATCGAGGTGTTCTGTGAAGCAACCACCAAATTAAAGTTTGGCAAAAATACTAGACCACCTTAGATGGACAATTTCCCAACCGGTGTATCTGGAACCTTTCCGTCCATCCCTCATGAAAAAGAGAAATTCTTGCCGAATCGGTAGGAGTTTTCCCAGATTTGAACTACAAGTACATGATATAATGCTTGTGATTTTTTTTAAAAAATCATTTGTAGGTTCACAACATGCTATTTCATCAGAGATCCACTTCAAGTTCAGCGAGGCTCAGCACCGGGCTAAGAAGCTTCATGCCCGCTGTTTTGAATATAGTTTGAAACGGGCATAAGAAATTCAAAATTGATCCAAACAATGTGAAACCTTCGCGTGGTGTCATATTATGTGTCATAGTTGCAAAGAAACATATTGAACTTGAAAAATTGCAAACATCATAAAAAATCCTTCACAAAATGACCTATCATGTTCGAGGTTTCATGACATTTAGGTCAAACCACCAATGTTATGGCTAGAATCAGGGCATAGTTTGAGATAATGTGCCCATATTGTGCACACATGTGCATCTTGGGATGGCTTACCATGTTGCAGGAGGAAGTTTTCCTTTTCGACGCACAAAAAAGCCAATTTCCATTTTTGACGTGCTGAAATCGGGGTGTTGTGTGAAGCAACCACCAAATTAAAGTTTGGCATTGGTACCAACCCATTTTTCAAAAATACTAGACCACCTGAGATGGACAATTTCCCAACCGGCGTATCTGGAACCTTTCTGTCCATCCCTCATGAAAAAGACAAATTCCTGCCGAATCGGTAGGAGGTTGCCCAGATTTGAACTACAAGTACATGATATAATGCTTGTGAATTTTTTTAAAAATCATTTATAGGTTCACAACATGCTATTTCATCAGAGATCCACTTCAAGTTTAGTGAGGCTCAGCCCTGGGTTAAGAAGCTTCATGCCCGCCGTTTTGAATATAGTTTGAAACAGGCATAAGAAATTCAAAAACGATCCAAACAATATGAAACCTTCACGTGGTGTCATATTATGTGTCATATTTGCAAGGAAAAATATTGAACTTGAAAAATTGCAAACATCATAAATATCTTTGACAAAATGACCTATCATGTTCGAGGTTTCATGGCATTTAGGTAAAACCACCAATGTTATGTCTAGAATCAGGGCATAGTTTGAGATAATGTGCCCATATTGTGCACACATGTGCATCTTGGGATGGCTTACCATGTTGCGGGAGGAAGTTTTCCTTTTCGACGCACGAAAAAGCCAATTTCCATTCTTGAGGTGCCGAAATCGGGGTGTTCTGTGAAGCAACCACCAAATTAAAGTTTGGCATTGGTACCAACGCATTTTTCAAAAATACTAGACCACCTTAGATGGACAATTTCCCAACCGGTGTATCTGGAACCTTTCCGTCCATCCCTCATGAAAAAGAGAAATTCTTATCGAATAGGTAGGAGGTTTCCCAGATTTGAACTACAAGTACATGATATAATGCTTGTGATTTTTCTTTAAAATCATTTATAGGTTCACAACATGCTATTTCATTAGAGATCCACTTCAAGTTCAGCGAGGCTCAGCCTCGGGCTAAGAAGCTTCATGCCCGCTGTTTTGAATATAGTTTGAAACGGGCATAAGAAATTCAAAATTGATCCAAACAATGTGAAACCTTCGCGTGGTGTCATATTACGTGTCATAGTTGCAAGGAAAAATATTAAACTTGAAAAATTGCAAACATCATAAAAAATCCTTCACAAAATGACGTATCATGTTCGAGGTTTCATGATATTTAGGTCAAACCACCAATGTTATGGCTAGAATCAAGGCATTGTTTGAGATAATGTGCTCATATTGTGCACACATGTGCATCTTGGGATGGCTTACCATGTTGCAGGAGGAAGTTTTCCTTTTAGACACACGAAAAAGCAAATTTCCATTTTTGAGGTGTGATACATTGCAAATGTATCTATAATTTTTGATGCTCCATGCTTGGTTTTATCCACTTTCTTGTGTTTTGTCCACACTTTGGAGTACTTTTCATATGATTTCTTGGACTAACCTATTAACAAGAGCCACATTGCCAGCTGCCTATTTTCTGCTGTTTTTGGTTCCAGGAAAGTCAGAAAATGAATATTCTCGGAATTGGACGGGACAAAAGCCAAAGTGCCTATTTTTCCAGAAGACTCTAGGAGCCAGAATACGAGACGGAGGAGGGCCAGGGGCTGGCCACACCCCCCAGGCGCGGGCTAGGCCTGGCCGTGCCAGGGCATGGTGTGGTGGCCCTAGGCACCCCCTCGGT
Source organism: Avena sativa (assembly GCA_916181665.1). Lineage (NCBI taxonomy): Eukaryota > Viridiplantae > Streptophyta > Magnoliopsida > Poales > Poaceae > Avena > Avena sativa. Next base: position 447,951,947 of record OV702295.1, on the reverse strand, counting down.
CTCCCTCTTCGCCTATAAGAAGCCTTCTGACCTAAAAACTCCGGGGGGTTCGACTTTTTTCTAGAAGAAGTTCCGCAGCGCCGCCACCACCGAAGGGGAGATTCGGGGGACAGGAAGTCTCTGTTCTAGCACCCTGCCGGGACGGGGAAGTGCCCCCGGAGCCATCTCCATCGATCTCCACCATCATCTCCATCGACCATCCATGTTTCCCCCATCTATGAGTGAGTAATCCCCTGCTGTAGGCAATGGGGATGGTAGGGATTGGATGATATCATTCATGTAATGGCATCATATTGTTAGGGCATAGTGCCTAGTATCTTTTATTAGTGCTTTATGACTTTGTTGCGACTTGTTGTGCTTAATGCTTGTCACTAGGCCCCGAGTGCCATGATCTCAGATCTAAACATGTTATTGATTCATTATGATAGTATTGTTCTTGGTCTTATCTGCAAGTTGTATACACACGTTGTTGTCCGGAACCTATGGCCCCAAAGTGACAGAAATCGGGATAACCGGAAGGGAATGGCTTTGATGTGAGGATCACATGTGTTCATGGAGTGTTAATGCTTTGCTCCGGTGCTCTATTAAAAGGAGCACCTTAATTGCCAGTAGTTCCCTTGAGGCCCCGCTGCAAACGGGCTGGTAGGACAAAAGATGTTGTGCAAGTTCTCATTGCGAGCACGTATGACTATATATGGAACACATGCCTAGGATTATCTAGTACTTGAATGCTTTATCTTATTTATCTGCAATTGCCCTATGTTCTGATTGCTACGTGAATTGTCTTGTCCATGCAACGCCCGTCCATCCATCCCTATGCCTACCGCACTTGAATCCCACTGTTTACTGCTTTTGTTACTACTGTCTTTGCTTTACTACTGTTGTTACTTTGCTATTCCTACTACAAAACTGTTGCTACTGATAAACTATTGTGAGCAAGATTGTTTCCAGGTGTAGCTGAATTGACAAATCAGTTGTTAAGGCTGATAAATATTCTTTGGCTCCCCTTGTATCGAATCAATAAATTGGGTTTCACTTCCCGCGAAAATACTGCAATACACCCCCTATACTTGTGGGTCATCAAGACTATTTTCTGGCGCCGTTGCCGGGGAGCATAGCTTTATTTATCAAGTTCACCTGGATTCACTATTGTTCAAGCTAAGTTTATTTTCTCCTTGTTTGCTTGTTTCTTTATCAAAAATACAAAAAAAAGTAGTTCCTACTCTAGTTGTTATTTTCGTTGGTTTGTTATTGTCTTGCCTTATCATGCTTGTTGTCAATGGTTGGTTTCTTTGAAACTGAAGCTTATTGGCAAGGTGGGTTCACGGAAGATCAAAAAATTTATTATAAGGAACACCGCTTGTCACAAAAAGGGAAACACTTATGGGAACAAATTGATAGATTGTATACCATTGCTAGAAACGTGTGCTCTACTTATAATGTTACTTATTGCTGTGATGAGTCTTGTTGCAGAAAGAGGTATAAACACCTCCCTTTTCAATGTGAGTATAGTGATAATGATACCATATCTTCCTATGCTAAAGGAATTTATGACTTTGATGATGCGGAACAAATTGAAGAATTTATTGCTTGGAAGGGTGCTTTTGAACTTGCTAGTTTGCTTGAAAATATTGATGATTCACCTTACAAATATGAGGTTTATGGTATACTTAAATTTTGCTTTGATAATTACAAGGATGAAAATGGCTATATTCTTGAATATTTTAATAGATGCTTTCCACAAATGGAAGAGACTAATGCCTTGCAAGATCCTATGGAAGAAGAAATTGATGAACCTGAAATCTCATTAGATGAAAAAGAGGAGGAGAGTGATGAACAAAAGGAGGAAGAATGGATTAGCTACCCATGCCTACCTTCTAATGAGAGTAACTCTTTATCCCTTACATTATTTGATTGTCATCCATGCATACTAAAGGAGGATGAATGTTATGTTCCCGAGGTTTCTTTTGAAAATGTTTATAATAAAGCTCTAGTGCTTGTAGATCATGAAGAGCATGCTTTATGTGATAGTTATATTGTTGAGTTTATTCATGAGGCTACTGAAAATTATTATGAGAGAGGAAAATATGGTTGTAGAAGTTTTCATGGTATTGAAACACCTCTCTATGTGCTGAAAGTTTTGAAGTTACTCTTGTTTTATATTCCTATGCCTGTCACTTTGTTCTTTGTGATTTTATTTGCATACACGATTCCTATGCATAGGAAGTGGGTTAGACTTAAATGTGTTTTGAATTTTCTTCTTGATGCTCTCTTTTACTTCAACTCATATTTCTTATGAGAGCATCCTCTCAAACTTTTATGCCTGAAGATGATAATATGTCTACTATTCTTGGGAGACCTTTTCTTAAATACTGTGCGCATATTGTGCACACATGTGCATCTTGGGATGGCTTACCATGTTGCAGGAGGAAGTTTTCCTTTTCGATGCATGAAAAAGCTAATTTCCATTTTTGAGGTGCCGAAATCGGGGTGTTCTGTGAAGCAACCACCAAATTAAATTTGGCATTGGTACCAACCCATTTTTCAAAAATACTAGACCACCTTAAATGGACAATTTCCCAACCGGTGTATCTGGAATCTTTCCGTCCATCCCTCATGAAAAAGAGAAATCCTTGCTGAATCGGTAGGAGGTTGCCCAGATTTGAACTACAAGTACATGATATAATGCTTGTGATTTTTTTTAAAAAATCATTTATAGGTTCACAACATGCTATTTCATCAGAGATCCACTTCAAGTTTAGCGAGGCTCAGCCCCGGGATGCCCGTTGTTTTGAATATAGTTTGAAACAGGCATAAGAAATTCAAAATTGATCCAAACAATGTGAAACCTTCGCGTGGTGTCATATTATGTGTCAGAGTTGCAAGGAAAAATATTGAACTTGAAAAATTGCAAACATCATAAAAATCCCTTCACAAAATGACCTATCATGTTCGAGGTTTCATGACATTTAGGTCAAACCACCAATGTTATGGCTAGAATCAGAGCATAGTTTGAGATAATGTGCCCATATTGTGCACACATGTGCATCTTGGGATGGCTTACCATATTGCAGGAGGAAGTTTTCCTTTTCGACTCACGAAAAAGCCAATTTCCATTTTTGACGTGCCGAAATCGGGGTGTTCTTTGAAGCAACCACCAAATTAAAGTTTGGCATTGGTACCAACCCGTTTTTCAAAAATACTAGACCACCTGAGATGGAAAATTTCCCAACCGGTGTAGTTGGAACCTTTCCGTCCATCCCTCATGAAAAAGACAAATTCTTGCCGAATCGGTAGGAGGTTTCCCAGATTTGAACTACAAGTACATGATATAATGCTTGTGATTTTTTTTTAAAATCATTTGTAGGTTCACAACATGCTATTTCATCAGAGATCCACTTCAAGTTCAGCGAGGCTCAGCACCGGGCTAAGAAGCTTCATGCCCGCTATTTTGAATATAGTTTGAAACGGGCATAAGAAATTCAAAATTGATCCAAAGAATGTGAAACCTTCGCATGGTGTCATATTATGTGTCATAGTAGCAAAGACACATATTGAACTTGAAAAATTGCAAACATCATAAAAAATCCTTCACAAAATGACCTATCATGTTCGAGGTTTCATGACATTTAGGTCAAACCACCAATGTTATGGCTAGAATCAGGGCATAGTTTGAGATAATGTGCCCATATTGTGCACACATGTGCATCTTGGGATGGCTTACCATGTTGCAGGAGGAAGTTTTCCTTTTCGACGCACAAAAAAACCAATTTCCATTTTTGACATGCTGAAATTGGGGTGTTCTGTGAAGCAACCACCAAATTAATGTTTGGCATTGGTACCAACCCATTTTTCAAAAATACTAGACCACCTGAGATGGACAATTTCCCAACCGGCGTATCTGGAACCTTTCTGTCCATCCCTCATGAAAAAGACAAATTCCTGCCGAATCGGTAGGAGGTTGCCCAGATTTGAACTACAAGTACATGATATAATGCTTGTGAATTTTTTTAAAAATCATTTATAGGTTCACAACATGCTATTTCATCAGAGATCCACTTCAAGTTTAGTGAGGCTCAGCCCTGGGTTAAGAAGCTTCATGCCCGCCGTTTTGAATATAGTTTGAAACAGGCATAAGAAATTCAAAAACGATCCAAACAATATGAAACCTTCACGTGGTGTCATATTATATGTCATTTTTTGCAAGGAAAAATATTGAACTTGAAAAATTGCAAACATCATAAAAAATCTTTCACAAAATGACCTATCATGTTCGAGGTTTCATGGCATTTGGGTCAAACCACCAATGTTATGTCTAGAATCAGGGCATAGTTTGAGATAATGTGCCCATATTGTGCACACATGTGCATCTTGGGATGGCTTACCATGTTGCAGGAGGAAGTTTTCCTTTTCGACGCACGAAAAAGCCAATTTCCATTTTTGAGGTGCCGAAATCGGGGTGTTTTGTGAAGCAACCATCAAATTAAAGTTTGGCATTGGTACCAACCCATTTTTCAAAAATACTAGACCACCTTAGATGGACAATTTCCCAACCGGTGTATCTGGAACCTTTCCGTCCATCCCTCATGAAAAAGAGAAATTCTTGCTGAATCGGTAGGAGGTTTCCCAGATTTGAACTACAAGTACATGATATAATGCTTGTGATTTTTTTTAAAATCATTTATAGGTTCACAACATGCTATTTCATCAGAGATCCACTTCAAGTTCAGCAAGGCTCAGCACCGGGCTAAGAAGCTTCATGCCCGCTGTTTTGAATATAGTTTGAAACGGGCATAAGAAATTCAAAATTGATCCAAACAATGTGAAACCTTCGCGTGGTGTCATATTATGTGTCACAGTTGCAACGAAAAATATTGAACTTGAAAAATTGCAACATCATAAAAAATCCTTCACAAAATGACCTATCATGTTCGAGGTTTCATGCATTTAGGTCAAACCACCAATGTTATGGCTAGAATCAGGGCATAGTTTGAGATAATGTTCCCAAATTGTGCACACATGTGCATCTTGGGATGGCTTGCCATGTTGCTGGAGGAAGTTTTCCTTTTCGACTCACGAAAAATCCAATTTCCATTTTTGAGGTGCCGAAATCAGGGTGTTATGTGAAGCAACCACCAAATTAAAGTTTGGCATTGGTACCAACCCATTTTTCAAAAGTTCTAGACCACGTGAGATGGAAAATTTCCCAACCGGTGTATCTGGAACCTTTCCGGCCATCCCTCATGAAAAAGACGAATTCCTGCCGAATTGGTAGGAGGTTGCCCAGATTTGAACTACAAGTACATGATATAATGCTTGTGAATTTTTTAAAAAATAATTTATAGGTTCACAACATGCTATTTCATCAGAGATCCACTTCAAGTTTAGCGAGGCTTAGCCTCGGGCTAAGAAGCTTCATGCCCGCCGTTTTGAATATAGTGTGAAACGGGCATAAGAAATTCAAAAATGATCCAAACAATGTGAAACCTTCACGTGGTGTCGTAATATGTGTCATATTTGCAAGGAAAAATATTGAACTTGAAAAATTGCAAACATCATAAAAAATCTTTCACAAAATGACCTATCATGTTCGAGGTTTCATGGCATTTAGGTCAAACCACCAATGTTATGGCTAGAATCAGGGCATAGTTTGAGATAATGTGCCCATATTATGCACACATGTGCATCTTGGGATGGCTTACCATGTTGCAGGAGGAAGTTTTCCTTTTCGACGCACGAAAAAGCCAATTTCCACTTTTGAGGTGCCGAAATTGAGGTGTTCTGTGGACCAACCACCAAATTAAAGTTTGGCAAAAATACTAGACCACCTTAGATGGCCAATTTCCCAACTGGTGTATCTGGAACCTTTCCGTCCATCCCTCATGAAAAAGAGAAATTCTTGCCGAATCGGTAGGAGGTTGCCTAGATTTGAACTACAAGTACATGATATAATGCTTGTGATTTTTTTTAAAAATCATTTGTAGGTTCACAACATGCTATTTCATCAGAGATCCACTTCAAGTTCAGCGAGACTCAGCACCGGGCTAAGAAGCTTCATGCCCGCTGTTTTGAATATAGTTTGAAACGGGCATAAGAAATTCAAAATTGATCCAAAGAATGTGAAACCTTCGCGTGGTGTCATATTATGTGTCATAGTTGCAAAGACACATATTGAACTTGAAAAATTGCAAACATCATAAAAAATCCTTCACAAAATGACCTATCATGTTCGAGGTTTCATGACATTTAGGTCAAACCACCAATGTTATGGCTAGAATCAGGGCATAGTTTGAGATAATGTTCCCATATTGTGCACACATGTGCATCTTGGGATGGCTTACCATGTTGCAGGAGGAAGTTTTCCTTTTCGACGCACAAACAAGCCAATTTCCATTTTTGACATGCTTAAATCGGGGTGTTCTGTGAAGTAACCACCAAATTAAAGTTTGGCATTGGTACCAACCCATTTTTCAAAAATACTAGACCACCTGAGATGGACAATTTCCCAACCGGCATATCTGGAACCTTTCTGTCCATCCCTCATGAAAAAGACAAATTCCTGCAGAATCGGTAGGAGGTTGCCCAGATTTAAACTACAAGTACATGATATAATGCTTGTGAATTTTTTTAAAAGTCATTTATAGGTTCACAACATGCTATTTCATCAGAGATCCACTTCAAGTTTAGTGAGGCTCAGCCCCGGGTTAAGAAGCTTCATGCCCGCCGTTTTGAATATATTTTGAAACAGGCATAAGAAATTCAAAAACGATCCAAAAAATATGAAACCTTCACGTGGTGTCATATTTGCAAGGAAAAATATTGAACTTGAAAAATTGCAAACATCATAAAAAATCTTTGACAAAATGACCTATCATGTTCGAGGTTTCATGGCATTTGGGTCAAACCACCAATGTTATGTCTAGAATCAGGGCATAGTTTGGGATAATGTGCCCATATTGTGCACACATGTGCATCTTGGGATGGCTTACCATGTTGCAGGAGGAAGTTTTCCTTTTCGACGCACGAAAAAGCCAATTTCCATTTTTGAGGTGCCGAAATCGGGGTGTTCTGTGAAGCAACCACCAAATTAAAGTTTGGCATTGGTACCAACCCATTTTTCAAAAATACTAGACCACCTTAGATGGACAATTTCCCAACCGGTGTATCTGGAACCTTTCCATCCATCCCTCATAAAAAAGAGAAATTCTTGCCGAATCGGTAGGAGGTTTCCCAGATTTGAACTACAAGTACATGATATAATGCTTGTTATTTTCTTTAAAATCATTTATAGGTTCACAACATGCTATTTCATCAGAGATCCACTTCAAGTTCAGCGAGGCTCAGCACCGGGCTAAGAAGCTTCATGCCCGCTGTTTTGAATATAGTTTGAAACGGGCATAAGAAATTCAAAATTGATCCAAACAATGTGAAACCTTCGCGTGGTGTCATATTATGTGTCATAGTTGCAAGGAAAAATATTGAACTTGAAAAATTGCAAACATCATAAAAAATCCTTCACAAAATGACCTATCATGTTCGAGGTTTCATGCATTTAGGTCAAACCACCAATGTTATGGCTAGAATCAGGGCATAGTTTGAGATAATGTGCCCATATTGTGCACACATGTGCATCTTGGGATGGCTTGCCATGTTGCTGGAGGAAGTTTTCCTTTTCGACTCACGAAAAAGCCAATTTCCATTTTTGAGGTGCCGAAATCAGGGTGTTCTGTGAAGCAACCACCAAATTAAAGTTTGGCATTGGTACCAACCCATTTTTCAAATATTCTAGACGACGTGAGATGGAAAATTTCCCAACCGGTGTATCTGGAACCTTTCCGTCCATCCCTCATGAAAAAGACGAATTCCTGCCGAATCGGTAGGAGGTTGCCCAGATTTGAACTACAAGTACATGATATAATGCTTGTGAATTTTTAAAAAAATCATTTATAGGTTCACAACATGCTATTTCATCAGAGATCCACTTCAAGTTTAGCGAGGCTTAGCCTCGGGCTAAGAAACTTCATGCCCGCCGTTTTGAATATAGTGTGAAACAGGCAGAAGAAATTCAAAAATGATCCAAACAATGTGAAACCTTCGCGTGGTGTCATATTATGTGTCATATTTGCAAGGAAAAATATTGAACTTGAAAAATTGCAAACATCATAAAAAATCTTTCACAAAATGACCTATCATGTTCGAGGTTTCATGGCATTTAGGTCAAACCACCAATGTTATGGCTAGAATCAGGGCATAGTTTGAGATAATGTGCCCATATTATGCACACATGTGCATCTTGGGATGGCTTACCATGTTGCAGGAGGAAGTTTTCCTTTTCGACGCACGAAAAAGCCAATTTCCATTTTTGAGGTGCCGAAATCGAGGTGTTCTGTGAACCAACCACCAAATTAAAGTTTGGCAAAAAATACTAGACCACCTTAGATGGACAATTTCCCAACCGGTGTATCTGGAACCTTTCCGTCCATCCCTCATCAAAAAGAGAAATTCTTGCCGAATCGGTAGGAGGTTGCCCAGATTTGAACTACAAGTACATGATATAATGCTTGTGATTTTTTTTTAAATCATTTGTAGGTTCACAACATGCTATTTCATCAGAGATCCACTTCAAGTTCAGCGAGGCTCAGCACCGGGCTAAGAAGCTTCATGCCCGCTATTTTGAATATAGTTTGAAACGGGCATAAGAAATTCAAAATTGATCCAAAGAATGTGAAACCTTCGCGTGGTGTCATATTATGTGTCATAGTTGCAAAGAAACATATTGAACTTGAAAAATTGCAAACATCATAAAAAATCCTTCACAAAATGACCTATCATGTTCGAGGTTACATGACATTTAGGTCAAACCACCAATGTTATGGCTAGAATCAGGGCAGAGTTTGAGATAATGTGCCCATATTGTGCACACATGTGCATCTTGGGATGGCTTACCATGTTGCAGGAGGAAGTTTTCCTTTTCGACGCACAAAAAAGCCAATTTCCATTTTTGACGTGCTGAAATCGGGGTGTTCTGTGAAGCAACCACCAAATTAAAGTTTGGCATTGGTACCAACCCATTTTTCAAAAATTCTAGACGACGTGAGATGGAAAATTTCCCAACCGGTGTATCTGGAACCTTTCCGTCCATCCCTCATGAAAAAGACGAATTCCTGCCGAATCGGTAGGAGGTTGCCCAGATTTGAACTACAAGTACATGATATAATGCTTGTGAATTTTTAAAAAAATCATTTATAGGTTCACAACATGCTATTTCATCAGAGATGCACTTCAAGTTTAGCGAGGCTTAGCCTCGGGCTAAGAAACTTCATGCCCGCCGTTTTGAATATAGTGTGAAACAGGCAGAAGAAATTCAAAAATGATCCAAACAATGTGAAACCTTCGCGTGGTGTCATATTATGTGTCATATTTGCAAGGAAAAATATTGAACTTGAAAAATTGCAAACATCATAAAAAATCTTTCACAAAATGACCTATCATGTTCGAGGTTTCATGGCATTTAGGTCAAACCACCAATGTTATGGCTAGAATCAGGGCATAGTTTGAGATAATGTGCCCATATTATGCACACATGTGCATCTTGGGATGGCTTACCATGTTGCAGGAGGAAGTTTTCCTTTTCGACGCACGAAAAAGCCAAAATCCATTTTTGAGGTGCCGAAATCGAGGTGTTCTGTGAACCAACCACCAAATTAAAGTTTGGCAAAAATACTAGACCACCTTAGATGGACAATTTCCCAACCGGTGTATCTGGAACCTTTCCGTCCATCCGTCATCAAAAAGAGAAATTCTTGCCGAATCGGTAGGAGGTTGCCCAGATTTGAACTACAAGTACGTGATATAATGCTTGTGATTTTTTTTTAAAATCATTTGTAGGTTCATAACATGCTATTTCATCAGAGATCCACTTCAAGTTCAGCGAGGCTCAGCACCAGGCTAAGAAGCTTCATGCCCGCTGTTTTGAATATAGTTCGAAACGGGCATAAGAAATTCAAAATTGATCCAAAGAATGTGAAACCTTCGCGTGGTGTCATATTATGTGTCATAGTTGCAAAGAAACATATTGAACTTGAAAAATTGCAAACATCCTAAAAAATCCTTCACAAAATGACCTATCATGTTCGAGGTTTCATGACATTTAGGTCAAACCACCAATGTTATGGCTAGAATCAGGGCATAGTTTGAGATAATGTGCCCATATTGTGCACACATGTGCATCTTGGGATGGCTTACCATGTTGCAGGAGGAAGTTTTCCTTTTCGACGCACAAAAAAGCCAATTTCCATTTTTGACGTGCTGAAATCAGGGTGTTCTGTGAAGCAACCACCAAATTAAAGTTTGGCATTGGTACCAACCCATTTTTCAAAAATACTAGACCACCTGAGATGGACAATTTCCCAACCGGCGTATCTAGAACCTTTCTATCCATCCCTCATGAAAAAGACAAATTCCTGCCGAATCGGTAGGAGGTTGCCCAGATTTGAACTACAAGTACATGATATAATGCTTGTGAATTTTTTTAAAAATCATTTATAGGTTCACAACATGCTATTTCATCAGAGATCCACTTCAAGTTTAGTGAGGCTCAGCCCCGGGTTAAGAAGCTTCATGCCCGCCGTTTTGAATATAGTTTGAAACAAGCATAAGAAATTCAAAAACGATCCAAACAATATGAAACCTTCACATGGTGTCATATTATGTGTCATATTTGCAAGGACAAATATTGAACTTGAAAAATTGCAAACATCATAAAAAATCTTTGACAAAATGACCTATCATGTTCGACGTTTCATGGCATTTAGGTCAAACCACCAATGTTATGTCTAGAATCAGGGCATAGATTGAGATAATGTGCCCATATTGTGCACACATGTGTATCTTGGGATGGCTTACCATGTTGCAGGAGGAAGTTTTTCTTTTCGACACATGAAAAAGCCAATTTCCATTTTTGAGGTGCCGAAATCGGGGTGTTCTGTGAAGCAACCACCAAATTAAAGTTTGGCATTGGTACCAACCCATTTTTCAAAAATACTAGACCACCTTAGATGGACAATTTCCCAACCGGTGTATCTGGAACCTTTCCGTCCATCCCTCATGAAAAAGAGAAATTCTTATCGAATCGGTAGGAGGTTTCCCAGATTTGAACTTCAAGTACATGATATAATGCTTGTGATTTTTCTTTAAAATCGTTTATAGGTTCAAAACATGCTATTTCATCAGAGATCCACTTCAAGTTTAGCGAGGCTCAGCCTCGGGCTAAGAAGCTTCATGCCCGCTGTTTTGAATATAGTTTGAAACGGGCATAAGAAATTCAAAATTGATCCAAACAATGTGAAACCTTCGCGTGGTGTCATATTATGTGTCATAGTTGCAAGGAAAAATATTAAACTTGAAAAATTGCAAAGATCATAAAAAATCCTTCACAAAATGACGTATCATGTTCGAGGTTTCATGACATTTAGGTCAAACCACCAATGTTATGGCTAGAATCAGGGCATAGTTTGAGATAATGTGCTCATATTGTGCACACATGTGCATCTTCGGATGGCTTACCATGTTGCAGGAGGAAGTTTTCCTTTTCGACGCACGAAAAAGCCAATTTCCATTTTTGAGGTGTGATACATTGCAAATGTATCTATAATTTTTGATGCTCCATGCTTGGTTTTATCCACTTTCTTGTGTTTTGTCCACACTTTGGAGTACTTTTCATATGATTTCTTGGACTAACCTATTAACAAGAGCCACATTGCTAGCTGCCTATTTTCTGCTGTTTTTGGTTCCAGGAAAGTCAGAAAATGAATATTCTCGGAATTGGACGGGACATAAGCCAAAGTGCCTATTTTTCCAGAAGACTCTAGGAGCCAGAATACGAGACGGAGGAGGGCCAGGGGCTGGCCACACCCCCCCAGGCGCGGGCTGGGCCTGGCCGTGCCAGGGCATGGTGTGGTGGCCCTAGGCACCCCCTCGGTCTCCCTCTTCGCCTATAAGAAGCCTTCTAACCTAAAAACTCCGGGGGGTTCGACGTTTTTCCAGAAGAAGTTCCGCAGCGCCGCCACCACCGAAGGGGAGATTCGGGGGACAGAAAGTCTTTGTTCCAGCACCCTGCCGGGATGGGGAAGTGCCCCCGGAGCCATCTCCATCGATCTCCACCATCATCTCCATCGACCATCCATGTTTCCCCCATCTATGAGTGAGTAATCCCCCGCTGTAGGCTATGGGGATGGTAGAGATTGGATGAGATCATTCATGTAATGGCATCATATTGTTAGGGCATAGTGCCTAGTATCTTTTATTAGTGCTTTATGACTTTGTTGCGACTTGTTGTGCTTAATGCTTGTCACTAGGCCCCGAGTGCCATGATCTCAGATCTGAACATGTTATTGATTCATTATGATAGTATTGTTCTTGGTCTTATCTGCAAGTTGTATACACACGTTGTTGTCCGGAACCTATGGCCCCAAAGTGACAGGAATCGGGATAACCGGAAGGGAATGGCTTTGATGTGAGGATCACATGTGTTCATGGAGTGTTAATGCTTTGCTCCGGTGCTCTATTAAAAGGAGCACCTTAATTGCCAGTAGTTCCCTTGAGGCCCCGCTGCAAACGGGCTGGTAGGACAAAAGATGTTGTGCAAGTTCTCATTGCAAGCACGTATGACTATATATGGAACACATGCCTAGGATTATCTAGTACTTGAATGCTTTATCTTATTTATCTGCAATTGCCCTATGTTCTGATTGCTACGTGAATTGTCTTGTCCATGCAACGCCCGTCCATCCATCCCTATGCCTACCGCACTTGAATCCCACTGTTTACTGCTTTTGTTACTACTGTCTTTGCTTTACTACTGTTGTTACTTTGCTATTCCTACTACAAAACTGTTGCTACTGATAAACTATTGTGAGCAAGATTGTTTCCAGGTGCAGCTGAATTGACAACTCAGTTGTTAAGGCTGATAAATATTCTTTGGCTCCCCTTGTATCGAATCAATAAATTGGGTTTCACTTCCCGCGAAAATACTGCGATACACCCCCTATACTTGTGGGTCATCAAGACTATTTTCTGGCGTCGTTGCCGGGGAGCATAGCTTTATTTATCAAGTTCACCTGGATTCACTATTGTTCAAGCTAAGTTTATTTTCTCCTTGTTTGCTTGTTTCTTTATCAAAAATACAAAAAAAAAAGTAGTTCCTGCTCTAGTTGTTATTTTCGTTGGTCTGTTATTGTCTTGCCTTATCATGCTTGTTGTCAATGGTTGGTTTCTTTGAAACTGAAGCTTATTGGCAAGGTGGGTTCACGGAAGATCAAAAAATTTATTATAAGGAACACCGCTTGTCACAAAAAGGGAAACACTTATGGGAACAAATTGATAGATTGTATACCATTGCTAGAAACGTGTGCTCTACTTATAATGTTACTTATTGCTGTGATGAGTCTTGTTGCAGAAAGAGGTATAAACACCTCCCTTTTCAATGTGAGTATAGTGATAATGATACCATATCTTCCTATGCTAAAGGAATTTATGACTTTTATGATGCGGAACAAATTGAAGAATTTATTGCTTGGAAGGGTGCTTTTGAACTTGCTAGTTTGCTTGAAAATATTGATGATTCACCTTACAAATATGAGGTTTATGGTATACTTAAATTTTGCTTTGATAATTACAAGGATGAAAATGGCTATATTCTTGAATATTTTAATAGATGCTTTCCACAAATGGAAGAGACTAATGCCTTGCAAGATCCTATGGAAGAAGAAATTGATGAACCTGAAATCTCATTAGATGAAAAAGAGGAGGAGAGTGATGAACAAAAGGAGGAAGAATGGATTAGCTACCCATGCCTACCTTCTAATGAGAGTAACTCTTTATCCCTTACATTATTTGATTGTCCTCCATGCATACTAAAGGAGGATGAATGTTATGTTCCCGAGGTTTCTTTTGAAAATGTTTATAATAAAGCTCTAGTGCTTGTAGATCATGAAGAGCATGCTTTATGTGATAGTTATATTGTTGAGTTTATTCATGAGGCTACTGAAAATTATTATGAGAGAGGAAAATATGGTTGTAGAAGTTTTCATGGTATTGAAACACCTCTCTATGTGCTGAAAGTTTTGAAGTTACTCTTGTTTTATCTTCCTATGCCTGTCACTTTGTTCTTTGTGATTTTATTTGCATACACGATTCCTATGCATAGGAAGTGGGTTAGACTTAAATGTGTTTTGAATTTTCTTCTTGATGCTCTCTTTTACTTCAACTCATATTTCTTATGAGAGCATCCTCTCAAACTTTTATGCCTGAAGATGATAATATGTCTACTATTCTTGGGAGACCTTTTCTTAAATACTGCAGGAGCTATTATTAATTGTAATCAAGGGAAGGTGACCTTCAATGTCAATGACAAGGAACATACTATCTATTTCCCCAAGAAGATTGATAGACTTATGGTTTTGAATTCAATTGAACATGTTGAGGGCATTCAAGTTGGAGAAATATATTGTCCCAAACCAAGAGAAAAATTTGAAACTATTATGATTGGGACTATTGCTATCAAGGTTGAGGTAACATAATCATTAGTGGAATACAAGGTTTTGTCTCATATGGAATTCTTTTAGTAGAAAGACCTGATCAACCTTGTTAACAAAAGGATTTCATTGAACAAAACAATGTTTTCACCATGGTTATCTCTGCTTACTTCTATTCTATCCATTTTAGTTTCTGCTTATGCCTAACTTAAAGGCGTTAAAGAAAAGTACTTATTGGGAGATAACCCAAAAGTTTTAGATGAGTCTTAGAATTTAATACTTCAGTAATAACCGCTCCTTATCCTTTTTATTTGCTTTTTGTGCCAAGAGTAACCTCTAATGAGAGAGAAGTAATGATTGGGAAAGTTGTTGTACCGAAACAGATTTCTATGCTTCACCGTAAAAATTCGTATAAAATCTCTGTACGTCCTTTTGAGGCGCGAATTTTTGTGCTTCTGACCCAGGTTGTTATCTAACTTTCGTTAGTTCAACACTTTTTGAGTTGAGCAACAGAAGATCTTCGAAAAAATTCGTCTTTACCTGCTGGTCTGTTTTGACAGCTTTCTACCATTTTCTGCATTTGCTTCTTGTTGGTTCCTTTTTGAGCTCTTTTGAGGAATTGAGATTTTTGAGGGAAGAGCTACAGTAGCTAGTGTTCTAATGGAAGTTTATTTGGTTTTAGAACTTAACCTTAAGACTTATTTATCTTGAGTGCACTAATGTTGCTAATAAAGATTGTGTGAAGTTTTGTATGAAGGAAAAATTTCAGGTGTATGGAAGGAATGAGTAATGAGATGAAGGATGGACTAAAGCTCAATCTTGGGGATACCACGTGTGTCACCCCAAGAAATATCCAAGAAGTACAAGCATCAAAGCTTGGGGATGCCCAAGGCATCCCCTTCTTCATTAATAAAAATCCCAGGTTTCTTCCAAACACTTCATTTTTATTGTTTCATGCACAGTTGGGTTGTTCTTGGAGCGTCTTCTTTTTCGTTTTCGTTTTGGTTTTTTGTTTTCTTTGGTATGCTTAGTTTTCTGAATAAATTGGTTGGACCCCCTTTTTCATACATTGGTTTGCAAATAGTTTGGTTTGGTTTGGAAAAGAGTAGGAAAGTTCATGCTTATGTGGTAAAAAGAGCTTCTTTTTGACTGTGGCATGTGCTTTGTCATGCCATGCTTGATATTGTTTTGGCTTTATGCTTAGTATTCTTTGTTGTAGCATGAATTGTTATAAACAATTGATATTGCTTAATATGCCTTGGATGAATCATGCGTTGTTTTAGCATATTAAAGCATAGTATAGTGGTATTCTCCTTTGATGCTTTATTTGGGTTGACTTGGTGCATGCTCACACCATGTTATGACTATCCCAAGTCACCATAAGACTTTATGATCCTTTAGTTTTCAACTTGTAGTATCACTTTATGCTTTGATCAATGATGTTTTGTCGCTCTACATGATTATGGCCATTATTGCTCTCTTGTTTGTCGTTCCCTTACTATTGCTAGCATTCATTTACACTGAGTATGTTTTACTCAAGTTTCCAACTCCTTAAACCAAATATTGCCAAAGTGTCCACCATACCTACCTATTAGCATCATTTGCTACTTCCGTGCATATTCAATATGCCTTGTTTTCTTCCGAATAAAATGTTTGCTTGTTATGAGAAAGTTAGTTAGTAAAGCTCTCACGAACTTGATGGCACACTTTATTTCCTGCACTTAATAAACCTGAACCATTGTGAACTCTCCATGAAAGTTATATGCTTGCTAATTATAGGCTAGGGATTAGCGGAACCGTGTTGTCACGAGGAATGCTTTCAACACTTGTAAATATATACCAAGTTGATACCTTGCTCTTTTGTTTGCGGATGTCGTCGGTGTGAAATAAAAGGGGAGCTTGTAAGTCCATGGAGTTATGTATGTGTGTTAGAGAAACGCCTGGGCCGCTGGTCTAATCCATGCTGACATGGTGGAAACTTGCAGCGTAACCATAATGATATCTATGAAGCATTCTTATTATAAAAAAATAGAGAGATAGCTATTGAGAAAAAGAAGAAAAAAAGAGATTTATGAAAAGAGGAAAGAGAGAAAAAAGCACCATTTTCCCATGGTAAATAAGAAGATTGCTAAGATACTCATTGTCTGCTTGCCTTGTCATTTTGATATGGGGATTCTTCCGTATCATCGGGCAAGAGGTACCCCGTTGGCGGTTCTATAAGATACGCACATACTTAGATGACAAGAACTTACCGGTAACTAAAGTTGAGTAGCATGAGGAGCGGCCCTCGTACTCAAGGGAGTTGGGATTTTCAGTTTATAGTCTGTCAAGCATATAACTCAGATTAGACCTCACTTTCACCTTAACCACATTAAAGATGCTTATGACAGGGGCAATGAGAGCTCAAAGCTAATGAGTACCATACTTTCAGCATTTGGAAGCCTTTCAAACTATTCAAAACCTTTTCTTTTACTTGTTGAGTCTCCACACATTCTTTGAGCACTTTCTTGAGAGCATAGTGGCCATTCTTAGTTCTATGTGCATTGTCCCAAGAATTGTTGATTGATGCATACCTTGATATTGCTTGTTTTAAACTATTTGTATCTAGTCACTCTTGTAAACTTTGAAGGTGTCCTTTGCATTTATGTTTGCTACTCTATGAGTGACAAGCTGAATGCCACTATGCTATGTTTTCTTTATGTGGAACAAACAAACGTCTTGCAAAGCATTGTTATTCATGAATATTTTGTTTGTTCCTTTTCATGTTGCGTCATAGTCTCTTTGTCTTATTGCTAGAACTTTGTCTTTCATGTTATGATTGAAGTACTATGATCCCAGCTTTGAATGTTTACAAATACTTTGGTCAAATCTTTGATGGTGCATGTCACCTCAAAAATTATTCTTTCTTTTTATCACTTACCTATTCGAGGACGAGCAGGAGTTAAGCTTGGGGATGTTGATACATTGCAAATGTATCTATAATTTTTGATGCTCCATGCTTGGTTTTATCCACTTTCTTGTGTTTTGTCCACACTTTGGAGTACTTTTCATATGATTTCTTGGACTAACCTATTAACAAGAGCCACAGTGCCAGCTGCTTGTTTTCTGCTGTTTTTGGTTCTAGGAAAGTCAGAAAATGAATATTCTCGGAATTGGACGGGACAAAAGACAAAGTGCCTATTTTTCCAGAAGACTCCAGGAGCCAGAATACGAGACAGAGGAGGGCCAGGGGCTGGCCACCCCCTCCCCCCAGGCGCAGGCTGGGCCTGGCCGCGCTAGGGCATGGTGTGGTGGCCCCAGGCACCCCCTCGGTCTCCCTCTTCGCCTATAAGAAGCCTTCTGACCTAAAAACTCCAGGGGGGTCGACGTTTTTCTAGAAGAAGTTCCGCAGCACCGCCACCACCGAAGGGGAGATTTGGGAGGACAGAAAGTCTCTGTTCCGGCAACCTGCCGGGACGGGGAAGTGCCCCCGGAGCCATCTCCATCGATCTCCACCATCATCTCCATCGACCATCCATGTTTCCCCCATCTATGAGTGAGTAATCCCCCGTTGTAGGCTATGGGGATGGTAGGGATTGGATGAGATCGTTCATGTAATGGCATCAGATTGTTAGGGCATAGTGCCTAATATCTTTTATTAGTGCTTTATGACTTTGTTCCGACTTGTTGTGCTTAATGCTTGTCACTAGGGCCCGAGTGCCATGATCTTAGATCTGAACATGTTATTGATTCATTATGATAGTATTGTTCTTGGTCTTATCTGCAAGTTGTATACACATGTTGTTGTCCGGAACCTATGGCCCCGAAGTGATAGAAATCGGGATAACCGGAAGGGAATGGCTTTGATGTGAGGATCACATGTGTTCACGCAATATTAATGCTTTGCTCTGGTGCTCTATTAAAAGGAGCACCTTAATTGCCAGTAGTTCCCTAGAGGCCCCGCTGCAAACAGGCTGGCAGGACAAAAGATGTTGTGCAAGTTCTCATTGCGAGCACGTATGACTATATATGGAACACATGCCTAGGATTATCTAGTACTTGGATGCTTTATCTTATTTATCTGCAATTGCCCTATGTTCTGATTGCTACATGAATTGTCTTGTCCATGCAATGCCCGTCCATCCATCCCTATGCCTACCGCACTCGAATCCCACTGTTTACTGCTTTTGTTACTACTGTCTTTGCTTTACTACTGTTGTTACTTTGCTATTCCTACTACAAAACTGTTGCTACTGATAAACTGTTGTGAGCAAGATTGTTTCCAGGTGCAGCTGAATTGACAACTCAGTTGTTAAGGATGATAAATATTCTTTGGCTCCCCTTGTGTCGAATCAATAAATTGGGTTTCACTTCCCTCGAAAATACTGTGATACACCCCATATACTTGTGGGTCATCAAGGTGCCGAAATCGGGGTGTTCTATGAAGCAACCACCAAATTAAAGTTTGGCATTGGTACCAACCCATTTTTCAAAAATACTAGACCACCTGAGATGGACAATTTCCCAACCGGTGTATCTGGAACCTTTTCGTCCATCCCTCATGAAAAAGACAAATTCCTGCTAAATCGGTAGGAGGTTGCCCAGATTTGAACTACAAGTACATGATATAATGCTTGTGAATTTTTTAAAAAATCATTTATAGGTTCACAACATGCTATTTCATCAGAGATCCACTTCAAGTTTCGTGAGGCTTAGCCCCGGGCTAAGAAGCTTCATGCCCGCTATTTTGAATATAGTTTGAAACGGGCATAAGAAATTCAAAAACGATCCAAACAATGTGAAACCTTCACGTGGTGTCATATTTGTCAGGAAAAATATTGAACTTGAAAAATTGCAAACATCATAAAAATCTTTCACAAAATAACCTATCATGTTCGAGGTTTCATGTCATTTAGGTCAAACCACCAATGTTATGGCTAGAATCAGGGAATACTTTGAGATAATGTGGCCATATTGTGCACACATGTGCATCTTGGGATGGCTTACCATGTTGCAGGAGGAAGTTTTTCTTTTCGACGCACGAAAAATTCAATTTCCATTTTTGAGGTGCCAAAATCGGGGTGTTCTGTGAAGTAACCACCAAATTAAAGTTTGGCATTGGTACCATCCCATTTTTCAAAAATACTAGACCACCTTTGATGGACAATTTCCCAACCGGTGTATCTGGAACCTTTTCGTCCATCCCTCATGAAAAAGACAAATTCCTGCTGAATCGGTAGGAGGTTTCCCAGATTTGAACTACAAGTACATGATATAATGCTTGTGATTTTTTTTAAATCATTTATAGGTTCAAAACATGCTATTTCATATGAGATCCACTTCAAGTTCAGCGAGGCTCAGCCCCGAGCTAAGGAGCTTCATGCCCGCTATTTTGAATATAGTTTGAAACGGGCATAAGAAATTCAAAATTGATCCAAACAATGTGAAACCTTCGCGTGGTGTCATATTATGTGTCATAGTTGCAAGGAAAAATATTAAACTTGAAAAATTGCAAACATCATAAAAATCCTTCACAAAATGACCTATCATGTTCGAGGTTTCATGGCATTTAGGTCAAACCACCAATGTTATGGCTAGAATTAGGGCATAGTTTGACATAATGTGCCCATATTATGCACACATGTGCATCTTGGGATGGCTTACGATGTTGCAGGAGGAAGTTTTCCTTTTTGACGCACGAAAAAGCCAATTTCCATTTTTGAGGTGCCGAAATCGGGGTGTTCTGTGAAGCAACCACCAAATTAAAGTTTGGCATTGGTACCTACCCATTTTTCAAAAATACTAGACCACCTTAGATGGACAATTTCCCAACCGGTGTATCTGGAACCTTTCCACCATCCCTCATGGAAAAGACAAATTCCTGCCGAATCGGCAGGAGGTTGCCTAGATTTGAACTACGAGTACATGATATAATGCTTGTGAATTTTTTTAAAAATCATTTATAGGTTCACAACATGCTATTTCATCAGAGATCCACTTCAAGTTTAATGATCCAAACAATGTGAAACCTTCGCATGGTCTCATATAAAGTTTTCATACATCACATAATGTTTTCATACATTACATAGATTTACATAGGGTTTAGGGTATGAATCCTTCATTGCGTATGTCGATCCCTTGCCTATGATCGCTTCTTAGGCCGTAACCATGGAGCATCTTCTTTGCTTAACGGGATGCTTGGGTCAGTTTTCACGGTGAAGGGCGGAATTTCATCAAACTTATCATAATCTGCTGACATGTCTGTCTTGTCCTTGACTCACGCGATGTTTCTTTTCCCTGAAAGAACTATGTGACGCCTGGGCTCATCGTCTGATGTATTCGTTGAAGGGAATATGCCCGAGAGGCAATAATAAAGTGGTTATTATCTTATTCCATGTTTATGATAAATGTTTATTTCGCATGCTATAATTGTATTAATGGGAAAGATTAATACATGTGTGTTTAATAAACAAAATACAAAGTTCCTAGTACTGCCTCTCATATAAACTAGCTTGTTGATTAAAAGGATGATTAAGGTTTCCTGATCATGGACATTGGATGTTGTTAATAACGAGGTCACAACATTGGTGGAATGATGTGATGAACATTCATCCGAAGTATAGCATTACGATCAGAGTCATTATGTTTATATTGCTATAACATCATACGAAGTAATCTTAGTCCTTAGACCATGAGATCATGTTAATTGCTAACACCAGAAGAGTATCTTGATAACATCAAACATCACACCGTAACAGGGTGACTATAAAGGTGGGTTCAGTGCTACGAAGGTGTTATGTTGAGGCTCATGGATCAAGAGTGGGATTTGTCCATCCCGATGACGGATAGATATACTCTAGGCCCTCTCGGTGATATCACATTGAAATAGCTTGCAAGCAAGTGATGTGATCACTAGAATGTTATATCACGGGAACGAGAAAAGAGTACATGTCGGCAACAAGATCAAACTATGTATGGAGATACCGATGATCGAATCTCGGACATGTAATATATCGCGAGACAAAGGGATTTAGTTACGATGGTAAAGGTTAACATGTTCACAAGAGTCATCGTTGAATATGTGGGAGTCAGTACGGATCTCCAGGTCCCGCTGCTGATTATTGATCGGAGAGGGGTCTCTATCATGTCTGCATTATTTGCGAACCGTAGGGTGACACACTTAAGGGATACCGACACCATTTGGAGCAAATATGTTTCAGAAAAAGATTTAAGAAAGCGCTGGAATTATTTCAATAGACACCGAAACTATTTCGGGTGAAATTGCTGAAATTGGTTCTGCATATAATTTTGAAATGTTGCAGGGGGTTTTATGTGAATGTTTGTTAATTAAAGTAATTAACAAAATTCTGAATAAAATTAATAAAAGAGTTTTATTAAATCAGAGAGCATTAAATTTGGATAAATTTAATGCATTTAAAGTGGAGACTTTAAAAGAGAATGTGAAGGGCCATTTTAATGTGGAGTGGGTTACCACCACATGAATGGGGGATGTGAAGGGACACCCTCCCCTCCTCCTATAAAAGGCCCCCCTCTCACTCCTTCTTCCTCACACCTCCTCGTGAAGGATCTCTCTCCCCCTCTAGTATTATTCCCCCATGCTCTCGGATTAGCGAGATACATGTTCCCGGTGGCTTTATCTGGAAAGGAGTTGCTGCTTCCACTGCTTCGCTGGAGCGAGGGACGGAGGTTGTCGGGGTACCGGACGTGTGTGCGATCACGGATGCACCGCTGCTTTGCGGTGCTGGACTTGGTGGTGCTGGACTTGCTAGAGCTGGATCTGAAGGACGTGCTGGAGCCGGACCTGCTCGGACTTCCACACGATCTTGAGATCGGCAAGCGTACAACTACATCATCCACGAGTTCCTACTCATTAACAAAACTCGTTGTCTTCGAGGGTAAGTTCTCCATGGATGTATATCCACCCGTTGCTCCGTATCTAGTAGATATATCTTGGAGTATAGTTCTCATCGTAGGAAATTTTTTGTTTTCTATGCTGCGAACCCCAACAGTGGTATCAGAGCCTGATCTATGCGTAGGTGCTTTGCACGGGTAGTACACATATGTTTATATGTGGGTGATGATGATCATGTTATTGCATCTTCTATGTACTTTAGATATTGGTGGCATAGTGGGATGAAGCGGCCCAGACCAACCTTACATGTCATCGTACATGAGACCGGTTCCACGACTGACATGCAACTTGTTTTGCATAAGTGGCTGGCGGGTGTCTGTCTCTCCTACTATAGTCAATATCTGATTTAGAACGACTTGCTAATAACTTGGTTATCCTCGTTGTGGTTCCATGTTCGTAGGTAAGACCGGTTCTATCTCCGAAAGCCCTAAGCCACGTAAAACTTGTAATGGATAAATTAGAGGCGTCTAGTTTAGATTGTTGCTGGGCTAGTGTCTTGATATGGTATTGTTGTAAGTAGATGTATGATAGATACTCTTACAACACAACGTGCAAGTTCCATAGACCTTGGCCTTACACACAAAGGAATGATAGAGATCATACCACGATGCAAATGATAGAGATCAAATGCATGGACCATATCATCTCGCTTTACACATTAGATGTTAGCATCTTATACTGCTAGTTTGGCATTTTTTGTAGCATTGTAAGATGATCCCTCATTTAGATATCAAGATAAAATGTGTTCTTCCTTAAGTATGCACCGTTCTATGGATCGTGTTTCGAGACATCACGTGATGATCGGGTGTACTTGACTCTGCGTTTTATACAAACGGGTGTAAGACAGTTTTACACATGCGAGTACTAAGGTTCTTACTTGGCGAGCCTAGCATGTACAGACATGGCCTCGGAACACGGACCGAAAGGTTAAGCATGAGTGATATAGTTGATATGATGCCCATATTGATGCTCGCCTTTGAAGCTACACCAACTCACGTGATGATCGGACTTGTTGTAGTGGATTTGGTTCATGTAATCACCAAAAAGGCACGAGGGATGTCGTTTTTGAGTGGGAGTTTATTTCTAATTTGGATTAGTCGAACTCAATTTGTCATAAACTAAATCAAAGTGAATTTGCATAATTTGTTGTAGTCATCGGCGTCTGTTCACTACCTTATGCTTAGTTTTAATTGAGATAATAGAACTATATAATTCTGGATATTTACTTTACGAACTGGTATCGTATTGTTTTGAATGTCAATTTAAAGTTTAAAAGTCCTATTGCAAACTTTCAGCAAACTCTATTTACTCCATGAAGTTTAATAAGTAGTATTAAATCAAGAGTAAGAATTCCAATGTTAGTATCTAAAGTATCATGTTTGCCTCCATGATTATTAATATTCAAAAGTTGTTTTAATATCAAGATTATCTAGGAGCTGAAAAATCGTTTCAGAAACCATCATGTGTGGAAGATATTGTGATATCTGAACAATGTTTTTGGTTGCATTATGATAGAGTATAATTTAGCAAAATACATGTTCTCATATTGTATGAGAATTTTTGAAGGATGGAGATGCTAGGCATCCGAATCTCCCAAAAGGTTTTGGTAACTAAAATTATACTCGTCATTCTTCCTTATAGGCTATAGTAGCTTGATCATGAAAGTTGTCATGATAAGGATGAATAGAAGATGTAAGTAAAATGTTTACTACACTAAAAGATTACTAAAGAATGGATTTTTGAAATAATGCCAAACATTTGATGATGGTGATCCACTTCAAAGTGCAAGTCCAAAGGTATTAGTATTTGACTATATACAAGCTTTGTACCATGTGTCATGTGAATGACACCACTATTGATGTTGATAGATTCTTTTAAAAGAAAAGGAATTGTTGAAAGAGAATCTATAAAATATTTGGCAAAAAAGAAAAGGTTGGAGATGTCCAACTAAGGTATATAAAAGATATACATGTTGTGGTTGTATTCCTTACTTGTTAAACAATGTGGTTCTGGGGTATTGGATACCGAATTGGTTGGTGTGAAGTATCATACAGAACAACACAATTCATGAACTGCAACGGCCTAAGTAACTGGCAAGAGAATAAGTGATGATGTTCATCGAAAACAAATAAAGTGTTATTGTGTTTTTCATTGTCGTCAAACCTAGCCTTTAAGATTTGTTTTTAATAATTGTTATTTTGTTCCGGTATTATGAGAACAATGGTTGTTCAAATAATTACCGTTTTCCATAAAGGATGGATGAACTTTTACAAGTCTAGTGGGAGAAATCACATCCATAAACACTATTGCTAAAATGTTGCAAGACAAATGATTGAAAGATCACTTATGAAATGACATCGCTGTTTAAATTATATTGGAAAGAAAACATGAAGAAACTCCATGTTGATGGATTTTTGGAGTCTTTGATTTTGATCAACTGACGTTTGTGAGACTTTCCTTGAGATAATTGAAACTCCATCCATAGGCCAAAGAGGAACGGGTGACTAACTTATCGGATATTATACATATTGATGTATATAGTCCATTATATGTAGCCATATGCGATGGATCTTTTTGCTTCATATGCTTTCTCCTGAAATTTGAGTGAATGTATCTATATATTTACTTAATAAGGAAGAAGTATGAAACATTTGAAAATTGTTCAAAGTCTTTCAAGATGAAGTGAAAAATCATTGTAACAAGAAAATAAGAGAGTTTATGATTTGATCATAAAGGAAGATATTTGAGTTACATGTTTAGCAAAACACTTAAGATTTGAGGAATTGTTCCATGATTTGTGTTTCCCGATAAACCATAGGAGTATGGCATATTCGAGAGATGAAATCAAACCATGTTTAACATGGTAAGATCAAAGGTGTCATTTATAAAACTGTCATTATGTTTTAAGGATTGAAGCTTTAGAGACTACCGCTTTTACACTGAAAAGAGCACCATCGTGATCCGTTGAAATGACAGCATATAAGTTATGGTTTGGTATAAAACCCAAATTGTCTTTTCTTAAATTTTGGTATTCTATGCATAAGTAAAATTTTTACAACCAAAGTCGGATAAGCACGTCTTTGTAGGTTATCCCAAAGAAATTGTTGGGAATTTCTCCATAACACCGAGGACAAAAGAGTTTGTTACTTGGAACGTCAAGTTTCTTGAGAAGGAGTTTTTCGCGAAAAGTTAAGTGGGAGGACAATAGAACTTTGATAAGGTTGTTGAACCTTAGCTATATATGCTAAGTCGCGCAGCGCCGGAAAGTGTCCCGGTGGCGGCCACAATGCTCATGGCTCCCGTGATTACAAAGGTTGTGATCTCGGAGATTAGAGTTCCTATTGAACCGTATGGGTTGGTAAGAATCAAATAGTTTGATTTGATAAGCAAGTCGTTATTGTTTTGACAATGATGA
The DNA here is from genome assembly GCA_916181665.1 of Avena sativa. Taxonomy (NCBI): domain Eukaryota; kingdom Viridiplantae; phylum Streptophyta; class Magnoliopsida; order Poales; family Poaceae; genus Avena; species Avena sativa. Next base: position 447,926,086 of record OV702295.1, on the reverse strand, counting down.
ACCGACTACATGCAAAGAAGCGATGATGGGCCCTGACTCCATAAAATGACTAGAAGTCATAGAATCCGTGATAGTATCCATACATGAGAAATCAAGTTTCTGAACTTGGAAGACCCTCCGGAAAGGCGTGAAACCTATCGGTCGTGTTTGGATCTATCAAGCAATAAGACATGGATGTTTAACATCTATGAAATAGTCGACATGTCGGAAAGAAGTTTACGACAATGTTTAAGGAGTTGACTATGACAAGATTTGATCTTTCATAGCGATATTTAGTCTTGACGGATTAATGTAGCAACCACTACATATAATTTGATGTATGGTAGTTGAACAAACAAAACAATGTTCTTCTAATAGAATGGTTACCTAGGACATGTACAAGACACGGTCTGAAGTGTTTTGTTAATTCAAAGGGTGCTAAAAGGGCATGCAAACTTCAATAGTTGAAGTAAGCATAGCGGAGTTGGAATCTTCACCATGATGAAACAGTTAAAAGAGTTTAAATTCATCGGAGATGATGAAGATGCTTGCATTTGCAAGAAATTAAGTGGGAGCACTGAGACATATTTCTAATACATTATGTAGAGGACATATTTTTGATTGGAAGTGATGTATCTTGTATTGACACAAGTTATGAATTTCATTAAAATAAGATTTCGATGAAAGACTTGGGCAAAACCGGAATATTAGGCATCAATATCTATATGGATAGATTGAGGCGCTAATATGGTTGTGCCAGACATACATATATGAGATATTGAAAGCATTCAATATGGAAACAACAAGAAAGGTTCTTGCTGCATGGAAAGGATTGTATCAAGATTCAAGTGTTTCAACACTTGGTGAGTAAAATCACATGAAGATTTTGATCGATTATACCGTGATATGTATATATCCAGATATGTCCTATGCTCTAAATGTTATGAGCACATACCAGAATGATTCATAAGATGATCATTGGATGATAGTAAAGATATTCTTATGAGCTTTTGAAGAACTAAGAATATATCATGTATAAGTGACAAATAGTTAAAAGGTAGTTCATTGTAAAGTGTTACATTGATACTAGTTTTGTCACAAGATACAAATTAAAATTTATCTCAATTTAGACTATGGGTGGCACAATGTAATGGAAAAGATGTTCCATGATGGATTTGGATGAGTTCCAAAGTTGAGACATTGTGACGGATACTACAACGAAAAGGCTAAGTATATGACTGCTATAGTAGCAGCAAAAGAGGGCATTTGTGTTAAGAAGTTTGTTATCAAACTAGGTGTGGTTCAAAGTGGGCTAATACTATGAAGATATATTGTATGACAATAATATCAACATATTTTAACCCGAACGAACTAAAGGTCTCACCAAAGGACCAAATTTATACAATGCCATCTCATTTGAGAATGAGTGATGCGTAGAGACGCAAAGACATGCAAATACACACGGACCTGAAAGTGCCAGATCCAGAGATTATGTTAACCACTAGCAAACGAGTATATTCAACACATAGGTGTTGTATATACAAGTTTACAAACTAGATTATTGACTCTAGTGCAAGTGGGAGACTGAAGGGAATATGCCCGAGAGGCAATAATAAAGTGGTTATTATCTTATTCCATGTTTATGATAACTGTTTATTTTGCATGCTATAACTGTATTAATGGGAAACGTTAATACATGTGTGTTTAATAAACAAAATACAAAGTTCCTAGTACTGCCTCTCATATAAACTAGCTTGTTGATTAACAAGATGATCAAGGTTTCCTGATCATGGACATTGGATGTTGTTAATAACGAGGTCACAACATTGGTGGAATGATGTGATGAACATTCATCCGAAGTATAGCATTATGATTAGAGTCATTGTGTTTATATTGCTATAACATCATACGAAGTAATCTTAGTCCTTAGACCATGAGATCATGTTAATTGCTAACACCGGAAGAGTATCTTGATAACATCAAATGTCACACCATAACAGGGTGACTATAAAGGTGGGTTCAGTGCTACGAAGGTGTTATGTTGAGGCTCATGGATCAAGAGTGGGATTTGTCCATCCCGATGATGGATAGATATACTCTGGGCCCTCTCGGTGATATCACATTGAAATAGCTTGCAAGCAAGTGATGTGATCACTAGAATGTTATATCACGGGAACGAGAAAGAGTGCATGTCGGCAACGAGATCAAACTAGGTATGGAGATACCGATGATCGAATCTCAGACATGTAATATATCGCGAGACAAAGGGATTTAGTTACGACGTTAAAGGTTCACACGATCACAAGAGTCATCGTTGAATATGTGGGAGTCAGTACGGATCTCCAGGTCCCGCTGCTGATTATTGATCGGAGAGGAGTCTCGATCATGTCTGCATTATTCACAAACTGTAGGGTGACACACTTAAGGGATACCGACACCATTTGGAGCAAATATGTTTCAGAAAAAGATTTAAGAAAGCGCTGGAATTATTTCAATAGACACCGAAACTGTTTCGGGTGAAATTGCTGAAATTGGTTCTGCATGTAATATTGAAATGTTGCAGGGGGTTTTATGTGAATGTTTGTTAATTAAAGTAATTAACAAAATTCTGAATAAAATTAATAAAAGTGTTTTATTAAATCAGAGAGCATTAAATTTGGATAAATTTAATGCATTTAAAGTGGAGACTTTAAAAGAGAATGTGAAGGGCCATTTTAATGTGGAGGGGGTTACCACCACATGAATGGGGGAGGTGAAGGGACACCCTCCCTTCCTCCTATAAAAGGCCCCCCTCTCACTCCTTCTTCCTCACACCTCCTCGTGAAGGATCTCTCTCCCCCTCTAGTATTATTCCCCCATGCTCTCGGATTAGCGAGATACATGTTCCCGGTGGCTTTATCTGGAAAGGAGTTGCTGCTTCCGCTGCTTTGCTGGAGCGAGGGACGGAGGTTGTCGGGGTACCGGACGTGTGTGCGATCACGGATGCACCGCTTCTTTGCAGTGCTGGACTTGGTGGTGCTGGACTTGCTAGAGCTGGATCTGAAGGACGTGCTGGAGCCGGACCTGCTCGGACTTCCACACGATCTTGAGATCGGCAAGCGTACGACTACATCATCCACGAGTTCCTACTCATTAACAAAACTCGTTGTCTTCGAGGGTAAGTTTTCCATGGATATATATCCACCCGTTGCTCTGTATCTAGTAGATATATCTTGGCGTATAGTTCTCATCGTAGGAAATTTTTTGTTTTCTATGCTGCGAACCCCAACATTCGTTTCCTTATTTTTTCTTTTTTCGGTCTAGAGGACATGTCCTTAACATAAAAAACCTGAGCCACATCATTGGCTAGGACGAATGGTTCGTCTCTGTAACCAAGATTCTTGAGATCCAATATTGTCACTTCGTACAGCTGGTCTACCTTTACCCCTTCTCCATTCATGTTGACCCAACTGCACCGAAACAAAGGGACCTTAAAAGTAGGTCCATAGTCAAGTTCCCATATCTCCTCTATGTAACCAGAATATGTGTCCTTTTTCCCATTCTCGCATGTTGCATCAAAGCGGACACCACTGTTTTGGTTGGTGCTCTTTTTATCTTGGGCAATCGTGTAAAATGTATTCCCATTTATCTCGTACCCTTGGAAAGTCAATAGAGTCGCAGATGGTGTCGCGGCCAACAAGTAGAGCTGATCTCCAATAGTGGTGTCATTCATGAGATGTAATTGCAACCAAGTGCCGAAAGTCTCCATGTGATTTTCTTTAATCCAGTAGTCATCCTTCCCCGGGAACTTGGAGCGTACAACATTCATGTGTTCCTCGATATATGGAGCCACGAAGGTAGAACTTTGTAGAACTGTGTAGTGTGCTTGATTCAAAGAATGCCCATCCCTAAATATCATTGCTTTCTTTCCTAGCGTGCCTTTTCCACTCAGTCTCCCCTCATACCGTGATTCAGGAACACCAATCGGCTTAAGGTCAGGAAGAAAGTCTACAAATAACCCAATGACCTCCTCTGTTCCATAGCCCTTGGAGATGCTTCCTTCTGGCCTAGCACGGTTATGAACATATTTCTTTAAGACTCCCATGAACCTCTTGAAGGGGAACATATTGTGCAGAAATACAGGACCAAGAATGGAAATCTCTTCGACTAGGTGAACTAAGAGATGCGTCATAATATTGAAGAAGGACGGGGGGAACATCAACTCAAAACTGACAAGACATTGGACCACATACTTTTGTAGCCTTTCCAGAATTTCTTGATCGATTACCTTCTGAGATATTGCATTGAGGAATGCACATAGCTTCACAATGGCTACTCGAACATTTTCCGGTAGAAGCCCCCTCAATGTAACTGGAAGCAACTGCGTCATAATCACGTGGCAATCATGAGACTTCAGGTTCTGGATTTTTTCTCTGCCATATTTATTATTCCCTTTATATTTTACGAGAAGCCAGCCGGGACCTTGACACTGTAAATGACTTCAAAAAAGATTTCATTCTCTGCTTTGGTAAGAGCGTAGCTGCTTAAGTATTCACGGCCTTTATCAGTATGCTTGTTGTATGGGTCTTTGATACGTTGCTGGTCCTCCCGTGCTTCTGGTGTATCTTTTGTCTTCCCATACACTCCCAGGAAGCCTAGCAGGTTCACGCAAAGATTCTTCATCACGTGCATCACGTCGATCGAAGAACGGACCTCTAGGTCTTTCCAATACTCAAGCTCCCAAAATATAGATTTCTTTTTCCACATGGTCGTGTGTCCGGTAATGGGGTCTTTCGGAACAGATTGACCGCTAGGACCCTTTCCAAATATTACTTCTAGGTCCTTCACCATACCAAATACATCAGCACCTTTAGGGAGCTTAGGCTTCTTCCGGTAATCTGCCTCACCGTTGAAATGCTTGCCTTTCTTTCTTACTTGATGATTGGTCGGAAGAAATTTACGACACCCCAGGTACACAACCTTCTTACATTTATCCAAATATGTATCTTTAGTCTTATCTAAACAGTGCGTGCATGCATTGTATCCCTTGTTTAACTGTCCTGAAATGTTACTAAGAGCAGGCCAATCATTGATGGTTACGAACAACAACGCTCGTAGGTCAAATGGCTCATGTTTGTGCTCATCCCACACCATTACACCTGGTTCTGCCCACAACTACAAAAGTTCATCGACTAATGACCTTAGGTACACATCAATGTCGTTGCCGGGTTGCTTTGGTCCTTGGATGAGCACTGGCATCATAATGAACTTCCGCTTCATGCACAACCAAGGAGGAAGGTTGTAGATACATAGAGTCACTGGCCAGGTGCTGTGACTGTAGCTCTGCTCCCCAAAAGGATTCATGTCGTCTATACTTAGACCAAATCATAAGTTCCTCGTGCCACCTGCAAAGTTCGAGTACTTTCTCTCGATGTTTCTCCACTGCGACCCATCGGCGGGGTGTCTCAGTTTCCCGTCTTTCTTACGCTCTTGTTTGTGCCATCCCAACAACCTGGCATGCTCTTTGTTTCTGAACGGACGTTTCAACCGTGGTATTATAGGAGCATACCACATAACCTTAGCAGGAACCCTCTTCCTGGGGGGGCTCGTCATCGCCCTCAACATCACCAGGGTCATCTTGTCTGTTCTTGTATCGACATGCAGTGCATACCGGGAATTTATCCATATTCTCGTACTTCTCACCGCGGTACAGGATGCAGTCATTAATGCATGTATGTATCTTCTCCACATCTAATCCTAGAGGGCGGATAGTCTTCTTTGCTTCGTACGTTGTCTCGGGCAGCTCGTTATCCTTTGGAAGCTTCGGCTTCATTATTTTCAGTAACTTCTCAAATCCCTTGTCAGATAAGCCAGTCGCTGCCTTCCATTTCAGCAGTTCAAGTGTGGTACCGAGCTTTGTGCTGCCATCTTCGCAATTTGGGTATAACAACTTTTTGTGATCCTTTTGCATGGCCTCCAACTTAAGCTTCTCCCTTTCTGTATCATATTGTTGCTTTGCATCAGAAATGACCCGACCAAGACCATCAGCGGGCTCATCCAATGCTCATTGTTCTTCTTCATTGCTGCCTCCCTCTTCTTCATTGTCTTCCATTGCAGTATCACCGTATTCTTCAAGGGACCTAGGATAGTTGTCATCATCCTCCTCTTCTTTATTTTCTTCCAACCTAACCCCACTTTATCCATGCATGGCCCAACAATAATATCCGGGCATGAAACCTCTCCGAAGCAGATGGCTTTGAAGGATTCTCGGGGCAGAGTGCTCCGCCACGTTCTGACAGTCGATGTAGGGACAAGGCATAAAATTATCCACTTTGTTTGCCTTAGTCAAATCGATAAATTTATGCAGGCCTGCAATAAAATCGGAATCCCGTCAGTCGCCGTACATCCATCGCATCCGCGCATCGATCTGTGTCATAATAATTAACCATGATAATGACATCGTGAATAGTGAAATGACCACCCTACATGAACACATGCAATATTTTTGTATCAGTTACAGATAAAGAAGATAAGTTTTCTAACCTCGGACGAGGATACCATGTTGTGTGAACTTAAGTGTGGCTCGGACATTTCGTCGAACACCTTGTGTGCAGTGTGAAGAAAAAAACCTAGCATCCACCTCCCACACAAAATTTTAGAAAAAAATAAGTGGATGGGCGGGGCTTATTTATAGCCAGGGAGGGTTTTTGGTCCCGGTTCATGCCACGAACCGGGACCAAAGCCCCTCCCCGCGACACGTGGCGGCCCAGCAATGCCCCCCCCCCCCACCCAGGTCATTGGTCATGGTTGATGGCATGAACCGGGACCAATGACCGGGGTGGGGGTGTTGTTGGGCCGCCACGTGTCAGGGGGAGGGGCTTTGGTCCCGGTTCATGGCATGAATCAGGACCAATGCCCAGCACCGTCGCTTTGTCGTCCTCGTGTACAAATAGGAGGCCACAGCGCGTCACTTCGCTACCGCCTCGGCCTCTGCAATCTCTCCACCGCGCCATCGCATCGCCCTCTGCAATCTCTCCACCGCGCCGTTGTCCATCCTCCCCTCCCTCTCCAATCTCCACCGCGCCGCCATGGAGGTGCCCATGCTGAACTTCTACGAGGCGGTGATGTTCGCGCACTTCGATATCCTCGCGCCGTCGGGCACGACGCTTCCCCACGGATGGTGCATCAGCTATGCGGGTGTGCTGGTGGCTCCGCTCCTCGTCCCCGGCGAAGCCGAGATGGAGAGCGAAATCGCGGCGCATCGCCGCCAGATGCCCGCGTGGAAGAGGGCGCTGCCCCAGTACGCAGCGACCAGTCCGTACTGGCCGGCACTGTTCAAGAAGGAGCGGAAGGCCAAGACTGACAACCGCATCGTTTACGGGCGCGTGGTGCACCCGAATCTCCGCAACCAAGAAGGGCCAAGTACACCATCATCGACGCCGCTCGCCACGAAGAGGTGCTCCATCTCGCGAACAATGCGAAAATCGTGGAGGGTCCATCTGACGACGACGAGAAAGCCGGCGGCTCGGAGGACAGCGGCAGCGGAAGTGAAATTGTCGACTAGGAAGAATTTTTGAAATCGCACCTTTGTTTAGGAAGAATTTGTGATTGAATTAATGAAATGCCTCAATTTGGATCTCTGTCTTGATTAATTTGTGGAAGAATTTTTCAAAAATACTATATCAATTCAATTTCTGCCTCGATTTAATTTAGATCTCTGTCCCGGATTGAAACCGTCGAGGAGTTTTTGGTCCCGGTTCGTGGCATGAACTGGGACCAATGCTCCACAGAGCGCCACGTGTGCGTCGTGGGGGCATTGGTCCCGATTCATGTCACGAACCGGGACTAATGCTTAGAGATGAACCGGGACCAATGGCCAGGCGGCATGCACCGGGACCGGTGCCTGGCATTGATCCCGATTGCGGAACCGAACCGGGACCAATGACATTTGGGTGCTGGACCAAAGACCCTTTTTCTACTAGTGATAGGTTACGCGGGCTCCTCGTTCCTCGCTCATGCCGTGTGCTCTCTCTGCTCCCCTATCATCTCTCTCCCATACGCATGCGTGCCATCAATGGAGTTCATAGTTCGCGACGATTTTTTTTGCCCAATCGGAGAGGAACAAGTTCAACGTCCATTGGGGAGCTCTTGTTGCCACGGATCAAGCCCAAATCACATGGTGGAGATCAAGATCATAGGAGTAGATGGAGGCAAAGAGAGTTTGAAATCCTAATATTTGAGGTTTTATAAGATCTCTCGTGCCATGGACGCTCAGTTCATCATCTCCTTCCTCTTGTTCTGGTTCTTATTGCAACCAGGGCCACAATGATTTGAATGAGCCCATAAATTTGGATGAACTAAATGACTTCAATGGGGAGGCTCGAGAACTTGATGGAGATTTCTTCTTCGAGGTGGATAGCGAGGAAAGTAAATTATGTTTCCTTCTTCGTCTTCTAATTTTTGTTGTTGAATAATTCAGCTCTTATGGGATTCTATTTTTTGAGTAGAGGAGGAAAGCGATGAGGATGAGATGGTGATGGTGGACTTGAATCCGGCTTCTGAGGATGGCGAGGAGAATGGTCGAGGACGAAGTATGCTCGGTCTCACCGGCCTTAGAACAGCCACACGGTGGAACGCATAGGTCATGTGCGTTGAGAGTCGATAAGCGATGGAGGCGGCCATGACCCTGGTTCTGGTTCATCATCTCCTCCCTCTTGTTCTGGTTCGTCGACGAATCGAGCAGCAGAAGACGCGGACTTCTGTACGTTGGCGAGTTGAGCAGTGGTGGACGCAGGCGCAGATCACCTTCATTCCATGATGAGGCTAGCCATGACATGAGCGATAAAGAGAACCACCATGAGCTCGGATGTCCCCTTCCGTTCAATGGCATGTTCGTGTTCCAAGGATTGTACGGTGGTGGACGCGGTAGCTACCCATCATTTAGAGAGGTTGTTGCTATGTGCCAGCCTTCTATACTCATTTACTCACTTTCAGATACCCCAAATTGCTCGTCGTGGCACTTGGCCCTTTGGGGACATTCACTATTAGATCTGCATATCGGGCCTTTTGTAGTGGGCTTGCCCTAACTTGGACCTCCCAATTGTGGAAGGCCGTGTTGCCATTAAAAACTAAGATCTTTGTGTGGAAGCTGCTGCGTGATCGGCGACCCTAATGGTGTTGAGGTGGCGAAATAACACAGCCCAAGTGATGGCTGTGAAAATAGTCATATTTATTCGCGTTAAGTATTATTTTATGTTAAGCAACTGACTAAATAACTCTCTAACTTTGCCACTAATAACTAATTATTGCAAAGATATGCAAAACTTGGTCTTTATTTGTATGATATAGCAAATCACACTTTTATGGCGAGATCAGAAGCAATTATGGAAGATTAAGATGTTGCCAATACAACCAAGTCAATTGTGGTAGAAAAGCTGCCTCTAGGACTGTTAACGATCGCTGGTGCGGGCAAGCCCAGCCCGTACCATGTGACCGTACCACCCGGCACCGCCTTCTCTAGCTCAAACGCAATAACTTCTATGAAGGGCTCCATATATTTTGATACTCGAGCCGCTACATAGAGAGACGCTATTCTCAGATTGTATTAGAAACACATTGAGGAAGATCCACCACTTTGTAGGAGATATGCCATAGAGGCAAATATTAAATGGTGTTTATTATCATACCTCAATTAGTTTATAATAGTTTTATACCATGCTATAATTATATCAATCGGAAACATTGGTACACATATGATATGTAAATAAACCAAGTCCCTAGTAGCCTCTATTTAACCATTTTATTGGTCAACTGATGATCAAGGTTTTATGATCATATACTAGAGCCCCTGAGAGGAAACAGGCATAGCAATAGTCTTTTGGTCCAACCGAGTGCACCACGACGCACCGGGCTAAGCGTAAAACACAGATCAAAGCATTAAGTGGTGATGTTGTTGTGCTCCCGAGTGAGTCGCTAAGCGAAGACCATACAACACTTTCTGTCACAGGGTTTCCTATGTGATCACCACTAGCCAAGTATCCCACCTTAAGCCTTTATCAATCTCTAGGGTCTTGGATACATACAAGTCCAAAGATCGAGACAAGAGACAAAGAAACAAAAGATACAAATCTCTCTTTCAAACAATACACCATGCTCCCATAGATTAGATGCACATAATCGTTGTGAGGTTTCTCCCCAACCCTCAACCCACGAGGACTACTCACTCATAACAATAATATCAAGGATATAAAACATTGTGCAAAATACTTAGATTGAATTCAAATATTCTTACAATGTTCTTCGAATCATAAGGAGATCTTAAGTACAAAGTAATGGCTATGGCTAATGGAGGGGGTGGAAGATGGAAGGGATGAACTATGGTGTGGATATCCTTTGGTGGTGTTGTAATACAATCTGAGAATGGTGGCCTTCTGCGCAGCGGCTGAGGCCTCAAAATATATAGGCGTCTTCACGAAAGTTGTAGGGTTTGACAAGACAGAGCCGCCTCCACAAGGTATGGGCGGACGGTACGGGCGGGCCCTGCCCGTACCAGTGGTCGTTACGGCTGATGTCGCCTGGAATTTGCTCCAGAATTACTTGGTCATGTAGACTTCCTCAAAAACTTCCTTATGACTCTAGATTTCGCATTAATAAGCATGATTTCCTGCACAACACAACTCAAAGTAATTGTTTGCATATCTTTGCAATTATTAGTCATTAGTGGCAACAATAGAGAGTTTCTTGTCAATTGCTTGACTAAAAACAATGTTTAAACGTGGTGGAATATGGCTATTTTTGGAGCCGTCAACCTCCCCAAAGCTCAAACCTTGATCGTCCTCGAGCAAGAAGAAACAGAAGAACTATAAGGAATTCAGCGTTTAAACTTGAAACGATGAGAATAAGAATTAACTTATGATTGGCAATCATATACGTCCAGCACTTCATCCATTTGAAAGGCTTATCAAAGTTAGAGAGATGACAAGAATACTATACAAGCTTCAGTAAGTCAAGGTAATCAAAGTAGAGTTTAATATAAGTATAAATAACTAGAAGTGTAACAATCAATCCAATTCTTCTAGTTAGCTCTCAGCTTGCCAAGGAACACTAGGATGTTTTAATAGCATAATTGAGTAAGAGAGTTCATGTCCTAAGTAGCAAAATAGTGAAGTGTCTTATTGACGCCCACATCAGTAAATCAAGTCTTTCAAAACACTTCTAATCCAATCATTATCTTTCAAGAAAATTCATAAAGTAGTAATGAGACCATGCCAAGGACTTGTTATGTGGATCTTCATATTTTTTTCTTCCTTCTTCAAGGATCATTGAGTGTTTATTTTACAAGTGCTTGCACAACTTTTGAGAGTACCAATACTTTTGCCCCTATATTGACACGTATGCCACTCATGTCGTCAACTCATAGCCGAAATCCAGGGTTATAACATAGATTGTTCATAGGCTAGAGGAGTTGTGGCATCCAAAGGTGTTCATGAGAAACATAGAACTTTTTTACCTAGTACCACGGTTTCATCCACAAGGTTAGCTTTGGCATGCATCACAATTATCGCTACACTTCATTTCAATCAAACAACTCCTTTCAAGAGTGTCGTCAAGTCTATCAAAACATCTATGGGGTTAAGTATCTTTAAGGGTAAACACTCAAGATAATCATTCATCAAACATGTCATAAATTCTACACTTTTTCTTGTTGTACTTGTTTGGCAATATTACTTCCAAGGCAAGACTCGGTTAGCTAAAAGAACTAGAGCAAAGGCTTCCGCAACTAATCATCCATACCAATAAAAATCTTTACTCTAACTACTTTGAATTACTCCCACTAGCATGGCATCTTAGCAAATCAACCAACTAAAATAAACAGCTCAATTTTCAAAAGTGGGAGACAAAGGACATACCTCTCACGAGTGACTTCACAATGCTCTTCTTATAGAGGTGTGTTCCTTCAGAACTCAAGTCCAATTATTCCCATAATAATATTAAAGCAAAGGGGCAAAGTGTGAATCCACGCTCACGAAAAAAGGGAAAAAGGGAAAATCTTTTTGTATTTTTGAGGATATGGATTAAAGAATAGAAAAGAACTTGCAACCAAGCAGGAAATTAAGAAAATAAAAATACGAAAAACAAAAGAAAACTAAAAACGAAAGCAAAGGAAAAAAGCAAAGTGTTGGAACAAACCAACACGAGTGTTTCAAAGCTCTCAAGGAGCTGGAGTACAACCTCATTATTACACAAATAAAATTGCCGGGGGAACACATCCCCAAGGTCAGGCTTTTGCAAGCCCTTTTGTTGCTCATTATGGTGATGGTGGATAATCCCCCACGTTCCATTGGCTGCTCCAATCATGGAACTGGGTGGCATGGTTGGCAGTAGCATCTCGAAGGTTGATGGAGATGTTGTTCATGTTTTGTATATTTCCTTCGAGAGCATAGATATCTTCATAGGTGGTGTAGTAGTTTGGTGGCTGCACATCTTGTTCGGGTCCTTCTGAAGGAGATATGCCCTAGAGGCAAATAATAGATGGGTTTTATTGTCATATCTCAATTAGTTCGTAATTGTTTCATATTGTACTATAACTATATCAAATGGAAACATTGGTACAGGTGTGGTATGAAACAAACCAAGTCCCTAGTAGCCTCTATTCATACTAGTTTGTTGGGCAACCGATGATCAAGGTTTCATGATCATGGAGCACTTATGCCAATTGTCAATGAGGTCATATCATTGATGAATGATGTGATGGACATTACCCAAAGATTGCGACACGACCAAGTTACACAGTTCATTGTTGCAATAGCTAGAAACATAGTCTGCTTCTCCTTAGACCATGAGATCATATTACTCACTCTCTCTCGAGGCTGCCTTAACTGCATGAAACGTCGTTAAATGGTGAGCATAAAGGTGTACATTAGGTATTCCAGAAGAACAGTTGATGACAGGTGACTCAACACCGGGATTTGTTCACCCACGTGACAGGTATGATACATACGGCCAACTTGGTGAGATTATATCCATAATGTTGCAACATGTGACTAGGTCACGGGGATGTAATATCACGATAACAAGTAAAATAGAACTTGTTGGTAATGAGATTGAACAAGGTATGTGATACCAATAATAGGATCTCGGACAAGTCATATCGAAGAACAAAGGGAATTGTACTTGATGTTTTATAATTCAAATGACAATGTCATCGTGGAATGCTCATGGGTCATTATGGGCATCGTGGTCCCGCTATTGATCATTGATGGAGATCATGTTTATGCCATTCCCTATCCGTGGGGAAATACACTTAAGGGTGAGCTAGAGATCCTCTGTAAGTTGGAATCACCATATGAAAGATAAAAGGAAATAAGAAAAGTTTTGTGAGAGAACCGGAATCATTCCGGAAAGTTCTGAAGTTGTTCGGAGGAAATCGAAAGGTGTTTCAGGTCAAATCAATTTTTGTAATATGTATTTACATATTAATTAATGTAATTAATATTAAATATAATATTAAAATATAATTTGAAAGGGTTTTCCACTAATAGGCCAAATTCCTAGGAAAAAGGGCCCATGAGGGAAAACTGCTAGAGGGAAGGGCCAAAGGGGGCCAAGCCCAGCCACCACATGGGGCCCACCTGGCCAGCCTTGGGCTGTGCGCGGGGTGGGGCTCCCCCTGGCCGGCTATCCCATGGAGTCCTAGAGGCGCATGGTGCTACCCACTCTTTCTCCCTTGTTTAGTCCCACATGGGAAACCCAAAGGAGAGAGCACACCTTCCTCCACCTATATAATTAGGTGCTCATGGGTGGGAATAGACACACCAATTGAGATGTTCTCTAAGGCATTTTCCCTAGAGAATTCATCCCTCTCTCTCTCTCTCTAGTTGTCTCCTTGTGTTGGCATAGTCCAAAGAAAGGACTGTACATGCAAGATATGGCGCACCTGCAGCATGCCATTGCGCTACAGGGATTCCAATCCGGAGATCTACCTCCGCACTCCTGGCAGTGATCAAGGGGGTCGGAGGTCGTCATCATACACCGGATATGTAAGAAACCTCGAGGGTTCCTTCCAAGAGTGGCATCAATGTCGTGAACCAGAACTGCTACACGATGAAGATGGAGCAAGGGTGACCTGCGAGGAGCTTTGCGACCTTGAGGTCAGCTACAAGTTCGACTACTTCAACTACGTTCCTCTCGAAACATTAACCACATACGGTCTACAAGGGTATGTATTCTATACGCTCCGGTCATTACTGCATGACTACATAGATAGATCTTGGGCAGTTAGGGTGTTCCAACGTAGGAATTTTTTTCTGCTACGGAACCCTTTAGTGGTATCAGAGCCGATCTATGCGTAGGAGTGTTGTATGGCCAGTATGCACAAGTTTTGTGCGGGCATTTATTCTCGAGTTGGTACCCTCTAACATGTACTTGTTTATATCGTAGTATTGTTTGATGAAGTGGCCCGGACCGAGACTGGTTCCATGCTCGACATACGGCTTGTCCCGTACAAGTGGCTAGCGGGTGTCTATCTCTCATTCAATAGTTGATATAGCATTTACAATGGAGGGCCTCGAAAGGGGTGTTGTAGAGAAAACTATTGGATCCATTTTATGGTTGGAAAGTTCGTAGATTAGAAACGGTTATATTACGAAAGCCCTAACAACCACGTAAAACTTGCAAAAGGTAAGGTAGAAGCGTCTAACTTTGTTTTGCAGGAGGGCTTGTGTTATAATATGGTATTGGTCATTATGAAGGTAAAGTAGTTTACTTTTCTATTACTAAGTAGTATAGTAATAATCATCATTCCGATGGACGAGCTGCTGGTGGCGTCGTGGACTTGGCGTTAAACCGGGGGCAAGATGGAGATCATGCCAGAGCGCTTGATGGAGACCAAGGCGCAAGAAGAAGGACCATATCATATCACAATGTACATATGATGTTGATACCTATTATTCATCTTATTCTGTGCTAGTATTAGATACTCAACGGTAGCATGTTTGATAAGATGATCCCCAAATAATTCCAATGATAGTGTTCTCCCTTATGTGTGCAAACACCAAGAAAGTTCGCCGTTATGAAGCCGCCTGATACGTTGCTAACGTATCTATAATTTTTGATGTTCCATGCTTGGTTTTTATCTACTTTCTTATGTTTTGTCCATACTTTGGAGTACTTTTTATACACTTTCTTGGACTAACCTATTAACAAGATGCCACGGTGCCAGCTGCCTGTTTTCTGCTATTTTTGGTTCCAGGAAAGTCAGAAAATGAATATTCTCGGAATTGGACGGGACAAAATCCAAAGTCAGTATTTCACCGAGGGGGACACGGAGCCAGAATACGAGACAGAGAGGGGCCAGAGGGCCGCCACACCACCTGGCCACGCGGCCAGGCCTGGCCCGCGCCAGGGGGTGGTGTGGCCGCCTAGGGAACCCCCTCGGCCTCCGCTTTCGCCTATAAGATGCCTCCAATACAGAAACCCTAAGTACCTGATCAAAATTCCACGAAAGAGTCTGTAGCCGCCGTCATCTCCATCCCTAGATCGGTAGGGATCTGAAGCTCTTCCCAGCACCCTGTCGAAGGGGAGAATTCACCCTGGAGGCCTTCTTCATCACCATGCAAGCCTCCTGAAAGGGCATGTATGTCCCATGTGTGGTTTTGGTAATTAATGAAAATCCCTATGGACTAATGTGCAAATTGAGTTTCACTTGTAGGTTTGTCCATTGGCATCGCTTGGACCATGTGTTGGTTTCAAGGATGAAAAATAAGAAGCAATGTCCAAAGGCTTTGTGCCTATTGGAATCTAGTAGAAGAAGAAGATCAAGTATGTCTTGAAGAAGAAGGAGAAGAAGAAGATGGACTACCTCATGGCTATCTTCAAGACATCATCAAGAAATGAAGGGCAAGCTCAAGCTCAAGGTGCGCCATCACTAGAAGATCTCATGCTTGGAGCTTGCCATCCTCGCCGTTCATGGAGGGATGAAGACAAGGTCAAAGAAGAGGTTTCCCCATGGAGTATGGGGGAGCCATTCACAAGTCCTCATCAAGCAAGAATAAGCAAGAGCAATCAAGAAAGGTGACAAGATCATCTACATCAAGCTCAAGTGGGATGCTCAAGGCAAAGGTATGATCTTGATAGGGTTTAAATTGTACCGGTCTCTTGTAGTGTTGGGAGACCGGGTTTAGGATAGATAGTCGTACTATCAAGAGGGGCTCTCGAGTGGGTGACTCATTCGTATCTTTCGGAGAGAGCTCAAACCTTTGCATACATAGCATCATCTTTCTTGGTTGTTGTTTGGTTCTTGTCCATGTGTGCATCTAGAGCTTGTGGTTATCTTCATAACAAGCTCTAGTTCATCAAAAATGGATTTCCCTTGCATATCTTATTGCGTTTTTAATCTTGCGGGTTTTCTGGCTCCACACCTTGGGAGGTATCTCACATATATATTCATGGTATTTTTTCCCTTGGTGCTACCCAATATTTGGATTCTACACATTGTTATCTTTCCAACAAAATTGGTTTCATCTCATTTGGAGTTCGGATGCAAAAGTTGTGGCATTTCTAGTTCTGGAGTTTTTGCCTGGCCGGTAGTTCCGGCGGGCCACCGGTAGTACCGCTAGGGCAGTTTTCCTCCGGTAGTACCGGTGTTAATTCTGGCCCAACTTCCGGTAAACCAAATTTTGGTTCAGTACTCTCTCTGCCTGGTTTGCGCTATTTGACGGTA
The DNA here is from genome assembly GCA_916181665.1 of Avena sativa. Taxonomy (NCBI): domain Eukaryota; kingdom Viridiplantae; phylum Streptophyta; class Magnoliopsida; order Poales; family Poaceae; genus Avena; species Avena sativa. Next base: position 447,909,408 of record OV702295.1, on the reverse strand, counting down.
CTTCAGTCAGAATCTTGGGTGGAACTACCGGCCGTACTTGTTTTTGTGTTTTTTCGCATCGCGTTTTGTGACCGTTAGCCGGGTGCCACCGGTAGTACCGTCCATCCATCGGTACTACCGATCAGGGTCGTAAAATGGCCCAACGGCCAGATCTGGGAGCCCTTTAAAAGGGGCTCCTCATCCCCTTCGTGGGGTTAGCTCTTTTGGACAGTTTTTCACTCTCTCTCTCTCCTCCATTGTTGACCTTGAAGAGCTTGTCCTATCCCCTTCCCCCTCCTATGATTCTTGCATCTTTTTGAGGGATTTGAGAGAGGAGATCTAGATCTACAAGCCCCACCAAACCACATCCCTTCTTTGTGAAGGAATCCTTGGGATCTAGATCTTGGAGAGTTTAGTGTTCTCCTCTTGTGTTCTTCCTCCCTTATTCCCCTAATAGCTTGTGTAGCTTTGGTGGAATTTGAGAGTGAAGGACTTGCCTCTTGCATTTGGTGCATAGGTTTGAGTTCTCCTCGGAGATTCGGCGAGTTCAAGCCCTTGGGCTTGTTTCTCTTGGGTTCTTGGAAACCTAGACGGTTGTGTGGTTGGTTTGTTGACCTTTTGTGGTCTTGTAGCCTTTTGTGGCCTTGTTGCCTTTTGTGGCTTTGTAGCCTTTGTGGCATTGTTGTTGGGAGCCTCCAATTGAGTTGTGGAGATTGCCCCAACCTTGTACAGGTTCGGTGACCGCCCTCAAGTGTCCCATAGTGGAACGTGAGTAGGCCTTTGTGGCGGGCCTTTTGTGGCGTCGATGAGTTGCGTGCCTTCGCATCTTGGGATGAGGCCTTGTGTGGCGTTGGGTGAGCATCGAGCCACCACACCTCGAGGTGAGCCACTTGTGGCGTTCTAAGTACATTGCGCCCCCGCACCTCTCCAACAGAGACGTAGCTTCTTTGGAAGTGAACTTCAGGAAACAAATCATCATCTCCACGTCCATCAGTTATCTCTGAACCGAGCCCTTTACTTATGCAATTTACATTGTGATAGCCATCATGCTTGAAGTATTATATCTTGCTATCACCTTGTTGCTTGTCTTGCTTAGCATAGGTTGTTGGTGCACTTAGTGAACCTAGTGGATATAGGTTTTGGCTTGATAAATTAAACTTTAAGTTTCATTCCGCATTTATTAGAGCCAAAACCGTAATAATTTTAAAACGCCTATTCACCCCCCCCCCCTCTAGGCGAGGTCCATTTTCCTTTCACCTCCGATGTGATGCGTGAGTAGTTCATCTTGGACTACGGGTCCATGTAGTAGCTAGATGGTTGGTTCTTATCCTTTATGCTACCATGTTTAGATCTTGTGAGCTCTGTTCATGATCAAGATCATCTATTTGTAACCCTACATATTGTGTTTGCGAGGATCCGATGGATATTGAGATGCTATTTCAGATTGATTATTGATTCTATCATGTATTTGTTATTTGTGATCTTCCATGCTCTCCGTTGTTAGTAGATATCTTGGCGGAGTAGATGCTAGCGACTCCAAGAGGGAGTATTTATGCTCGATGGTGGGTTCGTGCCTCTAGTAATCTGGGGAAGTGATAGAAATCTCTAAGGTACTAGATGTGTTGTTGCTACTAGGGAGAAAACAGCAATCCTTTGTTCATAGAACAATTGTATTGTTTACTTTACACGCAATGCGTAATGCAATTATCTGTTGCTTGCAACTTAATACTAGAGGGGGTTCGGATGATAACCTGAAGGTGGATTATTAGTCATAGATGTAGTTGGATTACGATCTATGTATAATGTTGTAATGCCCATTCAAATCTCATAGGAGTCAAGATGATTAGTATATGCATGTATGCTTTCTCGATGTTTGTCAATTGCCTTGCTGTAATTTGTTCACCCAACATGTCATCCATCTTAAGGAGAAACACCACTAGTGAACTATGGACCCCGGTCCTTTCTTTTACCATCAATCTACAATTGTTTACTGTTTTGTGTTTACTTTCTGCAAGCTTTTACTTTCCTCCACACAATACGTTTAATCCTTTGTTTTCAGAAAAACCGGTGAGATTGACAACCTCACTGTAAGTTGGGGGCAAAGTTCTGTGGTTGTGTTATGCAGGACTCCGAGTTGGCAACAACACCTGGGAGGTGTTTCCTTGCTCCTACTGGTTCGATAACCTTGGTTTCATAACTGAGGGAAAACTTGCTGCTATGCTCATCATACCTTCCTCTTGGGGTTCCCCAACGAGCTCGACGTGTTGAGCTAATAATCAGGCTTTTTCTGGCGCCGTTGCTGGGGAGTCAAGGACATCTTCACAAGGGGAGTCCCTCAACCAATATCTTTACTTTGTTTTATTTGTTTTGCTTAGTTTATTTTTTGCTTTGTTTGATTGTTTCTTTATCAAAAATACAAAAAAAATTAGTTTTACTAGTTTGCTTTGTTTGCTTGTTTTATTTGTTTGCTTGTTTCTTTATTAAAAACACAAAAAAATGACTTCATGCCTACTCTTGAAAACACTAAGTTGTGTGACTTCACTAGCACCAACAACAATGATTTCATGTGCACACCTATTGCTCCACCTGTTCCTGAAGCTACTTTCTTTGAAATAAAACCTGCTTTACTCAATCTTGTTATGAGAGAACAATTTACTGGTATTGGTAATGAAGATGCTGCTGCTCATCTAAATAACTTTTTTGAACTTTGTGAGATGCAAAAGCATAGGGATATAGATGGAGATATTATTAAGCTCAAATTGTTTCCTTTCTCTTTGAGAGGAAAAGCTAAAGAATGGTTGCAATCCCTAACTAGAAATAGTATTGATTCTTGGACTAAATGCAAAGATGCTTTCATTGGAAAATACTATCCTCTTGCTAGGATCATATCTATGAGAAGTGAAATAATGAAATTTAAACAATCTGATAATGAACATGTTTCTCAAGCTTGGGAAAGAATGAAATCTTTGGTAAAGAATTGTCCCACTCATGGACTGACTACTTGGATGATTATCCAAACCTTTTATGTAGGATTGAACTATTCTTCAAGAAATCTACTGGATTCTGCTGCTGGAGGTACCTTTATGACCATTACTTTGGGTGCTGCAACAAAGCTTCTGGATAATATGATGGTTAACTATTCTGAATGGCATACTGAACGAGCTCCACAAGGTAAGAAGGTAAATTTTGTTGAAGAGAACTCTTCCTTGAGTGATAAAATTGATGTTATTATGTCTATGCTTGTTAATGGGAAATCTCATATTGATCCAAATCATGTTCCTTTAGCCTCTTTGGTTGCTCAAGAAGAGAAAGTTGATGTGAACTTTATAAGAAATAATAATTTTAGCAACAATGCCTACAAGAATAATTTTGGTAATAATAACTATAGGCCATATCCTCCCAATAATGGTAATGCTTATGGAAATTCCTACAACAATAATAGGAGTGCTCCCTCTAAACTTGAAGTTACGCTTAAAGATTTTATTAGTAAACAAACTGCTTTCAATAAAAATATTGAGGAAAAACTCTCTAATGCTGAAAGAAATATAGCATCATTGGATGAAGCACAATCTTCTTTGAATAAAATGGCTGCTAAACCTGAAACTATTGATAATCCCTTTGTTGTTACTAATGCCATACAAGTTATAATTGATGAGAATGTTAGACTATTAGCTGAATTGCATGCTAAGTGGGAAAGAGAAGATGATTGCTAGAAATATTAGTGTTTCTACTATCACTACCACTAGTGTTGAAGATAGTAATAGCTCTACTAGTTTAGATGATAATTATTTTTTTGATCTTGATGGTTGCAATATCTCTGAAGTAATTAAGTTCCTACAAAAGCTTGCTAAAAGTCTTAATGCTAGTGCTATGAATATGGCCTTTACAAAACACATTACTGATGCTCTCATAAAAATTAAAGAAGAAAAGATGAAACATAAAGCTTCTATTGCTATGAAACTAGAAGATGGTTGGGAACCCATCATTAATATGAAAGTGAATGATTTAGATCTTAAGGCTTTATGTGATCTTGATAGTAGTGTTTCTATTATGCCTAGAAAGATTTATGTGAAGGAAATATGACCTGAGAGGCAATAATAAAGTTGTTATTATGTATTCCTTGTATATGATAGATGTTTATTTTGCATGCTATAATTGTATTGATAGGAAACATCAATACATGTGTGTTTAATGAACAAAAGGGGTTCCTAGTTATGCCTCTCTTATAGACTAGCTTGTTGATTAACAAGATGATCAAGGTTTCCTGATCATGGACATTGGATGTTGTTAATAACAAGGTCATAGCATTTATGAAATGATGTGATGAACATTCATCCGAAGTATAGCATTACGATCAAGTCATTATGTTTATATTGCTATAACATCATACAAAGTAGTCTTAGTCCTTAGACCATGAGATCATGTTAATTGCTAACACCGGAAGAGTATCTTGATAACATCAAACGTCACACCGTAACAGGGTGACCATAAAGTTGGGTTCAGTGCTATGAAGGTGTTATGTTGAGTCTCATGGATCAAGAGTGGAATCTGTCAATCCCGATGACGGATAGATATACTCTGGGCCCTCTCGGTGATATCACATTAAGATAGCTTGCAAGCAAGTGATGTGATCACTAGAATGTTATATCACGGGAACGAGAAAAGAGTGCATGTCGGTAACAAGATCAAACTAGGTATTTGGATACCGATAATCGAATCTCGGACATGTATTATATCATGAGACAAAGGGATTAAATTTCTGACGTTAAAGGTTCTCACGATCACAGAAGTCATCGTTGAATATGCAGGAGTCAGTATGGATCTCCAGGTCCCGCTTCTGATTATTGATCTGAGAGGAGTCTCAATCACGTCTGCATTATTCGCGAACCGTAGGGTGACACACTTAAGGGTTGCCGTACACCATTTAGGAGCACATATGTTCCAGACAAAAGGTTTGCAAAGCGCAGGAAATGTTTCGATAGAAACCGGAATTGTTTCGGGTGAAATTGCAGAAAGTGGTTCTGCATGTGATATTGAAATGTTCCAAGGGGTTTTATGTGAATGTTTGTTAATTAAAGTAATTAACAAAATTCTTAATAAAATAAATAAAAGAGTTTTATTAATTGAGAGTTGCATTTAATTTGGTGGAAATTAAATACATGTGAGTGGGATTTTGGGTGGAGGCCATGTTTCTGTGAGTGGAGGTTCACCACATGAATGAAGGAGGGGAGGAGTCCCCCCCTCATGCGCCGGCTATGGGAGGGGAGGGGTCTCCCTCCCTCCTATATAAAGCCTCCCTCTCCCCTCTCACAAACCACACCTCCTCGTGAAGGATCTCTCTCCCCCTCTAGATATTCCCCCATGGTCTCGGATTAGCGAGATACATGTTCCCGGTGGCCTTGCGTCTAGAAGGAGTTGCTGCTTCTGCTGATTCGCTGGAGCGAGGAGGTGGAGGTTGTCCGGTGGCTTGAACGTGTGTGCAAGGACGGATCCGCTGCTGATTTGCGGCGCTCGGACTTCCACACGATCTTGAGATCGGCAAGCGTACGACTACATCAACCACGAGTTCCTACTCGTTAACAAAACTCGTTGTCTTCAAGGGTAAGTTCTCCATGGATGTATGTCCACCCGTTGCTCTGTATCTGGTAGATAGATCTTGGTGTATGGTTCTCATCATAGGAAAATTTTTGTTTTCTATGCTGCGGACCCAACAGTGGTATCAGAGCCTGATCTATGCGTAGGTGCTTTGCACGGGTAGTACACATATGTTTATATGTGGGCGATGATGATCATGTTATTGCATCTTCTATGTACTTTAGATATTGGTGGCATAGTGGGATGAAGCGGCCCGGACCAACCTTACATGTCATCGTACATGAGACCGGTTCCACGACTGACATGCAACTAGTTTTGCATAAGTGGCTAGCGGGTGTCTGTCTCTCCTACTATAGTCAATATCTGATTTACAACGAGTTGCTAATAACTTGGTTATCCTCGTTGTGGTTCATGTTTGTAGGTAAGACCGGTTCTATCTCCGAAAGCCCTAAGCCACGTAAAACTTGCAATTGATAAATTAGAGGCATCTAGTTTAGATCGTTGTTGGGCTAGTGTCTTGATATGGTATTGTTGTAAGTACATGTATGATAGATACTCTTACAACTCACTTAACGTGTAAGTTCCATAGACCTTGGCCTTACACAAAAAGGAATGATAGAGATCATACCACGATGCAAATGATAGAGATCAAATGCATGGACCATATCACCTCACTTCACACATTAGATGTTAGCATCTTATATTGCTAGTTTGGCGCTTTTGGTAGCATTATAAGATGATCCCTCATTTAGATATCAAGATAAAGTGTGTTCTTCCTTAAGTATGCACCGTTTTGTGGATCGTGTTTTGAGGCATCACGTGATGATCGGGTGTTCTCGACTCTACGCTTTCATACAACAAGTGTAAGACAGTTTTACACACGTGAATACTAAGGTTCTTACTTGACGAGCCTAGCATGTACAGACATGGCCTCAGAACACGGACCGAAAGGTTAAGCATGAGTCATATAGTTGATATGATGCCCATATAGATGCTCGCCTTTGAAGCTACACCGACTCACGTGATGATCGGACTTGGTGTAGTGGATTTGGTTCATGTAATCACCAAAAGGACACGAGGGATGTCGTTTTTGAGTGGGAGTTCATTAGTAATTTGGATTAGTTGAACTCAATCTATCATAAACTTAGTCTAAATATATTTTACAAATTCTGTTGTAGATGGCACCACCTGCTTTTAATTTCAATATGTTCATGGAGAAAGAAAAGCTTGCTGCGAATGGTAGCAACTTCACCAACTGGGCTATGAATTTGAGGATTCTCCTCACTGCTGCACAAAAGCAATATGTGCTAGAGGCGCCGCTAGCCCCCCCACCAGCTCGTGATGCCCCTGACGAGGAAAAGAACGTCTATATAACTCGTCAGGAGGACCACAACTTAGTTCATTGCGGCATACTGTATGGGCTAGAGCCAGAACTTCGAAAACGTTTCGAAAATGGCAATGCCTTTGATACCATGGGAGAATTGAAAATGATTTTTGATACCCATGCTGCCGTAGAGAGTTATAATGCTTCTGAAAAGTTCTTTAGCTGCATGATGGAAGAGAACAGCTCCGTTAGTGAGCACGTACTCAAAATGTCTGGGTACACCGATAAGCTTGTGTCCTTGGGAATAACGATTCCCATTGACTTAGGCATACATCGTGTTCTCCAATCTCTGCCACCTAGCTACAAGATCTTCGTGATGAACTATAATATGCAGGGCATGAAGAAGTCTCTTCCCGAGCTTCTGTCAATGCTTAAGACTGCAGAAGTAGAGATTAGGAAAGAACATCAAGTGTTGATGATCAATAAGACCACCGGTTTCAAGAAGGACAAGAAAGGAAAGCAGAAGGGAAAGAAGGGCGGCAAATCTGTTGCTGCGCCTGAAAAGAAACCCCGAGCTGGCCCTAAGTCTGACACCGAGTGCTACTATTGCAAGGGGACTGGCCATTGGAAGCGCAACTGCCCCAAGTATTTGGCGAACAAGAAGGCCGGCAAGGCAAACAAAGGTATATGTGATATACATGTTATTGATGTGTACTTGACTAGTACTCGCAGTAGCACCTGGGTATTTGATACAGGATTGGTTGCTAATATATGTAACTCGGTTCAGGGGCTGCGGAACAAGCAACAACTAGCAAGGGATGAGGTCACGATGCGGGTCGGCAATGGATCAAGAGTTGATGTGATCGCCGTCGGAACGCTGGCTCTCCATATGCCGTCGGGATTAGTTATAAACATGAATAATTGTTATTTGGTGTCTGCACTGAGCATGAACATTGTATCCGGATCGTGTTTGATGCAAAGTGGTTATTCGTTTAAGTCTGAAAACAATGGTTGTTCGATTTATATGAATAATATCTTTTATGGTCATGCACCTATGTTGAATGGTTTATTTCTGTTGGATCTCGTAGTAGTTTTACGCATATTCATAATGTTGATGCTAAAAGGATTAAACTTGATATTGATATATCTGCATATATGTGGCACTGCCGTCTACGTCATATTGGCGTTAAACGCATGAAGAAACTCCATTCTGATGGACTTTTGGAATCACTTGATTTTGAATCATTTGATACATGTGAGCCATGCCTTATGGGCAAGATGACTAGAACGCCGTTTTCCGGTTCAATAGAACGGGCGACAGATTTATTGGAAATCATACATACTTACCAATGAGTGTGTCGGCGCGAGGTGGATATCGTTATTTTGTTACTTTCACGGATGATTTGAGTAGATATGGGTATATCTATTTGATGAAACATAAGTCTGAAACCTTTGAAAAGTTCAAAGAATTTCAGAATGAAGTGGAAAATCATCATAACAGAAAGATCAAATTTCTGCGGTCCGACCGTGGAGGAGAGTATCTTAGTTACGAGTTTAGCACACATATGAAAGACTGTGGAATAGTTTCACAACTCACGCCTGCCGAAACACCACAACGTAATGGTGTGTCAGAACGTCGTAATCGTACTTTATTGGATATGGTTCGATCTATGATGACTCTGACTGACTTGCCACTGTCATTTTGGGGTTATGCACTGGAAACCGCTGCATTCACTTTAAATAGGGCACCATCTAAATCCGTTGAAAAGACACCGTATGAATTATGGTTTGGAAACAAACCTAAGCTATCATTTCTTAAAGTTTGGGGATGCGATGTTTATGTGAAGAAACTTCAACCGGATAAACTTGAACCCAAAGCGGAAAAATGCGTCTTCATAGGATACCCTAAGGAAACGATTGGGTATACCTTCTATCACAGATTTGAGGGCAAGGTCTTTGTTGCCAAGAATGGATCCTTTCTTGAGAAGGAGTTTCTCGTGAAAGGTGTGAGTAGTCGGAAGGTAGAACTCGAAGAGGTTATTGAACCTTCTCTTCATGAAATGCCAATAGCGCAGCACCGGAAGTTGTTTCAGAGTTGACTTCACCTAATGAAGAGAGAGCTAATGATATTGATCATGAAACTCCGAAAGAGGACACTACCGAACCTCGCAGGTCAAGCAGGACACGTGCAGCTCCTGAAATGTACGGCAATCCTGTTATGAATTTCATGATTGATGAAATAGATGACCCTGCGACATATGAAGAAGCGATGATGAGCCCTGATTCCAACAAATGGCTAGAAGCCATGAAATCCGAGATGGAATCCATGTATGAAAACTAGGTTGGGACCTTGGTGGAGTTACCTCACGATCGAAAGGCCGTTGAGAATAAATGGATTTTCAAAAGAAAAACAGATGTTGATGGTAATGTAACCATCTATAAGGCTCGACTTGTCGCAAAGGGGTTTCGACAAATTCAAGGAGTTGACTATGATGAGACATTCTCTCCCATAGCGATGCTTAAGTCGGTTAGGATTATGTTAGCAATTGCTGCATATTTCGATTATGAAATATGGCAGATGGATGTCAAAACTGTGTTCCTCAATGGTAATATTGAAGAAGAGTTGTATATGATACAACCTAAGGGTTTTGTCGATCCTAAGGATGTTGATAAGGTGTGCAAACTTCATCGGTCCATCTATGGACTGAAGCAAGCATCCCGGAGTTGGAATCTCCGCTTTGATGAGGTGATCAAAGAGTTTGGATTTGTCCAAACTTATGGAGAGGCTTGTATTTACAAGAAAGTGAGTGGGAGCAATGTGGCATTTCTGATATTATATGTGGATGACATATTATTGATTGGAAATGATATAGATCTTTTAAATAGTGTTAAAAGTTATCTAAACAGCAAATTTTCGATGAAGGACCTTGGTGAAGCTTCATATATATTAGGCGTTAAAATCTATAGAGATAGATCAAGACGCCTAATTGGGCTATCGCAGAGTACATACCTTGATAAGATATTAAAGAAGTTTAATATGGACGGAAGTAAGAAGGGGTACTTACCTATGTTGCAAGGCAAGACATTGAGTAAGACTCAAAGTCCGGCTACGGCGGAAGAAAGAGAGATAATGGATAAGATCCCCTATGCCTCAGCCATAGGCTCTATAATGTATGCCATGCTATGTACAAGACCGGATGTGGCACATGCTATTAGTTTGAATAGTAGGTACCAATCTGATCCAGGTTCGGAACACTGGATAGCGGTCAAGAATATCCTTAAGTACTTGAGAAGAACTAAAGATATGTTTCTTGTATACGGAGGTGAAGAAGAGCTAGTCGCTAAGTGTTATGTCGATGCTAGCTTTGACACTGATCCGGATGACTCTAAGTCTCAATCCGGATACGTATTTATCTTGAACGGAGCAGCAGTTAGTTGGAGGAGCTCCAAACAACCTGTGGTGGCTGGATCAACGACGGAGGCGGAATATGTTGCTGCTTCAGAAGCAGCGCAGGAAGCGGTTTGGATGAAGGAGTTCATAACGGAACTAGGTGTGGTTCCTAGTGCGTTGGACCCAATGGTGATCTATTGTGACAATAATGGATCCATAGCCAACGCCAAGGAACCAAGGTCTCACAAGAATTCCAAGCATATTAAGCGCCGGTTTCACTCCATCCGCGAGCATGTCAAGGATGGAGATATAAAGATTTGTAAAGTGCACACAGACCTGAATGTAGCAGATCCGTGGACTAAAGTACTCCCTAGGGAAAAACATGATCAACACCAGAACTCCATGGGTGTTAGATTTATCACTATATAAACTAGATTATTGTCTCTAGTGCAAGTGGGAGACTGAAGGAAATATGCCCTGAGAGGCAATAATAAAGTTGTTATTATGTATTCCTTGTATATGATAGATGTTTATTTTGCATGCTATAATTGTATTGATAGGAAACATCAATACATGTGTGTTTAATGAACAAAAGGGGTTCCTAGTTATGCCTCTCTTATAGACTAGCTTGTTGATTAACAAGATGATCAAGGTTTCCTGATCATGGACATTGGATGTTGTTAATAACAAGGTCACAGCATTTGTGAAATGATGTGATGAACATTCATCCGAAGTATAGCATTACGATCAAGTCATTATGTTTATATTGCTATAACATCATACAAAGTAGTCTTAGTCCTTAGACCATGAGATCATGTTAATTGCTAACACCGGAAGAGTATCTTGATAACATCAAACGTCACACCGTAACAGGGTGACCATAAAGGTGGGTTCAGTGCTATGAAGGTGTTATGTTGAGGCTCATGGATCAAGAGTGGAATTTGTCAATACCGATGATGGATAGATATACGCTGGGCCCTCTCGGTGATATCACATTAAGATAGCTTGCAAGCAAGTGATGTGATCACTAGAATGTTATATCACGGGAACGAGAAAAGAGTGCATGTCGGTAACGAGATCAAACTAGGTATTTGGATACCGATGATCGAATCTCGGACATGTATTATATCATGATACAAACAGATTAAATTGCTGACGTTAAAGGTTCTCACGATCACAGAAGTCATCGTTGAATATGCAGGAGTCGGTATGGATCTCTAGGTCCCGCTTCTGATTATTGATCTGAGAGGAGTCTCAATCATGTTTGCATTATTCGCGAACCATAGGGTGACACACTTAAGGGTTGTCGGACACCATTTAGGAGCACATATGTTCCAGACAAAAGGTTTGCAAAGCGCAGGAAATGTTTCGATAGAAACAGGAATTGTTTCGATAGAAACCGGAATTGTTTCGGGTGAAATTGCAGAAAGTGGTTCTGCATGTGATATTGAAATGTTGCAAGGGGTTTTATGTGAATGTTTGTTAACTAAAGTAATTAACAAAATTCTGAATAAAATAAATAAAAGAGTTTTATTAATTGAGAGTTGCATTTAATTTGGTGGAAATTAAATACATGTGAGTGGGATTTTGGGTGGAGGCCATGTTTATGTGAGTGGAGGTTCACCACATGAATGAAGGAGGGGAGGAGTCCCCCCCCCTCATGCGCCGGCTATGGGAGGGGAGGGGTGTCCCTCCCTCCTATATAAAGCCCCCCTCTCCCCTCTAACAAACCACACCTCCTCGTGGAGGATCTCTCTCCCCCTCTAGATATTCCCCCATGGTCTCGGATTAGCGAGATACATGTTCCTGGTGGCCTTGCGTCTAGAAGGAGTTACTTCTTCCGCTGATTCGATGGAGCGAGGAGGTGGAGGTTGTCCGGTGGCTTGAACGTGTGTGCGAGGACGAATGCGCTGCTGATTTGCGGCGCTCGGACTTCCACACGATCTTGAGATCAGCAAGCGTACGACTACATCAACCACGAGTTCCTACTCGTTAACAAAACTCGTTGTCTTCGAGGGTAAGTTCTCCATGGATGTATGTCCACCCGTTGCTCTGTATCTAGTAGATAGATCTTGCCGTATAGTTCTCATCGTAGGAAAATTTTTGTTTTCTATGCTGCGGACCCAACATTATGATATGCTTGATTTGCCACCATTGGAAGATTGTTATTTGAATGTCCCACTTGATGATAATGCTAAAAAGAAACTCTTGGGAAGGATTAATGATGTTCTTATTATGGTTAACGATGCCTATGTCCCCATTGATTTCTATGTTTTGGATGTTGAATGCAATGATTCTTGTCCTATTACTTTGGGAAGACCTTTTCTTAGCTGTTGGTGCTATTATTGATATGAAAGAAGGCACCATTAAATATCAACTCCCACTCAAGAAAGGTATATAACACTTTCCTAAGAAGAGGGAGAAGATTCCTTTTGCCTCTCCTATGAAAACAAAATTTTCTTTTAATGCTTCTTCATTTGAGAACACTTGATTCTTTTTCTTGCTTCTTATGCCTAACTTAAAGGCGTTAAAGAAAAGTACTTATTGGGAGATAACCCAAAAGTTTTAGATGAGTCTTGGAAGTTATTACCTCTGTAATAATCTCTCCTTATCCTTTTTATTTGCTTTTTGTGCCAAGAGTAACCTCTAATGAGAGAGAAGTGATGCCTGGGAAAGTTGCTGTCCCGAAACAGATTTTTGTGCTTCACCATAAAAATTCGTGTAAAATCTCTGTACGTCGTTTTGGGGCGTGAAATTTTGTTCTTATGCCCCAGGTTGTTATCTAACTTTCGTTAGTTCAACACTTTTCGATTTGAGCAACTTAAGGTCTTCGAAAAAATTGGTTTCTACCTGCTGGTATGTTTTGACATATTTCTGCCAATATTTGCATTTGCTTCTTATTGGTTCCTTTTTGGGTTCTCTTTGGGGAATTGAGATTTTCAAGGGAAGTGCTACAGTAGCTTGTGTTTTAATGGAAGTTTTATTGGTGTTGAAACTGAACCCAAAGACTTATTATCTTGAGTGCACTAATGTTGCTAATAAAGATTGTGTGAAGTTTTGTATGAAGGAAAAAATTTCATGTGTATGGAGAGAATGATGTAATGAGATGAAGAATGGACTAAAGCTCAAGCTTGGGGATGCCAGCATGTCACCCCAAGAAATATCCAAGAAGTACAAGCTTCAAAGCTTGGGGATGCCCAAGGCATCCCCTTCTTCATCAATAAAAATCCCAGGTTTCTTCCAAACACTTCATTTTTATTGTTTCATGCATAGTTGTGTTGTTCTTGGAGCATCTTTGTTTTTGTTTTTGGTTTTTCGTTTGCTTGGTTTTCTTAGTTTGCTTGAATAAATTGGTTGGACCCCTCTTTCATACATTAGTTTTCAAATAGTTTGGTTTGGATTGGAAAAGAGTAGGAAAGTTCATGCTTAAGTGGTAAAGAGAGCTTGTTTTTGACTATGGCCTATGCTTTGTCATGCCATGCTTGATTTTGTTTTGGCTTTATGCTTAGTGATCTTTGCTGTAGCATGACATGTTATAAACAATTGAGATTGCTTAATGTGCCTTGGAAGAATCATGCGTTGCTTTAGCATATTAAAGCATAGTATTGTGGTATTCTCCTTTGATGCTTTATTTGGGTTGACTTGGCGCATGCTCACACCATGTTATGACTATCCCAAGTCACCATAGCCTTTATGATCCTTTAGATTTCGACTTGTAATATCACTTTATGCTTTAATTAATGATGTTTTGTCGCTTTGCATGATTATGGCCATTATTGCTCTCTTAGTTGGTCGCTCCGAGTCTTTTGCTAGCCTCCATAACCAAGTATGAGTTCCACTCATGCATCCAACTCCTAAAACAAAGTTATTCCAAAGGGTCCACCATACCTACCTATTAGCATTTGCTATTCCAAGTATATTCATGTTTTTATCTACCTTCCGAATTAAACTTGTTATGAGAAAACTAGATTAAAGCTCTCACGAACTTGATGGCACACTTTACTTTTCTTGCCCTTAATAAACTTGAACCATTGTGTCATATATGTTGTATATGCTTGCACTTATATGTTGGGGATTAGCAGAACCATGATGTCATGGGGAACGCTTTCAACATTGCACTTGTACTTTGTACCTAGTTGATATCATGCTCTTTTGTCTATGGATGTCGTCGGTGTGAAATGAAAGGGGAGCTTGTAAGTCCATGGAGTTATGTATGTGTGTTAGAGAAATGCCTGGGCCGCCGGTCTAATCCATGCCTAATCATGGTGGAAACCTGCAGCGTAACCATAATGAGCTGTCTATGAAGCATTCTTCTTATAAAAAAAGAGTCATATATTGAGAAAAAGAGAAAAAGAAAAAAAGATATGAGAAAAGAGGAAAGAGATTAAAAAAGCACCATTTTCCCATGGTAAATAAGAAGATTGCTGAGATGCTCGTTGTCTGCTTGCCTTGTCATTTTAATATGGGGATTCTTCCGTATCATCGGGAAAGGGGTACCCCGTTGGCGGTTCTCTACGATACACATGTACTTACTATGAAAAGAACTTACCGGTAACTAAACTTGAGTAGCATGAGGAGCACCCCTCGTATTCAAGGGACATGATATATCCAACTTATACTTTGTCAAGCATATACTCCATAGTTTCTTCACTTTAACCTTAATCACTTCAAGATGCTTATGATAGGGGCAATGAGAGCTGAAAGCTAATAAGTACCATAATTTTTGGAAGCTCTTTATGAAACTTGAATCCCTACTTCCTTCTATGAAGGCCTTTCTTTTACTTTTATGTTGAGTCACCACCTTCTATCTGTATGCACCTATTGAGAGAGTATAGTGGCCATTCTTAGTTCTATGTGCATTGTCCCAAGACTTGTTGATTGATGCATAACTTTGATATTGCTTGTTCTTAAACTATTTGTATCTAGTCACCCTTTATGAACTTTGAAGGTGTCCTATGCATTTGTTTGCTACTCTATGAGGGACAAGCTGAATGCCACTATGCTATGTTTTCTTTATGTGAAACAAACAAACGCCTTGCAAAGCATTGTTATTCATGAATCTTTTGTTTGTGCATTTTCATGTTACAACATAGTTGCTATGTCTTATTGTTAGAACTTTATCTTTCATGCTATGTTGAAGTATTATGATCCCAGCTATCAATGTTTTACAAATACTTTGATCAAGTTTATGATGGTGCATGTCACCTCAAAAATTATTCTTTCTTTTTATCACTTACCTACTCGAGGACGAGCAGGAGTTAAGCTTGGGGATGTTGATACGTTGCTAACATATCTATAATTTTTGATGTTCCATGCTTGGTTTTTATCTACTTTCTTATGTTTTGTCCACACTTTGGAGTACTTTTTATACACTCTCTTGGACTAACCTATTAACAAGATGACACCGTGCCAGCTGCCTATTTTCTGCTATTTTTGGTTCCAGGAAAGTCAGAAAATGAATATTCTCGGAATTGGACGGGACAAAAGCCAAAGTCAGTATTTCACCGAGGGGGACACGGAGCCAGAATACGAGATGGAGAGGGGCCAGAGGGCCGCCACACCACCTGGCCGCACGGCCAGGCCTGGCCCGTGCCAGGGGGTGGTGTAGCCACCTAGGGCACTCCCTCGGCCTCCGCTTTCGCCTATAAGATGCCTCCGATACAAAAACCCTAAGTACCCGATAAAAATTCCACGAAAGAGTCTATAGCCATCGTCATCTCCATCCCTAGACCGGGAGGGATCTGAAGCTCTTCCCGGCACCCTACTGGAGGGGAGAATTCACCCTGGAGGCCTTCTTCATCACCATGCAAGCCTCCAGTGTGATTTGTGAGTAGTTCATCCTTGGACTACGGGTCCATGTAGTAGCTAGATGGTTGGTTCTTCTCCTTTGCGCTACCATGTTTAGATCTTGTGAGCTCCGTTCATGATCAAGATCATCTATTTGTAATCCTACATGTTGTGTTTGTGGGGATCCGATGGATATTGAGATGCTATTTCAGATTGATTATTGATTCTATCATGTCTTTGTTATTTGTGATCTTGCATGCTCTCCGTTGTTAGTAGATATCTTGGCCGAGTAGATGCTAGAAACTCCAAGAGGGAGTATTTATGCTCGATAGTGGGTTCATGCCTCTAGTAATCTGGGGAAGTGATAGAAATCTCTAAGATACTAGATGTGTTGTTGCTACTAGGGAGAAAACAGCAATCCTTTGTTCATAGAACAATCGTATTGTTTACTTTACACGTAATGCGTAATGCAATTATCTGTTGTTTGCAACTTAATACTAGAGGGGGTTCGGATGATAACCTGAAGGTGGATTATTAGTCATAGATGTAGTTGGATTATGGTCTATGTATAATGCTGTAATGCCCAATCAAATCTCATAGGAGTCAAGATGATTAGTATATGCATGTATGCTTTCTCGATGTTTGTCAATTGCCCCGCTGTAATTTGTTCACCCAACATGTCATCTATCTTAAGGAGAACCACCACTAGTGAACTATGGACCCTGGTCCTTTCATTGACCATCAATCTACAACTGTTTATTGTTTGTGTTTACTTTCTGCAAGCTTTTACTTTCTTCCACACAATACGTTTAATCCTTTCTTTTCAGCAAAACCAGTGAGATTGACAACCTCACTGTAAGTTGGGGGCAAAGTTCTGTGGTTGTGTTGTGCAGGACTCCGAGTTGGCAACAACACCTGGGAGGTGTTTCCTTGCTCCTACTGGTTCGATAACCTTGGTTTCATAAGTGAGGGAAAACTTGCTGTTGTGCTCATCATACCTTCCTCTTGGGGTTCCCCAACGAGCTCGACGTGTTGAGCCAATA
The DNA here is from genome assembly GCA_916181665.1 of Avena sativa. NCBI lineage: Eukaryota > Viridiplantae > Streptophyta > Magnoliopsida > Poales > Poaceae > Avena > Avena sativa. The sequence continues at coordinate 447,892,289 of OV702295.1, read as the reverse complement.
ATCACCGCCCGTGATGATCGAGGGCTAGACATATCTATGTTCGCATACGGTGTGGGTAACAAGCCATGTATGTGCCAGGTAAATACACTAAGGTTAATTTTGCGAGCCTAGCATGTGCAGATATGTCCTCTGAACACAAGAGATAGAAAGGTCAAGCATGAGTCACATGGATGATGTGATTGACATTGGGGAATGTTTACCTTTGAAACTGTATTGTCGGTCGTGACGATCAGGGGTGGTGTAGTGGATTGGGATCGTGTGATCTCTAAAATCATCCAGGGGATGATAATTTTAGTGGGAGCTCAATTAGGATTGAACTCATATTATGAACTTAGTCTAGATGTCCATTTGCAAATATCTTAGTAGATCATGGCCTATCCCATTGAGGTCCTTTGTGACCATGGGAAAAATCTTGCTTGATGCGGAACTTAGCAGAAGGGTCCAACTTCATAGATTAATACCCACACCTAAGGGATATCCTTGTAATAAGATAATATTCTCTTCTTGATAATAACCATTAGGATATAGTCCGATGACTTTGCAACGTTTCTATTTTCTCCATAATCATCCAATAAGCCATTCTCCATTTGATGGAAAGTTGGACTATATTTTTTTATTCTGCAAGATCACGCACATAAAGTATGAGCTGTTGGATGAGTTTTCCTCCATCATGGATGAAAATAGAATATTTGGAGAGTCACTTGGCAATCTTGCATTAGAGTTGAGAACTCTCAGAAGGGCTTGATTTTAATGGAGGTCATGGATGAAAAAGGTATATGTTAGATATACAAAGTTATAAATGTAATTCTTGCAAAACTCATTGCGGTTTACAGAAGTATTGGATATTTGTCCTGTTTTGTAAAAACATGAGTGTCTGCTTGAGAATTGCTAGAAATGAGGCAATGTGGCTTGATGACGACAAGCAAAATAGTTGATGACCGACATCACCCCTTTCCTCAAAGTTTATCATTTGGATTGGTGGACTTGAATATAATTTTGTAATCCTTGTTTGTGTGTCTTGCTTTTAGCAAGATGATTATTCATATGAATAAGTTACAAGCCAGTTGTGTTCTTCTTATGAATAATACCTTTATGGTCACTTTACGATTATAAATGAGTTATTATTGTCACTATGTTAATGATAATAGTTTAAGCATTTATAAAGGATTGGAATGCTAAAGTATATCCAAAGTTTAATAATAACATGGCAGTATCATTTAAGTCATGGTGGTTATTGCATGTTTTTTCATTCTAAATGAAAATTGGGGTCTTAGATGTTTGATCTAGAGACTTTGCAAAACCATGCCTCGTTTGACGAAATGACTAAAACTCCACGTTCTAGTAAAACGGTGATATGCGAAGAAATTTTGAACTTTATACATAATGATGTATCATATTTTCAACAAATAGTGCAAATCATTATTTATACTTCATGTTGAATTTTACACATAATGATATATCATATTTTCAACAAATAGTGGAAATCATTATTACTTCATGTTAAATTTTATACATAATGATGTATCGTATTTTCATCAAATAGTGAAAATCATTATTTCATTGTGTGTTTAAGTGAATATAAGTATTTACTTAATGAAACATAAGTTTGAGACTATTTGAAATTGTTCAAATTATTTCAAAATGTAGGAGGATATTGAATTAATAGAAATACAAAGTATCTTCGATTTGATCGACATGACTAAAGTATTTAAGTTAATTTTGGCATAAAAGGGACTTGTGAAAGATGTTTCACAAATTATGATAATTGGGTAGATTCAAATTGTATTGAAATACTTGAATATTAGATACATATGGTCTAATATTATCTCTTATCGGGGTTATAGTTATTGTTTAGAGTTATAAATCAAAATGAGCAAACACTCATTTGAAATACAAAGGAACATCTAAAGATTCGTGGAAACAACACCATAAGAGTTATGGCATGTTCGAGTTTCTGGAGATTTCGATAATTCGAAATCATGGCGAATAAACAAGTCTTTATAGAGTATTCTTAGAAAATTATGAATACATCTTCCATAAAAGGGAAAACATGTTGTTGTCCTAAGTTGTATGTGTCTTGAGGAAGATACAGGTGGAAGAAAGTAAAAGATCAAAAATAAGGTATTTGACCTTACCTCCAGATTGTTGAGTGGCACAGCAGAATTTGTTCCATGAAACCGAAATCTACAAATTGAGGAGAAACTAATGATAATGATCATAAAGTTTCAGCGAATACTTTTACTAAAGAAAGTAGGATTCAACTATATATTCTACAAGTTTGTAGAATTATATTATTGATTCACTTGTCATGTTATTTGAACAAGACATACATGTGAACTACAAAGAAGTGTGATGGACCTAAGTACGAGAAATGACTAGGAGTCATAAAATCCTATATTAAGCTACATTTAAGATTGCAAAGTAATATGTTACTTGATCTCATTAAGTAAAGATGTTTAAAAACCAAGCTTCATCTACCTTTTGCAATGGAAATTATTATTTTGGCTGCTTGGAGTATCTAGATTTGTCAAAATGAGAAAAAATTTAATGATAAAAGGCCAACAATAGAAGGATGGAAGACAATTTTCTATCAAGAGATGAGATGGATGCAATTCAGAATTAAAAGAAAACACCAGGAGAAATTCAATACTTGGCTGAGCCAACAATTAGACCAGAGATAGAGTAGATTGTTGCCCTCTTTGAGGTAGAACCTTTTATATTTTTGGATATTTCTTGGATCATTAGACTCATTTGTAATAGCACTATGTAATATACCTATATATATAACAAAAAATTTGCAATGGGGACTTTCCCTAATGTTTCACCTTCAAAAAAAAGTAAAGATGTTTACTTGTTATCTTTAAATGACTGCAAAGTCATAAGGAGGAAATGAAACTTAATGAAGGACATAAATCTTGATTTGCCATAAAGTATATTTGGACAAATTCAAGGAGTTGACTACAAATGTAGCGATTCTTGAGTCTATTGGATTCACAACTACAATATATGAATATTGGAATCTCGTAGCTGGAATTCTCAATTTGATGATAATCAAGAATTTTGGAATGTCCAAGATTATTGGGAGGACCTACATTTGAGTGGGAGCTAAGTAGCTTGGATAAATCATAACATGTAGTAGACATATTTTTAGTGGTAGTTAAGTAGCTTAGCTAAATCATAATATGTTGCAGACATATTTTGAGTGGGATCTAAGTGAAATCCCTAGATATCATATATGGATGCCATATTTGAGTGGGAGCGTGACATCATTTCTAAAATATGTGGATGACATATATGAATGATGTGATTGGTATTGATAATACTTAAGTTAGTAAATATGGATGAATTTGAATAAGTTATGAAATCTATCGAGATAGATTGATAAGTTTAATAAACATTATTGTCAAATGCTTGCTGGATTTGATTCTGAAGATGTTCAGAATATCCTAGACAAGTTTCTGAAATAGTTCGGAATGGAACAAGGTAAGAAAGTAGTTCTTACTTGTATAAAGCATTGATTTAATCTCAGTATTACAACTATGGTTAAAAGAAAGAAACAGGTCCATTGCATCTCCTATGCCTCAGCCATAGGTTCTTCCATACGACCATATTGTACACTCGACGTAATGTGACCCAAGGTTCTAGTTGGAAGAACAAGCTATTAACTGTAAGAATATGTCTATAGGTGATTCCTCAGTTAATCACTGAACCAGAATTAAGTTTGTCCTTAAATGGTAAGAAGCAAAGTTAGGCACATTGTTGCATTTCATGCACTAGGATCTTTATAGATGTATAAGTATATTTTTGGCTAAAGAAGTTCGACTTCTACTAAGTGTGTTTCTAAGTTTACGTGACAATAAATTGACTGATCGACCGTCGCCAAATGAATACTTCAACCCATTATAAGATAATGGTATGAATGTCAAAATTAGGAAGACATTAAGGATTTGCAAAAGACATAATGATCTAGTAAAATAGAATATGGACATGACGTTTTCCATGAGCATGCATGATCAATAAACACACGGTTTATGATTAGTAAAATGCAAGCTAGAATATTTGTACTCTAGTGCAAGTGGAGGAGTCAAGGAGATATTCCCTAGAGGCAAATAATAAATGGGTTTTATTGTCATATCTCATTAGTTTGTAATAGTTTCATATTGTGCTATAACTATATCAAGTGGAAACATTGGTATAGGTGTGGTATGAAACAAACCAAGTCCCTAGTAGCCTCTATTGATACTAGTTCGTTGGGCAACCGTTGATCAAGGTTTCCTGATCATGGAGCATTTATGCCAATTGACAACAAGGTCATATCATTGGTGAATGATGTGATGGACCTTACACAAAGATTGCGACACAATCAAGTCATAGAGTTCTGATGACCCACAAGTATAGGGGGTGTATCGCAGTATTTTCGATAAGTAAGAGTGTGGAACCCAAGGAGGAGCAGAAGGTGTTGACGAGTGGCTTGGACCAGGAATTCTCTGTAAATACTTAGCAAATGGATTTTTAGGGGGTTTTGATAATGCAGATAAATAAAGTACGAGTAAATAAAAGACAATAATAATAATGCAGCAAGTGGTCCAATCATTTCTTTAGCAAAGGACAAGCCGGTTGTATTACTTAAGATGACCAAATGTTCTCGAGGACACACGGGAATATCCTCACTTTCGCTTCATATAGTTGATTAATCTTCTTTGGTTGGATAAGTGTTGTGTGGGTGAACCTGTGCTAATGTACTGACCTTCCTAGGACTAATACATACTTGTGATTATACCCCTTGCAAGCATCCGCAAGTACAAGAAAGTAACTAAAATAGAAACCTAACCACGGCTTTAAACTCTGAGATCCTACACTCCCTTGTGCAAAGGTTTCCTAACAGGGGTTTAGGTTTTTGTCGCTCCGACAACCCCTACAATTAGTAGCCAAATACACAATGCATTCCCCTAGGCCCATAAAGGTGAAGTGTCATGTAGTCGACATTCACATGACACCACTAGAAAAATAACACCACAACTTAAATAACAAACTATTGAATCTTTCTCAACACAATTCCACTACTAACAACATGACTTCTCCCATGTCCTCAAGAACTAAACGAACTACTCACGAGACATCATATGGATCAAGGTCAGAGATGAAATAATGATAAGTAACAATCTGAACATAACAATAATTCAACGGTTCCACTCAATAGCATTAACTACAACAAGTAATCAACACCGGGAAAGTTTCCCATAAGAACTATGCAAGATTCAACCCAATTGTTACAGTGGTATGGAGGGGTGATGATGGTGCTAGTGGAGATGATGATGATGATGATCCCGATGAAGTCCAGATTGATGACGGTGTTGATGGCGACGATCTCCCCTCTCCGGGAAGGAATTTCCCCGGCAAATTTCTGCCTTCCAGAGAGCTCTTTCTCTCTTTGCAGTTTTCCGCCCTACAGAGGTGGTGGAATCTTTCTATGGTCACTCCCCGAGTCTTAGGGTTTCGGGAGGATAATATACGCCAAAGAGCAGAGCCAGAGGTGGGCCAGGGTGGCCACACCACCTGGTGGCGCGGCCAGGGTTGGCCCGCGCCAGGGGGTGGTGTGGGCCCCCTATGGCCCATCTTCGCTCCCCCTTCTAGCTTCCTTCATCTTCTAGAAAAATAGGATTTTCCGTATATTTTCTGGTATTTTATGATCTTCGCGAATTTTGCCTCCAAACAGCGCCTTTTCCATCAGAATCCTGACTTCAGCGGTCCATCCTCCAAAATTCATCAACCATGCAAAAACAGATGAAATAACATAAGTATCATCTCTTAATATGAAATATATCAATGAATAATAGTAAATTATGATATGGAATAGTGATGCAAAATGGACGTATCAACTCCCCCAGGCTTAGACTGTGCTTGTCCCCAAGCGAAAACTGAGCTCAATAAACATGACCTCGGGTTTATGGAGTGAAGTGTTGATAAAAGAATACGGACAAGAAGCATCACATTCATCAATACACAAATCACAATAGAAGACAACTCACTATTATATAACTTAACTTGCAATAGGTAAAGGAAACACAATAAATATACACAAAGTAAATCATAATTGGTAATGGCAAACTTTGCTCTTGGTCAAAGAATAGTTAACAATTTGCAGGAGTTCAGACATAATGGGGTTTTCAATGATAGCTTTCGAAGTAATATTCACTAAGATAAGAGCAGTGTGCAAAACAAGGAACATAAGAAACATGATTGAATAAATCATCATATGAATGAATGAAACACAACAACTCAAAATACTTGCTTGAGATAGAAAGGAATAGGTTTACTGACTCGACTAAAAAGTAAAAGATAGGCCATTCCTAGAGGGAAGCAGAGATTTCAAGTTTCATAAGAGCTTCCAAAAATTATGGTACTTATTAGCTTTGAGCTCTCATTGCCCCTATCATAAGCATCTTTAGGTGATTAAGGTTAAAGTGATCAAATATGAGGATATGCTCGACAAGTTATAAGCTGAAAATCTCATGCCCCTTACTTACGAGTACCGTTCCTCATGCTACTCAAGTTTAGTCACATGTAAGTTCTTGTCATTGTAAGTACATGTGTATCATAGAGAACCGCCAACGGGGTACCCCCCGCCCGATGATATAGAAGATTCCCCATATCAAAATGACAAGGCAAGCAGACAATGAGCGTCTCAGCATCCTTTTATTTCCTATTTGCATAGGCTCCTCTCTTTTTTTCTCTTTTTTATTTTCCTTTTTTTCTTTTCTATTTGCATAGGTTTTTTTATATAGAGGATTCTTCATAGATTGCTCACTATGGTTACGCTGCAGGTTTCCACCATGATTAGGCATGGATTAGACCAGTCGCCCAGGCGTTTCTCTAACACATATATGAACTCCATGAGCCTTACAAGCTCCCCTTTCATTTCACACCGCCGGGATCCATAAGCAAAAGAACATGATATCAACTAAATATAATTTTCACATAACAAGTTTAATTCGAAAGGTAGATAAAAACATGAATTTACTTGGAATAGCAATAATGCTAAAAGGTAGGTATGGTGGACACAAATGGCATAGGTTTTGGTTTAAGGATTGGATGCACGAGAAGTATTCCCTCTCAGTACAGGTTTTTGGCTAGCAAGGCTGGGTAGCAAGCATAAGAGTTGAAGGAAACAAACAAACATACAAGTGATAAAAACAAACATGCAATCTTCCTTGGAAGCACAAAAGATCTTAACTAGAGAATACTAAGCTTATGAGCCAACCAAGAAAGAAAGATGATGAAATTATATTTCTTAAGAGTACTTTTATCTTTTTCATTCAATTCTCATAATAGAGTTGCTACTGACCGAGCCAGGTTTGCCAAAACCAACTAAATTTACTTAATGATCCCAAAGTGATACCAATACTAACAAAAAGATCAATCATATAACAGAAATTGAAAACTAATATAGGATATGCAAAAGAGTAAATGATAGTACTTCTCATTAATATTCCATAACGGCAACTCACACCAAGGGATACATAGATAACTAACGAGAGGGGGGATACTTCCATAATGCAAACCATCCTATATGATAACTTCTCTATTCATGATATGACTCTACTGAAAAGATGAAAATATAAAAGATAGTGATGTGATACCGCGGCACTCCCCCAAGCTTGGAACAAACCAAGAGGATGCCAAAACCTGATGATGGATTACTCCTTCTGTGGTGGTGTTCTCTCGATGAGCTTTTCAATCAATTTCCTAAAATCCTCAATCTTGAAGGTGAGAGTACGAATCAACTCCGAGTTGTGCTCAATGCGGTTCATGATCATGTTGGGCTATGAATCCCAGCTCTTGCGATTCTTTCCCCACTCTTCCTCCTTGAAGTATTCTTTTCCTGCGTGGTTAGAACGAGGCATATCCCAATTGGAGGGTAATTTTTGCTTGGGTATATTTTGGAATTGGTGCTCATGTATAAGGGTATGGAAGGGATTCTTGGTGCGTGGAGAAGGTGACCGTGATGCCAAGAAATGACGCGGAGTCTTCCCTCCAGTGGACATCCGTGCAGTACTCTTGAACTTGGAGGGATTTGCCACCACTCCAATGCTTGCAATGGTGGTTCGGGTGTGCGGATGCTGGTCTTCCTTCCTCTCCTCTTCAACTTCACTCTCGATATCCTCCCCCTGCTCAAGATCTTGGAGATCATCCTCCGCAGGCCCCTTGCCCTTATCATTGGCGGAGACCATTGTGCTTCTAAACTTTAAGAATAGTTCCTGGCAGAAACAAATCGAAACGAAAACACGATGATAACACGATATATGAACCTCAGGGGATCCGGAGGATTATATATTGCAAAGTTTAACAACAAAAGGAAGGCACTGGGAGAAAACGGGTCGGAGACGGGCTCCGAGGTGGCCACAACCCCTGGTAGCGCGACCAGGTGGGCCCGCGCCACAGGGTGGTGTGAGCCACCCGGGCTCCGTTTCTGTCCCTTTTTTGACTCATTGCTTTCCATGTTAGATAGAAACTGCAAAAATATAAATTGGCAGATTTTTCGCGGACATTTTCTTACCAGAACTGTTACCTATTCGAAGACGGACTCTGCATGTCTCTGAATTTGGTCTTTGATAAATTTTTCTGGAGTCACCGCTTGAATAACATCAATATCTTCATCTTCTTAAACATATTGTTTGAGTCATTTAACCCTTCACCATCTTATTACATCATTTTCTCCTACAACTTGGAAATTTCTTTCACACAAAACTTCACACAATTCTCATTAGCAACATTAGTGCATGCAAGGTAATAAACCTTTTAAGTTCAATTTCAACTGAAGTCCATCAAAACATAACTACTGAAACAACTCCTTCCGAAAGCCCAAAAGGAATTAAAAAAGGAAATCGATTTAAGAGGCAAATGCAAGAGTGGCGAAAATCTGTCAAAACAGACTAACAGGTAAAGATCAATTTTTTCGAAAATCTTCTGTTGCTCAAATCAAAAAGTGCAAAACTAACGAAAGTTAAATAATAATCTGGGGCATGCACACAAATATTTACAGATCAGTACGGCATTCTAGGATTTTTCACGATTTTTATAGCGAAGCACAAAAATCTGTTTTGGGACAGCAACTTCCCCAAATATTACTTCTTTCTCATTAGAGGTTGATCTTGACACAAAATCCAAACAAAAGGATAAGCAGAGGTTATTGCATAAGCAATAACTTCCAAGACTCAAATAAACAAAAAAAACTGAAAGCAAAGTATATTGGGTTGTCTCCCAAAAAGCTCTTTATTTATAGCCATTAAGATGGGCATGATAATTTCAATGATGCTCACATAAGAATATGAATTGAAGTAAAAGGGAGCATCAAGAGGCAAATACACATGTTTAAGTCTAACCCACTTCCTATGCAAGGGAGTTTTGTAAGAAAATAAATTGTTGAAACCAGAGGCTGTTAGCATAGGAAGGCAAAATAAGTGCAACATAAAGACTTTCAGCATAAAGCGAGGAAACTTAATATTATTGAGATGCATAAGAACAGTCTTCCCTCTCTCATAGTAACTTTCAGTATCATGCATAAATTTAACGATATAACTATCACATGAACCATTGTAGCAATGATCACTTATTCTAACAGAAAACACAGGGACACTAGCTCTCATAACACTACTTTGTGAAACAATATTAGAAGTATCCTTACAGAGGATAGTGTGTCCATCTTTTACATATTTAGTGACAAAGTCTTTCACATTTGCTATTATAGGTTCATCAGCTATTTGTTCATCAGGTTCAACAGCTTTATTTGTACTTTCATTAACCATACTAGCTATCATAGAATGTTCCTTAATCTTAACTAGGAAAGACATTTTCTCAATGTAAGTTTCAGGTAAAGCATGATTAGTAGTATAAACTTCAGTATTTCTTGCAGGAACACAATTAACAATATCTTTATATGCCTCATGATACTTATTCCATTTCTTTTTAGGAATTTCAGTATAAGAAGAAAAAGCCTTAAAATAAGTTGCAATACTTTGAGAATCAAGACCATAAGCATTACTAATATTCTGAAAGTCATCAGTTCCCATAAAAGATTCAATGCATTCATAATCATAATTTATACCTGATTTTCTTCCTTTATCATTCTCCCATGCTTCAGCATTGTCTTGAATACGGTCTAGAAGATCCCATTTAGCTTCTTCTTCCATGCGTGTAAATGATCCAGCACAAGAAGCATCCAATAGATCCTCATGATGAAGAGAAAGTCTTGCATAAAAGTTATTGATAATAATATTATTGGGGAGCTCATGAATAGGACATTTGAGCATTAATAACTTCAATCTCCCCCAAGCTTGAGTTGTACTCTCTCCATAAAGAGGCCAAAAGTTGTATATTTGATTCCGATCTTTATGAATCTCACTAGCAGGATAAAATTTTGAATAAAAGAGAGGTACTACTTCCTCCCATTCAAGAGCTTGACCATTCTTCAGCAGCTTGTACCATTCCTCAGCTCTTCCTGTCAGTGATAATGAGAATAACTTCTTCTTGACTTGATCTGTTGTAATACCTGCACACTTGAACAACCCGCATAATTCGTGTATAAAGAGCAAATGATCACCGGGATGGACAGTTCCATCTCCAAAATAGTAGTTATCCATAACACGATCAATAATTCTTGTAGGTATCTTGACAGTATCATTTTCAGTAGGTGTAGGTTCATCTACTACCTTAGCAGTGGTAGTAGCATTAAAAAATAAGAAACTAAGTGAATTATCCATATTGAAGTAAGTAACTAATAGAAGTAAACAATACTCACAGTAGAAGTTTTCTTTACTAGTTCCACTCTCCAATAGCGCTTCACACCCCGGCAACGGCACCAGAAAATAGTCTTGATGACCCACAAGTATAGGGGTGTATCGCAGAATTTTCGATAAGTAAGAGTGTCGAACCCAACGAGGATTGGGAGGTGTTGATGAGTGGCTTGGAGCAGGAATTCTCTGTAAATACTTAGCAAACGGATTTTTAGGGGGTTTTGATAATGTAGATAAATAAAGTACGAGTAAATAAAAGAGAATAATAATAATGCAGCAAGTGGCCCAATCCTTTCTTTAGCAAAGGACAAGCCGGTTGTATTACTTAAGATGACCAAACGTTCTCGAGGACACATGGGAATATCGTCAAGTGCTTTCGCTTCATATAGTTGATTAATCTTCTTTGGTTGGATAAGTGTTGTGTGGGTGAACCTGTGCTAATGTACTGACCTTCCTAGGACTAATACATACTTGTGATTATACCCCTTGCAAGCATCCGCAAGTACAAGAAAGTAATTAAGATAGAAACCTAACCACAGCTTTAAACTCTGAGATCCTACACTCCCTTGTGCAAAGGTTTCCTAACGGGGTTTAGGTTTCTGTCACATCAACAACCCCTACGATTAGTAGCCAAATACACAATGCATTCCCCTAGGCCCATAAAGGTGAAGTGTCGTGTAGTCGACGTTCACATGACACCACTAGAATAATAACACCACAACTTAAATAACATACTATTGAATCTTCCTCAACACAATTCCACTACTAACAACATGACTTCTCCCATGTCCTCCAGAACTAAACGAACTACTCATGAGACTTCATATGGATCAAGACCAGAGATGAAATAATGATAAGCAATAATCTAAGCATAACAATAATTCAACGGTGCCACTCAATAGCATCAACTACAACAAGTAATCAACACCGGGAAAGTTTCCCCTAAGAACTATGCAAGATTCAACCAAATTGTTACAGCGGTATGGAGTGGTGATGATGGTGCTAGTGGAGATGATGATGATGATCCCGATGAAGTCCAGATTGATGACGGTGTTGATGGTGACGATCTCCCCTCTCCGAGAAGGAATTATCCCGGTAGATTTCTGCCTGCCGGAGAGCTCTTTCTCTCTCAGTTGTTTTCCGCCCCGCAGAGGCGGCGGAATATTTCTGTGGTCGCTCCCCGAGTCTTAGGGTTTCGGGAGGATAATACACGCCAAAGAGCAGAGCTAGAGGTGGGCCAGGGTGGCCACACCACCTGGTGGCGCGACCAGGGCTGGCCCGCGCCAGGGGGTGGTGTGGGCCCCCAGCGGCCCATCTTCGCTCCCCCTTATGGCTTACTTCGTCTTCTGGAAAATGGGATTTTACGTATATTTTTTGGGATTTTCTGATCTTCGTGAATTTCGCCTCCAAATAGCGCCTTTTCCATCAGAATCCTGACTTCAGCGGTCCATCCTCCAAAAGTCATCAACCATGCAAAAACATATGAAATAACATAAGTATCATCTCTTAATATGAAATATATCAATGAATAACAGTAAATTATGATATAGAATAGTGATGCAAAATGGACGTATCAAGTTCATAGTTGCAATAGCTATAAACATAGTCTACTTCTCCTTAGACCGTGAGATCATATTACTCACTATCTCCTGGGGCTTCCTTAACTACATCAAACATCACTCGGTTAAACGGTGATTATAAAGGTGTACGTTAGGTATTCTAGCGGAATAGTTGATGACATGTGACTCAAGATCGGGATTTGTTTACCCACATGACGGGTAAGGTACATACGACCAACTTGGTGATATTACATCCATAATGTTGCAACATGTGACTAGGTCACGGGGATGTAATATCGCGGTAACAAGTAAAACAGAACTTGTCGGTAACGAGATTGAACAAGGTATGTGATAACAATGGTCGGATCTTGGACAAGTCATATCGAAGAAACAAAGGGAATTGGATTTGACGTTTTACGGTTCAAACGACAGTGTCATCGTGGAATGCACAGGGGTCATTATGGGCATCTCGGTCCCGCTATTAATCATTGATGGAGATCATGTATGTGCCATTCCCGAGCCGTGGGGAAATACACTTAAGGGTACGATGAGCTAGATATCCTTTGTAAGTTGGAATCACCATATGAAAGAGAAAAGGAAACGGGAAAAGTTCTGTGAGAGAACCAAAATCCTTCTAGAAAGTTCCGAAGTTGTTCAGAGGAAATCGAAAGGGAACCAAAAGGTGTTTTAGGTCAAATACATATTAATTAATGTAATTAATAGTAAATATAATATTAAAATCTAATTTGAAATGGTTTTCCACTAATGGGCCAATTTCCTAGGAAAAATGGCCCATGAGGGAAAACTGCTAGAGGGAAGGGCCAAAGGGGCCAAGCCCAGCCGCCACATGGGGCCCACCCGGCTAGCCTTGGGCTGCGTGTGGGGTGGGGCTCCCCTAGCCGGCTGGACCATGGAGCCCTAAAGTCCCATGGTGACACCCCTCTCTCTCCCTTGTTTACTCCCACATGGGAAACCCAAAGGGGAGGGCACACCTCCCTCCGCCTATATAAAGGGGTGCCCATGGGTGGGAATAGACACACCAATTGAGATGTTCTCTAAGGCATTTTCCTTAGTGAATTCCTCCCTCACTCTCTCTAGTTGTCTCCTTGTGTTGGCACAGTCCCAAGAAAGGACTATACGTGCAAGAGATGGCGCACCTGCATCACGCCATTGCGCTGCAGGGATTCCAAGTCGGAGATCTACTTCTGCACTCCAGGCTGGGATCAAGGGGGTCGAAGGTCGTCATCATACACCGGATGTGTATGAAACATCGAGGGTGCCTCCCAAGAATGGAATCGATGTCATGAGCCAGACCTACTGCACGATGAAGATGAAGAAAGTGGTGACCTGCAAGGAGCTTCGCAACCTTGAGGTCGGCTACGAGTTCGACTACTTCAACCATGTTCCTCTCGGAACGTTAACCGCGTACGGTCTACAAGGGTATGTATTTTATACGCTCCATTAGTTACTACATTACTACATAGATAGATCTTGGTCAGTTAGGGCGTTCCAACGTAGGAATTTTTGTTTTCTGCTATGGAACCCTTCACCTGCTTGTTCTGCTTCTTCATCTTCTCCTTCCTCTCCCATGGGTATTTCTTGTTGGGGTAGACCTGCCTCAACCTGCGCGTAATAACGCAAACATCCATCCTCGATAGAGAATAGACCATTAGGCAACAAGCTGGGATCAAGTGATCTGCTCCAGGTATATCAAGGAGGTATCTACCATTAGTTCTAGAAATCATACCATAAGCTCTCTGAGTAGAAAAACTAAGACGGTGACTTCCTGTCAACGGTTGGATATTACCTAGGTTGATGTGAAGTGCACGTGCAAGAACAGTTATGACTCCTCCTCCACATATGGGTCCTCGAGACTGCGAAGCTTTATGGTTAAGGTAAACAAAAGAAGGGGGCCCAAATTTGGCGTTAATATACAATTAATAATAGCATATTTAGCGAGGATCATCATGTCCTCCTCATTGACTCTATTAAACTCACCACATGCCTGCAAGGTTGAAAGGGAAAAGGACGTCACCTAGAGGGGCTGAATAGGCGTTTTAAAAAATTTATGGTTTAGGCTCTAATAAATGCGGAATAAAACTTAAGTTTAATTTATCAAGCCAAAACCTAAATCCACTAGGTTTACCTAAGTGCACCAACAACCTATGGTAAGCAAGACAAACAACAAGGGGATAGCAAGATATAATACTTCAAGCATGATGGATATCACAATGTAAATTGCATAAGTAAAGGGCTCGGTTGAGAGATAACCAATGGATGCGGAGATGATGATTTGTTTCCCAAAGTTCACTTCCAAAGAAGCTACGTCTCCGTTGGAGAGGTGTAGAGGCACAGTGTACTTCGAATGCCACAAATGGCTCATCTCGAGGTGTGGTGGCTTGATGCTCACCCAACTCTACACAAGTCCTCACCCCAAGATGTGAAGGCACGTAACTCACCGACGCCACAAAAGGCTCATCTTATTCTCACGTGAGCTCACCAGAAAGGCCTACTCACGTTCCGCTATGGGACACTTGAGGGTGGTCACCAAACCCGTACAAGGCTTAGGGAAATCTACACAGCTCAATTGGAGGGCTCCCAAGAAATGCCACAAAGGCTACAAGCTTGGGGAATCTCCACAACTCAATTGGAGGCCCCAAGAACAATACCACAACAGGCCAACAAGCTTGAGGAATCTCCACAACTCAAGTAGAGGCCCCAAGAACACACCACAACTCCACACAACTGTCTAGGGTTCCAAGAACCCAAGAGAAACAAGCTCAAGAGCTTGAACTCACCGAATCTCCAAGGAGAACTCAAAACTATGCACCAAATGCAAGAGGCAACTCCTTCACTCTCAAATTCCACCAAAGCTACAAAAGCTATTGGGGGAATAAGAGAGGAAGAACACAAGAGGAGAACACAAAACTCTCCAAGATCTAGATCCCGAGGATTCGTTCACAAATAAGAGATTTGGTTTGGTGGGGTTATAGATCTAGATCCCCTCTCTCAAATCCCTCAAAAATATGCAAGAATCATAGGAGGGGGGAGGGAGAGGACAATCTCTTCAAGGTCAACAATGGAGGAGGGAGAGAGTGAAAAATGGACCAAAAGAACTCATACCCACGAAGGGGAAGAGGAGACCCTTTTAAAGGGCTCCCCGATCTGGCCGTTATGCACAGATCCGTGCACGGCCGGTAGTACTGGTGGGTGGGTGGTACTACCGCTCGCACCTAGCCAACGGTCAGAAACAATGATGTGAAAAGGGAAAAATCCTAGCCAAAACTACCGCCAGAAATTCCGGTCGAAGTTCCGACAAATAGCGCACACCAAAACAGAGAGGGTACTGAATGGAAAACAGGGTGACTAGAAGTTGGGCCGGTACTTCGGCCGGTACTACCGCTGACAATTCTACCTGAGCGGTAGTTCCGGCGCCTGGCCGGTACTTCCTCCCACGGATAATACTACGTCCTTTACTTCTGATCGAAGTTCCGGCAAATAGGACTTCAAAAAACAGATAGGCTACTGAACTGAAACTAGGATGACTGGAAGTGGCCCCGGAACTTCCATCGGTACTACCGGTGGCAAATATGCCCTAGCGGTACTACCGGTGGCCCGCTGGAACTACCGGGCACGAAAAACCTCCAGAACCAAAACTGCCAAAACCTTAGCATCTGAACTCCAAATGAGATGAAACCAATTTTGTTGGAAAGATAACGACGTGTAGAATCAAAATATTGGGTATCACCTAGGGGTAAAATACCATGAATATATATGTGAGATATCTCTCAAGGCATGGAGCCGAAAAAACCCGCAAGATCAAAAACGCAATAGGATATGCAAGGGAAATCCGTTTTTGATGAACTAGAGCTTGTTATGAATAAAACCACAAGCTCTAGATCCTCACATGGACAAGAACCAAACAACAACCAAGAAAAATGATGCTATGTATGCAAAGGTTTGAGCTCTCTCCTAAAGATACGATCGAGCACTCACTCGAGAGCCCCTCTTGATAGTATGGCTATCTATCCTAAACCCGGACTCCCAACACTACAAGAGACCGGTAAAATAGAAAGCCTATCAAGATCATACCTTTGCCTTGAGCATCCCGCTTGAACTTGATGTAGACGATATTGACACCTTCAAGATGGAACGTCTTTCTTGATCACGCCTTGCTTGATGAAGACTTCCGACTTGCTCCCCCATACTCCATGGGGAAACCTCTTCTTTGACCTTGTCTTCATCGGTCCATGATCGTCGAGGGTGGCAAGCTTAAAGAATGATATCTTCTAGAGATGGTGCACCTTGAGCTTGCCCTTCATTTCTTGAAACCCTTCACCTGCTTGTGCTTCTTCATCTTCTTCCTTCCTCTCCCATGGGTATTTCTTGTTGGGGTAGACCTGCCTTAACCTAAGTGTAATAACACAAACATCCATCCTCGATAGAGAATAGACCATTAGGAAACGAGCTGGGATCAAGTGATCCACTCCAGGTATATCAAGGAGGTATCTACCATTAGTTATAGAAATCATACCACAAGCTCTTAGAGTAGAAAAACTAAGACGGTGACTTCCTGTCGACGGTTGGATATTACCTAGGTTGATGTGAAGTGCACGTGCAAGAACAGTTATGACTCCTCCTCTGCATATGGGTCCTCGAGACTGCAAAGCTTGATGGTTAAGGTAAACAAAAGAAGGGCGCCCAAATTTGGCATTAAGTTACAATTAATAATAACATATTTAGCGAGGATCATCATGTCCTCCTCATTGACTCTAATAAACTCACCACGTGCCTGCAAGGTTGAAAGGGAAAAGGACGTCGCCTAGAGGGGGTTAAATAGGCATTTTAAAATTATTATGGTTTAGGCTCTAATAAATGCAAAATAAAACTTAACGTTTAATTTATCAAGCCAAAACCTAAATCCACTAGGTTTACCTAAGTGCACCAATAACCTATGCTAAGCAAGACAAACAACAAGGGGATAGCAAGATATAATACTTCAAGCATGATGGATATCACAATGTAAATTGCATAAGTAAAGGGCTCGGTTGAGAGATAACCGATGGATGCGGAGCCGATGATTTGTTTCCCTAAGTTCACTTCCAAAGAAGCTATGTCTCCATTGGAGAGGTCTAGAGGCATAGTATACTTCGAATGCCACAAATGCTTCACCTCGAGGTGTGGTGGCTCGATGATCACCCAACGCCACACAAGGCCTCATCCCAAGATGCGAAGGCACGCAACTCATCGACGCCACAAAAGGCTCACCTTATTCTCTTGTGAGCTCGCCAAAAAGGCCTACTCAAGTTCCGCTATGGGACACTTGAGGGCGTTCACCGAACCCGTACAAGGCTTAGGGCAATCCCCACAGCTCAATTGGAGGGCTCCCAAGAAATGCCACAAAGGCTACAAGCTTGGGGAATCTCCAAAACTCAATTGGAGGCCCCAAGAACAATGCCACAACATGCCAACAAGCTTTAGGAATCTCCATAACTCAATTGGAGGCCCCAAAAACACACCACAACTCCACACAACCATCTAGGGTTCCAAGAACCTAAGAGAAACAAGCTCAAGAGCTTGAACTTGCTGAATCTTTGAGGAGAACTCAAACCTATGCACCAAATGCAAGAGGCAACTCCTTCACTCCCAAATTCCACCAAAGCTACAAAAGCTATTGGGGGAATAAGAGAGGAAGAACACAAGAGAAGAACACAAAACTCTCCAAGATCTAGATCCCAAGGATTCCTTCACAAATAAGGGATTTGGTTTGGTGGGATTATAGATCTAGATCTCCTCTCCCAAATCCCTTCAAAAGATGCAAAAATCATAGGAGGGGGAAGGGAGAGGACAATCTCTTCATGGTCAACAATGGAGGAAAGAGAGAGTGAAAATGGACCAAAAGAACTCATACCCATGAAGGGGAAGAGGAGCCCCTTTTAAAGGGCTCCCCGATCGTGCCGTTATGCACAGATCTATGCACGGCCGGTAGTACTGGTGGGTGGCTAGTACTACCGCTCTCACCAAGCCAACGGTCAGAAACAGCAATGTGAAAAGATAAACATCCTAGCCTGAACTACCACCGGAAATTCCGGTCGAAGTTCCGACAAATAGCGCACACCAAAACAGAGAGGGTACTGAATGGAAAACACGGTGACCGGAAGTTGGGTCGGTACTTCGGCCTGTACTACCGGCGACAATTCTGCCCGAGCGGTAGTTCCGGCGCCTGGCCGGTACATCCGCCCACGGATAGTACTACCGCCCTCACTTCTGATCGAAGTTCCGGCGAATAGGACTTCAAAAAACAGAGAGGCTACTGAACTGAAACTAGGATGACCGGAAGTGGTCCCGGAAATTCCACCGGTACTACCGGTGGCAAATATGCCCTAGCGGTACTACCGATGGCCTGTCGGAACTACCGGTCATGAAAAACCTCTAGAACTAAAACTGCCAAAACTTTCACATATGAACTCCAAATGAGATGAAACCAATTTTGTTGGAAACATAACGACATATAGAATCGAAATATTGGGTATCACCAAGGGAGAAAATACCATGAATATATGTCAGATATCTCAGGTATCAAATATTGTTGGAAAGATAACGACATATAGAATGGAAATATTGGGCAGCCCCTGAATCGAGTTACATATATTAGCAACCGATCCCGTATCAAATACCCAGGTGCTACTGCGAGTACTAGTCAAGTACACATCAATAACATGTATATCACATATACCTTTGTTTGCCTTGCCGACCTTCTTGTCCGCCAAATACTTGGGGCAGTTACGCTTCCAATGGCCAGTCCCCTTGCAATAGTAGCACTCAGTATCAGACTTAGGGCCAGCTCGGTATTTCTTTTCAGGTGCGGCAACAGATTTGCCGCCCTTCTTTCCCTTCTGCTTGTATTTCTTGTCCTTCTTGAAACCGGTGGTCGTATTGATCATCAACACTTGATGTTCTTTCCTAATATCCACTTCTGTAGTCTTAAGCATTGATAGAAGCTCGGGAAGAGACTTCTTCATGCCATGCATATTATAGTTCATCACGAAGCTCTTGTTGCTAGGTGGCAGAGATTGGAGAACACGATGTATGCCTAAGTCAATGGAAATCGTTATTCCCAAGGACACAAGCTTATCGGCGTACCCAGACATTTTGAGTACATGCTCACTAACGGAGTTGTTCTCCTCCATCATGCAGCTAAAGAACTTTTCAGAAGCATTATAACTCTCTACGGCAGCATGGGTATCGAAAATCATTTTCAATTCTCCCATGGTATCAAAGGCATTGCCATTTTCGAAACGCTTTCGAAGTTCTGGCTCTAGCCCATACAGTATGCCGCAATGAACTAAGTTGTGGTCCTCCTGACGAGTTATATAGACATTCTTTTCCTCGTCAGGGGCATCAGGAGCTGGTGGGGGGTCTACCGGCGCCTCTATCACATATTGATTTTGTGCAGTGATGTCTACGCACTTCTATTCTTGTAGATAGTTGTTGGGCCTCCAAGTGTAGAGGTTTGTAGAACAGCAGCAAGTTTTCCCTTAAGTGGATCACCCAAGGTTTATTGAACTCAGGGAGGAAGTGGTCAAAGGTATTCTCTCTCAAGCAACCCTGCAATCAAGATACAAGAAGTCTCTTGTGTCCCCAACACACCCAATACACTTGTCAGGTGTATAGGTGCACTAGTTCGGCGAAGAGATAGTGAAATACAGGTGGTATGGATAATTATAAGTGGTAACGGTGATAGAAAATAGCTTGATGGCGTGGAAAAGACTAAAGTAAAACTGAAATAAAGATAGAAGCAAGCAAACATGTAATAGATCTAATAGCAAACGGTGTTTCAGTGCTTAGAAACAAGGCCTAGGGATCATAATTTCACTAGTGAACACTCTCATATAAATATCTTCTCTTTATGATATTACTCTTAACTACTCTCCGGTTGGACACTCTAATCCATGGTAGGGCTATAACAGCACACCTCAAAGTAAGTCTTTCCCATCTAGATAACCCCACACTGTCACCTTGAGCACTAGATGGTTCCAACAAACACCACAATTTCATAAAGACATCCAACTCCAACTATAACTCATAACAAGTATTTGTAATCTCTAGCCCACCATGGTGTGCACGCTGTCACTTTCACACACATGGGGAGAGCAGAAATCTATTAAAGCACTTGAGTAGCAAGGTAGATCTATATATTACAAGCTCATGATCTCAATAAGATCATGCATAGAGAGAGAGATGAACACATAGCGAACCCTTAGCCTCGAGAGAGAACTACTCCCTCCTCATCATGGGAATCAGCAACGGTGATGGAGATGGTGGTGGAGATCGATGGAGATGGCTCCGGGGGCACTTCCCCGTCCCGGCAGGGTGCCAGAACAGAGACTTTCTGTCCCCTGAATCTCCCCTTCGGTGGCGGTGGTGCTGCGGAACTTTTCGTGGATTTCTGATTGACGATCTAGGGTTTTTGCCTCAGGGAGATATATAGGCGAAAGAGGCAAGGTCGGTGGCCGGCCAGGGGGCTCACACCATGCCCTGGCGCGGCCAAGGTGGACCCGCGCCTAGGGTGGTGTGGCCACCCTGTGGCCCCTCTCCGAATCTCCTTCTAGCTCTATGAGTCTTCCGGCAAAATAACAACTTTGGCTTTTGTCCGGTCCAATTCCGAGAATATTCATTTTCTGACTTTCCTGGAACCAAAAACAGCAGAAAACAGGCAACTGGCACTATGGCATCTTGTTAATAGGTTAGTCCAATAAATCATATGAAAAGTACTCCAAAGTTGGAACAAAACACAAGAAAGTAGATAAAACCAAGCATGGAACATCAAAAATTATGGAAACGTTAGCAACGTATCATGCAGCAGTGTGGAGAATCCTCAAATTCATAGCCCAGTTGGTGAAGTTGCTACCATTCGCAGCAAGTTTCTCTTTCTCCATGAACACATTGAAATTAAAAGCAGGTGGTGCCATCTACAACAGAATTTGTAAAGTATATTTAGACTAAGTTTATGATAGATTGAGTTCAGCAAATCCAAATTACTAATGAACTCCCACTCAAAAATGACATCCCTCGTGTCCTTTTGGTGATAACATGAACCAAATACACTACACCAAGTCTGATCATCACATGAGTCGGTGTAGCTTCAAAGGCGAGCATCTATATGGGCATCATATCAACTATATGACTCATGCTTAACCTTTCGGTCCGTGTTCCAAGGCCATGTCTGTACATGCTAGGCTCGCCAAGTAAGAACCTTAGTATTCGCGTGTGTAAAACTGTCTTACAACCGTTGTATGAAAGCGTAGAGTCGAGAACACCCGATCATCACATGATGTCTCGAAACACGATCCATAGAATGGTGCATACTTAAGGAAGAACACATTTTATCTTGATATCTAAATGAGGGATCATCTTGCAATGCTACCAAAAGCGCCGAACTAGCAATATAAGATGCAAACATCTAATGTGTAAAGTGAGATGATATGGTCCATGCATTTGATCTCTATCATTTGCATCGTGGTATGATCTCTATCATTCCTTTGTGTGTAAGGCCAAGGTCTATGGAACTTACACGTTAAGTGTGCTGTAAGAGTATCTATTATATATCTACTTACAACAATACCATATCAAGACACTAGCCCAGCAACGATCTAAACTAGACGCCTCTAATTTATCAATTGCAAGTTTTACGTGGCTTAGGGCTTTCGGAGATAGAACCGGTCTTACTTACGAACATGAACCACAACGAGGATAACCAAGTTATTAGCAACTCGTTGTAAATTAGATATTGACTATAGTAGGAGAGACAGACACCCGCTAGCCACTTATGCAAAACTAGTTGCGTGTCAGTCGTGGAACCGGTCTCATGTGCGATGACATGTAAGGTTCGTCCGGGCCGCTTCATCCCACTATGCCACCAATATCCAAAATACATAGAAGATGCAATAACATGATCATCATCGCCCACATATAAACATATGTGTACTACCCGTGCAAAGCACCTACGCATAGATCGGGCTCTGATACCACTGTTGGGTTCGCAGCATAGAAAACAAAAAAAAATCCTACGAAGAGAACTATACGCCAAGATCTATCTACTAGATACAGAGCAACGGGTGGATAAACATCCATGGAGAACTTACCCTTGAAGACAACAGAGTTTTGTTAACGAGTTGGAACTCGTGGATGATGTAGTCGTACGCTTGCCGATCTCAAGATCGTGTGGAAGTCCGAGCGCCACAAATCAGCAGCGCATCCGTCCTCGCACACACGTTCAAGCCACCGGACAACCTCCACCTCCTCGCTCCAGTGAATCAGCGGAAGCAGCAACTCCTTCCAGAAGCAAGGCCACCGGGAACATGTATCTCGCTAATCCGAGACCATGGGGAATATCTAGAGGGAGAGAGAGAGATCCTTCACGAGGAGGTGTGCTTATTGAGGGAGGAGAGGTGGGGACTTTTATAGGAGAGGGGGGATCCTCCCCTACCATGGTCGGCAGCCAAGGAGGGTGCCCCCACCTCTTCCTCATTCATGTGGTGGAAGCTCCACTCACATCAATTTTGACTCCACCCAAAATTCCACTCACATGCATTAAATTGCCACCAAATTTAATGCAACTATCAATTAATAAAACTCTTTTATTTATTTTATTCAGAATTTTGTTAATTACTTTAATTAACAAACATTCACATAAAACCCCTTGCAACATTTCAATATCACATGCAGAACCACTTTCTGCAATTTCACCCGAAACAATTCCGGTTTCTATCAAAACAATTCCTGCGCTTTGCAATCCTGTCATCTGAAACATATGTGCTCCTAAATGGTGTCCGGAAACCCTTAAGCGTGTCACCCTATGGTTCGTGAATAATGCAGACATGATTGAGACTCCTCTCAGATCAATAATCAGAAGCGGGACCTGGAGATCCATACTGACTCATGCACATTCAATGATGACTTCTATGATCGTGAGAACCTTTAATGCTAGTAATTTAATCCCTTTGTCTCATGATATAATACATGTCCGAGATTCGATCATCGGTATCCAAATACCTAGTTTGATCTCGTTACCGACATGCACTGTTTTCTCGTTCCTGTGATATAACATTCTAGTGATCACATCACTTGCTTGCAAGCTATCTTAATGTGATATCACCGAGAGGGCCCAGAGTATATCTATCCGTCATCGGGATTGAAAAATTCCACTCTTGATCCATGAGCCTCAACATAACACCTTCGTAGCACTGAACCCACCTTTATAGTCACCATGTTACGGTGTGACGTTTGATGTTATCAAGATACTCTTCCGGTGTTAGGAATTAACATGATCTCATGGTCTAAGGACTAAGATTAGTTCGTATGATGTTATAGCAATATAAACATAATGACTTTGATCGTAATGCTATACTTCGTATGAATGTTCATCACATCATTTCACAAATGTTATGACCTCGTTATTAACAACATCCAATGTCCATGATCAGGAAACTTTGATCATCTTGTTAATCAATGAGCTAGTCTATAAGAGAGGCATAACTAGGAACCCTTTTTGTTTATTAAACACACAATTATTGACGTTTCCTATCAATACAATTATAGCATGCAAAATAAACATCTATCATATACAAGGAATACATAATAACAACTTTATTATTGCCTCTCAGGGCATATTTCCTTCAGTCTCCCACTTGCACTAGAGACAATAATCTAGTTTACATAGTGATAAATCTAACACCCATGGAGTTCTGGTGTTGATCATGTTTTGCCCTAGGGAGAACTTTAGTCAACGGATCTGCTACATTTAGGTTTGTGTGTACTTTACAAATCTTTATATCTCCATCCTTGACATGCTCATGGATGGAGTGAAACCGGCGCTTAATATGCTTGGAATTCTTGTGAGACCTTGGTTCCTTGGTGTTGGCTATGGCTCCATTGTTGTCACAATAGATCACCATTGGGTCCAATGCACTAGGAACCACACCTAGTTCCGTTATGAACTCCTTCATCCAAACCGCTTCCTGTGTTGCTTCTGAAGCAGCAACATATTCCGCCTCCGTCATTGATCCAGTCACCACAGGTTGTTTGGAACTCCTCCAACTAACTACTGCTCTGTTCAAGAGAAATACATATCCGGATTGAGACTTAGAGTCATCCGGATCGGTGTCAAAGCTAGCATCGACATAACACTTAGCGACTAGCTCTTCTTGACCTCCGTATACAAGAAACATATCCTTAGTTCTTCTTAAGTACTTAAGGATATTCTTAACCGTTATCCAGTGTTCCGAACCTAGATCAGATTGGTACCTACTAGTCAAACTAATAGCATGTGCCACATCTGGTCTTGTACATAGCATGGCGTACATTATAGAGCCTATGGCTAAGGCATAGGGGATCTTATCCATTATCTCTCTTTCTTCCGCCATAGCCGGATTTTGAGTCTTACTCAATGTCTTGCCTTGCAACATAGGTAAGAACCCTTTCTTACTTCCGTCCATATTAAACTTCTTTAATATCTTATCAAGGTATGTACTCTGCGATAGCCCAATTAGGCGTCTTGATCTATCTCTATAGATTTTAATGCCTAACATATATGAAGCTTCACCAAGGTCCTTCATCGAAAATTTGCTGTTTAGATAACTTTTAACATTGTTTAAAAGATCTATATCATTTCTAATAAATAATATGTCATCCACATATAATATTAGAAATGTCACATTGCTCCCACTCACTTTGTTGTAAATACAAGCCTCTCCATAAGTTTGGACAAATCCAAACTCTTTGATCACCTCATCAAAGAGGAGATTCCAACTCCGAGATGCTTGCTTCAGTCCATAGATGGATCACTGAAGCTTGCATATCTTATCAGCATCCTTAGGATCGACAAAACCCTTAGGTTGTATCATATACAATTCTTCTTCAATATTACCATTGAGGAACGCAGTTTTGACATCCATCTACCATATTTCATAATCGAAATATGCAGCAATTGCTAACATAATCCTAACCGACTTTAGCATCGCTACGGGAGAGAATGTCTCATCGTAGTCAACTCCTTGAATTTGTCGAAACCCCTTTGCGACAAGTCGAGCTTTATAGATGGTCACATTACCATCAGCATCAGTTTTTCTTTTGAAAATCCATTTATTCTCAATGGTCTTTTGATCGTGAGGTAAGTCCACCAAGGTCCAAACCTGGTTTTCGTACATGGATTCCATCTCGGATTTAATGGCTTCTAGCCATTTGTTGGAATCAGGGCTCATCATCGCTTCTTCATACGTCGCAGGGTCATCTATTTCATCAATCATGAAATTCATAACAGGATTGCCGTACAATTCAGGAGTTGCACGTGTCCTGCTTGACCTGCGAGGTTCGGCAGTATCCTCTTTCGGAGTTTCATGATCATTATCATTAGCTCTCTCTTCATTAGGTGAAGTCAACTTCAAAACAACTTCCGGTGCTGCACCACTCGCCAATTCATGAAGAGAAGGTTCAATAACCTCTTCGAGTTCTACCTTCCGACTACTCACACCTTTCATGAGAAACTCCTCAAGAAAGGATCCATTCTTGGCAACAACAATCTTGCCCTCGGATCTGTGATAGAAGGTATACCCAATCGTTTCCTTAGGGTATCCTATGAAGACGCATTTTTCCGCTTTGGGTTCGAGTTTATCCGGCTGAAGTTTCTTCACATAAACATTGCATCCCCAAACTTTAAGAAATGACAGCTTAGGTTTGTTTCCAAACCATAATTCATACGGTGTTGTTTCAACGGATTTAGATGGTGCCCGATTT
Source organism: Avena sativa (assembly GCA_916181665.1). NCBI lineage: Eukaryota > Viridiplantae > Streptophyta > Magnoliopsida > Poales > Poaceae > Avena > Avena sativa. Next base: position 447,866,143 of record OV702295.1, on the reverse strand, counting down.
AAAGTGAATGCAGCAGTTTCTAGTGCATAACCCCAAAATGACAGTGGCAAGTCAGTCAGAGACATCATAGATCGAACCATATCCAATAAAGTACGATTACAATGTTCCGACACACCATTACATTGTGGTGTTTCGACAGGCATGAGTTGTGAAACTATTCCACAGTCTTTCATATGTGTGCTAAACTCGTAACTAAGATACTCTCCTCCACGGTCGGACCGTAGAAATTTGATCTTTCCGTTATGATGATTTTCACTTTATTCTGAAATTCCTTGAACTTTTCAAAGGTTTCAGACTTATGTTTCATCAAATAGATACACACGTATCTACTCAAATCATCCGTGAAAGTAACAAAATAACGATATCCACCTCGCGCCGACACACTCATTGGTCCACACACATCAGTATGTATGATTTCCAATAAATCTGTCGCCTGTTCCATTGAACCGGAAAACGGTGTTCTAGTCATCTTGCCCATAAGGCATGGCTCACATGTATCAAATGATTCAAAAACATGTGATTCCAAAAGTCCATCAGAATGGAGTTTCTTCATGCGTTTAACGCCAATATGACCTAGACGGCAGTGCCACATATATGCAAATATATCATTATCAAGTTTAATCCTTTTAGCATCAACATTATGAATATGCGTAATACTACTATCGAGATCCAACAGAAATAAACCATTCAACACAGATGCATGACCATAAAAGATATCATTCATATAAATCGAACAACCATTGTTTTCATATTTGAAGGAATAACCACTTTGCATCAAACACGATCCGGATACAATGTTCATGCTCAGTGTAGGCACCAAATAACAATTATTCAGATTTATAACTAATCCCGACGGCATATGGAGAGGCAGCGTTCCGACGGCGATCACATCAACTCTTGATCCATTGCCGACCCGCATCGTGACCTCATCCCTTGCTAGTTGTTGCTTGTTCCGCAGCCCCTGAATCGAGTTACATATATTAGCAACCGATCCCGTATCAAATACCCAGGTGCTACTTCGAGTACTAGTCAAGTACACATCAATAACATGTATATCACATATACCTTTGTTTGCCTTGCCGGCCTTCTTGTCCGCCAAATACTTGGGGCAGTTGCACTTCCAATGGCCAGTCCCCTTGCAATAGTAGCACTCGGTATCAGACTTAGGTCCAGCTCGGGATTTCTTTTCAGGTGTGGCAACATATTTGCCGCCCTTCTTTCCCTTCTGCTTGCCTTTGTTGTCCTTCTTGAAACTGGTGGTCTTATTGATCATCAACACTTGATGTTCTTTCCTAATCTCCACTTATGCAGTCTTAAGCATTGACAGAAGCTCGGGAAGAGACTTCTTCAAGCCCTGCATATTATAGTTCATCACGAAGCTCTTGTAGCTAGGTGGCAGAGATTGGAGAACATGATGTATGCCTAAGTCAATGGGAATCGTTATTCCCGAGGACACAAGCTTATCGGTGTACCCAGACATTTTGAGTATGTGCTCACTAACTGAGTTGTTCTCCTCCATCATGCAGCTAAAGAACTTTTCAGAAGCACTATAACTCTCTACGGCAGCATGGGTATCGAAAATCATTTTCAATTCTCCCATGGTATCAAAGGCATTGCCATTTTCGAAATGCTTTCGAAGTTCTGCCTCTAGGCCATACAGTATGCCACAATGAACTAAGTTATGGTCCTCCTGACGAGTTATATAGACATTCTTTTCCTCGTCAAGGGCATCAGGAGCTGGTGGGGGGCCTAGCGGCGCCTCTAGCACATATTTCTTTTGTGCAGCAGTGAGGAGAATCCTCAAATTCATAGCCCAGTTGGTGAAGTTGCTACCATTCGTAACAAGTTTCTCTTTCTCCATGAACACATTGAAATTAAAAGCAGGTGGTGCCATCTACAACAGAATTTGTAAAGTATATTTAGACTAAGTTTATGATAGATTGAGTTCAGCTAATCCAAATTACTAATGAACTCCTACTCAAAAACGACATCCCTTGTGTCCTTTTGGTGATTACATTAACCAAATCCACTACACCAAGTCCGATCATCACGTTAGTCGGTGTAGCTTCAAAGGCGAGCATCTATATGGGCATCATATCAACTATATGACTCATGCTTAACCTTTCGGTCCGTGTTTCGAGGCCATGTTTGTACATGCTAGGCTCGCCAAGTAAGAACCTTAGTATTCGCGTGTGTAAAACTGTCTTACACCCGTTGTATGAAAGCGTAGAGTCAAGAACACCCGATCATCACGTGATGTCTCGAAACACGATCCATAGAATGGTGCATACTTAAGGAAGAACACATTTTATCTTGATATCTAAATGAGGGATCATCTTACAATGCTACAAAAAGCGCCAAACTAGCAATATAAGATGCAAACATCTAATGTGTAAAGTGAGATGATATGGTCCATGCATTTGATCTCTATCATTTGCATCGTGGTATGATCTCTATCATTCCTTTGTGTGTAAGGCCAAGGTCTATGGAACTTACACGTTAAATGTGTTGTAAGAGTATCTATCATACATCTACTTACAACAATACCATATCAAGGCACTAGCCAAGCAACGATCTAAACTAGACGCCTCTAATTTATCAATTGCAAGTTTTATGTGGCTTAGGGCTTTCGGAGATAGAACCGGTCTTACCTACGAACATGAACCACAACGAGGATAACCAAGTTATTAGCAAATCGTTGTAAATCAGATATTGACTATAGTAGGAGAGACAGACACCCGCTAGCCACTTATGCAAAACTAGTTGCATGTCAGTCGAGGAACCGGTCTCATGTGCGATGACATGTAAGGTTGGTCCGGGCCGCTTCATCCCACTATGCCACCAATATCCAAAATACATAGAAGATGCAATAACATGATCATCATCGCCCACATATAAACATATGTGTACTACCCGTGCAAAGCACCTACGCATAGATCAGGCCCTGATACCACGGTTGGGTTCGCAGCATAGAAAACAAAAAAATCCTATAAAGAGAACTATACGCCAAGATCTATCTACTAGATACAGAGCAACGGGTGGATAAACATCCATGGAGAACTTACCCTCGAAGACAACAGAGTTTTGTTAACGAGTTGGAACTCGTGGATGATGTAGTCGTACGCTTGCCGATCTCAAGATCGTGTGGAAGTCCGAGCGCCGCAAATCAGCAGTGCATCCATCCTTGCACACACGTTCAAGCCACCAAACAACCTCCACCTCCTCTCTAGCGAATCAGCGGAAGCAGCAACTCCTTCCAGACGCAAGGCCACCGGGAACATGTATCTCGCTAATCCGAGACCATGGGGAATATCTAGAGGGGGAGAGAGATCCTTCACAAGGAGGTGTGCTTTGTGATGGAGGAGAGGGGGCCTTTTATAGGAGAGGGGGGTCCTACCCTACCATGGCCGGCGTCCAAGGAGGGTGCCACCACCTCTTCCTAATTCATGTGGTGGAAGCTCCACTCACATCAATTTTGACTCCACCCAAAATTCCACTCACATGCATTAAATTTCCACCAAATTTAATGCAACTCTCAATTAATAAAACTCTTTTATTTATTTTATTCATAATTTTGTTAATTACTTTAATTAACATACATTCATATAAAACCCCTTGCAACATTTCAATATCACATGCAGAACCACTTTCTACAATTTCACTCGAAACAATTCTGGTTTCTATTGAAACAATTCCTGTGCTTTGCAATCCTTTCGTCCGAAACATATGTGCTCCTAAATGGTGTCTGGCAACCCTTAAGTGTGTCACCCTATGGTTCGCGAATAATGCATACATGATTGAGACTCCTCTCAGATCAATAATCAGAAGCGGGACCTGGAGATCCATACTGACTCCTGCACATTGAACGATGACTTTTGTGATCGTGAGAACCTTTAACGCTAGCAATTTAATCCCTTTGTCTCATGATATAATACATGTCCGAGATTTTATCATCGGTATCCAAATACCTAGTTTGATCTCGTTACCGACATGCACTCTTTTCTTGTTCCCGTGATATAACATTCTAGTGATCACATCACTTGCTTGCAAGCTATTTTAATGTGATATCACCGAGAGGGCCTAGAGTATATCTATCTGTCATCGGGATTGACAAATTCCACTCTTGATCCATGAGCCTCAACATAACACCTTAGTAGCACTGAACCCACCTTTATAGTCACCCTGTTATGGTGTGACGTTTGATGTTATCAAGATATTCTTCCGGTGTTAGCAATTAACATGATCTCATGGTCTAAGGATTAAGATTACTTCGTATGATGTTATAGCAATATAAACATAATGAATTTGGTCGTGATGCTATACTTCGGATGAATGTTCATCACATCGTTTCACAAATGTTGTGACCTCGTTATTAACAACATCCAATGTCCATGATCAGGAAACTTTGATCATCTTGTTAATCAACGAGCTAGTCTATAAGAGAGGCATAACTAGGAACCCTTTTTGTTTATTAAACACACATGTATTGACGTTTCCTCTCAATACAATTATAGCATACAAAATAAACATCTACCATATACAAGGAATACATAATAACAACTTTATTTTTTCTTCTCAGGGCATATTTCCTTCACTCACATGGACAAGAACCAAGCAACAACCAAGAAAAATGATGCTATGTATGCAAAGGTTTAGGCTCTCTCCTAAATATACGATCTAGCACTCACTTGAGAGCCCCTTTTGATAGTACGGCTATCTATCCTAAACCCGGTCTCCCAACACTACAAGAGACCGGTAAAATAGAAATCCTATCAAGATCATACCTTTACCTTGAGCATCCCACTTGAACTTGATGTAGACGATCTTGACACCTTCAAGATGGAACATCTTTCTTGGCCGCGCCTTGCTTGATGAAGACTTCCGACTTGCTGCCCCATACTCCATGGGGAAACCTCTTATTTGACCTTGTCTTCATCGGTCCATGATCGTCAAGGATGGCAAGCTTCAAGCATGAGATCTTCTAGAGATGGCGCACCTTGAGCTTGCCCTTCATTTCTGGAAGATGTCTTGAAGATGGCCATAAGGAACTCCATCTTCTTCTTCAAGACATACTTGATCTTGATCTTCTTCTTCTTCATGATTCCAGTAGGCCCAAAGCCCTTGGACATTGCTTCTTGTTTTTCAACCTTGAAACCAACACATGGTCCAAGCGATGCCAATGGACAAACCTACAAGTGAAACTCAATTTACACATTAGTCCATAGATATTATCATTAATTACCAAAACCACACATGGGGCATACAAGCCCTTTCAAAGGTGTTACCAATAACATAAAACAAATAACGAGTAGCAGGATGACCAATTTGGTTCCCCTTGGGTGTGTTTCCACGAATGCTCATTCTATTAAAGTACTCCCAAGGTGCAGGATTTAAAAAAGAGGTGGTAGAGTGTATGTCGGTGGTGTTGTTGGCAAACCCAAAGCATTGACCATATTGGTCGAGTGTCAAGGAGTACTCACAGTTCATAAGGCGGAAGTTGATGCGATCAACTCCAGGCATTTGCTCCTCAGAACAATAGGGAGAGCACACAATATGTGTCAAGGTGCTGAGAAACTCAAGCGCCAAGCGGCGGTACGTGGTGACATCCTGAAAGACAAAGTCATACAAACCAACATTGTTGCAAAGTAAATGGAAATCAGCATGAATGCCAAGTTGGTTCAGGATATAGGGACACACCCACTTGGTGGACTCGCTTTATCGAAGCTTGAGACGGTCGAAATGGTTCAGCTGAAACTCCTTGGTGAACTCGATACCAAGTGACTTGGGGGTCAACGTATCAACTTGTGGTGCGGCTGGTTCCGCATCCATCACACGTGTACGGTTCCTCGTGTTCATCTAAAAAAAATAAAGATTGCTAATTATTATTTTTAGTTTAATAGAAACATAGCATAAACGATCCTCTACACTTGTTACGAAAGAAACTCCTCTAAAAACAATACTAAGCATGCTCAATATCGAGATTAGCTCAAAAACAAGACCTAAGTCTAGATTGATAATGGTGAAAGATTGAGCAGAGTTTTGTGCCAGTAAGTTGAAAAAAGATTGAGCAGATTGATAATGGAGAAACATACCTTAGATCGGTTGGGTGCGAGGAATCGAAAAAATATTGAATAAATTTGAAGATCCAAAGGAGGTGGTTTGAAGTTTGGAGGTAGAAGAAAGAGAAAAGTTTGTGTTTTAGAATTTTAGGATTACCTCCTCCTGGGTGATATGGCGGCCGTGTACGTGGTACGGGCGGGTGGTACGGACGGGACCCGCTCGTACCGAGTGACAAACCTTGGGGTTGATGAATACTTCCGGCGATGCACTCAGTACGGGTGTGCGCCCGTACTACTGGTCATTATGTGGTCAGTACATTTCCTTGAAATCTGATATTTTGCTCGAGGGTACGGTACGGGCGGGCGGTACGGCCGCATCCAACTGTACCAGTGGTCGTTACGGTCACTATATCCTTCGGCAAAAACCAAAGTTTCTATTTTCCAAAGCCTTGATGTGGTACGGGCGCACTGTAGGGGGCCTTCCGGCCGTAGCAGTGGTCGTTATGGGGCAGTAAGCTATAAAAACTCAAAGAATTTGGTTAGTAGCTTTGTGCGCCTTTACACATATTAGCAAAGGACAAAAATAGCAAATAGACTTCATAAAAACCAGCAATACCTTTTTGACCATGTGTTAGTAAAATAAAATATCGAGGATTACCTTATTTCTTCTCCTCTATCCAAAGGTCTTCTTGAACACTCATTATTAAAAACAAAAACGAAACAAAAATAAAACTAAACTAAACTAACACAGAGTATAAACTTTTATTTCACATGGGTTGCCTTCCATGAAGCGCTTCTAGTTAAGATCAATTAGCTTGACCCAGATGGTGATCATTTAGGTTTAATGAGCAGGACACCCAGTCTAAATTAATTAGCTTTCAGTGTAATTATACCATCATCATCATTGTTAGGCTTGGCCTTCTTCTTCCTAGGGAAGTAGACTATAAAAGGATCTCTAGATGGTAATCTTATTCTCACATTCCCTTTATCTAAATTGATTAAACCTTTAATAGTTCTTAGGAATGGCTTAACTAGAATTATAGGTGCTATGGAATCTTCAGGCATGTCCACTATAACAATATCAATAAGAGCGAGACTTTCTTTAATTTTAACAACTATGTTTTCTTTTATTCCAACAGCTTGTTTATAAGTTGAATCTGCTAGATGGAGTCTTAATTCAGTAGTTGCAAAAGTCCCCAAGTTTAACTTATGAAATAGACTTTTGGAAATTGTTGAGACGCTTGCACCAAGGTCACAAAGTGCAGATATCTTATTAACCCATATCTTAATTTTAATAGTGGGCTCAAATATATCATCTAGCTTAGCAGGAACCTTATCAGCTAGTCTTTTATACTTCATCTCTAAATCTCGAACTTTAGATGCTACTTGTTAAATAAATTGCTGGTACATAGCATCATTACCTTGTTCCATACCGGGATTTTTTACGGTGATCATCTTTAGTAGATCTTCCGTGGTGTATTCAGGTGTAGTTGTGTTGCTATAATCCAGCTCTTCAGGCTTCTCTTCATTTGTTTCCATCCTCATCATCTTGAGGTCTTCTACCAGATTTGGCTCGGTCTTCCTAGCAAACTTTGCTAGTATGAGAGCTTGGCTCTCAGCTACCTTACCCAATTGAGTCTCAGCGGTCTTTATCCTTTCCTGTAAAGCCTACACATCATTTCTAATTGCAACAGTTTGGTTAGATAATTTTCCTGTTGGGATATGCCCCTTGGGGTTACCCAATTTTTCACGAATCTCTGTGAAAATCGAGATGAAGGCGAGGGGAAGGGGTTGAAAACCATGAACACCTGCTCTCACTCGATCACGGCCAATCGGCCTGCTTGGCCGCTCGACGCTATCCAGTGCTACTCTGCTTGGCGACCCTTCTCTACCTGAGTACTGCTCGACCTGCATCAAGTGACCTTCTCCGCTCGACAACTAGGAATTCCAAGCTGGTACACATGCTGCTACTAGTTGATCTCATTCAGCAAGCATTGGATGGCTTTTCATCGAAGTGTGTCAAAAAACAATGCGTAGATATTCTTTGATAATAGCATGCTCAGAATGCAACAATTAAGGATTAAAGTATGAGTATATTAGTGGTGTTTTGTGTGACACAGCTCAGAGCATCTCTAGCGGACACCGTAAAAGTGGTTAAACTAGTAATAAAATAGTTGTTCACGTTTTGGATCAAAAAAGGGACCAGAACAGAACCCGTAAGACTCGACCTACCCGAGAAAATTTTATAGGGCACAAAAAGTTCATCCGCGAGAACCTCATATATGCAGGTTGGGATGTTGTTTTGCTAGCCCCCTTAAACTGGTCAAATCTCGTCGGAAAAGACACGTCGCCGCACAACCACCGCGGAACTAGCCAAAATTTGCCCCCAAACTCGCCAGAATATGCCATATCACGTCGAAAGAGGCCGGAATCAGCCGTCGCACGCCGAAAGAGGCCACCGCCATTCCGAATTGGGGAAGTCTCGACTCCACTATCAAGGAGAGGCTAGCCACGAGTAAGGTAGAGCAAGTGGGGCAGGCGGGGCCGGAGAAGGGCGGTGTGATGCCGAAGAGGGGCAGAGCTCACAGGGTGGCAACGGGTGCTCATGGCCTTGTAGAGACCGATATGGTCGATACACCGGTTGTGCAACACGAGGCATGAGTTGGAAGAACCTATCTTCAATGCGCTGCCAATAGCGCTTGCCGGTTTGGTCCGTGCCGGTCACCGTGTCGATGGGCACTTGTGATCACGCCTGCACCAAGCAAGTGTCTTCGATCTCGGTGTAGTTCACCGCGCATTTCTTCTTTGTCTTCTTGTCTTGGGCGGCATCGAAGACCTCCAATTCAGCCTCCTCCTCCTCACCGACGTCGACCTCATCGCCGAACGTAAGATGGTTGTCCATGATGTCAACCTCGCTCGCATGGAGCAGATCCAAGAATGACTTTGGGGCCGCATGAGAATTGGAGCTGCGTCGGATGCAGGCTTTATGTGCTACTAGTAATTGCGAGCAAAGCATCGGGGAAAAGATGGTGGTCATACCTGGCGGTCGCATCGGTGACAGGAAGGAGGCCTGCACGGTGCATGACCTGATTGGTCATGGAGGTCTTCTTCCCGACCGCCGCACGCGTGCGCTTCTTGGACGCACCATCGGCCAGCGACTCGCCGGTGATCCCAGCCTCTTCCTCTTTAAAGCTTTGTCGGCTCTGGGGTGTCTAGGTACGACTCTAGCGGCGGGTGAACCAGATCCAAAGCGGGCGGGGGCTGGCTACGGTGGCGTGACCTTGGCAGCAGCTAGCGTAACCTCGGTGAGGTCTGTCAGCCTAGATCCGGTGGACGGCGGCACCAAAGAGCGAGTCGGGGAGATCGATGGTGGCGGCGGCGCGGAAGTGGGAAAGGAGAAAGGCAAAATGTCCCTCTCGCACAAATGGCTCTAGCAATACAGGGCTCACTCGGTTCGGCCTCGCACACGGCACATGTAGGGTTTGGGCAAGCAGTTTCTCCATGGACGGTAAACCTGTTTACGGTTTCGTCACCTTTTACAGGTATGCTAGAGCGACAACTTTTTGCAGAGAGAAAAAGGAGCGGTTATTTTACAGTTCCAGGATGTTTACAATCTTCGTTAGAGTTGCTCTTACCGGTGTCTCTAGAGATGCTCTCGTCGATTCAATATATCAGATGAACTATGTATGTAGTGTAAGCTTGTATCTACCTTGTGCTGAACATGATGCTTTAATGAGTTGTAAATCTAATTTGTTTGCCGTGCATCAGTTGGATACTTGGATTGCTCAGTGTTGTATCTGAAGCTACTTATACGACGTTGTCTACACTTGCAGCTTGCTACAAGAGGTTCCCAATTGTCATCCCGGTGAACTTGTTAGACTATTTACGGATGTATTCATGACTATATGATTACCAATTGTTAATTATAATTATGAATTGTTATATCTCACGTCATATTTTTTTAATCACACTGAGCCTTCGAGCCGGCTTGCAAGCTTCACCGAGCTGGCTTGTCGAGCGTCGAGTCTGAGTAGCAAGGTTTAGCCTTGGCTTGTATGACCACCAAGCTTACCGAGCCTCGAGCGCACTTTGTGTCCACCCCTAATCATAGCATGAGAAGATGCATGATTAGAGTCATCATGTTTTCTTTAAACGAGGCAAAATCTCTTGTCTTTCTCGTCAATTCAAAAAATCCCATTAATTAACAAAAAATAATCGACCAACCACCCACCCCCAACCTCCCCTCACCTCCCCTAGGGTTTTCGCTACCCTCCGTCGTGGCTTGGAGGCGTGGTTGTGGCGGTGGATCTTAGGCGGGCGCCTCGGGATGACGTGTGTGTAGCCATGGCACCGGTCACGCAGCGATGCAGCCTCCTCCAACTTTGATTGTCTTCATCGTCGGTCCAAAGGGATCTGGCCGGTGGGTGCTACCTCACGGCGGCTTCTCAATGGCGGATCAAGTTGATGAGGAGATGGTGATTGTGAGACCCTGACGCATGGCTTAATAGGATTGATAGTATATCCATACCAACAAGTTGCAACTTCTTTTCCGAAAGCTCATTCGAAAAGAACTTTAAGGTTAAGTGTGCTTGGCCTAGAGCAATTCTACGATGGATGACCGGCCAGGAAGTGGGTACCAGATGCGCATGAGTGAGAACAAAGTGCGTAGAAAAGACTAGTGTTGGTCTGTAGGGTTAGTCTAGAGATCCTATTAAGCTGCCAGGAGTGACAGCCGCCGGTCCGGAGAGGCCGGGGTGTTATAGTGATCTAGCTGCTGAAGCGAGTGAGGATGCCACCATCAACAGCGTCCCCCGTGGGTGTCGTTTTCCTCGTCGAAGGCGATGGTGGGGACATTACTCGCTCCATTGTTTCCGGAAAAACCTCAGATCTGGGGTAGGTCACCATTGACAGCGACGCCCGTGGTCGTCGTAGCCCTCATTGGAGGCATTGTGGGGGCCTCCTAGATCTAATGATGGTGACGTCTTCGTTGTCACCCTATTGGGAGCATCATCTTTGGATACATTCATCGATTGGACGGACATTTGGACGGCCTGGTGGCTAGGCATCAGTATCCACGTGTTTCTCGCAAGGGGACCAAGGTGGTCGCCGTAGCCCTCATTGGGCGTGTTGTGAGGGCCTCCTAGATCTAATGATGACGACGTCTTCGTTGTCACCCCTTGGGAGCATCATCTTTGAATACATTCATCGATGACGGGTATTTGGACGACCTGGTGGCTAGGCATGAGTCTCCACGTAATTCTTGCAAGGGGACCAAGGTGGAACGGGATGTATCTACCATCTACGACGATGAGTCTCGGTGGCATGGTACAACAAGGTCTTGGCGACGAACACGGGATGATGAACGGGCACGGGGCGATGGCGCCATCTGACGTCATGGCGGCGTTGATGGCAAGCCTCATAAGGTTATTGCATTAGTTTCTCCTAAAGATAGGTATGAGGAAGAGTAGACGGCAACAACAAAGACTTCTAGAGCGTGCATGTTGGTACGCACTAAGGGTCTGCCAGACCGGTTTTGCCACTTGCTTACTGTTAGGCAACTTGCCGAGGCCTTCGATTTTTAAATATGCACGTTTGTGTGATGTCAGTGTGTTGGCCCTATTCATGGAATCCCCCTTTATCAGTGTTCGTAGGATTAGCAAGTTGTTGCTAGTTTGGTCGCTTTAGTCTAATCTTTCCTCTTATAAGGTGTTGTGAATAATTTAATAAAAAAGTTGTGTGCATCTCTTGGATGCATATTGGGTGATCTTTCCCCATTTCGAACACCAGCACAACTAGGACCAAGAGCAAATAACACCAGACCAGCAGACGACCTCCCACCATAGGCGGAGAAGACGCATGACTGCCATGAAAGGAGCAAATATGGAAACCTTCATATGCTGCAAGTTAATTTTTGCTGTCGTTTAAAAAACATAATTCTGTCATCCAGTCTTTCGATGTGTACTACAACCATCTTGTGAAACAACACGCCTAACCACCACGCCCCAGGGCCTAAATGGGACCTAGTTTGGGAGTAATGAGGAGCCCAGGGACAGGTATTAGCAAGAGCTTACCTCACTGCTCCGAGCAGTCAGTAGACAAAGCCAAAGAAGAAAGAACAAAAAATGGTGCATGGGGAGAAAGGGATGGGAGAGGTGAAGGACCCGTGTAGAAAGTCGATATTACATGTGATGATACTAATCCGAACGACGCTTACCAACATCACATTACACAAACCCAATGCCTCGCAAACAACAGCAGCAGCAAAAGTAAGGCCCACAACCAGTATCCAATACATGCAAAGTAAGCACTAGGCTGAGAACCCTGAGAAGCTCCCTAGACAACCCGGTTGTATACATAGTACTCCGTCTATGAATGTTAACTAGCAATTCTGTCTACAAATGTTAGCAAGCAAATTTCCGTAGCCAGAGGTATACAATTTCAAGGGTTAAATGAGAAAGTTGTTTTGAGCAAGCCCAGGATACAGAAGTGTGGTAATTTGAGTAAGTGACCTAACCAATGGTTTAAAACCACAATGTTTCTCCAAAGCTGCGAAGAGCAAGAAAAATAAGAGAATTAGTTGTAGAGCAGATTGTTGAATAAATAAAGTGAACAGTTAACACTGGTTCTGGCTAGAATCCTCATTTAAAATAGTATAAGCATACCATGAAGCATAGCCTTAATTCCTTTGGAGAAACCTTCAAACCGACCCAGTACTGGCCTGATGCCACATGACTGGGACACGCACAGTTCCATGTAAAGTGATGTTTCAAGGATCACCAACAGAAGATGGCATACACTCGTTGTCTCGCTGCTGAGAAGGCTTGATCCATTTGCCTCCAGTACTTCAGTAACAATAGAAACCACTTGATCCTGGAAAGATTACGCAGCTGTGATCAGGAAGAAAAAAGCACACCCACACAAAAGAAAGGGTTTTCACATTCCTTGTATATATATTTAATCATGGTACTTATGAACTCTAAACAGCCTGTACTATTTTGTACCAGTCACTTCTGAGCTGGACTTTAAGCAATGAGAATGCGTCAATGTTGTCATAATCATGTGTTTCGGTCCCAAAGATGGCTGGTAGGATTTGCACTTTAGGATTCAATTTGAAGTTATATATTATGAAGTTCTACCAAATAAGGCATTACTTTGCTACGTACTTTCCATGTACTCGGTGATATGAGTGTTCGCTTTATCACTCAGTGTGTACTTTTTTAAAACTAATCTGATTAATGGTTTGGATGACATATCCGATTCAATGTCATTGGAAGCTAAGACTACAACAGCAATTTTAATGACCTTGTCAATACCTGAAAAAAATTACTTCTAAATAAATAAGATTGATGTCATTGATCATTCCCTGCGACTTCTAGACATATTTCGTAAACCTTGGCGCACTAAGGAAGGTTTAGCAAATTTGACAACATGCGGAGATTCAGGGAGGCCCGCATACGCCCCATCAACCCACATAGATAAGGTGGGCATCCATGGTCGTCCCGCTAAATCAGCATGTTGATAAGCGGGCTTCCGCTTGCCCGCATGTGTCCACATAATAGAGTGTACGTGAGCCTAATGCTTGCCGTCGCAGGGCCTCGACGAGCCCACAGTTGAGGGGGATGGCGTCGTTGTTGTCGACCCAGGCAAAGTAGGGGTAGGCGTCGACGAAGTAGTAAGAGTTGGTCACTTCGAGAAAGCTGAGCAGCGGAGCGCACGACATGATGTCGGGCCAGAACACCACGGCGGAGGACGGGCGCGGGAATATGCCCTGGTCACGAGTGTGTCCATGGCAATCCTAGCCGTGACCTCGACGTGGCGCACGCGGAAGCCGTGATGCATGTTCTCCATGGCCGGAACGAAGCAGGGCCAGGTGGAGGCGGCGGCAGAGGTTACAGCCAACGCATTGAGGACGGGTGTAGTCATAGATCTTGATCGACCAGGCACCCACCGTCCTTTTCTTGTTCTGATGTTGCCGGCATGGGAGAGGCAGGAGCTTGCCGGCACGATAGAGAGAGGACTTGCCGGCAGCGCTCGGCAGGCGTGGAATACTCGCGAGCGTTTTACCTTTAGCGGGGATGGTGTGAGGCAAAACACGTGTAGGGGAATGCAGTTATTATTACCAATGTTCATAATACCAGGTTTAGATGCATCTTATTACAACTCTATACTAAGCTGCTAACAAAAAACATACATGCTACAGACAAGCACTAGAGTTAATTTGAATAACAGAGGCCTAAAGCAATATCAATGGTTACATGCAAGCCTATTTTAAAAAGAAAAATGAAAATTAGTTACCTGCAGACCATGAAGAATATCCGGCATGGGTAGTTCGGGAAAATGTGCAAGATCAACAAATTCTAATTCGTCTGCCCTTTTTACTGCCTCCTTGGCTTGACTGCAAAGGAATTTCATAATAAGAAAAGCTATTCTGTAAATCTGCACAGCTATCATCTCACTGAAACGAGTTTGTTTCACAGAACCAGAGTCTCCAACACTTTTATCTCTGACCATTAGCGATAATGCTGCATTGGAAGGAGCAGAAACAGCTGCAGTTGACAGAGTACTGCTTGCAGCAAATCTGAACCATCCATGTTTGCTCCTGATGAGTGGTGGATCTTCATGAAGAACCACTTCTTCTTTAACAATAGGAAGGCAACAGAAAGATGGGTTCCATTTGGGGGAATCACCAGTCCATCCACTTCCTTTGCTAATAAATGCAAGCAGGTGGATAATAGTCTCTCTTAATTCTGAATCTACTTCCATCATACTAGTGTCGTGTGAAAAATGATATTGTGCTAGGATACACAGAAGTGAGAGGATATTTTCAGTTAAACTGAGAGCTGAAAGTGATGTCTGCGGCTGTTGCAACACCGTCCTTTTCTTGTTCTGATGCGTATTAACATTTTGTGCAGATAGATAAGACGACATCAGCGGAACTTGTCCTGAAAGGAAGCTGATAGTACTGTTTACAATACTACTGCGAGAAATTTCATCATCCATACAATGGTTGAGAGAGGCGACTATAGCAAGAGCCGTACCCCAGAGATTCACATCCTTTGCTTCGCTACTCAAAGAATTTCTGAAACAGGAGTCACTGAGAGACAACTGACTGAGAAGTAACTTCAAGAAAGCAAAAATATTTGCAGACTGAAGCATTTTAGCACCATCCTTTGTCTGCCCCAAGGTCAAGAGGAAATTCAGAATTACTTGAGTAGACAATATTGCACCATTCTGACACTTATGCAGTATAGCCTGGAGATGAAAATGCTTTCGTAAAATAGGCAACCATACATTAGGAGGTATAAAGCCCTTCAATAGTAAGTCCATTGATCCAATAGCAAGGTCAGAATAATCCCTATTCCCAGCCAATTTGCAGAGTACAGGTAACAAACTCGTACTTATAATGGATGATTCACCAAACACATTAACATCACCTGATACATCTTTTATGCCATCCTCGCCGTAAATGAATTCAAATAAAGACAACATCAGAACAAGGAGCGACTTCACCGGTTTCTTAAGAGCAGGACTAGATGGCATGAGATCAACCAAAAATGATGTGCTGGCACCTGAGGTCTTCATAACAAGAACAATAACTGGATAGAGATGAGCAGAGCTCTTGGTTTGCTTAGCTTGGTGAAATAAGAAATTGGTAAGTGTAAGCAGCAAGTCCACTTGCCCAGACAACAGGGGAAACAAAACCTCATTCGTGTCAACTTCAGGAAAGAGTGAATCAACAGTTGACTGGAAATATTTGCATGCACATCTAGTTGCTGATTCCGTAGCTGTTGCAGAAATCCCTCCATCAGGTAAGATAATATTATTACTGGAACTCTGGGAGAGATTGTAAGATTAGTTGACGAATGAAATAATGAGTAACTTACACAAGGTCCTAGACCTCATATAGCTTTCTATGCTGGGCCCATAAACTTCAGGTTATCTCAGGAAGTCCACCTAGGCCAAGCCACATTATTACTCGATCATTGAACTGACATATGGACCTTGTTGACACGATAATCACTAATGCAGATCTATGAACCCAAACTAAGGCTGGAATTTAGAGACCTAAGGGCGTAATTATCAAAGGAAGCTCTGTAGTGCTATCTCTGTCTGAAAAGGGAATATTTTGTTTGGTCAAGACAAGGCTTTGACCAACAATTACTCTATTATTATGTAATATATATACAAGTCATAATGTTAATGTCAACAATATTCGTAAGTACTTATGACTAATTTTTTAGCACATAGAGTAGTTGTCGGTCATGGTATCGTCTA
Organism: Avena sativa; assembly: GCA_916181665.1. Classification (NCBI taxonomy): domain Eukaryota; kingdom Viridiplantae; phylum Streptophyta; class Magnoliopsida; order Poales; family Poaceae; genus Avena; species Avena sativa. The sequence continues at coordinate 447,849,809 of OV702295.1, read as the reverse complement.
CCAAACAAATACACCTTCCATTTCCGAAGGCAGGAGTAAACAGTGTGGACAAAGAGTGTTCTCCAAGCAAATGAAAGGATCTCAAGTTGAAACTTACTGTTCCAATGTAGACAGATAGAAATGTTATGAAGGACCTCAATGTACAAAGCTTTGCATCAGCATGACACTTCATCCAATTTGCCTTATGCATAATATCCAGCATTTTTTCAGCAACTTGTTTGCAGGGCTTCCAATCTGAATGATTCCAAAGTTCAACTCCAAGATCATCCGGAGTTTGTGCAACATCAAACAAAATATTGCCAGTGGCTGCTGGGAAGGCACTATTTGGTTGCTCCGAAGCATTGCATTCAAAAAACCTAAACTCCATAAGAAAACACAAGAGCTCCTGAAAGGGACCAGAAGTAATCTGACGACCTTCGAGTTCTCCATGTATATGATAGTAAAGATCGTTGATTACCAAACTGGTAAGTTCTTGTTCACCACTGCACATGTGTAAGGTATAATAATAAAGAACTAGGACAAGCAATTTTGAAGATTTCAGCTTAAAAGGGTGACTATTTTATTTAACAGACTAGCTACCTTTATATAAGGCCAAAAACATACATGAGATGGTGCAGCCGATTCAGTGCCTATGCTGGGTCAACATGATACATCAGAGAAAGGACATTATTTTAACAGACTAATAGGATACTCCTTTTGACAATACTTGCCACTTGTCATCCCACTTTTTAAGTAGCATTCGCTAATTTTTCCATATGCATCCCCTTACAAAGAATTTAGTATCATACTACTAATGTGATTAGCTTTCCCCATGCACTTCTTATGTGATTAGCCTTCCTAAGAAGCACTACTACCAAGCATAATACTGTATGCATAGACTGCGCACACTGTGAGGTTCATGGTGCACCAATGGGGAGCTGAAAAGGAGAGTTGTTATGCTACTTAACTAATGAAATAGAGACAACATAGTTTTTTCATGGGGTGTCTTGGTAGAAAGGCTAAAGTTCAAGATGACAAGTATTATGGAACGGAGGGAGCATCTTTTGCTTCCAAAATTTAGAAAGGTCCCACGAGAGATAAGGTTTTCAAAAACTGTATTCAACAAACTAGATCAAATTATTAAGGAATTTCAAATTAAGAGCATAATTATTACTTACTTCGTTCGGAAATAAGTGTCGCAGATTTGTCTAGATACACATGTATCTACACACTAAAACGCGTCTAGAAACTTGCGTATCTAGACAAATCAGCGACACTTATTTCCGAATGGAGGGAGTACATGGAAGGCCAGCAGCACCACATTCCAACACTGAAGAGATGACCACCAGGGAGTGAATTGCTGGGCCACGAAGGTTATTCTATTTTATTAAACTCCCGTGATGTGGGTAATATGTGAAAAAAGTTCCTCTCGATATTATAGCAAAACCCAGCGGAATATCAGCATCTGAGTATCTATGGTGCTCAAGAAACGTATGATCTAGTAACTCATATTCAAACAAGTAAAGCTGCCGTTCAAATCTCTTGTTGAGGAAAACAAGCCCGGAGGGAGAGGGACACTCGATTTTTATCAAAGAAGCGAGAAATGATTGATCGAAAGCGGCTGTCTTGGAGCAGTAGATAGTGCCCCTACGCTGACCTACAAGTCAGTTTTCCACCCATATTTCTTATGAAAGGTCCAAATAAAGTGAAATGAGAAAAACACCACCAAATTCGAGTATTCAACTTAGTTCTGCAACTTGCACTGATTCTGGTTCGAGCTCTTCACTGGCCAACTTTCTCAAAAACAACTGTTTCAGAAAGGACCTTTAAGCAACTATGTTCCTCTTCAAGTTGGAAGGATAATATATTTTAAACAAGTGATTTTTTTAATATTATAGACTAAATACCGAACATAAACATAATTATACTGTTCAGTTCAGAACTACAGTCCATGCATGCATTATTTACGCAAATAAAACAGTCATTAATAATCATAAATATCAACTGGATATTAAAAAAGGGTACCTGTAGCCATGCAGGGCATATTGTGAAAGCAGAGCTATGAATGCGTGGTGTTGTAACAACTGCATGGCAAAATACAAGACAGAGGTGTGTCAGCAGCTGTAGTGTACATAAAAACACTAATTGCCAAGCATGCAAAAATATTTTGAAAAAGTATACACAATCCCTGTAAGGTTTCATCATTTATCTACTTTATGAATAAAATCAGGCATTCTACTCATTTAAACTGTTCAAATAACCCCCTCAGACTGTTGAGTGGGGAGGGGGGCATATAGAATGCACTATGACCTTTACTAGGCAATCAAAAAACATATTTAGAAGTTGCATAAAAACCAGACCAAAGTTCATGACATAGAGAAGATATATGTGTATGACAGTATATAACCTCAAGTCTAAATTGATTCATAACTTGGTACACACAAAAAAAGGAAAAACAGAATGTGAATATTACATTCAAACCTGAAGTGAATAATATCATGTGGATACTATTCACATTAGAATCTGCCTTTTTTTGTTTCTTCAGTTATGTACTGAATATGGAACTACAATTTGTGGCATAGTCTGTCCATATAATTTTTGAAGGACATTTTAAAAGTTAAATTAAGTGTCTGGTGCACTAGTACACATCAAAGTGGTAGTGCACCTAATATGCCCCTGGGTCTTTACCATTGTAGCATGTAAGATGGCTCAACACATGCCTGTGGCTCAACAATTAAAGAACATTGATACATTAAAGACACACTTAGTTGTCAGTCTTCACGTTCTACGTTGCCTCTTCATTTCAATCTCTCTAGCTCTGCTCTCTCTAACCGCTGTAAGGAGGTAGTGTTCTGCTGGGGAGATGACGGGGGGCAACCAGCAGAAAGCAGTTGCGGAAGGACAACAGCAGAGAGGGGACAACATTGTCGTGTGTATGCAGGGGGGTAAGTAGAGAAGGAAATACCGCTCTTAGACATGTTAGACTTCGTTTGGATAATTAAAATTTTAATGCTGATTTCTGAGTCAATTTGTGAAGTGTCAGGCATGCATGCTACAGTGGCAACCCCATTCTAAAATCCATCCTGAGTGTTTATTTGAACAGTTTACGATACCTGAGAGAGCCCAATATGTGGTTTCATTACTCAGTGGGTAAATGTCAGAGGTACCATGAAACCTCTCGGGGAGTTGTAAACTCTCACCCTATTTTATTTCACTACCTTGTTTACTCCAAACTAACATATAGTAACTTACCTGTTGAATACTTTCAAAAAAAATCTGTTGAATACAATACATTGTATCTTTTTATTGTGTTTAATCAAGTCACCCCTGCCTCTTTTTTTTCGGGAAAACGCAAAGGACCTTTGCGTTTCATTTCATTGGATAGATAGAATTTGATTACACACCTCCTAGGAGGCCAAGCGCAACATGCGCAACATGAAAATAAATATTACAGTCAATGTACATCCCAGGTGGTGGGCAGAATGACGCGGAGGCCTCTAGCTCCAGCCCTTGCCCAAAGGGTAGCTTCATCCTTTATCTCGTTCAGGACGGTGAGCGAAGAGGGCCTGGCGTTGTCGAAAACGCAGGCATTGCGGTGTTTCCAAGTCATCCATGGCACAAGCAGGGCAATGGAGGCGATTCCTTTGTGCATTGGCTTTGGAGTTGCGAGCTGTGCCGCGCGGCACCAGTCGTCGAGGGTGTCGCTGGCATCAGGGGGGAGGCATGGGATCCGTAGCCATACTAGGATATCGTGCCATACCTGCTGGACGAAGGGGCAAGCCATGATCAGGTGTTGGATCGACTCTGGCAACTGATCGCAGAGCAAGCAACGTGGGTGGTGCTGGAGCCCGTGGCGTGCACGGCGCTCAGCCGTCCAGCAGCGATCCTGGTCTGCGAGCCAATGGAAGAATTTGACTCGCGGCGGCGCCCAAGTCTTCCAGATGAGTTTCCAAGCCCTGGCGGCATTGGATCCGTGGAACATGGCCCGGTAGCAGGACTGCGCGGTGTAGATGCCGTCAGTTGTCCACTTCCAGGTGAGGCGGTCTCCATCATTTGAGAGCTGTGTGTTGGCCACGCGCTGCCAGAGTTGCAGGTATTGCCCAATCTCCTGAAGGCCGATCGTACCTTGAATGTCTCTAGCCCAGCTGTTGTTGGCCAGGCCTTGCGCAACCGTGCGTTGGTTGCGTCGCCGGGTCGGGATGCACTCGTACAGGAGGGGTGCAATCTCACGGACAGCGCGCCCCTCGATCCATCTGTCTTCCCAGAACAGGGCCTTTTGGCCATTGCCAATCGTCATAGCCGTGGAAGCGAAGAAGATCTCCCGCTCCTCCTGAGAGAATTGGAGGTCCAGGCCATGCCAGGCGCGGGTGTCATCGGTCCGAGATAGCCACAACCATCGAACACGGAGAGCGATGCCGGTGCGCTCGAGATCCAGGACCCCAAGGCCCCCGTGCGACTGGGGACGGCAGACTTTGTCCCAGCTGACGTGGCAGTGTCCGCCCGTGCCCTCCTTTCTTCCTTCCCAAAGGAAGGTCCTCTCAACCCTACGTAGTTGCTTCAGTACCTTTTTGGGAGGGCCCAGCACCATGAGTTGGTGGAGGGGGATGGCGTTGAGTACTGATTTGATGAGCGCGAGGCGTCCAGATTTGTTCATCAGTTGGGCCTTCCAGGTGGGTAGGCGCGACGCAGTTCTCTCGACCAGTGGCTGCAGCTGGGCAGCAGAGGGCCTGTGTATGGTGAGAGGGATCCCCAGGTATGTGATCGGGAGGTCCACGATGGGCAGCCAAGTTGGTTAGCCACCATAGCAGCAAGCTGTGGGTCGCAGTGTAGGAGGGAGGCGGTGCTCTTGTTGTAGTTGACATGTAGCCCGGAAGCGCGGCTGAAGAGCTGTAATAACTCTTTGATTGCCGTCAGATCGCCGGTCGTGGGATGGCAGAAGAGAACGACGTCGTCTGCATACAGGGAGAACGCAGGGATGTGGCGCCTAGGATGGAGCTCCTGGAGAATGTCGGCCTGCTGAGCCAACCGTACCAAGCGTCCGAGTGCATCGACCGCAAGCACGAAGAGCTGTGGCGAGAGGGGGTCACCCTGGCGTAGCCCACGTCGGTGCCATACGGGGAGTCCCGGTTCACCATTGATTAGCACGCGTGTGTTCGCCGAGGAGAGGAGGATTGCCAGCCAATCCAGGAAGCGGTCGGTGAAACCGTATTGCCGTAGAACCTCGAAGAGGAAGGCCCAAGAGATGTTGTCGAAGGCGCGGGCGAGGTCCAGCTTCAGCAGCACGCGAGGAGCGCGCAGCCAGTGGAGCAGTCGTGCAGATTGCTTGACCAGGACAAAGTTGTCGTGGAGGCTCCTACCGGAGATGAACGCGTTCTGGTTGACGCTGACGAGATTATCCAGCTTCGGCGCGAGACGTAGCGAAAGCATCTTCGTGAATACTTTGGCCACCAGGTGTATCGAGCTAATAGGCCGGTAATCACCCAGGGAGCTGGCCTCTGCGTGCTTGGGGAGAAGCGTGAGCAGAGCCTGGTTGAGTCGATGGAAGCCGTGTCCACGAAGCTCGAAGAGTTGCTGGAAGACGTCGATGAAATCTTGCTTGACGGTGCTCCAGCAGGCTCGGAGGAATTCAGCGGTGAAGCCATCAGGGCCAGGCGCCTTGTGAGCGGGGAGTTGCTTGATTGTGTCCCATATCTCGTCAGCGGAGAAGGGGGCGTCGAGCTGCTGCAAGGTGGGGTCGGGCTCAATGAGCCTAGCAAGGTCAAGCGTGCAGTCCCGGTCCACCGTGGTGCCTAAAAGTCCGTCGAAATGCATGAAGGCGGCGTGTACCATGCCAGCCTGGTCATGAACCGTCTGGCCGTCGACGATGAGTGCATGGATCTTATTCTTCTGCCTGCGGTAGGAGCATTGCCTGTGGAAGAAGGATGCCCCTGCCTCTTTTTACATACAACTTTTATCATAAAACATAACAAGCAGATATAATGTAACTGGTTCAAAGTTGAGAAGCAGATATAATGTAACTGGTTCAAAGTTGAGAAAAATAGGAATAAAACATTGCTACAGATGAAATTGGTGCTATATATTGCCATATCCATATTGGACCGTACTACCAGACAGTGAAATGTCAAATGGAATGCCTTACTTTGCTAGAGATCAGCTGAATCTTCTTCACTGCCGAGAAAGACAAGCTGGCAGTATCACCAGTGGACAACTTCATTATTAGATGTATGATGCAAAAACATGAAGCTACCTGCCGAATGAAATATGGTATCAATAAGAATTTAAAATACCTAACAATGCATGTAAGCATGAACCACAAGTGAAAACTTGCAAGCACGGCTATATGACTGAAATGCACAAACATAAAGAACATGTTAAGCTCATGTTCTAGATTATGCGCAATTAATGTTACCAACCAATGAGCATGAAGAAAAAAGTCAATGAAATCTCGAAGACAGAGCAATTGGATGAGAAGAGAACTGACGTACATCATTTTTTATTTCGGAACCCAAGAACAACCTACCTTGGCACGATGAAAAAGCTCCTTCTGGTATCCATTGCTTGACAAATGATTGATAAAATTTTCCAGGAGAACACTATCAAACCATTTGAGCACTACGTTGCTTGGACAAGATGCAAAAGGTTCATTTTGCTCCTTCGTACAATCTGGAAGAGGATTATAAGTTTTTGCATCCACAAGTAATCTTCCTTTCAGGAACAACTCATGTGACATGATCTCAAAAAATTTAGCCTGGCAATTATACCTACAAGTGCAAAATATTCCTTATTCTTCTATTAAATTACCATTTTCAATATAAAAATATCAAAAACTGGAGCCAACATAAAAGACAACAGTTTTAGGACTGCATGTGCTAAGGATACTATCGGTGGCACTACTGAAATACCTTATTATTCAGAAAAATGATTCATTAAAAAACCAAGACTGACAGTTAATTAGTGTGTATGCATTGAAAGGATAAATCATTATAACGATACCTTGAAGAAAATTTCTCATCAACAGTGTCAACACTGTCAACAGGACAGCGATCAAAGGTAGCACGAATACACAGTGATAAGCTCTCCCAGAACGTTCTAGAACTTCTCAGCTTATCTAATATGCATATCAATTGGAAACCACTTTCCCATAATGCCACGAGTAGATCAAGAATACTAAGTAGCAAAGAAGGAGATCTGCAAAGGAAGATATTAGTGATGTTAAATATCATAATTTAGTAAACTGCATACATAAAATGAAACAATAAAGGGTATCAGAACTGCATCCATGAAGGGAACTATTTTTCCTAGAAATAGTACAAAGCAGACCAAGAAACCCAACTCAAACCACCCATGCACACACATGTTACAAGTCCTGTACATAAGATAGGGATTCAAGGACACGCTATGTGTCCTCTAATTTACCAAATGAGGTGCACCAGATGTCCAGATCTACACTGTTGGATTAAATTTGGCAGGTAGAATTTTTCGAAAAAACACGAAGGACCTTTATGTTTCATTTCATTGGAAAGATAAAGAGTTTATGTTACAATCCTCCTAAGAGGTACATCTTATTGCAGAAAAAGAAAACTTGGCAGGTAGAATGAGCACCATCGCTCCTGATCACCGGAACAATGCTTGCTCATCATGAAAGGACATGTTAAGTGTTTTTAATTCAATGCAATTATGTGCAAATAAAGCGGGAACAATTTTGCACTTATTATATAAGAGATTAGATCCCTCAATTATTTGCTTAAATAGAGGACAAATTTATAGGGTGAAAGGCTGTGACAAACATCATCAATCATTTACCTATTCACCAACTCACTGGAATTCACAATATATCCTAACATTTGCTCTACAAGTCTTGATTTACTTCTTGAACTGGTGAGAACAGAAGAACCGTTGATCTGAGAATTCGTACAATTACTACGATCAGCTTTTATCCTTGCATTCTCCTCTGTCAGCGAAACAAAAAGAGCAGGCTGCAATAAAGCAAATAACAAATCATAATCTGTGAAAATATTTAAGCTCTGATCAGATAAACTTCCTAAACGATGACAAAGAGACATATAGAGGTGATGCACTTTTTCACTAGCGCTTGTATATTTCTAAGGCCCATTTGTTAGGAGTAATCTTGTCATATAGTATAGTTGTGATACCTAAGAGAATATAGTTGGCTGGTAGGAGCTAGATTAGTCATGAAGTATCCAGGGTATGTAGGGAGAACTCTAGAATTAGGAATGTTCTATGATATAGTAGTATGAAATATCTAGAGTATGTAGAGTATTCTAGAAGTATGGTGTAGGGTTTGGATTGTGCCGCATGGCAACAATCTAAAGGGTCTTGTACAAGTATAAATAGAGGTACCACCCCTCCCATGTAACTAAGCTTGGTATCACTTGAGATATCTAATAAAGCTTCCTGCTAGTAGAAGCCCAGTGTGTGTGAAGCACATCAAAGCAGAGTTCTGCGTGTGAAACACACATCAGTTTAGAGAGAAAGGGTTTCCTAGGCGAGAGCTAGTAGCATAGATGCAACACCATTGGTGCAAATATAAAGAGCACATGGTACTACAGAGAACTACTGACTATCCACACAAGCATGATACTTTGCTGAAATAAAATAATGACCAAAATATACCTTACTGTTCAAAGACTATCACACAGAGTATATATATGTATGTAACGTACAAAAGGTAACAATATGAAACAAAAATACCTGATAACGAGCAAAAGAAGTCAGAAGGTTGAATATAGCCACAATCAAACAATTATTAATATTCTCTTGCCTGTCAAGAATGTGGGAGATACTTGCTTGCAATCTCCAAATCTGAGTAATTATGAAAAGAGAACATGAAACAGAAGAGTGAAATCAGCACAACGAGGTAGAGAATTAAACCACTTACATAAGTCACCACAAACTTTGACTCAGTGATAGATGACTCAGCTGCTAACCTCTGAACCATCAATAGTAAAGCTACAATTTTCCACGAGTTGAGGTTGGACTCTGTGAGCAGTGAAGCACAACACTGATAATGCTCTAGCAGCAGCAAATTGTAAAGCCTTGCGGAAAAAATAAGCATCCTCAGTCACAGGGCTTAAAGACATCGATTAAAATGCATGGTACCGAAAGAATATGGAGCAAAAAAGACAAAGATCACTAATCTCATGGGAACACAAGTTCAATTCCCCCTAAAAAGTGACGGGCTCATGGGAATACAAGTTGGCATCCTCACTCACGAGGATTAAACTACTCGCATGTACATGTATATGTCGACCTCATGAGAATGCAAGATGCTTTTTCCTAACAATAAGTTCATCTAATTGTTCTTTTCGGTTTACTTTCCCAACACTGTTTTCAGTAGTAGAAACATACAGTATGTGGCCATGGATAAACGTCCTAAAGAGCGAAACTGGGACATACAAGCCAGATGGCAAGAATTATAGATGTACTGTCCAGATATACAGATGCCCCTAAAACCCTGGATATAGGGGGTTATAGCATAACCTAATCAGATAAATAAAAGTTGCCAGTATAATCTGACATCCCTTCAAAGCAGGTCAAAATACAGTTACATTGCTCAAAAAAGCGACATAGCAGTAGTGAGCCATAATAAACTATGCACTATAATCCCAACTGACTTACCGAATTATGAGAGGACATTGATGATATTGCAGCTGTGACAAAAGGAAATGGCTTTGATGAAGATGAAAAAACCAAAGTAACAAAAGGTGCAACCGGCATCAACTCCTGAAGAATATACATAGAGTCAAGAAAAACACAAATGCAAAGCACTAAACAAAAACTACTGCATATCGTAGAAAACTTATGATATCATCTAAAACGAAACAAATATATTTGTGATGAAAAAACAAGAATGAGTTACTCATTTTTGGTCTAGAGCAAGACTGAATATTTTCTTGTGATGCCTTATGTGTGGCTTAACTGCAACTCATTATATTTGTCAACCACTTGCAATGAAGCAACAAAAATTATGTAACTCGTTACATTTGTCGAACATGTTCTAATATATTTACGTTGAAACATGTCATTTACACTGTCTGCTCGATGGCTGCCTACCTTTTTTTTCATAATACTGGAAATGAAAAACAATTTCCAAAGGGAACTACAACAAAAACAACCGAATTTCACAAGCTGGCAGATCATTACTCATTAATTATACTATTTTTAATAGCATCAGTTTCAGCTTTGAGAAATTACTTCATAATCACTTTTTACTACAGCACTATAAAGAACGCTGACTTGAGGACAAAGCAATTGATGAAAGTAGTTCTACAATAGCAGTGTCGTTAGCTTAGTTCGTTCTTAGCAATACGTCTTGTGTGATGTCTCACACCTGAAAGGAGATTTTACAAACAAACAGAACATTGGGAATTCAGAAAATAAAAGTAAGATGTTAATGTGACAACTGGACTTCTTCAATGTGTGGTGAAAAAATATCAGTGTTCTACCTCCGGTAAGTTGGACAGCATGAAAAAAATAATATCAAGTCCACAGCAAAGAACAAGTTGTATATCTTCAATATCCTCAACACCATTACAGAAGCTGCTGCACGACTGCTGAAAATTTTAACAAATCCGTTAGAGAAAAGGTATTGAAGAGAAAGATGTATTGCATAATAAGGATGCTTACTTCCAGTAATTGTGTGGACGTGCACAAAATGTGCCAGAGAACACTGTGGATAGAAGAATCATATAGTAGAATTTGCCAAATGATGCCACCAAGCTTTGACAAGATTGGTTTGACTTGAATACAGCTCTTCACTAATTCAAACACCTTGCCAATTGCGAAGTATGTCATTAAATGAGGGTAAAACTTTGCTAAATAACACAAACTAAACCTATAAAGCAGTTTTCTCAAGTCTAGATTATAACATTAAATTGCACCTTCAGAGTTGTCTTCCAGATACTATACTTCTTGTGTTTCCAGTTCATATGATTGACCATGATGTATTGGATTGAAAAAACAATGAATGGCGATATCATATCATCAGCGGCAGCTCCTTTCCGCAAAACCTGAATGGCAAAATCAAGCACTAGGAAAATATGGAGTTCATCATCAGATCATCTATAAACAAAATTAACATATGGTAAGTCAAAGAATAAAAGATAAGCTCTGAACAAACAAAAGCAACACCACATTTATTTGCAACAATACGGTTCAGGCTTTTCATAGCCTCACCTAAGCATAAAGGTGGCACGGGGCTGGAAGCAATGGTACATGGAGGTTCATCTTGCCGGATTAGGAAACCACCCAGATATTCAGAGTGTCCACAGAGTAAGCCAGGTACTTATACAATACGTGTATATGATGATGCTTAACAAGGACCAGTTTATGGGACATGGCGTTTTGGAGCACGGGATCAAATGCTCCTGTTTTCTGGACCAATGAGAGAGCATGGAAATATGTGCCATACATGTTTATTGTGATAGATACGGTGTTCAATAATAATTAGTGAAATACCTCTACCGTATGACCTTTACTGTACAGTGGGGCAAGGGGGCAGACTGAGTTAAGGATGCCAGACTCAATAAATGCAGGTACAACACAGTGCGTTGGCCGTTCCCTGCTGGGTCCAGATCCCGTGAGCTGTACGTTCTTCGACTCCGGCTGGAAGGATTATATGACCCGCAGCGTAGGCAATCGCAGATCGCATGAAACTTTGAGCCATCTTGTGACCATTGACACTAGCACGCATGATGGGTAGTCATCCCATCCCAAGTACTACTACATGGCCAAGGTTTTTCATCGATGCATGTTAGGTTCAATTTTGAAATGCCATGCATGTAGGCATCACGAGCGTCACAGTATAGCTGCACGTCAGCGGGGCCTCTAGCTGTCATGACACTGCTGTCGTGTGTCAGTCAAGATATTTCAACTGAACTACAGAGCATATACATGACGATATACGCTGAGGTACACACATCTCTAAACATATGGAAGGCCATGATAACGATACTAAATGAGCCCGAGATCGGTTTTGCATTTCCGCAGTTTATGGTCAAATTGTGAGGTATGTCCAGAGATCTTTTCTACCAAATAGTTCTACACTTCTACTAATACTAAATAAGCAACTGTATCTACATAAGTAACAAAAGTGAAAAATTAGAACAGAATCAACAATAAGCCAACCATGATAAGAGTATACAGGCAGAAACGGGACATTCCAAAGTATTAAATGCTGAGCTTACAAGCAGAAATACATACATGAAACTGTAAGTGAAGAACAGTCTCCATTTTCCTCAGAGGCAGCAAAAAGCATTCTAGCTAGTGCACCAGAGAGTAGCCAATCACTGCAGAGAGGCAATTGTGGTTGTTATTGACAGTGGTTCAACTTTTCAAACCTAGAGATAAACAGGATCGGCAAGAGAAAATAAGCCAAGACTAGAAGGCTTGGTACTTTCAAGATAAAGGTACCGTCCAAGTGTATCTGATAAAATAATAATTTCATTGAAAATATTTCAAATTTTACTTAGACTGCTTCAAAAGTGTATTCGAGACAACAGAATACAACATCTTATTAGAGAACAAGCAGAAGCATGCATCTCTCTTTCATTAATAAGCCAACACCAAATACAAGACTTTGCCAATGAGAGGCGAAAACAAGCCATGAGCAAGCAGACTGGACACACATGCAAGACAGCCCCTGACACTGGACTACAACCGCAATACAGCAATGGTCATCCCATTGGTACCAGGTAACCAAACTAGTTATTCTGATTATAATCATTCAGTAATCAAGTAGCAGTCATGATGCAGTATTGAAGGCCAAAACCATTTGAATTAAAGCAAAACTTTTCCCCTTTCAAGTAGAAACTACAATATAATTAACAGCTGTAAGTAACAAAGAACTGAGTATGCCAATTACGACTCAGTATATACTGTTCCCAACAAATGAAAGTAGATAAGACCAGTAATTAACAGAAAGTCGCAAGAAGATTACCTTGACGGGCCATTTAATTGTGAACTGAAAATGCCGCACTCTAACGCCACATCAAACACGCGGTATGGAACACTGAATATCCATCACAGTAACAGCTTGTTAACCAAAATATTTTCTAAGGTCCATTGATGCAATATACAGAGTACATGGCATTACAGCTAATTACAGAGAACTTAATAGATGGGAGAGCATTCACCTGAATGGCCCATGAGTCATTTGGGAACTACGATGCTTAACAGTTCTAGGAATACTAAATAAGCAGACTCATTGCTTGACTGATACAAGGTACAAGTCTCACCTTATATAGGGAGAGGGGGACTTCGCTCCTAAACAGTTAATCGCATCTCTCCTAACAGTTAATCGCTCTCCTAACTACTGGTTAACCATGGCACATGACACTCACTAGATAGAACACTTCAGCACTAAGTCACTTTATCAAACAAACCAAGAGAATAATGCAGCTTACCACTTTAGAGCTTCTGTTAAGAGACGAAGGGTTTTTGACATTATGCTGGCATTATTACCATCTTGCACATATTTGAAAATTGATGAGCACAAGACTTTAACAACATCGATCCTGAAAAGGACAGAGTGCAGTATGTTCATTCCACATCACTATACTGAGTCTGACAATGTGTATATTTCAAACCTCATATATTCTTCAGTTTGTACCAAACCCTTAGATCTTTTAACAGCCAGCGACTTATCAGGATGTAGCAAAGCAGAGCACAGATCCTACATGGAACAATAAATGCATACCAGGCGTCAAGATAACGATGATAAGGCTGTGAAGCAAAGCATAATATCACTGCAGCAACTAAAAAATGAAAAACGAAATAGGTAATTGAGTGTCAACTTATAACGCTGGCAGCTAGAAACTTCAGGGTAAGTCAATAAATGTTAAAACAAATGTAGCAGCTACCTTATTTGACGATACCATATGATACAGCAAGTCCATTATATCGCAGGCTTCCACATAATTGCATGAATATAGATCTTGTGTCAAAGTGACGAGCAAAATGAAAACGCCTGAATGTGGGAACTAGACAATGTAGCTCATGTTAACCAAATGATCCAGCAAATCAGTAAGCATTTAGAAGACAGTGGCAGTTACTGTTTTCAGCTTTTCAAAGCACACAAAAGAAAATGTACAGAAGAGGAGCGCATGAATTTAGAAAGTTCAGAAAATGTATACCACCCCTCTTGTAGTTTAGGCATCCCACTACTCCCTTCGTCATAAAATAAGTGACTTGAATTTGTCTAGATTCACATGTATCTAGACACTGTCTAGATAAAACATTAGAGCATCTCCAACAGAGGCTCTAAATCGCGCTCGCGCTGGAAAAACCGCCGATTTAGTGCGCCAAGGACAAAAATTGACGCTCCAATAGACTGTAAACTAGAGCAAGCGCAAATAAAAATAGCGCAGGCATATTTGCTGCACCAGCTCGAGCGCGCTGCAAAATCGGGACAAAACACACGAGTACCAACTGCCGCATTTTTACTGCGTTTTAGCGCGTCTGGAAAAGCTGGACACGGCCGCGCGCGCTAAAAGTGGATCCAGCGTGCTGCAAAGCCTTTTTACAGCGCCAAAATTTAGAGCATCTGTTGGAGATGCTCTTATGAAAGCAATGCCTAAGTCATACAGGAAACATCAGCACAAAACAGTTAAACAACATACAACATCAACATCAAAGCCCTTTTTCCCAAGCAAGTTGGAGTAGGCTAGAGATGAAACCCAACAGAAACATAAGAAAACCAAGAGGAGAGAAAAAGGTAAACAAAAAACAAGTAAACTAAGATTATGGCACATGGATTGCTGATTACCATGCAGTCCCATCAAGAGCCAAATCTCTAGGAACATTCCAATCCCTCAAATATACATGTATTAGTATATAGTGTCGGTGTAACATTTTACTGCAGAGCAGATGAAGAATGCAGAATTGATTGATTACTTTAGTCCAGGCTAAACTATAACTCTCTTGACACATCGTGAAGGTCTGGTCATTATTAAGTACTTCAGCTAACGCAGCCAAGAGGACGAAGCTTTCTACAGGAAAGTTAAAAGGGACTCATTTGTAATTTCTGTAAGGCTTCGTTTGGATTTTTGCTTTGGGAGGCTAGGCATTGTATTGGGTTGAATGTCCAATACCTGGGATATTGATATTGAGATCGAATCATAATATTCTGTTTGGATGTGTTAGATATTCAGAGCTCAGACTAGATATTGAGGTTGAATTGTAGTTCTAGAAACTACGATCATTATACTGTTATATACGCGTTAAAAGTTGGAATGATGATGCCCCATTCCAAGATAATCATTAAATTAGGTATCTGATAGGGTAGAAGCTTCATACAGATGCTCTGTCCAGTTTCATTGTTCTCGCGTACACTAGCTTAGCTGCACCCTCTAGAGTTTAAAATCATGAATTGATCGATGCGGTTAAAGTTCAGTACACATACGCACTTCCTCTTTCTATGTTTGACTAGAACCTGCATCTCCGCTAGGAGAGGCACAAGCAGGCTAGACTGTACTGAACTTGGAAAGGTTACATTGCACAGCAGCAGCAGAACGAGTCGTTTAGCCTGGGTTGTGCCCACGCAACCAAGCTACCGTCGTGCCTGGGCAACGAAGCTGCTGCCGGCGCTGCCGCTCATCGTCGAGTTCAGGCTCCGTGTCACCAGCGTGCTACCTGTTCCAAGAGAGAGGAACAGGGGAGAAAGAGGGATGGGGAAGGTGGGGCAGGAGGCCAACGGAGCCGTGCCCAGCCGGAGAAGGAGATGGCGGGAGGTCAGACTAACTGCGCCACCACCACGAGCTTAGATCGCCTGCGTGCGAGGTTCTCGAGTGGGGGAGAGAAGAGCTCTTTTGTCGCTGGGAAGTGCGTCCAAGAGGCTCGTGCCAAATGCATCGTACTGTCTACGCTAACCCCTCGATATCAGGTGTCCTTTTTTTTGCTGTATCAACCTGTGCCTCGATATCGAGCCAAAATACCCAGCTTCAATATCTAGATCCGTCAAACAGCTGGAATCCTGGTATTCGAGGATGACACCACCTGGATGTCCAGTATCTAGGCTCAAAGCAAACATCCAAACAAAGCGTAAGATGAAGGCCAGCAGGCTGAAAGAACTCTGCTGCTGCCAGTTATGATGTGTCATGGCAAATGAACTGAACTCTTTTTTTCAATATCCATGTCTCATCCACGAAAGTCAAACGGTAGAATAACAGTTCAGACTTTAGAACTATATGACCTGTGTGAATATTTTCTGGAGAGTTATATTTCACGAACTACTCAACAACTGCCAGAATTTAGGCCAAATGAGCTGAACTCTGTTTTTCAATCTGCATGTCCTATCCATAACAATCTAAATGTAAGAATAAGGTCAAATTTTAGAACTGTGGAATGTGTAAATATTTTATCAGTGGGGTATTCCATTAACTAGGTACGCAGAAGCCACCGGAACTTAAGCCTGAAAGGCACGAAGGGCACTTTTTCTTTCTTTTACTTGTAAGTTTAGATTAAACACTAATTACATCTCGAGTCCAACAACTAAATGGGCCATGAAGTGACTATAGTCAGAACTTACTATATGTATGGTTTAAGCTGGAAGAGTGAATGCTAGGAATATGCATAGCCTAAATAGGTTTTAATGTATGTCTTGGTTTGCATGGCATGCCAGTGATAGGCCTCTTAGTCTTTAGTGATGCTATATGTGGGCTGTTATGTGATGTGTTTTGTGTAGTTCTATATCAATTTTTTATTAGGAGAGCTATTTCTGTTTGGTGATTTGTGAATCGTGATAAACTGCGGCTCAGCGATTAGTCAAGGAAAGTCACTGTATAGTCGCTGAATAGTCACGGGTTGCCCTGATTTTGAGAAAACAACTTGGCGATTAGTCGGCGACTGTACAGCGAATAATCTACAACTCAAAAACCATGGTCGGGTGCAATAAAAAGCCTCCATGTGTGATAAACCATCCAGCAAGATCCAACACGATGGAAGTCAATGAAACTTTCCCGGGATATTACATATGTTCACTCGGCAGCTTCACCAAAAGGGAACCAGTGTACATGTATTAATTCTCTAATTATTCTTGTCGATCTCTTGCCGTATTATGTATAACCATGTATGTGTTGTCTGCTTTGTTTTGTGTAATAATAGCTACCGCTGGAGAACAAAATAATCCTTTAACTGAAACCAAGGGTGTTATGCAAATGAGTTCTTCTCAGTGGAAGCATTATCACAATCGGGATAGATATCCGTGAATTACTCCAGATCAAAAGGAAGCCTATTTACAAAGGTATCATGTGTATAAAAGAATGAGGCGTGATTGTGGTGTGGGTTGTAGCAATGCAGAGCTATCACCATAGAGACAAATTCAACAACTAACAACCCCATATATACGATATGTAACTTCTCTAAATCAATAAAAGGTACATTTCTAATTTATTATGGCAGTAGAATGTTCACTTATCTTATTAAAAATATTGTAGGATTATGTGATGGGAAGAGTATGAACCTACATTCCAGGAAAGGACGATGCGGACAATTCGAGTTTTTGCTCTTTACGCCTGCTTGGCTACAAGAGAATGTTCTATTTCAAATCATGAGAAGAACAATTCAGCGTTTAATCAACAGTGTTCTTCATCAAAAGGCACAAACCAACAGATTTCTTAATGCTCTTTTAGCAATGGCATATTCCTTTTGTGTTGCGTTGATGCAACAAGTACCCAGGAGAAAAGTTAAATTGGGTTTGGTCCTTGTGGAAGACACATACAAAAAGAAAATTTTGAATTGGTACTGTTCTAGCATGCAGTACTAGCTCTATAGATAAATTAATTTTTCAGTAAAGCATACAGCTGGGCACATTTCTTTTTTCTTGATGCAGAGCCCTTGGGACTGAAACGTATATGCATCATCTTTATTTTTTTCCGATAAAGGGAATATATTAATATCAAGAGGATACCAATTACACCCAGCCTCTGCAACAACATAATGTCTGGAGAAACTCTAGACATCACGGATGCACACAGCCGAAAGAAAGGAAGAAGAAAAAGGAAAAATGGAGTAAGCAGAGATTATTTTGCATATACATTGAGCCATTGGGCTTCACACACGTATTTATTATTTGATCATTTTGCTTTAAACACCGGTATTTCTTCACTCACGCAGAGTACAGTTTACAGAAGATGCAATGCATCGATGCATAGATAAATATCTCTGGAAACATGTTGAATTTACAGGATTTGACATGCCATGTATGTTGCCTTCCATCCCAAGACTCATGTATCTCCGTGAAAGGTACATACAATCCTATAGGAAGAACATGTGCTTTGCACGTGCCTTCTACTAGTATAATAGAGGGAAGATGGCTAAAGAATTAAGTCATGGGCAACAGTAATATAAAAAATCGGGAGAAACAAAGAAAAAAGTTCTAAATTTGTATAACTAACATGGAATAATGAAGCACTACATGAAAGATGATAAACTGACTTGCACCAGACAAGGATGCTTGCCAAGCAAGTTGTGGAATAAAAGAGAGCATATTACAAATACTTTATATGGCAGCGCAGGAAAGAAGTACCTCCCAACGAACTAATGCAACATCGTCTTCAAGAATTTTCAATATGTAACCACGTGTTCCATGGGGTAATGTAATGCCTTCCATACCAGGAATGCTGATTGGATGATGAATTTCAATTTGATCAGAGTAGTTCACAGTATCAGAAACACCACCAGGGATTGCATACAATGTTGTTACACCATTCATCCTCTCTAGGTAATTATATCTACAGTCAAGAAAGATTAAATGGCAGAATTAGAGTGACAGTGGCAAAAGGCTAGAAACTTCAATAATTACCATTTACCTAGAAAATAACCAATATATACAACATCATAACCACATTACTTCTGCTGTATGCGCAAAACAGTCACAATATTACTTAACAGATCACAATTATCGATGCCTAGACACAACAGCATAATGGAACAAAAATTAACAGGATTACAGACATCGTTTAACAGATTATACATGTTCTAGCTAGACATTTCATATGTTGCTCCATATCAAGAGCTTGAGGCTAATGTCTCTCCAGGGAAAGAGGTGCTTTGGCGATGCCAACTGATATATCTCTGCCTAGTTGAGCTGATTAGTACTTTGCTGGTGAGCTACAAGTCTGCCTGGGCAAATGGCAAGATGACCTTGAATAGATCCAAGGCTTAGAATCCAATGAGTTGTGGCTTACGACAGATGAAGGTTTCCAAGCCAACCTTTTTGTGGTTGAATATGAGATAAAATGCTTACGTTTTTTGTCAAATGGACCATCTAGTTTCTACTTATGTTATAAAACAAACCACAGTCAGAACTAAGAAAATTAGTAGGGTTCTCCCCTACTGTTTCCCTTCAAAGAAACAGATCCGCAGAGGAATTTATTAGAAGCACAAAGATAGGCAAAATAGCAGAAGTCATATCTGGAAGTAAGCCTGGCAATGGTCCTATAACTAAACCACACCTCGACTATACCCAACAACGTGGAGTTGATAACCACAACCAAACCACACCCCTGGCCCCTTTCGATGGGCAGCCTTGGCATCCATGACATTGAGCGAACAGGCCTTGCCCTGCGCCTTCGCTGGATGTGGTACAGCAAGACAGATGGGGAACGGGCATGGAGCGGACTCGACCTTCAGTTCACGCCTCGCGAACAGAGTATGTTCTATGCCTCCACTACCCTGACAGTCGGCAATGGCCACACAGGCAAATTCTGGGAGGACAGATGGTTGAATGGTCGATCCATCCGCGAGACCGGGCCGCAGCTCTATGCTTGCATCCCCAAACGCCGCCGCAAGATCAGGACCATAGCTGATGGTCTACAGGCCAACAATTGGGCACGCGACATTCAGGGAGTAGTGGGCATTGATGAGATTGGCCAATACTTGGCACTATGGCGACAAGTCCAGAACATCACCCTCAGCAACCAGCCAGACCAGCTCGTGTGGAAATGGAACTCAAGCGGCATCTATTCAGCAAAATCCTGCTATCTTGCCTCGTTCCATGGATCCACAAGCTGTCAGGCCTGGAAGCTTATATGGAAAACTTGGGCACCCCCACGTGTCAAGTTTTTTCACTGGTTAGCCAACAAAGATAAGTGCTGGACTGCTGAGAGACTACGGCGACACAGGCTGGATCATCATCCACGATGCTTGCTCTGCGACCAGGAGCCGGAATCTATGCAGCACCTGCTCCTGGCCTGCCCCTTCTCGAGACACGTCTGGCACGACACTTTGGCCTAGCTGCGCATCCCCTGCAGGCCACCTGAGAATGAACCATCCCTGCATGACTGGTGGATCGCTGCTGCCCAAGCCACTCCCAAACCGATGGGCAAAGGCTTGGCCTCCGCGACACTCCTCGTCGGCTGGACGTTCTGGAAGCAACGCAACGCCTGCGTGTTTGACGGTGACAGCCCTTCCGTTCCTCAGCTGAACAGGAAGATCAGAGAAGAAGTTGCGTTGTGGACTAGAGCTGGTGCGGCCGGCCTGCGCGCCATCATCCCAACAGATTGGGACGTCCACTGATTAGCTAACACCAAACTCTGTAATCTGCACCGTTCGGTGTCTTGTAACTGTTGAACCCTTCTTTGCAATGAAAAGAAACGCAATGTCATTGTGTTTTCCCAAAAAAAAAAAAAACGGCTGCCCCGCAAAACTGAAACTAAACCAAACTGTACATATTATCCACCCAAACCATAACTAAACCACTTAACAAACTATGGGTTAAACCCGTTTCTCTGTTCTGGGTTGAAACGGTTGTCGCAGGTCTCGCTCCATCCTTCTTGTTGATCAACTCGAGCCAATAGATTTCTTGCCACAAGTTATTTGCTCTCGGACGTCAAGTTGATGTTCACGTAGTAGCAAAACCAGCTCTGTCAGATACTAGTAGCTAGCTAGTGACGTCCTGGTGGCCTACAAGAAACAGCACAAAAGCTCATGGTAAAATAAAAACAGCACCCAGCTAGCTCGTTTCTCCAACGTAGCCGTTCTTTATGGCAGCACAGCTGACGGAGTCGACATGCAGGGGTTCGTAAGCGTAACACAAACCAAATCCAACCGCTACTTTCGTGCCCAGGTGCTGAAAAACCGTTTAGACTAATCTGCAAAATCAGGTCTTAACCTGGAGTCTTGGTCAGTTTCACCCGTAACTGTTCAGGACCATAACTAACCATACCCAACCGTTCGCTTTGCGTACCCAAACTAAACCAAACTGTCCCACGGACTCAGCCATTCCTAACCGAACTAATCAAACCCAAAATAAGGAACTGAACCATCCAACCCGGTTATGCTAAAACCATTCTCAGGATTATCTGGAAGGGACAGCGGGATGTAGAAAAAGATGAGACAAGGTAAAAGCAGAAAAAATGAGTACATACACGCATTGAGCAGGCCATGTCCCACAAGAAACAGCTGATAAGAAGCGAAGCAGATACGTTATCTGGAAAGGATACTCCTTCTCCACCATTTGAAGAACTGATCTGATTGGACCATCAACACAACTATTTTTGTCCCAAAATTGCATACAGAGTGATTCCTGAACCATTAGGAGGACCAAATAATGTAATTCATATTGTGCAAATAAATGAATGGTTGCACAATAATGGAAAATATATGTTAAGTTGAACCTCTCCACCATAAACTTCACAAATAATATCCAATATCATGCCAAGAGAACAGTCTTCTGTCTGCACATAAAAAACATAAGCAACCACTTAAGCACATTTCTTGCGTCTTTGACTAGGACCATTTAGAAAATCAATTTGGATGCAACAATTAAAATTCAAAGCATATACCTGAAAAGATATCTCGTATGTAGCAATGACAGCTGAAATAAAAGTTCTCAGTACACCGCGAAAACCAGAAACAGGACCCTGAAATAAGATTTGTCGTGCACTTATAGGATTGCTACATGAGTTCAGTTAAAATTTGGAGGGAGCGAAATGACAGAATTTTAAACCACAAGTTTCAAGGTCCGCGTGATCTCTTTGAAACTACTAAAGCACATTTTAGGTCGTGGAAAATCGCCTGCTATTTATGATCTTTCCAGATTCCTAATCCTCCAGCCATATCATTTTGCTCCTTTTTTCTTACAATTTTTGCCCCTGATGGTTGTTGCTTCCCCTTTCTAAGACTTTGTAAGACCTCTGCTTTCTATCTAATGTATATACATGCAGCAAGTTGCAGAAAAACGTTTAGTTTAATTAAAAGGTATCTAGATTAGATATCATAAAATCAATGTGGGCTTCAGAAAGTGCATGTAACACATAGTAAATCTCTATAGCCACTACTACTGTGTAGGTATGACATGTCCAGTATTTCAATCCCCGAATTGGTTTTATCAGTATCCATACTTCTATGCTTAGCAAGCTTCTCCAATCTCCCCTTTTTATTTTCTCAATGAAACTACTTTACTAACTGATACATCTTACTAGTGAAAATCATTAGCAAGAACGACGCTGCCGCTTCAAACTAATAGGGTTCAGGGGAAACACTATCATAGCAAACAAAAACATAGGTACAAACAATTACATTTAATCGTCGAACACTTACATCTGACTCCCTGAAGATGCTTGAGCAAAGAACTCCAAGTAAGTAATTGAATGGTACAAGCTCAAAAGCCCGTTGGGCATAAGATGCATGATCAATCTCCTGGAAGCATAAAGTAGTAAGACAAGGTATCCGCGTGCTGTAATGGCATAGATAGTATCAGATTGGATATCGCAGTTACCAAGTTGGCATTATTTCCTGGAAGAGACAGGACCAAGCAGAGAAAAACTGCCCAAGCAAGAATTAATGGTCCTGATTCCACTGCAAAATCAGGCAATTTTGATACTTCAATATCCATCTCAAGAATATCCGCAACAGAAAATTGGGAGTACCCTCCACTGGGACAAAACAAAATATCGTGTAAGGTCCAAAACATAAATTGCAATGACAGTGTCCATGGAAATAGATAGAACCAAGGAAGTTGATAACACCTGAAAGAAACTTCGTCATGAACCATTCGGAGGAGATTTTCGAAGTCCAAAGTTTCAATGAGAATAAGAAGTAGCTGAGCTTTAGCATAATGAAATGATTTTTTTGCTTCAACAGATACAGCAAATTTTCCAACATCATAGGAGCCAGAGAGCATATCCTAAGAGGTTAAGCATTTGAGAAGTCAAGCTAATATAGCAAGTAAGAACCAAGAGCTGCAAGGGAATGGTAGAAACCAAAACAACCAACTACCTTAAATATTGAGCACAAAGCTATCCACAGTCCTCCATTACACGTTGAAAAGTTATCATAGATAGCAAGGAAAATAATTTCCAGAATCAAGTTAATTTCAATCAAACTTTCTTCCAGCCAAGACACCGTCAAATCAGATGCCTGCAAAATAGTAAGACCAACGGCAAAGCTGTAGTGTCACAGAAGTGTACAAAAAATGCAACAATAATGCTACTCCGTCCATCCTAATATACAAGGCCCCTTCGAAATTTGATCTAACTTGACTTTGACTAATAAAATATGAAGCGCTTAGACAAAAAAGTATACTGCTGGAAACTTCTTTGGAACACGATCCTTCAAGATAACATTCGGCATGTAAATAAAAAATAGGTACCTCAGCCAACAAATGAATGATAAGTTAATAAAATGGCATGCAATGTCTTGTTATTATTCATTAACTTAGCAGCAGGTCTGTGTATAACATACTGATTTTACAGAAATTGCAGCTGCAAGGGACTCTTCAATGATGGATAGTAATCTCTGTTCCATCTTTTCACCAATTAATATTGTGGCCTCTTCTTTAATGGCATCAGTTGAATCAGAATCATCATCTGTACATGCTGAAAAAGAGAGCATGCCATATTCAGTTTGAAACAAATACGCTAATAAACACTTCCAATTAGTAAATCAAAGCATATCTAATTAGTAAAGTATTGGCTCAAATTTGACAAAATTATATCTGAAATTTCAGTAGAGGACCAAATTTAGGCATGAGAGAACATTAACTACATAAGGACACATTTTAATAGTTCAGATAAATTTTTTAATGGCAACGCCAGATGACTACATAAGGACACACAACCCTCTTTAGGTAAAAGCATGGAAACCATTTGGAGTTAGGCCCAAGCAAATGCGATAATTTCCAAAAACGTTTGCGGATATGGTGAACTAAGTTTTGAAGCACTCTTAAAAATTCAATTTCAAATTCAAATTGTGTTGAAGTACATAAATAAAAGAGAGCGGATTTGATGAAATAGTATCTTCTACCTTCTTTTATTCTGTTTGATTACTAATTGTCAGAAATTTTCAAATTGTTCATATCAATTTGATGCCTGAACAAAAAAGGCGGTCATGCTTTGGCTCAAATATTCCTTACTACTCCCTCCTCTTCAGTTTACTAGGCCCTATCTAAAACCACCGTAACCATTGGCAGTAATTACTCCCTCCGCAAATCAACTGCTGTTGGACTGCACCCTTTTCTCGCACTTCGAGCTGGACGTTCGAGTCAACTGCTCAGTCCTCTGTCTTCTGCATGCCAGTAAGTTCAGCAAAAGGATTGCATCCCCTGGATTGCCATGATGGCCTCTCGAGGAAATAACTAAATGCCTAATTAGTGCAGGCTGTAAATTTAATGAGGAAGGGAAGATGGGCTTTACGAACATGAAATTTCTGGATTTTAAAGATGAGCCTAATAAACTGAAAAGGAGCGAGTAGTTTTTTACTTCTTTTCAGTTCCCATCAAGTAGACATTATCAGACCAATCCCAGACATGTTATTGCCCAACCCCAACTCATGGCTTACACGCACAACAAGTATGGTTTTAGACGTTTAGTGGATTTTCTGGACCACAAGTGAAATGATAAAAACATGTGGAAGCACCAACGCTCCCAGTCATAGAAATTACAATTCATGCAAATAAGTAGAGGTAACAATACTTGATTAATGGTTACAGAGCATCACCAAGTAATTGTATGGGAAGAAGAAAAAGACAATTCCATGGTCCAAGATATAACAGAACATATCTCGGAAACACCAATGGTCATTAAGAAAAGCCTATGAACTATACTACAGAAATGAGAAAGCAGTAGGGAATAGGGATCGAGAAAATAAAATTTGCAAAATTATTCTATTATACAATTTGTTTCCTCGACTAACAATAGAAACTTACCGGCATGAACAAAGATCCTTCGGATGCACTTCAGCAAGCATTGACGCTCAAGGTAATATTGCAGGGATACCTTCAATATGGTAATCGTCATTCTCAACAAAGGGTCGATACTATATCAGGTATAATAAACAATCACAATTACAGAATCGCTAGGAGAGAAAAATAAAGCGGCATATCCACAAGATAGGATTAGCAAAGTGCAACCACACCGGGATTTTTCTACACAAAGTTAATAAAGTTCATCTTTCTAATGCACATCTAGTTAGCATACCACCAATGCCATTCATTAGAGGGAAGTAATACAATGCATCATAGTGTTCCAAACAATTGTGTGATTAAATCATAAATTTAACTAATAGGATATTTTAGGTGGACACCAGAGGTGTCACTTTTTGTTTGATCACTACAATAACTTGATGACTAAACTTGTTCAATCAAATGTTTCAAACTTTTTGAGGCGCAGCAAAGTGTACATTCAGAAGTAAATCAAGTAATACATGATATTCAAAATCAATAATCGATAAGAGTAATGAACTTTCATGGAAACTAAGTATCAAACAATAGGTTAGAAAAGAAGAAAGACTGGACCAAGGTTTTCATGTCGCTGAGTCAAGTGGAGTCGAGACAAGCCCAGGGATTTGAGTCGACATGGCGCGTGCCATGGCAGCAATTAAACATTGGTCAAAAATAATAATAATAAATAATATATTACATGGCAAGAAATATGAAATCATACCACATACCTAGCAAATTCCAACATTATATTATATGATAATTATGACCGCAAGTTATTCCAGAGCCAGCCCATTAGGCCCAATAGCATGGACTATGTAAGCGCACCACCCAGCTCATTCTCTCCCCATGAATGCTCCTATCGCACCGTCATTACAGCCTTCTCTTTCCCTACCACCAACCCAACCCCCACAGCCGCTCTAGCAACCCCATGGCCCAGCTCCAGCTGCCCCATGGCCGGTGAGCCACGGTAACTCCAGCAGCTGTGCAGCTCCCCGTCTCTGTCCACAAGCAAATCGGCCACGCCAGCTGCATTCCCTCTCCAGTGGAGTCTCACTCCTCCAGATCCAAAGTGTTTGCCCATTTTTGTGCCACAACGCAAGCTTATCCCGCCAATTTTCCCCTGGTCGAGCAACACAGTTAGCCGAGGCGACGCCAAGGTGGGCATGGCATCGTTATTAATTTCTAGGCGTCCACCTAACTGAGAAATCCTGGGTGTACCTCCTAGTCACCCACTTCACAGCACCCAGAAACGGCGACGTTTAGGTGGCGAGGCGATGACATAATAAGCTTGCACTGGACACTACTCAAAAACAATTGCAGACTTACCACAATGCATAGTGAACTACACTAAGAGGTTGTCTCTTACAGTCAACAGAGGGACATCTTTTAACTTCTGAGAGAAATTAAACTCAAAGAACATACCAGCCGAAGAAACTCTTCAGTATCAGCATCATGGGTTGTTGGAGTGCTTTCTGAAAATCTGTTTACCAGAATGTAGGACTGCACCTCGTCCAAGTTCTGAGAAAATGTAGAAAATTAAATGTAGCACAACAGCAGAAGTTATACATATTTGTCTTTAGACTTCACATTTGCAGAGAAAATGTTACACCAAAAGTCGTGTAAGTGGTCACGATGGTGAAGATGATGTGTAACACTTGTTATCTCAAACAGATAAATGTAGCTGTGACAAAGTTCCAATCAAGTAGCAGGATGTCATGGATATATTCACCAAGCATGACATTTGTCTCCGCAACTACGTCATTCGGCAAACATTTAGGTCAAAATAAAAAATTCCAAATAATGGGTGACTGCGTATAACTGTGATGCTACTACTCCGCATTTCATCCAGTGATCTAGAAGGCAGATATATGCAGTACCTCACTCCGCAGCAATTTTCTAGTCAGATGGCTAGGCAATGGGGACATAGGCGGGAGAGAAATGCACCAAGACGTATCTAGGCACCGAGCCACCGAGGCAACGCTAAATCAACAACACTGAAGTTTGTTCTCACCTCCCGTGCTGCCTCCGTCGCTGAATCACATCGTTGGCCTTTCCCACACTGGACAAGTCAAGCTCCCGTCACCTCCAGATCATCCACACCGACCAAAGATGGGCTGCCACAAGCCAGAGGAAGAGAAGGACTTGGGCTGCTTTAACCTGTCTTCTCCCAACCAGCTCTGCCCATTGGAGCATATGTAATTTTCCTAGGCGCGTGCCCTACATGCTGTGTTGCCATCTGCTACTGCCTTGTTTCTTTTTGTTTTGATCAAAGGGAACAACATGGATTTGCTCTACTCCCTCTGTCTGGAAAAGGATGTCGCATATTGACTAGATTCGCATGTTCTATACACTAAAACATGCCTAGATACATGTGAATCTATACAAATATGCGACATCCTTTTACGGACGGAGGGAGTACATCGTTATGATTACAGGCTTGTAACCACACAAAAGGAGTTTACAGGATGCGAATGCTAGTGCCTTGTTGTGTATTCTGTTCCAAACATAGCAGAACACTTTCTGATTAGTCCCTGGCATCGGAGATCACTGGTTTCACGGCTCCATCATATTCGGAGTTAAATAGATCATGCCCTGTTCTTTCCAATTCGAACTAGTGGCCAACACATCGCAGTCTCTACCGATTCCACCCATACCACTGGGAAAAAAGAAATGGGGATAGGCAGCAAATTACCAGAGACTTGCTCACGTGAAGCGCTGCCTCCTTGAGGTCGGGCTTGACGGCCAGACGGTGCTCTCCAACAGCAACTTGGCTGACGTCTAGAGCAGTCCTCGAGGCGTCGTTCGGCTTTCCGAACATCGAAACCGATCCGCGGAGCCACGCGTGATGGCCCTTAATCCGCTCCGCCTGCAGCCCGGAAGCCAGCAAGTTAGTTACGGTCACAAGTGTTTGTGGGCGAGGATGGGGAGGGGACTGGGAAAATGGATATGGACTTACGAGGGACTCCGAGATGGCGGCTGAGGGGGAAGCAGCGGCGCGGTCGAGGTCGTCGGAGAGGGCGACGAAAGAGTCCCACCACAGCGAGGCGGACACAGTATTGGTACCGCCGGCACTGCCGGAGGTAGAGGCGGGGGCATCGCCGCCGCTCGCCATGGCCGGTGAGCGGTAATGGCGCGGAAACCCTAGGTTCGAGATCCCGCCCTTAACGGACAGAAGCGGAAGATGAGAGGAAGGACAGGGGTTTGGACAGTGTTCAGATGTGAAATTTTCAGAAAGTTTGACATAGTTGGGTCTTTCTCGTGCGTGGTGGGCTTGGGCTTCAGCTACTGATGTAATTTATCTTTCCTTTTTATTTTAACGAGGGAAAGGCCCAGAAAGGCCTGCATACTGCATTAATAATAAAGCGGTGCGCTACAATTTACGTAAAGGACCTCCAAAGAGAAAACTATACAACCGAGTCCTTAAAACTTGCAAAACAGACCCTAATTAATTTACAGGAAAAGCAATCGAGTCCGCCAACACCGTCGGTGAACTCTGGCCTCAAGCTGCGAGCTCCGCCGCCATCACCATCAAGGTCACATGGAGCTCAGGAAGATAGGAACATCACCGTGAGCCCATAAAAGGGTCTTCGTTGGAGGTTGAAGACAACCTAATGCGACATCGTCGCCACGTCCTAGAGGCAATGTCTGTCAGTGACAAGATTCGGCAGATGAGCATGTGCTGCCAATGGTAAACTCCAAAAGTCAGGTGTATCTCGCACTCCCAAATCTCCTCCGATGCCCAAAGCCACCACAACAAGATTCCCCTCCACCACGCCACCATGGCCAGCCAGAAGGGGAGCCGAGAACGGTGAACTCCAGAACCAGAGAAGAGCCAAGTGTTGGGTAACACGCTACGCCAAAAAAATCTAGTGCATAACCAGGATTATATGCAAGGGGAGAGGCAACGGATCATACCCTCGAAGATCGAACTAGCGGAAGTTTGTCGATGACGAGGTTGGTCATGTGTCGATCCCCGTAACAAGTCTTAGCGAGTCGCAAGGAGATGTATTATCCCACGGACAGCTCCCATGAACATGCACCGATGAAGACGTTGTTGTCGAAGTAGTCGGTGTGTCGATTCCCGCAGCTAGTCGATTAGCAGCGAAAAGATTTCTCCTTGTGAAGATCTGCACGATCAAGTGCTTCAAGTGTTGCACCTCCACCGGCATCCACACGTACAAGATCAACGGCACCGCATCGAGGTGTGATCAAGAATACACGGCCGAAGCGGGAACATGTCGATGAAGATCTGACAGCGCTTCTAAAGTCCCATCTAGATTAGATATAAGCGGAGGTAGAACTCGAAAGTGCTCTAGTGTCGTAGTATAAGATGAAGTACATAGGGCACCCGCCCTAGGGTTTAGCACCACACCATGGAGGTGGAGAAGAGAGGAGGGAGGCGACGTCGAAGCGGGGAGGTGGCGGCGCACGGTGGTTGTAACACCCTCGAATCGGCCCTATGCAAGTTTTAGCCCTTTCCGCCAAACCCGCATAGAAACGATTCAAGGACGCCCACCAGGCACTTTCGTGCGGGTGGAAAACGAAGTAATACCATTACACAACAGTCCTCGATGGGACCCACAGAACAGATATATATACAACAGCGACTCAACGAGTCAAGAATACAGATATACAATACAAAGATCCAAATCACCTTGCAAACGATAAAGCGTCTGACTACGGACAAGATGCAAATGGGGCTAAGAGCCCTGAAGAATAACCAATGGCGTCCATAACCTTGCCCAGGCCAAGCCGGAAGGGTAACCCTGCTAACGACATCGATCTCAAACCTGCTAAAACAAAAGGGGTGCCGATAAAGGGCAAAGGAAAAAGAGGAGCGTCAGTACTGAGGCCAGTACACGGCGAGGCTAGAATTCGGCGGCTCTCGCCTACATAGGTATGGTGGACTGAAGCGGCAGCGCAGCGGCACTAAACAACCTATAGAGACTCGGTATCACTGGCGGCTATTAGAGAGGGGTAAGAAAGACCTATTCGGATCATACCTGATACTAACACCAAACATACCCATCCTGGTATTCCCCCTCGAGACCAAACGAGGAAGTCAAACCGAGGAACTCACACGGTGGGCAGTTTTATTCATTCCATTATAGTTGAAGCACTTACTAGTCAGATATAGATAGCATGAGTCATCCTGAAGTATGAGTAATGGGCAGTTTTAATTACCATTCTATGGTAGTTGGAACCTTTACTGGTCAGATATAATTGTCTTGAGGAATCCCAAAACCCAGCAATTGTTGGCACTTTTATCACATTCCATTGGAGTTGCAATACTTACTAGGCAGATATAACAAAACAACCCAGGTCCACTAGTGGTTGGCATTTTTAATATCCATTCCGTTATAGTGAAGCTGATTACTAGTCAAATATATTAAGTTAAATTTATAGCACTACTTTAGTTATGCTTGTCTATGATCGAGATACTGTGCTCCAAGTCGTCCATAACCGCGGACACGGCTTTCAGAAAGTTTTACCCTGCACGGGTGCACAAATAACAACACACACTCGATCAACCTCGGAAAAACCAACTCAAAACCCAACGAGGCATTCACGACAAAGCGATCACAGGATTCATAAAATATTTCAGGGGGCCACCCTACTAAGCTACCCGCAACGAAGTTGGCCAGCTCCGGAACGGACCCAGGGTTTGCGTCAATGGCTGTAAACGACTGGGAACCCGAAAGTATGACTGGGCTTGTCGATACCGCCAAAACACTCCGCATCCAAAACAGTACAGGTGCTCTACGCACAATCGTAAATAAAGCAGTAAAGCATGGCATAAGTACAGGATAGTAATAAAGCCCCAAACTACTTTGTGGCCCCAAGAAATAGAAATGAATCAAGCTCTTGCTCAGGGGGGTCCATAAGGCCTCCCGGATGTGGATAGTGCGAAAACTCAAGGAACAGGTATCAAGTACTCGGGGTCCTACGGGACACAAGTGAGCGTGGAAGAACAAAATAACATCTATTGCCCACCGATGCCTCTGCATTAGTTATATCTAGCAAATTAATTAGTTGTGTTTAAAGTCATGATCATCTCCACCATAAACATCTGCCAGCATTCCAA
The DNA here is from genome assembly GCA_916181665.1 of Avena sativa. Lineage (NCBI taxonomy): Eukaryota > Viridiplantae > Streptophyta > Magnoliopsida > Poales > Poaceae > Avena > Avena sativa. The sequence continues at coordinate 447,818,565 of OV702295.1, read as the reverse complement.
CAACTGTGGGACTCGACATCACGAGATCACACATGAGCAAGCAACTACGACTCGCAAGGCCAGCTATCTACCAAACAACAGGTATTAGGAGGTGTCCATGACAATATAGAGGCTGCACGGGATATAACTGGTGCACGGAAAACTAAAGCATCGCGACAAGGATAACAATAGATCAACAGGAGGAAATAAAGACTATAAATGCAAAATAGGTAGAAGGGGAGAGATGCTTGCCTGGGAAAGCACTGCCGACGGATCATATCCGAAGAACTTGTCGATACTCGCATTAACTCATCGGCCTAATCCGCGAAGAAGCAAACACTAGAAGAAACACCGGATACAATATTTAATACTACGGCAGAAGATCCGGCATGCTTATGATATGATGCAGATGCGGTACCACTAGGCAATATTAAGCAGAACCGGGGTCCCGACAATTAATTAATAGGTTCGTGTTGTTTAGCTACCCCGCAATTTAAATGTTGTCTTATCAAGGCAAAACATGGCAGTGGTTCGCTACGCAAATTTAAATGGAGTCCGGAATAAGACAAAGATATCCCGTAGATGGACTCCGTATTTAATTTAGGTGTATCGACTACTTAACCCAAACCACCAGATGACATGCATGCAAGAAAGATGATTTAATTATGCGACAGGTATATCCCATTTTATAAAAATAGGGGCTTAGGGGTCACACATGTTAGGGGTCGAAGGTCTTGGGATGTGGGGGGTCCGGGGTTCGACAGGGTTCGACGGGGATCGGTTCGACGGGATCGGTCTCGGACCACGGAAGGAGAGCTTGGCGTTCCGGGAAGAAGGACTTGGTTTGGCGTCAGGGGCGCATCGGATTCGCCCTGGTCAGTGTCGATCTTGTCGTCACGAAGATCTTGTCGGGTCCTCGGTTCGATTGTCGGTGTCGGACTTGGGTCTCGGCGCTAGAAGATCTTGGTGCTCTGTGCGGTCGATCTTGCCGTTCCGGGATGGAGAACTTGGCGTTCCGGTGGCGATCTTGGCGTCTTCTGATCCGGGTCTCGCATCCGGGAAGGAGTACTTGTCGCATCTGTGGTCTTCGGGTTCGGTCTTCGAATCTGTGTCGGCGCGCTCGAGGTCTCGGTCTTCAGGGTCTCGGCCATCGGATCCATGATGGGGATCATGGCGTCCGGGAAGAAGAACTTGTCAGTTCCACCCCATAGGCCTTGTCGTTTCACGGCGGAGATCTTGGTGTCAGACTCGGGTTGCTTGGTCCTTGACGATAATAACTCATCAACATCACCACATCAACAGATTGGCCGAGACAAGAATGTCACCAACTGGAAATGTGCTAGATGCTTGCGAGACACTGAGCTAGGGAGACAAAACAGCCGGTTCCCTACAACATCACAAGCACAAAGCGAGGTTAATGTAACACCCCGTCCACTCCTGGGCCCGGGGGGTGTCACTTCTGGCAGCTTAATAGGATATCTAGACTGACCCCACAAACCAACACTAATCTTTTCTGCGCACTTTGTCCTCACTCGTGCGCACCCGGTTACCCATTTCCCAGTCGGTCACCCATCCTAGAATTGCTCTAGGCCAAGCACGCTTAACCTTAGAGTTCTTTTCGAATGAGCTTCCGGAAAAGAAGTTGCAACTTGTTGGTATGAGTATTCTATCAATCCTATTAAGCCATGTGCCTGGTCTCACAGTTAATAGGGACTAGCACATCACAAGGAGTGCTCGCAGGCTCGGCTCGAGGCGACAGGGTGCCCGCGGGCCCGCAGACGAAGAGGGGCAGCGCCGGGAGGGCGCAGGTGCGGAGATCGTCCGACGCGAGGCCGACGAGCCGCAGTGGCGGTGGATCTTGGATGGATGCGCGGGCAGCTACGGGCAAACAAGCTCGGGGCAGCGGCGCTTGCGCGTGGAGGGGTCGCTGCGAGGGCCTGCGTCGGGAGGAGAGAGGCGCGCTCGGGCTCGGGAGAGAGAGGCGGTAGAGACGGTTGGGCACCGCGTGAGCTGGGAGGAGGACGGTCGGTGCTGCGGCAGGGCTCGGGCACAGGAGAAGCCGGGAGGAGAGCGCAGGCCAAGGAGAGGCGACGCCGGGAGGAGAGGGCCCCGGAGCAAGGCGGCGGGGCCGGCGGAAGACGGCTCACTGGTGGAGGCGTCGGTGCCTGGCGGCGGGGTCCAGCCAGCGAGGTCGCGCACGCGCGACGATGAGGAGGGGAGGTGGCCTGGCGGCGGTGGGGCTCTGGGATCGAGCGGAGGAGAAGGTCGGGCGGGGCGATGGGGAGATGGGGACCCGCATGCGGGCAAGGTAGGTGGAGAAGGAGGGCGTGGTTGGTGGGAGTAAGGTAGGGCCGGGGCGGGATAGGTGGCACGGGGCCTGGGGAGGGGGTTGTCGGTCGGTGGGTGTGCATGAGGAGTGAGCGGGAGTGGGGAAGCGGGCCAGGGTGGACCTGGTCGGTGCAGCAGGTGAGGGAGGAGACGTGCCAGGCGAGGGGTTGTGCGCGCGACGATTCGTGCTAGTGCGTGCGCGTGTGTCGGGTGGGACCAGGCGGCAGTCGCACATCGCATGCGCGTAGAGTGCAGCGGCGGCGGCGGGTGGGCGGTGGCCTGGGGTAGGTGGGTTAGAAGGGCTAGGGTTTGGAAGAAAAGAGGGGAAAAGGATATGTATCTAGTCCAAAGTAGACTAGATGGGGCTAGTTTTAGGCTAAAACTTTAGACGGCCTTAAGCCTAATTTTATTTTTAGTCCAATAAGAAAACCTTTATTGTCACCTAATGACCAGAGACTATTGTTTTATATTAAAACAACAAAGAGAGATGACGGCTTAATATATATATTAGACCGTACGGATATTTTAGAAAAACATAATACGTTGTTTAATAAAAATACTTTTGCGTTTAGAAAAATGCAAAAAAAATATGCATGATGACATGACGATGCTCAAATGCAATGTGGCATGATGACATGAGCATACGGTCATGGTGATGCAATGCACGAAAACACCGTGATTTTCTAGTAGTGGTTTTGCGGGATGCCACAGTGGTGGCGGTGACGGTGGTACTGTGGCTTGGGGAAGCTGATACATGTTGCATACACTCATACAATATGAGCACATGTTGCACCTGAATAATTCTCACTCATCTTGCAACAAAACGAGGTTTTAGATATCAAATATCTTTCACTCCTTGGTTGTTTCTGAAATAATCTTTTCAGTTCCTGAAACACTTAGATTCTCAAAACATCTTTTGAAGATCAAGATTCATGGAGGCAAGCATGGTGTAGATACTAATTGGAACCATTGCTCTTTGCTCAAACTGCATCGAGCACGGGAGGGTTTACCAAAATGTTGCAATAGGACTCAATCTTTAATTATCACTCTAACATTACGATACTAGTCTGTAAAGTAAAATTACTAGATACCTATAGTTCTTTTATTTCAATTAACAAACTAAGTGAAAGGTGGATAACGAATGCCAATGACTACTACGAACTATGCAAATTCACTTGATTAATAGTTCAAGATTAATGGGCTACTCAAAATTAACAACTTAATTATTTTGTAGCTCCCACTAAAATCAATATCTCTTATGATTGATACTTAGTGATTCAAGATCCATGAACTTGTTTTCCCGGCACCAATGTTACATCGCGCACTAGGAACAAGACCGGTAGGTAATCATACCAATCATATGACCATATGACTCTTGTTAATCTTTCGATTCTTGTGTTCCATACTCTAGATGTTCTAGGTAGTATGTCAAGTGAACCTTAGTATACCAGCAGTGCGACAGTTTCACACCCACATTATGAACATCGCTAGGTGCACCCATGTTACTGTAGGGGTTCCGCGTATGAAAATAATAAATTTTTACCCTACGCTCCTGAACCCCTGATGCTGCTAGGACCTATCTATTAGTAATACAGTAACAGGAGGGGCTTTTCGCGAACTTACCCTTAAAGACTGAAAAGCGTTGTCAACGCTCAGGAGAGCGTGGTTGATGTATACGAGCCAAAGCCGACCTCAAGGTCGTGATGAAGTCCTTGCGCTCCTGTGGCTCCAACGACTTAAGTGCCTCAAGTGTGACACCTCGCGGGGAGTTATAAACGTCCGGTGCCTGACGATGACTCCCGCTTCCCTGATCTAGCAACAGTTGCGGAAGTAGAGCTCCTAGATCCGAATCCCATAGCGCGACGGCGCTCCACAGTGAAGATGTCTCTCGTTCGCGCAGTCCGAACTTAGGACCACGGTCACGAGAGAGGGAGAGAGAGAGAATATCAATTGGAGGTCTTCCCAAAAGTGAGAAGACTTTTATTGAATATTGTGTGTATTTATCTGGCCAAATACCCCCACAATATATAGGGGGAGGGGACGTGCTACCTCCCTGAAAGATCCGGGGTGGGACTAAAGGAGAGGGAGAGGTGGGAAGGCGCGCCGGCCAGCCCCCACCCATGGGCCCCACGTTGGGCAGGCCCACTAGGGCCACTGTCCACCCCCTAGGCCTCTCCTAGGAGTGTGGTCCCCTCTTGGGCCCTTTCCCCTCCGGAAATTGGCCCATTAAGCCCTTTGATCATTTAATTGATTTTCTCTTTATTAAATAATTATGAATAAATGATTAAATCAACATTTAACATTCATTCACATATTATTCAACCTCCGTGGCTATGGAACACCTTCCACCTCCACTCCAAACATCCTCCGGACTTACCGAAACCCTTCCGGTTTTTCTCTCTACTATTCTTCGGCAATTCTTCCGATCCTATAAACATTCTCTAAGCATCATCAAACCCTTAAGCGTGATACCCTACGGTTCAGGAACACTCCAGACATGGTCGGGACACTCCCAGACCAATGATCGACAGAGGGACCTGGATGGCCATGTGACCCCTGTGCGTTCCATGAAGATCTTTCGTCGTTTGAAACGGGATGGTCGTGTCTTATTCCCTTTGTCTCTCGATACTTGCATTGCCCGAGATCTGATCAATGACATCACCATGTCGTGTTCAATCTTGTTACCGAACAATGCTACTTGACTCGTTTCGACAAGTGATATCCTTGTGATCAAATCACACGTTGCGTAGCTATTGGATATAACTTCTTCGAGTGGGCCCTTGAGTATCTTTCCGTCACGTGGACGGACAAATCCTGCTCTTGACATATATTGCCTCTACGGTTTCCTCCGAGTACCTGAACACACCTTTATAACCACTGTATTACCAAGTGGCGCTTGATGCTATCTAAGCACTCTAGGGAGACATTGATTGATATAGCCTCATGGTCTAAGGAATAGTCTACGAGGATCCATTTCTAATCATCGTAACTTGAACTTCGTGACATGATCGGGTCATGATGTTTAGGTTGGGTATTGGTTCTTCATCTTATTCACAGAATGAGTTGACTCCATTTCCAACTGGCATAAATGCCACATGATCAGGAAACTTGATCATCTGTTGACCAATGAACAAGTGACTAGAGTTTCACTGGGAACCCCTGGTTGTTTATATATCACGCGTGTATTGATGTTTCCACTCAATACAGTTATAGCATGATATAGAACTTAATCATAAACTTTACGAAATATGATAATAGTCCTTATTACTATTTGTCTCTAGGGCATATTTTCAATAGTCTCCCACTTGCACTATAGTACAAATAAACTAGTTGCATTTGTTCTTAATCATTGGCACCATATATCTGGTACCCTAAACATGCTTGCTCATGGAAGAGGTTGAGTCTTGGGCATATACTTTATAGTCCCAAATCCTTTGCAACTTACTAATGTCACCTTGATTGACATTAATACTTTATCATCACATGATAACATCTGTGTGTATGCATCATCGCTATGGCAGCAAAACAAGGCCTGATTCCAGGAGCCTACAGTGACTTTAGATCAACCTTGAGGGCTTTCTCATGGGCACTGTTCCCTGGGACACACCATTCTACGTTAAAAGTGAACTAGCCCCGCCATAACATTATACAACACTTTAAATGGTACCCTTATCTATTATTATAAATGTAATCATCGAAACACGAGTGCACTCTATGCAACTTTCGATGTTTTTGTTCACCTCGCTTTCTACTTGACTTTAATCGGTATTACGGGAGTATCCAACATATTCCCTTATAACATAACCCTTTATGCTTTAAGATATGTCATCCTTTATGGATTTGGAAAAACATGTCTACAGTTCTCTATTAGACACTGTGGACAAACCTAGCTCAATGTTCCGTGATTCAAACTTAATCACTTTTAAACGTTCCTTATTGGATCATATATTATGTTAAGTTACCATCATGGTTTTCAAAGATAGAACCTATGTCTCAACATAGTGGATGATGATCATCCTTTTCTTTCTTTCAACCATTGATGTTAAACTTAATGTTATTCCTAACTTGAGTTATTAAGGACCAGTTCCTTATTTAACTTCTATTCTAAAACCCTTTTCAGAATCCCTTAAGGAATACTACATAATATCATAATACACTTATTATTAACTTCTACACCTTATAAATCATTATTTATCGATACTCGCGCTTTTATTCTTAACACACTTAAGAATCACTCATATAAGCTCCCACTCAAAATATGTTCCTAACATATTTGGGTATGAGTCACTACTCTTACTCAAACTATGTTCCTACGTATTTGAATTTAAGACTTATATTGCTCCCACTCAAAAATATGCCAATCACATATTGTTTCAGGAAGACTTTCATAACTCCCACTCAATTTTATGCAAATTGCATATCCACTCACTATTTTGAACAATTTTAAAATCCTTTGATCAAATATCAAACTTGGAGATTTACTATGAGATACTAGTACTTCTATTAGTTTTAAATTCACTAGACATTTAGCACACTTGAATTCGTCTAATACTTGAGAAATTGTGCTTTTGTCATTCACCCCCTTTTCACTATGGATTTGCAGTCATTTGGGCAAATTCCAAGTAACTCCTTTTACTTGTGAGATTCAGCAACGAATTGCTTTCTAATCTCAAGTGAATTTTGCTTCTAGGATTTCTCATAATTCTAGTTTACCATTATTTCCTTAGTAGTTTGTAGGTATGCCATATTCCAAGAATCATGACAAATGATTCACAAATGTCTCCATACAAGATATGTGTTACATTTTGAATCCTACTTCATGTAGTGAAAACACTAGTGGAAAAACACAATGATCATTATCACTGATTCTTTCATTTGTGAAGAGAATCGTTCAGGAACGTTTTCCATTGCGCTTCTCAACACTCTAATGCAGGGATTTGAATCCTCATCGTGTTTTTCACTCTCTTCCATTTTGCTCCATAATCGAGAAATATCACTGAATGCGAACTTTCTCGAAAATGTACCAAAATCCAAGCAATACAAGTTTTGCTTTCCTTTTGGTTTCAGCTATGGATTTCGTATTCAAAGTTTCCAATGAATACTCTACAAGTACTTATTCGCTATTGTTTTGGTTATATCGAATAACCCCAAAACTTTTACAACGATCCATACTAGATATGGAGCCGCTTTCACGAATTCAAATGGTTCACTATATATTCTAATTGAGTGTTAACTATTTCTAACTAATGGTCTCTACATCTACACTACAACGATTTATTTTGGCGCCATCTATTCACCCATTTTGATATCTAATATCACATTGTGATGTTTTGCATTTTGACATTTGAAAACGCTTTACATTTCACAATTTCTTTTATGCTAATCTTATAAAGTTGAACTTCATTACTATTGATCAAATCGTAGTAATTAGATTCTTATTTATATTTATACCCTTTGTTGATGAAATAATTTGATCATATCAAATAGTTTCATACTCATGTTTCCTTTGGTAAACTTCTTTACACATTTAAACAATCATATAATGATAATCACCATCTTTGTTAAACTACAATACATCGGATATGTATTTACTTTTAACAATTCATTAAACACTTTGTATTCAAGTAATACACGGTGTTCAAGTTATTTTGCCGAACTTAGGCATGATTTATATGTGACAAGAAATCGAATGTCTTTCACATATTATCATATAACTTTGAATTTAAATAATGGTCTCATTCATTAATGAACTTATCATTAAGTTGGGTATTTTAGCAAGGCATTTCAATATTTTACAAATGTTCATGCATTATCAATTAGTTTCAAAACAAGGATAATTCACATGTAATCGAACAAGATATGGACGCGAATAGAGATCATTCATAAAAGTGGAACAACTGTTTGTTACAAGCTGATATGAATAACTGTCTCACAAAGTGTGAGACACACTAAAGAAGTTCACAATCTTTTGATTACAATAACTATCCAAAACATAAATAAGTGATAAATGTTGAGGGAGAGTGTCGTTGGCCATCATCATCATGCTCTCCATCAACATGCAATATCACCTACTCTCCAGCAAGCACCTCTATGCAGAAGGACCTGTTTTCAGTAAAATAGAACAAGTATCAAATATACTTAACACTGCAAATGTGTTTGCAAGATTATAACATTTATAAAATTGTATATCAAATATATACCTTTGTCATCGATGACCTCACCGGTGATTATTCAACCTTTACGTTCCTGAAACGTAATATGAACTCTTGGAAATCCAATGTTTTTGTATCACCACTCATGATGCTACTTCGGACATGTCCTTCGTAGCTGGGAGGCAATGATCAAAGCAGCATGCCTATCGCAAACGGATCATCCATCTAGTAGTTCATGAAGTGAACCAGTCTCATGTATGCATAAAGCATGCGCTCCAAGTGACCCTTCAGACATGTGTGCTCCTCATCTGTATGGAAAGGAACTCTCCAAGCAGCTCGTGCTTCCACATGCGCACATGGCTTATGAACTCTGCTCTCAGCTGATCCACCATCGAATATGGATCAAGATCACCCATGAGAGGATGGAGTTCATCCAGCATCCCGTAACGCATTATTATATGAATGTAGGTGGACATCTCTTGACGATAGTAGCGGTCTGCTAGCTCTTGCGGGGTCTCATAGTGGTATGGCTAAGTCAAATCCATCGTGCGGCGTATGTAGTCTACCACATGATTCCTAGTAAGGAGACCATTCAGGCGCACAAGCCAACTAGGGAAGTTGGATCCATCAAGTCTAAGTTTCTCGCCCATTACCCATTCCTCAATGACAAAGTAAGCTTCACGGTGAGCCATCTCTACATTTATAATTGCAAAAGGAATTTAGACTAAGTTTATAATTAAATGAGTAAATAATAACTCCACTCGGAAACACCTATCCCATGAAGGGTTCCTAGTGATAACACGACCCCTTTTCCCCACATCTCCCCCGATCATCACGACCATCAATGTGGGTTCTAGGGTGGACGCTAAACATCGGTCACATCATTCATGCGACTCATGCTCGATCTTTCGACCATCCGCGTTCCGAGGCCACGTCTCTGTAACGTGCTAGGCTCGCCAACTCAACCTTAGTGTATTCGCTGTGCAACATGGATTACACCCACTATATGTGAACGTAGATATGTCTGACACCCACTCACCATGGGTTGCCTCATACCGAAGAACTTTCTTGGTGGTGCACACTAAGGGGGAACACAATCATTGGTAATTTTAACAGGGATCATCTTATTAGTCTACTGTCAAGTATCTAATACTAGCACACAACAAGATATACAAACAATAACATTGAATGTAAATGCGATGTGATATGGTCCTTCACGTCGTGATCTCCATCCGTCGTCACCGGATTCTGGTGCCAGAGTTCCGGCGCTGGTAGTCCGTCACCTCCATGACTATCTACTACTACGTAACATAAGGTAATCACTTAACCTTTGCCACAACCATATCACAAAGCAACACCCCCCTACAAAACAATAAATTTTTACCCTAGGCCCTTGAACCCCTGATGCTGCCAGGACCTATCTATTAGTAATACAGTAACAGGAGGAGATTTTCGCGAACTTACCCTTGAAGACCGAAAAGCGTTGTCAACGCTTAGGAGAGCGTGGTTGATGTAGATGAGCCGAAGTCGATCTCAAGGTCGTGATGAAGTCCTTGCGCTCATGTGGCTCCAACGACTTGAGTGCCTCAAGTGTGACACCTCGCGGAGAGTTACACACGTCCGGTGCCTGACAATGACTCCCGCTTCCCCGATCCAGCAGCAGTTGTGGAAGTAGAGCTCCTATATCTGAATCCGCAGCGCGACGGTGCTCCGCGGTGAAGATGTCTCTCGTTCGCGCAGTCCGAACTTGGGACCACGGTCACGAGAGAGGGAGAGAGAGAGAGAATATGAATTGGAGGTCTTCCCAAAAGTGAGAAGACCTTTATTGAATATTGTGTGTATTTATCTGGCCAAATACCCCTACTATATATAGGGGGGACGTACTACCTCCCTCAAAGTCCCGGGGTGGGACTAAAGGAGAGGGAGAGGTGGGGAGGCGTGCTGGCCAGCCCCCACCCATGGGCCCACGTGGGGCAGGCCCACTAGGGCCGCCAGCCACCCCTAGGCCTCTCCTAGGGGTGTGGTCCCCTCTTGGGCCCTTTCCCCTCCGGGAATTGGCCCATTAAGCCCTTTGACCATTTAATTGATTTTCTCTTTATTAAATAATTATGAATAAATGATTAAATCAACATTTAACATTCATTCACATATTATTCAACCTCTGTGGCTATGTAACACCTTCCACCTCCACTCTGAACATCCTCCGGACTTACCGAAACCCTTCCGGTTTCTCTCTCTACTATTCTTCGGCGATTCTTCTGATCCTATAAACACTCTCTAAGCATCATCAAACCCTTAAGCATGATACCCTACGGTTCGGGAACACTCCATACATGGTCAGGACACTCCCGGACCAATGATCGACAGAGGGACCTGGATGGCCATGTGACCCCTGTGCGTTCCACGAAGATCTTTCGTCGTTGGAAACGGGATGGTCGTGTCTTATTCCCTTTGTCTCTTGATACTTGCATTGCCCGAGATCTGATCAATGACATCACCATGTCATGTTCAATCTCGTTACCGAACAATGCTACTTGACTCGTTCCGACAAGTGACATCCCTGTGATCAAATCACACGCTGCACAACTATTGGATATAACTTCTCCGAGTGGGCCCTTGAGTATCTTTACATCACGTGGACGGACAAATCCCGTCCTTGACATATATTGCCTCTAAGGTTTCCTCCGAGTAGCTGAACACACCTTTATAACCACTGTATTACCAAGTGGCGCTTGATGCTATCTAAGCACTCTCGGGAGACAGTGATTGATATAGCCTCATGGTCTAAGGAATAGTCTACAAGGATCCATTTCTAATCATCGTAACTTGAACTTTGTGACATGATCGGGTCATGATGTTTAGGTTGGGTATTGGTTCATCATGTCATTCTCAGAATGAGTTGACTCCATTTCCAACTGGCATAAATGCCACGTGATCAGGAAACTTGATCATCTGTTGACCAATGAACCAGTGACTAGAGTTTCACTGGGAACCCCTGGTTGTTTATATATCACACGTGTATTGATGTTTCCACTCAATACAGTTATAGCATGATATAAAACTTAATCATAAACTTTATGAAATATGATAATAGTCCTTATTACTATTTGTCTCTAGGGCATATTTCCAACAGTTACATGACCCATACCAGTTCGAAGTCCATGTTATGTGGTGCCTAACTTAGGGAGAACACATGATACCTTGATAATTTTAAGTGAGAGATTACCCTATTTATTACGACTACCACACAACAAATAAAGTGCATAAAAGAATTAACATCACATGCAATTCATATAGTGATATGGTATAACACTTCACGCCAACGATCTCCATCATCAACGTCTTCCGGCGCCGGGAACATCTTCATGCGCCATGGGCATAGCATCGATGCGGTGACCCAGCATACCACTGCATGTGTAGTACACTATAGTAGTTGACAAGACATCCACAGAATACCATTCTGTAAATATCACATCCCTTAGAGTGGTACAACAGAAACATTGCGGGTCCATATTACAAACATACACACTTCATTATTATTACAATACCAGAAGTCCGAGACTTCAAGTGATTCAAAATTACAAAGCAACTTAAACAGTTTCAGCGGAAGATTCAAGGTTTCAAACTTATACTCCGAATTGAGCTCAACAACTTATTATATAAAGTTTATGCTGCTCGGCTCAATTGGTTTACTAATTACTAAGGCAACTACTCTAACTCGTTGTCCTCCACTCCATAGTGTATTTCATAGTCCACCCCTTCTACTCCTCCGGATAGGTTTGGCTCCTCGTAGTAGACATCCTCTTGCCCTACAGTTGTGTACATCGGAGTGTCTTCTAGATCCTCAGAGTCTAAGCAAGGGATCAAAGGAAAGAGTGAGTAACAACGTTACCTAGCAATTTCATTATATGCAAGGTGTGAAGTTTGATGCTCTATCTACCACCTCGGACTATCAGTCCTTGGCACTATGCAGTTTTCATAAACATTTCTTCAAAGATTGTTTTTATTATCAAAAACTATGCCCATTAGCCTTCACAGGTTGACCAGAACTTCATGGAGTTCCTTTCCTGCCACATTCATAGCTCCTTCCCGGAACAGGGAGTAACAAGTTACAGTTCTTACACCCTGCAGAGGTGCGTTACTTTTCCCATGAGAGATCAACTCCTTGCTGCACAACCGAGCGTACTTTCCCGTCGACAATTCCATGATGTGGGGCCCATTAGGTGATCCAAGCTAATCATTGCTCCTCTTTGTCACCCTATATGTGTGCACGATCCTTCGGGCCGAGCTACATCTCCGTTAAGCCCCCTTTCGGGCAAGCTATAACCCTGATGAGTTCCCGAAGACTCTATAAGCCGGTTATGCCCCTGGTAAGCTCCATAAAGGTCCGACTATACCTCCAACATCCGCTCATAGATAATCTAAACACCAAAATCGTGGGACCTAAGGGTGCCACCCATATGCTGGATCCGTATAAGGAATCCTAGCATCACATTAAGGTCATCTTGCCTACATATGAAAAGAAGAAGATCCAGCTGACTTCTCCGTCCCATTTCAAATCTCATGGTTAACACGTATTATATGGCGCTAGAATAACTGATGTCATGGGTGGTTAATTCCTATGGCGACTCTCATGTAATTGGAAACCTAAGTTCCATTGCCAATCTTATATTTATCATCACTTAGGATGATAATAGCATTTCATTTATTTGGAAAAATAGTATTTTCTTTTTTCTTCAGAACATAGATGATAACACGCAATTTGTAAATACTTTGATAAGGACTCATCAAAGGACATGAGCAAGTGATGAACTTGCCTTGTGATTGCAAGGTACACTACTAGGAAAACAGCTATAGGTAATCCGCGCGGACGTGGCGCACATGCGGCATAGTGTCCCATGGGAAAATAGCCGTGGCGTGCCATCCTAGAGTGCCCCACAAGTAGGCAACATAGCTGTGGCGTACCATCCCTTAGTGCGCCACCACTATGTGTGGACCAGGGTGCGTGCGAATGCACCCCACTTGCCCGTGGCGCATGGTCTACACATGCGCCACTCCTATCTTCGTATCCGTGGCGTACATGGTGTCCATGCGCCACGGGCAAGTGGGGTGTGGTCAACCCCTAAGTATCGGCCAACTTGCCTATGGCGCATGGACAGCATGTGCGCCACGGATACGTATTTCATCTGTGGCGCATTGGCGCATGTGCGCCACGGCTGTGTCGCCCACTGTAGATCAGCACATGCATGGCCACCCCACCACCTCACTTTCCCCTCTTATTCTTCTTCTTCTTCTTCTTCACTTTCCCCTCTTCCTTCTTAGATCTGGTCGACCTCCTCCTCCTTGCCACCTTATTTCTTCATCTTTTTTACCGGTTAATAGTTTGTTAAACTTAACTTGGATGCTACATATACATAAGAGAAAAGCTCTACTACTCACCTCTCCTTCGATCTTCTCTCGGCCTCTCATATCGATAAGTTATCCATGTGTATAGAGGATGCTCATGTGTTTGTATGATGCTCTCTTGTGTGTAGTGTAAGAGGATTATTATATGCGTATGGAGGATGAGCATGTGTGTGTATGGAGATGATGAATGCTCATTTGTGTGTATGATGCTCTCATGTGTGTAAGAGGATTAATTATGTGCATGTGTATGGAGGATGTGCATGTGTGTATATATGGAGGATTCTCATGTGTTTGTATATCTCATGGGTATGTGTGTGTGAACGAGTTGCCAATGTTTTGCTGAAATATTGATTCATTTCCATTTCGGTACATTTCTGGCATTTCTCGCAAAGGTGCTACTTTCAGGATAGGTCATGCCGAATATTCCGGGCGACCTTTTTGCATTGCATGCATATGCATGCATTGTATGCATGGTTATAATTAAACTTCTATTGCGCTGATCATTGCTGTGTGTAATAACGTGTAGGGCAACCATGGTCCGCATAATGAGCGAAGGCATTGAGGCTAGATATTTGCAACACGCGATGGCCTACATGATACGGAATAACATGACGGAGATAAGATGTCCGTGTAGAAGATGCAAACTCAAGTGGTTGATCGATCCTGATTCTAGACAACTGTGGGCGCACCTGCTCCGTCATGCTTTTATGGATGGCTACACTCGGTGGATAAGTGATGAAGACGATGATGATGACATAATTGATGGGGCGGAAGGAAATAAGGAAGTACAATAGGATAATAACAGACATGATGAAGGATATCCCGACCAAGATCAAGATGCCGAAGCAGATCAGGATCATCATGAAGATCTAGACATCGTTAGAGCAGATGGACCAATATCGCCAGGCTGGGTACATGACCCTTATGTTCAAGAACTTCTACTCAAACAGACGAGTAATGCAAAAGCTGTCACTAGAGAGAAAACCAAGCTTACACAACTTGAGAAAGACGCGATTACTTCATTGTATGAAGGATGCAAGCCTGATAATACCCGCTTGAATGTAACGCTCAAAGCTATAGAGATGAAGGCAAAACACAAATGGACCGACGCAAGCTTCAATGATATGATGACATTCTGGCATGATTGTCTTCTAGAGGGGAACACGTGTCCAACTAGTATCGAGGCAGCCAAAAAAATCATGTGTCCTCTCGATCTATCGCATATTAGATACCACGTATGCATCAATGGTTGCATCATTTATCGGGGCGAGGATGCAGAGAGAACCACATGTCCGGTGTGCAGCGTCAGTCGATACAAGAAAGGGAAGAAAGCTCCTCGAAAAGTGGTATCGTACTTTCCCATCACTCCTCGTCTGCAGTGGTATTTCGCAGACCCTAAGGAAGCAAAGCTCATGCGCTGGCACGCGGAAAGAAAGAAGACAGATGATGATACGGAAAAGGACGACATGCTGACGCACCATTCAGATGCTAGCCAGTGGAAAGCACTGGACCTCGAATTTCCAGAATTCGGGGGGATTCAAGGAACGTCAGGCTAGGTGCAAGCACCGATGGACTCAATCCGTTTGGTAGCCAGAGTAGCACGCATATCACATAGCCCGTATTTGTATGGATGTACAACCTCCCTCCATGGTTGTGCATGAAGAAGAAGTACATACAAATGAGTATGCTAATTCAAGGGCCAAAACAACCTGGTACCGACATTAATCTGTATCTCGGCCTGTTGAAAGAGGATCTAGCCACGTTATGGGAAGCCGGAGCCAATACGTACGACGCTGTCACACAAGATTATTTCACTATGAGAGTCGCATTGGTGACTACAGTGCAAGACTATCCCGGTTGCGGATATATCTCGGGGCAAGTGATCCAAGGATTCTTCGCATGCGTTAGGTGCATGGATAACACAACCTATATCCAACTAGAGAGAGATCCCAGGTCTTCAAAAACCGTGTTCATGGGGCATCGGAGGTGGCTTCGCAAGAACGATCAATGGAGAAAACGTGGAGATCTGTTCGATGGGAAATCAGAGATCCGAGGAATTCCAGATCAGAGGAGTGGCGAAGAAATCGATGATTTACTGAGAAACTAGAAAGAGTGCCCTAAGCCGGGAAATAAGCAAAAGAGGCAACAATCAGATAAGTCGTTGTTGAAGGTATGGAAAACGAGGTCTGTTTTCTGGGAGTTGCCATACTGGAAGTTCCTCTGCACGCCTCATAGCCTTGACATCATGCATATCACGAAGAACATGTGTGAGAGTCTGGTCGCCACCCTGATCAACATGCCGGATAGGATGAAAGATGGTCTGAAAGCAAGACACGACTTGATATTCATGGACATCAGGCATGATCTTCACGGAGGACGCACTACTCCTGATGACCAGGATGATGACAATGATCAGTCAGAGGCGACACAGGGTCCCCGAAAGGGTAAAAAGGTCAAGAAGATTGAATATTACTGTCCCCCTTCGTGCTTCACTCTAAGCCAGGATGAGATCAAACAGTTTTTCAAGTGCCTCCTAGGAGTCAAATTTCCTTACGACTACGCGGGCAAGATAAGCAGATACCTAGATGAGGCGAAGCAGAGGTTCAGTAGAATGAAGTCTCATGAATGTGCCGTGCTAATGACGCAGATACTTTCGGTTGCACTACGAGGGATAATGGACGAGCACGTACGTGAAATGTTGTTTGGGCTCTGTAAATTCTTCGACATTGTCTCTTGAAAGTCAATAGGCGTGAATTAGCTCAAGAGGCTACAAGAGGAGATCATGGTGATACTATGCGAGCTTGAGATCTACTTCCCGCCCGCATTCTTCGACATTATGGTGCATCTGCTGGTTCATATCGTGGAGGATATCATCCAACTCGGTACGATGTTCCTCCGCAGCATGATGCCATTTGAAAGGATGAATGGACACATCAAAGGATACGTCCGCAACATGTCTCGTCCAGATGGAAGCATAGCCAAGGGATTTCTAGCCGAAGAGTGCATCTCTTTCTGCACAAATTATCTAGACATCGAGAACCATGTCAGTCTTTCCGTCAACAGGCACATTGATAGACTCGATGGATCGGGTCACCGAGAGGGTCGCCGCGTAATACATGTGGACTTCGATGGTCGACCCGTAGACTTTAATAGAGCAAACCTAGTCGCTCTACAACATATAGAAGTGGTCGATCCTTGGGTACAAAAGCACAAACAGTTTATTGAGAAGAAGTACAGTGACCGGGGCCAGCAGAGGATGAAGGGACAAATAATCAAAGAGCACAACTCCGATTTCACGCGTTGGTTTAGCGAGACACTCCTAGATAGTCCCCCGCAAACGGATTCTACTTTGCGGAGGAAAACATCATATTTGCCTTGTCGCAGGGACCCATGCACAGCCTGATGACCTACCAGGCATACGACATCAATGGCTACACATTCTACACAGAGGAAAAGGATAGCAAGTGTGACTATCAGAAGTCTAGGGTAACGTCAGAATTCTATACCGATGACAACATGAAGGAAAGATTCTACGGAAGGATCGAGGAGATATAGGAGCTCGACTACTATGGAGAAAAGGTGCCGATGTTCCATGTTAGATGGGCCAAGAGTGTCGAAAGAGAAGATCGGTATTTCACAACCATGGTTATACCATAAGCCGGCAAATCCAAGGCTGCCAGTGCGAAAGTAGCTGCGAAAATGAGCCATGGGTATTGGCTAGCAAAGTGGACCAATGTTTTTTTTATTACCGACCCTTCAAAGCCTAGTCAGGTTGTCGTGAGGAGAGGAAAAATAAACATCATCGAAATAGATGGAGTCACCAACGAGCAAGACTTTGACCAGTATGGCAATCCAAAGATTGAAGATGACGACGACTACGATAAAACAACATATATCCCAAGAAGACAAAGGACAACCCTACCCAAAAAAGGTAGCCCGTTCGAGAGAAGAAACATGAAAATTCGAGGGCTAAACTATTCAACCGCGACAAAGAAAGGAATGAAGATTGTAAAATTCTAGCTCTTTTAATCACGCGCGTGTCATCATTTTATTAATGTATCACATTTCTATTTTATTAGTTTCCTTCTACTTTGAATCACTCTTTATGTACCGCTTTTGACATTTAAATATATAACATAGATATAATTTATTATTTTCCTTGTACCACCCTTGAATCAATTTTATACCACTATTGTGCCACATTTAAATATATTTCAACATAAAAGTAATTTATAATTTCCTTCTACCTTAAAATCAATTTTTTAACATTTAAAAGTATGTTTAAAATAAAAAACAGAAAAATGGGCACACACTGCACCAGGGTTCGAACCTGGTTGCTTGCAAGTGTGGCAGAGAACTGCAACCACTAGGGTAAGTCAAGACAGCTGTTAGAAACTCGGCTTCGTCTTTATTTGTCTATAGTCCCAGGTTAGGCATGGCGTACTTGCCCCTAGTGCGCCACGACTGATGTTCTTGGGGTGGCGTACTTGTCCCTAGTGCGTCACGCATAAGGTGTGGCCCTGACTTGTCTGTCGACCAGCCCTTGCTGGTCCTCTTCTCGCTCATCGTCAACGCGAGACTAGCAGAGGACAACCCCAATCCCCAATCCCTAGCGCCCTCAATCCCTAGCGCCGCCACCGTTGTCGCCTTCGCCACCGAGGAGGCGGAGCCCAAGGAGGAGGAGAAGGGCACTCCCAATCCCTAGTGCCCCAAATCCCCAGTCCCTAGCGCCGCCGTCGTTGTTGCCTTCACCACCGAGGAGGAGGAGCCCAAGGAGGAGGAGAAGCACATCACCACCATCGCTAGGAGGAGAAGAGCAGTGCCACAATTGCCAGGAGGAGAAGGGCAGTGCCACCGTCGCCAGGAGCTCGCCGCGCGGTCACCGTCGCCAGGAGGAGAAGGGCAGCGCCACCATCACCAAGAGGAGAAGGGTAGCGCCACCGTCGCCAGGAGCACGCCGCGGTCACCGTCTCTACTCCTCTCGGTGAGCCCTCCCTTTCCCCTCTCTTGTTCATCAAGGGCATCAGGTTTGTCTGCTTGTTGTGAATTAGAGCTAGGCTGAATAACTGATAGACTTTGGTTGGTCCAGATAGTTAGTTGTCCATGGATTTAGCCCCATTTTACTGCTGGAAGACCATAATTTCTATGTTACAGTTGAATGTTTTATGTCAACTGTGGAGTAACTGTCCAAAGCATTCTAACTGTCAATATTTTTGTAAGAGGTAGCATTTCAGATGGTGTATTTGTGGTGGTTAATTAAGCTACCCATGTCAATAATGCATGTCCTAGTTAATTAAGCTACCTATGTCTGCTCTTTTTTTGCTGTGATGAATCATAAGGAAAATCTGATTTCTATTTACATATTTCAATATGTTATTATAGTAAATGATTTCAGTATTTTATTATAGTGAAATGCTCGACAAAGAACTACAGATATCTGTCATTACCCTGATCAAGACCAAAAAAATCCATTATACAAGTCACATATTTGCAAGTAAAAATGTTTTAACAGAAAGATGTTTTCTTTGACATGCATTTTACAAAAGCCACTTATAAAAGAAGAATGGAGTCTCTTTAAAAGAAGTGGAATGTCATATTTGAACCAGTTTAGAGATATAAGCAATCAACATAGAGTTGTATAATGTTCCTAGGCAGCATAGTATTAAGGGAATAAAAAGTAGTAAAAGAAAAAAATTGCAGAATTGTATTAATGTTCCTGGCTGGACATGCTCTAATTTTTGTATAATGTTCCTGGACATGCTCTGATTTTTGTATAATGTTCCTGGCAGCATAGTATCAAGGGAATAAAAAGTTGTATAATGTTGCTGGACATGCTCTGATTTTTGTTCATACTCTGCTTGCTATGTATTAGTTACTAGCTATTTATCATAACAGGATTGTATTAATTACTGTTTGCCACGCAGATTACTCTATATTCTCTTTATATTGAAAGAGAATAATTACTGGTTGTACCATGCTGTTATATTGAAAACTATGGTTGTTGTGGGAGGGGGTGGGGTGGGGGATTAGGGTATGTGCATGTACATTTGAAATGAGTTCCGATATTTGCTGAAATGTTGATTAACTTCCGTTTTAGCAAAAATCGGAAACTCCTAGGTTAAGAAAAATAGTGTAGGTCATGCCGGATTTTCCCATGAATTTCTAATACTTATTTGACTTTTTTTTACTTAGTGCAAACATGCTTGACAACAACCTGACCGACTCTTCTCGGCGCATAAATGTTGAAGAAGAAGTCAGAGCTCCAATAAAATTGTCATTCTGGGAGGCTGCCCAGCAGATGGAAAGAAATGAACAAGGTGATGAAGAATATCAGCCTAAAGAGAGCGACGATGATGAGATGGAGGACGAGGAGGAAGAGACCAATGCCAGTGAGGAGGCAGAGGACACCATGGATGAAACCACTGATGGCGCCGGCGGTAGCAATCCAAAGAAGAAGAAGGAACGACGCCCGAACACGGTCGGCACCGTCAGAGAGGAAATTACCAAAGTAACCCTAAAAGGGGTTCCTCTAGCGCCCGAACACGTCATCAAAGGGTACGGTGGGCAAGTGGCGGCTATCACCTGAGCCACTGTCTCGATCAACACAGAGAATCTCCGGCATAAAGCAAATGGCCATTTGCACACACTCCTCTTCGAGAAGCTGCACGCACGATACAAGTTCCCACTTGAATACCGGAACACAAATTACCACGGGAATGAAGTAAACAAATCTGCTCTCACAAAGATGAGCACCGCCCTGGCCAGCTGGAGAACCCGGGTGAAGACGATGATTTTTAAAAAAGGTAAAAGTCTTGCGAAGATCTAGGAGAACTATCCTCAGATCACCAAAGCTGATTACCTGGAGTTCAAGGCCAGGTGCGAATCCGAAGCAGCCAAGGCCTCGAGTAAGCGGGGGAAGGAGTTGCAGGAGATGAATATAGGTAACCACCATCTCGGATCTGGCGGTTATGGAGCTACAGAGTCCAAATGGCAGAAGGAGGACGGCGATTTTATAGCTAAGGGGCAACCTAACCCCTTCGCAAAATTCGAAAACAAGTAGCTTCGAAACTTTTTCAGGGCCCGGTACCATGTGGACCCAAAAACCAAACAACTCACCGCGAAAAAGATCGTGAAGGATTTCGAGGTTCTCGCGGTAAGTAATTTAATTACCGTGGATCAAGTATATTGCATTCTAATCGATGAAGTCGAATTTCTAAACGGTTCATGTTCCTTTTTCTGCAGGATGAGTAAATCGCTAGTGAGGCTACCCGAACCTCTTCATCCTAGGGGTCGACGGTGGCCACCCGGTGGGACACCCCTTTTAACAGGGCGATGAACCGGGCTAAGAAAGTCACACCGGTTACGAAGAAGCTGTCGTCGGCTGGCCGTGTCGTCGGCTTCAGGGCTAAGCCATGGACGGATCATTATGGTCCACCGGAGGCGAAGATGCACGTGTCTCGGAGGAGCGAGAAGGAAAGACGCGAGGTTGAAGAACTCAAGGCACAAGTGGCACTGATTCTGCAGATTGTCCAAGATAACCTGGCAATTAGCCTCACCGCCATCATACCTACCTTGGTGGAGTCGATAGCGAAATGGAATGCGGAGGGTTGTCAAGGGCCATGCCCGATTCCTAGCATGGTCGGCAGCAACTCGAACAACGGTGATCGCGTGTTCATGACATCACCCGCCAGCACCGTGGCGCCGGACGCATTGGTGACTCCGCTCGTTGTCACCGCATCGCCGGACATGTTGGTGACTCCACCCGCCATCACCGCGACGCAAAGCTTAATGCTGCCGGTGACAGGGAGAATACACCGGCGGTTGGCACCGTGCCATCAAGCAGCCCCTCCGTCAGTTGCACGCCCTCCATCATCGGTGCCTTGACATTAGCCGAGCTCGACGCCATCAAGGTATCTACTAAGAATCCTTGCCTTTAATTACTCCGAAGCCGATGACTTCACTTCCTTGCCTTTAATTACTCTGAAGGCATCTCTGATGTCGTACATGTTTTTCCGCAGGCTGATGTTCAATGCACTACGTGAACAACGAGTTGAGGGATGTTTCCAAGGGCACTATCATTCAACCGTTAAATCGCGTGTTCCACTCAAAGCTGATGCCAGATACCGTGCATAGGGTTCAAATTGTTCGGGTGCTACAGGGCTACGATGGCGTGGAACCTCCCATTCAACCCCCGGGAGCCGATGAAGACGAGCCGTCTATCCTCAGAGATTGCTTCGGCATTTTCATGCTCTGGCCAAAGAGCATGATTCGTTTGGGGACGGGGGGCACCACCCCACAAACAACACCGCCACTTGTGTTGCCGCCCGCGCCGTCGCCTCCACGTGATGTGTTGCCTTATGTTGATGACATGCCTATGGCACATGATCTGTACAACGACGACATTGATGAAGATATCGATCTGTACATCAACACTTGGCAAGGCGTTGACGACATGGACATGCATGGTCCTAGTAATAATGAAGAACCCTGCCATGATGCATCCGCAGAGAAACCCGCTTGCAACAAGCGTCTGTTCGGTTCTCAGGAGACGCCTCCAGCTGATGGCACCTTCTTCACCGAGCCTCAAACATCCAAAAGGCCAATTGTTATAAGCCCCAACGCACTCCAAAGGGTGGTCGGTGAGGAGAATGTGGTCCATGATGCTCCCACCATAAAGAAGCAACGGAAGAGAAAACCTAACAAGTCTGCGAGCCAACCGGTGGTGCTGTCGGCTCCGAATCCGATCCGGGCACAGGACGGGCCACCAATACCCAAGGCTATTATGTGGAGGATGCATGTGGCGGGTAAGCCGATGCTAACTAAGAAATTGTACAAGCTCGTAAGTTCGGATATGAACAGTGTGCATGACGGTGTGCTGACAATCGAGGAACGCCTTCTTCGATATAAAGATCTGTCGTACCCGGTTTTTGTGGCTAAGGTGCCACATGGTTTGGGCTTCGTTGATAATAACCCCGGGGATATGTTCTTCGTGAGGTTTTCCAACATCTTCGGTATGTTGCACATGCAACCTCTGCACTATACCATGGTCCGTTTATTTTCGCTCAGTATGGCGATGCAAATCATTAGAGAGAACACACTGGGCATCGCAGTAGTGGACCCCTTCTACATGCGTGACGGTTGCTTAGGAAGCTTCGTCGAATGGATATTCGTGGCAAATTACCTCCGAGACGTCATGGTGGCGAACAAGACGAAGGAATACATTCTCATGCCTTACTTCCCTGAGTAAATCAAAGCCTCGCTACCAGAACATGATTTTTTTTAGATTTCCATCGTTCCTTTTCCAACATAATGGTCCGTTTGAATTGTTTTGCATAGAGACGAAGACTGCACACTCATCGTCCTTTCTCCGAAATATTCGCAAGCCACATATTTTGACTCGGGGAGTGCGAGAAACAAGAAAAACTATGACAAAATCAAGGATGTTCTAGATCATGCTCTGACTGGCTATGCCATGGTGGAAGGCAACACATTCGTGACCAAAAAAGTTCAAGTTCGGCAAGCACATGTTCAACCACGCAACAAACTTCCCTTGCGTGAAGCAGAGTGATGACAGTCGGAAGGAAGCATCCTACGCGCTCCATCACATGTGGGCTTTCCTACAGGACCAACAACACTCCACACTACCAGCTCATCTTCGACAGTGGGCCCAAGCCAAGGAAAAGATCCAAGATTCAGATCTTAGACAAGAGTTTTATCGCATCCAGCAGCAGTTTGCCACAATCATCTATCATGATGTCATGACCTTGGGAGGGGGATCTTCCACTGCGGAGGCTACACACCGCCTAACCGTGACATAGAACATCGCCTATAGATGCAGGGTGACCTCATGCCGTTCATGACGAAAGAAGGCGTCCTCCCGTTCCCCAAGCCGAGTCAGGAGTCTTGATGTTTGCCTCAATAGTTGTAGTTGTAAACTTATGTATAGCTCTAAATAGTTTCGATGGATGTGTTGAACTTAATAATTGTGGTCGATGCTACTTATTATGGTTATGAATCAATGCTTAGTTCTTTTGCTTATATTTTGGTTCTTTCCCTTGTCATATATGTGAACTCTAACTTTCCCTTGTCTAATATTATTTGTCTTGTCTATAGAGATGGTGAAGAAGTGGTATGTGGTGTACAGAGGCCATGTTCCAGGCGTCTACGACGAGTGGAAACACTATCACAAACAAGTGAACGAGTTCCCGGGCAATAGCTACAAAGGCTATAAGAGTAAGGAGGTGGCGGATGCTATGTGGATGGACCACCTCCGCGAGGAAGAGATGGAGGAGGGGCACCAGATCTGCAAGACCGTGAGGAAGAGAGAGAGGGGAACCTTAGATATGGGAACCTTTGTCATAGTAATCTCTATCTTGCTCACTGTGTTTGTGGTTCTATTGTATTTGATAGTACTTTAGGTGACTACTTAGAGCGATTGTGAACTTATCTCCCTCGCCGATCACGACATTGGCAATAACTTGTGTAATGATTTCACTTGATGTACTATGTATATTTATACTGTTTTGCAAACTTTGTATGCATGTATTTGTACTGTTTTGCAAACTGTGAATATATACTGCATGTATGTATGGACTAGCAATTAAAAAAATGACAGCAAATATAGTCATGGCGCACATGGCTAGTGTTTGTGCCGCACAGTAACCGTGGTGCACTTGGCCTGGTCTGTGTGGCGCACCAGCTAGTGCGCCACAAAAATCTTAGCCGTGGCGCATTGGCTCTAAGAATAGTGGCGCACTACCCAGTGCGCCACGGATTTGTCGATATAGGCGTGGCGTACTTGGTAGTGCGCCACAACTAACTTTTAGCCGTGACACGGGTTTAGTGGCGCACTCCATGTGTGCCACGGATGACGAAAAATAGTGCGTCATGAACATGCTGTTTTCTAGTAATGGTAGTGAAGTGAGATGCTTGCACTCGACCTTGAGCTTCTATTTCTACAAAACACCATTATTTCCCGGCAAGGAAAATATTTAAAGAAGCAAGAATGAATATGCATAGTAATGCAACCTATCATTTATTATTTATCTTCTTTGTGTGTTTTACCCATTATATAAATTTCTTGAATTTCTTTGCGATCAAGAAAGTTGTTTAAATAATATTTCTTAACATTTTGTAAATATTATATTTATTATTTTTGTAATATAATATATCAGTAACAGAGTTTAAAAACTGATGTTTATTTATTTTAACCCTTATTATTATTTCCTTAATATTCTTTTTAAGAATAAGCATTTTAATTTAGGAGATTTTCTTTTGCTAACTTGAATAGCGATTTAGTATTTTTATGAAATACTACTCTAATTAAGAATGATAAAAGTAATTTTTATTTATTTGTAGGTATTTTATTTATTTTTATAAAATTTCATAAGGAATATATATTATAAAAATCTTTAACCTAAATTTATTCTATTAAAAATAGAATTCTTAATTTTACTAATTAGCTTGTATTTTTATGATCTCATAGATGTATTATTTGTATTTTAGGAGTTTTGTTTATTTTTTAAGACTTATTAAGTCCTAGGGGTATTTTGGTCTTTTATTAAATTATTTAGGTTTTCCTTTTAACTTCTGGGCCAAGCCCATTGGGTTGACCTAGCCCAATTCGGCCCAAATGGGCTGGTCGAACCCGCTCCACTGAGGGGTACTAGACAATACCGGCCCAGTACGCACTCCCCACCTCTCTCGCTCACTCGTGTTTTTCCTCTCTCTTTCGCCCTGCTGCGGCGTGGTGCCGTCGTCACCGTCGCCGCTTGATTTCCACCTTCTTAGGCCTCTCCGACTGCCGCCGTGGTGCATGACGAGGTAGTCGGCGCCGCTTCGTCGACTGGTCCTGCTCGATTCATCGCTGGGCCCTTCTTTTGGCCAGGCCGTCTCCACCCCGAACCTTAGGTTTGGTGGTTGCCGACGATGTACTGTTCCACTACCCTTGTGGTGTGGTGCCGCGGCTCTGGTGGCTCCGTGGTGCTGCTAGACCGCTTGTGTGGCTGTGGCCGCCACCATGGCTTGGCGTGGGTTGCAGCGCCTTCTGGTGCTCCCCGTGCCGCCGTGTGCACTCGCCGGTCGTTCTTCTTCCTCTTCTAAACTTCAGCGAAGACCTCGGGTAAGTTCTTCTACTTACCCTTCTTATTCTCCCTCTACCTCTCTTGCTAGCCATTGTGTGCTCCCAGAGAGAAATCCCTAATTAGGGTTCACCTGTTCTATTAAGGTTCTACCCCTCTATGTTGATTATTGAGGATACTGAATGATTTAGGAGTATTTATGGTGGTTATACTATGCTGATCCATTGCCTATTGATGGGCTTGGAATTGCTAATAGCTCTGTAAGATAATTTTTTATCTAATCTTGGTTACTGTCATTGTACAAATGGTGATGTTGTGACTTTGATCTAGTCTAATATCTAATTAGTGATGATGGTTAGCTAGTTTTAGTACTGGAACATGTATTTGGCTGTCTGGGAAGTTACTATTGATGCCTCTGGTGATAGTTCTTTTATGTAAAACACTATGATTCCTAATTACTACATTAGGAAGATGATTTGAATATCTGTCTGCAAGAGTTTGATTATGAAATCTCCGTGTAGGATTTGCTTGGTTAGAATAAATCCTTATGACACCTTCCTTGGAATGGTACACAGGGGTTTATTCTAGTACTGGCTTTATTCTACCTATGTTCCAGAGTGGCTTGATGCTAAAATAAGTTGAAAACTCCTACTGGATATATTAGCCTATGGTGCCTATGAATTTCCTTTGGCCTATGATGTTGGTCTGAGGCATAGCTAGGTAAGAACAATTGTTTTTATCTGCTGCCTCCCTTGTTCAGTATTCTATGATGGATCATTACCAAGTATAATTACTATAGTGCTTGAGAATTAATTTGATAGTCCCTTGGTATGACCATATAATGGATCCTTACTGTTTGAGATGCATGCTTATAATGAAATAATTTCTGAGGTGCTACTGTTTCAAAAGATGTGCCCAGAAATTATTTATTTAAGGCTGCTTGTATGTTTGATTGGGAAAGTAGGGATTATTGTCCAAGACCAGTGATGCACAGACTGAGATCTTGGTATTGTCTGCAAAGATTGATCATTGGCTTTCATTTAAATTACTTTTGTGATGGATACACCCCACTTGGGTGTTTTTATGAGAAGATTCATATGAAACAACACATGCTCTGATAATCTAAGATGATTTGATCATGTGATGGTTTTATGTGTACTCACCACACAACTTGATTGTTGGTGATGATGTTGTGGTGCTGGTTGATCTTGCTGGCTTGATCTTGCTCTACACCCCTTGGTATTGATCCTGCTCCTCCTAGCTCATGTGATCTTGTACTTGGACTTGCTATCCTCCCGCACCACCCCCTCCTTATGTCACCATCTTGTGGATGATTGGATGGTTTGTTGTGTTTCTTGGCTGGTGGATTTGTTGGGAATTTGGCAAGCTTAATGTGTTCTTGTTGTGTGCTTGAGAAGGTGAGGATAGAATGAGCTCACTGATAGCCGTGTTACGGTAGCATACTCCCTTTTGACTGCTTGTGCTCCTGCTGCTATTTTGACAGCACATTACATGCAGATAGTTGACTAAGCTGCTTTACTATTTGAGCTAGTTGTGGATCAGATCAAGTGAATTGGTTTGCACTTCTATCCTTTTGCTAGTTACTGATCTGGTGAAACTTGCCCCTTTTATTATGCTAATGATGTGGATCTGAAGCTATTTACTTGAAAAGAACATATGCTATACATTGGTGAATTTGCCCCTTTTAACTACTCAATGAGGTAATATGAACAATGCACTTCACTGTTCACCACTGAGAGTAAAAATAACCAACTAACCTTTATTTCTTTTTGAGTTGTTTATCTTATTTTGCAGGAACAAGATCTGGATGCTCAAGATGTAGTATAGGAATAGATATGTAGTATAGATTTGGGTTGTAACCTTCTTTTTATTCTTTTTGTAAAGAATCTTGTAATAATATTCTTATAATTTAATAAAGTTTCATTTTATTGTAATTCACTTACTGTAATGTTTTCCATTATTTGTTGTATCATCCTCACTTTGTAATATGATTATGGAATAAAGAAAAGAAATAAGAATTCATTTCTTATTTAAATTTCCTTGTCTTAAATTCTTATTGTTGTTTAATATATCTATAATATAATCAAACAAGGTTAATAAATCATTTTGGAAAACAACTTAATATTACTAACTTATAATTTTCAAATATTTTCCAATTGATTAAATTTCAAATTTTAATTCAAAATATTTCCCCCCAAAACTCATTAATTCCTAAATGTCATGCCAAAATTTATAACAATCACTATAAAGAGCTATTCCTACCTCTAGATAGTGAAAGAAACTCTGATCTCTTTAGGTTTTTGTTTGGCGAAAAAATTACCCGAATTTTACAGATGAATGCATGCACATGCACAGATTCTTATTTCTACACTTCTGGTGCCTAAATGCTGCGGTGTTACAATTGAGGTCCATCGTTTCTTGATCATCATCGCCGCACCTTGCTTATACAACTATTGCTACTCTAGCTAATAAAGTAAAAACAACTATTGCTATTACAATAATATTATGACAATCATCGTGGCTCCGTCCACTCATGCCCAACAAGATTACAACATAATACATCTCATACATCACATTGCAAACATCTCATTGCTATATGATGGTTCTGAAATATAGCCATCTACGTCTATATTTAAACATGATATTGTTCATATTTTTGATGAAATATCTCTCTAAACCCTGCCACTAATGCCTAATATTCAAAGGGGTATGTAATCCTTTTTTATATTTTTCCTGCACAGATAATGTCGTTTGAAGATGGGAATCACTACAAAAGATACGAGATTTCCAACAACGAGAAGAAACCAGGAGCCGTGAAGCGGAGGCAGACGCTTTAACGACCAACTATACGACCGGAACAAAATTCTGGCCGTATAGTTCTGGTCGTATAGTTGGTGCCGCCACCGTTAGGTCAAACAGACCAAGTTTCGTGAAGAGACCCCTATATAAAGAAGCCTCGGGTGATGAGAAAACAGCCCTGCCTCGTCCAAAAGTCTCATCAGCCGCCTCCAGATCTCAAAACCCTTCTCCATCTCTATAGCCATATTCCACCACTTGTAATAGTAGATCTCTTCTTCGATTGACGACATTGTAAGACTATTGCTATCAATCTTATGATTTTCATTACAATGTTTATGATTGTTGATGTGTGAGTAATTCTCCTTGGGCTAAGGGTTTCGGCCTAGCCATGTAGCGTTTGTGCATGTTATTTATCATAGATGGGATCATGTATTATTTTGTATGACATGATGATTATTGTATCCTCTCTTGCCTCAATCCAAGGACTTGTCAGGTACCCAAGACCCGAGGGTTGAGCCAGGTATAGGGAGTATGAGTAATGACTGATCTGCAGGATGGGAACCCTAGTGACAGAAGGGGTAGTACGGATGTATGCGAGGGATTTACTTGGGATTAACGGTGACATCACTATGCATATCATTAGTTCTCTTTCTTCTATGGATGAGACTAGTAGGTTATTGTTATGAGCGGTTGCGGAGGCAATAACAATTATGGATGCACTACCCACATATAATTTATCTTGCTCTAACAAGTACATACATACTTTTATATTTATCTTTTATTCCCATCAGATGTTTTGCACGGTTACAGGTGAAACCGAACGCCCTAGGCCCTCTCTCTCCATCATCGACAACAACAAAAATATGCAAACTATTGGTCTGGTAAAAACACAAAAGGAATTCTAAAACTCCCAAAGGTCTGTTAAAGTAACTTCACTACGCATTCTCTTTCCGAAGATTCGATAACCTAGATCTACTAGGAAAAAAGAAGCTATACTACATCCGTAATCCGGATCGAAGGTATCAACCCTTTTTCTTTCGCTGTTGCCAGGGAAGCAATAGCTACCCTGCTGAGGTTATTAGGAACCTTGCTAGTTTTAATTCTTGTTTTTAATTTTGTTAGTTTGCTTTCAGTCTTTATTTGATAACCAAAAAAATTAGTTAGCCTTTAAATTCTTGCTTTTACTATTATATTCTTTATTAAAGAAAACCCAAAAATATAGGAAATATGGCTGAAAAGAAGCTTGGGAAGTTTGCTACTCCCAATAATTATTATTTGCGTACTCCTATTACTCAGCCATCAATTGCTGCTGATGACTATGAAATTAAGCCCCATTATTTAAGTTTGGTTCAACATAATCAATTTGGAGGCTCTGCTGTTGAAGACGCAGGTATGCACTTAAATACTTTCACTGAAATATGTGATATGATGCGTATAAAATACGTTGACCCTGATGCAGTCAAATTGCGTATATTTCCTTTCTCTCTTGGAGGAAGAGCAAAAGAATGGTTGTTACCTTTGCCTAGAAATACTATTACATCATGGATGGGATGTACTTCTTTATTTATGACTAAATTTTTCCTACCTGCAAAGACTATGCAACTCAAATCTAATATCACTGGTTTTAGACAGGAAGAGCGTGAGCCACTAGCGCTTGCATGGGAAATGATGAAAGAATGCATGAGAAACTGTCCTAGTCATGGGATGGAAGACTGGTTAATTCGCCATCTATTTTATAATGCTCTTAACCTTGTGTCTAAGTCTATGCTGGATACTGCAGTCGGAGGAACGTTTATGGGTAAACATATTACCAAAGCAAAGCAGCTGCTAGACAATATGCAAGACAACCATGCCAAATGGCATGTGGATAGATCGAACACGAAGAAGGTGAACTCCATCTCACCACAAGAAAATGAAGAACTCAATGCTAAGTTGGATGAGCTCATACTAGCCGTAAAAGGTAAGAAAACCCAGGTAAGAGCTATCCCTGAAACAAATATTGAAGAAATAGACTTCATAGCTCGTAAAGACTATAACCCTGCTTGGAAGAAGAATTATAATCCTAATTTTCAAAAACATTATTCTAGTCCTACAAGTAACTCTAATAATAATATGGGAATTAGTAATGGTAGTCTCCAAGAAACACTTAAGTCTTTTATAGACTCATAAAATGAACAAAACAATATTCTTGTTAAAATAACAGAGAACCATGATGCTATGCTTGGTATATTATCTAACCAAGTTGTTAGTTTGAGAAATGATTTATAGGCCCTCCAAGAAAGAACGAGGATCATTGAGGCACAACTAGGTAAGATAACCGAGAGCCAAACTCTCATCCTAGCCAAATTTGCAGGTAAAGTTGAGCCCAATCTTGTTGAAGACCTCAAGATGATGAGAATCCAAAAGGAGGACCCTAAAGAACTTGATTATAGTAATGCCCCTTCACCAAGTTACACCGTTGAAGATCTCATAAAAAGGATCAACGTTAAGATTTTGGTAAGTGAAGGTAGTGAGGAAGCTATGTACCAATACTTTGTTAATCGGGTAGCAATAAATGTATGTGAGCTTGAGGAAGAATATAAGAAAATTGCTAAAAAAATACCTGTAAAGCTAGATGACATATTTGAGCCTACTATTAAGATTAAAATTGGAACCAGTGAGATAGCTGCACTTTGCGATCTAGGTGCAAGCGTCTCAACAATTCCGAAGAGTCTTTTTAACAAGTTAAATCTTGGCTCCTTTGAAATCAATGAGTTAAAATTGCATCTAGCAGATTCTACCTACAAACAAGCTGTAGGAATTAAGGAGAATACTTTAGTATAAATTAAAGGTTGTCCCGCTCTTATTGATTTTGTTATTGTTAACATGCCTAAAGATGCTACTGCTCCTATTATATTAGGCCGTCGTTTCTTAAGAACTATTAAGGCTTCGATTAATCTACATGAAGGGAACATGAAGCTTCAATTGCCTTCGCGGGATTCTTTTATTATTCATTTTCCCAAGAAGAAGAAAGCCAAGCATGATGAAAAGGAGGCCATCACCTTGAAGGCCAATTACTTTAGAGTGGGCGTTCCATTCATCTGACCTAAGTGAGCAACATTAAGGTCAAGATATTGACCATAAAAGAGCGCTTCATGGGAGGCAACCCATGTGAAATAAAGGTTTGAGTAAAGTTTTTAAGTTTTAGTTTTAGTTTATGTTTAATAAAGAGTGCTAGAAAACTACAATTGAGGAGAAGAAATTCGGTAGTACTAAAAATCCTGCTTTATTCATGCTGTTGTTGGTCGACAATATTTACTATTAATTTTCTGTCAAAAACAAGGTATATCACTAAGTTACAAGAAAGAAGTAGTTTTCGAAAAAACAGAAAATTTGTGATGCACACAGAGAGTTTAACGACCAACTATACGGCGGGAATAAAAATTCCGGCCGTATAGTTCTGGTCATATAGATATCTTTGCCATCGAATTTTTTTCTTTCATATGTACTGAGAGTTTAACGACCAACTATACAACGGGAATAAAAATTCCGGCCGTATAGTTCAGGTCGTATAGATATCGGTGCCTCCATACAAATTCTTTTCTAATGTACTGATAGTTTAACGACCAACTAAACGGTGGGAATAAAAATTCCGGCTGTATAGTTCCGGTCGTATAGATATCGATGCCTTTGTATATTTTCTTTCCTAGGGACAGACAGTTTGACGACCAACTATACGGCGGGAACATATTGTTCCGACCGTATAGTTCCGGCCGTATAGCTATGCTGCCAAGAGGAAACTCTAATTTTTTTGACAGAAAGCCAACTATACGGCGGGAGCGCATTGTTCCGGCCATATAGTTGCGCCCGTATAGTTGCGTCCGACCACAAAATCACACGGGAAGGTACCTCCAACTCGAAAACTTCAATCATTTTTCTCTCTTCTACCTTCGAACTCTCTCAAAACCTTAAGAGATCTGCATCTCTACTCAATTTCGTTCGATTTCCTTGCACACAAGTGATCTACGGTATATTTCTCCTCTGATCCTCCAATTACTTTTTGTAAATTAATCTTTGATCTATTGTCATTATTAATCTAGGATGAGACCTACTATGAACGAACTGCCATGATTCTCTTGTCTAGATTATTATTTTGAGGAGATTCTTTAGTGTGCTATGATGAGGAATATGTTGTACTTACTAGTGTTGGATCAAAAAGTTTTATTTTTGTATTTCTTCAATGTTTTAGATGATGAACACAAGGAGCCAAACTCGTGCTCGTGCCACCGCTAGCGCCTCTCGGGCTGTCGCTCAAGAATGCATGGGGATACGGTTCAAGGATGAGCCCCAACGTGATCGCTTCAACAAGATCAAGAACCACGAAGTGAAGGCCACCAAGTGAGCTTGCCCCATTATATTGAACCAACTCGGTATTTCTGATGACTTCAATTTACTTTGCAATAGAGCTAGCCTGCAAAACTTTGTGTACAGTGATGTGCCTACTTATCGCCACTTAACCATTGAATTCCTAAGTTCGTTGCAAAGCATCGTTAAACAATGGCAAGGAGAGGACATTATTTCTTTCCGACTCATGAACAACAATTACACTTAGATGAATGGTGTGCATGCTTTAATTTGCCAAACAATGATGTTAATGCCTTACACGCATCCTTTACTGGCTTAGAACCTACCCTTGAACAATATTATAATGAAATGAGTTTCACTACTAGAGTGAGCAAGGGGAAGAATATTCAACATCCTGCAATTTGATATTTGTTCTATGTTATTGCTAACACCTTGCAAGCATGTAATGAGTTCACGAGACTCAACGAGGAGGACATCTTAGTCCTTGCAAAGGCTGCTTAGATCAACCGCGGCTTATCACTCAACTTGGGCGCCATCCTTGTGCACTACTTGGAGCACCAAGCCTCCCAAAGCCAAGGACCAATCACAGGTGGAGGCGTCATCAACGTGCTTGCCACTGCCCTAGGCATCGACCAAGGTGAGTTGCAACTCGTGCTAGGTGAGTGACGTGTTGGTTTCTCCACTTTGAAAGCTTGTGAAATGCTCACTAGGAGAGGTGGTGTTTATTACCTGCATATTGCTGGAGCTGGACGTCTCTACCCCGCTCCTATGCCTAATAGTATTTTCTCTATCGAGGAAGGATGTTTGCTATATGAATTGCAAGTTGAGCAACACCAACCCGAGGAGGAGGTTCCGGAGGAGGGTGAGGACAAAGAGGAGGAGCAAGAAGTTCCTTATCAAGAGGAGCAGCCACAAACCCGGTTCACTATATACCAAGACTTCTAAGAACTTGGAGGGACTATGGAGAGGATGCATAACCTCTTTTTGAACCTCCGAGAAATAACTAGTAACCATTCAACTCAATTTGTGAACTGGAGTAATGACTTTTTCCTGCCACCACAATGATTTGAAGGGCTTGCAAAAGCCTAAGCTTGGGGAAGTTTCCGCATGTATGTTTATTTGCTTTTATTTATTTCGAGGTTATGTTTTTATTTGAGTTTATAAGCACTCGTGTTGGTTTCCCCAACACTTTATTTTTAGTTTTCTCTATGCTTTTGAGATTTTCTAGCCGAGCTTTCCCGTCAATTTTCTATTCTTTAAATTCCCTCTTAAAAAAACAAAAAGATTTCTCCATTTCTCCATTTTCCTTATTTTCCCTCTTTCTTTTCTTTCCGCCTCGAGGTTCATATGTTTGCAGGAGAGTGATCGACTTCGAGTTTCCAAGAAGCAAATAAAAAAGGAAGAGAGAAGTGGAACCAAACATGAGAGGTATGCCTTATGACTCTCCACTTTTGAAGTTTGAGAAACCTATGCTAGTTAGTAGTAAATGTTGAGATATTATATTGGTGGAGTGAGTCTTTGTATTATAGTAAGATTTTCGTTTGCATGGGTATTTAGTTGGGTACATTTTGTTCTAGCTCTCGTAATTAACCAAGTCTTGCCTAAAAATTGCTAAACAATTGTAATAAGAAAAAGTCTCACAATTGAAGGCTTGGGTGTTGTAGTGCTTAGTCTTGAAGGTTTATTTCTAGAGATACTCAACACCACTGGAAATGTTGATTGACTTGATAACTCCCTTTAAAAGTATTTGTTCGATTGAATTAATGTATAGCGGTTTTTGTGAGCATGCCAAAGTTTGACTTGTTAATCATAAGAATGATATAGCTTTATGCGTGCCAAACTTCATGGGATGTCAACAACTCCGCTAGCGTACGAACTATCTTCATGGAGTAAACTCCTAGATTTCGGCTATGAGTTGATTAAACACATGTAGCAGCAATGCTATAGTGGGTAAGATTCTTGGCACTCCCGGGTAGCTGTAATCATGATGGAATCACTCCTATGGCTGTTATAATTAATCATTATGCAAAAGGAACAAAAACCTTAGTGATGCCACGAGTGTCCATCACAGCCCGATAAACTAATAAAAATCTTTGGCATGCTCTCAGTTACTTAAAAACTGAAATTCTTGAAGGACAATGAATAGAAAAGTAGTGCTTGAAAAGTTTTGATTTATTGATGTGGGAGAATTGAGATACTCTAGTGTATATGCTTTTCATGACAACTCTCACACTCTCAATTTACATGATTATACTTTATTGTTCAAAGGCAAGCCTATGAGTTGATTACATGACATGGAATAAAGTTTACTCATTTGAATCATTCATGTTAAAAATAATTTTGCTCCACTATAAGGATGCATAAAACCCGTATGATATGCTTGCCATTACTCTATCTATGCTGTTGTTTTTCAGATTTATGAAGTGGAGGAAATCTGAGACTACCAATCATAAGTAAGATCACCATCTCATTATTTCAGCTTAAATGCTGAGTTCCTTTTTGATTTTGGTTTTCTTACTCGAGGACGATCAAGTTTAAGCTTGGGGAGGTTGATGACTCTGAAATATAGCCATCTACGTCCACATTTAAACTGGATATTATTCATATTTTTGATAAAATATCTCTCTAAACCCTGCCACGAATGCCTAATATTCAAAGGGGTATGCAATCCTTTCTTTTTATATTTTCCTGCATAGATAATGTCGTTTGAAGATGGGAATCACTATATTAAAGTCAAAGATACGAGATTTCCAACAACCAGAAGAAACCAGGAGCCGTGAAGCGTAGGCAGACACTTTAACGACCAACTATACGACCGAAGCAAAATTTCGGTCATATAGTTTCGGTCGTATAGTTGGCGCCGCCACCGTTAGGTCAAACAGAACAACTTTCATGAAGGGACCCCTATATAAAGAAGCCTTAGGCGACAAGAAAACAACCCTGCCTCGTCCAAAAGTCTCTGCCTCAGATCATCAACCGCCTCCAGATCTCAAAACCCTTCTCCATCTCCATAGCCATATTCCACCACTTGTAATAGTAGATCTCTTCTTCGATTGGCGACATTGTAAGACTATTGCTATCAATCTTATGATTTTCATTATAATGTTTATGATTGTTGATGTGTGAGTAATTCTCCTTGGGCTAAGGGCTTCGGCCTAGCCATGTAGCGTTTGTGCATATTATTTATCATAGATGAGATCATGTATTATTTTGTATAACATGATGATTATTGTATCCTCTCTTGCCTCAATCCAAGGACTTTTTAGGTACCCAAGACCCGAGGGTTGAGTGAGATATAGGGAGTATGAGTAATGACTGATCTGCAGGATGGGAACCCTAGTGACAAAAGGGATAGTATGGCTGTATGTGAGGGATTTACTTGGGATAAACGGTGACATCACTATGCATATCATTAGTTCTCTTTCTTCTATGTATGAGACTAGTAGGTTATTGCTATAAGCGGTTGCGGAGGCAATATTAATTATGGATGCACTGCCCACATATAATTTATCATTCTCTAACAAGTACATGCATACTTTATCTTTATCTTTTATTCTCATCAGATGTTTTGCACAACTACAAGTGAAACCGAACGTCCTAGGCCCTCTCTCTCCATCATCGACAACAACAAAAAGACGCAAACTGTTGGTCCGGTAAAAAGACAAAAGGAATTCTAAAACTCCTAAAGGTCCGTTAAAGTAACTTCACTATGCATTCGCTTCCCGAGGATTCAATAATCTAGGTCTACTAGGAAAAAAGAAGCAATACTACATCTGTAATCCGGATCGAAGATATCACTATACCACATCACTTCCTGCAAAAAACAAGTTAGACAGCTCTAACACGCTTTGCTAACCTATGAGGCTCTATGGTGATGTAGAGAACCATTCTTTTACCTATGACAAGAAAGCATCATCATCAATCGACTTGCTTTTTAACTTGTTCGGGGTGTGTACCCATTGCACTATAAATAGTACAATAGTTTCACTAGACTTCGTCAATATGCGTGACCCCCAT
This sequence comes from Avena sativa, assembly GCA_916181665.1. Lineage (NCBI taxonomy): Eukaryota > Viridiplantae > Streptophyta > Magnoliopsida > Poales > Poaceae > Avena > Avena sativa. The sequence goes on along the minus strand of OV702295.1, from coordinate 447,781,439 downwards.
GTGAACTTCACCAAATTCACAAAAGCCTAAAGTGCAAAGTTTCTCTCGACTATTGCAGAAAAACAGGCACCCGACAAATTTTTTTTGTGCATCCAAAGTACACTTCACAAATCAATCTCGATCCGAAGATCTTACAGTCGGCTCGGGCCGCTAACAGTGGCGGACCTACAGGGTATGCCGGGTGGGCCATGGCATGCCCTACGGCCAAGCCCACGCGCGTAGGTGTAGTACTGAAAAAAGCTAAAGGAGGGCCAGCCTGGTGGAGCGACCGCACCAGCAAACAGCTCTACATATCGATCGATAGGAAAAAAGGAGCAGGCACAGGGACGGCAATCGAGCGGAGCAGTTACGCGAGATCATCTGCGTCTATCGATCGATCTGAAGTAATCTCCAGCGCCGCAACGCCGCCTCGCCCACTGTCCACACCGGCAGTTACGCGAGATCATCTGCGTCTAACGCTCACCTAGTACACACTCTAGAAGCCATCACCAATCAGATTTTCGGAATCAAAGCCTCGCCGTTAGCCCACCACGCCCGGACTTGGACGCCAGTTCTCCCTTTGTCGCCTCGACGTCACCTCGCAGGTTGCCGTAAATCAGCAAGTTTCTCCGGTGAGTCTGCGCAGTAATCTATGAATTTTTATTCTCTCATCGCATGCGAGAATTGTTAGACGTGCCATATGTACAACCAATTTTCGTACTGTACTAAACTTATTCCTTTTTGAATCTTCCGGTTATGAAGAGAAGGATCGACATTGAGTCTGTTTTTTCAGAAACACATAGCAAAAAAGACTGTTGCAGCTTCAAATTCATCTCCTGTTGAAAGTTTGACGGAAGAGCACTCATGAGCCAGAGAGAGTAACTCGAGAAACTGTGAACCATATGCCCCCGTTCCTGCTGTCGCCGCCACGACCGCCGTCTAGTTGAACACTCAGTTAAGCTTGTCGAAACAAAGAGGCATAAAGTGTATGGTATAGTTTACTTGCTTCTGAAATTGGTATTGGTTCTACCAGTGGCAACAACAAGTGTTGAAAGGTGTTTTCTACAATGACTAGTGAAAACAATGTTAAGAAATAAGATGGGGGATAGTCTCTTGGATAATTGTCTAGTTACATATATTGAGAGGGATATATTCTTCAAAGTGGATGAAGATGATATAATCCAGAGAGTCGTGTCCTTAAGCAATCATAGGCCAATCAAGCCAAAAAAAGGTAGTACTGTAAGTTTCTTTTATGCATATTTCAAACCATTAGATGGTGTTTTGAACTATTTATATGATAATTTTTGCATCATTTTAATTCAATCTTTCACCCACAATATTTATTGTGCATATACTATATTTCAATGCATATCTGTAATTCTTTATTAATGAACCAGTGGATAATTTTATCGTACTAGACAAAAAAAATTGGGTGTGGCATACCCATTAGGAAAATCCTAGGTCCGCCACTGGCCGCTAATCACACAATACCGCCAAGATCCAAATTGCAACAATTGGGTAGCAAGAACGAGATTAACAATGTTAGAATTCGACGATTCCTCTATCTGTACTTGTGCCTACGCATGAACCACAATGATACCACTATTGGGGAACGCACTACGCAAAACAAACAAAATTCTAGCGCATAACCAGGGTCATATGCAAGGGAAGAGGCAACAGATCATACCCTCGAAGATCGAACTAGCGGAAGTTTGTCGATGACGAGGTTGGTCGTGCGTCCATACCCACAACAAGCCTTAGTGAGTCGCGAGGAGATGTATTATCCCACGGATATCTCCCATGAACATGCACCGATGAATACGTCGATGTTGAAGTAGTCGATGCGTCGATTCCCACAACTAGTTGATTAACCGCGATAAGATTTCTCCTTGTGAAGATCCGCATGATCAAGTGCTTCAAGTGTTGCACCTCCACCGGTATCCACACATACAATATCAGCAGCACCGCATCCAGGTGCGATCAAGAACACACAGCTGAAGCGGGAACATGTCGATGAAGATCCGGCAGCGCTTCCATAGTTCATCTAGATTAGATCCAAATGGAGGTAGAACTGGGAAGTGCTCCGGCGTCGTAGTAGAAGGTGAAGTACCTAGGGAACACCCGCCCTAGGGTTTATCACCACACCATGGAGGTGGAGAAGAGAGGAGGAAGGCGGCGTCGGCGCGTGGCGGCGGGCGTTGCACGGCGGCAGCGGCCAGGGTTTGGAGGCGGTGGTGGTACTGCGGCTTGGGGAAGCTAAGGCTACGGCAACGTGGCTGCACCTATTATGGAACCTTCCTGTTGGGGATATACTTTCCGGGTATCCTCACAGTTCCTCACTGACCAGGGTGGCCCACTTTGGGTTAGAGCTTTGCTTCACGGGCGGCCCAATCAAGGAGAAGAACAGAGTCCAATCCGGCTACGGGAAGGCCCAGAAGACTTACCGACATAGACCCATAGTGTTACTTGTAGTTCAAGATGTACTCTGTAACCGACTCTTAGTCGTAGCCGGATAGATCTCTCATGTAAACCCTAGGATATATAAGCCGTCCTAGGGAGAGCCTTTAGGGCACCCTGACAATAGTCTACAATCTCAACTCGCACAAGCGAAACCCTTGTAACCCATATTGCGGCTCTGCCGTATTACTGGATTGCTAGCAGGAGTAGGATCCATCCAAAGCTGGTGGATTCGAACCTGGGTAAACTTGTGTGCTCACCGTCTCGGAATCCCGTATGACTCACACCCCTCTCTTCCACATGCCTCGAGGACCCCCTCATGGCGTACTTGTCATCAATCCGATGACAGTTGGTGCCCATCATGGGGCAAGTGAGCTTCGGATATGCGTTCCGAGCGGAATCTGCAAGAATCAGAATCGGCGAGACTATCGCCGTTGGTCGCATCCTCTACGCCAGTGACGTCCCGCTCATTGTTATCGACGAGACTTGGATTCCGGCTAGGGAGGCCGTGACCACCTACACCATCATGTCTTTTGGTGAGATCGATGTTTACATCGGTTTTGCTGAACCTGTCCCACCCACCCCAGCGGTGATGATAGAGGCAGAAGAAATTTCTGGGTCCCCTTTGTCCGCGGAGGCGGCAGAGTTCCGGATCTCAGAAAACCCTAACCCACCCAACCCGCACCAGTTGCCGAGATAGTGGAGAAAGCTGAACATGTGGCAGATCTTGCAGTACAAGTCGGATCTGGAGTGGATCTCCCTAGCGAGGTCGAATGCCAGATCGACCCACCTACGGAGGTCGAAATCCAGGAGGAGCAAGAAAGCAACCTTGGTTCCGACTCTGATAATACCAGGACTGATAGACCTCTCCTGAGATACACGTTGAGGCGCATGATGATGCAAGACGCAAGCATGGACGATATTCTCGAGATCATCAGGTGTTTCGAGGAAGCCAATCGCGAGAGCCGCAACTATCTCAGGAGGCATACGTCACACTGAAAGAGCATTTCATGTTTTCCTATATTTTGTGTACTAGATAACAATACTATGGAGACTTTTCATGTGCGCTAAGTGTGCAGGAAGTTTTGAGGGGGGGCCGGATTATCCGCCCCTCCAAGGGCCGGATAATCCGGCCTACCTCATCTCTCAAGGAAGCCAAGGCGCGTTGCTCAGTGTCCAGGCGGATTTTCTCCCGGAAAATCCGAACTGGGCGGTTTTTCCTCCCCAGGCCGGATAATCCGGGTTTCGCAAGGGCCGGATAATCCGGCCCCCAGTTTTCGAGCAAAAGGACCCAAGGCGCGTCGCTCAGTATCCGGTCAGATTTTCTACCGGAAAATCCGAACTGGGGTGGTTTTTTCTCCCCAGGCCGGATAATCCGGCCTTCGCATAGGGCCGGATAATCCGGCCCCCAGAAGTTGATCAAGGGCAAGCTCGGCGCGACGCTCAGAGAGGGGGCGGATTGTCTGCCGGATATTCCGAGTCTGGGGCAGAGTTTCCCCAGACCGGATAATTTGGCCCTCACTTGGGCCGGATAATCCGGCCCCCAAAGTGTGCAACGGCTGGTTTTTGGAAGGGGGTATAAGTACCCCTTCTTCCCCAACGTCCAGAATACTTGATTCATTCGAATTTGACCAGACCCTGTGCAAGAGCTCTAAATCTCGATCTCCCACTTCAACCACCCTAAGGTCTTGATATTTGGTGGAATTGAAGGAGGAGAAGTTCATCATCAACATCAAGAATCAAGCACTTCAACTCCTCTCCATTCACTTGGAGAAATCCCTGATCTAGTATTCTCGTCAATACCTAGATTGTGTTATTGTATTTGACAACTTTGTTCTTGTGGCAGCTTCTTGTTATTTCGGGAGCCTCCAAGTTGTTGTGGAGTTGTTGCCCCGCTAGTTGTGTAAAGGCGCCGGTGCCCGCCTCGAAGGGTACCTATAGTGGAAGGTGGATCAGGCCTGTTGTGGCGAGATCCATCGGAGAACAGGGTGAGGCCTTTTGTGGCGTGGTGGTCTTAGTACCGCCCACCCCTCCAACACAGACGTGCTTCCCTTAACAAGGAAGGAACTATGGTCAAACAAATCCTGTGTCTCCGCGTGCTTCACTTTGGTTCACTCGTTCCTCTTCCACTCGCTCCTTACTCGCTAGTAGATAGGTTTGCATATAGGGAAATTCCTCACATTAGTTTATCTAGAGAATTTACCTTTGTGCTAAGCCTAAAATTGAAAAAGAATTAAAATTGGTATTGCACCTATTCACCCCCCTCTAGGTGCCCATACGATCCATTTCAATTGGTATCAGAGCCCCGGCTCTTAATTCGGGCTTAACCGCCTAAGAGTAGTATGGGTACAAGGGATGATGGAAATGAGGTTGTGGATAAAGTCACAATGGATGATCTCAAGTCATTGGAAACAACCTTGTTGAAATCCTTTGAGGCCAAGATGGAGGAGATGAATCAAATGATTGCTCGCCTTACATCATCCATAGCCCCATCTCCATCCTCCTCTGAGGCTCCCTCACCATCATCTAAGGAAAAGGGTAACACCGGATCCAAGGATGATGATGTGGAAGGTGAAAAACTAAATGGTTCCACCTCCAAAAAGGGAAGTGGTAAGGAGGAATATAGTGAGGTTCCCCACGTATATTCCCTCGACCCACCTATCCCTCATCCTCATATAAACAATATGGGTGATCCACCCAAGCTCACTGCATCTTCTTTTAATCAATGGCAATTTCTAATGAAATCTCATGTTTGCAGCTCCTCTATTGAATTGTGGAGGATCATTGAAGAAGGTCTTCATGTTGGAGATCAAACCAATCTAACAAGAAGGGAAGCTGTGGATAGCCAGTTGAATGCCACTGCTCTCCACATGATACAGCTGGGTGTGGGTCCCAAGGACATGCCACACATTGAACATCTCAACACGACTAAAGAGGCGTGGGATGCTCTTACGGACCTTTTTGTTGGAAATGAAAGCATGAGAAGAAACAGGTATGATGCCCTTAGTAACGAAGCTGAGGGATTCTACATGTTGGATGGTGAAAACCATGAGGACATGTATAGAAGACTCAAGGGCATCGCAACAACATTTCAGAAGCATGGGGCCACTCACATTGATGATGCATGGATAAAAAAGAAGTATGTGAGTGCCTTAATGCCTTTCGAACCGACGGATTTGAAGAGCTTGCAAGGTAGACACAACTATCATCAAATGACATCCAATGAAGTCATGCAAGAAATGGTGTCATTCAAAGTGGCGGCAAAGAATGCTGAAGATGCCCGTGCTCGGACCATTGGAATGCAAAAGGGTATCAATATGGCTCTCAAAGCCAATGTTGCCGAGCAAGAGGATGATGAAGGAACATTTGAGAGGATATCCATGGACTGCCCCGATGAGGTCAAACGTGCTCATGGTGAGTACATGGTATTCTATGCAAGGAACTTTTGGAAGGACCCTGCCAAAGCCAAGTCTGAATTGTTGGGTCTGCAGCATAGAAAACAAAAATTTTCCTACGATGAGAACTATACGCCAAGATCTATCTACTAGATACAGAGCAACGGGTGGACATACATCCATGGAGAACTTACCCTTGAAGACAACGATCTTTGTTAACGAGTAGGAACTCGTGGTTGATGTAGTCGTACACTTGCCGATCTCAAGATCGTGATGAAGTCCAGCAGGTCCGGCTCCAGCACGTCCATCAGATCCAGCTCCAGCACCACCAAGTCCAGCACCGCAAAGCAGCGGTGCATCCGTGACCGCACACACGTCCGGTACCCCGACAACCTCCATCCCTCGCTCCAGCAACAGCGGAAGCAGCAACTCCTTTCCAGATAAAGCCACCGGGAACATGTATCTCGCTAATCCGAGACCATGGGGGAATAATACTAGAGGGGGAGAGAGATCCTTCACAAGGAGGTGTGTTTGAGCAGTGAGGAGAGGGTGGCCTTTTATAGGAGGAGGGGGGTGCCCCTCCTTCATGGCCGGCGCATGGAGGAGGTGTCTCTTCACCTCCTACATTCATGTGGTGGTAACCCCTCCACATTAAAATGCCTCTTCACATTCCCTTTTAAAGTCTCCACTTTAAATGCATTAAATTTCTCCAAATTTAATGCTCTATCATTTAATAAAACTCTTTTATTATTTTTATTCAGAATTTTGTTAATTACTTTAATTAACAAACATTCACATAAAACCCCCTGCAACATTTCAATATTACATGCAGAAGCAATTTCAGCAATTTCACCCGAAATAGTTTTGGTGTCTATTGAAATAATTCTAGCGCTTTCTTAAATCTTTATCTGAAACATATTTGCTCCAAATGGTGTCGGTATCCCTTAAGTGTGTCACCCTATGGTTCGCGAATAATGCAGACATGATCGAGACCCCTCTCAGATCAATAATCAGAAGCGGGACCTGGAGATCCATACTGACTCCTACACATTCAACGATGACTTCTGTGATCGTGAGAACCTTTAACGCTAGTAACTAAATCCTTTTGTCTCGCGATATATTACATGTCCGAGATTCGATCATCGGTATCTCCATACCTAGTTTGATCTCGTTACCGACATGCACTCTTTTCTCGTTCCCGTGATATAACATTCTAGTGATCACATCACTTGCTTGCAAGCTATTTCAATGTGATATCACCGAGAGGGCCCAGAGTATATCTATCCGTCATCGGGATGGACAAATCCCACTCTTGATCCATGAGCCTCAACATAACACCTTCGTAGCACTGAACCCACCTTTATAGTCACCCTGTTACGGTGTGACGTTTGATGTTATCAAGATACTCTTTCGGTGTTAGCAATTAACATGATCTCATGGTCTAAGGATAAAGATTACTTCGTATGATGTTATAGCAATATAAACATAATGATTTTGATCGTAATGCTATACTTCGGATGAATGTTCATCACATCATTCCACCAATGGTGTGACCTTGTTATTAACATCCAATGTCCATGATCAGGAAACTTTGATCATCTTGTTAATCAACAAGCTAGTCTATAAGAGAGGCATAACTAGGAACCCTTTTTTTGTTTATTAAACACACATGTATTGATGTTTCTGATCAATACAATTCTAGCATGTAAAATAAACATTTATCATAAACATGGAATAAGATAATAACCACTTTATTATTGCCTCTCGGGCATATTCCCTTCAGTCTCCCACTTGCACTAGAGTCAATAATCTAGTTTGAAAATTTTGCGTATTGAACACCTATGGCTTTCTGGTGTTGCATATACGCTATTGCTAGTGGTTAACATAATCTCTGGATCTGACAGTTTCAGGTCCGTGTGTATTTGCATGTCTCTGCGTCTCTACGCATCACTCATTCTCAAATGAGATGGCATTGTATAAATTTGGTCCTTTGGTGAGACCTTTAGTTCGTTCGGCTAAAAATATGTTAATATTATTGTCACACAATATATCTTCATAGTATTATCCCACTTTGAACCACACCTAGTTTGATAACAAACTACTTAACACAAATGCCCTCCTTTGTTGCTACTATAGCAGTTATATACTTAGCCTTTTGTTGTAGTATCCGTCACAATATCTCAACTTTGGAACTCATCCAAATCCATCATGGAACATCCTTTCCATTATATTGTGCCACCCATAGTTTAAATTGAGATAAATTTAATTTGTATCTTGTGACAAAACTAGTATCAATGTAACACTTTACAATGAACTACCTTTAACTATTTATCACTTATACATGATATATTCTTAGTTCTTCCAAAGCTCATAAGAATATCTTTACTATTGTCCAATGATCATCTTATGAATCATTCTGGTATATGCTCATAACATTTAGAGCATAGGACATTCTGGATATATACATATCATGGTATAATCGATCAAAATCTTCATGTGATTTTACTCACCAAGTGTTGAAACACTTGAATCTTGATACAATCCTTTCCATGCAGCAAGAACCTTTCTTGTTGTTTCCATATTGAACCCTTTCAATATCTCATATATGTATGTCTGGCACAACCATATTAGCGCCTTAATCTATCCATATAGATATTGATGCCTAATATTCGGGGTTTGCCCAAGTCTTTCATCGAAATCTTATTTTAATGAAATTCTTAACTTGTGTCAATACAAGATACATCATTTCCAATCAACAATATGTCCTCTACATAATGTATTAGAAATATGTCTCAGCGCTCCCACTTAATTTCTTGCAAATGCAAGCATCTTCATCATCTCCGATGAATTTAAACTCTTTTAACAGTTTCATCATGGTGAAGATTCCAACTCCGCTATGCTTACTTCAACTATTGAAGTTTACATGCCCTTTTAGCACCCTTTGAATTAACAAAACCCTTCGGACCATGTCATGTACATGTCTTAGGTTACCGTTCTATTAGAAGAACCTTGTTTTGTTTATTCAACTACCATATACCAAATTATATGTAGTGGTTGCTACATTAATCCGTCAAGACTATATATCGCTATGAAAGATCATATCTTGTCATAGTCAACTCCTTGAACATTGCCGTAAACTTCTTTCTGACATGTCGATTATTTCATAGATGTCAAACATCCATGTCTATTTCTTTATAGATCCAAACACGACTGATAGGCTTCACTCCTTTCTGGAGGGTCTTCCAAGTTCAGAAACTTGTTTTCTCGTGTATGGATACTATCACGGATTCTATGACTTCTAGTCATTTTATGGAGTCAGGGCCCATCATCGCTTCTTTGCATGTAGTCGGTTCATCATTGTCAAAACAATAACGACTTGCTTATCAAATCTTACTATTTGATTCTTACCGACCCACACGGTTCAATAGGAACTCTAATCTCCGAGATCATACCCTTTGTAATCACGGGAGCCATGAGCATTTTGGCCGCCACCGGGAAACTTTCCGGCGCTGCGCTACTTAGCACATATAGCTAAGGTTCAACAACCTTATCAAAGTTCTATTGTTCTCCCACTTAACTTTTCACGAAAAATTCCTTCTCAAGAAACTTGACGTTCCAAGTAACAAACTCTTTTGTCCTCGGTGTTATGGAGAAATTCCCAACAAATTCTTTGGGATAACCTACAAAGATGTGCTTATCCGATTTTGGTTGTAAACATTTTACTTATGCATAGCATACCAAAATTTAAGAAAAGACAATTCGGGTTTTATCCCAAACCATAACTCATATGGTGTCATTTCAATGGATCACGATGGTGCTCTTTTCAGTGTAAAAGCGGTAGTCTCTAAAGCTTCAATCCTTAAAACATAATGGCAGTTTTATAAATGACACCCTTGATCTTATCATGTCAAACATGGTTTGATTTTATCTCTCGAATATGCCATACTCCTATGGTTTATCGGGAAACACAAATCATGGAACAATTCCTCAAGTCTTAGGTGTTTTTGCTAAACATGTAACTCAAATATCTTCCTTTATGATCGAATCATAAACTCTTTATTTTCTTGTTACAATGATTTTCCACTTCATCTTGAAAGTCTTTGAACAATTTTCAAATGTTTCATACTTCTTCCTTATTAAGTAAATATACAGATATATTCACTCAAATTTTCGGAGAAAGCATATGAAGCAAAAAGATCCATCGCATATGGCTACACATAATGGACTATGCACATCAGCATGCACAATTTCCAATAAGCTAGTCATCCGTTCCTCTCTGGCCTATGGACGGAGTTTCAATTATCTCGAGGAAAGTCTCACATGCGTCAATTGATCAAAATCAAAGACTCCAAAAATCCATCAACATGGAGTTTCTTCATGTTTTGTTTCAAATATAATTTAAACAGCGATGTCACTTCATAAGTGATCTTTCAATCATTTGTCTTGCGACATTTTAGCAATAGTGTTTATGGATGTGATTTCTCCAACTAGACTTGTAAAAGTCCATCCATCCTTTATGGAATACGGTAATTATTTGAACAACCATTGTTCTCATGATACCGGAACAAAATAACAATTATTTAAAACAAATCTTGAAGGCTAGGTTTGATGACAACGAAAAACACAATAACACTTTATTTGTTTTTGATGAACATCATCACTCATTCTCTTGCTGGTTACTTAGGCCATTGTAGTTCATGAATTGTGTTGTCTTGTATGACACTTCATACCAACCAATTCGGTATCCAATACCGGTATCCAATACCTAAGAACCACATTGTTTAACAAGCAAGGAATATAGCCATAACATGTATATCTTCTATATACCTAAGTTGGACATCTCCAACCTTTTATTTTCTGCCAAATATTTTATAGACTCTCTTTCAGCAATTCCTTTTCTTTTAAAAGAATCAATCAACATCAATAGTGGTGTCATCAACATGACACATGGTACAAAGCGTATATAGTCAAATACTAATACCTTTGGACTTGCACTTTGAAGTGGATCACCATCATCAAATGTTTGGCATTCTTTCAAAAATCCATTCTTTAGTAATCTATTAGTGTAGTAAACATTTTACTTACATCTTATATTCATCCTTATCATGACAACTTTCATGATCAAGCTACTATAGCCTATAAGGAAGAATCGCGAGTATAATATCAGTTCCCAAAACCTTTTTGGTAGATTCGGATGCCTAGCATCTCCATCCTTCACAAATTCTCATACAATATGAGAACATATATTTTACTAAATTATACTCTATCATAATGCAACCAAAAACATTGTTTCAGATATCACAATATCTTTCACACATGATGGTTTCTGAAACAATTTTCAGCTCCAATATAATCTTGATATTAAAACAACTTTTTGAATATCAATAATCATGGAGGCAAACATGATACTTTAGATACTAACATTGGAATTCTTACTCTTGATTTAATACTATTTATTAAACTTCATGGAGTAAATAGAGTTTGATGAAAGTTTGCAATAGGACTTATAAACTTTAAATTGACATTCAAAACAATACGATACCAGTTCGTAAAGTAAATATCCAGAATTCTATAGTTCTATTATCTCAAATAAAAACTAAGCATAAGGTAGAAAACGAATGCCAATGACTACAACAAACTATGCAAATTCACTTTGATTTAGTTTATGACAAATTGAGTTTGACTAATCCAAATTAGAAATGAACTCCCACTCAAAAACGACATCCCTCGTGCCTTTTTGGTGATTACATGAACCAAATCCACTACACCAAGTCCGATCATCACGTGAATCGGTGTAGCTTCAAAGGCGAGCATCAATATGGTCATCATCTCAACTATATGACTCATGCTTAACCTTTCGGTCCGTGTTCCAAGGCCATGTCTATACATGCTAGGCTCGCCAAGTAAGAACCTTAGTATTCGCGTGTGTAAAACTGTCTTACACCCATTGCATGAAAGCGTAGAGTTGAGAACACCCGATCATCACGTGATGTCTCGAAACACGATCCATAGAACGGTGCATACTTAAGGAAGAACACATTTTATCTTGATATTTAAAAGAGGTATCATCTTACAATGCTATAGAAAGCGCCAAACTAGCAGTATAAGATGCTAACATCTAATGTGTAAAGTGAGATGATATGGTCCATGCATTTGATCTCTATCACTTGCATCATGGTATGATCTCTATCATTCCTTTGTGTGTAAGGCCAAGGTCTATGGAACTTACACGTTGAGTGTGTTGTAAGAGTATCTATCATACATCTACTTACAACAATACCATATCAATACACTAGCCCAGCAACAATCTAAACTAGACCCCTCTAATTTATCAATTGCAAGTTTTACGTGGCTTAGGGCTTTCGGAGATAGAACCGTTCTTACCTACGAACATGAACCACAACGAGGATAACTAAGTTATTAGCAACTCGTTGTAAATCAGATATTGACTATAGTAGGAGAGACAGACACCCGCCAGCCACTTATGCAAAACAAGTTGCATGTCAGTCGTGGAACCGGTCTCATGTATGATGACATGTAAGGTTGGTCCGGGCCGCTTCATCCTACTATGCCACCAATATCCAAAATACATAGAAGATGCAATAACATGATCATCATCACCCACATATCAACATATGTGTACTACCCGTGCTAAGCACCTACGCATAGATCAGGCTCTGATACCACTGTTGGGTCCGCAGCATAGAAAACAAAAATTTTCCTACGATGAGAACTATACGCCAAGATCTATCTACTAGATACAGAGCAACGGGTGGACATACATCCATGGAGAACTTACCCTCGAAGACAACGAGCTTTGTTAACGAGTAGGAACTCGTGGTTGATGTAGTCGTACACTTGCCGATCTCAAGATCGTGATGAAGTCCAGCAGGTCCGGCTCCAGCACGTCCATCAGATCCAGCTCCAGCACCACCAAGTCCAGCACCGCAAAGCAGCGGTGCATCCGTGATCGCACACACGTCCGGTACCCCGACAACCTCCGTCCCTCGCTCCAGCAAAGCAGCGGAAGCAGCAACTCCTTTCCAGATAAAGCCACTGGGAACATGTATCTCGCTAATCCGAGACCATGGGGGAATAATACTAGAGGGGGAGAGAGATCCTTCACAAGGAGGTGTGTTTGAGAAGTGAGGAGAGGGTGGCCTTTTATAGGAGGAGGGGGGTGCCCCTCCTTCATGGCCGGCGCATGGAGGAGGTGTATCTTCACCTCCTCCATTCATGTGGTGGTAACCCCTCCACATTAAAATGCCTCTTCACATTCCCTTTTAAAGTCTCCACTTTAAATGCATTAAATTTCTCCAAATTTAATGCTCTCTCATTTAATAAAACTCTTTTATTATTTTTATTCAGAATTTTGTTAATTACTTTAATTAACAAACATTCACATAAAACCCCCTGCAACATTTCAATATTACATGCAGAACCAATTTCAGCAATTTCACCCGAAACAGTTTTGGTGTCTATTGAAATAATTCCAGCGCTTTCTTAAATCTTTATCTGAAACATATTTGCTCCAAATGGTGTCGGTATCCCTTAAGTGTGTCACCCTACGGTTCGCGAATAATGCAGACATGATCGAGACCCCTCTCAAATCAATAATCAGAAGCGGGACCTGAAGATCCATACTGACTCCTACACATTCAACGATGACTTCTGTGATCGTGAGAACCTTTAACGCTAGTAACTAAATCCTTTTGTCTCGCGATATATTACATGTCCGAGATTCGATCATCAGTATCTCCATACCTAGTTTGATCTCGTTACCGACATGCACTATTTTCTCGTACCCGTGATATAACATTCTAGTGATCACATCACTTGCTTGCAAGCTATTTCAATGTGATATCACCGAGAGGGCCCAGAGTATATCTATCCGTCATCGGGATGGACAAATCCCACTCTTGATCCATGAGCCTCAACATAACACCTTCGTAGCACTGAACCCACCTTTATAGTCACCCTGTTACGGTGTGACGTTTGATGTTATCAAGATACTCTTCCGGTGTTAGCAATTAACATGATCTCATGGTCTAAGGATAAAGATTACTTCGTATGATGTTATAGCAATATAAACATAATGATTTTGATCGTAATGCTATACTTCGGATGAATGTTCATCACATCATTCCACCAATGGTGTGACCTTGTTATTAACAACATCCAATGTCCATGATTAGGAAACTTTGATCATCTTGTTAATCAACAAGCTAGTCTATAAGAGAGGCATAACTAGGAACCCTTTTTTTGTTTATTAAACACACATGTATTGATGTTTCCGATCAATACAATTCTAGCATGTAAAATAAACATTTATCATAAACATGGAATAAGATAATAACCACTTTATTATTGCCTCTCGGGCATATTCCCTTCATGAACTTGAGCGCAAGAACGGGTCAAATGGAAGAAGAGAAAGTGGCCCAAGATTGAGAACTTGCTTCAACTGTGGAGATAAACTGCACTTTGTAGCCGAGTGTCCTTATGAAAATAGAGAAGACAATGGTGGCAGGCTCATTTTTAAAGAGAAATCCAAAGGTCCTAAGAAGAAGCCATTTGTTAAGAAGAATGGTCCTTTCAAGAAGCAACCCAATATGGTCCTTGTAGCTCAAGAGGAATACTCCTCCGCAAGTGAAGATGAAGAGGATGATGATATTTCCCGCGAAGTGGCTGCTATAGCCACCACATCGACTCCCTCCTCTCTCTTCGACTCGCCGAACGAGAACGCCATCAACAACAACGCCACTTGCCTAATGGCAAGAGGATCCGAGGTATCGACTTCTAACTCCTCATTTTCTAAGACTAACATAATTTTAGATATGGATGATCATGACAGTCTTGAAATGAAAGAAGAAGTTATTGCCTTGGATATTTTTTTCACTAACCTACAAGGTGACCACAAACTCCATTTTGATACTCTTATGAGTCAACTTGCTCGAGCCGAAGATCTCCTTGAAGAAAAGGGCAGAATTGAAAGAGAAGATGCCTTGGAGATAGCCTCCTTGAAGAATGCCTTGGAAGAGGAAGAGGAAACTCGAGTTTCTTTGGAAGAAAGACTCGAATCCCTAGAGGAGTCACAAGAAGAAGCTATAGCTCAGCTCATTAAAGAACGTGACCATGCCCTTGCCAAGGTAAAGAAACTAAAGAAAGAAAAGATTGATTTTGGGGCTGTTCATGCTAGACTTTTGGAGAAGTTTGATGATCTTGAAAGTGCTCACAAGGCATTGAAGATTGATCATTCTACCCTAAATGAGTCTCATGACCAGCTCCAAACTCAATTGAAATGGTATGATGTACCAAGTACCTCATCTTCATCCGTTGGAAAAGAAGATCTTGCAAGGAGTTCTCAATACAAAGGTAAAGGGGTTATTGATGAGATACTGAGCAGGCAAAGGACAAACAACAGTAAAGAAGGTCTTGGTTACATACCCAAGATAAAGAGCAAGAAAAACAACAACAAGAAGAAGAACAATACTGCTCAATTGAAGACTAGCAACATTACCAATGATAAGACTAATTATGATGGTTTTGCAGGGATCAACAATCCTAACTTCGAACTATATTGTGATGCTTATGGTGATGTGTATGCTAGTTATGTAGGGCCTTATGATTGTTACATTCCTTGGTCTATTTGGGTTCCCAAGACCCTTGTTACTAACATGAGAGGACCCATTGAAAAATGGGTACCTAAAACCAAGAAGTAATTTTCTTGCAGGGCTATGCTTCCGGTGGTTCTAAATGGGTACTCGATAGCGGTTGTACGAGTCATATGACCGGAAGCAAGGAGATCATCACGGAGATGCGGCCAAACCTTGATCACATTACCGTCTCCTATGGTGACAAGTCAAAATCTGAGGTATTGGGTCTCGGCAAAGTTGTGGTGGCTCACGATATCTCCCTCGTGGACGTCATTGTAGCGTCCCCAATCTTTAATAAGATTGAGTCCCCTGTGTTTACAATGCTAGTCCCTGGATCAAAAGCTAGCATCCATAGTTCAGATGTAATATCAAGAAACAAAGGTCATTATACAACTTTATAACCAGGAATAAAATAGTTTTATTACATCAAACATAGCTCATTGGCTATTTACATTACATTGCAGCGGAATAACTATAAGCATGGGGTCCTTCATCTTCAAAGTGCCACAGGCAGATGTTGGTTGTAGACTTTGTAATCCTAATCATTCAATCTTCACTAAAACAATCAAACCTGCAACATAATAAGTTACAGCCACAAGGGTCAATACATTTGAATTGTATTGGCAAGTGATACCTTAGTATATTTTAAGTGGACTATAATACTATATGCATTTGGCTGGTGGAGCTTTGGCTTGCATTGCACAAAATAGATTTTTCCCTAACATTTTGAAAGTAGTAAGTTTTATTTTGACAAAAACCACCAAGGCATCTATCAACAAGACTGAAGATCCTCTCAAGGCATCTTCCAATCAAGATTGAAGATTTTCTTGGTAAAAACAATTTCCCAATCTAAGATTTTGAGATCCTTGTACCAAGCCATCTCTCCATCAAAGATTGAAGAATTTCACACAACCCTTGTTGACCCACAAATTTTTATTTAGAAATTGGAGTGATGAGATTCTTGATTGCTTCCATGTCTTGATGCTCAAATTGTCCTTTACCAGGGACATGGCTAAGTACTTAGGTTTTACACTCTGCAGAGGTGGTGCACTTTCCCCACAAGACTTGGTTTCCCAAGACAAGATCCTTCAGTAGCCTTTCCTTAGTCAAATGGACGCGTTCCAACCTATCATACACTACCACCCACTG
The DNA here is from genome assembly GCA_916181665.1 of Avena sativa. Taxonomy (NCBI): domain Eukaryota; kingdom Viridiplantae; phylum Streptophyta; class Magnoliopsida; order Poales; family Poaceae; genus Avena; species Avena sativa. The sequence goes on along the minus strand of OV702295.1, from coordinate 447,764,806 downwards.
TCCATAAGACTAAGTTCTAGCATCCTAAGATCATGGCAGAGCCCATAATGCCAAGTGGTTGCACTTGAAGCTTCTCAACATTTGACATCTCAAATCTCTTTGTTTCCTGGGTGGCCATCCACAAGTGAGATACACAAGGTTCACCAGTACCCCTGGCCTTGTGTAACCACTCAACATAACCATTCCATCCATTCCACCCAGGTGATCCATTAATCTTTGGATGTTTTATTAAACAAAACACAAGTCCTCAGACTTAGAATATTTTTCATAGTGTGAATATATATCCCACCCAAGTTTTCTATTAGCTAGGCTAAGCTTGGTAGTAATAGGATTCTTAACTTAGGAAAATCCTTCTAAGGATTCATTCTACTAGTTTTCCTATAGCAAGGTCTATACTTAGCAAAATAAAAACCATGCAAGTTTTACTTGGCAAAAACACTAATGCATAGTGAAAATAATGGGACAGATAGTATGAAGTATCACTTGCCTTTTTGGTAGAGGGTATAAGTTCACTCCTTGTCCTTGCAACAAACTCACTCCTCAAGTCACTACAACAATCAAGCAAGGCACAAACTCAATCTACCAATCAAGCAAAACAACACACACAAACAAAAATAACAAAGTCAAAGAATTGCATGCAAGCATGCCAAGCTTTGCTTTGTTTGCAAAAGTGGTTCCTAGTGGGTCATAGACATTTGGGTACACCTAATGGTCATTTTGTAAGGTGGCAAAGTCATGCATAGGCATGCAAAGGTTGGTTCTAATGTAGGGATGGTCTTCACTAGGCTTCTAACTTTGTAAGTTCCAAATTGGTCATTTACCAAAATGGCAAAGTCATTTGCAAAAGGATTTCTATTAGATTCCTAAACTTTGTAAGATCCAAATTGGTCATTTACCAAAGTGGCAAAGTTGTTAGCAAAAGGTTTCACCTCAAAAACCAATTTCAAAACAAGGCACCTATTTGGTCATTTTATGTGGTGAAGAAATATGTCTACTAGGGCTTTTAGTCTATAGGGTTCACCAAATGAGTTGCTATTGCAAAACTTGGTGCTTTTGGTCAATAGGTTTGGTCCAAACATTTTCTCAAAGTTTTCTTTATGAAAGCATTTTCATAAACAAAACAAATAGTTTTAGTTAGCTAGAAATGGACTAAACTAATTAATCCATTCTATTCTTTTCCAAAATCACTTTCCAAACTATGGGTTGGTTCCTTGGGTCAGTAAGGTCACAACAAACTAAATTGCAAAGGTTTTAACCTAAAAATCATTTTTAAATGATTTTTCTAATGTTAGCAAGCACACAAAAGAATCTGCAAAGTTAAACAAGTTAACAGATACTATTTGCTAAACTAAGGGTAGAGTTGGGTAGGGCTTGTCTTGCTGATTCCAACGACATCAAATTTGTAAAATTTGGACGTGTGGATCAAAAGATACAAAGGTTTGAAAATGGCAAAAGTTTCTGTTTTCAAATCTCTTTTAAACAGATATAGTGCCACGCGTCTTAATATTATTCGCCCGTACCGGTTCGGTGTGGATCAGTCGCTGTGGAGCGTTGGATCTAAGTTAGATCATCCGGCTTAGGTAGCGTACCTCTTCGGCGTTAAGTGAAACTATCGTAGCCGATGGATCTGCATCTAACGGTAGCTAGGCGTTTGACCACTAAGCAGCGGCGCGGGCAGCGGCGACTGGCGGCGGAGCGATCGGTCGATGACGGTGGTGATGCTACAGGGGGTGAGGGAGAAGGAGGAGTTGCTCACCGGGCTCAGGGGGTTACGACAATGCTCAGCGTACTCGCGGTTGGTCAAGGGGCGCTCGGGGTCAGGCGTAATTGCTCGCCGGAGTGGAGGACGGCGTCGGGAGCGTCGGGTGGTTGTCGTGGACGTCACTGTAGATCACGAGAAGACAAACGGAGGTCTAGGTTAGACGCAGGAGGTTATGGCGGAGCCGTGAGCGTGAACGAGAGGGCTCGGGGCGGTCGAGGCTTACCGGGAAACGTTGCCGGAGAAGAAGCAGACACGGCGGCGCTCTGTGCTTGTCGGAGTCTTCGCTGGAGATCGCCCTAAGGCAAAGAAGAGGCGGGATTAGGTGCGCACGAGGGTCGCGAATGAGGGAGCATCATTGAGAGGTGCTAGGGAGGTCTATGCTTACCGGGGAATGTCGCCGTAGTTGGAACAGACGGCGGCGCTGGCTCGGGGCCTGTCGAAGTCGGGGTTCTGGTGCTCCCGCGGGTGAGCTGGTGCTACGGGGATGATCGCCAGGAGGTGTGGATCACGAGAGGATGGTCAAGGAGGCAAGGGGCGGCGTTGGCTGGCCGGAATCGCTCGCGGAGTTCGTCGGAGACAGCGGAGGTGCAGAGGAAATTGGCGACAGCCTAGGGGCAGAGAGAGGGAGTGGTCTGGGGGAAAAGACAGAGGAGAGGGAGACGGTTAAATGGGCGTCGTCGCTGGACTGAATAAACGCGACAGTAACTCGAATTGATGCGAGCTTTCAACGGGCAGAAACGGCAGCGCTGTGAGGGGGAGACGGGGTCGTGGGGAAGAAGAAGGAGGTGGCGGTGGGGTCCTCTGGTCAGTGGGAAAAGAAAGGAAGGAGGGGTCCACCTGTTAGCTGCTGTGTGGGTTTCTTTCGCAGTACAGAAAAACGGTTCGGGGGGGGGGGGGGGGGAATAAGAGGAGGTGGGGTCTGTTGTCAGCGAGTGAGTGAGAGGGAGAAGTGGGTCCTGGTTGTCATTGACTCAGCGGGTCTGAAAGTTGGTGTCAAATGTTTTCCTTCGGGGAGGGAGTACTGGGCTGGACTGGGCTACTGTTGGGCCAAAGCTGGGCTGGGTCTGTTTCTTATTTTTTTCTGTCTAACTCTTTTTCCTTTTTCTAATTCTTTTTCTGTTTTCAATTTCAAACAATTCAAACAATTTCAAACAACACTCAATCAATTCAAACAGCAAACTTTTTCATTTGAATTTGGTTCTGTTTAGAAACATAATCCAAATCTCAAAATGAAATAATATTTTTATTTATTTTAGGATCCATTTAATAATTAAATAAAATGGATCTTTGATTTATTAATAGTGTTTGATTTATTTAATAAAATTTCCATTTGAATTCCAATTATTTCCAAAACCAAACCAGAAGGTTTAATTTGAAAAATAAAAGAATACTTGGAAACTTATTTAAATAAATAAATAAGTTTTGGTGTTTTAATTAAAATGGGAAAGCCTTTACTTAAATAAAATTGGATATTTAAATCCTTATTATTTTATTTAAATAATCCTTTACTCATTTTAATCAAAGCAAAACCTTTTAATAAAAGATTTCAAAGTAGTAATAAAATACTTGGTGTTCATTTAAAATGGGAAAGGCTTTTACTTAAATAAAATTGGATATTTAAATCCTTTATTTTATTTAAATAAACCTTTACTCATTTTATCAAAACAAAATATTTTATTTCAAAAGTTTGGACAAAATTAATTTGGCTTATCTTTTCATTTGAAACCAAAGTCTTTTATTAAAAGATTCAAATTAGTATTTCCAAAACAATTTATTTTTCCTTTATTAAAGGTTTATCTTTTTAATCCCTTTAGGATTTCTTGGTCACCAATTGGTGTGGGCTTTTGGTAAGGGCTTTAAAGGCTTTGGAAATTCAATTTCCTTATCATAAGATTTTATTTATGGTTCCACTTGAGTGAAACCAACTTTTAAGGTCTTTCTTGATCCTTTGTGAATATCTGTTGATCAAATTTGGTATGGGTCAAAACCATAGATTTGGAGATACTTTGGAAATTGATTTCCTTCCATTAGGGCTTAGGATTTGGATTTTGGATTTACTTTCCAAGTGTTTAAATTCCAGATACATTCATTGAGGAATGCAATTCCCTTGATTTGGGTTTTTGTTGAATTCAAACTTTAGAATCCCATCTTTAACAAACTTTGGCTAAAGTTTTTCCTTTTAGAAACAAAAGTTTCCTTTCACCCTGATTTTCAACAAAAATTTATTTTATTATTTTTATTTTTCACATTACAAGATTTGGAAAATCTTGGGATGTGACAGGCTACCACCCTTAAAATAAATCTCGTCCCGAGATTTGGGGAGGCTAGGGTTACAAGTTGGCTCAAACAGCTAGGGTACTACCACCCTTAAAATTTTTCCAACTAAACTACATCTTGGCTTGCTTGGAATCTTGAGGAAAACTTCTTCTTGGAAAACTTCTGCTCAGTGTCCTTGTTTCCATTCTTGACTCATGGGCTAAGGTTGGGTTTCTCCATTGACTTGTTTATCTTGTTCTTCATCTTTTCTGGGCAGTTGCTTACATAGTGTCCTGGTTCTTTACAATTGAAACAGTGGATATCTTGGAGTTCTTTACGTTGCTCTTGTGGACAAGTGGCTACATAGTGGCCTAGCTCTTTGCAGTTATTGCACACTACTTGGTCCATCCTTTTATTCTTTATGGACTCTGGGCATCCACTGGGGTTGTGTCCCATTTCCTTACATTTACGACATTGCACAAGGCTCATGTCTTGCTTAGGTTTCTTGGGCTTCTTTGATCCTTTGAATTGGGTTGTCTTGTTTGGAGGTATGAGTGGTCCTTTTCCTTTGTCATCAACATTCTTGGCATACTTGGATCCTTCTTGTTTCCTTTGTTCAACAATAGCATAGATGGGGCATTGGATAGGGACATGGTCGTTTCCTTCACAAAGGTAACAAGTAACTTGAGAGGTAGGACATTGTCCAACTGGATGTTCCTCTTCACAATTGGGGCATTGATCTTCATGCTCTTTGGAAGTGTGATCCTTGTCTCCACAAATATTGCAAGCTGGTGCTCCATCTAGCATAACATTCTTGTCATCCTTGTTGTCATACACTCTTTTGGGATAGTTTTCTTCCATGCTGATCATTTGATTAGTCACCTTAAGCATCAGTTGGGATTGTTCTTCCAAAAACTTTTGCAAGGTAGGGTCTTTATCACTATTGTTGGCTATGAACTGAGCTGTTAGTTGGCTCAATTGGTGTTGGGTTGCTATGAGCTCTTTCATGCTGTCAACTTGGTTGTTGCTGTTGTCATCATCCTTGATGTTGGAGTCTCTTGGAGAAGTCATCTGTTTGGGTTGGAGGGGATTAGAATAGGCAAAAGATTTTTCTAAGGGAATCAATCCTAATCACACACATCACAATTCACACAAGCAATGTGCAAGCAATCACAAACAAACACTCCACTCAAACAACAAAGTCTAGCACATACTTAGGCAACAAAATAATTTTTTTTTGTTACACCACATAGGTTGGTGTGTTTGACTTAAACTAAATATGGTGGTCCATCTATATGGTTCACTTGTGATCTTTCCATCCTTCTTGGTTGATTCTTCTTGATTGAGATCTTTGTATCCTTGGAGAATTCTTGTGTCTTGGTCACAAATCTTCAAAAGTGGTGATGGCTTCTTCTAAGTTGTGTTTCCTTAGTCTTCAAATCTTGAGCAAAATTTCTTGTCTCACTTGTAGTCTTTAGTGTTAGCCAAGTTGGAAGTCTTGGTGAACATGCTGAAGATGTTGAAGTCACTTGAAGAAGTTGAAGTCATTAGAGTTGATGAAGTTGAAGAAGTCCTTTGCACATGATGAAGTCTTTGGCCATGGGGTAGGCTTTGCCATTTAGTTTGAAGTAGAAGAGAAGTAGAGTTGAAACCAAAATGGTTGAGGAAAGAGTTTACAAGATTGTTTTTGTAAATAAGTTTTGGAATAAGACAATTCCTATTTTTCTAAGGGTTTTTGTCCAATCCTAGGGTTACAAATCCTACAGGCAACACAATGCTCTGATACCATTCTGTAGCGTCCCCAATCTTTAATAAGATTGAGTCCCCTGTGTTTACAATGCTAGTCCCTGGATCAAAAGCTAGCATCCATAGTTCAGATGTAATATCAAGAAACAAAGGTCATTATACAACTTTATAACCAGGAATAAAATAGTTTTATTACATCAAACATAGCTCATTGGCTATTTACATTACATTGCAGCGGAATAACTATAAGCATGGGGTCCTTCATCTTCAAAGTGCCACAGGCAGATGTTGGTTGTAGACTTTGTAATCCTAATCATTCAATCTTCACTAAAACAATCAAACCTGCAACATAATAAGTTACAGCCACAAGGGTCAATACATTTGAATTGTATTGGCAAGTGATACCTTAGTATATTTTAAGTGGACTATAATACTATATGCATTTGGCTGGTGGAGCTTTGGCTTGCATTGCTCAAAATAGATTTTTCCCTAACATTTTGAAAGTAGTAAGTTTTATTTTGACAAAAACCACCAAGGCATCTATCAACAAGACTAAAGATCCTCTCAAGGCATCTTCCAATCAAGATTGAAGATTTTCTTGGTAAAAACAATTTCCCAATCTAAGATTTTGAGATCCTTGTACCAAGCCATCTCTCCATCAAAGATTGAAGAATTTCACACAACCCTTGTTGACCCACAAATTTTTATTTAGAAGTTGGAGTGATGAGATTCTTGATTGCTTCCATGTCTTGATGCTCAAATTGTCCTTTACCAGGGACATGGCTAAGTACTTAGGTTTTACACTCTGCAGAGGTGGTGCACTTTCCCCACAAGACTTGGTTTCCCAAGACAAGATCCTTCAGTAGCCTTTCCTTAGTCAAATGGACGCGTTCCAACCTATCATACACTACCACCCACTGTCCATAAGACTAAGTTCTAGCATCCTAAGATCATGGCAGAGCCCATAATGCCAAGTGGTTGCACTTGAAGCTTCTCAACATTTGACATCTCAAATCTCTTTGTTTCCTGGGTGGCCATCCACAAGTGAGATACACAAGGTTCACCAGTACCCCTGGCCTTGTGTAACCACTCAACATAACCATTCCATCCATTCCACCCAGGTGATCCATTAATCTTTGGTTGTTTTATTAAACAAAACACAAGTCCTCAGACTTAGAATATTTTTCATAGTGTGAATATATATCCCACCCAAGTTTTCTATTAGCTAGGCTAAGCTTGGTAGTAATAGGATTCTTAACTTAGGAAAATCCTTCTAAGGATTCATTCTACTAGTTTTCCTATAGCAAGGTCTATACTTAGCAAAATAAAAACCATGCAAGTTTTACTTGGCAAAAACACTAATGCATAGTGAAAATAATGGGACAGATAGTATGAAGTATCACTTGCCTTTTTGGTAGAGGGTATAAGTTCACTCCTTGTCCTTGCAACAAACTCACTCCTCAAGTCACTACAACAATCAAGCAAGGCACAAACTCAATCTACCAATCAAGCAAAACAACACACACAAACAAAAATAACAAAGTCAAAGAATTGCATGCAAGCATGCCAAGCTTTGCTTTGTTTGCAAAAGTGGTTCCTAGTGGGTCATAGACATTTGGGTACACCTAATGGTCATTTTGTAAGGTGGCAAAGTCATGCATAGGCATGCAAAGGTTGTTTCTAATGTAGGGATGGTCTTCACTAGGCTTCTAACTTTGTAAGTTCCAAATTGGTCATTTACCAAAATGGCAAAGTCATTTGCAAAAGGATTTCTATTAGATTCCTAAACTTTGTAAGATCCAAATTGGTCATTTACCAAAGTGGCAAAGTTGTTAGCAAAAGGTTTCACCTCAAAAACCAATTTCAAAACAAGGCACCTATTTGGTCATTTTATGTGGTGAAGAAATATGTCTACTAGGGCTTTTAGTCTATAGGGTTCACCAAATGAGTTGCTATTGCAAAACTTGGTGCTTTTGGTCAGTAGGTTTGGTCCAAACATTTTCTCAAAGTTTTCTTTATGAAAGCATTTTCATAAACAAAACAAATAGTTTTAGTTAGCTAGAAATGGACTAAACTAATTAATCCATTCTATTCTTTTCCAAAATCACTTTCCAAACTATGGGTTGGTTCCTTGGGTCAGTAAGGTCACAACAAACTAAATTGCAAAGGTTTTAACCTAAAAATCATTTTTAAATGATTTTTCTAATGTTAGCAAGCACACAAAAGAATCTGCAAAGTTAAACAAGTTAACATATACTATTTGCTAAACTAAGGGTAGAGTTGGGTAGGGCTTGTCTTGCTGATTCCAACGACATCAAATTTGTAAAATTTGGACGTGTGGATCAAAAGATACAAAGGTTTGAAAATGGCAAAAGTTTCTGTTTTCAAATCTCTTTTAAACAGATATAGTGCCACGCGTCTTAATATTATTCGCCCGTACCGGTTCGGTGTGGATCAGTCGCTGTGGAGCGTTGGATCTAAGTTAGATCATGCGGCTTAGGTAGCGTACCTCTTCGGCGTTAAGTGAAACTATCGTAGCCGATGGATCTGCATCTAACGGTAGCTAGGCGTTTGACCACTAAGCAGCGGCGCGGGCAGCGGCGACTGGCGGCGGAGCGATCGGTCGATGACGGTGGTGATGCTACAGGGGGTGAGGGAGAAGGAGGAGTTGCTCACCGGGCTCAGGGGGTTACGGCAATGCTCAGCATACTCGCGGTTGGTCAAGGGGCGCTCGGGGTCAGGCGTAATTGCTCGCCGGAGTGGAGGACAGCGTCGGGAGCGTCGGGTGGTTGTCGTGGACGTCGCTGTAGATCACGAGAAGACAAACGGAGGTCTAGGTTAGACGCAGGAGGTTATGGCGGAGCCGTGAGCATGAACGAGAGGGCTCGGGGCGGTCGAGGCTTACCGGGAAACGTTGCCGGAGAAGAAGCAGACACGGCGGCGCTCTGTGCTTGTCGGAGTCTTCGCTGGAGATCGCCCTAAGGCAAAGGAGAGGCAGGATTAGGTGCGCACGAGGGTCGCGAATGAGGGAGCATCATTGAGAGGTGCTAGGGAGGTCTATGCTTACCGGGGAATGTCGCCGTAGTTGGAACAGACGGCAGCGCTGGCTCGGGGCCTGTCGAAGTCGGGGTTCTGGTGCTCCCGCGGGTGAGCTGGTGCTACGGGGATGATCGCCAGGAGGTGTGGATCACGAGAGGATGGTCAAGGAGGCAAGGGGCGGCGTTGGCTGGCCGGAATCGCTCGCGGAGTTCGTCGGAGACAGCGGAGGTGCAGAGGAAATTGGCGACAGCCTAGGGGCAGAGAGAGGGAGTGGTCTGGGGGAAAAGACAGAGGAGAGGGAGACGGTTAAATGGGCGTCGTCGCTGGACTGAATAAACGCGGCAGTAACTCGAATTGATGCGAGCTTTCAACGGGCAGAAACGGCAGCGCTGTGAGGGGGAGACGGGGTCGCGGGGAAGAAGAAGGAGGTGGCGGTGGGGTCCTCTGGTCAGTGGGAAAAGAAAGGAAGGAGGGGTCCACCTGTTAGCTGCTGTGTGGGTTTCTTTCGCAGTACAGAAAAACGGTTCGGGGGGGGGGGGGATAAGAGGAGGTGGGGTCTGTTGTCAGCGAGTGAGTGAGAGGGAGAAGTGGGTCCTGGTTGTCATTGACTCAGCGGGTCTGAAAGTTGGTGTCAAATGTTTTCCTTCGGGGAGGGAGTACTGGGCTGGACTGGGCTACTGTTGGGCCAAAGCTGGGCTGGGTCTGTTTCTTATTTTTTTTCTGTCTAACTCTTTTTCCTTTTTCTAATTCTTTTTCTGTTTTCAATTTCAAACAATTCAAACAATTTCAAACAACACTCAATCAATTCAAACAGCAAACTTTTTCATTTGAATTTGGTTCTGTTTAGAAACATAATCCAAATCTCAAAATGAAATAATATTTTTATTTATTTTAGGATCCATTTAATAATTAAATAAAATGGATCTTTGATTTATTAATAGTGTTTGATTTATTTAATAAAATTTCCATTTGAATTCCAATTATTTCCAAAACCAAACCAGAAGGTTTAATTTGAAAAATAAAAGAATACTTGGAAACTTATTTAAATAAATAAATAAGTTTTGGTGTTTTAATTAAAATGGGAAAGCCTTTACTTAAATAAAATTGGATATTTAAATCCTTATTATTTTATTTAAATAATCCTTTACTCATTTTAATCAAAGCAAAACCTTTTAATAAAAGATTTCAAAGTAGTAATAAAATACTTGGTGTTCATTTAAAATGGGAAAGGCTTTTACTTAAATAAAATTGGATATTTAAATCCTTTATTTTATTTAAATAAACCTTTACTCATTTTATCAAAACAAAATATTTTATTTCAAAAGTTTGGCCAAAATTAATTTGGCTTATCTTTTCATTTGAAACCAAAGTCTTTTATTAAAAGATTCAAATTAGTATTTCCAAAACAATTTATTTTTCCTTTATTAAAGGTTTATCTTTTTAATCCCTTTAGGATTTCTTGGTCACCAATTGGTGTGGGCTTTTGGTAAGGGCTTTAAAGGCTTTGGAAATTCAATTTCCTTATCATAAGATTTTATTTATGGTTCCACTTGAGTGAAACCAACTTTTAAGGTCTTTCTTGATCCTTTGTGAATATCTGTTGATCAAATTTGGTATGGGTCAAAACCATAGATTTGGAGATACTTTGGAAATTGATTTCCTTCCATTAGGGCTTAGGATTTGGATTTTGGATTTACTTTCCAAGTGTTTAAATTCCAGATACATTCATTGAGGAATGCAATTCCCTTGATTTGGGTTTTTGTTGAATTCAAACTTTAGAATCCCATCTTTAACAAACTTTGGCTAAAGTTTTTCCTTTTAGAAACAAAAGTTTCCTTTCACCCTGATTTTCAACAAAAATTTATTTTATTATTTTTATTTTTCACATTACAAGATTTGGAAAATCTTGGGATGTGACAGTCATGCTTGTTGAAACCCTCGGGTATAACTTACTTTCAGTTCGTGCCCTTGGTAAGATGGGCTTTGCAGTTTACATTGATGCTGATTTGGTGGTACTCTTGTGGAGCAAGTCTCTAAAAGTCGCTTTCGTGGGATATGTCGAAAACGACCTGTACGTGGTAGACTTTTCGGGGAAAACCACTACAGGTCCGATGTGTCTTTTCGGAAAGGCTGACGCGGGTTGGCTATGGCATCGCCGACTAGCCCATGTCAATATGAGAACTTTGCAAAGTCTCCACAAGGGTGGCCACATTCTTGGACTAAAAGAAAATGTCTCTTTTGCCAAAGATCGTGTCTACAGGGCGTGTGTTGAAGGGAAAATGCATGATTCTTCTCATCGAAGGAAAACCATTATCTCTTCAAAAAGGATCTTGGAGCTTCTTCATGTGGATCTTTTCGGACCTCCATCTCATGCAAGCCTCGGTGGGAAAAAGTATTGTCTAGTGATTGTTGATGATTACTCAAGATACACTTGGGTTTATTTCTTCAAGTTGAAGAGTGAAACTCAACAAACTGTCATCGACTTCGCCGCAACGAGGTTCAACATCAACACAACGTCCCCATTCTGGCTATAAGGAGTGATAACGGCTCGGGAGTTCAAGAACTACACCTTAAATGAGTTCCTAAGTGAAGAGGGGATAAGACATCAATATTCCGCTGCGTACACCCCTCAACAAAATGGTGTAGTCGAGAGGAAGAATCGAACTCTAATGGACATGGCAAGATCAATGTTGGCCGAATTCAAATCTCCATATAACTTCTGGGCTGAAGCAATCTCTACTGCTTGTCATTCATCCAATCGTTTATACCTCCGCAAGATTTTGGACAAGACTCCGTATGAAATACTTACCGGTAACAAGCCAAACATCTCATACTTTTGGGTATTCGGGTGTAAGTGTTTCTTTCTTATCAAAGGAGTTCGTTTATCTAAGTTTGATTCTAAGGCTCTAGAAGGTATTTTTGTTGGTTATGGTGCCGAATCCCACACTTATAGAGTCTACAATAATCTCTCCGGAACTGTTGTAGAATCTTGTAGTGTGATGTTCGAGGAAAATGACGGTTCCCGTGCGGAGCAAGTTGGTGTTTGTGATGCAGATGTTGAAATACCCCAAGATTCCATAAGAAGAATGGGCGTGGGATTCTTCCGCCCCATTGAGGAACCCCTTGTGGCGGACCGGGAAGGACAATGCTCTACTCATATAGAGCCCTCATCTACACATACGCAACACGCTCCAACCATGGGGGCAACTTCTACACCATCTCCATCAACTGCTGAAGGTCAAGATGCTCCAGAAAGCTCCAGGCCGGATTTTCCGGTGGATACCGTATTATCCGGCCACCCCGCTCCAGTAGCTCCTGGTGGTGAAGATATCAACACAAGCTCCAGGCCGGATTTTCCGGCTGATCCCGGATTATCCAGCTCCTTGCCAGGTCAAGCCAGTTCCAGGCTTCCTGATGCTGCTGCTGCAAGTCCTCCCAGGCCGGATTATCTGGCCACTTCATCGGCCGGATTATCCGGCCCTGACTCTCTAGTTCTGCAGCCTCCTGTTATGGCTACGGACTCACCTCAAGGGCATGCATCTCCACCACCTGCTACTGATGTTCCAGCTACTGATCAAGGCGGAGAAAATGCCTTCAATGAAGACTCAAGTGATGAATCTCCTCCACCAAGAGACAACAAACTTATTGAACTTTGTCGCAAGGCTCGGGATGATCGCAACCTTGAGTTGAGGGGTCACACTCTCGACAAGGTTGTTGGTGACCTTCGACGAAGAGTGTCTACTAGAAGAGAATTGGCCAGCTTTGGTGAGCATCAAGCTCATATCTCCATGGTGGAACCTAAGAAGGTCTTTGAAGCTCTTGAAGACCCAGACTGGGTTGTTGCTATGCATGAAGAATTGAACAACTTCGAGCGCAACAAAGTCTAGAAACTAGTGGAGAAACCCAAGGAGTGTCGCAATGTTATCGGCACCAAGTGGATTTTCAAGAACAAGCAAGATGAGAATGGCATCGTTGTGAGGAGCAAGGCAAGACTTGTGGCACAAGGTTACTCCCAAGTTGAGGGCATCGACTTCGGCGAGACCTATGCTACTGTGGCTCGTCTTGAGTCCATCCGTATCCTACTTGCTTATGCTGCTCATAACAATTTTAAGTTGCAGCAAATGGACGTCAAGAGTGCCTTCCTTAACGGTCCTCTACATGAGTTGGTATACGTAAAGCAACCCCGGGGTTTGAGGATCCTAACTTCCCGAACCATGTCTACAAACTCGATAAGGCACTCTATGGCCTTAAACAAGCCCCACGTGCGTGGTATGAGCACCTTAAAGAGCTTTTGTTAGATCATGGCTTCGAAGTTGGGCAAATCGACCCCACTCTTTTTACTAAGAAGGTTAAGGGGGAGCTCTTTGTATGCCAACTATACGTAGACGATATCATTTTTGGTTCTACTAACAAAGCTTTTAACGATGAATTTTCAAAGCTTATGACTGACAGGTTTGAGATGTCTATGGTGGGGGAATTACGGTTCTTTCTTGGATTCGAGATCAAGCAACTAAGATAAGGAACCTTTATTAATCAAGCAAAGTACATCCAAGACATGCTGAAGAGATTCAAGATGACGTATCTAAATGGTGTCGCTACTCCGATGCAAACAAAGTGTCATCTCGAACTCAACCCCCATGGTAAAGATGTGGACCAAAAGGTATACCGGTCCATGATCGGCTCTCTTCTTTACCTCTGCGCATCTAGACCCGATATTGTGTTGAGTGTGGGAGTGTGTGCAAGGTATCAAGCAGCTCCTAAAGAAAGCCACTTAGTGGCGGTCAAGAGGATCTTTCGGTATTTAGTTCATTCCCCCAACTTTGGTCTCTGGTATCCCAAGGGCTCCAATTTCTCTTTATGTGGTTATACTGACTCAAATTGGGCTGGTGATAAGGATGATCGGAAGTCAACTTCTGGAGCTTGTCAATTCTTGGGAAGATCTCTTGTATGTTGGTCCTCCAAAAAGCAGAATTGTATATCTCTCTCCACCGCTGAAGCTGAATATGTTGCTGCTGCCAGTGCTTGTACCCAATTATTATGGATGAGGCAAACTTTAAAGGAATACGGTGTCAATTGTGACAAAGTGCCTCTTTTATGTGATAATGAAAGTGCTATCAAAATTGCGTACAATCTAGTTCAGCACACAAGGACGAAGCATATTGAGATTCGGAATCATTTTATTCGTGACCATGTTGCTCGAGGTGATATTGATCTATATTTCGTGAGCACGAAGAATCAACTGGCGGATATTTTTACAAAGCCACTTGATGAAGCAAGATTCTGCTATTTGAGGAATGAGCTAAATATCATTGATTCCGGGAGCTTGCCTTGATTACTCATGCACCCACTCGTACATCTCAATCCCTGTTTGGTCTAGGTGTGGGCATGGATATAGGGGAGTGTGGTCCTAACATATTGGGCTAACCCTCCCCCCATAATGCCAATAGCAAGTTATATCATTTCTCTTAATATCATGTTGTGATATGTGAGCTTATTGATGAGTATTGGTCGTGAACCCAAGATATATCTTCGCGGTGTCACACCATACACTCCAACAAGGTGGCTTCGTCCACCACCCTCTCCTTCGTGGAGAATTGGATCTTTTTGGATGTTATTTGCTCTCTCATGTTCTTATGGGAATCACACTCAATCTTGGCTTTTATTTGATTTGGATTTTGCAATTTTGAGTGTCTAGTACCATCTCAGTTTGGCATTCTCAATCCTAAGCCTTCCCTACCCCTAAGACATCTATTCTTGCACACAAGTCCCTTGTACACCTTGTGGGGGTGTTGTCTGGGGACGCGTGGGCCTGGTTCTGTGTATAGCAGAATCCCAGATTTGAGGCCGGATAATCCGGCCCAAGTATTGGCCGGATAATCCGGCCCTGGCGGATTCGATCTTAAAGGGCAGGGCTCGGGGAGAAGGGCTCATAACGAGCAGCACTTCTCCCCCAGCCCTCTCCTTCTCCCCAGCCGCCGCCTGCCGCCCCTCACCCTCCCCGGAGCCGCTTCGGCCACCGGATTTTCTGGGTCTTCCCGGATCTTCTTCTCCGTGCCTCCGGGTACCTTCTCCTCCGTGTTCTTCCTCCAATGAGTGAGGGTAACTCCTCCCTCCCCATCTTTGGCTAGATGTGTATCTTGTTGGATGGAACGTTGTCTAGAAGGATGTGGTTTCGCATAGAACTCGTAGTCTTACAGTTTCTAGGCCCGATCTACTTTTTTTGCATGCATTCATGGTGAAATCGAAAATTTCTGCCAGGGCCGGATTATCCGCCCCTGGCCAGGCCGGATAATCCGGCCTGACAGATTCAAGTCTGCTTCAGTTTCACTATGGTGTATGTTTTGAGTAGTTTTGACCTATGAATTGTTTTGCCTACTTGTTCCATACTCTCTCTTGGACTTGTGTGTATGCTTATCCCCTTGCTATCGCTCTTATTCTCCTCACAGGTAGTTTCGGTGTTCCCAAGACATACAAGCGCCGTCCTCGCGACAAGTACTTTCGGGACGACAGTCAAGGTAACCTAGTGGACGAAGTTGAATTGAGGAGAAGAAAGAATGAGGAAAGGCGCATGGCTAAACAATCCAAGAGGACTCGGAAGGGTGTGTCCAAGAGGAAGGGAAAGGAGCCCAAGATCAACTACAGGGCTTTGGATGCAGTCTCCTTTTCCGCCATCCGCCACCGTGACTTGTTTGCTGAGCTGCCTCGTGATGCTGAGCTGGGGGATTCCCGCTTTTGGTGTGCCGAACAGAAGGGGATTTATAAAAAACATCTATGCCAGGCTGAACATTAGGCCTATGCACCCTCTGGTACTTGCTGATGCTTTGGAGAAGGCACATCTTGTTGATGCAATGTATGTGGCTGAGAGGATGGGGCTGCACCATCTCATGTCCCTCCAGTGCTCCTTTGACTCTGAGGTGGTGAAGAAATTCTTCTCCACTTTGGTGATTTGTGGTGATGAGCGTCGCACTATGAAGTGGATGACTCATGATAGGCCCATGACTGCTGATTTTCACGTGTTTGCTGAGGTTTTGGGGTACTCCTTCCGCAGCAGGGATAGAGCCAGTGGCCACCGCATCATCACTCAATTGAAGCCCAACAAGGATGCTGCTCTCTCTCTCCGTGCACTGTGGACAATGGTATTGTTGGTACTGTGGCTGGTCTTGCCCCCATCTATGCTGCATTGGTGGGTCTCTTCCGTGACTCTATTACACCGAGTGGGGGCAACAATGACATCATCCGTGGCCACCTCGTTCAGCTACTTCAATTTTCTCATGAGGTTGCCTCCTGCGAGGACGAGTCTGTGCAGTACAGGATGGATGTCATGGACTTCATTTACCATGAGCTGTGTGATGCTATGTTCAACCGTCAGTCCATTCCCTATGCGCCCTACATTATGTTGCTCATCCGCCACCTGCTTCCTGCCGAGGAGTTTCACATTGACTCGGTGCACAAGGCCGAAGATTTACAACAAGGTTCGGAAGACTGCTCACCCCTCCTCTGCTCCTGAGGGCCTCATGAGGGATGCTCGTCGGTCCCCAGTGCCTCCCGTGGCCCGTGAGATCAAGCAGCTGAACTGGTTCCAGCGTCACATCCTCTGCATGGGCGTGGACACACGCAAGGGTCAGTATGAGGCCTACAGGCAGCGCCATGAGTTGGCTCACTCCCAGCAGCTCATTCTCCACCATGTGTCTGGCGCTTCGGGTGCTCCTCCGGCTCCTACACCTCCCACTCCATATGCTCGGTGGAACTCCTCCTCCGGGCTGAACTATGGTGAGCTGGAGCGTCACTTGTTCCCCTCTGCACCTGCTGCTGATGCGGATGATGAGGAAGGTGACACTGAGGAGCTTGAAGATGAGGAAGAGCATGAGGACGAGGACGAGGACGAGGACTATGATGAGTGATCCCATGGGGCGCTAGCATCGCTCTTCTCCCTTTTTGGTGTCTCGATGCCAAAGGGGGAGAAGTAGTTCTATTAGGTTGTCCGTGGATTTGCATGGGTCAGGCATAAGCACTTGCACTTTTTATTCGTTATTTCTTGCTTATGCCCATTTAGCGTTGAACTTCTATATTCGTGGTTTGTGATTTGTGGTTGAGACTTTATGTGGTTGTCTGGATGATACCTATGGACTTCATATCATGGATTATGCTCATGGTTATATCTATTCATATCCTACTGCTGGTGGTTTATCATGGAAGGCGCGCACTCATAATGGTTATCCACTAATAGTGATGATTTATGTCAAGGATGCCTATTCTCTACTTCAGTGGTATGTGTTTTTGCCCTTTTGTCTATGGAATAGATTCACCAATTTGTGTGCATTTGTATTCCAATGCAAAACTCTATTATGCACACATTGAGGGGGAGTCCTCTCCATAGTTATCTCTGTTTGTCTTGTGTCTTTCTCCTGCAAATCCTGGTATTGTCATCTAACACCAAAAAGGGGGAGATTGAAAGAGCATTTCATGTTTTCCTATGTTTTGCGTGTTAGATAACAATACTATGGAGACTTTTCATGTGCGCTAAGTGTGCAGGAAGTTTTGAGGGGGGCCGGATTATCCGCCCCTCATCTCTCAAGGAAGCCAAGGCGCGTTGCTCAGTGTCCAGGCGGATTTTCTCCCGGAAAATCCGAACTGGGGCGGTTTTTCCTCCCCAGGCCAGATAATCCGGGTTTCGCAAGGGCCGGATAATCCGGCCCCCAGTTTTCGAGCAAAAGGACCCAAGGCGCGTCGCTCAGTATCCGGTCGGATTTTCTACCGAAAAATCTGAACTGGGGCGGTTTTTTCTCCCCAGGCCGGATAATCCGGCCTTCGCATAGGGCCGGATAATCCGGCCCCCAAAAGTTGATCAAGGGCAAGCTCGGCGCGACGCTTAGAGAGGGGGCGGATTGTCTGCCGGATATTCCGAGTCTGGGGCGGAGTTTCCCCAGACCAGATAATCCGGCCCTCACTTGGGCCGGATAATCCGGCCCCCAAAGTGTGCAACGGCTGGTTTTTGGAAGGGGGTATAAGTACCCCTTCTTCCCCAACATCCAGAATACTTGATTCATTCGAATTTGACCAGACCCTGTGCAAGAGCTCTAAATCTCGATCTCCCACTTCAACCACCCTAAGGTCTTGATCTTTGGTGGAATTGAAGGAGGAGAAGTTCATCATCAACATCAAGAATCAAGCACTTCAACTCCTCTCCATTCACTTGGAGAAATCCCTGATCTAGTATTCTCGTCAATACCTAGATTGTGTTATTGTATTTGACAACTTTGTTCTTGTGGCAGCTTGTTGTCATTTCGGGAGCCTCCAAGTTGTTGTGGAGTTGTTGCCCCGCTAGTTGTGTAAAGGCGCCGGTGCCCGCCTCGAAGGGTACCTATAGTGGAAGGTGGATCAGGCCTGTTGTGGCGAGATCCATCGGAGAACAGGGTGAGGCCTTTTGTGGCGTGGTGGTCTTAGTACCGCCCACCCCTCCAACGCAGACGTGCTTCCCTTAACAAGGAAGGAACTGCGGTCAAACAAATCCTATGTCTCCGCGTGCTTCACTTCGGTTCACTCGTTCCTCTTCCACTCGCTCCTTACTCGCTAGTAGATAGGTTTGCATATAGGGAAATTCCTCACATTAGTTTATCTAGAGAATTTACCTTTGTGCTAAGCCTAAAATTGAAAAAGAATTAAAAATTGGTATAGCACCTATTCACCCCCCCTCTAGGTGCCCATATGATCCATTTCACACACTTCGTCGGATATGTTGGTTCCGAATCCGGCTCTGCCGATGCTGGAGACAACACCGACTATGTACTGGAGGTTATCGGAACAAGCGTCGAATTATCGGCATCTTCGGATGACTCCATGACATCGGCAGATTTCCAGAAGTTCTCCGCGGAATATGAAGAGGAGCTTAACTCCACAGCTGCTGCAGAAGGAGAAGACATGGACGAAGGATCCGAAGAAAACTCTCGCAAAGCACAGGACAACATGGATCTCGGAGATGATCCCCAGAACCAAATGGCAGAAAGTACCGATCAAAGTTTGACTCCGGGAAATAGGCCCAAAGCCATCTTTGCTACCGGCGCTGCCAAGAAGGGAAAGAAGAAGAACAATACCTCGACAAAAGATCTTCCGACAAAGGAAGTGATTGCCGAGGAATACGAAGAAGACTCGGATGGAGCACTTATCCCAGATGAGCCAAAAGAAGAATTGGTGGATGGACACGTGATCACTGAAGGTGCGCGTAAACTCATGGATGCTGCATTAACCACACCTATCCCTATAGCTGCAGAACTTACTGCTGAAGAACTAGATGAAAGGGCCCAGGCTCTAGAAGCACGTCGTCAAGTACTCCTGGATGAAGCCAAAGGAGGAGAAGAAGCGCATAGCAACTATGGAGAAGTACACCTCTCGGCAACATCAGAAGACCTAGAAGCGTCACACACATGACGATTAATTCCCGGAAGTGCATAAGGTCCTCTTTGAAGGAGACCCAGGGATGCCTCATCTCGACAGCAAAGGAGATCTGGTGTATCCAACACCAGTACAGAACACTGTTGCAGATCGAGATATCCTATCGAACAATCCAGGCCCAGAACAGGTTTGATTGGGCATTAAGCTACTCACCAAGGGTCTGGAACATCAAAGGGCCGCGAAATCCGGAAGCGGAAAACTGGTCTCAAAATCCGACCAATGTCGCACGGACACGGCTTGGAATGATATAAGGCCCCAGCGTGTTCCGGAACAGCATTACCGTTCCGACCGTTGGGAAGACAACTACTCAAGAAACGGATCTTTAGGACAGCATCATAGAACTGCACGTAACTGGCGCAATGTCGCTCCAGCTGCCGAGAAAGAAGCAATTGGTGCACTGTATCCGAGAAACCCTCCCCGATGAGAGTCGAACGATCGTAGGGGAGAAGACAAAGAGAAACGTCGGGAGGTGGATCGTCAAAGAATGCCACCTCCTAGACCTACAAACCATCCGGTTGAGCCCCACCATGGTGGGAGTGATGGACGAAGAAACGATGGAAACCATGCCGAGACAATCCGGCAGGGGCTTGTCACAATGAAGACCCTCCTTGGAACCGGAATAATGACGCTCCGGACGGAGGCCGACGATCAGCCGGAAACAATCAAGTTGCCCCACCCTCTCCACCAAGCAGCCATCATAACGGCTCTCAAGGAGGCCAAGGAGGACGTCATGGCGGAGGAGGTGGTGGTAGAAGCCGAAGTCCTGCCCCAAGGCACCACAGCCATAGCCGTCACTCAGGAAGACGATCTTTGTCTCCAAGTGATGCGCGACACCGGATTAACTCCAACATAGAGGCGCGACGCTACAAAAATGATGATATATACGTGGGCCCAAAATGCTTCGGACCACGCATAAGAGCCACAAAATTCCCGGAAGGATTCGCTATCTCAAGACACATTTAGGCCTATGATGGTATAGCTTGGCCAGATACTTGGCTCCAGGATTTTTTCCAGGCTTGCTGCATCACCAAAGGCGGAAATAGCTTGGCCGCAACCCGATATCTCCCACTCATGTTGAGGAAGACGGCGCGATCATGGCTCAATGAACTTCCAGAGAACACCATCCACAACTGGTATGACATGCAAAGTGCGTTCTTTCGGAATTTCGAGGGGACATATCGGAGGCCCTGTACGGTAGGAGACCTACCACGTTGCACCTAGAAACCCGGAGAAACTTTACGAGATTATCTCGGATGATGGATCGACACCAAGAACTCCTGTGAAGGTGTAAATGACCAAACTACGATTGAAGCTTTCATTGCAGGGCTCCCAATTGGTTTACTACGTCATCGCTTGAAGTGTGACAAGGTCACTGATTTGGGAGAGATGATAGAAACAACGAGCAATTATGCAGATGCTGACGACGACGCAGAAGGATTGCTGAACGCCCTAGCTGTGCCACAGTCGGCAAAACAACCAAAGCAACAAGCTCAGAAGCGCAAAAACACCTCGGAAGAAAAACCCAACGCGGAAAATGCAATGGTTACTGCTACTTTCGGGTCTGGAGGACATGGAGGATGTGGCGGTGGCCACGGACACGGTCGTGGGACATCAAGAGTTCAAGGTAGAGGAGACCAGCAACCTGGCAAAACCTACTCTTTGGCAGACATCGCCAATAACCCATGTGTGCATCACCTCAACGCCAATGGGGGCTCGTCTCACACAAACACCGAGTGTCATTTCAATGATGACATCAAGAAAGATGACACCACTGGCTACAGGGCTAAGCAGAAGAAGGGAAAGAAGAATCCCGAAAAAGATAAAGAGACCAAGGAAGATTTCGACATGGAGGAAGCTGATGCTTCAAATTCCAAGCTGGAGGGAAAGAAAACCTTTCCCACAAAGAAAGACACCTATGTCACCTTCCTCGGATCTCAACCAGCTAAGGTCAATAAAGCAGTTCTACATGAGCTCAATGCGATAGTTCTGGCTGTCCCTCAGTACCTAGATTGGTCGGAAGTTGCAATCACCTTTGACCGCGCTGATCATCCGCCTAAGTTGCACAGGCGAGGAAAATACGCCTTAATCGTCAATCCACTTATTGATGGCTATGGTCTCTCCAAGACCCTCATGGACGGTGGTAGCAGTATAAATATTCTGTATGTCGAAACGCTACGCCGGATGCGAATCTCGGAGACCCGGCTGAATCACAGCTCTGTGATATTTCACGGAGTTGTCCCAGGAAGACAAGCAAATTCCCTAGGAGAGATCACTTTGGATGTTACTTTTGGAACTCCAAAGAACTATCGGACGGAAGCACTTCCTCCAAAGTGGTTCTGTTCAAGAGCGCATACCACGCTATATTTGGACGTCCGGCTTATTGGGCTTTTATGGCTCGTCTGTGTTACATTTACAATATGATGAAAATTCTAGGTCCCAACGGCGTGATCACCATTAGGGGAGACCCGAATAAAGCGCGAGAGTGCGAGGATGGAAATGCCGCTTTTACTGAAGCCGTGCTGCACGCCCAGGAGTACCAGAAAATCAAGAAGACCATCGATCTGTCCGAGATGCCCGCAACAAAGAAGGAGGTGACAAAGCCGAATCCAGAGTTCAAGGCATCAGAAGAGACGAAGAAGACGCCGTTGAAGGATGATGACCCCTCCAAGGTGACCCAGATAGGCGTAGGCCTAGATAGCGCATAGGAAAGCGCGCTCGTCAAGTTCCTTTATGCAAATCAAGATATCTTCGCATGGCAGCCATCTGACATGACCGGAGTACCTAGGGAACTTTCCGAGCACTCTCTAAATGTAAACCCGAATGCTAAACCCGTCAAACAATCCCTACGATGTTTTGGCGATGTAAAGCGTAAGGCAATAGCTAAGGAACTAGCCCGACTCGAGTTAGCCAGATTCATAGAAGAGGTCATCCATACTGATTGGTCGGCCAACCCTGTAATGGTCCCTAAAAAGGACACCACTGATTTAAGGATGTGTGTTTATTATACTGCCTTGAACAAGGCTTGTCCCAAAGATCCGTTCGCTCTGCCTAGAATTGTTCAAGTTATTGATTCTACGGCAGGCTCGGAACTCCTCTGTTTTCTGGACGCATATTCCGGTTATCACCAAATTCAGATGAAGGAATCAGATAAAATCAAAACTTCATTCATAACCCCCTTCAGAACCTTCTGTTTTGTTACGATGCCCTTTGGGCTGAAGAACGCAGGAGCTACGTACCAGCGCACTATGCACCGTTGCCTCCATGATCAAATCGGACGCAATGTACATGCATATGTGGATGATATTGCGGTGATGTCCAAAAAGAAGGAAACATTAATTTCCGACTTGGAGGAAACATTCGCAAATTTACGAAAATACAACATAATGCTCAATCCGGAGAAATGTTTATTTGGAATCCCAGCCGAAAAACTGTTAGGTTTCATCATGTCTCAGAGGGGCATAGAGGTGAACCGAGACAAGATCAAGGCTATACTCAACATTTCTAGGCCAACTCGCCTGAAGGACGTTCAAAGACTAACTAGTTGCATTGCTGCAGTCAGTCGATTTGTAAGCCGGCTCGGAGAAAGAGCCGCACCACTTTACAAGATCCTGAAAAAGACCAAGAAATTCGTTTGGACTGATGAAGCTGAAACTGCACTACAAGACTTGAAAGAAGTACTCTCGTCTGCTCCTATCCTTGTAGCACCAGAACGAAGGGAACCGATGTTGCTCTATCTCGCCATGACAAACAGGGTCGTCAGTGTCGTCATGGTAGTGGAGAGACCAGAGGAAAATGAGGAACACCTGGTGCAACGTCCGACTTACTATCTCAGCGAGGTTCTAACTGAATAAAAAGAGTGGTATCCGCACTATCAAAAGCTGGCTTATGGTGTGTTCTTCGCATCTCGTAAGTTACGGCACTATTTTCAGGAACATTCAATTACCATGGTGAGCACAGCTCCCATGAGAGATATAATCAACAACAGCGAGGCTACAGGACATGTCGCAAAATGGGGCATAGAGCTTTCAGCTTTCGATATTGAGTATAAACCTCGGACAGCAATCAAATCCCAAATCCTTGCTGACTTTGTTGCTGATTGGACAGAGACAAAGGAGAATATGACCCTCCCTGAGTCGGAATATTGGACCCTATATTTTGATGGGTCTAAGGCTCGAGGGGGCTCGGGGGCTGGCGTGGTGCTCAAATGACCCCAAGGAGATAAACTTCTATATGTGTTGCAGATTCATTTCACGGCAACAAATAATATTGCTGAGTATGAAGCACTGCTGCATGGAATCCGGATTGCTAAGGATATTGGCATCCGACGTTTGATGTGTTACGGAGATTCGGATATTGTTGCTCAACAAGTGTCGGATATTTTTAATGCAAATAAGCACATGGCAGCATAAAATGCTGTCATGGATGATCTATCTAAATCGTTCGAAGGGTTTGAGGTTCAACACATCCCTCGAGCAGGAAATAAGGAAGCAGATGCATTATCTCAGATAGGCTCTGCGCAGAAAGAGGTCCCGAATGGTGCTTTTTTAGAGCACCTCAAAGTTCCCTCTATAAAGGGAGTAGACGAGGAATATCCGACCAAATCCGACTCACCTTTAATAGCAGTTCTAGCTGTAATTCCTAGTTGGACTCAACCCTACCTTGATTACTTGGTAGATGGCAAATTACTCGAAGACGAAGTTCTGAGCCGGCAGATCATCCGACGAGCAAAATCCTACACTATAATTAGTGGTGAGCTCTATAAGTGGAGCGTATCTGGGGTTTTTCAGTGCTATGTATCTCCGAAAGAAGGAGTGGAAATCTTAAGAGAGATCCACGAAGGCGAGTGTGGTCACCATGCTGTAGCCAAATCTTTAGTGGCAAAAGCTTTTCACGGTTTTTTCTGGCTTACAACCAAGGCAGATGCCGAACGGCTGGTCAAGACGTGCAAGGGCTGCCAAAAATACGCCAAACAAGCTCATGTTCCGGCTGATCAGTTGCGAACAATACCTATAACATGGCCCTTTGCGGTCTGGGGGCTTGATATGGTAGGACCATTTAAACGGCCCCAAGTGGATTTACTCACCTCTTAGTGATGGTGGATAAATTCACCAAATGGATTGAGGCTAAACCCGTCACTAGTTGTGATGGAGCAACAGCTAGAAGATTTGTCGAGGATGTTATAATCCGGTATGGTTATCTGCATAGCATTATCACGGATAATGGGAGTAATTTCTCTATGGGAGAACTTGCCAAATTTTGCAATGAACAAAGTATCCGGCTTAACATTGCATCAGTCGTACATCCACAGGCTAATGGACAATTCGAAAGGGCAAATGGTTTAATCTTACAAGGCCTAAAACCAAGACTCGAAGAACCACTTAGACGTGGTGCGGGGGCTTGGGCAGAGGAATTACCCTCTGTAATTTGGAGCTTATGAACAACTTCGAACAGGTCAACGGGATACACACCTTTCTTCTTGGTATATGGTGCTGAAGCAGTTCTTCCTAGTGATTTCATTCATAATTCTCCTAGAGTTGCCGCGTATATCGAAGAGGATGCCAAGATTTCTCGACAAAATGATCTCGACTTAGTCGAAGAAGTTCGCGTCGTTGCCGAAATGAGATCAACAGCCTATTAGCAGAAGTTACACAAGTATCATAGCCAGAGAGTCAGAAATCGGTCTTTCAATAAGGGCGATTTGGTTCTCCGGCTTGTGCAACAAAGAAAGCACAAACTTTCCCCAGTATTGGAAGGGACTTTTCTGGTTAGTCGAGTAATGCACAATGGTTCATACTACCTAACTGATATGCGGCCAGTCAAGGAAATACCTGCTACTAAGAAGAGAAAGAGAGATGGAGGCAGTACAAATCTGGAAGAATTAGAAAGACTGTGGAATATTGCTCAACTACGTCCCTTTTATTCTTAGTTTATCTTTCTTTGTAATCATATATGTGTACATGTTCAATGAGAAATAAAAGTAGTGGTTGCCTCAAGATTTTTCTAAGAAGTTTTTACTACCATCTTATTTCCGAATGATCATGTCACAAGTCAAAAATCCCAGAATACTTGAAAGTACTTTATGCTCATGGTTGTTCTGGTTTAGATTTCCGATTCTAAAAATGCTACCTTCGGGTATAAGTCTAAATTTCTAGTCTATACTTTGGTTATTTGTCTGATTGCTGGATGCAGGTATTTTCCTAGTAGTGAATTGTTGGTACTGGAAGTCGGCTTTGTTTCCGAGTTTAAACTGGTTTAGCAATTGAGCTCCGTTGCTCAGCAAAGTTTCCGTGCTAAAGGTTTGCTGGCTCAAGAAAGGGACGAGGCAGAAAGCCAGATAAACGATAAGTGCAGACAAAAAATACAAGTGCTTATGTAAACATTTCAGGCACATAATATCAAAATCGAAAAGTGCTGAATAGATAGAATAAAACTTAGCACTAGCAAAAGTATCACACTACTTATTTACAGACCCAAATTGTTTTCAGAATAACATGTTGTTCCTCTGATACTCTATGATGCAGGAGGAGAGGTAGGAGCTACCGGATCGCCAGATACATCGGCCTCGGGTTGATAGCATTCCGAGATGTTCAAATCCAATAAGGTTTGATCATCGTTAGGAACTTCAGCAGTTTCTTCGGAAGGCGGAGGCGACGTGTCCACGCGGGTGAAGAAGGGAATGTCGTAGCTGGTCAAGTTAGCTACGTGGCACCCATATCCGGCGCAGGAGTCCATTATGGCCTTGATGTCTTGCTCCTGTCCGTCTTCGTCCACCTTGCAGTACCCTCTGGTTACTTGCTAGATCTCCATGTTTCCATGGTGGCTCATAACCATGGTGAGAGCGTTTTGTGCTGCGGTTCGCATGTAGGACATGTTCCAATCCTGAACAAGCTGCGGCATATCCTTGGCCTTGTCTCGCACCTCAAAACTGACATGTTATGCATATCCGGAACCTTGAGAACTTCGCCAATATCTTCGAGGGATTGGCGGAAGTCATGAAGCAAATCACCGACTTGGGTAAGCCGGTGGGTGCGAGGCTCGGCGGAGGCGGAGTTCGTCAAGTTCAGAGGACCTGCGCATATAATGCAAAGGGTAAGTCAAATAAACCCGGAATCTAAAGAGTCGGAAGATGCATATAAGTCAGAGAAAGGGAAACATACCAAAGATGACATCGTCGACTTTGGCCTTCTCTTCATGAAGGCTCTGGAATTTAGCCCGGAGCGCCTTGGAAATGTCCTTTTATCTGGATAGATCATCGTTGAGATCCGAGATTTTCTGGTCTTGAAGCGCAATCTTGCGATCACGCTCATCGGTGGCCATGGAGGTGGATTCGAGAATTTGAGTAATGCTCTTCTCATGATCTGCCTTGAGCTTATCCATCTCTTGGCAAAGTTCTTTGTTTTCCACCACCAAGGTCTTAAGATTCTCGGCCTCTTCGATCATAGCATAGGACTTTTTTACCAATGCTATAAGTAAAAAAACAGTTCAACAAAAATTCGACTATGAAAGAAAAGACAAGGTTTGAGTTTCGGAATGTTTACCTTCGGCCTCATCCTTGGAAACCTTCAGCTGTGCATTTTCAAGCCGGTGAGCTTTGATATCTTTCCGCTTGTTGCAAACATTCTTCAACGAATCCTGGTTATAGGAATATACTTTCTGTAAGTCAGAATACCCAAAGTCAGAAGTCTACTAAAGACTCGGGCTAATATTTATACTAATATCAGCACGAGCCTTGGGGGCTACACTAGTTCATTCTTTGGCATCCTAAGGAAGCATAAAACCGAATTTGATTGTTCAGCTTCATGCTTGGGGGCTAGAGGATATGATATGAAATAAGGAAAAACGGGAGTTGGAATTCCGACTTACATATTGTTCACGAGTGAGTTTGTTCAAACTCGCATTCACTTCAACAACAACCTTCTCGACGAGGGTCAGGGGGATCACTAGTGCAGTTGGAAGTTCGCCGGTCCTCAGCCTCTCGTCGCGAAGACGAACTTGTTCAAGAAGATCAGAGTGTTTGATATCCTCTGCTTCTTGTGCTTCTTCTTTAGTAGAAATATTTCGGCTTTCTAAACATTGTCGGGCTAGCCGCTGGATTTCTTCTGCAGATTTCCGAGACAAGCCAAATTTGGCAAGTCCCGGATTGTTCAGGAGATTTTCGGCAAAGGTTTCTGCCGAGGCATCATTACCCGAAGAGGGTTCACCCTTATCAACACCTGAGTCACTCATGGTGACATCAATTTGCGACTCAAGGATCACTGGCTCTGCTGGTTGAGCCGGATCTTCTACAAAAGTCAGAGATGGAGTAATCTCCGGTGCTGCAGAAGGCTGAGGAGTGGGAGTCAGAGGAGCCACGGCAGGAGAAGCCAATTTGAGCTTCGACTGGCACAGGGGCTTCGCGACAACTTCCATCCCCTTGCCCTTGATGAGCTATTTAGCTCTGAGAAGATAATAGAACAAAGAACATTACATCTCAAAAGGAATTACAAGTGAAATACAATGACCTTGTGAGGAAAGATTACGTCTTTACAACGGGCACTTCTTTGGTGCCGATGGCCAATGTAGGAGCTTTGTGTTTCCGAGGAACGACATCTGGCATTGGGACCAATTCACCCTCATCCTGAGAAAACTCAGGAGGATATCCCTCGATAGGAGCGAACTCCAACTCGGGGAGGTCAACAAGCTGAAAGGGAAAAAAGCATCTCAGTATTGCAAAGATAACATATAGATGAGCACATAAAAATAGTTACTGCTGAAGTTTACCGACACAATGGGATCTTCCGCTGTATGCATGTCTAGGGACAGCTCCGGAATCCTCCTCTCGATCCGCTCCCTTATTAGCCATTTGATTTGGCATACATAATCTTTCGGCTTTAAGGTCTTGGAGCTGATGTAGAGGGAGTTATTCTTCGACGACGTGATGGAATGCATCAGTCGATCTCCATGATGTTGAAGGGGTTGGATCCGGCGTGCCACCTAGTAGTGAACTAAGTCGAACCCTTTCAGGCCCTTGTGCTTCATCAGGTATTCAATCTGTCTCTTGGCGAGAAACATATCGTCACTGAGAGTCGGAGCGGCCTCGTCCCAAGACTCTTGGGGCGTGGTGGCTCCATCGACGAAGCCGGCAAAGCTGTATCTTTGCCGGGAGCGGGGATATCCTTGTGGTAGAAAAAAGTGGACGACCATTGTTTGACCGAGTCACTTGCCATGATCCGGGGATAAACGCGCTCACGCCTAACCAAAAAACTAATGGTACGGGTAATATAAGGATTACCGGCAGTGATAGAATTTCTCCGGACATGAAAATAATATTGGAAAAGAGTGAGGCTCGGCCTAATGCCGAGATACCCCTCGCACAAAGAAGCGTACACACTCATCTCTAAGATGGAGTTTGGGGGGAGATGGTGGAGATGAACACCATAATGATCTATAACCTCGGAAAAGAAATCCGAGGGAGGAAAGGAAAGACCTCTATCAAGGTGAGTGCCGGAATGCACTCGCTCGTCGTCGTGGGGGTTGGGGACGGTTTCGCCGAAGCCGCTGCGCCAGTCGCCGGCGTGGAGGATCCCTTCATCTTCAACGACCTGGAGTTTGGGATCGTCTAGGACGCATGGGATCCAACCTCCATGGTGGCTTTCTTTTTCTGCCGCTGCCGCTGTCGCCACCGCCGCCGCTGCCAAGCCGGAGGATGATGAGGAAGCCATTCTCCCGGTACGCCGGTGACCTTGGATGGGCGGCGCTGGAGGTTTTTTCTGGAGGCAGAGGAGCGCTAAGTGCGTGGGAGGCGTAGAAGAGAAGGAAACGGCGCTGAGAACTCGTGAGAAGTTAGAAGAATCCACACCACTTATATCTGGCAGGCACGTCAAGATTCGTGTAAACGCTAAAGTGAACGTGCCACGCGTCGTGGAAAGGACGGGGAAACCTCCGCATGATGATTACGCCGCCTCGATATCCATGCACGCATTGAAACAGCGCCTCGGTTCTACGAAAGGCGGACCCACCAACGGTCGTGCTGACAGGAAATGTCTGTCAGTGACGTGACTTGACTATGGCTGGTGTCAGGCTACGTCAGAGACCAAGTTCCGGCTTAGTTTGAATTTTGAGCTGGAAATCCGAATAACGTATTTATACGTCCGACTCGTTTTTGAGACCCGGATCGTATCTTTTCTTGTGAAGTTTCAGGAACCCTTCAAGATTCTGCAAGCCGAAGATCAAGCTAGACGATGATGAATCTGACTTTGGATCTTGGAGGCCTCTGGGGGCTGCTGTTGGGGATATACTTTCCGGGTATCCTCACAGTTCCTCACTGACTAGGGTGGCCCACTTCGTGTTAGAGATTTGCTTCATGGGCGACCCAGTCAGGGAGAAGAACGGAGTCCAATCCGGCTACGGGAAGGCCCAGAAGACTTACCGACATAGGCCCATAGTGTTACTTGTAGTTCAAGATGTACTCTGTAACCAACTCTTAGTCGTAGCCGGATAGATCTCTCCTGTAAACCCTAGGCCGGATATCTATATAAGCCGTCCTAGGGAGAG
The DNA here is from genome assembly GCA_916181665.1 of Avena sativa. Classification (NCBI taxonomy): domain Eukaryota; kingdom Viridiplantae; phylum Streptophyta; class Magnoliopsida; order Poales; family Poaceae; genus Avena; species Avena sativa. Next base: position 447,735,021 of record OV702295.1, on the reverse strand, counting down.
ACTTTAGGGCACCCTGACAATAGTCTACAATCTCAACTCGCACAGGCGAAACCCTTGTAACCCATATTCCGGCTCTGCTGTATTACTGGATTGCTAGCAGGAGTAGGATCCATCCAAAGCTAGTGGATTCGAACCTGGGTAAACTTGTGTGCTCACCGTCCCGGAATCCCGTATGACTCACACCCCTCTCTTCCACACGCCTCGAGGACCCCCTCATGGCGTACTTGTCATCAATCCGACGACACTTCCAGACATCCTAAGATGAGCCGGGTCACCTTGGTACCTTCCGGAACCTCTTGAAACCTTCCGGTCCTTCCAAAACCGTCCATATATGTCCGGAACCATTCCGTATACTCCCAGGAACATTCTGGACACTTCTAGGATCATCCGGGACCTCTCAAAACCATTCCAAGACCATCTGAGACATTCTCGGAACCCTTCTCTCATCTCATTAATGCTCAAAACTTATTTTGAACACTCTCAGCAATATTTCAGACACCTCTGATATATTCCGAGACACTCCGAACACCTTCAGAATTACTTCTCTACTAAATCTTCATTCGCACTCATATTCTAAATGCCATGTGTGACTCGATGGGTTCAGATATTTGCATACATGTTGGGAACTCATTCCGTGACAATGATTACTATTGGCGTCTTGATACACGTAGTAACCCCCGCAAATAACACGAAGATTTTTATCGTGTGAACCGTTGTATTATGTCCGATACATATCGTATTGCTCCATCGATATTTTACATTGATCAAGATGAAACACTAGGTTATTCTCGTTACCCGGTATGTACTCTTTACTCATACTGCACTATCAATGTTCATGTGTTCAACAACTTGATCACGTGTCCGTCCAGACGATGACGAATATCATAGTACATGAGTGGGCCTAGAGTGTATCTCTCCATCGTCAGGAGTAGCAATTCCCGCAAGCACCCCATGTGAATAATTGGTGTACCATCTGGTAAGAGCAAGTATCAACTTTATGATTACTCTGTTAAGAGCAACATTTGAAGAATCTTGCTATGTCCATATTGTACCCAAGTTCACATGTGTCTCGTGGTCAAACAATCTTTAGTAAAGGCAATACATTGTTTATGAGAAACTACCGATAACAATATTGACGATGTGTTTCATGGCATAACATGTTGGGTATATCTATCGTCGCTGTTCTCCCAACTCCTATCTCATATATCACCGACAACTTCACAACACATCGTCGTTTTGTCCATAGTCACGAAACTAGGACTATCAATGATACATGAACTGGTCTTAGAGGCGAGACTAGGGATATCTAAATGGTGTTTATGATTCCACACATGTATTAGGGTTTTCCTCCAAATACTCATTATCTGAAACTAATACAATTATAACACAAAATAATAAACTTAATCATGAACATGAAATATAGAATGATACAATTTATTATTGCCTCTATGGCATATTTCCATCACCAAGATCCCCTTATTGAAAGAAGCCTCACCAGATCCACCATTGATGCCTAGCCTCCACCTTGGAAGCTCAACGAATGATGATGCTGGCGACCGCCTGGCGCCGTGGAGAAGCACCAGCTCGGGAAGCCTTCGGAGAAAGGGGAAGACGACCTTATTGTCAGAGATGCCGTGCTCCAGTCTCCTCCCATGCCACCACTCTTGCCACCAGAGCAGGGCATCGAGGAAGACGAAGCTGAAGGGTTTGTAGCATAGAAAACAAAAAATTCCTACGATATAAATGCCTAATAACACCAAGATCTAATCTAGTAGATGTTAGTAACAAGTAAGGGGGTAACCAGAATAACTTATCCTCGAAGACCAAAAGCTTTTTACGAAAACTGATTTCATTGGTGATGTAGTCGATCACCTGCCGATCTCAAGATCAAGTTGAAGAATGCTGCAACCCAGCAGCATATCCATCCTCTAGCACACATCCATCTCTCTACAACCTCCATGCCCACGCTCCAGCAGAGTAGCAGAAGTAGCATATCCTTCCGAAGAAACCACCAACAACATGTACTTCGCTAATCCGAAGCCATGGAGAATTTGCTAGACGGGGAAGAGAACCTTCACGAGGAGGTGGTGCAAATGGAGATGAGGGAATGGCCTAATTTATAGGGGAGGGGGCAGCCCCAAGGGGAATGGCCGCTGGCCATGGGAGGAGCCCTCACCTCTCCCTCATTCATGTGGGTGGACACTCCACGCACATAAACTCCTCTTCCGCTCACATGCATTTATTACCCACTAGTTTAAATGCACTTTCTCTTTAAATAAAACACTTTTATTTATTTTATTCAGAATTTTGTTAGTTACTTTAATTAACAAACATTTGCATAAAACCCCTTGCATTATTTCGATATCACATCTAAAACTAATTTCAGCAAATTGACCTGAAACAATTCTGGTGATCATCGAAACAATTTCAACTCTATCAAAAACTTTCGCTGGTATCTTTTATCTGCCCATTAGTGTCGGTATACCTTTAGTGTGTCACCCTACGGTTCACGAATAATGTAGACATGATAGAGACACTTCTCTGATTAATAATCAGCAGCAGGACCTGGAGATCCGTACTAACTCCTACACATTCAACGATAACTCTTGTAGCCGTGTGAAGCATTAACATCGTACCCAATTCCTTTTGTCTCGCGATATGTTACTTGTCTGAGATCCGATCATATGTGAATGGGAATTTCCCTCCATAAGTGGTTTTGATGTTTAATGATGACACACGTGTCGAACTAATCGTTTGCTAAGTGCTTTATAGGCTCACTATGTTGCAAGTCATTTGCTGCCCCTCAAAAAGGACAATAGCAAGACATCGTTTTTCATAGGCCTTTTTATTTGAATCGTAGAAAAACTGTATTGTCAAGAGGGGGTACGTGTTGGAAAGTTTAGGTGCAATCAACTTTACATTGCTTCGAACCATCCAACTTTTCCTCAATGGTAGAGTTGAAAGTGTGGAATCTATGCCCTGATAGGGGCTACCTGCGCTGTCTGTCCCGACCGGTAGTACCGTCCGGTACTACCGCTTGGAACTGGTGGTACCGCTTGGCGGTACCAGACGCATCCGCGCTCAGTAGCAACCTGAGGCTACTCCTATGGAGCGTACGGTACCCCCACCCAGTACTACCCCAACTGTGCGGTAGTACCGCTCGCTATTCTGGCACTACCGCTAAGCGCTAGTACCGCTCCATGCTGTGGTACTACCGAACGTCATAGAGGTGGTTCATTCCATGATTAGTGACATCCGGTACCTCGGTGCGGTACCTGACCGGTAGTACCGGTGTTTTCTGGTACTACCGCATCTAGGTCCGCTAGTACCGGATGTCGCGGAAGCTAACAGGCAGATTTCCCTTTCTTGGTATAAAAGGGCCATTCTTCCCCAAGGGGAAGGTTGCCTCTTTTATCTCTCTCCACCATTGTTCTTGAGATAATATTTCCCTAGATCTTCCCCCTTAGTGCTCCAATCTCCTTGATTCTTTGGGATTTTGTGGAGGAGATCTAGATCTAGGGTTTCACCAAAGAAAAGTTGTTCCCCTTGTTTTCCTTTGTGGATCTTGGTACTCTTGGGTTCTTTGGAACCCTAGACAGAAGAGGTCAGTCTCGGAGCTCAAACATTGGTTGTAAAGCTTCAGGGTCATGTTGGGAGACTCCAAGTGTTGTGGGGGTTTACTTAACAAGTTTATAAAGGTTTTGGTCGCCACCTTCAAGGCCACCGCATAGTGGACCATGTGCTTGCGTTGAGGCGGGTGCGCGGGAGAATAGGGTGAGACCATATGTGGCACTGGTGGTATTAGTACCACCCACCCCTCCAACATAGATATACTTCCCCTCAAAAGGAAGGAACTTCAGGAAAACACTTTATTAAACATATGTTCCATCGGTCATAGAGTGAATTTATTGCCAATTTTTGCCACTCTTTGTGGCTTCAATTTTCTAAGCCACACTTTTGTGGCTGCCACAATTGTCAAAGTTAGGCTTGGCAAAGTGTTCCAATGTAGAAGTCAATGTTTATTAGCTTTGAATATTGACCGTTGGATCAAGACTAGCGAATCCCAACATTGTGAGCCGTTCGATCTTGTTTTCCATTCTAGCATCTAGAAGATACTATTGATAGTCCTTAGCATACTGAACGATATGCACAAACCTCAAAGCACATTTCTCCATTATTCTAGAATCTTTTCAGTCGTTTCTCTAGACCATGTTACCAAAATTTACAAGTATTAGGTATAGCTAATAAACGCTGACTTCTACATGATACAAAGTACAAGAATGAAATATACACCCAAACTTTATTGATGTCGACCAAATTTATAATTTTTTGAGCTTTACCTATTATATAATCTTAGCACTAACATTGAACTTTGAACTTTGACCGTTGGAAATAGACTTGCAAATCCTAACATTGCTAACCGTTGGATCTTAATTCTATCCATTCTAGCATACAGAAGATACTATTGATAGTATTTAGCACACTAAATAATATGCACAAACCTCAAAACACACTTCTCAATAATTCTAGAATGTTCTTCATTATTTCTCTAGAGCATGGCGAGTACTATTAGGTAGCTAATAGGTTGATTAATACTACATAATACAAAGTACAAGAACCAAATATACAACAGATATTCTATGGACGTGGCTCTAAATTATAATTATTTTTTGAGCTTCACATATTATAGTTTTATAGTTCTCCTATTTATCAGAGTTGGGCGAGCTCTTGAGGATTGCCATCCTTTTATTTCGGCATGTGGGTTCAAATCCTTCATGTGCGAGAAATGTGATTATACCATGCACGCTATCTAGCGAGGGAGAAATTTGGATTCATGTCCTTTCCTAAAACACAGTCTACCTGATGAGACGATATAATACCGAGCCAAGACGTGACAACTTGCTAGTTTAGCACTCTAGCTATAACTCCAGCAAGCGTCCTCGATCTAGGTGCACACTATAGAAGACCAATGAGGGCACACACAAAATTAACACCCCTCGTTCGAAGAGCCTCCCATCTTCCCCATCTCCGCCAATCCCCATTCGCTAATGCTAGCTAGCCGCATTTTGGATCCTCTCAAGCGTGCACTTCCTAAATTTTCCTAGCCATTTCTCGCTCACTGCATCGGTTTTTGCAGGCCTCCATCACTCTCCTACAAGAAACCCCAACAATCATATTTGAATCCACCCTCACCCCTAGTCCATCTAGACACAATGGAGGATTCGATGCACAACATTCGGTATGGTGGCTGAAGCAAGTTCAGCGACGATGCCTTCAGAGAAATCTCTATGCATACAGACACTACCAGCACCGTCCGGCTAGCCGCATTCTCCAAGGAGTTGCACTGCCAAGTCGTCGACAGAAAAGGTAGCATATGCCCCAACGACGGTCGCGGGACATTGGTCGCCTTCCACGACTTCCTCAACCACAAGATGGCGTGCCCACATGGCCCGTGCAACTGCACTGAGCCTGGATGCGAGTTCGTCGCCCCGCCCACAATGCTCCTTGCTCACCTTGAAAAATCCCACTCGATGGAAGGGCAGAGTTTCCACTACGATGACGAACACAGGTCCATCTCTCAGCCTTTGCTAACACCTAGCTCATGGAGAGTAGATACCATGGGATTCGGGGATGATGGTACATTGTTCGCTGTGCGATTTTACATGCTTGACTATGGCCTAGCCGTATCCGTCCAGTGTGTTAGGTTGGCGGCATGCTTGTTTCCATGGTATGTGGTGGAGTTACACTTTTATAAACCTTCAATGATGGGAGAAGACCTAGAGGAGTTCGCCGAAGATAGCCTATTTTTCAAGCCGAAGAGCAGCGCGTCGACGGCCACCATCAGGATTACTAAAGATTTCTGGAATTTCCTGATTAAGAAATATGATAAGTTCACACTAGATTACTCATTTTGCATCCACAATGTGGGAGATGGCAAATATGACCATATAGATTCTGATGATGATCTACTGTTCAAGTTTGTATAGATCAAACGCAGGAGATGATCTAGTATTTCCTTTGGAACATGGCTCTGTATTTTTTCTTATGATATTTAGCATGCTGCAATTTAGTTCGCCGATTCTTACTTCCTTTAGAAATTCCAGGTACATCTCTCAGCCGCTATCGGCACCGCGCTCATCGAGACTAGAGAACATCGGATCTAGGAACGATGGTACGGTGTTCGCTGTGCTATTTGACATGCTCGAGTCGAGCGACAACATCATATCTGCCATGTGCGTTAGGCCGGACGGGTGCTCGTCACCCTTGTACAATGTGCAGTTCACCATCTATCACCCGTCAACAGAGGCTAGGTTTTGGGAGGGTGCAATGCACAATTCCTTCACTCCTGGGAGCAGGGCGGTGCCTGGAATCATGCAGAAGGAAAAGCATTCCATGGTCGTGTACCATCAAACGTCTCAGATTACTACCCGAGTCTGCATTACTCAATATGCATCCATCGCGAGGGAGAATACCCAATTGACCATTCTACTACCTCAGATTTTGTTATCCCACTTTCACTATATACGACAGACATACGTGTATTGGAGGTTGGATTTTGGATGCAGAGTAGTACTAGTATAGTACTAGTTCTTGTATTTCAGAGTATTCTGTACTACTATATACTGGTAGTACTTGTTTAGGTCAAGGACAGGAGATGGTCTTGCTTTGCCGTTGCTATTACTAAAGTATTTTGTGAAACTAATAGTGATGTACTATTAGTTGCTTAGATCAAGTGCAACATATTGTCTTGCTTTTCTTTTGAAACCTAGCATTATCATAATTATCTAGATGAGTCTTGGGTATTTTGGGTTGCATATTGATACATTGCAAATGTATCTATAATTTTTGATGTTCCATGCTTGGTTTTATCTACTTTCTTGTGTTTTGTCCACACTTTGGAGTACTTTTCATATGATTTCTTGGACTAACCTATTAACAAGAGCCACAGTGCCAGTTGTCTGTTTTCTACTGTTTTTGGTTCCAGAAAGTCAGAAAATGAATATTCTCAGAATTGGACCAGACAAAAGCCAAAGTTGATATTTTACCGGAAGACTCACGGAGCCAGAAGACGAGACGGAGAGGGGCCACAGGGTGGCCACACCATATGGTGGCGCGGGCTAGCCCTGGCCGCTCCACCAGGTGGTGTGGGCCCCCTGGCCCCCCACCGACCTTGCCTCTTCACCTATAAGATGCCTCCTGATGTAAAAACCCTAAATAATCAAGCCTCCAGCCACGAAAAGTTCCGCAGTGCCGCCGCCACCGAAGGGGAGATTTGGGGGACAGAAAGTCTCTGTTTCGGCACCCTGCCGGGACGGGGAAGTGCCCCTGGAGCCATCTCCATTGATCTCCACCACCATCTCCATCACCATTGCTGATTCCCATGATGAGGAGGGAGTAGTTCTCTCTCGAGGCTAAGGGTTCTACCGGTAGCTATGTGTTCATCTCTCTCTATGCATGATCATATTGTGATCATGAGCTTTGTAATCAAGTATACTTTGCTACTCAAGTGCTTTAATAGATCTCTGCTCTCCCCATGTGTGTGAAAGTGACAGCGTGCACACCATGGTGGCACTTAGGCTAGAGATTACAAATACTTGTTATGAGTTATATTTGGAGTTGGATGTTTCTATGATATTGAGGTGTTTGTTGGAACCATCTAGAGCTCAAGGTGACAGTGTGTGGTTATCTAGATGGGAAAGATGAAATTTGAGGTGTGCTGTTATAGCCCTATCATCGATTAGAGTGTCCAACCGGAGAGTAGTTTAGAGTAGTATCATGAAGATAATATATTTATATGGGAGTGTTCACTAGTGAAAGTATGATCCCTAGGCCTTGTTTCTAAGAGTTGATACACCGTTTGCAATTAGATTTGTTACATGTTTGCTTGCTTCCATATTTATTTCAGTTTTACTTTAGTCTTTTCCCACGTAAACCACACGCCAGCAAGCTATTTTCTATCACTGTTACCACTTATAATTATCCATACCACTTGTATTTCACTATCTCTTCGCCGAACTAGTGCACCTATACACCTAACAAGTGTATTGGGTGTGTTGGGGACACAAGAGACTCTTGTATCTTGATTGCAGGGTTGCTTGAGAGGGGATACCTTTGACCACTTCCTCCCTGAGTTCGATAAACCTTGGGTGATCCACTTAAGGGAAAACTTGTTGCTGTTCTACAAACCTCTGCACTTGGAGGCCCAACAACTGTCTACAAGAATAGAAGTGCGTAGACATCAAGCTATTTTTTGGCGCCGTTGCCGGGGAGGTAAGGTAAAAGGTATTCACACCGGAGGATTAAAGAAGAAGAACCTCCCACGGCAAACGCCTATTTTCTGGCGCCGTTGCCCGGGAGGTAAGGTAAAAGGTACTCACATCCTCCGGTGTGAGTGCTCGAAGTTATTTCCTTTAGATTCTGCAATTTTGTCTTTTTTTTTCTTGTTTTCACTAGTTAGGCTTAATGGAAAACAACAACAAAAATTAGAGAGCTTTATAGTATTTATCTTGAGTTAGGACATGAAGTGTTTGAAGAGAAAATTAAAAAACCTATGGAACTTTATTTGCATGCTAATAGCAATGTTGTTAGTATGAATTCTTTGGACACCATTATTGCTAATGCTATGGAAAAGTCTAAGCTTGGGGAAGCTAGTTTTTATGAAGATGATCTTTTTAGTCCCCCAAGCGTGGAGGAGAAAATTTACTTTGATGATACTATGCCTCCAATATATGATGATTACAATGATGAGTATGATATTTTCAGTCCACCTACTATTGAGGAGAAAATTAATTATGATTACAATATGCCTCCTATATTTGATGATTATGGTGATGAAAATAATAATGATAGCTATTTTGTTGAATTTGCTCCCACTACAATCAATAAGAATGACTATGTTTATGTGGTGAGTATTAATTCTTTTATGCATATGGCTCATGATAAGAATGTTTTTTGTGATAGTTATATTGTTACTTTTATTCATGATGCTACTAAAAGTTATTATGAGAGAGGGAAACATGGTTTTATGTGTCTCAACAATATTAAGTTTCCCCTCTTTATGTTGAAAATTTTGAAGCTGCACTTGTTTTGCTTTCCTATGCTTGTTTCTTTGTGCTTTCATGACTTGTTTGTTTACAAGATTCCTATGCATAGAAAGTGGGTTAGACTTAAATGTGCTTTGAATTTGCTTCTTGATGCTCTCTTTTACTTCAATTCATATTTCTTATGTGAGTATCTTCTCAAACTATCATGCCTAACTTAAAGGCGTTAAATAAAAATACTTATTGGGAGATAACCCAAAAGTTTTAGATGAGTCTTATAAGTTATTACTTCCGTAATAACCGCTCCTTATCCTTTTATTTGCCTTATGTGCCAAGAGTAACCTCTAATGAGGGAAGTAATGATTGGGAAAAGTTGCTGTCCTGAAACAGATTTCTGTGCTTCACCGTAAATATTCGTGTAACATCTCTGCACGTCCTTTTGAGGCGTGAATTTTTTTGCTTCTGCCCCAGGATGTTATCTAACTTTTGTTAGTTCAACACTTTTCGATTTGAGCAACAGAGGGTCTTCGAAAAAATTCGTCTTTACCTGCTGGTATGTTTTGACAAATTTCTGCCATTATTTGCATCTGCTTCTTTTGGTTCCTTTTTGGGTTCTTTTGGGAAATTGAGCTTTTTGAGAGAAGTGCTACAGTATCTTGTGTTTTAATGGAAGTTTTATTGGTGTTAGAACTGAACCCAAAGACTTATTATCTTGAGTGCACTAATGTTGCTAATAAAGATTGTGTGAAGTTTTGTATGAAGGAAAAATTTCAGGTGTATGGAAGGAATGAGTAATGAGATGAAGGATGGACTAAATCTCAAGCTTGGGGATGCCACGCGTGTCACCCCAAGAAATATCCAAGAATTACAAGCGTCAAAGCTTGGGGATGCCCAAGGCATCTCCTTCTTCATCAATAAAAATCCCAGGTTCCTTCCAAACGCTTCATTTTTATTGTTTCATGCACAATTGTGTTGTTCTTGGAGCGTCTTCTTTTTCGTTTTTGTTTTGGTTTTTCATTTGCTTGGTTTGCTTAGTTTGCTGAATAAATTGGTTGGACCCCCTCTTGCATACATTGGTTTTCAAATAGTTTGGTTTGGATTGGAAAAGAGTAGGAAAGCTCATGCTTAAGTGTTAAAGAGAGCCTGTTTTTGACTGTGGCCCATGCTTAGTCATGCCATTCTTGATATTGTTTTGCCTTTATGCTTAGTAATATTTGCTGTAGCATGACATGTTATAAACAATTGAGATTGCTTAATGTGCCTTGGAAGAATCATGCGTTGTTTTAGCATATTAAAGCATAGTATTGTGGTATTCTCCTTTGATGCTTTATTTGGGTTGAGTTGGCGCATGATCACACCATGTTATGAATATCCCAAGTCACCATAGCCTTTATGATCCTTTAGTTTTCGACTTGTAGTACCACTTTATGCTTTGATCAATGATGTTTTGTCGCTCTGCATGATTATGGCCATTATTGCCCTCTTAGTTGGTCGCTCCCAGTCTTTTGCTAGCCTCCATAACCAAGTATGAGTTCCACTCATGCATCCAACTCCAAATAAAACCAAGTTATTCCAAAGAGTCCACCATACCTACCTATTGGCATTTGCTATTCCAAGTATATTCATGTTTTTATCTACCTTCCGAATTAAACTTGTTATGAGAAAACTAGTGATTAAAGCTCTCACGAACTTGATGGCACACTTTACTTTTCTTGCCCTTAATAAAGTTGAACCATTGTGTCGTCTATGTTGTATATGCTTGCACTTATATGTTGGGGATTAGTAGAACCATGCTATCATGGGGAACTCTTTCAACATTGCACTTGTACTTTGTACCTAGTTGATATCATGCTCTTTTGTCTATGGATGTCGTCGGTGTGAAATGAAAGGGGAGCTTGTAAGTCCATGGATTTATGTATGTGTGTTAGAGAAACGCTTGGGCCGCCGGTCTAATCCATGCTGTCATGGTGGAAACCTGTAGCGTAACCATAATAAGCTGTCTATGAAGCATTCTTCTTATAAAAAAGAGTCAGATATTGAGAAAAAGAGAAAAAGAAAAAAAAGATATGAGAAAAGAGGAAAGAGAGAAAAGGCACCATTTTCCCATGGTAAATAAGAAGATTGCTGAGATGCTCGTTGTTTGCTTGCCTTGTCATTTTGATATGGGGATTCTTCCGTATCATCGGGCAAGGGGTACCCTGTTGGCGGTTCTCTATGATACACATGTACTTACAATGATAAGAACTTACCGGTAACTAAACTTGAGTAGCATGAGGAGCGGCCCTCGTATTCAAGGGACATGAGATTGCCAACTTATACTTTGTCAAGCATATACTCCATAGTTTGTTCACTTTCACCTTAATCACTTCAAGATGCCTATGATAGGGCAATGAGAGCTAAAAGCTAATAAGTACCATAATTTTTGGAAGCTCTTTATGAAACTTGAATCCCTACTTCCTTCTATGAAGGCCTTTCTTTTACTTTTATGTTGAGTCTCCACCTTCTATCTTTATGCACCAACTTTGAGAGCATAGTGGCCATTCTTAGTTCTATGTGCATTGTCCCAAAACTTCTTGATTGATTCATTATGTTGATACTGCTTGTATTTGAACTATTTGTATCTAGTCACCCTTATGAACTTTGAAAGTGTCCTATGCATTTATATTTGCTACTCTATGAGGGACAAGCTGAATGCCACTATGCTATGTTTTCTTTATGTGAAACAAACAAACGTCTTGCAAAGCATTGTTATTCATGAATATTTTGTTTGTGCCTTTTCATGTTGCAACATAGTTGCTTTGCTTTATTGTTAGAACTTTGTCTTTCATGTTATGATTGAAGTACTATGATCCTAGATTTGAATGTTTTACAAATACTTTGATCAAGTTTATGATGGTGCATGTCACCTAAAAAAATATTCTTTCTTTTTATCACTAACCTACTCGAGGACGAGCAAGAGTTAAGCTTGGGGATGTTGATACGTTGCTAACGTATCCATAAATTTTGATGTTCCATGCTTGTTTAGTATCTACTTTCTTATGTTTTGTCCACACTTTGGAGTACTTTCTATACACTTTCTTGGATTAACCTATTAACAAGAGCCACAGTGCCACTTGCCTGTTTTCTGCTATTTTGGTTCCAGGAAATTCAGAAAATGAATATTATCGGAATTGGACCGGACAAAAGTCAAAGTCGATATTTTACCGGAAGACTCACGGAGCCAGAAGACGAGACGGAGAGGGGCCACAGGGCGGCCACACCATGCGGTGGCGCGGGCTAGCCCTGGCCGCGCCACCAGGTGGTGTGGGCCCCCTGGCCGCCCACCGACCTTGCCTCTTCTCCTATAAGATGCCTCCCGATGCAAAAACCCTAAATCATCAAGCCTCCAACCACGAAATGTTCCATAGCGCCGCCGCCATCGAAGGAGAGATTCGAGGGACAGAAAGTCTCTGTTCCGGCACCCTGCCGGGACAGGGAAGTGCCCCCGGAGCCATCTCCATCGATCTCCACCACCGTCTCCATCACCATTGCTGATTCCCATGATGATGAGGGAGTAGTTCTTCCTCGAGGCTAAGGGTTCTACCGGTAGCTATGTGTTCATCTCTCTCTCTATGCATGATCATATTGTGATCATGAGCTTTGTAATCAAGTAGATCTACCTTGCTACTCAAGTGCTTTAATAGATCTCTGCTCTCCCCATGTGTGTGAAGTTGACAGTGTACACACCATGGTGGCACTTAGGCTAGATATTACAAATACTTGTTATGAGTTATATTTGGAGTTGGATGTCTTTATGAAATTGTGGTGTTTGTTGGAACCATCTAGTGCTCAAGGTGACAGTGTGGGGTTATCTAGATGCGGAAAGCGAACTTTGAGTAGTGCTGTTATAGCCCTACCAATGATTAGAGTGTCCAACCGGAGAGTAGTTCATAGTAGTATCATAAAGAGAAGATATTTATATGAGAGTGTTCACTAGTGAAAGTATGATCCCTAGGCCTTGTTTCTAAGCATTGATACACCGTTTGCAATTAGATCTGTTACATGTTTGCTTGCTTCCATCTTTATTTCAGTTTGCCTTTAGTCTCTTCCATGCCATTAAGCTATTTTCTGGCACCGTTACCACTTATAATTATTCATACCACTTGTATTTCACTATCTCTTCGCGAACTAGTGCACCTATACACCTCACAAGTGTATTGGGTGTGTTGAGGACACAAGAGACTTCTTGTATCTTGATTGCAGGGTTGCTTGAGAGGGGATACCCTTGACCACTTCCTCCCTGAGTTCGATAAACCTTGGGTGATCCACTTAAGGGAAAACTTGCTGCTGTTCTACAAACCTCTGCACTTGGAGGCCCAACAACTGTCTACAAGAATAGAAGTGCGTAGACATCACCTACCCATGTTTTTAAGAAAATACTCCATTATGTGGCATTTTATAAATTGATATGCCTGGAGCGCCGCCCTTTTATATTCTAAAAGAGATAAACAAAGACACACAAAATATTTCTAAGAAGACTAATACATAAGTTTTAGTACTAATAAAAGTTTAATGATATTTATGCTATAAATATATTTGTTGTAGTGGCAACACACTAAGTTTACGTTTATTTTATCTGAAGGTCATTTGTTCGAATTGCTTGTGTGGGTGTATATTTTGGGTTTACATTTTTTCTTCTAGCAACATCGCATTACAGAGAGGCTGACATCACGGACCCACCAGCATGCAGAGCCCCTCGAGTTTTTTTTGAGGGTGGGTTTGAAAAAAGTTTAAATACTTGTACAGAAAGGCTGGCATCGGGGACCCACCATATAGAACATACAAGGCTGCATCGGGGACCCACAAGTCAGAACATACTAGAGAGGCTGACATAAGGGCCCCAACAGTAAGACCATACATGGCTGCCACGGTGAAAACAACAGACGCGGCTGAAAAAAGTCCATCATACACACGTTGCACTTACTGAGAAGCTGACATGTCGGACCCGACATGCCCAAGATAGCCCTAAAATTAGCCTATCAGCCCCAAGCATAGCCCAAAACCTTCTAATTCGTCCTTTTTGTGGTCTTGTAGCCACTGACCATAACCCATTCAATTTAGGAGTGAGCCCATGTAATATCCCAGAGTTAGCCCAGAATCTTTTTAATTCAGCCTTTATGAGCACTTTTTGTACTCTAAGGCTGACATCTGGGACCCGAAAAAACAGTCCAACATACACACGTTTCTTTCAAAAAGAGGTTGTCATTTTGGACCCAACATAGACACGTTTCCTGCATAGAGGAGGTTGACATTTGGGACCCAGCAAGTTGTCAAGGTCAAAACAGCAGACACGGCCAAAAAAAGTCCATCATACGCATGTTTAATTACAGAGAGCCTGATATGTGGGTGCTGACTCGTATAATAACGAGCTCGTAGGGGAACCCCAAGAGGAAGGTATGATGAGCACAACAGTAAGTTTTCCCTCAGTTATGAAACCAAGGTTATCGAACCAGTAGGAGCAAGGAAACACCTCCAAGGTGTTGTTTCCAACTTGGAATCCTGCACAACACAACCACAGAACTTTGCCCCCAACTTACAGTGAGGTTGTCAATCTCACCGATTTTGCTGAAAACAAAGGATTAAACGTATTGTGTGGAAAAAAGTAAAAGCTTGCAGAAAGTAAACAGAAAACAGTAAACAATTGTAGATTGATGGTAAAAGAAAGGATCGGGGTCCATAGTTCACTAGTGGTGGTTCTCCTTAAGATAGATGACATGTTGGGTGAACAAATTATAGCGGGGCAATTGACAAACATCAAGAAAGCACACATGCATATACTAATCATCTTGACTCCTTTGAGATTCAATTGGGCATTACAACATTATACATAGACCTTAATCCAACTGCATCTATGACTAATAATCCACCTTCAGGTTATCATCCGAACCCCCTCCAATATTAAGTTGCAAGCAACAGATAATTGCATTACGCATTGCGAGTAAAGTAAACAATACGACTGTTCTATGAACAAAGGATTGTTGTTTTCTCCCTAGTAGCAACCACACATCTAGTACCTTAGAGATTTCTGTCACTTCCCTAGATTACTAGAGGCATGAACCCACTATCGAGCATAAATACTAACTCTTGGAGTTGCTAGCATCTACTTGGCCAAGATAGCTACTAACAACGGAAAGCATGCAAGATCACAAATAACAAAGACATGATAGAATCAATAATCAATCTGAAATAGCATCTCAATATCCATCGGATCCCCGCAAAACACAACATGTAGGATTACAAATAGATGATCTTGATCATGAACGAAGCTCACAAGATCTAAACATGATAGCACAAAGGAGAAGAACCAATCATCTAGCTACTACATGGACCCGTAGTCCAAGGATGAACTACTCACGCATCACACCGAAGGCTTGCATGGTGATGAAGAAGGCCTCCAGGGTGAATTCTCCCCTCAGGCAGGGTGCCAGTAAGAGCTTCAGATCCCTCCCGATCTAGGGAAGGAGATGACGGCGGCTATAGACTCTTTCGTGGAATTTTGATCGGGTCCTTAGGGTTTCTGTATCGGAGGCATCTTATAGTCGGAAGGGGAGGCTGAGGGGGTGCCCTAGGCGGCCACACCACCCCCTGGTGCGGCCAGGCCTGGCCTGCATAGCCAGGTGGTGTGGCGGCCCTCTGGCCCTTCTCCGTCTTGTATTCTGGCTCCGTGTCCCCCTCGGTGAAAAACTGACTTTGGCTTTTGTCCCGTCCAATTTCAAGAATATACATTTTCTAACTTTCCTGGAACCAAAAATAGTAGAAAACAGGCAACTGACACTCTGCATCTTGTTAATAGGTTAGTCCAAGAAAGTATATAAAAAGTACTCCAAAGTGTGGACAAAACATAAGAAAGTAGATAAATACCAAGCATGGAACATCAAAAATTATAGATACGTTAGCAACGTATCAACATCCCCAAGCTTAACTCCTGCTCGTCCTCGAGTAGGTAAGTGATAAAAAGAAAGAATAATTTTTTAGGTGACATGCACCATCATAAACTTGATCAAAGTATTTGTAAAACATTGAAAGCTAGGATCATAGTACTTCAACATAGCATGAAAGATAAAGTTCTAACAATAAGACAAAGCAACTATGTTGTAACATGAAAAGGTACAAACAAAAGATTCATGCATAACAATGCTTTGCAAGACGTTTGTTTGTTTCACATATAGAAAACATAGCATAGTGGCATTCAGCTTGTCCCTCATAGAGTAGCAAAACATAAATGCATAGTATACCTTCAAAGTTCATAAGGGTGACTAGATACAAATAGTTTAAGAACAAGCAATATCAAAGTTATGCATCAATCAACAAGTCTTGGGACAATGCACATTATTTTAAGAATGTCCACTATGCTCTCTCAATAGATGCATAAAGATAGAAGATGGATACTCAACATAAAAGTAAAAGAAAGGCCTTCATAGAAGGAAGCAGGGATTCAAGTCTCATAAAGAGCTTCCAAAAATTATGGTACTTATTAGCTTTCAGCTCTCATTTCCCCTATCATAAGCATCCTTAGGTGATTAAGGTTAAAGTGACACAACTAAGAGGATATGCTTGGCAAGTTATAAGCCAAAATCTCATGCCCCTTACTTACGAAGACCGAACCTCATGCTACTCAACTTTAGTCACAAGTAAGCTCTTGTCATTGTAAGTACATATGTATCATAGAGAACCGCCAACGGGGTACCCCTTGCACATGATACAAGAGCTATCCCATAATCAAAATGACAAGGCAAGCAGACAATGAGCATCTCAGCGATCTTTTTATTTGCTATTTGCATAGGTTTTTATTGAGGATGCTTCATAGAGTGCTCATTATGGTTATGCTACAAGTTTCCACCATGATTAGGCATGGCTTAGGCTAGCGGCCCAGGCGTTTCTCTAACACATATACCAACTCCATGATCTTACAAGTTCCACTTTTATTTCACAACGCTGGGATCCATAAGCAAAAGAATCATGATATCAACGGGGTACAATGTACAAGTGCAATGTTGAAAGCGTTCCCCATGATACATGGTTCTGCTAATTTCAACTTATAAAGCGCAAGCATATACGCAACAAAGATGGACACAATGGTTCATGTTTATTAAGTGCAAGAAAAGTAAAGTGTGCCATCAAGTTCGTGAGAGCTTTAATCACTAATTTTCACATAACAAGTTTAATTTGGAAGGTAGATAAAAACATGAATATACTTGGAATAGCAAATGCCAATAGGTAGGTATGGTGGAATCTTTGGAATAACTTGGTTTAATGGAGTTGGATGCATGAGTGGGACTCATACTTGGTTATGGAGGCTAGCAAAAGACTAGGAGCGACCAACTAAGAGAGCAATAATGGCCATAATCATGCAAAGCGACAAAAAAATCATTAATTAAAGCAAAAAGTGACATTACAAGTCAAAAACCAAAGGATCATAAAGGCTATGGTGACTTTGTGTAGTCATAACATGGTGTGATCATGCGCAAAGCCAACACAAATAAAGCATCAAAGGAGAATACCACAATACTATGCTTTAATATGCTGAAACAACGGATGATTCTTCCAAGGCACATTAAGCAATCTCAATTGTTTATAACATGTCATGCTACAGCAAATCACTAAGCATAAAGCCAAAACAATATCAAGTATGACATGACAAAGCATAGGCCACAATAAAAAACAAGCTCCTTTTACCACTTAAGCATGAACTTTCCTACTCTTTTCCAATCCAAGCCAAACTTATTTGAAAACTAATGTATGAAAGAGGGGGTCCAACCAATTTATTCAAGCAAACTAAGAAAACCAAGAAAACGAAAACCAAAACGAAAACGAAAAAGAAGACGCTCCAAGAACAACACAACTGTGCATGAAACAATAAAAATGAAGTGTTTGGAAGAAACCTGGGATTTTTATTGATGAAGAAGGAGATGCCTTGGGCATCCCCAAACTTTGACGCTTGTACTTCTTGGATATTTCTTTTGGTGACACGCGTGGCATCCCCAAGCTTGAGCTTTAGTCCATTCTTCATCTCATTACATCATTCCTTCCATACACCTGAATTTTTTCCTACATACAAAACTTCACACAATATTTATTAGCAACATTAGTGCACTCAAGATAATAAGTCTTTGGGTTCAGTTTCAACACCAATAAAACTTCTACTAAAACACGAGCTACTGTAGCACTTCCCTCAAAAAGCTCAATTCCCCAAAAGAACTCAAAAAGGAATCAACAAGAAGCAAATGCAAATAATGGTAGAAATCTGTCATAACAGACCAGCAAGTAAAAACCAATTTTATCGAACACCTTCCGTTGCTCAAATCAAAAAGTGTTGAACTAACCAAAGTTAGATAACAACCTGGGGCAGAAGCAAAAAAATTCACGCATCAAAACGACGTACATAGATTTTACAGGATTGTTTACGGTGAAGAACAAAAATATGTTTCGGGACAACAACTTTTCCAAGCATTACTTCTCTCTCATTAGAGGTTACTCTTGGCACAAAAAGCAAATAAAAAGGATAAGGAGTGGTTATTACAGAGGTAATAACTTCCAAGACTCAACTAAGACTTTTGGGTTATCTCCCAATAAATACTTTTCTTTAACGCCTTTAAGTTAGGCATAAGAAGCAAGAAAGGAATTAGGTGTTCTCAAATGAAGGAACATTAAAAGCAAATTTTGTTTTCATAGGAGAAACAAAATAGATCTTCTCTCTCTTCTTAGGGAAGTGTTCTATACCTTTCTTGAGTGGGAGTTGATACTTAATGGTGCCTTCTTTCATATCAATAATGACACCAACAGTTCTAAGAAAAGGTCTTCCCAAAGTAATAGGACAAGAAGCATTGCATTCAACATCCAAAACATAGAAATCAACAGGGACATAGGCATTGTTAACTGATACGTCCAAAACGTATCTACTTTCCCAAACACTTTTTCTATTGTTTTTCCTCTAAACTTGTGTGATTTTGATACAACTAACACGGACTGACGCTGTTTTCAGCAGAATTACCTTGGTGTCTAGTTTTTGTGTGCAGAAAATCAACTATCAGGAAAAATCCCGGAAAATATGCCAAAAATCCTATTTCACCAGAAGACTCACGAACCTAGAAGACAAGATGGAGTAGGGCCACGAGGGGCCCACACCACCTGGCCGCGCGGGCCAGGCCAGGCCGCGCCTGGGGGTGGTGTGGCCGCCTTGGCTGCCCCCTCGGCCTCCCTCTTCACCTATAAGTTGCCTCTTGACCTAAAAACCAAGGGGGGTTTCGACGTTTTTCCAGAAAGAGTTCTGCTCCGCTGCCACCACCAGATTCCACGATTTGAAACCAAAAACTCCGTTCTGACACCCTGCCGGGATGGGGAATTGGAGGAGATCATCACCATCATTGCCACCATCGCTTCTCCATCGACCATCCATGTTTCCCCCATCTATGAGTGAGTAATCCCTTGCTGTAGGCTATGGGGATGGTAGGGATTGGATGAGACCGTTCATGTAATGGCATCAGATTTTTAGGGCATGGTGCCTAGTATCTATTATTAGTGCTTTTTGACTTTGTTGCAACTTGTTATGCTTAATGCTTGTCACTAGGGCCCGAGTGGCATGATTTCAGATCTGAACATGTTATTGATTCATTATGATAGTATTGTTTATGGTCTTACCTTCAAGTTGTATACACATATTGTTTTCCGGAACCAAAGGCCCCGAAGTGATAGCAATCGGGATAACCGGGGGGAATGGCTTTGATTTGAGGATCACATGTGTTCACGGAGTGTTAATGCTTTGCTCCGGTGCTCTATTAAAAGGATCACCTTAATTTCCAGTAGTTCCCTTGAGGCCCCGCTACAAACAGGCTGGCAGGACAAAAGATGTTGTGCAAGTTCTCATTGCGAGCACATATGACTATATATGGAACACATGCCTAAGATTATTTAGTACTTGGATGCTTTATCTTATTTATCTGCAAATGCCCTATGTCTTGATTGCCATATGAATTGTCTTGTCCATGCAACGCCCGTCCACCCATCCCTATGCCTACCGCACTCGAATCCTACTGTTTACTACTATTGTTACTGCTGTCTTTATTTTACTACTACTTCTACTTTACTATTCCTACTACAAAACTGTTACCACTGATAAACTACTGTGAGCAAGATTGTTTCCAGGTGCAGCTGAATTGACAACTCAGTTGTTAAGGCTTATAAATATTCTTTGGCTCCCCTTGTGTCGAATCAATAAATTGGATTTCACTTCCCTCGAAAATACTGCGATACACCCCCTATACTTGTGGGTCATTAATAACCATAATAAGAACATCATTAATACTCCCCATGAGTTTATTTTTAGCATTATCATCAAGTGGGACATTTAAATGACAATCTTCCAATGGGGGGAAATCAAGCATATCATAAATATTTCTAGGCATAATAGAAACACTACTGTCAAGATCACATAAAGCTTTGAAATCAAAATCATTCACTTTCATATTAATGATGGGTTCCCAACCATCTTCTAATTTCATAGGAATAAAAGCTTTATGTTTCATCTTTTCTTCTTTAATTTTTATGAGAGCATCAGTAATGTGTTTTGTAAAGGTCGTATTCATAGCACTAACATTAGGACTTTTTAGCAAGATTTTGTAGGAACATAATAACTTCAGAGATGTTGCAACTATCAAGATCAAAATTATAATTATCATCTAAAGTAGTAGAGCTATTGTTTCCCATGTTTTGAAGAATTTTAGCATTTCTATTAGAAAAGGTTCCATTGGGTGTATTAGCTTCAACATTAGTGGTAGTGACGGTAGAAACACTAATATTTCTAGCAATTTCATCTTCTCTTTCCCACTTAGCATGCAATTAAGCTAATAGTCTAACATTTTCATCAATTCTAACTTGTATGGCATTAGTAGCAGCAAAGGGATTCTCAATAGTTTCAGGTTTAGCATCCATTTTATTAAAAGAGGATTGTGCTTCAGCCAATGATGCTATATTTCTTTCAGCATTAGAGAGTTTTTCCTCAATAGTTTTACTGAAAGCAGTTTGTTTACTAATAAAATCTTTAAGCATAACTTCAAGTTCAGAGGGTGCACTCCTATTATTGTTGCAGGAATTTCCATAAGCATTACTCTTATTGGGAGGATAAGGCCTATAATTATTATTACCAAAATTATTCCTATAGGCATTGTTGCTAAAATTATTATTTCTTATGAAGTTCACATCAACTTGCTCTTCTTGAGCAACCAAAGAGGCTAAGGGAACATGATTTGGATCAATATGAGCTTTCCCATTAACAAGCATAAACATAATAATATCAATTTTATCACTCAAGGAGGAGGTTTCTTCAACAGAATTTACCTTCTTACCTTGTGGAGCTCTATCAGTATGCCATTCAGAATAGTTAACCATCATATTATCTAGAACCTTTGTTGCAGCACCCAAAGTGATGGTCATAAAGGTACCTCCAGCAGCAGAATCCAATAGGTTTCTTGAAGAATAATTCAATCATGCATAAAAAGTTTGGATAATCATCCAAGCAGTCAGTCCATGAGTGGGACAATTCTTTACCAAAGATTTCATTCTTTCCCAAGCTTGAGCAACATGTTCATTATCAGATTGTTTAAATTTCATTATTTCACTTCTCATAGATATAATCTTAGCAGGAGGATAGTATTTTCTAATGAAAGCATCTTTGCATTTAGTCCAAGAATCAGTACTATTTGTAGTTAGGGATTGCAACCATTCTTTAGCTTTTCCTCTCAAAGAGAAATGAAACAATTTCAACAAAGTTCAACAAAGTTATTTAGATGAGTAGCAGCATCTTTAGTACCAATACCAGAAAATTGTTCTCTCATAACAAGATTGAGTAAAGCAGGTTTAATTTCAAAGAAAGTAGCTTCGGGAACAAGTGGAGCAATATGTGTGCACATGAAATCATTGTTGTTGGTGCTAGTGAAGTCACACAACTTAGTGTTTTCAAGAGTAGGCATTTTTTGTGTTTTTAATAAAGAAAGCAAACTAGTACAACTAATTTTTTTGTGTTTTTGATAAAGAAACAAGCAAACAAAATAGAAAATAAACTAAGAAAAACAAAAACAACAAAGTGAAGAGATTGGTTATGAGGGACACCCCTTGTGCAAATGTCCTTGTCTCCCCGGCAACGGCGCCAGAAAAAGTACTTGCTGACTCGTGTAATAACGAGCTCGTTGGGGAACCCCAAGAGGAAGGTATGATGAGCACAACAGTAAGTTTTCCCTCAGTTATGAAACCAAGGTTATTGAACCAGTAGGAGCAAGGAAACACCCCCAAGGTGTTGTTTCCAACTTGGAATCCTGCACAACACAACCACAGAACTTTGCCCCCAACTTATAGTGAGGTTGTCAATCTCACTGGTTTTGCTGAAAACAAAGGATTAAACGTATTGTGTGGAAAAAAGTAAAGCTTGCATAAAGTAAACAGAAAATAGTAAACAGTTGTAGATTGATGGTAAAAGAAAGGACTGGGGTCCATAGTTCACTAGTGGTGGTTCTCCTTAAGATAGATGACATGTTGGGTGAACAAATTATAGCGGGGCAATTGACAAATACCGATAAAGCACACATGCATATACTAATCATCTTGACTCCTTTGAGATTCGATTGGGCATTACAACATTATAGATAGACCTTAATCCAACCGCATCTATGACTAATAATCCACCTTCAGGTTATCATCCGAACCCCCTCCAGTATTAAGTTACAAGCAACAGATAATTGCATTACGCATTGCGTGTAGAGTAAACAATACGACTGTTCTATGAACAAAGGATTGTTGTTTTCTCCCTAGTAGCAACAACACATCTAGTACCTTAGAGATTTCTGTCACTTTCCTAGATTACTAGAGGCATGAACCCACTATCGAGCATAAATACTAACTCTTGGAGTTGCTAGCGTCTACTTGGCCAAGATAGATACTAACAACGGAAAGCATGCAAGATCACAAATAACAAAGACATGATAGAATCAATAATCAATCTGAAATAGCATCTCAATATCCATCAGATCCTCGCAAAACACAACATGTAGGATTACAAATAGATGATCTTGATCATGAACGGAGCTCACAAGATCTAAACATGATAGCACAAAGGAGAAGAACAAATCATCTAGCTACTACATGGACCCGTAGTCCAAGGATGAACTACTCACGCATCACACCGAAGGCTTGCATGGTGATGAAGAAGGCCTCCAGGGTGAATTCTGTAGGGGTTCGTAGCATGGAAAACAAAAATTTTCTATCGCATACAAACAAACAAGCCAAGATCTATCTACTAGATTGTAGCAACGAGTCGATGGAATAACTCACCCTCGAAGATTCCAAAGTGTTTAACGAGAGCAGATTCTCGTGGGTGATGTAGTCGTACTCTTTCCGATCTCAAGATCGCGTAGACGATCCTTCCGGCGCCGCGTTCCCGCAGCGCTCCCGCAGTCGGTCACACGTTCGGTACTCGACGAAGACCTTCCTCTCCCTTGTTCCAGCAGGCAGCGGAGGTTGTAGCACTCTCCTCGCGATTCCGGCAGCACAACGGCGTGGTACCGGAGGTAGAGGGGAGATCCCGCAGGGCTTCGCCTTAAGCCGGTGCGAGTATGGTGGAGCTTATGAGAGAGGCTATTAGTGGTCTAGTAATTAGACACACCAATTAGAGGGCTCTAAACCAATTAGAAGGCTCTAAACCGAAACAGCTCTAAACCGGGGTCTAGGTCTAGTTTCTAGTTTAGAGGATAGGAACTTGTGTGTGTTGGGAGGGGAGCCCTGCCCCTCCCTTTATAGGTGGGAGGGCTGGCTGCGCCATGGGGAGGAGAGTCCCTCCCCAAGTCGGCTTGGTGGGGCGCCGGCCAAGGGAGGAGTCCTCCCCCAATTCGGCCTCCACCAATCCTCCTCTTTTCCCACTTCCCAAAATTGGCAGTTTGACTTTCAAATTAGCCGTTTGACTTTTCCAATTTAGGAATTTAAATAAACCCTTTATTTTGGACAGCGAGAACACTTAGTACATGATGCAATCATTCCATCTTGCAATGACACATTCATGTACCCCTTCCCCCCCGGAGTGCCGGACATTCCGGGACCTTCTAGAATGTTCCCGATGAAAACACCGGAATCATTCCCGAACTCCGAAACGGGACTTTCCTTATATGAATCTTATTCTCCGGACCATTCCGGATCACCTCGTGATATCCCGGATCCCATCCGAGACTCCGAACAACATTCGGTCTCTTTCTCATAATACCATAACTACTCAAACAACGTCGAATCCTTAAGTGTGTCTCCCTACGGTTCGTGAATTATGCGGACATGATCGAGACACTTCTCCGAACAATAACCAATAGAGGAATCTGGAAATTCATATGGCTCCCACATATTTCTACGATTACTTTGCGATCGAATGAACCACTTACATACGATACCAATTTCCCTTTGTCTCACGATATGTTACTTATCCGAGGTCATGATCGTCGGTATCTCTGCATACCTAGTTCAACCTCGTTACTGATAAGTACTCTTTTCTCGTTCCCGTGATATGTGATCCCTTGTGACCAAGTCACATGCTTGCAAGCTAATTGGATGACATTTCACCGAGAGGGCCCAGAGAATATCTATCCGTCATGTGGATGGACAAATCCCACTCTTGATCCATGTGTTTCAACCAATACTTTCCGAACACCCAATGCCACTTTTATAGCCACCCTGTTACGGTGTGGTGTTTGATGACATCAAAGCATCCATCCAGTAAAGGCAATATGCATGATCTCATGGTCGAAGGAATTAGGTTACTATGTATCAGAAAGCATATAGCAATTGAACTATTGAAATGACTTGATCTTTATGCTACGCTTGTCTATAGGAGTATGTCCATCATATCATTCTCCTAACGATATGATCTTGTTGTTGATAACATCTCAATGTTCATGACAAAGAAACCACATCATCAATCAACCAACAAGCTAGTGAAGTATAGAGGCCATACTAGGGACTTCAAATTAAGTTTACAAATCACACAAGTATTAATGGTTTCCTTGTTAATACTATTATAGCATGAATGTAAACATTTATCATAAACACAAAGATATATAATAATAACTACATTTATTATTACCTCTAGGGCATATCTCCAACAGTCTCCCACTTGCACTAGAGTCATCTAATCTAGATTACATGGTAATATACCGAACACCCATGGCAGTTTGGTGTTGGTCATGTTTTGCCCTCGGGAGAGGTTTAGTCAACGGATCCGCCACATTCAGATCTGTGTGTACTTTGCAAATCTTTATATCCCCATCCTGGATATGTTCTCGAATAGCGTGGAAACGCAGCTTGATATGCTTCAGCTTCTTGTGTGACCTTGGTTCTTGCGCATTGGCTATGGCGCCCATGTTATCACAGTAGATAGACATTGGGTCCAGCGCACTTGGAACCACACCCAGCTCTGTAATGAACTCTTTCATCCATATCGCTTCTTGTGAAGCCTCCGAAGCAGCCATGTATTCCGATTCAGTTGAAGATCTTGCCACAACGCTTTGCTTTGCACTCCTCCAGCTAACTGCTGCACCATTCAAAATAAATACGTATCCAGATTGTGATTTAGAATCATCCGGATCGGTGTTCCAACTAGCATCGGTGTAACCATTAACAACGAGCTGTTCATCACCTCCATAAGAAAGAACCATATCCTTAGTTCTTCTCAAGTACTTAAGGATGTTTTTGACCGCTGTCCAATGATCCACTCCTGGATCACTTTGATATCTGCTAGTTAGACTAACAGCATATGCGATGTCGGGTCTAGTACATAGCATGGCATACATTAGAGATCCTATGGCTGAGGCATAGGGAGTCTTACTCATCTTTTCTCTATCTTCTGCCGATGTCGGACTTTGAGTTTTACTCAAGGTCGTATTGGGCAACATGGGCAAGAACCCTTTCTTGCTATCTTCCATTCCAAACCTCTTTAGAATTTTGTCCAAATATGTACTTTGTGACAGTGATATTTGGCGTTTCGATCTATCTCTATAAATCTTTATGCCTAATATGTAAGCTGCTTCGCCAAGATCCTTCATTGAAAAACTATTATTCAAATATTCCTTGACACTATTAAGAAGGTCTACATCATTCCCAATCAACAATATGTCATCCACATACAGTATTAAGAATGCTACAGAGCTCCCACTCACTTTCTTGTAAATACAAGCTTCTCCATAAGTTTGTATAAAACCAAAACTTTTGATTACCTTATCAAAACGTTGATTCCAACTTCGGGATGCTTGCTTCAATCCATAGATGGACCGTTGAAGCTTGCATACCTTGTTAGCATCTTTAGGATCGACAAAACCTTTGGGTTGTATCATATACAACTCTTCATCAATGTTTCCATTGAGGAATGCTGTTTTGACATCCATCTGCCATATCTCATAATCATAATATGCAGCGATTGCTAACATAATCCTCACAGACTTTAGCTTCGCTACCGGTGAGAAAGTCTCATCGTAGTCAACTCCTTGAATTTGTCGAAACCCTTTTGCGACAAGTCGAGCTTTATAGACAGTAACATTACCATCAGCATCTGTTTTCTTCTTGAAAATCCATTTGTTCTCGACAGCCTTCCGGCCATCCGGTAAGTCCACCAAAGTCCATACTTGGTTTTCGTACATGGATCCAATCTCGGATTTCATGGCTTCTTGCCATTTATTGGAATCTGGGCTCATCATCGCTTCCTCATATGTCTCGGGGTCATCGGTGTTGTCCACCACCATGACATTCATAACGGAATCATACCAATCTGGAGTGGTACGAGTTCTCGTTGACCTCCGAGGCTCTGTAGTAACTTCAACCGAAGTTTCATGATCACCATCATTAGCTTCCTCTCTTATTGGTGCAGGCACCACAGGAACTTCTTCCGGTGCTGCGCTACTCGCAATTTCGAGAGAAGGTTCGACAACCTCGTCGAGTTCTACTTTCCTTCCAGTCACTTCTTTCGAGAGAAATTCCTTCTCTAGAAAGGATCCATCCTTAGCAACGAAGATTTTGCCTTCGGATCTATGATAGAAGGTATACCCAACAGTTTCCTTCGGGTATCCTATGAAGACGCATTTTTCCGCTTTGGGTTCAAGCTTGTCCGGCTGTAACTTCTTTACATAGGCTTCGCATCCCCAAACTTTAAGGAACGACAATTTAGGTTTCTTCCCAAACCATAATTCATACGGTGTCGTTTCAACGGATTTAGACGGTGCCCTATTTAAAGTGAATGCGGCTGTTTCTAATGCATAACCCCAAAATGATAGTGGCAAATCTGTAAGTGACATCATAGAACGAACCATATCTAAGAGAGTTCGATTACGACGTTCAGACACACCATTACGCTGTGGTGTTCCCGGCGGTGTCAACTGCGAAAGTATTCCACATTTCTTCAAATGCTCGCCAAACTCGTAACTTAGATATTCACCTCCACGATCAGATCGTAGAAATTTAATCTTCTTGTTACGTTGATTCTCTACCTCACTTTGAAACTCCTTAAACTTCTCGAAAGTTTCGGACTTATGTTTCATAAAATAGATATACCCATATCTACTCAAGTCATCCGTGAAGGTAAGAACATAACGATAACCACTGCGCGATGCTACACTCATTGGACCACACACATCGGTATGTATGATTTCCAATAAGTCTGTAGCTCGCTCCATCATACCAGAAAATGGAGTCTTAGTCATTTTACCCATCAGACATGCTTCGCATCTTTCAAGTGATTCAAAATCAAGTGATTCAAGAAGTCCATCGGAATGGAGTTTCTTCATACGCTTCACTCCAATGTGACCAAGACGACAGTGCCACATATAGGTCAAATTATCGCTTGATTTCAAACGTTTAGCCTCAATGTTATTAATATGTGTATTTCTACTATCGAGATTCAATATGAATAGACCATCTATCAAAGGTGCATGTGCATAAAACATATTACTCATATAAATCGAACAACCATTATTCTCGGATTTAAACAAGTAACCGTCTCGCAATAAACAAGATCCCGATATAATGTTCATGCTCAACGCAGGCACCAAATAACAATTATTTAAGTATAAAACTAATCCCGATGGTAGATGAAGAGGTAGTGTGCCGACCGCGATCACATCAACCTTTGATCCGTTTCCCACGCGCATCGTCACCTCGTTCTTCACTAGCTTCCGTTTATTCTGCAGCTCCTGTTTCGAGTTACAAATATGAGCAACCGAACCAGTATCAAATACCCAGGCACTACTACGAGTACTAGTGAGATACACATCAATAACATGTATATCAGATATACCTTTCTTCTTGATGTTGCCGTTCTTCAAATCCGCCAAGTACCTTGGGCAATTCCGCTTCCAGTGACCTTCTCCCTTGCAGTAAAAGCACTCAGTATCAGGCTTGGGTCCAGCCTTGGTCCTCTTCGTCGGCGTGGTAACTTTCTTACCACCCTTCTTGAAGTGTCCCTTCTGCTTAGACTTGCCTTTCTTGAATTTGGTGGTCTTATTGACCATCAACACTTGGTGCTCTTTCTTGATCTCCACTTCTGCAGATTTTAACATAGCAAATAGTTCTGGCAACTCTTTGTTCATGTTCTGCATGTTGTAGTTCATCACAAAGTTCTTGTAACTTGGTGGTAGTGATTGGAGGATGCGGTAAACTCCCAAAGTATTAGGAATCACTATACCCAAACTTTGAAGTTTATTTGCGTGCCCAGACATTTTAAGCACATGCTCACTGACGGAGCTACCCTCTTCCATCTTGCAGTTAAAGAACTTTTCAGAAGCTTCATAACTTTCAATTGCCGCATGAGTCTCAAAGATTAATTTGAGATCCTCGACAATATCATATGGATCTGACTCTTCAAACCTTTTCTGAAGCTCCGATTCTAAACCATACAAGATAGCACACTGAACTATGGAGTACTGATTCTTCCGAGCGAGGTAAACATTCTTTACTTCATCGGTAGCATCAGCTGCAGGTGGGTCACCTAGCGGTGCATCCAGCACATAGGTCAAATTACCAGCTGTGAGGACAATCCTCAAATTGCGGAACCAATCCGCGAAGTTGCTTCCATTGTTTTTCAACTTTTCTTTCTCTAGGAACGCATTAAAATTGATGGTAGGGGCTGCCATTGATCTACAACATATTTGCAATAGTTTAGACTAAGTTTATGACAAATTGAGTTCAAATTAATTAATGAAATTAAACTAGGTGAACTCCCACTCAAAACAACATCCCTCACATTGTTTTAGTGATCACACGAACCAAATCCACTACATCAACACCGATCATCACGAGAGCTGATATAGTTTTAATGGCGAACAATCATCATGTTCATCATATCTACTATATGATTCATGCTTTGCCTTTCGGCGATCCGTGTTCCTGAGGCCATGTCTGTACATGCTAGGCTCGTCAAGATCAAACCTTAGCTTCCGCATAAGCAAATCTGGCTTGCTTACGTTGTAGTCACCCGCGGAATCAAAGACACCCGATCATCACGTGGTGCTTCGAAGCAGCAAGCTTTGGCAACGGTGCATACTAAGGGTGAACACTTTTAGAACTTGAAATTTATGTGCATGAGGGATCATCTTATAATGCTACCGTCGTCTACTAAGCAATACAAGATGCATAAAGGATTAACATCACATGCAATTCATAATATGTGATATGATATGGCCTTTCTTCTTTGTGCTTCCGATCTCCATCTTCAAGCACGAATATGATCTCCATCATCACCGGCATAGCATCAAGGTCAATGACGCTTCTTCATGGTTGTCGTCCACCAGCTTCAACTATTACAACTATTTTGAATAGACACGCAGGTCTTAACAGAAATTAAAGACAACCATATGGCTCCTGCCGGTTGCCAACTTACAATAAGGAACATTGCATACATCAAATATAATCACAATCATGGCCATATCACATCACTGCACACCCCTGCAAAACAAAGTTAGACGCTTCTACTTTCTTTGCATATTTTACGTGGTTTGGGGCTTTCCATAAGTGTCGTTCTAACTTACGAACAAGAACCACAACATTGATACTAGCATTGTTGATCACCCGTTGTAAATTGGATCTTTACTATGCTAGGAGAAACAGGCACCCGCAAAGCCACTTATGCAAAACGAGTTGCATGTCAAGCGTGGAGCAAGTCTCATGAACGATGTCATGTAAGGTTAGCCCGGGCCGCTTCATCCCAACATACCGCAAGATGCAAAGTACACAAAAAGCAATCTACAATAAAAGCATCAACGCCCACAATGACCATTGTGTTCTACTCGTGCAACAGATCTACATATAGACACGGCTCTGATACCACTGTAGGGGTTCGTAGCATGGAAAACAAAAATTTTCTATCGCATACAAACAAACAAGCCAAGATCTATCTACTAGATTGTAGCAACGAGTCGATGGAATAACTCACCCTCGAAGATTCCAAAGTGTTTAACGAGAGCAGATTCTCGTGGGTGATGTAGTCGTACTCTTTCCGATCTCAAGATCGCGTAGACGATCCTTCCGGCGCCGCGTTCCCGCAGCGCTCCCGCAGTCGGTCACACGTTCGGTACTCGACGAAGACCTTCCTCTCCCTTGTTCCAGCAGGCAGCGGAGGTTGTAGCACTCTCCTCGCGATTCCGGCAGCACAACGGCGTGGTACCGGAGGTAGAGGGGAGATCCCGCAGGGCTTCGCCTTAAGCCGGTGCGAGTATGGTGGAGCTTATGAGAGAGGCTATTAGTGGTCTAGTAATTAGACACACCAATTAGAGGGCTCTAAACCAATTAGAAGGCTCTAAACCGAAACAGCTCTAAACCGGGGTCTAGGTCTAGTTTCTAGTTTAGAGGATAGGAACTTGTGTGTGTTGGGAGGGGAGCCCTGCCCCTCCCTTTATAGGTGGGAGGGCTGGCTGCGCCATGGGGAGGAGAGTCCCTCCCCAAGTCGGCTTGGTGGGGCGCCGGCCAAGGGAGGAGTCCTCCCCCAATTCGGCCTCCACCAATCCTCCTCTTTTCCCACTTCCCAAAATTGGCAGTTTGACTTTCAAATTAGCCGTTTGACTTTTCCAATTTAGGAATTTAAATAAACCCTTTATTTTGGACAGCGAGAACACTTAGTACATGATGCAATCATTCCATCTTGCAATGACACATTCATGTACCCCTTCCCCCCCGGAGTGCCGGACATTCCGGGACCTTCTAGAATGTTCCCGATGAAAACACCGGAATCATTCCCGAACTCCGAAACGGGACTTTCCTTATATGAATCTTATTCTCCGGACCATTCCGGATCACCTCGTGATATCCCGGATCCCATCCGAGACTCCGAACAACATTCGGTCTCTTTCTCATAATACCATAACTACTCAAACAACGTCGAATCCTTAAGTGTGTCTCCCTACGGTTCGTGAATTATGCGGACATGATCGAGACACTTCTCCGAACAATAACCAATAGAGGAATCTGGAAATTCATATGGCTCCCACATATTTCTACGATTACTTTGCGATCGAATGAACCACTTACATACGATACCAATTTCCCTTTGTCTCACGATATGTTACTTATCCGAGGTCATGATCGTCGGTATCTCTGCATACCTAGTTCAACCTCGTTACTGATAAGTACTCTTTTCTCGTTCCCGTGATATGTGATCCCTTGTGACCAAGTCACATGCTTGCAAGCTAATTGGATGACATTTCACCGAGAGGGCCCAGAGAATATCTATCCGTCATGTGGATGGACAAATCCCACTCTTGATCCATGTGTTTCAACCAATACTTTCCGAACACCCAATGCCACTTTTATAGCCACCCTGTTACGGTGTGGTGTTTGATGACATCAAAGCATCCATCCAGTAAAGGCAATATGCATGATCTCATGGTCGAAGGAATTAGGTTACTATGTATCAGAAAGCATATAGCAATTGAACTATTGAAATGACTTGATCTTTATGCTACGCTTGTCTATAGGAGTATGTCCATCATATCATTCTCCTAACGATATGATCTTGTTGTTGATAACATCTCAATGTTCATGACAAAGAAACCACATCATCAATCAACCAACAAGCTAGTGAAGTATAGAGGCCATACTAGGGACTTCAAATTAAGTTTACAAATCACACAAGTATTAATGGTTTCCTTGTTAATACTATTATAGCATGAATGTAAACATTTATCATAAACACAAAGATATATAATAATAACTACATTTATTATTACCTCTAGGGCATATCTCCAACAGTTCCCCTCCGGCAGGGTGCCAGGAAGAGCTTCAGATCCCTCCCGATCTAGGGATGGAGATGGCAGTGGCTATAGATTCTTTCGTGGAATTTTGATCAGGTCCTTAGGGTTGCTGTATCGGAGGCATCTTATAGTTGGAAGGGGAGGCTGAGGGGGTGCCCTAGGCGGCCACACCAACCCCTGGCGCGGCCAGGTTTGGCCTGCACAGCCAGGTGGTGTGGCGGCCCTCTGGCCCCTCTCCGTCTCGTATTCTGGATCCGTGTCCCCCTCGGTGAAAAACTGACTTTGGCTTTTGTCCCATCCAATTTCGAGAATATACATTTTCTTACTTTCCTGGAACCAAAAATAGTAGAAAACAGGCAACTGGCACTATGGCATCTTATTAATAGGTTAGTCCAACAAAGTATATAAAAAGTACTCCAAAGTGTGGACAAAACATAAGAAAGTAGATAAAAACCAAGCATGGAACATCAAAAATTATAGATACGTTAGCAACGTATCAACATCCTCAAGCTTAACTCCCGCTCGTCCTCGAGTAGGTAAGTGATAAAAAGAAAGAATAATTTTTTAGGTGACATGCACCATCATAAACTTGATCAAAGTATTTGTAAAACATTGAAAGCTGGGATCATAGTACTTAAACATAGCATGAAAGATAAAGTTCTAACAATAAGACAAAGCAACTATGTTGTAACATGAAACAATAAAAGATTCATGAATAACAATGCTTTGCAAGACGTTTGTTTGTTTCACATATAGAAAACATAGCATAGTGGCATTCAGCTTGTCCCTCATAGAGTAGCAAAACATAAATGCATAGGACACCTTCAAAGTTCATAAGGGTGACTAGATACAAATAGTTTAAGAACAAGCAATATCAAAGTTATGCATCAATCAACAAGTCTTGGGACAATGCACATTATTTTAAGAATGTCCACTTTGCTCTCTCAATAGGTGCATAAAGATAGAAGATGGATACTCAACATAAAAGTAAAAGAAAGGCCTTCATAGAAGGAAGCGGGGATTCAAGTCTCATAAAGAGCTTCCAAAAATTATGGTACTTATTAGCTTTCAGCTCTCATTGCCCCTATCATAAGCATCCTTAGGTGATTAAGGTTAAAGTGACACAACTTAGAGGATATGCTTGGCAAGTTATAAGCCAAAATCTCATGCCCCTTACTTACGAAGACCGAACCTCATGCTACTCAACTTTAGTCACAAGTAAGCTCTTGTCATTGTAAGTACATATGTATCATAGAGAACCGCCAACGGGGTACCCCTTGCACATGATACAGGAGCTATCCCATAATCAAAATGACAAGGCAAGCAGACAATGAGCATCTCAGCAATCTTATTATTTGCTATTTGCATAGGTTTTTATTGAGGATGCTTCATAGAGTGCTCATTATGGTTATGCTACAAGTTTCCACCATGATTAGGCATGGCTTAGGCTAGCGGCCCAGGCGTTTCTCTAACACACATACTAACTTCATGATCTTACAAGTTCCACTTTTATTTCACACCGTCGGGATCCATAAGCAAAAGAATCATGATATCAACGGGTACAATGTACAAGTGCAATGTTGAAAGCGTTCCCCATGATACATGGTTCTGCTAATTTGAACTTATAAAGCGCAAGCATATATGCAACAAAGATGGACACAATGGTTCATGTTTATTAAGTGCAAGAAAAGTAAAGTGTGCCATCAAGTTCGTGAGAGCTTTAATCACTAATTTTCACATAACAAGTTTAATTTGGAAGGTAGATAAAAACATGAATATACTTGGAATAGCAAATGCTAATAGGTAGGTATGGTGGAATCTTTGGAATAACTTGGTTTAATGGAGTTGGATGCATGAGTGGGACTCATACTTGGTTATGGAGGCTAGCAAAAGACTAGGAGCGACCAACTAAGAGAGCAATAATGGCCATAATCATGCAAAGCGACAAAAAATCATTAATTAAAGCATAAAGTGATATTACAAGTCAAAAACCAAAGGATCATAAAGGCTATGGTAACTTTGTATAGTCATAACATGGTGTGATCATGCGCAACGCCAACACAAATAAAGCATCAAAGGAGAATACCACAATACTATGCTTTAATATGCTAAAACAACACATGATTCTTCTAAGGCACATTAAGCAATCTCAATTGTTTATAACATGTCATGCTACAGCAAAAATCACTAAGCATAAAGCCAAAACAATATCAAGCATGACATGACAAAGCATAGGCCACAATAAAAAACAAGCTCCTTTTACCACTTAAGCATGAACTTTCCTACTCTTTTCCAATCCAAGCCAAACTTATTTGAAAACTAATGTATGAAAGAGGGGGTCCAACCAATTTATTCAAGCAAACTAAGAAAATCAAGCAAACGAAAACAAAAACGAAAATGAAAAAGAAGACGCTCCAAGAACAACACAACTATGCATGAAACAATAAAAATGAAGTGTTTGGAAGAAACCTGGGATTTTTATTGATGAAGAAGGAGATGCCTTGGGCATCCCCAAACTTTGACGCTTGTACTTCTTGGATATTTCTTTTGGTGACACGTGTGGCATCCCCAAGCTTGAGCTTTAGTCCATTCTTCATCTCATTACATCATTCCTTCCATACACCTGAAATTTTTCCTACATACAAAACTTCACACAATCTTTATTAGCAACATTAGTGCACTCAAGATAATAAGTCTTTGGGTTCAGTTTCAACACCAATAAAACTTCTATAAAACATGAGCTACTATAGAACTTCCCTCAAAAAGCTTAATTCCCCAAAAGAACTCAAAAAGGAATCAACAAGAAGCAAATGCAAATAATGGCAGAATTTTGTCATAACAAACCAGCAAGTAAAAACCAATTTTATCGAACACCTTCCGTTGCTCAAATCGAAAAGTGTTGAACTAACCAGAGTTAGATAACAACCTGGGGCAGAAGCACAAAAATTCATGCCTCAAAACGACGTACATAGATTTTACAGGATTGTTTACGGTGAAGAACAAAAATATGTTTTGGGACAACAACTTTTCCAAGCATTACTTCTCTCTCATTAGAGGTTACTCTTGGCACAAAAGCAAATAAAAAGGATAAGGAGCGGTTATTACAGAGGTAATAACTTCCAAGATTCAACTAAGACTTTTGGGTTATCTCCCAATAAATACTTTTCTTTAACGCCTTTAAGTTAGGCATAAGAAGCAAGAAAGGAATCAGGTGTTCTCAAATGAAGGAGCATTCAAAGCAAATTTTGTTTTCATAGGAGAAACAAAATAGATCTTCTCTCTCTTCTTAGGGAAGTGTTCTATACCTTTCTTGAGTGGGAGTTGATACTTAATGGTGCCTTCTTTCATATCAATAATGACACCAACAGTTCTAAGAAAAGGTCTTCCCAAAGTAATAGGACAAGAAGCATTGCATTCAACATCCAAAACATAGAAATCAACAGGGACATAGGCATTGTTAACTGATACGTCCAAAATGTATCTACTTTCCCGAACACTTTTTCTATTGTTTTTCCTCTAAACTTGTGTGATTTGGATACAACTAACACGGACTGACGCTGTTTTCAGCAGAATTACCTTGGTGTCTAGTTTTTGTGCAGAAAATCAACTATCAGGAAAAATCCCGGAAAATATGCCAAAAATCCTATTTCACCAGAAGACTCACGGAGCCAGAAGACAAGACGGAGTAGGGCCACGAGGGGACCACACCACATGGCCGCGCGGGCCAGGCCAGGCCGCGCCTGGGGTTGGTGTGGCCGCCTTGGCTGCCCCCTCGGCCTCCCTCTTCACCTATAAGTTGCCTCTTGACCTAAAAACCAAGGGGGGTTTCGATGTTTTTCCAGAAAGAGTTCTGCTCCGCCGCCACCACCAGATTCCATGATTTAGAACCAGAAACTCCGTTCTGGCACCCCTACCGGGATGGGGAATTGGAGGAGATCATCGCCATCATTGCCACCATCGCTTCTCCATCGACCATCCATGTTTGCACCTTCTATGAGTGAGTAATCCCTTGCTCTAGGCTATGGGGATGGTAGGGATTGGATGAGACCGTTCATGTAATGGCATCAGATTGTTAGGGCATGGTGCCTAGTATCTATTATTAGTGCTTTTTGACTTTGTTGCAACTTGTTATGCTTAATGCTTGTCACTAGGGCCCGAGTGGCATGATTTCAGATCTGAACATGTTATTGATTCATTATGATAGTATTGTTTATGGTCTTACCTGCAAGTTGTATACACATATTGTTTTCCGGAACCAAAGGCCCCGAAGTGATAGCAATCGGGATAACCGGAGGGAATGGCTTTGATGTGAGGATCACGTGTGTTCATGGAGTGTTAATGCTTTGCTCCGGTGCTCTATTAAAAGGAGCACCTTAATTGCCAGTAGTTCCCTTGAGGCCTCGCTACAAATAGGCTGGCAGGACAAAAGATGTTGTGCAAGTTCTCATTGCGAGC
This sequence comes from Avena sativa, assembly GCA_916181665.1. Lineage (NCBI taxonomy): Eukaryota > Viridiplantae > Streptophyta > Magnoliopsida > Poales > Poaceae > Avena > Avena sativa. The sequence continues at coordinate 447,698,234 of OV702295.1, read as the reverse complement.
ACATATGACTATATATGGAACACATGCCTATGATTATTTAGTACTTGGATGCTTTATCTTATTTATCTGCAAATGCCCTATGTCTTGATTTCCATATGAATTGTCTTGTCCATGCAACGCCCGTCCACCCATCCCTATGCCTACCGCACTCGAATCCTACTGTTTACTACTATTGTTACTGCTGTCTTTATTTTACTACTAGTGCTACTTTACTATTCCTACTACAAAACTGTTACCACTGATAAACTACTGTGAGCAAGATTGTTTCCAGGTGCAGCTGAATTAACAACTCAGTTGTTAAGGCTTATAAATATTCTTTGGCTCCCCTTGTGTCGAATCAATAAATTGGATTTCACTTCCCTCGAAAATACTGCGATACACCCCCTATACTTGTGGGTCATTATTAACCATAATAAGAACATCATTAGTACTCCCCATGAGTTTCTTTTTAGCATTATCATCAAGTGGGACATTTAAATAACAATCTTCCAATGGGGGAAAATCAAGCATATCATAAATCTTTCTAGGCATAATAGAAACACTACTGTCAAGATCACATAAAGCTTTGAAATCAAAATCATTCACTTTCATATTAATGATGGGTTCCCAACCATCTTCTAATTTCATAGGAATAAAAGCTTTATGTTTCATCTTTTCTTCTTTAATTTTTATGAGAGCATCAGTAATGTGTTTTGTAAAGGCCGTATTCATAGCACTAACATTAGGACTTTTAGCAAGCTTTTGTAGGAACATAATAACTTCAGAGATGTTGCAACTATCAAGATCAAAATCATAATTATCATCTAAAGTAGTAGAGCTATTGTTTCCCATGTTTTGAAGAAGTTTAGCATTTTTATTAGAAAAGGTTCCATTGGGTGTATTAGCTTCAACATTAGTGGTAGTGACGGTAGAAACACTAATATTTCTAGCAATTTCATCTTCTATTTCCCACTTAGCATGCAATTAAGCTAATAGTCTAACATTTTCATCAATTCTAACTTGTATGGCATTAGTAGCAGCAAAGGGATTCTCAATAGTTTCAGGTTTAGCATCCATTTTATTAAAAGAGGATTGTGCTTCAGCCAATGATGCTATATTTCTTTCAGCATTAGAGAGTTTTTCCTCAATAGTTTTACTGAAAGCAGTTTGTTTACTAATAAAATCTTTAAGCATAACTTCAAGTTCAGAGGGTGCACTCCTATTATTGTTGCAGGAATTTCCATAAGCATTACTCTTATTGGGAGGATAAGGCCTATAATTATTATTACCAAAATTATTCCTATAGGCATTGTTGCTAAAATTATTATTTCTTATGAAGTTCACATCAACTTGCTCTTCTTGAGCAACCAAAGAGGCTAAGGGAACATGATTTGGATCAATATGAGCTTTCCCATTAACAAGCATAGACATAATAACATCAATTTTGTCACTCAAGGAGGAGGTTTCTTCAACAGAATTTACCTTCTTACCTTGTGGAGCTCTATCAGTATGCCATTCAGAATAGTTAACCATCATATTATCTAGAACCTTTGTTGCAGCACCCAAAGTGATGGTCATAAAGGTACCTCCAGCAGCAGAATCCAATAGGTTTCTTGAAGAATAATTCAATCATGCATAAAAAGTTTGGATAATCATCCAAGCAGTCAGTCCATGAGTGGGACAATTCTTTACCAAAGATTTCATTCTTTCCCAAGCTTGAGCAACATGTTCATTATCAGATTGTTTAAATTTCATTATTTCACTTCTCATAGATATAATCTTAGCAGGAGGATAGTATTTTCTAATGAAAGCATCTTTGCATTTAGTCCAAGAATCAGTACTATTTGTAGTTAGGGATTGCAACCATTCTTTAGCTTTTCCTCTCAAAGAGAAATGAAACAATTTCAACAAAGTTCAACAAAGTTATTTAGATGAGTAGCAGCATCTTTAGTACCAATACCAGAAAATTGTTCTCTCATAACAAGATTGAGTAAAGCAGGTTTAATTTCAAAGAAAGTAGCTTCGGGAACAAGTGGAGCAATAGGTGTGCACATGAAATCATTGTTGTTGGTGCTAGTGAAGTCACACAACTTAGTGTTTTCAAGAGTAGGCATTTTTTGTGTTTTTAATAAAGAAAGCAAACTAGTACAACTAATTTTTTTGTGTTTTTGATAAAGAAACAAGCAAACAAAATAGAAAATAAACTAAGAAAAACAAAAACAACAAAGTGAAGAGATTGGTTATGAGGGACACCCCTTGTGAAAATGTCCTTGTCTCCCCGGCAACGGCGCCAGAAAAAGTACTTGCTGACTCGTGTAATAACGAGCTCGTTGGGAACCCCAAGAGGAAGGTATGATGAGCACAACAGTAAGTTTTCCCTCAGTTATGAAACCAAGGTTATGGAACCAGTAGGAGCAAGGAAACACCTCCAAGGTGTTGTTTCCAACTTGGAATCCTGCACAACACAATCACAGAACTTTGCCACCAACTTATAGTGACGTTGTCAATCATCACCGGTTTTTCTGAAAATAAAGGATTAAACGTATTGTGTGGAAGAAAGTAAAAGCTTGCAGAAAGTAAACAGAAAACAGTAAACAGTTGTAGATTGATGGTAAAAGAAAGGATCGGGGTCCATAGTTCACTAGTGGTGGTTCTCCTTAAGATAGATGACATGTTGGGTGAACAAATTACAACGGGGAAATTGACAAACTTCGAGAAAGCATACATGCATATACTAATCATCTTGACTCCTTTGAGACTCGATTGGGCATTATAACATTATACATAGACCTTAATCCAACTGCATCTATGACTAATAATCCACCTTTAGGTTATCATCCGAACCCCCTCCAGTATTAAGTTGCAAGCAACAGATAATTGCATTACTCATTGCATGTAAAGTAAACTATACGATTGTTCTATGAACAAAGGATTGTTGTTTTGTTCCTAGTAGCAACAACACATCTAGTACCTTAGAGATTTCTGTCACTTCCCTAGATTACTAGAGGCATGAACCCACTATCGAGCATAAATACTAACTCTTGGAGTTGCTAGCATCTACTTGGCCAAGATAGCTAATAACAACGGAAAGCATGCAAGATCACAAATAACAAAGACATGATAGAATCAATAATCAATCTGAAATAGCATCTCAATATCCATCGGATCCTAGCAAAACACAACATGTAGGATTACAAATAGATGATGTTGATCATGAACGGAGCTCACAAGATCTAAACATGATAGCACAAAGGAGAAGAACCAACCATCTAGCTACTACATGGACCCGTAGTCCAAGGATGAACTACTCACGCATTACACCAGAGGCTTGCATGGTGATGAAGAAGGCCTCTAGGGTGAATTCTCCCCTCCGGCAGGGTGCCGAGAAGAGCTTCAGATCCCTCCTGATCTAGGGATGGAGATGACGGCGGCTATAGACTCTTTCGTGGAATTTTGATCGGGTCCTTAGGGTTTCTGTATCGGAGGCATCTTATAGTAGGAAGGGGAGGCCGAGAGGGTGCCCTAGGCGGCCACACCACCCCCTGGCGTGGACAGGCCTGGCCCGCGCGACCAGGTGGTGTTGCGGCCCTTTGGCCCCTCTCCATCTCGTATTCTGGCTCCGTGTCCCCCTCGGCGAAAAACTGACTTTGGCTTTTGTCCCGTCCAATTCCGAGAATATTCATTTTCTAACTTTCCTAGAACAAAAAACAGTAGAAAACAGGCAACTGGCACTGTGGCATCTTGTTAATAGGTTAGTCCAAGAAAGTATATAAAAAGTACTCCAAAGTGTGGACAAAACATAAGAAAGTAGATAAAAACCAAGCATGGAACATAAAAAATTATAGATACGTTAGCAACGTATGACTGGGACCCAACAACGTGTCCTTATATAGATGCTGCATCGAGCACCGTTGCCAGTTCAAAACAGGGAGGTGCGAGCGAGAAAAAAGTTCAGCATGCACACATTTCTTATATTGAGAGGCTGAAATAGGGGATCCAGCAGCGTGAGCAAACAGCAGATTTGTCGAGCAACACTATCTAGTTCGAAACAGGGTAGCGCTAGAGAAAAATATCCATCATACCCACTAACATGGGTATGATTACTCAGGTGCTTATGTTTGTTGTATAAAGGCTCACGACCCATGAAGATTCAGGATGAAGGCCCAAGAAAGCATCCGGTGGAAGCCTTAGTTGTATTAGATAAGGGAAAAAGGAACCGACATTATGCTGGTATTGTAATCATCAATATGTAACCTATCCATATACGGCTTTGAGACCCGGCCTATTATATATAGGATGGGAGAAGCCTACGAGGAGGGACCGGAAAAACTCCCTAGAAATATGTAATAACTTTGTTCATCAATAATCAGGCGACTTTGAATCCCTTGTTTGCCTGACATCCAACGAAATCCCCAGTGTTCTCTTTTCCACGAAACCTAAGTCTACGAAAACCTGAATGCTGGGGTTATGGATTTGGTGGACCCCTTTTCAACAAACGACAACCCAACAAAAGCGATGCCACACCCGCCCACCCTTGTCTCGGTACCCATCAATTTCAATGGCAAAACCGATCTCATCATCGGAAGTTTCCACTTTTAGCTGGAGGATCCCGAAGCACCGCACCTTTCGGCTCCAATCTCATTGGAACCGTCGATCAAAAAGTCTTCCCTATGGCAATACCTGCATCATTCGTCGGATCATCCATGGAAGCCATGATGTAGTCAGAGAAAGCTGAAGAAAACAATGAAAACACAACAGATCTAGGAGATCTTGATGGTCTCTACGACAATCTATCCCTTGGGTCAGACTCCTAGCCAACTTTGCCACATGGATCAAGCTTGATAAACGCGGAAGCCAAAGGAAGTGGCGAAAGTATCGACTTCGGAATTAGGATGGCTGAAATCTACCCCGAGCAAAAATCACTAGACTTCACTAATCCCCTAGACAGTGTCTCCCTCGATCTGATGACAACGTCACTAGTCCATACACAAGGCGCCACTAAGTGTGTGTGATCATCGGGGACCCTTTGACACATCACGACTCTAACAGTAACCCTATCCTTAACCCCGATGATATTCTATCGGGTGACAATGTAGGAAATCACAACAACGAAGGAAATCATGGGAACGAAGGAGACCCGACGAATAACTGCATAATCCCAAGAGGAGGAGAACCACACGGAGACGAGAGGCAAACTCTCAGACTACCAGACGAAGCATGGCAAAGAGCAAGGGAAGAAATTTCGGGTGCAGTTCCAATGACAGTCGAAGCAAAGGCAACTCGACGAAAGGAAAAGGCTAGCCAACAAATCCAGTCTATGGCGGGCGCAGCTAAGCTCTACCCAGGGATCATGAAGCGTAACTCGGGGAGCACCGCCAAGAAGGGGAACATCACGGGTGTAGAACATCCCAGAGGCCGAAAGAAACGAATTAACTCGAGATCTCAATTTGTCATTTATGTCGGTAGATCCAATAGGACACATCAAAGCAAAAACAGCCGAAGCCGCAATTGTAGCTATGCAAACGTATCTACTTACAATTCAGCCCGCATATGATGATCCCCGCGCGGCTCTCCATCACTCCGCTTTAGTGAACCTCCACATGGTGGGAGCATCTCTTGCACAAGCAAAACAGGGAGTCACACACCAACCTGAAAGATCCCCATGCCATCACAACAACCCTCGGCAGGTGGGGCACACCCGAAGATCTCGGTCACCACATCAGGTGCACTTCTCAGGATCCGAGCCACGAAATAGTGCAAGAAATGACAACACATAGCACAGGAATGACGGATCAAGGGATGAGAGCCGTGATGACCCGCAAGTATAAGGGATCGCAACAGTCTTCGAGGGAAGTAAAACCCAATTTATTGATTCGACACAAGGGGAGCCAAAGAATATTTATAAGCCTTAACAACTTAGTTGTCAATTCAGCTGCACCTGGAAAAAATCTTGCTTGCAGTAGTTTATCAGTAGCAACAGTTTTGTAGTAGCAATAACAAAGTAATAGCAGTAGTAAAATAAAGACAGTAGTAACAATTGCAGTAAACAGTAAGATTAAAGTGTGGTAGGCATAGGGATGGATGGACAGGCGTTGCATGGACAAGACAATTCATATAAATATCAAGACATAGGGCATTTGTAGATAAATAAGATAAAGTATCCAAGTACTAAATAATCATAGCCATGTGTTCCATATATAGTCATACATCCTCGTAATGAGAACTTGCACAACATCTTTTTTCCTGCCAGCCCGTTGCAGCGGGGCCTCAAGGGAATCTACTGGCAATTAAGGTGCTCCTTTTAATAGAGCACCGGAGCAAAGCATTAACATATCCGTGAACACACGTGATCCTCACATCATAGCCATCCCCTCCAGTTATCCTGATTTCTGTCACTTCGAGGCCTCGGGTTCTGGACAATAATATGTGTATACAGCTTGCAGGTAAGATCATAAACAATAATATCATCATGAATCAATAACATGTTCAGATCTGAAATCATGGCACTCGGGCCCTAGTGACAAGCATTAAACATAACTAGTTGCAACAATGTCAAAAATCACTAATAATAGAAACTAGGCACCATGCCCTAACAATCTAATGCAATTACATGAACGATCTCATCCAATCCCTACCATCCCCATAGCCTACTACGGGGGATTACTCACTCATGGATGGGGGAATCATGGATGGTTGATGGAGAAGCGTTGGTGATGATGATGGCGATGATCTCCTCCAATTCCCCGTCCCGACAGGGTGCCAAAACGGAGTTTCTGGTTCCGAATCGCGGTCTCTGGTGGTGGCGGCGCAACGGAACTCTATTTGGAAATACGTCGACCCCCCTCTATTTTTAGGCCAGAGGGCTTATATAGGCGAAAGGAGAGGTCAAGGCGGAGACCAAGGCCACCACACCACCGCTTGGCGCGACCTGGCCTGGCCCGCGCAGCCAGGTGGTGTGGGCCCCTCGTGGCCCCACTCCTTCTCGTCTTCTGGCTTCGTGAGTCTTCTTGTAAAATAGGAGTTTTGCGATATTTTCCGGGATTTTTCCTGAAAGTTGATTTCCTGCACAAAAACGAGACACCAGAGCAATTCTGCTGAAAACAACGTTAGTCTGTATTAGTTGTATCCAAATCGCACAAATTAGAGAAGAAACAATCAAAAGTGTTCGGGAAAGTAGATGCGTTTTGGACGCATCAAGTCCCCCCAAGCTTAGCTTATTGCTTATCCTCAAGCAATTCAGTTGAAAACTGAGTGCGATAAAAGAAACTTTCACGAACACATTTGCTTCATAAGGTGTATATATTCCCATCATATGATCAAATACTTAGGAAATTCATAATAAAGAGTATGCAACTAAGTTTACCCAGTAGTCATGCAAGCTATGAAGAGATTCCAACCCAATAATAATAAGCAACATGACACATAAGAATATGCAGGATTGTAATGCTCATAAGAAGATATAATAAAGTGGTATCTCACTTGCCTTTCTTTTTGGAGCAAAACATAAATGCCAAGGCACCTCTTAAGTTTAAGTGAAGACTAGAAGTAAAAATATCAAAGAAATAAGCATCAACGTTATGTCACAACTAACCGTGTTTTGGGACAAGCACATTACACTAAGAATGACAGCTATGCTCTCGGGAAGGTGCTCAAAGAATATATGGTGACTCGACATAAAAGTGAAAGAAAAGATTTGAAAAGTTTGAAAGGCTTCAAAATGTTTAAAGTATGGTACTCATTAGCTTTGAGCTCTCATTGCCCCTATCATAAGCATCTTGAGGTGATTAAGGTTAAAGTGACTCAAATATGAGGATATGCTTGACAAGTTATAAGTTGAAAATCTCATGCCCCCTTGCTTACGAGTACCGAACCTCATGCTACTCAACTTTAGTCACAAGTAAGTTCTTGTCATTATAAGTACATGTGTATCATGGAGAACCACCAACGGGTACCCCTTCTTGCCCCATGACACATGAGCTATCCCATATCAAAATGACAAGGCAACAGACAATGAGCATCTCAGCGATCTTTTTATTTGCTATTTGCATAGGTTTTTATTGAGGACGCTTCACAGAATGCTCACTATGGTTATGCTACAAGTTTCCACCATGATTAGGCATGGATTAGCCTAGCCTCCTAGGCGTTTCTCTAACACACATACAAACTCCATGAACTTACAAGCTCCCTTTTTATTTCACACCGCCGAGATCCATAAACAAAAGAACATGATGTCAACTGAATAATAAGTGCAATGTTGAAAGTGTTCCCCATGGTAACATGGTTCTGCTAATTCACAACTTATAAAGCGCAAGCATATAAGCAACATAGATGGACACAATGGTTCAAGTTTACTAAGTGCAAAAAAGTAAAGTGTGCCATCAAGTTTGTGAGAGCTTTAATCACTAATTTTCACATAACAAGCAAACATTTTTATTTGGAAGAAAACAAAGCATAATAAATATGCAAGGAATAGCAATGATGCTAGTAGGTAGATATGGTGGACTCTTTTTTGACAATTTTGGTTTTGGGGAGTTGGATGCACGAGTAAAGTTATACTCAGCGCAAGTGAAGGCTAGCAATAGAAAGGGAACGACAATCGAGAGAGCAGTAACTATCATAATCATGCTTGCGACAAAACAAAATAAATAGTGGCATTAAAGTGACACAAGAACTCTGAGGCAAAATAAATCATCGAGGCTTAACTGACTTTTTTTAGTCATATACATGTGTGAGCATGTTCCAAGGTGATTCAAATAAAACATTCAGAGGAAGATACCACAATGTCATACCGAGTTATGAATAGAACAATGCAACCTAATATTTATATGACATTTTACAAACTATTGGTGGATTGGAACTGATCATAAGAGAGTAGGAACTACTAAGCATCCATTAAATAACATACACCTTACATGAACAGACTAAGCATGCCCACAATGATGAGTATATGTACAAAAATGAAAACAAATAGAGTTCATACCAGCCTCTCACCACACCTCGAGTTGTCATAAATCATCATTGCCTTTCACTTGTGTGACTTGAATAATAGGATAAAACCAAAATCCAAGGAGTCACCGAGGACCGCTGAACCCTGTAACAAACTCTACAAAACTAGAGAAGAACAACAAATATTTTTTGGGTTTTTGATTATTAAAGACAAGAGCCGAAGGAAAGAGCAAACAAAGGAAAATCGTTTTGGGTTTTTCGAATAATCAAATCAAAGCTAAAAAGGATGAAGCAAACCAAGGCTAAAAGATAAAGAAGCAAACAAAGAGAAATAATGATTTTGTTTTTGGTGTTTTTGTGTTTTGGAAGGCAGAAATAAAGCAAGAACAAAAACTATAAAGAAAGCGAAACATGGATATAAAAAGTACCGACAAAACAAGATATGTAGATGAGTGTGATGTCGGGGTACCTCCCCCCAAGCTTAGGCTTTTGGCCTAAGTGGAGATCAATCCCAACGCGGGTAGGAACTCCAAGCCGGTGGGTCATCGTAAGAATGATCATAATCAGGCCCTTGTGAAAAAGAAGAAGAAGAAGCTTCCCAATCATAGGCAGGCTGCTGGTATGAAGCTCCCTCTCGTTGGAGGGTTGGACCAATTGTCCTTGGCCTCCCTTCCAACATTATGCTCTTGCTAGGAGAGCTCCTCCAAATATGTGTCGAGCTCTTCCTCCGTGAGTGACCATCCTACCCTACTATCAAGGTTAAACAAAGCAGACGCAGGCAAAAGAACCACTCGCTCAGACTTACCTCCTCTCCATCCATTCTTGAGAAAGGTTATTTCATAAGATAAATCACTCAAATTAGCCCAAGAGGAAACAAATTTATGTTGTATCATGGAATTAAGATCAAGCCTCTCTACGGGAAACTGTAGGTCTGAATGATGAGGCCCTACACCATGAAAAGATAATAAATGAGAGGCGATGAGGCCTCCACAAATTCCACCTTTCTCACGGTTAGCAGCAAGACAGAAAGCTATCAAAGCAGCCAAGTTATAAGTCCTATCTCGTTTCAAGGCAGCTGAGATAAAGGCTAGATCATATGAAGATAATTTACTAGCAGTTTTCCTAGCAAGAACGCACTTGGCAATAAAGTAGGAAAAATATCGAATAGATGGGAGATGAATATTACGAATTTTACCACTCTCCTTTGATAAGCTGCTCCCTTGGCAAATCTCTGCATACAAGTCCACGAGTGGTGTAGGCCGCTCTCTAATCCTTTCACGCGAACCCCACTGTGGTACTTAAATAGCTGCACAAAAATCATCAAAAGGGAGGTCGGCAGCTACATTGTAAATTTTGTAATGAACCATGGGGTTAGGCAGGGACCAACTAAATCAAAAATCCTGCACCACAGACATATTTAGTTTCACATATTGGTAAGGTTCATCTCCCACAAAATGCTCCAATCCTGCATTAGAAATTAGAGTATGGAAATCTTGAGAAATCCCTGTGGCCCTCATGAATTCGGGGCATGGATAAATAGAAGGGAAAACTTCTTCCTCATGGTGGAATTTCATGACCTCGGGCACCCTTAATTCATGTTGGTTGAGTTGCTGTTCATTCATCTCCTTTTCAGAAATTTTAGACAACCATCACAAAAGTGATTACAAAGTGATTACATAATGAAAGGAACTACTTATAGGGACTGCAAGAGGGCTAAACATGCATCAAAACAACTTCTCTAAGCATATAACAAGCATGCAAGCTCACATACCCTGCCACCTATAGCACCAAAATGCTCAAGATATAATCCACTAATCACAAATCTACTTGAACAAGCGGAGGAGTCACATACCAGAGAACAAATGCTCCAAATCTCAACAGGAAAGGTGGGCTGAGCAAGGAGATCAAAAATCGTGAGCAAGAATATCAAGAACACGGGTTTGAGCAATGAAATGGTGTTTTCTCGGGAGAGAGAAAGGAGTGGCAGGTGGGAGAATAAGTGGAGGGCCAGGGGTGGCCCACACCATGGCCAGGCGCGCCACCAGGTGGTGTGCCTGCCTGGTAGGCTCCCCTGGGTCACTCCAGGTACCTCTCTACCCCATTTTTGGCGTATAAAGTTAATATGAATTTTCTGGAATTTTTCGAGAAACTTTATTTTTGAGCAATTTTCAGGTATTGGTGAATAATTTTTTGGCAGAAAGATGATTTTGGAATGATGCAAAAATATAACAAAACTAAAACTTCAGAAGTTCTAAGACACTCTAATATGCAAGCAACTAGCAAATAGAAAAGCAAACAAGGTGAAAGCAAAAATTAAAATGGATAAAATAAAAGTGAACAAGGATAATCATGGTGAAAACATTGTTTTGTTCATTAAAATCCCTTTGTTAACAAGGTCGATCAGGTCTTGTTACCAAAACAATTTTATATGAAGCAAAACTTTGCATTCTACTAAATGATTATGTTACCTCAACCCTGATGGCAATAGTCCCAATCATAATAGTTTCATAATTTTCCTTGTAGTATGGGACAATATATTTCTCCAACTTGGATGCCCTCAATATTTTCAATTGAATTTAGGCCATAAGTCTTATCAATCTTCTTGGGGAAATAGAAAGTATACTCCTTGTCATTAACATTAAAAGTTAACTTTCCTTGATTACAATTAATGACATCTCCTGCGATATTAATTAAAGGTCTTCCAAGAATAATAGACATATTATCATCTTGAGGCATTTCAAGCACAACAAAGTCAGTTAATATGAAACAATTATGAACCACTTGAACATGAACATCCTCACATATACCAGCATGAATAGTAGTAGATTTATCAGCCATTTGCAAAGATATATCAGTTGGTATCAATTTTTCCAATTGAAGTTTCTTATAGAGAGAAAAAGGCATAAATTAACTCATGCTCCCAAATCACACAAAGCAGTTCTAACATAATTATTTTTAATAGAACAAGGAATAGTTGGAATCCCTAGGTATCCAAGTTTCTTTGGAACCTTACCATTGAAGGAATAACTAGCAAGTAAAGTAGAAATTTCCTCATTAGGAATCTTCCTTTTATTAGAGACAATATCCTTCATATACTTTGCATAAGGAGGAAATTGAATAGCATCAGTCAAAGGAATTTGCAAAAATAGAGGTTTCATCAACTCACAAAACTTGTTATAGTGTTCTTCTTCCTTTGACTTGTGTTTCTTATCAGGAAAAGGCATTGGTTTTTGAACCCAAGGCTCTCTTTCACTACCATGTTTCTTAGCAACAAAATCTTCCTTAATGTACTTAGTATTCTTAGTGTGCCTTTCAGGTTCTTCTTCAACTTCTTGTTTATCAGGAGCATCACTTTTATCATTAGCACTTTCAGTTTCAGCATTAGAGACAAATATACTATTAGGATCTTTAGCAGGTTCAGAAGATTCTACAACTGTTTTATGTTTCTTTTTCTTTCTCTTAGAGGAAGTACCACTAGTTTCAATTTGTTAAGAATCCTGCTCAAATCTTTTAGGATGTCCCTCAGGATATAAAGGATCTTGAGTGAAAGCACCAGTTCCAGTTCTAATTTCATAAGCATGTTTTTCTTTAGAAGCATTAACTATCAAATCTTTTTGTACTTTAGTAAGCTGATCAATTTCTGTTTGAACATTTGGAAATGTTTAACAAGAATTTTAACATCATTAGAGGTTATTTCCACAATATCTTTCAACTCATTAATAGCTCTAGAGTTTTCCATTAAATGATTCTACACTCTTTTATTCAAATTATCTTGCTTAACAACATAGATATCAAATTCTTCTAAGCATTGATCATGAGTTTTAGAATAAGGAATATCACCTTCATCAAAATGTTGGAGAGAGTGTACCTCAATAGTTGATGAGTGGGATATTGGCTTACATAATTCTTCTATAGGAGGTAAATTCTTCACATCTTCAGATTGAATACCCTTCTCCTTAAGACATTTCTTAGCTTCCTTCATCACTTCATTATTTAGTTCAATAACTCCCCTCCTCTTTGGTGTTGGTGTTGGCTCAAGCATAGTTGGCCTAGGTGTAGTTGGCTCAGGTGTAGTTAACTCAGGTGAAGTGCAACCATCATAATTCTTGCTTATTTTAGCCATTAATTCCTCAGCTTCTTTGGGAGTTCTCTTCCCGAAAACACAATCAACACAACTATCCAGGTATGTCCTAGATTCATCAGTTAGTCCATTATAATATATATCAAGAAGCTCATTTTAGGTAATGGACACCCATGCTGTGTGTGAATTAAAGCACAAAACCTTACCCATGATTCAGGCAATTTCTCCTCTTCTCCCTGTTTAAAATCAAAAAGTTCCTACAAAATGGCATGTCGAGCACTAGGAGGGAAATATTTCTGGAAGAACATATAAATCAAGCAATCGGGGCTATAAATAGATCCAGGAGGTAAATTATTGAACCAAGCTTTAGCTTCTCCTTTTAGTGAAAAAGGGAAGATTTTAGTAACAAAGTAGGTGCGCATCTTAATATCATCAGAAAATAAGCCACTCAAGGTAGAAAGCTCAGTCATATGTGCTACAACACTTTCATTTTTAGTCCCACAAAAAGGTTCTTTCTCAACAATGGTTATGTAAGATAAATCAAGAGAGAAATCATAATCCTTATCTTCAATGTTTATGGGAGATGTAGCAAACTTAGCATTAGGAGATAATTAAGGTCTAACAGTACGTCTCTCAAGAAGAATCTTAATAGCACTTGCATCATGAGTGTTTTGACATTCTTCAATAAATTCATCAGTTATTTCAATATAACCGTCATCAAGATCATAGCTCTCTCTAGACTCAGATGAACTAACAAGTGTAGCGGTATCTTCATTAGGAGTTTCAGTGTTTCCAACTATAGTTCTAGCAATTATAGCATCTAGGAAAGGACCTAATGAACCACTCTCATCAAGCACAGTAGAAGTAGCATCATAAGTATCAGAAGCAATTTTAGATTGAGTAGAAGTAGCAGTATGGGTAGCATGTGTATGTGGTGGTGGTGTAAGGAGCTTACTCATCACAGATGGTGAATCAAGAGCAACAGAGGTGTTCAGAACTATACCTCTCCTTGTAGTGGATGGTAATATAGGAACTTTTCCATCACGAGTTTTACCCATGATGAATGGATAGCAGCGAACAATAATGATTCCAAGTGAACTTTATAAATAGAGCTATGCTCCCTGGCAACGGTGCTAGAAAATAGTCTTGATGACCCACAAGTATCGGGGATCACAATAGTCTTCGAGGGAAGTAAAACCCAATTTATTGATTCGACACAAGGAGATCCAAAGAATATTTATAAGCCTTAACAACTGAGTTGTCAATTCAGCTGCACCTGGAAACAATCTTGCTTGCAGTAGTTTATCAGTAGCATAGTTTTGTAGTAGCAATAGCAAAGTAATAGTAGTAGTAAAATAAAGACAGTAGTAACAATTGCAGTAAGAAGTAAGATTAAAGTGCGGTAGGCATAGGGATGGATGGACGGGCGTTGCATGAACAAGACAATTCATATAAATATCAATACATAGGGCAGTTGCAGATAAATAAGATAAAGTATCCAAGTACCAAATAATCAGAGGCACGTGTTCTATATATAGTCATACGTGCTCGTAATGAGAACTTGCACAACATCTTTTGTCCTGCCAGCCCGTTGCAGCAGGGCCTCAAGGGAATCTACTGGCAATTAAGGTGCTCCTTTTAATAGAGCACCAGAGCAAAGCATTAACACTCCATGAACACACATGATCCTCACATCATAGCCATCCCCTCCGGTTATCCCAATTTCTATCACTTCGGGGCCTCGGGTTCTGGACAATAATATGTGTATACAGATTGCAGGTAAGATCATAAACAATAATATCATCATGAATCAATAACATGTTCAGATCTGAAATCATGACACTCAGGCCCTAGTGACAAGCATTAAGCATAACAAGTTGCAACAATGTCAAAAAGCACTAACAATAGATACTAGGCACCATGCCCTAACATCTGATGCAATTACATGAACAATCTCATCCAATCCCTACCATCCCCATAGCCTACTACGGGGATTACTCACTCATGGATGGGGGAATCATGGATGGTTGATGGAGAAGCGTTGGTGATGATGATGGCGATGATCTCCTCCAATTCCCCGTCCCGACAGGGTGCCAGAACGGAGTTTCTGGTTCCGAATCACGGTCTCTAGTGGTGGCGGCGCAACGGAACTCTATATGGAAATACGTCGAACCCCCTCTATTTTTAGGCTAGAGGGCTTATATAGGCGAAAGGAGAGGTCGAGGCAGAGACCGAGGAGGCCACACCACCCCCTGGCGCGGCATGGCCTGGCCCACGTGGCCAGGTGGTGTGGGCCCCTCGTGGCCCCACTCCGTCCCGTCTTCTGGCTTCGTGAGTCTTCTGGTAAAATAGGAGTTTTGTGATATTTTCCGGGATTTTTCCTGAAAGTTGATTTCCTACACAAAAATGAGACACCAAAGCAATTCTGCTGAAAACAACGTTAGTCCGCATTAGTTGTATCCAAATCACACAAATTAGAGAAGAAACAATAGCAAAAGTGTTCAGAAAAGTACATACGTTTTGGACGTATTAAGCCGTAGCTAAAGATACTACAACGGTGACAGTGAAGATGACTATGAGTTATGCAGAGCCAGATGCTTTACCCAGAGGGTTCGTAAAACCCGAATACCTAAAGACTTCAAACTTCCGCATGACCGCCAGAAGTACGACGGACTACAGGAACCTGAAGCGTGGTTAGCAGATTATTTGGCCACCGTCAAGTTACAGGGCAGCTCCACGGCCACCGCAATGCAAAGCCTGCAGCTGCACTTAACCGGCGTCGCACGGTCATGGCTTAGACAACTACCCGAAGATTCCATCAGCAGCTGGAATGACCTTGAAGATCAATTCATCCGACATTTTCACTCCACATTCAAACGACCAGCATCTCTGAAGCAATTGCGGGTGTGCAAACAGAAACCTAGAGAATCAATAAGAGTCTTCATTCAGCGATGGAGTATCATCAAGAACTAAGTTGAGGCCATATCCGACGAAAGGGAAATCGACACCATTAATGATGACCTCTGCCGTCGAGAATTCATAGAAGAACTAGGACGTATCAAGCCCAAAACAATTTCATAGCTGATGGATATAGCAAATCGCTAGGATGGTGGAGAGGACGTACTACATAACAAGCGAACACGCTCACCTGAAGAAGATAGGGACAAACACAACAATGATAGAAGATGATGGAACAACGATGGACACGGTGGACCAAGTTATGTTACAGCTAGTTTCTCGGGAGAGGATAATCATAGAACCGACGATTACAATGGCAGGTACCGCAGCAATAGGGACAACATCGAAGGAAGCCAATCAACACAGTGATATCAGCCAAGAGCCCGGGACCCACCAATGTCCGCAATGAAATGCTGGAAGGACCCTGTAATATGCACTTTTACATCGACTCAATGGGCAAAAGATGATCCAACCATCTCATGAAAGACTGCATGACGTTTTTGAAGATGCAAGAGCTATGCAACGCAAAGGCAACCGAAGCAGCAAGCCGAGGGTACACCACTACGCCTGGCACATTAGCCATCGGTGCACCACCACCGCCGGTACACCCGCTAGTAGGGCAACCGCAAAATACAACAAATCAAAATAGTGAATACCCTAGGTCAAAGGGAGCAATGTCAATGATTCAGAAAGGGCGCTCATCTAATAGGATCTAGAAGCTAATTACAAGGCAAGTCAACATGGCAGAGATGGCACCACCAGCCACACCCGAGTATCTCCACTAGTTGGAACAGGAAATCACATTCAGCAGAGCTGATCATCCACTATGAGTACCGCGACCGGGCCACTCAACCTTGATAGTAGAAGCACAAGTGGGTGGATTTGACATGAGAAACGTCTTCATGGATGTAGGAAGCAACATCAACTTGATTTATGCAAGGACACTGAGAGCAATGAATTGCTCCTTAGATAATCTAGCACCAACAGAAACGTCCTTCCACGGCATAGTACCAGGTAAAGCCGAAATTCCTTTAGGTAAAATATCTCTTGACGTTGTTTTTGGATCCAAGGAAAACTTCAGGCGAGAAAAGATCGAGTTCGAAGTCATGGACTGGCCATCACTGTATCACGCAATCCTGGGCCACCCAGCTTTCGCACAATTCATGGCAGTACCACATTATGCGTACTTGGTTATGAAAATGCTAGCCCCAAAGGGATCCAGAACGGTGAAAGGCAACTTCACTCGATCCGACATTGCGATCGAGAGTTCAACAAAATCTCTGAATCATTCGGGATGGCAACTGAGTTTGAGCAGCTAAAAAAGTTGGCAATCGTAGAACCTCTAACAGTAGCGCGTGTCAATCCCGACCAGGCTTTTGATACCGTGAAAGATACAAAGGAAGTACAGATCCACCCTACCGACCCAAAAAAGATGACATTTGTGGCCTCCAATCTTGGTCCCGCATAGGAAAGCGTGCTCATCAAGTTCCTCCATCAGCACTAAGAGATTTTCGTATGGTTATCTTCTGACATATCGGGAGTTCCTAGGGAACTCGCTGAGCACGCATTAAACTTGGATCCAAAGGCGAAGCCAATAAAAAAATCGTTTCGCGGAGCCAAAACGAAAGACCATTGGAAAGGAGCTCCATCGCCTAACTGACGCCAAATTCATCAAAGAATTAAAGAAAGCAGAGTTGGTTGCAAATCCAGTATGTATCCCAAAGAAAAATACAAAAGAACTATGGATGTGCATTGATACATTCGATCCGGATTACAGATGTAGTATAGCTCTTTTTCCCTAGTAGTCCTAGGTTATCGAATCCACGGGAAGCGAATGCGTAGTGAAGTTACTTTAACGGACCTTCGGGACTTTTAGATTTCCTTTTGTGTTTTTACCGGACCAGTAGCTTGCGTCCTTTTGTTGTTGTTGTCGATGATGGAGAGAGAGGGCCTAGGGCGTCCGGTTTCACCTATAGCTGTGCAAAAACATCTGATGGAAATAAAAGATAGAAATAAAGTATGCGTGTACTTGTTAGAGCAAGATAGATTATATGTGGGCAGTGCATCCATAATTGCTATTGCATCCGCAACCACTTATAGCAATAACCTACTAGTCTCATCCATAGAAGAAAGAGAACTAATGATATGCATAGTGATGTCACCGTTAATCCCAAGCAAATCCCTCACATACAGCCGTACTACCCCTTTTGTCACTGGGGTTCCAACCTGCAGATCAGTCATCACTCATACTCCCTATACCTGGCTCAACCCTCGGGGTCTTGGGTACCTGACAAGTCCTTGGATTGAGGCAAGAGAGGATACAATAATCATCATGTCACACAAACTAATACACGATCCCATCTATGATAAATCACATGCACAATTGCTACATGGCTAGGCCGAAGCCCTTAGCCCAAGGAGAATTACTCACACATAGAGATGAGATCAACAATCACAAACATTGTAATGAAAATCCTAAGATTGATAGAAATAGTCTTACAATGTCGCCAATTGGAGAAGAGATCTACTATTACAAGTGGTGGAAGATGGCTATGGAGATGGAGAAGGGTTTGGAGATCTGAGGCGGCTTTTTGGTGGAGTCTGGCTTCTTCGGGGCGAGGTGAGCCTTGTTTTCCCGTCGCCTGAGGCTTCTTTATATAGGTGTCCCTTCATGAAAGTTGTTCGGTTTGACCTAATGGTGGCGGCGCCAACTATACGACCGGAGCTATATGGTCGGAATTTTTGCTCCGACCGTGTAGTTGGTCGTTATGGTGTCTGCCTTCGCTGGACGGCTCCTGGTTTCTTCTGGTTGAAGGAAATCTCGTATCTTTGACTTGAATGTAGTGATTCCCTCCTTTAAACGACATTATCTGCACAGGAAAAATACAAGAACAAAGGATTGCATACCCCTCTGAATATTAGCATTAGTGACAGGGTTTAGAGAGATATTTTATCAAAAATATGATTAATATCCAGTTTAAATATGGACGTAGATGGCTATATTTCAGAGTCATCATGCATTGTCTTCACTTCGTTGAATAAACATTCTCCAAAGGATCACTTCCCACTACCACGAATCGATCAAATAATCGATGCAACTACAGGGTGCGAACGTCTTTTCTTTTTGGGCGCATATTCCGGGTACCATCAGATTCAGATGAAGGAAGAAGATTATAAAAAAAACATTTATCACACCCTATGAAGTATTCTGCTACACAACAATGCCCTTTGGACTCAAAAATGTCGGGGCCAGATGATGCATAATTGCCTAGGAAGCCAAATTGGTACAAATGAACAAGTCTACATCGACGATGTCATAGTTACAAAAAAACAAGGGTCCTCTCTTATCAATGACCTCCGAGAAACATTCAGGAACCTCAACAAGTTCTACATCAAACTCAACCCGACGGAGTGTTTCTTTAGAGTCCCTACAGGGCAACTCTTCGGATATCTCGTTTCAGCAAGAGGAATAGAACCCAATTCTGAGAAAACACAGGCAATCCTGACAATGAAAAAACCAACGAATCTTCGAGGCGTACAGCAGCTGGCTGGGCGAGTCGCAGCACTCAACCGCTTTATTTCTCGTCTAGGAGAAAAGGCACTACCATTCTACGCCCTCATGCGGAAATCGGATAAATTCGAATGGACGGAAGAGGCTCAGCATGCCATTGAAGATCTCAAGAAAACACTTTCAACATCTCTTGTCATCATGTCTACGTGAGAAAAAGATCCATTACTTCTTTACATTGCAGCCACTAATCAGGTGGTCATCATGGTTCTGGTCGTAGAACAACTCGAAGAAGGAAAAACCCACGATGTTTAGAGAATAATTTATTTCCTGAGAGAGGTCCTCTTGCCATGCAAATAAAGGTACCCGCATTATCAGAAACTAGCATACGTAGTGTTTATGACATCACGAAAGTTGCACCACTATTTTTTGGAACACCCGATCACAGTGGCCAATGAAGCACCTCTCCAATATCCTCAATAATCCAGAAGAAACTGGATGCGTCTCTCTATGGGGCATTGATCTTTCCCCTCGAGATATCACGTACGAGAAGCGCAAAGAAATTAAATCACAAGTTTTGCCTGATTTTATCAACGAATGGACTGAACTACAATGCGCGGGCCCACCAGACCTTTCTAGCACATGGATAATGTATTTTGATGGGTCAAAAAAAACGGAAGAAGCAAGGGCAGGAGTCATATTAGTGTCACCACAAGGAGATACAATGCGATACATACTTCAGATGATATTTGCAAATGCATCCAATAATGAAGCTGGGTACGAGGCCTTGTTGCACGGTATGCGTATGGCTAAATCTTGTGGTGCAACTCGCCTCAAAATATTCGGTGATTCCAATCTTGTAGCACAACAAGCAATGAACAAGTGCGACGCTATCCGTGACAACATGATTATCTACCATGATCTATACAACATTATGGAGGCCCAATTTGATGGATGCAAAGTATCGCACATAAGAAGATCAAGCAATGAAGAAGCTGACAATCTGGCAAACATCAGGTCCTTATGCCTACCAATCCCACCCAGAGTTTTCTGGAAAGAGATAACAGAACGTTCTATTAAGGCAAAGAGAGTATCTAAAGTCATATCACCCAAGACAGGAAAAAAAATCAAGCCGCGAAAGGACTCAGGGGCTGCACCAGCAAGCGCAGGTACAGAAGAAACCCTCGACGAAGATCCAGAAGTTGATGAAGTTATGATAATAGAGCCTCATGGATGTATCCATACATAGCATATATGACTCGAGGAGAACTCCCCGAAGACATGACGGAAGCTCGGCGATTCACTAGAAGGTCCAAAGCCTTTAGAATCATCAAATATGAATTATATAAAAGAAGTATTTCGGGTGTGCTATAGCGATGTGTCACACCCGAAGGAAAAATCATACTCAAGGACATACATGAAGGAGTGTGTGGTCATCACGCTAGTAGCCAGGCAATTGCCGCCAAAGCATTCAAGGCAGGGTTCTACTAGTTCACATCGGTACAAGATGCAAAGGATATAGTCAGAACATGTGAAGCATGTCAGCGATTCGTAACAAAACCCGGTGCGCATGCTACCGAGTTAAATCCAATACCTCTTGCTTGGCCCTTTGCCCAGTTGGGATATTACATGGTGAGGAAACTTCACAAATCATATTCAGGAGGACACGTCTTTCTGCTAGTAGCAGCCGACAAATTCACTAAATGGATTGAAGCAATGCCTATTACCAGCCAGGATGGAACTTCGGCTGTAAATTTTATCAAATCAATAGTGTTCCGATTCGACGTGCCAAACAATATCATCACTGATAATGAAACTAATTTTACCTCCAATGACTTCAAAGAATACTGTGAGGAGATGAGCATAAAAGTAAGCTATGCCTCAGTTGCTCACACGTAAACTAATGGGCAAGTAGAAAAAGTCAATGGTCTCGTAACTGTTGGCCTCAAGAAAATATTATTAGCACCACTCGACAGAGCAGAAGGAGCATGGGTTGATGAGTTACCCTCTATTTTGTGGAGTTTGCGTACCACTCCAAACAATTCGACACAAGAGACACCCTTCTTTCTGGTCCACGGCGCTGAAGCCGTCCTTCTAGTCCAAGTATCTCATAAGTCTCCCCGGGTCACTGAATATAACGAAGAAGCATCGAGGGAAGCACTTGAAGATGACGTTGATGCACTTGATGAAACTCGTGATATCTCCTTACAAAGGGCCACTCTATATTAGAAAAATTTGCACAATTAGCACAACAAACGATTGTGTCCTTCGTTGTAGGGGACCTAGTTCTTCACCTCAAGCAAGATGGTCATCGTAAATTGGAGTAGCCTTGGAAAGAGCCTTACATTATTATAGAAGTTATCTCCGGAGGAGCATATCGGCTTCAAGATAAGA
The DNA here is from genome assembly GCA_916181665.1 of Avena sativa. Taxonomy (NCBI): domain Eukaryota; kingdom Viridiplantae; phylum Streptophyta; class Magnoliopsida; order Poales; family Poaceae; genus Avena; species Avena sativa. Next base: position 447,676,368 of record OV702295.1, on the reverse strand, counting down.
AGACAGGAGTTAAATACTCCAATCCATGGAACGTCGTACGATTACGACGTTTTTACGCTTATAATTTATGTTTTCCAGCAATTTAAATTATAATAAAGGCCTACGGTCCGGATTCTTAGCCAGAATATTAGAAAGGACAACGGCAGGCGAAATCCACCAAATCATGTATCTTCGGCTCTAGAATATAAATAAAAGATAAGTTCTTCATACTCTTAAGTGATTTATTTTTGTTTTCACCTACAAATCAGGGGTTCTCTATTTTGATATAATTTGTGAGCATTATTATGATGAAAGTAACAAAAATTATGAGCCTATGTCCAGATACATGCATCCAAATATAGCCTCGGGGGCTACACCCATCGGGAGCGCTTACGCGCACCCGATAGAAATTATATTGTGAATATAAGGTCACAACAATTTTGATCAAACATATATATCAGCAAAAAACCTATGAGTTTTACTTTACTGTATCCTCAAAAGGTTACTCCCATCAGGAAATTCCATAAAATCATTGAAACAAAAAACTGATAAAACTTCAGAAATTCCAGCAGTTAAACAAGGCAGTCGATAAAAATCACACAAAAATCTCGGATCGCATCCAACACGATAAACTACGAATGTCGTGTCCAAGACATGAAGGTAAGACCCCAGGATTCATCCCGTGTGGCCTGATAATCGCACAAGAATGCGCTCTGTCAGAAAAATATTCATATCAACGATACGATGAAAAATTTCGACGGACACGTTGGGTACCCGGTAAAATGAAAAACTGGGATTCAGCATTCGATAAGACCTCAACGGCTCGAACTGAGTTACACCAGTTAAAATCCCGAGTTCAGGCCTGGGGACTTGAATTGATGTAGGTCTATAGTGTTTATGCTCAGGAGAAATTAACTAATTCCCGATCCGTCGGATGTATCAGGCCTGTTGTACCAAATCCCTACAAAAGCAAGAAAAATAAAAACAATTCATAAATTCTCAAAACATGAAAAACTGAAAAAATCTTTGAGACTCAACCAGAATCTACGATTCGGGTAGAGTCTCGGGGGCTACTGACATGGGTATGATTAGTTGGATGCTTATGTTTAGTTACCCTCGTTGTATAAAGGCTCACGATCCATGAAGATTCAGGATGAAGGCCCAAGAAAGCATCTGATGGAAGGCTTAGTTGTATTAGATAAGGGAAAAATGAACTGACGTTGTGTTGGTATTGTAATCATAAATATGTAACCTATCCGTATACGGCTTTGAGACCCGACCTATTATATATAGGACGGGAGAAGCCTACGAGGAGGGACTGGAAAAACTCCCTAGCAATCTGTAATAGCTTTGTTCATCAATAATCAGACACCTTCGACTCCCTTGTTTGCCCGACATCCGACAAAATCCCCAGCATTCTATTTTCCACGAAATCCTAAATCCATAACCATGGGAATTACCGAGGTCACCTCTCGTCACCCCTGATTCTTCTAATGTGAGGCTGGCATAAGGGACCCACCAGCCTAAATAAACGACTGATGCAGCGAGCAATGCTATCAAGTTCGAAATAGGAAGGCGCGATCGAGGGCAAAAAAATACATCATACAAATGTTTTTTCTAATGAGAGGATGACATGTGGGGCCTAGCAGCGTGATTAAATGGTAGATGCATCGAGCAATGCTATCAAGTTCGGAACAGGGTAGCGCGAGCGAAGGAAAAAATTCAATCATACACACATTTCTTCTAATGAGAGGATGTCATGTGGGTCCCAGCAACCTGATTAAATGGTAGATGTATCGAGTAACGCTATCAAGTTCGGAACAGGGTAGCACGAGCGAAAGAAAAAAAATTCCATCATACACACGATTCTGCTAATGAGAGGCTGACATGTGGGACCCAGCAACCTGACTAAACGGCAGACGCATCGAGCAATGTTATCGAGTTCAAATCAGAGAGGCGCGACCGAAAAGTGTGTTCTGCTAGAGACACTGACGTCCGAGACCCACGTGCCTCAAAAGACTGCGAGTCAACATCGCGTGAGGAAACGAAAATCTTGCTTCTACCACACGCTGACCGGGCTTCCTCCATGTTTTTAGCGGTTCTGTCGTAGTAGAGGACCGTGAAACCGGAAAAAAAGAAGTTTCCCATCGATCACAGTCGAGTCGAGAAATTCGTCACGGCAGACGCGTCTTCTATGATAACCATCGAGCCAAGTCTTTGCGAAAGGTAACATTTCTTGTAGTGCCTTCTTATCCACAGACCATCGGGGTAAAAAAATCCTAGAAAACAAAAGCACATGATCTTGTCGCACCACCCCGTAGACTAGTGAAAACTAAAGTTACATGACCAGGAAGATTAAGTGCATCTAGCAGGGGTGGAATGAACTGTAAGAAAAGTTGGATATAACTCTATCTAGGCAGAAATAGAGGTGAAAAACAGACATTGGTTACATCCAAAATACAAAAATTCACAGGTTACATTGGGAGAAAAATCGCAATTAAAAGGTCAGAGAAAGCACTGTTTGCACAGAAAATTCCCCCGAACTAAATTAGATGTGCTGCATCAGGTAAAATCCAATCCGAGTTACATCTACAGTATCAATCTCCAGTATCGTGCATCAAATACTAAAGCTACACCGAACCGATCAGTGAACCAAACCATACCATGTAACTTCACTCCGTTGCAGGCTAGACATGCACGAGAATAGCATGGATGGTCACCTGAAAAATCAGCGAAGTAGAAGCTGCCGGTCGAGGAGATGTAGTCGAGGACGCAGTGATGAAGCACCGCTCCATGGAATCGTGTCGCTCCTCGGGTCGCCCCCTCCAAGGCGACCAGGGGGCGAAACCCTAGCCCCGTGCCGCCGCCTCCCCCTCCTCCGTCCCCCCTCTCCTCGCCGACCCCTGAGGCGCCTGCTGGCCAAGCCCACGACGCCAGTGAGGGAGACGGCAGGGATCTTCTCCCGGAGCTCCTCGTGCGGTGGTTTGGAGGCGCGTTGCCGGGTGGGGAGCTGGGCCCTGCCGCTGGTTACTGCTCGGCAACCTCCCTCCCTCTCCTCCCCTCCATCTTGGCCTTGCCGGCGATGGGCTGCGGGGAGTGGGTCGGGGTGCTTCCGGCCGTGGCCTTGGCAGGGCCCTTGGATCCAGGGCGGCGGCCCTTGGAGGGGGCGGCGTCGGTCCGGCGGCGGGCGGTGTTTCGCTGGGTGCTGCAGGGCGTTCCCTCGGCTACATGGGCAGCGAGGTGATGACGGGTGTGGGGCGTTCGGGGGCCTCCTGACCTCCGGCCAGATCTGAAGATGGCGGTGCCTTCTTGCACTGCTCGGCACATCCCCTCGCCCTGGAGTGCCTCGGTCTCCTCCGGTGGCTGGTGGGTGGTGCTGGTGATGGGAGTGACCAGGGGAAACCCTTGGCTGCTGATGGTGGCCACGATGTTGACGGCGCTGCGAGCGTCCTACCCCTTCCCAAAGGCGACTTCGAGGTCTGCTCCCCTCTCCCTCCCCATCTTGCCCCGGGTGAAAACCTAAATTCATTGGGCGGCGGCGGCACTTCGGCGTCGTTCCGTTCTTGAAGGCGTTTCTTTGAGACAGTGGGAGTGGTGGTCGAGCTTCGCGCTAGATGTGTTGCTGCTTGTAGCGGTTGCTCTCCTATCGTTGTGGTGTGGTGTGGCCGAGCTCCTGGTTCTTACAGGTCATGCTTGTCGGTGGCAGCGCCCTCGATCCTGGGCGAGAGGAGAAGGGTTCTCCTCTCCGGCAGCCTTCCTCCGACTCGAGCCGATGGGTGTACACCGTACTTTGTCAACATTCTTCACCGCATCTTTCGTGGTGTTCTTGTCCGACAGTTTATGTCTCGCTCGCTGGGTGGCGGCTTGATGAAGCGACAATGCTCAATCCCTCCCTGGCAAGATGTCTGATTGTCCGTGTGTGCTCAGGGTGAGCATTTCTACCTCTTGACGGTACGGCGCCTTTCGATCCAAGGTGAGAAAGCAGGGTGCTTTCTCTAGAGGTGGAACGGACGATCGACATGGTTGGCCCCGGTGGTCGACGGCGGCATGGATTTCCTCTGTGGCATCCTCTCCAACTCCTTTTCCCTCTCCAGGGACCTCGTGGGCGTGACAAGGGCTTCGCTTCAAGCTAGGTTTCATCTGTGTATTTCTCTGTTTGTTTGTCTTTGCCTGTAAGTTGTTCTTCAGCAGTTTGTAAACCTTGGTCGTATGGGCTTTATTAATTCAAAGTCGGGCACTTTGTGCCTTCGTTCTAAAAAAATGAAACACCGCTACTAGGATGTGGCCGATGTAGCGGGGATGTAGCCCGACACCGTGGAGATGTGGTCGATTCAGCGGGTATGTGTCGCCACCGCCGCCGCGTCGATGCTGACTCCGCCGCGAGGATGTGACAGGACCGCGGTGATGCAGCCTCTGCCACGAGGATGTAGACGGCAATGACGAGGACGCACCGGAAATAGACGAAGATGCAACCACCACGGACGAGGATGATGCGGGCTCCGGCGAGGATGTAGTCAGCACAGGCGAGCATCACCCATCAAATTCCTACAGCGAATCGATGGAGAAAATCACGCGAGGCGAAGGTGATTGGGATGGGAAGGAGACGAGGTGAGAAAAATGGGGATAGGCTCTCTCTCCACGAGCGATACAATAGCTCTAAGATATGCCTACCCCTTGAGCCTTTCTGCGCATAAGGCCCATAGGGGAGGGAAGCACCGCTGGGCGCAGGCTGTGGGATCGAGATCGCGCGGCCACAAGACGTGGCCTCGCTAAAAGCTAGAACTAGGTTGACTCATAGATAGAAATTGCGTTATATGATTGCTATGGCTATGTTGAAATGATAAGTGTTTAATGATATTATTATTCTCTTTTGCAGGCTGTTTACCGGTGTACCAACACCCTACGTTCATGGTCGGTCCTACATCGTGCGGAATATCACAATCTTTTTACGGAGGTGTGTACGCGGCTGGAGGATACGACGCGGGATTCATTTACCCGTCATGGATGACAGCATAATCTCCGGATCGACCCTCCTTCAGCATCTCAGGCGTCTTACAATTTTTCACTATGATATGTAATTTGTTTTTTTATTGTTTTCATTTGGATATGTCAACTTTTTCGACTATATGCATCCTACTTATGCCGAGACCGGATGTAATTCTTAAACCTTTTAAGTAATAAAATGCGTTTTATCGAAAAAATCTTCCTTTCCCAGCTTCTTAAATTTCATTTACATGGCTGACACTCAGTTTTCATGTACAGTATATGATCCTAGTCCTTATACTTTCATCGTCAGTCCCCGTCTATTCCTGACGGGCTATAATCCTAGCGTCCTAAACCATCATGTCAGTGTGGGACAACACTCGTCACAAGGCAACCAGAGGCGTCGCGGCTCTGCTGTCGAAGCTCGGGAGGTCTTCTCCGAGGAGCGGCTCCGTCCTGAAGATGTTGCTAATCCCCAAGTCACTAGAGATCCTATCGCAGAGCTGAAAAATACATTTCAGGAAGCAACATCGCTCAGAGATGTGTACAGTGAAGATTATGGCAATGGCAAGTCCGGTTGTTATTAGCTCTTGTTTACCTGTCTGTACAGTGCACTGTCACCATGGGACTTCTTAAGCTCCACAACATACAGAGAGGGGCCAAGCTCAAACACCTGGGATACAAAAATAGAACAACGGATGTTATCAGTTGATCTCATTGGTTACAAAGTAGTACAACATGTTTTACTTCAAAAAGGTGCAGCTTGTGAGTTTTACCTCGGCGCAGACCAAGAAGGGCGCGGGGTTGTTCAATCTGTTGCAATTGCTTGTTATTTTGAGCTGAAATATCACACGACACGTCATTTTAAGCTCTGTCAAAACTTTTGCTATATCGTAGGCTAATCAAAAAGCTCCACTATGTGAAGATGAGATGATCTTATGCTCACCTTGCTACGCAACCTCTGAACTTGGAACCCTGACACTGTCGCGGAGCTCTCCATCGTGTCAAGCAGATCCTTGGGAGGATGTGTTGATGTGAACCTGATCTTCCTTTGGGATACTTCCTGCAATTAGTCCGACCATACTACATGAGTTATCTCGAGAAGCTATGACCAATGTTTTTTCTTTCCAGCCTTACATACAGATCAAAACATTCAGCATAAGGCAGCGGTGGCATAGGACGGATATCCGAGGAACTATGTTGTACATACCTCTTCCTCAAATAAACCCGAAAGATCAAGGGAAGATGCCATTCCGATCAGCTGAAAAGCGTTCATCTGATAAATACTCTTGTCCCCAGGTGCTTCATTGATCTGCTTCAGGACAGAAAAAGGTAAAAAAATAAGGTAATTTAACAATCAGCAGTTACAAATCCAAAACACATGTAATCTATTCTTAGGACATATATTAGTTTCCAATAGCATATAATATTTTTTCATATTTCCCAACCTCTTTGACAGGAAAAATCGCACCAAGCTGTACATCTTCATCATTCTCAACATATGGAGCAACAGGAATATAGTCCTTTTGAAACCATTCATGTGTTTTGATTTCTTGCATGTTGACCCTCTTTCTAGGATCTGGTTCAAGAATCTTCCGAAGAAGGTCCCTCGCGCCTGGTGAAAGCCACTCTGGGATCTGGGTGTCACCCTTAAAAATCTACACCAGAAGCATCGATATCACTAAAATGACCTCAGGGAAGAATCAGAGCACAACAATAATTAAGATCACTCCACTCGTTATATGAAGGATGGCTACCTTCTGGTAAAGAACGACCATGTTTCGGTCATCAAATGGAAGATATCCTACGAGCATTATGTAAAGAATTACTCCACAAGACCAGATATCCGACAGCGACCCGTCGTAGCCTCTGTTCTGCAGAACCTGCATACATTTGGCACAAGAATAATAAGCAATTATACAACAGAAAGAGATCATCAGCTGCTCTGGACTTTGAGTTGCCAATCTTGTACCTCAGGTGCAATGTAGTTGGGGCTACCACAGGTTGTATGCAGCAATCCATCACCCTGGAAGGTTGCATATCATAAAATTGAGTGCACATGAAAATCTCATCACAAAAAGTGTTGATCAATGTAAGCAAATCATGCGTTATGTCACTTCATCATACCCCGAGATGTTGAGGTAAAGCACTGAGACCAAAATCAGAGATCTTGATGTTGCCTTTCCGGTCAACAAGAACATTTTCAGGCTGTAGCAAGGCAGGAGAATGGTGTCAGAGAGCAATCAGGTCGAAGTACAGGACAATGGACAAGAACGACGCTAGCTAGATAATCGTCGTCCAGATGCTTCCCAAGGAGACTTCACCTTAAGGTCTCTGTGGAAGACACCCTTTCCATGGCAATAGCTGACACCATCAATTAGCTGCTGAAAAAGCCTCCTTCCTTCTTGTTCAGATAGTTTTCTCTTCATTGCCTTTTTTTTTGCAGGAAGGAAACCAACTTGTCATGTTAGAACTAACAAAGTATATCTGACGGAATTCTGTAGTTCGAAAATAAAATGAGGTTAACACAGAATTGAAATGAAAGTTGCAGAGGCTTACAATCCTGTCAAACAGTTCGCCTCCATTGACAAACTCGAGCACCATGTAGATCTTCGTTTTGCTAGCGGCAACCTGAATATCAAAGAGTTAAAACAAATCGCAGGATTATAAATCCGACATCAACATTATTCCAACAGCTTGCATGACCAAATCATTTATCCACACGCGCATGTGCAGCCCGAGAGAAACCCCAAAAATCTGCATCTCAGAAGACGAGGAAAAAACCATGACGTGGATAAAGATACGGGGCAGCAGCTGGTCGGCGTTGCTTTTTTTATTTACAATAGCAGCTGGTCGGCGTTGGTTGCTTGACGGCGACGCACGGGATCCGAATGAGGTAAGCTCAGCATGGGGAAGAGCTGAATCTGCCTGTCCTGTCCAGGCCCACCGGCCCGTCCCCGTGTGTGGGCCAAGGAGCGGGCAGTATGCAGCAATAATCAACCTGCCAAGTCGACCAACTCCACGTGCTGCAAGTCTGGTGGTCTGTACATGACTGACTGGAGGCGCACCCCACAACTATCCAGAAACGGATAAACATTAGGATGATGATGATGCTCGCGATCTCCATCCATCTCCCGTTGATACGGATGATTCTCCCAAGAATCAACAAGACGTTGGGATGTGAACGCCCGGAAATGTTTTGTCGCCCAATTCGATAAGGTGTTTGTGACCATTTCTTTCTCAGTTTTACTTTTTATTGATCGAAGAATCTACCGATCTATCAAGGAGAAATCAGACAAATCCGAAGCAGAGGGGACTGGAGGAATTGGTTGGATTACCTCGTGGAGGCGGACGACGTTGGGGTGCTTGAGCAGCGTGAGCGTGGCGATCTCCCTGCGCACCTGGTCGTCGGCGCCGCGGAGGGAGAGCACCCTGCCGCGGTCGAGGATCTTGACGGCGAAGTGCTCCCCGGTGGCGCGGCGCCGCGCGTGCTTCACCTTGCCGAAGCTGCCTTCCCCGAGCGTGCGGCCCAGCTCGTACGCGCCCAGCAGCGCCGCCCGCGCGCGGCACCCTTCCTCATCGGCGCCCTCCTCCCCCCGCGCCCCCACCATCGGTCGATCTGGGCGGCCTCGCTCGCGGCGGATTGGGTCGATCGGAGGCGTGCAGAGATGGATGATGATATTTGAAAAAATTGGAGGGGTGGCGTGTACTTATAGCTCCGACGGAACTCCTCCCACGACCGAGCTCAGGCTTTGCTTGCTGCTGCGTGTGGTTGTGTGCGGGTGTGGGTGTTCTCCGCTGGTTTGGAAGCTATGGAGGTTTGACAAGTGGGGGAGGGGATCAAGGGAGTTAAGTAACGTATTCGCAGCTGCGGCCGCGGCGCAGACAGGGCCAATTCTAACTCCAAGCGCAACGTGTCTCGAGTTTACCTGGCCATTTTGACCGTGATGACGTGTACCTTAGCAACGCGGATTTTCTCTGGGCGCTAGAGTATACTACTTCCGTCTAAGACTGAAGTCATATAATTTTTTAAGAAAATCAAACTACGTAAAGCTTTTAGAAAAAATATTAATATTTATAATATAAAATATATATCTTTCGATACGACATGAAACATCTATATAATATTATAGTTCTTCATAGTTTTTTTAAAAAGTTTGGTCAAACTTTCCGTAGCTTGACTTTTCAAAAAAAATTGTAACCTTTAAGTCTTGAGACGGAGAGAGTATTGTATTAGACGGTTAGAGTATTGGTATATAAGGTTATTATGGTTGTTCATATAGAGTTAGGATCTATTTACGCACAGTCCTAACTTGACTCGTACTCCAAGATGATCATCCGTACGCCTATATATACTCGTTCATGAGGCTCAATAATACATCAATTATATTCCGCCAAACTCATACTCTTTCATGGTATCAGCCTAAACCGATCCTAAACCCTAGTCGCGGCAGGCACGCTTCCACCGTGCTGCCCTCGGGGAGGTCGATCTCCATGATCTCCGCCAGGGGCTGCGCACCCGTACGCAGGATTCGTCCACCGATCTGTAATCGGCTGCCCTATAAGTCTTTTTCTCCGATCTCTTGATCGGATTTTTTTTTTGATTTATCGATCTTAGATCGGATTGAGTCGCCCACCTCCATCGTCCACTCGCGCCTCTACTCCGACCATCGGCATCGATGATCTACATCGCGTCTGTGCGTCTGCCCTCTCCGCTTCCGCGCCTGCCCCGGCAGGCTGTCGCGGCCCCACGGCAGACTGCCGCGCACCACAGACGGCTGCTACACCTTCCTCGGAAGGCTGTCGCAGCTGCCCTCTTCAGATCGTCTTCGTCGTCATCGATCGGGACTACACCGACTACGCCGCCGTCGACTCCTATCTACGCGTCGTCCACGCCATGGCACATACGGCACACCGTCGGTCCGATCAACCGATCCTGCGCCTGTCTACGCCAAGCACGTCCCCGAGCACGCGCCTACCACCGATCGAGCTACGGGCTGCCGGTGCGTTGCCCCTTCGGGCTGCAACGCCACCGCCTTTGGTCCACGCTACCGGCTTCCGACGCGCCTTCCTTGGTGTGTATGTCGCTAGTGGTCTAGCCGCTGCACCGACTTGCGCCCTGCAGCTATGTCGCCCCCTCAGGTCGTAGCGTCACTGCACGCAGTCTACATCGCTGTCCCCACGCACCGACGCCTCAGGCTATCTCTACGCTACCTCCCACGGTGCGGGTCACCTACGTCTACGCATGGTCTTCATCACGCCGGATTCTTCTTGGCCAACTTCGAGTACCGCCGTCACGCCTATCTAGGCGTTCAACATGACCACTCCAGGCCGCCATTGATTTCGCCGCCTTCTATGTCTTCGCCCCTGCCCTTGCGTGCCCAGTATCGGCAACACCGGTGCGTGCCTTCGGTCCCGACGCGTCGCCGAGCCTGGCAATCTCGGATCGACGCCTCGTCTTTATCGGCCTCGACAAAGTCTTCTTCGGTATCGACACCTTCCTATACGACTGCCTCGACTGCGTCACCGACAAGCTCTTCTTCGCGTACTCGGTTCTGGCAAAACCGGTGTGTGCGCTCTTCCCCGACGTGCGCCTAGTTCTGGCAAAACTATAGCCACACCTCGTCCTCGACGGCTCAGATTGCATCGACTTCGGCATCGACACCCCTCGGCAAGCTGTCACGGCCCCACGGCAAGCCTCCGCGGATCCTCGGCAAGCCTCCATGGCCCCTCGTCAAGCCTACGCGGCTCGTCAAGCTGCCGCGGCCCCACGACGACTGCCTTGACGCGTCTCCATCATCCTTCTCGCGCACTATGCGCATGCGGCTTCACGTGCGGCTACCTCGACACTGGCATCCCCGACCACGACATCGACCACGACGACCCCTCGCATGGCTACCTCGACCATGACACTGCCCAACGCTCTCAGCTCCCTCGACATCGGCACAAGGGCTACCACCTCGCTTGAGCATCATCAGCTTCCTCTACAGTCCAAGCTACCGTGACGCGACACTGTCTACGGCGTTTCTGCTCGGACTGCGGGGGGATGTCATCCTACTAGATTCTACTTCGGTTTATCTTCAGTCTGACCGTCCGCGACGTTCCAGTTGTTCACGATGCTACCGCTACGACTGCGGGAGGATGTTAGAGTATTAGGTATATATGGTTGTTATGATAGTTTAGACATAGTTAAGATATGTTTACCTACAGTCCTAACTTGACTCATACTCCAATATAATCCTCTGTATGCCTATATATACTCGCCCATGAGGCTCAATAATACATCCATCATATTCCGTCAAACTCATACTCTTTCATAAACAATCACTTTACAAATATTATATATATGATCAGCAAAAGAGATAAACTTGCATGTCACACAACTTTGCACGAAGTATCCCGCAAGTAGAAAAATCATACATCCTTGAAGAAACTTGTGCCTCACCGGAACGTCATCCACCATCATCCTTCGCCGCCACCATGACAGCGCTAGAAAAAAGACGAACAAACATCATACGGAGATCTGGGAGAGCACCTTCGTATATAACGATGCTTTTTGAGCCGCCGAACCAGACCGTCGCAAGCGACGAGACCGAGACTTTTGGCACGTCGACCGGGGATCTTCCCTGTGGTCACCAGATCCCGACGCCATCAACTTCATTCGATGCATTCGAGGAAGAGGAACGTCGTCGCCTGCCGTCATCTATGCGCACAACTGCAAGATAGCAAACACACCTACGACAGCCAACACGACCGCCACCCGCGAGAGTGTCGATCGCAACCAGTAGACACGAATCTCACCAAATTTAGAGATCGGCGAGACGACCCGGCCACCTGCCCCCTGATGCCACTTGTTGGAGTGATGCCGAGATGGAGGAATAACATAGGCAAATTATTCCGACGCGACACCGTCTCCTCCATAGAAGCAGCGCCCCAAGGAAGCACGAGGCTAACCCTAAATACAGGCCGGAGTTGAAGCACTAAGGTCCCAACCCCCTCCCGTCATCGAAGTGGCTGACGGAGGAGGCAGGGACCAGCGGCTTGGGGATGTAGATGGGAGCAGATGGAGGGTTTAGTTGTCTACTGGGGGAGGAGGTGGCGATGTACCTTATCCGGTCCATCCTCCAAACAATATTCGTTCCGGCGGCAAGTGTCAGAACCTGTAATCAGAAACTTACATGACAACGGAGAAACTTAGTAATCTTAAAGCAAAATAGTTGGTTGTAGATAGAGCCTGGGCACCGTAACGTCCGTAGATGATTAGACTGATCATAGTGGATAGTATCAAATAGCAAGAATAGGTATATACAAATTTAGAATAATTTGCCTCTGATCGTAGTGGGTAGTATCAAATAGACTGTTTTCGTTACTTAGACTGATCAGTGGGTAGTATCAAATAGCAAGAATAGGTATATACAAATTTAGACAAAATTTTGACATCTTTTTAGCATAGAGGGAGTAGTATCATACATGCGATTCCGATGTATGATGGTATCTCTATAAGCATTGTTTCATTTAGTACTTCATAGAATATCAATGTAAAATTATACAAGACCTATTTGGTATTTTTCTTTTCTAATTCGACGTGCTATGATATAGTACCTAGCTATAATACCACTACCAGTTTTTATCATTAGTTGAAGTGAACCTCAGTTTTTTACATCCATAAAATACATGGTATAACTCCTAGTATGGCTAATCTTATCGCCGTGGTGTTTTGGGTTGCCACGAAAGCTAGCATAGCTGGCCAAGGACAAAAGGTCCAGGATGATTACATTATTAGTCTTTTTTTGCGGGTAGTTCTTTATTGCTAACCCCACATGCATCTTCCAAAATGGATTAAGTCATAGGGATATTCTAGTCGTTGTATACATCTGCACGTATGGCTATGCATGTGCATACGTAACTACCAAGCCAATTGTAGCGTGTACGGTGTACCTCGCCTTCAAGGATTTTTATAAGTGTTCACTTGGCCTGAATAGACCGGCCCGGCTTTGTTTGCCAGAGATCTCCTCCAACCCGTCTCCTAGCTGACGTGGCAGCGACTTATTAAATGTTTTGCTAACCCCGTTTTAAAATATAAGATGTTTTAATTTTGTGAAAAGAGTGTATCTAAACTCTTTTAAACCTATACACTAAAAGGAATCTAAATACACTTCTTTTACAAAGTTAAAACATCTTATATTTTAAAACAGAGCAAGGGAGTTCATATTTATCATATAACTGTAGCAAGTTCTAAACAAAGCGCACACACCTTCAAGCCGATAGATACCGATAGCGATCCAGGGCACTTCGTCTTGTTTCAAACATAGATATCAGCCTAAGTTGGCTATCTCACCCGTTGTACTGATCCTTAGTAATCGCTACTACACTCTACCTTGAGTTACAACCCAATTGAGGTGGACACCATCAACCCCGCCGGTAAAGTCCTGTGACCACTTTTTACCCGAGCATACCCCCGAGTCTAAGAAAAAACTCTTATACATAGTGTACACTTGTGAGAAAGAGTTATCCTTCAATCAGGCTTTCTCCACGCTTTATAAATAAAGCAACCAGACAATCAAGATTTCAAATCACCAACAATGCCGGGGCCGCAACATAAACAAGCCCGAAAGAAAAGAGAAAAGAAAATAAGAAAACAATGAAGACGACGAGTCGTCGAAGCAAAAGTGACCCGCAACCGTTGCGCCCTCCGAAGTTGTTCCACCCCGCTCTTAGCCATCGGATCACCGAGTATCAAACATCACCTTCAAGAAGGGATGCGACGTCGATAACGCTGTTGCTCGGACTAGCGCACTAGTCCTAGGGTTTGATCTGGAGCCCGAAGGGCCTTGATCTGGGCCGCGAGGGCAGAGTCGGCGGCGCCACCTAGCAACATGTCGCCCGTAGTGCTGCACTGCCCCACTGCACCATCAGTGCCGCCATGCCACCACCCACCCGGCCGCGAGCCGGACCGCCGCCTCCCTACACGTGCACCGCCACCGAGAGTGAGAGAGCCCCGGCATCACCTCCATGTAACACCCCGTCCACTCCTGGGCCCGGGGGGTGTCACTCCTGGCAGCTTAATAAGATATCTAGACTGGCCCCACAGACCAACACTAGTCTTTTCTACGCACTTTGTCCTCACTCATGCGCACCCGGTTACCCACTTCCCGGTCGGTCACCCATCTTAGAATTGCTCTAGGCCAAGCACGCTTAACCTTAGAGTTCTTTTCGAATGAGCTTCCGGAAAAGAAGTTGCAACTTGTTGATATGAGTATCCTATCAATCCTATTAAGCCATGTGCCTGGATCTCACACTCCACGCGAGGGGGATAAGCAGGCTGCCGACACCGACGCCACCTTGGCTTCGCCCGACGGCCCTTGCCAGCAGCGGCGACGAGGAAAGGGGGAGGGTGGGGTGTTCTGGCCAGAGGGGATGGGGAGGCGCTCCCGACGCGGCGAGAGGAGCGCGTCGGGTTTTTCCCCCCCTCTTTCTATTTGTATGGCTGAATGGCTCCGTTGGGAAAAAGAGTTTTTTTTTTGTGAAAGTTGGGAAAAAGAGTTATCTATACACATGATAAGGTTATAGTTCAGAGTAATTCAGTTTAGAAGCATATAGTTTGAGAGGGGTGTAGTTATTAACAAGGATGCAACCGAGAGTGGTCCAGTCGAGATGTTTCACACTTTGATTGCATGGTGTGGCTAACGCATGGTGTGTCCCAACTTCTTCTCACGTACGTGTATCAATTGCATCGCTTTCGACCTGAAAAGTACTAGTTGCTTATTAAGAAACTGGTAAAAAGTTTTGCTCAAAGTTGCTCCTTTATTAATTTAGATAGTTATACATACCACTGACCTAATGGTGAATCGGACGATAACGTTAGCGCTGCGGCGCAGCTCACATAGAAAATTGCCACGGAAATTAGGGCGTGATCCCAGCAACTTTGCCATGTGGCAACCTTTCCGGCTGACAATTTCAAGGAGCTGCCAGGCCCTCGGATCTAATAAACGGACGGCTACAGATTTGTCGCACCAGGGAGCCAGATTCCTCACGCCGTTCCATAAAGAACTCGTTTACATTTGAGCATTATTAGGTCATGTGCTATGTATGCTTAAATCTGTTCAAAGAGGCATTTGAACCGGTTCCAACATAGTGCATGGTTTTATGTCCCTTTCGAGTTAGTAATTTCTAACGAAAAGTACATGCAGAGACGCCCTAATGAATAATATTAGCCGCTCGTTTTGGTGGACGTAGGATCTGCCGGTCTGGTCAAGTAGGAGTACTATGTCTGAGAGTGATACGCCTTTATAGCTAGCTGCATATGCATAGTCACGAGTCATCTGCTGTGGCGTGGATGAGTTAGGTGGTAATTTAAATAAAAATAACCTAAAATTCAAACAAATTTAAATAATAAACCTTCTGGCAAAGTATTTCACAGCCGGTAACCCTTTTTTGCCACTCCCGCCCGCGCGGCGCCGCACCAAAGGTTGCAGCTCCAGCACGCACGGCGCCGCACACCTACCACGCTGGCTCCGTGGGTCCAGGCGCCGCAGACACGCCACGCTGGCGCACACGTGCAGCGCCAGCCCACACGGCGCGACACGAATCTCTGCAGCTCCAGTCGGTGCGGCGCCACACTTCCTGCCACGCTGGCGCACGGGCCCCCCTGCAGCGTAAGTGCTGCGCGCCTGCGCTGCTCGGGGTGGCGCCGCATCCTTACCTGCCGCGCCAGCGCGCACTACGCCGCACGGTCGCCACCACTAAGCCGCGCACGAGTCGGACCATCCCGACCCTCTTCTCTCTTTTCCTCTCCACCTGCTCACAGAGACATTGGCGGCGGCGCTAGGATTGATCTCCCCCTCCTCTAATCCTTCTCCAATGGCTCTAATCTAAAGAATTTTTCCGTGGATCTTCTTGTTGAGCACCTCCTCCAAGTATTTGTCCAAGAAATCCCTCTCTTTGTCTAATGAATCTCACTAATTTTGATAGTTTAGGGAAACCCTAGTTCATCCAAAATCAAGACATATAGTTGATTTGTTGATTACTTAAAGGGAGAATAGATATTTGGTAGTGTGTTTAGGTTTAGAGATGCCAAATAGAGATGTTTGTAGCTTGAAAATATTAGTATGTATGCTCACATAGTCCGATGCATAAATTCGAGAATATGAGATGTCGTGATCCATGTTCACTTGTGTAAGATATAGGTCCAAATCTCCAACAGTGTTGTCATTGAGCTCCACCTCATCCTCACTGTCCCCATTCTCATCATTGTTCTCTCCCAATGCTTCATCCTGGTTGTTTGAAACGGGGATCACACATGTCCTCACTTCATGTTGTTGGGTCAAAGGTGGCTTAATAAATTTCTCTTGGTTAATGGGTGTAGGACTCCGAGCTTCATATAGGGAGGCAACTTGTATGATACTCTTTTGTATATTAGCATTCTTTTTTGTGGCAAATAATTCAAGAGCTTTGTCTTGTGATTCGGCCACCACTTCCTTATATGCAACCCAACGTTGCTCGGAGCTAATACGCATTGTCTTCCAACGGTTATGTATCCCAAATCCAACATTGTGTCTACCTTCCAACTCAACAACGTCATTAGGATCAATCCAATTCAAATCTACCCGAACTTGGTGCAGCACTTCGGCATAGGTAGGACTACGCTCGAACACCAAGTCAATCTCACCCGGGTCCGGCTTAATATTGCCTCTCAAGAACCCGTCCTTTTCCATATGATAAACATGCACAATTCTAGCCATCCCTAAATAAGTATAAAAACACCGAGATGAATTCAATAAGTATCTAGGCAATAAGTAATACTAAAAAAAATGCTCACTAACACTAACCCTAACCCTTACCATAACCCTAACCCTTATCATAACCCTAACCTTAACCTAACAATAACACTAATAATCTTAGCTATACCAATCCTTACTCTATATATCAACCAAACACCCGATTGGTCCATACAAATTTACATACCCAATAGGATTTGAGATTTGGACGAATTTTGCAAATTAGGGACAAATAACTTAAAATTTTTGGATGAAATAAAGAGAAGTGGAGGAGAGTACCTTGGGGAAGCGTTTGGGGAAGAAATCCCCTTCTTTTCCCTGAGATTTGGGGTCTCTTGGTGAAGATTGGAGGGGGAGGAAGTGGAGCCGCCACCGGGTGAAGAAGAGAAGAGGAATAAGTTAGGTTTGGGTCGGGCTGGGGAAGGGCCGGCGCGGCTATGTGCTGCTGCTTGTGCGGCGCCACTCGCTCTGGCGCTGCAGGCAATGGTGCGGCGCCACCACGACTGGCGCAACACTTGCGTTGCTCGGGCCCGCACCGCCAACATGGCAGGGGTTGCCACGCCACCCAAATCGGCGCCGCGGCTAAGAGTGCAGCGCCGTGCGGGTTGGCGCTGCACGTGTGCGCCAGCGTGGCGTCTCTGCGGCGCCTGGACCCACGGAGCCAGCGTGGCAGGTGTGCGGCGCCATGCGTGCTGGAGCTGCAGCCTTTGGTGCAGCGCCGCGCGGGCGGGAGTGGCAAAAAAGGGTTACCGGCTATGAAATACTTTGCGAAAGATTTATTATTTAAATTTCTTGAATTTTAGGTTATTTTTATTTAAATTACCGAGTTAGGTACGTGACGATTCGATGGAGACGCGTATGTAGCTCTGTCGGTAAGACGAACGAGGTTAAGTCTACCAGAAAAAGGGCTTGTTTATCGGCAGGCATGGTCGACACCTGTTCATAATTGCTAGGAAGAAAAGTTGTACCCGAATACCGTTACACACACAGCATATAAAACTAGTCAAAGATTAACGTTTACTAATTTTGGTAGTAGAACACTTCTGGTAGCTGTGTGTGGAAGTGTCTCATTCGGTTAGTTTTGTTTTGGTGAGAAAAAGGCCTTTAGGAGGTGTATTATCTGAAACCAACCCTCACAAGAAATATCCTTACAGAAATAACATAGATTTTTTTTTGAAAAGTTCAGCTCATCTTCCTTCTGCATCCCACAACAACGCGTCATGAGCAAAAATCGATATCGCCTATAGGCCTCCGGCATAGTAAAGCTTGTATCGCAGTAAACTTGAAAAACCCCAGCCCTTAGGATTGCATCCCATTAACATCTTCATTTTTTTTCGCAAAAAAGAACATCTTCATTCTTTGCAAAAGAACAACTGGAGGGTGACTGTCTCTTATAATAGCGCATGGGTTCATCGTCTTGATTTTTCGAAGGGGTTAGCCATTCAGGATTTGGAGAAGTTTTTGTCTTGGGAAAAGATTTAGTAGAAGAAATGCCGCCTTTACTCTAGACCAATGGTATAGTATCGCTCGCGTTTCACGCCTTGGGAGACCTACTTGGCTAAATCCACATACAAGCTTCAGTTTTTTGGGGCCTCACGGCCGTCACCTACCACCATGAAGCTGCTGGTCCAGAATGCTTCCCAAATATAAGATCTTTGCTTGGATGGTGATTCAAAATAGAATTTGGAATGAAGACCGCATTCTATCCTTGGATGCAAATGGATATTTAAAAAGAAGCTATGACCAGATGGCACCATTGAAAAGTATAAGGCTAGGTTTGTGGCCAAGGGTTTTACTCAAAAGGAAGGGGATGATTTCTTTGATACTACTCACCTGTAGCCAGGATGACTACAATTCGAGTGCTAATTACACTTGATGCATCACATAAGTTCCTAGTCCATCAAATGGATGTGAAGATAGCTTTTCTAAATGGAGAGCTCGATGAGAAAATTTATATGCAGCAAATGGTTTTATAGCAACCGGGAAAGAGAACTTGGTGTGTAGATTAAAGAAATCACTATACGGTCTAAAGCAAGCCCCAAAACAGTGGCATGAAAAGTTTTATAAAACTCTAACTTCAACAAGCTATTTGGTGAATGAAGGAGACAAATGTGTGTATTATAAATATGGTGGGGGTAAGGGTGTAATCTTATGTTTATACGTTGATGCCATATTAATCTTTGGGACTGATATGGATGTTATAAATGGGGTTAAGTTCTTTCTATCTCAAAATTTTGATATGAAAGATTTGGGAGAGGCAGGTGTTATTCTAAACATAAAGCTGCATAAGGATGAGAATGGAATTATCTTAAGTCAATCCCATTATGTGGAGAAAATTCTGAGTCGTTTTGGATTTGCGGACTCTAAATCATCTCCAACTCCTTATGATCCTAGTCTAAAGCTTCGAAAGAACAGAGGACAAGGGATCGCAGCTAAGATACTCTCAAACTATAGGTTCTCTCATGTACCTTGCCGGTGCAACACGACCTGACATTTCATTTGCTATTAGCAAACTGAGCCGGTTTAACTCAAATCCAGGAAATGATCATTGGACTGCACTAGAACGAGTAATGAGATACTTGAGAGGAACCACTGTAGGATTTTCGTAGTAGATAACAATTTTTTTAACTACGCGGAATACCCTTAATGCCCAAGGATCTATCTAGAAGTAATGCAGTAACGGAGGAAGACAGCGGTAACATAACCTTGAAGACCGAGAGAGCGTTACGCTCATGCGGGAGCGTGGATGATGTAGTCGTACCCGTCCGACCTCAAGATCGCGAAGCTCCTCGCACGTCACCCCTTGTCTAGGTCCTTGTACGATGACCCAGAAGCTTCAATAGCCCCACAGAGTTATCACATGCATACGGTGCAATGCGACGACTCCCGAACTCCTTGATCCCTGCTGGGGTTGCGGAAGTAGACCTCCTGGCAGATCCCTGCAGCACAACGGCGTGCCACAGATGCGTTGACTTTGCATGTGCAGTCTTTACTTGGGACCGTGCGACGGTGAAGACAACTATAGTGAGAGAGGGGAGTGTTCCAACCAAAGGGAATAACTCAATTATTGTGTGTTTAATCCCATCCATAGGCACCTCCTTATATAGGCTAAGGGAGGGGTGCCCTCCCTCTTAGGTGCCCCATGTGGGACTAAAGGTTAAGGAAAAACCAAGAAAACATGCAGTAGCTGGCTGGGCCAAAAGCACCTAGCCCAGTAAGCAACAACTCCAAGCTAGGAGGGCCACAAGCACCACAACAGCCCAACGCAGTAGCTGGCAGGGTGGGCTGGCGTGCCTGCCCAGGCCCAGCACGCGCCCCGCGCGGCAACCCGGCGGCAACGGCTATCAAGGCCCCGGGTGGGCCGTCCTCGTTGCGGCCCACCGCGAGCCCCACCAGCCAGCTTATGCTCCTGCCTTCACCGTCACCCGGATGGGCCGCCAGCTGGCCCGCTAGCTCCCCCGCACACTCAACATGGGCCGGGGTCGAGCAGGCCTGATGACCCACAAGTATAGGGGGTGTATCGCAGTATTTTCGAGGGAAGTGCAACCCAATTTATTGATTCGACACAAGGGGAGCCAAAGAATATTTATAAGCCTTAACAACTGAGTTATCAATTCAGCTGCACCTGGAAACAATCTTGCTCACAGCAGTTTATTAGTAGCAACAGTTTTGTAGTAGGAATAGTAAAGTAATAGCAGTAGTAAAAGTAAAGACAGTAGTAACGGTTGCAGCAAACAGTAGGATTCGAGCGCGGTAGGCATAGGGATGGATGGACGGGCATTGCATGGACAAGACAATTCACATGGCAATTAGAACATAGGGCATTTGCAGATAAATAAGATAAAGCATCCAAGTACTAGATAATCATAGGCGTGTGTTCCATATATAGTCATACGTGCTCGCAATGAGAACTTGCACAACATCTTTTGTCCCGCGAGCCCGTTTGCAGCGGGGCCTTGATGTGCTCGTTGTTCGACGTAGACCTCGTTGGGAACCCCAAGAAGAAGGTATGATGAGCACAGCAACAAGTTTTCCCTCAGTTATGAAACCAACGTTTAATCGAACCAGTAGGAGCAAGGAAACACCGCAAAGGTGTTACTAGCTGAGCTTTGGCAGGGCGCACTACCGGTGCTAGTAGCAACGTGGAGACCTGCACAACACAACCACAGAACTTTGTCCCCAACTTGCGATGAGGTTGTCAATCTCACCGTGTTTTGCGGAAAACAAAGTATTAAACGTATCGAATGGAAAGAAGTAAAAGTTTGCAGAAAGTAAACACAAAGCAGTAAAAGATTGTAGTGTATGTAAAGAAAAAGGACCGGGATCCATAGTCCACTAGAGGTGGCTCTCCTTAGATAGATAACATGCTGGGTGAACAAATTACAGCGGGGCAATTGACAAACACCGAGAAAGCAATACATGCATATACTAATCATCTTGACTCCTTTGAGACTTTATTGGGCATTACAACATAATACATAGACCGCCATCCAACTATATCTATGACTAATAATCCACCTTCAGGTTATCATCCGAACCCCCTCCAGTATTAAGTTGCAAGCAATAGATTATTGTTTTACGAACTGCGTGTAAAGTAAACAATACGATTGTTCTGTGAAGAAAGGATTGTTGTTTTCTCCCTAGTAGCAACAGCACATCTAGTACCTTAGAGATTTCTGTCACTTCCCCAGATTACTAGAGGCATGAACCCACTATCGAGCATAAATACTAACTCTTAGAGTTGCTAGCATCTAGTTGGCCAAGATAGCTACTAACAATAGAAAGCATGCAAGATCACAAATAACAAAGACATGATAGAATCAATAATCAATCTGAAATAGCATCTCAATATCCATCGGATCCCCGCAAACACAACATGTATGAATTACAAATAGATGATGTTGATCATGAACGGAGCTCACAAGATCTAAACATGAAAGCACAAAGGAGGAGAACCAACCATCTAGCTACTACATGGATCCGTAGTCCAAGGATGAACTACTCACGCATCACACCGGAGGCTTGCATGGTGATGAAGAAGGCCTCCAGGGTGAATTCCCCTCTCCGGCAGGGTGCCGAGAAGAGCTTCAGATCCCTCCCGATCTAGGGATGGAGATGACGGTGGCTACAGACTCTTTCGTGGATTTTTGATCGGGTACTTGGGGTTTTCGTCCCAAGGGTAATATATAGGCGGAAGGAGAGGCCGAGGGGGTGCCGGGAGCGGCCACACCACCCCCTGGCGCGGGCCAGGCCTGGCCACGCGGCCAGGTGGTGTGGTGGACCCCATGCCCTTCTCCGTCTCGTATTCTGGCACTTGATCCCTTCCGGAGAAATAGGCACTTTGGCTTTTGTCCCGTCCAATTCCGATAATATTCATTTTCTGACTTTCCTAGAACCAAAAACAGCAGAAAACAGGCAGCTGGCACTATGACTCTTGTTAATAGGTTAGTCCAAGAAATCATATGAAAAGTACTCCAAAGTTGGAACAAAACACAAGAAAGTGGATAAAACCAAGCATGGAACATCAAAAATTATAGATACATTTGCAATGTATCAACATCCCCAAGCTTAACTCCTGCTCGTCCTCGAGTAGGTAAGTGATAAAAAGAAAGAATAATTTTTGAGGTGACATGCACCATCAAAGACTTGATCAAAGTATTTGCAAAACATTTAAAGCTGGGATCATAGTACTTCAATCATAACATGAAAGACAAAGTTCTAGCAATAAGCAAAGAAACTATGATGCAACATGAAAAGGCACAAACAAAAGATTCATGAATAACAATGCTTTCCAAGACGTTTGTTTATTTCACATAAAGAAAACATAGCATGATAGTATTCAGCTTGTCCCTCAATAGAGTAGCAAATATAAATGCATAGGACACCTTCAAAGTTCATAAGAGTGACTAGATACAATAGTTTAAAACAAGCAATATCAAGTTATGCATCAATCAACTAGTCTTGGGACAATGCACATATAACTAAGAATGTCCACTATGCTCTCAAAATAAGTGCATAAAGATAGAAGGTGGAGACTCAATATAATGGTGGAAGAAAGGCCTTTGTAAAAGGAAGTAGGGATTCAAGTCTCATAAAGAGCTTCCAAAAATTATGGTACTTATAGCTTTCAGCTCTCATTGCCCCTATCATAAGCATCTTGAAGGTTATTAAGGTTAAAGTGACACAACTAAGAGGATATGCTTGACAATTTATAAACCGAAATCTCATGCCCCTTACTTACGAAGACCGATCCTCATGCTACTCAACTTCAGTCACGAGTAAGCTCTTGTCATTCTAAGTATATGTGTATCATTAAGAACCGCCAACGGGGTACCCCTTGCACATGATACGGGAGCTTTCCCATAATCAAAATGACAAGGCAAGCAGACAATGAGCATCTCAACGATCTTTTTATTTGCTATTTGCATATGTTTTTATTGAGGATGCTTCATAGAGTGCTCATTATGGTGATGCTGCAAGTTTCCACCATGATTAGGCATGGCTTAGGCTAGCGGCCCAGGCGTTTCGCTAACACACATACAAACTCCATGATCTTACAAGTTCTACTTTTATTTCACACCGCCGGGATCCGTAAGCAAAAGAACATGATATCAACGGGGTACAAAGTACAAGTGCAATGTTGAAAGCGTTCCCCATGAAACATGGTTCTGCTAATTTCAACTTATAAAGCACAAGCATATACGCAACAAAGAAGGACCCAATGGTTCAAGTTTATTAGAGGCAAAAAGTAAAGTGTGCCATCAAGTTCGTGAGAGCTTTAATCACTAGTTTTCTCATAAACAAGTTTAATTTGGAAGGTAAACAAAAGCATGAATATACTTGGAATAGCATAAGCTAGTAGGTAGGTATGGTGGACTCTTTGGAATAACTTGGTTTAGGGAATTGGATGCATGAGTGGAACTCATACTTGGTGGTGGAGGCTAGCAAAAGACTGGAAGCGACAAACTAAGAGAGCAATAATGGCCATAATCATGCAGAGCGACAAAACATCATTGATCAAAGCATAAAGTGATACTACAAGTTGAAAACTAAAGGATCATAAATACTATGGTGACTTGAGACAGTCATAACATGGTGTGAGCATGCGCCAAGTCAACCCAAATAAAGCATCAAAGGAGACTACCACTATACTATGCTTTAATATGCTAAAACAACGCATGATTCATCCAAGGCACATTAAGCAATCTCAATTGTTTATAACAAGTCATGCTACAACAAAGAATACTAAGCATAAAGCCAAAACAATATCAAGCATAGCATGACAAAGCACAGGCCACAGTCAAAAACAAGCTCTTTTTACCACATAAGTATGAACTTTCCTACTCTTTTCCAAACCAAACCAAACTATTTGCAAACCAATGTATGAAAGAGGGGGTCCAAACAATTTATTCATAAAACTAAGCAAACCAAGCAAACTAAAAACCAAAACAAAAACAAAAAGAAGACGCTCCAAGAACAACACAACTGTGCATGAAACAATAAAAATGAAGCGTTTGGAAGAAACCCGGGATTTTTATTGATGAAGAAGGGGATGCCTTGGGCATCCCCAAGCTTTGACGCTTGTACTTCTTGGATATTTCTTGGGGTGACACACGTGGCATCCCCAAGCTTGAGCTTTAGTCCATCCTTCATCTCATTACTCATTCCTTTCATACACCTGAAAATTTTCCTTCATACAAAACTTCACACAATCTTTATTAGCAACATTAGCGCACTCAAGATAAATAAGTCTTAAGGTTCAGTTCTAACACCAAATAAACTTCCATTAGAACACTAGATACTGCAGAACTTCCCTCAAAAAGCTCAATTCCCCAAAATAACTCAAGAAGGAACCAACAAGAAGCAAATGCAGAAAATGGCAGAAATCTGTCAAAACAGACCAGCAGGTAAAGATGATTTTTTTCGAAGACCTTATGTTGCTCAAATAGAAAAGTGTTGAACTAACGAAAGTTAGATAACAACCTGGGGCAGAAGCAAAAAAAATCACAGCTCAATCCGACATACAAATCTCTCTCACGAATTTTTACGGTGAAGCACAAAAATCTGTTTCGGGATAGCAACTTTCCCAATCATTACTGCTCTCTCATTAGAGGTTTCTCTTGGCACAAAAAGAAAATAAAAAGGATAAGGAGAGGTTATTACAGAGGTAATAACTTCGAAGACTCATCTAAATTTTTTGTGTTATCTCCCAATAAGTACTTTTCTTTAACGCCTTTAAGTTAGGCATAAGAAGCAAAGAAAGAATCAAGTGTTCTCAAATGAAGAAGCATTAAGACCAAATTTTGTTTTCATAGGAGAAGCAAAAGAAATCTTTTCTCTCTTTTTAGGGAAGTGTTCTATACCTTTCTTGAGTGGGAGTTGATATTTAATGTTGCCTTCTTTCATATAAATGATGGCACCAACAGTTCTAAGAAAAGGTCTTCCCAAAGTAATAGGACAAGAAGCATTGTATTCAACATCCAAAACATAGAAATCAACAGGGACATAGGAATCGTTAACCATAATAAGAACATCATTAAGACTCCCCATGAGTTTCTTTTTAGCATTATCATCAAGTGGGACATTCAAATAACAATCTTCAAGAGGAGGCAAATCAAGCATATCATAAATCCTTCTAGGCATAATAGAAACACTACTATCAAGATCACCGAAAGCTTTGAAATCAAAGTCATTCACTTTCATATTAATGATGGGTTCCCAACCATCCTCTTGTTTTATAGGAATAGAAGCTTTATGTTTCATCTTTTCTTCCTTAATCTTTATGAGAGCATCGGTAATGTGTTTTGTAAAGGACATGTTCATAGCACTAGCATTAGGACTTTTAGCAAGCTTTTGTAGGAACTTAATAACTTCAGAGATATTGCAACCATCAAGATCAAAATCAACTTTATCATCTAAAGTAGTAGAACTATTACTAGCCTCAACACTAGTGGTGGTGATAGTAGAAACACTAATGTTTCTAGCAATTTCATCTTCTCTTTCCCACTTAGCATGTAATTCAGCTAATAGTCTAACATTTTCATCAATTCTTACTTGTATAGCATTAGTAGCTGCAAAAGCATTAGTTTCAGGTTTGGCAGCCATTTTATTCAAAGAAGATTGAGCTTCAGCCAAAGATGCTATATTCCTTTCAGCATTAGAGAGTTTTTCCTCAATAGTTTTATTGAAAGCAGTTTGTTTACTAATAAACTCTTTAAGCATAAATTCAAGTTCAAAGGGAGCACTCTTATTATTGTTGTAAGAATTTTCATAAGCATTGTTGCCAAAATTATTATTTCTTATGAAGTTCACATCAACTTGCTCTTCTTGAGCAACTAAAGAAGCCAAAGGAACATTATTTGGATCAATATGGGCTTTCCCATTAACAAGCATAGACATAATAATATCAATTTTATCACTCAAGGAGGAGGTTTCCTCAACAGAATTTACCTTCCTACCTTGTGGAGCTCTCTCAGTATGCCATTCAGAATAATTAACCATCATATTGTCCAAAAGTTTTGTTGCAGCACCCAAAGTGATGGTCATAAAGGTACCTCCAGCAGCAGAATCCAATAGGTTCCTTGAAGAATAGTTCAATCCTACATAAAAAGTTTGGATGATCATCCAACAGTCAGTCCATGAGTGGGACAATTCTTTACCAAAGATTTCATTCTTTTCCAAGCTTGAGCAACATGCTTATTATCAAGTTGTTTAAACTGAAGGGTTTCACAGCATAGTAAATCAAAAATTTCTACGGAAGCGAACAGAGGGAAAGCCAAGATCTAATCTAGGAGATGCAAACAACGAGAGAGATTGGATTAGATCTTCATACCCTTGAAGATTCGCACAGCGGAACGTTCGTCGGAACGTGGGTGATGTAGTCGTACTCGCTTCTCCTCCTCGCGATCCGATCTAGCACCACAAGTGGCGGTGCCTCCGTGAGATGCACACATGCAGCACCTCGACGTCTCCTCCTTCCTCGGACCAGCAAGTATGGTGGAGAGATGGATTGGATCTACAACACGACGACGTGGTGTATATGGTGGAGAATTTCTGCACCAGGGCTTCGCCTACAAACAGTCGGGAGGGAGAGAGGAAGGGCAGCAGGGCGGCTAGGGTTGGAGGGGAAGGTGTGTGGGGTTGGTGCACCCCCACCCCTCTTTATATAGAGGGGGGGCGCAGCCCTAGCCCCTCCTCCAAGCCTATCTCTAGTTTAAACGATTTAAACTCTCCCCTTATCTAGAAATTCTATCCCTAGATTTAAACGAGTTAAATCTATCCAGAATCGGCTGGGCCCTATGGGGCCTTGTGCCCCTGGCCCAATGCGGCCAGGACACTCCCTCATAGGCCCATGCCCCCTCCCGGAAGGTGGGACCACGTTGGCCCCCTTCCGGAAGGTTCTAGAAGCTTCCGGTACAATACCAATTAATCCGGAACAATTCCGAACTCCAAAAACTGCACTGCCTTATATGAATCTTATTCTCCGGACCATTCCGGAACCTTTCGTGATATCCCGGATACCATCCGAGACCCCGAACAAAAATTCATAAACCAATTATCCAATCTATCCTAGCGTCGAGACACGTTAAGTGTGTGACCCTGCGGGTTCGAGAATATGCAGACATGATCTTCTATCAATAATCAACAGCGGGGTCTGGGCACCCATATTGACTCCCACACATTCATCAATGATCATATCGGATGAACCACGATGCCAGGATTCAATCAATCCCATATTTATATTCCCTTCGTCTCGCGATATTTTACTTGCCCGAGATTCGATCGTCGGTATCGTCATACCTAGTTCAATCTCGTTCACAGCAAGTACTTTACTCGTTCCGTAATCCGATATCACTTTGTGATTAACTCCTTAACCACATGCTTGCAAGCGGTGTTGATATCGATTACCGAGTGGGCCCGGAGTATATCTCTCCGACTTGGGAGGGACAAATTCCATCTCGATACATACAACCCAACAGATACTTTCCGATCACCTGAGAGACACCTTTATGATCACCCTCTCATAGGATGAAGTTTGATGACCTCAAAGCTTTCTTCCGATACCAGGGAGTTGTATTATCTCATGGTCTAAGGAATACAATATATGACATAAGAAAAGCTTCGCAAAGACGAACACGATGACACGATCTAATTGCTTCGCTTAGTTTGGGTCTGTCCACCATATCATTCTCCCAATGATATGATCTCATTATCAATTGACAACTCATGTCTATGGTTAGGAAACCTTAACCATCATTGATTAATGAGCTAGTCCATAGAGGCGTACTAGGGACACGGTGTTGTTCACAAACCACACAAGTATTAATGTTTCCGCTTAATACAATTCTAGCATGGAATATAAACTTTATCATGAACAAGAATTATAATAATAACATCTTTATTATTGCCTCTAGGGCATAATTCCAACAGTCTCCCACTTGCACTAGAGTCAATAATCTAGTTTACATTTGGCAACAATCTCACACCCATGGCACTGAGGTGCTGATCATGTTTTACACGTGGAAGAGGTTTAGTCAATGGATCTGCGACATTCAGATCTGTATGTACTTTGCTGATCTTCAGATCTCCATCTGCTATATAATCTCGGATTATATGAAACTTGCGGTTGATATGCTTGGTCTTTGGATGATATCTTGGTTCCTTAGCGAGTGCTATGGCGCCAGTGTTGTCACACAATATCTCCAGTGGGTCCAATGCACTTGGAACCACGCCAAGCTCAGTGATGAAGTTTCTGATCCAAACTCCTTCACTTGACGCTTCTGCAGCAGCCATGTATTCCGCTTCTACTATAGATCCCGCGATCACGCTTTGCTTGCAGCTTCTCCAGCTCACAGCTCCTCCATTCAAAATATACACGTATCCTGTCTGAGATTTAGAATCATCCTTGTCGGTGTCGAAACTAGCATCGACGTAACCTTTTACGACGAGCTGTTCATCACCCCCATAGACTAAGAACATTTCTTTAGTCCTATTTAGGTACCTTAGGATGTTCTTCACGGCTGTCCAGTGTTCCACTCCTGGATCACTTTGATATCTGCTCGTCAAACTAAGAGCATTGGACACATCCGGTCTAGTACACAGCATGGCATACATGATGGAACCTATGGCCGAGGCATAAGGCACTTTGCTCATAGCTTCCCTATCATTTACCGTAGCTGGACACTGAGCCTTGCTCAATATCTTACCTGACAACATAGGCACTGAACCTTTCAATGCCTTATCCATTCTGAACCTTTTCAGAACTTTGTCTAGGTATGTACTCTGGCTTAAAGCTATCAGGCGTCTTTGTCTATCTCTATAGATTTTGATGCCCAATATATAAGCAGCTTCACCTAGGTCTTTCATTGAAAAACACTTGTTCAAATAACTCTTCACATCGTTAAGCATGTTGATGTCATTTCCAATAATCAATATGTCATCCACATATAGTACCAGAAACGTCACCGAGCTCCCACTCACTTTCTTGTAGATGCAAGCTTCGTAGCAATTTGGAACAAATCCAAAGCTCTTGATCACTTGATCAAAACGAAGGTTCCAATTCCGAGATGCTTGCTTCAGTCCATAAATGGAACGCTGAAGTTCGCATACTTTATTAGCATCCTTAGGATCGACAAAACCTTCGGGTTGCATCATATACAACTCTTCATCAATGTTGCCATTGAGGAAAGCAGTCTTGACATCCATTTGCCATATTTCATAATCATGAAACGCAGCAATTGCTAATAAAATCCGAATGGACTTAAACATCACTACGGGAGAGAAAGTCTCATCGTAGTCAACACCTTGAACTTGTCGAAAACCTTTCGCAACAAGCCGTGCTTTATAGACGGTAACATTACCATCAGCGTCCGTTTTCTTCTTGAAGATCCATTTGCACTCAACGGCCTTTCGGTCGCTAGGAGGGTCCACCAAAGTCCATACTTGGTTTTCGCTCATGGATCCCAATTCAGATTTCATGGCTTCTAGCCATTTCTCAGAGTCTGGGCTCATCATCGCTTCCTCATAGTTCGTAGGTTCGCTGTCTTCTACTAACAAGACAGTCAAGACAGGGTTGCCGTACCACTCAGGAGGGGCACGCGACCTTGTCGACCTGCGACGTTCAGTAGCAGCATCGTCCGAAGCTTCATGATCCTTGTCATTAGCTTCCTCTATTGTTGGTGCAGGCGGCACTGGAACAATTTCAGGTGCTGCGCTACTCTCCAATTCAAGAGAAGGTTCAATAACCTCGTCTAGCTCTACTTTCCTCCCACTCGCTTCTTTCGAGAGAAACTCCTTCTCAAGAAAGGAACCGTTCTTTGCGACAAACACTTTTCCTTCGGTTCTGTGATAGAAGGTATACCCAATAGTTTCCTTAGGGTATCCTATGAAGACGCATTTCTCCGCTTTGGGTTCGAGCTTGTCCGGCATCAACTTCTTGACGTAAGCTTCGCATCCCCAAACTTTAAGAAACGACAACTTAGGTTTAGCACCAAACCACAGTTAATACAGTGTCGTCTCAACGGATTTAGATGGAGCCCTATTTAAAGTGAATGCAGCGGTTTCTAATGCATAACCCCAAAATGATAACGGCAAATCAGTAAGAGACATCATTGATCGGACCATATCTAATAGGGTTCGATTCCGGCGTTCAGACACACCATTGCGCTGTGGTGTTCCGGGTGGCGTGAGTTGTGAAACGATTCCACTTGCTTTGAGATGCGTGAGAAAATCATAACTCAAATATTCGCCCCCACGATCGGATCGTAGAAACTTAATCTTTCTGTTAAGATGGTTCTCCACTTCATTCTGAAATTCTTTGAACTTTTCAAACATTTCAGATTTATGTTTCATTAAATAGATATACCCATATCTACTTAAGTCATCGGTAAAAGTGAGAAAATAGCGATATCCACCGCGCGTCGAAACACTCATCGGTCTGCATACATCGGTATGTATGATTTCCAACAAGTCCGTTGCTTGCTCCATCATACCGGAGAATGGGGTTTTGATCATCTTGCCCATGAGGCATGGTTCGCATGTGTCAAATGATTCAAAATCAAGAGACTCCAAAAGTCCATCAGAATGGAGTTTCTTCATGCGCTTTACTCCAATATGACCTAGACGACAGTTCCACAAATAAGTAGTATTATCACTATCTACTTTGCATCTCTTAGCCTCAATGTTATGGATGTGTGTTTCATCCCTTTCGAGATTTAGAAGAAATAAACCACTCACAAGAGGTGCATGACCATAAAAGATGTTACTCATATAAATAGAACAACCATTATTCTCCGATTTAAATGAATAACCGTCTTGCAATAAACACGATCCAGAAATAATGTTCATGCTCAACGCAGGCACATAATAACATTTATTAAGGTTTAAAACTAATCCCGAAGGTAAAACTAAGGAGAGCGTGCCGACGGCCATCACATCAACTCTTGATCCGTTGCCAACGCGCATCGTCACCTCATCCCTCGCAAGCCGCCGAATATTCCGTAGCTCCTGTTTCGAGTTACAAATATTAGCAACTGAACCGGTATCAAATACCCAGGCACTACAACGAGGGCTAGTAAGGAAAACATCAATAACATGTATATCAAATATACCTTTGATGGTGCCAGCCTTCTTGTCCGCTAGGTACTTCGGACAGTTGCGCTTCCAGTGACCCTTGTCCTTGCAATAGAAGCACTCAGTGTCCGGCTTAGGACCAGACTTGAGCTTCTTCTCAGCAGGGGCAACGCGCTTGCCGTCGCCTTTCATGAAGGGCTTCTTTGCACCTTTACCTTTCTTAAAGGAGGGCTTGTTGACCATCAACACATGATTATCCTTTTTGATGTCCACCTCCGCAGCCTTCAGCTTTGCGAAGAGCTCGGTGATCGTATCAGTGGAACCAATCTGATTGTGAGTCACTACAAACCTTTTGTAGCTGGGAGGGAGTGATTGCAGAACTCTGTCAATCTTGAGCTCCTCTGGAATCTTGCAGTCCAGTTGCTCAAGGCGTTGAGTGTAGCCCGACATCTTAATGGCGTGCTCACTAACGGAACTCCCTTCCTCCATCTTGCAGTTAAAGAACTTCTCAGAGATCTCATATCTCTCAGAACGGACCTGAGTCTGAAACATGGTTTTCAGCTCCTCGAGAATCTCAAAGGGCCCGGGATAGTTTTCAAAACGATTTTGAAGCTCCGGTTCCATAGCAAACAACATGGTGCTCTTAATCACACCATAATCATCTTTGCGCGACTGATAGACAGCTTTCTCATCAGCCGGTGCAGTTGCAGCAAGGGGGTTACCTAACGCTTCTCAAGGACATAGTCCTTTTGTCCTCCAGACAGAATGATTCTCAGATTGCGGAACCAATTGGTGAAGTTAGACCCATTATTTCTAAGCTTTTCTTTCTCAGCAAAAATGTTGAAGTTGAAGTTGGACTTGGCCATGTGATCTACAGTATTTGCAAGTACAATTTAGACTATGTTCATGATAAATAGTTCAAGTTAATCAAATTACTAGATGAACTCCCACTAAATTCAACATCCCTCAAGTTGCTTAGTGAACACGATCCAAATTCACCACACCTAATCCGATCTTCACGAGAAGAGATGTGGTTTCAATGGTGGACAACGAAGTGTCGATCATATCATTCATATGACTCATGCTTAACCTTTCGGTTCTTGTGTTCCGAGGCCATGTCTGTACATGCTAGGCTCGTCAAGCTAGACCCAAGTATTTCCGCGTGTGCAAAAACTGGCTTGCACCCGTTGTATGTGAGCGTAGAGTCTATAGCACCCGATCATCACGTGATGCTTGGACACGACGAACTTTCGCAACGGTGCATACTTGGGGAGAACACAGTTTTTATCTTGATCTTTAAGTGAGGAATCATCTTATAATGCTACCGTCGCGATCTAAGCATAATAAGATACATAAAAGGATAAACATCACATGCATATAACTTTATGTGACATGGTATAGCCAATCTTCGCGCAATGATCTCCATCTTGTGCGTTCCGGCATGATCTCCATCACTCCACCATGATTGCCTCCACCACGAATAGCAACTACAACTATTGCTAACTACTTAGCGATAAAGTAAAGCTATTACATGGCGTATAAGAAGTTGACTCGCAGGTCATACACAATTATAAAGACAACCATATGGCTCCTGCCGGTTGTGTACTCATCGACATGCAAGTCGTGAAACATTACAAAACATGATCATCGCATACAATATACACATCACATCTTGGGCCATACCATATCACAGAAAACACTCCCTGCAAAAACAAGTTAGACGCCTCTACTTTGTTGTTGCATGTTTTACGTGGCTTATGGGAGTAGATGCTAAGAACGATTCTTACCTACGGAAAGCCACAACGGTGATATTATGGTTGCCAAACTCCGGTGTTAATCCCATGACAACTATAGTGAGAGAAACTGACATCCACCAGCCGCATGTGTGGTACAAGCCACACGTCAAGTGCGGAGCCGGTCTCGCGAACGATGTCGAGTAAGGTTGGCCTGGACCGCTTCAATCTCACTATCCCGCATCATAAGAAGAACACAAACAAGAGGCTTGCAACAGAAAACATCAACGCCCGCAACAACCATGTTGTGTTCTACTCGTGAATCACATCTACGCATAGATCTAGCTCTGATACCACTGAAGGGTTTCGCAGCATAGTAAATCAAAATTTTCTACGGAAGCGAACAGAGGGAAAGCCAAGATCTAATCTAGGATATGCAAACAACGAGAGAGATTGGATTAGATCTTCATACCCTTGAAGATTCGCACAGCGGAACGTTCGTCGGAACGTGGGTGATGTAGTCGTACTCGCTTCTCCTCCTCGCGATCCGATCCGATCTAGCACCACAAGTGGCGGTGCCTCCGTGAGATGCACACGTGCAGCACCTCGACGTATCCTCCTTCCTCGGACCAGCAAGTATGGTGGAGAGATGGATTGGATCTACAGCACGACGGCGTGGTGTATATGGTGGAGAATTTCTGCAGCAGGGCTTCGCCTACAAACAGTCGGGAGGGAGAGAGGAAGGGCAGCAGGGCGGCTAGGGTTGGAGGGGAAGGTGTGTGGGGTTGGTGCACCCCCACCCCTCTTTATATAGAGGGGGGCGCAGCCCTAGCCCCTCCTCCAAGCCTATCTCTAGTTTAAACGATTTAAACTCTCCCCTTATCTAGAAATTCTATCCCTAGATTTAAACGAGTTAAATCTATCCAGAATCGGCTGGGCCCTATGGGGCCTTGTGCCCCTGGCCCAATGCGGCCAGGACACTCCCTCATAGGCCCATGCCCTCTCCCGGAAGGTGGGACCACGTTGGCCCCCTTCCGGAAGGTTCTAGAAGCTTCCGGTACAATACCGATTAATCCGGAACAATTCCGAACTCCAAAAACTGCACTGCCTTATATGAATCTTATTCTCCGGACCATTCCGGAACCTCTCGTGATATCCCGGATCCCATCCGAGACCCCGAACAAAAATTCATAAACCAATTATCCAATCTATCCTAGCGTCGAGACATGTTAAGTGTGTGACCCTGCGGGTTCGAGAATATGCAGACATGATCTTCTATCAATAATCAACAGCGGGGTCTGGGCACCCATATTGACTCCCACACATTCATCGATGATCATATCGGATGAACCACGATGCCATGATTCAATCAATCCCATATTTATATTCCCTTCGTCTCGCGATATTTTACTTGCCCGAGATTCGATCGTCGGTATCGTCATACCTAGTTCAATCTCGTTCACAGCAAGTACTTTACTCGTTCCGTAATCCGATATCACTTTGTGATTAACTCCTTAACCACATGCTTGCAAGCGGTGTTGATATCGATTACCGAGTGGGCCCGAAGTATATCTCTCCGACTTGGGAGGGACAAATTCCATCTCGATACATACAACCCAACAGATACTTTCCGATCACCTGAGAGACACCTTTATGATCACCCTCTCATAGGATGACGTTTGATGACCTCAAAGCTTTCTTCCGATACCAGGGAGTTGTATTATCTCATGGTCTAAGGAATACAATATATGACATAAGAAAAGCTTCGCAAAGACGAACACGATTGCACGATCTAATTGCTTCGCTTAGTTTGGGTCTGTCCACCATATCATTCTCCCAATGATATGATCTCATTATCAATTGACAACTCATGTCTATGGTTAGGAAACCTTAACCATCATTGATTAATGAGCTAGTCCATAGAGGCGTACTAGGGACACGGTGTTGTTCACAAACCACAAAAGTATTAATGTTTCCGCTTAATACAATTCTAGCATGGAATATAAACTTTATCATGAACAAGAATTATAATAATAACATCTTTATTATTGCCTCTAGGGCATAATTCCAACATAAACTTCATTATTTCACTTCTCATGGATATAATCTTAGCAGGAGGATAGTATTTTCCAATAAAAGAATCTTTGCACTTAGTCCAAGAATCAATACTATTCCTAGTTAAGGAATTCAACCACTCTTTAGCTTTTCCTCTCAAAGAGAAAGGAAACAATTTTAGCTTAATAATATCCCCATCTATATCCCTATGCTTTTGCATCTCACAAAGTTCAACAAAGTTATTTAGATGGGAAGCAGCATCTTCATTACCAATACCAGAAAATTGTTCTCTCATAACAAGATTGAGCAAAGCAGGTTTTATCTCAAAGAAAGTATTTTCAGCCACAGGTGGAGCAATAGGTGTGCTCATAAAATCATTGTTGTTGGTGCTAGTGAAGTCACACAACTTTGTGTTTTCAAGAGTAGTCTTTTTTTGGGGGTTTTCAAATAAGAAAGCAAACTAGTAAAACTATTTTTTTTGTGTTTTTGAAGAACAAAACAAGGAAACAAAGCAAAAATAAACTAAGCAAAACAAAAACAACAAAGTAAAGAGATTGGTTATGAGGGACTCCCCTTGTGAAGATGTCCTTGACTCCCCGGCAACGGCGCCAGAAAAGATCTTGATGTGCTCGTCGTTTGACGTAGAGCTCGTTGGGAACCCCAAGAGGAAGGTATGATGAGCACATCAGCAAGTTTTCCCTCAGTTATGAAACCAAGGTTTAATCGAACCAGTAGGAGCAAGGAAACACCCCAAAGGTGTTACTAGCTGAGCTTTGGCAGGGCGCACTACCGGTGCTAGTAGCAACGTGGAGACCTGCACAACACAACCACAGAACTTTGTCCCCAACTTGCGATGAGGTTGTCAATCTCACCGTGTTTTGCGGAAAACAAAGGATTAAACGTATTGAATGGAAAGAAGTAAAAGTTTGCAGAAAGTAAACACAAAGCAGTAAAAGGTTGTAGATTGTATGTAAAGAAAAAGGACCGGGATCCATAGTTCACTAGAGGTGGCTCTCCTTAGATAGATAACATGTTGGGTGAACAAATTACAGCAGGGCAAACACCGAGAAAGCAATACATGCATATACTAATCATCTTGACTCCTTTGAGACTTGATTGGGCATTACAACATAATACATAGACCGCCATCCAACTATATCTATGACTAATAATCCACCTTCAGGTTA
Source organism: Avena sativa (assembly GCA_916181665.1). Lineage (NCBI taxonomy): Eukaryota > Viridiplantae > Streptophyta > Magnoliopsida > Poales > Poaceae > Avena > Avena sativa. Next base: position 447,640,083 of record OV702295.1, on the reverse strand, counting down.
TCATCCGAATCCCCTCCAGTATTAAGTTGCAAGCAACAGATTATTGCTTTACAAACTGCGTGTAAAGTAAACAATACGATTGTTCTATGAACAAAGGATTGTTGTTTTCTCCCTAGTAGCAATAGCACATCTAGTATCTTAGAGATTTCTGTCACTTCCCTAGATTACCAGAGGCATGAACCCACTATCGAGCATAAATACTAACTCTTGGAGTTGCTAGCATCTACTTGGCCAAGATAGCTACTAACAACGGAAAGCATGCAGGATCACAAATAACAAAGACATGATAGAATCAATAATCAATCTGAAATAGCATCTCAATATCCATCGGATCCCCGCAAACACAACATGTATGAATTACAAATAGATGATGTTGATCATGAACGGAGCTCACAAGATCTAAACATGAAAGCACAAAGGAGGAGAACCAGCCATCTAGCTACTACATGGATCCGTAGTCCAAGGATGAACTACTCACGCATCACACCGGAGGCTTGCATGGTGATGAAGAAGGCCTCCAGGGTGAATTCCCCTCTCCGGTAGGGTGCCGAGAAGAGCTTTAGATCCCTCCCGATCTAGGGATGGAGATGACGGCGGCTACAGACTCTTTCGTGGATTTTTGATCGGGTACTTAGGGTTTTCGTCCCGAGGGCAATAGATAGGCGGAAGGAGAGGCCGAGGGGGTGCCGGGAGCGGCCACACCACCCCCTGGCGCGGGCCAGGCCTGGCCGTGCGGCCAGGTGGTGTGGTGGCCCCTAGGCCCTTCTCCGTCTCGTATTCTGGCACTTAATCCCACCGGAAAAATAGGCACTTTGGCTTTTGTCCCGTCCAATTCCGAGAATATTCATTTTCTGACTTTCCTGGAACCAAAAACAGCAGAAAACAGGCAGCTGGCACTGTGGCTCTTGTTAATAGGTTAGTCCAAGAAATCATATGAAAATTACTCCAAAGTTGGAACAAAACACAAGAAAGTGGATAAAACCAAGCATGGAACATAAAAAAATATAGATACATTTGCAATGTATCAGGCCTCAAGGGAACTACTGGCAATTAAGGTTCTCTTTTTAATAGAGCACCGGAGCAAAGCATTAACACTCCGTGAACACATGTGATCCTCACATCAAAGCCATTCCCTCCGGTTATCCCAATTTCTGTCACTTCGGGGTCTTTGGTTCCGGACAACAACGTGTGTATACAACTTGCTGGTAAGACCGTAAAAAATTCTATCATAATGAATCAATAACATGTTCAGATCTGAAATCATGGCACTCGAGCCCTAGTGACAAGCATTAAGCATAACAAGTTGCAACAAAGTCAAAAGGCACTAATAGTAGATACTAGGCACCATGCCCTAACAATTCGATGCCATTACATGAACGATCTCATCCAATCCCTACCATTCCCATAGCCTACAACGGGGATTACTCACTCATAGATGGGGGAAACATGGATGGTCGATGGAGAAGCGATGATGATGATGGCGATGATCTCCTCCAATTCCTTGTCCCGGCAGGGTGCCAAAACAGAGTTTCTGGTTCCGAATCACAGAATCTGGTGGTGGCGGCACAGCGGAACTCTTTATGGAAAAACGTCGAACCCCCTGAGTTTTTAGGTCAGAAGGCAACTTATAGGCGAAGAGCGAGACCAAGGGGGTGTCTGGGGCAACCAGACCATCCCCTAGCGTGGCCAGGTGGTGTGGCCAGGGCCCAGCGCCCCTCCGTCTCGTATTCTGGCTCCGTGAGTCTTCTGGTGAAATAGTTTTTGGCATATTTTCCGGGATTTTTCCTGATAGTTGATTTTCTGCACAAAAACTAGACACCAAAGTAATTCTACTGAAAACAGCGTCAGTCCATGTTAGTTGTATCCAAATCACACAAGTTTAGAGGAAAAACAATAGCAAAAGTGTTCGGGAAAGTAGATACGTTTTGGACGTACCAACTCCCCCAAGCTTAGCTTATTGCTTGTCCTCAAGTAATTCAGTTGAAAATTGAGTGCGATAAAAGAAACTTTCACGAACACATTTGCTTCATATGATGTATATATTCTCAGCATGTGATCAACTACTTAGACAATTCATAATAAGGAGTATGCAACTAAGTTTACTTAACTGGCATTGCAAGCTATGAGGAGATTCCAACTCAAAAATAATAAGTAACATGAAACATAAACATAAGCAACATTACAATGCTCATAACAAGGTATGATAGAGTGGTATCTCGCTTGCCTTTGATTGTGAATGCCAAGGCACCTCTGAAGTTCAGGTGAAGACTAGAAGTAAAGATGTCAAAGATACAAGCATCAAAGTCATAACACAATTAATCAAGTTTTGAGACAAGCACATTATACTAAGAATGACAACTATGCTCTCAAGAAGGTGCTCATAGAATAGGTGGTGACTCAACAAAGAAATGAAAAAGGTTTTGAATAGTTTGAAAGGCTTCCAAATGCTAAAAGTATGGTACTTGTTAGCTTTGAGCTCTCATTGCCCCTATCATAACCATCTTTAATATGGTTAAGGTGAAAATGAGGTCCAATCTGAGTTATATGCTTGATAGACTATAAACTGGAAATCTCATGTCCCTTGAGTACGAGGGCCGCTCCTCATGCTACTCAACTTTAGTTACCGGTAAGTTCTTGTCATCGTAAATACGTGCGTATCATAGAGAACCGCCAACGAGGTACCCCTTCCCTGATGATACGAAAGAATCCCCATATAAAAATGACAAGGCAAGCAGACAACGAGTATCTCAGCAATCTTCTTATTTACCATGGGAAAATGGTGCTTTTTTCTCTCTTTCCTCTTTTCTCATATCTCTCTTTTTTTTTCTTTTTCTCAATAGCCATCTCTCTTTTTTATAAGAAGAATGCTTCATAGATACTCATTATGGTTACGCTGCAGGTTTCCACCATGACAGCATGGATTAGACCAGCGGCCCAGGCGTTTCTCTAACACACATACATAACTCCATGGACTTACAAGCTCCCCTTTTATTTCACACCGATGACATCTGCAAACAAAAGAGCATGTATCAAGTGGGTATATATTTACAGGTGTTGAAAGCGTTCCCTGTGACAGCACGGTTCTACTAATCCCCAGCCTATAATTTGCAAGCATATAACTTTCATGGACAGTCACAATGGTTCAGGTTTAGTAAGTGCAAGAAATAGAGTGTGCCATCAAGTTCGTGAGAGCTTTACTAACTAACTTTCTCATAACGAGCAAACATTTTATTTGGATTAAAACAAGGCACATTGAATATGCACGGGATAGCAAATGATGCTAATAGGTAGGTATGGTGGACACTTTTGGCAATATTTGGTTTTAGGGAGTTGGAAACACGAGTAAAACATACTCAGTGTAAGTGAAGGCTAGAAATAGTGAGGGAGCGACAAACGAGAGAGCAATAACTGGCATAATCATGCTTGCAACAAAACAGGACTAATCATGGCATGAAAGTGATTCAATACCCTCAAGGCAAAATAATTCATCGAGGCAAAATATGCATGCGTGAGCATGTGCCGATGCAAAATGATATGGAGATGAGTGCGATATCGGTGTACCTCCCCCCAAGCTTAGGTTTTTGGCCTAAGTGGGTGTCAATCCAAGTACGAGTAAGGGTTCCAAGCAGGCGGGTCATTGTAAGAGTGATCGTAGTTAGGCCCTTGGGAAGAAGAAGAAGCTCCCCAATCATAGGTAGGCTGCTGATATGAAGACTCCCCCTCATTCGAGGGCTGGACCGAATCATCTGTGACATCCCTTCTAGTATCCTGCTCCTGTTGGGAGAGCTCTCCCAAGTACGTATCAAGCTCCTCCTCCGTGAAGGACCATCCTACCCTGTTATCAAGGTTAAACAAAACAGGTGCAGGCAAAAGAACAACTCGCTCGGACTTGCTCCTTCTCCAACCAGCCTTGAGAAAGGTTATTTCATAAGACAACTCACTCAAATTAGCCCAAGAAGAAACAAATTTATGCTGTATCATGGAATTAAGATCAAGCCTTTCTATGGGAAACTGTAGGTCTAGCTGATGAGGCACTAAACCATGCAATGCTAGTAAACGAGAAGCAATAAGGCCTCCACAAATTCCACCTTTCTCGCGATTAGCAGCAAGACGGAAAGTTATCAAGGCACCCAAGTTATAAGTCCTATCTCGTTTAAGAGCAGCAGAGATAATGCTAGATCATATGAATATAACTTATTAGCAGTTTTCCTAGCAAGAACACACTTGGCAATAAAGTAAGCAAAGTAGCGAATAGAGGGGAGATGAATGTTACGGATATTCCCGCTCTCCTTCGAGAAACTGCTCCCTTGGCAAATCTCTGCGTACAAGTCCATGAGTGGTGCAGGTCGCTCTTTAATCCTTCCACATGATCCCCACTGAGGTACCTTAATAGCTGCACAAAAGTCATCGAGAGAGAGGTCAACAGCTATATTGTAATTTTTTTTCATATATAATAATAAAAAATGCAGTGGGGATTTTCCCTACTGTTTCACCTCAAAAAAAATATTGTAAATTTTGTAGTGGACCATGGGGTTAGGCAAAGAGTAACTAAATTGAAAGTCCTGCACTACAGACATCGTTAGTTTCACAAATTGACAAGGTTCATCTTACAAAAAGTGCTCCAATCCTGCATTAGCAACCAAAGTATGGAAATCCTAGGAAATTCCTGCAGCCCTCATGAATTCGGAGCATGGATAGATGGAAGGAAAAACTTCCTCCTCTCGATGAACCTTCATAACCTGAGGCACCCTCATTTCATGTTGGTTGAGTTGATGCTCATTCATCTTCTATTCTGAAATTTAAAAATCTATTAAACAAGTGATTGCAAAGTGAATATATAATAAAGGGCACTACTCATAGGGACCTGTAGAGGCCTAAACATGCATCAAAACTATATCTCTAAGCATTGAACAAGCTTACAAGCTCTCATAACCTGTCACCTACAGCAGCAAAATACTCAAGATATAAACCACTAAACACAAATCTACTTGGACAAGCGGAGGAGTCACATACTGGAGAACAAATGCTCCAAATTTTAGCAGCAAAGATAGGCTGAGCAAGGAGATTGAAAAATCGAGGGCAAGCACAGCAAGGACGCAATTTCGAGCAATGAACTGGTGTTTACTCGAGAGAGAGAAGAAAGTGGCAAGTGAGAGAGTGAGTGGAGGGCCAGGGGTGGCCCACACCATAGGCAGGCGCGCCCCTGGGCTGGCCGCGCCACCAGGTGGTGTGCCTGCCTGGTGGGCCCCCCTGGTACCTTCTAGGTACTCCTCTGCCCCTTTTTTCACATAAAAATTTAATATGAATTTTCTGGAATTTTTCGAGACACTTTATTTTTGGGAAATTTTCAGGTATAGAAGAATGATTTTCTGACAGAAAAAGGTTTCTGGAATGATGCAATGACAAAACAAGGCTAGAACTTCAGAAGTTCTAAGACACTCTAACATGCAAGCAACTAACAACAGAGAAGTAAACTAAAGGAAAGTAAAAACTAAATGGATAGAATAGAAGTAAGCGGAGATAATCATGGTGAAAACATTGTTTTGTTCAATGAAATCCTTTTGTTAACAAGGTTGATCAGGTCTTGTTACCAAAACAATTTTATATGAAACAAAACTTTGTATTCCACTAATGATTATGTTACCTCAACTTTGATAGAAATGGTCCCAATCATAATAGTTTCAAATTTTTCTCTTGGTATGGGACAATATATCTCTCCAACTTGAATGCCCTCAACATGTTCAATTGAATTTAAGCCATAATTCCTATCAATATTCTTGGGGAAATAGACAGTATGCTACTTGTCATTAACATTAAAGGTCACCTTTCCTTGATTACAATTAATAACAGCTCCTGCAGTATTAAGAAAGGGTCTCCCAAGGATAATAGACATATTATCATCTTCAGGCATTTCAAGCACAACAAAATCAGTTAATATCAAGCAATTATGAGCCACTTGAACAGGTACATCCTCACATATACCAACATGAATAGTGGTAGATTTATCGGCCATTTGCAAAGATATATCAGTTGGTATTAGTTTTTCCAGTTGAAGTCTTTTATAGAGAGAGAAAGGCATAACACTAACTCCAGCTCCCAAATCACACAAAGCAGTTCTAACATAACTATTCTTAATAGAGCACGGAATAGTTGGGATCCCTGGGTCTCCAAGTTTCTTTGGAACCTTACCATTAAAGGAATAATTAGCTAGCAAAGTAGAGATTTCTTCATTAGGGATCTTCCTTTTATTCAAGACAATATCCTTCATATACTTTGAGTACGGAGGCAATTTAATAGCATCAGTCAAAGGAATTTGAAGGAATAAAGGTTTCATCCACTCACAAAACTTACTATAGTGTTCATCTTCCTTTGACTTGTGTTTCTTATCAGGGAAAGGCATAGTTTTTTGGACCCAAGGCTCTCTTTCACTACCATGTTTCTTAGCAACAAAATCTTCTTTAGTGTATTTAGTATTCTTAGTGTGCTTTTCAGGTTCTTCTTCAACTTTTTTTTATCAAGAACATCATTTTCTTCATTACCACTTTCAGTTTCAGCATTAGAGACATATATATTATTAGGATCTTTAGCAGGTTTAGAGGGTTCTACAATAGTTTATGTTTCTATTTTCTTTTCTTACAAGTAGTACCACTTTTTTCAGCTTGTTGAGAATCCTGCTCAATTCTTTTGGGATGCCCCTCAGGATATAGAGGATTCTGGGTAGCAGCACCACTTCTAGTTCTAATTTCATAAGCATGTTTTTCTTTAGCAGCATTAACTAGCAAGTCTTTTTGCACTTTAATAAGTTGATCTATTTGAGTTTGAACCATTTGAAAATGTTTAACAAGCATTTTAACATCATTAGAGGTTCTTTCCACAATATCCTTCAACTCAACAATAGTCTAGAGTTTTCCATTATATGATTTTGCACCCTTTTATTAAAATTATCTTGCTTAACAATAAAAATATCGAATTCTTCTAAGAATTGATCAGGAGGTTTAGAGTAAGGGATATCACCTCCATTAAAGTGCTGGAGAGAGTGTACCTCAATAGTGGATGAGTGGGGAATTGGCTTACATAATTCTTCTATAGGAGGTAAATTCTTGACATTGATGTCTACGCACTTCTATTCTTGTAGACAGTTGTTGGGCCTCCAAGTGCAGAGGTTTGTAGAACAACAACAAGTTTTCCCTTAAGTGGATCACCCAAGGTTTATCGAACTCAAGGAGGAAGTGGTCAAAGGTATTCCCTCTCAAGCAACCCTGCAATCAAGATACAAGAAGTCTCTTGTGTCCCCAACACACCCAATACACTTGTCAGGTGTGTAGGTGCACTAGTTCGGCGAAGAGATAGTGAAATACAAGTGGTATGGATAATTATAAGTGGTAATGGTGATAGAAAATAACTTGATGGCGTGGAAAAGACTAAAGTAAAACTGAAATAAAGATGGAAGCAAGCAAACATGTAATAGATCTAATAGCAAACTGTGTTTCAGTGCTTAGAAACAAGGCCTAGGGATCATACTTTCACTAGAGAACACTCTCTCATAAATATATTCTCTTCATGATACTACTCTTAAGTACTCTCCGGTTGAACACTCTAATCGATGGTAGGGCTATAACAACACACCCCAAAGTAAGCCTTTCCCATCTAGAAAACCCCACACTGTCACCTTGAGTACTAGATGAGTCCAACAAACACCACAATTTCATAGAGACATCCAACTCCAAATATAACTCATAACAAGTATTTGTAATCTCTAGCCTAAGTGCCACCATGGTGAGCATGCTGTCACTTTCACACACATGGGGAGAGCATAGATCTATTAAAGCACTTGAGTAGCAAGGTAGATCCATAGATTACAAGCTCATGATCTCAATAAGATCATGCATAGAGAGAGAGATGAACACATAGCTACCGGTAGAACCCTTAGCCTCGAGAGAGAACTACTCCCTCCTCATCATGGGAATCAGCAACGGTGATGGAGATGGTGGTGGAGATCGATGGAGATGGCTCCGGGGGCACTTCCCCGTCTAGGCAGGGTGCCGAAACAGAGACTTTCTGTCCCCTGAATGTCCCCTTCGGTGGTGGCGGTGCTGCAGAACTTTTCATGGATTTATGATTGACTCTTTAGGGTTTCTGCATCGGGGGGCTCTTATAGGCGAAGGAGGCAAGGTCGGTGGCCGGCTAGGGGGCCACACCATGCCCTGGTGCGGCCTAGGGTTGCCCGCGCCAAGGGGGGGTGTGGCCACCCTGTGGCCCCTCTCCGACTCTCCTTCTAGCTCCGTGAGTCTTCTGGGAAAATAGTAACTTTGGCTTTTGTCCCGTCCAATTCTGAGAATATTAATTTTCTGACTTCTTGGAACCAAAAACAGCAGAAAACAGGCAACTGGCACTGTGGCATCTTGTTAATAGGTTAGTCCAAGAAATCATATGAAAAGTACTCCAAAGTTGGAACAAAACACAAGAAAGTAGATAAAACCAAGCATGGGACATCAAAAATTATAGATACATTTGCAATGTATCAACATCCCCAAGCTTAACTCCTGCTCGTCCTCGAGTAGGTAAGTGATAAAAAGAAAGAATAATTTTTGAGGTGACATGCACCATCATAAACTTGATCAAAGTATTTGTAAAGCATGGATAGCTGGGATCATAGCACTTCAATCATAACATGAAATACAAAGTTCTAACAATAAGACAAAGAAACTATGTTGCAACATGAAAAGGCACAAACAAAAGATTCATGAATAACAATGTTTTGCAAGACGTTTGTTTGTTTCACATAAAGAAAGCATAGCATAATGGCATTCAGCTTGTCCCTCATAGAGTAGCAAATATAAATGCACAGGACACCTTCAAAGTTCATAAGAGTGACTAGATACAAATAGTTTAAAACAAGCAATATCAAGGTATGCATCAATCAACAAGTCTTGGGACAATGCACATAGAACTAAGAATGGACACTATGCTCTCAAAGTAGGTCCATAAAGATAGAAGGGGGAGACTCAATATATAAGTGGAAGAAATGCCTTCATAGAAGGAAGTAGGGATTCAAGTCTCATAAAGAGCTTCCAAAAATTATGGTACTTATAGCTTTCAGCTCTCATTGCCCCTATCATAAGCATCTTGAAGTGATTAAGGTTAAAGTGAACAAACTATGGTGTACATGCTTGACGAAGTATAAGTTAGAAATCTCATGTCCCTTGAATACGAGGGCCGCTCCTCATGCTACTCAAGTTTAGTCACCGGTAAGTTCTTGTCATCGTAAGTACATGTGTATCATAGAGAACCGCCAACGGGGTACCCCTTGCCCGATGATACGGAAGAATCCCCATATCAAAATGACAAGGCAAGCACACAACGAGCATCTCAGCAATCTTCTTATTTACCATGGGAATATGGTGCTTTTTTCTCTCTTTCCTCTTTTCATAATCTCTTTTTTTTTCTTTTTCTCTTTTTTTTCTCAATATAGGACTCTTTTTTTATAAGAAGAATGCTTCATAGACAGCTCATTGTGGTTACGCTGCAGGTTTCCACCATGTCAGCATGGATTAGACCAGCGGCCTAGGCGTTTCTCTAACACATATACCTAACTCCATGGACTTACAAGCTCCCTTTCATTTCACACCGACGACATCCATATACAAAAGAGCATGATATCAACTAGGTACAAGTACCAAGTGCAATGTTGAAAGCGTTCCCCATGAAAGCATGGTTCTGCTAATCCCCAACAAATAAGTGCAAGCATATACAACATAGACGACACAATGGTTCAAGTTTATTAAGGGCAAGAAAAGTAAAGTGTGCCATCAAGTTCGTGAGAGCTTTAATCACTAGTTTTCTCATAACAAGTTTAATTCGGAAGGTAAACAAAAGCATGAATATACTTGGAATAGCATACGCTAGTAGGTAGGTATGGTGGACTCTTTGGAATAACTTGGTTTAGGGAGTTGGATGCATGAGTGGAGCTCATACTTGGTTGTGGAGGCTAGCAAAAGACTGGGAGCGACAAACTAGGAGAGCAATAATGGCCATAATCAATGCAGAGCGACAAAACATCATTGATCAAAGCATAAAGTGATACTACAAGTTGAAAACTAAAGGATCATAAAGGCTATGGTGACTTGAGATAGTCATAACATGGTGTGAGCATGTGCCAAGTCAACCAAAATAAAGCATCAAAGGAGAATACCACAATACTATGCTTTAATATGCTAAAACAACACATGATTCATCCAAGGCATATTAAGAAATATCAATTGTTTATAACAAGTCATGCTACAGCAAAGAATACTAAGCATAAAGCCAAAACAATATCAAGCATGGCATGACAAAGCATAGGCCACAGTCAAAAACAAGCTCTCTTTACCACTTAGCATGAGCTTTCCTACTCTTTTCCAACACCAAACCAAACTATTTGAAAACCAATACATGAAAGAGGGGGTCCAACCAATTTATTCAGCAAACTAAGAAAACCAAGCAAACGAAAAACCAAAACAAAAACAAAAAAGAAGACGCTCCAAGAACAACACAATCGTGCATGAAACAATAAAAATAAAGCGTTTGGAAGAAACCTGTGATTTTTATTGATGAAGAAGGGGATGCCTTGGGTATCCCCAAGCTTTGATGCTTGTACTTCTTGGATATTTCTTGGGGTGACATGCGTGGCATCCCCAAGCTTGAGCTTTATTCCATATTTCATCTCATTACGCAATCCTTCCATACACCTGAAATTTTTCCTTCATACAAAGCTTCACACAATCTTTATTAGCAACATTAGTGCACTCAAGATAATAGGTCTTAGGTTCAGTTCTAACACCAATAAAACTTCCATTAAAACACTAGCTACTGTAGCACTTCCCTCAAAAATCTCAATTCCCCAAAAGAACTCAAAAAGGAACCAACAAGAAGCAAATACAAATAATGGCAGAAATCTATCAAAACAGACCAGCAGGTAAAAACGAATTTTTTCGAAGACCTTCTGTTGCTCAAATAGAAAAGTGTTGAACTAACGAAAATTAGATAACAACCTGGGGCAGAAGCACAAAAATTCACGCCTAAAAGGACATACGGAGATTTTACACGAATTTTTATGGTGAAGAACAGAAATCTGTTTCGGGACAACAACTTTCCCAAGCATTACTTCTCTCTTGTTAGAGGTTACTCTTGGCACAAAAAGCAAATAAAAAGGATAAAGAGCGGTTATTACACAGGTAATAACTTCCAAGACTCATCTAAAACTTTTGGGTTATCTCCCAATAAGTACTTTTCTTTAATGCCTTTAAGTTAGGCTTGATAGTTTGAGAAGATGCTCACATAAGAAATATGAATTGAAGTAAAAGAGAGCATCAAGAAGCAAATTCAAAGCACATTTAAGTCTAACCCATTTCCTATGCATAGGAATCTTGTAAAGAAACAAGTCATGAAAGCACAAAGCAATAAGCATAGTAAAGCAAAACAAGTGCAACTTCAAGATTTTCAACATAAAGAGGGGAAACTTAATATTATTTAGATGCATAAAACCATGTTTCCCTCTCTCATAATAACTTTCAGTAGCATCATGAATAAAATTAACAATATAACAATCACATAAAACATTCTTATCATGAGCCATATGCATATAATAATTATTACTCTCCACATAAGCATAGTCATTCTTATTAATTTTAGTGGGAGCAAATTCAACAAAATAGCTATCATTATTATTCTCATCACCATAATCATCAAATATAGGAGGCATATTGTAATCATTAATTTTCTCCTTAATAGTAGGTGGACTGAAAATATCATATTCATCTTTGTAATCATCATATATTGGAGGTATAGTATCATCAAAGTAAATTTTCCCCTCCATGATTGGGGGACTAAAAAGATCGTTTTCATAAAGACTAGCTTCCCCAAGCTCAGACTTTTCCATAGCATTAGCAATAATGGTGTCCAAAGAATTCATACTAACAACATTGTTATTAGCATGCAAATAAAGTTCCATTAGTTTTTTAATTTTCTCTTCAAACACTTCATGTCCTAACTCAAGATAAATACTATAAAGCTCTCTAATTTTGTTGTTGTTTTCCATTAAGCCTAACTAGTGAAAACAAGAAACAAAAAGACAAAATTGCAGAATCTAAAGGAAATAACTTCGAGCACTCACACCGGAGGATGTGAGTACCTTTTACCTTACCTCCCCGGCAACGGCGCCAGAAAATAGGCGTTTGCCGTGGGAGGTTCTTCTTCTTTAATCCTCCGATGTGAATACCTTTTACCTTACGTCCCCGGCAACGGAGCTAGAAAATAGCTTGATGTCTACGCACTTCTATTCTTGTAGATAGTTGTTGGGCCTCCAAGTGCAGAGGTTTGTAGAACAGCAGCAAGTTTTCCCTTAAGTGGATCACCCAAGGTTTATCGAACTCAGGGAGGAAGTCGTCAAAGGTATTCGCTCTCAAGCAACCCTGCAATCAAGTTACAAGAAGTCTCTTATGTCCCCAACACACCCAATACACTTGTCAGGTGTATAGGTGCACTAGTTCAGCGAAGATATAGTGAAATACAAGTGGTATGGATATAAGACAATGGTGCCAGAAAAGAGCTTAACGGGAGGAAAAAGACTAAAGGCAAAAAGATGGAAGCAAGAAAACATGTAACAAATCTAGTTGCAAACGGTGTTTCAATTCTTAGAAACAAGGCCTAGGGATCATACTTTCACTAGTGAACACTCTCATATAAATATCTTCTCTTTATGATACTACTCTGAACTACTCTTTGGTTGGACACTCTAATCTATGGTAGGGCTATAACAACACTCCTCAAAGTCCGCCTTACCCATCTAGATAACCCCACACTATCACCTTGAGCACTAGATGGTTCCAACAAACACCATAATTTCATAGAGACATCCAACTCCAAATATAAGTCATAACAAGTATTTATGTAACCTTAGCCAAAGTGCCACACGGTGTGAACACTGTCAACTTCACACACGTGGGGATAAGCAGAGATTCATTAAAGCACTTGAGTAGCAGAATAGATCTATAGATTACAAAGCTCATGATCTCAATAAGGTCATGCATAGAGAGAGATTAATACATAGCTACCGGTAGAGCCCTTAGCCTCGAGAGAGAACTACTCCCTCCTCATCATGGGAATCAGCAACAATGATGGATATGGTGGTGGAGATCGATGGAGATGGCTCCGAGGGCACTTCCCTATCTCGGAAGGGTGCCAGAATAGAGACTTTCTGTCCCCCGAATCTCCCCTTCGGTGGCGGCGGCGCTGTGGAGGTTTTCGTGGCTTTCTGTTGGATTATTTAGGGTTTTCTCATCAGGAGCTTCTTATAGGCGAAAGGGGAGGCCGAGGGGGTGCCCGAGGCAGCTGCACCCCCAGGCGCGGGTCAGGCTAGGCCGCGTGGCCAGGGGTGGTGGCCCCATCGAGGCCCTTCTCCGTCTCGTCTTCTGGCTCCATGTTCCCCTCGGTGAAATATTGACTTTGGATTTTGTCCCGTCCAATTCCGAGAATATTCATTTTCTGGCTTTTTTGGAACCAAAAACAGAAGAAAACAGGCAACTGGCACTGTGACATCTTGTTAATAGGTTAGTCCCATAAAATATAAAAATAACTCAAAGTGTTGACAAAGCAAAGCAAAGTAGATACTAAACAAGCATGGAGCATCAAAAATTATAGATACGTTTACGATGTATCAAGCATCGCCAAGCTTAAGTCATGCTCGTCCTCGAGTAGGTAAGTGATAAAAAGAAAAGAATAATTTTTGAGGTGACATGCACCATCACAACTTGATCAATGCATTTATAAAACATTGATAGCTAGGATCATAGTATTTTAACATAGCATGAAAGATATAGTTCTAACAATAAGACATAGCAACTATGTCATAACATGAAAAGGTACAAACAAAAGATTCATGAATAACAATGCTTTGAAAGACGTTTGTTTGTTTCACATAAAGAAAACATAATGAGAATGGTATTCAGCTTGTCCCTCATAGTGTAGCAAAACATAAATGCATATGACACCTTCAAAGTTCATAAGGGTGACTAGATACAAATAGTTTAAGAACAAGCAATATCAAAGTTATGCATCAATCAAAAAGTCTTGGGACAATGCACATTAAACTAAGAATGGACACTATGCTCTCTCAATAGTGGCATAAATATAGAAGATGGAGACTCAACATAAAAGTAAAAGAAAGGCCCTTCATAGAAGGAAGCAGGGATTCAAGTCTCATAAAGAGCTTCCAAAAATTATGGTACTTATTCGCTTTCAGCTCTCATTGCCCCTATTATAAGCATCTTGAGGTGATTAAGGTTAACGTGAACAAACTATGGAGTATATGCTTGACAAAGTATAAGTTGGCAATCTCATGTCCCTTGAATACGAGGGCCGCTCCTCATGCTACTCAAGTTTAGTTACTAGTAAGTTCTTGTCATAGTAAGTACATGTGTATCATAGAGAACTGCCAACAGGGTACCCCTTGCACATGATACAGGAGCTATCCCATAATCAAAATGACAAGGCAAGCAGACAATGAGCATCTCAGCAATCTTCTTATTTACCATGGGAAAATGGTGCATTTTTCTCTCTTTCCTCTTTTCTCATCTTTTTTTCTTTTTTCTCAATATCTATCTCTTTTTTATAAGAAGAATGCTTCATAGATTGCTCACTATGGTGATGCTGCAAGTTTCCACCATGATTAGGCATGGCTTAGGCTAGTGGCTCAAGCGTTTCTCTAACACACATACATAACTCCATGGACTTACAAGCTCCCCTTTCATTTCACACCAACGACATCCATAAACAAAAGAGCATGATATCAACTGGGTACAATGTACAAGGGCAATGTTGAAAGCGTTCCCCATGACAACATGGTTCTGCTAATACCAACGTATAAGTGCAAGCATATACAACATAGATGACACGATGGTTCAAGTTTATTAGGGGCAAGAAAAGTAAAGTGTGCCATCAACTTCGCGAGAGCTCTAATCACTAATTTTCACATAACAAGTTTAATTCGGAAGGTAGATAAAACATGAATATACCTGGAATGGTGTAACACACCATGCATAGGAATTTATAGTGGACTCTTTGGAATAACTTGGTTTCTTGGGAGTTGGATGCATGAGTAGAGCTCACTCAATACAAGTGGAGGCTAGCAAAAGATTGAGAGTGACTAACTAAGAGAGCAATAATGGCCATAATCATGCGGTGCGAGAAAACATTATCAATCAAAGCATAAAGTGGTACCACAAGTCAAAAACTAAATGATCATAGAGGCTAAGGTGACTGGTCCATAGTCATAACATGGTGTGAGCATGTGCCAAGTCAACCCAAACAAAGCATCAAAGGAGAATACCACAATATTATGATTTTGTATGCTAAAACAACGCATGATTCTTTCAAGGCACATTAAGCAATCTCAATTGTTTGGAACAAGTCATGCTACAGCAATAATCACTAATCATAAGGTCAAAGCAACATCTAGCATGACATGATAAAGTCTAAGCCATAGTCAAAACAAGCTCCCTTTTGTACCACTAAAGCATGAAGCTTTCTACTCTCTTCCAACACCAATCGACTTATTTGAAACAACTCACAAAGATAATAATAAATAAAGATTAGTGAGATTGTCTCACAAATCCTCAAATAAGAACTAAAAAGTTCTAAGCTGAAAGCACAAGAAAACTAAGGCTAAACACAGTGCTAGCAAAAGGAAACACTCACAAAATAATAAGAATGAAAACTAGAGTGTTCTAAACAATGAAAGCAGAGTGTGTCTCTCTCCAAAAGAAGTGCTAGGATCCAACCAACTTATTGTAGAAAACCAAGCAAAAGAAAACTAAAAACAAAAACAAAGACGCTCCAAGAACAACACAATAGTGCATGAAACAATTAAAACGAAGTGTCTAGAAAGACGTGAGATTTTTATTGATGAAGAAGGGGATGCCTTGGGCATCACCAAGCTTTGACGCTTGTACCTCTTGAATATTTCTTGGGGTGACACAGGGTGGCATCCCCAAGCTTGAGATTTTTTCCATTCTTCATCTCATTACATCATTCTTTCCCTACACCTGAAAATTTCCTTCATACAAAACTTCAAACAATCTTCATTAGCAACATTAGTGCATTCAAAAGATAATAAACCTTTGGGTTTTAGTTTTAAAACAGCAAAACTTTCATTAAAAACACAAGCTACTGTAGAAATTCCCTCAAAAGCTCAATTCACCAAAAAGAACCCAAAAAGAAATCGATAAAGAGGCAAATGCAAATGATGGCAGAAATCTGTCAAAACAGACCAGCAGGTGAAAACCGATTTTTTTGAAGACCTTCTGTTGCTCAAATTGAAAAGTGTTGAACTAACGAAAGTTAGCTAACAACCTGGGGGATTTATTTAGAAAATTACGGTTCAAGAAGACATACAGATATATTTCACGAAGTTTTACAGTGAAGAACAAAAATCTGTTTTGGGACAGCACTTCCCTAAATCTTAGTTCCCTCTCATTAGAGGTTATTCTTGGCACAAAAATCAAATAAAAAAGGATAAGGAGAGGTTATTACAGAAATAATAACTTCCAATACTCAAGAAAACTATTGGGTTATCTCCCAAGAAGTATTTTCTTTAACGCCTTTAAGTTAGGCATGATAGTTTGAGAAGATGCTCACATAAGAAATATGAATTGAAGTAAAAGAGAGCATCAAGAAGCGAATTCAAAGCACATTTAAGTCTAACCCACTTCCTATGCATAGGAATCTTGTAAAGAAACAAGTCATGAAAGCACAAAGCAACAAGCATAGTAAAGCAAAACAAGCGCAACTTCAAGACTTTCAACATAAAGAGGGGAAACTTAATATTAGTGAGATGCATAAAACCATGTTTCCCTCTCTCATAATAACTTCCAGTAGCATCACGAATAAAATTAATAATATAACTATCACATAAAACATTCTTATCATGAGCCACATGCATATAATCATTATTACTCTCCCTATAAGCATAGTCATTCTTATTAATTGTAGTGGGAGCAAAATCAACAAAATAGATATCATTATTATTCTCATCACCATAATCATCAAATATAGGAGGCATATTGTAATCATAATTAATTTTCTCCTCAATAGTAGGTGGACTGAAAATATCATATTCATCATTGTAATCATCATATATTGGAGGCATAGTATCATCAAAGTAAATTTTATCCTCCGTGCTTGGGGGACTAAAAAGATCATTTTCATAAAAACTAGCTTCCCTAATCTTAGACTTTTCCATAGCATTAGCAATAATGGTGTTCAAAGAATTCATACTAATAACAATGCTATTAGCACGCAAATAAAGTTCCATAGGTTTTTTAATTTTCTCTTCAAACACTTCATGTCCTAACTCAAGATAAATACTATAAAGCTCTCTAATTTTGTTGTTGTTTTCCAGTAAGCCTAACTAGTGAAAATAAAAACAAGAAACAAAAAGATATAATTGCAGAATCTAAAGGAAATAAATTCGAGCACTCACACACTAGAAAAAGTGCTAGAAGATAGCTTAGTAGCTAGAGGATGTGAGTACCTTTTACCTTACCTCCCCGGCAACGGCGCCAGAAAATAGCTTGATGTTTACACACTTCTATTCTTGTAGACAGTTGTTGGGCCTCCAAGTGTAGAGGTTTGTAGAACAGCAACAAGTTTCCCTTAAGTGGATTACCCAAGGTTTATCGAACTCAGGGAGGAAGTGGTCAAAGGTATCCCTCTCAAGCAACCCTGCAATCAAGATACAAGAAGTCTCTTGTGTCCCCCACACACCCAATACACTTGTCGGGTGTATAGGTGCACTAGTTCAGCGAAGAGATAGTGAAATACAAGTGGTATGGATATAAGACAATGGTGCCAGAAAAGAGCTTGACGGGAGGAAAAGACTGAAGGCAAAAAGATGGAAGCAAGCAAACATGTAAAATATCTAGTTGCAAACGGTGTTTCAATGTTTAGAAACAAGGCCTAGGAATCATACTTTCACTAGTGAACACTCTCATATAAATATCTTCTCTTTATGATACTACTCTTAACTACTCTCTGGTTGGACACTCTAATCCATGGTAGGGCTATAACAACACTCCTCAAAGTCCGCCTTCCCCATCTAGGTAACCCCACACTGTCACCTTGAGCGCTAGATGGTTCCAACAAACACCACAATTTCATAGAGACATCCAACTCCAAATATAACTCATAACAAGTATTTGTAACATCCCAAAACTTTAATCCAAGCTTATCAAGATCAAATCATCCAAAAATAGGGTTAACAAAAACTTTTCCAAATTAAATATGAAAGCATTCATATGTGTGCATTTAAAATAGGAGTTGATTTGACGTGCCTTGTTTAAGGGATCCAATGCTTGTAAAATGTTTCTTAGGTGATTTAAACATCATCTACATCATTCCCAAACTTTTCCTAAAGAAAATCAAATAAAAAAGAATTAAAAAGGAGGAATGGTCATTTTGGCCATTTTAATCCACTACACTACTTTGAGTGTTCCTAGCCCTCATTTCTTAACAGAAACAATTCTTGATCTTTGCACCCCTTGCTAGTACACATAATGAGGTACCAAGGCCCACCTTTTGATCTGCTAAAAACATTCTTTTACTTATTTTAAATGACATTTGAAAATTGAATCTAATGCATATGCATAGATCACCCCTATTTCAAAAACCATATTTTTGAGCTCCACTTTCAAAACCCTTGCAACCAGAGACTACCTAGCACTAGTGGAGATCACTCAAAAATTTTGAAACCAAAATTCAAAACTTTTTCTCTTTCGGCCATTTTGTCAAACACCTTGCTGGCAAGATCATTATGGCCTAACTATTACTGTTTTGGGCTGATATTGTCTAGCAATTTTGAAGTGCTTTGATCATCTTTGTACCCCTCAAGCCTAACCAGACCCACACCAGCACATCCCCTACCTCCTAGCTGCACTGCATTGCCATGCCGAGCCACTCCTCGCCGGCCGACCATGCACTCGCAGCAACAGCCCTCTCCACCCACTCTCACCATGTCTAGCAAGTTGCCAGTGGTCCACCTCCACCGTCCAACCAGCCCCAGGCCAGAGACAGAGAGCAGAGCGGCCAGGAACCGCCGCGCCCGGAGCTGGTCGACCATGCCGACGCCGCCCGCAGAGCACGCTCTGTCCCCGCATGCACAAGCCGCCGCTCGACCGCAGCCCGTGCCCACCGCTCCTCCACGACCTAGGGAACACCCTAGACACCCCCGTTCGCTGCCCAACGCACCACAGCCACCGCTCGCCGTGGTCGTTGCCACTTGTGCCGCTCAGAGCGCCACCTTGCTCAGACCGCATACCACCGCCCCTACGACCGCATTCACTTCCTAGAGCACGCCAGGAGACCGCCTGTCGATCGCCACCCTCAGCCATGCTGCTAGCCGGCCGTAGCCTTGTCACCACCGTCGCCTGCCCATCCCGCTCGGTCTCACCGTCGGGCCTATAAAAGGAGGCCTCCCCAGCCTCTTCTCTCCACACCACTCCACTCCCCTCACCTCACTGAACCTCACCCACCTCTAGCCGGAGCAAGGGCAGCAGCAGCTCGCCGGAATTGGAGCCGGAGCCGCCGCCTCTAGAGGAGAAGGGCGCCGCTGATTGCGACCACCCCAAGCTCCGTCGCAACCGTGCCTCTCCTCGCCGTCGTCTTCTAGTTTGTTTGCCCTCCTCGCCGAACTTGCTGGAGCCCTGGTACGTCCCCAGCAGACCCCCACCGAGCCGCTAGGGTTCGAGCTCGCCGGCGACCTGTTCGTCGTTGACGACGACCCTCAGCCGTAGATCACAGTTCTAATCCTACGGCCCACAGCGCGCGTACCATTTCGTGTGTTAAGACCCACTGACAAGCGGGACCCCCTGTCAGCTGAGCCCCGCGCCGCGGAGCGCCACTGGGCCGGCCCAAGTTCTTTCTCGCGCTAGCCCAACCGTTCAAATCTGGATTTTTCTTTTTAGTTGAATCTAGTTTTTGTCCCCTAGTTTGAAAATCAATTTAGAGAGATTTATAAATCTAAATTGCATGAAACTAATTTTTTCTGAAAGGTATTGAAGTAATCTATCCAAGCCCGTTAGATTTAATTCAATTAGAGTTATAGATCTTTCCTAATAAAAATAACAAAACAGAAGCATTTGCACCTTAAAACATTTTTATAAAATCAACCAAGTTAGCTTTTGAGTTGATTCCAACTCTCAAAAACCACATTTCATCATATCTACCTAAATATGTAATAATATTAAGGTTTACATGCAGTGACTTTGGACTAGTACCAAAATAATGCTATATAGGCATTTCTAGTCACTTTAAATCATTAAATATTGAACTTAAACCAAAGTAATTTTGATCCAACCTTTAAATCGCATTCCCACATGTTAGAATATGTGGTGATGACATGTGTCAACATGATCACATATTTTAAGTGGTGAATATTAAATCTTAGTTAATTTTTCAACGAGTAGAAATTACTTTTCTAAATTAAAAAGAATGAAACTATTAAATGAAACTTGTGATGCTTGTGATGATAATAGATCATCAATTGTGTGTCTTAGAATGCTATCCAGCCTAGTTAAGTATTGTTTGGTGATTGTGTACTCCGTATGTATTTATAGAAGATAGTACCGACCAAGCTTACGAGGAGGAGGAGTGCTATCAAGACGAAGACGGAGAAAACTTCAACCACTGCACCAACCAAGGCAAGCTACCATTAGGAAGCTAGGATTGAACTAGATGGTTTAGCAAAGATGCTTAGAGCATGCCTTGATTATACCACTTTGACTAGTATTTACCCCAAGTATTATTTTTCAAGCTTTACTTCCTTTACCTTACCCAAAGTTCTTTACTTGTTTTGAAGGTAGCATAAAAATTATAAAACTTGACCTATTTAGATAACTTTAAAAATGTCATTCTATGGCATGAGATTGATCCCATCCTTCCACTTTAGTGAACACCCTTAACTTAGTAGTTTAGAGTAGATCAAAAACTTGAGTCACTTTAGATGGGAACACTTGGTGAAAAATGAATTATGAAAACCTTGGAATGATGAGTCATTCTATTGAGATGTTTTGACATGTGTTGAGAAACACAAATGGTTGATGATGAAAATGTTGAGGCATGAGCCTTAACCCTTTTATAAAACTGATGGTTGGATTCGGATGCGATACCATTCAAAATTTACTGTACAACCACACTACCTGAATTGGGTAAGGCTTAGCTAGAAATTTATATGCATTAGTATTAGTTCCCTCGCGGGAGAGGTTTGAGATGAGGCTACCTCTCATGATGTCCACCTATGCAGTGCCCAAGATGACTAATGGTCATGGTTGGGAGGCCATGCTCATAGGAGAGGTGCTTATACTAGGGTGTGTAAAGGGAAGGTTATGTTTGATTATCTGCATACTAAGTATGATGATTCAAGGTTATCCCTAACAGATGTATCGAATCTTTGTGGTGAAAGTGTACCACCTCTACAGAGTGTTAAACTATTCGAATAGCCGCGTCCGCGGTTATGGACAGTTGGAATGGCCATACTGTTTAGTTGTCAGATGTTTTCCAAATAACTTGAAATGAATGATGAACTTTGACTTGACCATAATAGGGTTGTGTTGATGACAATATCTTCCCAACTTAAGTGATTCTAGAGTTTTACCTTATCTTTCTTTGCTTCAGAACTCACCTTAGGTTTCAAACTTAACTTTATAGTTAAACTTAGATTTAGCACTTTAACTTAGAACTATAGTACCTGTTAATAGTAGTTTGCGAGTACTTAAAGAGTACTCATGGCTTTTGTTCCTGGCTATTCTCATGGCCAGACTATGAAGGAGACTATCAAGATGATGGCCAGCAGGACGGGTATGATAACTAGGACTATCTGCCTTCGTCAGCATTGCCTGTGCCCCTGAAGATGGACCCCACCGCTACGCTTATCTTTTATTTCCGCTGCTTGTTGTATTAAGACTGGATCATGAGATCCTTATTTGTGTATGACCTTATGTATGGTTTGTAATGGATGATGTACTGTGATATCCAATCTGTTATGTCTCGCAAAAATGGTAATCCTAGGATTGCGAGGTATGGCATAATGGGCATCTGGGATTAAAAATCCGGGTGTTGACAAGTTGGTATCAGAGCCATCCTGACCATAGGAGACCCTAGTTAGAATGGACGTCCAAACCAAAAACTTAGCTTCAAAACCAAAGTGAGTATTTATGAAAAACTATTTCCTCTCTTACCCTTGTGAACTCATTCTTTCTCAAAAAAAATTCATGTTCCTCAAAATTCTTACATTACTACTTAAAACTTGACACACTTGATCACCTCACTAATTTCCTCATCCTTAATTCTTGTAGATGGAGACTCAGTTCAGCAAGTTCTACCAGTTGGGAAACGGAGGTCAGCTGATCTTTGAGAGGTATCTGGATTCACTGTCGGAGTTACTGGGACGCCCATATCTGGAGTTTCTTGGAGCTCAACTTCCAGGACCCCCAGGAGGAGACCTACAGTGGCTAGTCACCACAGATCTTAGAGGAAGCATCAAAGCACCCACTTCCAGGAGAATTCAGTTCTCCGTGAGAGAGAACAACTGGCTAGATGGATTAGCCAGGGCAATGCATGAAGCTCTCGCACGTCTATGTGCCCTTAGAGTCAACAAGATCCAAGGCACTCATTTTGCCTACTATGCAAGACGTGACTTCATGGGAATGCCGATGGAGATGCCAAGTCACCCCGAGTTGAGGCGTCAAGTGGAGAACCTTGGCTTCTTGCTACATGACCGACAACAGTAACTGGACAATGCCAGAGAGTTAGCCAACCAGAACCGTGCCATTGCCGACTAGAAGGCCCAGACTTTCGCACTGCTCGTCCAAGATCGCCAGTCTCTTCGCTACCAGCGTGCAAAGAAGGATCGCACCATCGCCCGTCTTTGCAAGAAGGTGGCCAACCTCGAGAAGACCGTCAAGGAGCAGGAAGCTCAGCTTGCCACCAAGGAAGAAGAAGATGAGGGTGAAGACATCCAAGGAGACATGGATTCTTACCTTAGCAATGACGATGACTTTCTGGAGGAGGATGTTGTGGACTTCTACACTGATGATGAGGACTCCGACTCCATCGACGATGAGTAGATGCACGAGAGCACTGTCGTAGCATGAGTTGTATTGGTCCCACTATATCGTAGCTGGCATAATGGTTCTTCAAACCATCTGCTTTCCTTTGTTTGTTGTGGTGTGTGTTGTATCGTGTGCTTGCTTGCATAAATGAAAATGAAGTTAGTTGAAAAACCTGAGTCTAACTCAAAGTTTTAGCTTTGAAAACCCAAAACCATGAACCTTAGAATTTCCCTCTTACCCCTATATCTATCTCAATCTTCAGATGACACGTGGAAACCAAGGAGGGAGAAGCTCGTCGCAGGACCCAATGCTGCAGATCTTGCAGAATCTCATCACAGACCGTGAAGCAAGCAGGGCCAAGCGCCAAGCCAACTTAGCAACATTGTAGCAGATCACCCAAATGGCTCTCAACAACCAAGGACATGGAAATCAGGATCACCATGGATCCAAACTCAAAAATTTCAGAATACCAATCCCCCAATCTTCAACCAATTTGAAAACCCATTAGATGCTGATGACTGGTTACAGACCATGGAAAACAACCTTGAAGTTGCAGGAGTTGATGAAAATGAGAAAGTTCTCTTCGCCACCCACTATCTAGCGGGAGATGTAAGAGCTTGGTGGAATAGCATCCGCAATATGAACCATGGTCAGGTTATGACATGGGAAGTATTCAAAGTCAAGTTCAGCCGCACCCACGTGCCGCAAGGTCTAGTCAACAGGATGAGAGATGAATTCCGTGAATTGAAGCAAGGAAGAATGACTATGGTGGAGTACCGTGACAAATTTCTGTCACTTGCCAGATATGCACCTGATGAGATCAACACAGAGGCTAAGAAGAAGGAGAGATTCTTGAACGGACTGCATGATGAGATGTATATTGTCCTCGTCAACATCCGTTTTGAGGATCTCGAAGAGCTAGTCGACTCTGCCATTCAGATGGAAGGGAAGATTAACCAGGCAAACGACAACTGCAAGCGTCGTATGATGCAGCAGTCTGGATCCAGTAGTCACCAGAAGTACCATCCCAACCCCTCACCAGGATATGCACCAAGGAAGAACCGACCCCCAAATTCTCGCCCAAGCTACCCCAACCGTAGCAGAGGCAATGTGAAGTCCGTAGGAAACAATCACAACTCTGGTAATGCCAACAATTTCAACCGTGCCCTTCCCAAGAGCAACAACAACACTGCACCCAGAACTGGCAGTAATGCTGTGCCTGTCGTAGCAAAGGACAAGTCCCATATCACTTGTTTCGAGTGTGGAGTGAAGGGTCACTACTCCAATGAGTGTCCCAAGAAGACTGGCTCCAATGCCCCTGTGAATGCCCCAGCTCAGCAGCATCGTCGTGTTCAACTAGGAAGGAGGTTTGCCCCAGGGAACCCTCACAACCGCAACGGTCACCTCTTCCACATGAACGCAGAAGAAGCCCAGGAAGCGCCAGATGTAGTACTGGGTATGTTTTCTGTCAACTCAGTTTTAGCAAGAGTATTGTTTGATTCTAGAGCATCACATTCATTTGTCACCGAAGAATTTGCATGCACTAGTAAGATTCACCCAACCAACCTGAAGCATGTCATGATAGTTCAAATCCCCGGTTCAACTACAAAAGCTAGAAAATTTGCAAAGCTGTACCTATCAGAACACATGGGATAGATTTTTATGCCAACCTAATTGTACTTGGAACCAAAGGATTGGAAGTAGTACTAGGTATGGACTGGATGTCAAGGCATAAAGGATTGATAGACT
Organism: Avena sativa; assembly: GCA_916181665.1. Lineage (NCBI taxonomy): Eukaryota > Viridiplantae > Streptophyta > Magnoliopsida > Poales > Poaceae > Avena > Avena sativa. Next base: position 447,615,196 of record OV702295.1, on the reverse strand, counting down.
ATGCTAAGAAAGCCATCACCATGACCAGTAGTTCTGGAGTAACAGTAGAGCATATCTCTGAAACCTTACCCCGTCAATTCAAGTGCAACAAGAGTGTAGCCCTGCCCACCATAGACCAAGTCAAAGTAGTCTGTGAATACCCTGACGTATTCCCAGATGAATTTCCAGGTATGCCCCCGGATAGGGATATTGAGTTCATTATCGAACTAATCCCCGAAACCGGACCTATATCCTAGAGACCCTATAGCATGAACCCCTCAGAGTTAGTGGAACTGAAGAAGCAGTTGGATGCCATGTTAGCCATAGGCTTGATTCAGCCAAGCGCATCGCCATGGAGATCACCAGTGTTATTCGTCGACAAGAAAGATGGAGGCAATCGTCTGTGTACAGATCACAGAAAGTTGAATGACGTCACCATCAAGAATAAGTACCCCTTGCCAAAGATAGAGGATCTATTTGATCAATTGACTGGAGCCCAGGTATTCTCAAAGATTGATCTTAGGACTGGTTATCACCAAGTTAAGATTCGTGCAACGGATATTCTGAAGACCGCCTTCACTACTCGCTATGGTTTATACGAGTATACGATTATGTCTTTTGGATTAACCAATGCCCCTGCTTATTTCATGAATCTCATGAATAAGATCTTTATGAATTTCCTAGATAAGTTTGTAGTTGTGTTTATCGACGACATCCTTATCTACTCCAAGTCAGAGGAAGAGCATGAGCAACATCTGAGAATCATCCTAGAAACCCTGAGAGAGAATCAGTTATATGCCAAGTTCAGCAAGTGTGAGTTTTGGCTGAAAGAAGTAGGATTCCTAGGACATATTGTGTCTGCCGGAGGAGTCTCTGTTGATCCCGCCAAGATCAAAGATGTCGAAGAATGGGAAGCCCCAACCACTCAAACCCAAGTCCGTGCATTTCTCGGATTAGAGGGATACAACCACAAGTTCGTAGAAGGATTCTCGAGCATCGCCCGACCCATGACCCAATTGTTGAAGAAGGACAAGAAGTTTGAATGGATAGACAAGTGTGAAGCCAGTTTCCAAGAGCTGAAGAAGAGATTGATATCAGCCCCAATATTGATCATGCCAGACATCAAGAAGCCGTTTCATGTGTATTGTGATGCATCCAAGATTGGTCTAGGATGTGTATTGATGCAAGAAGGCAAAGTCATCGCGTATCTGTCTCGACGACTGAAGCAGCATGAGCAAAACTATCCGACCCATGATCTTGAGCTAGCAGCTGTGGTTCTAGCATTGAAGACATGGCGTCATTATTTGATGGGTAATCGCTGTGAGATTTACTCAGATCATAAGAGCTTGAAATATATCTTCACTCAGAAGGAGCTGAATATGAGGCAAAGGAGATGGATAGAGTTAATCAAGGATTATGACCTTGACATTCACTATCACCCCGGCAAAGCCAATGTGGTAGCAGATGCCCTTAGCAGATTGCCATGTAGGCTTAACACCATGATCAAGGAGAAGCAACCAAGTTTGTATGAGGAATTGGAGCAGTTCAGGACTGAATTAGTTAGCAAAGAATTCCTAGCTAGCATTGAACTTCAACCCACGTTGATTAGCCAAATCAAGGAAGCCCAGAAGGGAAATGAAAGTATCGACGGAATCAAATGTCGTATTGGTACAGGAAAGGTACCTGGATTCACCGAAGACGAAGAAGGAGTACTGTGGTATAAAGGACGTATTTGTGTGCCAGCAGATTCGGAGCTGAAGGAAATTATCATGAAGGAAACTCATCATACTCTTTATTCTATCCACCCCGGAGGAACAAAGATGTATCAGGATTTGAAAGAGCAATTTTGGTGGCACAAGATGAAGAGAGAGATCGGAAGCTACATCTGTTGGGTCCGCAACATAGAAAACAAATTTTTTCCTACAATGAGAACTATAGGCCAAGATCTATCTACGAGATACAGAGCAACGGGTGGACATACATCCATGGAGAACTTACCCTCGAAGACAATGAGTTTTGTTAACGAGTAGGAACTCGTGGTTGATGTAGTCGTACGCTTGCCGATCTCAAGATCGTGTGGAAGTCTGAGCATCGCAAATCAGCAGCGCATCCGTCCTCGCGCACACGTTCAAGCCACCGACAACCTCCACCTCCTCGCTCCAGCGAATCAGCGGAAGCAACAACTCCTTCCAGACGCAAGGCCACCGGGAATATGTATCTTGCTAATCCGAGACCATGGGGGAATATCTAGAGGGGGAGAGAGATCCTTCACGAGGAGGTGTGGTTTGTGAGAGGGGAGAGGGGGGCTTTATATAGGAGGGACGGAGACCCCTCCCCTCCCATAGCCGGCGCATGAGGGGGGGAATCCTCCCCTCCTTCATTCATGTGGTGAACCTCCACTCACATAAACATGGCCTCCACCCAAAATCCCACTCACATGTATTTAATTTCCACCAAATTAAATGCAACTCTCAATTAATAAAACTCTTTTATTTATTTTATTCAGAATTTTGTTAATTACTTTAATTAACAAACATTCACATAAAACCCCTTGCAACATTTCAATATCACATGCAGAACCACTTTCTGCAATTTCACCCGAAACAATTCCGGTTTTTATCGAAACAATTCCTGTTTCTATCGAAACATTTCGTGCGCTTTGCAAACCTTTTGTCTGGAACATATGTGCTCCTAAATGGTGTCCGGCAACCCTTAAGTGTGTCACCCTACGGTTCGCGAATAATTTAGACATGATTGAGACTCCTCTCAGATCAATAATCAGAAGCGAGACCTGGAGATCCATACCGACTCCTGCATATTCAACGATGACTTCTGTGATTGTGAGAACCTTTAACGTCAGCAATTTAACCCCTTTGTTTCATGATATAATACATGTCCGAGATTCGATCATCGGTATCCAAATACCTAGTTTGATCTCGTTACCGACATGCACTCTTTTCTCGTTCCCGTGATATAACATTCTAGTGATCACATCACTTGCTTGCAAGCTATCTTAATGTGATATCACCGAGAGGGCCCAGAGTATATCTATCCGTCATCGGGATTGACAAATTCCACTCTTGATCCATGAGCCTCAACATAACACCTTCATAGCACTGAACCCACCTTTATGGTCACCCTGTTACGGTGTGACGTTTGATGTTATCAAGATACTCTTCCGGTGTTAGCAATTAACATGATCTCATGGTCTAAGGACTAAGACTACTTTGTATGATGTTATAGCAATATAAACATGCTATACTTCGGATGAATGTTCATCACATCATTTCACAAATGCTGTGACCTTGTTATTAACAACATCCAATGTCCATGATCAGGAAACCTTGATCATCTTGTTAATCAACAAGCTAGTCTATAAGAGAGGCATAACTAGGAACACTTTTTGTTTATTAAACACACATGCATTGATGTTTCCTATCAATACAATTATAGCATGCAAAATAAACATCTATCATATACAAGGAATACATAATAACAACTTTATTATTGCCTCTCAGGGCATATTTCCTTTAGTCTCCCACTTGCACTAGAGACAATAATCTTGTCTATATAGTGATAAATCTAACACCCATGGAGTTCTGGTGTTGATCATGTTTTGCCCTAGGGAGCACTTTAGTCAACGGATCTGCTACATCAGGTCCGTGTGCACTTTACAAATCTTTATATCTCCATCCTTGACATGCTCGCGGATGGAGTGAAACTGGCGCTTAATATGCTTGGAATTCTTGTGAGACCTTGGTTCCTTGGCGTTGGCTATGGCTCCATTATTGTCACAATAGATCACCATTGGGTCCAACGCACTAGGAACCATACCTAGTTCCGTTATGAACTCCTTCATCCAAACCGCTTCCCGCGCTGCTTCTGAAGCAGCAACATATTCCGCCTCCGTCGTTGATCCAGCCACCACAGGTTGTTTGGAGCTCCTCCAACTAACTGCTGCTCCGTTCAAGAGAAATACGTGTCCGAATTGAGACTTAGAGTCATCCGGATCAGTGTCAAAGCTAGCATCGACATAACACTTCGCGACTAGCTCTTCTTCACCTCCGTATACAAGAAACATAACCTTAGTTCTTCTCAAGTACTTAAGGATATTCTTGACCGCTATCCACTGTTCCGAACTTGGATCAGATTGGTACCTACTAGTCAAACTAATAGCATGTGCCACATCCGGTCTTGTACATAGCATGGCATACATTATAGAGCCTATGGCTGAGGCATAGGGGATCTTATCCATTATCTCTCTTTCTGGCGCCGTAGCCGGACTTTGAGTCTTACTCAATGTCTTGCCTTGCAACATAGGTAAGTACCCCTTCTTACTTCCGTCCATATTAAACTTCTTTAATATCTTATCAAGGTATGTACTCTGCGATAGCCCAATTAGGCATCTTGATCTATCTCTATAGATTTTAATGCCTAATATATATGAAGCTTCACCAAGGTCCTTCATCGAAAATTTGCTGTTTAGATAACTTTTAACACTGTTTAAAAGATCTATATCATTTCCAATCAATAATATGTCATCCACATATAATATCAGAAATGCCACATTGTTCCCACTAACTTTCTTGTAAATACAAGACTCTCCATAAGTTTGGACAAATCTAAAATCTTTGATCACCTCATCAAAGCGGAGATTCCAACTCCGGGATGCTTGCTTCAGTCCATAGATGGATCGCTGAAGTTTGCACACCTTATCAGCATCCTTAGGATCGACAAAACCCTTAGGTTGTATCATATAAAACTCTTCTTCAATATTACCATTGAGGAACGCAGTTTTGACATCCATCTGCCATATTTCATAATCGAAATATGCAGCAATTGCTACCATAATCCTAACCGACTTAAGCATCGCTACCGGAGAGAATGTCTCATCGTAGTCAACTCCTTGAATTTGTCGAAACCCCTTTGCGACAAGTCAAGCCTTATAGATGGTTACATTACCATCAGCATCAGTGTTTCTTTTGAAAATCCATTTATTCTCAACGGCCTTTCGATCGTGAGGTAAGTCCACCAAGGTCCAAACCTGGTTTTCGTACATGGATTCCATCTCAGATTTCATGGCTTCTAGCCATTTGTTGGAATCAAGGCTCATCATCGCTTCTTCATACGTCGCAGGGTCATCTATTTCATCAATCATGAAATTCATAACAGGATTGCCATACAGTTCAGGAGCTGCATGTGTCCTGCTTGACCTGCGAGGTTCGGTAGTGTCCTCTTTCGGAGTTTCATGATCAATATCATTAGCTCTCTCTTCATTAGGTGAAGTCAACTCCGAAACAACTTCCGGAGCTGCGCTACTCGCCATTTCATGAAGAGAAGGTTCAATAACCTCTTCGAGTTCTATCTTCCGACTACTCACACCTTTCGCGAGAAACTCCTTCTCAAGAAAGGATCCATTCTTGGCAACAAAGACCTTGCCCTTGGATCTGTGATAGAAGGTATACCCAATCGTTTCCTTAGGGTATCCTATGAAGACGCATTTTTCCGCTTTGGGTTCGAGTTTATCCGGTTGAAGTTTCTTCACATAAACATCGCATCCCCAAACTTTAAGAAATGACAGCTTAGGTTTGTTTCCAAACCATAATTCATACGGTGTCTTTTCAACGGATTTAGATGGTGCCCTATTTAAAGTGAATGCAGCGGTTTCCAGTGCATAACCCCAAAATTACAGTGGCAAGTCAGTCAGAGACATCATAGATCGAACCATATCCAATAAAGTACGATTACGACGTTCTGACACACCATTACGTTGTGGTGTTCCGGCAGGCGTGAGTTGTGAAACTATTCCACAGTCTTTCATATGTGTGCTAAACTCATAACTAAGATACTCTCCTACACGGTCAGACCGCGGAAACTTGATCTTTTTGTTACGATGATTTTCCACTTCATTCTGAAATTCTTTGAACTTTTCAAAGGTTTTAGACTTATGTTTCATCAAATAGATATACCCGTATCTACTCAAATCATCCGTGAAAGTAACAAAATAACGATATCCATCTCGCGCCGACACACTCATTGGTCCACACACATCAGTATGTATGTTTTCCAATAAATCTGTCGCCCGTTCCATTGAACCGGAAAACGGCGTTCTAGTCATCTTGCCCATAAGGCATGGCTCACATGTATCAAATGATTCAAAATCAAGTGATTCCAAAAGTCCATCAGAATGGAGTTTCTTCATGCGTTTAACGCCAATATGACCTAGACGGTAGTGCCACATATATGCAGATATATCATTATCAAGTTTTTTAATCTTTTTAGCATCAACATTATGAATATGCGTAATACTACTATCGAGATCCAACAGAAATAAACCATTCAACACAGGTGCATGACCATAAAAGATATTATTCATATAAATCGAACAACCATTGTTTTCAGACTTAAACGAATAACCACTTTGCATCAAACACAATCCGGATACAATGTTCATGCTCAGTCCAGGCACCAAATAACAATTATTCAGGTTTATAACTAATCCCGACGGCATATGGAGAGGCAGCATTCCGACGGCGATCACATCAACTCTTAATCCATTGCCGACCCGCATCGTGACCTCATCCCTTGCTAGTTGTCGCTTGTTCCGTAGCCCCTGAACCGAGTTACATATATTAGCAACCGATCCCGTATCAAATACCCAGGTGCTACTGCGAGTACTAGTCAAGTACACATCAATAACATGTATATCACATATACCTTTGTTTGCCTTGCCGGCGTTCTTGTCCGCCAAATACTTGGGGCAGTTGCGCTTCCAATGGCCAGTCCCCTTGCAATAGTAGCACTCGGTGTCAGACTTAGGGCCAGCTCGGGGTTTCTTTTCAGGCGCAGCAACAGATTTGCCGCCCTTCTTTCCCTTCTGCTTGCCTTTCTTGTCCTTCTTGAAACCGGTGGTCTTATTGATCATCAACACTTGATGTTCTTTCCTAATCTCCACTTCTGCAGTCTTAAGCATTGACAGAAACTCGGGAAGAGACTTCTTCATGCCCTGCATATTATAGTTCATCACGAAGCTCTTGTAGATAGGTGGCAGAGATTGGAGAACACGATGTATGCCTAAGTCAATGGGAATCGTTATTCCCAAGGACACAAGCTTATCGGCGTACCCAGACATTTTGAGTACGTGCTCACTAACAGAGCTGTTCTCTTCCATCATGCAGCTAAAGAACTTTTCAGAAGCATTATAACTCTCTACGGCAGCATGGGTATCCAAAATCATTTTCAATTCTCCCATGGTATCAAAGGCATTGCCATTTTCAAAACGTTTTCGAAGTTCTGGCTCTAGCCCATACAATATGCCGCAATGAACTAAGTTGTGGTCCTCCTGACGAGTTATATAGACGTTCTTTTCCTCGTCATGGGCATCAGGAGTTGGTGGGGGGCCTAGCGGCGCCTCTAGCACATATTGCTTTTGTGCAGCAGTGAGGAGAATCCTCAAATTCATAGCCCAGTTGGTGAAGTTGCTACCATTCGCAGCAAGCTTCTCTTTCTCCATGAACACATTGAAATTAAAAGCAGGTGGTGCCATCTACAACAGAATTTGTAAAATATATTTAGACTAAGTTTATGATAGATTGAGTTCAACTAATCCAAATTACTAATGAACTCCCACTCAAAAACGACATCCCTCGTGTCCTTTTGGTGATTACATGAACCAAATCCACTACACCAAGTCCGATCATCACGTGAGTCGGTGTAGCTTCAAAGGCGAGCATCTATATGGGAATCATATCAACTATATGACTCATGCTTAACCTTTCGGTCCGTGTTCCGAGGCCATGTCTGTACATGCTAGGCTCGTCAAGTGAGAACCTTAGTATTCACGTGTGTAAAACTGTCTTACACCCGTTGTATGAAAGCGTAGAGTCGAGAACACCCGATCATCACGTGATGCCTCAAAACACGATCCACAAAACGGTGCATACTTAAGGAAGAACACATTTTATCTTGATATCTAAATGAGGGATCATCTTATAATGCTACCAAAAGCGCCAAACTAGCAATATAAGATGCTAACATCTAATGTGTGAAGTGAGGTGATATGGTCCATGCATTTGATCTCTATCATTTGCATCGTGGTATGATCTCTATCATTCCTTTGTGTGTAAAGCCAAGGTCTATGTGTGAAGTGAGTTGTAAGAGTATCTATCATACATCTACTTACAACAATACCATATCAAGACACTAGCCCAGCAACGATCTAAACTAGACGCCTCTAATTTATCAATTGCAAGTTTTACGTGGCTTAGGGCTTTCGGAGATAGAACCGGTCTTACCTACGAACATGAACCACAACGAGGATAACCAAGTTATTAGCAACTCGTTGTAAATCAGATATTGATTATAGTAGGAGAGACAGACACCCGCTAGCCACTTATGCAAAACTAATTGCATGTCAGTCGTGGAACCGGTCTCATGTACGATGACATGTAAGGTTGGTCCGGGCCGCTTCATCCCACTATGCCACCAATATCCAAAGTACATAGAAGATGCAATAACATGATCATCATCGCCCACATATAAACATATGTGTACTACCCGTGCAAAGCACCTACGCATAGATCAGGCTCTGATACCACTGTTGGGTCCGCAGCATAGAAAACAAAAAATTTCCTACGATGAGAACTATACGCCAAGATCTATCTACTAGATACAGAGCAACGGGTGGACATACATCCATGGAGAACTTACCCTCGAAGACAACGAGTTTTGTTAACGAGTAGGAACTCGTGGTTGATGTAGTCGTACGCTTGGCAATCTCAAGATCGTGTGGAAGTCTGAGAACCGCAAATCAGCAGCGCATCCGTCCTCGCACACATGTTCAAGCCACCGGACAACCTCCACCTCCTCACTCCAGCGAATCAGCGGAAGCAGCAACTCCTTCCAGACGCAAGGCCACCGGGAACATGTATCTCGCTAATCCGAGACCATGGGGTAATATCTAGAGGGGGAGAGAGATCCTTCACGAGGAGGTGTGGTTTGTGAGAGGGGACAGGGGGGCTTTATATAGGAGGGACGGAGACCCCTCCCCTCCCATAGCCGACGCATGAGGGGGGGACTCCTCCCCTCCTTCATTCATGTGGTGAACCTCCACTCACATAAACATGGCCTCCACCCAAAATCCCACTCACATGTATTTAATTTCCACCAAATTAAATGCAACTCTCAATTAATAAAACTCTTTTATTTATTTTATTCAGAATTTTGTTAATTACTTTAATTAACAAACATTCACATAAAACCCCTTGCAACATTTCAATATCACATGCAGAACCACTTTCTGCAATTTCACCCGAAACAATTCCGGCTTCTATCGAAACAATTCCTGTTTCTATCGAAACATTTCCAGCGCTTTGCAAACCTTTTGTCTGGAACATATGTGCTCCTAAATGGTGTCCAAAAACCCTTAAGTGTGTCACCCTACGGTTCGCGAATAATGCAGACATGATTGAGACTCCTCTCAGATCAATAATCAGAAGCGGGACCTAGAGATCCATACTGACTCCTGCATATTCAACGATGACTTCTGTGATCGTGAGAACCTTTAACGTCAGCAATTTAATCCCTTTGTCTCATGATATAATACATGTCTGAGATTCGATCATCAGTATGCAAATACCTAGTTTGATCTCGTTACCGACATGCACTCTTTTCTCGTTCCCGTGATATAACATTCTAGTGATCACATCACTTGCTTGCAAGATATCTTAATTTGATATCACCGAGAGGGCCCAGAGTATATCTATCCGTCATCGGTTTTGAAAAATTCCACTCTTGATCCATGAGCCTCAACATAACACCTTCATAGCACTAAACCCACCTTTATGGTCACCCTGTTACGGTGTGACGTTTGATGTTATCAAGATACTCTTCCGGTGTTAGCAATTAACATGATCTCATGGTCTAAGGACGAAGACTACTTTGTATGATGTTATAGCAATATAAACATAATGACTTGATCGTAATGCTATACTTCGGATGAATGTTCATCACATCATTTCACAAATGTTGTGACCTTGTTATTAACAACATCCAATGTCCATGATCAGGAAACCTTGATCATCTTGTTAATCAACAAGCTAGTCTATAAGAGAGGCATAACTAGGAACCCTTTTTGTTTATTAAACACACATGCATTGATGTTTCCTATCAATACAATTATAGCATGCAAAATAAACATCTATCATATACAAGGAATACATAATAACAACTTTATTATTGCCTCTCAGGGCATATTTCCTTCAACATCGCCAAATGTGACATTTGTCAAAGAGTCAAAGCAGAGCATCAGAGACCTGTAGGACTATTGCAACCATTGCAGATTCCGGAATGGAAATGGGATTCCGTCTTAATGGACTTTATCACCGGTTTGCCTACTTCTAGTAGGGGAAATGACTCAGTCTGGGTCATCGTTGATAGACTGTCCAAGGTAGCCCACTTCATACCTATCCAGACAACCTACCAGAGTGCGAAGTTAGCAGAACTGTACATTGCTAGGATTGTTAGTCTACATGGAACCCCCTAGACCATCGTATCAGATCGAGGAACCCAGTTTACCTCAAAATTTTGGCAGAAAGTTCAGGAAGGATTGGGAACCAAGTTGAACTTCATTTCCGCGTATTACCCACAAACAGATGGACAGACTGAGAGAGTCAACCAGATCCTAGAGGATATGCTTAGAGCTTGTGTGTTGGAATACGGATCAAAATGGGAAGACTGCCTGCCTTTCGCAGGATTCTCATATAACAATAGTTATCAAGCTAGTTTGCAGATAGCACCATTTGAATTCCTATACGGAAGAAAGTGCCGTACCCCTTTAAATTGGTCGCAAGTAGGAGAGAGTCAGATCTTTGGACCCGACATTCTCCGAGAAGCAGAAGAGAAAGTTCACAAAGTCCGTGATCACCTCAAGACCGCCCAATCCAGACAGAAGAGTTATGCTGACAAGAGAAGAAGAGACCTGACTTTCAATGTCGGAGATTTTCTATACCTCAAAGTTTCACCATTGAAGGGAACTCAATGCTTTAGTCTGAAGGGAAAATTAGCCCCCAGATATATCAGACCTTTCAAGATTCTGAACCGCCGAGGAGAAGTATCGTATCAGATGGAACTGCCTGAAGAGATGCCAGCCATCCACAATGTGTTCCATATCTCGTTACTCCGTAAATGCTTGGAAGTTCCCGAGAAGACGGAAGTTTTCAAGAACATCGATCACAGAGCTGTGGAAATCAACAATGACCTGACCTATCGGGAAGTACCCATCCGTCTCTTAGAAGAAGCCTACAGAACCACCAGGACCAGGAGCATCAAGTTTCTCAGGATTCAGTGGAACAACCATACCGAGGAGGAAGCCACTTGGGAGTGCGAAGATTATATTAGGACAGAGTTCCCAGATCTCTTTAGTTCCTAGTTTTCTTTGTAAATCTCGGGACGAGATTTTGTTTAAGGGGGGAAGGTTTGTAACATCCCAAAAATTTAATCCAAGCTTATCAAGATCAAATCATCCAAAAATAGGGTTAACAAAAACTTTTCCAAATTAAATATGAAAGCATTCATATGTGTGTGCATTTAAAATAGGAGTTGATTTGAAGTGCCTTGTTTAAGTGATCCAATGCTTGTAAAATGTATCTTAGGTGATTTAAACATCATCTACATCATTCCCAAACTTTTCCTAAAGAAAATCAAATCAAAAAGTATTAAAAAGGAGGAATGGTCATTTTGGCCATTTAAATCCACTACACTACTTTGAGTGTTCCTAGCACTCATTTCTTAACAGAAACAATTCTTGATCTTTGCACCCCTTGCTAGTACACATAATGAGGTACCAAGGCCCACCTTTTGATCTGCTAAAACCATTCTTTTACTTATTTTAAATGACATTTGAAAATTGAATCTAATGCATATGCATAGATCACCCCTATTTCAAAAACCATCTTTTTGAGATCCACTTTCAAAACCCTTGCAACCAGAGACTACCTAGCACTAGTGGAGATCACTCAAAAAATTTGAAACCAAAATTCAAAACTTTTTCTCTTTCGGCCATTTTGTCAAACACCTTGCTGGCAAGATCATTATGGCCTAACTATTACTGTTTTGGGCTGATATTGTCTAGCAATTTTGAAGTGCTTTGATCATCTTTGTCCCCCTCAAGCCTAACCAGACCCACACCAGCACATCCCCTACCTCCTAGCTGCACTGCATTGCCATGCTGAGCCACTCCTCGCCGGCCGACCATGCACTCGCAGCAGCAGCCCTCTCCAGCCCCTCTCACCATGTCTAGCAAGTTGCCAGTGGTCCACCTCCACCGTCCAACCAGCCCCAGGCCAGAGACAGAGAGCAGAGCGGCCAGGAACCGCCGCGCCCGGAGCTGGTCGACCATGCCAACGCCGCCCGTAGAGCACACTCTGTCCCCACGTGCACAAGCCGCCGCTCGACCGTAGCCCACGCCCACCGATCCGCCACGACCTAGGGAACACCCCAGACACCCCCGTTCGCCGCCCAACGCACCATAGCCATTGCTCGCCGTGGACGTTGCCGCTTTTGCCGCTCAGATGGCCACCTCAACCAGACCGCATACCACCGTCCCTACGGCCGCATTCACCGTCTGTCGATCGCCACCCTCAGCCATGCCGCTAGCCGGCCGTAGCCTTGTCGCCACCGTCGCCTGCCCATCCCGCTCGGTCTCACTGTCGGGCCTATAAAAGGAGGCCTCCCCAGCTTCTTCTCTCCACACCACTCCACTCCCCTCACCTCACTGAACCTCACCCACCTCTAGCCGGAGCAAGGGGAGCAGCAGCTCACCGGAATTGGAGCCGGAGCCGCCGCTTCTAGAGGAGAAGGGTGCCGCTGATTGCGACCACCCCAAGCTCCGCCGCAACCGCGCCTCGCCTCGCTGTCGTCTTCTAGTTCGTTTGCTTGCCTCGCCGACCTTGCTGGAGCCCTGGTACGTCCCCAGCAGACCCCCACCGAGCCGCTAGGGTTCGAGCTCGCCGGCGACCTGTTCGTCGTTGACGACGACCCTCAGCCGTAGATCCCAGTTCTAATCCTACGGCCCACAGCGCGCGTACCATTTCACGTGTTAAGACCCACTGACAAGCGGGACCCCCCTGTCAGCTGAGCCCCGCGCCGCGGAGCGTGAAGGAAATATGCCCTGAGAGGCAATAATAAAGTTGTTATTATGTATTCCTTGTATATGATAGATGTTTATTTTGCATGCTATAATTGTATTGATAGGAAACATCAATACATGTGTGTTTAATAAACAAAAAGGGTTCCTAGTTATGCCTCTCTTATAGACTAGCTTGTTGATTAACAAGATGATCAAGGTTTCCTGATCATGGACATTGGATGTTGTTAATAACAAGGTCACAGCATTTGTGAAATGATGTGATGAACATTCATCCGAAGTATAGCATTACGATCAAGTCATTATGTTTATATTGCTATAACATCATACAAAGTAGTCTTAGTCCTTAGACCATGAGATCATGTTAATTGCTAACACCGGAAGAGTATCTTGATAACATCAAACGTCACACCGAAACAGGGTGACGATAAAGGTGGGTTCAGTGCTATGAAGGTGTTATGTTGAGGCTCATGGATCAAGAGTGGAATTTGTCAATCCCGATGACGGATAAATATACTCTGGGCCCTCTCGGTGATATCACATTAAGATAGCTTGCAAGCAAGTGATGTGATCACTAGAATGTTATATCACGGGAACGAGAAAAGAGTGCATGTCGGTAACGAGATCAAACTAGGTATTTGGATACCGATGATCGAATCTCGGACATGTATTATATCATGAGACAAAGGGATTAAATTGCTGACGTTAAAGGTTCTCACGATCACAGAAGTCATCGTTGAATATGCAGGAGTCAGTATGGATCTCCAGGTCCCGCTTCTAATTATTGATCTGAGAGGAGTCTCAATCATGTCTGCATTATTCGCGAACCGTAGGGTGACACACTTAAGGGTTGCCGGACACCATTTAGGAGCACATATGTTCCAGACAAACGGTTTGCAAAGCGCAGGAAATGTTTTGATAGAAACAAGAATTGTTTCGATAGAAACCGGAATTGTTTCGGGTGAAATTGCAGAAAGTGGTTCTGCATGTGATATTGAAATGTTGCAAGGGGTTTTATGTGAATGTTTGTTAATTAAAGTAATTAACAAAATTCTGAATAAAATAAATAAAAGAGTTTTATTAATTGATAGTTGCATTTAATTTGGTGGAAATTAAATACATGTGAGTGGGATTTTGGGTGGAGGCCATGTTTATGTGAGTGGAGGTTCACCACATGAATGAAGGAGGGGAGTAGTCCCCCCCTCATGCGCCAGCATGGGAGGGGAGGGGTCTCCCTCCCTCCTATATAAAGCCCCCCTCTCCCCTCTCACAAACCACACCTCCTCGTGAAGGATTTCTCTCCCCCTCTAGATATTTCCCCATGGTCTCGGATTAGCGAGATACATGTTCCCGGTGGCCTTGCGTCTGGAAGGAGTTGCTGCTTCCGCTGGATCGCTGGAGCGAGGAGGTGGAGGTTGTCCGGTGGCTTGAACGTGTGTGCGAGGATGGATGCGCTGCTGATTTGTGGCGCTCGGACTTCCACACTATCTTGAGATCGGCAAGCGTACAACTACATCAACCACGAGTTCCTACTCGTTAACAAAACTTGTTGTCTTCGAGGGTAAGTTCTCCATGGATGTATGTCCACCCGTTGCTCTGTATCTAGTAGATAGATCTTGGCGTATAGTTCTCATTGTAGGAAATTTTTTGGTTTCTATGCTGCGGCCCAACAGAGCGCCACTGGGCCGGCCCAAGTTCTTTCCCGCGCTAGCCCAACCGATCAAATCTGGATTTTTCTTTTTAGTTGAATCTAGTTTCTGTCCCCTAGTTTGAAAATCAATTCAGAGAGATTTGTAAATCCAAATTGGATGAAACTAATTTTGTCTGAAAGGTATTGAAGTAATCTATCCAAGCCCGTTGGATTTAATTCAATTAGAGTTATAGATCTCTCCTAATAAAAATAACAAAACAGAAGCACTTGCACCTTGCAACATTTTTATAAAATCAACCAAGTTAGCTTTTGAGTTGATTCCAACTCTCAAAAATCACATTTCATCATATCTACCTAAATATGTAATAATATTAAGGTTTACATGCAGTGACTTTGGACTAGTACCAAAATAATGCTATATAGGCATTTCTAGTCAGTTTAAATCATTAAATATTGAACTTAAACCAAAGTAATTTTGATCCAACCTTTAAATCTCATTCCCACATGTGAGAATATGTGGTGATGACATGTGTCAACATGATCCCATATTTTAAGTGGTGAATATTAAATCTTAGTTAATTTTTCAATGAGTAGAAATTACTTTTGTATATTAAAAAGAATGGAACTATTGAATTAAACTTGTGATGCTTGTGATGATAATAGATCATCAATTGTGTGTCTTAGAATGCTATCCAGCCTAGTTAAGTATTGTTTGGTGATTGTGTACTCCGTATGTATTTATAGAAGATAGTACCGACCAAGCTTACGAGGAGGAGTGCTATCAAGACGAAGACGGAGAAAACTTCAACCACTGCACCAACCAAGGCAAGCTACCATTAGCAAGCTAGGATTGAACTAGATGGTTTAGCAAAGATGCTTAGAGCATGCCTTGATTATACCACTTTGACTAGTATTTACCCCAAGTATTATTTTTCAAGCTTTACTTCCTTTACCTTACCCAAAGTTCTTTACTTGTTTTGAAGGTAGCATAAAAAGTATAAAACTTGACCTATTTAGATAACTTTAAAAATGTCATTCTATGGCTTGAGATTGATCCCATCCTTCCACCTTAGTGAACACCCTTAACTTAGTAGTTTAGAGTAGATCAAAAACTTGAGTCACTTTAGATGGGAACACTTGGTGAAAAATGAATTATGAAAACCTTGGAATGATGAGTCATTCTATTGAGATGTTTTGACATGTGTTGAGAAACACAAATGGTTGATGATGAAAATGTTGAGGCGTGAGCCTTAACCCTTTTATAAAACTGATGGTTGGATTCGGATGCGATACCATTCCAAATTTACCATACAACCACACTACCTGAATTGGGTAAGGCTTAGCTGGAAATTTATATGAATTAGTATTAGTTCCCTCGCGGGAGAGGTTTGAGCTGAAGCTACCTCTCATGATGTCCACCTATGCAGTGCCCAAGATGACTGATGGTCATGGTTGGGAGGCCATGCTCATAGGAGAGGTGCTTATACTAGGGTGTGTAAAGGCAAGGTTATGTTTGATTATCTGCATACTAAGTATGATGATTCAGGGTTATCCCTGACAGATGTATCGAATCTTGTGGTGAAAGTGTACCACCTCTGCAGAGTGTCAAACTATTCGAATAGCCGCGTCCGTGGTTATGGACAGTTGGAATGGCCATACTGTTTAGTTGTCAGATGTTTTCCAAATAACTTGAAATGAATGATGAACTTTGACTTGACCATAACAGGGTTGTGTTTATGACAATATCTTCCCAACTTAAGTGATTCTAGATTTTTACCTTATCTTTCTTTGCTTCAGAACTGAGCTTAGGTTTCAAACTTAACTTTATAGTTAAACTTAGATTTAGCACTTTAACTTAGAACTATAGTACCTGTTAATAGTAGTTTGCGAGTACTTAAAGAGTACTCATGGCTTTTGTCCCTGGCTATTCTCATGGCCAGACTATGAAGGAGACTATCAAGATGATGGCCAGCAGGACGGCTATGATAACTAGGACTATCTGCCTTCGTCAGCATTGCATGTGCCCCTGAAGATGGACCCCACCGCTACGCTTATCTTTTATTTCCGCTGCTTGTTGTATTAAGACTGGATCATGAGATCCTTATTTGTGTAAGACCTTATGTATGGTTTGTAATGGATGATGTACTGTGATATCCAATCCGTTATGTCTCGCGAAAATGGTAATCCTAGGATTGTGAGGTATGGCATAACGGGCATCTGGAATTAAAAATCTGGGTGTTGACAGTATTTATGTAACCTTAGCCAAAGTGCCACACGATGTGCACACTGTCAACTTCACACACCTGGGGATAAGCAGAGATTCATTAAAGCACTTGAGTAGCAGAATAGATCTATAGATTACAAAGCTCATGATCTCAATAAGATCATGCATAGAGAGAGATGAACACATAGCTATCGGTAGAGCCCTTAACATCGAGAGAGAACTACTCCCTCCTCATCATGGGAATCAGCAACAGCGATGGAGATGGCTCTGGGGGCACTTCCCCATCCTGGCAGGGTGCTAAAACAGAGACTTTCTGTCCCCTGAATCTCCCCTTCGGTGGTGGCGGCGTTGTGGAGGTTTTCATGGCTTTCTCCCGGATTATTTAGGGTTTTCTCATTGGGAGCTTCTAATAGGTGAAAGGGGAGGCCGAGGGGGTGCCCGAGGCGGCTGCACCCCCCTAGGCGCGGGCCAGGCCAGGCCGTGTGGCCAGGGGGTGTGGCCCCCTCGAGGCCCTTCTCCGTCTCGTCTTCTGGCTCCGTGTTCCCCTCGGTGAAATATTGACTTTGGCTTTTGTCTCGTCCAATTCCGAGAATATTCATTTTCTGGGTTTTCTGGAACCAAAAACAGAAGAAAACAGGCAATTGGCACTGTGGCATCTTGTTAATAGGTTAGTCCCATAAAACATAAAAATACCTCAAAGTATTGACAAAGAAAAGCAAAGTAGATACTACACAAGCATGGAGCATCAAAAATTATAGATACGTTTACGACGTATCACTCCTCCTGCTCAAGGTCTTGGAGATCATCTTTCGCAAGCTCCTTGTCCTTATCGTTGGCGGAGACCATTGTGCTTCTAAACTTTAAGAATAGTTCCTGGTAGAAACATATCGAAACGAAAACACATGAGAACACGATATACGAACCTTGGGGGATCCGGGGAATTATATATTACGATTTTTTACAACAAAAGGAAGCTACTGGGAGAAAATGGGTCGGAGACGGGCTCCGGGGCGGCCACACCCCTGGTGGCGTGGCCAGGTGGGCCCGCACCACGGGGTGATGTGAGCCACCCGGGCTCCGTTTCCGTCCCTTTTTCGACTCATTGATTTCCATGTTAGATAAAAACTGCAAAAATATAAATTGACAGATCTTTCGCGGACCTTTTCTTACCAGAACTGTTACCTATTCGAAAACAGACTCTATAGGTCTCTGAACTTGGCTTTTGATAAAAAATTCTGGAGTTATCATTTGAATAACATCAATGTCTTTGTTGTAAGAATCTCCAGAAATATAGTGCTTGAGTCTCTGACCATTCACCACTTGTGTAGTGTTATCTTTTAGGGAAGAAATTTTTATTGCTCCTGAACGATACACCTCCTCAATAACAAATGGTCCTTCCCATTTTGAGAGTAGTTTTCCTGCAAAAAATCTGAGACGAGACCTATACAATAGAACCTTCTCACCAACATGGAACTCTCTCTTAAGAATTCTCCTGTCATGCCAGTTTTTAACTTTTTCTTTAAATAGTCTAGCATTTTTGTATGCTTCACTCCTCCACTCGTCTAACGAACTTAAGTCAAATAATCTTTTCTCACGAGCAAGTTTGAACTCTCTATTAAGTTCTTTCACTGCCCAATAAGCTTTGTATTCTAATTCTAAAGAGAGGTGGCAAGCTTTCCCATAAACCATTTTGTAAGGAGACATTCCCATAGGATTTTTATAAGCAGTTCTATAAGCCCATAAAGCATCATTCAACTTTTTAGCACAATTTTTTCTAGATCTATTAACAGTCTTTTGCAAGATGGATTTAATTTCTCTATTTGATAGTTCTACTTGCCCACTAGTTTGGGGATGATAGGCTGAAGCAATTCTATGATTAACATCATATTTTGCAAGGGTTTTTCTAAAGCCACCATGAATGAAATGAGAACCTCCATCAGTCATAAGATATCTAGGCACTCCAAACCTAGGAAAGATGATATCCTTAAGCATTTTTAAAGAGGTCTCACCATCAGCGCTTTTCATAGGTATGGCTTCTTCCCACTTGGTAACATAGTCAACAACAACAAGAATATGAGTATAACCTTTTGAAGGGGGAAAGGACCCATCAAGTCAAATCCCCAACAATCAAATGGTTCAATAACAAGATAATAATTCATAGGAATTTCATTGCGTCTAGAAATATTACCAACTCGTTGACATTCATCACATGATAAGACAAATTTTCTTGCATCTTTAAAAAGGGTAGGCCCGTAAAACCCTGATTCTAGAACCTTTTGTGCGGTTCTATCTCCTGCATGATGTCCTCCATAGGCACTACCATGACATTTCCGCAGTATCTCCTTTTGTTCAAATTCCGGAACACATCTTCGCATGATACCATCTACTCCTTCTTTATATAAATGTGGGTCATCCCAAAAATAATGCCTTAAATCATAAAAGAACTTCCTTCTTTGTTGTGCTATAAAAGTTGGAGGCAAATACTTGGAGACAATAAAGTTAGCATAATCAGCATACCAAGGACTCCCTCGCGAACTTACCCTTACTACAACGAACTGTTCAATTGGGAAACTATTATTAACAGGCATAGGATCAAAAGAGATGTTTTCCAAATGAGATAAATTATCAGCAACAGGATTTTCAGCACCTTTCCTATCTACAATATGTAGGTCAAATTCTTGTAAAAGCAACACCCATCTAATAAGCCTGGGCTTAGCATCTTTCTTCGTTATAAGGTACTTAATAGCAGCATGATCAGTATGAATGGTAACTTTTGAATCAACAATATAAGGTCTAAACTTATTGATACGTCCAGGTCCCGCTTCTGACTATTGATCTGAGAGGAGTCTCAATCATGTCTGCATTATTCGCGAACCATAGGGTGACACACTTAAGAGTTACCGGACACCATTTTGGAGTACATATGTTTCAGACGAAAGAATTGCAAAGCGCAGGAATTGTTTCGGGTGAAATTGCAGAAAGTGGTTCTGCATGTGATATTGAAATATTGCAAGGGGTTATATGTGAATGTTTGTTAATTAAAGTAATTAACAAAATTCTGAATAAATTTAATAAAAGAGTTTTATTAAATGAGAGAGCATTAAACTTGGAGAATTTTAATGCATTTAAAGTGGGGACTTTAAAAGGGAATGTGAAGAGGCGTTTTAATGTGGAGGGGTTACCACCACATGAATGGGGGAGGTGAGGGGTCACCCCCATGCACCGGCCATGGAGAGGAGGGGCACCCCGCTCCTCCTATAAAAGGCCCTCCTCCTCCTCCTTCTTCCTCACACCTCCTTGTGAAGGATCTCTCCCCCCTCTAGAATTATTCCCCCATGGTCTCGGATTAGCGAGATACATGTTCCCGGTGGCATTTCGTCGAGAAGGAGTTGCTGCTTCCGCTGGATCGCTGGAGCGAGGAGGTGGAGGTTGTCCGGTGGCTTGAACGTGTGTGCGAGTACGGATGCACTGCTGAGTTGCGGCGCTCGGACTTCCTCACGATCTTGAGATCGTCAAGTGTACGACTACATCAACCACGAGTTCCTACTCGTTAACAAAACTCGTTGTCTTCGAGGGTAAGTTCTCGTTGGATGTATGTCCACCTGTTGCTTTGTACCTAGTAGATAGATCTTCTTGGCATGTAGTTCTCATCGTAGGAAAAATTTTGTTTTCTATGTTGTGGACCCAACAGTGGTATCAGAGCCTGATCTATGCGTAGGTGCTTTGCACGGGTAGTACACATATGTTTATATGTGGGCGATGATGATCATGTTATTGCACCTTCTATGTATTTTGGATATTGGTGGCATAGTGGGATGAAGCGGCCCAGACCAACCTTACATGTCATCGTACATGAGACCGGTTCCACGACTGACATGCAACTTGTTTTGCATAAGTGGCTGGCGGGTGTCTATCTCTCCTACTATAGTTAATATCTGATTTCCAACGAGTTGCTAATAACTTGGTTATCCTCGTTGTGGTTCATGTTCGTAGGTGAGAACGGTTCTATCTCCGAAAGCCCTAAGCCACGTAAAACTTGCAATTGATAAATTAGAGGCATCTAGTTTAGATCGTTGTTGGGCTAGTGTATTGATATGGTATTGTTGTAAGTAGATGTATGATAGATACTCTTACAACACATTCAACATGTAAGTTCCATAGACCTTGGCCTTACACACAAAGGAATGATAGAGATCATACCACGATGCAAATGATAGAGATCAAATGCATGGACCATATCATCTCACTTTACACATTAGATGTTAGCATCTTATACTGCTAGTTTGGCGCTTTTGGTAGCATTGTAAGATGATCCCTCATTTAGATATCAAGATAAAATGTGTTCTTCCTTGAGTATGCACCGTTCTATGGATCGTGTTTCGAGACATCACGTGATGATCGGATGTACTCGACTCTACGCTTTCATACAACGGGTGTAACACAGTTTTACACACGCGAGTACTAAGGTTCTTATTTGGCGAGCCTAGCATGTACAGACATGGCCTCGGAACGCGGACCGAAAGGTTAAGCATGAGTCATATAGTTGATATGATGCCCATATAGATGCTCGCCTTTGAAGCTACACCGACTCACGTGATGATCGGACTTGGTGTAGTGGATTTGGTTCATGTAATCACCAAAAGGACACGAGGGATGTCATTTTTGAGTGGGAGTTCATTAGTAATTTGGATTAGTTGAACTCGATCTATCATAAACTTAGTCTAAATAGACTTTACAAATTCTGTTGTAGATGGCACCACCTGCTTTTAATTTCAATGTGTTCATGGAGAAAGAGAAACTTGCTGCGAATCGTAGCAACTTCACCAACTGGGCTATGAATTTGAGGATTCTCCTCACTGCTGCACAAAAGCAATATGTGCTAGATGCGCCACTAGGCCCCCCACCAGCTCCTGATGCCCCTGACGAGGAAAAGAATGTCTATGTAACTCGTCGGGAGGACCACAACTTAGTTCATTGTGGCATACTGTATGGGCTAGAGCCAGAACTTCGAAAGCGTTTCGAAAATGGCAATGCCTTTGATACCATGGGATAATTGAAAATGATTTTCGATACCCATGCTGCCATAGAGAGTTATAATGCTACTGAAAAGTTCTTTAGCTGCATGGTGGAGGAGAACAACTCCATTAGTGAGCATGTACTCAAAATGTTTGGGTACGCCGATAAGCTTGAGTCCTTGGGAATAACGATTCCCATTGACTTAGGCATACATCATGTTCTCCAATCTCTGCCACCTAGATACAAGAGCTTCGTGATGAACTATAATATGCAGGGCATGAAGAAGACTCTTCCCGAGCTTCTGTCAATGCTTAAGACTACAAAAGTGGAGATTAGGAAAGAACATCAAGTGTTGATAATCAATAGGACCACCAGTTTCAAGAAGGACAAGAAAGGCAAGCACAAGGGAAAGAAGGGTGGCACATCTGTTGCCGCTGATGGCTCAATGCACGGCGCCCAGAAAAATGCTTGATGGCGGTGTTGATGTAGAGCTCGTTGGGAACCCCAAGAGGAAGGTATGATGAGCACAGCAGCAAGTTTCCCTCAGTTATGAAACCAATCGAACCAGTAGGAGCAAGGAAACACCTCAAAGGTGTTACTAGCTGAGCTTTGGCAGGGTACACTACCGGTGCTAGTAGCAACGTGGAGACCTGCACAACACAACCATAGAACTTTGTCCCCAACTTGCGATGAGGTTGTCAATCTCACCGTGTTTTGCGGAAAACAAAGGATTAAACATATCGAATGGAAAGAAGTAATAGTTTGCAGAAAGTAAACACAAAGCAGTAAAGAGTTTATAGATTGTATGTAAAAGACAAGGACCGGGATCCATAGTTCACTAGAGGTGGCTCTCCTTAGATAGATAACATGCTGGGTGAACAAATTATAGCGGGGCAATTGACAAACACCGAGAAAGCAATACATGCATATACTAATCATCTTGACTTCCTTTGAGACTTGATTGGGCATTACAACATAATACATAGACCGCCATCCAACTGCATCTATGACTAATACTCCACCTTCAGGTCATCATCCGAACCCCCTCCATTATTAAGTTGCAAGCAACAAATTATTGCTTTACGAACTGCGTGTAAAGTAAACAATACGATTGTTCTATGAACAAAGCATTGTTGTTTTCTCCCTAGTAGCAATAGCACATCTAGTACCTTAGAGATTTATGTCACTTCCCCAGATTACCAGAGGCATGAACCCACTATCGAGCATAAATACTAACTCTTGGAGTTGGTAGCATCTACTTGGCCAAGATAGCTACTAACAACGGAAAGCATGCAAGATCTTAAATAACAAAGACATGATAGAATCAATAATCAATCTGAAATAGCATCTCAATATCCATCGGATCCCCGCAAACACAACATGTATGGATTACAAAAAGATGATCTTGATCATGAACGGAGCTCACAAGATCTAAACATGAAAGTACAAAGGAGGAGAAACCAGCCATCTAGCTACTACATGGATCCGTAGTCCAAGGATGAACTACTCACGCATCACACTGGAGGCTTGCATGGTGATGAAGAAGGCCTCCAGGGTGAATTCCCCTCTCCGGCAGGGTGCCGAGAAGAGCTTCAGATCCCTCCCGATCTAGGGATGGAGATGACGGCGGCTACAGACTCTTTCGTGGATTTTTGATCGGGTACTTAGGGTTTTCGTCCCGAGGGCAATATATAGGCGGAAGGAGAGGCCGAGAGGGTGCCGGGAGCGGCCACACCACCCCCTGGCGCGGGCCAGGCCTAGCCGTGCGGCCAGGTGGTGTGGCCGGCCCCTGGCCCCTCCCCTTCTCGTACTCTGGCATCTGATGACTTCCGAAAAAATAGGCATTGTGGCTTTTGTCCCATCCAATTCCGAGAATATTCATTTTCTGACTTTCCTAGAACCAAAAACAGCAGAAAATAGGCAGCTGGCACTGTGGCTCTTGTTAATAGGTTAGTCCAAGAAATCATATGAAAAGTACTCCAAAGTTGGAACAAAACACAAGAAAGTGGATAAAACCAAGCATGGAACATCAAAAATTATAGATACATTTGCAATGTATCAACATCCCCAAGCTTAACTCCTGCTCGTCCTCGAGTAGGTAAGTGATAAAAATAATAATTTTTGAGGGGACATGCACCATCAAAGACTTGATCAAAGTATTTGCAAAACACTCAAAGCTGGGATCATAGTACTTCAATCATAACATGAAAGACAAAGTTCTAGCAATAAGCAAATAAACTATGATGCAACATGAAAAGGCACAAACAAAAGAATCATGAATAACATGCTTTGCAAGACGTTTGTTTGTTTCACATAATGAAAACATAGCATAATAGTATTCAGCTTGTCCCTCAATAGAGTAGCAAATATAAATGCATAGGACACCTTCAAAGTTCATAAGAGTGACTAGATACAATAGTTAAAAACAAGCAATAACAAGTTATGCATCAATCAACTAGTCTTGGGACAATGCACATAGAACTAAGAATGGCCACTATGCTCTCAGAGTAGGTGCATAAAGATAGAAGGTGGAGACTCAATGTAATGGTTGAAGAAAGGCCTTTTGTAAAAGGAAGTAGGGATTCAAGTCTCATAAAGAGCTTCCAAAAATTATGGTACTTATAGCTTTCAGCTCTCATTGCCCCTATCATAAGCATCTTGAAGTGATTAAGGTTAAAGTGACACAACTAAGAGGATTTGCTTGACAAGTTATAAACAGAAATCTCATGCCCCTTACTTACGAAGACCGATCCTCATGCTACTCAACTTCAGTCACGAGTAAGATCTTGTCATTGTAAGTACATGTGTATCATTAAGAACCGCCAATGGGGTACCCCTTGCACATGATACGGGAGCTTTCCCATAATCAAAATGACAAGGCAAGCAGACAATGAGCATCTCAGCGATCTTTTTATTTGCTATTTGCATAGGTTTTTATTGAGGATGCTTCATAGAGTGCTCATTATGGTGATGCTGCAAGTTTCCACCATGATTAGGCATGGCTTATGCTAGCGGCTCAGGCGTTTTTCTAACACACATACAAACTCCATGATCTTACAAGTTCCACTTTTATTTCACACCCCCGGGATCCGTAAGCAAAAGAACATGATATCAACGGGGTACAAAGTACAAGTGCAATGTTGAAAGCGTTCCCCATGGTACATGGTTCTGCTAATTTCAACTTATAAAGCGCAAGCATATACGCAACAAAGAAGGACCCAATGGTTCAAGTTTATTAGAGGCAAAAAGTAAAGTGTGCCATCAAGTTCGTGAGAGCTTTAATCACTAGTTTTCTCATACCAAGTGGAAGGTAAACAAAAGCATGAATATACTTGGAATAGAATAAGCTAGTAGGTAGGTATGGTGGACTCTTTGGAATAACTTGGTTTAGGGAGTTGGATGCATGAGTGGAACTCATACCTTGTTGTGGAGGCTAGCAAAAGACTGAGAGCGACAAACTAAGAGAGCAATAATGACCATAATCATGCAGAGCGACAAAACATCATTGATCAAAGCATAAAGTGACACTACAAGTTCAAAACTAAAGGATCATAAAGGCTATGGTGACTTGGGACAGTCATAACATGGTGTGAGCATGTGCCAAGTCAACCCAAATAAAGCATCAAAGGAGAATACCACTATACTATGCTTTAATATGCTAAAACAACGCATGATTCATCCAAGGCACATTAAGCAATCTCAATTGTTTATAACAAGTCATGCTACAACAAAGAATACTAAGCATAAAGCCAAAACAATATCAAGCATGGCATGAAAAAGCATAGCCACAATCAAAAACAAGCTCTTTTTACCACATAAGTATGAACTTTCCTACTCTTTTCCAAACCAAACCAAACTATTTGCAAACCATTGTAAGAAAGACGGGGTCCAACCAGTTTATTTAGAAAACTAAGCAAACCAAGCAACCTAAAACCAAAACGAAAACGAAAAAGAAGACGCTCCAAGAAAAACACAACTGTGCATGAAACAATAAAAATGAAGCGTTTGGAAGAAACCTGGAATTTTTATTAATGAAGAAGGGGATGCCTTGGGCATCCCCAAGCTTTGACGCTTGTACTTCTTGGATATTTCTTGGGGTGACACGCGTGGCATCCCCAAGCTTGAGCTTTAGTCCATCATTCATCTCATTACTCATTCTTTCCATACACCTGAAATTTTTCCTTCATAGAAAACTTCACACAATCTCATTGGCAACATTAGTGCACTTAAAATAAATAAGTCTCAAGGTTCAGTTCTAACACCAAATAAACTTTCATTAGAACACTAGCTACTGTAGCACTTCCCTCAAAAAGCTCAATTCCCCAAAAGAACTCAAGAAGGAACCAACAAGAAGCAAATGCAGAAAATAGCAGAAATCTGTCAAAACTGACCAGCAGGTAAAGACGAATTTTTTCGAAGACCTGATGTTGCTCAAATCAAAAAGTGTTGAACTAATGAAAGTTAGATAACAACCTGGGGCAGAAGCACAAAAACTTACAGCTCAATCCGACATACAGAGATCTCTCAGGAATTCTTACGGTGAAGCACAAAAATCTGTATCGAGACAGCAACTTTCCCAATCATTACTTCACTCCCATTAGAGGTTACGCTTGGCACAAAAAGCAAATAAAAAGGATAAGGAGCGGTTACTGAAGTAATAACTTCCAAGACTCATCTAAAACTCTTGGGTTATCTCCCAACAAGTACTTTTCTTTAACGCCTTTAAGTTAGGCATAAGAAGCAAAGAAAGAATCAAGTGTTCTCAAATAAAGAAGCATTAAGATCAATACCAGAAATATTTTCAACAAGGCAAGGTATATCATCCAAGTAAGTTCTAGAGGATCCTTGCTCAATGCTCTTGGGTTCACTATTCTCATCAAAAGGGTTTGCAGGAACAATCCAATCAAGATTCTTTTCTATGGCATCATGTATTGCTACTAGTTTAAAGGGTATTGGTATCTTAGGTTCCTCCCCATTAGGTTCGGTTTTGTTCATCTTTTCTCGTGTACCAACAACATCTACACATGAGCCTAGCATTGAAACGTTCAAAAACTTTTCTAGCTTCCTTGGCAACATCATAGAACTCCTTAAACAAAGTTTCTAGAATAAAATCCCTCTTTTTAGGATCCTCAATTTCTTTAAGCTTAAGAAACATTACTTGCATTAAGGGGTTGAGGTTAACAAACCTAGCTTCTAACATGTGAATTAAAGAAGATGCGGCAATCTCACATTTTAGAGCAAGTTCTACAAGGGATCTATCCTCAGTATCTTCATGTTTGCTAACATGATTAAAGAATTCTTCAATATTATCTTTCCAATTATAGAACCACTACCAATTGAAAGGTCTTTCAAGGTGAAAGTAGGGGTCAACATGGTGAGCTAAGGAAGAGGTGACAACTAAAGGAGACTTAATTTTTTTGTGTTTTTGATAAAGAAAGCAAACTTGTAAAACTATTTTTTTGTGTGTTTTTGAAGAACAAAACAAGCAAACAAAGCAAAAAAGAAACTAAGAAAAAAAAACAACAAAGTAAAGAGATTGGTTATGAGGGACTCCCCTTGTGAAGATGTCCTTGACTCCCCGGCAACGGTGCCAGAAAAATGCTTGATGGCTCAATGCACGGCGCCCGGAAAAATGCTTGATGGCGGTGTTGATGTAGAGCTCATTGGGAACCCCAAGAGGAAGGTATGATGAGCACAACAGCAAGTTTCCCTCAGTTATGAAACCAAGGTTTAATCTAACCAGTAGGAGCAAGGAAACACCTCAAAGGTGTTACTAGCTGAGCTTTGGCAGGGCGCACTACCGGTGCTAGTAGCAACGTGGAGACCTGCACAACACAACCACAGAACTTTGTCCCCAACTTGCGATGAGGTTGTCAATCTCACCGTGTTTTGCGGAAAACAAAGGATTAAACGTATCGAATGGAAAGAAGTAATAGTTTGCAGAAAGTAAACACAAAGCAGTAAACAATTTATAGATTGTATGTAAAAGACAAGGACCGGGATCCATAGTTCACTAGAGGTGGCTCTCCTTAGATAGATAACATGCTGGGTGAACAAATTACAGCGGGGCAATTGACAAACACCGAGAAAGCAATACATGCATATACTAATCATCTTGACTTCCTTTGAGACTTGATTGGGCATTACAACATAATACATAGACCGCCATCCAACTGCATCTATGACTAATAATCCACCTTCAGGTTATCATCCGAACCCCCTCCAGTATTAAGTTGCAAGCAACAGATTATTGCTTTACGAACTGTGTGTAAAGTAAACAATACGATTGTTCTATGAACAAAGGATTGTTGTTTTCTCCCTAGTAGCAACAACACATCTAGTACCTTAGAGATTTATGTCACTTCCCTAGATTACCAGAGGCATGAACCCACTATCGAGCATAAATACTAACTCTTGGAGTTGCTAGCATCTACTTGGCCAAGATAGCTACTAACAACGGAAAGCATGCAAGATCTCAAATAACAAAGACATGATAGAATCAATAATCAATCTGAAATAACATCTCAATATCCATCGGATCCCCGCAAACACAACATGTATGGCTTACAAAAAGATGATCTTGATCATGAACGGAGCTCACAAGATCTAAACATGAAAGAACAAAGGAGGAGAAACAATCCATCTAGCTACTACATGGATCCATAGTCCAAGGATGAACTACTCACGCATCACACCGGAGGCTTGCATGGTGATGAAGAAGGCCTCCAGGGTGAATTCCCCTCTCGGGCAGGGTGCCGGGAAGAGCTTCAGATCACTCCCGATCTAGGGATGGAGATGACGGTGGCTACAGACTCTTTCGTGGATTTTTGATCGGGTACTTAGGGTTTTCGTCCCGAGGGAAATATATAGGCGGAAGGAGAGGCCGACAGGGTGCCGGGAGCCACCACACCACCCTCTGGCATGGGCCAGGCCTGGCCGCATGGCTAGGTGGTGTGGCCAGCCCCTGGCCCCTCTCCGTCTTGTATTCTGGCTCTTGATCCCTTCCAAAAAATAGGCACTTTGGCTTTTGTCCCGTCCAATTCCGAGAATATTCATTTTCTGACTTTCCTGGACCCAAAAACAGCAGAAAACAGGTAGCTGGCACTGTGGCTCTTGTTAATAGGTTAGTCCACGAAATCATATGAAAAGTACTCCAAAGTTGGAACAAAACACAAGAAAGTGGATAAAACCAAGCATGGAACATCAAAAATTATAGATACATTTGAAATGTATCAGCCACGCCTGAAAAGAATCCCCGGACTGGCCCTAAGTCTGACACCGAGTGCTACTATTACAAGGGGACTGGCCATTGGAAGCGCAACTGCCCCAAGTATTTGGTGGACAAGAAGTCCAGCAAGGCAAACAAAGGTATATGTGATATAAGGGATCGGTTGCTAATATATGTGTACTTGACTAGTACTCGCAGTAGCACGTGGGTATTTGATACGGGATCAGTTGCTAATATATGTAACTCGGTTCAGGGGCTACGGAACAAGCGACAACTAGCAAGGGATGAGGTCACAATGCGGGTCGGCAATGGATCAAGAGTTGATGTGATCGCCGTCACAACGCTGCCTCTCCATATGCCGTCGGGATTAGTTATAAACCTGAATAATTGTTATTTGGTGCCTGCACTGAGCATGAACATTGTATCCGGATCGTGTTTGATGCAAAGTGGTTATTCGTTTAAGTCTGAAAACAATGGTTGTTCGATTTATATGAATAATATCTTTTATGGTCATGCACCTGTGTTGAATGGTTTATTTCTGTTGGATCTCGATAGTAGTATTATGCATATTCATAATGTTGATGCTAAAAGGATTAAACTTGATGATGAAATATCTGCATATATGTGGCACTGCCGTCTAGGTCATATTGGCGTTAAACGCATGAAGAAACTCCATTCTGATGGACTTTTGGAATCACTTGATTTTGAATCATTTGATACATGTGAGCCATGCCTTATGGGCAAGATGACTAGAACGCCGTTTTCCGGTTCAATGGAACGGGCGACAGGTTTATTGGAAATCATACATACTGATGTGTGTGGACCAATGAGTGTGTCGGCGCGAGGTGGATATCGTTATTTTGTTACTTTCACGGATGATTTGACTAGATACGGGTATATCTATGAATTATGGTTTGGAAACAAACCTAAGCTGTCATTTCTTAAAGTTTGGGGATGCGATGTTTATGTGAAGAAACTTCAATCGGATAAACTCGAACCCAAAGCGTAAAAATGCATCTTCATAGCATACCTAAGGAAACGATTGGGTATACCTTCTATCACAGATCCGAGGGAAAGGTCTTTGTTGCCAAGAATGGATCCTTTCTTGAGAAGGAGTTTCTCGCGAAAGGTGTGAGTAGTCGGAAGGTAGAACTCGAAGAGGTTATTGAACCTTCTCTTCATGAAATGGCGAGTAGCGCAGCACCGGAAGTTGTTTCGGAGTTGACTTCACCTAATGAAGAGAGAGCTAATGATATTGATCATGAAACTCCGAAAGAGGACACTACCGAACCTCGCAGGTCAAGCAGGACACGTGCAACTCCTGAACTGTACGGCAATCCTGTTATGAATTTCATGATTTATGAAATAGATGACCCTGCGACGTATGAAGAAGCGATGATGAGCCCTGATTCCAACAAATGGCTAGAAGCCATGAAATCCGAGATGGAATCCATGTACGAAAACCAGGTTTGGACCTTGGTGGACTTACCTCACGATCAAAAGGCCGTTGAGAATAAATGGATTTTCAAAAGAAAAACTGATGTTAATGGTAATGTAACCATCTATAAGGCTCGACTTGTCGCAAAGGGGTTTCGACAAATTCAAGGAGTTGACTACGATGAGACATTCTCTCCCGTAGCGATGCTTAAGTCAGTTAGGATTATGTTAGCAATTGCTGCATATTTCGATTATGAAATATGGCAGATGGATGTCAAAATTGCGTTCCTCAATGGTAATATTGAAGAAGAGTTGTATATGATACAACCTAAGGGTTTTGTCGATCCTAAGGATGCTGATAAGGTGTGCAAACTTCAGCGATTAATCTATGGACTGAAGCAAGCATCCCGGAGTTGGAATCTCCACTTTGATGAGGTGATCAAAGAGTTTGGATTTGTCCAAACTTATGGAGAGGCTTGTATTTACAAGAAAGTGAGTGGGAGCAATGTGGCATTTCTGATATTATATGTGGATGACATATTATTGATTGGAAATGATATAGATCTTTTAAATAGTGTTAAAAGTTATCTAAACAACAAATTTTCGATGAAGGACCTTGGTGAAGCTTCATATATATTAGGCATTAAAATCTATAGAGATAGATCAAGATGCCTAATTGGGCTATCGCAGAGTACATTCCTTGAAAAGATATTAAAGAAGTTTAATATGGACGGAAGTAAGAAGGGGTACTTACCTATGTTGCAAGGCAAGACATTGAGTAAGACTCAAAGTCCGGCTACGGCGGAAGAAAGAGAGATAATGGATAAGATCCCCTATGCCTCCGCCATAGGCTCTATAATGTATGCCATGCTATGTACAAGACCGGATGTGGCACATGCTATTAGTTTGACTAGTAGGTACCAATCTGATCCAGGTTCGGAACACTGGATAGCGGTCAAGAATATCCTCTACTTGAGAAGAACTATGGATATGTTTCTTGTATACGAAGGTGAAGAAGAGCTAGTCGCTAAGTGTTATGTCGATGCTAGCTTTGACACTAATCCGGATGACTCTAAGTCTCAATCTGGATACGTATTTCTCTTGAACGGAGCAGCTGTTAGTTGGAGGAGCTCCAAACAACCTGTGGTGGCTGGATCAACGACGGAGGCGGAATATGTTGCTGCTTCCGAAGCAGCGCAGGAAGCGGTTTGGATGAAGGAGTTCATAACATAATTAGGTGTGGTTCCTAGTGCATTGGACCCAATGGTGATCTATTGTGACAACAATGGAGCCATAGCCAACACAAAGGAACCGAGGTCTCACAAGAATTCCAAGCATATTAAGCGCCGGTTTCACTCCATCCGCGAGCATGTCAAGGATGGAGATATAAAGATTTGTAAAGTGCACACGGACCTGAATGTAGCAGATCCGTTGACTAAAGTACTCCCTAGGGCAAAACATGATCAACACCAGAACTCCATGGGTGTTAGATTTATCACTATATAAGCTAGATTATTGTCTCTAGTGCAAGTGGGAGACTGAAGGAAATATGCCCTGAGAGGCAATAATAAAGTTGTTATTATATATTCCTTGTATATGATAGATGTTTATTTTGCATGCTATAATTGTATTGATAGGAAACATCAATACATGTGTGTTTAATAAACAAAAGGGTTCCTAGTTATGCCTCTCTTATAGACTAGCTTGTTGATTAACAAGATGATCAAGGTTTCCTGATCATGGACATTGGATGTTGTTAATAACAAGGTCACGGCATTTGTGAAATGATGTGATGAACATTCATCCGAAGTATAGCATTAGGATCAAGTCATTATGTTTATATTGCTATAACATCATACAAAGTAGTCTTAGTCCTTAGACCATGAGATCATGTTAATTGCTAACACGTGAAGAGTATCTTGATAACATCAAACGTCACACCATAACAGGGTGACCATAAAGGTGGGTTCAGTGCTATGAAGGTGTTATGTTGAGGCTCATGGATCAAGAGTGGAATTAGTCAATCCCGATGACGGATAGATATACTCTGGGCCCTCTCGGTGATATCACATTAAGATAGCTTGCAAGCAAGTGATGTGATCACTAGAATGTTATATCACGAGAACGAGAAAAGAGTGCATGTCAGCAACGAGATCAAACTAGGTATTTGGATACCGATGATCGAATCTCGGACATGTATTATATCATGAGACAAAGGGATTAAATTACAAGCGTTAAAGGTTCTCACGATCACAGAAGTCATCGTTGAATATGCAGGAGTCAGTATGGATCTCCAAGTCCCGCTTCTGATTATTGATCTGAGAGGAGTCTCAATCATGTCTGCATTATTCGCGAACCATAGGGTGACACACTTAAGGGTTGCCGGACACCATTTAGGAGCACATATGTTCCAGACAAAAGGTTTGCAAAGTGCAGGAAATGTTTCGATAGAAACAGGAATTGTTTCGATAGAAACCGGAATTGTTTCGGGTGAAATTGCAGAAAGTGGTTCTGCATGTGATATTGAAATGTTGCAAGGGGTTTTATGTGAATGTTTGTTAATTAAAGTAATTAACAAAATTCTGAATAAAATAAATAAAAGAGTTTTATTAATTGAGAGTTGCATTTAATTTGGTGGAAATTAAATACATGTGAGTGGGATTTTGGGTGGAGGCCATGTTTATGTGAGTGGAGGTTCACCACATGAATGAAGGAGGGGAGGAGTCCCCCCCTCCTCATGCGCTGGCTATGGGAGGGGAGGGGTCTCCCTCCCTCCTATATAAATCCCCCTCTCCCCTCTCACAAACCACACCTTCTCGTGAAGGATCTCTCTCCCCCTCTAGATATTCCCCCATGGTCTCGGATTAGCGAGATACATGTTCCCGGTGGCCTTGCATCTGGAAGGAGTTGCTGCTTTCGCTGATTCGCTGGAGCGAGGAGGTGGAGGTTGTTCGGTGGCTTGAACGTGTGTGCGAGGACGGATGCGCTGCTGATTTGCGACGCTCGGACTTCCACACGATCTTGAGATCGGCAAGCGTACGACTACATCAACCACGAGTTCCTACTCGTTAACAAAACTCGTTGTCTTCGAGGGTAAGTTCTCCATGGATGTATGTCCACGCGTTGCTTTGTATCTAGTAGATAGATCTTGGCGTATAGTTCTCATCATAGGAAATTTTTTGTTTTCTATGCTGCAGACCCAACACCAACGACGTTTAAATCCTAAGATGAAGGAAGTGGTAAGGAATGAGGTATTGAAACTCCTTGATGCTGGTATTATTTACCCTATTGCTGATAGTGAATGGGTTAGTCCTGTTCATTGTGTTCCTAAAAAAGGAGGCATTACCGTTATTCCTAATGATAATGATGAGCTTATTCCTCAAAGAATAGTAGTAGGCTATTGGATGTGCATTGATTTTAGAGAAGTCAATAAAGTTACTAAAAAAGATCATTACCCGCTTCCTTTTATTGATCAAATGTTGGAAAGGTTGTCTAAAAAGACCCATTTTTATTTTCTTGATGGTTATTCTGGTTTCTCTCAAATTGCTGTTAAACAACAAGATCAAGAAAAATCTACTTTTACTTGCCCTTACGGAACTTATGCTTACAGACGTATGCCTTTTGGTCTATGTAATGCTCCTGCTACTTTTCAAAGGTGCATGTCTGCTATCTTTCATGGTTTTTGTGAGGAAATTGTATAAGTGTTCATGGATGACTTTTCTGTCTATGGAACTTCTTTTGATAATTGTCTGCACAACCTTGATAAAGTTTTGCAGAGATGTGAAGAAACTAATCTTGTTCTTAATTGGGAGAAATGCCACTTCATGGTTAATGGAGGGATTGTCCTTGGGCATAAAGTTTCTAAAAGAGGCATAGAAGTTGATAGAGCTAAGGTTGAGGCAATCGAGAAGATGCCATGCCCAAGAGACATCAAAGGTATTCGTAGTATCCTTGGTCATGCTGGTTTCTATAGAAGGTTTATTAAAGACTTGTCTAGGATATCAAAACCCCTCACTAATCTTATTCAAAAAGATGTACCCTTTGTTTTTTATGATGATTGTAAGGAGCTTTTGAAACTCTTAAGAAGGCTTTAACTACAGCCCCTATTGTTCAACCACCTGATTGGAGTTTACCCTTTGAAATAATGTGTGATGCTAGTGATGTTGTAGGTGCTGTCCTTGGGCAATGAATTGATAAAAAGTTAAACGTTATTCATTATGCTAGTAAGACTTTAGACGCTGCTCAAAGGAATTATGCTACTACTGAAAAAGAATGTCTAGCTGTCGTGTTTGCTTGTGATAAGTTTAGACCCTATATTGTAGACTCAAAAGTCACCATTCATACTGATCATGCTGCTATTAAATACCTTATGACGAAGAAGCACGCTAAGCCTAGTCTTATTAGATGGGTGCTGCTTTTGCAAGAGTTTGATCTACATATAGTAGATAGGAAAGGATCTGAAAAGCCTGTAGCTGATAATTTATCTCGATTGGAAAACATCTCTTTTGACCCTATGCCTGTTAATGACAGTTTCCCAAATGAGCAGTTAGCCGCAGTAGGGGTAAGCTCGCGAGGGAGCCCTTAGTACGCTGATTATGCTAACTTTATTGTCTCCAAGTATTTGCCTCCAACTTTTACAACTCAGCAAAGAAGGAAGTTCTTCTATGATTTGAGGCATTATTTTTGGGATGACCCACACTTATACAAAGAAGGAGTGGATGGTATTATGCGAAGATGTGTTCCAGAATATGAACAAAAGGAGATATTGCGTAAATGTCATGGTAGTGCTTATGGAGGACATCATGCAGGAGATAGAACTGCACAAAAGGTGCTACAATCAGGTTTCTACTGGCCTACCCTTTTTAAAGATGCAAGAAAATTTGTTTTAGCTTGTGATGAATGTCAGCGTGTAGGTAATATTTCTAGACGAAATGAAATTCCTATGAACTACTCTCTAGTTATTGAACCCTTTGATTGCTGGGGATTTGACTTTATGGGTCCTTTCCCTCCCTCGAAAGGTTATACTCATATTCTTGTTAACGTTGATTATGTTACTAAGTGGGTAGAAGCCATTCCTACGAAGAGTGCTGACGGGGAAACTTCTTTAAAAATGCTTAAGGATGTTATCTTTCCTAGGTTTGGAGTGCCTAGGTATCTCATGACTGATGGGGGTTCTCATTTCATTC
This sequence comes from Avena sativa, assembly GCA_916181665.1. NCBI lineage: Eukaryota > Viridiplantae > Streptophyta > Magnoliopsida > Poales > Poaceae > Avena > Avena sativa. Next base: position 447,579,331 of record OV702295.1, on the reverse strand, counting down.
ATGGTGGTTTTAGAAAGACCCTTGCTAAATATGATGTTAATCATTGAATTGCTTCAGCTTATCACCCCCAAACTAGCGGGCAAGTAGAGTTATCAAATAGAGAAATTAAATCATCTTGCAAAAGACTGTTAATAGATCTAGAAAAAACTGGGCTAGAAAGTTGAATGATGCTTTATGGGCTTATAGAACTGCCTACAAAAATCCTATGGGGATGTCTCCTTATAAAATGGTTTATGGGAAAGCTTGTCACCTACCTTTAGAATTAGAGCACAAAGCTTACTGGGCAGTTAAAGAACTAAATAGAGATTGTAAGCTTGCTGGTGAGAAAAAATTATTTGACTTAAGTTCTATAGATGAATGGAGGAGTGAAGCCTATGAAAATGCTAGGCTCTTTAAGGAAAAAGTTAAAAGATGGCATGATAAGAGAATACTTAAGAGAGAATTTCATGTTGGTGAGAATGTTCTATTGTATAGATCTCGTCTCAGATTTTTTGCAGGAAAGCTACTGTCAAAATGGGAAGGACCTTTCATTATTGAAGAAGTATACCGTTCATGAGCAATAAAAATTTCTTCTTTAAAAGATAATACTACACAAGTAGTGAATGGGAAGCAACTCAAACACTATATTGCTAGGGATTCTTACAATGAAGATGTTGATGCCTTTCAAGTTATAACTCCGGAAAAATTTATCAAGGACCAAATTCAGAGACCTGCAGAGTCCGCTTTCAAATAGGTAACAGTTCTGGTAAGAAAAGTTCCGAAAAACACTATCCAACTATATTTTTGCAGTTTTTAGTCAGTATGGAAAGCTACGAAGAGAAAGGGGGACGGGAACGGAGCCAGGGTGGCTCACACCACCCTGTGGCGCGGACCCACCCTAGGCCGTGCCTCCAGGTGGTGTGGCCACCCCAGACTCCGTCTCCGACCCGTTTTATCCCAGTACCTTCCTTTTGTCATGAAACTTCATAATATATAACCCCCCCGGATCTCCCAAGGTTCGTATATCGTGTTTTCATCGTGTTTTCGTTTCGATCTGTTTCTGACAGGTAGAGTCCCAGATTTGGAGCTACAATGTCTTCCTCTGGATCAGCCAAGGAAGATTCTTTAGAGGATATCATCAACCCATACATGAGAGAGTTGAAGATTCATCCCAAGGAGTTGTTGCTTGAAGATGGGGAGCTCCGGATAAAAGAGGTTCGAGGCCCTAAAGGTGAAGGAAGTCTGGAGGACGGGATGGAAGCACTGGAGCAAGAAGTCTTTAGGTACAGGAAGATGGCGGAACGCGAAGTTGATATCATCCATGAGATTTGTTCCAAACTCATCGCCGAGCACCAAAAGGAGACTGCTGAACTCAAGGATGAAGTCCTCTCACTCCGCAAACAACCAACAAACTGCAAGCACAGCTCTACGATGTTCAAAATCAAAACTGTGAGTTTGAGGTTAGGTTTAAACGCATAAGTGCTGCTGCAAGTTTCAGGATGCTGGAAACCACGATGTCCTTTGTTGATGGGAAACCCTTACCCTGGAAGTCGGACGATGACGAGAGGATACCACCACCATCGAAGGAGTAATTCGTCATTAGGTTTGGCATCCCCTTGGTTTGTTCCAAGCTTGGGGGAGTGCCGCGGTATCACATCACTATCTTCTATCTTTTTACCTTATTAGTAGAGTCATATCATGAATAGAGAAGTTATTATGTAGTATGGTTTGCATTTTGGAAGTGTCCCCTCTCTCGTTAGATATGTATCCCTTGGTGTGAGTTGCCGTTATGGAATATTAATGAGAATTTCTATCATTTACTCTTTTTCATAGCTTATTTTAGTCTTCAATTCGTGGTTATATGATTGATCTTGTTGTTAGTATTGCTAGCACTTTGGGATCATTGAATTAATTTAGTTGGTTTTGGCAAACCTGGCTCGGTCAGTAGCAACACTATTTTTGAGAGTTGAATGAAAAAGATCAAAGTACTTAAAAGAAAAATAATTTCATCATCTTTCTTTCTTGATTAGCTCATAAGTCTAGTATTCTCTAGTTAAGATCTTTTGTGCTTCCAAGGAAGATTGCATGTTTGTCTTTATCACTTGTATGTTTGTTTGTTTCCTTCAACTCTTTTACTTGCTACCCAACCTTGCTAACCAAAAACCTATACTGAGAGGGAATTCTTCTCATGCATCGACTCCTTTAAACCAAAACCCATGCCATTTGTGTCCACCATACCTACCTATTAGCATTATTGCTATTCCAAGTAAATTCTTGTTTTATCTACCTCCCAAATTAAACTTGTTATGTGAAAATAAGTGATTAAAGCTCTCACGAACTTGATGGCACACTTTACTTTCTTGCACTTAATAAACTTGAACCATTGTGCTCACCAATGTTGCGTATATGCTTGCGCTTTGTAAGTTGTGAATTAGCAGAACCATGCTGTCATGGGGAACGCTTTCAACATTGCACTGGTACTTTGTACCTAGTTGATATCATGTTCTTTTGTCTATGGATGTCATCAGTGTGAAATGAAAGGGGAGCTTGTAAGTCCATGGAGTTATGCATGTGTGTTAGAGAAACGCCTAGGCCGCTGGTCTAATCCATGCTGACATGGTGGAAACCTGCAGCGTAACCATAACGAGTATCTATGAAGCATCTTTCTTATAAAAAAAGAGTCCTATATTGAGAAAAAGAGAAAAAGAAAAAAAAAAAGATGAGAAAAGAGGACAGAGAGAAAAAAGCACCATATTCCCATGGTAAATAAGAAGATTGCTGAGATGCTTGTTGTCTGCTTGCCTTGTCATTTTGATATGGGGATTCTTCCATATCATCGGGCAAGGGGTACCCCGTTGGCGGTTCTCTATGATACACATATGCTGACGATGACAAGAACTTACCGGTGACTAAACTTGAGTAGCATGAGGAGCAGCCCTCGTATTCAAGGGACATGAGATTCTCAATTTACAACTTGTCAATGCATATCCTCATATCTGATCACTTTAACCTTAATCACCTAAAGATGCCTATGATAGGGGCAATGAGAGCTGAAAGCTAATAAGTATCATAATTTTTTGGAGCTCTTTATGAAACTTGCAATCCCTGCTTCCCTTTGCGAAGGGCCTTTCTTTTACTTTTTAGCTGAGTCAGTAAACCTACTCCCTTCTATCTCAGCAAGTATTGTGAGTTGTTGTGTTTCATTCATTCATATGATGATTTATTCAATCATGTTGTTTATGTTCCTTGCTTTGCACATTGCTCTTATCTTGATGTTTACTACTTTGAAAGCTATCATTGAAAACCAGTTATTTGTGAACTCCAGCAAATTATCAACTATTCTTCTACCAAGAGCTAAGTTTGCCATTACCAATTATGATTTACTTTATGGATCTTTATTGTGTTTCCTTTACCTATTGCAAGTTGAGTTATATAATAGTGAGTTGTATTCTATTATGATCTATATATTGATGAATGTGATCCTTCTTGTCCGTATTATTTTATCGACTCTTCACTCCATAAACCTGAGGCCATGTTTATTGAGCTCAGTTTTGCTTGGGGACAAGCGAAGTCTAAGCTTGGGGGAGTTGATAGGTCCATTTTGCATCACTATTCTATGTCATAATTCACTGTTATTCATTGATATATTTCGTATTGAGGGGTGATACTTATGTTATTTCATCTGTTTTTGCATGGTTGATGACTTTTGGAGCATGGACCGCTGCAGTCAGGATTCTGATGGAAAAGGTGCTGTTTGGAGGAAAAATTCGCGAAGATCAAAAAATCTGGGAAAATACATGGAAAATCCTATTTGTCCAGAAGACGAAGGAAGCCAGAAGGGGGGCTAGAGATGGGCCACAAGGGGCCCACACCACCCCCTGGCACGGGCCTGCCTAGGCCACGCCACCAGGTGGTGTGGCCGCCCTGGTCCACCCCTGGCACTCTCCTCTGGCGTATATTATCCTCCTGAAACCCTAAGACTCAGGGAGGACCACAGAAAGATTCTACCGCCTCTGCGGGGCAGAAAACACCGAGAGAGAAAGATCTCTCCGGCAGACAGATTTCTGTCGGGGGAATTCCTTCCCGAAGAGGGGAGATCGTTGCCATCAACACCACCATCAAGCTGGACTTCATCGGGATCATCATCATCATCATCACCACCATCATCACCATCATCACCCTCATCACCATCTCCACATTGCTGTAACAATTGCGTTGAATCTTGCATAGTTCATAGGGGAAACTTTCCCGGTGTTGATTACTCTTTGTAGTTGATGCTATTGAGTGAACCATTGAATTATTGTTTATGTTCAGATTGTTATACATCATTATTCCATCTCTGATCATGATCCATATGATGTCTTGTGAGTAGTTCGTTTTGTTCTTGAGGACATGGGAGAAGTCATGTTGTTAGTAGTGGAGTTGTGTTGAGAAAGATTCAATAGTTTGATATTTAAGTTGTGGTGTATTGCTTCTAGTGGTGTCATGTGAACATCGACTACATGACACTTCACCTATATGGGCCTAGGGGAATGTATTGTGTATTTGGCTACAAATCGTAGGGGTTGCCGGAGTGACAGAAACCTGAACCCCCGTTAGGAAACCATTGCACAAGGGACATAAGGGTCTTAGAGTTTAAAGCTGTGGTTAGGTTTCTACCTTAATTACTTTCTTGTACTTATGGATGCTTGCAAGGGGTATAATCACAAGTATGTATTAGTCCTAGGAAGGTCGATACATTAGCACAGGTTCACCCACGCAACACTTAGCAAGCTAAAGAAGATTAATCAACCATATGAAGTGAAAGCACTTGACAGTCTTCCCATGTGTCCTCGAGAACGTTTGGTCATCTTAAGTAATACAACCGGCTTGTCCTTTGCTGCATAAAGGATTGGGCCACTTGCTGCATTTATTCCTACTGTCTTTTATTTTCTCGTACTTCGTTTACTTGCTTTATCAAAAATCCCTAAAAATCCGTTTGCTAAGTATTTGTAGAGAATTCCTGATCCATACCACTAGTCAGCACCTTCTGCTCCTCGTTGGGTTCGACACTCTTACTTATCAAAAATACTGCGATACACCCCCTATACATGTGGGTCATCACTTATCACAAGAAAAAACAACAGCTAAGAACTCTTTTTCGGTAGTAGCATAATTCTTTTGAGTAGTGTCAAGAGTCTTACTAGCATAATGGATAACATTTAACTTTTTATCTATTCGTTACCCAAGAACAGCACCTACAGCGAAATCACTAGCATCTTACATGATCTCAAAGGGTAAATTCCAATCAGGTGGTTGGACAATAGGAGTGGTAGTTAAAGCTTTCTTTAGAGTTTCAAAAGCTTCCTTACAATCATCATCAAAAATAAAAGGTACATCTTTTTGGAGAAAATTAGTAAGGGGTTTTGATATCTTGGAGAAATCTTTAATAAACCTTCTATAGAAACCAGCAGGACCAAGTATACTACGAATACCTTTGACGTCCCTAGGACAGGGCATTTTCTCAATTGCTTCAACTTTGGCTCTCTCAACTTCAATGCCTCTTTCGGAAATTTTATGTCCAAGGACAATTCCTTCATTTACCATGAAGTGGAATTTCTCCCAATTAAGAACAAGATTAGTTTCCTCACATCTCTGCAAAACTTTATCAAGGTTGTGCAGACAATTATCAAAAGAAGTTCCATAGACGGAAAAATTGTCCATGAATACTTCCACAATTTCTTCACAAAAAACATGAAAGATAGCAGACATGCACCTTTGAAAAGTGGCAGGAGCATTACACAAACCAAAAGGCATTCGCCTATAAGCATATGTTCCACAAGGGCACGTAAAAGTAGTTTTTTCTTGATCTTGTTGTTTAACAGCAATTTGAGAGAACCCAGAGTATCCATCAAGAAAGAAAAAATGGGTCTTTTTAGATAACCTTTCTAACATTTGATCAATAAATGGCAGTGGGTAATGATCTTTCTTAGTAACTTTATTAACCTTTATGAAGTCAATGCACATCCTATAACCTACTACTATTCTTTGGGGGATAAGCTCATTATTCTCATTAGGCACAATAGTAATTCCCCCTTTCTTAGGGAAATAATGAACATGACTAACTCATTCGCTATCAACAATAGGATAAATAATTCCAGCATCAAGGAGTTTTAATACCTCATTTCTTACCACTTCCTCCATCTTAGGATTTAAACGACGTTGATGCGCCACCACTGGTTTTGCATCGGGTTCTATATTCATAGCATGCTGACATATAGTAGGAGAAATCCTTTTTAAATCATCAAGTGTATAGCCTATAGCTCCTCGATGTTTCTTCAATACTTCCAATAATCTTGCCTCTTCCTTCCCTGAAAGTTTAGAACTAATAATAACATGATATATTTTTTTATCATCAATGTAAGCATATTTAAGATCGTTAGGTAAAGGCTTCAGATCAAAACCCGGATCCCTTTTAGGCGGCAATGTGGTACCCAAATCTTCCACATGCAAGTTATGCTTAAGCATCTTAGGTTGACGACGGAGAATCTCATCAATCTCATTTCTTTCTTCCATGAAGATCTCACTTTCGTGGTCTTCCATAAATTGCTGTAAAGCATTGTTAGGAGCAAGAGAAATAGAAGCAAGTTGTTCAACTCTAAAATCCTCATTTGGAGTTTCATTTTCATAAGGGACTTTAGCAAATTTCGAAAAATTAAACTCATAAGATTCCCCATCAAATTTAGTTAAATTTTTCTCCCTTTTACAGTCTATAATGGCTCCACACGTGTTTAAGAAAGGTCTACCAAAAATGATAGGATAGGTTTTACTAGCAGCTGAACCAAGTACTAGAAAATCAGCAGGATATTTAATCTTACCACAAAGAACTTCCACATCTCTTACAATACCATTGGGAGGGATGGTCTCTCTGTTTGTAAGGTGAATAACCACATCAATTTCTTCAAGTTCGCATGGAATTATTTCATGCATAATCTCTTTGTGAAGCTCATAAGGAATAACACTTGAACTTGCACCAATATCACATAAACCATAATAGCAATGATAACCAATTCTAATAGAAAGCACAAGGACACTAGCTTTTCTAGTTCTATTAGGATGTGAAACAATATTAGAAGCATCTTCACAGAAAACAATCTATCCATCCTCTACTCTTTTAGTGACAAGGTCTTTCATAATTGCTACTGCAGGTTCAATGGTTATTTGTTCATCAGGCTTAACAACTCTCTTCGTACTTTTATTAATTACACTAGTTATCATAGAGTGCTCCTTTACTTTATTCAGGAAAGGTATTTTTCTCGATATAAGGTTCAGGAAAAATACGATCAATAGTACAAACTTCAGTACTTCTAGCAGGAACACAATCAACAGTATCCTTATACGGTGCATGATACTTGTTCCATTCTCTTTTTGGAATTTCAATATATGAAGCAAAAACCTTAAAGCAATTTGCAATAACTTAAGAGTCTAGACCATAAGCATTACTAATATTACGAAAGTCATCAGTTTGCATAAAAGATTTAATGCATTCATAATCATAATTTATACCCGACTTTCTTCCTTTATCATTCTCCCATGCTTCAGCATTGTCTTGAATACGGTCTAGAAGATCCCATTTACCTCCTTCTTCCATGCGTGTAAATGATCCAGCACAAGAAGCATCTAATAGATCCTTATCATGAAGAGAAAGTCTTGCATAAAAGTTATTGATAATAATATTATTGGGGAGATCATGAATAGGACATTTGAGCATTAATAACTTCAATCTCCCCCAAGCTTGAGTTGTACTCTCTCCATCAAGAGGCAAAAAGTTGTATATTTGATTCCGATCTTTGTGAATCTCACTAGGAGGATAAAATTTAGAATAAAAGAGAGGTACTACTTCCTCCCATTCAAGAGCTTAACCATTCTTCAGCAGCTTATACCATTCCTCAGCTCTTGCTTTCAACAATAATGAGAATAACTTGTTCTTGACTTGATTTGTTGTAATACCTGCACACTTAAACAACCCGCATAATTCGTGTATAAAGAGCAAATGATCATCGAGATGGACAGTCCCATCTCCAAAATAGTAGTTATCCATAATACGATCAATAATTCTTGTAGGTATTTTAGAAGTATCATTTTTAGCAGGTGGAGGTTCATCTACTACCTTAGCAGTGGTAGTAGCATTACGAAATAAGAAACTAAGTGAATTATCCATACTGAAAATAAAGTAACTAACAGAAATAAACAATACTCATAGTAGAAGTTTCCTTTACCAGTTCCACTCTCCAATAGCGCTTCACTCCCCGGCAACGGCGCCAGAAAATAGTCTTGATGACCCACAAGTATAGGGGGTGTATCACAGTATTTTCGATAAGTAAGACTGTCGAACCCAACGAGGAGCAGAAGGTGTTGACGAGTGGCTTGGAGCAGGAATTCTCTGTAAATACTTAGCAAACAGATTTTTAGGGTTTTTTGATAATGCACATAAATAAAGTGCAAGTAAATAAAAGACAATAATAATAAATGCAGCAAGTGGCCCAATCCTTTCTTTAGCAAAGGACAAGCCGGTTGTATTACTTAAGATGACCAAACATTCTCGAGGACACATGGGAATATTGTCAAGTGCTTTCGTTTCATATAGTTGATTAATCTTCTTTAGTTTGATAAGTGTTGTGTGGGTGAACCTGTGCTAATGTACCGACCTTCCTAGGACTAATACATATTGTGATTATACCCCTTGCAAGAATCCGCAAGTACAAGAAAGTAATTAAGATAGAAACATAACCACAACTTTAAACTCTAAGATCCTACTCTCCCTTGTGCAAAGGTTTCCTGACAGAGGTTCAGGTTTCTGTCACTCCGGCAATCCCTACGATTAGTAGCCAAATACACAATGCATTCCCCTAGGCCCATAAAGGTGAAGTGTCATGTAGTCGACGTTCACATGACACAACTAGAAGAATAACACCACAACTTAAATAACAAACTATTGAATCTTTCTCAACACAATTCCACTACTAACAACATGATTTCTCCCATGTCCTCAAGAACTAAACGAACTACTCACGGGACATCATATGGATCAAGATCAGAGATGAAATAATGATAAGTAACAATCAATAATTCAACGGTTCCACTCAATAGCATCAACTATAACAAGTAATCAATACCGGGAAAGTTTCCCCTAAGAACTATGCAAGATTCAACCCAATTGTTACAGCGGTACGAAGTGGTGATGATGGTGCTGGTGGAGATGGTGGTGGTGATGATGATGATGATCCTGATGAAGTCCAGCTCGATGACGGTGTTGATGGTAATGAACTCCCCTCTCCGGGAAGGAATTTCCCCGGCAGGTTTCTGCCTGCCGGAGAGCTCTTTCTCTCTCTGTAGTTTTCCGCCCCGCGGAGGCGGTGGAATCTTTTTGTGGTTTCTCCTCGAGTCTTAGGGTTTTGTGGGGATAATATACGCCAAAGAGGAGGGCTGGAGGTGGGCCAGGGTGGCCACACCACCTGGTGGTGCAGCCAGGGGTGGCCCGCGCCAGGGGTGGTGTGGGCCCCCTATGGCCCAACTCCGCTCCCCCTTCTGGCATCCTTCGTCTTCTGGAAAAATAGAATTTTCCATGTATTTTCTGGAATTTTCTGATCTTCACGAATTTCGCCTCCAAACAATGCCTTTTCCATCAGAATCCTGACTTCAGCGGTCCATCCTCCAAAAGTCATCAACCATGCAAAAACATATGAAATAACATAAGTATCATCTCTTAATATGAAATATATCAATGAATAACATTAAATTATGATATAGAATAATGATGCAAAATGGACGTACCATTCACCGAGTGGGCCCAGTTGTATCTTCCCGTCACACAGGAGAACAATTCCTCATCTTGAAGCATATTACCTCTACATGTTCCTTCGGATACCCAACATGTACCTTTATGATCACCCTGTCACGATATGATGGTTGATATAGTCAAAGCATCCTTTGGTAACAGTGATTAATATGATCTTATGGTCTAAGGATTAGGACAATCTGTTTTTGACAATTGCAACGTGAACTGAGTGACATGATCGTGTTGCAACAATCATTAGTGGGAAGTGTCCATCACATCATTCCAGATGATATGACTTCATTGTCAGTGAATTTTGTTTAGCCTATGATTAAGAAACCTTGATCATTGTCTGCCCAATGAACTAGTTGACTAGAGGCTACTAGGGACCTAGGTTTGTTTATATACCACACATGTATCAATGTTTCCGCTTGATACAGTTATAGCATGATATAAAACTATTATGAACTAATGAGATATGACAATAATACCCTTTTATTATTTGCCTCTAGGCCATATCTCCTTCAACCACAATGTATGGAATTCACTATACCGGGTACCCAGTAGTATTAGAAGGGTATAGTGATGCTAATTGGATCTCAGATGCAGATTAGATCAAAGCAATTAGTGGATACATATTCACTTTTGTCTCTGGGAGGTCTCGCAAGCAAACCATCTTAACGAGGTCTACTATGGAAGCAGAACTTGTAGCACTTGACTCAACCACTATAGATGCAGAGTGGTTGTGGGAGCTCTTGAATGATTTGGCAATGGTCGAAAAACCAATTCCGGCAATCCTTCTGAAATGTGATAACCAAACCGTGATCACTCAGGTTAAAAGTTTAAAGGATAATATGGAATCATCAAGACATGTGAAACGACGTATCAAATCTGTCAGGAACTTCAGACACAAGAGAGTGATCGTCGTTGACTATATTAACACTACCAAAAATCTGGCGGATCCCTTTACAAATGAGCTATCATGAGCGGTGATAGATGGAGCATCGAGGGAGATGGGTTTGAGACCCACCTGAGTTGCACGATAATAGAAACCCGGCCTTTGTGATCGGAGATCCCGTGAATAAGGAAAAGGAAAAACCAAGTAGTTGGAGCAACGAGAGAGAGAGAGAGAGAGAGAGAGAGAGAGAGAGAGAGAGCATATATATGTTCATCCATTTCCCACTAAGATGGGTACTCTGGGTACTGCATGGTAGGCGGACTGATATTCTTAATGTGTTCTGAGGCTGAAACACTTCGGCAAGATACCTTCCTGCAGGGTATTTTTGAAAGAACACACCTATGTGAGCTTAACTGTGTGGTCACAGTACATGAGATTTGGGTGATCTCTAATGAGCATATTAAAGGACTAGGGAGCACGACCGTAATGCTCCAAACCTTAGGCGTGGATCCAGGCAGCCTAGTATCAGCGATGGCTCCCGGTGAACCTCTTCTACACAAGACTGGAAATTCAATGCTCTGTCCATTTCCTAGTTGTAAGGTGAGTGGATCTTGGAGTGCTAGGTATAGCTCAACCCGAGACGGGTCTATACTGCAAAGCTGGTATATAAAATCCAGATGAGAACAACGTGCATATCTTGACTTCTTGGTGGAGATAGTTGGAATAAATGGCCTTCTATGAGAATTGGGCCCATATAAATTTCAGAAATTGGAGAGAAGTCAAGGGGGTGGAGGCCGTGGGATTTTAGTCCCACATTGCCAAGGGAGCAAGATTTTGACCTACTTATAAGGGGGCCTCTCATGGTCAAACTAGTTGGAAAGACTAGAAAGAGTTATGCTAAGTGTACACCACACGCGCGCTCACTCGCATTTCACGTTTATTTACGCGTGGGCCTGTTCCTTTTAGTCTTTTTGCCGAGCAGGTTATTTATCTTATCCACCCACGTCTGTCTCACGTACGACTCGAAGATAGACTTCCCGTTTATGCGAAGTTAGGAGATCGTTCTGATGGAGGTATCCCGGGGGGCGGATCCTGGAATATAGGCAGAACGTGTTGCGTGGGGGTTAACCAATCGAGTCTGTAAGAGTAAGACGTACCTCTCGACAAAAGACACCAGATACACAAACCCTACACTGTTCTCTTCTACGCCACCGCCGCCGATCTTTGCCGATCATTTCCCTGTCGTGCAGCGAGACGAGGAAAGCAGTAGTCTCCGGACTTTCCCTGGCGTTTGGCGTCCTGCACGAGGGAGCCGGGCCATAAAGTTTCTAGGCAGTGCTTCGCACGGCTGGTTCTTCCTCTTCGACTGCATCAACCGCCTGCTTCATCTTCCCCAACTCTTCTGCATCTATGTTCGGCTGCATCAGTGTAAGAAATCAATCTCGTGATCCTTTCTCTCGTGTTCTAGTTTGGGGTTTTTAAGATCCATGTCAATCTGGAGTGCCATATTAGATTTCACGTTTATGATGGCATGTGAAAATCTATAAGATCTATCTCGGTTGTCACACAAAATCTGGAATTATTTTAATACTCCTCCATACTATATTTCCAACACTTTCTACTAGGGTACTACTCCCTCCATTTGGAAATATAAGACGTTTAGCTTTGTGAATCGAATGTATCTAATCGTCTTTTAATGTATAGGTTCGTAGTGAACCTATACACTAAAAGATGTTTAGATACATTCGTTTCATAAAGCTAGAATGTCTTATATTTTCGAACGGAGGGGAGGGAGTATGTTAGTTAATGAAAAAGGCCAAGCATTCTGCCTCATTTTCAAAAGTCGATCCTACTGGCGGACCGTTAGAAGATCCGAGTGGAGTGGGACTCACGGCTATACTCCCATCTTGACCCCTAAACTGGGGATGTCCTGTAATAAAACATGGAAACGTGGAGCAAGACATACATACGGCCAGCTCGCTAGCTAGAGCACAAACCTCCATGTCGACACCAACGTTCTTCCACACGATTCCAGTCAGACTCGCCACAGCGCAATAATTTGCGGGGCCGGGTCGGTGTCGCCAGACAGAAACTGAGCCACCCGCTAGCTACACCGCGTCCCTCTCGGGCGGGCGGCACGATGAAATTAAGTTGGGTGATTGTCTCGTGTGTTTCCGTCACTGTAACAGTACTACTCTACTTGTATCCGTCGCCGGCCCGGCCGTCTGAATGGCCATGACCGCTCGTTGCATTGCTGGTGATCGGGTGCGCCTAGGGCGATTAAAGCCGGTGATCTGGATATAGATAAACTCTGAAGTTGATCGATTCGATTGAATCTCGGCCATGTGCAGCTCGTCATGGCGGTTCCGGCCGGCGACGGCATCACCACAGGTTGTGATCGATCGATCGATCGACCGGATTAATATAAACTAATCACGCGCCAACACGCGTGCTACTTTGTGTGGAGGAACATGGATGCATGTCTTCTGTACTGGACCGGGGGTATCCAGATAACAACGACTGACCTATGTATATGTCCCTAGCAAAGTGGTGGCATAAAAAAATGCAGGACCTGGTACCAGGATACCTATGTTTTGGAAACATCCAAGGCCCCGTTCGGTTTGGAGGACTAGAAAACACAGGTACAGAAAACTCCATGGGAATAGGAAAATGCAGCTGATGTAAAACCGAGGAAAACAAAACAAAGGAAAGTATAGATGCGTGGGCGTTCGGTACTACTCTATCGATAGAATTTTTTATTGTGTTAAAATTTAAGTCTTCACAAAAAAAAATTTAAGTCTTCACAATCAGGATGCATGATGATCTGATCACCGTTGCATGACTGACTGCTTTTCTCTCCCTACGTGTATCAGAGGACCCACTTGTTTAGCTGAATGGCAGTATTGCCTCGGGACTCTGCCAAACATGAGATTTTGGTGGATGTTTGAATTCCTGTGAAAAGTACGGGTACAGAAAACTTTTCAAAGGAATCGATGGGCGTGTTTCCTTCAAAGCGAACGCTACCAAGGGAAACTTTTCCAGAGTAACTGAAACCTGTGAAATTCCTTTGTTTCGGGGCCTAAGTGGGTGAAAACTTTTCAAAACACATAATACCAACTATAAGAGATCCCTACTCCACCCCTCAAATCACTTTTTGAGGTATTTATAAGAAAAAAAAGGCCCTTATGAGAGCCCTCAAAATTAAAGGGCACTTAGACTTGGCCTAAGAGCCCTTAGTTCAAGCGTCTATTCAGTTGCGGACCCAAGAATTAGTTAAAACCTAGGCAAACATTGTATTTAAAGGCTAATGCCACTATTGATCAAATTTCTATCAAATTAAGCTTGTCGGCCGGCCGGAAGCCTGGGCGCCTTGCCGGGATTTACGGCCGGTTGGGTCCGCCTATGGGGAGTTAAATGTAGTAACCGTCACTATACTTGTGTGTGTGCAGCTCGGTTTAGTCTTTGCACTTGAAGATTGCAAAAATTTATCCATGTACTTGCCAATTCGACTCGATTTAGTCCTAAACCATGTTTGTCATAAAAATTGGGTTGACACGGATGCCGTGTGGACTTGGGTCCCTCTCATAGGAACACCTGTTTGGAAATTTGCAATTATCTCCTTTTGTGTGCCCTGTTACGGTTAGTTCATCTCCCGCTAGGTAAAATATGTGAACCCGGCTGTTGCCCATCGTCAAGTGCGACACACAGGGAGCTAAGTGCAAATTTCTAGGTATGTTGTCTCCTGCGAGTGGGATCCACATCCACGTGTTATCTGCCTCAGCGCAATTTCAATGAAAAAACCGTGGTTTAAGACTAAATCGAATCCAATTGACGAGTACACGACTAAAATTCTGCAAGTTGCGATTACAAGGATTAAATCGTGTCACACAGGGATGGCTACTATATTTAACTCGCCTATGGGTCTCTATTCACTACCTCCTCCTTTCAACTTCCCCTTCTCTGAGATTTTTTGTTCGCTGAACGAGTTCCTCCCCAACCCGTGTAACTCCCATCCAACCACCAGCTGTTGCCAACTGAGATTTTTTTAGAGACAACAATCCAATTCGGCTCACGGTTGCAAATAAACCCATTGTTAGAAGTACATTTCAAAATGTAAAAAAAATTAAAAGAAAATATATGCATATACATCTCGATATTATATGTTTGTACACAAGTTTTCGGGAAAAGGGAACATTTTTTGTATGCCATGTAAAAAAGACAAATTTGGGTGTTTCAACATGTCTATTCACGGACATTTTTTTGTCTTTAATACACAAGCCACATAAAATTTTCATTTTTTGTAAAAGATTTGTGCATCAACAAAGAATGTTCAGATGTACTAGCAAAAGATTTGTTCAATTTTTTGACATTTTTTATTTCATTTTTATGCATTTTTCATAATAGCTTCATTTGCACCCCTGTGCCAAAACACCACTAGAGTGCTACCTAATACCTATAAGCCATTTTCTACTAGCGGTGTTGGATAAACTGTGATGTCTCGTGAACATTGTCTATGTTTTGAGATTTGTGTATCCAAGACATTTCAAAAATTATAAATTTAAAAATTGTTGAATTGTATGCACTATAACTTGTAGATTGACTGATTGTGGTGTACATCATATACGCGAAAACAAGAGAAGGATTTGCGGACAGAAATGGGGGGGTGGGGGAGTGTTTGAAATTTCAGGGTTGAGAGTGCAGACACTTTGTGTGTGTGTGAGAGAGGTGGTATACCAACCAAAACTTAGACAAAGATAATTAAACACAACCGTACAGTTAAGGAATTAGATAGGTACTAGTACTACCTCTGTTTCCAAATACTAGTACAGCCTTTATAAGGGCACGTACAGTGCGGGTGTTAAGAATAGACACTAGCTGATTTTTTCTGGTCGTACCGGTCTATCTCGGATCGATTCCGAGATTTTACGAAGCGTCGCCGCAAACTTAAAGGTTGGCGCTTGCGATTCCGCGGAGAGCTGTTTTACGGCTGCGGGTCTCTATCAGGGCGCTAGACGAGGACCACGACCCTCTGAGAAAAATCGCCTGCCCCGGGTCGTGTTGACGCCGATCTCGCTGGCGCCACCGGTGGAGAGAGGCGGAGGCCCGGCGCCGGTGGCCCCCTGTAAATAGTAGGTGCTCAGTGTGGCTTCATGCCGGTAGTTGGCTTTATGCCAGGAGGTTTGCGTCGGGATCTCGGGGCCAGATCCGCCGTGGGAGGTTGCTCTTCTTCCTGCTCGCCGGTGCGGCGGCGTCGACGCGGTGGGGGGTCTACCTCGTCTCAAATAAGGCCTGACTGCAGCGTTGGAGGAAGCTGCGGGTTGGGCCCCTTTTCTCGTCCGGCCATGGTGGCGGGGGCGAGCTGGGGTGTTGTGGCCAACAGCTTTTCAGTTGCTATGGTTTTGTGTCCCTCCTTCCTTGCGGTGTCTCGTCCGCTCTTCCTCCTCCGGCCGGCCATGGCGGCGAGGGAAGGATGGGTCTCAGCGGGGCGGTGACTGTGGGCGTGGGGCTTCGGATTCTTCCTCCTGGCGCAGTGGCGCGGCGGTAGGAGGCCATGGTGGGTGGTTCCTGGTGTGTTTCAGTGGTCGAAGACGCCGAGGATGCGACTCCAAGCGAATCCGCCTGATAAGCGCGCTTTGGGTGCTCGAGTCAGCTTGGTTGCTTGCTGCCTCGCCTTGTTTCTCTTGGTCGGCCGTGGTGGCGGGAGAGAGGACGGTGCTGGCAGCGAGTGGCAAGCGTGGCTCAAGTGCTCTGGGGAGTTTCGGTTGCTCCCCTTCAGGCGTAATTTTCCTTGCTGCTCCGGCATTCTTTGCCCGACTCCGCCCACCCATGGCAGGAGTGGGTTGCTGGAGTGTGGGTCGTTCATCATCGATGGAGTTTGCAAGGATTCTTGTGTCGGGGTCTGCTGGAGCCAGGAAGAGACATCAGCGAGCATCATCTTAGCGGCTGTGTGCCATAGGAAAAAGCCGGTGAGCTCCGGCACCTTTTCAACCTCCATCGGAGGCCCTCTTTCAGGTTAGCGGCCGCGTCCAGCGTCGACACTGAAGCAAGTGGTTCCGTCCCCACGGCGGTGCTCGGTGGCGGTGCAGCTGATCTCCGGCTCGGCACAGGAGATAAGGATGGACCTGTTTGGATTTCATATCTTTCAGTGGGGTCTTATCCACATAAAAGGAGGACATATGTATTTTTTTTCTTATGGGGTCTTCTACAATATTGTACACCTTCTCTGTTTGTGATTAATACAACGCTTCCAGGCCCTTCGGGGCTCCCCGTTAAAAAAAATCAGGGCGCTAGACTAGCTGTCAGAATAAGCTTCCTAGCGTTGTAAAGATAGGACGCTTGCCTGATATTTTTTATATTGTAATTGTTTGTTGCATCGGAGTCCGTATAAACGTCTCTGATTGAACATGCCCTAACATTTAAATTAAACTACTAAAAAACTTACATTTCGGAACGGAACGTAGGGAGTAGTACTAAATTGAGACATACTCCAAGTATTATATGCTATAGGGATTTAAGGGCATCCCCACGGTCACCACCCAGCCCAGCACCCAGCCCTGAATGCGCGGATACATGGGACGTCCGCGGCCTTTCCAGCGGTACAATCCATACAGATCGACGCGTCCGGCTCGACTCATCAGTGTCAAATTTGGGCAACGGTTGCATCAGCCTGGATAGCACGCAGACAACACGGATGTCCGTCGGTCGGCCGCTCGGGCCCATATGTAACTGAAACATTAGTATTAAAACTTATTTTTCATAGATTTGGCTCTGCCTATTAAAAAAGTCACATTTAAATAAAATAAAGAAGGACTACTAGTACTGCTGGAGGAGACCGTCCATATGGCTACTCGTCGCCGTTGCCGAGGCCCCGTTGCCGCTGGCGCTGGCGCTGTTGATCGCCGCCTAGATGGCGTGTTGCTGGAGGCATTCGCGGTGATGGTATGCCGCCTTCTTGCGGTCCACCTCCCGGTTGGCCAGGGCCCTCTCCATCCCGGCCGCCCAGTGGTCCCTCACCTCTTGGTCGGTCCGATCATCGGCAATGCGGCGTGCCTGCTCCTCCCACCAGGCGTGGCCTGCCTCCCTGCGCTACGACCTCTCCGACGGTGTCACCCTGGCTGGAGCCCCGTTGGGGCTGAGGCCCAGCACCTGCTCGATCCTGTAGGGGACGTGATCACCTCCTCTTTGTCCCCCGCCTCCCCCTCCTCCTGCACGTCCTCCTCCAACTACGTCTCGTCCCCATTGGCGAGAGCCCACGTGGCCGCCACCTCAGCGACATTGGGAACGCACTCCTGCTCCGCCGCCATGTCGGCAGCGTGCTCGCGCAACACAGTTTCTGTCGCCCTGCGCCGTTTCTGCCGCCCTGCGCGCGCCGACGGCATGGCGAAGCTCGCGCATGGTGACCTTGGCGGACCCCCTGGCCACCTCCTCTAGCGTGGTCATGGCGCTGGCTCGTGGCAGATCTCGCGCAGAGGCGCTGATGCGGCTTCCCTGGCAACCGCCTTCACCGCCTCAACGTGGTGAATCTCGTGCACCGCCAATTTGGTAGCCACCCTTGAAGCCGCCTCCACCACCATGCTCCAGCGCCTCATCGGCCACATGGACTTCGTCCTCGAGGGCGTCCATCTCCTCCTCGGCCATGCGCTAGGCCATGAATGTGGCCTGAAGCTCGACAACGTCGTCGGAGAGCTGCGGGTAGAGGCTGCGGCACATCTCCCTGATCCTGGTCTTGTTGGCGATCTTGCGGCGAGGCATGGCTGGTGGTAGTTGGTGCTTTTTTCAGCGGTGTTATCTCTTTCTTGCTTAGGTTTGTTGTCTCCGCCACGCCTGTGGCCGTCTTTTATAGACCACGGCGAAGATGGAAAACGGCAGATCAGACGCGGAAAATTTCCTAGCTGCAGGCGGGAAGACGCGCACGGAAACGGAACGCAACAATTGCGGGAAAAGCCGGCCGCGTGGGAAGCCGGTTGATTACATTATTAGTGTTTCTTTGTGGGCAGTTCTTTTTTTTTTTTTGAACATTCTTTGTGGCAGTTCTTTATTGCTAGCCCCACATGTATCTTCCAAAACGGATTAAGTCATAGGGATATTCCAGAATCGCTGTATACATCTGTACGGATGGCTATGCATGTGCATACGTAACCAAGCCAATGTAGCGTGTACCTCGCGTTGAAGGACTTTTATAAGTGCTTGAATAGCGTGTACCTCGCTTTGTTTGCCAGAGATCTCCTTCCAACCCCGTCTCCTAGCCGACGTGGCCACCACTTATTAATGTGTAGGTTCAAAATATAAGATGTTTTAGCTTTGTGAAAAGAGTGTATCTAGACCACTTTTAGTGTGTATGTTCACTCTAAACCTAGATGAACCTACACATTAAAGGGTCTAGATACATTTCTTTCATAAAGCTAAAACATCTTATACTCCCTCGGACCCATATTACTTGACTTGAATTTGTCTAGATTCAGATGTATGTAGACATATTTTAGTACCAGATACATCCGAATCTAGATAAATTCAAGTCAACTAATATGGGTCGGAGGGAGTATTTTGAAATAGAGGGAGTACAGTACAGTACGTAGTAATGTGAGTTGTTAGCATAAAGCTACCACTTTTCGAGCAAAATTTCGAAAAACTACCACTTTACGATTTTGCAGTAAAAATCTACCGCATTTCGAGTTGGTTTTCTCAAAAACCACTAAACACGATTTGATAGCGAATTGACGGTGTTTCTGACAGGTGGGACCCACCTGTAAGGGTGACATGGCAAAATCTGAGCAATTACAAGGCTGGAAATATCTAAAATCTAAAGAAAAATCAAAACTATATAAAAAATAAAAAAGTTAATTTCCTGAAAAGAGCTAGCACTATCCCTCTCCCTCTCCCTGTGGCCACTGCGCCGCCGGACGGCCGCCGTTGGCCCGACCACACGACGCCCACCGCCGGCCCTGCGACCCCACGACGGAGCGCCTCTACGTTGCCCGCCGGCGCCCGCGACTCCGCATAAAGACGAGCACTGAGAAATTTTTTCCTACGACGCGGCGAGCTCCGTCCGTATCTGAAACGGGGCTAGCGAGGAGGGGAGGCTGGCCTGGTCAAGCTCATGGCGGGCGGCAGGAACGGACTAGGGAAGAGGGGCGGCCGGCCAGGCCATGGCGGGCAGAGATGGGCTGGGGAGGAGGGAGTGGCCGGTCAAGCCCTTGGCCATGGCGGGCGACAGAGAGGAGGGGTGTCGGCCAGGCCAAGCCCTCGGCCATGGCGGACGACGCGGACGGGCTAGGAGGAGGGACGGCTGGCGGCAAACCTCGGCCATGGCGGGGGTGTACGGGGCTTGGGGGATTTCTTTTATTTTTCTAGATATTTTTATTTCTTGTAGATATTTATTCATCTCAGATAATTGTTTATTGTATTTTTTCTTTTCTTTTAGAATATCTAGATTTTCTAAATTAGGCTGACAAGTGGGGCCTAGTCTAGCTCATTAGTTTGGTCCTGATCAGTGGGCCACGTATGTCAAAAACACCGTCAATTCGTTATCAATTCGTGTTTAGTGGTTTTTGAGAAAACCAACTCGAAATACGGTAGACTACTGGGAAATCGTAAAGTAGTTTTCCGGAATTTTGTTTGAAAAGTAATAGTTTTATGCTAACAACTCGTAGTACGTAGCAAGTTCTAAACAAGCATACACACCTTCGAGCCGATAGAAACCGATAGCGATCCAGAGCATTTCGTCTAGTTTGAAAAGGTAGAGATCAGCCTAGCTGGCTATCTCAACCGTTGTATTGACCCTTCGTAGCGTGATCGCTATTGCACTTGATCTTGAGTTACAACCCAATCGAGGTGGACTTCATCAACCCCGGTAAAGTCCCGTGACCACTTTTTACCCGAGCATACCCCCAGATCTAAGAAAACTCTTATACATAGTGTACACTTGTGAGAAAGAGTTATTTATACACATAATAAGGTTATAGTTCAGAGTAATTCAGTTTTGAAGCATATAGTTTGAGAGGGGTGTAGTTATTAACAAGGATGTAACCGAGAGTGGTCCAGTCGAGATGTTTCACACCTTGATTGCATGGTGTGTCTCGACTTCTTCTCACGTACGTGTATCGATTGCATCGCTTTCGACCTGAAAAGTACTAGTTGCTTATTAAGAAACTGGTAAAAAGTTTTGCTCAAAGTTGCTCCTTTACTAATTTAGATAGTTATACATACCACTAACCTAATGGTGAATTGGACGTTAGCGTTAGCGCTGCAGCGCGGCCCACGTATAAAATTGCCACGGAAATTAGGGCGTGAACCCGACAACTTTGCCATGTGTCAACCTTTCCGGCTGACAATTTGAAGGAGTTGCCAGGCCCTCGGATCTTTAAAAAAAAAACACAGACGGCTACAGATTCGTCGCACGAGGGAGCCAGATTCCTCACGTCCGTTCCATAAAGAACTCGTTTACATTTGAGAATTATTAGGCCCTTTTTGAGTTAATTTCTAACGAAAAGTAAATGCAGAGACGCCCTAATCAATAGTATTAGCCGCTCGTTTTGGTGGCCACGTAGGATCTGCCGGTCTGTTCAAGGAGTATGTCTCCGAAACTGATACACCTTTATAGCATAGTCACGAGTCATCTGCTGTGGCCTGTGGATGAGTTAGGTACGTGATGATTCGATGGAGACGCGTGCCTAGCTCTGCCGGTAAGACGAGGCTAAGGCCATCTCCACCGGACCGATCTAAACGGACGACTGAAACGGTTCGATTCTGTCTGTTTGGATCAGGTCACAGTCGTTTTTATGGTCCGGTCTGTCCGGCCAGCCGTGCCTAGCCGCGCGACCCATCTATCCGGCCCGTCGTTTCTTGGTGCTATCATTGGCCAAGGCTTTGCCAATCAGTTCAAACACTCAAATTTATAGGCATATAGCATATAAATTGACTATCAAATAAATTGGTAGACGTGTGTCATTGCCCTTTGGACATAGCCAATGTTGGATATGCTAAATGTGTATCGTCATTGCATGTCTCTAATCTGGATAACCCGGATGACCTGCAGTTGGTAACACGGCCCATGGCCTGCTGGGCGGTCCAGTTAGACGGATCCAAAAGAGAGGCCAATGCCAGATCAAGGAAGGCTACGATGCAGTCACTAAACTACTCAGAGCCTTGGAGTACAAGACACGAAGACTAGTTAGTATTAGTGTAGGACCCTATAATCTGTCCGGCAAGGTCCTTTCCCTGTAACCCTAGGTTCTGGCGCCTTTATAAGCTGGACCTGTAGAAGCCTTTAGGGCACGATTCATAACACCTCGCACAACGAACCGATCCCTGTAACTCGGCGTATTGCCATTATAGTGATTTATAGCAGGAGTAGAGTTTCGCCATCGTCGTGGGACTTGAACCTGGGTAAGCCGTGTTACCTCGTACATGTCGACTCACCGACTTTCCTACCTCTGTAAACACGCTCTCTAAGGACCCCTCCATGGCGTACTCGTTGGCAGGACCACGGCAGTTGGCCCCCACCGTGGGGCAAGAGGCGCTTCGAGCTCTACACCGGGCGAGGTCCAATCTCTTAGTGAGAATCAGCGGCACTGTGGCCATTGGGCGTGTTCTCTTCTCCGGCAACGTTCCGATCGTCCCTCCAGACGAGTTCTGGATACCGACGAAGAGGAACCCCACCCGCTGCTCCATTGTTCCAATCGTGGACATCCATCTCTTCATCGACGAAACCGACTCGGGTCCTAGCTCCCAGGAAGTCGGAAACACGTCAAGCCCCGCACGGACCGCCTCCGGGCAGGACATGTTCGTGGAAGGATCGGGCTCGGATCTCTCTTCGGAGTTTGTTGTCTCAGATCAGGAAAACTCAAGGCCCACCCAAACTGCCCCTGTGCAGGATATAATGGTGGAAGGACCCCGCAGATCTACTTGGCTTCCTCAAGTGTTCGAGAACCAGAGGTCACACTTTGCTGGCGTCGTCACCATCTTCGATCTGGCTAGATGTGTCCAGAGGATGGGCGAATCCCTGGAAGGTGACCGCACTGACAAACTCGTATACCACTTCGTGGAGAGGCTTATGCCCGGAACACTTCTTTGGCATACGCCCATGAGGCGACAGGCTGTCGGCTTGCTTACCCTCAATGAGATGATCGCAACTATTAATAGTTTTGCTAACGCCAACGAGGAAGCTGAGGCCGAGATCGCCGCCGCAACCGAAAGAGAAAACAACAATGGCACCGCACCCACCCCCTCCAACTCCACCATCGAGAACACCGAGGCCAACTCTGACTCAGTGCTTGACGCACTTTACGCCGACATCAACATGGATGGCGGTGGGTAAGAGACCAACTCAGAGGAATACAATGCTGCTATGAGGGAAATCGAGAAGGAGATCGAGAGTGAGGAGCGTGCCGAGAAAGCCGTCACTTCCCACCAAGTACTAGTGGCCATCGAGAACGTGATAGAAGAAAATCAGAAGGACCAGGGAGCCGGAAAAGCTCCGCCAGCATTGGCGGATACCGGAGCTGCGGCGGCAAACACTAAGAAGGTCGTTGACCCTCCGAGTCTGGCTAAGGCTATGCCCCCTATGGCTATTCCCCCGCAACAGCCGTAGGAACTCACTACCAGACCTAGTGCTGCAAACCAAACAAACCTACCACCTCCACCGTCCATGTTAGTGGCTAGCAACCCCTTGGTTACTCCCGCCGACAAGGTGATGTACGACCAGCTCCTCGTCGAGCCAATAACCGTCGCCCATATCGGAAGTGTTACGGAGCTTGATGAGAAGCGCTAGGAGCTCCTTGTGGAGTCCAAGTGCATTACAGAGATATGGATAAGGCACAACAATCGATCAAGGCGGCAAGAGCAATGGAGGCTGAGTACAAGCGGTTGCTATTGAAGCACAAGGTAAAGAAAGCCCCGGCTCACGTCGTTGGTGATCAGGCGTCTGACGCAATTTGGGGTGGGCATTGTCCAAACCGAAAAAAGCCACCCCCTACATTGATTCAACTGGGAAGCAAGTCATGACAACCCCCGCGCTAAATATGGTCATCGCCAAGAACTTACTCGAACAGGATAGGTCACCCTCCTTTTTCGGCTGAAGATTCGAGATTCCGAAGTACCTCCTTCTTTGTCTGAAGATTCGACTGCTGCTCCTGCTCCTTAAAAACACTTGATCATATTTGTCAGATCCCCAAAATGCCGGGCAGAAATGTATCTAAGTACTTTATTTTGGTTGTGCTACAACTTATCGTTTTGAACTAAGTTCTTAATGCTGGATTATCATGGGCGAAGTCCCCGAGTTTTGTTTTCTTGTTCCCCCAATTTTTGACACGGCTCGCGTCTACCTTGATTCGGCTTTTCGACTTACGAGTTCAAGGTTCAAAAAATTGATTTAACAATACTTGAAACTTTGAGATTAGCTCAAAATGATCCGGCATTAGATAAATACAATAAACTAAGGGTTAGTCAAAATAACCAATGTCGGCACGCTTAAGTTCTTTTCCTTAGTCGTTTTTCATGTGCTTTGCCATTCCAAACTTGTTCTCTTGCTTGCCATGAAGCCAATTCTTGTTGGACAACAGCAAAGTCGAAGAGTTGGATTTTTGGTGCTCACACATTACTAACCCGACTAAGATATAAGCGACTTAACCCAGCTGACATAAAAATACAAAAACGAGAAAGACAATTATTATAGCAGTCCTCGAGTCTCTGCTTGGGGTGCCAAAGTTTCATTAATAAGCTCATTGCCGACATACATACCGACATATGAGTAGCTCGGATACATTCACCTCTTTGTAAGGTGTAGAAAGGACGAAGTAGTGCTACATTCCACGGTCGCTTAGATTCCTCTCCGGACCTATTCGCCTTGTTCTTTTCTTGGGGTTGTGCATCAATAAGATAGTAGGAATCATTGTGCAAGGCTTTGCTTACAATGAAAGGTCCTTCCCATGGAGGGGATAGCTTATGCACGCCAGCAGTGCACTGTATCAACCGGAGTACCAGGTCACCTTCTCGGAAGACTTGGGGGTTCACTTTTCGGCTATGGTAGCATTGGAGGTTTTGCTGATATATGGCGGATTTGGACAAGGCCAGTTCTCTCGCTTCTTCCAGCAGATCAACATCATTTTGCCGGGCTTCGCGCACTTCGGCTTCTGTGTATTGGGTGACCCTTGGCGAATCATGCTCTATGTCGGCTGGTAATACAGCTTCTGCCCTATATACCAGAAAGAATGACATATAGCCTGTTGATCGATTCGGAGTTGTTCTTAGACTCCATAGTACTGCTGGTAGTTCTTCTATCAAGCACCCCGCTGATCTTTGTAGCGGCTCTATGAATCGGGTTTTTATCCCGGACAATACCAGTTCGTTGAATCTTTCCACTTGCCCGTTTGATGCGGGGTGGGCCAATAAGGCGACATCTAGCCGGATCTTCTTTTCTCGGCAGAACCTCGCAAATGCTCCTTCAGCGAAATTTGTTCCATTATCAGTTATGATGCTATGGGGATAGCCATATCTCAGGATTATATCCTTGAGAAATCTTACTGCTATTGCCCCATCACATTTATGAATTGGTTTCACTTCAATCCACTTGGTGAACTTGTCAACCATAACTAGTATATGGGTCATCCCTTCTTTAGCCGGCTTAAATGGCCCTACCATATCTAGGAACCATACAACAAATGGCCAGGTAATGGGGATAGTCTTCAGCTCCGGCATTGGTAAATGAGTTTTTGTGGCGTATCTTTGACAGCCATTGCATTTTCTCACCAAATCCTCTGCTTGATCCAAAGCACTTGGCCAATAAAATCCATGCCGGAAAGCTTTTGCCACTAACGCTCTTGAGGAGGCATGGTGGCCACATTCCCCTTGGTGAATATCTCGAAGTATGTCAAGTCCTTCATTCGGATCAACACACCGCTGCAGCACTGTTGTCACACTTCTTTTGTATAGTTCAGCATTGTTAATAGTATAAGCCTTTGCTCTTCTCTAGATTTGTCTTGAGATTATCTCGTCATCCGACAAGGTTCCCTCTTTCAGGAAATCAAAAATTGGCTTGGCCCAAGTTGGTATAGTCTGGATGGGAAATGGTTCCCCATCAATTTCCATTGCATCTACCGACATAACTCCTGCCGGGTCAGGCTGATCAGTCCCTGGGTTTGCTGAGGCAGTCCTCGGGTTTGCTGAGGTGCCTCCCCACTCTATTTCCATAGGTGCAGCTCCTGACCCGGAGAGTGCCGGGATATAAATTGAGTCTGATTCAGGCGATGGCGTGATAGATGGTTTTCTCAAGTGATCCAAAGCAACATTTGGCAGGATTGGCTGCCAGGGTGAGCCTAACTTGGGCAGCGTATCTGCTGCCTCATTTTCAATCCGAGGTATGTGATGGAATTCACACCCTTCGAAAAACCCACTTATCTCTTGGACATGGAATCTGTATAGGGCCATGTTAGCATCCAAGGCATCCCAATTTCCAGACACTTGTTGTACCACGAAATCTGAATCTCCAAGGCATTATATCCCACGTATCCCCACTTCTTTCGCTACCTTGAGACCATGTACCAATGCTTCGTACTCCGCAACATTATTCGAGCCATGGAAGTGGATTTGAAGGACATATTTCAGTTGATCCTTCTTGGGCGAGGTAAGCACTACTCCGGCGCCCAACCCATCTTTCAGTTTTGATCCATCAAAGTGCATCCGCCAATAATTGGAGTCCGGCAGAGGTGGCTCATATTGCATTTCAGCCCAATCCACGAAGAAATCCACCACAGCTTGCGATTTTATCGCATCTCTTCTGTCAAACTATGGCGCATATGGGGCTAACTCAATTGCCCATTTTTCTATCCGGCCACTTGCATATTTGTTACTCATAATCTCTGATATGGGTGCCTCACATATCACTTTGATGGGATGTTCCTCAAAATAGTGTTTGAGTTTCTTGGCCGACATATATACGCCATACGCCATCTTTTGATAGTGAGGGTAATTCTGTTTTGAAGCAGATAATACCTCGCTCAGATAATACACCGGCCTTTGCACCGAATTTCCTTCTTCCTTGCGCTCCACTATGATTACTGCACTTACGACTCGGTTGGTCACGGCTATGTGAGCAACATTGGCTCCTTGGGTAGTGGTGCTGCTAGGATCGGCGCAGTAGACAACATCTTTTTCAATTCTCAAAACGCAAGGTTCGCCTGTGGCATCCATGTGAATTTGTCTGCCTTTTTCATCAACTGGTAGAGGGGCAAGGCCTTCTCTCCCAACCGACATACGAACCGGCTTGACGATGCCAGGCAACCAGTGAACTTCTGCACATTGTTAAGGCATTTTGGCAGTTCCATTCTCTCTATAGCCCAGATTTTCGTCGGGTTAGCTTCGATACCTCCGCTAGACACTAAAAGTCGAGTAACTTTCCTGCGGGCACACCAAAGGTGCACTTCTCCAGGTTAAGCTTCATCTGGAACCTTCTCAAGTTCACGAACGTCTACCGGATATCATCAAGGAGCGTATTGCTTTCCTTGGTCTTTATCACCACATCATCCACATAAACTTGCACGTTCCGAACTATTTGGTCGTGTAAGCATTTTTGCATGCATCGTTGGTACGTTGCTCCCACATTACGTAGTCCAAACGGCATAGTGCGATAGCAATAAGCCCCGTACGGGGTAATAAACGCAGTCTTTATTTGATCATCCGGATTCAGGGGTATCTGGTGGAAACCAGAATACGCATCAATGAATGATAGTAGCTCACATCCGGCCGTTGAGTCTATGACTTGATCTATTCTAGGGAGTGGGAATAGATCTTTGGGACACGCCTTATTCAGGTTCGTGTAATCGATGCACATGCACCATACCATAGCCATGTTCGGATCATCTTTATTCTTTTCCACAAGCATCGAATTAGAAAGCCAATCCAGATAGAGTACTTTCATGATAAACCCGGCTGCTAGGAGCCTTGATATCTCATCCCCAATGACTTTCCTTCTGTCTTCTACGAAACGCCGGAGAGGCTGCTTTACCGGCTTAGCCCCGGGTCTTACGTTTAATGAGTGCTCAGCCAACTCCCTCGGTACACCTTGCAGATCCTGAGTGGACCAAGCAAACATATCCCGATTCTCACGGAGGAAGTTGACGAGCTCGCTTTCCTATTTGCTTCTTAACCCGGCACCAATGGTTACGGTGCGCTCTGGGAACTGATCATTGATTGGCACTTTCTTTGTGTCCTTGGTTGCTTGGAATGACACGCTTCCGTGTGGGTTGGTCAGAGCCGGCATATGTTGTTGCACGGATTGAGCCAATGCCGCCACTTCCAGTATCTTCCTTTTTTCGTGAGCTATCACGAGTGACTCGGCTAAGTTAGATCCGGCTGAAGCGCACTCGATCGAACGTCGGAAGTCTCCTGATATAGTTATCACACCCCTTGGCCCGGGCAGTTTCATCTTAAGGTAGCTGATGTGAGTACTTGCCATGAACTTGTTCATGTTGGAAATATGCCCTAGAGTCAAATAGTAGTAAGGACTATTATCATATTTCATATAGTTTATGATGAAGTTTTATATCATGCTATAACTGTATTGAGTGGAAACATCAATACACATGTGATATATAAACAACCAGGGGTTCCTAGTGAAACTCTAGTCACTGGTTCATTGGTCAACAGATGATCGTGTTTCCTGATCATGTGGCATTATTTATGCCAGTTGGAAATGGAGTCATCTCATTCTGAGAATGAGAAGATGAACCAATACCCAACTTAAACATCATGATTCGATCATGTCATGAAGTTCAAGTTACGATGATTAGAAATGGACCCTCGTAGACTATTCCTTAGACCGTGAGGCTATATCAATCACTGTCTCCCGAGAGTGCTTAGATAGCATCAAACACCATCTGGTAAAACGGTGGTTATAAAGGTGTGTTCAGGTATTTGGAGGAAACAGTAGAGGCAATATATGTCAAGAGCGGGATTTGTCCGTCCATGTGACGGGAAGATACTCAAGGGCCCACTCGGAGAAGTTATATCCAATAGCCGCGCAGCGTGTGATTAGATCACGGGGATATCACTTGTCGGAACGAGTCAAGTAGCATTGTTTAGTAACGAGATTGAACACGACATGGAGATGTCATTGATCATATCTCAGGCAATGCAAGTATCGAGAGACAAAAGGAATAAGACATGACTGTCCCAGTTCAAACGACAAAAGATCTTCGTGGAACGCACAGGGGTCACATGGCCATCCAGGTCCCTCTGTCGATCATTGGTGCGGGAGTGTCCCAACCATGTCTAGAGTGTTCCCGAACCGTGGGGTATCACGCTTAAGGGCTTGATGATGCTTAGAGAGTGTTTATAGGATCGGTAGAATCACCGAAGAAGAGTAGGGAGAAAACCGGAAGGGTTTCGGTAAGTCCGGAGGATGTCCGGAGTGGAGCTGGAAGGTGTTCCATGGCCACGGAGATTGAATAATATGTGAATGAATGTTAAATGTTGATTTAATCATTTATTCATAATTATTTAATAAAGATAAAATCAATTAAAGGTCAAAAAGGCTTAATAGGCCATTTTCCGGAGGGAGAGGGCCCATTAGGGGAAAGGAGAGAGGGAGAGGGGCCAAATGGGAGGCCGGTTGGGCCTAGACCCCCGCGGGGCCCACTAGGGGTTGGCCGGTGGTCACTCCACCCCCTCCTCTCCTTTAGTCCGACCCCGGGACTTTGAGGGAGGGTGTACCCCCTCCTCCCCCTATATATAGTGGGGTATTTGGCCTAGAAAAATACACCAATAATCAATAAAGGTCTCCCCACTTTTGGGAGGACCTCTAATTGATATTTTCTCTCTCCCCTCTCTCTCTCGTGACCGTGGTCCCAAGTCTGGACTGTGCGTGCGAGAGACATCTTCACCGCGGAGCGCCGTTGCGCTGCAGGATTCAGATCCGAGAGCTCTACTTCCGCAACTACTGCTGGATCGAGGAAGTGGGAGTCATCGTCAGGCATCGTACGTGTGTAACTCCCCGCAAGGTGTCGCACTTGAGGCACTCAAGTCGTTGGAGCCAGAAGGAGCGCAAGGACTTCATCATGACCTTGAGGTCGGCTTCGGCTCGTCTACATCAACCACGCTCTCCTAAGCATTGACAACGCTTTTCAGTCTTCAAGGGTAAGTTCGCGAAAAGCCCCTCCCATTACTGTATTACTAATAGATAGGTCCTGGTAGCTTCAGGGGTTCAGGGACGTAGAGTAAAATTTATTGTTTTTATGCGCGGAACCCCTACAGTGGTATCAGAGCTAGATCTATGCGTAGTAATGCTAGTACGAGTAGAACACACGAGATGTAGCGTGTGGGCGTTGATCTTTTAGTTGTTACCCTCCCACGTGTACTTGTGTATACCGCAGTAATGCTTGATGAAGCGGCCCCCAACCGACTTTATGCGTTCATTCGCGAGACTGGTCCACGCTTGACATATGGCTTGTACCGTATAAAGTGGCTTAGGGGGGGTGTCTGTCTCTCTCGCATTAGTTGGTATACCATTTGCAATGGAGGGCCCCGAAAGGGGTGTAGTAGAGACAACTACTTGATCAGCATTGTGCTAAAAGTTCATAGGTAAGAACGGTTCTTGTGCGAAAGCCCATTTAGCCACGTAAAACATGCAAAGATAAAGTAGAGGCATCTAACTTTGTTTTGCAGGGGGGCATTGCTTTGTGATATGGTTGTGGCAAAGGTAAAGTAATTACCTTTTGTTGCATAGTAGTATATAGTCACGAAGGTGATGAACTACCACAACGGAATGACACCGGTACCCTGGTGTCTACGGCGCCGGAACCCTGGCGCCAGAACCCGGTGATGACGGATGGAGATCATGACGTGAAGGACCATATCACATAGAATTTACATTCAATGTTATTGTTTGTATGTCTTATTGTGTGCTAGTATTAGATACTCGACGGTAGCCTAATAAGATGATCCCTGTTAAAATAACCAACAATTGTGTTCCCCCTTAGTGTGCACCACCAAGAAAGTTCTTTGATATGAGGCGATCCAGGGTTATAGGCCTGGGTGTCATACATATCTATGTTCACATACAGTGGGTGTAAGCCATGTTGCACAACGAATACACTAAGGTTGAGTTGGCGAGCCTAGCACGCTAGAGAAGCGTGGCCTCGGAACACGGATGGTCGAAAGATCGAGCACGAGTCGCATGAATGATGTGACCGACGCTTAGTGTCCACCCTTGAACCCACATTGATGGCCGTGACGATCGGGGGAGATGTGGCTGATAGGGGTCGTGTTATCACTAGGAACCCTCACTGGGGATAGGCGTTTCTGAGTCGAGTTATTATTAACTCATTTAATTATAAACTTAGTCTAAATTCCTTTTGCAATTATAAATGTAGATGGGACCTTTCATGTTGACAATTGAATGGTTAGAAGGAGAGAAGCTCAGATTAGATGGATCGAACTTCTCCATATGGGTTGCCAGTCTCCATGTTCTCCTTAGCGAGAATGACGTGGTCGACTATATACTCGACGGGATGGATTTGGATCATCCCACGGACCTTGAGACCCCAGAGGAGCGGAAAGACCACTATCTCCGTCGTGAGATGGCCTCCTATATTTCAGTTGTGATGCGTTTCGGAATGGTGGACGAGCTATGGCCTTTCGTGGGTGATGTCAACCCTCGTTCGGTGATGCTACAGCTTAGGACACATTTCGTGGAGCAGACACGCATTTGGGAGCATGAGCTGATGGGAGACTTCCTCTCCGTTAAGATGGAGGAGAACTCATCACTGGACGACCACTTGGAGCACATGCATGATGTGTACATGAGGCATGCATACTTCCTGGACGTCTGAATTACGGGCTCTTTTGCAAACGCTGTTGTGCTGCGATTGCTGCCACCAAGCTACCAAGAACAAGTCCGGACTTGCGTAATGAGGGGCGACGCGGAAACGATGGAGTTCCACTGGTTCATGACACATCTCAGGAATGTGTTGGTTGAACCAGATGTCGCTCAGGTCGTCAACGACAAAGGTATATATTTGATATACAGTTTTATAAATGTTATAATCTAGCAAACACATTTGCAGTGTTAAGTATATCTGATACTTGTTCTGTTTTGCTAAAAACAGGTCCTTCTGCATGAGAGGTGCTTGCTAGAGAGGAGGTGACATTGCGTGTTGATGGCGAGCATGATGATGACGGCCAACGGCACTCTCCCTCGATATTTATCATTTAGTTCGTGTTTAGGATGATTATTGTAATCAAGAGATTGTGAACTTCTTTAGTGTGTCTCACACTTCGTGAGACGGTTATTCATATGAGTTTGTTGTAGCATCCCAATTGTCTAACAATTGTAATGCTACTTGATCTAGTAATATAATGGCTACTACATATATATAATTGTTGCATCATCAATATATCATGCTCATGTCATCATGCCACCTTGCATTTGAGCATCATATAAAACCTTTTTGTGTTGGATCTTCTCTCATATGCATTGTAAATTGTATTTGCCTCTTGATATTGTATTTGGTTGTTGATATATTGTTTAAATGCCCAAGTTGAGTTGGGGGCATATCTTTTATTCCACTCCACCACCTTTATTTCACCACCTTATAATTCCACCACCCTAGACATATATGAGCCTTTGCTTTTCTTTTGCTTTTTAAATCTAGCTCATATTTGTTGGTGTGGATCCATTCTATGTCTACATGCTCCATCTATGATGTATGTTGTTTTCACAATATTACTTATGTGGAGCCTCATGGCCATCTTTGAATGCCATGTGAGTAGAACACTTCCTGTATCTTCCATAGGGTTTGCTTTGAACAATCAAGCATGTTTAAATATAATTGTGGCTAAATAATTATCTAGTGGAACCCCATACTAGTATAGCCTTTATATTCATCTATGCTTATTTCATCCATACCCTATGAGGAATCAACTTGAAGCTTCTTGTTTGGCTTTGGTTCAAATTTGAATGCATGCATCACAATATAGTGCCCTTGTGAATTATGTTTGTTTTTACAAATATAAAGTGTCCTTGAGTTCCTATGCATGGGCCATGCAAGTTTTACACCTTTTTCCTTTCCATCTTTTATTTGGGTTGCTTTGTTGCTTGTTTGTGAAGTGGGACCAATCACTTTACCTCTCTCTTTTTCCCCTATCTAGTGCCTCCCTAATCACCCACCC
Source organism: Avena sativa (assembly GCA_916181665.1). NCBI lineage: Eukaryota > Viridiplantae > Streptophyta > Magnoliopsida > Poales > Poaceae > Avena > Avena sativa. The sequence goes on along the minus strand of OV702295.1, from coordinate 447,546,479 downwards.
CATCATCACCATACCCCCTAACCCTAAACCCCCTCTCTCTTGTCCTTTAACCCTAACCCTCCCCTTAGCCTCTCCATGCCGAGCCCCTCCTAGCTGGCCCCACCTGACCTACCCTAGACGGACCCACCTAGCTACCACCACCCCAAAACCCTAACCCGAGCCTAGCTCTAACCCTACCCGAGGCTCCCCCAACCTAGCCGAGCCTCCCCTCTCCTCCTTTCTCCTCTCTCTCTGCCTGGTGTGCCCCACCCGAGCCTGGCCTCTCTCCTCCCTGCCTTGCCCCACCTGCCAGCCACCTCGCCCTGCTCCTTCCCCTGCCGAGCACGTGAGTAGGAGAGGAGGAAAAAGGTGGCCGAGCCACCTTTAACCTACCCACTCCCCCACGGCACCCCCTCTCCCTCTCTGCTTTTCCCTCCCTCTCTCTCTCGCCTGCTACCTCTCCAGATCCGCCCCAGAGCTTGCCCTCTCCCCCCTCTCTCTCCACCACCGCCAGACCCCGACGCCGGCTGCCGCCGTCTACCTCTGCCCCTCATCGTTCCAGCCGGCGTGCCGTCGTGGAGGTGATCGAGAAGACCGTGGAGTACCTCTGCTACGCCCTGGACCGCACCAGCAAGGAGGAGACGGTCCCCTGTACCCCTGCACGCCGACGCGTCTTGCCGAAACCCTAGCTACGCTCGGCCTCTGCGTCGTCGACGATCGCCAGCGCCTCTGCCCGAACCGACTCCACCATCATCTCCTCGGTGAACCCCTTAACCCCCTGGACATGTCCCGCCTCGCCGTACCGACCTAGATCCGCCGGCCCTTCCGTTGAGCACCCTCGGTGCACCGACGAGCATGGCGTCTGTTCGCTCCAGCGTCGCGCAGACACCCCATCTAGGCCCCAACCCCCTTGCTGTCACCAAACCCCAGGCCACCGCAGTGGCTCTGCCCTCCGCGCGCGAGCCCTAGGTCCCCGGATCGACCCCGCGCGCCGCACCCCGCGTCCGCTGTCGAGCACCGTTTTGTCGTCAGAGAGAGAAGAAGCACAGTGCAGGCCGTGACGTTTTACAGAAAACCCCCTCTAGTTTTTTTTATTCCTAAACCCGCGGTCCGCCTGAGCCCACTAGTCAGCCACCCTGCCCCTTTTGCATAGAGCCTCCCGCAGTTTTAAGCGCTTAACCCACGCTCCCGGGCTCTCCCACGTGGCACGCCCCCGCTGGCGCGCCCGCGTGTGGCCCCGAGGACGCCCAGGCCCCACCTGTCACTCTCTGAGGCTGGACTAGCTCGCGGTGACAGAAGAATTTCTGTGCGCCTGTGTCGTCCAGTCAGCATGGCCCCACCTGTCATTGACTGTGGTTAGCTTAACCTGAGTAGAAAAAGTTTCTGTGTACTTCTGTTTTAATTCAAATCTTTTTCAAATTAATTCAAATTCAAATTTAAATCTGTTTTTAAATAACTTTTAAAGTATAAACCCAAATAATGCAAATAATATATGTTTTCAAATCAGAAAAATGTGAGGAATTCAAATATGCCATTCAAAATATATTTTGGACACTTTAATTTCCAAGTTAATTAAAATTGGAAATAAATGCCCTTTTTCCTTATTTAATTAATAACTTTTGTTTTATAACTCCAAATTTAACAAATGATATGTCTAAAATGATTAGCTCGACGAGACCTTTCTGTTTATGCATTCCTTTATCTGTTTTGCAGCATGCATCATATAAATATAATGTATACAGCAACTAATATGAGTATAAAACATGATGAAAACTCAATAAAATGATTTATTCTTGTGTTCCACACCTCACCCATGCCATGCTACTTTATTGCCATGCAATTTGTGCATCATTCATCATAGCATGATTGTTTGCTTGATGTAGTTTATTCATATGCTTGCGCACTTTATTTATGTTGGCCCTTGTTTGTTTGGTTCTTCTTCGAATAGACGCTGAGCAGGGGATATACCAAGAAACCCAGGAGCACTACCCAGATCCTTCTCTCGCTTCAACTGAGCTGCCAGGCAAGCACTACCACATGCTTGCATACCTATAGTACCTATTGCCTCTATCTTATTCTTGCATCATTGAGTCGCGATTGCATTAAATTGAATCCCAAGTATTGCATAGCCTTTACTTTTAAACCCCACCGAAGCTTGTTCCTCCATCCCATGAGCCATTACTACAGGAGTTGTTTGAGCCATGCGAGTCGTAGAACAGCATGTGTAGGGTATGTGAGTGTCTGATGGATAACGAGGTACCTAAACAACTTAACCTGAGTAGTAATGGGATAACTAATGAAAGTGGCATCGGTGAGCCATATTTGCTATTTGGTTTTTCAGGCTCACTTGTGTCCCGTAAGACCCCGAGTACTTGATTCCTGTTCCAAGATTATTCGTGCTATCTACATCCGGGAGGCCTATGGACCCCCCTGAGCCAGAGCTTGATTCATTCTTATTTCTTGGGGCCACAAACTAGTTTGAGGTTTTATTTACTATCCTGTACTTATGCCATGCTTTACTGCTTATTTAAAATTGTGCGAGGTACTGCACCTGTACTGTTTAGGTCAGCGGAGTGTTTTCACGGTATCGACAAGCCCAGTCACACTTTCGGGTTCCCAGTCGTTTACAGCCACTGACGCAAACCTTGAGTCCGTCTCGGAGTCAGCTAACTTCGTTGCGGGTAGCTTAATGGGGTGTCCCCCTGAAATATTTCTGAATCCTGTGATTGCTTTGTCGTGAATGCCTCGTTGGGTTTTGATTTGGTTTTTCCGAGGTTGATCGAGTGTGTGTTGCTATTTGTGCACCCCTGCAGGGTAAAACTTTCTGAAAGCCGTGTCCGCGGTTATGGACGACTTGGAGCACAGTTTCTCGATCATAGACAAGTATAACTAAAGTACCGCTTTTAATTTGACTAGACTAGGTACCTGACTAGTAAATAGTGCAATACTCATGGAATGGATAATAAAACTGCCAACGGATGGGGGGGTTGTTCGTCCGCTTCCTCGTCGGTAAGCGAGGAGGAGGATGGATCTGTGGATATTACCGTTATAACTGTTATAACTGTTGTTATTAATTCACGGACATCCGTCTATCTCTGGTTAGGCGGATGGTTAGCGAGTATCTATCGAATTGTCAGGATTTATCTTTTGTTGCAATTGCGTCACCCCAGGTTGTGTCCCCTTTAGAGGCATAAAGACTTGCTGAGTACCCCTAGGGTCTCACACGATAAATTATTTGGTTCAGATGAACAGGTACACTCACAAGATGGATACTGGGTGGAAGAGAAGGACGATGTGGGCAACGATCATTCGGTGTAGAGATTCCGGGAACGGGGATCCATGAGATCTGTGGGCGGGATGTGTTTATTTATGGGGCATCTTATGCCGATTTGCTTCTTATCCGTACTCGGGTCTTGTTTTCCGCTTCCGCTTGATACTCTGATGTTTGATGTATGAGGAGATATCCTAAACTATTATATCTATCTAGGATATTTGGATCTTGCCGTATGGCGTTGCTATATTTCCTTTCTTTTCAGATGGAATGGCTCTGATGTACTCTTGTATGGTGGCTTGCATACATACTCATTTGTGTATGTATTTGATCCCTTCGCCTGCCGATTACGCCGCCCGTTCTTGTCCCGATGTTTGGAAATGGTTAGGACGGCCGGAAGGTCTACCTGTGAGTGGCATTTGGGCCCACCGTACTATTTTAACCATTTCCGCTCATCCAGGCTTGTAACTAGGAGCGTAATTCACCGAGGTAGTTACATTTGTAACAAACAGTTGTTCCACTTTTATGAATGATTTCTATTCGTGTTCATATCTTGTTTGATTACTTGTGAATTATCCTCGTTGTTTGAAACTAATTGATAATGCATGAACATTTGCAAAATATTAAAATGCCTTGTTTAAAATACCCAATTTAATGATATGTTCATTAATGAATGAAACCATTGTTTAAATTCAAAGTTATAATGATAATATCTGAAAGTTATTCGATATCTCATCACATATAAATCATGTCTAAGTTCGGCAAAATAACATGAACACCGTGTATTACTTGAATACAAAGTGTTTGATGAATTGTTAAATAGAATACATATTCGATGTATTGTGTTTTAACAAAAATGGTAATTATCATTAATTGATTATTTAAATGTGTAAAGTAGTTTACCAAAGGAAACATGAATATGAAACTATTTAATTTGATCAAAATGTTTCATTAACAAATGGGTATAAATATAAAAGAGAATCCAATTATTGTGATTTGATCGATAGTAATGAAATTCAACTTTATAAGAATGGCATAAAAGTAATTGTGGAATGCAAAGTGTTTTGAAACGTAAAAATACAAAGCATCACAATGTGATATTGGATATCAAAGAGGGTTGAATAGAAGGAACCAAATAAATCGTTGTAGTGTAGATGTAGAGACCATTAGCTTAGAAATAGTTAGCACTCAATTGGAATGTAGTAAACCATTTGAATTCGTGAAAGTTTTGGGGCTATTCGATATAACCAAAACAATAGCGAATAAGTCCTTGTAGAGTATTCATTGGAAACTTTGAATAAGAAATCCATAGCTGAGACCAAAAGGAAAGCAAGATTCGTATTGCTTGGATTTTGGTACATTCTTGAGAAAGCTCACTTTTAGTGATGTTTCTCAATTATGAATCAAATGGAAATTAGTGTAAAACATGATGAGGATTCAAAACCCTGCATCAGAATGTGGAGAAGCGCAACAGACAATGTTCCTGAACGATTCTCTTCACGGAAGGAAAGAATCAATGATTTTGATTATTGTGTTTTCCCCTCCACTATTGTTTTTCACTACATGAAGTAGGATTCAAAATGTAAATCCATATCTTGTATGGAGACATTTGTGAATTATTTGTCATGATTCTTGAAATATGACATACCTACGAACTACTAAGGAAATAATGGTAAACTAGAATTATGAGAAATCCTAAAAGCAAACTTCCCTTGAGATTAGAAAGCAATTCATTGCTGAATCTCACAAGTAAAAGGAGTTACTTGGAATTTTCCCAAATGACTGCAAAGCCATAGTGGAAAAGGGGGTAAATGACTAAAGCACAATTTGTCAAGTATTGGACAAATTCAAATGAATTTGATTCATGTGTGCTAAATGTCAATTGGATTTTAAAAAAGTAGTAAAGTACTAGTATCTCATAGTAAATCTCCAAGTTTGATATTTGATCAAAGGATTTTGAAGTTATTCAAAATAGTGAGTGGATATGCAATTTGCATAAAATTGAGTGGGAGCTATGTAAGTCTTCCTGAAACAATATGTGATTGACATATTTTTAGGTGGGAGCAATATAAGACTCAAATTCAAATATGTAGGAACATATTTTGAGTGGGAGCTTATAGGAGTAATTCTTAAGTATGTTAAGGATGAAAGTGCAAATACTTATAAATAATGATTTATAAGATGTAGAAGTTGATAATAACCGTATTATGTAGTATTCCTTAAGGGATTCTGAAAGGGGTTTCAGAATAGAAGTTAATTAACGAACTAGTCCTTAATGACTCAAATTAAGAATAGTATTAAGTTTAACATCAATGGTTAAAAGAAAGAAAAGGATGATCGTCATCCACTATGTTAAGACATAGGTTCTATCTTAGTAAACCATGATGATAACTTAGCATAATATGCGATCCAAATAAGGAACGTTTAAAAGTGATTAAGTTCGAATCACAGAACGTTTGTCCGCAGTGTCTAGTAGAGAACTGTGGACATATTTTCCAAATCCATAAAGGATAACATATCTTAAAGCATAAAGAGTTATGTTATAAGGGAATATGTTGGAAACTCCTGTAGATACCAATTAAAGTCAAGTAGGAAGCGAGGTGAACAAAACATCGAAAGTTGCATAGAGTGCACTAGTATTTCGATGAATACATTTATAATAATAGATAAGGGTACCATCTAAAGTGTTGTATAATGTTATGGCGGGGCTAATTCGCTTTTAACGTAGAATGATGTGTCCCAGGGCATAGTACCCATGAGAAAGCCCTCGAAGGCTCCTGGAATCAGGCCTCGTTCTGCTGCCATAATGACGATGCATACACACAGATGTTGTCATGTGATGATAGAATGTTAATGTCAATCAAATAGACATTAGTAAGTTTCAAAGGATTTGGGACTGTAAAGTACAGGACCAAGACTCAACCTCTTCCATGAGCAAGCATGTTCTAGGTACCGGATATATGGTGCCAATGATTGAGAACAAATGCAGCTAGTGTATTTGTACTCTAGTGCAAGTGGGAGACTGTTGAAAATATGCCCTAGAGTCAAATAGTAGTAAGGACTATTATCATATTTCATATAGTTTATGATTAAGTTTTATATCATGCTATAACTGTATTGAGTGGAAACATCAATACACGCGTGATATATAAACAACCAGGGGTTTCCAGTGAAACTCTAGTCACTGGTTCATTGGTCAACAGATGATCGTGTTTCCTGATCATGTGGCATTTATGCCAGTTGGAAATGGAGTCATCTCATTCTAAGAATGAGATGATGAACCAATACCCAACCTAAACATCGTGATTCGATCATGTCACGAAGTTCAAGTTACGATGATTAGAAATGGACCCTCGTAGGCTATTCCTTAGACCGTGAGGCTATATCAATCACTGTCTCCCGAGAGTGCTTAGATAGCGTCAAACGCCATCTGGTAAAACGGTGGTTATAAAGGTGTGTTTAGGTATTCGGAGGAAACAGTAGAGGTAATATATGCCAAGAGCGGGATTTTTCCGTCCATGTGACGGGAAGATACTCAAGGGCCCACTCGGAGAAGTTATATCTAATAGTTGCGCAGCGTGTGATTAGATCACGGGGATATCACTTGCCGGAACGAGTCAAGTAGCATTGTTCAGTAACGAGATTGAACACGACATGGCGATGTCATTGATCAGATCTCGGGCAATGCAAGTATCAAGAGACAAAAGGAATAATACACGACTGTCCCGGTTCAAACGACGAAAGATCTTCGTGGAACGCACAGGGTCCACATGGCCATCCAGGTCCCTCTGTCGATCATTGGTGCGGGAGTCTCCCAACCATGTCTAGAGTGTTCCCGAACCGTGGGGTATCACGCTTAAGGGCTTGATGATGCTTAGAGAGTGTTTATAGGACCGGTAGAATCACCGAAGAAGAGTAGGGAGAAAACCGGAAGGGTTTCGGTAAGTTCGGAGGATGTCCGGAGTGGAGGTGGAAGGTGTTCCATGGCCATGGAGATTGAATAATATGTGAATGAATGTTAAATGTTGATTTAATCATTTATTCATAATTATTTAATAAAGAGAAAATCAATTAAAGGTCAAAAAGGCTTAATGGGCCAATTTCCGGAGGGAGAGGGCCCATTAGGGGAAAGGAGAGAGGGAGAGGGGCCAAAGGGGAGGCCGGCTAGGCCTAGCCCCCCCCCCCCATGGGGCCACCTAGGGGCTGGCCGGCAGCCACCCCACCCCCTCCTCTCCTTTAGTCCCACCCTGGGACTTTGAGGGAGGGTGTACCCCCTCCTCCCCCTATATATAGTGGGGTATTTGGCCTAGAAAAATACACCAATAATCAATAAAGGTCTCCCCACTTTTGGGAGGACCTCTAATTGATATTTTCTCTCTCCCCCTCTCTCTCTCGTGACCGTGATCCCAAGTCTGGACTGCGCGAGCGAGAGACATCTTCACCGTGGAGCGCCGTCGCGCTACGGGATTCAGATCCGGGAGCTCTACTTCCACAACTGCTGCTGGATCGGGAAAGCGGGAGTCATCGTCAGGCACTGGATGTGTGTAACTCCCCACGAGGTGTCGCACTTGAGGCACTCAAGTCGTTGGAGACAGAAGGAGCGCAAGGACTTCATCACGACCTTGAGGTCGGCTTCGGCTCGTCTACATCAACCACGCTCTCCTGAGCATTGACAACGCTTTTCGGTCTTCAAGGGTAAGTTCGCGAAAAGCCCCTCCCATTACTGTATTACTAATAGATAGGTCCTAGCAGTTTCAGGGGTCCAGGGGCGTAGAGTAAAATTTATTGTTTTTATGCGTGGAACCCCTACAGTTCAGCACGGGCCTGCCGAGTAACGCGTGATAAGCGCTCTCCAGATTCACCACTTCGAACTCCAAATTTTCAGTCTGGCAATTTTCTCTTGTGCCGAATAACACATCAACCCGGACCTTGCCAATTGGCTCACAGGAAATGCCTGGCACAATGCCATGAAAGGTGGTCCTCGTTGCTTGCAGCATGTTCTCTGTTATTCTCAGCTTGTGCATGGTATCCTTGTACATAATGTTGATACTACTATCATTGTCAATCAGTACTTTGGAAAACCTCACATTGAGATTTGGCCCGATGAACGTTGGATCCAGGACCAATGCATAGGTCCTAGGGCTAGGCATGATCTTTGGGTGATCTTTAATACTCCACGTGATTTCCTGATCTGGTTAGGGCATGTATCTCACTACTGCCGGCATTACTACGTTTACCTCCATATGCCGGTGCTGCAAGCTTTTCCGGTTGTTTTCTTCCGTGGTAAACATATAGTAACTTTGATGATGCTCCCTGTAATCATTTCGTCCCTCGTTCTCGTGGTAACCTTGACCTTGTTCCTGGTTGTTACCTACTTGATGTACCGCATCCCTTCTTTCCTGATTCTCGTACCTCGGCGGAGGTGGTGGCAACATCAGTTGCTGTCCATTCCCCCTGTTAGTAACGGTTGTCGTGGTGTCTCATTTCTAGGTGCTTCGTTTCGAGGTGCCTGAGCATTCCCTGAACTGCCCTGCTCTAACTTTCTCATCCATTCACATTGCCGGCTTGTGTGGTTTGCCGGACTATTCGGACTTGGTGTATGGAACTTGCAAGGTTGATCCAACATGGACTCGAACGTATACCTCGGTCTATCTTTCCGCTCTTGCCACTGCTTTTTCTGCTCCGGGGTCCAAGGCTTTTTCCCTTCATTTTTCTGTTGCTAGTTTTGCCCTCCAGTTTTCTGGCGCTGGCTGGCACCGGTATTGAGCTGGTCCCGATCTACCGCTGCCACCTGTTGCGAGTTACATCTATAATCTGGGTGCCCGTCCCTTCTCTTTCCTCGAAAATCATTCCTCCTCGATGACCCGGAGCCATCCCGGTTGTAATATTCCTCGTTTGCCTCGCTCGACATTAGCCGGGGTTGCATTGGATCTCCCAAGGCATACGAATCCGCGATCTAGGTCGTCTTAGCCAAAGTGGTTGGCATATCTCGCTGCAGCCTCTGCCACAACATACTCCCATATCTGCATCCCTGGGCGAACCACGTAATAGCTTGTGATTCAATTACCCCCTCACACGAGTTACGCACGTTGCACCACCGAGTCAAGAAATCCCGGTTTGGCTCATTTGGTCTTTACCGACATAGCCCCAGAGTATGTGGCCTGTTGGGCCTCTTGTAGGTGCTCGAGAAGTTGCTAACGAATAACTCCTCAAAATCCAGCCAGCGGTTGACACTTCCTGGTGGCAAATTGTTCAGCCAAACTCTCGCTGGTCCTTCCAACATTTGTGGCACATATCTTACTGCCCATCTCAAATTTCCTGTTGCGATCTTGACCATCGTTGCGTAATCAATCAGCCAATCCTCTGGCCTAGTACTACCATCATAGGTTCTGGTTCCTCTGGCCAGCTGAAAGTTCGGCACTAGTGGCTCTTTCATGATCCGGGGCCCAAAGCATGTCGGACCCGATGGACCTTGTACCTCGATTAGCTTCGACCTATAAATTCTATCCAGTTTCAGCCTTGCATCATCTGGCTGCAAGTTCCTTCTTCCTAGCCTTGACCCAATTATGTGGTGATCCGGTCTAGGGTATCCGTCGTTGATCATAGCCGAATAACCATCATTGTATCTTTCCTAATCCGGACAAGCATTTTGTTGTTGTGGTGCTTGTCCTGCACTTCCCTCCTACCGAGGTGCGCACTGTTGCTGTTGCAGAGGTACATTTTGCCCCGTTCCCTCGGGATCACGCTGTTCGGCATTGCCATTGGCAGCATTCCTCTGACCGGCATTGCCTTGGTCGCGGTTACCTCGGCCGACCACACCTCGGTTGGTATTGTGCCGATCTTCATCAACTTGCACTGCTCTGCCTTTTCTGGCCCTTACTAGATCATAGGGAACCATCTATTTGTCTCTTCTCCTGGAGTTTACTACTTATTCTCTCCTAGGATTGTGACCCGGAGATGATGCGGCTCCTCTGGATCTTACCGGGTTATTCCTAGCCGAATGAACCACGTGTGACGCTCCTGGTGGCGCCGGGTTTGCCTTGTTCATTTCTTCATTTTGCTGGCAAGCGACTCTCAGCAAGTGATTCACCCTCTCTTGTTTCCTTTGCCGGGCCTCTCTAGTTAAACCTTCTAATTCGGTCGTGGCCGCATTTGCTGCCCTGAGGTTCTTTGTCGAGGTACTGTACCTATCCAGCCCTCCTGTTACTATCGTGACTGTCTGACCTAGCCTAGGCTCGTATTCCTTGTCAATCTCAGTAATCAGGTTCCTACCTTAGATTTTCACGCCATCTATGCGGTTTGCCTTTGCATATTCCCTCAAAGTAATGTTCAAAGACTGCTGCAGCTCTGCTACCTTCTTTGCCCCAGCTAACATCTTCCGCCTAGTTTCCTCTAGCTCAGCTTGCGCCTGAGACGGATCTACCACATGTGCTATTGGCGTTGCTAGGCTATCTATTGCTTGCTGGAGCACATTCTCTGGCCTTTCTAGTGGGGGAAACCTAGATTTGGTCTGCTTTGGCGTAACCTCCGGTTCTGGTGCCGGGCCCTTGCTTGCTTCCGTGTCTGGCGCGGTCATCAGGACCTCAACGCTGCTGGTGGGGCGAGTGATACGCACACCACGAGCTACGCTGAGAGGTGGTTCGCCTCCCTCGACGATGTGCCGCGGATGAATGCAGGACTCGTCCATGCCGACGTAGACCTTGTGCGTGCCAAGCTTGATGAAGACGCCGTTGCGCGGAGGGGGGTGCTTGCCAAAGCTACCTGCATTGTCGCTGACGTAGTCCAGCGCTCCAAATCGCTGAACTAGGCCGGAGACGACGCGCTCACCGGTGCTGGAGAAGCTTCCCGTCTGGATTTTCACCCCTGCTAGCACCGCTAGCCCCACGGTGGGCGCCAACTGTCGTGGTGGTGGCACGGCAGATGTCATGGATAGGCTAAAGATGGGGCCAATGAGTGCTAGGGGAATCCAGGGAGGGAGAACATGGTGATTCCACGCACAGATGTTCTTGTATTCTCTCTATCAATGGTGTTTACAGATGCTCTTCAAGCTATCGGTGAGAAGGAGACAATGTCTCTTACTCCCCACAAGCTAGCCCTAGAGTTCTACCCGAGACAAATAAAATGATCGATCTCCCTCTATGGAGGCCCCGGTGCTCCTTATATAGGGGAGCCCGGGTTACAATGTTAGGGCATACGTGGCAGCATATTCTCCGAATATGTTCCTTGTCTAAAGCTAGATGCTTCTTTATTCTCTTTAACGGCTCGTCCGGACTTTGGACGTAATCCACAGCGTAACCTTTGTCTTTAAGCGTCACCAGACATGGGCTACGTCAGCCGACATTGCCCGCATCAGCTTGGTCGCCCCTGACCCGCTGGTCCTCCCCTCTGCTTTGCTTCGCTCATGCTACAGCTAATAAAGACAACTTTTGACCAGCGGGAGATTCCTTCCTTCTCTTGGAAGCCATATGATAGTCCGGCTAGCATGTGGCTAATCCGGCTACTAAGATACCCGCAAAACAGATAAACACACATGGCCGGCATATATTTTATGCCGGCCGGGCTACGGTTAAGGAGATACTCCATGGGCCGGGTCACTCCGTGGTTCGGCCTGCCTCAAGGTGACCTGGTCAGCACTTGCTTTGACCGTGCCGTACCTCAGCTAACTCGGCCTTTATACCCCGGTGTTACCCTACCTGGGGGTATCCCCCTAACATGGATAGGTCTAGGCCGGTTAGCCCTCCATCTACTAGCCATTCTATCCGCCTTACAACACGAGAGGCTTCATCGTTGGACGGGAGGGGGCCTTGGTATCTCCAGGTGGGGACCTCGGTGGCGGCTCCATCGACAAAGTCTGGGTACGATTCTTGACGGCCGGCCAGAAGAATATCTTGGCCGTCGAAGTATGTTTGTTGCCAGTTCTTGCAAGATTCATGGCCGACAATGTCGGGGAACTGCCGGTTAGGACGGATATTAAAACTAATGGTTCTACAATTCCATAGTTCATCCTTGGACTCTCCATACTCTCTCTTGACGGTGAAAAAATAGATAAACATATATAACCTAGGTTTGATTCCTAGGTATCCTTCGCATAAAGCTGTGTAATTACTAAGTACAAGGATGCTGTTGGGATAAAGATTATGGGGAAGGACCCGAAGTGCCGGAGGACTTCAAGGAATAAGTTGGAGACTATAAGGCTAACGTCATGTACCTACTGATATTTGAGGTAGACCTTATCTCCGGCTTGGGGAGAAGGGACCACTTCGCCTGCCGGTGCTGGCCGCCATACCAGCCCCTTCATCGCAGGGAGATATCCCTCGGTGATGAGTTCTTGCAGTTGCTTGGTAGAGATATCGGATCCCCTCCATACTCCCTTGTGGGATTCAACGTCCTCCTCCACGGATTCAAGCACCACTCTTTTCTGGTCACCGCCGGTGGACCCCACCACTGCGGAGACAGGAACCACCACCACCTTCGGTAGGATGGACACCCCCTTGGATGGCTCGATTGAAGCCTCGGGATCCACCGCCATTGATGGAGCGTTTCTACTGCTAGCCATTGGACAAATTGGTGGAGGATGAGGAGGAGAATATTTTTTAGCTAGGGTTTTCTCGGTGGAGAGCTCGAACAGTCTCGCGGCGAGAGGAAAAAGACGATGCGGGGGAGAATGCGGGTAAAAGAGATTAATATGGTCGCAATAAATAATTATAGCCTCTGGCATCAACATTCGTGCGGGGGAAATCTAATGGCTGCTGCGTCGACAACGTGTGCGCGGACGTGTGCGGTAATTTCTCCACGTCCCCCGTTTGCCGCTTAACGTTTCAGATTTTGCACGCGAGAAAATTGCTAATGATTAATTCACTGCCATATGTGAGTTTCAAGATAGCATAGGTTATAGTCTATGTAATCCTACTGACCGTTGAAGTGGATAAATCAAGTCTGAAGATTCCATTGAATACGGTCATTGTCCGACTCTAGAAGATAAGACTCGAAGAATCTTCGGCTTACATGATGAAGACGGAGAGGATTGCATGGTTCTTTGGGAGACCTTCGACATATTGCTTGATGAATTACCAGCATCACCTAGATGGAGCATTCAAGACCAAAGGGCAAGACGACACAAGATCTCAAAGTCCTTCGGGGGCTACTATTGGGGATATGCTAAATTGGTATCACCATTACATGTCTCTAATCCGGATAACCCAGGTGGCCCGTAGTTGGCAGCACTGCCCATGGCCTACTGGGCGGCCTAGTTAGACGGATCCATAAGGGAATCCCATGTCGAATCAAGTAAGGCTACGATGCAGTCACCGACTTACTCGGGGCCTTGGAGTACAAGACACGAAGACTAGTTAGTATTAGTGTAGGACTATGTTACCTGTCCAGCAAGGTCCTTTTCCTATAACCCTAGGTTCTGGCGCCTTTATAAGCCGGACCTGTGGAAGCCTTTAGAGCACGATTCATAACACCTCGCATAACAAACTGATCCCTGTAACTCGGCGTATTGCCATTATAGTGATTTATAGAAGGAGAAGAGTTCGCCACCATCGCAGGACTTGAACCTGGGTAAATTGTGTTACCTCATACCCGTCAACTCACCGCCTTCCCCCACCTCTCTAAACACACTATGTGAGAACCCCTCCATGGTGTACTCGTCGGCAATACCACGACAACCAACAAGTGGCCAGTGGATCTGGATTGTGCAAAAGAGGGAAATATCATACACAATGTCCAAAAAATGGCAGCTTCTCTGTCCAAAAAGTTGCAGCCGCCATCACCATTGCCTTTCAAGCATCGTGAGCCCGGATGGTCTATTGCCTCCTCGCGACCCAAGCCTTGTGATCGGGATCAACGATGGTGGATAGGTCGGTGAGCATGATGGTATTCTCCTAGACCATGATCTTGGCTTCGGTCCTTGGTCTTGGCCTCTGCCTCCACCACCCTAGACCTGGCCTCAGCGACCTTGGCCTTGGCTTCGGCCTCCTTCGCCTTTGCCTTGGCCTCGATCTCCATTAGCCTGGCCTTGACTTTGGCCTCCTCCACCTCGATAGACCTCGTCTGGAGCTCGACAAAGATCTTGGTGGTGGCCTCTTTCTCTCTGCGCCGCCTCTCTTCCCTCTCAGCGATGGCCTCTTCTTTCTTCTCTAGGATCTTCTTCAACATTTCCTAGAATGCCAAGGAACTAGCCTGGCAGGCGATGTCGGCCTTCATAGCCTTGTGTCCTCCAGGCCGATGTGCACGGGCGCCTATAGGGTTGGTGAAGCCTTCGTCATTGTCGTCGTCTAGGTTGATGGCACTGCCCGTAGAAGCATTGCTCTTGCCCTTCTTCTTGTTGTCAAGTTCTTTCCAAAGAGCATGGCTAGTCTCCCATTTTTTGCAGTCCTTGATCAACGTCCAACAATGGGACAACATGAAGGCCTTGTTGTCATTCACCTTCTTGAAGTGCTCCATTGCTTTCATGACCTGCACATATCGATGACAACAATGGCTCAATGCATATGCAAGACATCGACAAGGAGATGAAGAGGTTTTACCATGTCAACCGGCATCATGCCACTTATTTTTCTTTTCGTCACCATCTCATAGGAGCCTTGGAACTTGCTACACTCGGCATGGATGGTGCCCCATTGCTTGGAGAGAGAGATCATTTTGATCATTATAGAAGGCGTCCTTCCCAAATTTTCTATGCTCATGGAAGAACCTGCCCACCTTTTCCACTAGGCAGAGACCTTTTGCTCGGCACCACATAGTGGATCTTGTGAAATCTCCATCCATGCCTTGCATAGGATCTTGTCCTCGTCCGTGGTGTAGCTCGAGGTTCGTTGGCTCAACTTCTTGCTGTTGACAAGCGATGCCGCAAGTGAAGCGGCCAGCGATGCGGCCGTGACTCCCTCGCCCATGGAAGTGCCATGGTTTCCAAACAATGACTCGTCCGTAATGTTGTAGGCATCTTGTTGGGTCTCTCCACCGTTGCCATAGCCATCACCACCCTAATTGATCATGTCGTGCATGGCGTCCTCGGCATCGTTGGCCACGAAATCCTACACCAAATTTGGCCATGATAAAGAGGCAGGAGAAGTATCTTGGCAAAGGCAAAGAAATGTCGCGACCATACCATGCCGTTGGCGGCTCGTCGGGCATTCCGTCGAATAGGTTGACTGCCGCCGGAATGTCCGTGGCGGAGATGGACCGCTGCTTCTTCGACGCCTCCGGGGTTGTGTCCGCGGTCATTGGAGTGCGGTTGAGGTTGATGGCGGGCTCTCCCGCCTCCGACGACATCGTGCGGGGATGGACGAACCGGGAGAGCGAGGCAACGATCCTAGTGTGGCCTCCAAGCGAAGGTGTGTGCGGGCCTGGCGTCCTGGGCTGACCTGGTGGCTGGCCGCAAGGCGTGGAAGTGACACAGCTGGTAGAGGACACGCCGGCCATGGACATGCCAGGAATAGCGACGGCGCCGCCACTGAAGGCCACGGTGCCACCGAAAGCGGTGGTCAGCGCCTCCTTCCTTATCATGTTCACGACGTACTTGGCGGCATTCACTGACAGCTCGTTGTGGTTGACCCTGTTCTGCGCGATGAGGAAGCGCTCGTTGTCCTCCTGGTGCTCTTGTCGAGCTTGGCTGCGGCGATTCGAGCTCGCGCCGCAACCCGCCGGCCAGAGCGCTTCTCCGTCTCAGTTTTCCGCTCCTCCGTTGTCAGGTCCTTGGCAAGCTTCTTTGGGCTACCGCGCTTCTTGGTTGCAGGAATGCCAGAGGGCGCAACATCGACCATGGCGGCGGGATCCATCGCATTCCCTCCTGCTCCCGCCAGTGGAAATTTGAAAGAGGGTTTTTGGAGGGAGAAGTAGAGTGGTTTGTGTGCCACTGACGGGAGGGACCGCTAAAGGTGAAGGTCGGACATGGGAGGCCGCGTGCGCTGTCCGGGTTGACGCAACCGTTGCCCAAATTAAATGCACGGATGGGTCGGTCTAGATGGATTGGGCCACTGGGAGGCCGCGCACGCGGACGCTTTCGAACACGCCCGGACTGGTTGGATCGGTGGAAATGCCCTAAGTCGAAAAGGTTATCTCTTTCTTTTCACTTGTCCGATACGTAGCATCCAAAGGTAATACGTACAAAAGGGGTTGTTTATCAGCAGGCATGTCGACACCTGTTCATAATTGCAGGAAGAAAAGCTGTACGTACTACCTGAATACCGTTAACACACACATATGTGTGTAGAGCTCACTACTCCCTCCTTTAAAAATAATACTACAGCATATAAATTTAGTCAATTTTGGTAGCAGAACACTATGTAGCTGCGTGTGAAAGTGTCTCATTCAGTTAGTTTTTTTTGTTGCGAATAAAGCCTTTAGACAGTATGTCATCTGAAACCAACCCCCACCAGGAATATCCTCAATTTTGTGAAAAATTCAGCTCATCTTCCTTCTGCATTCCTCAAAGGCGCGTCGTGACAAAACACTCGATGCCCTCTAGGCCTCCAGTGTATCAAGGCTTGTATGGGAGAAAACTTGAAAAAATCCCCTAGGCTTTAGGGATTGCGGCCCGTTGATATCGCCCTTGACATATTCATTCTTTGCAAAAGAACAGACTGCACGGTGGCCTACTCTCTTAAAGTAGCTCATGGGTTGGCAAAACATTGCCTTGAACTCGGCTTCCTTCTGCGCGATCTCGTCGGGTGTCATGGCGCAAGGAAGGGAGGGAGGCGGGAGGAGGCTCGGGAGGGATTAGGGTTTTAGGCCGAGGAGCGAGGGGCCTCTAATACCATGTAGAGTAACGAAGTCTGGCTGCTGATTGCACGCCTCGACGATTCTCATTGATTCAAATATCTATCTACTAATTTACACAGAGGTAGGTTCGTCCGTCAAAACTTTGGTTCCGATTTTTCATTGGACGGTTTTGCCCCTGCCTGTTTGGGGTATTTACATGATATGCCACCGCTAAGTAAAATAAAAACTGAACGGTTCGTTTAGAGGTCGTTCCTTCTCAGCTCCACCACCCGTTGGATTCGATCCCCACCCGTTTGATCCCTGGCGCGTTCGATCGTCCCCCGGCCCTGAACGGCCGAACTAGCGCGCCTCCTTCCCGCCGTCCCGGCTCCTCCCTCGCCTGTCTCCTGCTACTTCCCAGCGCATATCAGAGCGAGAAGGGCTGAGATCGAGTAGGAGGAGCGCACTCGACTGAGAGGAGCGGGCCCTCAAATGTACCCCCATTCATCTCTTCAGCCGACGACATTTGGGGCGGCTTCAGGGCGCGCGCGGTGGTCTTCCAGCCACGCGATGACGTCGCGGTCGCCTCCGGCAACGGCATCCCTCGGCAGCAACTGTGGCGACCTGGTCCACCACGATCTCCTCCGCTCGGCCCAGCGTCTCGAGGACCTCGCCCGCGCGTGAGCACCAGCCCGGCCTCCACATTCTCGTTGTGCACACCGGTCGCCTCTGCCTTGTTCGTGCGCTCGTTAGACGCGGCAGGAGGACGTGGTCGACGAGCAGCAGCCGACAATGAGGTCGGCGATGATTGGAGACGATCAGGGGCGCGCATGGGTCAGCGCACGCGGGGATGAGCGAGGTGGCGGGGTGCTGGCGATTGGGAGAGAAAGCGAACGGGGTGGTGCGGGGCTTCGACCGAGTGACGGAGTGAGGCAGAGGATCTGGCGGCGCATCGCTAGGAGGCAGAGGATCACGTCTCTGGGTCATGCGCATGAGGGCCAGCTAGGGTTCGCTCAGTCCTGGCGTGCGTGTGTTGGCCTGGCTTGGCCTTAGAAGGCCCAGTTGGGCCGGTTGGGTCTTATTTTATAAAACATTTTCTGTTTACTTTTTTACAAAGCATTTTGAAAATTGGCACTGTCAATGAAATATTATCTAAATATTTGTATTGTATTGAGATTGTATCAAACATTGTGTTTGAGAAAGAGAGATACTTGGTAAATCAAGTGCTCTAGAATAATCGAACAAAACAATTGTTCATCAATGATAAATAAAGCTTGGTACACAATTAGGAAAAGATAGAATCGGAGACACAGAGGCGCAATAAGTACTCTTTAAAACACATTATATCTAACTTTCTTTTATCCATAAGCCAGCTTATAGGAACCAATGGTGAGAAACTGTGGTCGCAAGAAGCTGCTCTAGATAGGACACAGAAATATTCATCGCGGTGACTTGGACATGCATACTTCATCATGCAGCTTCTCTGATCGCTGCGCTCTGTGAGATCCCACGATGGATTAAAGTTGTCCACCATAATATCACTCGGTCAATTAGCGCTTGCGACGCTGTTCTTGTTAGGCATGGATGGACAACGCAAGGGCATATTCATGCTCACAAATTTGAGCGTATGTACTGATGCAGGTGAGTATGTATGAGGTACTGAAGTTGTCTCAGCAACCATAAGGTACAACCTTCGATTAGGGGTAGCAAGAGACATTTCCCAGATACTACTTGCACACAACGTATGGAAAGAATCGACAACTTAACCTAAGTTTCAGACTTCAGATAGACATCATTATTTATTTATACAATAATTTCAGTATAGAAGCATATCAAAACGGCAATCTCTTCAGATTCTTAGAATTATCTTTAGCTACCAAGTATGCAAATAATAATACTTTTCTAACTTGAAAACTATTATCTGAAAGTTAACTAAACTTGCAAAGTACCGATTGCTATCATGTTTTATTGGTGATTTTATAGGAATTGTCAAAGAAGAATCCAGGTATGTGAGAAATTTGTGATGATACAAAAAAATAAATGTTAATGGCAACACATAAGCATTTCGGTCATTCAGCTAGATATGGTCATTGTAGGGACTACAACGCAATGAGCTCGGCAACGCCATCTACCTGAAGTGCGACTACTATAAGAAGGTCGCCGCCTTTCTCGCCGAGGCAGGGCTCGCCAAGACGAACACCTTGCTATACGATCGGTCGAGCGGCGTAAGAAAAGCTATACATAATCAGAGCCTCTCATCAGAAACATGTCATGGTAAAACATGATGTGTCAGTCCTTCTCAGATCCATACAAAAACATATGTGGTAAAACAACATGGAACGCTGAGGAGAAGAGGGGTGGAGGTGCTCTTAGTTCTTGCGATGGATAGTTTGATCGGTTTTATCTCATACGACAAACAATAACATAATATCATTGTTTTATAGTATCATTGTTTTATAGCCCGTAGCAACGCACGGGCATTATGCTAGTATAGTATAATTACAACTTGGAGTACAAGCAATCTAGGACACCCTAGGTCGGTTCGGTCTGAGTCATAGACGGCAACCGTAACCGATCTTGTGTCGTACACGTATTGGTGTCTAACACCCGGGCTGGTTGTGTCGGCCGGTCGAAAAGGTTATCTCTTTCTTTTCACTTGTCCGATACGTAGCATCCGAAGGTAATACGTACAAATAGGGTTGTTTATCAGCAGGCATGGTCGACACCTGTTCATAATTACATGAAGAAAAGCTGTAGGTACTACCTGAATACTGTTAACACACACATACTCCGTCTGTTTTAAATTACTCTGCGCACACGCTTAAGTAGGTGGGCTAGTACTTTTTCATTTTTCATCCAAAAAATTCTTCGATTTTTGAAATAGATAGTATGGATTGTGTATGTATTCCAAAAATTTCATAAATTTTTTAAATGAAAAATGAGAGAGTAATAGCCCACTTAGATAAGCGTGTGTGCGGAGTAATTTGAAACAGAGGGAGTATGCGTGTAGAACTCACTACTCCCTCCTTTAAAAATAATACTACAGTGTATAAATTTAGTCAATTTTGGTAGCAAAACACTATGTAGCTGCGTGTGAAAGTGTCTCATTCAGTTAGGTTTTTTTTTTGCCAAAAAAGCCTTTAGACAGTATGTCATCTGAAACCAACCCTCACTAAGAACATCCTCAATTTTGTGAAAATTTCAGCTCATCTTCCTTCTGCATTCCTCAAAGGCGTGTCATGAGCAAAACACTCGATGCCGCCTCTAGGCCTCCAGTGTATCAAAGCTTGTATCGGAGAAAACTTGAAAAAAACCCTAGACTTTAGGGATTGCGGCCCGTTGATATCGCCCTTGACATATTCATTCTTTGCAAAAGAAAAGACTGGACGGTGGCCTACTCTCTTATAGTAGTTCATGGGTTGGCAAAACATTGCGTTTGTCCTCCTTGTAAACAAATGCAAGAATCAACGGTCCATCTCTTGTTTCAGTGAAGACATTCTTCTCGTGTATCACTTTGGCACACTTGGGAAGGCATGACAGATGTCAAAGATTCATGGTATGTTGTTACTCTCCACCCTGGCGCTCCTCGGAAAGGCGGGTGCCTCCATTTTCTCTCTATTCTCTTGGAAAACTTTAGAGTTTTCCGACATACATATATCTTCCCTTCCCGTGAGCTCTAATTGCGGGCAATAAGGACAAGACGACTTGGGTTTTGGCTCGTGACGAATGCTTGGGGAAATGTATCCCACAAGAGTATTTTGTCATGTGGGCATTTGTGTATTTTATTCTGTGTAGTGCGCATCCATGTTTCGCGCTATCTGATGGAGTTGGGCATATACCGCCCATGTAATAAGATTATATCCTTTCTACTCATATCTTAGTTAATGAAAAAAGGCCAAGCCAAAAGAAAAAGCTCGTTCCTAGTTATGGGAAATCAGAAGGCGGGAAATCCATTTCCAAAATCTGGTGAAACCCCTTGATGCTGCAAACCTTTCATATCAAGAGAGAGATCAATGAGGTTGCTGACAACCGTGTGCAAAAAGGCAAAACGATCACCACGAATCATTGCCTACTAGTTCTTGCAGGAAAACAGCTCACAACAACATTTCTTCCATGAGCTAGCTGCAGTCAATAAGATTCAGTAACATTTCTTTTTTGTATTTCTGTGTGTGTCATGAATTTGGTTATGCAAGTATTAGAGATTATAGACACGGATCTTGTGAACATCCACGGATTTTTTTTTGAATTTTTTTGAAACATAAAATTTGAGTTTTGAAAATTGGGAGCATGGTGGAACCTAATGGGTGGGAGCACTAGATATTTCCTCACTGCTTCTAAGTTGAATGAAGATTAGGGTGCAATGCTTTGCACCTTCTCTGTGAGAAAACAAAACAAAACATGGCGGACCGTTAGAGGATCCGCGAGTGGGACTCACTGCTGTACTCCCATATTGACCCCTAAATTGGGGATGTCCTGGACCTTTAGCCTAGGGAGGCGACGCGATGACACGGAAACGTGGAGAAGGACAGACATACGGCCAGCTCGCTAGAACACAAACCTCCATGTCGACACTAACGTTCTTCCACACGATTCCAGTCAGACTGGCCACAGCGCAATAATTTGCGGGGCCGGGTCGGTGTCTCGACCCATGTCGCCAGACAGAAACTGAGCCACCCGCTACACCGCGTCCCTCTCGGACGGCACCGTGAAATTAAGTTGGGTGATTGTCTGATGTGTTTCCGTCTGAATGGGGATGACCGCTCGTTGCGTTGCTGCATCGGCAGCTAGCGGTTCAGCCTGCTAGCTGCTGCGCACCACGATTGGTGGGTGCACGTGTGGGTGATCGGGTGCGGCTCCTATAGATAAACTCATCTCGGCCATGTGCAGCTCGTCATGGCGGTTCCGGCCGGCGACGGCATCACCACAGGTTGTGATCGATCGATCGATCGACCGGATTAATATAAACTAATCACGCGCCAACACGCGTGCTACTTTGTGTGGAGGAACATGGATGCATGTCATCTGTGCTGGACCGGGGGTAACAACGACCCACCTATGTATGTCCCTAGCAAAGTGATGGCATAAAAAAATGCAGGACCTAGTACCAGGATACCTATGTTTTGGAAACATCTAAGTAGGTGAAAACTTTTCAAAACACCTAGTACCAAGAGATCCCTACTCCACCCCTCAAACCACTTTTTTGAGGTTTTTAAAGAAGAAAAAAGGATCTTATGTGAGCCCTCAAAATTAAAGGGCCCTTTTTTTTAACAGAAGAACCGATATATTATTAGGCAAAGAGAACAGCACAGCTCTTACAACAAGGATTAGCCTGCTAGCTGCTGCGCACCACGATTGGGTGCACGTGGGGGTGATGGAGTGCACCTACGGCGAGGTGATGAATCAATATCCTGGCAAGATAAAATCTGAACCGATTAGTAGATTGAATCTCGGACACTGCAGTTCCGGCCGGCGTCCCCGTCTCGACAAGTTGTGATCGATCCGGTTTAATAAACTAGTCACGCCCAACACGACGTGCTACTTTGTTTGGAGGAACATGTAGATGCGCATGTCTTGTGTGCTGAACCGGGGCTGCATCGAGATAGCAACGATCGACCTACTCCCTCCTCGAAACACGCTCGCGCCCCACTATATTACTTTTTGCGACATTTCACCGATCTATTAATAATCATCAACAGCAGTACAAGGAGCTTTAAAAGTAATAAAAATTACAAAAAGATCATTGGACTACATATACTAGCACGAGCCAAAGACACGCCATCGTCCTCACCCCTCCATCACCGGAGCCGGGCAAAGCTTGTCGCATGACCGGTCCTGAGATTTCGAGGCCCAGAGCGAAATTAAAATTTTGGGCCCCTTATTATAATTTTTTATCTTATTATAATTTTTATGGATATATGAGATGACGAAAAGTAAATTGTTTAAGTATACTTCCTAAGTATAATATTCATATAAAAATAACAATGTTTATATGATACCTTAAAATTTCCTTCAAAAATTTCTAGAAGCAAAATCCGTGACGATGGAATGAATATCAATCTCGTCCACTAACTTCTTCCCGATGCATAGAGTCACCAAACCATTTCACCTCTCCTGAGACATTATAGATCTCAAGTAGTTTTTTAATAATTTCAACTTTGAAAAGCTTCTTTCAGCTGATGCAACATGCACGGGCATAGTAAATAAGATCCGATAAGCGATACAAATATTAGGATAACAATCTGTTTCCCGGACAAACTCAAAAAGCTCCATAGCAGACATTGATGTATTTGGCAAAGTGAATTTTATAACACTTAACTCAGAAATAAGTGTATTTAACTCAACATCACATATATCAGGTTTACCATTTGTACCAGGCCGAGTAAAAGATTTTGCAAATGTAGTGCAATGTTCTTTCAATTGAGAACCATCCAATGCTTTCAAGGATGTCGAACTTATTAAAAAACCAAATATACTTTTGAATGTGAATGATTGGAGTTCTTCAAATCTACGCTAAGAATTCTAATTAGAATTAAGATTTAAGAACTAAGAATTAGGGCGTAACCAGCAAAGACATGGGCGGGAGCGGACCACTAGACCTGGCGTCGATCATCGAGGGCCTCGAGGCTCCCCGCTCCCGTATCCCGATCCGATATTCCGATCCAGTGGAGGCGACAGGACTCGGGCAGGAGCGTAGGATCAATTGTTGGTTCTGTTTGCCTGGGAGGAAGCAAAGCGACCGATGCCGTCTAGGACTAGGAGTCGAGCGGTTGGCCTCCGCCTCGGCCTCGCCCTGTACCCTATCAATCGCCTCAGCTCAGAGTCTACGACAGCGAAAAAAGGCCCAATTAATCCACCAGCCCAATAAAAAAATCTTTTTTACGATGTATACTAGGCCTGCCTATATAACATATTTCTAGGAGGGCTCCTATTTTTTTTGGGCCCGGGGCGGCTGCCCCGCAGGTCCCCCAAGGGCCGGCCCTTATCGTAGTTGAGCTTGTTGTAGTATACATACGGGAAGTCGTCATGCTAAGGTCCCATAAGACCAGCACACGAGAGCAGCAACCATCGCCGAAGATGACAACCATAGATCGGAAGAGACTGACTTCAAACCACACTGATGAATACTGAAAACGACCGGATCCCAAGAGATCCTCTGGATGCACAACTCCACGCGGCATCCGCCGGTGCTAGCTGCACCACCGGAGCGAGGATAGGACGGGGAGGATCTTATTCTAACTTCAGGATGTAGCGATCGCCTCATGATGTCTACGCACTTCTATTCTTGTAGACAGTTGTTGGGCCTCCAAGTGCAGAGGTTTGTAGAACAGCAGCAAGTTTTCCCTTAAGTGGATCACCTAAGGTTTATCGAACTTAGGGAGGAAGTGGTCAAAGGTATCTCCTCTCAAACAACCCTGCAATCAAGATACCCAACACACCCAATACACTTGTCACGTGTATAAGTGCACTAGTTTGGCGAAGAGATAGTGAAATACAAGTGGTATGGATAATTACAAGTGGTAACGGTGCTAGAAAATAGCTTGATGGCGTGTGGTTTATGTGGAAAAAGACTAAAGGAAAACTGAAATAAAGATGGAAGCAAGCAAACATGTAACAGATCTAATTGCAAACGATGTTTCAATGCTTAGAAACAAGGCCTAGGGATCATACATTCACTAGTGAACACTCTCATATAAATATATTCTTCTTTATGATACTACGCTGAACTACTCTTCGGTTAGACACTCTAATCCATGGTAGGGCTATAACAGCACACCTCAAAGTTCATCTTTACCATCTAGATAACCCCACACTATCACCTTGAGTACTAGATGGTTCCAACAAACACCAAAATTTCATAAAGACATCTAACTCCAAATATAACTCATAACAAGTATTTGTAATCTCTAGCCTAAGCGCCACCATGGCGTGCACACTGTCAACTTCACACACATGGGGAGAGTAGAGATCTATTAAAGCACTTGAGTAGAAAGGTAGATCTATAGATTACAAGCTCATGATCTCAATAAGATCCCGCGTAGAGAGAGAGAGATGAACACATAGCTACCGGTAAAACCCTTAGCCTCGAGAGGGAACTACTCCCTCCTCATCATGGGAATCAGCAATGGTGATGGAGATGGTGGTGGAGATCGATGGAGATGGCTCCGGGGGCACTTCCCCGTCCCGGCAGGGTGTCGGAACAGAGACTTTCTGTCCCCCGAATCTCCCCTTCGGTGGCGGTGGTGCTGCGGGACTTTTCGTGGCTGGAGGCTTGACGATTTAGGGTTTTTGCATCGGGAGGCATCTTATAGGCGAAGAGGCAAGATCGGTGGGCAGCCAGGGGGCCCACACCACCTGGTGGCGCAGCCAGGGCTAACCCGCGCCACCATATGGTGTGGCCACCCTGTGGCCCCTCTCTGTCTCGTCTTATGGCTCCGTGAGTCTTCCGGTAAAATATCAACTTTGGTTTTTGTCTGGTCCAATTTCAAGAATATTGATTTTATGACTTTTCTAGAACCAAAAATAGCAGAAAACAGACAACTGGTACTGTGGCATCTTGTTAATAGGTTAGTCCCAGAAAGTGTATAAGAATACTCCAAAGTGTGGACAAAACATAAGAAAGTAGATAAAAACCAAGCATGGAACATCAAAAATTATAGATACGTTTGCAACGTATCAACATTTCCAAGCTTAAATCCTGCTCATCCTCGAGTAGGTAAGTGATAAAAAGAAAGAATAATTTTTGAGGTGACATGCACCATCATAAACTTGATCAAAGTATTTGTAAAACATTCATAGCTGGGATCATAGTACTTCAATCAAAACATGAAAGATAAAGTTCTAGCAATAAGACAAAGCAACTCAATATGTTTTTATCATGTCTTTTCATGACATTAAAAGGCACAAACAAAAGATTCATGAATAACAATGCTTT
Source organism: Avena sativa (assembly GCA_916181665.1). Lineage (NCBI taxonomy): Eukaryota > Viridiplantae > Streptophyta > Magnoliopsida > Poales > Poaceae > Avena > Avena sativa. Next base: position 447,520,593 of record OV702295.1, on the reverse strand, counting down.
GCAAGACGTTTATTTGTTTCACATGAAGAAAGCATAGCATAGTGGCATTCAGCTTGTCCCTCATAGAGTAGCAAACATAAATGCATAGGACACCCTCAAAGTTCATAAGAGTGACTAGATACAAATAGTTTAAAACAAGCAATATCAAAGCTATGCATCAATCAACAAGTCTTGGGACAATGCACATAGAACTAGGAATGGACACTATGCTCTCAAAGTAGGTGCATAAAGATAGAAGGTATAGACTCAATATAAAAATAAAAGAAAGGCCTTCATAGAAGGAAGTAGGGATTCAAGTTTCATAAAGAGGTTCCAAAAAGTATGATACTTATTAGTTTTCAGCTCTCATTACCCCTATCATAAGCATCTTGAAGTTATTAAAGTTAAAGTGAACAAACTATGGTGTATATGCTTGACGAAGTATAAGTTGGAAATCTCATGTCCCTTGAATACGAGGGTCGCTCCTCATGCTACTCAAGTTTAGTCAACGGTAAGTTCTTGTCATCATAAGTACATGAGTATCATAGAGAACCGCCAACGGGGTACCCCTTGCCCGATGATACGGAAGAATCCCCATATCAAAATGACAAGGCAAGCAGACAACAAGGATCTTAGCAATCTTCTTATTTACCATGGGAATATGGTGCTTTTTTCTCTCTTTCCTCTTTTCTCATATTTTTTCTTTTTCTCTTTTCTTTTTCTCAATACCTAACTTTTTTTATAAGAAGAATGCTTTATAGACAACTCATTATGGTTACGCTGCAGGTTTCCACCATGACAGCATGGATTAGACCAGCGGCCCAGGCGTTTCTCTAACACACATACATAACTCCATGGACTTACAAGCTTCCCCTTTCATTTCACACCGACGACATCCATAGAAAAAAGAGCATGATATCAACTAGGTACAAAGAACAAGTGCAATGTTGAAAGCGTTCCCCATGACAGCATGGTTCTGCTAATTCCCAACAAATAAGTGCAAGAATATACAACATAGACGACATAATGGTTCAAGTTTATTAAGGGCAAGAAAAGTAAAGTGTGCCATCAAGTTCGTGAGAGCTTTAATCACTAGTTTTCTCATAACAAGTTTAATTTGAAAGGTAGATAAAAACATGAATATACTTGGAATAACATATGCTAATAGATAGGTATGGTGGACTCTTTGGAATAACTTGGTTTTAGGAGTTGGATGCATGAGTGGAACTCATACTTGGTTACGGAGGCTAGCAAAAGACTGGGAGCGACCAACTAAGAGAGCAATAATGGCCATAATCATACAGAGCGACAAAACATTATTAATCAAAGCATAAAGTGATACTACAAGTTGAAAACTAAAGGATCATCAAGGCTATGGTGACTTGGGATAGTCATAACATGGTGTGAGCATGCGCCAAGTCAACCCAAATAAAGCATCAAAGGAGAACACCACAATACTATGCTTTAATATGCTAAAACAACGCATGATCTTTCCAAGACACATTAAGCAATCTCAATTGTTTATAACAAGTCATGCTACAACAAAGAATACTAAGCATAAAGCGAAAACAATATCTAGCATGGCATGACAAAGCGTAGGCCACAGTCAAAAACAAGCTCTCTTTACCACTTAAGTATGAACTTTTCCTACTCTTTTCCAATCCAAACCAAACTATTTGAAAACCAATGCATGAAAGAGGGGGTCCAACCAATTTATTCAGCAAATTAAGAAAACCAAGAAAACGAAAAACCAAAACAAAAACGAAAAAGAAGACGCTCCAAGAACAACACAACTGTGCATGAAACAATAAAAATGAAGCGTTTGGAAGAAACCTGAGATTTTTATTGATGAAGAAGGGGATACCTTGGGAATCCCCAAGCTTTGACGCTTGTACTTCTTGGATATTTCTTGGGGTGACACGCGTGGCATCCCCAAGCTTGAGCTTTAGTCCATCCTTCATCTCATTACTCATTCCTTCCATACACCTGAAATTTTTCCTTCATACAAAACTTCACACAATCTTTATTAGCAACATTAGTGCACTCAAGATAATTAGTCTTTGGGCCCTTTCATCCAGCTCTTCAGCAGTAAGTTCTGCGGCTGTAGGAATATGTGTGGTTAATGCAACATCAATGAGTTTACGTGCACCTTCAATGATCACGTGTCCGTCCACCGACTCTTCTTTGGGCTCGTCTGGGATAAGTGCTCCATCCGAGTCTTCCTCGTATTCCTCGGCCATTACCTCCTCTACCGGAGGGTATTTCGCCGGGGTCTTGTTTTTCTTGTTCTTCTTCTTTGCCTTCTTGGCAGCACCAGTTGCAAAGATGGCTTTGGGCCCGTTTCCCGGAGTCAAACTTTGATCGGTACTTTCGGCCATTTGGTTCTCGGGATTATCTCCGAGATCCATGTTATCTTGTGATTTGGGAGAGCTTTCTCCGGATCCTTCGTCCATGTCTTCTCCTTCTGCAGCAGCTGTGGAATTAACCTCCTCTTCATATTCCACGGAGAACTTCCAGAAATCTGCCGACGTCATGGAGTCATCCAAAGATGCCGGTAGTTCGACGCTTGTTCCTATAGCCTCCGGCACAGAGTCGGTGTTGTCTCTAGCATCGGCGGAGCTGGATCCGGATTCCACATATCTGACAAAGTGTGATGCGTGCCTCCTGAGATAGTCGCGGCTCTCGCGATTGGCTTCCTCGAAACACCTGATGGTCTCGAGAATATCGTCCATGCTTGCGTCTTGCATCATCATGCGTCTTAGCGTGTATCTCAGGAAAGGCCGGTCTGTCCTGGCGTCATCAGAGCCGGAACCATCGTTTTTGCTATGCTCCTCCTGGATTTTGACTTCGGCGGGTGGGTCGATCTGGGATTCGGTCTCTCTAGGGAGATCCACTCCGGATTCAACTTGGACCGCCAGGTCTGCTTCAGGCTCGAATTTCTCCACTATCTCCGTAACTGGTGCGGGCTGGGTGGGATTAGGTTTTTCTGCGATCCTAAACTCTGCCGCCTCCACAGACAAAGGGGACCCAGAAATTTCTTCTACCTCTATCATCACCGCTAGGGTGGGTGGGGCAGGTTCAGCGAAACCGATGTAAAGATCGATCTCGCCAAAAGACATGATGGTGTAGGTGGTCATGGTTTCCCTAGCCGGAATCCAAGTCTCGTCGAGAACGATGAGAGAGACATCGCTGGAGTAGAGGATGCGACCGACGGTGATAGTCTCGCCGATTCTGATTCTTGTAGATCCGAGCTCACTTGCCCCACAGTGGGCGCCAACTGTCATCGGATTGATGACAAGTACGCCATGAGGGGGTCCTCGAGGCGTGCAGAAGAGAGGGGTGTGATACGTAGGGTGTTCCGGGACGGTGATCACACAAGTTTACGCAGGTTCGAATCCGCCGGCTTTGGACGGATGCTACTCCTGCTAGCAATCCAGTAATACGGCAGAGCCGGAATATGGGTTACAAGGGGTTCGCCTGTGCGAGTTGAGATTGTAGACTATTGAGGTTTGCCCTAAAGGCTCTCCCTAGGACTGCTTATATAGATATCCGGCCTAGGGTTTATAGGAGAGATCTATCCGGCTACGACTAAGAGTCGGTTACAGAGTACATCTTGAACTACAAGTAACACTATGGGCCTATGTCGGTAAGTCTTCTGGGCCTTCCCGTAGCCGGACTGGACTCCGTCTCTTCTCCCTGACTAGGCCGCCTGTGAAGCAAAGCTCTAACCCGAAGTAGGCCACCCTGGTCAATGAGAAACTGTGAGGATACCTGGAAAGTATATCCCCAATATCAGGGAGGACTAGGAATTGAGGTTTTAGATCTGAAAAATAAATGTTTACTTAGCAAATGGTTATTTAAACTACTTAATGAGGATGGAATGTGGCAACAATTGTTACATAATAAATATCTACAAGGAAAAACTTTGTCCCGGGTGGAGGAAAAACCGATGGATTCTCCTTTTTGGAAAGGCCTCATGCGGGTTAAGGATTTGTTCTTTACAAATGGTTTTTTCAAAATAGGTGATGGAGAATCAGTATGGTTTTGGGAAGACATTTGGTTGGGTGATGTCTCATTAGCGCGTCAATATCCTTCATTATATAACATTGCACAAAGAAAAAATGTTCTTGTGGCAAATGTACTTGCTCAAACTCTGCTGAATATTGTTTTCAGAAGAAGTTTGACCGGAAATAAATGGAACAACTGGTTACATTTATGCCAAAGACTAATAAGGGTAAACTTAACAGATAATCCAGATCGTTTTGTTTGGAAATTAACTGAGTCAGGTACTTTTACTGTTAAATCGATGTATTTACATCTTATGAATGATCATACTAGATTTTTACATAAGTACCTTTGGAAGATAAAAATACCACTTAAAATTAAAATATTTATGTGGTTCTTTAATAATAAAGTATTATTGATAAAATATAATCTGGTTAAACGGAACTGGAATGGTTGTCAAAAATGTTCTTTTTGTGACTCATTGGAGTCCGTAGAGCACCTATTTATTTTATGCCCTTTTGCAAGAATTATTTGGCGTATGATATATTTCACATATAATACCTCCAACCAATATTAAGAATATATTCGGAAATTTGTTAAATGTTGTAGACAATCAGAATAAAGCTAGAATATGAATTGGAGTTTCTGATTTATGTTGGTCCGTTTGGAAGTATAAAAATAACTTAATCTTTAACAATCAAATGGGTACTACTTTTTTGCAAGTTATTCGGATGGCTACATACTGGATACAACTATGGTCATACCTTCTCCCAGCGAATCAGCGGGAGCCTATGGTGACTGGTGCAACCAATTGCTTACGGTTGCACAGGACTTCTATTTTCGGGCTACTGGATGGCGTCATACTAGTAGAATTCAAAATGGATAGATCCATCATGCTTCTACTTTTTCGATGGTTGATACATGTGTCAACCTTATCTGATCCATGAATGTAATACTTTGAATTCTTTAGAATAATTATGTACTATGCAATAAAATTGGCTATGTGCATCTCGTGATGCAGAGGCCTGGGCATTGTTCCCCATTTCAAAAAAAAAACTAGCAATGTTGGTTGAACTATGAGGTCTCGTGAACATTGGTTGTGTTTTGAGATTTGAGACCTCGTAGATTGGCTCTAGAGCAGTGAAATTAATTTGAGCGTTTGTCTTGTTTTTTTCTGTCACTACACTATGAGTATCTCCGAGTCCAAAATAAGTGTCTTAATTTTTTGGCAAAATTTTGAATTAAAATTTGACAAATAAACTAGAAGTGTGACTTAAATCCCACTTGATATCTTACATGTATTCATACATATTTCAGTATATATATATAATATATACCCGGGTGTAACTACACCCACGTCTTATATACTATCTTACGGCAGTATTTGTAATACTTTATCTGTTTGAGTATGTTCATATACTATATCTAAGATACTTACAAGCAAGTTAGGTGAAAAAATTGTAAGTGCACTCATAGTTTGAACTATATATGTAAAATACCGTCATATTTGTACGTACAAAAAAAGTATGTGAATAAAAATTACATACTACCAAAAAAATAGTATATATACTGCTCAAATATTTTTATATACTTCATACTACGCGTACATACCTTCCGGTATGGTAGATACTGCCTATATAGTGTGAAACACGTGTGGGTGTAGTTACACCCGGGTGTAGTATGAATATGGCCTATATCGGGTGTTGTATGAATATGTCCTATATATATATATATATATATATATATATATATATATATATATATATATATATATGCTCGTGCGAATCTAGAATCTTGACAAAGTTGACACACCTTTTTTTAAACAAATGTAGTATCACGGAGTACTGTAGTATATACCAGCCGTCCGAATGGCGACGACCGATCTCTGCATCGCAGCTAGCTAGTCCACAGAATGCTCGTCTCTAGCGGTTGCTCGAAGCCTCGAACCTCATGACACCTGTGCCTATGCGGTACGTCAGTACGTGTTGGTAGCTGCTGCACCACGATGTGCACGTGGGTCGTCGGGTGCACGTACCGAATGAGAGCCGGTGAAGTGCATGAGTCAACGGTATCTTCGCTGATTCGAATCGGTCGTATGGTCGTGCTCGGTAGTTCCGGCCGGCTCGTCTCGACACGTTATATATGAATGAATGGATCGGGATTAACAAGGTTTTACTGGCAAAAAAAAAAGAATTCTGGCGCGCGTAACACGCGTACGACGTAGCCATATGCTAACCTAGCGTGTTTAGCCTATGATTGATCATAAAGAATAATAATTTTATCCACGGACTTAGATATCTACGGATATCCGATCACGTGGGCAAGGATATGAAGGATTTCGTGGGGCGGAACCTCATGGGGTGGGCATGCAAAGATGTTTTTGCTATCTGGATATCTAATTTTTATCAGTGATACATGAGACCCATATCTCAAAGACACGATTTGTTTTGCCTATAAGATATGTCAGACTCATTTATATGTCCAACCTCTCCTTAGTGGGCAACCTAGAGTGAGACTGATGAATATGGCTTCGGTCTACCACCCAAAACCCGTCCTATTGCCATCCTTAATTGATCAGGATCAACAAACTAATAACGCGGCTTGACATGTGGATGCATATATGCCTCCTATGCTGGACGGGTCCCAGCCCACCAAAAGTGTTGACCATCGAGATAATGATAGAGACGATGGATTTAGCCAAGCATGTTCTAGCAAGAGGTGGAATCTGAACATGTTCATATTACTATCTCTCATATCAACGTGGGCCGGCCGTGTGCCATCGGAATACGTACATCATGGACGTTCATCGTAGAGTAGTGCCGCCCCTATGGTTAAACATAGGAGACTACTGAGCGTCCCCCGGTGATCAAATCTCTAGATCCCCCCGGATCCCCAGCCGTTTGATCAAGTGGCTCTTGACCATCTGATTTGCTCTTTGTCTATCCCTGTCGTACTTCTTTTGCTACTCCAGGAAAAAATGTCTGTACGAGCGAATCAACACCGATAGCTCAGCACATAACCTGTACAGACAGTTCCCGCACCGACCGAGCCCCACAGCTGCCACCGCTAAGCTCAAGCGCCGGCTCACAGACTCGCCGGCCATGGCCGGCAGCACTCTCGTCCGCTGCTCGTACCACTTCTAACCAAGGCTACCAACATTTCTGACTGCCGCACTCGACCAGAGAAAATCCATGATCGGCTTTGCAGCACCAAACTGTCGACGCTTCACGCTTGCGCGCTGGCGCCGCTAGCTCGAAGCACAGAGCACTGATGCCTCGGCTCCCTAGCACCCTGCTCCCCCGCTGGCAGCACATGTGGTGGCCCTTTGAAGTACTGACGCAGATGCTGCAAAAGGCGAGACATCACTGCTATAGAGCGCCAACGCCGATGCTACAAGGTTGCTACAGAGAGCCCTGACACCGATGCTACAAGGGCGAGTCGTGGATGATATAAGGGTGAGAGGTCGTTGCTACAAAGAGAAACGCACTTCTAAAACGTGCATGGGACATCCCGTGCATGCATGTACCATTCATTTTGATAGATTTGCTTTGAGATTAGGACTTCTGTATACACAAGGTACCCCACACACACTCTCTCTCATCTGACACCTCACGGTCTCTAAGACTAAATTTGAAAGAGCTGTATATGTGAGGATAATTATCAAAATAATAATTGGTTTGGACCTGTATTTTTATTTCGGCAAGATCTTTTAAACAAGCCAAAATTTTGTAAAATTTAAAACCATGAATTCCAAAACATAATGAAACGTTTTGTTTGTCAATGGAAATAAACGAAACTTGTTTAATTTATTTTTCATCAATATATTTCATGGTTTGAACTCTAAGTCAATTGCCAATTATTTTTCCAACTCTGTTGAACCAATTTTGAAACTTGATGAAACAAATTGTTTAAAAATATATTATCGTGAGGCTTCATCGTGTTTTTCAAAGTTACACTATGTTTCAAAAGTCGATTTTCAAATTTTGTTAAAATATATTCAATATTGGTATTGTTTGGAAGCCCTCTTTGCAAGAAACCCAAATGTTGAAACGGTTTTTAAATCAAACATCTGGTTTAAAATCTATAATAGTTCTAAATTGTGAGAGGAAATGGAGGAGCCTCACACAACATCCGACTAAAAGCCACAAAGTATGGGGGAAAGAGGGGTGGGCCATGCACGCTATGTCCCGTGCATGGTAGAAAGTCCCCTCTGTTGCTACAAAAGCCCCGACGCCGATGCTACAAGGGCGAGTCGTGGAAGCTACAAGGGTGAGAGGCCATTGCTACAGAGATCCCCGACGCCGATGCTACAAGGGCGAGTCGTAGAAGCTTCAAGAGCGAGTGGCCGTTGCTACAGAGCTCCGAGGTTGATGCTACAAGGGCGAGTCGCCGATGCTACATGGGCGAGACCTTGTTGCTACCAGAGCACCGACACTGATGCTACATGGGTGAGAGATGCCACTTCTACAAAGGATGCTACAAGAGCGAGACGTAGTTGCTACAGAGAGCCGACGTCGATGCTAGAGAACATTGTCGCCGGTGCTACATAGTGATGACCTCGATGCTACAAGGGCGAGAGACCTTGTTGCTACGAGCACCGACACCGATGCTACATGGGCGATACGCCATTGCTACAAAGCTCTGAAGCCGATGCTACAAGGCCGATACGACGTTGCTGCAAGGCCCTGTAGCACGCTGATGCTGCAAGGCCAAGATGCGGATGCGCTATTGCTTCAAGATGGCGTGCGGTGGTCCAAGCCATGCCACGGATGTTGCCAAGTCGGTGATCGAGAGAAGGGAGGAGATTTTGGGCGGTGCTGCATCTTGGGATGGCGTCATCACCATGGCAGACAATGGTGGCGCAGTCTCCTCCAGGAGGAAGACGAGGCGAACTAGAATTGAGGACGACAACATATGGAAAATAAGAAAAAATGTGAGAGAAGGGAGTAGTGGGCCAGCATGCCACGGTTTCCCGGCACGTGGAGGGTGCACGAGGCGGGGGATCGGGGGACTGGAATCCCCGGATGATTAGTATCATTATCCTTAAACATATCATACATCAAAGTGTGCACACCGTCTAAAATTGTTCACCCATATCACGAAACTAGAGTATGATTTCTTTCTCGAATTTGCTTCTGCAGTTTGTAAGCTGGAGTCATGTCAGCGTGTATACTACATGTAGTAATATGCATATAATGGTGTTTATAGGAGGGTCCAGTTGTTTACTTCTATTCTTGTCTTCCCTAAATTATAGGGAGCGAACATGAGATATTTAGTCCCCCAAATTATAAGAAGCAAACACGAAAATTTTAGTTCCTCGGAGCAAACTCATGGGCAGTCATTGGGTCTTTTAGTATATGGTGGATGAATACTCCTATTTTTTCTAACTGCCACATGACAAATTGTTAGAGCCAATGTTTCCGTGACAACTTTGTTGAGATCGTGCTGCCGCACACTAAGCGAACGTTCTCCGGCGAGCATTTCACAGCAGCTCGATCGACCTCTCCAAGGTATCAGGGTTCAGGATGTCGGACTCTTGGGTGTTAGCGTCCTCAGAAGTGCCAAGGGGCTCGTCTGACCCCATGACATACCTCCTGGTGGCAAGATCGTAGGAAAAGATGGTCTGCATCTGGACATAGTTCTGGATGGGCTTGTTGATGTACTCTGCGTCCTTAGGGTGCACCTACGAGTGTAAAAGAGTGTGTAACATATTCGCAGCCACGGGCGCGGCGCAGACAGAGCCAATACTATAACTCCAAGTGCACGTGTCTCGAGTTTACTCGGGCCTCGTTTGATTCATAGGATAGGAAAAATATAGGAAGATGAAAAAACATAGGATTGAGATGTTATGCCAACTTGAATTCTACGGGAAGAGAAATTCTGTTTGATGTAGCAAAGTAACTTTTCCATGAGGTCATTGTCTGATCTAATGTTTCTTTCCTATAGGAGTTTCACTACAAGATTCCTGTAGGATGTGTTCCTATGAATCAAACAATAAACATAAAAAAATTTCCATAGGATTCAAATCTTACACAATTCCTATGAATCAAACAAGCCCTTAACCATTTTGATCGTGATAACGTGTACCATAGCAGCGCGGATTTTGACCGGGCCTTATCTGGACCGTCCTCCAGGGAATATTCGTTCTGGCAGTAAGTTTCAAAAACCGTAATTAGTACCAGACAACATAGGAACTTATCAATCTTAAAAAAAAGGTGACAGTAGATAGAGCCTAGGCGCCATAACATCTGGAGATTCTTGTTTCCGGTACATTAGACTGGCGTAGTAGGTAGTATCAAATAGTAGCATGCATACGATAACAATGTTGATATTATCTCTATAATGCATAGTTCCATTTAGTACTTCATAATTTGAAAAATCTCAATGCAAAATTATGTACAAGATCATATTAGTTTTTCTAATTCTACGCGCTATAATATGGTATCTATCTATGATACCGTACCATCTCTGTATCATTAATTGTAGTGGATATCAATATTTTGCATGTATAAAATATAGATACTAGTTATGATACTCCTGGTATGTCTAGTCTTATCGCCACGGTAGTTTGGGTGCCATATGAAGGCTAGCATAGCTGGCCAAGGACAAAAGGTCCGGGATGATTACATTATTAGTCTTTTTTTGCGGGTAGTTCTTTATTGCTAGCCCCACATGCATCTTCCAAAATGGATTATGTCATAGGGATATTCGAGTCGTTGTATACATCTGTATATATAATGTATGCATGTGCATACTTACGTAAAGAAGAAGCCAATGTAGCGTGTACTTCTTGTTCAAGGACTTTTATAAGTGCTCACTTGGCCTGAATAGACCGGGCCCGGCTTTGTTTGCCACTTATTAAACATTTTTCTTGCCAGCACATAGTTGTAGCAAGTTCACACACCCCTTCAAGCCGATGGAAACAGATAGCGATCCAGAGCAATTCCGTCTAGTTTCAAACATAGAGAACAGCCTAGTTGGCTATCTCACTCATTAGATTGACCCTTCGCAATCACTATTGCACTTGACCTTGAGTTATAACCCAATGGAGGTGGACATCATCAACCCCGGTAAATTCCGGTGACCACTTTTTACCCGAGCATATCCCCCAGTCTAAGAAAACTCTTATACACAGTGTACAGTTGTGAGAAAGAGTTATCTATACACATGATAAGGTTATAATTCAGAGCAATTCAGTTTTAAAGCATATAGTTTGAGAGGGGTGTAGTTAACAAGGATGCAACCGAGAGTGGTCCAGTCGAGATGTTTCACACTTTGATTGCATGGCGTGTCTCAACTTCTTCTCACGTACGTGTACCGATTGCATCGCTTTCGACCTGAAAAGTACTAATAGTTGCTTGTTAAGAAACTGGTAAAAAGTTATGCTCAAAGTTGCTCCTTTACTAATTTAGATAGTTACATACCACTAACCTAATGGTGAATTGGACGTTAGCGTTAGGGCCGTCGCGTAGAAAATTGCCACGGAAATCAGGCCGTGAACCCGGCAATTTTGCCATGTGGCAACCTTTCTGGCTGACAATTTCAAGGAGTTGCCACTAAAAAAACGGACGGCTACAAATTCGTCGCACCATAGAGCCAGATTCCTCACGTCCGCTCCATAAAGAACTCGTTTACATTTGAGCATTATTAGGTCCCTTTTGAGTTAATTTCTAGCGAAAAGAAAGTACAGAGATGCCCTAATATTAGCCGCTCGTTTTGGTGGCCACGTAGGATCTGCCGGTCTGGTCAAGGAGTATGTCTCCGAGAGTGATACGCCTTTACTGCATAGTCACGAGTCATCTGCTGTGGCCTGTGCCTTCGATGGAGACGCGTACGTAGCTCTGTCGGTAAGGCCAGGTGAAGTTGAAATGGTTATCTCTTTCTTTTCACTTATCCGATACGTAGCATCCAAAGGTAAGTTTATCAGCAGGCATGGTCGACACCTGTTCATGTTCATAATTGCTAGGAAGAAAAAGTTGTACTACCTGAATACCGTTAACACACCCATATGTGTGTAGAGATCACTACTTAGTCAATTTTGGTAGCAGAACAGTTATGGTAGCTGCGGGTGAAAGTGTCTCATTCAGTTAGTAGTTTTTTTTTGTTTGCAAAAAAGCCTTTAGACAGCATGTCATCTGAAACCAACCCTCCTTAATTTTGTGAAAAAATCAGCTCATCTTCCTTCTGCGTTCCTCAAACGCGCGTCATGAGCAAAACTCGATGCGCCTCCTGGTCTCCACTGTAGCAAAGCTTGTATCGGAGAAAACTTTAAAAAAAACCTAGGTTTAGGGATTGCGGCCGACATCGCCCTTGACATATTCATTATTTGCAACAAAAAAACAAGATTGTACGATGACCTACTCTCTTAGGCTAGTCATAGTGGGAGTACTTGGATAGTAACATAATCCTAAATGTATTGCCAACTAAAAATACATGTAGTACCAACTAAGCATTTAGATGACATGACATACAATTAAATGATAGAGCTTTGTGGTAACTAACTATGTTACCATAACATCACATATTTCAAGACAAAATGAGTCTATATTATAATAAATGAGACTTTACATAATAGTACACATACTGCCTCCGTCTCAAAATAGATGTCTCAGTTTTTCTTAAATTTGGATGAATCTAGACACTGTTTAGTACTCCCTCCGACCCATATTAGTTGATTTGGATTTGTCTAGGTTCGGATGTATCTAGACATGTTTTAGTGCTACATACATCCGAATCTAGACAAATCCACGTCAACTAATATGGGTCGGAGGGAGTATATAGATTCATCCAATTTTTTACAAATGTAAGACATCTATTTTGAGACGGAGGAAGTATGTTATTTTTCACTGTGGAGGTATTAACTTAGACTACTAACATATACATGTTACTACTCTAAGTTACTCTCCACTATGACCAGCCTTACAATAGCTCATGGGTTGGCAAAACATTGGGTTAGCCCTCTTCGTAAACAATTGCATGAATCGACAGTCCATCTCTTGTTTAGTGCAGACATTCTTCTCGTGTATCTCTCTTTCGCTTGGCTCCCCCTGCGTGTATCTCTCTTTCGCTCTGCTCCCCCGCGAATCTTGTCGAGCCCTTGGGAAGGCATGCCAAATATCAAAGATTGCTGGTATGTTATCACTCTCCATCCTGGGACTCACTGCCGTACTCGGTACTCCCATCTTGACCCCTAAATTGGGGATGCCCTGTAATAAAACATGGAAACGTGGAGCAGGACATACATACGGCCAGCTCGCTAGAGCACAAACCTCCATGTCGATACTAACGTACGTTCCACACGATTCCAGTCAGATTCGTCAACTCGGCTCAATAATTTGCGGGACCTGGTCGGTGTCTCTCGACCCATGTCGCCAGACAGCAACCCGCTACACCGCGTCCCTCTCGGGCGGCACGATGCAATTTAAGTTGAGGGCCCAAATCAGGATCGCATCGTCCAATATCAGTCATCTGGCTGAACCATATCAACCGGGACCGGAAAAAAAAGGGTCCCCCGCAGGCAACGGGACGAGCATATCGGAGCCGTCTTCCCCCAGCCCCTCCCCTCTCCTCCTTTCCTGCCGCCAGAAAAAGCCTGTGCGGTGCCGGCGGCGGCGGGTCTCCTTTGCCCCAGCGACGGTAGTGGATGCGGGGTTCTCCTGCTGGCGGTGGCACACCTTTTTGTGGAAATTCTTTATTGTTTCTCTTTGAGCATAAAAAAAATTGCTATATTAATATAGTTGGACGAAAGACTGATTCTACGGGGCGTTTCGGTTACTGTAACAGTACTTGTATCCGTGGCCGGCCCGGCCGTCTGAACGGCGAGGACCGCTCGTTGCGGTTGTTGCATCTATCGCTGCTTGTTCGTGCTGCTAGCTGCTGCACCACGATTGGGTGCACGTGTGGTGTGGGTGATGGAGTGCACCTGCGGGATTAATGCCGGTGATGAGAATCAATATCCTGGATAAGTGGATATGTGGATAGATATAGATAAATCTGAACCGGTCGATACGATTGAATCTCGGCCATGTGCCTGCTCGTCAGGTCATGGTGGTTCCGGCCGGCGTCCGCGTCACCACAGGTTGTGATCGATCGATCCGGTCCAACACGCGTGCTGCTTTGTGTGGAGGAACATGATGCATGTCTTCTCTGCTGGAACGTACCGGCATAGTTTTAAAAACCGGACCGGCGAGTGAACCGGTGAGACGACTGGTTCACTGGTTTGCTGGTCAGACCGTCGCTTCATTCGGTTCGATGACGATAAAAATCATTTTCTTTCATCAAAATTTAAGCGAATTTTAGAACAAAATGATAATAAAAGGTATATATAATGTATATTTAATATGTAATCAAAAAACATGGTGTGTACAAGTGGTATTGGGTTTTACGTTTTGCTATTTATTACTAGCATAAGGTTTACGAGTTCGATTCCTGTAGTAAACATCTTTTTTCTCCTTTTTTGCTGTTTGGCCCGATGTTTCTTAAAAACCGATGAGTTTATCAGTTTAAATTTTTCTAGTTAAACCATCGAACCGGTCCGATTTTGCGTACCGGGACCCCTCTTCTCCACAGGGTGCATAGACGTACGTATGCCCTAGGCTCCTAGCAAGTGGACGCATCTAAAGCAGGTTGTACTAATCACAGAGAAATTACTCAGTTCAAATTATGCTGCTTAGATTGCACACTTGCCGAGATTTTCTTAGTGTGTACAAATACAGTACATGCGATCGCCGTTCGGTTGGTCAGGGTCTTCTCCATCTCGGCCGTCCAGTGGTCCCTCACCTCCTGGCCATCCACCTCCGTCGCCGTTGCCGCCCTCGCTGCCAAGACGGCCACCATCACCAGAGCTCTGCTGGGACCGAGGCCCTGCTCCCCCGCCCCCTCCTCCGCCACCACCTGATCCACCTCCTTCCCCTCCTCGTCGTCGTCCTCCACCTTCGTCTCGTCCCCGTCGACGAGAGCCCACGCGCTCGCCACCTCTGCGGCCGTAGCCACTCGCAGCTCCTCCGTTGCTGCTTCGGCGGCATGCTTCGCCGATGACGAAGCTCGCAGACGGCCACCTTGGCCACCTCCTCCAGCGTGGTCATGGCTGCCTCGTGGTGGATCTCATGGAGGGCTGCTGATGCGGCCTCCTTGGCCATCGTCCCTACCGCCTTCTTGGCGGCGACGTGGTGAACCTCACGCATCGCCCATTAGGCCGCCACCTGTGCGGCCACCTCCAGCGCCGCCTCGGCCACACGACCTTCCTCTTCAAAGGCCACCACCTCCGCCTCGACCATGCGCTAGGACATCAACGTGGCTTGGATGTCGATAACGTCGATGTCGGTGTCCTGGAAGCAGGTGCGGCATAGCTCCCTGATCTTGGTCCAGTTGGCGATCTTGCGGCGAGGCATGACTGTGGTAGGCGTTTTTCCGACGGTGGTTGCTTTTGCTTGGGCTCGTTGTCTCAGCCGCGCCGCGCGGCCGTCTTTTATAGACTGCGGCGAAGGCAGGAAACGGCCGGGAAGGCGCCACGCGGGAAACAGAAAGATACAATGGCGGGAAACACCGGCCGCGCGGAAAGCCACCAGCGCTGATAGCCGACGTCGCGTCGCCATTAACGTCCCATCGCCGAGGGTGTCAAGCGGTAACAACGGGGGAGACGGACAGATAAGTCAGACCGCTGCGCGCGGCTGGCTGGAGAGACCGGACTGCGACCCCAAAACAACCGTGGCCCAACCCAAATGGACAGAAACAGACTGTTTCGGTCGCCCATTTTAGTTGGCCCGGTGAAGATGCCCTAATAAGCTAGTCACGCCCAACACACGCGTGCTGCTCTGTGTGGAGGAACATGTTGATGCATGTCTTCTTTGCTGGCCCGGGGCCCCCTCTTCTCTCTCCTGGGGTGCATCGATATAAGAACGATCGACGTATGTATGTCCTAGGCTCCTAGCAAGTGGAGGCAAAGCAGGACCTAGTAATCACAGAGAAATTACTCACTTAAAATTATGCTGCTTAGATTGCACACTTGCCGAGATATTTTTAGTGTACACGTACAGTACTCTCTCCGTTCACGGATAGATCGCGTTCTGGATTTAGTCAAAGTCAAACTTGGTACTAAATATTTAGAGAAAAAATCAACATTTATAGTATAAAACTATATAGTATTGAAATTTTCATAAAGTATATTTTCATATTATATGTATTTGCACTGATGGATATTAATAATTTTTACAATATTTTTGGTTAAACTTGATAAAGTATGACTTTGATTAAACCCAGAACGCGAAGTAAATAAAAACGGAGGGAGTACATGGGTGGTGGATACTATACTTCTTCTACTCGCTCGTCAAATTTGTGATGACTTTTATTTATTACTTGATTATTGATAAAAATGTGTGCACTACATACACTTGTCAAATTACATATTTTCATATCTGGGCGTGCATAAATAGTGGATCTACCAATTTAATTGAGGCCGATATGACTTGACAGCAGCCGCGCGCCCGAGACGTGGAGAACAACATACGCGGCTAGCTTATTAAGTCGATACGCCAACGTGTGGGCCAGGTAGGTTTGTGTGGTCGACGCATATGCACGTACACGACAGAACCCTCGATCTACACCGCGTCCCCATCGGCACGTCGAAACTAATTTGAGTCACTATACCAGTATATATACACCACTTACTGTAATAATAATTATATACGTGCCTTGCCAGCCGTCCGAATGGCGATGACCGCTCTCTGCATCCACAGACTTGCTTGTCACTGGCGGTGAGCTTTGAACCAGCTGACGCCTATGGCTACGCGGTACGTGTTGGTATGGTAGCTGCTGCAGCACGATGTGCACGTGGGTCATCCATCGGGTGCACCTACCGAATCAGAGCCGGTGAAGTGAGTCAACGCTCAACGGTGTCTTCCCTGATTCGAACCGGATGTCGATTGGTCCTATATATGGTCGTCCTCGGTAGTTCCGGCCGGCGTCCCATTATCAATCGCGCCTTATACAGTAGTAGTACTTATATATGAATGGATCGATTGGGATTATAACAAGCTAATGGCGCGCGCAACGGCGTAGCCATGTGCTGACCATCGAGACACAACGATAGAGACCAAGACGATGGACTTCTAGCCAGAGGTGGAATAATGTGAACATGTTCATATTACTATCTCTCGTACAAACGCCGTGCGCCATGCATGGGAATACGGGACGTCGTGAACGTTCGTCGCAGAATAGCCCCAACCACACGAGGAAAACGAGAGTACGATGATTTCCTGAGTGCCCCGTGATTAAACATAGCATACGTCAATGCGTACGAACTATCCGAAGCTGTCCACCCATATGTCACAAAACCAGACTATGATTTGATTTCCTCCTTGAATTGGCTTGTGCCCGATGTAAGGGCATCTCCACCACCGGCCCGACCCAAACGGCGACCGAAGGTCCGTTTCTACCGGCCAACCCAAATGGCTGACTGAATGTCCGTTTCTGTTTGTTTGGGTCGGTTCAGGTTGCTTTGGGGTCGCGCTCCGGCTAGCCGCATCCAGCGGCGCGATGCATCTGTCCGCGCTAGACCAACGGAGGCATGGCCGTTTTTTTTTCCCGAATTTCAAATTGAGACATTTCGCGCGTAAACTGCCAAAGTTCGTACTTAATTATACAAAATATTACATTCAAAACATGAAAAGAAAAAAATGGCCCTAGCCCTAGCCCTAGCTACTAATGATATCCTCGTCGCCGGCGGCATCCCCGAAGCTGCTGCCGGTGCACGTGCAGGAGGCATGGGCTGGTCGATCATCTGGCCTGGCCACGTCGGCCACGCATCCGTCTCAACCGGTGCAGGCGGAGCATACCATCCATGCGCCGGTGGAGTAGCCCACCCCCTTAGCGGCTGCGATGGGGACGGTGGCGGTGGCAGCGGCTGCCCCGCGTTCACCTGCGCCACCAGGCCAGTGAGCTGGACGGCCTCCTGGTAGCCGTCCCACATACGGTCCTCCTCCTTCGCGCTGGTCGCGATGGCCTGCTCGAGGAAGGCATCCTCATCCTAGCCCCACGCCATGACCTCCTAGTACTCCGGGGGCAGGTGCACGGCGGCGGACGAGGTCGACTCCTCCTCCTCCTCCTCTTTGACGATGATGTCGAGGCCATCGTCACCGAGGTTAGCGTCGGAGTGGTTGACGGCGCCGTCATCGTCGGACTCGGAGGCGGGCAAGTCGCAGGACCCCCACGGATCAAACTCGCCGCGGTAGGCGTTGCGACGCCGCGCCATGTGTTCCCATTCTAGGAACTCCTCCAGAACCTCTTGTTTTGGTAGGCGTTATCGTACCGGAAGGCCGACGGGAGCTTTCGGATGCGGCGGGCCATCTCCTCCTCCAGCGCCCTGCCATCCTTCGGCGCGGGCGGCACCGGCACCCACTCACGGTTGAGGTGCCAGCCCGTTGGGAGGGGGACATAGTGTTGAGCGATGCCCCTCCCTAGCCTCCACCGTCACTCGCATTCCACCACGCGGAAGTAGCGGCGATCGCGGCCGGGCACCTCCTCCTCCTAGCGTGCGGCGGGGAGGCCGACGAAGTCCTCCGGGCGAGGCGGTGGCGGCACGACCCCCCGGAGGAAGGCCGGCATGCCGCTCGAGCCGGACCCGCCCGCCTCGTGGTCATTCTTGCTTTTATTGAACCAGGACGGCTTCTTCATCGCTATCGGTGCGCAGGAGTGGCTGCGTCTGCGGTAGGTGCTGGAAGATGGCTATGGCGATGGCGATGGGAGTGCGGTACCGAGATTTATCCCACACAGTGTAATTGTCATGTGGGAATTCATGTATTTTGTTGTGTTTAGTGCGCACCCCCACGTTTCTCGCACGCTATCCGTTGGAGTTGGGCATATACCACGCATGCAAGATTATCTCCTTGATAGTACAGTACTATCTTATTTAATGAAAAAGGCCAAGCCTTCTGCCTCATTTTTCATAGGTCGATCCTACTGGCGGACCGTTAGAAGATCCGAGTGGAGTGGGACTTGGGGATTTCGCTGGTGACAAATGCTTGGGGAGAATTATCCCACAAAGAGTAATTTTCGTGTGGGTATTTGTGTAATTTGTTCTATTCTATATAGTGTGCGCCCATACATGTTTCACGCTATCGGATGGAGTTGGGCGTAGCTCATGTAAAATTATCTTTTCTTGGCGAATAAAATTACTAAGTATCTCTTTTGATCTACTCCTATCTTAGTTAATGGAAAAGGCCAATCCGGCCTCTTGCTTCATTTTTCAAGAGGTCGATCCTAAATGGCGGACGACACTGGTATACTCCCATGTTTTGACCCCTAAATTGGGGATATCCTGTACCTTTAACCTAGGGAGACGAGGCGATGACACGGAAACGTGGAGTGGAGGACATACATACGGCTAGCTCGCTAGAACACAAACCTCCAAGTCGACACCAACGTTCGCCACACAATTCCCGTCAGATTCGTCATCCCAATAATTTGTGGGGCCGGGTCGGTGTCTCGACTCTCGACCCATGTCGCCAGACAGGAACCCGCTACCCCGCGTCCCTCTCGGACGGCACGATGAAATTAAGCTGAGCGATTGTCCCGTGTGTCTCGGTCACTTGTATCCGTCTCCGGCCCGGCGTCTGCATCGCTTGTATCTGTCACTTGAGGTGCCAGCCCGTTGGGAGGGGGACGGTCTGCATCGCTTGTTCGCATCGAGTAGGACGCACAACACCGGCCGGCAAAAGAATTTAGGGACCAACATATTGGAATAGGTAATTTTTTTTTCCAAGGATACGTCCTGGGAGACGTATCGTTTTCATAGAAGAAGGGCCAAGAGGCCAAGTTTTACAATGTCCCGTGGTACAAACGCCACGGGTGCAAATCCACGCCGTCACGAAGACGGCACACACACATCCTACCCAACTACTCGCGGCACCTCCACCTATCTACCTCTCCTAGACAATCGCGGAAAAGCCGTGCAGTCCTCCAGAGGTCTGCCTCCGTGGTGATTCTATGGATGACCTCTCTGGGAGAAGGAGCGGCCCCTTCGAAGACCACGTCATTCCGGTGGCGCCAAAGCGTCCAGCAAACCAAAGCAATCCCTGTCCAGAGGTCGCGCTCGCGGCCCTTGCCGCCTCGCCTATCTTGGAGCCAATCAACAAACTTGGAATCATGTTCCGGCATCCAGTGTCTCTTGTCCCACCAGCCCAGGCAGGCTGCCCAAACCTCGCGGGCCAGGACACAACCCATGAAAAGATGATCGATGGTCTCTCCACACTGTTCACAGAAGGGGCAGGCCGCCGGATGTTGGAGGCCACGCCGGCTGAGCCGATCGACGGTCCAGCACCTGTTCCTCACGGCTAACCAAAGGGTCACCTTGCAGCTAGCAGGGGCTCGGGACCGCCAGATCTGAAGTGCCCCTGCCATAGAAGTTCGCCCGGCAAAGAGTGCCTGATAGCATGATCGTGCTGTGTAGCAGTTGCTTGGGTCCCAGTTCCACTTGAGGACATCCTGCGTCCCCTCTGTCAGGGTGATTGCTTCAATATGGTCTGCCACTTCGAGTAGCTCCCTGATGGCTGCCGCGCTAAGGTCCGGGGTGACATCATGCAGCCAACCCCCTGCAAGGCCTTCGCGCACACGGCGCATGGAGACTGCGCTCGGTGGGACCGCAGCGAAGAGGTTCGGTGCCACGTCACATAGCCGCCCGCACGGAAGCCACTTGTCCGTCCAGAAGAAAGTAGCCGCGCCATCCCCAATTACCGAGGTAGTCGCTGCATCGAAGAGACGCCTCGAGAGCTCCGGGACCCGGATGTCGAGGCCATGCCATGGCCTATCCACCTCCACGCGCTTCAACCACAACCATCTGGCCCTCAGCGCAATGTTAATGAGGCGTAGGTTGGGGATGCCAAGTCCCCCTAGCTCTTTGGGCATGCACACCATGTCCCAAGCCACCAGGCAGTGCCCGCCGTGTACGTCCTTTCTCCCCTTCCAGAGGAAACCGCGGATGATCTTCTCGATGGTGGTGATGATCTCTATGGGAATATCGAGGGACATCATGGCGAAGATGGGCATGGCGGATAAAGTTGTCTTAACGAGCTCGAGTCGCCCCCCCTCTGTTGAGCATGGAGGCTTTCCACAATGGCAGTTTGGCGGCCACCATATCTACTAGCGTTCGGAGCTGCGCTGCCGATGGCTTCCGTAGGGAGAGCGGTAACCCCAGATAGCGAAGGGGGAACTGCGTGATAGGGCAGTGTAGCTCCCGCTCCACCAGATCTCTAGCCTCATCCGAGCATCTAATCAGGTTGGCCGAGCATTTGTCAAGGTTGACACGGAGACCAGAAGCCTCCCCAAAGTCCTCGATGATCCCGGAGATCACCTGGAAATCCACCATTGACGACCTCAGGAAGGTGACTTTTACATCGTCTGCATAAATAGATGTGCGATGTTGGAGGCCTGAAGCTGCAAGCCGAGTGAGCAGTCTGTGTTCCTCTGCCTTTATGACCATCAGGTGGAAAACCTCCATGATCAAGATGAAAAGCTGCGGGGAGAGCGGGTCTCCTTGCCGAAGACCACGTCTATTGACCACCTTCGCCCCTGGGAACCCATTCATCAGGACACGTGTGGAGGCCGTGGAGAGCAGTGCGCAAATGCAAGCGAGGAGGCGCTCGCCCAAGCCCAACTTCTTTAGCATTTCCAACAGAAAAGCCCAGTCCACAGTGTCGAAAGCTTTGGTGATGTCCAGCTTTAGTAGCACTGCTGGCGTCTTGCTGGTATGTAGCTTGCGGGCTGTCCCCTGCACCATCATGAAATTATCGTGCAAACACCTTCCACGCACAAAAACGCTCTGATGCACCCCCACAAGTCGCGGGAGAATCGGGGCAACACGGTTGGCGATCACCTTTGCCACCCACTTAGCAATTCCGTGAATCAGACTGATCGGTCGGAAATCCCGCACTTCTTCAACGCCCGGCTTTTTGGGTAGGAGTGTAACCAACACACTGTTCACCGATCCAAATCCACGGCTGTCTAGCCTAGAGAGTGAGTGGAAAGCGTCCATGACATCCTCCTTGATAATGCTCCAGCAGGACACGTAGAAGCGGGAAGAGAAGCCATTGGAATAGGTAATCATTTAGGTTTTTCTTTTAAGTTTGCCTACGTGGGATCAGTCAACGTGCTCAAATAGGTCCAGGGTTTGATTTGGACCGGGATTGAATACTTTAGGTTGCAAACGACAGTGATTTTGAGTTTAAGGTTTAAATCGCCGAACCTCTACTAGTTCAGGGTTTAGAATAGACTTTTTCCTAGATAAAATCTGAACTGATTCGATAGAATCTCGGCCATGTGCGTGCTCATCAGGTCGTGGTGGTGGTTCCGGCCGGCGTCCGCGTCACGACAGGTTGTGATCGATCGATCTATCCGGTTTACTAATAAACTAGTCACGCCCAACACGCGTGCCGCTTTCTGCGGAGGAACAAGCTAATGCATGTCTTCTCTGCTGGACGTACCGGGGCTCCCTCTTCTCCGCAGAGATAACAAGACCTTTCTGTAAGAACAGTGTGCTAATATAATTATCTCTTTCTCCGTAAAAAAAAAAAAAACAACGATCGACGTAGTATGTCCTAGGCTCCTAGCAAGTGGACGCATCTAAAGCAGGACCTACTAATCACAGAGAAATTACTCGCTTAAAATCATGCTGCTTGCTTTTCCCCCTCCCTTTCCCTCCCGTGGTGCACCCCAGGGCGCCGCCTGAGGGCTCCTGATCCCGCCGCCAACCCTTCCCCCTCCCGATCTACCACCCCTCCGCCGCTGCCGCCGGCGGCGGTGGCGGCGGGCCCGGAGCCAAAGGGGTCGGGGAGAGCAGATCGCGACGGAAGTTCGCTGGTGGCGGCTGGTGCTTCGGTTGCGCGCGACGGCTAGGGCGACGCCCCTGATCGTGTGGCGGTGGTGGCTGCTCCCTGGGCGCGAGATCCGATCGTGGAGGCCGGCTGCTTGCAGCGGCTGGGCCGGTGCCCGGATCATGTTGCGGCAGCGGCTTACCAATCGGGTATCGGCGCAAGGTGTGGCGTCTGTGGTCGTAGGTCTAGGCTTCTGCCTAGATCCGTCATCGGCGCGACCTTTTGGTTGCCTGAAGGTGCATGTGGAGGCAGCACGATGTTTCTTGATCGGGCCGACGGACCGGCGGGGGCACGTGGTTTTTGCAGGCTTGTCTCCTCTTCCGCCGGAGGGGGCGGGCGGCGGACAGCGGCGTGGGGGGTTGTTGTTCTGTCCAATAATGGCGGGCAGTCCTAGGGTTCCTTCAGCGCGAAAAAAAAATCTGCTTGTTGCTTGCACTCGTTGATCTGGCTTGGAAAGGCGGGTTCCGGAAGGCTCCGCCGGCGAACTCCGATGGGCGCATCATGCCTGGAGATTTATGGATCGGGAGGTATTCGCTCGGGTGTACCCATGTTTTTCTGGCCTTTTGGTTTCAGCGGGAGCACTGCGAAGCTCTGCTGTTTATTGCCATCATGTTTCATGTCTTCGACGGTCCATGGTGAAGGCAGATGCGGAGAATGTCAGGAAAGCAAAAACATGATGGTAGCAATGGTGATTTGAGTCTTTGCCGGGAAGGAACTGGCTGCGTGATCTGTGACTCGCGGCAGCGACTGTTTGTGGGGGCGACAACACAGGAGGAGTTCCTAGTCTTACCT
The DNA here is from genome assembly GCA_916181665.1 of Avena sativa. Lineage (NCBI taxonomy): Eukaryota > Viridiplantae > Streptophyta > Magnoliopsida > Poales > Poaceae > Avena > Avena sativa. The sequence continues at coordinate 447,496,954 of OV702295.1, read as the reverse complement.
TGCAAGGTGAAAATCCAAGGTCTGACCTTAATTGGTTGTGCCTGGCAATGACCTTGTTGAAGTAATTATTTTGCGAGCGAAGACTTTCTCCAGGGTGAAAACTTATGATCTTTGATCGGGCAACGACGACGCTTGTGCACTGTCCTTCTTGAAGACGTTGCTATTGGAGTGGTTGAACTATTGGTGTTGTTCTGGTGGTCTTAGTGTCGTTACTTCGAGGCATTGTTCTCTGTTGCGGGACTTTTCCTTTTTATAATTTTTCTTCTGTTTCTGGACTGTGTGTATCCGTAAGACCGCTAGGGAATGCGTTGTTGTAGAGGCTGAGTGTAATTTGTATCTCCACGATATTAATATATACTCTGTTTCAAAAAAAAATTATGCTGCTTAGATTGCACACTTGCCGAGATATTCTTAGTGTACATGGGTGGTGGATACTTCTTCTAGGCTTGTCAAATTTGTGACGACTTTTATTTATTACTTGATTATTGGTAAAAATGTGTGCACTATATACACTTGTCAAATTACATATTTTCATTTCTGAGCTGCAAAGAAAAAAAAGTGCATTAATAGTGGATCTACCTATTTATTTGGGGCGATATGACTTGACAGCAGCCGCGCGCCCGAGACGTGGAGAACAACATACGCGGCTAGCTTATTAAGTCGATACGCCAACGTGTGGGCCAGGTAGGTTTGTGCGGTCGACGCATATGCACGTACACGACAGAACCCACCGCGTCCCCATCGAAATGGTGGAACTATTGAGCCTCTCTCTTGTGTTTTCAGTCACTATACCAGTATATATATACCATTTCCTGTACTCTCTCCGATCCATGTTACTTATCACTAAAATAGATGTATCTAAACATATTTATAGATCGGAGAGAGTAACAATAATTATATACCGTATACGTCGCCAGCCGTCCGAATGGCGACGACCGCTCTCTGCATCCACGGACTTGCTCGTCACTGGCGACGACCCGCTAACACCTATGGGCTACGCGGTACGTGTCGTGTTGGTATGGTAGCTGCTGCAGCACGATGTGCACGTGGGTCATCGATCGGGTGCACCTACAGAATGAGAGCCGGTGAAGTGCATGAGTCAACGGTATCTTCACTGATTCCCCGCAAAAACACACACACAAAAAAAACCTGGTATTCGACTGGGCTGTCGATCGGTAGTATGGTCGTCCTTGGTAGTTCCGGCCGGCGTCCCATCAATCGCGTCGTATATATAACAAGCTAATGGCGCGAATGGATCGTTCGGGATTATATATAACAAGCTAATGGCGCGCGTAACACGTGCACGGCGTAGCGTAGCCATGTGCTAATGACGGGCCCAGCTCACCACAAGTGCTGACCACCGAGACAACGATAGAGAAGCAGACGATGGAGTTAGCTACGTACTCGTGTTCTAGCCGGCGGAGGTGGAATAATGTGATTATGTGAACATGTTCACATTGCTATCTCTCGTAGTATAAGCGTCGTGTGCCATGGCCCATGGGAAAACGGACGTCGTGAACGTTCATCGTAGAATAGCCGGCCGCAATCCATCAAGGAGGAAAACGAGAGAGCATGATGATTTCCTGAGTACCCCGTACGTGGTTACACAGAGCATACGTCAAACCGTACGCACTATCTGTATCTGAAGCTGTCCACACCCATGTCACAAAACCAGACTATGATTTTCTTCCTCGAGTTTGCTTCTGTCGGTCATGTCAGTGTATATGTGGTCCAGTTATTTACTTCTTCCATGCTTGTCTTTCCTAAATTATAGGGAGTGAACATGGAAAATTCCGTCCCCCGAATTATAAGGATCAGTAAACTTAAAATTTTAGTACCTCGGAGTCAACGCATCGGCAGTCGTCGGATCTTTTAGTGTAGGGTGGATGGATGGCACCTCCTGTTTTTCTACATGTTACGTGGCAAATTTGTCAGGGACAATTTGGCGAAGGTTCGCCCTCGATTAGAGTTTTGTTTTTTGAACCCGTCACCGCAATTTTCATGCTTACAATTTCCTGCCTGTTTTTTACGGGCCCATGAGCCAATCGTGAAAGCCCGCGTACCAGCCAAGGCCCATCCAAGCTGAAATTTCAATTAGCAGTATATCAGAGCCTACGTCGTGCAACTGGCCGTTTGGTGCAAGCGGGGATAAAAGACGAAATGCGGCCGCTGGCGCCGCCCACGAGCCGGCCCATTTAGCTTCTCCCCTCGGTTTTATCTTTTTTTCTATTCTATTTCCCTTTCCTTTTTCCTCTTTTATGTTTTCTTTTGCGGTTTTACTTTTTGGTTTTGATTTTTTGGCTTTTAATGCTCAGACTTTTGAAAATTGTTCATGATTTTTTTTAAATGGTTCCTTTTTGTAATGTTTTTTTTTTAATTTTTGGTCCATCGTTTTTTATTTCGGTTCATGGTTTTTTGATTTTTTTCATGATTTTTCGAATACTGGTTATGATTTTTGAAACTGTTCATGACTTTTTCAAAATTTAGTTATTATTTTTCAAATTTTGGTTCATGAATTTAGAAATTATGGTCCATGAATCTTGAAAATTGGTTAATGAATTTTAATAAAGTGTTCATAATTTTTTAAATATTTGTTCATGAATTTTTTTTAAAAAAATGTTAACATGTTTTTGGTTCATGAATATTGAATTTTGATTCATTTTTTTGAATTTTGGTTCATGAATTTAAATTTTTAGTTCATGATTTTTGCAAAGTCTTCATTATTTTAAAAATTAAACAAGATAAGTAATAAGTAGTAACCATAGAAAGGTACGAACAAAGAACTAATGCAGTAGGATGATGGAACATGATGTAAACACATGAAGCGGTACATGCTTTATTGGGCCGAGCCCATTAGCGCACCCGGCGCTTTAGGCGGGGAGTCGAGGCCATGCTGCTGTAAACGCTGATTAGCACCTCCCGGATAATAGGCCTCTTGCACTCTGTTTAAAGCAGCGCCTTGCGGGCGTCGCACGCCAGCGGCCGTTGGTTTGGCCACGACCCATCATCCACTACTTTATTTTTTTTGTTTTTCATTATGCTTTCTATTTTTTTCCTCTTTATTAACCTTTTCTTTCTAAATTTTAATAATTTCAAAACCTGCTTGTTTTCTAAAATATTAGCATTTTAAAATTCTAGAATTTAAAAATTGTTTTTCCTAGTTTACAATGTGATTTTTTATAAACCTTTTTTTAGAACTGGATATTTTATTTTAAACATTTTTTTAAAGATGAATATTTTTATTTTGAACATTTTCAAATCGGAACATTTTTTATTTAGATCATTTTTACAATCAAATATTTATCAAATTTCGTTTATTTTTCAAAACTAAATATTTTCTAAATTTGAAATTTTAAAATCTAAACATTTTTAAACATTTTTTATTCAGATCATGGTCCTCACGGGGATAACATGCAAAATGCTAATTGCTGCCAGTTGCGTCGCGGGCGGCTGGCATCGCACGGGCAATCACCACGGGCCGGCCCATTTAACTTCTTCGCTCGATTTTATCTTTTTTTGTATTTTTTCTATTCTATTTCCTTTTCCTTTTTCCTCTTTTTTGTTTTCTTTTGTAGTTTTTTTTGTTTCAAATTTGATTTTTATTTTCATTTTTTGGCTATTAAAAAATGCCTAGAAATTTTGGAAATTGTTCAAGAATTTTTTATAGAATGGTTCATTTTTGGAATATTCATTATTTTTGTTTCATCGTTTTTTATTTTGGTTCATGTTTTTTGTATAATTGTTTCAATTTTTTTGATTATTTTCATGATTCTTTGAAAATTTGTTCATGCCTTTTGAAATTGTTGATGATTTTTCAAAAACTAATTCATGATTTTTCAAAATTTTGGCCATGAGTTTCAAAAATTGGTTCATGAATTTCAAAAAAGTGTTCATGATTTTTTCCAAATTTGTTCATGACTTTAAAAAAAATGCTAAGCGGTTTTTGGTTCATGAATATTGAATTTTGGTTCAATATTATTGAAATTGTGTTCATGAATTTTGAATTTTGGTTCATGAATTTAAAATTTTGGTTCATTATTTTGGAAAGTCTTCATAATTTTAAATAAATAAATAAGAGAAGTAATAGGTACTAAACATAGAAAGATACAAACGAAGTAGTAATGCACTAGGATGATTGAACATGATTCAAACACGTGCTTTATTGGGCCGAGCCCCACTTCAGACGACGAGTCAAGGTTGTGCCGCTTCAAATAGTGATTAGCACCTCCCAAATAATAAGCCTCTTGTGCTCCGCTTAAAGCAACGCCTTTGCGGGCGCCGCACACCCAGCACGCCAGTGGCCGCTAGTTTGGCCACGACCCATCGGCCACTACTTAATTTTTGTTTTCCATTATTCTTTCTAGTTTTCCTATTGCCTTTCTTAACCTTTTCTTTCTAAAATCTGAATATTTTCAAAACTTACTCGTTTTGAAAATATTAAAATGTTCATGTTTAAAAAAGAATTAGATTTTAAAAATTGTTTGATTGAAAAAAGTTCAGATCTTAAAAACATTCAAATTTCTAAAAATGTTTGAACATTTTTTGAAAACCGAAAAAATGATAAAAAGCAATAATAACGAACAAGGAAAAGGGGAAATGGGCCAGACCCATGGGGCACGGGGGTGTGTGGCCAGCAGTATACACCGACCAGGTCTGTGTATAGGAGCCCCCGGGGAAAACTTACATCCCGCTCAAGGTGGGCACCAACTTTGCTCCCCGCTTATCTTAGTGTGCTGTTCTAGTTTGTCGTTGTAGGTTATGGAGCAGTTAGATCGAACCTTTTTTTTCGGGTTCCCCACTGCATTTTCTAGGCTATAGGTTTTTTTTAGCCGTTTTCTTCTTGGTTTTTTCCTCTTTTGCCTTTTCTATTCCTTTTTAAATCTAAATTGTTTTAAATTTGAGAATTTTCAATCTGAACAAATTTCAAAGGTAAACATTTTCAAATCTAAACTTAGTTTAAATTTAATGTTTTTATTTTTTGAAATCTAAACATTTTATAATAATCAAACATTTCTCAAATCTAAACTTTTTTTAAATCTAAATATTACAAATGTCAACATATTTTTTTCAAATATAAACATTTTTAAATTGAAACGTTTTTCAAAATCGTGAATTTTTTATTATTGCAAAAAAGAGGAAAAAAGTAAATAAATAAATATACCTGTTAGTGGGCAACATTCGGACCAAGCCCAAGAAGAGAAGCGCGTGTGCGTGCCCTACTACCTCACACACCGAGCGCGACATAAGGGCTCCGCTCATCATGGGGCCTAGTCAGTCGTTAGTTTTCTTTTTCACTCGGTTCTCCATTCTCCCACTCTCACCGAAGCTTCGTCCCTCATTTTCGAGAGAGGTCTTTTGTCTCCCAAGTCGAGTGATCTTGGTGTTTAAAAAATTTAAAACTTTATATTTTAAAGTTAAAAAATTGAAACATGTGACATGGATGCATGCACATGCTATCTACATATCTGTATAGTTTTGTTAGATAATACGGTGTGTTGTAGGCTACACAAAAATCATGAAATTATGGATCTGAAATAGCGAAAAAGAACATTTTCTTCGATGCGAATTTGGTCTTACACAATTGACATGTATATGTACTTGCATATTTTTTCTCAAAATTTTTGGAGACATTAAAAAAAAGAAAAATAAACTTGTATGTACATATGAAAAAACATGAACTTTCTAAATTTTTTTGAGAAAGGGATCAATGGGGTTCGTGTGCCAAAAGAGTGATTTTTTTTGCATCAGTTGAATACACCAACACTATATATTTTGACAGGGAAGTGACAGATGATCTAAAGAGTTGTTCTCCACAAAGATATGCGATCATCTTGAAGGACATAATACACATGAGCACAAACCTCTTTCAGGAAGTGTGATATAGTCATGAACACATGGTTTCGAATGTAGAGATGCTCATACAACTTAGCAAATGCGGCCTCTTGTCTTCAAGAGGGGCGCCACATTTGGCTTATGACATGGTTCAAATCATTCTTTCATAGATGATAGATAGTACCCTGAGATAGGGTACATGGATTATAAGAGCTGGCCAGATTTCTTCTGGGCACGTCCGTACAAGCACGACAAATCCATTATTAGGACTTTAGGAGAACTCGAAGCAAAGCAAGGTACACATACTACGCACACCGAAACCCATTCCATCCGACATGTCTACTGCTAGTAGAAGAGCTTGCACTGTATTGCACACTTGATTAAGGCCTTGATTAATTGGGTGGGTAACGATCACTTCACTTGCCGGCGGAGGAGGCGAAGGCGTTCATCTGTTCCCTGAACTCCGGCAGGTGCGCCTCCTCGACGCACATGGTCATGACCCTGGCCCCCACCTTGGGCGCCGGCGGAGCCCCGATGACGGCGACGGCCATGAATGGGTGGTACGAGAACGGCACCACGTGGGCCGGCGGGCCCCAGCCGTAGTCCGCCTCCAGGAACCCGAGCCGCGTCCAGTCGGAGACGAAGAGCGAGTCGTACGTGAACCTCAGCTCGTAGGGGTCCTGCGCGAACCCGCCCACCGCCCATCGCGCCACGTCGCCGGCCAGCTTCGCCTTGGCGTTCCTCACCGCGCGCACCACGTCCAGCACCTCTCCGGCCGCCACCTCCCTGCTCCCGCACGTCACCGTCACCGGGTAGAAGCAGTTTCCGTAGAACCCGGCCCCCGTGCCCGCGAGCATCAGGTGGCGGGTGTTGGCGAAGAAGCAGACGTGGACGGGGCTGTCGCCGTCCGCGAAGGCGCCGCCGGCGAGGCGGAGCGCGCGGGTGCGGGACTGCCATGTCTTGGCCACGCAGACGTCGAAGGCGGAGCAGCGCTGCCCGGTCGAAGCGAAGAAGTCGGCCTTTGTTTTCGCGATGTGGTCCGGGCTGAAGTCGACGGTGAGGCCGTGGAGGTCGAGGAGCTCCAGCTTCGGTGGCGGCGCCGGCATGCGGGGAGGGTCAGGGACGAGGTCGCGGGCCCAGACCGGGGACACGCGGGGCTTGGGGAGGCCGCGCGCGTAGTCGGCCACCGCGTTGATGAACTGCCCGGCGCCCAGGCCGTCGGCGATGGTGTGCACCGAGATCAGGCCCACCACGAAGCCGCCGCAGCTGAACTCCGTCACCTGCACATGTCAAACAAGCTGAGACTTGAATTATTCGTTTTTCCTTCACAAAGATTCTGGAACTATTCTCGCAATTTTTTCTTCTGAAATTAAGAATTTTATGGCGGTGGTCTATGTTTACTTTTTTTTTCTAACAGGTGCATCGTATTTGTACTTTCCCAGGTTATCAAATTAAGGCAACTATATCGATCTAGGTTTTTTTTGTGTGAATATGTCCATCTAGTTTAGCCACATACTACCTCCATTTGACGTGAATGTTTTTTCTAGAAGCTTGATCAAACTTTACATATTTTTGACTTTTTGGAAAAAAATCTTTGAAGCAGAGGTACTTAACTGTTCAACGTGAGATTATTATTTTAAGTGAGCGGGGATTTCTGACTCCCGAGATCTAGTGACTCCTATATATTTTATAATTTTGAAATCTGATTTACAAGTTTATTTTTAAAGAATATATTCGACAAAACAAGCAAAACTTCAATTTAAAATATTTTATTTTCTGAGCTACACAAGAAATAAAATAAGTATGGATTTGAGTATAGAAAACAATGCATATTATTTTCAAAATTCTAATATTTGTAAGCTTTTTCATGTTCCCCAGAGTTAAAAAAAATTAGTGTTGTGATTTGCATGCTTGTAGATATTGAGTAACGGTTAGAAAATTATGTTGAAATTTATGTTAACAACATTCTGAAACCATTTCTGAACTTTGGAGTAATATATGCAACCTGATGGGCTACAAAAATGGCAAATCCAGCGCAAAGAATATTTGAAAGGTACAATATATAGGTGGCAGCATAGTAACCCATCAGCACGTACAAGCTTGAGTGCGTGGTAGCTAGTAGCTCGCTCCAAAGGTAGGCGGAAAAAGGATGGATATATGGTCTGTGGCGCACGGCTGCAATTCACTTGATGCCACTCTGCCCGGTGAAAGCTACCCTGGCGGATTGACTCCTCTCACCTCTATCTAATTAATCTTGCTTGCCCTTTTCACAGACGACTCAACAACCTCGCGCACTTATTAATTATAATTACACTAGCTACATGCCGACATGCGCACGGCACACAAGCCTAGCTCCTGCATGCATGTGGTGCATATCCCAATTGGACGATTTCTTTTTCTATTTAGTCCGTCCAAAACTATACAAGTCATTAACATAAGTATCTTTTTAAAAACATTGACTACAAATATATGTAGAAACATGTTTAAGGATAATGGTACTATTCCACTTTCATTGTAAAGTTATCTCTAGTATTTTGTTTAAAGCACATGATGCTTAGTTGTTAACATTATAGCCATTAATTTTTACATTTTGATACCGTGAAATGTCAAGCACATTTTATTTTTCCAGACCTATCCGTGCTATGTTGGTAGTGAGTGCGATGCAGGCTAGCAGGATCTATCACACTTGATTACTTCTCTGACCAGCTAGCAGAAAGAAGGCTTGCATGGACGTCTCGATTATCTTTACAATCATATACCCGCTCATTGGTACAGCTACAGCCTTACAACAAGAATATACTCCTATCATGCATGAGGTGTGCATGACCGGTGGATAGCCAGTCCTTGTCTTGGCTAGTGCGATCATCGAGCTTCCGTGCGACCAGGCAACAGAAAGCAAGTTGATCCATACTGTTTGTTGTCGGAGAGCTAGGTAGCCGGCCGGGACACAAGCAAATAAAAGGCGATCAACCGAAATTTCAGAAATTATGTTTCCTTTTTTCTAATAAAGCAGAGCAATACTCGTTTTGGCATGTAGTAGTCCTTTTTTTCTTTCTTTTTGGCTTTGTCACCAAACTATGTAACTTGATTTATTCGATTGGTTCTGGCAAGCTTTTTTGCCTGCCGTATCCGAGGCGCACACCCCAGCTCGGCCCACCCGCCGCATCTCTCCCCTTCCAACCCGCGCCTCCTCTCTCCTCCCACCGCGCCTCCTCCTCCTCCTCCCGCCCGCCGCCACCTCCTCCTCCTCCCGCCCAAAGCCGCCCCCCGGCGCTGCCACCACCTGTCCGAAGCCGCCGCCACCGCCACCCGGAGCCCCTCGCTTGCTCGAAGCCGCCGCCACCCGAAGTCCCCCCCCCCCCCGCCCCCGCAGGTAATCTCCAAGCCCATATTTTTTTGTTAATTTAGATGCATTTTGGAGCAACCACACTTAGGAATTTGTTATTTCGATCAAATGCATACTCGACGTCGACTCAACGGCAACGACGAAGGACTGCGCTCCACCAGGCATGTCCAAGACTGGGCTCCACCGGGCTAGCACTGCGAGATGCTACCTTCCGGGACGCGTAGCTTGGTGGCACTGGCACGTCAAACAAGTTGAGACTTCAATTGTTTGTTTTTCCTCAAAAGTAAAATCTAAAACTAAGAATTCTATGCTGGTCTAATTATACTTTTTTTTGATTGTATGTTCATAGTGATGACTCCCAAGCTCTACTAACTCCTTTAGTTATAAACATTCAGAAAACTTGTTTACAAGTTTTAAAAAATTGTAAAAAGGTTCTAGAGGTGATCAATAATGTATCTTGCAAATGACCAAAATCTCAATTGAAAATAGTTTATATTCTGATTTGCACAAAAACAAAAAAATATCAATCTAAGCATAGTTAACATTGCATATTTTCAAAACTCCAAAATTTATAAGGTTTTTTTTATTTTAATAAGCCAAAAATTCAAAGAATTTAGTGTTGCGATTTTGCTTGCCTGTAATATACATCATTGTGTAAGTCTAGAAACATTTTCATTTTCTAAATTAAATTTGTAAATATGATTTTTCTTTTTTAAAATAAAAGGACCGATGAACCTCGGGAGCCAAAGAGTGTTCTCGCATATGATTCTCCTTTGACGGTTAGAAAGTTATGTGAAACATTGGATGGCATTCTAAAACCATTTTTTCTTAATTCTATAATATTTCATCCGTTCCAAAATACATGGCATGCTTTTAGTTCAAATTCAAGTTAGGAGTAGTTTATAATATGCAGCCTGATCGGCTACAAAAATAACAAATCCAACACAAAGAACATTTGAAAGGTACTCTAGTTGGCATCATAGTAACCGAGCACGTACATAGATAGTGCGTGGTAGCTAGCTAGCTCCAAAGTTGAGCGGAAAAGGACCGATCACGGCTACAAGTTTACGTGCAGCAGATAAGATCAGTCATGGTCGTGTGGTACAACTGCAAGTCACTTGCGACCCTGCCGGTGATTGCTACCTGGCGGAGTAACTCCTCTCACCTGTATCTTACCTCTTTTCACCGACGACTCAACAACCTCGCGCACTTACTAATTATAATTACACTAGCTATTACTGTAACGCGTGTACGCCCGTAGCCCCGTACGTATGGCTAGCTAGCAACCCAACAACAGTGGCGCTGCATATCCATGCTACGTTGGTGGTGGGTGCAATGCAAGCTGCTAGCACGATGGATCACACTTGATTAGTTCTCCGACCAGCAGCAGAAAGGCAGGCATGAACGTAACTTTATCTGAAATCTCAATTCAAGATCCCAACCATTAGTACAAGTTACAACAAGAGAATATACTCCTATCATGAGGCATGCATGCATCGCCGGTGGATAGCCAGTCCTTCTCTTGGGCTAGTGCAATCGAGCTTAAGTAACTAAGGCAACTAAGGCGATCAATAATCGAAATTTCGGAAAATCCAAATTATGTTTCCTTTTCAATTAAAGCAGAGCAATAGTTGTTTTGGCACGTAGTAGTGTCCTTATCTTAGCTACTACTAAAGTGCTAATGTACATGTCTTTGTGAAACAAAAGGTGGTGGCAGTAGTAGGGTGCCTGATCATCAATCTCGCAAGTGTACTTAGCTACTAGTACTAGTGTGTTGTTTTATCAGGTGCCAGATACCTATCTTTGTAGGGTCTTTTTGGCCTTGGACTTATATGAGCTAGCTAGCCATTAAGGACTTGTCGTAGTTTTTGAAATGAAATGGACAAGAGAAAATAACCTGTGGAGTTAGTTAAGCATTTATTTCCGGTTTGTGAAAAGGTGGCAAGTGAGCTCTGGTTTTCAGGGTTGGTAGTAGGTAAACACAACTCGCGGTCAAATGAGTGAACACTTGATCTATCAAGATGAACGACTCGTCTGACCTACTACCAGCTGACTCATCCAAGAACGCGGTCGCATGATGGGATAAAACTGATCAATAGTTGGTCAAAACTTGTCATTTTTCACCGACGCGACAATTGGCGCACTCGCTGATGCATGCGTCTATCTAACTAGCTAGATCCTGCCTGCCATCTACCGGATCCAGCCCATTGTCCATTTATTTTTTACAACTTACTTATCAGCTTTGCAACTACTACCACCAGTACAGATGGGTCAAACCTTTATAAATCTACGAGTGGAAAAAAATGTAAAAAGACTGACATTTTTACTAGGAGGTAGTACTTGCGAGGCGTGTGGTAGAATCGCTCTACGTCGATTACATCCATAAAATCTACACTACTATTTGACATTCTCTTTTGGTGGGATCGGAGGTCAATCAGCATATGCACGTTACGTGCTCAACTAAGTTTTTATTTGAGTGCTCAACAAAGTTGGTGCGGTTCTTGTGCAAAAAAGTTGGTAGCAGAGAGAGAGATGAAAAGCAACCCCATGAACTAAAATACATTTTCTATCTAGCACATTAATACGGGAATTCTGAATTTACAAATGATGGATTTCACTGAGAGAAGAACTGAAATCACATGTGTTATGGTCCTAGTCGTCCCACTGCCAGGTGCACTAACAAAAGCTTCACCAGCTACAACACTAACGGTAACAGCGATTCCACAGCTGCATGCAGGACTGACCCGGAGATTCACGAACGCATTCCGTGCGGAATAACAATCAGGATCATCCGTGTTAGTTGAGATCTGAGTCGATGGGTCCTATGTATGGCCCACCTAAAAAAGAAATCTTTATACCATTTATCACAGAACTGTATATATATTGTCCTGGTACTTTATAGACTCAACACAGAACTATATGCATAATGTGTTGGAACTTTACAGATCTAGGAAATATTTAATGAAGAACTTTATAGATTTAGGACACGGAAATGTTTAAAATAAATTTACTTATATTGAATATTAGACTCTATTTGAACAGTTCGCCACGAGAAAGTCAAATATGCAAACAAAACTAAATTTGTATTTTTTGTGTGAAAGTTAAGCTAAATTTCACTTTACTAGTGCATTTTAGAGAAAGGAATCTAATAAAGTGGGTGGTAGGTTGGTGGGCCTTCTGGATCCGAATTCCCATGGCATGCAACGGTCCGGATTAGTATTGAATGCTTTCGTCGAGTGCATTTTCGCATGCAGGACCGGGTGTAGCAACAGCATGTGAGCATGCATGACATTTGCATGTCCCAAGCGGACCACGCGGCCATATCATATATGTCCAGTTTGTGGAAGGTGGCAAGTGAGCTCTGGTTTTCAAGGTTGGTAGTAGGTAACACCACTCGCGGTTGTCAATATATGAGAGCTACTTGCTCGAAAGATGTGATAAAATCTTCTGACCTACTACGTGACTCATCCAAGAATATGACCCAACAATATACCATGGCCGTCTACAGTGTTAACCGATCAATGGTTGGTCAAAACTTGCCATTTTCACCAATGTGACAACTCACACACTTGCTTCCACTGGCTTCTAACTTGATGCATGCATCTATATATCTAGCTTGATCCTTCCATTATTCGACCGAGCCTGTTTTCCCGTTTTTATTTAACTACAACATACGTATCCGCTTTGCAGGTACCGGCACTATGATCAAAACCTATATATAAATCTGCGAGTGGCAACCTGCGTGCTCAAAAAAGTAGGTGCGGATCTTGTGGAATAAAGTTGGTGCAGAGAGATGAACAGCAACCCCATTGTCCAAAAGGCTTTCTGTACATGTGCATTAACAAGACCAGAAAGCATCGCCACCTAGAACTAACGATAACAGCAACCCCACGGCTGCAGGCAGGACCGAGTGTAGCTATGTAGCAACAACTTGTGAGCATGACATTTGCATGCTCCATGCATCTCACAGGGACGACATGTAGTACGTACATATCAAGCATGTACGTACCCTCCCTTTGGACCCACGTTTTATAAGCAAAATCTAAGTGGTCAATCCCATACAAAGTAGTGGAGTACCTCTTTTTTTTGAATTGTGGACAAGAATACACAATAACTAGTATCTATCTATGATGATTCACTCTATTTGTGACAAATGTAACGTCTCTCTCAACGTAAAAAATATATAGTAGGTGGCCAGTCTTATCATAACTAGTTGTGGGGTACACATGTCGCATAGCTTGTGCATCTCTATTTTGTCACTTAACTAGAAAACAAGTTGTACAAAAGCAAAAGGTGGTGCGTGACAACAGTAGGTGCTCGATCGATCTCGAGTCTCCACTCTCCACTCTCCACTCCGGTAAACATGACCGATCTGCACTATCCAGGTACAAGGGATGCCCTGCCTTGCACACATCGATCGAGCTAAAGGTCACCCTTCATCATGTTACCGTCGCACAACTTCGCCGGTGCAGCGTCGTCTTGCGTGTTATTTTCTCACGTCACCGTAGTCCGTGGTACGTGCATGTTTTCTCCTCGAAATAGGTGTTCGCCCCGCTTTACAGGTAAAAAACAACAATCCAACTGCAAAGACTCTGGCTAGTATGCGTTTGTTGTCGCTGTCGGCATGCTAGTAGTACATATATATCCACCAGAACGCGCCAACGTTCTCTAAGAAGTTGATAGTACATACTATATCTACCACAACGCGCCAACGTTCTCTAGGAAGTTGATGCGTGTCCTCCCTCCTCTCGAAAAGTTTTTACTCCAGGATCATCCTCAAAAAAGCTTGCATCTTTGTATATAAAGTTGGAAAGTTACTAGTATAATTATTTAAGTATTTTTTTTTACAAATTCGTCCAAAAGAGTTCATATCCACAGATAGGCGTCAATAGAAATGCTATTTGATCAAAGGGAAATGTTTTTTAAAGGTAACCTACACCTTCCGCAGTCTCTCTCGAACTTGTCTCGAACCTGAACTAGGTCTTGTGTACGTACTACGTAGCACTCGTATACGCATGCACGTACGTACCTGCACCATGAGCGGCATGTCGAGCGGCGGCACGTCGGGCGCCGGCTCCGGCAGCAGCTCCTCCTTGGGGATCGCCATGGGGTGGTCCAGGTGCTTCACGTCCTCCAGGGTGCACGCCGCCGTCGCCTCCACGAACCACGCGCCCTCGCCCGTGCACGCCACCCGCGTCTCCCCAGTATCCTCCTCCGTCACGAACCTCCCGGCGAACGGGTAGTAGTCCACCAGCGCCTTCCCGAGCGCCTCCCGCACCACCCTCGCCGGGGAGCCAGCCTTGCCGTCCGCGCCGTCGAAGACGTGCAGCGACAGCACCAGGTGCCGCAGCCCCGGCACGCGGTCCAGCGCTGACAGCGGCAGCGTCTCCCCCGCCGGGGCCGCCGTCGGCGACGACGGCGCCACCAGCGACCTGCTCGTCCTCGTCACCATGAACCCCATCGTTGCTCCTGATCTACCTTATGTTTTCAGTTCTTAGATGCAGCTTTATTTCGTGATGTACGATCGGTGTATGTGTCGTGGCTGTTTCGAGGAATATGTGTCGTGGCCGTGCGTGTATATATAGCACCTGCCGTGCGTGCTGTGTTCTCGAGTGTAGCTGTGGCATCAGTAGGTGAAAAGGATAATATGGCGGGCCCCGCGTGCAGTTGCCCGATAGACGCGTCACGACTTGGGTGGCACCATGGCAGTACATCCGTGTAGAAAATAATGATACTACTCGTCTACTCCTATATGGCTGGGACCTTGGGATAAACCAGATCTGGCTCGTAAAGTAGACAGTGACCAGACTTGATCGTCCAAGCTCAAATGTATACAATGTACTCCATCCAGTTCAAAATATAAGATGTTTTAGCTTTATAAAAGAAATATGTATTTAGATCCTATTTAGTACTCCCCCGATTCAAATTAATTGCCTTGGATTTATCTAGATTCGAATATCTAGTACTAAAACATGTCTAGATACATCTGAATCTAGACAAGTCCGAGTCAATTAATTTGGATCGGAGGGAGTATGTACGTTCATCTAGGTTTAAAGTGGATCTACACATTAAAAGATGTTTAGATATGCTGCTAAAACATCTTATATTTTGAAACGGACGGAGTATTCTAATAAGTTACCAACCCATACGTTGTGGTGGATGCAAAGCCTAGCTCCGTACGTGGAACCGCACAGAGGAATCGTCGTTTCATCATACTCTCCACTAACAACTCCTCATCGAAACAGGCACGTGTCCAGCTATATAAATATAGCAACCACGATTGATATCGCTGCTGGGCCAGACAGCACAACGCCCAAAGGAAACAGAAAAGAAAATGAAAAAGAACAATAAGAGAAAACAAAGCCGGCGCCAACGGCTCGACGGCCGAGGATGACCCGCAACCGCTGCGTCCACCGGAGAATTTCCACCACTCTCCTAGCCTCTCTGAAGCGTCACGCATCAAGCAGCACCTCTAAGAAGGAAAGCGACGATGACGACGCTGCTGCCCGGACAAGTCCTAGGGCTTCCCCTGATACGCTACAGGTGGTGGGGAAGAGGTACCCCGACGCCCTTCAGGAAGGACGGCGACACCCACATGCGTCACCACGTCGGTGTCTAGACGACAAGGATTTCTCCTGACCCCTCAAAAACCCACACTTCCGGACGCTTCGAAGCTCCATGTCAAGCTCGCCGCCCACCAACACACGCCACCACGGTCTTGAAGTCACCCCCGGCGTCTCACCATGACCCACAATGCGAGGCTGGTCCGACCTAAAGGAAGAGACTCCGGCGAGGGTTGACAGTACAATAACACGCGGGAGGGAACTACCTTCACCGCCGGAAGGCGATAGCCGACCGGATGTAGTTGGGGAGGCAAACCAGGCCCTCACTGGTCCGACCGAGCCCAAATGGACTCGTGAAGCTCCGCCACTACACTGCAGCAAGGGTGTTACCGTCGCTGCCGACCCTAGCACTAGTCCCTACCCCTCCGCCCACCAAAGGATCCACTGCCACCGCATAACCCCGCCGCCAAGCAGCAACGCACTCGCCACCTTGTTCATCCAGAATTACTGGACCATCGCCGGTCTGAGGAACACCACCTGGGCCCGCAAGGGCGAGGAGGGACGAATGCGACGAACACGACACCTCTGTGCCGCCCGGGCCACCCCGGGCAGGATTTGGCGAGCGACCACCCGATCTAGGCCCGCTCGGCCCAGATCTGGTGCCCAGGCCGCGCCACAGCCAGAAGGGGCCGTGCCACCCGCCGCCTTGCCGGTGACCGAGGGCCCCGGACGGAGCCCGCATGGCCCAGATCGGGCCCAAACTGGCCCAGATCAGGCCATGCAGAGCTCACCACCGGGGGCACCTAGCCATGTCCGCCGCCCCTGCAGCCGAGCTGCCCGCCGCCACACCGCCCACGGGGATCGCCCGTTCACCGCTGCCCGGTCCTGCCACACCCCCGCCGAGCCCACCATGGCCGCTGCCGCCAACAAGGGGAGTCCCGCGCACCCCTGCCGCCGCCGGGAAGAGAGCGCGCCCGCCGCCACCGGCCCCGCTCGAGCTTTGCTCGGCGGTGCGCGCCGGCAGCGGCGGGGGGAGGAGGGGAGGAGGAGGACGGGAGGCGGGCAGCGCGGCTGGCCTCGCCTCGTCGCCTGCGGGGAGCGAGACGAGACGAGGAGGTTTTTTTCCCCCACTAACAACTCCTATACGGATGAACGGCGGATCGCCCATGTAAACAAAGACTTTCTCGATCATGTTCTTATCACTGCCAAGTTGTTGTGGTAATTGAATCCATGGATTCGCTAGTATACTTCTAAGTTGTGAGAAATTATTATATACTCCAAATACAACAAATAGAAAACCTGCAAAGAAAAAAAAATCTAACAAAAGGTGCACTCATCAAATTGCAAACAGCAATACAGTGTGCGCAGGTTTAGTTCTTTCCCTAAAGTTAACTTATGGTGTGCGGCTACCTGGTTCCGCTGGATGAGGATTCCAGTAAGACCCTCGACTGAAAAAATAAATCAAAGCCATCTTTGCTTTTTTATGCTTGTTTATATGAAGTTGGTTGTTAAGTCTACTTTCCTAGCTGCCTAGCTAGATTGATAAGATCAATAGCCAGTTGCTCTCTTGATTATCTTATTACCATTTGATGCATGGGTCTATTTCAAGTTACGCATTGAGCACATCCCTTGAAGAAATTAATTGCAAGCCTTTTAGTCCACTCACAAGTCACAGTGGGATTCTTAGTGCGGAGGTGGTAGGTTTTCTCGTGCAGCAATACGCAACTAGTTGAGAAACGAAAAACAGCAACAATTATGTGTGGGCGTGACTTGTACCGCTTATTATAAACACGACAAAAAAATAACAAAGAAAGAAAAAAGTAAACATGCAGGGACATAGAATTTTAGCATGCAAAAACATCTGAGAGTGATTCTTCTAGCATGCATATGCTAGGTAATGTGGGTGTGCCCACCATTGATTTGCTATGATTTGCTGCTTTGAGATTAGTGCAATGTTGTATCATCATGTTTCACAAAAACTAGATGTATTTATACAAAGAAAAACGTGATGAAACTGTGTACGCTAGGTAGCGTGCACGGTAGAATCTCTTTTCTGAAAAGCCTCTCTAGCGCAGGCGTCGCGGAAGCACCAGAGCACGGTAGTGAAGCCGACGAACCGAAACCCTCGACCAGATAGGGTTAGACAGCGCAACGAGAGGACTCGAGTAGCGAATCTAGTTGGATAGGAAGGTAGAGAAGCGAGAGAGGAGACGATTGAGAGTAAGCACGACAACAGAGATGGTCAGAGTCGGCCAGAACCTCCTGGGCGACGTTGGCGGCTCGGGGTCGCGAGCTAGAGAGAACGGGAGAGAGATACTATGTGCGGGCCGGGTTCGGACTAAACCGGTTTGGTCCAACCACTTAACCAGTTGGACTAAATGGTGGGTCTAGGGGTATTTTGGTTATAATCACTTTCTTATATGGTTATAGACGTATTATATCACTTGGTTACCCTGTAATATACATTTGGTTGCTAGATTACTAAATATCACTCCTACACATGTAAGACTTGGATGATGGTATATTCATGGTATGAAAATATATCTTTTAAATGTTGGATAGTAACCATTCACTGTGTAATGGTGTACAATTCGGATAGTATTACTGAGTAATGGCGTACAATTCGGATAGTAACCATTCACTGCGAGCATGATTGCATAGCATCATAATCTGGTGAACAATAGTGTCGAGAATTTTTTGTTGAAACATATAAAGCCGATATATTATCTCAAATCCCTTGTCAAGACAAACACAAGGTGAAAAAGAATCATTAATCGGCTCAACGGTTTGCGAGATAAATAATTTTGAATTATAATTTTTAGTCATTAATGATGATGACCTCAGGAACAAGGTGGCTGGATCTATACGTGCATGCATCTTCCTCTTTCTGTTGGATGTGAAGTCTTCATGGAACACATTCCTTGGATAGAATTTCCGCTCAGTGATTGAAACAACCAAATTGTCCACCAGACCCCCACTAAATACATGAGTAAGCTTTCGAAGCAGCAGTGGAGCTGCCCTTTATTACCAAGAAAACACAGGATCACATCTCTGCGTGCACGTTAACATGTTGTGCTCGCTACTCTAAAACCAAGCAAAATGATAACCCAAGCTAGCATGCAGTTACACAGATATATAGTTTACATGGAGTTCACTTTTCTTGGCTGTAAATGAAAATGTGTCCAAAACATGGCTGCTTGCTTGCATCAGAAATGGAGTACATTTTCTTTGTCGTACTTCCTTTTGAATACTTCTAAAGGTCCTTCCCTAAAAGAAGACTTCTAAAGTAGATTTTCATCAGGTTTGTAGTGGAGGCTACAATTAACCGGAGAGGAATTCTATGTTAGATAAGTCAAATCCACTAAAAGTCAAAAATCCACTGAAAGTCAAAAATAACCACTAAGAAATCCACAGTTTTCGTCTTCCAAGAGTGCTGCAAGACTAAGATGAGATCGCCAAGTTCATCCATAGCATATGATGGGGAAAGTGTGGACAAACCTTGAAGCATGTGTGGTGAAGAAATCACATCATTTTGACAATGCGTTTGAATGTGACTTCATTTTAGATTGTCTCATGTCTATTACTTGATGAGGGTTAAGGAGACCTTCCTTCAGTTGCTTAAACGGTTGCTTTCACGCTCAGTCCTATATATCAAACCATTTCTATTACTAGGTTACTTCAATTTATTTTGTGCGATTGAGATAAACATATAGTAATAAGCATACGATGAACACATCTATGCTTGCAGAAGCCTGGTTTAACGCAACCATCTGTTTTCAAACAAATACCAGCTGAACGAGATATTCGGTGTCCCGTGTGTTAAGAATATATATTGCCTATCCATTTTCATTAGTTCGGACTTTTGGTTCATATGGTTAGTACATCAATTTAATATGGTATCAGAGCCAAGACGTCTCAAGTTTAAGACCCTGCTCACGCAGTATTAAAAAAAAAATTGTTGCCTGCACCAAACCCACGTCAAGGACTAAAATAATCTAGACGTGAGGCAGAGTGATAAGAATATATATTGCCTATCTCATTCTATCAGTTCGGACTTTTAGTTCAGATGATTAGTTCATCAATTCAATACTGTGCCTGTCACCGGCGATCCGATACCCGTGACCGACCGCTCATGATAATTCTATCTAGAGGCTAGTAACCCACAAAAATCTTTAGGGGCCAGGCGATCGATTTTGAATATGGTTGCTTTATGTTTAACTTGGCTCATTGCCACCCAGTACTTCATTAATTTGTTGTTTGTTCGAGGAGTGATTACGGATGGAGACGTGTAGTTTGGTAGGGATGGGATCCCTCTCCAACCGGCCGGATAGGTATATGGCTACACAGATCCCTTGCTTGCACATCTACTAATCAAATAACTGGTACTAGTACGAGTTCAAATATGAGCTAACCAAATCTGACTAATCTGGTACGTGGTTGTACTAATTAACAAAAAGTTGCAGGTGTCATTTTCGTGGATGTCATGTAGTATGTGCTCCATAGGACAGTCGAAGGAGTGATAATTAGTTAGTTGGACCAACTTGTTGTCGACTGGTTTCGATCATGATTCCGTTAGTGAGCCATCGACCTGTGTACGTCGGAAGGTGCGTGGAGAAGACTCGTGCACTGCGCCCATCGGATTTTAACGCTCCACCAAGCAGCTAGACAGCCAGTGATCGAGAGCACAGCACCAACGTACGGTACGCCAAAGTCGCGTGATAGTCAAGTGAAGATGAAGATCGATGAGTTCACAACTGCACACTAGTACAAGATAGATAGAAATATGACAGTCTTGCTTCTCTGCATGAATCGTGATTTTGCCAAGGTAGAAAGAAAATTGACTAGGTTTGTTCCTACCAGAAATTCTTTCTCGAAACAGGCTTTACGCCCCGCTATATTAATATAGCAATCATCCGATACAACGTGCCGAACACTGACGGGGCAGAACAGCACAAGCCAAGACCAAACGAAAACAAAAAGAAGGAAAAAAAATAAAATCGACATCGGTGGTGCGACAAGGACGAAGGTAACTCGCCACCGTTGAGCCACCGGAGCAGTACCACCACACGTCTAGCATTCCAAAGAGCTGCGTACCAAGCAGCATCTCCAAGAAGGGAAGTGACGACAATGACACTGCTGCCCGGACAGGTCCTAGAGATTCCCCCCGGTACGCCACGGGAGGTGTGAGAGAGATACACCCGACGCCCTTAAGGAAGAACGGTGATATCCGCGGGCGTCACCGCGTCGGGGTCAAAGAGACAAGGATTTCTCATGACCTCTCAACAAGCACACTCTCGGACCCTTTGTAATGCTCCACCAATCTCACCGCCCACGTGCACACGCCAGCACGGTCTTGAGGTCGCCACTATCGTTACACCGGGAGCCATGGAGCGAGGCCAGTAAGACCGAGCGAGAGGAAACTTTGGCGAGGATCGGCATGATATCAGCACAGGGGAGGGAACTACCTCCACGGCCGGAAGGCAATAGCCGACCGAATGTAGCAGCAAGACAAACCAGACCCTCTAGGCCCGGCCAAGTCTGGGTAGGCTCGTCGCCGCACTGCGGTAAAGGTGTCACCATACACGCCAACCCAGCACCAGGTCCAACGTACAGTACGCCAAAGTCGCGTGATAGTCAAGTGAAGATCGATGAGTTCACAACTGCACACTAGTACACATAGAAATGTGACAGTGTTTCTCCTCTGCATGAATCATGATTTGCCAAGGTAGAAAGAAAATTGACTAGGTTTGTTCCTACCACAAATTCCTGCTGCGTGAAAGTTGGGATGTTGATGCATATGTTTTTGATCGTCTAACCAGTAGGGAGATTGCTCGGGATTTAGATGGAGTCTCTAGCTAGGCTGTCAGATTAGAGACGTGTGAGGACTTGCGCTAGTGCCATGCACTCATTATAAACGATCTGTTATGGACAGAAATATTCACCGTTTTCCCACGCTCTTTTTTGTCCACATTATTGTGAACGGCAAAAAAAATGTGCAAGTTATCGCAGATGATTTCTGAAGCAGTAAAAGTCAGGGATATTAAAAAGTTCACAAACGGGTGCGGTCCATTAGAGTATTATACATATACAACTGTTATGGTAGTTTAGATAGAGTTAGGATCTGTAACTTACAGTCCTAACTTGACTTCTACTCTAAGATGACCCCTTGTACGCCTATATATACTCGCCCATGAGGCTCAATAATACATCCATCATATTCCGTCAAACTCATAATCTTTCATGGTATCAGAGCCTGATGGCTCTGTGTATGGCGCCAGAAAAATGCTGGAGCGGTGTTGATGTAGAGCTTGTTGGGAACCTCAAGAGTAAGGTATGATGAGCATAGCATCAAGTTTCCCTCAGTACGAAATCAAGGTTTAATCGAACCAGTAGGAGCAAAGAAACACCCCAAATGTGTTGCTAGCTGAGCCTTGGCAGAGCGCACTACCGGTGCTAGTAGCAACGTGGAGACCTGCACAACACAACCACAGAACTTTGTCCCCAACTTGCGATGAGGTTGTCAATCTCACCGTGTTTTATAGAAAACAAAGGATTAAACATATCGAATGGAAAGAAGTAATAGTTTACAGAAAGTAAACACAAAGCAATAAACAGTTTGTAGATTGTATGTAAAAGACAAGGACCGAGATCCATAGTTTACTAGAGGTGGCTCTCCTTAGATAGATAACATGCTGGGTAACAAATTACAGCGGGGCAATTGAAAAACATCGAGAAAGCAATACATGCATATACTAATCATCTTAACTCCTTCGAGACTTGATTGGGCATTACAACATTATACATAGACCGCCATCTAACTGCATCTATGACTAATAATCCACCTTCAGGTTATCATCCGAACCCCCTCCAATATTAAGTTGCAAGCAACAGATTATTGCTTTATGAACTACGTGTAAAGTAAACAATACGATTGTTCTATGAACAAAGGATTGTTGTTTTCTCCCTAGTAGCAACAACACATCTATTACCCTAGAGATTTCTGTCAGTTCCCCAGATTACCAAAGGCATGAACCCACTATCGAGCATAAATACTAACTCTTGGAGTTGCTAGCATCTACTTGGCCAAGATAGCTACTAACAACGGAAAGCATGCAAGATCACAAATAACAAAGACATGATAGAATCAATAATCAATCTGAAATAGCATCTCAATATCCATCGGATCCCCACAAACACAACATGTAGAATTACAAATAGATGGTCTTGATCATGAACGGAGCTCACAAGATCTAGACATGAAAGCACAAAGGAGGAGAACCAGCCATCTAGCTACTACATGGATCCGTAGTCCAAGGATAAACTACTCACGCATCACACCGGAGGCTTGCATGGTGATGAAGAAGGCCTCCAGGGTGAATTCCCCTCTTCGGCAGGGTGCCGGGAAGAGCTTCAGATCCCTCCCGATCTAGGGATGGAGATGACGGCGGCTACAGACTCTTTCGTGGATTTTTGATCGGATACTTAGGGTTTTCGTCCTGAGGGCAATATATAGGCGGAAGGGGAGGCCGAGGGGGTGCCAGGGGCCACCACACCACCCCCTGGCACGGGCCAAGCCTAGCCGCGCGGCCAGGTGGTGTGGCCGGCCTCTGGCCCCTCTCCGTCTCATATTCTGGCATCTGATGACTTCTAGAAAAATAGGCACTTTGGTTTTTGTCCCGTCCAATTCCGAGAATATTCATTTTCTGACTTTCCTAGAACCAAAAATAGCAGAAAACAGGCAACTGGCACTATGGCTCTTGTTAATAGGTTAGTCCAAGAAATCATATGAAAAGTACTCCAAAGTTGGAACAAAACACAAGAAAGTGGATAAAACCAAGCATGGAACATCAAAAATTATAGATACATTTGCAATGTACCAACATCCCCAAGCTTAACTCCTGCTCGTCTTCGAGTAGGTAAGTGATAAAAAGAAAGAATAATTTTTGAGGTGACATGCACCATCAAAGACTTGATGAAAGTATTTGTAAAATATTCAAAGCTGGGATCATAGTACTTCAATCATAACATGAAACACAAAGTTCTAGCAATAAGACAAACAAACTATGATGCAACATGAAAAAGCACAAACAAAAGATTCATGAATAACAATGCTTTGTAAGCCGTTTGTTTGTTTCACATAAAGAAAACATAGCATAATAGCATTCAGCTTGTCCCTCAATAGAGTAGCAAATATAAATGCACAGGACACCTTCAAAGTTCATAAGAGTGACTAGATACAAATAGTTTAAAACAGGCAATATCAAGTTATGCATCAATCAACTAGTCTTAGGACAATACACATAGAACTAAGAATGGCCACTATGCTCTCAAAGTAGGTGCATAAAGTTAGAAGGTGGAGACTCAATAAAATGGTGGAAGAAATGCCTTCATAAAAGGAAGTAGGGATTCAAGTCTCATAAAGAGCTTCCAAAAATTATGGTACTTACAACTTTCAGCTCTCATTGCCCCTATCATAAGCATCTTGAAGTGAATAAGGTTAAAGTGAACAAACTATGGTGTACATGCTTGACGAAGTATAAGTCAGAAATCTCATGTCCCTTGTATACGAGGGCCGCTCCTCATGCTACTCAAGTTTAATCACCGGTAAGTTCTTGTCATTGTAAGTACATGTGTATCATAGAGAACCGCCAACGGGGTACCCCTTGCCCGATGATACGGAAGAATCCCCATATTAAAATGATAAGGCAAGCAGACAACGATCATCTCAGCAATCTTCTTATTTACCATGGGAATATGGTGCCTTTTTCTCTCTTTCCTCTTTTCATAATATCTCTTTTTTTCTTTTTCTCTTTTTTCTCAATATAGGAATATTTTTTATAAGAGGAATGCTTCATAGACAGCTCATTATGGTTACGTTGCAGGTTTCCACCATGTCAGCATCGATTAGACCAGCGGCCCAGGCGTTTCTCTAACACCTGTACATAACTCCATGGACTTACAAGCTCCCCTTTCATTTCACACCGACGACATCCATATATAAAAGAGCATGATATCAACTAGGTACAACTACCAAGTGCAATGTTGAACGTGTTCCCCATGAAAGCATGGTTCTGCTAATTCTCAACAAATAAGTGTAAACATATACAACATAGACGATACAATGGTTCAAGTTTATTAAGGACAAGAAAAGTAAAATGTGCCATCAAGTTCGTGAGAGCTTTAATCACTAGTTTTCTCATAACAAGTTTAATTTGGAAGGTAAACAAAAGCATGAATATACTTGAAATAGAATAAGCTAATAGGTAGGTATGGTGGACTCTTTGGAATAACTTGGTTTAGGGAGTTGGATGCATGAGTAGAACTCATACTTGGTTGTGGAGGCTAGCAAAAGACTGAGAGCGACAAACTAAGAGAGCAGTAATGGCCATAATCAGGCAGAGCGACAAAACATCATTGATCAAAGCATAAAGTGATACTACAAGTTGAAAACTAAAGGATCATAAAGGCTATGGTGACTTGAGATAGTCATAACATGGTGTGAGCATGCGCCAAGTCAACCCAAATAAAGCATCAAAGGAGAATACCACTATACTATGCTTTAATATGCTAAAACAACGCATGATTCATCCAAGGCACATTAAGCAATCTCAATTGTTTATAACAAGTCATGCTACAACAAAGAATACTAAGCATAAAGCCAAGACAATATCAAGCATGCCATGACAAAGCATAGGCCACAGTCAAAAACAAGCTCTTTTTACCACATAAGCATGACCTTTTCTACTCTTTTCCAAACCAAACCAAACTATTTGCAAACCAATGTATGAAAGAGGGGGTCCAACCATTTTATTCAGAAAAACTAATCAAACGAAGCAAACGAAATACCAAAACTAAAACGAAAAATAAGACACTCCAAGAACAACACAACTGCGCATGAAACAATAAAAATGAAGCGTTTGGAAGAAACCTGAGATTTTTATTGATGAAGAAGGGGATGCCTTGGGCATCCCCAAGCTTTGACGCTTGTACTTCTTGCATATTTCTTGGGGTGACACGCGTGGCATCCCCAAGCTTGAGCTTTAGTCCATCCTTCATCTCATTACTCATTCCTTCCATACACCTGAAATTTTTCCTTCATACAAAACTTCACACAATCTTTATTAGCAACATTAGTGCACTCAAGATAATAAGTCTTAAGGTTCAGTTCTAACACCAAATAAACTTCCATTAGAACACTAGCTACTGTAGAACTTCCCTCAAAAAGCTCAATTCCCCAAAAGAACTCAAAAAGGAACCAACAAAAAGCAAATGCAGAAAATGGCAGAAATCTGTCAAAACAGACCAGCAGGTAAAGATGAATTTTTTCGAAGACCTTTTGTTGCTCAAATCAAAACGTGTTGAACTAACGAAAGTTATATAACAACCTGGAGCAGAATCACAAAAATTCACGCCTCAAAAAGACGTTCATATATTTTACACGAATTTTTACGGTGAAGCACAGAAATGTGTTTCGGGACAACAACTTTCCCAATCATTACTTCTCTCTCATTTGAGGTTACTCTTGGCACAAAAAGCAAATAAAAAGGATAAGGAGCGGTTATTAATGAAGTAATAACTTCCAAGACTCATCTAAAACTTTTGGGTTATCTCCCAATAAGTACTTTTCTTTAACGCCTTTAATTTAGGCATAAGAAGCAAAGAAAGAATCAAGTGTTCTCAAATGAAGAAGCATTAAAATCAAATTTCTTGCCCTTACCTCTCTTACTTTTATTCTTAACCTTGGGGAAAATATGATTGTTTGGTGGAGAACAAAGGTGCATTGTCCCCTTTCCCATATCTATTATTGCTCCAAGGAGTTCTAATAGGGACCTTCCAAGTGTAATTTGTCCTTTTCCTACACATTCAATAACAAGATAATAAGTAGAAATCATTTTCCCAAGGATCTTTGTAAACACTCATTCAGCTATTCCAATAGGTAATATGGTAGCATTATTAGCAAGAGATATTTATTTTCCTCCTTCAGTAAGCCCCCAAGTATTTAGAGATTTATAAATATCCTTGGGCATAACACAAAATTCAGACATGATATCACAGCGGGCTTGAAAAATTTCAGTGTTTATCTCAATTTTTACTGTAGGGAACCACTTTGATGGTTTAGAATTTATTGGAACATAATTATGATGCTCCCTAAGCGTATTATAGCAATCTTTTAAGCTAGTAGTGCTAGTCTCAAGAGTGTTCAATCTAGCAAATATTCTTGCAAAAGAAATATCACTTTGGCTAGGCAAGTTGTAAGTGAGGATCAATTTCTTTATAGCATTAATAGCATCATCCTCATTACATTGGAGGAAATCTCCTCTCACACCAGCATCTAAAGCATATCTATAGCAAAGAGCAATCCTAAGGTAAAAACTGCTAAGGAACAAGCTTTGAGTCATTTTAGGCTCAGTTTTTTCATGTAGATCGGAGATTCTAGACCAAGCTTCTTTAAAACTTTTCTCAATTCCTTGTTTAAAAGTGAAAATCTTTTCCTCGGGTGTCATAGTGATTGGAGCAAGGCTAGACATAAAGGCAACTTTAAGAAAGGAACTAATTTTTTTGTGTTTTTGAAATAAGAAAAGCAAACTAGTAAAACTAATTTTTTGTGTGTTTTTGATAAAGAAACAAGCAAATAAAGCAAAGAAACTAAGCAAAACAAAAATAACAAAGTAAAGAGATTGGTTATGAGGGACTCCCCTTGTGAAGATGTCCTTGACTCCCGGCAATAGCGCCATAAAAATGTACTTTTGATGGCGCGTGGTTGACGTGGGAGTTTTTTCTTCTTCGTTCCCTGGCAACGGCGCCAGAAAAATGCTTGATGGCTCTGTGTATGGTGCCAGAAAAATGCTGGAGCGGTGTTGATGTAGAGCTCGTTGGGAATCCCAAGAGGAAGGTATGATGAGCACATCAGCAAGTTTCCCTCAGCATGAAACCAAGGTTTAATCAAACCAGTAGGAGCAAGGAAACACGCCAAAGGTGTTGCTAGCTGAGCCTTGGCAGGGCGCACTACCGGTGCTAGTAGCAACGTGGAGACCTGCACAACACAACCACAGAACTTTGTCCCCAACTTGCGATGAGGTTGGAAATCTCACCGTGTTTTGCTGAAAACAAATGATTAAACGTATCGAATGGAAAGAAGTAATAGTTTGCAGAAAGTAAACACAAAGCAGTAAACAGTTTATTGATTGTATGTAAAAGACAAGGACCGGGATCCATAGTTCACTAGAGGTGACTCTCCTTAGATAGATAACATACTAGGTGAACAAATTACAGCGGGGCAATTAACAAACATCGAGAAAGCAATACATACATATACTAATCATCTTGACTCCTTCGAGACTTGATTGGGCATTACAACATTATACATAGACCGCCATCCAACTGCATCTATGACTAATAATCCACCCTCAGGTTATCATCCGAACCCCCTCCAGTATTAAGTTGCAAGCAACAGATTATTGCTTTACGAACTACGTGTAAAGTAAACAATACGATTGTTCTATAAACAAAGGATTGTTGTTTTCTCCCTAGTAGCAACAGCACATCTAGTACCTTAGAGATTTATGTCACTTCCGCAGATTACCAGAGGCATGAACCCATTATCGAGCATAAATACTAACTCTTGGAGTTGCTAGCATCTACTTGGCTAAGATAGCTACTAACAACGGAAAGCATGCAAGATCACAAATAACAAATACATGATAGAATCAATAATCAATCTAAAATAGCATCTCAATATCCATCGGATCCCCGCAAACACAACATGTAGAATTACAAATAGATGATCTTGATCATGAACGGAGCTTACAAGATCTAGACATGAAAGCACAAAGGAGGAGAACCAGCCATCTAGCTACTACATGGATCCGTAGTCCAAGGATAAACTACTCACGCATCACACCGGAGGCTTGCATGGTTATGAAGAAGGCCTCCAGGGTGAATTCCCCTCTCCGGCAGGGTGTCGGGAAGAGCTTCAGATCCCTCCCGATCTAGGGATGGAGATGACGGCGGCTACAAACTCTTTCGTGGATTTTTGATCGGGTACTTAGGGTTTTCGTCCCGAGGGCAATATATAGGCGGAAGAGGAGGCTGAGGAGGTGCCAGGGGCCACCACACCACCCCCTGGCGTAGGCCAAGCCTGGCCGCGCGGCCAGGTGGTGTGGCCGGCCTCTGGCCCCTCTCCGTCTCGTATTCTGGCATCTGATGACTTCCGAAAAAATATGCACTTTGGCTTTTGTCCCGTCCAATTCCGAGAATATTCATTTTCTGACTTTCCTGGAACCAAAAATTGCAGAAAACAGGTAGCTGGCACTGTGGCTCTTGTTAATAGGTTAGTCCAAGAAATCATATGAAAAGTACTCCAAAGTTGGAACAAAACACAAGAAAGTGGATAAAACTAAGCATGGAACATCCAAAATTATAGATACATTTGCAATGTATCAGAGCCTAATCGGTCCAAAACCATAGCCGCACGCTTTCACCGCGCCACCCCCGGGGGGATCGATATCCACGATCTCCGCTGGGGGCCACGCGATCCGTCGCAGTGTTCGCCCACGATCTGTGATCGGCTGCCCTATGAGTCTTTTCCGATCTCTCAGTCAGTTTTGTCTCCACCCGTCACCTGGCCGGTCCTCTTTTTTGGTTTACCGATCATAGATCGGATTGAGTCGTCCACCGCCATCATCATCACCGCGCCTCTACTTCGACCATCGGCATCGACGATATACACCGCGCCGGTGCACCTGACTCCTCCGCCGCCGCGCACCTCGGCCGCTGCTACACCTTTCTCGAAAGGCTGCCACGGCCGCCCCCTCGGGTCGTCTTCGTCGTCATTGTTCGGGAGTTCCGACAACACCGCCATCGACTCCGATCTACGCGTTGTCCATGCCATGGCGCATACGGCGCACCTTCTGCCTAATCAAACCGATCTCGCGCCCTTCTACGCCAAGCACGTCCCGAGTATGCGCCTACCACCGATCGAGCTACAGATTGCCGTTACGTCGCCCCTTCGGGCCGTAGCACCGTCGCCTTGGTCAACTAGCTGCTGCACTGACTCGTGCCCTGCAACGATGTTGTGCGCTTTAGGTCGTAGCGTTCCTGCACGCGGTCATTATCGCCGTCCCTGCGCACCGATGTACTTGGCTCCACCGTGCCAGCTTCCACGGCGCGGGTCGCCACCGTTCGCGCATTGTCTTCGTTACGCCGCCGGGTTCTTCCTCGCCAACTTCGAGTACTGTTGCCGTGCCAATCTAGGCGTCTAACATGACCACTCCAGGCCGCCCCTCATTTTGCTGACTTTTACGTCTGGTATTAGCAACACCGATGCGTGTCTTCATCCCCGACGCGTCCCCGAGCCTAGCAATCTCAGATCGGCTCCTCGTCTTCGTCGGCCTCGGCAACTTCTTCTTCGGTATGAACACCTTCCTCTACGACTGCCTCGACCGCGTCACCGGCAAGTTCTTCTTTGCGTACTCGATTCTGGTACAACCGAAGTATGCCTTCGTCTCCGACGTGTGCCTGGTTTTTGGCAAAACTATGGTTGTACCTCGTCTCCGATGGCTCGGACTGCATCTACTTCGGCATCGACATCCTCAACGACTGTCTCGACATGTCTCCGTCATTCTACTCACGCACTATGCTCTTGCGGCATCATGTGCGGCTACCTCGACACCGACACCTGACAACGACATCGACCACGGCGATCCCTCGCACGGCTAACTTGATCAAGGTTGCAGCGCCCAACGCTCTCGGCTACCCCGACATCGGGACAAAGGGCTACTACCTCGCTTGAGCACCTCATCAGTTTCCTATACAGTCCAAGCATTTGCGCCACGACACGCTGTCTACGACACTCCCGCTGCTACTGTGGGGGATGTCAGCGTACTGGATTCTACTTCGGTTTCTCTCCAGTCTGATCATCCACGACGCTACCTCTACGACTGCGGGGAAGTGTTAGAGTATTAGTCATATACAATTACGGTTTTGCTAGTTCTCAGGCGCCTGAGAACTTCTTAGGTCTCAGTCGCCTCTTTCACCGTGCGATTTACCTCGTGATTCGTGCAAAGTGAAAGTTACACATGAGTTGCAACTAGGGTATAACTGAAAATTTAATGAGTTATAACTAGCTTGCAACGAGAACTAGTACAAATCTTGTGAGTTGAACTGAGAATTAGCACAAATATTAGAATGACATCAGCAACTTAGACATAAGAAGTTCTTGTACGTCTGAGATCTAGGCACTCCCGTACAATTATTATGGTAGTTTAGATAGAGTTAGGATTTGTTACGTACAGTCCTAACTTGACTTGTACTTCAAGATGATCCTCTGTACGCCTATATATACTCGCCACTCAATAATACATCAATCATATTCCGCCAAACTTATAATCTTTCACGGTCAGGTAAATCATGAATTCGTTTTTAACTAGTATGATTAGCCATCCCACGTCTAAACTAGTCCCACGGGGACGCTCTATATATAGGACAGTGGGTTATATATACTTCTTGTAAGCGACCGGCTAGGATAAGTTGTATTTGTCGAAATCTCCTACATTGTGTAAACACTTTCTGTTATATGAAGTTTCGTTGACTGACATCCGTAGTTTTTTCTCTCTTTATTGGAGAGGTTTTTTCACGTTAAATCTATACCTTCTTGCTGTAATTTATTTTGTTTTTCATTATTTACTTGTTGCAAAGCTAACAGAAATTAAGGATTCGTTTCTTTTTTGCACGGAACTTAGGCAACGCGAGGTAAAAGGATGATAAATACCAATCAAATCTAGTTATCCCTACTCCCCTATCAAGTCCCATGTCCAAATAAACCATGGAGGCACAAGGAATCTCTACCTTTACTCACGATTGTTATTCCTCCCAAGGGCACAAGGCTACCAATGGCAGTGCGGATGTGCCCTCCGTCCGTACAGCATGCAAGTCTTTATCAATCTGAAGGCAGCTCATCCACATTCATGGTTGAGGCTGGCAACAATTCCAATTTCGTATATAAGGTTTTCCCTTTCCCCTATTTTTAATTGTGTGTTAATTTCTTTTAGATTGCTGGTCAATGAGAAAAGATAATAGAGTTTGAACCCGGATTTTCTTTTTCGCGGTCGACCGCGTGCTGCGGTCATTGGCATGGCAGCGCTCGCCCTCGCGACAATTCCCTTTTGGACATCTCCCACCTTCCTCATTCCATCTCCTCCCTTTTCGACGACCGCGACCACGCTATCTCGGCCGCCACCGCTCTAGCCCCACCCCCGGCGACCTCCTCCCCAGAATCCTCCCTAACCCCGACGGCCAACTTCCTTCCGACTCAGGGCAATGTAGGGCATGACGACGAGCGGAGCGCTAGCTTCCGCCCTGGTGACCCCTCCTTCCCGAAGTCCCCCATCCCCCTGGCGTCCTCCCAGCCCCCTGACTACCTTCCATAGCTTCGCTCCGTCCTCCCGACCACCTTGCCAGCCCCTGCCTGTCCAGATTCGGTGACTTCACTTCTCCCCTCCCTTGCTCTGGAGGTGGCCTTCTACTGCTACTCGTGGCACGCTGTCACAAGCTCCTCACCAGCTGCTGGTCGCCGACGCCGTCCGCGAGCTCCTCCACCTGCAGCATGTCAACGACCACCCCTAGTTGGTCCCCCTTTGGTTCATCAAGGTAACACCCGCATGTTTTCCTCTTTTGTCCGCTGAATAAAATATGTACTTTCTCATGGAAATGCAATATTGTTTCTGTGCTGATTAATTGCTTGGTCTAGAACCATTTCAATGATTTCATTGCAAACTCTCAATTGTTTATCAATAAGAGCCAATAGCGACATACCACAGTTGCGAGCTAGAGGTACAAAGGGAAAATGGGCTCCCAACGGCGGCGTCCAACCCTGGCGCCTGGGGATCTTGGGCGGCCGTGCTTCTCGCCACCGGCGGCGGAGGCCTCCGGCTCGCGCTTTTAGTGCCTCGGGTCGAAGTCGGGATCGGACGCTGAGGAGGCCCTGGCTACTAGGGAGGCCCTCGAGGATCTACAAGATCCCTACAGGGAGCTTGGTTGGACTACGGTGGTTCGCTAGAGGAGGAAGACCGACGAGGAGCTGCATCAGTCCTTCTGGGATGAGATGGGCTTTCCGACTACGACATCGCGATTCTGGGAGAAAGAAGGGTCGGTGTCACGCTTCTCTGGTTTGCCATTGTGATCTCCTTCAGCGTCGGATGTGTTCGCAGCGAGAAGACGGTCTTCTTCTCCTATGGTGCTGCGGCATGGAGCGGTGGCTTCTCCGACCAGAATTCTGTTGCGGCATGGGCCACGAGTCTGGCCTTGGAAGGGGCCATTGCCTCCGAGGAGGGTATCGGTGCCGCTGGTGAAGGGTTTCGCAGCATAGTAAATCAAAATTTTCTACGGAAGCGAACAGAGGGAAAGCCAAGATCTAATCTTGGAGATGCAAACAACGAGAGAGATTGGATTAGATCTTCATACCCTTGAAGATTCGCACAGCGGAACGTTCGTCGGAACGTGGGTGATGTAGTCGTACTCGCTTCTCCTCCTCGCGATCCGATCCGATCTAGCACCACAAGTGGCGGTGCCTCCGTGAGATGCACACGTGCAGCACCTCGACGTCTCCTCCTTCCTTGGACCAACAAGTATGGTGGAGAGATGGATTGGATCTACAACACGACGGCGTGGTGTATTTGGTGGAGAATTTCTGCAGCAGGGCTTCGCCTGCAAACAGTCGGGAGGGAGAGAGGAGGGCAGCAGGGCAACTAGGGCTTGGAGGAAGGTGTGTGTTGGTTGGGGGGAGGGGGCGCACCAGCCCTCTATATATAGAGGGGGGGGGGGTGCGGCCAGCCCTTGTCCATCCTCCAAGCCTATCTCTAGTTTAAACAATTTAAACTCTCCCTTATCTAGAAATCCTATCTCTAGTTTAAACGAGTTTAAACTTATCTAGGATCGGCTGGGACCTATGGGGCCTTGTGCCCCTGGCCCAATGCGGCCAGGACACTCCCTCATAGGCCCATGCCCCCTCCCGGAAGGTGGGACCACGTTGGCCCCCTTCCGGAAGGTTCTAGAAGCTTCCGGTACAATACCGATTAATCCGGAACAATTCCGAACTCCAAAAACTGCACTGCCTTATATGAATCTTATTCTCCGGACCATTCCGGAACCTCTCGTGATGTCCCGGATCCCATCCGAGACTCCGAACAAAAATTCATAAACTAATTATCCAATCTATCCTAGCGTCGAGACACGTTAAGTGTGTGACCCTGCGGGTTCGAGAATATGCAGACATGATCTTCTATCAATAATCAACAGCGGGGTCTGGGCACCCATATTGACTCCCACACATTCATCGATGATCATATCGGATGAACCACGATGCCAGGATTCAATCAATCCCATATATATATTCCCTTCGTCTCGCGATATTTTACTTGCCCGAGATTCGATCGTCGGTATCGTCATACCTAGTTCAATCTCGTTCACAGCAAGTACTTTACTCGTTCCGTAATCCGATATCACTTTGTGATTAACTCCTTAACCACATGCTTGCAAGCGGTGTTGATATCGATTACCGAGTGGGCCCGAAGTATATCTCTCCGACTTGGGAGGGACAAATCCCATCTCGATACATACAACCCAACAGATACTTTCCGATTACCTGAGAGACACCTTTATGATCACCCTCTCATAGGATGACGTTTGATGACCTCAAAGCTTTCTTCCGATACCAGGGAGTTGTATTATCTCATGGTCTAAGGAATACAATATTTGACATAAGAAAAACTTCGCAAAGACGAACACGATGACACGATCTAATTGCTTCGCTTAGTTTGGGTCTATCCACCATATCATTCTCCCAATGATATGATCTCATTATCAATTGACAACTCATGTCTATGGTTAGGAAACCTTAACCATCATTGATCAATGAGCTAGTCCATAGAGGCGTACTAGGGACACGGTGTTGTTCACAAACCACACAAGTATTAATGTTTCCGCTTAATACAATTCTAGCATGGAATATAAACTTTATCATGAACAAGAATTATAATAATAACATCTTTATTATTGCCTCTAGGGCATAATTCCAACAGTCTCCCACTTGCACTAGAGTCAATAATCTAGTTTACATTTGGCAACAATCTCACACCCATGGCACTGAGGTGCTGATCATGTTTTACACGTGGAAGAGGTTTAGTCAATGGATCTGCGACATTCAGATCTGTATGTACTTTGCTGATCTTCAGATCTCCATCTGCTATATAATCTCGGATTATATGAAACTTGCGGTTGATATGCTTGGTCTTTGGATGATATCTTGGTTCCTTAGCGAGTGCTATGGCGCCAGTGTTGTCACACAATATCTCCAGTGGGTCCAATGCACTTGGAACCACGCCAAGCTCAGTGATGAAGTTTCTGATCCAAACTCCTTCACTTGACGCTTCTGCAGCAGCCATGTATTCCGCTTCTACTGTAGATCCCGCGATCACGCTTTGTTTGCAGCTTCTCCAGCTCACAGCTCCTCCATTCAAAATATACACGTATCCTGTCTGAGATTTAGAATCATCCTTGTCGGTGTCGAAACTAGCATCGACGTAACCTTTTACGACGAGCTGTTCATCACCCCCATAGACTAAGAACATTTCTTTAGTCCTATTTAGGTACCTTAGGATGTTCTTCACGGCTGTCCAGTGTTCCACTCCTGGATCACTTTGATATCTGCTCGTCAAACTAAGAGCATTGGACACATCCGGTCTAGTACACAGCATGGCATACATGATGGAACCTATGGCCGAGGCATAAGGCACTTTGCTCATAGCTTCCCTATCATTTACCGTAGCTGGACACTGAGCCTTGCTCAATATCTTACCTGACAATATAGGCACTGAACCTTTCAATGCCTTATTCATTCTGAACCTTTTCAGAACTTTGTCTAGGTATGTACTTTGGCTTAAAGCTATCAGGCGTCTTTGTCTATCTCTATAGATTTTGATGCCCAATATATAAGCAGCTTCACCTAGGTATTTCATTGAAAAACACTTGTTCAAATAACTCTTCACATCGTTAAGCATGTTGATGTCATTTCCAATAATCAATATGTCATCCACATATAGTACCAGAAACGTCACCGAGCTCCCACTCACTTTCTTGTAGATGCAAGCTTCGTAGCAATTTGGAACAAATCCAAAGCTCTTGATCACTTGATCAAAACGAAGGTTCCAACTCCGAGATGCTTGCTTCAGTCCATAAATGGAACGCTGAAGTTTGCATACTTTATCAGCATCCTTAGGATCGACAAAACCTTCGGGTTGCATCATATACAACTCTTCATCAATGTTGCCATTGAGGAAAGCAGTCTTGACATCCATTTGCCATATTTCATAATCATGAAACGCAGCAATTGCTAATAAAATCCGAATGGACTTAAACATCGCTACGGGAGAGAAAGTCTCATCGTAGTCAACACCTTGAACTTGTCGAAAACCTTTCGCAACAAGCCGTGCTTTATAGACGGTAACATTACCATCCGCGTCCGTTTTCTTCTTGAAGATCCATTTGCACTCAACGGCCTTTCGGTCGCTAGGAGGGTCCACCAAAGTCCATACTTGGTTTTCGCTCATGGATCCCAATTCGGATTTCATGGCTTCTAGCCATTTCTCAGAGTCTGGGCTCATCATCGCTTCCTCATAGTTCGTAGGTTCACTGTCTTCTACTAACAAGACAGTTAAGACAGGGTTGCCGTACCACTCAGGAGGGGCACACGACCTTGTCGACCTGCGACGTTCAGTAGCAGCATCGTCCGAAGCTTCATGATCCTTGTCATTAGCTTCCTCTATTGTTGGTGCAGGCGGCACTGGAACAATTTCAGGTGCTGCGCTACTCTCCAATTCAAGAGAAGGTTCAATAACCTCGTCTAGCTCTACTTTCCTCCCACTCACTTCTTTCGAGAGAAACTCCTTCTCAAGAAAGGAACCGTTCTTTGCGACAAACACTTTGCCTTCAGTTCTGTGATAGAAGGTATACCCAATAGTTTCCTTAGGGTATCCTATGAAGACGCATTTCTCCGCTTTGGGTTCGAGCTTGTTCGGCATCAACTTCTTGACGTAAGCTTCGCATCCCCAAACTTTAAGAAACGACAACTTAGGTTTAGCACCAAACCATAGTTCATACGGTGTCGTCTCAACGGATTTAGATGGAGCCCTATTTAAAGTGAATGCAGCGGTTTCTAATGCATAACCCCAAAATGATAACGGCAAATCAGTAAGAGACATCATCGATCAAACCATATCTAATAGGGTTCGATTCCGGCGTTCAGACACACCATTGCGCTGTGGTGTTCCGGGTGGCATGAGTTGTGAAACGATTCCACTTGCTTTGAGATGCGTGAGAAAATCATAACTCAAATATTCGCCCCCACGATCGGATCGTAGAAACTTAATCTTTCTGTTACGATGGTTCTCCACTTCATTCTGAAATTCTTTGAACTTTTCAAACGTTTCAGATTTATGTTTCATTAAATAGATATACCCATATCTACTTAAGTCATCGGTAAAAGTGAGAAAATAGCGATATCCACCGCGCGTCGAAACACTCATCGGTCCGCATACATCGGTATGTATGATTTCCAACAAGTCCGTTGCTCGCTCCATCATACCGGAGAACGGGGTTTTGATCATCTTGCCCATGAGGCATGGTTCACATGTGTCAAATGATTCAAAATCAAGAGACTCCAAAAGTCCATCAGAATGGAGTTTCTTCATGCGCTTTACACCAATATGACCTAGACGACAGTGCCACAAATAAGTAGTATTATCACTATCTACTTTGCATCTCTTAGCCTCAATGTTATGGATGTGTGTTTCATCCCTTTCGATATTTAGAAGAAATAAACCACTCACAAGAGGTGCATGACCATAAAAGATGTTACTCATATAAATAGAACAACCATTATTCTCCGATTTAAATGAATAACCGTCTTGCAATAAACACGATCCAGAAATAATGTTCATGCTCAACGCAGGCACATAATAACATTTATTAAGGTTTAAAACTAATCCCGAAGGTAAAACTAAGGAGAGTGTGCCGACGGCCATCACATCAACTCTTGATCCGTTGCCAACGCGCATCGTCACCTCATCCCTCGCAAGCCGCCGTCTATTCCGCAGCTCCTGTTTCGAGTTACAAATATTAGCAACTGAACCGGTATCAAATACCCAGGCACTACAACGAGGGCTAGTAAGGAAAACATCAATAACATGTATATCAAATATACCTTTGATGGTGCCAGCCTTCTTGTCTGCTAAGTACTTCGGACAGTTGCGCTTCTAGTGACCCTTGTCCTTGCAATAGAAGCACTCAGTTTCTGGCTTGGGTCCAGACTTGAGCTTCTTCTCAGCAGGGGCAACGCGTTTGCCGCCTCCTTTCTTGAAGGGCTTCTTTGCACCCTTACCTTTCTTAAAGAAGGGCTTGTTGACCATCAACACATGATTATCCTTCTTGATGTCCACCTCCGCAGCCTTCAGCTTTGCGAAGAGCTCGGTGATCGTATCAGTGGAACCAATCTGATTATGAGTCACTACAAAACTTTTGTAGCTGGGAGGGAGTGATTGCAGAACCCTGTCAATCTTGAGCTCCTCTGGAATCTTGCAGTCCAGTTGCTCAAGGCGTTGAGTGTAGCCCGACATCTTAATGGCGTGCTCACTAACGGAACTCCCTTCCTCCATCTTGCAGTTAAAGAACTTCTCGGAGATCTCATATCTCTCAGAACGGGCCTGAGTCTGAAACATGGTTTTCAACTCTTCGAGAATCTCAAAGGGCCCGGGATAGTTTTCAAAACGATTTTGAAGTTCCGGTTCCATAGCAAACAACATGGTGCTCTTAATCACACCATAATCATCTTTGCGCGACTGATAGACAGCTTTCTCATCAGCCGGCGCAGTTGCAGCAAGGGGGTTACCTAACGCTTTCTCAAGGACATAGTACTTTTGTCCGCCAGACAGAATGATTCTTAGATTGCGGAACCAGTTGGTGAAGTTAGACCCATTGTTTCTAAGCTTTTCTTTCTCAGAAAAAACGTTGAAGTTGAAGTTGGACTTGGCCATGTGATCTACAGTATTTGCAAGTACAATTTAGACTATGTTCATGATAAATAGTTCAACTTAATCAAATTACTATATGAACTCCCACTAAATTCAACATCCCTCAAGTTGTTTAGTGAACACGATCCAAATTCACCACACCTAATCCGATCATCACGAGAAGAGATGTGGTTTCAATGGTGGACAACGAAGTGTCGATCATATCATTCATATGACTCATGCTTAACCTCTCGGTTCTTGTGTTCCGAGGCCATGTCTGTACATGCTAGGCTCGTCAAGTTAGACCCAAGTATTTCCGCGTGTGCAAAACTGGCTTGCACCCGTTGTATGTGAGCGTAGAGTCTATAGCACCCGATCATCACGTGATGCTTGGACACGACGAACTTTCGCAACGGTGCATACTTGGGGAGAACACAGTTTTTATCTTGATCTTTAAGTGAGGAATCATCTTATAATGCTACCGTCGCGATCTAAGCATAATAAGATACATAAAAGGATAAACATCACATGCATATAACTTTATGTGACATGGTATAGCCAATCTTCGCGCAATGATCTCCATCTTGTGCGTTCCGGCATGATCTCTATCACTTCACCATGATTGCCTCCACCACGAATAGCAACTACAACTATTGCTAACTATTTAGCGATAAAGTAAAGCTATTACATGGCGTATAAGAAGTTGACTCGCAGGTCATACACAATTATAAAGACAACCATATGGCTCCTGCCGGTTGTGTACTCATCGACATGCAAGTCGTGAAACATTACAAAACATGATCATCGCATACATTATACACATCACATCTTGGGCCATACCATATCACAGAAAACACTCCCTGCAAAAACAAGTTAGACGCCTCTACTTTGTTGTTGCATGTTTTACGTGGCTTATGGGAGTAGATGCTAAGAACGATTCTTACCTACGGAAAGCCACAACGGTGATATTATGGTTGCCAAACTCCGGTGTTAATCCCATGACAACTATAGTGAGAGAAACTGACATCCACCAGCCGCATGTGTGATACAAGCCACACGTCAAGTGCGGAGCCGGTCTCGCGAACGACGTCGCGTAAGGTTGGCCTGGACCGCTTCAATCTCACTATCCCGCGTCATAAGAAGAACACAAACAAGAGGCTTGCAACAGAAAACATCAACGCCCGCAACAACCATGTTGCGTTCTACTCGTGAATCACATCTACGCATAGATCTAGCTCTGATACCACTGAAGGGGTTCGCGGCATAGTAAATCAAAATTTTCTACGGAAGCGAACAGAGGGAAAGCCAAGATCTAATCTAGGATATGCAAACAACGAGAGAGATTGGATTAGATCTTCATACCCTTGAAGATTCGCACAGCGGAACGTTCGTCGGAACGTGGGTGATGTAGTCGTACTCGCTTCTCGTCCTCGCGATCCGATCCGATCTAGCACCACAAGTGGCGGTGCCTCCGTGAGATGCACACGTGCAGCACCTCGACGTCTCCTCCTTCCTTGGACCAACAAGTATGGTGGAGAGATGGATTGGATCTACAACACGACGGCGTGGTGTATTTGGTGGAGAATTTCTGCAGCAGGGCTTCGCCTGCAAACAGTCGGGAGGGAGAGAGGAGGGCAGCAGGGCAACTAGGGCTTGGAGGAAGGTGTGTGTTGGTTGGGGGGAGGGGGCGCACCAGCCCTCTATATATAGAGGGGGGGTGCGGCCAGCCCTTGCCCATCCTCCAAGCCTATCTCTAGTTTAAACAATTTAAACTCTCCCTTATCTAGAAATTCTATCTCTAGTTTAAACGAGTTTAAACTTATCTAGGATCGGCTGGGCCCTATGGGGCCTTGTGCCCCTGGCCCAATGCGGCCAGGACACTCCCTCATAGGCCCATGCCCCCTCCCGGAAGGTGGGACCACGTTGGCTCCCTTCCGGAAGGTTCTAGAAGCTTCCGGTACAATACCGATTAATCCAGAACAATTCCGAACTCCAAAAACTGCACTGCCTTATATGAATCTTATTCTCCGGACCATTCCGGAACCTCTCGTGATGTCCCGGATCCCATCCGAGACTCCGAACAAAAATTCATAAACTAATTATCCAATCTATCCTAGCGTCGAGACACGTTAAGTGTGTGACCCTGCGGGTTCGAGAATATGCAGACATGATCTTCTATCAATAATCAACAGCGGGGTCTGGGCACCCATATTGACTCCCACACATTCATCGATGATCATATCGGATGAACCACGATGCCAGGATTCAATCAATCCCATATATATATTCCCTTCGTATCGCGATATTTTACTTGCCCGAGATTCGATCGTCGGTATCGTCATACCTAGTTCAATCTCGTTCACAGCAAGTACTTTACTCGTTCCGTAATCCGATATCACTTTGTGATTAACTCCTTAACCACATGCTTGCAAGCGGTGTTGATATCGATTACCGAGTGGGCCCGAAGTATATCTCTCCGACTTGGGAGGGACAAATCCCATCTCGATACATACAACCCAACAGATACTTTCCGATTACCTGAGAGACACCTTTATGATCACCCTCTCATAGGATGACATTTGATGACCTCAAAGCTTTCTTCCGATACCAGGGAGTTGTATTATCTCATGGTCTAAGGAATACAATATTTGACATAAGAAAAACTTCGCAAAGACGAACACGATGACACGATCTAATTGCTTCGCTTAGTTTGGGTCTATCCACCATATCATTCTCCCAATGAAATGATCTCATTATCAATTGACAACTCATGTCTATGGTTAGGAAACCTTAACCATCATTGATCAATGAGCTAGTCCATAGAGGCGTACTAGGGACACGGTGTTGTTCACAAACCACACAAGTATTAATGTTTCCGCTTAATACAATTCTAGCATGGAATATAAACTTTATCATGAACAAGAATTATAATAATAACATCTTTATTATTGCCTCTAGGGCATAATTCCAACAGCTGGTCCTCGGTTCTTTCTTTCCTCTGG
Source organism: Avena sativa (assembly GCA_916181665.1). Lineage (NCBI taxonomy): Eukaryota > Viridiplantae > Streptophyta > Magnoliopsida > Poales > Poaceae > Avena > Avena sativa. The sequence goes on along the minus strand of OV702295.1, from coordinate 447,455,151 downwards.
TTGGGGATCGTTCGACCGTGCAGGAGGCTCGTGATCTAGAATTTTTGCGACGTGGGGCTGTGTCAGCTGATGTGGAGGGGGTCGCTGGTGCCACCAATTCTGACTCGGGGTCGGGGCCGATCTTTTCCTGGCAACCGATCGCGAGAAGGTTATTCCTGTTGGGTCCATAGCATAGAAAACAAAAAATTTCCTACGATGAGAACTATACGCCAAGATCTATCTACTAGATACAGAGCAACATGTGGACATACATCCATGGAGAACTTACCCTCGAAGACAACGAGTTTTGTTAACGAGTAGGAACTCGTGGTTGATGTAGTCGTACGCTTGCTGATCTCAAGATCATGTGGAAGTCCGAGCGCCGCAAATCAGCAGCGCATCCGTCCTCGCACACACGTTCAAGACACTGGACAACCTCCACCTCCTCGCTCCAGCAATCCAGCGGAAGCAGCAACTCCTTCCAGACGAAATGCCACCGGGAACATGTATCTCGCTAATCCGAGACCATGGGGGAATAATTCTAGAGGGGGAGAGATATCCTTCACAAGGAGATGTGTGGATGAAGGAGCGAATGGGTGGCCTTTTATAGGAGGAGGGGGGTGCCCCCTCTCTCCATGGCCGGCGCATGGGGGGTGACCCCTCACCTCCCCCATTCATGTGGTGGTAACCCCTCCACATTAAAATGCCTCTTCACATTCCCTTTTAAAGTCTCCACTTTAAATGCATTAAATTTCTCCAAATTTAATGCTCTCTCATTTAATAAAACTCTTTTTATTAAATTTATTCAGAATTTTGTTAATTACTTTAATTAACAAACATTCACATATAGCCCCTTGCAATATTTCAATATCACATGCAGAACCACCTTCTGCAATTTCACCCGAAACAATTTCCGGTTTCTATTGAAACAATTCCTGCGTTTGCAATTCTTTCGTCTGAAACATATATGCTCCAAAATGGTGTCCGGTAACTCTTAAGTGTGCCACCCTATGGTTCGCGAATAATGCAGACATGATCGAGACCCTTCTCCGATCAATAATCAACAGCGGGACCTGAAGATCCGTACTGACTCCTACACATTCAACGATGACTCCTGTGATCGTGAGAACCTTTAACGCTTGTAACTAAAACTCTTTGTCTCTCGATATATTACATGTCCGAGATTCGATCATCGGTATCTCCATACCTAGCTTGATCTCGTTACCGACATGCACTCTTTTCTCGTTCCCGTGATATAACATTCTAGTGATCACATCACTTGCTTGCAAGCTATCCTAATGTGATATCACCGAGAGGGCCCAGAGTATATCTATCCGTCATCTGGATTGACAAATTCCACTCTTGATCCATGAGCCTCAACATAACACCTTCGTAGTACTGAACCCATCTTTATAGTCACCCTATTACGGTGTGACGTTTGATGTTATCAAGATACTCTTCCGGTGTTAGCAATTAACATGATCTCATGGTCTAAGGATAAAGATTACTTCGTATGATGTTATAGCAATATAAACATAATGACTTGATCGTAATGCTATACTTCGGATGAATGTTCATCACATCATTTCACAAATGCTGTGACCTTGTTATTAACAACATCCAATGTCCATGATCAGGAAACCTTGATCATCTTGTTAATCAACAAGCTAGTCTATAAGAGAGGCATAACTAGGAACCCTTTTTGATTATTAAACACACATGTATTGATGTTTCCTATCAATACAATTATAGCATGCAAAATAAACATCTATCATATACAAGGAATACATAATAACAACTTTATTATTGCCTCTCAGGGCATATTTCCTTCAGTCTCCCACTTGCACTAGAGACAATAATCTAGTTTATATAGTGATAAATCTAACACCCATGGAGTTCTGGTGTTGATCATGTTTTGCCCTAGGGGGTACTTTAGTCAACGGATCTGCTACATTCAGGTCCGTGTGCACTTTACAAATCTTTATATCTCTATCCTTGACATGCTCGCGGATGGAGTGAAACCGGCGCTTAATATGCTTGGAATTCTTGTGAGACCTTGGTTCCTTGGCGTTGGCTATGGCTCCATTATTGTCACAATAGATCACCATTGGGTCCAATGCACTAGGAACCACACCTAGTTCCGTTATGAACTCCTTCATCCAAACCGCTTCCTGTGCTGCTTCTGAAGCAGCAACATATTCCGCCTCTGTCGTTGATCCAGCCACCACAGGTTGTTTGGAGATCCTCCAACTAACTGCTACTCCGTTCAAGAGAAATATGTATCCGGATTGAGACTTAGAGTCATCCGGATCAGTGTCAAAGCTAGCATCGACATAACACTTAGCGACTAGCTCTTCTTCACCTCCGTATACAAGAAACATATCCTTAGTTCTTCTCAAGTACTTGAGGATGTTCTTTACCGCTATCCAGTGTTCTGAACCTGGATCAGATTGGTACCTACTAGTCAAACTAATAGCATGTGCCACATCCGGTCTTGTACATAGCATGGCATACATTATAGAGCCTATGGTTGAGGCATAGGGGATCTTATCCATTATCTCTCTTTCTTCCGCCGTAGCCGGACTTTGAGTCTTACTCAATGTCTTGCCTTGCAACATAGGTAAGAACCCCTTCTTACTTTCGTCCATATTAAACTTCTTTAATATCTTATCAAGGTATGTACTCTGCGATATCCCAATTAGGCGTCTTGATCTATCTCTATAGATTTTAATGCCTAATATATATGAAGCTTCACCAAGGTCTTTCATCGAAAATTTGCTGTTTAGATAACTTTTAACACTGTTTAAAAGATCTATATCATTTCCAATCAATAATATGTCATCCACATATAATATCAGAAATGCCACATTGCTCCCACTCACTTTATTGTAAATACAAGCCTCTTCATAAGTTTGGACAAATCCAAACTCTTTGATCACCTCATCAAAGCGGAGATTCCAACTCCGGGATGCTTGCTTTAGTCCATAGATGGATCGCTGAAGTTTGCACACCTTATCAGCATCCTTAGGATTGACAAAACCCTTAGGTTATATCATATACAACTCTTCTTCAATATTACCATTGAGGAACACAGTTTTGACATCCATCTGCCATATTTCATAATCGAAATATGCAGCAATTGCTAACATAATCCTAACCGACTTAAGCATCGCTACGGGAGAGAATGTCTCATCGTAGTCAACTCCTTGAATTTGTCGAAACCCCTTTGTGACAAGTCGAGCCTTATAGATGGTTACATTACCATCAGCATCAGTTTTTCTTTTGAAAATCCATTTATTCTCAACGGCCTTTCGATCGTGAGGTAAGTCCACCAAGGTCCAAACCTGGTTTTCGTACATGGATTCCATCTCGGATTTCATGGCTTCTAGCCATTTGTTGGAATCCGGGCTCATCATCGCTTCTTCATACGTCGCAGGGTCATCCATTTCATCAACCATGAAATTCACAACAGGATTGCCGTACAGTTCAGGAGCTGCACGTGTCCTGCTTGACCTGCGAGGTTCGGTAGTGTCCTCTTTCGGAGTTTCATGATCAATATCATTAGCTCTCTCTTCATTAGGTGAAGTCTACTCCGAAACAACTTCTGGAGCTGCGCTACTCGCCATTTCATGAAGAGAAGGTTCAATAACCTCTTCGAGTTTTACCTTCCGACTACTCACACCTTTCGCGAGAAACTCCTTCTCAAGAAAGGATCCATTCTTGGCAACAAAGACCTTGCCCTCGGATCTATGATAGAAGGTATACCCAATCGTTTCCTTAGGGTATCCTATGAAGACGCATTTTTCCGCTTTGAGTTCGAGTTTATCCGGTTGAAGTTTCTTCACATAAACATCGCATCCCCAAACTTTAAGAAATGACAGCTTAGGTTTGTTTCCAAACCATAATTCATACGGTGTCTTTTCAACGGATTTAGATGGTGCCCGGTTTAAAGTGAATGCAGCTGTTTCCAGTGCGTAACCCCAAAATGACAGAGGTAAGTCAGTCAGAGACATCATAGATTGAACCATATCCAATAAAGTACGATTACAACATTCTGACACACCATTACTTGTGGTGTTCCGGCAGGCGTGAGTTGTGAAACTATTCCACGGTCTTTCATATGTGTGCTAAACTCGTAACTAAGATACTCTCCTCCACGGTCGGACCGCAGAAATTTGATCTTTCTGTTACGATGATTTTCCACTTCATTCTGAAATTCTTTGAACCTTTCAAAGGTTTCAGACTTATGTTTCATCAAATAGATATACCCGTATCTACTCAAATCATCCGTGAAAGTAACAAAATAACGATATCCACCTCGCGCGACACACTCATTGGTCCACACACATCAGTATGTATGATTTCCAATAAATCTGTCGCCCGTTCCATTGAACCGGAAAACGGCGTTCTAGTCATCTTGCCCATAAGGCATGGCTCACATGTATCAAATGATTCAAAATCAAGTGATTCCAAAAGTCCATCAGAATGGAGTTTCTTCATGCGTTTAACGCCAATATGACCTAGACGGCAGTGCCACATATATGTAGATATATCATTATCAAGTTTAATCCTTTTAGCATCAACATTATGAATATGCGTAATACTACTATCGAGATCCAACAGAAATAAACCATTTAACACAGGTGCATGACCATAAAAGATATTATTCATATAAATCGAACAACCATTGTTTTCAGACTTAAACGAATAACCACTTTGCATCAAACACGATCCGGATACAATGTTCATGCTCAGTGCAGGCACCAAATAACAATTATTCAGGTTTATAACTAATCACGACGGCATATGGAGAGGCAGCGTTCCGACGGCGATCACATCAATTCTTGATCCATTGCCGACCCGCATCGTGACCTCATCCCTTGCTAGTTGTCGCTTGTTCCGCAGCCCCTGACCCGAGTTACATATATTAGCAACCGATCCCGTATCAAATATCCAGGTGCTACTGCGAGTACTAGTCAAGTACACATCAATAACATGTATATCACATATACCTTTGTTTGCCTTGCCGGCCTTCTTGTCCGCCAAATACTTGGGGCGGTTGCGCTTCCAATGGCCAGTCCCCTTGCAATAGTAGCACTCGGTGTCAGACTTAGGGCCAGCTCGGGGTTTCTTTTCAGGCGCGGCAACAGATTTGCCGCCCTTATTTCCCTTCTGCTTGCCTTTCTTGTCCTTCTTGAAACCGGTGGTCTTATTGATCATCAACACTTGATGTTCTTTCCTAATCTCCACTTCTGTAGTCTTAAGCACTGACAGAAGCTCGGAAAGAGACTTCTTCATGCCCTACATATTATAGTTCATCATGAAGCTCTTGTAGCTAGGTGGCAGAGATTGGAGAACACGATGTATGCCTAAGTCAATGGGAATCGTTATTCCCAAGGACACTAGCTTATCGGCGTACCCAGACATTTTGAGTACGTGCTCACTAACGGAGCTGTTTTCCTCCATCATGCAGCTAAAGAACTTTTCTGTAGCATTATAACTCTCTACGGCAGCATGGGTATCGAAAATCATTTTCAATTCTCCCATGGTATCAAAGGCATTGCCATTTTCGAAACGTTTTCGAAGTTCTGGCTCTAGCCCATAAAGTATGCCGCAATGAACTAAGTTGTGGTCCTCCTGACGAGTTATATAGACGTTCTTTTCCTCGTCAGGGGCATCAGGAGCTGGTGGGGGGCCTTGCGGCGCATCTAGCACATATTGCTTTTGTGCAGCAGTGAGGAGAATCCTCAAATTCATAGCCCAGTTGGTGAAGTTGCTATCATTCGCAGCAAGTTTCTCTTTCTCCATGAACACATTGAAATTAAAAGCAGGTGGTGCCATCTACAACAGAATTTGTAAAATATATTTAGACTAAGTTTATGATAGATTGAGTTCAACTAATCCAAATTACTAATGAACTCCCACTCAAAAACGACATCCCTCGTGTCCTTTAGGTGATTATATGAACCAAATCAACTACACCAAGTCCGATCATCACGTGAGTCGGTGTAGCTTCAAAGGCGAGCATCTATATGGGCATCATATCAACTATATGACTCATGCTTAACCTTTCGGTCCGTGTTCCGAGGCCATGTCTGTACATGCTAGGCTCGTCAAGTAAGAACCTTAGTATTTGCGTGTGTAAAACTGTCTTACACCTGTTGTATGAAAGCGTAGAGTCGAGAACACCCGATCATCACGTGATGCCTCAAAACACGATCCACAAAACGGTGCATACTTAAGGAAGAACACATTTTATCTTGATATCTAAATGAGGGATCATCTTATAATGCTACCAAAAGCGCCAAACTAGCAATATAAGATGCTAATGTGTGAAGTGAGGTGATATGGTCCATGCATTTGATCTCTATCATTTGCATCGTGGTATGATCTCTATCATTCCTTTGTGTGTAAGGCCAAGGTCTATGGAACTTACACGTTAAGTGAGTTGTAAGAGTATCTATCATACATCTACTTACAACAATACCATATCAAGACACTAGCCCAGCAACGATCTAAACTAGATGCCTCTAATTTATCAGTTGCAAGTTTTACGTGGCTTAGGGCTTTCGGAGATAGAACCGGTCTTACCTACGAACATGAACCATAACGAGGATAACCAAGTTATTAGCAACTCGTTGTAAATCAGATATTGACTATAGTAGGAGAGACAGACACCCGCTAGCCACTTATGCAAAACTAGTTGCATGTCAGTCGTGGAACCGGTCTCATGTACGATGACATGTAAGGTTGGTCTGGGCCGCTTCATCCCACTATGCCACCAACATCCAAAGTACATAGAAGATGCAATAACATGATCATCATCACCCAGATATAAACATATGTGTACTACCCGTGCAAAGCACCTACGCATAGATCAGGCTCTGATACCACTGTTGGCTCCGTAGCATAGAAAACAAAAAAATTCCTACGATGAGAACTATACGCCAAGATCTATCTACTAGATACAGAGCAGCGGGTGGACATACATCCATGGAGAACTTACCCTCGAAGACAACGAGTTTTGTTAACGAGTAGGAACTCGTGGTTGATGTAGTCGTATGCTTGCCGATCTCAAGATTGTGTGGAAGTCCGAGCGCCGCAAATTAGCAGCGCATCCGTCCTCGCACACACGTTCAAGCCACCGGACAACCTCCACATCCTCGCTCCAGCGATCTAGTGGAAGCAGCAACTCCTTCCAGACGAAATGCCACCGGGAACATGTATCTCGCTAATCCGAGACCATGGGGGAATAATTCTAGAGGGGGAGAGAGATCCTTCACAAGGAGGTGTGTGGATGAAGGAGGGAATGGGTGGCCTTTTATAGGAGGAGGGGGGGTGCCCCCTCTCTCCATGGCCGGTGCATGGGGGGGTGACCCCTCACCTCCCCCATTCATGTGGTGGTAACCCCTCCACATTAAAATGCCTCTTCACATTCCCTTTTAAAGTCTCCACTTTAAATGCATTAAATTTCTCCAAATTTAATACTCTCTCATTTCATAAAACTCTTTTTATTAAATTTATTCAGAATTTTGTTAATTACTTTAAGTAACAAACATTCACATATATCCCCTTGCAATATTTCAATATCACATGCAGAACCACCTTCTGCAATTTCACCCGAAACAATTTCCGGTTTCTATTGAAACTATTCCTACGCTTTGCAATTCTTTTGTCTGAAACATATGTGCTCCAAAATGGTGTCCGGTAACTCTTAAGTGTGCCACCCTATGGTTCGCGAATAATGCAGACATGATCGAGATCCTTCTTCGATCAATAATCAGCAGCGGGACCTGGAGATCCGTACTAACTCCTACACATTCAACGACGACTCCTGTGATCGTGAGAACCTTTAATGCTTGTAACTAAAACCCTTTGTCTCTCGATATATTACATGTCCGAGATTCGATCATCGGTATCTCCATACCTAGCTTGATCTCGTTACCGACATGCACTCTTTTCTCGTTCCCGTGATATAGCATTCTAGTGATCACATCACTTGCTTGCAAACTAGCCTAATGTGATATCACCGAGAGGGCCCAGAGTATATCTATCCGTCATCTGGATTGACAAATTCCACTCTTGATCCATGAGCCTCAACATAACACCTTCGTAGTACTGAACCCATCTTTATAGTCACCCTGTTACGGTGTGACATTTGATGTTATCAAGATACTCTTCCGGTGTTAGCAATTAACATGATCTCATGGTCTAAGGATAAAGATTACTTCGTATGATGTTATAGCAATATAAACATAATGACTTGATCGTAATGCTATACTTAGGATGAATGTTCATCACATCATTTCACTAATGCTGTGACCTTGTTATTAACAACATCCAATGTCCATGATCAGGAAACCTTGATCATCTTGTTAATCAACAAGCTAGTCTATAAGAGAGGCATAACTAGGAACCCTTTTTGTTTATTAAACACACATGTATTGATGTTTGCTATCAATACAATTATAGCATGCAAAATAAACATCTATCATATACAAGGAATACATAATAACAACTTTATTATTGCCTCTCAGGGCATATTTCCTTCAATTCAGTGCTTCCCTTGGTCAGCTTCCCTCGCTGCCACCGCTCGTGAGATCGACCTCTGTTGCCTCGTGTTCAACCTCGCTCGGAAGATCCTTCGCAGTTGTCGTCCTTAGTAGGGGGTCCATGGCTGCACTGAATCCTAGGGGACCGACTGTCGTCCCTGCTCCTAGGGGGCCGGCCGCTGCTACTGTTTCTAGGGCGCCCTTGTCGCCAGGAATCCAAGTGCTACCGCAACTTATGCTGCTTCAAGGGCCCCCCCCGGTGCCGGTCCATCTTCGCTCGTTCCTTCGGCGCACGCCGGGCAGGAGCCTATTTCAATGTGCAGCCGTAGATGTTTCCACCGGGGATTCAAATTCGGCCCCCCGCAGCCTATTTCAATGCGGTCCAAGCCTCCCAACTACGTCCTCTTCAACCACCATACCGCAGACCTCCTCCCCCGATGTCCTCCGGTTACGTGTAGGGGAAGCCGCAGGCTCCGTGCATCATGGTGGTGTGCAAGATGGGGTCAGGGGGGTATGGTTTAGCCTCACACTGCACCGCCTTTTTTCGTGGGGGTGGATGCTATGGCGTCTGCTATCCCGAAGAGGAGGAAGAAGAAGAAGCAGCCAGAACCGCCGGGTTTTTAGCCTCAGTTTAATCATGTCCATCCCGAGTATCAGTTTCCTGCACAACAGCAGGGACCACAGCAGTATGAGTATACACAGGTGCTGGATCCTGGGGCATATGCTCCTCCTTTTATGCACCCGCTTACCTCGCAGGATCAACAACAGAATCAAGATGCCGTCCCTACTGCTATTTGATGGCTGTGAAATATAGCCATCTACATCCACCTTTAAACTGGATATTATTCATATTTTTTATGAAATATCTCTCTAAACCCTGCCACTAATGCCTAATGATCAAAGGGGTACGCAATCCTTTCTTTCTATTTTTCCCTGCTCAGATAATAATGTTTGATGATGGGAATCACAACATTAAAGTCAAAGATATGAGATTTCCAACAACCCAAAGAAACCAGGGGTCATGAAGTGGAGATAGAAGCTTTAACGACCAACTATACGGCGGGAATAAAATTCCGGCCATATAGTTCCGGTCGTATAGTTGCCATCGACACCCCTAGGTCAAACAGAACAACTTCCGTGAAGGGACCCCTATATAAAGAGGCTTCAGGCGACGAGAAACAGCGCCCCCAGAACCCCAGAAACTTGCATCCACAACACCGAAGAGCCGCCGGAGGAATATACTTAGATCTAATCTCCAAACCCTTCTCCACCACCATAGCTATATTCAACCACTTGTAATAGTAGATATCATCTTCGATTGGCGACATTGTAAGACTATTTGCTATCAATCTCATGGTTTCTATTGCAATGTTTATGATTGTTGATTTCATCTCTATGTGTGAGTAATTCTCTTTGGGTTAAGGGCTTCGGCCTAGCCATGTAGGTTTTGTGCATGTTATTTATCATAGATGGGATCATGTATTAGTTTGTATGACATAATGATTATTCTATCCTCTCTTGCCTCAATCCAAGGACTTGCCAAGTACCCAAGACCCTAAGGATTGAGCCAGGTATAGGGAGTATGAGTAATGACTAATCTGCGGGTTGGAAACCCCAGTAACAGAAGGGGTAGTACGGCTGTATGTGAGGGATTTACTTGGGATTAACGGTGACATCACTATGCATATTATTAGTTCTCTTTCTTCTATGGATGAGACTAGTAGGCTATTGCTATAAGCGGTTGCGGAGGCAATAACAATTATGGATGCACTGCCCACATATAATTATCTTGCTCTAACAATTACATGCATAATTTATTATTATCTTTTATTCTCATCAGATGTTTTGCACAATTACAGGTGAAACCGAAAGCCCTAGGCCCTCTCTCTCCATCATCGACAACAAAATACAACAAACTCTTGGTCCAATAAAACAAAAAAAGTATTGTAAAACTCCTGAAGGTCCGTTAGAGTAACTTCACTACCTTTCTGCTTCCCGAGGATTCGATAACCTAGGTCTACTAGGGAAAAAGAGCTATACTACATCCATAATCCAGATCGAAGGTATCACTACTGTTGTTATTCCTCAGGTATCCTCTGTGACAGTTGTGGAGGTTGCTGGTATCACTACAAGAAAAGTTGGCTTTTACAATGGATGATTTTCATGGTTGAAGGCCCGTTTTTCGTGGCTAAAAAGTCTTCTACGACGGATGCCCTTCGTGGTAAAAGCCCCGTCACAAAAGAATCTACCATTTTTTTTTCTGACCGTGGCGGATCGCACCCTTCAGCTACGAAAACTTGTTCCGTCGTATATATGTTCGCCACCCGCGTTGACTGCTGACGTCATGCAAAAATGCCACGTGGCACCCGCCGTTAACAATCAGTTACCGCCGTTAACGGTCACAGAAACCATGGCAGAAGCCTGGCCTAGACAAGGCCTGCTAATTGTTAAGTCGGTCAGCCCACGAGGAGATCCCAATAAGATTACAGCCCTTTACTCTTATGATGTGTACTGTTTGACGTGACCCATTAATGAACCTTTCCAGGGCCCATACGATTTCAGGACCGCTACAGTTTTGGCCCAAAGAAGGCCCACTTTGATAGAATAATATGCGGCTCATTAGGGGCCTGTGCCAGAAGGTCAGGCACTGTTAAGGCCTGCAGGCAGCCCGTTACTGTTCCTACGGCCCATGGGGTCCGCTCCTGTTCTACCATTTACTGTTATGGCCTTTTATATTTCTGGGTTGCTAGTGTTAGGATCCTTTACTGTTCTGGCCTTCTACTGTTCCGGCCATTCACTGTTTAGGCCTTTTGCTCTTATGGCCTTTTACTATTCAGGCCATTTACTGTTCAAGCTATTTACTGTTTAGGCCTTTTACTCTTCAGACTGTTTTACTGTGCGGGTTGTTTACTGTTTAGGCCTTTTACTGTTTCAGCTCTTTACTTTGGTGGTGGTAGTGTCGCTGCTGCTAAAGATCGGATTCCTGCAGCGGGACTTTTCTTTTTTGTATTTCTTCTTCTTTTTTTTCGGCTGTGTGCATCTGCATTGCCATTAGGGTATGCGTTGTTGCAGAGGCTGGGTGTAATTGGTATCCGTGTGATATTAATATATGCTCATTTCCAACAAAAAAGGTATATCAATATTTGGGCCCATTATAGTTCGGGCCCTTTGCTGTTCTCGCCTGTTGCTGTTCAGCCCTGTACATTTTCAGGGCCTTGGCCACTTATGAGGCCCACAAATATACTAACCTGCCACTTACGGCCTTTTAGTGTTTATTTGGCCCATCTGCTGGCCAGCATATTTGGGTATTCTATAACTATGACGAAATTCTGGTTTTAAACATCCCGTTAATATTTCAGCCTGCTAATGGTCGCGCTAGGATCACCCTATTACATCAACAGATATTCTTTAAAATTTATTACAGACCAGACTTTCAACAAAAACAAGGTGAAGCATTACAGAGACATCGCGAGACATGTGTTGGAACAGGGTTTCTACTACGGAGCTTACATCCCCATACAAGTAACAACTAACATACCATGACAGTTGCAGAAGAGATTATCAAGTTGATGGTCCGTCAAATCTTGTCGATCTTTCAGTTCTTGTATCTGTTCACGTGTAATCGTGATTATTCCATCTATTTGCTCTGTTCCTTGTTCAATTAAATCAATTGTTTGGAGTGCAACTGTAATACCTCTTTCTACTGGAAAAACTGAAACCATGGGCCGATGCAAGCAATAATCACTGTCACTGCTGCTTTGTGAAATGACCTCAATACTTAACGTAGGATTCCTCCCTTCTGCCCCATAGCTTCATGTGCAGCCTGAAACAAAGAAAACAAGTCAGCACAGCGTACCAGCTAACTGGTGGCCATCTTATATGTAAAATAATTCAAATTCATCATTGGCCAGGAACAATTAATGATGTGCCTCGTACATCTCTTTCTGGAATAACAGGAACTGCCGATGTCCTGGACCGATGCGTACATGTTCCAGTATCATAGCCACTCTGGAAGAAACACTACAGGTTATTGGCATGCTGAAACTAAGACATATTAAGTTAGAGCAGCAAAGCAGGCGAAAAAACACCATGTTTGTTGTCAAAAAATTCAAAATTGGCATTGTCCTAATATAAAAAATCAAGCCATCAACATGTGTATCTCATGCAGACTAACTGAACTAGTGTGGTAATGAATGTAGGGAATCAAGCAACTCGACTTTTTCCCTCATAAACTAATCATATCACTGCATAACAAAAATATAGAAATATAACAAAAAGAGGTGCATGAGATTCCTTCCGCTGCTTAGTACTGGTCGGGACAACAAAGCATTAACCTAAAATATAAGAATACCATTTAAAAATGGTCTATAGTATGAACTAGCCAAAAAAAGTGACCTACAACCAGAGGTGGCATTGTTTTAATCATCAGGCAACTATGATAGTACCTTGGAAAAACAAGCAATAGACCAAGTGTCTTAAATAGACTACCAGAATCATTTCAGACAAACAAGATATCAACCATTCCTTTTCAGTAGCCAGATAATTCAAATATTTTGATCGTTGGGCCAGTAAATAAAAAAAGAAGAGGTCATTTGCTGCCAAAACAATAGTTGGATGCATCCAAAAAGTAGCACAAACCTTCTTTGTAATGCCTACAGCTATTGTATTTCCAACTGCTGACAGTATCATTGTACATATAGCCAGGCAAGAAAATCCAGTAGACAAACAAGCAAATGATACATTGTGCACCTTGCAAGGTCAATGAAGTATTTAAACAATGTATGTCTAGGAACCATGTCAGGATATAGCATTGATGCAATCACAAGTCAACTAAAAATTCACAGGAACCATAACCAATTGAACCATATGGTGGCTAATATTAAACTCGCAAGATCATCTGATGATGTATAGATGAAAATCCCTTGTTTATTATTAATCAAACATTTTATTTCTCACAAAAATTGCCATCCCTAGTTTGGGACTAATGGGGTTCAAACCCGCAGCTTCACCTTGACAGGGCGGTGCTCTGACCATTTAAGTTAAGAAAATCATTACATTGCTTTAATGACGAGAAAAATAAAGAATCAAATTGGCAATAGACTCTATATGTGCATCATGTAGAGTAGCTATTGAGGTAATGAATTAAGCAATCAAACAACAGGTGCACGATAGAATTTTAGATCATATTAACATGGTCATAGTACATATATATAGTAACTGGGGATCATATTAGATGATAATAACTATGACAATCTCACTATGAGTAGTATAGATAGAACTCCCTCTATTTCAAAATATAAGATGTCATGGGTTTTGTGAAATGAATGTATCTAGACACCCTTTAGTGTTGGTAGAGTAACTTGGACTAGTATTGTATGCATTTTTACTAGTCCAAGTTACTCCCCACCAAGACCAAGTAATTTATACTAGTCTCATACATATAACATTAGACTATGTTACTACCTCCAGAGTGCATATAAGCTCAATCATGGTGGCGATCTCTAATATTATAATAGAACATAGATTAGCATAAAAGTGGATATACTTCAATCACCACCACCTAATCATGGTCTAGTTAACGTATATATATATATATATAGATAGAAGATCATCAGTCAATTATAGCAAAAAGATATCTCCACCATGATTGAGTGAGCAAATTGAATTACAAGTCAAGGTATTTACGTTCGGTCTTTGTGCAGTACCGTTAAAGGTCATCTTGTTCTAATCATTGGCCAACTCATGTGGTGCCGACACTAGACAATGTGACTACCTCCAGAGTGCATTCAAACTCTTAATTATAGCAGAAAAATACAATAATAGACTATAAATTAGCATAAAAGTGGATATACTTAAATTACCACCACATAATAGATAGATAGACGAACACAAGTCAAATATAGAAAGAATAGATCATCACCAAAATCAAGTGAGCACATTGAATTATAAATCGAGGGATTTACATCTGGTTTTTGTCCAGTCTTGGTTAAGGTCAACCTTGTTCCAATAATTAGCCGAATCACGTGGTACCTCGTACAAACAAGCATCTGACACTGTGCACATCTCAGTAAAAACAAGAGACTTACTATTTTTTTTGTGTAGTCCCGTTGGAGGACATCCTGTTGTTAGTTCGTCCTTTGAAGACATCCACCACATCGAGTACTTGGATAGACGATCCATCTACTTTATTGTTGCTCCTCTGCATATAGGTTCAGGCCACTCATTCACATAAAACAGGTTTGCATTCAACAATACAAAGCAATAGGTACTTACAAGATTGTAGGGGCGATTCACTCTATGATTCTCCGTGTTCCCCATGAGAGGAAGTAATATCAGATAGTGGCTGTTGCTATTTACAAAGAACAAGATAGACATTATAGTATAATCACTTGTGAACACGTAGAGCAGGGAATGGAGGAATATAAACAAACATTTAAATGACATAAAGATTGCCATGGCGACAAAATACAATGCAGTTATAGTCACTCCTTAGCACGAACAAGAGAGAAATTACAATGATTTAACTTGTGAAATAGAATTGCAAACAAATATGAGAAGTGCCATAAAAAGTGTCACCTTCTACGGAACAGACAGTTATTGTACTAACATTTGGACGAACAAGATTGACATTACAATGGTATACCTCGTGAACTTATAGAGCAGGGAATGCTAACCCATCTATGAAGTGACTTAAAATGCCATGAACTACATAATAGAAGGCAGATACTGCTGCTACAAAAATTATAATTGAGAAACCTGAATTTATAGAGCAGGGCATGCAGATAACCATGTTAAGTGCCTTAAAACATTCCATATAATACTACATCCAGTCCAAAGTAAATAAGGCGTATAAATTTTTCGCAAGTCAATCGATGCAAAAGTGGACCAAGTTTGTAGAACATACCAGGAACATCTACCATACCAAACCAACGCCATTCGATACATCGGGGCATATATTTTCATAGATGCAAATGCCACAAATTAACCCTTAATATATTTTTCTATGAGCTTGGTAAAAGTCATCATTGTTTGACTTTAAAGTTGTATAGGCCTTCTTTTACGGAATGGATGTACTCCCTCCGTTTCAAAAAGTATAAGTCATCATCTAGACCACTTTTAGTGTGTAGGTTCATGTATGTTTGGAGTAAACCTACTCACTAAATGGTGTCTAGATACACTCCTATCACAAAGCTAAAACATCTTATATTTTGAAACGGAGGGAGTAGTACACAATAGGCGGCAGCTACTATCAGAGCTTAATTGAAACAAACAATAATGGCATAACTTGCAGATGGAATGCAAAACCAACAAGTTCAATGACATAAAATTTGTGATGAATTACATAAGAGAAGGTAGTTACTGTGTTTGCTTAGAAGAACCAGATTCAAATTAAAATAGCATAAATTCTGAACTTGTAGAGCAGGGAATGTTAACCTACCTGTTCAATGGCTTAAAACTACCAATAAACTCCAAAATTACATGCAGTCAGTATTGTAGCAACAGACAAAGAAAGTGCACATTATGATGACATAACTCGTGAACTTGTTGAACAGGTAGCCAGCCTCAGATGTTCAGTGAATAAACATTTGCCATGAACTGCATAATACCAATGAACTCTAATGATGTCTGTTTTGTACTACCAAAATTGTTTATGTATATTAAGAGTAATTGTTGGTCAAAGGAAAACATGCATAACAAGGACGCCTTATACCTCGAAACAGAAGGAGTAGTTTAACGCCTGGATTTAACATAGACTACACTGAATTTATCAAGGGAGAGTGGGATATCAATTTAAGCCAGTATTGAGGCAAGAATTTACCACCAATACAGAAATGCAGTTCACTATCGCAGGCTCATACCTGCTATATTGAAACGAACGAACAAGCCGATCTGGTTTACCTAGGCCATGGCGTCGTTTATGCATACATGACATCTTTGCGGGTGACGTCAAGGACATCGAGGGTGCCCGGTAGTGGTGAGTCGGGTTGAAGCAGATAGATCTCGATGGCGTCTGTGAAGCAGATCTGTGGAGGTTGTTGATGGGTCTGGCTTGCTTGACAAGATGGCCGGTGAAGGAGATCCGGTGTAGTGCACGTCGTCATCGGTGAAGCAGATCTGTTACAACCGATTATGGATTCGAGGCGCTGCACAAGAGCGTCGGTGAAGCAGATCTGGTGTAGTGGACTGTTGAGTCCGTGAAGTAGATCTAATGCAACGCACACCAGCGTAGGTGAAGCAGGTCAGGTGCTGTGGACCAGGAAGTCGGCAAAACTAACACGGTTGTATGGAAGAGGGTGTAAGCGATCTAGGGTTCGGTAAGGTGGACATCGGCTGATCCCGTAGACTGGTCAGGAGTATATGGTATAGAGGTATGGCGCGTAGGCCGGTGAAGTGTGGTGGTGCAGGAGCCGGAGGTGGGATAGGGGGTTTGAGGTCGCGTGTGGGCCAGCGAAGTGCGGCGGTGATGTTCCGGTGCGGCGGTGCAGGAGCTGGAGTTGAGATAGGGGTTGGGTGGCGTGTAGGCGGGCGAAGTGCGGCGGAGATGATAACGGTGCGGTGGTGCAGGTGCTGGAGGTGAGAGGGGGTTGGGTGGCGTGTAGGCCGGCGAAGCGCTGTAGGGATGGGCTGGTGCGGTGGTGCAGGAGCCGGAGGTGAGAAAGGGGTTAGGGTTTTTCGGAGTGCTTTGGGGGAAATGGCGTCGGTGGAAGGTGGACTACCCAGCTTCAGAGCAGTGGGGACCCCTGCCCCCCGGGGGAGGGGGATTACGAACCATACCCATGCCCCGACATTAGTAGATAGGCCATTGTCAGGGGTAGAAAAGGAATTTCGTACGGCTACAAGTTGGGGCGTGTGACCACTCGGAATATTTTGGTGGAGGTGATGCGGGAGAATTTGCCGCTCTAGGATTTTGAATTTGGCTATACAGTTCAAAAGATATAGAATAATAATATCACATCCTATCCTAGGAGTATCTATAGTCCAATGACTAGAAAAAATAGTTTATTGTAATGTCCTAGCCTTTTTAGGTACAGAATATTTTCGGATCCATTTCTGCAAAAATAAGGTCTCTACCTTCTGCTCAATTATGTGCACACATGAAAGTACGTAGTAAGATGAACTAGAGTAGTATGTTTCCCACTATGACCAGCCTAAGAGGATCTCTAGTGGCTAGTCTATCCGGTAGTCTAAGCCAAATATAGGCAATTTTTTTAAAATAATAAGAGTTATTTAATCAATATCACAAATAATACACAAAATTAGAAATTTTGAAAAATAGCGTGGCCTTGGTAGTTCAATTACCGACAAGTACCAGTCGGTAGTTCAACTACCGATTAGTACTAGTCGATAATTGAACAACCGATATGTTAGCTTATGGTGGCACTACTGGCAAGTACTAATTGGTTGTTCAATGACCTATCAGTTGTTCAATTACTGATAAGTACTAATCGGTAGTTGAACTGCTGACTAGTACTTGTCGGTAGTTGAACTACCGAGGCCACACTATTTTTCAAAATTTCTAATTTTGTGTATTATTCGTGATATTGATTAAATAATTCGTATTATTTGTTTTAGCCAAATATAGACCACCATGGACCAAAAAATTCATCTGGTGGCTTGTATATCCGGTGGTCTAAAATTTAGACATCCTCCAAACAGGCTACTCGTTGTCCATATTTGGACAACCGAGCCACCATGTCTAAAGCAAAGTTGGTCGCTACGAGCTCGCTCCCGCGCCAAATCAGAGCAAAGTTGGTCGCTCGCGAGCTCGCTCCCGTGCCATTATCTTTGGTGAAGGTCCTCTCAACAACATGCATAGTACACATATATTGCTATTCTATTGGGTGAAGAGTTTGGGGCATCAGAGCACCTAGGTGCTCCGGTTCCCTGAAAAAATTTGGTGGCATCGATCGGGCAACAGAGGGCACCGGTGCCTAATTCTTGTAAAGTGATTTGGGTGCCGATTTTTTCACACGCTGCGGAAGGCCTAAGAGACTACCAAATTTAGACAAGCAACTAGAGATCAAGGCAAAAAATACTAGCGTGCTATTTAATTTAGCGTGGCTTTTCTCTAGACGATATGAAAGTTATAGCGTGCTAATAACGTGCTATTTTACAGAACATCTTTTTGTAAAAATTTAAAAATATTACAGGTATATCATGAATATAAACGATTTCAACATGTAATGAATTGCCTAGAGTAACCGGTAGGGCTGAATCTAGGTATATCGCCAGGTGCTGCAGGAGGAGGCGGCGGATTGACAAGATCACTTAAGTTTAACAATCAAAATTGCATTGTATGTTTGCTTACTCGAGACATTCATCATATGGTATCTTACTCCACACCCATGTGTTTCGAGAATCAGATAATATAAATATGACATATCATTTTTTATATAAAATTATAGTAGTAGGTGAAACTGAAAAAATATTTATACTTTCGAGCTTCGTTCATAAAGTATCCCGTGTGTTTGGTTCTTGTAATTTTTGTATAATCTAGAAATCAACCTATAGCCGTAAATAATCCGTGTTCGTAAATTGATCCGTAAATAAATTATATTCTATAGGAGTACGTGGGCGGGGCCAGGAGAAACTGCATGCCCTTTCGTCTCTAGAACCGCTCATGCATGCATCTCCCGATCTTCCTAGCGGTTCCTTTCTTCTCTATCCCATTCCTTTTCTGTCACCCGGCCGGACCTCTACAAAATAAAAGAAGGCGCCAGCCACAGTCCATGGCGGCACCGTTGGACAAGATGTACTACTTCGTGGACCCTGGCAACACCATACTACAGGTGGCGTATACCAACAAAGCGTCGGTGGTGAATGATTACATCGAGAAAATCCAAAAGCTCCTGGAGGAAACGGACGACAAGATTGTTGGCCTCGACGTCGAGTACACCAACGAGCAATCATCGACGCAGAAGGCTGTTGTCGTCCAGCTATGTGTGGGCCTGGATTGCCTGGTCTACCACATCTGCCAGGCCGACCATCCATGCTCAAAGCTATCAAAGTTCCTCGCCAACCCTAACATTTCCTTTGCAGGCGTCGACATCGGCAACAACCGTATCAGGGTTAGGCGTTCTCTAGTACCAGTTGATACGTCCATTTTGCATCACTATTCTATGTCTTAATTCACTATTATTCATTGATATATTTCGCATTGAGAGGTGATACTTATGTTATTTCATCTATTTTTGCATGGTTGATGACTTTTGGAGCATGGACCGCTGCAGTCAGGATTCTGATGGAAAAGGTGCTGTTTGGAGGCAAAATTCATGAAGATCAGAAAATCTGGGAAAATATACGGAAAATCCTATTTTTCCAGAAGACTCAGGATGCCAGAAGATGGAGTGGAGGTGGGACACAGGGGGCCCACACCACCCCATGGCGCGGCAGGCCTAGGCCGCACCAGGGAGTGGTGTGGCCACCCTGGCCCACTCTAGCCTCTCCCCTCTGGCGTATATCATCCCCACGAAACCCTAAGACTCGGGGAGCGACCATAGAAAGATTCCGCCGCCTCTGCGGGGCGGAAAACTCCGAGAGAGAAAGATCTCTCCGGCAGACAGATTTCTGCCGGGGGAATTCCTTACCGGAGAGGGGAGATCATCGCCATCAACACCACCATCAAGCTGGACTTCATCGGGATCATCATCATCATCATCACCATCAGCACCCTCATCATCATCTCCATATTGCTGTAACAATTGCATTGAATCTTGCATAGTTCATAGGGGAAACTTTCCCGGTGTTGATTACTCTTTGTAGTTGATGCTATTGAGTAAACCATTGAATTATTGTTTATGTTCAGATTGTTATACATCATTATTCCATCTCTGATCATGATCCATATGATGTCTTGTGAGTAGTTCGTTTTGTTCTTGAGGACATGGGAGAAGTCTTGTTGTTAGTAGTGGAGTTATGTTGAGAAAGATTAAATATATTGTTATTTAAGTTGTGGTGTACTTCTTCTAGTGGTGTCATGTGAATGTCGACTATATGACACTTCACCTATATGGGCCTAGGGGAATGCATTGTGTATTTGGCTACTAATCGTAGGGGTTGCAGGAGTGACAGAAACCTAAACCCCCGTTAGGAAACCATTGCATAAGGGACGTAAGGGTCTTAGAGTTTAAAGCTGTGGTTAGGTTTCTACCTTAATTACTTTCTTGTACTTACGGATGTTTGCAAGGGGGTTTAATCACAAGTATATATTTAGTCTTGGATGGGGCGGTACATTAGCACAGGTTCACCCACACAACACTTAGCAAGCTAAAGAAGATTAATCGACTATATAAAGAGAAAGCACTTGACAGTCTTCCCATGTGTCCTCGAGAACATTTGGTCATCTATAGAAATACAACCGACTTGTCCTTTGCTGCTTAAAGGATTGGGCCACTTGTTGCATCTATTCTTATTGTCTTTTATTTACTCGTACTTTGTTTACTTGCTTTATCGAAAACCCCTAAAAATCCGTTTGCTAAGTATTTGCAGAGAATTCCTGATCCATACCACTAGCCAGCACCTTCTGCTCCTCGTTGGGTTCGACACTCTTACTTATCAAAAATACTGCGATACACTCCCTATACTTGTGGGTCATCAAGACTATTTTCTAGCACCGTTGCCGGGGAGTGAAGCGCTATTGGAGATTGGAACCGGTAAAGGAAACTTCTACTTTGAGTATTGTTTAATTCTGCTAGTTGCTTTATTTTTGTTATGGATAATTCGCTGAGTTTCTTATTTGGTAATGCTACTACCACTGCTAAGGTAGTAGATAAGCCACCACCAGCTGAGAAAGATGTTTTCAAAATACCTACAAGAATTATTGATCATGTTATGGATAACTACTATGTTGGGGATGGAACTGTCCATCCCAGTGATCATTTGCTCTTTATACACGAATTATGCGGGTTGTTCAAGTGTGCAGGTATTACTACAGATCAAGTTAAGAAGAGGTTATTCTCATTGTCGCTGAAAGGAAGAGCTGAGGAATGGTATAAGCTGCTGAAGAATGGTCAAGCTCTGGAATGGGAGGAAATAGTGCCTCTCTTTTATTCAAAGTTTTATCCTCCTAGTGATATTCATAAAGATCGGAATCAAATATACAACTTTTGGCCTCTTGATGGAGAGAGTACAGCTCAAGCTTGGGGGAGATTGAAGTTACTAATGCTCAAATGTCCCATTCATGAGCTCCCAAACAATATTATTATCAATAACTTCTATGCAAGGCTCCCTCTACATGATAAAGATTTACTGGATGCTTCTTGTGCTGGATCATTCACTCGTATGGAAGAAGAAGTTAAATGGGATCTTCTAGATCGTATTCAAGACAATGCTGAAGTTTGGGAGAATGACAAAGGTAGAAAGTCAGGTATAAATTATGATTATGAATGCATTGAATCTTTTATGGGAACTGATGACTTTCAAAATATTAGTAATGCTTATGGTCTTGATTTGCAAGTTATTACGAACTGCTTTAGAGCTTTTGCTTCTTATATTGAAATTCCAAAAAGGGGATGGAATAAGTACCATGCACCTTATAAAGATATTGTTGATCATATCTTACCTGAAACTTATATTGAGAAGATTCCCTTCCCAAATAAGGTAAAGGATCATCCTATGATAACTAATGTAATCACTAAAAGTGAAAAGAGAACTGTAAAACCTGATGAACAAATAAACATGGAACCTATGGTAGCAATTGTGAAAGACCTTGTCACTAAAAGCGTAGAAGATGGGCACATAGTCTTTTGTGAGGATGCTTCTAATATTGTTTCACATCCCAATAGAACTAAAAAGGCTAGTGTTCCTGTGCTTTCTGTTAGAATTGGTGATCATTGCTATTATAGTTTATGTGATATTGGTGCAAGTTCCAGTGTTATTCCTTATGAGCTTTACAGAGAAATTATACATGAGATCAGTCCTTGCGAGTTGGAAGAGATTTATGTGGTTATTCACCTTGCTAATAGAGAGACCATCTCTCCAATTGGTATTGTGCGAGACGTGGAAGTTCTTTTTGGTAAGATTAAGTACCCTGCTGATTTTCTAGTACTTGGTTCAGCTGCTAGTAAAACTTATCCTATCATTTTTGGTAGACCTTTCTTGAGTACTTGTGGAGCTATTATT
Source organism: Avena sativa (assembly GCA_916181665.1). Lineage (NCBI taxonomy): Eukaryota > Viridiplantae > Streptophyta > Magnoliopsida > Poales > Poaceae > Avena > Avena sativa. The sequence continues at coordinate 447,432,499 of OV702295.1, read as the reverse complement.
GATTGTAAGAGGGAGAAAATCTTGACTAAGTTTGATGGGGAATCTTATGAGTTTAATTTTTCTAAATTTACTAAAGAACCTTGCGAAGAGGAAACCCATAATGAGGATTTTAGAGTTGAACAACTTGCTTTTATCTCTCTTGCTCCTAACAATGCTTTGCAGCAATTTATGGAAGATCACGAAAGTGAGATCTTCATGGAAGAAAGGAATGAGACTGACAGGATCCTCCGTTGTCAACCCAGGTTGCTTAAGCATGACTTGCCTGTAGAAGACTTGGGTACCACGATGCCACCTAAGAAGGATCCAGTTTTCGATCTGCAACCTCTCCCTGATGATCTTAAATATGCCTATATTGATGATAAAAAGATATATCCTGTTATTGTTAGCGCTAAACCTTCAGGGACGGAAGAAGAAAGGTTATTGGAAGTTTTGAAGAAACACCGAGGAGCTATGGGCTACACTCTGGATGATTTAAAAGGGATTTCACCTACTATATGTCAACACTCTATCAACATAGAACCAGATGCGAAGCCAGTAGTGGAGCACCAAAGACGTTTAAATCCTAAGATGAAGGAAGTGGTAAGGAATGAGGTATTGAAACTCCTTGATGCTGGTATTATTTACCCTATTGCTGATAGTGAATGGGTTAGTCCTGTTCATTGTGTTCCTAAAAAGGGAGGTATTACCGTTGTCCCTAATGATAATGATGAGCTTATTCCTCAAAGAATAGTGGTAGGCTATAGGATGTGCATCAATTTTAGGAAAGTCAATAAAGTTACTAAGAAAGATCACTACCCGCTTCCTTTTATTGATCAAATGTTGGAAAGATTGTCTAAAAAGACCCATTTTTGTTTTCTTGATGGTTATTCTGGTTTCTCTCAAATTGCTGGTAAACAACAAGATCAAGAAAAAACTACTTTTACTTGCCCTTATGTAACTTATACTTATAGACGTATGCCTTTCGGTTTATGTAATGCTCCTGCTACTTTCCAAAGGTGCATGTCTTCTATCTTTCATGGCTTTTGTGAGGTAATTGTAGAAGTGTTCATGGATGACTTTTCTGTCTATGGAACTTCTTTTGATAATTGTCTGCACAACCTTGATAAAGTTTTACAGAGATGTGAAGAAACTAATATTGTTCTTAATTGGGAGAAATGCCACTTCATGGTTAATGAAGGTATAGTTCTTGGTCATAAAGTTTCTGAAAGAGGCATAGAAGTTGATAGAGCTAAGGTTGAGGCAATTGAGAAGATGCCATGCCCAAGAGACATCAAATGTATTTGTAGTATCCTTGGTCATGCTGGTTTCTATAGAAGGTTTATTAAAGACTTCTCTGGGATATAAAAACCCCTTACTAATCTTCTTCAAAAATATGTACCCTTCGTTTTTGATAATGATTGTAAGGAAGCTTTTGAAACCCTTAAGAAGGCTTTAATTACAGCCCCTATTGTTCAACCACCTGATTGGAGTTTACCCTTTGAAATAATGTGTGATGCTAGTGATTTTGCTGTAGGGGCTGTCCTTGGGCAACCTATTGATAAAAAGTTAAACATTATCCATTATGCTAGTAAGACTTTAGACGCTGCTCAAAGGAATTATGCTACTACTGAAAAGGAATTTCTAGCTGTTGTTTTTGCTTGTGATAAGTTTAGGCCCTATATTGTGGACTCAAAAGTAACCATTCATACTGATCATGCTGCTATTAAATATCTTATGACAAAGAAGGACGCTAAGCCTAGGCTTATTAGATGGGTACTACTTTTACAAGAGTTTGATCTACACATAGTAGATAGGAAGGGTGCTGAAAACCCTATAGCTGATAATTTATCTCATTTGGAAAACATCTCTTTTGATCTTATGCCTGTTAGTGATAGTTTCCCAAATGAACAGTTAGCCGCAATAGGGGTGAGCTCGCGAGGAAGCCCTTGGTATGCTGATTATGCTAACTTTATTGTCTCCAAGTATTTGCCTCCAACTTTTACAGCTCAGCAAAGAAGAAAGTTCTTTTATGATTTTAGGCATTACTTTTGGGATGACCCACACTTATACAAAGAAGGAGTTGATGGTATTATGCGAAGATGTGTTCTGGAATATGAACAAAAAGAGATATTGCGTAAATGTCATGGTAGCGCCTATGGAGAACATCATGCAGGAGATAGAACTGCACAAAAGGTACTACAATCAGGTTTCTATTGGCCTACCCTTTTTAAAGATGCAAGAAAATTTGTGTTATCTTGCGATGAATGTCAGCGTGTTGGTAATATTTCTAGACGTAATGAAATGCCTATGAACTACTCTCTAGTTATTGAACCTTTTGATTGTTGGGGATTCGACTTTATGGGTCCCTTCCCTCCTTCGAAGGGTTACACTCATATTCTTGTTGCCGTTGATTATGTTACTAAGTGGGTAGAAGCCATTCCTACGAAAAGTGCTGACGGGGAAACCTCTCTAAAAATGCTTAAGGACGTTATCTTTCCTAGGTTTGGAGTGCCTAGGTATCTCATGACTGATGGGGTTTCTCATTTCATTCATGGCAGTTTTAGAAAGACCCTTGCTAAGTATGATGTTAATCATAGAATTGCTTCAGCTTATCATCCCCAAACTAGCGGGCAAGTAGAGTTATCAAATAGAGAAATTGAATCTATCTTGCAAAAGACTATTAATAGGTCTAGAAAAAACTGGGCTAAGAAGTTGAATGATGCTTTATGGGCTTATAGAACGGCTTACAAAAATCCTATGGGAATGTCTCCTTATAAAATGGTTTATGGGAAAGCTTGCCACCTACCCTTAGAATTAGAACACAAAGCTTACTGGGCAGTTAAAGAACTAAATAGAGATTGTAAGCTCACTGGTGAGAAAGGATTATTTGACTTAAGTTCTTTAGATGAATGGAGGAGTGAAGCCTATGAGAATGCTAGGCTCTTTAAGGAAAAAGTTAAAAGATGGCATGATAAGCGAATACTTAAGAGAGAGTTTCATGTTGGTGAGAAAGTTCTATTATATAGGTCTCGTCTCAGATTTTTTGCAGGTAAGCTACTATCAAAATGGGAAGGACCTTTTATCATTGAAGAAGTATACCGTTCAGGAGCAATAAAAATTTCCTCTCTAAAAGATAATACTACACAAGTAGTGAATGGACAGCGACTCAAACACTATATTGCTGGAGATTCTTACAATGAAGATGTTGATGCCTTTCAAGTTATAACTCCAGAGAAATTCATTAAGGACCAAATTCAGAGACCCGCAGAGTCCGTTTCCAACTAGGTAACAGTTCTTGTAAGAAAAGTTCCGTGAAAATACAATCCAACTATATTTTTGCAGTTTTCAGTCAATAAGGAAAGCTACGAAGCGAAAAAGGGACGGAAACGGAGCCAGGGTGGCCCACACCACCCCATGGCGTGGGCCCACCTCTAGCCGCGCCACCAGGTGGTGAGGCCACCCAGGACTCCGTCTCCGACCCATTTTCTCCCAGTACCTTCCTTTTAATATGAAACTTCATAATATATAACCCCCCGGATCCCCCGAGGTCCGTATATCGTGTTTTCGCCGTGTTTTTGTTTCGATCTGTTTCTGCCAGGTAGAATTCCAGATTTGGAGCCACAATGTCTTCCCCTGGATCATCCAAGGGAGATTCTTTAGAGGATATCATCAACCCATACATGAGAGAATTGAAGATTCATCCCAAGGAGTTGTTGCTCGAAGGTGGGGAGGTCCGGATTAAAGAGGTTCAAGGCCCTAAAGGTGAAGGAAGTCTGGAGGACAGGATGGAAGCATTAGAGGAATAAGTCTTTAGGTATAGGAAGATGGCGGAGCGCGAAGTGGACATCATCCATAAGATTTGTTCCAAACTCATCACCGAGCACCAAAAGGAGACTGCTGAACTCAAAGACGAAGTCCTCTCAGTCCGCCAAACAACCAACGAACTGCAAGCACAGTTCTATGACGTTGAAAATCAAAACTATGAGTATGAGGCTAGGTTTAAACGCATAAGTGCTGCTGCAAGTTTCAGGATGGTGGAAACCACGATGTCCTTTGTTGATGGGAAGCCTTTACCTTGGAAGACGGACGAAGATGAGAGGATACCACCACGACCTAAGGAGTAATTCTTCATCAGGTTTGGCATCCCCTTGGTTTGTTCCAAGCTTGGGGGAGTGCCGCGGTATCACGTCACTACCTTCTATCTTTTTACCTTATTAGTAGAGTCATATCATGAATAGAGGAGTTATTTTGTAGTATGGTTTGCATTATGGAAGTGTCCCTCTCTCGTTAGATATGTATCCCTTGGTGTGAGTTTCCGTTATGGAATATTAATGAGAAGTTCTTTCATTCACTCTTTCATTCACTCTTTTGCTTATCTTATATTAGTTTTCAATTCGTAGTTATATGATTGATCTTGTTGTTAATATTGGTATCACTTTGGGATCATTGAGTTAATTTAGTTGGTTTTGGCAAACCTGGCTCGGTCAGTAGCAACACTATTTTTTGAGTTGAAAGAAAAAGATAAGAGTACTCTAGAGAAAAATAATTCCATCATCTTTCTTTCTTAATTTGCTCATAAGTTTAGTATTCTCTAGTTAAGATCGTTTGTGCTTCCAAGGAAGATTGCATGTTTGCCTTTATCATTTGTATGATTGTTTGTTTCCTTCAACTCTTGTACTTGCTACCCAGCCTTGCTAGCCAAAAACCCGTACTGAGAGGGTATTCTTCTCGTGCATCCACCTCCTTAAATTCAAAACCATTGCCATTTGTGTCCACCATACCTACCTAGTAGCATTATTGCTATTCCAAGTAAATTCTTGTTTTATCTACCTCCCAAATTAAACTTGTTATGTGAAAGTTAGTGATTAAAGCTCTCATGAACTTGATGGCACACTTTACTTTCTTGCATTTAATAAACTTGAACCATTGGATCCTTCTTTGTTGCGTATATGCTTGCGCTTTATGGGTTGAAGTTAGCTGAACCATGTATCATGGGGACTGCTTTCAACACTTCATTGGTACTTGTACCTAGTTGATATCATGTTCTTTTACTTATGGATCCCGACGGTGTGAAATAAAAGTGGAACTTGTAAGATCATGGAGTTTATATGTGTGTTAGAGAAACGCCTGGGCCGCTAGCCTAAGCCATGCCTAATCATGGTGGAAACATGCAGCATAACTATAGTGAGCATTCTATGAAGCATCCTCAATAAAAACCTATGCAAATAGCAAATAAAAAGATCGCTGAGATGCTCACTGTCTGCTTGCCTTGTCATTTTGATTATGTGATAGCTCCTGTGTCATGTGCAAGGGGTACCCTGTTGGCAGTTCTCAATGATACGCATGTATTTATAATGGCAAGAGCTTGCTCGTGACTGAAGTTGAGTAGCATGAGGATCGGTACTCATAAGTAAGGGGCATTAGATTTCAACTTATAACTTGTCAAGCATATCCTCTTAGTTGTGTCACTTTAACCTTAATCACCTAAAGATGCCTATGGTAGGGGCAATGAGAGCTGAAAGCTAGTAAGTATCATAATTTTTGGGAGCTCTTTATGAGACTTGCAATCCCTGCTTCCCTCTGTGAAGGGCCTTTCTTTTACTTCGTAGTTGAGTCAGTACACCTATACCCTTCTATCTCAGCAAGTATTTTGAGTTGATGTGTTTCATTCATTCATATGATGATTTATGCATTCATGTTTCTTATGTTCCTTGTTTTGCACTTTGCTCTTATCTTGATGTTTACTACTTTGAAAGCTTTCTTTGAAAACTAGCTATTTGTGAACTCCAGCAAATTATCAACTATTCTTCGACCGAGAGCTAAGTTTGCCATTACCAATTATGATTCACTTTATGTATCTTTATTGTGTTTCCTTTACTCATTGCAAGTTGAGTTATATAATAGTGAGTTGTCTTCTATTATGATCTATGTATTTGATGAATGTGATGCTTCTTGTCCCTATTCTTTTATCGACTCTTCACTCCATAAACCTGAGGTCGTGTTTATTGAGCTCATTTTCGCTTGGGGACAAGCGAAGTCTAAGCTTGGGGGGAGTTGATACATCCATTTTGCATCACTATTCTATGTCTTAATTCACTATTATTCATTGATATATTTCGTATTGAGAGGCGATACTTATGTTATTTCATCTATTTTTGCATGGTTGATGACTTTTGGAGCATGTACCGCTGTAGTCAGGATTCTGATGGAAAAGATGCTGTTTGGAGGCAAAATTCATGAAGATCAGAAAATCCGGGAAAATATACGGAAAATCCTATTTTTCCAGAAGACTCAGGATGCCAGAAGATGGAGTGGAGGTGGGACACATGGGGCCCACACCACCCCATGGCGCGGGCAGGCCTAGGCCGCGCCAGGGAGTGGTATGGCCACCCTGGCCCACTCCAGCCTCTCCCCTCTGGCGTATATCATCCCCACGAAACCCTAAGACTCGGGGAGCGACCACAGAAAGATTCCGCCACCTCTGCGGGGCGGAAAACTCCGAGAGAGAAAGATCTCTCCGGCAGACAGATTTCTGCCGGGGGAATTTCTTCCCGGAGAGGGGAGATTGTCGCCATCAACACCACCATCAAGCTGGACTTCATCGGTATCATCATCATCATCACCACCATCATCACCATCAGCACCCTCATCATCATCTCCATATTGCTGTAACAATTGCGTTGAATCTTTTATAGTTCATAGGGGAAACTTTCCTGGTGTTGACTACACTTTGTAGTTGATGCTATTGAGTGAACCATTGACTTATTGTTTATGTTCAGATTGTTATACATCATTATTCCATCTCTGATCATGATCCATATGATGTCTTGTGAGTAGTTCGTTTTGTTCTTGAGGACATGGGAGAAGTCTTGTTGATAGTAGTGGAGTTATGTTGAGAAAGATTCAATAGATTGTTATTTAAGTTGTGGTGTACTTCTTCTAGTGGTGTCATGTGAACGTCGACTACATGACACTTCACCTATACGGGCCTAGGAGAATGCATTGTCTATTTGGCTACTAATCGTAGGGGTTGCCGGAGTGACAGAAACCTAAACCCCCGTTAGGAAACCATTGCACAAGGGACGTAAGGGTCTTAGAGTTTAAAGCTGTGGTTAGGTTTCTACCTTAATTACTTTCTTGTACTTATAGATGTTTGCAAGGGTGTTTAATCACAAGTATGTATTAAGTCTTGGATGGGGCGGTACATTAGCACAGGTTCAGCCACACAACACTTAGCAAGCTAAAGAAGATTAATCGACTATATGAAGCGAAAGCACTTGACAGTCTTCCCATGTGTCCTCGAGAACATTTGATCATCTATAGAAATATAACCGGCTTGTCCTTTGCTGCATAAAGGATTGGGCCACTTGCTGCATTTATTCCTACTGTCTTTTGTTTACTCGTACTTTGTTTACTTGCTTTATCAAAACCCCCTAAAAATCCGTTTGCTAAGTATTTGCAGAGAATTCCTGATCCATACCACTAGCCAGCACCTTCTGCTCCTCGTTGGGTTCGACACTCTTACTTATCGAAAATACTGCGATACACCCCCTATACTTGTGGGTCATCACCAGTGACGAACTTCGTGGACATCCAGAAGAGGTGGAAGCCTGCCGGCTCCATGAATGAGAAGGATTCTTTGGTTGACTACACGGTGTCCCTCATAGACATCCGTCACAAAGTCATGAAGAAGAAGAAGGAGGATGTGGACCACAAGCAGTGGGGGAACATGCCCCTGACCGAAGAGCAGATCAAGTATGCAAGCCTCGATGCCTACGCGACCTATGAGGTATACAGGTGGATAGTGAACTTCGAGAGGGGTCAACAAACTCTCGAAATGTTCAACCAAGAAAAAGAACTAAGGAAGAAGGGCAAGGGAAAGGGCAAGGGCAAGCAGACCAAAGAAGAAGACGAAGACTCAGAATGGTACACCATGTGACCTACGAGTATATATTTTTGTGTCGGTATATCCTTGCTTGGTACTACTCCTACTTGTACTATACTACTCGCAGAAGTTAATGCATGTATATACTGCAGGCATGCAAGGGGCGGAGGCAATAATTAATGCAAGGAATCGCAGCAGTTTCTTTTATTTTGAATGAATTGTCTTGTCAATCAACATCCATGGCAGATTATAATTTTATAGGCGGAGTACTGCTGAAAGACAGAGGGTGAATGGGCACCTGAAAAACTGCTAGTAGCACTGTAGCAGCAGAACCGCAAGATGAACATTTGTCGATTGCCCGAATGTATGTTGAGTTAGTACAGTATAAACATATATATTACTACTACCTGCTATGTACTAGTACTACTACTAGCAAAAAACCACCATCCCTACTGCGGAAAAAATATGATTTCTTCCAACCAAACTAGTACTATTCCAAAAATGGCTATATTTACTTATCACAAAAATAGATGTATCTAGACATGTTTTAGTGCTAGATACGAGTACATCCAATCCAGTGACAATTAATATGAATCGGTGGGGAGTACTACTACTACCGTACTCCACTATTGTACTACTACTACTACTAGTAGTAGTAGTACATACTAGTACTCCCGAATGTATGTTGACCAGTACTCCTACCTCTGTTTGGGATTATTAGGCCAGAGAGATTTTTAAAATTGTTAGAAATTATAATAAGACCTATCCTCTTTATTGTCTTAATTCCCGTGACTCATTAATTTAGATATCTCTATTTTCTGTCAATCTCCCAATGCATGTTGTTTCATCTCTCATCATGTTCCCCTTTTTTATCTAGCGTCCCATGCATGTAAAACTAGTCGTGCATGCATAAATTAATTAGAATTCATCTACTTGGTAGTATTGCGAATTAGCCCTCTGGCCTTCCTAAATAGAGAGCCTTAATACTATTCAGCTTACTACTCAGCAGAGTACATCCACTGATGCACCCAACCCATCAGAAGTTAAGACTTCATGAAAAATACTCAGGAGAGTACTACATCCACGAACTCATCTAGTACCTCCGTTTCAAGGAATAAGGCGCACGCACGCTCCAAAGTAAAGTTTGACCGAATAAATGGAGCAACTAAAATTTACTTATATGTGTAAAATTTGTTTCATTGAATTCGTATTGAAACAACTTTCCAATGATGCTAAATTTGTACAGTACCAATATTCTTTATATATATTTAGAGTAAATGTTGGTCAAACAAAATAAATAAATAAGGGAGACTTATGTCTTGGGACGGAGATAGAGTACTAGTACTACAAAATCCACCATTCCTGGTATGCAAACGATCATTCTGCAATTAAACCAATTAACACCAGCTTACATCACCAATAAAATTCGACGCGAAATAAGAAACGCAGCTCCTTCGAGGTAGCAGGACCGACCAGGTAATGAGGCGGCACCGCCAGGTAAGACGTAAGGTCCTCAAACGCGACCTCGCTCGGCTTAGCGGAGCTCGGCGCATCGAGCTCCACCATCACGCTGCCAGTCCTCCTCCTACCATCCGTCTAGGAGAGCACCGGTGGGCATTCCGCCCACATCCTTACCCTATACACCGACAAGTCGCCCATCGTGGCCCTAACACAGACCACAGACACGAGGGGGACCGTGCTTACCGAGCCAATCGTTAGAATGAACACGACGCCGTCCTGCTCCGCAACGATGATGAGCCGGCGGGACGGCTCGCCCGACAGCGTCACCAACTCCTAGAAAGCTTTGGTGGTGGCATACTGGATCTTGTGCACTTGGATCGAGTGGACCGCTTCGAGGTGGGCGACGAGCGCTGGCGGCGGGGCCGCGAAGTTGCAGCCGGTGTCCGTGCAAGTGCATGGAGCATATCAGCACATGATTTCATGCTCGTGGAGTTCGTAGTAGGGCAACAAACTACTGCAGCCTTTGTGGGCGCACTCGTCCCTAGCCGCTGATAGGACGGCGTCCGTGGCGGGCTCGTGGGTGAATCCGCCGCTAGGGTGCTCACACTTATGGCAGGAGGTGATCTTGCGGATGCAGTGGTGGCAGACTAGATGAATATCCACGCATTGTAGAAACGGAAGTTCGAAAAATAAAATAGTTGCACGGACAAACCGACAAAAGAAAAATCAATGGATTGTGAGGGAGAAATGGAGAGACCTTGTAGACCTGCTGGGGCTCGAGGGGCTGGGAGCAGGAGGAACAATTGAGAATGGTAGCTTGCATCTTCAGAGTGACCGTCCCAAGCATTGCGATTTGGGTGGGGGGAAATGAGGACTCTTTGATCCGGCCTCGAGCCATGCCCTTCTTTTAATATACCACATCTGATAATCAACGAAGCTCTACCTGATTGCTCCTTTCCTTTCTGTACTAGGGTCCTTTTGTATAATTTGAGGCCTTATTATTTACAAAATCCTAGTTTAGTTGGACAAGATTAGCGACCTCTTTGTAATTTTGCACCACCCTTTTATTAGTAAGTTGGCACGTGGGACCCACATAATAATAAAGTATGACATATCATCACTATATGAAATTATGCTCTGTAATAGGTAAAGCTCAAAAAAATATGAAAGAGCCACATCTATAAAAAGTAACGATGTATATTTGTTTTCACCCAGTACACTTTGAAGGTACTGTAGTAACATGTGAAAGTTTTACTAGCCTAAGTTATTTAGCACTATGAAGAGCAGCCTAATATGGAAGAGAAAGAGAACATCCAGCCAGAGCTCATTTTTGGGCAGAAGCACGAGGCAAACAGAAGGAAAGTTGGCCTAGACCACCACGGGCCCCAACCTTCTTTGCACTGCTATGCCTGCATGGTTCTACTCCATTGTGCGGAAGCTTACATAGGAAGGAAGAGGTGACTGTTGCGATGCTTCCCACCTGAACAAGTGCCAGGCATAGATGCAAGAGTGGACATAGCAGATCAACGGCTTAGATCACTCAATGTTGGGAAGGTTCTAGAACTGAAGGGAAAAACACTATTCAAAAACTGTTGTACTATATTAGTGTTATAGATATTATAGATATAGAAAATCTCGGACCGGAGGGAGTAGGAAAGAGCTCACTTTATCAATTTGTTTTCACCCATCAACTCAATCATCTACATAGGGCCCACAGATGGGGGAGGTCGCGGTCGCCTTGGATGCACCACAAAATTATGACTGGGCCATCGAGTGCGGGAAGCAGAGTCAGCGTTCCGTCCAATCGCTTACCCCAGTCATCGTCATCGATATTTGCCACATGCATCGGCTTCATCAGCGACATTGATTGTCCCCAAGCTTCGGTAATCTGCCACATTAATATCAGATCATCTCCTTCCTACTATTAGTATTTATCCTCTCCCCTTCCCTGCACCACCAATCCATCTCTAATCCCCTGCTTCCAGCAACCATCTCTGTCCTCATCTGTCATCCATGGCCACCTTCCGGCTGCCGCCCGCCATATCGGAGCGCAAAGACCCCGACATCGCAGCACAGGAGGACAATTCCCTGCGCATTTGGGCCTTTTCCCCACAAAGAACAAAGTAGCAGCTGGCGTGCGCCTTCCTCGATGCTGGGTACGGTCGCCGCAAATACCGTATGTATGGCCTCCACGACAATCTAGACGGGATGTTGAAGGTCAAGTTCGTCAACTTCAGGGACGCCCGTCTCCTCTACGGCCAGGCCTTCCACTGCGGCTGTGAAATGGTGGTGTTCACCGGTGCCAATATTTTCACCAACTACTGGGACCAGTTCCCCAACAACGGCAACTTCATCCACAGTGTCCTCCCGGAGCTGCCGATGGCTCCGGAGGTACTACCGCCATATCCGCAGGTGCCGCTGATGGCTCAGGAGGTACCTCCGTGTAACATCCCAAAACTTTAATCCAAGGTTATTAAGATCCAAATCATCAAAATTAGGGTTAACAAAAAGTTTTCCAATTAAATTTATCAAAGCATTCATATGTGTGTGCATTTAAATTAGGAGTTGATTTGAATTGACATGGTTCTATGATCCATTGCTTGTAACATGATTCTTAGGTGAAATAAACATCATCTAAATCATTCCCAAACTTTTCCCAAAGAAAAACAACTCAAAATGAATAAATGAAGTGAATGGTCATTTGTGCCATTTTAATCAACATGCCTACTTTGGCTATTCCTAGTACTCAAAACCTAACAGAAACAAATGTGGATCTTTGCACCCATTGCTAGTACACATAATGATGTACCAAGGCCCACCTTGTGATCTGCCAAAAACATTCAAACACTAAATTTAAATGGCAGTTGAAATTTGAATCTACTTCATATGGGAAGATCCCCTATTTTAAAAACCACTCAAACAAGCTCAATTTTCAAAACCCAAGCACCCACAGAGTCTCAAACTTAGTACTAGCACACCCACCAAAAATCTTTTCAAAATTCAGAAAGGAAGTTCTTGCGGCCATTTCATCAAACACTTGGCATGCAGAGTTTAAACTCTAAAAATAGCTCACTATTTGCAACAGGGTTTTGCACCCAATTCTCCTCAAAACACTCCCTCTGTCCCCAAATGATCTAACCATGCCATTTAAACCCCATCTCCTACCCCCTAGTGGCAAGGCCAAGCCATGTCGAGCACCAACTCGCCGACCAACCTTGCCCTCACCCTAGCAGACCACCTCCCTCTCTCTCGCCATGTCTACGAGCTAGCCAGTACCTCACAGCCACTGCTCGCCGTGGAAGCCGCCGTCTCTGCCGCTTAGAGCGCCAACTCCGTCCAACCGCATACCACCGCCCCTAGTCCCGCATTGATCATGTAGAGCACCGCCAGGAGACCAGTCACCGCCCCCTACCTCGTGCCACGCCGCTAGCACGCTGTGCAGCCCTCGCCGGAGTCGCCTGCCCATCCTTCTCGGTCGCATCATCGTCCTATAAATAGAGGCCTCCCCCATACATTTGCAGCACACCACTCACCTCCCCTCACCTCACTGAACATTCCCCACCTCTAGCCGGAGCAGCGCGAGCAGCCGTTCGCCGGAATTGCACCGGAGCAGGCCGCCTCAGGAGGAGAAGGGCGCCGCTGATTGTGACCACCCCCGAAGCCACCTTGACCGTCCTTGAGCTTGCCGTCGACCAGCAGTCCATTTGCCCGCCTCACCGTCGTTGCTGGAGCCATGGTACACCTCCTATGCACCCCCACCAAGCCGCTAGGGTTAGAGCTCGCCGGCGACCAGTTCGTCGTTGATGACGATCCCCAGTCGTTGATCCCCGCTCTAATCCAATGACCCACATCGCCCCGTACCGCTTCGCGCGTTATGAGCCGCTGACCAGTGGACCCCCCTGTCAGCTGAGCCCCGCGCCGTGGAGTGTCATTGGGCCGGCCCGTTAGTGTTCTCGCGCGACCCAGTTAATTCAAATTAGGATTTTTCTATTTTAGTTAAACCTAGTTCTGTCCCTTAGTTTAAAATTCAATTCAGAGAGATTTACAAATCCAAATGGAGTGATTCCAATTTTGTTAGAAAGCTACTGAAAAGATCTACCCAAAACCATTCGATTTAATTCATTTAGTGTTAGAGATCTCTCCTAGTAAAAATAACAATACAGAAGCATTTGCACGTTGCAACATTTTTATAAAATCAAGCAAGATAGATTTTGAGTTGATTCCAACTCTCAAAAATCACATTTCATCATACCTATCTGAATATGTAATAATATTAGGGTTTACATGCAGTGACTTCGGACTAGTACCAAAATAATGCTATATAGGCATTTCTAGTCACTTTAAATCATTAAATAATAAACTTAAACTTAAGTAAATGTGATCCAACCCTTAAATCACATTCCCATATGTTAGAATATGTGGTGATGACATGTGTCCACATGATCCCATATTTTAAGTGGTGAATATTAAATCTTAGTTATTTTTCAATGAGTAGAAATTACTTTTCTTAAATAAAAAGAATGAAACTAGTTAATAAAACTTGTGATGCTTGTGATGATAATAGATCATCAAATGTATGCCTTAGAGTGCTAATTAGACTAGTTAAGTATTGTTTGGTGATTGTGTATACCGTATGTATTTATAGAAGATAAGTACCGACCAAGCCTTCGAGGAGGAGGAGTTCTACCAAGAGGAGGAAGAAAACTTCAACCACTGCACCAACCAAGGCAAGCCACCATTAACAATGCAAGCTAACCCTTGCAAGCTAACACTTGCAAGCTACTATTAGCAAGCTAGGACTAAACTGGATAGTTTAACAAAGATGCTCTAGGCATGCTTTGGTTAAACTAGTTTGACTAGTATTTACCCCAAGTACTAATTTCAAGCTTTACTTCCTTTACTTTACACAAAGCCCCTTACTTGTTTTGAAGGTAGCATAAAGAGTATAAAACTTCACCTAATTTAGATAACTTTAGATGTCATCCTATGGCATGAGATTGATCACACCTTCCCACCTTAGTGAACACTCTTAACTTAGTAGTTTAGAGTAGATAAAAACTTGAGTCACTTTAGATGGGAACAATTGGTGAAAATTAATTATGAAAACCTTGGAATGATGAGTCATTCTATTGAGATGTTTTGACATGTGTTGAGAAACACAAATGGTTTATGATGGTGAAAATGTTGAGGCATGAGCCTTAACCCTTTTATAAAACTGATGGTTGTATTTGGATGCGATACCATTCCAAATTTACCGTACAGCCATAATACCTGAATTGGGTAAGGCTTAGCCAGAAGTTTATATGCATTAGTATTAGTTCCCTCGCGGGAGAGGTTTGAGCTGAGGCTACCTCTCAATGTTGTCCACCTATGCAGTGCCCAAGATGACAGATGGTCTGTGTAAAGGAAAGGTTATGTTTGATTATCTGCATACTAAGTATGATGATTCAGGGTTATCCCTGACAGATGTATTGAATCTTGTGGTGAAAGTGTACCACCTCTGCAGAGTGTCAAACTATTCGAATAGCCGCGTCCGCGGTTATGGACATTTGGAATGGCCATACTGTTTCATTGTCAGATGTTTTCAAATAACTTATGAAATGAATGATGAATCTTGACTTGACCACAATAGGGTTGTGTTTATGACAATAGCTTCGCAACTTAAGTGATTCTAGAACTTTATTTTATATTTCTTTGCTTTAGAACTCAGCTTAGGTTTCAAACTTAACTTTATAGTTAAACATAGATTTAGCATTTTAACTTAAAATCATACTACTTGTTAGTGGTAGTTTGCGAGTACTTAAAGATTGCTCATGGCTTTTGTCCCTGGCTATTCTCATGGCCAGACTATGAAGGAGACTATTAAGATGATGGCCAGCAGGACGGCTATGATAACTAGGACTATCTGCCTTCATCAGCATTGCCTGTTCCCTTGAAGATGGACCCCACCGCTATGCTTATCTTTTATTTCCACTGCTTGTTGTATTAAGACTGGATCATGAGATCCTTATTTGTGTAAGACCTTATGTATGGTTTGTAATGGATGATGTACTGTGATATCCAATCCGTTATGTCTCGCAAAAATGGTAATCCTGGGATTGCGAGGTATGGCATAACGGGTGTCTGGGATTAAAAATCTGGGTGTTGACAAGTTGGTATCAGAGCCAGGTTGACCATAGGAGACCCTAGTTAGAATGGACGTCCAAACAAAAACTTAGTTTCAAAACCCAAAATGACTATTTATGAAAAGTTATTTCCTCTCTTATCCTTGGGAATTCATTCTTTCTCAAAAATTCATGTTCCTCAAAATTCTTACTTTACTACTTAAAATTCGACACACTTGATCACTTCACTAATTTTCCTCATCCTAAATTCTTGTAGATGGAGACTCAGTTCAGCAAGTTCTACCAGTTGGGAAACGGAGGTCAACTGATCTTCGAGAGGGATCTGGATTCACTGTCGGAGTTACTAGGACGCCCACATCCGGAGTTTCTTGGAGCTCAACTTCTAGGACCCCCAGGAGGAGATTTGTAGTGGCTAGTCACCGCTGATCTTAGAGGAAGCATCGAAGCACCAACATTCGGGAGAATCCAGTTCTCCGTGAGAAAGGACAACTGGCTAGATGGATTAGCCAGGGCAATGCATGAAGCTCTCGCATGTCTATGTGCCCTCAGTGTCAACCAACTCCAGGGAACCCGTTTTGCTCACTATGCAAGACGTGACTTCATGGGAATGCCGATGGAGATGCCCAGTCACCTAGAGTTGAGGCGTCAAGTGGAGAATCTTGACTTTTTGCTGCACGACAGACAGCAGGAACTGGACAATGCTAGAGAGTTAGCCAACCAGAATCGTGCCATTGCCGACCAGAAGGCCCAGACTTTTACACTGCTCGTCCAGGATCGCCAGTCTCTTTGCTGCCAGTGTGCAAAGAAGGATGGCACCATCGCCCGTCTTTGCAAGAAGGTGGCCGACCTCGAGAATATCGTCAAGGAGCAGGAAGCTCAGCTTGCAGCAAAGGAAGAAGAAGAGGAGGGTGAAGACATCCAGGGAGACATGGATTCTTACCTCAGCAACGTGATGACTTTCTGGAGGAGGATGCTGTAGACTTCTACACTGACGTTGAGGACTCCGACTTCATCGACGATGAGTAGATGCACTAGAACATTGTCGTAGCATGAGATGTATCGGTCCCACTGTATCATAGCTTGTAGAATGGTTCTTCAAACCATCTGTTTTCCTTCGATTATTGTGGTGTGTGTTGTATCGTGTGCTTGTTTGCATGAATGAAATGAAGTTAGTTGCAAAACCTGAGTCAAACTCAAAGTTTTAGCTTAAAACCAAAACCATGAACCTGAGAACTTTCCCTCTTACCCCTTTATCTACCTCAATCTTCAAATGACTCATGGAAACCAAGGAGGGAGCAGCTCATCGCAAGACCCAATGCTGCAGATCTTGCAGAATCTCATCGTAGATAGAGAAGCAAGCAGGGTAGAACGCCAAGCCAACTTAGCAACATTACAGCAGGTCGCCCATATGGCTCTCAACAACCAAGGGCATGGAAATCAGGATCATCATGGATCCAAACTAAAAAACTTCCAGAATACCAATCCCCCAATCTTCAGCCAAGCTGAAAACCCACTAGATGCAGATGACTGGCTGCAGACAATGGAAAACAACTTAGAAGTTGCAGGAGTTGATGACAACGAGAAAGTTCTCTTCGCCACCCACTACCTGGCGGGAGATGCAAGAGCTTGGTGGACTAGTATCCGCAACATGAACCATGGTCAAGTGATGACATGGGAAGCTTTCAAAACAAAATTCAGCCGCACTCACGTGCCGCAAGGTCTAGTCACCCGAATGAGAGATGAGTTCCGCGAATTGAAGCAAGGAAGAATGACTATGCTGGAGTACCATGACAGATTCCTGTCACTTGCCAGATATGCCCCTGATGAGATCAACATGGAGGCAAAGAAGAAGGAGAGATTCTTGAACGGACTGCATGATGAGATGCAGACTGTCCTCGTCAACATCCGTTTTCAGGATCTCGAAGAGCTAGTCGACTCTCCCATTCATATGGAAGGGAAGATTAACCAGGAAAATGACAACCACAAATGTCGTATGATGCAGCAATCAGGATCCAGCAGTCACCAGAAGTACTGACCCAACCCCTCACCAGGATATGCACCAAGGAACAACTGACTCCCAATGTCTCGCCCCAGCTACCCCAACTGTAGCGAAGGCCATGTGAAGTCCGGAGGGAACAATCACAACTCCGGCAATGCCAACACTTTCAACCATGCCCCTCCCAAGAGCAACAACAACAACACTGCACCCAGAACTGGGGCTTGTTCGTCTGCGGTACCAAAGTTGGCAGGCCAGCGCATGGCGGTACCTAAGTTGCCTGAAATTACCACGTTTAAAAAAGTTGGGCCGCCAACTACTGAGAGGGGCCATTTTGAGGCAAACTCGTCTCACCCCTACCAAATCCAAACATGCCGTGAAACTGCCCCGTGAAGTAGACGGTCGGGACCCTCATGTCAGTAATATTTCCATGAGCGAGCGCCAACATGGCAACCACGTAGGCGAAACGAGTAGCTAAGTGGATTGGATGCGTTGACCAATTTCACAAATCCATTCCCAGCTTTCGCCTAGCACCGGCGGCGTTGGAATCCACCCTCTAGGCAGGACGATCCCATCGGACATTTGACTTCCGGTGCCAAGTTGCTGCGCCCAGTCGCTGATCCCGAGCTCCAATGGCGCATGCCGTAGCCACCGTTGTGAGGCTCTAGCCCGCCTCCGCCGTCGACGAGCCGAGCAGCTCGGAGGATGGCAGATCCTACTATCAAGAAAGAAGAAGTTCTGTCTACAAGCGGGTGATCTACGCTTCTCTTTGCTATTCGCACTAGTTACAACTGCTAGCTGGCTATTGAACCTCAAATTGTTTGTTAGCCCAACGCTGACAAACATATTTTGTCCACAGTTTTGTGTCAAGTGGGATCTGCGCGGATCCCCCTTACCTGGTTACGGTAGTCCTCTATAGGTACAACTCTAAGGGCAAGAGGTATGGACACCATTGTTTCATGATGGAAGAAGCGCATGTGCAGATCTGCACTATATCTGGTATGGTTGCTGCTCTGCGTAATCATGTTGAATTATGGCCGAAGCAGACTGCAAAGTTCAGCTTCATGGATGAACGTGGCATCATGGTTCCTATAACGTGTGACAGTCAGCTAATTGGGTTGATGAAAAGGTATGCTTCGGCTGCCATGTTTGAGTTGAAATGTGATGTACTGGATGTGGAAGCTGCTGCAACTGGGAGTCGCCCTTCTATTCTTGGACAGGGTGGTTGCTCGAACCCAATTAGCTCCTGGTAAGCAAAGGTTTCTTGGGGTTCGCATGTTTGTGCTAAATTGTATTTTTTGTTTTATTTACTCTGTAGATATTGGGCAGTTATGCAACAGTCTTGTTTCTTTGACAGGAAGTGCCGCAAGGTTAGAAACATGACTGCCGGGTCAGTCATTTTGCTGCCTGAAGAAATTAAAAACGAGTGGAAAGATGTCATTTTGCTCTCCAAAGAAATTAAAAATGAGTGGAAAGATGATGCTGGACACGATTCTGGTGCCCATTGTCCCGGCGATGCAGAGTATGTGAAGCTAAGAAAATTGGCACCAAGGAAGAGGAAGAAGGCAGGAAATGAAGAAGCCATTGGACGTGAAGGCTTGGCACCCAGGCTGCGGAAGAAGGCTGCTGGCAATGAAGATGCATAGTAATGTGTTGAACTTGAACCTATATATGTAATTCTGTTAAATTCTGATCGCTCTGTGTGTGGCACGTTGCTGGGCGAAACAATCTACCCACATTCTCTGAGTAAAATGTACCACGACTTAGGGTTTGGAAACACCCGAGTCAGTAGTTGAATCTGAAATTGTGATTGTGCCACTGCTATCTGAAAACAAGGATCCACCGGTTCCACGATTGCTGAGGGGCAGGAGGTCTCCAAATACGACAGAATGTAAGTGGCACATAAATAAATTATTTAAGCTGCCACACTCCACGAAGCAGCAACTTATTTCAGATGTTGCACAACGACGTGGCAACATCAACAGTAATGTTCTCACCGATAATGCCCAGATGAGGAGGAAATGGGTATCACTTTATGGCCTAATCTTGAGCCCGTCTATCTCACCGCCTCTCTGCTCCTGCATCCCCTGCATCTGGCGAAGCTCTCGGATCTCCAGTAACCGGGTGTACGTGCTTCCACTGTATAAATTGTGGTTGTGCCATTTGCATGCGGTACAATCCACGTAGATTACGATTAAACAAACCACAACTGTCAGAATACACTAGTAGAAAAGGTGTCTTTGGTCCACGGTTATGTTCCCAATTCGGGACAGAGATCTAAATCGAGGCAGAAATTGATCTAAATCACAAATTCTTCCACAAATTAATGCAGGGTCAGAGCAATTTTTTTCCTCCCTAGAATCTGGGACCAATAGTTCAGACCGCTAGGTCAACAAGTACAAATATTACAACTTAAAAAGGCACGGAGCTTAAGCTAAATAGAACTAGTTATCACACATCGCCTTGATCTTCCTAATCTTGGCCCGATGCGCATCTTCCTACGAGAGCAAGGATCGAATTGTCTGCTCCTTCCTTTTAGCATCTTCCTTGCACAGCTTCAATTATTTCTTTGCATTTTTCCTCATCCACTTGTCAATACTCGTAGTTGTGTACTGCAGGACTTTGGCCTGGTCGAGATTGTTCCTTGCTTGAGTCAGTTCTTGCTCTGCTTTAGCCTTCAGGGCCAACGCCGCGTCCCTCTCCTTCTCGACTTTGATAACCTTGTCTTGCACCCACCTGAGATCTCGCTTATGCTTGGTCGTGTCAACTGGTTCCCATAGCTTCATCTCAACACTGTCAAGAAGTGAGCTGAATACGGATTCTTTCACTCGACAGTCATTTCCCATAGTTTGTCTAGCGTTTTCTGCATCGATTTGGGCCACTCTGGATCTACCCATTTGATAACACCGCAACTTCCGCCTTGCATCATTGCACGATGTCCTTAACACCATAGAAACCTCCTGCTTGCGTTTCGTCCTTCAAAGGCTACAAATTTAGCGGGCACATATCCATGTTTACATACCAGAGGACTGTCTTCATCCTCTAAACCTTGATAGTTGGAGTCATACATCGTCTGGTTGGCCTAACACATCATACGCGCATGAGTAAACAGATTAGATCTAGCTCAAAAAATAGATAACTGGCCACAGATGATAGAAACAGAGATGAGACGACTCACATCGAAATCACCGTCCATGTCATCACTACGCGTTTCCTCGCCGTCTCCCCTTGAACCCATGGCGAGAGGGGTGGGGGGTGGCTGCCGGAGAGGGGATTGGGATGGAGGCACCGTCGGCTTGCGGCTACGGCATGATGGGAGTGAAGTGGGGAAAGTGGCTTCGAGGGTAAGGAAGAGAAGTACGGGGAGGAAGAGAAGTAATGGGGACGTGACACTGGGATGTGGCCCACTGAACTCGTGAGACGTGACACTCGCAACAGGGGAGCGCCCGGTGTTGCCAATTTGTCTAGAGCAAGTGTGGCCAATCATGCCGCAGAACAGCCTACTCGCGGATCGCTCTCACGAAGACCATCCCAATCGTCCAAGCGCCCCAATCGAACGGTATGTAACAATCCTCAAGCAGAACAACTGTGTTAGGGCGTGCCTTCTAGAAGACTCGGTCTAACGGCTACCCATGCAATGACACTGGTGTATCCATGTGTGGTTTGTGAAAAGAACAGACATGCAATCACACTAGGTGGATTCATATGTGGTTTATGGAAGTAACACACATGCAATGACTCTAGCTGTGATTCATGAAAAGAACTGACATGCAATGACATTGGGTGTGGTTCATGAAAAGAACAGACATGCAATGATATCGATGGATCCATGTGTGGTTTATGGAAGTAACAGACATGCAATGACTCTAGCCGTGGTTAATTAAAAGAACACACATGCAATGACACTGGGTGTGGTTCATGAAAAGAACAGACACACAATGACACTGGTGGATCCTTATGTGGTTTTTTTAGAGGAACAGACATGCAATAACACCGGTGGATCCACATGTAGTTCATGAGAAGAACACACATCCAATGACATTGGTGGATCCTTATGTGGTTTGTTAGAGGAACAGACATGCAATGACACCGGTGGATCCTTATGTGGTCTGTCTAGAGGAACACACATGTAATGACACCGGGTGTAGTTCATTAAAAGAACAGACATGCAGTGACTTATCTGGTTTGTTTAGAAGAACACACATGCAATGACACTGGGTGTGGTTCATGAAAAGAACAGACAGGCAATGACACCGGTGGATCCTTATGTGGTTTGTTTAGAAGAACACACATGCAATGACACTGGGTGTGGTTCATGAAAAGAACAGACACGCAATGACACTGGTGGATCCTTATGTGGTTTGTTTAGAGGAACAGACATGCAATGACACCGTTCGATCCACGTGTGGTTCATGAGAAGAACACACATCCAATGACACTGGTAGATCCTTATGTGGTTCATGAAAAGAACAGACATGAAGTGAAACTAGGTGTGGTTCATGCATAGAACAAACATGCACTGACACAGGGTGTGGTTCATGAAAAGAACAGACATGCAATGACACTAGTGGGCCCATCCTTATGTGTTCATGAAAAGAACAGACATGCAATGATACTGGTGGATCCTTATGTGGCTTGTTTATAAGAACACACATGCAATGACACTAGGTGTGGTTCATGAAAAGAACGCACACGCAATGACACTAGTGGATCCTTATGTGGTTTGTTTAGAGGAATAGACATGCAATGACACTGGTAGATCCACGTGTGGTTCATGAGAAGAACACACATCCAATAACTCTGGTAGATCCTTATGTGGTTCATGAAAAGAACTGACATGCAGTGAAACTGGGTGTGGTTCATGAAAAGAATAGACATGCACTGACACTAGGTGTGGTTCATGAAAAGAACAGACAGGCAATGACACTGGTGGATCCTTATGTGGTTTATGGAAGGAACAAACATGCAATCACACTAGGTGGATCCATATGTGGTTTATGGAAGTAACACACATGCAATGACACTGGGTGTGGTTCATGAAAAGAACAGACATGCAATGACACTGGTAGATCCTTATGTGGTTCATGAAAAGAACAGACATGCAATGACATCGGGTGTGGTTCATGAAAAGAACAGACATGCAATGACACTAGTGGATCCTTATGTGTGGTTCATGAAAAGAACAGACATGCAATGACACTGGTGGATCCTTATGTGGTTTGTTTAGAAGAACACTATTGGGGGGATACCCCCGGGTAGGGTCATGCCGGGGTATAAAAGCCAAGTTAGCCAAGGTACGACAAGGTCAAAGCGAATGCTGGCCAAGTCACCTCAAGGCAGGCCAAATCATGGAGTAACCCGGACCAGGGGATGTCCACCTAACTGGGTCTCAGCCGACTTATATCGTAAGTCGGTGAGATGAATCTAACTTGTATGCAGGAATAGGTGTGGCCGGATCAACTATGTACGATCCGGGTCATATCAAGCTTGTAGGAGAAGGAAGGTATCTCGCTGGTCGAAGGTGACCACTGTACGCAGAGCGTGAGCGAAGCGGACAGAGGTAGGACCACCGAGGCGTGGCCGACAAAGGTGACAATGCCAATGTCGGCTGACGCGGGCGCCGCAGAGGCTCATGTAGCCTCTGCATGGATGACACGGGGGAAAAGTGACCCCGTCGGCTTACTATTTTGGGAAGAGGCATATTCCCAGGAATATGCCTCCATGTATGCCCTAATTGGAGACCTATCCACCCCTATATAAGGAGGGCTAGGGCCTCTGTAGAAAGGGTTGAGTTTTACTGGGTTGATCTCTTATTGGTTAGATTTCACTTGGTTCCAGAGGGCTAGCTAGTGGTGAGAGTAAGAGAGCTCCTTCTTCCTCCTCTCTCCAATACAGCTCAAGGAGCACTTGTAATCTGTAGAAGTGAATCAAATACAAAGCTTATTTGTGTGGAATCACCACACTATCCCTCCCTGGATTCCCCTAGTGCATTTAGTCCCCACCTTTAGCCTATCCATGGCATCTGCCGTGACACCACCACGACAGTTGGCGCCCACCGTGGGGCTAGCGGCGCTAGCAGGGGTCAAGATCCGGACGAGAAACCTCATCGGCACCGGCGAACGCATCGTCTCCGGGCTCGTTCAGCGCTTTGGAGCGCTGGACTTTGTCAGCGACAATACTGGTTGCTTCGGTAAGTGCCCTCTTCCCCGCAACGGCCTCTTCGTCAAGCTCGGGGCGCACAAGGTCTACGTTGCTGTCGATGTGTCATGCGTTCATCCGTGGCACGTCGCTGAAGGAGGCGAGCCACCCCTTAGTGTGGTTCACGGGGCACGTATCACTCGCTCCCGGGACCGTGCTGAGGTGATGATGACTGCGCTTGGCGCTGGCGCAACCAAGGATGCGGCACCAGATCTGGAGGTAACGCCTAAGGCACCGAGGAAAAGTAGAGGTCCTCCACTAGAGAGGCCGGAGGATGTGTTGCAGCAAGCGATGGATAGCTTGGCAAACCCAGTAGCTGCAGTGGTAGATCCGGCTCAGGCACAGGCCGAGCTAGAGGAAACTAGGCAAAAAATTCTAGAGGGTGCGAAAAAGATAGCCGCGGCTCAGCAGTCGTTAAACATGACACTGCGTGAGTACGCATAGGCAAATAAAGTAGATGCAGTAAAAGTGAAGGGGAGAAATCTCATGAGTGAAATGAACAAAGAGGGTGATACTAGGATTGAGGAGTCAGGGAACTATTTATCCATGGGGCTGCCGAAGTATAGTACCCCGGCGAAAAACCTCAGAGCAGCGGATGTAGCTACGTCCGAGATAGAGGGTCTAACGGGTGAAGCCCGTCAGAGACAGCAAGATAGGGTCAATGAGTTGGTTCGGATCGCGAACAGGCAAAATGAGGAATTGCTCAGGGCAAACCTGGAGAGAGCTGGGGCCTCCAAAATCGTTCATTCGGCGATGGGTAACCCGGAGAAATCCGCTGAAGCTGCATCGTCTCCTCATGGTGGTCCTAGGAGAGAAGAGGTAGTAACCTCAGCCAGGAGGAACAAACAGATAGTCCCGTATGACCCGACAAGGGCAGGGAAAGGAAAAGAAGTGCAGAGAAATGAGGATTGACGAAGTGTGAGACGAGGTGAAGCTGGTCGAGGTAACCATGACCAAGGCAACACCGGTCAAGGAAATGCTGTGAATGGCAATGCCGGACAGCGAAACTCGGCAGGAGCAGGACAACCGCAGCAGCGGAATATACCAAGGAAAGAGCAAAGTGCCGACCGAGGTATGCAACAGAGAGGTGCTCCACGAGAGCAAGACCGATATAATGATGGTGACTCGGAAATGGTGAATGCAGGATACCCAAGGCCGGACTATCATGCGATAGGGTCAAGATTGCGAAGCAGGGATTTGATGCCTGACGATGCCAGATTAAAACTGGATCGGCTATATAGGTCGGAAAAGATTGAATGTCAAGGTCCCCCGGGTCCTGCATGTTTTGGACCCTGGATCATGAAGGAACCTCCGGTACCTAACTTCCAGCTACCTAGAGGCACTAAGACATACGATGGCAGCACAAAGCCGGAGGATTGGTTGATTAACTATGCTACAACTATGAAAATTGCTACAGGCAACTTGAGATGGGCTGTGAGATATGTACCCCAGATGTTGGAGGGGCCAGCAAGGGTATGGCTAAACAATTTGCCGCCCGGAAGTATTAACTACTGGATTGATTTTGAGGAAATGTTTATCAGCAATTTCTCAAGTACGTATCAGAGGCCGAATAGGCCACAGACCCTAGCAATGTGCAAGCAGAGACCGAACGAGACGGACCGGGAGTTCTTGACCCGGTGGTGTACCGTGCGAAACTCATGTGAGGGTGTGATTGAGTCACAGGCCATAGCATGGTTTGCGCAAGGATGCAGATATGCAAGCATGTTGTGGCAAAGATTGGAAAGGGATATGCCAACTACGTTGGCAGAGACAATCCGGATTGCTGATTCGTATGCTTTGGGTGATCCGACTAAACCCAGGCTCGTGTCATACGAGTCAAATGAGGAGTGCTACCAGAGAGATGGAGCCAGGTCATCCCGGAGGAATGACTACCAGGGTAAAAGAAGAGATGACAGGCCGGATTACTGGTACAACTCGCAACAAGTTGCTGCTATGAATCAAGATCAGCCCGGAGCAGGGGGAAATCAATGTCAGAATACTGGAGGCCAACAATGGACACCGAGAAATGATGGCAAGAAAACTTGGACGCTAGAGCAGAAGAAACAGTGGCAGGAAAAGAAGGACCGTCCGAGGTATACTTATGAGTCGATGCTGGATCAGCCATGTAAATTTCACACGCCAAATCCGAGTAACCCAACGGGTCATACAACAAGGCAGTGTGAGTGGATACGTAAAATAGAACAAGGTGGTTCGGGGAATGCTCAAGCACCTTGGAACGACCAACCTCGGCAGGAATTACCCCAACATCAATTGCTCTCTGGAGCGAACGAGCAACAACTAATGTTGCCTCCCCCTCCGCCGAGGTATGATAACCATGAGAGAAGGGATGCAGTGCATCAAGTGGAAGACCAGCATCAGCCGGATCAGAGGTACCCCAGAAATGAGGGGAGGAATGAGTATATAGAACATCATCAGAGTTACTGTGTGTTTACCACTGAGGAAACAGATAGAATGAGCTTGCAGCGCCGACACATGGAGGTGAATGCGGTAATGCCAGCAGTGACGAGGTATATGCCTTGGTCAGACCAGGAAATTACCTGGAGCATCAAGGATCATCCCAAGCTTATGACAAGTCCTGGTTCATATGCGCTAGTGCTGGACCCGACATTCATTGGGCCTAACATCAATGTGAGGTTCTCCAAGGTACTAATTGACAATGGCAGTAGCATTAACATCATGTATGCGGATACAATGCGCAAGTTGGGTATCTCGGAGAACATGCTCCAAGCTACAAGGACAACTTTCCATGGCATTGTGCCAGGCATTTCTTGTGAGCCCATAGGCAAGGTCCGGGTTGACGTACTGTTCGGCACGAGAGATAACTGCCGAACTGAGAATTTGGAGTTTGAAGTGGTGAATTTGGAAAGTGCGTATCACGCGTTACTCGGAAGGCCATCATTGAACAAGTTCATGGCAAGATGCCACATCAGTTATCTGAAAATGAAGCTGCCCGGGCCAAATGGAGTGATTACCATTGCTGGAGATTTCCGCCGTTCCATTGAGTGTGCGTCAGCCGGGTCTAACCTAGCCGAGTCACTCGTGATTACGCAAGAAAAAAGGAAGATACAGGAGGTGGCAGCGTTGGCTCAGTCCGCGCAGCAATATATGCCGGTGTTGAGTAATCCGCATGGTAGTGTTTCGTTCCAAGCCACAAAGGATACCAATAAAGTGCCTGTTGATGATATGTTCCCAGAGCGCACCATAACAATTGGTGCCGGGTTAAATGACAATTAGGAAAGCGAGCTCGTCAACTCCTCTGTGAGAATCGGGATATTTTTGTTTGGTCCACACATGACTTGCAAGGTGTTCCGAGGGAGTTGGCCAAGCACTCTTTAAACGTGAGACCCGGAGGAAGGCCGGTGAAGAAACCTCTCCGCCGTTTCGCCGAAGATAGGAGAAAAGTCATTGGAGACGAGATAGCTCGGTTGCTAGCAGCAGGATTTATCATGGAAGTTCTTTACCCGGATTGGCTATCTAATCCGGTGCTGGTGGAGAAGAAGAAGGATGATCTGAATGTGGCACTGGTTTGGCGTATGTGTATAGATTACACGAACCTGAATAAGGCGTGTCGAAAAGATCCATTTCCACTGCCAAGGATAGATCAGGTCATAGATTCAACTATAGGGTGTGAACTGTTGTCATTCATTGATGCATACTCTTGTTTCCACCAGATACCCCTGAATCCGGATGATCAAATAAAAACTGCATTTATCACCCCGTATGGGGCTTATTGCTATCGCACCATGCCATTTGGTTTACGTAATGTAGGGGCAACGTACCAAAGATGTATGCAAAAATGTTTGCATGACCAGATTGGTCAAAATGTATAAGTGTATGTGGATGATGTTGTTATCAAAACCAAGGAAAGCAAAACGCTCCTTGACGATATCAGGCAGACATTCGCAAACCTAACGAGGTTCCGGATGAAGCTCAACCCGGAAAAATGTACCTTCGGTGTCCCGGCTGGAAAATTACTCGGATTCCTTGTCTCCAGCCGAGGTATCGAAGTCAATCCAACTAAAATCCGGGCCATAGAGCGAATGGAACTGCCGAAGTGTCTTAACAATGTCCAGAAGTTCACTGGTTGCCTGGCATCGTTAAGTCGGTTTGTTTGTCGGTTGGGAGAAAAGGCATTGCCTCTCTATCAACTCATGAAAAAGTCGGACAAGTTCATTTGGACGCCGCAGGACAATGAAGCCTTTATCCAATTAAAGAAAATGTTAGCCACTGCACCAGTGTTAGCCTCTGCACTATCAAAGGAGCCAATGTTGCTCGATATAGCCGCAACCAACCGAGTTGTAAGTGCAGTAATTGTGGTAGAGCGCGACGAAGAGGGTAAGTCAGTGCAAAAGGCCAGCGCATTATCTGAGCGAGGTATTATCAGCCTCAAAGCAAAATTATCCGCACTATCAGAAAGTGGCGTATGGTGTGTACATGTCGGCAAAGAAGCTAAAGCATTATTTTGAGGAGCATCCCATCAAGGTAATATGTGAAGCTCCCATATCCGAGATAATGAGTAACAAGGATGCAAGTGGCAGAATTGCAAAATGGGCAATTGAACTAGCTCCCTATGCGCCACAATATGACAGAAGAGAAGCAATCAAGTCTTAGGTTGTGGCTGACTTTTTTGTGGACTGGGCCGAGGTACAATATGAACCACCGCTACCAGATCCGAACTACTGGAGAATGCACTTTGACGGGTCAAAAACAAAAACCAGGTTAGGCGCCGGAGTTATGCTTACCTCGCCAAAGAATGACCAGTTGAAGTATGTGCTACAGATCTATTTCGCAGCGTCAAACAATGTCGCCGAATATGAAGCACTGGTGCATGGGCTCAAAGTGGCAAAAGAAATTAGGATACGTCGGATCTAATGCTTTGGCGACTCGGATTTGGTAGTTCAGCAAGTGTCGGGGCTGTGGGACGCTCTTGATCCAAACATGGCACTGTACAGATTCCATGTGCAGAAGATATCTGGTTATCTTGAGGGATGCGAATTTCGCCATGTAACCCGGGTGGAAAATGAGGCTACCGACATATTGTCGAAGCTCGGATCAACCCGACAAGCAATTCCACCGGGTGTAGCATTAGAACACCTTAGAAAACCATTTATCAGACCGTCCCTAGAAATCGACTTAATCTACGTCCCGGAGGATCCGGAGTCTGGAACTGCACCCATGGACATTGACATGGGAGATGGTGCGCGAAACCCGGGGACTACCTTGGCAAACCCGAGGACTGCCTCGGCAAACCCGGGGACTGCTTCGCAGGACCCGGGGACTGCTCAACATGATCCGGTTGAGGTTATGCCGGTGGATCAGATGGATATTGATGAGGATGTGTTCCCTGTACGAGCAATACCAGCTTGGGCACTACCTATATTTCAATTCCTGAAGAATGGAACTTTACCCGCTGAGGAGGTGCTATCTAGGCAAACTCATAGGAGAGCAAAGGCATACACGATCATCAATTCCGAGCTATACAAAAGGAGTGTGACTAATGTCCTCCAGCGGTGTGTTGACCCGGAAGAAGGGCTTGACATCCTCCGAGATATACATCAAGGGGAATGTGGGCATCATGCCTCATCTAGAGCCTTGGTAGCAGAAGCTTTCCAGCATGGATTCTACTGGCCAAGCGCCTTAGAACAAGCAGAGGATTTGGTAAGAAAATGCAATGGTTGTCAGAGGTATGCTACCAAGACACATATGCCAATGTCAGAACTCAAGACCATACCAATCACTTGGCCATTTGTCGTATGGTGTTTGGACATGGTTGGCCCGTTCAAACCAGCAAGGGGAAATATGACTCACATTTTGGTCATGGTGGATAAGTTTACAAAGTGGATTGAAGTAAAGCCAATAAGAAAATGTGATGCAGCTACGGCCATGACATTTATCAAAGACATCATCTTGAAATACAGTTATCCTCACAGTATCATAACTGATAATGGCACAAATTTTGCTGAAGGAGCATTTGCGCGATTCTGCCGAGATAAGAAGATCCGGCTGGACGTTGCCTCGGTAGCCCACCCCGCATCGAACGGACAAGTGGAAAGATCCAACAGATTGGTATTATCCGGGATAAAACCCCGGCTCATTGATCCGCTGCAAAGATCAGCGGGGTGCTGGATAGAAGAACTACCAGCGGTATTGTGGAGTTTAAGAACAACTCCGAATCGATCAACAGGCTATACGCCATTCTTTCTGGTATATGGGGCAGAAGCTGTATTACCAGCCGACATAGAGCATGACTCGCCTAGGGTCACCCAATACACAGAAGCCGAAGTGCAAGAAGCCCGGCAAAATGATGCTGATCTGCTAGAAGAAGCGAGAGAATTGGCATTGTCCAGATCCGCCATATATCAGCAAAATCTCCGACGCTATCATAGCCGGAAAGTAAACCCCCGAGTCTTCCGGGAAGGTGATCTGGTACTCCGGTTGGTACAACATACTGCTGGCATGCATAAGTTATCTCCCCCATGGGAAGGGCCATTCATTGTGAGCAAAGCATTGCACAATGATTCTTACTATCTTATCGATGCAAAGCCACAGGAAAAGAACAAGGCGGACAGGTCCGGCGAGGAATCTAAGCGTCCATGGAATGTAGCTCTACTTCGTCCTTTCTACACTTAGCAGAGAAGTGTATGTATCCAAGTCTCTCATATGTCAGTGTGTATGTCGGCAATGAGTTTATCAATGAAAGGTTGGCACCTCGAGCAGTAACTCGGGGACTGCCTTAATAATATTTGTTGTCTTCTGTATTTCTCATTTATATGTCGGCTGGCGTAAGTTTTTCTACTTAACCCGGATTAGTTGTGTGTGAGAACCAAAAACCCAACTCTTCGACTTGCTGTTGTCCAACAAGATTTGGCTTCATCGAAAGCAAGAGAACAAGTTTGAAATTGTGTAGCACATGAAAAACGACTAAGGAAAAGAACTTAATCGAACCGACGTTTATTTTTCGGACTAACCTTATGTTTACTTTCGATTTATTATGCTGAGTTATTTTGAGCTAATCCTAAAGTTTCCAAGTATTGTTAAGACAATTTTTGAAGCTCGGACTTGTAAGTCATAAAACCGAATCAAGGTAGACACGAGCCGAGCCAGAAGATTGGAAGAACAAGAAAATGAAACTCGGGGACTACGCCCAAGTTAATCTGGCATATAAACTTAGTAGCAAAATATCACTTGTGTACTGGATACAATTTCACCCGGCATACCGGGGATCTGATGAAATTTAAAGTGTTTATCAAGGAGCAGCAGGAGGAGGTAATTCGGCGCCAGCAGGGGCAGCCTCGGCCTCAGCTTCAGAATCATCTGCGTCGTCCTCGATGTCTGAGACTTCGTCTTCTTCGTCCTCATCCGACTCATCTTCAGCATTTTCAACGTTTTCATCATCGGCGGCATCCAGGAAGCTCGGTCCCTCGTTCCATTGATGAATGAGGGCATATTGGATGAAGCTGTGAGCGCAAGCCTTGCGCCGAGCTACCCAATCCGGGTCAGTAGACCAATTTTATCCAGTGCGCATGCGCGCAAGGAGGTTGAGGTCAATCTTCTCATATCACGTAAGCACGTAGTGGAGAATGATCTCAGCCCCGGCGTGTCCAGCAGATTCTCTCCAGAGATCGAGCTGAGTCTCGCATTCCATAAGCCTAGCAAAAAGGACAGGCATACTCTCCGGAGTATCTTCCTCAGGCCAAAAGGCCTTGAAGATCCGGATTACTATGTCCAAGATTTCCTTGCCATAGTTCCTCACAAGTTCAACATGAGAGGACAAGCTGACCAGCAAGTCCTCCAGGACATATGGAATTTCTCCAGCGCCAGGGACAATTGGGGTACCCCTCTTCTAGCGGAACTTGGCAACAGCTTTGGATGCGACGACCTCGCTCTCTAGGAATTTGCCTGAAAAAATAAGACAGGTGGAGTAAGTAAATGAAGCAAACCCGGAAAGGTCAGTGTGTGTTGAAGGAAAAGAACTTACCAGCAATATGGCTGTGGATCCGGGTTAGCTCCTTGGTGCACTTGTCATGCCTCTCCCGGAGTTGAACAAGCTCAGCGCTCGCCGACTCAAGTTTAGAGTCGGCCTCCTTAAGAAGTTCTTGTTCCTTGGCGATCTGGAGGTTGAGGCGCTCGTGCTCTTCAGTAAAGTCCTGGCCAGCCTTTTGAAGTTCGGTTTGATGCTGTGCTTTCAGCTTTTTCATATCTGCTTTGAGCTTGGCAATCTCATCATCTTTGGCTCGGAGGAGGGCAAGCTCATCATCTTTCTTTTTGAGCTCGGCCTGATGCTGCCCTGCTTGTTCGAGAAAATGCAGCATCATATCAGGCACGAGCACACTATCTTCAAGAGATGCTGAAATAGTTTGTTGAGCCGGCAAAGCCGAGGTATGAATGTTTGCCGAGCCAAGGAGAAAAGGAGATAGAGAGCATAGCAAAGTTGAGCCAAAACGACTTACCCTTGATCTGGTCCAGGTTTTTCCTCATGATGGTATTCTCAGCTTCCACCTCAGCTGTGAAACCTGAATGATGGATTAGTTCGGCGGAAAAGGAGGAAGAAACAACAAAAAATGCCAAGGAAGAAACTTACCCCTTTTATCGTGTTCAGCTATAAGCACAGTATGTTTGGCGCGCAGCATCTTGTGAGTGTCCAGGAGACGCTGAAACTCAGCGCTCCGGCGGTTAGTGGTCACCTGAAAAGAGTACAAAAAGATAACTTAGTCTTGTGCATATTCGAAGTGTACAAAATCCGGGCCAAGTGGAACTTAACCCGTCTCTTGGTGTGTGCATATTCGAAGTGTACAAAATCCGGGCCAAGTGGAACTTAACTCGGCTCTAGGTGTGTGCATATTCGAAGTGTACAAAATCCGGGCCAAGTGGAACTTAACCCGGCTCTAGGTGTGTGCATATTCGAAGTGTACAAAATCCGGGCCAAGTGGAACTTAACCAGGCTCTAGGTGTGTGCATGTTCGAAGTGTACAAAATCCGGGCCAAGTGGAACTTAACCCGGCTCTATGTGTGTGCGTATTCGAAGTGTACAAAATCCGGGCCAAGTGGAACTTAACCCGGCTCTAGGTGTGTGCATATTCGAAGTGTAGAAAATCCTAGCCAAGTGGAACTTAACCCGGATCTAGGTGTGTGCATATTCGAAGTATACAAAATCCAGGCCAAGTGGGACTTAACCCGGCTCTAGGTGTGTGCATATTCAAAGTGTACAAAATCCGGGCCAAGTGGAACTTAACCCGGCTCTAGGTGTGTGCATATTCGAAGTGTACAAAATCCGGGCCAAGTGGAACTTAACCTGGCTCTAGGTGTGTGCATATTCAAAGTGTACAAAATCCGGGCCAAGTGGAACTTAACCCGGCTCTAGGTGTGTGCATATTCAAAGTGTACAAAATTCGGGCCAAGTGGAAATTAACCCGGCTCTAGGTGCGTGCATATTCGAAGTGTACAAAATACGGGCCAAGTGGAACTTAACCCGGCTCTAGGTGTGTGCATATTCGAAGTGTACAAAATCCGGGCCAAGTGGAACTTAACCCGGCTCTAGGTGTGTGCATATTCGAAGTGTACAAAATCTGGGCCAAGTGGAACTTAACCCGGCTCTAGCTGTGTGCATATTCGGAGTGTACAAAATCCGGGCCAAGTGGAACTTAACCTGGCTCTAGGTGTGTGCATATTCGAAGTGTACAAAATCCGGGCCAAGTGGAACTTAACCCGGCTCTAGGTGTGTGCATATTCTAAGTGTATAAAATCTGGGCCAAGTGGAACTTAACCCGGCTCTAGGTGTGTGCATATTCGAAGTGTACAAAATCCGGGCCAAGTGGAACTTAACCCGGCTCTAGGTGTGTGCATATTCGAAGTGTACAAGATCCGGGCCAAGTGGAACTTAACCCGGCTCTAGGTGTGTGCATATTCGAAGTTATCAAGGAGCTACGTTAGTTTTCTAAGGAGCATCCGGCCGAGTAACAAGTTACTCCCCAGGAGGCTCGGGGACTAATGGTTATATCACTAATATCTGCAACATGCCAAGGTAAAGGTGAAGTAACGTACCTCCATCATCCGACCCGCAAGGTTAATTGCTTTGGCAGCAGTATTCATCTGCGCAGCAAATTCGGCGGGACCGAACTTCTCCGGGAGATCGTCGTTGTGGACGAACTCCGCCTTGTTCCAGTTATTTACAAACTCGATCAAGGTCGGAGGGTATCGTTCGCCGCTGAGCATATGGGGGGCAACTAGACCCTTAGCATGAGCTTCTCTCCTCTCAACCTGGGCAAGAGCAGGGCTGGTGTGCAAAACAAGTTGCGCATCAGCTGGCTCAGCAAGGGCGTCCTTCGGAGGTGGAGTCTTCTTCGAAAGCATGGACGCGAGTGTGCGCTATCCAGCCTCGATGGACGCTGCCCTGGTGGCGTCAGGAGCCTTTTTGCCCTTAGGTTGCTACTGAGAAGTGGAAGTTGTTGCAGCAGATTTGCCCTTGGGAGCTACCTTGGCGCTAGCCTTGGTGCTGCTAGTGTCTTCTCGCCGAGCCTTGGAAGACTGGGACGAGGCGGAGGGGCTTGATGTTGCTGCTGTTGCTTTTGATGTTGCTGCTGGGGCTGGAGTTGGTGCTAGTGCTGGTGTTGTTTTCTTCTTCGGCAGAGGTGCTGAAGGAACCTTGGTGATAGCTGGTTGCGGCGGAGCCGAAGTTGTGGTTGTTGCTGCCTCGGCAGAGCCAGACTCCCCCGCTTCGAGATTGCTCTCCTCTTGACGAGGTGGGCTGGAACCCGGAGCAGCCGCTGAGCCCTTCGGAATGGGGCTCAGCGGGCGTGAGTAGTCGCCACGAGGGGGAGAAGGGCTGTGTCGGAGCGGCGAGGCGATGCTGGATCCACTCTTTGGGACCTCCACCGCGCCCCTGCCGAATCAAATAATGAATGATGAGAAACTATAAAGGAAGGGCAAGTGAATAAGCAAAGGGAGAAACGACTTACTCGTCCGAAGTCAGGGGCTCCTTCGGCTTGCGAGCTCTCCGGACCACAGCCTTAGTCGTGGCCTTTGTGGCGGCTTTGTCCGCGGACTTCTTTCGCCTCTTGGCTAGCTGAGAAGGTCCGGAAGACGAAGCAGATGCGGCTCCCCTTTTCTTCTTCGGCGCGACCGGGACAGGATCACCCACGACAAGGGGAGGGTCTTCATGGATCTGCCCACCGGGGTTAGCTGATGCCAGAAAAGCATAAGAAAGGGGTATAGCGTCAAATGCTTCTATCACCTCAACATCCGAGTCATCTTCATCATCGGGCCAATCTCTAATGGAAGAGAGTTTATCGGTGGGTCGCTTGGTCACGTCGGCCATCGGAAGGAACATCTCCTAATCCGGTTCCTCCTCGTCTGAGGTATCCCGGTCAGGCGCCCATTTGAGAGAAGGCTCGATGCCATCCTCAATAGTTTGCTGAAGGAATTGCTAAGGGAAAGAAAAGACAGCAGTGTTAAACATACAGCAAAGACCGGCATATGATTTAATTCGGAGAGAGTTTGCGGCACGAAACTTACCATGGGGGGAAGCCTATCTCGGCAATAGTGTTCAATTCCCCACGTCCACTCAGAAGAAAAGTCCTTCTTAGTGGTGAAGAGGGACTTGACCCGGCGAAAGATATCGTTGTTGCTCAACTCAAAAGAGGAGGTCTGGTTGGGGTCGCGGCCCCAGCTCATATGACAGACTTTGTGCATGCGTTTCTGGAGGGGGGAGATTCGGTTGCGCACAAACGTAATCATGGCATCCTCATTGCGCAATCCGAGATCCTTCAACTCCTAGAACCTCTTGTTGACCTGGTTCGCCAAGACAGTGGGCTTCTTGGGGACCACGTCCCACAGATCCGGATTGGGAGGACCCGGAGCGTAAGGGCACACCCAGATCAGATCCTCAGTTGTGCTGTTCCGAATGTAGAAGAAAGTCTGGGCCCATCCCTTACAGGAGTCAAGCCTCGTGACTCGGGGGAAGATTGACTGCTTCCGGGGAGAGATTGACGCAGCGCCGAACTACGTAAGCTGCTTGTCCTCCGGGTCAAGCTGAATGTTCGTAATCACGTTCCGGCGGAGGCCAAAGAACCGGATCCAAAGCTCCTTCGTGGGCCATAGTCCGGCGTAACCTCCGATGGTGGAGGCAAATGCGGAGAGAGACGTGATGGCATTCGTCGGAAGGTGGTGCGGCTGGATCTCATACGTATTGAGCCAGTCATGGAAAAAATCGCTAACTAGCAAACCAAAACCCCGCTGGAAGTGGGACAGAAACACCACATACTCACCCGGATTGGGTGAGGGGGCAAGCTCGGAGGCAGCGAGGCATGCAGTGACTCCCTCCGAGATGTGCCTGGTGCGGTAAAGCCAATCCAGGTCATCCTGGCAAACCCAGGAGCCTGCCCACAAGCCGCGGTCGGCGGTCGCAGCATCTTCCTCCATCTCCTGCTCGGCGATGGTGAGCTCCTCCTCTGTCATCTCCAGATCACTGCCCTCGCTGGCACTGGCGGTGGTGGGTGACAGAGGTTTGGATAGGCGAGGACCCGTGGCGGAGAAGATGCGTAGAAGTAGCAGCGGAGCTGGTGCGCGTGGAAGCAGTGTAGCGGCGGTGCAGCAGCCCTGGTGCGGTGGCGGCGGCGCTGTCGCTGGAGAAGAAGAGGAAGAAGTAGAGGCAGAGGGGCGCGGAAGTGGGGAAAGACCCCAGGGGCGCACCTCTCCCTATTTAACCACTCCCTCGAGGGGGTAGTGGGATCACGTTGCGCGGACGGGCCACACGGTGTGGCCGTGTATTACCCGGGTCAACCAATCAGCAGTGAGCTACACGGAGGGCCACAGGGCGCAGCAGATCCCATGACGTGACGTTATGGTGCAGTTAACGAGGAGGCAGGCACGACGCGACGTGGGCAACAGTAACTTCTGACAATTACTGCGGCGGTTACTATTGCTGGCCCTTAAAATGAGGCAAACGTGATGATTAACCTCCACGTGGGGAAGCGTACAGAAGAAGGAAGAGTGACCCGGATGGGTATGAGGTAACCCGTCCAGCAAGTAAAAACTTGGAATGTGCCAAGGGAAAATAAACCCATGAAATCCGAGATAGGAGGTAACTCGGAAAAGGAACACAAAGCTCGGTGAAATTGAACCTACTGTGGCCTTAGCGGCTAAGACAGCTAAGACTGCACCAGCTTCGGGGACTAATGTTGGGGGGATACCCCGGGTAGGGTCACGCCGGGGTATAAAGGCCGAGTTAGCCGAGGTACGGCAAGGTCAAAGCGAATGCTAGCCGAGTCACCTCAAGGCAGGCCGAATCACGGAGTAACCCGGACCAGGGGATGTCCACCTAACTGGGTCTCAGCCGACTTATATCGTAAGTCGGTGAGATGAATCTAACTTGTATGCAGGAACAGGTGTGGCCGGATCAACTATGTACGATCCGGGTCATATCAAGCTTGTAGGAGAAGGAAGGTATCTCGCTGGTCAAAGGTGACCATTGTACGTAGAGCGTGAGTGAAGCGGACAGAGGTAGGACCACCGAGGTGTGGCCGACAAAGGTGACGATGCCAATGTCGGCTGACGCGGGCACCGTAGAGGTTCACGTAGCCTCTACATGGATGACGCGGGAGAAAAGTGACCCGGTCGGCTTACTATTTTGGGAAGAGGCATATTCCCTAGAATATGCCTCCACATATGCCCTAATTGGAAACCTAGCCACCCCTATATAAGGAGGGCTAGGGCCTCTGTAGAAAGGGTTGAGTTTTACTGGGTTGATCTCTTGTTGGTTAGATTTCACTTGGTTCCAGAGGGCTAGCTAGTGGTGAGAGTAAGAGAGATCCTTCTTCCTCCTCTCTCCAATATAGCTCAAGGAGCACTTGTAATCTGTGGAAGTGAATCAAATACAAAGCTTCTGTGTGTGGAATCACCACACTATCCCTCCCTGGATTCCCCTAGTGCATTTAGTCCCCACCTTTAGCCTATCCATGGCATCTGCCGTGACACCACCATGACAAACACACATGCAATGACACTGGTGGATCCATGTGTGGTTCATGGGAAGAACACACATCCAATGACACTGGTGGACTCTAGCTGTGGTTCATGAAAGGAACAGACATGCAATGACACTGGGTGTGGTTCATGAAAAGAACAGACATGCAATGACATCGGTGGATCCATGTGTGGTTTATGGAAGTAACAGACATGCAATGACTCTAGCTATGGTTAATGAAAATAACACGCATGCAATGACACTGGGTGTGGTTCATGAAAAGAACAGACATGCAATGACACTGGTGGATCATTATGTGGTTTGTTTAGAGGAATAGACATGCAATGACACCGGTGGATCCACGTGTGGTTCATGAGAAGAACACACATCCAATGACACTGGGTGGATCCTTATGTGGTTCATGAAAAGAAGTGACATGCAGTGACACTGGGTGTGGTTCATGAAAAGAACAGACATGCAAGGACATCGGTGCATCCATGTGTGGTTTATGGAAGTAACAGACATGCAATGAATATAGCTATGGTTAATGAAAAGAACACGCATGCAATGACACCGGGTGTGGTTCATGAAAAGAACAGACATGCAATGACTTATGTGGTTTATTTAGAAGAACACACATGCAATGAAACTGCGTGTGGTTCATGAAAAGAACAGATAGGCAATGACACTGGTGGATCCTTACGTGGTTTGTTTAGAAGAACACACATGCAATGACACTGGGTGTGGTTCATGAAAAGAACAGACACGCAATGACACTGGTGGATCCTTATGTGGTTTGTTTAGAGGAACAAACATGCAATCACACTAGGTGGATCCATATGTGGTTTATGGAAGTAAAAGACATGCAATGACTCTAGCAGTGATTCATGAAAAGAACATACATGCAATGACACTAGGGGATCCTAATGTGGTTCATGAAAAGAACAGACAGGCAATGAGACTGGTTGATCCTTATGTGGTTTGTTTAGAAGAACACACATGCAATGACATTGGGTGTGGTTCATGAGAAGAACACACATCCAATGACACTGGTGGATCCTTATGTGGTTTGTTTAGAGGAACGGACATGAAATCACACTCGGTGCATCCATATGTGGTTTATGGAAGTAACAGACATGCAATGACTCTAGCTGTGATCCATGAAAAGAACAGACAGGCAATGACACTGGTGGATCCATGTGTGGTTCATGGGAAGAACATACATCCAATGACACTAGCGGACTCTAACTGTGGTTCATGAAAAGAACAGACATGCAATGACACTGGTGGATCCATATGTGGTTTGTTAGAAGAACACACATGCAATGACACTAGGTGTGGTTCATGAAAAGAACATACATGCAATGACTCTAGCTATGGTTAATGAAAAGAACACGCATGCATTGACACTGGGTGTGGTTCATGAAAAGAACAGACATGCAATGACACTGGTGGATCCTTATGTGGTTTGTTTAGAGGAACAGACATGCAATGACTCTAGATATGGTTCATGAAAAGAACAGACATGCAATGACACCGGATGTGGTTCATGAAAAGAACAGACATGTAATGACTTGTGTGGTTTGTTTAGAAGAACACACATGCAATGACACTGGGTGTGGTTCATGAAAAGAACAGATAGGCAATGACACTGGTGGATCCTTATGTGGTTTGTTTAGAGGAACACACATGCAATCACACTAGGTGGATCCATATGTGGTTTATGGAAGTAACAGACATGCAATGACTCTAGCTGTGATTCATGAAAAGAACAGACATGCAACGACACTGGTGGATCCTTATGTGGTTCATGAAAAGAACAGATAGGCAATGACACTGGTGGATCCTTATGGGGTTTGTTTAGAAGAACACACATGCAATGACACTGGGTGGGGTTCATGAGAAGAACACACATCCAATGACACTGGTGGATCCTTATGTGGTTTGTTTAGAGGAACATACATCCTATCACACTAGGTGGATCCATATGTGGTTTATGGAAGTAACATACATGCAATGACTCTAGCTGTGATCCACGAAAAGAACAGACAGGCAATGACACTGGTGGATCCATGTGTGGTTCATGGGAAGAACAGACATCCAATGACACTGGTAGACTCTAGATATGGTTCGTGAAAAGAATAGACATGCAATGACACTGGGTGTGGTTCATGAAAAGAACAGACATGCAATGACTTATATGGTTTGTTTAGAATAACACACATGCAATGACACTAGGTGTGGTTCATGAAAAGAACAGATAGGCAATGACACTGGTGGATCCTTATGTGGTTTGTTTAGAAGAACACACATGCAATGACATTGGGTGTGGTTCATGAGAAGAACACACATCCAATGACACTGGTGGATCCTTATGTGGTTTGTTTAGAGGAACGGACATGAAATCACACTCGGTGCATCCATATGTGGTTTATGGAAGTAACAGACATGCAATGACTCTAGCTGTCATTCATGAAAAGATCAGACATGCAATGACATTTGTGGATCCTTATGTGGTTCATGAAAAGAACAGATAGGCAATGACACTGGTGGATCCTTATGTGGTATGTTTAGAAGAACACACATGCAATGACACTGGGTGTGGTTCATGAAAAGAACAGACACGCAAAGACACCGGTGGATCCTTATGTAGTTTCTTTTGAGGAACAGACATGCAATCACACTAGGTGGATCCATATGTGGTTTATGGAAGTAACAGACATGCAATGACACTGGTAGACCCTTATGTGGTTCATGAAAAGAACAGACATGCAGTGAAACTGGGTGTCGTTCATGAATAGAACAGACATGCACTAACACTGGGTGTGGTTCATGAAAAGAGCAAACATGCAATGACACTTGTGGATCCTTATGTGGTTTGTTTAGAAGAACACACATGCAATGACACTGGGTGTGGTTCATGAAAAGAACACACACGCAATGACACTGGTGGATCCTTATGTGGTTTGTTTAGAGGAACAAACATGCAATCACACTGGGTGTGGTTCATGAAAAGAACATACACACAATGACACTGGTGGATCCTTATGTGGTTTGTTTAGAGGAATAGACATGCAATGACACCGGTGGATCCACGTGTGGTTCATGAGAAGAACACACATCCAATGACCCTGGTAGATCCTTATGTGGTTCACGAAAATAACTGACATGCAGTGACACTAGGTGTGGTTCATGAAAAGAACAGACATGCACTAACACTGGGTGTGGTTCATGAAAAGAACAGACATGCAATGATACTGGTGGATCCTTACGTAGTTTATGGAAGGAACAAACATGCAATCACACTTGGTGGATCCATATGTGGTTTATGGAAGTAACACACATGCAATGACACTGGGTGTGGTTCATGAAAAGAACAGGCATGCAATGCCACTTGTAGATCCTTATGTGGTTCATGACAAGAACATACATGCAATGACATTGGGTGTGGTTCATGAAAAGAACAGACATGCAATGACACTGGTGGATCCTTATGTGTGGTTCATGAAAAGAATAGACATCCAATGACACTGGTGGATCCATGTGTGGTTCATGGGAAGAACACACATCCAATGACACTGGTGGACTCTAGCTGTGGTTGATGAAAAGAATAGACATGCAATGACACTGGGTGTGGTTCATGAAAAGAACAATCATGCAATGATATCGGTGGATCCATGTGTGGTTTATAGAAGTAACAGACATGCAATGACTCTAGCTATGGTTAATAAAAAGAACACGCATTAAATGACACTGGGTGTGGTTCATGAAAAGAATAGACATACAATGACACTGGTGGATCCTTATGTGGTTTGTTTGGAGGAACAGACATGCAATGACACCGGTGGATCCACGTGTGGTTCATGATAAGAACACACATCCAATGACACTGGGTGGATCCTTATGTGGTTCACGAAAAGAAATGACATGCAGTGACACTGGGTGTGGTTAATGAAAAGAACAGACATGCAATGACATCGGTGGATCCATGTGTGGTTTATGGAAGGAACAGATATGCAATGACTCTAGCTATGGTTCATGAAAAGAACACGCATGCAATGACACCGGGTGTGGTTCATGAAAAGAATAGACATGCAATGACTTATGTGGTTTTTTTAGAAGAACACACATTCAATGACACTGGGTGTGGTTCATGAAAAGAACAGATAGGCAATGACACTGGTGGATCCTTATGTGGTTTGTTTAGAAGAACACACATGCAATGACACTGGGTGTGGTTCATGAAAAGAACAGACACGCAATGACACTGGTGGATCCTTATGTGGTTTGTTTAGAGGAACATACATGCAATCACACTAGGTGGATCCATATGTGGTTTATGGATGTAACAGACATGCAATGACTCTAGCTGTGATCCATGAAAAGAACAGACATGCAATCCCACTGGTGGATCCATGTGTGGTTCATGGGAAGAACAGACATCCAATGACACTGGAGGACTCTAGATATGGTTCATGAAAAGAACAGACATGCAATGACACCGGGTGTGGTTCATGAAAAGAACAGACAGGCAATGACACTGGTGGATCCTTATGTGGTTTGTTTAGAAGAACCCACATGCAATGACATTGGGTGTGGTTCATGAGAAGAACACACATCCAATGACACTGGTGGATCCTTATGAGGTTTGTTTAGAGGAACGGACATGAAATCACACTCGGTGCATCCATATGTGGTTTATGGAAGTAAAAGACATGCAATGACTCTAGCTGTGATTCATGAAAAGAACAG
This sequence comes from Avena sativa, assembly GCA_916181665.1. Taxonomy (NCBI): domain Eukaryota; kingdom Viridiplantae; phylum Streptophyta; class Magnoliopsida; order Poales; family Poaceae; genus Avena; species Avena sativa. The sequence continues at coordinate 447,390,122 of OV702295.1, read as the reverse complement.
ACATGCAATGACACTAGTGGATCCTTATGTGGATCATGAAAAGAACAAACAGGCAATGACACTGGTGGATCCTTATGTGGTTTGTTTAAAAGAACACACATGCAATGACACTGGGTGTGGTTCATGAGAAGAACACACATCCAATGACACTGGTGGATCCTTATGTGGTTTGTTTAGAGGAACAAACATGCAATCACACTAGGTGGATCCATATGTGGTTTATGGAAGTAACAGACATGCAATGACTCTAGCTGTGATCCATGAAAAGAACAGACATGCAATGACACTCGTGGATCCATGTGTGGTTCATGGGAAGAATAGACATCCAATGACACTGGTGGACTCTAGCTGTGGTTCATGAAAAGAACAGACATGCAATGACACTGGTGGATCCATATGTGTTTTGTCAGGAGAACACACAGGCAATGACACTGGGTGTGGTTGAAGAAAAGAACAGACATGCAATGACATCGGTGGATCCTTATGTGTGGTTCATGAAAAGAACATACATGCAATGACACTAGGTGTGGTTCATGAAAAGAACAGATAGGCAATGACACTGGTGGATCCTTATGTGGTTTGTTTAGAGGAACAGACATGCAATGCCTCTAGATATGGTTCATGAAAAGAATAGACATGCAATGACACCGGTTGTGGTTCATGAAAAGAACAGACATGTTATGACTTATGTGGTTTGTTTAGAAGAACACACATGCAATGACACTGGGTGTGGTTCATGAAAAGAACAGAGAGGCAATGACACTGGTGGATCCTTATGTGGTTTGTTTAGAAGAACACACATGCAATGACACTCGGTGTGGTTCATGAAAAGAACAGACACGCAATGACACTAGTGGATCCTTATGTGGTTTGTTTAGAGTAACATACATGCAATCACACGAGGTGGATCCATATGTGGTTTATGGAAGTAACAGACATGCAATGGCTCTAGCTGTGATTCACGAAAAGAACAGACATGCAATGACACTGGTGGATCCTTATGTGGTTCATGAAAAGAACAGACTGGCAATGACACTAGTGGATCCTTATGTGGTTGTTTAGAAGAACACACATGCAATGACACTGGGTGTGGTTCATGAGAAAAACACACATCCAGTGACACTGGTGGATCCTTATGTGGTTTGTTTAGAGGAACACACATGCTATCACACTAGATATGGTTCATGAAAAGAACAGACATGCAATGACACCGGTTGTGGTTCATGAAAAGAACAGACATGCAATGACTTATGTGGTTTGTTTAGAAGAACACACATGCAATGACACTGGGTGTGGTTCATGAAAAGAACAGAGATGCAATGACGCTGGTGGATCCTTATGTGGTTTGTTTAGAAGAACACACATGCAATGACACTCGGTGTGGTTCATGAAAAGAACAGACACGCAATGACACTAGTGGATCCTTATGTGGTTTGTTTAGAGGAACATACATGCAATCACACTAGGTGGATCCATATGTGGTTTATGGAAGTAACAGACATGCAATGACTCTAGCTGTGATTCATGAAAAGAACAGACATGCAATGACACTGGTGGATCCTTATGTGGTTCATGAAATGAACATACTGGCAATGACACTGGTGGATCCTTATGTGGTTTGTTTAGAAGAACACACATGCAATGACACTGGGTGTGGTTCATGAGAAAAACACACATCCAATGACACTGGTGGATCCTTATGTGGTTTGTTTAGAGGAACAGACATGCTATCACACTAGATATGGTTCATGAAAAGAACAGACATGCAATGACACCGGTTGTGGTTCATGAAAAGAACAGACATGCAATGACTTATGTGGTTTGTTTAGAAGAACACACATGCAATGACACTGGGTGTGGTTCATGAAAAGAACAGAGATGCAATGACGCTGGTGGATCCTTATGTGGTTTGTTTAGAAGAACACACATGCAATGACACTCGGTGTGGTTCATGAAAAGAACAGACACGCAATGACACTAGTGGATCCTTATGTGGTTTGTTTAGAGGAACATACATGCAATCACACTAGGTGGATCCATATGTGGTTTATGGAAGTAACAGACATGCAATGACTCTAGCTGTGATTCATGAAAAGAACAGACATGCAATGACACTGGTGGATCCTTATGTGGTTCATGAAATGAACAGACTGGCAATGACACTGGTGGATCCTTATGTAGTTTGTTTAGAAGAACACACATGCAATGACACTGGGTGTGGTTCATGAGAAAAACACACATCCAATGACACTGGTGGATCCTTATGTGGTTTGTTTAGAGGAACAGACATGCTATCACACTAGGTGGATCCATATGTGGTTTATGGAAGTAACAGACATGCAATGACTCTAGCTGTGATCCATGAAAAGAACAGAAATGCATTGACACTAGTGAATCCTTGTGTGGTTCATGGGAAGAACAGACATCCAATGACACTGGAGGACTCTAGATATGGTTCATGACAAGAACAGACATGCAATGACACCGGGTGTGGTTCATGAAAAGAACAGACATGCAATGACTTATGTGGTTTGTTTACTAGAACACACATGCAAGGACACTGGGTGTGGTTCATGAAATGAACAGATAGGCAATGACACTGATGGATTCTTATGTTGTTTGTTTAGAAGAACACACATGTAATGACACTGGGTGTGGTTCATGAAAATAACACACACGCAATGACAATGGTGGATCCTTATGTGGTTTGTTTAGAGGAACAGACATGCAATCACACTAGGTGGATCCATATGTGGTTTATGGAAGTAAAAGACATGCAATGACTCTAGCAGTGATTCACGAAAAGAACATACATGCAATGACACTAGGGGATCCTTATGTGGTTCATGAAAAGAACAGACAGGCAATGAGACTGGTTGATCCTTATGTGGTTTGTTTAGAAGAACACACATGCAATGACACTGGGTGTGGTTCATGAGAAGAACGCACATCCAATGACACTGGTGGATCCTTATGTGGTTTGTTTAGAGGAACAGCCATGCAATCACACTAGGTGGATCCAAATGTGGTTTATGGAAGTAACAGACATGCAATGACTCTAGCTGTGATCCATGAAAAGAACAGACATGCAATGACACTAGTGGATCCATGTGTGGTTCATGGGAAGAACAGACATCCAATGACACTGGAGGACTCTAGATATGGTTCATGAAAAGAACAGACATGCAATGACACCGGGTGTGGTTCATGAAAAGAACAGACATGCAATGTCTTATGTGGTTTGTTTAGAAGAACACACATGTAAGGACACTGGGTGTGGTTCATGAAAAGAACAGATAGGCAATGACACTGATGGATTCTTATGTTGTTTGTTGAGAAGAACACACATGTAATGACACTGGGTGTGGTTCGTGAAAATAACACACACGCAATGACAATGGTGGATCCTTATGCGGCTTCTTTAGAGGAACAGACATGCAATCACACTAGGTGGATCCATATGTGGTTTATGGAAGTAAAAGACATGCAAAGACTCTAGCAGTGATTCATGAAAAGAACATACATGCAATGACACTAGTGGATCCTTATGTGGTTCATGAAAAGAACAGACAGGCAATGAGACTAGTTGATCCTTATGTGGTTTGTTTAGAAGAACACACATGCAATGACACTGGGTGTGGTTCATGAGAAGAACGCACATCCAATGACACTGGTGGATCCTTATGTGGTTTGTTTACAGGAACAGCCATGCAATCACACTAGGTGGATCCCCATGTGGTTTATGGAAGTAACAGACATGCAATGACTCTAGCTGTGATCCATGAAAACAACAGACAGGCAATGACACTGGTGGATCCATGTGTGGTTCATGGGAAGAACAGACATCCAATGACACTGGTATACTCTAGCTGTGGTTCATGAAAAGAACAGACATGCAATGACACCGGGTGTGGTTCATAAAAAGAATAGACATGCAGTGACTTATGTGTTTTGTTTAGAAGAACAGACATGCAATGACACTGGTGGATCCTTATGTGGTTCATGAAAAGAACAGACATGTAATGTCACTGGTGGATCCTTATATGGTTTGTTTATAAGAACACACATGCAATGACACTGGTGGATCCATGTGTGGTTCATGGGAAGAACACGTATCCAATGACAGTGGTGGACTCTAGTTGTGGTTCATGAAAAGAACAGATATGCAATGACACTAGGTGTGGTTCATGAAAAGAACAGACATGCAATGACATTGATGGATCCATGTGTGGTTTATGGAAGTAACATACATGCAATGACTCTAGCTATGGTTAATGAAAAGAACACGCATGCAATGACACTGGGTGTGGTTCATGAAAAAGAACAGACATACAATGACACTGGTGGATCCTTATGTGGTTTGTTTAGAGGAACAAACATGCAATGACACCGGTGGATCCACGTGTGGTTCATGAGAAGAACACACATCCAATGACACTGGGTGGATCCTTATGTGGTTCATGAAAAGAACAGACATGCAATGACATCGGTGGATCCATGTGCGGTTTATGGAAGTAACAGACATGCAATGACCTTAGCTATGGTTCATGAAAAGAACACGCATGCAATGACACCGGGTGTGGTTCATGAAAAGAACAGACATGCAATGACTTATGTGGTTTGTTTAGAAGAACACACATGCAATGACACTGGGTGTGGTTCATGAAAAGAACAGATAGGCAATGACATTGGTGGATCCTTATGTGGTTTGTTTAGAAGGACACACATGTAATGACACTGGGTGTGGTTCATGAAAAGAACACACACGCAATGACACTGGTGGATCCTTATGTGGTTTGTTTAGAGGAACAAACATGCAATCACACTGGGTGTTGTTCATGAAAAGAACATACACACAATGACACTGGTGGATCCTTATGTGGTTTGTTTAGAGGAACAGACATGCAGTGACACCGGTGGATCCACATGTGGTTCATGAGAAGAACACACATCCAATGACCCTGGTAGATCCTTATGTGGTTCAAGAAAATAACTGACATGCAGTGACACTGGGTGTGGTTCATGAAAAGAACAGACATGCACTAACACTGGGTGTGGTTCATGAAAAGAACGGATATGCAATGACACTGGTGGATCCTTATGTGGTTTATGGAAGTAACACACATGCAATGACACTAGGTGTGGTTCATGAAAAGAACATGCATGCAATGACACTGGTAGATCCTTATGTGGTTCATGAAAATAACATACATGCAATGACATTGGGTGTGGTTCATGGAAAGAACAGACATGCAATGACACTGGTGGATCCTTATGTGTGGTTCATGAAAAGAACAGACATGCAATGACACTGGTGGATCCATGTGTGGTTCATGGGAAGAACACACATCCAATGACACTGGTGGATCCATGTGTGGTTCATGGGAAGAACACACATCCAATGACACTGGTGGACTCTAGCTGTGGTTCATGAAAAGAATAGACATGCAATGACCCTAGGTGTGGTTCATGAAAAGAACAGACATGCAATGACATCGGTGGATCCATGTGTGGTTTATGGAAGTAACAAGACATGCAATGACTCTAGCTATGGTTAATGAAAAGAACACGCATGCAATAACACTGGGTGTGGTTCATGAAAAGAACAGACATACAATGACACCGGTGGATCCTTATGTGGTTTGTTTAGAGGAATAGACATGCAATGACACCGATGGATCCGCATGTGGTTCATGAGAAGAACACACATCCAATGACACTGGGTGGATCCTTATGTGGTTCATGAAAAGAACTGACATGCAGTGACACTGGGTGTGGTTAATGAAAAGAACAGACATGCAATGACATCGGTGGATCCATGTGTGGTTTATGGAAGTAACAGACATGCAATGACTCTAGCTATGGTTCATGAAAAGAACACGCATGCAATGATACCGGGTGTGGTTCATGAAAAGAACAGACATGCAATGACTTATGTGGTTTGTTTAGAAGAACACACATGCAATGACACTGGGTGTGGTTCATGAAAAGAACAGAGAGGCAATGACGCTGGTGGATCCTTATGTGGTTTGTTTAGAAGAACACACATGCAATGACACTCGGTGTGGTTCATGAAAAGAACAGACACGCAATGACACTAGTGGAACCTTATGTGGTTTGTTTAGAGGAACATACATGCAATCACATAGGTGGATCCATATGTGGTTTATGGAAGTAACAGACATGCAATGACTCTAGCTGTGATCCATGAAAAGAACAGACAGGCAATGCCACTGGTGGATCCATGTGTGGTTCATGGGAAGAATAGACATCCAATGACACTGGTGGACTCTAGCTGTGGTTCATGAAAAGAACAAACATGCAATGACACTGGTGGATCCATATGTGGTTTGTCAGGAGAACACACAGGAAATGACACTGGGTGTGGTTGATGAAAAGAACAGACATGCAATGACATCGGTGGATCCTTAAGTGTGGTTCATGAAAAGAACATACATACAATGACTCTAGCTATGGTTAATGAAAAGAACACGCATGCAATGACACTAGGTGTGGTTCATGAAAAGAATAGACATGCAATGGCACTGGTGGATCCTTATGTGGTTTGTTTAGAGGAACAGACATGCAATGACTCTAGATATGGTTCATGAAAAGAACAGACATGCAATGACACCGGTTGTGGTTCATGAAAAGAACAGACATGCAATGACTTATGTGGTTTGTTTAGAAGAACACACATGTAATGACACTGGGTGTGGTTCATGAAAATAACAGATAGGCAATGACACTGGTGGATCCTTATGTGGTTTGTTTAGAAGAACACACATGCAATGACACTGGATGTGGTTCATGAAAAGAACAGACACGCAATGACACTGGTGGATCCTTATGTGGTTTGTTTAGAGGAACAGACATGCAATGACTCTAGATATGGTTCATGAAAAGAACAGACATGCAATGACACCGGATGTGGTTCATGAAAAGAACAGACATGTAATGACTTGTGTGGTTTTTTTAGAAGAACACACATGCAATGACACTGGGTGTGGTTCATGAAAAGAACAGATAGGCAATGACATTGGTGGATCCTTATGTGGTTTGTTTAGAGGAACACACATGCAATCACACTAGGTGGATCCATATGTGGTTTATGGAAGTAACAGACATGCAATGACTCTAGCTATGATTCATGAAAAGAACAGACATGCAACGACACTGGTGGATCCTTATGTGGTTCATGAAAAGAACAGATAGGCAATGACACTGGTGGATCCTTATGGGGTTTGTTTAGAAGAACACACATGCAATGACACTGGGTGGGGTTCATGAGAAGAACACACATCCAATGACACTGGTGGATCCTTATGTGGTTTGTTTAGAGGAACATACATCCTATCACACTAGGTGGATCCATATGTGGTTTATGGAAGTAACATACATGCAATGACTCTAGCTGTGATCCACGAAAAGAACAGACAGGCAATGACACTGGTGGATCCATGTGTGGTTCATGGGAAGAACAGACATCCAATGACACTGGTAGACTCTAGATATGGTTCGTGAAAAGAATAGACATGCAATGACACTGGGTGTGGTTCATGAAAAGAACAGACATGCAATGACTTATATGGTTTGTTTAGAATAACGCACATGCAATGACACTAGGTGTGGTTCATGAAAAGAACAGATAGGCAATGACACTGGTGGATCCTTATGTGGTTTGTTTAGAAGAACACACATGCAATGACATTGGGTGTGGTTCATGAGAATAACACACATCCAATGACACTGGTGGATCCTTATGTGGTTTGTTTAGAGGAACGGACATGAAATCACACTCGGTGCATCCATATGTGGTTTATGGAAGTAACAGACATGCAATGACTCTAGCTGTCATTCATGAAAAGATCAGACATGCAATGACATTTGTGGATCCTTATGTGGTTCATGAAAAGAACAGATAGGCAATGACACTGGTGGATCCTTATGTGGTATGTTTAGAAGAACACACATGCAATGACACTGGGTGTGGTTCATGAAAAGAACAGACACGCAAAGACACCGGTGGATCCTTATGTAGTTTCTTTTGAGGAACAGACATGCAATCACACTAGATGGATCCATATGTGGTTTATGGAAGTAACAGACATGCAATGACACTGGTAGACCCTTATGTGGTTCATGAAAAGAACAGACATGCAGTGAAACTGGGTGTCGTTCATGAATAGAACAGACATGCACTAACACTGGGTGTGGTTCATGAAAAGAACAAACATGCAAAGACACTTGTGGATCCTTATGTGGTTTGTTTAGAAGAACACACATGCAATGACACTGGGTGTGGTTCATGAAAAGAACACACACGCAATGACACTGGTGGATCCTTATGTGGTTTGTTTAGAGGAACAAACATGCAATCACACTGGGTGTGGTTCATGAAAAGAACATACACACAATGACACTGGTGGATCCTTATGTGGTTTGTTTAGAGGAATAGACATGCAATGACACCGGTGGATCCACGTGTGGTTCATGAGAAGAACACACATCCAATGACCCTGGTAGATCCTTATGTGGTTCACGAAAATAACTGACATGCAGTGACACTGGGTGTGGTTCATGAAAAGAACAGACATGCACTAACACTGGGTGTGGTTCATGAAAAGAACAGACATGCAATGATACTGGTGGATCCTTACGTAGTTTATGGAAGGAACAAACATGCAATCACACTTGGTGGATCCATATGTGGTTTATGGAAGTAACACACATGCAATGACACTGGGTGTGGTTCATGAAAAGAACAGGCATGCAATGCCACTTGTAGATCCTTATGTGGTTCATGACAAGAACATACATGCAATGACATTGGGTGTGGTTCATGAAAAGAACAGACATGCAATGACACTGGTGGATCCTTATGTGTGGTTCATGAAAAGAATAGACATGCAATGACACTGGTGGATCCATGTGTGGTTCATGGGAAGAACACACATCCAATGACACTGGTGGACTCTAGCTGTGGTTGATGAAAAGAATAGACATGCAATGACACTGGGTGTGGTTCATGAAAAGAACAATCATGCAATGATATCGGTGGATCCATGTGTGGTTTATAGAAGTAACAGACATGCAATGACTCTAGCTATGGTTAATAAAAAGAACACGCATTAAATGACACTGGGTGTGGTTCATGAAAAGAATAGACATACAATGACACTAGTGGATCCTTATGTGGTTTGTTTGGAGGAACAGACATGCAATGACACCGGTGGATCCACGTGTGGTTCATGATAAGAACACACATCCAATGACACTGGGTGGATCCTTATGTGGTTCACGAAAAGAAATGACATGCAGTGACACTGGGTGTGGTTAATGAAAAGAACAGACATGCAATGACATCGGTGGATCCATGTGTGGTTTATGGAAGGAACAGATATGCAATGACTCTAGCTATGGTTCATGAAAAGAACACGCATGCAATGACACCGGGTGTGGTTCATGAAAAGAATAGACATGCAATGACTTATGTGGTTTGTTTAGAAGAACACACATGCAATGACACTGGGTGTGGTTCATGAAAAGAACAGATAGGCAATGACACTGGTGGATCCTTATGTGGTTTGTTTAGAAGAACACACATGCAATGACACTGGGTGTGGTTCATGAAAAGAACAGACACGCAATGACACTGGTGGATCCTTATGTGGTTTGTTTAGAGGAACATACATGCAATCACACTAGGTGGATCCATATGTGGTTTATGGATGTAACAGACATGCAATGACTCTAGCTGTGATCCATGAAAAGAACAGATAGGCAATCCCACTGGTGGATCCATGTGTGGTTCATGGGAAGAACAGACATCCAATGACACTGGAGGACTCTAGATATGGTTCATGAAAAGAACAGACATGCAATGACACCGGGTGTGGTTCATGAAAAGAACAGACAGGCAATGACACTGGTGGATCCTTATGTGGTTTGTTTAGAAGAACCCACATGCAATGACATTGGGTGTGGTTCATGAGAAGAACACACATCCAATGACACTGGTGGATCCTTATGAGGTTTGTTTAGAGGAACGGACATGAAATCACACTCGGTGCATCCATATGTGGTTTATGGAAGTAAAAGACATGCAATGACTCTAGCTGTGATTCATGAAAAGAACAGACATGCAATGACACTAGTGGATCCTTATGTGGATCATGAAAAGAACAAACAGGCAATGACACTGGTGGATCCTTATGTGGTTTGTTTAAAAGAACACACATGCAATGACACTGGGTGTGGTTCATGAGAAGAACACACATCCAATGACACTGGTGGATCCTTATGTGGTTTGTTTAGAGGAACAAACATGCAATCACACTAGGTGGATCCATATGTGGTTTATGGAAGTAACAGACATGCAATGACTCTAGCTGTGATCCATGAAAAGAACAGACATGCAATGACACTCGTGGATCCATGTGTGGTTCATGGGAAGAATAGACATCCAATGACACTGGTGGACTCTAGCTGTGGTTCATGAAAAGAACAGACATGCAATGACACTGGTGGATCCATATGTGTTTTGTCAGGAGAACACACAGGCAATGACACTGGGTGTGGTTGAAGAAAAGAACAGACATGCAATGACATCGGTGGATCCTTATGTGTGGTTCATGAAAAGAACATACATGCAATGACTCTAGCTATGGTTAATGAAAAGAACACGCAAGCAATGACACTGGTGGATCCTTATGTGGTTTGTTTAGAGGAACAGACATGCAATGCCTCTAGATATGGTTCATGAAAAGAATAGACATGCAATGACACCGGTTGTGGTTCATGAAAAGAACAGACATGTTATGACTTATGTGGTTTGTTTAGAAGAACACACATGCAATGACACTGGGTGTGGTTCATGAAAAGAACAGAGAGGCAATGACACTGGTGGATCCTTATGTGGTTTGTTTAGAAGAACACACATGCAATGACACTCGGTGTGGTTCATGAAAAGAACAGACACGCAATGACACTAGTGGATCCTTATGTGGTTTGTTTAGAGGAACATACATGCAATCACACGAGGTGGATCCATATGTGGTTTATGGAAGTAACAGACATGCAATGGCTCTAGCTGTGATTCACGAAAAGAACAGACATGCAATGACACTGGTGGATCCTTATGTGGTTCATGAAAAGAACAGACTGGCAATGACACTAGTGGATCCTTATGTGGTTGTTTAGAAGAACACACATGCAATGACACTGGGTGTGGTTCATGAGAAAAACACACATCCAATGACACTGGTGGATCCTTATGTGGTTTGTTTAGAGGAACAGACATGCTATCACACTAGATATGGTTCATGAAAAGAACAGACATGCAATGACACCGGTTGTGGTTCATGAAAAGAACAGACATGCAATGACTTATGTGGTTTGTTTAGAAGAACACACATGCAATGACACTGGGTGTGGTTCATGAAAAGAACAGAGATGCAATGACGCTGGTGGATCCTTATGTGGTTTGTTTAGAAGAACACACATGCAATGACACTCGGTGTGGTTCATGAAAAGAACAGACACGCAATGACACTAGTGGATCCTTATGTGGTTTGTTTAGAGGAACAAACATGCAATCACACTAGGTGGATCCATATGTGGTTTATGGAAGTAACAGACATGCAATGACTCTAGCTGTGATTCATGAAAAGAACAGACATGCAATGACACTGGTGGATCCTTATGTGGTTCATGAAATGAACAGACTGGCAATGACACTGGTGGATCCTTATGTGGTTTGTTTAGAAGAACACACATGCAATGACACTGGGTGTGGTTCATGAGAAAAACACACATCCAATGACACTGGTGGATCCTTATGTGGTTTGTTTAGAGGAACAGACATGCTATCACACTAGATATGGTTCATGAAAAGAACAGACATGCAATGACACCGGTTGTGGTTCATGAAAAGAACAGACATGCAATGACTTATGTGGTTTGTTTAGAAGAACACACATGCAATGACACTGGGTGTGGTTCATGAAAAGAACAGAGATGCAATGACGCTGGTGGATCCTTATGTGGTTTGTTTAGAAGAACACACATGCAATGACACTCGGTGTGGTTCATGAAAAGAACAGACACGCAATGACACTAGTGGATCCTTATGTGGTTTGTTTAGAGGAACATACATGCAATCACACTAGGTGGATCCATATGTGGTTTATGGAAGTAACAGACATGCAATGACTCTAGCTGTGATTCATGAAAAGAACAGACATGCAATGACACTGGTGGATCCTTATGTGGTTCATGAAATGAACAGACTGGCAATGACACTGGTGGATCCTTATGTGGTTTGTTTAGAAGAACACACATGCAATGACACTGGGTGTGGTTCATGAGAAAAACACACATCCAATGACACTGGTGGATCCTTATGTGGTTTGTTTAGAGGAACAGACATGCTATCACACTAGGTGGATCCATATGTGGTTTATGGAAGTAACAGACATGCAATGACTCTAGCTGTGATCCATGAAAAGAACAGAAATGCAATGACACTAGTGAATCCTTGTGTGGTTCATGGGAAGAACAGACATCCAAGGACACTGGAGGACTCTAGATATGGTTCATGACAAGAACAGACATGCAATGACACCGGGTGTGGTTCATGAAAAGAACAGACATGCAATGACTTATGTGGTTTGTTTACTAGAACACACATGCAAGGACACTGGGTGTGGTTCATGAAATGAACAGATAGGCAATGACACTGATGGATTCTTATGTTGTTTGTTTAGAAGAACACACATGTAATGACACTGGGTGTGGTTCATGAAAATAACACACACGCAATGACAATGGTGGATCCTTATGTGGTTTGTTTAGAGGAACAGACATGCAATCACACTAGGTGGATCCATATGTGGTTTATGGAAGTAAAAGACATGCAATGACTCTAGCAGTGATTCACGAAAAGAACATACATGCAATGACACTAGGGGATCCTTATGTGGTTCATGAAAAGAACAGACAGGCAATGAGACTGGTTGATCCTTATGTGGTTTGTTTAGAAGAACACACATGCAATGACACTGGGTGTGGTTCATGAGAAGAACGCACATCCAATGACACTGGTGGATCCTTATGTGGTTTGTTTAGAGGAACAGCCATGCAATCACACTAGGTGGATCCAAATGTGGTTTATGGAAGTAACAGACATGCAATGACTCTAGCTGTGATCCATGAAAAGAACAGACATGCAATGACACTAGTGGATCCATGTGTGGTTCATGGGAAGAACAGACATCCAATGACACTAGAGGACTCTAGATATGGTTCATGAAAAGAACAGACATGCAATGACACCGGGTGTGGTTCATGAAAAGAACAGACATGCAATGTCTTATGTGGTTTGTTTAGAAGAACACACATGTAAGGACACTGGGTGTGGTTCATGAAAAGAACAGATAGGCAATGACACTGATGGATTCTTATGTTGTTTGTTGAGAAGAACACACATGTAATGACACTGGGTGTGGTTCGTGAAAATAACACACACGCAATGACAATGGTGGATCCTTATGCGGCTTCTTTAGAGGAACAGACATGCAATCACACTAGGTGGATCCATATGTGGTTTATGGAAGTAAAAGACATGCAAAGACTCTAGCAGTGATTCATGAAAAGAACATACATGCAATGACACTAGTGGATCCTTATGTGGTTCATGAAAAGAACAGACAGGCAATGAGACTAGTTGATCCTTATGTGGTTTGTTTAGAAGAACACACATGCAATGACACTGGGTGTGGTTCATGAGAAGAACGCACATCCAATGACACTGGTGGATCCTTATGTGGTTTGTTTACAGGAACAGCCATGCAATCACACTAGGTGGATCCCCATGTGGTTTATGGAAGTAACAGACATGCAATGACTCTAGCTGTGATCCATGAAAACAACAGACAGGCAATGACACTGGTGGATCCATGTGTGGTTCATGGGAAGAACAGACATCCAATGACACTGGTATACTCTAGCTGTGGTTCATGAAAAGAACAGACATGCAATGACACCGGGTGTGGTTCATAAAAAGAATAGACAGGCAGTGACTTATGTGTTTTGTTTAGAAGAACAGACATGCAATGACACTGGTGGATCCTTATGTGGTTCATGAAAAGAACAGACATGTAATGTCACTGGTGGATCCTTATATGGTTTGTTTATAAGAACACACATGCAATGACACTGGTGGATCCATGTGTGGTTCATGGGAAGAACACGTATCCAATGACAGTGGTGGACTCTAGCTGTGGTTCATGAAAAGAACAGATATGCAATGACACTAGGTGTGGTTCATGAAAAGAACAGACATGCAATGACATTGATGGATCCATGTGTGGTTTATGGAAGTAACATACATGCAATGACTCTAGCTATGGTTAATGAAAAGAACACGCATGCAATGACACTGGGTGTGGTTCATGAAAAAGAACAGACATACAATGACACTGGTGGATCCTTATGTGGTTTGTTTAGAGGAACAAACATGCAATGACACCGGTGGATCCACGTGTGGTTCATGAGAAGAACACACATCCAATGACACTGGGTGGATCCTTATGTGGTTCATGAAAAGAACAGACATGCAATGACATCGGTGGATCCATGTGCGGTTTATGGAAGTAACAGACATGCAATGACCTTAGCTATGGTTCATGAAAAGAACACGCATGCAATGACACCGGGTGTGGTTCATGAAAAGAACAGACATGCAATGACTTATGTGGTTTGTTTAGAAGAACACACATGCAATGACACTGGGTGTGGTTCATGAAAAGAACAGATAGGCAATGACATTGGTGGATCCTTATGTGGTTTGTTTAGAAGGACACACATGTAATGACACTGGGTGTGGTTCATGAAAAGAACACACACGCAATGACACTGGTGGATCCTTATGTGGTTTGTTTAGAGGAACAAACATGCAATCACACTGGGTGTTGTTCATGAAAAGAACATACACACAATGACACTGGTGGATCCTTATGTGGTTTGTTTAGAGGAACAGACATGCAGTGACACCGGTGGATCCACATGTGGTTCATGAGAAGAACACACATCCAATGACCCTGGTAGATCCTTATGTGGTTCAAGAAAATAACTGACATGCAGTGACACTGGGTGTGGTTCATGAAAAGAACAGACATGCACTAACACTGGGTGTGGTTCATGAAAAGAACGGATATGCAATGACACTGGTGGATCCTTATGTGGTTTATGGAAGTAACACACATGCAATGACACTAGGTGTGGTTCATGAAAAGAACATGCATGCAATGACACTGGTAGATCCTTATGTGGTTCATGAAAATAGCATACATGCAATGACATTGGGTGTGGTTCATGGAAAGAACAGACATGCAATGACACTGGTGGATCCTTATGTGTGGTTCATGAAAAGAACAGACATGCAATGACACTGGTGGATCCATGTGTGGTTCATGGGAAGAACACACATCCAATGACACTGGTGGACTCTAGCTGTGGTTCATGAAAAGAATAGACATGCAATGACCCTAGGTGTGGTTCATGAAAAGAACAGACATGCAATGACATCGGTGGATCCATGTGTGGTTTATGGAAGTAACAAGACATGCAATGACTCTAGCTATGGTTAATGAAAAGAACACGCATGCAATAAAACTGGGTGTGGTTCATGAAAAGAACAGACATACAATGACACCGGTGGATCCTTATGTGGTTTGTTTAGAGGAATAGACATGCAATGACACCGATGGATCCGCATGTGGTTCATGAGAAGAACACACATCCAATGACACTGGGTGGATCCTTATGTGGTTCATGAAAAGAACTGACATGCAGTGACACTGGGTGTGGTTAATGAAAAGAACAGACATGCAATGACATCGGTGGATCCATGTGTGGTTTATGGAAGTAACAGACATGCAATGACTCTAGCTATGGTTCATGAAAAGAACACGCATGCAATGATACCGGGTGTGGTTCATGAAAAGAACAGACATGCAATGACTTATGTGGTTTGTTTAGAAGAACACACATGCAATGACACTGGGTGTGGTTCATGAAAAGAACAGAGAGGCAATGACGCTGGTAGATCCTTATGTGGTTTGTTTAGAAGAACACACATGCAATGACACTCGGTGTGGTTCATGAAAAGAACAGACACGCAATGACACTAGTGGAACCTTATGTGGTTTGTTTAGAGTAACATACATGCAATCACATAGGTGGATCCATATGTGGTTTATGGAAGTAACAGACATGCAATGACTCTAGCTGTGATCCATGAAAAGAACAGACAGGCAATGCCACTGGTGGATCCATGTGTGGTTCATGGGAAGAATAGACATCCAATGACACTGGTGGACTCTAGCTGTGGTTCATGAAAAGAACAAACATGCAATGACACTGGTGGATCCATATGTGGTTTGTCAGGAGAACACACAGGAAATGACACTGGGTGTGGTTGATGAAAAGAACAGACATGCAATGACATCGGTGGATCCTTAAGTGTGGTTCATGAAAAGAACATACATAAAATGACTCTAGCTATGGTTAATGAAAAGAACACGCATGCAATGACACTAGGTGTGGTTCATGAAAAGAATAGACATGCAATGGCACTGGTGGATCCTTATGTGGTTTGTTTAGAGGAACAGACATGCAATGACTCTAGATATGGTTCATGAAAAGAACAGACATGCAATGACACCGGTTGTGGTTCATGAAAAGAACAGACATGCAATGACTTATGTGGTTTGTTTAGAAGAACACACATGTAATGACACTGGGTGTGGTTCATGAAAATAACAGATAGGCAATGACACTGGTGGATCCTTATGTGGTTTGTTTAGAAGAACACACATGCAATGACACTGGATGTGGTTCATGAAAAGAACAGACACGCAATGACACTAGTGGATCCTTATGTGGTTTGTTTAGAGGAACAGACATGCAATGACTCTAGATTTGGTTCATGAAAAGAACAGACATGCAATAACACCGGATGTGGTTCATGAAAAGAACAGACATGTAATGACTTGTGTGGTTTTCTTAGAAGAACACACATGCAATGACACTGGGTGTGGTTCATGAAAAGAACAGATAGGCAATGACACTGGTGGATCCTTATGTGGTTTGTTTAGAGGAACACACATGCAATCACAGTAGGTGGATCCATATGTGGTTTATGGAAGTAACAGACATGCAATGACTCTAGGTGTGATTCATGAAAAGAACAGACATGCAACGACACTGGTGGATCCTTATGTGGTTCATGAAAAGAACAGATAGGCAATGACACTGGTGGATCCTTATGGGGTTTGTTTAGAAGAACACACATGCAATGACACTGGGTGGGGTTCATGAGAAGAACACACATCCAATGACACTGGTGGATCCTTATGTGGTTTGTTTAGAGGAACATACATCCTATCACACTAGGTGGATCCATATGTGGTTTATGGAAGTAACATACATGCAATGACTCTAGCTGTGATCCACGAAAAGAACAGACAGGCAATGACACTGGTGGATCCATGTGTGGTTCATGGGAAGAACAGACATCCAATGACACTGGTAGACTCTAGATATGGTTCGTGAAAAGAATAGACATGCAATGACACTGGGTGTGGTTCATGAAAAGAACAGACATGCAATGACTTATATGGTTTGTTTAGAATAACACACATGCAATGACACTAGGTGTGGTTCATGAAAAGAACAGATAGGCAATGACACTGGTGGATCCTTATGTGGTTTGTTTAGAAGAACACACATGCAATGACATTGGGTGTGGTTCATGAGAAGAACACACATCCAATGACACTGGTGGATCCTTATGTGGTTTGTTTAGAGGAACGGACATGAAATCACACTCGGTGCATCCATATGTGGTTTATGGAAGTAACAGACATGCAATGACTCTAGTTGTCATTCATGAAAAGATCAGACATGCAATGACATTTGTGGATCCTTATGTGGTTCATGAAAAGAACAGATAGGCAATGACACTGGTGGATCCTTATGTGGTATGTTTAGAAGAACACACATGCAATGACACTGGGTGTGGTTCATGAAAAGAACAGACACGCAAAGACACCGGTGGATCCTTATGTAGTTTCTTTTGAGGAACAGACATGCAATCACACTAGGTGGATCCATATGTGGTTTATGGAAGTAACAGACATGCAATGACACTGGTAGACCCTTATGTGGTTCATGAAAAGAACAGACATGCAGTGAAACTGGGTGTCGTTCATGAATAGAACAGACATGCACTAACACTGGGTGTGGTTCATGAAAAGAACAAACATGCAATGACAGTTGTGGATCCTTATGTGGTTTGTTTAGAAGAACACACATGCAATGACACTGGGTGTGGTTCATGAAAAGAACACACACGCAATGACACTGGTGGATCCTTATGTGGTTTGTTTAGAGGAACAAACATGCAATCACACTGGGTGTGGTTCATGAAAAGAACATACACACAATGACACTGGTGGATCCTTATGTGGTTTGTTTAGAGGAATAGACATGCAATGACACCGGTGGATCCACGTGTGGTTCATGAGAAGAACACACATCCAATGACCCTGGTAGATCCTTATGTGGTTCACGAAAATAACTGACATGCAGTGACACTGGGTGTGGTTCATGAAAAGAACAGACATGCACTAACACTGGGTGTGGTTCATGAAAAGAACAGACATGCAATGATACTGGTGGATCCTTACGTAGTTTATGGAAGGAACAAACATGCAATCACACTTGGTGGATCCATATGTGGTTTATGGAAGTAACACACATGCAATGACACTGGGTGTGGTTCATGAAAAGAACAGGCATGCAATGCCACTTGTAGATCCTTATGTGGTTCATGACAAGAACATACATGCAATGACATTGGGTGTGGTTCATGAAAAGAACAGACATGCAATGACACTGGTGGATCCTTATGTGTGGTTCATGAAAAGAATAGACATGCAATGACACTGGTGGATCCATGTGTGGTTCATGGGAAGAACACACATCCAATGACACTGGTGGACTCTAGCTGTGGTTGATGAAAAAAATAGACATGCAATGACACTGGGTGTGGTTCATGAAAAGAACAATCATGCAATGATATCGGTGGATCCATGTGTGGTTTATAGAAGTAACAGACATGCAATGACTCTAGCTATGGTTAATAAAAAGAACACGCATTAAATGACACTGGGTGTGGTTCATGAAAAGAATAGACATACAATGACACTAGTGGATCCTTATGTGGTTTGTTTGGAGGAACAGACATGCAATGACACCGGTGGATCCACGTGTGGTTCATGATAAGAACACACATCCAATGACACTGGGTGGATCCTTATGTGGTTCACGAAAAGAAATGACATGCAGTGACACTGGGTGTGGTTAATGAAAAGAACAGACATGCAATGACATCGGTGGATCCATGTGTGGTTTATGGAAGGAACAGATATGCAATGACTCTAGCTATGGTTCATGAAAATAACACGCATGCAATGACACCGGGTGTGGTTCATGAAAAGAATAGACATGCAATGACTTATGTGGTTTGTTTAGAAGAACACACATGCAATGACACTGGGTGTGGTTCATGAAAAGAACAGATAGGCAATGACACTGGTGGATCCTTATGTGGTTTGTTTAGAAGAACACACATGCAATGACACTGGGTGTGGTTCATGAAAAGAACAGACACGCAATGACACTGGTGGATCCTTATGTGGTTTGTTTAGAGGAACATACATGCAATCACACTAGGTGGATCCATATGTGGTTTATGGATGTAACAGACATGCAATGACTCTAGCTGTGATCCATGAAAAGAACAGATAGGCAATCCCACTGGTGGATCCATGTGTGGTTCATGGGAAGAACAGACATCCAATGACACTGGAGGACTCTAGATATGGTTCATGAAAAGAACAGACATGCAATGACACCGGGTGTGGTTCATGAAAAGAACAGACAGGCAATGACACTGGTGGATCCTTATGTGGTTTGTTTAGAAGAACCCACATGCAATGACATTGGGTGTGGTTCATGAGAAGAACACACATCCAATGACACTGGTGGATCCTTATGAGGTTTGTTTAGAGGAACGGACATGAAATCACACTCGGTGCATCCATATGTGGTTTATGGAAGTAAAAGACATGCAATGACTCTAGTTGTGATTCATGAAAAGAACAGACATGCAATGACACTAGTGGATCCTTATGTGGATCATGAAAAGAACAAACAGGCAATGACACTGGTGGATCCTTATGTGGTTTGTTTAAAAGAACACACATGCAATGACACTGGGTGTGGTTCATGAGAAGAACACACATCCAATGACACTGGTGGATCCTTATGTGGTTTGTTTAGAGGAACAAACATGCAATCACACTAGGTGGATCCATATGTGGTTTATGGAAGTAACAGACATGCAATGACTCTAGCTGTGATCCATGAAAAGAACAGACATGCAATGACACTCGTGGATCCATGTGTGGTTCATGGGAAGAATAGACATCCAATGACACTGGTGGACTCTAGCTGTGGTTCATGAAAAGAACAGACATGCAATGACACTGGTGGATCCATATGTGTTTTGTCAGGAGAACACACAGGCAATGACACTGGGTGTGGTTGAAGAAAAGAACAGACATGCAATGACATCGGTGGATCCTTATGTGTGGTTCATGAAAAGAACATACATGCAATGACTCTAGCTATGGTTAATGAAAAGAACACGCAAGCAATGACACTGGTGGATCCTTATGTGGTTTGTTTAGAGGAACAGACATGCAATGCCTCTAGATATGGTTCATGAAAAGAATAGACATGCAATGACACCGGTTGTGGTTCATGAAAAGAACAGACATGTTATGACTTATGTGGTTTGTTTAGAAGAACACACATGCAATGACACTGGGTGTGGTTCATGAAAAGAACAGAGAGGCAATGACACTGGTGGATCCTTATGTGGTTTGTTTAGAAGAACACACATGCAATGACACTCGGTGTGGTTCATGAAAAGAACAGACACGCAATGACACTAGTGGATCCTTATGTGGTTTGTTTAGAGGAACATACATGCAATCACACGAGGTGGATCCATATGTGGTTTATGGAAGTAACAGACATGCAATGGCTCTAGCTGTGATTCACGAAAAGAACAGACATGCAATGACACTGGTGGATCCTTATGTGGTTCATGAAAAGAACAGACTGGCAATGACACTAGTGGATCCTTATGTGGTTGTTTAGAAGAACACACATGCAATGACACTGGGTGTGGTTCATGAGAAAAACACACATCCAATGACACTGGTGGATCCTTATGTGGTTTGTTTAGAGGAACAGACATGCTATCACACTAGATATGGTTCATGAAAAGAACAGACATGCAATGACACCGGTTGTGGTTCATGAAAAGAACAGACATGCAATGACTTATGTGGTTTGTTTAGAAGAACACACATGCAATGACACTGGGTGTGGTTCATGAAAAGAACAGAGAGGCAATGACGCTGGTGGATCCTTATGTGGTTTGTTTAGAAGAACACACATGCAATGACACTCGGTGTGGTTCATGAAAAGAACAGACACGCAATGACACTAGTGGATCCTTATGTGGTTTGTTTAGAGGAACATACATGCAATCACACTAGGTGGATCCATATGTGGTTTATGGAAGTAACAGACATGCAATGACTCTAGCTGTGATTCATGAAAAGAACAGACATGCAATGACACTGGTGGATCCTTATGTGGTTCATGAAATGAACAGACTGGCAATGACACTGGTGGATCCTTATGTGGTTTGTTTAGAAGAACACACATGCAATGACACTGGGTGTGGTTCATGAGAAAAACACACATCCAATGACACTGGTGGATCCTTATGTGGTTTGTTTAGAGGAACAGACATGCTATCACACTAGGTGGATCCATATGTGGTTTATGGAAGTAACAGACATGCAATGACTCTAGCTGTGATCCATGAAAAGAACAGAAATGCAATGACACTAGTGAATCCTTGTGTGGTTCATGGGAAGAACAGACATCCAATGACACTGGAGGACTCTAGATATGGTTCATGACAAGAACAGACATGCAATGACACCGGGTGTGGTTCATGAAAAGAACAGACATGCAATGACTTATGTGGTTTGTTTACTAGAACACACATGCAAGGACACTGGGTGTGGTTCATGAAATGAACAGATAGGCAATGACACTGATGGATTCTTATGTTGTTTGTTTAGAAGAACACACATGTAATGACACTGGGTGTGGTTCATGAAAATAACACACACGCAATGACAATGGTGGATCCTTATGTGGTTTGTTTAGAGGAACAGACATGCAATCACACTAGGTGGATCCATATGTGGTTTATGGAAGTAAAAGACATGCAATGACTCTAGCAGTGATTCACGAAAAGAACATACATGCAATGACACTAGGGGATCCTTATGTGGTTCATGAAAAGAACAGACAGGCAATGAGACTGGTTGATCCTTATGTGGTTTGTTTAGAAGAACACACATGCAATGACACTGGGTGTGGTTCATGAGAAGAACGCACATCCAATGACACTGGTGGATCCTTATGTGGTTTGTTTAGAGGAACAGCCATGCAATCACACTAGGTGGATCCAAATGTGGTTTATGGAAGTAACAGACATGCAATGACTCTAGCTGTGATCCATGAAAAGAATAGACATGCAATGACACTAGTGGATCCATGTGTGGTTCATGGGAAGAACAGACATCCAATGACACTGGAGGACTCTAGATATGGTTCATGAAAAGAACAGACATGCAATGACACCGGGTGTGGTTCATGAAAAGAATAGACATGCAATGTCTTATGTGGTTTGTTTAGAAGAACACACATGTAAGGACACTGGGTGTGGTTCATGAAAAGAACAGATAGGCAATGACACTGATGGATTCTTATGTTGTTTGTTGAGAAGAACACACATGTAATGACACTTGGTGTGGTTCGTGAAAATAACACACACGCAATGACAATGGTGGATCCTTATGCGGCTTCTTTAGAGGAACAGACATGCAATCACACTAGGTGGATCCATATGTGGTTTATGGAAGTAAAAGACATGCAAAGACTCTAGCAGTGATTCATGAAAAGAACATACATGCAATGACACTAGTGGATCCTTATGTGGTTCATGAAAAGAACAGACAAGCAATGAGACTAGTTGATCCTTATGTGGTTTGTTTAGAAGAACACACATGCAATGACACTGGGTGTGGTTCATGAGAAGAACGCACATCCAATGACACTGGTGGATCCTTATGTGGTTTGTTTACAGGAACAGCCATGCAATCACACTAGGTGGATCCCCATGTGGTTTATGGAAGTAACAGACATGCAATGACTCTAGCTGTGATCCATGAAAACAACAGACAGGCAATGACACTGGTGGATCCATGTGTGGTTCATGGGAAGAACAGACATCCAATGACACTGGTATACTCTAGCTGTGGTTCATGAAAAGAACAGACATGCAATGACACCGGGTGTGGTTCATAAAAAGAATAGACAGGCAGTGACTTATGTGTTTTGTTTAGAAGAACAGACATGCAATGACACTGGTGGATCCTTATGTGGTTCATGAAAAGAACAGACATGTAATGTCACTGGTGGATCCTTATATGGTTTGTTTATAAGAACACACATGCAATGACACTGGTGGATCCATGTGTGGTTCATGGGAAGAACACGTATCCAATGACAGTGGTGGACTCTAGCTGTGGTTCATGAAAAGAACAGATATGCAATGACACTAGGTGTGGTTCATGAAAAGAACAGACATGCAATGACATTGATGGATCCATGTGTGGTTTATGGAAGTAACATACATGCAATGACTCTAGCTATGGTTAATGAAAAGAACACGCATGCAATGACACTGGGTGTGGTTCATGAAAAAGAACAGACATACAATGACACTGGTGGATCCTTATGTGGTTTGTTTAGAGGAACAAACATGCAATGACACCGGTGGATCCACGTGTGGTTCATGAGAAGAACACACATCCAATGACACTAGGTGGATCCTTATGTGGTTCATGAAAAGAACAGACATGCAATGACATCGGTGGATCCATGTGCGGTTTATGGAAGTAACAGACATGCAATGACCTTAGCTATGGTTCATGAAAAGAACACGCATGCAATGACACCGGGTGTGGTTCATGAAAAGAACAGACATGCAATGACTTATGTGGTTTGTTTAGAAGAACACACATGCAATGACACTGGGTGTGGTTCATGAAAAGAACAGATAGGCAATGACATTGGTGGATCCTTATGTGGTTTGTTTAGAAGGACACACATGTAATGACACTGGGTGTGGTTCATGAAAAGAACACACACGCAATGACACTGGTGGATCCTTATGTGGTTTGTTTAGAGGAACAAACATGCAATCACACTGGGTGTTGTTCATGAAAAGAACATACACACAATGACACTGGTGGATCCTTATGTGGTTTGTTTAGAGGAACAGACATGCAGTGACACCGGTGGATCCACATGTGGTTCATGAGAAGAACACACATCCAATGACCCTGGTAGATCCTTATGTGGTTCAAGAAAATAACTGACATGCAGTGACACTGGGTGTGGTTCATGAAAAGAACAGACATGCACTAACACTGGGTGTGGTTCATGAAAAGAACGGATATGCAATGACACTGGTGGATCCTTATGTGGTTTATGGAAGTAACACACATGCAATGACACTAGGTGTGGTTCATGAAAAGAACATGCATGCAATGACACTGGTAGATCCTTATGTGGTTCATGAAAATAACATACATGCAATGACATTGGGTGTGGTTCATGGAAAGAACAGACATGCAATGACACTGGTGGATCCTTATGTGTGGTTCATGAAAAGAACAGACATGCAATGACACTGGTGGATCCATGTGTGGTTCATGGGAAGAACACACATCCAATGACACTGGTGGACTCTAGCTGTGGTTCATGAAAAGAATAGACATGCAATGACCCTAGGTGTGGTTCATGAAAAGAACAGACATGCAATGACATCGGTGGATCCATGTGTGGTTTATGGAAGTAACAAGACATGTAATGACTCTAGCTATGGTTAATGAAAAGAACACGCATGCAATAAAACTGGGTGTGGTTCATGAAAAGAACAGACATACAATGACACCGGTGGATCCTTATGTGGTTTGTTTAGAGGAATAGACATGCAATGACACCGATGGATCCGCATGTGGTTCATGAGAAGAACACACATCCAATGACACTGGGTGGATCCTTATGTGGTTCATGAAAAGAACTGACATGCAGTGACACTGGGTGTGGTTAATGAAAAGAACAGACATGCAATGACATCGGTGGATCCATGTGTGGTTTATGGAAGTAACAGACATGCAATGACTCTAGCTATGGTTCATGAAAAGAACACGCATGCAATGATACCGGGTGTGGTTCATGAAAAGAACAGACATGCAATGACTTATGTGGTTTGTTTAGAAGAACACACATGCAATGACACTGGGTGTGGTTCATGAAAAGAACAGAGAGGCAATGACGCTGGTAGATCCTTATGTGGTTTGTTTAGAAGAACACACATGCAATGACACTCGGTGTGGTTCATGAAAAGAACAGACACGCAATGACACTAGTGGAACCTTATGTGGTTTGTTTAGAGTAACATACATGCAATCACATAGGTGGATCCATATGTGGTTTATGGAAGTAACAGACATGCAATGACTCTAGCTGTGATCCATGAAAAGAACAGACAGGCAATGCCACTGGTGGATCCATGTGTGGTTCATGGGAATAATAGACATCCAATGACACTGGTGGACTCTAGCTGTGGTTCATGAAAAGAACAAACATGCAATGACACTGGTGGATCCATATGTGGTTTGTCAGGAGAACACACAGGAAATGACACTGGGTGTGGTTGATGAAAAGAACAGACATGCAATGACATCGGTGGATCCTTAAGTGTGGTTCATGAAAAGAACATACATAAAATGACTCTAGCTATGGTTAATGAAAAGAACACGCATGCAATGACACTAGGTGTGGTTCATGAAAAGAATAGACATGCAATGGCACTGGTGGATCCTTATGTGGTTTGTTTAGAGGAACAGACATGCAATGACTCTAGATATGGTTCATGAAAAGAACAGACATGCAATGACACCGGTTGTGGTTCATGAAAAGAACAGACATGCAATGACTTATGTGGTTTGTTTAGAAGAACACACATGTAATGACACTGGGTGTGGTTCATGAAAATAACAGATAGGCAATGACACTGGTGGATCCTTATGTGGTTTGTTTAGAAGAACACACATGCAATGACACTGGATGTGGTTCATGAAAAGAACAGACACGCAATGACACTGGTGGATCCTTATGTGGTTTGTTTAGAGGAACAGACATGCAATGACACCGGTGGATCCACGTGTGGTTCATGAGAAGAACACACATCCAATGACCCTGGTAGATCCTTATGTGGTTCATGAAAATAACTGACATGCAGTGACACTGGGTGTGGTTCATGAAAAGAACAGACATGCACTAACACTGGGTGTGGTTCATGAAAAGAACAGACATGCAAATGACACTGGTGGATCCATATGTGGTTTATGGAAGAAACAAACATGCAATCACACTAGGTGGATCCATATGTGGTTTATGGAAGTAACACACATGCAATGACACTAGGTGTGGTTCATGAAAAGAACAGGCATGCCATGACACTGGTAGATCCTTATGTGGTTCATGAAAAGAACATACATGCAATGACATTGGGTGTGGTTCATGGAAAGAACAGACATGCAATGACACTGGTGGATCCTTATGTGTGGTTCATGAAAAGAACAGACATGCAATGGCACTGGTGGATCCATGTGTGGTTCATGGGAAGAACACACATCCAATGACACTGGTGGACTCTAGCTGTGGTTCATGAAAAGAATAGACATGCAATGACCCTAGGTGTGGTTCATGAAAAGAACAGACATGCAATGACATCGGTGGATCCATGTGTGGTTTATGGAAGTAACAAGACATGCAATGACTCTAGCTATGGTTAAAGAAAAGAACACGCATGCAATAACACTGGGTGTGGTTCATGAAAAGAACAGACATACAATGACACCGGTGGATCCTTATGTGGTTTGTTTAGAGGAATAGACATGCAATGACACCGATGGATCTGC
The DNA here is from genome assembly GCA_916181665.1 of Avena sativa. Taxonomy (NCBI): domain Eukaryota; kingdom Viridiplantae; phylum Streptophyta; class Magnoliopsida; order Poales; family Poaceae; genus Avena; species Avena sativa. The sequence goes on along the minus strand of OV702295.1, from coordinate 447,362,844 downwards.
ATGTGGTTCATGAGAAGAACACACATCCAATGACACTGGGTGGATCCTTATGTGGTTCATGAAAAGAACTGACATGCAGTGACACTGGGTGTGGTTAATGAAAAGAACAGACATGCAATGACATCGGTGGATCCATGTGTGGTTTATGGAAGTAACAGACATGCAATGACTCTAGCTATGGTTCATGAAAAGAACACGCATGCAAGGGTGTGGTTCATGAAAAGAACAGACATGCAATGACTTATGTGGTTTGTTTAGAAGAACACACATGCAATGACACTGGGTGTGGTTCATGAAAAGAACAGATAGGCAATGACACTGGTGGATCCTTATGTGGTTTCTTTAGAAGAACACACATGCAATGACACTGGGTGTGGTTCATGAAAAGAACAGACTAGCAATGACACTGGTGGATCCTTATGTGGTTTGTTTAGAGGAACATACATGCAATCACATAGGTGGATCCATATGTGGTTTATGGAAGTAACAGACATGCAATGACTCTAGCTGTGATCCATGAAAAGAACAGACAGGCAATGCCACTGGTGGATCCATGTGTGGTTCATGGGAAGAATAGACATCCAATGACACTGGTGGACTCTAGCTGTGGTTCATGAAAAGAACAAACATGCAATGACACTGGTGGATCCATATGTGGTTTGTCAGGAGAACACACAGGAAATCACACTGGGTGTGGTTGATGAAAAGAACAGACATGCAATGACATCGGTGGATCCTTAAGTGTGGTTCATGAAAAGAACATACATACAATGACTCTAGCTATGGTTAATGAAAAGAACACGCATGCAATGACACTAGGTGTAGTTCATGAAAAGAATAGACATGCAATGGCACTGGTGGATCCTTATGTGGTTTGTTTAGAGGAACAGACATGCAATGACTCTAGATATGGTTCATGAAAAGAACAGACATGCAATGACACCGGTTGTGGTTCATGAAAAGAACAGACATGCAATGACTTATGTGGTTTGTTTAGAAGAACACACATGTAATGACACTGCGTGTGGTTCATGAAAATAACAGATAGGCAATGACACTGGTGGATCCTTATGTGGTTTGTTTAGAAGAACACACATGCAATGACACTAGATGTGGTTCATGAAAAGAACAGACACGCAATGACACTGGTGGATCCTTATGTGGTTTGTTTAGAGGAACAGACATGCAATGACACCGGTGGATCCACGTGTGGTTCATGAGAAGAACACACATCCAATGACCCTGGTAGATCCTTATGTGGTTCATGAAAATAACTGACATGCAGTGACACTGGGTGTGGTTCATGAAAAGAACAGACATGCACTAACACTGGGTGTGGTTCATGAAAAGAACAGACATGCAATGACACTGGTGGATCCTTATGTGGTTTATGGAAGAAACAAACATGCAATCACACTAGGTGGATCCATATGTGGTTTATGGAAGTAACACACATGCAATGACACTAGGTGTGGTTCATGAAAAGAACAGGCATGCAATGACACTAGTAGATCCTTATGTGGTTCATGAAAAGAACATACATGCAATGACATTGGGTGTGGTTCATGGAAAGAACAGACATGCAATGACACTGGTGGATCCTTATGTGTGGTTCATGAAAAGAACAGACATGCAATGACACTGGTGGATCCATGTGTGGTTCATGGGTAGAACACACATCCAATGACACTGCTGGACTCTAGCTGTGGTTCATGAAAAGAATAGACATGCAATGACACTGGGTGTGGTTCATGAAAAGAACAGACATGCAATGACAGCGGTGGATCCATGTGTGGTTTATGGAAGTAACAGACATGCAATGACTCTAGCTATGGTTAATGAAAAGAACATGCATGCAATGACACTGGGTGTGGTTCATGAAAAGAACAGACATACAATGACATTGGTGGATCCTTATGTGGTTTGTTTAGAGGAACAGACATGCAATTACATCGATGGATCCACATGTGGTTCATGAGAAGAACACACATCCAATGACACTGGGTGGATCCTTATGTGGTTCATGAAAAGAACTGACATGCAGTGACACTGGGTGTGGTTAATGAAAAGAACAGACATGCAATGACATTGGTGGATCCATGTGTGGTTTATGGAAGTAACAGACATGCAATGACTCTAGCTATGGTTCATGAAAAGAACACGCATGCAATGACACCGGGTGTGGTTCATGAAAAGAGTAGACATGCAATGACTTATGTGGTTTGTTTAGAAGAACACACATGCAATGACACTGGGTGCGGTTCATGAAAAGAACAGATAGCCAATGACACTGGTGGATCCTTATGTGGTTTGTTTAGAAGAACACACATGCAATGACACTGGGTGTGGTTCATGAAAAGAACAGACACACAATGACACTGGTGGATCCTTATGTGGTTTTTTTAGAGCAACATACATGCAATCACACTAGGTGGATCCATATGTGGTTTATGGATGTAGCAGACATGCAATGACTCTAGCTGTGATCCATGAAAAGAACAGACAGGCAATGCCACTGGTGGATCCATGTGTGGTTCATGGGAAGAATAGACATCCAATGACACTGGTGGACTCTAGCTGTGGTTCATGAAAAGAACAAACATGCAATGACACTGGTGGATCCATATGTGGTTTGTCAGGAGAACACACAGGAAATGACACTGGGTGTGGTTGATGAAAAGAACAGACATGCAATGACACCGGTTGTGGTTCATGAGAAGAACACACATCCAATGACACTGGTTGATCCTTATGTGGTTTGTTTAGAGGAACTGACATGCAATCACACTAGGTGGATCCATATGTGGTTTATGGAAGTAACAGACATGCAATGACTCTAGCTGTGATCCATGAAAAGAACAGACATGCAATGCCACTGGTGGATCCATGTGTGGTTCATGGGAAGAATAGACATCCAATGACACTGGTGGATCCATATGTGGTTTGTCAGGAGAACACACAGGAAATGACACTGGGTGTGGTTGATGAAAAGAACAGACATGCGATGACATCGGTGGATCCTTAAGTGTGGTTCATGAAATTAACATACATACAATGACTCTAGCTATGGTTAATGAAAAGAACACGCATGCAATGACACTAGGTGTGGTTCATGAAAAGAATAGACATGCAATGGCACTAGTGGATCCTTCTGTGGTTTGTTTAGAGGAACAGACATGCAATGACTCTAGATATGGTTCATGAAAAGAACAGACATGCAATGACACCGGTTGTGGTTCATGAAAAGAACAGACATGCAATGACTTATATGGTTTGTTTAGAAGAACACACATGTAATGACACTGGGTCTGGTTCATGAAAAGAACAGATAGGCAATGACACTGGTGGATCCTTATGTGGTTTGTTTAGAAGAACACACATGCAATGACACTGGGTGTGGTTCATGAAAAGAACAGACACGCAATGACACTGGTGGATCCTTATGTGGTTTGTTTAGAGGAACATACATGCAATCACACTAGGTGGATCCATATGTGGTTTATGGAAGTAACAAACATGCAATGACTCTAGCTGTGATTCATGAAAAGAACAGACATGCAATGACACTGGTGGATCCTTATGTGGTTCATGAAAAGAACAGACAGGCAATGACACTGGTGGATCCTTATGTGGTTTGTTTAGAAGAACACATATGCAATGACACTAGGTGTGGTTCATGATAAGAACACACATCCAATGACACTGGTGGATCCTTATGTGGTTTGTTTAGAGGAACAGCCATGCAATAACACTAGGTGGATCCACATGTGGTTTATGGAAGTAACAGACATGCAATGACTCTAGCTGTGATCCATGAAAAGAACAGACAGGCAATGACACTGGTGTATCCATGTGTGGTTCATGGGAAGAACAGACATCCAATGACACTGGTGTACTCTAGCTGTGGTTCGTGAAAAGAACAGACATGCAATGACACCGGGTGTGGTTCATTAAAAGAACAGACATGCAGTGACTTATGTGTTTTGTTTAGAAGAACACACATGCAATGACACTGGGTGTGGTTCATGAAAAGAACAGACAGGCATTGACACCGGTGGATCCTTATGTGGTTTGTTTAGAAGAACACAGATGCAATGACACTGGGTGTGGTTCATGAAAAGAACAGACACACAATGACACTGGTGGATCCTTATGTGGTTTGTTTAGAGGAACAGACATGCAATAACACCGGTGGATCCACGTGTGGTTCATGAGAAGAACACACATCCAATGACACTGGTAGATCCTTATGTGGTTCATGAAAAGAACAGACATGCAATGAAACTGGGTGTGGTTCATGAATAGAACAGACATGCACTGACACTGGGTGTGGTTATGAAAAGAACAGACATGCAATGACACTGGTGGGCCCATCCTTATGTGGTTCATGAAAAGAACAGACATGCAATGACACTGTTGGATCCTCGTGTGGTTTGTTTACAAGAACACACATGCACTGACACTGGGTGTGGTTCATGAAAAGAACACACACGCAATGAGACTGGTGGATCCTTATGTGGTCTGTTTAGAGGAACAGACATGCAATGACACCGGTGGATCCACGTGTGGTTCATGAGAAGAACACACATCCAATGACTCTTGTAGATCCTTATGTGGTTCATGAAACGAACTGACATGCAGTGACACTGGGTGTGGTTCATGAAAAGAATAGACATGCACTGACACTACGTGTGGTTCATGAAAAGAACATACAGGCAATGACACTGGTGGATCCTTATGTGGTTTATGGAAGGAACAAACATGCAATCACACTAGGTGGATCCATATGTGGTTTATGGAAGTAACACGCATGCAATGACACTGGGTGTGGTTCATGAAAAGAACAGATATGCAATGACACTGGTAGATCCTTATGTGGTTCATGAAAAGAATAGACATGCAATGACATTGGGGTGTGGTTCATGAAAAGAATAGAGATGCAATGACACTAGTGGATCCTTATGTGTGGTTCATGAAAAGAACAGACATGTAATGACAATAGTGGATCCTTATATGGTTTGTTTAGAAGAACACACATGCAATGACACTGGTGGATCCATGTGTGGTTCATGGGAAGAACACACATCCAATGGCAGTGGTGGACTCTAGATGTGGTTCATGAAAAGAACAGACATGCAATGACATTAGGTGTGATTCATGAAAAGAACAGACATGCAATGACATCGATGGATCCATGTGTGGTTTATTGAAGTAACAGATATGCAATGACTCTAGCTATGGTTAATGAAAAGAACACGCATGCAATTACACTGGGTGTGGTTCATGAAAACGAACAGACATACAATGACACTGGTGGATCCTTATGTGGTTTGTATAGAGGAACAGACATGCAATGACACCAGTGGATCCACGTGTGGTTCATGAGAAGAACACACATCCAATGATTCTGGGTGGATCCTTATGTGGTTCATGAAAAGAACTGACATGCAGTGACACTGGGTGTGGTTCATGAAAAGAACAGACATGCAATGACATCGGTGGATCCATGTCTGGTTTATGGAAGTAACAGACATGCAATGACCTTAGCTATGGTTCATGAAAAGAACACGCATGCAATGACACCGGGTGTGGTTCATGAAAAGAACAGACATGCAATGGCGTATGTGGTTTGTTTAGAAGAACACACATGCAATGACACTGGGTGTGGTTCATGAAAAGAACAGATAGGCAATGACATTGGTGGATCCTTATGTGGTTTCTTTAGAAGAACACACATGCAATGACACTGGGTGTGGTTCATGAAAAGAACATACACGCAATGACACTGGTGGATCCTTATGTGGTTTGTTTAGAGGAACAGACATGCAATCACACTAGGTGGATCCATATGTGGTTTATGGAAGTAGAAGACATGCAATGACTCTAGATGTGATTCATGAAAAGAACAGACATGCAATAACACTGGTGGATCCTGATGTGGTTCATGAGAAGAACATACAGGCAATGACACTGGTGGATCCTTATGCGGTTTGTTTAGAAGAACACACATGCAATGAGACTGGGTGTGGTTCATGAGAAGAACACACATCCAATGACACTAGTGGATCCTTATGTGGTTTGTTTAGAGGAACAGACATGCAATCACACTAGGTGGATTCATATGTGGTTTATGGAAGTAACAGACATGCAATGACTCTAGCTGTGATCCATGAAAAGAACAGACAGGGAATGACACTGGTGGATCCATGTGTGGTTCATGGGAAGAGCAGACATCCAATGACACTGGTGGACTCTAGCTGTGGTTCATGAAAAGAATAGACATGCAATGACACTGGTGGATCCATATGTGGTTTGTCAGGAGAACACACATGCAATGACACTGGGTGTGGTTCATGAAAAGAATAGACATGCAATGACATCGGTGGATCCTTTTGTGTGGTTCATGAAAAGAACATACATGCAATGACTCTAGCTATGGTTAATGAAAAGAACACGCATGCAATGACACTGGGTGTGGTTCATGAAAAGAACAAACATGCAATCACACTGGTGGATCCTTATGTGGTTTATTTAGAGGAACAGACATGCAATCACACCGGTGGATCCAGGTGTGGTTCATGAGAAGAACACAGATCCGATGACACTGGCTAGATCCTTATGTGGTTCATGAAAAGAACTGACATGCAGTGACACTTGGTGTGGTTCATGAAAAGAACAGACATGCAATGACATTGGTGGATCCATGTGTGGTTTATGGAAGTAACAGACATGCAATGACTCTACCTATGGTTAATGAAAAGAACACACATGCAATGACACTGGGTGTGGTTCATGAAAAGAATAGACATGCAATGACACTGGTGGATCCTTATGTGGTTTGTTTAGAGGAACAGAAATGCAATGACTCTAGTTGTGGTTCATGAAAAGAACAGACATTCAATGACACCGGGTGTGGTTCATGAAAAGAACAGACATGCAATGACTTATGTGGTTTGTTTAGAAGAACACACATGCAATGGCACTGGGTGTGGTTCATGAAAAGAACAGATAGGCAATGACACTAGTGGATCCTTATGTGGTTTGTTTAGAAGAACACACATGCAATGACACTGGTTGTGGTTCATGAAAAGAATAGACACGCAATGACACTGGTGGATCCTTATGTGGTTTGTTTAGAGGAACAGACATGCAATCACACTAGGTGGATCCATATGTGGTTTATGGAAGTAAAAGACATGCAATGACTCTTGCTATGATTCATGAAAAGAACAGACATGCAATAACACTGGTGGATCCTTATGTGGTTCATGAAAAGAATAGACAGGCAATGACACTGCTGGATCCTTATGTGGTTTGTTTAGAAGAACACACATTCAATAACACTGGGTGTGGTTCATGAAAAGAATAGACATGCAATGACACTGGTGGATCCTTATGTGGTTTGTTTAGAGGAACAGACATGCAATGACACCTGCGGATCCACGTGTGGCTCATGAGAAGAACACACATCCAATGACACTAGGTGGATCCTTATGTGGTTCATGAAAAGAACTGACATGCAGTGACACTTGGTGTGGTTCATGAAAAGAACAGACATGCAATGACATCGGTGGATCCATGTGTGGTTTATGGAAGTAACATACATGCAATGCGTCTAGCTATGGTTAATGAAAAGAACACGCATGCAATGACACTAGGTGTGGTTCATGAAAAGAACAAACACGCAATGACACTGGTGGATCCTTATGTGGTTTGTTTAGAGGAACAAACATGCAATGACACTAGAGGATCCATATGTGGTTTGTTAGGAGAACACACATGCAATGACATTGGGTGTGGTTCATGAAAAGAACAGACATGCAATGACACTGGTGGATCCTTATGTCTGGTTCATGAAAAGAACATACATGCAATGACACTGGTGGATCCTTCTGTGGTTTATTTAGAAGAACACACATGCAATGACACTGGGTGTGGTTCATGAAAAGAACAGACACGCAATGACACTGGTGGATCCTTATGTGGTTTGTTTAGAGGAACAAACATGCAATCACACCGGTGGATCCACGTGTGGTTCATGAGAAGAACACACATCCAATGACACTGGTAGATCCTTATGTGGTTCATGAAAAGAACTGACATGCAGTGACACTGGGTGTGGTTCATGAAAAGAAAAGACATGCACTAACACTGGGTGTGGTTCATGAAAAGAACAGACATGCAATGACACTGGTGGATCCTTATGTGGTTTGTTTAGAAGAACACACATGCAATGACACTGGTGGATCCATGTGTGGTTTATGAGAAGAACACACATCCAATGAACTCTAGTGGATCTATCTTGGCATAATTTGATGTATTCCACAATGTATTTCATTGTACAAGACACTTTCCATTTTTATACTACTCAGTTTTTCCCTTGGTTTTATGTGGTACTACTTAGTTTTGCCTACCCCCCTCTCTATCTTTCGTAGAAGCCCAAAACTATGCTCACCATGTTTGCTACTCCCTGATTGGTTGTCACAGTTGTCACGCGGATCGTGCGCACAACTGTTGATTCTGTGCGATCCAATGATGATCACTGCACACCTCGTGCCCTTCATAGTACAGCGTGAGACAGCACGGACGTCTCCCTCCGCAAGACTTCTACAGGAAGGAACACGATGCCGTCCATGGAAAAAGTCGTCGAGCGGTCATGTCAAGTTTAATAAAGTCTGAAAAGCCTACTACTGCTACTACAACTCATGCACAGAGCAACGGGGTCATCGAGTGCACGGTTGTCGACGGGACGCTGCAATTTATTGCCACTTGATTTTAATCAGACATATCCCATTTTTACGTGGTGCTCTCAATCTCACTTCTAACTGCCGTTATAAATTCCATGAGTCAAGGCCCCCCCTCGAGTAGACCTAACATTGCTAGAAATTAGTTCCGCGCCACTTGGATGTAGTGGAATCGAGGTCTGCCATGAGCGTGTTTTCAATGCAGCTCTAAAGTGGAGATCGTGGCTGTTTCAAAAAAAGGGAACCAAAAAAAAGGGTGGAGATCATGGTAGCCCCGCCGCCCGCCCACCACACGTGTCCACTCGAGGACTACAAACGGTGTGGTGTTTATAACCCCCCTCGACCTTCTTCTTCCATGAGCTCGTGTCATATCCCCCTAGTCTGTCTAGTCCCAAGACCCCAATCTACACCTGCCGCGCGCGCCGAAGCTCCCTCGTTTGCACTACCTCCTTCCCTTGATGCGCCATGAAGCGTATGCGTGGAGAAGATCCGGAGGTGAAGCCAGTTGAAGGCGCAACAGCAGATGGCTCGGTCGTCGCCAAGCAGACGGAGGCATCTTCTCCGGGCACGAACGCCGCTCGTCGCCGCGTCGTCAAGGGTGCGAATTCATCCGTCTAGCCAATAGCCGTCGCCGCCGAGCAGCAGGTGGTAGCCATCACCGCCGAGCAGCAGTTGGTAGCCGTTGCCGCCGAGCAGCAGGTGGTAGCCATCACCACCGAGCAGCAGGTAGTAGCCGTCGCCGCCGAGCAGCAGGTGGCCGACAATGTCATGGCCGACAATGTCGTGGTGCCAGCGGCAGATCTGGATGGGGGGCAGGCGGAAGGCGGAGGCAATCCGGTGATCTACATCGACGACCCCATCGCTGTTCAAGAAATCTTCGACGCAAACATGGAGAATGATGAGTTTGAGGAGGAGGTCCCTGATGAGGAGTCCGAGGTACTACATTGCTAGCTTCTCTAGTCGCAGCCGCAGTTTTCACTATTCATACATAGGATTTGCTCAATCGTGTACAGATTCTTTTGCTCTTGACGTAGGGTAGTATATATATGATTCGATCGGTTGATTGATGCATCTGCCATCTAGTCACAAAACCCCAATCCATCTAGTCACCAAACCCCAATCTGCTCATCTGCCATCTAGTTGAGTTTGCTAGTTGAGTGTTGATTTCGATACACAGTAGGCATATAACATTACATTTCTATTCCTTACTGAGCCCAATGATTCAATTTTGTCCCAAAATAGTGCAAGGGCATCTGATGGTCTCGTTTTCTTAGGGATGGTTATTGGCCCTGAGGCAGCAATGCACATAAACAATATAGGTTGTGATGTTGGTATTTTGGTTCTCCGACTCCATCGCTGAAAAAAATGAGGCCCTAATTTTTTCTCTCATATGGAACCTAAATATATAATATTTGTATTGCTTCTGATCTATGAATGTGTTGTATGATGCATTTGTATATCCCTGAATATTGTTTGGTACGATTACATTTCAATTTCTTATTGTGGCCAATGATTCAAATTTGCCCCAAAGAGAGGTAGACACATTGGTGTCAAATTTTTATAGGGATGAGTGAGCGAACCTGGGGCCATGTACAAGATCATAAGCTGTGCAATTGTTACTTGGTTCGCTTACGTCATCTCTATAGAAACTTATGAGGCTGCAATCTTTATTCTACATTCATAGAACTATGATATTTGAATTATCTATTCCATGCATTCATAGTGTATAAGAATTACATTTTAGTTTCTCACCGAGGCCGATGATTGAAATTTGCCCCAAAAGAGTTCAAGTGGAGACACGTATGATGGTGTCGTGTTTTAGGGATGGGTTGGTGAACCTGAGGCAGCAATGCACACAAACAATATAGGTTGTGCTGTTGGTACTTTGGTTCCCCAACTCCATCTCTGAAACAAATTTTGAGGCCCTAGATTTATTCTCATATGGAACTACATATATGATCCTTGAATTGTTTCTGATCTTTAAATGATTGGTATGATGCATATGTATATGAATGGTTTTGATCATAAGTATTTTTAACATGTACCTGAGATTAATTGTTTGATTTTTTATTTATAATTACAATATTTGGGCTTGTTTTTGTACTTGACTATGTATATCCCTGAATAATGTTTTGTACGGTTACATTTCAACTTCTTATTGTGTCCAATGATTCAAATTTGCCCCGAAAGAGAGGCAGACACATTGGTGTCAGATTTTTTCAGGGACGAGTTAGTGAACCTGGGGCGATGTACAAGAACAATATAGGCTGTGCAATTATTACTTGGTTCACTTACGCCGTCCCTATAGAAACTTATGAGGCCTTAATCTTTATTCTACATTCATAGAACTATGATATGCGTATTACCTATTCCATGCATTCATAGTGTATAAGAATTACATTTTAGTTTGTCACCGAGGTCGATGATTGAAATTTGCACCAAAAGAGTTCAAGGGGAGACACGTATGATGGTGTCGTGTTTTAGGGATGGGTTGGTGAACCTGAGGAAGCAATGCACACAAACAATATAGGTTGCATTGTTGGTACTTTGGTTCACCAACTCCATCTCTGAAACAAATTATGAGGCCCTAGATTTATTCTCATACAGAACTACATATATGATCCTTGAATTGTTTTTGATCTTTTAATGATTGGTATGATGCATATGTATATGAATGGTTTTGATCATAAGTATTTTTAACATGCACCTGAAGATCAATTGTTTGGTTTTTATTTATAATTACAATATTTAGGCTTGTTTTTGTACCTGACTATGTATATCCCTGAATAATGTTTTGTATGATTACATTTCAATTTCTTATTGTGGCCAATGATTCAAATTTGTCCCAAAAGAGAGGCATACACATTGGTGTCAGATTTTTTCAGGGATGAGTTAGTGAACCTAGGGCGATGTACAACAACATTACAGGTTGTGCAATTGTTACTTGGTTCGCTGGCTCCATCCCTGAAGAAACTTATGAGGCTGCAATCTGATGCAATTATTTGTCATTGTGTTGAGATGAAATGATATATGAACCGATCAAACTATTGCTGAGATGCTTTATCTTTGATATCCACGGATATATTGTCTTACATATACATGTTGTCAATTCTTGAGTTGCAATACAATTCAATCATATGTACGAGTTCTAAGTTATGTTCTTAAAAATCAACAGGAGGATGATGATGAAGTGGACGATAGCAAGGTATCCAGGGACAACAAGAGCCGCTACGTGCTGAGGCGGTTACAGTATGGGCTAATCCGTTTCCACCGTAGGGGGAGAATGTTTTGCCCATTCTGTGGCAGAGCAATCAACATGGACCTCAACAGCATGATCCAACATGCGGAGGGTGTTGGCAGAGGCAGAGGAAGAAGCCATAGGCCGATTACCTTGGCGCGGCACGCAGCCTACGACAAATTCCTCCGGGAGTATGTCAGGACTGACCTGTATCCCATCGACTAGGTTGTCCTTGCCTCCTGCTGATAAACCCATGCCCTGCTAGGCGTCTCCGTGTCCCGGCCTCCTGCTGCAGCCCCTGCTTTTATTTTGTTCTAGTTAATTATTACCTGTGTGTGGCATGTAAGACAATATATCCGTGGTGTCTCTAGTGAACCTTATATATTAATCTACTCCTTTATATTGAGTGCCTTAAGTTTCTAGTGTTCAATTATATTTACTGATCATGCTCATGCACACTATAAAATATTTCTAGTGCTCGATTATATTATAATTGTCAAGAAATACATCAACAAGTTAAATTGGTCGAAATTTTGTATTTAAGTAACTAAATGTATCACACACATAATAAACTAGAAACTAAAATCTAGTTCAAACACATAATGTATCACCACCACTTGTTGTCGTCCTTGACTTGCTTCCCCTTCAGCCGCTTGATGTCGCCACCGTCCCAAGATCCATGCTCGTCCTGAAACCACTTTCTGTCCTCCTCGCGCTTCTTGTCCTGGTCTAGCTTGCAACCAGGGCATAGCTCTCTCACGAAAAACCCCGCCTTAACCATCCCATCTTTCATCGTAATGAGCTTACTGTACAACTCGTACGCCATGTAGGCGTCTCTGGCTGCATACTCGAGGCGCACCTGGCTCATCTGCTTCCACTCCCAGTAGTCGTGATCGAGTCGCTTCAATTTCTTCAGGTTTTCATAGGATTTATTGATGATTTCCGCTGCCAGATCACCCATGCCATCCTTCGCTAGGTATGATTTGATCTTGTACAGATTTTGGATGTCGATTTGGTGCCCCTCTAGGATTTTTATCAACGCACGAGAAATCATAATTGTGCCATTTGTGATATCCACGCTAGTGAAAGTTATCCCTTTCCTACACAAGAACTCGACCAGAGCCGGACAACGCATCTCAGTTGGTTTACTCCTGCACTTAGATGGTTCTAGGGATGTAAGGGAACAAGGGATGCGGAAGTGTGATCTCAAATTTAAATTTCACATACCCGCAGAAGTGGTAAACGAGGACCTCCTCATGTATGGCGATTTGCACGACAGTGATCTCTTGTGGAGGATTTTTTCGCTTATTTGCACGGGTGTACTCCAAGTCTAGCCCCACAAACTTGTGCTTCTCTTTCTCAAGCAATTGCTCAAACCTGGCGAGAGTTATCTCCACAGTCGCTTCATCATTTGTGTACACCATTGTCAAAGTCGTGGTGCCATGGGAAGGGACCAAGTGGGTCTCTGTTGTGCGTTTCCCATCGTCCATGCCTGCAAGGAAATGGGTGAAAGGAACTGCCTGCAAGGAACTACCTGCGAGAGGAAGAAGAAGATGAACCAACGGTTCCAGAATAGAGGAAGAAGAAGCGCCTAAAAAAACTGTAGAGGAATGACTGAGGAAGAGGAATGACTGCAGAAGAAAAGTGGTGTAACTGCAACTTTCGGTTCGAGAACTCACCGTGGTTACATGGAGATCGTGGCAGTGCCGCCGGTTCAACGAGTGGGGTCAGTTCCTGCGAGAATATGAAATTAGCTGTGCATTTTTCTATGCGAGAAATTGAGAGAAGTCATTTATATTTTGTCTCATAATTAAACACAATGAAGTTGGTACGGCCCAAGAGATTTGAACAAAAGAGATTTGCTAGTTTAACATACAACAACACTTACAGGCCCAACATGGCAGAACTTGGAGAGCCCCAGAACTTGAGCTACCACAGAGACCTCGGCAGAGGTGGCAGAATTGGTGCGGGTGCAACCACGGCGACGGCGAGCTCGGATTCTAGAGGAGGAAAATAGAACCGAGCATGGTGGACAAGGTGATAGATCTCTCCGGGAACCAATTCTCGTCCCCGACCGTGCCATGGGTGCGACCACGGTGAGGGCGAGCTCCGACTCGGGATGGGGAGGAGAGCAGGGCCGAGCAGCTTCGTCACTTCCTAGCTCTGCGCCATGGCCATGACCACAGATTGCCGCTCCGGGGAAGAAGACATGTAATGGATGCAGGCGCCAACGCTGCAAGCCTACAGGGAGGAGAGCTAGGCCGAGCAGGTTCGTCCATGTCCCAGCTCCGCGCCATGGCTACGACACCCCACAGATTGCCACTCCGGGGAAGAAGAAGACGCGTAATGGATGCAGGTGCCAACACTGCAAGCCTAATTGACACCTAAGCGATGGGAGCGACAGGAGCGACATAACGGCGAGATCTGACAGGAGGGGCCCAACTTGACGGCCGTTAGCCTGATTTTTTGTATTGAAACGTAAAGTTGAATTCGTGCCGAAAAAGACCCTATGAGTATTTGGCACACCAACTGTAGTCATCGCGGATGATTTCAGGGAACTCGGGTACCGCGTTGCCTGGACACCCCAACTTTCGGGCCGCAAAATGATATTCTCCCAGAACCGGCAGCAATGTTGTGCCTGCCGCAGCAAAGGACAAGTCCCAGATCACTTGTTTCGAGTGTGGGGTGAAGGGTCACTACTCCAATGAGTGTCCCAAGAAGACTACAGCCACTTCCAATGTGAATGCCCTAGCTCAACAACAGCATCGTGTTCAACCAGGGAGAAGGTTTGCCCTAGGGAACCCTCACAACCGCAATGGTCGTCTCTTCCACATGAATTCCGAGGAAGCCCAAGAAGCACAAGATGTAGTGCTGGGTATGTTTTCTATCAACTCAGTTTTAGCAAGAGTATTGTTTGATTCGGGAGCATCGCATTCATTTGTCACCGAAGAATTTGCATGCACTAGTAAGATTCACCCAACCAACCTGAAGCATGTCATGATAGTTCAAATCCCTGGATCAACTACAAAAGCTAGAAAAATTTGCAAAGCTGTACCTATCAGAATACATGGGATAGATTTTTATGCCAACCTTATAGTACTTGGAACCAAAGGATTGGAAGTAGTACTAGGTATGGACTGGATGTCAAGGCATAAAGGACTGATAGACTGTGCTAAGAAAGCCATCACCATGACCAGTAGTTCTGGAGTAACAGTAGAGCATATATCTGAAACCTTACCCCGTCAATTCAAGTGCAACCAGAGTCAAGCCCTACCCACCATAGACCAAGTAAGAGTAGTCTATGAATACACTGACGTATTCCCAGATGAATTGCCAGGTATGCCCCCGGATAGGGATATTGAGTTCATTATCGAGCTAATCCCCGGAACCGGACCCATAGCCCAAAGAACCTATAGCATGAACCCCTCAGAGTTAGTGGAACTGAAGAAGCAGTTGGATGCCATGTTAGCAACAGGCTTGATTCAACCAAGCGCATCACCATGGAGATCACCAGTGTTATTCATCGACAAGAAAGATGGAGGCAATCGTTTGTGCACAGATTATAGAAAGTTGAATGACGTCACCATCAAGAATAAGTACCCCTTGCCAAACATAGAGGATCTATTTGATCAGTTGACTGGAGCCCGGGTATTCTCAAAGATTGATCTTAGGACTGGTTATCACCAACTTAAGATTCGTGCAACGGATATTCCGAAGACCGCTTTCACTACTCGCTATGGTTTATACGAGTATACGATTATGTCTTTTGGATTAACCAATTCCCCTTCTTATTTCATGAATCTCATGAATAAGATCTTGATGAATTTCCTAGATAAGTTTGTAGTTGTGTTTATCGACGACATCCTTATCTACTCCAAGTCAGAAGAAGAGAATGAGCAACATCTGAGAATCATCCTAGAAACCCTGAGAGAACATCGGTTGTATGCCAAGTTCAGCAAGTGTGAGTTTTGGCTGAAAGAAGTAGGATTCCTAGGACATATTGTGTCTGCCGGAGGAGTCTCTGTTGATCCCGCCAAGATCAGAGATGTCGAAGCATGGGAAGCCCCAACCACTCAAACCCAAGTCCATGCATTTCTCGGATTAGCGGGATACTACCGCAAGATCGTCGAAGGATTCTCGAGCATCGCCAGACCCATGACCCAATTGTTGAAGAAGGACAAGAAGTTTGAATGGACTGACAAGTGTGAAGCCAGTTTCCAGGAGCTGAAGAAGAGATTGATATCAGCCCCTATATTGATCATGCCAGACATCAAGAAGCCGTTTGATGTATATTGTGATGCATCCAAGATTGGTCTCGGATGTGTATTGATGCAAGAAGGCAAAGTCATCACGTATCTGTCTGGACAACTGAAGCAGCATGAGCAGAACTATCCGACCCATGATCTTGAATTAGCAGCCGTAGTTTTGGCATTGAAGACATGGCGCCATTATCTGATGGGTAATCGCTGTGAGATTTACTCAGATCACAAAAGCTTGAAGTATATTTTCACTTAGAAGGAGCTGAATATGAGGCAAAGGAGATGGATAGAGTTAATCAAGTATTATGACCTTGACATTCACTATCACCCCGGCAAAGCCAATGTGGTAGCGGATACTCTTAGCAGATTGCCATGCAGGCTTAACACCATGATCAAGAAGAAGCAACCTAGTTTGTATGAGGAGTTGGAGCAGTTCAGGACTGAATTGATTAGCAAAGAATTCTTAGCTAGCATTGAACTTCAACCCACTTTGATTAGCCAAATCAAGGAAGCCCAGAAGGGAAATGAAAGTATCGACGGAATCAAACATCGTATTGGTACGGGAAAGGTACCTGGATTCACTAAAGACGAAGAAGGAGTTCTTTGGTACAAAGGACGTATCTGTGTGCCAGCAGATTCGGAGCTGAAGGAAGTTATCATGAAAGAAACTCATGATACCCTTTATTCTATCCACCCCGGAGGAACAAAGATGTATCAAGATTTGAAAGAGCAATTTTGGTGGCACAAGATGAAGAGAGAAATCAGGAGCTACATCGCCAAGTGTGACATCTGTCAAAGAGTGAAAGCAAAGCATCAGAGACCTGCAGGACTGTTGCAACCATTGCAGATTCCGGAATGGAAATGGGATTCCGTCGGAATGGACTTTATCACAGGTTTGCCTACTTCTAGTAGGGGAAATGACTCAATCTGGGTCATAGTTGATAGACTGTCCAAGGTAGCTCACTTTATACCTGTCAAGACTACCTACCAGAGTGCGAAGCTAGCAGAGATATACATTGCTAGGATTGTTAGTCTGCATGGAACCCCCAAGACCATAGTATCAGATCGAGGAACCTAGTTTACCTCAAGGTTTTGGCAGAAAGTCCAAGAAGGATTGGGAACCAAGTTGAATTTCAGCACCGCGTATCATCCGCAAACTGATGGACAGAGTGAGAGAGTCGACCAGATCCTAGAGGATATGTTAAGAGCTTGTGTGTTGGAATATGGATCAAAATGGGAAGACTGTCTTCCTTTCGTAGAATTCTCATATAACAACAGTTACCAAGCTAGTTTGCAGATGGCACCATTTGAGTTCCTATACGGAAGAAAGTGTCGTACCCCTTTGAATTGGTCACAAGTAGGAGAGAGTCAGATCTTTGGACCCGACATTCTCCGAGAAGCAGAAGAGAAGGTTCACAAAGTCCGTGAGCACCTCAAGACCGCCCAATCCAGACAAAAGAGTTATGCTGACAAGAGAAGGAGAGACCTGACTTTCAATGTCAGAGATTTTGTATATCTCAAGGTTTTGCCATTGAAAGGAACCCAACGCTTTAGTTTGAGAGGAAAGTTAGCCCCCAGATATATCGGGCCCTTCAAGATTCTAAACCGTCGAGGAGAAGTATCATCTCAACTAGAACTACCTGAAGAGATGTCAGCCATCCACAATGTGTTCCATATCTTGTTACTTTGCAAATGCCTGGAAGTGCCAGAGAAGACTAAAGTTTTCAAGAACATCGATCACAAAACTATGGAGATCAACAAACCTGACGTATCGTGAAGTGCCCATCCGTATCTTAGAGGAAGCTTACAGAACCACCAGGACCAGGAGTATCAAGTTTCTCAAGATTCAGTGGAGTAACCATACCGAGGAGGAAGCCACTTGGGAGCGAGAAGATTACATTAGGGCAGAGTTCCCAGATCTCTTTAGTTCCTAGTTTTCTTTGTAAATCTCGGGACAAGATTTTGTTTAAGGGGGGAAGGTTTGTAACATACCCAAACTTTAATCCAAGGTTATTAAGATCCAAATCATCAAAATTAGGGTTAACAATAAGTTTTCCAATTAAATTTATCAAAGCATTCATATGTGTGTGCATTTAAATTAGGAGTTGATTTGAATTGCCATGGTTCTATGATCCATTGCTTGTAACATGATTCTTAGGTGAAATAAACATCATCTAAATCATTCCCAAACTTTTCCGCAAGAAAAACAACTCAAAATGAATAAATGAAGTGAATGGTTATTTGTGCCATTTTAATCAACATGCCTACTTTGGCTATTCCTAGTACTCGAAACCTAATAGAAACAAATGTGGATCTTTCCACCCCTTGCTAGTACACATAATGATGTACCAAGGCCCACCTTGTGATCTGCCAAAAACATTCAAACACTAAATTTAAATGGCAGTTGAAATTTGAATCTACTTCATATGGGAAGATCCCCCTATTTCAAAAACCACTCAAACAAGCTCAATTTTCAAAACCCAAGCACCCACAGAGTCTCAAGCTTAGTACTAGCACACCCACCAAAACTCTTTTCAAAATTCAAAAAGAAAGTTCTTGCGGCCATTTCATCAAACACTTGGCATGTAGAGTTTAAACTCTAAAAATAGCTCACTATTTGCAACAGGGTTTTGCACCCAATTCTCCTCAAAACACTCCCTCTGTCACCAAATGATCTAACCATGCCATTTAAACCCCATCTCCTACCCCCTAGTGGCAAGGCCAAGCCATGCCGAGCACCAATTTGCCGGCCAACCTTGCCCTCACCCCAGCAGACCACCTCCCTCGCCATGTCTACGAGCTAGCCAGTACCTCACAGCCACCGCTCGCCGTGGAAGCCGCCATCTCTGCCGCTCAGAGCGCCAGCTCCGCCCGACCGCATACCACCGCCCCTAGTCCTGCATTGATCACGTAGAGCACCGCCAGGAGACCAGCGACCACCCAATACCTCGCGCCACGCCGCTAGCACGCTGTGCAGCCCTTGCCGGAGTCGCCTGCCCATCCTTCTCGGTCGCATCGTCGTCCTATAAATAGAGGCCTCCCCCAGCCATTTGCAGCACACCACTCACCTCCCCTCACCTCACTGACCATTCCCCACCTCTAGCCAGAGCAGCGTGAGCAGCCGTTCACCGGAATTGCACCGGAGCAGGCCGCCTCGGGAGGAGAAGGGCGCCGCTGATTGCGACAACCCCCGAAGCCACCTCGACCGTCCCTAAGCTCGCTGTGGACCACCAGTCTATTTCCCGCCTCGCCATCGTCGCTGGAGCCCTGGCACGCCCCCTATGCACCCCCACCGAGCCGCTAGGATTAGAGCTCGCCGGCGACCAGTTCGTCGTCAACGACGATCCCCAGCCGTTGATCCCTGCTCTAATCAAATGACCCACATCGCCCCGTACCGCTTCGCGTGTTATGAGTCGCTGACCAGTGGACCCCCCTGTCAGCTGAGCCCCGCGCCGCGGAGTGTCACTGTTCCGGCCCGTTAGCGTTCCCGCGCGACCCAGTTAATTCAAATTAGGACTTTTCTATTTTAGTTAAACCTAGTTCTGTCCCTTAGTTTAAAATTCAATTCAGAGAGATTTACAAATCCAAATGGAGTGATTCCAATTTTGTTAGAAAGCTACTGAAAAGATCTACCCAAGACCATTGGATTTAATTCATTTAGAGTTAGAGATCTCTCCTAGTAAAAATAACAAAACAGAAGCATTTGCACCTTGCAACATTTTTATAAAATCAACCAAGATAGATTTTGAGTTGATTCCAACTCTCAAAAATCACATTTCATCATACCTATCTGAATATGTAATAATATTAGGGTTTACATGCAGTGACTTTGGACTAGTACCAAAATAATGCTATATAGGCATTTCTAGTCACTTTAAATCATTAAATAATAAACTTAAACTTAAGTAAATGTGATCCAACCCTTAAATCACATTCCCATATGTTAGAATATCTGGTGATGACATGTGTCCACATGATCCCATATTTTAAGTGGTGAATATTAAATCTTAGTTAATTTTCAATGAGTAGAGATTACTTTTCTTAAATAAAAAGAATGAAACTAGTTAATAAAACTTGTGATGCTTGTGATGATAATAGATCATCAAATGTATGCCTTAGAGTGCTAATTAGACTAGTTAAGTATTGTTTGGTGATTGTGTATACCATATGTATTTATAGAAGATAGTACCGACCAAGCCTTTGAGGAGGAGGAGTTCTACCAAGAGGAGGAAGAAAACTTCAACCACTGCACCAGCCAAGGCAAGCCACCATTAACAATGCAAGCTAACCCTTGCAAGCTAACACTTGCAAGCTACTATTAGCAAGCTAGGATTAAACTGGATGGTTTAGCAAAGATGCTCTAGGCATGCTTTCGTTAAACTACTTTGACTAGTATTTACCCCAAGTACTAATTTCAAGCTTTACTTCCTTTACTTTACACAAAGACCCTTACTTGTTTTGAAGGTAGCGTAAAGAGTATAAAACTTGACCTAATTTAGATAACTTTGGATGTCATCCTATGGCATGAGATTGATCCCACCTTCCCACCTTAGTGAACACTCTTAACTTAGTAGTTTAGAGTAGATAAAAACTTGAGTCACTTTAGATGGGAACAATTGGTGAAAATGAATTATGAAAACCTTGGAATGATGAGTCATTCTATTTTGACATGTGTTGAGAAACACAAATGGTTTATGATGGTGAAAATATTGAGGCATGAGCCTTAACCCTTTTATAAAACTGATGGTTGGATTCGGATGCGATACCATTCCAAATTTACCGTACAACCACAATACCTAAATTGGGTAAGGCTTAGCCGGAAGTTTATATGCATTAGTATTAGTTCCCTCGCGGGAGAGGTTTGAGCTGAGGCTACCTCTCAATATTGTCCACCTATGCAGTGCCCAAGATGACAGATGGTCATGGTTGGGAGGCCATGCTCATAGGAGAGGTGCTTATACTAGGGTGTGTAAAGGAAAGGTTATGTTTGATTATCTGCATACTAAGTATGATGATTCAGGGTTATCCCTGACGGATGTATCGAATCTTGTGGTGAAAGTGTACCACCTCTGCAGAGTGTCAAACTATTCGAATAGCCGCGTCCGCGGTTATGGATAGTTGGAATGGCCATACTATTTCGTTGTCAGATGTTTTCAAAATAACTTATGGAATGAATGATGAATCTTGAGTTGACCACAACAGGGTTGTGTTTATGACAATAGCTTCCCAACTTAAGTGATTCTAGAACTTTATTTTATCTTTCTTTGCTTTAGAACTCAGCTTAGGTTTCAAACTTAACTTTATAGTTAAACATAGATTTAGCATTTTAACTTAAAATCATACTACTTGTTAGTGGTAGTTTGTGAGTACTTAAAGAGTATTCATGGCTTTTGTCCCTGGCTATTCTCATGGCCAGACTATAAAGGAGACTATCAAGATGATGGCCAGCAGGACGGCTATGATAACTAGGACTATCTGCCTTCGTCAGCATTGCCTGTGACCTTGAAGATGAACCCCACCGCTACGCTTATCTTTTATTTCCGCTGCTTGTTGTATTAAGACTGCATCATGAGATCCTTATTTGTGTAAGACCTTATGTATGGTTTGTAATGGATGATGTACTATGATATCCAATCTGTTATGTCTCGCAAAAATGGTAATCCTGGGATTGCGAGGTATGGCATAACGGGCATCTGGGATTAAAAATCCGGGTGTTGACACTCCGCCTTATCCGAAGGTGTCGCCGTGTTATCCGGAGGTGCCGCTGATGGCTCAAGAGGTGCCGTTGATGGCTCAGGAGGTGCCGCCGCGTTATCCGGAGGTGCTGATGAGTCAGGAGCCAGCTGTGTCGCTGGAGGTGGCGTTGGTGCCGATGTCACGAGCTGCCGCTGGCGGCGCGGACTAGTGCCAGGAGGCGCCAGACCTGCACTAGTTCAGCAGCGAGTCGTTTATATGTAAAATCGTGCTGTTATGTTAGGGGTTGTTTGGTTTAGAGGATGTCATTTAGGGATGAGGATATCCCTAACCAGCTGGTTAGGGGGTAGTCTTTTTTGTTTGGTAAAGTGGGATAAAAATTGGTTAGGGATAGCCAGTCAAAATCTATTGGCCCAACTGTTTTTTTCATTTTCCTCTTTCACCTTGTCTTCTTCATCCACCTCACCACTTCCCTAGTAGCGACCACGACCGCCGGCAGCTCGCCACCCTTTGCCTTCGACCCCGTGTCAACCTCCTGCTTGTGCCCCTTCTGCCTGCCCACTCTGCCCGGTGGCCTACGCCCGCGTGCGTATTCGAACACCCGCTCTGTCCGACGGCCTACACTATGGCCGCCCTCTTGTCGAGCCCATAGGCAAGAAAAGATGGTTATTTTCTCTCGAGAGGAAGGGTGAACAAACAAAGAAAACGCTTCGGAGGAGCTATCCAAAAGTGGTTGAGCTCATCCAGCTCTTTTTATGGGATATGCTCAACCACCATTTTGAGCCAAAAGTGGTTATCCATATCCCCTCCACCCTCTAAACCAAACACTGGATAAGCTAAAAAAGTGGATATCCCGTGTTATCCATTGGATAGCAACTGAACCAAACAACCCCTTAATGGTTGAATGAAGTTTCTTCTGGGACGTCCTTTCTTTTCGTACTATCGTCAAAAAAAGTTTCTTTTGTTACTACTCATTGTACCGTGTAGTACTAGTAGTACTGCGAATGACAATTTATTGAATATCCTTCCCACGATGTTTGTGAAGGAAGTGAAAATTTCGAAAGTCGGAAAGTTTGAATTGCTACTCTATTGTACTCCCTCAAATTACTTGACTCGAATTTGTCTAGATTCAGATGTATATAAACATGTTCTACTGCTAGATGCATTTGAATGTGATAAATGCAAGTCAATTAATTTGGGCCGAGAGGGGGTAGTAGTCAGGTTCAGCTCCTTCTCGAGAGAGCAGTTGATCGCTCCATACGTTTCATACTACTTCCTCTTTGCTTGTTTTACAAATATGACCAAATCGGTTGCCATTCAAATTCTTGGATATGGGATCATAAAGTTTGATGTAGAGATATGGCCTTGACCTTGTGGTCGTTCGGCTTAAAATCCAAGAAAGTTCATACTCATTGACATCTAAGCTTAAATTCGTTTAAATTTCACCACTTACTTTTAGATTAGCATTTTACACGATCGGTGGAGCATATTTTACATCAAAGACCAAAAAAGGTAAATCTACATGGAGGTCCATACATTTAGCCCAAAGGACCGTAAAAGGAAAACTTTCTGGTTCGGCTCCTTCTCGAGAGATTAGCTGATCTGAGCCAAACTCTTAATACTACTTCCTCTTCGATTGTTTTCATAATATGGCCAAATCTGTTGCCATGCAAATTCTATCATATGGGGCCATCAACATAAAGTAGGATGTTGATATGGACTTGACCTTGGTCGTTCGGCTTGAAATCCAAGAATGTTCATACTTGTTGACAAGTAAGCTTACATTCGTTTAAAGTTCACCACTTACACTGTTTAGTTAGAATTTTATATGGATGGTGGGACTACATTTTACATCAAATACCTAAAAGAGGGAAAATTGCATCGTGGTCCATACATTTAGCACAAAGGACCCTAAAACCAAACAAGGAATTAAAAATAGTCAGGTACGGCTCCTCGAGAGAGCAGCTGATCGAAAAAATCTTCTTGCTTTTTAGAAAATAAATTCATGTCACTTGGAAAAATGAAATTGATTATTTTTTGTTTTTAATAGCTTTGATTGTTTTCAAAAGATGGCCAAATTTCCTGGCATGCAAATTCTTGGATATGGGATCATAAGCATAAAGTACATTCTACATAAAGGACCTAAAAAGGAAAAATTACATCGAGGTCCATACATTTAGCACAAAGGACCCTAAAATTGAGCAAACAAAACAATCGGGTTTGGCTCCTTCTAGAGAGAGCAGCTGGTCGAGCCATACTCTTCATACTACTTCGTCTTTGATTATTTTCAAAATATGGCCAAATCTATCGCCATGCAAATTATTAAATATGGGATCATCAACATAAAGTATGATGTAGATATATGGCCTTGACCTCGTGGTCGTTCGGCTTGAAATCCAAGATTTTTTCATACCCGTTGACAACTATACTTAAATTCGTTAAAATTTCATCACTTACTTATAGTTTAGCATTTTACACGTTTGGTGGGAGTACATTCTACATCAAGGACTTAAAAAAGGGGGAAATGACATTGAGGTCCACACATTTAGCACAAAGGACCCTAAAATTAAGCATGGAAAAACAGTCGGGTCCGACTCCTTCTCACGAGAGTAGATGATCGAGCCATACTCTTCAAACTACTTCATCTTTGATTGTTTTCAAAATATGGCCAAATTTTTCGGCATGCAAATTATTGGATATGGGATCATGAGCATAAAGTATGATGTAGATATGACCTTGGTTGTTCGTCTTCAAATTGAAGAATGGTTCATACTCGTTGACAACTAAGCTTAAATTCATTTAAATTTCACCACTTACTTTTAGTTTAGAACTTTACACGGTCGATCAGAGTACATTTTACATCAAGAATCTCAAAAAAGCAAAAAATTACATCGAGGTCCATACATTTAGCATAAAGGACCCTAAAAGGAATAATTTCTGGTTCGACTCCTTCTCGAGAGATCAGCTGATCTGAGCCAAACTCTTAATACTACTTGCTCTTTGATTGTTTCCAAAACATGGCAAAATCTACTGCCATGCACATTCCCTATGATGGGATCATGAGCATAAAGTATGATGTTGATATGGCCTTGACGACCATGGTCGTTCGGCTTGAAATCCAAGAATGTTCATACTCGTTGACAAGTAAGCTAAAAATAATCCTATAAATTTCACCACTTTCACTTTTAGACCTAAAAATGGGGTAAATTACATTGAGGTCCATACATTTAGCACAAAGGACCCTACTATCAAGCAAGGAAAACAGTCGGGTCCGGCTCCTGCTCACGAGAGTAGCTGATCGAGCCATACTCTTCATACTACCTGCTCTTCATTTTTTTTCAAAATATGGTCAAATCTGTCGCCATGCAAATTCTTTGATATGGGATCATCAGCATAAAGTATGATGTAGAGATATGGCCTTGACCTTGTGGTCTTTCAACTTGAATCTAAGAAAGTTCATACTCGTTGCCAACTAAGCTTAAATTCATTAAAATTTCACCACTTACTTTTAGGTTAGCATTTTACACGGCCGGTGGGAGCATATTTTACATCACGGACCTAAAAAAGGGGAAAATTACATCTATGTCCATAAAATTAGCACAAAGGACCCTAAAAGGAAAACCTTTTGTTGCATTGGTTCGGCTCCTTGTCGAGAGATTATTAGCTGATCTGAGCCAAACTCTTCATACTACTTCCTCTTTGATTGTTTTCAAAATAATATGGACAAATCTGTTGCCATGCAAATTCTCTGATATGGGGTTATCAGCTTAAAGTATGATGTTGATATGGCATTGACCTTGGTCGTTCGTCTTGAAATCCAAGAATTTTTCGTACTCGTCGACAACTATGCTTAAATTGGTTTCAATTTCACCACTTACTTTTAGGTTAGAATTTTACACGGGCAGTGGGAGTACATTTTACATCAAGTACCTAAAAAAGGGAAAATTACATTGAGGTCCATACATTTAGCACAAATGACCCTAAAATTGAGCAAAGGAAATAGTTGGGTTCGTTCGGCTCCTTCTCAAGAGAGCAGCTGATCGAGCCATACATTTCATACTACCTCCTCTTTCGACTGTTTTACAAGTATGGCCAAATTTGTCGCCATGCAAATTCTTGGATATGGGATCATCAGCATAAAGTATGATGTAGAGATATGGCCTTGACCATGTGGTCGTTCGGCTTGAAATCCAAGAAAGTTCCTACTCGTTGACAGCTAAGCTTAAATTCGTTTAAATTTCACCACTTACTTTTAGGTTAGAATTTTACACGATCGCGGTGGGAGCATATTTTACATCAAAGACCTAAAAAGGGAAATTTACATTGGGGTCCATACATTTAGCCCAAAGGACCGTAAAAGGAAAACTTTCTGGTTCGGCTCCTTCTCGAGACATCAGCTGATCTGAGCCAAACTCTTCATACTACTTCCTCTTCGATTGTTTTCCAAATATATGGCCCAATTTTTTGGCATGCAAATTCTCTCGTATGGGGCCATCAACATAAAGCATGATGTTGATATGGCCTTGACCTTGGTCGTTTGGCTTGAAATCCAAGAATGTTCATGCCCGTTGAGAAGTAAGCTTAAATTCGTTTAAATTTCACCACTTACACTTATTGGTTAGAATTTTACACGGATGATGGGACTACATTTTAGATCAAGGACCTAAAAAAGAGAAAACTACATCGAGGTCCATACATTTAGCACAAATGACCCTAAAACCGAACAAGGAATTGAAAACAGTCGGGTAGAACTCCTCGAGAGAGCAGCTGATCGAGCCATACTCTTTATACTGCTTCTTCTTTCCCAATTTTGGACGCATATTAGGTTTGGTCAAAGTCAATATTTATAAAGTTCGACCAACTATATGTAAAAACATACTGACTTTTCTAATGACAAATGCATATAATGTGAAAATATAGTAGTCCATAAAGGCTATCCATAAGACAAAAAGTAGTCCATCAGGCTATCCATATACATAGTGGAGGTTCACTTTAGGGGAATTTCCTTAAGGGTGACCTACAAGCTTGTGGGTTGTTCATAAGCAATAAACAACTATTTTACTCTCTCCTCTCTCTCTTGCTTGTGTGTACTTTTAATAGATAAGTGGGTCCCAACTTATGGTGAACTTGACCTCATACATTGTAGCTATTTCCATAAGCTATGTGGGTCCCATCTTATGGAAAAAGTTCACCTTATACATAGGTGACATTGAGTTGATGTCGTACATTTAGTCAAAGTTTATTAAATTTGACTCTGACCAAAAGTAATACGCGTCCTAATTTGGGAAGGAGGGAGTACTACTTTCTTCACGATAAAAAAGGAGCGCTCCTAAATTTCGAACCAGCTTGCTGTGGGTGTGCTTGGTGCTTCCTCTTCCTAGGGTACGGAGGTGGAGTAGTGCGGAGTAGGTAGGCTGGTCAGATCATAATGGTGAGCATCTAATGCGATGGGAAGTTTTTGTTTTTTTGCTGGACAGATCAACCAATCCCTTATCCAGCACTTAAGTAGTACTCGTACTTGTATTAGTAGTACTGCGAATGGTGATCTTTTGAATATCCTTCCCCCCGGATGTTTGTGAAGAAAGTGAAAATTTCGAAACCGGGAAAGTTTGAATTGCTACTCTATTTTACTACTACTGTAGTAGTAATACTTTTTGCCGCCAAGGACCAAAATGTTTCCCATCGACGCATCTGACGTACACGCCAGACAAAGACACGGAGCCGCCGACAAAGAAACGGAGCCACCAATGGCAGGTTGTCAGTCGACATGTGTGCGCAGTGCCACTTTGTGGACGAGGGAGAGATCAGCCAACCGGGGTGTGGGGGTGGTGATGGGGAGTGAAGGAGAGAGAAAACACATTTTGTTTTGCGTGCATATATATTGTCATCCTGAAATTTACTATACTCACTCTACCCTGTACCTCGTGTCTGGAACCCGTCTCTGCTTTGCTCTGACATCACACCACCTTCAAATCCTCCTCTTCGCAGCTCCCTCGCTGTCTGCTCTGTTTTCATATAGTCTCTTATCGCTCTTTATTTTTTTAACAGAAAAAAGGAAATAAATTCTTCTTACTTGATTTTCAGAAAATAAATTGCTGTCACTTGGAAAAATGAAATTGATTATTTTTTGTTTTTAATATCTTCGATTGTTTTCAAAAGATGGCCAAATTTGTCGGCATGCAAATTCTTGAATATGGGATCATAAGCATAAAGTACATTCTACATAAAGGACCTAAAAAGGGAAAATTACATCGAGGTCCATACATTTAGCACAAAGGACCCTAAAATTAAGCAAAGAAAATAGTCGGGTTCGGCTCCTTCTCGAGAGAGCAGCTGGTCGAGCCATACTGTTCATACTACTTCCTCTTCGATTGTTTTCAAAATATGGCCAAATCTGTCGCCATGCAAATTCTTGAATATGGGATCATCAATATAAAGTATGATGTAGAGATATGGCCTTGACCTCGTGGTCGTTTGGCTTGAAAATCCAAGATTTTTTCATACTTGTTGACAACTATGCTTAAATTCGTTAAAATTTCATCACTTACTTTTAGGTTAGCATTTTACACGGTCGGTGGGAGTACATTCTACATCAAAGACCTAAAAAGGGGGAAATTACATCAAGGTCCATACATTTAGCACAAAGGACCCTAAATTTGAGCAAAGAAAACAATCGGGTTCGACTCCTTCTCAAGAGAGCAGTTGATCGAGCCATACTCTTCATACTACTTTCTCTTTGATTGTTTTCACAATATGACCAAATCTATCGCCATGCAATTTCTTGGATACTTCATCATCAGAATAAAGTATGATGTAGAGATATAGCCTCGACCTTGTGGTCGTTCGGCTTGAAATCAAAGAATGTTCATACTCGTTGACAACTATAAGCTGAAATTTGTTTAAATTTCACCACTTACTTTTAGGTTAGAATTTTACATGGTCGATGGGAGTACATTTTGCAACAAGGACCTAAAAAGGGGGAAAATTACATCGCAGTCCATACATTTAGCATAAAGGACCCTAATACTAAGCAAGCAAAACAGTAGGGTTCGGTTCCTTCTCGAGAGAGTAGCTGATCGAGCCACACTCTTCATACTACTTCATCTTCGATTGTTTTCAAAATATGGCCAAATTTGTCGATATGCAAATTCTTGAATATGGGATCATCAGCATAAAGTATGATGTAGATATGGCCTTGACCTTGGTCGTTCGTCTTGAAATACAAGAATGGTTCGTACCCGTTGACAACTAAGCTTAAATTCGTTTAAATTTCACCACCTACTTTTAGGTTAGAACTTTACACGGTCAATCGGAGTACATTTTACATCAGGGACCTCAAAAAAGCAAAAATTGCATCGAGGTCCATACATTTAACAAAAAGGACCCTAAAAGGAAAATTTTCTGGTTTGGCTCCTTCTCGAGAGATCAGCTGATCTGAGCCAAACTCTTGATACTACTTCCTCTTCGATTGTTTTCAAAATGTGGCCAAATTTGTTGCCATGCAAATTCTCTCATATGGGATCATCGACATAATGTATGATGGTTGATATATATGGCCTTGACCTTGGTCGTTCGGCTTGAAATCCAATAATGGTCATACTTGTTGACAAGTAAGCTAAAAAGTCATCAAAATTTCACCACCTACACTTTAGACCTAAAAAGGGGGGAAATTACATCGAGGTCCACACATTTAGCACAAAGGACCCTAAAATTAAGCAAGGAAAACAGTCGGGTCCGGCTCCTTCTCACGAGAGTAGATGATCGAGCCATACTCTTCAGACTACTTCATTTTCGATTGTTTTCAAAATATGGCCAAATTTGTCGGCATGCAAATTCTTGGATATGGGATCATGAGCATAAAGTATGATGTCGATATGGCCTTGGTGGTTCGTCTTGAAATTGAAGAATGGTTCATACTCGTTGACAACTAAGCTTAAATTCGTTTAAATTTCACCACTTACTTTTAGGTTAGAACTTTACACGGTCGATCAGAGTACAATTTACATCAAGAACCTCAAAAAAGCAAAAAATACATCGAGGTCCATACATTTAGCATAAAGGACCCTAAAAGGAAAACTTTCTGGTTCGACGCCTTCTCGAGAGATCAGCTGATCTGAGCCAAACCCGTAATACTACTTGCTCTTCGATTGTTTCCAAAACATGGCCAAATCTGTTGCCATGCACATTCTCTAACATGGGATCATGAGCATAAAGTATGATGTTGATATGGCCTTGACGACCATGGTCGTTCGGCTTGAAATCCAAGAATGTTCATACTCGCTGACAAGTAAGCTTAAAATAATCCTATAAATTTCACCACTTACACTTTTAGACCTAAAAAGGGGGTAAATTACATCGAGGTCCATACATTTAGCACAAAGGACCCTAAAATCAAGCAAGGAAAACAGTCGGGTCCGGCTCCTTCTCACGAGAGTAGCTGATCGAGCCATACACTCTTCATACTACTTCCTCTTTGTTTTTTTTCAAAATATGGCCAAATCTGTCGCCATGCAAATTCTTTGATATGGGATCATCGGCATAAAGTATGATGTAGAGATATGGCCTTGACCTTGTGGTCGTTCGGCTTGAAATCTAAGAAAGTTCATACTCGTTGACAACTAATCTTAAATTCATTAAAATTTCACCACTTACTTTTAGGTTAGGATTTTACACGGCCGGTGGGAACATATTTAACATCAAGGACCTAAAAAAGAGGAAAAATACATCGATGTCCATACAATTAGCACAAAGGACCCTAAAAGGAAAACCTTTTGTTGCATTGGTTCGGCTCCTTCTCGAGAGATTATTAGCTGATCTGAGCCAAAATCTTCATACTACTTCCTCTTTGATTGTTTTCAAAATAATATGGACAAATCTGTTGCCATGCAAATTCTCTAATATGGGGTTATTAGCATAAAGTATGATGTTGATATGGCATTGACCTTAGTCGTTCGTCTTGAAATCTGGCCCCTCTCCGTCTCGTATTCTGGCATCTGATGATTTCCAGAAAAATAGGCACTTTGGCTTTTGTCCCGTCCAATTCTGATAATATTCATTTTTTGACTTTCCTGGAACCAAAAACAGCAGAAAACAGGCAGTTGGCACTGTGGCTCTTGTTAATAGGTTAGTCCAAGAAATCCTATGAAAAGTACTCCAAAGTTTGTACAAAACACAAGAAAGTGGATAAAACCAAGCATGGAACATCAAAAATTATAGATACATTTGCAATGTATCAACATCCCGAAGCTTAACTCTTGTTCGTCCTCGAGTAGGTAAGTGATAAAAAGAAAGAATAATTTTTGAGGTGACATGCACCATCAAAGACTTGATCAAATTATTTGTAAAACATTCAAGGCTGGGATCATAGTACTTCAATCATAACATGAAAGACAAAGTTCTAGCAATCAGCAAAGAAACTATGATGCAACATGAAAATACACAAACAAAAGATTTATGAATAACAATGCTTTGCAAGACGTTTGTTTGTTTCACATAAAGAAAACATAGCATAATAGTATTCAGCTTGTCCCTCATAGAGTAGCAAATATAAATGCATAGGACACCTTCAAAGTTCATAAGAGTGACTAGATACAAATAGTTTAAAACAAGCAATATCAAGTTATGCATCAATCAACTAGTGTTGGGACAATGCACATAGAACTAAGAATGCCACTATGCTCTCAAAGTAAGTGCATAAAGGTAGAAGGTGGAGACTCGATATAATGGTGGAAGAAAGGCCTTCATAAAAGGAAGTAGGGATTCAAGTCTCATAAAGAGCTTCCAAAAATTATGGTACTTATAGCTTTCATCTCTTATTGCCCCTATCATAAGCATATTTAAGGTGATTAAGGTTAAAGTGACACAACTAAGAGGATATGCTTGACAAGTTTTAAACCGAAATCTCATGCCCCTTACTTACGAAGACCGATCCTCATGCTACTCAACTTTAGTCACAAGTAAGCTCTTGTCATTGTAAGTACATGTGTATCATTAAGAACCGCCAACGGGGTACCCCTTGCACATGATACGGGAGCTTTCCCATAATCAAAATGACAAGGCAAGTAGACAATGAGCATCTCAGAGATCTTTTTATTTGCTATTTGCATAGGTTTTTATTGAGGATGCTTCATAGAGTGCACATTATGGTGATGCTGCAAGTTTCCACCATGATTAGTCATGGCTTAGGCTAGCGGCCCAGGCGTTTCTCTAACACACATACAAACTCCATGATCTTACAAGTTCCCCTTTTATTTCACACCGTCGGGATCCGTAAGCCAAAGAACATGATATCAACGGGGTACAAAGTACAAGTGTAATGTTGAAAGCGTTCCCCATGAAACATGGTTCTGCTAATTTCAACTTATAAAGCGCAAGAATATACGCAACAAAGAAAGACCCAATGGTTCAAGTTTATTAGATGCACAAAAGTAAAGTGTGCCATCAAGTTCGTGAGAGCTTTAATCACTAGTTTTCTCATAACAAGTTTAATTTGGAAGGTAAAAAAAGCATGAATATACTTGGAATAGCATAAGCTAGTAGGTAGGTATGGTGGACTCTTTGGAATAACTTGGTTTAGGGAGTTGGATGCATGAGTGGAACTCATACTTGGTTGTGGAGGCTAGCAAAAGACTGGGAGCGACAAACTAAGAGAGCAATAATGGCCATAATCATGCAGAGCGACAAAACATCATTGATCAAAGCATAAAGTGATACTACAAGTTTAAAACTAAAGGATCATAAAGGCTATGGTGACTTAAGATAGTCATAACATGGTGTGAGCATGCGCCAAGTCAACCCAAATAAAGCATCAAAGGAGAATACCACTATACTATGCTTTAATATGCTAAAACAACGCATGATTCATCCAAGGCATATTAAGCAATCTCAATTGTTTATAACAAGTCATGCTACAGCAAAGAATACTAAGCATAAAGCCAAAACAATATCAAGCATGGCATGACAAAGCATAGGCCACAGTCAAAAACGAGCTCTTTTTACCACATAAGAATGAACTTTCCTACTCTTTTCCAAACCAAACCAAATTATTTGCAAACCAAAGTATGAAAGAGAGGGTCCAACCAATTTATTCAGAAAACTAATCAAACAAAAGCAAACGAAAATGAAAACAAAAATGAAAAAGAAGACGCTCCAAGAACAACACAACTTGTGCATGAAACAAAAATAATGAAGCGTTTGGAAGAAACCTGGGATTTTTATTGATGAAGAAGGGATGCCTTGGGCATCCCCAAGCTTTGACGCTTGTACTTCTTGAATATTTCTTAGGGTGACACGCGTGGCATCCCCAAGCTTGATATTTAGTCCATCCTTCATCTCATTACTCATTCCTTCCATACACCTGAAAATTTTCCTTCATACAAAACTTCACACAATCTTTATTAGCAACATTAGTGCACTCAAGATAAAAGGTCTTAAGTTTCAGTTCTAACACCAAATAAAATTCCATTAGAACACTAGATACTGTAGCACTTCCCTCAAAAATCTCAATTCCCCAAAAGAACTCAAAAATGAACCAACAAAAAGCAAATGCAGAAAATGGCAGAAATCTGTCAAAACAGACCAGCAGGTAAAGACGAATTTTTTCGAAGACCTTCTGTTGCTCAAATAAAAAAGTGTTGAACTAATGAAAGTTAGATAACAACCTAGGCCAGGAGCACAAAAATGCACGCCTAAAAAAGACGTCCAGAGACTTTACACGAATTTTTACGGTGAAGCACAGATATCTGTTTCGGGACAGCAACTTTCCCAATCATTACTTCTCTCTCATTAGAGGTTACTCTTGGCACAAAAATAAAATAAAAAGGATAAGGAGCAGTTATTACTGAAGTAATAACTTCCAAGACTCATCTAAAACTTTTGGGTTATCTCCCAATAAGTAATTTTCTTTAACGCCTTTAAGTTAGGCATAAGAAGCAAAGAAAGAATCAAGTGTTCTCAAATGAAGAAGCATTAAGACCAAATTTTGTTTTCATAGGAGATGCAAAAGAAATCTTCTCTCTCTTCTTAGGGAAGTGTTCTATACCTTTCTTGAGTGGGAGTTGATATTTAATGGTACCTTCTTTCGTATCAATAATGGCACCAACAGTTATAAGAAAATGTCTTCCCAAAGTAATAGGACAAGAAGCATTGTATTCAGTATCCAAAACATAGAAATCAACGGGGACATAGGCATTGTTAACCATAATAAGAACATCATTAAGACTCCCCATGAGTTTCTTTTTATAATTATCATCAAGTGGGACATTCAAATAACAATCTTCAAGTGGAGGCAAATCAAGCATATCATAAATCCTTCTAGGCATAATAGAAACACTACTATCAAGATCACATAAAGTTTTGAAATCAAAGTCATTCACTTTCATATTAATGATGGGTTCCTAACCATCTTCTTGTTTTATAGGAATAGAAGCTTTATGTTTCATCTTTTCTTCTTTAATCTTTATGAGAGCATCGGTAATGTGTTTTGTAAAGGCCATGTTCATAGCACTAGCATTAGGACTTTTAGCAAGCTTTTGTAGGAACTTAATAACTTCAGAGATATTGCAACCATCAAGATCAAAACCATACTTATCATCTAGAGTAGTAGAACTATTACTAGCCTTAACACTAGTGGTGGTAATAGTAGAAACACTAATGTTTGTAGCAATTTCATCTTCTCTTTCCCACTTAGCATGTAATTCAGCTAATAGTCTAACATTTTCATCAATTCTTACTTGTATAGCATTAGTAGCTGCAAAGGGATTATCATTAGTTTCAGGTTTAGCAGCCATTTTATTCAAAGGAGATTGAGCTTCATCCAAAGATGCTATATTTCTTTCAGCATTAGAGAGTTTTTCCTCAATGGTTTTATTGAAAGCAGTTTGTTTACTAATAAAGTCTTTAAGCATAACTTCAAGTTCAGAGGGAGCACTCCTATTATTGTTGTAAGAATTGCCATGAGCATTACCATTGTTGGGAGGATATGGCTTATAATTGTTGTTACCAAAATTACTCCTATAAGCATTATTACCAAAATTGTTATTTCTTATGAAGTTCACATCATCTTGCTCTTCTTGAGCAACCAAAGAGGCTAAAGGAACATTATTTGGATCAATATGGGCTTTCCCATTAACAAGCATAGACATAATAATATCAATCTTATCACTCAAGGAGGAAGTTTCCTCAACAGAATTTACCTTCCTACCTTGTGGAGCTCTCTCAGTATGCCATTCAGAATAATTAACCATCATATTGTCCAGAAGTTTTGTTGCAGCACCCAAAGTGATGGTCATAAAGGTACCTCCAGCAGCAGAATCCAATAGGTTCCTTGAAGAATAGTTCAATCCTGCATAAAAAGTTTGGATGATCATCCAAGCAGTCAGTCCATGAGTGGGACAATTCTTTACCAAAGATTTCATTCTTTCCCAAGCTTGAGCAACATGTTCATTATCAAGTTGTTTAAACTTCATTATTTCACTTCTCATAGATATAATCTTAGCAGGAGGATATTACTTTCCAATGAAAGCATCTTTGCACTTAGTCCAAGAATCAATATTATTCCTAGTTAAGGAATTCAACCATTCTTTAGCTTTTCCTCTCAAAGAGAAAGGAAACAATTTCAGCTTAATAATATCATCATCTACATCCCTATGCTTTTGCATCTCACAAAGTTCAATAAAGTTATTTAGATCGGAAGCATCATCTTCATTACTAATACCAAAAAATTGTTCTCTCATAACAAGATTGAGTAAAGCAGCTTTTATCTCAAAGAAAATAGATTCGGGCACAGATGGAGCAATAGGTGTGCTCATAAAATCATTGTTCTTGGTGCTAGGGAAGTCACACGACTTAGTGTTTTCAAGAGCAGTCATTTTTTGGGTTTTCAAATAAGAAAGCAAACTTGTAAAACTAATTTTTTGTGTTTTTGATAACAAAACAAGCAAACAAAGCAAAAAGAAACTAAGCAAAACAAAAATAACAAAGTAAAGAGATTGGTTATGAGGGACTCCCCTTGTGAAGATGTCCTTGACTCCCCGGCAACGGCGCCAGAAAAATGCTTGATGCCTCTGTGTATGGCGCCAGAAAAATGCTGGAGCGGTGTTGATGTAGAGCTCTTTGGTAACCCCAAGAGGAAGGTATGATGAGCACAGCAGCAAGTTTCCCTCAGTATGAAACCAAGGTTTAATCGAACCAGTAGGAGCAAGAAAACACCCCAAAGATGTTACTAGCTGAGCTTTGGCAGGGCGCACTATCGGTGCTAGTAGTAACATGGAGACCTGCACAACACAACCACAGAACTTTGTCCCCAACTTGCGATGAGGTTGTCAATCTCATCGTGTTTTGCGGAAAACAAAGGATTAAACGTATCGAACGGAAAGAAGTAAAAGTTTGCAGAAAGTAAACACAAAGCAGAAACAGTTTATAGATTGTATGTAAAGAAAAAGGACCGGGATCCATAGTTCACTAGAGGTGGCTCTCCTTAGATAGATAACATGCTGGGTGAACAAATTACAGCGGGGCAATTGACAAACATCGAGAAAGCAATACATGCATATACTAATCATCTTGACTCCTTTGAGACTTGATTGGGCATTACAACATTATACATAGACCGCCATCCAACTGCATCCAACTGCATCTATGACTAATAATCCACCTTCAGGTTATCATCCGAACCCCCTCCAGTATTAAGTTACAAGCAACAGATTATTGCTTTACGAACTGCGTGTCAAGTAAACAATATGATTGTTTTATGAACAAAGGATTGTTGTTTTCTCCTTATTAGCAACAGCACATCTAGTACCTTAGAGATTTCCGTCACTTCCCCAAATTACCAGAGGCATGAACCCACTATCGAGCATAAATACTAACTCTTGGAGTTGCTAGCATCTACTTGGCCAAGATAGCTACTAACAACGGAAAGCATGCAAGATCACAAATAACAAAGACATGATAGAATCAATAATCAATCTGAAATAGCATCTCAATATCCATCGGATCCCCCAAACACAACATGCAGAATTACAAATAGATGATCTTGATCATGAACAGAGCTCACAAGATCTAGACATGAAAGCACAAAGGAGGAGAACCAGCCATCTAGCTACTACATGGATCCGTAGTCCAAGGATGAACTACTCACGCATCACACCGGAGGCTTGCATGGTGATGAAGAAGGCCTCCAGGGTGAATTCCCCTCTCCGGCAGGGTGCCAGGAAGAGCTTCAGATCCCTCCCGATCTAGGGATGGAGATGACATCGGCTATAGGCTCTTTCATGGATTTTTGATCGGGCACCTAGGGTTTTGGTCCCAAGGGCATCTTATAGGCGGAAGGAGAGGCCGAGGGGGTGCCAGGGGCCACCACACCACCCCTGGCGTGGGCCAAGCCTGGCCGTGCGGCCAGGTGGTGTGGCCGGCCTCTGGCCCCTCTCCGTCTCGTATTCTGGCATCTGATGACTTCCGGAAAAATAGGCACTTTGGCTTTTGTCCCGTCCAATTCCGAGAATATTCATTTTCTGACTTTCTTGGAACCAAAAATAGCAGAAAACAGGCAGCTGGCACTGTGGCTCTTGTTAATAGGTTAGTCCAAGAAATCATATGAAAAGTACTCCAAAGTGTGGACAAAACACAAGAAAGTGGATAAAACCAAGCATGGAACATCAAAAATTATAGATACATTTGCAATGTATCAACCCTTAGTTCATGTTGGTTGAGTTGATGCTCATTCATCTTCTATTCTGAAATTTAAACGTCCATTACACAAGTGATTGCAAAGTGAAAATATAATGAAGGGCACTACTCATAGGGACTTGTAAGAGGCCTAAACATGCATCAAAACAATATCCCTAAGCATTGAACAAGCTTACAAGCTCTCATAACCCGTCACCTACAGCAGCAAAATACTCAAGATATCAACCACTAAACACAAATCTACTTAGACAAGAGGAGGAGTCACATACCGGAGAACAAATGCTCCAAATTTCAGCAGCAAAGATGGGCTGAGCAAGGAGATCGAAAAATCGTGGGCAAGAACAGCAAGAACGCAATTTTGAGCAATGAACTAATGTTTTCTCAGGAGAGAGAAGAAAGTGGGATGTGAGAGAGTGAGTGGAGGGCCAGGGGTGGCCCACACCATGGCCAGGCGCGCCCCTGGGCTGGCCGCACCACTAGGTGGTGTGCCTGTTTGGTGGGCCTCCCTGGTGCTCTCCAGGCACTCCTCTGCCCCTTTTTTCACGTAAAAAATTAATATGAATTTTCAGGAATTTTTCGAGACACTTTATTTTTGAGAATTTTTCAGGTATAGATGAATGATTCCTCACAGAAAAAAGTTTTTGGAAAGATGCAATGACCAAACAAAACTAAACTTCAGAAGTTCTAAGACACTCTAACATGCAAGCAACTAACAACAGAAAAGTAAACTAAATGGAAACAAAACCTAAAATGGATAGAATAAAAGTAAACAAAAATAATCATGGTGAAAACAATGTTTTGTTCATTGAAATCCTTGTGTTAACAAGGTTAATCAGGTCTTGTTACCAAAACAATTCTATATGAAACAAAACTTTGTATTCCACTAATGATTATGGTACCTCAACCTCGATAGCAATGGTCCCAATCATAATAGTTTGATATTTTTCTCTTGGTATGGGACAATATATTTATCCAACTTGAATGCCCTCAACATGTTCAATTGAACTCAAACCATAAGTCCTATCAATCTTCTTGGGGAAATAGATAGTATGCTCCTTGTCATTAACATTGAAAGTCACCTTTCCTTGATTACATTTAATAATATCTCCTGCAGTATTAAGAAAAGGTCTCCCAAGAATAATAGACATATTATCATCTTCAGGCATTTCAAGCACAACAAAATCAGTTAATATCAAGCAATTATGAGCCACTTGAATAGGTACATCTTCACATATACCAACAGGAATAGTAGTAGATTTATCAGCCATTTGCAAAGATATATCAGTTGGTATTAGTTTTTCAAGTTGAAGTCTCTTGTAGAGAGAAAAAGGCATAACACTAACTCCAGCTACCAAATCACACAAAGCAGTTCTAACATAAATATTTTTAATAGATCACAGAATAGTTGGAATCCTTGGGTCTCCAAGTTTCTTTGGAACCTTACCATTAAAGGAATAATTAGCAAGCAAAGTAGAAATTTCTTCATTAGGGATCTTCCTTTTATTCGAGACAATATCCTTCATATACTTTGAATAAGGAGGCAATTTAATAGCATCAGTTAAAGGATTTTGCAAGAATAACGGTTTCATCCACTCATAAAACTTATTATAGTGATCATCTTCCTTTGTCTTGTGTTTCTTATCAGGGAATGGCATAGGTTTTTGGACCCAAGGCTCTCTTTCATTACCATGTTTCTTAGCAACAAAATCTTCTTTACTATATTTAGTATTCTTAGTGTGCCTTCCAGGTTCTTCTTCAACTTTTTCTTTATCAGGAACATCATTTTCTTCATTACCACTTTCAGTTTCAGCATCAGAGACAGATATACTATTAGGATCTTTAGCAGGTTCAGAAGGTTCTACAATAGTTTTATGTTTCTTCTTTCTTTTCTTAGGATTAGTACCACTATTTTCAACTTGTTGAGAATCCTGCTCAATTCTTTTAGGATGCCCCTTAGGATATAGAGGATCCTGGGTAGCAGCACCACTTCTAGTTCTAATTTCATAAGCATGTTTTTCTTTAGCAGCATTAACTAGCAAGTCTTTTTGCACTTTAATAAGCTGATCAATTTGAGTTTGAACCATTTGAAAATGTTTAACAAGCATTTTAACATCATTAGAGGTTCTTTCCACAATATCCTTCAATTCAACAATCGCTCTAGTGTTTTCCAGCAAATGATTTTGCACCCTTTTATTAAAATTATCTTTCTTAACAATAAAAACATCAAATTCTTCTAAGCATTGATCAGGAGGTTTAGAGTAATGGATATCACCTTCATCAAAATGTTGGAGAGAGTGTACCTCAATAGTGGGTGAGTGGGGAATTGGTTTACATAATTCTTCTATAGGAGGTAAATTCTTGACATCTGCAGCTTTAATTCCCTTCTCCTTAAGACATTTCTTAGCTTCCTTCATCACTTCATCATTTAGTTCAATAACTCCCCTCTTCTTTGATGTTGGAATAGGCACAGGAATAGTTGGTTCAGGTATAGTTGTCTCAGGTATAGCTGGTTCAGGAGGAATCTAGTCTTCATAATTCTTGCTTATTTTAGCCATTAATTCCTCAGCTTCCTTGGGAGTCCTATTCCTGAAAACACAATCAGCACAACTATCCAGGTATGTCCTACATTCTTCAGTTAGTCCATTATAATATATATTGAGAAGCTCATTCTTAGGTAATGGAGATCCAGCCTGTGCATGAATCAAAGTACAGAACCTTGCCCATGATTCAGGCAATGTCTCATTTTCTCCCTGTTTAAAATCAAAAAGTGCCTGCAAAATAGCATGTCTAGCACTAGGAGGAAAATATTTATGCAGGAAAGTACTAATCAAGCAATCAGGGTTATCAATAGGTACAGGAGGTAAATTATTAAACCAAGTTTTAGCTTCTCCTTTCAGTGAAAAAGGGAAAATTTTAGCAACAAAGTAGGTGCGCATCTTAATATCATCAGAAAATAAGCCACTCATGGTAGAAAGCTCAGTCATATGTGTTACCGCACTTTCATTCTTAGTCCCACAAAAAGGTTCTTTCTCAACAATAGCTACGTAAGATAGATCAAGAGAGAAATCATAATCTTTAACTTTAATGTTTTTGGGATATGCAGCAAACTTAGCAATAGGGGACAATTTGGGTTTTATGGTACGCCTCTCAAGGAGACTCTTAATAGCACTCCTATCATGGGTGTTTTGACATTCTTTAATAAATTTATTGGTCATCTCTATATAACCGTCTTCGATATCATAGCTCTCTCTAGACTCAGGTGAACTGACAGGTGTAGTAGTGTCTTCATTAGGAGTTTTAGTATTTCCATCTATAGTTCTAGCAATCGTAGCATCTAGGAAAGGACCTAATGAACCACTCTTATCAAGCACAATAGAAGCAGCATCATAAGTATCAAAAGTTTAAGATTCAGAAGTAGTAGCAGTGTGTGTAGCATGTGTATGTGGTGGTGTAACGATCTTACTCATAACAGATGGTGAATCAAGAGCAACAGAGGTGTTCAGAACCGTACGTCTTCTTGTAGTGGATGGTAAAATAGGAACCTTGCCATCACGAGACTTACCCATGATGGATGGATGGCAGCGAACAATAGTGATTCCAAGTGGACTTGATAAATAAAGCTATGCTCCCTGGCAACAGCGCCAGAAAATAGTCTTGATGACCCACAAGTATAGGGGGTGTATCGCAGTATTTTCGAGGGAAGTGAAACCCAATTTATTGATTCGACACAAGGGGAGCCAAAGAATATTTATAAGCCTTAACAACTGAGTTGTCAATTCAGCTGCACCTGGAAACAATCTTGCTCATAGCAGTTTATCAGTAGCAACAGTTTTGTAATAGCAATAGTAAAGTAATAGCAGTAGTAAAACTAAAGACAGTAGTAACAATTGCAGTAAACAGTAGGATTAAAGCGCGGTAGGCACGGGGATGGATGGACGAGCGTTGCATGGACAAGCCAATTCATATAGCAATCAGAACATAGGGCATTTGCATATAAATAAGATAAAGGATCCAAGTACTAAGTAATCCTAGGCATGTGTTCCATACATAGTCATACGTGCTCGCAATGAGAACTTGCACAACATCTTTTGTCCTGCCAGCCTGTTTGCAGCAGGGCCTCAAGGGAACTACTAGCAATTAAGGTGCTCCTTTTAATAGAGCACCGGAGCAAAGCATTAACACTCTGTGAACACATGTGATCCTCACATCAAAGCCATTCAGTCCGGTTATCCCGATTTCTGTCACTTCGGGGCCTTTGGTTCCGAGCAACAACATCTGTATACAACTTGCAGGTAAGATCACAAACAATACTATCATCATGAATCAATAACATGTTCAGATCTGAAATCATGGCACTCGGGCCCTAGTGACAAGCATTAAGCATAACAAGTTGCAACAAAGTCAAAAAGCACTAATAACAGATACTAGGCATCATGCCCTAACAATCTGATGCCAGTACATGAACGATCTCATCCAATCCCTACCATCCCCATAGCCTACAGCGGGGGATTACTCACTCATGGATGGGAGAAACATGGATGGTCGATGGAGAAGCGATGGTGATGATGATGGCGATGATCTCCTCCAATTCCCCATCCCGACAGGGTGCCAGAACGGAGTTTCTGGTTCCGAATCACCGAATATGGTGGTGGCGGCGCAGCGGAAGTCTCTCTGGAAAAACATCAAACCCCCTTGGTTTTTAGGTCAAGAGGCAACTTATAGCAAAGAGGGAGACCGAGGGGGTGCCTGGGGCGGCCAGACCAAGTTAATTCTGCTGAAAACAGCGTTAGTCCGTGTTAGTTGTATCCAAATCACACAAGTTTAGAGGAAAAACAATAGCAAAAGTGTTCGGGAAAGTAGATACGTTTTGGACGTATCAGAGCGCTCCTCACTTTAGAACTAGCTTGCTGCGGGTGTGCTTGGTGCTTCCTCTTCCTAGGGTATGAAGGTGGAGTAGTGTAGAGTAGGCAGGCTGGTCAGATCATAATGGTGAGCATCCAATGCGATGGGACGTTTTTTTTTTTTTGCTGGCCAGATCAACCGATCCCTTGTCTAGCACTTAAGTAGTACTTGTACTTGTATTAGTAGTACTGCGAATGGCGATCTTTTGAATATCCTCCCCCAGATGTTTGTGAAGGAAGTGAAAATTTCAAAACCGAGAAAGTTTGAATTGCTACTCTATTGTACTACTACTATAGTAGTAATACTTTTTGCCGCTAAGGACCAAAATGGTTCCCACCGACGTAGCCGACGTACACGCCAGACAAAGACACAGAGTCGCCGACAAAGAAACGGAGCCACCAATGGCAGGTTGTCGGTCGACACGCGTATGCAGCGCCACTTTGTGGACGAGGGAGAGATCAGCCGACCGAGGTGTGGGGGTGGTGATGGGGGAGTGAAGGAGAGAGAAAACACATTTTGTTTTGCGTGGATATATATTGTGGTCCTGAAATTTACTCTACTCACTGTACCCTGTACCTCGTGTCAGGAACCCATCTCAGCTTTGCTCTGACATTGCACCACCTTCAAATCCTCCTCTTCGTAGCTCTCTCGATGTCTCCTCTATACTCATATAGTCTCTTATCGCTCTTTATTTTTTAACAAAAAAAAGGAAATAAATTCTTCTTACATGCTTTTCAGAAAATAAATTGCTGTCACTTGGAAAAATGAAATTGATTATTTTTTGTTTTTAATATCTTCGATTGTTTTCAAAAGATGGCCAAATTTGTCGGCATGCAAATTCTTGGATATGGGATCACAAGCATAAAGTACATTCTACATAAAGGACCTAAAAAAGGAAAAATTACATCGAGGTCCATACATTTAGCACAAAGGACCCTAAAATTGAGCAAAGAAAAGAGTCAGGTTCGGCTCCTTCTCGAGAGAGCAGCTGGTCGAGCCATACTCTTCATACTATTTCTCTTTGATTGTTTTCAAAATATGGCCAAATCTGTCGCCATGCAAATTCTTTTATATGAGATCATCAACATAAAGTATGATGTAGAGATATGGCCTTGACCTCGTGGTCGTTCGGCTTGAAAATCGAAGATTTTTTCATACTTGTTGACAACTATGCTTAAATTCGTTGAAAGTTCATCACTTACTTTTAGGTTAGCATTTTACATGGTTGGTGGGAGTACATTCTACATCAAAGACCTAAAAAGGGGGAAATTACATCAATGTCCATACATTTAGCACAAAGGACCCTAAATTTGAGCAAAGAAAACAATCAGGTTCAGCTCCTTCTCAAGAGAGCAGTTGATCGAGCCATACTCTTCATACTACTTTCTCTTTGATTGTTTTCACAATATGGCCAAATCTATCGCCATGCAATTTCTTGGATACTTGATCATCAGAATAAAGTATGATGTAGAGATATAGCTCGACCTTGTGGTCGTTCGGCTTGAAATCAAAGAATGTTCATACTCGTTGACAACTATAAGCTAAAATTCATTTAAATTTCACCACTTACTTTTAGGTTAGAATTTTACACGGTCGATGGGAGTACATTTTACAACAAGGACCTAAAAAGGGGGAAATTACATCGAGATCCATACATTTAGCACAAAGGACCCTAATATTAAGCAAGCAAAAAAGTAGGGTTCGGTTCCTTCTCGAGAGAGTAGCTGATCGAGCCACCCACTTCATACTACTTCATCTTCGATTGTTTTCAAAATATGGCCAAATTTTTCGATATGCAAATTCTTGAATATGGGATCATCGGCATAAAGTATGATGTAGATATGGCCTTGACCTTGGTCGTTCGTCTTGAAATACAAGAATGGTTCGTACCCATTGACAACTAAGCTTAAATTCGTTTCAATTTCACCACTTACTTTTAGGTTAGAACTTTACACGGTCAATCGGAGTACATTTTACATCAGGGACCTCGAAAAAGCAAAAATTACATCGAGGTCCATAAATTTAGCATAAAGGACCCTAAAAGAAAACATTTCTGGTTCGGCTCCTTCTCGAGAGATCAGCTGATCTGAGCCAAACTCTTGATACTACTTCCTCTTTGATTGTTTTCAAAATATGTCCAAATTTGTTGCCATGCAAATTCTCTCATATGGGATCATCAACATAATGTCTGATGGTTGATATATATGGCCTTGACCTTGGTCGTTTGGCTTCAAATCCAATAATGGTCATACTCATTGACCAGTAAGCTAAAAAAATCGTCGAAATTTCCCCATTTAGACTTTTAGGTTAGAATTTTACACGGGCATGGAAGTACATTTTATATCAAGGACCTAAAAAAGGGAAAGTTACATCAAGGTCCATACATTTAGCACAAAGGATCCTAAAATTAAGCAAGGAACATAGTCAGGTTTGGCTCCTTCTCGAGAGAGTAGCGGATCGAGGCATA
Source organism: Avena sativa (assembly GCA_916181665.1). Lineage (NCBI taxonomy): Eukaryota > Viridiplantae > Streptophyta > Magnoliopsida > Poales > Poaceae > Avena > Avena sativa. Next base: position 447,317,853 of record OV702295.1, on the reverse strand, counting down.
CTCTTCATACTACTCCATCTTCGATTATATTCAAAACATGGCACAATTTGTCGGGGTGCAAATTTTTGAATATGGGATCATTACCTTGGTCATTCATCTTGAAATCCCAGAATGGTTCATACTCGTTGACAACTAAGCTTAAATTTGTTTAAATTTCACCACTTATTTTTAGGTTAGATTTTTACACGGTTGGTCAGAGTACATTTTACACCAGGGACGTGAAAAAAGCAATAATTACATTGAGGTCCATACATTTATCATAAAGCTCCCTAAAAGGAAAAAAAATCTAGTTCAGCTCCTTCTCGAGAGATCAATTGATCTGAGCCAAACTCTACACACTACTTCCTCTTCGATTGTTTTCAAAATAGTGCAATTTGTCGCCATGCAAATTCTCTCATATTGGATCATTAACACAAAGTATGATGTTGATATGGCTTTGACCTTGGTCGTTCGTCTTGAAATCCAATAATGGTCATACTCATTGACAAGTAAGCTTAAAATCGTCGAAATTTCACCACTTACACTTTTAGGTTAGAATTTTACATGAGTGTGGAAGTACGTTTGACATCAAGGACCTAAAAAAAGTGAAAATTACACCTAGGTCCATACATTTAGCATAAAGGGCCCTTATATTAAGAAAGTAAAATAGTCGGGTTTGACTCCTTTTGTAGAGAGCAGCTGATCGAGCCATACTCTTCACACTACTTCATCTTCGATTGTTTTCAAAATATGGCCAAATTTGTCGGCATGCAATTTCTTGGATATGGGATCATATGCATAAAGTATGGTGTAGATATGGCTTGACCTTGGCCGTTTGTCTTGAAAATCCAAGAATATGGTTCATACTCATTGACAACTCAGCTTAAATTCATTTAAATTTCACCACTTACTTTTAGTTTAGAATTTTACACGGTCGGTGGGAGTACATTTTACATCAAGGACCTAAAAAGGGAAAAGTACATGGAGGTCCATACATTTAGCACAAATGACCTTACAAAGGAAAACTTTTTGTTTTGTCTCCTTACCGAGAGACCAGTTGATCTGAACCAAACTCTTCGTTCTACTTCCTCTTTGATTTTTTTCAAAATATGGCCAAATTTGTTGCCATGCAGATTCTCTGGTATGGGATCATCAGCATAAAGTATGATGTTTATATGGCCTTGACCTTGGTTTTCGACTGAAATCCAAGAATGTTCATACTCATTGACAAGTAAGCTTAAAATCGTCTAAATTTCACCACTTACACTTTTAGGTTAGAATTTTACACGGTGTGGAAGTACATTTTACATCAAGTACCCAAAAAAGGGAAAATTACATCGATGTCCATACATTTAGCACCCCCCTAAAAATAAGCAAGGGAAACAGTCATGTATGGCTCCTTCTCGAGAGAGCAGCTGATCGAGCCATACTCTTCGTACTACTTCATCTTCGATTATTTTCAAAATATGTCCAAATCTAATGGCTTGCTAATTCTTGGACATGGCATCATCACCATAAAGTATGATGTTGATATGGGGCTTGTTCGTCTACGGTACCAAAGTTGGCAGGCCAGCACATGGCGGTGCTTAAGTTGCCTGAAATTACCGTGTTTCGAAAATTTGGGCCGCCAACTACTGAGAGGGGCCATTTCGAGGCAAACTCATCTCACCCCTACCAAATCCAAACATGCCGTGAAACTGCCCCGTGAAGTAGACGGTCGGAACCCTCATGTCATTAATATTTCCGTGACGCGAGCACCAACGCGGCAACACATAGGCGAAACGAGCAGCTAAGTGGATTGGATACGTTGACCAATTTCACAAGTCCATTCCCAGCTTTCCCCTAGCATCGGTGGCATCGGAATCCACCCTCTAGGCAGGACGATCCCTTCGGACATTTGACTTCCGGTGCCAAGTTGTTGCGCCCAGTTGCTGCGCCCAGTCGTTGATCCCGAGCTCCAATGGCGCATGCCGTAGCCGCCATTGTGAGGCTCTAGCCCGCCTCCGCCGCCGACGAGCCGAGCAGCTCGGAGGATGGCAGATCCTACTATCAAGAAAGAAGAAGTTTTGTCTACAAGCGGGTGCTCTACCCTTCTCTTTGCTATTCGCACTAGTTAAACTGCTAGCTGGCTACTGAACCTCAAATTGTTTGTTAGCCCAACGCTGACAAACATATTTTGTCCATAGTTTTCTATCAAGTGGGATCTGCGTGGACCCCCCCCCCCCTTACCTGGTTATGGTAGTCCTCTATAGGTACGACTCTAAGGGCAAGAGGTATCGACACCATTGTTTCACGATGGAAGAAGCGCATGCACAGATCTGCACTATATCTGGTATGGTTGCTGCTCTGCGTAATCATGTTGAATTATGGCCAAAGCAGACCGCAAAGTTCAGCTTCATGGATGAACGTGGCATCATGGTTCCTATAACGTGTGACAGTCAGCTAATTGGGTTAATGAAAAGGTATGCTTCGGCTTCCATGTTTGAGCTGAAATGTGATGTACTGGATGTGGAAGCTGCTACAACTGGGAGTCGCCCTTCTATTCTTGGACAGGGTGGTTGCTCGAACCCAATTAGCTCCTTGTAAGCAAAGGTCTCTTGGGGTTCACATGTTTGATGTTGAATTGTAATTTTTGTTTTATTTACTCTGTAGATATTGGGCAGTTATGCAACAGTCTTGTTTCTTTGACAGGAAGCGCCGCAAGGTTAGAAACATGACTGACGGGTCAGTCATTTTGCTGCCCGAAGAAATTAAAAACGAGTGGAAAGATGTCATTTTGTTGCCCGAAGAAATTAAAAACGAGTGGAAAGATAATGTTGGACATGATTCTGGTGCCCCTTGTCCTGGCGATGCAGAGTACGTGAGGCTAAGAAAATTGGCACCGACGAAGAGGAAGAAGGCAGGAAATGAAGAAGCCATTGGACGTGAAGGCTTGGCACCCAGGCTACGGAAGAAGGCTGCTAGCAATGAAGATGCATAGTAATGTGTTCAACTTGAACCTATATATGTAATTCTGTTAAATTCTGATCGCTCTGTGTGTGGCACGTTGCTGGGCGAAACAATCTACCCACGTTCTCTGAGTAAAATGTACCGCGACTTAGGGTTTGGAAACGCCCGAGTCAGTAGTTGAATCCGAAATTGTGATTGTGCCACTGCTATCTGAAAACAAGGATCCACCGGTTCCACGATTGCTGAGGGGCAGGAGGTCTCCAAATACGACAGAATGTAAGTAGCACATAACTAAATTATTTAAGCTGCCACACTCCACGAAGCAGCAACTTATTTCAGATGCTGCACAACGACGTGGCAACATCAACAGCAATGTTCTCACCGATAATGCCCAGATGAGGAGGAAATGGGTATCACTTTCTGGCCTAATCTTGAGCTCGTTTATCTCACCGCCTCTCTGCTCCTGCATCCCCTGCATCTGGCGAAGCTCCCGGATCTCCAGTAACCGGCTGTACGTGCTTCCACTGTATAAATTGTGGTTGTGTCATTTGCATGCGGTCCAATCCATGTAGATTACGATTAAATAAACCACAATTGTCAGAATACACTAGTAGAAAAGGTGTATTTGGTCCACGGTTACATTCCCAATTCGGGACAGAGATCTAAATCGAGGCAGAAATTGATCTAAATCACAAATTCTTCCACAAATTAATGCAGGGTCAGAGCAATTTTTTTCCTCCCTGAAATTCAGGACCAATAGTTCAGACCGCTAGGTCAACAAGTACAAATATTACAACTTAAAAAAGGCACGGAGCTTAAGCTAAATAGAAATAGTTATCACACATCTCCTTGATCTTCCTAATCTTGGCCCGATGCGCATCTTCCTGCGAGAGCAAGGATCGAATTGTCTGCTCCAAAAGAGTTCAAGGGGAGACACGTATGACGGTGTCATGTTTTAGGGATGGGTTGGTGAACCTGAGGCAGCAATGCACATAAATAATATAGGTTGTGATGTTGGTACTTTGGTTCTCCAACTCCATCTCTGAAACAAAATTTGAGGCCCTAGATTTATTCTCATACGGAACTACATATATGATCCTTGAATTGTTTCTAATCTTTTAATGATTGGTATGATGCATATGTATATGAATGGTTTTGATCATAAGTATTTTTAACATGCACCTGAAGATTAATTGTTTGGTTTTTTATTTATAATTACAATATTTAGGCTTGTTTTTGTACCTGACTATGTATATCCCTGAATAATGTTTTGTACGATTACATTTCAATTTCTTATTGTGGCCAATGATTCAAATTTGCCCCAAAAGAGAGGCAGACACATTGGTGTCGGATTTTTTCAGGGACGAGTTAGTGAACCTGGGGCGATGTATAACAACAATATAGGCTGTGCAATTATTACTTGGTTCACTCACGCCGTCCCTGAATAAACTTATGAGGCTGCAATCTTTATTCTATATTCATAGAACTATGATATTTGAATTATCTATTCCATGCATTCATAGTGTATAAGAATTACATTTTGGTTTGTCACCAAGGCCGATGATTGAAATTTGCCCCAAAAGAGTTCATGGGGAGACACGTATGATGGTGTCGTGTTTTAGGGATGGGTTGGTGAACCTGAGGCAGCAATGCACACAAACAATATAGGTTGTGTTGTTGGTACTTTGGTTCGCCAACTCCATCTCTGAAACAAATTATGAGGCCCTAGATTTATTCTCATACGGAACTACATATATGGTCCTTGAATTGTTTCTAATCTTTTAATGATTGGTATGATGCATATGTATATGAATGGTTTTGATCATAAGTATTTTTAACATGCACCTGAAGATTAATTGTTTGGTTTTTTATTTATAATTACAATATTTAGGCTTGTTTTTGTACCTGACTATCTATATCCTTGAATAATGTTTTGTACGATTACATTTCAATTTCTTATTATGGCCAATGATTCAAATTTGTCCCAAAAGAGAGGCAGACATATTGGTGTCAGATTTTTTCAGGGATGAGTTAGTGAACCTGGGGCGATGTCCAACAACATTACAGGTTGTGCAATTTTACTTGGTTCGCTGACTCCATCCCTGAAGAAACTTATGAGGCCGCAATCTGATGCAATTATTTGTCATTGTGTTGAGATGAAATGATATATGAACCGATCAAACTATTGCTGAGATGTTTTATCTTTGATATCCACGGATATATTGTCTTACATATACATGTTGTCAATTCTTGAGTTGTAATGCAATTCAATCATATGTACGAGTTCTAAGTTATGTTCTTAAAAATCAACAGGAGGATGATGATGAAGTGGACGATAGCAAGGTATCCAGGGACAACAAGAGACGCTATGTGCTGAGGCGATTACGGTGTGGGCTAATCCGTTTCCACCGTAGGGGGAGACTGTTTTGCCTATTCTGTGGCAGAGCAACCAACGTGGACCACAACAGCATGATCCAGCACACGGAGGGCGTTGGCAGAGGCAGAGGCAGAAGCCATAGGCCGATTATCTTAGCGCGGCACGCAGCCTACGGCAAATTCCTCTGGGAGTATGTCAGGACTAGCCTGTACCCCATCGACTAGGCTGTCGCTGCCTCCTGCTGATAAACCCCTGCCCTGCTAGGCGTCTCCGTGTCTCGGCCTCCTGCTGCAGCCCCTACTTTTATTTTGTTCTAGTTAATTATTACCTGTGTGTGGCATGTAAGACAATATATCTGTGGTGTCTCTGGTGAACCTTATATATTAATCTACTCCTTTATATAGAGTGCCTTAAAGTTTTTAGTGTTCAATTATATTTACTGATCATGCTCATGCACACTACAAAATATTTCTAGTGCTCGATTATATTATAATTGTCAAGAAATACATCAACAAGTTAAATTAGTCGAAATTTTGTATTGAAGTAACTAAATGTATCACACACATAATAAACTAGAAACTAAAATCTAGTTCAAACACATAATGTATCACCACCACTTGTTGTCGTCCTTGACTTGCTTCCCCTTCAGCCGCTTGATGTCGCCACCGTCCCAAGATCCCTGCTCGTCCTGAAACCGCTTTCTGTCCTCCTCGCGCTTCTTGTCCTGGGCTAGCTTGCAACCAGGGCATAGCTCTCTCGCGAAAAAACCCGCCTTAACCATCCCATCTTTCATGGTAATAAGCTTACTGTACAACTCGTACGCTATGTAGGCATCTCTGGCTGCATATTCGAGGCGCACCTAGCTCATCGGCTTCCACTCCCAGTAATCGTGATTGAGTCGCTTCAATTTCTTCAGTTTTTCATAGGATTTATCGATGATTTCCGCTGCCAGATCACCCATGCCATCCTTCGCTGGGTATGATTTGATCTTGTATAGATTTTGGATGTCGATATGGTGCGCCTCTAGGATTTTTATCAACGCACGAGAAAGCATAATTGTGTCATTTGTGATATCCATGCTAGTGAAAGTTATCCCTTTCCTACACAAGAACTCGACCAGAGTCGAACAACGCATCTCAGTTGGTTTACTCCTGCACTTAGATGGTTCTAGGGATGTAAGGGAACAAGGGATGCAGAAGTGGTGATCTCAAATTTAAATTTCCCATACCTGCAGAAGTGGTAAACGAGGACCTCCTCATGTATGGCGATTTGCACGACAGCGATCTCTTGTGGAGGATTTTTTCGCTTATTTACATGGGTGTACTCCAAGTCTAGCCCCACAAACTTATGCTTCTCTTTCTCAAGCAATTGCTCAAACCTAGCGAGAGTTGTCTCCACAGTCGCTTCATCATTTGTGTACACCACTGTCAAAGTCGTGGTGCCATGGGCAGGGACCAAGTGGGTCTCTGTTGTGCGTTTCCCATCGTCCATGCCTGCAAGGAAATGGGTGAAAGGAACTGCCTACAAGGAACTGCCTGCGAGAGGAAGAAGAAGATGAACCAACGGTTCCAGAACAGAGGAAGAAGAAGCGCCCAGGAAAAACTGCAGAGGAATGACTGAGGAAGAGGAATGACTGCAGAAGAAACATGGTGTAACTGCAACTTTCGGTTCGAGAACTCACCATGGTTACGTGGAGATCGTGACAGTGCTGCCGGTTCAACAAGTAGGGCCAGTTCCTACGAGAATATGAAACTAGCTGTGCATTTTTCTATGCGAGAAATTGAGAGAAGTCATTTATATTTTGTCTTTCATAATTAAACACAATGAAGTTGGTACAGCCCAAGAGATTTGAACAAAAGAGATTTGCTAGTTTAACATACAACAACACTTACAGGCCCAACATGGCAGAACTTGGAGAGCCCCAGAACTTGAGCTACCACATAGACCTCGGCAGAGGTGGCAGAATTGGTGCGGGTGCAACCACGGCGACGGCGAGCTCAGATTCTAGAGGAGGAAAACAGAAACGAGCATGGCCGACAAGGTGATAGATCTCACCGGGAACCAATTCTCGCCCCCGACCGTGCCATGGGTGCGTCCATGGTGAGGGCGATCTCCGACTCGGGATGGGGAGGAGAGCGGGGCCGAGCAGCTTCGTCACTTCCTAGCTCTGCTCCATGGCCGCGACCATAGATTGCCGCTCCGGGGAAGAAGACGCGTAATGGATGCAGGCGCCAACGATGCAAGCCTACAGGGAGGAGAGCTGGGCCGAGCAGGTTCGTCCATGTCCCAGCTCCGCGCCATGGCTGCGATGCCCCACAGATTGCCGCTCCGGGGAAGAAGAAGACGTGTAATGGATGCAGGCGCTAATGCTGCAAGCCTAATTGACACCTAAGTGACGGGAGCGACAGGAGCGACATAACGGCGAGAACTGACAAGAGGGGCCCAACTTGACGGCCGTTAGCCTGATTTTTTGTATTAAAATGTAAAGTTGAATTCGTGCCAATAAAGACCCTCTGAGTATTTGGCACACCAACTGTAGTCATCGCGGATGATTTCAGGGAACTCGGGTACCGCGTTGCCTAGACACCCCAACTTTCGGGCCGCAAAATGATATTCTCGTTGATATGGCCTTAACCTTGGTCGTTCGGATTGAAATCCAAGAATTTTCATACTTGTTGACAACTAAGCTTAAATTTGTGAAATTTCACAACTTACACTTTTTGGTTAGAATTTTACACAGATGGTGGGGGTACATTTACACCTAGGACCTAAAAAAGGTAAAATTACACTGAGGTCCATGCATTTAGCATAAAGGACCATAAAATTTAGCAAACAAAATAGTCGGGTTCGGCTCCTCGAGAGAGCAGATGATCGGGCCCTACTCTTCATACTACTTCCTCTTCGATTTACAAGAAAGATTTATTATGGAGGGAACTAGGAGCAGAGTAGTACTATTCTAAAGGGAACTGGAGTAGAGGAACATGCATCCGTTTTCATTTTATTCAACCTCGCATATACGCTCTATCCCCACTTCTACGTCAAGCACCGCCATTCTTCTCCTCCACAATGGCACTTTCCGATCTTGTTCACCGCACAGTATGAGAGTTTTTGTTCTTCTCCCTGTCCTGCCTGCCGCCATCGATCTTCCCTCTAGAAAACCAAATCAAGCCACTGTCCCAACTTCCATCTGCTCCCTTGCGATGGCAGGACCGAGCAAGGACAGTGATGATTCTGAGCTGTTCCAGCATGTTTTTACCGAAGGCCCGCTTGAAGAACTTATAACTAGATGCCACGTCATCACCGTCGCGAGCCTTGCCGGTTCGTCTAAACATCTTCTTGACTCGGCAAAATATAGTGCAACTTTACATGCTTCTCAGCCGTTTGGCCTCCCTTGTGTTCTTCATTCTCACCCGACTAAGAATCCATGGGAATGCAATGAGTACTTCTAGGGCAAGGGCACGACATACAAGCTGACGCTGCTGGACAGGTTCTCCTCCGACGCTATGTTCCTGAATTGTATGGGTAAGCAGTGGGTAGGTGCCAATGGATATTCGATTGCCACTGTTGGGTCTGAGTGCAAGTGGGACCTTGTCAATGTGTACACTCATCAACGTGTTCCTCTCCCACAAGTCAATGAGTGTGTACCCACCAACGATCTGTTTACATTCATGCATAATGATCGCCCTATTCTCCTCCGGAAGATTGCTATTTGCCGAGCTCCCACAGCTGCGGCTGATTATTTAGATTTCTCTCTTGTTGCTATCTTTGACTACTCAATTGCTAACCTTGATGGCGATGAGTATGCATGGACAGTTCTTGAGAACCATTTCCAGTGTTATTTCAGATACAGCGATGCACTCATCCACAAGGGTCTGGTGTTTATAGCCACTGAGAGTGGCAGTGTTTATGTTTGGAATCATCTGTATTTTGGTAAGTTTGATCCATTCATGTTTTAAACACTAGCTTCAGTTTTAATGGATGTAAACTAGTGTTGGCTGGTTTGGCCATCATTTATTTTTGTAGGTCCTATTCTTCTCCCGTCACCACCTGTCGCGCATCTCGAGGAGGGAAACCTTGATGCCATAGATGATGACAAGCACGAACCTGGTTTATGGTTCTTAGCAATATCTGTAGATGAATCTCGCCTTCTTCTTATCCATACCGTGGGCGTTACTGATGAGGAGTTTTATGGTGGTACTTATTATGGTCATGGCAATCCTGTTGCTGATCATAGTGTTGATCGCTGCGGTCGCACTTGTGGCACCTATGCTACTGGGTTTGGCTGCAAGGTGTACTCAAAGGACACTGCTTACTTGTATCCACCTAAGCCATGGATAGAGATTGCTAACCTGGGAGTAAATTCCCTTTTCCTTGGATTTAACAATCCGATTAATATTGAGGTAGGCAGTGCAGATGTTGCCCCAGGATATCTGACGAGAAGCAACTGTGTCTACACCTCCCACCATGCAATAGGACTTGGATATACGCCGTTTCCTGAAATATGCTGCTTCGGTCTAAATACGGAAGAAGCAGTTGTTGGTTTTTCAACCAACGTTGCATGGAAATCTCCGGAGACTCCATTATGGTTCATCCCGAGCATTGCGAATGCCCATGATTGGAACCAAACTACCGTAAGTAATTGTAATACTATGTAATAGGATAGCTCAGTTTAGATCAAGTGTAGTTGATGGTCTTGCTTTTCTTTTGTAACTTGGCCTTGTCATAAACTCATAATCTAGACAAGGCTTTGGGCATTTGAGTTGCCTATGGAGCTCACACATAGGCATTAATGCGAGAAGGAGGCATGCACACAAAAGCAGACTTGATCGTCGGTTTTGTTTCTTCCAATGACAAGTGTTCGGAGTAAAGGGCAAACTAAATCTGTCACTTTGAAATGCTGTTGAATATGTCCAAGTGACGCTGAATGTGAACTGTGAATCTGTCATTTTTTCTTTCTTATTATGTACTGCTGCATCTTTCAAATGCTACTGAACCTATCAAAAGTTTTGTTCGGTACTTGTTCAGATCGACCGGTCGAGTGCAGAATATGGTCTCGCTTTCCCTTTGAATCATTCCTTGCTACATCTATTGAATTTCAATGTCCGCATTGCTGAATCTGTCAATTCTTTTGGTCACTGTCTATGTACTGCCACAATCTGTCAAGTGCTGCTGAATATGAACCGGGAATCTATCTGATATTTTTACGGTCTATTCTATAGTGCTGAATCTTGCAAATTCTACTGAATCTATCAAATATTTTATGGTTACTATTAGTACAATATTTTGTAGGACGAACTGTGATGTACTGGTACTTGGTTAGATGAAGTGCATCAGATTGTCTTGCTTTTCTTTTGAAACTTAGCATTGTTACAATTATCTGGATGAGTCTTGGGCATTTTGGGTTGCTATGGGCGGTCATAGAGGCATTGACATAAGGAGGAGGTACTCACACAGAAGCAGACTTGATCGTCAGTTTTGCTTGCTCCAATGATTGAGTCTATTCGGAGAACAGGCCAAACTGATCGTGGGCCAAGTTTTTTTTAGCTAGAACAAGAATTGATTCTCTCTGTACTGCTATTGAATTTCAAGCAGGAAAGCTGTTGAATCTCTCATTCGGCCCCTCTTTAGCCCAGAACATTTTAAATCAGTCTTTTCGGGGTCAGGTACTGCTGACCACAGGCCAGCAGAAATTTTAGAAAGGAGCCCATGGAGCATAGCCGAGAACATATCAGTTCGGCCTTTTATGGGTCAGCGGACTGCTGAGCACAGGCTAGTGAAATTTGAGAATGAAGCCCATGGAGCATAGCCTATGAAATATAACCCACGTAGAGCAATATCCAAACTCTTTTTAATTTGGCCTTTTGGGCATTGCCTCCCGCCTCTCATAATAAAAAACTCCGCCTACCCATGTTTTTAAGAAAATACCCCATTATGTGGCATTTTATAAATTGACATGCTAGGAGCGCTGCCCTATTATATTTTAAAAGAGATAAACATAGACACACAAAATATTTTAAGAAGACTAATACAGAAGTTGTAGTACTAATAAAAGTTTAATGATATTTTTTCTATAAATATCTTTGTTGTATTTGGCACTCAGTTTACGTTTATTTGATTTGAAGGTCTTTTGTTCGAATCGCCTTTGTGTGTGTATCTTGGGTTTACATTTTTTTCTTCTAGCAATATCGCATTACGGAGAGGCTGACATCACGGACCCACCAGCATGCAACATCCCGGGAGTTTGTTTTGAGGGTGGGTTCGAAACAAAGTTTAAATACTTGTACAGAGAGGCTCGCATCGGGGACCCACCAGATAGAACATACAAGGCTGCATCGGGGACCCTTAAGCCAGAACATGCCAGAGAGGCTGACATAAGGGCCCCCGCAGTAAGACCATACACGGCTGCCACGGTGAAAACAGCGGATGGGGCCAAAAAAAAAGTCCATCACACACACGTTGCGCTTAGAGAGAAGCTGACATGTCGGACCTAGCAGGCCCAAGCATAGCCCATGAAATTAGCCTATTAGCCCCAAGCATAGCCCAATACTACCTTTTAGTTCGACCTTTTCGTGGTCTTGTGGCCATCGTCCGTAGCCCATTCAATTTAGGAGTGAGCCCATAGAATATAAGCCATGACGAATAGGGCATCCGCCCCAAATTAGCCCAAAATATTTTTAATTCGGCCTTTCTGAGCATTTTTTGTACTCTGAGGTTGACATCTGGGACCCAAAAAAACAGTCCAACATACACACGTTTCTTTCAAATAGAGACTGTCAGCTGGGACCCAGCATAGACACGTTTCCTCCACAGAGGTGGTTGACATCTGGGACCCAGCAAGTTTCCAAGGTCAAAACAGCGAACATGGCCAAAAAAAAGTACATCATACGCATGTTTCATTTACAGAGAGGTTGATATGTGGGACCCAGCAGCGCTACCTTATACAGATGCTGCATCGAGCAACATAGCCAGTTCGAAACAGGGAGGCGCGAGCGAGAAAAAAGTTCAGCATCTACACGTTTCTTTTAATGAGAGGCTGAAATGAGGGACCCAACAGCGTGAGCAAATGGCAGATTCGTCGAGCAACGCTATCTAGTTCGGAACAGGGTAGCGCTAGAGAAGAAAAAAATTCCATCATACCCACGATTCTTCTAATGTGAGGCTGACATAAGGGACCCACAAGCCTGAATAAACGGTTGATGCAGCGACCAAAGCTATCAAGTTCGGAACATGAAGGCACGACAGAGGGTAAAAAATCCATCATACACATGTTTCTTGTAATGAGAGGATGACATGTGGGGCTCAGGAGGTTGTTTAAACGGTAGATGCGTCGAGCAGTGCTATCAACTCGGAACGGGGTAGCGCGAGCCAAGGAAAAAATTCATCATACACACGTTTCTTCTAATGAGAGGATGACATGTGGGGCTCAGGAGGTTGGTTAAACGGTAGATGCGTCGAGCAATGCTATCAACACGGAACAAGGTAGTGCCAGCAAAGGAAAAAATTCCATCATACACATGTTTCTTCTAATGAGAGGATGACATGTGGGGCCCAGCATCGTGATTAAATGGTAGATGCATCGAACAGCGCTATCAACTTCGGAACAGGGTAGCGCGATCCAAGAAAAAAATCCATCATACACACGTTTATTCTAATGAGAGGATGACATGTGGGGCTCAGGAGGTTGGTTAAAATGTAGATGCATCGAGCAGCGTTATCAACTCGAAACGGGGTAGCGCCAGCGAAGGAAAAAATTCCATCATACACACTTTTTTCTAATGAGAGGATGACATGTGGGGCTCAGGAGGTTGGTTAAACTATATGCATCGAGCAGCGTTATCAACTCGGAACGGGGTAGCGCCAGCGAAGGAAAAAATTCCATCATACACACTTTTTTCTAATGAGAGGATGACATGTGGGGCCCAGCATCGTGATTAAACGGTAGATGCATCGAACATCTCTATCAACTTTGGAACAGGGTAGCGCGAGTGAAGGAAAAAATTCCATCATGCACACGATCCTCCTAATGAGAGGCTGACATGTGGGACCTAGCATCCTGACTAAATGGTAGATGCATCGAGCAACATTTTCGAGTTTAAATCAGGGAGGCGCGACCGAAAACTATGGTCTGCTACGTCCGGGACCCACACGCCTCAAAACACTTCGGCGAGTCAACATCACGCGAGGAAACGAAAATCTTGCTTCTGCCAAGCACCAGCCTAGCATCCTCCACGTTTTTAGCAGATCCGTCATAGTAGAGGGCCGCGAAACCAGAAAAAAAAAGTTTTCCATTGGCCACGGCCGAGGCGAGAATTCCTTCGCAGAAGACGCGCCTTCTACGACAACCGTCGGGCCAATTCGTTGTGAAAGGAAACTTTTCTTATAGTGTATGAAGAACAAACAGTCCATTCGTTGTTGGAAGTGCGCGGTTAATGCGCCTGCAACTAAAGACTGTAAGGCAGTTCATTACTGTTATATTTGTGATAATTCTCCTTATCCCACCCTGAGATTCCCTGTTCTTAAGAAACCGCGCCCTAGTCCTTATATGGCTGGTATTGGCAATGAGCTGACTTTGTTCTCTCATACTCCTGATAGTGTGGTGCGTGATCATCTGGGGATTAGTAAACTCCAATAGCTCTTGTGCATGTTTCTAGACAGATGGTTTCTCCAGATATTGTTTAGCGACAGATTGCCAGAAGATGCCCTGTGCATGATCAGTGGAAGTGGGAGGCTATGCCCTATGGAGAAACTGCCTTCTTAGTGAGCTTCCCATCTTTTGAGGACCTGGACAGGGTATAGGTGCCTTAGAGCACCTCTCAGCTTACTTTCTCTGTTTATCATACACAGGAGGTGTCGCACAAGTTTGAGCTCAAGCAGGTTTTGAAGGAGTTATGCCCTAGAGGCCAATAATAAAGTGTATTATTTGATATATCTCCTATATGTTCATAATACGTTTCATGGTGTGTTATAACTATGTTAATGCGAAACGTTAATACACGTGTGGTATGTAAACAAACCGTGTCTCTAGTTACCTCTAGCGAACTAGTTCATTGGTCATGAGGATGGTCTAGGTTTCAAGATCATGGGCATTTATGCCAATTAACAATGGGGTCATGTTATTGGTTGAATAACATGATAGACAAACATCCGACTGTTATATCTTAAATGAGATCTAGTTACAAATTTCACCATTGATGATAAAACATAGAGAACCTCTCAACCTGATCCTTTGACTGTAAGGTAATGCAAATCACCATTCCGGAAGAAGCTTAGATGGTTATCAATAATCATCTCATAACAGGGTGATCAAAAAGGTGTCACTCAGGTTTTCCGAAGGGATGCGTAGAGGAGTACATATCCAGACTAGGATTTGTCTAGTCCATGTAACGGACAGATACATGTGGCCATCTCGGTGATGTTGCATTAATGAAGCTTGCAAGCATGTGACTTGGTCACGGAATGCAATGACACAAGACCGAGTAAACAAGTTCATTGGTAACGAGACCGAACTAAGGTATGGGGATACCGAAGATCAAGTCTCGAATGAATTAGGTATCATATGACAAAGGGAACAGGGAATGACTATCTCACAATTCGGGCGATTGTATTCGTGAAACACACGGGGGTCACATGGCCATTGATGGCTCGTGTATTAACAAGCTCGTTGGGGAACCCCAAGAGGAAGGTATGATGAGCACAACAGCAAGTTTCCCTCAGTTATGAAACCAAGGTTTAATCGAACCAGTAGGAGCAAGGAAACACCCCAAAGGTGTTGCTAGCTGAGCCTTGGAAGGGCACACTGCCGGTGCTAGTATCAACGTGGAGACCTGCACAACACAACCACAGAACTTTGTCCCCAACTTGCGATGAGGTTGTCAATCTCACCGGTTTTGCTAAAAACAAAGGATTAAATGTATCGAATGGAACGAAGTAAAAGTTTGTAGAAAGTAAACACAAAGCAGTAAACAGTTTATAGATTGTATGTAAAAGAAAGGACCGGGATCCATAGTTCACTAGAGGTGGCTCTCCTTAAGATAGATAACATGCTGGGTGAACAAATTACAGTGAGGCAATTGACAAACATCGAGAAAGCAATACATGCATATACTAATCATCTTGACTCCTTTGGAACTTGATTGGGCATTACAACATTATACATAGACCGCCATCCAACTGCATCTATGACTAATAATCCACCTTCAGGTTATCATCCGAACTGAAGGGAATATGCCCGAGAGGCAATAATAAAGTGGTTATTATCTTATTCCATGTTTATGATAAATGTTTATTTTGCATGCTATAATTGTATTGATCAGAAACATCAATACATGTGTGTTTAATAAACAAAAAGGGTTCCTAGTTATGCCTCTCTTATAGACTAGCTTGTTGATTAACAAGATGATCAAGGTTTCCTGATCATAGACATTGGATGTTGTTAATAACAAGGTCACAACATTAGTTGAATGATGTGATGAACATTCATCCGAAGTATAGCATACGATCAAAGTCATTATGTTTATATTGCTATAACATCATACGAAGTAACCTTTATCCTTAGACCATGAGATCATGTTAATTGCTAACACCGGAAGAGTATCTTGATAACATCAAACGTCACACCGTAACAGGGTGACTATAAAGATGGGTTCAGTGCTACGGAAGTGTTATGTTGAGGCTCATGGATCAAGAGTGGAATTTGTCAATCCCGATGACGGATAGATATACTCTGGGCCCTCTCGGTGATATCACATTAAGATAGCTTGCAAGCAAGTGATGTGATCACTAGAATGTTATATCACGGCAACGAGAAAAGAGTACATGTCGGTAACGAGATCAAACTAGGTATGGAGATACCGATGATCGAATCTCGGACAGGTAATATATCGCGAGACAAAGGGATTTAGTTACAAGCGTTAAAGGTTCTCACGATCACAGAAGTCATCGTTGAATGTGTAGGAGTCAGTATGGATCTCCAGGTCCCGCTTCTGATTATTGATCTGAGAGGGGTCTCGATCATGTCTGCATTATTCGCGAACTGTAGGGTGACACACTTAAGGGATACCGACACCATTTGGAGCAAATATGTTTCAGATAAAGATTTAAGAAAGCGCTGGAATTATTTCAATAGACACTGAAACTATTTCGGGTGAAATTGCTGAAATTGGTTCTACATGTAATATTGAAATGTTGTAGGGGGTTTTATGTGAATGTTTGTTAATTAAAGTAATTAACAAAATTCTGAATAAAAATAATAAAAGAGTTTTATTAAATGAGAGAGCATTAAATTTGGAGAAATTTAATGCATTTAAAGTGGAGACTTTAAAAGAGAATGTGAAGGGGCATTTTAATGTGGAGGGGGTACCACCACATAAATGGGGGAGGTGAGGAGTCACCCCCCCATGCGCCGGCCATGGAGAGAGGGGCACCTCCCCTCCTCCTATAAAAGGCCCCCCTCACTCCCCTTGTTCCACACACCTCCTTGTGAAGGATCTCTCTCCCCCTCTAGTATTATTCCCCATGGTCTCGGATTAGCGAGATACATGTTCCCGGTGGCTTTATCTGGAAAGGAGTTGCTGCTTCCGCTGCTTTGCTGGAGCGAGGGGTGGAGGTTGTCGGGGTACCGGACGTGTGTGCGATAAAGGATGCACCGCTGCTTTGCGGTGCTGGACTTGGTGGTGCTGGAGCTGGATCTGAAGGACATGCTGGAGCCGGACCTGCTCGGACTTCCTCACGATCTTGAGATCGGCAAGTGTACGACTACATCAACCACGAGTTCCTACTCGTTAACAAAACTCGTTGTCTTGGAGGGTAAGTTCTCGATGGATGTATGTCCACCCGTTGCTTTGTACCTAGTAGATAGATCTTGGCGTGTAGTTCTCATCATAGGAAAATTTTTGTTTTCTATGCTGCGGACCCAACACGAACCCCCTCCAGTATTAAGTTGCAAGCAACAGATTATTGCTTTACGAATTGCGTGTAAAGTAAACAATACGATTGTTCTATGAACAAAGGATTGTTGTTTTCTCCCTAGTAGAAACAGCACATCTAGTACCTTAGAGATTTCTGTCACTCCCCCAGATTACCAGATGCATGAACCCACTATCGAGCATAAATACTAACTCTTGGAGTTGCTAGCATCTACTTGGCTAAGATAGCTACTAACAACGGAAAGCATGCAAGATCACAAATAGCAAAGACATGATAGAATCAATAATCAATCTGAAATAGCATCTCAATATCCATCGGATCCCCGCAAACACAACATGCAGAATTACAAATAGATGATCTTGATCATGAACGGAGCTCACAAGATCTAGACATGAAAGCACAAAGGAGGAGAACCAGCTATCTAGCTACTACATGGATCCGTAGTCCAGAGATGAACTACTCACGCATCACACCGGAGGCTTGCATGGTGATGAAGAAGGCCTCCAGGGTGAATTCCCCTCTCCGGCAGGGTGCCGGGAAGAGCTTCAGATCCCTCCCGATCTAGGGATGGAGATGACGACAGCTACAGACTCTTTCGTGGATTTTTGATCAGGTACTTAGGGTTTTTGTCCCGAGGGTAATATATAGGCGGAAGGAGAGGCCGAGGGGGTGCTGGGGTCGGCCAGACCACCCCCTGGCACGGGCCATGCCTGGCCGCATGGCCAGGTGGTGTGGCTGGCCCCCAGCCCTTCTCCGTCTCGTATTCTGGCATCTGATGACTTCCGGAAAAATAGGCACTTTGGCTTTTGTCCCATCCAATTCTGAGAATATTCGTTTTCTGACTTTCCTGGAACCAAAAACGGCAGAAAACAGGCAGCTGGCACTGTGGCTCTTGTTAATAGGTTAGTCCAAGAAATCATATGAAAAGTACCCCAAAGTGTGGACAAAACACAAGAAAGTGGATAAAACCAAGCATGGAACATCAAAAATTATAGATACATTTGCAATGTATCAGCCATCCAGGTCCCTCTGTTGATCATTGATGTGAGAGTAGTCTCGATCATGTCCGGAGTGTTTCCGAACCGAAGGATGTCACGCTTAAGGGTAGGGACGCTTAGGGTAGATGAGGTATTGTAGGAGAAATAGAGAAAGAGAAACCGGAATAGTTCCGAGTAACATCCGATGGAGATCAGAAGGGGTCCAGAAGATGTTCTAGAGTGAAGGAATAATACAATATGTGTATCTGAATATTAATTGGAGAATTAATATTAAATATATTTTTTTATTTTATTATTAAAGGCATCATAATGCTAATGGGCCTCACCCGAAGGGAGGCCCAATAGGGCATGGCGCCTAGGGAGAGGGGGCCAGCCGGCCTAGGCTTAGTGGGCCGCCCCAATGGGGCCCACCTAGGGCCGGCGGCTACCCCTAGGTGGCCGGCGGGTGTGGGGATTAGTCCCACACCGCCTAGCCCTAAGGTGGTGTGCCCCTCCTCCCACTATATATAGGGGTCTCCCCTCCCCCTTTGGAATTACTCCATTCCCTCTCATTCTCGGGAGTACCTCATGGGTGAGTTCTCCACCTTCACATCACCGTCGTGTGATCTGTGATCCGGCATCTACTTCTTCCGCTGCTCGGCTGGATCGGAGTCTGGTTGACGTCTCCTACACCGGACGTGTGACGAACTTCAGAGGCACCACACTTGGGGTGATGCTCGTCTTCATCAATATACGCCTTCCTGCGTAAGGCGTGCCTCGGTCTTCAAAGGTATGAATACCGTATCCCTTCTCCGTTACTTATGTCTACATAGTATAGATCCTGGTATTAGTGTTCGAGTAGATAGAATTATTTTTTTCTGCTACGGAACCCTACAGGTTTGGCTACATGTCGAGGGGGTTCCTCAATATTTGCAATCTTTCTGGGGTTTGTGGGCTGTTGGAGGAATCATGGGGAATACTTTGGATGTTGACTTGTTCAGTTTGCAGAGGCGCGGAGTCATTCGGATTCTTGTTGCAATGACTGACACCACGGTTTTCTTGAAGCTGAGTGACTCTTTGGGCCATTATATCCTGTCAGATGCCATGGTTAAGCTTAAGGCATACGAGTTTCATTTATAGTTGGAGCCTGATGGATATGTTCCGGACCCAGAGTTTGTACCTTTCTTGTGGAGGAAGAGGGAAGATGACCCTGATGATGATGCCAATGGGAAGCCCTCTCATGATGTTATGAATATGTCTGATTTGACCAGTGGTTTGCAGGATGTTAGGGCTGGTTCCTCTTCGACCTTGCCTAGACAGGGGGGCTCGGCGCCGCCGTTTACCATACAGAGGGCACAGCTGGACACTCCACTTGTTGCTGCGCCCGTTGCCGCAGTCAGGACAGGATTATGTGCATATGATTGCGGTCACCCCGTTTAATGCTCATCCCTCTACACCGCGTGGAAAGGAACTTCTGGAGACACTTCCGGTGGGCTCTCCTCTTCGTGGTGACACACCTGCTGTGGTTTCGCCTCGTATCTCTCCTTCACAACTTCAGGATGCTTTGCGGGCGGCAAGTGATTCTGCTGTTGTGGCTCGGACCTCCCCACTTTTGATGTCTCCAATGCGTTGCAGGCCTAACGTGATGGGTCACTATATTCCACGGCGGGTGGAACCGGTGCTGGAACCGGTGCTTCAAGAGGTCGTCCATGGGTCTCGAGGGCATGGAGACTGGCCCAGGAGGGGTTGGTCGACCACATTGCTGCTGGGTCAGCCCTTGAGGGCCCTCAGCGACCTGGCCTTTCCTAGAGTGGTTCGGCCTCACCGACCCTAGCCCAGGGGCCGCATCCTAGCTCCTCGTCGACCCAGGTAGGTGGCTTCGGGTTGCTTGGGGAGCTAGGCTCTTCGACGGCCCATGATGTGCTGCTGCATGGCAAGACACCTGGTGGGCTGGTGTCCGATGGTGATGGTCTGGCAGCCCAGGAGGGGTAGCCAGGCCATGCTGACGGACCAGCCATGGTGGGGATCCGCTCGGGGGACGGTCTGGCCCTAGTGGGGTCGGGCCCATCTCTTGGGGATGGCGGGAAGTAATTGTTGGTCGAGACTACGGCACACAGGAGTTCTCATCATGGAGTTGACGCCTTTGGGGCATCATCTATGGACGGACTCAATGGTCAAGGCCATGCAAAGGAAGGCGGAGAAGAACCTCGACTCGCAGGGTACATTGAAATCTTCAAAATCCTTCCTTTCTTTTTCCAACACATCTATTGCTGATAAGCTGGCTAATGTTGGTGTAAGTATGGTTAGATTTGTAAAGGAAATTACTTTATCTAGTTCTATGTTGAGGCATATGGAGATTGACCGTTTAATGGTTACTCCTAAGGCTTCTGTTGTTTCTGATTCTTCACTGATGGAGGAGGAGGAGTTGCATGCCATAGTAGATGGTCAACTCCTATCTCACTTAGTTGGTGAAGTATCAGAGGTGGGCTTCGCTGAGACTGAGCTAGGTTTATTGTTTGAGCTTACAGCTTCTGGTCGGAAATTGAAGAGCCACAAATCTCGTAAGAGGTCTCGTGTATCCAAATCTCCTATTATTTCTCAATGAATGGCATGTTTTCAAATAGCAGAGGTCTTCGTGACTTGGCTAAATATTTGTTCTTTGCCGTTTGTGTGAGAGATCATAATTTGGATTCTTTGGGTATTTCTGAGACTGGTAGACGTGATTTCTCACGAGCTCAACTCAATTGCCTTTCTG
This sequence comes from Avena sativa, assembly GCA_916181665.1. Lineage (NCBI taxonomy): Eukaryota > Viridiplantae > Streptophyta > Magnoliopsida > Poales > Poaceae > Avena > Avena sativa. The sequence continues at coordinate 447,296,891 of OV702295.1, read as the reverse complement.
ATGGAGTAGACTTTACGTGGGTATCATGTCTGCCGCGTGGTCGATCTGGGGGGATCATGTTAGGCGTCAGAGATGAGACTATGGAAGTCTTAGCTAGTTCGGTTGGAGATTTTTTTTATTAAACTCCATATCCATAACAAGGCTGATGATTTCATATGGTCTCTAGTCGTTGTCTACGGGGATGCCTAGGAGGTTTATAAGGCTGACTTTTTACGTGAGTTGGTTAATCTAGCTAAGGACAATCTGTATCCTATTCTTATAGGCGGAGATTTTAACTTGCTGAGATTCCCTCATAAGAAAAGTTAGGGCCGTTTCGACGAACATTGGCCTTTCATGTTCAATGATATCATAGAAAGCCTGGACTTACGGGAGGTTACAATTTTAGGAAGACATTTCACATAGGCTAATAGTCTTCCGGAGCTTACATATGCAAAACTAGATAGAGTGCTTATGGATACCGAATGGGAAGAAAAATTTCCTATGATAACTGTTCGTGCTCTTGAACGTACTGGCGCTTTGTCGGATCATGTTCCAATATTATTAACTGTTGGAACACCACCACGTAAATCCAAGCCTAGTTTCAAATTTGAACTTGGATGGCTGGATCATGATGGTTTCCATGACTTGGTGAAGGCTATTTGGGAGAAATCAGTTAGTGGTCAAACGCCTATACAGCGATGGAACAACAAAATGCATGTCTTACGAAAATTCCTTCGTGGTTGGGCCAAACACACTGCTGGAATCCTTAAAAAGGAGAAAATACGCCTTTCATCTATTATCAACGATTTAGAGGCTTCTACGGAAGTCAGGCTTTTATCTGCCCAAGAGATTGAGCTTACAAACCAATCAAATGTAGAAATTGCTAGACTACTTTGCGAGGAGGAACTCAAATGGTATCAACGCTCTAAAGTGAAATTCATTCTTGAAGGAGATGCGAATACAAGATACTTCCATGTTGTGGCCAATGGGAAGCATAAGAAGAAACTTATTCACTCTCTAATTCAGGATGAAGGTATGATTGAGGGTCAGGAGCAACTAAAATCATGTATTACTAGTTATTATAAATCTTTGTTTGGGGCACCGCCAGAAATTCTCGCTGGATGAAGTCCCAAACTGCGGATATTCCGCAGGTTACTGTTCAAGAAAACAACTTTCTAACTGCTCCTTATATGGAGGATGAGGTCAAGAAAACCGTTTTTCAAATGGAACATAACAAGGCACCTAGGCCTGATGGCTTTCCAGCGGAATTTTATCAAAAGTTCTGGGAAGTTATCAAGGAGGACCTGATGCAATTGTTTGAGTTCTTGCATGCCGGTCAGTAAGACCTTTTTAGACTCAATTTTGGCAATATAATTTTACTTCCTGAGGTTAATAATGCAGAATGAATACAACAGTATCGTACAATCTTCCTTCTTAACGTTAGTTTTAACATCTTCACAAAAGTTGCTATGATTAGACTAAATTCGGTAGTTGATCATGTTGTAAGCCCATCTCAAACTATTTTCATGAAAGGAAGAAACATCCTGGATGGTGTAGTAATCCTGCATGAAACAATCCATGAACTACACTCAAAGAAATTGAATGGTGTATTGTTCAAGATTGACTTTAAGAAGGCTTATGACAAAGTTAATTGGTCTTTCCTTCAGCAAACACTACGTATGAAAGGTTTTTCGAAGGAGTGGTGTGCGCTCATACAGTATTTTGTGGTTGGTGGTAGTGTTGCCATCAATGGCAACAATGACACCGGCAAATACTTCCAGACCAAAAAAGGACTAAGACATGGGGATCCATTATCTCCTATACTATTTAACATAGTGGCTGATATGTTGTCTATCCTTACTGAGAGAGCCAAGGCTGATGGTCAAATTGAAGGATTAGTTCCTCATCTGGTTGATGGTGGTCTCTCCATTCTTCAATAAGCTGATGATATAATCTTATTTATAAAACACGACCTGGAGAAAGCTAATAATCTGAAACTAATATTATCAGTATTTAAGCAACTCTTTGGATTGAAAATTAACTTTCATAAGAGTGATTTTTATTGTTTTGGAGAGGCTCAAAATGAGGCCCACCTATGTGCTCAACTTTTCAGCTGTGGTCAGGGCAATTTCCAATCAACTATCTGGGAATATCGATCCACTATCGGCGTCTCACGATTGGTGAATGGAAACTTGTTGAGGAAAGACTCCAAAAACGTCTTAATAGTTGGAAAGTTAAATTTCTATCCCTTGGAGAAAGACTTGTACTCATAAATTCAGTACGTACCAACATGGTATTGTATATGATCTCGTTTTTCCAACTACCGAAAGGTGTCTTGAAGAAATTGGATTACTTCTTATCAAGATTCTTTTGGCAAGGGGGTAGTGAAAACAAGAAATATCGACTGACTAGATAGAATGTGGTTTGCTGACCAAAAGAATACGGTGGACTAGGCATACATGATTTTCAAGTCAAAAACACTGCGCTTCTTGGTAAATGGCTTTTCAAACTACTATCAGAAGATGGTGTCTGGCAAAACATTCTATGGAGGAAATATGTTGGCTCCAAAGCTGTGTCTTAAGTGGTTTGGAAACCCGGTGATTCACATTTTGAACTAATGGCGTCCAAAAAAACATTTCTTCCATTTTGGTGTTTTTAATATTAAGGATGGATCACAGATTAGGTTCTGGGAAGATAAATGGCTTTGCCAAACTTCTCTTCGCGAACAATATCCAGCTCTATATTCGATTGTTAGGCACAAAGAAGATACACTTTCCACAGTAATGGGATCTGATCCTCCTAATGTGTCTTTCAGACGAAGTCTCACAGGTCCTAGACTCATATCGTGAAACAATCTTTTATTACGATTATCCACGATACAACTGTCGGAGGGGATGGATGAGTTCAAATGGAAACTACTGGAGAGTGGTAAGTTTTCTGTTGACTCATTGTACAGAGCGTTGATCCAACCTGATATTTTAGTTGATGATAATTCTAAAATTTGGAAGATGAAAATACCCCTTAAAACAAAGATTTTCGCTCGGTATCTTCGTAAAGGTGTCATTCTTACAAAGGACAATCTTGTTAAGTGGAATTGGCATGTAAGTACAAAATGCATTTTTGTCATCATAATGAGACAATCCTGCATTTATTCTTCCAGTGTAAATTTTTTTGTACTGTATGGTGAATCATCCAAGTAGCCTCTGGTTTATCTCCTCCATACTCGGTAGTCAATGTATTTTGTAACTGGTTGCACGGGATACATGATAAATACGGGACTTTGTTTAGGGTGGGAGCGGTTGCCATTATTTGGTCGCTTTGGCTATGTAGAAATGACAAGATTTTTAATAACATTATGTCTTCTTCTATACAGGTGATCTATCGTGCCACGGCTATCCTCCAATTATGGGCTACTCTTCAACGTATGGAGTTTCGTGATTTGTTTGTGGAGGGATGTACGCGATTGGAGGACACAACGAGGGATATTTTCTCCCGACATGGATGGTAGCATGATCTGCGGATAGATTTGCCATAGCTCGAGGCGTATCCTCATATGTTTATTACTATTTTTATAACGCTGGTACTTTTGCTTTGGTCACTTTGTGTGTGGTTGATCGGCTGTGTGGTGCATCGTAGCTATGCAGAACCGGGTGCAAACATTATTCAAAATAATAAAGTGCTCATTTCCAAAAAAAAACATTGCTTGGTATATTCGTGTCTCAGAAAATAGTTGCAGAACTATCGTTTCTTCTGTTTTTGTGCAGTATATATTTGAGAAGTAGGGCTGAGTTTCAGTAGCTTATCACACGAAAGAATACATTTGCTGAAACTGGTAGCTTGGAGTGGCTTCTTCACAGAGTAATGGCACTTTGTCTCTGATGGTATGTTTCTCATGTATGAATCACACGATGATATTTTTTATGGACCATACAATGATAATTATCATGAATTTAATTTTTTTCAAGGCCCTGGTAGCAGTGACGATGACTGGGTAGTTTCCATCTCTTTTTAGGAGTGTGAATAGTATATGTACTTATAATGTGGTTCTGCTTCAATCCTCTTTACATTTTAGTGTAGCAGGGATCCCTTACTAACTAATGCTCTTATAAAATCTTGTATTTGCAGTATTACTGAAGAATTTACACATGATAACATCAAGAGTTAACGAGCACCATAAAATTACCTTCTGAGGAACTAATACCTAACAATTCTGAAATTCAGCTGAATGCTGAAACATATCCAGTTTAGGCAATCAAGATAAAGGAATGCATGCAATTTTGTAGGCTTGCAAATGAAAATAACTGATGAATAGTCAAAGATATAAATTTCACTATGATACTTAATCTCATATTCTTCTGGATTATACTGATTAATCTCATTTTCTTTCCGTACTACCCAGCAATAATGCGAAGGGATGGTATATATATATGTCTTATGTTTTTCCATAGTGGTGATTAGGGAATTTTTATTTGGACCTAAAAGGGTGATCAGAGTGGTCACATCCACATGTAAACAAGGTGGTAGGTTCCTGTATTTCACTTTTAAGAATTTTGGGGTAAGCTAACAAATCGGTAAGACAAAGATATGTTCTAAGAACAATCACATGACACTTCCTTAAGTTTTTTCTGTTAATATCTATTTTGGGTCTTGTTGACTTTTGTAATTAACAGTATCGGTTACCAGTGGCGTAAGATTAGTGGCGTGTAGGTTCAACGCTACTAACCCATTTTTCTGAACGCCACCAATGAGCTTTTTCCTACTAGTGCATGACGTCATGATCTTCTTAAAGACATCGTCAAGGGTACCGGGAAGAGCCCGGTGGTTTGGAGTTTTGATAGGGTGGTGGCGATGTGCTGCCGGTGATGGGGGGCAATGTACATCATGGCGGTCACTTATTAGTCGATGTCTTCCTCATGTCTGGTTGGATCCTGCCAATTACTCGCCAATCTCATCTGGGCGTATGAGGGGAGGTATGTTGATCCGGCAGCCTTGGAGTTATGGTCGTGCCACGGTGGAGTCTTTCTTTGATCATGAAGTGGTGCGGTTGCTTAGTGCCCCGTGTCTTGACTGTCAGTAGGAGTTTGGGCAAGGCGAGTTTTTGTCGTCGGGTCGTTGGAGAGGGTGTGCTGTAAGCCGATCGGCATGGTGTGTGTGCCCCTTCTATGGCATTGTATCGGCCGTCTTGGCCTATTCTTGTATAAAATTGATACGTCTTCCAGGGTATTTCGTTGAATTACTCGTCCTCCATCGCACTAGCGCAAGTCTTCACACGTCTCTAATCTAGCCCAGCGACTCCATCTAAATCCGGAGCAATCTCCCTACTGGTTACATGATCAAAAACATGCATCAACATCATAACTTTCACCCAGCAGGAATTTCTGGTAGGAACAAACCTAGTCAATTTCCTTTCTACCTTGGCAAATCATGATTCATGCAGAGAAGCAACACTGTACTAGTGTGCAGTAGTGCACTGGTCGATCTTCACTTGACTATTACGCGACTTTGGCGTACCGTACGTTGGTGTTGTGCTCTCGATCGATGGCTAGCTGCTTGGTGGAGCGTTAAAATCTGATGGGCGCAGTGCACGAGTCTTCTCCACGCACCTTACGACGTGCACAGGTATCATGATCGACAGGAACGAATCAACCAAAACAAAACTAGTCGACAACAAGTTGGTCTAACTAATTATCACTCCTTCGACTGTCCTATGGAGCACATACATGACATCCACGAAAATGACACCTGCAACTTTTTGTTAGTACTACTACGTACCAGATTAGACAGACTTGGTTAGCTCATATTTGAACTCGTACTACTACTACCAGTTACTATTTGATTAGTAGATGTGCAAGCAAGGGATTTGTGTAGCCATATATAGCTATCCGGTTGGAGAGGGATCCCATCCCTTACCAAACTACACGTCTCCATCCGTAATCACACTCCTCGAACAAACAACAAATTAATTAAGTACTGGGTGGCAATGAGCCAAGTTAAAAACATAAAGCAACCATATTCAAAATCGATCGCCTGGCCCCTAAAGATTTTTGTGGCTTACTAGCCTCTAGATAGAATTATCATGAGCAATCGGTCACGGGTATCAGATCGCCGGTGACAGGCACGAGACACCGAATAACTCGTTCAGATGGTATTTGTTTCATTGTTTGAAAACAGATGGTCGCATTAACCCAGGCTCTTCTGCATCATAGATGTGTACCTCGTATGCTTATTAATTACTATATGTTTATTTCAATCCCACAAAATAAATTGAAGTAACCTAGTAATAGAAATGGTTTGATATAATATACAGGAATGAGCGTGAAAGCAATCGTTTAAGCAACTTAAGGAAGGTCTCCTTAACCCTCATCAAGTAATAGAAATGAGATAATCTACATTCAAACGCATTGTCAAAATGATGTGATTTCTTCACCACACATGCTTCAAGGTTTGTCCACACTTTCCCCATCATGTGGTATGGATGAATTTTTCGATCTCATCTTAGTCTTGCAGCACTCTTGGAAGACGAAAACTGTGGATTTTTTTTAGAGGAAACTGTGGATTTCTTAGTGGTTATTTTTGACTTTCAGTGGATTTTTTACTTCCAGTGGATTTGACTTATCTAACATAGAATTCCTCTCCGGTTAATTGTAGCATCCACTACAAACCTGACGAAAATCTACTTTATAAGTCTTCTTTTAGGGAAGGGCCTTTAGAAGTATTCAAAAGGAAGTACGAAAAAGAAAATCTACTCCATTTCTGATGCAAGCAAGCAGCCATGTGCCCATGTTTTGGACACATTTTCATTTACAGCCAAGAAAAGTGAACTCCATGTAAACTATATATCTGCGTAACTGCATGCTAGCTTGGCTTATCATTTTGCTTGGTTTTAGAGTACCGAGCACAACATGTTAACGTGTACGTGCACGCAGAGATGTGATGCTGTGTTTTCTTGGTAATAGAGGGCAGCTCCACTGCTGCTTCAAAAGCTTACTCAAGTATTTATTGGTGGTCTGGTGGACAATTAGGTTGCTTCAGTCACTGAGCGGAAATTCTATCCAAGGAATGTGTTCCACGAAGACTTCACATCCAAAGAAAGAGGAAGATGCATGCACATATAGATCCAACCACCTTGTTTCTGAGGTCATCGACATTAATGACTAAAAATTAAAATTCAAAATTATTTATCTCGCAAACCGTTGAGCCGATTAACGATTCTTTTTCACCTGTTTGTCTTGACATGGGATTTCAGATAATATATTGTCTTTATATGTTTCAACAAAAAATTCTCGACACTATTGTTCACCAGATTATGATGCTATGACTATCATGCTCGCATTGGATGGTTACTATCAAAATTGTACACCATTACTCGGTAATACTATCTGAATTGTACACCATTATGCATTGAATGGTTACTATCCGGCATTTAAAAGATATATTGTCATACCGTGAATATACCATCATGCAAGTCGTACATGTGTAGGATTGATATTTAGTAATCTAATCCCTCTGTTCAGAAATATAAGACGTTTAGGTTTGTAAGTCGAATGTATCTAGACAGGTTTAGTGTAGAGGTTAGGAGTGAACCTATACACTAAAAAGCCTCGAGATAAATTCATTTCACAAAGCAAAAATGTCTTATATTTCTGAACGGATGGAGTAGCAACCAAGTGTATATTACTGGGTAACCAAGTGATATAATACGCCTATAACCATAGAAGAAAGTGATTATAACCAAAATACCCCTGGACCCACCATTTAGTCCAACTGGTTAAGTGGTTGGACCGAACAGGTTTAGTCCGAACCCGGCCAGCACATAGTATCTCTCTCCTTTTCTCTCTCCCTCGCGACCCCGAGCCGTCGACGTCGCCAGGAGGTTCTGGCAGGCTCTGACCATCTGTGTTGTCGTGCTTACTCTCAATCGCCTCCTCTCTCGCTTCTCTACCTTCCTATCCAACTAGATGCGCTACTCGAGCCCTCTTATTGTGGTGTCTAACCCTATCCGATCGAGGCTTTCAGTTCGTCGGCGTCGCTACCGTGCTCTGGTGCTTCCGCGACGCCTGCGCTAGAGAGGTTTTTCAGAAAAGAGATTCTACCGTCCTAGCGTGCACAGTTTCATCACGTTTTTCTTTGTATAAATACCATAGCATGCATGCACATTGCACTAATCTCAAAGTAGCAAATCAATGGTGGGCACACACGTTACCTAGCATGCATGCTAGAAGAATCACTCTCAGGGGTTTTTGCATGATAAAATTCTATGTCCCCTGCATGCTTACTTTTTGGTTTCTTTGTTATTTGTTTGTCGTGCTTATAATATGCAGTAGTACAAGTCATGCCCACACATAATTGTTGCTGGTTTTCGTTTTCTCGACTAGTTGCGTATTGCTGGCGCGAGGAAACCTACCACGTCCGCACTAACAATCCCGCTGTGACTTGTGAGTGGACTAAAAGGCTTGCAACTAATTTCTTCAAGGAATGAGCAACTCGCAAAGTCTCCTAGTCATGGACACACAAAGTAGCTAGCTATGTATAGCAATCTTTGATCTTATCAATCTAGCTAGCCAGCTGGGGAAGTGGACTTAACAACCACTTCATATTGCACTCAAAAAAAAAACCACTTTATATAAACAAGTATGAAAAAGCAAAGATGTCTTTGATTTGTGGAAAACCTAAGGAGAAAACCTGCCCTCCCTATTCCTGTGGGGCATACACACATACATAAATTGGCAAGGAATTTTCTATTTTTTCCGTGGCATTTTTTATTTTTTGTGGGGTTCTTTTGTTTTTTCTTGTGCCATCCGATCTTTATGGTGCGTTCATGCGGAGCGTGGCGCGTCAGCATCTGCGCGGGCACGTTCGCGCGCTAGCACACCTCTTGATTTGTTGTTTCAGTCGAGGGTCTTACTGGAATCCTCATCTAGCGGAACACCAGAACTTAACTTCAGGCAAAGAACTAAACCTGAGCACACGGTATTATTGTTTGCAATTTGATGAGTGCACCTTTTGCTGGGGCTTTTTCTTTGCAGTTTTTTCTGTTGGATTTGGAATATATAATAATTTCTCACAACTCAGAAGTATACTAGCAAATCCATGTTTACATCGGCGCGGGATACGGCCGTTCGTCCGTAGCAGTTGTTAGTGGAGAGTCACGACACCATGCACAGTATCATAAACCTGTGCGATTCCAGGGAGCTAGACTTTGCAGCCACCACACGTATACATTGGAGGACGACCAAGTCTGGTCCTTTTCTACTTTACGTGCCAGATCTGGTTTATCCCAGCCATACAGGAGTGGAGCAGGAGTATTATTTTGTACGCACACACGTGTACGTACTACTGCCATGGTACCACCCAAGTCGTGCCGCGTCTATCGGGCAAATGCACGCGCGCGGGGCCCGCCATATTATCCTTTTCACTTCACCTACTGCCACAGCTACGCTCGAGAACACAGCACGCACGGCAGGTGCTATATATACACGCACAGCCACGGCACATATATCGATCGATCGTACATCGTCACGAAAGTTGCATCTAAGAACGGAAACCTTAAGCTTGAGCAGCAGCTAGCTATAATGGGGTTCGCGGTGACGAGGACGAGCAGGTCGCTGGTGCCGCCGTCGTCGCCGACGCCGACACAGGCGGGGACGGGGCTGCGGCACCTGGTGCTGTCGCTGCACGTATTCGACGGCGCGGACGGCAAGGCGCGCTCCCCGGCGAGCGTGGTGCGGGAGGCGCTGGTGGACTACTACCCGTTGGCGGGGAGGTTCGTGGCGGAGGAGGATGATACCGGGGAGACGCGGGTGGCGTGCACGGGCGAGGGCGCGTGGTTCGTGGAGGCGGCGGCGGCGTGCACCCTGGAGGAGTTGAAGCACCTGGACCACCCGATGGCGATCCCCAAGGAGGAGCTGCTGCCGGAGCCGAAGCCCGACGTGCCGCCGCTCGACATACCGATCATGCTGCAGGTACGTGCATGCCTCCTACGTCTACGAATCGCTAGGCTCGAGACACCCGCCAAGTTCGCGAGAGACGGTGGAAGGTGTAGGAAACATTTTCCTTTGACCGATATATACTCCAATAATATAGCATTTCTATTGACGCCTATCCGGTCCGTGGATAAACTCTTGGGAACAAATTTAAAAATAAATAATTAAATTTGAAAAAATTATATACCAAGACGTACGCAACCTTTTGAGAGGATACGATGCTGGCGTAGAAACTTTTGGAGTGGAGGGGAGGGGTATATGTATGTACTGGCATATGCAGATAGCGACAACGCGTATAACAGGTGAGCTGGATAGTGGAGACTCGAGATCGATGGACCACCTACTGTTGTCACGCACCACCTTATGCTTTTGCACAACTTGTTTTTTCTTAGTTAACTGACAAAATGGAGATGCACGTGGTATGCAGACCGCTCGCCCACGGCTTCCATGAATCATCCTAGCTAGATACTAGTAACTGTATATTCTTGTCGACCATTCTTTAGAAAAAAAAAAGGACTTATATGATTCACCACTATTTTGTACGTATAGGATTGACTCGTTAGAGTTTTCTTATAAAACGAGACTAAATCCTTTTCCAGTAGGCATTTGGTAGGTTAATTGCTTGCATAAGGAGAGAAAGATGCTCTTTTTTACGGGACTTTTTGCATCATTTTTTCGTTGGACACGCTGACTTGGGCCAATGACCTGTTTTTTTTGTTGAGCCTGCCTCTATACGAATGACAACCGAACGCGCCCTAAATTTGGGTGCGTCATACGTACGCTTGATATGTACATGTCATCCCTGTAACATGCATGGAGGGAGCATGCAAATGTCATGCTCACAAGTTGTTGCATGCAGCCGTGTGGTTGCTGTTATCGTTAGTTCTAGGTGGTGATGCTTTCTGGTCGACGGGTACACAATTTGTTAATGCCCATGTACAGAAAGCAAGCCTTTTAGACAAGTTCTGCACCTTCTTTTCTAACCATATATAACCTGTACCTACTTCGTTGAGCACGTACGTAAGTTGATGTGTACGTGTTGGCTAATCATGCATGAAGCCTGGTTTGCTGGTTGACCTTCGGCGCAAAGAGAATCTCCTACGTAGCGTTTGTTGACGCCTTTGTGGCGAATTTAAAAGAGTATAATAATCGATGTAGAGAGATTCTACCACACACAAGTACTACCTCTCAGTAAAAATGTCAGTCCTTTTACAGTTTTACTCCAGATTTATATTTAGGTTTTGACCATGCTAGTAGTTGCAAAGCAGATAAGTAAGTTGTAACTAAATAAAAAAAAAGGAAATAGGCTCGATCGGATATATAGAAAGATCTAGCTAGATAGTGAAAAATGGCAAGTTTTGACCAACCATTGATCGGTTAATCCTGCACAAGACCGTGGTATATTTTTGGGGTCACATTCTTGGAGTAGGCCAGAAGAGTCGATCATATCGTTCGACCAAGTAGCTCTCATATGTTGATGACCGCGAGTGGTGTTACCTGCTACCAACCTTGAAAATCAGAGCTCGCTTGCCACCTTTCACAAACTGGACATATATATGCTATAACTAACCCTACTAATTAATTAGTTGTTTCTCTTGTCCATTTCATTGAGTAGGCAAAAAAGTTGTACTACCTATATAGAGACAGCCAGTGTAAGCAAGTACACGAGTTGTCGCATCGGTGAAAAATGGCAGGTTTTTTACCAACCATTGACCGGTTAGGCCATCATGTGACCGTGGTATATTGTTGGGTCACATTCTTGGATGAGTCATGTAGTAGGTTAGAAGAGTTGATCATACCATTCGACCAAGTAGCTCTCATATAGGGACGACCGCGAGTGGTGGTACCTACTACCAACCTTGAAAACCAGAGCTCACTTGCCACCTTTCACAAACTGGACATATATATATATATATATATATATATATATATATATATATATATATATATATATATATATATATATATATATATATATATATATATATATATATATATATATATATATATATATATATATATATATGCTATAACTGACTCTACACATTAATTAGTTGTTTCTCATGTCCATTTCATTGAGTAGGCAAAAAAAGTTGTACTAGCTATATATATAGACAGCACAGTCGAACTACCTCAAGTCCTAATTTCTAAACCGTACAAGTCCACGGCTAAAAAGACCTACAAGTCCTTAGTGGCTGGCTCATAAGTTCATTGATCGATGGAACATATAGTAAGAGATACTACCTCTTTCCAACATTACTGGAAAGTCAAACTATTTTGTGTTTAGTTATGTTTATTCAAAAAGGGATATTCATTTATGATATAAAATTAGTATCATTAGATTCGTCATAATAAATATTCTTATCATATTCCAATTTGGTTGTATAAATATGGTTTATACTTTTACGTAAATTTGGTCATAGTTTGACATAGTTTAACTATGGATGGTGTCCTTTAGATGGATGTGTGCAAGCAACAGGGCATGGAGCTCCATCACGGGTAGCTTTGATAGTGGAGACCATATCTCCACCGAAGTGGAGAGTGGAGACTCGAGATCGATCGGGCACCTAGTGTCACGCACCACCTTTTGCTTTTTTTTCACAACTTTTTGTCTAGTTAAGTGACAAAATGAAGATGCACATAGTATGCGGCATGCGTGCCACAACTTGTTAAGATATGATTGGTCGCCTACCACTTCCATGAATCATCATAGCTAGGTACGTAGTACAATTAGCATATTCTTGTTGGTATAGGTTAAGTGGGTGTGTGTCCAACACGTACGACAGGGTTCCATGAATGATATGGACACGTCGTCCTCTCTTGTGACATGCATGGAGTATGCAAATGTCATGCTCACACGCTGTTGCTACCTACTCCCTCTGTTCGGAAATATAAGACATTCTAGCTTTGTAAAACGAATGTATTTAGACACCTTTTAGTGTATACGTTTACTCCAAAACTCTATGAACCTATACACTAAAAGACGTTTAGATACATTCGATTCACAAAGTTAAAACGTCTTATATTTGCGAACGGAGGGAGTAGCTACCCACCCGGTCCTGCATGCAGCCGTGGGATTGGTGTTATCGTTAGTTGTAAGGCGATGCCTTCCCGTCAATCCGTACGCCTTTGTTAGTGCACCCGACAGTTCTTCTCTGGGTGAAATTCATCATCTAACAGAGTTCCCATGCATACTATTGTACTAATTCCTCAGTCCCGGATGTCCGCAAATGGATTTGAATTTGGATGTATCTACATACTATTCATTCAAATTTAGACAAATCTAAGACATTTTTTTGAGACCGAGGGAGTATATTTTTTGAACGTAATCGAAGTACAGCGATTCTATCACACGCTTGGCAAGTACTACTACATCCTATAGTAAAAAATGTCAGTTATTTTACAAGTTTGCCACTCGCAGATTTATAAAGGTTTGAACCATCTCTAGTGCGGTGGTAGTTGCAAAGCTGATAAGTATGTTGTAAATAAAAAGGGGAAAATGTGCTCGATCGATCGGATACATGGCAGGCAGGATCTAGCTAGATAGATAGATGCATGCATATCTCAAGTTAGAAGCATCAAAGCAAGTATGCCAATTGTCACGTCGGTGGAAAATGGTAAGTTTTGACCAACCGTTGATCAGTTTTAGCCCATCACGCGACCACGGTGTATTGTTGGGTCACATTCTTTGGTGAGTCAGCCAGTAGTAGGTCAGACGAGCGGATCATGTCGATTGATCAAGTGCTCTCTCGTTGACCGCGAGAGTGGTGTTTACCTACTACCAACCTTGAAAACCAGAGCTCGGTTGCCACCTTTCAGAAAACTGGACATTACTCCTACCTAAGTACACTTGCAAAGTTTGCTATGTTGGGCGTACAGGCCCGTAGTCGGCCGGCTGCCGGTGGAGATTCATCATCAGGCACCCTACTACCACCACCACCTCTAGTTTCACAAAGACATGTACACTAGCACTTTAGTAATTAAGATAAGGACCATATACTACATGCCAAAACGAGTATTGCTCTGCTTTAATAGCTAGAAAAAGGAAGCATATTTTCTGAAATTTCGCTTGATCGCCTTTTATTTGCTTGTGCCCCGGATAGCTCTCCGACAAACAGTATCGATCAAGTTGCTTTCTGTTGCCTGGTCGCACTTAAGCTCGATCGCACTAGGCAAGGCAAGGACCAGCTATCCATCGGTCATGCATGCCCTCATTCTTGTTGTAAGTTGTACTAATGGGGATCCTCAATACTACCTCCGTCTCAAAATACATGTCGGAAATCTATCTATACTATTAAAAAAAATTGAAGATGTTGGTCGCACCATAATATTTCCGGCTGCCCTCAATTGACGGTTTTGCCTCTGGTAGTTTGGAACAATAACAGACAATGCCACCGCCAAGTCAAATATGCGCCAGCGGCTCGCGAGGGACTCCGACGACGGCCTCACAAGCTCATGTTCCGGTCGCTCGCCTGGAGCCACATCCACGCTACTCAACGATTCCCCATCCGGCTTCACCGCCGCCTGACACCCGGCACCGATTCCCGCGGTCCAGCTCCCGCGCGCTCAGATTCGCCGCCTTTTATTTCCCCTGCGCGCCCCGCGTCAAGATTTGATGCGATGCGCGCCGCTGCCAAGTAGCCTGTGAGCCACCGGGCATGCCTCCCTCTATGTCCGCTCCTGTTTTCCAGCCGGCATGCTCTCTCGCGTGCTGATCTCCGTGCTTCTGTAGTTGCGGGCGTGTGAGACGGTGTTGTTGGGGTGTGCATCATGGACAAGGACGAGGACGAGAGATGGGGATTCCTGTATGTCCGCCCCTATTTTCCGGCCGGCGTGCTCATCTCCGTGCTTCTGCAGTCATGGCGTGTGTGACGGTGTTGTTGGGGTGTGCAGCATGGAGAAGGACGAGGACGATAGATGGGGACGGGCGGCGGCGGCTCCTCCGTTGCAGCGCCTGGAGGCACTGGAGGCCTTACCTTTCCCCCGTCCGTACATGCTCTTGTCGATATGCCGCGTCTCGACTGCGGCGCTGGCGGCAACACTTCCTCTCCAACGTCGAGATCAGACTGTTAATTTCAAATTCTCCACCTGCAGCTTCTCTTCATATGTACATCCACCTGATGCAGAAGTCTGGCTCTAGCTGCAAGAATTCAAAACACATGATGAGTCTGCCCGTGATGACGAGAAAGCGTATCTTCCGGTGTTAGCTGAATCGATGAACACGATGACAGCTACTAGATTGTGGGTTCAGAACCGTCCATGTTGGTTCCTTTTGACATGTTCAGTGTTCATAGAAACCGGCTCCGACAGAAATGTAGAAGGCCCAGCTGCTTTCACGCGAGACTAATAAAGAAATAGCCTAATCAGATTGTCATCTGGACCTGCATTATAAGCTCGGGCATAGTACATGAAGTGTGTGTTTCCAAAGAAATAAACGTGCCTAACTTCAGGTCCGACGGGGAGGGAGAGGCTCGAGCGACTCGAATTGAATATGTCAACCTCACCTCGACCTTTCCATTCTTTCTAATAGCATTCAGTAATGGGGCCAAAGGTTTTATCCACGATAGACAAAGCTAAGCGCAAGAAGGCTTCCTCTATGTTGATGATGGTCTTTGGCAAGTCTGAAAGGAATGCAATGGCGAATTTTTTTAGGCAAAGCAACAATTTTTTTTTTCTGATTTCAAGTTTGGAGAGGGAGCTTATTGGATGACAATCACCAAATTATAATCTGGTTTACACCCATGTAAAGTTTACATGGTTGTGGTTTCTTTTTCTTTTTCTAGAAACTCTTCGTAGCCTTTCATGTAAGCTAATAAAAGATAATTATAGAGGATAAATAAAAGAGGACCATGCAATTTCTTAGGGCAGTTTTAAATAGGCCGAAGTATCACAGAGATTTCTAGCTATATACTACCTCCGTTCCACAATATAAGACTTTTTAGAAAGCTTATGTTATATTTCTAGCAACTGTTTATCATTTGTTGACCCGTTGCAACGCACGAGTATTGTGCTAGTTTATATAAATTTGAATGTATCTATATACAAAATAATATACAGTCGAGTCATAGTGATAATCATCGAGTCGTCCGTGCCTGCGTTTCTAATAGCTGGTCAGAGAACTAATCAAGTGTGACTCGATCCGTACTGCTGTTGGGTTCCGGGTCGGGACTGCTTTCAGGCCAGACATACAGGCGTATACAAGCTTTATTATTTCCCGATCGAGCACGCAAAGTCACCACTCACTTTAATGATTTTATCGTACAATACGTAGGAGTATTTTAAATTGCCCTTGACCGTTACCTCCGTCTCTGCTAGTGGAACTGAAGCAGCTTATGGCCTGGAGAAGAAGACGAATTAAAAAACTTTTGATGGCTAACTGCGTACGCCTCTGGAAATATAAAATGTGCTTGACATTTCACGGTATCAAACCGTAAAATTTTGGCTATAATTTTAACACCTAATCATCTTGTGCTTAAAATGAATCCCAGAGATAATTTTTACAAAGAAAATGTAAAAATATTATCCTTAAATATGTTTTTACTATGTATATTATTAGTTAATGTTTTAAAAAATATACTACCTCCATACTTGTTTATTAGGATATTGCGCATTTCGAGATAAAACATTGACTAATAATTTAACCAACAAAATATTAGTTGTACGTCACCAAAAGTAAATCATTGGATTTATCTTTAAAATATGTTTTCAATGATAATACTTTTAACCTCATATAACTAATATCTTGTTCTCTAAATTATGAGTCAAAATTTTACATTAAAATATATAATAGACTAATAAACTCATATGATGGGAGTATCTCTAAAGATCTCTAAGCTCCCTGGTTTTGAGAGCATGAGAGCATGTGGTTGCACGCCTATTTTCCGCCGGATGAGACCTGGTTGCTGGTGTGATTGGCACCCTAGATGGGCCCAATTGCCGGAATAATTGGCAAACCATGTGGTTGCTCAGGTCATATCCTGCTTGCTTGGGCCGTAACCTGCAGCCCAGGCCTAACTTGTGCGTTCGAGTTTCGTTACCGGTCTATTGGAGTCAGATGTTGATTTGTCTGTGGGCCTGACGGTGGCTTAATTTTTGTGTATCGTACTGATAACATTCCTTTTGCACAGCGAACAAGAAACAAAACCAGAAAAACTATAGCAAACAACACCCCTCCTAACTTTAAGCGTCATTAGCAGAGGGCGACGCGACAGAGTGCGCTGGTCCATCTAGTATTAATGAGTTTTATAGCTTTGGATGGATGAAAAGAAAATAACTCGTCCAATTGGGATATGCACCATATGCAGAAGCTAGGCTTGTGTGCCGTGCGCATATCGGCATATAGGTAGTGTAGTTAATTAGTAAGTGCGCTAGGTTGTTGAGTCGTCTGTGAAAAGGGGCAAGCGAGATTAGTTAAGTCAGATGCAGGTGAGAGAGGAGTTAATCCGCCAGGTAGCTTTCACTGGCAGAATCGCAAGTGACTTGCAGTTGTACCACACGACCGTGACTCATCTTATCTGCTGCACGTAAACTTGTAGCCGTGAGCCGTGACCGCTTATGAAAGAAATGTAACTAGACTCCTTTTAGTAGGTTAATTTAATTTTGGAGTGAATCTACACATTAAAAACGGTCTAGATACACTCATTTCACAAAGCTAAAATATCTTATATTTTGAGACGGAAGGAGTATCTTTCAAATATTCTTTGTGTTGGATTTGTTATTTTTGTAGCCGATCAGATTGCATATTATAAACTACTCCTAACTTGAATTTGAACTAAAAGCATGTCATGTATTTCGGAACGGATGAAACACTATAGAATTAAAAAAGATGGTTTTAGAATGTCATCCAATGTTCCACATAACTTTCTAAACGTCAAAGGATATGCAAGAACACTCTTTGGATCCCGAGGTTCATCGGTCCTTTTATTTTAAAAATCAAAAATCATATTTACAAATTTAATTTATAAAATGAAAATATTTCTAGACTTACACAATTTTGTATATTACAGGCAAGCAAAATCGCAACACTAAATTCTTTGAATTTTTGGCTTAATAAAATAAAAAAAACTTATACAATTTGGAGTTTTGAAAATATGCAATGTTAACTATAGTTAGATTCATATTATTATTTTTTTGTGCAAATCAGAATATAAAGTATTTTCATTTGAGATTTTGGTCGTTTGCAAGATACATTATTGATCACATCTAGACCCTTTTTACATTTTTTAAAAACTTGTAAACAAGTTTTCTGAATGTTTATAACTAAAGGAGTTAGTAGAGCTTGCGAGTCATCACTATGAACATTCACGATGTGGCTAAACAGCATCAATCAAGCAGCTTAATTTGATTATATGGTAAGGTTTGTATTACTACAAAAATACAGAAACGAAGCACCTGTTAGAAACAAAAAAAAAAGTAAAATTAGACCAGCATAGAATTCTTAGTTTCAGATTTTAGTTCTGAGGAAAAACGAATAATTCAAGTCTCAGCTTGTTTGACGTGTGCAGGTGACGGAGTTCAGCTGCGGCGGCTTCGTGGTGGGCCTGATCTCGGTGCACACCATCGCCGACGGCCTGGGCGCCGGGCAGTTCATCAACGCGGTGGCCGACTAC
This sequence comes from Avena sativa, assembly GCA_916181665.1. Lineage (NCBI taxonomy): Eukaryota > Viridiplantae > Streptophyta > Magnoliopsida > Poales > Poaceae > Avena > Avena sativa. The sequence goes on along the minus strand of OV702295.1, from coordinate 447,278,320 downwards.
GCGCGCGGCCTCCCCAAGCCCCGCGTGTCCCCGGTCTGGGCCCGCGACCTCGTCCCTGACCCTCCCCGCATGCCGGCGCCGCCACCGAAGCTGGAGCTCCTCGACCTCCACGGCCTCACCGTCGACTTCAGCCCGGACCACATCGCGAAAACAAAGGCCGACTTCTTCGCTTCGACCGGGCAGCGCTGCTCCGCCTTCGACGTCTGCGTGGCCAAGACGTGGCAGTCCCGCACCCGCGCGCTCCGCCTCGCCGGCGGCGCCTTCGCGGACGGCGACAGCCCCGTCCACGTCTGCTTCTTCGCCAACACCCGCCACCTGATGCTCGCGGGCGCGGGGGCCGGGTTCTACGGCAACTGCTTCTACCCGGTGACGGTGACGTGCGGGAGCAGGGAGGTGGCGGCCGGAGAGGTGCTGGACGTGGTGCGCGCGGTGAGGAACGCCAAGGCGAAGCTGGCCGGCGACGTGGCGCGATGGGCGGTGGGCGGGTTCGCGCAGGACCCCTACGAGCTGAGGTTCACGTACGACTCGCTCTTCGTCTCCGACTGGACGCGGCTCGGGTTCCTGGAGGCGGACTACGGCTGGGGCCCGCCGGCCCACGTGGTGCCGTTCTCGTACCACCCGTTCATGGCCGTCGCCGTCATCGGTGCTCCGCCGGCGCCCAAGGTGGGGGCCAGGGTCATGACCATGTGCGTAGAGGAGGCGCACCTGCCGGAGTTCAGGGAACAGATGAACGCCTTCGCCTCCCCCGCCGGCAAGTGAAGTGATCGTCATCAAGCGTGCAATACAGTGCAAGCTCTTCTACTAATTACAGTACTATAGGAGTACTACTGCTGTGAACTTTATTAATTTGAGGGAAACAGTCAGGACTTCGTCCTGCTGTGAACTTTATTAATTCAACCACTCTTTAGCTAAAGCATGATCGAGCTCCAAGGAATTGATAATCTCCAAGCAATCGGATTGGACAATAATCCTATTACACCCGACTTGGTTGGCCAAATAAATACCTTCGCCATTGCCTCACAAGTTGCAGCGTCAAGAGCATAGTCGACATTATTGAGCTCCTATAGTCCCTTCCCTTTGATCGATATAAAACCCCACATCAACATTCACTGTAACAAAGCCCTCTTTTGCCTTCACCCAACTGCTCTCCTTTCCTTTTCTCTTCGCTTTGGATTAGCAGCTCGGATAAAATTCGCCACGAGAACTCTGATTGACAATACAATTTGTACTAGGGGTTGAGTTGGTTCCTCATGTAATTTTTGTCGTCTGATGAACCAGATGTACCAGGCGGTAGTCAGGATCACCTCTCTAATATTATCATTCATCCTTGCTTCTTTTGCTGATTCCTGACATTGTGCATGTCTTCACTCACATGAAAAATACTCCTGATTCTGTTATGCGGATCATCAATACCACGACCATGGTTTTGAAACAGAGAGTAACAACAACACTGCTAGCACGTAGAGGAATAAGTAGAAAATAATTGTGTCTCTACTATCGACAAGAAACAGTGTTGGCTCAGTTGGTTACGGGCATGTCCCCAGCCTGTACATGCACTAGGTCTCCCGCATGACCTTATTTAATTTTGCCAACACGCAGATAGTTGAGCCAGTCGGACCGGGGTCCGGTTTAGTTAGCAAAATCGGCGGTCCGACCACGGTTTTTGAGCGGTTTATTCCGGCTCGTTGGTAAGCTGGACCAATAGATATCTGATGAACTGCTAGTTCCAGTATAGTGCATTCACAAGTATCAACCTAGCCCTGTATATGTATATACATTCTATAAGCACTGATCGAATCACAAGCAAACAACTATATTGAGTATGTATCTCCAAACCAAAATACCTTCAAGAGTAATTAATCCATCAACATAAGAGTAGGACTACTAAAGCACATGACAAGACATGGACAGGAGCAGGGGGACATGAATTACTGCTCTTCATACCAGACACAACCTACAACCTCAATACTCCCTGCCGCAGCAAGAACAGGAATTTGGCAAGGGCGTCAACAGAGCTTGTACCATCCAGGACTGACTGAGTACTGAGTAGAAGTAAGGAAGGAGGAGGATCTTACCGAGGAGGCGGGAGACCTGGTAGTGCTGGTGGAACTCGATGTGGACGATCACGTTGACAGTGTCGACCACTGGTAGAAAAAATCCTCCACAGCGGCAACTATCTCAGGGTCAGGGACCTTAGAGGCAGCCAGTGACCGCAGATGGCTAGGAGCGGCCCTCGACGCGCTTGATGCCATGGACAAGCAGCGACGCCCATGGCCGCCACAATTTGAATGAAATCATTAACCTATAGAACACACACAAGCAGATGAACTGATAGGCACGAGCAGATCAAACTCACAAAGTGGAAGATAGCTACAGTAGCTCTAGTGGATGTACGTAAATCACCTCCAGCAAGGCGTGCATGACCAATAACAAGAAACATCCTAGGCTAGTAATAGAACTGGTCGGCATGAATACAACTAACACCATATATGCTAGTTGCATACAAACATGCCAGCACACACCCTATGCTAGTAATAGAACTGGTCAGCATGAATACAATTAACACCATGTATGCTGGTTGAATACAAAAATGCCAGTACACAAACAGAAACCACTGACCGCTGCCATGCATTATCGACAAACTAAACAGTCCCACTGAATCAGGTTAACCATAAATTAAAATTCGAGCAAATTGCTACCGTAACACCAGAACGACCACGACAACAGACACCCTAGGTACACCCAAAAATGTGCTAACTCAAATGCCGTTCACAAGCACACAATCACGATTTCTCGATATCTCGGTACAATCGCTGGCACAACAAGAGGGAGGCAGCACGTCGGATTCGGAGATACAGCACTTTACCTTGAGGGTGCCGATCTTAACGGAGCCATTACCACACAATTGTTGCTTCGACTGCAAGCAGCAACATAAGCTTGATCTGATCACCTAAATATCGTCATCGCGGGTGTCTAACAGCAGCTGGACACACATGTCAGGGGACACCATCAGATAAGGCTATATGGGAGGAGCTGGGGGTCTTCAGTTTGGGGACCTTGAAACTGGAGCGGAGGAGTACCTGCTGAAGCGCAAGAAAAGCAGCAGGTTACAGAGGCATCCTCGATGAGAAGCATCGGAGACCCACACCCTGCAGACAACAATGACATTGTTTCAATATATGTTAGCTTCCAGATACAAACTATGCATATGTGAACTATATATGATAGAGGAATGCTTTTCTGAAACATTGCCTGCTGTTATAATCTAATAAACGAGATGATGTATTGATGTGCAAAAACTAAGAAGTGATTCATGACAATAACAAGAAAAGCTGCCAAAGATAGACACTGGCAATAGATAGTATTTCAAGTCAGTACCGCAAATACATAATGGATATACTACTTAACCTTCAAACCAGCAACACGAGATGTGGAAATCAAGGAGACATCATATACAACAACATAATGAAAGTTCCCTAAACATGACATATTATGAAAAACTGTTCAGAAATAAACCACATCTCGCCATCCTTCTACAGGCATCCCAAGTGTAACTATGATGGCTTTTATGGGTATTACAACTCACATCATGCTCATCTAAATTCAATCAACATTATTCTTTGTCCAAACTAACAGCAGAATGCAGCTCATGCAGCCTACTAAAAGTTATAACATAGATGAGCGAAAAGGATTACGACAGCATGTCCTACCATTAGTCTCCCAAATATATCTGTGATGGTCCTCTGAGCATCTACGACTCACATGATGCTCAACTAAATTGCATCAACAATTTTTGTATCCATATTTTATAGCAGGGTGCAACTCATGAAGCCTAGCTAAGCCTAGTGCAATAAGAAGAGTAATGATTTTCTTTTCAACCCTTAGAAGGGAACGTGTTGTTTTTGCACATAGATGAACATAACAGTAAGACAAGGTTTCAGAAGGCAGTCAAGGCGTTTATGCTGCACAATAAGGAAGTCTCATCATATAAGCATAGAGGGCAGTATGGTTGTTTATGCTGTGCAGCAAGATTCTGTCTTTTATCCGAATCAACAATATGATAAGAGCATGTTATCAATTGCAAAATCAGTGCATTTGTCTTAAATGGTAAATTTTAATTTGCAAGTCATGTCAACGATATGTCATGCAACTAGATCAAACGGAGCAATGTATTAGTGTTATTTATAATCTATAAATAGCTCTCTATGCTAAGCCTATGAGAATGCAATCCTTAGTAAGCTACCATGTACTATCTACAAGCTAAAAGGTTATTCCAGAGTAACAGATTACACGGATGCCTCATATGGGGGTGCACGCATTGAGTGAATAAGTACAATACATTTTATAAGATGATTCAACACAACAAATTAAGATTGGCCAACTGACTGTTGTATCATACATCCCCAGATGAAGTTCACTCAAACTTTTGAGGAAACCAGGTGCAACAAAGGTAATCAAATAGTAGTGTTAGACTATTTGTTCAAGTAATCAAGATTTCATCATCTGAAATATGCACTTGTAATCATCACCCAACCGTGGTAATACAAACAAAAACAGATAAATTGGTCAACCTCATTTTCAAAAAAAATATCCACATGAAGAAATTTTAGACATATGCGCGTCTATTAGTTTACTTTAATCACCGGACAAAGGACAAACAAAGTAAAATAAAGCAAACATATAAACGAATGCATGTAGTGAGGACTCAGAATATGGGTGCTGATATATTAGGAAGGTCGGCAAGGTAAATAAAATGACAGTTACAACAAAGATATAATTTGCGGTGAGGGTTGTCAGATAGGACCAAGACTATTTTCCTCAGGTAAACACGGTGTGATCATATGTCCCTTAACAAAAAATATTAATCCAGAGACTACAAAAGACAACACTGTAAACAAAAAAACGAGGAATCGTGATGCCCAGAAGGAAGGCAGGAGGTTATGTAATGACAAATAGATCTCACTGGGAAAGGTTCACACTAATAATCATTAGCTTCATGGAACCACGAAAAATTACAAGAGAAAAACGAAAACACAACAGAACAGAGATCAACTTGTAGTCTATAATTAGCCTCATAGAGAAAAACCGTCAGAGAAAACAGCCTCGTAGAGAAGATTAGCTTTATCCACATAAGAAATTCGGACATATGCTTGTCTATAATTTAGCCTTGGCCACAAACAAAGAAGTATAGAACAAAAACAAGAAACAGATCACACAAAAATAAAGAGGAAATATATATTAACGGGGAAAAGATTTTTCATCTAAAACAGAGGACTCGGAATATGGGTGGTGATATAACATATGGTCGGCAAGGAAAATTCATGCCAATTATATTGAAGGAGACCAAATATCAATCGTCGCGGTCCTCAAAGCCAATGCAAAAAGAATCAAATTGCCCAACTAGAACGAACGAAAACAGGGGCAAAAAAAAAGACAGATCTAGATCAAAACCTGCAAGAAGTAGTGACCATGGTTATTAGCATGGTTTTGTGTGTGATAATTAGCAATATATGTGCAGGAAAAATGGGAGGCAATAATTCTGATTAGCTCTTATTCCAATAATTGGATATGTGTGGAATTGCATTACTTACAGTCAAGAGAATGTGACAACATTATATGATCCGCCATTTGCTTTCTGAAGAGATTGTGGTTTTTTGAAACTGTCAATGACAGTGTGGGATGTATTGGTCCTTTTGGAATGGAAGAATACCAAAACAAAGACTACATCTGATGAAATACATGAACCAAGGAAATAGCCCAACCTGTGCAATGCTGACTTTGTATCCAGCTCAAAATTAATATTCAAGATTGTGGAGTCATGTAGGTGTCTGCACTGTTCTAACATATTATCCTTGCACTCCTAAATTTTATACCTACGGAATTGATTGCTAGCAAACCACATTCATGGCATTTTCGGCTCAAAACATTTCAAGGTATTTTAGAGTGATAACTGCAATTATATTTTATTGCCTATGGAGGGCAATACCAAATAAGATCCCAAATGCTATCGCTGTTGCTGCTATACAACTATTTGAAGATGTTGAATCAATGACACAACACTCATAAATAACTATATAGATTACCCACACAAGGATAGGATCTAAATCACCACCTCTTACAAGACAAGAAATAGGATCTAGATCCACACAACAAGGTAACCTGAGTAAATTTCTGTTCATGCACATCCGAGAGGGAGGAGGGGGAAAGGGAGAAATGTGCTTTTGGAGCGCCGCTGGATTGCTGACATTCAGGGCGCGATCCGTCCGCTTGCCCTTTGGCAGTACGTCCAGCTGTGGACTCGGGTCCGTGACTTGGAGCTCTCGGATGAACCAGACAACCTCCTTTGGAGATGGACGGCCGACGCCCAATACTCTGCCAAGTCGTGCTATGAGTTCCTCTTCCAGGGATCGATCTCCTCGAGATCATGGCATTTGAACTGGAAAGTGTGGGCCCCACCCCGAGTCAAGTTCTTCATTTGGCTGGCTTGCCAGGACGGCTGTTGGACGGCTGAACGGCTGGCGAGACAGGGTCTGGCCCACCCCCCACGCTGCCCCCTGTGCGACCAGGCAGACGAGACCATGACCCACCTCTTGGTAGATTGCCCTTTCTCCAAGGCGATCTGGCATGAGGTGCTATCCTGGATTCGATCCACGGCCACACCACCGGATGGAGAAGACGACTTCGTGGACTGGTGGCTGCAGGCTTCGCGGTCTACCCCTCGGGCTACGCGCAAGGGGACGTCCTCGTTGATCATGTTGATGGCATGGTGGATCTCGAAGAAGCGCAATGCGGTCGTTTTTGACAATGTGTCACCTAACATGGGTAGCCTTCTCGACACAATTCAAACCGAGGCTCGCTCTTGGGCTGCTGCCGTCTGGCCTTCGGGCCTTGATCCCCGCGGCCCCATAGTCCTAGTGGGTTGAGTTGTGTGGGTGTTAGCTCCTCTGAGCTTGTATATATGTTTGTACAAAACTCTCTTTTACCTATCAATGAATCGAAACGCAAGGCTTTTGCGTTTTCGCGAAAAAAGTGCATTTGTCTTAAATGCTAAATTTTAATCTGCAAGTTATGTCAATGATATGACACGCAACTAGATCAAACGGGGCAATGCATTAGTATTATTTATAATCTATAAATACCTCTCTATGCTAAGCCTGTGAGAATGCAATCCTTGGTAAGCTACCATGTACTATCTACAAGCTAAAAGGCTATTCCAGAGTAACAGATTACACGGATGCCTCATATGGGGTGCACGCATTGACTGAATAAATACAATACATTTTATAAGATGATTCAACACAACAAATTAAGATTGGCCAACTGACTGTTGTATCATACATGCCCAGATGAAGTTCACTCAAACTTTTGAGGAAACCATGTGCAACAAAGGTAATCAAATAGTAGTGTTAGACTATTTGTTCAAGTAATCAAGATTTCATCATCTGAAATATGCACTTGTAATCATCACCCAACCGTGGTAATACAAACAAAAACATATAAATTAGTCAACCTCATTTACAAAAAAAAAATCTACATAAGAAATTTTAGACATATGTGTGTCTATTAGTTTACTTTAATCACCGGACAAAGGACAAACAAAGTGAGATAAAGCAAACATATAAACGAATGCATGTAGTGAGGACTCAGAATATGGGTGCTGATATATTAGGAAGGTCGGCAAGGTAAATAAAATGACAGTTACAACATCCTTGTTCAAGTAATTTGCGGTGGCAAATAAAATGACAGTTACAACAAAGATATAATTTGCGGCGAAGGTTGTCAGATAGGACTGAGACTATTTTCCTCAGGTAAACACGGTGTGATCATATGTACCTGATCATATGTCCCTTAACAAAAAATATTAATCCAGAGACTACAAAAGACAACACTGTAAACAAAAAAACGAGAAATCGTGATGCCTAGAAAGAAGGCAGGAGGTTATGTAATGACAAATAGATCTCACTACAAAGGTTCGCACTAATAATCATTAGCTTCACCGGACCATGAAAAATTATAAGAAAAAAACGAAAACACAACAGAAAAGAAATCAGCTTGTGGTCTATAATTAGCCTCATAGAGAAAAAACATCAGAGAAAATGGCCTCATAGCGAAGATTAGCTTTATCCACATAAGAAATTCGGACATATGCTTGTCTATAATTTAGTTTAATCCTTGGCCACAAACAAAGAAGTATAAAACAAAAACAAGAAACAGATCACACGAGAATCTAGAGGAAATATCTAATTAGGGGGAAAAGATTTTTCATCTAAAACAGAGGACTTGGAATATGGGTGGTCATATAACATATGGTCGGCAAGGAAAATTCATGCCAATTACATCGAAGGAGACCAAATATCAATCATCGCGGTCCTCAAAGCCAATACAAAAACCAATCAAATTGTCCAACTAGAACGAACGAAAACAGGGGCAAAAAACAAGACAGATCTAGATCAAAACCTGTAAGGAGTAGTGACCATGGTCATTAGCATGGTCGTGTGTGTGACAAGTAGCAATATATGTGCAGGAAAAATCGGAGGCAATAATTCTGATTAGCTCTTATTCCAATAATTGGATATGTGTGAAATTGCATTACTTACAGTCAAGAGAATGTGATAACATTATATGATCTGTCATTTGCTTTCTGAATAGATTGTGCTTTTTTTAAACTGCCAATGACAGTGTGGGATGTATTGGTCCTTTTGGAATGGAAGAATACCAAAACAAAGACTACATCTGATGAAATAAATGTACCAAGGAAATAGCCCAACCTGTGCATGCTGACTTGTTGTATCCAGCTCAAAATTAATATTCCAGATTTTGTAGAGTCCTGAAGTTGTCTGCACTGTTCTAACGTCTTATCCTTGCACTCCTAGATTTTATACCTACATAATTGATTGTTAGCAAACCACATTCTTGGCATTTTCGTCACAAAAAATTTCAAAGTATTTTAGAGTGATAACTGCTCTTATAGTTTATTGCCTATGGAGCGAAATACCAAATAAGATCCCAAATGCTATCACTGTTGCTGCTATACAACTATTTGAAGATGTTGAATCAATGACACAACACTCAGAAATAACTATATAGATTACCCACACAAGGATAGGATCTAAATCACCACCTCTTACAAGACAAGAAATAGGATCTAGATCCACACAACAAGGTAACCTGAGTAAATTTCTGTTCATGCACATCCGAGAGGGAGGAGGGGAAATGGGAGAAATGTGCTTACTTTCTCGTCCAGGCCGTCCCATCCTCCCTTCCTGCGTCACCGTCGTCATCCACGTGCAGCCCCACGCCTAGCTGCGCCGGTGAGCGACGAGGCAGCGGCGGCAACTATCGAATGGTGGAATGCAGGAGAGAAGGCGCCAGTGGGATAAGAGCTCGCGGTCGGCGGATTCCGGGGACCTGCCTCCGATCGGAGAAGATCACCGCAGGAACGCCAACAGGGCAGCATCGACGGAGGCGGGGCCGACTAGCCGGAATCATGCGCCTGCGCTAGGGTTCGCCGTGGTGACGGAGATTTGGTGACTCCCCGCCATGGAATCGGTGGAGGAGGATGAGGTGGTTCCGTTGAGGTGATCTGCGGCGCGAGGGCTCGCCGGTGTCGGCCGGCGATGATGGCGGCGCATAGCGGGATCGAGGGAGGAGGTCTCGCTGGGAGGGGACAGGAGACGAGGGTGGTGGTCTGTTTCTGTGGTGCGGTTCGGGCTGGGTCGTAGCCCAAATTTTGATCCGCGTCGTTTTGGCCCATATTTTCCGGTGCGACCCGAAACGCTCCACAATATATTCGGGGCGCGTTGTCTAAAAAAAATATATATATTCGGGGCGCGGGGTGTTAACATTTTCGTTTGCCGCATGGAACGTGCTGGCGACAACTTAATTAATTCAGATGGATGTCATGAATGGCACGACCTCGTTTCTCAACAAAAAAAAAAAGAGAAAATGGCACGAGCTCTAGATGCATGCGTATGCCTAAGTGCACAATGTTTAGTTGTCTCCCCCATTGTATATACTCACTCCGACCCAAATTAGTTGACTTAGATTGTTCAGATTTTTGAATGTATCTAGATTTGTTTTAGTATTAGATACATCCGAATTTAGACAAAACCAAGTCAACTAATTTGGGTCGGAGGGAGTAGTTTTATTTGGAAAACCAAATTAATGTAGCTACTGTTCATTTTCAATTTTTTTCCTTGAGCATCTCATTGTTTACGAGAACGGCTACCAAGTCGACTTTGTCGAAGCGCTTCCGTTGGTGTGGATGAAGAGCCTGGCATGTTGCATGTGCATAGACGACGAGGACCCCCCGAGTAGCTGGGTGACCTAATCGAGGAGGCGGGAAGGCAAGCGCATGATGAAGAACTCCACTCAACATGACTCATGGTTTTGATCTCCTTCGTTGTTTCAAATAGAAATCGACCGTAGGGGTCTCTGAGACATTCCCTCGAATAGGCTACGGGTGTGCGAAGCCTTGGTGGAGGCCACGGGTCTGGCCTGAAAACCCTAGACAACTGGTCTTCGTCCTCAATCATATCCGTTAGCCCGCGCGGTGTATTAGGGTGCTTTTTGGTTCTCCCCAACCTCATGGTGCTTTCGCTTCTCCCGGAGCTCGAGTTATGGCAAAGTAGTCTTCGCTCAGGTGTCGGCTCACAGGAGTGGTGTTTGGCTCTCCATTTGCTAACATCCCTCCTTTTTTTTCAGTTTTGAACCTTTTCTCTTCTTGTGTTGGTGTGGCGTACTCCCTCCGTCCGTAAATAAGTGTACTTCTAGTCTTGTCTTAAGTCAAAGTTAGTAAAGTTTGACTAACTTTATAGGAAAATGTAGCAATATTTCAGACACTAAATTGGTACCACTAGATATGTTTTTAAATTTAGTTTCATAATATATAAATTAGATGTAATATATATTGCTATATTTATCTATAAAGCTGGTCAAAATTGATAAAGTTTGACTCAAGCAAAAGCTAGAACCACACTTATTTTCGGACGGAGGGAGTATGTGTTTGTAGGACGCGCCGAAGCAAGCCTTATTGAAACCCATCGATCACACGGTAGATGTCTGTCAGCGCGTTGGGAGGCGAGGTCTCGAATCAGTTTGGCTGATCTAGCTAAATCTAGTTATCTAAATATAGGATCATATACATAGTATATTTTAGTCTGTAAGCTACCATCGAGAAAAGTATTGGCCAAGTTTCTTAATTTTTCATGAATACGTCCAAATATTCAACTGATTAAATCCATAGTTGGAAAATGAGTATGTATATTATTACATTCAGTCGGAATTCTGTTGACTGGTATATGAGTACAACATATCGACAAAAACGGTAGAATACGTCATAAGTTAATGGCAACATATCCTATGAATCCTGGAATTTTGTGTATCCGCATATCCACTCAACCTTGGCCCTCTGATTTAAATCACACGTATTGTGACTAATCTGCACTTGCACGCCCGCAAACAAAGTCATTAGAATATATTTTCGTTAAACCCCTCCAACCATTTCTGTTCTCTTCCTAGACTAGATGGAACGGATCGATCTGTAACCATGGCGATGACCCAAGCCGAAGGAACACGAAACAATTCGGCAGCGCCATCATTTGATCAATCAAGATACGGGCATCGCCAAGTTGCCATGGTCGGTTAGGAAGGAACATAAACAATGGAGGGGGTTTGTTGGAATGACCTATCATCAAGGCGGGCGTTTAAGTGCAAATTAGTCGTTTTTTGGTACTATTATGTGTGCAAATTTTTTTTTGAACTACTTGTATTACTCAAACTTCAGAAATTACAAAAGGTTTGCAAGAGTTAGCTAGACCTTCAGGGCCTGAGGCTAGCCACACTGCCGTACGTCTACTAGTTCTAGCATAATTTGCCAGAAAATGGCTACTAGAGTTTTGTCCCCTATTGACATGAGTAATGCAAGCTTGTCTAACCGCGAGCAAGGATTTAATCTCCTCCACTATCATCGAATAAACTGATCTGTCCATCCCGTTGCTCTTCAGGATTTTTATGAGCTCCAAGCAATCCACCTCGAGAATTAAAGGCTGGTTACACCAGTGTAACGCAAGAGACAGTCCCTCTAGAACTGCACTCAGTTCTGCTCCCAAGGGATCTCTACAGGATAGTAGCTGTCGACATGAAGATAAAATGATTGAACCATCATGATCTCTAATAATAATTCCAGCTCCCGCTTCTCCATTAGTACCAAAAGAACCATCTGTATTTACTTTACACCAGCCCGACGGAGGCGTTTCCCACTGCAGAGGTTGATGAGGAACTATCATCGCAGTCAAATTTACCATTTGCAATATCAGCACCCGGATTATACTTGATTAATAGCAAGGACTCCATGTAGCTTAGTAGGAACCGTTTGGAGACTTTTCTGGACAGGGGAGTTTTTTGATGCACAACTTCGTTCTTGATATGCCAGGTTCTCCATAAAATCATCAGTATACAATTAGTACTCCGCTTTGTCACAGTCCCCAGCAGATTTAAGAGCCACTCAGACCCTGTGTTGCAACACTAATTAGAGGCAAATCCCAATCATTAGCCATACTGAACCATAAGTCCTTAGCAAAGGTACACCGGATAAAGGGGTGGAAATTATCTTCTACTTCAACTCCACATATGGGACATTGATCTGAAATCTCCAGATTACGTTTCTTCTTGTTCTGCCAAGTTGGAAGCGAATTCATAACGAGGCGCCAAGCAAAGATTATGTGTGCAATTTTCATCGGAGGGCTCAGGACGGATGGATGCATGGATACAGAAATCACCCGGATGCACGGGATACATAGCCTAAGTTACTAATTAACTAAAATATGGCCAATGGCCATGTAAGCTAGTAACTGAGACAAGGCAACTCCATTTTCTTGACAAGGCAATATCCATGCATGTGCACCTTTTATTTATTTGTTTTCCCTCATTTCTTTTCAAAAAATAGAGAAAACATAAAAATATATTTTTAAATAATTGTTAATTGAATGTTTTCGAACAATATGTATATAGATGTAGCCAGCTGACGAATTAATATACTATATGCATGAAAAATAACCAAACTAATAACTAAGCACGACCAGTGGAGAATCTAGGATGAAAATTGAGGGTAGACACAAAAAATAATGCTAAAGCTCATAAAATTCATCTCTCCACTATTTTGCCAATAGTAAATTATGAAGAGCCACGACGGGTCGATGGATTTTTTTTGGTTGAAACACCGCAACACTGTATTTCATTTTTTTTCAATGAGTGTCTTTATTTAGCACAAACAGTCCATGCCACATGCTTCCCTCCGAGCCTAGTGTTCTTTTTCCTGACATCAAGTCTACAGTTTCCTGACACCAACATGCTCCTCTATGGGGCGTTGACGTTGTGGCTGCTATTAGACGACGTGCACACTCGACACACGAGATGACTCCTCACACGACGACACGATATATGAAAGAAAAGAAAAGAAAAAGCTAAGCTACTAGCATTATAGCAAGCTATAACTAGCTAAGCTGCCTTTGAACGTGGACCGTACTAGAACTCTGGTCAGAAGAAGATAAAACTATCAATATGACTAACAAGGCACCAGAAATATACAAAAAAAAATTAACTAAGATAAAATTTTAGTAAAATTATTGAATTCAAAAGTTTCATGTTAGCCATCATAAATGATGTTGGCTTGGTGGCGCACGCGCACACACACTCTCTCTATACTGGTAAGACCCCCTTGGCCACATTCCATCTTAACTCATTTGATAATTAAAGTCTCAACTTTAAAATCGTGGTTCCCAAATATGGAAGACTAAAGAGCAGCATTTGACTTTCAAAAGCAACCACATTTTTACCTAAAAACTACACTATGCATATATAGCCCATATATTTATCATGTTCAATGCAACATTTTTAGAAAGCAATTACCTTCCAGACGTAAATAGCCCGTGGATTCTAACATAGTTCTTCGTCACCATAAATCATCGCAAATCGATATAGGTTTAGGTTTTACATCTAAAGTATATATTTAGGGTTTAGGGTCCAAGGACTAAGGTCTGGCTAGAGCTAGGGTTTGCGGTTAAAATATCCAAGGTTTAGCTTGAGTGACCAAGGTTACATATATAATTGAACCCTCATTCTAGACCCTAACCCTAGATATATACTCTAGACCCATAGACCGAGAACCTAATCCTTACACATGGACCACAGACCATATATCCTAGATTTTATACCTAGCTAGACCCTAAACCCGTCCTAGACGCTATATATGTAACATACACCACCTTAATATCTGAATCATTTGGCATATAATCCTAATATGGGTAAATAAGGTCGACGGTAAAGATAAAAAACAAGTATATATATACAACTTTGATGTGGCACCTCTTTGACAAACCGCGCTATCTCGCGAGAAGTTTTTGGACTTAGAGGGAAAAACTCACACGTGAAAGAAATTGAACCAAGCATTGAAACTACTTGGCATCTTTGTGAGTTGATTTTGTTCATACGCTCAACCGTATCACTAGTTGATGGTGGATCCTAAAGCACCTTGTGGTAAATCTAAACATGAGTGCAAATGCTATTTGGTCCTTCCAAATTCCCTAGCGAAACTTTTCTAAAATAGTTTTAGAAATTTTGGAGAGTCCTGAAATTCCCTTGATTTTGGTATGCCATGGAAGTTTTCATTGACCAAGATAACGAACAATATGTAATAGGTCTAGGGTTTAGATCTAGGTTTATGGCAAGGGTTTCTGATAACAAAACTTAGGCATAGGTAGCTAGGATTTTATGAAGGATTTGGATCTAGGGTTTAGGTAAGGTGTCTAGGTATACAGTTTGGATCTATACACTCAATCACTAAACCTAAAGCCTAGATCTAAACTATATTTAATTCCTATAGCTAAACCTTACATCTATAAATGACAACCATATATCTAGACCCTAGACCATTTACCTAAAACTCATACCTAGACCCTAAACCTAATAGACAACTTTGAAGTGATACCTCCTTCGAAAACCCGAAACCCTAGATCTAGACCTTACACCTAACATTGATCTACATTGAAGACCCCTACATCTAGATCGTAATGATATACCTATACCCTATTATGTGTGAAATAACAATCTTCATGAACACCGATGATTACAATGCTCATGGAATATACTTCGATGGTGTCATTATGACCCATGAGATCTATTTGGGTTGTCGACATGGATCTCTTTACCCTTGCGGTCACACCTGGGCAAGTGCATTTGCATTCGAAGGCATTGATATTTTCTCCTTAAGGATCCCAATTGATTATTGAAGTGGTGTTAATGAGGGCACCGATCTTGATAGCAGCGGATTAAGCCAACCAGATGGTTGGCGGCGAGGCGTGGTGTGTCGACGTGAACACTTGATGCATGCATGGGTTCTTTTGGCGAGCAGGATAATTGCATTCATGGATTCTCTGGCTGTCGAGAGGGCTTATCTCCCTGGGGTTATTTTAGCCTATATATTATAACATATTTTAGCCCATTAAAGATTCTGGTAATTTCATATAGCTTGTTATTGTTGTCATACTTCAAACACAAATATTTGAGAAAGTGAACCAATAGAGAATATAATATAAATTAACCTTTTCTATAAAGACAGACTAGGCACATGGAAAAACATAGAGCAGGGCACACGATGGTGCCTCATGCCCATCTGGTGTCACGATAGATACCTAAAGTTCCTCCATATGGAGGCCAACAGAGTGTTGTGTAGATAGCAAGATCCCAAACCGGTACGAGAGAAGGCTATCCGAGAGGCGGCGGCTAAAAACCCATCTAGGGTTTGTTCCCTCCGCCAGCGATGCCACCGGACCGTCCCGTCTCTGGTGACCTTAGGGCCTTGGAGGCGTGACGGACCACAGCCCTCGCCGGTGGGAGATCTAAGTATTTTGTTTAGACCGTTTCCGGTGTCATTTTCAGGATGTTGAGGCGGGCGTACGTCCTAAAGTCGGAATAAGGTCCTCCCCACCCTATCCTCGCTCTGGTGGTGCGTCTAGCATCAGCGGAGGGCGTGTGGAGTCGTGTGTCCGACGTATTCTTTCGGATCTGGTTGTTTTTTTCGTATTTGTTGGTGTGATTTGCGGTCAATCTCTCCCGATCTATCTCGTTTGTCATCTTCAGCGATGTTTGCTGCTCTGGTGCTGGTCCTTTCGAGTCTTAGAATGATGATTTCTCATCCGTCTATTACAACAAGCTCTACTACGACAAGTTTTGCTCGGCTCCAGTCATGGAGGAGCGAGGATGACGGTGCGGCGCGTCTTCGGCTCGTGCTAGTGTCTGTAGTCGTCGCTAGATGATCTAGTGACCTATTTGTAATTTTTTTTACTTTTGAGACTCTCTGACTGCTGTTGATGATCATTAATAGATCGGTGAAATTTTGAAAAAAAAGAAGAAGTTCCTTCATATGTTAATTATTACAAGTGTGTACGTGACCTGGCACCAAAAAATGACACTGGTGCGCGTGCGATATCTACGTGCGTGCGTGGCCATTTTGATTGCTAGGTGGTCTATGCGTTGTACCTACAACATCTAGCCCCAAACCATATTTTTCGATATGAGAGAGCGGGAATTTTCAATCGTGACACCTAATTGTGGCTACGCGGCGGCTGGATCGATCTGCAGCCAATCAGCTGATGCGAAGTAGCTTCCCGTGGATCACCTGTTCAACACGATATGGACTGTCCACTACAGAGCGATCCAACGCTCCGAAACCCATCAGGCCTCATGGAAAAGCCCTAGCGCCGTCGAACAGAGTAACAGACGAACCTCATCAATCAGCCAACGCCGCTACCATCTAAAAAAAAGAGCGCCGCCGCCTCTCCTCCAGATTCTCCCAATTGCCCTCCATCACCAAAGTGATCCACACCGCCCTCTCCCCCTCCGATCCCACCACCAACGTTGCCATCCCGTGCCTCAAATCGCGCCGCCCAGCAATCCCTAGCGCCTCCCCCGCCGGCCGCCATCGAGGACGACGCGTCCCTGCCACCCGTGGATTTTCCCGATCCTCGGCCTGCCTCCCCGACCCGCTTCATGGAGGCTCGACAGTTCCGGCTCCGGCGCTCGTCCTAGACAAGGAGAACGAGGCCTGCGCGCCATTTCCCCGTTGACCCCAACCCCGGAATCGACCCCACCATGGAGGGCTACTTCCGGTCAATCCTGTTGCTGCACGTCGGAGAGGCGGCGTTGGCCGACAACCCCCAGACGCAGGCACCACCACCAAGTTCCACCCCCCGCCACGAGCAGCAACACCCTGGCATCGTCCCCTCCGCCGCGCACACTTGTGAGATCTCTAAACCCTCGTCTTACTCCAGAGCATTGTGTTGCAGGACGTCGCCCGGGTAGAATAACCATCCGGTTGCATGATTTGATCCGGAGTGACGCCGGTCCTAGGTCACTAGCTATTCTAGGTTTCCTCTAGGATTGGAACGCAGCGATTCCACATACTCGTGGGCATTCCTGGCTTATCCAACGGCCAGCTGTGTTCTAAGATTCGTGCCAGCTATTTTGCATCTACAACCTGTACCTAGTACACAATCCCACCCCTATAGCCACGAAGATGGACATGTACACAATGATTCTGTCCCATACGGCCGCACCCCACAACCACGCCCCACTCTCTCGTCTTCTTCCCGTCTGGTCTCCCTCTCTCCTCACCTCCCGTATCAACTGCAGCCCATCTCCGCCGGACATGGCGAGACCTCCTCTAGCATCCCAGTCAAGGCATGGCGGCTAGGGCTTCCTCCCCTACCCGGCGACCTCCTCTCCCCGAAGATGGCCGGCGACGCAATGGATCCACGCAGGCCGGCGGCCGGCGACGCCATAGATCCACGTAGGACGGCGCAATCCTCTTTTCCTCCACCGCCGCGTCGAGTGAGGCGAGATCGTGGACGACCGATCTAGCCGGCGAGTTTGCTAGGGCGGGGGTGGTGGGCACCACTTGGTCGCCACCGCCGATGGAGTCCACGTCAATGTCGTCCATGGTCTAGGTGCCGCGCGATGCGACGCCAAAAGGCCGGCGCGTGTTGCGAGGAGCCGGCCAGCGGGACGGCATGTCGTCGACGGGACCCCCGCCAGCCTGGAACGGGGCCCCCAAGCCGACGACCCAGGACTGAACAATGCGTAGGGAGACGGTGACGATGAAGGAATAGAGTTAATGTACTGATTTGTCACTGTTTCTGCTTGAAAATTCTCGACGTTAAGCTTGTACTATTCATGTACTGATTTGTAGCAATGAATTCATTGGGCAGTTGTGCAAGCTACTTGAGTTTTCTTGGATAGTAGTTAAACAGTAGTTCAAATCAACCTCTTTAATCTTTTATTGATATTTCTTCATGCTTGAAAAGAACGCTTTAGGATCTGAAAGCAGTTTACAAGTTCTCTGTTTATTTATCTTCTCATCTCGACCTTGTTTAATTTTAGTTAAAAGGAGATACTCATTATCAAATAATATATACTTGTTTTTTATTTAGCACGATCATGAAATTTTAGAATTTGGCATGATTAGATCGTAGCTTGTAATGGCATGCTTGCAGCGAGAAGTTGGACATCTCCATTGTCAGAATATTGGACCCCTTCGTATGTTCAGAACTAGTTATGCTTGTATGTGAAAAGGCAGCTTCTAAATTGTTGAGTATGCTTTCTGAATTCCACATGATTTTCATTTTGTAGATGATCTTGGATTTGATATCTGGTTAAACAATATTCTCTAGATGATTTTCATTTATGTACTTGCTGTGTTGTATATGCAGGGAATGAGGGAGCCATTAAGCAACTATGCTGCTTTGGTTGACAGAGGGGGAGGGATCCATGTGTGGCATTCGTGTTGGGGAGGAGTGGTTGATGTGGCCCTGATGCGGCGGCAGGTAGGTAGCTGGGTGTGTTGCTTTTCCTGATGCTAGCTAGCTGATGTGCATGGCCAAACTCAGTTATTTTCCATGTAACTAGAGGTATGTATTACTTTTCCTGATGCTAGCTACGTGATGTGCATGAACCACCTGATGCTAGCTAGCAAGTTAAAAAATAACAGAGTAACATGGTAGCAGCTAGCTATCGTCAGCTCTCCATGACTTTGATGGCTACCTGATGTATACTGTAGTTTCTCTGATGTATACGGAGTCTTGTGTTGTGTTGGTTATTATTAAGCTCCATGCTCAACAACCTGTGCTAGCCGCCCTGGCTAGATAGTACATGAGCCAGGTGAATCAAGTAGGTCCAGAGTATGATGAAACTGAAGGGCCTCCCAAATAGGCAAGATGCAGAGAACATGGCGCTCATCATCAAGGTTAGGTGGTTTGTTTATGGCTAATCTTTTTTTTGTCAGTATGTTTATGACTGATCTCATGCCCACTACTGATAAAGTTGCAATTGTTTCTGATTTAGTCCCCTCATATGATACATAATTTGATCTGGAGAATACAGTACTTGGTAGCAGGCGGTTGGAACCAGCGATGTCAAACACATATTTTTTGACATTCATTTTTATAATGCTTGTACCATTCCACTGATATAGCTTACCCACGGAAAGTATTTGGGGGGTTTTATGTTGCTGGTGTTTTTTTAGCAACGATACAATTGCTTTGAACCTCGGTGCTATAATCTTTGTCATTGAATCTTGCTTGCTTCTCTTACTTTCAGACTCAACTGGAAGAGGATAAGGTGGTGGCGATGCAGCAGCACAAAGCACTCAATGGGAAGTGAACATAATGCTCGAAAACATGAAGAACCTTGCCGCATCATCAAAAGGACAACCTGGTCAAATACCGATCGGCTTCGAAGATCTATGGAACAACCCCGGAGATCTCAATCGTTACCTTGACCAACATAGATAATTGTGCTAGTAGTAGCGTACGGTCTATAACTGAGCAGGCAAATATGAGTTACAATGACCAAACACACATGATTATAGTGGAAAAGTACTTTACGATGGATTATATCATTATAATAAATATGATTTCGTTGTTATTGTGGATGCTTTATGATTTATGACCAAGGTAAGGCTAGCGATGGCGATGCATACGTTTTTTTATTTCTCAATCTCAAAAATTTGAGACCGTCGAATTCACGGACTGCTCATTAAGTCATGATCTATTGTTAGCTGGCCAAACAGTAGCAAATTTCCTGATAGAGGTCAAATCTATGTTTGTTTTTTCAGTTCTTAGTACAATAGAAAACACAAAGTAGAAAACACATGATCTTGCATAGTTTGTTACTATGAAATACTTAAGTTCAACCTTTTTTTGTGTACCGGTAGAAGACGGACGGGTAATAAGCAACGATCAAACTGAAATTTATCTACTTCTCGTCTTGCTGCCTCTTTCCCTCCCTCGAAGTTCAACACTTTCGGAACCATGAAGATATTTTTCTCTGCGAGTAGATGCCCCTTTTCACCTTCCATGTGCGACTTGGGCCTTTTGTGTGAAAATGTGTCAATGGCACATGAGTTGTCTTCCTCGTTAAAAAAATGGCACATGGATAACGAGAGTGGATTCCGGGATGTCAGTTTTATAGTACCAAGAAGGACCAATAAAGAGGAACATGCTTTACATCTAATAATACATCTGGGGCCAGATCTGTTGCGCCCAATGCAAATAATTTGTGTACTATATCGCCACGCGCATGTCACTCCCGTTTGGTAGGCCACCATGATTTACGCCGGTTAGTTATTATTAGTGCAAATCCCGGCATATCGTGGAGTCAATCTCCTGTAACAAAATGCCATGACCCACAACATTTTCCCAGACGAACCCACCAATAGAAGACGGAGCGAATCGAAATATTAATCTTCTTCCCGCCTGCCTTGCGTGGCTCTCCCCTCCCTCGAAATTCAAATCTTTTTCGGGACCTCTCAACTCTCTTCTTCTATAAATAGAATCCTGGCGTCTCTTACCGCGTGCGACCGACTTAGACTTAGGACTTAGGCGTGGCGGCAGCGGGGCGAGCGAGATCGACTCAGATCGATCGCCGTGCTCTTGTTCCAATCCAGCAGGTAATTTTGTTGACCTCAATGCATTCTTTGTTCTCATTGCGCCCATTAAACGCATTGACACAGGGTCTCTCTCTTTTCTCTCACTGTCTCTGTGTGATGGTGTGGTGAATTGGGGAAGACGGAGATCGAGAGGAAGCGGACCGGCCTGGACATTGTGTATGCGCGCGATTCGTTTTGTAGTACGTATAACTCTTGACAACAACCTTGGACAAACGGGTTTCCCCGGGGGAAGATGCGTAATCTGCCTGACCTCCTAGTTTTTCTAGGGTTTTTCCCATGATCTACACGGGAAGTAAAGGTAATCTAAAAATACACACGGGAAATCAAGGCCACACATTAATTTTCTCCTATAATTCATACTACTACTGCCTCTCATCACTAACAACCTTCGCCACCGAAGCCGTACCCTCCTGGTCGTCCATGAAGGTGTCCCCGTGATGATCCACCGGCCTGTTGGGTCAAACACCACTTGACATACTCGGCATCGTCCGTGCGACGCTGAAGGAGACGCCGGGGTGGAGGGCCATAGCCGCCATGCCCATACCCAGCATACCCATGGTACCGCACGTCCGACTCTTCTTGGTCCTCGCAGAGTTCGTCCAGCGCCAGATACGAGCGGTCAAACTGCGTGACGCCCACGTCGCACCGGACCACGACGCGGTCGTCGCGGATCAGATCCTCCCGGCGCCTCTCCAGCTCTTCCTTCCCGATGAACTCCTCGTGGCCGCATCCCGGCCCTGCTTCCTCGCCGGCGGCAGGGACAAGTCCATAGGAAGAAGGGCGAGAGTAGTGAGTGTTGGGGGCGCCGGCGAAGGAGCCTGTCTCAGCCGGCAGCTCGTACGCGGCGTTGCCGTCGTGGTCCAGCAGGCCGAACTTGTACTCCGCCTGGAGGAGGAGGAGGCGCTGGGTGGGGTCGGTGAGCCGGAGGTAGACGGAGTTGGCGTTCGCGGAGGTGTCGCGGCCGTTGGGGTAGTAGTCGATGCGCCAGGAGCGACCGCCGATGTTGAAAGGCTGGGAGGAGATCATCTGGCCGGGGAGGACCGTTTTGGCGGCCTGCGAGTAGCCGTCTATGCGGAGCAGATGAAACCCGTTCGCTGCCGTGGCTACCACCCTCGTGGCCGACCGCGACAGGAGGCCGGCGGCGGACATGGTGATCAATTATTAGGAACGTAACGAGTTGGGAGAGATGAGCGCGCAACAATGGGATCCCTATAAATAAGATCCCGCAACTTTTTCACCAAGACTCCAACAGAGCTTTCCCTACTCTTGCGTTTCTAGACAACACGAGATCCCTTTATCTTCTTTATTAATTAAGTTGGAAACGAACGTACGTGTATGTCCTAAAAGAAAAAAACAAGCACCAACCCCGCGATGAAAAACAGCGACTTGGCATTCCGATCGCACCGGACCTCGCGCGTCTACATAAAAAGAAACCCCCAGCAATCTCGCGATAAGAAACCCAGCAGCCGATACTAGCGATCTGATCGGACCTCGTGATAAAAAATCAGCGACCTCTGTAGCAGAAACACAAGATTTTTTTTCCTTTTTTTTTGGAAAAACATCGGAATCTATACCTAATAATAATAAAGGACGGAGCGTTTCTCGTCGTTTCTACACTTTTTTGGACTACTTTACCCCTCCAATTCGTCAATATTACACGAGTGATTCCCGCCAAAGCGAATGCGTGACACCACCAAAGCAAAACCTCTTGTTTCGGTTCTGTCAGAGTTTTGTTCTATTCGACTTGGAAACGACCGAACTGGAGCGCTGCTTGAACCCCCTAACTATCGACTTTGGGACACTAACCAACCTCAAGTTTGGATTGGGACACTTAACCCCCCTAAGTATCAAATACCAGGCAAATGACCCCCTTGGACGGTTGATGGCAGTATTGGAGAGTGGTTTTGCTGACGTGGAGGGTGTCACTCAGGGAGGACCAGCCAGGTGGAAAAAATGGTTCGGTCTTCCCTAGAAAAAAGGCAAATCGAGTCATTTCGCCTTTGCCCTTGCGGTATCCACGAGCATGAGGTGCATCCGGCAGCGTCGAAGTCGCTGGACTTGTTAGGGAGTGGCCTTGAGGCTGCACAAGCTGACCATGCACATCGAGGATGATATTGCCGACAGCAAGCGATTCCGCCGGCGCCTACGCCACAGGCTCCTGTGCAGGAGCTTTGCGCAGTGCAGCAGACACTCTGTCTCGTCAGTTGATTCACCGCAGCCGGGAACAAGGGGAAGCTAACCAAAGACTGGAAAGCGAGGCGATGTGCCGGTGTTGGTCATCGTGGAGACGAGAACAATGATTCAAGATTTTGGCTACCGGATTAGAAAATTTTACCAGGGCTGGTTGGTATTTTGGGTTACCGTGGTTACTGGATGGTTACCGGAAATTACCGAATAAAATTTCAGAATAAAATTTGAATTTGAAACCGAGAAATTTTAAAATTTCTGGTTACCACCTGGTTACCGGCTGGTTACCTCCAATTTTTCAAATGTTGTATAAATATGGATCAAATTCAAACATTACCGGAATTTTTTGCCCAGAAACCAATTTACCGGAGGGTGTCGGTAAAATGGGTTCCTGCCGGTAACTGCGTTAACCGGCCCGGTAACCAAAACCCTGCAATGAGTACGTCACTCCATATTGAATCGGGAGAACTGAGTATGCCAAGATCACGTGCGCACCTTTCCAACTTGATGGGAAGAAGCAAATCATACATGTAAAATCAAATCAAATTGACATATGCTAAAAGGTACTTGTCCTGTGACCCATTGGACACATACACGGCGGGTGCATCACAGCTAGATGCACGGGGATGGCCCCTTAGGCGGCGTTTGGTTTGCTGGCTATCTTCTGGATGGCAAGGGATAATCACTTTTTAGGTGGCTACCCTGTGTTTGGTTTAGAGGCTGAGATTGATGGGGATATCCAGATTCTGGGTATATTCCTCTAGAAAACTGGTTGAGCTCGTCCGCTAAAATCTGGTGGATGAGGGCAACCACTTCTGGCTGGCGTCGCTAATCGCACCCTGAAACGTTTTCTTGACTGATCCGCTCGCTCACCGCCTCCCCTGTTGTCCTTTGCCTTCTCCTGTGTCTCTCAAGCAACCCTGCAATCAAGATACAAGAAGTCTCTTGTGTCCCCAACACACCCAATACACTTGTCAGGTGTATAGGTGCACTAGTTCGGCGAAGAGATAGTAAAATACAAGTGGTATGGATATAAGACAACGGTGCTAGAAAATACTTTGATGGCGTGGAAGAGACTAAAGACAAACTGAAATAAAGATGGCAGCAAGCAAACATGTAACAGATCTAGTTGTAAACGGTGTTTCAATGCTTAGAAACAAGGCCTAGGGATCATACTTTCACTAGTGAACACTCTCATATAAATATATTCTCTTCATGATACTACTCTCCGGTTGGACACTCTAATCCATGGTAGGGCTATAACAGCACACCTCAAAGTTCACTTTCCACATCTAGATAACCTCACACTGTCACCTTGAGCACTAGATGGTTCCAACAAACACCACAATTTCATAAAGACATCCAACTCCAAATATAACTCATAACAAGTATTTCTAATCTCTAGCCTAAGTGCCACCATGGTGTGCACACTGTCAACTTCACACACATGGGGAGAGCAGAGATCTATTAAAGCACTTGAGTAGCAAGGTAGATCTACTTGATTACAAAGCTCATGATCACAATATGATCATGTATAGAGAGAGATGAACACATAGCTACCGGTAAAACCCTTAGCCTCGAGGAAGAACTACTCCCTCCTCTGTTGGAGATATACCCAAGAGGCAATAATAAAGTGGTTATTATCATATCTTTGTGTTTATGATAAATGTTTACATTCATGCTATAATAGTATTAACAAGGAAACCATTAATACTTGTGTGATTTGTAAACTTAATTTGAAGTCCCTAGTATGGCCTCTATACTTCACTAGCTTGTTGGTTGATTGATAATGTGGTTTCTTTGTCATGAACATTGAGATGTTATCAACAACAAGATCATATCGTTAGGAGAATGATATGGTGGACATACTCCTATAGACAAGCGTAGCATAAAGATCAAGTCATTTCAATAGTTCAATTGCTATATGCTTTCTGATACATAGTAACCTAATTCCTTCGACCATGAGATCATGCATATTGCCTTTACTGGATGGATGCTTTGATGTCATCAAACACCACACCGTAACAGGGTGGCTATAAAAGTGGCATTGGGTGTTCGGAAAGTATTGGTTGAAACACATGGATCAAGAGTGGGATTTGTCCATCCGCATGACGGATAGATATTCTCTGGGCCCTCTCGGTGAAATGTCATCCAATTAGCTTGCAAGCATGTGACTTGGTCACAAGGGATCACATATCACGGGAACGAGAAAAGAGTACTTATCAGTAACGAGGTTGAACTAGGTATGCAGAGATACCGACGATCATAACCTCGGATAAGTAACATATCGTGAGACAAAGGGAAATTGGTATCGTATGTAAGTGGTTCATTCGATCGCAAAGTAATCGTAGAAATATGTGGGAGCCATATGAATTTCCAGATTCCTCTATTGGTTATTGTTCGGAGAAGTGTCTCGATCATGTCCGCATAATTCACGAACCGTAGGGAGACACACTTAAGGATTCGACGTTGTTTGAGTAGTTATGGTATTATGAGAAAGAGACCGAATGTTGTTCGGAGTCTCGGATGGGATCCGGGATATCACGAGGTGATCCGGAATGGTCCGGAGAATAAGATTCATATAAGGAAAGTCCCATTTCGGAGTTGGGGAATGGTTCCGGTGTTTTCATCGGGAACATTCTAGAAGGTCCCGGAATGTCCGGCACTCCGGAGGGGGAAGGGTACATGAATGTGTCATTGTAAGTTGGAATGATTGCATCATGTACTAGGTGTTCTTGCTGTCCAAAATAAAGGGTTTATTTAAATCCTTAATTGAAAAGTCAAACGGCTAGTTTGAAAGTCAAACGGCAATTTTGGGAAGTGGGAAGAGAGGAGGATTGGTGGAGGCCGAATTGGAGGAGGGTTCCTCCCTTGGCCGGCGCCCCACCAAGCCGACTTGGGGAGGGACTCTCCTCCCCTTGGCCGGCCAGCCCTCCCACCTATATAAGGAGGGGCAGGGCTCCCTCCTAGCATACACAAGTTCCTATCTTCTACCTCCGGTTTAGAGCCGTTTTGGTTTAGAGCTTCTAATTGCTTTAGCCTGCGGTTTAGAGCCTTCTAATTGGTTTAGAGCCTTCTAATTGGTGTGTCTAATTACTAGACCACTAATAGCCTCTCTCATAAGCTCCACCATACTCGCACCGGCTTAAGGCGAAGCCCTGCGGGATCTCCCCTCTACCTCCGGTACCACACCGTTGTGTTGCCGGAATTACGAGGAGAGTGCTACAACCTCCGCTGCCTGCTGGAACAAGGGAGAGGAAGGTCTTCGTCGAGTACCGAACGTGTGACCGACTGCGGGAGCGCTGCGGGAACGCGGCGCCGGAAGGATCGTCTACGCGATCTTGAGATCGGAAAGAGTACGACTACATCACCCACGAGAATCTGCTCTCGTTAACCGCTTTGGAATCTTCGAGGGTGAGTTCCTCTATCGACTCGTTGCTACAATCTAGTAGATAGATCTTGGCTTGTTTGTTTGTATGCGATAGAAAAATTTTGTTTTCCATGCTACGAACCCCTACAGTGGTATCAGAGCCGTGTCTATATGTAGATCTGTTGCACGAGTAGAACACAATGGTCATTGTGGGCGTTGATGCTTTTATTGTAGATTGCTTTGCGTGTACTTTGCATCTTGCGGTATGTTGGGATGAAGCGGCCCGGGCTAACCTTACATGACATCGTTCATGAGACTTGCTCCACGCTTAACATGCAACTTGTATTGCATAAGTGGCTTTGCGGGTGCCTGTTTCTCCTAGCATAGTAAAGATCCAATTTACAACGGGTAATCAACAATGCTAGTATCAATGTTGTGGTTCTTGTTCGTAGGTTATAACGACACTTATGGAAAGCCCCAAACCACGTAAAATATGCAAAGAAAGTAGAAGCGTCTAACTTTGTTTTGCAGGGGTGTGCAGTGATGTGATATGGCCATGATTGTGATTATATTTGATGTATGCAATGTTCCTTATTGTAAGTTGGCAACCGGCAGGAGCCATATGGTTGTCTTTAATTTCTGTTAAGACCTGCGTGTCTATTCAAAATAGTTGTAATAGTTGATGCTGGTGGACGACAACCATGAAGAAGCATCATTGACCTTGATGCTATGCCGGTGATGATGGAGATCATGTTCGTGCTTGAAGATGGAGATCGAAAGCACAAAGAAGAAAGGCCATATCATATCACATATTATGAATTGCATGTGATGTTAATCCTTTATGCATCTTGTATTGCTTAGTAGACGACGGTAGCATTATAAGATGATCCCTCATGCACATAAATTTCAAGTTCTAAAGTGTTCACCCTTAGTATGCACCGTTGCCAAAGCTTGCTACTTCGAAGCACCACGTGATGATCGGGTGTCTTTGATTCCGCGGGTGAATACAACGTAAGCAAGCCAGATTTGCTTATGCGGTAGCTAAGGTTTGATCTTGACGAGCCTAGCATGTACAGACATGGCCTCAGGAACACGGATCACCGAAAGGTAAAGCATGAGTCATATAGTAGATATGATGAACATGTTGATTGTTCGCCATTGAAGCTACATCAACTCTCGTGATGATCGGTTTTGATGTGGTGGATTTGGTTCGTGTGATCACTAAAACAATGTGAGGGATATTGTTTTGAGTGGGAGTTCACCTAGATTAATTTAATTATTAATTAGAACTCAATTTATCATAAACTAAATCAAAGTGAATTTGCATAGTTGTTGTAGTCATTGGCATCCGTTTACCACCTTGCGATTAGTTATAATTGAGATGATAGAACTATAGAATTCTGGTTAGTTACTTTACGAACTGGTATCGTATTGTTTTGAAGTGTTAATCTAAAGTTTAAAAGTCCTATTGCAAACTTTCAGTAAGTTCCGGTTACTCCATGAAGTTTAATAATTAGTATTAAATCAAGAGTAACAATTCCAAATGTTAGTATATAAGTATCATGTTTGTCTCCATGATTCTTGATATTCAAAGGATTCTCTTAATATCAAGGTTATCTAGGATCTGAAAGAGTTGTTTCAGAAACCATGATGTGTGGAAGATATTGTGATATCTGAAACGAAGTTTTGGTTGCAACATGATAGAGTATAATATGGCAAAAGTCATGTTCTCATATTTGATGAGAATTTGCAAAAGGTTGGAGACACTAGTTGTCCTAATCGTCCAAAAAGATTTGGAGAGCAACATTATACTCATGATTCACCGTTATAAGATAAAAGTAGCTTGATCATGGATAAATCCATGATGAGGGTGAATATTTGATGTAGGTAAAATGTTTACTACACCAAGAGATTACTAATGAAAGGAATTTGAAAGAACACCAAACATTTGATGATGGTGATCTACTTCAAAGTGCAAGTCCAAAGACATTGGTATTTAACTATACACGCTTTGGACTATATGTCATATGTATGACTCCACTATTGATATTGATAGATTCTTTCAAACAGAAAAGGAGATACTGAAAGAGAATCTCATAAATATATGGCAGAAAAGAAAAGACTAGAATTGTTCAGTTTAAGTATATAGATGATATACATGTTATGGCTATATTCTTTGCTTGTTAAACAATGTGGTTATTAAGTATTTGATACTGAATTTGTTGGTGTGAATCGTCATACGAAACAACACAATTCATGAACTACAATGGCCTAAGTAACTAGCAAAAGAATATGTGATGATGTTCATCGAGAACAAAATAAAGGGTTATTGTGTTGCTTGTTAAACATCAAAGCTTGCCTTCAAAGATTTGTTTTATCAGGTATTATGAGAACAAAAGATTGTTCAAATAATTGCCGTAATCCATAAAAGATGGATGATTCGCAAATCTCGTTGGAGACATCACATCCATAAAACTAGTGCTAAAAATGTCGAAAGACAAATTGATCGAAAGATCACTTAGGAAGTGACATCGCCGTTTAAATTATATTTGAAAGAAAACATGAAGAAACTCCATGTTGATGGAATTTTTGGAGTCTTTTGATTTTGATCAAATAACGCTTGTGAAACTTTCCTAGAGATAATTAAAACTTCGTTCATAGGCCAAAAGGGAACGAATGACTAGCTTATTGGAACTTGTACATATTGTTGTATGAAATCCATTATGTGTAGTCAAGAGCGATGGATTTCAACTTCATATGCTTTCTCCGAAAATTTGAGTGAATATATGAATATTTACTTAATAAGGATGAAGTGTGAAATATTTGAAGAGTTCAAAGACTTTCAAGATGAAGTGCAAAATCATTGTAACAAGAATATAAATAGTTTATGATAAGATCATAAAGGAAGATATTTGAGTTACAAGTTTAGCATAATACCTAAGATTTAAGGAATCGTTCCGTGGATTTGCATTTTCCCGAAACACCATAAGTGTATGGAGCGTTCGAGATATGTAATTAAACCTTGTTTGACATGGTAAGATCAAAGGTATAATTTATAAAACTGCCATTATATTTTAAAGATTAAAAGCTTTAGGGATTACCGTTTTTCCACTGAAAAGAGCTCCATCGTAATCCGTTGAAATGACACCATATAAAGTTATGGTTTGGGATAAAACCCAAGTTGTCCTTTCTTAAACATTGGTATGCTATGCATAAGAAAGATGTTTTGCAACCAAAGTCGGATGAACCTGTCTTTGTATGACTATTAAGTATTCCTCCATAAACACCGGAGACAAAAGTGTTTGTTGCTTAGAACGTCAAGTTTCTTTTGGAAGGAATTTTTCGTGAAAAGTTAAGTGGGAGGACAATAGAACTTTGATAAGGTTAAAAGAACCTTGGCTATATGTGCAAAGTTGCGCAGCACCGAAAAGTGTTCCGGAGGCAGCAATAATGCTCATGGCTCACGTGCCTCAAAAGTTGTGGTCACGGAGGTCTAAGTTTCTATTGAAACAAGTAGGTCAAGTAAACAATCAAATACTAAGATTTGAGGGTTGAATCATTATTTGAGAATAATGAACCGACTACATGCAAAGAAGCGATGATGGGCCCTGACTCCGTCAAATGGCTTGAAGCCATAAAATCCGTGATAGTTCCATACATGAGAAATCAAGTTTTGAACTTGAAGGACCCTCGAGAAAGGTGTAAGACCTTACGGTTGTGTCTGGATCTATAAAGAAGTAGACATGGATGTTTCACATCTATGAAATATTCGACATGTTGGGAAAGAGTTCACAACAATGTTCAAAGATTGACTATGACAAGATTTGATCTTTCATAGCGATATTTAGTCTAGACGGATTAATGTAGCAACCACTACATATAATTTTGTTATGTGGTAGTTGAATAAACAAAACAAGTTCTTCTAATAGAATTGTTACCTAGGACGTGTGCATGACACGATCCAAAGGGTTTTGTTAATTCAAAGGATGCTAAAAGCATATGCAAACTTCAATGGATGAAGTAAGCATAGCGGAGTTGGAATCTTCACTATGATGAAACTGTTAAAAGAGTTTAATTTCATCAAAGACAATGAAGATACTTGCATTTGCAAGAAATTAAGTGGGAGCACTAAGACATATTTCTAATACATTATGTGGAGGACATATTGTTGATTAGAAATGATGTATCTTTTATTAACACATATTAAGAATTTCATCCTGATGAAAGACTTAGGCAAAACCCAAAATATTTGGCATCAATAGACGCTAATATGGTTGTGCCAGAAGTACATAGACAAGATATTGAATGAGTTCAATATAGAAACTACAAGAGAGGTTCTTGTCGCACAGAAAGGATTGAATGAGTTCAATGTTGATGATATATTCAAGTGTATTGACATTTGGTAAGTGAAACAAAGATTCAAGTATAGATTGATACTTGATGTATGAAATCACAAAGAGTGTTTATATCAATCATACTGTGGTATGTACAAATCCAGATATGTCCTATGCCCTAAAAGTTATGAGCATATACCAGAATGATTCATAAGATGATCATTGGACGATAGTAAGGATATTCTTATGATCTTTTGGAAGAACTAAGAGTATATTATTTGTAGAAGTGACAAATAGATGGTTAGTTCATTGTAAAAGTACTACATTGATACTAGTTTTGTCACAGAGTACAAATTAAGTTTATCTCAATCTAAATTAAGGGTGGCACAATATAATGGAAAGTGAGTTCCATAATGGATTTGGATGAGTTCCAAAGTTAAGACATTGTGACAGATACTACAACAAAAGGCTAAGTATATGACTGCTATTATAGCAGCAAAAGAGGGCATTTGTGTCAAGTAGTTTGTTATCAAACTAGGTGTAGTTCACAGTGGGATAATACTATGAAGATATATTGTGCGACAATATTATCAACATGTTTTAAACCCAAAGAGCTAAAGGTCACACCGAAAGACCAAATTTATACAAAGCCATCTCATTAGAGAATGAGTGATGCGTAGAGACGCAAAGACATGCAATTACACACGGACCTGGAAGTGTCAGATCCGGAGATCAGTTGACCACTAGCAATCGTGTACATACAACACCGGAAAGCCATAGGTGTTATATACACAAAGGTTCGAAACTAGATTATTGACTCTAGTGCAAGTGGGAGACTGTTGGAGATATACCCAAGAGGCAATAATAAAGTGGTTATTATCATATCTTTGTGTTTATGATAAATGTTTACATTCATGCTATAATAGTATTAACAAGGAAACCATTAATACTTGTGTGATTTGTAAACTTAATTTGAAGTCCCTAGTATGGCCTCTATACTTCACTAGCTTGTTGGTTGATTGATAATGTGGTTTCTTTGTCATGAACATTGAGATGTTATCAACAACAAGATCATATCGTTAGGAGAATGATATGGTGGACATACTCCTATAGACAAGCGTAGCATAAAGATCAAGTCATTTCAATAGTTCAATTGCTATATGCTTTCTGATACATAGTAACCTAATTCCTTCGACCATGAGATCATGCATATTGCCTTTACTGGATGGATGCTTTGATGTCATCAAACACCACACCGTAACAGGGTGGCTATAAAAGTGGCATTGGGTGTTCGGAAAGTATTGGTTGAAACACATGGATCAAGAGTGGGATTTGTCCATCCGCATGACGGATAGATATTCTCTGGGCCCTCTCGGTGAAATGTCATCCAATTAGCTTGCAAGCATGTGACTTGGTCACAAGGGATCACATATCACGGGAACGAGAAAAGAGTACTTATCAGTAACGAGGTTGAACTAGGTATGCAGAGATACCGACGATCATAACCTCGGATAAGTAACATATCGTGAGACAAAGGGAAATTGGTATCGTATGTAAGTGGTTCATTCGATCGCAAAGTAATCGTAGAAATATGTGGGAGCCATATGAATTTCCAGATTCCTCTATTGGTTATTGTTCGGAGAAGTGTCTCGATCATGTCCGCATAATTCACGAACCGTAGGGAGACACACTTAAGGATTCGACGTTGTTTGAGTAGTTATGGTATTATGAGAAAGAGACCGAATGTTGTTCGGAGTCTCGGATGGGATCCGGGATATCACGAGGTGATCCGGAATGGTCCGGAGAATAAGATTCATATAAGGAAAGTCCCATTTCGGAGTTGGGGAATGGTTCCGGTGTTTTCATCGGGAACATTCTA
The DNA here is from genome assembly GCA_916181665.1 of Avena sativa. NCBI lineage: Eukaryota > Viridiplantae > Streptophyta > Magnoliopsida > Poales > Poaceae > Avena > Avena sativa. Next base: position 447,245,549 of record OV702295.1, on the reverse strand, counting down.
GAAGGTCCCGGAATGTCCGGCACTCCGGAGGGGGAAGGGTACATGAATGTGTCATTGTAAGTTGGAATGATTGCATCATGTACTAGGTGTTCTTGCTGTCCAAAATAAAGGGTTTATTTAAATCCTTAATTGAAAAGTCAAACGGCTAGTTTGAAAGTCAAACGGCAATTTTGGGAAGTGGGAAGAGAGGAGGATTGGTGGAGGCCGAATTGGAGGAGGGTTCCTCCCTTGGCCGGCGCCCCACCAAGCCGACTTGGGGAGGGACTCTCCTCCCCTTGGCCGGCCAGCCCTCCCACCTATATAAGGAGGGGCAGGGCTCCCTCCTAGCATACACAAGTTCCTATCTTCTACCTCCGGTTTAGAGCCGTTTTGGTTTAGAGCTTCTAATTGCTTTAGCCTGCGGTTTAGAGCCTTCTAATTGGTTTAGAGCCTTCTAATTGGTGTGTCTAATTACTAGACCACTAATAGCCTCTCTCATAAGCTCCACCATACTCGCACCGGCTTAAGGCGAAGCCCTGCGGGATCTCCCCTCTACCTCCGGTACCACACCGTTGTGTTGCCGGAATTACGAGGAGAGTGCTACAACCTCCGCTGCCTGCTGGAACAAGGGAGAGGAAGGTCTTCGTCGAGTACCGAACGTGTGACCGACTGCGGGAGCGCTGCGGGAACGCGGCGCCGGAAGGATCGTCTACGCGATCTTGAGATCGGAAAGAGTACGACTACATCACCCACGAGAATCTGCTCTCGTTAACCGCTTTGGAATCTTCGAGGGTGAGTTCCTCTATCGACTCGTTGCTACAATCTAGTAGATAGATCTTGGCTTGTTTGTTTGTATGCGATAGAAAAATTTTGTTTTCCATGCTACGAACCCCTACATCCTCATCATGGGAATTAGCAACGGCGATGGAGATGGTGGTGGAGATCGATGGAGATGGCTCCGGGAGCACTTCCCCGTCTCGGCAGGGTGCTGGAACAGAGACTTTCTGTCCCCCGAATCTCCTCTTCGGTGGCGGCGGTGCTGCGGAACTTTTTGTGGATTTCTGATTGACGGCTTAGGGTTTTTGCATCGGGGGAGATATATAGGCGAAAGAGGCAAGGTCGGTGGCCGGCCAGGAGGCCCACACCATGCCTTGGCGCGGCCAGGGGGACCTGCACCTAGGGGTGGTGTGTGACAGAAATATGCCCTGAGAGGCAATAATAAAGTTGTTATTATGTATTCCTTATATATGATAGATGTTTATTTTGCATGCTATAATTGTATTGATCGGAAACATCAATACATGTGTGTTTAATAAACAAAAAAGGGTTCCTAGTTATGCCTCTCTTATAGACTAGCTTGTTGATTAACAAGATGATCAAGGTTTCCTGATCATGGACATTGGATGTTGTTAATAACAAGGTCACAACATTTGTGAAATGATGTGATGAACATTCATCCGAAGTATAGCATTACGATCAAGTCATTATGTTTATACTGCTATAACATCATACGAAGTAATCTTTATCCTTAGACCATGAGATCATGTTAATTGCTAACACCGGAAGAGTATCTTGATAACATCAAACGTCACACCGTAACAGGATGACTATAAAGATGGGTTCAGTGCTACGAAGGTGTTATGTTGAGGCTCATGGATAAAGAGTGGAATTTGTCAGTCCCGATGATGGATAGATATACTCTGTGCCCTCTCGGTGATATCACATTAAGATAGCTTGCAAGCAAGTGATGTGATCACTAGAATATTATATCACGGGAACGAGAAAAGAGCCTAATCAAGCGTTAAAGGTTCTCACGATCACAGGAGTCATCGTTGAATGTGTAGGAGTCAGTACGGATCTCCAGGTCCCACTGCTGATTATTGATCGGAGAAGGGTCTCGATCATGTCTGCATTATTCGCGAACCGTAGGGTGGCACACTTAAGAGTTACCGGACACCATTTTGGAGCACATATGTTTCAGACGAAAGAATTGCAAAGCGCAGGAATTGTTTCAATAGAAACCGGAAATTGTTTCGGGTGAAATTGCAGAAGGTGGTTCTGCATGTGATATTGAAATATTGCAAGGGGCTATATGTGAATGTTTGTTAATTAAAGTAATTAAAAAAATTCTGAGTAAATTTAATAAAAAGAGTTTTATTAAATGAGAGAGCATTAAATTTGGAGAAATTTAATGCATTTCAAGTGGAGACTTTAAAAGGGAATGTGAAGAGGCATTTCAATGTGGAGGGGTAACCACCACATGAATGGGGGAGGTGAGGGGTCACCCCCATGCGCCGGCCATGGAGAGAGGGGGAACCCCCCCCCCTCCTCCTATAAAAGGCCACCCATTCCCTCCTTCATCCACACACCTCCTTGTGAAGGATCTCTCTCCCCCTCTAGAATTATTCCCCCATGGTCTCGGATTAGCGAGATACATGTTCCCGGTGGCATTTCGTCTGGAAGGAGTTGCTGCCTCCGCTGGATCGCTGGAGCGAGGAGGTGGAGGTTGTCCAGTGGCTTGAACGTGTGTGCGAGTGCGGATGTGCTGCTGAGTTGCGGCGCTCGGACTTCCTCACGATCTTGAGATCGGCAAGTGTACGACTACATCAACCACGAGTTCCTACTTGTTAACAAAGCTTGTTGTCTACGAGGGTAAGTTCTGGTTGGATGTATGTCCACCCGTTGCTTTGTACCTAGTAGATAGATCTTGGCGTGTAGTTCACATCGTAGGAAATTTTTTGTTTTCTATGTTGCGGACCCAACAGTGGTATCAGAGCCCGATCTATGCGTAGGTGCTTAGCACGGGTAGTACACATATGGTTGATATGTGGGCGATGATGATCATGTTATTGCATCTTCTATGTATTTTGGATATTGGTGGCATAGTGGGATGAAGCGGCCCGGACCAACCTTACATGTCATCGTACATGAGACCGGTTCCACGACTGACATGCAACTTGTTTTGCATAAGTGGCTGGCGGGTGTCTGTCTCTCCTATTATAGTCAATATCTAATTTACAACGAGTTGCTAATAACTTAGTTATCCTCGTTGTGGTTCATGTTCATAGGTAAGAACGGTTCTATCTTCGAAATCCCTAAGCCACGTAAAACTTGCAATTGATAAATTAGAGGCGTCTAGTTTAGATCGTTGATGTTGATATGGTATTGTTGTAAGTAGATGTATGGTGGATACTCTTACAACACACTCAACGTGTAAGTTCCATAGACCTTGGCCTTACACACAAAGGAATGATAGAGATCATACCACGATGCAAGTGATAGAGATCAAATGCATGGACCATATCATCTCACTTTACACATTAGATGTTAGCATCTTATACTGCTAGTTTGGCGCGTTTGATAGTATTATAAGATGATCCCTCTTTTAGATATCAAGATAAAAATGTGTTCTTCCTTGAGTATGCACCGTTATATGGATCGTGTTTCGAGACATCACGTGATGATTGGGTGTACTCGAATCTACGCTTTCATAGGAACAGGTGTAAGATAGTTTTACACACGCGAATACTAAGGTTCTTACTTGGCGAGCCTAGCATGTACAGACATGGCCTCGGAACACGGACCGAAAGGTTAAGCATGAGTCATATGGTTGATATGATGCCCATATAGATGCTCGCCTTTGAAGCTATATCAACTCACGTGATGATCGGACTTGGTATAGTGGATTTGGTTCATGTAATCACCAAAAGGACACGAGGGATGTCGTTTTTGAGTGGGAATTCATTAGTAATTTGGATTAGTTGAACTCAATCTATCATAAACTTAGTCTAAATAAACTTTATAAATTCTGTTGTAGATGGCACCACCTGCTTTTAATTTCAATGTGTTCATGGAGAAAGCGAAACTTGCTGCGAATGGTAGCAACTTCACCAACTGGGCTATGAATTTGAGGATTCTCCTCACTGCTGCACAAAAGCAATATGTGCTAGATGCGCCGCTAGGCCCCCCACCAGCTCCTGATGCCCCTGACAAGGAAAAGAATGTCTATGTGACTCGTCAGGAGGACCACAACTTAGTTCATTGCGGCATACTGTATGGGCTAGAGCCAGAACTTCGAAAGCGTTTCGAAAATGGCAATGCTTTTGATACCATGGGAGAATTGAAAATTATTTTCGATACCCATGCTGCCGTAGAGAGTTATAATGCTACAGAAAAGTTCTTTAGCTGCATGATGGACGAAAACAGCTCTGTTAGTGAGCACGTACTCAAAATGTCTAAGTACGCCGATAAGCTTATGTCCTTGGGAATAGCGATTCCCATTGACTTAGGCATACATCGTGTTCTCCAATATCTGCCACCTAGCTACAAGAGCTTCGTGATGAACTATAATATGCAGGGCATGAAGAAGTCTCTTCCCGAGCTTCTGTCAATGCTTAAGACTGCAGAAGTGGAGATTAGGAAAGAACATCAAGTGTTGATGATCAATAGGACCACCGGTTTCAAGAAGGACAAGAAAGGCAAGCACAAGGAAAAGAAGGGTGGCAAGTCTATTGCCACGCCTGAAAAGAAACCCCGGGCTGGCCCTAAATCTGACACCGAGTGCTACTATTGCAAGGGGCCTGGCCATTGGAAGCGCAACTGCCCCAAGTATTTGGCGGACAAGAAGTCCAGCAAGGAAAACAAAGGTATATGTGATATACATGTTATTGATGTGTACTTGACTAGTACTCGCAGTAGCACCTGGCTATTTGATACCGGATCGGTCGCTAATATATGTAACTTGGTTCAGGGGCTACGGAACAAGCGACAACTAGCAAGGGATGAGGTCAGGATGCGGGTCGGCAATGGATCAAGAGTTGATGTGATCGCCGTCGGGACGCTACCTCTCCATTTGCCATCGGGATTAGTTATAAACCTAAATAATTGTTATTTGGTGCCTGCACTAAGCATGAACATTGTATTTGGATCGTGTTTGATGCAAAGTGGTCATTCCTTTAAATATGAGAACAAGGTTGTTCGATTTATAAGAATGATATCTTTTATGGTCATGCACCTATGTTGAATGGTTTATTTCTATTGGATCTCGATAGTAATATTACGCACATTCATAATGTTAATGCTAAAAAGATTAAACTTGATGATGATATGTCTACATATATGTGGCACTGCCGTCTAGGTCATATTGGCGTTAAACGCATGAAGAAACTCCATTCTGATAGACTTTTGGAATCACTTGATTTTGAATCATTTGATACATGTGAGCCATGCCTTATGGGCAAGATGACTAGAACGCCGTTTTCCGGTTCAATGAAACGGGCGACAAATCTGTTGGAGATCATACATACTGATGTGTGTGGACCAATGAGTGTGTCGGTGCGAGGTGGATATCGTTATTTTGTTACTTTCACGGATGATTTGAGTAGATATGGGTATATCTATTTGATGAAACACAAGTCTGAAACTTTTGAAAAGTTCAAGGAATTTCAGAATAAAGTGGAAAATCATCGTAATAGAAAGATCAAGTTTCTAAGGTCTGATCATGGAAGAGAGTATCTAACTTACGAGTTTAGCACACACATGAAAGAGGTGGAATAGTTTCACAACTCACGCCTGCCGGAACACCACAACGTAATGGTGTGTCGGAACGTCGTAATCGTACCTTATTGGATATGGTTCGATCTATGATGTCTCTGACTGACTTACCTCTGTATTTTTCGGGTTATGCATTGGAAACAGCTGCATTCACTTTAAATCGGGCACCATCTAAATCTGTTGAAACGACACTGTATGAATTATGGTTTGGAAACAAACCTAAGCTATCATTTCTTAAGGTTTGGGGATGCGATGTTTATGTGAAGAAACTTCAACCGGATAAACTCGAACCCAAAGCGGAAAAATGCATCTTCATAGGATACCCTAAGGAAACAATTGGGTATACCTTCTATCACAGATCCGAGGGCAAGGTTTTTGTTGCCAAGAATGGATCCTTTCTTGAGAAGGAGTTTCTCGCGAAAGGTGTGAGTAGTCGGAAGGTAGAACTCGAAGAGGTTATTGAACCTTCTCTTCATGGAATAGCGAGTGGCGCAGCACCGGAAGTTGTTTCGGAGTTGACTTCACCTGATGAAGAGAGAGCTAATGATAATGATCATGAAACTCCGAAAGAGGACACTACCGAACCTCGCAGGTCAAGCAGGACACGTGCAGCTCCTGAACTGTACGTCAATCCCGTTGTGAATTTCATGGTTGATGAAATGGATGACCCTGCAACGTATGGAGAAGCGATGATGATCCCGGATTCCAACAAATGGCTAGAAGCCATGAAATCGGAGATGGAATCCATGTACAAGAACCAAGTTTGGAACTTGGTGGACTTACCTCACGATCGAAAGGCCGTTGAGAATAAATGGATTTTCAAAAGAAAAACTGATGTTGATGGTAATGTGACCATCTATAAGGCTCGACTTGTCACAAAGGGGTTTCGACAAATTCAAGGAGTTGACTACGATGACACATTCTCTCCCGTAGCGATGCTTAAATCGGTTAGGATTATGTTAGCAATTGCTGCATATTTCGATTATGAAATATGGCAGATGGATGTCAAAACTGCATTCCTCAATGGTAAGATTGAAGAAGAGTTGTATATGATACAACCTAAGGGTTTTGTCGATCCTAAGGATGCTAATAAGGTGTGCAAACTTCAGTGATCCATCTATGGACTGAAGCAAGCATCACGAAGTTGGAATCTCCGCTTTGATGAGGTGATCAAAGAGTTTGGATTTGTCCAAACTTATGGAGAGGCTTGTATTTACAAGAAAGTGAGTGGGAGCAATGTGGCATTTCTGATATTATATGTGGATGACATATTATTGATTGGAAATGATATAGATCTTTTAAACAGTGTTAAAAGTTATCTAAACAGCAAATTTTCGATGAAAGACCTTGGTGAAGCGTCATATATATTAGGAATTAAAATCTATAGAGATAGATCAAGGCGCCTAATTGGGCTATCGCAGAGTACATACCTTGATAAGATATTAAAGAAGTTTAATATGGACGAAAGTAAGAAGGGGTTCTTACCTATGTTGCAAGGCAAGACATTGAGTAAGACTCAAAGTCCGGCTACGGCGGAAGAAAGAGAGATGATGGATAAGATCCCCTATGCCTCGGCCATAGGCTCTATTATGTATGCCATGCTATGTACAAGACCGGATGTGGCACATGCTATTAGTTTGACTAGTAGGTACCAATCTGATCCAGGTTCGGAACACTGGATAGCGGTAAAGAACATCCTCAAGTACTTGAGAAGAACTAAGGATATGTTTCTCATATACGGAGGTGAAGAAGAGCTAGTCACTAAGTGTTATGTCGATGCTAGCTTTGACACCGATCTGGATTACTCTAAGTCTCAATCTGGATACGTATTTCTCTTGAATGGAGCAGCAGTTAGTTGGAGGAGTTCCAAACAACCTGTGGTGGCTGGATCAACAACGGAGGCGGAATATGTTGCTGCTTCAGAAGCGGCGCAGGAGGCAGTTTGGATGAAAGAGTTCATTACAGAACTGGGTGTGGTTCCCAATGCGTTGGACCCGATGGTGATCGATTGTGACAACAATGGAGCCATAGCCAACGCAAAGGAACCAAGGTCTCACAAGAATTCCAAACATATTAAGCGCCGGTTTCACTCCATCCGCGAGCATGTCAAGGATGGAGATATAAAGATTTGTAAAGTACACACGGACCTAAATGTAGCAGATCCGTTGACTAAAGTTCTCCCTAGGGCAAAACATGATCAACACCAGAACTCCATGGGTGTTAGATTTATCACTATGTGAACTAGATTATTGTCTCTAGTGCAAGTGGGAGACTGAAGGAAATATGCCCTGAGAGGAAATAATAAAGTTGTTATTATATATTCCTTATATATGATAGATGTTTATTTTACATGCTAGAAATGTATTGATTCGGAAACATCAATACATGTGTGTTTAATAAACAAAAAGGGTTCCTAGTCATGCCTCTCTTATAGACTAGCTTGTTGATTAACAGGATGATCAAGGTTTCCTGATCATGGACATTGGATGTTGTTAATAACAAGGTCACACCATTGGTGGAATGATGTGATGAACATTCATCCGAAGTATAGCATTACGATCAAGTCATTATGTTTATATTGCTATAACATCATACGAAGTAATCTTTATCCTGAGACCATGAGATCATGTTAATTGCTAACACCGGAAGAGTATCTTTATAACATCAAACGTCACACCGTAACAGGGTGACTATAAAGATGGGTTCAGTACTACGAAGGTGTTATGTTGAGGCTCATGGATCGAGAGTGGAATTTGTCAATCCAGATGACGGATAGATATACTCTGGGCCCTCTCGGTGATATCACATTAGGATAGCTTGCAAGCAAGTGATGTGATCACTAGAATGTTATATCACGGGAACGAGAAAAGAGTGCATGTCGGTAACGAGATCAAACTAGGTATGGAGATACCGATGATCGAATCTTGGACATGTAATATATCGGGAGACAAAGGGATTTAGTTACAAGCGTTAAAGGTTCTCACGATCACAGGAGTCATCGTTGAATGTGTAGGAGTCAGTACGGATCTCCAGGTCCTACTGCTGATTATGGATCGGAGAAGGGTCTTGATCATGTCTGCATTATTCGCGAACCGAAGGGTGGCACACTTAAGAGTTACCGGACACCATTTTGGAGCACATATGTTTCAGACGAAAGAATTGCAAAGCGCAGGAATTGTTTCAATAGAAACCAGAAATTGTTTTGGGTGAAATTGCAGAAGGTGGTTCTACATGTGATATTGAAATATTGCAAGGGGCTATATGTGAATGTTTGTTAATTAAAGTAATTAAAAAATTCTGAATAAATTTAATAAAAAGATTTTTATTAAATGAGAGAGCATTAAATTTGGAGAAATTTAATGCATTTAAAGTGGAGACTTTAAAACGGAATGTGAAGAGGCATTTTAATGTGGAGGGGTTACCACCACATGAATGGGGGAGGTGAGGGGTCACCCCCATGCGCCGGCCATGGAGAGAGGGGGAACCCCCTCCTCCTATAAAAGGCCACCCATTCCCTCCTTCATCCACACACCTCCTTGTGAAGGATCTCTCTCCCCGTCTAGAATTATTCCCCCATGGTCTCGGATTAGCGAGATACATGTTCCCGGTGGCATTTCGTCTAGAAGGAGTTGCTGCTTCCGCTGGATCGCTGGAGCGAGGAGGTGGAGGTTGTCCGGTGGCTTGAACGTGTGTGCGAGTGCGGATGCGCTGCTGAGTTGCGGCGCTCGGACTTCCTCACGATCTTGAGATCGGCAAGTGTACGACTACATCAACCACGAGTTCCTACTCGTTAACAAAGCTCGTTGTCTACGAGGGTAAGTTCTCGTTGGATGTATGTCCACCCGTTGCTTTGTACCTAGTAGATAGATCTTGGCGTGTAGTTCACACCGTAGGAAATTTTTTGTTTTCTATGCTGCGGACCCAACAGCAACTTCACCAACTGGGCTATGAATTTGAGGATTCTCCTCACTGCTTCCCAAAAGTAATATGTGCTAGATGCGCCGCTAGGCCCCCCACCAGCTCCTGATGCCCCTGACGAGGAAAAGAATGTCTATGTGACTCATCAGGAGGACCACAACTTAGTTCATTGAGGCATACTGTATGGGCTAGAGCCAGAACTTCGAAAGCGTTTTGAAAACGACAATGCCTTTGATACCATGGGAGAATTGAAAATGATTTTCGATACCCATGTTGCCGTAGAGAGTTATAATGCTACATAAAAGTTCTTTAGCTGCATGATGGAGGAGAACAACTCCGTTAGTGAGCATGTACTCAAAATGTCTGGGTACGCCGATAAGCTTGTGTCCTTGGGAATAACGATTCCCATTGACTTAGGCATACATCGTGTTCTCCAATCTCTACCACCTAGCTACAAGAGCTTCGTGATGAACTATAATATGCAGGGCATGAAGAAGTCTCTTCCCGAGCTTCTGTCAATGCTTAAGACTGCAGAAGTGGAGATTAGGAAAGAACATCAAGTGTTGATGATCAATAGGACCACCGGTTTCAAGAAGGACAAGAAAGGCAAGCACAAGAGAAAGAAGGGTGGCAAATCTGTTGCCGCACCTGAAAAGAAACCCCGAGCTGGCCCTAAGTCTGACACCGAGTGTTACTATTGCAAGGGGACTGACCATTGGAAGCGCAATTGCCCCAAGTATTTGGTGGACAAGAAGTCCGGCAAGGCAAACAAAGGTATATGTGATATACATGTTATTGATGTGTACTTGACTAGTACTTGCAGTAGCACTTGGGTATTTGATACAGGATCGGTTGCTAATATATGTAACTCGATTCAGGGGATGCGGAACAAGCGACAACTAGCAAGGGATGAGGTCAGGATGCGGGTCGGCAATGGATCAAGAGTTGATGTGATCGCCGTCGGGACGCTACCTCTTCATATGCCATCAGGATTAGTTATAAACCTAAATAATTGTTATTTGGTGCCTGCACTGAGCATGAACATTGTATCCGGATCGTGTTTGATGCAAAGTGGTTATTCCTTTAAATCTGAAAACAATGGTTGTTAGATTTATAAGAATGATATCTTTTATGGTCATGCACCTGTGTTGAATGGTTTATTTCTGTTGGACTCGATAGTAATATTACGCATATTTATAATGTTAATGCTAAAAAGATTAAACTTGATAATGATATATCTGCATATATGTGGCACTGCTGTCTAGGTCATATTAGCATTAAACGCATGAAGAAACTCCATTCTGATGGACTTTTGGAATCACTTGATTTTGAATCATTTGATACATGTGAACCATGCCTTATGGGCAAGATGACTAGAACGCTGTTTTTCGGTTCAATGGAACGAGCGACGGATTTATTGGAAATCATACATACTGATGTGTGTGGACCAATGAGTGTGTCGGCGCGAGGTGGATATCGTTATTTTGTTACTTTCACGGATGATTTGAGTAGATACGGGTATATCTATTTGATGAAACACAAGTCTGAAACCTTTGAAAAGTTCAAGGAATTTCAGAATGAAGTGGAAAATCATCGTGATAGAAAGATCAAATTTCTGCGGTCTGACCCTGGAGGTGAGTATCTAAGTTACGAGTTTAGCACACACATGAAAGAGTGTGGAATAGTTTCACAACTCACGTCTACCGGAACACCACAACGTAATGGTCTGTTAGAACGTCGTAATCATACTTTATTAGATATGGTTCAATCTATGATGTCTCTGACTGACTTGCCATTGTCATTTTGGGGTTATGCACTGGAAACAGCTGCATTCACTTTAAATCGTGCACCATCTAAATCCGTTGAAACGACACCGTATGAATTATGGTTTGGAAACAAACCTAAGTTGTCATTTCTTAAAGTTTGGGGATGCGATATTTATCTGAAGAAACTTCAACCAGATAAACTCGAACCCAAAGCGGAAAAATGCGTCTTCATAGGATACCCTAAGGAAACGATTGGGTATACCTTCTATAACAGATCCGAGGCCAAGGTTTTTGTTGCCAAGAATGGATCCTTTCTTGAGAAGGAGTTTCTCGCGAAAGGTGTGAGTAGTCGGAAGGTGGAACTTAGAGAGGTTATTGAACCTTCTCTTCATGAAATGGCGAGTAGCACATCACCGGAAATTGTTTCGGAGTTGACTTCATCTAATGAAGAGAGAGCTAATGATATTGATCATGAAACTCCGAAAGAGGACACTACCGAACCTCGCAGGTCAAGCAGGACACGTGCAGCTCCTGAACTGTACGGCAATCCTGTTGCGAATTTCATGGTTGATGAAATGGATGACCCTGCGACGTATGAAGAAGCGATGATGAGCCGGGATTCCAACAAATCGCTAGAAGCCATGAAATCCGAGATGGAATCCATGTACGAAAACCAGGTTTGGACCTTGGTGGACTTACCTCACGATCGAAAGGCCGTTGAGAATAAATGGATTTTCAAAAGAAAAACTGATGTTGATGGTAATGTGACCATCTATAAGGCTCGAATTGTCGCAAAGGGGTTTCGACTAATTCAAGGAGTTGACTATGATGAGACATTCTCTCCCGTAGAGATGCTTAAGTCGGTTAGGATTATGTTAGCAATTGCTGCATATTTTGATTATAAAATATGGCAGATGGATGTCAAAACGATGTTCCTCAATGGTAATATTGAAGAAGAGTTGTATATGATACAACCTAAGGGTTTTTGTCGATCCTAAGGATGCTAATAAGGTATGCAAACTTCAGCGATCCATCTATGGACTGAAGCAAGCATCCCGGAGTTGGAATCTCCGCTTTGATGAGGTGATCAAACAGTTTGGATTTTTCCAAACTTATGGAGAGGCTTGTATTTACAATAAAGTGAGTGGGAGCAATGTGGCATTTCTAATATTATATGTGGATGACATATTATTGATTAGAAATGATATAGATCTTTTAAACAGTGTTAAAAGTTATCTAAACAGCAATTTTTTTATGAAAGACCTTGGTGAAGCGTCATATATATTAGGCATTAAAATCTATAGAGATATATCAAGGCGCCTAATTGGGCTATCGCAGAGTACATACCTTGATAAGATATTAAAGAAGTTTAATATGGACGAAAGTAAGAAGGGGTTCTTACCTATGTTGCAAGGCAAGACATTGAGTAAGACTCAAAGTCCGGCTACGAAGAAAGAAAGAGAGATGATGGATAAGGTCCCCTATGCCTCGACCATAGGCTCTATAATGTATGCCATGCTATGTACAAGACCGGATGTGGCACATGCTATTAGTTTGACTAGTAGGTACCAATCTGATCCAGGTTCGAAACACTGGATAGCGGTCAAGAACATCCTCAAATACTTGAGAAGAAATAGGGATATGTTTCTTATATACGGAGGTGAAGAAGAGCTAGTCTCTAAGAGTAAATACAAGCCTTGTATTTCACTATCTCTTCGCCGAACTAGTGCACCTATACACCTGACAAGTGTATTGGGTGTGTTGGGGACACAAGAGACTTCTTGTATCTTGATTGCAGGGTTGCTTGAGAGGGGGTACCTTTGACCACTTCCTCCCTGAGTTCGATAAACCTTGGGTGATCCACTTAAGAGAAAACTTGCTGCTGTTCTACAAACCTCTGCACTTGGAGGCCCAACAACTTTCTACAAGAATAGAAGTGCGTAGACATTAAGCTATTTTCTAGCGTCGTTGCCGGGGAGGTAAGGTAAAAGGTATTCACATCGGAGGATTAAAGAAGAAGAACCTCCCACGGCAAACGCCTATTTTCCGGTGTGGATGCTCGAAGTTATTTCCTTTAGATTCTGCAATTTTGTCTTTTTTTCTTATTTTCACTAGTTAGGCTTAATGGAAAACAACAAAAAAATTAGAGAGCTTTATAGTATTTATCTTGAGTTAGGACATGAATGTTTGAAAAGAAAATTAAAAAACCTATGGAACTTTATTTGCATGCTAATAGCAACGTTGTTAGTATGAATTCTTTGGACACCATTATTGCTAGTGCTATGGAAAAGTCTAAGCTTGGGGAAGCTTGTGTTTATGAAAATGATCTTTTTAGTTCCCCAGCTTTGGAAGATAGCTATTCTATTGCTTATGATGATAGAAAACCTCCAATATATGATGATTGCAATGATGAATATGATATTTTCAGTCCACCTACTATTGAGGATAAAATTAATGATTATAATATGCCTCCTATATTTTATGATTATGGTGATGATAATAATAATGATAGCTATTTTGTTGAATTTGCTCCCACCACAATTAATAAGAATGACTATGTTTATATGGAGAGTATTAATTCTTTTACGCATGTGGCTCATGATAAGAATGTTTTATGTGATAGTTATATTGTTAATTTTATTCATGATGCTGAAAGTTATTATGAGAGAGGGAAACATGGTTTTATGTATCTCAACAATATTAAGTTCCCCCTCTTTATGTTGAAAGTCTTGAAGTTGCACTTGTTTTGCTTTCCTATGCTTGTTGCTTTGTGCTTTCATGACTTGTTTATTTACAAGATTCCTATGCATAGGAAGTGGGTTAGACTTAAATGTGCTTTGAATTTGCTTCTTGATGCTCTCTTTTACTTCAATTCATATTTTTTATGTGAGCATCTTTTCAAACTATCATGCCTAACTTAAAGGCGTTAAACAAAAGTACTTGTTGGGAGATAACCCAAGAGTTTTCGATGAGTCTTGGAAGTTATTACCTCTATAATAACCGCTCATTATCCTTTTTATTTGCTTTTTGTGCCAAGAGTAACCTCTAATGAGAGAGAAGTAATGCTTGGGAAAGTTGCTGTCCCGAAACAGATTTCTGTGCTTCACCGTAAAAATTCGTGTAAAATCTCTGAACGTCTTTTTGAGGCGTGAAGTTCTGTGCTTCTGACCCAGGTTGTTATCTAACTTTCGTTAGTTCAACACTTTTTGATTTGAGCAACAGAAGGTCCTCGAAAAAATTCGTCTTTACCTGCTGGTCTGTTTTGACAGATTTCTGCCATTTTCTGCATTTGCTTCTTGTTGGTTCCTTTTTGAGTTCTTTTGGGGAATTGAGATTTTTGAGGGAAGTACTTCAGTATCTAGTGTTCTAATGGAAGTTTATTTGGTGTTAGAACTGAACCTTAAGACTTATTATCTTGAGTGCATTAATGTTGCTAATAAACATTGTGTGAAGTTTTGTATGAAGGAAAAATTTCAGGTGTATGGAAGGAATGAGTAATAAGATGAAGGATGGACTAAAGCTCAAGATTGGGGATGCCACGCGTGTCACCCCAAAAAATATCCAAGAAGTACAAGCGTCAAAGCTTGTGGATGCCCAAGGCATCCCTTCTTCATCAATAAAAATCCCAGGTTTCTTCCAAACGCTTCATTTTTATTGTTTCATGCACAGTTGTGTTGTTTTTGGAGCGTCTTCTTTTTCATTTTTGTTTTGGTTTTTTGTTTGCTTTTGTTTGCTTAGTTTTCTGAATAAATTGGTTGGACCCCCTCTTTCATACATTGGTTTGCAAATAGTTTGGTTTGGTTTGGAAAAGAGTAGGAAAGTTCATTCTTATGTGGTAAAAAGAGCTCGTTTTTTACTGTGGCCTATGCTCGGTCATGCCATGCTTGATATTGTTTTGGCTTTATGCTTAGTATTCTTTGCTGTAGTATGACTTGTTATAAACAATTGAGATTGCTTAATGTGCCTTGGATGAATCATGCGTTGTTTTAGCATATTAAAGCATAGTATAGTGGTATTCTCCTTTCATGCTTTATTTGGGTTGACTTGGCGCATGCTCACACCATGTTATGACTATCTCAAGTCACCATAAGCCTTTATGATCCTTTAGTTTTCAACTTGTAGCATCACTTTATGCTTTTATCAATGATATTTTGTCGCTCTGCATGATTACGGCCATTATTGCTCTCTTAGTTTGTCGCTCCCAGTCTTTTGCTAGCCTCCACAACAAAGTATGAGTTCCACTCATGCATCCAACTCCCTAAAACCAAGTTATTCCAAAGAGTCCACCATACCTACCTACTAGCTTATGCTATTCCAAGTATATTCATGCTTTTGTTTACCTTCCAAATTAAACTTGTTATGAGAAAACTAGTGATTAAAGCTCTCACAAACTTGATGGCACACTTTACTTTTCTTGCCCTTAATAAACTTGAACCATTGTGTCATCTATATTATATATGCTTGCACTTATTTGTTGGGAATTAGCAGAACCATGCTTTCATGGGGAACACTTTCAACATTGCACTTGTTACTTGTACCTAGTTGATATCATGCTCTTTTGTATATGGATGTCGTCGGTGTGAAATGAAAGGGGAGCTTGTAAGTCCATGAAGTTATGTATATGTGTTAGAGAAATGCCTGGGCCACTGGTCTAATCCATGCTGACATGGTGGAAACCTGCAGCGTAACCATAATGATCTGTCTATGAAGCATTCTTCTTATAAAAAAAGAGTCCTATATTGAGAAAAAAAAGAGAAAAAAGAGATTATGAAAAGAGAAAAGAGAGAAAAAGCACCATATTCCCATGGTAAATAAGAAGATTGCTGAGATGCTTGTTGTCTGCTTGCCTTGTCATTTTGATATGGGGATTCTTCCGTATCATCGGGCAAGGGGTACCCCGTTGGCAGTTCTCTATGATACACATGTACTTACGATGACAAGAACTTACCGGTGACTAAACTTAAGTAGCATGAGGAGCGGCCCTCGTATACAAGGGACATGAGATTTTTGACTTATACTTCGTCAAGCATGTACACCATAGTTTGTTCACTTTAACCTTAATCACTTCAAGATGCTTATGATAGGGGCAATGAGAGCTGAAAGCTATAAGTATCATAATTTTTGGAAGCTCTTTATGAGACTTGAATCCCTACTTCCTTCTATGAAGGCCTTTCTTCCACTTATATATTGAGTCTCCACCTTCTATCTTTATGCACCTACTTTAAGAGCATAGTGGCCATTCTTAGTTCTATGTGCATTGTCCCAAGACTAGTTGATTGATGCATAACTTGATATTGCTTGTTTTAAACTATTGTATCTAGTCACTCTTATGAACTTTGAAGGTGTCCTATGCATTTATATTTGCTACTCTATGAGGGACAAGCTGAATACTATTATGCTATGTTTTCTTTATGTGAAACAAACAAACGTCTTGCAAAGCATTGTTATTCATGAATCTTTTGTTTGTGCCTTTTTATGTTGCATCATAGTTTCTTTGCCTTATTGCTAGAACTTTGTCTTTCATGTTATGATTGAAGTACTATGATCTCAGCTATCAATGTTTTACAAATACTTTGATCAAGTTTATGATGGTGCATGTCACCTCAAAAATTATTCTTTCTTTTTATCACTTACCTACTCGAGGACGAGCAAGAGTTAAGCTTGGGGATGTTGATACATTGCAAATGTATCTATAATTTTTGATGTTCCATGCTTGGTTTTATCTACTTTCTTATGTTTTGTTCCAACTTTGGAGTACTTTTTATACACTTTCTTAGACTAACCTATTAACAAGAGCCATAGTGTCAGTTGCCTGTTTTCTGCTGTTTTTGGTTCCAGGAAAGTCAGAAAATCAATATTCTCGGAATTGGACGGGATAAAACCCAAAGTTCCTATTTTACCGGAAGACTCAGGGAGCCAGAAGCAGAGACGGAGGAGGGCCAGGGCCTGGCCACACCATATGGTGGCGCGGGCTAGCCCTGGCCGCGCCACCAGGTGGTGTGGGCCCCCTAGCACTCCACCGACCTTGCCCTCTCGCCTATAAGAGCCTCCCGATGGGAAAACCCTAAATAGTCAATCAGAAATCCACGAAAAGTTCTGCAGCGCCGCCGCCACCGAAGGGGAGATTCGGGGATAGAAAGTCTCTGTTCCGGCACCTTGTCCGAACGGGGAAGTACCCCCGGAGCCATCTCCATTGATCTCCACCACCATCTCCATCACCATTGTTGATTCCCATGATGAGGAGGGAGTAGTTCTTCCTCGAGGCTAAGGGTTCTACCGGTAGCTATGTGTTCATCTCTCTCTCTATGCATGATCATATTGTGATCATGAGCTTTGTAATTAAGTAGATCTACCTTGCTACTCAAGTGCTTTATTAGATCTCTGCTCTCCCCGTGTGTGTGAAAGTGACAACGTGCACAGCATGGTGGCACTTAGGCTAGAGATTACAAATACTTGTTATGAGTTATATTTGGAGTTGGATATATTTATGAAATTGTGGTGTTTGTTGGACTCATCTAGTCCTCAAGGTGACAGTGTGGGGTTTTCTAGATGGGAAAGATGAACTTTGAGGTGTGCTGTTATAACCCTACCATTGATTAGAGTGTCCAACCGGAGAGTAGTTCAGCGTAGTATCATAAAGAGAAGATATTTATATGAGAGTGTTCACTAGTGAAAGTATGATCCCTAGTCCTTATTTCTTAGCAAGTATGATCCCTAGTCCTTATTTCTTAGCATTGAAACACCGTTTGCAATTAGATCTGTTACATGTTTGCTTGCTTTCATCTTTATTTCAGTTTTACTTTAGTCTTTTCCACGCCATCAAGCTATCTTCTATCATCGTTACCACTTATAATTATCCATACCACTTGTATTTCACTATCTCTTCGCCGAACTAGTGCACCTATACACCTGACAAGTGTATTGGGTGTGTTGGGGACACAAGAGACTTCTTGTATCTTGATTGTAGGATTGCTTGAGAGGGGGTACCTTTGACCACTTCCTCCCTGAGTTCGATAAACCTTGGGTGATCCACTTAAGGGAAAACTTGCTGTTGTTCTACAAACCTTTGCACTTGGAGGCCCAACAACTGTCTACAAGAATAGAAGTGCGTAGACATCATCCCTCTCTGTCTCGTCTTCTGGCTCCGTGAGTCTTCCGGTAAAATATCAATTTTGGTTGTCCCGTCCAATTCCGAGAATATTCATTTTCTGACTTTCCTAAAATCAAAAACAACAGAAAACAGGCAGCTGGCACTGTGGCATCTTGTTAATAGGTTAGTCCAAAAAAGTGTATAGAAAGTACTCCAAAGTATGGATAAAACATAAGAAAATAGATAAAACCAAGCATGGAACATCAAAAATTATAGATACGTTTGCAACGTATCACCCTTCATGGTAACATGAGGTCATCAGAACAACCTATCCAATTTTCATCCTTCCAACCAAACAAGAAAATGGCTATCCCTAACCTCCTCGTATCTTGTCGAACCAAACAAAAAAAATTGGGTACCCCTAGCCAGGTGGTTGTGGATATCCCTATCCCAAAATCTTATCCCTTAAACCAAACAGTCGCCCTGGCTCGAGCTCGTCTACAGTGTTCGCGATGATTCCCATGGTGTCCATATAGAAGTCGCCCTGGCGCATGAACCACATGTATTTGGGGTTGTTCTTGTCCACCACCGAGTACGACATCGACTCCGGCACTATTGCACCTCCCCTTCCGGGCACGGCATGGACTCTCGGCGCTATCAGCGGGAGGTCGGGCACGTGCACCTCCCCTTCCGGGCATGGCATCGACTCTCAGCGTTATCGACGGGAGGTCGGCCACGTACACCCCTCTTCTGGGCACGGCATCGACTCCAGTGCTATCGGCGGGAGATCGGCCACGTGCAGCTCCCCTTCCACCTCGTCGAACACCACAGTGACCACCTCGTGCAGAACGGGCAGGTACATCATGAGCGCGACCATGGCGCTAGTGTACGAGCATGAGTGTGAGCATGAGTGCTCTATTTCTTGTGCAGCTGCAATAATTCTATGACGGTCATTCCGAGTCCATGATGGTGGCCCTAACGGTGTCCATGAGCAGCGCCGGACTTCGCCGGTGTCGAGGGAGGCGAGGCGCGGGGGTGTTGGCCGGCAGTGGGAGCCGGCAGGATCCATGCTGGCAGCAAGTAGGCTGGCCACGTGGCCACGGTTGTCCAGACAGTGGGGTAAATCGCCATGCTCGCCCATGACCTCGAACAGTGGCACCCGTGACTGTAAGGAAGAACAGCCATAACCGCTAATATCCACCGTGGCAAAAACCACTCTCACGTGGACAAAAAAAGCTAGAAAAACTGCCATCACGCGTCTATCCATACCTGAGGGGGTTAGTGTCCCAAAGTCAATAGTTAGGAGGTTATGTGGACTTCTTTCGATAAAAAAATCAGCGACCTAGCGATTGGATCTGTAGTAGAAACATAAGATCTTTTTTCCTTTTTTTTGGAAAAACATCGGAAACTATTTCAAGAGTTCACAAGAAACAAGTCAGATAAAAAAATCTTTATACTATTCAAAAGAAGTTGTTGTTGGTAGATCGTGCTTTGACACTTTGACATCAAACATTGAAAACATCTAGATTATCCAATCTAATCTCAACCTCTACACACGGTAGATCTCCCCTTCTTCACCTTGTTTACACTAATCTATATCTAATAATAAAGGAAGGAGCGTTTCTCGCCGTTTCTACACTTTTTTGGACTACTTTACCCCTCCAATTCGTCAATATTACACGAGTGATCCTGCCAAAGCGAATGAGTGACACCGCCAAAGCAAAACCTCGCGTTTTGGTTCTATCAGAGTTTTGTTTTGTTCGACTTGGAAATGACTGAACTAGAGCGCTGCTTGACCCATCTCTCGCCGCCGATTTTAGAGCGCGCCTCCTCGCCACCAGCAGTACGCCGGTCGGCCCCACCATCTCTTCCTTGCCTCTGACGTCGACATACAGCGATCCTCAGGACGATGTTGCGCCGCATCCCTCATCCCCGCAACAGCTACCTAAAAATTTCCCAAAATGTGCCATATCCCGAGCTCACCTCTGCTACGTACAAAGGGGAGGGGCTGCTGAATTGCATTGATAATGACTTGCTGATGTCCTTATGCTATACAGTGCAACAATGCAACTGGTGCTTGCTCCTATGATGTGCCTTGTAAATGGGACTGTGAGCTAGGTATTGGGAGGCATACCTTCAGCCTATTCGTCAACACCTTAGACGCAATCATATATATCACATTGCACGGGCTGATTGGTCTAAATTGGCCCAACTCCTCTGGGTTGGCCACCTTAGGAATCAAAACAATGAAAGTTTGGTTAATTTTCTTCATGGCATCCTCCTCTTTCAGTACCCTAAGCACTGCCATCGACACTTTCTCGTCACAAAGATCCCAATGTGTTTAGAAAAAATGGGTAGGGAATCCGTCTGGCCCCGGTGCCTTCGTTGGAAACATTTGGAAAAGAGTTGTATTGACCACCTGTTCCGCAAAAGGCTTTAGAAGCGAATTATTCATAGCTGCAGTTACTTTACTCGGGATAACATTGATCACCTCCACCATGTTTGTGACTCTTTCCGAGTTGTACAAGTTTTTATAGAAACTTTTCGTTAACTCGGCCATCTCCTGCTCATTCTCTATAAAGATACCATCAGGTTATTTAATTTGAGCAATGCGATTTCTCTTCTTTCTCTGGTTTGCACGCAGGTGGAAAAAACGCATGTTTTTGTCGCCTTCGGTTAGCCACTAGACCCTTGACCGCTGGTGCCACATCACTTCCTCACGAGCATACAATTCTACTAGTCGCTGCGTGATTTTTACCTCCTTGTAGGAAGGCTCCTGCCGCCCCGGATCAGCCCTAAGCACGGATAGCCGATCGTTTAGCTGCTGGATCTCCCTCTAAACATGCCCAAACGTGTCCTTCCCCCGAAGCTCCAGTGAGCCGGAGACACGGGCCGGTTTCTCTTTCAGCTGGTCCATCGTCTCAGCTCTTCCTCCATCCCTCCACACATCATCTAAGTGTGGCTTAAACTGATCATTAGACTCCCACATGATCTCATAACGAAAAAATTCTCGTCTGTAATCCTGCGTTGTCGAGCACTCTCTTGCCACCTTCAAGAAGATAGGGCAGTAGTCTGACGACACCCTAGTTAAATGCCGTGCTACACCATGGCGCCGTCGCGAGAGCTCTATCCAGACCCACCTGGCAGAAAGAACCCCCTGCCACACGGTGCTCAAAAGTCCAACTGTTCCCCTCGAAGCCAATATCGATCAGCTCACAAACATCAACCATCTCGCGAAAACCCACGATTTGGGCCAAACTCCTCTCCACAGCACCGACATGCTTCATGAGGATGCAGTACCGAGCCAAGCTCAGCCCAACACAACTACTTTAGCCTGTGTAACGATTTTGGTACTCCTGGGCTTCATACAATTATTTTAGAGGCCGATTTTTTGTCATCTTATTGGCTATTGATAACTGAGGACCCAAGGAAAGCACGAAAATTAAAGACTGAGCCTGAAGGCCGAAATCCGTCGAGGACCCAAGGAAAGCACGAAAATTAAAGACTGAGCCTGAAGGCCGAACGAAATCCGTCTGTTTGCAGAATGAAAAACAGTTAGTATTACTTTTTTCTTTGCAAAATTCCAATAATCATCAACAACAGTACAATAAGACCTAAAAGTAATAAAAATTATAAATAGATCATCACCCCACCTAGCAACGTCTACAAATAGTCTGTATAGCTGTCTTTTTTAACTGGCTACTGAAATCTGCCCGTTGCCAAATTAAAAAATAGCTAGCTGTTCATTCGACACTCCCAAAATCAAACACAAAAGGGAGTGACTAGAGCTCAGTCGGTCGGACGAGTATTCATCTAAGCATTAAGGGCATCTCCACCGGATCGACCCAACCCGTCCGAACGCGTCCGAACGCGTCCGCACGGACATTTGGGACGTGCGCGGTCTCCCAGCGGCACGACCCATCCGGATAGACGTGTCCGACTCGACCCATCCACGCACCTAATTTGCATGACCGATGCGTCAGCCCTGACAGCGCGCGCAGCCTCCCGTGTCCTCCCGTGGGAGGCCGAGGGCCCGCTTGCCATCGACCCAACGACTATCTTCCATTAGCCATCAATGCAAGGCTGCTCCAAAGGCTGGCCGCGCCGCTGCTGGCGTCGCCTGACGCCTGCCCTCCTGCCGCGACGCTTCAATGTCGTCGCTTTGGCCTCCCCGCCGCATCCGATGCCGAGCCTTTTTAACTGGCCGCCCTCGGCCATCGTCTTCAACACTGCGCCGCGCTCTCCTCCTCCCTCAATCCTCCACTCCCAGTAGCTAGCCATGGCTGGCGGCATTGGATCGAGGGGAGGGCGTCTAGGGCGACCTCCGGGTCCCGGCCGTGGACGTCGAGGGAGACGCGGAGGACGCGGACAAAGCAGCACGCCGCCAAGCTCTCCCTTACCGCCGTCGTCGGCCGTTTTTCTCGATACTGGCATTGAGTTCGCCGTGCCCATCCACTCCGTCATGGCGCGGGACAGGTTGCTCCTTCCCCGCAAGTTCGTGTCACTGGTCGACGACGTGCATGCACCCGAGCGGGATGTACTACACCGAGATCCGCGGCCGCGAAGAGCACATCTCGCTCGGCACGTTCGAGAAGGCGCACAAGGCGGCGCCCGCGTTCGAGGCGGCGGCATGGTGCCTCGGCCGATCGCAATACATCGCCAACCGTGAGTTGGTGGAGATGCTCGTCCCGCCGTTGTGCCTCGTCACGGAGGAGGAGAAGCGCCGCCAGAGCGCACGACTCCGTTGCTTCTACCACGCGGAGGCCGACGAGCACCTGCGCACGGAGTGGGCGGGAAGACGCTGCCAACAAGGTCCAGTTCTTCGTGCAACGAAGAGGGCCGCCAAGGTTGCGAGCCGGGCGTTCAGCGAGGCGCAGCTCGCCGCCCCCCTAGACAATCTCCGATAACGACAACTGCTGGCTCGACCAGTCCTCGATGGAGGAGGACGTCGACGAGTTCTAGATTTTCTGTTTTTCTTTAGCCTCAAATGCGATCGTTTTAATTTGTACATGCACTTGTTGAACTATGACTATGAAATATATTTCTACTTTCAGTTTATTTATCTTGCTCCGTTTGATCTTTATTTGAGTAATTTTTAATTAAAATTGTGTTTGCAGGCCTGTATTTTGCAGCCCCTGATAAAACGCTGCTGCCAGCGCGCTGCATAAAATACAACAACCACCAACCAGTGGAGCGGCAATCTCTTGCGCGCGCTAAAACGCGATCCAGCGCTATATACGTATTTTACAGCGCTACTTTTTTTCTGCGCCTGTTGGAGATGCCTAAAAACTAATTATAACAGTTTTATACCATAGATGAATCTCTCTTGGCACTCATATAAAACTTCTTGATCAGCATGAATCGGGATGTAAATCTAATCGTTAAGTTCTCGGCTGTGATCTAGCTTAGTTCCGGGTTGACAGAGTATTAGTAAAATCGGAAAAGAAATACGCACGTGGCATAGTTCGATTTGGGCCCTCTTATAGGCCATAAAAATTAAGCAAACCAACTTGTGGTTGGATGGCTAGGAGAGTGGTTGTATCCAAAGCCCACTAGAGTTCAATTATCAGGTTTAACACTGCATGTTGCATAAAAGGCGAAATATTCTTTCAGTCGGAGGCGACGTTCCCGCAAGGTGCCCGTGGTGACTTTGTCAATCTTAAGACCTGATCCACTGACTCAGTCTCTCGCATGTGCTCATAGAGGTAGGGTGTGCGTGTATGGATTCATAAGGATGGGTACATGTACGTATTGTCAGCGCTAAGATTGTACAGTGTTTCTAAAAAAATTCAAAAAAGGGAGCAACTGGAGCTGAATCGGCTAGATGGGTATTCATCTAAGCAGCAAGCCCGGTGGATGTCCAAGCTCCTTGCGAGTTAATAGCATAATAAAACCACCACAATTGTTGCCAAATTTACCAATGGGTATCACTTTATGTTTTGGATACCAAAATCTACAACCGAAATTGTAAGTTGTCGCAAAGAACACCAATTCGCTGCTAAATCCGAATTGACACTGGTTCTGATGGGTCGGGCCACTGATAGAGGTGACGTGGCACTGCGTAGACAGGTGGAACCCAATTCTAGGGCCAAATTGATGACGTGGCATTGGGCCCACCTGTCAGCCCAAATAAAAATTAAATTATAAACAATTCTAAAATAAAATATCTAAATAACTCAAAAGTATGATGGCCTATATTTAAAGAGGGGACGCCTAAGTCTTAGTTGACTGAGAAATAAGTAAATCTCAGTCGCGAGCGATGATTTTTGTAAGGCTTGGGGTAGTTTCTATTCCTATAGAGATTTGTTCTTTTTCTGTTGTTGGGCCAGTATGGGCCACAAGTTTCCATATGGGTCTGAGCACGTTGTGCTTTGCTAGCCAAGTGAATGAGGCTAGATAGACTGGCCGTATTTGCGTTCACGTTCAGAGTTCAAAGAATTAGAACACCATAATTATGCGGTAAAGATAATTGAAATAAATTATTCAAATGCAATTTTAATTGCGGAGATAAAGTTTATCACAATAGTAGATAATCCATAAAATAATGTCCAGTTGCAACCCGCAGCTCCCACCCCTGTATGAGTCACAACGATCTAGAACAGTTTTTCTTAGTTACAACTCACTTGTGACTAGAAAAACTTAATTACAACCCACTTGTAACTAGAAAAATCACAGTTACAATCTTTGTGTAACTGGAAAAAATATTAGTTGCAACCAACCTGCAACTGGATAAATATCAATTGCAACCCATTTACAACTAAAAAATTCTAGATACAAATCACTTGCAAATAGAAAATCTTAAACGTATTTGCAACTAAAAATATAATCAGTTACAACTTGTAACTGGTAAATAATCTCATGCACTACCAATTTCCAAATCAGAAATATCAGTTTTGAACACACTAACATTTGGAAAATCTCAATTGCGACCGAGTTGCAACCGAAAAAATCAATTGCGACCCACTTGCAACTAGAAAAAAATAGAAAAAGTAGATAATAAAAGACCAAGTGCTCCATAAAACTTTAAGAAAATCCACGGATACGGCACAAGAACCTGTACAAGGACAAATAGTCAGGTCTGTTGAGAAAAACAAAAGCCCACCCATGTGCCCAAGGGCCCACATCGACATGCAAGAAACGAGGCCCATATTCATACACGCTGTAGTACATAGGAAAAATTAGACTGTAGCACGAATCTTGACACCCCAAATCAACGGCAATGAAAGCGAATGAGATTTAGCAAGTTCTCGGGCGCCTGAGAACTAGCGAAATGTTACAATGTACAGTAAATTTTCCACAATGACACAAAAGCCAGTTTATATGAAAAAAAGCCATGGCACCTTAGCTGGCACAATGACACAATCGAGTTGCAACTGCCCCCCTCACGTGGGAGCTCAATTACAAGCAAGTTGTAACTGGCTCCCCTTGCCAGGGGACTCAGACAACTGGCCCCCGACGGGCTCCCCGGGCGGAGCTCAGTTACAAGAAAGTTGCAACTGGCCACCGACGGGGTCCCTCGGTTGTAATCAAGTTTCAACTGGCCCTCGACGGGGGCTCAATTACAAGAAATTTGCAAATCCCCCCCCCCCTCGACGGGTGCTCAGTTACAATCAAGTTGCAAAAACTGGCTCGCCAATGAAGACCCCCGGTTGCAATCAAATAGCAACTCCCCGCCCCCGTTGGGTGCTTAGACAACTGGGCTTCAACGGGGCTCACCCGGCGGAGCTCAGTTACAAGCAATTTGCAACTGGCCCACCAAAAGGGTCCCCGCTGGTGGCCCTCGGCAGGGCCCCAGTTACATGAAAGTTTCAAAACTTGCCCACCAATGAAGACCCACAGTTGCAATCAAGTTGCAACTGGCCCCCCGGCGGAGCTCATTTGCAATCGAGTTGCAACTGCCCCCCTTGCCCGGGGGCACAAATACAAGCAAGTTGCAACTGGCACCCCCTCGCCCGGGGCTCAAAAAACTGGCCCTCAACGGGGCTCCCCCGGCGGAGCTCGGTTACAAGCAAGTTGCAACTGGGCCCTTGTCGGGGACTCAGTTACAAGCAAGATGCAACTGGCCAGCCGATGGGGTCCCCCGGTTGCAATCAAGTTGCAACTGGCCCTCGACGGGGGCTCAATTATAAGCAAGTTGCAAACCTGGCCCCCGACGGGCCCCCAATTACAAGCAAGTTACAACTGGCACCCCCTCACCGGGGGCTCAGACAACTAGCCCTCAACGGGGCTCCCCCCGGCGGAGCTCAGTTGTAAGCAAGTTACAACAGGGCCCTTGTCGGGGACTCAGTTATAAGTAAGTTGCAACTGGCCCACCGATGGGGTCCCCCGGTTTCAATCAAGTTGCAACTGGCCCTTGACGAGAGCTCAAGTACAATCAAGTTGCAAACATGGGCCCCCGGTGGGGCCCTAATCACAAGCAAGTTGCAACTGGCACCCCCTCGCGGGGGGGCTTAGACAACTGGCCCTCAACGGGGCTTCCCCCGACAGAGCTCAGTTACAAGTAATTGCAACTAGGTCCTTGTCGGGGACTCAGTTACAAGCAAGTTGCAACTGGCCCGCCGATGGAGTCCCCCGGTTGCAATCAAGTTGCAACTAGCCCTCGATGTGGGCTCAATTACAAGCAAGTTGCAAACTTGCCCCTCCCCCAGTGGGGCCCTAGTTACATGCAAGTTGCAACTGCCCCCCTCCCCACCCTCGCCGGGGGCTCAGACAACTGGATCTCAACGGGGCTCCCCCGGCGGAGCTCAGTTACAAGTAAGTTGCAACTAGGCCTTTATCGGTTACAAGCAAGTTGCAACTAGCCCGCCGATGGGGTCCCCCGGTTGCAATTAAGTTGCAACTGCTCCCGACGGGGGTTCAGTTACAAGCAAGTTGAAAACATGGCACCCCGGTGGGGCCCGAATTATATGCAAGTTGCAACTGGCCCCTTCGCGCGCGGGCTTAATTACAATCAAGTTGCAACTGGCCCCCCTCGCCGGGGGCTGAGACAACTGCCCCTCGAATGGGCTCACCTGGTGAAGCTCAGTTACAAGCAAGTTGCAACTAGGCCCTGGCCCTCGCAGGGGCTCAATGACAACTCTCTTTCAACCATATTGCATTTGGCTTAAAAAGTAACAATCAAGATATAGCTGGCTCGACAAATAGGAAAAAAACCAACAATTTTTTTAGAAAAAAAGGCTCGGTACAATGAAGTGGCAATTTGCTTCTAAAAAAGTGTGTTTAGACCCCTTTTAGTGTGTAGGTTCACTTTGAATCTACACATTTAAAAAGCTAAAAACATCTTATATTATAAAAAATCTGAGGGAGTACATGTTACTAATATAAGTTATATCAATCTAATACAATCTTATGTCGTCCGGAAACAATAAAAAGTACAACCAGCAAAAGAAGAAAAATAAAAATGAAAACTCAATTGAAACTCGATTCAACCACCAACTCACACACTTAAGATAATCTCAATTTCACCTGAAGAAAAAAAACCAAATAACTGCCGGCAAAAAGAAACAACCACAAAAGGAGAAAACAAAAAATGCAGAAATAAAACTCACGCCCGTGTCCACCTCTCGTTCAAAAGGCCATATGATGACAGCCCACACACAAAAGAAAGCCCACAAATAAAACAGAGAAGCGAAGCGCGCAAAAAAGCAAAATCAAAGCGCGCGCGGGGGCGACACAGCCCAGACAATAACGCGGGGGCACAACCCAGACAAAACAGCCAAGGCACCCCTGGTTTGCATAGAAGATCGTAAAACAAAAAAATTCTAACGGTGTATTAGATGAATGAGACTTGGTTAATTCTCATGCGTCTGAGAATTAGCAAAACCGATTTTAAAAAGTCAAATTATTTAATAAAAATATGGGAGACTGCCCTAGCCTCTTCTTCATCGTCTCTGACTGCGGCGGGGAGAATGGACCACCGGTGAGAGGAAGGGCCCGACTGCTTGACCCGCGCCACCACCGGAGGACGAGGAAGCTCGCGGTAAGCCCATGTGGACGACGGCTAAGAGGATGTCATGGAGGAGAAGCGTCGCCTGGGCCATGGACGACGACGAGAATGGGTTTGGGGAGGAGGGACAGGAAGCGAGGACATCGGGAGGAGGTGGGGACGGGGCAGGGAGGCGGCCAGGCCCTCAGCCATGGCGTGGCGGCGGCTGTTGATTCCGGCGCCACGGAGGTGGGTGGAGCTTGGGGCGGCGGTTCGGTGGAGCAGCCCCCCCCCTCGATGCCATCATCACCATCCTCTAGACCTTCGGTGTTCGGCCGGAGCAGATGCGGGCTGGGCGGACAGAGCATGGGGCCCTGCCGGCGGCGCGGTGGTGGAGCAGCCGGCCTCGTGGTGGAGGGGCAGCCGGCGATGCGGGGAGGGGCGTCTTCGGCCTGGGAGCAGCTAGGCGTGCCGGAGGTGAGGGGAGCAGGGCGGCGCTCTGGAGGTGGGGGGATGTAGGTGTCATATCATGGGGGAGACAAGCCTTTCCCCCTTTTTATTTTTTTTTATATATTTAGTTTTTTAAATGAGGTATTTTAAGTGGGCAGATATGTGCGCCCCATCCCAACTCAATAAACTATACATTTTTTGCCACCTCAACGCTGACAAATAGGTCCTACCTGTCAGTTCGTCACGCCAGCCTTACAAGTGGGTCCCACCTGTCAGTACCACCGTCAATTCGTGATCAATTTGAGTTTAGACACTAATTGGTGTTTTTTGAGACAACTTTGTAATTGACTGGTATATATTTTGCTATACAAAACATAAAGTGGTACCAAGTGGCTACAATTGTGATGGTTTTATGCTACTAACTCGCTCCCTGGGGTATTCCTGTGCTCAGTGACTGACCTAGAAACTTTCAGATACGAGTTTAAACTAAATTTTGCACAAAATCTCTACACAAAATCACGAATGACGATGTTAATCTAATAGTATCTAGCTTATCTCCCGGTTTACAGAGAATTCGCAAAAGTGGAAGAAAAAAATTCGCGCGGCACAGTTCGAATTGGGCCCTTGTAGGTCATATAAGGCAGATCCATCTTGTCTATAGCCAAGATTGACAAGGAAAGGCAGCTTCGTGCACGGCTCGTGGAGTGTTGGTCCCGGTCCGGCCGCGACGGGAGACTGGAAGTCAAATCTAAACGATGACAATCAGTACTGTACAATATACGGAGTGCAATTAAATCGTACTACCGGACAATCCCATACATCCTCGTGTTCTCTTCACGTCCAGCTGCCCGCTCGGAGCAGACGCGCATCTTCCGGTACCAGTCGATACAGATCAAGCAAAGGAACAATGCGTGAATGTAGTGGTGCAATGGGATAATAAAATCTTATTTATATAGGATGAAATAAATTAAATTGGTAACAAATTGAAATGCTGAAACTATGTTGTACCCAAGATATCTTCATGGTAATTTCTAATAAATGTGCGCTGATTATTAATTTTTTATGAAAAAACAGCAGGAGAGGCCCATCAGCATAACAAAACTAATACTAAAATTGTGTTTGATGCATGGCTAATTTTTTTAAATAATACACTTTTTTAAATTAATTTCACGAATATTACGCAAAAAAAGGAATTTACAGATCTAATGCACTGTCGTTTTTTGAAAAAACTACGTGCCCGAGTTGTTTTTTGAGGAGACGACCAGCGCGGGCCGTCTTTTGAGGCGCCGAAAGGAGCGCGCCGGACCCCATCCTGCCGGGCTGCAGTCGGACAGCGCGCGCGTCGTTTGACGGAAAGACGACGAGGTTGTCTCGTCTTTTCGTGCAACGACCGACCGGTGCGTCGTCTTTTGAGACAACGACGAGACCGTGTCGTTTTTCGATGCAACGACCGGCTCCTCCTTATCCCCGCGCCGCGCCCAGCCCAGCCCCGCGCCAGCGCATTCTCTTCTTCCTCCTTCGCTCTCTCTCGTGTTCATCTGGCCAGTTCTTCTGCCCACGCGAAGAGCACCGATTTGGAGCTCAGTTTTGTAATGTTTTCCACCAATATTTGCTGCTGAAACTAATTAGACAGTTAGTAAAGTCCCGATCTACTAATGGAATAATCTAGTGAGGTGATTTGATTCATTTTTTAGGGGATTTCGTGGTGTTCTTGAGGGGCAATGGCTATGGTGGAGGCTGGTGGTGCAGCTTGAGTGGAGGCAGCTGTTCTTGAGTGCAGGTTGTCGATCCGTTGAGTGGAGGCAGCTGCATGGCAGGATTTCTCACGCTTCAAGGGTAAACCCTAATTTCCTGCTAACTGTAGTCATTTGTGTAGTTTTATTTTATCTATAGTTTTGGATGTGGTAGTAGTTTTGGATGTGGTACGTTAGCTGCTAGATTATTCGGCTATAGGATTATAATTATATTTGCGGGCTATGCAAGATTATTCGGCTATAGGAATATTAGTATTTTTTTTTGCTAAAATCTGCCACTGTACGGGCATTTGACAAATTGTGGTATTTTTTTAGACCAGAAGTTATGTCCAATAATGTAGTGTTTAGGTTCTACTATGGTGACGGTGTCATCAAAACAAACCAGAATGGAGTTGATTTGAGCGATTTTTATTGTATTGATGAATTGCTCCAGGATCCTAAAACCATCCCCATTATTGAGTTGAAGGATTGGTTATGTGCTTGTTTAGGGCTCCCTCCCACCCATACTATCGTGTGCATGTATTATGGACAAAGTCAAGGATTAAACCTGATTTTTTTAGACCGATAGAAGAGCAAGCTAAATGGGTCAAATTGGGTGAAAGCCTATCTGCATAGGGTAGTTAAACCCAGTGTCTTAGTGCTTCCTGTGGCGAAAGAGCCTGTTTATGATCAGGGCCAGAGTAGTCAGACACACCATGCTGGTGGTGGTTATGATCATGAGCAGAGCAGTCAAGACGAAGGCGGAGGTGGTGGTGGCTACTATGATGACCAGAGCAGTCAAGGCCAAGATGGCGGTGGTGATTATGAACCTGGTCAGAGTAGTTATGCACACATCGATGGAGGTAGTTATGAACCTGGTCAGAGTAGTTTTGCACACACTGGACATGAATCAGCTAAAGGTAGTCAACGGACAGGAGAAGATATTTTCAGTGGTGAGGTCGATGAGGACGAGATACACGACGGTTGGTTGCAAGATCAGATGAAAGACGAACATTCAGAAAGGTACAGTGATAGCTCTTATGATTCCGCTGAGTCTGATCAAGAGGACCAACCTGTTCCGGCATCGTGGGCGACTAATGAGGAGGATCAACAGACTCAGCAGGATCAGGTTGACTGGTTTGGACTGTATCAGACGCAGCAGACTCAGGAGACGCAGCAGACTCCACCACCTATCCCCACACAGGATACACAAACGCAGGGTGACGGGTCCGTTGGGTCCGCAGCATAGGAAACAAAAAATTTCCTACGGTGTGAACTACACGCCAAGATCTATCTACTAGGTACAAAGCAAACGGGTGGACATACATCCATGGAGAACTTACCCTCGAAGACAACGAGCTTTGTTAACAAGTAGGAACTCGTGGTTGATGTAGTCGTACACTTGCCGATCTCAAGATCGTGAGGAAGTCCGAGCGCCGCAACCCAGCAGCGCATCCGCACTCGCACACACGTTCAAGCCACCAGACAACCTCCACCTCCTCGCTCTAGCGATCCAGCGGAAGTAGCAACTCCTTCCAGACGAAATGCCACCGGGAACATGTATCTCGCTAATCCGAGACCATGGGGGAATAATTCTAGAGGGGGAGAGAGATCCTTCACAAGGAGGTGTGAGGATGAAGGAGGGAATGGGTGGCCTTTTATAGGAGGAGGGGGGTGCCCCCTCTCTCCATGGCCGGAGCATGGGGGGGGGGTGACCCCTCACCTCCCCCATTCATGTGGTGGTAACTCCTCCACATTAAAATGCCTCTTCACATTCCCTTTTAAAGTCTCCACTTTAAATGCATTAAGTTTCTCCAAATTTAATGCTCTCTCATTTAATAAAACTCTTTTATTAAATTTATTCAGAATTTTGTAAATTACTTTAATTAACAAACATTCACATATAGCCCCTTGCAATATTTCAATATGACATGCAGAACCACCTTCTGCAATTTCACCCGAAACAATTTCCGGTTTCCATTGAAACAATTCCTGCGCTTTGCAATTCTTTTGTCTGAAACATATGTGCTCCAAAATGGTGTCCGGTAACTCTTAAGTGTGCCACCCTACGGTTCGCGAATAATGCAGACATGATCGAGACCCTTCTCCGATCAATAATCAGCAGCGGGACCTGGAGATCCGTACTGACTCTACACATTCAACGATGACTCCTGTGATCGTGAGAACCTTTAACGCTTGTAACTAAATCCCTTTGCCTCTCGATATATTACATGTCCGAGATTCGATCATCGGTATCTCCATACCTAGTTTGATCTCGTTACCGACATGCACTCTTTTCTCGTTCCCGTGATATAACATTCTAGTGATCACATCACTTGCTTGCAAGCTATCCTAATGTGATATCACCGAGAGGGCCCAGAGTATATCTATCCGTCATCTGGATTGACAAATTCCACTCTTGATCCATGAGCCTCAACATAACACCTTCGTAGCACTGAACCCATCTTTATAGTCACCCTGTTACGGTGTGACGTTTGATGTTATCAAGATACTCTTCCGGTGTTAGCAATTAACATGATCTCATGGTCTAAGGATAAAGATTACTTCGTATGATGTTATAGCAATATAAACACAATAACTTGATCGTAATGCTATACTTCGAATGAATGTTCATCACATCATTCCACCAATGGTGTGACCTTGTTATTAACAACATCCAATGTCCATGATCAGGAAACCTTGATCATCCTGTAAATCAACAAGCTAGTCTATAAGAGAGGCATGACTAGGAACCCTTTTTGTTTATTAAACACACATGTATTGATGTTTCCTATCAATACAATTATAGCAAGCAAAATAAACATCTATCATATACAAGGAATACATAATAACAACTTTATTATTGCCTCTTAGGGCATATTTCCTTCAATTCCGCCTCTGTTGTTGATCCAGCCACCACAGGTTGTTTGGAGCTCCTCTAACTAACTGCTGCTCCGTTCAAGAGAAATACGTATCCGGATTGAGACTTAGAGTCATCCGGATCAATGTCAAAGCTAGTATCGACATAACACTTAGCGACTAGCTCTTCTTCACCTCCGTATAGAAGAAACATATCCTTATCTCTTCTCAAGTACTTAAGGATATTCTTGACCGCTATCCAGTGTTCCGAACCTAGATCAGATTGGTACCTACTAGTCAAACTAATAGCATGTGCCACATCCGGTATTGTACATAGCATGGCATACATTATAGAGCCTATGGCTGAGGCATAGGGGATCTTATCCATTATCTCTCTTTCTTCCGCCGTAGCCAGACTTTGAGTCTTACTCAATGCCTTGCCTTGCAACATAGGTAAGAACCCCTTCTTACTTCCGTCCATATTAAACTTCTTTAATATCTTATCAAGGTATGTACTCTGCGATAGCCCAATTAGGCGTCTTGATCTATCTCTATAGATTTTAATGCCTAATATATATGAAGCTTCACCAAGGTCCGTCATCGAAAATTTGCTGTTTAGATAACTTTTAACACTGTTTAAAAGATCTAAATCATTTCCAATCAATAATATGTCATCCACATATAATATCAGAAATGCCACATTGCTCCCACGCACTTTCTTGTAAATACAAGCCTCTCCATAAGTTTGGACAAATCCAAACTCTTTGATCACCTCATCAAAGCGGAGATTCCAACTTCGTGATGCTTGCTTCAGTCCATAGATGGATCGCTGAAGTTTGCACACCTTATTAGCATCCTTAGGATCGACAAAACCCTTAGGTTGTATCATATACAACTCTTCTTCAATCTTACCATTGAGGAATGCAGTTTTGACATCCATCTGCCATATTTCATAATCGAAATATGCAGCAATTGCTAACATAATCCTAACCGACTTAAGCATCGCTACGGGAGAGAATGTCTCATCGTAGTCAACTCCTTGAATTTGTCGAAACCCCTTTATGACAAGTCGAGCCTTATAGATGGTCACATTACCATCAGCATCCGTTTTTCTTTTGAAAATCCATTTATTCTCAACGGCCTTTCGGTCGTGAGGTAAGTCCACCAAGTTCCAAACTTGGTTCTCGTACATGGATTCCATCTCGGATTTCATGGCTTCTAGCCATTTGTTGGAATCAGGGCTCATCATCGCTTCTTCATACGTTGCAGGGTCATCTATTTCATCAATCATGAAAATCATAACAGGATTGCCGTACAGTTCAGGAGCTGCACGTGTCCTGCTTGACCTACGAGGTTCGGTAGTGTCCTCTTTCGGAGTTTCATGATCATTATCATTAGCTCTCTCTTCATT
Source organism: Avena sativa (assembly GCA_916181665.1). NCBI lineage: Eukaryota > Viridiplantae > Streptophyta > Magnoliopsida > Poales > Poaceae > Avena > Avena sativa. Next base: position 447,210,865 of record OV702295.1, on the reverse strand, counting down.
AGGTGAAGTCAACTCCTAAACAACTTCTGGACCTTCACTACTCGCCATTTCATGAAGAGAAGGTTCAATAACCTCTTCGAGTTCTACCTTCCGACTACTCACACCTTTTGCGAGAAACTCCTTCTCAAGAAAGGATCCATTCTTGGCAACAAATACCTTGCCCTCGGATCTGTGATAGAAGGTATACCCAATCGTTTCCTTAGGGTATCCTATGAAGACACATTTTTCCGCTTTGTGTTCGAGTTTATCCAGTTGAAGTTTCTTCACATCAACATCGCATCCCCAAACTTTAAGAAATGACAGCTTAGGTTTGTTTCCAAACCATAATTCATACGGTGTCTTTTCAACGGATTTAGATGGTGCCCTATTTAAAGTGAATGTAGCGGTTTCCAGTGCATAACCCCAAAATGACAGTGGCAAGTCAGTCAGAGACATCATAGATCAAACCATATCCAATAAAGTACGATTACGATGTTCTGACACACCATTACGTTGTGGTGTTCCGGCAGGCGTGAGTTGTGAAACTATTCCACAGTCTTTCATATGTGTGCTAAACTCGTAACTAAGATACTCTCCTCCACGGTCGGACCGCAGAAATTTGATCTTTCTGTTACGATGATTTTCCACTTCATTCTGAAATTCTTTGAACTTTTCAAAAGTTTCAGACTTGTGTTTCATCAAATAGATATACCCATATCTACTCAAATCATCCGTGAAAGTAACAAAATAACGATATCCACCTCGCGCCGACACACTCATTGGTCCACACACATCAGTATGTATGATTTCTAATAGATCTGTCGCCCGTTCCATTGAACCGGAAAACGGCGTTCTAGTCATCTTGCCCATAAGGCATGGCCAGAGGCGGATCTAGGGGGGGGCGAGCGGTGGCCAGGCCACCCCCATGGTTCGCCCCCCCAACGGCAAATAGCAGGGGCCACTAGTTGTATACGTTCCGTTAGTTCTTAATTAATACTCCGGCACCATGTCTAATTATACTTCATAATCTGTCCAGCGTGGGCCAAAGCCCTAAGCTATTTTTTCAGCATGGGCCAAAGGCCACAATGTCGTAGCTGAAAATAGCGATCGATTAGTTAGGCAGAAACGTGGTCTCCGTACTATACGTCCTGCATCGCCGATTCACAGCCGCCACAAAACACAAGATCCATGTTCGCCTACGAATACGATCGTAAGATTCCGCCGCAAATTGTCGACGACTACTACCGGCCGTCCCGCGCGCGGCGCGCCACACTGCCGCGATCAATTCCTTGCCTGATTACTCAAAGGTATTGCTATGTAGTTTTCTCGTAATTGCTCCCTCCTTGAGAGGTACCCGTTTTGCTATACGTGCCAGAATAATTACTGAATCCCATAATTGCTATGTACGTGCTCTACTTGTTTGACTAGGTTATCAGTAATTTTGCTTTGTTTATCATGAAGAGGAAGGCACGGCCAATTAATACCTATTTTAAGCCGGTTGATTCGACCTCTAACCCTACGACTGAAAATACTAATCCGTCCGAGGAGACAGAGATTACCGAGCAGCAGCGTACCGTACATGATGATTCCACTCCCAATCCAGTTGATGTGCAAACGTTGGATCAAATTACCAAGTCATCTGCCGCACTACCGGAACAAACTAGAGTCGGAAGCACAACATATGAGGGAGACCCCGCAAAGCGCCAACAGGTTTGGGAATTACCTGTTGATAAGCAAGTGGAAGCACGTCAATTCTATGTTTTCGAGGGGCCATACCAGCCATACATGAGAGAGTATCCATATAATACTAATGATACAAAACATTGTCGTCGGTTCCAGTTTAGCTGGTTCAAGCAATTTCCTTGGCTAGAGTATTCGCCTTCCGCAAATCGTGCATATTGCTCTCCTTATTTCCTCTTTTCCAGGAAGCCAATTGGGAAGTGTGGGTCAGATACATTCACTATTTTGGGCTTCAATAAGTGGAAAAAGGTAAATAGTGGAAAAGATTGTGCTTTTCTAACTCATATGGGAAAAGATGCTAGTTCAGCCCATAACTATTCAACTCGGTGTCTTGAGAATTTTAAAGACGGCACGACTCATATCGATAAGGTGATTGAGAAATTGTCTGCAAAAACAATTGCAGATGCTAGGCTAAGACTCAAAGTTACAATTGATTCCATCAGGTAAGCAAGCAATAATTTATTTCATCTTTTATTATAACAATTAGAATATTGTATATGTCGTACCAATTAATAAGCATTTTTTGTGACATGATGCAGGTGGTTAACATTTCAGGCTTGTGCTTTCAGAGGTCATGATGAATCTACAGGATCCATAAACCAGGGTAATTTTCTAGAATTATTAAAGTTCTTGGCTTCTTATAATTCTGAGGTGAAAGATGTCTTAGATAATGCTCCTGGAAATGCAAAGTACACGGCTCATACAGTTCAGCAGGAAATTCTTGGTTTACTCTCTCGAAAGGTACAAACAACAATTAGAGAAGAAATTGGCAATAGCAAATTTTGTATAATGGTTGATGAAGCCCGTGATGAATCTAAAAAGGAGCAAATGGCTTTGGTACTCCGATTTGTTAATAATGAAGGGCTTATAAGGGAGCGTTTTCTTGATGTCGTTCATGTTAATGACACGGCTGCATTGACTCTCAAGGAGTCTGTTTGTGCTATTCTAGCGGATAATAACTTAAGTGTGCAAGACATTAGAGGTCAAGGATATGACGGAGCAAGTAATATGCGAGGGGAGTGGAATGGACTGAAGGCTTTGATTCTGAAGGAGTGCCCTTACGCATATTATGTTCACTGTATGGCTCATCAACTACAGTTGGCTCTTGTTGCAGCATCAAGGGAGGTACAAGAAGTGCACAATTTTTTTCAGCATGCAATTTTCATTATAAATGTTGTTAGTGCATCTCCTAAACGGAATGATGAGTTACTAGCAAATCAAGCTGCAGAAATTGCACGTGAAATTGAATTAGGTGAGCTTGATACTGGAAAAGGGGAAAATCAGATAGGCTCTTTACAGAGGCCAGGGGACACTAGATGGAGTTCCCACTTTAAGTCAATTCAGAGCTTGAAGAAGATGTTTGGTGCTACAATTTCTGTCTTGCGAAGTATAGCAAATGATCGTTCTGTCTCAAGGTATTCTCGAGGAGATGTTGGAGGCGCCCTGAAGATAATTATCTCTTTTGATTTTGTGTTCATTCTACACCTTATGGAGAAAATTATGAAAATCACTGATGTCTTGTGCCAAACGCTCCAAAAAAAATCTTTGGATATTCTAAATGCACTGGATTCAGTTTTGAACACAAAGATACTATTGGGTAATCTTAGAGAAGATGGTTGGGCACCTCTTTTAGAGGAGGTAAAGGCTTTTTGTGTGAAACATGAAATTGAGATTCCCGATATGAGCCTGAAGTAAGTCCCCTTTTTATCGATCTCTTGAGTAGAATAATCTTTAATCTCAATTAGTTTTCTCTAACGTATATTATATTTTGTAATATGTAGGTATGTTGATGTGACTAAGTCTCGAAACAAACATGATAACACCACAATGAATCATCACTACAAAGCATATGTGTTTAATGTGGCAATTGATCAACAATTGGTCGAGCTAAATGAGCGATTTAGTGTGCAAACTACAGAGCTTCTCACACTTTGTGCATCCTTGGATCCTAGACATGAATCATTTGACATGACAAAGATTTGCACCCTTGTAGAGAAGTTCTATCCAGCAGATTTTTCCAGTCAAGAACGTCCTCAGTTGGAGTCACAACTTCCACATTTTCAGTTAGATGTTTGCAATCATCGAGAGCTGAATACATTGCCATCACTTGCTGATTCGACTGCTGGACTATTTAAAACAGGTAAAGTGTCTATGTATTCAATGGTTGATAGATTATTGCGACTGGTCATTACTCTTCCTGTGTCGACTGCAACCACAGAGCGGGCTTTTTCAGCAATGAAGCTTATCAAGACACGTCTTAGAAATAAAATGGGAGATGACTTTCTTCGTCATTACATGGTGGTGTACATTGGGAAGGAAATAGCTGCCAAGATCAATGTTGAAGAGATTATTGACTTGTTTGATAGGCCTGGACGTAGATCTAAATTCAAATTGATAGAAATGTAGTTTTCTTTTAATTGCAGAACATATATTGTTACGATGTGATATACACAATATACTTATGAGACTTTATATATTTCCTTGTGGCATCACTTTTGTGGTCGATGACTTCTTGGCCCCCCTATGCTCAAATCCTGGATCCGCCCCTGGGCATGGCTCACATGTATCTAATGATTCAAAATCAAGTGATTCCAAAAGTCCACCAGAATGGAGTTTCTTCATGCGTTTAACGCCAATATGACCTAGACGGCAGTGCCACATATATGTAGATATATCATTATCAAGTTTAATCCTTTTAGCATCAACATTATGAATATGCGTAATACTACTATCGAGATCCAACAGAAATAGACCATTCAACATAGGTGCATGACCATAAAAGATATTATTCATATAAATCGAACAACCATTGTTTCTAGACTTAAATAAATAACCACTTTGCATCAAACACGATCCGGATACAATGTTCATGCTCAGTGTAAGCACCAAATAACAATTATTTAGGTTTATAACTAATCCCAATGGCATATGGAGAGGCAGCGTTCCGACGGCGATCACATCAACTCTTGATCCATTGCCGACCCGCATCGAGACCTCATCCCTTGCTAGTTGTCGCTTGTTTCGCAGCCCCTGAACCGAGTTACATATATTAGCAACCGATCCCGTATCAAATACCCAGGTGCTACTGCGAGTACTAGTCAAGTACACATCAATAACATGTATATCACATATACCTTTGTTTGCCTTGCCGGACTTCTTGTCCGCCAAATACTTGGGGCAGTTGCGCTTCCAATGGCCAGTCCTCTTGCAATAGTAGCACTCGGTGTCAGACTTAGGGCCAGCTCGGGGTTTCTTTTCAGGCGTGGCAACAGACTTGCCACCCTTCTTTCCCTTGTGCTTGCCTTTCTTGTCCTTCTTGAAACCGGTGGTCCTATTGATCATCAACACTTGATGTTCTTTCCTAATCTCCAATTCTGCAGTCTTAAGCATTGACAGAAGCTCAGGAAGAGACTTCTTCATGTCCTGCATATTATAGTTCATCACGAAGCTCTTGTAGCTAGGTGGCAGAGATTGGAGAACACGATGTATGCCTAAGTCAATGGGAATCGTTATTCCCAAGGACATAAGCTTATCAGCGTACCCAGACATTTTGAGTACGTGCTCACTAACGGAGCTGTTTTCCTCCATCATGCAGCTAAAGAACTTTTCTATAGCATTATAACTCTCTATGGCAGCATGGGTATCGAAAATCATTTTCAATTCTCCCATGGTATCAAAGTCATTGCCATTTTCGAAACGTTTTCGAAGTTCTGGCTCTAGCCCATACAGTATGCCGCAATGAACTAAGTTGTGGTCCTCCTGACGAGTTATATAGACGATCTTTTCCTCGTCAGGGGCATCAGGAGCTGGTGGGGGGCCTAGCGGCGCATCTAGCACATATTGCTTTTGTGCAGCAGTGAGGAGAATCCTCAAATTCATAGCCCAGTTGGTGAAGTTGCTACCATTCGCAGCAAGTTTCTCTTTCTCCATGAACACATTGAAATTAAAAGCAGGTGGTGCCATCTACAACAGAATTTGTAAAGTATATTTAGACTAAGTTTATGATAGATTGAGTTCAACTAATCCAAATTACTAATGAACTCCCACTCAAAAACGACATCCCTCGTGTCCGTTTGGTGATTACATGAACCAAATCCACTACACCAAGTCCGATCATCATGTGAGTCGGTGTAGCTTCAAAGGCGAGCATCTATATGGGCATCATATCAACTATATGACTCATGCTTAACCTTTCGGTCCTTGTTCCGAGGCCATGTCTGTACATGCTAGGCTCGTCAAGTAAGAACCTTAGTATTTGCGTGTGTAAAACTGTCTTACACCCGTTGTATGAAAGCGTAGAGTTGAAAACACCCGATCATCATGTGATGCCTCAAAACACGATCCACAAAACGGTGCATACTTAAGGAAGAACACATTTTATCTTGATATCTAAATGAGGGATCATCTTATAATGCTACCAAACGCGCCAAACTAGCAATATAAGATGCTAACATCTAATGTGTGAAGTGAGGTGATATGGTCCATGCATTTGATCTCTATCATTTGCATCGTGGTATGATCTCTATCATTCCTTTGTGTGTAAGGCCAAGGTCTATCGAACTTACACGTTAAGTGAGTTGTAAGAGTATCTATTATACATCTACTTACAACAATACCATATCAAAACACTAGCCCAGCAACGATCTAAACTCGACGCCTCTAATTTATCAATTGCAAGTTTTACGTGGCTTAGGGCTTTCGGAGATAGAACCTGTCTAATCTACGAACATGAACCACAACGAGGATAACCAAGTTATTAGCAACTCGTTGTAAATCAGATATTGACTATAGTAGGAGAGACAGATACCCGCCAACCACTTATGCAAAACAAGTTGCATGTCAGTCATGGAACCGGTCTCATGTACGATGACATGTAAGGTTGGTCCGGGCCGCTTCATCCCACTATGCCACCAATATCCAAAGTACATAGAAGATGCAATAACATGATCATCATCGCCCACATATAAACATATGTGTACTACCCGTACAAAGCACCTACGTATAGATCAGGCTCTGATACCACTGTTGGGTCCGCAGCATAGAAAACAAAAAAATTCCTACGGTGTGAACTACACGCCAAGATCTATCTACTAGGTACAAAGAAAACGGGTGGACATACATCCATGGAGAACTTACCCTCGAAGACAACAAGCTTTGTTAACGAGTAGGAACTCGTGGTTGATGTAGTCGTACACTTGCCGATCTCAAGATCGTGAGGAAGTCTGAGCGCCACAACCTAGCAGCGCATCCGCACTCGCACACACGTTTAAGCCACCGGACAACCTCCACCTCCTCGCTCCAGCGATCCAGCGGAAGCAGCAACTCCTTCCAGACGAAATGCCACCGGGAACATGTGTCTCGCTAATCCGAGACCATAGGAGAATAATTCTAGAGGGGGAGAGAGATCCTTCACAAGGAGGTGTAAGGATGAAGGAGGGAATGGGTGGCCTTTTATAGGAGGAGGGGGGGTGCCCCCTCTCTCCATGGCCGGCGCATGGGGGGGTGACCCCTCACCTCCCCCATTCATGTGGTGGTAACTCCTCCACATTAAAATGCCTCTTCACATTCCCTTTTAAAGTCTCCACTTTAAATGCATTAAGTTTCTCCAAATTTAATGCTCTCTCATTTAATAAAACTCTTTTATTAAATTTATTCTAAATTTTGTTAATTACTTTAATTAACAAACATTCACATATAGCCCCTTGCAATATTTCAATATCACATGCAGAACCACTTTCTGCAATTTTACCCGAAATAATTTCTGGTTTCTATTGAAACAATTCCTGCGCTTTTCAATTCTTTTGTCCGAAACATATGTGCTCCAAAATGGTGTCCGATAACTCTTAAGAGTGCCACCCTACGGTTCGCGAATAATGCATACATGATCGAGACCCTTCTCCGATCAATAATCAGCAGCGGGACCTGGAGATCCGTACTGACTCCTACACTTTCAACGATGACTCCTGTGATCGTGAGAACCTTTAACGCTTGTAACTAAATCCCTTTGTCTCTCGATATATTATATGTCCGAGATTCGATCATCGGTATCTCCATACCTAGTTTGATCTCGTTACCGACATGCACTCTTTTCTCGTTCCCGTGATATAACATTCTAGTGATCACATCACTTGCTTGCAAGCTATCCTAATGTGATATCACCGAGAGGGCCCAGAGTATATCTATCCGTCATCTGGATTGACAAATTCCACTCTTGATCCATGAGCCTCAACATAACACCTTCATAGCACTGAACCCATATTTATAGTCACCCTGTTACGGTGTGACGTTTGACGTTATCAAGATACTCTTCCGGTGTTAGCAATTAACATGATCTCATGGTCTAAGGATAAAGATTACTTCGTATGATGTTATAGCAATATAAACATAATGACTTGATCGTAATGCTATACTTCGGATGAATGTTCATCACATCATTCCACCAATGGTGTGACCTTGTTATTAACAACATCCAATGTCCATGATCAGGAAACCTTGATCATCTTGTTAATCAACAAGCTAGTCTATAAGAGAGGCATGACTAGGAACCCTTTTTGTTTATTAAACACACATGTATTGATGTTTCCTATCAATACAATTATAGCATACAAAATAAACATCTATCATATACAAGGAATACATAATAACAACTTTATTATTGCCTCTCAGGGCATATTTCCTTTAGGGTCAACTCTACCCCTACGACTATGCCCTAAATAAATAAGAGCGCTCTCTATCCCTACGACTATGCCCTTACACTTCAACGATGCCTTCTTCATGGCCTGCTCTTCTTGCCCTTACCCTTCGACGATGCCTCGACCGATGATGCCTTGCCCTTACCCTTTGACGATGCCTCGTCTTTACCCTTCTTCTTGGCCTGCCTTTCGTCCCACTCAACTCTCCACTTAGTCCCAACGGCAGGCGTCATGAATATATCATCTTCATCTTCACTCTCTTCTATGTTGTCATTGATCTTCTTGCCCATGCAGGTGGAGAAATTGATCGACTTCTTGACCTTCGCGAGATGGCCGCACCAACAACGCTCGTGTGTCACCCCCCGCGGCAACCTGGCATCTTTCGTCTTCGTAGGCCTATACTCGGGGTTCGAACATGGCACATTCATGATGGAGAGGGGAAGGAAATGGGAGGAATAACAGGGTGAAGAGATACCATCTAGGTGCCAGTATTTATAGGGCAACAACGGGAAGAAGTGGCGGGAGAGAAATGGCGCGAAAAAGTGGCAGGAGAGAAACGACGCGAAAAAGTGGCGGGAGAAATACTGGCGGGAGAGAAACGGCGCGAAAAAGTGGCGGGAGAGAAACGGCGCGAAAAAGTGGCAGGAGAAATACTGGCGGGAAGAGGTGGCGGGAGAGAAACGGCGCGAAAAAGAACGGCGCAAAAAAATTAGCCCAACGTGCAATGCATGATCCATGCAGCCGTCCTTTTAAAAAAAACGATCTGGCCAGTCATTTTTCCAAAAAACGACCAACTGGTTGTCAGTCCAGCCGTCGTCCAGTCATCTTTTGAAAAAAGAAAGGGCAAAAAACGACTTGCCGGCTGCAAATATTCCGTCCGGCCGATCGTCTGCTCGAAAAACGACTCGGGCTCGTCGTTTTTTGAAAAAACGACGGTGCATTAGATCCGTAAATTCCTTTTTTTGGTAATATTCGTGAAATTGATTAAAAAAACGTATTATTTAAAAAAAAAGCTGATGCATGCCATAGAAGGCAAGTGAAATAAGATGCTCAACATGAGCAAGATAAGAAAGAGTAATCTATGATGACAGTGACCGAGAGATGCTTCACAAAAGCAAGAAATGGCGGCTGGCAGATCGTAGAAAATAAGATTGTCAAAACCCGTTAGCTGGGGACAAATTCTTTAACAAAAAAAAAGGCAGTGAGAGGAAAATAATGTCATGCTCTTTTATCATGTGAGTTCGAACAATTGACTTGAATTATTGGGTAATATGATGATGTGGCGTACTATTAATATCCGATTGGCAAGAATCGAATCATTTTTTTTAACAATCATGGGGGGCGGGGGATGAGGATCCCCACATTGAATATAAGATCAACAATAGGTTCCACAAGTATGGTGAAGAGAGGTAGTCACGCCACAAGCCGGCGTGACCTTTTTGAGCCAAGTCCCTACAACGACGTGATCGTAGAGTGATCTCATCCACAATTTTCAAAATAGTTACATAAGAGGATTGATCAACATTTCTAAACACCATACAGTTTCTGGCATCCCAAATTTTTCAAAGAATGACGAGAGCGATAGACGGCCAAGCGGATGAGTGAAGCCTAGCAGGAACCGGAGTAGTCCACAGGTCGGAGAAAGGCTGGAAGCCCAGCAGAATATCATTTTTAAGAGAGTAAATAGATCAAATTGGTGAAAGATTGAATCGCTTAAACTAGTATGTGCTAAGCAAAACACTTTTTTACATGTAAACTATATGCTCCCTTCAACTTGGTGTCGGCATTTTTACATGGCACAACAAAGACGTGTGAGTGAGAGCGTAAAACACCTAGATCGAGCAACAGGAAATTGCAGGAAGAGAAGCACCACATATCAATATAGCGGTATAGCTACGTTCTATATCTGCGAGTCTATAAGTTTGTGACATGATATTTCGTAAATTTCATAACAGCTAGTATTTGCAAACTAAAATGAATCAAAATCTTTCCCACGCATGTTATTTACAATTCTATGTTTTCAGTTCTATAAATATAGATATTTTTTATGAATGGATTCAAAGAGATAAAGACCATGCCCTCGCATGCCACCTAGCAGCCAGTTGGAGAAAATAAATACGCCCGGCACAGTTCGATTTGGCCCCTTGTAGGTCTAGCCCAAGATTGACAAGGAAAGGCAGGTTGGTGCACGCTCGTGGAGTGTTGGCCCCTGTCCGGCGGCGACGGGAGATTGAAGTCGAATCTAAACGACCGACGACAATCAGTACAGTATAGGGAGTACAATTAAATCGATCGTATACCGGACAATCCATACATCCCCGTGTTCTCTTCAAAGTCCCACCAGACGACGTAGATTCGCTCGGAGCAGGCGCGCATCTTCCGGTACAGTACTACAGATCAAGCAAAGGAACAATGCGTGAATGTAGTACGACAGGGGAGCTGTGAGCTGTGCGACGCAATTTATGAGGAGCAATAATCAAGGAGAGCACAACTATGTATAGACAGTAATACACACACGTACATCCAGTTTGGTTACTGATCGACTGCACATGAAGGCGGCAGGTAGGCATGAGCCACTGGCATGTGCTTTAACAGTTCTATCCAAATCCAAGGACACGCACTCACAGCTACTACTGCGCGACGTGTAGCCATGATGATGGGCATCGCACAATAATCTATCATCGGCTTCTCCATTCAATTGCTCAACTATAGCTACTATACTACTGCTAGTTAAATTAATTGCTAATCTATCGCTTCTCCATTCAATTGATCAACTATACTACTAGCTACTTCTAGTTAAATTAATTGCGTCCGCTTGATCTACTACATAGTTGCTCAATTATATACTGTGTGCAGATCCATCGATTAGATTGTTCTCCGGCAACATTCTACTAGTCTCTTACAATGAAGTATGAGTACGTATTGCTTACTACCAAGGCCAAAAGACCAACGAACCAAGTGTGATAAGCTTTTATGATGTGTTATTTGTCCTACACCTTTGAGACATCTTTTAAGAATCTCCATTCATTAATAGTATAGACTGAAAGACCATTGAAGACCACTATGAGAAAACAATTCGGCCGTTGGCACATAATTTGGCCTCCGTGTGGTCCTCATAAATTTGGTTCTATGTAGTCTAGCTGGAATCCGACCTTGATTCCCAATATGGGCCCTATATTTAAATAGTTTCAGCTAACTAGCTAATCTTTCTATATTTGTGGTATTCGTTACAAGTGTATGAAATTAGGAGTGTTTTATATCCCGGTCCTAATGGGTGTGTTTGAGCAATATTATATTGTTAGTTATATTTATAATATCAACTAAATAATGTTAATTAGAGGCGTAACCAATATAATTTCACTCCCTCCGTTTTAAAATATAAGACGTCTAAGATTTATCAAAAGTAAAATACTACTAATTTTGATCAAATATTTAGGAAAAAAAATCTACATTTACAATATTAAATGGACACACTGAGAAAATATTTTATGGTGAATCTATTGATCTGGTATATGAACATATTTTTACTAGTATAAACTTGCGATTTTTTTAACTAATATTTTTGTTTTAATCATTTGGGAAGTATTGCATGAATTTAACTGTTTCTATTTATAGCACATTGTCGGCTTCGGCCTAGCTGAATAGGTTTGAGTCGGCCTGGACCGCACCGAATGGGCCGTCGGCTGGCAACAACATGCAATCAGCTAGGTCCTGGCCGATTGCTTCATTCAGCCAGTTTCTGGCCGAATGCTTCATTCGGTCAGGCACAGGCCGAGTGCTTCATTCGGTAAGACCCGAGTCGATTGCTTCATTTGGTCAGGCCTGAGTCGTGGCCAAATATTGCATGATCAATGCAACGCTACGTGATTAACCTAAACCTAAACGTTAGTTCCAACCCACCATTTTCTCCTGCTGATTTCTCCCGCTACCGGTTCCCGCCATTTTCTCCCGCCAAATCTTTTGAGTGCTTCTATAAAACACAGGGCACCGATATATTTTCATTGACCATTTCATCAGTTCATCTTTTTTTCTCTCTCCCCCTTGATATCATCATGAGTGTGCCTTGTTCGGACCCTGACTACAGGCCGAGGAAGATGAAAGATGCAAGGTTGCTACCGGGGGTGAGAGCGGAGCGGTGTTGGCGCGGCCATCTTGCCAAGGTGAAGGAGAGCGAGGATTTTTCTGAGAAGATGGGCATGAAGTTTTTCATGTGTGCCAAGTATGACCAAAGCCTACCTGTCAAGCTAGTTCGTCATTCCAGAGGCCTCCGGTACATTCTGAAAGCATGATTAAGCTAGCTATTTTACGTCATTTTTGTTGTTTTATCTATGCCATTATTGTAGTTGTAGTCTCCTCGTCCTCTCTGCACATGGTACCATTGGATTAACACGGAGCAACCAGCTTGGGCTGTGCAGGAGATTGTGGATCATAACCGGCGTGCATGGGCAAGCTTTCACGCTGAGTATCGTGCCGAAAGGATTGCCGCGGGAGAAGAAGGAGCGAGAGATAACTGAAAGAATTAAGAGCAGAACAAGCTCGAAACCATGAGCTGAACAGGAACAAGAGGGAGGAAGAGGAGCGTATGGAAGAGGTGCGCAAAGAGGCTCGTGCGGTCGAAAGGCAGAGATTAAGGAAAATGACTGTTAAGGCGCAGGCAGCAGAAGAACGTGGGGACAAGACCGGGAAATACCCCCAATAGACTCAGGATAGATAGATGTATGTCCCACAAGCGATGTATCTTAATTTTATTTGTAGTGTCATGGTGTATCTTAATTTCAGCTTGTGTGTTGCGTTGTATCTTAATTTCAATTATAGTATAGAGATATATCTTAATTTCATTTTTAGTGTAGAGATGTATCTTAATTTCAGCACGCAGAGTTCCCTCCATTTTCTCACCGCCATTTTTCTTCTCCCTAAGTTTTCCCGGCAAATTATTCCCACTAATTAGTTCCTGCCAGATTCTCTCGCCATTTCTTCTCTTTTCACTCTATAAACCCTCCCCCACTCTAACTCAGTTGTGTCAACACACAAGCATTTTCCTCTTCTACAGATCTCGAGTTCTCCTACTGATCGTAGGTTTAGCCGGTGGATGTCTGGGAAGCTTTCACATTTGGCCAAAAAGTTTAGGATAGACGACACTATAGTTACATATGAGGCTCTCATTAGTAGTGACATCCTCCTTAATAAGCGAGCAAAGAGATTGTTTAGGTCTGGTGTCCGCCCTAAGAGGACTCCTGAGGAAATTCGCACAGAACTTCTCAGGTTGAATGCATTATGAGAAGCGTTAAAGCTTCATACCACCAAGCCGATGTCGAATTGGGCAGATAACATTTGGCCTTGGGTAAAGAGCGATGACGAGAAGGAAGACGAAGATGATATCTTCATGCCGCCCTTCGACAAGATGACAAGAGCTACCTGGGAGACATAAAGAGCAAAGAAGGACAAGGGCGCTTCATCATCGACGAGTAAGGGAAAGGGTCAGGAATCATCGTAGTTTGGTTATGTAAGTTTAATTCGGATCTTTTCAGTATCTTGTCAGGTTGTGGTTGTATCTTAATGCTCACTTGCAGTTCGTGTTTGTATCTTAACTATCTTTTGTAGTTGTTTGGTAGTGAAATGAATAACGATGCGAAATAATAATAATGTGTCTCACACGTAGATAGGTTCATGTCTCACACATAGATTGCCTAATGTCTCAGAAGTACATAGACATTAGGAAAAAAACCTAAACGTTTACATGTCTCTAAAGGAAAAAAACTAATGTCTCAGAAGTACATGCCGCCCTTCGACAAGATGACTAATTTTGATCAAATATTTAGGAAAAAAAATCTACATTCACAATATTAAATGGACACACTGAGAAAATATTTTATGGTGAATCTATTGATCTGGTATATGAACATATTTTTACTAGTATAAACTTGCGATTTTTTTAACTAATATACATTTTATTAATCACTTTGGGAAGTATTGCATGAATTTAACAGTTTCTATTTATAGCACATTGTCGGCTTCGGCCTAGCTGAATAGGTTTGAGTCGGCCTGGGCCGCACCGAATGGGCCATCGGCTGGCAACCAGCATGCAATCAGCTAGGTCCTGGCCGATTGCTTCATTCGGTCAGTTCCTGGCCGAATGCTTCATTCGGTCAGGCACATGCCGAGTGCTTCATTCGGTAAGACCTGGGCCGATTGCTTCATTTGGTCAGGCCTGAGCCATGGCCAAATATTGCATGATCAATGCAACGCTACGTGATTAACCTAAACCTAAACGTTAGTTTCAGCCCGCCATTTTCTCCCGCTGATTTCTCCCGCTACCGGTTCCCGCCATTTTCTCCCGCCAAATCTTTTGAGTGCTTCTATAAAACACAGGCCACCGATATATTTTCATTCACCATTTCATCAGTTCATCTTTTTTCTCTCTCCCCCTTGATATCACCATGAGTGTGCCTTGTTCGGACCCTGACTACAGGCCGAGGAAGATGAAAGATGCAAGGTTGCTACCGGGGGTGAGAGCGAAGCGGTGTTGGCGCGGCCATCTTGCCAAGGTGAAGGAGAGCGAGGATTTTTCTGAAAAGATGGGCATGAAGTTTTTCATGTGTACCAACTATGACCAAAGCCTGCACGTCAAGCTAGTTCGTCATTCTAGAGGCCTCCGGTACATTCTGAAAGCATGATTAAGCTAGCTATTTTATGTCATTTTTGTTGTTTTATCTATGCCATTATTGTAGTTGTAGTCTCCTCCTCCTCTCTGCAAATGGTACCATTGGATTGACACGGAGCAACCAGCTTGGGCTGTGCAGGAGATTGTGGATCATAACCGGCGTGCATGGGCAAGATTTCACGCTGAGTATCATGCCGAAAGGATTGCCTCGGGAGAAGAAGGAGCGAGAGAGAGAACTAAAATAATTAAGAGCAGAACAAGCTCGAAACCATGAGCTGAACAGGAACAGGAGGGAGGAAGAGGAGCGTATGGAAGAGGTGCGCAAAGAGGCTCGTGCGGTCGAAAGGAAGAGATTAAGGAAAAGGATTGCTAAGGCGCATGCAACAGAAGAACATGGGGACAAGACCGGGAAATACCCCCGATGGACTCAGGATAGATAGATGTATGTCCCACAAGCGATGTATCTTAATTTTATTTGTATTGCCGTGGTGTATCTTAATTTCAGCTTGTGTGTTGCGTTGTATCTTAATTTCAATTATAGTATAGAGATATATCTTAATTTCATTTTTAGTGTAGAGATGTATCTTAATTTCAACACGCAGAGTTCCCTCCATTTTCTCACCGCCATTTTTCTTCTCCCTAAGTTTTCCTGGCAAATTATTCCCGCTAATTAGTTCCCGCCAGATTCTCTCGCCATTTCTTCTCTTTTCACTCTATAAACCCTCCCCCACTCTAACTCAGTTCTGTCAACACACAAGCGTTTTCCTGTTCTACAAATGTCGAGTTCTCCTTCTGATCGTAGGTTTCGCCGGTGGATGTCTGGGAAGCTTTCACGTTTGGCCAAAGAGTTTAGGATAGACGACACTATAGTTACATAGGAGGCTCTCATTAGTAGTGACATCCTCCTTAATGAGCGAGAAAAGAGATTGTTTAGGTCTGGTGTTCGCCCTAAGAGGACTCCTGAGGAAATTCGCACAGAACTTCTCAGGTTGAATGCATTATAAGAAGCGTTAAAGCTTCATACCACCAGGCCGATGTCGAACTAGGCAGATAACATTTGGTCTTGGGTAAAGAGAGATGACGAGGAAGAAGACGAAGATGATATCTTCATGCCACCCTTCGACAAGATGACAAGAGCTACCTGGGAGACGGAAAGAGCAAAGAAGGACAAGGGCACTTCATCATCGACGAGTAACGGAAAGGGTCAGGAATCATCGTAGTTTGGTTATCTAAGTTCAATTCGGATCTTTTCAGTATCTTGTCAGGTTGTGGTTGTATCTTAATGCTCCCTTGCAGTTCATGTTTGTATCTTAACTGTCTTTTGTAGTTGTTTGGTAGTGAAATGAATAACGATGCGAAATAATAATAATGTGTCTCACACGTAGATAGGTTCATGTCTCACACATAGATTGCCTAATGTCTTAGAAGTACATAGACATATGTCTCATACATAGATAGATAGATGACTCAAACATAGAAAGATAGACATGTCAGACGTATCAGTGTCGTCGTCTGCCACAATGCTTAGGTGGTGGGTTAGGGGGCATCATCCATCTGAACCTGTGGGGCGGCCCAACATTTCAAGGAGGAATCAATGACCCGTGCTCGTCGTACTGAGTTTTCTATGAGGGGTCTAGGGGAGGATGATGGGTTTGTAGCATGGAAAATAAAAAATTTCTACCGCAAGAACGAACAAAACCTAGATCTCATCTAGATAAAAGCCAAGATCTAATCTATTAGACATGTGCAACGAGATAGATCTGTACTAACCCTCATAGATCCGAAAGCGTTACGAGATTAGATCTCGGGGTTGATGTAGTCGATCACTTGCCGATCTCAAGATCGTGTGGACGATCCTTCCGGCGCCGCGTTCCGGCAGCGCTTCCGCAGTCGGTCACACGTGCGGAGTCGAAGCAGACCTTCCTCTCCCTGTTCCAGCGAGCAGCGGAGGTAGTAGATCTTCTCCACGGAATCCCAGCAGCACGACGGTGTGGTGGTGGTGGAGTAGAGAATTCTGCAGGGCTTCGCCTAAGCTGGAGCAGAGCGAAGGAGGAGGAGAGAGGCGACGGCTAGGGTTTGTTATGGGAGAGAGCTAGGGGGTGGCGCCCCCTCCCCTCTATTTAAAGGAGGGAGGCGCCATGGGAGGGGGAGTCCTAGTAGGACTCCCCTCCCTCCTTGGCCGGCAGATCGGGAGGGGGGGAGGAATCCTCCTCCCCCACGAATCCGTGTCTTGCCCCACAAAGACTCCTTGATCCTTTCTTGGTTTCCAAGCAAACTCCAAGAAATCTACTAGAACCTTCCGGAACATTCCGAAACCTTCTAGAATCCCCATACAAATACTCCGGAACATTTCCTAACTTAGAAAATGATCCCCAATATATGAATCTTATTCTCCGGACAATTCCGGATCTCCTCGTGATGTCCCGGATCCAATCCGAGACTCCGAACAACATTCGGTCTCCAACGCATATTCCATATCTACTTAAAACAACTTCGAAGCTTAAGTGTGTCACCCTACGGTTCGTGAATATGAAGACATGATGAAGACACCTCTCCGATCAATAACCATCAGCGGGATCTGGAGATCCATAACGGCTCCCACATACTCAACGATGACTTCGTGATCGATAGAACCATTAACATACGAAACCAATTCCCTTTGTCACGCGATATTCTACTTATCCGAGGTTTGATCGTCGGTATCTCCATACCTAGTTCTACCTCGTTACTGATAAGTACTCTTTACTCGTTCCATGTTATGTCATCCCTTGTGACCTAGTCACATGCTTGCAAGCTAACTAGATGACATTCCACCGAGAGGGCCCAGAGCATATCTATCCGTCATATGGATGGACAAATCCCAATCTTGGTCCATGCGCTTCAACACATACTTTCAGAATACCCAATGACACCTTTATAACCACCTAGTTACGAAGCGGTGTTTGATGTCATCAAAGTACCCATCCGGTGATGGTGATTAACATAACCTCATGGTCGAAGGATTAGGTTACTATGCATTTGAAAGCTTATAGCAATACGAACTTAATGACTTGATCTTATGCTACGCTTACTATGGGTGTGTGTCCATCACATCATTCTCCTAATGATATAACCTTGTTATTAATGACATCCAATGTCCATGATCAGGAAACCATGATCATCAATTAATCAACAAGCTAGTTCCACAAGAGGCTTACTAGGGACTCTTTTATGTTTACAAAACACACATGTATTAGTGTTTCCTTATAATACAATTATAGCATGGGATGTAAACATTCATCATAAACACAAAGATATAATAATAACCACTTTTATTATTGCCTCTTGGGCATATCTCCAACAGTCTCCCACTTGCACTAGAGTCAATAATCTAGATTACATGGTAATATACCTAACACCCATGGCGTTCTGGTGTTGGTCATGCTTTGCTCTAGGGAGAGGTTTAGTCAACGGATCTGCCACATTCAGATCAGTGTGTACTTTGCAAATCTTTATGTCACCATCTCGGACATACTCGCGAATAGCATGGAAACGTAGCTTGATGTGCTTCAGCTTGCTATGTGACCTTGGCTCCTGTGCATTAGCTATGGCACCTGTGTTGTCACAGTAGATGGCCATCGGGTCCAATGCACTGGGAACCACGCCAAGTTCAGTAATGAACTCCTTCATCCATATGGCTTCTTGTGCAGCCTCCGAAGCAGCTATGTATTCCGATTCAGTTGAAGATTTTGCCATAACGCTTTGCTTGGCACTCCTCCAGCTCACTGCAGCACCATTCAAAATAAATACGTATCTAGACTATGACTTCGAGTCATCCGGATCAGTGTTCCAACTAGCATCAGTGTAACCATTTACAACAAGCTGTTCATCACCTCCATAAGAAAGAACCATAT
Source organism: Avena sativa (assembly GCA_916181665.1). NCBI lineage: Eukaryota > Viridiplantae > Streptophyta > Magnoliopsida > Poales > Poaceae > Avena > Avena sativa. The sequence continues at coordinate 447,191,900 of OV702295.1, read as the reverse complement.
CCTTAATCCTATTAGGTACTTTAGGATATTCTTGACCGCTGTCCAGTGCTCCATTCCAAGATCACTTTGATATCTGCTAGTCAAACTAACAGCATGTGCTATATCCGGTCTTGTACACAGCATGGCATACATGATAGAACCTATGGCCGAGGCATAGGGAATATTATTCATCTTTTCTCTATCTTCTGCCGTAGACGGACTTTGAGTCTTACTCAAGGTCTTACCTGACAACATGGGAACGAACCCTTTCTTGCTCTCTTCCATTCTAAACTTCTTTAGAACTTTGTCTAAGTATGTACTTTGTGAAAGCGCTATTAGGCATCTTGATATATCTCTATAAATCTTGATGCCTAGAATATATGCCGCTTTTCCAAGATCCTTCATTGAAAAACTATTATTCAAATAGGTTTTGACGCTATTAAGAAGTTCTATATCATTCCCAATCAACAATATGTCATCTACATATAGTACTAGGAATGCTACAGAGCTCCCACTCACTTTCTTGTAAATACAAGCTTCTCCATAAGTTTGTATAAATCCAAAGTTTTTGATTACTTTATCAAAACGTTGATTCCAACTCTGGGATGCTTGCTTCAGTCCATAAATGGAACGCTGAAGTTTGCATACCGTGTTAGCATCTTTAGGATCGACAAAACCCTTGGGTTATACCATATACAACTCTTCCTCAATGTCACCATTAAGGAACGCTGTTTTGACATCCATCTGCCAAATCTCATAATCGAAATATGCAGCAATTGCTAACAAAATCCTCACAGACTTTAGCTTCGCTACTGGTGAGAAAGTCTCATCGTAGTCAACTCCTTGAATTTGTCGGAACCCTTTCGCGACAAGTCGAGCTTTATAGACGGTAACATTACCATCAGCATCTGTTTTTCTTTTGAAAATCCATTTGTTCTCGATAGCCTTACGACCATCCAGTAAGTCCACCAAAGTCCACACTTGGTTTTCGTACATGGATCCCATTTCGGATTTCATGGCTTCTAGCCATTTGTCGGAATCTGGGCTCACCATAGCTTCTTCATACGTCGCAGGGTCATCAGTGTTGTCCACCAACATGACGTTCAAGGCAGAGTCATACCAATCAGGAGTGGTACGAACCCTCGTTGACCTGCGAGGTTCAGTAGTAACTTCGTTCGAAGTTTCATGATCACCATCATGAGCTTCCTCTCCAATTGGTGCAGGCGGCACAAAAACATCTTCTGGTGCTGCGCTACTCTCAACTCCGAGAGAAGGTTCAATAACCTCGTTGAGTTCTACTTTCCTTCCAGTCACTTCTTTCGAGAGAAACTCCTTCTCAAGAAAGGATCCATTCTTGGCAACGAAAACTTTGCCTTCGGATCTATGATAGAAGGTATACCCAATTGTTTCTTTAGGGTATCCTATGAAGACGCATTTCTCCGCTTTGGGTTCAAGCTTATCAGGCTGTAACTTCTTTACATACGCTTCGCAACCCCAAACTTTAAGGAACGACAACTTAGGTTTCTTACCAAACCACAATTCGTACGGTGTCGTTTCAACGGATTTAGATGGTTCCCTATTTAAAGTGAATGCGGCTGTCTCTAATGCATAGCCCCAAAACGATAGTGGTAAATCTGTAAGAGACATCATAGACCGAACCATGTCTAAGAGAGTTCGATTACGACGTTCGGACACACCATTACGCCGTGGTGTTCCCGGCGGTGTCAACTGCGAAAGTATTCCACATTTCTTTAAATGCATGCCAAACTCATAACTCAGATATTCACCTCCGCGGTCAGAACGCAGAAACTTAATCTTCTTGTTACGATGATTTTCCACTTCACTCTGAAATTCCTTAAACTTCTCGAAAGTTCCGGACTTATGTTTCATAAAGTAGACTTACCCATATCTACTTAAGTCATCCGTGAAAGTGAGAACATAACGATATCCACCACGCGATGCTACACTCATTGGACCGCACACATCGGTATGTATTATTTCCAATAAGTCCGTAGCTCGCTCCATTATTCTAGAGAATGGAGTCTTAGTCATTTTTCCCATTAGACATGCTTCGCATCTTTCAAGTGATTCAAAATCAAGTGATTCAAGAAGTCCATCAGAATGGAGTTTCTTCATACGCTTCACTCCAATGTGACCAAGACGACACTGACACATGTATGTAGAATTATCATTCAATTTTATTAGTTTAGCATCTATGTTGTGAACATGTGTATCACTACTATCGAGATTCAATAATAATAAACCATTCATCTCAGGTGCATTACCATAAAATATATTACTCATATAAATCGAACAACCTTTATTCTCAGACTTAAAAGAGTAACCGTCTCGCAATAAACAAGATCCAGATATAATGTTCATGCTTAACGCATGCACCAAATAACAATTATTTAAATTTAAAACTAATCCTGAAGGTAGATGTAGAGGGAGCGTGCCGACGGCGATCACATCAACCATGGAGCCATTTCCAACGCGCATCGTCACCTCGCCTCTCGCCAGTCTTCGTTTATTCCGCAGCTCCTGTTTCGAGTTACAAATATGAGCAACCGAACCAGTATCAAATACCCAGGCACTACTACGACTACTAGTAAGATACACATCAATAACATGTATATCGAATATACCTTTCTTCTTGATGTTGCCATTCTTCAGATCTGCCAGGTACTTAGGGCAGTTACGCTTCTAGTGACCAGCACCCTTGCAGTAGAAGCACTTAGTTTCAGGCTTAGGACCAGCCTTGGGCTTCTTAGCAGGTGCGGCAACTTTCTTGCCGTCCTTCTTGAAGTTGCCCTTTTTCTTAGGCTTGCCCTGTTTCTTGAAATTGGTGGTCTTATTGACCATCAACACTTGGTGCTCCTTCTTGATCTCCACTTCAGCAGTTTTCAGCATGGACGGTAGTTCAGGCAACGTCTTGTTCATGCAGTGCATATTGTAGTTCATCACAAAGTTCTTATAACTCGGTGGCAGTGATTGGAGGACACGGTGAATCCCTAACTCATTAGGAATCGTTATCCCCAACTCTTGGAGCTTGTTTGCATGCCCAGACATGGTGAGCACGTGCTCGCTAACGGAGCTTCCCTCTTCCATCTTGCAGCTAAAGAACTTTTCGGAGGCCTCATAGCTCTCCACGGCCACGTGAGTCTCAAAAATGAGCTTGAGCTCCTTAATGATCTCGAACGGGTCATGGTGCTCAAATCGCTTCTGGAGCTCCATTTCTAAAACATACAGGATGGCACACTGAACTGTGGAGTAATGATTTTTCCGAGTGGCGTAAACATTCTTTACGTCATCGGTGGCATCATCTGCAGGTGGGTCACCTAGCGGTGCTTCGAGCACATAGGTCATCTGACCAGCCCTGAGGACAATCTTCAGACCACGGAGCCAGTCTGTGAACTTGCTTCCATTGTTCTTAAGCTTTTCTTTCTCTAGGAACGCATTGAAATTGATGGAGAGATTCGCCACAATCTACAACAAATTTGCAAGTAGTTTAGACTAAGTTTATGATAAATTGAGTTCAATTTTAATTCTTAAATTAACTAGGTGAACTCCCACTCAAAACAACATCCCTCACATTGTCTTAGTGATTACACGAACCAAGTCCACTACACCAAGTCCGATCTTCACGAGAGAGGATGTTGTTTCATCGCGAACAATCTTCATGTTCATCATATCACTTATATGATTCATGCTCTACCTTTCGGTATTCCGTGTTCCGAGACCATGTCTGTACATGCTAGGCTCGTCAAGATTAACCTTAGTTTCCGCATGTGCAAATCTGGCTTGCACCCGTTGTATGCACACGTAGAATCTATCACATCCGATCATCACGAGATGCTTCGAGACGACGAGTCTTAGCAACGGTGCCAACTAAGGACAAACACTTTATTACTTGAAATTTAGTGAGAGGGATCATCTTATAATGCTACCGTCGCGATCTAAGCAATACAAGATGCATAAAGGATTAACATCATAGGCAATTCATAATTAGTGTGATATGATATGGCCCTTTCTTCTTATGCCTTTGATCTTCATCTCCAAAGCACGGACATGATCTCCATCATCACCAGCATTGCGTCAAGGTCAGTGGCGCCGCTTCATGGTTGTCCATCATCACCAGCAACTATTACAACTACTTGGAATAAAGCTATTACAAGATGAATAGACACGCAGGTCTTAACAGAATTAAAGACAACCATTAGGCTCCTGCCGGTTGCCATATTACAACAAGGATCATTGCATACATCAAATATAATCACAATCTCATGATGGCCATATCACATCACAAAACCCCTGCAAAAACAAGTTAGACGCCTCTAATTTTCTTTGCATGTTTTACGTGGTTTGGGGCTTTCGAATAAGAACGGATCTTACCTACGAAACTGAACCACAACATTGATACAAGTGCTATCGAGTGCAAAGTGTAAATTGGATCAATACTATGGTGGGAGAGATAGACACCCGCAAAGCCACTTGTGCAAAGCAAGTTACACGTCAAGCGTGGAGCAAGTCTCATGTGCGATGACATGTAAGGTTAGCCCGAGCCGCTTCATCCCACCATACCGCAAGATGCAAAGTACACAAAGCAAAAGACGGCACGAGCACCAACGCCCACAAAACCATTGTGTTCTACTCGTGCAACAGATCTACGCATAGACAAGGCTCTAATACCACTGATGGGTTCGTAGCATGGAAAACAAAAATTTTCTACCGCAAGAACGAACAAAACCTAGATCTAATCTAGATAAAAGCTAAGATCTAATCTATTAGACATGTGCAACGAGATAGATCTGTACTAACCGTCGTAGATCCGAAAGCGTTACGAGATTAGATCTCAGGGTTGATGTAGTCGATCACTTGCCGATCTCAAGATCGTGTGGACGATCCTTCCGGCGCCGCGTTCCGGCAGCGCTTCCGCAGTCGGTCACACGTGCGAAGTCGAAGCAGACCTTCCTCTCCCCGTTCCAGCGAGCAGCGGAGGTAGTAGATCTTCTCCACGGAATCCCAGCAGCACGACGGTGTGGTGGTGGTGGTGGAGTAGAGAATTCTGCAGGGCTTCGCCTAAGCCGGAGCAGAGCGAAGGAGGAGGAGAGAGGCGGCGGCTAGGGTTTGTTATGGGAGAGATCTAGGGGGTGGCGCCCCCTCCCCTCTATTTAAAGGAGGGAGGCGCCACGGGAGGGGGGGGTCCTAGTAGGACTCCCCTCCCTCCTTGGCCGGCGGATTGGGAGGGGGGAGGAATCCTCCTCCCCCACGAATCCGTGTCTTGCCCCACAAAGACTCCTTGATCCTTTCTTGGTTTTCAAGCAAACTCCAAGAAATCTACTAGAACCTTCCGGAACATTCCGAAACCTTCTAGAATCCCCATACAAATACTCCGGAACATTTCCTAACTTAGAAAATGATCCTCAATATATGAATCTTATTCTTCGGGCAATTCCGGATCTCCTCGTGATGTCCCGGATCCAATCCGAGACTCCGAACGACATTCGGTCTCCAACGCATATTCCATATCTACTTAAAACAACTTCGAACCTTAAGTGTGTCACCCTACGGTTCGTGAATATGCAGACATGATGAAGACACCTCTCCGATCAATAACCATCAGCGGGATCTGGAGATCCATAACGGATCCCACATACTCAACGATGACTTCGTGATCGATAGAACCATTAACATACGAAACCAATTCCCTTTGTCACGCGATATTCTACTTATCCGAGGTTTTATCGTCGGTATCTCCATACCTAGTTCTACCTCGTTACTGATAAGTACTCTTTACTCGTTCCATGTTATGTCATCCCTTGTGACCTAGTCACATGCTTGCAAGCTAACTAGATGACATTCCACCGAGAGGGCCCAGAGCATATCTATCCGTCATATGGATGGACAAATCCCAATCTTGGTCCATGCGCTTCAACACATACTTTCAGAATACCCAATGACACCTTTATAACCACCCAGTTACGAAGCAGTGTTTGATGTCACCAAAGTACCCATCCGGTGATGGTGATTAACATAACCTCATGGTCGAAGGATTAGGTTACTATGCATTTGAAAGCTTATAGCAATACGAACTTAATGACTTGATCTTATGCTATGCTTACTATGGGTGTGTGTCCATCACATCATTCTCCTAATGATATAACCTTGTTATTAATGACATCCAATGTCCATGATCAGGAAACCATGATCATCAATTAATCAACAAGCTAGTTCCACAAGAGGCTTACTAGGGACTCTTTTATGTTTACAAAACACACATGTATTAGTGTTTCCTTATAATACAATTATAGCATGGGATGTAAACATTCATCATAAACACAAAGATATAATAATAACCACTTTTATTATTGCCTCTTGGCATATCTCCAACAGAGGAGTCTCAAAAATGTTCAACCAACTACTTTGCATCATGAAATCCTGAGTGTTATGATCCATGCCGTGATCACTCGTCCATGCGGATCAGGACATAGATGACTTATAGCCAGGAATACACCCCTGCACTCCGAAGGCTCATGCATGTGAAAAGAGAAGTACATTAGAAATTGATATGAACCAAGCATCAACACTTTCCATCTAAGACGCTTACCCTGTGGCTGCGGCTGAGGACAAAACCTGTAGTTCGGCGCAGGAGAGTGGACCCACAATGAACCTCCACCCTAAAAAGGTGGTTGCTGCTGCCACCAGTCAAAGAAGTCTGCTGCTGCCATGAAGAACCTCCAGCCTGGTCTGGAGGGGCAGGTCTCTGTGTAAAGCAACCGAGCCAGAAGCATGGAGGAGATGTTACAATGATCTCTAAGGATAGATGGAATCTCACATGTGTGCAACACTAAGTCGCTCACCAACCAATTTGTGTCGTACTTAGGGAGGTATGCATACACCCTGGCTAGACAATTTATATCCACGCATTCCATTGCCAAGTATTTTTTTAGAGGATACCGTTGTACTGAAAACCCTCTATGTGGACAATGCCCAAGCAATGATTGCATCTTGCAAATATTTCTTGTCTGGATATCTGGCACCCTGGGAGATTTTATTCTTGTGATATTCCCATGCAAAATCATGACCATCATTAACGGTTATTCCATTCGAGATGTGTTAATTCCATAATGCAGGAATCAGCACGTCCTCTCATATGTTGCTTTCTCCATCGGAATCATCTAAATCATGAGAATCACCACTTTCACCATCCATGTAATCCTCCTCTTCCATCAAGTCCTCCATGTGTACACCTTCCTCGTCCGCATCTGCCTCTCCACTATCGTCTCTTCTACCTCCTTCCTGGCTGCTCTGCCCTGGTTCATAACCACCGCCTCCTCCTCCTACCTGACTACTCTGCTCTGATTCATAATCACCACCTCCAGCATTCTACTTATAGTACATCCCGTAACTAGATTTAGCACTATAGTCAGGACCGTATCCACCATCGCCTCTAGACGAATCGATCTTCTTCAGGACGAGAAGCACTAATGTCACAGGGTTTACATGCATGTCCTCTCAACCTTTTAACCACTTCAACCAGTCTTTGTTATGATCTATAGGCCTCAAAATTCAGAAAAGGTTCTTTGTTGACTTTATCCACAATGTCTATACACTAACGGTGTATAGTTCAAGGTTATACCCTAAACATCTTGTCAACCGTTCCTTCAACTGACTAACACTCCATGTTTGAGGGCCAGTCAAATCCAACACCCTATACTCAAACTCACTCAAATCAGCTCCATACTCATTTCTTCAGATAGTACCAGGACCGTAGTAAAATATGAACTTCACTAAATTGGAAATCTCTGCTAACATAAAAACATTTTTTGAACTAATCAATAAATTAGCAACATTGGATATAACCATGTAAAACAATCTTTCTATATAAATAAAATGTACTGACTAGCGAACAAAAATACTAACTAAACCACCACCCAAATTCCCTACCAACAACCGGAAATACTAACTAAACCACCAGACAAATTTTCCCACTAATCCACCACCCGAATATTCTAATAGCCTCCAAACCATACCCGATTAGTTGCATACCCATATAAAATGACTATGATTATCTAGGAATTAGGGTTTACCCTTGAAGCGTGAGAAGCCACTCAGTATAGCAGCCTCGAGTCATCGAACCAGCAGCATGGTGCAACTCATACTACCCCAACACCAAGCTCCACCATAGCACCACCATTGCCATTTCTCCAATGGCATACCACCACCATTCCTCTAAAGAACAACTACCAAATCGAGTGCCAAGCTAACCCATCAGTAGATTTGGCTTCCCCTACCTCTATAATGGTTTTAGAATGAAGATTTGGTGGAAAACTGCGAAAAATCGGCGCAAACTAGGTGCAAGGAATGGTGGTTCTCGAGCTTAGGAGAGAGAAGAGGAAACTCGCACGTGAGGAAGAAGGGAGTCGCGACCTCACTGGCTTGATTCGGCAAGGCCAGGACCGAGTGGACCATTCGGTCAGTCCGTGACCAAATGGGCATTCTGCCATGGGGTGGCCCGCACCCACATGCAATCGGCCAGCTCCTAGCCGAGTGTGACTGAATCAGTCCGGCCCACGCCGAATGGTTCAATCAGCTAGGCCCGAGCCGACAATGTGCTACTAATGGAAACTGTCAAATTCGTGCAATATTTTCCAAAATGATTAAAAAATGTGTATTATTTTAAAAAAATCCGCTATAAACTTGATCAAACTTAGAAAATATTGACTTTTGACTCTCTTTACAAGTTGCAATGTCCGTAATGCAAGGATCAAATGTTTGTTTCACGCCAAGAAGATGTGATGGCTTGCCGGAGAATATATGTCATGTTTTATCTTTTTATTTTCTCTCCTCGAAACAGGCTTTCACCCCTCTATTAATGTAGCAATCAACCGATATATCATAGTAACCATTGCTAGAGCAAACGACACAAGATCAATCCAAAAAAGAAACAAGTAGAAAATAAAGAGAAAACAAAGCCAACAACGGCAGATCAAGGAAAACGGAGATAACGCACGACGTTGCATCCTCCGTAGAAGTAGCACTATGCGCCTAGCACTCCGAAGCGCCACGTACCAAGAAACACCTCCAAGAATGGAAGAGATGATGATGACATTGTTGCCCTGACTAGTCCAAGGGTTTACCTTGGTATGGTACAAGAGGTGGGGAAGTGGTACAACCAACGCCCTTCGGGAAGGTCGGTGACACCCACAGGTTTCACCGTGTCGGTGCCTAAACAACGAGGATTTCACCCGATCCCCCAAAAAACCACACTCTTGGGCGTTTTGTATTGCTCCACCAAGCATGCCGCCCACCAGCGCACACTAGCACAGTCTTGCAATCACCACCGTCGTTCCACCGTGACCCATGTTGCAAGGCTGTTAAGACCCAAAAGAACGATAGCCGACCGGATCAACCTCCACTGCGATAAGACGATAGCCGACTGGATGTGTTGGGTTCGTAGCATAGAAAACAAAAAATTTCCTACGATGTGAAAAACTAAGCACCAAGATCTATCTACCTAGATACAATCAACAGATGGATACACATCCATAGAGAACATACCCTTGAAGAGCAACAAAGTGTTCTGAGGTTGTACTCGTGGATGATGCAGTCGTACACTTTCTGGTCTCAAGATTGTGATGAAGTCCAGCAGGTCCAGCGCCAGCAAGTACAACACCACAAAGCAGCGGTGCATCCGTGATCGCACACACATACGGTACCCCAACAACCTCCCCGTCCTCGCTCCAGCGATGCAGCGAAAGAAGCAACTCCTTTCCAGACAAAGTCACCGAGAACATGTATCTCGCTAATCTAAGACCATGGGGAATAATTTCTAGAGGGGGAGAGAGATCCTTCATGAGAAGGTGTGAGTGGATGAGGAGGAGGTGCTCCTTTTATAGGGGAGGGGGCTGCCCAAGGGTCATGGCCGTCGACCATGGTGGGTGCCCCCACATCCTCCTCATTCATGTGGGTGGATCTCCCACTCACATAAACACACCTCCACTCACATATCCACTCACATGCATTAAATTTCTACCAAATTTAATGCAACACTCATTTAATAAAACTCTTTTATTTATTTTATTCAGATTTTTGTTAATTATTTTAATTAACAAACATTCATATAAAATCCTCTGCAATATTTCAATATCACATGCATAACTAGTTTCTGTAATTTCACCTGAAACAATTCTGGTTACCATCAAAATGATTCCAACGCTTTCATAATCTTTATTTGAAACACATTTGCTCCTAAATGGTGTCGGTATCCCTTAATTCTGTCACCCTACGGTTCACGAATAATGTGGGCATGATCGAGACCCCTCTCCGATCGATAATCAGCAACGGGACCTGAAGATCTATACTGACTCCCACACATTCAATGATGACTCTAGTGATCGTGTGAAACTTTAACATTAGTAACTAAATCCCTTTGTCTCGCGATATATTACATGTCCGAGATTAGATCATTAGTATCTCCATACCTAGTTTGATCTCGTTACCGACATGCACTCTTTTCTCGTTCCCGTGATATAACATTCTAGTGAGCACATCCCTTGCTTGCAAGCTATCTCAATGTGATATTACCAAGAGGGCCTAGAGTATATTTATCCGTCATCGGGATGGACAAATCCCACTCTTGATCCATGAGCCTCTATATAACATCTTTGGAGTATCTGAACCCACCTTTATTGTCACCCTGTTACAATGTGACGTTTGATGTTATCAAGTTACTCTTCCAGTGTTAGTGATTGACATGATCTCATGGTCTAAGGACTAGAATTACTTTGTATGATGTTATAGAAATTTAAATACAGTGACTTTGATCGTATTGCTATACTTTGGATGTATGTTGATCACATCATTCCACCAATACTGTGACCTTATTATTAACAACATCCAATATCCATGATCAGGAAACCTTGATAATCTTGTTAATCAACGAGCTAGTTTATATGAGAGACATAACTAGGAACTCTTTATTTGTTTATTAAACACACACGTATTAAAGTTTCCAATTAATACAATTATAGCATAAAAAGTAAACATTTATCACAAACATGTAATATATGATAATAACCACTTTATTAGTGCCTCTCGTGCATAGTCCCTTCAAGATGCAGCAGCAGGGACAAACCAGGACCTCCTGGCCCGACCGAGACCGAATAGGCTCGTGAAGCCCCACCACCACACTGCAGCAAGGGTGCCACCGTCAACACTAACCGCAGCACTAGACCCTACTCCTCCATCCACCAGGGGATCGACCACTTGTTGATCCTTGCCGCCAAGCAGTAGCACCATCACCATCATGTTCACCCGGGCCACCCGGACCTTCGCCAGTCTAAGGAGCACCACCACAGGATGCCACAAAACCACCACTGCCAGAGATTTGTGTCCGCAAAGGAACAATGTATCTTGCAAGTAGGATGTTTCGAACTTTGGGGCTGAACACGCATGCTTCAGACCCTCAACGCCCTCGGCGATGGACTAGCAAACAAGCACGGCAAGGAACACGAGAGTTTACCTAGGTTCAGGCCACCGTGCTGTGTAAAACCCTACTCCTGCTTGTCTAGATTTCTTATACTGCTTAGTGAGGTTACAGTACAAGGGTGCTGATCAGGCGATCAGATCTAGGGTTTTCCTAGGTGGAAGAAGTTGAAGTCCCTAGATAGGTTGCAGCACTGCCCCTCTTATAGGCGCTCCGGTCCTATTCCTGAAATATCTTGGAGGGAAGGGTTGCCATATAGCAACAGAAGAGCGGATAGGTGCCTAAAGCTACTTTTGACCATGGACTTGGTCCATGGCAGGTAAAGTCACCATCCACGGCAGGGAGCCGTTGGTCAAGCCGCTGACGTCCTCCTCTATGGTGTTGCGCCGCAACGTTCTTCATACACCAAAGAGGCAAGGCTCCACTTTGGTGACAACATGTAGCTTCCACGCTTTACTTGTGGGAGGGGAAGGTGCCCTCCTTGCACAAAGGAGGTAGGCTTGGCCAGCTGTGCCAGTTGTGGCGATCGTCATCGTCGTTGTCATGCACGTAGACGCATGCGTTATCTTTGCCTTGGCGCCGTGCCGCTCCCCGCGAGGGAGACCGAGGGTGCTCCTTCCTCGAGGAGGAGGCTTCAAGAGATGTTGCTTCGCGAGTGGGTCTCGCAAGGGGCGTGCCTCCCGCGGCTCCGCCAGGGCCATTCCACATGAAGCGTTGAGCCTCGCGAGGGAAACCTCCACGCGGTGATGTAGTTGTCGTGCTGTCAGGACCCAGTAGCAGATGGGTCGTGGTAGCCTGGTTGCCAATGGCCTGACAACCACGACCCACGTGTGGGAAGAGGCTAGAGCCCCCCGGAGCAGGCTGAGATTTGTGCACCTCGGGCTCGCTTGAGCGTAGAGCGGACTCCAGCGCCAAGTCCAAACCCACCTGGCTGAGATCTAGGCCACACGAACATGGAAGAGGGTTAGGCATGGCAGCAGGCCAGCACACATGCAACCTGTAGACCCACCCTAGCCTGTAGGGCAAGCTCCTGACCTAGGCCCGCCTGCCCGGGTCAGGAAGCTACTGTTGTGCCACACCATATCCATATCAGGCCAGCACACCTCCGCCGCTGCACCGTCCCGGGCCCCTGTAACACCGCAGCCATTCACCACCGCGACCGGACTCGCACGTCCCCGCCGTCGGAGACCACACTGGTTCCAAAACCCCGCCGCTTGGGCTCCACGCGAAGGAGGGAGGAGAGACCCCGCCGCCTGCACTGCATGGGCTTTGCCCGGCCGCGCCCACTGGCAGCGGTGAGGGGAGGAGGGGGAGGGGTAGAGGCAGCAGGCTAGGGTTTCTCCCCCGACGACCGCGGGGAGCGTCGCGGGAGCTCAGTTTTCGGTCGCGCCGATTACCATGGGATCGATACGCCTTTTTGTTTTCTCTTGTGTCGCATTCTTCTTATGGTTTGATTTCTTACAGCTTTTTGTTGCCAAGAAGAAACGGTGTGGTTAAGTGGTTTGTAAATAACGTAGAGATATGCGAGTACGCATCTTGATGGAAGCGCCGAGGTAAAACTCTTCGTCTATATATACAAGCTCAGCGCATGTTACTGCTGCTCCTCTCGTACAAGTGCAGCAGACAGGTGCTATAGTTGTTTCCTGCGTCATGGCAGGAGGACGAGGACTGCTGGTCCTCGGCATCGCCATCTGTGCTGGACTGATGGCGGCAGGCGGCGAGGCCGCGACCTCGGTTATCCTCGGCATGGCCCAGTGCCCCAGCTGCTCCAGGAAGAACATGAATGCCGAGGCGGCGTTCAAGGGTACGTCCGCAGTGCCCTTCCGTGCCACAACGATAAGTATTCTTTCTGTAGATTCTCAAGTGCAATGTGCTGCTTATTTTTTCCCATCAGGCCTTAAAGTGGCGATCAAGTGCATCAACGCCAGCAGCGGCGCCGGCGAGTACGAGAGCAAGGCCGTCGGGGACCTGGATGGCACGGGCGCCTTCGCCGTATCCCTGCCCGCCGACGTCGACCTGCGCGGAGGCGCCCAGTGCGTCGCGCAGCTCCACAGCGCGGCGAGCAGCGCGCCGTGCCCCGGGCAGGAGCCGTCCAAGATCGTGTCGCTGTCCGAGGGCGACGAGGGCACCTTCGTCGCCGTCGCCGGCAAGACGACAGCACGCTCCGCGTCGACAACTCCCGAGTGCGCGTCGGCCAACATCTGCTTCCCGTGCCCCATGTTCGGACGGAAGCCCCCTTTCTACATGCACCGGCACAGGAATCCCTTGCCGGAGTACGGGATGCCGGCGCCTGTATACACCCCAGCTCCCGTGTACGGGACTCCGGGGCCGAGATGCCTGTGCACCCCTACCCCGGAGCCGGGATGCCAGTGCCCGACGCCGGTTTACGGGACGCCCACGCCGGAATACTACCCTCCTCCAGCCCCGGAATACGGGACACCCACGCCGGAGTGCCCTCCTGAGGCGCCGGAGTACGGGACGCCCACGCCGGTGTATGATCCACCCACGGTGCCCGTGTACGGCACTCCGGCGCCGAGATGCATGTGCTCCCCTACTCCGGAAGCCGGATGCCAGTGCCCTACTGCAACTCCCACGCCGGTGTACGGGACACCGAGAGCTCAACTCCCTCCTCCCACGCCGGTGTACGGGACTCCGGCGCCGAGATGCCTGTGTACCCCTACTCCTGAAGCCGGATGCCAGTGCCCGACTCCAACTGCCGCACCGGTGTACGGGACACCCATGGCTCAACCCCCTCCTCCCACGCCGGTGTACGGGACTCCGACGCCGAGATGCCTGTGCACTCCTACTCCAGAAGCTGGATGCCAGTGCCCATCTCCAACTCCCACGCCGGTGTACGGGACTCCGACGCCGAGATGCCTGTGCACTCCTACTCCAGAACCGGGATGCCAGTGCCCTGCTCCAATTCCCACGCCGGTGTACGGGACGCCGATGGCTCAACCCCCTCCTCCCACGCCGGTGTACGGGACTCCGACGCCGAGATGCCTATGCACTCCTACTCCGGAAGCTGGATGCCAGTGCCCTGCTCCAACTTCCGCGCCGGTGTATGGGACGCCGGTGGCTCAAATGCCGCCTCCTACGCCAGTAGCTCCCACGCCGGTATACGGGACTCCGGCCCCTCCGGCTCCGGTATACGGAGCAGTGCCGACGCCAGAGTGCCCTCCGGTCACGCCCATCCACACTCCCCCCGCCCACCACTGAGCCCACAATGGCTCAATTAATGGTAATTCTGACTTGATAGTACATGAATGGGGAATAAAAGTTATGGGACTTCACTAATTGTGGCGAGATCAGGCCTGAGGTTGCACCGAACCAGCTTTCAGGAGACGATGGAGCTGGAGCTTTGCTGTCTGTTTGTACTCTGATGAAATTTGTTCCCATCTGGCAACGGAAGCTGTATGTTGGTGATGTGAGATGTTTCTTGTTTCCTATCAAAACAAGCACAGAGGCCCGAACACTTGCGCGGGTAGCATTTTTTATCTCTTTAAAGTTATTTAGAGTATCACTATTCATATGGATTGTGAAATGATCAGACTCAAATTATTTTTCATTATGCTAAAAAATCTCAGATAAGTATGCAAAAAAAAAAAACCTGAGAAAACATATTACACCTCTTCATCAAGGCATCCATGTGCTACAAAATCTTCCAAACTTTATCAGTTCTGTTCTTCCTTCCTATGTCTTACAATGGGAAAAGAATAGTGCACCTAATTCTTCCATTCCTTCTGCTACAATAGTAACTAAAATTAGGGCATTTTTTTATGTGCGTTAAAGTTAACAGAGTAATTACCTACAAATGGTAGATGAGACTGAGCACTGATATCTATAATAACTAAATAGGTCATCCCCACTAAGGTATTTCTCTCAACATGCAAGCATGCCACCTCATCAAGGCCACCTAAGCAAAATTTTATTTTGCCATGTCATCAGGTTAATGTGGTGCATGCATTAGTCTTAATTCACCGTGTACAAATGTAACCACGCATTGTTTGTTCACCTCCCCATTAGTGCATCATTGATTCACGTCCCTATTAGAGCAGCATTTAAACTCCCGCGATTGAGATCCAGTAATGCATCCACTACGGCGATCCGTTTCTCATTGTTTGGTTCTTCCTCATATTTTCAAGCAGTGCATCTGCGTCCGATAACGATATATGAAAGCGTTGCGCTGTTCTCGCAGCATGATTCCATGCCCACAGTACCAGGCGATTTCCCTTCAGGCCTGGCAACAGCCACCAACGACAACATGCATGCTGAATATGCAGGCCACTGCTAGAGATTGCGGTGCTGCCTTCCTTGCTCAGAACCAGTCCTCCCTCACGACTATCTATTCCTTATTTTATATTTTCTATAATTCTCTTCTAATGTCTTTTGTAGGATGGTATAAATTTAGCTGATCTAAAATCTGTCGTATGTAATCTCCCCAGGAACACGCCTGATCTTGCAAGCAGTCCAAGTATCCAACCTGTAGCGGTACAACTCCATAGAGGCTGACTCTCAGAAGGCGTCTTTTTGTTTGCTGAACAATTTAATACATCCAGAAAGTGTTTTCAGTCCGTATCTTCTGAGAAGCATATGATCTCAATTTCTGTACAAGTTGAGCGCTGCCAGCGGCGCGTGGACCACGGTGCATGTTCATGATTGTTCTTCTTGGGCATGCAGCCGGTTAGCTCCAATTCTTCCTTGCCGGGCAGTTTTAGAGTCACTACTGTCAATTCTATAGTCGTTACTCTACCGTTGCCCCCCTTGATGAATTATACAACAAATTAGTTGTGGTATGGTGTTCAACTGATGTTATTCCTTGCCACTATCGCTTGATAATGTTGTCAATTTTAGTATACTGCCATGTAGCTCATATTGATAGTGTCCATTCTATGATTAATCCTGTTGTATTCCAAATATTAGCAGAGTGGTGGAGACGAATGTCAAAGATCCATCGCTTCCTTGCTTTATCCAAATGAATCTTCTATTTCAACAAAATAAAATTGAGGTAATTAAGATTCTTACTCTGTTGGTGCTTCCTAGGCTCATCGGCAGTCTTAACTCTCGGTTCGTTACTATACAGTATTTTTTCTTTCTTACTGATTTATCATGATCACCAGATGATCACCGTACTACCACAATACCATGAGCATCTTATACGGATTGCTGTAAATCATATGAATAGGTGCGCGTAAGGTGTCACTTTATCCTTCCGTTTCAGTCTATTGCTACAGACATTACACTGCTTGCTATGGGGTTTAAACATCATGCTAGACTAGCTTGGTTCAGTTGAGAACCAAGAACGGATTGGATTCTACATAAAGGATCAAGAATATAGTACTGGCCATTTCTTGGTATGTTCATTCCTTCCTACTATCAAAATCATCAAAGATTTGGATATTTTAAATCCTAAATTGAATCCTAATAATCATGGGTTTCTTCGTTTCCATTTTCTGACCAGAGAAAGAGGGATACGTTGAAGTATTGTGGCGCTAACATTCTGATTTTTGTAGGGAGCTAACATGCAGATTGGTACAGTATGCTTGGATACAACAACTACATTATTCGGCCAAATATTGGCACGTCTCATTGGTCATTCACCATTCCGATCATCTACACAAAAATATTACAGTTACAAAATACAAGATGATTTAGACATAAAACAATGACTGCCTTCTTTTTTGCACACAGGTTTGCAAAGACAGATTCAAAGTGATAGTTCTTTTATGGGGTTTGAATGGTCAATGTGTAGTAAAAATTAACCAAAGTACTTTAACCGTGTTTCTTTGTTTTTCTCATACGTATTTTTCTATTAATTGAACTAATTTGCTGTAGCAAAGCGCAGGGTATCATCTAGTATAGTTAAACCCTCGGAAGCATACAACCAGGCTGGAAAAATAAGGGAACACGTTCATGAGTACCCAATTTTTAAAATGGTTATAGTTTCATATTTAGAAGTCACAGAAATTTTTAGAAAAAAAATCATGCACATAGACATTGACATGAAGCTAACACGTGCAAAGTTTCAAGAAAAATTGATGGTATGTCGCCTTGAAATAGAGAGAAATTAGAAGTTGTACATGGAAAATCCCAATGTGTTCCTCCTTGAAACCATCCATCCACAAATTAAGTTGGACTCCGGAAAGTCTTACATGAGAGATACCCACCATAACTCGAAGATCCTTGAAGTGTTACAGAATGTTTTTAGATTCACACAATTACGGAGTGTGTGACTTAAAAAAGCATCGTTGACCCATAGCCACGTGTCTCCTGTCACAGCTGCCGCCTCCTCCAAAAAAAGCCCTAGCCACCGCCTTCTCCTCGCCGGGCGATCGATGGGTCCTCGCCTCCCCCGCTTCTGCTCACGCGGGCAGGAGGGGTAGGGACTAGGACCGACGCTCGACGTTTTTGAAGGTCCCTAATGTTAGCGTTTTTCTGGTGTCATGGTGGCGCAACTCAGATGGTGGTGGATGCGCTACATCGAATAATGGTACTCGGCTTTAACCCAATCTCAGCGACGTTTACGACTGTAGAAATATAATTGTCTGATAATGATTGATGTTATTTGAGAGATTACAAAGGGTATATATAGGTGGCCGGCCGGGCAAACCCTAACTTATGTTACAAGCAAAAACCAAACCGACTTATAATATAACACCCCCCGGCAGTGTCAACGTGTGGTTCACCAACATTGAGACTGGATCAAATGCCGGTAAATGATGTTGTTGGAAGACTCTTTGTGAAGAAATCTACAAACTGAGCAGTGGTTGGAACATGAAGAACGCGAACTTATCTCAAAGCCATCTTTTCACGAACAAAATGGATGTCGATCTCGATATGCTTGGTCCGACGATGCTGGACTGGATTGCTAGACATGTAAACAGCTGAAATGTTATCATAATAAACTAGAGTAGCCTGCTGGACAGGACGACAGAGATCCGAGAGAAGCTGATGCAACCAGACCATTTCGGCAACATCATTGATGATCCACAAGTATAGGGGGTGTATCGCAGTATTTTCGAGGGAAGTGAAACCCAATTTATTGATTCGACACAAGGGGAGCCAAAGAATATTTATAACTCTTAACAACTGAGTTGTCAATTCAACTGCACCTGGAAACAATCTTGCTCACAACAGTTTATCAGTAGCAACAGTTTTATAGTAGCAATAGCAAAATAATAGCAGTAGTAAAAGTAAAGACAATAGTAACAATTGCAGTAAAGTAGGATTAAAGCGCGGTAGCCATAGGGATGGATGGACGGACGTTGCATGGACAAGACAATTCATATAGCAATCAAGACATATGGAATTTGCAGATAAATAAGGTAAAGCATCCAAGTACTAAATAATCATACGCATGTGTTCCATATATAGTCATACGTGCTCGTAATGAGGACTTGCACAAAAAAAATTGTCCTGCCAGCCCGTTTGCAGCGGGGCCTCAAGAGAACTAGTGGCAATTAAGGTGCTCCTTTTAATAGAGCACCGGAGCAAAGCATTAACACTCTATGAACACATGTGATCCTTACATCAAAGCCATCCCCTCCGGTTATCCCGATTATTGTCACTTCGGGGCCTTTAGTTCTGGACAATAATATGTGTATACAACTTGCCGGTAAGATCACAAACAATACTATCATCATGAATCAATAACATGTTCAGATCTGAAATCATGGCACTCGGGCCCTAGTGACAAGCATTAAGCATAACAAGTTGTAACAAAGTCAAAAAACACTAATAATAGATACTAGGCACCATACCCTAACAATCTGATGCCATTACATGAATGATCTCATCCAATCCCTACCATCCCCATAGCCTACAGTGGGGGATTACTCACTCATGGATGGGGGAATCATGGATGGTTGATGGAGAAGCGATGGTGATGATGGTGGCGATGATCTCCTCCAATTCCCTGTCCCGGCAGGGTGCCAGAACGGAGTTTCTGGTTCTGATTCACAAAATCTGGTGGTGGCGGCGCAGCGGAACTCTATCTGAAAAAACGTCGAACCCCCTTGGGTTTTTAGGTCAGGAGGCATCTTATAGGCGAAGAGGGAGGCCGAGGGGGTGACCCAGGTGGCCACACCACCCCCAAGCGCGGCCTGGGCTGGCCCGCGCGACCAGGTGGTGTGGGCCCCTCGTGGCCCTCCTCCGTCTCGTCTTATGGCTCCCTGAGTCTTCTGGTGAAATAGGATTTTTGGCATATTTTCCGGGATTTTTCCTGATAGTTTATTTTCTACACAAAAACTAGCCACCAAGGTAATTCTGCTGAAAACAGAGTCAGTCTGTGTTACCTATATCCAAATCACACAAGTTTAGAGGAGAAACAATAGCAAAAGTGTTCAGGAAAGTAGATACGTTTTGGACGTATCAACTCCCTCCAAGATTAGCTTATTGCTTGTCCTCAAGCAATTCAGTTGAAAACTGAGTGCGATAAAAGAGCTTTCACGAACACATTTGCTTCATAATATGTATATATTCTCAGCATATGGTCAACTACTTGAACAACTCATAATAAAGTGTATGCAAATAAGTTTACTTAATGGTCATTGCAAACTATGAAGAGATTCCAACTCAAAAATAGTAAGTAGCATAAAACATAAACATAAGTAACATTGCAATGCTCATAAAAAGGTATGATAGAGTGGTATCTCGCTTGCCTTTGATTGTAGAGCAAATAAATGTCGAGGCACCTCTGAAGTTCAAGTGAAGATTAGAAGTAAAGATATCAAAGATACAAGCATCAAAGTCATGACACAATTAACCAAATTTTGAGACAAGCATATTACACTAAGAATGACAACTACACTCTCAAGAAAGTGCTTATAGAATAAGTGGTGACTCAACAAGGAAGTGAAAAGGTTTTGAAAAGTTTGAAAGGCTTCTAGATGCTGAAAGTATGGTACTCATTAGCTTTGAGCTCTCATTGCCCCTATCATAAGCATTTTTAAATGGTTAAGGTAAAAGTGAGGTTCAATACGAGTTATATGCTTGACAGGCCATAAACTGGAAATCTCATGTCCCTTGAGTACGAGGACCGCTCCTCATGCTACTCAACTTTAGTTACATGTAAGTTCTTGTCATAGTAAATACATGCGTATCATAGAGAACCGCCAACGGGGTACCCCTTGCCCGATGATACAGAAGAATCCCCATATCAAAATGACAAGGCAAGCAGACAATGAGCATCTCAGCAATCTTCTTATTTACCATAGGAAAATGGTGCTTTTTTCTCTCTTTCCTCTTTTCTCATCTTTTTTTCTTTTTCTCAATAATTATCTCTCTCTTTTTTTATAAGAAGAATGCTTTATAGATTGCTCATTATGGTTACGCTGCAGGTTTCCACCATGATTAGGCATGGATTAGACTAGCCGCCCAGGCATTTCTCTAACACACATACATAACTCCATGTACTTACAAGTTCTCCTTTTATTTCACACCGACGACATCCATAAACAAAAGAGCATGATATCAATTGGGTATATATTTATAGGTGTTGAAAGTGTTCCTCGTGACAGCACGGTTCTGCTAATCCCTAGCCTATAATTTGCAAGCATATAACTTTCATGGACAGTCACAATAGTTCAGGTTTATTAAGTGCAAGAAATAAAGTGTGTCATCAAGTTCATGAGAGCTTTACTAACTAACTTTTTCATAACAAGCAAACATTTTATTCGGAAGAAAACAAGGCATACTGAAATATGCACGGAATAGTAAATGATGCTAATAGGTAGGTATGGTGGACACTTTTGGCAATATTGGTTTTGGAGAGTTGGAAACACGAGTAGAGCTCATACTCAGTGCAAGTGAAGGCCAACAATAGAAAGGGAGCGACAAACGAGAGAGCAATAACTGTCATAATCATGCTTGCAACAAAACAGGACTAATTATGGCATGAAAGTGATTCAAGAACCCTGAGGCAAAATAATTAATCGAGGCTTAACTGATTATTGTTTCGATCATATGCATGCGTGAGCATGTGCCAAGTCGATTCAAATAAAACATTCAAAGGAGGATACCACAATGTCATACCAAGTTATAAATAGAACAATGCAAGCAAACATTCATATGACATGCTACAAACCATTAGCAAGCTCGAGCTAATCATAAGAAAGAAGGAACTACTAAGCATCCATAAATAACATACACCTTACATGAATAGACTAAGCATGCCCATAATGATGAGTTTATGTACAAAAAGGAAACAAATAGAGTTCATTACCAGCCTCTTACCAGACCTCGAGTTGTCATTAATCTTCAATATTGCCCTTCACTTGCATGGCTTGAATAATAACATGAAACCAAACTCCACTGAGGACTGCTGAACCCTGCAACGAACTTCACAAAACCAAAGAAGAACATAAAATATTTTTGGTGTTTTTGATTTTTAGAGGCAAGAATGAAAAGGAAGATCAAGCAAAGCGAAATCTTTTTGGGTTTTTCGAATAATTAAGACAAAGCTAAGAGAAAGAGGCAAACCAAGGCAAAAAGAGAAAGAAGCAAACAAAGAGAAATAACGAAAATATTTTTGGTCTTTTTGTGTTTTGGAAAGCAGAAATAAAGAAAGAATGAAGACTAAAAAGAAAACAAAACATGGATATACAAAGTACCGACTGAACATGATATGTAGATGAGTGTGATGTCGGTATACCTCCCCCAAGCTTAGGCTTTTGGCCTAAGTGGGTATCAATCTCAAGCTGGCCAAGATGAAGCGCCTCCGTAATACGGCGAAAAAGTGCCTTCGTCCTGATACAAACTCGAGGACGCTCCAACGTAGTGCGCATAGTAGTCGTAAGAGGGCACCTCCCCCTGGTGCTCCTTGTGGAAACCAAGCAAGCGGAGCTGCTCGTCCACCTCCTCCTTGGAACACGACCATGGCATCTTGCAAATATTGAACAAAGTGGATTGTGGCAAAGGAATTTCCCTCTCGTCTACGTCAGTAAACAACATCCTGTAAACCAAATTCTCGGTACTAGAGTCAGTAGTAACAAAATGAAGTATTTTCATAGCAGCAAGATCAAGCCTTTGTGGTGTCAACATAGTGTCATTAGGATCAACGGAAAGTTCTAAGACAGCAACCGTGCGTGAGGCAATAATACCCCCATAAATGGGTCCTCTAGCAGCTAAGCGACGGGCAATGAGAGAACCTAGATTATACTTGGTATCATTATTAAGTGTAGCAGCAAGAAATGCTAAATGATAGTTAGAAATATTACTAGTGTTCTCCCTACCAAGAATGCTAGTGGCAAGATAATAAGCAAAATATCTAGTAGCTGGAAGTTGAATGTTCCTTATCTTCCCACGCTGAGCTGTGCGGTCATCGTCATTTGTCACACTTCGGTAGAGCTCCAGCAAATCAGCGGGTCGACCTTGGATCTTCTTCACTGTTTCAGTCATGCCTATGCCTATAATGCTGCAAAATCTTTCCAATGGCATGGTAATAGGCATATTATAAATTTTGAACGAAACAGTTGACCGATAAGGGGTGTTGGTGAAAACAAAACTTTCGTTGAAAGTTTTGGTGAGCACGGCATATTGCTCACTCTAATCTTCCATGTAATTGGTTAGACCAACCCTCTGAACCAGTAGTAAGAAATCATTGAGGATCCCTGCAGCTTGCAAAAAGGTAAAACAAGGGAAGGTAGATGGGTGAGAATCTCCCTCATCTCCTTCATTGCCAAAGCATGGTGCAATAAGATCTTCATTATATGATGGCCTAAATTGAGAAGCTGATCTCGAAGGCCTTGCCCTCCTGGGTGTGTCCCTCTCAAATACTTCTCCAAAAGTGTGGTTGTTCATCTCTTCTATTGTAAAATTTAAGCATCCATCATACAAGTGATTGCAAAGTGAATACATAATGAAAGGAACTACTCATAGGTACTTGTAAGAGGCCTAAACATGCATCAAAACAATTTCTCTGAGCATTGAACAAGCTCACAAGCTCACGTAACCTGTCACCTACAGTAGCAAAATACTCAAGATATAGTCCACTAAACACAAATCTACTTGGACAAGTGGAGGAGTCACATACCGGAGAACAAATGCTCCAAATTTCAGCAGCAAAGATGGGCTGAGCAAGGAGATCGAAAAATCGTGGGCACTAAGAGCAAGAACACAAGTTTGAGCAATGAACTGGTGTTTTCTCGGGAGAGAGAAAGACGTGGCAAGTGAGAGAGTAAGTGGAGGGCCAGGGGTGGCCCACACCATGGCCAGGCGCGCCCTTGGGGTGGCCGTGCCACCAGGTGGTGTGCCTGCCTGGTGGGCCCCCCTGGGTCTGTCTAGGTACTTCTCTGCCCCTTTTTTCACGTAAAAATTTAATATGAATTTTCTTGAAATTTTCGAGACACTTTATTTTTTAGCAATTTTCAGGTATTGATGAATAATTTCTGGCAGAAAGATGTCTTTAGAATGATGCAAATAACAAAATGAAACTAAAACTTCAGAAGTTCTAAGACACTCTAATATGCAAGCAACTAGCAATAGAAAAGTAGACTAAGTGAAAGCAAAAATTAAAATGGATAAACTAAAAGTAATCAAAGATAATCATGGTGAAAACATTGTTTTGTTCATTAAAATCCCTTTGTTAACAAGGTTGATCAGGTTTTGTTACCAAAAAAATTTATATGAAACAAAACTTTGTATTCCACTAAATGATTATATTACCTCAACCTTGATAGCAATGGTCCCAATCATAATAGTTTCATATTTTTCTCTTGATATGGGACAATATATTTCTGCAACTTGAATGCCCTCAATATTTTCAATTGAATTTAGCCCATAGGTCTTAACAATCTTCTTGGGGTAATAGACAGTATGCTCCTTGTCATTAACATTAAAAGTTACCTTTCCTTGATTATAATTAATGACAACTCCTGAAGTGTTAAGAAAAGGTCTCCCAAGAATAATAGACATATTATCATCTTTAGGCATTTCAAGAACAACAAAGTCAGTTAATATCAAGCAATTATGAGCCACTTGAATAGGTACATCCTCACATATACCAACAGGAATAGTAGTAGATTTATCAGCCATTTGCAAAGATATATCAGTTGGTATTAATTTCTCCAATTGAAGTCTCTTGTAGAGAGAAAAGGGCATAACACTAACTCCTGCTCCCAAATCACACAAGGCAGTTCTAACATAATTATTTTGAATATAGCATGGAATAGTTGGAATCCCTGGGTCTCCAAGTTTCTTTGGAACCTTACCATTAAAGGAATAATTAGCAAGCAAAGTAGAAATTTCCTCATTAGGGATCTTCCTTTTATTAGATACAATATCCTTCATATACTGTGAATAAGGAGGTAATTTAATAGCATTAGTCAAAGGAATTTGCAAAAATAAAGGCTTCATCCACTCACAAAACTTATTATAGTGTTTGTCTTCCTTTGACTTGTGTTTCTTATCAGGAAAAGGCATTGGTTTTTGAACCCAGGACTCTCTCTCTCACTACCATGTTTATTAGCAATAAAATATTCCTTAGTGTATGTAGTATTCTTAGTGTGTCTTTCAGGTTCTTCTTCAACTTTTTATTTATCAAGAGCATCATTTTCCTCATTACCACTTTCAGTTTCAGCATCAGAGACAGATATACTATTAGGATCGGTTCAGAAGACTCTACAATAGTTTTATGTTTCTTTTTCCTTTTCTTAGGAGAAGTACTCCTATTTTTAATTTGTTGAGATTCTTGCTCAATTCTTTTAGGATGCTCCTTAGGATATAGAGGATCTTGAGTGGCAGCACCACTTCTAGTCCTAATTTTATAAGTTTGTTTTTCCTAAGAAGCATTAACTAGCAAATCCTTTTGTACCATAATGAGCTGATCAATTTGAGTTTTAACCATATGGAAATGTTTAACAAGCATTTTAACATAATTAGAGGTTCTTTCTACAATATCCTTCAATTCAATAATAGCTCTAGAGTTTTCCATCAAATGATCCTGCACTCTTTTATTAAAATTATCTTGCTTAACAATAAAAATATCAAATTCTTCCAAGCATTGATCAGGAGGTTTAGAATAAGGAATATCACCTTCATCAAAATGTTGGAGAGAGTGTACCTCAATAGTGGATGAGTGGGAGATTGGCTTACATAATTCTTCTATAGGAGGTAAATTCTTCACATCTTCAAATTTAATACCCTTCTCCTTAATACATTTCTTAGCTTCCTTCATCACTTCATCATTTAGTTCAATCACTCCCCTCTTCTTAGGTGTTGGTGTTGGCTTATGCACTGTTAACTCGGGTGTAGTTGACTCTGGTGGAGTTGACTCAGGTGAAGTCCAGTCATCATAATTCTTGCTTATTTTAGCCATTAATTTCTCAGCTTCTTTGGGAGTTCTTTTCCTGAAAACACAATCAACACAACTATCCAGGTATGTCCTAGATTCCTCAGTTAGTCCATTATAATATATATCAAGGAGCTCATTTTTAGGTAATGGACACACAGGCTGTGCATAAATCAAAGCACAAAACCTTGCCCATGATTCAGGCAATATCTCCTTTTCTCCTTGTTTAAAATCAAAAAGTTCCTGCAAAATGGCATGTCTAGCACTAGGAGGGAAATATTTCTGAAAGAAAGTATCAATCAAGCAATCATGGTTATCAATAGATCCAGGAGGTAAATTATTAAACCAAGCCTTAACTTCTCCTTTTAGTGAAAAAGGGAAAATTTTAGCAACAAAGTAGGTGCGCATCTTAATATCATCAGAAAATAGGCCACTCATGGTAGAAAGCTCAGTCATATGTGCTACAGCACTTTCATTCTTAGTCCCACAAAAAGCTTCTTTCTCAATAATGATTATGTAAGATAGATCAAGAGAGAAATCATAATATTTATCTTTAATGTTTATGGGAGATGTAGCAAACTTAGCATTAGGAGATAATTTAGGTCTAACAGTATGTTTCTCAAGAAGACTCTTAATAGCACTCCTACCATGGGTGTTTTGGCATTCTTTAATAAATTCATCAATCATTTCTATATATTCATCTTCAATATCATAGCTCTATCTAAACTCAAGTGAATTGATAGGTGTAGTAGTATCTTCATTAGGAGTTTTAGTATTTCCAGCTATAGATCTAGCAATCGTAGCATCTAGGAAAGGACCTAATGAACTACTCTTATCAATCACAGTAGAAGCATCATAAGTATTAGAAGTTTCAGATTCAGCAGAAGTAGCATTATGTGTAGCATGTGTATGTGGTGGTGTAAGGAGCTTACTCATCATAGATGGTGAATCAAGAGCAACATAGGTGTTCAGAACCGTATCTCTTCTTGTAGTGGATGGTAATATAGGAACTTTTCCATCACGAGACTTACCCATGATGAATGGATGGTAGTGAACAATAGTGATCCCAAGTGAACTTGATAAATAGAGCTATGCTCCCCGGCAATGGCGCCAGAAAATAGTCTTGATGACCCACAAGTATAGGGGTGTATCGCAGTATTTTCGAGGGAAGTGAAACCCAATTTATTGATTCGACACAAAGGGAGCCAAAGAATATTTATAAGCCTTAACAACTGAGTTGTCAATTCAGCTACACCTGGAAACAATCTTGCTCACAGCAGTTTATCAGTAGCAACATTTTTGTAGTAGCAATAGCAAAGTAATAGCAGTAGTAAAAGTAAAGACTATAGTAACAATTGCAGTAAATAGTAGGATTAAAGCGCGGTAGGCATAGGGATGGATGGACGGGCGTTGCATGGACAAGACAATTCATATAGCAATCAAGACATAGGGCATTTGTAGATAAATAAGGTAAAGCATCCAAGTACTAAATAATCATCGGCATGTGTTCCATATATAGTCATACGTGCTCGCAATGAGAACTTGCACAACATCTTTTGTCCTGCTAGCCTGTTTGCAGCGGGGCCTCAAGGGAACTACTGGAAATTAAGGTGCTCCTTTTAATAGAGCACCGGAGCAAAGCATTAACACTCCGTGAACACATGTGATCCTCACATCAAAGCCACCCCCTCCAGTTATCCCGATTATTGTCACTTCGGGGCCTTTGGTTCCGGACAAGAATATGCGTATACAACTTGCAGGTAAGATCACAAACAATACTATCATCATGAATCAATAACATGTTCAGATCTAAAATCATGGCACTCGGGCCCTAGTGACAAGCATTAAGCATAACAAGTTGCAACAAAGTCAAAAAGCACTAATAATAGATACTAGGCATCATGCCCTAACAATCTGATGCCATTACATGAATTATCTCATCCAATCCCTACCATCCCCATAGCCTACAACGGGGGATTACTCATTCATGGATGGGGGAATCATGGATGGTTGATGGAGAAGCGATGGTGATGATGGTGGTGATGATCTCCTCCAATTCCCCATCCCAGCAGGGTGCCAGAACGGAGTTTCTAGTTCCGATTCGTGAAATCTGTTGATGGCGGCACAATGGAACTATCTGAAAAAACGTCAACCCCCCTGGGTTTTTAGGTCAGGAGGCATCTTATAGGCGAAGAGGGAGGCCGAGGGGGTGATCGAGGCGGCCACACCACCCCCAGGCGCGACCTGGGCTGGCCCGCGTGACCAGGTTGTGTGGGCCCCTCATGGCCCTCCTCCGTCTCGTCTTTTGGCTCCGTGAGTCTTCTGGTGAAATAGGATTTTTGGCATTTTTTCCGGGATTTTTCCTGATACTTGATTTTCTGCACAAAAACTAGACACTAAGGTAATTCTGCTGAAAACAGCGTCAGTCCGTGTTAGTTGTATCCAAATCACACAAGTTTAGAGGAGAAGCAATAGCAAAAATGTTGGGAAAGTAGATACGTTTTGGACGTATCAAGCATGTGCCACACATGGTACTCAGCTTCTACAGATGAACGTGAAACTATAACCTGCCATTTCGAAGACCATGAAATCAAGTTGTTACCAAGAAAAACACAGTATCCGGATGTGGACCGACAAGTATCCGGGCAACCAGCCCCTTCTGCATTAGAATATGCTGTCAAAGTGTTGGGAGATGACGAATATATGCGGAGACCATGATCAATAGTACCTTTGGGTATCGAAGAACACGTTTAACATGATTATAATGTGGAATGCGAGGATCATGCATGTAGAGATAGGCTTGTTGAACGGTAAAAGAAATTTCTGGACGAGTGAGAGTGAGATATTGAAGAGCACCGATTATACTGTGATAGAGAGTGTCATTGGGAAAAACATCACCTGAGAAGGAAAGTTTGGTAGTTGTATCTACAGGGGTTTTAGACGGTTGACAGTCAAGCATGCCTGATTTAGTTAGAAGATCAAGAATATATTGTCGCTAAGATAGAATAAGACCATGGGTATCATGAGTGACAACAATTCCTAAGAAGTGATGAAGTATACCAAGATCAGTCATGGAAAATTCAGAGCGAATTAAGGAAAAGATGTGATCGAGAAAATGTTGAGTGGAGGCTGTTAAGACAATGCCATCTATGTATAAGAGTAAATAGGCTATTTGAGAGGTAGTATGATAGGCAAAAAGATAAGAATTTGAGGGAGATGGTTGACAACTGATAATGAGAATAAAGGTAGAGAATCGTTGAAACCATGCACGAGGATCTTGTTTTAGATCGTATAGTGATTTTTTGAGAAGACATACATGATTGGAATTAGTTATATCTTCAAAACCAAGAGGTTGCTGATAGTAAACAATTTCATTTAGAGATCCATGAAGAAAAGCATTTTTTATGTCAAGTTGATGAATGGGCCAAGATGAAGAAACTGCAAGACTAAAACCTATTCGAATTGTACTAGGTTTAACAACAGGGGAGAAAGTTTCATCGTAATTAATACCATGTTGTTGAGAAAAACCACGATAGACCCAATAAGCTTTATAACGAGAGGGAGTACCGTCGGAGTGAAATCTTTGATGAAATACCCATTTTCTAGAAACTGCATTTGCACCAGGAGGACGAGGAATGAGTTGCCAAGTATTGTTATCGATGAGATATTGGAATTCTTCACGCATAGCAGAAGTCCAATGAGAATCGAGAAGAGCTAATTTGTAAGCTTTAGGGATGGAGAGATAGATGGAGTAACATTGAGATTAAGTTTTTGAGTGGGTAAGCGAAATCCTGATTTTGCACGAGTACGCAACATGATCATTGGTAGTTTTAGCAGTAGGCACGACATGGGCTGGAGGATTGAGTGGAAGGAAGGAAGAGGCAGAATCTGGTGCAGCGGATAACTCGAACGAAGGGGAGGGAGGGTCGGGTTGCGCGGTAGAGAAGTATGCCGCGACAGAGTTTTTAGCCGTTTTGGCTGCCATGGAAAAGCGCGCTGCCGAGGGGCTGGTGTTATCGGATGTTGCCACGGAAGGAAAAGGAGGGTGAATTTCTGCCGCGGCAGGGGTAAGGTTTTGGGTAAGGTTGTGGGTTGGTTGGGCTAAGGCAGGAATGACGTGGAGAGGGTGTAGGACGGGACGTCGGGTAGGGGGCGGCTGACGTCCATTTTGCATCACTATTCTATGTCATAATTCACTATTATTCATTGATATATTTCGTATTGAGAGGTGATACTTATGTTATTTCATCTGTTTTTGCATGGTTGATGACTTTTGGAACATGGACCGCTACAGTCAGGATTCTGATAGAAAAGGTGCTATTTGGAGGCAAAATTCGCGAAGATCAGAAAATCCGGGAAAATATACGGAAAATTCTATTTTTCAAGAAGACGAAGGAAGCCAGAAGGAGGGCTGGAGATGGGCCACAGGGGCCCGCACCACCCCCGAGCGCGGGCAGCCCTAGGCCGCGCCAGCAGGTGGTGTGGCCGCCCTGGCCCACTCCAGGCTCTCCCCTCTGGCGTATATTATCCTCCCGAAACCCTAAGACTCGGGGAGCGACCACAGAAAGATTCCACCACCTCTGTGGGGCGGAAAACACCGAGAGAGAAAGATCTCTCCGGCAGACAGATTTCTGTCGGGGGTATTCCTTCCCGGAGAGGGGAGATCGTCGCCATCAACACCACAATCAAGCTGGACTTCATCGGGATCATCATCATCACCACCACCATCATCACCATCAACACCCACATCACCATCTCCATATTGCTGTAACAATTGCGTTGAATCTTGCATTAGTTCATAGGGGAAACTTTCCCGATGTTGATTACTCTTTGTAGTTGATGCTATTGAGTGAACCATTGAATTATTGTTTATGTTCAGATTGTTATACATAATTATTCCATCTCTGATCATGATCCATATGATGTCTTGTCAGTAGTTCGTTTTGTTCTTGAGGACATGGGAGAAGTCATGTTGTTAGTAGTGGAGTTGTTTTGAGAAAGATTCAATAGTTTGATATTTAAGTTGTGGTGTACTTCTTCTAGTGGTGTCATGTGAACGTCGACTACATGACACTTCACCTATATGGGCCTAGGGGAATGCATTGTGTATTTGGCTACTAATCGTAGGGGTTGCCGGAGTGACAGAAACCTGAACCCCCGTTAGGAAACCATTGCACAAGGGACGTCAGGGTCTTAGAGTTTAAAGCTGTGGTTAGGTTCCTACCTGAATTACTTTCTTGTACTTACGGATGTTTGCAAGGGGTATAATCACAAGTATGTATTAGTCCTAGGAAGGTCGGTACATTAGCACAGGTTCAACCACACAACACTTAGCAAGCTAAAGAAGATTAATCAACTATATGAAGCGAAAGCACTTAACAGTCTTCCCATGTGTCCTCGAGAATGTTTGGTCATCTTAAGTAATACAACCGGCTTGTCCTTTGCTGCATAAAGGATTGGTCCACTTGCTGCATTTATTCCTACTGTCTTTTATTTACTCGTACTTTGTTTACTTGCTTTATCAAAAAACCCTAAAAATCTGTTTGCTAAGTATTTGCAGAGAATTCCTGATCCATACCACTAGCCAGCACCTTCTGCTCCTCGTTGGGTTCGACACTCTTGCCGGGGAGTGAAGCGTTATTGGAAAGTGGAACTGGTAAAGGAAACTTCTACTGTAAGTATTGTTTACTTCTGCTAGTTGCTTTATTTTTGTTATGGAAAATTCGTTGAGTTTCTTATTTGGTAATGCTACTACCACTGCTAAGGTAGTAGATAAGCCACCACCTGCTGAGAATGATGTTTTTAAAATACCTACAAGAATTATTGATCATGTTATGGAGAACTATTATGTTGGGGATGGAACTGTCCATCCCGGTGATCATTTGCTCTTTATACACGAATTATGCGGGTTGTTCAAGTGTGCAGGTATTACTACAGATCAAGTTAAGAAGAAGTTATTCTCATTATCGCTGAAAGGAAGAGCTGAGGAATGGTATAAGCTGCTGAAGAATGGTCAAGTTCTGGAATGGGAGGAAATAGTGCCTCTCTTTTATTCAAAGTTTTATCCTCCTAGTGAGATTCATAAAGATCGGAATCAAATATACAACTTTTGGCCTCTTGATGGAGAGAGTACAACTCAAGCTTGGGGGAGATTGAAGTTAATAATGCTCAAATGTCCCATTCATGAGCTCCCCAACAATATTATTATCAATAACTTTTATGCAAGGCTCCCTCTACATGATAAGGATTTATTGGATGCTTCTTGTGCTGGATCATTCACTCGCATGGAAGAAGAAGCTAAATGGGATCTTCTAGACCGTATTCAAGACAATGCTGAAGCTTGGGAGAATGACAAAGGTAGAAAGTCAGGTATAAATTATGATTATGAATGCATTGAATCTTTTATGTGAACTGATGACTTTCAAAATATAAAAAATGCTTATGGTCTAGACTCTCAAGCTATTGCTTCTTATTTTAAGGCTTTTGCTTCCTACATTGAAGTGCCTAAAAAGAAGTGGAATAAGTATCATGAACCTTATAAAGATGTTGCTAAGAGTGTTCCTGCAAGAAATACTGAAGTTTATACTGCTAATCATGTCTTACCTAAACCTTATATTGAGAAAATGCCCTTCCCAGTTAAGATAAGGGAACATTCTATGATGGCTAGTATGGTAGATGAAAGTATGAACAAAGCTGTTGAACCTGATAAACAAAAGGTTGATGAACCTATAATAGCAAATATGAAAGACTCTGTTACTAAATATGATAAAGAGGGACACCCTATCCTTTGTAAGGATACCTCTAATATTGTTTCACAAAGTAGTGTTATGAGAGCTAGTATTCATGTGTTTTCTGTTAGAATAAGTGATCATTGCTATGATGGTCCTTGTGATAGCTATATTGTTAAGTTTATGCATGATACTGAAAGTTATTATGAGAGAGGGAAAAGTGTTCTTATGCATCTCAATAATATCAAGTTTCGTCGTTTTATGCTGAAAGTTTTTATGTGCACTTCTTTTGCCTTCTTATGCAAGTAGCCTATGGTTTCAACAACTTGTTTGTTTACAAAACTCCCTTGCATAGGAAGTGGGTTAGACTTAAATGTGTGTGGGTTTTTTCTTCTTACTACTCTCTTTCACTTCAATTCATATTCCTGGGTGAGCATCTTCAAAATTATCATGCCCATCTTAATGGCTATAAAGAAAAAGCTTTTTGGGAGACAACCCAATTTATTTTTTGCTTTCAGTTTGTTTTTGTTTCTTTGAGTCTTGGAAGTTATTACTTCAGTAATAACCGCTCCTTATCCTTTTTGTTTGGTTTTTGTGTCACGATCAACCTCTAATGAGAGAGAAGTAATATTTGGGGAAGTTGTTGTCCCGAAACAGATTTTTTGTGCTTCACCGTAAAAATTCGTGAGAGATATCTGTATGTCGGATTGAGCTGTAATTTTTTGTGCTTCTGCCCCAGGTTGTTATTTAACTTTCGTTAGTTTTGCACTTTTTGATTTGAGCAACAGAAGATTTTCGAAAAAATTGATCTTTACCTGCTGGTCTGTTTTGACAGATTTTGCCACTCTTGCATTTGCTTCTTTATTCGATTTCCTTTTTGAATTCTTTTTGGGTTTTCGGAAGGAGTTGCTTCAGTAGATTATGCTTTGATGGTTTTCAGTTGAAGTTGGACTCAAAAGGTTTTATCACTTCACTTATACTAATGTTGCTAATGAAAACTGTGTGGAGTTTTGTGTGAAAGAAATTTCCAGGTAGTGGAGATAATGGTGTAATAAGGAAGAGAAAGGTTTTATGACTCAAGTAATAAGTGTGAAGATGAAGATATCGATGATATTCAAGTGATGACTCCGGAAGAATCTACTAGATACCAAATTCAGCGACCTGCATAGTCTGTTTTCAAATTGGTAACAGTTCTGGTAAGAAAAGTTCCGCGAAAATACTATCCAACTATATTTTTGCAGTTTTTAGTCAATAAGGAAAGTTACAAAGCAAAAAAGGGATGGAAATGGAGCAAGGGTGGCTCACACCACCCTGTGGCGTGGGCCCACCCCTGGCCGCGCCACCAGGTGGTGAGTCCACCCCAGACTCCGCCTCCGACTCGTTTTCTCCCAGTACCTTCCTTTTGATATGAAACTTCGTAATATATAACCCCCCGGATCTTCCGAGGTGTGTATATCGTGTTTTTGTCGTGTTTTTGTTTCGATCTGTTTTTGCCAGGAACTATCTTTGAAAGCTTAGAAGCACAATGGTGTCCGCCAAGGATAAAGGGAAGGAGCCTATGGAGGAAGACCTCCAAGACCCCGGGAAGGAGAAGGAGATCAAGAGTGAAGGTGAAGAGGAGGCAAAGCACACAGGCACTACCGTTGCAAGCATTGGAGTGGTGGCGAAACCTGTCAGGGTTAGAAGGACTGCACGGATGCAGACTGGGGGGAAAGCTGCTCGTCATAGTTTGGCTCCACGGTCACCTTCTCCAAGCACCAAGAATCCCTTCCATACCTTTATCCATAACCATGCAGGAAAAGAAGACTCCAAGAGGGAAGAGCGGAAAAAGAATCACAAGTGCTGGGATCCACAATCTGACATGATAATGCACCGCATCAAGCACAACTCGGAGTTGATTCGTACACTTACCTTCGAGATTGAGAACTTGGGGAAATTGGTCAAGGAGCTCATCGAGAGGATACCACCACCACCTAAGGAGTAATTCGTCATTAGGTTTGGCATCCCCTTGGTTTGTTCCAAGCTTGGGGGAGTGCGCGGTATCATATCACTATCTTCTATCTTTTTACCTTTTTTAGTAGAGTCATATCATGAATAGAGAAGTTATTATGTAGTATGGTTTGCATTATGGAAGTGTCCCCTCTCTCGTTAGATATGTATCCCTTGGTGTGAGTTACCGTTATGGAATATTAATGAGAAGTTCTATCATTCACTCTTTTGCATAGCTTATATTAGTTTTCAATTCGTGGTTATATGATTGATCTTGTTGTTAGTATTGGTATCACTTTGGGATCACTGAGTTAATTTAGTTGGTTTTGGCAAACCTGGCTCGGTCAGTAGCAACGCTATTTTTGAGAGTTGAATGAAAAAGATAAAAGTACTCTAAAGAAAAATAATTTCATCATCTTTCTTTCTTGATTTGCTCATAAGTCTAGTATTCTCTAGTTAAGATCTTTTGTGCTTCCAAGGAAGATTGCATGTTTGTCTTTATCACTTGTATGTTTGTTTGTTTCCTTCAACTCTTATACTTGCTACCCAGCCTTGCTAGCCAAAAACCTGTACTTAGAGGGAATTCTTCTCGTGCATCCACTCCTTTAAACCAAAACTTTTGCCATTTGTGTCCACCATACCTACCTATTAGCATTATTGCTATTCCAAGTAAATTCTTGTTTTGTCTACCTCCCAAATTAAACTTGTTATGTGAAAATTAGTGATTAAAGCTCTCACGAACTTGATGGCACACTTTACTTTCTTGCACTTAATAAACTTGAACCATTGTGCTCACCTATGTTGCGTATATGCTTGCGCTTTGTAAGTTGTGAATTAGCAGAACCATGCTGTCATGGAGAACGCTTTCAACATTGCACTGGTACCACTACAAGGATTCGGGTCTATTGCAACAACAAGATTCGTGGCAATAAATACCGAATTGTGGTAATAGGTACCTATTGCCACGACATGACTTTCGTTGCCAAGCGTTGCGACAGGACGCATGGTAATATGTTATTGCCACGAAAACTAAATTGTAGCAAGAAAGCACGCTATTACAACAACCATGTGACAGGTTGCCACATTTTTTCTCATGACAACACACGCTTAATGCTACAATTTGGTTTGTGGAATAGCTTAATGCAACAGCCATCAAAACCGTGGTGATTGACTATTCGTGGCGATAGGCATTCGTGGCGATAGCCTATTCCAACATCGCTTGTTTCGTGGCGCATGCCCTTCCGTGGCAATAGTCAATTGTTGCAATAAACTCAAACTCTATAGCAACAACTCTTATTTTCGTGGGTACACCTCTTTCGCCACCAACCCTATGTTTGTGGCATTAATTTATGGCAACAACTCTCAAAACGTGGTAACAAAAAATTACATATACTAGTTTTGGTGGTGTATTTACTAGTGACACATCTAAGGTGCACCACTTATACTTCAAATATTAGTGGGACACCATTTAGGTGTGCTACTTATAACATACTAGTAGGGAACCATCTAGGTGCGCCACTAGTAGCAAAACTAGTGCCCCACTAGTAATGTATATGGAAAACAAAAAAATACTCCAAATTTACAGAATACAACCTAAAAAGAAAAATAATTTAAAAACAAGAAATGAAATGAAATCATACTTTTTATTACAGCAAGAATATTACGATGTCTTTACAAGTATCCAATAAAAGGAAAATTGCAAGAAAATAAAATAAAAGCCTAAAACTACTCTTCTAATAATCGTATCTTCTTTTTCTTCACTTTATCCCTGCAAAATGGAACAAAAATAAAAAAACAAAGAAACATGATCAGATCCTAGCTAGCTATAATAGAGATATATTCTTCTATAACAGATAGAATATCAATTTCCCAAAGACCAGTAGCTAGAATCCATCAATAAGTAGCATAGCTGGTGAAATAAATCATCTAGGAGTAGCACACATAAGAACTAAATCATATCCAAGTTAGATGTACAATCAAATTACGCTAGCCCATGATCAGATCCACCATACTGTAAGCTATCACTAGCAGCACAATACTGTGGCTAGTAACTATAGAGCAAGCACACCACGGACGCCAGGTGACCCAAAAAACAATAACCTAAAAAATATGGAAACAAGCAAGCTCACATAGATGTGTACTTCAAACCTACGGCCAAATGTTGCATAGAAAGCTACAGGTTTAAATTCCTACATTCCTATCATTAAGCAAACATAGAAATGTGTTTCAAACCTACAGGACAGCAAATGAATATTTAAACAGAAGTGCTACTGGGCCAAGTAGCTTCCATCTTTTCCTTGATCATAAGAAGTTCAAACAAAAGTCAACATCGAGCACAAAGTTCCTACCATTTCAAACAAGCATAATATGTTCTCGACACACAAAGTAAGTTCTCCGACACAACGGGGACAGCGGGTTAGATGGCACCAGCCAGCCAAGAAAATATCATTTCTCGCCAATAAGAGATTGGGCAATGATATAAGAACCAAACACTAAAAAATTAAGAAACACATGGAAGTAGATCTGATAAGGGCATTAAGCAACCTAAAAGGCCCAAAAAATTCTAGTCGTTCGACTCGTAATCATTGAATCAGCATAGTACATGCAGAGTCAATGCAGACGAGTTGATGATATGAGACTTATCTCTAGCTAATATACAAGACTACAGTCCACTCAGCAATAACTTGGGAGTTTTTTTTCTGGCGGTGGGCAATAATAGCAAGTTAAGAATCCACATTTCAGTTTGTCAAAATAGTTTACATGAATCACTGCTGTAGATTAAACTATGACATATAATAAGATATCACACATGCAGTGAGTCGATTGGTTGTGTAGGAAACCATACCTCTTCATTCAGAAATTCGAAATCCTACAAGAACATGATACATTTCTTGCCACTGAGGGATAATCTGAGTTCTTGTACTGGTGGTATTCTCTGTCCTTGCACTACAATTTCTCAAAGCTTCCTTAATCCTAACATAAGGAAAAATTAAAATAGGAAGTTACATGAAAAGAAAGAATATGATGAGCTCAAATAGGAGGCATAGATAACTAGGAAAAAACTGATGGGATTACTAGATGGTAAGAAAATAGAAAATTCCAGTAAACAAGTAGTAAAAAATTAACCTTCAGACTGAACTAACAAATAAACTAGTAAAAGGCTCTTCCTAGTAGAATTTCATTGTCAATAGTCTGAAATATCAAGTCTAGGAAGATTCAGATTTCGTAAGCATACTGAAGATAAGCATGACCATTCTTCAGCATATAGGAGAAAACTCGATTGGATATCATTCATGGTATATATTTGGAGACAGGTAGAAAAATATAGCTATGAACCATACCTTTGATAGCTGATAAGAGCAAAGGATATTACAAATCTCTATATTGCAATTGGTATAACACGTGACAAGTAACTGAGTCCATACCTAAAAATGGAACCCATCAGATCTATATACACACATTAGCTCCCAACGATTAAAAAAGTGGTTAGCATGAGTGTGGAATGGCACATGGCAGTACATGGACATAAAAGAGTCTAATATGTTTTCGCAATTCAAATGTCACAAAACTGCACAGTACAAAATTAAGTTATATATAGAAGGGGGAAGAAAGATAGCTCTCAAGATAAGGAACGTAACACACGTGAGGCGGATTGTCAAACTAATTTACAGAACTGTTGCACAAATTAAAGTAGCTGGCGATGGAAGAATGGCGGTTGTTTATATCCGATGAGCTCAAAACGTGTTGAATTTGACTCCCTTGTCTCCAAGATCCCTCCAAAAACAAGGGTGTGGTATGCTCACAGCACAAATGTGTTTTTTATTTCTTCTTGAGAATACATCTGTAGGTTGGGCAGGAAATAAGCTACGGGAAAAAAAGACACACTTATGAGCCACAAATGCATACGAAAGTTGAATTGCACTGCACATCAAAAATCAGAATAAGAAATAGGCACGGGTTAGTAAATGTAGGGATAGAACTTGGCATACCTCGTTGCTTTTACTACCACATACCCAGCTGCTTTTTATGGCAATGATAGCAAGATCAGACAATTAGAAAACCGAGAAGAAATAACTTCAGTCCTCTAACATGAGTTTTTGACTGACCCCATTATGTCCAATATGCTCGTCTAAACCTTTGCTAACTCAATCGATTTGATACACAGATTCGCATGTGTTGATGCAAGTCAAACCACAATCAAGAGATAGAAAAGGTATGTACCAGATTCGGATGGACCGTCCCCGGTAATGGCATAAATAATATTGCACAAATCATAACACGAAGTACCAACGTAGCTTGAACTCAGCCTATTAATTCATTCTGCTACGATTCTCAGCCTAGATGAATCTATACATTTGAAGAAGCATTTACTTCCATGTTACTCAGTTATACAGGATCCTTCATTAGACTGAAGGCTAAAAATCGACCGAGTAATGGAGGCCTAGTGCTAAAGAACGAAACAGAAAAATCGACATTTTGATG
Organism: Avena sativa; assembly: GCA_916181665.1. Taxonomy (NCBI): domain Eukaryota; kingdom Viridiplantae; phylum Streptophyta; class Magnoliopsida; order Poales; family Poaceae; genus Avena; species Avena sativa. The sequence goes on along the minus strand of OV702295.1, from coordinate 447,152,947 downwards.
TTGCCGCGGTGTTCCTTGGTGTGGGGGAGGAGCACCAGAACAACGCGCCGGCCGGCGTTGGAGGCCTGGATACTGGCGAGGGGAAGCAATGTGTGTGGTGCTCCATTGATCTAGATCGGGTCAGGCGCACGGGAGAAAACCTGTGAGGAGAGATGGGGGTTGAAGGAGAGGGTAGGGTCCGTGGGTGGGTAAAAGGTTGCGGAAGGGAGGAGGGTCGCCGGAGGCTTGGGGTGGCGGGCGAGCACTGGGGAAGCAGGAGATGGGGATGGGTGGAGGCGGCGCTCGAGGGATGGTGAGAGAAGAGACGAGGGAGTCTAAGGGAGGGTGGGACTGTGACTGTGTGAGCGTTTTTTCTTTGATGACAGAGGAGAGGACTGCGTGAGCGTTGGGATGTGGGGTGGTCTCCTCGCGCACAATTTCGCAATTCGATCGAATTTTTCTGTCTCCACGCGCGCACACAGTTCGTGATTTGCACGCCAGGTCATTGATCCGCGACCTCTTCCGTGGTCGTCATCTTTGGTCGTCTAATTGGCCACATCCCACGGCTGCCTTCAAAATTCGCCGTAGGTCTTTTAAATGACTACGACAAATCTGCGAGGTTTGCCGTAGGTCAACGGAATGCACCGTGAGTTACGAACGTCTTGAACATGTGGCCGTCTATTTGTTGTGTATTTTTTATTTCCCGTGAGTTTGCCTAGCGATTTGCCATGAGTTTATTTGTAATTTGCCGTGTGTTTTATATTTGTCATGCGTATTTGTGCTAGCCTGCGGTACATTTTGATTGCCGTGTGCCTCGATTAATTGCTCACGTCAAACCTTCAAACCTTTGGCAAATTGCAGAATCCCTATAGTGACGACAGAAAATTGGTGGGTCCACAAAAATATATAGGTTTCTGGTAGTGGCCGATCTCAGATGGAGCAGAAACGCCATGGAGAAAAACCACTGTGTGGCTAGTCCTAGCATTACAGAAGTGGTTATTGTTGTATGTAATTATTATGCCAAGTTTAAATTACTTTTACATGCATAAATATTTATTTATTCCGGTCTTCATAGGTAAAATATATTACTTTATATATTAAAATACTAGTCAGTGAACTAGTGGTCCGACCAGTAAAAACCTGAACCGACAGCCTTATCGGTTTGATCACCGGTCCGATATTTTAAACTATGGGCTCAGGTGGTCCACATCAATTAACAGTATAGAATATCGTTGCAATAGTTTGCTCTTTATTTCTACAGTGGTGGGTTGTTGTAATATCCTCTACATATTGCCACACATGCACAACTTGTCACAGTAAACAATATTTATTGCGACACGGGGAAATTGAAGCAAATATACTCTTTTACGACAAATACATATTTTGTTGCAATAGAAGGAAATTTTTTGCAACAATATTGGTACATATCGCAATGTGATACAGTTGCCGCAATATCTTTCTGAATATTACCACGGATAACTCTTTTGTTGCGATACCTAATCCCTATTGCATCAAAATGACTAATTCTCGCAACGGAATTTGGTTGTCGCAGTATCGGGGCCATATTGCAACGACCATGCAGATTGTTGCAATACGGAGCCTCTATTGCAACAAAAAGAGTATTTATTGCGGCAAAACTCGTTCATGGCAGTATGAGCGTCCTAATACCACAAACGGGGAATTCGTGGCAATATTGCATTTTATTGCAACAAAATATGGTTGTAGCAATAAAATTGTTGCAATAGACCGAATTTCTTGTAGTGTACTTAGTACCAAGTTGATATCATGTTCTTTTGTCTATGGATGTCGTCGGTGTGAAATGAAAGGGGAGCTTGTAAGTCCATGAAGTTATGCATATGTGTTAGAGAAACGTCTGAGCCGCTGGTCTAATCCATGCTGACATGGTGGAAACCTGCAGCGTAACCATAATAAGCATCTATGAAGCATTCTTCTTATAAAAAAGAGATCGATATTGAGAAAAAAGAGAAAAAGAAAAAAATTATGAAAAGAGGAAAGAGAAAAAAAGCATCATATTCCCATGGTAAATAAGAAGATTGTTGAGATGCTTGTTGTCTGCTTGCCTTGTCATTTTGATATTGGGATTCTTCCGTATCATCGGACAAGGGGTACCCCGTTGGCGGTTCTCTATGATACACATATGCTTACGATGACAAGAACTTACCGATGACTAAACTTGAGTAGCATGAGGAGCGGCCCTCGTATTCAAGGGACATGAGATTCTCCATTTACAACTTGTCAATGCATATCCTCATATTTGATCACTTTAACCTTAATCACCTAAAGATGCCTATGATAGGGGCAATGAGAGCTGAAAGCTAGTAAGTATCATAATTGTTGGGAGCTCTTTATGAGACTTGCAATCCCTGCTTCCCTCTGCGAAGGGCCTTTCTTTTACTTTTTAGTTGAGTCAGTAAACCTATTCCCTTCTATCTCAGCAAGTATTTTGAGTTGTTGTGTTTCATTCATTCATATGATGAATTATTCAATCATGTTTCTTATGTTCCTTGTTTTGCATATTGCTCTTATCTTGATGTTTACTACTTTTAAAGCTATCATTGAAAAACTAGTTATTTGTGAACTCCAGCAAATTATCAACTATTCTTCGACCAAGAGCTAAGTTTGCCATTACCAATTATGATTTACTTTATGTATCTCTATTGTGTTTCCTTTACCTATTGCAAGTTAAGTTATTTAATAGTGAGTTGTCTTCTATTATGATATGTGTATTTGATGAATGTGATGCTTCTTGTCCGTATCCTTTTATCGACTCTTCACTCCATAAACCCGAGGCCATGTTTATTGAGCTCAGTTTCGCTTGGGGACAAGTGATGTCTAAGTTTGGGGGGAGTTGATACGTCCATTTTGCATCACTATTCTATGTCATAATTCACTGTTATTCATTGCTATATTTCGTATTGAGAGGTGATACTTATGTTATTTCATCTGTTTTTGCATGGTTGATGACTTTTGGAGCATGGACCGCTGCAGTCAGGATTCTGATGGAAAAGGTGCTGTTTGGAGGCAAAATTCGCGAAGATCAGAAAATCCGGGAAAATATACGGAAAATCCTATTTTTTCAGAAGACGAAGGAAGCCAGAAGGGGGGCTGGAGATGGGCCACAGGGGTCCCACACCACCCCTGGCGCGGGCAGCCCTAGTCCGCGCCAGTAGGTGGTGTGGCCGCCCTGGCCCACTCCAAGCTCTCCCCTCTGGCGTATATTATCCTCTCGAAACCCTAAGACTCGGGGAGCGACCACAGAAAGATTTCGCTGCCTCTACGGGGCGGAAAACACCGAGAGAGAAAGATCTCTCCGGCAGACAGATTTCTGCCGGGGGAATTCCTTCCCGGAGAGGGGAGATCATCGCCATCAACACCACCATCAAGCTGGACTTTATCGGGATCATCATCATCACCACCATCATCACCATCAGCACCCTCATCACCATATCCATATTGCTGTAACAATTGCGTTGAATCTTGCATTAGTTCATAGGGGAAACTTTTCCGGTGTTGATTACTCTTTGTAGTTGATGCTATTGAGTGAACCGTTGAAATATTGTTTATGTTCAGATTGTTATACATCATTATTCCATCTCTGATCATGATCCATATGATGTCTTGTGAGTAGTTCGTTTTCTTCTTGAGGACATGGGAGAAGTCATGTTGTAAGTAGTGGAGTTGTGTTGAGAAAGATTTAGTAGTTTGATATTTAAGTTGTGGTGTACTTCTTCTAGTGGTGTCATGTGAACGTCGACTACATGACACTTCACCTATATGGGCCTAGGGGAATGCATTGTGTATTTGGCTACTAATCGTAGGGGTTGCCGGAGTGACAGAAACCTGAACCCCCGTTAGGAAACCATTGCACAAGGGACGTCAGGGTCTTAGAGTTTAAAGCTGTGGTTAAGTTCATACCTTAATTAATTTCTTGTACTTACGGATATTTGCAAGGGGTATAATCACAAGTATGTATTAGTCCTAGGAAGGTCGGTACATTAGCACAGGTTCAACCACACAACACTTAGCAAGCTAAAGAAGATTAATCAACTATATGAAGCGAAAACACTTGACAGTCTTCCCATGTGTCCTCGAGAACGTTTGGTCATCTTAAGTAATACAACCGGCTTGTCCTTTGCTGCATAAAGGATTGGGCCACTTGCTGTATTTATTCCTACGGTCTTTTATTTACTCGTACTTTGTTTACTTGCTTTATCAAAAACCCCTAAAAATCCGTTTGCTAAGTATTTGCAGAGAATTCCTGATCCATACCACTAGCCAGCACCTTCTGCTCCTCGTTGGGTTCGACACTCTTACTTATCGAAAATACTGCGATACACCCCCTATACTTGTGGGTCATCAGCGGCAATGTAGAGGACTCGGGCTCAGGAGATGGTGTGCGTTGCGAAAAAGGAAAGACGTGTTCTACGAATGTGACATGAGGAGAGATGTGAATATGGCCGGATAGCAAGTCGAGACAATGAAATCCCTTGTGTTTGTCAGAGTATCCGAGGAAAACACAAGAGATAGACTGGGGTGCTAATTTGATAGGGGATGTGGCATACATGTTTGGAAAACAAAGGCAACCAAAAACACGTAGCTCAGAATAATCGGGGTTATGGCGAAAAAGAGAAAAATAGGGAGTAGTGTGTGGGTTTGATTTAGTTGGTCTTATGTTGAGTAAATATGTGGCGGTGCGTAGGGCCTCAACCCAAAATTTCGGAGGCATGGATGAATGAATTAAGAGAGTACGGACTATATCATTGATTGTGCAGAGAGCTTGTTCGGCCTTGCCATTTTGAGGGGAGGTATAGGGGTAGGAAAATCGCAGGAGAATGCCATGGCTAAGGAAAAAGTTTCGATTTCGAATATTGTCAAATTCACGACCATTGTCGCATTAGATAAATCTTATGGGTAGATTTGTTGCGCATTGGGAAAGTCCAAATAAAGTGAGTAAAATCATCTAGAATTACAAGATAGTATTTAAAACCAGAGAATCTTGTATGGGAGATGTCCTAAATCACAATGTAATAATTCAAATGAGAAGGTACTAGAATAATGAGAGGAACTAAAGGGAAGACGAACAAGTTTGCCTAATTGACATGACTCACAAACGAAGGGATTATGAGAATCTTTATTACATGAAATTGAAAATCCACTAAGAAGATGCGATAGTGTGGCGGCTTAAGGATGTTCTAATCTTTGATGACATAGATCCACCGAAGCAACCATGGATGAGGACTGGGCGGTGGTAGGAGCACCGTTGATGGAATATAGATCTCTAGAACTATTGAAGCATGCGATCTCCGCCTTGGACAGGTAATCCTTGACAGATAAGCCAAAAGAGTCAAATTCAATGGAGACAAGGTTATCACGAGTAAATTGACGGAAAAAATTAAGTTTTTTATGAGAGCATGTGCGACAAGAACATATCGAAGGAGGAGGGGTTTAGAAGTGGAAGGAATATGGATTTGACCAACACAGTGAATAGGAATCAAAGAACCATCTCCAAGAGTAATAGAAGAAAAAGGTGAAGAAGTGCATGATGACAACATATTACGCGAAGAAGACATGTGACTAGAAGCACCGGAATCGAAAATCCAATCCATACCTGAGTTTCCTTGAGCAGCATAGTTGTTCATGGCCTGGAGGAAAGCAGCTTGGTCCTAGCTTGGCGTTGCTGCAGGAGACGGAGTCAGTGGAGATGGCAGTGCTGGCCCGATCAATGGTGGCGACAACTAGTACATCAGATAGTGGCCTCCTGTCGAGGTGTTGTAGTTTGTTGGTGATGGGGCACCGTAGGAGTAGTAGGATGGTGCAACAACGTAGGCCTGTGATGGCGGACGAGATCCGAGCAGTCCAGGAGAGTCAGTGTGAGGGCGCATGCCCGACATCCAGGAGCCGGAGTAGGCCGGTGGAGCGCCAATCGGAGAGGGGGCAGCCTAAGGCATGGACCAGGCCTGCACGACTCCTGTCCATGGGTCATGTGGAGGGAGCTAGATGGGCGACACTGGAGGCGCAAGAGCTGGTGGTAGGGCACCACTTGGAGGAGCCGGGGCCGACGGTGCTGATGAAGATCGTGGAGGTCGGTAGATCGGCCTGGTGCCACTGTAGTTAGGACTAGGGCGCCAGCCGGGAGGCGGTTGCACTGATGTCGGAGGAGGTGGCCCAGTTAGGATAGGTACGGTCGGTCACGGGATGACTGCAAAAAATTGGGGGCGAGACTCCTTGTTGGTGATGGCACGATCTGCTCATTACAGTGTAAATCGAACCTCGGGGAAGGAGGGTCATGGCCGCATCATGTGGATGAAGGAGGCTTGCTTCTCAAAACGTTCACTGAGCCCGACGAGGAGGACATTGATGAGTTGATGATCGTCGATGGGTCTCCGAGTTCGCGGAGCTCGTCGGCGAGAGACTTGAGCCGTTGGAAGTAGACCCCCACTTGAGAGTCACCTAGGACGGTGTTGCGGAGCTCGGTGTGGAGGGTGTTGATGCGAGCATCGACGTTATCCTGAAAGAGTTGACGAGGGCCGCCCAGAGCGCGTCGACGTTGCAGGCGTCGTGGAAGACGAGATTGAAGATCTCGGTGGACACCCGTTGGTAGATCCATTGGATGATGGCGAGGTCGTCCTTCACCCAGCGAGGATCCGAGGGCTGGGGGATAGAGTCAATATCGACGTGGCCGAGGAGATTGCATCGGCCTAGATGAACTTCGAAGAGATGACGCCAATGGTAATAGTTGTGTTTTGGTAGATCTAACGTGATTGGAATAAACGAGCAAACATCGGAGATAGTATCAGCATAGTGGATGGTGGTGGAGATTGTTGGGGCAAGAGAAAGAGTGGAGGATGGAGAGGCCACGGTGGAGGCAGAGATGGCTGCGGTAGAAGCTTGTTTGGAGGCGGCGAGGACGGCGCGTCGCTCGAAGTAGCCGAGCGGCGGTGGCGGTGACGAGGTGGGTGGTTGGGCCATTCCCTAGGATCGAACTAATCTGATACCATGTACAAATATAATTATCTCATAATGATTGATATTGTTTGAGAGATTACAAATGGTATATATAAGTGGCCGGTTACAAGCAAAAAAACCAAACCGACTTATAATCTAACAACGGCGATGGGAAGCTTGTGGGATTGTGTCTTTGTCGGGCGTGTGCTCCGGCTTTGTGTGGTGTTGATCTTGCCGCCGATCTGGTCCTGTTAGCCTTGGACTGAGGCGGTGCGGATAGCTGCTAGTTTGTGGTGGATGGTGGAGGATCCGGCCGCTTAATAGGCGGGATGGCACTGGCCCCGGATCCGGTGTTGAAGATGCTCGGAGATCCGGCCGATTTTCCTTAGCAGCAGGCTAGATCCAGTCTTACGGGGCAGGTGGTTACTGTGGCTCATTAACTCCTTATGGTTAGGGGTTTATTCAGTACCAAAGTGCGGACCGGGCGCTGGTGATCTTCTTCTCTGGCGACGGCGAAGGATTTGGCTCCTTAGTAGTGGTAGCGATGACGACTTGCAGCTGTTCAACCGTTTGTTTTCTCCTTATTTTCTGCTACTTGTAGTATCGTTTTTGTATTGATACATTTATAAATACAAGTAATGTATACCCACCGGGCGTACATATTAAAAAAAGTGTATGTAAAGGAACACGTGAGATAAACTAATATAGTTTGACTTTTTGAATTTTTGTTGAAACACGAGGCAAAAGCTCACAAGTTTTCTTTGGATAGAAAGAAAGAGAATGAAAAGAATATTCCTTTTTCGAAAGTTTTCGAAATGAAGATGTTGTTCATCAAATATTTATTTAGGGTTGACCGAGCTTCCCGAACCTAATAGATCAGATGAGGTGGGCTGAATAGGAGATCACAAGTACTCAAAATTCCCTGCATATTTAATAAATTAAGAAGAAAATTGTTGCACGTATACTCCAATAAAGTGATATTGCTGCCAAAAGAACTCTAGCACGAAAGCTATACAATTCGTTAAAAAAAAGCAACATAAATCACTAGTACAGATCGTTTCTATTAAAGATTTGTGTCACATACGTAACGTCTTTTTCGTGTGTGGTGCGGAAGATCGCTGACGCCACAAAATTTTAATCTGCCTGCAGCCCAAGCAGACTACTTCACCGATAAGTCGCATACAGAACGTTTTATTTTACCGTAACAAATACACCTCACACAATCGAGATTCGTAAAATCGGTTGCTTAGAGGCAAAATTACAAGCCAGCCGTGTGCCTTCTATTTGTGACTTTTTTAATGTTTCAACTATGTCTTTTTATGTGCCCTTTCTCAAATGTAAGTCATAAATCATTATGTGTTTTTTCTCGAATTCAGTCAGACGCATGCGTAGCCTCTTCTCCTTCCTGGACGACGCAACTTACTGAGAGTGCACCACCGCACCCTCTTAGCACACACCATCTCTATGGCTGACACAGTTTAATATGGCTCGTAGCAAGAAGACTGCTCACCTTTCTTGCGTCTGACCGTGCCCATTGGCGCAGCATTACCTCGTTGAGAAGGCCTATCTCCGTTAGTGAAAGAGGAGCAAGCATCTCCGCTTGGGGAGGAGGAGCACCCCGTCCCACCATCGGACTGGGATGGAGGCTTTTTCCCCTCACACTCGGCCGACTGGTCATTCTTGGACAACCACTCTACAAAATCAATTTGGAGGCCATATATATCTATGTAATGTTGTAACATCCGGATTTTTTCCAAATTTTGGAATATTAAAATTTATAAATAAGTTGATGAATTTCTGAAGAATTTAAAACTTTTTGTGGACTTGTTTAAACTTCTCTCAAACCTCGATTCAACAAAAAAATCAATAGTGGATAAACACAAATATCCAAATAATAAATCTTGGTTTGAATGATTTTAAACAAATCCAACTTGGGTATTTTATCATTTTGCATTTGAATATTTGACCAAACTATGTTTAAAAATTTAAGAGAGGGAATACTATGACTTTCACAATATTAATAAACATGTTGAAGAAATATTCTATTTTGGATTTATTGGATTTGTTTCGTTTTGGATTTTAAACATATTAAAATCCATTTCCAAATAAGGAATAAAATAAGGAGAAGAGAATAATATGATATTCTAAATAAAATGAAATTGGATATGATTGACACATATGACATGTGCATCTTTGGAATATAATATTAATGAGAATTTATAAAAAAAACTAGAACTAATTTAGAGAATTTATAATGCCCATAAAGGATTTATCAAAAGAAGAATATATTTAATACTTTGGACAGGAAATATAGTTCCTAAAAGTCCAAATTAAGTATTTTGATTTACTGGAATTTTCTGGAATTGTTTTAATATAGATTAGATACTATATGAAAATTCCATACCTAAAATAGAAATATAAAAAAATAAAAAGGAAAAGGAAGAAAACAAATAGAACCAGACCGAACCAAACAAAAACAAAGGCCTAGTTCAGGCCAACTCTCCTCGTAATATTCTCTCTCTAACCTCATTCTTTTCTTTTTGTTGGGCCGCTCCTGCCTGGCCCAAGTAACTATCGACCATAACCAGCCGTCTTCCTCTTTGTGAACAGGTTCATCGACAAACTGTAACTGTAACTGAACAGATTCCGTCAATTTTATACATCTAAACGCTCCGCATTAATCACGAAACTTACTCCCATTAATCCACGGTTCCATTCTGAGAATTAAAATCCCATCCTCTTACCATTTAATTCGTCATCGAGTGGGTTGTTAGAGCAAGTTTAATAATGGAGCCAGCTGCTACCTATAAAAAAATTGTCACCTCATATATAGCTAACTTATACAATAGCTAATTATAAATATATACTACTTTATTAATATATGTCCCACCTCCCACTCTCACAAAGCTCGTAGGAGCATGTGCTATAGCTGCCTCTTACATGAGAGCCTACTCTAACTACGTTTTCTTATCTCTCTCCTCCACGTAGGCAAAAGTGCCATGTAAGCAGGCTATAAGCCCACTATTATACTTTCTCTGACGGCCATTATCGATCTGCAAATCTCCACTTTGAATTCCCACTCGTCTGAGCTGCTCGTCATATAAGAGGAGACCCCGGATCATCCCTCGACAAGCCGCACCCATCCACCACTCCACGCCCTTGGGCTTCCCCTGTGGAGGACGAATTTTGACTCGGAGTTCATACGACCACGGCGACGTCTTTGTTAATTTCTCCTGGTATACAAGGACCTAGGCCCTTATTTTTCTTTCAGTAATTTTCCCTCACAGGTGCGCACATCCCTAAATTTTTCTTTCAGTAATTTTCCCTCACCGTGCGACACTTTTCGTCGGACACATCAATGGCGAGGGCATCGCACTAGTAGAAAACAGACCTTTGGTCCTGGGGTATTAGCCCCGGTTTTGCTAAAAACCGGGACTAATGCCCCGGTCCAACGGCTAGAACTGGCCCCAGGGGATGGCAGGCACTAGCCTCGGTTCGAACAAGACCTTTAGCCCCGGGTCGTGTAACAAACCGGGACTACAGGGTTTCAGGCAGGCCGGGTCGAGCGCCAGAACCTTTAGTCCCGGTTTGTTATACGACCCGGGGCTAAAGGTGGACCTTTAGCCCCGGTTCTAGACAGGAACCGGGGCTAAAGGTCTGGCTATATCTTCTTCCCCTGCCCGAGCCACCATTCAAGCTGGTGGCTCTCCTGTCTTTCTCTCTTTCTTGCTTCAAGCTCGAGTTCATGCCCTTTTTTTCCTCAAGATTTGTCTATATTTTGTGGTGCCCCATCTATCCAAAGGTTCTAAAAGGTGAGCAACTTCATCCTTTGAACTCTCATTGCTATATTAGCTCATTTCATACTCATCTTATAGATAGATTTATGGATTTAGTATGGTAGTAATTTTTGCAATGATAGCATGAGATCGATATTTAGATTCTATCTATCTTGTATTAATGTAAGGAACTCTAAGGTAAATATCACAATATGTGGATTCTATCTATATATATCTTGTTTTGGCACATAGTCTCGAAATTTGATTTTAGAAGCACACACATGCGTGAGTTCATCATTCTAACTAGCTAGCTGGGCAAAATATCCTTCTTCGTCTACCTGCGTTCAACAAACTGAAAAATATAACAAAGATAGGGTTAATTCATAAAAGCTTTATAAGAAGACATCATAGTACATCTTCGAGAAGCTCCTCTATGGCGAGCTCCTCGAAGATGTCTGAGGATAGGATCCTAAGACATCTTCGAGAGAAGCTCCGCCGTAGCGTGGTGTCTCTCTGACACCATCTTGGAGTTAATAACTTCTCTAGCTATAGATTAATACGCCGGGTAACTAAAACAATTTACATATTAGTGGGTGCCTCTATGGCGAGCTCCTCGAAGATGTCTGAGGACGGGATCCTAAGACATCTTCGAGAAGCTCTGCCGTAGTGGTGTCCCTGCTCTCGCACACCATCTTTCAGTTTATATCTTCTCTAGCTAGATCAGTATGCTGGTGGAGCTAAGTAATTTCACATATTAGAGAGTGCCTCTACGGTGAGCTCCTCGAAGATGTCTGAGGATGAGGTCCTAAGACATCTTCGAGAAGCTCTGCCGTAGTGGTGTCCCTGGTCTCGCACACCATCTTGTAGTTCTTCACAAGAATGCATACCTATTTATAGATTAAGCAGCACAACATAGTGTCGGGCACTGATGACATAATGTTGACACACTCACCCTGGCATAGTGCTGCCACCCACCCAAAATAGCGTCGTCATTTAATTTACTGGCTTAGTGTTGCCCACTGAGGACATAGTGTCGACATGTTGTCTCCACATCCATATTTAGTCCCGGTTTTATCATATCTTTAGTCCCGGTTGCTGGCTTTAATTTTGTTTTTTACATTAGTACTAATTAATTATGATTATGTTTGATGTACTTAATTAATTATATAATGAAGATGAGCTGGCAATGGATGCACGCTGACCGACTCTCTATCGAGTTCATTAAAGGCGTGCATTCTTTTCTTCTTGTGGCCGAGGCAAACAAGCGGAATGGTTTTATGTCTTGTCCATGTGGTGTCTGTCGGAATCATAAGGAATACTCTTCCTCAAGAGTCCTTCACAGCCACCTGTTTCGGTCCGGTTTCATGACTGGCTATAATTGTTGGACCAAGCACGGAGAAAGAGGGGTTATGATGGAAGACAACGAAGAAGAAGAGAATGACAACGACTACCCTGAATACGATGGTACTACAATGGAAGACATTGATGAAGAAAAGATGAAGAACGGGCATCAGATCTGCCCGATGATGATCTTAGTCGGGCCATTGCTGATGCCCAAGAAGAATGCATAACTGAAAGGGAGAGGTTGAAGTTCAAGAAGATGTTAGAGGATCACAACAAATTGTTGTGCCCAAATTGTGAAGATGGGCACAAAAACTGGGTAGCACACTGGAATTGCTGCAATGGAAGGCAGAGAATGGTGTGACTGACAAAGGATTTGAAAAGTTGCTGAAAATAATGAAGAAGTTGCTTCCAAAGGATAACGAACTGCCCGCCAGTACCTACGAAGCAAAGAAGGTTGTCTGCCCTCTAGGATTAGAGGTGCAGAAGATACATGCATGCATTAATGACTGCATCCTCTACCGCGGCGAGGAGTACGAGAAGTTGGATGCATGCCCAGTATGCACTGCATTGCGGTATAAGATAAGACGAGATGACCCTGGTGATGTTGAGGGCGAGCGCCGCATGAAGAGGGTTCCTGCCAAGGTGATGTGGTATGCTCCTATAATACCACGGTTGAAATGTTTATTCAGGAACAAAGAGCATGCCAAGTTGTTGCGATGACACATGGAAGACCATAAGAAAGACGAGATGTTGAGACAGCCCGCTGATGGGTCATAGTGGAGAAAAATCGAGAGAGAGTTTCCGGACTTTGCAGGTGATGCGAGGAACTTATGGTTTGGTCTAAGTACAGATGTCATGAATCCTTTTGGGGAGCAGAGCTGCAGTCATAGCACCTGTCCCGTGACTCTGTGTATCTATAACCTTCCTCCTTGGTTGTGCATGAAGCGGAAGTTCATTATGATGTCAGTGCTCATCCAAGGCCCGAAGCAACCCGACAACGACATTGATGTGTACCTAAGGCCATTAGTTGAAGAACTCTTACAGTTGTGGCACGGACAAGGTGTACGTGTGTGGCATGAGAACAAGCAGGAGGAATTTGACCTACGAGCGTTGTTGTTCATAACAATCAATGATTGGCCTGCTCTTAGTAACATTTTAGGACAGACAAACAAGGGATACAATGTATGCACACACTATTTAAACGAGACTGAAAGTATATATTTGGATAAATGTAAGAAGAATGTGTACCCGGGGAATCGTCGTTTTCTTCCGCCCACGCACATCCTAAGAAAGAAAGGTAAGCATTTCAATGGCGAGGCAGACATCCGGTGTAAGCCTATCCGCCGTACTAGTGATGATGTATTTGATATGGTGAAGGATTTAAAAGTAATCTTTGGAAAGGGTCCTGGTAGACAATCTGTTCTGAAGGACGATGTCGGACACGCACCCATGTGGAAAAAGAAATCTATATTTTGGGAGCTACCCTATTAGAAAGTCCAAGAGGTCCGCTCTGCAATTGACGTGATGCACCTGACGAAGAATCTTTGCGTGACGCTGCTAGGCTTCTTGGGCGTGTATGGGAAGAGCAAAGATACACCTGAAGCACGGCAGGACCAACAACGTATAAAAGACCGAGACGGCATGCATCCAGAGTTGTTTGAAGGTACTGCTAGCTACGCTCTTACCAAAGAAGAGAAAGAAATCTTTTTTGAAGTCCTTTATAGTATCAAGGTCCCGTCTGGTTTCTCGTCGAACATAAAGGGAATAATAAATATGGCAGAGAAAAAAAATCAAAACCTAAATCTCATGACTGCCACGTGCTTATGACCCAGCTGCTTCCGATTGCATTGAGGGGACTCCTGCCGGAAAATGTTCGAGTACCCATTGTGAAGCTATGTGTGTTTCTCAATGCAATTTCTCAGAAGGTAATCAATATAGATAGTCTACTAAGGTTACAAAAAGATGTGGTCCAATGTCTTGTCAGCTTCGAGTTGGTGTTCCCACCATCCTTCTTCAATATTATGACTCACCTCCTAGTTCACCTAGTCGACGAGATTAACATTCTTGGTCCTGTATTTCTACACAATATGTTCCCCTTTGAGAGGTTCATGGGAGTGTTAAAGAAATATGTTCATAACCGTGCTAGGCCAGAAGGAAGCATCTCAAAGGGATATGGAACAGAGGAGGTCATTGAGTTTTGTGTTGACTTTATTCCTGACCTTAAGCCCATCGGTGTTCCTGAATCACGACATGAGGGTAGACTTAGTGGAAAAGGCACGCTAGGAAAGAAAGCAAGGATATGTATGGACAGACATTCTCTTACTAAAGCACACTACATAGTTCTGCAAAGTTCCACCTTGGTGGCTCCATATATCGAGGAATACAAGAATATTGTACACTCCAACAACCCGGGGAAGCCTGGCTCCTGGATTAGAGATGAACATATGAGGACTTTTGGCGGTTGGTTGCAGACACATCTCATGAATGACATAAATGTTGGAGAGCAGATGTACTTGTTGGCCAGGTCACCATCTTCGACTATATTAACTTTCCAAGGGTACGAGATAAATGGGAATACATTTTACACGATCGCCCAAGATAAAAAGAGCACCAATCAAAACAGTGGTGTCTGATTTGATGCAACAGACGAGAATGGGAAAAAGGATACATATTTTGGTTACATAGAGGAGATATGAGAACTTGACTATGGACCTTTTTTTAAGGTTCCTTTGTTTCGGTGCAAATGGGTTAAGCTGACAGGAGGCGGGGTTGAGGTAGACAAGAAATACAGAATGATAACAGTGGATCTCAACAACCTTGCGTATAGAAATGAACTATTTGTCCTAGCCAATGATGTGGCTCAGGTTTTTTATGTGAAGGACATGTCTACCAAACCGAGAAAAAGGAAAGATAAGCAAAAGAATACAGCATCCGATGAGCCAAAGCGCCACATAGTTCTTTCAGGAAAAAGAAACATCGTGGGGGTGGAGGATAAGACAGACATGTCAGAAGATTATGATAAGTTTCATGAAATTCCGCCCTTCGCTGTGAAGGATGACCCAAACATCTCGTTAAGTAAGGAAGATGATCCATGATTATGGATTAGAAGAAAACCCTAACATGTGTGGATGATGGTGATGTACAATATTATTAAACCTTTATTTTTAATGATCTTCTTATATGTATATGGATATGAACTATCTCGATCTCAATAGGTAGTATTGCAACTTGTTGTGGCCAGACATTTATTAATATTAAAACATAAAAATTAGTCATAATCATATCTAGCCCTATAGTACACAGCTTCAGGGTCGTCTTCGGAATCGTCATCGTCATCATCGTCGCTCGTAGCACGCGGATGGATCCTCAGCCCTTCCTCGTAGCACATGGATGAATCCTCCGGCCTCGGAATCACGATCCCTGTATGCCCTAGGCCATCACCACCACCACCATTCTTGTGGCTATGCGGCTGGTGAAAGTGTGGGTACCTCACGCGAGGATGGTCTCCCATGGCGATGTAGCGCACCACACCGGCGATAGTACGGTTCACCCACCACAGGCGGCGACCAGCCTTGTTGTGGTTCACTAGGGGCGGGTCGTCACCCTCGTACCTGGCAAGCTCCCTTTCCCGCCGGTTTGCGAAGAAGGCATTCTAGGTGTCGAGGTTGTCGAGATCCCAATGGGGATGCATCCGCTGCTCCGGCGTGAGCTCGAGGTAGAAGTGGTTCGTGATGGCCGCCTGGCGAGCCAAACCTTGAGGCACAGGAGGAACAAGAACCCCTCCAGTGCTCAGCATCCAGCCAGCGGGCAGCCGGTACCCCGGCGGGCATGGGTAGCTGGAGGCGCGCAACGCCTCGGTCTCCTTGAGCGTCAGGAAGGCCTAGTAAGCGGTGTCCATTGTTGTGAGAGAGAAGGTGTGAATGTGTGGATGGACATGGCGGTCGGCCTAGATACAGAGGAACATGGCGGTAAGCAGGGAAAATGGCAGGAAGTGGGGGAAATGGCGGGAAAACATGGCGGGAAGCGGGGGAAATGGCGGGAAGTAGGGGAAATGGCGGGAAAATATTTTTTAGTCATAGTTAATAGTTTTAGTATTAAATATTATATTTCTAATGAGTCTATTATTTTTTGTGAATATTTTGGTATGTTATATGTATTTTTCTATTTTTAAATAATAAACTATATTTTCCAACATTTGTACTAAATATAATAGTTGTTAAACAATAGATAATTTCATTTAAGTTGTATAATAAAGTATGATAATAGATTGAAATTATAGATCTTCTTTTTCTGAAAATTTGGATATATAATACATAATTTTCTGAAAACTATAAACCATTTTTGGTTTTGGCGCCAAAAATAACCTTTAGCCCAACCGGGGCTACCTTTGGCCCCGGTTTGTATTACAAACTGGGGCTAAAGGGGTGTGGCGCGCGGGAAGAGCGGTGACCGAAAACACCTTTAGCAACCCGGGGCTAAAGGGGGGGGTGGTATAAATACCCCACCCCTACTTTGGGTCATGCCATGACCCGGAGAGCCAGATCACACCTTCTTCCCTGAGGAGCTCGCTGCCCGCTCCCGTTCGTGCCGCTGCCCGCGCCTGTCCGTGCCGTCCGTGCCGCCGCCGCCGCCACCGCCCGCGCCCGTCCGTGCCACCGCAGCCGTCCGTCTCCGTGTCGTCTGTGCCACCGCCCGCACCGTCTCCGCGCCGCCTCGCCGTTTAGGTGATCGTCGTGCCACAGTCCGGTCAATTTTGGTTATTATGTTGTTAATTTTGGTTAATTAATATTTAGGGTTAATTAGTATTATAGGTTAGTATTTAGTATTAGTATTAGGTTAGTATTTAGTATTAGGTTAGTTTTTAGTATTAGTATTACTATTAGTTAGTATTAGTATTAGGTTAGTATTTAGTATTATTATTATTAGTATTTAGTAGTTAGTATTAGTTTTAGGTTAGTATTAGTATTTAGTATTAGTTAGCATATTAGTATTAGTTAGTATTTACTATTATTATTAGTATTTAGTAGTTAGTATTAGTATTAGGTTAGTATTAGTATTTAGTATTAGTTAGTATTTAGTTTTAATATTAGTTAGTATTAGTATTAGGTTAGTATTAGTATTAGGTTAGTATTTAGTATTAGTATTAGTATTAGTTAGTATTAGTATTAGGTTAGTATTTATCTAGGGTTAGTTAGGGTTAGTTAGAATACTTAGTTAATTAGGTTTAGTTTAGTTAGGTTTAGGGTTAGTGTTATTAGGGCAATACTTAGTGATTTAGTTACTGTTTAAGTTTTATGATTGTTTATTGCTATTATTTAGTTATGCCGTGTCCACTGATACATTGCAAATGTATCTATAATTTTTGATGTTCCATGCTTGGTTTTATCTACTTTCTTGTGTTTTGTCCACACTTTGGAGTACTTTTCATATGATTTCTTAGACTAACCTATTAACAAGAGCCACAGTGCCAGCTGCCTGTTTTCTGGTGTTTTTGGTTCCAGGAAAGTCAGAAAATGAATATTCTCGGAATTGGACGGGACAAAAGCCAAACATCCTATTTCACTAGAAGACTCCTGGAGCTAGAATATGAGACGGAGTGGGGCTGGGGCCCAGCCACACCACCTGGCCGCGCGGGCTGGGCCTGGTCGTGCCAGGGGGTGGTCTGGCCGCCCTAGACACCCCATCGGTCTCCCTCTTCGCCTATAAGATGCCTTTTGACCTAAAAACTCAGGGGGGTTCGACGTTTTTCCAGAAGGAGTTCCGCTCCGCCGCCACCACCAGATTCCACGAAACAGCACCAGAAACTCTGTTCTGGCACTCTGCCGGGACGAGGAATTGGAGGAGATCATCGCCATCATCATCACCATCGCTCCTCCATCGACCATCCATGTTTCTCCCATCTATGAGTGAGTAATCCCCCGCTGTAGGCCATGGGGATGATAGGGATTGGATGAGATCGTTCATGTAATGACATCGGATTGTTAGGGCATGGTGCCTAGTATCTTTTATTAGTGCTTTATGACTTTGTTGCGACTTGTTGTGCTTAATGCTTGTCACTAGGGCCCGAGTGCCATGATTTCAGATCTGAACATGTTATTGATTCATTATGATAGTATTGTTTATGGTCTTATCTGCAAGTTACACACGTTGTTGTTCGGAACCAATGGCCCCGAAGTGACAGAAATTGGGATAACCGAAGGGAATGGCTTTGATGTGTGGATCACATGTGTTCACGGAGTGTTAATGCTTTGCTCCGGTGCTCTATTAAAAGTAGCACCTTAATTGCCAGTAGTTCCCTTGAGGCCCCGCTGCAAACGGGCTGGCAGGACAAAAGATGTTGTGCAAGTTCTCATTGCGAGCACGTATGACTATATATGGAACACATGCCTAGGATTATCTAGTACTTGGATGCTGTATCTTATTTATCTGCAATTGCCCTATGTTCTGATTGGTATGTGAATTGTCTTGTCCATGCAACGCCCGTCCATCCATCCCTATGCCTACCACACTCGAATCCTACTGTTTACTGCTATTGTTACTGTTGTCTTTACTTTACTACTGCTGCTACTTTACTATTCCTACTACAAAACTGTTGCTACTGATAAACTGTTGTGAGCAAGATTGTTTCCAGGTGCAGCTGAATTGACAACTCAGTTGTTAAGGCTTATAAATATTCTTTGGCTCCCCTTGTGTCGAATCAATAAATTGGGTTTCACTTCCCTCGAAAATACTGCGATACACCCCCTATACTTGTGGGTCATCAAGGCTATTTTCTCGCGCCGTTGCCGGGGAGCATAGATTTATTTATCAAGTTCACTTGGATTCTCTATTGTTCGCTGTTATCCATCCATCATGGGTAAATCTCGTGATGGCAAGGTTCCTATTTTACCATCCACTACAAGAAGAGGTACTGTTCTGAACACCTCTATTTCTCTTGATTCACCATCTGTTATGAGTAAGCTCGTTACACCACCACATACACATGCTACACACATTGCTACTACCGCTGAATCTGAAACTTCTGATACTTATGATGCCGCTTCTACTATGCTTGATAAGAGTGGTTCATTAGGTCCTTTCCTAGATGCTACGATTGCTAGAACTATAGCTGGAAATACTGAAACTCCTAATGAAGACACTACTACACCTGTTAGTTCACCTGAGTCTAGTGAAAGTTATGATATTGAAGATGGTTATGTTGAGATGACCGATGAATTTATTAAAGAATGTAAAAACACCCATGATAGGAGCGTTGCTAAGAGTCTCCTTGAGAGGCGTACTATTAGACCCAAATTGTCTCCTATAGCTAAGTTTGCTGCTTCTCACATAAACATTATAGATGAAGATTATGATTTCTCTCTCGATCTATCTTACATAGCTATTGTTGAGAAAGAACCTTTTTGTGGGACTAAGAATGAAAGTGCGGTAGCACATATGAATGAACTTTCTACCATGAGTGGCTTGTTTTCTGATAGTATTAAGATGCGTACTTACTTTGTTGCTAAGATTTTTCCCTTTTCACTAAAAGGAGAAGCTAAAACTTGGTTTAGTAATTTACCTCCTGGATCTATTGATAGCCCTGATTGCTTGATTAGTACTTTCCTGCAGAAATATTTTCCTCCTAGTGCTAGACATGCTATTTTGCAGGAACTTTTTGATTTTAAACAAGGAGAAAAAGAGGTATTGCCCGAATCTTGGGCAAGGTTTTGTGCTTTGATTCATGCACAGGCTGGAAGTCCATTACCTATGAATGAGCTTCTTGATATATTTTATAATGGACTAACTGAGTAATCTAGGATATACCTAGATAGTTGTGCTGATTGTGTTTTCAGGAATAGGACTCCTAAGGAAGCTAAGGAATTAATGGCTAAAATAAGTAAGAACTATGAAGATTGGACTCCTCCTGAACAAGCTATACCTAAAGTAATTGTACCTGAACCTACTATACTAGTGTCTATTCCAACATCAAGGAAGAGGGGAGTTATTGAATTAAATGATGAAGGAAGCTAAGAAATGTCTTAAGGAGAAAGGAATTAAAGCTGCAGATGTCAAGAATTTACCTCCTATTGAAGAGTTATGTAAGTCTATTCCCTACTCATCCACTATCGAGGTACACTCTCTCCAACACTTTGATGAAGGTGATATCCCTTACTCTAAACCTCCTGATCAATGCTTAGAAGAATTCAATATCTTTATTGTTAAGCAAGATAATTTTAATAAAAGGGTGCAAAATCATCCAATGGAAAACACTAGAGCTATTGTTGAGTTGAAAGATATTGTGGAAAGAACCTCTAATGAAGTTAAAATGATTGTTAAACACTTTCAAATGGTTCAAACTCAAATAGATCAACTCGTTAAAGTGTAGAAAGACTTGCTAGTTAATGCTGCTAAAGAAAAACATGCTTATGAAATTAGAACTAGAAGTGGTGCTGCTACCCAGGATCCTCTATATCCTGAGGGGCATCCCAAAAGAATTGAGCAGGATTCTCAACAAGCTCAAAATAGTGGTATTACTCGTAAGAAAAGGAAAAAGAAACATAAAACTGTTGTAGAACCCTCTGAATCTACTATAGATCCTAATAGTATATTTGTCTTTGATGCTGAAACTGAAAGTGGCAATGAAGAAAATGAAGTTCGTAATGAAGAAAAAGTTGAAGAAGAACCTGAAAACCACACTAAGAATACTAAATACACCAAAGAAGATTTTATTGCTAAGAAACATGGTAGTGAAAGAGAGCCTTGGGTCCAAAAACCTGTGCCTTTCCCTGATAAGAAACACAAGTCAAAGGAAGATGAACACTATAATAAGTTTTGGGAGTGGATGAAACCTTTATTCCTGCAAATTCCTTTGACTGATGCTATTAAATTGCCTCCTTACTCAAAGTATATGAAGGATATTGTCTCGAATAAAAGGAAGATCCCTAATGAAGAAATTTCCAATTTGCTTGCTAATTATTCCTTTAATGGTAAGGTTCCTAAGAAACTTGGAGACCCAGGGATTCCAACCATCCCTTGCTCTATTAAGAATAGTTATGTTAGAACTGCCTTGTGTGATTTGGGAGCTGGAGTTAGTGTTATGCCTTTCTCTCTCTATAAGAGGCTTCAACTAGAAAAATTAATACCAACTGATATATCTTTGCAAATGGCTGATAAATCTACCACTATTCATGTTAGTATATGTGAGGATGTACCTGTTCAAGTGGCTCATAATTGCTTGATATTAACTGATTTTGTTGTGCTTGAAATGCCTGAAGATGATAATATGTCTATTATTCTTGGAGACCTTTTCTTAATACTGCAGGAGCTGTTATTAATTGTAATCAAGGAAAGGTGACTTTCAATGTTAATGACAAGGAACATACTGTCTATTTCCCCAAGCAGATTGAAAGGACTTATGGTTTGAATTCAATTGAACATGTTGAAGGCATTCAAGTTGGAGAAATATATTGTCCCATACCAAGAGAAAAATTTGAAACTATTATGATTGGGACCATTGCTATCAAGGTTGAGGTAACATAATCATTAGTGGGATACAAAGTTTGTCATATGGAATTGTTTTGGTAACAAGACCTGATCAACCTTGTTAACAAAACGATTTCATTGAACAAGACAATGTTTTCACCATGATTATCTCTGCTTACTTCTATTCTATCCTTTTTAGTTTTTGCTTATGCCTAACTTAAAGGCGTTAAAGAAAAGTACTTATTGGGAGATAACCCAAAAGTTTTAGATGAGTCTTGGAAGTTATTTATTCAGTAATAACCGATCCTTATCCTTTTTTTTGCTTTTTGTGCCAAGAGTAACCTCTAATGAGAGAGAAGTAATGATTGGGAAACTTGCTATCCTGAAACAGAATTTTGTGCTTCACCGTAAAATTTCGTGTAAAATCTTTGAACTTCTTTTTGAGGCGTGAATTTTTTTACTTCTGCCCCAGGTTGTTCTCTAACTTTCGTTAGTTCAACACCTTTTGATTTGAGCACCAGAAGGTCTTTGAAAAAATTCGTCTTTACCTGCTGGTCTGTTTTGACAGATTTCTGCCATTTTCTGCATTTGCTTCTTGTTGGTTCCTTTTTGAGTTCTTTTGGGAAATTGAGCTTTTTGAGGGAAGTTCTACAGTAGCTAGTGTTCTAATGGAAGTTTATTTGGTGTTATAACTAAACCTTAAGACTTATTTATCTTGAGTGCACTAATGTTGCTAATAAAGATTGTGTGAAGTTTTGTATGAAGGAAAAATTTCAGGTGTATGGAAGGAATGAGTAATGAGATGAAGGATGGACTAAAGCTCAAGCTTGGAGATGTCACGTGTGTCACCCCAAGAAATATTCAAGAAGTACACACGTCAAAGCTTGGGGATGCCCAAGGTATCCCCCTCTTCATCAATAAAAATCCCATGTTTCTTCCAAACACTTCATTTTTATTGTTCCATGCACAGTTGTGTTGTTCTTGGAGCGTCTTCTTTTTCATTTTTGTTTAGGTTTTTTGTTTGCTTGGTTTTCTTAGTTTGCTTAATAAATTGGTTGGATCTCCTCTTTCATGCATTGGTTTTCAAATAGTTTGGTTTGGTTTGGAAAAGAGTAGGAAAGTTCATGCTTAAGTGGTAAAGAGAGCTTGTTTTTGACTGTGGCCCATGCTTTGTCATGCCATGCTTGATATTGTTTTGGCTTTATGCTTAGTATTCTTTGCTGTAGCATGACTTGTTATAAACAATTGAGACTGCTTAATGTGCCTTGGATGAATCATGCGTTGTTTTAGCATATTAAAGCATAGTATTGTGGTATTCTCCTTTGATGCTTTATTTGGGTTGACTTGGCGCATGCTCACACCATGTTATGACTATCCAAAGTCACCATAGCCTTTATGATCCTTTAGTTTTCAACTTGTAGTATCACTTTATGCTTTGATCAATGATATTTTGTTGCTCTGCATGATTATGGCCATTACTGCTCTCTTAGTTTGTCGCTCCCAGTCTTTTGCTAGCCTCCGTAACCAAGTATGAGTTCCACTCATGCATCCAACTACCTAAACCAAGTTATTACAAAGAGTCCACCATACCTACCTACTAGCATATGCTATTCCAAGTATATTCATGCTTTTGTTTACCTTCCAAATTAAACTTGTTATGAGAAAACTAGTGATTAAAGCTCTCACGAACTTGATGGCACACTTTAATTTTCTTGCCCTTAATAAACTTGAACCATTGTGTCGTCTATGTTGTATATGCTTGCACTTATTTGTTGGGGATTAGCAGAACTAGGCTGACATGGGGAACGCTTTCAACATTGCACTGGTACTTCGTACCTAGTTGATATCATGCTCTTTTGTCTATGGATGTCGTCGGTGTGAAATGAAAGGGGGGCTTGTAAGTCCATGGAGTTATGTATATGTGTTAGAGAAACGCCTGGGCCGCTGGTCTAATCCATGCTGACATGGTGGAAACCTGTAGCATAACCATAATGAGCTATCTATGAAGCATTCTTCTTATAAAAAAGAGTCCTATATTGAGAATTAAGAGAAAAAGAAAAAAAGAGATTATGAAAAGAGGAAAGAGAGAAAAAGGCACCATATTCCCATGGTAAATAAGAAGATTGCTGAGATGCTCGTTGTCTGCTTGCCTTGTCATTTTGATATGGGGATTCTTCCGTATCATCGGGCAAGGGGTACCCCGTTGGCGGTTCTCTAGGATACACATGTACTTACAATGACAAGAACTTACCGGTGACTAAACTTGAGTAGCATGAGGAGCGGCCCTCGTATACAAGGGACATGAGGTTTCTAACTTATACTTCGTCAAGCATGTACACCATAGTTTGTTCACTTTAACCTTAATCACTTCAAGATGCTTATGATAGGGGCAATGAGAGTTGAAAGCTATAAGTACCATAATTTTTGGAAGCTCTTTATGAGACTTGAATCCCTACTTCCTTTTAAAAAAGGCCTTTCTTCCACCATTATATTGAGTCTCCAACTTCTACCTTTATCCACCTACTTTGAGAGCATAGTGGCCATTCTTAGTTCTATGTGCATTGTCCCGAGACTAGTTGATTGATGCATAACTTGATATTGCTTGTTTTAAACTATTTGTATCTAGTCACTCTTATGAACTTTGAAGGTGTCCTATGCATTTATATTTGATACTCTATGAGGGACAAGCTGAATACTACTATGCTATGTTTTCTTTATGTGAAACAAACAAACGTCTTGCAAAGCATTGTTATTCATGAATCTTTTGTTTGTGCCTTTTCATGTTGCAACATAGTTTCTTTGTCTTATTGCTAGAACTTTGTCTTTCATGTTATGATTGAAGTACTATGATCCCAGCTTTGAATGTTTTACAAATACTTTGATCAAGTTTATGATGGTGCATGTCACCTAAAAATTATTCTTTCTTTTTATCACTTACCTACTCGAGGACGAGCAGGAGTTAAGCTTGGGGATGTTGATACATTGCAAATGTATCTATAATTTTTGATGTTCCTTGCTTGGTTTTATCTACTTTCTTGTGTTTTGTCCACACTTTGGAGTACTTTTCATATGATTTCTTGGACTAACCTATTAACAAGAGCCACAGTGCCAGCTGCCTGTTTTCTGCTGTTTTTGGTTCCAGGAAAGTCAGAAAATGAATATTCTCGGAATTGGATGGGACAAAAGCCAAGCATCCTATTTCACCAGAAGACTCCCGGAGCCAGAATATGAGACGGATTGGGGCTGGGGCCCAGCCACACCACCTGGCCGCGCGGGTTGGGCCTGGCTATGCCAGGGGGTGGTCTGGCCGCCCCAGACACCCCCTTGGTCTCCCTCTTCGCCTATAAGATGCCTTCTGACCTAAAAACTCAGGGGGGTTCGATGTTTTTCCAGAAGGAGTTCCGCTCCGCCGCCACCACCAGATTCCATGAAACAGCACCAGAAACTCCGTTCTGGCACTCTGCCGGGACGGGGAATTGGAGGAGATCATCGCCATCATCATCACCATCGCTCCTCCATCGACCATCCATGTTTCCCCCATCTATGAGTGAGTAATCCCCCGCTGTAGGCCATGGGGATGGTAGGGATTGGATGAGATCGTTCATGTAATGGCATCAGATTGTTAGGGCATGGTGCCTAGTATCTTTTATTAGTGCTTTATGACTTTGTTGCGACTTGTTGTGCTTAATGCTTGTCACTAGGGCCCGAGTGCCATGATTTCAGATCTGAACATGTTATTGATTCATTATGATATAATTGTTTATGGTCTTATCTACAAGTTGTATACACACGTTGTTGTCCAGAACCAATGGCCCCGAAGTGACATAAATCGGGATAACCTGAGGGAATGGCTTTGATGTGTGGATCACATGTGTTCACGGAGTGTTAATGCTTTGCTCCAGTGCTCTATTAAAAGGAGCACCTTAATTGCCAGTAGTTCCCTTGAGGCCCCGCTGCAAACGGGCTGGCAGGAAAAAAAATGTTGTGCAAGTTCTCATTGCGAGCATGTATGACTATATATGGAACACATGCCTAGGATTATCTAGTACTTGGATGCTTTATCTTATTTATCTGCAATTGCCCTATGTTCTGATTGCTATGTGAATTGTCTTGTCCATGCAACGCCCGTCCATCCATCCTTATGCCTACCATACTCGAATCCTACTGTTTACTGCTATTATTACTGCTGTCTTTACTTTACTACTGCTACTACTTTACTATTCCTACTACAAAACTGTTGCTACTGATAAACTGCTGTGAGCAAGATTGTTTCCAGGTGCAGCTGAATTGACAACTCAGTTGTTAAGGCTTATAAATATTCTTTGGCTCCCCTTGGGGCTTGTTCATCTGTGGTACCAAAGTTCGCAGGCCAGCGCATGGCGGTACCTAAGTTGCCTGAAATTACCGCATTTCGAAAAGTTGGGCCGCCAACTACTGAGAGGGGCCATTTTGAGGCAAAGTCATCTCACCCATGCCAAATTCAAACATTCCGTTAAACCGCCCCGTGAAGTAGACGGTCGGGACCCACATGTCGGTCATCTGTCCGTGACGCGGGCACCAACGCGGCAACCTCTTAGGCAAATCGAGCAGCTAAGTGGATCGGATGCGTAGACCAATTTCACAAATCCATTCCCAGCTTTCCCCTAGCACGGGCAGCGTCAGAATCCACCCTCCAGGCAGGACGATCCCTTCGGACATTTGACTTCCGGCGCCAAGTTGCTGCGGCCAGTTGCTACACCCAGTCGCTGATCCCGAGCTCCAATGGCGCATGCCGTAGCCGCCGTTGCGAGGCTCCAGCCCGCCTCCGCTGCCGATGAGCCGAGCAACTCGGAGGATGGCAGGTCCTACTATCAAGAAAGAAGAAGTTCTGTCTACAAGCGGGCGAGCTATCCTTCTCTTTGCTATTCGCACTAATTACAACTGCTAGCTGGCTACTGAACCTCAAATTGTTTGTTAGCCCAACGCTGACAAACATATTTTGTCCACAGTTTGCGCGAACCCCCCTTACCTGGTTACGGTAGTCCTCTACCGGTACGACTCTAATGGCAAGTGGTATGGAAACCATTGTTTCACGATGGAAGAAGCGCCTGCACAGATCTGCACTATATCTAGTATGGTTTCTGCTCTGCATAATCATGTTGAATTATGGTTGAAGCAGACAACAAAGTTCAGCTTCATGGATGAACGTGGCATCATGGTTCCTATAACGTGTGAAAGTCAGCTAATTGGGTTAATGAAAAGGTATGCTTCGGCTGCCATGTTTGACCTGAAATGTCATGTACTGGATGTGGAAGCTGCTGCAACTGGGAGTCGCGCTTCTATTCTTGCACAGGGTGGTTGCTCGAACCCAATTAGCTCCTGGTAAGCAAAGGTCGCTTGGGGTTCGCATGTTTGTGCTGAATTGTAATTTTTGTTTTATTTACTCTGTAGATATTAGGCAGTTATGCAACAGTCTTGTTTCTTTGACAGGAAGCGCCGCAAGGTTAGAAACATGACTGCCGAGTCAGTGATTTTGCTGCCCGAAGAAATAAAAAATGAGTGGAAAGATGATGCTGGACACGATTCTGGTGCCCATTGTCCCGACGATGCAGAGTACGTGAAGCTAAGAAAATTGGCACCGAGGAAGAGGAAGAAGGCAGGAAATAAAGAAGCCAGTCGACAGGAAGGCTTGGGACCCAGGCTGCGGAAGAAGGCTGCTGGCAATGAAGATGCATAGTAATGTGTTGAACTTGAACCTATATATGTAATTCCATTAAATTCCGATTGCTCTGTGTGTGGCACGTTGCTGGGCAAAACAATCTACCCACGTTCTCTGAGTAAAATGTACCGCGACTTAGGGTTTGGAAACGCCCGAGTCAGTAGTTGAATCCGAAATTGTGATTGTGCCACTACTATCTGAAAACAATGATCCACCGGTTCCACGATTGCTGAGGGGCAGGAGGTATCCAAATATGACGGAATGTAAGTGGCACATAAACAAATTATTTAAGCTGCCACACTCCACGAAGCAGCAACTTATTTCAGATGCTGCACAACGACGTGGCAACATAAACAACAATGTTCTCACCGATAATGCCCAGATGAGGAGGAAATGGGTACCACTTTCTGGCCTAATCTTGAGTCCGTCTATCTCACCGCCTATCTGCTCCTGCATCCCCTGCATCTACCGAAGCTCCCGGATCTCCAGTAACCGGGTGTACGTGCTTCCACTTTATAAATTATGGTTGTGCCATTTGCATGCGGCACAATCCACGTAGATTACGTTTAATCAAACCACCAATGTCAGAATACACTAGTAGAAAAGGTGTCTTTGGTCCATGGTTACGTTCCCAATCCGGGACAGAGATCTAAATCGAGGCAGAAATTGATCTAAATCACAAAATCTTCCACAAATTAATCGAGACAGAGATCTAAATCGAGGCATTTCATTAATTCAACCACAAATTCTTCTAAACAAAGGTGCGATTTCACATCCTACATTAATTCAACCAACTAGTCAACAATTTCACTTCCGCTGCCGCTGTCCTCCGAGCCGCCGGCTTCCTCGTCTTCGTCGGACGGAACCTCCACGATTTCCGCATTGTACGCGAGACGGAGCACCTCTTCGCGGTGAGCGGCAGCGATGACGGTGAACTTGGTCCGTCCAAGGACGGACCAGAACCTCTCCCGCCCTTCTCGGTTGCGGAGATCCCGGTGCACCACACGCCGGTAAATGATGCGGTTGCCAATCTTGGCCTTCTGCTCCTTCTTGAACAGCGCCAGCCAGTACGGGCTGGCCGCCACGTACCGCGGCAGCGCCCTCTTCCATGCGGGCATCTGGAGGCGCCGTGCCGCGATTTCTCTCTCCATCACGGCTCCGCCGGGGAAGAGGAGCGGAGCCACCGGCACCCCCGCATAGCTGATGCGCCATCCATGGGGAACCGTCGCGGCCGGTGGCTCGAGGATGTCGAAGTGCGAGAACATCACCGCCTCGTAGAAGTTTAGCAAGGGTATCTCCATGGCGGCGCGGTGGAGATTGGAGAGGGAGCGAGGGGGTGGACGGCGCGGTGGAGATTGGAGAGGGCGAGGGGATGGGCGACGAAGCGACGAGCTGTGGCGCCTCCTATTTGTTCACGAGGACGACGAAGCGATGGGCGGAATATCCAAGGGGCATTGGTTAGACAAAAGGAAGTAATGCAGCGTTAAGACAGATTAACGGGCGACCAATTTTTTTACTCCTAGGACTTCAGGGCCAATAGTTCAGACCTCTAGCTCAACAAGTACAACTATTACAACTTAAAAAAGGCACGGGGCTTAAGCTAACTAGAACTAGTTAACACACATCTCCTTGATCTTCCTAATCTTAGCCTTATGCGCATCTTCCTGTGAGAGCAAGGATCGAATCGTCTGCTCCTTCCTTTTAGCATCTTCCTTGCACAGCTTCAATTGTTTCTCTGCATCTTTCCTCATGCACTTGTCAATACTCGTAGTTGTGAACTGCAGGACTTTGGCCTGGTGAAGATCCTTCCTTGCTTGAGTTAGTTCTTGCTCTGCTTTAGCCTTCAGGGCCAATACCGCGTCCCTCTCCTTCTCGACTTTGCTAACCTTGTCTTCGACCCCCATGAGATCTCGCTTATGCTTGGTCATGTCAACTGGTTCCCATAGCTTCATCTCAACACTATCAAGAAGTGAGCTGAATGCGGATTCTTTCAACTCAACAGTCATTTCCCATAGTTTGTCCAGCGTTTTCTGCATCGATTTGGGCAATTCTGGATCTACCCATTTGACAACACCGCAACTTCTGCCTCGCATCATTGCACGATGTCCTTGACACCGTAGAAACCTCCTGCCTGCGTTTCGTCCTTCGAATGCTACAAATTTAGCAGGCACATATCCATGTTTACATAGCAGAGGACTGTCTTCATCCGCTAAACCGTGATAGTCGGCGTCATACGTCGTCTGGTTGGCCTAACACATCATACACGCATGAGTAAATGGAGTAGATCTGGCTCAAAAAATGGATAACTGGCCACGGATGATAGAGATAGAGATGAGACGACTCACATCGAAATCACCGTCCCTGTCGTCACGGCGCGTTTCCTCATCGTCTCCCCTTGAACCCATGGCGAGAGGGGAGGGGAGGAGGGGGGGTGGCTGCCGGAGAGGGGATTGGGATGGCGGCGCCGTCGGCTTGCGGCTACGGCAGGATGGGAGTGAAGTGGGGAATGTGGCTTCGAGGGGAAGGAAGAAAAGTACGGGGAGGAAGAGAAGTAATGGGGACGTGACACTAGGATATGGCCTGCTCAACTCGTGAGTCGTGACTCGTGACTCGTGACACTCGCAACAGGGGAGCCCCCGGTGTTGCCAGTTTGTCCAGAGCAAGCGTGGCAAATCATGCCGCAGAACAGACTACTCACGGATCGATCTCATGAAAACCATCCCAATTGTCCAAGCGCCCCGATCGGACGGTATGTAACAATCGACAAGCAAAACAACTGTGTTAGGGCGTGCCTTCTAGAAGACTCGGTCTAACGCTAAGGTTAGGGCTCTCCTAAGGTTAATTAGTATCCATATGCGGTTTATGAAAAGAACATGCATCCAATGACACGGGTGGATCTAGCTGTGGTTAATGAGAAGACAGACATGCAATGACACCGGTGATATGTGGTTTGTGGGAAGAACACACATGCAATGACACTGGTGGATCCATGTGTGGTCTGTGAGAAGAACACACATGCAATGACACTGGGTGTGGTTCATGATATGGTTTGTGAGAAGAACACACATGCAATGACACTGGGTGGATCCATGTGTGGTATGTGAGAAGAACACACATGCAATGACACTAGGTGGGGTTCATGATATGGTCTGTGAGAAGAACACACATGCAATGACTCTAGCTGTGGTTAATGAAAAGAGCAGACATGCAATGACACCAGTTGATCCATGTGTGGTTCATGGGAAGAACACACATGCAATGACACTGGGTGTGGTTCATGATATGGTCTGTGAGAAGAACACACATGCAATGACACTGGTGGATCCATGTGTGGTCTGTGAGAAGAACACACATGCAATGACACTGGGTGTGGTTCATGATATGGTTTGTGAGAAGAACACGCATGCCATGACACTGGTAGATCCATGTGTGGTCTTTGGGAAGAACACACATGCAATGACACTGGTGATATGTGGTCTGTGAGAAGAACACACATCCAATGACTCTAGCTGTGGTTCATGAAAAGAGCATACATGCAATGACACTGGTGGATCCATGTGTGGTTCATGGGAAGAACACACATGCGATGACACTGGGTAGATCCATGTGTTGTTCATGAGAAGAGCAGACATGCAATGACATTGGTGGATCCATGTGTGGTTCATGGGAAGAACACACATGCAACGACTCTGGGTGTGGTTCATGATATGGTTTGTGAGAAGAACACACATGCAATGACACTAGTAGATCCATGCGTGGTCTTTGGGAAGCACACATATGCAATGACACTGGTGATATGTGGTCGGTGAGAATAACACACATCCAATGATTCTAGTTGTGGTTCATGAAAAGAGCAGACATGCAATGACACTGGTGGATCCATGTGTGGTTCATGGGAAGAACACACATGCAATGACACTGGTGGATCCATGTGTGGTTTGTGGGAAGAGCAGACATGCAATGACACTGGTGGATCCATGTGTGGTTCATGGGAAGAACACACATGCAATGACACTGGGTGTGGTTCATCATATAGTTTGTGAGAAGAACACACATGCAATGACACTGGTGGATCCATGTATGGTATATGAGAAGAACACACATGCAATGACATTGGGTGTGGTTCATGATATGGTTTGTGAGAAGAACACACATGCAATGACACTGGTGGATCCATGTGTGGTCTTTGGGAAGAACACACATGCAATGACACTGGTGACATCTGGTCTATGAGAAGAACACTTATCCAATGACTCTAGCTGTGGTTCATGAAAAGAGCAGCCATGCAATGACACTGGTGGATCCATGTGTGGTTCATGGGAAGAACACATGCGATGACACTGGGTGGATCCATGTGTGGTTTGTGAGAAGAACAAACATGCAATGACACTGGTGGATCCATGTGTGGTTCATGGGAAGAACACACATGCAATGACTCTGGTGATATGTGGTTTGTGAAAAGAACAGACATGCAATGACTCTAGTTGTGGTTAATGAGAAGAGTAGACATGCAATGACACCGGTGGATCCATGTGTGGTTCATGGGAAGAGCATACATACAATGACACTGGTGGATCCATGTGTGGTTCATGGGAAGAACACACATGCAATGACACCGGTGGATCCATGTGTGGTCTGTGGGAAGAACACACATGCAATGACACTGGTGAACTCATGTGTGGTTCATGGGAAGAACACACATGCAATGACACATGTGATATGTGGTATGTGAGAAGAACACACATGCAATGACTCTAGCTGTGGTTAATGAAAAGAGCTGACATGCAATGACACGGTGGATCCATGTGTGGTTCAAGGGAAGAACACACATGCAATGATACTGGGTGTGGTTCATGATATGGTCTGTGAGAAGAACACACATGCAATGACGCTGGTGGATCTATGTGTCGTCTGTGAGAAGAACACACATGCAATGACACTAGGTGTGGTTCATGATATGGTTTGTGAGAAGAACACACATGCAATGACACTGGTGGATCCATGTGTGGTCTTTGGGAAGAACACACATGCAATGCCAATGGTGATATGTGGTCTGTGAGAAGAACACACATCCAATGACTCTAGCTGTGGTTCATGAAAAGAGCATATATGCAATGACACTGGTGGATACATGTGTGGTTCATGGGAAGAACACACATGCGATGACACTGGGTGGATCCATGTGTGGTTCATGAGAAGAGCAGACATGCAATGACACCGGTGGATCCATGTGTGGTTCAGGGGAAGAACACACATGCAATGACTCTGGTGATATGTGGGTTGTGAAAAGAACAAACATGCAATGACTCTAGCTATGGTTAGTGAGAAAACACACATTCAATGACACTGGGTGTGGTTCATGATATGGTTTGTGAGAAGAACACACATGCAATGACACTGGTGGATCCATGTGTGGTCTTTTGGAAGAACACACATGCAAGGACACTAGATCCATGTGTGGTCTGTGAGAAGAACACACATCCAATGACTCTAGCTGTGGTTCATGAAAAGAGTAGACATGCAATGACACTGGTGGATCCATGTGTGGTTCATTTGAAGAACACACATGCGATGACACTGGGTGGATCCATGTGTGGTTTGTGAGAAGAACACGCATGCAATGACTCTGGTGGATCCATGTGTGGTTCATGGGAAGAACACACATGCAATGACTCTGGTGATATGTGGTTTGTGAGAAGAACACACATGCAATAACTCTAGCTATGGTTAATGAGAAGAGCAGACATGCAATGACACCGGTGGATCCATGTGTGGTTTGTGAGAAGAACGCACATGCAATAACACTGGTGGATCCATGTGTGGTCTTTGGGAAGAACACACATGCAATGACACTGGTGATATGTGGTCTGTGAGAAGAACACACATGCAATGACACTGGTGGATCCATGTGTGGTTTGTGAGAAGAACACACATGCAATGACACTGGGTGTGGTTCATGATATGGTTTGTAAGAAGAACACACATGCAATGACTCTAGCTGTGGTTTGTGAAAAGATCACACATGCGATGACTCTAGCTGTGGTTCATGGGAAGAACACACATGCAACGATACCGGTGGATCCATGTGTGGTTTGTGGGAAGAACACACATGCAATGACACTAGTGGAAAACGGGCCTCCAGTCCCGGCCTGTAAGGGGCTTTTGTCCCGGTCCTAGTAACCGGGACTAGAGGGGCGGGACTAAAGGCCCACCCATTAGTCCCGGCCCTCTTACCAGCCGGGACAAATGGGCATCCACGTGGCTGTCTCTGCGGGCGCTGGGTGCCCCCCATTAGTCCCGGTTCGTATTACGAACCGGGACAAATGGTTCTCTGCCGCGGCAGAATTTTAGGCACTTTCTCTGCCGCGGCAGAGAATTCAATTTGTATCTTTTTTTCATTTCAAAATAGTTTTCTATGCTACCACATACCATACATGTTCGTGCATACATAAGATAACTTCTCTTAAGATCGAGCATACAAATATATACATGATAGTTACACATGGAGATCACAATTATCGAGACTAGAGCCCGTCTATTCAATTACGCGGTCGGGGATCATCGGCGCCTATTCACACTAAATTCTCCGGCGTCATGTATCATCTCGTTCATCAAGAATCCTGCCAGTTCTTCAGCAATTGCTACTACGCGTTGCTGTGGTAGGAGCTGATCCCGCATTTTCTCGAACTATATAAGAAAAGGAGATCAATATGAATATCAATCATGATAACAAAAAGTGACGGTAATAAAAATAATGTTATGAATGTATTGCTTACATCGACTCTATAATCATTCAGCTCACTGGTAAACGTGCGAATGAACTCGCAAATGTAGAATCCACATAGATTCGTCTTCGGTGGCTACCTCGTGCACTTTACGAGAATAGAATTCAATCAAAATAATAATCTAGCATCATAATTGTATTGAAACTAGAAGTAAAGAGATGCGCGTACTACTTACCAAGACCGGCTTAAACGTCAGCTTCTCAGTAAAGTCACCCGTAACCGCACTCTTGAACTGGTTTGAAACCCTACCCGGTAAAGAAAATGAATGAGTTATTTATTACGTGATATCTCAGGAAATCAACGAAAGAGACCGATGTAGCGCGAAAAATTACCTCTGGAGCATGTCCTGCATGTCCCTAAACCTTTCCAACGGTCTCTTTAATGGGTCCATGACTTCAACTCTTCCCTTATCAAGTTGAATGTCCATGAGAATCCAGTGGAAACTGTACATGTTTATATATACATCAGTAACTCATCAATTACACTTAACATCGAGTAAGCAAAAGAGAATGTGCACAATAGAGTAAGACCCTCACGCGAAATTGTAAGGAAACAGTATGTGGTCACAGAAATTTTGCTCCGTTAGAAACCTTAGAAGGTTTTCCTGTGTGTCCTCGGGTTTATCCTTTAGCGTCTATCAATGTATTTTATCTGGGTTAATGAACCCAACACTGAAGATTGACCTTCTTTTACATTCCATGATCTTCATTCTGCATAATAATAGAGTACAAAAGGATATAATTAGGATAATTACATGCAATGAACTGAACAACTGAAAAAATGAACAACTTATATATAGACAATGAATTCAACAACTTACAGACAATAGCAACTCATGAGACTTTTGTCCAGGGCGTCGAAAATGTATAACTAGAAGAGTTCTGGAAAGTCAACATGGACCTCTTCTTCTTGGAAGTAGTAGTCATGTGGGACTTTCGCCATGATCATTATTCTCCCTCCTTTACGGCTTTCAAGTACCATTTATGTAAACTCCGCATTTGTGTTGGCAGTTGTTGGAACTGCTCAAAGCTGACCAGAGGCTTCCCTGAGACATATGTAGGGACTACCTGAGCCTTGGGTAACTTGTCCTCTTGGGAACCTAGCAATTCCTCAACAGTCACATTCATAGAGGCCACAAGCTTCGCAGCTTCTTCCATATTCTGTTGGGGAATGTCATGGGATACCACCATGAGGGGTGGGGTCGATTTTTTTGGCCTGTTCCCCGAGCTGGGGGGACATCCTTTCTTTTCCCGGTTGCACTTTGACTTGATGATTTGCTCCCGCTTGCACTTCTACTTGATTTGCTCTTCTTCACTTCCTTCTGAAGTGTGCGTCGATAGTCATCTGGCTTATGGTGCAAGTCATATTGTGATTTTGTGTTCAGAAAAGAAAGTGCATACGCTTTTTGCTTATCGGTGTATACCGGGGCGAGCTCGGGTTTCTTCTTTTGAAGCTGCGCAACACATTCGGCCTTTACGATCATGTCGGTTTCCTCGTCAGTACGATCGTAAGGTCTGATAGGAAGATTCTTATGAGGTACTCTTGGGAGGGGCGACATTTGTTGTTTTGGGCTCCTGCGTCGTTTAGTACTAATCGGAGGCTGCGGCGGAGATCGAGATGGACTCGGGTTGTGGTGGTCGTAGTCATGGGGTGGGCTTCTTGGAGGTGATGGAGGTGAAGGTGACATGCAACCACTCGGAGGCCGTGTTGGCTTTGGCGTCCAGCCTGGAAGCTTGATGTTGTTCTAGTCCCATGGAATGATACCACCCAGTACTTCTCCGAGTGTCCTCTCACCTTCAGGTCCAGGGATGTCAAGCTCCATTGAGTCCCACCCCATTGTGATTTCATCCACACCAACTTTAGCATGGCTACCTGGAATCTCACGGACATGCCAGCGTGGGCCAGGTGGACAAGGTAAAGCACATCCGACCGCCACCTTGATGGATAGGTTCTTCACCTTCTGATGGAGCTCACAAGATGCCTGCTCCTTGATTCCATCCACGGGGTAGCCGGGACCGCCATCTACCATACATGCATCGTCAGAAGGGACCTCCGATTCAGCCACGCTGCTTCTCCGCTGAGATGGGACGGCGGCAATATCGAGTACAGGATCTTGCAGGCGCGCTGCTCCTCGAAGTTCATCAATCTGTTGCTAATGCATTCGAAGTGTTCCTAGCAACTCGGTGAACCTGTCTCCCTCCTCCTCCTACCGTCGCCTCTTTGCTCTCTCTTGGCTCCTATAAGTATCTCTGTCTTTGGGAAACCCCATCTCCCACGTATAACTAGGGCCAAGGCCTCGTACACGTCCTCTCCGTTCTTCATTCCCGAGGACCTTTGTCAGCAAGTCTTTCTCTGTATCGGGACGGAACTTTGTTGTCCCCGCTTTATTCTCCTTCACCACTTTCTGCCATGTATCCCGGGGTATCCTAATCCCGTCACTGCAAATAAGGTCCCCTGTACTTTCTTCATACTCACTCCCATGCCGAAGGAACCAATTCCTTGCCCTCAGATCCCATTCTTCGCGTATTGGTTCTGGAGTGATCCCTTTAGAAAGCAGCTCATTCTCTTTAGCATCCCACTTTGGCATGGCAGCCGCGTAGCCCCCTGGCCCCAGGTGATGGTGATATTTCTTCATCGCGGCATTTTTCTTGTTTTTTTCCGACATTTCCATAGCAGGTTGTGACTTCTTGTACTTCACAAATGCATCCCAGTTAGCCTGCTGCTTCGTTAGATAGCATTCAAATTTAGGAGTCTTCTCCGTCTTCTGATACTTTTGCCATAATGCTTTCTTCCAGTTCTTGAATAGTTTGGCCATCTTTGTAAGAGTCCACTGCTTGACTTTCTTCCTCAATGCAGCTGTGTCGGCATCATCCTCACATTCTGGCAGGGTGAAATGTGTCATGAGGTCATTCCAAAGACCCTCTTTGCACCTGTCGGCGACATACTCACCCTCTTTCGCCCCTTTGGTCTTATTCCACTCTCGAACGGTGATCGGGATGCGATCCCTAACCATAACTCCGCATTGTTGTTTAAATACAGTTTTAGCCTTTTCGGGTTCCACCGGTTCACCCCGTGGTGATACCCGCGTAATTGTATAACGTGTAGATGCGTCCAACTTTTTGGCCGGGCCTTGTTTGGAATATTTTTTGCTCGATGTGGAGGCCTAAGAGAAGAAACATTCGTCAATTTATATATATATACAACTCAGTTAATGCATCTACTGATCACCAGACTTCATATATATACCTCGCCATCGGCTTCTCCACCACCGGAGCCGTCGGCTTCTCCTTCATCATTTTGGTCGACCTCCTCTCCCTCACCGGAGGGGTTCAGATAAATCGACGGAGATTCGGGTGGATCAACATGGGGGGTGTCGTTGATCATATCCTCGAGAATTTCTTCTTGTGCTAGGTCTCTCTGGATTGGATCCATAGTTTTCTACAAAATGCACACAATAACATTTTTCATTCAATATTGCTGCATAAAATAATACTAAACAATAATATGAACACGCAATTTGCTATAATAATACTAAGTCTGGGGGCCCGCGAGCACTACCACCCTAACCCTAAGTCCGGTGGCCCGCGAGCACCACCACCCTAACCCTATGTCTGGCTGCCCGCGAGCACCACCACCCTAACCCTAAGTCCGGCTGCCCGCGAGCACTACCACCCTAACCCTAAGTCCGGTGGCCCGTGAGCACCACCACCCTAACCCTAAGTCCGGCTGCCCGCGAGCACCATCACCCTAACCCTAAGTCCGGCTGCCCGCGAGCACTACCACCCTAACCCTAAGTCCGGTGGCCCGCGAGCACCACCACCCTAACCCTAAGTCTGGGGGCCCGCGAGCACTACCACATTAACCCTAAGTCCGGTTGCCCGCGAGCACTACCACCCTAACCCTAAGTCCGGGGACCCGCGAGCACTACCACCCTAACCCTAAGTCCGGTGGCCCACGAGCACCACCACCCTAACCCTAAGTCCGGCTGCCCGCGAGCACTACCACCCTAAATATTTCCTATATACAAATATTTCCTATATACAAATATACAAATATTTCCTAAATACAAATATTTCCTATATACAAATAATTCCTATATACACTACTAATACTACACTACTAATATACACTACTAATAATATTACAATTCTAATATACACTACTAATAATAATTCCTATATACACTACTAATACTACACTACTAATATACACTACTAATATACACTATTACTAATATACACTACTAATAATAATTCCTATATTACACTACTAATAATTCCTAATATACACTACTACTAATATACACTACTACTAATAATTCCTATATACACTACTAATACTACACTACTAATATACACTACTAATATACACTACTACTAATATACACTACTAATAATAATTCCTATATTACACTATTACTAATAATATTACAATTCTAAATAAAAAAAGAGGAGCCACCGGCCAGCCGCCAGCCAGCCAGTCGCCGGCCTCCCCTGCCGCCAGCCACCAGCCAGCCAGGCAGGTGGAGGCGCACGCGGCCGCCAGCCAGCCGCCGGCCTCCCCTGCTGCGCGCGCGGCCGCCGGCCTCCCAACGCGCCTATAGTACCCGAACGGGGGAGCGAAAAGGGGAGGGGGCGGCTTGGCCTGCTCGCCTACAGTGCCGGCGCCGCCGCGGCGTCGCGTAGCCGGACGAGGGAGCGAAGGGGAGGGGGCACGGGGTACCTCTGGCCGGGGGCGCGCGCGCGGCGGCTGGAGTGGCGGGGGCGGTTGGGGGCGGTGGCGGTGGTGGCGGCCGGAGAATCGGGTAGCCTGCCGGCGTCAGGTCGTCCTCGCGCGTGGGGGTGCTCTGCGTGGGGAGAAGAAGGGGCGCGTCGAACGTTCGTTATACGGACCAGGACTAAATCCCCCCCTTTAGTCCCGGTTCGTGCCACCCACCGGGACTAAAGGGTTTTCGGCACCACCCAACGCGCGCGTGCCAACGCCACACCTTTAGTCCCGGTGTGTAGCACGCACCGGGACTAAAGGTCCCTTTTTAAAAATTTTCACCCCAGGGGCGCGCCTGTTTGAAAAAAATTCAATTAGCATATTTTTTAAACATTTGAATTTTACAGTTTTTGCATACTTATGAATTTGAGAAAAATTTCAACATGAAAAGTTCTTGAATTTTAATAAGTAATCCAAATCTATTTTCTGTTTTATAAAATAATTATTCTAACTAGTGAAACTAATAACCATTTTGCCATTTTCAATTTAAAAATGCATTAACTATTATATTTTGCATATTTTTGAATAAGTGATTCAAATAAATTTTCTGTTTTATAAAATAATTATTCTAACTAGTCAAACTATTAACCATTTTGCCATTTTCAATTTAAAAATGCATTAACTATTATATTTTGCATATTTTTGAATAAGTGATTCAAATCAATTTTCTATTTTATAAAATAATTATTCTAACTAGTCAAACTATTAACCATTTTTCCATTTTCATGTGATTCCGACGCTCCGATGGTCTTCCTCCGGCAAAACCCTAGACCGAGGGCCCCGGATCGTCTACCCCGCCTTATT
Organism: Avena sativa; assembly: GCA_916181665.1. NCBI lineage: Eukaryota > Viridiplantae > Streptophyta > Magnoliopsida > Poales > Poaceae > Avena > Avena sativa. Next base: position 447,113,369 of record OV702295.1, on the reverse strand, counting down.
TTTGCCTGCCCGTTTTCTTCCCGCCCGTTCTCTTCCGGATCGTAGCCCCTTTAGGGTTTAGGGTTTACTGTTTAGGGTTTAGGGTTTAGGGTTTTGAGGCGGAACTTCCGAAGATGCCATAGGGCGTGTGCACCAAGGGCATCTTCGAGAAGTTCCGCCACGGGAGATTTCCCAACCCGCGAGCACTACCACCCTAACCCTAAGTCCGGTGGCCCGCGAGCACCACCACCCTAACCCTAAGTCCGGCTGCCCGTGAGGCTTCCACCCTAACTCTATCCCATGGCTTCCACCATACCTCTAACCCTAGGGAGGCGGAGATGGAGTCTTTCCCGGGCTAGCAGGAAAATATTTTCCGAGGCGGAACTTCCGAAGATGCCATAGGGTGTGTGCACCAAGGGCATCTTCGAGAAGTTCCGCCACGGGAGATTTCCCAACCATTTCCTCCATCCATGGGGATGAAACTCTACATCCATGTTGGCTTTTTGAGTTGCTTGCCATGGCGTATCGATGCTCCTTTTATAGGCACGGTGCCGCTTCTACTTTGTCTTCTTCCTCCAATAGGGCGTCGTGCGCTACATGCTTTATCTCATCGAGCAGTGCGTCCACCCACGCGTCCTTATCCTACCGACAGCTTTAGTCCCGGTTTGAGCCCCCACCCGGTACTAAAGGTTACCCACGCGTCCTTATCCCACCGACAATTTTGTTAGACGACACAAAAACCACCTTTAGTCCCGGTTCCACCCACCAGCCGGTACTAAAGGTTAGCCACCCCCCAGATAAGGCCCTCCCAGATAAGCCTCCCCCAGATAAGCCCCCCCATCTTTTGTCCCGGTTTGAGCCCCCACCCGGGATGAAAGTTTCCCGCGCCATCTGGGTGTGGTTCATGATATGGTTTATGAGAAGAACACACATGCAATGACACTGGTGGATCCATGTGTGGTCTTTGGGAAGAACACACATGCAATGACACTGGTGATATGTGGTCTGTGAGAAGAACACACATCCAATGACTGTAGCTGTGATTCCTGAAAAGAGCAGACATGCAATGACACTGGTGGATCCATGTGTGGTTCATGGGAAGAACACACATGTGATGACACTGGGTGGATCCATGTGTGGTTCATGAGAAGAGCAGACATGCAATGACACCGGTGGATCCATGTGTGGTTCAGGGGAAGAACACACATGAAATGACTCTGGTGATGGTTTGTGAAAAGAACAGACATGCAATGAGTCTAGCTGTGGTTAATGAGAAGAGCAGACATGCAATGACACCGGTGGATCCATGTGTGGTTTGTGAGAATAACACACATGCAATGACACTTGGTGTGGTTCATGATATGGTTTGTGAGAAGAACACACATGCGATGACACTGGTGGATCCATGTGTGGTCTTTGGGAAGAACACACATGCAATGACACTGGATCCACGTGTGGTCTGTGAGAAGAACACACATGCAATGACTCTGGGTGTGGTTCATGATATTGTTTGTGAGAAGAACACACATGTAATGACACTAGATGCTGAGCGCCGGAGGCGTGCCGGTCCCTCCTGTCCCTCTATGTGTGGAGCGCCGGATGGCCATCACGAACCACTACTACCTCGAGCTCATGCCAGAGCAGCGAAGGAATCCCAACTGGCATCCCGACTATTTCCCGACTTGGGAAGCCTTCTTCATCAATCAGCGTGAGAGGGCGCTCACCAGGCACGAGGAGGATGGCCCACCTCCTTCGAACTTCAACGAGGCCGGTCGTCGGTTGTGGTGGCGCGGCCGGACTCTCCAGAGTGTCATGGCCTACAACACGATCAGCAATAACCCCTGCCCGCGGTACCCTCAAATCCATCCCACGCGTGCCCAACCTTCAAGGTTCGACTACGGCGACCCCGACGACGACAGTGACGACGGCACCGACGAGTACGACGACTACAGTGGCTCATATTACAGGGCTAGGCAGGAGCATGACTGAATCACTCCAGCATTAGGCATGTTTCTTAATTTTTAGTTGTGCTATGTATCTTAATTTTTTAGTTGTGCTATGTATCCTTAGTGTTTGTGGGTCCCTTCTCTTGTGATGGTTCCTTCTCTTTGGGTGATCACCTCCAGTGGATCAGAACCCGGTCGTCAACGTCTAGTTTGATTGAGCAAGATGTATTGCATGAAAGGGGACCTTTATGTCTAAAATAAAAGGTTTAATACATTACATAGATTTATGTCTCAAATAAAAGGTTTAATACATTATTACACATCACCAACATCTAGTGTTGTGGTTTTCTTTTGCACCGTAGCCATGGAGAATCTTCATCATTTAACAGGATGCTTGCGTCAGTTTTCACTTTGAAGGGCGGAATTTCATGAAACTTATTGTAATCTTCTGACATGTCTGTCTTGTCATCCACTCCCACGATGTTTCTTTTCCCTGAAAGAACTATGTGGCGCTTTGGCTCATCATATTTTGTATTCTTTTGCTTATCTTTCCTTTTTCGGTTTGGTAGACATGTCCTTCACATAGAAAACCTGAGCCACATCGTTGGCTAGGACGAATGGTTCATCCATGCACGCAAGATTGTTGAGATCCACTGTTGTCATGCCGTACTTTTGGTCTACATGTACCCCGCCTCTTGTCAGCTTGACCCATTTGCACCGAAACAAAGGGACCTTAAAAGTAGGTCCATAGTCAAGTTCCCATATCTCCTCTATGTACCCATAATATGTGTCCTTCTGCCCATTGTCATCTGTTGCATCAAAGCGAACACCATTGTTTTGGTTGGTGCTCTTTTTATCTTGGGCGATCGTGTAAAATGTATTCCCATTTATCTCGTACCCTTGGAAAGTACATATAGTCGAAGAAGGTAACCTGGCCAACGAGTACAACTCATCTCCAACAGTGGTGTTATTCATGAGATGTGTCTACAACCAATTGCCAAAATTCTTCTCGTGTTCCCCTTTAATCAAGGTTTCAGGCTTCCCCGGGTTTTCGGAGCGTAGAATATTCTTGTGTTTCTCGATATACGGAGCCACCACGGTGGAATTGTGTAGAACTGTGTAGTGTGCTTGAGTGAAAGAATGCTCGTCCCTACATACCATTGATTTCCTTCCTAGTGTGCCTTTTCCAGTCATCCTCCCCTCATACCGAGATTCAGGAACACCAATCGGCTTAAGGTTAGGAAGAAAGTCAACACAAAACTCAATGACCTCCTCTGTTCCATAGCCCTTGGAGATGCTTCCTTCTAGCCTAGCACGGTTATGAACATATTTCTTTAAGACTCCCATGAACCTCTCGAAGGGGAACATATTGTGTAGAAACACAGGACCGAGAATTCTAATCTCTTCGACTAGGTGAACTAGGAGGTGCGTCATAATATTGAAGAAGGATGGCGGGAAAAACAACTCGAAGTTGACCAGACATTGGACCACATCAATCTGCAACCCTGATAGACTTTCTCGATCGATTACCTTCTGAGAAATTGCATTGAGGAATGCACATACCTTCACAATGGCTAGTCAAACATTTTTTGGTAGAATTCCCCTCAATGCAACTAGAAGCAATTGCGTCATAAGCACATGGCAGTCATGAGACTTTAGGTTTTGAAATTTTTCTCTTTCATATTTACTATTCCCTTTATATTCGATGAGAAGCCAGACGGGACCTTGATACTGAAAAGGACTTCAAAAAAGATTTCCTTCTCTTCTTTGGTAAGAGCGTAGCTGGCAAGCCCTTGAAACTGCCCTGGATGCTTGCCGTCTCGTCCTTTATGATGTTGCTGGTCCTCCCGTGCTGCCGGGGTATCTTTTGACTTCCCATACAAGCCCAGGAAGCCTAGAATATTCACGCAAAGATTCTTTGTCAGGTGCATCACGTCGATTGCAGAGCGGACCTCTTGCACTTTCCAATAGGGTAGCTCCCAAAATATAGATTTCTTCTTCCACATGGGTGCGTGTCCGGTAATGGGGTCTTTCGGAATAGGTTGTCCTCCAGAACCCTTTCCAAAGATTACATCCAAATCCTTGACCATACCAAATACATCAGCACCACTACGGGGGACAGGCTTCGTCTGGGTTTCTGCCTTGCCATTGAAATGCTTGCCTTTCTTCTTTGAGGGATGACTGGGCGGAAGAAAACGACGATTGTATGGGTACACATTCTTTCTACATTTATCCAGATATATACTTTCAGTCTCATCTAAACAGTGTGTGCATGCATTGTTTCCTTTGTTCGTCTGTCCTGAAATGTTACTAAGAGCAGGCCAATCATTGATGGTTACGAACAGCAACACTTGTAGGTCAAATTCCTGCTGTTTGTGCTTATCCCACACACGTACACCTGGTTTGGCCCACAACTATAGAAGTTCATCAACTAATGGCCTTAGGTACACATCAATGTCGTTGCCGGGTTGCTTCGGGCCTTGGATGAGCACTGACATCATAATGAACTTCCGCTTCATGCACAACCAAGGAGGAAGGTTGTAGATACATAGAGTCACGGGCCAGGTGCTGTGACTGCAGTTCTGCTCACCAAACCATAAGTTCCTTGCGTCACCAGCAAAGTCCAGGAAGTCTCTCTCGATTTTTCTCCACTGCCGACCATCAGCAGGGTGCCTCAACATCCCGTCTTTCTTACGGTCTTCCATGTGCCATCGCAACAACTTGGCATGCTCTTTATTTCTGAACAAACGTTTCAACCGTGGTATTATAGGAGCATACCACATCACCTTGGCAGGAACCCTCTTCATGGGTGGCTCGCCCTCAACATCACCAGGATCATCTTTTCTAATCTTATACCGCAATGCAGTGCATACCGGGCATTTATCCATATTCTCGTACTTCTCACCGCGGTAAAGGATGCAGTCATTAGGGCATGCATGTATCTTCTGCACGTCTAATCCTAGAGGGCAGACAAGTTTCTTTGCTTCATACGTACTGGAGGGCAATTGGTTATTTCTTGGAAGCAGCTTCTTCATTATTACCAGCAACTTTTCAAATCCCGAGTCAGTCATACCGGTCTCTGCCTTCCACTTCAACAATTCCAGTGTGCTACCCAGCTTCTTCTGGCCATCTTCACAAGTTGGATACAACAATGTGTTGTGGTCCTATAACATCTGCTCGAACTACAATCTCTCCTTTTCTGTGTCACAGTCTCGCCTTGCATCACTAATGACCCGACCAAAATCATCAACGGGCTCATCTGGTTACCGTTCTTCACCCCCTTCTTCTTCATTATCTTCAACTGCGGTATCATCGTATTCAGGGAACATAGATCGGTAGTTGTCATCATCGTTCTCTTCTTCATCGCCGTCTTCCATCATAACCCCTCTTTCTCCGTGCTTGGTCCAAACATTATAGACGGACATGAAACCGGACCGAAGCAGGTGGCTCTGAATGACTCTTGAGGAAGTATGAGCTTGCTCATTCCGACATTCAACACATGGACAACACATAAAACCATCCTGCCGCTTGTTCGCCTCGGCCACAAGGCGAAAAGAACACACGCCTTCTCTGTAAGCGTCAGAGCGTCGGTCACCGTACATCCATGGGTGGCTCATCTGCATCATACAACCATGCATATATATCAAACGCAATCACGATGCTTAAATTAGTACCGCGCGGTCAAAACGAGAAAATAGTTGCTAACCTTAGGACACTTCAAAACAAAGAGGAGAAACCTTAAGTGTCGCTCTGGCACCTCATATCATATTTTGTCTTGTGTGAACTCAAATGGCATCGCTCTAACAGGCATTTCACCGAACACCTCTAGTGCATATGAAGAAAAAAAGTTAACACAAACTTATACCCACCTCTCGCATAGGAAAAAACAGGAGAGAGTGGAGGGCTGGGTGCATATATAGGGCCAGGCCATTAGTCCCGGTTTGAGATACAAACCGGGACTAAAGGTTCTGCCAGGAGAACGCGCGCCGGCCCAGACCCATTTGTCCCAGTTTGTATCTCAAACCGGGACTAATGGTTCCTTACGGACCGGGACAAAGTGCCTCAGCCTCCTTGGGCCATCTGGTTCGGACCATTAGTCCCGGCCCCAGCCACGGCCGGGACTAGTGGCCCGAACCAAAGGCCCATTTTCTACTAGTGATGGGAAGAACACACATGCAATGACATAGGTGATATGTGGTCTGTGAGAAGAACACACATGCAATGACTCTAGCTGTGGTTAATGAAAAGAGCTGACATGCAATGACACCGGTGGATCCATTTGTGGTTCAAGGGAAGAACACACAGGCAATGACACTGGGTGTGGTTCATGATATGGTCTGTGAGAAGAACACACATGCAATAACACTGGTGGATCCATGTGTGGTCTGTGAGAAGAACAGACATGCAATGATACTGGGTGTGGTTCATGATATGGTTTGTGAGAAGAACACACATGCAATGACACTAGTGGATCCATGTGTGGTCTTTGGGAAGAACACACATGCAATGACACTAGTGATATGTGGTCTGTGAGAAGAACACACATCCAATGACTCTAGCCGTGGTTCATGAAAAGAGCATACATGCAATGACACCGGTGGATCCATGTGTGGTTCATGGGAAGAACACACATGCGATGACACTGTTGGATCCATGTGTGGTTCATGGGAAGAACACACATGCAATGACACATGTGATATGTGGTCTGTGAGAAGAACACACATGCAATGACTCTAGCTGTGGTTAATGAAAAGAGCTGACATGCAATGACACCGGTGGATCCATGTGTGGTTCAAGGGAAGAACACACATGCAATGACACTGGGTGTGGTTCATGATATGGTCTGTGAGAAGAACACACATGCAATGACACTGGTGGATCCATGTGTGGTCTATGAGAAGAGCAGACATGCAATGACACCGGTGGATCCATGTGTGGTTTGTGAGAAGAACACACATGCAATGACACTGGTAGATCCATGTGTGGTCTTTTAGAAGAACACACATGCAATGACACTGGTGATATGTGGTATGTGAGAATAACACACATCCAATGACTCTAGTTGTGGTTCATGAAAAGAGCAGACATGCAATGACACTGGTGGATCCATGTGTGGTTCATGGGAAGAACACACATGCGATGACACTTGTGGATCCATGTTTGGTCTGTGGGAAGAGCAGACATGCAATGACACTGGTGGATCCATGTGTGGTTCATGGGAAGAACACACATGCAATGCCACTAGTGGATCCATGTGTGGTCTTTGAGAAGAACACACATGCAATGAAACTGGGTGTGGATCATGATATGGTTTGTGAGAAGAAGACACATGTAATGGCACTGGTGGATCCATGTGTGGTCTTTGGGAAGAACACACATTGAATGACACTGGTGATATGTGGTATGTGAGAAGAACACACATCCAATGACTCTAGCTGTGGTTCATGAAAAGAGCAGACATGCAATGACACTGGTGGATCCATGTGTGGTTCATGGGAAGAACACACATGCGATTACACTGGGTGGATCCATGTGTGGTTTGTGAGAAGAACACACATTCAATGACACCAGTGGATCCATGTGTGGTTCATGGGAAGAACACACATGCAATGACTCTGGTGATATGTGGTTTGTGAAAAGAACAGACATGCAATGACTCTAGCTGTGGTTAATGAGAAGAGTAGACATGCAATGACACCGGTGGATCCATCTGTGGTTTGTGAGAAGAACACACATGCAATGACACTTGGTGTGGTTAATGATATGGTTTGTGAGAAGAACACACATGCAATGACACTGGTGGATCCAATTGTGGTCTTTGGGAAGAACACACATGCAATGACACTGGATCCATGTGTGGTCTGTGAGAACAACACACATGCAATGACACTGCGTGTGGTTCATGATATGGTTTGTGAGAAGAACACACATGCAATGACACTGGTGGATCCATGTGTGGTCCGTGAGAAGAACACCCATGCAATGACACTGGGTGTGGTTCATGATAAGGTTTGTGAGAAGAACACACATGCAATGACACTGGTGGATCCATGTGTGGTCTTTGGGAAGAACACACATGCAATGACACTGGATCCATATGTGGTCCGTGAGAAGAACACACATCCAATGACTCTAGCTATGGTTCATGAAAAGAGCAGACATGCAATGACACTGGTGGATCCATGTGTGGTTCATGGGAAGAACACACATGCAATGACACTGGTGGATCCATGTGTGGTCTGTGGGAAGAGCGGACATGCAATGGCACTGGTGGATCCATGTGTGGTCTGTGAGAAGAACAGACATGCAATGACACTGGGTGTGGTTCATGATATGGTTTATGAGAAGAACACACATGCAATGACACTAGTGGATCCATGTGTGGTCTTTGGGAAGAACACACATGCAATGACACTGGTGATATGTGGTCTGTGAGAAGAACACACATCCAATGACTCTAGCCGTGGTTCATGAAAAGAGTAGACATGCAATGACACCGGTGGATCCATGTGTGATTCATGGGAAGAACACACATGCGATGACACTGGTGGATCCATGTGTGGTTCATGGGAAGAACACACATGCAATGACACAGGTGATATGTGGTCTGTGAGAAGAACACACATGCAATGACTCTAGCTGTGGTTAATGAAAAGAGCTGACATGCAATGACACCGGTGGATCCATGTGTGGTTCAAGGGAAGAACACACATGCAATGACACTGGGTGTGGTTCATGATATGGTCTGTGAGAAGAACACACATGCAATGACACTGGTGGATCCATGTGTGGTCTATGAGAAGAGCAGACATGCAATGACACCTGTGGATCCATGTGTGGTTTGTGAGAAGAACACACATGCAATGACACTGGTAGATCCATGTGTGGTCTTTTAGAAGAACACACATGCAATGACAGTGGTGATATCTGGTCTGTGAGAAGAACACACATCCAATGACTCTAGCTATGGTTCATGAAAAGAGCAGACATGCAATGACACTGGTGGATCCATGTGTGGTTCATGGGAAGAACACACATGCGATGACACTGGTGGATCCATGTGTGGTCTGTGGGAAGAGCAGACATGCAATGACACTGGTGGATCCATGTGTGGTTCATGGGAAGAACACACATGCAATGCCACTAGTGGATCCATGTGTGGTCTGTGAGAAGAACACACATGCAATGACACTGGGTGTGGATCATGATATGTTTTGTGACAAGAAGACACATGCAATGACACTGGTGGATACATGTGTGGTCTTTGGGAAGAACACACATTGAATGACACTGGTGATATGTGGTATGTGAGAAGAACACACATCCAATGACACTAGCTGTGGTTCATGAAAAGAGCAGACATGCAATGACACTGGTGGATCCATGTGTGGTTCATGGGAAGAACACACATGCGATGACACTGGGTGGATCCATGTGTGGTTTGTGAGAAGAACACGCATGCAATGACACCGGTGGATCCATGTGTGGTTCATGGGAAGAACACACATGCAATGACTCTGGTGATATGTGGTTTGTGAAAAGAACAGACATGCAATGACTCTAGCTGTGGTTAATGAGAAGAGCAGACATGCAATGACACCGGTGGATCCATCTGTGGTTTGTGAGAAGAACACACATGCAATGACACTTGGTGTGGTTCATGATATGGTTTGGGAGAAGAACACACATGCAATGACACTGGTGGATCCATTTGTGGTCTTTGGGAAGAACACACATGCAATGACACTGGATCCATGTGTGGTCTGTGAGAAGAACACACATGCAATGACACTGCGTGTGGTTCATGATATGGTTTGTGAGAAGAACACACATGCAATGACACTGGTGGATCCATGTGTGGTCTGTGAGAAGAACACCCATGCAATGACACTGGGTGTGGTTCATGATAAGGTTTGTGAGAAGAACACACATGCAATGACACTGGTGGATCCATGTGTGCTCTTTGGGAAGAACACACATGCAATGACACTAGATCCATGTGTGGTCCGTGAGAGGAACACATATCCAATGACTAGCTATGGTTCATGAAAAGAGCAGACATGCAATGACACTGGTGGATCCATGTATGGTTCATGGGAAGAACACACATGCGATGAAACTGGGTGGATCCATGTGTGGTTTGTGAGACGAACACACATGCAATGACTCTAGCTGTGGTTAATGAAAAGAGCTGACATGCAATGACACCGGTGGATCCATGTGTGGTTAAAGGGAAGAAGACACATGCAATGACACTGGGTGTGGTTCATGATATGGTCTGTGAGAAGAACACACATGCAATGACACTGGTGGATCCATGTGTGGTCTGTGAGAAGAGCAGACATGCAATGACACCGGTGGATCCATGTGTGGTATGTGAGAAGAACACACATGCAATGACACTGGTGGATCCATGTGTGGTCTTTGGGAAGAACACACATGTAATGACACTGGTGATATGTGGTCTGTGAGAAGAACACACATCCAATGACTCTAGCTGTGGTTCATGAAAAGAGCAGACATGCAATGACACTGGTGGATCCATGTGTGGTTCATGGGAAGAACACAAATGCGATTACACTGGGTGGATCCATGTGTGGTTTGTGAGAAGAACACACATGCAATGACACCAGTGGATCCATGTGTGGTTCATGGGAAGAACACACATGCAATGACTCTGGTGATATGTGGTTTGTGAAAAGAACAGACATGCAATGACTCTAGCTGTGGTTAATGAGAAGAGCAGACATGCAATGACACCGGTGGATCCATCCGTGGTTTGTGAGAAGAACACACATGCAATGACACTTGGTGTGGTTCATGATATGGTTTGTGAGAATAACACACATGCAATGACACTGGTGGATCCAATTGTGGTCTTTGGGAAGAACACACATGCAATGACACTGGATCCATGTGTGGTCTCTGAGAAGAACACACATGCAATGACACTGCGTGTGGTTCATGATATGGTTTGTGAGAAGAACACACATGCAATGACACTGGTGGATCCATGTGTGGTCCGTGAGAAGAACACCCATGCAATGACACTGGGTGTGGTTCATGATAAGGTTTGTGAGAAGAACACACATGCAATGACACTGGTGGATCCATGTGTGGTCTTTGGAAAGAACACACATGCAATGACACTGGATCCATATGTGGTCCGTGAGAAGAACACACATCCAATGACTCTAGCTATGGTTCATGAAAAGAGCAGACATGCAATGACACTGGTGGATCCATGTGTGGTTCATGGGAAGAACACACATGCAATGACACTAGTGGATCCATGTGTGGTCTGTGGGAAGAGCGGACATGCAATGACACTGGTGGATCCATGTGTGGTCTGTGAGAAGAACAGACATGCAATGACACTGGGTGTGGTTCATGATATGGTTTGTGAGAAGAACACACATGCAATGGCACTAGTGGATCCATGTGTGGTCTTTGGGCAGAACACACATGGAATGACACTGGTGATATGTGGTCTGTGAGAAGAACACACATCCAATGACTCTAGCCGTGGTTCATGAAAAGAGAAGACATGCAATGACACCGGTGGATCCATGTGTGGTTCATGGGAAGAACACACATGCGATGACACTGGTGGATCCATGTGTGGTTCATGGGAAGAACACACATGCAATGACACAAGTGATATGTGGTCTGTGAGAAGAACACACATGCAATGACTCTAGCTGTGGTTAATGAAAAGAGCTGACATGCAATGACACCGGTGGATCCATGTGTGGTTCAAGGGAAGAACACACATGCAATGACACTGGGTGTGGTTCATGATATGGTCTGTGAGAAGAACACACATGCAATGACACTGGTGGATCCATGTGTGGTCTGTGAGAAGAGCAGACATGCAATGACACCGGTGGATCCATGTGTGGTATGTGAGAAGAACACACATGCAATGACACTGGTGGATCCATGTGTGGTCTTTGGGAAGAACACACATGTAATGACACTGGTGATATGTGGTCTGTGAGAAGAACACACATCCAATGACTCTAGCTGTGGTTCATGAAAAGAGCAGACATGCAATGCCACTGGTGGATCCATGTGTGGTTCATGGGAAGAACACACATGCGATTACACTGGGTGGATCCATGTGTGGTTTGTGAGAAGAACACACATGCAATGACACCAGTGGATCCATGTGTGGTTCATGGGAAGAACACACATGCAATGACTCTAGTGGATCCATGTGTGGTCTGTGAGAAGAACACACATGCAATGACACTTGGTGTGGATCATGATATGTTTTGTGAGAAGAAGACACATGCAATGACACTGGTGGATCCATGTGTGGTCTTTGGGAAGAACACACATTGAATGACACTGGTGATATGTGGTCTATGAGAAGAACACACATCCAATGACTCTAGCTGTGGTTCTTGAAAAGAGCAGACATGCAATGACACTGGAGGATCCATGTGTGATTCATGGGAAGAACACACATGCGATGACACTGGGTGGATCCATGTGTGGTTTGTGAGAAGAACACACATGCAATGACACCGGTGGATCCATGTGTGGTTCATGGGAAGAACACACATGCAATGACTCTGGTGATATGTGGTTTGTGAAAAGAACAGACATGCAATGACTCTAGCTGTGGTTAATGAGAAGAGCAGACATGCAATGACACCGGTGGATCCATCTGTGGTTTGTGAGAAGAACACACATGCAATGACACTTGGTGTGGTTCATGATATGGTTTGTGAGAAGAACACACATGCAATGACACTGGTGGATCAATTTGTGGTCTTTGGGAAGAACACACATGCAATGACACTGGATCCATGTGTGGTCTGTGAGAAGAACACACATGCAATGACACTGCGTGTGGTTCATGATATGGTTTGTGAGAAGAACACACATGCAATGACACTGGTGGATCCATGTGTGGTCTGTGAGAAGAACACCCATGCAATGACACTGGTGTGGTTCATGATAAGGTTTGTGAGAAGAACACACATGCAATGACACTGGTGGATCCATGTGTGCTCTTTGGGAAGAACACACATGCAATGACACTGGATCCATGTGTGGTCCGTGAGAGGAACACACATCCAATGACTCTAGCTATGGTTCATGAAAAGAGCAGACATGCAATGACACTGGTGGATCCATGTATGGTTCATGGGAAGAACACACATGCGATGAAACTGGGTGGATCCATGTGTGGTTCGTGAGAAGAACACACATGCAATGACTCTAGCTGTGGTTAATGAAAAGAGCTGACATGCAATGACACCGGTGGATCCATGTGTGGTTAAAGGGAAGAAGACACATGCAATGACACTGGGTGTGGTTCATGATATGGTCTGTGAGAAGAACACACATGCAATGACACTGGTGGATCCATGTGTGGTCTGTGAGAAGAAAAGACATGCAATGGCACCGGTGGATGCATGTGTGGTATGTGAGAAGAACACACATGCAATGACACTGGTGGATCCATGTGTGGTCTTTGGGAAGAACACACATGCAATGACACTGGTGATATGTGGTTTGTGAGAAGAACACACATCCAATGACTCTAGCCGTGTTTCATAAAAAGAGCAGACATGCAATGACACTGGTGGATCCATGTGTGGTTCATGGGAAGAACACACATGCGATGACACTGGGTGGATCCATGTGTGGTCTATGGGAAGAGCAGACATGCAATGACACCGGTGGATCCATGTGTGGTTCATGAAAAGAGCAGACATGCAATGACACTAGTGGATCCATGTGTGGTCTGTGAGAAGAACACACATGCAATGACACTGGGTGTGGTTCATGATACGGTCTGTGAGAAGAACACACATGCAATGACACTGGTGGATTCATGTGTGGTCTGTGAGAAGAACATACATGCAATGACACTGGTGTGGTTCATGATATGGTTTGTGAGAAGAACATACATGCAATGACACTGGTGTGGTTCATGATATGGTTTGTGAGAAGAACACACATGCAATGACACTGGTGATATGTGGTCTGTGAGAAGAACAGACATCCAATGACTCTAGCTATGGTTCCTGAAAAGAGCAGACATGCAATGACATTGGTGGATCCATGTGTGGTTCATGGGAAGAACACACATGCGATGACACTGGGTGGATCCATGTGTGGTTTGTGAGAAGAACACACATGCAATGACACCGGTGGATCCATATGTGGTTCATGGGAAGAACACACATGAAATGACTCTGGTTGTGGTTAATTTGAAGAGCAGACATTCAATGACACCGGTGGATCAATGTGTGGTTTGTGAGAAGAACACACGTGCAATGACACTAGTGGATCCATGTGTGGTCTTTGGGAAGAACACACATGCAATGACACTGGATCCATGTCTGGTCTGTGAGAAGAACACACATGCAATGACACTTCGTGTGGTTCATGATATGGTTTGTGAGAAGAACACACATGCAATAACACTGGTGGATCCATGTGTGGTCTGTGAGAAGTACACACATGCAATGACACTGGGTGTGGTTCATGATATGGTTTGTGAGAAGAACACAGATGCAATGACACAGGTGGATCCATGTGTGGTCTTTGGAAAAAACACACATGCAATGACACTGGATCCATGTGTGGTTTGTGAGAAGAACACACATCCAATGAGTCTACCTGTGGTTCATGAAGAGAGCAGACATGCAATGACACTGGTGGATCCATGTGTGGTTCATGGGAAGAACACACATGCGATGACATTGGGTGGATCCATGTGTGGTTCATGAGAAGAACACACATACAATGACTCCGGTGGATCCATGTGTAGTTCATGGGAAGAACACACATGCAACGACTCTGGTGATATGTGGTTTGTGAGAAGAACACACATGCAATGACTCTAGCTGTGGTTAATGAGAAGAGCAGACATGCAATGACACCGGTGGATCCATGTGTGTGTTGTGAGAAGAACACACATACAATGACACTGGGTGTGATTAATGATATGGTTTGTAAGAAGAACACACATGCAATGACTCTAGCTGTGCTTTGTGAAAAGAGCACACATGCGATGACTCTAGCTGTGGTTCATGGGAAGAGTAGACATACAATGACAATGGTGGATCCATCTAAGGTTCATGGGAAGAACACACATGCAACGACACCGATGGATCCATGTGTGGTCTGTGGGAAGAACACACATGCAATGACACTGGTGGATCCATGTGTGGTTCATGGGAAGAACACACATGCAATGACACAGGTGATATGTGGTCTATGACAAGAATACACATGCAATGACTCTAGCTGTGGTTCATGATATGGTCTGTGAGAAGAACACACATGCAATGACACTGGTTGATCCATGTGTGGTCTATGAGAAGAGCAGACATGCAATGACACCGGTGGATCCATGTGTGGTTTGTGAGAAGAACACACATGCAATGACACTGGTGGATCCATGTGTGGTCTTTGGGAAAATAACACATGCAATGACACTGGTGATATGTGGTCTGTGAAAAGAACACACATCCAATGACTCTAGCTATGGTTCATGAAAAGAGCAGACACGCAATGACACTGGTGGATCCATGTGTGGTCTGTGGGAAGAGCGGACATGCAATGACACTGGTGGATCCATGTGTGGTTCATGGGAAGAACACACATGCAATGACACTGGTGGATCCATGTGTGGTCTGTGAGAAGAACACACATGCAATGACACTGGGTGTGGTTCATGATATGGTTTGTGAGAAGAACACACATGCAATGACACTGGTGGATCCATGTGTGGTCTTTTGGAAGAACACCCATGCAATGACACTGGTGATATGTGGTCTGTGAGAAGAACACACATCCAATGACTCTAGCTGTGGTTCATGAAAAGAGCTGACATGCAATGACACCGGTGGATCCATGTGTGGTTCAAGGGAAGAACACACATGCAATGACACTGGGTGTGGTTCATGATATGGTCTGTGAGAAGAACACACATGCAATGACACTGGTGGATCCATGTGTGGTCTGTGAGAAGAACACACATGCAATGACATTGGGTGTGGTTCATGATATGGTTTGTGAGAAGAACACATATACAATGACATTGGTGGATCCATGTGTGGTCTTTGGGAAGAACACACATGCAATGACACTGGTGATATGTGGTCTGTGAGAAGAACACACATCCAATGACTCTAGCTGTGGTTCATGAAAAGAGCATATATGCAATGACACTGGTGGATACATGTGTGGTTCATGGGAAGAACACACATGCGATGACACTGGGTGGATCCATGTGTGGTTCATGAGAAGAGCAGACATGAATGACACCGGTGGATCCATGTGTGGTTCAGGGGAAGAACACACATGCAATGACTCTGGTGGATCCATGTGTGGTTTGTGAGAAGAACACACATGCAATGGCACTGGGTGTGGTTCATGATATGGTTTGTGAGAAGAGGACACATGCAATGACACTGGTGGATCCATGTGTGGTCTTTGGGAAGAACACACATGCAATGACACTGGTGGATCCATGTGTGGTCTTTGGGAAGAACACACATGCAATGACACTGGTGGATCCATGTGTGGTCTTTGGGAAGAACACACATGCAATGACACTGGTGATATGTGGTCTATGAGAAGAACACACATCCAATGACACTAGCTGTGGTTCATGAAAAGAGAAGACATGCAATGTACTGGTGGATCCATGTGTGGTTCATGGGAAGAACACACATGCGATGACACTGGGTGGATCCATGTGTGGTTTGTGAGAAGAACACACATGCAATGACACCAGTGGATCCATGTGTGGTTCATGGGAAGAACACACATGAAATGACTCTGGTGATATGTGGTTTGTGAAAAGAACAGACATGCAATGACTCTAGTTGTGGTTAATTTGAAGAGCAGACATGCAATGACACCGGTGGATCAATGTGTGGTTTGTGAGAAGAACACACATGCAATGACACTGGGTGTGGTTCATGATATGGTTTGTGAGAAGAACACACATGCAATGACACTGGTGGATCCATGTGAGGTCTTTGGGAAGAACACACATGCAATGACACTGGATCCATGTGTGGTCTATGAGAAGAACACGCATGCAATGACACTGGGTGTGGTTCATGATATGGTATATGAGAAGAACACACATCCAATGACTCTAGCTGTGGTTCATGAAAAGAGCAGACATGCAATAATACTGGTGGATCCATGTGTGGTTCATGGGAAGAACACACATGCGATGACACTAGGTGGATCCATGTGTGGTCTGTGAGAAGTACACACATGCAATGAAACTTGGTGTGGTTCATGACATGGTTTGTGAGAAGAACACACATGCAATGACACTGGTGGATCCATGTGTGGTCTTTGGGAAGAACACACATGCAATGACACTGGATCCATGTGTGGTCTGTGAGAAGAACACACATCCAATGACTCTAGCTATGGTTCATGAAGAGAGCAGACATGCAATGACACTGGTGGATCCATGTGTGGTTCATGCGAAGAACACACATGCGATGACACTGGGTGGATCCATGTGTGGTTTGTGATAAGAACACACATGCAATGACTCTGGTGGATCCATGTGTGGTTCATGGGAAGAACACACATGCAATGACTCTGGTGATAGGTGGTTTGTGAGAAGAACACACATGCAATGACTCTAGCTGTGGTTAATGAGAAGAGCAGACATGCAATGACACCAGTGGATCCATGTGTGGTTTGTGAGAAGAACACACATGCAATGACACTGGGTGTGGTTCATGATATGGTTTGTAAGAAGAACACACATGCAATGACTCTAGTTGTGGTTTGTGAAAAGAGCACGCATACGATGGCTCTAGCTCTGGTTCATGGGAAGAGCAAACATACAATGACACTGGTGGATCCATGTGTGGTTCATGGGATGAACACACATGCAACGACACCGTGGATCCATGTGTGGTCTATGGGAATAACACACATGCAATGACACTGGTGGATCCATGTGTGCTTCATGGGAAGAACACACATGCAATGACATAGGTGATATGTGGTCTGTGAGAAGAACACACATGCAATGACTCTAGCTGTGGTTAATTAAAAAGAGCTGACATGCAATGACACCGGTGGATCCATGTGTGGTTCAAGGGAAGAACACACATGCAATGACACTGGGTGTGGTTCATGATATGGTCTGTGAAATGAACACACATGCAATAACACTTGGTGTGGTTCATCATATGATCTGTGAGAAGAACAAACATGCAATGACACTGGGTGTGGTTCATGATATGGTTTGTGAGAAGAACACACATGCAATGACGCTGGTGGATCCATGTGTGGTCTTTGGGAAGAACACACATGAAATGACACTGGTGATATGAGGTCTATGAGAAGAACACACATCCAATGACTCCAGCTGTGGTTCATGGGAAGAACACACATGCAACGACACCGGTGGATCCATGTGTGGTTTGTGGGAAGAACACACAGATATGACACTGGTGGATCCATGTGTGGTTCATGGGAAGAACACACATGCAATGACACAGGTGATATGTGGTCTGTGAGAAGAACACACGTGCAATGACTCTAGCTATGGTTAACGAAAAGAGCTGACATGCAATGACACCGGTGGATCCATGTGTGGTTCAAGGGAAGAACACACATGCAATGACACTGGGTGTGGTTCATGATATGGTCTGTGAGAAGAACACACATGCGATGACACTGGTGGATCCATGTGTGGTCTGTGAGAAGAGCAGACATGCAATGACACCGGTGGATCCATGTGTGGTTTGTGAGAAGAACACACATGGAATGACACTGGTGGATCCATGTGTGGTCTTTGGGAATAACACACATGCAATGACACTGGTGATATGTGGTCTGTGAGAAGAACACACATCCAATGACTCTAGCTGTGGTTCATGAAAAGAGCACACATGCAATGACAGTGGTGGATCCATGTGTGGTCTGTGAGAAGAACACACATGCTATGACACTGGGTGTGGTTCATGATATGGTTTGTGAGAAGAAGACACATGCAATGACACTAGTGGATCCATGTGTGGTCTTTGGGTAGAACACACATGCAATGACACTAGTGATATGTGGTCTGTGAGAAGAACACACATCCAATGACTCTAGCTATGGTTCATGAAAAGAGCAGACATGCAATGACACTGGTGGATCCATGTGTGGTTCATGGGAAGAACACACATGCGATGACACTGGGTGGATCCATGTGTGGTTTGTGAGAAGAACACACAATGAATGACACCGGTGGATCCAAGTGTGGTCTTTGGGAAGAACACACATGTAATGACTCTAGTGATATGTGGTTTGTGAAAAGAACAGACATGCAATGACTCTAGCTGTGGTTAATGAGAAGAGCAGACATGCAATGACACCGATAGATCCATGTGTGGTTTGTGATAAGAACACACATGCAATGACACTGGGTGTGGTTCATGATATGGTTTGTAAGAAGAACACACATGCAATGACTCTAGCTGTTGTTTGTGAAAAGAGCACGCATGCGATGACTCTAGCTGTGGTTCATGGGAAGAATAGACATGCAATGACACTGGTCGATCCATGTGTGGTTAATGGGAAGAGCAGACATGCAATGACACCGGTGGATCCATGTGTGGTTTGTGAGGAGAACACACATGTAATGACTCTAGCTATGGTTAATGAGAAGAGTAGACATGCAATGACACCGGTGGATCCATGTGTGGTTTGTGAGAAGAACACACATGCAATGACACTGGGTGTGGTTCATGATATGGGTTGTAAGAAGAACCCACATGCAATGACTCTAGCTATGGTTTCTGAAAAGAGCACGCATGCGATGACTCTAGCTGTGGTTCATGGGAAGAGCAGACATACAATGACACTGGTGGATCCATGTGTGGTTCATGGGAAGAACACACATGCAACGACACCGGTGGACCCATGTGTGGTCTGTGGGAAGAACACACATGCAATGACACTGGTGGATCCATGTGTGGTTCATGGGAAGAACACACATGCAATGACACAGGTGATATGTGGTCTGTGAGAAGAATACACATGCAATGACTCTAGCTGTGGTTAATGAAAAGAGCTGACATGCAATGACACCGGTGGATCCATGTGTGGTTCAAGGGAAGAACACACGTGCATTGATACTGGGTGTGGTTCATGATATGGTCTGTGAGAAGAGCACACATGCAATGAGACTGGTGGATCCATGCGTGGTCTGTGAGAAGAGCAGGCATGCAATGACACCTGTGGATCCATGTGTGGTTTGTGAGAAGAACACACATGCAACGACACTGGTGGATCCATGTGTGGTCTTTGGGAAGAACACACATGCAATGACACTGGTGATATGTGGTGAGAAGAACACACATCCAATGACTCTAGCTGTGGTTCATGAAAAGAGCAGACATGCAATGACACTAGTGGATCCATGTGTGCTCATGGGAAGAACACACATGCGATGACACTGGTGGATCCATGTGTGGTCTGTGGGAAGAGCATACATGCAATGACACTGGTGGATCCATGTGTGGTTCATGGGAAGAACACACATGCAACGACAGTGGTGGATCCATGTGTGGTCTGTGAGAAGAACACACATGCAATGACACTGGGTGTGGTTCATGATATGTCTTATGAGAAGAACACACATGCAATGACACTGGTGGATCCATGTGTGGTCTTTGGGAAGAACACACATGCAATGACACTGGTGATATGTGGTCTGTGAGAAGAACACACATGCAATGACTGTAGCTGTGATTCCCGAAAAGAGCAGACATGCAATGACACTAGTGGATCCATGTGTGGTTCATGGGAAGAACACACATGCGATGACACTGGGTGGATCCATGTGTGGTTCATGAGAAGAGCAGACATGCAATAACACCGGTGGATCCATGTGTGGTTCAGGGGAAGAACACACATGAAATGACTCTGGTGATGGTTTGTGAAAAGAACAGACATGTAATGACTCTAGCTGTGGTTAATGAGAAGAGCAGACATGCAATGACACCGGTGGATCCATGTGTGGTTTGTGAGAAGAACACACATGCAATGACACTTGGTGTGGTTCATGATATGGTTTGTCAGAAGAACACACATGGGATGACACTGGTGGATCCATGTGTGGTCTTTGGGAAAAAACACATGCAATAACACTGGATCCATGTGTGGTCCGTGAGAAGAACACACATGCAATGACACTGGGTGTGGTTCATGATATGGTTTATGAGAAGAACACACATGCAATGACACTGGTGGATCCATGTGTGGTCTTTGGGAAGAACACACATGCAATGACACTGGTGATATGTGGTCTGTGAGAAGAACACACATCCAATGACTGTAGCTGGGATTCCTGAAAAGAGCAGACATGCAATGACACTGGTGGATCCATGTGTGGTTCATGGGAAGAACACACATGCGATGACACTAGGTGGATCCATGTGTGGTTCATGAGAAGAGCAGACATGCAATGACACCGGTGGATCCATGTGTGGCTCAGGGGAAGAACACACATGAAATGACTCTGGTGATGGTTTGTGAAAAGAACAGACATGCAATGACTCTAGCTGTGGTTAATGAGAAGAGCAGACATGCAATGACACCGGTGGATCCATGTGTGGTTTGTGAGAAGAACACACATGCAATGACACTTGGTGTGGTTCATGATATGGTTTGTGAGAAGAACACACATGCGATGACACTGGTGGATCCATGTGTGGTCTTTGGGAAGAACACACATGCAATGACACTGGATCCACGTGTGGTCTGTGAGAAGAACACACATGCAATGACTCTGGGTGTGGTTCATGATATGGTTTGTGAGAAGAACACACATGTAATGACACTGGTGGATCCATGTGTGGTCTGTGAGAAGAACACACATGCAATGACACTGGGTGTGGTTCATGATATGGTTTGTGAGAAGAACACACATGCAATGACACTGGTAGATCCATGTGTGGTTCATGGGAAGAACACACATGCAACGACACCGGTGGATCCATGTGTGGTCTGTGAGAAGAACACACATGCAATGACACTGGTGGATCTATGTGTGGTTCATGGTAAGAACACACATGCAATGACACTGGTGATATGTGGTCTGTGAGAAGAACACACATCCAATGACTGTAGTTGTGCTTCATGAAAAGAGCAGACATGCAATGAAACTGGTGGATCCATGTGTGGTTCATGGGAATAACACACATGCAATGACACTGGTGGATCCAAGTGTGGTTTGTGGGAAGAGTAGACATGCAATGACACTGGTGGATCCATGTATGGTTCATGGGAAGAACACACATGCAATGACACTAGTGGATCCATGTGTGGTCTGTGAGAAGAACACACGTGCAATGACACTGGGTGTGGTTCATGATATGGTTGTGAGAAGAACACACATTTAATGACATTGGTGGATCCAAGTGTGGTCTTTGGGTAGAACACACATGCAATGACACTGGTGATATGTGGTCTGTGAGAAGAACACACATCCAATGACTCTAGCCGTGGTTCATGAAAAGAGCAGACATGCAATGACACTAGTGGATCCATGTGTGGTTCATGGGAAGAACACACATGCGATGACACTGGGTGGATCCATGTGTGGTTTGTGAGAAGAACACACATGCAATGACTCCGGTGGATCCATGTGTGGTTCATGGGAAGAACACACATGCAATGACTCTGGTGATATGTGGTTTGTGAGAAGAACACACATGCCATGACTCTAGCTGTGGTTAATGAGAAGAACAGACATGCAATGACACCGGTGGATCCATGTGTGGTTTGTGAGAAGAACACACATGCAATGACACTGGGTGTGGTTCATGATATGGTTTGTAAGAAGAACACACATGCAATGACTCTAGTTGTGGTTTGTGAAAAGAGCACGCATGCGATGACTCTAGCTGTGGTTTATGGGAAGAGCAGACATACAATGACACTGGTGGATCCATGTGTGGTTCATGGGAAGAACACACATGCAGCGACACCGGTGAATCCATGTGTGATCTGTGGGAAGAACACACATGCAATGATACTGGGTGTGGTTCATGATATGGTCTGTGAGAAGAACACACATGCAATGACACTGGTGGATTCATGTGTGGTCTGTGAGAAGAACACACATGCAATGACACTGGGTGTGGTTCATGATATGGTTTGTGAGAAGAACACACATGCAATGACACTGGTGGATCCATGTGTGGTTCATGGGAAGAACACACATGCAATGACTCTTGTGATATGTGGTTTGTGAAAAGAACAGACATGCAATGACTATAGCTGTGGTTAATGAGAAGAACAGACATGCAATGACACCGGTGGATCCATGTGTGGTTTGTGAGAAGAACACACATGCAATGACACTGGGTGTGGTTCATGATATGGTTTGTAAGAAGAACACACATGCAATGACTCTAGCTCTGGTTTGTGAAAAGAGCACGCATGTGATGACTCTAGCTGTGGTTCATGGGAAGAACAGACATGCAATGACACTGGTGGATCCATGTGTGGTTAATAGGAAGAGAAGACATGCAATGACACCGGTGGATCCATGTGTGGTTTGTGAGAAGAACACACATGCAATGACACTCGTGGATCCATGTGTGGTCTTTGGGAAGAACACACATGCAATGACACTGGTGATATGTGGTCTGTGAGAAGAACACACATCCAATGACTCTAGCTGTGGTTCATGAAAAGAGCAGACATGTAATGACACTGGTGGATCCATGTGTGGTTCATGGGAAGAACACACATGCAATGACACTGGTGGATCCATGTGTGGTCTATGGGAAGAGCAGACATGCAATTACACTGGTGGATCCATGTGTGGTTCATTGAAAGAACACACATGCGATGACACTGGGTGTATCCATGTGTGGTTTGTGAGAAGAACACACATGCAATGACTCCGGTGGATCCATGTGTGGTTCATGGGAAGAACACACATGCAATGACTCCGGTGATATGTGGTTTGTGAGAAGAACACACATGCAATGACTCTAGCTGTGGTTAATGAGAAGAGCAGACATGCAATGACACCGGTGGATCCATGTGTAGTTTGTGAGAAGAACACACATGCAATGACACTGGGTGTGGTTCATGATATGGTTTGTAAGAAGAACACACATGCAATGACTCTAGCTGTGGTTGGTGAAAAGAGCACGCATGCGATGACTCTAGCTATGGTTCATGGGAAGAGAAGACATACAATGACACTGGTGGATCCATGTGTGGTTCATGGGAAGAACACACATGCAACGACACCGGTGGATCCATGTGTGGTCTGTGGGAAGAACAGACATGCAATGACACTGGGTGTGGTTCATGATATGGTCTGTGAGAAGAACACACATGCAATGACACTGGTGGATCCATGTGTGGTATTTGGGAAGAACACACATGCAATGACACTAGCTGTGGTTAATGAAAAGAGCTGACATGCAATGACACCGGTGGATCCATGTGTGGTTCAAGGGAAGAACACACGTGCAATGATACTGGGTGTGGTTCATGATATGGTCTGTGAGAAGAACACACATGCAATGAGACTGGTGGATCCATGTGTGGTCTGTGAGAAGAGCATGCATGCAATGACACCTGTGGATCCATGTGTGGTTTGTGAGAAGAACACACATGCAACGACACTGGTGGATCCATGTGTGGTCTTTGGGAAGAACACACATGCAATGACACTGGTGATATGTGGTCTGTGAGAAGAACACACATCCAATGACTCTAGCTGTGGTTCATGAAAAGAGCAGACATGCAATGACACTGGTGGATCCATGTGTGGTTTGTGAGAAGAACACACATGCAATGACACTTGGTGTGGTTCATGATATGGTTTGTGAGAAGAACACACATGCGATGACACTGGTGGATCCATGTGTGGTCTTTGGGAAGAACACACATGCAATGACACTGGATCCACGTGTGGTCTGTGAGAAGAACACACATGCAATGACTCTGGGTGTGGTTCATGATATGGTTTGTGAGAAGAACACACATGTAATGACACTGGTGGATCCATGTGTGGTCTGTGAGAAGAACACACATGCAATGACACTGGGTGTGGTTCATGATATGGTTTGTGAGAAGAACACACATGCAATGACACTGGTGGATCCATGTGTGGTCTTTGGGAAGAACACACATGCAATGACACTGGATCCATGTGTGGTCTGTGAGAAGAACACACATCCAATGAATCTAGATGTGGTTCATGAAAAGAGCAGACATGTAATGACATGGTAGATCCATGTGTGGTTCATGGGAAGAACACACATGCAACGACACCGGTGGATCCATGTGTGATCTGTGAGAAGAACACACATGCAATGCCACTGGTGGATCTATGTGTGGTTCATGGTAAGAACACACATGCAATGACACTGGTGATATGTGGTCTGTGAGAAGAACACACATCCAATGACTGTAGTTGTGCTTCATGAAAAGAGCAGACATGCAATGAAACTGGTGGATCCATGTGTGGTTCATGGGAATAACACACATGCAATGACACTGGTGGATCCAAGTGTGGTTTGTGGGAAGAGTAGACATGCAATGACACTGGTGGATCCATGTATGGTTCATGGGAAGAACACACATGCAATGACACTAGTGGATCCATGTGTGGTCTGTGAGAAGAACACACGTGCAATGACACTGGGTGTGGTTCATGATATGGTTGTGAGAAGAACACACATTTAATGACATTGGTGGATCCAAGTGTGGTCTTTGGGTAGAACACACATGCAATGACACTGGTGATATGTGGTCTGTGAGAAGAACACACATCCAATGACTCTAGCCGTGGTTCATGAAAAGAGCAGACATGCAATGACACTAGTGGATCCATGTGTGGTTCATGGGAAGAACACACATGCGATGACACTGGGTGGATCCATGTGTGGTTTGTGAGAAGAACACACATGCAATGACTCCGGTGGATCCATGTGTGGTTCATGGGAAGAACACACATGCAATGACTCTGGTGATATGTGGTTTGTGAGAAGAACACACATGCCATGACTCTAGCTGTGGTTAATGAGAAGAACAGACATGCAATGACACCGGTGGATCCATGTGTGGTTTGTGAGAAGAACACACATGCAATGACACTGGGTGTGGTTCATGATATGGTTTGTAAGAAGAACACACATGCAATGACTCTAGTTGTGGTTTGTGAAAAGAGCACGCATGCGATGACTCTAGCTGTGGTTTATGGGAAGAGCAGACATACAATGACACTGGTGGATCCATGTGTGGTTCATGGGAAGAACACACATGCAGCGACACCGGTGAATCCATGTGTGATCTGTGGGAAGAACACACATGCAATGATACTGGGTGTGGTTCATGATATGGTCTGTGAGAAGAACACACATGCAATGACACTGGTGGATTCATGTGTGGTCTGTGAGAAGAACACACATGCAATGACACTGGGTGTGGTTCATGATATGGTTTGTGAGAAGAACACACATGCAATGACACTGGTGGATCCATGTGTGGTTCATGGGAAGAACACACATGCAATGACTCTTGTGATATGTGGTTTGTGAAAAGAACAGACATGCAATGACTATAGCTGTGGTTAATGAGAAGAACAGACATGCAATGACACCGGTGGATCCATGTGTGGTTTGTGAGAAGAACACACATGCAATGACACTGGGTGTGGTTCATGATATGGTTTGTAAGAAGAACACACATGCAATGACTCTAGCTCTGGTTTGTGAAAAGAGCACGCATGTGATGACTCTAGCTGTGGTTCATGGGAAGAACAGACATGCAATGACACTGGTGGATCCATGTGTGGTTAATAGGAAGAGAAGACATGCAATGACACCGGTGGATCCATGTGTGGTTTGTGAGAAGAACACACATGCAATGACACTCGTGGATCCATGTGTGGTCTTTGGGAAGAACACACATGCAATGACACTGGTGATATGTGGTCTGTGAGAAGAACACACATCCAATGACTCTAGCTGTGGTTCATGAAAAGAGCAGACATGTAATGACACTGGTGGATCCATGTGTGGTTCATGGGATGAACACACATGCAATGACACTGGTGGATCCATGTGTGGTCTATGGGAAGAGCAGACATGCAATTACACTGGTGGATCCATGTGTGGTTCATTGAAAGAACACACATGCGATGACACTGGGTGTATCCATGTGTGGTTTGTGAGAAGAACACACATGCAATGACTCCGGTGGATCCATGTGTGGTTCATGGGAAGAACACACATGCAATGACTCCGGTGATATGTGGTTTGTGAGAAGAACACACATGCAATGACTCTAGCTGTGGTTAATGAGAAGAGCAGACATGCAATGACACCGGTGGATCCATGTGTAGTTTGTGAGAAGAACACACATGCAATGACACTGGGTGTGGTTCATGATATGGTTTGTAAGAAGAACACACATGCAATGACTCTAGCTGTGGTTGGTGAAAAGAGCACGCATGCGATGACTCTAGCTATGGTTCATGGGAAGAGAAGACATACAATGACACTGGTGGATCCATGTGTGGTTCATGGGAAGAACACACATGCAACGACACCGGTGGATCCATGTGTGGTCTGTGGGAAGAACAGACATGCAATGACACTGGGTGTGGTTCATGATATGGTCTGTGAGAAGAACACACATGCAATGACACTGGTGGATCCATGTGTGGTATTTGGGAAGAACACACATGCAATGACACTAGCTGTGGTTAATGAAAAGAGCTGACATGCAATGACACCGGTGGATCCATGTGTGGTTCAAGGGAAGAACACACGTGCAATGATACTGGGTGTGGTTCATGATATGGTCTGTGAGAAGAACACACATGCAATGAGACTGGTGGATCCATGTGTGGTCTGTGAGAAGAGCATGCATGCAATGACACCTGTGGATCCATGTGTGGTTTGTGAGAAGAACACACATGCAACGACACTGGTGGATCCATGTGTGGTCTTTGGGAAGAACACACATGCAATGACACTGGTGATATGTGGTCTGTGAGAAGAACACACATCCAATGACTCTAGCTGTGGTTCATGAAAAGAGCAGACATGCAATGACACTAGTGGATCCATGTGTGGTTTATGGGAAGAACACACATGCGATGACACTGGTGGATCCATGTGTGGTCTATGGGAAGAGCATACATGCAATGACACTGGTGGATCCATGTGTGGTTCATGGGAAGAACACACATGCAATGACACTGGTGGATCCATGTGTGGTCTGTGAGAAGAACACACATGCAATGACACTGGGTTTGGTTCATGATATGGTTTATGAGAAGAACACACATGCAATGACACTGGTGGATCCATGTGTGGTATTTGGGAAGAACACACATGCAATGACACTGGTGATATGTGGTCTGTGAGAAGAACACACATCCAATGATTGTAGCTGTGATTCCTGAAAAGAGCATACATGCAATGACACTGGTGGATCCATGTGTGGTTCATGGGAAGAACACACATGCGATGACACTGGGTGGATCCATGTGCGGTTCATGAGCAGAGAAGACATGCAATGACACCGGTGGATCCATGTGTGGTTCAGGGGAAGAACACACATGAAATGACTCTGGTGATGGTTTGTGAAAAGAACAGACATGCAATGACTCTAGCTATGGTTAATGAGAAGATTAGACATGCAATGACACCGGTGGATCCATGTGTGGTTTGTGATAAGAACACACATGCAATGACACTTGGTGTGGTTCATGATATGGTTTGTGAGAAGAACACACATGGGATGACACTGGTGGATCCATGTGTGGTCTTTGGGAAGAACACACATGCAATGACACTGGATCCATGTGTGGTCTGTGAGAAGAACACACATGCAATGACACTGGGTGTGGTTTATGATATGGTTTATGAGAAGAACACACATGCAATGACACTGGTGGATCCATGTGTGGTTTTTGGGAAGAACACACATGCAATGACACTAGTGATATGTGGTCTGTGAGAAGAACACACATCCAATGACTGTAGCTGTGATTCCTGAAAAGAGCAGACATGCAATGACACTGGTGGATCCATGTGTGGTTCATGGGAAGAAGACACATGCGATGACACTGGGTGGATCCATGTGTGGTTCATGAGAAGAGCAGACATGCAATGACACCGGTGGATCCATGTGTGGTTCAGGGGAAGAACACACATGAAATGACTCTGGTGATGGTTTGTGAAAAGAATAGACATGCAATGACTCTAGCTGTGGTTAATGAGAAGAGCAGACATGCAATGACACCGGTGGATCCATGTGTGGTTTGTGAGAAGAACACACATGCAATGACACTTGGTGTGGTTCATGATATGGTTTGTGAGAAGAACACACATGCGATGACACTGGTGGATCCATGTGTGGTCTTTGGGAAGAACACACATGCAATGACACTGGATCCATGTGTGGTCTGTGAGAAGAACACACATGCAATGACTCTGGGTGTGGTTCATGATATGGTTTGTGAGAAGAACACACATGTAATGACACTAGATGCTGAGCGCTGGAGGCGTGCCGGTCCCTCCTGTCCCTCTATGTGTGGAGCGCCGGATGGCCATCACGAACCACTACTACCTCGAGCTCATGCTAGAGCAGCGAAGGAATCCCAACTGGCATCCCGACTATTTCCCGACTTGGGAAGCCTTCTTCATCAATCAGCGTGAGAGGGCGCTCACCAGGCACGAGGAGGATGGCCCACCTCCTTCGAACTTCAACGAGGCCGGTCGTCGGTTGTGGTGGCGCGGCCGGACTCTCCAGAGTGTCATGGCCTACAACACGACCGGCAATAACCCCTGCCCGCGGTACCCTCAAATCCAGCCCACGCATGCCCAACCTTCAAGGTTCGACTACAGCGACCCTGACGACGACAGTGATGACGGCACCGGCGACTACGACGACTACAGTGGCTCGCATTACAGGGCTAGGCAGGAGCATGACTGAATCACTCCAGCATTAGGCATGTTTCTTAATTTTTAGTTGTGCTATGTATCTTAATTTTCAGTTGTGCTATGTATCCTTAGTGTTTGTGGGTCCCTTCTCTTGTGATGGTTCCTTCTCTTTGGGTGATCACCTCTAGTGGCTCAGAACCCGGTCGTCAACGTCTAGTTTGATTGAGCAAGATGTATTACATGAAAGGGGACCTTTATGTCTCAAATAAAAGGTTTAATACATTACATAGATTTATGTCTCAAATAAAAGGTTTAATACATTATTACACATCACCAACATCTAGTGTTGTGGTTTTCTTTTGCACCGTAGCCATGGAGAATCTTCATCATTTAACAGGATGCTTGGGTCAGTTTTCACTTTGAAGGGCGGAATTTCATGAAACTTATTGTAATCTTCTGACATGTCTGTCTTGTCATCCACTCCCACGATGTTTCTTTTCCCTGAAAGAACTATGTGGCGCTTTGGCTCATCATATTCTATATTCTTTTGCTTATCTTTCCTTTTTCGGTTTGGTAGACATGTCCTTCACATAGAAAACCTGAGCCACATCGTTGGCTAGGACGAATGGTTCATCCATGCACGCAAGATTGTTGAGATCCACTGTTGTCATGCCGTACTTTTGGTCTACATGTACCCCGCCTCTTGTCAGCTTGACCCATTTGCACCGAAACAAAGGGACCTTAGAAGTAGGTCCATAGTCAAGTTCCCATATCTCCTCTATGTACCCATAATATGTGTCCTTCTGCCCATTGTCATCTGTTGCATCAAAGCGGACACCATTGTTTTGGTTGGTGCTCTTTTTATCTTGGGCGATCGTGTAAAATGTATTCCCATTTATCTCGTACCCTTGGAAAGTACATATAGTCGAAGAAGGTAACCTGGCCAACGAGTACAACTCATCTCCAACAGTGGTGTTATTCATGAGATGTGTCTGCAACCAATTGCCAAAATTCTTCTCGTGTTCCCCTTTAATCAAGGTTTCAGGCTTCCCCGGGTTTTCGGAGCGTAGAATATTCTTGTGTTTCTCGATATACAGAGCCACCACGGTGGAATTGTGTAGAACTGTGTAGTGTGCTTGAGTGAAAGAATGCCCGTCCCTACATACCATTGATTTCCTTCCTAGTGTGCCTTTTCCAGTCATCCTCCCCTCATACCGAGATTCAGGAACACCAATCGGCTTAAGGTTAGGAAGA
Organism: Avena sativa; assembly: GCA_916181665.1. Classification (NCBI taxonomy): domain Eukaryota; kingdom Viridiplantae; phylum Streptophyta; class Magnoliopsida; order Poales; family Poaceae; genus Avena; species Avena sativa. Next base: position 447,082,261 of record OV702295.1, on the reverse strand, counting down.
AAGTCAACACAAAACTCAATGACCTCCTCTGTTCCATAGCCCTTGGAGATGCTTCCTTCTAGCCTAGCACGGTTATGAACATATTTCTTTAAGACTCCCATGAACCTCTCGAAGGGGAACATATTGTGTAGAAACACAGGACCGAGAATTCTAATCTCTTCGACTAGGTGAACTAGGAGGTGCGTCATAATATTGAAGAAGGATGGTGGGAAAAACAACTCGAAGTTGACCAGACATTGGACCACATCAATCTGTAACCCTGATAGACTTTCTCGATCGATTACCTTCTGAGAAATTGCATTGAGGAATGCACATACCTTCACAATGGCTAGTCAAACATTTTCTGGTAGAATTCCCCTCAATGCAACCAGAAGCAATTGCGTCATAAGCACATGGCAGTCATGAGACTTTAGGTTTTCAAATTTTTCTCTTTCATATTTACTATTCCCTTTATATTTGATGAGAAGCCAGACGGGACCTTGATACTGAAAAGGACTTCAAAAAAGATTTCCTTCTCTTCTTTGGTAAGAGCGTAGCTGGCAAGCCCTTGAAACTGCCCTGGATGCTTGCCGTCTCGTCCTTTATGATGTTGCTGGTCCTCCCATGCTGCCGGGGTATCTTTTGACTTCCCATACAAGCCCAGGAAGCCTAGAATATTCACGCAAAGATTCTTTGTCAGGTGCATCACGTCGATTGCAGAGCGGACCTCTTGCACTTTCCAATAGGGTAGCTCCCAAAATATAGATTTCTTCTTCCACATGGGTGCGTGTCCGGTAATGGGGTCTTTCGGAATAGGTTGTCCTCTAGAACCCTTTCCAAAGATTACATCCAAATCCTTGACCATACCAAATACATCAGCACCACTACGGGGGACAGGCTTCGTCTGGGTTTCTGCCTTGCCATTGAAATGCTTGCCTTTCTTCTTTGAGGGATGACTGGGCGGAAGAAAACGACGATTGTATGGGTACACATTCTTTCTACATTTATCCAGATATATACTTTCAGTCTCATCTAAACAGTGTGTGCATGCATTGTATCCTTTGTTCGTCTGTCCTGAAATGTTACTAAGAGCAGGCCAATCATTGATGGTTACGAACAGCAACACTTGTAGGTCAAATTCCTGCTATTTGTGCTTATCCCACACACGTACACCTGGTTTGGCCCACAACTGTAGAAGTTCATCAACTAATGGCCTTAGGTACACATCAATGTCGTTGCCGGGTTGCTTCGGGCCTTGGATGAGCACTGGCATCATAATGAACTTCCGCTTCATGCACAACCAAGGAGGAAGGTTGTAGATACATAGAGTCACGGGCCAGGTGCTGTGACTGCAGTTCTGCTCACCAAACCATAAGTTCCTTGCATCACCAGCAAAGTCCAGGAAGTCTCTCTCGATTTTTCTCCACTACCGACCATCAGCAGGGTGCCTCAACATCCCGTCTTTCTTACGGTCTTCTATGTGCCATCGCAACAACTTGGCATGCTCTTTATTTCTGAACAAACGTTTCAACCGTGGTATTATAGGAGCATACCACATCACCTTGGCAGGAACCCTCTTCATGGGTGGCTCGCCCTCAACATCACCAGGGTCATCTTTTCTGATCTTATACCGCAATGCAGTGCATACCGGGCATTTATCCATATTCTCGTACTTCTCACCGCAGTAAAGGATGAAGTCATTAGGGCATGCATGTATCTTCTGCACGTCTAATCCTAGAGGGCAGACAAGTTTCTTTGCTTCATACGTACTGGAGGGCAATTGGTTATTTCTTGGAAGCAGCTTCTTCATTATTACCAGCAACTTTTCAAATCCCGAGTCAGTCATACCGGTCTCTGCCTTCCACTTCAACAATTCCAGTGTGCTACCCAGCTTCTTCTGGCCATCTTCACAAGTTGGATACAACAATGTGTTGTGGTCCTATAACATCTGCTCGAACTACAACCTCTCCTTTTCTGTGTCACAGTCTCGCCTTGCATCACTAATGACCCGACCAAAATCATCAACGGGCTCATCTGGTTACCGTTATTCACCCCTTCTTCTTCATTATCTTCAACTGCGGTATCATCGTATTCAGGGAACATAGATCAGTAGTTGTCATCATCGTTCTCTTCTTCATCGCCGTCTTCCATCATAACCCCTCTTTCTCCGTGCTTGGTCCAAACATTATAGACGGACATGAAACCAGACCGAAGCAGGTGGCTCTGAATGACTCTTGAGGAAGTATGAGCCTGCTCATTCCGACATTCAACACATGGACAACACATAAAACCATCCCGCCGCTTGTTCGCCTCGGCCACAAGGCGAAAAGAACGCACGCCTTCTCTGTAAGCGTCAGAGCGTCGGTCACCGTACATCCATGGGTGGCTCATCTGCATCATACAACCATGCATATATATCAAACGCAATCACGATGCTTAAATTAGTACCGCGCGGTCAAAACGAGAAAATAGTTGCTAACCTTAGGACACCTCAAAACAAAGAGGAGAAACCTTAAGTGTCGCTCTGGCACCTCATATCATATTTTGTCTTGTGTGAACTCAAGTGGCATCGCTCTAACAGGCATTTCACCGAACACCTCTAGTGCATATGAAGAAAAAAAGTTAGCACAAACTTATACCCACCTCTCGCATAGGAAAAAAACAGGAGAGAGTGGAGGGCTGGGTGCATATATATAGGGCCAGGCCATTAGTCCCGGTTTGAGATACAAACCGGGACTAAAGGTTCTGCCACGAGAACGCGCGCCGGCCCAGACCCATTTGTCCCAGTTTGTATCTCAAACCGGGACTAATGGTTCCTTACGGACCGGGACAAAGTGCCTTAGCCTCCTTGGGCCATCTGGTTCGGACCATTAGTCCCGGCCCCAGCCACGGCCGGGACTAGTGGCCCGAACCAAAGGCCCATTTTCTACTAGTGATGGGAAGAACACACATGCAATGACATAGGTGATATGTGGTCTGTGAGAAGAACACACATGCAATGACTCTAGCTGTGGTTAATGAAAAGAGCTGACATGCAATGACACCGGTGGATCCATTTGTGGTTCAAGGGAAGAACACACAGGCAATGACACTGGGTGTGGTTCATGATATGGTCTGTGAGAAGAACACACATGCAATAACACTGGTGGATCCATGTGTGGTCTATGAGAAGAACAGACATGCAATGACACTGGGTGTGGTTCATGATATGGTTTGTGAGAAGAACACACATGCAATGACACTAGTGGATCCATGTGTGGTCTTTGGGAAGAACACACATGCAATGACACTGGTGATATGTGGTCTGTGAGAAGAACACACATCCAATGACTCTAGCCGTGGTTCATGAAAAGAGCAGACATGCAATGACACCGGTGGATCCATGTGTGGTTCATGGGAAGAACACACATGCGATGACACTGTTGGATCCATGTGTGGTTCATGGGAAGAACACACATGCAATGACACATGTGATATGTGGTCTGTGAGAAGAACACACATGCAATGACTCTAGCTGTGGTTAATGAAAAGAGCTGACATGCAATGACACCGGTGGATCCATGTGTGGTTCAAGGGAAGAACACACATGCAATGACACTGGGTGTGGTTCATGATATGGTCTGTGAGAAGAACACACATGCAATGACACTGGTGGATCCATGTGTGGTCTATGAGAAGAGCAGACATGCAATGACACCGGTGGATCCATGTGTGGTTTGTGAGAAGAACACACATGCAATGACACTGGTAGATCCATGTGTGGTCTTTTAGAAGAACACACATGCAATGACACTAGTGATATGTGGTCTCTGAGAATAACACACATCCAATGACTCTAGCTGTGGTTCATGAAAAGAGCAGACATGCAATGACACTGGTGGATCCATGTGTGGTTCATGGGAAGAACACACATGCGATGACACTGGTGGATCCATGTGTGGTCTGTGGGAAGAGCAGACATGCAATGACACTGGTGGATCCATGTGTGGTTCATGGGAAGAACACACATGCAATGCCACTAGTGGATCCATGTGTGGTCTGCGAGAAGAACACACATGCAATGAAACTGGGTGTGGATCATGATATGGTTTGTGAGAAGAAGAGACATGTAATGGCACTGGTGGATCCATGTGTGGTCTTTGGGAAGAACACACATTGAATGACACTGGTGATATGTGGTCTGTGAGAAGAACACACATCCAATGACTCTAGCTGTGGTTCATGAAAAGAGCAGACATGCAATGACACTGGTGGATCCATGTGTGGTTCATGGGAAGAACACACATGCGATTACACTGGATGGATCCATGTGTGGTTTGTGAGAAGAACACACATGCAATGACACCAGTGGATCCATGTGTGGTTCATGGGAAGAACACACATGCAATGACTCTGGTGATATGTGGTTTGTGAAAAGAACAGACATGCAATGACTCTAGCTGTGGTTAATGAGAAGAGCAGACATGCAATGACACCGGTGGATCCATCTGTGGTTTGTGAGAAGAACACACATGCAATGACACTTGGTGTGGTTCATGATATGGTTTGTGAGAAGAACACACATGCAATGACACTGGTGGATCCAATTGTGGTCTTTGGGAATAACACACATGCAATGACACTGGATCCATGTGTGGTCTGTGAGAAGAACACACATGCAATGACACTGCGCGTGGTTCATGATATGGTTTGTGAGAAGAACACACATGCAATGACACTGGTGGATCCATGTGTGGTCTGTGAGAAGAACACCCATGCAATGACACTGGTGTGGTTCATGATAAGGTTTGTGAGAAGAACACACATGCAATGACACTGGTGGATCCATGTGTGGTCTTTGGGAAGAACACACATGCAATGACACTGGATCCATATGTGGTCCGTGAGAAGAACACACATCCAATGACTCTAGCTATGGTTCATGAAAAGAGCAGACATATAATGACACTGGTGGATCCATGTGTGGTTCATGGGAAGAACACACATGCAATGACACTGGTGGATCCATGTGTGGTCTGTGGGAAGAGCGGACATGCAATGACACTAGTGGATCCATGTGTGGTCTGTGAGAAGAACAGACATGCAATGACACTGGGTGTGGTTCATGATATGGTTTATGAGAACACACATGCAATGACACTAGTGGATCCATGTCTGGTCTTTGGGAAGAACACACATGCAATGACACTGGTGATATGTGGTCTGTGAGAAGAACACACATCCAATGACTCTAGCCGTGGTTCATGAAAAGAGCAGACATGCAATGACACCGGTGGATCCATGTGTGATTCATGGGAAGAACACACATGCGATGACACTGGTGGATCCATGTGTGGTTCATGGGAAGAACACACATGCAATGACACAGGTGATATGTGGCCTGTGTGAAGAACACACATGCAATGACTCTAGCTCTGGTTAATGAAAAGAGCTGACATGCAATGACACCGGTGGATCCATGTGTGGTTCAAGGGAAGAACACACATGTAATGACACTGGGTGTGGTTCATGATATGGTCTGTGAGAAGAACACACATGCAATGACACTGGTGGATCCATGTGTGGTCTATGAGAAGAGCAGACATGCAATGACACCGGTGGATCCATGTGTGGTTTGTGAGAAGAACACACATGCAATGACACTGGTAGATCCATGTGTGGTCTTTTAGAAGAACACACATGCAATGACAGTGGTGATATCTGGCCTGTGAGAAGAACACACATCCAATGACTCTAGTTGTGGTTCATGAAAAGAGCAGACATGCAATGACACTGGTGGATCCATGTGTGGTTCATGGGAAGAACACACATGCGATGACACTGGTGGATCCATGTGTGGTCTGTGGGAAGAGCAGAGATGCAATGACACTGGTGGATCCATGTGTGGTACATGGGAACAACACACATGCAATGCCACTAGTGGATCCATGTGTGGTCCGTGAGAAGAACACACATGCAATGACACTGGGTGTGGATCATGATTTGTTTTGTGAGAAGAAGACACATGCAATGGCACTGGTAGATCCATGTGTGGTCTTTGGGAAGAACACACATTGAATGACACTGGTGATATGTGGTCTGTGAGAAGAACACACATCCAATGACTCTAGCTGTGGTTCATGAAAAGAGCAGACATGCAATGACACTGGTGGATCCATGTGTGGTTCATGGGAAGAACACACATGCGATGACACTGGGTGGATCCATGTGTGGTTTGTGAGAAGAACACACATGCAATGACACCGGTGGATCCATGTGTGGTTCATGGGAAGAACACACATGCAATGACTCTGGTGATATGTGGTTTGTGAAAAGAACAGACATGCAATGACTCTAGCTGTGGTTAATGAGAAGAGCAGACATGCAATGACACCAGTGGATCCATCTGTGGTTTGTGAGAAGAACACACATGCAATGACACTTGGTGTGGTTCATGATATGGTTTGTGAGAAGAACACACATGCAATGACACTGGTGGATCCATTTGTGGTCTTTGGGAAGAACACACATGCAATGACACTGGATCCATGTGTGGTCTGTGAGAAGAACACACATGCAATGACACTACGTGTGGTTCATGATATGGTTTGTGACAAGAACACACATGCAATGACACTGGTGGATCCATGTGCGGTCTGTGAGAAGAACACCCATGCAATGACACTGGGTGTGGTTCATGATAAGGTTTGTGAGAAGAACACACATGCAATGACACTGGTGGATCCATGTGTGCTCTTTGGGAAGAACACACATGCAATGACACTGGATCCATGTGTGGTCTGTGAGAAGAACACACATGCAATGACACTGCGTGTGGTTCATGATATGGTTTGTGAGAAGAACACACATGCAATGACACTGGTGGATCCATGTGTGGTCTTTGGGAAGAACACACATGCAATGACACTGGATCCATATGTGGTCCGTGAGAAGAACACACATCCAATGACTCTAGCTATGGTTCATGAAAAGAGCAGACATATAATGACACTGGTGGATCCATGTGTGGTTCATGGGAAGAACACACATGCAATGACACTGGTGGATCCATGTGTGGTCTGTGGGAAGAGCGGACATGCAATGACACTAGTGGATCCATGTGTGGTCTGTGAGAAGAACAGACATGCAATGACACTGGGTGTGGTTCATGATATGGTTTATGAGAACACACATGCAATGACACTAGTGGATCCATGTCTGGTCTTTGGGAAGAACACACATGCAATGACACTGGTGATATGTGGTCTGTGACAAGAACACACATCCAATGACTCTAGCCGTGGTTCATGAAAAGAGCAGACATGCAATGACACCGGTGGATCCATGTGTGATTCATGGGAAGAACACACATGCGATGACACTGGTGGATCCATGTGTGGTTCATGGGAAGAACACACATGCAATGACACAGGTGATATGTGGCCTGTGAGAAGAACACACATGCAATGACTCTAACTCTGGTTAATGAAAAGAGCTGACATGCAATGACACCGGTGGATCCATGTGTGGTTCAAGGGAAGAACACACATGTAATGACACTGGGTGTGGTTCATGATATGGTCTGTGAGAAGAACACACATGCAATGACACTGGTGGATCCATGTGTGGTCTATGATAAGAGCAGACATGCAATGACACCGGTGGATCCATGTGTGGTTTGTGAGAAGAACACACATGCAATGACACTGGTAGATCCATGTGTGGTCTTTTAGAAGAACACACATGCAATGACAGTGGTGATATCTGGCCTGTGAGAAGAACACACATCCAATGACTCTAGCTGTGGTTCATGAAAAGAGCAGACATGCAATGACACTGGTGGATCCATGTGTGGTTCATGGGAAGAACACACATGCGATGACACTGGTGGATCCATGTGTGGTCTGTGGGAAGAGCAGAGATGCAATGACACTGGTGGATCCATGTGTGGTACATGGGAACAACACACATGCAATGCCACTAGTGGATCCATGTGTGGTCCGTGAGAAGAACACACATGCAATGACACTGGGTGTGGATCATGATTTGTTTTGTGAGAAGAAGACACATGCAATGGCACTGGTAGATCCATGTGTGGTCTTTGGGAAGAACACACATTGAATGACACTGGTGATATGTGGTCTGTGAGAAGAACACACATCCAATGACTCTAGCTGTGGTTCATGAAAAGAGCAGACATGCAATGACACTGGTGGATCCATGTGTGGTTCATGGGAAGAACACACATGCGATGACACTGGGTGGATCCATGTGTGGTTTGTGAGAAGAACACACATGCAATGACACCGGTGGATCCATGTGTGGTTCATGGGAAGAACACACATGCAATGACTCTGGTGATATGTGGTTTGTGAAAAGAACAAACATGCAATGACTCTAGCTGTGGTTAATGAGAAGAGCAGACATGCAATGACACCAGTGGATCCATCTGTGGTTTGTGAGAAGAACACACATGCAATGACACTTGGTGTGGTTCATGATATGGTTTGTGAGAAGAACACACATGCAATGACACTGGTGGATCCATTTGTGGTCTTTGGGAAGAACACACATGCAATGACACTGGATCCATGTGTGGTCTGTGAGAAGAACACACATGCAATGACACTGCGTGTGGTTCATGATATGGTTTGTGACAAGAACACACATGCAATGACACTGGTGGATCCATGTGCGGTCTGTGAGAAGAACACCCATGCAATGACACTGGGTGTGGTTCATGATAAGGTTTGTGAGAAGAACACACATGCAATGACACTGGTGGATCCATGTGTGCTCTTTGGGAAGAACACACATGCAATGACACTGGATCCATGTGTGGTCCGTGAGAAGAACACACATCCAATGACTCTAGCTATGGTTCATGAAAAGAGCAGACATGCAATGACACTGGTGGATCCATGTATGGTTTATGGGAAGAACACACATGCGATGAAACTGGGTGGATCCATGTGTGGTTTGTGACAAGAACATACATGCAATGACTCTAGCTGTGGTTAATGAAAAGAGCTGACATGCAATGACACCGGAGGATCCATGTGAGGTTAAAGGGGAGAAGACACATGCAATGACACTGGGTGTGGTTCATGATATGGTCTGTGAGAAGAACACACATGCAATGACACTGGTGGATCCATGTGTGGTCTGTGAGAAGAGCAGACATGCAATGACACCGGTGGATCCATGTGTGGTATGTGAGAAGAACACACATGCAATGACACTGGTGGATCCATGTGTGGTCTTTGGTAAGAAAACACATGCAATGACACTGGTGATATGTGGTCTGTGAGAAGAACACACATCCAATGACTCTAGCTGTGGTTCATGAAAAGAGCAGACATGCAATGACACTGGTGGATCCATGTGTGGTTCATGGGAAGAACACACATGCGATGACACTGGGTGGATCCATGTGTGGTCTGTGGGAAGAGCAGACATGCAATGACACCGGTGGATCCATGTGTGGTTCATGAAGAGAGCACACATGCAATGACACTGGTGGATCCATGTGTGGTCTGTGAGAAGAACACACATGCAATGACACTGGGTGTGGTTCATGATATGGTCTGTGAGAAGAACACACATGCAATGACACTGGTGGATCCATGTGTGGTCTTTGGTAAGAACACACATGCAATGACACTGGTGATATGTGGTCTGTGAGAAGAACAGACATCCAATGACTCTAGCTATGGTTCATGAAAAGAGCAGACATGCAATGACATTGGTGGATCCATGTGTGGTTCATGGGAAGAACACACATGCGATGACACTGGGTGGATCCATGTGTGGTTTGTGAGAAGAACACACATGCAATGACACCGGTGGATCCATATGTGGTTCATGGGAAGAACACACATGAAATGACTCTGGTGATATGTGGTTGTGAAACGAACAGACATGCAATGACTCTAGCTGTGGTTAATTTGAAGAGCAGACATTCAATGACACCGGTGGATCAATGTGTGGTTTGTGAGAAGAACACACGTGCAATGACACTAGTGGATCCATGTGTGGTCTTTGGGAAGAACACACATGCAATGACACTGGATCCATGTCTGGTCTGTGAGAAGAACACACATGCAATGACACTGCGTGTGGTTCATGATATGGTTTCTGAGAAGAACACACATGCAATAACACTGGTGGATCCATGTGTGGTCTGTGAGAAGTACACACATGCAATGACACTGGGTGTGGTTCATGATATGGTTTGTGAGAAGAACACACATGCAATGACACTGGTGGATCCATGTGTGGTCTTTGGAAAGAACACACATGCAATGACACTGGATCCATGTGTGGTTTGTGAGAAGAACACACATCCAATGAGTCTACCTGTGGTTCATGAAGAGAGCATACATGCAATCACACTGGTGGATCCATGTGTGGTTCATGGGAAGAACACACATGCGATGACACTGGGTGGATCCATGTGTGGTTCATGAGAAGAACACACATGCAATGACTCCGGTGGATCCATGTGTGGTTCATGGGAAGAACACACATGCAATGACTCTGGTGATATGTGGTTTGTGAGAAGAACACACATGCAATGACTCTAGCTGTGGTTAATGAGAAGAGCAGACATGCAATGAAACCGGTGGATCCATGTGTGGGTTGTGAGAAGAACACACATACAATGACACTGGGTGTGATTCATGATATGGTTTGTAAGAAGAACACACATGCAATGACTCTAGCTGTGCTTTGTGAAAAGAGGACACATGCGATGACTCTAGCTGTGGTTCATGGGAAGAGTAGACATACAATGACACTGGTGGATCCATCTGTGGTTCGTGGGAAGAACACACATGCAACGACACCGATGGATCCATGTGTGGTCTGTGGGAAGAACACACATGCAATGACACTGGTGGATCCATGTGTGGTTCATGGGAAGAACACACATGCAATGACACAGGTGATATGTGGTCTATGACAAGAATACACATGCAATGACTCTAGCTGTGGTTCATGATATGGTCTGTGAGAAGAACACACATGCAATGACACTGGTTGATCCATGTGTGGTCTGTGAGAAGAGCAGACATGCAATGACACCGGTGGATCCATGTGTGGTTTGTGAGAAGAACACACATGCAATGACACTGGTGGATCCATGTGTGGTCTTTGGGAAAAACACACACGCAATGACACTGGTGATATGTGGTCTGTGAAAAGAACACACATCCAATGACTCTAGCTATGGTTCATGAAAAGAGCAGACATGCAATGACACTGGTGGATTCATGTGTGGTTCATGGGAAGAACACACACGCAATGACACTAGTGTATCCATGTGTGGTCTGTGGGAAGAGCGGACATGCAATGATACTGGTGGATCCATGTGTGGTTCATGGGAAGAACACACATGCAATGACACTGGTGGATCCATGTGTGGTCTGTGAGAAGAACACACATGCAATGACGCTGGGTGTGGTTCATGATATGGTTTGTGAGAAGAACACACATGCAATGACACTGGTGGATCCATGTGTGGTCTTTGGGAAGAACACCCATGCAATGACACTGGTGATATGTGGTCTGTGAGAAGAACACACATCCAATAACTCTAGCTGTGGTTCATGAAAAGAGCTGACATGCAATGACACCGGTGGATCCATGTGTGGTTCAAGGGAAGAACACACATGCAATGACACTGGGTGTGGTTCATGATATGGTCTGTGAGAAGAACACACATGCAATGACACTGGTGGATCCATGTGTGGTCTGTGAGAAGAACACACATGCAATGACATTGGGTGTGGTTCATGATATGGTTTGTGAGAAGAACAGACATACAATGACACTGGTGGATCCATGTGTGGTCTTTGGGAAGAACACACATGCAATGACACTGGTGATATGTGGTCTGTGAGAAGAACACACATCCAATGACTCTAGTTGTGGTTCATGAAAAGAGCATATATGCAATGACACTGGTGGATACATGTGTGGTTCATGGGAAGAACACACATGCGATGACACTGGGTGGATCCATGTGTGGTTCATGAGAAGAGAAGACATGCAATGACACCGGTGGATCCATGTGTGGTTCAGGGGAAGAACACACATGCAATGACTCTGGTGATATGTGGTTGTGAAAAGAACAGACATGCAATGACTCTAGCTGTGGTTAATTTGAAGAGCAGACATTCAATGACACCGGTGGATCAATGTGTGGTTTGTGAGAAGAACACACATGCAATGACACTGGGTGTGGTTCATGATATGGTCTGTGAGAAGAACACACATGCAATGACACTGGTGGATTCATGTGTGGTATGTGAGAAGAACATACATGCAATGACACTGGTGTGGTTTATGATATGATTTGTGAGATGAACACACATGCAATGACACTGGTGGATCCATGTGTGGTCTTTGGGAAGAACACACATGCAATGACACTGGTGATATGTGGTCTGTGAGAAGAACAGACATCCAATGACTCTAGCTATGGTTCATGAAAAGAGAAGACATGCAATGACACTGGTGGATCCATGTGTGGTTCATGGGAAGAACACACATGCGATGACACTGGGTGGATCCATGTGTGGTTTGTGAGAAGAACACACATGCAATGACACCGGTGGATCCATGTGTGGTTCATGGGAAGAACACACATGAAATGACTCTGGTGATATGTGGTTGTGAAAAGAACAGATATGCAATGACTCTAGCTGTGGTTAATTTGAAGAGCAAACATTCAATGACACCAGTGGATCAATGTGTGGTTTGTGAGAAGAACACACGTGCAATGACACTGGTGGATCCATGTGTGGTCTTTGGGAAGAACACACATGCAATGACACTGGATCCATGTCTGGTCTGTGAGAAGAACACACATGCAATGACACTGCGTGTGGTTCATGATATGGTTTTTGAGAAGAACACACATGCAATAACACTGGTGGATCCATGTGTGGTCTGTGAGAAGTACACACATGCAATGACACTGGGTGTGGTTCATGATATGGTTTGTGAGAAGAACACACATGCAATGACACTGGTGGATCCATGTGTGGTCTTTGGAAAGAATACACATGCAATGACACTGGATCCATGTGTGGTTTGTAAGAAGAACACACATCCAATGAGTCTACCTGTGGTTCATGAAGAGAGCAGACATGCAATGACACTGGTGGATCCATGTGTGCTTCATGGAAGAACACACATGCGATGACACTGGGTGGATCCATGTGTGGTTCATGAGAAGAACACACATGCAATGACTCCGGTGGATCCATGTGTGGTTCATGGGAAGAACACACATGCAATGACTCTGGTGATATGTGGTTTGTGAGAAGAACACACATGCAATGACTCTAGCTGTGGTTAATGAGAAGAGCAGACATGCAATGACACCGGTGGATCCATGTGTGGGTTGTGAGAAGAACACACATACAATGACACTGGGTGTGATTCATGATATGGTTTGTAAGAAGAACACACATGCAATGACTCTAGCTGTGCTTTGTGAAAAGAGCACACATGCGATGACTCTAGCTGTGGTTCATGGGAAGAGTAGACATTCAATGACACTGGTGGATCCATCTATGGTTCATGGGAAGAACACACATGCAACGACACCGATGGATCCATGTGTGGTCTGTGGGAAGAACACACATGCCATGACACTGGTGGATCCATGTGTGGTTCATGGGAAGAACACACATGCAATGACACAGGTGATATGTGGTCTATGACAAGAATACACATGCAATGACTCTAGCTTGGTTCATGATATGGTCTGTGAGAAGAACACACATGCAATGACATTGGTTGATCCATGTGTGGTCTGTGAGAAGAGCAGACATGCAAGGACACCGGTGGATCCATGTGTGGTTTGTGAGAAGAACACACATGCAATGACACTGGTGGATCCATGTGTGGTCTTTGGGAAAAACACACATGCAATGACACTGGTGATATGTGGTCTGTGAGAAGAACACACGTCCAATTACTCTAGCTATGGTTCATGAAAAAACAGACATGCAATGACACTGGTGGATTCATGTGTGGTTCATGGGAAGAACACACACGCAATGACACTGTTGGATCCATGTGTGGTCTGTGGGAAGAGCGGACATGCAATGACACTGGTGGATCCATGTGTGGTTCATGGGAAGAACACACATGCAATGACACTGGTGGATCCATGTGTGGTCTGTGAGAAGAACACACATGCAATGACACTTGGTGTGGTTCATGATATGGTTTGTGAGAAGAACACACATGCAATGACACTGGTGGATCCATGTGTGGTCTTTGGGAAGAACACCCATGCAATGACACTGGTGATATGTGGTCTGTGAGAAGAACACACATCCAATGACTCTAGTTGTGGTTCATGAAAAGAGCTGACATGCAATGACACCGGTGGATCCATGTGTGGTTCAAGGGAAGAACACACATGCAATGACACTGGGTGTGGTTCATGATATGGTCTGTGAGAAGAACACACATGCAATGACACTGGTGGATCCATGTGTGGTCTGTGAGAAGAACACACATGCAATGACATTGGGTGTGGTTCATGATATGGTTTGTGAGAAGAACACACATACAATGACACTGGTGGATCCATGTGTGGTCTTTGGGAAGAACACACATGCAATGACACTGGTGATATGTGGTCTGTGAGAAGAACACACATCCAATGAGTCTAGATGTGGTTCATGAAAAGAGCATATATGCAATGACACTGGTGGATACATGTGTGGTTCATGGGAAGAACACACATGCGATGACACTGGGTGGATCCATGTGTGGTTCATGAGAAGAGCAGACATGCAATGACACCGGTGGATCCATGTGTGGTTCAGGGGAAGAACACACATGCAATGACTGGTGGATCCATGTGTGGTCTGTGAGAAGAACACACATGCAATGACACTGGGTGTGGTTTATGATATGGTTTGTGAGAAGAAGACACATGCAATGACACTGGTGGATCCATGTGTGGTCTTTGGGAAGAACACACATGCAATGACACTGGTGGATCCATGAGTGGTCTTGGGGAAGAACACACATGCAATGACAGTGGTGATATGTGGTCTATGAGAAGAACACACATCCAATGACACTAGCTGTGGTTCATGAAAAGAGAAGACATGCAATGACACTGGTGGATCCATGTGTGGTTCATGGGAAGAACACACATGCGATGACACTGGGTGGATCGATGTGTGGTTTGTGAGAAGAACACACATGCAATGACAGACCATTGGATCCATGTGTGGTTCATGGGAAGAACACACATTAAATGACTCTGGTGATATGTGGTTTGTGAAAAGAACAGACATGCAATGACTCTAGTTGTGTCTAATTTGAAGAGCAGACATGCAATGACACCGGTGGATCAATGTGTGGTTTGTGAGAAGAACACACATGCAATGACACTGGGTGTGATTCATGATATGGTTTGTGAGAAGAACACACATGCAATGACACTGGTGGATCCATGTGAGGTCTTTGGGAAGAACACACATGAAATGACACTGGATCCATGTGTGGTCTGTGAGAAGAACACGCATGCAATGACACTGGGTGTGGTTCATGATATGGTATATGATAAGAACACACATCCAATGACTCTAGCTGTGGTTCATGAAAAGAGCAGACATGCAATAATACTGGTGGATCCATGTGTGGTTCATGGGAAGAACACACATGCGATGACACTAGGTGGATCCATGTGTGGTCTGTGAGAAGTACACACATGCAATGAAACTGGGTGTGGTTCATGACATGGTTTGTGAGAAGAACACACATGCAATGACACTGGTGGATCCATGTGTGGTCTTTGGGAAGAACACACATGCAATGACACTGGATCCATGTGTGGTCTGTGAGAAGAAAACACATCCAATGACTCTAGCTATGGTTCATGAAGAGAGCAGACATGCAATGACACTGGTGGATCCATGTGTGGTTCATGCGAAGAACACACATGCGATGACACTGGGTGGATCCATGTGTGGTTTGTGAGAAGAACACACATGCAATGACTCCGGTGGATCCATGTGTGGTTCATGGGAAGAACACACATGCAATGACTCTGGTGATAGGTGGTTTGTGAGAAGAACACACATGCAATGACTCTAGCTGTGGTTAATGAGAAGAGCAGACATGCAATGACACCAGTGGATCCATGTGTGGTTTGTGAGAAGAACACACATGCAATGACACTGGGTGTGGTTCATGATATGGTTTGTAAGAAGAACACACATGCAATGACTCTAGTTGTGCTTTGTGAAAAGAGCACGCATGCGATGACTCTAGCTCTGGTTCATGGGAAGAGCAAACATACAATGACACTGGTGGATCCATGTGTGGTTCATGGGAAGAACACACATGCAACGACACCGGTGGATCCATGTGTGGTCTATGGGAAGAACACACATGCAATGACACTGGTGGATCCATGTGTGCTTCATGGGAAGAACACACATGCAATGACATAGGTGATATGTGGTCTGTGAGAAGAACACACATGCAATGACTCTAGCTGTGGTTAATTAAAAAGAGCTGACATGCAATGACACCGGTGGATCCATGTGTGGTTCAAGGGAAGAACACACATGCAATGACACTGGGTGTGGTTCATGATATGGTCTGTGAAAAGAACACACATGCAATAACACTTGGTGTGGTTCATCATATGATCTGTGAGAAGAACAAACATGCAATGACACTGGGTGTGGTTCATGATATGGTCTGTGAAAAGAACACACATGCAATAACACTTGGTGTGGTTCATCATATGATCTGTGAGAAGAACAAACATGCAATGACACTGGGTGTGGTTCATGATATGGTTTGTGAGAAGAACACACATGCAATGACACTGGTGGATCCATGTGTGGTCTTTGGGAAGAACACACATGCAATGACACTGGTGATATGAGGTCTATGAGAAGAACACACATCCAATGACTCCAGCTGTGGTTCATGGGAAGAACACACATGCAACGACACCGGTGGATCCATGTGTGGTTTGTGGGAAGAACACACAGATATGACACTGGTGGATCCATGTGTGGTTCATGGGAAGAACACACATGCAATGACATAGGTGATATGTGGTCTGTGAGAAGAACACACGTGCAATGACTCTAGCTGTGGTTAACGAAAAGAGCTGACATGCAATGACACCGGTGGATCCATGTGTGGTTCAAGGGAAGAACACACATGCAATGACACTGGGTGTGGTTCATGATATGGTCTGTGAGAAGAACACACATGCAATGACACTGGTGGATCCATGTGTGGTCTGTGAGAAGAGCAGACATGCAATGACACCGGTGGATCCATGTGTGGTTTGTGAGAAGAACACACATGCAATGACACTGGTGGATCCATGTGTGGTCTTTGGGAAGAACACACATGCAATGACATTGGTGATATGTGGTCTGTGAGAAGAACACACATCCAATGACTCTAGCTGTGGTTCATGAAAAGAGCACACATGCAATGACACTGGTGGATCCATGTGTGGTCTGTGAGAAGAACACACATGCTATGACACTGGGTGTGGTTCATGATATGGTTTGTGAGAAGAAGACACATGCAATGACACTAGTTGATCCATGTGTGGTATTTGGGTAGAACACACATGCAATGACACTAGTGATATGTGGTCTGTGAGAAGAACACACATCCAATGACTCTAGCTATGGTTCATGAAAAGAGCAGACATGCAATGACACTGGTGGATCCATGTGTGGTTCATGGGAAGAACACACATGCGATGACACTGGGTGGATCCATGTGTGGTTTGTGAGAAGAACACACAATGAATGACACCGGTGGATCCAAGTGTGGTCTTTGGGAAGAACACACATGCAATGACTCTGGTGATATGTGGTTTGTGAAAAGAACAGACATGCAATGACTCTAGCTGTGGTTAATGAGAAGAGCAGACATGCAATGACACCGATGGATCCATGTGTGGTTTGTGATAAGAACACACATGCAATGACACTGTGTGTGGTTCATGATATGGTTTGTAAGAAGAACACACATGCAATGACTCTAGCTGTTGTTTGTGAAAAGAGTACGCATGCGATGACTCTAGATGTGGTTCATGGGAAGAATAGACATGCAATGACACTGGTCGATCCATGTGTGGTTAATGGGAAGAGCAGACATGCAATGACACCGGTGGATCAATGTGTGGTTTGTGAGAAGAACACACATGTAATGACTCTAGCTATGGTTAATGAGAAGAGTAGACATGCAATGACACCGGTGGATCCATGTGTGGTTTGTGAGAAGAACACACATGCAATGACACTGGGTGTGGTTCATGATATGGGTTGTAAGAAGAACCCACATGCAATGACTCTAGCTATGGTTTCTGAAAAGAGCACGCATGCGATGACTCTAGCTGTGGTTCATGGGAAGAGCAGACATACAATGACACTGGTGGATCCATGTGTGGTTCATGGGAAGAACACACATGCAACGACACCAGTGGATCCATGTGTGGTCTGTGGGAAGAACACACATGCAATGACACTGGTGGATCCATGTGTGGTTCATGGGAAGAACACACATGCAATGACACAGGTGATATGTGGTATGTGAGAAGAATACACATGCAATGACTCTAGCTGTGGTTAATGAAAAGAGCTGACATGCAATGACACCGATGGATCCATGTGTGGTTCAAGGGAAGAACACACATGCATTGATACTGGGTGTGGTTCATGATATGGTCTGTGAGAAGAACACACATGCAATGAGACTGGTGGATCCATGTGTGGTCTGTGAGAAGAGCAGGCATGCAATGACACCTGTGGATCCATGTGTGGTTTGTGAGAAGAACACACATGCAACGACACTGGTGGATCCATGTGTGGTCTTTGGGAAGAACACACATGCAATGACACTGGTGATATGTGGTCTATGAGAAGAACACACATCCAATGACTCTAGCCGTGGTTCATGAAAAGAGCAGACGTGCAATGACACTAGTGGATCCATGTGTGGTTCATGGGAAGAACACACATGCGATGACACTGGTGGATCCATGTGTGGTCTGTGGGAAGAGCATACATGCAATGACACTGGTGGATCCATGTGTGGTTCATGGGAAGAACACACATGCAACGACAGTGGTGGATCCATGTGTGGTCTGTGAGAAGAACGCACATGCAATGACACTGGTGTGGTTCATGATATGGTTTATGAGAAGAACACACATGCAATGACACTGGTGGATCCATGTGTGGTCTTTGGGAAGAACACACATGCAATGACACTGGTGATATGTTGTCTGTGAGAAGAACACACATCCAATGACTGTAGCTGTGATTCCTAAAAAGAGCAGACATGCAATGACACTGGTGTATCCATGTGTGGTTCATGGGAAGAACACACATGCGATGACACTGGGTGGATCCATGTGTGGTTCATGAGAAGAGCAGACATGCAATGACACCGGTGGATCCATGTGTGGTTCAGGGGAAGAACACACATGAAATGACTCTGGTGATGGTTTGTGAAAAGAACAGACATGCAATGACTCCGGTGGATCCATGTGTGGTTCGTGAGAAGAACACACATGCAATGACACTTGGTGTGGTTCATGATATGGTTTGTAAGAAGAACACACATGCGATGACACTGGTGGATCCATGTGTGGTCTTTGGGAAGAACACACATGCAATGACACTGGATCCACGTGTGGTCTGTGAGAAGAACACACATGCAATGACTCTGGGTGTGGTTCATGATATGGTTTGTGAGAAGAACACACATGTAATGACACTGGTGGATCCATGTGTGGTCTGTGAGAAGAACACACATGCAATGACACTGGGTGTGGTTCATGATATGGTTTGTGAGAAGAACACACATGCAATGACACTGGTGGATCCATGTGTGGTCTTTGGGAAGAACACACATGCAATGACACTGGATCCATGTGTGGTCTGTGAGAAGAACACACATCCAATGAATCTAGATGTGGTTCATGAAAAGAGCAGACATGTAATGACACTGGTAGATCCATGTGTGGTTCATGGGAAGAACACACATGCAACGACACCGGTGGATCCATGTGTGATCTGTGGGAAGAACACACATGCAATGACACTGGTGGATCTATGTGTGGTTCATGGTAAGAACACACATGCAATGACACTGGTGATATGTGGTCTGTGAGAAGAACACACATCCAATGACTCTAGCTGTGCTTCATGAAAAGAGCAGACATACAATGAAACTGGTGGATCCATGTGTGGTTCATGGGAATAACACACATGCAATGACACTGGTGGATCCATGTGTGGTTTGTGGGAAGAGTAGACATGCAATGACACTGGTGGATCCATGTATGGTTCATGGGAAGAACACACATGCAATGACACTAGTGGATCCATGTGTGGTCTGTGAGAAGAACACACGTGCAATGACACTGGGTGTGGTTCATGATATGGTTGTGAGAAGAACACACATTTAATGACATTGGTGGATCCAAGTGTGGTCTTTGGGTAGAACACACATGCAATGACACTGGTGATATGTGGTCTGTGAGAAGAACACACATCCAATGACTCTAGCTGTGGTTCATGAAAAGAGCAGACATGCAATGACACTGGTGGATCCATGTGTGGTTCATGGGAAGAACACACATGCGATGACACTGGGTGGATCCATGTGTGGTTTGTGAGAAGAACACACATGCAATGACTCCGGTGGATCCATGTGTGGTTCATGGGAAGAACACACATGCAATGACTCTGGTGATATGTGGTTTGTGAGAAGAACACACATGCAATGACTCTAGCTGTGGTTAATGAGAAGAACAGACATGTAATGACACCGGTGGATCCATGTGTGGTTTGTGAGAAGAACACACATGCAATGACACTGGGTGTGGTTCATGATATGGTTTGTAAGAACACACATGCAATGACTCTAGTTGTGGTTTGTGAAAAGAGCACGCATGCGATGACTCTAGCTGTGGTTTATGGGAAGAGCAGACATACAATGACACTGGTGGATCCATGTGTGGTTCATGGGAAGAACACACATGCAGCGACACCGGTGGATCCATGTGTGATCTGTGGGAAGAACACACATGCAATGATACTGGGTGTGGTTCATGATATGGTCTGTGAGAAGAACACACATGCAATGACACTGGTGGATTCATGTGTGGTCTGTGAGAAGAACACACATGCAATGACACTGGGTGTGGTTCATGATATGGTTTGTGAGAAGAACACACATGCAATGACACTGGTGGATCCATGTGTGGTTCATGGGAAGAACACACATGCAATGACTCTTGTGGTATGTGGTTTGTGAAAAGAACAGACATGCAATGACTATAGCTGTGGTTAATGGGAAGAACAGACATGCAATGACACCGGTGGATCCATGTGTGGTTTGTGAGAAGAACACACATGCAATGACACTAGGTGTGGTTCATGATATGGTTTGTAAGAAGAACACACATGCAATGACTCTAGCTCTGGTTTGTGAAAAGAGCATGCATGTGATGACTCTAGCTGTGGTTCATGGGAAGAACAGACATGCAATGACACTGGTGGATCCATGTGTGGTTAATGGGAAGAGCAGACATGCAATGACACCGGTGGATCCATGTGTGGTTTGTGAGAAGAACACACATGCAATGACAATCATGGATCCATGTGTGGTCTTTGGGAAGAACACACATGCAATGACACT
Source organism: Avena sativa (assembly GCA_916181665.1). Taxonomy (NCBI): domain Eukaryota; kingdom Viridiplantae; phylum Streptophyta; class Magnoliopsida; order Poales; family Poaceae; genus Avena; species Avena sativa. The sequence goes on along the minus strand of OV702295.1, from coordinate 447,060,571 downwards.
GGTGATATGTGGTCTGTGAGAAGAACACACATCCAATGACTCTAGCTGTGGTTCATGAAAAGAGCAGACATGCAATGACACTGGTGGATCCATGTGTGGTTCATGGGAAGAACACACATGCAATGACACTGGTGGATCCATGTGTGGTCTATGGGAAGAGCAGACATGCAATGACACTGGTGGATCCATGTGTGGTTCATTGAAAGAACACACATGCGATGACACTGGGTGTATCCATGTGTGGTTTGTGAGAAGAACACACATGCAATGACTCCGGTGGATCCATGTGTGGTTCATGGGAAGAACACACATGCAATGACTCTGGTGATATGTGGTTTGTGAGAAGAACACACATGCAATGACTCTAGCTGTGGTTAATGTGAAGAGAAGACATGCAATGACACCGGTGGATCCATGTGTGGTTTGTGAGAAGAACACACATGCAATGACACTCGGTGTGGTTCATGATATGGTTTGTAAGAAGAACACACATGCAATGACTCTAGCTGTGGTTGGTGAAAAGAGCACGCATGCGATGACTCTAGCTATGGTTCATGGGAAGAGAAGACATACAATGATACTGGTGGATCCATGTGTGGTTCATGGGAAGAACAAACATGCAACGACACCGGTGGATCCATGTGTGGTCTGTGGGAAGAACACACATGCAATGACACTGGGTGTGGTTCATGATATGGTCTGTGAGAAGAACACACATGCAATGACACTGGTGGATCCATGTGTGGTCTTTGGGAAGAACACACATGCAATGACACTAGCTGTGGTTAATGAAAAGAGCTGACATGCAATGACACCGGTGGATCCATGTGTGGTTCAAGAGAAGAACACACGTGTAATGATACTGGGTGTGGTTCATGATATGGTCTGTGAGAAGAACACACATGCAATGAGACTGGTGGATCCATTTGTGGTCTGTGAGAAGAGCAGGCATGCAATGACACCTGCGGATCCATGTGTGGTTTGTGAGAAGAACACACATGCAACGACACTGGTGGATCCATGTGTGGTCTTTGGGAAGAACACACATGCAATGACACTGGTGATATGTGGTCTGTGAGAAGAACGCACATCCAATGACTCTAGCTGTGGTTCATGAAAAGAGCAGACATGCAATGAAACTAGTGGATCCATGTGTGGTTCATGGGAAGAACACACATGCGATGACACTGGTGGATCCATGTGTGGTCTGTGGGAAGAGCATACATGCAATGACACTGGTGGATCCATGTGTCGTTCATGGGAAGAACACACATGCAATGACACTGGTGGATCCATGTGTGGTCTGTGAGAAGAACACACATGCAATGACACTGGGTGTGGTTCATGATATGGTTTATGAGAAGAACACACATGCAATGACACTGGTGGATCCATGTGTGGTCTTTGGGAAGAACACACATGCAATGACACTGGTGATATGTGGTCTGTGAGAAGAACACACATCCAATGACTCTAGCTGTGGTTCATGAAAAGAGCAGACATGCAATGACACTGGTGGATCCATGTGTGGTTCATGGGAAGAACACACATGCAATGACACTGGTGGATCCATGTGTGGTCTATGGGAAGAGCAGACATGCAATGACACTGGTGGATCCATGTGTGGTTCATTGAAAGAACACACATGCGATGACACTAGGTGTATCCATGTGTGGTTTGTGAGAAGAACACACATGCAATGACTCCGGTGGATCCATGTGTGGTTCATGGGAAGAACACACATGCAATGACTCTGGTGATATGTGGTTTGTGAGAAGAACACACATGCAATGACTCTAGCTGTGGTTAATGTGAAGAGCAGACATGCAATGACACCGGTGGATCCATGTGTGGTTTGTGAGAAGAACACACATGCAATGACACTCGGTGTGGTTCATGATATGGTTTGTAAGAAGAACACACATGCAATGACTCTAGCTGTGGTTGGTGAAAAGAGCACGCATGCGATGACTCTAGCTATGGTTCATGGGAAGAGAAGACATACAATGATACTGGTGGATCCATGTGTGGTTCATGGGAAGAACAAACATGCAACGACACCGGTGGATCCATGTGTGGTCTGTGGGAAGAACACACATGCAATGACACTGGGTGTGGTTCATGATATGGTCTGTGAGAAGAACACACATGCAATGACACTGGTGGATCCATGTGTGGTCTTTGGGAAGAACACACATGCAATGACACTAGCTGTGGTTAATGAAAAGAGCTGACATGCAATGACACCGGTGGATCCATGTGTGGTTCAAGAGAAGAACACACGTGTAATGATACTGGGTGTGGTTCATGATATGGTCTGTGAGAAGAACACACATGCAATAAGACTGGTGGATCCATTTGTGGTCTGTGAGAAGAGCAGGCATGCAATGACACCTGCGGATCCATGTGTGGTTTGTGAGAAGAACACACATGCAACGACACTGGTGGATCCATGTGTGGTCTTTGGGAAGAACACACATGCAATGACACTGGTGATATGTGGTCTGTGAGAAGAACGCACATCCAATGACTCTAGCTGTGGTTCATGAAAAGAGCAGACATGCAATGACACTAGTGGATCCATGTGTGGTTCATGGGAAGAACACACATGCGATGACACTGGTGGATCCATGTGTGGTCTGTGGGAAGAGCATACATGCAATGACACTGGTGGATCCATGTGTCGTTCATGGGAAGAACACACATGCAATGACACTGGGGGATCCATGTGTGGTCTGTGAGAAGAACACACATGCAATGACACTGGGTGTGGTTCATGATATGGTTTATGAGAAGAACACACATGCAATGACACTGGTGGATCCATGTGTGGTCTTTGGGAAGAACACACATGCAATGACACTGGTGATATGTGGTCTGTGAGAAGAACACACATCCAATGATTGTAGCTGTGATTCCTGAAGAGAGCATACATGCAATGACACTGGTGGATCCATGTGTGGTTCATGGGAAGAACACACATGCGATGACACTGGGTGGATCCATGTGTGGTTCATGAGTAGAGCAGACATGCAATGACACCGGTGGATCCATGTGTGGTTCAGGGGAAGAACACACATGAAATGACTCTGGTGATGGTTTGTGAAAAGAACAGACATGCAATGACTCTAGCTGTGGTTAATGAGAAGAGCAGACATGCAATGACACCGGTGGATCCATGTGTGGTTTGTGAGAAGAACACACATGCAATGACACTTGGTGTGGTTCATGATATGGTTTGTGAGAAGAACACACATGGGATGACACTGGTGGATCCATGTGTGGTCTTTGGGAAGAACACACATGCAATGACACTGGATCCATGTGTGGTCTGTGAGAAGAACACACATGCAATGACACTGGGTATGGTTCATGATATGGTTTATGAGAAGAACACACATGCAATGACACTGGTGGATCCATGTGTGGTCTTTGGGAAGAACACATATGCAATGACACTGGTGATATGTGGTCTGTGAGAAGAACACACGTCCAATGACTGTAGCTGTGATTCCTGAAAAGAGCAGACATGCAATGACACTGGTGGATCCATGTGTGGTTCATGGGAAGAACACACATGCGATGACACTGGGTGGATCCATGTGTGGTTCATGAGAAGAGCAGACATGCAATGACACCAGTGGATCCATGTGTGGTTCATGGGAAGAACAGACATGAAATGACTCTGGTGATGGTTTGTGAAAAGAACAGACATGCAATGACTCTAGCTGTGGTTAATGAGAAGAGCAGACATGCAATGACACCGGTGGATCCATGTGTGGTTTGTGAGAAGAACACACATGCAATGACACTTGGTGTGGTTCATGATATGGTTTGTGAGAATAACACACATGGGATGACACTGGTGGATCCATGTGTGGTCTTTGGGAAGAACACACATGCAATGACACTGGATCCATGTGTGGTCTGTGAGAAGAACACACATGCAATGACACTGGGTGTGGTTCATGATATGGTTTATGAGAAGAACACACATGCAATGACACTGGTGGATCCATGTGTGGTCTTTGGGAAGAACACACATGCAATGACACTGGTGATATGTGGTCTGTGAGAAGAACACACATCCAATGACTGTAGCTGTGATTCCTGAAAAGAGCAGACATGCAATGACACTGGTGGATCCATGTGTGGTTCATGGGAAGAACACACATGCGATGACACTGGGTGGATCCATGTGTGGTTCATGAGAAGAGCAGACATGCAATGACACCGGTGGATCCATGTGTGGTTCAGGGGAAGAACACACATGAAATGACTCTGGTGATGGTTTGTGAAAAGAACAGACATGCAATGACTCTAGCTGTGGTTAATGAGAAGAGCAGACATGCAATGACACCGGTGGATCCATGTGTGGTTTGTGAGAAGAACACACATGCAATGACACTTGGTGTGGTTCATGATATGGTTTGTGAGAAGAACACACATGCGATGACACTGGTGGATCCATGTGTGGTCTTTGGGAAGAACACACATGCAATGACACTGGATCCACGTGTGGTCTGTGAGAAGAACACACATGCAATGACTCTGGGTGAGGTTCATGATATGGTTTGTGAGAAGAACACACATGTAATGACACTGGTGGATCCATGTGTGGTCTGTGAGAAGAACACACATGCAATGACACTGGGTGTGGTTCATGATATGGTTTGTGAGAAGAACACACATGCAATGACACTGGTGGATCCATGTGTGGTCTTTGGGAAGAACACACATGCAATGACACTAGATCCATGTGTGGTCTGTGAGAAAAACACACATCCAATGAATCTAGATGTGGTTCATGAAAAGAGCAGACATGCAATGACATTGGTAGATCCATGTGTGGTTCATGGGAAGAACACACATGCAACGACACCGGTGGATCCATGTGTGATCTGTGGGAAGAACACACATGCAATGACACTGGTGGATCTATGTGTGGTTCATGGTAAGAACACACATGCAATGACACTGGTGATATGTGGTCTGTGAGAAGAACACACATCCAATGACTCTAGCTGTGCTTCATGAAAAGAGCAGACATGCAATGAAACTGGTGGATCCATGTGTGGTTCATGGGAATAACACACATGCAATGACACTGGTGGATCCATGTGTGGTTTGTGGGAAGAGTAGACATGCAATGACACTGGTGGATCCATGTATGGTTCATGGGAAGAACACACATGCAATGACACTAGTGGATCCATGTGTGGTCTGTGAGAAGAACACACGTGCAATGACACTGGGTGTGGTTCATGATATGGTTGTGAGAAGAACACACATTTAATGACATTGGTGGATCCAAGTGTGGTCTTTGGGTAGAACACACATGCAATGACACTGGTGATATGTGGTCTGTGAGAAGAACACACATCCAATGACTCTAGCTGTGGTTCATGAAAAGAGCAGACATGCAATGACACTGGTGGATCCATGTGTGGTTCATGGGAAGAACACACATGCGATGACACTGGGTGGATCCATGTGTGGTTTGTGAGAAGAACACACATGCAATGACTCCGGTGGATCCATGTGTGGTTCATGGGAAGAACACACATGCAATGACTCTGGTGATATGTGGTTTGTGAGAAGAACACACATGCAATGACTCTAGTTGTGGTTAATGAGAAGAACAGACATGCAATGACACCGGTGGATGCATGTGTGGTTTGTGAGAAGAACACACATGCAATGACACTGGGTGTGGTTCATGATATGGTTTGTAAGAAGAACACACATGCAATGACTCTAGTTGTGGTTTGTGAAAAGAGCACGCATGCGATGACTCTAGCTGTAGTTTACGGGAAGAGCAGACATACAATGACACTGGTGGATCCATGTGTGGTTCATGGGAAGAACACACATGCAGCGACACCGGTGGATCCATGTGTGATCTGTGGGAAGAACACACATGCAATGATACTGGGTGTGGTTCATGATATGGTCTGTGAGAAGAACACACATGCAATGACACTGGTGGATTCATGTGTGGTCTGTGAGAAGAACACACATGCAATGACACTGGGTGTGGTTCATGATATGGTTTGTGAGAAGAACACACATGCAATGACACTGGTGGATCCATGTGTGGTTCATGGGAAGAACACACATGCAATGACTCTTGTGATATGTGGTTTGTGAAAAGAATAGACATGCAATGACTCTAGCTGTGGTTAATGAGAAAAACAGACATGCAATGACACCGGTGGATCCATGTGTGGTTTGTGAGAAGAACACACATGCAATGACACTGGGTGTGGTTCATGATATGGTTTGTAAGAAGAACACACATGCAATGACTCTAGCTCTGGTTTGTGAAAAGAGCACGCATGTGATGACTATAGCTGTGGTTCATGGGAAGAACAGACATGCAATGACACTGGTGGATCCATGTGTGGTTAATGGGAAGAGCAGACATGCAATGACACCGGTGGATCCATGTGTGGTTTGTGAGAAGAACACACATGCAATGACACTCGTGGATCCATGTGTGGTCTTTGGGAAGAACACACATGCAATGACACTGGTGATATGTGGTCTGTGAGAAGAACACACATCCAATGACTAACTGTGGTTCATGAAAAGAGCAGACATGCAATGACACTGGTGGATCCATGTGTGGTTCATGGGAAGAACACACATGCAATGACACTGGTGGATCCATGTGTGGTCTATGGGAAGAGCAGACATGCAATGACACTGGTGGATCCATGTCTGGTTCATTGAAAGAACACACATGCGATGACACTGGGTGTATCCATGTGTGGTTTGTGAGAAGAACACACATGCAATGACTCCGGTGGATCCATGTGTGGTTCATGGGAAGAACACACATGCAATGACTCCGGTGATATGTGGTTTGTGAGAAGAACACACATGCAATGACTCTAGCTGTGGTTAATGAGAAGAGCAGACATGCAATGACACCGGTGGATCCATGTGTGGTTTGTGAGAAGAACACACATGCAATGACACTGGATGTGGTTCATGATATGGTTTGTAAGAAGAACACGCATGCAATGACTCTAGCTGTGGTTTGTGAAAAGAGCACGCATGCGATGACTCTAGCTATGGTTCATGGGAAGAGCAGACATACAATGACACTGGTGGATCCATGTGTGGTTCATGGGAAGAACACACAAGCAACGACACCGGTGGATCCATGTGTGGTCTGTGGGAAGAACACACATGCAATGAAACTGGGTGTGGTTCATGATATGGTCTGTGAGAAGAACACACATGCAATGACACTGGTGGATCCATGTGTGGTCTATGGGAAGAACACACATGCAATGACACTGGTGATATGTGGTCTGTGAGAAGAACACACATCCAATGACTCTAGATGTGGTTCATGAAAAGAGCAGACATGCAATGACACTTGTGGATCCATGTGTGGTTCATGGGAAGAACACACATGCAATGACACTGGTGGATCCATGTGTGGTCTGAAGGAAGAGCAGACATGCAATGACACTGGTGGATCCATGTGTGGTTCATGGGAAGAACACACATGCAATGACACTGGGTGTGGTTCATGATATGGTCTGTGAGAAGAACACACATGCAATGACACTGGTGGATCCATGTGTGGTCTGTGAGAAGAACACACATGCAATGAAACTGGGTGTGGCTCATGATATAGTTTGTGAGAAGAACACACATGCAATGACATTGGTGGATCCATGTGTGGTCTTTGGTAAGAACAGACATGCAATGACACTGGATCCATGTGTGGTCTGTGAGAAGAACACACATCCAATGACTCTAGCTATGGTTCATGAAAAGAGCAGGCATGCAATGACACTGGTGGATCCATGTGTGGTTCATGGGAAGAACACACATGCGATGACAGTGGCTGGATCCATGTGTGGTTTGTGAGAAGAACACACATGAAATGACACCGGTGGATCCATGTGTGATTCATGGGAAGAACACACATGCAATGACACTGGTGATATGTGGTTTATGAAAAGAACATACTTGCAATGACTCTAGCTGTGGTTAATGAGAAGAGCAGACATGCAATGACACGGGTGGATCCATGTGTGGTTTGTGAGAAGAACACACATGCAATGACACTGGGTGTGGTTGATGATATGGTTTGTAGGAAGAACACACATCCAATGACTCTAAGTGTGGTTCATGAAAAGAGCATGCATGCGATGAATCTAGCTGTAGTTCATGGGAAGAGAAGACATACAATGACACCGGTGATATGTGTTCTATGAGAAGAACACACATGCAATGACTCTAGCCATGGTTCATGAAAAGAGTAGACATGCGATGACATTGGTGGATCTATGTGTGGTTTGTGAGAAGAACACATATGCAATGACACCGGTGGATCCATGTGTGGTATGTGGGAAGAACACACATGCAATGACACTGGTGATATGTGGTTTGTGAGAAGAACACACATCCAATGACTCTAGTGGATCCTTACGTGGTTTATGAGTGGTTTATGAGAAGAACACACATCCAATGAACTCTTGTGGATCTATCTTGGCATAATTTGATATATGCCATGATGTATTTCATTGTGCAAGACACTCACTTTCCATTTTTATACTACTCAGTATCGCCCTTGGTTTTATGTGGTACTACTCAGTTTTGCCCCCCTCTCTCTATATTTCGTAGAAGCACAAATCTGTGCTCACCCTGTCTGCTACTCCCTGATTGGTTATCACAGTAGTCACGCGGATCGTGCACACCAGCCGTTGATTCTGTGTGATCCAACTATGATCGTTGCACACGTCGTGCCCTTCATAGTACAGCGCGAGATAACACAGACGTCTCCCTCAGCGAGACTTCTACAAGAAGGAACACGATGCCGTCCATGGAAAAAGTCGTCGAGCGGTCATGTCATGTTTAGTCAACTCTGAAAAGCCTACTACTGCTACTACTACGCCACAACGCATGCGTCATCGAGTGCATGGTCGTCGGTGGACAACTGCAATTTATTGCCACTTGATTTTAATAAGACATATCCCATTTTTTACGCAGCGGCTCTCAATCACCAATTTTAGGGCCGTGTCAAACTTCGTACATAGAAATTGTGTGTGCGCCCTTTGCATGCGTCTCAATACAGAACTGCCATGCATGGCCCGGGGAAAAACGCGACGTACCGTGCGCGTGTCGCGGTGCACGGTGCAGTCGACTTCGCGGCGCGTTGCACGGTGGTGCAACGAAACGTGCCTTGCTTCTATCCACCCACTCTTGCTCACTGTCCCCATGCAACCCTCTCCACTGTCCCACCAGCATCCGCAAACTCCTGAGAATACCCCGTCCGCGCTGGCGATGGCCGAGGAGGATAAGGTGGCCATCGTCGCCTCCGTGGCCGTCGGTGAGGAGGCCCCCGTCTCCTCGCCGGTCCCCCTCGATGCGTTGAAAGCAGCTGCTGTCCCTGTCCAGGCCCCAGTGGAGGCATCGATGGCAGCCGCCGTTTCCGTCCAGGCCCCCGTCCCAGCTACCGACGGAGCCGCCGAAGAGGAGCCCCCCGCCAGCGAGGAGGCCCCTGCCGGTCACAAGCAGATCACACACTTCTTGGGCACCTACGATCAAGATAAGTACATCGCTCCGCTGAACCCCTATGACACCGGCATCGATGACCTATGGTCGGAGGTAACTAGGGTTTGCTCCCCTCCCCTGGTTCTTCTACCATTTGTTAAAAATAATGGGCTAATCTATTTAAAATTTAGCTGGTATTGTCATGTTTAATATTCTGGAATTAATCATGGAAATTGTGCCTAATTATCCAACACCGTTCCCATCGTTGGATGCTAGATCTTGGTTTATTAGGATTCGCTTGTTCGCATTTCGATTGCTCGATCTTCTTACACCATCTACTCCCCCATTTTCCCTTTCTTCCAATAGGTTTCCGTCAGCGACGTCTGTAGCGATGATGAGTCCATTCACACCAAGGCTCGTCAGGTGCTGAGGAGGCTGCGGGCCGGTAAGTACGACGGCTTCCTCACGCCCACCTACTACAGCTGCCCCTTCCGCAAGGGGGGCGTCTACTGCTTGACGAGTCGCGCCACGGTGGCACCATCTTGAACACCTTACTGAAGCATGCAGAGGCCGCAGGCTCCGGCATCCACAAAAGCGGCAAGCCCGAGCACGCAAACATCAACGCCTACATCGCTGAACACCGTACTCTCGGCATTCACCTCTGAAACCTCCAGCGGGTGGCCATCAAAGAGGGTTGCATGCCTCCAATCAGGCCCAAGGCCCCCAAGTCCAAGAAACTGGGCAGCAAGAAGTGGCGGAGGCGCCAGAGGGAGATAGAGGCGTTGGCGAATGAACGGGTTGGATGTCTCCTTGAATGTATCTACATCTACCACGGCTGCTGCTGCTAAGCACCTTCTTTTGATTTTCTATATTGCTTGCATCATATTTCTGGCTGAATGCATCGAACCCCGTTAAGCAACCTACTACTTTCTATCGCTATATCCTATTTAGCTGTGCACAGCTATATCTACATTTGTTTTGTTTTCTGAATGAATGTATTCTGCCTGGTGTGATTTGCTGCTCTAGATTTGCTACCTGATCAGAGGAAAAAAGAGGTCCAAAAGGGAATGAATTATCGAAGTGAGAATCTTCTCTAGATTTGCTACCAATTTGGGCAAAATGAAACATATATGTTTAGCGAGAGAGGAAAAGGGCACTGTTTCAAACTGCCAGTTAAGAAGCTACCATCTTGACAAGCTACAAGACACATACATAAACATAACACAACGAGGGTTAAATTTATTTTACTAGTATCACTTGATGCGCTAGACATCTTGGCAAGCTAACTGAGTTCCACAAAACAGAAACAGAAACATAACACTGACAAGTAAAATTTAATTCACTCCTCATCAGACCACTTGACGCGCTAGCTATCATTCCAGGTACTCCACGTCCGACAAACTGCTTTGTCCCAAATGGCATCTGACTTGGCTTTCCTATCTTTAGCGTCCTTCGGCACAATTAGCGATGCATCACAGGCCTGATTGTTGCCACTAGAAGATGCCGCCTCTCTGTTTGCCGCTTCAGCTGTAGCCTCTCTGGCAGCTGCTTCTTCAGCTGCAAGCTCACTTTCAGCTGCTTCTGCAGCCTCTCTGTCAGCTGCTTCAGATGCAGCCAATTTCTTTGCATACTCAACTTCAAACTCAGCTATTCGGCATTTTCTACAAAGGGCTCCCCTAAGCTCGTCTTCCCTCTTGCAAATAGGGCAAAACACGAGGTAACGTTGAAAAAAATGGATCTTCTTGTACAGCTGGTAGGTCACGTAAGCATCTATGGCTGTATACTTTAGGTTTATATCAGACAATGGCCACTCGTTCCAGAAATCGTGCCTATCCTTAGAGAAATCTTCCTTCATCGTGACGTACGACTCATCGAGGATTCTAGTTGCGAGTGATGACATTCCATCCTTCTTCCTGCCCCCTAGGATCTTGATAAGATGCTAAATATCGATCCAGTTGTGCGTAGGAATTATAATTTCCTCTTGATACAATTTCGAAAAATCAGTTGTTGTGTCGACAGTGCAGAAAACAATTCCCTTTTTTTCAAGGAACTGGCGCAGCGTCGGACATTTCCTGTCAGTCCTGAAAGTATGTAGTTTGTCATCACCAAAATTTGTAACTACAAATATTTTGTCAATGCAAGATCAGCATCTCAATATAATTTTGAAAAGTTTAGTAAATGTAAGATCAAGACTCTCAACATTGTATTGTCATAATTTATTCTGTTTTGCTATTTCTCAGTCGACTGAACGAGTTGCACATTTCTTTTAACTACGGTTGCACTTTTCTTAGGTGATTGGGACTAAAGAAAATCTCAGTCGATTGAGACATAGGCAAACCCTAATTTATTTGGTCCTAAGTAAAATCCAGTAGTTGCAAGATGAGCAAGTGGATAAAGAACAAGAGGAGAAAACCCTAAAAGCGGTTAGCTACAGAGAGCAGATCTACAAACCGGGAGAGGTGGTAGACGAGGACGTGTTTCCGCATGTTAAGTTGAACGACGTCGACTTCACTCCCTTCATATGGGTGCTCCGGGGTGTACTCGAGGTCCAATCCCACAAACTTGTCCTCGTCTATCCCAAGCCAACCCTCGTACATCATCAGGACACGCACCACTGTCTCCTCCTCGTTGGTGTAGACAACATCTATCTTCTTGTTGTCATGGGTAGTGGAGCTTGTCTCTAGAGTGCGTAGATCTTCCATGGCGGCAAGGAGAAGACGGGAAGACGATAGTAGATAAAAGGAAGAAGAGGTGTAGTTTCTACGAGGCAGGGGAACGGTGGAACCGTCAATGCGCTTTTATGGTAGGGGTTAACGATTGAGACAGAAGTCCAAGGAGAGACGCGTGGTGGTGGCTGTTCCAGCTTCTGAGTAAACAAAAAATAATTATAACGCCGATACATGGGCCCTGTTTTGTCACGTCAATACACTGGGTAGGGGGTGTTGTCCTATCTACTGTGCCAACGCTGCAAGCCCACGTGACAGCCACCCCGCCTAAGCGACGGGAGCGACATAACGGCGAACTGACAGGGGGGCCCAACTTGACGCCCGTTAGCCTGATTTTTTGTATTGAAACGTAAAGTTGAATTCATGCCAAAAAAGACCCTCTGAGTATTTGGCACACCAACCGTAGTCATCCCGGCTGATTTCAGGGAACTTGGATACCGCGTTGCCTGTACACCCCAACTTTCGGGCCGCAAAGTGATAATCTCCTCCCCTTGTGCCGAATCAATAAATTGGGTTTCACTTCCCTCGAAAATACTGCGATACACCCCCTATACTTGTGGGTCATCATCCACCTCGTGCGAGCCTACAGGACTCCGTCGGGGATGTCAGAGTCTAGGCTTCGCCGGGTTGGCACTGGGAGGTGCTACCTGTCGGGACTCGTACCTTGGTGAGGAATCCGGGTATTATCGTCGACCCAGAGCTTCTTTGGTGGCGTCCACGGGTTGTAATATTCTTTTACTTAATGCAATATTCTTTTTCTGTATTAGTTAAGCTATGGACGGTAGACAGAATGAAGAGGATCTTCTCAACATGATAGATGAGGGTACTGGGGGGTCTTATTATGATGGCTCTGAATATCTTAATTTGTTTGGAGGAGACGATGGTGGAGAAGATAGTGGAGACGATGGTGCTGACCATGGTGGAGACCATGGTGAAGACACCATAATAATGACAAACTCCGTCGAGGTATATAAAGCCTCTATCGATCGTTCACTAGTATGGATGCACTAATTGATTCCTATATATGTACTGACGAATGTTTCTTCTCTTAGAACTTTGCTTCCGGCCAATCTTCTACAAGGACAAGAGGCGCGACACACAAGTTGCCCGCCGATGTCCATTTCAGCATTGACTTAGTCTCTCCGTAGGGTCAACCGCTAGATCCCAAAGAATATGCTAATGCATTTACAAGTCAATGCGGAGTGATTGTTAGAGACACCGTCTCGATCACCATGCGAAATTGGAACAAGCCAGGAAAGAAAAAGGATCCAGCTGGGCTAGTTTTGTAGATGACAAAGCGAGAGATACGATGTGGAATTCTCTCATGACACATTTCACCCTACCAGTCTTGGAGACTGATGAGCTCACACAGCAAATGACGAGGAAAGTCAAGCACTTTGCTCTTAAGAAGATGGCCGAACTATTCAAGGAATGGAAAAAAGATTGTACCACAAGTATGTCTTGAAGAAAAAAACTCCTCCATTCACTGGCCCACTAGAGTTGCAGCAGGATAACTGGGCTACATTTGTGGAATACAAGACCTCAGCACCAGCTAAGGCAATGTCAGCAAAGAATAAGTTAAATGCAGCCAAAAAGAAATATCACCATCATATGGGCACATGTGGCTACAGGAGTGCCATGCCTAAGTGGGATAAAGCTGAGGCTGACCTGGAGGCTAAAGGGGTCACTCCAGCTACGTCTTGTTGGCCCAGGAGGTCTAGAAATTGGGTACTCGGGCATGGGGCATCATTAGACCCAGAAACAGGCGAGATTGTTGCAGCCGAAGAAATTTCTTCACCCAAGAATGAACTATTAAAGTGATAAAAGAGGTTGAAGAGGGAACTTTTGTTCCCGACAGAGAGAACAATGAGCTGACAAAGGCTCTCGGGAATCCTAAAAAGGCTGGACGAACAAGAGGGTTCGGACCTTCTTATCCATGGGTTACCGGGTTTCCCGAGCACCTTGCCACGTACATAAGCCGATCGAGAAAAACAAAGCGGTAAAAAGAGGAGGATATGGAGCGGTTCGTGAGGTTTGAAGCAATGCTACAGGAGCATCGCCAGGAGCTTAATGAACTTAAAGGACTCCGACAGCAAGATCCTGCACCGGACAGTACGGTCAGCCCATCGCAACGGAAAAGCAGTGTGGCTTCCACGGAGGGCCACGGTAATGAGGCAATGATGGATGTGTACCCCGTGGATGCAATTAAGGAGAAGACTAGTTGTGAGCTGCATGTTGAACTGAAGAATATATCCATGAAGGTGGCGGTCGGCTTTGCTTTACCTTCTGCACCGGGAGTGACCTACCATTGCAATCCGATTCCAGCTGGCTATGCTCGTGTCGGTGTGGATGAAATTCAACCTATGTGTCAGTCACTACAGCTTGACATCCCTGGAGGTGAAGGGGAGACGACACTGGGAGAAGTCATGAGTGGCTTCATTCTTTGGAAAAAAGAATACTTCAAGTTTCCAGGCTCGACACCAAGGCAAGCTTCTCCACCGAGAAACAATCCATCACCTCCAAGACAACCGTCTCCTCCCAGTAAAAGTCCACCTCCGAGTGCACCGTCTCCTCCTAGTAAAAGTCCACCACCTCCAAGTCCAATCCATGACCCCAACATGAGTCCATCTCAATCTACGCAGCCGCCTCCACCCACTAAGGGCCAAAAGCAGAAGAATATCACCGCTCCGTCGAGCGATAACCGACGCCCAAAGCGACAGTTGTCGCCCCTCCCAAGAGTACCGCCGGTTCCTCCCAAGAGGGCTTACGACCTGACCGATGAGGAGACCAATGCGGTCGTACGGGCCGAAGTGGATGCTCATTTTAAAAATAAACAACCTGATCCAGAGGTCCAAATAAAACTGGAAACCAAGGAGCACTTTAGGAAATTACTGACGCAGCCATCCCAAGCTCAGTTAAATGCGCCAGATGACTATACACGATGTCTTCAGAAGACACTGAAACAGGAGAGATCAAGCGGTAGAGGAAGCATCACAAAAGAGGTTCCCCAGCAGGGGGAACAAGCAAAACAATCGAGTGGTAGCGGAAGCATCAGAACGGACGTCCCCTAGCCTGGGAAACAAGCAAAACAATCGAGTGGTAGCCGAAGAACCAAAAGAGATGTTCCCCAGCGGGAGAAACAAGCAAATCAATTGCTCGCCCCACTCCAGGTGAACATACCCGAACCTCAACTATATGAGGATGAACCTATGGATCCGGAAATGGCTAAGATATTGGCCAAGCAATGTAATATGTCTATTCATGACATTATTCACGGCGATATGCCCAAGGCTGAGGTAGCACCCAAATTTGTTCACGGGGAGCCTCTGGTCAGTTCTGAGAGGCTTCGGGATATGCCAACACAAATGCGACGATTCCATGAATGATACATGAAAGCATCAAAAGAACAGCAATATTAGCTATTACTGAAAGTTCGAAAATCGCATTACTTCACTGAAGACGAGGTCCCTATTGAATTTACAGAATTATTTTAGTTATTCAATCTTAAGGAACTCGACAAAACTATCCTCAGTTCGTATTGTCTGTAAGTGATTACTTTATTTATGTAATTACGTCTCTATCTCAGCTTGTTCAATTCATTGTCGGTAAGTATACTCACTATATTCTTTTGTACGCTATATATAATAATGCAGAATGAAGATGCTCGATTGTAAAAGAAAGGCTATCAATGGATTTGGGTTCATTGACCCACATCGAGTTCATGGAGCTATACTAAAGGATAAACCACTAGAGACCGAGCACAACTTGTTGCGGTTTCTCACGAAACAACATTTCTGTAATGAAATACTATTTCCTTACCACGACGGCAAGTGAGTTTTTGTACACATTAAATTTTTCTTACTCGATGTTCAGTGTAAATGATGAGTTACTGACATATGTAAACCTTGCGTAGGTACCACTAGATTCTTCTAAGCATTTCACTTGACTTGGGAAGAGTTCACATCATGGACTCACTAAACAAAGACATTGAAAACTACCGCAGCATTATCGATGTGCTCCAGAGGTAATTTCAACCATTATCGCACTATATCGGTTTCTTTCGTTCATTTTCTGGGATATCAAATAGTTATTAACTCATACATTAATTTTCTTTGTCAGTTAGGGTTTGGACACAGTTCAAGAACCATGTCCATGGTCAATGGCGTGAGGAGCTATTTTTTAAATCACTCTCGGTAAGTAGTACGAGCTAAGTCCGTGCATCTATTTAATTCTAGTTTATGTGCATTCATCATGCTAGAGTTATTATTTGATTGAATTCTATTCTTGTAAAGTGCGCGAGGCAGCCACAGGGGATTAATCTATGTGGATTCTACGTGTGCGAGTTCATTCGCATCAATATTGAGAACCCTCGGAAAATGTTCGAGTAAGTAAACAATATATTCACCCTTTATTTTTATTAAAAAAAGTTGTGTTGATTCTAATTCATACGATCTCCTTTTTATATAGTTGGACGCGATGTGGGAAAAGCTCCTACCAGAGGACCGCCTAATAGCAATCCAAGTGGAATTTGCTGGATTTTTTGTCGTCGAGGTCATAGACCCACGCGGAGAATACTGTATACGTAGACCCTAAAACATCCATGTAATGATCTCCATGTAATAAATAGACATGCTCTAGACCCGGTTGGGACTCCATGTATGCTTGTAAGAGAAATTATATTATATATTGCATCAATGTGTACAAGTACCGTGTAGTAGCGTTCTGTATGTATACGAAAACTTGTTTCTAATGACCAAAACACAAAATGAAAAGAAAAACACAAAACCCTAAAACCCCATCCCCTGCCGTGGCAGCCAAATGGCCAAAATGCTGCCGCGGCAGGGAACCTTTAGTCCCGGTTCGTAAGCGTGCCTCGCAGGGCCACGTGGTTGGACCTTTAGCCCCGGTTCATAACAGAACCGGGGCTAAAGCTTAGATCTTTAGTCCCGCTTTCGCAGTCCCGGTTCGCAATCCGAGACTAAAGACCCTTACGAACCGAGCCTAATTGCCTGATTTCTACTAGTGTCGTCTCCACCGGAGCCTGACAGAGCGGTCATCATGTTTTATGGCGAGAAAATTCACTCCCGATCGTGAGCATCCTCGCTTTGTTTTTTTCTTCTATCTTTCTTCCGGACCATCGGATCCTGATCCAACGCATCACATTATGTCGCTTAGATGAAGGGGTACAAGCCACTAAGAATCCGCCACTTGTCAATTATCTTCTATTTTCGTTATTTTTTGACAGAATCTATGTAAGCATTTAAAAATTCATATCTCTTGATCAGTTTGGCCAAAATTTACAAACTTTATATCCATGAAATCCTTAGAACATGTAGAACACAACTCCATCATTATTTTTCCAAGTTTAGTATAGTTTACATTATTCAAATTGCAAATGGTCAATATGAGTAATTCCACTATATCTTTAATTCTACAATTCTTTCCAAATAGATTCCTTCTGTAAAGTTAAACCTTATGGTCATATATATCCATCGGTACCCACAGACCAATTTTGGAACCATGCCCAAGACCATGTGCAACATATCTTAAATTTTAAGCCTAGTTCTCACATAATAATTAATTGGAAAACACCCATGTATGATTAGGATTTATCCTCAATTTGAATATAGTTGTTACTGAATACTACCTCCGTCCCAAGGCTTAAGGCATATAATTTTTTTAAAGTCAAACTATGTAAAGTTTGACCAAGTTTTTTGAGAAAAATATTAAGATTTACAATATAAAATATATACCCTTGGATACATCATGAAACATATTTTCACGTGGTATCTATATAATATCATAGTTCTTGATAGTTTTTTCAAAAGGTTTGGTCAAACTTTTCGTAGCTTGACTTTTCAAAAAAATTATATGCCTTAAGGCTTGGGACGGAGGGAGTACTAAATACAACTATTTGGTTTATTTGGTGTTTTATGTATATTTTCCATATTTAATTTTAGTTGGATCTTTCATTTGTATATTGTATGTATGTTTATATGTGTGCTTGCTTTTCTTTAATAATGTATTGTTCGGAGTGTTGTGGGGAATATTATCAAGAAGTAGATCCTTGCTACTATAATTATGAAAGCAAGTTGTACCATTCTTTATTCCCATCACCTATTTTTTCAACAATCATGTTTTGTTTAATAACAGTAGTATGCATGTGTAGATGGTAGTGATATTTTCGTACAATGGTATTTTGCAACCTTGGCTTTGCAAACTTGTAGCTATGACCTGAGTAGTTATAAACTTAGTTTCCCCTCCACACAAATAATCCCTTGACAACATACTCCCTCCGTTCGGGATTATAAGTCCCACGCGGATAACTAGGTTGTAAATTTAACTAACGAAATATAAATAATATATTATAAAAATTATATCATTAGAAACTTTAGATGTTATATTTTCTAATAGTATAATTTTTAAAATATATAACGTATATTTAATTGGTCAAATTAATAACCTAGTTATCCGCGCGGGACTTATAATCCCGAACGGAGGGAGTAGGTAATATTATGATTTGCTATTGTTTGCTATGCAATTGTTGTGGTAAAAGGGATTTAATGGGAGGGTTCAAAGCAAAATAATTTTCCAAGTATATGAGCTCGAGTTAAGAGCATATCTTTTATAAAATGTTTACAAATAAAAATAAAAATGTATTATTTTGGGCGGAACAATATGTCAGAGACGTCTACAAGAGTGGCATCCCAACAAGGGCTCTACAGGTGATCAGTTTTGTGGACACTGCCACCCATAATCAAAGAGATCTTCCAAATTCATTTTCAAGAAGCTTATGGGGCAACAACAATCTATATGGGCTCTGGCTTAGTCAAGTACGAAGTTTCCTAGGTACCTCTAGCTTCCTTGTTGCAGGAAAGTATTTGTCATGATCTCGTCTCAGCCCTACACCAATTGAAGAATTCAACAGAAGGGATTGATCGTGAATTGTGGGAATAGTGTGCAACCTCTACAGAGTGTATGATCTAATCGATTAGCCATGCTCCCAGATATGAGCAATTTGAGCGACTGAAGACTGAAGGCTCTGAAGGATCTCCTCTTTTTTTCAAAATAAAAATATTTTCAAACCCTATGTTCGTGGAATCATTCATGGGTGGGATTTCAGGACTCTTGGTATGGTGCTAGGTGATAGAGTGAGGGATGGAAGCTTGGAGTTTTACCTCGCTTGCCACTTGACCATATATTATTTTTAAAATATTTTTAAAGTATGAAAAATAAAGTTTTATTAACTTTTACAAAATTGGCTTTATGCAAATAAACCATATGACATCAACAGATAGCCTTATGCATGTAGAAATGGGCATAGGTAGTGTAACTTGCCAATACATTCAATGTATTGACCAATTTTGTTGGTTGTAATGTGTTATGGTGAAGGGTGTTATGATGACGAGTGAGGACGACTAGGATCACGGGTCTATACTCAACAATCCCTACGACGTTGATGCGGCCTTAGATTATCGTTTATGCTTTCGTTGTAATGTGAGCCAACCACTATGTTGTGCAAGAATGTATTATGTAAACTTTGGATCTATCGATGAGTAATAAAATGACATATGTTAAATATTGGTAATCATTTGTTAATATGTGTGCTAGCTATGATCCAGGGATATCACTATGAACACATAGACTTTAAACCTTACCGGTTTGGTTCGTTACAAATGTAAAGTTAGCAATATTTTTGTACGAATCGGTTCTTGAAGTTTTATATCGCAAATGATGTTCTTATGAATACACCGTGTGTGATGTTTAAAGGAGGATGAGATAGAGTGAAAGTGCATGTGTGCCCCCATGTGTGGTTTTGGTAATTAATGACAATCTTTATGGACTTATGTTTGCATTGAGTTTTACTTGTAGATTTGTCCATAGGCAATGCTTGAACCATATGTTGGCTTCAAGGTTGGGAGAAGAAGAAAGTGAATAAGATTAAGTGTTGACCAAGGTTTCAATGAGTGATCCAGAGATTGGTCAAGTGAGAGTTGATCCTATAGCAAGTGTGTCTTGAAGACTAAAGTTGGAGAGATATCTCTTATATACCTTCAAGACACCAACATAATGAAGAAGAAGAATTGATGTGCAAGTTCAAGATGAGTCATCTCGAGAAGATCATTTGCTTAAAGCTTGCCATCCTATGGTGATCATGGATATGGTAAGATGGTATACTCAAAAGAGAAGCTCTACCATAGTGGAGTATGGGGAGCAATTTGCAAGTCTTCACCAAGCTAGCGCATTCAAGAAAGGTGTTCCATCTTGATGTGGACAAGATCACTATCGTCAAGCTCAAGTGGAATATGCTCAAGGCAAATGTATGTTCTTGATAGGGTTTCTTTCTTACCGGTCTCATGGTGTTCGTTGGGGAGACCGGTTTATAGGATAGATAGCCGTACTATCAAGAGGGGCTCTTGAGTGAGTAACTTGATCATATCCTTCAGAGAGAGCTCAAACCTTTGCATACTTGGCTTCATCTTTCTTGGTTGTTATGTGGATATTATCCATGTGAGGTTCTTGAGCTTGTGTTAATCATGACAAGCCCAAGTTCATCGAAAACGGATTTCATATGCATTCTCTATTGCGTTTTCGATGTTGGAGGTTTTACCGGTTTGTCTTTTCTAGATAGGTTAAACCTTTTATCATTTGGTTCTATCCTCCCTTGCTGGTCTATGATGGTTCTCTGCATGATCTTGTACATCTCGTTACTATCTTCGAAACGAGCCCAAGATCATCAAAATCGGAGTCCGGATGCAAAAGTTATGGTTGTTTCAGTTTTGCTATTTCTGTCTGTTTTGCCTTGGGCGGAATGTCCGGCCGTTTTCAGCCGGAGTGTCCGGCCCGGCCGAAATGTCTGGCTAATTCACGCCGGACTGTCCGGCCCTGGGATCTTGTCGACCTCCCCGGATATTCAGAACACCATATCGGACTCCACCCGGACTCTGGCCGGAATCTTCGTAGGCCGGAGTGTCCGGTCAGCATCTCCCGGAGTGTCCGGCTCTGCCGGACTGTCCGACTGATGCTGGTCGGACTGTCCGGGGTAAGTTGCTCCCAACGGCTCTAATTCCAGGGGCCCTATATAAAGGCCCCTTCTTCTACCTTGGTTGCAACGGTTTTTCCAACCTCAAGAACCCTATTACTGAGCCAGCATTGTTGGTCTCTTGAGCTTGCTTCCCTCTCAATCCCTCCTATGATTCTTGCATATTCTTGAGGGATTTAAAAGAGGAGATCTAGATTTACAATCCCACCAATCAATCTCTCCTCTAAGTGAGGGGAACATATTGGGATCTAGATCTTGGACTCTTTTGTGGATTTCCACCATTGTTCTTCCTCTCTTATTCCCCCATAAGCTTTTGTAGTTTTGGTGGAATTTGGGAGTGAAGGACTTGAGCAGTTCTTGTGTTCTTGCCATTGCATTTGGTGCATCGGTTTGAGTTCTCGGTGAGGATTCGATTGGGTGAAAGGTGAGAAGCTTTTTACTCTTGGGTTCATTGGAACCCTAGACGGTTTGGTGGTTTTGCAGGTTTGTGGATTACTTGGGGACTCCAATTAAGTTATGGAGCTTTCCCCAAGCTTGTTTGTTGGGAGCCTCCAATTGAGTTGTGGAGAAGTTTCCCAACCTTTTGAGAGGTTCCGTATTCCCACCGACAAGTGCACCGATAGTGGAAGTGTGGATCGATCCCGTTGGGGTGAGATTCACAGGAGAACAAGGGAGGCCTTTTGTGGCATTGGTGGTTTGATACCACCCCCTCTCCAAACGAGACGTACTCCATGTTGGGAGGAACTCGGTAAAATATCGCCATCTTCGTGTGCCTAAGTTATCTCTATATCCGAGCTCTTACTTGTGCACTTTACTTTGTGATAGCCTTCGTGCTTGAAGTATATATATCTAGCTATCACATAGTTGCTTGTCTTGCTTAGCATAAGTTGTTGGTGCAAATAGGTGAACCCTAGTTGTTCTAGGTTTTGTGCTTAACAAAGTAAACGCTAGTTTAATTCTGCCTTTGTTGAGCCACTCTCGGGAAAGTTTTTAAACCGCCTATTCACCCCCCCTTCTAGGCGGCATCTGTATCCTTTCAATTGGTATCAGAGCCCGATCTCTCATTTTAGTCTTCATCGCCTTGAGAGTAAAGATGTCGACTAGGGGATTTGTGCACAATGAAATGTTCATATTCAATGGCACAAATTATGATATATGGAAAACTCATATGCTTATTCATTTTCGGGACATGGACCCAAATTTGGAGAGTATTGTAGATATATGTTTTTCTCCTCCTATGGATTTTGAAAATCTATCTTGTGAGGATGAGAAAAACTTATATCTCGATGCTCAAGCTTCTAATGTGCTTGTTAATGCTTTGAGCTATGTAGTTACTTCTTCAATCATACCTTTTTGGAGCGCTCATGAGTTATGGACAAAACTTCAAGATAAATATGATGTGTCCAACATAATTGAGGATGATTGTATTGCTTCCACTTTCGGCCGTGATGAGTTCTCATGTTCTTCCACTTCACCAAAGTGTGGCAAGACACAAGGTAATGATATGGTGAGTGGTGATGAATATTGCAATGTTGATAGTAAGCTTACTCTTGATGATTCTTCATCTCTATCTCATTGCAATGCTTCATCGTTGGACTTGAACACGTCTAGCACTATATACGATTTACATGCTAGTGTTGATAGTCCTTGCATATCATGTATAAATTGCCTCAATAGAACTCATGATGATATGCTCTCTTTGTCTTGTTGCCATAATATATATGCTTCTATTTCCTCTAGTTGTTGTGTGTCTAACAATGTAGAGGAAACCGAAGATTCTATTGGTAAAGACATTATTTTGAATGGAGCTTCAAGTAATTCTTCATCATCATCATCTCATGGTTCCCATCTATGCCTTATGGCTAGGGATTCAAAGGTTACTCCTACTTTGGAACCCAATACCTCTTGTGATGATGAGGATGAGGATAATGAGGAAAAAAATATTAATGTTGATGATTTATATGAAAAGGGTGAGATGGTTTATCAAGCTCTTGTTAATAATAATATTGCATGATCTAACTTCGTTGAAATCTTTGAAGGGAATATGCCCAAGAGGGAATAATAAATTGGTTATTATCTTATTCCATGTTTATGATAAATGTTTGTTTTGCATGCTATAATTGTATTAATTGGAAACATTAATACATGTGTGTTTAATAAACAAAATACAAAGTTCCTAGTACTGCCTCTCATATAAACTAGCTTGTTGATTAACAAGATGATCAAGGTTTCCTGATCATGGACATTGGATGTTGTTAATAACGAGGTCAAAACATTGGTGGAATGATGTGATGAACATTCATCCGAAGTATAGCATTACGATCAGAGTCATTATGTTTATATTGCTATAACATCATATGAAGTAATCTTAGTCCTTAGACCATGAGATCATGTTAATTGCTAACACCAGAAGAGTAGCTTGATAACATCAAACGTCACACCGTCACAGGGTGACTATAAAGGTGGGTTCAGTGCTACGAAGGTGTTATGTTGAGGCTCATGGATCAAGAGTGGGATTTGTCCATCCCGATGACGGATAGATATACTCTAGGCCCTCTCGATGATATCACATTGAAATAGCTTGCAAGCAAGTGATGTGATCACTAGCATGTTATATCACGGGAACGAGAAAAGAGTGCATGTCGGTAACGAGATCAAACTAGGTATTTGTATGCCAATGATCGAATCCCGGACATGTAATATATCACAAGACAAAGGGATTTAGTTACGATGTTAAAGGTTCACACAATCACAAGAGTCATCGTTGAATATGTGGGAGTCAGTACGGATCTCCAGGTCCCGCTGCTGATTATTGATCGGAGAGGGGTCTCGATCATGTCTGCATTATTCGTGAACCGTAGGGTGACACACTTAAGGGATACCGACACCATTTGGAGCAAATATGTTTGAGATAAAGATTTAAGAAAGCGCTGGAATTATTTCAATAGACACCAAAACTGTTTCGGGTGAAATTGCTGAAATTGGTTCTGCATGTAATATTCTGTGAGGGTTTTATGTGAATGTTTGTTAATTAAAGTAATTAACAAAATTCTGAATAAAATTAATAAAAGAGTTTGTTAAATGAGAGAGCATTAAATTTGGAGAAATTTAATGCATTTAAAGTGGAGACTTTAAAAGAGAATGTGAAGGGGCATTTTAATGTGGAGGGGGTTACCACCACATGAATGGGGGAGGTGAAGGGACACCCTCCCCTCCTCCTATAAAAGGCCCCCCTCTCACTCCTTCTTCCTCACACCTCCTCGTGAAGGATCTCTCTCCCCCTCTAGTATTATTCCTCCATGGTCTCGGATTAGCGAGATACATGTTCCCGGTGGCTTTATCTAGAAAAGAGTTGCTGCTTCCGCTGCTTTGCTGGAGCGAGGGACGGAGGTTGTCGAGGTACCGGACGTGTGTGCGATCACGGATGTACCGCTGCTTTGTGGTGCTGGACTTGGTGGTGCTGGACTTGTTGGAGCTGGATCTGAAGGACGTGCTGGAGCCGGACCTGTTGGATTTCATCATGATCTTGAAATCGGCAAGTGTACGACTACATCATCCACAAGTTCCATCTCGTTAACAAAGCTTTGTTATCTTCGAGGGGTAGTACACATATTTTTATATGTGAGCGGTGATGATCATGTTATTTCATCTTCTATGTATTTTGGATATTGGTGGCATAGTGGGATGAAGTGGCCCAGAACAACCTTACATGTCATTCTACATGAGACCGGTTCCACGACTGACATGCAACTAGTTTTGCATAAGTGGCTGGCGGGTGTCTGTCTCTCCTACTATAGTCAATATCTGATTTACAACGAGTTGATAATAACTTGGTTATCCTCGTTGTGGTTCCATGTTCGTAGGTAAGAACGATTCTATCTCCGAAAGCTCTAAGCCCAGTAAAACTTGCAATGGATAAATTAGAGGCGTCTAGTTTAGATCGTTGTTGGGCTAGTGTCATGATATGGTAATGTTGTAAGTAGATGTATGATAGATACTCTTACAACATTCCTAACGTGTAAGTTCCATAGACCTTGGTCTTACACACAAAGGAATAATAGAGATCATACCATGATGCATATAATAGTGATCAAATGCATGGACCATATCATCCCACTTTACACATATGATGTTCACATCTCATATTGCTTGTTTGGAGTTTTAGTAGCATTATAAGATGATCCCTCATTTAAATATCAAGATAAAAATGTGTTCTTCCTTAAGTATGCACCGTTGTATGGATCATGTTTCGAGACATCACGTGATGATCGGGTGTACTCGACTCTACGCTTTCATATAACGGGTGTAAGACAGTTTTACACACGCGAATACTAAGGTTCTTACTTGGTGAGCCTAGCATGTACAGACATGGCCTCGGAACACGGACCAAAAGGTTAAGCATGAGTCATATAGTTGATATGATGCCCATATTGATGCTCGCCTTTGAAGCTACACCGACTCACGTGATGATCGGACTTGGTGTAGTGGATTTGGTTCATGTAATCACCAAAAAGGCACGAGGGATGTCGTTTTTGAGTGGGAGTTCATTTCTAATTTGGATTAGTCGAACTCAATTTGTCATAAACTAAATCTAAGTGAATTTGCATAATTTGTTGTAGTCATTGGCGTCTGTTCACTACCTTATGCTTAGTTTTAATTGAGATAATAGAACTATATAATTCTGGATATTTACTTTATGAACTGGTATCATATATTTTTGAATGTCAATTTAAAGTTTAAAAGTCCTATTGCAAACTTTCAGCAAACTCTATTTACTCCATGAAGTTTAATAAGTAGTATTAAATCAAGAGTAAGAATTCCAATGTTAGTATCTAAAGTATCATGTTTGCCTCCATGATTATTGATATTCAAAAGTTGTTTTAATATCAAGATTATCTAGGAGCTGTTTTTTTTTCAGAAACCATCATGTGTGGAAGATATTGTGATATCCGAAACAATGTTTTTGGTTGCATTATGATAGAGTATAATTTAGCAAAATACATGTTCTCATATTGTATGAGAATTTGTGAAGGATGGAGATGCTAGGCATCCGAATCTCCCAAAAGGTTTCGGGAACTAAAATTATACTCGTCATTCTTCCTTATAGGCTATAGTAGCTTGATCATGAAAGTTGTCATGATAAAGATGAATAGAAGATGTAAGTAAAATGTTTACTACACTAAAAGATTACTAAAGAATGGATTTTTTTTGAAAGAATACCAAACATTTGATGATGGTGATCCACTTCAAAGTGCAAGTCCAAAGGTATTAGTATTTGACTATATACAAGCTTTGTACTATGTGTCATGTGAATAACACCATTATTGATGTTGATAGATTCTTTTAATAGAAAAGGAATTGTTGAAAGAGAATCTATAAAATATTTGGCAGAAAATAAAAGGTTGGAGATGTCCAACTGAGGTATATAGAAGATATACATGTTATGGCTGTATTCCTTGCTTGTTAACAATGTGGTTCTGAGGTATTGGATACCGAATTGGTTGGTATGAAGTGTCATACAGGACAACGCAATTCATGAACTGCAATGGCCTAAGCAACTAGCAAGAGAATAAGTGATGATGTTCATCGAAAACAAATAAAGTGTTATTGTGTTTTTCGTTGTCGTCAAACCTAGCCTTCAAGATTTGTTTTTAATAATTGTTATTTTGTTCCAATATTATGAGAATAATGATTGTTCAAATAATTACCGTATTCCATAAAGGATGGATGAACTTTTACAAGTCTAGTGGGAGAAATCACATCCATAAACACTATTGCTAAAATGTCACAAGATAAATGATTGAAAGATCACTTATGAAGTAACATTGCTGTTTAAATTATATTGGAAAGAAAACATGAAGAAATTCCATGTTGATGGATTTTTGGAGTCTTTGATTTTGATCAACTAACGCTTGTGAGACTTTCCTTGAGATAATTGAAACTCCGTCCATAGGCCAAAGAGGAACGGGTGACTAACTTATCGGATATTATACATATTGATGTATATAGTCCATTATATGTAGCCATGTGCGATGGATCTTTTTGCTTCATATGCTTTCTCTAGAAATTTGAGTGAATATATTTATATATTTACTTAATAAGGAAGAAGTATGAAACATTTGAAAATTGTTCAAAGACTTTCAATATGAAGTGAAAAATCATTGTAACAAGAAAATAAAGAGTTTATGATTCGATCATAAAGGAAGATATTTGAGTTACATGTTTAGCAAAACACCTAAGATTTAAGGAATTGTTCCATGATTTGTGTTTCCCGATAAACCATAGGAGTATGGCATATTCGAGAGATGAAATCAAACCATGTTTGACATGGTAAGATCAAATGTGACATTTATAAAACTGTCATTATGTTTTAAGGATTGAAGCTTTAGAGACTACCACTTTTACACTGAAAAGAGCACCATCGTGATCCGTTGAAATGACACCATATAAGTTATGGTTTGGGATAAAATCCAAAATGTCTTATCTTAAATTTTGGTATGCTATGCATAATTAAAATGTTTACAACCAAAGTCAGATAAGCACGTCTTTGTAGGTTATCCCAAAGAATTTGTTGGTAATTCCTCCATAACACCGAGGACAAAAGAGTTTGTCGCTTGGAACATCAATTTTCTTGAGAAGGAATTTTTCGCAAAAAGTTAAGTGGGAGGACAATAGAACTTTAATAAGGTTGTTGAACCTTAGCTATATGTGCTAAGCAGCGTAGCACCAGAAAGTGTCCTGGTGGCGGCCACAATGCTCGTGGCTCCCGTGATTACAAAGGGTGTGATCTTGGAGATTAAAGTTCCTATTGAACCATGTGGGTCGGTAAGAATTAAATAGTAAGATTTGAAACAGAAGTCGTTATTGTTTTGACAATGATGAACCGACTGCATGCAAAGAAGCGATGATGGGCCCTGACTCCATAAAATGACTAGAAGTCATAGAATCCGTGATAGTATCCATACACGAGAAATGAAGTTTCTGAACTTGGAAGGCCCTCCGGAAAGGCGTGAAGCCTATCGGTCGGGTTTGGATCTATAAAGAAATAGACATGGATGTTTAACATCTATGAAATAGTCGACATGTCGGAAAGAAGTTTACGACAATGTTCAAGGAGTTGACTATGACAAGATTTGATCTTTCATAGTGATATTTAGTCTTAACGGATTAATGTAGCAACCACTACATATAATTTGATGTATGGTAGTTGAACAAACAAAACAATGTTCTTCTAATAGAATGGTTACCTAGGACATGTACAAGACATGGTCCGAAGGGTTTTGTTAATCCAAAGGGTGCTAAAAGGGCATGCAAACTTCAATAGTTGAAGTAAGCATAGTGGAGTTGGAATCTTCACCATGATGAAACTGTTAAAAGAGTTTAAATTCATCGGAGATGATGAAGATCCTTGCATTTGCAAGAAATTAAGTGGGAGCGCTGAGACATATTTCTAATACATTATGTAGAGGACATATTGTTGATTGGAAATGATGTATCTTGTATTGACACAAGTTAATAATTTCATTAAGATGAAAGACTTGGGCAAAACCGGAATATTTTGCATCAATATCTATATGGATAGATTGAGGCGCTAATATGGTTGTGCTAGACATACATATATGAGATATTGAAAGGGTTCAATATGGAAAGAACAAGAAAGGTTCTTGCTACATGGAAAGGATTGTATCAAGATTAAAGTGTTTCAACACTTGGTGAGTAAAATCACATGAAGATTTTGATTGATTATACCGTGATATGTATATATCCAGAATGTCCTATGCTCTAAATGTTATGAGCACATACTAGAATGATTCATAAGATGATCATTGGACAATAGTAAAGATATTCTTATGAGCTTTGGAAGAACTAAGAATATATCATGTATAAGTGACAAATAGTTAAAGGTAGTTCATTGTAAAGTGTTACATTGATACTAGTTTTGTCACAAGATACAAATTAAATTTATCTCAATTTAGACTATGGGTGGCACAATGTAATGGAAAGGATGTTCCATGATGGATTTGGATGAGTTCCAAAGTTGAAATATTGTGACGGATACTACAACAAAAAGGGTAAGTATATGACTGCTATAGTAGCAGCAAAGGAGGGCATTTGTGTTATGTAGTTTGTTATCAAACTAGGTGTGGTTCAAAGTGGGCTCATACTATGAAGATATATTGTATGACAGTAATATCAACATATTTTAACCCCGGACGAACTAAAGGTCTCACCAAAGGACCAAATTTATACAATGCCATCTCATTTGAGAATGAGTGATGCGTAGAGACGCAAAGACATGCAAACACACACGGACCTGAAACTGTCAGATCCAGAGATTATGCTAACCACTAGCAAACGCGTATATTCAACACCTAGGTGTTGTATATACAAGTTTACAAACTAGATTATTGACTCTAGTGCAAGTGGGAGACTGAAGGGAATATGCCCGAGACGCAATAATAAAGTGGTTATTATCTTATTCCATGTTTATGATAAATGTTTGTTTTGCATGCTATAATTGTATTAATTGGAAACGTTAATACATGTGTGTTTAATAAACAAAATACAAAGTTCCTAGTACTGCCTCTCATATAAACTAGCTTGTTGATTAACAAGATGATCAAGGTTTCCTGATCATGGACATTGGATGTTGTTAATAACGAGGTCACAACATTGGTGGAATGATGTGATGAACATTCATCCAAAGTATAGCATTACAATAAGAGTCATTATGTTTATATTGCTATAACATCATACGAAGTAATCTTAGTCCTTAGACCATGAGATCATGTTAATTGCTAACACCGGAAGAGTATCTTGATAACATTAAACGTCACACCATAACAGGGTGACTATAAAGGTGGGTTCAGTGCTACGAAGGTGTTATGTTGAGGCTCATGGATCAAGAGTGGGATTTTTCCATCCCGATGACAGATAGATATACTTTGGGCCCTCTCGGTGATATCACATTGAAATAGCTTGCAAGCAAGTGATGTGATCACTAGCATGTTATATCACGGGAACAAGAAAAGAGTGCATGTCAGTAACGAGATCAAACTAGGTATTTGGATGCCAATGATCGAATCTCGAACATGTAATATATCGCGAGACAAAGGGATTTAGTTACGACATTAAAGGTTCACACGATCACAAGAGTCATCGTTGAATATGTGGGAGTCAGTACGGATCTCTAGGTCCCGCTGCTTTGATCGGAGAGGGGTCTCGATCATGTCTGCATTCGTGAAACGTAGGGTGACACACTTAAGGGATACCGACACCATTTGGAGCAAATATGTTTCAGATAAAGATTTAAGAAAGCGCTGGAATTATTTCAATAGACACCGAAACTGTTTCGGGTGAAATTGCTGAAATTGGTTCTGCATGTAATATTGAAATGTTGCATGGGTTTTATGTGAATGTTTGTTAATTAAAGTAATTAACAAAATTATGAATAAAATTAATAAAAGAGTTTTCTTAAATGAGAGAGCATTAAATTTGGAGAAATTTAATGCATTTAAAGTGGAGACTTTAAAAGAGAATGTGAAGGGGCATTTTAATGTGGAGGGGGTTACCACCACATGAATGGGGGAGGTGAAGGGACACCCTCCCCTCCTCCTATAAAAGGCCCCCCTCTCACTCCTTCTTCCTCACACCTCCTTGTGAAGGATCTCTCTCCCCCTCTAGTATTATTCCCCCATGGTCTCGGATTAGTGAGATACATGTTCTCGGTGGCTTTATCTAGAAAGGAGTTGCTGCTTCCGCTCTTTGCTGGAGCGAGGGATGGAGGTTTTCGGGGTACCGGATGCGTGTGCGATCACGGATGCACCGCTGCTTTGCGGTGCTAGACTTGGTGGTGCTGGACTTGCTGGAGCTGGATCTGAAGGACGTGCTGGAGCCGGACCTACTGGACTTCATCATGATCTTGAGATCGGCAAGTGTACGACTACATCATCCACGAGTTCCATCTTGTTAACAAAGCTTTGTTGTCTTCGAGGGTAAGTTCTCTATGGATGTATATCCACCCGTTGCTTGTATCTAGTAGATAGATCTTGGCGTATAGTTCCCATCGTAGGAATTTTTTTGTTTTCTATGCTGCGAACGCAACAATCTTGGACTTTGCTATTAAGAGCAAAGATTGATAAGTTAGAAGCACAAATTGAGGATCATGAGAACACCATTGATAAAATGAGTAGCTTTGAGCGTGAGTATGCTAATCAAATTGCACATCTAAATGAAGCTCTTGAAGAGGAACAAACCACTAAGGAATCTCTTGAGGAGACTTTTGCTCCAGAGTTGTCTAGAGTGAATGAATCTCGTGATAGAGATCTTGAGGGGTCAAGTTATCTTAAATGTAAAAATGTTGGGATTGAAGTTGCTTATGCTAAACTTGTTGAGGATTTTAAGCACCTTGAAAATGGCTCTCGGGTTGTTAAGAGGGAGCTCATCAAACTCACCGAGTCGCATGAGCAACTTAAAGCTTTATATTCTAAAGAGCTTGCCAAGTTGCCCTCACCGCTTGCTAATAATGATGATGCTTGTGCTACTAACTCTATTTCTTGTGAAGCATCTATTTTGAAGGAGAATGTTAACCTAAAGGCTCAACTTGCTTTGCTAACTAGCAACTATGGGAAATTAGAAGAAAGTCATGTCAAGCTCTCAAGCTCGCATGAGGATCTTCTAGTCTCCCATGGTAGGCTAAAGTTCGCTCATGATGCCATCATGTCAAAGGTAACATCTAGTGGGCCTCATGTGGACAATAGCACTATATCTACTCCAAATGTTATATTGCCATGTGCTAGTCCTTGTAATTCATCCTCTCACAACCATGATATATCTCGTGATCAATTACATTCCATGCCTTGTTGCTCTAACAATGTAGCATCTACTTCCTCTAGTACTTTTGTTGAAACTAACCATGTAGAGGAAATCAAAGATCTCAAGGCTCAAGTCACTTCTTTGAAGAATGACTTGAAAAGGGGTCATCAAGGGAAAGCCGCACTGAACAAAATCTTGAGTGTGCAAAAATCCCCCAATGACAAGAGTGGGCTTGGATTCAACTCAAATGTCAAGAACGAGTCCACTATCAATTTGAAGCACAAGGACAACAAGAAGAATGGACAAGATCAAGTCAAGAATCTGGCCAACATTGTTTGCTTCAAGTGCAAGGAACAAGGTCATCATGTTAGATCTTGCCCATTGAAGAAGAAGCCTCTGAGTGTGAAGCAACAAGGGAAGCAGCCTCAATCTCCACCTCAAGTCATTGACGGGCCTCTTCCTAAGAGGACTACTCGATCTCTTCCTCAAGTTGTGGCCTCACCTAAGAAGAAAGATGGCAAGAGAAGAACTTGCTACATATGCCGTGAGAAGGGGCATATTTCTTCTTCATGCACCATTGGTAACTCCTCATCCAACCCTATCATAATTGATGATGCTTATTCTCTTCATAAGGATGAGGTTGGAAATATGTTTGCCAAATTTGTTGGTGATCAATGTGGGTTGAAGAAAAGAACCATTTGGGTTGCCAAGCCTATTGTGACTAACTTCTTAGAACCCAACTTGGTTGGGGACCAATGATACATTGCAAATGTATCTATAATTTTTGATGTTCCATGCTTGGTTTTATCCACTTTCTTGTGTTTTGTTCCAACTTTGGAGTACTTTTCATATGATTTCTTGGACTAACCTATTAACAAGAGCCACAGTGCCAGCTGCCTATTTTCTGTTGTTTTTGGTTCCAGGAAAGTCAGAAAATGAATATTCTCGGAATTGGACGGGACAAAAGCCAAAGTGCCTATTTTTCCGGAAGTCATTAAGTGCCAGAATACGAGACGGAGAAGGGCCAGAGGCCGGCCACACCACCTGGCCGCACGGACAGGTTGGGCCCGCGCCAGGGGGTGGTGTGGTGGCCCCTGGCACCCCACCGGCCTCCCCTTCCGACTATAAGATGCCCTCGGGACAAAAACCCTAAATACCCGATTAAAAATCCACGAAAGAGTCTGTAGCCACCGTCATCTCCATCCCTAGACCGGGAGGGATCTGAAGCTCTTCCCGGCACCCTGTCGGAGAGGGTAATTCACCCTGGAGGCCTTCTTCATCACCATGCAAGCCTCTGATGTGATGCGTGAGTAGTTCATCCTTGGACTACAGATCCATGTAGTAGCTAGATGGCTGGTTCTCCTCCTTTGTGCTTTCATGTCTAGATCTTGTGAGCTCCGTTCATGATCAAGATCATCTATTTGTAATTCTGCATGTTGTGTTTGCGGGGATCCGATGGATATTGAGATGCTATTTCAGATTGATTATTGATTCCATCATGTCTTTGTTATTTGTGATCTTGCATGCTTTCCGTTGTTAGTAGCTATCTTGGCCAAGTAGATGCTAGCAACTCCAAGAGTTAGTATTTATGCTCGATAGTGGGTTCATGCCTCTGGTAATCTGGGGAAGTGACAGAAATCTCCAAGGTACTAGATGTGTTGTTGCTACTAGGGAGAAAATAACAATTCTTTGTTCATAGAACAATCGTATTGTTTATTTTACACGCAATTCGTAAAGCAATAATATGTTGCTTGCAACTTAATACTGGAGGGGGTTCAGATGATAACCTGAAGGTGGATTATTAGTCATAGATGCAGTTGGATGGCGGTCTATGTATAATGTTGTAATGCCCAATCAAGTCTCAAAGGAGTCAAGATGATTACTATATGCATGTATTGCTTTCTCGATGTTTTTCATTTGCCCCGCTGTAATGTCTTCACCCAGCATGTTATCTATCTTAAGGAGAGCCACCTCTAGTGAACCATGGATCCCGGTCCTTGTCTTTTACATAGAATCTACAAACTGTTTACTTCTTTGTATTTACTTTCTGCAAACTTTTAGTTCTTTCCATTCGATACGTTTAATCCTTTGTTTTCAGCAAAACACGGTGAGATTGACAACCTCATCGCAAGTTGGGGACAAAGTTGTGTGGTTGTGTTGTGCAGGTCTCCACGTTGCTACTAGCACCGGTAGTGCGCCCTGCCAAAGCTCATCTAGTAACACCTTTGGGGTGTTTCCTTGCTCCTACTGGTTCGATTAAACCTTGGTTTCATACTGAGGGAAACTTGGTACTGTGCTCATCATACCTTCCTCTTGGGGTTCCCAACGAGCCCTACATCAACCACGCACCAGCACTTTTCTGGGCGCCATACACAGAGCCATCAAGCATTTTTATGGTGTCGTTACCGGGGAGTCAAGGACATCTTCACAAGGGGAGTCCCTCATAACCAATCTCTTTAATTTGTCATTTTTGTTTTGCTTAGTTTCTTTTTGCTTTGTTTGCTTGTTTCTTCATCAAAAACACACAAAAAAATTAGTTTTACTAGTTGGCTTTCTTATTTCAAAAAAACACAAAAAAATAGTTCCTTTCTTAAAGTTGCCACTATGTCTAGCCTTGCTCTAGTCACTATGTCACCCGAGGAAATGATTTTCACTTTTAAACAAGGAATTGTGGAATGTTTTAAGGAAGCTTGGTCTAGAATCTCTGATCTAGATGAAAAAACTGAGCCTAAAATGACTCAAAGCTTGTTCCTTAGCAGATTTTACCTTGGGATTGCTCTTTGCTATAGATAAGCTTTAAATGCTGTTGTGGGAGGAGATTTCCTCCAATGTAATGAGGATGATGCTATTAATGCTATAAAGAAGTTGATCCTCACTTACAACTTGCCTAGCCAAACTGATATTTCTTTCGCAAAAATATTTGCTAGGTTGAACACTCTTGAGACTAGCACTACTAGTTTGGAAAATTGCTATAATATGCTTAGGGAGCATCACAATTATGTTCCAATAAATTCTGAACCATCAAAGTGGCTCCCTACAGTAAAGATTGAGATAAACACTGAAACTTTTCAAGCTCGCTGTGATATCATGTTTGAATTTTGTCTTATGCCCAAAGATATTTATAAATCTCTAAATACTTGGGGGCTTACTGAAGGAGGAAAAGAAATATCTCCTGCTAATACTACTACCATATTACCTCTTGGAATAGCTGAAGGAGTGTTTACAAAGATCCTTGGGAAAATGATTTCTACTGATTATCTTGTTATTGAATTTGCAGGAAAAGGACAAATTACACTTGGAAGGTCCCTATTAAAACTCCTTGGAGCAATAATAGATGTGGGAAAGGGGACCATGCACCTTTCTTCTCCACCAAACAATCATATTTTCCACAAGGTTAAGAATAAAAGTAAGAGAGGTAAGTGCAAGAAATTTGGTCTTAAGGCTTCTTCATTTGAGAACACTTGATTCTTTCTTGCTTCTTATGCCTAACTTAAAGGCGTTAAAGAAAAGTACTTATTGGGAGATAACCCAAAAGTTTTAGATGAGTCTTGGAAGTTATTACTTCAGTAATAACCTCTCCTTATCCTTTTCATTTGCTTTTTGTGCCAAGAGTAACCTCTAATGAGAGAGAAGTAATGATTGGGAAAGTTGCTGTCCCGAAACAGATTTCTGTGCTTCACCGTAAAAATTCGCGTAAAATCTCTGAACATCTTTTTGAGGCGTGAATTTTTTTGCTTCTGCCCCAGGTTGTTATCTAACTTTACTTAGTTTAACACTTTTTGATTTGAGCAACAGAAGGTCTTCGAAAAAATTCGTCTTTACCTGATGGTCTGTTTTGACAGATTTCCGCCATTTTCTACATTCGCTTCTTGTTGGTTCCTTTTTGACTTCTTTTGGGGAATTGAGCTTTTTGAGGGAAGTTCTACAGTGGCTAGTGTTCTAATGGAAGTTTATTTGGTGTTATAACTGAACCTTAAGACCTTTTATCTTGAGTACACTAATGTTGCTAATAAAGATTGTGTGAAGTTTTGTATGAAGGAAAATTTTCAGGTGTATGAAAGGAATGAGTAATGAGATGAAGGATGGACTAAAGCTCAAGCTTGGGGATGCCACGCGTGTCACCCCAAGAAATATCCAAGAAGTATAAGCGTCAAATCTTGGGGATGCTCAAGGCATCCCCTTCTTCATCAATAAAAATCCCAGGTTTCTTCCAAATGTTTCATTTTTATTATTTCATGCACAGTTGTGTTGTTCTTGGAGCGTTTTATTTTTCGTTTTCGTTTTTGTTTGCTTTTGTTTGCTTATTTTTCTGAATAAATTGGTTGGACCCCCTCTTTTATACATTGGTTTTCAAATAGTTTGGTTTGGTTTGTAAAAGAGTAGGAAAGTTCATGCTTATGTGGTAAAAAGAGCTCGTTTTTGACTGTGGCCTATGCTTTGTCATGCCATGCTTGATATTGTTTTGGCTTTATGCTTAGTATTATTTGTTGTAGCATGAATTGTTATAAACAATTGAGATTGTTTAATGTGCCTTGGATGAATCATGCGTTGTTTTAGCATATTAAAGCACAGTATAGTGGTATTCTCCTTTGATGCTTTATTTGGGTTGACTTAGCACATGCTCACACCATGTTATGACTATCCCAAGTCACCATAGCCTTTATGATACTTTAGTTTTCAACTTTTAGTATCACTTTATGCTTTGATCAATGATGTTTTGTCACTCTGCATGATTATGGCCATTATTGCTTTCTTAGTTTGTCGCTCCCAGTCTTTTGCTAGCCTCCACAACCAAGTATGAGTTCCACTCATGCATCCAACTCCCTAAACCAAGTTATTCCAAAGAGTCCACACCTACCTACTAGCTTATGCTATTCCAAGTATATTCATGCTTTTGTTTACCTTCCAAATTAAACTTGTTATGAGAAAACTAGTGATTAAAGCTCTCACGAACTTGATGGCACACTTTACTTTTCTTGCCCTTAATAAACTTGAACCATTGTGTCGTCTATGTTGTATATGCTTGCACTTATTTGTTGGGAATTAGCAGAACCATGCTTTCATGGGGAACGCTTTCAACATTGCACTTGGTACTGTTACCTAGTTGATATGATGCTCTTTTGTATATGGATGTCGTCAGTGTGAAATGAAAGGGGAGCTTATAAGTCCATGGAGTTATGTATATGTGTTAGAGAAACGCCTGGGCCGCTGGTCTAATCCATGCTGACATGGTGGAAACCTGCAGCGTAACCATAATGAGCTGTCTATGAAGCATTCTTCTTATAAGGAAAAGAGTCCTATATTGAGAAAAAAGAGAAAAAGAAAAAAAGAGATTATGAAAAGAGGAAAGAGAGAAAAAAGCACCATATTCCCATGGTAAATAAGAAGATTACTGAGATACTCGTTGTCTGCTTGCCTTGTCATTTTGATATGGGGATTCTTCGGTATCATCGGGCAAGGGGTACCCCGTTGGAGGTTCTCTATGATACACATGTACTTACAATGACAAGAACTTACCGGTGACTAAACTTGAGTAGCATGAGGAGTGGCCCTCGTATACAAGGGACATGAGGTTTCTAACTTATACTTCGTCAATCATGTACACCATAGTTTGTTCACTTTAACCGTAATCACTTCAAGATGCTTATGATAGGGGCAATGAGAGCTGAAAGCTATAAGTACCATAATTTTTGGAAGCTCTTTATGAGACTTGAATCCCTACTTCCTTTTAAAAAAGGCCTTTCTTCCACCATTATATTGAGTCTCCACCTTCTACCTTTATGCACCTACTTTGAGAGCATAGTGGCCATTCTTAGCTCTATGTGCATTGTCCCGAGACTAGTTGATTGATGCATAACTTGATATTGCTTGCTTTAAACTATTTGTATCTAGACACTCTTATGAACTTTGAAGGTGTCCTATGCATTTATATTTGCTACTCTATGAGGGACAAGCTGAATACTATTATGCTATGTTTTCTTTATGTGAAACAAACAAACGTCTTGCAAAGTATTGTTATTCATGAATCTTTTGTTTGTGCCTTTTCATGTTGCATCATAGTTTCTTTGTCTTATTGCTAGAACTTGTCTTTCATGTTATGATTGAAGTACTATGATCCTAGCTTTGAATGTTTTGCAAATACTTTGATCAAGTCTTTGATGGTGCATGTCACCTAAAAAATTATTCTTTCTTTTTATCACTTACCTACTCGAGGACGAGCAGGAGTTAAGCTTAGGGATGTTGATACATTGCAAATATATCTATAATTTTTGATGTTCCATGCTTGGATTTATCCACTTTCTTGTGTTTTGTTCCAACTTTGGAGTACTTTTCATATGATTTCTTGGACTAACCTATTAACAAGAGCCACAGTGCCAGCTGCCTGTTTTCTGTTGTTTTTGGTTCCAGGAAAGTCAAAAAATGAATATTCTCCGAATTGGACGGGACAAAAGCCAAAGTGCCTATTTTTCCGGAAGTCATCAAGTGCCAGAATACGAGACGGAGAAGGGTCAGACGCCGGCCACACCACCTGGCCGCACGGCCAGGCTGGGCCCACGTCAGGGGGTGGTGTGGTGGCCCCTGGCACCCCCTCGGCCTCCCCTTCCGACTATAAGATGCCCTCGGGACGAAAACCCTAAGTACCAGATCAAAAATCCACGAAAGAGTCTATAGCCACCGTCATCTCCATCCCTAGATCGGGAGGGATCAGAAGCTCTTCCCGCCACCCTGCCGGAGAGGGGAATTCACCCTGGAGGCCTTCTTCATCACCATGCAAGCCTCCGGTGTGATGCGTGAGTAGTTCATCCTTGGACTACGGATCCATGTAGTAGCTAGATGGCTGGTTCTCCTCCTTTGTGCTTTCATGTCTAGATCTTGTGAGCTCCGTTCATGATCAAGATCATCTATTTGTAATTCTGCATGTTGTGTTTGCAGGGATCCGATGGATATTGAGATGCTATTTTAGATTGATTATTGATTCTATCATGTCTTTGTTATTTGTGATCTTGCATGCATTCCGTTATTAGTAGCTATCTTGGCCAAGTAGATGCTAGCAACTCCAAGAGTTAGTATTTATGCTCGATACTGGGTTCATGCCTCTGGTAATCTGGGGAAGTGACAGAAATCTCTAAGGTACTAGATGTGCTGTTGCTACTAGGGAGAAAACAACAATCCTTTGTTCATAGAACAATCGTATTTTTTAATTTACACACAGTTCGTAAAGCAATAATCTGTTGCTTGCAACTTAATACTGGAGGGGGTTCGGATGATAACCTGAAGGTGGATTATTAGTCATAGATGAAGTTGGATGGCGGTCTATGTATTATGTTGTAATGCCCAATCAAGTCTCAAAGGAGTCAAGATGATTAGTATATGCATGTATTGCTTTCTCGATGTTTGTCAATTGCCCCGCTATAATTTGTTCACCTAGCATGTTATCTATCTTAAAGAGAGCCACCTCTAGTGAACTATGGATCCCGGTCCTTTTTCTTTACATACAATCTATAAACTGTTTACTACTTTGTGTTTACTTTCTACAAACTTTTACTTCTTTCCATTTGATACGTTTAATCCTTTGTTTTTCGCAAAACACTATGAGATTGACAACCTCATCGCAAGTTGGGGACAAAGTTCTGTGGTTGTGTTGTGCAGATCTCCACGTTGCTACTAGCACCGGTAGTGCGCCTGCCAAAGCTTAGC
This sequence comes from Avena sativa, assembly GCA_916181665.1. NCBI lineage: Eukaryota > Viridiplantae > Streptophyta > Magnoliopsida > Poales > Poaceae > Avena > Avena sativa. Next base: position 447,020,770 of record OV702295.1, on the reverse strand, counting down.
TAGTAACACCTTTCGGGTGTTTCCTTGCTCCTACTGGTTCGATTAAACCTTGGTTTCATAACTGAGGGAAACTTGCTACTGTGCTCATCATACCTTCCTCTTGGGGTTCCCAACAAGAGCTACATCAATACCGCCATCAAGCATTTTTCTAGGCGTCATGCATTGAGCCATCAATGTGTTTCCCCATATTTGGACCTCCATATCCTCCATGGAAACCATTTTCTTCAAGTTACTTTAATCTTTTATGAGCTATCAAGAATCTCTATCTAAGCATCAAGCTTAATTTTTATATTTCCCCATATGCTTATTGTTGTGAATATGATCATGATGTCCTTGAAAACTACCTTGGGAAATATTTCCCCATAATTCTTGTCATTGGACAAGTGGTACTCCATATATGGTAGAATTTATTGATCATATTCATTTTGGCCTTTGCTTAAATTTTGTTCTACCTCTTGCCAACAAAATGTTTTGTGTTTTGTCCCAAGCTTTCCTTGCCTCTTGTGGATCTTCTTATTTTTTTTGTATCCTCGTGTGTTTTATTTAATGTAGGTACTAGTGATGATCCCATTTGTGTGCATTTTGCATTCAAAAGGAAAATCCTACATAATGCACTATCCATGGGGGAGTTCTCCTATATTATTTAGAACACTCATATTTATGCTTCTTGTTTTGTTCCATATCATGTTTTATGTGCTTGGAAGTTTGATCCTTTCTTTTGGTACTTTGTGCCATCATGAAAAGTGTAGAGATTTTGGTTTGTGTGTTGGAACCTTGCTTTTTGGGAGTTGGTTTTGTCTCATTCCTTGTTACTTGTTTGATCCCTTAGGATGAGATAAATCCTTGAGCATTGGTGTTTTTGTCTATCTTTTGCTCTTTGGCTATTGCCTTGTTCATTTGTTGAATTTGTGTCCTTTCATGTGTTGATTTGGCTCTTTGATACAATTTGGACACCCTTTTGTTGTGTCACACTCTTGTGTGTGACTTCTTGGTTTACTTGGAGTTTTTGTTCAAATTGTATCTCCTTTTTGGTTCTTGAAATCTTTTGCATGCATATTTACTACATGTTCTATATTATGGCATGCTTTATTTCTTGATCCAATATATATGGGATTCTCCACCAAATCCTATCGGCTAAGATGTGCATGAAATTCAATTTCATATCAATATGCACAAATTTATGTGGAGTCTCTCCTATGTATTGTAGTTTATCTAACTATTTTGGACCCAATGAGTTTTGGGACCATTGTGTACTTGAATGTGTTATAGGTACATTGGAGATTCATTGGATGCTTTTCAATAATAAGAAGATGTGGGGAATAAATGATAATTGGAGTCAAGCTAGGATGATCAACAAACTCATATCTACTTCATCCTACCAATGGTATCTCGGTAACAAGTATCCCTCTAATGCATACTTTTCTAGCATCCAACCTTTGTGGTTGCATCATGGCATGATTTCCTTCAGTTGCTTTTATTGTGGTTATTGCAATATTTTATTGTATCTTCCTTATTGTTATATGAGTAAGTTGAGATGAATGCATATTTTGGGGAGTATCTAAAATTCATGTTTATGATTCACCAATCCCACATATGCCAATCTAGCAATTCTATTGCCAATCGTTTCCTCAATTTCTCTCATGTGCAATATGGATGAATTTGCAAGGTTTATTTGTTCTTTATGATACTTGTTTCTTTTTCCAATGCATTCCATCTCTCTTATTCCCCTGTGATAGTTGTGATGTATTCGTTGGTGTTTGAAGGTCATCGATGATCAATGATACATTGCAAATGTATCTATAATTTTTGATGTTCCATGCTTCGTTTTATCCACTTTCTTGTGTTTTGTTCCAACTTTGGAGTACTTTTCATATGATTTCTTGGACTAACCTATTAATAAGAGCCACAGTGCCAGCTGCCTGTTTTCTGCTGTTTTTGGTTCCAAGAAAGTCATAAAATGAATATTCTCGGAATTGGATGGGAGAAAAGCCAAAGTGCCTATTTTTCTGGTTGTCATCAAGTGCCAGAATACGAGAAGGAGAGGGGCCAGGGGGCCACCACACCACCTGGCCGCGTGGACAGGCCTAGCCCGCGCCAGGGGGTGGTGTGGCCGCTCCCGGCACCCCCTCGGCCTTTCCTTCCGCCTATATATTGCCCTCGGGACGAAAACCCTAAGTACCCGATCAAAAATCCACGAAAGAGTCTGTAGCCGCCGTCATCTCCATCCCTAGATCGGGAGGGATCTGAAGCTCTTTCTAGCACCCTGCCGGAGAGGGGAATCCACCCTGGAGGCCTTCTTCGTCACCATGCAAGCCTCCGGTGTGATGCGTGAGTAGTTCATCCTTGGACTACGGATCCATGTAGTAGCTGGATGGTTGGTTCTCCTGCTTTGTGCTTTCATGTCTAGATCTTCTAAGCTCCGTTCAGGATCAAGATCATCTATTTGTAATTCTGCATGTTGTGTTTGCGGGGATCCGATGGATATTGAGATGCTATTTCACATTGATTATTGATTCTATCATGTCTTTGTTATTTGTGATCTTGCATGCTTTCCGTTGTTAGTAGCTATCTTGGCCAAGTAGATGCTAGCAACTCCAAGAGTTAGTATTTATGCTTGATAGTGGGTTCATGCCTCTGGTAATCTGGGGAAGTGACAGAAATCTCTAAGGTACTAGATGTGCTGTTGCTACTAGGGAGAAAACAACAATCCTTTGTTCATAGAACAATCGTATTGTTTACTTTACACGCAGTTCGTAAAGCAATAATCTATTGCTTGCAACTTAATACAGGAGGGGGTTCGGATGATAACCTGAAGGTGGATTATTAGTCATAGATGCAGTTGGATGGCAGTCTATGTATTATGTTGTAATGTCCAATCAAGTCTCAAAGGAGTCAAGATGATTAGTATATGCATGTATTGCTTTCTCGATGTTTGTCAATTGCCCCGCTGTAATTTGTTCACCTAGCATGTTATCTATCTTAAGGAGAGCCACCTCTAGTGAACTATGGATCCCAGTCCTTTTTCTTTACATACAATCTATCAACTGTTTACTGCTTTGTGTTTACTTTCTACAAACTTTTACTTCTTTCCATTCGATACGTTTAATCCTTTGTTTTTCGCAAAACACAGTGAGATTGACAACCTCATCGCAAGTTGGGGACAAAGTTCTGTGGTTGTGTTGTGCAGGTCTCCACGTTGCTACTAGCACCGGTAGTGCGCCCTGCCAAAGCTCATCTAGTAACACCTTTCGGGTGTTTCCTTGCTCCTACTGGTTCGATTAAACCTTGGTTTCATAACTGAGGGAAACTTGCTGCTGTGCTCATCATATCTTCCTCTTGGGGTTCCCAACAAGATCTACATCAATACCGCCATCAAGCATTTTTCTAGGCGCCGTGCATTGAGCCATCAATGTGTTTCCCCATATTTGGACCTCCATATCCTCCATGGAAACCATTTTCTCCAAGTTACTTTAATCTTTTATGAGCTATCAAGAATCTCTATCTAAGCATCAAGCTTAATTTTTATATTTCGCCATATGCTTATTGTTGTGAATATGATCATGATATCCTTGAAAACTACCTTGGGAAATGTTTCCCATAATTCTTGTCATTGGACAAGTGGTACTCCATATATGGTAGAATTTATTGATCATATTCATTTTGTCCCTTGCTTAAATTTTGTTCTACCTCTTGCCAACAAAATGTTTTGTGTTTTGTCCCAAGCTTTCCTTGCCTCTTGTGGATCTTCTTATTTTTTGTATCCTCGTGTGTTTTATTTAATGTAGGTACTAGTGATGATCCCATTTGTGTGCATTTTGCATTCAAAAGGAAAATCCTACATAATGCACTATCCATGGGGGAGTTCTCCTATATTATTTAGAACACTCATATTTATGCTTCTTGTTTTGTTCCATATCATGTTTTATGTGCTTGGAAGTTTGATCTTTTCTTTTGGTACTTTGTGCCATCATGAAATGTGTAGAGAGTTTGGTTTGTGTGTTGGAACCTTGCTTTTGGGAGTTGGTTTTGTCTCATTCCTTGTTACTTGTTTGATCCCTTAGGATGAGATAAATCCTTGAGCATTGGTGTTTTTGTCTATCTTTTGCTCTTTGGCTATTGCCTTGTTCATTTGTTGAATTTTTGTCCTTTCATGTGTTGATTTGGCTCTTTGATACAATTTGGACACCCTTTTCTTGTGTCACACTCTTGTGTGTGACTTCTTGGTTTACTTGGAGTTTTTGTTCAAATTGTATCTCCTTTTTGGTTCTTGAAATCTTGTGCATGCATATTTACTACATGTTCTATATTATGGCATGCTTTGTTTCTTGATCCAATATATATGGGATTCTCCACCAAATCCTATCGGCTAAGATGTGCATGAAATTCAATTTCATATCAATATGCACATATTTATGTGGAGTCTCTCCTATGTATTGTAGTTTATCTAACTATTTTGGACCCAATGAGTTTTGGGACCATTGTGTACTTGAATGTGTTATAGGTACATTGGAGATTCATTGGATGCTTTTCAATAATAAGAAGATGTGGGGACTAAATGATAATTGGAGTCAAGCTAGGATGATCAACAAACTCATATCTACTTCATCCTACCAATGGTATCTCGGTAACAAGTATCCCTCTAATGCATACTTTTCTAGCATCCAACCTTTGTGGTTGCATCATGGCATGATTTCCTTCAGTTGCTTTTATTGTGGTTCTTGCAATATTTTATTGTATCTTCCTTATTGTTATATGAGTAAGTTGAGATGAAAGCATATTTTGGGGAGTATCTAAAATTCATGTTTATGATTCACCAATCCCACATATGCCAATCTAGCAATTCTATTGCCAATCGTTTCCTCAATTTCTCTCATGTGCAATATGGATGAATTTGCAAGGTTTATTTGTTCTTTATGATACTTGTTTCTTTTTCCAATGCATTCCATATATCTCTTGTTCCCTTGTGATAGTTGTGATCTATTCGTTGGTGTTTGAAGGTCATTGATGATCAATGATACATTGCAAATGTATCTATAATTTTTGATGTTCCATGCTTGGTTTTATCCACTTTCTTGTGTTTTGTTCCAACTTTGGAGTACTTTTCATATGATTTCTTGGACTAACCTATTAACAAGAGCCAAAGTGCCAGCTGCCTGTTTTCTGCTATTTTTGCTTCCAAGAAAGTCAGAAAATGAATATTCTCGGAATTGGACGGGACAAAAGTCAAAGTGCCTATTTTTCCGGATGTCATCAAGTGCCAGAATACGAGACGGAGAGGGGCTAGGGGGCCACCACACCACCTGGCCACGTGGCCAGGCCTGGACCGCGCCAGGGGGAGGTGTGGCCGCTCCCGGCACCCCCTCGGCCTCCCCTTCCGCCTATATATTGCCCTCGGGACAAAAACCCTAAGTACCCGATCAAAAAATCCATGAAAGAGTCTGTAGCCGCCGTCATCTCCATCCCTAGATCGGGAGGGATCTGAAGCTCTTCCCGGCACCCTGCCGGAGAGGGGAATTCACCCTAGAGGCCTTCTTCATCACCATGCAAGCCTCTGGTGTGATGCGTGAGTAGTTCATCCTTGGACTATGGATCCATGTAGTAGCTAGATGGATGGTTCTCCTCCTTTGTGCTTTCATGTTTAGATCTTGTGAGCTCCATTCATGATCAAGATCATCTATTTGTAATTTTGAATGTTGTGTTTGCGGGGATCCGATGGATATTGAGATGCTACTTCAGATTGATTATTGATTCTATCATGTCTTTGTTATTTGTGATCTTGCATGCTTTCCGTTGTTAGTAGCTATCTTGGCCGAGTAGATGCTAGCAACTCCAAGAGTTAGTATTTATGCTCGATAGTGGGTTCATGCCTCTGGTAATCTAGGGAAGTGACAGAAATCTCTAAGGTACTAGATGTGCTGTTGCTACTAGGGAGAAAACAACAATCCTTTGTTCGAAGAACAATCATATTGTTTACTTTACATGCAGTTCGTAAAGCAATAATCTGTTGTTGCAACTTAATACTGGAGGGGGTTCGGATGATAACCTGAAGGTGGATTTTTAGTCATAGATGCAGTTGGATGGCGGTCTATGTATAATGTTGTAATGCCCAATCAAGTTCCAAAGGAGTCAAGATGATTAGTATATGCATGTATTGCTTTCTCGGTGTTTGTCAATTGCCCCGCTGTAATTTGTTCACCCAGCATGTTATCTATCTAAGGAGAGCCACCTCTAGTGAACTATGGATCCTGGTCCTCTTTCTTTACATACAATCTATAAACTGTTTACTGCTTTGTGTTTACTTTCTGCAAACTTTTACTTCTTTCCATTCGATATGTTTAATCCTTTGTTTACCGCAAAACACAGTGAGATTGACAACCTCATCGCAAGTTGGGACAAAGTTCTGTGGTTGTGTTGTGCAGGTCTCCACGTTGCTACTAGCACCGGTAGTGCGCCCTGCCAAAGCTCAGCTAGTAACACCTTTGGGGTGTTTCCTTGCTCCTACTGGTTCGATTAAACCTTGGTTTCATACTGAGGGAAACTTGCTGATGTGCTCATCATACCTTCCTCTTGGGGTTCCCAACGAGCTCTACATCAACCACGGACCAACACTTTTCTAGGCGTCGTGCATTGAGCCATCAAGCATTTTTCTGGTGCCCTTGCCGGGGAGTCAAGGACATATTCACAAGGGGAGTCCCTCATAACCAATCTCTTTACTTATTATTTTTGTTTTGCTTAGTTTCTTTTTGCTTTGTTTGCTTGTTTCTTTATCAAAAACACACAAAAAATAGTTTTACTAGTTTGCTTTCTTATTTCAAAAACACAAAAAAATTAGTTCCTATGTTGAGTTGCCACTATGTCTAGCCTTTCTCCAATCACTATGTCACCCGAGGAAATGATTTTGACTTTTAAACAAGGAATTGAGGAAAGTTTTAAAGAAGCTTGGTCTAGAATCTCCGATCTACATGAAAAAACTTAGCCTAAAATGACTCAAAGCTTGTTCCTTAGCAGTTTTTACCTTGGGATTGCTCTTTGCTATAGATATGCTTTAGATGCTGTTGTGGGAGGATATTTCCTCCAATGTAATGATGATGATGCTATTAATGCTATAAAGAAATTGATCCTCACTTACAACATGCCTAGCCAAACTGATATTTCTTTCGCAAAAATATTTGCTAGGTTGAACACTCTTGAGACTAGCACTACTAGCTTAGAAAATTGCTATAACATGCTTAGGGAGCATCACAATTATGTTCCAATAAACTCTGAACCATCAAAGTGGTTCCCTACAGTAAAGATCAAGATAAACACTGAAACTTTTCAAGCTCGCTGTGATATCATGTCTGAATTTTGTCTTATGCCCAAAGATATTTAGAAATCTCTGAATACTTGGGGCTCACTGAAGGAGGAAAAAATATCTCTTGCTAATAATACTACCATATTACCTCTTGGAATAGCTGACGGAGTGTCGACAAAGATCCTTGGGAAAACGATTTCTATTGATTATCTTGTTATTGAATGTACAGGAAAAGGACAAATTACACTTGGAAGGTCCCTATTAGAACTCCTTGGAGCAATAATAGATGTGGGAAAGGGGACCATGTACCTTTCTTCTCCACCAAACAATCATATTTTCCCCAAGGTTAAGAATAAAAGTAAGAGAGGTAAGGGCAAGAAATTTGGTCTTAATGCTTCTTCATTTGAGAACACTTGATTCTTCTTCTTCCTTCGTATGCCTAACTTAAAGGCGTTAAAGAAAAGTACTTATTGGGAGATAACCCAAAAGTTTTAGATGAGTCTTGGAAGTTATTACCTCTGTAATAACCGCTCATTATCCTTTTTATTTGCTTTTTGTGCCAAGAGTAACCTCTAATGAGAGAGAAGTAATGATTGGGAAAGTTGCTGTCCCGAAACAAATTTTTGTGCTTCACCGTAAAAATTCGTGAGAGAGCTCTGTATGTCGGATTGAGCTGTAATGTTTTGTGCTTCTGCCCCAGGTTGTTATCTAACTTTCCTTTGTTCAACACTTTTTTATTTGAGCAACAGAAGGTCTTCGAAAATTTTTGTCTTTACCTGCTGGTCTATTTTGACAGATTTCTGCCATTTTCTGCATTTGCTTCTTGTTGGTTCCTTTTTGAGTTCTTTTGGGGAATTGAGCTTTTTGAGGGAAGTGCTACAGTAGCTAGTGTTCTAATGGAAGTTTATTTGGTGTTATAACTGAACCTTAAGACTTATTTATCTTAAGTGCACTAATGTTGCTAATAAAGATTGTGTGAAGTTTTGTATGAAGGAAAATTTTTAGGTGTATGGAAGGAATGAGTAATGAGATGAAGGATGGACTAAAGCTCAAGCTTGGGGATGCCACGCGTGTCACCCCAAGTAATATCCAAGAAGTACAAGCGTCAAAGCTTGGGGATGCCCAAGGCATCCCCTTCTTCATCAATAAAAATCCCAGGTTTCTTCCAAACGCTTCATTTTTACTGTTTCACGCACAGTTGTGTTGTTCTTGGAGCGTCTTCTTTTTGTTTTCGTTTTGGTTTTTCATTTGCTTGGTTTGCTTAGTTTTCTGAATAAATTGGTTGGACCCCCTCTTTCATACATTGGTTTGCAAATAGTTTGGTTTGGTTCGGAAAAGAGTAGGAAAGTTCATGCTTATGTGGTAAAAAGAGCTCGTTTTTGACTATGGCCTGCACTTTGTCATGCCATGCTTGATATTGTTTTGGCTTTATGCTTAGTATTATTTGCTGTAGCATGACTTGTTATAAACAATTGAGATTGCTTAATGTGCCTTGGATGAATCATGCGTTGTTTTAGCATATTAAAGCATAGTATAGTGGTATTCTCCTTTGATGCTTTATTTAGGTTGACTTGGCGCATGCTCACACCATGTTATGACTATCTTAAGTCACCATAGCCTTTATGATCCTTTAGTTTTCAACTTGTAGTATCACTTTTTTGTGTTGATCAATGATGTTTTGTCGCTCTGCATGATTATGGCCATTATTGCTCTCTTAGTTTGTCGCTCCCAGTCTTTTGCTAGCCTCCACAACCAAGTATGAGTTCCACTCGTGCATCCAACTCCATAAACCAAGTTTTTCCAGAGAGTCCACCATACCTACCTACTAGCTTATGCTATTCCAAGTATATTCATGCTTTTGTTTACCTTCCAAATTAAACTTGTTATGAGAAAACTAGTGATTAAAGCTCTCACGAACTTGATGGCACACTTTACTTTTTGCATCTAATAAACTTGAACCATTGGGTCCTTCTTTGTTGCGTATATGCTTGTGCTTTATAAGTTGAAATTAGCAGAACCATGTTTCATGGGGAACGCTTTCAACATTGCACTTGTACTTTGTACCCCGTTGATATCATGTTCTTTTGCTTACGGATCCCGACGGTGTGAAATAAAAGTGGAACTTGTAAGATCATGGAGTTTGTATGTGTGTTAGAGAAACGCCTGGACCGCTAGCCTAAGCCATGCCTAATCATGGTGGAAACTTGCAGCATCACCATAATGACCACTCTATGAAGCATCCTCAATAAAAACCTATGCAAATAGCAAATAAAAAGATCGCTGAGATGCTCATTGTCTACTTTCCTTGTCATTTTGATTATGGGAAAGCTCCCATATCATGTGCAAGGGGTACCCCGTTGGTGGTTCTTAATGATACACATGTACGTACAATGACAAGAGCTTACTCGTGACTGAAGTTGAGTAGCATGAGGATCGGTCTTCGTAACTAAGGGGCATGAGATTTCGGTTTATAACTTGTCAAGCATATCCTCTTAGTTGTGTCACTTTAACCTTAATCACCTTAGAGATTCTTATGATAGGGGCAATGAGAGCTGAAAGATACGAGTACCATAATTTTTGGAAGCTCTTTATGAGACTTGAATCCCTACTTTCTTTTACAAAGGCCTTTCTTCCACCATTATATTGAGTCTCCACCTTCTATCTTTATGCACTACTTTGAGAGCATAGTGGCCATTCTTAGTTCTATGTGCATTGTCCCAAGACTAGTTGATTGATGCATAACTTGTTATTGCTTGTTTGAAACTATTGTATATAGTCACTCTTATAAACTTTGAAGGTGTCCCATGCATTTATATTTGCTACTCTATTGAGGGACAAGCTTAATACTATTATGCTATGTTTTCTTTATGTGAAACAAACAAACGTCTTGCAAAGCATTGTTATTCATCAATCTTTTGTTTGTGCCTTTTCATGTTGCATCATAGTTTCTTTTGCTTATTGCTAGAACTTTGTCTTTCATGTTATGATTTAAGTACTATGATCCCAGCTTTGAATGTTTTGCAAATACTTTGATCAAGTCTTTGATGGTGCATGTCACCTCAAAAATTATTCTTTCTTTTTATCACTTACCTACTTGAGGACGAGACGGAGTTAAGCTTGGGGATGTTGATACATTGCAAATGTATCTATAATTTTTGATGTTCAATGCTTGGTTTTATCTACTTTCTTGTGTTTTGTTCCAACTTTGGAGTACTTTTCATATGATTTCTTGGACTAACCTATTAACAACAGCCACAGTGCCAGCTGCCTATTTTCTGCTGTTTTTGGTTCCAGGAAAGTCAGAAAATGAATATTCTTGGAATTGGACGGGACAAAAGCCAAAGTGCCTATTTTTCTGGATGTCATCAAGTGCCAGAATACAAGACAGAGAGGTTCCAGGGGGCCACCACACCACCTGGCCGCGCGTCCAGGCCTGGCCCGTGCCAGGGGGTGGTGTGGCCACTCTCGGCACCCCCTCGGCCTCCCCTTCCGCCTATATATTGCCCTCGGGACGAAAACCCTAAGTACCCAATCAAAAAATCCACGAAAGAGTCTGTAGCCGCCGTCATCTCCATCCCTAGATCGGGAGGCATTTGAAGCTCTTCCCGGCACCCTGCCGAAGAGGGGAATTCACCTTGGAGGCCTTCTTCATCACCATGCAAGCCTCCGGTGTGATGCGTGAGTAGTTCATCCTTGGACTACGGATCCATGTAGTAGCTAGATGGCTGGTTCTCCTCCTTTTTGCTTTCATGTTTAGATCTTGTGAGCTCCGTTCATGATCAAGATCATCTATTTGTAATTCTGCATGTTGTGTTTGCGGCGATCCGATGGATATTGAGATGCTATTTCAGATTGATTATTGATTCTATCATGTCTTTGTTATTTGTGATCTTGCATGTTTTCCGTTGTTAGTAGCTATCTTAGCCGAGTAGATGCTAGCAACTCCAAGAGTTAGTATTTATGCTCGATAGTGGGTTCATGCCTCTGGTAATCTGGGGAAGTGACAGAAATCTCTAAGGTACTAGATGTGATGTTGCTACTAGGGAGAAAACAACAATCCTTTGTTCATAGAACAATCGTATTGTTTATTTTACATGTAGTTCGTAAAGCAATAATCTGTTGCTTGCAACTTAGTACTGGAGGGGGTTCGGATGATAACCTGAAGGTGGATTATTAGTCATAGATGCAGTTGGATGGCGGTCTATGTATAATGGTGTAATGCCCAATCAAGTTCCAAAGGAGTCAAGATGATTAGTATATGCATGTATTGCTTTCTCGATGTTTGTCAATTGCCCCACTGTAATTTGTTCACCTAGCATGTTATCTATCTAAGGAGAACCACCTCTAGTGAACTATGGATCCCGGTCCTCTTTCTTTACATACAATCTATAAACTGTTTACTGCTTTGTGTTTACTTTCTGCAAACTTTTACTTCTTTCCATTTGATACGTTTAATCCTTTGTTTACCGCAAAACACGGTGAGATTGACAACCTCATCGCAAGTTGGGGACAAAGTTCTGTGGTTGTGTTGTGCAGGTCTCCACCTTGCTACTAGCACCGGTAGTGTGTCCTGCCAAAGCTCAGCTAGTAACACCTTTGGGGTGTTTCCTTGCTCCTACTGGTTCGATTAAACCTTGGTTTCATACCGAGGGAAACTTGCTGCTGTGCTCATCATACCTTACTCTTGGGGTTCCCAACGATCTCTACATCAACCACGCACCAACACTTTTCTGGGCGCCGTGCATTGACCCATCAATCAATAAGATAAATTTGAGCCTTTGGCTATGCTTTATAGCAAAAATCTTACTCAAATTATTTATGACTTTCTTTTGGATATCCTGTTCATTCTTGAGTATCTATTTTGTGTGTACATGTTTCTTTGTGGATGTATATCTTGGTGATTATTGTCTACCTAGAAACTTGAACACATAATTATGGTTGAATCTCTAGTTGATATCCTTTTGCTTTGGAGTCCACACCTTGTGGTACTTTTTATTCTTTGGTGGCTCCAAATGTTTTTCTTTGAGTGCTTAACCTTTTCATTTGCATCTTTTGGCACTCATTGGTGTTACGAAAGTTGATCTCTCATGCCTTTGTGTTATTATGTAAGTTTGGGGGAGCAAGGATACCATGTTTATGCACTTTGCATTCAAAGCAATTATTACATTTGGGGCATAAACCTTGGGGAGCTTTCCTAATCTACCTAAGAACACACATTTGCTTTCTTGTTCTTGTTTGGTGTTTTGTTTGATTATGGGGAGTTAGGATTCCATAATTATGCACTTTGTTGTGCATGAACCTTGGGGAGCTTCTTATTTTCATCTAAACACTCATTTGCTCTCATCATAATATTTGCTCACTTGCTTATGCTCGTGGTTTAAATGATATAGAGGGAATGAGGATGCCATGTTTGTGCATATTGTATTCAAATGCAAATTATAAGTTGTGCACAAACCTTGGGGAGTCTTCTCATATTATTTAGATCACTCTCTTTTCAACCTTGTCATAATATCTATTTTTTTGGTATCTTCCTTTTGTGAAGTGCTTCTTTCGATCTTTTGATTGCTTGCTTCATTCGTTGATGCTTCTTCACCATTTTATTTCTTTGCAATCCTTGGATCCTCAGTTTAGTTTGATTTCCTCATGGTATTCGTCATTGGATACGTGCATTTGATTCCACTCATATTATGAGAAATGCACACATATGGAGGAACTCTCACTAAATTGGCCTTCTAAAGTTTTTCACCCATTTCGGCAATCGATGCCAATAGGGGAGAAGTTTTAGAGGGTTTTAAGGGAATTTGGTTTTGTGTTTTGAGTTTTGTACTTAAACATTTACCTCGTGTGCTTCGCATCTTAGCGTGTTGCTTTGCATGTTAAATATATCGAGGAAACTCCACCACCGGTAATGGTTGGCAATATATGCAATGAAATTCAAGTTCATCCACACATGCATAGATTGTGGGGGAGTTTGCTCGATATTGTGGTTGTACTAACATCACATACTTCTGTAGTATTTGATGTTAGCACAAAGTTTTGTTTAGTTAATTCCTTATATAAACCCTCTCAAAGGGATTGTCATCAATTACCAAAATGGGGGAGATTGAAAGTGCATGTGTGCCCCCATGTGTGGTTTTGGTAATTAATGACAATCTTTATGGACTTATGTTTGCGTTGAGTTTTACTTGTAGATTTGTCCATAGGCAATGCTTGAACTATATGTTGGCTTCAAGGTTGGGAGAAGAAGAAAGTGAAGAAGATTAAGTATTGACCAAGGTTTCAATGAGTGATCCGGAGATTGGTCAAGTGAGAGTTGATCCTATAGCAAGTGTATCTTGAAGACTAAAGTTGGAGAGATATCTCTTATATACCTTCAAGACACCAACATAATGAAGAAAGAAGAATTGATGTGCAAGTTCAAGATGAGTCATCTCGAAGAGATCATTTGCTTAAAGCTTGCCATCCTATGGTGATCATGGATATGGTAAGATGGTATACCCAAAAGAGAAGCTCTACCATAGTGGAGTATGGGGAGCAATTTGCAAGTCTTCACCAAGCTAGCGCATTCAAGAAAGGTGTTCCATCTTGATGTGGACAAGATCACTATCGTCATGCTCAAGTGGAATATGCTCAAGGAAAATGTATGTTCTTGATAGGGTTTCTTTCTTACCGGTCTCATGGTGTTAGTTGGGGAGACCGGTTTATAGGATAGAGAGCCGTACTATCAAGAGGGGCTCTTGAGTGAGTAACTTGATCATATCCTTCAGAGAGAGCTCAAACCTTTGCATACTTGGCTTCATCTTTCTTGGTTGTTATGTGGATCTTATCCATGTGAGGTTCTTGAGCTTGTGTTAATCATGACAAGCCCAAGTTCATCGAAAACGGATTTCATATGCATTCTCTATTGCGTTTTCGATGTTGGAGGTTTTACCGGTTTGTCTTTTCTAGATAGGTTAAACCTTTCATCATTTGGTCCTATCCTCCCTTGCTGTACTATGATGGTTCTCTGCATGATCTTGTAGATCTCGTTACTATCTTCGAAACGAGCCCAAGATCATCAAAATCGGAGTCTGGATGCAAAAGTTATGGTCGTTTCAGTTTTGCTATTTCTGTCAGTTTTGCCTTGGGCGGACCAGCCGGAATGTCCGGCTAATTCACGCCGGATTATCCGGCCCTGGGATCTTGTCGACCTCCCCGGACATTCAGAACACCATATCGGACTCCACCCGGACTCTGGCCGGAATCTTCGTAGGCCGGAGTGTCCGGTCAGCATCTCCCGGAGTGTCCGGCTGATGCTGGTCGGACTGTCCGGGGTAAGTTGCTCCCAACGGCTCTAATTCCAGGGGCCCTATATAAAGGCCCCTTCTTCTACCTTGGTTGCAGCGGTTTTTCCAACCTCAAGAACCCTAAAACTGAGCCACCATTGTTGATCTCTTGAGCTTGCTTCCCTCTCAATCCCTCCTATGATTCTTGCATATTCTTGAGGGATTTGAAAGAGGAGATCTAGATCTACAATCCCACCAATCAATCTCTCCTCTAAGTGAGGGGAACATATTGGGATCTAGATCTTGGAGTCTTTTGTGGATTTCCCCCATTGTTCTTCCTCTCTTATTCCCTCATAAGCTTTTGTAGCTTTGGTGGAATTTGGGAGTGAAGGACTTGAGCACTTTTTGTGTTCTTGCCATTGCATTTGGTGCATCGGTTTGAGTTCTCGGTGAGGATTCGATTGGGTGAAAGGTGAGAAACTTTTTACTCTTGGGTTCATTGGAACCCCAGACGGTTTGGTGGTTTTGCAGGTTTGTGGATTACTTGGGGCCTCCAATTAAGTTATGGAGCTTTCCCCAAGCTTGTTTGTTGGGAGCCTCCAATTAAGTTGTGGAGAAGTGCCCCAACCTTGTGAGAGGTTCCGGATTGCCACCAACAAGTGCACCGATAGTGGAAGTGTGGATCGATCCCGTTGGGGTGAGATTCACAGGAGAACAAGGGAGGCCTTTTGTGGCATTGGTGGTTTGATACCACCCCCTCTCCGAACGAGACGTACTCCATGTTGGGAGGAACTCGGTAAAATATCGTCGTCTTCGTGTGCCTCAGCTATCTCTATATCCGATCTCTTACTTATGCACTTTACTTTGTGATAGCCTTCATGCTTGAAGTATATATATCTAGCTATCATATAGTTGCTTGTCTTGCTTAGCATAAGTTGTTGGTGCAAATAGGTGAACCCTAGTTGTTCTAGGTTTTGTGCTTAACAAAGTAAATGCTAGTTTAATTTCGCCTTTGTTGAGCCACTCTCGGAAAAGTTTTTAAACCGTCTATTCACCCCCCTCCCCTCTCTAGGCGGCATTTGTATCCTTTCATAGAGTTTATGTGGTGCGCATGACTTATTAACAACGCACACGGTTTACTCAATGCTAAACCTGTGAGTTATTGCACTTTGACAAACGAATTTTTCAGGACCTGTCATTTGTAATGTTCAGCCCATTAGGGCCCAACAAACGCAACGCTACCATCTTTCTCTTGTATATATATGTGGATATAAGGACCAGTATGGACCCCATCCGGTCTCACTCCACTCGACAGCCGCCACCCCTGTTTAGGACCACGTAGTACATGCATTTCTCCCCTGGCCAGTGAGACAGAAGCAAGCAAGCTAGCTTCTGGGACCTTTCCTCGCCGCAACTTTGAGGATTACCTAACACTATCCTAGCACGAAAGCATGTTGTCACACCTGTGGGATATGCATGCAGCACCGGTTGATGGCACCCCTAAGGTGTTGGTGCTTCTATCCATCACGACTTGGTGTGTCATGGACTGCAAGATGGTATCGGATCCCTACCAGTCTACGCCTGACGACAGCATGTGGGCATAACTGAAAGACCAAATGAAGAAGGATGCTGACAACATCCCTAAAATAACGTGTGTCGATTTTAAGTTTGATTGAGCCCTCTAAATATTATGTGATGTTTATCCATATTATATCTTATGTACCCCTGTCTCAAAATTATGCCATGTTTATCATTATTATATTCAGTTTGTTCATGTGAACTGATGTGATGTATGTACTAGTAATGTGTAGTTTATTTGCAAATAGTTAAATATAGCTCGCTAGCAATAAATTTTACATCGTTGGTTGTTATGCCCCAGCAGTACGGACCAATTGAAGTACAAAAGTGAGTGTGTCCATATGTATTCATGCATCTAAAAACCTGGGTAAATTTTTCGCAAATGTTAAACAAAGCGACCAAAATTTCTATTAGTCTCATGACTTAGGTTTAGCTCATCAGGTGAGTGCTATGAATTTTAACATGAAGTTTGTTGATTTCAATTGTTTTGGGGGCAGAAATAATTCAAACGTGTTTTTTTAATTTCAAATTAGAATTCAAATGGGTGTAGGAAAATTCCTAAATTGAAATATGAATATCCAATTGATTAAAGAAAAGGAATAATGGAATTATTTAAACTAGACTCCTCTGCGTGGCTCGTGGCACGACCGATAGGCAGAACGTTTCACGATATGATCGCGCCGCACATACGTGCCTCTCTCTGGCCCCCTTAGCAAGGAAGTCAGGTAGATCGTTTGCTCATTCTCCGTGCCTCGGCGGCGTGGCCGTTAGAACGAACGTTTACTCAGAAAATGTTTCCTATGAAGCACAAAGAATAAGACAATTCCCTGGCTTGTCAGAAATAATGTATAAGCCATAAATGATGCATCGACGTGTCAGAAAGAATGTATAAGCCATAAAACATGTATTAGCGCATTTTCGGAAAAGACGGAGTGTCTGAACTGCTTCGTATAGCATAGTGTGTAACACAATTCTCGAGCATGAAAAAACGTTTCAATGACGTTCGAAAACAGAAAGATTCGTTCATACAAAGTCCACACAATCTAAGAATGCAAGAATACACGTAAAAAACAGAGAGTGGCAGTGATTTATGAAGGTGAATGTAGAAGAAGACAAACAACATCGCTGTCAAAACGCTGAACAATGTGTGCATCAAACCTGATCGATATGTCTGGTGTTACATCAAACAAAAAACAAATTAAAGCAAGACGCCATTTTTTTTTGTTCATACAAATCTAGTATTACAAAGGCAACATTTATGCTAAACTGAAAATAAAACGGAAGAAGAAAATAAAACAGTCCTACTCTACACTAACAGGTGGAACAAAAACACATAGTTTCGAAGAGGCTGCCGAAGAAGTGTAAGGCGACGGAAGCGGTCTGCTCAGCCTCCGTCCTTCGGCATAGACAACCGTTCACGACGTGAAGCACAAAGTGCTGACGGGCCTCGTGTGCTCATCACTGCCACGTCGTCTGCCTTCTCGCCGCAGTACGTTTGTAACCAGATCTGGGGCATCTATGATCATAAGTGAAAAATATAGTCGGTGGTGGCGTAAAAAAAGCACGAAAAAATATGTGTCAGAAAATACAAGAGGAGAAAGATTACATTACCGTGAAGAAAAGAAGGTCGCTCGTCGGCACATGTACGCATAATCTTTATGATGGCTGGCCATTCCTTAAGACGAGAACTGCGAACATCACTAACGAAAGCGAGTAAAAACAAAAAAGGAAGGAGAATGATACGAAAAAATACAATAGGAGGAAGATTACATTACCCATGAGGAAAGGAGATACGAATATCCTCATGATCTTCACGTTGGCTGGCCAAGGCTTAAGTCGACCAACTGCACAGAACGGCAAAGAAAAGAAGCAATAACATCAGGAAAAACCATAAGCATGCCGCCAAAGAATAAAGAAACAACAGAAGAAAGAAAAGAGAAGATTGGCAAGTAGAGTTTATAGGAGGAGAAAGGAGATACAAGAAGACCTTAACTACACGCGAGAGACGATATGGTAAACTAGACTTCAAGGCCCAGGATGAAATCCGCGAGAAATTTGCCACGACAAAAGCCTGAAATGTCGTGGATAACCGAGCTGGAGGCCCTCCAAGCACCTCTTATCGCAACGGCCTACTCCCTCCCTTTCAAAATGTAAGATGTTTAGCTTTATGAAAGGAGTATATTTAGATCCCTTTTAGTCTATATGTTCACTCTAAATCTAGATGAACCTACACACTAAAAGTGGTCTATATACACCCCTTTCACAAAACTAAAACATCTTATATTTTAAAACGGAAGGAGTAGAACGTAAGGAATCCGTGACGTTTTTACTGCACGTCAAAAAGAACATAATGGATCGACCTAGATCTTTTAATGTTAGGTCGATTCAGCACATGTTTGGCCCTCGTGCATGTAGTAAGGCATCTCTGCGCGTTTGAGGACACAGTTATTGTTGTTTTCTAGGCGAAAGAGAGAGTATTCCGGTTAGATTTCAGCAACAGGGCGTTAAAAAGCTTCTTGGTTATATCGGTTGTACTTGTTGAATATACTAGATCATGATGGCGCGCGTTGCTGCGTCCGTCCATTAAGACTATAAATGTGAGGAATAATAGAAATATATTTGGATGGATTAACCTAAATAGGAAGAGAGGGGGTGGGGCGGGGAGGGGGTTGGCGAGAGATTGGGGAGTTTGACTATTTTCATTCTTCAAACTTGGCCTTGTAGGAAAAGTTGATGCAAATGATTGGAATGATAAAAGCAATTTGAGGTGATCAAATTTACAATACCTTTATGTGAGTGATTGGACTTATTTGGTTTATTAATTTGAATGCTCTCACACGGGAAGCTGAACAACAAAACGCCACAATTATAACAAAATAAGTAATTACAATAAAGAATATTAATACTGCCAACTCCTATGGAGTCCGGTTAAATATTGACTTCAAAGATTTAGTGTCAAAAGATTATTCCGTTCAACAACTTCATATCCTTATGACTGGTGCCTACTTAAACATGACACATACAGGCAGAACGAGCATTGCCAACGTTAATTAACTCTATAGTAGCTCAGAATCTGAAGCTACTGAACATAAATCAAAGTAATAGAGGGAAGATCATTAAAAGAAAAAAAATACTAACTATTACTATTGTGTATCTAATTTTCACTATAACACAAAATATAATCTTTGATTATAACTTTTTATCTTTGTACTAAAAGTATATACATATGCCTCATGACCACAGCTTATAGTGTTACAGCCTACATCTACAAAGTACATGAATGGAAAATCTAGGACCATGATTTTTTGTATTTCAAGTTTATGACAAGAAAACATCTACAAATTAGATCATAATTTATTTTTCAAGTTCCATTCATCAAAAAATAGAAGACTTAGCTATGTTCTATCTAAACCACCACTAGTGGAAACGAGGCCTTTGGTTGAGCCTGGAAATGGGCTTTAACACCGGTTCTTCTACGAACCGGTGTTAAAGGGGGGGCTGTACCAGCGTGGCCCGTGCAGCAAAAAGGAGCCCCCCTTTAACACCGGTTCGTGGCACGAACCGGTGTTAAAGGCCCCTGCACCAGTGGCCCACGCACCCCCCCCTTTAACACCGGTTCGTGGCTTGAACCGGTGTTAAAGGGGGGGGGCTATATAAGACACCGCAGCCCACACCCCACTCTTCCATTTTTTCACTATCTCATTTTGGAGCCTAGCAAGAGGGTGTGAAGTGTGCTAGTTTGTGTTTTTTTCGTATGCACAAGAGGTGTTCGGTGAAATGCCCGAGAGCTCAAAATAAGTTTTCTCGTTGCTCTTTCCTTCTCGGTCGAGGTCGGCAACTATCCTTTCATGTGTCATTGATGTACTATATATATAAATGGTCATCTCCCTATTATTTTTTGATATATACTATATATTAATGCAGATGAACCGGCAATGGATGTACGGTGACCGCCGCACTTCCGAGTACATTACGGGCCTCCAAAATTTCATCGTTGTGGCTAATGCAAACCATGGTCACAATGGTTTTATGTTCTGTCCGTGTGTTCATTGTCAGAACAAGAAAGACTACTCAAATACCAGAACCATTCACGCCCACCTGCTTCGATCCGGTTTCATGCCCGGCTATAATTGTTGGACCAAGCACGGAGAAAAAGGGGTTGTGATGGAAGACAACGAAGAAGAAGAGGATGATGAAAACTATCATAATATGTATCCTGAATATGATGATACTGCAACGGTGGTAGATAATGAAGATCAAGAGGCAGCAGATGGGCCCACTGATGACGATTTTGGTCGGGCCATTACTGATGCAAAGGAAGAATGTGAAACTGAAAAGGAGAAGGAGAAGCTGGAGCAGATGTTAAAGGATCACAAAACATTGTTGTACCCAACTTGCGAAGATGGCCACAAAAAGCTAGGTACCACACTGGATTTGCTGCAATGGAAGGCAGAGAATGGTGTGACTGATAGCACATTTTCAAAGTTGTTGGTAAAAATGAAGAATCTTCTTCCAAGAAATAATGAGTTGCCCGACAGTACATACCAAGCAAAGAAGGTTGTCTGCCCTCTAGGATTAGACGTGCAGAAGATACATGCTTGCATTAATGACTGCATCCTCTACCGCGGTGAGAAATACGAGAATTTCGATGCATGCCCGGTATGCACTGCACTGCGGTATAAGATCAGACGAGACGATCCTGGCGATGTTGAGGGCGAGGCCCCTAGGAAGAAGGTTCCTGCCAAGGTTATGTGGTATGCTCCTATAATACCACGGTTAAAACGTCTCTTCAGAAATAAAGAGCATGCCAAGTTGTTGCGATGGCACATGGAAGACCGTAAGAAAGACGCGATGTTGAGACACCCCGCTGATGGGTCACAGTGGAGAAAAGTCGAGCGAGAGTACCCGGACTTCGCACGTGACGCAAGGAACTTAAGGTTTGGTCTAAGTACAGATGGCATGAATCCTTTTGGTGAGCAGAGCTGCAGTCACAGCACCTGGCCTGTGACACTATATATCTATAACCTTCCTCCTTGGTTGTGTATGAAGAGGAAGTTCATTATGATGCCAGTGCTCATCCAAGGCCCGAGGCAACCCGGCAACAACATTGATGTGTACCTAAGGCCATTAGTTGAAGAACTTTTACAGCTGTGGGCCAAACCAGCTGTACGTATGTGGGATGAGCACAAAGGGGAGCCATTTGACCTACGAGCATTGCTTTTCATAACCATCAATGATTGGCCTGCTCTTAGTAACATTTCAGGACAGTCAAACAAGGGATACAATGCATGCATACACTGTTTAGATGAGACTGAAAGTGTATATTTAGATAAATGTAAGAAGGTTGTGTACCTAGGGTATCGTCGATTTCTTCTGAACCTGCATCCAGTAAGAAAGAAAGGCAAGCATTTCAAACGTCTGGCAGAACCAAGGAGGAAGCCTGTCCTCCGTATCGGTGAGGAGGTATTTGGTATGGTCAAGGACCTAGAAGTAATCTTTGGAAAAGGTCCTGGCAGTCTATCTGTTCCGAATGACAATGCCGGACACGCGCCCATGTGGAAGAAGCAATCTATATTTTGGGACCTACCCTATTGTAAAGTCTTAGAGGTCCGCTCTTCAATCGACATGATGCACGTGACGAAGAATGTTTGCGTGAACCTGCTAGGCTTCCTAGGAGTGTATGGGAAGACAAAAGATACACCGGAAGCATGGCAGGACCAGCAACGTCTGAAAGATCCTGAAGAGCCTATGCATCCTGAGAACGAGAAGGGTAAACGATGCCACTTAACTCCTGCCAGCTATGCTCTTACTAAAGAAGAGAAGGAAATCTTTTTTGAATGCCTAAGCAGTATCAAGGTCCCGTCTGGCTTCTCGTCGAATATAAAGGGAATAATAAATATGGCAGAGAAAAAAATTCCAAAACCTGAAGTCTCATGACTGCCACGTGATTATGACACAATTGCTTCCGATTGCATTGAGGGGGCTTCTACCTGAAAATGTTCGAGTACCCATTGGGAAGCTATGTGCATTCCTCAATGCAATATCTCAGAAGTTAATCGATACAGAAAGCCTACCAGGGTTACAGACAGATGTGGCCCAATGTCTTGTCAGCTTTGAGTTGGTGTTCCCACCATCCTTCTTCAATATTATGACGCATCTCCTGGTTCACCTAGTAAAAGAGATTGCCATTCTCGGTCCTGTATTTCTACACAATATGTTCCCCTTTGAGAGGTACATGGGAGTCCTAAAGAAATATGTTCATAACCGTGCTAGGCCAGAAGGAAGCATCTCCAAGGGCTATGGAACAGAGGAGGTCATTGATTTCTGTGTTGATTTTATTCCTGACCTTAAGGCGATTGGTGTTCCAGAATCACGACATGAGGGGAGACTGTGTGGAAAAGGCACCCTAGGATGTAAAGCAATGATATGTAGGGACGGGCATTCTCTCAATCAAGCACACTACACGGTTTTACAAAGATCTATCTTGGTTGCCCCGTATATCAATGAACACAAGAATTTAATACGCCTCAAACACCCGGGGCAGTCTGATGAATGGATTATAAGTGAACACATGGCGAGTTTTGGCGGCTGGCTGCAAAGACTTCTCACGAATAACACCACTGTTGGGGATCAGCTGTACTTGTTGGCCAGGACACCATCTTCGACTGTATGTACTTTCCAAGGGTACGAGATAAATGGGAATACATTTTACACGATAGGCCAAGATAAAAAGAGCACCAAGCAAAATAGTGGTGTCCGCTTCGATGCAGCAGAAGACAATGGGCAAAAGACCACGTATTATGGGTTCATAGATGAGATATGGGAACTTGACTATGGACCTAATTTTAAGGTCCCCTTGTTTCGATGTAAATGGGTCAAGCTAACAGGAGGGGGGGTTGAGGTAGACAAGAAGTACGGAATGACAACGGTGGATCTCAACAATCTTATGAAGGTAGACAAGAACTTAGACAAACCATTCGTCTTAGCCAATGATGTGGCTCAGGTTTTCTATGTGAAGGACATGTCTACCAAACCGAAAAAAAGAAAAAATAAGCAAACAGATACATCACACGATGAGCCAAAGCGTCACATAGTTCTTTCAGGAAAAAGAAACATCGTGGGAGTGGAGGACAAGACAGACATGTCAGAAGATTATAATAAGTTTGATGAAATTCCGCCCTTCAGAGTGAAGACTGACCCAACCATCCTATTAAACGGTGTTGATACTCCATGGTTACGGCCGACGCGATCATAAGATTGACTATATGTATTAATTGAGCCATTTTTGGCACACATATGTATCTCAACATGGAAATCAATGGCATATTTCTTCTGTTAACAAAAGGGGGGTGGCTAACCTTTAGTACCGGTTGGTGGGTGCAACCGGGACTAAAGGTGGTTTTTGTGTCATCTAACAAAACTGTCGGTGGGATAAGGACGCGTGGGTAACCTTTAGTACCGGGTGGGGGCTCAAACCGGGACTAAAGCTGTCGGTAGGATATGGACGCGTGGGTGGACTACACTGCTCGATGTAGCGCACGACGCCCTGTCGGAGGAAGAAGACAAAGTAGAAGCGGCGTCGTGCCTATAAAAGGAGCATCGATACGCCATGGCAAGCAACTCAACAAGCCAACAATATTGTGGCATCCCGAAAAACCACTACTAGAAAATCGCGTTGTTTTTGTGCATTGCATCGTCATCATCATGCATTGTTTGTCTGAAACTATTTTCGAAACGCCTAGTTTTGTTTTCTAAATAGCCCCCGTCTTTATTTCAAACTAAAACATCGGTCTGTTCAGATCTTTTATTTGTCTAAAAACTATTTATAAAAGGTTATTTTAAATTAAATAAAGATTTATAATATTTTTTTTGGGAGGCAGCCGCTAGGCCCGAAAGCCCGGCTGGCCACCTCCAGTTAAAAATCCTGGCAACCCCAAATCTTTCCTACCTACACCTAGTCTACCCACCCTACCTCCACCTCACCCCACCCAATAGTCTGCCGCCACCTCACCCCTCTCTTCCCCTCTAACCTATCCTATGCCGCCACCTCACCAACCCCACCTGCCCACTCCCCATCCCCTGTACCCGACCCACCTGACACGCACCCAATGCACGCCAGCGCGCAGCGGCCACTCCCCAGCCCCACACCCCTGGGCCCCACCACACAAACGCACACACGCGTCCCCGACAGCCTGGCCCCCCCGCTTGGCCCCACCACGCCCACGCGACCCGCTCCCTCTCTCTCGCATCCTCGCCCCACGATCCCCGCTTCCCCCAACAACCTCCCGACCCAGCGTCCTCCGTCCTCGCCTCCCTCTCGGGTGCTCGCCTCCGCCGTCAGGAGCCCCGCCGCCGGCCCCGTCGTGCTCCACCCGCGTCCAGGCCCCGTGCTCGCCTCCCTCGCTGGGCTCCTCCCCTCCGGCCCGCATCCTGTCTGCCGCCGCGTCTCTGCTCGTGTTTGAGCCCGCACGCGCGTACATCCCCCTCAGCACTGCCACTTCTCTGTCTGCGTCGCCTAGCTCGGGGTGATACCGTTTCGGCTCATGCTTGTCCGTGGATGGTGCCCTGCGGATCTTCAACAAGATGGATCCGATGACCGAAAGCCCGTACCCAGAGACCGCCATCCGAAGCACAAGACCGTCTCGTCACAAGAGCCCCGATGCTCTTTTGTCGCCAAGATCTGCATCGTTACGTGTTTCGTCGACCAATGTGCGAGGTGGAACCCGATGACGCCGGTACCCAAGATCTACCACACGGACGCACCACGGATTCGGAGAAACCCTCGAACGCCAAGATCGCCACATGGAACCGAAGGTGTCGAGACCCTGAAAACCGATCCCCCTGGAGTCGGAAAACCGAACCCTGGCGTGCCAAGCTCTTCGACCCGAAGGCCACAGATGCGACAAGTACTTCTTCCCGGACGCCAAGATCGTCGACACGGATATGCCAAGTACTTCCTCGAGGACACCAAGTTCTGCATCCCGTACTCCAAGACCGACCCGATACGCGGACCCGACAAGAGCTTCGCAACGACAAGAACGATAGCGACCAGGACGGATCCGATGTGCCCCCGACGCCAACCAAGTCCTTCTTCCGGGATGCGACAAGATCTACCTCCGTTATCCAAGAACAATCCCGCCGAGACCGAACCCTAGATCCGGACCCTGAGACCGAACCCCGGAACCCCAAGATCACCGACCACCCTAATGTGTGACCCCTTTCCTCGAGACCCTATTTTTATAAATGATATATACTTGTTGCATATTAAATTGTCATACTCGCATGCATATTGTGTGGTTTGGGGGCATTATGACGATTCACGTCATAATTAAATATGGGGCCCATATGCGGGCAAATCTAGTCGTATATTGGTCCCATTTAAATTGGTGTAGCAAACCGATGCCATGTTTTGCCATGTTAATACCACATTTAAATTGCGGGGTATCTAAACAACTTGAACCATCTGAATAATTGTCGGGACCCCGGTTCCGCTTAATATGGCCTAAATGCATCGCACCTTTGCCATGTCATACACCATACATGCATCATGCCCGATCTTTTGCCGTAGTATTAAATAGTGCATCCGGTGTTTATTCTAGTGTTTTGGTTCTTCGCGGATAAGGCCGTTGAGTTGATGCGAGTGTCGACCCGATCTTCGGTTGAACCTTCGGCAATGTTTTCAGGCGAGCATCCCTTCCCCTTCTACCTATTTTGCATTTTTAGTCTTTATTTCCCTCCTGTTGATCTATTGCTATCTGTGTTGCGATGCTCTAGTTTTCGTGCCCGTGATATCCCTTGCAGCCTTATATGGCCTTGGACACATCCTATTACCTGTTGTTTGGTAGATAGTTGGACTTGCGTGTCGTAGTCGCTTGCTCAATTGCTGTTGCGTGTTGTCAAGTACCACAGTTGTTGGAGTGTGGCCGCATGTTTAATGTTGGAGTTGATCATGGCTTTAATTACTGTTTAATAACTAAAATTGAAGTAGGTAAATGCAGAGGCACCGGTGGGTGATAGACAATATTTGGTTTCCGACCGCTCACTGGTGTCCCGTAGGACCCCGAGTTCTTGACACCTGTTCCGAGATCGAGCGCGCTAACCACATGTGGGATGTGTGGGCACCCCATCGATTTAGTACCTGATTCCAAGTATTGTACTGGGGGCCACAACTAGTTTGAGGTTTTATTACTATTCTGTACTTATGCCATGTTTTACTGCTTTATTTAAATTGTGCGATGGATAGCACACTGTACTGTTTAGGATCGTGACCCGTTTTCGCTGTATCGACAAGCCCGAGAGTTTCGGGTTCCCAGTCATTTACAGCCGGCTCCACAAACCCTGAGTCCGTCTCGGAGCCCGGCCGACTTTGTTGCGGGTGTACTTAGTGGGGTGGCCCCCCGTGCTTGCTTTGGGTCTGGGAAACGTCATGACTTAGGCCCCGCCGACATACCGATGGGTGTATGTTAATTGATCTGGCAAAAAGGGTCGAAGTGCGTGTGGATATCTCATGCTAATCGCGTGTGGATACTTTGGTGCACCCCTGCAGGGTTAAATCTTTTCGAAAAGCCGTGTCCGCGGTTATGGACGACTTGGAGCACAGTTCTCGATCATAGACAACTATAACTAAAGCTTACTGTTATAAATTGACTTGTATCCGGTGTGACTAGTGATTAGCTCAACTGCAATGGAATGACTAAATAAAAGTACCAACAACTGCTGGGTTTGGGATATCTCATTCTAATTGTATTTGACTAGTAAGTGTAGCAACTACAACGGAATGGTTAAATAAAACTGCCCACTGCTTATTTTATCAGGATGACTATCTACATTTGACTAGTAATTGCCGCAACTATAATGGAATAACTAAAACTGCCAACTGTGTGAGTTCCTCGGTTGACTTCTCGGTTGGTATCGAGGGGAAATACCAGGATGGGTTTGTTTGGTGGTAAAATCAGGTTGGTTCCGAATAGGTCTTTCTTATCCCTCTCTGATAGCCGACAGTTATATCGAGTCTCTATAGGTTGTTCAGTGCATGCCGCGCTGCCGCTCCAGTCCACCATACCTATGTAGGCGAGGACCGCCGAATTCTAGTCTCGCCGTGTACTAGCCTCAGTACTGACCGCTCTCTCTTTTTCCTTTGCCCCTTGTCGGCACCCCTTTTGTTTAGCAGGTTTTGAGATCGTTGTCGTTAGCAGGGTTACCCTTCCGGCTTGGCCTGGGCAGGGTTATGGACGCCATTGGTTATTCTTCAGGGCTCTTAGCCCCATTTGCATCTTGTCCGTAGTTGGACGCTCTATCGCTTTCAAGGTGATTTGGATCTTTGTTCTGTATATCTGTATTCTTGACTCATGGAGTCGTGTTGTATATATATCTGTTCTGTGGGTCCCATCGAGGACTGTTGTGTAATGTTATTACTTCGTTTTCCACCCGCACGAAAGTGCCTGGTGGGCACCTTTGAATCGTTTATATGCGGGTTTGGCGGGTTTCGCTAAAACTTGCATAGGGCCGATTCTGAGGGTGTTACAGAGTGGTATCAGAGCTCAGCAGTTGCGATACCCCACAAGTCCAGCCTGTAGGATAACCTAGCTAACGGCCGCTGTAGAATGTCAAAACTATTTTTTTTTGAAAAATCGGTTGGTTAGTTCTGATTAGGTCTGATTTTACTCCTTACCCCTCTGCTATTCTCCTCTCACCTCTGCGTGTTTTGAATCCGCTCTCTTCTCTCTCTTCGAGTGCAGGATTTCTCGTGGTTGGGTTCCATCGTACCTTCAGGGTTTCGCTTCCTCCTTTGGTAACGATGCTTCTACATCTGGTCTTCATGCTATCCGA
The DNA here is from genome assembly GCA_916181665.1 of Avena sativa. Taxonomy (NCBI): domain Eukaryota; kingdom Viridiplantae; phylum Streptophyta; class Magnoliopsida; order Poales; family Poaceae; genus Avena; species Avena sativa. The sequence goes on along the minus strand of OV702295.1, from coordinate 446,992,804 downwards.
GGAACCCTTCGTCGGGTGGACTTCTCCTTGTTCCTTCTCGTGCCTTCCGGTGTTTCCCGACGCGACGACATCATCTACGCCAGATCCGATGCAGAGTCTGCATCACTCCTTTGTTTCTGAACCTCGTTTCTCGAGATCTTCAGTCTGAATTCCGAGAGTTGGTTGCATAATCCGCCTATTCGTGTGCAGAGTAATGGTTTGGGTGCGCGATGGACTGATCACCATCTGACTACTCTTATCATTCGCTCTTGTACATCGAATCAGTGGATCCAGCAATTTTACTCCGTCCACGGAAGCTAGAGGTGGCTTTATTTGTTGATACCTCTGCCTTCGATCTTTTGTTCCCGGAGTGTTCTCTCGTCAATCACGGACAAAGACCTCTTGTTAGTGGTGTCGCGAGGACCTACACGATGCGACAAGATTCAGATCGCCGCTCTTCTTCCCGGTACCATGAGGCGGATCTCGAGGGCGAGATCCATCGTTAGTGGTGTCGAATTGTGGCATCCCGCAAAACCACTACTAGAAAATCGCGTTGTTTTTGTGCATTGCATCGTCATCATCATGCATTGTTTGTCTGAAACTATTTTCGAAACGCCTAGTTTTGTTTTCTAAATAGCCCCCGTCTTTATTTCAAACTAAAACATCGGTCTGTTCAGATCTTTTATTTGTCTAAAAACTATTTATAAAAGGTTATTTTAATTAAATAAAGATTTATAATATTTTTTTTGGGAGGCAGCCGCTAGGCCCGAAAGCCCGGCTGGCCACCTCCAGTTAAAAATCCTGGCTACCCCAAATCTTTCCTACCTACACCTAGTCTACCCACCCTACCTCCACCTCACCCCACCCAATAGTCTGCCGCCACCTCACCCCTCTCTTCCCCTCTAACCTATCCTATGCTGCCACCTCACCAACCCCACCTGCCCACTCCCCATCCCCTGTACCCGACCCACCCGACACGCACCCAACGCACGCCAGCGCGCAGCGGCCACTCCCCAGCCCCACACCCCTGGGCCCCACCACACAAACGCACACACGCGTCCCCGACAGCCTGGCCCCCCCGCTTAGCCCCACCACGCCCACGCGACCCGCTCCCTCTCTCTCGCATCCTCGCCCCACGATCCCCGCTTCCCCCAACAACCTCCCGACCCAGCGTCCTCCGTCCTCGCCTCCCTCTCGGGTGCTCGCCTGCGCCGTCAGGAGCCCCGCCGCCGGCCCCGTCGTGCTCCACCCGCGTCCAGGCCCCGTGATCGCCTCCCTCGCTGGGCTCCTCCCCTCCGGCCCGCATCCCGTCTGCCGCCGCGTCTCTGCTCGTGTTTGAGCCCGCACGCGCGTACATCCCCCTCAGCGCTGCCACTTCTCTGTCTGCGTCGCCTAGCTCGGGGTGATGCCGTTTCGGCTCATGCTTGTCCGTGGATGGCGCCCTGCGGATCTTCAACAAGATGGATCCGATGACCGAAAGCCCGTACCCAGAGACCGCCACCCGAAGCACAAGACCGTCTCGTCACAAGAGCCTCGATGCTCTTTTGTCGCCAAGATCAGCATCGTTACGTGTTTCGTCGACCAATGTGCGAGGTGGAACCCGATGACGCCGGTACCCAAGATCTACCACACGGATGCACCACGGATTCGGAGAAACCCTCGAACGCCAAGATCGCCACATGGAACCGAAGGTGTCGAGACCCTGAAAACCGATCCCCCCGGAGTCGGAAGACCGAACCCTGGCGTGCCAAGCTCTTCGACCCGAAGGCCACAGATGCGACAAGTACTTCTTCCCAGACGCCAAGATCGTCGACACGGATACGCCAAGTACTTCCTCGAGGACACCAAGTTCTGCATCCCGAACTCCAAGACCGACCCGATACGCGGACCCGACAAGAGCTTCGCAACGACAAGAACGACAGCGACCAGGACGGATCCGATGTGCCCCCGACGCCAACCAAGTCCTTCTTCTGGGATGCGACAAGATCTACCTCCGTTATCCAAGAACAATCCCGCCGAGACCGAACCCTAGATCCGGACCCTGAGACCGAACCCCGGAACCCCAAGATCACCGACCACCCTAATGTGTGACCCCTTTCCTCGAGACCCTATTTTTATAAATGATATATACTTGTTGCATATTAAATTGTCATACTCGCATGCATATTGTGTGGTTTGGGGGCATTATGCCGATTCACGTCATAATTAAATATGGGGCCCATATGCGGGCAAATCTAGTCGTATATTGGTCCCATTTAAATTGGTGTAGCAAACCGATGCCATGTTTTGCCATGTTAATACCACATTTAAATTGCGGGGTATCTAAACAACTTGAACCATCTGAATAATTGTCGGGACCCCGGTTCCGCTTAATATGGCCTAAATGCATCGCACCTTTGCCATGTCATACACCATACATGCATCATGCCCGATCTTTTGTCGTAGTATTAAATAGTGCATCCGGTGTTTATTCTAGTGTTTTGGTTCTTCGCGGATAAGGCCGTTGAGTTGATGCGAGTGTCGACCCGATCTTCGGTTGAACCTTCGGCAATGTTTTCAGGCAAGCATCCCTTCCCCTTCTACCTATTTTGCATTTTTAGTCTTTATTTCCCTCCTGTTGATCTATTGCTATCTGTGTTGCGATGCTCTAGTTTTCGTGCCCGTGATATCCCTTGCAGCCTTATATGGCCTTGGACACATCCTATTACCTGTTGTTTGGTAGATAGTTGGACTTGTGTGTCGTAGTCGCTTGCTCAATTGCTGTTGCGTGTTGTCAAGTACCACAGTTGTTGGAGTGTGGCCGCATGTTTAATGTTGGAGTTGATCATGGCTTTAATTACTGTTTAATAACTAAAATTGAAGTAGGTAAATGCAGAGGCACCGGTGGGTGATAGACAATATTTGGTTTCCGACCGCTCACTGGTGTCCCGTAGGACCCCGAGTTCTTGACACCTGTTCCGAGATCGAGCGCGCTAACCACATGTGGGATGTGTGGGCACCCCATCGATTTAGTACCTGATTCCAAGTATTGTACTGGGGGCCACAACTAGTTGAGGTTTTATTACTATTCTGTACTTATGCCATGTTTTACTGCTTTATTTAAATTGTGCGATGGATAGCACACTGTACTGTTTAGGATCGTGACCCGTTTTCGCTGTATCGACAAGCCCGAGAGTTTCGGGTTCCCAGTCGTTTACAGCCGGCTCCACAAACCCTGAGTCCGTCTCGGAGCCCGGCCGACTTCGTTGCGGGTGTACTTAGTGGGGTGGCTCCCCGTGCTTGCTTTCGGTCTGGGAAACGTCATGACTTAGGCCCCGCCGACATACCGATGGGTGTATGTTAATTGATCTGGCAAAAAGGGTCGAAGTGTGTGTGGATATCTCATGCTAATCGCGTGTGGATACTTTGGTGCACCCCTGCAGGGTTAAATCTTTTCGAAAAGCCGTGTCCGCGGTTATGGACGACTTGGAGCACAGTTCTCGATCATAGACAACTATAACTAAAGCTTACTGTTATAAATTGACTTGTATCCGGTGTGACTAGTGATCAGCTCAACTGCAATGGAATGACTAAATAAAAGTACCAACAACTGCTGGGTTTGGGATATCTCATTCTAATTGTATTTGACTAGTAAGTGTCGCAACTACAACGGAATGGTTAAATAAAACTGCCCACTGCTTATTTTATCAGGATGACTATCTACATTTGACTAGTAATTGCCGCAACTATAACGGAATAACTAAAACTGCCAACTGTGTGAGTTCCTCGGTTGACTTCTCGTTTGGTATCGAGGGGAAATACCAGGATGGGTTTGTTTGGTGGTAGAATCAGGTTGGTTCCGAATAGGTCTTTCTTATCCCTCTCTGATAGCCGACAGTTATATCGAGTCTCTATAGGTTGTTCAGTGCATGCCGCGCTGCCGCTCCAGTCCATCATACCTATGTAGGCGAGGACCGCCGAATTCTAGTCTCGCCGTGTACTGGCCTCAGTACTGACCGCTCTCTCTTTTTCCTTTGCCCCTTGTCGGCACCCCTTTTGTTTAGCAGGTTTTGAGATCGTTGTCGTTAGCAGGGTTACCCTTCCGGCTTGGCCTGGGCAGGGTTATGGACGCCATTGGTTATTCTTCAGGGCTCTTAGCCCCATTTGCATCTTGTCCGTAGTTGGACGCTCTATCGCTTTCAAGGTGATTTGGATCTTTGTTCTGTATATCTGTATTCTTGACTCATGGAGTCATGTTGTATATATATCTGTTCTGTGGGTCCCATCGAGGACTGTTGTGTAATGTTATTACTTCGTTTTCCACCCGCACGAAAGTGCCTGGTGGGCACCTTTGAATCGTTTCTATGCGGGTTTGGCGGGTTTCGCTAAAACTTGCATAGGGCCGATTCTGAGGGCACCCCATTAATGCATGAAATAAATGCCCCCCCTTTAACACCGGTTCCAGCCACGAACCGGTGTTAAAGGGGGGGCATATTTATTTCGTTTCGCGCTCGCACCCCCCCCCCTTTAACTCCGGTTCCAGCCACGAACCGGTGTTAAAGGGGGAGGGGTTTATAACGCGCGCACCACCCCCTTCCCTTCTTCCCCCAGCTAGATCGATCCCCATGCGTGTGCCCCGCCACCGCCCCCAACCGCCGCCACCCCCTTCCCTTCTTGCCCACGTCGTTGCCGCCCGCCGCGCCCGTGGAGAGGCTCACCGCCGCCGCCGTTGCCGCCCGCCGCGCCCGTGGGGAGGCTCGCCGCCCCGCCGTTGCCACCCGCCGCGCCCGTGGAGAGCTCGCCGCCGCCGTCCTTACCGCCCGCCGCCGCGCCGCCTTTGCCACCGGCGCCGCCGCTGTACGTCTTCCTGCAGGTGAGGTCAATTAGTTAGTATAGGTTAATTAGCTATATTAGTATTAGGTTAATTATAGCTAGTATTATTACTCTAAGTATTAGGGTTAGAATTGGAATTAGTATATAGGTTAATTAGCTAGTATTAGTATTAGGTTAATTTGCAAGTATTAGTATTAGGTTAATTAGCTAGTATTATTAGGCTAAGTATTAGGGTTAGAATTAGAATTAGTATATAGGTTAATTAGCTAGTACTAGTATTAGGTTAATTAGCTAGTATTAGTATTAGGTTAAGTATTAGGGTTAGAATTAGAATTAGTATATAGGTTAAGTATTAGGGTTAGAATTAGTATTAGTATTAATTATTAGGATAATTTAGAGTTAGAATTAGGGGTATTGGTTAAGTATTAGGGGTGTTGGTTAAGTATTAGGCATATGATTGGTTAAGTATTAGGGTTAGAATTAGAATTAGTATTAGTATTATTAGGCTAATTTAGAGTTAGAATTAGAATTAGTATTAGTTGTTAGTATTAGTATTAGTTAGGTAAATACCGCGTTATTGTTATTAGTGATAGGTTTAGGGTTATTGTTATTAGGGCAATATATACTTAGTGATTTAGTTAGTGTTTATGTTTTATGATTGTTTATTGCTATTATTTAGTTATGCCGCGTCCATCTCGTCTGAGCCTACTGGACTCTGTCGGGGATGTCCGAGTCTGGGCTCTGCCGGGTTGGCACTGGGAGGTGCTACCTGTCGGGACTCGTACCTTGGTGAGGAATCCGGGTATCATCGTCGATCCGGAGCTTCTTTGGTGGCGTCCACGAGGTCCAGGAGCGGTGCAGAGGGAGCCAGCCCCCGAGGAGGTGGTACGTCGTCGTATTAGGGAGGAGGACGAGCATGTACGGCGATACATGTATCTTTTGGAGACTAGGTTCTCTAATATCTGGCAGCTTCACGGATCTCACCCGAGCTATTCTCCGGTGATGGTTCCTCTTCTGTGGCTGCAGAGCTCCCGTAGCATAGAACGCGGCAGCCGCGTTCGCTAGTTTATCTTAATAATGTACTTTATCTTATACTTTATCCTATAATGCACCCGAGCTATTCTCCGGTGATGTATTAATAATGTACTTTATATTATACTTTATCCTATAATGCACCCGAGCTATTCTCCGGTGATGTATTAATAATGTACTTTATCTTATACTTTATCCTATAATGCACCCGAGCTATTCTCCGGTGATGTATTAATAATGTACTTTATCTTATGTACTTTATCTTATTTGTGTATTTTTGTATGAATAATATGTATATTTGTGTATGAATCCAAGTCCACTTGAATGTTTACTCTCTTATTCTAGATAATATTATTGTTTTAGAAACTATGGATCCACTTAGTAGAAACCTTGAAGAAGAAGAAATAATGGAGAACATTATCGATGAGGACACCTCACAATATCTAGACTTGGAGGGACATGATGACAACTCAAGTAGTCATGGAGAAGATGAAGACTCCGGTGAACGCAATTTAGTGATTACAAAGTCCGGCGAGGTATATGCATTGATTAAGCCTCTGCTGACTTCCACCAACAATCTTCTTCTACATGTATTAATTAACGCTTCTTTCTTCTTTTAGCCCTCTGGATCGACCAGCCAGCAACCATCTTCTTCTACGAAAAAGAGCAAGCGAGGCGCGAGCCATCGGTTGAAAGATCGTGCAAAGTTCACGATCGAAGCAGTCCGTGTTGATGGCAGGCCGATGGAGCCCAAGATATGTGCGACGGGCCAAGCCACACTAGAACAACTTAGAGTAAGTAAACAAAGTACACAACATTATTTTATTACCATCAATTGTGTTGAGTTTTATTCTTATATATATATTGACCCCATTCTTCATAGATATTCAGATCAAACGGATGCGGGACCAACTCCTACCATTTGACCGCATACGAGCCATTCAAGAGGAATTGGCGGGGTTCATACTTGATGAGGTCGTCACGCCTGGCGGAGAACACTTTAGATATCCACCAAAATGAACGTTGTATATATGATTGAACGTGTTTGTCTTGTACTTGATGCTTCAACGTTTACGGAGAATACCGCACAATGACGATGTTGTGTATAATAATAGTTGCTTAATTATTTATGTACTCGCATGTACCGATGACGATGTATGTGTATACCGCTCCCGATCGATTCCCCCTCCCCCCCCTCCCCGTCCCCGCCGCGCCGCAGAAATACGCCCAGAACGGGACAGGGGCAGAACTCTGCCGCGGTAGAGATTTAGGCTGTTTTCCTGCCGCGGCAGTACTCTGCCGCAGCAGAGATTTATCTCCTTTTCCTGCTGTGGCACAGAACCTTTAACACCGGTTCGTGTTACGAACCGGTGTTAAAGAGGGGGCTGAGCCCTGCGGCAGCCCCACGTGCGCGGTGTTAAAGGGGGGCCCTCTAGCACCGAACCCTCAACAGCGGTTCTACAACCGCTGTTAGAGGGCCCTCCAAACCGGTCTTAGAGGGGGCCGTGTGCACTAGTGCACTCTCTAGTTGATTTTGAAAGGAAGCCCTTTATATGGTGGATTGAATAAGCAATCCATGGTAAATATTCAGTTCTTCGTAGGAAGAATACTAACTTGTTAAGGAGCTATGGATGAACTTCAAATAAGGACACTACAACCAGGGAAGTGTCAGTAGTACATGAATTACTGACTTTAGCTCATTAAAACATTGGTTAGCAGAAATTATATGATATTAAATTAAATTGCATAACTAGAGAGTGAGTTAGTAGAACTGTGGAATACCTTCATCCTGAATAAAAATATGGTTAGTGAGCTAACCTTGAGAGCACATCGGACATGGTAAATCAGACCCCCCATCACTTAATTCCAGTGTGCATTGTATCAAATACATGACATGCACATAAACTGAAAGATTTAACTATTAAGTGGGCAGTTCCTTCAGCTTTTGAGAGAACACATTTCTACCTAGAGCATGTAGAGAATGAAGATCGTTGAGTGCCATGATTCTTTTTGTGCATTGAATTAAAATCATGAAATGCACTTTGTCAAGGAAGTTAAAGCCTGGATTCTTTAAAGAAAAAAGAATAAACTGGAAGCTCGAACCTCAAAGTCGAATCCATGAAAGATTCATGGTACATGATAACCCACAAGTATAGGGGGTGGATCGCAGTATTTTCGATAAGTAAGAGTGTCGAACCCAACGAGGAGCAGAAGGTGCTGGCTAGTGGTATGGATCAGGAATTCTCTGCAAATACTTAGCAAACAGATTTTTAGGGGTTTTCGATAAAGCAAGTAAACAAAGTACACAGTAGGAATAAATGCAGCAAGTGGCACAATCCTTTATGCAGCAAAGGACAAGCCAGTTGTATTACTTAAGATGACCAAACGTTCTCGAGGACACATGGGAAGACTGTCAAGTGCTTTCGCTTCATATAGTTGATTAATCTTCATTAGCTTGCTAAGTGTTGTGTGGGTGAACCTGTGCTAATGTATCGCCCCATCCAAGACTAATACATACTTGTGATTATACCCCTTGCAAACATCCGTAAGTACAAGAAAGTAATTAAGATAGAAACCTAACCACAGCTTTAAACTCTAAGACCCTTACGTCCCTTGTGCAATGGTTTCCTAACGGGGGTTCAGGTTTCTGTCACTCCGGCAACCCCTACGATTAGTAGCCAAATACACAATGCATTCCCCTAGGCCCATATAGGTGAAGTGTCATGTAGTCGAAGTTCACATGACACCACTAGAAGAAGTACACCAGAACTTAAATAACAATCTATTGAATCTTTCTCAACACAACTCCACTACTAACAACAAGACTTCTCCCATGTCCTCAATAACAAAACGAACTACTCACAAGACATCATATGGATCATGATCAGAGATGGAATAATGATGTATAACAATCTGAACATAAACAATAATTCAATGGTTCACTCAATAGCATCAACTACAAGGAGTAATCAACACCAGGAAAGTTTTCCCTATGAATTATGCAAGATTCAACGCAATTGTTACAGCAATATGGAGATGGTGATGAGGATGCTGATGGTGATGATGATGGTGGAGGTGATGATGAGGATGATCCCGATGAAGTCCAGCTTGATGGTGGTGTTGATGGCGACGATCTCCCCTCTCCGGGAAGGAATTCCCCTGGCAGAAATCTGTCTGCCAGAGAGATCTTTCTCTCTCGGTGTTTTCCGCCCTGCAGAGGCGGCGGAATCTTTCTGTGGTCGCTCCCCGAGTCTTAGGGTTTCGGGAGGTTGATATACGCTAGAGGATAGAGGCTGGAGTGGGCCAGGGTGGCCACACCACCTCCTAGCGCGGCCTAGGCCTGCCCGCGCCATGGGGTGGTGTGGGCTCCCTGTGGCCCAGCTCCACTCCATCTTCTGGCATCCTTAGTCTTATGGAAAAATAGGATTTTCCGTATATTTTCCCGGATTTTCTGATCTTCGCGAATTTTGCCTCCAAACAGCACCTTTTCCATCAGAATCCTGACTGCAGCGGTCCATGCACCAAAATTCATCAACCATGCAAAAATAGATGAAATAACATAAGTACCACCTCTCAATATGAAATATATCAATGAATAATAGTGAATTAAGACATAGAATAGTGATGCAAAATGGACGTATGAACTCCCCCTCCCCCAAGCTTAGACTTCGCTTGTCCCCAAGCGAAACTGAGCTTAATAAACATGACCTCAGGTTTATGGAGTGAAGAGTCGATAAAAGAATACGGACAAGAAGCATCACATTCATCAAATACATAGATCATAATAGAAGACAACTCACTATTATATAACTGAACTTGTAATAAGTAAAGGAAACATAATAAAGATACATAAAGTGAATCATATTGGTAATGGCAAACTTAGCTCTTGGTCGAAGAATAGTTGATAATTTGCTGGAGTTCACAAATAGCTGGTTTTTCAATGATAGCTTTCAAAGTAGTAAACATCAGGATAAGAGCAATGTGCAAAGCAAGGAACATAATACATGATTGCATAAATCATCATATGAATGAATGAAACACAACAACTCAAAATACTTGCTGAGATTGAAGGGAGTAGGTTTACTGACTCAACTACAAGGTAAAAGAAAGGCCCTTCAAAGAGGGAAGCATGGATTGCAAGTCTCATAAAGAGCTCCCAAAAATTATGATACTTACTAGCTTTCAGCTCTCATTGCCCCTATCATAGGCATCTTTAGGTGATTAAGGTTAAAGTGATCAAAAATGAGGATATGCATTGACAAGTTGTAAGTTGAGAATCTCATGTCCCTTGAAGACGAGGGTCGCTCCTCATGCTACTCAAGTTTAGTCACCGGTAAGTTCTTGTCATCGTAAGCATATGTGTATCATAGAGAACCGCCAACGGGGTACCCCTTGCCCGATGATACGAAAGAATCCCCATATCAAAATGACAAGGCAAGCAGACAACAAGCATCTCAGCAATCTTCTTATTTACCATGGGAATATGGTGCTTTTTTCTCTCTTTCCTCTTTTCATAATATCTCTTTTTTTTCTTTTTCTCTTTTTTTCTCAATATCAGACTCTTTTTTTATAAGAAGAATGCTTCATAGATACTCGTTATGGTTACGCTGCAGGTTTCCACCATGTCAGCATGGATTAGACCAGCGGCCCAGGCGTTTCTCTAACACACATGCATAACTCCATGGACTTACAAGCTCCCCTTTCATTTCACACCGACGACATCTATAGAAAAAAGAACATGATATCAACTTGGTACAAAGTACCAGTGCAATGTTGAAAGCGTTCCCCATGGGAGCATGGTTCTGCTAATTCACAACTTACAAAGCGCAAGCATATACGCAACATAGGTGAGCACAATGGTTCAAGTTTATTAAATGCAATAAATTAAAGTGTGCCATCAAGTTCGTGAGAGCTTTAATCACTAATTTTCACATAACAAGTTTAATTTGGGAGGTAGATAAAACAAGAATTTACTTGGAATAGCCATAATGCTAATAGGTAGGTATGGTGGATACAAATGGCAAAGGTTTTGTTTTAAAGGAGGTGGATGCACGAGAAGAGATCCTCTCAGTACAGGTTTTTGGCTAGCAAGGCTGGGTAGCAAGTACTGAAGGGAATATGCCCGAGAGGCAATAATAAAGTGGTTATTATCTTATTCCATGTTTATGATAAATGTTTATTTTGCATGCTATAATTGTATTGATCGGAAACATCAATACATGTGTGTTTAATAAACAAAAAGGGTTCCTAGTTATGCCTCTCTTATAGACTAGCTCGTTGATTAACAAGATGATCAAGGTTTCCTGATCATGGACATTGGATGTTGTTAATAACGAGGTCACAACATTGGTGGAATGATGTGATGAAGATTCATCTGAAGTATAGCATTACGATCAAGTCATTATGTTTATATTGCTATAACATCATACGAAGTAATCTTTATACTTAGACCATGAGATCATGTTAATTGCTAACACCAGAAGAGTATCTTGATAACATCAAACGTCACACCGTAACAGGGTGACTATAAAGATGGGTTCAGTGCTACGAAGGTGTTATGTTGAGGCTCATGGATCAAGAGTGGGATTTGTCCATCCCGATGACGGATAGATATACTCTGGGCCCTCTCGGTGATATCACATTGAAATAGCTTGCAAGCAAGTGATGTGATCACTAGAATGTTATATCACGGGAACAAGAAAAGAGTGCATGTCGGTAACGAGATCAAACTAGGTATGGAGATACCGATGATCGAATCTCGGACATGTAATATATCGCGGGACAGAGATTTAGTTACTAGCATTAAAGGTTCTCACGATCACAGAAGTCATCGTTGAATGTGTAGGAGTGAGTATGGATCTCCAGGTCCCGCTGCTGATTATTGATCGGAGAGGGGTCTCGATCATGTCTGCATTATTCGTGAACCATAGGGTGACACACTTAAGGGATACCGACACCATTTGGAGCAAATATGTTTCAGATAAAGATTTAAGAAAGCGCTGGAATCATTTCAATAGACACCGAAACTATTTCGGGTGAGATTGCTGAAATTGGTTCTGCATGTAATATTGAAATGTTGCAGGGGTTTTATGTGAATGTTTGTTAATTAAAGTAATTAACAAAATTCTGAATAAAAAATAATAAAAGAGTTTTATTAAATGAGAGAGCATTAAATTTGGAGAAATTTAATGCCTTTAAAGTGGAGACTTTAAAAGAGAATGTGAAGGGGCATTTTAATGTGGAGGGGTTACCACCACATGAATGGAGGAGGTGAAGGGTCACCCCCTCCATGCGCCGGCCATGAAGGAGGGGCACCCCCCTCCTCCTATAAAAGGCCAACCCCTCCTCACTTCTCACACACACCTCCTTGTGAAGGATCTCTCTCCCCCTCTAGTATTATTTCCCCATGGTCTCGGATTAGCGAGATACATGTTCCCGGTGGCTTTATCTGGAAAGGAGTTGCTGCTTCCGCTGCTTTGCTGGAGCGAGGGACGGAGGTTGTCGGGGTACCGGACGTGTGTGCGACCACGGATGCACCGCTGCTTTGCGGTGCTGCACTTGGTGGTGCTGGAGCTGGATCTGATGGACGTGCTGGAGCCGGACCTGCTAGACTTCATCGCGATCTTGAGATCGGCAAGTGTACGACTACATCAACCATGAGTTCCTACTCGTTAACAAACCTCATTGTCTACGAGGGTAAGTTCTCGTTTCCACCCGTTGCTTTGTACCTAGTAGATAGATCTTGGCGTGTAGTTCACACCGTAGGAAATTTTTTGTTTTCTATGCTGCGGACCCAATAGTGGTATCAGAGCCTGATCTATGCGTAGGTGCTTAGCACGGGTAGTACACATATGTTTATATGTGGGCGATGATGATAATGTTATTGCTTCTTTCATGTATTTTGGATATTGGTGGCATAGTTGGATGAAGCGGCCCGGACCAACCTTACATGTCATCGTACATGAGACCGGTTCCACGACTGACATGCAACTTGTTTTGCATAAGTGGCTGGCGGGTGTCTGTCTCTCCTACTATAGTCAATATCTGATTTACAACGAGGTGCTAATAACTTAGTTATCCTCGTTGTGGTTCATGTTCGTAGGTAAGAACGGTTCTATCTCTGAAAGCCCTAAGCCACGTAAAACTTGCAATTGATAAATTAGAGGCGTCTAGTTTAGATCGTTGCTGGGCTAGTGTCTTGATATGGTATTGTTGTAAGTAGATGTATGATAGATACTCTTACAACACACTCAACGTGTAAGTTCCATAGACCTTGGCCTTACACACAAAGGAATGATAGAGATCATACCACGATGCAAGTGATAGAGATCAAATGCATGGACCATATCATCTCACTTTACACATTAGATGTTAGCATCTTATACTGCTAGTTTGGCGCTTTCTGTAGCATTGTAAGATGATCCCTCATTTAGATATCAAGATAAAAATGTGTTCTTCCTTAAGTATGCACCGTTCTATGGATCGTGTTTCGAGACATCACGTGATGATCGGGTGTTCTCAACTCTACGCTTTCATGCAACGGGTGTAAGACAATTTGACACACGCGAATACTAAGGTTCTTACTTGGCGAGCCTAGCATGTACAGACATGGCCATGGAACACGGACCGAAAGGTTAAGCATGAGTCATATAGTTGATGTGATGACCATATTGATGCTCGCCTTTGAAGCTACACCGACTCACGTGATGATCGGACTTGGTGTAGTGGATTTGGTTCATGTAATCACCAAAAAGGCACAAGGGATGTCGTTTTTGAGTGGGAGTTCATTTCTAATTTGGATTAGTCAAACTCAATTTGTCATAAACTAAATCGAAGTGAATTTGCATAATTTGTTGTAGTCATTCGCATCTGTTCACTACCTTATGCTTAGTTCTTATTTGAGATAATAGAACTACAGAATTCTAGATATTTACTTTACGAACTGGTATCGTATTGTTTTGAATGTCAATTTAAAGTTTATAAGTCCTATTGCAAACTTTCAGCAAACTCTATTTACTCCATGAAGTTTAATAAGTAGTATTAAATCAAGAGTAAGAATTCCAATGTTAGTATCTAAAGTATCATGTTTGCCTCCATGATTATTGATATTCAAAAAGTTGTTTTAATATCAAGATTATATTGGAGCTGAAAATTGTTTCAGAAACCATCATGTGTGAAAGATATTGTGATATCTGAAACAATGTTTTTGGTTGCATTATGATAGAGTATAATTTAGCAAAATACATGTTCTCATATTGTATGAGAATTTGTGAAGGATGGAGATGCTAGGCATCCGAATCTACCAAAAAGGTTTTGGGAACTGATATTATACTCGCGATTCTTCCTTATAGGCTATAGTAGCTTGATCATGAAAGTTGTCATGATAAGGATGAATAGAAGATGTAAGTAAAATGTTTACTACACTAATAGATTACTAAAGAATGGATTTTTGAAACAACACCAAACATTTGATGATGGTGATCCACTTCAAAGTGCAAGTCCAAAGGTATTAGTATTTGACTATACACGCTTTGTACTATGTGTCATGTGAATGACACCACTATTGATGTCGCTAAATTCTTTTAAAAGGAAAAGGAATTGCTGAAAGAGAATCTATAAAATATTTGGCAGAAAAGAAAAAGTTGGAGATGTCCAACTTAGGTATATAGAAGATATACATGTTATGGTTGTATTCCTTGCTTGTTAAACAATGTGGTTCTTAGGTATTGGATACCGAATTGGTTGGTATGAAGTATCATACATGACAACGCAATCCATGAAGTACAATGGCCTAAGTAACTAGCAAGAGAATAAGTGATAATGTTCATCGAAAACAAATAAAGTGTTATTGTGTTTTTCGTTGTCATCAAACCTAGCCTTCAAGATTTGTTTTAATAATTGTTATTTTGTTCCGGTATTACGAGAACAATGGTTGTTCAAATAATTACCCTATTCGATAAAGGATGGATGAACTTTTACAAGTCTAGTGGGAGAAATCACATCCATAAACACTATTGCTAAAATGTCGCAAGACAAATGATTGAAAGATCACTTATGAAGTGACATCGTTGTTTAAATTATATTGGAAAGAAAACATGAAGAAACTCCATGTTGATGGATTTTTGGAGTCTTTGATTTTGATCAATTAACGCTTGTGAAACTTTCCTCGAGATAATTGAAACTCCATCCATAGGCCAAAGAGGAACGGATGACTAACTTATTGGATATTATGCATGTTGATGTATATAGTCCATTATATGTAGCCATATGCATTGGATCTTTTTTCTTCATATGCTTTCTCCGAAAATTTGAGTGAATATATCTGTATATTTACTTAACAAGGAAGAAGTATGAAACATTTGAAAATTGTTCAAAGACTTTCAAGATGAAGTGGAAAATCATTGTAACAAGAAAATAAAGAGTTTATGATTCGATCATAAAGGAAGATATTTGAGTTACATGTTTAGCAAAACACTTAATATTTGAGGAATTGTTCCATGATTTGTGTTTCCCGATAAACCATATGAGTATGGTATATTCGAGAGATGAAATCAAACCATGTTTGACATGGTAAGATCAAAGGTGTCATTTATAAAACTGCCATTATGTTTTAAGGATTGAAGCTTTAGAGACTACCGCTTTTACACTAAAAAGAGCACCATCGTGATCCGTTGAAATGACACCATATAAGTTATGGTTTGGGATAAAACCCGAATTGTCTTTTCTTAAATTTTGGTATACTATGCATAAGTAAAATGTTTACAACCAAAGTCGGATAAGCATGTCTTTGTAGGTTATCCCAAAGAATTTGTTGGGAATTTCTCCATAACACAGAGGACAAAAGAGTTTGTTACTTGGAACGTCAAGTTTCTTGAGAAGGGATTTTTCGTGAAAAGTTAAGTGGGAGGACAATAGAACTTTGATAAGGTTGTTGAACCTTAGCTATATGTGCTAAGTAGCGCAGCGCCGGAAAGTGTCCCGGTGGCGGCCACAATGCTCATGGCTCTCGTGATTACAAAAGGTGTGATCTCGGAGATTAGAGTTCCTATAGAACCGTGTGGGTCGGTAAGAATCAAATAGTAAGATTTGATAAGCAAGTCGTTATTGTTTTGATAATGATGAACCGACTACATGCAAAGAAGCGATGATGGGCCCTGACTCCATAAAATGACTAGAAGTCATAGAGTCCGTGATAGTATCCATACACGAGAAAACAAGTTTTTGAACTTGGAAGACCCTCTGGAAAGGCGTGAAGCCTATCGGTCATGTTTGGATCTATAAAGAAATAAGACATGGATGTTTAACATCTATGAAATAGTCGACATGTCGGAAAGAAGTTGACGACAATGTTCAAGGAGTTGACTATGACAAGATTTGATCTTTCATAGCGATATATAGTCTTGACGGATTAATGTAGCAACCACTACATGTAATTTGGTATATGGTAGTTGAATAAACAAAACAAGGTTCTTCTAATAGAACGGTAACCTAGGACATGTACATGACATGGTCTGAAGGGTTTTGTTAATTCAAAGGGTGCTAAAAGGGCATGTAAACTTCAATGGTTGAAGTAAGCATAGCGGAGTTGGAATCTTCACCATGATGAAACTGTTAAAAGAGTTTAAATTCATCGGAGATGATGAATATGCTTGCATTTGCAAGAAATTAAGTGGGAGCGCTGAGACATATTTCTAATACATTATGTAGAGGACATATTGTTGATTGGAAATGATGTATCTTGTATTGACACAAGTTAAGAATTTCATTAAAATAAGATTTCGATGAAAGACTTGGGCAAACCCGGAATATTAGGCATCAATATCTATATGGATAGATTAAGGCGCTAATATGGTTGTGCCAGACATACATATATGAGATATTGAAAGGGTTCAATATGGAAACAACAAGAAAGGTTCTTGCTGCATGGAAAGGATTGTATCAAAATTCAAGTATTTCAACACTTGGTGAGTAAAATCACATGAAGATTTTGATCGATTATACCATGATATGTATATATCCAGAATGTCCTATGCTCTAAATATTATGAGCATATACCAGAATGATTCATAAGATGATCATTGGACAATAGTAAAGATATTCTTATGAGCTTTGGAAGAACTAAGAATATATAATGTATAAGTGACAAATAGTTAAAGGTAGTTCATTGTAAAGTGTTACATTGATACTAGTTTTGTCACAAGATACAAATTAAATTTATCTCAATTTAGACTATGGGTAGCACAATGTAATGGAAAGGATGTTCCATGATGGATTTGGATGAGTTCCAAAGTTGAGACATTGTGACGGATACTACAACAAAAGGCTAAGTATATGATTGCTATAGTAGCATCAAAGGAGGGCATTTATGTTAAGTAGTTTGTTATCAAACTAGGTGTGGTTCAAAGTGGGCTAATACTATGAAGATATATTGTGTGACAATAATATCCACATATTTTGAGCCGAATGAACTAAAGGTCTCACCAAAGGACCAAATCTATACAATGCCATCTCATTTGAGAATGAGTGATGTGTAGAGACGCAGAGACATGCAAATACACACGGACCTGAAACTGTCAGATCCAGAGATTATGTTAACCACTAGCAATAGTGTATATGCAACACCAGAAAGCCATAGGTGTTCAATACGCAAAGTTTTTCAAACCAGATTATTGACTCTAGTGCAAGTGGGAGACTGAAGGGAATATGCCCGAGAGGCAATAATAAAGTGGTTATTATCTTATTCCATGTTTATGATAAATGTTTATTTTGCATGCTATAATTGTATTGATCGGAAACATCAATACATGTGTGTTTAATAAACAAAAAGGGCTCCTAGTTATGCCTCTCTTATAGACTAGCTCGTTGATTAACAAGATGATCAAGGTTTCCTGATCATGGACATTGGATGTTGTTAATAACGAGGTCACAACATTGGTGGAATGATGTGATGAACATTCATCTGAAGTATAGCATTATGATCAAGTCATTATGTTTATATTGCTATAACATCATACGAAGTAATCTTTATCCTTAGATCATGAGATCATGTTAATTGCTAACACCGGAAGAGTATCTTGATAACATCAAACGTCACACCGTAACAGGGTGACTATAAAGATGGGTTCAGTGCTATGAAGGTGTTATGTTGAGGCTCATGGATCAAGAGTGGGATTTGTCCATCTCGATGACGGATAGATATACTCTGGGCCCTCTCGGTGATATCACATTGAAATAGCTTGCAAGCAATTGATGTGATCACTAGAATGTTATATCACGGGAACAAGAAAAGAGTGCATGTCGGTAACAAGATCAAACTAGGTATGGAGATACCGATGATCGAATCTCGGACATGTAATATATCGCGGGACAAAGGGATTTAGTTACTAGCGTTAAAGGTTCTCACGATCATAGAAGTCATCGTTGAATGTGTAGGAGTCAGTATGGATCTCCAGGTCCCGCTGCTGATTATTCATCAGAGAGGGGTCTCGATCATGTCTGCATTATTCGCGAAGCGTAGGTGGAACACTAAAGGGATACCGACACCATTTGGAGCAAATATGTTTCAGATAAAGATTTAAGAAAGCGCTGGAATCATTTCAATAGACACCAAAACTGTTTCGGGTGAGATTGCTGAAATTGGTTCTGCATGTAATATTGAAATGTTGCAGGGGGTTTTATGTGAATGTTTGTTAATTAAAGTAATTAACAAAATTCTGAATAAAAAATAATAAAAGAGTTTTATTAAATGAGAGAGCATTAAATTTGGAGAAATTTAATGCCTTTAAAGTGGAGACTTTAAAAGAGAATGTGAAGGGGCATTTTAATGTGGAGGGGTTACCACCACATGAATGGAGGAGGTGAAGGGTCACCCCCTCCATGCGCCGGACATGAAGGAGGGGCACCCCCTCCTCCTATAAAAGGCCAACCCCTCCTCACTTCTCACACACACCTCCTTGTGAAGGATCTCTCTCCCCCTCTAGTATTATTTCCCCATGGTCTCGGATTAGCGAGATACATGTTCCCGGTGGCTTTATCTGGAAAGGAGTTGCTGCTTCCGCTGCTTTGCTGGAGCGAGGGACGGAGGTTGTCGGGGTACCAGACGTGTGTGCGATCACGGATGCACCGCTGCTTTGCGGTGCTGGACTTGGTGGTGCTGGAGCTGGATCTGATGGACGTGCTGGAGCCGGACCTGCTGGACTTCATCGTGATCTTGAGATCGGCAAGTGTACGACTACATCAACCACGAGTTCCTACTCGTTAACAAAGCTCGTTGTCTACGAGGGTAAGTTCTCGTTTCCACCCGTTGCTTTGTACCTAGTAGATAGATCTTGGCGTGTAGTTCACACCGTAGGAATTTTTTTGTTTTCTATGCTGCAGACCCAACAAGTACAAGAGTTGAAGGAAACAAACAAACATACAAGTGATAAAGACAAACATGCAATCTTCCTCAGAAGCACACAATATCTTAACTAGAGAATACTAGACTTATGAGCAAATCAAGAAAGAAAGATGATGAAATTATTTTTCTCTAGAGTACTTCTATCTTTTTCATTCAACTCTCAAAAATAGTGTTGCTACTGACCGAGCCAGGTTTTCCAAAACTAACTAAATTAACTCAATGATCCCAGAGTGATATCAATACTAACAACAAGATCAATCATATAACCACAAATTGAAAACTAATATAAGCTATTGCAAAAGAGTGAATGATAGAACTTCTCATTAATATTCCATAACGGCAACTCACACCAAGGGATACACATCTAACGAGAGAGGGGACACTTACATAATGCAAACCATACTACATAATAACTCCTCTATTCATGATATGACTCTACTAAAAAGGTAAAAAGATAGAAGATAGTGATGTGATACCGCGGCACTCCCCCAAGCTTGGAACAAACCAAGGGGATGCCAAACCTGATGAAGAATTACTCCTTAGGTGGTGGTGGTATCCTCTCATCTTCATCCGTCTTCCAAGGTAAAGGCTTCCCATCAATAAAGGACATTGTGGTTTCCAACATCCTGAAACTTGCAGCAGCACTTATGAGTTTAAATCTAGCCTCATACTCACAGTTTTGATTTTGAACGTCATAGAATTGTGCTTGTAGTTTGTTGGTTGTTTGGCGGAGTGAGAGCACTTCGTCTCTGAGTTCAGCAGTCTCCTTTTGGTGCTCGGTGATGAGTTCGGAACAAATCTTATGGATGATATCCACTTCGCGCTCCGCCATCTTCTTGTACCTAAAGACTTCTTGTTCCAAAGCCTCCATCCTGTCCTCCAGACTTCCTTCACCTTTAGGGCCTTCAACCTCTTTAATCCGAACCTCCCACCTTCGAGTAATAACTCCTTGGGATGAATCTTCAATTCTCTCATGTATGGGTTGATGATATCTTCCAAGGAATCTCCCTCAAGTGATCCAGTGGAAGATATTGAGGCTACAAATCTGAGATTTTTACCTGGCAGAAACAGATCAAAACAAAAACACGACAAAAACACGATATACGAACCTCGGAAGATCCGGGGGTTATATATTACGAAGTTTCCTATCAAAAAGGAAGGTACTGGGAGAAAACTAGTCGGAGGCGGAGTCCTGGGTGGCCTCACAACCTGGTGGCGCGGCTAGGGGTGGGCCCGCGCCATGGGGTGGTGTGAGCCACCCCGGCTCCATTTCCGTCCCTTTTTCGCTTCGTAACTTTCCTTATTGACTGAAAACTACAAAAATATAGTTGGATTGTATTTTTGCGGAACTTTTCTTACCAGAACTGTTACCTATTTGAAAACAGACTCTGCAGGTCTCTGAATTTGGTATCTAGTAGCTTCTTCCGGAGTCATCTCTTGAATATCATTGATATCTTCATCTTCATACACTTATTACTTGAGTCATAAAAGCCTTCTCTTCCTTATTACACCATTATCTCCACTTCCTGGAAATTTCTTTCACACAAAACTCCACACAGTTCTCATTAGCAACATTAGTATATATGAAGTGATAAAACCTTTTGAGTCCAACTTCAACTGAAAACCATCAAAACAAAAGCTACTGAAGCAACTCCTTCCAAAAACCAAAAAGAATTCAAAAAGGAAATCGAATAAAGAAGCAAATGCAAGAGTGGCAAAATCTGTCAAAACAGACCAGCAGGTAAAGATCAATTTTTTCGAAAATCTTCTGTTGCTCAAATCGAAAAGTGCAAAACTAACGAAAGTTAAATAACAGCCTGGGGCATAAGCACAAAAAACTACAGCTCAATCCGACATACAGAGATCTCTCCCGAATTTTTACGGTGAAGCACAAAAAATCTGTTTCAGAACAGCAACTTCCCCAAATATTACTTGTCTCTCATTAGAGGTTGATCTTGACACAAAAACCAAACAAAACGGATAAGGAGCGGTTATTACCAAAGTAATAACTTCCAAGACTCAAATAAACAAAAACAAACTGAAAGCAAAAACAAATTGGGTTGTCTCCCATAAAGCTCTTTCTTTATAGCCTTTAAGATGGGCATGATAATTTTGAAGAAGCTCTCATAGGGATATGAATTGAAGTGAAAGAGAGCATTAAGAAGCAAAAACACACACACATTTAAGTATAACCCACTTCCTATGCAAGGGAATTTTGTAAATAGACAAGTTCTTGAAACCAGAGGCAACTTGCATAAGAAGGCAAAAGAAGTGCAACATAAAAACTTTCAGCATAAAGCGAGGGTACTTGATATTATTGAGATACATAAGAACACTTTTCCCTCTCTCATAGTAGCTTTCAGTATCATGCATAAACTTAACAATATAGCTATCACAAGTACCATCATAGCAATGATCACTTATTCTACCAGAAAACACGGGAATACTAGCTCTCATAACACTATTTTGTGAAACAATATTAGAGGTATCCTTACAAAGGATAGGGTGTCCCTCTTTTTCATATTTAGTGACAAAGTCTTTCACACTTGCTATTATAGGTTCATCAACCATTTGTTTATCAGGTTCAATAGCTTTACTCATACTTTCATTAACCATACTAGCTATCATAGAATGTTCCTTTACCTTAACTTGAAAAGGCATTTTCTCAATATAAGGTTCAGGTAAAACATGATTAGCAGTATAAACTTCAGTATTTCTTGCAAGAACACTCTTAGCAATATCTTTATAAGGTTCATGATACTTATTCCACTTCTTTTTAGGCACTTCAATATAGGAAGCAAAAGCCTTAAAATAAGAAGCAATAGCTTGAGAGTCTTGACCATAAGCATTTTTAATATTTTGAAAGTCATCAGTTCCCATAAAAGATTCAATGCATTCATAGTCATAAATTATACATGACTTTCTACCTTTGTCATTCTCCCAAGCTTCAGCATTGTCTTGAATACGGTCCAGAAGATCCCATTTAGCTTCTTCTTCCATGCGAGTGAATGATCCAGCACAAGAAGCATCCAATAAATCTTTATCATGTAGAGGGAGCCTTGCATAAAAGTTATTGATAATAATATTGTTGGGGAGCTCATGAATGGGACATTTGAGCATTAGTAACTTCAATCTCCCCCAAGCTTGAGCTGTACTCTCTCCATCAAGAGACCAAAAGTTGTATATTTGATTCCGATCTTTATGAATCTCACTAGGAGGATAAAACTTTGAATAAAAGAGAGGCACTATTTCCTTCCATTCCAGAGCTTGACCATTCTTCAGCAGCTTATACCATTCCTCAGCTCTTCCTTTTAGTGATAATGAGAATAACTTCTTCTTAACTTGATCTATAGTAATAACTGCACACTTGAACAACCCGCATAATTCGTGTATAAAGAGTAAATGATCACCGGGATGGACAGTTCCATCCCCAACATAGTAGTTATCCATAACACGATCAATAATTCTTGTAGGTATTTTGAAAACATCATTCTCGGCAGGTGGTGGCTTATCTACTACCTTAGTAGTGGTAGTAGCATTACCAAATAAGAAACTCAGCGAATTATCCATAACGAAAATAAAGCAACTAACAGAAGTAAACAATACTCACAGTAGAAGTTTCCTTTACCAGTTCCACTCTCCAATAGCGCTTCACTCCCCGGCAACGGTGCCAGAAAATAGTCTTGATTACCCACAAGTATAGGGGGTGTATCGTAGTATTTTTGATAAGTAAGAGTGTTGAACCCAACGAGGAGCAGAAGGTGCTGGCTAGTGGTATGTATCAGGAATTATCTGCAAATACTTAGCAAACGGATTTTTAGGGGTTTTCGATAAAGCAAGTAAGCAAAGTACGAGTAAATAAAAGACAGTAGGAATAAATACAGCAAGTGGCCCAATCCTTTATGCAGCAAAGGACAAGCCGGTTGTATTACTTAAGATGACCAAACGTTCTCTAGGACACATGGGAAGACTGTCAAGTGCTTTCACTTCATATAGTTGATTAATCTTCTTTAGCTTGCTAAGTGTTGTGTGGGTAAACCTATGCTAATGTACCGTCCCATCCAAGACTAATACATACTTGTGATTATACCCCTTGCAAACATCCGTAAGTACAAGAAAGTAATTAAGGTAGAAACATAACCACGGCTTTAAACCCTAAGACCCTTACATCCCTTGTTCAATGGTTTCCTAACGGGGGTTTAGGTTTCTGTCACTCCGGCAACCCCTACGATTAGTAGCCAAATACACAATGCATTCCCCTAGGCCCATATAGGTGAAGTGTCATGTAGTCGACGTTCACATGACACCACTAGAAGAAGTACACCACAACTTAAATAACAATCTATTAAATCTTTCTCAACACAACTCCACTACTAACAACAAGACTTCTCCCATGTCCTCAAGAACAAAACAAACTACTCACAAGACATCATATGGATCATGATCAGAGATGGAATAATGATGTATAACAATCTGAACATAAACAATAATTCAACGGTTTACTCAATAGCATCAACTACAAGGAGTAATCAACACCGGGAAAATTTCCCCTATGAATTATGCAAGATTCAACGCAATTGTTACAGCAATATGGAGATGGTGATGAGGGTGCTGATGGTGATGATGATGGTGGTGATGATGATGATGATCCCGATGAAGTCTAGCTTGATGGTGGTGTTGATGGCGACGATCTCCCCTCTCTGAGAAGGAATTCCCCCGGCAGAAATCTGTCTGCCGGAGAGATCTTTCTCTCTCGATGTTTTCCGCCCAGCAGAGGCGGCGAAATCTTTCTGTGGTCGCTCCCCGAGTCTTAGGGTTTCGGAAGGTTGATATACGCCAGAGGGGAGAGGCTGGAGTGGACCAGGGTGGCCACACCACCTCCTGGCGCGGCCTAGGCCTGCCCGCGCCATGGGGTGGTGTGGCCCCCCTGTGGCCCATCTCCACTCCATCTTCTGGCATCCTTAGTCTTCTGGAAAAATAGGATTTTCCGTATATTTTTCCGGATTTTCTGATCTTCGTGAATTTTGCCTCCAAACAGCACCTTTTCCATCAGAATCCTGACTGCAGCGGTCCATGCTCCAAAAATCATCAACCATGCAAAAATAGATGAAATAACATAAGTATCACCTCTCAATATGAAATATATCAATAAATAATAGTGAATTAAGACATAGAATAGTGATGCAAAATGGACGTATTAGTACATAACGCCTAATGGATATCCTCGTTGCGGCTACACTGCTGCCTCACCCTGGTCACCAGACATCGGCCTTACGGTGGTCACATATACTTCTCTTACTCCTCCCAGAGTATTCAACATTCAGGTTCTCGTATAATTATCTCTCCGTGAGCACACTCCTAGTAAAATCCTCTCGTGGTCAGGTACCCAAAATACACTAGAGTCTGAATATACCACCTCCATCAAGAGCTAACAAGACACTTTTATACATAACAAAACTCTGAAATAAATTCGATCTCTTTTGGTGCAGAAGGACAATCAACCACACAGATAATACAGCTGCTACAAAAAAACCCTAAATAATTAGGAAACAAGAATGGTCTATCATGTGCAACGACAATACATGAGGACATTACTGGATGAAACATACAAAGGGGAATATGTTTACCGATGCAATCAATTTGCAGACCTTGTGTGACTGAAATAATGAAGCCTATACTATGGGGAACACCAATCTGAAGCCGACATCGTTGGCAACAGGAGGGGGCTTATTGGGGATGAAGGGCACGACCTAGCAAGAACGCCCCCACTGCCGCAAGGCTTTCCGCTGGACCTGGCGCCACCACCGCCACTTGGGTTACGCCGGACCAGGCGTCGCAAGAGAAGAGAGTTCGGGAGATTGGGTTCGGAGGTGGGCATCGCCCAGGATCACCGCCGCCGTAGTGGTTAGGGTTCTCTAGGGATTTCCATAGAACGAGGCGAGGACGTAAGCGATCACGCAGAGCCATCGGCATGTGATTACCCATGTAGACGATGGGGTATTGAACCAGCTGGGCCTTTAGTGGGGCTGTCGGGCCCCAATTAACCACATCTTGCCAATTTTACCTCGAGAGGAGCTTCCCCTAGGGACAAGCGGGCTAGTTCGGGAGTGAGGGGATCAAATGGCCAGGAATAGCATGAAAGAGGTATCCAACGATCAAAAGGGTGAAGGCGTGAGAGCCCTCCTACTTGGCTCAGTTTTAATGTCCCTAATAAGCAAATTACCATATAATTTAATTAAATAAACAATTGATAAATCATGACTACATATGCAACATGTAAACTAAACATGCAAACCAGTATAAGAGATGAACCAATTCTATCTAGATAGGACGAACCGATTGCATCTACCACAAAAACTAGAACTAAAAATTCTAGTAAAAATTGAAACAAGAAAGACAGTAATACGTACATCCAGCGTTGGCCGCAGCAGCAGCAACAACATCAGGGTTGGTAGAGCAGTACTAGCGCCAGTGTTGTCACACATGTTGAGGCTACCGAAGAGGTTGTGGAAGTCCGGGAAGAAGTCGTCGCTTGAGAACTTGTTATCGGATGACGTCGTGCTGCCAGTAGTCGCGCGTAAGCGCTCCCAAAAACATGATTGCCCCTCACCTGTATAGGTCTGTAGACACTGATTTTTTTTTTGCTTCGAATATAAGAAGATATATTGATCATGAAATATGACAAAATAATTAAATAAATATTCAAAGTGGATTCACCTTACGATAGAAAAAGGTAAATTATTCGACACACACATCATCGACGGGGCATTCTAATAATATCGCACCAAATTCTCGCCATCCCGAGCATCACTAAATTTTCAAAATTCTATGGCGGAATAAATGATGGCAAGGTATACAAATATTTACCGAAAATTTCTGTAGGGCCACACATTTATTTCCAAAATATCGGCTCGCGGGATGAAACAATGGCGTCATTCCGACAACCCTATAAAATAGGGTCACAGCTATTTTGTATAAAAGATAGTCATGTATCGACTACAAAATAAAATTATCGGTGGACCAAGACTATCGATTGATTAGCCGTCAAACAATTAGCTATTACACCTAGCTAGAACAAAGGTTGCACTAGCACTACGTTTTGCAGGGCAAGTAAAGGAAGCCTAAGTGTGACTACTAATAACGTGCATGCATGGATTAGCCGGCACAGTTACATAATTAAATATAAAATAATAAAGCCCATCCAAACTAATTAGCCCATGCACACAAGCTTCGCATACGCTGTTGGAGACCTCTAAACATTAAGCTATCAAGGTAAGCTAGCCAGGCGAATTAAAACTCCAGAAGCCCATCTAGTATTAGCTATTTAATTAGAGTAAACATGGATTAGTCGCCAAAGCCCACACAAACAACCAGATAATGGATACGTATGCCTGGCCGACTTCCATCGCATCCGATGTACGCGCGTGGAGGAAACTTGACGCCAAATCTGCAACCAGCAACACGATGCCCACGTTCCTGGCCACGATTTCCACGCTCCATCTGGCCGGCTGCCTATAAAAGGGATAACGAAGAGCGCGTAGAGGCTGGCTTATCTCGCCCGTTCGTGCGCCCCAGTCCATCAGCAAAGAGAAACGATCCATGGCTGATCCCGCCTATAGTTCGCTGAGATACCACTGCTCAATTCCAGTTCATCGCTGCCGCTCCAAAATCTGCCGATGTAGTCCATCGATGCTGCCCAAATCACCAACCATCAATCGCAAATTCATCCCATCGTCGCCCGGCTGCTGCTTGCCTGCGTACACGCGCTAGAGCCACCGCCGACTGCCGGCCGCTTGCCGTCGCAGGACACGCTCGTCGCTGGCCGCCCGTCCTACTGCGTCGCTTGCCTCCGGCCGCTCGACATACGCGCTGATACGCGTCGTTGTCCGGTTGCCGTAGGACAGCACCAGTTCATCCGCATGCGCGGCTTCGTCTTCAACCCCAAGGTGAAAAAAGGGCAAAATCTTCTCTCCATCCCATTGCGTATGATGATTTCTTGGCTATGGTAGAGGCTCTAGCTGGCTAAAGTAAATTGCTATTCATTTGGCCTCTGGATGGTGTATTCAACCCATGAGCGTATAAATCAAGACTAGAAAGTAGAGTCCATATTGATTTCAGCTAGAACATGTATACATAAATTACTCTAGTTTGTCCAAATTAATCTGCCTAGCTGTTAAAATTAATGAACTCTTGATTCGGTCTTATGGTGATCTTGATCCCATGACGATACAAATTAAGACAATGAACCAAATCCTTAATTTGGTCTCATAGTGGTCTTTGATCCTATGTGATACAAATTAGGTGCACAAATTTAAAATTCTTCTTGGTTTGGTCACACATGGTGATCTTGATCCCATGTTGATACAAATTAAGGATAGAAGTAGAAACAAATTCACATGTCTTTGACCTTATAAAATTCTCTGTTGGTAGTAATTGAGATTACTTTCTTTATATAAGACTATAGTACAGTCCCCTAAATGCGTGAGCCCATGTTGCATGTTGGTGGTGCTAGTCGTATAAACATGAAGAATAGATCAAATAAAATAGTGCTGCATGCCATCTGCTTAGCTGGCAAACTTGATGGGTAGTACAAAATTTGATGAGAACCGCCTTCATATCAGCTATCTTTATATTGGCATCAGCTAGGTAGCATCATGCATGGTTATGGATACTAGTAGATGCGCATGTGAGAAGATCAACAAAAACAAATAGTGTATGTCTTATATTGGCCTGATACATCAACCGAAGTAGATTATGCATTCCCTTCATATGGATGCATGTATCAGCCATACAAAATTGTGTGCTATATAATTTTCTGATGTAGATTTTGCACTAGATAAAATATGATATAGTGCACCTACAATATTTTCTTACTCCATTGCATGCAAGGAGTACTAGATTGTAGATGTTATCTACCATTAATAAATTAGTACATCATGTTGTTAGTACTAAAATAAATATGACAACCAAGATGCTCATACATGACATTTACTCTATGCATTGTTTAGTCCCATATAGCTAAACTAAATTGAGAATTGTCATCATGACCATGAAAATATAAATTGATATATGCTCTTGTTTGGTTACACGACAAGCATACACTCTATGCTATGTTAGTGATAATACAAGCAAAGAGAAATAACCACGCGACACTTGGTTATGCTACACTTGGTTATGCAACACGTGGGCACATTGCTACACAATGCTAGTGATAATACGAGTGAAGTAAAACTTCATTAAAATATATGTTCATATAGAAATATCACTAGTCTCCTTATACATGATTTAGGGATAATATAAAACTAGTGTATTAACATAGGTGTTGAAATCATATCACACCGCCAAGTTGTATGTATGTTTCGCAAATAAGTTCAACACGCATATAAATTGACATATACTTGTGTTTGGTTACACTACAAGCATATGCTCTATGCTTTGCTAGTGATAATACGAATAAAGAGAAATTACGACACTCCATTCGGTTATGCTACACGTGGGCACATTGCTACGCGGTGATAGTTATAATACAAGTGGAGTGAAACTTTATTAAATATATTCACATAAACAGCGATAAATTCCATACGACCCTTGTTGAACTAAAATAGGTGTCGAGATCATATTACACCGTCAAGTTGCATGCATATATAAGTTCACCATGCATATAAATCGACCTATACTCTTGTTTGGTTACACTACAAGCATACATTCTATGCCATGTTAGTGACAATACAAGCAAGAAGAAATGATCGTACTTCACTTGGTTATGCTATGCATGGGCGCAATGTTTCTACTTGAAGCTAGCACTAATACAAGTGAAGTCAAACTATATAAAACACTCTCGTGAATCTGAATCTGAAATCATATAAATATTTGACTAGTTCCGTGTGGCACATTTAGGAACTAGTATTGATAAAGTGCATGTAGGCGATTAACTTACATGTCAGATAATCTCATATAGATTAAAACTAAACCATGCATCCCCTCCATATAGGTGCATGCATCCATAAGACTAAATTATAACTAGGATCATAGCCTAGGACATTTGCACTAACATAACATAGTGCTTGAAGAAATCAAAAATAAAAGTGCGTTCATCTCATATGGGTGCAGATATCCATACAAGTTAAATGATAACTAGGGCCATAGCTTATGTTATTTGCACTAAACAAATTGTAGTGCATCATCAAATTCCATATAACACCTCCATATCTTAGCTTGGTAAAATTCCATATAAATAGTCATCACCAAGTAAACCAAATATTTACTCCATTCCATGCATGTACATAGAAATCACATGCATGATAAAATTAACTCATAAATACGTCCATGCCCTATATTGCACACATGCTCTTTCGAAACTAAACAATGCACTCTCATATCATATAGGTGCATATATCCATGATAACTAGGGTCATAGCCTATGTTATTTGCACTAAACATATCGTAGTGCATCATAAAATTCCATATAACATCCCCATATGTTAACTTGGTGAAATGCTATATATATTGTCATCGCCAAGCAAACCAAATATTCCCTCCATCCCATGCATGCATATAGAAATCACATGCATGATAAAATCAACTCATAAATAGAGTTGTGTCCTATATTCACACATTCTCGTGCATATAGAAATCACATGCATGATAAAATGACTCATAAATAGAGTTATATCCGAAATTGAACACATGATCTTTGGCCAATTAGTTAACCATTGAAATAGATCTTCATATGATCAAAATTATAAACACCACTCGCAACTAAATCTCCATGGTTAATGATCTATGTGAAAATAGCAAAGGCATGCATGTGCCATATACATGAACACTAAGTACTATTAAAATTGGTACAAGTGGATAATATGACTATCAAAATGGCATATGCTCCAAATAAATCAAATCATCATTATCATGCTACACATATGTTAGCATTGACGAAATTGAATGCTTCCCCGAACATCCTGGCATAGAGGACAACGAGGAGGACTTTTATTTATTTTGTAGTATTCATATGCTGTAATGTTATGTAATAGATATGTTGGAATTCTTAATCAGGGGTTTTCTCTACGGAGATGTAATTAACAGTTCTTTTATATAAATGTAAGAGTTCTAGAAATAAAGTACCTGCATTGTTTGATCCCTTTACTTATTTATGCATTTACGCATTTAAATTACACTATTTGTATCTATGACGTGGACGCGTACCTCTCCCGCCCCATTTTCCCGTCATCAAGGCCTATGATGACTGCAAGTGCACATATCGATTGTAGCTAGTTTCGAAATAAGAGTATCGAACCCACAAAGAGCTATTTGGTTAGGTCTTTATGTCCCTCGTTGCTATTTACCAAAGTATACTTTTAAGCTGCATTTTATTTCAGATAAGGGTGTTTGGAAGGTTTTGTGTGTGTGCGAGAAAGTAAATAAAGCAATTAAAAAAAACAAGTAACAAATGCGTTGAAAAGCTGTTGGAACACAATAAGGCGAAAGCATTCTCGGGGATTTAGTATACACTGCTAGCATGGGATATTTAATGATAATTAGGATAATCTATTTTTTTCATCATAACGTGTGTGAAGAGAGCTTAAAAATAAGATGTTCACTACAAGACTCGTGGGAAGTCGCTTTCTTGAGTTAGGTAATAAGGTCATCTCTAAATAAACAACACGATGTCTGAGAGCAATCACTCATACAGACCACCACAATTAAGAGTTTCCTCATGGATATCATAATAAGCTTAGTGAGTTTCCCTTAAATCCGCCTTTGACCGTGTAGGTTATAAGACAATGTTTACTGTCACTGCTTAGCACTGGACATACTGTTTAGTCCTATAGGCAAATGATATGTGTCCAACTACACATACCATCTAGAAAGAGAGATCAAACATAATATCGTAGATCAACGGATCATAGACCAAAGTAATAGATCATCTTTATTTAATTTCATAATAATACTAGGGTTCCTCCATCTCCCCAAGAGTAAAGGGAACTACTCACACATGGAAGTAGCCAACAACATCATCATATTCAAATACATGGATGAATGTATGTCGATCAATCTAGTGAAAACCATAATTGAATCTGGAATTACGACAAGATCTAAAGTATAGAAGAGGGGGATGGTAATGGTGATGGAGATACAGCGGTTGATGATGAAGTGGATGATGCGATGTCCTCCGATAATCCGTGGAGCAGCAAGGATTTACCCTTCTCTTAATTCCTCATCCAAATCCCTCTCTGGCGTGGTATTTCGAGGCTAGTGGTTTATGTGAATATCGGATCTCGGGTCCGTCTTCGCGAGGTGAAAATATTTGACGAGGCGGACGCCCTGACACATGGTACGAGCGGACGGTGCGGGTAAGATCCACTGTTGCTATTCTCCCAGGTGCGAGGCTAAATCAAATAAATAACTTTTATCACTTAGAAATATCATATTACTGCATAATGTGACAATTTCAATTGATATGTTCACATAAGACTTAGTAATTCAAGTTCATGTTGAAACAAAGACAAAAGAGTGTGCTCGTGCATAGTAAAATACCAAATCCTACTCTACTTATGCAAAAACAAGAGGTGGATATGCTTCAATTTTAGACTCATCAACTTTCCCAAGCTAGACTCTTGGTCGTCCCTGAGCAAGGTTGTGGCTTATGGAAAAGGTCATCATGTTCATGAGGCACGAGTCATTGCAATAAATAAGGCAAAATTTGAAATAGAATTACAATATCGGATATAGAATTGCATCGTGAGTTATATCACACCTTCACACATCTCATGACTTAGAGGCTCTCACACATTTCGTATCAATAAGTTATAAGAAGTTTTTAGTAGTTTGGCATATTATAAAATCATCAAGTTTTATTGTTTGAGCACTTAATTTGAGTAATAAATAATTTATGATCATTGCTTGAGTAACTTTTTTCAATCTTGTACTTTCTTGTCCTTGTAATTGTTTGATAGCAAAGATTTTTCTTTTTATTCAACAATAGTATTAGATCACATTAATAATTTATACGGCTCATATTAGTTCAAACTTATGACTATAACATGTTATCAAAATTTCCTTCCCATAAATTATCAATACTTTATCAGTTTGGAAGACCCTAAAATCATAACAGTGGTACAAGTATCATAGCACTCAACCTAATTCATACATCTAATAAAATAATCACGAATCAATAATCACTTCGAATATTATAAAGTCTCAAGAATCAACGGATATTATTATTTCCTTGAACTAAAGGAGGTTGATGAAGCAACCAATGCAAAATCTGGAATCATGAACTAATATGCATGCGAAAAAATAAACAAGTTGGAAACCAAAAAATAGATTACAAGGTGTTATAGATCTCCCCAAGCTTGGAATCAAGCCGGTGGGATCAAATAATCCCTCACAATTATTCGATACCTTGGCATTTTTCAGGGCGAAGGCACGGCATTGGAGACAGCTACACGAAGCTTCTTGTCCGTCTCTCCTCTAGAGCAAATATGCGGTGAAGGCTCTTCTGCAAGTTAGAACGCAAGTGGAACATCCCCTCAACAACCCTGCTTAGCACTTCATTGAGTTCCTTCTTGCTTTCAAGATCCGGGAGGCATTTTCGCATGATCTCCCGATGGAGGAGTTCTTATTTCTGGTTCTTCTCTATCTTGCAAAGATGTTGTTCAGTTTGTGGGACTTGCGTGACAACAGGCACGTCCAAGAGGCTGAACTCCCAATCTTCCTATGGCTTCATGCTCATGCACGTGTTCATGGTGATCTTCTTTATTGTAGAAGTGTGCGCCGTAGTCTCCTCATAAGTTCTGGAGCAACTCGGTTAGCTTTGTTACGCTTGGATGAAGAGTAGTTGGTGGCGATGAACTTGAGCGACTCCGTGCACCTCTTCCCAGGGGGTTTTCTTGCTTCTTCGTCATCTTCAGGATTGACCATAGCAAGATAATCTGGTTTCCTCCATCCTCTCACTGTTTGTTCCATGAAGTTCTCGAACTCCTCCTAATCATCATCGGAGTCATAGGCATACCTCTTGTTCTTCGGACTCAAACCTTGCTTCGCGGTCACCGGCTTCGATAGAGGAGGTTTGGAAGCTGTCCCATGAAGGAGCCATGAGGCCGAAAGGTTTGCCTTTGCCTGAAACTAGGTAGCGCATCAAGGGAATTAGATCTATTGATATAAAGAGGAGAGGACCTTTGGGAAGGCTTAAGAAAGATTAGAAACATGAAAAAACTCGTGCTGGAAGAAAAATGGGCGGCCAAAAAAGAATCCCAACAAATTAGGAAAGAAATAAGATAAAAATGAAAAATTAGAGGCGGTAACGATTAGTGGTACGGGCGGCGCCCGTACGGCGCACCCGTACCCGATGTACATCCAAAAATTCAACCGACCAAAGTCAGTACGAAACTTACCGATATTTTGGTAAGGGTGGACTCCGCCCATACGACGCGCCCATACGGGCAGTTACCGCCTTTTTCAAAGTCCATAGGAGCTTAATTTTTTTAATAACGAGCGAAAACCAAAGATGACACAGAGCTCTTAATGACCTGCAATATGGGGGAAGTTGCCCGTACGACCCGGTCGTACCGACTATGGGAATTACAAACAAAAATGATGAAAAGTTACTAGAGGGTTAATGACCACCGGTACGGGCGGGTGCGACCGTACCGCCCGCCCATACCGAGTTCGTGAAACCGGCAGTAACCTTGAAAAAACACAAGGAGTTCAAAAACACTGCTGAGAAATGACAAAAGACAATTAAGACGCATAAAAATAAGGTTTTGATTACCTTACTCATTTGGTGGTAATGAGTTTTACCTTGGTACCTCTTCTCCCTTAAACTCTTGGATTGATTTCTTCTTCTTCCCTTTGAACATGGTTAGTCATAAGAAGTTGCTAATACCATTGCAGAGAGAAACATAAAATTTTCTTTTAGGATGGGTAGTCCATATGGTACACAAACATATGACACCTTCACTGGTGTTCTGATCTCTTTGATGTCCATCGACGTGTCAACATGTTCTTCTCTTCTTTGAAGGATCTGCAATTCAAATTCTTGCAAAAGCAAAGTCCAACAGATCAGATCATTCTAGGCTTAATGTTAGTTCTTTCAAGGATTTCTTTTAAGCCAATACGATCAGTATGCACTCTTAATTTTGAATCAATTATATAAGATCTAAACTTATCATAGGAGAAGACGACAACGAAAAGTTCCTTTTTTCCATGGGGTAGTTCTTTTGGGAACCATTTAAAGTACGGCTAGAATGATGGATGATATTGAGTCACCATCTTGTTGGCAAAGAACAGTCCCCACTGCTTCATATCTGGCTTCACAAAATAAGTCAAAAGGTTTCTTCCAATTGGGTGGTTTAATTACACGAGCATCAAAATTAAAAATGACTTCCTTCTGTAAAAGATTGGTTAATGGTCTATCAGTTTCAGAGAAGTTCTTGATAAACCTTCTATAAAATCCAGCGTGACCTAAGAAGCTCATACCTTTTACATTGCAATGAGGGGAAGCCTTTCTATTGCGTCATTCTTTGCTTTATCGACTTCTATACCTCTACCTAAAATTTTATGACCAAGAACTATACCTTGTTGAACCATGAAGTGACACTTGTCCTAATTCAAGACTAAGTTAGTGTCTTCGGATCTCTGCAAAACTTTATGAAGATTATAAAGGCGATCGTTAATGAAGTTCCGTAGACAGAGAAGTCGTCCATGAATACATCCATAATATTTTCAACATAATCAGCAAATATGAGAGTCATACACCTTTGGAAGGTGGAAGGAGCATTGCAAAGGTCAAAAGGCATATGACGATAAGCATATAAACCAAAATTGCAAGTGAAAGTTGTCTTTAGTTGGTCATTGATGACCCACAAGTATAGGGGGTGTATCGCAGTATTTTCGAGAAGTAAGAGTGTCGAACCCAACGAGGAGCAGAAGGTGCTGGCTAGTGGTATGGATCGGGAATTTTCTGCAAATACTTAGCAAACGGATTTTTAGGGTTTTTTGATAAAGCAAGTAAACAAAGTACGAGTAAATAAAAGACAGTAGGAATAAATGCAGCAAGTGGCTCAATCCTTTATGCAGCAAAGGACAAGTCGGTTGTATTACTTAAGATGACCAAACGTTCTCGCGGACACATGGGAAGACTGTCAAGTGCTTTCACTTCATATAGTTGATTAATCTTCTTTAGCTTGCTAAGTGTTGTGTGGGTGAATATGTGCTAATGTACCGACCTTCCTAGGACTAATACATACTTGTGATTATACCCCTTGCAAATATCCGTAAGTACAAGAAAGTAATTAAGGTAGAAACCTAACCACAACTTTAAACTCTAAGACCCTTACGTTCCTTGTGCAATGGTTTCCTAACGGGGGTTCATATTTCTGTCACTCCGGCAACCCCTACGATTAGTAGCCAAATACACAATGCATTCCCCTAGGCCCATATAGGTGAAGTGTCATGTAGTCGACGTTCACATGATACCACTAGAAGAAGTACACCACAACTTAAATAACAAACTATTGAATCTTTCTCAACACAACTCTACCAGTAACAACATGACTTCTCCCATGTCCTCAAGAACAAAACGAACTACTCACAAGACATCATATGGATCATGATCAGAGATGGAATAATGATGTATAACAATCTGAACATAAACAATAATTCAACGGTTCACTCAATAGCATCAACTACAAAGAGTAATCAACACCGGGAAAGTTTCCCCTATGAACTATGCAAGATTCAACGCAATTGTTACAGCAATATGGAGATGGTGATGAGGGTGCTGATGGTGATGATGATGATGATGATGATCCCGATGAAGTCCAGCTTGATGGTGGTGTTGATGGCGACGATCTCCCCTCTCCGGGAAGGAATTCCCCCGGCAGAAATCTGTCTGCCGGAGAGATCTTTCTCTCTCCGTGTTTTCCACCCCGCAGAGGCGGCGGAATCTTTCTGTGGTCGCTCTCCGAGTCTTAGGGTTTCGAGAGGATGATATACGCCAGAGGGGAGAGCCAGAGGTGGGCCAGGGCGGCCACACCACTTGCTGGCGCGGCCTAGGGCTGCCCGCGCCAGGGGGTGGTGTGGTCCCCCTGTGGCCCATCTCCACTCCGTCTTCTGGCATCCTTAGTCTTCTGGAAAAATAGGATTTTCCGTATATTTTCCTAGATTTTCTGATCTTCGCGAATTTTGCCTCCAAACAGCACCTTTTCCATCAGAATCCTGACTGTAGAGGTCCATGCTCCAAAAGTTATCAACCATGCAAAAACAGATGAAATAACATAATTATCACCTCTCAATACGAAATATATCAATGAATAATAGTGAATTAAGACATGGAATAGTGATGCAAAATGGACGTATCAACTCCCCCCAAGCTTAGACTTCGCTTGTCCCCAAGCGAAACTGAGCTCAATAAACATGACCTCAGGTTTATGGAGTGAAGAGTCAATAAAAGAATACGGACAAGAAGCATCACATTCATCAAATACATAGATCATAATAGACGACAACTCACTATTATATAACTCAACTTGTAAGTAAAGGAAACACACTAA
Organism: Avena sativa; assembly: GCA_916181665.1. Taxonomy (NCBI): domain Eukaryota; kingdom Viridiplantae; phylum Streptophyta; class Magnoliopsida; order Poales; family Poaceae; genus Avena; species Avena sativa. Next base: position 446,956,030 of record OV702295.1, on the reverse strand, counting down.
AGATACATAAAGTGAATCATAATTGGTAATGGAAAACTTAGCTCTTGGTCGAAGAATAGTTGATAATTTGCTGGAGTTCACAAATAACTGGTTTTTCCATGATAGCTTTCAAAGTAGTAAACATCAAGATAAGAGCAATGTGCAAAACAAGGAACATAAGGAACATGATTGAATAAATCATCATATGACTGAATGAAACACAACAACTCAAAATACTTGCTGAGATAGAAGGGAATAGGTTTACTGACTGAACTATAAAGTAAAAGAAAGGCCCTTCGCAGAGGGAAGCAAGGATTGCAAGTCTCATAAAGAGCTCCCAAAAATTATGATACTTACTAGCTTTCAGCTCTCATTGCCCCTATCATAGGAATCTTTAGGTGATTAAGGTTAAAGTGATCAAATATGAGGATATGCATTGACAAGTTGTAAATTGAGAATCTCATGTCGCTTGAATATGAGGGCCGCTCCTCATGCTACTCATGTTTAGTCACCAGTAAGTTCTTGTCATCATAAGCATATGTGTATCATAGAGAACCGCCAATGGGGTACCCCTTGCCCGATGATACGGAGGAATCCCCATATCAAAATGACAAGGCAAGCAGACAATAAGTATCTCAGCAATCTTCTTATTTACCATGGGAATATGGTGCTTTTTTCTCTCTTTCCTATTTTCATAATATCTCTTTTTTTTCTTTTCTCTTTTTCTCAATCTCTATCTCTTTTTTTATAAGAAGAATGCTTCATAGATACTCGTTATGGTTACGCTGCAGGTTTCCACCATGTCAGCATGGATTAGACCAGCGACCTGATGGCTCTGTGTATGGCGCCCAGAAAAGTGTTGGTGCGTGGTTGATGTAGAGCTCGTTGGGAACCCCAAGAGGAAGGTATGATGAGCACAGTAGCAAGTTTCCCTCAGTTATGAAACCAAGGTTTAATCGTACCAGTAGGAGCAAGGAAACACCCCAAAGGTGTTACTAGCTGAGCTTTGGCAGGGCACACTACCGGTGCTAGTAGCAACGTGGAGACCTGCACAACACAACCACGGAACTTTGTCCCCAACTTGCGATGAGGTTGTCAATCTCACTGTGTTTTGCGGAAAACAAAGGATTAAACGTATCGAATGGAAAGAAGTAAAAGTTTGCAGAAAGTAAACACAAAGAAGTAAACAGTTGTAGATTGTATGTAAAGAAAAAGGACCGGGATCCATAGTTCACTAGAGGTGGCTCTCCTTAAGATAGATAACATGCTGGGTGAACAAATTACAGCGGGGCAATTGACAAACACCGAGAAAGCAATACATGCATCTAATCATCTTGACTCCTTTGAGACTTGACTTGGCATTAAAACATAATACATAGACCGCCATCCAACTGTATCTATGACTAATAATCCACCTTCAGGTTATCATCCGAACCCCCTCCAGTATTAAGTTGCAAGCAACAGATTATTGCTTTACGAACTGCGTGCAAAGTAATCAATACGATTGTTCTATGAACAAAGGATTGTTGTTTTCTCCCTAGTAGCAACAACACATCTATTACCTTAGAGATATTTGTCACTTCCCCAGATTACCAGAGGCATGAACCCACTATCGAGCATAAATACTAACTCTTGGAGTTACTAGCATCTACTTGGCCAAGATAGCTACTAACAACGGAAAGCATGCAAGATCACAAATAACAAAGACATGATAGAATCAATAATCAATCTGAAATAGCATCTCAATATCCATCGGATCCCCGCAAGCACAACATGTATGAATTACAAATAGATGATCTTGATCATGAACGGAGCTCACAAGATCTAAAGATGAAAGCACAAAGGAGGAGAACCAGCCATCTAGCTACTACATGGATCCGTAGTCCAAGGATGAACTACTCACGCATTACACCGGAGGCTTGCATGGTGATGAAGAAGGCCTCCAGGGTGAATTCTCCTCTCCGGTAGGGTGCCGGGAAGAGCTTCAGATCCCCCGATCTAGGGATGGAGATGACGGTGGCTACAGACTCTTTCGTGGATTTTTGATCGGGTACTTAGAGTTTTCGTCCCGAGGGTAATATATAGGCGGAAGGAGAGGCCGAGGGGGTGCCTGGGCTGGCCACACCACCCCCTGGCGCAGGCCAGACCTGGCCCTTCTCTGTCTCGTATTCTGGCACTTGATCCCGTCCGGAAAAATAGGCACTTTGGCTTTTGTCCCGTCCAATTCTGAGAATATTCATTTGCTGACTTTCCTGGAACCAAAAACAGCAGAAAACAGGCAGCTGGCACTATGGCTCTTGTTAATAGGTTAGTCCAAGAAATCATATGAAAAGTACTCCAAAGTTGGAACAAAACACAAGAAAGTGGATAAAACCAAGCATGGAACATCAAAAATTATAGATACATTTGCAATGTATCAACATCCCCAAGCTTAACTCCTGCTCGTCCTCGAGTAGGTAAGTGATAAAAAGAAAGAATAATTTTTGAGGTGACATGCACCATCAAAGACTTGATCAAAGTATTTGCAAAACATTCAAAGCTGGGATCGTAGTACTTCAATCATAACATGAAAGACAAAGTTCTAGCAATAAGCAAAGAAACTATGATGCAACATGAAAAGGCACAAACAAAAGATTCATGAATAACAATGCTTTGAAAGACGTTTGTTTGTTTTACATAAATAAAACATAGCATAATAGTATTCAGCTTGTCCCTCAATAGAGTAGCAAATATAAATGCATAGGACACCTTCAAAGTTCATAAGAGTGACTAGATACAATAGTTTAAAACAAGCAATATCAAGTTATGCATCAATCAACTAGTCACTATGCTCTCAAAGTAGGTGCATAAAGGTAGAAGGTGGAGACTCAATATAATGGTGGAAGAAAGGCCTTTATAAAAGGAAGTAGGGATTCAAGTCTCATAAAGAGCTTCCAAAACTTATGGTACTTATAGCTTTCAGCTCTCATTGCCCCTATCATAAGCATCTTGAAGTGATTAAGGTTAAAGTGAATAAACTATGGTGTACATGCTTGACGAAGTATAAGTCAGAAATCTCATGTCCCTTGTATACGAGGTCCGCTCCTCATGCTACTCAAGTTTAGTCACTGGTAAGTTCTTGTCATTGTAAGTACATGTGTATCATTGAGAACCGCCAACGGGGTACCCCTTTGCCGATGATACGGAAGAATCCCCATATCAAAATGACAAGGCAAGCAAACAACGAGCATCTCAGCATTCTTCTTATTTACCATGGGAATATGGTGCTTTTTTCTCTCTTTCCTCTTTTCATAGTATCTCTTTTTTTTCTTTTCTATTTTTTCTCAATATAGGACTCTTTTTTTTATAAGAAGAATGCTTCATAGACAGCTCATTATGGTTACGCTGTAGGTTTCCACCATGTTAGCATGGATTAGACCAGCGGCCCAGGTGTTTCTCTAACACATATACATAACTCCATGGAGTTACAAGCTCCCCTTTCATTTCACACCGACGACATCCATATACAAAAGAGCATGATATCAACTAGTTACAAGTACCAAGTGCAATGTTCAAAGCGTTCCCCATGAAAGCATGGTTTTGCTAATTCCCAACAAATAAGTGCAAGCATATACAACATAGAAGACACAATGGTTCAAGTTTATTAAGGGCAAGTAAAGTAAAGTGTGCCATCAAGTTCGTGAGAGCTTTAATCACTAGTTTTCTCATAACAAATTTAATTTGGAAGGTAAACAAAAGCATGAATATACTTGGAATAGCTTAAGCTAGTAGGTAGGTATGGTGGACTCTTTGGAATAACTTGGTTTAGGGAGTTGGATGCATGAGTGGAACTCATACTTGGTTGTGGAGGCTAGCAAAAGACTGGGAGAGACAAACTAAGAGAGCAATAATGGCCATAATCATGCAGAGCGACAAAACATCATTGATCAAAGCATAAAGTGATACTACAAGTTGAAAACTAAAGGATCATAAAGGCTATGGTGACTTTAGACAGTCATAACATGGTGTGAGCATGTGCCAAGTCAACCCAAATAAAGCATCAAAGGAGAATACCACTATACTATGCTTTAATATGCTAAAACAACGCATGATTCATCCAAGGCACATTAAGCAATCTCAATTGTTTATAACAAGTCATGCTACAGCAAAGAATACTAAGAATAAAGCCAAAACAATATCTAGCATGGCATGACAAAGCACAAGCCACAGTCAAAAACAAGCTCTTTTTACCACATAAGTATGAACTTTCCTACTCTTTTCCAAACCAAACCAAACTATTTGCAAACCAATGTATGAAAGAGGGGGTCCAACCAATTTATTCATAAAACTAAGAAAACCAAGCAAACTAAAAACCAAAACGGAAACTAAAAAGAAGACGCTCCAAGAACAACACAACTGTGCATGAAACATTAAAAATGAAGCGTTTGGAAGAAACATGGGATTTTTATTGATGAAGAAGGGGATGCCTTGGGCATCCCCAAGCTTTGACGCTTGTACTTCTTGGATATTTCTTGGGGTGACACGCGTGGCATCCCCAAGCTTGAGTTTTAGTCCATACTTCATCTCATTACTCATTCCTTCCATACACCTGAAAATTTTCCTTCATACAAAACTTCACACAATCTCATTAGCAACATTAGTGCACTTAAGATAAATAAGTCTTAAGGTTCAGTTCTAACACCAAATAAACTTCCATTAGAACACTAGCTACTGTAGCACTTTCTTCAAAAAGCTCAATTCCCCAAAAGAACTCAAAAAGGAACCCACAAGAGGCAAATGCAAAAAATGGCAGAAATCTGTCAAAACAGACCAGCAGGTAAAGACGAATTTTTTTTGAAGCCTTCTGTTGCTCAAATCAAAAAAATTTGAACTAATGAAAGTTAGATAACAACCTGGGGCAGACGAATAAAAAATTACAGCTCAATCCGACATACAGAGCTCTCTCACGAATTTTTACGGTGAAGCACAAAAATCTGTTTCGGGACAGCAGCTTTCCCAATCATTACTTCACTCTCATTAGAGGTTACTCTTGGCACAAAAAGCAAATAAAAAGGATAAGAAGAGGTTATTACAGAGGTTATAACTTCCAAGACTCATCTAAAACTTTTGGGTTATCTCCCAATAAGTACTTTTCTTTAACGCCTTTAAGTTACGCATAAGAAGCAAGAAAAAGAATCAAGTGTTCTCAAATGAAGAAGCATTAAAACCAAATTTTGTTTTCATAGGAGAAGCAAAAGAAATCTTTTCTCTCTTTTTAGGGAAGTGCTCTATACCTTTCTTGAGTGGGAGTTGATATTTAATGGTGCCTTCTTTCATATCAATGATGGCACCAACAGTTCTAAGAAAAGGTCTTCCCAAAGTAATAGGACAAGAAGCATTGTATTCAACATCCAAAACATAGAAATCAACGGGGACATAGGCATCGTTAACCATGATAAGAACATCATTAAGACTCCCCATGAGTTTATTTTAGCATTATCATCAAGTGGGACATTCAAATAACAATCTTCAAGAGGAGGCAAATCAAGCATATCATAAATCCTTCTAGGCATAATGGAAACACAACTATCAAGATCACATAAAGCTTTGAAATCAAAGTCATTCACTTTCATATTAATGATGGGTTCCCAACCATCCTCTTGTTTTATAGGAATAGAAGCTTTATGTTTCATCTGTTCTTCCTTAATCCTTATGAGAGCATCAGTAATGTGTTTTGTAAAAGCCATGTTCATAGCACTAGCATTAGGACTTTTAGCAAGCTTTTGTAGGAACTTAATAACTTCAGAGATATTACAACCATCAAGATCAAAATCAAATTTATCATCTAAAGTAGTAGAACTATTACTAGACTTAACACTAGTGGTGGTGATAGTAGAAACACTAATGTTTCTAGCAATTTCATCTTCTCTTTCCCACTTAGCATGCAATTCAGCTAATAGTCTAACATTTTCATCAATTCTTGCTTGTATGGCATTAGTAGCTGCAAAGGGATTATCATTAGTTTCAGGTTTAGCAGCCATTTTATTCAAAGAAGATTGAGCTTCTCAGCCAAAGATGCTATATTTCTTTCAGCATTAGAGAGTTTTTCCTCGATAGTTTTGTTGAAAGCAGTTTGTTTACTAATAAACTCTTTAAGCATAACTTCAAGTTCAGAGGAACCACTCTTATTATTGTTGTAAGAATTTCCATAAGCATTACCGTTATTGGGAGGATATGGCTTATAATTGTTGTTACCAAAATTGTTCCTATAAGCATTATTACCATAAGCATTGTTGCCAAAATTGTTATTTCTTATGAAGTTCACATCAACTTGCTCTTCTTGAGCAACCAAAGAGGCTAAAGGAACATTATTTGGATCAATATGGGCTTTCCCATTAACAAGCATAGACATAATAATATCAATCTTATCACTCAAGGAGGAGGTTTCCTCAACAGAATTTACCTTCTTACCTTGTGGATCTCTCTCAGTATGCCATTCAGAATAATTAACCATCATATTGTCTAGAAGTTTTGTTGCAGCACCCAAAGTGATGGTCATAAAGGTACCTCTAGCAGCAGAATCCAATAGGTTCCTTGAAGAATAGTTCGATCCTGCATAAAAAGTTTGGATGATCATCCAAGCAGTCAGTCCATGAGTGGGACAATTCTTTACCAAAGATTTCATTCTTTCCCAAGCATGAGCAACATGATCATTATCAAGTTGTTTAAACTTCATTATTTCACTTCTCATGGATATAATCTTAGCAGGAGGATAGTATTTTCCAATAAAAGCATCTTTGCACTTAGTCCAAGAAACAATACTATTCCTAGTTAAGGAATTCAACCACTCTTTAGCTTTTCCTCTCAAAGAGAAAGGAAACAATTTTAGCTTAATAATATCACCATCTATATCCCTATGCTTTTGCATCTCACAAAGTTCAACAAAGTTATTTAGATGGGAAGCAGCATCTTCATTACCAATACCAAAAAATTGTTCTCTCATAACAAGATTGAGCAAAGCAGGTTTTATCTCAAACAAATATTTTCAGCCACAGGTGGAGCAATAGGTGTGCTCATAAAATCATTGTTGTTGGTGCTAGTGAAGTCACACAACTTAGTGTTTTCAAGAGTAGTCATTTTTTGGATTTTCAAATAAGAAAGCAAACTAGCAAAACTATTTTTTTGTGTTTTTTGAAGAACAAAACAAGCAAACAAAGCAAAAAGAAACTAAGCAAAACAAAAACAACAAAGTAAAGAGATTGGTTATGAGGGACTCCCCTTGTGAAGATGTCCTTGACTCCCCCGGCAACGGCGCCAGAAAAATGCTTGATGGCTCTGTGTATGGCGCCTAGAAAAGTGCTGGTGCGTGGTTGATGTAGAGCTTGTTGGGAACCCCAAGAGGAAGGTATGATGAGCACAGCAGCAAGTTTCCCTCAGTTATGAAACAAAGGTTTAATCGAACCAGTAGGAGCAAGGAAACACCCCAAAGGTGTTACTAGCTGAGCTTTGGCAGGGCGCACTACCGGTGCTAGTAGCAATGTGGAGACCTGCACAACACAACCACAGAACTTTGTCCCCAACTTGCGATGAGGTTGTCAATCTCACCTTGTTTTGCGGAAAACAAAGGATTAAACGTATCGAATGGAAAGAAGTAAAAGTTTGCAGAAAGTAAACACAAAGAAGTAAACAGTTATACATTGTATGTAAAGAAAAAGGACCGGGATCCATAGTTCACTAGAGGTGGCTCTCCTTAAGATAGATAACATGTTGGGTTAACAAATTACAGCGGGGCAATTGACAAACACGGAGAAAGCAATACATGCATATACTAATCATCTTGACTCCTTTGAGACTTGATTAGGCATTACAACATAATACATAGACCCCCATCCAACTGCATCTATGACTAATAATCCACCTTCAGGTTATCATCCGAACCCCCTCCAATATTAAGTTGCAAGCAATAGATTATTGCTTTACGAGCTGCGTGTAAAGTAAACAATATGATTGTTCTATGAACAAACGATTGTTGTTTTCCCCCTAGTAGCAACATCACATCTAGTATCTTAGAGATTTCTGTCACTTCCCCAGATTACCAGAGGCATGAACCCACTATCGAGCATAAATACTAACTCTTGGAGTTGCTAGCATCTACTTGGCCAAGATAGCTACTAACAACAGAAAGCATGCGAGATCACAAATAACAAAGACATGATAGAATCAATAATCAATCTGAAATAGCATCTCAATATCCATCGGATCCCCACAAACACAACATGTATGAATTACAAATAGATGATCTTGATCATGAACGGAGCTCACAAGATCTAAACATGAAAGCACAAAGGAGGAGAACCAGCCATCTAGCTACTACATGGATCCGTAGTCCAAGGATGAACTACTCACGCATCACACCGGAGGCTTGCATGGTGATGAAGAAGGCCTCCAGGGTGAATTCCCCTCTCTGGCAGGGTGCCGGGAAGAGCTTCAGATCCCCCCATCTAGGGATGGATATGACGGCGGCTACAGACTCTTTCATGGATTTTTAATCGGGTACTTAGGGTTTTCGTCCCGAGGGCAATATATAGGCGGAAGGAGAGGCCGAGGGGGTACCTGGGCTGGCCACACCACCCCCTGGCGCGGGCCAGACCTGGCCGCGTGGCCAAGTGGTGTGGCCGCCCTCTGGCCCTTCTCCGTCTCGTATTATGGCACTTGATCCCTTCCAGAAAAATAGGCACTTTGGCTTTTGTCCCGTCCAATTCCGAGAATATTCATTTTTTGACTTTCCTGGAACCAAAAACAGCAGAACACAGGCAGCTGACACTATGGCTCTTGTTAATAGGTTAGTCCAAGAAATCATATGAAAAGTACTCCAAAGTTGGAACAAAACACAAGAAAGTGGATAAAACCAAGCATGGAACATCAAAAATTATAGATACATTTGCAATGTATCACGGCCCAGGCGTTTCTCTAACACATACGCATAACTCCATGGACTTACAAGCTCCCCTTTCATTTCACACCGACGACATCCATAGACAAAAGAACATGATATCAACTTGGTACAAAGTACCAGTGCAATGTTGAAAGCGTTCCCCATGACAACATGGTTCTGCTAATTCACAACTTACAAAGCGCAAGCATATACTCAACATAGGTGAGCACAATGGTTCAAGTTTATTAAGTGCAAGAAAGTAAAGTGTGCCATCAAGTTCGTGAGAGCTTTAATCACTATTTTTCACATAACAAGTTTAATTTGGGAGGTAGATAAAACAAGAATTTACTTGGAATAGCAATAATGCTAATAGGTAGGTATGGTGGACACAAATGGCAAAGGTTTTGGTTTAAAGGAGTGGATGCACGAGAAGAATTCCCTCTTAGTACAGGTTTTTGGCTATCAAGGTTTGGTAGCAAGCATAAGAGTTGAAGGAAACAAACAAACAAACATAGAAGTGATAAAGACAAACATGCAATCTTCCTTGGAAGCACAAAGGATCTTAACTAGAGAATACTAGACTTATGAGCAAATCAAGAAAGAAAGATGATGAAATTATATTTCTTTAGAGTACTTCTATCTTTTTCATTCAACTCTCAAAAATAGTGTGCTACTGACCGAGCCAGGTTTGCCAAAACCAACTAAATTAACTCAATGGTCCCAAAGTGATACCAATACTAACAACAAGATCAATCATATAACCACGAATTGAAAACTAATATAAGCTATGCAAAAGAGTGAATGATAGAACTTCTCATTAATATTCCATAACGGCAACTCACATCAAGGGATACATATCTAACGAGAGAGGGGACACTTCCATAATGCAAACCATACTACATAATAACTTCTCTATTCATGATATGACTCTACTAATAAGGTAAAAAGATAGAAGATAGTGATGTGATACCGCGACACTCCCCCAAGCTTGGAACAAACCAAGGGGATGCCAAACCTGATGACGAATTACTCCATTGGTGGTGGTGGTATCCTCTCATCTTCGTCCGACTTCCAGGGTAAGGGCTTCCCATCAACAAAGGACATCGTTGTTTCCAACATTCTGAAACTTTCAGCAGCACTTATGCGTTTAAACCTAGCCTCATACTCACAATTTTGATTTTGAACGTCATAGAACTGTGCTTGCAGTTCGTTGGTTGTTTGGTGGAGCGAGAGGACTTCGTCTTTGAGCTCAGCAGTCTCCTTTTGGTGCTCGGTGATGAGTTCGGAACACATCTTATGGATGATATCCACTTCGCGCTCCGCCATCTTCTTCTACCTAAAGACTTCTTGCTCCAGTGCTCCCATCCTGTCCTCCAGACTTCCTTCACCTTTAGGTCCTTGAACTTCTTTAATCCAGACCTCCCCATCTTCGAGCAACAACTCCTTGGGATGAATCTTCAACTCTCTCATCTATGGATTAATGATATCTTCTAAGGAGTCTCCCCCGGCTGATCCAGTGGAAGACATTGTGGCTCCAAATCTGGGATTCTACCTGGCAGGAACAGATCGAAACAAAAACACGACGAAAACACGATATACGAACCTCGGAAGATCCGGGGGGTATATATTACGAAGTTTCATATCAAAAGGAAGGTACTGGGAGAAAACGAGTTGGAGGCAGAGTCCGGGGTAGAGTCACCACCTCGTGGCATAGCCAGGGGTGGGCCTGTGCCACAGGGTGGTGTGAGCCACCCTGGCTCCGTTTCCGTCCCTCTTTCGCTTTGTAGCTTTCCTTATTGACTGAAAATTGCAAAAATATAGTTGGATAGTATTTTCGTGGAACTTTTCTTACCAGAACTATTACCTATTTGAAAACAGACTCTGCAGGTCTCTGAATTTGGTCCTCGATGAATTTCTCTGGAGTTATAACTTGAAAGGCATCAACATCTTCATTGTAAGAATCTCCGGCAATATAGTGTTTGAGTCGTTGTCCATTAACTACTTGTGTAGTATTATCTATTAAAGAAGAAATTTTTATTGCTCCTGAACGGTATACTTCTTCTATAATGAAAGGTCCTTCCCATTTTGACAGTAGCTTTCCTGCAAAAAATCTGAGACGAGACCTATAGCATAGAACTTTCTCACCCACATGAAATTCCCTATTAAGTATTCGCTTGTCATGCCATCTTATAACTTTTTCCTTAAAGAGCCTAGCATTTTCGTAGGCTTCACTCCTCCATTCATCTAAAGAACTTAAGTCAAATATTCTTTTCTCACCAGCGAGCTTACAATATCTATTTAGTTCTTTAACTGCCCAGTAAGCTTTGTGTTCTAATTCTAAGGGTAGGTGACAAGCTTTCCCATAAACCATTTTATAAGGAGACATCCCCATAGGATTTTTTTAAGCAGTTCTATAAGCCCATAAAGCATCATTCAACTTCTTAGCCCAGTTTTTTCTAGACCTATTAACAGTCTTTTGCAAGATGGATTTAATTTCTCTATTTGATAACTCTACTTGCCCGCTAGTTTGCGGGTGATAGGCTGAAGCAATTCTATGATTAACATCATATTTAGCAAGGGTCTTTCTAAAACCACCATGAATGAAATGAGAACCCCCATTAGTCATGAGATACCTAGGCACTCCAAACCTAGGAAAGATAACATCCTTAAGCATTTTAAGAGAGATCTCCCCATCTACACTCTTTATAGGAATGGCTTCTACCCACTTAGTAACATAATCAATGGCAACAAGAATATGAGTGTAACCTTTCGAAGGAGGGAAAGGACCCATAAAGTCGAATCCCTAGCAATCAAAAGGTTCAACAACTAGAGAGTAGTTCATAGGCATTTCATTGCGTCTAGAAATATTACCAACACGCTGCCATTCATCACAAGATAAAACAAATTTTCTTGCATCTTTAAAAAGGGTAGGCCAGTAGAAACCTGATTGTAGCACCTTTTGTACAGTTCTATCTCCTGCATGATATCCTCCATAAGCACTACCATGACATTTATGCAATATCTCCTTTTGTTCATATTCTGGAACACATCTTCGCATAATACCATCCACTCCCTCTTTGTATAAGTGTGGGTCATCCAAAATAATGCCTCAAATCATAGAAGAACTTCCTTCTTTGCTGAGCTGTAAAAGTTGGAGGCAAATACTTGGAGACAATAAAGTTAGCATAATCAGCGTACCAAGGGCTCCCTCACGAGCTTACTCCTACTGCAGCTAACTGTTCATTTGGGAAACTATCATTAACAGACATAGGGTCAAAAGAGATGTTTTCCAATCGACATAAATTATCAGCTACAGGGTTTTCAGCACCCTTCCTATCTACTATATGTAGATCAAACTCTTGTAAAAGCAGCACCCATCTAATAATCCTAGGCTTAGCGTCCTTCTTTGTCATAAGGTATTTAATAGCAGCATGATCAGTATGAATGGTGACTTTTGAGTCTACAATATAGGGCCTAAACTTATCGCAAGCAAAAACAACAGCTAGAAATTCCTTTTCAGTAGTAGCGTAATTCCTTTGAGCAGCGTCTAGAGGCTTACTAGCATAATGGATAACGTTTAACTTTTTATCAATACGTTGCCCAAGGACAGCACCTACAGCAAAAGCACTAGCATCACACATTATTTCAAAGGGTAAACTCCAATCAGGTGGTTGAACAATAGGGGCTGTAGTTAAAGCTTTCTTGAGAGTTTCAAAAGCTTCCTTACAATCATCATCAAAAACGAAGGGTACATCTTTTTGAAGAAGATTAGTGAGGGGTTTTGATATCCTAGAGAAGTCTTTAATAAACCTCCTATAGAAACCAGCATGACCAAGGATACTACAAATACCTTTGATGTCTCTTGGACATGGCATCTTTTCAATTGCCTCAACCTTAGCTCTATCAACTTCTATGCCTCTTTCAGAAACTTTATGCCCAAGAATAATCCCTTCATTCACCATGAAGTGGCATTTTTCCCAATTAAGAACAAGATTAGTTTCTTCACATCTCTGCAAAACTTTATCAAGGTTGTGCAGACAATTATCAAAAGAAGTTCCATAGACAGAAAAGTCATCCATGAACACTTCTACAATTTCCTCACAAAAACCATGAAAGATATCAGACATGCAACTTTGAAGAGTAGCAGGAGCATTACATAAACCAAAAGGCATACGTCTATACGCATAAGTTCCATAAGGGCAAGTAAAAGTAGTTTTTTCTTGATCTTGTTGTTTAACAGCAATTTGAGAGAAACCAGAGTAACCATCAAGAAAACAAAAATGTGTCTTTTTAGACAACCTTTCCAACATTTGATCAATAAAAGGAAGTGGGTAGTGATCTTTCTTAGTAACTTTATTAACTTTCCTAAAATCGATGCACATCCTATAGCCTACCACTATTCTTTGAGGAATAAGCTCATCATTATCATTAGGAACAACGATAATACCTCCCTTTTTAGGAACACAATGAACAGGACTAACCCATTCACTATCAGCAATAGGGTAAATAATACCAGCATCAAGGAGTTTCAATACCTCATTCCTTACCACTTCCTTCATCCTAGGATTTAAACGTTGTTGGTGCTCCACTACTGGCTTTGCATCTGGTTCTATGTTGATAGAATGCTGACATATAGTAGGTGAAATCCCTTTTAAATCATCCAGAGTATAGCCCATAGCTCCTCGGTGTTTCCTCAAAACCTCCAATAACATTTCTTCTTCCTTCCCAGAAAGTTTAGCGCTAATAATAACAGGATATATCTTTTTATCATCAATATAAGCATATTTAAGATCATCAGGGAGAGGTTTTAGATCGAAAACCGGATCCTTTTTAGGTGGCATCATGGTACCCAAGTCTTCTACAGGCAATTCATGCTTTAGCATCTGCGGTTGACGACAGAGAATCTCATCAATCTCATTCCTTTCTTCCATGAAGATCTCACTTTCGTGATCTTCCATAAATTGCTGCAAAGCATTGTTAGGAGCAAGAGAGATAGAAGCAAGTTGTTCAACTCTAAAATCCTCATTATGGGTTTCCTCTTCGCAAGGTTCTTTAGCAAATTTCGAAAAATTCAACTCATAAGATTCCCCATCAAACTTAGTCAAGATTTTCTCCCTCTTGCAATCAATAATATATCCACAAGTACTCAAGAAAGGTCTACCAAAAATGATAGGATAAGTTTTACTAGCAGCTGAACCAAGTACTAGAAAATCATGAGGATACTTGATCTTACCACAAAGAACTTCCACGTCTCGTACAATACCAATTGGAGATATGGTATCTCTATTAGCAAGGTGAATAAGCACATCAATCTCTTCCAACTCGCAAGGACTGATTTCATGCATAATTTCTCTGTAAAGCTCATAAGGAATAGCACAGGAACTTGCACCAATATCACATAAACCATAATAGCAATGATCACCAATTCTAACAGAAAGCACAGGAACACTAGCCTTTTTAGTTCTATTAGGATGTGAAACAATATTACAAGCATCCTCACAAAAGACTATGTGCCCATCTTCTATGCTTTTAGTGACAAGGTCTTTCACAATTGCTACCATAGGTTCAATGTTTATTTGTTCATCAGGTTTTACAGTTCTCTTTTCACTTTTGGTGATTACATTAGTTATCATAGGATGGTTCTTTACCGTTTATGGGAAGGTAATCTTCTCGATATAAGGTTCGGGTAAGATGGGATTAATAATGCAATACTCAGCACCCCCAATAGGAACATAGTCAACAATATATTTGTAAGGTGCATGGTATTTATTCCATCCCCTTTTTGGAATTTCGATATAGGAAGTAAAAGCTCTAAAGCAATTCGTAATAACTTGCAAATCAAGACCATAAACATTACTAATATTTTAAAAGTCATTAGTTCCCATAAAAGATTCAATGCATTCATAATCATGATTTATACCTGACTTTCTACCTTTGTCATTCTCCCAAGCTTCAGCATTGTCTTGAATACGGTCCAGAAGATCCCATTTAGCTTCTTCTTCCATGCGAGTGAATGATCCAGCACAAAAAGCATCCAATAAATCCTGGTATAGAAGTTATTCATAATAATATTGTTGGGGAGCTCATGAATGGGACATTTGAGCATTAGTAACTTCAATCTCCCCCAAGCTTGAGTTGTACTCTCTCCATCAAGAGGCCAAAAGTTATATATTTGATTTTGATATTTATGAATCTCACTAGGAGGATAAAACTTTGAATAAAAGAGAGGCACTATTTCCTCCCATTCCAGAGCTTGACCATTCTTCAGCAGCTTATACCATTCCTCGGCTCTTCCTTTCAGCGATAATGAGAATAACTTCTTATTAACTTGATCTGTAGTAATACCTGCACACTTGAATTACCCGCATAATTCGTGTATAAAGAGTAAATGATCACCAGGATGGACAGTTCCATCCCCAACATAGTAGTTATCCATAACACGATCAATAATTCTTGTAGGTATTTTGAAAACATCATTCTCAGCAGGTGGTGGGTTATCTACTACCTTAGCAGTGGTAGTAGCATTACCGAATAAGAAACACAGTGAAATATCCATAACAAAAATAAATCAACTAGCAGAAGTAAACAATACTCACAGTAGAAGTTTCCTTTACTAGTTCCACTCTCCAATAGCGCTTCACTCCCCGGCAAAGGCGCCAGAAAATAGTCTTGATGACCCACAAGTATAGGGGGTGTATCGCAGTATTTTCGATAAGTAAGAGTGTCGAACCCAAGTGGCCCAATCCTTTATGCAGCAAAGGACAAGCCAGTTGTATTACTTAAGATGACCAAACGTTCTCGAGGACACATGGGAAGACTGTCAAGTGCTTTCGCTTCATATAGTTGATTAATCTTCTTTAGCTTGCTAAGTGTTGTGTGGGTGAACCTATGCTAATGTACCGACCTTCCTAGGACTAATACATACTTGTGATTATACCCCTTGCAAACATCCGTAAGTACAAGAAAGTAATTAAGGTAGAACCCTAACCACAGCTTTAAACTCTAAGACCCTTACGTCCCTTGTGCAATGGTTTCCTAACAGGGGTTCAGGTTTCTGTCACTCCGGCAACCCCTAAGATTAGTAGCCAAATACACAATGCATTCCCCTAGGCCCATATAGGTGAAGTGTCATGTAGTCGACGTTCACATGACACCACTAGAAGAAGTACAGCACAACTTAAATAACAAACTATTGAATCTTTCTCAACACAACTCCACTACTAACAACATGACTTCTCCCATGTCCTCAAGAACAAAACGAACTACTCACAAGACATCATATGGATCATGATCAGAGATGGAATAATGATGTATAACAATCTGAACATAAACAATAATTCAATGGTTCACTCAATAGCATCAACTACAAAGAGTAATCAACACCGGGAAAGTTTCCCCTATGAACTATGCAAGATTCAACGCAATTGTTATAGCAATATGGAGATGGTGATGAGGGTGCTGATGGTGATGATGATGGTGATGATGATGATGATGATGATCCCGATGAAGTCCAGCTTGATTGTGGTGTTGATGGTGACGATCTCCCCTCTCCGGGAAGGAATTCCCCCGGTAGAAATCTGTCTGCCGGAGAGATCTTTCTCTCTCGGTGTTTTCCGCTCTGTAGAGGCAGCGGAATCTTTCTGTGGTCGCTCTCCGAGTCTTAGGGTTTCGGGAGGATGATATACGCTAGAGGGGAGAGCCAGAGGTGGGCCAGGGCGGCCACACCACCTGCTGGCGCGGCCTAGGGCTGCCCACGCCAGGGGGTGGTGTGGGCCCCCTGTGGCCCATATCCACTCCGTCTTCTGGCATCCTTAGTCTTCTGGAAAAATAGGATTTTCCATATATTTTCCCGGATTTTCTGATCTTCGCGAATTTTGCCTCCAAACAGCACCTTTTCCATCAGAATCCTGACTGCAGCGGTCCATGCTCCAAAAGTCATCAACCATGCAAAAACAGATGAAATAACATAAGTATCACCTCTCAATACGAAATCTATCAATGAATAATAGTGAATTAAGACATAGAATAGTGATGCAAAATGGACGTATCAGTCATCAAGATGGACAGCAATTTGAGAAAAATCGGAGTCGCCATCTAAATAGAAAAATGTGAGTGCACAGTAAGTCTCTCTAGAGTTTGACCTATAAATTCTAAATGGTAGTGATCCTTTCTAGTTTCTTTATTAAGTTTTCTATAGTCAATGCACATCCTATGACCAACAACAGTACAAGTTGGAACCATTTCATTATATTCATTCGGGACAATAGTGAACCCACCTTTCTTTGGAACACAATGAACAGGACTCACTCACTCACTTTCCTCTACATGAAAGATTATACCTGCATCAAGTAATTTTATTACCTCTTTACTTACTTCCTCCTTCATATGTCGTTTAAGTCGCCTTTGAAAGTATGCAACCGGCTGAGCTCCTTCTTCCATAAATATTCTATGTGTGTCTCTCGAGGGGCTAATTCCTTTGAACTATATAAGAAAAGGAGATCAATAAGAATATAGCAGCAAGACTAGCAATATTACCTTCCTCCTCTTGCCCATACTCAAAGTCATTGAATTCTTCAATGGTTGGTCTATGGTCAAACTTGGAGAAATGGAAATTCATTTTGTCCTCGCTGAACTTGAGAGATATAGTTTCTTTTTTGCAGTCAATGTGTGCCCCTATGTGTTCAAAAAGATTCTTCCAAAACTAATTGGATAATAAACATCAGTAGGCATGTCAACAAGCACAAAATCTATAGGATATTTATAAGATTCAATACAAATTGGAACATCTCTAATCACACCCATAGGAACTCTTGGTGTTTTATCAGCTAACATTATTGTCATATCGGTGTCTTCCAACTCGTCTGGAAATAGTTCATTTTGGATTTTTAATAAAAATTACAAGGAATTACATTAACAGCCGTTCCTATATCATAGAGGCCATAATGAGATGATCCACCAAAAGTACAAGGGAGAATAGGCTTACCAACATCTTTGGCTTTTACCTTACCTACAACAAATTGTGAAGCTTCAGTGTCTAGCTCAATCACGTTGCAATGTGCAAACGTAGTTAATATAGCTTCTTTAGTTGGCTCTCCTGTCTCTTGAATACTTACTTGGATTTTCTCTTCTACTTTTGCCTCTTCCTCTAGCTTTTTGAGGAAAAATCTTTCCTCTTCCTGCTGTTGTTCGAGTTGTTGAGCCACCATATGTTTTCTAGCCATCCTTGGAAAAGAAAGGGGTTCAACATAAGGGGCTTATTTTTCAATGGCTCTACAGGGGCCATAATTTTTATCTCAATATCTTCATCTTTCTCAAGTGGTGGAGTGTATTGAAGCCAATCTTTCTTGGGAGCTTCAATGTGTTCTGTAAAAGACTGAAGAATTTGTAGAATAATATCATCATCAAGTTGAAGCTCATTAGAAGTTTGCTTGACCTTACCGGATTCCTTATAAGCATTCTGACAATCATATTCAATTTCTACCCCCTTCACCACCTAAATCAAATCCCCAAGTTTATCTATTGCGGTGAATTTGTTTAAGAGGTTCCCAAGCTTTAGTTATGGTTAGATCCATCAAAGAACCTCCGGAATTAGTGTCAAGTTCATGTTTAATTTCTTGATTAAGTCCCTCATAGAAAATATGTAAAACATACCATTCGGGTAAATCATGATTGGGACATCTATGAAGCATGGATTTATACCTTTTGAAAGCTCTTACCAATCCTTCTCCTGGGCAGTTTTTGAAGTTTGTGATTTCCCTCCCTACTTCAGCAGTTTTTACTTTAGGAAAGAATTGAAATACGAATTCTCCTTTAAGCTTTTCCCAAGTATTAATTTTTTCTGCAAGGCAAATTCTATACCAAGATAAAGCAGTGTTGGTTAGAGATTGGCTAAATAGTTTAAGTTTGAGTTTATCATCAGAATAGCCTCTCGATTTGAGTGTCCAACATAACTCGGTAAAATGCATTAAATAAGTGTAAGGATCCTCATCTAGATCATCTCCTGCAAAAGTTTTCTCTTTAAGCAAAGCAATAGAGTGAGGGTTATTCTTGAATTCTAGTTCCACTACAAGGAATCTGGTCTATTGCAACAATAATTATTGAAACAAACAGTTTTCGTTGCAATAGAACGCAATATTACCACGAAATTCCTGTTTGTGGCAATAGCCTCCACATGTTGCCATAATTTAGTTTTGTCGCGGTAACTACCTTTTGTTGCAATAGATGACGTGTATTGCAACAAAACACCTTGGCGTTGCAATATGGTGGTTCTATTGCGATAATTTTGCGTTGTCGCGGGAACTTGTCACCTTGTTGCAATAGAGACTAGCTAATGTAACAAAAGCAAAAGATCTTGGTAATATTTGGAAAGATATTGCAACATTTTCCCATGTTGCGCTAAGTATTCATATTGTTGCGAAAAACTTCTTATATTGCAACAAATTACAATTTGTCGTAATAGAGTTTTTTGCCTTAACCTTATTGTGTTACAATAATTATTGCATATTGCGACAAGTTATGTATCCATGGTAATATGTATAAGGTATTACAACAATCTTGATTTTTCCCATTGTTTATAATTTTTAAATTGTGATCTGATTAAAATGATGCAATTAGAAAATAACCATAGGTCATTTTATTACAGAAACCATAGGTTGTCTGATTCCTTTTCCTTTTATTATGAGGCCAAGCTGAGGGCTCTCGCCTCGCTGCCGCCTGCGTCAAGTGCACACGACTCGCGAACACCGATGCCGACGCGGCCCTAGCTGACCTCAACGCTAAGCTTCTCTGAGATCTTGCTGTTCGCCGGTGCGGTGGCTAGCGACATGCATCGCGCCGCTGGTGGTGGCCTTGCTAAATGCCGGTGGTGGCGATCAGAAAGACTATGCCACCCGGCGTCCCTCTGCTCCCTATCTCGATCGAATGCATCACCATGTACTTAGATAGCAGTCGGCATGACTAGTATATGAGAGATTTAGAGTTGGATTTGTATGTGGTGTGTGTGCTTTTGCATGCGGTGGTGGCAACTGCCGTGAGCTACAATATGTTAGCAAGTCAACCCAATAGATGAAACAGTTGTGAACCCGATAGATGAAACAATTTGTATATTGCTCTGAGAAACCGAATAAGTTCTCACCACAATTTTTATGCACGTTGCGATAATTGTTTGGCTCCATGAAATAAAGATTTGTTGAAATAGAGTATCGCCACAAACACTTTAAGTTGTTGCAGTAGCCTCTTGTTACAAACATTCTGCCTGTTGTAATAAGTATTTGGTACGACGAAACTGAATTTGTTGAAATAGAGTATCGCCACGAAAACTTCACATTGTTGCAGTAGTTTCTTGCTGCAAATGTTTTGCATGTTGCGATAAGTATTTGACGCCACGAAACTGTTTTTTTGCTGAAATAGAGTATCATCACGAAAAGTTTAATTTGTCGCAATAGCTTCTCGCTACAAAAAAGTTAACAATTGCGGTAATTGTTTATCGCTACGAGTGAAATGTTTGTTGCAATATGTTAATGCCACGAGCCTAGCGGTCCGTGGCAAAATTGCTAACGCTACAAAACAAGAGTTGTTGCCACAGGTTATTGCCGCGATTGGTTATTGCCATGAAAGGGCATGCGCCACGAAACATGTGTTGTTGCCATATGTTATTGCCACAAACATCTATCGGAACAAACTATCAACGACCACGATTTGTGCGCATGTTGCATTAAGTTATCTCCACAAAGTAATTTGTGGTGATAAGTGGGTGTTACCACGGGGAAAAATATGGCAACTTCCCTCATTGATGTCGCAATAGAACAGTTTATTGCCACGGTTGCTTTTTCATTGCGATAGCCTATTACCATGCGTTTAATTGCAACCCTTTCCAATGAACATCATTTCGTGGCAATAAGTACATATTTCCACAAATCGACACATATTGCGACAAATAATTTTGTTGCAATAGACCCAAATCCTTTTAGTGTTCGCTACCACTCGGGAATTCCTTAACAAGTCCTCTATTAAACTTTCCGAGGTATTTAGTTGCATCAAGGTGATTCATCAGCCCGAGTGTAGTCATGATGCTCAGCTGAAACTAGCAAACTACTTAGTAAAACAATTAATATATTAGCAACTAAGAACAAAGACAAAAAGCGCTTAGCTCCCCGGCAACGGTGCCAGAAAATAGCTTAATGACTGCAAGTGCACAGATCGATTGTAGCTAGTTTTGAAATAAAAATATCGAACCCACATAGAGCTATTTGGTTAAGGTTTTTATGCCCCTCGTCACTATCTACCGAAGGATACTTGTAAGCTGCCTTTAATTTCAGGTAAGGGTGTTTGGAAGGTTTCGTGTGTGTGTGTGTAAGAAAGTAAATAAAGCAAGTAAACAAAAGCAAGTAACAAATGCGTTGGAAATGGTGTTGGAACTCAATAAGGCGAAATCATTCTCGGGGATTTAGGATACACCGCTAGCATGGGATAATTAATCATAATTAGGATAAATATTTCTTTCGTCATGACGTGTATGGAGAGAGCTCAATAATAACATGTTCACTACAAGACTCGTGGACAGTCGCTTTGTTGAGTCAAGTAATAAGGTCATGTCTAAATAACCACTGTGATGCCTGAGAGAAATCACTCATACAGACCACCACAATTAAGGGTTCCATCATGGATATCGTAATAAGTTTAGTGAGTCTTTTTTAAGTCCCCCTTTGACCGTGTAGGTTATAAGACATTATAAGCCAATGTTTACTGTCACCTCTTAGCACTGTAATACTCCCATACATATCCAAACGGTCTCACCCTCTCTTTAGTCCCATAGGCAAATGATATATGAACAACTACACATACCATCTAGAGAGAGATCAAACACAATATCATAGATCAATGGATCATGGACCAAAGTAATAGATCATCTTTATTTCATTTCATAATAATTCTAGTGTTTCTTCATCTCCCCAATAACAAAGGGAACTACTCACACATTGAAGCAATCAACAACATCATCATATTCGAATGGATGGATAAATGTATGATGATAAATCTAGTGCAAACCACAATTGAATCTAGAATTACGACAAAATCTAAAGTATGTAAGAGGGGATGGTAATGGTGATGGAGATGCAGTCATTGATGATGAAGGGGATGATGTGATGTCCTCCGATGATCCGTGGAGCAGCAAGGATTTTCCCTTCTCTTAGTTCCTCCTCCAGATCGCTCTCTGACATGGTATTTCGAGGCCGGTGGTTTCTATGAATGTTGGATCTGCGATCCGTCTTCGCGAGGTGAAATTATTTGACGAGGCAGACTCCCTGACACATGGTATGGGCGGACGATACGGGTAAGCTCCGCCCGTACCATAGGTTTGTAAGGCCTCTATAGGCTTCTTTCGTGTTTTCTATTCTACCAGGTGCGAGGATAGATCAAATAAATAACTTTTATCACTTAGAAATATCATATTACTGCATAATATGATAGTCCCCAATTGATACGTTCATATAAGTGTTAATAATTCGGGATCCTGTTGACATAAAGACAAAAGAGTGCGCTCGTGCGTAGTAAAATACCAAAATCCTACTCTACTTATGCAAAAACAAGAGGTAAATATGTTTCAATTTTGGACTCATCAGTCTACGAGAGAAAGGGTTCCGTAGGCCTATTGTCCCGTCGGTCGGTGCATGCCGAAGGATGAGATGAGGAAGACGAAGGCAGCGGCAGCTAGGGTTTGCATCCGAGTTTATATAGTGCGGGCGCAGCCCACGTCCGAGTAAGCCACGATCCGTAAAATTCGGTTGTATTAACGCGTCCATTAATGACTCATAATAAATAAGACAATTAATTTCCTGAACAGCCAAAAAGATAATCTCGGCAAGATTCCCAAAACCCACATCGTGACAAGGCGGGCGGCCAGGAGGAGTGCGGGGGCTCTCTCTCTCTCTCTCTCTCTCTCGGGCTAGAACAGCCTCCTTATAAACCATTTCAACTCTCTTTCAACAAGTAATGTGGGATAAACTTTAGTCCTACACCTTGCCATACTCACATGGGCCAATAGAATTTGACAATTGTATTGAGCTATGGGCTAAGGCCGAAGGCCAAATTCCAGCAGTATTATGTATCCCTGCTTAGTGGTACTAGGTTAGTGTTGTTTTGCGCATCCGTAACTCGTGCATTCCCACGCCTTTTCATTCTGCTGATTCAATTCGTCCATATTTTGCCAGTGGCTGACTTGATTCACACTAGTGCACACGGCCCCCTCTAACACCGGTTTGGAGGGCCCTCTAACAACGGTTGTAGAACCGCTGTTGAGGGTTCGGTGTTAGAGCCCCCCCCCTTTAACACCGGTTCTTATACGAACCGGTGTTAAAGGGTGGCGCACGTGGGGCTGCCGCAGGGCTCAGGCCCCCCCTTTAACACCGGTTCGTAACACGAACCGGTGTTAAAGGTTCTGTGCCGCGGCAGGAAAAGGAGATAAATCTCTGCCGCGGCAGGAAAACGGCCTAAATCTCTGCCGCGGCAGAGTTCTGCCCCTGCCCCGTTCTGGGCGTATTTCTGCGGCGCGGCGGGGATGGGGAGGGGGGAGGGGAATCGATCGGGAGCGGTATACACATACATCGTCATCAGTACATACGAGTACATAAATAATTAAGCAACTATTATTATACACAACATCGTCATTGTGTGGTATTCTCCGTAAACGTTGAAGCATCAAGTACAAGACAAACACGTTCAATCATATATACAACATTCATTTTGGTGGATATCTAAAGAGTTCTCCGCCAGGCGTGACGACCTGATCAAGTATGAACCCCGCCAATTCCTCTTGAATGGCTCGTATGCGGTCAAATGGTAGGAGTTGGTCCCGCATCCGTTCGATCTGAATATATATGAAGAATGGGGTCAATATAAGAATAAAACTCAACACAATTGATGGTAATAAAATAATGTTGTGTACTTTGTTTACTTACTCTAAGTTGTTCTAGTGCGGCTTGGCCCGTCGCACATATCGTGTTGCGAATGAACTCGCAAACATAGTACCCACATAAGTTATTGCCGTGTCCCTGATGCGCGCACTTTACGAGAATAGAGAGTTCAATCAAAATAATAATCAATAAAGCATGATATAATGGAATTGGAAGCAGAATCAAAGAGATACGCAGACCTAGCTAGCTAGTATTACTTACATTTTGGTCTACAAATTTTAGTTCTTCTGACCATTCACCCATGGCCCTGCCCGTGAACCTTTTCCAAACCCTGTCCGGCAAAGAAAATGGATAAAGGAGTAATTAATTACTTGTTGTCACGAAAGTTGCCGATCTAGTGCGATAATATGATTGAAATTACCTCTGGAGCATCTCTCTAAAGTCTGCCCATCGCTCTTTTTCTTTTCGTAACGTGTCCATGACAAGGACTTTTCCTGAGTCAGGTTGAATGACTAGCAGAATAAAGTGGAACCTACGCACGCATAACTCATCATCAGTTACACTTAACATCGAGTAAGCCGAAACAGAATGTGTACAAGAGAGGGTAACAGTACTCACGAGAAGTTGTAAGACAATAGTATTTCCCTTTTGGTTTGTTGTCTCAGTAAAGACCTTAGCAATAAATCTTCTATTTGCCCGGGTTTGGTTCTTACCACTTCTTCATGAACTCTATTTGGGTCAACGAACCCAACATCAAAAGGTCCTCCTTTCATGCATTCCATAACCTTTTTCCTGCATAATAGTATATACATATATGGTGAGCATATATATATACATGCAATTAATGAAGTGAATGAGATGAGATAGAAAATACAGAAATAGTACTTACACACAATAAAGGCTGATGGCAGCTTTGTCGAGTTCCTTCTGATTGAATAGAAAATGCAAGTCTTCAATGTTGAAGTCGATCTCGTCGTCTCCGCACAAGAAAATCTCATCTCTTATATGCGCTGTGATCCATCCTTCCTTTCTCGTCTTGCAGAAATCAAGGTACCACTTATGCAATCTTCGCATCTTTGTTGGTAGATTCTTGAGCTCCTCTTTCTTGACGAGATTCTTCCCATACTTCCATGGATGTATGGGGTTGGCATCGCATTTGGGCAAGTTGTCTCCCATGATGTTCAAGTATGCAATGTAAGTCATCCCCATCTCATTGGCCTTTCTTTGTAGCTCTTCCTCGTAATCATTTACGGGAGGAGCGTCCCGTGTGTCGAACACTTGGAGCGGGGCGCATGATTGGTTTTCCTACTCTCCGAGCATGGGAACTGTTTTCTGGGGTGCCGCACGACTGCTAATTTCAGTCTCCCTACGGCGCCTTGCATCCGCCTTCAAAATCTGGCGCTCGTAGTCCGGCACAAGTGGGGTTTCAGGTTTCAAAAGATTTTTGTAAAACTTCTCCATCACCGCCGGATCTATTTTCTCCTTTGGCTTGGCCCGTCTAGGTGCAAAGAATTTCTTGACCTCTTCTTCCGAGATCCTATTGGTCTCCTCGTCGCTGCGATTCCACGGTAAAACCGGCAATGGCTTGGCGGAAGGCTGCGGGACGTAGTTTTTTGAACTCTTTCTGGCAGTGCTAGTGATGCTCTTCGTGGCAGTGCTTTTCCGCTTACGCTGAGGAGATGGCTGACGGGCAGGAGATGGATGGCGCGCCGGAGATGGCTGGCGCGCCGGAGATGGCTGCCGCACAGGAGTTGGCTGGCGCGCTGGAGATGGCTGCCGCGCAGGAGATGGCTGAAGCGCCGGAGATGGCTGTCGCGCAGGAGATGGCTGAAGCGGCTCAGACTGCTGACGCTGCGGAGACGGCGGGGGTGCCAGTGGCCTCCAATTTGGAAGCACGATGTGTTCCTTCTTCCAAAGAATGATTGTTTTCACTACAAATTTGAGTTGAGTTTCCCCTTCACCTGTAGCATGGTCAAGTTGTGCTTCCTCATATTCCTTCACAACCTCATCCACCCCGACAATAGCATAGCCATCTGGAATCGGTCGGCAGTGGTAAGTTCCACCAGCTACAGGAGGTAAGGCATAGCCGACAGCCACCTTAATGGATAAGCCCATTAATCTCACATGCAGCTCAGCGTGTTTGCTCTCCGTGATCTCATCCACGGGGTATCGAGGACCCGCCATTTCAAGCGTGGGCTACACGTTCTCCGTGGAAGCCACGCTGCTTTTCCGCGCAGAGTCTGGGCCGCCGGCAGCTTCCAATGCAGGCTCTTCGTGCCGCTGAGATGGGCCGGTAGCTTGATGGCTCTGTTGTGCATTCACTTGCGCCTTCAGCGCCACAAATGCATGTTCTATCTGTGTCATCCGCTCTGTACGCTCTTTTTCTTTTCTGCCGCGCCATCTGTAAGAGTCGCTCCACTCGGCAAACTCATCCTTCCACGTCATACCCCCTGTGCCTCGTGCATGTCCAGGGTGTTCTTTTTTACCGATGGCGCGTGTGAGCTGGTCATTCTCTCTGTCGGGATGGAAGGTCCTGGCGCCTGTTTCCTCGTATGCCGTGATGAGTTCAGTGACGGGTTTGGAAAGGAGGCGGGTTGGGAAGATACACAATCCTGTTTCTGGGTCCAACCTTGCCCCGATTCCGTAGAACCAAGTCTTTGCACGTAGGTCCCACCCATGTGTCTCGGGTGTGATCCCTCTGTCGCGCAGGGCCTTCTCAGCTTCCTCCCACTTAGGCTTCTGAGATATGTAGCCACCTGACCCTGTCCTCTGGTGATATTTCTTCTTCTGGGCATTTAGTGTATTGGTTTCTGACCTCTTTGTAGCTATAGCACATTTCTTGTATGCCACAAATTCGCGCCAGTGAGGTCTTATCTTCACATAATATGCGTCTTTGAAATCTGGAGTCTCGCGAGCTTTGACAAATTTGTTCAATTTTGTCTTCCAGTTGCGGAAAGCGTCAGCCATCTTCTTTAGAGTCCACTCTTTGACCTTTTCCTTTATAACCGGATTGTGTTCATCCTCCTATGGCGGAAGGGTGAAATTTACCAACAGCGAATTCCAAAGTGTTTCTTTGGATCTTTCATCGACAAAGGTACCGTCGCCCTTCTTTGGCTTATTCCAATATTCAATTGTGATTGGGATTTGGTCCCTAACAACAACTCCATCCTGACGTACAAATTTGTCTGCGGCGTTCTTGGGCTCCATCGGCCTGCCATCAACACGGACTGCTTCGATCGTGAACTTTGCATGATCTTTCAACCGATGGCTCGCGCCTCGCTTGCTCTTTTTCGTAGAAGAAGATGGTTGCTGGCTGGTCAATCCAGAGGGCTAAAATAAGAAAGAAGCGTTAATTAATACATGTAGAAGAAGATTGTTGGTGGAAGTCAACAGAGGCTTAATCAATGCATATACCTCGCTGGACTTTGTAATCACTAAATTGCGTTCACCGGAGTCTTCATCTTCTCCATGACTACTTGAGTTGTCATCATGTCCCTCCAAGTCTAGATATTGTGAGGTGTCCTCATCGATAATGTTCTCCATTATTTCTTCTTCTTCAACGTTTCTACTAAGTGGATCCATAGTCTCTAAAACAATAATATTATCTAGAGTAAGAGAGTAAACATTCAAGTGGACTTGGATTCATACGCGACAACTCGGATACAGTACTTAGTGATTAAGATAAAGTACAATAATATAAGATAAAGTACATTATTAATACATCACCGGAGAATAGCTCGGGTGCATTATAGGATAAAGTATAAGATAAAGTACATTATTAATACATCACCGGAGAATAGCTCGGGTGCATTATAGGATAAAGTATAATATAAAGTACATTATTAATACATCACCGGAGAATAGCTCGGGTGCATTATAGGATAAAGTATAAGATAAAGTATATTATTAAGATAAACTAGCGAACGCGGCTGCCGCGTTCTGTGCTGCGGGAGCTCTGCAGCCACAGAAGAGGAACCATCACCGGAGAATAGCTCGGGTGAGATCCATGAACCTGCCAGATATTGGAGAACCTAGTCTCCAAAAGATACATGTATCGCCGTACATGCTCGTCCTCCTCCCTGATACGACGACGTACCCCTCCTCGGGGGCTGGCTCCCTCTGCACCGCTCCTGGACCTCGTGGACGCCACCAAAGAAGCTCCGGGTCGACGATGATACCCAGATTCCTCACCAAGGTACGAGACCCGACAGGTAGCACCTCCCAGTGCCAACCCGGCGGAGCCCAGACTCGGACATCCCCGACGGAGTCCAGTAGGATCGGACGAGATGGACGCGGCATAACTAAATAATAGCAATAAACAATCATAAAACATAAACAGTAACTAAATCACTAAGTATATATTGCCCTAATAACAATAACCCTAAACCTATCACTAACTAAACTAAACAGGTATGCATGCATGAACAATTTATTATGCGACAGTTGATAATGTCATATTATAAAAATAGGGGCTTAGGGGCACACATCTGGGTTCGGAAGATCTTGGGTTCCGGAGGTCCGGGGTCCGGTCTCAGGTTTCGATGAGAACGGTCTCGCATCCGAGAAGAAGGTCTTGGTTTGGCGTCGGGGGCTCATCGGACTTGCCCTGGTTGGTCTCGCATCCACGAAGGAGTGCTTGGAGTTCCGCTTCAAGCAACATCGACGTTCTTGGACCGGTGCCGGGTCTTGACGAAAACTAGCCCAATTTGCGTCGGGGATCATGGCACATATCTTTGCGTAGACAGAGAGTTCACAACAACATCATCTTCTCTTCACCCACCATATACATCACCAAAACGCCACCACATGGTCACACCACACAAACAGTACTGAAGTGTGTAGCGGGACACGGTCTCAAGAGTTCACAGGCAGAAGATCAACACCCGACGCGCTCATGCGTGTGTAGACCAGCGAGGATGCACAGGGAGGACGTGGCACGGATGCGGGCCTCCTTGACGCGTCGAGGAGGGCAGAGGACACGGACGCCGAGGCGGACGGCGGCGACGCGCTTGGTTCGATGCAGGGGCGACGCGGGAGGGCAATTGGAGGCTACCGGAGGAGCGCGGCAGCGGTGCCAGGACCGAACAGCACGGCGGGGGCTTGGTGGTCGACGGCAGCCGGAGCTGCAGCAGAGCGGCGGGGAGAGAGACCGAGGCCCAGGGGAGGCGCGGGGCGGAGGTCCTCGACGGGGAGGAGGGGAAACGGGGCCCAGGACGGCGAGCGCGGCGGGATTAATCCAACCGAAGCTGATAGGGAGAGAGGGACGGGAGGCTCACCTTGCGGAGGTCGGCTGGGGAGGAGCGGCGGCGGAGTCGAGCTTGGCCTAGGAGGGCGTATTCCGGCAAGACGGGGGCGGCGGATGACTGCGGGTGGCGGCGCGCGCTCGTAGGGCTGGGGGAAGAACCGATCTGGCTGGGGGAAGAAGGAATGGTGGCGCGTTATAACCCCCCCCCCCCCTTTAACACCGGTTCGTGGCTGGAACCGGTGTTAAAGGGGGGAAATTTGTTTCGTGCCCGCACCCCCCCCCCCTTAACACCGGTTCCAGCCACGAACCGGTGTTAAAGGGGGGGTGCGCACGCACGAAATGAAATAAATGCACCCCCCCCCCCTTTAAAACCGGTTCGTGGCTGGAACCGGTGTTAAAGGAGGGGCATTTATTTCATGCATTAAAGGGGTGGGGGCTTTTATAATTCAAAAAATAGGATATGAATTTAGAAAATTCATATCTTACTCATTTCAACTCAGAAAAATATGAATAATATATCATAATTTTCAGAAAAATAATATCTATCCATTCATGTAAAAACATTTTATATTTACTTTAGATGAAAATTTTCAAAATGATTAAAACACTTACATATAAATTTTGATTATTCAATTCAAACAAAAATAAATTGTCAAATCCTAAAACTTTGAACATAAGAAATATTAAGCATCTAAAAAGGAATCTAACCCTATTTTATTAGAGCAAATCATATTTTATTTTGTATTAACATTTTTGAATTGATTGGATATTTAAATGCCGCATCTTTTGTATACACTTGAATCTGACAAAGCCTCGCTCAACTTGCATTGGATTTTTGATAAAATAGCATATTGTGAACCTAAAAATGATTTTTGTAAAAAATCATGAGCATCGTATCATGTACCTGTAGTTCATATCTGACCCACTTCCTGCCGATTCGGCAGGAATTTGCCTTTTTCACCAGAGGTGGACGGAAAGGTTTCAGATCCCCCTATTGGTACATTGTCCATATAAGGTGGTCTAGTATTTTTGTAAAATGTGGTGGTGGTTTTTTGAATTAGCCATTTGGTGGTTGCTTCACAAAACCGTCCGTTTTTTATGCTCGGAAAATGGAAAATGCCTTTTTGGTGCGATAAAAAGGAAAACTTCCTCTTGCAACATTGTTTGCCATGCCATGATGCACATGTATGCACAATATGGCCATATTATCACAAACTATGCCTTGATTCTAGCCATAACATTGGTCATTTGACCCGAAAGCCAAGAAACCTCGAATGAGATAGGTCATTTTGTGAAGGAGATAGAACTGGAATTAAAATACAGAATGCAACTAATAGTAAGTTACATAAAGCACGACTGAAAATTAAGATACATAAAAGAACTGAAAATTAAGATACATGGCCAGATTAAGTAACAATCGGACGAACTTGTTTCGGAATGTTGGAGTGATTTAGTCATGCTCCTGCCTACACCTGTAATACTCGCCACTGTAGTCGTCGTACTCGTCGCCGTCGTCATCGCTGTCGTCGTCGGGGTCGCCGTAATTGAACCTTGAAGGCTGAGTACGCGTGGGCTGGACTTGAGGGTAGCGCAGACGGGGGTTAGAGTCGGCGGCAGTGTCATAGGCCATGACGCTCTGGAGAGTCCGACCGCGCCACCATAGCCGACGGTCGGCCTCGTTGAAGTTCGGAGGAGGTGGGCCGTCCTCCTCGTGCCTGGCGAGCGCCCTCTCACGCCGATCCACGAAGAAGGCTTCCCAAGTAGGGAAATAGTCGGGATGCCATCTGGGATTCCTCCGCTGCTCCGGCGTGATCTCGAAGTAGTAGTGGTTTGTGATGGCCATCCGGCACGCCACACCTAGAGGGACAGGAGGAACCGGCACGCCTCCGGCGCTCAGCATCCAGCCGACGGGGACATAGTAGCCTGGCGGGAAGGGGTAGTTCGAGGCGCAAAGCACCTCCACCTCCCTGGGGGTTAGTGCTACGGTGGAAGCCATGGGAAAGAGTGATGAGGTTGCAGATATGAGTCTAGATATGTGAAATGACTGGAGGCCAACCCTACATATATATAGTGAAGAACTGGCGGGAAGAACTAGAGGGAAGAACTGGCGGGAAGAACTGGCGGGAAAAAATGGCGGGAAGAAAAATGGCGGGAAAAATGGTCTTCCTCCGGTGGTCTTCCTCCGGTGAAACCCTAGACCGGGGGCCTCGGATCGTCTACCCTTGTAGCTTTCTCCGTACGAGGGTAGCCCCTTTAGGGTTTAGGGTTTAGGGTTTAGGGTTTAGGCTTGGTCGTTGCCATAGCACATCTAGACTTATATCTGCCGCCTCTCTCCACTCTATCCCATGGCTTTCACCATACCTCTAACCCTAGGGAGGCGGAGATGGAGTCTTTCATGGGCTAGCAGGAAAATATTTTCCGAGGCGGAACTTCCGAAGATGCCATAGGGCGTGTGCACCAAGGGCATCTTCGAGAAATTCCGCCACGGGAGATTTCCAAACCCTTTCCTCCATCCATGGGGATGAAACTCTCCATCCATGTTGGCTTGGTCGTTGCCATAGCACATCTACACTCATATCTGCTGCCTCTCTCCACTCTATCCCATGGCTTCCACCATACCTCTAACCCCAGGGAGGCGGAGATGTAGTCTTTCACGGGCTAGCAGGAAAATACTTTCTGAGGCGGAACTTCCGAAGATGCCATAGGGCGTGTGCACCAAGGGCATCTTCGAGAAGTTCCGCCACGGGAGATTTCCCAACCCTTTCCTCCATCCATGGGGATGAAACTATCCATCCATGTTGGCTTGTTGAGTTGCTTGCCATGGCGTATCGATGCTCCTTTTATAGGCACGGCGCCGCTTCTACTTTGTCTTCTTCCTCCGACAGGGCGTCGTGCGCTACATCGAGCAGTGTAGTCCACCCACGCGTCCTTATCCTACCGACAGCTTTAGTCCCGGTTTGAGCCCCCACCCGTACTAAAGGTTACCCACGCGTCCTTATCCCACCGACAGTTTTGTTAGATGACACAAAAACCACCTTTAGTCCCGGTTGCACCCACCAACCGGTACTAAAGGTTAGCCACCCCCCAGATAAGGCCCTCCCAGATAAGCCTCCCCTAGATAAGGCCCCCCCATCACCTTGGCAGGAACCCTCTTCCTGAGTCTTAAAGAAAAATGGCGGGAAGAAAAATGGCGGGAAAATATGGCGGGAAAAAATGGCGGGAAGAAAAATGGAGGGAAGAAATAGAAGGAAGAAAAATGGCTCATTTAATACATATACTGTTAACAGAAGAAATATGACATTGATTTCCATGTTGAGATACATATGTGTGCCAAAAATGGCTCAATTAATACATATAGTCAATCTTATGATCGCGTCGGCCGTAACCATGGAGTATCAACACCGTTTAACAGGATGGTTGGGTCAGTCTTCGCTCTGAAGGGCGGAATTTCATCAAACTTATTATAATCTTCTGACATGTCTGTCTTGTCCTCCACTCCCACGATGTTTCTTTTCCCTGAAAGAACTATGTGACGCTTTGGCTCATCGTGTGATGTATCTGTTTGCTTATTTTTTCTTTTTTTCGGTTTGGTAGACA
Organism: Avena sativa; assembly: GCA_916181665.1. NCBI lineage: Eukaryota > Viridiplantae > Streptophyta > Magnoliopsida > Poales > Poaceae > Avena > Avena sativa. The sequence continues at coordinate 446,923,383 of OV702295.1, read as the reverse complement.
TGTCCTTCACATAGAAAACCTGAGCCACATCATTGGCTAAGATGAATGGTTCGTCTAAGTTCTTGTCTACCTTCATAAGATTGTTGAGATCCACCGTTGTCATTCCGTACTTCTTGTCTACCTCAACCCCCCCTCCTGTTAGCTTGACCCATTTGCATCGAAACAAGGGGACCTTAAAATTAGGTCCATAGTCAAGTTCCCATATCTCCTCTATGAACCCATAATACGTGGTCTTTTGCCCATTGTCTTCTGCTGCATCGAAGCGGACACCACTATTTTGGTTGGTGCTCTTTTTATCTTGGCCTATCGTGTAAAATGTCTTCCCATTTATCTCGTACCCTTGGAAAGTACATACAGTCGAAGATGGTGTCCTGGCCAACAAGTACAGCTGATCCCCAACAGTGGTGTTATTCGTGAGAAGTCTTTGCAGCCAGCCGCCAAAACTCGCCATGTGTTCACTTATAATCCATTCACCAGACTGCCCCGGGTGTTTGAGGCGTATTAAATTCTTGTGTTCATTGATATACGGGGCAACCAAGATAGATCTTTGTAAAACCGTGTAGTGTGCTTGATTGAGAGAATGCCCGTCCCTACATATCATTGCTTTACATCCTAGGGTGCCTTTTCCACGCAGTCTCCCCTCATGTCGTGATTCTGGAACACCAATCGCCTTAAGGTCAGGAATAAAATCAACACAGAACTCAATGACCTTCTCTGTTACATAGCCCTTGGAGATGCTTCCTTCTGGCCTAGCACGGTTATGAACATATTTCTTTAAGACTCCCATGTACCTCTCAAAGGGGAACATATTGTGTAGAAATACAAGACCGAGAATGGCAATCTCTTCTACTAGGTGAACCAGGAGATGCGTCATAATATTGAAGAAGGATGGTGGGAACACCAACTCAAAGCTGACAAGACATTGGGCCACATCTGTCTGTAACCCTGGTAGGCTTTCTGGATCGATTACCTTCTGAGATATTGCATTGAGGAATGCACATAGCTTCACAATGGGTACTCGAACATTTTCAGGTAGAAGCCCCCTCAATGCAATCGGAAGCAATTGTGTCATAATCACGTGGCAGTCATGAGACTTCAGGTTTTGGAATTTTTTCTCTGCCATATTTATTATTCCCTTTATATTCGACGAGAAGCCAGACGGGACCTTGATACTGCTCAGGCATTCAAAAAAGATTTCCTTCTCTGCTTTAGTAAGAGCGTAGCTGGCAGGAGTTAAGTGGCATCGTTTACCCTTCTCGTTCTCAGGATGCATAGGCTCTTCAGGGTCTTTCAGACGTTGCTGGTCCTGCCGTGCTTCCGGTGTATCTTTTGTCTTCCCATACACTCCTAGGAAGCCTAGCAGGTTCACGCAAACATTCTTCGTCACGTGCATCACGTCGATTGAAGAGCGGACCTCTAAGACTTTCCAATAGGATAGGTCCCAAAATATAGATTGCTTCTTCCACATGGGCGCGTGTTCGGCATCGTCATTCGGAACAGATAGACTGCCAGGACCTTTTCCAAAGATTACTTCTAGGTCCTTGACCATACCAAATACCTCCTCACCGGTGCGGAGGACAGGCTTCCTCCGGGGTTCTGCCAGACGTTTGAAATGCTTGCCTTTCTTTCTTACTGGATGCAGGTTCGGAAGAAATCGACGATACCCTAGGTACACAACCTTCTTACATTTATCCAAATATACACTTTCAGTCTCATCTAAACAGTGTGTGCATGCATTGTATCCCTTGTTTGTCTGCCCTGAAATGTTACTAAGAGCAGGCCAATCATTGATGGTTACAAAAAGCAATGCTCGTAGGTCAAATGGCTCCCCATTGTGCTCATCCCACATACGTACACCTGGTTTGGCCCACAGCTGTAAAAGTTCTTCAACTAATGGCCTTAGGTACACATCAATGTCGTTGCCGGGTTGCCTCAGGCCTTGGATGAGCACTGGCATCATAATGAACTTCCTCTTCATACACAACCAAGGAGGAAGGTTATAGATACATAGAGTCATGGGCCAGGTGCTGTAACTGCAGCTCTGCTCACCAAAAGGATTCATGCCATCTGTACTTAGACCAAACCTTAAGTTCCTTGCGTCACATGCGAAGTCCGGGTACTCTCGCTCGACTTTTCTCCACTGTGACCCATCAGCGGGGTCTCTCAACATCGCGTCTTTCTTACGGTCTTCCATGTGCCATCACAACAACTTGGCATGCTCTTTATTTCTGAAGAGACGTTTTAACCGTGGTATTATAGGAGCATATCACATAACCTTGGCAGGAACCTTCTTCCTAGGGGCCTCGCCCTCAACATCGCCAGGATCGTCTCGTCTGATCTTATACCGCAGTGCAGTGCATACCGGGCATGCATCCAAATTCTCGTACTTCTCACCGCGGTAGAGGATGCAGTCATTAATGCCGGCATGTATCTTCTACACGTCTAATCCTAGAGGGCAGACAACCTTCTTTGCTTGGTATGTACTGTCGGGCAACTCATTATTTCTTGGAAGAAGATTCTTCATTTTTACCAACAACTTTGAAAATGCGCTGTCAGTCACACCGTTCTCTGCCTTCCATTGCAGCAAATCCAGTGTGGTACCTAGCTTTTTGTGGCCATCTTCGCAAGTTGGGTACAACAATGTTTTGTGATCCTTTAACATCTGCTCCAGCTTCTCCTTCTCCTTTTCAGTTTCACATTCTTCCTTTGCATCAGTAATGGCCCGACCAAGATCGTCATCAGCGGGCCCATCTGCTGCCTCTTGATCTTTATTATCTAACCCCGTTGCAGTATCATCATATTCAGGATACATATTATGATAGTTATCATCATCCTCTTCTTCTTCGTTGTCTTCCATCACAACCCCTTTTTCTCCGTGCTTGGTCCAACAATTATAGCTGAGCATGAAACCGGATCGAAGCAGGTGGGCGTGAATGGTTCTGGTATTTGAGTAGTCTTTCTTGTTCTGACAGTGAACATATGGACAACACATAAAACCATTGTGACCACGGTTTGCATTAGCCACAACGATGAAATTTTGGAGGCCCGTAATGTACTCGGAAGTGCGGCGGTCACCGTACATCCATTGCCGGTTCATCTGCATTAATATATAGTATATATCAAAAAATAATAGGGAGATGACCATTTATATATATAGTACATCAATGACACATGAAAGGATAGTTGTCGACCTCGACCGAGAAGGAAAGAGCAACGAGAAAACTTATTTTGAGCTCTCAGGCATTTCACCGAACACCTGTTGTGCATACGAAAAAAACACAAACTAGCACACTTCACACCCTCTTGCTAGGCTCCAAAATGAGATAGTGAAAAAATGGAAGAGTGGGGTGTGGGCTGCGGTGTCTTATATAGCCCCCCCCCCCCCCCTTTAACACCGGTTCAAGCCACGAACCGGTGTTAAAGGGGGGGCTGCGCGGGCCACTGGTGCAGGGGCCTTTAACACCGGTTCGTGCCACGAACCGGTGTTAAGGGAGGGGCTCCTTTTTGCTGCACGGGCCACGCTGGTACAGGCCCCCCCTTTAACACCGGTTCGTAGAAGAACCGGTGTTAAAGCCTATTTCCAGGATCAACCAAAGGCCTCGTTTCCACTAGTGTCAGGGTGCAACGTCAAGGTTACTGGAGAGAAATAAGTTTCTACCAATGGACGCAATCCAAAGTGCTACTCTAAGAAGACCACTGGAACACGTGAAGGAGCAAAGCCATGAGAGAGTCGGGGTTGCCCGCCCGTTCTTGTGGCAACGGCCTAGTCGTTGTTTATGTGCGCTAGTGCCGAACGGCAGTAAAATACTTTGAGAGCTGAGGAAATGGGTTACTATACAAGGAACCACCGTTTCTTCAAAGGACCAAATCCGTCCAGAAAAACAGTTGCTTGCTCATAATAAGTATTGCTCCTCTTTCTAATTTTTGTTGTACGTACTCGTGATGCTCGTGTTATGCCGGTCACGTAGCTCTCTTCCGAGTTAGCACGCTATTCTTGACGGTTCTATGTAGCGTTGCCCGTTCCAAGGAGTGGCTATCGTGGTAACTTTTCTGAGACATGCTGCGTGTATTCTACCCGATATGTGTCTTCTGTTTTTCGTTTCTGTACTCCCTCGGACCTAAATTAGTTGACTGAGATTTGTCTAAATTCGAATGTATCTAGACTTATTTTAGTGCTAGATACCTTCGAATCTAAAAAAAATCAAATCAATTAATTTGAGTCGGAGGAAGTACTGTTATGTGGCACGTCGCTAGATTGCATGTTGCGCTTCTGTATTCTAGCCGTTTTTGGGATGCATAACCCGCCTGGCTTCCAGCAGGATCTTGGTACTAGAAACCCGTCGCATAGGGCCATAGGGGGAAGGCTCGGCATTCCATTGTCACCTGACACATCCGGGTGGTAGAAGACTATGCCTCACCAGGCTGCCGGGTCTATACTATTCCTCACATTTGCTGGCGCTATACCATCCTCCATGGAACACCACCGAGAGTAACCTCCCCTTCCCAACAACCGATTTGACGGATGGGCGCCGCCACCACCGCCGACGGCCGGCATCAGCGGCCGCCAGGAAGAAGGAGATCAGGCGCTTTGGGCTGGAGGCGGGGAGATCCTCCAGAGTCGCTCGGGAGGGGAGATATTTAGCAACAGAGGTCCGTGGCAGCTTTGCTGAGGCATGTTGTGTGTATTCTGCCCGATGTGTCTTCTGTTCTTCGTTTCTAGTAATGTTATGTGGCACGTCGCTAGATTGCGTGTTGCACTTCTGTATTTTAGCCGTTTCTGGGATGCGTAACCCGCCTGGCTTCCATCAGGATCTAGGTACTAGAAGCCCGTCGCATAGGGGGTATCCCATTGTCACCCGACACATCCGGGTGATAGAAGACTGTGCCTGACCAGGCTGCCGGATCCAGCAGAAGTAACGGGCAGGTCGAATGTATGGACGCTCGACGAATAACATGGACCAGGACGCAAGTTGATGGTCCATCTCCTCCACCCTGTGTTCTTTCTTAGATCTAGAAAAGTGAGCGTCATGGCCCGATGCATGGGCATGCTCCTAGGGTAGCCTTCGCAGAAAGCTCGGCAAAGCACCGCATGATGCAGGTAGTGATCTTCGGGTAAGCTGCTGGTACGGCTGAATACCGTATGTGTGTAGCACGTCGCGCATGGAGGTGCCGGCGAGAATCGAGGGTCCATGTAGTTTCCATGTCTGGTTGTACCCATACCGCCTAACAGGCGCCCCTACAGCATGCTCGAGTCCGGCTCGACACACGTTGTACCTTGTTGGCGGGTCGGTGGTGCGTGTTGTAGTCGCTTGACACGATGATCATTGGCGTGGCGACATGTCCCTCCGTTTCAATGACCATTGTGTGCTCATTTTTCGTGTATTTTCTTTGACCATGAATTATTTGGTTCCTCGTGCCTGGTCTTGACACCGCTTCGACTTCCATGTGGCATTATTGGTGTGCATGTTTGGGTTCTTCGTCTTTCTCCACGATAAGTAGGGTTGCGATGGCTTTCTATGTTTACGGTTTGCATGCCTACCTTCTTTTCCTGTCGTGCCATCCTCATGTGAGGAGGAGCGCTTGGCCGAACACCTGCTGCTTTGGCCAGGATGTTGACGGTTCCACGCTTAACGTTCTTGTTGTTGGACCCTATCATCTTGTCGTCCAATGATAGCGGCGACGAGTACGGGTGCCGAGGGACATTGCAGAGGAGGTGGTGATGGACGATCGGTCAGTCCGCATAATTGCTTGTTGGTTACCGGCACGTTGTAAGAGGGGGGCTTCTTTTTAGCATGGGAAAGTAGGCGCAGACGAGGGGTTCCGCATCAAGGTGGAATCTCGTCCTAGAAAAGGAGCGCGCGACGCTGGCCGGCTGATTGTGGGCGCCGAGCGACGTGTTTTGATGTGCGGGGCCTTCCGAAACATGGAAGCCGGAGAGGTGCAAGTTGATTGCACAGTTGTATCGGAGCAGTGCAGGTTGATTGAGCAGTATGTACAGGGAGGTATGCTTTTTAATATCTTTGTAGATATGTTGACTATCCTTTTTGCAAGGTAAAAGTGTATGGACAATTTGACGTCTCGTTTCACATCTTGTCGATGGAGGGGTCTCAATTCTAAAATATGCGGATGATACAATATTGTTTATGAAACATGATTTATAGAAGGCCGTGAATATGTGAAACTAATATTGTGTTTCTCTGAACAACTGTCGGGGTTAAATATTAATTACCACAAATGCGAGATTTTCTGTTTTGAAAAGGCAAAAGACTAGAAACAATAGTACAAATAAACTTTTATTGGATGTGAGACTAGGTCCTTGTGAGTCCAAGCTTTTCCAGAGTACCTATCGACTATAGAAAAGTAAAAAATTCAGATTGGTATCCAGTAGATACTTAATTCGAAGGGAAATTTGGTTGCGGGAAGAGGCAAGCTACTATCACATGGTGATCACTTAGTCCTAATTAATTCTGTCTTAACAAACTTACCTATGTTAATGTTGTCCTTTCTGAAAATGTCTAAGGGGGTAAAAGAAGTGACTAGATTTCTATAGGTCTTGCTTTTTTTGGCAAAGTGATAAGAATAAGATAAAATATAGACTAACGAAGTGGAATATAATTTGTAGATCAAAGGACGAAGGTGGTATTGGCATTGAGGTACTAGAGCTTGAAAATAAATGTTTACCAAGAAAAGTGGATTTTAAAACTAATTAATGAAGATAGGGTGTGGCAATAGTTGCTACTACCTCTGTTTGGGATTATTAGTCCTAAGGGCCAAGTTCCAAATATCAAGACACTGCATAACTCTCTCTCATTAATCTATGCATGCATCAATAGTTTTACATGCATGAGAGAAGTGAGAGTACTCCCTCTGTCCGTTTATACCCTGCGTTCTACTTTTTTCTGGATTTTCGGATTTACCCTGCGTTCTAGAAAACTTAGTCTTTTGTTTCCCCGATTTGCCCTCCCACGCGTGCTCCTGTTCGCCTCCGTACGCACTAGCACAGCCAGCAGTGAGTACTTTGCACCAGAGACGAGGGGACGTGAGCCAATACATGCGCGGCTGCTAATTAATCTTGCATGGATTCCCTGGCCCAGAGGGACTTTTCGGTAGGACTACATGCAGGGCAATTCGGGGCATCTAGTACTCCAAATAGTACATCCAAGCCTCTCCTTGGTATACGTGATTCAACCAAAACGCAGGGTAAAAACGGACGGAGGGAGTAAAAGAAGGACATGCATTGGACGAAAGAGACTAATAAATGAGATAGCCCTTATAATCTCAAACAATATAAAAAAGCTCTCCGGACCTATAATTCCGAACAGAGGTAGTACATAACAAGTATCTAAGCCAAAAAAAACACTTTCTGAAATCCAAGGAAAACCGAACAATTCTCCTTTTTTCGAAAATACTTATGCAAGCGAAGGATGAGTTTTTTGCTCAGAGTCATTTTAAAACTCAGGATGGTTCTACTACTAGGTTTTGGGAGGATATATGGATGAGAGATACATCGTTGGCACAACAATATCCATCTCCATATAAGATTATGCAACGGGAAAATATTATTGTTGCAAATATATTAGCTCAAGTATCTCTGAATATTAGTTTCACAAGAGTACTAATAGGTACTAAGTGGACAACATGGTGCTTATGCCAAAGACATATGATGGTGGTGTATTTATTCGAGGATCCAGATAGATTTGTGTGGAATTTAACATCGGTGTTTCTCAGTGAAGTCCATGTATGAAGATTTTATGAATGATCATATGGTCTTCTTTCGAAAATACTTATGGAAATTGAAAATCCCATTTAAGATATTTTTTTGATGTGCTTACTTAATAACAAAGCTCTACTCACAATATATAATTTGGCAAAAAGGAATTTGCTAGGTTCAGGGGAAAACATAAAACATTTGTTTATGTCATGTCCTTTTGCCCGTCTTCTATGACGTACTGTCAACTTTAGTTATAATCTTCCTCCTCCAACTAACGTACGAAATATGTTTGTTAATTGGTTGAATGGAGTTGACACTAGATCTAAGGCTAGAATTCACATTGGCGTTTCGGTCTTATGTTGATCCATTTGAAGATACGGAAATGACGTAATTTTTAACAACATGAAAACTTTTAATCTTTTGCAGACTATTCATATGGTGACTCATGTGCAGCTATGAACGCTTCTACAACCACAGGAGCGGCGGGATTCTATGGCCGTCTCCCCGTGGTTGCTCGGCGTATTTTCACTTTTTCAGTCTAGCTGGCAGAGAGTATATATACTAGTTGACCAGGATGTCTATTGGTCTTTTTTTTTCCAATTTTGGCTGGTTGAATCTTGTTTCAGCTTCGAGCGTCCTTGTTTGAACTTTGAATAAAACGATGTGTGCATCAGTTATTGTTCTTCTGTACCGACATGCTGTCACCGTGGACCAACCTGCAAGTGGCAACTTAATGCCCATAATGCAAGGAGCAAATGCGGGTTTCACGCAGAGGAGTACTATGTGATGGCTTAACAGAGAATTTATGTGATGTTTTATTATCATTTGTCGCGTTGTAATAATAGACGTCTCAGTGTTTGATTTGTCAAACTTCCTTCACCCTGTTTAAACTTTGACAAACAAAAACTCGATATTTATTCGTTTCAAAGACGTATTAAACTCACACAAAGCCCGTATGGTCCTCTTAAACATATACTCACCGTATACGTATACTCACGTGCCTGCAGGCGACGGAAATCGGGGAGTATATATCAGGAATAACAAAAATTGAAAACGTGGAATGTAAAGACGTAGATCTGATAACGGGAGGTGGAATCAGCCGGTGGAAACGTGGAGTATACCCAGCTCGACCGAGTACACATATACAAAGATATACATGGCCTGGATATGGGTTTCGATGGGGTCAAAAGAAAACTGGTCCATGCAAACTTAAGTTTAGGGGAACACCTAAGCACACCTCAACTTCCTTTTGACGCCAAGAAGATGGGGTGGCATGTAAATAATGTTGAGATATCCACATTATGCATCATGAGATGGGTAGGCCGAGGTAAAACTCTTGGTCTATATAACAAGCTCGACACTTGTTACTGTTCCTTTGTACAAGTGCAGCAGCCAGGTGCTGTAGTCGTTTCGTGCGTCATGGTAGTAGTAGTAGTAGTAGTAGTAGGAGGACTGCTGGTTAAAAAAAGGAGTTAAATAACGTTGAGATATCCGCAGTACGCATCTTGATGGAGGAGCCGAGGTAAAACTCTTCGTCTATATATACAATCTCAACGCATGTTACTGCTGCTCCTCTCGTACAAGTGCAGCAGACAGGTGCTATAGTTGTTTCCTGCGTCATGGCAGGAGGAGGAGGACTGCTGGTTATCGGCATCGCCATCTGCGCTGGACTGATGGCGGCAGGCGGCGAGGCCGCGACCTCGGTTATCCTCGGCATGGCCCAGTGCCCCAGCTGCTCCAGGAAGAGCATGAATGCCGAGGCGGCGTTCAAGGGTACGTCCGCAGTGCTTTCCGTGCTACAGGGGTACGTATGTTCTTGGATGATTATCAGGTGCAGTGTGCTGACTTTCTTGTCATCAGGCCTTAAAGTGGCGATCAAGTGCAACAACGGCAGCGGCGGCGCCGGCGAGTACGAGAGGAAGGCCGTCGGGGACCTCGATGGCACGGGCGCCTTCGCCGTGCCCCTCCCCTCCGACGTCGACCTCCGTGGGAGCGCAGAGTGCGTCGCGCAGCTCTACAGCGCGGCGAGCAGCGCGCCGTGCACCGGGCAGGAGCCGTCCAAGATCGTGCCGCTGTCCGAGGGCGACGACGGCACCTTCGTCGCCGTCGCGGGAAAGAGAACACGCTCAGTGTCGACGACGCCCGAGTGCGCGTCGGCCAACATCTGCTTCCCGTGCCAGTTCGGACGGAAGCCTTTCTACATGCACGGGCACATGAAGCCCTTGCCGGTCTACGGGATGCCGTCACCTGTATACGGGACTCCGGCGCCGACATGCCTGTGCACCCCTACCCCGGAGCCGGGATGCCAATGCCCAACGCCGGAATACGACCACCCTCCTATTTCGGAATACGGAACACCCATGTGCCCTCCCGAGGCGCCCGAGTACGGGACGCCCATGGTGCCCGTGTACGGCACTCCGGCGCCGAGATGCCTGTGCTCCCCTACACCGGAACCTGGATGCCAGTGCCCTACTGCAACACCGGCACCGGTGTACGGGATTCCGTCGCCGAGATGACTATGTATCCCTACTCCGGAACCCGGATGCCAGTGCCCTACTGCAACTTCGGCGCCGGTGTACGGGATTCCGTTGCCGAGATGCCTGTGTACCCCTACTCCGGAACCCGGATGCCAGTGCCCTACTGCAACTACGGCGCCGGTGTACGGGATTCCGTCTCCGAGATGCCTTTGTACCCCTACTCCGGAACCCGGATGCCAGTGCCCTATAGCAACACCCGCACCGGTGTACGGGATTCCGTCGCTGAGATGCCTGTGTACCCCTACTCCGGAACCCGGATGTCAGTGCCCGACTACAACTGCCACACCGGTGTACGGCGTGCCGATGACTCAACTCCCTCCTTCCATGCAGGTGTACGGGTCTCTGGCACCGAGATGCCTATGCACTCCTACTCCGGAAGTTGGATGCCAGTGCCCTACTCCAACTCCCGCGCCAGTGTACGGGACTACGGCGCCGAGATGCCTGTGTACCCCTACTCTGGAACCCGGATGCCAGTGCCCTGCTCCAATGTCTCCCACGCCGGTGTACGGAACGCCGATGGCTCAACCCCCTCCTCCCACGACGGTGTATGGAGTGCCGACGCCAGACTGCCCTCCAGACGCGCCGGAGTACGGCACACCCATCAACACTCCCCATGCCCACCACTGAGCCACTGGTTCCATTACTTCATCGTAACACTGACATAGAGCAGTGCATTCTTGGAGAATAAAATGTTATTGGAGTGGCGAGATGAGGCCTGAGGTTGCACCGGTACTCTGTTGTTCCCATCTGGCAATGGAAGTTGCATGTTGATAATACTCCCTCCGTTTCATAATATAAGATGTTTTACCTTTTGTGAAACGAATATATTTAGACACCTTTTACTGTGTAAGTTCACTCTAAATCTACACAATAAAATGTGTTTATATACATTTGTTTTATAAAAGTTAAAACATCTTATATTTTGGAACTTAGGGAGTATGTTGCAGTGGCCAGACCACTTGCGCTGGCAGCATTGTTCTTTAAGCTATTTAGCATGTCAATATTGAGATGGATTGTGAAATACTCCCTCCATTTCAAAATATAAGATGATTTATTTTTGTGAAAGAATGCAACTAGACGCATTTTAGTGTGTAGGCTCAGAATGAACATGTATATATATATACTCATTTCACAAAAGCTAAACATGTTATATTTTAAAATGAAGGGAATATTTTTTGTAGGGAAAATTTAATACAGGACCGCACTTGCTCTGCGGCGCGCGGAGATTTGAAAAACTCCTACCTCGGCTTCATCCCGCGGAGCACACAACAAAGAGGAGGGTCAGGGATATGCATAGGCACATTTTCATTCTACAGGAGGGACATGCATAGGCCCATTTTCATTCTACAGGATACAGGTTTTAAAGTCGTTGACATTTTTAATAACCGTACATCCACCTCGATCTAACGGTGACAAAATTAACGGTACAAACCTGACGGTTACAAATAGTACAAATAGTGTGGAACCGGTTAAAAAAGGTGGCATCGGTACTGTAAAACCTATGTTACCGGTACTGTAAAACATGTGTTATTTTAGTTGATTCGAGGATGATCGTATTTTAGTTGATTCGAGGACGATCCGTTTGAGTACGCGGTCTAAAATTCATATTTCCCCCTCAAAAAACACCAAATTAGATCCATCGATCTACTAGGCTATACTAGCCAGAATTAGGAGAAATTAAAGGGAGAGGCCTCGCTAAAGAGAGCAACTTGCGAGCGCGTCAAAGAGATCACGGGCGAACACGAACTCCTTCATCCCTGCAATTTTTTTTTGCTTAGCTATGGCGCGGATTGCTTATTTCCGATGCACCTGGCAAACTTGGAGCGGTGGAGGAGACCATCCCTGGCCTCTTCTTTAAAGCAGCTTTCGGCGGCAGCCCACCCATCGGAGCCGGAAGCAGTTCGGGTGATGAACTCGAGCCTCCTGAGCGCATGCGTGGCGGCGGGATTGGACCTGTCGATGAGGCTGGGGCGGCGGAAGGCGGTGAACCGCCGGAGCTGCTGGGACGCCCGCTTGATCCCCGTCGTGGCGATCCGGAGGACGACATGGCCGTACGAGGAGGACGGCCACTTCTCCCGGCCGCTACAGTAGAGAGAGGCGATTTTTCACCATTTTATTGTTAAATCAGAGAAATAAAGAGAACCTAGGCTATATAGCCTGCAACAATACCGCTGCCTAGCCTACTAGGCTGTACTACACATACTTTTCGCAACAACCATTTTATTGCTACTAAGAGCAACAACCATTTTATTGCTACTAAGAGCATCTTCACGTGTGATCCCCATACGTATTCCGGCGCAGCTATTTTTTGGGCCGTATGGGGGCGCCGGCACGAAATCAAAAATAGGGGCCGGCCGGCGCCCAGCCGTGCACCCTAAACCGGCCATTTTTTTACTTTCTGAATTATTTTAACACAAGCAATCAATTAAATTGGAACACAAATTCAACGCAATTATTCAACAAGTTCAACATGGTACACAAATAAATTATAACACAACACACAAATAAAACAAGTTTGAATCACAATGGCCAAAAAACTAGAGAGCTGCTTTTATGTTCTACAAATGCTCGATCAAATCATTTTGCAGCTGGTGATGAGTGTTGGAGTCTCAAAGTTCTTGACACTTAGTCAGGAAAGAGGCAAAGGCAGTAGGCACCCGATGATCAACATCTGCAAGAGGACCCCGGCGATAGTATGGTTGAGTGTCGAACACTGGGTTCTCCCACTCGCTCTCGATGATCATGTTATGCAAGATGATACAAGCAGTCATGACCTCCCACATCTGATCCTTGGACCATGTAAGCGCAGGGTACCGAACAATTGCAAATCGAGCTTGCAGCACACCAAATGCGCTCTCCACATCTTTCCTGCAAGCCTCCTAGCACTAAGCAAACCAAGCTTTCTTCCCTCCAGGCACTGCATTTGAAATGGTCTTGATAAATGTTGATCACTTTGGATAGATGCCATCAGCCAGATAGTAGCCCTTGTCATATTGGTGGCCATTGATCTCATAAGCCACAGGAGGAGAATTGTCTGAAACAAACTTGGCAAACACATCCGAGCACTGGAGCATGTTGATGTCATTGTGGGATCCTTCTATCCCGAATAAAGCATGCCAAATCCAGAGATCCTTATCAGCCACTGCCTTAAGAATCACATTGCATGCTCCTTTGTGGCCCTTGTACATGTAGGGTTCCGTAGCAAAAAACAAAAAATTTATATCTACACAAACACTAATACCAGGATCTATACTATGTAGACATAAGTAACGGAGAAGGAATACAGTATTCATACCTTTGAAGACAGAGGCACGCCTTACGCAGGAAGGCGTATATTGATAAAGACGAGAAGCACCCCAAATGTGGTGCCTCCGAAGTTCGTCACACGTCCGGTGTAGGAGACATCAACCGGACTCCGATCTAGCCGAGCAGCGAAAGAAGTAGATGCTGGATCGCTGATCACACGCCGGTAGTGTGAAGGTGGAGAACTCACCCACGAGGTCCTCCCCAATATTACGGAGAAGTCCTCAGTGGATGAGAGAGAGAATGAGAGGGAATGAGGTGATTCCAAAGGGGGAGGGGAGACCCCTATATATAGTGGGAGGGGGCACCACCCAGGGGCCAGGCGGTGTGGGACTAATCCCCACACTCGCCGGCCACCTAGGGGCAGCCACCGACCCTAGGTGGGCCCCATTGGGGTGGCCCACCAAGCTCAGGACGGCTGGCCCCCACTCCCAAGGTGCCTTGTCCTATTGCGCCTCCCTACGGGTGAGGCCCATTAGCATTAAGGAGCCTTTAAAAATAAAGTAAAATATATATTTAATATTAATTCTCCAATTAACATTCAAATACACATATTATATTATTCCTTCACTCCGGAACACCTTCCGGACCCCTTCCGATCTCCATCGGATGTTACCCGAAACTATTCCGGTTTCTCTCCCTCTTTCTCTTACGATACCTCATCTACCCTAAGCGTCCCGACCCTTAAGCGTGACATCCTTTGGTTCGGAAACACTCCGGACATGATAGAGACCACTCTCACATCAATGATCAATAGAGGGACCTGGATGGCCATGTGACCCCCGTGCGTTTCACGAATACAATCGCTCGAACCGTGAGATAGTCGTTCCCCGTTCCCTTTGTCATTCGATACCTAATTCATTCGAGACTTGATCTTCGGTATCTCCATACCTTAGTTCGATCTCGTTACTGATGAACTTGTTTTCTCGTTCTCATGTCGTTGCATTTCGTGACCTAGTCACATGCTTGCAAGCTTCATCAATGCAACGTCACCAAGATGGCCACATGTATCTGTCTGTTACATGGACTAGACAAATCCTAGTCTTAATATGTACTCCTCTACGTATCCCTTCGGAAAACCTGAGTGGCACCTTTTTGATCACCCTGTTACGAGATGATTCTTGATAACCATCTAAGCTTCTTCCGGAATGGTGATTTGCATTACCTCATAGTCAAAGGATCAGGTTGCGAGGTTCTCTGTGTTTTATCATCAATGATGAACTTTGTAACTAGATCTCATTAAGATATAACGGTCGGATGTTTGTCTATCATGTTATTCAACTAATAACATGACCTCATTGATTGGCATAAATGCCCATGATCTTGAAACACAGACCATCCTCATGACCAATGAACTAGTTCACTAGAGGTAACTAGAGACACGGTTTGTTTACATACCACACGTGTATTAACGTTTCATATTAACACAGTAATAGCACAGTATGAAACATATTATGAATATATAGGAGATATATCAAATAATACACTTTATTATTTGCCTTTAGAGCATAACTCCTTCAGTCTCCCACTTGCACTAGAGTATAAACAAAACTAGTTTACAATAGGCAGGAACCTAACACCAATGGAATCTCGGTGTTGTTCGTGCTTTTCTAGATCGAGAGATTTAGTCAAAGGATCTGCCACATTCAGTTCCGTAGCTACTTTGCAAATCTTGACTTCACCTTCGTCAACGTTCTGCCGGATGACATGAAATCTTAGCTTGATGTTTGGCTGTGGAATGAGTTCTTGGTTCCCTTGCTTTAGCAATAGCACTCGTGTTATCACAATAGATCGTCACGGGGTCCTGCGCATTGGGAAAAACTCCCAGTTCGATGATGAAATTCCTTAACCAAACAACTTCATTTGCTGCATCAGCTGCAACAATGTATTCAGACTCCATTGAAGATTGTGCCACCACCGGCTGCTTCTTGCTCTTCCAGCTAACCGCCCCACCATTCACCAAGAAAACAAATCATGTTTGAGACTTCGAGTCATCATGATCTAAATTCCAGCTCGCATCTACGTAACCCGTTATGTTTAGAGCTTCATCATTTCCTCCATAGATTAGGAACAGATCCTTCATTCCTCTCAGATACTTTAGGATATTTTTCACAGCTGTCTAGTGATTCGTTCCTGGATTACTTTGATATCGGCTCATAAAACTAAGAGCCAATGCCACACCAGGTCGTGTACTTAGCATTGCATACATGATAGATCCTATGGCTGAAGCATAGGGGATGTAAGACATCTTCTCTCTATCATCGTCCGTTACAGGACATTGAGTCATACTCATTTTGCAATTCTTCATCATAGGTGTAAATCCCCTTTTGGTGTTTTCCATTTTGAACCTCTTCAAAATCTTTCTATGTAAGTACTCTGACTCAATGCTATTAGGTGCCTTGATCTATCTCTATAGATCTTGATTCCTAATATATATGCAGCTTCACCTAGATCCTTCATGGAAAATTGGTTACTCAAATATGCTTTCACGCTTTTCATAAGATCCACATCATTTCCCATGAGTAATATATCATCCACATATACTACTAAGAAAACAATTGAGCTCCCACTCGCTTTCTTGTAAACACAGAACTCTTGTTGGTTTTGGACAAATCCAAAACTCTTGATCACTTGATCAAAACGTTGGTTCCAGCTCCGGGATGCTTGCTTCAACCCATAAATGGACCGTTGGATCTTGCAAACCTTTCCAGCATCCTTAGGATTAACAAAAACTTCCGGTTGCTGATGGGTTCGTAGCATGGAAAACAAAAAAATTCTACCGCAAGAACGAACAAAACCTAGATCTAATCTAGATAAAAGCCAAGATCTAATCTATTAGACATGTGCAACGAGATAGATCTGTACTAACCCTTGTAGATCCGAAAGCCTTGTGCAAGATCGGATCTCGTGGTTGATGTAGACGATCACTTGCCGATCTCAAGATCGAGTGGAGGAGCCTTCTGGCGCCGCGTTCCGGCAGCGCTTCCGCAATCGGTCACACGTGCGGAGTCGATGCAGACCTTCCTCTCCTCGTTCCAGCGAGCAGCGGAGGTAGTGGATCTCTCCACGGAATCCCAGCAGCATGACGGCATGGTGGTGGTGGTGGAGTAGAGAATTCTGCAGGGCTTCGCCTAAGCCAGAGCAGAGCAAAGGAGGAGGAGAGAGGCGGATAGGGTAAGGAGTGGGAGGGGGCCAAGGGGGGCGCTTCCACCCCTCTATTTATAGAGGGAGGGGTGGCGCCTAGGGTCCCCACCCCTAGGGCCACCTCTAGGGCCGGCGCACAAGGGGGGCTTGGGGGGAGTTTCCTTCCCCCCAAGTTTCCCCTTTTCCTTTCTTGGTTTTCAAGTAAATTCCATAGAACTTTCTAGAACCTTCCGGAACATTTCGAAACCTTCTAGAATCCCCATATAAACACTCCGAAACATTTCCGAACCTAGAAAATGATCTCCATTAAATGAATCTTATTCTCCGGACAATTTTGGATCTTCTCATGATGTCCTAGATCCAATCCGAGACTCCGAACAACATTCGATCTCCAACGCACATTCCATATCTACCTAAACAGCATCGAACCTTAAGTGTGTCACCCTACGGTTCGTGAATATGCAGACATGATGAAGACACCTCTCTGATCAATAACCATCGGCGGGATCTAGAGATCCATAACGGCTCCCACATACTCAACGATGACTTCGTGATCGATAGAACCATTAACATACGAAAACCAATTCCCTTTGTCACGTGATCCTCTACTTCTCCGAGGTTTTATCATTGGTATCTCCATACCTAGTTCTACCTCGTTACTGATAAGTACTATTTACTCGTTCCATAATATGTCATCCCTTGTGACCTAGTCACATGCTTGCAAGCTAACTAGATGACATTCCACCGAGAGGGCCCAGAGCATATCTATTCGTCATATGGATGGACAAATCCCAATCTTGGTCCATGCGCTTCAACACATACTTTCAGAATACCCAATGACACCTTTATAACCACCCAGTTACGAAGCGGTGTTTGATGTCATCAAAGTACCCATTCAGTGATGGTGATTAACATAACCTCATGGTCGAAGGATTAGGTTACTATGCATTTGAAAGCTTGTAGCAATACGAACTTAATGACTTGATCTTATGCTACACTTACTATGGGTGTGTGTCCATCACATCATTCTCCTAATGATATAACCTTGTTATTAATGACATCTAATGTCCATGATCAGAAAACCATGATCATCTATTAATCAACAAGCTAGTTCAACAAGAGGCTTACTAGGGACTCCTTTATGTTTACAAAACACACAAGTATTAGTGTTTCCTAATAATACAATTATAGCATGGGATGTAAACATTCATCATAAACACAAAGATATAATAATAACCATTTTTATTATTGCTTCTTGGGCATATCTCCAACAGTCTCCCGCTTGCACTAGAGTCAATAATCTAGATTACATGGTGAAAGGATATAGATGCCACCTAGAGGGGGGTGAATAGGCGGTTTAAAAACTTTTTCGAGAGTGTCTCAACAAAGGCGGAATTAAACTAGCATTTACTTTGTTAAGCACAAAACCTAGAACAACTAGGGTTCACCTATTAGCACCAAGAACTTATGCTAAGCAAGACAAGCAACTATGTGATAGCTAGATATATACTTCAAGCACGAAAGCTATCACAAAGTAAAGTGCATAAGTAAGAGCTCGGATATAGAGATAACCGAGGCACGCGGAGACGACGATATTTTACCGAGTTCCTCCCAACATGGAGTACGTCTTGTTTGGAGAGGGGGTGGTATCAAACCACCAATGCCACAAAAGGCCTCCCTTGTTCTCCTGTGAATCTCACCCCAACAGGATCGATCCACACTTCCACTATCGGTGCACTTGTCGGTGGAAATCCGGAACCTCTCACAAGGTTGGGGCACTTCTCCACAACTTAATTGGAGGCTCCCAACAAACAAGCTTGGGGAAAGCTCCACAACTTAATTGGAGGCCCCAAGTAATCCACAAACCTGCAAAACCACCAAACCGTCTAGGGTTCCAATGAACCCAAGAGTAAAAAGCTTCTCACCTTTCACCCAATCGAATCCTCACCGAGAACTCAAACCGATGCACCAAATGCAATGGTAAGAACACAAGAAGTGCTCAATTCCTTCACTCCCAAATTCCACCAAAGCTACAAAAGCTTGTGGGGGAATAAGAGAGGAAGAACAATGGAGGAAATCCACAAAAGACTCCAAGATCTAGATCCCAATATGTTCCCCTCACTTAGAGGAGAGATTGATTAGTGGGATTGTAGATCTAGATATCCTCTATAAAATCCCCCAAGAATATGCAAGAATCATAGGAGGGATTGAGAGGGAAGCAAGCTCAAGAGATCAACAATGGTGGCTTAGTTTTAGGGTTCTTGAGGTTGGAAAAACCGCAACAACCAAGGTAGAAGAAGGGGCCTTTATATAGGGCCCCTGGAAATAGAGCCAAACAATGTAAGGTTTTACCAATCTCAAACAGACAAACCGGTAAAACCTCCAATATCGAAAACGCAATAGAGAATGCATATGTAATCCGTTTTCGATGAACTAGAGCTTGTTATGAATATTACCACAAGCTCAAGAACCTCACATGGATATGATCCAAATATCAACCAAGAGAGGAGGATGCAAAGTATGCAAAGGTTTGAGCTCTCATGAAGGATATGATCAAGTTACTCACTCGAGAGCCCCTCTTGATAGTACGGCTATCTATCCTATAAACCAGTCTCCCCAACTAACACCATGAGACCAGTAAGAAAGAAACCCTATCAAGAACATACCTTTGCCTTGAGAATATTCCACTTGAGCTTGATGATAGCGATCTTGTCCACCTCAAGATGGAACACCTTTCTTGATTGCACTAGCTTGGTGAAGACTTGCAAATTGCTCTCCCATACTCCACTATGGTAGAGCTTATCTCTTGAGCATATCATCTTCCCATATCCATGATAACCATAGGATGGCAAGCTCCAAGCAAATGATCTCTTCGAGATAGCTCATATTGAACTTGCACATCATATCTTCTTTCTTCATTATGTTGGTGTCTTGAAGGAACATAAGAGATATCACCCCAACTTTAGTCTTCAAGACACACTTGCTATAGGCTCAACTTTCACTTGACCAATCTCCAGATCACTCATTGAAACCTTGTTCAACACTTAATCTTCTTCACTTTCTTCTTCTCCCAACCTTGAAGCCAACATATGGTTCAAGCATTGCCTATGGACAAATCCTACAGGTAAAACTCAATGCAAACATAAGTCCATAAAGATTGTCATTAATTACCAAAACCACACATGGGGGCACACATGCACTTTCAATCTCCCCCATTTTGGTAATTGATGACAATCCCTTTGAGAGGGTTTATATAAGGAATTAATCAAAGAAAACATTGTGCTAACATCAAATACAACACAAGTATGTGATGTTAGTACAACCACAATATAGAGAAAACTCCCCACAATCTATGCACGTGTGGATGAACTTGAATTTCATTGCATATATTGCCAACCATTACCGGTGGTGGAGTTTTCTCTATATAATCAAGATGCCATACAACACACTAAGATGCAAAGCATATATTGCCAACCATTACCGGTGGTGGAGTTTTGTCTATATAATCAAGATGCCATACAACACACTAAGATGCAAAGCACACGAGGTAGGTGTTTAAGTACAAAACTCACAACACACAACCAAATTCCCTAAAACCCTCTAAAACTTCTCCCCCATTGGCATCGATTGCCGAAATGGGTGAAGAACTTTAGAAGGCCAATTTAGTGAGAGTTCCTCCATATGGTGTGCATTTCTCATAATATGAGTGGAATCAAATGCACGTATCCATTGATGAATACCATGAGTAAATCAAACTAAACTGAGGATCCAAAGATTGCAAAGAAATAAAATGGTGAAGAAGCATCAACGAATGAAGTAAGCAATCAAAAGATCAAAAGAAGCACTTCACAAAAGGAAGATGCTAAAAGAAAGATAGATATTATGATAAGGTTGAAAAGTGAGTGATCTAAATAATATGAGGAGACTCCCCAAGGTTTGTGCACAAATTATAATCTGTGTTTGAATACAATATGCACAAACATGGCATCCCCATTCCCTCTATATCATTTAAACCACGAGAACAAGCAAGAGAGAAGATATTATGATGAGAGCAAATGGGTGTTTAGTTGAAAATAGGAAGCTCCCCAAGGTTCATGCACAACAAAGTTCATAATTATGGAATCCTAACTCCCCATAATCAAACAAAACACCAAACAAGAACAAGAAGCCAAATGTGTGTTCTTAGGTAAATTAGGAAAGCTCCCCAAGGTTTATGCACCAAATATAATAATTTCTTTGAATGCAAAGTGCATAAACGTGGTATCCTTGCTCCCCCAAACTTACATAATAACACAAGGCTTGAGAGATCAACTTTCTTAACACCAACAAGTGCCAAAAGATGCAAATGAAAATGTCAAGAACTCAAACAAAAACTTTTGGAGCCACCAAAGAGTAAAGAAGGAGCACAAGGTGGACTCCAAAGCCAAAAGGATATCAACTAGAGATTTAGCCATAATCATATGTGTACGTTTCTAGGTAGACATTCATCCACAAAGAAACATGTACACACAAAATGGATACTCAAGAAAGAGCAAGATATCCAAAAGAAAGTCATAGATAATGCCAGTAAGATTTTTGCTAGAAAGCATGGCCAAGGGCTCAAATTTATCTTATTGAACATCAAAGACCTTCAAACACTGACAAATACACCACAACTATCACAAGGGAACAAGAGATAGTTGGAATGCATTGGAAAAAGCAACAAGTATCATAAAGAACAAATAAGCCTTACAAATTCATCCATATTGCACAGGAGAGAAATTGAGGAAATGATTGGCAATAAAATTGCTAGATTAGCATGTGTGGGATTGGTGAATCTTAAACATGAATTTTATATACTCCCCAAAATATGCATTCATGTCAACTTACTCATATAACAATAAGGATGATACAATATAATCGTGCAAGAACCACAATAAAAGCAACTGAAGGAAATCATGCCATGATGCAACCACAAAGGTTGGATGCTAGAAAAGTATGCATGAGAGGGATACTTGTTACCGAGATAACATTGGTAGGGTGTAGTAGATATGCGTTTGTATATCATCCTAGCTTGCCTCCAATTATCATTTAGTCACCACATCTTCCTATTATTGAGACAAGCATCCAATGTATCTCAAGTGTACCTAAAACACATTCAAGTACACAATGGTCCCAAAACTCATTGGGTCCAAAGTAGTTAGATACACTACAATACATAGGACAAACTCCACAAAAACATGTGCATATTGATATGAAATTGAATTTCATGCACATCTTAGCCAAAATAGGATTTTGTGGAGTTTCCCTTATATATTGGACCAAAGAAAGCAAGCATACCATAATATATACATTTAGTAAATATGCATGCACAAGACTTTCAAGAACCAAAAAGGAGATACAGTTTGAACAAAAAAACACGAAGTAACCAAGAAGTCACACACAAGAGAGTGACACAATAGAAGGTGTCCAAATTGCATCAAAGAGTCAAATTAACACATGACCGAACACAAGTTCAACCAATGAACTAAGCTAAAGCCAAAGAGCAAAAGAGAATAAACAAATAAAAATGCTCAACAATTTATCTCATTCAAATGGTTAAATAGAAAGCATGGAATGAGAAAATCAACTCCCAAACAACATACCAATTGAAAAAATAAAAGGTTCCAAGAAAGGAGCCAAACTCTTTACACTTTTCATGAAGGCACAAAGTACCAAAAGAAAAGATCAAACTTCCAAGCACATAAAACATGATATGGAACAAAACAAGAAGCATAAATATGAGTGTTCTAAATAATATAGGAGAGCTCCCCCATGGATAGTGCATTATGTAGGATTTTACTTTTGTATGAAAAATGCACACAGATGGGATCATCACTAGTACCTACATTAAATAAAACACACGAGGATACAAAAAAATAAGAAGATCCACAAGAGGCAAGGAAAGCTTGGGAGAAAACACAAAATATTTTGTTGGCAAGAGGTAGAACAAAATTTAAGCAAAGGCCAAAATCAATATGATTAATAAATTCTACCATATATGTAGTACCACTTGTCCAATGACAAGAACTATGGGGAAACATTTCCCAAGGTAGTTTTCAAGGATATCATGATCATATTCACAACGATAAGCATATGACGGAATATAAAAATTAAGCTTGATGCTTAGATAGAGATTCTTGATAGCTCCAAATAGTCACACAATCATAAAAGATTAAAGTAACTTGAAGCAAATGGTTTCCATGGAGGATATGGAGGTCCAAATATGGGTAAGCACATACCAATAAAACTCTCACAAACAAGATCCAAAAGATGAACAATAAAATCAATCCAAGGGAATTGGAACTTGTTTGAGCTAAATGTGCCACTTAGGAGCTAGATAATTATCAATATCAATTCTAAGTGACACAACCTTAAATGTCCATATTTTCTAGGTTTGTAATATGCACAAAGCGTATGACTCCCCCATAATGTGATAAACCAAGAATACTCAACAAGAGGTAAAACATCCAAATAGAGATGATTAATGAACATTATGGAACTTGAATTTCTCATGAGAAAGACATACCACATAGAGACTAGATAAACTTGCAATATACATACTAAGTGGTATTCCTCATGTACACACATTTTAGGATTGTGGAATGCCCAAGCATAACACTCCCCCAAAATGGGATAGTCCATTAATCTCTCACAAGAGCCAAGAAAGATACCAAATAAATTCAACAAAGGCTCCAACCCAAGAGACACAAATACATGGTGTGACAACCAACATACACAAGTATACTTGATAACTCAATATAAGTACGAGGGAAGCACAACATGGACAAACACATACAAGGTACAAAACCAACATATGCACAAAGAAGCAAGTAACTTTCAATGTAAATGAGTTAAGAACATGTTACGGCAAGGAGGAACATTGGATATATGATAGAAGCATGATAATCCAAATGGCTTGACTTGACAAGAATAAATGATGAAGATCTCTCAATTCTTCATAATGTAACGAAGCCTCCAATGCCCTCCAACAATACCTATTGATCAAGTTTTGGCTTGTTGGTACCCAACCAAGTTGGGTCCTAAGAGGTTAGTCACAAAAGGCTTGGCAACCCAAATGGTTCTTTTCATGAACCCACATTGAGCACCAACAAATTTGGCAAACACATTGCCAACCTCATCCTTACAAAGAGAATAAGTATCATCAATAATAATAGGGTTGGATGAGGAGATACCAATAGTGCATGAGGAAGAAATGTGCCCCTTCTCACGGCATATATAGCAAGTTCTTATCTTGCCATCTTTCTTCTTAGGTGAAGCCACAACTGGAGGAAGAGTTCGAGTAGTTCTCTTAGGAAGAGGCCCATCACTAACTTGAGGTAGAGCTTGAGGCCGCTTCCCTTGTTGCTTCACACTAAGAGGCTTCTTCTTCAATGGGCAGGATCTAACATGATGCCCTTCTTCCTTGCACTTGAAGCAAACGATGTTGGCCGGATTCTTGACTTGATATTGGCCATTCTTCTTGTTGCCCTTGTTCTTCAACTTGATAGTGGACTTGTTCTTGACATTGGAGTTGAATCCAAGCCCACTCTTGTCATTGGGGGATTTTTGCATACTCAAGATATTATCGAGTGTGGCCTTCCCTTTATGACCCTTTTTCAAGTTATTCTTCAAAGAAGTGACTTGAGCCTTGAGCTCTTTACTTTCCTCTACATGGTTAGTGTGAACAAAAATACTAGAGGAAGTGGATGCTACATTGTTAGAGCAACAAGTTACGGAAAGTAATTCATCACAAGATGTATCAATGGCATGAGTGGATGAATTACAAGGACTAGCACATGGCAATATGACATTTGGAGTAGAAGTAGTGCTAATGTCCACATGAGGCTCATTAGATGTTACCTTTGACATAATAGCCTCGTGAGCTAATTTTAGCCTATCATGGGAGGCTAGAAGATCCTCATGAGAGCTTGATAGCATACCATGACTTTCTTCCAAGATCCCATACTTGCTAGTTAGCAAAGCAAGTTGAGTCTTTAGATCAACATTATCCTTTAAAATAGATGCTTCACAAGAAATAAAGTTAGTAACACAAGCATCATAATTAATTGCAAGAGGTGAGGGCAACTTTGAAAGCTCTTTTGAGTAAGAGGCTTTAAGTTGCTCATGTGACTCGGTGAGTTTGATGAGCTCACCCTTGATGACCCTAGAGCCATTTTTTAGGTGCTCAAAATCCTCAAGGAGTTTAGCATAAGCAACTTGAAGCTCATCATTTTTTCTTTTGAGACCACTAGCCACCTTAGGACCTCCATCATTAGATTCCTTCACTCTAGACAACTCTAGAGAAAAAGTCTCCTCAAGAGATTCCTTAGTGGTTTGTTCCTCTTTAAGAGCTTCATTTAGATGTGCAATTTGATTAGCATACTCATGCTCAAGGCTACTCATTTTATCAATGGTGTTCTCATGCTACTCAATTTGTGCTTCTAACTTATCAATACGTTCTTTGCTCTTAATGGCAAAGTCCAAGATTTCAACGAAGTTAGAGCAAGCAATATTATTCTTAACAAGAGCATGATAAACCATCTCACCCTTTTCATATAAATCATCATCATTAATATCTTTTTCCTCATTATCCTCATCCTCATCATCATAAGAGGTATTGGGTTCCAAAGTAGGAGTTACCTTTGAATCTCGAGCCATAAGGCATAGGTGGGAACTGTGAGATGATGATGGATAATTACTTGAAGCTCCATTAAAAACCTTGTCTTGGCCCATAGAATCTTCCTTTTTCTCTACATGGTTAGCAACACAAGCACTAGAGGAAATAGAAGGATTTTTATCATGGCAACAAGACAACACACGCATATCATCATAAGATTTATTCAAGCCACTTCTACATGATATGCAAGGACTACCAACACAAGCATATAAGGAGTTTTGGGTGCTACAAGTGTTAGAGTCCAAAGATGAAGTATTGCAATGAGATAGAGAAGAAGGATCAATAAGAGTAAGCTCACTATCAACATTGCAATATTCATCACCACACACCATATCATTACCTTGTGTCTTACCACACTTTGGTGAAGTGGAAGAAGATGAGAACTCATCATGGCCGGAAGTGGAAGCAATACAATCATCCTCAATAATGTTGGACACATCATATTTATCTTGAAGTTTTGTCCATAACTCATGAGCGCTCCAAAAAGGTATGATTGAAGATGTAACTACATAGCTCAAAGCATTAACAAGTACATTAGAAGCTTGAGCATCAAGATATAAGTTTTTCTCATCCTCACAAGATAGATTTTCGAAATCCATTGGAGGAAAAAAACCTATATCTACAATACGCTCCAAATTTGGGTCCATGTCCCAAAAATGAATAAGCATACGAGTTTTCCATATATCATAATTTGTGCCATCGAATATGAACATTTCATTGTGCACTAATCCCCTAGCCGACATCTTTACTCTCAAGGCGGTGAAGCCTAAAATGAGAGACCGGGCTCTGATACCAATTGAAAGGATATAGATGCCGCCTAGAGGGGGGGTGAATAGGCGGTTTAAAAACTTTTCCGAGAGTGGCTCAACAAAGGCGGAATTAAACTAGCGTTTACTTTGTTAAGCACAAAACCTAGAACAACTAGGGTTCACCTATTAGCACCAACAACTTATGCTAAGCAAGACAAGCAACTATGTGATAGCTAGATATATACTTCAAGCACGAAGGCTATCACAAAGTAAAGTGCATAAGTAAGAGCTCGGATATAGAGATAACCGAGGCACTCGGAGACGACGATATTTTACCGAGTTCCTCCCAACATGGAGTACGTCTCGTTTGGAGAGGGGGTGGTATCAAACCACCAATGCCACAAAAGGCCTCCCTTGTTCTCCTGTGAATCTCACCCCAATAGGATCAATCCACACTTCCACTATCGGTGCACTTGTCGGTGGAAATCTGGAACCTCTCACAAGGTTGGGGCACTTCTCCACAACTTAATTGGAGGCTCCCAACAAACAAGCTTGGGGAAAGCTCCACAACTTAATTGGAGGCCCCAAGTAATCCACAAACCTGCAAAACCACCAAACCGTCTAGGGTTCCAATGAACCCAAGAGTAAAAAGCTTCTCACCTTTCACCCAATCGAATCCTCACCGAGAACTCAAACCGATGCACCAAATGCAATGGTAAGAACACAAGAAGTGCTCAAGTCCTTCACTCCCAAATTCCACCAAAGCTACAAAAGCTTGTGGGGGAATAAGAGAGGAAGAACAATGGAGGAAATCGACAAAATACTCCAAGATCTAGATCCCAATATGTTCCCCTCACTTAGAGGAGAGATTGATTAGTGGGATTGTAGATCTAGATCTCCTCTATAAAATCCCCCAAGAATATGCAAGAATCATAGGAGGGATTGAGAGGGAAGCAAGCTCAAGAGATCAACAATGGTGGCTCAGTTTTAGGGTTCTTGAGGTTGGAAAAACCACAACAACCAAGGTAGAAGAAGGGGCATTTATATAGGGCCCCTAGAAATAGAGCCGTTGGGAGCCATTTACACCGGACAGTCCGGCAAATACAAGCCGGATAGTCCGGCCCAGCCGGACACTCCGGTAGACACCCGCCGGATACTCCGGCCTGGCAAAGTTTCCGGCCTGTGTCCGCACCGAGTCCGGGTGGAGTCCGATATGGTGTTCTGAATGTCCGGGGAGGTCAACAAGATCCCACGGCCGGACAGTCCGGCGTGAATTAGCCGGACATTCCGGCCGGGCCGGACATTCCGGCTGAAAATGGCCGGACATTCCGCCCAAGGTAAAACTGACAGAAATAGCAAAACTAAAACGACCATAACTTTTGCATCCGGACTCCGATTTTGATGATCTTGGGCTCGTTTCGAAGATAATAACGAGATCTACAAGATCATACAGAGAAACATCATAGTCCAGCAATGGAGGATAGAACCAAATGACGAAAGGTTTAACCTCTCTCAAAAAGATGAACTGGTAAAACCTCCAACATCGAAAACGCAATAGAGAATGCATATGAAATCCGTTTTCGATGAACTTGGGCTTGTCATGAAGATTAACACAAGCTATAAATCCTCTCATGGATAAGAACCAAACAATGTAAGGTTTTACCAATCTCAAACAGACAAACCGGTAAAACCTCCAATATCGAAAACGCAATAGAGAATGCATATGTAATCCATTTTCGATGAACTAGAGCTTGTCATGAATATTACCACAAGCTCAAGAACCTCACATGGATATGATCCAAATATCAACCAAGAAAGGATGATGCAAAGTATGCAAAGGTTTGAGCTCTCATGAAGGATATGATCAAGTTACTCACTCGAGAGCCCCTCTTGATAGTACGGCTATCTATCTTATAAACCGGTCTCCCCAACTAACACCATGAGACCAGTAAGAAAGAAACCCTATCAAGAACATACCTTTGCCTTGAGAATATTCCACTTGAGCTTGATGATAGCGATCTTGTCCACCTCAAGATGGAACACCTTTCTTGATTGCACTAGCTTGGTGAAGACTTGCAAATTGCTCTCCCATACTCCACTATGGTAGAGCTTATCTCTTGAGCGTATCATCTTCCCATATCCATGATAACCATAGGATGGCAAGCTCCAAGAAAATGATCTCTTCGAGATAGCTCATATTGAACTTGCACATCATATCTTCTTTCTTCATTATGTTGGTGTCTTGAAGGAACATAAGAGATATCACCCCAACTTTAGTCTTCAAGACACACTTGCTATAGGCTCAACTTTCACTTGACCAATCTCCAAATCACTCATTGAAACCTTGGTCAACACTTAATCTTCTTCACTTTCTTCTTCTCCCAACCTTGAAGCCAACATATGGTTCAAGCATTGCCTATGGACAAATCCTACAGGTAAAACTCAATGCAAACATAAGTCCATAAAGATTGTCATTAATTACCAAAACCACACATGGGGGCACACATGCACTTTCACATGGTAATATACCTAACACACATGGCGTTCTGGTGTTGGTCATGCTTTGCTCTAGGGAGAGGTTTAGTCAACGGATCCATCACATTCAGATCAGTGTGTACTTTGGAAATCTTTATGTCACCATCTTGGACATACTCGCGAATAGCATGGAAACGTAGCTTGATGTGCTTCAACTTGCTATGTGACCTTGGCTCCTGTGCATTAGCTATGGCACCTGTGTTGTCACAATAGATGGCCATCGGGTCCAACGCACTAGGAACCACGCCAAGTTCGGTAATGAACTCCTTCATCCATATGGCTTGTTGTGTAGCCTTCGAAGCAGCTATGTATTCCGATTCAGTTGAAGATTTCGCCACAACGCTTTGCTTGGCACTCCTCTAGCTCACTGCAGCACCATTCAAAATAAATACATATCCAGACTGTGATTTCGAGTCATCTGGATCGGTATTCCAACTAGCATCAGTGTAACTGTTTACAACAAGTTGTTCATCACCTCCATAAGAAAGAACCATATCCTTAGTCCTGTTTAGGTACTTCAGGATATTCTTGACCGCTGTCCAGTGCTCCATTCCAGGATCACTTTGATATCTGCTAGTCAAACTAACATCATGTGCTATATCCGGTCTTGTACACAGCATGGCATACATGATAGAACCTATGGCCGAGGCATAGGGAATACTAATCATTTTCTCTCTATCTTCTGCCGTAGCTGGACTTTGAGTCTTACTCAAGGTCTTACCTGGCAACATGGGCAAGAACCCTTTCTTGCTCTCTTCCATTCTAAACCTCTTTAGAACTTTGTCCAAGTATGTACTTTGTGAAAGCGCTATTAGGCGTCTTGATCTATCTCTATAAATCTTGATGCCTAAAATATATGTCGCTTCGCCAAGATCCTTCATTGAAAAACTATTATTCAAATAGGCTTTGACACTATTAAGAAGTTCTATATCATTCCCAATCAACAATATGTCATCTACATATAGTACTAGGAATGCTATAGAGCTCCCACTCACTTCATTGTAAATACAAGGTTCTCCATAAGTTTGTATAAATCCAAAGTTTTTGATTACTTTATCAAAACGTTGATTCCAACTCCGGGATTCTTGCTTCAGTCCATAAATGGAGCACTGAAGTTTGCATACCTTGTTAGCTTCTTTAGGATCGACAAAACCCTTGGGTTGTACCATATACAACTCTTCCTCAATGTCTCCATTAAGGAACGCCGTTTTGACATCCATCTGCCAAATCTCATAATCGAAATATGCAGCAATTGCTAACAAAATCCTCACAGACTTTAGCTTCGCTACTGGTGAGAATGTCTCATCGTAGTCAACTCCTTGAATTTGTCAGAACCCTTTCGCGACAAGTTGAGCTTTATAGACGATAACATTACCATCACCATCTGTTTTTCTTTTGAAAATCCATTTGTTCTCGATAGCCTTACGGCCATCCGGTAAGTCCACCAAAGTCCACACTTAGTTTTCGTACATGGATCCCATTTCGGATTTCATGGCTTCTAGCCATTTGTCAGAATCTGGGCTCACCATAGCTTCTTCATACGTAGCAGGGTCATCAATGTTGTCCACCAATATGACGTTCAAGGCAGGGTCATACCAATCAGGAGTGGTACGAACCCTCGTTGACCTACGAGGTTCAGCAGCAACTTCGTTCGAAGTTTCATGATCACCATCATTAGCTTCCTCTCCAATTGGTGCAGGCGGCACAAAAACATCTTCCGGTGCTGTGCTACTCTCAATTCTGAGAGAAGGTTCAATAACCTCGCCAAGTTCTACGTTCCTTCCAGTCACTTCCTTTGAGAGAAACTCCTTCTCAAGAAAGGATCCATTCTTGGCAACGAAAACTTTGCCTTCTAATCTATGATAGAAGGTATACCCAATTGTTTCTTTAGGGTTTCCTATGAAGACGCATTTCTCCGCTTTGGGTTCAAGCTTATCAGGTTGTAACTTCTTTACATACGCTTCGCAACCCCAAACTTTAAACAACGACAACTTAGGTTCCTTTCCAAACCACAATTCATACGGTGTCGTTTCAACGGATTTAGATGGTGCCCTATTTAAAGTGAATGCGGCTATCTCTAATGCATAGCCCCAAAATGATAGCGGTAAATCTGTAAGAGACATCATAGACCGAACCATATCTAAGAGAGTTCGATTACGACGTTCGGACACACCATTACGCTGTGGTGTTCCCGGCGGTGTCAATTGCGAAAGTATTCCACATTTCTTTAAATGCATGCCAAACTCATAACTTATATATTCACCTCCGCGGTCAGAATGCAGAAATTTAATCTTCTTGTTACGATGATTTTCCACTTCACTTTGAAATTCCTTAAACTTCTCAAAAGTTTCGGACTTATGTTTCATAAAGTAGACATACCCATATATACTTAAGTCATCCGTGAAAGTGAGAACATAACGATATCCACCACGCGATGCTACACTCATTGGTCCGCATACATCGGTATGTATTATTTCCAATAAGTCCGTAGCTCGCTCCATTATTCCAGAGAATGGAGTCTTAGTCATTTTTCCCATTAGACATGCTTCGCATCTTTCAAGTGATTCAAAATTAAGTGATTCAAGAAGTCCATCAGAATGGAGTTTCTTCATACGCTTCACTCCAATGTGACCAAGACGACAGTGCCACATGTATGTAGAATTATCATTCAATTTTATTCATTTAGCATCTATGTTGTGAACATGTGTATCACTACTACCGAGATTCAGTAAGAATAAACCATTCATCTCAGGTGCATTACCATAAAAGATATTACTCATATAAATCGAACAACCTTTATTCTCGGACTTAAAAGAGTAACTGTCTCGCAATAAACAAGATCCAGATATAATGTTCATGCTTAACGCAGGCACCATATAACAATTATTTAAATTTAAAACTAATCCCGATGGTAGATGTAGAGGGAGCGTGCCGACGGCGATCACATCAACCTTGGAGCCATTTCCAACGCACATCGTCACCTTGTCTCTCGCCAGTCTTCGCTTATTCTGCAGTTCCTGTTTCGAGTTACAAATATGAGCAACCGAACCGGTATCAAATACCCAGGCACTACTACGATTACTAGTAAGATACACATCAATAACATGTATATCAAATATACCTTTCTTCTTGATGTTGCCGTTCTTTAGATCCGCCAGGTACTTGGGGCAGTTACGCTTCTAGTGACCAGCACCCTTGCAGTAGAAGCATTCAGTTTCAGTCTTAGGACCATCCTTGGGCTTCTTAGCAGGCGCGACAGCTTTCTTGCTGTCCTTCTTGAAGTTTCCCTTGTTCTTAGGCTTGCCCTGTTTCTTGAAATTGGTGGTCTCATTGACCATCAACACTTGGTGCTCCTTCTTGATCTCCACTTCAGCAGTTTTCAGCATGGACGATAGTTCAGGCAACGTCTTGTTCATGTAGTGCATATTGTAGTTCATCACAAAGTTCTTATAACTCGGTGGCAGTGATTGGAGGACACGGTGAATCCCTAACTCATTAGGAATCGTTATCCCCAACTCTTGGAGCTTGTTTGCATGCCCAGACATGGTGAGCACGTGCTTGCTAACGGAGCTGCCCTCTTCCATCTTACAGTTAAAGAACTTTTTTGGAGGCCTCATAGCTCTCCACGGCCGCATGAGTCTCAAAAATTAGCTTGAGCTCTTTGATGATATCAAACGGGTCGTGGTGCTCAAAGTGCTTCTGAAGCTCCATTTCTAAACCATAGAGGATAGCACACTGAACTGTGGAGTAGTGATTTTTCCGAGTGGCATAAACATACTTTACGTCATCGGTGGCATCTTCTGCAGGTGGGTCACCTAGCGGTGCTTCGAGCACATAGGTCAACTGACCAGCCCTGAGGACAATCTTCAGTCCACGGAGCCAGTCCATGAAGTTGCTTCCATTGTCCTTAAGCTTTTCTTTCTCTAGGAACGCATTGAAATTGATGGAGAGGTTCTCCATAATCTACAACAAATTTGCAAGTAGTTTAGACTAAGTTTATGATAAATTGAGTTAAATTTTAATTCTTAAATTAACTAGGTGAACTCCCACTCAAAACAACATCCCTCACGTTGTCTTAGTGATTACACGAACCAAATCCACTACACCAAGTCCGATCTTCACGAGAGAAGATGTTGTTTCAACGGTGAACAATCTTCATGTTCATCATATCATTTATATGACTCATGCTCTACCTTTTGGTATTCCGTGTTCCGAGACCATGTCTGTACATGTAGGCTCGTCAATATTAACCTTAGTTTCCGCATGTGCAAAACTGGCTTGCACCCGTTGTATGTACACGTAGAATCTATCACATCCGATCATCACGAGATGCTTCGAAACGACGAGTCTTAGCAACGGTGCCAACTAAGGATGAACAATTTATTACTTGATATTTAGTGAGAGGGATCATCTTATAATGCTACCGTCGCGATCTAAGCAATACAAGATGCCTAAAGGATTAACATCACAGGCAATTCATAATTAGTGTGATATGATATGGCTCTTTCTTCTTATTCCTTTGATCTCCATCTCCAAAGCACAGACATGATCTCCACCATCACCAGCATTGCGTCAAGGTCAGTGGCGCCGCTTCATGGTTGTCCATCATCACTAGCAACTACTACAACTACTTGGAATAAAGCTATTACAAGATGAATAGACACGCAGGTCTTAACAGAATTAAAGACAACCATTTGGCTCCTGCCAGTTGCCATATTACAACAAGGATCATTGCATACATCAAATATAATCACAATCACACGATGGCCATATCACATCACAAAACCCCTGCAAAAACAAGTTAGACGCCTCTAATTTTCTTTGCATGTTTTATGTGGTTTGGGGCTTTCGAATAAGAACGGATCTTACCTACGAAACTGAACCACAACGTTGATACAAGTGCTATGAAGTGCAAAGTGTAAATTGGATCTGTATTATGGTGGGAGAGACAGACACCCACAAAGCCACTTGTGCAAAGCAAGTTACACGTCAAGCATGGAGCAAGTCTCATGTGTGATGACATGTAAGGTTAGCCCGAGCTGCTTCATCCCACCATACCACAAGATGCAAAGTACACAAAGCAAAATACGGCACGAGCACCAATGCCCACAAAACCATTGTGTTCTACTCGTGCAACAAATCTACGCATAGACATGGCTCTGATACCACTGATGGGTTCGTAGCATGGAAAACAAAAAAATTCTACCGCAAGAATGAACAAAACCCAGATCTAATCTAGATAAAAGCCAAGATCTAATATATTAGACATGTGCAACGAGATAGATCTGTACTAACCCTTGTAGATCCGAAAGCCTTGTGCGAGATCGGATCTCATGGTTGATGTAGACGATCACTTGCCGATCTCAAGATCAAGTGGACGAGCCTTCCGGCGCCGCGTTCCGGCAGCGCTTCCGCAATCGGTCACACGTGCGGAGTCGATGCAGACCTTCCTCTCCTTGTTCCAGCGAGCAGCGGAGGTAGTAGATCTCTCCACGGAATCCCAGCAGCACGACAGCGTGGTGGTGGTGGTGGAGTAGAGAATTCTGCAGGGCTTCGCCTAAGCCAGAGCAGAGCGAAGGAGGAGGAGAGAGGCGGCTAGGGTAAGGAGTGGGAGGGGGCCAAGGGGTGGGCGCCTCCACCCCTATATTTATAGAGGGAGGGGTGGCGCCTAGGGTTCCCACCCCTAGGGCCACCTCTAGGGCCGGCGCACAAGGGGGGCTTGGGGGGAGTTTCCTTTCCCCCCAAGTTTCCCCTTTTCCTTTCTTGGTTTTCAAGTAAACTCCACAGAACTTTCTAGAACCTTTTGGAACATTCGGAAACCTTCTAGAATCCCCATATAAACACTCCGGAACATTTCCAAACCTAGAAAATGATCTCCATTATATGAATCTTATTCTCCGGACAATTCTGGATCTCCTCGTGATGTCCTAGATCCAATCTGAGACTCCGAACAATATTCGATCTCCAATGCACATTCCATATCTACCTAAACAGCATCGAACCTTAAGTGTGTCACCCTACGGTTCGTGAATATGCAGACATGATGAAGACACCTCTCCGATCAATAACCATCAGCGGGATCTGGAGATCCATAACGGCTCCCACATACTCAACGATGAGTTCGTGATCGATAGAACCATTAACATACGGAAACCAATTCCCTTTGTCACGCGATACTCTACTTATCCGAGGTTTGATTGTCGATATCTCCATACCTAGTTCTACCTTGTTACTGATAAGTACTATTTACTCGTTCCATGATATGTCATCCCTTGTGACCTAGTCACATGCTTGCAAGCTAACTAGATGACGTTCCACCGAGAGGGCCCAGAGCATATCTATCCGTCATATGGATGGACAAATCCCAATCTTGGTCCATGCGCTTCAACACATACTTTCAGAATACCCAATGACACCTTTATAACCACCCAGTTACGAATCGGTGTTAGATGTCATCGAAGTACCCATCCGGTGATGGTGATTAATATAACCTCATGGTCGAAAGATTAGGTTACTATGCATTTGGAAGCTTGTGGCAATACGAACTTAATGACTTGATCTTATGCTACACTTACTATGGGTGTGTGTCCATCACATCATTCTCCTAATGATATAACTTTGTTATTAATGACAACCAATGTCCATGGTCAGGAAACCATGATCATCTATTAATCAACAAGCTAGTTCAATAATAGGCTTACTAGGGACTCTTTTATGTTTACAAAACACACAAGTATTAGTGTTTCCTAATAATATAATTATAGCATGGGATGTAAACATTCATCATAAACACAAAGATATAATAATAACCATTTTTATTATTGCCTCTTGGGCATATCTCCAACAGTTGCATCATATACAACTCTTCATCGATGTGACCATTGAGGAATGCGGTCTTGACATCCATCTGCGAAATTTCATAGTCGAAATGTGCAGCAATTGCTATTAAAATCCTGACAGCCTTAAGCATCACTACGGGAGAGTAAGTCTCGTCGTAGTCAACTCCTTGAATTTGTCGAAAACCCTTTGCGACAAGTCGAGCTTTCTGAATGGTCACATTACCATTCGCATCTGTCTTTTTCTTAAAGATCCATTTATTTGCCACGGCCTTGCGGCCTTCTGGAAGATCCACCAAGGTCCAAACTTGGTTTTCATGCATGGATCCTATTTTGGGTTTCATGGCTTCTAGCCATTTCTCGGAGTCAGCACTATCCATAGCTTCTTTGTAGTTTGCAGGTTCTTCCTATTCATCTAGGATGACAGACATCACAAGGCTACTGTACCAATCAGGAGTGGCACGAACCCTCGTAGACCTGCGAACCTCAGGAGTCTCGATGTCATTGTTTTGATCATCATCAACGGGCTCTTCCTCCATGTTGGCGAGTGGTTTCGGAACAACTTCCGTTGTGCTACTCGGAATTTGGAGAGAAGGGTCAACAATTTCATCTAACTCAATTTTCCTTCCACTCACTCCTTTTGCAAGAAACTCTTTCTCGAGAAAGGTGCCGGTTTTTGCGACAAGCATCTTGCCTTCGGCTTGATTGTAGAAGGTATATCCAATGGTTTCCCTTGGATATCCTAC
Source organism: Avena sativa (assembly GCA_916181665.1). NCBI lineage: Eukaryota > Viridiplantae > Streptophyta > Magnoliopsida > Poales > Poaceae > Avena > Avena sativa. Next base: position 446,887,124 of record OV702295.1, on the reverse strand, counting down.
AAAGATACATTTTTCCGATTTGGGTTCGAGTTTGTTAGGCTGCAGTTTCTTAACGTACGCCTCACATCCCCAAACTTTCAGAAAAGACAACTTCGGCTTCTGCCCATACCATATCTCATATGGGGTTGTCTCTACGGATTTGGATGGTGCTCAGTTTAAAATAAAAGTGGCGGTTTCTAACACATACCCCCAAAAAGACACAGACAAATCAGTTAAAGACATCATGGACCATACACTATCCAATAGGGTTCGGTTACGATGTTCCGACACACCATTGCGATGTGGTGTTCCGGCTGGCGTAAGCTTCCGGATAATCCCACAGTCCTTCAAGTGCATGTTAAACTCATAACTCAAATACTCGCCTCCTCGATCCGATCGAAGGTGCGTTATTTTCTTGTTAAGTTGATTTTCTACCTCTTTATGAAATTCCTTGAACTTTTCAAAGGTTTCAGATTTGTGCTTTATTAAGTAGATATATCCATATCTGCTTAAGTCGTCAGTAAAGGTAACAAAGTAGCGATAACCATTGCGCGTTGAGACACTCATTGGTCCACATACATCCGTATGTATGATCCCAAGTAAGTCTACAGCTCTCTCCACTATCCCGGAGAATGGTGTCCTAGTCATCTTGCCCATGAGGCATGGCTCACATGTATCAAGGGATTCGAAATCCAATGATCCAAGAAGCCCTTCTGAATGAAGCTTCTTCATGCTCTTTACGCCAATGTGACCAAGATGGCAATGCCACATGAATATGGAATTATCGTCACTGTGCTTACAACGTTTAGCATCAACACTATGGATGTGTGTATCACAATCAAGATCAAGTAAGAATAAACCATCACACACAGGAGCATGAACATAGAAAACATCATTCATATAAATTGAACAACCATTTGTTCCAGATTTAAATGAATAACGGTCTTGCAACAAGCAAGACCCACTCACAATATTCATACTCAATGCGGGTACATAATAGCATTTATTCAAAACCAACAATAATCCTGACGACAGACAGAGATGCAGGGTGCCGACGGCCATCACTTCGACTCTCGAGCCATTGCCGACGCGCATCGTCACCTCGTCCTTCCTCAGGCACCTCCTACTCTGCAGATCCTGCTGAGAGTTACAAATGTGAGCAACAGATCCGGTATCAAATACCCAGGTGTTACTCCTAGCGCTCGTAAGGAATACATCAATAAGATGTCTATCATATATACCTTTGTCCGGGGTGGCTATCTTGCCAGCTCGCTTGTCTTCTAGGTACTTGGGGTAGTTGCGTTTCCAGTGCCCATCCCCTTTGCAGTAGAAGCACGAAGTGCCAGGCTTAGGGCCAGGCTTGGCCGTCTTTGAGGTGCTGGGAACAAACCTGCCATCCCTCTTAGACTTCTTACCCTCGCCTTTCCCTTTTTGCCCCGGTTTCTTAAAATTGGTGGCCTTGTTGACCATCAACACCGTGTGCTCCTTCTTGATTTCAACCTCAGCAGTTTTGAGCATGGCGAACACCTCAGCAAGGGTCTTGGTCATCCCTTGCATGTTGTAGTTCATCACAAAACTCTTATAACTAGGGGGCAGCGAATGCAGCACCCTATCTATAGCGAGCTCCTCCGGGATTTTGCAATCCAGGTGTTTAAGCGTTTAACATAGCCAGAAATTTTGACCATATGCTCACTACTACTGCTCTGCTCTTCCATTTTAGTAGAGAAGAAGAGCTCGGAAGCATCATACCTCTCTACACGAGCCTGTGGAGAAAAGACAGCCTTGAGATCCTCAATGATCTCAAAAGCATTCATCTTCTCAAAACGCTTTTGAAGCTCCGGCTCCATGTCATAGAGCATTCCACTCTGGATGAGGGAGAAATCGTCTGCCTTGGACTGCCAGACATTCTTTTCGTCCTGTGAGGCGGAATCTGCAGGCTTAGCCGGAAGCTCAGCCTCGATGACATAAGTCAACTTGTAGGGGACTAGGAGGATCCTAAGATTGCGGAACCATGCGGTGAAGTTGGTTCCATCCATTTTCAGCTTGTCCTTCTCGAGGAAAGTGCTAAGGTTGAAGGTGCGTGGGCGAGACATCTACAAAGGATTTGCAAAGTGTTTAGACTATGTTCATAATAATGAGTTCAAGTTTTAATAAAGGAACTCCCACTTAAACGAAGATCCCTCTACTCGTTTAGTGATCACATGATCCCTATCCCCTACACCTCCCCCGATCATCACGGCCATCAGTGCAGTATCAAAGGTGGACATTCCCTAATGTCGATCACATCAACTATGTGATTCATGCTCGACCTTTCGGTCTCTTGTATTCCGTGGCCGTGTCTGTACATGTTAGGCTCGCCAATTCTAACTCATGTGTATTCGCAGTGCAACATGGCTTGCACCCACTGTATGCGAACGTTGATATGTCTGACCCCCGATCATCACGGCCGGCCTCATACCGAAGAACTTTCTTCGTGGTGCACACACAAGGGGAATACGATAACTGGAATACTATGAGGGATTATCTTATTATGCTACCGTCTAGTAACTATACTAGCACAATAAGTAGTACTTCAAAATTAAAGTGTTATGACATGGTTATAGATTTATGATCATCATCAATAGCCTCAATGAGAGTTTTGCAAACTTGTCATTGCCATGTTATAATACTTGTCCCTATGCAATAATGAAGATAGACGCTTCTATATTTGTTGGAGATATGCCCTAGAGGCAATAATAAATATAGTTATTATTATATCTTTGTGTTTATGATAAATGTTTGCATTCATGCTATAATAGTATTAACAAGGAAACCATTAATACTTGTGTGATTTGTAAACTTAATTTGAAGTCCCTAGTATAGCCTCTATACTTCACTAGCTTGTTGGTTGATTGATGATGTGGTTTCTTTGTCATGAACATTGAGATGTTATCAACAACAAGATCATATCGTTAGGAGAATGATATGGTGGACATACTCCTATAGACAAGCGTAGCATAAAGATCAAGTCATTTCAATAGTTCAATTGCTATATGCTTTCTGATACATAGTAACCTAATTCCTTCGACCATGAGATCATGCATATCACCTTTGCTGGATGGATGCTTTGATGTCATCAAACACCACACCGTAACAGGGTGGCTATAAAGGTGGCATTGAGTGTTCGGAAAGTATTGGTTGAAACACATGGATCAAGAGTGGGATTTGTCCATCCACATGACGGATAGATATTCTCTGGGCCCTCTCGGTGAAATGTCATCCAATTAGCTTGCAAGCATGTGACTTGGTCACAAGGGATCACATATCACGGGAACGAGAAAAGAGTACTTGTCAGTAACGAGGTTGAACTAGGTATACAGAGATACCGACGATCATAACCTCGGATAAGTAACATATCGTGAGACAAAGGGAAATTGGTATCGTATGTAAGTGGTTCATTCGATCGCAAAGTAATCGTAGAAATATGTGGGAGCCATATGAATTTCCAGATTCCTCTATTGGTTATTGTTCGGAGAAGTGTCTCGATCATGTCCGCATAATTCACGAACCGTAGGGAGACACACTTAAGGATTCGACGTTGTTTGAGTAGTTATGGTATTATGAGAAAGAGACCGAATGTTGTTCGGAGTCTCGGATGGGATCCGGGATATCACGAGGTGATCCGGAATGGTCCGGAGAATAAGATTCATATAAGGAAAGTCCCGTTTCGGAGTTCGGGAATGATTTCGGTGTTTTCATCGGGAACATTCTAGAAGGTCCCGGAATGTCCGGCACTCCGGGGGGGAAGGGGTACATGAATGTGTCATTGCATGTTGGAATGATTGCATCATGTACTAAGTGTTCTCGCTGTCCGAAATAAAGGGTTAATTCAAATCCTAATTGGAAAAGTCAAACTGCCAGTTTTCGGTCAAACTGCCAGTTTTCGGAAAGAGGAGAAAGAGGAGGAGAGGTGGAGGCCGAGTTGGAGGAGGGTTCCTCCCCTTGGCCGGCGCACCTCCCAAGGCCGAGTTGGGGAGGAACTCCTCCCCTTGGCCGCCGGCCCTCCCACCTATAAAGGGAGGGGCAGGGCTCCCCTCTCTACACACTACAAGTTTCCTATCCTCTAAACTAAACCCTAGATCTAGACCCCGGTTTAGAGCTATTCGGTTTAGAGCCTTCTAATTGGTTTAGAGCCCTCTAATTGGTGTGTCTAATTACTAGACCACTAATAGCCTCTCTCATAAGCTCCACCATACTCGCACCGGCTTAAGGCGAAGCCCTGCGGGATTTCCCCTCTACCTCCGGTACCACGCCGTTGTGCTGCCGGAATCGCGAGGAGAGTGCTACAACCTCCGCTGCCTGCTGGAACAAGGGAGAGGAAGGTCTTCGTCGAGTACCGAACGTGTGACCGACTGCGGGAGCGCTGCGGGAACGCGGCGCCGGAAGGATCGTCTACGCGATCTTGAGATCGGAAAGAGTACGACTACATCACCCACGAGAATCTGCTCTCGTTAAACACTTTGGAATCTTCGAGGGTGAGTTATTCCATCGACTCGTTGCTACAATCTAGTAGATAGATCTTGGCTTGGTTGTTTGTATGCGATAGAAAATTTTTGTTTTCCATGCTACGAACCCCTACAGTGGTATCAGAGCCGTGTCTATATGTAGATCTGTTGCACGAGTAGAACACAATGGTCATTGTGGGCGTTGATGCTTTTATTGTAGATTGCTTTGCGTGTACTTTGCATCTTGCGGTATGTTGGGATGAAGCGGCCCGGGCTAACCTTACATGACATCGTTCATGAGACTTGCTCCACGCTTAACATGCAACTTGTATTGCATAAGTGGCTTTGCGGGTGCCTGTTTCTCCTAGCATAGTAAAGATCCAATTTACAACGGGTAATCAACAATGCTAGTATCAATGTTGTGGTTCTTGTTCGTAGGTTAGAACGACACTTATGGAAAGCCCCAAACCACGTAAAATATGCAAAGAAAGTAGAAGCGTCTAACTTTGTTTTGCAGGGGTGTGCAGTGATGTGATATGGCCATGATTGTGATTATATTTGATGTATGCAATGTTCCTTATTGTAAGTTGGCAACCGGCAGGAGCCATATGGTTGTCTTTAATTTCCGTTAAGACCTGCGTGTCTATTCAAAATAGTTGTAATAGTTGAAGCTGGTGGACGACAACCATGCAGAAGCGTCATTGACCTTGATGCCATGCCGGTGATGATGGAGATCATGTTCGTGCTTGAAGATGGAGATCGGAAGCACAAAGAAGAAAGGCCATGTCATATCACATATTATGAATTGCATGTGATGTTAATCCTTTATGCATCTTGTATTGCTTAGTAGACGACGGTAGCATTATAAGATGATCCCTCATGCACATAAATTTCAAGTCTAAAGTGTTCGCCCTTAGTTAGCACCGTTGCTAAAGCTTGTTGCTTCGAAGCACCACGTGATGATCGGGTGTCTTTGATTCCACGGGTGAATACAACGTAAGCAAGCCAGATTTGCTTATGCGGTAGCTAAGGTTTGATCTTGACGAGCCTAGCATGTACAGACATGGCCTCAGGAACACGGATCGCCGAAAGGCAAAGCATGAATCATATAGTAGATATGATGAACATGATGATTGTTCGCCATTAAAACTATATCAGCTCTCGTGATGATCGGTGTTGATGTAGTAGATTTGGTTCATGTGATCACTAAAACAATGTGAGGGATGTTGTTTTGAGTGGGAGTTCACCTAGTTTAATTTCATTAATTAATTTGAACTCAATTTGTCATAAACTTAGTCTAAACTATTGCAAATATGTTGTAGATCAATGGCAGCCCCTACCATCAATTTTAATGCGTTCCTAGAGAAAGAAAAGTTGAAAAACAATGGAAGCAACTTCGCGGATTGGTTCCGCAATTTGAGGATTGTCCTCACAGCTGGTAATTTGACCTATGTGCTGGATGCACCGCTAGGTGACCCACCTGCAGCTGATGCTACCGATGAAGTAAAGAATGTTTACCTTGCTCGGAAGAATCAGTACTCCATAGTTCAGTGTGCTATCTTGTATGGTTTAGAATCGGAGCTTCAGAAAAGGTTTGAAGAGTCAGACCCATATGATATTGTCGAGGATCTCAAATTAATTTTTGAGACTCATGCGGCAATTGAAAGTTATGAAGCTTCTGAAAAATTCTTTAACTGCAAGATGGAAGAGGGTAGCTCCGTGAGTGAGCATGTGCTTAAAATGTCTGGGCACGCAAACAAACTTCAAAGCTTGGGTATAGTGATTCCTAATACTTTGGGAGTTTACCGCATCCTCCAATCACTACCACCAAGTTACAAGAACTTTGTGATGAACTACAACATGCAGAACATGAACAAAGAGTTGCCAGAACTATTTGCTATGTTAAAGTCTGCAGAAGTGGAGATAAAGAAAGAGCACCAAGTGTTGATGGTCAATAAGACCACCAAATTCAAGAAAGGCAAGTCTAAGCAGAAGGGACACTTCAAGAAGGGTGGTAAGCAAGTTACCATGCCGACGAAGAGGACCAAGGCTGGACCTAAGCCTGATACTGAGTGCTTTTACTGCAAAGGGGAAGGTCACTGGAAACGGAATTGCCCAAAGTACTTGGCGGATTTGAAGAACGGCAACATCAAGAAGAAAGGTATATTTGATATACATGTTATTGATGTGTATTTCACTAGTATTCGTAGTAGTGCCTGGGTATTTGATACTGGTTCGGTTGCTCATATTTGTAACTCGAAACAGGAGCTGCAGAATAAACGAAAGCTAGCGAAGAACGAGGTGACGATGCGCGTGGGAAACGGATCAAAGGTTGATGTGATCGCGGTCGGCACGCTACCTCTTCATCTACCATCGGGATTAGTTTTATACTTAAATAATTGTTATTTGGTGCCTGCGTTGAGCATGAACATTATATCAGGATCTTGTTTATTGCGAGACGGTTACTTGTTTAAATCCGAGAATAAAGGTTGTTCGATTTATATGAGTAATATGTTTTACGCACATGCACCTTTGATAGATGGTCTATTCTTATTGAATCTCGATAGTAGAAATACACATATCAACAATATTGAAGCTAAACGTTTGAAATCAAGCGATAATTTGACCTATATGTGGCACTGTCGTCTTGGTCACATTGGAGTGAAACGTATGAAGAAACTCCATTCCGATGGACTTCTTGAATCACTTGATTTTGAATCACTTGAAAGATGCGAAGCATGTCTGATGGGTAAAATGACTAAGACTCCATTTTCTGGTATGATGGAGCGAGCTACAGACTTATTGGAAATCATACATACCGATGTGTGTGGTCCAATGAGTGTAGCATCGCGCAGTGGTTATCGTTATGTTCTTACCTTCACGGATGACTTGAGTAGATATGGGTATATCTATTTCATGAAACATAAGTCCGAAACTTTCGAGAAGTTTAAGGAGTTTCAAAGTGAGGTAGAGAATCAAACGTAACAAGAAGATTAAATTTCTACGTTCTGATCGTGGAGGTGAATATCTAAGTTACGAGTTTGGCGAGCATTTGAAGAAATGCGGAATACTTTCACAATTGACACCGCCGGGAACACCACAGCGTAATGGTGTGTCTGAACGTCGTAATCGAACTCTCTTAGATATGGTTCGTTCTATGATGTCACTTACAGATCTACCACTATCATTTTGGGGTTATGCATTAGAAACAGCCGCATTCACTTTAAATAGGGCACCGTCTAAATCCGTTGAAACGACACCGTATGAATTATGGTTTGGGAAGAAACCTAAATTGTCGTTCCTTAAAGTTTGGGGATGCGAAGCCTATGTAAAGAAGTTACAGCCGGACAAGCTTGAACCCAAAACGGAAAAATGCGTCTTCATAGGATACCCGAAGGAAACTATTGGGTATACCTTCTATCATAGATCCGAAGGCAAAATCTTCGTTGCCAAGAATGGATCCTTTCTAGAGAAGGAATTTCTCTCGAAAGAAGTGACTGGAAGGAAAGTAGAACTCGACGAGGTTGTCGAACCTTCTCTCGAAATTGCGAGTAGCGCAGCACCGGAAGAAGTTCCTGTGGTGCCTGCACCAATAAGAGAGGAAGCTAATGATGGTGATCATGAAACTTCGGTCGAAGTTGCTACAGAGCCTCGGAGGTCAACGAGAACTCGTACCACTCCAGATTGGTATGATTCCGTTATGAATGTCATGTTGGTGGACAACACCGATGACCCCGAGACATATGAGGAAGCGATGATGAGCCCAGATTCCAATAAATGGCAAGAAGCCATGAAATCCGAGATTGGATCCATGTACGAAAACCAAGTATGGACTTTGGTGGACTTACCGGATGGCCGGAAGGCTGTCGAGAACAAATGGATTTTCAAGAAGAAAACAGATGCTGATGGTAATGTTACTGTCTATAAAGCTCGACTTGTCGCAAAAGGGTTTCGACAAATTCAAGGAGTTGACTACGATGAGACTTTCTCACCAGTAGCGAAGCTAAAGTCTGTGAGGATTATGTTAGCAATCGCTGCATATTATGATTATGAGATATGGCAGATGGATGTCAAGACAGCATTCCTCAATGGAGACATTGATGAAGAGTTGTATATGATACAACCCAAAGGTTTTGTCGATCCTAAAGATGCTAACAAGGTATGCAAACTTCAACGGTCCATCTATGGATTGAAGCAAGCATCCCGAAGTTGGAATCAACGTTTTGATAAGGTAATCAAAAGTTTTGGTTTTGTACAAACTTATGGAGAAGCTTGTATTTACAAGAAAGTGAGTGGGAGCTCTGTAGCATTCTTAATACTGTATGTGGATGACATATTGTTGATTGGGAATGATGTAGACCTTCTTAATAGTGTCAAAGAGTATTTGAATAATAGTTTTTCAATGAAGGATCTTGGCGAAGCAGCTTACATATTAGGCATAAAGATTTATAGAGATAGATCGAAACGCCAAATATCATTGTCACAAAGTACATATTTGGACAAAGTTCTAAAGAGGTTTGGAATGGAAGATAGCAAGAAAGGGTTCTTGCCCATGTTGCCCAATACGACCTTGAGTAAAACTCAAAGTCCGACATCGGCAGAAGATAGAGAAAGGATGAGTAAGACTCCCTATGCCTCAGCCATAGGATCTCTAATGTATGCCATGCTATGTACTAGACCCGACATCGCATATGCTGTTAGTTTAACTAGCAGATATCAAAGTGATCCAGGAGTGGATCATTGGATAGCGGTCAAAAACATCCTAAAGTACTTGAGAAGAACTAAGGATATGGTTCTTTCTTATGGAGGTGATGAACAGCTCGTTGTTAATGGTTACACCGATGCTAGTTGGAACACCGATCCGGATGATTCTAAATCACAATCTGGATACGTATTTATTTTGAATGGTGCAGCAGTTAGCTGGAGGAGTGCAAAGCAAAGCGTTGTGGCGAGATCTTCAACTGAATCGGAATACATGGCTGCTTCGGAGGCTTCACAAGAAGCGATATGGATGAAAGAGTTCATTATAGAGCTGGGTGTGGTTCCAAGTGCGCTGGACCCAATGTCTATCTACTGTGATAACATGGGCGCCATAGCCAATGCGCAAGAACCAAGGTCACACAAGAAGCTGAAGCATATCAAGCTGCGTTTTCACGCTATTCGAGAACATATCCAGGATGGGGATATAAAGATTTGCAAAGTACACACGGATCTGAATGTGGCGGATCCGTTGACTAAACCTCTCCCGAGGGCAAAACATGACCAACACCAAACTGCCATGGGTGTTCGGTATATTACCATGTAATCTAGATTAGATGACTCTAGTGCAAGTGGGAGACTGTTGGAGATATGCCCTAGAGGCAATAATAAATATAGTTATTATTATATCTTTGTGTTTATGATAAATGTTTGCATTCATGCTATAATAGTATTAACAAGGAAACCATTAATACTTGTGTGATTTGTAAACTTAATTTGAAGTCCCTAGTATAGCCTCTATACTTCACTAGCTTGTTGGTTGATTGATGATGTGGTTTCTTTGTCATGAACATTGAGATGTTATCAACAACAAGATCATATCGTTAGGAGAATGATATGGTGGACATACTCCTATAGACAAGCGTAGCATAAAGATCAAGTCATTTCAATAGTTCAATTGCTATATGCTTTCTGATACATAGTAACCTAATTCCTTCGACCATGAGATCATGCATATCACCTTTGCTGGATGGATGCTTTGATGTCATCAAACACCACACCGTAACAGGGTGGCTATAAAGGTGGCATTGAGTGTTCGGAAAGTATTGGTTGAAACACATGGATCAAGAGTGGGATTTGTCCATCCACATGACGGATAGATATTCTCTGGGCCCTCTCGGTGAAATGTCATCCAATTAGCTTGCAAGCATGTGACTTGGTCACAAGGGATCACATATCACGGGAACGAGAAAAGAGTACTTGTCAGTAACGAGGTTGAACTAGGTATACAGAGATACCGACGATCATAACCTCGGATAAGTAACATATCGTGAGACAAAGGGAAATTGGTATCGTATGTAAGTGGTTCATTCGATCGCAAAGTAATCGTAGAAATATGTGGGAGCCATATGAATTTCCAGATTCCTCTATTGGTTATTGTTCGGAGAAGTGTCTCGATCATGTCCGCATAATTCACGAACCGTAGGGAGACACACTTAAGGATTCGACGTTGTTTGAGTAGTTATGGTATTATGAGAAAGAGACCGAATGTTGTTCGGAGTCTCGGATGGGATCCGGGATATCACGAGGTGATCCGGAATGGTCCGGAGAATAAGATTCATATAAGGAAAGTCCCGTTTCGGAGTTCGGGAATGATTCCGGTGTTTTCATCGGGAACATTCTAGAAGGTCCCGGAATGTCCGGCACTCCGGGGGGGAAGGGGTACATGAATGTGTCATTGCATGTTGGAATGATTGCATCATGTACTAAGTGTTCTCGCTGTCCGAAATAAAGGGTTAATTCAAATCCTAATTGGAAAAGTCAAACTGCCAGTTTTCGGTCAAACTGCCAGTTTTCGGAAAGAGGAGAAAGAGGAGGAGAGGTGGAGGCCGAGTTGGAGGAGGGTTCCTCCCCTTGGCCGGCGCACCTCCCAAGGCCGAGTTGGGGAGGAACTCCTCCCCTTGGCCGCCGGCCCTCCCACCTATAAAGGGAGGGGCAGGGCTCCCCTCTCTACACACTACAAGTTTCCTATCCTCTAAACTAAACCCTAGATCTAGACCCCGGTTTAGAGCTATTCGGTTTAGAGCCCTCTAATTGGTTTAGAGCCCTCTAATTGGTGTGTCTAATTACTAGACCACTAATAGCCTCTCTCATAAGCTCCACCATACTCGCACCGGCTTAAGGCGAAGCCCTGCGGGATTTCCCCTCTACCTCCGGTACCACGCCGTTGTGCTGCCGGAATCGCGAGGAGAGTGCTACAACCTCCGCTGCCTGCTGGAACAAGGGAGAGGAAGGTCTTCGTCGAGTACCGAACGTGTGACCGACTGCGGGAGCGCTGCGGGAACGCGGCGCCGGAAGGATCGTCTACGCGATCTTGAGATCGGAAAGAGTACGACTACATCACCCACGAGAATCTGCTCTCGTTAAACACTTTGGAATCTTCGAGGGTGAGTTATTCCATCGACTCGTTGCTACAATCTAGTAGATAGATCTTGGCTTGGTTGTTTGTATGCGATAGAAAATTTTTGTTTTCCATGCTACGAACCCCTTCAATATTGACTATTGCAAGTTTTACGCGGCTTTAGGGCTTTCGTAGTAGAACCCCTTCCCACCTACGAACGTCGAGCCACAACATGGATTCAATGATTGTCGTTCTTCTTCCCTTTTCAGGGCCCTCCAGTGTCAATGCCTGACATGGGTATACCCTACAGGTACTCGAGCTTGGTATATATGGCCTGAATACATAGAAGCCCACGGTGTCGCCAAGGCCCAAATTAAGAACTCGAGTAACCTACGGACTCTCGATTGCTTGAAGAACAAGAAGAAGCTAGAGATAGAAAGTTTAAAGGGGAAAACCCTAACTTGTAACCGACTCGACCTGCTACCCGAGACCTATCCTATCTATATAAAGGCTAAGAGGGGGCGGCGAGGAGGACACACGCAACCCTAGTTTCCACAATCCTCGCCAGATTGCATCTGTGCATCATTGTAATCCTCGATTCCCTTGATAATTCCACGAGCAGACAAGCAGGAGTAGGGACCTCTATGAGGCACGAACCTGGGTAAATCTTCGAGTCCCCTGTGTGCTTGTTTGCTAGCCGATAGATGTCTCCAGCGCTCCCTCCTTCTCCAAAACCCAAGTCCATAACAATGGGCATTGATGAGTTAAACCCTCGTCAATTGGCGTCGTCCGTGGGGATTGGGAGTGCTGATGTTGCGGCTTCTTTGGCCCCATCAACCGCGATCTACAACTCTGCAACAACGGAGATTCGCCAGCTCTTTGGTGCGTCCGACTTCACCATCCACACGCCGGCCACTCGCCCGGCTTTCGAGTCTGTGGGCGACGGGATCAGCCTGGCAATAGGGAGCTTCCGCTTCCAAGTTGGTCAGATGGGCACGCTCCGCATGCCTGACCAGCCGACGGTGACGTCGATTGCCCCAGCATCGTGGTTCCCCCCATCGATCGGCACCCTCAGTGAGCTCAACGCCCCGACAACAGTCGAGAACACGGTCAGCGACAGCAGTCGCGACTCTGATCTTAGCGATCTGGCCACCGAGGATGGAGCCTATGGCTCCGGGTCTAAGAGCTGTGGAAGCAGCAGCTTCCCCAACCACTTCATGTGCGCCGTCATCAACGCAGGCGATACCTCCGCCAACCGCGATAACACTGGCAATCGCGGTAATGGAACCGACCCACCTCTTGGTGGCAATGGCGGCAACGGTGGCAACGGCGGTAACGGTGGCGATCGTACCAACGCCAACAATGGAGGAGCAATTGATCCTCCAACCATAACCAACGAGCAAACCGGCGAACGCGTCGCGATCAGGCTCAACGAGCAGGAGTGGGCTCGCTGCCGCGAGGCCTTACGAGGCCCCCCCCTATCTTTCGGGTCTCCACAAGAACTGCTAATGGGATACCATTGGCTCCTGAAGGAGGAATTCAAGCGCCAAGTGCAAACAATCGCGCAACTCGAGGCGCGCAAAAAGGCGGCAGACGAGTCGAGCCTCCGACACGCTGGGCTCTCCTCCCACGGAGGATCCTCCTCAAAGGGCAACGAATACCTCGCAAACAAGAGATGATCTCGGATGGCCCATCTCACCGAGCAAGAGCGCATAGAAGCTGCAAAAGTCCTCGACTTTCAGCTCTATGACAGTCGATACACGGGGCAACGTGGTCCCCAAGACGCCACAGGCCGCAGTGACCGCAGCCACCATGTACCTCCTCAACAATCAGCCGCCAGCTGGAGATCCCCGAGCCGCTATGCACCAATCTACGATCGCAGGCTTGGGATTGGTCGAAGCCGCCCTCGACAAGGAGCCAACACCGGAGCCGAAAAAAGGCAAAGCGCTAGCAAACCGCTACTCCTTGCCCTCATCCAGTGACGACAGTCACGACCTGTCTCGACGCCGCCGCTCACGGCGACACGACCACGACTACGACGCGCGTGATGACATCACACAGCGCAAGATCGACAAATCAAGGGTGCGACGTGCTCGGTCGACTGACTCTTAAGAAGAAGATGTGGAGCTCTGCGGCGCCAGATGCTTCAGTAGGTCCATCAGGCAAAAGCGAATGCCCAAGGAGTTCAAACTCCCATCGGAGAACCCAAAGTTTGACGGCCTACAGGACACGAAGATCTGGCTGGAGGACCACATCTCCTCCGTCAGGCTCCATGGCGGCAGTGGAAGCACGGCCATGCAATGCCTACAGCTACAGCTGCAGGGCGCTGCCCGAGCATGGCTCAACAACCTCCCACGCTGATCCATTCGCAGTTGGGATGAGCTGGTTTATAGCTTCTTGCGCAACTTTAAGGGCACATACAAGCGGCCCGCATCAATCGAAGAGCTGAGATGCTGCCAGCAAAGGTCAGGTGAATCGCTGTGTTCCTACATCCAAAGGTGGTCCATCATCAAGAACTCCGCAGAGATCATCTCGGAGGATCGCGCGATTGACGCATTCAACGGTGGCATCTGCCGCATAGAGCTCAGGGAGGAGCTGGGCCGCTCAAAGCCAAAGACCATGGACCACCTGATGGAAATCACGAATCGGTGGGCCGATGGAGAAGATTCGGTGAAGAATCGCGTTCAATTCGACGAGGAGGCAGAATTCGAGCGCAGACGCGATCTCCGAGGCAAACGCCGCATGCGCATCTACGATGACCGCGACGACGTCAACATGGTCGCAGCCGGCTACGCCGACAGACGAGATGACAACCGCAACAGCGGATACCGCAGCGGTGGATACCGCGACTCCGGGAAGACCACGCAAGTGTGGCAACGCCGCGATCGTGATGAAGCACCCGCAACATCAATTGAAGACAAATTGTCTGAGCCATGTACGGTACACTTCTACATCGACAAGCATGATGGAAAGAAGAAGTCTAGCCACCTCCTCAAGGACTGCCGCGAGTTCCTCAAACTACATGAGGGATTATCTCGGATGAACCGCAACGCAGTCGAAAGAGGCTACAGAGCCGCTCCAGGCGCCGTGGCACATGGCGCTCTGCCACCGCCACCTGGAATGCTCAAATCAAAAAGTGTTGAACTAACGAAAGTTAGATAACAACCTGGGGCAGAAGCACAAAAAATTATAGATCAATCCGACATACAGAGATCTCTCAGGAATTTTTACGGTGAAGCACAAAAATCTGTTTCGGGACAGCAACTTTCCCAATCATTACTTCTCTCTCATTAGAGGTTACTCTTGGCACAAAAATCAAATAAAAAGGATAAGGAGAGGTTATTACAGAGGTAATAACTTCCAAGACTCATCTAAAACTCTTGGGTTATCTCCCAACAAGTACTTTTCTTTAACGCCTTTAAGTTAGGCATGAAAATTTGAGAAGATGCTCTCATAGGAAATATGAATTAAGTAAAAGAGAGCATCAAGAAGCAAATTCAAAACACATTTAAGTCTAACCCACTTCCTATGCATAGGAATATTGTATGCAAATAAATGCACAAAGAGCAAAGTGACAGACATAGGAAGATAAAACAAAAGTAACTTCAAAACTTTCAGCACATAGAGAGGTGTTTCATTACCATAAAAACTTCTACAACCATATTTTCCTCTCTCATAATAATTTTCAGTAGCCTCATGAATAAACTCAACAATATCACTATCACATAAGGCATGATTTTCATGATCTACAAGCACTAGAGCTTTATTATAAACATTTTCAAAAGAATCCTCGGGAACATAACATTCACCCTCCTTTGATAAGCATGGGGGACAATCAAATAATGTAAGGGATAAGAGTTACTCTCATTAGCAGGTAGGCATGGGTAGATCCATTCTTCCTCCTTTTGTCCATCACTCTCCTCCTCTTTTCATCTAATGAGCTTTCAGGTTCAGCAATTTCTTCTTCCATGGAGGTTCTAGCAGGCGGTGGTTCATCTGTTACCTTAGCAGTCATAATACTGTTCCCAAATAGGAAACTGAGTGAGCTATCCATAATGAAATAGTGATTGGAGCAGAGCTAGTCATAAAGGCAACTTAAGAAAGGAACTAATTTTTTTGTGTTTTTGAAATAAGGAAGCAAACAAGTAAAACTAATATTTTTTGTGTTTTTGAAGAACAAAACAAGCAAACAAGGCAAAAAGAAACTAAGCAAAACAAAAACAACAAAGTAAAGAGATTGGTTATGAGGGACTCCCCTTGTGAAGATGTCCTTGACTCCCCGGCAACGGCGCCAGAAAAATGCTTGATGGCTCAATGCACGACGCCTAGAATAATGTTGATGGCTCGTGGTTGATGTAGAGCTCGTTGGGAACCCCAAGAGGAAGGTATGATGAGCACAACAGCAAGTTTCCCTCAGTTATGAAACCAAGGTTTAATCGAACCAGTAGGAGCAAGGAAACACCTCAAAGGTGTTACTAGCTGAGCTTTGGCAGGGCGCACTACTGGTGCTAGTAGCAACGTGGAGACCTACACAACACAACCATAGAACTTTGCCCCCAACTTGCGATGAGGTTGTCAATCTCACCGTGTTTTGCGGAAAACAAAGGATTAAACATATCGAATGGAAAGAAGTAAAACTTTGCAGAAAGTAAACACAAAGCAAAAATAGTTTATAGATTGTATGTAAAAGACAAGGACCGGGATCCATAGTTCACTAGAGGTGGCTCTCCTTAGATAGATAACATGCTGGGTGAACAAATTACAGCGGGGCAATTGACAAACACCGAGAAAGCAATACATGCATATACTAATCATCTTGACTCCTCTGAGACTTGATTGGGCATTACAACATAATACATAGACCGCCATCCAACTGCATCTATGACTAATAATCCACCTTCAGGTTATCATCGGAACCCCCTCCAGTATTAAGTTGCAAGCAACAGATTATTGCTTTATGAACTGCGTGTAAAGTAAACAATACGATTGTTCTATGAACAAAGGATTGTTGTTTTCTCCCTAGTAGCAACAACACATCTAGTACCTTAGAGATTTTTGTCACTTCCCCAGATTACCAGAGGCATGAACCCACTATCGAGCATAAATACTAACTCTTGGAGTTGGTAGCATCTACTTGGCCAAGATAGCTACTAACAACGGAAAGCATGCAAGATCTCAAATAACAAAGACATGATAGAATCAATAATAAATCTGAAATAGCATCTCAATATCCATCGGATCCTCGCAAACACAACATGTATGAATTACAAATAGATGATCTTGATCATGAACGGAGCTCACAAGATCTAAACATGAAAGCACAAAGGAGGAGAAACCAACTATCTAGCTACTACATGGATCCGTAGTCCAAGGATGAACTACTCACGCATCACACGGAGGCTTGCATGCTGATGAAGAAGTCCTCTAGGGTGAATTCCCCTCTCCGGCAGGGTGCCGGGAAGAGCTTCAGATCCCTCCCGATCTAGGGACGGATATGACGGCGGCTACAGACTCTTTCGTGGATTTTTGATCGGGCACTTAGGGTTTTCATCCCGAGGGCAACTTATAGGCGGAAGGAGACGCCGAGGGGGTGCTAGGGCTGGCCTCACCACCCCTGGTGCGGGCCATGCTGGGCCGCGTAGCCAAGTGGTGTGGTGGCCCCCTGGTCCCTCTCTGTCTCGTATTCTGGCACTTGATCCCTTCCGGAAAAATAGGCACTTTGGCTTTTGTCCCGTCTAATTCCGAGAATATTCATTTTCCGACTTTCCTGGAACCAAAAACAGCAGAAAACAGGCAACTGGCACTGTGGCTCTTGTTAATAGGTTAGTCCAAGAAATCATATGAAAGGTACTCCAAAGTTGGAACAAAACACAAGAAAGTGGATAAAACCAAGGATGGAACATCAAAAATTATAGATACATTTGCAATGTATCAATCCCCTGGGCAAAATCAACCTTGACGTTATCTTTGGCACGCCAAAAAACTTTCGGCGCAAACGCATCGACTTTGAGGTCGTCGATTGGCCCTCACAGTACCACTGCATCCTCGGTCGTGTAGCGTTCGCAAGGTTCATGGCAGTGCCACACTATGCCTACCTGCAGATGAAAATGCCAGGTCCCAACGGCGTCATCACAATCAACGGAAGCTTCAAGAGGTCCGATAGTTGTGACAGGGAATTCAACAGAATTTCCTAGTCCTTCGGCATGCAGGAAGAACTCGTGAGACTAAAGGAGTCAACAGACAACAGTCTGCCTCCCCAAAGCCGGCCAAGCTCGCCTGATCTATCTTTTGACTCATCAGTGCATACAAAGAAAGTGCAAGTCCACCCATCAGATCCCGCCAAAACGGCCCTCATCACCAACAACTTGAGTCCCGCATAGGAACTCGCGCTCGTCAAATTCCTCCGTGAGCACTGGGAAATTTTCGCCTGGTGTCCTACGGACATGCCAGGAGTTCCTAGGGAATTCGCTGAGCACGCACTCAACGTCAACCCAGACGCAAGGCCGGTCAAGCAAACAATCCGGCGATTATTCTGAGCCACGGGCGAATGCAGTCAGAATGGAGATCAACAGACTCCTCGACGCCAAATTCATACGCGAGATCAAGGAAAGCACTTGGCTCGCCAACACGGTGCTGGTACCAAAAAAGGACACGGATATCCTGCAGATGTGCGTGGACTTCACCTCTCTGAATAAGCACTGCCCAAAGGATCACTTCTCGCCGCCGCGCATCGACCAGATCATCGACTCCACCACAGGATGCGAGCGCCTCTGCTTCCTCGACGCCTACTCAGGCTATAATCAGATTCGAATGAAGGAGGAAGATCAAGAGAAAACAGCGTTTACAACGCCCTTCGGTGTGTTCTGCTACAACACAATGCCCTTCAGGCTAAAGAATGCGGGAGTCACCTACCAACGGTGCATGCAGGCTTGCCTCAAGGAGCAACTTGGTCGCAACATTCAAGTCTATGTCGACGACATAGTAATCAAGACCAAGGAGGAAGCCTCCCTAATCGACGATTTACGCAAAACCTTCGCCAACCTCAACCACTACCGGATCAAGCTCAATCCAGACAAATGCGCCTTTGGCGTCCCATCTGGGCAACTACTCGGGTACCTCATCTCAGCGAGAGGAATCGAGGCAAACCCGAAGAAAATAAAAGCCATACTGGCCATGGAGAAGCCGAAAAACATAAGGGGCGTTCAGCAACTGGCTGGGCGAATCATGGCCCTAAGTCGATTCATCAGTCGAATGGGTGAAAAGGCACTGCCCTTCTACCAACTCCTCCGCAAAGCTGAAAAGTTCGAATGGACCAACGAAGCGCAGGAAGCATTCGAAGACCTCAAGCGCCTGCTATCCACCTCGCCAGTACTAGTGACCCCACGGGAAAGAGAACCACTGTTGCTATATATCTCCGCCACCAACCAGGTGGTCAGCACGGTGCTCGTCGTCGAGCGAGCCGAGGAAAACAAGGTCCATGGAGTATAACGCCCAGTATACTACCTCAGCGAGGTCCTCACGCCAACAAAACAGCGGTACCCGCACTACCAGAAGCTGGCGTACGGCGTCTTCATGACCGCCCGGAGACTGCGCCATTACTTCCAAGAACACCCAATCGTGGTGGTCAACGACGCCCCGCTAGGGCATATCCTCAACAACCCCGACGCCACGGGACGAGTTGCGCTTTGGGGAATAGAATTGTCTCCCCGAGACATTACATACAAAAAGCGCGACGCAATCAAGTCGCAAGTTCTTCCTGACTTCCTCGTGCACTAGATGGAGAACCAGCTAGCCAGATATGTCCTATCTCTGGACAATGCACTTCGATGGATCCAAGCGGAAGGACGGAGCAGGTGCAGGTGTCATACTGACATCACCTCAAGGGGACAAGCTGAAGTACATCCTGCGAATGCAGTTCACCGCCTCCAACAACGAAGCTAAATACGAGGCCCTGTTGCACGGGATGAGGATGGCAAAAGCCTGCGGTGCTAAGAGGCTCATTATTTACGGCGACTCCAAGTTGGTCTTCAACCAAACAATGCATGAGTGTGACGCACTGAACGACAACATGATCGCCTACCGCGACCTCTATGACACACTCGAAGGGGACTTCGACGGCTGCGAGCTGCGACACATAGGCCACGAAAGCAATGAAGAGGCGGACGCACTCGCCAACATAGGTTCTACCTGCGCCCCCATACCACCTGGGGTATTTCTCGAGCGCATCTGCGAACGCTCCATCAAGCCAAAGGCAGCACAGAAGAAAGCAAGCGTAACAACGGACTCGGGGGGCTACGCCACCCAATGAGCCAATAGCACTCGACGACCTGGAGATGGACACAGGACTCGAAGGACCAATGAGCGTCATGATGATCGAATCATCCTGGACTCAGCCGTACATCACGTACCTCCACAGCAAACGGCTACCGGACGACCTGACTGATGCACGACACATCGCGCAGCGATCCAAGGCATTCGCTGTTATCAATGGCGAATTATACAAGCGCAGCATCACAGGAGTACTCCAGCGATGCGTCTCCACGGCTGATGGAAGCGTTGTCCTCCTCGACATCCATGAGGGAACCTGCGGACACCATGCTGGCAGTCGCGCCCTCGTGGCCAAAGCTCTGCGAGCTGGGTTCTACTGGCCTATGGCCATGCGTGACGCCAAAGACATCATCCAGAAATGCAATGTGTGTCAACGATTCGCAGATAAGCCACACGCACCTGGCACAGAGCTCTGGCCAATCCCATTAGCCTGGCCCTTCGTGCAATGGGGACTCGACATGGTCGGCAAGCTGCCTAAGTCCTCACGAGGAGGTTATGTCTACCTCCTGGTGGCAGTCGACAAGTTCACCAAGTGGATAGAGGCCATGCCAGTGACCAACCAATTAGGGCACAGTGCGGTCAAGTTCTTCGAGTCCATCGTCTTCCGCTTCGGAGTACCACACAGCATCATCACAGACAATGGAGCAAACTTCACATCCAAGGAGTTCCAAGAATTCTGTGAGAATTTGGGAATCAACATCAGCTACACCTTGATAGCACATCCACAGACCAACGGTCAGGTTGAAAAGGTGAACAGGCTCGTCTGTGGCGGCATCAAGAAGCGACTCCTCTGGCCACTCGAACAAGCCACGGGTTGCTGGCCAGATGAACTGCAATCAGTACTCTGGAGCCTACGCACAACTCCAAACAGTGCTACGGGCTACACCCCGTTCTTTATGGTGCACAGGGCCGAAGCGGTGCTACCCGCCGAGGTATGGTACAAGGCGCCGCACGTGGTCGCTTACAGCGAACAGGAGTCAACCCTCGCACTCGAAGACTCCGTCGACCTCCTTGACGAGGCAAGGGAAATCGCCGCAGAAAGATCAACGATCTACCAGCAGAACCTGCGAAACTACCACAGTAGAAGGCTACGCCCCAGATCCTTCGTCGAAGGCGACCTGGTCCTACGACTGAAGCAGCAAGGACATCTCAAGCTCGAGTCCCCCTGGGAGGGACCATACGTGATTACAGAAGTAATCCCAGGTGGCGCATATCGCCTTCAAGATCTAGAGACAGGAGTCGCATACTCCAACCCCTGGAACGTCGTGCAGCTGTGACGCTTCTACCCTTAGTCATTTTTCCTTTTACATCACAAATAAGGCACTCAGCCAAGGCTACTTAGCCACGCATTGTACTTCGTACTGTCTCATGAGTAAATAAAGCTAAGTACCCCAAAACTCTGTGTTCTCCTTCATTTTTCATAACTTATCCACTCGGGGCTGCGCCACCCTATACGCATCTGTTCTACGAACTAAAAACGCGATATCCTGAGTAGCTGGCAAATCAATCGAAACCCTTGACACAACATCAACCCAGTTGCAACGCACCTGACAGGTTGACAAAGGGACTGAGATAAGTGCATGGCCAGGCTAATGAAAAGGAATCGCATAGTGCAACGCACTCACACGCTAACAAGCTCTTTATACATAATCGACAGTCAATTATACACAGCATACATACGAACTTTACAACATTGGTACATTTATGTGCAGGATACAAATTAAGCTACTGCTACAACAAAAGAACGTTGGTCTGCTCCTCGAAGAAATCAACGATCTCCTCTGCCAGGCGATCCACCGCCTGATAATGCGGCACCATATCTCAAGAAGAACCTGCTGGTGGCGCAGGTGCCCCAGCCGCAATGGCCGCAACATCTACGTCAGGCCTATGCAGTCGCACCAGCGATAGAGCGGCCTTGGCACCAGCCACCAACTGTTGCCTTACGCACTCGCGAACCGCAGCCAAGTCTTGGAACTTGGTAAGAAGGGCCATCAGGCTTGAGGGAGCAACATCTAGCGGAAACATTGTCCGGTAAATGTTCTTCAAGCATGACTGCGACTTCTTCAGAAAGTGCAGCACTCGCGACGCACAATCCTGCAGGGTCGCCAGCACAATCGCATGATCATGATCCACCCAGAAGTATCCACTCTTCTGAAGTTGCTCTTGGGTCAGATCATGCATACAAATGGCAATCATATCCTTCTCATCCTGCGGATGGCGCGCGCTGACAACTATTCAAAGCAACAGGGGAAGCATAAGAACAGCAAATCACTACAAGTGACTTCAAGGAAAAGATAAAGAGTAAGCAAACTAACACTTAAATTGGTCGCCAAGCTACATCATCTCTCCCAGCAGATACTGCTCTCGGGCGGCGGCTTTCTCCGCCTTTGACTTCCATACATCCGCGCTACCGCGGAGCACAGGCAATTCACGCTCCGACTGCTTCACGCGGTCACGCAGTCGTGAAAGCAGCGACAACTCATCCACCCTGGAACGTGATGGCGCCAAAGTATCATCAAGGGACGGCGAGTCCTGAGGTTCCCTCAAAGGATCACTTGATGTACCCTACCACAAGCCAAGCAAGAAGCAAATAAGAAGATCAAATCGACATACAGACAAAAGATTCGAGTGCATTCAAGATTGGCAAAAGTATCAGCAGATACACCCGCCAAAAGGCATGTTCTAGACCAAAAGGCATAAACTAATCAACTATTACAAAGCTACTGAGGAGCGATTTGCTTCTTCGACTTTGACGACTTCGGGGGCTTCATCGAATCCGTGGCAGTGTCAGATGCCACTGACTTTCCACCAGCCCCTGATGCCGTAGCCTTTGCCGCCTTCTTGGCTCGCTGCAGCTCCTCAGAGTACTTCGCAACCGTGTTAATCAGCTGCGGCCCATATTTGCCACAGGCGGTCGCGAAGGGAGCAAAGACTACCTGCTGGCCGTCCATGCTAACGGGCATCGCCTTCGAAACCGCTGCAGGATCAACCTCGACCCCGTGGGCCTGCACCATAGCGAGGGACATTGACGCGCCAGCCGCATGGTGCGAGTTCTTGAAACTTGCAGGAACACCCCCGGTGAGAGACTCCACCAGCTCGTTCATGTTCTCGATTAGCTCAACCTTGGGCATCAACTCCTTCCGGAGGCGACTAAGCACGCCCTTGGCCTTGGAGAGCATATGCTGAACGGCAGCGCTGCGGTCCTCGACTGCTGAAAGCGCACCCGCCAAGGCGTCGTCACGGCGAAGGGCCTGAGGGTCGAAGCTCAAATCACCAGCATCTGTACATAAACCCACACATGGACACAAACATAAGCACCAACGGCAAAGTATCCAACAAGAGCAAGATAATGATATTCAAACATAGTACCTGAGAGGGCCTTGGCAATCGAGAAAAGCTGTTATTCGAACAACTTCTCCCTGGCTGCGATGGAGGCACGCAGATCCTCTTCGCGCCTCTGTGCCTCATCACGCGCCACGATTGCCTCATCGCGGCCCTTCACAGCCGCGGCGAGTGTCTTCTCCATGGTGGCGACGTCGTGCAAAAGAGCATTATGCTCAGCTACAAAACAAAAGGGGATTGACTATCAGTCGACTACATAAAAATGACGCAGAAAAGGGAGAAGTAACGGGCACTTACTTTCTACCACGCGATGGCGCGTCTCCAGCATCGCATGCTGGCGGCCCATCGCAAGCACTTGCTCCGCCAAGTGAGCAGCCTCCTTCACAAGGAGCTACGGCAAAAGGAAAACAACAAAGGATCAGCAGAAGCCATAAAATAGCATCGACTGCAACTTCGAAAAGAAGAAATCCCACACTCACATGATCCTCCAATGACTCCGAAGTCGATTGGTGTGCAGTCATCCGGGCAACCATTCGATGCTCTCCTTCATGCAAAGAACTGGAAGAGTTGTGCCCGGAGTGGGCCGCCAATGGAGGAGAAGGGCACGCTCGACCTCTTTCTTGGCCCTTAAGGTTGCGACTCCTGATTCTTTCAAAAATTGGACATCGCCAGAAGATGACGACGCCTCTTGACTACAAGACAAAACTAACATCAAGGACAAGGAAAAAGCCAGTGAAGAATCAAAAAGGACAAAATCGAATGCTTACCAATCAAACTTATCAAAGTCAAAGGTTGGTTCCCCCGACTCTAACAAGTACTCCTTTGGCAGTCGCATCTTCTTGCGAGAAGATGGCGCCACGGCGCTCACAGGAATGGCAGGGATCGGCGACTCCGCACCAATGCCGGCACCTTCCGGAGTCGAAGGAGACGACGCATCGGAATCCTCGCTACGCGAACGCTTGCGAGTATCTGGGCTACCCGACTCGGGGGCTTCCTCCTCCACATCAGATAGGACGGTCGACTCTGACTCATCCTCTTCCAAAGCGTCGCGAGGGATAACCCCCTCAGGAAGAGGGGGCATACAGGGTGACACCACCCAATCCTGCATACAGACCACAATTCAGCACAAAGCAAAGAAACAGCAAAGAAGCAATCAACAAACTAAGCTACTGCGTAGCACAACTGTACCTCAGGAGGAGGATCAGAAGCATCGAACGGAGGAACGCCCGGTTCACTGGGGAGCACATCCTTGACGGTGTACTTGGTCACCAGCCGAACCCTTTTATCTACCTCACTCGCGGACATGCCATCGGCAGACACGCGAGTGACATAGTCAGCGCCAGCCCACTTGAACATGGGATGGACTCTGGCCTGCAGGGGCTGGACGCGACGGCGTAGCCACATGCGAATGAGGGCGCAACCTCCTTCCTCTTTGCCTATGCGACTCTCGAGGTTGCAGACGTGCTCGTATAGCACATCTGTTTCCGCGGACTCACCAGGCATAACGACATTCTTCTAGGAGCGCCTCCTCTTGCATGGCGTCGAGGGATCAAAGGGCGTGAGTCCGAAGTGGTCTCTGTCGGCCTTCTGGTCGCGAATGTAAAACCACTTGTCCCTCCACCCTAGGACGAACGCCATGAGTTTGATGTCGAAGTACGTGGCGGAGGACTCGACGTGGATTCCGCAGCCGCCTACATCGTAGACTACGGAACCAGATGCTGATTGGCGTTTCAATTTGAAGAGGCGTTTGAAGAGACCGAAATGCGGCTCGATCCCGAGCCAGCACTCGCAGAGGGTGATGTAGCAAGCTACGTGGAGGGTGGAATTGGGGGACAACTGATGGAGCTGGAGCCCGTAAAAACAAAGAAGTCCCCTGAAGAAAGGATGCAGGGGCAAAGAGAGGCCGCGAATGATGAACGCTAGGAACATCACTCGAAAACCGGCAGGAGGAGAGGGAGTTACCTCGCCGCTGGGGACGCGTGCGTCAGCGACTGCGGCGGCAACACTCCGTCTTGGCGAAGAAGACGAAGATCATAGGACTTGATGACGGATGGACGCCACGCGCCATTCGTGACGCGGGTGTCCGTGCCCTTCTTCTTCCCGCCGGCGGCAGTGCTGGTGCCCGCAGCGGTGGAGCCGCCCTTCTTCTTTGTCGCAGCAGCGGTAGCTGCGGAATCGGCCGCAGCACCTCCTTTCTTCTTCCCTATTGCACGGAGGCGATGCGAGCGGAGAAAGTAGCTGGGAAACGTGCGGAGTTGGTCCAGCGCCACGGAAGGAAAAGAGCGCAGAGAAAGCAGAGGAGCAGCGGCAATGGCGATGAAGGCAAAGGATGAATGAAAGCAGATGAGAAAATTACCGTCGCAGCGTCACTACTTAACCCCTGGAAAATGCAATCTAACGGCTCGAAAAAACCCTACTGGATACGTGGCGTTCATCGTGCTTGACACGTGGAGGAGCAGAAACGTGAACCGTCCCCCCACTATTCCCATTACGAGCGGAAATCGAGGAGGCACGGTTAAAATAAAGATTACGCACGCCCAGTCAAATTAGAGTCAGGCAGTGGGACCCACCACTCGTCACGTCCTGTCAAACTCGCTCATGCGGGCAACTGAGGTCATGAAATCGTCAGCACTGACGTCATCAACAACTACACAGCAGAAGACTTCGATTACTTTAGTCCTTGCTCGAGTCTTCGACTCCACCAAGCACTCGGGGGCTACTCCCATAGGGAGCGCTGGTCGCGCACCCTACGATTTTTTCTTCTTCTTTTACAGGAACATGAACAATCAAAGCAAAACCCAATCACTCAAAGCACGGTTCGACTATGGACATGGGTTACTCCCATAGGGAGCGCCGGAAGCAAATTCGACTGAAATAAGCAAATAAAGACGACAGCAGTCGCAAAAGTTCTTTAGTCCCTGCCCGAGTCTTTGACTCAACCAGGCACTCGGGGGCTACTCCCATAGGGAGCGCTGGTCGTGCACCCTATGATTATTTGTACAAAAGTACTATGTGTTGATAACGTCCACACTCGAAGTTTATGGCGACACTGCCTTATAATTTTTCCTACAAAGAGACTGCGTCTCCTGGGTCACCCGAATCATCTCCGCGATGATAAAATTTGGATGACGCGCTTGCAGCGTGAAGGTAAGACCTGAATAAGGCCTGGCAATGCATTAAGCTGAGAACTACCAGAAATATATCCGTGCCTGCAGGTACGATGAATATGCCTTGACGGACGCGTCAAGTGCTCACACCCATATACTGGAATTCGACTCATGTAAGACCTCCGCGGCTTGAGTCAAATTACACCAGCACTTTTCCGAATTCGAGTCCGGGGACTCGAGTTCAAGTAGATGGCGTTGTTTTACCCTAAGGTAGTTAACTGATACCGATGCATCGGTTAAAATCAGGCACGCACATCAACAATCCCTATGACATAAACAGAGCAGTCGAAAAATGTACTCAGTCATGCACTCGACGGACTTCATAAAGTCTCCAGTCGAATCTGCGATTCCACTGGACACTCGGGGGTTACTGACATGGGTATACCCTACAGGTACTCGATCTTGGTATATACAGCCTGAATACATAGAAGCCCACGGTGTCGCCAAGGCCCAAATGAAGAACTCGAGTAACCTGCGGACTCTCGATTGCTTAAAGAACAAGAAGAAACTAGAGATAGAAAGTTTAAAGGGGAAAACCCTAACTTGTAACCGACTCAACCTGCTACCTGATACCTAGCCTATCTATATAAAGGCTAAGAGGGGGTGGCGAGGAGGACACACGCAACCCTAGTTTCCACAACCCTCGCCAGATTGCATCTGCGCGCCATTGTAATCCTCGATTCCCTTGATAATTCCACGAGCAGACAAGCAGGAGTAGGGACCTCTACGAGGCCTGAACCTGGGTAAATCTTCGAGTCCCCTGTGTGCTTGTTTGCTAGCCGATAGATGTCTCCAGCGCTCCCTCCTTATCCAAAACCCAAGTCCATAACAATGGGCATTGATGAGTTAAACCCTCGTCAATGCCATATCAACTACTGCAGAGAGACAGACACCCCCCTAAGCCACTTTGATTTGTGAACCAGTCTCGTGAATCACCACGTGAGGTTGGTTGGGGGCCGCTTCATCAAACAGTGTTGTGATATGAACAATAACATTAAAGAGGGTAGCAACTAGAGAATCAATGCCCACATATTGCTATGTGTTCTATCAGTACGACATGTCTACCCATAGACCCGCTCTAATACCACTGTAGGGTTCCGTAGCAGAAAACAAAAAAATTCTATCTACACAAACACTAATACCAGGATCTATACTATGTAGACATAAGTAATGGAGAAGGAATACAGTATTCATACCTTTGAAGACAGAGGCACGCCTTACGCAGGAAGGCGTATATTGATGAAGACGAGCAGCACCCCTAATGAGGTGCCTCCGAAGTTCGTCACACGTCCGGTGTAGGGGACGTCAACCGGACTCTGATCCAGCCGAGCAGCAAAAGAAGTAGATGCCGGATCACTGATCACACGACGGTAGTGTGAAGGTGGAGAACTCACCCACGAGGTCCTCCCCAATATTATGCAGAAGTCCTCAGTGGATGAGAGAGAGAGAATGAGAGGGAATGGGGTGATTCCAAAGGGGGATGGGAGACCCCTATATATAGTGGGAGGGGAGGCGCACCACCTAGGGGCCAGGCAGTGTGGGACTAATCCCCACACCCGCCGGCCACCTAGGGGCAGCCGCCAGCCCTAGGTGGGCCCCATTGGGGAGGCCCACCAAGCCCAGGCCGGTTGGCCCCCACTCCCTAGGCGCCTTGTCCTATTGGGCCTCCCTACGGGTGAGGCCCGTTAGCATTAAGGAGCCTTTAAAAATAAAATAAAATATATATTTAATATTAATTCTCCAATTAACATTCAAATACACATATTATATTATTCCTTCACTCCGGAACACCTTCCGGACCCCTTCTGATCTCCATCGGATGTTACCCGAAACTATTCCGGTTTTTCTCTCTCTCTTTCTCTTACGATACCTCATCTACCCTAAGCGTCCATACCCTTAAGCGTGACATCCTTCGGTTCGGAAACACTTCGGACATGATAGAGACCACTCTCACATCAATGATCAACAGAGGGACTTGGATGGCCATGTGACCCCCGTGCGTTTCACGAATACAATCGCTCGAACCGTGAGATAGTCGTTCCCCGTTCCCTTTGTCATTCGATACCTAATTCATTCGAGGCTTGATCTTCGGTATCTCCATACCTTAGTTCGATCTCATTACCGATGAACTTGTTTTCTCGTTCTCATGTCGTTGCATTCTGTGACCTAGTCACATGCTTGCAAGCTTCATCAATGCAACGTCACCGAGATGGCCACATGTATCTGCCCGTTACATGGACTAGACAAATCTTGGTCTGGATATGTACTCTCTACGCACCCCTTCGGTAAACCTGAGTGGCACCTTTTTGATCACCATGTTACAAGATGATTCTTGATAACCATATAAGCTTCTTTCGGAATGGTGATTTGCATTACCTCACAGTCAAAGGATCAGGTTGCGAGGTTCTCTATGTTTTATCATCAATGGTGAACTTTGTAACTAGATCTCATTAAGATATACCGATCGAATGTTTGTCTATCATGTTATTCAACTAATAACATGATCTCATTGTCAGTTGGCATAAATGCCCATGATCTTGAAACACAGACCATCCTCATGACCAATGAACTAGTTCACTAGAGGTAACTAGAGACACGGTTTGTTTACATACCACACGTGTATTGACGTTTCGTATTAACACAGTTATAGCACAGTATGAAACGTATTATGAACATGTAGGAGATATATCAAATAATACACTTTATTATTTGCCTCTAGGGCATAACTCCTTCAGTACATGCCCTGGTATGCAAATGGACAGTTCTTCCATGCCTAGTGCATACAATCGATGCTTCCAAGCATCCCAGGGAACCCTCTGTCTGCATTCTGTGCTAGCAGACGAGCAGTGTCGCCTTCATTGGGTGTGTGCAGATATGTGTCGCCAAACACCGTCACAATTTCCCTGCAAAACCTCTATATGCAATCAATGGCCGTGGATTCGGCCATGCGCATGTAGTCGTCATGTGTGTCTCCAGACATTCCATATGCTAGCATCCGAAGGGCAACTATCCATTTCTAGATAGTGGAGAAGCCAAGCGTACCGACGGCGTCCCTCTTCAGCTTGAAGTAGTCATCGAACTCCCTCAGCTTCTCGACGATCTTGAGGAAGAGCTTCCTACTCATCCTGAAACGGCGGCGGAATGTGACATCGCCATGCACTGGATCATCGGCGAAGTAGTCTGTATACAACATGCAGTACCCTTCCATCCTTTGCCTCGGCTTGCTCTTGCGGCGTCCAGACGCCGAGCCGCCACGGACGGGCTTGTCCTCCTCGATGATCATGGACATGAGGGCGAGGAGGATAGACAAGTACTCGTCGTCCCCGGTCACACTGCATTGATCGCAGTGACCTCCTCATCCATCAGAGCGGCCATGACCTCCTCGTCGTCCGAGTCCATCGCCTTGGCAAATGGTCGAACACCTTGTGTGTGGGGAGGAAGTCGGGTGGGAGCAGAGGTTCGCCGGACGACGGTTGGACGCAAGGACGGCGGAGGAAGAGGCGGCGTGGGTTTATTTAGCGGTGGGGAGTGCTACCGAAGTCAGGTTCCCGACGGCGAGGTAGGGGTGGTCGCGGTGGCCGCCAGGGGGTCAGGGGGTCGAAAGGGTATAGGACAGGATTTCAGGCCGTTTGTCACCGACGAGGCTGGCCCGCAACGTTTTCTCGACGCGCTGGCACGCCCGCTTGCCTCCCTGTACATTGGGTTTCGCCTTGGGCCGCTGGCTAAATAATTGAGCCGCGCCAGCGGAAATTCTGAAATGAGGGCCGCGGGCTAGGCGCGTTTTTTGGCGCCGGCAGTCTTCATAGGCCTTTGGGGGGCTTTGAGAACCCCGAGTGGAGATGCTCTAAATAAAACTGTGTTGGCTACGGTACACCTACAGCCTGTACTACGGGTTTCTCCAGATCACCGACGCATTTCACACCCGGCATATGTCTAGATCGGGCTGTTTGGCTCAGCCGCAGACGTATAAACATGCCATTTTAGTCTTTGTCAGTTTGGAACAGGATGCCCTTAGGTGCGCGACTCATTTTTCTTTTAAAATACAAACATTAAAAAACAAAGTAAAACTTATATCTATATACCTAATAATAAAGTACAAAATGTTTCTTACGGGTTCCGCTTTTTCGGACGATTTTGCCCATGTAAATTCAAAGATAATTAGCCACCTGTGCCACCCCAAAGTCTAACATGTCGGTTCTCTTCTATTGGCAGTTTTTTTTAGAGACATCCGACGGTTGTTTGTCATCGTTCCCATCGCTCCTAATCCCTCGCGCACGCCGCCACCGCCCCGCGACTCTGGCCGTAGCCCACCATCACCCCACGCCCTAAGACTCCTCTTCCCCGAGCCCCATGGTTATGGGATCGCCATCCCTCTTCCCCGAGATCGCCGTCCTGGATCGAGCGGACCAACCCCACGCGGGGTGGCGCTGAGCAGTCTCACGATCAGACAGGAACCCACGCAACGGTGCTGAGCAGGCGGTCCAGACCGAGGTCCTCCCTGGATCTGAAAAAAATCCCCATGGTGGTGCTTCTGGACTTTGCCGACGGCGAAGTGATGTCGGGGTCGCGTGCCAGACAAGAGGATGGACTGCCGGGATGGAAGCTGGCTGTGGTATTTTGTCCAGACTTAAGCATTAGGCATGTCATAGCCGTTAATTTGCTTCGTCGTTGGCATGCAGATAAACGAAATCTTCTTGTTTTGGAGGTAAACAAGTGTCCAATCTGTGTGTCGATAATTACTTCATCTGCAGCAAGGAGTTGGTGCTGAGTTGGCTCTTAAGCCTTTCTCGCCTGTGGCAATCCAAGTTCTTGAGTGTTCTTTCATTTCTGAAATAAAGTATATATTAAAACGTTGAAAGCTTATGTTCTATTATTTCCTACTAGCAAAGCAGAATATGTAGAATAAAAATTCAGGCATTTTCTTGTTGACAGGGCAGGGAAAATTAATTCATTACTGGCAGTTCTCAAACTGAAGTTTGTTCTGGTATGATGTTACTTATTTTCTTGCATCCATCCGGTGGAGCAACTTTTCTCCAAGCCATTTTGCAGTTTACTGAAGAAATGAGGTCGTGGTGCCCACCGACTCCATGGTCGTTCATGTATTATTCCAAGGATTAGAGCATTGAGGTCCCCAATACATGAGAAGAATTTGAGGTGCAACTTGCACCTAATGTCGCCCTTGGGTTGCACCCTAGCAGCTGGACGGGACCATCGCCATCGCGAGGCAGAGAATGAAGCTCCATCTCAACTGTTGGGAAACCGGGCCGGTAGAGGCCCATTCGGTGTGGCCTCTACCAGGCTAGGGTTGGCCCATGTGGGTATCGTATCCCCCTTTTGCCTATAAATAGAGGAACAACCTTTGTACGTGAGTTACCGAGAGAGTTATCAATAAAAGTTCCCTGTTTCATCTACTTTGTACTGTGTGTGCCTTCTCCTAGTCTTCTCCTCCGGCGTGGAACAGCCCCGGGACCGGTCAGTCGGCAGGGGGTGTTTCAACACGTTATCAGCACGAGTCTCTCCGTCGAGCCTCCGTCAAGCCATCGTCGAGCCTGCATCACGCAGGCTTTCGTTGAAGGTAACACAAATTTGACCGCAAAAATGGATTCGTCTCGAGTTTTCCTTTCAAGATTTGCGTTCAGTTTTTAGATCAGATCCCATCTTAGATGCGGATTTTTCTTTCCGGGAGTCGAGCTGACCTGCTGTCGCCGACCAATGTCGATCTAATCACTCCCAGATTAGAAACTTGTTGACTGTACCGTCGATGCGTGCACCAGCTGTGCCGTTCTGAATTTTTTTTAGCAGATCGGGCTGATATTGACTGTTTTTAATCAAATCGATCTAGTTTTTTTATGAACTGTACTTACGCGTTGCATACAAGAGGCCATGGCTACTGAGCTCCTCGCGCCGCGCCGGCCGTCGCTCCCGTAGGCCCTGCTGGCCGCCGCCGAACGCGACGCCGCGCTGCCGACCGAGAAAGCCCCGCTGGCCGCCCACGCCCGCACGCGCTGTCTGCCGTGCCGCTGGCCGCCCGCGTGCGCCGCCCGCCGTGGCCCAGCCCACCACGCTGCTGGACGCGCAGCCGACCGCGCCGTGCCGAGCTCGCTGGCCGGCCCCGCCGCCGCGCCGCCGCGCCGCTGCGCCGCTCGCCTAGGCCCCGCTGGCCGACGTGCTCCTCCACGCGGCCGCCCATGGCCCTGCTGGCCACGCTCACGTATGAAGGGCGCGACCAGACCATCGTGCACGCGCCGTATGTCTGCTGGCCGCCGTGCCGCATGTCCATGTACGCCGTCGCGAGCCGCCGGCCGCGCCGCTGGTCGTGTTGCCGTCGCGCATGGCTGCGCGCACGCGTTTGGCGTTGCCGCCGTCGAGCTGGCGCAGCGCTCGTCTGCACGCACACCACAGCTCCGCCCGCGCGCAACCCTTCGGCGTCGCCCTGCTGGCCGCCCGTCTCGCGTACAGCCCGCACACTGCTGCTAGCCTTGTATGCAATGCGAGCTGCTGGCTTTGCATGTGCTGCGCACATTGCACGCTCATACCAGGAACATGTGCTGCGCGCTGTGCTATGCTGCTGTGCTGTTGCTAGCTTCTTGCATGCGCTGCTGCCGCCCGTCTCGCAGCCCGCTGCTGCTGGCCGCCCCGCCACCACACCTCTGCCGCCGGCGCGGCCAGATGCCGCCGCCACCCCACTAGGGAGCTAGGGAAAACCTAGCTCTGTTCCCCCGCACGGGCAGGGACGTGGTGGGATGGGCCGGCCCATGCGGAGCCTGAGTGGATGGACTGTTTTCGGTCCATACGGAGTAAATTAAATTAAAAAAAAAAACAGGAACGTATGTACAGACATAAAAAAAAAATTGTCATGAGAATTTTTTTTCCCGAACCGTTATTTATGCTTAGTACGTGTCCATTATATCCGATTTTATACAAGCTTTTGAACTATGTTTTACTATAGTCATTAATTAACGCATGTTTTTAATACTTTGTATCTCATAGATAGCTTGTACCGTTTTTACATTAAATTTTGGAACGCCGTCATATTTGAATTCTTGTATCGATTATCGCATTTATGCAACCGATTACCTGCTGTAATCTTACACACTTTGCATAAATTGCAGATGACCGGAATCGTCAGCCGCGAGTTCCCGGAGTTGACCCAGGATGGGCTTAACTACCTGACTTGGGCCTCGGACGTTGAGATCGTCCTCGAGGGCCGATGCATCAATGATGCGTTGATTGAGGGGACCCCGACGGCCCCCAGCAAAACCATCCCGGCGGATAACGCCAAAGCCCTGCACTTCCTCCGCCATCACATGTGTGAGACTCTCAAGAATGAGTACATGGCAGAACGGAGTGCTTCTGCCCTTTGGACCGCCCTCAACAAACGGTTCTCTAGGCTGAAGTACACCATTCAGCCACAGGCGGAGGCAGATTGGATACGTCTGAGGTTTGCGGACTTCAAGACGGTGGGAGAGTACAACTCCAGGTTGCACCGGATTTGTACTATTCTTCAGCTGTGTGGGACCAGTACCACCGATCAGCAGAAGATAGACAAAACCCTCTCCACATTCCATCCGGACAACATCCAGTCCTCGCGAAACTTTCGCCAGGAAGGATTCACGGAATATGCAGCGCTTATTGATGCTCTCCAGGTGGCCGAGGCGCAGGATAATGTTCTGAAAAAGAACTTCTCCGCGCAACCCTTCACAGGGGGCCCAAGTCATGAGGCCAATGCTGGTGCCTACAAGGTGCGCAAGCCCATCCACAAGAAGAGAGGCAAGAAGGGCAAGAAGGGACCCAACTCCTCCAACCCGGCCAAGCAACGCAAGGCGGGCAAGGGGGAGGCGAGGCCCCAGGACTGCTTTCGCTGTGGCTCCAAGACTCACTTCTCCAGGCAGTGTTTGGCCCCTAAACACGTCGTAGACGCGTTCAAAGCCAACAAGAAGGCGCGCGAGGCGCATCTTTTCCAGGTTGAGGCACCACTGGCGTCCGGAGCGGCGCCTGTGCAGAACGTCACGCACATAGTGGCGCAGGACGTAGCACAAGTGGCAGCACCCTCGGCGGTCCCCACGGACGCCGCTGTGCCCATGGAGGTTGAGCACGTTGTGCCCCCGCCACCTCAGCCAGGCCCCTTGTCCATGATGATGGCCAGCACAGAGCCCCCCACTGACCTTGAGATACTGGCTGAGCTTGGTGATTTCCTCGCAGAATCCACCTGAGCTCCATTTTGTTGTGATGATTCCTTTTCCGCAATAATCAGATACAATTACTCGATACGGTTGTAAGCTCTATGAGAGCATAACATTTATTTGTTTTCTGGCGATTGGATGACATTTATTCATTTATTCCATTATTTGATTATGTGATGTACTGAAATGCTTCTGTGTTTTACTTACTTGATGTAGCATCTTCCTCGCTCCATTATATTAATTAGGCACTATATTTTAGAACGCGTGTGGCGCCCAAATGGAGGAAACGTGCCTTGCTGATAGAGGCACCACCAATACCATCTTGAGAGAAACAAAGTATTTTGAGTCAATTACCAAAAACCCTGGTAACATAATGACGATCGCCGGCTGCGGTCCGAATGTAGTTGGCTCCGGAAGAGCAACTATCATACTCCCAAACGGAACAACTCTGATCATTGAAGAGGCATTGTTGTATCCGGAGTCGACTCGTACTCTCTTAAGTTTTAGAGACATCCGCGCAAATGGTTTCCATGTCGAAACCGATGATGATGAGAATGGAAAGGAGTTCCTACTCATTACCAAGCACGACGAAAATGGTAAACATGTTGTCGAAAGACTCCCTTCATTAGCTACTGGGCTGTACTACACTAAGATAGTAGCACCACCTATTTACACTACCCTTAAGACTGTCTTTAGAAGCTCCGAACTATTCTGCCTTTGGCATGATAGGTTAGGCCACCCCGGTCTTAGGATGATGAGAAATATAATTAACAACTCGAACGGTCATAATGTTAATGTGAAAAATTTCCCGAATCCCGATGATTTCGTGTGCTCCGCATGCGCTACGGGGAAATTGATCATTAAACCGTCCCCCCTAAAGGTGAAGGATGAACTCCCCGCGTTCTTGGAACGCATTCAAGGGGATATATGTGGTCCAATTCAGCCCCTCTCAGGGCCGTTTCGGTACTTCATGGTGCTCATCGATGCTTCCTCTAAATGGTCCAATGTTTGCCTGCTGTCAACACGGAACCATGCTTTTGCAAAGTTGATCTCCCAGATCATACAAATAAGGAATAAATTCCCTGATTATCGTTTAAAGTCTATTCGAATGGACAATGCCGGAG
The DNA here is from genome assembly GCA_916181665.1 of Avena sativa. NCBI lineage: Eukaryota > Viridiplantae > Streptophyta > Magnoliopsida > Poales > Poaceae > Avena > Avena sativa. The sequence continues at coordinate 446,851,418 of OV702295.1, read as the reverse complement.
AATTTACTTCAAAGGCATTCGATGATTATTGCATGACAACTGGAATCAAACTTGAGCACTCCGTACCGCATGTCCACACTCAAAATGGACTCGCGGAGGCATTGATTAAAAGGATTAAATTCATTGCCAGACCACTCCTTCAGGGTTGTAATTTACCAACTATATGTTGGGGACACACGGTGTTACACGCCGCTAATCTCATCAACTTTCGACCATCGGCCTACAACATACACTCTCCCATCCAACTTGCGCAAGGGTCGGCACCGAAAATTTCCCACCTACGTAGGTTCGGCTGCCAGGTATATGTACCTATACCACCACCCCAGCGATCAGCAATGGGACCGCTCCGTAAGTCGGGGATATACGTTGGTTATGAGACTGTGTCCATAATCAGGTTCTTGGACCCCTTGACAGGTGACTGTCACACGGCCCGTTTTGCTGACTGCATTTTTGACGAGGATCTTTTCCCGACTTTGGGGGGAGGTAATCAACCCCTGGATGACAAAAGTCGAGAAATCACGTGGAAAGCCACGGGGATCCACGCTCATGACCCGCGCACTGTTGAGACTAATAGAGAAGTCCAAAAGATACTAGATTTGCACTCCCTAGCGAATCAACTGCCTGATCATTTTAGTGATTTAAAGACTGTAACAAAGTCGCATGTGCATGCACGCAATGCACCGGAAAGGGTTGAAATACCAAAGAAAAATGACGGTATACCCGCTCTTGCTCCAAGGCCTAAGAGGACGCAGATTCCAGTTTCTCAAATCCCAAGTACCCGGGGACGCCCGAAGAAAAAGGATAAGAGAGATTTATTACAGACTACCCCTGTTGAGGGGAGCCAGTTGAGACCTGGCACGAGTACGGATATTTCAGTGCACGAAATTCCGGACTTGAACTTTCCTATATCGGAAATACCCAGCGAAGTTGTGTGCGCACACATCGGAGCGGGAAAGCTAAAGGACCTAGCTCCTGGATTGGGAAATCCGGTGGAGCAAGAGGATGTGCCTGATGCACTCCATGACGAAATGGCCATTAACTATGTTAATTCGGGCGAGTCATACAACCGAGCCATGGAAAATGTCGACGTTAATTTTGCCAAGAAAATTGCCTCAATCATAGATCTTGACCCTGAGCCTAACACGCTCGCTGATTGCAAGAAAAGGTCGGATTGAAAAGATTGGCAGAAGGCAATTACTGCTGAATTATTATCGTTAAACAAAAGAGAGGTATTTGGACCTGTTTATCTAACTCCTCCCCACATTCGCCCCGTTGGCCATAAATGGGTTTTTGTTCGAAAGAGAAACGAGAATAATGAAGTAGTAAGGTACAAAGCAAGGCTCGTTGCTCAAGGTTTCACTCAGCGACCAGGTGTCGACTTTGAGGAAACTTACTCCCCAGTCATGGATGGAATTACCTTTAGATACTTGATCTCAATGGCAGTAAACATGGACTTAAAAATGAAACTAATGGATGTTGTCACCGCTTACCTATATGGTAACTTGGATTCGGACATATACATGAAAGTACCAGAAGGTATCCCTGTCCCGAACCAGAATAGAGCAAACAGGAGCTTATACAGTGTTCAGCTTAAGAAGTCATTGTATGGACTAAAACAGTCAGGTAGGATGTGGTATAATCGTTTAAGCGATTTCCTTCATGAGAAGGGCTACGCGAGCAATGAAGATTGCCCATGTGTTTTTATACGGAGATCCCAGGATGGTTTCTGTATTATCTCGGTGTACGTGGACGATTTGAATATAATCGGTACACCTGACGATATTGAGGAAGCGAGTTCCTACCTGATGTCGGAATTCGAGATGAAAGACTTAGGCAAAACCAAGTTCTGCCTCGGTCTGCAACTTGAGCATTCCCCTGCTGGGATTCTAGTTCATCAGTCGGCCTACACCCAGAAGGTGTTGGAACGATTTGGGTTTGAAAAGGCATATCCTTCTAAGACCCCGATGGTCAGAAGATCTTTGCAACAAGACAAGGACCCGTTCAGGCCTAAAGAAGAGGGGGAGGAAATTCTGGGACCGGAATTCCCCTACTTAAGTGCAGTTGGCGCACTTATGTACCTCGCAAATTGTACACGGTCGGATATTGCATTCGCCGTCAATTTGCTTGCAAGATACAGTTCTGAGCCTACCAAGAGGCATTGGAAAGGCGTTAAAGACATCTTTAGGTACATACAAGGGACAAAGGACCTTGGCTTGTTTTACCAAAAGAACCAAGACCTATCTGTTGTAGGCTATGCAGATGCTGGGTACCTTTCGGACCCGCATACATCCAAGTCGCAGACTGGATATGTTTTCCTTTGTGGTGGAACAGCTATTTCCTGGAAATCGTCTAAGCAAACTCTTGTGTCGACTTCGACGAACCACTCGGAAATCATAGCATTATATGAAGCATCACGAGAATGTGTATGGCTTCGACGAGTAGTCAGTCACATCCAGATGTCATGTGGACTGAACACCGTACAAACCCCAACAATTATCTATGAAGATAATGCCGCTTGTGTTGCACAAGTCCAGACGGGTTACGTGAAGAGCAATCTCACAAAGCATATAAACCCCAAGTTCTTCTATGCACATGAGTTGCAAAAGATGAACGAAGTGAAAGTCTTGCATACTAAGTCGTGTGAAAATCTCGCTGATTTGTTCACTAAATCATTGCCAGCGTCTTCTTTCAAGAGATGTGTTCGAGGGATCGGCATGATGAGACTTAGGGAGATGCAAGGTTCAGGGGGAGAATCTTCACAAACTCATCGCTGAAATCTTGATCCCGATGATTGAGTACTTAACTTTATAGTTAAGTGAATTGTACTCTTTTTCCCTTAGTGAGTTTTTATGAAGTTTCTCACATGAGGTTTTTAATGAGGCAATTCGTGCAACATAGCAAGAAGTATACCGTGTGCATTTCTCCATATTTTTCCCACTGGGTTTTTCGGAGTTTTAAGCCATGGTTATACAGATAAGATACCCAGGGGGAGTGTTGGGAAACCGGGCCGGTAGAGGCCCATTCGGTGTGGCCTCTACCAGGCTAGGGTTGGCCCATGTGGGTATCGTATCCCCCTTTTGCCTATAAATAGAGGAACAACCTTTGTACGTGAGTTACCGAGAGAGTTATCAATAAAAGTTCCCTGTTTCATCTACTTTGTACTGTGTGTGCCTTCTCCTAGTCTTCTCCTCCGGCGTGGAACAGCCCCGGGACCGGTCAGTCGGCAGGGGGTGTTTCAACATCAACAACGAATAAGTATATGCTGGTTGCTCCGAAGGATCATGATCAATCGAAGCGGTAGTTGCTGCACTAGGAGCTGTCGACTTGGGCACTGAGGAGTTTGGCGGCACTGAGGAGTTTGGCAGCACAAAGCATCAGATGCACCCATGCGTTGCAACAAGCAATCGTGCAACTAGCTACGTAGCAGACCCGTTTGCAATTGCTCAAGCTTAGCAAGAAAAAATGTTCGTCTTCAGTAGCATCATCAGACATTCAGATCTGAACTTGTTATTTTTCCATGCAGATTTTCCGACTAGCTGGAGTTAATAGCATAAAACCACCACATATCTACAGAAAGTTCGATTAACCACCACTTTAAAAAAAAGCAAAATGTGATCACTATTCTGCAAATTTGTTGCAATTCACACTAAGACCGAATTGAGAGCTAATTAACACCAAAACTGACAGTAGGACCCACCCGTCGGGCTGACGTGGCGACGCGGGTCAACACACTGACTGCTATTTTGCATGCAGGTCCTCGAGTTCTATAAGAAAATTATGCAAAGGTCCCTCGCGCCTCGCACTTTTTTTAAAAAACCTATTTATTTCAAATGTTCATAACTTTTGAATACAAATTCAAATGTAAAAACTTTTAATATGAAAAGTGCTTAGAAATATTTGAATATTTTGAATATAAACTTGGTTCACTATTTCAGATAACTAAAATATGCAAATAATTAAAAATGCTTCTATTAATAATGCAAACTTTAAAAATTCATAACTTTAGTTATATAACTCCAAATAATATAAATAATATGTCTAAATTTATTAGAAAAATCCAACAAATCCATTTCTGACATCCTTCATGCATGTATCAGATCCGTTTTTCTTGAATGTTATGATCGATTGATATTGGTATATATATATATGTACGTACAAAATAGTCTACCATTTTAAAACTTAAAAATTCATAACTTTAATTATATAACTCCAAATAATATAAATAATATTTCTAAATTTATTATAAAAAATCAACCAATCCATTTCTGACATCCATTATGCATGAATCACATCCGTTTCTTTTAGATGTTATGGTCCATTGATATATGTATATATATATATGTATGTACAAATACATCCTATCTTAGAGCCTCTTTGTATTTTTTTGCCTGTTCGTGTATATATGTCGAGGCTGGCGGGTACGCGTAGATCGACAAACAGACTATCAATTTGCAGCCAGAGCACGTACGTTCGGTCTACATAGATCGACAAACAAACTATCGATTTACAGTTCGAGCACGTACGGTCTAGCGGACGTCATCATGCGTGCACATGTAAACAAAGAAGTCGTCATCATCCGAGTCATGTTCTCGATGCGCATGTCACCTGTTTAATTTGCAGCCCGCACATTTAAAAAAAAATCATCCTGCTCGTGTATATATGCTCTCTCGATCAAGATGGACCGACGAACCGATAGCTAGCGCGACACGTACGAGACATCATGCGCTTGTCTACGTATATGAACAAACAATTATTGATTCAAATACATATTAATAAGTAATAAAGTTCGAAGTGTTTCTTACGGGTTCCGTTTTTTTCTAGACGATTTTGTCCCTGCCAGTTTGGGGATTTTACATCCTTTGCCACCATCGAGTTAAACTCAGCCTTTCCCTGATTGATCCTAACACGATATAAGCCGCCGCCTCCCTCTCCCGTGCACGCTAGCTAGGCGGCGGCTTCCTCCCGCACTCCCCCAATCCTATCCAGCCGCCGGCCGTGGCGGAGGCCTGCTGAGGAAGCTAACTCAAAGATCAGTGCTCGATCCCATATATGCGGTAGGGAGCCGTCAGGTCTCAGGATGCGTGCGGTCGTTCTTAGTCGGACACTGGCCAGTCTTGGACGAATTCATGCGGGCAGAGGTGGCGATGGCCGGGCCGCGAGGAATCGTACCAGCGAAGCGCCGACTCGGCTGGTTTTTGCCCCTGCGCTCAACTCCTGAATCGGTCCAAGAGTGAATGTGCTCTTGCACTTCGATGGCACTCACGATTTGGATCAACCTAAGAAGTAGGAGGTGATACACAGGCAAATAAAAATAGGAGGTGATACGGTTGGAAATTTCGTGCATAGTAAGATCGGATTAATGGTGACTCACTTAGTACATCACTAATCGACTTTGGAACACGGTTGGCCGTTCTAGATATATAATTGACGCAATCGGCCTCTATGTGATCATTGAGAGGGAACCAATGGCGAGACAGGTAATATCAATTTGCTTGCAGTTCATTGACATCACTTTTCAGTGTACCTTTATTCTGTTTTTTCATGTAAATTAACCGAAGTTCAGAGTTCTATATCACTTCAAGACTTCCAGTGTTACCGGCTAAATGAAGTTCATAGTTCTGTTCACTTTTTTTCCTGATGTTAGTTAACCAGACTGCTGCTTGCCTCCTCAGCTGGGCATGATGAACAATGTTCCAAGCTTCCGTTATTTGCAGTTAGTGTTCATGACTGATAGTCCGACAGTCATTTCATGTAGGAAAGGTCTTCCTGTGGATCTGTCTTAAGGGGTCCTGAAAGCGATCTGCATGCAGGATCCTCCCTCAGGTAGCAATGCTTTCATTTTTCCTCTTATTTGATAGTAACTAGCTGGAGAGAGGTCCTTGATTCTTCATGGATAATCTGCAGTTGAGATGTCTGGCTTCTCGGTTAGTTCATCAATCATGCTATGTGTGTGTGTTTACCAGGTAATTTTTTTTTGTGAAAAGTGTTTGCCAGGTAATTAATGTTCCTTGCATGCCTTGTGGGTCGACTAGAATTCTCTCTGACTCGATGTACACACTTGGATGACATAGCAGAATATGTTATTAAGTAGTGATTTACATTTATATATGTTGCATATTTGTTTTTGGAAAAAATATTGACTAATGTTAACAATTTAAGGCATGATGTTTTGTACGTGGGATTGAAGACAAGATGTTGACGTTTACCTATTGGATTGTGGTTGACAATATTATTTGTAGTTATCAATTATGCAAATTGGTTATATTTGTAATTTGGCCAAGACATGTTTTCGAGAGCTCTTCATGTACATGTCTTGACGCTTTTTGCACTATAGCATCGCCAATTGCTAATGGAGTTAATTTTGTGGCAATGAAGTTTTTTAGTTGCATGCTACCTTTTTCCATCAATGAGGCATATCAGCTGGATGCCTCAAGAGGTTTATGTTGTGGCCTCCAGTGCTACAGAAAATTGTGGCCGCCACAAGGCGTTGTGCATATAGCTGAGTACAACGCTCTACTGATGCCAATCCATGCCACTGAAGATTCAGTCGACTCCATTGTATATGGTAAATGTGAATATGACTGACTGGATATAACCGAGATGAACCTGATTACCCAAATTAAATGATCAAGTTGAGTATTGAATTCATAATGTTATTTGTGATGCTCAATTATTATGGAAAATTGCCCAAATATCTATTCTACAGAAAATTGGGTGTAAGGAAGCCACTGCTTAGATTATGCTGAAAACTACAAGCAGATTATTAAGTCATGTAGTATTGCTATGGTCAGGGCCCGATTGTTTTTTACCAGTGTGGGGTTTCTTCAGAAAATAAATTAATTTTTATTGGCAGCTCTTCATTGATATGTTAACCTGACAAAGAGTGATTTGTAGACTAGACCTCAATCACTGTAGAACATGTGTCGAAAACTTGACGAGATGATAGAGCGCACTACATGTGTAAACTGGAAGTACAGTTAATTTTTGGTAAGTTAAATTTCGAGAGGTTCTTAGTGTATAGTAATACAGTTCTTAGGAAGAATAAGAGACATGCATGGCACGTTTAATTTTTTATTGCTTTTTGTGCTTGGTTGACAACCTTAGAGATCATTCTAGCATCTTATATGCAGATTTAACTTGGCAGCACGAAGCCATGCATAGAGTGAGTCAAAGAGCCATGATCAGAAGTCGCATGAAGTTCGAGGTCGTCGGTTGTCATTTGTTTATTCCCACTTAATTGATTTACATATAATGAGCAGAGCACATGATTTACATGATTCGATCGCAAAGCACACGAGTGTACATGTATCATGATTAGATTCTCTCCGGACATAGTCGATGCAAAAAGTGTGATGTAGTAATCAACATAAATACCTAAATTGGAGGTGAAATGTGAGGTATTAATTCTACCATTTTGTGCATGTCATGTTCTGGCGTTATTTCGTGCATGTCGCCGAAGAGGGTGATTGTACTTTGTTCTATTGCACCCATACATCCATAGAATCTTTCTCCCAATGATTTATTCGTCTTTCGAATATTTCACTACTCACCGACCTCGAAGGAAGTAAAGGCGTTTGCGGAGTGGAGTGCGGTGACAATGGCGATGCATGATTTTAGCTCATGTGTATTATTTGCCTCGCTTAAGTGGCGGGCGGCGGAGGTCTAGGTTAAGCGTCAGACAGAGGAAGCAGTGGACGGTGTGCCTGATCATAGAGTGGCTCAAGGTGGATGTTTTTTTCGACATGCCGAGACTTTACCTATGACATCTTAGTTTGTGTATTTTCACAACATAGATTTTTTCTCCGCCGTTGCAACGCACGGGCATTTTTCCTAGTAATAGTCTTAATTTACATGCTAGAAAATAAAACAAGATAAATAAAATAAACTATAGCTACAGCTAAGGCATCTAGCAACTGGTAGGCGGTGGTGACACCTAGTCATCGGCCTCGTTGATGAGGTCGATGAACACCGGTGGGACAATGGTGGCGGCAGATAGTACGCTGGTGTGATGGCGTCATGGGTGCGGGTGGGGAACGCGGTGGCAACTCCCACACGACGTGCCCTCATTCCTCCTCCTGAGGTGGCGCCTGATGGAACTGGCCAGGCCATGCGTCCGGCAGCTGCGGCGGTGGGGGTAGCTGGTTGCCGTACTCCACTAGGTGGGTAGAGAGCTCAACAACGTTCTGCAGCCCCTCCACTGCCATTTGGCATCCTCCTCCGTCTTCGATGCTTCCAATGGCGGTGCGGGTGGCTTCACCTTCGTCGTAGCCCAGCAGCAGGACCATGACGGTGGCATGGGCTTCTCCTCCTCCTTCTCCTTCGCATTCGCCAGCTCCTCCGCCTAGCCTTTGTCTTCGTCGTCGGTGGCGGAGAAGTCGACGTCAGCCTCAATTGGGAAGTCAGCCATGTAGGACGAGCGGAGCCTCGCCTTGTGCTCCCAATCGAGGAAGGCGAGCCAGAAATCGCGCCGCTCAAACGCGGGGTTGTTGCCAGCTGCCGGCGGTGCCCGATCTCCCAATCGACCAGGTGTTTGTCCATTGGCACCGACGGCAAAGGGATGCGCATCACCTGGTTCAGGTGCCACCCCGCTGGCAGAAACACATCATGCTGCTCGCAGGGGTAGCGCTCCTTCCAGCATCAGTGGCACTCGGCGATAGGAACGCACTGCATGTCCCTGTCCCGCCGCAGTAGAAGCGTGTCCAACACGGGCCGCTGTGGGCGGAACAGCGAAGTCACGTGCGCACGGACACGCTGGCAGGGCACGCAAGGACCCCCCGCATGGTTGGTGGATGCGGCGACAGCGTCGGAGAAGGAGGCACAACGTGACGATGGCGGCGACCCAACGAGGAACCACCGGCCTCATGGTCGTTCCTCATCGTCTTCTTCCAGAATAGTGGCATGGCGACCGAGGGGGCCAAACCCTAACCCTGCTGCCACCTCCTCCCTCTCCATCCTTCTCCCTCCTCGTTGCCCCCGGAAGGCCGCCGGCCTAAGTGCGAGGTGCCGGTGATGGGGGCTGCGGGGATCTGGCCTCCCGGCCCCAGCGCAGCGGTAGGGAGGAGAACGCCGACGTTGGACGGGGCCCCCTCGCCATCGACGTCTTCGTGCCTCCGGCCGACGGTGGCTTCGTGGGAGCTTGGATCTGGAGGTGGCGGCCTCTACCAGCGTGGAGCGGGTGGCGACCTGGTGGAGGAGGTGCTGGCGATAGGATTCCGTTTGGAAGACCTAGATCAGCTCTCTATCACTAATTGCCTGCTCGATCCGTTCTCCAGGAAATGGCCGGCGGTGTGGGGATCGCTGTGACAGATCTAATAAAGGAGGTGGTCCTTTGGTTTCTTTCGCACAAAGACGAAGATCTGCTTGATGTCTGCCCTTGTTGATCTGGTCTGGAGAGGCGGGTTCCGGAAGGCTCTGCCGGCGAACTCCCATGGGCGTATCATGCCTGGAGATTGCTGGATCGGAAGGTATTCGGTCGTGCGCACCTTGTTTTTCTGGCTGTTTGGTTTTAGCGGGAGCGTTGCGAAGCTCTGTTGTTTGTTCCCACCAAGTGCCATTCTTTGAGCCATGGTGAAGTCAAATGCGGAGAATGTTAGGAAAGCGGAAATATGAGGGTAGCGATGGTGATTTTAGTTCTTGTGGCGATGGAGAACTGGCTACGTGATCTGGGACTCGTTGCAGGGACTACTGGTGCGGGAAGACAACACAAGGGGAGTTCCCAGTCTTACCTTGCAGGGTGAAAATCCAAGGTCTGGCCTTAACTGGTTGTGCCTGGCAATGACCTTGTTGAAGGCATTGTTTTCTGAGCGAGGACTTTCTCCAGGGTGAAAACCTATGATCTTTGATCGGGCAACGACGGTGCTTGGGAACTGTTTCCTTTTTGAATGCGCTGTTATTGGAGTGGAGGACTACTGGTGTTGTTCGGATGGTGTCAGTGTTATTGCTTTGAGGATTAGTTCTCTGTGGCAGGACATTTCTTTTTTGTAATTCTTCTTTCTTTTTTCTAGGCTGTGTGCATCCGTAGGACCGCTAGGGCATGCGTTGTTGCAGAGGCTGGGTGTAATTGGTATCCCTGTGATATTAATATATACTCTTTTCCAAAAAAAAACAATAGTGGCATGGCGTCGGCGGCGTCGGTGGAGACACTAGTGGAAAAGGCACATCGGTCCCGGTTCGTAACTGCCTTTAGTCTCGGTTGTGCAACCGGGACTGCGCAATCAGGACTAAAGTCCCCCTTTAGTCCCGGTTGTGCCACAAATCGGGACTAAAGGCCCTCCACGTGGATGCGGTTGCATGCTGGGATCGAGGACCCTTTAGTCCCGGTTGGTAAGGTCCGGTGGATTTTAAAAAATAAATCGAAAAAAAGTTTCGGTTTTTCCCGATTTTTTTGAATCTCAATGTTTTGGATTCTTGAATTTTCTAACACTTTAATATCTAATCACCCCTAATCTCATGTCAAAGTGCATACTTATGGTCAAACTTTCCGGTCGGTCACCCATCCTCAGCTCGCTTAACTTTTGATCCGACCCTGAGGATCGGTCTGGCTGACATGATCCGACTCTGAGGATCGGTCTGGCTAGAATGTCGGTGCAGAGGCACCAGATGTTTGGCACACCATTGGTGGTCTGCGAGCGGTCGTCTTGTGTAGCATGGGCTACAAGGCGTCTAGGTCGTGCAGCGTTGCAGCTCTGACACCGAGGGGGGAGTTGGAGTAGCGGCTCCGGTTGTAAAATAATTCCCAGAGATCTTGTTGAGTATCATGAACTAGTACTATTATAGCTAAGGTTCAAAAATCATCTCAATTGTGATGCTTTTTCTAATTTTTATAGCTTCTCCTAAGAGCATCTCCACTCGTCCCCCAAAGGACAAAAAAACCAAATGGGGGCGCCGGAGACAAAATTCGCTTGTAGTCACGCCCCCTATAGTCAGTTTTTTCGCCGGCGTAATTTTTTTAACATCCGGTGCTCCATAGCAAACCTCTATTCAGGGGGAAACCGGGGGCGCCGGCTAACGATTAGAAACGCTCGTGTAGCGCCACGTGTCCCTCAAGGCCCCACCCACCTGCCATGTCTCTCTCCCTCCTCCCTTTCCCACCCACCCTATCTCTTTTCTGTCGCTCCCGACCTCCTCCTCCTCTTCAAACATGCTCGGCAATGCATGCTTGGAGGGCGGCCAAGGGCAGTGCGATCAAGGGCCGCCAACGAGCAGAGGCACGAGGGGACGGAGGCACGGGGTCATGGCCGGGAAGATGCGGGAGCGGGGCGATGCTGGAGAGGCCGGGAGGCGGCGCACGCGCAAGCGAGGTCGAGCGCAAGGCGAACGATGAGGGAGGCGAGGTTGGTGCCCGACATAGTGGAGGTCGAAGACGAGGGCCTCGTCTGGCGGGAAGCCATGGCTGACGACGACGAGCGACGCGTCCATGGGCGGTGCCTGATACGTTGCAAACATATCTATAATTTTTGATGTTCCATGCTTGGTTTATATCTACTTTCTTACGTTTTATCCACACTTTGGAGTACTTTTTATACACTTTCTTGGACTAACCTATTAACAAGATGCCACAGTGCCAGCTGCCTGTTTTCTGCTGTTTTTGGTTCTAGGAAAGTCAGAAAATGAATATTCTCGAAATTGGACGGGACAAAAGCCAAAGTCAGTATTTCACCGAGGGGGACATGGAGCCAGAATACGAGACGGAGAGGGGCCAGGGGCCGCCCACACCACCTAGCCACGCGGCCAGGCCTGGCCCGCGACAAGGGGTGGTGTGGCCGCCTAGGGCACCCCCTCGGCCTCCCCTTTCGCCTATAATATGCCTCCGATACAGAAACCCTAAGTACCCGATCAAAATTCCACAAAAGAGTCTATAGCCGCCATCATCTCCATCCATAGATCGGGAGGGATCTGAAGCTCTTCCCGGCACGCTACCGGAGGGGAGAATTCACCCTAGAGGCCTTCTTCATCACCATGCAAGCCTCCGGTGTGATGCGCGAGTAGTTCAACCTTGGACTACGGGTCCATGTAGTAGCTAGATGGCTGGTTCTCCTCCTTTGTGCTTTCATGTTTAGATCTTGTGAGCTCCGTTCATGATCAAGATCATCTATTTGTAATTCATACATGTTGTGTTTGTGGGATCCGATGGATATTGAGATGCTATTTCAGATTGATTATTGATTCTATCATGTCTTTGTTATTTGTGATCTTGCATGCTCTCCATTGTTAGTAGCTATCTTGGCCAAGTAGATGCTAGCAACTCCAAGAGTTAGTATTTATGCTCGATAGTGGGTTCATGTCTCTGGTAATCTGGGGAAGTGACAGAAATCTCTAAGGTACTAGATGTGTTGTTGCTACTAGGGAGAAAACAACAATCCTTTGTTCATAGAACAATCGTATTGTTTACTTTACACGTAGTTCATAAAGCAATAATCTGTTGCTTGCAACTTAATACTGGAGGGGGTTCGGATGATAACCTGAAGGTGGATTATTAGTCATAGATGCAGTTGGATGGCGGTCTATGTATAATGTTGTAATGCCCAATCAAGTCTCAAAGGAGTCAAGATGATTAGTATATGCTTGTATGCTTTCTCGATGTTTGTCAATTGCCCCGCTATAATTTGTTCACCCAGCATGTTATCTATCTTAAGGAGAGCCACCTCTAGTGAACTATGGACCCCGGTCCTTTCTTTTACAATGAATCTACAAACTGTTTACGAATTTGTGTTTACTTTCTACAAACTATTACTTCCTTCCATCCGATACGTTTAACCCTTTGTTTTCAGCAAAACCGGTGAGATTGATAACCTTATCGCAAGTTGGGGACAGAGTTTTGTGGTTGTGTTGTGCAGGTCTCCACGTTGTTGCTGGCACCGGTAGTGCGCCCTGCCAACGTTCAGCTAGCAACACCTTTGGGGTGTTTCCTTGCTCCTACTGGATTGATAACCTTGGTTTTGTACTGAGGGAAAACTTGTTGTTGTGCTCATCATACCTTCCTCTTGGGGTTCCCCAACGAGCTCGATATATTTTGGGTCATCATCGGCCAAGATAGCTACTAACAACGGAGAGCATGCAAGATCACAAATAACAAAGATATGATAGAATCGATAATCAATCTGAAATAGCATCTCAATATCCATCGGATCCCCGCAAACACAACATGCAGAAATACAAATAGATGATCTTGATCATGAACGGAGCTCACAAGATCTAGACATGAAAGCACAAAGGAGGAGAACCAGCCATCTAGCTACTACATGGATCCGTAGTCCAAGGATGAACTACTCACGCATCACACCGGAGGCTTGCATGGTGATGAAGAAGGCCTCCAGGTGAATTCCCCTCTCCGGCAGGGTGCCGGGAAGAGCTTCAGATCCCTCCCGATCTAGGGATGGAGATGACGGCGGCTATAGACTCTTTCGTGCATTTTTGATCGGGCACTTAGGGTTTTCATCCCGAGGGCATCTTATAGGCGGAAGGAGAGGCCGAGGTAGCCTCAACTCAAACCTCTCCCGTGAGGGAACTAATACTAATGCATATAAATTTCTAGCTAAGCCTTACCCAATTCAGGTAATGTGGTTGTACGGTAAATTTGGAATGGTATCGCATCCGAATCCAACCATCAGTTTTATAAAAGGGTTAAGGCTCATGCCTTATCATTTTCATCATCATAAACCCATTGTGTTTCTCAACACTTGTCAAAACATCTCAATAGAATGACTCATCATTCCAAGGTTTTCATAACTCATTTTCACCAAGTGTTCCCATCTAAAGTGACTCAAGTTTTTGAGCTATTCTAAAGTACTAAGCTAAGAGTGTTCACTAAGGTGGAACGATGGGATCAATCTCATGCCATAGAATGACATCTAAAGGTTTCTAAGTAGGTCAAGTTTTATACTCTTTATGCTACCTTCAAAATTAATTAAAGAACTTTGTGTAAGCTAAGGGAGGTAAAATTTGTCAATAAGACTTGGGGTACTAATAGTTAAAGGGGTGTGATCAAAGTATGCTTAAGGCATCTTTACTAAACTATCTAGTTTTATTCTAGCTTGCTAACAATAGCTTACTAAAGCATCTTTGCAAGGGTTAGCTTCCACTAATAGCTTGCCTTGGTTGGTGCAGTGGTTGAAGTTTTCTTCTTCTTTGTCTTGGTAGAACTCCTCCTCCTCGAAGGCTTGGTCGGTACTATCGTCTAGAAATACATAGGGAGTGCACAATCACCAAACAATACTTAACTAGGCTAAGTAGTATTTTAAACCACACAATTGATGATCTATTATCATCCCAAACATCAAAAGTTTAATTCAATAGTTTCAACCTTTTTATTTTGGAAAAGTAACTTCTACTCATTGAAAAGTTAACTAAAATTTAATATTCACCACCAAAACATGGGATCATGTGGACACAGGTCCTCACCACATATTCTAACATGTGGGAATGATATTTAAAGGTTGGATCAATATTACTTTGGTTTAAGTTCATTATTTAATGATTTAAAGTGACTAGAAATGTCTATATAGCATTATTTTGTTACTAGTCCAAAGTCACTGCCTGTAAACCTTAATATTATTACATATTTGGATAGATATGATGAAATTTGATTTTTGTGAGTTGGAATCAACTCAAAAGCTAACTTGGTTGATTTTACAAAAATGTTTCAAGTTGCAAAAGCTTCTGTCTTCTTATTTTTATTAGGAGAAATCTATAACTCTAAATGAATTAAATCCAACGGGCTTGGATAGAGCATTTCAATACCTTTCAGAAAAAATTAGTTTCATGTAATTTGGATTTGGCAAACTCACAGAATTGAATTTTGAAACACTGGACAGAAACTATATTCTAACTAAAAAGAAAAATCTAGATTTGAATCTACGGGCTTGCGTGGGAAAGGAAATGGGCCGGCCTAGTGGCGTTACGCGGCGCGGGGCTCAGCTGACAGGGGGGTCCCACTTGTCACTGGCACTTAAAACGCGAAACAGTACTCGCGCTGTGGGCCGTGCGATTAGAGGCTAGATCTACGGCTGAGGGTCGTCGTCGACGACGGACAGGTCGCCGGCGAGCTCGAACCCTAGCGGCTTGGTGGGGGTCTACTGGGGGCGTACCAGGGCTCCAGCGGGGTCGGCGATGCGGGCGAACGAAGTGGAAGACGACGACGAGGCGAGGCGTGGTCGCGGCGGAGCTTGGGGTGGCCGGAATCAACGGCACCCTTCTTCTCCATAGGCGGAGGCTCCGGCTCCAATTCCGGCGAACTGCTGCTCCACTGGCTCCGGCAAGAGGTGGGTGAGGTTCAGAGAGGTGAGGGGAGTGGAATGGTGTGAGTCTTTGGTGCTGGGAGGGCTCCTTTTATAGGCTCGACGTTGAGACCGAGCAGGATGGGCGGTCGACGGTGGCGACATGGCTACGGCGAGCTAGCGGCATGGCTGGGGATTGCGATCGGTGGGCGGTTCCCTGGCGGTGCTCTAGTGCTTCAATGCGGCCGTAGGGGCGGTGGCATGCGGTCGGGGCGAGGTGGCGCTCTGCGCGGCCGAAGCGGCTGTGTCCACGGCGAGCGGTGGCTGTGGGGCTTTGGGCGGCGAACGGAGGTGTCTAGGGTGTTCTCCAGGTCGAGGCAGAGCGGTGGGCGCGGGCTGGTGCCAAGGGGAGGTCGGTGCGAGCGGGGACAGTGCACGCTCTACGGGCGGCGTCGGCATGGTCCGGTGGCACTGGACGCGGGTTCTTCTCTGTGGTCCATGGCTGCTCTTGGCTCGGGAAAGGGACAGAGAGGGGCGGTGCGGTGCTGGCTACCTCCTAGACATGGAGAGGAACGAGGAGGTGGTCTGCTGCAGCGGGGCAAGTTCGGTCGGCCAGGGTGGTGCTCGGCATGGCTGTGCCTTGCCACTAGGGTGTAGGGGATGGGTTGCAAATGGCATGGTTTGATCAGAGGGGGACATAGAGATTAAATGAAGATCAAATATGGGCAAAACTCTGTTCAAAACAGTGAGCTAGGATTAGAGGTGTGATTCTGCCTGCCAAGTGTTTGATGAAATAGCCGCAAGAGAAAAAGTTTTGAATTTTGAGTTCAAAATTTTTGGGTGATCTCCACTAGTACTAGGTAGTCTCTGGTTGCAAGGGTTTGAAAATGGTGCTCAATTAGATGGTTTTTGAAATAGGGGTGATCTATGCATATGTATTAGATTCAATTTTAAGCTGTCATTTAAAATAGTTTTCAGAATGTTTTTAGTAGATCAAAAGGTGGGCCTTGGTACCTCATTGTGTGTACTAGCAAGGGGTGCAAAGATCAAGAATTGTTTCTGTTAAGAATTAAGTACTAGGAATAGCCAAAGTAGACATGAGAGTTAAATTTGTCAAAATGACCATTCTTTCATTTTAATTCTTTTTGATTTGATTTTCTTTAGGAAAAGTTTGAAAATGATGTACATGATGTTTAAATAATCTAAGAAATATTTTACAAGCATTGGATCGATCAATCATGGCAATTAAAGCAACTCCTATTTTAAATGCACACATATATGAATGCTTTCATTTTAAATTTGGAAAAGTTTTTGTTAACCCCAATTTTGGATGATTGGATCTTGTTAAGTTTGGATTAAAGTTTTGGGATGTTACAGTAATTTGCTAGAGTAACCCACCGCCGCTCCCCTACCACGAGCATACCTAGCCAACGGGCCATGCCGAACGCGGGCCGGCAGGAAGCACGCGTGCCTGGCCCGTCATGGGCCCGACACGGCACGCTACTTAACGGGCCATGTCCGGCACGCGACCCGACTTGGGTCGTGCCTGGGCCTCGAGGCCAAGCCCACGTGCCAGCACGGCACGACCCGTTAAGCTTATTTAGTTATTTTTATTTTTATTATATATATATTTATCTGTTTTTAGAATTATTATTATTAAAAAATAGTCTAAACATAATAAATTGGGATCTATTTAACGTGCCGTGGGCCGGCCCATTTACTTATGGGGCCGTGCCTGGACCTCTAGACCAAACCTACGTGCCGGCACGGCACGACCCGTTAGCTTAGCGTGCCGTGGTGGGCCGTGCTGTGCCGGCAAGAGTTAAACGGGTCGTGCCGTGCCGTGGGCCGGTCCGTTGGCCAGGTATGACCACGAGTCCACGAGGCGCTTCTCCTATCCCGGAAGGGTATAACTGTAATTTCGAGCAACGAGCCGTGAGGAATCGTCGTACCGCGTAGGCGGATTTGGGAGCGGGAGAAAGGGGAACGGAGAAGGAGATCTCCCGGTAACGCACCATGGACCTCACCGGCGCAGCTGCCCTCGGGCGATCGCTGACGTCGACATCCCCGGTAGTTCCTAGGGTGAGGAGGAGGCCGGCGCCGACCAGGGTGTCCTGCGTCGGCCGCGGAGGCGGGGGATTCGCCGACGTGGCGCACCTCAGGGGCTACGAGGCGGTCCCGCTGAAGGCGGTGGAGGCGGCGGCGAGGGACCTTTCCAAGCTCCGGGCCATGGGCCTCGTCGCAGGCGACGCGGCCAAGGAGAAGATCCTCTCGGTGAGCCCTCCCCTCCTCACCTATCGATTTTGTGGTTATGTTCCCCCATTTATGCTTCGGTTTAGGGTTGCCAAGTATCGATGCGCCAAGCAGCGTCTACAGATTTGTTGGGATTAGTTGTTGCATAACAATTTGAATGGTGGTGACGCAATGTTTGATTTGGTCACAAAGACTGCTCAATTACCCCCACCAGCTAAATTGCTAAACACAACGATTTGAATTTCAGTTTCTTGGCAATTCTATAAAATGGTTTGGAATAGCCTAGAACGATGCTTTGATTGAACATGAATTTTGTGGTAAATTAGCTAGCTGATAGTTTTGTACTAGACACAACGATTTGAATTTCAGTTTCTTGGTATAATTCTAGAAAATGGTTTCGAACAGCTGAGCAAATGCTTTGATTGAACATTAGTTCGGTGGTAAATTATCTAGCTCATAGTTTTGTACTGTACTTCTTATGTGAATTATGCTCAAATTGAGCCCTGATTTGTGTGGACCAATAATTACAGGAAGCGACCGAGCTGCTGATGCAGGAGTTGAGTCAGATGAAGGATGCCGAGGACGAGTGGAAGAAGAAGCAGAAAGAGGAGAAGGCTGTGATGAAAGCCCTGAAGAAGCAGCAGAAAGAAGCGAAGAGAGCTGCAATGAAATGTGGAGACGACTCCTCCGATTCAAGTGAGAGCGAGTGCGAGGAGGAGCAGTCCATGAAAACGAGCTGTGTTGCCACCACATCGATGCCTGGAATGGAGCAAGGAATGGCGATGTCAATGTCTGCGCCCCAAGTTGCTGAACCTAACACTGTAACTGTCCCAGGAATGGATTTCGACAAGGCTGCGATGAAGGCCACGAAGAAGAGGGAGAAGGAACAAAAGAAAGCTGCAAAGAAGGCCTTGAAGATGAAAAAGGAGGAAGAAAAGAGGATGTCCACACTGAATCCCTGCATGTACGAAGATAGCTCCTCATGCTCGTCGGAATCCAGCGACAGCGAGTGCGAGGGGGAAGTAGTTAGAATGAGCCGCTGTGCCACCATCACCGCACCTCAAACACAACCTGGAAACACAGTTTTCCCCACCATAGTGCCTCAAATTCCAGTCTCTTTAGTGACACCGGATGCTCAGATCTCTCCAGGGCCAGCAAATGCCATGCAGTGCACCACCACCACCAGCAGCAGCATCGCTCTTGTCGAAAAACCAGTCCTGAACAGAATTGAGGTCTGCATGGGTGGCAAATGCAGGAAGGCGGGCTCGCTTGCTCTCCTGGGGGAGTTTGAGAAGGTGGTTGGCACCGATGGCGCTGTGGCCAGATGCAAATGCTTGGGGAAATGCGGGCTAGGCCCGAACCTCCGGCTGCGGAGCGAGGGTTCTCCAGAGAAGGATAGTCCCATCTGCATTGGTGTAGGCTTGGATGATGTGGGCACCATAGTGGCAGGCTACTTCGGAGCTGGCGGACTGGGCATATAATGTAACTGATGATGGTCACCTAGACCTGGTTCAAGTTGTACTATTACATACAGACGTGTGGTGCTACTACTAAATGCACAATAATATGTTATGTTGTAGATAATCACGCCTTTGACGAGCTGGTGTATATTGTCTGGGCTTAATGCGCTGATGTTCACTATAGATAGATTCATGTCATGTCTGGTTATCAAGAGTTCATGTTCAGTGCTCTATGATTCTCTGAATTCAATTTTGATGACGTACTATTTAACGGCAGGGTCATTCTCGGGATGGATTAACAGGAGACAGCAGAGTGCTTGAGAGTTCTGACGGTTTTTATAGCACTTAAAGTTACATCACAGGGCAACACGTCGTGCTGAAAATACAGAGGGCAGGGAGTGTTATCCTGGAGCAAGTAGCTAGTTAACTGTCACCGCCGGCCATTATCAGTCCTCCTCCAGGTTGCCACATCGTCTTCGCCCATCATAGATCCAGGTAGTCAGCGACACACGAAAAGGATATTGTTGTGAGATTTTCCGATGCACTTCCATCCTTTCGTTTAAAGAAAAAATCAATGCGGGGCCTGCGCCTGAAATGTGAGCATGGCTAACAATTACTCCCTCTGTTTCAAATTACTCCGCCGGCACGCTTATGTAGGTGGGCTAGTACTCCTTTATTTTTCATTCAAAAAAATTCTGGAATTTTTAAAATAGATACCAAAAAGCTCAGGAATTTTTTAAATGAAAAATGACAGAGTACTAGTCCACCTAGGTAAGCGGGCGCGCGGAGTAATTTGAAACAGAAGGAGTATTTCATTATCAATCAGCCCATAAACAATTGCCGCCCCACCATTCTATTCCGTCCGTTTCAAAATATTTGTTGGATGTTGTCATATATATGCAGCAAAGACTTTCTATTTCTTTAGAAATGATGGATACAAGCACTTTTTTTTGAGACACTGGATACAAGCACTTTGTCTTTATGCAGTACATCTAGATTAGTCCTAGCCATACCTTGGGCTGGGCCGGTCTTTGAAAAGCAAGGTGACGAAAATGCAAGTACGAGCCTGAATTGAAAATTGAGTGGACGATTGTAGCCTAGCCCAACTAGAATAAAACCATGGCCATGCCCCCTCCCCACGGGCAAATCCTATACTCCTCTCTTTGCGGCCTTGATGCAGCACAAAATTGTGGAAGAGCAGCTCCACCTTGGTGCTACAATGTGGACATCACAAGTGTTGAAGGAACCACTTCAACATGCTGTGGTAGATGCTAGATATCGCTCTAGGGGCGGGGTCGTCAAGAGTTCAATCCAAAACTCTCAACATACTAGATCTAATCCAAGGTCTAAAAGAAGAACATAAAGTTCTCTTTATTAATAGGTAGAGGATACATAGCATGGTTCTCTAGATAGAGGTAAGGGCCTCTATTTATAGGCTGCATAAGCCTTCACTACTTAGCTCTACTCATAGCTAGAAGATTCCAGAGAACACTACTTAAAGCTAGAAGATAAGTATAAACAACCTAGTTACAACTCATAGTAGAACACTCTAGAAACTAGTACAATACCTATGACTAAAGGACCATATTACCTAGAATATAGTAGAAGTGTGTAGAAGCTAGCACTGGTTTTTTCTTCTCTACTGTCCCTCGTCATCCTCCCCTGGTTATTTAGAACTCGACCTCGAGTTACCTTCATAAAGTGCTCGTTCTGGATGATAAAGAGCCAAGTATACCACATTGAGTGTGTCGGATATTCCCATCTCGGCCGGAGGATCTTATCACCAACTTGGAATAATTTTAGCCTCTGTTTATAGTCAGCCAATTGTTTGTACTTCTCATTTTGTGCCTCCACTCCTTCCTTTAGTATAGCATGCTCTTTTGGGCTCATTCAGTGGTGTGGAAGGTTAGGAAGATTTGCTGCCTTCGCTGAAATTTGAACCGCCGGTTGCTCTTCACCTTTAACAGTAAGCACAACACACATATTTGCCTCCTTCATGTCCTTCATAAACTCATTAGAGGTGTGAGAAATAGTTAACATACTTTTCCACTCCTCATTAGAGGCACTACCATTTGGCTGGTTTGGTAGGATGATGATCTTTCTCTTGTTCCAAGTAAAAGAGTAAGAATTTTCTTTTCCTTTGTGTGTAGCATCCACATCGAATTGCCACGGCCTTCCAAGAAGAACATGGCTTGCATCCATATCAACGACATCACACAACACATTTGAGCGATAGTACTTACCCAAAGAGAGTGGCAGGTTGCATTGTTAGGTGATTCTTATATTCGCCCCTTTCTTGATCTACCCAACAGTGTAGGGATTTGGATGATCATGAGTCTCCAACTTTAGATGGTTCACCAAATTCTGAGAGATAAGATTCTCGTAGCTGCAACTATCAATCAATAATTTGCATACATTGCCATTCACCGTGCATTTGCTCTCAAATATTTTCTTCCATTGTGTGTTGTCAGGTTGTGGTGTCGAGCACAAGAGACGCCGAATCACGCATACCACCTCTTCACCTTTTTCTTCACAAATATCTAGTCCTTCTATATCTTCAGATTCATATTCTTTGTCATCTTCGCCATCATGGATTGTTGTGTCGACAAATTTCCTCAATGGGCAGTCGCTGGATACATGTCCCTCTTCACAATATTTATAGCATTTTATCACAGGGTTTGCCCTACTCTAACCCCCGGTTTCCTTTGGGACAAGTTTTTTTGCCTTAGGTTGAGTGGTCTCCTCTTGTACTCTATAGGAGTAACTCCTAGATGAGTCTTCTATATGCGGATAGGGAGTCTTACCTGTTTTTCTTGTTCTCAACATCCTCTCGGCTTTTAAGGCTAGAGCTTGTGCTTGATCAAGGGACCAAATTTGTTGCATCATCAAACGATCCTGGATAGCATCATTGAGACCATTGATGTACCTTACAACTTGTTGTTCTTCAGTTTTAGCAAGGTTGCACATCACTTGTACTCTTAGAAACTCCTCTATGTACTCTAAGACAGTCTCATTTCCTTGAGCACAATTATGAAACTAAATAAATAGGATCTGATCATAATCTGCAGGCAAAAATCTCCCCTTCAAAAGGTTCTTCATTTGCCTCCAAGATCTCACACGAGGTTCTCCCCATAGTCTTCGATCTCCTTACAGGCGATTCCACCATGCACTGACTCCTCCTTTCAGCTTGTATGCGATCAAAGAAACTCTATGATCTTCTGGAATATTCATGACCTCAAAAAAAGTCTCTACCTCATACAACCAATCAAGGCACCCTTCAATATCAACATTTTCATTGAAAGTAGGGATTTCAGCTTTCGCCTTGTATGTATCTCTCGCATATGTAGCATTGGGTACTCTCAGGTATGTATAGAGATCAGGTTTTTCAAGGGCATCATCATATTCTTCGCCTTCGGAAGCTTCAGCGTAAGTTGACCTTCTTAAGGTATGTTGAACATGTCGTTGAGGTGTTTTTGCTTCAAGATGATCTATCCTCCTTCGACAACGAACATATTCTTCCCCCTTTGATGAATCTTCTTTATTGGCAGCAGGAGGAACACCCTTTCTTAACATCTCAACCAGCTGATCAAATATCTAGTTAAGATCTTCACATAGCGCTTGGATTTGCTATTCTGTAGCATCCATGGGGTAGAAGTACTTCTCTAGCTTTTGTTTGTCCCATGCTCGCGTCTGGTGGTCGTTGAGTTCACTAACGAACCAAGGTGCACCTTCTTCCTCCCACTAGTAGAAAAAGAGCCATTCATCCACCCTAGTTCGGAGCATTAGTCCCGGTTGTGGTTGGATCGGGGACTAATTCTCACATTAGTCCCGGTTCCAACGGAACAATCTTTAGTCCCGGGTCAAATGAGACTGTCCCGGTTGGAGACATCAACCGGGACAAAATGGGTTGCGACAGGCTGCGGCCGGTGTCGATCCCTTTAGTCCCGGTTCGTATAATCACTAACCGGGACTAAAGGGGTGACCTTTAGTCTCGGTTCGGATTACCAACCAGGACTAAAGAAAGCAGGCAAAAAAATTTCTCAAATTCTGTTGCGGCAGGAAAACGGGCACAAATCCTGCCGCGGTAGAAGAACGGCTCTCCACCCCCGGCAGGAGATCGCCTTTTCTAGTTTGAAAATCATGCTAAAAAGTAATAAAAAATTCCAAAAATAAAATCCTTCGAATTGTAGTTATATTAAGTGACTTAGTTGTTACGAAAATTAACAAAAATGAATTTCGACATAATTTGCAAAACAATGTCATGAAAAATTCAAATGGCCATAACATTTGAATACGATGTCAGAAAAAACATACAACCTATCAAAACGTGCAGAAAAAATTTCTCTTCGATTTCAAATTCCTTAGGCCGTTTTGGATTCTTTTAGATTCTTAAAATTCGAAAAGAAAAAAGTTCTTTCAAAAATTAAATTTCTTTTTAGTAATTTTTTATGTCATATTTGAATTCCTCACATTTTTCTGATAATAATGGATATATTATTTGTTGAATTTCGAATTATAGATTTGAAGATATTATTTATGTCATATTAAATGAATAAAATGGCAAAAAATGAATAAAATATTAATTTATTTTTTTATTTTTATTGGAATAAAATATTATTATTACTTATTTATTGTTGTTTACTTAAATAGTTGTTCGTGATGGGTTCCTAGCATGGAAAACAAAAAATTTCTACCGCAAGAACGAACAAAACCCAGATCTAATCTAGATAAAAGCCAAGATCTAATCTATTAGACATGTGCAACGAGATAGATCTGTACTAACCCTCATAGATCCGAAAGCGTTACGAGATTAGATCTCGGGGTTGATGTAGTCGATCACTTGCCGATCTCAAGATCGTGTGGACGATCCTTCCGGCGCCGCGTTCCGGCAGCGCTTCCGCAGTCGGTCACACCTGCGGAGTCGAAGCAGACCTTCCTCTCCCCGTTCCAGCGAGCAGCGGAGGTAGTAGATCTTCTCCACGGAATCCCAGTAGCACGACGGTGTGGTGGTGGTGGTGGAGTAAAGAATTCTGCAGGGCTTCGCCTAAGCCTGAGCAGAGAGAAGGAGGAGGAGAGAGGCGGCGGCCAGGGTTTGGAGTGGAGGGGGCTAGGGGGTGGCGCCCCCACCCCTCTATTTAAAGGAGGGAGGCGCCATGGGAGGGGGAGTCCTAGTAGGACTCCCCTCCCTTCCTTGGCCGGTGGATTGGGAGGGGGAGGAGTCCTCCTCCCCCACGACTCCTTGTCTTGCCCCACAAGGACTCCTTGATCCTTTCTTGGTTTTCAAGCAAACTCCACGAAATCTCCTAGAACCTTCCGGAACATTCCAAAACCTTCTAGAATCCTCATACAAATACTCCGGAACATTTCCTAACTTAGAAAATGATCCCCAATATATGAATCTCATTCTCCGGACAATTCCGGATCTCCTCGTGATGTCCCGGATCCAATCCGAGACTCCGAACAACATTCGGTCTCCAACGCACATTCCATATCTACTTAAAACAACTTCGAACCTTAAGTGTGTCACCCTACGGTTCGTGAATATGCAGACATGATGAAGACACCTCTCCGATCAATAACCATCAGCGGGATCTGGAGATCCATAATGGCTCCCACATACTCAACGATGACTTCGTGATCGATAGAACCATTAACATACGAAACCAATTCCCTTTGTGACGTGATATTCTACTTATCCGAGGTTTGATAGTTGGTATCTCCATACCTAGTTCTACCTAGTTACTGATAAATACTCTTTACTCGTTCCATGTTATGTCATCCCTTGTGACCTAGTCACATGCTTGCAAGCTAACCAGATGACATTCCACCGAGAGTGCCCAAAGCATATCTATCCGTCATATGGATGGACAAATCCCAATCTTGGTCCATACGCTTCAACACATACTTTCAGAATACCCAATGACACCTTTATAACCACCCAGTTACGAAGCGGTGTTTGATGTCATCAAAGTACCCATCCGGTGATGGTGATTAACATAACCTCATGGTCGAAGGATTAGGTTACTAGCATTTGAAAGCTTATAGCAATACGAACTAAATGACTTGATCTTATGCTACGCTTACTATGGGTGTGTGTCCATCACATCATTCTCCTAATGATATAACCTTGTTATTAATGACATCCAATGTCCATGATTAGGAAACCATAATCATCAATTAATCAACAAGCTAGTTCCACAAGAGGCTTACTAGGGACTCTTTTATGTTTACAAAACACACATGTATTAGTGTTTCCTTATAATACAATTATAGCATGGGATGTAAACATTCATCATAAACACAAAGATATAATAATAACCACTTTTATTATTGCCTCTTGGGCATATCTCCAACAGTCTCCCACTTGCACTAGAGTCAATAATCTAGATTACATGGTAATATACCTAACACCCATGGCGTTCTGGTGTTGGTCATGCTTTGCTCTAGGGAGAGGTTTAGTCAACGGATCTGCCACATTCAGATCAGTGTGTACTTTGCAAATCTTTATGTCACCATCTCGGAGATACTCGCGAATAGCATGGAAACGTAGCTTGATGTGCTTCAGCTTGCTATGTGACCTTGGCTCCTGTGCATTAGCTATGGCACCTGTGTTGTCACAGTAGATGGCCATCGGGTCCAACGCACTGGGAACCACGCCAAGTTCAGTAATGAACTCCTTCATCCATATGGCTTCTTGTGCAGCCTCCGAAGCAGCTATGTATTCCGATTCAGTTGAAGATTTCGCCACAATGCTTTGTTTGGCACTCCTCCAGCTCACTACAGCACCATTCAAAATAAATACGTATCCAGACTGTGACTTCGAGTCATTTGGATCGGTGTTCCAACTAGCAAAAGTGTAACCGTTTACAACAAGCTGTTCATCACCTCCATAAGAAAGAACCATATCCTTAGTCCTATTCAGGTACTTTAGGATATTCTTGACTGCTGTCCAGTGTTCCATTCCAGGATCACTTTGATATCTTCTAGTCAAACTAACAGCATGTGCTATATCCGGTCTTGTACACAGCATGGCATACATGATAGAACCTATGGCCGAGGCATAGGGAATATTATTCATCTTTTCTCTATCTTCTGCCGTAGCCGGACTTTGAGTCTTACTCAAGGTCTTACCTGACAACATGGGCACGAACCCTTTCTTGCTCTCTTCCATTCTAAACTTCTTTAGAACTTTGTCTAAGTATGTACTTTGTGAAAGCGCTATTAGGCGTCTTGATCTATCTCTATAAATCTTGATGCCTAGAATATATGCCGCTTCGCCAAGATCCTTCATTGAAAAACTATTATTCAAATAGGTTTTGACGCTATTAAGAAGTTCTATATCATTCCCAATCAACAATATGTCATCTACATATAGTACTAGGAATGCTACAGAGCTCCCACTCACTTTCTTGTAAATACAAGCTTCTCCATAAGTTTGTATAAATCCAAAGTTTTTGATTACTTTATCAAAACATTGATTCCAACTCCAGGATGCTTGCTTCAGTCCATAAATGGAGCGTTGAAGTTTGCATACCTTGTCAGCATCACTAGGATCGACAAAACCCTTGGGTTGTACCATATACAACTCTTCCTCAATGTCACCATTAAGGAACACCGTTTTGACATCCATCTGCCAAATTTCATAATCAAAATATGCAGCAATTGCTAACAAAATCCTCACAGACTTTAGCTTCGCTACTGGTGAGAAAGTCTCATCGTAGTCAACTCCTTGAATTTGTCGGAACCCTTTCGCGACAAGTCGATCCTTATAGACGGTAACATTACCATCAGCATCTGTTTTTCTTTTGAAAATCCATTTGTTCTCGACAGCCTTACGACCATCCGGTAAGTCCACCAAAGTCCATACTTGGTTTTCGTACATGGATCCCATTTCGGATTTCATGGCTTCTAGCCATTTGTCGGAATCTGGGCTCACCATAGCTTCTTCATACGTCGCAGGGTCATTAGTGTTGTCCACCAACATGACGTTCACGACAGAGTCAATACCAATCAGGAGTGGTACGAACCCTCGTTGACCTGCGAGGTTCAGCAGTAACTTCGTTCGAAGTTTCATGATCACCATCATTAGCTTCCTCTTCAATTGGTGCAGGCGGCACAAAAACATCTTCCGGTGCTGCGCTACTCTGAACTCCGAGAGAAGGTTCAATAACCTCGTCGAGTTCTACTTTCCTTCCAGTCACTTCTTTCGAGAGAAACTCCTTCTCAAGAAAGGATCCATTCTTGGCAACGAAAACTTTGCCTTCGGATCTATGATAGAAGGTATACCCAATTGTTTCTTTAGGGTATCCTATGAAGACGGATTTCTCTGCTTTGGGTTCAAGCTTATCAGGTTGTAACTTCTTCACATACGCTTCGCAACCCCAAACTTTAAGGAACGACAACTTAGGTTTCTTACCAAACCACAATTCATACGGTGTCGTTTCAACGGATTTAGATGGTGACCTATTTAGAGTGAATGCGGCTGTCTCTAATGCATAGCCCCAAAATGATAGCGGTAAATCTGTAAGAGACATCATAGACCGAACCATATCTAAGAGAGTTCGATTATGACGTTCGGACACACCATTACGCTGTGGTGTTTCCGGCGGTGTCAACTGCGAAAGTATTCCACATTTCTTTAAATGCATGCCAAACTCATAACTTAGACATTCACCTCCGCGGTTAGAACGCAGAAACTTAATCTTCTTGTTACGATGATTTTCCACTTCATTTTGAAATTCCTTAAACTTCTCGAAAGTTTCGGACATATGTTTCATAAAGTAGACATACCCATATCTACTTAAGTCATCCATGAAAGTGAGAACATAACGATATCCACCACGCGATGCTACACTCATTGGACCGTACACATCGGTATGTATTATTTCCAATAAGTCTGTAGCTCGCTCCATTATTCCAGAGAATGGAGTCTTAGTCATTTTTTCTATTAGACATGCTTCGCATCTTTCAAGTGATTCAAAATCAAGTGATTCAAGAAGTCCATCAGAATGGAGTTTCTTCATACGCTTCACTCCAATGTGACCAAGACGACAGTGCCACATGTATGTAGAATTATCATTCAATTTTATTCGTTTAGCATCTATGTTGTGAACATGTGTATCACTACTATCGAGATTCAATAAGAATAAACCATTCATCTCAGGTGCATTACCATAAAAGATATTACTCATATAAATCGAACAACCTTTACTCTCAGACTTAAAAGAGTAACCGTCTCGCAATAAACAAGATCTAGATATAATATTCATGCTTAACACAGGCACCAAATAACAATTATTCAAATTTAAAACTAATCCCGAAGGTAGATGTAGAGGGAGCGTGCCGACGGCGATCACATCAACCTTGGAGCCATTTCCAACGCGCATCGTCACCTCATCTCTCGCCAGTCTTCGTTTATTCTGTAGCTCCTGTTTCGAGTTACAAATATGAGCAACCGAACCAGTATCAAATACCCAGGCACTACTACGATTACTAGTAAGATACACATCAATAACATGTATATCAAATATACCTTTCTTCTCTATGTTGCCGTTCTTCAGATCCGCCAGGTACTTGGGATAGTTACGCTTCCAGTGACCAGCACCCTTGCAGTAGAAGCATTCAGTTTCAGGCTTAGGACCAGCCTTGGGCTTCTTAGCAGGTGCGGCAGCTTTCTTGCCGTCCTTCTTGAAGTTGCCCTTTTTCTTAGGCTTGCCCTGTTTCTTGAAATTGGTGGTCTTATTGACCATCAACACTTGGTGCTCCTTCTTGATCTCCACTTCAGCAGTTTTCAGCATGGACGATAGTTCAGGTAACGTCTTGTTCATGCAGTGCATATTGTAGTTCATCACAAAGTTCTTATAACTTGGTGGCAGTGATTGGAGGACACGGTGAATCCCTAACTCATTAGGAATCGTTATCCCCAACTCTTGGAGCTTGTTTGCGTGCCCAGACATGGTGAGCACGTGCTCGCTAACGGAGCTTCCCTCTTCCATCTTGCAGGTAAAGAACTTTTCGGAGGCCTCATAGCTCTCCACGGCCGCGTGAGTCTCAAAAATGAGCTTGATCTCCTTAATGATCTCGAACGGGTCGTGGTTCTCAAAACGCTTCTGGAGCTCCGTTTCTAAACCGTACAGGATGGCACACTGAACTGTGGAGCAATGATTTTTCCGAGTGGCGTAAACATTCTTTACGTCATCGGTGGCATCATCTGCAGGTGGGTCACCTAGCAGTGCTTCGAGCACATAGGTCATCTGACCAGCCCTGAGGACAATCTTCAGATCATGGAGCCAGTCCGTGAAGTTGTTTCCATTGTTCTTAAGCTTTTCTTTCTCTAGGAACGCATTGAAATTGATGGAGAGATTCGCCATAATCTACAACAAATTTGCAAGTAGTTTAGACTAAGTTTATGATAAATTGAGTTCAATTTTAATTCTTAAATGAACTAGGTGAACTCCCACTCAAAACAACATCTCTCACATTGTCTTAGTGATTACACGAACCAAGTTCACTACACCAAGTCCGATCTTCACGAGAGAAGATGTAGTTTCATCGGCGAACAATCTTTATGTTTATCATATCATTTATATGACTCATGCTCTACCTTTCGGTATTCCGTGTTCCGAGACCATGTCTGTACATGCTAGGCTCGTCAAGATTAACCTTAGTTTCCGCATATGCAAATCTGGCTTGCACCCGTTGTATGCACACGTAGAATCTATCACATCCGATCATCACGAGATGCTTCGAAACGACGAGTCTTAGCAACGGTACCAACTAAGGACGAACACTTTATTACTTGATATTTAGTGAGAGGGATCATCTTATAATGCTACCGTCGCGATCTAAGAAATACAAGATGCATAAAGGATTAACATCACAGGCAATTCATAATTAGTGTGATATGATATGGCCCTTTCTTCTTGTGCCTTTGATCTCCATCTCCAAAGCACGGACATGATCTCCATCATCACCAGCATTGCGTCAAGGTCAGTGGCGCCGCTTCATGGTTGTCCATCATCACTAGCAACTATTACAACTACTTGGAATAAAGCTATTACAAGATGAATAGACACGCAGGTCTTAACAGAATTAAAGACAACCATTAGGCTCCTGCCGGTTGCCATATTACAATAAGGATCATTGCATACATCAAACATAGTCACAATCACATGATGGCCATAACTTTTGAATACAATGTCAGAAAAAACATACAACCTATCAAAACGTGCAGAAAAAAATTTCTCTTCGATTTCAAATTCCTTAGGCCGTTTTGGATTCTTTTAGATTCTTAAAATTCGAAAAGAAAAAAAGTTGTTTCAAAAATTAAATTTCTTTTTAGTAATTTTTTATGTCATATTTGAATTCCTCATATTTTTCTGATAATAATGGATATATTATTTGTTGAATTTCGATTTACAGATTTGAAGATATTATTTATGTCATATTAAATGAATAAAATGGCAAAAAATGAATAAAATATTAATTTAATTATTTTTTATTTTTATTGGAATAAAATATTATTATTACTTATTTATTGTTATTTACTTAAATAGTTGTTCGTGATGGGTTCGTAGCATGGAAAACAAAAAATTTCTACCGCAAGAACGAACAAAACCCAGATCTAATCTAGATAAAAGCCAAGATCTAATCTATTAGACATGTACAACGAGATAGATCTGTACTAACCCTCGTAGATCCGAAAGCGTTACGAGATTAGATCTCGGGGTTGATGTAGTCGATCACTTGCCGATCTCAAGATTGTGTGGACGATCCTTCCGGCGCCGCGTTCCGGCAGCGCTTCCGCAGTCGGTCACACGTGCAGAGTCGAAGCAGACCTTCCTCTCCCCGTTCCAGCGAGCAGCGGAGGTAGTAGATCTTCTCCACGGAATCCCAGCAGCACGACGGTGTGGTGGTGGTGGTGGAGTAGAGAATTCTGCAGGCCTTCGCCTAAGCCTGAGCAGAGGGAAGGAGGAGGAGAGAGGCGGCGGCCAGGGTTTGGAGTGGAGGGGGCAAGGGGGTGGCGCCCCCACCCCTCTATTTAAACGAGGGAGGCGCCATGGGAGGGGGAGTCCTAGTAGGACTCCCCTCCCTTCCTTGGCCGGCGGATTGGGACGGGGGGAGGAGTCCTCCTCCCCCACGACTCCTTGTCTTGCCCCACAAGGACTCCTTGATCCTTTCTTGGTTTTCAAGCAAACTCCAAGAAATCTCCTAGAACCTTCCGGAACATTCCGAAACCTTCTAGAATCCTCATACAAATACTCCGGAACATTTCCTAACTTAGAAAATGATCCCCAATATATGAATCTCATTCTCCGGACAATTCGGGATCTCCTCGTGATGTCCCGGATCCAATCCGAGACTCCGAACAACATTCGGTCTCCAACGCACATTCCATATCTACTTAAAACAACTTCGAACCTTAAGTGTGTCACCCTACGGTTCGTGAATATGCAGACATGATGAAGACACCTCTCCGATCAATAACCATCAGCGGGATCTGGAGATCCATAATGGCTCCCACATACTCAACGATGACTTCGTGATCGATAGAACCATTAACATACGAAACCAATTCCCTTTGTCACGCGATATTCTACTTATCCGAGGTTTGATCGTCGGTATCTCCATACCTAGTTCTACCTCGTTACTGATAAATACTCTTTACTCGTTCCATATTATGTCATCCCTTGTGACCTAGTCACATGCTTGCAAGCTAACCAGATGACATTCCACCGAGAGGGCCCAGAGCATATCTATCCATCATATGGATGGACAAATCCCAATCTTGGTTCATGCGCTTCAACACATACTTTCAGAATACCCAATGACACCTTTATAACCACTCAGTTACGAAGTGGTGTTTGATATCATCAAAGTACCCATTCGGTGATGGTGATTAACATAACCTCATGGTCGAAGGATTAGGTTACTATGCATTTGAAAGCTTATAGCAATACAAACTAAATGACTTGATCTTATGCTACACTTACTATGGGTGTGTGTCCATCACATCATTCTCCTAATGATATAACCTTGTTATTAATGACATCCAATGTCCATGATTAGGAAACCATGATCATCAATTAATCAACAAGCTAGTTCCACAAGAGGTTTACTAGGGACTCTTTTATGTTTACAAAACACACATGTATTAGTGTTTCCTTATAATACAATTATAGCATGGGATGTAAACACTCATCATAAACACAAAGATATAATAATAACCACTTTTATTATTGTCTCTTGGGCATATCTCTAACAGTCTCCCACTTGTACTAGAGTCAATAATCTAGATTACATGGTAATATACCTAACACCCATGGCGTTCTGGTGTTGGTCATGCTTTGCTCTAGGGAGAGGTTTAGTTAACGGATCTGCCACATTCAGATCAGTGTGTACTTTGCAAATCTTTATGTCACCATCTCGGACATACTCGCGAATAGCATGGAAACGTAGCTTGATGTGCTTCAGCTTGCTATGTGACCTTGGCTCCTGTGCATTAGCTATGGCACCTGTGTTGTCACAGTAGATGGCCATCGGGTCCAACGCACTGGGAACCACGCCAAGTTCAGTAATAGACTCCTTCATCCATATGGCTTCTTGTGCAGCCTCCGAAGCAGCTATGTATTCCGATTCAGTTGAAGATTTCGCCACAACGCTTTGCTTGGCACTCCTCCAGCTCACTGCAGCACCATTCAAAATAAATACGTATCCAGACTGTGACTTCGAGTCATTTGGATCGGTGTTCCAACTAGCATCAGTGTAACTGTTTACAACAAGCTGTTCATCACCTCCATAAGAAAGAACCATATCCTTAGTCTTATTCAGGTACTTTAGGATATTCTTGACTGTTAAAATGTCACCCGTAGGATGGTATACTGCTTTCACCACCCTTGCGCTTAATGACTCCGACGTAGTTAGAAGTCGCCAAGCCTGACGAGCCAATAGTGCAATATTAAAGATCTCGATATCTCGGGAACCTAGACCTCCAGCCCCTCTTAGTAAGTGGTACATAAATTTTACAAACCAAGCTAATTACACGCAACTCTGGTCAGGGGCCGCGGGATCACGAACTCTCGGCCCTTAAAGTAAAAGACCCGTGTGTGCATACATACATCTTTCGTGTACCCGCGGAAGAAAATCTATGCATACGTGCGTGGACGTCTTGCTGCCTCAAGCGAGCGACAACCGCTCTCCTCAACGTGTGCATAACATCAAGAGGCTCGCACATCACATTTCCATTTCTGTGCGAGCGTCCTCCGACTCGGAGGCAGGCGCACGACGCGGGGAGGCAGTACCACGTGAACTCTGGCTGCTGTCCTTGAATGTGGGCTGGCGTCCATGGCCCGGTGCAGTGCCATTCCAGTGCAAGTGCAAACCTACAACAGAGCCAGCGAGGTTCTCCCTCGCTACGCTAGATGGCTGAGGAAAACATGTGGAATGTTTGGTTCATTATTGCATCTTCCAAATATCACACAAAGAAACAACAACAACAAAAAAAGAACCTAATATGCACTACAAGTGAAACGAAAATTAATTTATTTGGAGGAGACTCGTACTAGTACATTGCAAGAAAGGTTGTTTAGCGATAGCTTTATCATCTGACCATCAAAGTAGACAAAAACCAAAAACCACAATTAGTTTTATTGGGCTCCTTGTGGACTTTGCCTAAACCAGGTCTATTAATTAGCTAGTTCTCCTTTCTAGATCTACAGAACCTTAGGAAGACCAACAATTAGAAGACCAACAGTGGCTCGATTTTGGGCTATATGGGGTGGCTCTGGATAAATTCACGATTTGGGGGGGGGGGGGGGGGGGGGAGGGGGGTTGGCTACCAGCCGTGCCCCTGTACAAAAAGTAATGAGCATTCAAACACTTCAGTACATTCGGTTTCAATTTTTACATAGAAAGGAAAAGATCAACTCCATCGGCGGTCGAAGGCGCCGCTCTCGCCAGGAGGGCACAGTGGCGGCGGCGACGCGACACCCCACAATAGGTCGAACAACGAGTTGTATCTTGCTACCTACGCCTCGGCCTCCTCCTTTGCTCGGTTGCGCCTGACACACAAGTCAGCGTCGTCGGGCTCTATGTGCGACGCGTAGAAGGAACGCATGTAGACGTCGTCAAGTTCTTGCAGCCAGAGGTGCTCCGGCAGGAAAACATGGCGAAAGATGTCCCACCCGTAAGGCTCGCGCGGTGGTCCGGTAAGCAGGTACGTGGGGTATCGGCGGCCGCAGAAGCAACTCGGGCTCGGCAGGGGACTGGACCAGTCTAGCTCGTCGGTGTTGGCTATGTAGGAGTCATCAGAGTCGACCCACTCTGGATCGGAGCACTCTGAGTCGGTGTGGTTGGATCCAGGGAGAGGAGGAAACGGGTGCCACGACTCTTTTGTGGGCGGTGGGGGAGGTGGAGGAGCACGGTGGCTAGGCATGGTTGTGCGCCGGCCCTACTGGTGATAGCAGCACCGCCGACCACCGGCCTAGATGTAGAGGGAGAGGGTGCAAGGTCTGACCATGGTGTAGATCTGCAATGGCAATAGCCACCATGCCTACATATAGCGAGAAAAGGGTGGGAAGCCGAGGCGGGAAACGGTGGAAGGGCATGGCGGGAGAGCACGTGGCCGGCGACGAGACGACACTCGGGAGACGAGCTATCTATCTCACTGTCAGGGCTCGCCCGCGTCTTTCTCAGCTCCATCTGGTGTCCCCGCTAGCCCCCCCCCTCGGTCAGCCTGGGGGCGCCGGATGGCAAACCGGACCGCGCCAACGCGAAAAAAAGTTGGGGGAGGGGGTGGGTACGATTTTGAGCGTCGGCACCCCCATAGCCCTTTAGGGGGGCTTTAGGGCCCCGAGTGGAGATGCTCTGACTGTTGAATGTTCATGTCATCCCATGTGCTGGGTTGATTTGCTATCGAATTTTTTTATGCGTGGTAGTAGGAAAAGAAAACTCCTATGTTACTATACAAATAAAATATAAAGCACTGGTTTTTTTTCTTACACAAGCTGGAAAGCTCTTGTTTAATCTTATCGGAATTGTTTGCCCTTTTTCAAAGTTCAGTTTTGCCACCTTTCAGATTTTCATATTGTCTTTGTGCTTCTGTATAATTTGTGCTTCTCTACTATCTAAAAAGAATATTGGTGTTCCGTTTTCTGCCACTCCGTCGTTCTTTTCGTCGCGCGTCCCTCCGTCGCTAGCGTCCCGCGAGAAAAAAAACTGGGAGCGTCGTCCCCGCTTTGCCTGCCCCGTCCCTTTCTCCCCCGAACCACACGCCCCCTCCAGGCCATAGCGGCGCCCACCTCTCGAGGCCACCACTCCACATCGCGAGATCGTTTGCACGCAGGAACCCTATCAGGGGCGCGCGATAGCCCATGCGTGGCTACATCGCGAGATCCTCCGCGCGCAGCCGACATGTGTGCTGGTGCTGGTCCTGCCTGCCGTTGGACTCCATGTTGCCGCTCGCGCCACCATGAGCCTCGCGGATCTAGGTCTACGCCTTCCTCTGCCCCAGCAATCCCCTGCTCTACGGGCTCGGGGCCTTCATCACCGCCGCCACCGACGGCATCGGCCGGGCCTCGCCATACGCCGCGCCGCCTCCAGACTCGGCCTCGTGCTCGTCAGCCGCAATCCATACGAGCTCGCCCCGTCTCCGAGGAGATCAGGGTCAAGCACTCCAAGACCGAGGTCTGCATGTTCGTCCTCGACTTCACCGGCAAATGGCCTTGGTTACAGATGTGCCTCTGATTTTGGCCGCCTTCCTCAACTGCCGTCAACGACCATCCACTCTGATCGCCTCCTGTAAGTATACATCCATCATACTCAAATCGGTTTAGGTTCAGATCTGACATCTCCGAACACCATGCCCAATGTCTGCACACTACTGTTTCGGTGTGGCGTGTAATGTCGTTGTTCAGAGAGGAGGTGACAGAGGTGATTGACATGGACGCTGGTGGATATCCATGCATAACTCTATCTTGGGTAGTGAGGATGCAGCTTCGCATACATAGACCGCTAGAAGAGGGACTGCTGCAGCTTTCAGGTCAATTCCCTACTCAAGATTCCTCTGTCCGCCTCTCTTCCGCTGGACTCCTACAGTTTGCAGGTCAGTTTCCTACTAAAGTTATGTGTGAAGGGGATCAGATCATGCCAAAATGTGAACGATCTACTATGCGCCAGCTTCATATTGAATTTGCAGTAGCAGAAGAACACTAGGATCAAGTTTACGGTGCATTTCCCATTATATTCTCTACTAATGTATCCCCGTACCAGGTATCACAGTATCAGTATCTTTATCTGTATCGCCGTATCTGGGCAACGTAGATGACGTGGATACATTGTTAAGTTCGACCTTTTTATTTTGATCCGGAGGTTTTGATTATATAATGTATTTTGAGGTCTTTGCATCTCAAATGTTGTAGTCATGATGGCACATCCGATTATGTGTGATGAAATGCCACCAGTTTGTTGTACCCTTGTTTCAATAATTGTTCGACAGGTTTTCTTGAATTAAATTTGTGGCTCACTAGCACCGCATAATTCACCAAAGGAAATCTATCTTTTCAAGAAAAAAATAATTGAATATTTTCGATTGTACATGAAGAATGACCTCCTATGTAAGCTGTATCCAAACTGGTGTTTATTGTTTAGGTTTATTTCTGGACCGAAAGATCTCATGAGTAGAGAAGCAGTATAGACAACGGTACTATATCCTCATAGTCTCGTGGTGATAGTGACGTCTCTTCTAGGCATTAATCAGTCCCAGATTGCGAGTGGACATGTCAGACATCCTCAACCAACAATCTTTAACAAGGATATGTGTTTATGTATGGGGGCAACAATTTACATGAATTATGAAGGACATGAACCGGTGGAGACAAAAGCATAAAACAGCGAAGGTATCTACTACCATACTAAGGTATTTGTGTGTGGAAATCCAACAATAGTGTTGCTGAAGCTACAAAGAGACAAGGGGGCCATGGATGGCGAAAAAGAGGATGAAGAAGCTGCAAGCCAAGGAAGCGCTGGAGTTCTCCATCCATGTCATGGTGCTCCAGTTCCTGATCGGTCGTGCCATTCTCCAACTGGGTTCCCTAGCGGGCAGCGGATGCCGTTTGGTCGACGATTCCACTTGTGTTGTTCAAGGTGATTATAGTCATATAAGTTCTGGTGAGTTCAGCTCAGTTCTATCTGGTGAAGTTCTGAATTATTAAGAGCATTATCTTTGGAGTTGGTCATTCAGAAGATTATTTGTATGTTAGTGTGAGCTATTTTTGGGAAGGAAAAGTGCAGTGTTGACTTTTTTATTCAAAAATGTTGATACGTTCTGTTTGTTATGTGCTGACTATTTTGAACTGGAGATTAACGAAGTTTCTTTGTCAAAGGTGCTTAACTGAACCATCTATATATGCTTCTGATATTTCACATTATGACGATTATATATCATTGTGCCTACGATTTATTTGTAGCCATCCTTTTCCAGGTCAAAGCTTGATATTTTTTCTCTTTTATATTTATCTCCATACTCTGCTATTTGCTAATACTGTCTAGATTTCTTGTTCTTCCAGGAGTTCGGAGATCAAGTAGATGATTGCCTTATCCAGTCGCCAAGGTGATCACAGTTCCCGACCGCCCTGCTGCCCTCATGTTAGGTTTACAGACAAGCATGCACATAAGGATGGATGTAAAAGCCTATTTGCTTTGTTGCTTGCAGAATTATTGATATTTGGTCTTGTTTGTTGTACTTATTCGTAGTAATTCGCCTCGCCGGGCCACCACATCCTCCCCATGAACAAGCCTTGATTGGAAAGTGGGGAAGCAGCACACCGATTTCATCACGCGGCAGGACGATGGCTAGAAGGCTGAGACTTCACGCTGTTGCCGCCATGCCGTCCTCTCGCCTACGCATGAAGGAGGCACAACTATGGGGGAATCAGTTCACGATGTCGTGGCCATCATCCTCTTGCTCAGCGAGCATGAAGTCTATGCCAAATCCTATAATAGGATGATGCCTAGGACCCGAGGTGAGCCCTTCCCTTGCATTCTCTGCTCGTTCCTTTTCATGGGGCTTGCCCCTTGAAATGCTCAGCAATGCATTGACTTGACATATGACAAGATCTGCTCTCTAAATGGATTCTAGGAATTAGTTACCAGGTGATGGACCTCTATACATGTGGAAATAATAGGTGGAATTTATGGATACTATTTTTGTTGTATGCCTGTAAGATCTGGTCAGGATGGTAAGGTGAGGTGAATTAAATTTATTCCTTTTTGAAGTGTTTCAGATTGATAATACACTCCAGGGCACTGATTGTTGCTTGTGCTTACTCCACTGCATTCTTGAATTTGCATGTTGATTAACTTTAGGATCAGAATTCATTTGCCAGAGGCATCCATTTGACCGAGCCATGTTCGTATTCAGGTACATCAAGTTTGATGCCTCGCTCCTGGCCTCCTACAGCCGAGAGAGGGATATTAGTCACAAGGGTCGTTTGTTGCATGACCCTGCAAGAGATTCTTGCTCATGCACTTGATGACGATGCTATAATGAACGATTGACATATAGTTGATTTTACAGACAAATGGTAACAAGGTGAATGAACACAATGGCAACAAGGTGAATGACCAGTTAGATTTTAGTGCCCATCTCATTAGAAAAATTGACTTACAATACTATGGAAAACTTCATTGTTTGTACCATTTATTAAATGAGTGCAGGTTATGTCCAAACTGGGGGATGGACATAAATCTCAAGGTGTTCTTTTGGTTGGTGCAGATGGCATATAGTCAAAGGTAATGAGTTACCTGTCATATAAAAAAGGAGCAAAGTTGACCTTTTTGAGGTTTTTCTAGAGCCTCAATGGAGATTTTCTTAAACTAATAGGTGAGGAAGTTGCTTCTTGGGAAAATTGAAGCATATTATTCTGAATACATTTACTACACCAGAATTGCAGACTTTGTGCCTCCTGATATTGACACAGTTTGGGTATGTAGCTACATCCAACAATGACCATTGTTGTTTCCTTTGTTTTGAAATATTAACACGCTCATCTTGTTCTGTTGGAGGTACCATGTGTTTTTTGATCGCAAAATGCAGCGACACACATTCAGAAAGAATCTGATGGTAACTGGTCCTGAAAATGGTGAGCGTTGTAGCATGAATTTCTTTGTTGATAATATTTTGTCGATGTTATTTCAAAAGTATAATTCTTGAAAGAAAGCACAAATAGAAAATTTGATGGTACATATTGCTTTTAAACTATGTTGCTTATGGTCTTGGTACTATAATAATTGCAGATCCTGAATTATAGTATTCTAGGTGTTGCAGTCTTCCCTCGCAAACAATGTATCAAATGTACAACTTTTTTTAGGTTTCTGGTTTGTGTTTCATGACAGAACACAATCCGTTTATGGAATCAATTATGGTGAGGTTAGTTTCTTAATCTTCTTTGCAACTTATTTGGGTGCTCATGTGAAGAATGTGGAGAAACTAATATTTTACATGAAATGGGTAATTCTAGATGTACTTATAGCGCGTTTAATTGTAAATAAGATTTCCTGGCAGCTATGTCCTCTCCTGTTTGTTTGTTATAATGCATTCTATCTTTACTACTCTGTCGGGTCCATAATTATGAGTCCAATTGTACCAAATCAACTGAAATTATTATGGATCGGAGGAAGTATTAAATTGGAGTTGGTGTTGGTTCACTTTGGCGATCAAACATTGGACGCATCATGACCGTTAAATCGCCCTTAAACAACACCCACCAAATATTATAAGAATCTTAACCATCCGACGCCCTCGGCTATCCATGGGCGCCACCAACAATTATATACTTCTGTAATTATTAGCGTCAAACACTTGCCAAAAATCTCCCTAATTATCATAAACGCTTGCCAAAATCTAACTCTGGCTCTAATCACGTCATCAATACTTGCGACATACAGTGAGGTCAGCTCCAGCTGGATCGGTGTATTTATTTCAAGAAGTAGGAGCTCCTGGGAGGTTAGTTAATTAAGTTTATGCTTGTGTGTTTTGTTCTTCAGGGAATTGGTCGTTAATTTACTATGATTAGTTAATATCTGAGAAAGTTGGACAGTCATGTGTTTTTCACAAGATTCATTCCGAATGCTTGGCTACAAAGGAACTGAGAGTTGGGTCCTCATATCGATCAGATCCTTTCGTCCATCAATGTTGTAAGTTGGAGCAAGCACTTGGAAAGTTTCTAAGTCCCTCTACATTTATTTGTTGTTATTCTGAGTTGATTAAATTGCTAATTCATTTGTTGATAAAGTTGGTACCAAACATGCTTGGAAGCAATGCCCATATATATCATCGCAATCAAAAGTGATAATACCTCGCAAATTTGTCGACAATACTGTTGGGATTTATTAGAATCCATATTATGTCGTCATTGCTTGCAGATTCTTCGGACATACAATGCATGTGATTTTTTCATATGAAATAACAGCACCATGTATTTTTTGTAAATGTAGCGGAAATGAAATATTTAAATTTTGCAGGTGATATCTATGGTGACGATTTCACACTCAGATGGTAAGGATCTTACGGAATGTAAATTCATTGCAGCCTAAATTCGAAGATCTTGGTTTTGATGAAAGCAATAGGTTTCTTTAGGACATTTCCTCTACTACAGGTGAAACTACTTGCTATCCTATTTTCAGTTTGGTGTGTCTCCATGTGATGCTCATCTTTGTAAACCATTAAAGGTCATAGGATAACAATTCTTGCATTTTGTGGTGCAGCAACAAATTGGGCAGAAAGCAAGCTTCCAGTCCCTAGATGCACTCTATGAATTTTCAAGTCTGTTAATTAAGGTACTGTGACCTTCGACAAGCTCAGCCAGCACCATGAACTTTCTTTACCTAATTTTGACATACATACAAACACAATTGACCTACAAAACTTATTTACTTACACGATTGCTACATATATACTTGCTCTAACCTTCTAATAATTAAGGTACCGGGACCTTGAACAAGCTTATCCAGCCCATGTTCAGCAACTTCCCGTGTGCTGCTATGCCCTCTCACTTACTTATCCTCTAATGGTTGTTGGCAATACTGACAGCAATGATGTAACTCTCATTGCACAGTAGCCATTCTAAGATTGTTTGATTCAATAAGCTTATTGGGTTTCCTTTTAGCTTCTGTTATGAAACGCATAGCTTAATCTGTACACATATGGTATTTTCACTCAAGGACAAAGTGATAATTGAGATAGCTAAGGAAAGCAACACTTTAGAGGAGAAGATCTCCGACAGACAACACATATCATTTGACTGCTTTAAAGATACCGCCTTATAACTTTATCTATCTGTGCATATAGTTATTCGGGTAAGGTGCTCTGGTTGTCTTTAAAATGTTATGGCTCCTCAATACTTTATATTTTTTTTCTTGGACCATGCAAACGTGAGAGATACTTTATTCAAAAAAACCATAACAAGTGTGTATAAGAGTAGAGGATTTCAGTAGCCATATCACAGATGTGTTTGCTTCAGGTTGCTTTGTTCATTATCTTGTATATAAGATATGTTTTAGTAATTTAGACCAGATCAAACAAATGCGTACCACATGAATTTGGGGCTGAACATTATGTTATTCCTATAACATTATCTTGCTATGTTCAGTTGAATGGTGGTCCTCTTATTCTGCCTTGAGTGTGCTATCCAATTTTAGAATTGAGGGAGGAGCAACAGACAGGAGGGAGATGTGGTACCATGGATATTTATTTTTGAGGAACAAGTTCCTGGATAAATCATGACCAGTTGCATATGCATGTTAATTATTAGTTCATGGATAAATCATCAATGTGAGTTGTCGTAGTGTGCATGCTAAATATCAAGCACACTTGCATGATGTCCCTAATTTTCTTATTTTTAAGCTTACACTTTATGCTTGGTTGTTTTATTGAATCGTCTCTGATATTTGTTAAATATTTAGTGCACTGTAAGATGTTTGTATTTCAGTTGAAAGATGTCTGTCTGGAAGAGTCATGTGCCATGAGCAGATTCTAAATCAGAGATACTTAATCTTTTATTATCTTCCATTGTGTTTATTTTAAAGTTGTGTTCTCTTAGAATCGTAGTTTTTTCATATATCATATGTTTCATTAGAGAGCACAATATTTAACTCTGATTTTCATACTAGGATCACGATTATGATCAATTAGTGCTCTTCTCGCTTTATTTTTTGTTTCCATGCAAGTTGTTTTGTACGCCAATGATGGTGTCATTCATCTTTTCATCTAATTGGCAATATAACCGCCAAAAGTATAAACTACCAGTTTAAGTATGAATTTTTTCACAAGTATTATGAGTACTTAAAAAATGAGGGAAACAAGTTTAATGGATGTGCAACGCACGGGTAAAATACTAGGAAAATGAGATGCCAACTGTTACTTAAGGTGTTAAAGCTTTTGTTTTTGTTTTGAAACCTTCATGTTCCATTTTGTAGGGTGTTAAAATATTTGTAAGCGACACAAATGTGTGGGCTGTATGGTATGTTGAAGGAAGATCTGTTGTCAATGGCGGCGACATGAAGGGTGAGTGACTGGCGAAGTGAAGGAAGATGTCAACGAGGTTGCCAAATAGCAGGGGTCCATTTGCTTTTACTTGCTCGAGAGTGGCCTCAACACTTGGCCAGGTGATACAATACAACACACATTTTTTGGTTTTCGTTCTCCTTGCTGATTCGGGGGAATTTCTTTTAACTTCGCTTCGTGATGCAATCATGTAGTGTTCAGTTTCCATTTGATGCTTTAGTGAAAAGTGGAAAGTCATGCAAATTTTGGTTCAGATAATGCCAATTCTCAATGATATTATGTATCTTCATGTGTATTTTTCTATTTTCTTCTGATGTTATTCCAGATGAAGATGAGACTGATTAACATTATGGCAATATGCATTTTTGGTTTGATCAATGGAAAGTAGCTATGGCTTATTATTCTCATTCAAGAATTATTACACGAGAAACTGCTAGCATCAATCATATTGAGAGAAAAATTTGAAACACATATACTACTAAGGATCACCCGCATGGCATGAGTCAGATGAAATGTCTCAAAGAATTTGCTAATCGATTATAGAATAAATTACACCACGGACTCTATAATTATGATGACATGGACAGCTTGATTAAAATCAACCCGCATGGCATGATTACTAGCTTTGACGTGGAAGAATGTACAATTAATAATTATATATATTTTTTAGACGATAGGCAGAGAGATATGGACTTGGATTACGTATCACCCGTAGCAACGCACGGG
The DNA here is from genome assembly GCA_916181665.1 of Avena sativa. Classification (NCBI taxonomy): domain Eukaryota; kingdom Viridiplantae; phylum Streptophyta; class Magnoliopsida; order Poales; family Poaceae; genus Avena; species Avena sativa. The sequence goes on along the minus strand of OV702295.1, from coordinate 446,808,204 downwards.
CATTTTACTAGTCTGTATAAAAAGATGAAGTGTATACTCGTCGACAAAGTGGAGAAGAGCGTGAGAGGTGGGGCCCGTTCAGTGCTACCAAAGCGTTACTAAATGCTAGCCGTCTACTCGTCGACAAAAGAAAAGTGTTTTATACTGATAACGTCCACGTCCAAGCATCCACTGCAGCAACGAAAGTCGGCTGCATCCTTTAGAGCATCTCCAGCAGCGGTGCTAAAAATTACGCGCGCCCAATAAACCGCTTGTTTAGCGCGCGGAGCTTTGTTTTCGGCGCTCCAGCAGCGACTGCAAACTAGCGCGCGCGGTAATTTTTTTTTCAGCGTGCAGTATATGCGCTATTGCGAGCGCCACATCTGGGGCTCCTGGTTCGGCGCGCTGGAAACGCACACTCGCGCGCAGAGCTGAAATTTCCCCCCGCGCCCGCGCTTCCTCTCTCCCCATTCCCAAATCCCGCCGGCGCCGACACAGCGCCGCCGCTTGTTGCCGCCGCCGCGCCGAAGCTTCTCCCGCCCCCGTCGCCGCCGCGCCGAAGCTTCTCCCGCCGCTAATCGACGACCACCGCCGCGCCCCCGTCGCTTCCGCATGACCACCGGCGCCACTCCCTGCCGATTCGAGCTCCGCAAGCACAGATCCGGCGCTGCCCCGGCCGTCCACCGCCGCCGCCGTCTCTTCCGCTCCACCATCGGCGCTACTCCCCACCAACGTATGTAGTGTCCTCCATTGCCATACCTTCTCATTCTAGGATATTATTTAGACGTAGCCGCCCTATGTAGATGGCGCGCCGCCGGTCGAAGGAAGAGTCCGATGATGAATGGGATGTGGAAGAAGAGGAAGATTTTGCTATCATTTTGGCCGTTCGCGCTAGAATGAAGCGCCCGAAGCATGGTGGTTCCATGATTGGTCGAGAGAGATTGTGGAGGGAGAGGTTGGAAGGCCATGCCAAATTGATGAGAAGCTATTTCATCGAGAAGCCCATCTTCCCCGAGTGCTACTTCCGGCACCGGTTTAGGATGAGCACACGATTGTTCAAGAACATCGCCGAGAGTGTGATGGAGTTTGATCGTTTCTTTGAGCAAAGGAGGAATGCCGCCGGGGAGCTTGGGCATAGCACCTACCAAAAGGTGACCGCCGCCTTGCGTATGATGGCATATGGTATTCCGGCGGATTTGGTTGATGACCACTTGGCAATGGGGGAGAACACCGCCATTCTTTGTGTCCGCCGCTTTGCCGTGGCTATCGTGAGAGTGTTCGGGGAGGAGTACTTGAGATCCCCCAATGCTCAAGACACGACAATGCTATTGGAGCAAAACAAGCGGCGTGGGTTCACCAGAATGCTTGGCTCTATTGATTGTATGCATTGGAGTTGGAAGAATTGTCCTGCGGCTTGGCATGGACAATTCAAAGGCCACAAGAAGGATTCCACCATCATCCTTGAAGCCGTGGCCGATTATGAGACATGGATTTGGCATGTTTTTTTGGGATGCCCGGATCTTGCAATGATATCAATGTTCTCCAGCGGTCACCACTCATGGCTAGGATAGCTAATGGTGAAACTCCACCGGTGCAGTTTGTGGCAAACAACAAAACATACACCTATGGCTACTTCCTTGCCGATGGCATCTACCCAAGGTGGAGGACATTTGTGAAGCCGGTCAAGGATCCAGAAGGCAAGAGAGAAGTCGATTTCTATAATGCACAAGCGGCGTCAAGAAAAGATGTGGAGAGAGCATTCGGAATATTGCAAGCTCAATTTGCAATTGTGCGTGGACCGGCTCGGTTTTGGGATCAAGAAATCCTTTGGTACATCATGATGGCTTGTGTGATCATGCATAACATGATCATAGAGGATGAACGTGGTGAGGATGGCCTCGACTACAACTATGAGTATGTGGGACAACCCGTCCGAATTCGAAGGAGGCAAGATAGGATAGCCCGGTTCCTTACCTCCTACCATGCCATTCGAGTTAATGAGGTGCATGATGATCTCCAAAAGGATGTCATAGCGGAGTGGTGGGTTTGGAATGGAGGAAATTGATGTTCTCCTATGATTGTTGTATGTTCTTTGAGATACATTTGTTGTATGATTGTTGTATGCGTTGTTGTTGTATCGGTACTTTGAACTATTCATTTGTGTTGATGTTGTATGAATATTTGAACTATTTATTCTTGATTTATTGTATGTGTTTGATCTTTGTTTTGTTATTTGTATGTGATTTTGTTGTTTCTGCGCACGCGCGCTGAAAATTTACAGCGCTTGTCATTTCGCTTTTTTTTGCCACGCGCGCTATAACCTGTTTTTAGCGCTTCTGTCTTTTGACAACCAGAATTGCATGCGGCAAACGTGATACAACGTACGCCAAACGACTTATACAGCACTAATTTTTAGCGCCGCTGCTGAAGATGCTCTTAAGACCAAACATCCCGTTTGCCCGAAAACTCGTTTCTACGGGCGTCGGTACATACCGCAGTCTAATCCACCATCCAAGTGCTTATAGATTCGTGCGTCAGTCAACGACTTCCCACCCGGCGTTTGGCTGTTATTTTTGCAGCCCAGTCCCTTTGTATCTCTGTTATTACAACTCATTCAACCACTTTTTCTCCAGATGCGTGCACTGATCTGGCGCGGCGGCGGCCTAGGCGGCTGCCTGCCGGACCAGACGGCAGCGGCGCGCACTAGGTCGCGACGACCTTCCCGAAGATACGGCGGCGCGCACTAGGTCGCGACGACCTTCCGGACGAGGCGGCGGCGCCGCGCACGAGGTCGCGCCACCCCGCTCGAATCCATGGTTCCGAGCTCCGAGGGAGCGCGCTGGTCTAGTGGTACTAGTGCTGGAAGTGGAAGTCCCGTTCGCTCAAGTACTCCCTCTGTTTCAAATTACTCCGCCGGCGCGCTTATGTAGGTGAACTAGTACTCCCTCATTTTTCATTCAAAAAACTCCTCGAATTTTTAAAATAGATAGTATGAAATATGTACTACGTATACCAAAAATTCTAAGAATTTTTTGAGAAAAATAAGAGAATACTAGGCCACCTAGGTAAGCGTGCGCGCGGAGTAATTTGAAACAGAGGGAGTATGAGATAGTAACAGTGGCACTCAAGTATGAGATTTACATCTCCTTTTTTACTTTTTCAAAGTTACATTACTAGCTGTAATATTTCTAGACAAGATTAAATAGGGTAGTTGTTAGGGTAAGGAAGAATTAGAAGTTAGATAAAACTACAAGCTTCTCTGACTGCATAACATGCCGATTTGTGCACAAGAAAATATTTAATTGTTTCTCGCTCAAATGCAGGGAGTTGCTCAATACAGGTTCGTCATCTAATTTTTTTTTATCTGGCTCAAAGTCATGGAGAGCCATCAACCTTTATGTCCAGGCTAGAATTTAGTCTCGGTTAATCTTCTATGATGCTGGTCTGTGCATGGGCTTTCACTCCGGATCCGAGTGACGGCAACTTAAATCTCCACCTCGTCATTCTGTTTTTCTGTAAAAAGTACAGTATATGATGCTTGATATTCCCACATGTTGAGATACTGACAAGATTTTGGAACCAGAAATGTTCAAATTGTACTTTGGGAGAATTATGCTCATCATTTGTGTGGATTTTTTCTACTACGAACATTTGCTACAAATGGATCCTCTTATTGAACGCTGCTAAGCTAGTGTGGAGCATAATTTATGTCTCACTTGAAATAGCGACAATGTTACTGCAACACAGATGATATGTGAATCGTACCTCGATCATATGATTAGCAAATTAAGTTAAACACGTCTCAATGAATCGTGTACTCCGTTTGTCTCAAAATGTTGAAAATGGCGAAGCATATGTAAATCTACATACTCCCTCTGTCTCAAAATAGTGAATCTAGACAAATCTCCGACATCCATTTTGAGATGGATGGAGTGATACATTTCTAGAACATCTGCAAATCTCCCCATGCATCATAAAGTGTCAATACTGATAAATGTACTTTCAATATTATAAGTACTAGCTAAACATGACTAACACTTCGGTCTAGGTCTTCGTGTTTACCCGAAATTTTGTTTGGAGTTTTCCAAGTTTTTAAATTCGGGTTTTCACATATCACAACCGGAATGTCAAAAAAAGCAGTACTCCACATTTCGGGTGCCCAGACAATCAGATTCAGGTTCGAGTTTTCCCGGTTTACTCGGACGATAATAGAGGCCCAAAACAACTTTGGTTGCCCTAAGCAATATGGAACAATTGCAATCATGAAAATAATTATGAAACAACTGAAACCTCGAAAACGTGATCCTCAATTTTCAAAAAAAATGAAACTTCCCAAATTAAGTGAAAGTACGAATCGTTTTCAAATCATTTTTGAAACGCTTAATAAAATAATTGAAACAACATCAAACCTTAATGAAACAATTAAAACCACGATTTCGTTTCGAATCATGTGGAACGACCAAACATTTATGAAAACAATTGAAAACACTCCAAACATTTATGAAACAACTAAAACCACATGAAACCCTTGTGGTTTGTACTTTGAACCTTATTGAAAAACTGAAACCATATCGAACCATACTGAAACTAATTTGAACCAATCGAAACCTCACAAACATGTTTCAAAACAATTGAAACCACACACAAATGAAATAATAAAACCATGTTTCAATAAATTGAAATCACACAAACATGTTTGAAATAATTGAAATCACAAAAACATATTTGAAACAATTGAAACCACCACCCAAGAAAAAATTAAACCACAAAACCATGTTTCATTAAATTTAAACCACACAAGCATATTTGAAACAATTGGAACCACAAAAAGATGTTTGAAACAATGGAAACCACCACACAAGATTTTATGAATCTTTTTGGCACTCCAAGGAACTTGTTTGGATCAATTGAAACCACAAATAGCATCTTTTAATAATTTGAAACCACCTCGCAACTATTTATCAATTATTTGAAACCGAATTGAACCTAATTGAAACCATATCGAACCGTGCTGAAACTTATCTGAACCAATTAAAACCTCACTAGCATGTTTTAAAACAATTGTAACCACAAACAAATGAAACCACAAAACCATGTTTCCAAAAATTGAAACACAGAAGCATGTTTGAAATCACAAGACCAAGTTTCATTTAATTAAAACCATAAAACCATGTGGAAAATAATTGAAACCACCACTTGAAACATTTGAATCCACTAAAACAAGTTTCAAACCTTTGAAACCACCACCTAACAACAGCTACATCCACAAGACGAAGTTTCATTAAATTGAAACCACCACCCAAAAAACACTAGAACCTCAAGACGCGGCTTATTTAATTGAAACCACAAAACCATGTTTGAAACAATTGAAACCACCACTTCAAACATTTGAAACGACTAAAACATGTTTGAAACATTTGAAACCACCAATACAAGTTTGAAACAACTGAAACCACCACATAAGAAGAACCGAAACCTCAAGACCAAATTTCATTTAATTGAAACCACCACCCAAAAATCACTGGAACCTCAAGACCAACTTTCATTTATCTAAAACCATAAAACCATATTTGAAACAATTGAAATCACCACTTCATACATTTGAAACCACTAAAACATGTTCAGAACATGTGAAACCACTAATACATGTTTGAAACCATTAAAACCACCACATAAGAAGAATCGGAAACACAAACTAAGTTTCGTTTAATTGAAACCACAAAACCATGTTTGAAACAATTGAAACCACTAAAACATGTTTGAAACAATTGAAACCACTAATACATGTTTGAAACAATTGAAACTACCACATAAGAAGAACCGGAAACTCAAGACCAAGTTTCACTTAATTGAAACCACAAAACCATGTTTAAAACCATTGAAACCACCACTTCAAACATTTAAGACCACTAAAACATGTTTGAAACATTTGAAACCACTAATACATGTTTGAAACAATTGAAACCACCACATAAGAAGAACCGGAATCTCAATACCAAGTTTCATTTAATTGAAACCACCACCCAAAAACCACTAGAACCTCAAGACCAAGTTTTATTTATCCGAAACCACAAAACCATATTTGAAACAATTGAAACCACCACTTCATATATTTGAAACCAATAAAACATGTTCGAAACATGACAACCCACAAATACATGTTTGAAACCATTAAAACCGCCACATAAGAAGAACCGGAACCTCAATACCAAGTTTCATTTAATTAAAACCACAAAACCATGCTTGAAACAATTGAAACCACCACTTCAAACATTTGAAAGCACTTAAACATGTTTAAAACATTTGAAATCACTAATACATGTTTGAAACAATTGAAACCACCACATACGAAGAACCGGAACCACAAGACCAAGTTTCATTTAATTGAAACCACCACCCAAAACCAGTAGAAACTCAAGACCAAGTTTCATTTATCTGAAACCACAAAACCATGTTTGAAATAATTGAAACCACCACTTCATTCATTTGAAACCACTAGAACATGTTTAAACCATATGAAACCACTAATACATGTTTGAAACCATTCAAACCACCACATAAGAAAAACCGGAACCACAAGACCAAGTCTCATTTAATTAAAACTACAAAACCATGTTTGGAAAAATCGAAACCACCACTTCAATCATTTGAAAGCAGTAAAACATGTTTAAAACATTTCAAACCATTAATACATGTTTGAAACAATTGAAACAACCACATAAGAAGAATCGAAACCTCAAGACCAAGTTTCATTTAATTAAAACCACCACCTAAAAACCACTAGAATCTCAAGACCAAGTTTCATTTATTTGAAACCACAAAACCATGTTTGAAACAATTGAAACCACCATTTCAAACATTTGAAACCACTAAAACATGTTTGAAATATCTGAAACCACTAATACATGTTTTGAAACAATTGAAACCACCACATAGGAAGAACCGGAACCACAAGACCAAGTTTAATTTGATTGAAGCCACAAAACCATGTTTGAAATAATTGAAACCATCACTTCAATCATTTGAAACCACTAAAACATGTTTGAAACATCTGAAACCACTAATGCATGTTTGAAACAATTTAAACCACAACATAAGAAGAACTAGAACCATAAGACCAAGTTTCATTTAATTGAAACCACAAAACCATGTTTGAAACAATTGAAACCACCGCTTCAAACATTTGAAACCACTAAAACATGTTTCAAAAATCTATAACCACTAATACATGTTTGATACAATTGAAACCACCACATAAAAAGGTTTGAAACAATTGACACCACCACACGAGATTTTATGAACTTTTTGGGAACCCCAAGGAAAGTGCTTTAAACAATTGAAACTATAAATGTTATTTTTAATCAATTGAAACCACCTAGCAACTTTTCATCAATATTATGTAACTGAACTGAACCTTATTTGAAACCACTGAAACCATATCTAACCATGCTAAAACCTATTCGAACAAAGAGAAACCTCACAAGTGTGTTTCAAAACAATGGAAACCGCAAACAAATGAAACCGCGTAACCATGTTTCAATAAATTGAAACCACACAAGCATGTCTCATACAATTAAAACCACAAAAACATGTTGAAAACAATTGAGACCAACACCCAAGAACAAATGGAACCACAAAACCATGTTTCTTTAAATTGAAACCACACATGCATATTTGAAACAATTGGAACCACAAGATGATGTTTGAAACAATCGAAACCACCACATAAGATTTTATGAATATTTTTGAGACAATCAAATTCACTAAAACCATATAGAACCATGCTTAAACCTATTCGAACAAAGCGAAACCTTACAAGGATGTTTCAAAACAATTGAAACCAGAAATAGATGAAACCACAAAAGCATGTTTCAATAAATTAAAACCACACAAGCATGTCTCAAATAATTGATACCAGAACAACATGAAACAATTGAAACCATAACCCATTAACATATGAAACCATAAAACCATGTTTCATTAAATTGAAACCACATAAAGCAAGTTTGAAACAATTGAAACCACAGAAAGATGTTTCAAACAATCGAAACCACAACACAAGATTTTATGAACAGTTTTGGCACCCTAAGGAACCTGTTTGAAAAAATTGAAACCATAAATGTTACTTTATGAAATTGACACTGTTGGAGATATGCCCAAGAGGCAATAATAAAGTGGTTATTATCATATCTTCACACTTATGATAAATGTTTACATACCATGCTATAATTGTATTAACCGTAAACATTAATACTTGTGTGATTTGTAAACTAAAATAAGAGTCCCTAGTAAAGCCTCTTGTTAAACTAGCTTGTTGGTTAATATATGATCATGGTTTCCTGATCATGAACATAGAGATGTTATTAACAACAGGATCATATCATTAGGAGAATGATGTGATGGACATACTCCTATAGATAAGCGTAGCATAAAGATCAAGTCATTTCATTAGTTCAATTGCTATATGCTTTCTGATACATAGTAACCTAATTCCTTCGACCATGAGATCATGCATATCACCTTTACCGGATGGATGCTTTGATGATATCAAACACCACACCGTAATTGGGTGGCTATAAAGGTGGCATTGAGTGTTCAGAAAGTATTGGTTGAAACACATGGATCAAGAGTGGGATTTGTCCATCCATATGACGGATAGATATACTCTGGGCCCTCTCGGTGTAATGTCATCCAATTAGCTTGCAAGCATGTGACTGGCTCACAAGGGATCACATATCACGGGAACGAGAAAAGAGTACTTATCAGTAAACGAGGTTGAACTAGGTATGTAGAGATACCGACGATCATAACCTCGGATAAGTAAACTATCGTGAGACAAAGGGAAATTGGTATCGTACGTAAGTGGTTCATTCGATCGCAAAGTAATCGTAGAAATATGTGGGAGCCATATGAATTTCCAGATTCCTCTATTGGTTATTGTTCGGAGAAGTGTCTCGATCATGTCCGCATAATTCACGAACCGTAGGGAGACACACTTAAGGATTCGACGTTGTTTGAGTAGTTATGGTATTATGAGAAAGAGACCGAATGTTGTTCGGAGTCTCGGATGGGATCCGGGATATCACGAGGTGATCCGGAATGGTCCGGAGAATAAGATTCATATAAGGAAAGTCCCGTTTCGGAGTTCGGGAATGATTCCGGTGTTTTCATCGGGAATGTTCTAGAAGGTTCCGGATTGTCCGGCACTCCGGGGGGGAGGGGTACATGAATGTGTCATTATATATTGGAATGATTGCATCATGTACTAAGTGTTCTTGCTGTCCCAAATAAAGGATTAAATTGAATCCTAAAACAGAAAAGTCAAATGTCCAGTTTGAAAGTCAAACGGCTAAAACAAGAAACTGTGGGAAACAAGCAAGAGGAGTTGGAACCAACTTGGAGGAGGAGTTGGACTCCTCCAGGCCGGCGCCCAGCCCAAGGCCGAGTTGGGGAGGGACTCCCTCCCTCCCCTGGCGCGCCAAGACCCCCCTCCCATAAAAGGAGGGGCAGGGCTCCTCCTAGACACACACAAGTTCCTATCTTCTACCTCCGGTTTAGAGCCGTTTTGGTTTAGAGCTTCTAATTGCTTTAGCCAGCGGTTTAGAGCCTTCTAATTGGTTTAGAGCCTTCTAATTGGTGTGTATAATTACTAGACCACTAATAGCCTCTCTCATAAGCTCCACCATACTCGCACCGGCTTAAGGCGAAGCCCTGCGGGATTTCCCCTCTACTTCCGGTACCACGCCGTTGTGCTGCCGGAATCGCGAGGAGAGTGCTACAACCTCCGCTGCCTGCTGGAACAAGGGAGAGGAAGGTCTTCGTCGAGTACCGAACGTGTGACCGACTGCGGGAGCGCTGCCGGAACGTGGCGCCGGAAGGATCGTCTACGCGATCTTGAGATCGGAAAGAGTACGACTACATCACCCACGAGAATCTGCTCTCGTTAACCGCTTTGGAATCTTCGAGGGTGAGTTCCTCTATCGACTCGTTGCTACAATCTAGTAGATAGATCTTGGCTTGTTTGTTTGTATGCGATAGAAAATTTTTGTTTTCCATGCTACGAACCCCTTCAGTGGTATCAGAGCCGTGTCTATATGTAGATCTGTTGCACGAGTAGAACACAATGGTCATTGTGGGCGTTGATGCTTTTATTGTCGATTGCTTTTTGTGTACTTTGCATCTTGCGGTATGTTGGGATGAAGCGGCCCGGGCTAACCTTACATGACATCGTTCATGAGACTTGCTCCACGCTTGACATGCAACTTGTATTGCATAAGTGGCTTTGCGGGTGCCTGTTTCTCCTAGCATAGTTAAGATCCAATTTACAACGGGTGATCAACAATGCTAGTATCAATGTTGTGGTTCTTGTTCGTAAGTTAGAACGACACTTATTGAAAGCCCCAAACCACGTAAAATATGCAAAGAAAGTAGAGGCGTCTAACTTTGTTTTGCAGGGGTGTGCAGTGATGTGATATGGCCATGATTGTGATTATATTTGATGTATGCAATGTTCCTTATTGTAAGTCGGCAACCGGCAAGAGCCATATGGTTGTCTTTAATTTATGTTAAGACCCGCGTGTCTATTCAAAGTAGTTGTAATAGTTGAAGCCGGTGGACGACAACCATGGAGAAGCGTCATTGACCTTGATGCAATGCCGGTGATGATGGAGATCATGTTCGTGCTTGAAGATGGAGATCGAAAGCACAAAGAAGAAAGGCCATATCATATCACATATATATTGAATTGCATGTGATGTTAATCCTTTATGCATCTTGTTTTGCTTAGTAGACGACGGTAGCATTATAAGATGATCCCTCATGCACATGAATTTCAAGTCATAAAGTGTTCACCCTTAGTTAGCACCGTTGCTAAAAGCTTGTTGTTTCGAAGCACCACGTGATGATCGGGTGTGTTAGATTCCGCAAGTGTATACAACGTGGGCAAGCCAGATTTGCTCATGCGGAAGCTAAGGTTTGATCTTGACGAGCCTAGCATGTACATACATGGCCTCAGGAACACGGATTACCGAAAGGTAGAGCATGAGTCATATAGTAGATATGATGAACATGTTGATTGTTCGCCATTGAAGCTATATCAACTCTCGTGATGATCGGTTTTGATGTGGTGGATTTGGTTCGTGTGATCACTAAAACAATGTGAGGGATATTGTTTTGAGTGGGAGTTCACCTAGATTAATTTAATTATTAATTAGAACTCAATTTATCATAAACTAAAACAAAGTGAATTTGCATAGTTGTTGTAGTCATTGGCATCCGTTTACCACCTTGCGCTTAGTTATAATTGAGATGATAGAACTATAGAATTCTGGTTAGTTACTTTACGAACTGGTATCGTATTGTTTTGAAGTGTTAATCTAAAGTATAAAAGTCCTATTGCAAACTTTCAGTAAGTTCCGGTTGCTCCATGAAGTTTAATAATTAGTATTAAATCAAGAGTAACAATTCCAAGTGTTAGTATATAAGTATCATGTTTGTCTCCATGATTCTTGATATTCAAAGGATTGTCTTAATATCAAGGTTATCTAGGATCTGAAAGAGTTGTTTCAGAAACCATGATGTGTGGAAGATATTGTGATATCTGAAACGAAGTTTTGGTTGCAACATGATAGAGTATAATATGGCAAAGTTCATGTTCTCATATTTTGATGAGAATTTGCAAAAGGTTGGAGACACTTGTTGTCCCAATCCTCCAAAAGGTTTTTGGATAGCAACATTATACTCATAATTCATCGTTATAAGCTAAAAGTAGCTTGATCATGGAAGATTCCATGATAAGGGTGAATATTTGATGTAGGTAAAATATTTACTACACCAAGAGATTACTAAAGAAAGGAATTTGAAAGAACACCAAACATTTGATGATGGTGATCTACTTCAAAGTGCAAGTCCAAAGACATTGGTATTTAACTATACATGTTTTGGACTATGTGTCATATGTATGACTCCACTATTGATGTTGATAGATTCTTTCAAACAGAAAAGGAAATACTGAAAGAGAATCTCATAAATATATGGCAGAAAAGAAAAGACTAGAATTGTTCAGTTTAAGTATATAGATGATATACATGTTATGGCTATATTCTTTGCTTATTAAACAATGTGGTTATTAAGTATTTGATACTGAATTTGTTGGTGTGAATCGTCATACGAAACAACACAATTCATGAACTACAATGGCCTAAGTAACTAGCAAAAGAATATGTGATGATGTTCATCGAGAACAAAATAAAGGGTTATTGTGTTGCTCGTTAAACATCAAAGCTTGCCTTCAAAGATTTGTTTTATCGGGTATTATGAGAACAAAAGGGTTGTTCAAATAATTGCCGTAATCCATAAAAGATGGATGATTCGCAAATCTCGTTGGAGAAATCACATCCATAAAACTAGTGCTAAAAAAAATGTCGAAAGACAAATTGATTGAAAGATCACTTAGGAAGTGACATCGCCGTTTGAATTATAATGGAAAGAAAACATGAAGAAACTCCATGTTGATGGAATTTTGGAGTCTTCTGATTTTTGATCAAATGACGCTTGTGAAACTTTCCTAGAAATAATTAAAACTTCGTTCATAGGCCAAAAGGGAACGAATGACTAGCTTATTGGAACTTGTACATATTGTTGTATGAAATCCATTATGTGTAGTCAAAAGCGATGGATTTCAACTTCATATGCTTTCTCCAAAAATTTGAGTGAATATATGAATATTTACTTAATAAGGATAAAGTATGAAACACTTGAAAAGTTCAAAGACTTTCAAGATGAAGTGCAAAATCATTGTAACAAGAATATAAACAGTTTATGATAAGATCATAAAGAAAGATATTTGAGTTACAAGTTTAGCATAATACCTAAGATTTAAGGAATCGTTCCGTGGATTTGCATTTCCCGAAACACCATAAGTGTATGGAGCGTTCGAGATATGTAATTAAACCTTGTTTGACATGGTAAGATCGAAGGTGTAATTCATAAAACTGTCATTGTATTTTAAAGATTAAAAGCTTTAGAGATTACCGTTTTTCCACTGAAAAGAGCTCCATCATAATCCGTTGAAATGACACCATATAAGGTTATGGTTTGGGATAAAACCCAAGTAGTCCTTTCTTAAACATTGGTATGCTATACATAAGAAAGATGTTTGCAACCAAAGTCGGATGAACCTGTCTTTGTATGTTATTTCGAATAACTGTTAAGTACTCCTCCATAACATCGGAGACAAAAGTGTTTGTCACTTAAAACGTCAAGTTTCTTTGAGAAGGAATTTTTTTGTGAAAAGTTAAGTGGGAGGACAATAGAAACTTTGATAAGGTTAAAAGAACCTTAGCTGTATGTGCAGAGTTGCGCAGCACCGAAAAGTGTTCCGGAGGCAGCAACAAAGCTCATGGCTCACGTACCTCAAAGGTTGTGGTCACGGAGATCCAAGTTCCTATTGAAACAAGTAGGTCGGATGAACAATCAAATACCAAGATTTGAGAGTTAAATCATTATTTGACAATAATGATCCGACTACGTGCAAAGAAGCAATGATGAGCCCTGACTCCGTCAAATGGCTTGAAGCCATAAAATCCGTGATAGTTCCATACACGAGAAATCAAGTTTTGAACTTGAAGGACCCTCGAGAAAGGTGTAAGACCTTATAGTTGTGTCTGGATCTATAAAGAAATAGACATGGATGTTTCACATCTATGAAATAGTCGACATATTGGGAAAGAGTTCACAACAATGTTCAAAGGTTGACTATGACAAGATTTGATCTGTCATAGTGATATTTAGTCTAGACGGATTAATGTAGCAATCACTACATATAATTTTGTTATATGGTAGTTGAATAAACAAAACAAGTTCTTCTAATAGAATCGTTACCTAGGACATGTGCATAACACGGTCCATAGGGTTTTGTTAATTCAAAGGATGCTAAAAGCATATGCAAACTTCAATGGTTAAAGTGAGCATCGCGGAGTTGGAATCTTCACTATGATGAAACTGTTAAAAGAGTTTAATTTCATCAGAGACAATGAAGATGCTTGCGTTTGCAAGAAATTAAGTGGGAGCGCTAAGACATGTTTCTAATACATTATGTGGAAGACATATTGTTGATTGGAAATAATGTATCTTTTATTAACACATATTAAGAATTTCATCCCGATGAAAGACTTAGGCAAAACCCAAATATTTGGCATCAATAGACGCTAATATGGTTGTGCCAAAAGTACATAGATGAGATATTGAATGAGTTCAATATAGAAACTATAAGAAAGTTTCTTGTCACACAGAAGGGATTGAATGAGTTCAATGTTGATGATATATTCAAGTGTATTGACATTTGGTAAAGTGAAACAAATAATCAAGTATAGATTGATACTTGATGTATGAAATCACAAAGAGTATTTATATCAATCATACTGTGATATGTACAAATCCAGATATGTCCTATGCTCTAAATGTTGTGAGCATATACCAGAATGATTTGTAAGATGATCATTGGACAATAGTAAGGATATTCTTATGATCTTTTGGAAGAACTAAGAGTATAATATTTGTAGAAGTGACAAATAGATGGTTAGTTCATTGTAAAAGTACTACATTGATACTAGCTTTGTCACAAAATACAAATTAAGTTTATCTCAATCTAAAACTAAAGGTGGCACAATATAATGGAAAGTGAGTTCCATAATGGATTTGGATGAGTTCCAAAGTTAAGACATTGTGACAGATACTACAACAAAAGGCTAAGTATATGACTGCTATATTAGCAGCAAAAGAGGGCATTTGTGTCAAGTAGTTTGTTATCAAACTAGGTGTAGTTCACAGTGGGATAATACTATGAAGATATATTGTGCGACAATATTATCAACATGTTTTAACCCCAAAGAGCTAAAGGTCACACCGAAAGACCAAATTTATACAAAGCCATCTCATTAGAGAATGAGTGATGCGTAGAGACGCAAAGACATGCAATTACACACGGACCTGGAAGTGTCAGATCCGGAGATCAGTTGATCACTAGCAATCGTGTATATACAACACCGGAAAGCCATAGGTGTTGAATACACAAAGATTTGAAACTAGATTATTGACTCTAGTGCAAGTGGGAGACTGTTGGAGATATGCCCAAGAGGCAATAATAAAGTGGTTATTATCATATCTTCACACTTATGATAAATGTTTACATACCATGCTATAATTGTATTAACCGAAAACATTAATACTTGTGTGATTTGTAAACTAAAATAAGAGTCCCTAGTAAAGCCTCTTGTTAAACTAGCTTGTTGGTTAATATATGATCATGGTTTCCTGATCATGAACATAGAGATGTTATTAACAACAGGATCATATCATTAGGAGAATGATGTGATGGACATACTCCTATAGATAAGCGTAGCATAAAGATCAAGTCATTTCATTAGTTCAATTGCTATATGCTTTCTGATACATAGTAACCTAATTCCTTCGACCATGAGATCATGCATATCACCTTTACCGGATGGATGCTTTGATGATATCAAACACCACACCGTAACTGGGTGGCTATAAAGGTGGCATTGAGTGTTCGGAAAGTATTGGTTGAAACACATGGATCAAGAGTGGGATTTGTCCATCCATATGACGGATAGATATACTCTGGGCCCTCTCGGTGTAATGTCATCCAATTAGCTTGCAAGCATGTGACTGGCTCACAAGGGATCACATATCACGGGAACGAGAAAAGAGTACTTATCAGTAAACGAGGTTGAACTAGGTATGTAGAGATACCGACGATCATAACCTCGGATAAGTAAACTATCGTGAGACAAAGGGAAATTGATATCGTATGTAAGTGGTTCATTCGATCGCAAAGTAATCGTAGAAATATGTGGGAGCCATATGAATTTCCAGATTCCTCTATTGGTTATTGTTCGGAGAAGTGTCTCGATCATGTCCGCATAATTCACGAACCGTAGGGAGACACACTTAAGGATTCGACGTTGTTTGAGTAGTTATGGTATTATGAGAAAGAGACCGAATGTTGTTCGGAGTCTCGGATGGGATCCGGGATATCACGAGGTGATCCGGAATGGTCCGGAGAATAAGATTCATATAAGGAAAGTCCCATTTCGGAGTTCGGGAATGATTCCGGTGTTTTCATCGGGAATGTTCTAGAAGGTTCCGGATTGTCCGGCACTCCGGGGGGGAGGGGTACATGAATGTGTCATTATATATTGGAATGATTGCATCATGTACTAAGTGTTCTTGCTGTCCCAAATAAAGGATTAAATTGAATCCTAAAACAGAAAAGTCAAATGTCCAGTTTGAAAGTCAAACGGCTAAAACAAGAAACTGTGGGAAACAAGCAAGAGGAGTTGGAACCAACTTGGAGGAGGAGTTGGACTCCTCCAGGCCGGCGCCCAGCCCAAGGCCGAGTTGGGGAGGGACTCCCTCCCTCCCCTGGCGCGCCAAGACCCCCCTCCCATAAAAGGAGGGGCAGGGCTCCTCCTAGACACACACAAGTTCCTATCTTCTACCTCCGGTTTAGAGCCGTTTTGGTTTAGAGCTTCTAATTGCTTTAGCCAGCGGTTTAGAGCCTTCTAATTGGTTTAGAGCCTTCTAATTGGTGTGTCTAATTACTAGACCACTAATAGCCTCTCTCATAAGCTCCACCATACTCGCACCGGCTTAAGGCGAAGCCCTGCGGGATTTCCCCTCTACTTCCGGTACCACGCCGTTGTGCTGCCGGAATCGCGAGGAGAGTGCTACAACCTCCGCTGCCTGCTGGAACAAGGGAGAGGAAGGTCTTCGTCGAGTACCGAACGTGTGACCGACTGCGGGAGCGCTACCGGAACGTGGCGCCGGAAGGATCGTCTACGCGATCTTGAGATCGGAAAGAGTACGACTACATCACCCACGAGAATCTGCTCTCGTTAACCGCTTTGGAATCTTCGAGGGTGAGTTCCTCTATCGACTCGTTGCTACAATCTAGTAGATAGATCTTGGCTTGTTTGTTTGTATGCGATAGAAAATTTTTGTTTTCCATGCTACGAACCCCTTCACACACCACTTGGCAAATTTTTATCAATATTTTGAAACCGAATTTAAACTTTTCTGAAACCACTAAAACCATTTTAAACCATGTTGAATCCTATTTGAACCAATTGAAACCCCACAAGCATGTTTCAAATCAATTGAAACCACACACGAATGGAACCACGTAACCATGTTTCAATAAACTGAACCCACATAAGTATGTTTCAAACAATTAAAACCACTGCCCAATATTTTATGAACATTTTAAACCAAAAACAATTAAAACCACAAAAACATGTTTGAAACCACTCAAATCATATCGAACCATGCAGAAACTTTTTCAAACAAAGCGAAACCCCACAAGTATGTTTCAAAACAATTGAAACCACACACAAATCAAACCACAAAACCATGTTTCAATAAATCGAAACCACATAAGCATGTTTAAAACAATTCAAACTAGAAAAATATGTTTGAAACAATTGAGACCAGCACCCAAAAACAAATGCAACCACAAAACCATATTTTTTTAAATTAAAACCACGCAAACATGTTTCAAACATTTAAAATCATAAAAAGTTGTTTGAAACCAGCACACAAGATTTTTTGAACATTTTTGGCACCCCAAGGAACCTTGTTGAAACAATTAAAACCATGTCCCAACTATTTATCAATTTGTTGAAACTGAATGAACCTTATTGAAAACACTGTAGCCATACCGAACCATGATAAAAATTATGTGAATCAATCGAAACCTTCCAAGCATGTTTCAAAAACAATTGAAATCATACACAAATAAAGCCACAAAACCATATTTCAATAAAATGAAACAACACAAGCATGTTATAAATAGTTGAAACCACAAAAACATATTTGAAACAATTGGAACCACTACCCAAGAACAAATACAACCACAAAACCATGTTTCATTAAATTGAAACTACACAGGCATGTTTGAAATAATTAAAACCATAAAAATATGTTTGAAACAATCAAAACCACTAAAACCACCATGTTGAAACCTATTCTAACAAAACGAACCCTCACAAGCATGTCTCAAAACAATTGAAACCACAAACAAATGAAAGCACAAAACCATTATTCAATAAATTGAAACCACACAAGCATCACTACAACACGACTGGCCATACAACAACACATAGTTAGCAACAGTGTTGGTACGTGTATCTACAATCCACCTTCCCCCCCCCCCCCCCCCGTCTGAGTCCTATGACTTGTCCTTCCACCTCTATAGCACACGCATCCAAATTCCTGATTAAAAATACCCTGTTCCCCATTCTTAGCCAAACCACCTTAACCCTAAGCAGCAGTACTGCAACCGACGCGCCGCCAGAGATCAATCTATCCGCGCCGCCAGAGATCAATCTATCCGCGCCTCCATCCATCGCCATGGTGTCCAGAGATTTCTGTCGCCTGCTGAGCGGCGAGGCTGCCAAGCTTTCTTGTCGCGACGTCCCCAGGGTTGTCCTCCTCGCAGCCACCGACCTCGTCGGCCTCGCGGCAACCGCCGCCGGATGCCTCACCCACC
Source organism: Avena sativa (assembly GCA_916181665.1). Taxonomy (NCBI): domain Eukaryota; kingdom Viridiplantae; phylum Streptophyta; class Magnoliopsida; order Poales; family Poaceae; genus Avena; species Avena sativa. The sequence continues at coordinate 446,789,657 of OV702295.1, read as the reverse complement.
CCTTCTTCCTGGACCCATCCCGGTGCAGCAGAAACCTCCCTTCCTTTCCGGCTCCCCTTCGCCTTGACCCTCTTGATGTCATGTCACAGCCGCATCAAGGAGAAGCGGTGCAACAGGGAGGCGGGACATAGGGTCACAACGGACAAAGGGCCCTCAAGGTGGGAATTCTCTATTCCCCTTTCCAGATTCCTCTCTCATTTGACCTGTTTGTAATCTTGCCATGAGTTTTGGGCATCCTCTTGTCGCATTACGTACTGCTGACCGTTCACAACTGAACAACTGCTGTTAATGTTTGCTTCATTGCCTAGATGTCAATCACTATTGTTCACTCCTATATGTAGCTGAGTAGCACTCGAAATTCCTGTCACATAGACCAGAGAACCAACAACGAACTACCTTTTGTCTTCAGTATTAGAGAAATAACAGGCAATGAGTACTCTTTGATACTCTGAATAAATAAGAGATCTTTATACTTAGAACAAGCAGGCTCTTTAATGATCTATTTGGCAAATGCCCGTTCTACCAAGATTTAGACTAGTATCTTTGAACCAGTTTGTATTTTCTGCTCATTTGAATATTTAGGGTTAAAGTTAATTCACTAGAGAGAATTGATGTGTTATGTGAGGTACAGTGTGCTAATCTGTTATTTGCCGCCTTTCAGAAAATCATGTTTACTTAGTACCTGTCACCTTCTTGAAAACCATAAGGCAGACCATTGTGCCTACCCTGTCTTTGCACGACTCTTTCGTCCTCAAATTTTTTTTGTTGCCACATGTATATATTGCGTAATCTGACTTCCCTGCCACACTTTTGGTAGATGTTGATTAATTGGTAGTAGACCAGCAACTGCTTTTTCTACACTATAGAAGGTAATCCTTCAGGCGTGGTGTGTTATAAATACGTACATGTATTTTATGCTAGTTTCTCATCTCATTTGGCAGAAACAAACATTGTTGGTACTAGAGGAGAACCAGTCCACGCAGAATACTCTATGTAGATTTACTGAAGGATCTTGTCATAAGCTTCTTTGTCAAATATGTGGCTACATGAATATTTGTTGCAAAGTGATTTGTTCATAGAATAGATGGGTTACTACCTCATTGTTGGAACTCAACGTAATGGAACAGTGCCCATCTAACCTATATAGTCTAGTAAACATTAATATATTTTGATTGATAACTTGCTACAAATTGCCCTAATAGGATGTGTGAGAATTTGATGCACCTCTTTTTTTTTTATCATGCGGTTCTAGATGGCAATATTGATTACTTAGGTATTACATTTATATTCCACTCGTCTGTAGTTCAATTTGGTAAAGGCATTACACAATCAGGTCACTTAGTTTTTCAACGTATAGGTATTCATGTTTAGATTGAGAAATCTACTTGATAAAATAAGAAATTCATATAGTTTCAAGCTTGGGATTCAATTCTAATCACCTTGTATTTCTAGGATATATACATATCACGCGATATTATCAAATTATGACCATGATGAGTAGTTTCTCATATGTTTTGATGTTGTCTAAATGATCCCATCGTCGTTGCTGACCCCGTGTAAGTTCCCCTCCTCCCCTGTTTCCTCCAACTCACTGTTCAACAAAATCCAAATGCTTGTTTCTTCTATAAGCTGCCCTGGTAAGTATGGATATCTTGTATGTTAGTTTGTGAGTGCTTTTGAAATTTTAGTAGGCTACTATAGTTAACAATCATGTATATGTCTAGTCCCTAATTTTAAATAACTAACTTACTTTGATCCGAATGATACAAGATGCCTAACAGCCTAAGTGGGTAAATCACATGGAAATTTGTGAAATTTCTAGAATAAACTATTATAGCTTTTGCGCTAGTGGATGGTCTATAATGCTCCCAATTGCGATCCTCTATGTAATCGTACTATTATATTTAATTATTTATTAATCTGCTCCTGAGATTAGCAAAGAACCTTTGTTTTTTCACCCTCATTCTGAAATTGGAACTTTGTCTTTGCAGGCCAAGAGATCAGCAAGGACTACTACATTTGGATAACGATCTGTACATCTAAAGGAAGACCATTAGAAGGAATATATATAGGATTAGTTAGAATCTCATACTTTGACGCAACATTGTCAGCTCTGTACTCAAAAGATAATTTTCATATATGGGATGGAGATTTCAATAGTCAACATTTAATTGTTTTTTCATGCAATGTGTTCATACAATCTGATGTGTGTTGTTTTACGTATCAGATGAAGTGTATATACTCTTTCCTTATGAAGCCTATACACTCTTCACAGGAAAAAATAATAATACAACCTTGAAAGCGATTTCTTGAACACAAGTCTCAAAAATAATATTTATTTTAAATCAAATAGTTTAATCTGTGTACGTTATGTTCCAACGGATACAGGTGTTGTCTCACATGCGTTGGCACCTCTGCAACGCTCTACCCAGTGGTTACCAACGCAACAATATGCGTTGCATTATATCCTTGCAACGCCCAAAAACGCAACACATACTAAGTCCGTTGGTAAGAGTGCTAGCAACGCCTATATGGATGTTTAGATACAGATTCATGCGTTGCTGTAGGAGGGGTCCTGTTGTAGTGCATGTCTTAAACAATTGAAATCAGAAAAACATGTTTAAAACAAATAAAACCACCACCCATTAACAAATGAAACCACAAAACCATGTTTCCATAAATTGAAACCACACGAAGCTTGTTTGAAACAATTGAAACCACAAAAAAAATGTTTGAAACAATTGAAACCACAACACAAGATTTTATGAACATTTTTGGCACCCCAAGGAACCTGTTTGAAACAATTGAAATAAATGTTATCTTTTAATTAATTGAAACTACATGGCAAGTTTTTATCAATATTTTAAAACCAAATTGAACCTTTTTTGAAACAACTAAAACCATATTGAACCATGATAAAACCTATTTGAACCAATCGAAACCCCACAAGCATGTTTCAAATCAATTGAAACCACACATGAATGAAACCACAAAACCATGTTTCAAAGTCATGAGAGCAAGTTGTCGTCGGCCTCGAGGTACCGCGTCGTTAAGGAGGCCTTCCTGCCACAGATGAAGCCGACGTGCCCTCGGAGCCCCCACGTCGAGGGCGCCGTTAGTGCCCCTCCAAAGCCGAGCGACGCTGGTGCGCCTCCGGAGAGTCATGGAAGGAGATATATTTCTGGATGGGAGAGAGAGTAAAGAACAGGTGAATAATATTGTGTTGTGTGGAGTCCACGTACGTATTCCTCTACATCAATCGATTACTCAACTCGGGTATCTCCAGCTAATGGGACTAAATTCCAAAAAGTTCCCACCAATCTAAACATAGGTGGACAGAGTACCTCCACTGAAAAAAAAATCCACCAACAAATTACAGGAATCAGGAAGAGGTGTAGTATTTGAATATATTACCCACAAAACTCGCACAATGTTCACCTCAGTCGCACATAAAACCATGTCAATTCAAGTACGGACTAGTAGTTCTACAAAACATTGTGATAGTTTTTCACGAGACGATTATTCAAACAGAAATGCCACAAAACAAAACAATGCATCGGATCTGACCATAACCATGCCTTACAAACCAGTAGGCTTTGAGGAAATGCATAATCATTGAATCATCAGGTCCAAACAAATTTGGATGATTTCACCCTGAACACCTAACACTGAAGTGTGCCCGTGTATAGTGATCTCATAATAGTACAAGATACCTGATTGGAGAAAAAAAAGCTAGAGAATCTCAATTTAGAAGAACAGATCATTTCGTCTTCATTGTCGAGTACGCAGCAGGACACCTCCATATCTTTTTTGATTGAAAAAGCTGAAACCTTTCAAGGTGCAAAATATGAAAATGCATGATTATCTCATGAGTGTTGTTCAAAAAATAAGATGAAGTTTCTCTACATAGATCGAGTATATATGAAGAAGTTAGCATTGTTAATTTCTAGTGCTATAATTTTCAAGAAAGAATCCAATTCTTACACAATATTTTGTAGCCCTCTGCTGGACCTACACACTAATAAGAGTTTCTTTTGGGTAAATCATGCTTACAAAAAACGTATATATGAAGAAGACATAAATAGGTTTTTTGTTTTAATAAACGAAGAAGTCAAAACAGGAGGTAGTGCGTTTCAAAAAAAGGAGGTAGTGCACACGGACACATCTAGCTAAGTGAAAGTGTCCCATCTTGATGCAAAAAATAAAGTGAAAGCACCAACATACTGCAGTTCTAGATTTAACACAGAGATGAGAGGAAGGATGGACAATAGTCAAGCCATAGTTAATTATCCTCTATGTATATTCTACTACCACTTCCCAGTCCCCTTGCTATTTATAAAACAAAATAATTTAACCAAGTTAGCTAAATCCTAAATGGCTAGCAATCGGCACTTCAGCAGAAATTACCAAGGGAGGCAGTGGACTATCTCGCCTGACCATCGTCTGACCGAGGCAGCCATGCCGAGGCGGTTGACGAAGGGGTGGCGCGTCCACACGTGGGCGCCTGGCCGCAGCCCCGTCTCCAGGATTAGGGGTCCCCGGTGCAACTTGCAAAACGTAGGCCTAATTTTTTTCTAACTCAATAACCAATAAAATGAAATCATATGTTACTTAATTGTATAATTATAGAATGTGCTATTTCGTACAATGTTTAGAAATATACCAAGTATTCATTTCAAAAGAGCGAATATAGCACTAAAGTAACTAGATGACATTCTGCAGCATAATATTTATATATATACGAAACAATGTAGAAAAGTGTGCTAATAAGAATAATGTACAAAATAGTCAAATCATATTGTAAATAACTCTAAAATGAAGAGCACAACACGACTTTCATTCTCACCTTAGAAACCTCAAAGTGGAAACATGAAGTAATATTGAATAAGAACCTCTTTTACCTCCCATAGCCAAAAAATAACAATTACATTTTTATTTTTCAGGTATTATTCTGCACACTTAGCAAATCAATAGAATGTACAATTGTAGCAAAGTCGAGAAGCAGTACCAAATGTTGATAGGAAAAACACAATAAACGGAGTGAGTTAAACAACGGATCACCTGGATTTTCTGGTAGAAGTAGAACATCTACTTTCTCGAATGATTTAACTGAAAAACAACAATTTAATTTATAACCTGAAAAGGAGTGAAATCGTATTTCCCTACCACATCACTGAATCTTGAATACGGGCAAAAATTGCCTGCTTGTAGGGAACATGTACCGACACTTGATCTTTCATGCATGGAAGACTGATACGATACAACAATCGTTCGTATCAATACCTTTGGGGTAACCATGGTACCAGCTCACCCAGTATATGGCAGACTTCAGAGTAGCAGAGCTGCTGCCCTCTGCCTGTCGATGGATCTGATGGCAACTGCAAGGACACAAAGAGGAACAAGAAGACTAGAAGAGAGCAGACCGGCCGAACGGAACGCGTCAGCACGTGGTCGCCTGGCCGTCGAAGGGGCGTCCACCGGCCAGGGCAGGGCCGCCGGGGCGGAGGGCGGTCAGCGTGTCTGCACGTGAGCGCCTGGCCGCGGGCGGCCGACGAAGGTGTCGTCCACCAGCCAGGGTAGGGGCGCCGGGACGGGGGCGGTGGGCGCATCTGCGCGTGGTCGCCTGGCCGCGGGCGGCCGGCCTGTGGCGGGCTGGCGGCGGCGGCGCAGCCCGTTCCTTTCCAGCGATGCGAGGAACTGAGGAAGGACCAACATCGAGACTAATTGACCGCTTCCTTTGGTATGATAAGTTAGCTCTACTAGGGTGTTTTTGCAATTATTCCGGAATAGACGGTTTGACTGGGCTCGAATCTCCAACCGACAACCGACGGCGGATTAGACTCCGGCACGTACCGGCGCCCGTAGAATCGTCGCGTTCCCCGTTTGCCTTGCTCGCTCCAGCTCCTTCCTCCATAGCTAGTTTCTCGCTTCGTTTCTTCTCCACAACGAACCACCGTGCTAGGTAGCTCAATGTCAACGGAGAGGGAACCGACGGAGCAGACTGAGCGGCGGTTTATCGCCACCATGATATTCCTCTTCGTCATCCTCCAAGGCCTCGGCGCCTATGGCTTTGCCGCGCTCGTTGTCTCCGACGTCGCGGGACTCGTCGCTGGCCCCGGCGGCGTTTCCAGCGGCGTTGCCCGTTTCTTCTTCTCGCAGGACTTCCTCTTCCTCGTCCTCCGTGCCGTCAACACCCATATCGCCAGCACCATGTTCGTGCAGACCTTCGCCACACTCTACCTCGACAAAGGTCTCTTCCGCGCCCGCGCCATGGCCACCCTGGCGGGCCTGCGCAAGCGCACCGTGCCCTCCTTCTTCAAGGCAGTCGCCGGTGTCAGTGCCTACGTTGCGGTCTTCTGGGTCGTCTTCAGGCTGCTAGACCTTCCCGCCCAGTTCGACCTGACGCTGATGCTGCTGGGCGGCGCCCCGTACCTTGCCGGGACGGTGGAAATGGCCGCTGTCTGCCAGCGCCGCCTGGCCTGCGCGGTGCCAGTGGTCCTCGAGGATGCCAGCGACACCCTCTTCGCCAACATGCGCAGGGGTCTCGCGCTCATCGGCGCCGGCAAGTTCTGCGCGGCGGCCGCCGTGTTCGCTCTGCTCGACGGCATCTTCGTTGCCGTGGCCGTGCTGCCGGCGTTCCCGTCGCAGGAGCTGGCCGCTGGGACGGCGATCAACGCAGTGCTGTGCACCTTGGTGGCCGTGACTCTGGTGGCCACGCCCCTGCTCTACCTGTGTTCTGCGACAACTGCCGCCCATCTTAGTAGGCTGGTACTACCAGCCTACCGCCGCACCTAAGGGAACCGGCGCTAGCACCAGCTGCGGCGGTTCAACATCGACGTATGGAGTGATCAGCAGCCTGCATAGCTGCTAGCTTCTTCTACGGAGTAGTAGTATCTATCGATCACGGCCGCGCGCAGTACTAATTAAGTCTTCTTTATAGTACTCTACTTATTGTGTCATGATCTTGTATATGATGTCTGGATATTGCTACCTTACTCTATGTATGTATTACTAGCAGGGCCGTCTCCAGAAATTGGAGGCCCCGGTGCAAAATAGAAAATGAGGCCCCAAAACTGAAAAATATTGCCCCTCTAGCTTCCGCCTTTTCCTCCTTTGAGTTTTGGTACTCACACTAGACTTCTAGTTATGGTTCATGGCTTGGAAGAAAGTGGAGTCACACCCATTGGTTTAATCGGAACGAAGGCGGGGAGCCATGAATTCGAGATAGCATGCACCGGTAAAGGCTGCGGTAGAAGATCGAGTGATTTTCCGTCAGTTGACTTAAAAAATTCGAGTAACTTTTTAGTACATAAGGGTCTATGGAGTACTCCCTCCAACTCAAATTAGTTGACTTAAATTTATCAAGATACAGATATATATAATACTAAACTATATCTAGATATAATCAAATCTAGACAAATCTAAGTTAACCAATTTAGGTCGGTCGGAGGGAGTACTCCAATTTGCATGTCACGAGAATAGATAGAGTCATAGAGAGTACGGACTCACATATAGAGAAATGGAGCCTATGGAGGACGCAATATGGATCATTTTTTATCTAAAAAAAAAGGAGGGAGCGATCGATCTACCTCTAGTTATGGCCTATGTGCTTTTTTTAGGGAAATGTGCATATTAGTTTTTCTTTTCGAAATGTGCATATTAGTTGGAGACTAGGATCGATCAATCCATCGGTTGCCCGTTGTTGGGCTGGTTTTGTTTTTGCCCGTAGTTGGGCCCGTAGATGGATTCAGAAGCTGGATAAAATGTTTTGACGATTTATTACCTGTCGCTAATAGTTGGAAGACCAGAATATCGCCCCCCATTTTCCGTCAGTATCGCTTCGTAAGGGCCCATAAATCAGATCCGTCTTCTTCCTTTCTCCGTTCTTTTCCCAACGAGACGAACAGGTTTGCTCAGATGTTAGATTTATGGCGATGCACAATAGGTATAGAGGATTTGGGGCCCCTAATTTTTGGGGGCCCTGTGCGGTCGTCCATCTCGCACGCCCTTGTCGACGGCCCTGCATGCCACTCCCTTGTGGTGCAAGAGTCGATGTATGCCATGATCTAGGGGTGGTAGAGATGGCGTGCTGCTGCTCGGTAAGCTACGCGTTAAGTGCTAACCGGCATGGAGACTACTAAACTGGTCCCATTCCACAAAACACAAGTCTACGATACCCTGGTCCATGTGAAATTCTAGCACAAAACTGATGTTTTATTACACTATATTCTGCGGAATCCCCCACAGAGAGCCCGGCCGTAGCCCTGTTTTATTTTAAGAAGTCAAAAAACTTCTTTCTTTTTCACATCACACAAAACTGAAAGAAATATTTTGTTACACTTACATATACATATACATGTTTACAATGTATGTATAAACTATTTTATTACAATTATGTTTACATATGACCCCTATATACATCTTTTAGTTGCTTCGATACTCCCTGGCGCTGCCGCCCCCTCCGGTTCAGATATAGGGTGTTAAGCGGGATCCCGCCTAAATCTCACTTCTAGTTCATTTGTCAAAACCTAGTGTCAATTTTGAGCAAAAATTTGAACTAGATTTTAACAAATAAACTAGAAGTAGGATTTTGGCGAGATCCCACCTGACACCCTATTCAGATATGGATATAGCTGGTTTTTCGTAGGAGTGCCCTCCGGTGGGTGTGGTGCAGTCGGTGGTGGCCTCCTTGGTTGAGCTAGATTCTGGCTAAGGACGGGGCGATAGAGCCCCTGTTGCCACTTCACTGGTGTGAGTGAGTTAGTGTTGCTGTATGTGACATACAGTATGTCTCGGTGCCGTGGCTAGCTGTGTCCCCATGTAGAAGACGTTGCACGTTTGGATGCTTGATGCTGGGATGGTGGCCTAGAGCACATTTTCGTTAGAGAAAAGTTCAAAACAAACCTTGAACTCGTAGAGCTCAGCGAAATCACACCCTAAACTCACAATCCCAGTAATCAGCACACTGAACTTACAAATCCTGGTTTGATTAGAACCCTGGACCGTTTTAGGCTGGAAAACGCTGACATGGCTGGGATTTTGGTCAGAGGTGGGCCATCCATCGCGCTCTGGATAAGTGAACTGAACGGGGGTCGTCGGGTACCCGTGGGTTAGAGAGAAGAAGTGGGGATAGAAATTAGGGTTCTTGGTTGTTGGGTGACGGCGGCGGCGCGATTGGGCATCGGCGCGAGGTAGGGGCGGAGGCGAAGGCAGCGCTCTGAGAATGTCGTGGTCGTCTGGTGCTTCTTCCGCTCCTGGATTTCGCCGAGCTACTGGAAGAAGGAGGGAAGCTAAGAGGAGGTCGCCAGTGGTCTATCGAGAGAACCCGATGGCGTACGAGCCCGCGAAGATGTGAAATTGCAATCCACCAAGGAAGGCACCGAGATGGATTTCATGGAGCTCTATGAACCCAGGCAGGAGGTACTATGCATGCGTGGATGCTCTGGTAAGTTCGAAATTTTCTCTGCATTTTCAGGCTTAATTCTAGTTCTCCTCTCTCTGCTTTCTGATTCGATATTTTCCATCATTTTGACAGAACGGAAGGGGATGTGGTTATGTGGAATGGGAAGATGGGCCATTGCCTCGGTTTTTTAGTGACCTGATTGGAGATATGCGTGATGAAATTTGGAGGCTAGGGGGGGATGAACAAATGGCAGACACTGATGTTGATAATGAACAAGCAGCAACTGAATCATCTTTGAAGGCTCTGCAAGATCAGCTGCAACAGAAGAATGCATAAATTGGTGCGATGAAGGGAAAATTTGAGAGTGCAATGTACCTTTTCATTGTGTTTGTATTTGGTTTAGTGGCTGGAAAGTTAGTTAGTCAGTGAATGTACTATGTGACTATTTGTATCAGCTATTTGTATGTGTATCAGTTAAATGAATGCAATCATCAGTATGTGTATCAGTTAAATGTGTGTTATTTGTATCAACTACTGAAATTCCCAAATATAAATGAACAACAACAATAGAACATAACTTGAGAATAGCAGCAAAATAAGTTGGAGTACATAAACTTGGTCATGAGCAAAAGATATGACACATAGTTTATCATATAGACACATAGTTGGCCATGAGCAAAAGATAGACACATAGTTTTTCATCTAGGCTAGAGATATGCTATTACACCTCAGTACCTGCCACTGCAAGTGAAGTAAGAAAAAGATGGAATTGAGGATGCTGCTCTGCCCCTTTTCTTCCCTTTCTTTGCCCCTGGAATAACACTTGTAGATGAGCCAGACTGAGATGATGATGCAGTTCCAGCAGGAGTATTGTGCCTTGGTGGCTTGAATTGGTTTGCAGTCTTCTTCACAGGGACAGATCCTGGCCTTGCTCTTGGAGCCTTTGCCCTAGATGCTTGAGCTATTGATGAACCACCTGGCCTTGCTCCAGCTGAAGACCCCCCTTCCTGTTTGCATGCAACTAAAGGTGAGACAAACATGCATAATTCCCAAGCAAGTACTAAATTTGAAGGAAGTTGATACCTGTGTGCCCTTTGAAAGGTGTTGGAATTTCTTCTTGCCTCTCTCAGGATTAGCTTTGCATCCAGACTTGTTATGGCCAGTGCCTTTACATAGTGAACAAACTAAATTGTGCCATGCTTGCTCATTTTCTTGCCCCTTGGCTTCTCAGTTTCTTCTCTCTTCCTTGCATTTTTCTTAGGCTTCCTGGCATTCTAACATAACCAGGTGACTGTGGCCTAGGGTTGTCAGAAATGGGCCACATCTCCTCACCTTCTACAGGCAGGAGGACATGCTCATAAATCTGTTTGAACACAGCTACTGAGTAGCAAGGAGCAATGAACTCTTCAACTTGTTTGCCACATTTATAAATTGCAGTTATGGCATGAGCACAAGGTAGACCTGCTAGCTGAAAATACCCACATGAGCATGTCCTATTATCAAGACTAACAGTGTCCTGCCTCCTTCTACCAGTTAGTAGTTTCACCTCAAATCCATCTTTTCCATTCCATAAAACTTCCATAAACTCTGTTCTGGCAATTGCAGCCCGCAATTTCTTAAAAATTGCAGGGCATATTGTACCATGCATTTTCTCACCTTTCTCTCTCTGTTCCTGAATTCTAGTGAAGATCTTCTTCCTAAATTGTTGCAGAGGTAATGCTATGTTAACTAAAAGAAATAATTGTTGCAAAGGTAATGCTATGTTAACTAAAAGAAATAATTGTTGCAGAGGTAATGCTATGTTAACTAAAAGAAATAATCTATGTTAACTAAAAGAAATTGTTGCAAAGATAATACTAAAAGAAATTGTATTTGCAGAGATAAAAGAAATGCTAGTGTACCTGATTTTTTCTTGCATGGATATGATGGGGTAGAACCTAGCATCAACTATGGCATGGTTGAAGGATTCACATAAATTGTTGTCCACAGACTCACAGTTAGAGCCAACTGGAAAATATGCCCTTGCCCAATGTTCTGGAGCATTTTTCATAATGTCCTTTGCACCCTCAGGTGTCTCTTGTGCCAGCTTTGCTTTATAGTAATTGAAATCCCGCACATTGGCTGCCTTGGCCACTGCCCGGAATTTTTTCTGCCACTCATGAGCCATGTGTTCCTTCGTCCAATTGGCATATATATGCCTTGCACACATCCTGTGCTCAGCATCTGGAAGGTAATCCTTCATGGCATTTATCAGTCCCTTTTGCTAGTCTGAAATGAAGACCCATCCAGCTCCATTATTGTTCACATCAAGATCTTTAATAAGCAAGCCAATGAACCATTTCCAAGTTTCATTTGTTTCTTGTTCTACTACTGCCCATGCTACTGGATACATCTGATTGCTTGCATCTCTAGCAATGGCACATAGCATTTCACCTTTCACAGCTCCTTTGAAAAAGCAGGCATCTAATCCAATCACTCTCCTACATCCTGCCTTGAAAACTTTCTTTAATGCATCAAAGCATACATAAAAGCTCTGGAATATATGCTGCTCCCTGATTGTTGGATCCAAGCAAACAGCTACTGTAGTTCCAGGATTGCTTCTAAGTAACTCTAGTTGATAATCAAAAACCCTTGTGTACTCATTCTTCATTCCAGACATCAATCTATCCATAACCAGCTTCTTTGCATGCTTGCACTTTGATGTAGAAACATTAGCAAACATATCTTGCAGCACAGTTGCTTTCATACTCTCAATCTTCCACATTGGATTTGCTAGTATGAAGTGTTCATACCTCTGTCCAATCACCTTAGCAGTCACTAGTTTGTTATCCCTATTTTGAGCACAATGATGAACATCATTGAATGTGATAATCTGGAATCTGCTACTTCTTGACGTTTTGGCTGCATAAAGAAGCCAAGGGCAGTTAGGCCAACCACACTTCACCCTCACTCTATCTCCCTCTGATTTAATGAATGATATACTCCTTTTTGTAGCTAGTCCATATATCCTGATTGCTTTGCACAACTGATTCTTGCTTCTAAACACCATAGTCAAAGTGAAATGGGGAATTTCTGTGTCATTGTTGAATCTTGGGTACCTACTCTCCCTCTTCACCATCTTGCCATCTGAATCTTCATCATAAGAATAGTCTTCATCTAATGAATCATAGTTCCAATCCTTCTCTTCTTCCCCTAAGAGGTCCTCAACATTAGCAATTAAATCAATTGGAACTGCAGCTGTTGCATCTGTCCCCATCCAACTCTTTGTATCTCTCATCTTTTTCTTAAATTTTCTGGCATGCTGTCTTAATTCTTTCACCTCTGAATCTTCACCACTGTCATCAGTGTGTGCCACATATTCACTATCCTCTGAATCATCACTATCAGCAGCAGCATTTTCAGCAAAATTCAGTAGGTTTTGGACTGGTCCAGGAGTAGCATTTGACTGATTAACTACCTCTGTTGGGACTTGACTTGGATCAAAAACCTGGGACCCTGCTGTCTGAGAGGCTTCCACTACATCTAGATCAAAGAGAACGGTTCTTGATCCACCAGTTGCCTTCACCGGACTGTTAATTATGTGTGAAATGGCCCCCTTTTTATCAGTAACAAGCACCTGAGTAATGACCACATCATCTTCTTCAGAATCAGCAGGTTCTGCAGTTATTACTTGGTCAGGTTCATCGTCTCTTTCACCCAAATCAACAATTTCATCTTCAAAATCACTACCAGTACTACTGTGCTCACTATCCTCCTCCCCATGGTACTCAACATAAATGTCTTCTACCCCTCCCACATCACAATACTCTGCCATCTGAACACAGGCATTGTCACTGCTGAGAAACATCAATCCATCATCTAGTCCTTGGCCAGGAATCTGAAAGTAAAGCTTCATCGAATGCTTGAAAATCATATGATCTTTCAGGTGCCCTATCACCTCCTGCAATGATAACTTGTCCCTTTCAATTTCTGAAATCTCCTCATCTCCACCCACATAGTCCATAGTCCGACCCAAGCGGATGAACTCGCCTCCCATATGAAATCGAACATTCAAAATCTCCGTCGGATCCATGATTTAACTGAAATAAAAAGCAAATAAATCACTATGCTCTGCTACTCCGCATGTTATCAATGGAAAAAACCTTCCAAATCGAGCAAAAATCGTATCTTTACCACCACCAAAAAGCCCCAATTTTTTCCACCAAAACCCTAACCCTAATGACGATGTGACAGAACAAACTTCGGCCACCCAAGGAGAAGGAGATGAGGACAAGTACCGGACGCAGCGATTCCTCCCACCGTCGGACGTCTCCGGCTTATCCTCACCGTTCCCAGGTTGTTGGAGATTTGGGCTATCCTTTTGACAAAAACAACCTGTACAAGTTCATCTTCGCACTCCTATAGGCACCGAAGTGGACAAGTTCATCTCGCCTATTCTCTCTCCTCCCCTGTGTCTCCTTATCCAGACAACCACACTGCCGTCCTCCATCCACACGACCACACCGCCGTCTTCCACCCTCCAATGGGCAGAGTCGGGGGCCTCCGCCGCCGGGCTCCTCCATGCTATCATCAACAGGCGAAGCAGGAGACTGTGGCAGCGCGTGAAGGGAGCTCGAGCGCATGGACACCCAGATGCGCCGCCAGCGAGGAGGCAAGAGCCGCACGTCGTCGCCATTGATTCCTACCTCTCAGCAAGCCTCCACCGATACATGAAAAGGCGTCGACCTCGAGCGCTGCCTGGCCGACGTCACCGACGGCATCAGGCCAGCGCGTGCAGCTTCTAGGCGTACGTACGTGCCTCTACACAGGCTGCTGACCAACCGCTGAACTTCAGCATGATGTAGATCCGTTTTTACAAGTACTATTTTTTTTTCTTGGAGCCTCCTCATATACTCATATCCATTAATTTCTCCTACCTTTTTCTAATTTTTTCTTCTTGATGAATTTTGGTTATTGGTTCTGTGATACAAATTGGAGCCTTCAGGTTGAAGGGAGATCTTCCATTATTTGTACGCTCTCTTGTTTTTTGTCTACGAGTTTGTTGGGCAGTTGATCCAAGACGAGCATAGTGCATACAAGAAAAAGTACGAAATTCATCTGCGATATGTTCCAGATTGCTGAGAAATTTCTGATCCATTATTGATCTGTTGTAGTTCCTTTCATTCTTCAAAATTCTACCATTCCATTATATAGAGATTTTCAGATAAACATTGCTACATTATTTTTGAAAAAATTATCCAGATCGGTTGACGAATGTAATTTTTTTTATTCACGAGTCATAGTTTTGTACAAAGATTGATCAAAGAAGGAGATAATGAAAAAGTGCAAGGTAGCTAACATAAAAGGGAAAGGACCCGGTGATGTGACCTGGATTTTGTCAGAGGGTCTCCGTTGTAAAATAGTGGCACCAATCTTGAAGTAAAAAGTGAAAATGGAAGGTCTCTGATAAGACCAGGACGTCTATAGCTGGGTGGAATTGCATTTCCGGACAAGTACCTGCGCCGTCGCTGTTCGTCGCGCCGTCACGATGCTTGCCGTCTCCGACCGATCACCCGCCTACCGCCATTGCCGTCACAGGAGCAGAGGAGAAGCCTAGGGGACACCACCTCACCACCTCGAATGAAAGGGAGCAAGAAGTGGGTCGTCGTAGCGGGCCGGGCTAAATTAGCGTTGTGCGCTCCTTATCACACGCCAATCCCAGCCACGTTCACAATTCCCGTTTGGCTATGAACCCAGGGTTCTAATCGAACCGGGATTTGTAAGTTCAATGTGCTGATTACTGAGATTGTGAGTTTAGGGTGTGATTTCGCTGAGCTCTATGAGTTCAAGGTTCGTTTTGAACTTTTCTCTTTTCGTTAAGTCAGTGATGACCGGTCACTGCCCTATCTCTCTAATATTCGCCATGCATGTTCCTTTAGGCCTTGTTACTTCTCTTATATTTTTATCTACTAGAGTTTTGGGGATACGTGGAGATTTGGTGTTCACCCAATACTCTCAATTCTCCCTAAAATACTCTTCCCCAAAAATACTCTACCTCAGAGGACATTTTTCAATCTAGACATATGAAGTAAACAAGGCCTACGTGGATCATGCCGGAATTGCAGTAATCCCTGCGATCCCTGCAAATACACTAACGAATACGAGAGAAGTAAACAAGGCCTTAAGGTATTTCTTATAGAATTACTGGATCAGTTGCTCACAATAGTAACCAACCAGCTTATCTTGCCTCATACTAACTGCTAGCTTCATTTATCTGGAGGCTACCAAACATGTACAAGTTGAAGGTTATCACGAGTAGAGGTGGGTTAACATATACTTCCTTCGTTTCAAAATATAAGATGTTTTAGCTTTGTAAAAGAAGCGTTTCTAGACCCATTTTTGTGTGTATGTTCACTCCAAACCTCTACGAACCTACACACTAAAAGGGGCTAGATACACTCCCTTCACAAAACTAAAACATCTTATATTTCAAAACGGAGGGAGTAGAGGCGTAATTTAGCACGTTACCATGTGAGTTAGCATGGCTGAGTTAGTTCTGCTCTCGCCGGCTCATAGGGTGAAAAGCTCGTGGTGCTTTTCTTCAGCTTCCCATGACTGCCCTAGCTGGAATCGCTGACTGAGACATCGATCAAGTAGTGCTAGTTTGTGGTGTATACCCAGTTACCCACTCTCGTTCATCTCGCTGCTATGAAAGGCACAAGGCATGGATCGGTTTTCTTCCATGAATTAATTAATTACTTGAACTATATATGAGGCCTTGCCTATGAAAGGCTGGTAATTTTATCTTACCATGAAGCTAAAACAAATAATGTTGCTTGGACCTGTTGGTCCTCTTTGCTTCTCCTCCAACCTGTAGGTTGCTTTTTTACAATATTCATATGGCTATAAATCCAGAACCACGCGCCACTGCCACGTGAACGTGCCTGCTCTCTCGTCTCTTGGTTGTGGGCTAGTGTGTCACATGGCGACGCCATTCCATTCCGGTGCAAACGTGCAAAAAGAGGCTCTGCCTGGCTACGTTTGCAAAACATGTGAAACACATACATACATCGACACGGCACGGTGTAAAAGGTGATCTTGTATGCCTAGAAATAAAAGTAGTCATGGCGCTAGTTTGTGCACGAGATGGTTTTTAATTGGTTTTTGCTATTGTTTAGTCAACTGAGAATTTCTTAAATTTTCAGTTAGAAAAGTGCAACTGAAACGAGTTGTACAGTTACACTTTTCTCAGGTGATTGAGGGTTAAAAAATCTCAATCGACTAGGCATAGACAAACCCTTTTTTAATTAAACCTGCTAGTTTGAATCAACAATATGAATCTATTGTATAAAGCCAAGATATCAGACAAACAGACAGAAGAACCAACCATGAAAACAAAGACTCCCATCGATCAAAACCAATGGGATCGAATGGGCAGAGCTAGCACGTCCGTTGCAATACGCTGTTTCTGATCTCTCTCATGCAAGGCACGAGCGAGGTCGCGTCCAGCCTTCACGTCTACATCGTCTTCTTCGTCGTCTCTTTGTTTTAATTATTAGGCCTGCCGCTAACTCCGTTGTGTGCTTGCTTTGGTGGGCATGGCCCCATGCACGCAGGTGCACGCCACTCCATTCTGGTGTAGGAGTCGATGCAATATGATCTGATAGGATGATATACACCCAGTAGTAGAGATGGCGTGCTGCTGCTAGGCTACCAAACCAGAAATGCAATACCACACCTAGGTTGGTCCCTCGACACCATCGTTACCATTGATTTGTTGGAGATTCATGCAAATTATTTTACAGGGAAACCCTTTCACCTTAGTCTAGATTCATACAAGATTTATTAGAGATCTGAAATTGCTTTGAATCTGTAGACACATATACGGTTCATACATGATTCAATAGCAACCTAAAAAAAAAACAACTAAATTAATAATAGAAAATTAGAAAAAATAACAAAAATTTGAAGATTCATACAAATTTCAATAGATCCGGTCAATAAACATACAAGTTTCACTGCGGGTGGAGCTCAGATTGTTTCCAACTTTTCAAGAGGGCTTAAGTGTAAATGTGTGGCGGTTATTGACTTTGCGGACTTTGCACGAATCTCCAACAATCGTAGGGCAACTGTGATGTCAGGGACCAACGCCCTTGTGGTGAATCCGGACTGCTACCAAACTGTTCAAATGCTAGCCCTTATATGGAGAGTATTAAACTTTCAGAAATTTACGAACAAGGGCCGTTGCTATCTTATGTTTTCACTCCGGCCGATCGTGGCTTCGTTTCGTCCGTAAGAAATTCACCTCACGGCGTAGCATTTGCATATATCAGCTCGAGTGTCGATTTAAACGGCAGCAGCAGTACCAAGGATTTCATCCCCTTGCCGAGCTGGCTCCATCTTCTTTCCCTAGCTACTTTCCCTTGTATCCTTCTCTCCACAACCACCGTGCTACCTAGGTAGCTCAATGCCAATGGAGTGGCAACCGGAGCTGAAGGAATTCGGCATCAGCTGCTTCCAGACCTTCCTGCGCCTGCGTCCTCGCCGTGATCCAGGTCTCCGACATCGCCGACTGCAGCTATCTCTTCTCCAGCACTGTCTCTCGCGCCGGATTTTCCAGCGCCCTTGCCCGTCTCTTCCTCTCAGATACTTTCAGCCTCGTCCTCGTCCACGCCGTCCTCACCCAGTTCTACAGCACAATGCTAGTGATCTACGTCAGCACACTCTTCCCCACCGCCCTCTTCCGCGCCCGCGCCAAGGCCATCCTATCGGGCTTGCGCAGGCGGACCGTACCTGCCACCTTCTTGATCCTCTTCAAGGCGGTGGTCACTGCCGGAGGCTACGTCTCGGTGATCCCGGCCCGCGCGCGTTCCGGCTGCTCCAGGTTCTGCGCGAGCTGGAGCAGCCGTGCATGCTGCTGGGCGGGTCGGTGTGCGTCGCCGTGCTCTGCCGCCTGGCCTGCGCCTGCGCGGCCCCGGTCCTCGAGGATGCCAGCGACAGCAGCGGCTTTGCCGCCATGCGCAGGACGCTCGTGCTTGTCGGCGGCAGCAAAGCCTGCGCGGGTGCCGCCGTCTACCCTCTGCTCAACGGGATCTTCGTTTCCGTCGCCGTGCTGAAGGCCTTCCCGTGGCAGGTGCTGGCCACGGGCATGGCGATGAACGTGTTGCTGAGCACGGTGGAGGTGGTGGTGCTGGCGGCGCAGCCCGTGATCTAACTGCTCTTATGGGACAGTGCGCTACCTGCCTACTACAGGGATCGCGGCGAGAACACTAGCGCGCGGCAGTTTGACGTCGACGGCGGCAGTGGATTTGGAGGTGGCGTCTGCTGCAGCCTGCATGGCTACTAGCTTATTCTAGTACCACGCTTTGTATTCTAGTACTCCTGCTTGCTTAACTAGGATTGTGTATCTGTGTGCGTCGTCGGTGCAATTCCTGAGCCTATCAGCTCAAAAAATTGTGCGTCTGTAACTCTGTGCTCAAATACGAGCTGGTTGCTAAAACGTATTTTACCCTGAAAATAGGTGTGTAATTTGCAGAGTGTCCGCACAAGGGAAGCTTTCCCGCCAACACTTTGCGAGTGTTATTGATATATAGACTCTGGCAAATATGTTGCCCTTTGCTCGCCTATTTTCCCGCAAAAAAAAAAACCATTTTGGTGCCTATGTTTGCCTATACTCTTGGCACATATGTATAATGCCATTTTTTCAGCTTCTGTAGTTTATTTCCAACCGTTTCTTTGCCGCTCTTTGTTTCTAGCGGTTTTTCAGCCTCGTGAGCCCTCTATATATGGCTCAGCGCGCGGGACTCCGTACGTTTCTGGGAAGCATCACGGGAGCGCACCGTCTCCGAGCCCAGCGCATTTTGTCGACTCAAATGGCAAAATGTCAGGCAAAGCATGACAACGCGGCCACCCTCGATGCATCTTTTAAAGCTCTGCTGCCCATGGCCCAAAATAAATCCTATGCGACCCGATCGTACCGCTCAGGCCGACGACCACCTTCCGCGACTAACACGCCACCCGCCTGCCGTGCTCGGGCTCGCCCCCGCCGCACGTGTCCGCCCAATGGCCGGGTCGCCGGTGCGACCGGGTCGCATAGGATTTGTTTCCCTGTAGCTTTCAACCATTTGGGGGAATATACCAGCAGTGGGTGGCGTGCAGCTTGTGAAAAACGCCCAGAGTAATGAACTGCTGAATAGCTGAAGGAAATTTCAGCTGTGAATGCTGGCTGTTAGCCTGTTACTTCTGAGAGATAAGATCAGGATTAGCATGCAGGCAGGCAGAAGTGACTATTAAGTGTGAACTCCGTGGTCATATTCCTAACCTTCGCGATGAAAGATTGAAAGGTACAAACTCTATAACAACCGTACCTCTTTCCTACCTGTCCCTATTTAGTTTAAAAAACATACATATTTACTTCCTCCTTCGGTCGGTTACCTGAAGAAATATGATGTTATGATATTTTCTTGGTCCCGTCCCGTCCCGTCCTCGTCCCCCGCGGGCGACGGGCGGGCGGCCAACCAACCCCGCCTCCCAAGCCACATAACCTATCTTCGGGCAAAGCCCGGGTGGTGCCGGCAGCGGCGGTCTTCCTCTACCCGCGGTCGCAGAGCCTGGCGCGGGGCTCGGCTCTATGGGCGACGGTGCGCTACTGCTTCGAGTCTTGGGGCTAGGGGGAGGTCTGCAGCGTGCGGCGGCGCTCGGCGGCATCGGCAGCGGCAGGAGCCGGCGGTAGGCGAGGCTGTGGAAGGAGCTTGCAGCGGCCATGGCGTGCGGGTTTGCTAGCCCATATCTGGGCCCCTAGGCCCGATCTGGGCCAAGTAGTCCCGGGCCGTTGCTGCCTCCCGCTCTGGTCCTTGGACCGAGTGCGGCCCGACGACGGCTCAGAGGAGGTGTATGATGTCTCAAGATATCTCGAGCTCGTTGGAAACCCCAAGAGGAAGATATGATGAGCACAGCAGCAAGTTCCCTTAGTTATGAAACCAAAGTTATCGAACCAGTAGGAGCAAGGAAACAACCCCAAGGTGTTGCTACCAACTTGGAATCCTGCACAACACAATCACAGAACTTTGCCCCAACTTACAGTGAGGTTGTCAATCTCACCGGTTTTGCAGAAAACAAAGGAGTAAATGTATTCTATGGAAGATAGTAATTACTTGCAGAAAGTAAACAGTAAACAGTAAATAATAGATGGTATATCAATGGTAAAAGAATGGACCGGGGTCCATAGTTCACCAGAGGTGATTCTCCTTAAGATAAATAGCATGTTGGATGAACAAATTACAGCGGGACAACTGACAGATCTGAGAAAGCATACAATGCATATACTAATCATCTCGACTCCTATGAGATTTGATTGGGCATTACAACATTATACATAGAACGTAATCCAACTGCATCTATGACTAATAATCCACCTTCATGTTATTATCCGAACCCCCTCCAGTATTAAGTTGCAAGCAACATATAATTACATTAAGCAAAGTATGTAAAGTAAACAATACGATTGTTCCATGGACAAAGGATTGATGTTTTCTCCCTAGTAGCAACAACACATATACAACCTTAGAGATTCCTGTCACTTCCCCAGACTACTAGAGGCATGAAACCACTATCGAGCATAAATAGTCCCTCTTGGAGTTGCAAGCATCTATTTGGCCAAGATAGCTACTAACAACGGAAAGCATGCAAGATCACAAATAACATAGATATGATAGAATCAATAATCAATCTGAAATAGTATCTCAATATCCATCGGATCCCCGCAAACACAATATATAAGATTACAAATAGATGATCTTGATCATGAACGGAGCTCACAAGATCTAAACATGATAGCACAAAGGAGAAGAACCAACCATCTAGCTACTACATGGACCCATAGTCCAAGGATGAACTACTCACGCATCACACCGGAGGCAGTCATGGTGATGAAGAAGGCCTTCAGGGTGATCTATCCTCTCCGACAGGGTGCCAGGAAGAGCTTCGAATCCCCCTGATCTAGGGCGGAGATGGTGGAGGCTCCAGACTCTTCCGTCGGTTTCTGATTGGGTCTTTCACCGGGTACTTAGGGTTTTCGTCCCGGGAGGCTTTTATAGGCGAAGGGGCAATGTCAGTGCAGCACCAGGGGGCCCACACCCCTTGGTGGCGCGCCCCCCCCAGGCCACGCCGCCACCAGGTGTGGCCGCCCTGGTGCGCCACTTCGTCTCCCCTCCGAACTCCGTGTTGCTTCGGGTAAAATATTGACTTTGACTTTTGTCCCATCCAATTCCGAGAATATTTCCTTACTAGCTTTTCTGAAACCAAAAACAGCAGAAAACAGGCAACTGACACCGTGACATCTTGTTAACAGGTTAGTTCCAGAAAATGTATAAAAATACCTCAAAATATGAACAAAACATAAGTAGATATAAAACATGCATGAAACATCAAAAATTATAGATACGTTTACGACGTATCAAGCATTCCTAAGCTTAAATCCTGCTCATCCTCGAATAGGTAAGTGATAAAAAAGAATATTTTTTGAGGTAACATGCACCATCATATTCTTGATCAAGGTATCTATTATATACTAAAAGTAATATACGGATGTCTAACGGAGACACCACGTTAAACCACATCATCTTAATTACGTAGACAGTTGGATTTAGGATTAACGGTCAGGATCCAGAGTTAGATATTAGGTTGTCAGGTACAGGTACACGCACACATATGTTAGACCTGACGGAAAAAAAAAGCATGTGAAGAAAACCTAGGTCCCTGCATGACGTCAATGCCCTAGCGCTGCCCGACCATCTCCGCCGGGATCCCCTCCGCCCTATCATCTCCGTCGGGTTCCCCCCTCTGATCTTTCCGTTTCTCTTTCCGCGCCGCAATGGACATGAAGTCTCCGAAAAAGCAGCGCTAGCTAGCCAGCTGGAAGTCCCCGGCTCCCTCCACGATGGCACACATAACATGTTCGTCGATGTCTCAGATCGCAAAAATCCATGGTCGAATAGACGGTGTCACTACAGGAATAGATAGCTACGCCGACGGCCGGGAGCTACGCCGACGGCCAAACGTCAGGATCGTCGGCGTAGGTCACGAGCTAGGCGCTCCAGGAAGCTGGCCGTCGGCGTAGAATTGCCCTCGGCGTACGAGAGCTACGCCGACGGCTGCCCTCGGTATAGCCTACGCCGATGGCTGCCCTCGGCATAGCTATTTTCCCTTTTACCTCTATTCAGAAAAATACAAATAATATATCAAAATTTGCAGAAAAATAAGATCTATCTATCTACACTCAAATATTACACATTTGTAAATAAAAATTAAGTAAAACATAAAACATTACATATAGTTTGAAACGAGCATAAAAAATTTAAAAATGATCCAAACAATGCGAAACCTTCGCGCGGGGTTATATTATGTGATATAGTTGCAAGGAAAAATATCAAACTTGATATATTGATTATGTCTCAAAAAACCTTTACAAAATGACCTATCTCATTTAAGGTTTATTGACTTTCGGGTCAAATGACCAATGTTATGGCTAAAATCAAGGCATAGTTTGTGATAATGTGCCCATATTGTGTATGAATATGAATCATGGGATGGCGAACAATGTTGCAGAAGGAAGTTTTCCTTTTCATCGCACCAAAAAGCCATTTTCCATTTTCCGAGCGCAAAAAACGGTAGGTTTTGTGAAGCAACCACCAAATGGCTAATTCAAAATGCTACCACCCTATTTTTCAAAAATACTAGACCACCTTATATGGATAATGTCCTAACATGGGGATCTCAAATCTTTCTGTCCATTCCTGGTGAAAAAGATAAATTTCTGCCGAATCGGTAAGAAGTGGGTCAGATATGAACTACAGGTACATGATTTGATGCTCATTATTTTTTACAAAAATCATTTTTAGCTTCATAATATGCTATTTCATCAGCGATCCACTTCAAGTTTAGTGAGGTTCAGCCCCAAGCTAAGAATCTTCATGCCCGCCGTTCAACAAAGTTTGACGATAGTTTGAAACGGGCATAAAAAATTCAAAAATGATCCAAACAATGTGAAACCTTCGCGTGGTGTCATATTATGTGATATAGTTGCAAGGAGAAAATATCAAACTTGGTATATTGATTATGTGTCAAAAAAACCTTCACAAAATGACCTATCTCATTCAAGATTTATTGACTTTTGGGTCAAATGACCAATGTTATAGATAGAATCAAGGCATAGTTTGTGATAATGTGCTCATATTGTGCATGAATGTGCATCATAGGATGGCAAACAATGTTGCAGGAGGATATTTTCCTTTTCATCGCACCAAAAAGCCATTTTCCATTTTCTGAGCACAAAAAACGGTGGGTTTTGTGAAGCAACCACCAAATGGCTAATTCAAAATGCTACCACCCGATTTAAAAAAAAAATACTAGACCACCTTACATGGATAATTTCCTAACAAGGGGATCTCAAACCTTTCCATCCATCCCTGGTGAAAGAGACAATTTTTTGCCGAATCGGTAGGAAGTGGGTCAGATATGAACTACAGGTACATGATCTGATGCTCATGATTTTTTACAAAAATCATTTTTAGGTTCATAATATGCTATTTCATCACAGATCCACTTCAAGTTTAGCGAGGCTCATCCCCGAGCTAAGTATCTTCATTCCCGCCGTTCGACAAAGTTTGACGATAGTTTGAAACAGGCATAAAAAATTCAAAAAGGATCCAAACAATGCGAAATCTTCGCGTGGTGTCATATTATGTGATGTAGTTGCAAGAAAAAATATCAAACTTGGTATATTTATTATGTCCCAAAAAACCTTCACAAAATGACCTATCTCATTCGAGGTTTCCTGACTTTCTGGTCAAATGACCAATGTTATGGCTAAAATCAAGACATAGTTTGTGATAATGTGTCTATATTGTGCATACATGTGTATCATAGGATGGCGAATAATGTTGCAGGAGGAAGTTTTCCTTTTCATCACACCAAAAAGCCATTTTCCATTTTCCGAGCGCAAAAACAGGGAGGTTTTGTGAAACAACAACCAAATGGCTAATTCAAAATGCTATCACCCTATTTTTTAAAAATACTAACCACCTTACATGGACAATGTCCTAACATGGGGATCTCAAACCTTTCCGTCCATCCGTGATGAAAAAGACAAATTTTACCGAATCAGTAGGAAGTGGGCCAGATATGAACTACATGTACATGTTTTGATGCTCATGATTTTTTACAAAAATCATTTTTTGGTTCACAATATGCTATTTCATCAGATCCACTTCAAGTTTAGCGAGGCTCAGCCCCGAGCTAAGAATCTTTATGTCTACCGTTTTAAACGGGCAAATGAAATTATGGCTAGAATCACGTCATAGTTAGTTATAAGTTGATATGGATATAATATTTGGATTCCTATCATTTTTCTGATCAATTTAGACATATTATTTGTCGAATTCCGATTTACGGATTTAGAGATATTAATTATTCCATATTAAGTAGAAAAATACAAAATAAATAAAATCATTATATTTTTATTTGAATTCAATAATATTTTTACTTATTCATTGTTGTTTACTTAAATAATTGTTTGTAATTTCAAAAAATACAAACATGTGACATGATGATATAAGAGTTAATAGGATTGATACCATAGTATTGACAACAATGTATAAACTGCTTTACGGGAACAAATTTTGAAGGAACAGAGAAGTTAAGCGTGCTGGGGTGGAGTAGTGCTAGGATGGGTGATCGACCAGGAAGTTTGATCATAACTGCAATTTGACCTAAGATTAAGTGTAATTAGTGTTAAAATTGTTCCAAGCGAGAGATTAACGAGTCAAACAATTCAAACATTAAAAAAAATAGAGAAAAAAATTAATTTTTTTTAATTTTTTTTCAAATTTTTTTGCAGCCGGTCGTTAGGCTATGCCGACGGTAGCTACGCTGAGGGCTGCTGTCGGCGTAGCCTACGCCGACGGTTTTTTCCATACGCCGACGGCCCCCTCGCGCTCCGCCGAGGGAGATCGTTGCCGAGGAGTTACGCCGAGGGCAGCCCTCGGCGTAGCCTACGCCGACGGGGATCGGGGCTACGCCAACGGCTTTCGGCCCTCGGCATAGCTTGCGATTCCGGTAGTGTGTATAGAAGGTTGAGTTGCATGCATGACCGGCCGCTATGCTTCCTGCCATGCAAACCCTTTGATGATCCGTGGATGATTGGCGAATCGACCATGACTTGGCTTACATAAACACATACAACCATTGTGCGTCTCCTTGCAATACAGAAAGTCAAGCAGCCGATTTCAGACACGTGGTATGTACATGTTGTAATGTAGTTAAATATTACTACTTTCGTTCCATAATGTAGAACATTTTGGCAAACTAGATTAATTTGCTAAAACATTCTAGATTATATGGAACAAATTTGGTAAATGCTAACATAGGTGTCTGCAAGATTCTAGATTATATGTGTCTGCAAGATTTGGCTAATCCGTGCTGAGAATATCATGTTGAGGGACACTTCGATCCACCCTAGGTGGAAAAGGGGTTCATGTGAACATGCACACGGTGGTAGCATCTGTTGGCTGATGAAGCCAAATGTACGGGTTACGTACATGCTTACTATACTACTCAAGTACTCATGAAACTAGATGTACAATCTATAAGTTCATCTAGAACATGTTCTACTATCTATATGAAAGCAAATAATTATTGATTGGTTTTTTTCAGCGCAACTTAAGGTCTGATTCATTCATGAATAGGTGCTATAGTAGACTTGGATACTCCGGGATGATTTTTGGCTGTTACTTTGTACCAATCCGTTGTCAAGCATTTAAGAAAACAATTTTTTAATATGCATGAGATTGAAGTAATTTTGCCTAAACAATGTAAATTGCAAAAGAAAATTTGAAAAATCAAGATAATGGTAACGTTAAATTTACGTGTTCAAACTCCATCGGTGGCACGTCAAGATCACCCAATGTGGAGATATTTCACAATGCATCGTAATGGGATATTTTGGCCACAGTAAAGAAGTAAATATGATAGTATTTTTAGACATAAGAAAAATCTATGATTGATATTTTGCGAAATACAGAATAATAAATAGGTAAGATACACAAATTCCAAATATGAATTTATATATCTTATATATAAATATATCAGCAATAACAGTTTTTGACATTGCTCAAAGAGAAGTTCTAACTATTTAGATTAATTACTTGATACCTCGGTACCAATATATGCACATGCGTTTTAACCTATGTGTATTACACTATACGAAATAGTTTTAATATGTTCTAATGTTTTCTATTTTGGTTGTTTTAAAAAGTTCTTAGTCAAAGATAAATCTAGTAAACACATTTTCTAATTATGATTGGCTTAATCAGATGTTAAACATAACATATATAGTGAATAGTTCTTTGTAAAACTCATTCCTCACAAATTTAAGATCCTTTCCACCTGCATGATATTTTTAGTAAGCATCAACAAACACAGGTATTGCCCTCGCATCTGCGAGGCCACCTTGCGAGTTTGTAAAACATTGATAGCTGGAATCATAGTACTTTAACATAGACATTAAAGATATAGTTCTAACAATAAGACATAGCAACTATGTTGTAACAGGAAAAGGTATAAACGAAAGATTCATGAATAACAATGCTTTGAAAGACGTTTGTTTGTTTCACATATAGAAAACATAATAAAAATGGTATTCAGCTTGTCCCTCATGGTATAGCAAAACATAAAGGCATAGGACACCTTCAAAGTTCATAAGGGTGACTAGATATAAATAATTTAAGAACAAGCAATATCAAAATTATGAATCAATCAACAAGTTTTGGGACAATGCACATTAAACTAAGAATGACCACTATGCTCTCTCAATAGGTGCATAAAGATAGAAGATGGAGACTCAACATAAAAGTAAAAAAAGAAAAGCCCTTCATAGAAAGAAGCAGGGATTCAAGTCTCATAAAGAGCTTCCAAAAATTATGGTACTTATTAGCTTTCAGCTCTCATTGCCCCTGATACGTCCAAAACGTACTACTTTCCCGAACACTTTTGCTATTGTTTCTTCTTTAATTTGTGTGATTTGGGTACAACTAATGCGCACTAACGCTGTTTTCAGCAGAATTACCTTGGTGCCTCGTTTTTGTGCTGAAAATCAACTTTCAGGAAAAATCCCGGAAAATATCGCAAAACTCCTATTTTAGCAGAAGACTCACGGAGCCAGAAGATGAGACGAAGAAGGGCCACGAGGGGCCCACACCACCTAGCCGCGCGGGCCAGGCCAGGCCGCGCCAGGGGGTGGTGTGGCTGCCTCGGACTCCGCCTCGACCTCTCCTTTCACCTATATAAGCCCTCTGACCTAAAAACAGAGGGGGGTTTCGACGTTTTCCCATATAGAGTTTCGCTGTGCCGCCACCACCAGATACCGCGATTCGGAACTAGAAACTCCGTTCTGGCACCCTGCCAGGACGAGGAATTGGAGGAGATCATAACCATCATCATCACCATCGCTTCCCCATCAACCATCCATGATCCCCCCATCCATGAGTGAGTAATCCCCCGCTATAGGCTATGGAGATGGTAGGGATTAGATGAGATCGTTCATGTAATTGCATCAGATTGTTAGGGCATGGTGCCTAGTATCTATTGTTAGTGCTTTTTGACTTTGTTGCAACTTGTTATGCTTAATGCTTGTCACTAGGGCCCGAGTGCCATGATTTTATATCTGAACATGTTATTGATTCATGAGGATATTATTGTTTATGATCTTACCTGCAAGTTGTATACACATATTATTGTCCGGAACCAAAGGCTCCGAAGTGACAAGAATGGGGATAACCGGAGGGAATGGCTATGATATGAGGATCATGTGTGTTTATGGAGTGTTAATGCTTTGCTCCGGTGCTCTATTAAAAGGAGCACCTTAATTTCCAGTAGATTTCCTAGAGACCCCGCTACAACGGGCTGGCAGGAGAAAAGATGTTATGCAAGTTCTCATTACAAGCACGTATAACTATATATAGAACACATGCCTATATTATTTAGTACTTGGATGCTTTACCTTATTTATCTGCAAATGCCCTATATCTTGATTGTTACATGAATTTTCTTGTTCATGCAACGTCCGTCCATCCATCCCTATGCCTACCGCGTTTTAATCCTACCGGTTACTATAATTGTTACTACTGTCTTTACTTTTACTACTTCTATTACCTTGTTGTTGCTACTACAAAACTGTTGCTACTGATAAACTACTGCGGGCAAGATTGTTTCCAGGTGCATCTGAATTGATAACTCAGTTGTTAAGGCCTATAAATATTATTTGGCTCCCCTTGTGTCGAATCAATAAATTGGGTTTTAGTTCCCTTGAAGACTGTTGCGATCCTCTATACTTTTGGGTCATCAAGACTATTTTCTGGCGCCATTACCGGGAAGCATAACTCTATTTATCAAGTTCACTTGGAATCACTATTGTTCGCTGCTATCCATTCATCATGGGTAAATCTCATGATGGAAATGTTCCTATATTACCATCCACTACAAGGAGAGGTACAATTCTGAACACCTCTGTTGCTCTTGATTCACCATCTGTGATGAGTAAGCTCCTCACACCACCACCACATACACATGCTACACATACGGTTACTTCTGTTGAATCTGAAACTTCTGATACTTATGATGTTGCTTCTACTGTGCTTGATAAGAGTAGTTCATTAGGTCCTTTCCTAGATGCTACGATTGCTAGAACTATAACTGGAAATACTGAAACTTTTAATGAAGATACTACTACACCTGTCAGTTCACCTGGGTCTAGAGAGAGCTATGATACTGAAGACGGATATATAGAAATGACTGATGAATTTATTAAAGAAGGTCAAAACACTCATGGTAGGAGTGCTATTAAGAGTCTTCTTGAGAAACATACTGTTAGACCTAAATTGTCTCCCATAAACATTAAAGATAAGGATTATGATTTCTCTCTTGATTTCTCTTACATAACCATTGTTGAGAAAGAACCTTTTTGTGGGACTAAAAATGAAAGTGTTGTAGCACATATGACTGAGCTTTCTACCATGAGTGTCCTATTTTCTGATGATATTAAGATGCCCACCTACTTTGTTGCTAAAATTTTCCCTTTTTCATTTAAAGGAGAGGCTAAAGCTTGGTTTAATAATTTACCTCCTTGATCTATGGATAACCCTGATTGCTTGATTGATACTTTCTTTCAGAAATATTTCCCTCCTAGTGCTAGACATGCCATTCTGCAGGAACTTTTTGATTTTAAACAAGGAGAACAAGAGATATTGCATGGATCATGGGCAAGGTTTTGTGCTTTGGTTCATGCACAGCATGTGTGTCCATTACCTAAAAATGAGCTTCTTGATAT
Source organism: Avena sativa (assembly GCA_916181665.1). NCBI lineage: Eukaryota > Viridiplantae > Streptophyta > Magnoliopsida > Poales > Poaceae > Avena > Avena sativa. The sequence goes on along the minus strand of OV702295.1, from coordinate 446,759,895 downwards.
ATATTATAATGGACTAACTGAAGAATCTAGGACATACCTGGATAGTTGTGCTGATTGTGTTTTCAGGAAGAGAACTCCCAAAGAAGCTAAGGAATTAATGGCTAAAATAAGCAAGAATTATGATGACTGGACTTCACCTAAGTCAACTGCACCTGAGTTAACTGTGCCTGATCTAACACCAACACTAAAGAAGAGGGGAGTGATTTAACTAAATGATGAAGTGATGAAGGAAGCTAAGAAATGTCTCAAGGAGAAGGGTATTAAATCTGAAGATGTGAAGAACCTACCTCCTATAGAAGAGTTATGTAAGCCAATCTCGCACTCATCCACTATTGAGATACACTCTCTCCAACATTTTGATGAAGGTGATATTCCTTATTCTAAACCTCCCGATCAATGCTTAGAAGAATTTGATATCTTTGTTGTTAAGCAAGATAATTTTAATAAAAGAGTGCAGAATCATTTGATGGAAAACTCTAGAGCTATTATAGAGTTGAGGGATATTTTGGAAAGAACCTCCAATGATGTTAAAATGCTTGTTAAACATTTCCAAATGGTTCAAACTCAAATTGATTAGCTTATTAAGGTACAAAAAGATTTGCTAGTTAATGCTTCTAAAGAAAAACATGCTTATGAAATTAGAACTAGAAGTGGTGCTGCCACTCAGGATCCTCTATATCCTGAGGGGCATCCTAAAATAATTGAGCAGGATTCCCAACAAATTGAAAATAGTGGTACTTCTTATAAGAGAAATAAAAATAAACATAAGATAGTTGTAGAATCGTCTAAAACTGCTACATATCCTAATAGTATATCTGTCTCTGATGCTGAAACTAAAAGTGGTAATGAGAAAAATGATGCTCCTGATAAAGAAGAAATTGAAGAAGAACCTGAAAAGCACACTAAGAATACTAAATACACTAAGGAAGATTTTGTTGCTAATAAACATGGTAGTGAAAGAGAGCCTTGGGTCCAAAAACCAATGCCTTTTCCTGATAAGAAACACAAGTCAAAGGAAGACGAACACTATAATAAGTTTTGTGAGTGGATGAAACCTTTATTTTTTGCAAATTCCTTTAACTGATGCTATTAAATTACCTCCTTATTCAAAGTATATGAAGGATATTGTCTCTAATAAAAGGAAGATCGCTAATGAGGAAATTTCTATTTTGCTTCCTAATTATTCCTTTAATGGTAAGGTTCCAAAGAAACTTGGAGACCCAGGGATTCCAACTATTCCATGTTCTATTAAAAATAGCTATGTTAGAACTTCTTTGTGTGATTTGGGAGTAGGAGTTAGTGTTATGCCTTTTTCTCTCTACAAGAGAGTTCAATTGGAGAAATTAATACCAACTGATATATCTTTGCAAATGGCTGATAAATCTACTATTATTCATGTTGGTATATGTGAGGATGTTCCTATTCAAGTGGCTCATAATTGCTTGATATTAACTGACTTTGTTGTGCTTGAAATGCCCGAAGATGATAATATGTCTATTATTCTTGGGAGACCTTTTCTTAATACTGCAAGAGCTGTCATTAATTGTAATCAAGGAAAGGTAACTTTTAGTGTTAATGACAAGGAGCATACTGTCTATTTCCCTAAGAAGATTGATAGGACTTATGGCCTAAATTCAATTGAAAATATTGAGGGCATCCAAGTTGGAGAAATATATTGTCCCATACCAAGAGAAAACTATGAAATTATTATGATTGGGACCATTGCTATCAAGGTTGAGGTAACATAATCATTAAGTGAAATGCAAAGTTTTGTTTTATATAAAATTGTTTTGGTAACAAGACCTGATCAACCTTGTTAACAAAGAGGTTTTAATGAACAGAACAATATTTTCACCATGATTATCTTTGCTTACTTTTATTTTATCCATTTTAATTTTTGCTTTCATTTAGTTTACTTTTCTATTGCTAGTTGCTTGCATATTAGATTATCTTATAACTTCTGAAGTTTTAGTTTTTTTTTTGTTATTGCATCATTCCAAAATTATCTTTCTGCCAGAAAATCATTCATCAATACCTGAAAATTGCTCAAAAATAAAGTTTCTCGAAAAATTCCAGAAAATTCATATTAAATTTTTACGTCAAAAGAGAGTCAGAGAAGTACCTGGAGTGATCAGGGGGGCCACCAGGCAGGCACACCACCTGGTGGCGCAACCACACCAGGGGCGCGCCTAGCCATGGTGTGGGGCACCTCTGGCCCTCCACTTATTCTCTTTCCTGTACTCCCTCCGACCCATATTAACTGACTTAGATTTATCTAGATTCGGATGTATCTAATACTAAAAAATGTCTAGATACATCCGAATCTAGACATATTCGAGTCAACTAATATGGATCGGAGGGAGTACTAGATTGTTTACCAGAGAATGGTGTTGTAGCATCAGCCTTTTACTTGGGCCACCGAAAGTTTGAATTTTTGTTTTTGGTTAGTCACGTCCTTAACTGAACCTATTTCGATCCCAGCACCGCTACAGCTGGTCCTCTGTGTTCTTCTATTCTATAATTTGTTTAGTCCCCAATCGTGTTGCAACAAATTTTGAAAGTGATGTGCGTGTCTAGTCTTGAAATCCTCTATTGACCTATAGGCTTGGATTTGATTTTTGCCATTGCGAGTTCATGGGTGAGATTGAGGATCAGTAATTTTCTTCTATGAAAATGGATGAAAGGTACAGGAGAATTAGAAGAAAATTAGCCTAGTGCTTTATAGTTTTTACTTGGGACTTGACGTGAGTCATAAGCAGGTTTGGACAAGATACCTTGTGTTTTTGTTCAGCTCCAGGTCTGCTGCTAGTCAGTCGATTATAAATCCTCGAACTTTTAGGCGACTTGTACTATATAAATTTATTTCTTCTTATGATAGTAAGAATACATCATTTGGTTGTATAATATTATAGATAGGAAAATGTATGCCAAGTAGCTATTATTTTATTTTTCTGATAGACTGTCATTTTAGCCTGCCGGACCGTGTGTATTTTCGTAACAGACGGCGAGAGTGTTGTGGGTTGTCTGCGCATAGGAGCGATGTTTTCTTTTCTTGTATGATTTTGTCGTGTTGATGCTTATTAGGTGCCACTTATGTTTCAGTATCAGGTTTTGGTACTTCTGGTTCGGAGACCTACAATTCACAGTTTATACCCCGCGGTTGAGGCAAGTTCATGACGGATAGTCAATTTTGCATATCTCTCTTCACTCAATTTTTATTTAATGCTCATGATATGTCGATGATGGTAATGATAAAGATGATGATAATGATGACATTTGCATATTATGCATATTTTCACACTCATGATGATAATGATGATACTGTGGCCTACTTCGGTGGGCACAAGGCGACCTTCATTGCTAGGTTGCGACCCACTTTGGAGTCACCCTCCTCGAGTTGGAGCGAGTGGATGCCGACGGTCGTCCATGTAACATCCCAAAACTTTAATCAAGATTATCAAGATCTAAATCACCCAATTTAGGGTTAATAAAAACTTTTTATTATTTAAAACAATTAGGAATGCATATGTGTGTTGCATTAATATGGAATTGTTTTGAATTGCCATGTTTGTTTGTTCTAATGGTTGTAAAATGATTCTAAGGTGAATGCCACATCATCTAGATCATTCCCAAGCAAAATCCAAAGAAAAAGAAACCAATTGGAACTAATAAAGGCAAATGGTCACTTTTGCCATTTTAATCCACTAGGTCACTTAGGTGTTCCTAGAACTCAAAGTCCAACAGAAAAATTTATGAATCTTTGCACCCCTTGCTAGTACAAGTAAAGATCTACCAAGGCCCACTTTGTGATCCTACAAAAACATTTAAACACTAAATTTAAATGGCATTTGAAAATGGGATCAAGTGTAGGTGCATAGATCCCACTTTTTTAAAAACCACTCAAATGAGTTCAACTTGACAATCCCAAGCAACCACAGATGCTCAAGCATAGGACCAACAACTCCACCAAAAATCTTTGCAAAATTCAAAACTTTTGTTCTTGCGGCCATTGTGTCGAATAGTTGGCAGGCAAATAAAATCTGCCTAACTAACACTATTTGTGATCAAAGCCTTGTCAGGCCATTTGGTTTAATTCTTGTCCCCTGGTCTCCCTAGCTCTAACCAAGCCAACACCAAGCTACCATTTAGCCTGGAGCAGCAGTGCCACGCCACCCCGATGCCATGATCGCCGGCCGACCATGCCCACGTCACAGGAGCACGCCCCGCCCTCTTCCGCCGCTCCAGGGAGGTAGGCGTGATAACACCGCCACCCTTGGTCCCTTCCCCGAGCCTTGCCAGTCCCTGGACCACCGAGGAAAGCTCGCGCCCACCGCCTCTGCACCGTGCACAGCCCACGCCAGAGCGCCGTCCCCGGCAGGCCTGCACAAGCCACGTCTTGTCCTTAGCTCGCGTGCGCCGCTCCGCCATAACCCCAACACCTCCCCAGACATGCACCTTTCCCGCCGCACGACCAATAGCCATCGCACGCCGCGTCGAGCACCCCCTCTGCCGCGTAGAGCGTCGCCCTTTCCCGGCCACATGCCACCACCCCTAGTGTCGCCTTTACGTCGTAGCTGACCGCCAGGAGGCAAGCCACCGTCTGCCTACACCGCCCATGCCTCTAGCGCCCTGCACCGTCGTCACCGACAAGCTCACCGCCGTCCGCACGGTCTCCTCGTCGAGCCTATATAAGGAGCCCTCCCCAGTACCATTTCCTCACACCACTCAACTCCCCTCTCACCACTGACCCTTCCCCACCTTTCATCGAGCCACTCGAGCAGCATTTTGCCGGAATTGCGTTGGAGTTCGCCATAGCAGATAAGAAAGGGGCCCGACGATTTCGTCCACCCCAAGAGCCGCCGCGACCTCGCCTGAGCCCGCCGTTGTCTCCTTCTTCAATCGCCCCTATCGCCACACTAGATGGAGCCCTGGTAAGCCCGCATTGCACCCCCACTGAGCCGCTAGGGTTCCGTCTCGCCGGTGACCTGTCCGTCGTTGATGACGAGCCACCACCATCGATCTAGGTTCTAATCGTGCGGTCCACATTGCCCCGTACCGCTTCGCGTTAGAAGAGCCGCTGACATGCGGGACCCCCTGTCAGCTGTCCTCTACGCCGCGGAGTGTAACTAGGCCGGCCTGTTAGTGTACCCGCGCTGGCCCTAGAATTCAAATAAGTGTCTTTCTTTTTAGACTTAAACTTAATTCTTTCTCCTTGTTTAAAAATCAATTCAGAAAGATTTACTTAACCAAATGACATGATTCCAATTTTGTTGGAAATATAATTTAAATCTCTATCCAAGCCCGTTGGATTTAAATCAATTAGAGTTAAATATCACCTATAGCAAAAATAACAAAACAGAGACTTTTCTACATTCAAACATTTTTCAAAAATCAACCATAATAGCTTTTGAGTTGATTCCAACTCTTAAAAATCACATTTGACAATACCAATCTAAATATGTAATAATAATTAGGTTTGCATGCAGTGACTTTGGACTAGTACCAAAATAGTGCTATATAGGCATTTATAGTCACTTTAAATCATTAAATATTAATCTTAAACTTTATAAAATGTGATCCAACATTTAAATCCCATTCCCATGTATTAGAATATCTGGTGATGACATGTGTCCACATGATCACATATTTTACTTGGAGAATATTAAATCTTAGTTAATTTCAATGAGTAGAAATTACTTTTCTCAAATAAAATAAATGAAACTTGTTCATTAAAATCTTGTGATGAATGTGATGATACTAGATCATCAAATGTGTGCTCTAGTGTGCTAAATAGACTAGTTAAGTATTGTTTGGTCATTGTATATCCCGTATGTATTTATAGACGATAGTACCGACCAAGTCTACGAGGAGGAGGAGTTCTACCCCGAAGAAGAAGAGGAGAATATCAGCCACTGCACCAATCAAGGCAAGCTATTGTTAGAAAGCTAGAATTAAGCAAGATAACCTAAGCAAGATGCATTAGGCATTCTTTGGTTATACCTCTTTGATTTATACCAATCCCAAGTTTTACTTACAAGCTTTACTTTCTTTTACTTTACCAAAGTTCTTTACTTTGTTTATAGATAGCATAAAGAGTATAAAACTTGGCCTATCTAGTTAGACTTAGATGTCATTCTATGGCATGAGATTGAGATTAGCATCCCACCTTAGTGAACACTCTTAACTTAGTAGCTTAGAGCTAAACCAAAAACTTGATCATTTTAGATGGGAATACTTGGTGAAAATGCTTATGAAAACCTTGGAGTGATGAGTCATTCTATTGAGATGTTTTGACATGTGTTGAGAAACACAAATTGTTTATGATGATGCAAATGTTCAACCCTTTATAAAAACTGATGGTTGGGTTCGGATGCGATACCATTCCAATTTTACCGTACAACCACAATACCTGAATTGGGTAAGGCTTAGCCGGAAGTTTATATGCATTAGTATTAGTTCTCTCGCGGGAGAGGTTTGAGCTGAGGCTACCTCTCAATGTTGTCCGCCTATGCAGTGCCCAGGATGGCAGATGGCCATGGCTGGGAGGCCAAGCCCATAGGAGAGGTGCTTATACTAGAGTGTGTAAAGGAAATGTTATGTTTGATTATTTGCATACTAAGTATGATGATTCAGGGTTATCCCTGATAGATGTATCGAATTTTGTGGTGAAAGTGTACCATCTCTGCAGAGTGTCAAACTATTCGAATAGCCGTGTCTGTGGTTATGGAAATTCGGAGAGGCCATACTATTCTGTTGTCAGATGTTTTCAAAATGACTTATGAAATGAATTGTGACATGACTTGACCACAACATGGTTGTGACTATGACAACTAAGTTCCCACTTAGGTGTTTTAGAACTTTATTTTATCTTTCTTTGTTTTCTGAACTCAGCTTAGATTTCAAACTTAACTTTACAAATAAACTTAGTGACATGGGTATATCCTACAGGTACTCGAGCTTGGTATATACAGACTAAATACATAAAGGCCCACGGTGTCGCCAAGGCCCAAATGAAGGACTCGAGTAACCGACGGACTCTCGATTGCTTGAAGAACAAGAAGAAGCTAAAGATAGAAAGTTTGAAGGGGAAAACCCTAACTTGTAACTGACTCGACCTGCTACCCGAGACCTAGCCTACCTATATAAAGGCTAGGAGGGGGCAGCGAGGAGGACACACGCAACCCTAGTTTCCACAACCCTCGCCAGATTGCATCTGCGCACCATTGTAATCTTCGATTCCTTCGATAATTCCACGAGCAGACAAGCAGGAGTAGGGACCTCTACGAGGCCTGAACCTGGGTAAATCTTTGAGTCCCCTGTGTGCTTGTTTGCTCGATAGATGTCTCCAGCGCTCCCTCCTTCTCCAAAACCCAAGTCCATAACAATGAGCATTGATGAGTTAAACCCTCGTCAATTGGCGCCGTCTGTGAGAATTGGGAGTGCTGATATTGCGGCTTCTTCGGCCCCATCAACCGTGATCTACAACTCCACAACAGCGGAGATTCGCCAGCTCTTCGGCGCGTTCAACTTCACCGTCCATACGCCAGCCACTCGCCCGGCTTTCGAGTCTGTAGGCGACGGGATCAGCCTGGCAATAGGGAGCTTCCACTTCCAAGTTGGTCAGATGGGCATGCTTCGCATGCCTGATCAGCCAACTGTGTCGTTGATTGCTCCAGCATCATGGTTCCCTCCATCGATCGGCACACTCAGTGAGCTGAATGCCTAGACAGCAGTCGAAAACACGGTCAGCGACAGCAGTCGCGACTCTGATCTGGGCGACCTGGCCACTGAATAAGGAACCTATGGTACCGGATCTGAGAGTTGTGGGAGCAGCAGCTTCCCCAATCACTTCATGTGCACCATCATGAACGCAGGCGACACCTCCGCCAACCGCGACAACACGGGCAATAGCGGTAATGGAACCGACCCGCCAAACGGCGGCAACAGCGGCAACAGAGCTAACGACGGTAACGGTGGCGATCGCACCAACGCCAAAAATGGAGGAGCAGCCGAACGTCCAACCATAATAAACGAGCAAACCAACGAACGTGTCGTGATCAAGCTGTTGGAATTATGCCCTAGAGGCAATAATAAAGATGTTATTATTATAATTCTTGTTCATGATAAAGTTTATATTCCATGCTAGAATTGTATTAAGCGGAAACATTAATACTTGTGTGGTTTGTGAACAACACCGTGTCCCTAGTACGCCTCTATGGACTAGCTCATTGATCAATGATGGTTAAGGTTTCCTAACCATAGACATGAGTTGTCAATTGGTAATGAGATCATATCATTGGGAGAATGATATGGTGGACAGACCCAAACTAAGCAAAGCTATTAGATCGTTTCATCGTGTTCGTCTTTGCGAAGCTTTTCTTATGTCAAATATTGTATTCCTTAGACCATGAGATAATGCAACTCCCTGGTATCGGAAGAAAGCTTTGAGGTCATCAAACGTCATCCTATGAGAGGGTGATCATAAAGGTGTCTCTCAGGTGATCGGAAAGTATCTGTTGGGTTGTATGTATCGAGATGGAATTTGTCCCTCCCAAGTCGGAGAGATATACTTCGGGCCCACTCGGTAATCGATATCAACACCGCTTGCAAGCATGTGGTTAAGGAGTTAATCACAAAGTGATATCGGATTACGGAACGAGTAAAGTACTTGTTGTGAACGAGATTGAACTAGGTATGACGATACCGACGATCGAATCTCGGGCAAGTAAAATATCGCGAGACGAAGGGAATATATATATGGGATTGATTGAATCCTGGCATCGTGGTTCATCCGATATGATCATCGATGAATGTGTGGGAGTCAATATGGGTGCCCAGACCCCGCTGTTGATTATTGATAGAAGATCATGTCTGCATATTCTCGAACCCGCAGGGTCACACACTTAACGTGTCTTGACGCTAGGATAGATTGGATAATTGGTTTATGAATTTTTGTTCGGAGTCTCGGATGGGATCCGGGACATCACGAGAGGTTCCGGAGTGGTCCGGAGAATAAGATTCATATAAGGCAGTGCAGTTTTTGGAGTTCGGAATTGTTCCGGATTAATCGGTATTGTACCGGAAGCTTCTAGAACCTTTCGGAAGGGGACCAACGTGGCCCCACCTTCCGGGAGGGGGCATGGGCCTATGAGGGAGTGTCCTGGCCGCATTGGGCCAGGGGCACAAGGCCCCATAGGGCACAGCCGATCCTAGATAAGTTTACATCGTTTAAACTAGAGATAAGATAGGGTTTCTAGAAGGGAGAGTTTAAATCGTTTAAACTAGAGATAGGCTTGGAGGATGGGCAAGGGCTGGCCGCACCCCCCTCTATATATAGATGGCTGGTGCGCCCCCTCCCCCCACACACACCTTCCTCCAAACCCAGTTGCCCTGCTGCCCTTCCTCTCTCCCTCCCGACTGTTTGTAGGCGAAGCCCTGCTACAGAAATTCTCCACCATATACACCGCGCCGTCGTGTTGTAGATCCAATCTATCTCTCCACCATACTTGCTGGTCCGAGGAAGGAGGAGACGTCGAGGTGCCGCACGTGTGCATCTCACGGAGGCACCGCCACTTGTGGTGCTAGATCGGATCGGATCGCGAGGAGGAGAAGCGAGTACGACTACATCACCCACGTTCCGACGAACGTTCCGCTGTGCGAATCTTCAAGGGTATGAAGATCTAATCCAATCTCTCTCGTTGTTTGCATCTCCTAGATTAGATCTTGGCCTTCCCTTTGTTCGCTCCGTAGAAAATTTTGATTTACTATGCCGCGAAACCCTTCAGTGGTATCAGAGCTAGATCTATGCGTAGATGTGATTCACGAGTAGAACGCAACATGGTTGTTGCGGGCGTTGATGTTTTCTGTTGCAAGCCTCTTGTTTGTGTTCTTCTTATGACGCGGGATAGTGATATTGAAGCGGTCTAGGCCAACCTTACGCGACGTCGCTCGCGAGACCGGCTCCGCACTTGACGTGTGGCTTGTACCACACATGCGGCTGGTGGATGTCAGTTTCTCTCACTATAGTTGTCATGGGATTAACACCTGAGTTTGGCAACCATAATATCACCGTTGTGGCTTTCCGTAGGTAAGAATCGTTCTTAGCATCTACTCCCATGAGCCACGTAAAACATGCAACAACAAAGTAGAAGCGTCTAACTTGTTTTTGCAGGGAGTGTTTTCTGTGATATGGTATGGCCCAAGATGTGATGTGTATAATGTATGCGATGATCATGTTTTGTAATGTTTCACGACTTGCATGTCGATGAGTTCACAACCGGCAGGAGCCATATGGTTGTGTTTATAATTGTGTATGACCTGCGAGTCAACTTCTTATACTCCATGTAATAGCTTTACTTTATCGCTAAGTAGTTAGCAATAGTTGTAGTTGCTATTCGTGGTGGAGGCAATCATGGTGAAGTGATGGAGATCATGCCGGAACACACAAGATGGAGATCATTGCGCGAAGATTGGCTATACCATGTCACATAAAGTTATATGCATGTGATGTTTATCCTTTTATGTATCTTATTATGCTTAGATCGCGACGGTAGCATTATAAGATGATTCCTCACTTAAAGATCAAGATAAAAACTGTGTTCTCCCCAAGTATGCACCGTTGCGAAAGTTCGTCGTGTCCAAGCATCACGTGATGATCGGGTGCTATAGACTCTACGCTCACATACAACGGGTGCAAGCCAGTTTTGCACACGCGGAAATACTTGGGTCTAACTTGACGAGCCTAGCATGTACAGACATGGCCTCGGAACACATGAACCGAAAGGTTAAGCATGAGTCATATGAATGATATGATCGACACTTCGTTGTCCACCATTGAAACCACATCTCTTCTCGTGAAGATCGGATTAGGTGTGGTGAATTTGGATCGTGTTCACTAAACAACTTGAGGGATGTTGAATTTAGTGGGAGTTCATCTAGTAATTTGATTAAGTTGAACTATTTATCATGAACATAGTCTAAATTGTACTTGCAAATACTGTAGATCACATGGCCAAGTCCAACTTCAACTTCAATGTTTTTGCTGAGAAAGAAAAGCTTAGAAACAATGGGTCTAACTTCACCAACTGGTTCCGCAATCTAAGAATCATTCTGTCTGGCGGACAAAAGGACTATGTCCTTGAGAAAGCGTTAGGTAACCCCCCTGCTGCAACTGCGCCGGCTGATTAGAAAGCTGTCTATCAGTCGCGCAAAGATGATTATGGTGTGATTAAGAGCACCATGTTGTTTGCTATGGAACCGGAACTTCAAAATCGTTTTGAAAACTATCCCGGGCCCTTTGAGATTCTCGAGGAGCTGAAAACCATGTTTCAGACTCAGGCCCGTTCTGAGAGATATGAGATCTCTGAGAAGTTCTTTAACTGCAAGATGGAGGAAGGGAGTTCCGTTAGTGAGCACGCCATTAAGATGTCGGGCTACACTCAACGCCTTGAGCAACTGGACTGCAAGATTCCAGAGGAGCTCAAGATTGACAGGGTTCTGCAATCACTCCCTCCCAGCTACAAAAGTTTTGTAGTGACTCATAATCAGATTGGTTCCACTGATACGATCACCGAGCTCTTCGCAAAGCTGAAGGCTGCGGAGGTGGACATCAAGAAGGATAATCATGTGTTGATGGTCAACAAGCCCTCCTTCAAGAAAGGTAAAGGTGCTAAGAATCCCTTCAAGAAAGGCGGCGGCAAGCGCGTTGCCCCTGCTGAGAAGAAGCTCAAGTCTGGTCCCAAGCCGGACACTGAGTGCTTCTATTGCAAGGACAAGGGTCACTGGAAGCGCAACTGTCCGAAGTACTTAGCGGACAAGAAGGCTGGCACCGTCAAAGGTATATTTGATATACATGTTATTGATGTTTTCCTTACTAGCCCTCGTTGTAGTGCCTGGGTATTTGATACCGGTTCAGTTGCTAATATTTGTAACTCGAAACAGGAGCTACGGAATAGACGACGGCTTACGAGGGATGAGGTGACGATGCGCGTTGGCAACGGATCAAGAGTTGATGTGATGGCCGTCGGCACGCTCTCCTTAGTTTTACCTTCGGGATTAGTTTTAAACCTTAATAAATGTTATTATGTGCCTGCGTTGAGCATGAACATTATTTCTGGATCGTGTTTATTGCAAGACGGTTATTCATTTAAATCGGAGAATAATGGTTGTTCTATTTATATGAGTAACATCTTTTATGGTCATGCACCTCTTGTGAATGGTTTATTTCTTCTAAATCTCGAAAGGGATGAAACACACATCCATAACATTGAGGCTAAGAGATGCAAAGTAGATAGTGGTAATACTACTTATTTGTGGCACTGTCGTCTAGGTCATATTGGTGTAAAGCGCATGAAGAAACTCCATTCTGATGGACTTTTGCAGTCTCTTGATTTTGAATCATTTGACACATGCGAACCATGCCTCTTGGGCAAGATGATCAAAACCCCGTTCTCCGGTATGATGGAGCGAGCAACGGACTTGTTGGAAATCATACATACCGATGTATGCGGACCGATGAGTGTTTCGACGCGCGGTGGATATCGCTATTTTCTCACTTTTACCGATGACTTGAGTAGATATGGGTATATCTATTTCATGAAACATAAATCTGAAACGTTTGAAAAGTTCAAAGAATTTCAGAATGAAGTGCAGAACCATCGTAACAGAAAGATTAAGTTTCTACGATCCGATCGTGGGGGCGAATATTTGAGTTATGATTTTCTCACGCATCTCAAAGCAAGTGGAATCGTTTCGCAACTCACGCCACCCGGAACACCACAGCGCAATGGTGTGTCTGAACGCCGGAATCGAACCCTATTAGATATGGTCCGATCGATGATGTCTCTTACTGATTTGCCGTTATCATTTTGGGGTTATGCATTAGAAACCGCTGCATTCACTTTAAATAGGGCTCCATCTAAATCCGTTGAGACGACACCGTATGAACTGTGGTTTGGTGCTAAACCTAAGTTGTCGTTTCTTAAAGTTTGGGGATGCGAAGCTTACGTCAAGAAGTTGATGCCGGACAAGCTCGAACCCAAAGCGGAGAAATGCGTCTTCATAGGATACCCTAAGGAAACTATTGGGTATACCTTCTATCACAGAACCGAAGGCAAAGTGTTTGTTGCAAAGAACAGTTCCTTTCTTGAGAAGGAGTTTCTCTCGAAAGAAGTGAGTGGGAGGAAAGTAGAGCTAGACGAGGTTATTGAACCTTCTCTTGAATTGGAGAGTAGCGCAGCACCTGAAATTGTTCCAGTGCCGCCTGCACCAACAATAGAGGAAGCTAATGACAAGGATCATGAAGCTTCGAACGATGCTGCTACTGAACGTCGCAGGTCGACAAGGTCGCGTGCCCCTCCTGAGTGGTACGGCAACCCTGTCTTGACTGTCTTGTTAGTAGAAGACAGCGAACCTACGAACTATGAGGAAGCGATGATGAGCCCAGACTCTGAGAAATGGCTAGAAGCCATGAAATCCGAATTGGGATCCATGAGCGAAAACCAAGTATGGACTTTGGTAGACCCTCCTAGGGACCGAAAGGCCGTTGAGTGCAAATGGATCTTCAAGAAGAAAACGGACGCGGATGGTAATGTTACCGTCTATAAAGCATGGCTTGTTGCGAAAGGTTTTCGACAAGTTCAAGGTGTTGACTACGATGAGACTTTCTCTCCCGTAGCGATGTTTAAGTCCATTCGGATTTTATTAGCAATTGCTGCGTTTCATGATTATGAAATATGGCAAATGGATGTCAAGACTGCTTTCCTCAATGGCAACATTGATGAAGAGTTGTATATGATGCAACCCGAAGGTTTTGTCGATCCTAAGGATGCTGATAAAGTATGCAAACTTCAGCGTTCCATTTATGGACTGAAGCAAGCATCTCGGAGTTGTAACCTTCGTTTTGATCAAGTGATCAAGAGCTTTGGATTTGTTCCAAATTGCTACGAAGCTTGCATCTACAAGAAAGTGAGTGGGAGCTCGGTGACGTTTCTGGTACTATATGTGGATGACATATTGATTATTGGAAATGACATCGACATGCTTAACGATGTGAAGAGTTATTTGAACAAGTGTTTTTCAATGAAAGACCTAGGTGAAGCTGCTTATATATTGGGCATAAAAATCTATAGAGATAGACAAAGACGCCTGATAGCTTTAAGCCAGAGTACATACCTAGACAAAGTTCTGAAAAGGTTCAGAATGGATAAGGCATTGAAAGGTTCAGTGCCTATGTTGTCAGGGAAGATATTGAGCAAGGCTCAGTGTCCAGCTACGGTAAATGATAGGGAAGCTATGAGCAAAGTGCCTTATGCCTCGGCCATAGGTTCCATCATGTATGCCATGATGTGTACTAGACCGGATGTGTCCAATGCTCTTAGTTTGACGAGCAGATATCAAAGTGATCCAGGAGTGGAAAACTGGACAGCCGTGACGAACATCCTAAGGTACCTAAATAGGACTAAAGAAATGTTCCTAGTCTATGGGGGTGATGAACAGCTCGTCGTAAAAGGTTACGTCGATGCTAGTTTCGACACCGACAAGGATGATTGTAAATCTCAGACAGGATACGTGTATATTTTGAATGGAGGAGCTGTGAGCTGGAGAAGCTGCAAGCAAAGCGTGATCGTGGGATCTACAGTAGAAGCGGAATACATGGCTGCTGCAGAAGCGTCAAGTGAAGGAGTTTGGATCAGAAACTTCATCACTGAGCTTGGCGTGGTTCCAAGTGCATTGGACCCACTGGAGATATTATGTGACAACACTGGCGCCATAGCACTCGCTAAGGAACCAAGATATCATCCAAAGACCAAGCATATCAACCACAAGTTTCATATAATCCGAGATTATATAGCAGATGGAGATCTGAAGATCAACAAAGTACATACAGATCTGAATGTCGCAGATCCATTGACTAAACCTCTTCCACGTGTAAAACATGATCAACACCTCAGTGCCATGGGTGTGAGATTGTTGCCAAATGTAAACTAGATTATTGACTCTAGTGCAAGTGGGAGACTGTTGGAATTATGCCCTAGAGGGAATAATAAAGATGTTATTATTATAATTCTTGTTCATGATAAAGTTTATATTCCATGCTAGAATTGTATTAAGCGGAAACATTAATACTTGTGTGGTTTGTGAACAACACCGTGTCCCTAGTACGCCTCTATGGACTAGCTCATTGATCAATGATGGTTAAGGTTTCCTAACCATAGACATGAGTTGTCAATTGGTAATGAGATCATATCATTGGGAGAATGATATGGTGGACAGACCCAAACTAAGCAAAGCTATTAGATCGTTTTATCGTGTTCGTCTTTGCGAAGCTTTTCTTATGTCAAATATTGTATTCCTTAGACCATGAGATAATGCAACTCCCTGGTATCGGAAGAAAGCTTTGAGGTCATCAAACGTCATCCTATGAGAGGGTGATCATAAAGGTGTCTCTCAGGTGATCGGAAAGTATCTGTTGGGTTGTATGTATCGAGATGGAATTTGTCCCTCCCAAGTCGGAGAGATATACTTCGGGCCCACTCGGTAATCGATATCAACACCGCTTGCAAGCATGTGGTTAAGGAGTTAATCACAAAGTGATATCGGATTACGGAACGAGTAAAGTACTTGCTGTGAACAAGATTGAACTAGGTATGACGATACCGACGATCGAATCTCGGGCAAGTAAAATATCGCGAGACGAAGGGAATATATATATGGGATTGATTGAATCCTGGCATCGTGGTTCATCCGATATGATCATCGATGAATGTGTGGGAGTCAATATGGGTGCCCAGACCCCGCTGTTGATTATTGATAGAAGATCATGTCTGCATATTCTCGAACCCGCAGGGTCACACACTTAACGTGTCTCGACGCTAGGATAGATTGGATAATTGGTTTATGAATTTTTGTTCGGAGTCTCGGATGGGATCCGGGACATCACGAGAGGTTCTGGAGTGGTCCGGAGAATAAGATTCATATAAGGCAGTGCAGTTTTTGGAGTTCGGAATTGTTCCGGATTAATCGGTATTGTACCGGAAGCTTCTAGAACCTTCCGGAAGGGGACCAACGTGGCCCCACCTTCCGGGAGGGGGCATGGGCCTATGAGGGAGTGTCCTGGCCGCATTGGGCCAGGGGCACAAGGCCCCATAGGGCCCAGCCGATCCTAGATAAGTTTAAATCGTTTAAACTAGAGATAAGATAGGGTTTCTAGAAGGGAGAGTTTAAATCGTTTAAACTAGAGATAGGCTTGGAGGATGGGCAAGGGCTGGCCGCACCCCCTATATATATAGAGGGCTGGTGCGCCCCCTCCCCCCACACACACCTTCCTCCAAACCCAGTTGCCCTGCTGCCCTTCCTCTCTCCCTCCCGACTGTTTGTAGGCGAAGCCCTGCTGCAGAAATTCTCCACCATATACACCGCGCCGTCGTGTTGTAGATCCAATCTATCTCTCCACCATACTTGCTGGTCCGAGGAAGGAGGAGACGTCGAGGTGCCGCACGTGTGCATCTCACGGAGGCACCGCCACTTGTGGTGCTAGATCGGATCGGATCGCGAGGAGGAGAAGCGAGTACGACTACATCACCCACGTTCCGACGAACGTTCCGCTGTGCGAATCTTCAAGGGTATGAAGATCTAATCCAATCTCTCTCGTTGTTTGCATCTCCTAGATTAGATCTTGGCCTTCCCTTTGTTCGCTTCGTAGAAAATTTTGATTTACTATGCCGCGAAACCCTTCACAAGCTCAACGAGCAAGAGTGGGCTACCATTGGCTCCTGAAGGAAGAATTCAAGCGCCAAGTGCAAACAATCGCACAACTCGAGGCACACAAAAAGGCAGCAGACGAGTCGAGCCTTCGTCGTGTAGGGCTCTCCTCCTACGGAGGATCCTCCTCAAGCGGCAACAAATACGTTGCCAAAAAGAGGCAATCTCGAATGGCCCATCTCACCGAGCAAGAACGCATAGAAGCTGCAAAGGTCCTCGACTTCAGCTCTATGATAGTCGACACATGGGGCAACGTGGTCCCCAAGACGCCGCAAGCTACGGTGACAACGGCCACCATGTACCTCCTTAATAACTAGCCGCCAACTGGAGATCCCTGAGCCGCCATGCACCGATCTACGATCGCAGGCTTGGGATTAATCGAGGCCGCCCTCGACAAGGAGCCAACACCAGAGCCGAAAAAGGGCAAAGCGCTACTCCTCGCCCTCATCTAGCGACGACAGTCACGATTTGTCTCGATGCCGCCGCTCACGGCGACACGACCACGACTACGATGCGCGCGACGACCACACGCAGCACAAGATTGACAAATCAAGGGCGCGACGCGCTCGGTCGACTGACTCAGAAGAGGAAGATGTGGAGCTCTGCGGCGCCAGATGCTTCAGCAGATCCATTAGGCAGAAGCGAATGCCTAAGGGGTTTAAACTCCCGTCGGAGAACCCGAAGTTCGACGGCCTACAGGACCCAAAAATCTGGCTGGATGACCACATCTCCGTCAGGCTCCACGGAGGCAGTCAAAGCACGACCATGCAATGCTTGCAGCTACAGCTTTAAGGCGCCACCCGAGCATGGCTCAACAACCTCCCACGCGGATCCATTCGCAGCTGGGATGAGCTGGTTTATAGCTTCATGCGCAATTTCAAGGGCACGTACAAGCGGCCTGCATCAATCGAAGAGCTAAGATGCTTCTAGCAATGATCGGGCGAATCGCTACGCTCCTACATCCAAAGGTGGTCCATCATCAAGAACTCCGCAGAGAACATCTCGGAGGATCGCGCGATTGATGCATTCAACAGCGGCGTCCGTCGTATAGAACTCAGGGAGGAGCTGGGCCGCTCAAAGCCCAAGACCATCGACCACCTGATGGAGATCGCGAATCGGTGGGCCGATGGAGAAGATTCGGTGAAGAATCGTGTTCACTCCGACGAGGAGGCGGAACTCGAGCGCAGACGCGATCGCCAAGGCAAACGCCATATACGCATCTACGATGACCGCGACGACGTCAACATGGTCGCAACCGGCTACATCGACATACGCGATGACAACCGCAACAGTGGATACCGTAACGGTGGATACCGCGACTCCGGGAAGACCATGCAAGTGTGGCAACGCCGTGGTCGTGATGAAGCACCCGCAACAACCATTGAAGACAAACTGTCCGGGCCATGCACGGTGCACTTCTACATCAACAAGCATGATGGGAAGAAGAAGTCCAGCCACCTCCTCAAGGACTACCGCGAATTCCTCAAACTACACGAGGGATTATCTCGGATGAACCGCAACGCAGTCAAAAGAGGCTACGGCGCCGCCCTAGGCGCCGTGGCACATGGCGCTCCGCCACCACCACCTGGGCCACCACTGAATGCAGCCGCGCCGGACCAGCATCACGGAGGCGAACCCTACCCAAGGGCCATGGGTACCATGATGGTCCAAAAAGGACGCCCCTCCAATCGGGTGCAGAAGGCCATCACTCGCCAAGTCAACTTGGCCACACACTCGCCACCATCTACCACTGAGTACCTCAGTGGAAGCGAGTCATACATCACCTTCGACAAACGCGACCACCCGCCTCAAGTACCTCGTCCGGGCCATTGTCCCCTCGTACTCGAGGCACAAATCGGAGGCTTCGACATGAGCCGCGTCTTCATGGATGGCGGAAGCGACATCAACCTCATATTCGCGAGTACCTTGCGAGCAATGAGGATCCCTCTAACTTGCCTGGAAGCCTCGGATACAACATTCCACGGCATCGTCCCAGGGAAAGCCGTATATCCCCTGGGCAAAATCAACCTCCACATCATCTTCGGCACGCCGAAGAACTTCCGGCGCGAACGCATCGACTTTGAGGTCATCGACTAGCCCTCACAATACCACTGCATCCTCGGACATGTCGCGTTCGCTAGGTTGATGGCAGTACCACACTACGCCTATCTGCAGATGAAAATGCCAGGTCCCAATGGCGTCATCACGATCAACGGGAACTTTGAGAGATCCGACAGCTGCGACAGGGAATTCAACTGAATTTCCCAGTCTTTCGGCATGCAGGAAGAAGTCGCAAGACTGAAAGAGTCAACAGACAACAGTCTGCCTCCCCTAAGCCGGCCGAGCTCGCCCGATCTATCCTTCGACTCATCGGTGCATACAAAGAAAGTGCAGGTCCACCCATCGGACCCCACCAAGACGACCCTTATCGCCAACAACTTGAGTCCCGCATAGGAACTCGCGCTCGTCGAATTCCTCTGTGAGCACTGGGAAATTTTCTCCTGGTGTCCTACGGACATGCCAGGAGTTCCTAGGGAATTCGCCGAGCACGCACTCAATGTCAACCCCGATGCAAGGCCAGTCAAGCAAACAATTCGGCGATTGTCCGAGCCACGAGCGCAGGCAGTTGGCATGGAGATCAACAGACTCCTCAACACCAAATTCATACGCGAGATCAATGAAAGCACTTGGCTCGCCAACGCGGTGTTGGTACCAAAAAAGGACACGGACATCCTGCGGATGTGCATGGACTTCACCTCTTTGAATAAGCACTGCCCAAAGGATCACTTCCTGTTGCCGCGAATTGACCAGATCATCGACTCCACCACGGGATGCGAGCGCCTCTGCTTCCTCGACGCCTACTCAGGCTATAATCAGATTCGAATGAAGGAGGAAGACCAAGAGAAAACGGCGTTTACAACGCCCTTTGGTGTGTTCTGCTACAACACAATGCCCTTCGGGCTAAAGAACGCGGGAGCCACCTACCAGCGGTGCATGCAGGCTTGCCTCAAGGAGCAACTGGGTCGCAATATTCAAGTCTATGTCGACGATATAGTAATAAAGACCAAGGAAGAAGCCTCGCTAATCGATGATTTGCACGAAACCTTCACCAACCTCGACCGCTACCGGATCAAGCTCAATCCGGACAAATGCGCCTTTGTCGTACCATCTGGGCAACTACTCGGGTACCTCATCTCCGCGAGGGGAATCAAGGCAAACCCGAAGAAAATAAAAGCCATACTGGCCATGGATAAGCCAAAAAACATACGGGGCGTTCAGCAGCTGGTTGGGCGAATCGCAGCCCTCAGTCGATTCATCAGTCGGATGGGTGAAAAGGCGCTGCCCTTCTACCAACTCTTACGCAAAGCTAAAAAGTTCGAGTGGACCAACGAGGCGCAGGAAGCATTCGAAGACCTCAAGCGCCTTCTATCCACCTCGCCAGTACTAGTGACCCCACGGGAGAGGGAACCACTATTGCTATATATCTCCGCCACCAACCAGGTGGTCAGCACAGTGCTCGTCGTCGAGCGAGCCGAGGAAAACAAGGTCCACGGGGTACAAGGCCCAGTATACTACCTCAGCGAGGTCCTCACGCCAACAAAACAACGGTACCCGCACTACCAGAAGCTGGCGTACGGTGTCTTCATGACCGTCCGGCGACTGCGCCATTACTTCTAGGAACACCCAATCGTGGTGGTCAACGACGCCCCGTTGGGGCATATCCTCAATAACCCTGATGCCACGGGACGAGTCGTGCTGTGGGGAATAGAATTGTCTCCACGAGACATCACATACGAAAAGCGCGACGCAATCAGGTCGCAAGTTCTCCCTGAATTCCTCGTGCACTGGATGGAGAACCAGCTCCCGGACAAACCAGATATGTCCTACCTCTGGACAATGAACTTCGATGGGTCCAAGCGGAAGGACAGAGCAGACGCAGGTGTCATACTGACATCACCTCAAGGGGACAAATTGAAGTATATCCTGCGAATGCAGTTCACAACCTCCAACAACGAGGCTGAATACGAGGCCCTGTTGCACGGGATGAGGATGGCAAAAGCCTGCGACGCCAAGAGGCTCATCATATACGGTGACTCCAAGCTGGTCGTCAACCAAACAATGCATGAGTGCGACGCACTAAATGACAACATGATCGCGTACCGCAACCTCTACGACACACTCGAAGGAGACTTTGACGGTTGCGAGCTGCGACACGTAGGTCGCGAAAGCAACGAAGAGGCGGACACACTCGCCAACATAGGCTCTACCTGCGCCCCCATACCACCCGGGGTATTTCTCGAGCGTATCTGCGAACGCTCCATCAAGCCAAAGGCCGCAGAGAAGAAAACAAGCACAGCAACGGACTCGGGGGCTACGCCGCCCAATGAGTCAATGGCACTCGATGACTTGGAGCTGGACACAGGACTCGAGTGACCAATGAGCGTCATGATGATTGAGCAATCCTGGACACAACCGTACATCATGTACCTCCTCAGCAAAAGGCTACCGGACGATCTGACTGATGCATGGCACATCGCGCGGCGATCCAAGGCATTCGCTGTTATCAACGGCGAACTGTACAAACGCAGCATCATAGAAGTACTACAGCGATGCGTCTCCACGACCGACGGAAGAGCTGTTCTCCTCGACATCCATGAGGGGACCTGCGGACACCACGCCAGAAGTCGCGCCCTTGTCGCCAAAGCTCTACGAGCTGGGTTCTATTGGCCTACGGCCATGCGCGATGCCAAGGACATCGTCCAAAAATGAAACGCTTGCCAATGATTCGTGAATAAGCCGCACGCACCGGGCGCAGAGCTCCGGCCAATCCCATTGGCCTGGCCCTTCGTGCAACGGGGACTCGACATGGTCGGCAAACTCCCAAGGTCCTCACGAGGAGGCTACGTCTACCTCTTGGTCGTAGTCGACAAGTTCAACAAGTGGATTAAGACCATGCTAGTGACCAACCAATCAGGACACAGCGCAGTTAAGTTCTTCGAATCCATCGTCTACCGCTTCGGAGTACCGCACATCATCATCACCGACAATGGGACGAACTACACATCCAGGGAGTTCCAAGAATTCTGCGAGAACCTGGGGATCAACATCAGCTACGCCTCTGTAGCACATCCACAGACCAACGGTTAGGTGGAAAAAGCAAACGGGATCGTCTGCAGCGGCATTAAGAAGCGACTCCTCCGGCCACTCGAACAAGCCGCGGGGCTGCTGGCCATATGAACTGCAATCCGTACTCTGGAGCCTACGCACAACTCCAAACAGTGCCACGGGCTACACGCCATTCTTTATGGTGCACGGAGCCGAGGCAGTGCTACCCGCCGAGGTACGGTACAAGGCGCCATGCGTGGTCGCTTACAGCGAACAAGAGTCATCCCGCGCACTCGAATACTCCGTCGATCTCCTTGACGAGGCAAGAGAAATTGCCGCAGAAAGATCAACGATCTACCAGCAAAACCTACGTAACTACCACAGTAGGAGGCTACGCCCCAGATCCTTCGTCGAAGGCGACCTGGTCCTGCGACTGAAGCAGCAGGGACATCTCAAGCTCAAGTCCCCCTGGGAAGGACAATACGTGATTACAGAAGTAATCCCAGGTGGCGCCTATCGCCTTCAAGATTTAGAGACAGGAGTCGCATACTTCAACCCCTGGAACGTTGCACAGCTGCGACGCTTCTACCCTTAGTCGTTTTACTTTTGCATCGCAAATAAGGCACTCAGCCAAGGCTACTTAGCCACACATTGTACCTCGTACTGTCTCACAAATAAATAAAGCTAAGTGCCCCAAAACTCTGTATCTTCCTTTATTTTTTCGCAACTTATCGACTCGGGGGCTACGCCACCCTACACACATCTGTTCTACGAACTAAAAACACGATATCCTGAGTAGCTGGCACATCAATCGAAACCCTTGACACAACATCAACCCAGTTGCAACACACCTGACAGGTTGACAAGGGACTGAGATAAAAACGCATGGCCAGGCTAACGAAAAGGAGTAGCATAGTGCAACACACTCACACACTAGCAAGCTCTTTATACATATTCGACAATAAATTATGTACAACATTTATACGAACATTATAACACGGGTACACTTATATGCAGGATACAAACTAAGCTACTACTGCAGCAAGAGAATGTTGGTTTGTTCCTCAAAGAAGTCGACGATCTCTTCTGCTGGGCGATCCACAGCCTGGTAGTGCGGCACCATATTCCAGGCAGAACCTGCTGGTGGCGCATATGGCCTAGTCTCAATTGCCGCAACAACTACGTCAGGCCTATGCAGTCGCACCAGCGATAGAGCGGCCTTGGCACCAGCCACCAACTGTTGCCTCACGCACTCGCGAACCGCGGTCAGATCTTGAAACTTGGCAAGGAGGGCCAGCAAGCTCGACGGAGTAACATCCAGCGGAAACATTGTCCGATAAATGTTCTTCAAGCATGACTGCGACTTCTTCAGGAAGTGCAGCACTCGTGACGCACGATCCTGCAGGGTCGCAGCGCAATCGCACGATCATGATCTACCCAGAAGTATCCACTCTCTTGAAGTTGCTCCTGGGTGAGATCATGCATGCGAATGGCAATTCTATCCTTCTCATCTTGCGGATGACGCGCGCTGACAACTACACGAAGCAGCAACAGCAGCATAAGTCAGCGCACCATCGCGAGTGACTACAAGGAAAAGATAAGAGCAAGCAAACTAACACTTGAATTGGTCGCCCAGCTGCGTCACCTCGCCAAGCAGGTGCTGCCCCCGGCAGCGGCCTTCTCTGCCTTTGACTTCCATACATCCGCGTTACCGTGGAGCACGAGCAACTCACGCTCCAGCTGCTTTACGCGGTCACGCAGTCGCGAATGCATCGACAGCTCATCTACCCTGGAGCGCGGCGGTGCCAAAGTATCATCAAGAGGCGGCGAGTCCTGAGTTTCCCTCAAAGGATCACTCGATGTACCCTACCACAAGCCAAGATAGAAACAAATAAGACGACCAAATCAACACAAAGACAAAAGATTCATGTGCATTCGAGACTAGATACACTCGCCAGCAGGCATGTTCTTAACAAAGGACATAAACTAGTTAACTATTACAAAGCTTCTAAGGAGCGATTGGCTTCTTTGACTTCGACGGCTTCGGGGGATTCACTCCACCAGCCCCTGATGCCGCAGCCTTCGTCGCCTTCTTAACGCGTTGCAGCTCCTTAGAATACTTCGCGACCATGTTTATCAGCTACGGCCCATATTTACCACAGGCAGTCGCGAAAGGAGCAAAGACTACCTGCTGGCCGTCCGTGCTAACATGCATCGCCTTGGACACAGCGGCAGGATCAATCTCGACTCCGTGGGCCTGCACCATGGCAAGTGACATGGACGCGCCAGCCGCGCGGAGTGAGTTCTTGAAGCTGGAGGGAACACCCCCGGCGAAATACTCTACCAGCTCACCCATGTTCTCGATTAGCTCAGCCTTGGGCATCAGATCCTCCCGGAGGTGACTAAGAACGCCCTTGGCCTTGGAGAGCGTATCTTGAACCGCGATGCTGCGGTCCTCGACTGCCGAAAGCGCGCCCGCCAAAGCGTCATCGTGGCGCAGGGCCTGAGGATCGAAGCTCAAACCGCTAGCATCTGCACACAAACCAACACATGAATATCAAACATCAACACCAACGGCAAAATAACAAACAGAGAACAACAATGATATCCAAACAAGGTACCTGAGAGGGCTTTGGCAATCGAGAAAAGCTGTTCTTCGAACAACTTCTCCCTAGATGCAATGGAATCACGAAGATCCTCTTTGCGCCTCAGCACGCGCCGCGATTGCCTCATCGCGACCCCTCACAGCCGCGGCGAGAGTTTTCTCCATGGTGGCAGCGTCGCGTAGGAGGGCATTATGTTCAGCTACACAGCAAAAAAGGTTTGACTATCAGTCGACTATATCAAAGGAGAAGAAGAAGAAGAAGTGCAAGACACTCACTGTCAACCATGCGATGACGCATCTCCAGCATCGCATGCTGGCGGCCCATCGCAAGCACTTGCTCCACCAAGTGCGCGGCCTCCTTCACAAGGAGCTATCGCATAACAAAGGATCAGCAGAAGCCATCAACTGGAACATCAAAAAGAAGAAAAAGCCTACACTTACGTGATCCTCCAAAGACTCCGAAGTCGTTTGGTGCGCAGTCATCCGGGCAACCTTTCGATGCTCCCTTGCATGAGGAGAACTGGAAGAGTTGTGCCCGGAGTGGGCCGCCAATGGAGGGGAAGGAGCACGCTCAACCTCTTTCTTGGCCTTTGAGGTCGCGACTCCTGATTCTTTCAAAAATTGGACATCGCCAGAAGATGACGATGCCTCTTGACTGCAAGACAAAATCCACATCAAGAAAGGACAAACCCAGAGACGAGCCAACAAAGGCAAAACAGAGAAGAACATGCAAACTAGAAAACTTACCAATCAAACTTGTCAAAGTCAAAAGTGGGCTCCCCCGACTCTGATAAGGACTCCTTGGGCAATCGCATCTTCTTGTGAGAGGATGGTGCCACGACGCTCACAGGAATGGCAGGGATCAGCGATTCCGCACCTACACCTGCACCTTCCGGAGTTGAAGGAGACGACGCATCGGAATCCTTGCTGCACGAACGCTTGCGAGTATCCGGACTACCGGACTCAGGGGCTTCCTCCTCCGCATCAGATGGGACGATCGACTCTGGCTCGTCCTCTTCCAAGGCTTCGCGAGGGATAATCCTCTTAGGAAGAGGGGGCAAACAAGGCGACACCACCCAATCCTACATACAGACAACGAATTTATCAAAAAATAAGTAAACAGCAGAGAAGCAATCGACAAACCACGCTACTACGTAGCACAACTATACCTTGGGAGGAGGATTAGCAGCATCAAATGGAGGAACAACTGGCTCACTGGGGAGCACATCTTTGACGGTGTACTTGGTGACCAGTCAAATCCTTTTGTCCACCTCACTCGTGGACATGCCATCGGCAGACACGCGAGTGGGATCGTCAGCGCCAGCCCACTGAAACATGGGGCGGACTCTGGCCTGCAGGGGCTGGACGCGACGGCGCAGCCATGTGCGAATGAGGGCGTAGCCTCCCTCCTCTTTGCCAAGGCGACTCTCGAGGTCGCAGACACGCTCGTACAGCACATCCGTCTTCGCCGATTCGGCAGGCATGACTACATTTTTCTAGGAGCGCCTCCTCTGGCACGGCGTCGCAGGATCGAACGGTGCGAGTCCGAAGTGTTTGTCGCCAACCTTCTCATCACAGACATAGAACCACTTGTCCCTCCATCCTTGGATGGCCGCTGTGAGCTTGATGTCGAAGTAGGTGGCGGATGGGTCGACGTGAATTCCGCAACCACCTACATCGTAGACTAAAGAGCCAGATGCAGATTATCGCTTCAACTTGAAGAGGCGCTTGAAGAGGCCGAAGTGCGGCTCGATTCCGAGCCAGCACTCGCAGAGGGTAATGAAGCAAGAGATGTGGAGGATCGAGTTCGGGGTCAGTTGATGGAGCTGAAGCCCGTAGAAACAAAGGAGGCCCCTAAAAAGGGGTGAAGGGGCAAGGAGAGACCGCGAATGATGAATGCCAAAAACATCACTCAAAAACCAGCGGGAGAAGAAGGAATTGTCTCACCGCCGGGGACGCGCGCGTCGGCGACTGCGTCAGACAACACTCCATCTTGACGAAGAAGACAGAGATCCGATGACTTGATGATGGAGGGACACCACGTGCCATTCGTGACGCGGGTGCCCGTGCCTTTCTTCTTCCCACCGGTGGCGGTGTTGGTTCCCGCAGCGGTGGAGCCGCCTTTCTTCTTCACCGTAGCAGCGGTAGCCGCGGAATCGGTCGCAGCACCTCCCTTCTTCTTCCCCATTGCGCGGCAGCGATGTGATCGAAGGAAGTAGCCTGGAAACGAGCGGAGCTGGTCCAGCGTCAAGGACGAGATGAGTGCAGAGAAAGCAGAGGAGTAGCGGCAATGGAGATGGAAGCAAAGGATGAATGCGAGCAGATGAGAAATTACCGTCGCAACACCGCTACTTAACCCCTGGAAGATGCAATCCAACGGCTCAGAAAAACCCTACTGGACGCGTGGCAAACATCGTGCTGGACACGTGGAGGAGTGGAAGCGCGAACCGTCCCTCCACTGCTCCCATTATGCGCAGAAATCGAGGAGGTGCAGTTAAAATAAAGATTACGCACGCCTAGTCAAATCAAAGTCAGAGAGTGAGATCCACTACTCGTCACATCCCGTCAAACTCGCTCACACGGGCAACTGAGGTCATGAAATCTTCAGCACTGACGTCATCAAAGCTACGCAGCAGAAGACTTCGACTACTTTAGTCCTTGCTCGAGTCTTCGACTCCACCAAGCACTCGGGGGCTACTCCCATAGGGAGCGCTGGTCACGCACCCTACGATTTTTCTTTCTTCTTCTTTTTCAGGAACATGGATAATCAAAGAAAACCCAACCACTCGAAGCATGGCTTGACTATGGACATGGTTTACTCCCATAGGGAGCACCGGAAACAAATTCAACTGAAACAAGCAAACAAAAGACGACAGCAGTCACAAAAAGATTCTTCAGTCCCTGCCTGAGTCTTCGACTCAACCAGGCACTCGGGGGCTACTCCCATAGGGAGCGCTGGTCGCGCACCCTATGATTATTTATACAAAAACTGTGTGATTGATAGCATCCACACTCGAAGCTCACAGCGACACCGCCTCATAATTTTTCCCTACAAAGAGACTGCGTCTCTTGGGTCACCCGAATCGTCTCCACGATGATAAAATTCGGATGCCGCGCTTACAGCGTGAAGGTAAGACCTGAATTAGGCCTGGCAACGCATTAGCTGCGCACTACCAGAAATATATCCGTACCTACAGGTACGATGAACATGCCTTGACGGACGCGTCGAGTGCTCACACCCATATAACTGGAATTCGACTCCTGTAAGACCTCCGTGGCTTGAGTCGAATTACGCCAGCACTTTTCCGGATTCGAGTCCGGGGACTCGAGTTCGAGTAGATTGCGTTGTTTCACCCTAAGGTGGTTAACTGATACCGATACTTCGGTTAAATCAGGCACGCACATCAACAATCCCTATGACACAAACAAAGCAGTCGAAATATACTCATTCATGCACTCAAAAGACTTCAAAAAAGTCCCCAGTCGAATCTGCGATTCCACTGGACACTCTGGGGCTACTGACATGGGTATATCCTACAGGTACTCGAGCTTGGTATATACGGACTAAATATGTAAAGGCCCACGGTGTCGCCAAGGCCCAAATGAAGGACTCGAGTAACCTATGGACTCTCGATTGCTTGAAGAACAAGAAGAAGCTAAAGATAGAAAGTTTGAAGGGGAAAACCCTAACTTGTAACCGACTCGACCTGCTACCCGAGACCTAGCCTACCTATATAAAGGCTAGGAGGGGGCGGCGAGGAGGACACACGCAACCCTAGTTTCCACAACCCTCGCCAGATTGCATCTGCGCACCATTGTAATCTTCGATTCCTTCGATAATTCCACGAGCAGACAAGCAGGAGTAGGGACCTCTACGAGGCCTGAACCTGGGTAAATCTTTGAGTCCCCTGTGTGCTTGTTTGCTAGCCGATAGATGTCTCCAGCGCTCTCTCCTTCTCCAAAACCCAAGTCCATAGCAATGGGCATTGATGAGTTAAACCCTCGTCACTTAGAGTTTAGCATTCCTACTAGAACTACCTTACTTGTTAGTGATAGTTTGCGAGTACTTAAAGAGTACTCATGGCTTTGTCCCTGGCTATTCCCGTGGCCAGACTCTGAGGAGGACTATCCGAAAGGAGGACAGCAGGACGACTACGACAACTAGGATCATCTTCCATCGTCAGCATTTCCTGTAACACTGAAGATGGAGCCCACCGCTATGCTATTTATTCCGCTACATGTTTGTACTAAGACTGGATCATGAGATCCTTTATTTGTGTAAGACCTTATTATGGTTTGTAATGGATGATGTATTGTGATATCCAATCTGTTATGTCTCGTAAAAATGGTAATCCTTGGATTGCGATGTATGTCATAACAGACATCTGAGATTAAAAATCCGGGTGTTTACAGTCCACTCGAGCGATACCGGTATTCGTGATGAGATGAGATGAGCATATAGGCATGTAGGACATAATTTTATGGTCTAATGGATGAATGTGGTTTAAGGATGCCTTGGTGTTTTGATTTATGTGAAGTTACTATTTGTTCGTGAACTTGTTGAGTCTTTGTACTCACCCTTGTTGCTTTCATGTTTTAGGTAAACCCTGAGGACGTCATGCATAGGGTGTTCTGGGAGTAGCACCTTCACAATTATCACCTCACGTTTCACACATTCCTTACCAATATTTTGGAACTTTGTGATTGATCAATA
Source organism: Avena sativa (assembly GCA_916181665.1). Lineage (NCBI taxonomy): Eukaryota > Viridiplantae > Streptophyta > Magnoliopsida > Poales > Poaceae > Avena > Avena sativa. The sequence continues at coordinate 446,730,709 of OV702295.1, read as the reverse complement.
GGAGTCATAAATGGTATCGGAGTATGCGGAAGTTTATCTCTTAGACTTTGTTGGTTTTTCCTATGAAATTATTACCAGTATTGTGTTTGGTCTGTAGTTTTTATAGTTGTTGTATTGGAGACTTATATCATTGAATGTGTGTCTACATTTTATTGAGTTTTATCCATTTACACTTGTGTTTATATTATTTCCTATCGTGGATGTCCCAAAAATCAAAGGAGACTCTGCCGAATTTTCCCTAAAGAGTATTAGTTAGTTGTATGTGTAATGTATGTGGTAGCATCTCAAGTGCTTGGTTGGCTCGAGGTGTTACACTAAATCTACTCACTCACCATAGGGAATTGATTTCCCTTGACTTTCCATTGAGGAACTTGTTACTCTTGTGTTCTTGGAACCCTAACTGGCAGAAGTCGTCTCCAAAGCTTGCTCTTGGTGCTGTAAGAGCTTTGTGGTTATTGTAATTGAGTTGTGGAGTGTGCCCCAAGCTTTATGCGAAGTTATGGTTGCCATCGAGTACCCACCTTTGTGGTGCGTGCTTGGGTGAAGAATATGAGCCTTAGTGGTGCTTGTGGACTTTGTGTATCCCAACACCTCTAAAACGGACACGTACTTCCCTTTACCAGGAAGGAACTCCAGAAATACATCCTCGTTTCCACCTTGCGGTTATTTCTGTCTGTACCCTATGTATTGTTGATTACCTTGTTAGTTTACGTTCTTTTCATATAGGTAAATCCAGTTAGTTGCATATCTACATAATTTACATTTGTGTTGAGCCTTAACGTGAAAATTAAATAAATTTGGTAGCACATATTTACCCTCTCTAGTCTCTCGTATCGATCCTTTTACTGGAGATGTCCACATCAAAACCATGCGCGTGACGTCTATGAGCTGGAGGATCAGCGTTTTGGAACAATGTTGTTCTTGCTCTTGTGAAACTCTAATTGCTTCAGCGGTTTTCCCTGTTTTTTTGGTTGTGCATCCTTAAGGCCAAAAAATGCTCTTAACATTATGTTGTTGCAAAGGCCTCATGTATTTAGTATCGACTCGGTATTAATATTTTCTTTTATGGAAATAATATATCCGGTTCTAACTGTGTGCTACATAGATATATAGAAGTAGGGCCGGGCTCCCTAGGGGATTTCCAGATTTTTGTTTGAAAAATTGAATGGCGTCTTGTGGAACTGTTATCATACCTGTGATGAAATAACACCTTGTGAACCTAAAATTTATTTTTGTGAACTATCAGGAGCAAACTATGCAGCACCTTGTTCAGTTTCCACCTGCTTTGTACTAAATTGGCAGGAAGCTTTCACATTGAGATATACGGTGAACGTGTATAAAATTATGTCTAATAATTTCTCAAGGAGGTTTGGTATAGATCCAAAATGTCATTTTGGTAGCTGCCTCACAATACCTAAAAAAAATGGAAATTGCATTTTTTGTGCAGTGAAGACGAACAGTCTGTGTGGCAACGTCGTGGGGAATTCCAAGGTGAACGCATGTATGCAATATGAGCTCGTTTTGACAAACTATGTCATGGTTAACCATGCATTTCGTGTAAGGGTTTTCTAGAGAAACCGCCCTACTCCAGGTTTATTATTTTTCCTCGCCTCAACAAGCAAATTGTGGTTTAAAGGCTTGAGTCAATTGCTTATTATTTTGTTTTTGCGGGTTTGCTCATTGTTGATCTCCACTTCTAACACACCTCTCACCGTCCCAATTCATTGTACAAGTTTCTCCCCTCTCTCTTGGAAGCAGAATGGGCAAGTAACAGCTGCAACCCATTGGCACCACTCCCCACAAGCTTTTGGTAGACAACCAGATAGGAATAATTGTTCTGGAAGACAACAAATCTACCTACATATATGCATAAGCGATTTGGCGGACACAAAATTACAACAATGTCTGAAGGGACATAAAATAAAAATGGAACCGAGACGACTGTACTATAATTTGTGGCAAAAACACGGAGACAACAATGATCATACAAAATATACAATGGGACTTGGGGAAAATCTTCTGATTTTGCTCGATTGGTGTGGTGCACAACTCGGTTTTGAGTCACCGAAAGCTTTGAGAATATATCTATCACACACACACCTTCGTCATGTCCTCCTGGTTTGGCCTGACCAGGTCTATGGTCAGAGATCGCCTGCACAGATTAGATTGCAGAATAAGTTAGCCATGTGATGAGCTCTCGTCACAGGTTCATGAATAACAACCGAAAAAAGAAGAAAGAAGGGGACTTGATTCTTCATGCCACCTTTCAGCTTTCACGGTTTCCACCAAGAAGCAAAATGGAGAAGAGGGTGAGGTCCGGCCATTGGTGGCAAGAGGAGCAGCTGGCAGCCAACCATGGGTCGACACGAAGAAGCTCTGGCTCAGCCGGCCTAGCTCCATTTCCGGGAAGCATCACGGACAGGGCGCGCACCGAGTATCGAGTCAAATGGCAATAAGGTACTCTACTAATAAGGCCAAAGTCTGACGACGCGGCCGCCCTGGCCTCACGTCTCCACCGTCCACCAACGGCCACATACGTGATATAGCTTTGGTGGCCATGGCCCCATGCATGGCACTCTATTCTTGTGAATGACTCGGTGACCAATGACCATCAATCGACTAGCCTGCAGCAAAGGGTGATTAATGAACTGGTAAAGAAGTCATGGAAATTATTTGGGTCTGTCTAGCTAGCTCCCTCAAGCTCTCGGTGTGTGAGTGATGTCTCACGGCTTAATTACCTCAACAAAAAATTATACTAAATGGACAATTTTTTCGTACTGTTTGAACTATTTTTTCTCAGTTGCAACACTACGTGTGAATATTTTTTTAATACTACATGAATTATTTTTTGTGGGATACAATACAACCCATTTGCAACTCAAAAAACTATGTTGTAATCCCCACTTACAAATCATAAAGCAAATGTCGTAAGGTTTATCCCGGTAACCGAGCACTAACTAAATTTCAATTACATGAGATCCAGCAAAACCGTACTTGTTTTATCTCAAACATAAGATAAGATTACCCTGCATGCACGCAGAGGCACTATCTGCTTGGTCTCGCCGATTATACATGAAAGGTTTGACTGTCTTCTTTGTTTCCAAGAGATATCCGGCATCAAATAAAAACTTCTACAAGAGTGAGGTACGGTAGTCATAATACTAGGTTAAACGAGGATGAGTAGATGAAGATTGGCAACTCAAGGAAAGAAAGATGTGGATTGTCAATCTCTTCAACTGCATGCTCAATCGGCGCCTTCCCGACCACGTGCCAAAATCCCTGTCATGAACTCTAACATCCAAAGTACAAAATTCAAATCACCCACAAATAGGTTTCAGCCCACAGTTGAACCATGAAGTAGTCGGCTCCTTTCCAAAGTTGGCAACAAGGTACCAACTCTTGTGCCCTTACTCTCATGACCATGTTAATTTATGATGGGATTTTATGTCCTTTTGAACTTGTAATCCTGGATCTCCGTTATATATAATGTGGAGAGAAACCCAAAGTCAGGTGCCTAGATTGCCGACATTTAAAACTGCCAGCAAAAGCCCAAAATTTGCCGACAATCAAGTTTAGAGGTAGAAAAGGTTCTACATTAAGTGATCTACATGAATTTGTGATCAAATTAAGTCTAAATAATGTCTTTTAGGGACTGGTTAATTAACAGCCATTGGATGCCCTGATGACCATCCATCCATAAGGTGTGGGTTCTCCTAGTGCAGGTGCTATAAATAGGGGCCCTAGGGTCTAAGAAGCTCACATGTGTGTCTCCCTCTCATTTCCCCTGCTCTCTAGTCTATCAAGCATCCACATCACCAGGAAGAATCTCTCACTTACATATCAATTAGTTTTAGGTCAAGCCAAACAAGTGGAGGCCATGACTGGACCTCCAAATCAAGGTACACACCCAGATCCTACTTCTTTGTGGCTCAATCCTTGAGTTAGTTCAACCTAAGGGATCTAACAGTGGTATCAGAGCATCTAGGTCTAAGTTTGAGCCCTGTTATGCTTTTTACTATGTTTAAGTGTGGTTCTTCTTCTTGATGAGATCAAGTTTTAATCTTATGTTCAAGGATCTGTTGCTGGAACTTGGTTTTCATCAAGTTCCTGTTTTAGAACTAAGTAAAGTTTAGTGTTTTAGCCCCAGTTTTTTCTAAATTTAATCCCTAACAGATGATACAGTGGGCCTGGGGTTTTTGATTATTTTTACCTGATATGAGGATTGAGGTTTTGGTGCAAACCCTAATCGAAAATCCCTAATCCCTGAGGAACCCTAACCCTAGTTCGTCAAATCAAAGAACCCTAACCCTAAATTCCCCAATTTCTAATGAACCCTAACCCTAATTCCCAAATCGGAGGAACCCTAACCCTAATACCCAAATTAAGGTATCCTAACTCTAATATGATGATCAAGAGGTGGTGGGACATGTACCTGACGGGCCTCGTCATTGTCGGCGGCCACGGTGGTGCCGGAGCCACCTCCCAAAGCCGGTAGATATGCTTGGGCTTGTGCCCGCGCGATCTCGCCGTCCACCACACTGGTCCAGGGTGGTGCTCCTGCTGGCGCTTATGGTTGTCAGGGTTCTCCATGGTGCCAGACTTGGTGAGGTCGTCAACGCTATCACAGGGACGCCTGTGCGCGCGCGAGTTGTCTTCTCGCAAAGGCGCCGCCCAGAGCCGCTCGGCGGAGGTGCGCGCTAGCCAAAGTCGCACGCAGCTCCGACGAGTGGATCTGGTCGACGCCACATCTTCTCCTTGAAGGAAATATGCCCTGAGAGGCAATAATAAAGTTGTTATTATGTATTCCTTGTATATGATAGATGTTTATTTTGCATGCTATAATTGTATTGATAGGAAACGTCAATACATGTGTGTTTAATAAACGAAAAGGGTTCCTAGTTATGCCTAGACTAGCTCTTTGATTAACAAGATGATCAAAGTTTCCTGATCATGGACATTGGATGTTGTTAATAACGAGGTCACAACATTTGTGAAATGATGTGATGAACATTCATCCGAAGTATAGCATTACGATCAAATTCATTATGTTTATATTTCTATAACATCATACGAAGTAATCTTAGTCCTTAGACCATGAGATCATGTTAATTGCTAACACCGGAAGAGTATCTTGATAACATCAAACGTCACACCATAACAAGGTGACTATAAAGGTGGATTCAGTGCTACGAAGATGTTATGTTGAGGCTCATGGATCAAGAGTGGAATTTGTCAATCCCGATGACGGATAGATATACTCTAGGGCCCTCTCGGTGATATCACATTAAGGTAGCTTGCAAGCAAGTGATGTGATCACTAGAATGTTATATCACGGGAACAAGAAAAGAGTGCATGTCGGTAACGAGATCAAACTAGGTATTTGGATACCGATGATCGAATCTCGTACATGTATTATATCATGAGACAAAGGGATTAAGTTACTAGCGTTAAAGGTTCTCATGATCACAGAAGTCATCGTTGAATGTGCAGGAGTCAGTATGGATCTCTAGGTCCCGCTTTTGATTATTGATCTGAGAAGAATCTCAATCATGTCTGCATTATTTGCAAACCGTAGGGTGACACACTTAAGGGTCGCCGAACACCGTTTAGGAGCACATATGTTTCAGACAAAAGGTTTGCAAAGCGCAGGAAATGTTTCGATAGAAACATGAATTGTTTCGATAGAAACCGGAATTGTTTCGGATGAAATTGCAGAAAGTAGTTCTGCATGTGATATTGAAATGTTGCAAGGGGTTTTATGTGAATGTTCGTTAATTAAAGTAATTAACAAAATTCTGAATAAAATAAATAAAAGAGTTTTATTAATTGAGAGTTGAATTAAATTTGGTGGAAGTTTAATGCATGTGAGTGGAATTTTGGGTGGAGTCAAAATTTATGGTGGAGCTTCACCACATGAATGAGGAAGAGGTGGGGGCACCCCCCTTTGGCCGCCGGCCATGGGAGGGGAGGATCCCCCCTCTCCTATAAAAGGCCCCCATCTCCTCCCTCACAAAGCACACCTCCTCGTGAAGGATCTCTCTCCCCCTCTAGATATTCCCCCATGGTCTCGGATAAGCGAGATACATGTTCCCGGTGGCCTTGCGTCTGGAAGGAGTTGCTACTTTCGCTAATTCGCTGGAGCGAGGAGGTGGAGGTTGTCCTGTGGCTTGAACGTGTGTGCGAGGACGGATGCGCTGCTGATTTGCGGCGCTCGGACTTCCACACGATCTTGAGATCGGCAAGCGTACGACTACATCAACCACGAGTTCCTACTTGTTAACAAAACTCGTTGTCTTCGAGGGTAAGTTCTCCATGGATGTATGTCCACCCGTTGCTCTGTATCTAGTAGATAGATCTTGGCGTATAGTTCTCATCATAGGAAATTTTTTGTTTTCTATGTTGCGGACCCAACACTCCTCTATGGTCCTGGCACTTGTCGCCACCGCTTGTCTCGCTCTCTCTCGCTCGCAACAGGGGCAAGCAGAGGATGGGGAGGGGGAATGGGGGCTAAGGTTGGGGCCGGTGGCATCGTCACACGTTGGTTTTGATCCGCGCGGGCGTGCCCTCGCCCGTTGTATCACATCCGATAGTTAGCAGCCTTGGCTGCTTAACGGGACAGGCGGGCCACTAAAAGAGTTGAGGGGGATACGGACTAGGTCAGCTTTGGCTAGTCTAGAAGTTGTTTTTCCCTTTTCCTTTAAAAAAGGAGGGTTTGGGGGATTAATTTTTAAGAATAGTTAGGGCAAATATAAGTGAGTTTTCTGGCTAAATTTTGGCATATCTTATTATGTCAATTATGGAACACAATTGTGTGACATTTTTTAGGTGATGCATATACTTAGTTGTTTCTTTTGTGTTGTTTTTCAAATAAATTTTAATAATAATGTTTTGCAGAAAAATAAAGTTTGGAAATCCTCAAATTAATCATGGCTTATGTCTATCATTCTGGCCAAAGCTAATTGATGGCAATTTTGACCATAAAAATTTATTGGTGTGGTTCACTTCTGGCCAAAACTCATGTGTTCTAGATCGCTGAAAGAATTTCTTATATGAGAGGATTTAATTAGGCTTATATCTCTCATTCCGGCCAAAGCTGATTGGCAAATGTTTTGATCACAAATTTTATTTTGATTATGTCTATTTCTAGCCAAAGCTGATGTAGACTAGATTGATGGAAGGCGTATAAAATGGTGATGCTTACTCAAAGCATTTATTTTCTGTTGCAACATCTAATCCCTCTCGAATTGCCGGTATTATTAATGGAATAGAACAATTGACTGGTAGCAATTTTGGCACATGGAAGGAGAATCTTGAGATCACTTTAGCTTTGCTCAATATTGATTATGCCCTCCTGAAGGATCCTCCTATAGCACCTGCTGAAGGTGATGAGAATTATGATACCTTGAACATGGTTTATGATGATGAGAAAACTAAGTGGGAGGATTCAAATCGTAAGTGTCTCATGATCATTAAGGCCTCCATCACTCAAAGTATGAGGGGAGTTGTTCCAGACTCTCAGACTACCAAGGGTTCCCTTGGAAAGATTGAGGACTAGTTTAAGGGATCAACCAAAATTTATACAACAAGTCTCATTAGAAGGCTTATTGATGAAAGGTATGATCATGCTGGGAGTCTGAGAGAGCATATCATGAGGAAAATTGGCATGTACCTTGGAAAGATTGAGGACTAGTTTAAGGGATCATCCAAAGTTTATGCAACAAGTCTCATTAGAAGGCTTATTGATGAAAGGTATGATCCTGCTGGGAGTCTGAGAGAGCATATCATGAGTAAAATTGACATGGCCACTAAAATTCAGACAATGACATGACCACTAAAATTAAGACAATGAAAATGGAAATCTCTGAAGGTTTCCATGTCCATTTTATTATGTCATGCCCACAAAGTGTTCTCCGTTTACTGTCAATTACAATGCAATGGATTCTAAATGGGGCATGGATGAAATGATGGCCGGATGTGTACAAGAGCAGGAAAGCCTTAAAGCTGGATGAGTTGATCATGTCAACCAATTCAAGCACTCTCATAAGAAGAAAAATCAAAAGTTTATGAAGCCCAATGCTACTCAGTTTAAAGATAAAGGGAAATCTTCTAAGTTCTTTTAGCAAAAGAATCCTAACAGAGCTCCTAATGCAGATGCACTCCCTAATGTTGACTGTAAAGATCCCAATGGATCTCGCTTTTGTGAAAAAAGTGGACACATGTAGAGGGATTGTATTGGGTTCATGAAATGGCTCAATAAGAAAGGTACTAATATTATAACCTATATTGATGAATCCCTTTATGTTAATTATGCCACCAATACATGGTCCGTTTGAATCAGGTGCAACAATTCATGTTGCAAATTTCCTACAGGGATTCGATACTAAGAGGACCCTAAGAAGAGGGGAAAGAACCATTAAAGTTGCTAATGGTGTTGAGGCTGAGGCTATTGGAGAGTTCTCACTTATGCTCCATAGAGGTTTTATGCTTCATTTACGTAATGTACTTTATGTACCCTCGATGAGACGAAACCTTGTGTCCGTCTCATGCTTAGATGATGATGCTTTTCACTGTGACTTTGGGAACAAGAGATGTATAATTATGTTTGACAATAATAATGTTGGTCTTGCCTTCCTACAAGACAAACTTTATATTGTTTCCTTAAGTGATTCCATAAATGAAGTTGATGTCTCTTCTAATGTGAATGTTAGTACCAAGCGTGAGTGCAATGATGATGAGATTTCTTCGAAACTATGGAACTATCGTATGTGCCATATTTCGAGGGGAGAATTGAGCGTATCATTAAGGATCAAGTTCTTCATCCTTTGCATTTCTCAGATGCGGATCTGGATCATTGTATTGATTGCATCAAAGGGAAATATGGTAAGAGAATCAAGAAAGGTGCAAATCGAAGCATGGGAGTTTTAGAAATTGTTCACACGGATATCTATGGTCATTTTAAGGTCAAATCAGTGGATGGTTTTGATTCCTTCATAACACTCACTGATGACTTCTCCCATTTTGGATAAATATATCCTATCAAAGAAAGATCCGAGGCATTAGAAAACTTCAAGATATTTAAAGATGAAGTTGAGAATCAAACTGGTCAAATGATTAAGGTTGTAAGGTCTGATTGTGGTGGTGAGTACTACGGTAGACACACTACTTATGGCCAAATTCCTAGACATTTTGCTAAGTTCTTACAGGAAAATGGTATTGTTGCTCATTATTCAGCACCAGGCAAACCTTAGCAAAATGGAGCCGCTAAAAGGCGGAATCATACCCTTATGGACATGGTATGAAGTATGTTAAGTCAGTCCACTTTTCTGCTTGGTTTATGGATAGAAGCTCTAAAGATAGATGCACATATTCTTAATAAGGTTCCCAACAAATCGGTGCCAAAAATGCTGTATGAGTTATGGACTCGGAGAAAACCTACCTTGAGTTATTTGCATGTGTGGGGCTGCCCTACCGAGGCAAGAGTTTGCAATCTAATTATGGTAAGGTTAGACCCCAAGTCTATGAGCTGCCATTTTATTGGTTATCCAGACAAATCTAAGGCATGCCTTTTGTATTATCTAAAGCAATTTACTAAGTTTGTTGAAACAAGACATGCTGTGTTTTGGAAAGTGATATGTTGAGGGGGAGCATGATTCCTAGGGAAATAGCCTTGGAGAATAAACGGGATTATGTTACGTTCCCTGTGATCCAAGAGCCAGTGTTTCCTGTTCATGTTGAGGTTACACCTCTAGTTGAATGGACTGCTAATCCTACATTTGCTAAGATATCAGTGACTCCATGATAGTACATACACTAGTGGAAAAAGGGCCTCCAGTCCCGGCCCGTAAGGGGCTTTAGTCCCGGTCCTGGTAACCGGGACTGGAGGGGCGGAACTAAAGGCCACCCCCACTAGTCCCGGACCGCTTACCATCCGGGACCAATGGGTATCCACGTGGCCGTCTCTGCGAGCGCGGGGTGCCACCCATTAGTCCCGGTTTGTATTACGAACCGAGACAAATGGTTCTCTGCCGCGGCAGAATTTTAGGAACTTTCTCTGCCGCGGCAGAGAATTAAATTTGTATCCTTTTTTTTCATTTCAAAATATTTTTCTACGCTACCACATACCGTACATGTTCGTGCATACATAAGATAATTTCTCTTAAGATCGAGCATACAAATATATACATGATAGTTACACATGGAGATCACAATTATCGGGACTAGAGCCCGTCTATTCAATTACACGGTCGGGGATCATCGGCGCCTATTCACACTAAATTCTCCGGTGTCATCTATCATCTCGTTCATCAAGAATCCTGCCAGTTCTTCAGCAATTGCTACTACGCGTTGCTCTGGTAGGAGCTGATCCCACATTTTCTCGAACTATATAAGAAAAGGAGATCAATATGAATATCAATCATGATAACAAAAAGTGACGGTGATAAAATAATATTGTGAATGTATTGCTTACATCGACTCTATAAACATTCAGCTCACTGGTAAACGTGCGAATGAACTTGCAGACGTAGAATCCACATAGATTCGTCTTCGGTGGCTGCCTCGCGCACTTTACGAGAATAGAATTCAATCAAAATAATAATCCAGCATCATAATTGTATTGAAACTAGAAGTAAAGAGATGCGCGTACTACTTACCAAGACCGGCTTAAACGTCAGCTTCTCACTAAAGTCACCCGTAACCGCACTCTTAAACTGGTTCCAAACCCTACCCGGTAAAGAAAATGAATGAGTTATTTATTACGTGATATCTCAGGAAATCAACGAAAGAGACCGATGTAGCGCGAAAATTACCTCTGGAGCATGTCCTGCATGTCCCTAAACATTTCCAGGGGTCTCTTTAATGGGTCCATGACTTCAACTCTTCCCTTATCAAGTTGAATGTCTAGCAGAATCCAGTGGAAACTGTACACGTTTATATATACATTAGTAACTCATCAATTACACTTAACATCGAGTAAGCAAAAGAGAATGTGTACAATAGAGTAAGACCCTCACGCGAAATTGTAAGGAAACAGTATGTGGTCACAGAAATTTTGCTCCGTTAGAAACCTTAGAAGGTTTTCCTACGTCTCCTCGGGTTTTGTCGTTAGCGTCTTTACATGTATTTTATCTGGGTCAATGAACCCAACACTAAAGATTGACCTTCTTTTACATTCCATGATCTTCATTCTGCATAATAATAGAGTACAAAAGGATATAATTAGGATAATTACATGCAATGAACTGAACAACTGAAAAAATGAACAACTTATATATAGACAATGAATTCAACAACTTACAGACAATAGCAACTCATGAGACTTTTGTCGAGGGCGTCGAAAATGTATAACTGGAAGAGTTCTGGAAACTCAGCATGGACCTCTTCTTCTTGGAAGTAGTATTCATGTGGGACTTTCGCCACGATCATTATTCTCTCCTGCTTTACGGCTTTCAATTACCAGTTATGTAAACTCCGCATTTGTGTTGGCAGTTGTTGGAACTGCTCAAAGCTGACCAGAGGCTTCCCTGGGACATATGTAGGGACTACCTGAGCCTTGGTAACTTGTCGTCCTGGGCACCAAGCAATTCCTCAACATTCACAGTCATAGCGGTCGCAAGCTTCTTAGCTTCTTCCATATCCTGCTGGGGAGTGTCATAGGATAACACCTGGAGGGGTGGGATCGGTGTTTTGGCCTGTTTCCCGAGCTGGGGGACGTCCATTCTTTTCTCGGTTGCACTTTGACCTGATGATTTGCTCCTGCTTACACTTCTACTTGATTTGCTCTTCTTCACTACCTTCTGAAGTGTGCGTCGATAGTCATCTGGCTTATGGTGCAATTCATATTGCGATTTGTGTTTAGAAAAGAAAGTGCATACGCTTTTTTCTTCTCGGTGTATACCGGGGCGGGCTCGGGTTTCTTATTTTGAAGTTGCGCAACACATTTGGCCTTTATGATCATGTCGGTTTCCTTGTCAGTACGATCGTAAGGTCTGATGGGAAGATTCTTATGAGGTACTCTTGGGAGGGGCGACATTTGTTGTTTTGGGTTGCTGCGTCATTTAGTACTAATCAGAGGCTGCGGCGGAGATCGAGATGGACTCGGGCTGTGATGGTCGTAGTCATGGGGTGGGCTTCTTGGAGGTGATGGAGGTGAAGGTGACATGCGACGACTCAGAGGCGGTGTTGGCTTTGGCGTCTAGCCTGGAAGCTTGATGTTGTTCTTGTCCCATAGAATGATACCACCCAGTACTTCTCCGAGTGTCCTCTCACCTTCAGGTCCAGGGATGTCAAGCTCCATTGAGTCCCACCCCATTGTGATTTCATCCACAACAACTTTAGCATAGCCAGCTGGATTCTCACGGCCATGCCAGCGTTCGCCAGGTGGACAAGGTAAAGCACATCCGACCGCCACCTTGATGGATAGGTTCTTCACCTTCTGATGGAGCTCACAAGATGCCTGCTCCTTGATTCCATCCACGGGGTAGCCGGGACCGCCATCTACCATATGTGCATCGTCAGAAGGGACCTCCGATTCAGCCACGCTGCTTCTCCGCTGAGATGGGACGGCGGTAATATCGAGTACAGGATCTTGCAGGCACGCTGCTCCTCGAAGTTCGTCAATCTGTTGCTGATGCATTCGAAGTGTTCCTAGCAACTCGGTGAACCTGTCTCCCTCCTCCTCCTACCATCGCCTCTTTGCTCTCTCTCGGCTCCTATAAGTATCTCTGTCTTTGGGAAACCCCATCTCCCACGTATAACTAGGGCCAAGGCCTCGTACACGTCCTCCGTGTTCATCATTCCCGAGGACCTTTGTCAGGAAGTCTTTCTCTCTATTGGGACGGAACTTTGTTGTCCCCGCTTTAATCTCCTTCACCACTTTCTGCCATGTATCCTGGGGTATCCTAATCCCGTCACTGCAAATAAGGTCCCCTGTACTTTCGTCATACTCACTCCCATGCCCAAGGAACCAATTCCTTGCCCTTAGATCCCATTCTTCTCGCATTGGTTCTGGAGTGATCCCTTTAGCAAGCAGCTCATTCTTTTTAGCATCCCACTTTGGCATGGCATCCACGTAGCCCCCTGGCCCGAGGTGATGGTGATATTTCTTCATCGCGGCATTTTTCTTGTTTTTTTTCGACATTTCCATAGCAGGTTCTGACTCCTTGTACTTCACAAATGCATCCCAGTTAGCATGCTACTTCGTTAGATAGCATTGAAATATAGGAGGAGTCTTCGTCTTCTGATACTTTTGCCATAATGCTTTCTTCCAGTTCTTGAATAGTTCGGCCATCTTCGTAAGAGTCCACTACTTGAATTTCTTCCTCAATGCAGTTGTGTCGGCATCATCCTCACATTCTGGCAGGGTGAAATGTGTCATGAGGTCATTCCAAAGACCCTCTTTGCACCTGTCGGTGACATACTCACCCTCTTTCGCCCCTTTGGTCTTATTCCAATCTCGAACGGTGATCGGGATGCGATCCCTAACCATAACTCCGCATTGTTGTTTAAATACAGTTTTAGCCTTTTCATGTTCCAACGGTTCACCCCGTGGTGATACCACCGTAATTGTATAACGCGTAGATGCGTCCAACTTTTTGGCCGAGCCTTGTTTGGAATATTTTTTGCTTGACGTGGAGGCCTAAGAGAAGAAATATTCGTCAATTTATATATATACAACTCAGTTAATGCATCTACTGATCACCAGACTTCATATATATACCTCGCTGGACTTCGTTAAGGGTCCACCGAAGCCGTCAGCTTCTCCACCATCGGAGCCGTCGGCTTCTCCTTCATCATTTCGGTCGACCTCCTCTCCCTCACCGGAGGGGTTCAGATAAATCGACGGAGAATCGGGTGGATTAACATGGGGGGTGTCGTTGATCATATCCTCGAGAATTTTTCCTGTGCTAGGTCTCTCTGGATTGGATCCATAGTTTTCTACAAAATGCACACAATAACATTTTTCATTCAATATTGCTGCATAAAATAATACTAAACAATAATATGAACACGCAATTTGCTACAATAATACTAAACAATAGCAAAATTCTAGTGATGCCCTAACCCTAACCCTAAGTCCGGGCGGCCCGCGAGCACCACCACCCTAACCCTAAGTCCGGGGCCCCGCGAGCACCACCACCCTAACCCTAACCCTATACTACTATATATATAATACTATATACTATATACTATAATAATATTACACTACTATATACTATAATAATATTACAGTACTAATATTACACTACTAATATATTACACTACTAATATATTACACTACTAATATTACTCTACTAATATATTACACCACCCTAACCCTAAGTGCGGCCCGCGAGCACTACCACCCTAATCCTAAGTCCAGGGGCCCGCGAGCACCACCACCCTAACCCTAAGTGCGGCGGCCCGCGAGCACCACCACTCTAACCCTAAGTCCCGGGGCCCGCAAGCACCACCACCCTAACCCTATCTCCGGGCGGCCCGCGAGCACCACCACCCTAACCCTAAGTCCGGGGGCCCGCGAGCACTACCACCCTAACCCTAAGTGCGGGGCCCCGTGAGCACTACCACCCTAACCCTAAGTGCGGGGGCCCGCGAGCACTACCACCCTAACCCTAAGTCCGGGGGCCCGTGAGAACCACCACCCTAACCCTAAGTACGGTGGCGGCTGGAGTGAGTGGCGGCGGCGGTTGGGGTGGTGGCGGCCAGAGAGTCGGGCAGCCTGCCGGCGTCGATTCGTCGTCCTCGCGCGCGTACACTAACATACTATATACCACACTAACATATTATATAATAAACTAATTAACATACTACACTAATATATACTACTAAAAAAATAAAAATACAATAACATATTATATAATACTACACTAATTAGCATACTACACTATATATTAAAAAAATACACTTTATATTACACTACTATATACTACTAAAAAATAAAAAATAAAAACTAGAATTAACTAGCTAGAAGTGGCCCGGGGGCGCCGCCCCGGCCTGCTCGCCCGCGCCGCCGCCGGCGTGCACGGCTGCCGCCCCGGCCGGCATGCTCGCCCACAGTGGCCGGCGCCGCTGCGCGCCGGCGTGCACGTACAGCTGCCACGCCGCCGATGCCGGATGGGAGAAAGGGGAGGGGCGCGATACCTGCTGGCCGGGGGCACACGCGCGGCGGCTGGATCTGGCGGACGACGCGCTAGCTGGTGGCGGCGGTGGAGTGGGGGGACGACGCGCTGGTGGCGGCCAGATCTGGCGGTGGAGTGGTCGGGCAGCCTGCTGGCGTCCTGTGCGTCCTCGTCCTCGCGTGCTTCGTCCCTGCAGCAGAGTGTGGTGATTTGGGGAGAAGAAGGGGCACGGAAATATAAAGGGGATGGACCTTTAGTCCCGGTTCGTATCACGCATCGGGACTAAAGGGTCTTTAGTCCCGGTGTGTGATACGAACCGGGACTAAAGGTCCCCCCTTTAGTCCTGGTGCGTGCCACCCACCGGGACTAAAGGGTTTTCGGCACCGCCCAACACGCGCGCGCCAACGCCACACCTTTAGTCCCGGTGTGTAGCACGCACCGGGACTAAAGGTCCTTTTTTCAAATTTTTCACCCCAGGGGCACGCCTGTTTAAGAAAAATCAATTAGCATATTTTCTAAACATTTGAATTTTACAGTTTTTGCATACTTATGAATTTGAGAATTTTAACATGAAAAGTTCTTGAATTTGAATAAGTAATCCATATCTATTTTCTGTTTTATAATATAATTATTCTAACTAGTGAAACTAATAACCATTTTGCCATTTTCAATTTAATAATGCATTTACTATTATATTTTGCATATTTTTGAATCTCACTAAATTTTTAACATAAAAAAGTGTTTGAATTTGAATAAGCGATTCAAATCAATTTTCTGTTTTATAAGACCACGGGCTAGTAGGAAAATATTTTCCGAGGCGGAACTTCTGAAGATGCCATAGGGCGTGTGCACCAAGGGCATCTTCGAGAAGTTCCGCCACGGGAGATTTCCCAAGCCTTTCCTCCATCCATGGGGATGAAACTCTCCATCTATGTTGGCTTGTTGAGTTGCTTGCCATGGCGTATCGATGCTCCTTTTATAGGCACGGCGCCGCTTCTACTTTGTCTTCTTCCTCCGACAGGGCGTCGTGCGCTACATGCTTTATCTCATCGAGCAGTGCGTCCACCCACGCTTCCTTATCCTGCCGACAGCTTTAGTCCCGGTTGCACCCACCAGCCAGTACTAAAGGTTACCCACGCGTCCTTATCCCACCGACAGTTTTGTTAGATGACACAAAAACCACCTTTAGTCCCGGTTGCACCCACCAGCCGGTACTAAAGGTTAGCCACCCCCCAGATAAGGCCCTCCCAGATAAGCCTCCCCCAGATAAGGCCCCCCCATCTTTTGTCCCGGTTTGAGACCCCACCCGGGATGAAAGTTTCCCGCGCCACTGCGTTCCCGCGCTTTCCACCGGTTCCCACCTATATCTTCCCGCCATTTTTTCAGTATATATATGTACGCTTGGCCTCCATTTACATATCACATATAGACTCATCATTCTCTTCCCATGGCTTCCATCGTATCTCTAACCACCCGGGAGGCGGAGGCGCTTTGCGCCTCGAACTACCCCTGCCCACCGGGCTACCGCGTCCCCACCGGCTGGATGCTGAGCGTCGGAGGCGTGCCGGTCCCTCCTGTCCCTCTAGGTGTGGAGCGCCGGATGGCCATCACGAACCACTACTACCTCGAGCTCACGCCAGAGCAGCGGAGGAATCCCAACTGGCATCCCGACTATTTCTCGACTTGGGAAGCCTTCTTCATCAATCGGCGTGAGATGGCGCTCGCCAGGAACAAGGAGGACGGCCCACCTCCTTTGAACTTCAACGAGACCGGCCGTCGGCTGTGGTGGCGCGGCCAGACTCTCCAGAGTGTCATGGCCTACAACACGACCGACAATAATCCCCGCCTGCGGTACCCTCAAATCCAGCCCACGCGTGCCCAACCTTGAAGGTTCGACTATGGCGACCCCGACGACGACAGCGACGACGGCGCCGGCGACTACGACGACTACAGTGGCACGTATTACAGGGCTAGGCAGGAGCATGACTGAATCACTCCAACATTAGGCATGTTTCTTAATTTTTAGTTGTGCTATGTATCTTAATTTTCAGTTGTGCTATGTATCCTTAGTGTTTGTGGGTTCCTTCTCTTGTGATGGTTCCTTCTCTTTGGATGATCACCTCCCGCGGCTCAGAACTCGGTCGTCAACGTCTAGTTTGATTGAGCAAGATGTATTACATGAAAGGGGACCTTTATGTCTCAAATAAAAGGTTTAATACATTACATATATTTATGTCTCAAATAAAAGGTTTAATACATTATTACACATCACCAACATCTAGTGTTGTGGTTTTCTTCTGCACCGTAGCCATGGAGAATCTTCATCATTTAACAGGATGCTTGAGTCAGTTTTCACTTTGAAGGGCGGAATTTCATGAAACTTATTGTAATCTTCTGACATGTCTGTCTTGTCATCCACTCCCACGATGTTTCTTTTCCCTGAAAGAACTATGTGGCACTTTGGCTCATCGTATTCTGTACTCTTTTGCTTATCTTTCCTTTTTCTCGGTTTGGTAGACATGTCCTTCACATAGAAAACCTGAGCCACATCATTGGCTAGGACGAATGGTTCATCCATGTACGCAAGATTGTTGAGATCTGCTATTGTCATGCCGTACTTTTGGTCTACATGTACCCCGCCTCCTGTCAGCTTGACCCATTTGCACCGAAACAAAGGGACCTTAAAAGTAGGTCCATAGTCAAGTTCCCATATATCCTCTATGTACCCATAATATGTGTCCTTCTGCCCATTGTCATCTGTTGCATCAAAGCGGACACCACTGTTTTGGTTGGTGCTCTTTTTATCTTGGGCGATCGTGTAAAATGTATTTCCATTTATCTCGTACCCTTGGAAAGTACATATAGTCGAAGATGGTAACCTGGCCAACGAGTACAACTCATATCCAACAGTGGTGTTATTCATGAGATGTGTCTGCAACCAATTGCCAAAATTCTTCTCGTGTTCCCCTTTAATCATGGTTTCAGGCTTCCCCGGGTTTTTGGAGCGTAGAATATTCTTGTGTTTCTCGATATACGGAGCCACCACGGTGGAATTGTGTAGAACTGTGTAGTGTGCTTGAGTGAAAGAATTCCCGTCCCTACATACCACTGATTTCCTTCCTAGTGTGCCTTTTCCAATCATCCTCCCCTCATACCGAGATTCAGGAACACCAATCGGCTTAAGGTCAGGAAGAAAGTCAACACAAAACTCAATGACCTCCTCTGTTCCATAGCCCTTGGAGATGCTTCCTTCTGGCCTAGCACGGTTATGAACATATTTCTTTAAGACTCCCATGAACCTCTCGAAGGGGAACATATTGTGTAGAAACACAGGACCGAGAATTCTAATCTCTTCAACTAGGTGAACTAGGAGGTGCGTCATAATATTGAAGAAGGATGGCGGGAACAACAACTCGAAGCTGACCAGACATTGGACCACATCAATCTGTAACCCTGATAGACTTTCTCGATCGATTACCTTCTGAGAAATTGCATTGAGGAATGCACATACCTTCACAATGGCTAGTCGAACATTTTCTGGTAGAATTCCCCTCAATGCAACCGGAAGCAATTGCGTCATAAGCACATGGCAGTCATGAGACTTTAGGTTTTGAAATTTTTTCTCTTTCATATTTACTATTCCCTTTATATTTGACGAGATGCCAGACGGGACCTTGATACTGAAAAGGACTTCAAAAAATATTTCCTTCTCTTCTTTGGTAAGAGCGTAGCTGGCAAGCCCTTGAAACTGCCCTGGATGGTTGCCGTCTCGTCCTTTATGATGTTGCTGGTCCTCCTGTGCTGCCGGGGTATCTTTGACTTCCCATACAAGCCTAGGAAGCCTAGAATATTCACGCAAATATTCTTCGTCAGGTGCATCACGTCGATTGCAGAGCGAACCTCATGCACTTTCCAATAGGGTAGCTCCCAAAATATAGATTTCTTCTTCCACATGGGTGCGTGTCCGGTAATGGGGCCTTTCGGAATAGGTTGTCCTCCAGGACCCTTTCCAAAGATTACATCCAAATCCTTGACCATACCAAATACATCAGCACCACTACGGGGGACAGGCTTCGTCCGGGTTTCTGCCTTGCCATTAAAATGCTTGCCTTTCTTCTTTAAGGGATGACTGGGCAGAAGAAAACAACGATTGTACGGGTACACATTCTTTCTACATTTATCCAGATATATACTTTCAGTCTCATCTAAACAGTGCGTGCATGCAATTGTATCCTTTGTTCGTCTGTCCTGAAATGTTACTAAGAGCAGACTAATCATTGATGGTTACGAACAACAACGCTTGTAGGTCAAATTCCTGCTGTTTGTGCTCATCCCACACACGTACACCTGGTTTGGCCCACAACTGTAGAAGTTCATCAACTAATGGCCTTAGGTACACATCAATGTCGTTGCCGGGTTGCTTCGGGCCTTGGATGAGCACTGGCATCATAATGAACTTCCGCTTCATGCACAACCAAGGAGGAATGTTGTAGATACATAGAGTCACGGGCCAGGTGCTATGACTGCAGTTCTGCTCCCCAAAAGGATTCATGCCATCGGTACTTAGACCAAACCATAAGTTCCTTGCGTCACCAGCAAAGTCCGGGAAGTCTCTCTCGATTTTTCTCCACTGCCGACCATCGGCAGGGTGCCTCAACATCCCGTCTTTCTTACGGTCTTCCATGTGCCATCACAACAACTTGGCATGCTCTTTATTTCTGAACAAACGTTTCAACCGTGGTATTAAAGTAGCATACCACGTCACCTTGGCAAGAACCCTCTTCCTGGGTGGCTCGCCCTCAACATCACCAAGGTCATCTTTTCTGATCTTATACCGCAATGCAGTGCATACCTGGCATTTATCCATATTCTCGTACTTCTCACCGTGGTAGAGGATGCAGTCATTAGGGCATGCATGTATCTTCTACATGTCTAATCCTAGAGGGCAGACAAGTTTTTTTGCTTCGTACGCACTGGAGGGCAATTGGTTATTTCTTGGAAGCAGCTTCTTCATTATTACCAGCAACTTTTCAAATCCCAAGTCAGTCATACCGGTCTCTGCCTTCCACTTCAACAATTCCAGTGTGCTACCCAGCTTTTTCTGGCCATCTTCACAAGTTGGATACAGCAATATGTTGTGGTCCTGTAACATCTGCTCGAACTGCAACCTCTCCTTTTCTGTGTCGCAGTCTCGCCTTGCATCACTAATGACCCAACCAAAATCATCAACGGGCTCATCTGGTTCCCGTTCTTCACCCCCTTCTTCTTAATTATCCTCAACCGCGGTATCATCGTATTCAGGGAACATAGATCGGTAGTTGTCATCATCGTTCTCTTCTTCATCGCTGTCTTCCGTCATAACCCCTCTTTCTCTGTGCTTGGTCCAAACATTATAGCCGGACATGAAACCGGACCGAAGCAGGTGGCTCTGAATGACTCTTGAGGAAGTGTGAGCCTGCTCATTCCGACATTCAACACATGGACAACACATAAAACCATCCTGCCGCTTGTTCGCCTCGGCCACAAGGAGAAAAGAACGCACACCTTCTCTGTAAGCGTCAGAGCATCGATCACCTTACATCCATGGGTGGCTCATCTGCATCATACAACCATGCATATATATCAAACGCAATCACGATGCTTAAATTAGTACCATGTGGTCAAAACGAGAAAATAGTTGCTAACCTTTTAGGACACTTCAAAACAAAGAGGAGAAACCTTAAGTGTCACTCTGGCACCTCATATCATATTTTGTCTTGTGTGAACTCAAGTGGCATCGCTCTAACAGGCATTTCACCGAACACCTCTAGTGCATATGAAGAAAAAAAGTTAGCACAAAGTTATACCCACCTCTCACATAGGAAAAAAACAGGAGAGAGTGGAGGGCTGGGTGCATATATATAGGGCCCGGCCATTAGTCCCGGTTTGAGATACAAACCGGGACTAAAGGTTCTGCCAGGAGCATGCGCGCGTGCCCAGACCCATTTGTCCCGGTTTGTATCTCAAACCGGGACTAATGGTTCCTTACGGACCGGGACAAAGTACCTCGGCCTCCTCGGGCCATCTGGTTCGGACCATTAGTCCCGGCCCCAGCCACGGCCGGGACTAGTGGCCCGAACCAAAGGCCCATTTTCTACTAGTGATACCTAATGATACTTCTATAGAAGATGCTCAACAATATGAAGTTGTGGTTGAGGTACCAAATAATGTACCTCTTAGAAGGTTAAAGAGGGCTAGAAAGCTTGCTATTTCTGATGATTATGTCACATATATGAGTGAGGATATGAATGAATCGATGTTGGATGATGATCCTGCATCATTTAAGGAAGCCATACAAAGTGATCATTCATCAGGGTGGCTTGGTGCTATGAAAGATAAAATGAAGTCCATGAGCATTAATGATGTATGTGACTTAGTAGAAATTCCTAAAGGAGCCAAAACTGTGGATAGTAGATGGGTCTATAAGACCAAACCTGACTCCAAAGGTGATATTGATGTTGGGAATATGCCCTAGAGGCAATCATATATGATGTTATTCCCAGTATATTCATAAAGTTATTGTCCCTGTATGAACTACTGATATGTAGCATTGAATATGTGATTTGATTGTGGAACTATATATTCATGTTGTTCATACTAGTTATCCATGGTCGTTGAGGTTATGTTGGACACACAACTTAGACTAATATAAAAGTCGTCTGATGACTTTGTTCCACTTATCATGGGCATGGTGATGTCATTCTGACTTACACGGATTCGGCTAAAGAGTTTAGCGAGTTGGACTGGCCCATATTGAGATACAACAAACAAGTCGTCATTTGTATGTCTCAATCAATGTAATCCTTAGACCTGAGGTTATTGCACAATCCGAGTTAAGGATCACCGACTTAGGTTCTCTCAAATGATGTTCCGTCAAAAGGCAGTTATAAAGGTAGAGTTTGGGTCGACTGAGAATCAAGCCGCGTGATGTGGATGACCAAGATGGGATTTTGCCCCTCCAACTAGAGAGATATTCTCTAGGCCCTCTGAGAAGATATGATGCGGAAAGCATGACCATGCATGACTTGGTTAAGTGTTAACCCAGGCGACCGACTAAGATTTAGTTGGATGAATCACTTATATCGAATCGAGAAGAGAGTCAGACTATTTAAAGGGAGTATGATCATTCGCCTATAGTTCGAAAAGGTATATCGTGAGGCAAAAGGGACCCGGATTCACAAAAAAAGACATTTTCCATTTTCCGAGTGCCAAAAAGGGGTGTTTTGTGAAGCAACCACTAAATAAGAGTTGCAAAATGGCACCACCCCATTTTTCAAAAATACTATACCACCTTTCATGAATAATGTCCCAACTGGGGTATCTAAAAGCTTTCCATGCACCTCTTGTCGAAAAGACAAATTTCTATCGAATTAGTAGGAAGTGGGTCCAATTTAAACTAAAGGTACACTATTTTTTTATCATGATTTTTTCAAAAATAAGTTTTAGATTTACAATATGCTATTCCATTAAAGATCCAATCATAGTTTCGCAAGGCTCCTCACCCAGCTAAAACCTTCATGCCCTTTGTTTTGACCGCAATTTGAAATGGGTATAAGAAATTCAAAAAGATCAAAACAATGTAAAACTTTCGCGTTACATAATTTTAAATTACATAGTATCGGGGGAAAATAATGAAATCTTAATATTGCAAATATCATGAAAAAGTGTTCTAATAAATGACCTATCATGTACGAAGTTTCCTGTCTTTCGGGCCAAATGACCAATGTTATGGCCAGATTCATGGTATAGTTTTTATAATGTGCCCATGTTATGCACACTTGTATATCTTGAAATGATGGACAATGTTGCAGGAGGACCTTTTCCTTTTCGTCGTACAAAAAAGACATTTTCTATTTTCCGAGTGTCAAAAGGGAGATGTTTTGTGTAGCAACCACCAAATAAGAGTTACAAAATAGTACCACCCCATTTTTTTAAACACTATACCACCTTCCATGGACAATGTCCCAACTAAGGTATCTAAATGCTTTCCATGCACCTCTGGTCAAAAAGACAGATTCATGCCGAATCAGTAGGAAGTGGATCCGATTTGAACTACAACTACATGATCTTTTGAAAAATATATTTTTAGATTCAGAATATACTATTTTATTAGAGATCCACTCATAGTTTCGCAAGGTGCCATCCTTATTAAAGAACCTTCATGCCCGCCGTTTTGACCGCAATTTGAAATGGGCATAAGAAATTCAAAACTGATAAAAACAATGTAAAACCTTCAAGTTGTATTATTTTAAATGACATATTATCCAGAAAAAATAACAAAATTGTAATATTCCAAATATCTTGAAAAAGTGTTCACAGAAATTACCTATAATGTGTGAAGTTTTATGGCTTCCGGGCCAAATGACCAGAAGTAAAGAAAATGTCAAGACAATCCCGGAAAACATAAGTTTCATGCTGCTACCGTAAGAAAAAAAGAATTGAAAGGCTATATTTTGCTCCTCTATCAATCTCTAGTGCTTTGACGTTGATGATGTCCCACTGCCAGCTACAATAGCATACAATTATTTCAGATAGAGCAAATAGCCGGTGTTTGTGCCAATATGTGTGAAACCGCGATCTGTGGTTAGATCGAGGTTAATTCAGATTGTAATGCATTTTGTTCATGTTTCAGAATTACAAATAAGATGTCCAAAACATTATTCTGCGTGAAAGTTCTAGGATATATAACCCATAGATATGCGCCAGTGCTTGCAGGTACTTGTTTAGTAATAAGCTCAATAATTAAACTAGCTCACGTACACGGATCAGATCGACAGAGTTTAGTACTAGGACTAGTAATCCTCTCAAATCACGTACAAAGTCTGCTGCCTGTACGTAGCTGCAGGAACTTACGTACTAATCCTCTCAAATCTTCTTGGAAACTAGTATAAGCTAGCTAGGTAAGTACGGCAGTAAAGAAACCTTAATAATGAAGTACTACTAGGTAGAAGTAGAACTGCTGGCCGGGGACTGGCCTGAGCACTGCGAAGTTGCAGGGATCTGCGCTGTATTCACCGGCTGCAGCTCCACGCCGTGGTCTATGTTAGAGATAGAGTTGTATAATGTGTATGTGTCCGTGCTGTGTACGTATTGTTTTGAAACCGTGCAACGCACGTATTGTATGACCGGCCAGAGATCATTTTGTGATCCGGCTTGTGTCCCAAGTTGTACATCCAATATAAAGAGAGGAGACCCCAACGTGGGAGATCACGGCAAAATATTGTTTTTGACTTGGTATCAGAGCACGCGTTCCCGATCTAGGGTCTGTCGCCGCGATGTCTTCCGCGATGATGCTCTCCACCACCACCGGCGCCGCCACCTCTTCCCTCACCGCCTCGCTTGCCGCCGACGCCCATGGTCTCACCTCCTCTCTTCCCACCGCCGCTCCCACTCAATTCACCAACACCATCACCGTGCGTCTTGATCGCACGAACTACCTGCTGTGGAGGACACAGGTTGTCCCCAACATCGCCAGCCAGGGCTGGCTCGGCTTCCTCGACGGGTCCTGCAAGGCGCCACCGCCGACGATCACCTCCGGCACGGGCACGGATGCCACAACGCAGGCAAACCCCGACTATGCCATCTGGTGGTATACGGATCAGCGGGTCATGAGCATCCTGATTGGCTCAATGGCCGAGGATATCATCGCCTAGATGGTAGGGCGCACCACCGCCGCCGCTGTCTGGAGCACCGTCACTGCCATGTTCTCTGCCCAAAACCAGGCAGGGGTTCGTCAGTTCCGGCGCCAGCTGACGACGACGAAGAAGAACGACATGACCGCCACCGATTTCTTCAACAAGATGAAAGGGTTTGCCGACGCTCTAGCTATGGTCGGCAGCCCCGTTCCCGAGGATGAGCTGATCGACTACATGGTGGTCGGCCTCGGTTCACAGTTCGAGGGCCTTCAGCAATCGCTCACCGTCCTCAACAACACCGGCCAGTCCATCTCCGTCTCCGAGTTCTACTCGATGTTGCTCTCGTGCGAATCCATCCGCGAGCAGAATCTTCAGGCTGGTGACTTCTCTTCATCAGCAAACTCTGCCGCTCGGCGCGGCGATTAGGGGCGCGGTGGTGGTCGTTTGTTCGACAACGCCCTTAGCAACTGCCGTTTCAACGGCAATGGCAGTCGCCCTAACGGTGGGCAGCAGCAACAACAACAATCTGCTAGAGGTGGTGGTGGTGCCAACCACTACAACGGTGGCTACGGAGGTGGCTACCAGGACAACCGCGTCAACCGCAATGGCGGCGGTGCCAACGGCTACCACATGCAGGGCAACGGAGGGCGTGGCCGTTGGCCGCTATCGTCCTCAGTGTCAGATCTATGGCATATGGGGGCACGACGCCCTAGCTTGCCGCAATCGGTTCAACCAGGGGTATCAATCTGATGCTCCCCGCTCAAGCAACGCCGCCTCCACCTCCACTTTCTCTGAGGGCAGTTCGTGGATCATCGACTCTGGCGCCACCGACCATTACACCAACGACATCGAACGCCTCCACGCACACGAGCGCTACCACGGCAAGGATCAGGTTCAGGTCGCCAATGGCGCAGGTTTGTCTATTGCGCATATTGGTAATTCTAGTTTAACTGGTTCTGTGCGATCTCTTGCCCTGAAGAATATTCTCCATGTTCCTAATATTAGCAAAATTTTGCTCTCTGTTTATCGCCTCGTCCGTGACAATGATATTTTCATTGAATTTCATAAATATTTTTTCCTTGTTAAGGACAAAGCCACGCGGAAAATCCTCTTGCAAGGTAGAAGTCGTGGTGGTCTCTACCCCCTCCCGTTTGTTCGAGCCTCCGTTCATCGTCATGCTTCTTCCAGTGTCAGGATACGCCCTCCCAATGGCACCAGCGTCTAGGTCACCCGTCCAATAAAGTAGTTCAAAACATTGTTAGGTCCAATGATTTGCTTGTTCTTCAAATTCTGAGTCTTTCGTTTGTGACGCATGTCAACGCGCCAAGAGTCATCAATTACCTTATAATAACTCTTCGAGTGTTACTCAATCTCCTCTTGAGCTTGTGCATACTGATGTTTGGGGGCCTGCTTTACCCTCTTCCGGGGGTTTTAAGTATTATGTGAGCTTTATCGATGAATATAGCCGCCACTGCTAGATCTATCTTATCAAACATAAGTCTGACGTTGAGAACATTTTCTATATTTTTCAGAATCATGTTGAGCGCCTTCTAAATACTAAAATTCGTGCCATTCGGTCTGATTGGGGCGGAGAGTATCATCGTCTCCATGCTTACTTTGAGCGTACGGGGATTTCTCATCAAGTCTCTTGCCCACACACATCCCAGCAAAATGGTGTTGCCGAGCGTAAGCATCGACACTTAGTTGAAACTGGGCTTGCTTTGCTTGCCCACTCCTCCCTTCCCCTCCGATATTGGGATGAAGCGTTTCTTATAGCTTGCTACCTTATAAATCGCATGCCCACTCCCACCCTCGACAACACCACTCCCATCGCACGCCTCCTACAGATCATCCCTGACTACTCCTTCCTGCGCACCTTCGGGTGTGCTTGCTGGCCTAGCTTGCGCAAATACAATTCTCGGAAACTCGAGTTTCGGTCAAAGATGTGTGTTTTCCTCGAGTATAGTCCTATGCATAAAGGTTACAAGTGTCTGGACCGAAGCACTGGGCGCATTTATATCTCTCGTGATGTGATTTTCGACGAGAAAGTTTTCCCGTATGCCACTCCCGGTGTCATTGTTGAGGTGTCTCAGTTACTCCCTGCCGCTTTTCCTTCGCAGGGACCAGTTATTCAGAATACTAATACGCGTATTTATGACACTTCCTTGTTGCCAGTTGACCCTCCTGGTGTTTCCTCTGTTGCTCCTGTGCAGGTACCGATCGACATGCATGCCTCGTCACCCGCACCAGCATCGCCGTCTGTGGCCTCCCCCGCGTCTGCGCCTGGCGGTGGCCAACCCATCCCGCTATGAGCTGGGTCTCTGCGTCTTGGGTCGGTTTCCCCTGAGGCGTCGTCCTCGCCCCCGTCTACTCCACGATCAGGGGCGACATTTTCTGCTGGGCCGTCTGGTGGGCCCAGTCCGCCTTCATCGTCTAGTGATGATGCCTCGCCGCCATCGCCTCATCCGATGCCAGCTCAACACCACATGGTCACTCTCCACTGTCTTGGTGTTCATCGGCCCAAGGAGAACATGGACGGGACAGTCCGTTATGATCCTCATCGGCGTGGAGCTTTTCTGGCTACTCCAGCCTCGCATCGTACTGCATTAACAGAACCAGCCTGGCGGTCTGCTATGGAAGCAGAATTTGATGCACTTACCATCATTCGGACTTGGACGTTGGTTCCTCGACCCCCTGGCACAAACATTGTCGGAAGTAAGTGGATCTTTAAGACAAAGTTTCGTCCTGATGGTTCCATCGATAAGCACAAGGCTAGATTGGTGGCTCGTGGTTTTACACAGCAAGAAGGTATAGATTATCATGATACCTTTAGTCCCGTGGTTAATAAGATTACAGTTCGGCTGGTACTCTCTTTGGCTGTGTCTCGTGGCTGGTGCCTCCGTCAGATCGACGTCAGCAATGCTTTTCTTCATGGTTTTCTTCAAGAAGATGTGTATATGCAGCAGCCCCCCGGTTTTGAGGATTCTCGTTTTCCCAACCATGTTTGCAAGCTTCAGCGGGCGCTCTATGGGCTCAAGCAGTCTCCTCGCGCATGGTATGCCCGCCTCAGTGATCGTCTTCTTTAGATGGGTTTTCTCTCCAGTAAAGCTGACACCTCCTTGTTCATTTATGATCAACATGGAGTTCAGATTTATATGCTTGTGTATGTCGATGATATTGTCATTGCTGGCTCTTCCTTGGCTGCTGTGGATCAAGTGGTTGCAACTCTCTCTGACACGTTCCCTATCAAGGATCTCGGTCGTCTTGATTACTTTCTTGGGATTGAGGTTTCTTACCGGTCTCAAGGGATGGTTCTTACTCAGCGCAAATATGCTCTTGATTTGCTTCATCGTGCCAATATGGAGCACTGCCGAGCGGTCACTACTCCTTTGTCATCCACAGACAAGTTGTCACGTGGTATTGGTGACCCTCTCGGTCCGGCTGACATTTTTAGCTACCGAAGCTTAGTTGGTGGTCTTCACTATCTTACGCACACTCGACCGGATTTGTCTTTTGCTGTGAACAAAGTCTGCCAGTTCTTGTCTCAGCCCACGACTGTTCACTATGAGGCAGTCAAGAGGATTCTTCGGTATGTGAAGGGCACTATCTCTACTGGTATGTACATTCAGCCTATGGTCTCTACGGTGTTGGACATTTACACAGATGCTGATTGGGCCGGATGCCCGGATGATTGTCGCTCCACTGGTGATTTCGCTATTTTTCTCGGAGGTAACCTGGTCTCCTGGAGCTCTCGCAAACAACCTACGATTTCTCGTTCCAGTACTGAGACTGAGTACAAGGCTCTGGCGAATGGTACTGCTGAAGCTGTTTGGATTCAGTCTGTGCTAACTGAGCTTGGTGTTCATCAATCTCGCCCCGCTGTTCTGTGGTGCGACAATTTTGGTGCTACTTATCTCTCAGCTAATCCGGTGTTCCACGCTCGTACGAAGCACATCGAGATAGATTTTCATTTTGTTCGCGAAAGGGTCGCAATGGGAGCTCTTCATGTTAGGTTTATTGCCTCTGCTGATCAGATTGCCGACGTTTTCACCAAACCGGCTACTCAGCTCATACTTCGTAAATTTAAATTCAATCTCAACCTTGTACACGACGGTTTAGAT
The DNA here is from genome assembly GCA_916181665.1 of Avena sativa. Lineage (NCBI taxonomy): Eukaryota > Viridiplantae > Streptophyta > Magnoliopsida > Poales > Poaceae > Avena > Avena sativa. Next base: position 446,701,798 of record OV702295.1, on the reverse strand, counting down.
TGAGGGGGAGTGTTAGAGATAGAGTTGTATAATGTGTATGTGTCCGTGCTGCCGTGCACAGCACGTATTGTTTTGAAACCGTGCAACGCACGTATTGTATGACCGGCCAGAGATCGTTTTGTGATCCGGCTTGTGTCCCAAGTTGTACACCCAATATAAAGAGAGGAGACCCAACGTGGGAGATCACGGCAAAATATTGTTTTTGACTGTCTCCGTCGGCGGCGAGCCTCTGGTACTGTCCCACGTACTGGACATGAACCATGTCGACGACCTCGTGGTGGTGGTTCTTGCACACGTGGTACACCACCGGCTGCGCCACCAGCATGACAACCACCACCGCCCAGAGAGCCACGGCCATGGCCGCCCCCGCGGCCACTTTGAACCAGAGGCCGAGGCCCAGCGCGTCGTCAAGCACCAGCGCTACGAAGCATACCTGCAACGCCACGAAGCAGACGTCGAGCGGGACGAAGATGGCCGCCACGGGCAACAATTTTCCGGCCAGGAGTGCGCAGCTCTTGCGCACGGCGCCGAAGATGGCTCCGTCCTCGAGCTTCGCCACCACGTAAGCAATATGCGACACCACGGAGACGTATGCCGCGCTGGCGAGGCACGCGGCGCCGCCGAGCACCTGCAGCGGTACGACGTCTAGGTGGAGGAGCAGGAGCAAGGCCACGGTGGAGAAGACGATGTAGGACACGGCGAGGGGCTTCCGGGGGAGGTCCCGGAGGATGCGGTCGGTGACGTCGGAGTTGCCGTCGGTGCAGTAGAGGGAGGCGACGCGGAACACGCAGACGGCGGTGCAGAACAACGAAAGCGGGAGGAGGACGCACATAAAGGTGGACTCAATGAGAAGCAAAGGGGCCAACCAGGCGACGAAACGGAAGACGTCGCCGTCGACGAGGCCGGGGAAGATGACCCAGTAGGAGACGGCCTGGGCGAGCAAGAGGGAGGAGAGAATGGTGGCGCCCGGTACGCCCTCCCTGTGAGGGAGCATGGCGCGGTGGCCCACACGGTAGATCTCGCGGCATATGCCGGCGAAACCGAGGTCACCGAGATCCTGCTGCTCCGGCACCCACTCCATTGATCCAGCACGGCCGTATGGTGGTTGTGGCACGAGCGCACAGCCGCACACTGAACTGACACAGATGAAAGCAGGGGGACTGGACTGGAGACGCTCGCAGCTCGCCGAGTGAAGTTGTGCTAGTTGGTGAAAGACGGTGGCAAGTTGTGCTGTCTTGTGGTATTGTGGTGCTGGAGTAAACTAGCACAGTGGTTCTCACACTTGAGAGCATCAGAAGATGATGAGGACTGTTTTTAATGTGTTGAAATTATTTGGGAAATAAATTTACTGATTTTTTGGCATTGATGATATTTCATGGAAAAATTATACATTCTTTACAAGCCCTATGAAATAAATATCACCACGGTAAAAAAACATCTTTAGTGGTCTCTATTTGGTGCACGATTTGTAGGTCATTTCCAAATGACATAGATTGACCATATGTTCCATTTTTACACAATATTATTGGTATATACAATTAGAAGTCCGGAATCATGAGGTAGTTTGTAGTGTTTTATTTGATGTTAGGTCAATTGCAAGGTTAACACTCAAATTGTACTTTGCAATGGCCAAATGGTGTTTACAATACTTGAGCAATGAAAGTATGATGTGTAGGCCATTCTTATGGAATAGGAAATCATTTTCATCAATAAATGAAAAATAATTTATCCTCATTAACTGATGTGCCACCTAAACGATAATAATTTTATCTTGTCTTCATCTTTCTACCACTTGTTTATATCATTTTATCAGAAATATATGAAATATATGGATAAAAATAGCTAGCTAGAAATTAAGGTAAGTTTGCATCATGGCTAACACACAACCAGAGGGGAATGCAACATCCCAGGGAAAATATCTTTTTCATTATAGCTTGTACCTAATCAAACACTACACATATTAGACAATAAAATAATTCTCGCAATCGCTGAAGCTAATTATGTATTAGCTATTACTCTATCTTACACATAATAGGTTACATTTTATTTACAAACCATTGCATATTCGAGAATCCTTATCTTTTCCAACATAAGCACATTAGTAATTTCCGCTTTTTTCTTCTAACCGATGCTGCTTCTTTGGAGATATGTGTCGATACATTACTATGAGGTGAACTTCAATGACATGAGTCTTGATTTCCACGTCCTATCAAATATGGGGTTCTAAGATAGACAAAATAGCTAATATTTGAACCACTAATCTATCGTTAAATTATAGCCATATACTACCTCCATTCCAAGGAATAATGCACACAAATAATCGAAGATTTGTCTTCGATAGGGAATTATTTGAACATAAGGAAAGGAGTATTCCTTGCGATACAAGTCCTAAGTGTATACCTAGGTAGTTACATTGATGGCAGAGCGTCGAATTGGGAAGAACACATTAATTGTCCTACGCGTAAACTGGAGTATTTTAGACCCAACCATAGAACTAATTTGGCAGAAAATATTAATTCTTTTGATCTTACATTGATAGTAGGAATACAAAAAATAGAATACTCCCTCCGATCCAAATTAATTGACTCGGATTTGTCTAGATTCGGATGTATGGATCGGAGGGAGTAGCAAATATGCTTTCTAATGTCGCACACAAAAAATGTGGACATTTTAAAATTACAGATTACATCTTCTACATGTTACTTCGACCCAAGCGTATTAAAACATGTTGGTGAAGAATTATATTTTTGGGTCCCAGTTTTGTATATTCAAGTAGTCTTGGTCGGTAGAATCTAAATTTTCAAATACTAACTTAGAACTTATAGTTCAAATACCAAGGATATTTTTCAATGTAATTTTAGTCATTAACTTACATTCTTGGGTTTTATATTCCTAACTTTTTGTTAGTCTAAATTTAGTCTCCGTAAATTCACTCTACAATCTTACGTTGTCTATTCCAATATTTCTCATCTGAATAACTGAAGATCTCCTAATAAATTGGCAGCACATTACTAACTATATGAAAGAGCGTCTCCACGACAGTGCCCAGTACAATGGATGAAAAGTACCCGCTTGAATCATGAACAGTGCCAGGCCCGCAATTCTTTTATAATTCTTCATTGTATGAATATTTACATAATTTTGCCAGTAATTTTCCCTGTAGTAACCCGTCGGTAGAAACCTTCAACTTGGGGGAAAATGACATTAATTCGTCGGCTTCGGGGGTAATTAGATTTCTTATTTTTCTCATAGTAATTTATCAAGTTAATTTCTGACACGAACAATCTTATAGTATTTTTTAGGGGCATTAGCTATCTAATACTAATTCTTGAAGGACACGTAATTCTTCGTTGGTAACTTCGAACATCAATTTCCGGACAAGCAACTACCTGTTAGTAATTCTTCGAGGGTGCGTAATTTGTAGACGCTAATTTATCAACTTAGTTTCTTCGACGACCCATGAGCATGCTATTTTTTACACAAGTCTTTAACCTCAATGGTTGTTCTTGAAGGTAATTGGCACATAATAATTTCTCTATAGTGCATATTTTTTTGCAATAATTCCCCTACAATATTTTTTCAATGGCGCACCAAGGTAATTCTCTTACATTACTTATTCTTCATCTATACTTTAAAAATAATTTTTATACCATTCATCGCCTCTTTTATCCATAAATAATACTAACGCCTACATTAAAAATTAATCCATCATTGGTCCCCTTTTTTGTTTGCCAAACATAGTACTGATTTCTTCTATAGTGACTTCAGGAAAAAATACTGCAAGATTAGATGCCTCTTTTACTGGAGGAAAATACTAGTCGTTGATTTAGTACAAAGTTGCACTAAATCAATGACACTTAGTGTGGATTGGAGGGCGTACTATGTTTCTCTACGATACCATCGGAAAAAGTACTTACTCCACCGCCCCCACCTCTTTTGCCTGCAGAAATTACTACTGTCGTATGCCTTTGTAAAGAAATCTGCCAACTACAAGTCTGAAGGCACATAATGGAGCGCAACAACCTGATCCTGCACCTGAGCACGTGTATAAAAGGATCAACACCAATATGCTTGGTCAGCTCATGCTTGACCGGATCACGTGCAATACTGATAGCACCTGTACTGTCTGACAAAAGTGGAGTGGGCGTCGTAACAGAGACCCCAAAATCTGCAAGCAACCACTGTAACCAGGTCACCTCAGCAGTCACCAAAGCCATAGCCCGCAACTCAGCCTCAACACTCGAACCGGAAACCGCTACCTGTTTCTTCGTTTTCCAAGCAACAAGCGAACCACCAAGAAACACACAGTAAGCAGAAAGTGAACGACGATCCGTAGGATCATTCGCCCATGTAGCATCCGAGTAGCACTGGAGCTGGAGAGATCTAGAACGAGGGAAGAAAAGGCGACGAGTAATCGTCCCACGAAGATAACGAAGGACACGAAGGAGATGACCGTAGTGAACAGTGGTAAGAGCTGAGACAAACTGGCTCAGAATATGAACAGGATAAGAGATATCAGGACGAGTGACAGCAAGATCCGAGGCAGGAGACCGAGGAGAACTAGGGGAACTAGACGGAGGAGAGGAGGTCGCCGAAGAAGAAGGAGGCTCAGCAGAAGGAGGTGGAGGAGGTGGAAGAGAAGGGACAGCAGAAGGTGTATCAGGAAAAAGAAGAAAAGAGAGATCATCTGTTGGATAAGTACCAGAGGTGGGGCGAGGATAGAAAGGACGCGTTTCATCGAACGTGACATCACGAGAGATGCGCATACGGCGACCAACGGGGTCCCAACAGCGATAGCCCTTATGCTCATCACTGTAGCCTAGAAAAACACACTCAACAGACTGAGCGGTTAATTTGGTGCGTTTATGAGGAGGGAGAAGGACATAGCAAACACAACCAAATAAACGAAGAGTCGAATAGTCTGGACAGGAGCCAGAGGCGGAAGGAACGCGAAGCCAGTCTAACTCCCAGAGCCCCGGATACTCAATGCTGCGAGGGCCAGCTCCAACCAGAGCCTGTGTATGACGGTTCTGAACAGCACAAGAATCAGCATCAAGAATGACACGACAACCAGAATCAGTAAGCTGACTAGTAGAGAAAAGGTTCATCTTAAGGCTAGGAACATGAGAAACATCAGGAACAGTGAAGGAGAAAGTAGAGAGGGTGCCTCGACTGGAAACAAGAAGAGAGGTACCATCAGCCGTAATAACACGGACAGGAGAAATAAGGGAGCGAAGAGCAGAAAGAATAGAAGACGCAGAAGTCATATGAAAAGAAGCTCCAGAATCCAGATACCACGGGGATGATGTACCTGACTGTGTAGAAGATGATGGTCGCGCGGTGCCAGAAGAACTAGGCACAGAACCAGCAGTACCCGACGAGGAGGAGCCTGTAGCAGCGAGCAGACTACGAAGACCACGAATAATATCCTGATCAGACAGAGCACCAGCATGAGGTCCAGAAGCACCAGTAGGAGGTCCAGAGGCAACAACAGAAGATCCTGAAGAACCAGACTGGCGACGAGCAAGATACTACTGACGTAAGCGTGGATCCCTCGTCCAGCAACCAGAGATATCGTGGCCAGGCTTGCCACAGTGGGCACAGGAAGGACGAGAACCACGAGGCTGCTGAGAGTGACTCTGACCCTGGGCCGGTGGAGCAGAGAGTAACGGCGGCGCGAGAGACCGCGACGAAGCCGGCGACACGGGGACCACGAGCAGCAAGAACAGAGGGAACCTCAAGAAGACCAGCACCACGAAGACGAGTCTCCTCAGCACGAAGCTCAGCCAGTACCTCAGAGAGCGGAACACGACCACGGGCAAGCAGCTGGGCACGGCGTGGCTCAAACTCCTTGCGGAGCCGTGACAAGAACTCAAAGACACGCTGAAACTCCAGATCCGCGTGCACAATCAGACAACAGGGACAGGTGTTACACACCGCTGTACGAAGAGAGTCAAGCTGACGCCAAATAGCAGCACTCTGAGTATAGAAATCATCAATAGTAGAATCACCCTGCTTAAGCTCATGCTCCTGACGGACCACAGACAGATAAAGAGCATCTCCAGATGGTTGATAGCGCTGACGAAGAAAAGCCCACTCAGCAGCAGCAGTGGGAAGGCCCATGAACTCAGCAGCATACTGAGGCAGAACACTGGAAGTGAGAACAGCAGCAGCACGAGCATCCTCATCAATCCACTGAGTGTATTCGGCCAGATCCAGCTGATAGGTCGTAGTAGCAGTAGAATGCGTCTGGACACGGCGCTCATAATCAGCCCGAGCAGAATCATCAGCACTCTGGGCTGCATCCTTGACTGCCTAAGTAGCATCGGGGCCAAGGACAACAGGCGTCGGTGCAAGAGGCACAGGAGGCACAACGGGGCGCGGTGGACAGGAGACCTCACCTGAAAGCACACCCCAAAGGCGAAGACCGCGCATATGAACGCGCATGAAGGCAGCGAAATCAGGATAATTCACGCCATCAAAAATCACCGGGCAGCGAGGAATCGCAACATAGCCCGATGAGGATGACATTTTTTTTCTTTTTTCAACCCGACCTAGATCGAACGGATCTGGCGGCGGCTGGGCGTCGGCGCTGGAGGGCGGGCGCGGGGCAGCGAGCGGGGGCGGGGCGGACGGCCGGGGCGGGTCGGCGGCGGCGGCCGGCAACGGGAGGAGGAGGCGGCCACGGGACGGCGGCCGGCGGCAGGAGGAGGAGGCGGCCGCAGCGGGAGGAGGCGGCCACGGCGGGAGGAGGCGGAACGGGGCGGCGGCCGGCGGCGACGGCGGCGGCGACCGGCGGCGGCGATGAGGTCGGCGGCGGCGGCCGGGCGCGGCGGCGGGGAGCCGGGGCGGACGGCGGCGGCGGCTACGGGAAAAAAAGCCTTACGGTTCTGATACCATGTTAGGGTAATAGATCTCTTGTATTATCAGAGGGCCAAAGGCCAAAATATATAGTACATGTATAGGTGCAAATATACAGGAAGCCACCTAACATATGGGGAAACTACAATACACAAATATACTCTAACACCATCATCCACCACCCGTTTCGGCCATAGAAAATACTACCATCTTCTTTCCGAGCAACTCATGAAATGAAGAGTAACTGCCACATGAAAATACCACCCTAATGAACAAATGCTTCGTGATGAACTGTAATTCCCCTATACAAATCTTGATATTTAAAAGTGATTCCCTGATGGTATTTAGTATTTCCTATCGATAATTACCCAACTATAATTCTTCGATGGCGCGTACTTTTCTAGCGGTTATTTCTTAGCAAATTTTTTGGGATGCACGGACAATACTCTTCAAAAGTAATTAACTGCCCTATTCTGAAGTGACTTCAGGATTTTGCTACGGTAACTTCGAGAAACAGTATACTCCACTATTCATCGCCGCCTTTATTCAACAAAAATGTCAGTCTCTTTTTCTATTGATTGTCTTCTTTCAACTTTAACTTTTGTTGTTTAGATCAAAATTATAGATACAGTTTGCTTAACACATTTAAATGCTTATGTTCTAATAATATAAAGGAAATCGTTTTATGCAACCAATATTTGCAAAATTTCAATATTTAGTGCATTTTCAAACAACCATAAATAAGTGTCTTTTGGACAGAGAAAAATCTGTAAAGATTGAACTAAGTTTGGCTTATACTTATGACATTTCAACACGCTTCATTTAGTGGTTTTAAATGAATAAGCCTATGAGTTCTTAAATGCATAGCCTTGTGGGACCCAACAATCTGACTCGTTACGGGGAAAGAAAAGTAAACAAAAAATAGAACTGCCCCAAGTGCTCGTAGTACTTGGACTCCTGCGTTAGGTCCTACTACCAGGAACCACGTTTTTTTTTTTTTTGAGCCAGCCTTCCATGTTGTGCTAGTTTATCACGTCGGGACATATTCTTTTTTTTTTTGCGGGTCACGTCGGGACATATTCTGTAGGTATATATATTAAATCTCCACCGTTAATTTATATAGTTAACGAAGAATTAACGGGCTAGATTATTTTACATATGTGGGTGCACGTGGTGCCTTCTTTTTCATCATTATATTGATTTTAGTATATAGTAGATTTGATCAAATTTACTAGTATATTTCAGAGACAGTGTGTTACTCCAAAATGACAGATTTAACAAAACTGATCGGTGGAACTACCCAAACTTGCAGTATTGCTTGGTCTGGCATTAGCTTTATGCCCGCACAACCTACTTGTACGGTTGTATGATACTTATGATCCATGTCACTGGTAATATATGTGTTGCAAATTCGCATTAGCTTTCTCATTTGTGGATGCTTAAAATACTAACTCCGGTCCATATTAATTTTCTCAACTTTATCTAGATACGAATACATCTAGTCTAAATACTTAACTAGATTCATACGAATCTAGACCAAGTTGAGAATATTAATATGGACAGGAGGGAGTAAAGTTTTTGTGCCCCAAAGTCCTTTGCGAGAAGATGCAATTTCATCATTCGTTTGTGGATAATCACTGTAATGTGACACTTGCTTGTGCATTTACCTATCACTCTCCATGATATATTAAATGCATAATATGAGAAGAGTTACAGCCGTTGCCTGATCCAACTCAATATCTTAGTTCTCCTTTCAAGTGCTCTCTAACAAAAAAAAATTGTTAGAGCATCTCTAACTGAACCCCTTTCCGCGACTGAATTCCTATATTTGCTCCTCTATCCGTCGAAATGGCCCTCTAACCCAAGCCGCATATCCGGTTACAGAAGTAAATTTAGGAATGTGACTCCTATAGTTTCCCCCTACTCTCCCATATTTGCTCCTCGGTGAGGTGGATGCATATACTTCTCCACTGCGTCCACCACCGTCTCCGGCGAGGCAAAAAGCACCGGCCGACCCACCGCCGCCGCCGGAATAGTTGCCGGAGCGCACGCCGTCGCAGGCGCCCTTTCCTACCTCCTCTGCCATGCTCGCTGGAATTCCCCCGACGTGGAATCGCATTGCCGCCACCTCGAATCCCCTGTTCTGTAGTGCAGTCACGCTCGAGCTCACCTCCGAGTCGTTGCCACCCCGCCGGTCCTCCTCCACCTCGTTCCCGACCTAGCTCACTCCATGCCCGTCAACCTGCTCTCTCCCTGCGACCTCGCGGCTGCCTCTACCTCCTATGTGGCGGCGGCCGAAGGAGAAGCACCCGCACGCGTCGCCTCTGCCTCCTACTCGTGAGCTTGGGAATGGCGTGCTTCAACCTCCTTCGGCCTCCTTCCGAGTTGCAGCTCGCCGGTCAGAGCTTGTCTTTTGGGCGCGGAGGCCTCTCGTCCCTCACCCGAGCTCGCGGAGCACCGCCTTCCCTTCGAGGATGACGTCAGGCACCTGCAGCTAGGAGTCTCCTACCTGCCCCAAAATTCGTCGACCACCTGTAGCTGGGCGTCTCCTACCGCCCTCCCCTTTGCCGGCCAGCACCAACACCGTGGCCGGTGCCTATTCCCTCCGTCTGGCACCGGTCGAGGACGAAGCCAGTGGCACATAGAAAGCGCTTGACACAATGTTTGAGCTAAATATATGTTTTAGGGAGTTAAATTTAGGGGATCGATTCCGTGGCGCAAAATTTAGAGGAGTATATTTGCTCTTCTAAGATATAGGGAGGCTTTTACTCCTCTAAAGGAATGGGGATGGGTTAGAGATGATCTTAGATGTGTGCTTGAGTTTGAATTTTCCCCTGGATGGCTAGTACTTTTACCGACATGGAAACCATTACGGCAGTCAATAGGTTACCAGGACATTCACCCACATTTGCGAAAACTTTATTTCTTGAACTGGCCTCAAGTACGAACCTGTTTTTTTACACTCCTGGAAATAGAATTATGGTAGAACACCAATTATGGAAGCACAACCTCCTCTAAATCTATGCATGTATAGCAAATCCTTCTTTGCATAGATAATAGATAATAGACTATGGTAGCATAAACTCCTTGCGAAAATTTCTTTCCATCATTTTGCGGTGGAATAAGGCTACAAATATTCCTCTCTTCTACGCTACATTCACTGTCTATTTGCAGGACTTCTAATGGCTACCACTTTTAATGAAGACTGGTTCTCAGTTCTCCTGTCCGAAGCAACATGTGTACAACAACTTACAGGGGAAACAAACAACACTAGATGCAATGCGTAAATGCAGGTTTGCAGTTAAATCTTCTGGCGGACTCTTTATATTATGATCTGAAATTGTATGGTGATAATTTATCTTGATTTTGGAGCCTCTTGGGGAAACTGTTGGACCTTGTGATAATGTTTCATGCCTCGTGCTTCATTTTCTCGCATAATAACCTGTTTCCTCTGGAGGCAATCTTTAGGCAATCTTTAAAACTACGTGAATTTGCAATCAAAGACATTTCAGAAAACTGTCTCCTAAATAAAAGTGTCGGCACTTCACAACACTATTGGCAAAGAACAATGCCGACAATTTGCCAATACTGCTGGCAAAGAACAATGAAGACACTTTTCCAATACTACCGCCAAAGAACAACACTGACACTTTGCTAAATTGCCTGCAAAGTTGTTTGCCTGCAATTTTGAGTATGCATAGGTTTAAACTTTCATGCACTTTTTAGAACTACTAACTTTCCTTACATCCCTGAATGTAACACTTTTCCCGCCTCTCAGCCTCATTGCCGGGACATATTTGGCTTTCGCCAATGCCGGTAATCTAGGCACCTGACTTTTGGTTTCACTCCAATATATATATAAAGCAGAGCGGGATTACATGTTCAAAATGATATAAAATCCCATCATTAACAAGGGTATGCGAGTAAGGGCACGAGAGTTTTTGTGACCTTGTTGCCACCTTTGGAAAGCAGCCAACCACTCCATGGTTCAACTATGGGCTGAAACCTATTTGTGAGTGATTTGAATTTTGTATATTGGATGTTAGAGTTCATGACATGGATTTTGGCACGTGGTTGGGAAAGGCGCCGAGCATGCAGTTGAAGAGATTGACAATCCAGATCTTTCTTTTCGTGAGTTGACAATCTTCATCTGCTCATCCTCGTTTAACCTAGGATCCCGTCCTCGAACATTTTGGAGGATCTCCTCATAGTGTGTCTTCTTATGAAGATTTTTAGAATTAACCCTATTTTTGTTAAAAATTTGTGATTATTATTGTTTACTATGGTACATATATATGTCTATGCATAATAATGATGTTATTTGTTTATATCCATCCATAATTTGAAGTTGCAGTGGTTATAAATTCCACTACTTGTAGAGCATAAAATGAGGCAAACTAGCAATGGCACATGAAAGGATGAAGTTGCTAATCTTTTAGAACCCTTGGATGGATGGGACGCTGTCAAATCTTGATAAATCATGTGAAAAAATGGAGATGAACTTGAGCTCAGCCAGGAAACATAGGAGAAAGCAACTTGAATGGAGTATGGCTTGGGGCGGAAGAAGGCAGCTTGAATGGTGTATGCATTATACAAGTATATCAAAAACCATTACACGACATCATGAATAGATAAGTGACCAAATTAATACAAGTTCATCACATTAAAATCCAAGTAGAGTAGTGAGACCAAAATCTATTATTGTAAAAAAATAAAAAAAACTCTGCACTGATTTAAAAAAATTCTACTCCATAGTGAGTCAATACTGGGTGTCTGTCCCGGAAATGGAGCTAGGCCATCGCTTCGTGTCCAGCCGCATTTGCCCGCAGCTGCTACATGTCTGGTCAGCAAGCTTACTATCATCGATTCTAAGTGGGGTTTCAAAGTTAAGAAGCACTGCTATGTCTCTGCTGAGCGGTATAAATCACGTCTTGTGAACAAAAGGTTTAAACAACGATAATGTCTCGATTATAAAGACATTTTTAGTCCCGTTGTCAAGCCTAGGAGAAATTGCTTGCTTCTCTTATTGGCTGCCAACAAGGGATAGACTGCAGCTTTGAAAGCTCGATGTGCATAATGCTTTTAGCCATGGTGTTCTTGAGGATGAGGTCTGTATGCGACAGCCTTCAACCCGGTGGCAACATCCAGGCGCTTTATGGACAGTGCCTGACATGCATGTCTTGGTACAACCCTACGCGCAAACGGATTCTATCCTTGCACGGCTGACACATCGTTATTCATTCTTCATCAACCAGATATTACCACCAAGTACCTTCTCGTCCATGTTTATGCTATTATTCTGGTGCGCTCTTCTGCGAATGCTGCTGGTCGTCTAGTACAAGATTATGTTCTGGGTTTTCCATCAAGGACTTGGGCACCGTGCATTCCTTCCTTTCTTTCGAAGTGTCGATCTAATGTTCTCTTTGATTCGCCCTTAGGTACAGTAGAAGAAATATAGTCTTGATCCTCGACATCAGGCTGGGCTTCCGACAAGTCGCTGGAAAACTCTCCAACGTCTTACATATTTTGAAAGGGGTACATCTAAACTAAACAGGGATAATAAGTAGGAAAAAGTACGGTTGTTATAGAGTTTCACCTTTTACATCTGCCATCACAAAGGCTAGGAATATGACCACGGAGGTCACACTTGATAGTGCCTTCTGCCTGCCTGCCTGCAGCATAATCTTGTCCTTATCCCAACAGCTAGCCAGCATTCACAACTGAAATTTCCGTCGGCTATTCAGAAGTTCATTACTGGAGACGTTTTTCACACAGCTGCACGCCACCCACAACTGCTGGTATATTTCCCATTCAGACTCTAGCACCGGAATGGTTATGGAGGTCCATGATGGGCAGCACAGCTTTAAAAGATGCATCGATCGACGATGGTTGTCATGCTTTGCCTGTCATGTTGCCATTTTGAGTCGATACTGATGCTTCCCGGAAATGGAGCTAGGCCGGCTGAGCCAGAGCTTCTTCGTGTCGACCCATGGTTGGTTGCCAGCTGCTCCTCTTGCCACCAATGGCCGGACCTCACCCTCTTCTCCATTTTGCTTCTTGGTGGAAACCGTGAAAGCTGAAAGGTGGCATGAAGAATCAAGTCCCCTTCTTTCTTCTTTTTTCGGTTGTTATTCATGAACCTGTGACGAGAGCTCATCACATGGCTAACTTATTCTGCAATCTAATCTGTGCAGGCGATCTCTGACCATAGACCTGGTCAGGCCAAACCAGGAGGACATGACGAAGGTGTGTGTGTGATAGATATATTCTCAAAGCTTTCGGTGACTCAAAACCGAGTTGTGCACCAATCTAGCTAAATCAGAAGCTTTTCCCAAGTGCCCATTGTATATTTTGTATGATGATCATTGTTGGCTCCGTGTTTTTGCCACAATTCCATTTGTTTTTATGTCCCTTCAGACATTGCTGTATTTTTGTGTCCACCAAATCTCTTATGCATATATGTACAGTAGGTAGATTTTTTGTCTTCTAGAACAATTATTCCTATCTGGTTGTCTACCAAAAGCTTGTGAGTGCTGCCAATGGGTTGCAGCTGTTACTTGCTCATTCTGCTTCCAAGAGGGAGGGGAGAAACTTGTACTCCCTCTGTTCAGAAGAAATATAAGACATTCTAGTTTTGTGAAACGAATATATCTAGACACCTTTTAGTGTATAGGTTCACTCCGAACCTATACGAACCTATACACTAAAAGATGTCTAGATATATTCGATTCACAAAGCTAAAACGTCTTATATTTCCGAACGGAGGGAGTACAAGGAATTGGGACGGTGAGTGTGTTACAAGTGGAGATCAACAATGAGCAAACCCGCAAAAAAAAGAGCAATTGACCGAAGCCTTTAAAGCACAATTTGCTTGTTGATGCGAGGAAAAATTATAAAGTCACTACAGGAATGGGAAGCTACGCCGACGGCCAAACGTCGGGGCCGTCAGCGTAGCCATCGTCCAGGCCAGCCCCGCCAAGCAGCCGTCGGCGTAAAATTGCCCTCGGCATATTCTATGCTACGCCGACGGCTGTCCTCGGCGTAGCATACGCCGACAACTGCCCTCGGCGTAGCTATTTTTTATTTTATCTCATTAAACTTTGAAAAATCATAACTAAATCATTCTAATTCAGAAAAATACAAATAATATATCAAAATTTGCAGAAAAATAAGACCTATCTATCTACACTCAAATATTACACATTTATAAATAAAAATTAAGTAAAACATAAAACATTATATATAGTTTAAAACGGGCATAAAAAATTCAAAAACGATCGAAACAATGCGAAACCTTCGCGTGGTGTTATATTATGTGACATAGTTAGAAGGAAAAATATCAAACTTGGTATATTGATTATGTCTCAAAGAAACCTTCACAAAATAACCTATCTCATTCGAGGTTTCTTGGCTTTCGGGTCAAATGACCAATGTTATGGCTAGAATCAAGGCATAGTTTGTGATAATGTGCCCATATTGTGCATACACATGCATCATGGGATGGCGAACAATGTTGCAGGAGGAAGTTTTCCTTTTCGTTGCACCAAAAAGCCATTTTCTATTTTCCGAGTATAAAAAACGGACGGTTTTGTGAAGCAACCACCAAATGGCTAATTCAAAATACTACCACCACATTTTAAAAAAATACTATACCACCTTATATGGACAATGTCCCAATAGGGGGATCCGAAACCTTTCCGTCCACCTTTGATGAAAAAGACAAATTCCTGCCGAATCGGTAGGAAGTGGGTCAGATATGAACTACAGGTACATGATCCGATGCTCATGTTTTTTTACAAAAATCATTATTAGGTTCCCAATATGTTGTTTTATCAAAGATCTAATGAAATTTTAGCGAGGCTCTGCCCCGAGCTAAGAATCTTTATGTCCGCCGTTCGACAAAGTTTGACGATAGTTTAAAACAGGCATAAAAAATTCAAAAACGATCGAAACAATGCGAAACCTTCGCGTGGTGTCATATTATGTGACATATTTATAAGGAAAAATAGCAAACTTGATATATTGATTATGTCTCAAAAAACCCTTCACAAAATGACCTATCTCATTCGAGGTTTCTTGGCTTTCGGGTCAAATGACCAATGTTATGGCTAGAATCAAGGCATAGTTTGTGATAATGTGCCCATGTTATGCATACACATGCATCATGGGATGGCGAACAATGTTGTAGGAGGAAGTTTTCCTTTTCGTCGCACCAAAAAGCCATTTTCTATTTTCCGAGCATAAAAAACGGACGGTTTTGTGAAGCAACCACCAAATGGCTAATTCAAAATACTACCACCACATTTTACAAAAATACTATACCTCCTTATATGGACAATGTCCCAACAGGGGGATCCGAAACCTTTCCGTCCACCTTTGGTGAAAAAGACAAATTCCTGCCGAATTGGCAGGAAGTGGGTCAGATATGAACTACAGGTACATGATCCGATGCTCATGTTTTAAAAAAAAATCATTTTTAGGTTCACAATATGCTATTTTATCAAAGATCCAATGCAAGTTTTCCTTTTCATCGCACCAAAAAGGCATTTTTCATTATCCGAGCGCAAAAAGGCATTTTCTAAAGCAACCACCAAATAGCTAATTCAAAAACGGAGGGTTTGTGATTAGTTGATATGGATATCATATTTGGATTCCTCTCATATTTCTGATCAATTTAAACATATTATTTGTGGAATTTCGATTTACAGATTTAAAGATATTAATTATTCTATATTAAATAGAAAAATACAAAAAAATAAAATTATTATATTTTTATTTGAATTCAATAATATTTTTACTTATTCATTAATATTTATTTAAATAATTGTTTGTAATTTCAAAAAATACAAACATGTGACATGACGATATAAGAGTTAATAGGATTGATATCATAGTATTGTCACCAATGTATGAATTACTTTGCGGAAACGGATTCTGAAGGAACGAGGAAGTTAAGCGTGCTGAAGCTGGAGTAGTATTAGGATGGGTGACCTGCTGGGAAGTTTGACTAAGACTAGAATTTAATCAAATAGTAAGTATAATTAGTGTTAAAAATGTTCAAATTAGGAGATTAACAAGTGAAACAATTCAAAGAATAAAAAAATTGAGAAAAAAATAAAAAAATAATTATTTTTCAAAAAAAATATTTTTGCAACCAGTCGACAGGCTATGCCGACGGCCGCTACGCCGACGGCAAAGCCCTCGGCGTAGCATACGCCGACGGCATTTTGATACGCCGACGGTTTGAGTGTGCTCCGCCGAGGGAGATCTTTGCCGAGGAGGCTACGCCGAGGGCAGCCCTCGGCGTACCATACGCCGAGGGCATTTTGGCATACGCCGACGGCCTTTTGCCCTCGGCGTAGCGCGCGCGTCCCGTAGTGAGTTGGAGTAGGGCGGTTTCTCTGGAAAACCATTACGAGAACACATAGATAACAAGGTATATGAGGTATGCCATGCCATTGTTTGTCGAACATGCTCATACTGCATACACGCGTTCACCTTGGAATTCCCCACGACGTTGCCACGGTGAGTTTTCGTCTTCACTACACACAAAATGCACTTTCCATTCTATAGGTATTGTGAAGCGGGTACCAAAATGACATTTTGGATCTATACCAAACCACCTTGAGAAATTATTAGACATAATTTTATACATGTCTGCCATATATCTCAATGTGAAAGCATTCTAGCGATTTTTCAAATTTTCAAGACTATCCTGCGGATTTAGTACGAAGCGGATGAAAACTGAACAACAGGTGCTACATAGTTTGCTCCTGATATTTCACAAAAGTAAATTTTAGGTACACAAGGTGTTTATTTCATCACAGGTATGATAACAGTTCCGCAAGACGCCATTCGATTTTTCAAAGAAAAATCTAGGAATCCTAAAAGAACTGGATATATTTTTTCGATAAAAGAAAATATTAATACAGAGTTGATACTAAATACATGAGGCTTTTGCAACAACATAATATTAAGAGAATTTTTTGGGATGAAGGACGCACGACCAAAAAAAGAGGGGGAAAATCCTGCCGAAGCGATTAGAGATTCACAAGAGAAAGAACAACAATGTTGCAAAACGTCGATCCTCCTGCTCATAGACGTCACATGCATGGTTTTAATGTGGACATCTCCACTAAAAGAACCGATATGAGCGACTAGAGTGGTGCCAATGGGTTGCAGCTGTTACTTGCTCATTCTGCTTCCAAGAGGGAGGGGAGAAACTTGTACAAGGAATTGGGACCGTGAGTGTGTTACAAGTGGAGATCAACAATGAGCAAACCCGCAAAAAAAAACAATGAGCAATTGACTGAAGCCTTTAAAGCACAATTTGCTTGTTTTTTTTTGAAATGGGGGTAAACCCCTCTGCATCCTGGGATGCACACAACCCTTTATTAATAGTTCAAGCGAAATATCGTATAGTTATTACATCTCATATCATAGAATGGAGGATGCGCAGATCAATCATCTCGTAAACAAAAGGGTCTCACAAGAGAGAGAAAAACGCATCTAAGCAGCTGTTAATCTACTAGAATGCCACAACGAAGCCTGGCTAAAAAAATTCGATGTAACCGCCACAAGACGGATGCAACCAGATACCATCGGTTGGCGCAGGTGCTCTGGGAGTAGGAAAGCCCAGAGTTGAATCCAGTGGGCCGTCATAAGAATAACCTGCAAAAATGAAGGAACTCCGGAGTTGTTAAAATACAGTTGTTACGACTTTTCCAAATGGACCAACAAATGGCCGAAATGTCAATACGAATCCTCCCCTTATTCGCTTTGTCTACTCCTTTTAACCAATTCCCAAACATATTGTTTATATTAGTTGGTGGAGGAAGATTATATATGAAGAAAACCATCTGCCATACAATCTTAGCGAAAGGACATGTAAGAAATAAATGTTCTACTGTTTTAGCCTCGTCACAGAAGCAACATTTTTTACAACCATTCCAACTTCGTCTAGCAAGATTATCTTTAGTAAGTAGAACTTTATTATTCAAGAACCACATAAAAAAATTTATTTTCAAAGGGATTTTTATCTTCCACAAATATCTTGTGGGGAATCGCGGATGCTCATTCATAAGATCTTCATACAAGGATTTAACTGAGAAAACCCCATTCTCAGTTAGGGTCCATATGAATTTGTCCTGGTGAAGAGACAATGATGTCCTCATCAACCTCTCACATAGGTGCAGCCATGCATTCCATTTATTTCCAGTTAAAGTTCGTCTGAACCCAATATTTAAAGAACTTTGAGAAAGGACATCATGCACTCGCACGTGCTTTCTATGTACGATATTATAAAGAGATGGATATTGTTGGGCGAGAGACATCTCTCCTAACCACTTATCCTCCCAGAATCTAATACCTTTTCCATCACCAAGTTCGAACCTACCGCGGTTAAAAAAATCAACTTTCACACCCATTAAACCTTTCCAAAAGGGAGAGTCAGTTTGTTTGACTTCTACTTGAGCAAGTGTTTTATTAGTCTGATATTTGTTGTGGAGCAACTCTTGCCACACCCCTTCTTCTTTTCATAACTTGTAAAACCACTTACTAAGTAGGCATCTGTTTTTAATCTCTATCACTTCAATGTCTAACCCCTCCTGATCTTTGGGTCTACAAATAATGTTCCATCGAGTAAGTCTATATTTCTTCTTTTGTTCATCGCTTTGCCAAAAAAAACCTTGAACGATAGAAGTCCAATCTTTTCCGCACACCTTTCAGGAGTTCTAGAAAAGATAGCCTAAACATAGGCATACTCGATAGGACCGAGTTAATTAGGACCAACCTATCTCCGTAGGATAATAGCTTACCTTGCCAACAACCTAGCTTACCCTCACACCTACTTTCCACCGGGTTCCATTCAGGGTTGTGAAGTTTTCTGTGATGAATAGGTACCCCAAGGTATCTAAACGGTAAAGATCCCACCTCACAACCGAAAATTTTCCTATAAATTCCTTCTTGTTCGGCAGCCTTGCCAAAACAAAAGATTTCGCTTTTGTGGAAATTAATTTTGAGCCTAGATAGTTGTTCAAAAATGCACAAGATAAGTTTCATATTGACCGCATTCTGCGGATCATGCTCCATGAACAAAATAGTGTCATCTGCGTATTGCAGGATAGAGACCCCCCTTCAACCAGATGAGGGATTAGGCCAGAGACTTGTCCATTCTCTTTTGCTCTAGCAATTGAAATGACAAGCATGACGGCAATAATATTGAAAAGCATTGGCGAAAGAGGATCACCCTGGCGTAGCCCTTTTTATGTCTGAAAGTAATGGCCTATGTCATCATTGACACGAATGGCTACACTTCTATCCCGTACGAAATCATCAATCCACTGGCACCAAAGTGGATCAAAACCTTCATACGTAAAACTTGTTGTAGAAAAGGCCACTTGACATTGTCATAAGCCGTTTCAAAGTCGATTTTGAATAATACCCCATCAAGCTTCTTTCTATGGAGTTCGTGAATCGTCTCATGTAAGACTACCACCCCTTCGAGAATATGCCGTCCAGGCATAAACACCGTCTGGGTGGGTTTGATAACTTTGTGAGCAATCACAGTTATGCGATTAGTGGCAACCTTAGTAAATATTTTAAAACTGACATTAAGTAAGCAGATGGGTCTATATTGTTGTATCTGCACTGTATTCTCTTTTTTTCGACAGTAAGGTGACAACACAAAAATTTATCTTAAACAAAGGCAAGTTAGCTATGTGCATCTGTGCAAACATAGCTATAAGATCCTGTTTAAGCACTGTCCAAAACGATTTATAGAACTCAGTTGGAAAGCCATCTGGCCCCGGTGGCTTATTATGTTCCATAGATGATATAGCATCATACACCTCCTGTTCACTGAAAGCGCTAGTTAAAATTTCATTTTCTTCATATGAGACATGTGGTATATCATCTATACTGTCCTCAAAGAGTTCAAAACTGTTGGGAGTCGGCTCCCCAAACAACTTCTTATAGTATTCAGAGAAGTATACTTTAAGATTATCATCGCCCACAATAGTGCCTTCCTCCTGTTCTAATTGAAAATTTCTCTTTTTCCTATGTTTGCCATTAGCAATCGGGTGGAAATACTTTGTATTATTTCCACCTTCCTGAATGTGTTTCACTTTAGCGCGTTGAGTCCACTTAGACTCTTCATCATGCCTAAGTTTTGTCAGTTGTTCATTAGCAGTCTTCAACTTCTTTCTCTCAATCTCATTCAACGCAGACGTTCCAGCCTTTATATCTAATTCATCAATGATAGATAAAAGTCTTTCCTTGTCTTTTTTGTAAATTCCGTTTTGATTTTTTGCCCAACCCCGAAGAAACCTACGAAGGTGCCTTATTTTTTGTTGCCATCTTTCAATGGGTGTGTTACCACTCGTTATGGATGCCCACTCATTGGACACTAATTAAAAAAAAACATCTTGTCTCAACCATGAGAGTTTGAAGGAAAATCTCGGATTATTCCCAACATGTGCTTGCACTCCTAAATCAATCAGAAGTGGTGTATGGTCTGACCCTGCCCATGTAAGGGCTCTCAACGAAACCAGAGGAAACTTTTGTTCCCACTCAACATTAGAAAGGATCCGATCAAGTTTTTCATAAGTGGACGTATCTCTATGATTTTCCCAGGTAAACTATCGCCCAGAGAGAACAATCTCTCTTAAGTTTAGACTCTCGACAATAGCATTAAACATGAAGGGCCAACGAGGATTGAAATTATCATTATTCTTATCCTCCCTCCTACGCAAAATATTGAAATCTCCCCCAACCAGTAGGGGAAGAGTTACGTTATCACAAACTCTAACCAACTCGGCCAGAAAGTCATGTTTCAAATGGTCTTGGGCCGCCCCATAAACCGGAACTAGAATCCATTGAAAACCATCCTGACGGCATTTCATATGAATTTTAATACAGAAATCCCCCGAGTCAACCTTATTAACTTGAAGTGTATCTGTGTTAATTCCCACAAGAATGCCACCAGAACGACCATGCGGAGGTAAGCAGAACCATGCAAAATCCCTCCCAGACGACAAGTGTTTGAGAAAGGGAACCGTGAAGTTTGGTCGCCCTATTTCCAATCCAGTTTCATTTCCCTAATAGTTTCCGAAACAAATAAATGTTTCGCAGTGTCGCGAAAACCTTCACTGTTCCATATCATCCCACGAATACCTTGCATCTTAGAATTTCTTTTGATTCTAACTCTAGTCCCTCTACGAACAGTCGTGGAGTTATAATTTTTTTTCTTACGCACACGCGTTTGGTTTGCCTCTTTGACTAGGTTCTCGGCAAGATCATCTAGTCCAGAGACTTCCTCCTCTACTAGATCATCACATAAGCTAGATCTTTTAGAAACCGCCAAACTTGCCTCCCCAAGGTTATTTATTTTTGTTGTGTTCGAGAATAGTTAAATTTCTTTGAAATTCATTATCTTTTAGTAATTGAGCTGCTGCACTTTCTTGTAAAGGTGAACCCCCAAAGATACTCCAATAGATTTAGCCTTTTCAATAATATCGATATTAGAAAAAGACAAGATGGAAAAAGCAGGATTAAGGTTGGTACCTTTAAAATCATCACGGCATTGCACCAAATCCGTAGCCCTTTCCAACTGCGTGCTGTCCGCATTGGGCTGAGTGCGAACTCGGTCACTTGACCAAAGATCGGTTGCAGCCGTCTTCGGAATGCCTCCGAAGGCAATAATTTCAGCCAGAGAAGGATTTTGTCTATTGAGAATGCCACCAGTGAAAACCGATTCCCTACTGCATTGCATTCTAGAAGAGGAAGGTATGAAAGGAGTACCCATACGCACATTTGGTGACACGGATTTAGAAAACTCCGGCTCCATAACCTTGCACTGATTAGAAACAGCATTAGTCACATTCTCAAACAGCATACCAACAGGTAACTGGACATCATCAGTTACCTTTGCATCAACCGAAACAATCGGCGAAACCAAAACAGTCTTGGTGGTATCATGTGTCATTTTACCCAGCCTAGCATCCTCAGAAACATCTCTTACAGTATTCGAGATTGACATCGATCTACCAACGGAGGGTCCCGCTAGGCCCCTCCCCATATCGTCTGCCACGGCAGAGAACGCCATGGTATCCAGAGTCACGGCAGCCTGCCACTCCTGCCGTAGACCCTCGGCAACGGTTTCCGCTACCGCGGTAGCCTGCCGCTACCCCACGGCAGACGCAAATTGTGCCGCGGCAGCAGCCGGCAGACCTTCGGCCGAAAACAACGACTCATCAATTGCCGAAGACCCTCTCTCCTCAGAGATAGATATGGGCAGACCCGTGTCTGCATCAGTGCAAGATGGCAAAATAGTAAAAGGTAGCACAAGTTCCTGTGAATTAACAGATGAAAAAATCCCTTGAGAATTAAAAACATGAATATTGCAAAACTTTCCAACTCTGAAAATAGCATCTTTTCTAGTTTTTACCTCTTTCATGGGAATCTGAAAGGATCCGACTTGCATGTCTGGGATAAGTGGCAGCTCTGCCATGTGTATACCTCCAGAATCGATATGACCCCCTCCTTCCTTCTGTGAACCATTAGTATCATTTTTATTATGATCCATCTTGGCATCCTCATCCATCTTACTAGTACTATCCTTCTTTCCTTTATCAACATCACCATCCCCTCCATTATTAGGTAGTATTGATCCCTGACCATCAGAGGCCGTAGAAGGCTTTTCCACCATAAAATTGAGTCTGTAAAAACCTCTCTTTATCTAGATATCCAGATAAGGTGGAATGAAGTCAGGATCAACATAGAAAGCCACAATACGAACAATCCCCTTTTGTCTAGTGAAGGGCATATCCACACTCTTGGTTTTACCTAACAGAGACCCAAGACCCCATAAGAAAAGGAAATCCCCTCTGACATCCTTGGGAACACCATCAATCTGAACAACCACCTCTGGCAGCAGGAACATTGGCTCATCAACCACACCCCACTCGTCAAACTTTAGATAAATTGGGGTATCGGGGATTTGATATTGCTTGAGGGACTTCATCCGTTGAACCTCATACTTAGTTGGGAACTTCACCTTAAAAACCATGGGTTGGAATTCAATTACTTTCCAAATGTAATTAGGTGACAGAACCAACCTCTTTAAAATTTCAATCACTTGTGGTATAGCCAATGAACCACCTTCCACAGTTACCTTTCCCACTCTTGAATTCTCAACTCTCGGTCGATAGGATTCAGTTGTAGGTAGCTCCAAAAATGTGAGTTTCTCGTTTCCCAACCCATGGACCACCACAGAATGTTTTGGAGCAAACAACAAAGGACAAGAAGTGGTCATGTGTTGCGGTGATTCACAATTATCACAAACGATAACCGTACAATCCTCATGAAAATAACCCGCCTAATTACATCTAAAGCAACACATCTTGTCATTTCTCTTTGGTTTTTTCGCAGGCCCATTGCCATCAACTTCCATATCCTCTCCTTTTTGCTTTTCTTTGGCAGCAACCTCTGCCGGCGCTGCAATACCCTTTGTAGCCGCCTGCGTGGGCATGGGAAGAGTCTGTCCCAGGGGCACAATCTGCTGAGTTTGTGCCGCCACCGAGGTAGTCTGTCCAGCACCGCCCGAAACCGCAGCATCAGCCTTTCCCGTGGATCCAGCTGCCGGTTGATTCACCTGGGGAAAGGCAATAGCACCGCTCTGTGCCGCCGCCGCCACGACATCAACCATTTGCTTGATGAGATTTTGATCGAGGGATCCCTGCGTAGTGTTAGCTGTCGCATGACCAGCGTTAGCACTAGAGAAATTTCGATGAATGTTCGAGCCAAAATTAGTCCGTCCTCCTCCCCTGCCGTTATTCCATGTCTGTCCACCGCCACAGGATGTCCTAAATTCATATCTTCGTCGCTTCTGATAACCAACGTCTCCGTTGCCGTTTGAGAACTCATGTGGAGGACCCGATCCGCCATGAGAGCCTCCCGCATCACCGCCATGATAGTTGCCATTATTTGAGAAGCCATTAGAGCCGCCCTCAAACCGCGAAGAGTCCCTATGACCTCCACCACTGCTCTCGCCATGGTAGAAATTTCCGTGACCTGTGCCAGCGTTGTGCTGGCTTTGATCATTGTTGAAGTAGCCGCGGCCGCCACCGGATCCAGTCCCCCTTCCCGGACCGCCACCACCGCCGCCACCATAACTCATCTCCGAACACCTCCTGATTAGGGTATCGATCGATGCAGAGAGAGTACGGTGTCCAATAGGTAAGGCAATACCGAAGTTAACATCGCCAGGTATCAGTACCTTTGATCACATGTTAGTAGTTGGACCGGGCTTGGGCATACAATGATGGATACGGGTCTGCACAGGCAATGGGCCAGCCGCACCCATCCACGTACACGAAGGGCCAAGGGAACGAAAATTCAAAAAAATGCGTGGATCTCGGATCAGCCGATCTCGCCGTGGATGACGAAGACGACGGCGAACTAGCCATCTGCCTCTATATTCTCCAGCCAACGATCGTCCATCCATCATCATCCGAACTCGAAATGCAATACACTGAAGGTTCCAACGGTGGTCTTCTCAGTGATCGCGAAGAACGAGTCGAGGCTTTGGCAGAAACACTTCTGCTCAGATCTGTCGATTGAGTACATACCTTTGTCGACGGCGAAACCCACAGCTCCAACGCCGCAAGCCTCTGTTGACGTCGCCGCTCAATGCGCTTGGCCGCCCTTGCAGACGACGCCGCACCCCCCAATCCTTCCTCCAAATCCAGCCACCGATCAATGTCTGCAGAAACCTCCAACGGGAGATCGTCTGCTTCATCCTCCTCGTCGGCGCCTAGAGCCCAGAACCTGCCTCCCATCGACGAGGATTCACCACTAGGACCACAGGGTCGATCCCCGACAGTCCCGGAGCCGCCACCGCGATCGCCCGCGATGTCTCCTGGGATCCTCGATCCTCCTACCGACCCTTCAAGCAGATTTTGGCACCATACCAGAGGTCATTTTCAGAGGAGTCAAAATGTTTTTTAGTTAATTTGCTTGTTGAGGCGAGGAAAATAATAAACTTGGAGTAGGGCGGTTTCTCTGGAAAACCATTACGAGAATGCATGGATACCAAGGTAAATGAGCTACGCCATGACTTTAACTATGACATAGTTTGTCAAAACGAGCTCATATTGCATACACGCGTTCACCTTGGAATTCCGCACAACGTTCCACATGGAGTTTTCGTCTTCACTGCACTTTCCAAATTTTAGGTATTGTGAAGCGGCTACCAAAATGACATTTTGGATCTATACCAAACCACCTTGAGAAATTATTAGACATACATGTTTGCCATATATCTCAATGTGAAAGCATTCTAGCGATTTTTCATATTTTCAAGACTATCCTACGGATTTAGTACAAAGCGGATGAAAACTGAACAACAGGTGCTACCTAGTTTGCTCCTGATATTTCGCAAAAGTAAATTTTAGGTTCACAAGTTGTTTATTTCGTCACAGGTATGATAACAGTTCGGCAAGACGCCATCCGATTTTTCAGAAAAAAATTGGGAATCCTAAAAGAGCTGGATATATTTTTTCGATAAAAGAAAATATTAATACCAAGTTGATACTAAATACATGAGGCCTTTGCAACAACATAATGTTAAGAGAAATTTTTGGCATGAAGGATGCACAACCAAAAAAAGAGGGAAAAATCCCGCTGAAGCGATTAGAGACTCACAACTGAAATTTCCGTCGGCTATTCAGAAGTTCATTACTGTAGACGTTTTTCACAGAGCTGCACGCCACCCACAACTGCTGGTATATTTCCCATTTAGGACTTGTTTACTTTTCTCGTATTTTCTAGTGTATTTACGGGGAATGGAATGGATTATTTCAATCCCCGTAGTCCGTTTACTATTCCGGGTTTGGCCGGGATATCCCCGCAAATCCTTCTTATTTTTGTCTACATTGAAAATTCTCCTACATGGTAGAGTATTTTCGAGAAAGAGTATTTGCGGGGATCGAAGAGTACTGGATGAACACCAAATTCTCGCATATCTTCAAAACTCTAGTGAATAAAAATACGAGAGAAATAAACAAGGCCTTAGACTCTAGCACGGGAATGGAGGTCCATAATGGGCACCGGAATGGACGTCGACGATGGAGAGGCGAGAGGGTGGCCGCATTGTCATGCTTTGGCTGTCATGTTGCTTCCCGGAAATGGGGCTAGGCCGGCTGGGCCAGAGCTCCTGTTGCCACCACTGGCTGGACCTCACCCTCTTCTCCATTTTGGTTCTTGGTGGAAACCGTGAAAGCTGAAAGGTGGCATGAATGAAGTCTCCTCCTTTTCTTCCTTTCAAAGAGAATCTCCTATTTTTCGTTTAGTTGTTATTTATGAACCTGTGACGAGAGCTCATCACATGGCTAATTTATTCTGCACTCTAATCTGTGCAGGTGATCTCCGACCATAGAGGACATGACGACGGTGCGTGATATATATATTCTCAAAGCTTTCGGTGACTCAACCGAGTTGTGCACCAATCTAGCTAAATCAGAAGCTTTTCCCAAGTCCCCATATTCTATATTTTGTATGATCATTGTTGTCTCCGTGTTTTTGCCACAAATTACAGTCATTTTTATTTTATGTCCCTTCAGATATCACCAAATCGCTTATGCATATATGTAGGTAGATTTGTTGTCTTCCAGAACAATTATTCCTACATATCTGGTTGTCTACCAAAAGCTTGTGGGGTATGGTGCCAATGGGTTGCAGCTGTTAGTTGCTCATTCTGCTTCCAAGAGGGAGGGGAGAAACTTGTAGTACAAGGAATTGGGACGGTGAGTGTGTTAGAACTGGAGATCAACAATGAGCAAACCCGCTGTAAAGGTCTCTCGATCTATTTCCAATTTGAACACAGATCCGGATACAAGGGAATTCAATCCAGGAAGGGGATGAGGAAATAGAAGCAAGGGAAGAGAGACCAGATTCGGTTCGCCGTGATCCAACTTGGATACCACGCAATCGTTACAGGGGAAAGGATAAGTAGACGGTCACTTGGACCAGGTCGGACCAATGACGCGCGGGTTGGGCCGTATCGCGCGGATGGGCCGGCCTGCTTCACTTGTAGCATCCTCAGGATCCGCGCCCTCGCCGCCTTGGTCATCAGGATCAGTAGCATTCCTCCTTGTCGGCGCCCTTGTAGTGGGAGGTGTTAAGGTAATAGATCTCTTGTATTACCAGAGGGCCAAAGGCCAGAATATATAATACATGTACAGGTGCAAATATACAGAAAGCCCCTAACATATGGGGAAACTACAATACACAAATATACTCTAACACTCCCCCCCCCCTCAAACTCATGGTGGATCCACAACACTGAGTTTGGAGAGTAAGAAATCATGCTGAGCGCGGGTTTGTGCCTTTGTAAAGAAGTCTGCCAACTGCAAGTCTGAAGGCACATAATGGAGCGCAACAACCTGATCCTGCACCTGAGCACGTGTATAAAAAGCATCAACACCAATATGCTTGGTCAGCTCATGCTTGACCGGATCACGTGCAATACTGATAGCACCTGTACTGTCTGACAAAAGTGGAGTGGGTGTCGTAACAGAGACCCCAAAATCTGCAACTAACCACCGTAACCAGGTCACCTCAGCAGTCACCGAAGCCATAGCCTGCAACTCAGCCTCAACACTCGAACGGGAGACCGCTACCTGTTTCTTCGTCTTCCAAGCAACAATCGAACCACCAAGAAACACACATTAAGCAGAAAGTGAACGACGATCCGTAGGATCATTCACCCACGTAGCATCCGAGTAGCACTGCAGCTGGAGAGAGCTAGAACGAGGAAAGAAAAGACGACGAGTAATCGTGCCACGAAGATAACGAAGGACACGGAGGAGATGACCGTAGTGAACAGTGGTAGGAGCTGAGACAAACTGACTCAGAATATGAACAGGATAAGAGATATCAGGACGGGTGACAGCAAGATAAACAAGACTCCCAACGAGATGGCGATAACGAGTGGGATCAGGAAGAGGACCACCATCTGTCGGACGAAGCTTAACATGAAGCTCCATAGGAGTCTCAACGGTGCGCTCATCCGCAAGAGCAGCCCGAGCAAGAAGATCCTGAATATACTTTTCCTGAGAGATAGAAAACCCATCAGAAGTGGAGGAAACCTCAATCCCAAGAAAGTAGCGAAGAGGACCAAGATCAGTCATAAGAAACTGATCACGAAGACGAGCCTTGACAAAGGCAATATACTCAGGATCATCACCAGTAATGATCATATCATCAACATAGAGAAGGAGAAGAGTGCGTCCTCGAGGTGAAGTGTGAACAAAAAGCGCTGGATCATGAGAACTAGGAGAGAAACCAGCAGCAGTCACCACAGAGGCAAAGCGCTCAAACCAGGCACGAGGGGCCTGTTTCAGGCCATAAAGGGAACGTCGAAGACGACAAACCATCCCATCGGGAACAGAATACCCAGGAGGAGGCTGCATGTAAACCTCCTCACTCAACTTGCCATTAAGAAAAGCATTCTGAACATCAAGCTGGGACACAGACCGGCGTCGGACAGAAGCAACAGCAAGAAGAGTACGCACAGTGGTCATATGGGCCACAGGAGCAAAGGTCTCATCATAGTCACGACCATGTTCCTGCTGAAAACCACGAGCCACAAGACGCGCTTTATAGCGCTCAAGAGATCCATCAGAGCGGGTCTTAATTTTATAGACCCACTTACACGTGATAGGACGAACACCGTAAGGAGGAGAGACAAGATCCCAGGTGCCAGTGCGCTCAAGCGCAGCGATCTCCTCAGCCATGGCAAGCTGCCATTCAGGATGACACGCGGCATCCCGATAAGAAGTCGGCTCGGAGACTACAGAGAGACCATACTGACTAGGGGAGTAACGGTCTGGAGCACGACGCTGACGAACAGGCCGTGAGGAAGAAAGCTCATCCGCAGAAGATGACTCATCAGAAGAGGAGGAAGAAGGAGTCGCGGAGGAAGGATCCAAAGCCGGAGACCGAGGAGAACTAGGGGAACTAGACGGAGGAGAGGAGGTCGCCGAAGAAGAAGGAGGCGCAGCAGAAGGAGGTGGAGTAGGTGGAATAGAAGGGACAACGGAAGGTGTATCAGGAAAAAGAAGAAAAGAGAGATCATCCGTTGGGTAAGTACCAGAGGTGGGGCAAGGATAGAAAGGACACGTCTCATCGAACGTGACATCACGAGAGATGCGCATACGACGACCAACGGGGTCCCAACAGCGATAGCCCTTATGCTCATCACTATAGCCAAGAAAAACACACTCAACAGACTGAGCGGTTAGTTTGGTGCGTTCACGAGGAGGGAGAAGGACATAGCAAAAACAACCAAATAAACGAAGAGTCGAGTAGTCTGGACAGGAGCCAGAGAGACGCTCGAGAGGAATGCCACCCTGAAGAGGAGCTGAAGGCTGGATATTAACGAGGTGAGTCGACGTAGAGACAGCCTCAGCCCAGAAATGCGGCGGAAGAGAGGAAGCAATCATCATAGCGCGGGTAGTCTCAAGAATATGACGATGCTTACGCTCGGCGACACCATTTTGAGCATGGGCGCCGGGACACGAGAACTGAGCAAGGGTGCCCTGCTCAGCAAGGATGTCACGCAGGTGCTGGGAGATATACTCTCCTGCAGAATCAGCACGAAACACACGAATAGGCGTGGAATACTGAGTATGAACCATGGCCACAAAACGTTGATAAATAGCAAGCACCTCGCTACGAGAGCGCATAAAAAAACTAGGTGTACCGTGAAAAATCATCAACAAACAAAATATTGTATCGGTGGCCCCCTTTTGAAGCAAAGGGAGCAGGACCACACACATCTGAATGAACTAAATCAAAAGGTCGCTGAGATACAGACACACTAGTAGGATAGGGAAGCTGAATCTGTTTACCTAACCTACAACCCTGACACGAATGTAACGACGACACATCTTCTGAGACACACCCCAGAAGATCAAGACGAACTAAGGATGATAAACGGGAGCCACAAAGATGACCCAGCCGATGATGCCACAGCTAAAATGAGCCAGTGACAGAAGCAGCAACCGCAGGAGAAGTGGCAGAAGAAGTGTCAGCGGAAGGAACGCGAAGCCAGTCTAACTCCCAGAGCCCCGGAGACTCAATGCTGCGAGGGCCAGCTCCAACCAGAGCTTGTGTGCGACGGTCCTGAACAGCACAAGAATCAGCATTAAGAATGACACGACAACCAGAATCAGTGAGCTGACTAGCAGAGAAAAGGTTCATCTTAAGGCTGGGAACATGAGAAACATCAGGAACAGAGAAGGAGGAAGTAGAGAGGGTGCCTCGACTGGAAACAGGAAGAGAGATACCATCAGCCGTAATAACACGGATAGGAGAAATAAGAGAGCGAAGAGCAGAAAGAATAGAAGACGCAGAAGTCATATGAAAAGAAGCTCCAGAATCCAGATACCACGGGGATGACGTACCTGACTGTGTAGAAGATGATGGTCGCGCGGTGCCAGAAGAACTAGGCACAGAACCAGCAGTACCCGACGAGGAGGAGCCTGTAGCAGCGAGCAGACTACGAAGACCACGAATAATATCCTGATCAGACAGAGCACCAACAGGAGGTCCAGAAGCACCAGTAGGAGGTCTAGAGGCAACAGCAGAAGATCCTGAATACCAGACTGGCGACGAGCAAAATACTGCTGACGTAAGCATGGATCCCTCGTCCAGCAACCAGAGATATCGTGGCCAGGCTTGCCATAGTGGGCACAGGGAGGACGAGAACTACGAGGCTGCTGAGAGTGACTCTGACCCTGGGCCGGTGAAGCAGAGAGTAACGGCGGCGCGAGAGACCGCGACGAAGCCAG
Organism: Avena sativa; assembly: GCA_916181665.1. Classification (NCBI taxonomy): domain Eukaryota; kingdom Viridiplantae; phylum Streptophyta; class Magnoliopsida; order Poales; family Poaceae; genus Avena; species Avena sativa. Next base: position 446,671,085 of record OV702295.1, on the reverse strand, counting down.
CGACACGGGGGGACCACGAGCAGCAAGAATAGAAGGAACCTCAAGAAGACCAGCACCACGAAGACGTGTCTCCTTAGCACGAAGCTCAGCCAGTACCTCAGAGAGCGGAACACGACCACGGGCAAGCAGCTGGGCATGGCGTGGCTCAAACTCCTTGCGGAGCCGTGACAAGAACTCAAAGACGCGCTGAAACTCTAGATCCGCGCGCATAATCAGACAACAGGGACAGGTGTTACACACCGTTGTACGAAGAGAGTCAAGCTGACGCCAAATAGCAGCACTCTGAGTATAGAAATCATCAATAGTAGAATCACCCTGCTTAAGCTCATGCTCCTGATGAACCACAGACAGATAAAGAGCATCTCCAGATGGCTGATAGCGCTGACGAAGAAAAGCCCACTGAGCAGCAGCAGTGGGAAGGCCCATGAACTCAGCAGCATACTGAGGCAGAACACTGAAAGTGAGAACAGCAGCAGCAGCACGAGCATCCTCATCAATCCACTGAGTGTAGTCAGCCAGATCCAGTCGGTAGGTCGCAGTAGCAGTAGAATGCGCCTGGACACGATGCTCATAATCAGCTCGAGCAGAATCATCAGCACTCTGGACTGCATCCTTGACTGCCTAAGTAGCATCGGAGGCAAGGACAACGGGCGTTGGTGCAAGAGGCACAGGAGGCACAACGGGGCGCTATGGACAGGAGACCTCACCGGAAAGCACACCCCAAAGGCGAAGACCGCGCATATGGACGCGCATGAAGGCAGCGAAATCAGGATAATTCGCACCATCAAAAATCACCGGGCAGCGAGGAATCGCAACATAGCCCGACGAGGAAGACATTTTCTTTCCAAACCGACCTAGATCGGATCTGGCGACGGCTAGAGGGGGGCGGCCGAGGGGCCAGCGGCGGGCGGGGCGGCGACCGGGGGAGGACCGACGGCCAGCGACAAGGGAGAGGAGGCGGCGGCGACGGGGCGGGTCGGCGACGGCGACGGCCGGCGGCGGCGGAGGGGCCGGTGGTGGGCGCGGAAGAGGAGGCGGCGGCTGGGGGCGGGCCGGTGGCAGTCGCGAAAGAGGAGGCAGCGGCCGGGGGGCGGTGTGGCGGCAGCAGCGGACCGGCGGCCGGCGGCGGCGGGGTCGGCGGCGAGGTGCTGGGGCGGGCGGCAGCGGCGGCGGCGAAAAAAAGCCTTACGGCTCTGATACCATGTTAGGGTAATAGATCTCTTGTATTACCAGAGGGCCAAAGGCCAGAATATATTGTACATGTACATGTGCAAATATACAGAAAGCCCCCTAACATATGGGGAAACTACAATACACAAATATACTCTAATAGGAGGGACCCTGACACCCCACCCTCCTTGAGAAGCAGCTTGTCCCCAAGCTGGAGCAGCTGGGAAACGACTACGAAGAGCTTCCCGGTCCTCCCAAGTCGCTGAAGCATCATCGCCCGATGACCAACGCACCAAGACTTGCTCCACCACCCGATTGGATTTCTTGTGCCAACGTTGATCCAGTACCTTGTCGGGGAAAGCCAACACATGGGAATCATCTGGAAGTACCACTGAAGCAGACTTACCAGCAGAGAGAGCCTGACGCAACAAGGACACATGAAAAACTGGATGAACTGTTGAGCCCGACGAAAGCTGCATCTCATAAGCAGTATCACTGACTTTCTTGATCACAGGAAACGGCCCATAATATTTGAACAGGAGCTTGTGGTTTGCACGTGGCGCCACTGAAGACTGGATGTACTGCTGTAACTTGAGGAATACCATATCACCAACTTTGAACACGCGGAAAGTTCTGTTTTTATCCGCGTATTTCTTCATCAACTATTGAGCACGCAACAATTGCTGACGAAGAAGATCATGAACCACTCTTCTCTCTGCTAGCCAATTGTCCACACTTGGAATAGCAGCAGCTCCCGGAGGATCCAAGCCCCAATGTCGTGGTCCATGCCCATAAAGAACCACAAAAGGAGAGTTTTGCAAAGTGGAATGATGACTTGTGTTGTACTAGTACTCCGCAAGTGATATCCACTGACTCCATTTCTTCGGACATGAATGCACAAAACATCTCAGATACGTTTCCACACACTGATTCACACGTTCCGTTTGACCGTCAGTAGCCGGGTGGTATGGAGTGCTCATCTTGAGCTCCATGTCCACTGTCTTGAAGAGCTCTTGCCAGAACTTGCTAGTAAATACAGGGTCTCTGTCAGACACAATCGTTTTGGGCAGACTATGTAATTTGAATATATTATCCATAAACAGCTGAGCAACTTTGGCAGCAATGTAAGGATGAGCAAGAGGAATAAAATACGCATATTTGGAGAATCTGTCAACTACCACCATTAGACAATTGTATCTGCCTGATTGTGGAAGGCCTTCCACAAAATCCATAGCAATATCATCCCAGGGCTTAAATGGCACCGACAATGATTCCAATTTGCCAGGGTATTTCACCCTCTCAGGTTTTGCTTGTTGACAAATCTGACAAGATTGAACCCATATTTTTACATGCTTCTTCATGCCTGACCAATAGAATAGATTAGCCAACCTCTTGTAAGTTACAGGAGCTCCAGATTGCCCACCCAAAGCACTACTATGGAAAACCAGAAAAACTTTGTGCTGCATTTCAGGACTGTGTCCCAACCAAATTTTACCATTAAATTTGATCAACCCTTGTTCCACAGAAAAAGGTGATGGAGCTGTCTCTCTGATTGTTGTAGAAGCCAGAATGTTCTCAGCCAAAACATTGCCAGCATATGCAGATCTAACTTCTTCAAGCCATATAGGTTGGCATTCAGAGATAGCAGCTATAGTTAACACATCGACTATGTGCACCTTTCTGGATAAGGCATCAGCTGCTGAATTGTTTTTGCCTTCTAATAAATGATTCTGCACCTAAGCCCAAGTAACCGGGCAAAGGCTTTCTTTTGCCAAGGTGTGCTAAGCCTCTGCTCCTCTAAATGAGTTAAACGTTTCTGATCAGTTTTGATGACAAACTCATCATGTTGCAGATATGCCCTCCAATGTTCCACTGCCATAAGAATAGCTATGTATTCTTTCAGATAAGTAGAAAGGACACTGTTGCGTGGGCCCAGAGGTTTACTGAGTAATGCAATTGGATGACCTTGTTGCTGCAAAACTGCCCCAATACCATGATCACTAGCGTCTGTCTCAATGACAAAAGTCTGCTGGAAATCAGGAATGGCCAAAACTGGCGCAGTTACTAGTGCATTCTTCAGTAACAGAAAAGCCTTGTTGACCTCAGATGTCCAAGAGAAAACCGTATGTTTCTTCAGTAGCTGAGTGAGTGGACGAGCTATTTCTCTAAAGTGTTTAACAAACTTCCGATAATAACCAGCTATGCCCAAAAACCCACGGAGCTCTTTCACATTACTGGGAGTTTTCTAGTTGACAATTTCAGCAACCTTAGATGGATCTGTAGCCACTCCTGCACCGCTGATAACATGACCAAGATACGCAATACTGATCTGGGCAAAGGAACACTTAGACGCTTTCACCTGCCAGTGATCTTGGCGCAAAAGACCCAACACCATAGATAAATGATGAACATGGTTAGTGAGTGTTTTGCTATAAACCAAAATATCATCAAAGAACACCAAAGCACATTTGCGAAGAACAGAATGCAATGTGGCATTCATTGCGCCTTGAAAAGTTGCTGGTGCACCAGATAAACCAAATGACATGACCATGTACTCATACTGTCCAGAGTGAGTGAAAAAGGTTGTTTTATGTTCTTCACCAGGTGCTAGACGAATTTGATGATACCCAGCCCTCAAATCCAATTTAGAAAACCATTGAGCCCCAGTCAACTCATCAATGAGTTCATCTATGATTGGAAGAGGAAATTTTCTGGGTACTGTAAGAGCATTCAGACGCCTGTAATCAATGCACATTCGCCAAGTTAAATCTTTCTTCTGAACTAAAATAGCAGGAGAGGCAAAAGCACTTGTACTGTGCTGAATTACTCCACTTTTCAATAACTCTGCTACTTTTCGTTCAATCTCATCTTTAACTGCAGGAGAATGCCTGTAAGGTCGAACCTGAATAGGCTGAGCTCCATCAACAAGTGGAATAAAATGATCACAATTCCTGCGAGGTGGCAAACCTTCAGGTTCAGCAAAAACATTAGAATATTCTTGCAAAATTTCTTGGATTTCAGTTGGCAATGTTTCCTCAGAAGAAACAGCAGCATCACCAGCTTTCTGAATTAGCAGAATTTGTTCAATGTCACCATGTTTATGTAAGCCATAAAGTTGTTCCATAGAAATGGCATGACAAATGACTGAACTAGGGCCAACACCCTGCAGATACACATCAAAACCATCATCCGAAATTTTGAGCCGTTTAGTGGGCCAATCAATATGCATGGGGCTGTGTTGGTAGAGCCAGTCTTGCCCAAGAATGACATCAAACGCTTCCAACTGTAACAACTTAAAATCAGTACAGAATTCATGCCCTTGCGAAACCCAACAGCATTGTTTAACTTCTTTAGTGCAAGATAATCCCTGTCATCAGCCACCTTAACCCTGATAGGATTTGCCACAGGAGTAATTCCAGAAAGAACAAACCACAAACTTTTATTGATAAAAGATGCTGTGCCGCCTGAGTCCACCAACAGACGCACGGGATGACTCTGCACAAATCCTTGCAAGAACAGAACAGAAGGTACACCTTCTTTGCTTGGTAACTGATCAGCAAGAGCTTGCAGAGAAATAACACACAGATTCTCTTGGACTTGATCTCCTACGCCTGGATCTGTAAACATGCCCAAAGCATCAGCACCCATGAATTCCAATAGCTCTTCCACAATGTGCAACTGTATGGTGGCAGGACAAGTGTGCTCCCGGCCCCATTTCTCCCCACATTTGAAGCAAAGACCACGTGCAGGGTGGTAATCGCGTAGCGTGGCCAATTTGAAAGTGTGATCCATGTTGACAAGAGAGTTCTCCTGTCCTCGACGATCACCCACTGTATTTATCACATCAGCAAGAGCAGCTCGTGGCACAGGATTGGGTCTGATAGCTGGGCGACCTCTGACTGGCTGCTCATAAGGCCTGTAATGTTGAGGCCTGACAGATTCTGCTACTTCTTCTTGCAGTAACGCCAGAGCACAAGCAGCATCAATATCAGGAGGTCGCTGAACCATGACCACTGCTCGAATATCTTCCCTCAAGCCCTCAATGAAGCGTGTCAAAAAATATAGAGGATGAATAGCATCAGAATATGCTAAGAGATTGTTCATCAACGTTTCAAAATGTTCAATATATGCAGCTACTGTGTCTGTTTGTTTAAGTGTGTAAAACTGTCTAATAAGGAGCTGGTGTCTGTCTCGACCAAATCGAGTACAGAGCAAGGTACAAAAACTAGACCAGTCTAATGAAGCCAACTTCTTATGAACAGAATGTAACCAGATTTTAGGCGAGCCTACAAAATTGAGCGTAGCCATAGCAACCCAATAAGATTCATGTATGGAAAACATAGCGAAATACTGCTCTGCCAAAGTCTGCCACATCTGAGGATTGTCCCCGCCAAACAAGGAAAACTGCAACGATGGATTTGAGTGACCCATTTGTGCGAGCAGTTGGCCAACAGAATTATCCACTTCAGACACATGTGAACGAGAACTCATAGGAGATTGAAGATTGATCATACCCATGCCCGGGGAGAAAGCTGGGGCCGCTTGGGCCCCAAGCGCACCCCCCCCCCCCCCCCCCCGTGAAGCGTGGACTCGCTATGGCCTTGCCCGAGATCCAACAACGCCGGCCGTTGGCCCATGAGCAGCGGCGCTCCCGCACCATGCGTGTCGGTGAGGTGAGCCGCAGCAGTATCTCCTTCCACCGACACCGTCCCCGTACCGATGGATTGCTTGATCGCGGCTTGCTGTTGAAGCGCCATGACCGCAGACTGGATGTTGTCCACTCGCGCTTCCAGACGAGGACGCCACGAGTTGAAGTCGTTGGAGAGCGCCTCCATGGACCTCTCCACGGACTCCGATCTAGCGGAGAGCTCCGTCGTGACCTTGACCGCCGATGCATCAATCAAGCCCGTGAGGTACTTGAGGAGCTCCTTCGCGCTGTCATCCATGGCCGACTCCTTGTTCAAGCGGACAAGCTTTTGGTGGCGGGTTTCGATGATCGAAGCCAGAATGTGGAAGAAAAAATTCGGCGGAAAATGGTGATGCTAGAAGGGTGGAAGGATGGCTCTGATACCATGTGTAAAGGTCTCTCGATCTATTTACAATTCGAACACAGATCCGGATACAAGGGAATTCAATCCAGGAAGGGGATGAGGAAATAGAAGCAAGGGAAGAGAGACCAGATTCGGTTCGTCGTGATCCAACTTGGATACCACGCAATCGTTACAGGGGAAAGGATAAGTAGACGGTCACTTGGACCAGGTGACGCGCGGGTTGGGCCGTATCGCGCGGATGAGCCGGCCTGCTTCACTTGTAGCATCCTCAGGATCCGCGCCCTCGCCGCCTTGGTCATCAGGATCAGTAGCGTTCCTCCTTGTCGGCGCCCTTGTAGTGGGAGGGACCCTGACACCCGCAAAAAAAAGAGCAATTGACTGAAGTCTTTAAAGCACAATTTGCTTGTTGAGGCGACGAAAAATAATGAACTTGGAGTAGGGCGGTTTCTCTTGAAAGAGAAACCCCTTACGAGAATGCAAATGAGCTATGCCATGACTTTAACCATGACATGGTTTGTCGAAACGTGCTCATATTGCGTACACGCGTTCACCTTGGAGTTCCCCACGACGTTGCCACATGGAGTTTTGGTCTTCACTGCACACAAAATGCACTTTCCATTTTTTAGGTATTGTGAAGCGGCTACCAAAATGATATTTTGGATCTATACCAAACCAGGCCTTGAGAAATTATTAGACATAATTTTATACATGTTCGCCATGTATCTCAATGTGAAAGCTTCCTAGCGATTTTTCATATTTTCAAGACTATACTCGAATTTAGTACGAAGCAGGTGAAAACTGAACAACAGGTGCAGCATAGTTTGCTCCTGATATTTCACAAAAATAAATTTTAGGTTCACAAGGTGTTATTTCATCACACGTATGATAACAGTTCCGCAAGACGCCATTCAATTTTTCAAACAAAAATCTGGAAATCCCTTAGGGAGCCCGACCCTACTTGGATATATCTATGGACCACACAGTTAGAACTGGATATATTTTTCGATAAAAGAAAATATTAATACCGAGTTGATACTAAATACATGAGACCTTTGCAACAACATAATGTTAAGAGAAATTTTTGGCATGAAGGATGCACAACCAAAAAAAGAGGTGAAAAAATCCCGCCGAAGCGATTAGAGATTCACAAGAGCAAGAACAACAGTGTTGCAAAACTCCGATCCTCCTGCTCATAGACGTCACATGCATGGCTTTGATGTGGACATCTCCACTAAAAGAACCGATATGGGCGACTAGATGGGGTAAATAAGTGCTACCAACATTTATTTCTTTTTTAACTTAAGGCTAAACACACATGTAAATTCTCTAGCTAACTGAATTTAGCTAGATGACAAGCACATAAACGAACAAGTTAATCAACAATACAAGGGTGCGGATAAAAGTTACCGCAAGATGGACATGAGGATGTAATCCCGGAGTTCCTTCCTGGTAAAGGAAAGTTCGTCTCCGTTTGAGAGGTGTTGGGCTACAAAAAGTCCCCCGAGCACCAGTAAGCCTCACCTTCTTCACCCAAGGAGGCACCACAAAGGTGGGTACTCAATGGCAACCGAAACTTCGCAAAAATCTTAGGGAACACTCCACAACTCAATTGTAGGCTCCTAAAATGACCACAAAGCTCTTACAGCACCAAGAGCAAGCTTTGGGGGCGACTTATTCAGGTTAGGGTTCCATGAATCTAAGAGTAACAAGTTCCTTAATGGGAAGTGAGGGGAATTCAATTCCCCATGGTGAGTGAGTACATTTGGGAATCAAGTTTTATTGGCTAGGAAAGGAGATCTATGAGCTTGGAGCTTTGCAACAATAGGGAAAATTGAGTGGAAGCTACAACCAACCCCTGAGGAAGAAGCTTGTCGTATATAGGTGCCTATAGCCGTTGGTGCTAACTAACCCGGAGTCTCCGGCCATGCTGAAGTCTTTGGGCAAGCAAAGCCGGAGTCTCTAGTGGGGGTAGAGTCTCCGAGCTGTGACTCCGAGTGAACTTCCAGGAGCTCCTGGACTCTAGGTTAGAGTCTGAGCCATAGTCCTCAACCCGAGTCTCTGGGTACGCAAGCCGGACCTCCGGACTTAGGACATCAACAACAGGATTTTGAGGATCTGTTCCTCCATGTCACTCTAGGTAGGATGGTGGGTGCATTTGGGTATGTGTAAGTGATTTAAATTCCCACGAACCTTCCACAAAGCCACCCCTCTGGATAGTCCCGGTTTCCTATAAAACTAGCAGACAAGCTGAGAAAACCTTAATCATTTTTGATCTTTTCGCTTTTGAGGGCTCGATCACCGTCATGTGGTTTTCACCTTAAGACCTAAAACATACTTATTGCATGGTTAGAGTCACCCGTGTTGTCACCAAATACCCAAAACCCATTTCAGGAAGAAAATGCCCTTTCAGCCACACATAATTAGCTCACAACCACACATAATAGTCGCCAATTCTCGACTCTACTTGAGCACGCGAGTCACAGAGCAAAGGCTTTGCCATGCCTGTTTAGTGTTTTTTCATAGTTTTTGTCGCACGGCAAAGACCCAGTTTCCTGTTTCCTGTAGTGATCCAAAGGTGGCTCATGATGGCCATTTGTATCGGATATCACATCCGCTTGGATATATCCATTCTCATTCAAGTAATTTGTATTCGACGAACAAAAGAAACACCCCTACTTCTAAGATGTCGGACAACCGTAACAATGTGCATGGTTAAATACAATGGTACTGTGTGAAATTCCATTTGTGAAAACCAGAATTGCATCCCCAAGCAAACCCTCACGTTACGTGTGTATTTGAGGGAAAAAAGAATGAGATGAGTAGGTAAGTGAGCAATTTGTTGGATGAGAGGCAGCTATGTATATAGTCCATGAGTCTGAAAAATGACAGGAATAAAGATCGGGAAAGAAATGGCGAGAAATAAAGGACAGAAAGCTGAAAAATAACAATATACATGTTTGCCAAGAGTACATGTCAAATACACTCGGAAAAGCATGTTTGCCGAGTGTGCTTAACCAATACATTAGGCAAAGGTTCCAAAATAACTTTTTGGGCGGAAAAAGGACAGTATATTTGCTAAGCCTATATATCAAAAACACTCGCAACGTTTTAGCCAGAAAGGTAGCAATCGTTTACCTAGTGTCTGTCACGGTGCCGCTAAGCCCGAGACGGTCATATTTTCCTGAGCATAGTATTATCTTGGTTTATCGGGTCATTTTTATTTGCCAAGTGTATTATTTATGGACATGGCTAGAGAGCCTCCTGGGGCTGGTTAGTCTAACAGAGCTCTCACCGTGAAAATAGAAAGTCCAATGCACCGTGACTATGTGTGCATTTAATATCATGCGAGAAAATAGAAAGTTGTACTGTTTGCCGATAAAATTATTTAAAGTACAACTTAGCTTATATGTGGAACCATTAATACTATCGGCAAAATACAACTTACATATCTGCCACAAGGTACAAGTCCAACGGAAATCAACATGGATGTGGCCGCTGCCATGATCATGACACAAGGCGCAATGCGATATGCAAAAAAAAAAAACTAACGGGATGTCGCTTTCAGACCGGCGATGCCCAGATGGAGAGGTGCCAAAGCAACAATTTACTTAACCCCAGTGGGTATGCAAGTGTGTTTGTTCCATATACGATTATGTTAGACAATGGGTATAATTTAACCCTATTGGGTATACAACTTAGGAAAAAATAGTGGGTATAGTGGGTATAGACATTAACAATAGTGTGTGTGTGCAACTTAGTGTCAGTATGTATACAACTTAACATCGGTGGCTATATAACTTATCATCGATAGGTATACAGCTTGCCACTCCGGTGTCGTGCTCGTGGTATACAACTTAGCATTAGAGATATACAACTTAGCACTAGGGATATGCAACTTAGCACATATGAGGTATGCAACTTAGCACTAGGGGTATACAGCTTAACAATGGTATGCAACTTAGCACGTACTCATGACTTAGAGAGTGTGTGAGACTCATGACTTAGAGAGTGCTGTGTGAGAAAACAAATTATTGTGTGCCAAAAAGCCACTTAGCTTATATGACGAACAAATTATTCCGTTGACAAAAGCAACTTAACTCATCGCTTCCTCTGCCATCTATAGGAACCAAATTTATTCGTCTCAGCCTTGCTCGGGCGCACCGCTATTGGAGGTTCTGGTCACGTGTGCCGGCGGCAAGCAAACGCTACAAGCACGCAGGCCACGCCTCGCCCACACTTCGCACCACAGGTACGTCAGCGCTGGTCATGCCATCAACGGCACCCTCTGCTAGATTGGAGCACCAAATCTGGTAGACCTCGTCCAGCGCATCGAGCACCACATCTGCTCCTCCTCCTCCCAGCGCCGGCGGTGGAGAGCGGGTCCAGGCGTCGTGCTCGCACTCCTCGACAGGCAACAGCAAGCGGCTAACACGGGGCGCCAGAGCTCGTGCTCCTGCAGGTGACCGAGCTAGGAATGCCAGAGTTCGTACTCTTGGACGAGGGCGAGTAGAAGCTGGTGGACGAGCTCGGGGTACCGGAGCTCGCGATCCTAGACGAGGAGGAGCAGCCGTAGACCGGTGAGCTCGGAGTCTGCTAGATCTACGTACTCGGGGCGAGCATCTATGCGTCGGCGGTTGGAGTCGTGCGGGGCGGCGGTGATTCAGTTGTGTAGGATGTAGTGTAGCCCGGAGTGCCCTTCCATGGCGGCTCTAGTGACGAGCGCGGTGGCTGGATCCAGGAAGTTGTCCCGCGAGGCAGTGGGTGAGGAGGAGAAGAGGACGCACGATGCCAGACTGGCCCACGTGTGGGACTGTCGGGACGGGACGCACGACCCGCCTGTGATTGACTCGATCTGAGTTGATCCGACGGCTAGCAAGCAAGGGTTCGGAAGCGCAAACGGGCCTCCGAGCAATCAAATCTTTTATCCTCCACGGTTCCCCGGAACAAAATAGAGTAATAGACTCAGCAAACAGCTCCGTACTCAGGCAGAAATATGTATGGATTTTCCGGCAGTGTAAATTACAGAGATAGAGGCGTAAAATTCTACGAGCTGCTAGGCTCAGGACAATCCTAGTTAAGCAAGCTAGCAGGACTGTTAATTTATAGAGTTCACAAAGGTAGCAATCCAAACATCATACTGCACACAAGATGACAAGACCCCTGTCTTAAGCTAGCAATCCAAGCTTTACGAGGAGTACTACCGTGGTACTAGAAGAAGCTAGCAGCTGCAGCTGACTCCACCTCAATCCGTTGTCGCCGTCGATCGATGTCGAACTGCCGCTAGTGTGATCGCCGGTCGGTAGGCACGCTAAAACGAGTGGTAGTTGTGCCACAAGACCACGTACACCACGGGCTGCGCCACCATCATCACCACTTGCACCGTCCACTGCACCGCGATCGCCGCCGTCACCGAGGCCAGCCGTGGGGACAGGCAGGAGCAGGACGCCGTCAGCACGGCCACGGGAACGACGATGATGGTGTCGAGCAGAGCGAGGACCGCGTAGGTCTTGGTGGCGAAGACGAGCGCCAGCCTCCTGCGCATGGCGCCAAAGCCGATACCGCTGGCATCCTTGCGGACGGGCACCGCGCAGACCAGGTGGAAGACCATGGCGTTGAACACCGTCACGGCCAGGCATACGGCGCCGGGACCCAGCACCTAGCGCTCGCCCAGAATATCGAGCAGGCGGAAGGCCAGCGGGATCACGGCCACGTAACTTCCGGAAGTGACGACCGCACTGAAGAAGAAGCAGGTGGCGGGGAAGGTCCGCTCGCGCAGGCCCGCCAAGATGGCCTTGGCGCGGGTGCGGAAGTGGCCGGTCCGGTAAAGTGTGGCCAAGGAGATCACAAGCATGGTGCTATAGATCTGGGTGAGGAGGGCATAGCGGAGGAGGAGGCTGAAGGCATCTGAGAAGAAGAGACCGGAAATTCCTGTGCCAGGGACAACGCGGGAGAAGAGATGGACGCATTCGACGGCATCCCAGACCTCAATCGCGGCGAAGACGTAGGCGCAGATGCCGGGGAGCAGCTGATGGCGATATCCTTCCGTCCCCACTCCATTGACACTGAGGGCTACCTAGCACGGTGGTCGTGGAGAAGGAACCAAGGGGAACAGTGGGCTAAGGGAAGAAGATGGGGCCAACTGCTAGCTGCAGTGACTTTGTTGGAGACTCCGAGTTGCGCAACGCAAGCTCCGTCCTTTTCTGATGCCGTTTAATAAATCCCCGGCCCGAATTAATTTACGCGGGCCTCACAAATGATATTTTACAAATAGTTTAAAATCGATTAAAATCTTTCCGAACAGGTCCCTCGATTCAAATCATCTTGTCTCGAGCTCCCCGACATCGTCTTGCTCCGAGCTCCGCCAACCCCCTCACTCGCATCGGAGCTCCCGCACAGGACCGCTCTCGAATGGGAGCTCCGTACGCCGCCCCCCACAGGACAACGCCCACATCCGACCTCCCGTACCCTAGCCCGCTCCGCTTATCCTGCTTTGGCTCGCCGTCGCAGGGGTCGCCTCATCTCACCCTGCTCTGTCTATCGGGAGCTCCGTCCGACTGCCAAGACACCCCTCCACTCGTTGTCGTAGGACCCCCGACATGGTCGCCCTAACTAACTCATTGTCGCTCCGCCTTTTGCCGCTCTGACAGGAGCTCGAATTGGGCGAGGCACCAAGTATCTTCATGAGCTGCGATCCTCATGAGGTGGTATGTCATGCACGAGGCATGAATTGCAGATAAACATGCAAAAAAACAAAGCTATCATAGCAGTTTAGTTTAAGAGTCTCAAGTTGCACAACATCCTTTAGTTTGAACATAAAGTAACCTACAATCAATTCAATAGATTTACCACTTGATCATCAATAACATACAAGTAACCTCCAATCAATTCAATAAATTTGAACCATTTGATCACTGACAACACAAATCTTTTGAACCATTTAGGTTATTCAACATAAAATATATTTTCAGAGAAGAAGCAAACTTCATCTATTCAAAAGCAAGTCTTGAACATGATCATCAAATAGAGTTAGCTGGTTACCTCTCAAGTGCTAACCAAATAAATGTCCTGGGAAGTTGCTTGGTGAAGTTGAATCTGAGGGGAGCTTTTCCTCCAGTAAGTCAAGAACTGGGAGTAATTTTTTGTGAAGTTGAATCTGAGTGGAGCTTTTGCTTTAGTAAGTCAAGAACTGAAAGTAAGTTCTCAATGATACACATATACTTACGATGACAAGGACTTACCGATGACTAAACTTGAGTAGCATGAGGAGCGGCCCTCGTATACAAGAGACATGAGATTCTTGACTTATACTTCGTCAAGCATGTACACCATAGTTTGTTCACTTTAACCTTAATCACTTCAGGATGCTTATGATAGGAGCAATGAGAGCTGAAAGCTATTAAGTACTATAATTTTTGGAAGCTCTTTATGAGACTTGAATCCCTACTTCCTTTTTACAAAGGCCTTTCTTCCACCATTATATTGAGTCTCCACCTTCTACCTTTATGCACCTACTTTGAGAGCATAGTGGTCATTCTTAGTTCTATGTGTATTGTCCCAAGACTAGTTGATTGATGCATACTTTGATATTGCTTGTTTTAAACTATTTGTATCTAGTCACTCTTATGAACTTTGAAGGTGTCCTATGCATTTATATTTGCTACTCTATGAGGGACAAGCTGAATACTATTATGCTATGTTTTTTTTATGTGAAACAAACAAACGTCTTGCAAAGCATTGTTATTCATGAATCTTTTGTTTGTGCCTTTTCATGTTGCATCATAGTTTCTTTGCCTTATTGCTAGAATTTTGTCTTTCATGTTATGATTGAAGTACTATGATCCCAGCTTTGAATGTTTTGCAAATATTTTGATCAAGTTTATGATGGTGCATGTCACCTTAAAAATTATTCTTTCTTTTTATCACTTACCTACTCGAGGACGAGCAGGAGTTAAGCTTGGGGATGTTGATATATTGCAAATGTATCTATAATTTTTGATGTTTCATGCTTGATTTTATCTACTTTCTTGTGTTTTGTTCCAACTTTGGAGTACTTTTCATATGATTTCTTGGACTAACCTATTAACAAGATGCCACACTGCTAGTTGCCTGTTTTCTGCTGTTTTTGGTTCTAGGAAGTCAGAAAATGAATATTCTGAGAATTGGACGGGACAAAAGCCAAAGTTACTATTTTCCCGGAAGACTCACGGAGCCAGAAGGAGAGTCAGAGAGGGGCCATAGGGTGGCCACACCACCCCTAGGCGCGGGTCCACCTAGGCCACGCCAGGGCATGGTGTGGGCCCCCTGGCCGCCCACCGACCTTGCCCTTTGGCCTATAGGAAGCCTCCCGAGGCATAAACCCTAAAGAGTCAATCATCCAGCCACGAAAAGTTCCGCTGCGCCGCCGCCATCGAAGGGGAGATTCGGGGGACAGAAAGTCTCTGTTCCAGCACCCTGCCGGGACGGGGAAGTGCCCCCGGAGCCATCTCCATCGATCTCCACCACCATCTCCATCACCATTGCTGATTCCCATGATGAGGAGGGAGTAGTTCTCTCTCGAGGCTAAGGGTTCTACTGGTAGCTATGTGTTCATCTCTCTCTCTATGCATGATCTTATTGAGATCATGATCTTGTAATCTATAGATCTACCTTGCTAATCAAGTGCTTTAATAGATCTCTACTCTCCCCATGTGTGTGAAAGTGACAGCGTGCATACCATAGTGGCACTTAGGCTAGAGATTACAAATACTTGTTATGAGTTATATTTGGAGTTGGATGTCTTTATAAAATTGTGGTGTTTGTTGGACTCATCTAGTGCTCAAGGTGACAGTGTGGGGTTTTCTAGATAGGAAAGGCTTAATTTGAGGTGTGCTGTTATAGCCCTAACAACGATTAGAGTGTCTAATCGGAGAGTAGTTCAGCGTAGTATCATGAAGATGATATATTTATATGAGAGTGTTCACTAGTAAAAGTATGATCCCTAAGCCTTGTTTCTAAGCATTGATACACCGTTTGCAATTAGATCTGTTACATGTTTGCTTGTTTTCATCTTTATTTCAGTTTTTCTTTAGTCTTTTCCACGCCATCAAGCTATTTTCTATCACCGTTACCACTTATAATTATCCATATCACTTGTATTTCACTATCTCTTCGCCGAACTTGTGCACCTATACACCTGACAAGTGTATTGGGTGTGTTGAGGACACAAGAGACTTCTTGTATCTTGATTGCAGGGTTGCTTGGGAGGGAATACCTTTGACCACTTCCTCCCCGAGTTCGATAAACCTTTTTCTTTTTGAGGGAAACCGTGAGCTTTATTAATTAGGCAATAATGTTTTTACAATCATCCGCGATCAGAGCCAACACGCAGGTCGGTGCTGAATCACGTAACACTCCACAAGACTCACGCTTGCCTAGTTGTGCCAAATTATGCGCTACTTTATTACACTCACGGTCAACTTTACAAATAGAAATGTCGGGATGAAGTCGTAGAAGCTCTTGGATCTCTCTATAGATACACCAGTAGGGCGATCTGTCCATTGAATATGCATCAGCAGCTTGTACGATCCGACTGCAATCAGACTCAATAATTGTCGGCCAACATTGAAGATTGATAACATGCTTGAGGCCCTCAAGGCAAACAAGTGCTTCAGCCTGCTCTGCACTCACACACCCTGAGAGGTACTGCCAGCGGCAGGCTATCACAGCTCCTGTGTTGTCCCGTATGATCAGCCCCCACCCAGCATTCTTGCTCCAAGAGTCCCAAGCTGCATCAACATTGACCTTTGTCCAGCCGTCATCAGGTGGATGCCATCGCGAAGCTGTATCAGAGGTATTAGGTACCAACGATTGTGAACTAAAAATGGCGGCCTTTCCTTTTGGATCAACCTGCTTTGCTATTGCAGTCCTGAAGGACTCCAAATAATTTTGCAAGAACGGAACCGATGCTGCTATGGCCGCCTTTCCGTCGCCATGTACTATGTTGTTTCTGTGATGCCATACCCGCCAAAAAAGGAAGAGTAGTTTCGGTCTCGTTTCAGCAGGGATGTTAGCAATCAGTTGCAAAAACCATTCTTTTCTTGATTGGCCAAACTCACTTTCCGGTGGTAGCTTCCATACCTGTCTTAGCTGATCACGTAAGGCCCTTGCAGGGTTACACTGTACCAAAGCATGGTATGCATCTTCAGGGGCTGCACCGCAAATAGTGCAGGTTGGCATAACTGACTTTATTGTTGATGAACATTCTCCATGACTGCCAAAGTGTCAGTTGCAGCCTTCCATGCAAATACCCGAATCTTTGGGGGGTACAACAGCCTTCCACACCAAGTCCCAAATTGGCCGATCACCTGAGGGGTTCGAACTTGACTGCCCTGTACTCAATCTCTGTAGAGTCGGTGCAAGTCCAAGTCGGTATGCAGAACGCACATTAAACAGGTCGTTATCCTCTGGGTGCCAGGCCACAAAGTCAGCCGTGGCTCTGGCCGGGAGCTTCATCGCAAGTACCGCTTCAGCATCATGATGGAAGAAAATCTTCCTAATAGTTACCTCATCCCAGGTTCTAGTCACAAGGTTAATCAAATCAGATACTCATCGCAAGCGTGAGTGTTCTCGCATGCCTGAAATTTTTAGTGAGTCGCTGCGTGGTATCCAGTTATCCCTCCATATTCTCACTTGTGATCCTGAACTGATTCTCCAAATGGCACCTCGTTTGAGGAGTTCCAAGCCGTGCATCACCCCCTGCCACGACTGCGATGGATTTTGCACAAAAGCTGTGTCCAACAAGTTACTGTTTGGGTAGTACTTGGCCCTAAGTAGTCTCGCACACAAGCTATCAGGGTTCTGAATGAGTCGCCACGCTTGGCGGGCCAACAACGCTTGGTTGAACACCCTCAGATCACGAAAACCAATCCCTCCAAGTGATTTAGGTCTTACCATTTTCTCCCAGGACATCCAATGCATGCGGTGACGGTCATGTTCGTCCCCCCACCAAAAATTTCGTATGACTTGGCTTAGATCATCAATAAGACCCACCGGAAATCGAAAAATTCCCATAGCATATGTTGGCAAGGATTGTAACACCGCCTTCACCAATGTCTCTTTTGCTGCCCCTGACATATACTTCTCATCCCAATCATTAGCTCTCTTAAGAAACTTTGACTTCAACAGTTGGAATTTACCTTTATTCATACGTCCTTCCGGTATAGGCAATCCTAAATATTTCTCCTCGAAGGTTACTGTCTCATACCGAAGGATATTCTTTATCTCCTCCTGTGCATTTTCTTGGCATTTATCCCCATACATGATGGAGCACTTGCCTAAGCTTACAAGTTGTCCTGTACCTCTCTCGTATCTGTCTAAGATTGATTTCACAACACCAGCTTGTTGTGTTGTTCCTTCAAAGAATAAGAGGCTATCATCGGCAAACAACATATGTGAGATTCCCGGGGCACGCCGACAGATCTTAAGTTCATGTAAAGCACCACTATCCACCTCTTGTTTTATCAAGCTCGAGAGACCATCAGCCACAAAAAGAAAGAGATACGGCGACAAAGGATCACCTTGGCGCAGCCCACGCGATGAAGAAAAGGAGTCCAACAAATGTCCATTGAAGCGAACCGAGTACCGTACGGTGGTAACACACGTCATCACCCACCGAATCCATTGACTTTGAAAGCCAGTTTCGCCAACACCCCTTCTAAAAATCTCCAGTCCACACGGTCATATGCCTTCGCCATGTCCAGTTTATATGCACAAAAACCTCGAGCCGCTGATTCCGTCTGAATTGCATGGATGCACTCGAATGCCATGAGTGCATTATCCGTAATTAACCGACCTGGAATAAAGGCGCTCTGAAAAGGTGCAATAATGTCTTGCAACATTGGCCTCAGCCGATTTATGAGACACTTAGAGACAACTTTGTAAACCACATTGCATAGACTGATAGGCCAAAAATCTTTTAACTCTTCAGGCTCATGTTTCTTTGGAATCAGCACAATGGAAGTGTCATTTACATCATCTGACATTATACCTTCAGCAAAAAAATTCTGAACTGCACTAATTACATCTTCCTTTAAAATACCCCAATTGCGCTGTAAAAACCGGGCGGGAAAGCCATCAGGACCCGGTGCCTTAAGTGGCCCAATTTGAAAAAGCGCATCACTTATCTCCTTTTCTGTGAATGGTGCGATTAGTTGCTCATTCATAATATCATCCACACACGGTTGCATATTATCCAAAATGATGTCCGGTTCTAGCTCATCATCCCGGGTATATAGATTCTGGAAGAACGACGACCGTCTATATCATCTGTGTATCATCTGTGTATGTACCGTCTCCTCTATATCATCTGTGTATGTACCGTCTGACCGTTTAAGTTTCTGAATCTTATTTTTCTTCTGCCGGTATGAAGCCTTGCGATGAAAAAATTTAGTGTTTCTATCCCCTGCACGAAGCCACTCAATGCGAGATCGTTGGTGCCACATGATTTCTTCGCGTTGGAGCATTTCATCCATCTCAGAAAGTAGGCGTTTCTTCTGAAACAAACTTTGTTCATCCATCAGCTGATCCAGAACCTCTAGCTCTGCTCGTTTTTTCTCTAGCTCCCGTGCAACTGATGGGAAATATTTTGCCCTCCAGGAGTACAGAGAGCCTAACACTGACCGGAATGCACTACTAATGCCTCCTAGCCCCGGTTCATTGGGCCTCTTTGCCCATGCTTCCTCCACTGCCGCTGCGAGCGACGGCTCCCTTTCCCACGCCATGTCATAGCGCCTAATCGGCCTAGCTGCTCTCGCCATCGGTTCCCGCTCAGTGCACAAAAGAATGGGGGAGTGATCTGAACGCGACGAACGGAGATGGTGCACCCGTGCGTCCGGATAATTCATCGACCACGCAGGCGATGCCACAACTCGGTCCAACCTGACTCGGACATTTCTCACTCCATGCTGATGGTTATCATACGTCCATGGATTTCCCGAGAATCCGAGGTCATGGACGTCTAAGTCAGAGAGCAAATCCCTAAAATCTTTCATTTGCCGTTCTGATCGACGTGAATGTGAGAAGTGCTCCTCCTGCCTCATCGCCTCATTAAAATCACCAGCTAGCATCCAAGGCTGCGATGAACGCTGCTGGATTCTTCTTAACAGAGTCCACATGTGGTGGCGTTCATGGGCCTTTGGTTCACCATACACGAACGTGCCTCTCCACTTAGTGCTGAACGGTCCTCCTGTAACATGCACATCAATGTGCCTTGGGCTGAAAGATAGCAGCTCCACATCTATGCCATTCAGCCAATATAAAGCAATACCTCCTCCACTTCCTTTTCCTTTTGCATGAAAGCAACCTTGCATGCCTAGACGGAAACGCAAGTTTTTTACACGCTCTTCACTCTGTCGTGTCTCAGTGAGGAAAATAATGCTAGGCTTATGGGTTTGCAATTGGCAAACCAAATCTTGAACTGTCAGGGCCTGCCCCAATCCCCGACAGTTCCAAATGTATATACTCATTGTGTCTGGCGGTCATCCTCGAGGGATGCCGCCGATTCTGAATTAGCTGAGTTTGATGTACCATCCGTTTTCTTCTGCCTTTTCTTTTCATTGCTTCCATCGTTCCCTTTATTCTGCTCCATCACAACCATAGGTAAGCCCGTGGCCATGTCCGTGTTAGTGATGGCCAAGGTACCACCACTATTATCATCTCCTTTCTGTTCAAAAGCCAATCTTTTCTTGGCATTCTTTTCCGCATCAGTCATATGCGTATCATCAGGACCATACTTGACGGGAATAGTAGCAGTATCTTCCAATTCTGTTCCAACAGGGGCAAGTCCAATCTTCTGTTCTGGATGCAGCCTCCAATCGACATAGTCACCCCTACCTCGACCCAGGCCAGCACCACCTGGGCCACGACCTCGTTGGTACCCGTTGTAGCTTTCCCCTCTCCCACCTCCAAAACTGTGATCGCCCCGGCCTCCATGCATGGCACCACGAACAGGGAAGGCACCACGTCCACGACCAGGAGGGTTGTCAGCATGAATCCATTCACCAAACCTGAGGTCCTTTTCTTCAAACACCCCGGTGCCACACTCTTTATGGACATGCCCAGTCAGTCCACAAGCCTGGCAGAAGATCCCCAATTTCTCATACTTCACGGCAAAAGGGGAGCGTTTCCCTCCTCGCGAGATCGACACAAAGCGCGTCAAAGGTTTACGCACGTCATGTCTAACTCGCATCCTAACATAATCACCTCGGAATCCACCCACTGGGTTCATCTCTACCGTCACCACCTCTCCAGCAGACCTAGAGACGAGCTGTTTGAGAACTGTCTCGTTCCTGTATCCCACTGGAACCTTATGAACTTGCAACCAGATCGGCATCAACTCCAACTCCACAGCTTCGGGATCAGAGAAACCATCGTATGGCGCCATCAGCACAGCCCAATCCCGAAATAGCCAGGGCCCCCTTTCGGTGACCTTTTCCCAATCACCTAGGCAGTAACATTGAATCACAAACAAATTTTCGCCCACGGCCCTTATGCTGATCTCTTGCGCCGAATTCCAAGCATTACGCATCTGTTGAAAGAAAGCTTCATGACTGAATCTTTTTGCACAGTGCACACGGGCCACCGCAAGCCATCGAGTACTTTCGGCGATCGCAGCATCATCCTCAGCGATGACAAAATCGTCAAAGTCCTCTTCTTCAAGCACTAGGCGATCAAACAGAGAACCAATCTCGCCTTCCTGGTGGAAACCGGCGGTAGACGAGCTTTGCGCAACAAAATCTTCCTTCTTCGATCTAGAGCTTGCCTTTTCCCCACCAGCCGCAGCGCCTGTCGCCGGAGCAGAACCCATCGGACGATTGTCGGCCGTGGTTGACAACAATCCAAAACCCTAACCCTAACCAGATCCAAAACACGCACGGGACAGGGGGTCAGGAAGCCACCAATAACACCGCCGCGATCTAGCTATGGAGTAGGAAGAGGGGACAGAGTCGGATCAACAATCAAAACTGAGATTTTATTGGAGATCAAAGGATACAGGGACTCGCCGCCGGGGACGCCATGCGGGAGTACAGAAACCCTTTCGGGTACACTGAGTTCGATAAACCTTGGGTGATCCACTTAAGGAAAAACTTGCTGCTGTTCTACAAACCTCTGCACTTGGAGGCCCAACAACTGTCTACAAGAATAGAAGTGCCCCGTGAGTTTTCTGGTGAAATAAGATTTTTGGCATATTTTTCGGGATTTTTCCTGATAGTTGATTTTCTGCACAAAAACTAGACACCAAGGTAATTCGGCTGAAAATAGCGTCAGTCCGTGTTAGTTGTATCCAAATCACACAAGTTTAGAGGAAAAACAATAGCATAACTGTTCGGGAAAGTAGATACGTTTTGGACATATCAGGATGGTACCATTTTGCAACTATTATTTGGTCGTTGCTTCACAAAACATCCTTTTTTGGCACCTAGAAAATAAAAATATATTTTTTATGAGACAAAAAGAAAACTTCCTCCTGCAACATTATCCACCATTCCAATATACACAAGTGTGTACAACATGGACATATTATCACAAACTATGACGTGCATCTGGCCATCATATTGGTCATTTGGTCCAAAAGCCATGATACTTCGTACATGATGGATTATTTCGGTGAACATTTTTCCAAGATATTTGCAATATTAGAAATTACTTATATTTTCCTGATACTATGTCATTTAAATTGATGAAACCCGAAGGTTTTACATTGTTTTGATCATTTTTAAATTTCATATGCCCATTTCAAATGGTGATTAAAATGGCGGGCATGAAGATTCTTAGCTAAGAGTGACACATTGCGATACTATGAGTGGATCTCTGATTAAATAGAATATTATGAATATAAAAGAATGATTTTTTCAAAAAATCATGACCAAAAAATCATGTACCTATAGTTTAAATCGGACCCACTTCCTACCAATTCGGCGGAAATTTTTCTTTTTGATCAGAGGAGCATGTAAAGCTTTTAAATACCCTAGTTAGGACAATGTCCATGAAATGTGGTCTAGTATTTTTGGGAAATGGAGATGTACCATTTTGTATCTCTTATTGCTGGTTGCTTAACAGAACACCCTTTTTTCCACTCGGAAAATGGAAATTGCTTTTTTTGCGACAAAAAGGAACTACAACATTGTCCGCCATTCCAAGGTACACAAGTGTGCACAACATGGGCACATTATATCAAACTATGCCATGAATCTAGCCATAACATTGGTCGTTTGGGCCGAAAGCCATTAAACTTCGTACATGATTGGTCATTTATGCGAACACTTTTCTAAGATATTTCAAATATTACAAGTTTGCTATTTTTTCGGATACTATGTCATTTAAAATGATGCAACACGAAGGTTTTACATTGTTTTTATCGTTTTTAAATTTGTTACGCTGGTTTCAAATAGCAGTCAAAACGACGAGCATGGAGTTTCTTAGCTAGGGTGACACCTTTCGAAACAATGAGCGGGTCTCTGACGAAATAAAATATTGTGGATCTAAAAATGATTTTTGCAAAAATCATGATAAAAAATCATATAACTGTAGTTTAAATCGTACCCACTTCCTACCGATTCAACAGAAATTTATCTTTTTGAGAAGAGGTGCATGGAAAACTTTTAGATATCCTAGTTGGGACATTATCCATGAAAGATGGTCTAGTATTTTTGAAAAATGGGCTGGTACCATTCTGGAACTCTTATTCGGTGGTTGCTTCACAAAACACTCTTTTTTCTCTCGGAAAATAGAAGGTTTCACACCTCTCTACTTAGTATTTTCTGCCACTGACTCCGCCCGCCTCCCTCGCTCTTGTTGCCCACCTCCACGATCCCCTCTGCTTCCCCAAATCCGGCAGTCAGACCGGCGAGGAGGATACTGTCCTCCAAGACTGCCACGACGAGGAAGTGGCGGCAAGAGAGAGGCCGATGACGAGGAGGAGCATCGCGCGCACGACGGTGGCGGCGGCCATGACTGGACCATTTTTTAGTTCCGTCGAAGTAATAAGCCTTCATGGGCGGCTGTTATCTGCGTGTATCGACGGCCGTGGTACGCCGATAGCCAAGGGAAACCGTCGGCCTAACTTGAGACGCCGACAACAGTGGAGACGTCGACGTCCATGGCGGCACGCCTATGTGACCTAGCTCGACAGTGGGACACCGCGGGTAGGCTGACGACAATCGTGGGCACGCCGATGGCAAAGGCCTAGCCTCTGAATCCTCAGTGAAACGACTGTATAACTCTTCTCATATTATATGCATTTAATATACCATGGAGAATGATAGGTAAATGCACAAGCAAGTGTCACACCACTTTGATTTTATCCAGAAATGAGAGATGAAATTGCATCTTTTTGCAAAAACAAATCAAGGACTTTGGTGCACGAAAATTCTATTTTACGCAGCAGGACATGTGGTTAATGGTTATAATGATAAAGGTAATGAGAATTTGCAACACTTTTTTTTGGAAAATAGTATATATTTATATTGCAACACATTTTTTTTTTAAAAATGGGGAGCTGAGCTCCGGCCTGTGCATGAATCGATGGATCGTGTATACGAGTGAGATATTGCAACACATATATACGAGTGAGATGTTGATGGATCATAAGTATCATACAACCGTACAAGCAGGTAGTGCGAGCATATAAAGCTAATGCCAGAGCAAGCAATACAGCAAGTTTGTCTAGTTCCTCTAATCAGTTTTCTTAAATCTGTCCTTTTAGACGGCAACACACTGTCTCTAAAATATACTGTACTACTAGTACTAACTTTGATCAAATTTGTGTTGTGTGCTTGTATCGTAGTTCTCCCGCATCACCGTGACACGAGAGAGCACAAACTTGCCACCTCTTTTGCCAAGATTGTGCTTGGCCAACCGCGTGAAATATCATCTTTTTCAGTGGAATAACTTTCAATGGAATTCCCGCGTGAAATATCATCTTTTTTGTCCGCTTGACCAGTCACTCGGTGAGCTTCGAGTTTCCAGTCCATTCCCCCCTTTGCTTTCATCTGTGTCAGTTCATCTGCGAGCGTTTTCTTCGTTTGTCTCCTTCCCCACAACCACCGTACCTTGCTAGATCAATGGAGTGGGAGCCGCAGCAGCAGGATCTCGGCGGCCTCGGGTTCGCCGGCATCTGCCGCGAGATCCACCGTGTGGCCCTCCGCGCCGTCCTCCCAAACACGGAAGCCGTCACAGGCGGCGCCGCCATTCTCACCGCATTCTTGCTCGCCCACCTCACCGCCTACAGCGCCATCATCTCCGGCCTCGTCGAAGGCCACGGCGTCCGTTTCGTCGCCTGCTTGGCCGCCTTGATTCTCTCCGAGCCCACCTTCATGTGCGTCCTCCTCCTGCTTTCCTTCGTCTGCACCGCCGTCTGCGTGCTCCGCGTCGCCTCCCTCTACTGCACCGACGGCGACTCCGACGCCACCGACCGCATCCTCCGGGACATCCCCCGCGCGCCCGTCGCTCGGCTTGCCCGAATGTTCAAAGACGTGTTCCTCCTTGCCATGGCCTACATCGTCTTCTCCGTCATCCCCTTGTTCCTGCTCCTGCAGCTACACGGTTCCCACGGCGAGGTCCTCCTCCTCCTACCGCTGAAGGTACTCGGCGGCGCCGCGTGCCTCGCCAGCGCGGCGTACGTCGCCGTGGTGTCGCATATTGCTTGCGTGGTGGCGATGCTCGAGGACGCCGTCGACTTCGGCGCCATGCGCAAGAGCCGCGCGCTCCTCGCCGGCAAATTATGGCAGGCGGCGGCCGTCTTCGTCCCGCTGGACGCCTGCTTCCTGGCGTTGCAGACATTCTTCACTGTGCTGGTGTTCGACGACGCGCTGGGACTAGGCCTCTGGTTCAAGTTGGCCGCGGGGGCGGCCATGGCCGTTGCACTATGGGCGGTGGTCGTGGCGACACTGGTGGCGCAGCCGGTGGTCTACATAGTGTGCAAGAACCACCAAAGGCGAGGTCGTCGACAAAGTCCACCTCCACTACGTGGGCGATTACCAGCGGCTCACCGCCGACGGCGACAACGGCGTGGAGCTGCAGCCGGTTTAATACGGCGCAGATCCCTGCAATTTCGCAGTTCCCCGGCCAGCAGTTCTACTTCTACCTAGTACTTCATCACTACTATTAAGGTTTGATTACTACCATACTTACCTAGCTTAGTTTCCAAGAAGATTTGAGACGATTAGTAAGTTCCTGCAGTTACCTGCTGGCAGCAGACTTTGTACATATTACTAGTCCTAGTACTAAACTCTGTCGATCTGATAGCTTTCAAAAAAAAAAAAAAAACTCTGTCGATCTTATCCGTCTATGTGAGCTAGTTTAATTGTTGAGCTTATATTACTAAACAAGTACATGCAAGATCATACATACCCAGTTACCCACCAAATTGTGAACAACCCAATTTCTTTCATTATATATGCATGTGTGTACACCAAATTGTGGAGCCATTTTTGAATCATAAATTCACCAACTATAATCAGCGTAATCTACATTTCTTCCAAGGCTGACATGTGGTTCCATGTTTGTTGTCATGCTCCATGCCGGTGAGGTTGGTAAAATTTCTTGACCGGTTTTTCACATATTATCTGGGGAAGAATCACTCTTCTTAATTAATAAAATGACAAGTATTTTGCCTTCTTTCGTAAATAAGTAGCATGTCTAACTTGGCAACATAGACCATCAATGTCATCTCACATTTGTCCTTGTGTTCAAGCGGGACTCCTTCATGGCATTTTTTGATGTTTGGAGGAAGTGACGAAGGAACAAAGTCTGTTTTCGACAGAAAGAAACTATGCTAAGATAATTAACCAGCTTACAAGGAAATGGACAAAAAAGAAGCATGTGTATAGGGTAGAGGGTGCTGCGACACCCTAAAGTTTAACATCCCGGATTGATATTGTGTCTTCACGGCATTGGTTACAAAATGGACGAAAATAAGCATGCTGTGTGGAGTACATTCCTCAATTTCGTTTACCTTGAGACAAGACTTCACATCAAGCTTAAATAGCTCAAGTAGCAAGACATTTTGGCCGACATTCCCACTTCCTGGTTGTGGAATTTGCATTGTGTCCATAAATTCAATAGGCATAGGTTTTGATATTCTTTTGAAGATGATAGTTGTTTGTGTAGCTCTTATGATTTTTATAGTTGCATTGGCTACATATCCATGCTTTTTCGGCATCTTAAAAGTGGAGCAGGTTTTTTTGTGTATCAGCTTCATCCATTATGTGACCCATGAAGAGGGTCTACAAGATACGGAGTAGATATTTGAGCATGTCTATGCATGGGATATCCTAGAACTTTCACGCATAAAAATGTTTTGGACATCTTATTTGTAATTATGAAATATGAACAATTATTTAGAAAAATGCAATACAATCTGAACTAACAAGGCTTCATCTAACCTCGGATAGCGGTTCTGCACATATTGGCACAAAGACCGGCTATTTGCTCTATCTGAAATAATTGTATGCTATATTGTTTCTTTGAGGAATCAACGGCGGGCACGAGGCCGGCCTAAACCCATTTCAATAATTGTACGATATATTGTAGCTGGCAGTGGGTCATCACCAACGTCAAAGCACTAGAGATTGGTAGAGGAGCAAAATATATAGCCTTTCAATTCGTTTTTTTCTTGCCGAAGCAGTGAAACTTATGTTTTCTGGGATTGTTTTGACATTTATTACTCAATTTGCCAGCTCCCGGCTGGAATACTTTTTAAGCTATGCGTGCTTTTGAAAAGATAAAACAAAGTTGTTTAGAAAAAGAAGAAGAAGAGACTTGATTCGCACCACCTTTCACGGTTCCACAGCAAACTGTAGTGGAGAAGAGCGTGAGGTCCGGCCATTCGTAGCAGCAGGGGCAGGTGTGATGAACCAACCGGCGAGCCCAGTATATGGATTGAAATGGCAAAAAGGTAGGGCATTAAGCAAGGCACCACGACGCAGCAACCCTCACGTACGTCTCCATCGTCGATGCATCCTTTAAAGTTCAAAAGGCTGGCTACGTACCGCTTAGGGCATCGTACACCGGTTGACAAGACAAACTCATATTACTAGCTAAATACCCGTGCATTGCTACGGGCTAATAAATTCAATTTTACTGATCAGTGATAATTTTATTTTTAAGTGTGTAAAATCTGAATTTGAAATTTCTTATATTCTAAACTTGTTTGCAAATGATAAAAGTCAAGATCTGAAAATAGTGAACGGTGCAAATTATGAAATCTCCAAAATTTGTTAGAATTGTTATTTTTGGGTTGCCCAAAATATAAAGTGTTTGGAGTTGATATTTGGTAGAGCTAATCGTTATCAACATCTAGAATATTCTTCACCAGCTTAATAAAAAAGTTTTTTCATAATTTTCGTCAACTTAAAAATGATGTCTTCATTTTATTTTTTTGAAAAAACAGACTACATGTAGCCAAAGCTACACACTAAAATTGGCTATTGCTACGTCCAGTTTCTCTTTTATTTAAGTATAGATAACTTATCCATCCCATGTATGATATGCACCTAATTACATTTTCCTCCTTAATCACTCGCGTAGACGACCTACAATTCATGCTATCATAATATGCTACTCTCTTATATCCATATTAGTTAACTCAAATTTGTCTAGATATGGATATATCTAGTACTACAACTTGTCTCGATACATCCATATCTAAATAAATTAGAGTCAACTAATATGTGTAGGAGTGAGCAATAATATTTAGTAAATAAACATTAGTTATATCCTAAGCAGAGCGGTCCGTCTCTGGCAAAAAAAAGGCGAAAACAAATTGGTAGGTCACGCATGCTGCTTTGCTGCTTGCGTGGTTGACCACGACGTTGAGGCCTTATCTCGTCAGATAGAAAGGAGTTAGTGAGAGGAGAGACAGGGGTCGGCGTGATTAGTTCGGTCTCTCTGCCTCAGCTCTGGCGCCGATCACCGCCAGCCTCGCTCCTCATGGCCCGAATGGTCTCCACCGTCGCTAGCTACAGCTCCTCGCTGTCCCCTACCTCGCACTCCCTCTCTTCTCGGCATCGCCTCGCCCCCGCCCCTCACGACCACATGACGCCTCTCCTCGCCAGCTATTCCTCTTCCTCGGGGGATTCTCTTCACCATAGCTACGTGTGCCAGTCGAGTTCGTCTCTGCTCTGCCTCACGTGAGCCCTCTGATGTTTTCCCAAGCTTTTTTTTGTTGTGTACGGGAGATTTGAGGTGAGTTCTAGTCGGAATACATTGTCTTTTACTACTGCGACGACGTACCAGATTAGATTGACGAAACGTTTTGTTTTTTCCACTCGCCAGTGGCATGGTGGGTAAATACCACGAAACTGCAGGGGTAAAACCGTCTAAATAAAAGTGACGGACCATCAAGACCGTAAGCCTTTTAATAGTATAGATACATGTCACGTAACGTTATTCTTTACATGACAATAAAATATGATGTACAGCCGGCTATCCCTTTAGTCTTCCGCCAAATAAAAGTTATCTTTTTAGTCTTATTATCTAGTCTACCGACAGATATCCCTAAATATGTGGTAAAACATAAATTATTAGGAGATGATCTCTAGGCTAATAGAAGATAATAAACGTCTATTTTTGTTTATCTCTCTTCCAACTTACAAATCACACTACTTGCTGCAAAGATAAGGCAAGTATAAATATCCTTAGAGCATCTCTAACAGCCGTTGCAAAATGCGATAGCGTTTTTACGCGATGCGGCAGCCGTTTCGGTGTTTTGCGGCAGCAAAACATTGACCGCTTTAACAGTTGTCGCAAAATGCAGCAACGGCTGCTCGGCCGCAAAATGCAGCACGTCTACAGCCCCACCACCTCATTTCAATACATTTTTCATAAATATGAACACAAACTTTCAATAAAATGATGGTAAAATATATAAATTAGGATAGTACTTAATTTATTACATATCAACACAAATAGTTTACCCAATAGTTAAAGTACCACACAAATCATCGAGCAATCATGGTGTATAGCCATCATAGACCTCTTCTCTACCATCAAGTTATAGCCATCATAGACCTCTTCTCTACCACGCTCATCTTGAATGGTTGTGTTATGCATGATCACACAAGCAATCATGGTGTATCACAATATCTCTTCATCCCAAAACCGAGTAGGGCCTCTAACATGGCAAATTGGAATTAAAAATTCCCAAATACCCGTTATACATCTTTCCTAGTCGTGGCTTGAGAATTGTGGAAATGAAGTTCTTTCTTACCATTAGGTGCAATGAGGGGCTTCACAAATGTTGCCAATTTGGGGTAGATTCCATCTGCGAGATAGTAGACCATCTTGTATGTGTGGTTGTTGGCTACAAACTCCACAAGTGGAGTCTCACCATAGGCTAGCATTGTAAAAATTGAAGACCGTTGAAGAATGTTGATGTCATTGCAAGAACCGAGCATGCCAAAGAAAGCATGCCATATCCAAGTCTCATAGTCTGCCATAGCATCCAAAATGATGTTGGAATCATTTTTGCGCCCTCTAAACTGACCATGCCATGCTGCAGGACAGTTCTTTCACCTCCAATGCATACAATCAATTGATCCTAGCATCCCTGGAAATCTATGAGCCTTGTTCGTCTCCAAGATTCATGTGGTGTCTTCAGCATTGGAGGCTCGCAGAAACTCTGCGACATACGCTCGCACCATTGCAACAACAAAGCGTTTGACGTAGTTGATACTCTGGCTCTCACTCATCACCAAATGATCATCCACAAGATCAATCGGGATGCCATATGCCATGTGCTTCAACGCGGTAGTCACCTTTTGGTAGGTGCTATGGTCCAGTTGCCCGGCGGCATTCCTTGTTTGCTCGAAGAAGCGATCTTCCTTTTTCATCCACTAGGCAATTTGTATAAACAAGTTGTTAGACATCCGAACCGGCGGAAAAAATGCTTCTCCGGGAAAATTGGATTGGGGTTAAGTAGTTGCGCATGAGCCGCTCGTTGACATCAATCCTATCACGAAAAATCACTTGTCAGCCAAACACCGAGCCGTCGTGCTTCGGCCGCTTGTTCTTGTGCATCATAAAAATCATTGCAATGGCCTCGTCTTCATCCAAATCACAATCCTCCTCATCGGAAATTGAATACGAGAGTTAAACCATCTACAAATAAATCGATGGATTCAACATTCTAAACTAAAACAACAATAAAATGAATAGAATCGAGTTTCTACCTTCGGTGTGGCACGCTAGTGACCGCCAGATGAGGGTAGCTACCAGAGAGTGCAGATTGACAGCCGCATCTCGTCGGTGATGAAGGGGAAGCTTCAGTGTGGTGGATCGACGAGACGACATCACGGTGAATCGACGGCAAGACCGTAGCTACTCGATGGTAGAAATCAGATCGGTGGCGGGGTTGCTGGGCGGTGGCACGGTGGTTCCTGGCGGCGGCGGCGCGGTTCCCGACGGTGGATTTGCGGGTGGCGCCGCCGCGGAGGGAGTGGTGGGTGGCAGCAATGGGGAGGGGAAATGAACTTTCAGGAGCGGTTGATTGCGCCCGCGAGCGAGAAGAGGAAATGCAGCACAGCCGTCCGCTGCCGCAAATTTGCAGCACGAGGCCGCGCTTCTGCAAAACAATTACAGTGCCCAACCATTTTGCAGCACATGTTGGAGGCGTTTTTTGTCCCCGCGGTGCCGCATCTGGCGGTTATTTGCACCGCTGCCACATTTTCCGACGGCTATTAGAGATGCTCTTACGCGTTTGATTTTGTGGCATGACCTCCTGCATGCAAATAGTCTGAAAAGATAATGTATATACTCCCTCCATCCAAAAAAATATCGGAGATTTGCATAGATTTTTTTGGGAAAATTCCACCGATCTTTTGAAAATCATCAACAGTATTACAAAGAGACCCAAAAGTAAAAGCATTACAATAGGTCTTGGACCACCTAGTGACGATAATAAGTAGAGCGAGCCAAGGGCACCACCGCCTCGTGCTCCATCACCGAGCCGGTTTTCATATTCGTTGGTGCCATTTTAGGCCAGTCTCTTTCGATCTATGGTTGTCATCAATGATGATGGTTGTTTCTCTAATGCGCTGGTCCTTCGTGGTCATTGCTCTCTATTACAATAAGAATGAGGATAGAGTAGGGAGGACCTTATTCTGACTTTGGTGCGTAGCCTTCGCCTCAATATCACGAAAAAGAAGCGAAAAATAGGCTAAACAAAGAACAGAAAACCTCGATGCGATGGTCCGCCAGATCTCGATGGCCAAAGGCCACCTTAGTTAGAGTGGACCGGTGGCGTTGCCGGTGGAAGGGATGTAACCCTGGATGTGTTTCTAGGGGTGCCGCGTGATCACCTTCTCCTTTTGCTTGTGCCTAGATTCGTATCTAACTATACAATAAAACATGTTTAGATACATGTAAATCTAAACAAATCTCTGACATACTGTTTTTACATGGAGAGGAGTATTAAGTATGCTATGGATGTAATTCTCGTATTTCTAGCCTTCGTGATAAAAGTTACAAATGTGTAACAACCTTACTTCTCGTTTCCGCTAGTAATCGGTCCACACGATTAATCTTGGATTAAATGTTGTTCTTGTGTAATTGTTGTTCATGATTTTATGTTGGTCGTCAACTTTGTAGAATCTTCACCAGCACCCGCACAGGCACACTCATATGTTCGTGGTGGCAAGTGGGGCGGGCTAGGAATCAGTATGACACTCCCTTGCTGTCCCTGGCAGGAAGGGGCTGGGTTGGGACTGCATGCAACGCGCGCCACGTCGCCCCCTTGGCAGCCATATACCCCGCCGCCAATTTCTTCTTTTCCAAATTATCACCGTTCATTTATCCCGCATATTCCCGCACAACTGCTCTTGTTCCTGTCTAGCCGCCGTCAGTGTCATTGCCATCGCCGCTGGACCCTGTATCCCCGTAGCTGCAGCTCGGGAAGCCACGCAAAAGTGGCTTACGACGAGGCCGGACGACATGCCGGAGGAGGAGTGGGAGAAGGTGTTGTTGATGAGGAAGCTCGTCACCGCCAACCGCAACAGCCGCCGAGGGTTTCATTTGATCTCATTGGCATGCAATATTCCATCACCGGACTATGGCGTTTTGTTCCACTGTGGTCGTGGATTTGAACAGTATTTGGTTGACTCTAGATGCTTGAATATTTGAAATTTCGCCTCGTATCAGATATATGATCATTGGCCGCGATCGTTGGGCTGCCGGTGTGGAGTGGTCTCGCCAAACCGCGGGATGTTTTGACAGCGCCTCCAAAGCAACTGTTGCGAGAAAGACTTGGGGGTCTTCTGGCTAGCACAAGAGGTGGTGTGCTAGACAGCCCAAGTTTAAATCTCACCTTCTCCTATAGTATATGAGTAGTGTCTAGTTTCTCCTAAACACTATTTCATCAAAGCAACTGCTGCGGCGTTTGCTGGCCACTGGTTGAGGATGCCGGTGGAGATACTCTGACATGTGTGCTTTCAGAGGGGCCGATGTATCTGCATACGCAGCTGACCGATCAAGCAAGACCCATGGGATCGGCTCAAATGAAAAGATGCATTTCCAATCCGGTGCAAAACCCTGTCTTCGCGTGTCCCAGAGGCAGGCAGGACGAACGCGCTGAAAGGGCTTGGCCACTCTCACGTGAAAGTGAAACCCTATCTGCTCCTGGTCGTGGTCACGCAAGCTCCTTTCCTTTCCAGTGCAGCCGTGAGAGAGGGGCTATATGCAACCTTGCCCCGCTCCCATGTGAACTCTCAGACTGCTCTCTTGGTACGGCTGTGGGCTAGTGGCCTTGGCCTGGCGCCATTCCATTCTGGTGGAAACGTCCAGGAGAGCCTCTCGCTCGCTCGCTCGCTACGCTTATCTGCCCGAGGAAAACATGTGAATCACATAGGGTGTGTCCGGTTTATTATTGAGCATTGCTAACCAGTCAGCTCTGGCGAAGAAGTCATATATGCACTCAAATTACTACTCCTACTTACGTTTACAAGTTTATTAGCCTATCTCACAATTTCTAGTGTTTATTTCTCACAAAAACAAATTCTACTCATTATTGTTAAATTTGATCTTTCTCTTAAATCCCACAAGACATCTATTGTTCGCTAAAATCTACTCGCTTGATGGGTTAAAATATTCTTGTGGACTATCAAGAATGTCGTCTTCAACTTTATTTGCATGCATGATACTTTAGTGCCTATACCGAATTTTTGTTCATCGGCTGATAGCATCATGTACGAGGAATATATGTTGCCGCCATATGCTATAGGGAGTACTCACCTGAAAACATGATGAGCCAATCCTTACCATTCCATAGTACTACTAGTAGCATACAACTAAAAACCACATAACCAGCCGACAAGTCAATGTTGATAAATACATGATCATAATCTCTGGAATTAATGCCCTATGTGATTGTTACGGGATTTCACTAATATTTGAATGTTAAAAGCATCATTGAATGCATTTCTATTTCGCAAAAAATCCTGAAAGCATTGTTGAACGCATTTCTATTTCGTGAATCGGTAAGTCACAAGGATTTGGGCCTCCTAATAGTGAATGCAAAAAAAAAAAAAATCTCCTACTTTCACATGCGAAATCAGCCTACTCGATGTTGTTCGAAGGTACTACAACATTACCCAGGGAATCACTTGTTGGGGATTGTTTCCCCACTCAAATACAAGTTCCATGCCTCGTTGGCATTGCGATGATGATGTTGGATGAATAACCGCATGATCCTTCGGGGTATGCCAAGCATGTATCCTACGCCCTTTGCGGCATAGAAGATGAGACTCTCGATCACTTATCCAGGTACTAGTCTTTCTTCGGTGGGATCTGGAGTGGCGTGTTCCATGAGCTTATGCTGCCGCTTGCAGTGCGCATGGCAAGCTAGCCCTCTCCATGTAGTGGCCCAACTTAGTTGTTCAACTCTTGTTGACAGAGCGGTGGAATGTCAACTCTCCCTGATCATGCTGATTATTCAGAGCATATGTAGGGAGCCAAACTCACAAGTTTTCTATGATAAGGTTTCTCCCTCCCCGGTCAACTTAAAGCACGTGCTTGATGAATGGACACCGTGGATGGCATGCAGAGGCGGGGAACCCGCGAGCGATAGAATCGCTCGAGCTCAGCATGCTCCGCAATGCCTGTTGCATGGCTAGCCTTGGTTAAGTGTTTTCGGGGTTTCGGGCCCTGTTGTCGTTCTTGTACAAACTAACTCCGGTTCCTCTATTTCAGCTTAATACAATGACGCCTAGACCTCCTGTAGGTTCTCATTTTTTTTACAAGAATGATAGAGTGCAAATGTAGGTAGGGTATTTCCTTTATTTTTCGTAATTACTTGGTTTTCCATAACACAATAGCCCATGTGCAACCGACTGGAAATGGTTGCAAACAGTTATTCATGTATCGATGCTTCTACTTGTTTTTTATCTTTAGATGGTTGTTTCATGTATCGACGTTATGCAACCATGAGATTTAGTCTTTTGTGAACTGGACTCTATTAATGTTTAAATTAATAAAGAAGCAATATGCATTGATTGATGTAGAAGCCAAGGCTTTCCCTTTTCCAATTTTTTTTGGAAGACTACAAATCATTGATAGATATGGTTCGATCCAAAGGTGAGAAGATGGTCATCTTAAAATCTTGTACCTAACTGGCATCTCCATGATTATGATAAAAACTCAAGTTTGACAGCCAATCCATAAAAAATTCAATGATACATACAAGATTCAGAGTGGTTTCGTATAATTTTTTTTAGAGAATATTCATACAATTTCTATACATATATCACCACAGTTTGACAGCAAAATCCATACAAGATCAATCATAAATTGGATGATCCATGCAAGATTCAGAGCGGTTTTCATACACTGTACGACATGGAAAATAAGATATGCAAGGATTCATACAAGGATCTGCAAGGATTCATACAAAATGACAACAAATCCAACAAAGTTGCATGTATGTTTCTATCTAAAAGGATTCATACAAAATCGAGCAGATCTGTACAAGAAAATGTGAAGAAAATTATCCAGAAATACTCCCGACCAAGATCCAGCAGAAAAATTCAAGGAAACCGCCGCGTGGTTGTGCCGCCGGAGCTCGACGCCGCTGAGCGCGTCGGTGCCGTTGGTGGAGGGTGGGGGAGGCCGGATCTCGACGGGGGCGCTGGGGGAGCTCGATGGGGGCGCTGGCCCGTGCTTGGTGGCCATCGACGGGGCCACCGTCACATGGTTGTGCCGCCGGAGCTCGACGGCTCCGAGCGTGTCGGTGTCGTTGGTGGAGGGGTAGGGGAGGCCGGAGCTCGATGGGGGTGCTGGGGGGCACGCCCATGGCCCGTGCTTGGTGGCCGTCGACGGGGCCACCGCCGCGTGGTTGTGCCGCCAGAGCTTGACGGCGCCGAGCGCATCGGCAGTGGGAGAGGCAGCGCGGCCGTGCGTACTCGGCGACGTTGGATTGGTGGTGGGCGGCGACGCTGGATGGGCGGGCTCGTCGTCGGTAGGGGCAGGGACGGCGGCAGCGGTAGGTGCAGGGCGTGGCGGTGTTGGGAGGTGGGCAGGGGTTTGGTTAGGGTTAGCTGGGCGCTGGGATGGCTGTTTTATCTCATCTGACTGTGGTCTATGGAGATTTTATACTGCTACAAGGGTTAAAATGCAAAATTGTTAGAAGGTTTGACTAGTAAACTTGTGCACGAATCTCAAATAAACGGACGGGTATCATGGTGCCGGGGGCACAACGTGAGTGTGGTAAATCCGCTTTGAGGGTTTTTGGGTTTGACTGCGACACCACACTACAAGAAAGATTTGAGGTTGTGCCGACGGCTGGCTGTCGTCGGCGTAGCTCCTGGATCCCCTTGGTCGTCGGCACATGCACAGCCCCTCGGCATAGCAATCGTAGCGGGCTCCACGATATCAGGCGACGGCCGTTACGAAACGGCCCAGCCTGGAGCAACGGCGACGGCCAGGCCATCGGCACAGGAATGGAGCCTAATTTTTTTTTAATTTTTGAATTATTTGACTCGTTAATCTCTTGCTTTAATCATTTTTAACACTATTTATACTTAATAATTGATTAAATTGCAGTTTTAATCAAACTTACCGGTCGGTCAACCATCCTAACACTACTCCAGCTCCAGCACGCTTAACTTTCTCATTCCTATAGAATCTCTTTCCGCAAAGCAATTCACACATTGTTGTCAATACTATGATATCAATCCTATTAACTCTTATATCATCATGTCACATGGCTGTATTTTTTGAAATTAAAAGCAATTATTTAAGTAAACAACAATGAATAAGTAAAAATATTATTGAATTTAAATAAAAATATAATGATTTTATTTTTTTTGTATTTTTATTTAATATGGAATAATTAATATCTTTAAATCTGTAAATCAGAATTCGGCAAATAATATGTCTAAATTGATTAAAAAAGAGGAATCCAAATATGATATCAATATCAACTTATCACAAACTATGCCATGATTCTTATCATAATTTCATTTGCCCATTTAAAACGACACGTATAAAGATTCTTAGCTCGGGGCTGAGACTCGCTAAACTTGAACTGGATCTCTGATGAAACAACATATTGTGAACCTATATTTTTTTTAAAAATCATGAGCATCCGATCATCTACCTGTAGTTCATATCTGACCCACTTTCTATCGATTCGGCAGAAATTTGTCTTTTTCACCAGAGATAGACGGAAAGGTTTGAGATCCTCCTGTTATGACATTATCCATGTAAGGTGGTCTAGTATTTTTGAAAAATATGATGGTAGCATTTTGAATTAGCCATTTGGTGATTGATTCACAAAACCGTCCGTTTTTTGCACTTGGAAAATGGAAAACGGCTTTTTTGTGCAACGAAAAGGAAAACTTCCTCCTGAAACATTGTTCGCCATCCCATGATGCACATGTATGCATAATATAGACACATTATCACAAACTATATCTTCATTCTAGCCATAACATTGGTCATTTGACCCGAAAGCCAAGAAACCTCGAACGAGATATGTCATTTTGTGAAGGTTTTTTTGAGACATAATCAATATACCAAGTTTGATATTTTTCCTTCTAACTATGTCACATAATATGACACCACGCGAAGGTTTCACATTGTTTGGATCGTTTTTGAATTTCTAATGCCCGTTTTAAACTATCGTTAAACTTTGTCGAAGGGCGGGCATGAAGATTTTTAGCTCGGGAATGAGACTCGCTAAACTTGAAGTGGATATCTGATGAAACAACATATTGTGAACCTAAAAATATTTTTTGTAAAAAATCATGAGCACCGATCATGTACCTGTAGTTCATATCTGACCCACTTCCTACCGATTCGGCAATAATTTGTCTTTTTCAGCAGGGATAGACGGAAAGGTTTGAGATACCCCTGTTATGAAATTCTCCATGTAAGGTGGTCTAGTATTTTAAAAAAATGTGATGGTAGAATTTTGAATTAGCCATTTGGTGGTTGCTTCACAAAACCGTCTGTTTTTGTACTCGGAAAATGGAAAACGGCTTTTTGATGCGACGAAAAGGAAAACTTTCTCCTGAAACATTGTTCGCTATCCAATAATGCACATGTATGCACAATATGGACAAATTATCACAAATTATGTCTTTATTCTAGCGATAATATTGGTCATTCGATCCGAAAGCCAAGAAACCTCGAACGAGATAGGTCATTTTGTAAAGGTTTTTTTGAGACATAATTAATATACCAAGTTTGATATTTTTCCTTCTAACTATGTCACATAATATAACACCACGCGAAGATTTTGCATTGTTTGGATCATTTTTGAATAATGTCCGTTTTAAACTATCGTTAAACTTTATCGAAGGGCGGTCATGAAGATTCTTAGCTCGGGGCTGTGACTCGCTAAACTTGAAGTGGATCTATGATGAAACAACATATTGTGAACCTAAACATGATTTTTGTAAAAAATCATGAGCATCCGATCATATACATATAGTTCATATCTGACCCACTTCCTACCGATTCAGTAGGAATTTGTCTTTTCACCAGGGATAGACGGAAAGGTTTGAGATCACCCTGTTATGAAATTATCCATGTAAGGTGGTCTAGTATTTTTGAAAAATGTGATGGTAGCATTTTGAATTAGCCATTTGGTGGTTGCTTCACAAAACCGTCCGTTTTTTGCACTCGGAAAATGAAAAACAGCTTTTTCGTACGGCGAAAAGGAAAACTTTCTTCTAAAACATTGTTCACCATCCCATGATACACATGTATGCACAATATGGATACATTATCACAAACTATGTCTTTATTCTAGCCATAATATTGGTCATTTAACCCGAAATCCAAGAAACCTCGAAAGAGATAGGTCATTTTGTGAAAGTTTTTTGAGACATAATCAATATACCAAGTTTGATATTTTTCCTTCTATCTATGTCACATAATATGACACCACGCGAAGCTTTCGCATTGTTTGGATCATTTTTGAATTTCTAATGCCTGTTTTAAACTATATATAATGTTTTATATTTCACCTAAGTTTTGTTTACAAATATGTAATATTTGAGTGTAGATAGATAGATCTTATTTTTCTACAAATTTTGATATATTATTTGTATTTTTTTTGAATTAGAATGATTTAGTTATAATTTTTCAAATATTAATGAGGTAGAAGAAAAAATAGCAATGGCTAAAATTAAATGAAAAAAAAAATCTGGAGGCCAACGCCGACGGCCTAGCCGTCGGCACAGACCAAACAATTTTTTCCAAAGAGCTATGCCCACGGCCAGGCCGTCGGCATAGCCTGGCTACCTAACGCCATTTTCGTCGTCGTGTCTGAATTGGGGTTACGCCGAGGGCCACCGTCGGCACAGCCCTCTCTACTACGTCGACGGTCACGCTACGCTGAGGCTACCCTTGGCACCGTCATCTACGCCAACGGCCGTTCCTACGCCGACGGCCGGGCTGGTCGGCTGACCGGGGGAGGCAGCTACGCCGACGGCCCCGACATGGCCGTCGGCTAGCCGGCCGGCCGTCGGCACGTCAGTTCTTTCCTGTAGTGCCAATTGGGGGCATCTCGTGCTATTTTTAATAGCCCTGTTCAGCGTTTGTTACATGCGTACGGATAAGAACGAGATCTGTTAAGATTTCAACTGAACTAGCTAATCTACAGCGATCCTATCGTGTCATACAAGACATGTACCTTCATTACTCGATCGATTTCCTTTCACAAACGACCATACCGTGGTGGATCAATGGAGTGGGAGCCGGAGCAGCAGGATCTCGGTGGCCTCGGGTACACCGGCATCTGCCGCGAGATCTACCGTGTGGCCCCCCGCGTCATCCTCCCAAACTCGGAAGCCGTCCCGGCCGCCGCCTTCCTCACCGCGGCCTTGCTCGCCCACGTCACCGCCTGCAGCGCCATCGTCTCCGGCCTCGTAGCCGGCGACGGCGTCCGTTTCCTCGTCTGCCTGGCCGCCTTGGTTCTCTCCGATCCCGCCTTTATATGCGTCATCCTCGTGTTTTCGTCCGGCTGCACCGCTGTCGGCGTGTTCCGCGTCGCCTCCCTCTACTGCACCGACGGCAACCCCGACGCCGCCGACCGCATCCTCCGGGACACCCCCCGTGCGCCCCTAGCTCGGCTCCTCCGCATGTTCCCCCTTGCCGTATCCTACACCCTCTTCTCCGCCATGGCCTCGGTCCTGCTCCTGCAGCTAAATCGTTCCCACGAGGTCGTCTGACCTGCCCCTGCAGGTAATCGGCGGTGCCGCGTGCCTCGCCGGCGCGGCCTACGTCTCCGTGGTGTCGCATATTGCATGCGTGGTGGCGATGCTTGAGGACGCCGTCTTCGTCGGCGCCGTGCGCAAGAGCCGCGCGCTCCTCGCCGGCAAATTATGGCAGGCGGCGGCCGTCTTCGTCCCGCTCGACGTCTGCTTCGTGGCGTCGCAGATATTCTTCCCTGTGCTGGTGCTTGACGACGCGCTGGGATTCGGCCTCTGGTTCAAGGTGGCCGCGGCTGCGGCCATGGCTGTGGTTCTGTGGGCGGTGGTGGCGCAGCCGGTGATGTACCTGGTGTGCAAGAACCACCACCACGAGGTCGTCGACAAGGTTCACCTCAACTATATCGGAGAGTACCAGCAGCTGGCCGTCGACGGCGAGAACGGAGTGGAGCTGCAGTCGGTGAATACGGAGTGCCCAGGCCAGTCTAGGGATGGCAATGGGGCCCTGATACCCGCTAACCCGATGGATACTTGTCTTAAATGGGGAGGGTTTGGTAAGAAATAAAACCCACGGGGCTGCTTAATGGTAAAAGATTAGACCCATCGGGTCTAGCGGGGACGGGTCTGGAGGTATCATACCCATACCCGCAGACCCGCATACCCGACTAACCTAACTAACCATCGCACGCAACACTAATTCTAACCACCACGGCCCACGTACCTAAAGCTACTCCACAGCCCACGTAGCGACACAGTAGCAGCCCACAGCACACAACACATAGCACGCACGCGACGCAAGCCACACTACACGCACACCGCACGCGTCGCGAGAAACACAAGCTGCATCCCATCTGCCTCGATCTCCCTCTTCCCCCGTGCGCTGCCGCCGTTTTCCTGGAGTTTCTCCTACGCCGCTAGCCTTCTTCCACATCAGCGACCGCGTCCTCATCTCCACCTTGCAAGCCGCAAGTCCGTCGATGACCACGAGGAGAGGAGCTCCGGCCACCTGCGCCACCGGTCGAGGTTGAGGACCACGGGGAGGGGAGCTCTAGCGACCGCCAGCACCAGCGCCGCAGATCCCAGCGCCGTTGCCGCCGCCTTGCAGACCGCTAGCACCGCCACCTCGCAGACCTTGGCGGGTACCCGTCGGGTTCCCGTTTACCCGGCGGGTGGCGGGTCTGGTGGAGATCTGTACCCGCCAATGTATTCGGGGCGGGTCGTGGGGGCGGGGAAATGGGGCGGGGACGGGTATGGGGGGCTGGACCCGGACCCGAACCCGGCGGGTGCCATCCCTAGGCCAGTCCCGGGCAGCCAGTTCTACTGCTACCTAATACTACTTGATTATTAAGGTTTCGGTACTTACAAAGTTTATACGACTAGTTTCCAAGAAGATTTGAGACGATTAGTAAGTTCCTACAGCTACCTACTGCCAGTAGAGTTTGTACATCTCATCTGATTCGATTACGGGACATTCAAGCACGATAGTACAGTACAGTATTTTTTTTCAGGCAAAATCCTCGTCGTCCCTAAAGTCTGAACGCAACTACAGGAAATTCCATAATATGTTGGATTGTTATTATTAAGAAAGAAAAACAACTACTACGATAGGTTCTGTAATGTGTACAGCATTAGTTGCTGGATAATCAAATCCCCACCAAAAACATCTAAAAAAACAAGTGACTTGGCTTTGTTTAGATTCGTATGCCCTCGCCGCCACCAAAAAAAACCACCGCGCAACCGCCCAGTTCACCCTGCCGCCGCCGGAGGAGGCCGCCAGGCGGCGGCGGGGTGCCACCTTTTTTTCTCGCCGTTCCCTCTCTTTGACCCCAACTTTTGCCGCTGCCGTGTCTCAGATCTATCCCTGCCTTCCAATGGCTGATGTCCTTTTTTGTTTCCGATCCGGCGCCCCAACGTGGTGAGCACCATGTATCGCCATGGCGGCGTCCTTGGACGCGATCTGCCAGTGCCATCGTCACGGGTGCCCTACACCTCGGTTTGCCTGCATCAGGTCGCCGGGGCCGCTGAGCTTGGCGGCGGCGGCAAGGGCGTGCAGGTCGTCAAAGGAGACAGTGTTGATTCACGCACACTCCAAGACCGATTTGTTGGTACCGTCCTCTAGATCTGGCCGGGCACACGCATCGCACATGAGGCCTACGTGCGTTCTGAGATATGCAGGCGCCGTTTTGACACCTGCGGTAGTCGGAGCCTTGGGTTGCTTCGCCTACTCCGCTTTCGGCATGGGAGTGCGGTCCTTGTGCCACTGTGGTCGATGGCGACGTGAAGTTCCTGTGCACCCTGGATCCGCCTTGGCATCTGCATTGCCGCGATATCTAAGGTGTTAACAGGACGATCATGGTGCTCGTGTTCGTAGAAGATCGGATAAGCTCTCGAGGATCCATCTTGCATGCTCAGGTTGAGTCAAGAGCCATTGAAAATTCAAGGGAGCACTCGCAATGTGTTGTGGACCGGTGGCGTTGGGCTGCTGGTACGGTTTTCAATAAAGGTGGTTGTCCTAGGGTTCCTCTTGTGTGAAGATAGATGGTGACCTTTTTGAGGCCGGTCCTTCTTGATCTAGCCGGAGTGTTGAGTTTCGGAAGGCTCTGCCGGCGAATGTAAGATGCCTGAAGTTTGCTGGATTGGTTCTCGGTCGTGCGCACCCCATGCTGTTATTCTGACCGTTTGGTTCTAGAGAGAGCGACGCGAAGCTCTGTTCTGTGTTACCAGCACATTATGTTTAATGGTGAAATCAGAGGTGGAGAATATCATAAAGGCTGGATTGGAGGACTAGCAATGGAGGTTCGATTCTCTGTGCTGTTGAGGGGCT
Organism: Avena sativa; assembly: GCA_916181665.1. Taxonomy (NCBI): domain Eukaryota; kingdom Viridiplantae; phylum Streptophyta; class Magnoliopsida; order Poales; family Poaceae; genus Avena; species Avena sativa. Next base: position 446,628,357 of record OV702295.1, on the reverse strand, counting down.
TGCTTGGTGTTCTGGTTTTACAGCAGCAGTATGATAGTGGGGGCGGCAGCACAGGTGAAGTTCGGAGCCTTACCTTTCAGGGTGAAAATTCAAGGTCTGGCCTTAATTGGTTGTGCCTAGCAATGGCCTGATGAAGGCATTGTTTTGAGAGCGTGGACTATCTTCAGGGTGAAAACCTAAGATCTTCTGATCGGGCGATGGCGGTGTTTGTGCACTGTTCCCTTTTTGGAGGCGTCGCTTTTGGAGAGTCTGGAATTCAGGTGTTGACTTGGTGGTGGATTATTGTTGTTTGCTAGAGCTAGAATATCGTAGCGGGACTTATTTCATAGCTTTCTTTTTCTTTTTTGGCCGTGTGCATTTGTATTACCATTAGGGTATTGCGTTGTTGTAGAGGCTGGGTGTAATTGGTATCTCTCGATATTAATATATGCTCCTTTCCAAAAAAAAAAAAAAAAAAACTAGACGCGTTTTAGACTAGTCACAATGGGAAGTATCATATAGTAGTATCATGCATATGATACTAGTATATGATACCACCTCCACAATGCATAGTATCATGTAGTAGTACCATAGTCTTAGTGTATTTATTGTTTTGTAGAATCTCAATGCAAAATTGTGTACAAGATTCATTTGAGATTAGTTTTTCTAGTACTACGTGCTATGATACGGTATCTACCTATGATACCAACACAACCTCTTTCATCATTAATTAGGATGCCACGTCAGAATTTTGCCAACATGGCATGCATGATACTACCTATGATACCCCCATTGGGGCTAGTCTTAGTATTGGATACATGCGAATCTAGACAAACTCAAGTCACTTATTTTAAGACGGAGGGAGTATTAAGAAAGAAAAACAACTGCTACGATAGGTTCTGTAATATGTACAACATCAGTAACTGGATAATCAAATCCCCCCAAAAAAATCTAAAAAAAACAATTATCTGCATATTCATATTACCGACCAATCCACCATATGAACAACACAATTTTTTTATCATCATAATTCATATATACTCAGCTTCGTTGGCGTCTGAAAAGGTGGAGCATGGCCTTATTACTTTTTTTATCAGCTTCATGCAGATGTGACCCATGAAGGTATATAAGATAGATGTCGGCGCATTTCTATGGGACATCCTCGAACTTTCACGCATAAATGAGTTTTGAAGATCTTTTCTGTGATTATGATAAATGGACAATAATTGTTTAGAAAAGGCAATACAATCTGAACCAACAAGGTTTGATCTAACCCTTGATGGCGGTTTCGCACATATTGACACAAATTCTGGCTATTCTCTCTCTGAAATAACAGCACGCCTGACAACAAAGCACTAGAGATTGTTGGGAGAGCAAAATATAAGCTTCAAATTCGGTTTTTCTTAGGGAAGCAGTGGTGAAACTTATGCTTTCGGAAATGTTTGACATTGAATTTATTTGCACAGCTCCCGGTACACTTTTAAGTTATACTTTTAAGCAGTGCTGAATTCGGAAATCCTAAAACTTTCACCCATAAAAATGTTTTGGACATCGAAATTACTAGACAGGAAGGAGGGACTGGTGAACCTGTCTAGCACACTCCCCCCCAGCCAATCAGATTTCTCCCATGTGTCGGCGGGTTCCACCTATGTGGAGGAGCAGTAGTACTAGTTTGCTAAGTTACATGCATTGCGCCGACTAAGTTAAATAGACAAACTACTAAGTTATATTTAAGTTACAGATACATGACGACTAAGTAACAAAAACAATGAATCCCTATGGGGCTCCCCTGACCGAATCTCCAGCTGACCGACGGACTGGATCTTGCGTCCAGGAGTCGCGGGGTCCTGAAAATTCGGGCCCTTCTGGACATCTTATTTGTAATTATGATACATGAACAGTTATTTAGAAAATGCAATACAATCTTAAATAACAAGGCTTGATCTAACCTTGTATGGCAGATTCGCTGGCTATTTGCTCTCTTTCAAATAACCACACGCTATGTGTCATCACCGACAACAAAGCACTAGATATTGGTGGAAGAGCAAAACGTAAGCTTCAAATTCGGTTTTTGCTTATAGGAGCAGTAGTGAAACTTATGTTTTCCAGAAATGTTTGACATTGAATTTATTTGCACAGCTCCCAGTACTTCCTCCGATTCATATTAATTGTCATTAGATTGGATGTATCTAACACTAAGACATGTGTAGATACATCCATTTTCGCGACAAGTAAAATGGATCGGAGGGAGTACTTTTTTTATGCTTTCAAAAGCTAAGCCGGCAAAGTTGTTTGGAAAAAGAAGAATAAGATGAGCCTTTGTTCGTTCCACATTTCCGTCCACGGTTCCACCGCAAACTGAAGTGGAGAAGAGCGTGAGGTCCGGCCAGTCGTAGGCTCGTAGCAGCAAGAGCAGCTGGCAGGCCAACCATGGCTAGACACGCAGCGATGGCTCCGTTTCCTGGAAGTGTCATGGGCGACTCACCGTCGTGCGCAACATCGACTAAAATGGCAAAACGGTCAGGGCAAAGCACGACGCAGCCATGCCCTCACGTCTCCATCGTTGATGCACCCTTTTGCTGCAGGCCAACCATGGCTAGAAACAAACAGAAGTCAATTCGGAGTTATAGATAAAAAATTATAAGAGTTTTAGTAGAGGTATGTTTGAGAAAAACGATTCCGCACGAATTTTAAAGCGGAGGTGGGATGATGGGTTCTCGGTGCGCCTGGTGGCTGGTTTGGTCGGCTGAGTGGGCCGGCCGGTGGCCCATTTCGTTTTGTTTTTGTTTTTCTTTTTCTATTTTAGTATTTTCTTTATATCTTTTGTATACGAACTCCAAATGATATGATTCTTATTTCTAAATTTTTATAAAATTCAGTAAATTATTATAGGATCATATTTGTAACATTTTCACTAGTTTGAAGATGATTGGTTTATAAATGTCTATATATTTCTTATAGGAACATTTGGGCAAATCAACTATCAGATCTAGATATTAGGATTTGGATTCAATTTTTGGAAACTTTGCATGGATGCAATGCAATGCTTATGAATGCTTCATGATTTTCATTTTTGCAAATATTCACACATATACTAAAACTAAAACTCAATTCACGCCTTTTTGACTATATGGCTACTTAGGTGTTATCAAAAGGATATGTGGTTTTATGCAATTAGCCTTATATGGCTACTATGCAATATTTCTAAATAGTTTCTTAGGGTTTTATTTTAACCACTCAACCAAAACACACAATGTCACAAATGCCCAAAACAACAAGTTCAATCATGTAACATGAAGGAACACATTCTTAACATCCAATGAAAATAAAGATGTCATGTTATCTTCTCTCTTTTCAAGCAAGTGGTGAAAAGCATCTAGAATGGTTTCATAAATCGAAGTAGAGACATAAAGGGTCAACTAGGGAAATTAGAATATCACTCCACCATAATTGGGAAAGTCATTTTATTCCCCCTCTTTATTCATCTAAGCATGGTTGGATATTTAAAGAATCAAATGGTTGAAAAGAAAATGAAAACAAGTTGGATAGTCATGTTAATCCAATCTCATAAAAGTTTCTGAATTCAAGGAAGGAAAATCATATCATAAAGTTTCTTTTCTTTTGAGAAATTTTAACAAAGTCAAACAATTCAACCAAGTTATTTTATTTACTTTACATGCCAAAATTCGGAGAAATTTTAGGATGTGACAAACTACCACCCTTAAAAGGAATCTCGTCCCGAGATTCGGGAAGGCTAGAAAGAAATAGGTTCAGGATACAGTAGAGTGCTACCACCCTTAAAATAAAATCTACTAGGTCACTTCTTGAGGATTCATCCTTTAGACATTAATTGGCATGATGTCTATTGCACATTTTGTTCTTCAGGATTTGCATATTCTAGAGAAACACTACTTGAACTAGCGAAACCCTCATGGTGGTCAACTAGGGAACATTTTCTTCATGCTGCCCCTTTAAATACTATTGAACGTTTATCCTTACCGTAAATTCCTACGGTTAGCAACAAGTGCTTTTGTAAAGATGCAAGATCATACCATTCTAAGGGCTAGGCTTAACGCTGACTCTCTACTAAGGTTGAAAAGGCACTTCAGATTCGCAAAGCCAACAATACAAGAGCGAATAATAAGAGTATTCGGTATGGAGGCCAATCCATCCCGCACTCAAACTATTATTTTGCATGAGGATAGGAGAATCACGTTTTTCTATCACTCGGACAACCTCACTTTTGTTGCAGATCGTTTCCATGGGCACAAACCAAGGTTTAGTGTGGACTCCCATGTATTCAATCAACAAGGCTACTATAACAAGGTAAATTATCGATACTTCAACACCTTTGGGTTGCATAAATCTACTACAAAACATCAGTTGCAACACTTCATACTTCCATATCCTTTTGCTGCATTAGACGAACTATTCACACTCTTTGGGCATCATCTTCCAAATATTTTCACTAACTAATTCTCCATGTAATCAACACATCATTCTAATCTTCAAGGTTTTAAGATAGAGAAGAATAGATTCTAGGGGAAAGAAACTACTAAGGAAGAACTCCAACCCATGCAAACAAGCTCATACACCAATAAGCATACAAACATTCAACCATAAGCAATCAACACACAAGCAACAATCATAAAAAGCTACACTCAAGCCAAAATAATTTTGTTTATGTTCCAGAAGTTTTGTTTTAATGGTATACCATCCACAAAATAGTTTTCATTTGATTAAAATTTGTTTGGGGTGAACCTACAATCATAAAAGCAATGGACAGAATCTGTCCTGAAACTACAGCAGTGTTCACGAATTTTTCTGGGCACCTTAAACTTATCAAGAATTTTAGCCAATTTTTGTGCAGTTGCTACAGGTTATTACGCTCCAGATCCTAAAATATGAACGCAATCCGAGTTACCAGTAAGGAATTAAAAATCGCGCGGTACAACTGGTCAGGCAGAAAACTGCAGCAGTAATACCACGAATTTTTAATCAAAACCTTCATTAATGCATTATAAAAACTATCAAAAATATTCTGAAACTTTGGGGTATCAAATAGTACAACCTAAACATAATAAACCATCTAACACACAAGTTCTTGCATCGATTGATTGCTAGATCTAAACGAAATCCTATCAAAACTATATGGTAGGCATCATCTAACTGTTCTTGGATCTCGCACTTCTTTGCACGAGTGCTCATCTATAAGTTTTGAACAAGATGAGATTAGAAAAGAAGGATCAAGAATTACAAGAATCTAATAAGTACAAAGTTTTGAGTTCATCCTACAAAGAGTCTTCCTTCTATGTTTTAAAAGAGAAGGGTATGAGAATTGAAGTGACAAGAAGATACAAGAAAGAATTGTAAGATGAGAATAGATAGAATGAAAGAGGATTTATATTCATATGGTTTTCCTATTACAATCCTAGGTCGCGATCCTACAGTCAACACACTGCTCTGATACCATCTTGTAACACCCTCGCCTGATAAGGCTGAGTTCTTGTGTATAGTGCTAATCCCTGGATCGGTTCACTAGCACACACAGTATAAAATGATACCAAATATAACCGTGCATCATGAATATAACGAATATAATCTAAAATTTACATTATATTACAACGGAAACAATACAAGGTAGACCTCCATCCTTCAAATGTGCCACAGGCGAACAATTGTTGAGTGGAGTCTCGCGACCTAATACGATCACTCAGAATCGGTATAACCTGCAACATAAAACATAGCAGCCCCGAAGGGTCAACACTTGGAATGCACTGGCAAGTGGAACAATGAGAGAATCAACAAGGCTAATAACTATATGCATATCTGACTTGTGGGGTTCAGGCTTAGTTGCAGCAGCAAAATACTTTATCCTATCTTTTGTAAATCATTTGTAAAACATTTGATCTTCTTCACACAACCCAATTATGTTTCAACCACAAGTTTTAGCAATTACAAGTTAGAATGAATGAGAACTTGTCATAGCACCCACAATTCAGCAACTCAAACGTCCATTACCGGGGACACGGCTAAGCACTTAGTTTTTCACCCTGCAGGGGTTGCACACTTTACCCATATGACTTGATCGACCCGCTCGTACCATGACACGCATATTGAGTCATGATAGGGAGAAGCCCAAGAAGAGACAATTCAGAAAGTAGCTCCTCAAGCCCATCCACACACCGTACCAACCTATCACATTCACTACATCTCTGGATACGAAGAGCTCGGGTCGCCACAACCTACTAAGTCCATCCAGCCACCCATAATTCACTGGCATATGGTTGCACACGGAAGCTACCAAATCAAGACACTAATCATTTCTCAGAAACCTGGGTGGCCATCCACAAGTGAACTACTCGGGTAAACCATAGACATGGGCCCGGCATTCACGAACCAAGCAATTACCAATCCACCCAGATAGTTCATTAATTAAATTGTTTTCACTTTCCAAACACGTTCTTTCAAAACAAGCTTTGCCATGGTGTATCCCACCCTCGTCTACATAAGCACAGCTAAGCACAGCTACTCACGACGGCTCGTCTAACAAGATAGGCTATGGTATAATAGGATAGCATAGCAATAGATAGAACTTGTAAAACAAAACAAGCTACAATGCATATAGAAAGTAAATAGGACATTTATGAAGCTCCACTTGCCTTTAGTTGATGTAGTCGTTCAAACAATCCTCACAATTGCAATCATTGCACTCGTCGCACTCAAAAGACTTGCAATCACAATGCTCGCAATTATAGCTGTAGCGATCATAGTAGTTACACTCCTCGCAATCTATCGTTCAAAAGCAAAAGCACAACAACATATCATTCAAACATTGCAATCATGCAACAATACAACAATACAATAAAACAGTGATGATCCAATGCATGCATGATGATTTAATATGCCATAATGGTTGTAATTAGTTATCTAAACAATACTAGATCACATGATGCATGTAGAAGTGTTTTAATGCAATATAGTATTTGTTATCCAATTTCAATTGCCAATAAAGGGGTTTTAACATAACTGTTGTAGCTTATGTACTAGTTGCGTAATTAAATTTATATCTGAACTGTAATGGATAGAGGGCTTTAATACGAACCAGTAGCAATTGGATTCACCCTAATCGGAGTTATAGATCTTTTCCTAGGATTTATTTAGTGTTTAATGGAGTTTAATAAATCTGAACAGATCATACTGAAAACAAACAAAACTAAGTACAGATCTGAAAACTACGCAAGATTATGAACTCAGGGACATATTACTCATATTTTTCGGATCTGTAGATTATTTACTATGAATTTAATGATTTAAAAGGCCAATAATACTAATTAATTATTCGCCAGTAATCTATACAGTAAACTTGTAATTTTATTCTAGAACCATGTTCTATACAATTTTGTGAATCCAAGGGTATATCATTTGTATTTTTCTGAGTTTTATTTTATTTTCTGCGAATTAATTGCTCCAAATAGTGTATGAAACCATTTAAATAATCACGACAAGTACTTACAGTAAATGTCTGATACAAATACATATTAATACTCTACACAATTTTGTAAATCCAACGGTATATTATTTGCAATGTTTGGGCATAGTATGAATTTTCTATGGATTTTACAAGTTAGATCTATAATATGCAATTTTAAATTCGAACGGAATATTCCAGGAGAATATTCCGCTGACTGGACAAGTTGACCGTGTAGGCTGACTGGGACTAGACGCTGACCTGACGATGACGTGGCGGTGACGAGGTAACTGATCGGGACGATTTAATCTCGATCGTCGGGATGAGATCCGGTGGCTAGAAGAGAAGTTGGCTCAAAATAGACCCCATTTTCCTCACAAAGGATTAGAAGTAGATCTGTGTTAGAGAGACAAATCCGTAGGTCAAATCGAAAAACTTTGAACATGAAAGTTGTGGAGGATGATTAGATCTACCTTTTCACCAAAGTAATTTGGATTTGAAGAAACGAGCGCGAGAAGATCTTGGAATTACGCCATCAGATCTGAAATATTGCATTGTGAAATTTTCCGGCTGTGGTGGATGAAAAGAGGTGAGGTTTTTCTGAATCGAAAGATTTCGACGAGATCTACAACTTTCGTGTTGAAGCCGAAGGCATCCGACGTATTTTAGATGGGTTTAGAAGTGAAATACGATTCAGTAGGGTGTAGATTCGGGATTTCGGGAAGGAAAAGTGTTATAGCTGTGACTCCGAGGGATTATTTAGGCTTTTAGGATGGTGGGAGGATAGATCTTGAAGTAGAGAACAACTAGAAATAAACAGAAGTCAATTCGGAGTTATAGATAAAAAATTATAAGAGTTTTAGTAGAGGTATGTTTGAGAAAAACGATTCCGCACGAATTTTAAAGCGGAGGTGGATCGATGGGTTCTCGGTGCGCCTGGTGGCTGGTTCGGTCGGCTGAGTGGGCCGGCCGGTGGCCCATTTCGTTTTGTTTTTGTTTTTGTTTTTCTATTTTGGTATTTTCTTTATATCTTTTGCATACGAATTCCAAATGATATGATTCTTGTTTCTAAATTTTTATAAAATTCAGTAAATTATTATAGGATCATATTTGTAACATTTTCACTAGTTTGAAGATGATTGGTTTATAAATGTCTATATATTTCTTATAGGAACATTTGGGCAAATCAACTATCGGATCTAGATATTAGGATTTGGATTCAATTTTTGGGAACTTTGCATGGATGCAATGCAATGCTTATGAATGCTTCATGATTTTCATTTTTGCAAATATTCACACATATACTAAAACTAAAACTCAATTCACGCCTTTTTGACTATATGGCTACTTAGGTGTTATCAAAAGGATATGTGGTTTTATGCAATTGGCCTTATATGGCTACTATGCAATATTTCTAAATAGTTTCTTAGGGTTTTATTTTAACCACTCAACCAAAACACACAATGTCACAAATGCCCAAAACAACAAGTTCAATCATGTAACATGAAGGAACACATTCTTAACATCTAATGAAAATAAAGATGTCATGTTATCTTCTCTCTTTTCAAGCAAGTGGTGAAAAGCATCTAGAATGGTTTCATAAATCGAAGTAGAGACTTAAATGGTCAAATAGGGAAATTAGAATATCACTCCACCATAATTGGGAAAGTCATTTTATTCCCCCTCTTTATTCATCTAAGCATGGTTGGATATTTAAAGAATCAAATGGTTGAAAAGAAAATGAAAACAAGTTGGGTAGTCATGTTAATCCAATCTCATACAAGTTTCTGAATTCAAGGAAGGAAAATCATATCATAAAGTTTCTTTTCTTTTGAGAAATTTTAACAAAGTCAAACAATTCAACCAAGTTATTTTATTTACTTTACATGCCAAAATTCGGAGAAATTTTGGGATGTGACATAGTAATATCATGCATATGATACTAATATATGATATCATCTCTACAATGCATAGTATCATGTAATAGTATCATAGTCTTAGTATATTTATTGTTTTGTAGAATCTCAATGTAAAATTGTGTACAAGATTCATTTGAGATTAGTTTTTCTAGTTCTACGTGCTATGATACCGTATCTATCTATGATACCAACACAACCACTTTCATCATTAATTAGCATGCCACGTCAGAATTTTATCAACATGGCATACATGATAGTACCTATGATACCCCTATTGGGGCTAGTCTCAGTCTGCTACATCTTGGTACGGCTGTGGGCAGCTCGTGGTGGCCATGGCCTTGCGCCATTCCATTCTGGTACAAACGTCCAGAGGAGAGGCTCTCGCTCGCTACGCTAGCTGCCCGCGGAAAACATGTGAGACACCTACGGTGTGTCTGGTTGATTATTGCACCTAGATATGGCGAAACAATCATACATGAACACAATCTACTCAGGCGATCTCACAGATTCTAGACATTTTTAAATTTAATCTTTCTCTTAAATCCCATATGGCATCACCCTACTTCACCACAATTCCCATCTTCGGAGAGAAGCAAGTAGCCAAGTAATCCAGACGACATGGTCCAAAAATAATAATAATGACATTAATTCATGCACATGCTACGCGTATGACACTTTCCTGATATGATTATATTTATTTCCATCAGCTAAAATTTGGAAGAAGCAACCTGAATTTATTGAAAAATCTAAGATATCGTACAGACCGAAGGACCAACATGAAAAACAAAGACTTTTATCAAAATCATAACCACAACCAATAAAGTTGCATAATTACTATTAATTATGTGCTTTGCACCTCAGCATTCTTGCAAATATCCCACAAAGAAACAAAGTTGACATGATATGAACTACAAGTGGAACTAAAATCAATTTATTTGGAGGAGACTCATCCCTTGCAAGAAAGGGTAGTTTAACAATAGCTTTAGTATCGTACCGTCAAAGAAGACAAATGCCTAGAATTTTGAAGCGGTACAACCAAAAACCACAGTGAACTCAACACATCTAACATAGACCCCATTGCAATGAAAAGCATGTGCATCAGACAACAATCTATTGCATACAAACATTTTGACTGGCGAGACAAATGTCTCACTAGTTCAATGTCGTTGTTTTCACTGTCAACGTTGATCTCCCGGCTAAATACACACAAATTAAACAGAACATGACTAAGTAACATGCTCGGATATATTAATTTCCCTTGCCTTTCTGTCCAGCACAGCCGCCAAAGATAGGAGGAATTTATGAGGAAGTTGCGAGAAACACACTAAGAGTGGATGAGATTCCTTCCTGACATTGTTTTGATCCTTACTGCGTGCTAGGGGCATAAAATATATTCTTTTAGATTTTTTATAAAGTATATTTGTATATTAAATACATTTGTATTATGGGTATTGATATTTTTTCTTATACTTTGACAAACTTTACAACGTTTGACTTTCACTAAACCAAGAACACGGAGTAAATAAAAACTGAGGGAGTCCTTGCAAATCTATAAATGCTAGCCGTCTATTTTTTCGACAAAAGAAAGGGTGACCAAGGTTGGAGAAATGGCTGAGGAAGTGAACAAATATAGTCGTTTTAGATTTTCACTAAACCAAGAACACGGAGTAAATAAAAACTGAGGGAATGGTAGCAAAGCGATAAATGCTAGCCATCTATTTTGTTGACAAAAGAAAGGGTGACCAAGATGGGAGAAATTGGTGAGGAAGTGAACAAACATAGTGGCAGCGGCTAAGAGTCCTTTTCGACATCTGTTTGGTAAACGTTGGCCATCCCTTTGTGGAAGAAAGGGTGATGAAGATGGAAGGATTGATGAGGAAGTGAACAAACGTAGTGGCAGTGGCTAAGAGTCATTTCCTACATTTTCCTTGTATTTTGAAATGTGATAGTTCCATCAATTGGGTATTTTGTTAAGGAAATGGCATATACCTTGAAAGCTGGTTTTTATTTTACAAAGACTCCCGAGAGGCAAAGTTTCATGACTCATGTGCCCCGATGCCTTCTCCACCTGAATGAGAACGAGAATAGCTACGTCTATTGCATGGTGCTATTACAGAATCCTATGATTGGGCTCTTTATAGACTTGCCTAAACACACTAGAGAGAGGTGAAATGGCTGAAGGATTGCTACCACTCTCCCAAACTTGAGTATTAGAACAAGTGAAATCGCTCGAGGTAGAACGTAGGAAAAACGAGGTGTTATTACAGAATCCTATGATCCACTCTTTGTGCGTTAACCAAATTCACAAATTCCTTCGCATGAACCCTAGTTCCGGCCGCGGGAGAGATCATCAGAGGCGCCGTCAGCTTGCGGCTACGGTAGTATCGAGGAGTGAAGACATCCAGAACAATCTGTTGGGTGGCGGCAGGAGAGATCGCTAGAAGCCTGATGTCTACGCACTTCTATTCTTGTAGACAGTTGTTGGGCCTCCAAGTGCAGAGGTTTGTAGAACAGCAACAAGTTTTCCCTTAAGTGGATCACCCAAGATTTATCGAACTCAGGGAGGAAGTGGTCAAAGGTATCCCTCTCAAGCAACCATGCAATGAAGATACAAGAAGTCTCTTGTGTCCCCAACACACCCAATACATTTGTCAGGTGTATAGGTGCACTAGTTCGGCGAAGAGATAGTGAAATACAAGTGGTATGGATATAAGACAACGGTGCTAGAAAATAACTTGATGGCGTGGAAAAGACTAAAGGCAAACTGAAATAAAGATGGAAGCAAGCAAACATGCAATAGATCTAATAGCAAACGGTGTTTCAATGCTTAGAAACAAGGCCTAGGGATCATACTTTCACTAGTGAACACTCTCATATAAATATATCATCTTCATGATACTACTCTTAACTACTCTCCGGTTGAACACTTTAATCGATGGTAGGGCTATAACAGCACACCTCAAAGTAAGTCTTTCCCATCTAGATAACCCCACACTGTCACCTTGAGTATTAGATGAGTCCACAAAAAACACCACAATTTCATAAAGACATCCAACTCCAAATATAACTCATAACAAGTATTTGTAATCTCTAGCCTAAGTGCCACCATGGTGTGCACACTGTCAACTTCACACACATGGGGAGAGCAGAGATCTATTAAAGCACTTGAGTACCAAGGTAGATCTATAGATTACAAGCTCATCATCACAATATAATCACACATAGAGAGAGATGAACACATAGCTACCGGTAGAACCCTTAGCCTTGAGAGAGATCTACTCCCTCCTCATCATGGGAATCAGCAATGGTGATGGAGATGGTGGTGGAGATCGATGGAGATGGCTCCAGGGGGACTTCCCCATCCCGGCAGGGTGCCAGAACAGAGACTTTCTGTCCCCCGAATCTCCCCTTCGGTGGCGACAGCGTAGCAGAACTTTTCGTGGATTTCTGATTGACAATCTAGGGTTTCTGTCTTGGGAGGCTTCTTATAGGCCAGAGGGCAAGGTCGGTGGGCGGCCAGGGGCCCACACCATGCCCTGGCGTGGCCTAGGTGGACCCGCGCCTAGGGGTGGTGTGGCCACCCTATGGCCCCTCTCCGACTCTCCTTCTGGCTCCGTGAGTCTTCCGGGAAAATTGTAACTTTGGCTTTTGTCCCGTCCATTTCCGAGAATATTCATTTTCTGACTTCCTGGAACCAAAAACAGCAGAAAACAGGCAACTGGCACTGTGGCATCTTGTTAATAGGTTAGTCCAAGAAATCATATGAAAAGTACTCCAAAGTTGGAACAAAACATAAGAAAGTAGATAAAACCAAGCATGGAACATCAAAAATTATAGATACATTTGCAATGTATCAACATCCCCAAGCTTAACTCCTGCTCGTCCTCGAGTAGGTAAGTGATAAAAAAGAATAATTTTTGAGGTGACATGCACCATCATAAACTTGATCAAAGTGTTTGTAAAACATGGATAGCTGGGATCATAGTACTTCAATCATAACATGAAAGACAAAGTTCTAGCAATAAGACAAAGCAACTATGTTGCAACATGAAAAGGCACAAACAAAAGATTCATGAATAACAATGCTTTGCAACACGTTTGTTTGTTTCACATAAAGAAAACATAGCATATTAGTATTCAGCTTGTCCCTCATAGAGTAGCAAATATAATTGCATAGGACACCTTCAAAGTTTATAAGAGTGACTAGATACAAATAGTTTAAAATAAGCAATATCAAGTTATGCATCAATCAACTAGTCTTGGGACAATGCACATAGAACTAAGAATGGCCACTATGCTCTCAAAGTAGGTGCATAAAGGTAGAAGGTGGAGACTCAATATATAGTGGAAGAAAGGCCTTCATGGAAGGAAGCAGGGATTCAAGTCTCATAAAGAGCTTCCAAAAATTATGGTACTTATAGCTTTCAGCTCTCATTGCCCCTATCATAAGCATCTTTAAGGTGATTAAGGTTAAAGTGAACAAACTATGGTGTACATGCTTGACGAAGTATAAGTTAGAAATCTCATGTCCCTTATATACGAGGGCCGCTCCTCATGCTACTCAAGTTTAGTCACCGGTAAGTTCTTGTCATTGTAAGTACATGTGTATCATAGAGAACCGCCAACGGGGTACCCCTTGCCCGATGATACGGAAGAATCCCCATATCAAAATGACAAGGCAAGCAGACAATGAGCATCTAAGCAATCTTCTTATTTACCATGGGAATATGGTGCTTTTTTCTCTCTTTCCTCTTTTCATAGTATCTCTTTTTTCTCTCTATTTTTTTCAATATATGACTCTTTTTTATAAGAAGAATGCTTCACAGGCAGCTCATTATGGTTACGCTGCAGGTTTCCACCATGTCAGCATGGATTAGACCAGCGGCCCAGGCGTTTCTCTAACACATATACATAACTCCATAGACTTACAAGCTCCCCTTTCATTTCACACCGACGACATCCATATACAAAAGAGCATGATATTAACTAGGTACAAGTACCAAGTGCAATGTTGAAAGCGTTCCCCATGAAAGCATGGTTCTGCTAATTTCCAACAAATAAGTGCAAGCATATACAACATAGAAGACACAATGGTTCAAGTTTATTAAGGGCAAGAAAAGTAAAGTGTGCCATCAAGTTCGTGAGAGCTTTAATCACTAGTTTTCTCATAATAAGTTTAATTTGGAAGGTAAACAAAAGCATGAATATACTTGGAATAGCATAAGCTAGTAGGTAGGTATGGTGGACTCTTTGGAATAACTTGGTTTAGGGAGTTGGATGCATGAGTGGAACTCATACTTGGTTGTGGAGGCTAGCAAAAGACTAGGAGCGACAAACTAAGAGAGCAATAATGGCCATAATCATGCAGAGCGACAAAACATCATTGATCAAAGCATAAAGTGATACTACAAGTTGAAAACTAAAGGATCATAAAGGCTATAGTGACTTGGGATAGTCATAACATGGTGTGAGCATGCGCCAAGTCAACCCAAATAAAGCATCAAAGGAGAATACCACTATACTATGCTTTAATATGCTAAAAACAACGCATGATTCATCCAAGGCACATTAAGCAATCTCAATTGTTTATAACAAGTCAGGCTACAACAAAGAATACTAAGCATAAAGCCAAAACAATATCAAGCATGGCATGACAAAGCATAGGCCACAATAAAAAACGAGCTCCTTTTACCACATTTTTTTTGACAAAAACAGTAGGGAGATCCCCTACTGTGTCATTTTATAAATTTTATAATGTACAAATGGTTGAGCCAGGCTCAATCCATGTTACAGATGATTACACTCATAGCGTGTCAAGCCACTGTTGCATACCTTCCTTGAGACTAGGCTTAGCTCTATGCATAGTCAAGGTGAAGGTTGCTTTAAAAGAAGAAATACATCTAGTGATAGAAGGATTTAGATCCCTGAAAATATATCCATTTCTTTGTTCCCATATACTCCAGCATCCAGTGATGATAACTTCCATAAGAAAATTGGGACTGAATCTACTCCCTGCATCGTTGATCATCTGATGAATATCCATATATGTGTTCCATTCAAGTCCCAAGGCCCACCAGAACCCTTGGCTGAAGCTGCATTCAAAAAATAGATGCAGCAGGGTTTCATGAGGACAGGTGTCACATATAACACAATCATTGAATTCCACAAAGAAGTTTTTTCTTGTCATTAAGTCCTTGGTGTTTAATCTCTTATTCAGTAGCAGCCAAGCAAAAAATTTGTGTCTTGGGGGACAACATGATCTCCAAATATCAAGTATGGGTTTTGGTGTTGGGTGTGCTCCAATGAGTGCCCTGTAGATATTTCTGGTTTTGAAAGTCTCCCCCTAGGAAAAGCACCATGAATCATGGTCATCAGTGTGGTTTATGCTTCTGATATTCTCCAACATATCAATAAATTCCTCATGAGCAATAATGGATAAAGGAAGTTGAAAAGATCATAGAAATCATTATCAGCTGCAGAGATGGCCTTGGCCATGGTCAAAGTATCATTGTGGCAGAAAGAGTGTAGGTGTGGGTATCTATCTTCAAAGCATTCACCTTTCCATAGATCCTTCCATAGTAACATAGATTTTCCATTGCCAATTTTGCAGTGAGTCAGATCTCTATAAATATCAACATAATTCATACAATCTCTCCACCAGAAAGATCCAATATGACTCATTGAATGTGGGGCAGAGTCACCTTGGTAGTAAGCTTTCCAAATGAGATCAACCCATGGTATATCAACCCTATTGTAGAATTTATGAATATTTTTCAGTAAAAGGGCCTGATTTTGTACCCTGACGTTTATGACACCTAAACCTCCTTGTTCTTTAGGTCTACATACCAAATCCCATTTAGCAAGACATTTGCCATGTTTGTGGATATCTTTTCCTGCCCAGAGGAACTGTCTGCCACCTTTTTCGAAATGGGTAAAAGTTGTTAAAGGGACTTTAAAAGAGCACATGGCATGTATGGGCATAGAATTTAATACAGAATTAAGTAATGTGAGTCTTCCTATATATGACATGAGAGAAGATAGTCCAGAGAGTCTTCTGTCAAATTTGGAAACAATGGGCATCAAGCTATCAATAGATGGTCTTGTGGTACCAAGTGGGAGACCCAGGTAGGTGAAAGGTAAACTCTCCAACTTGCATCCAAAATAAAATGCCAGTTGACATGCATATTCCACTGTTATATTGATAGGTACCAGAGTAGATTTGTCATAATTTACCTTGAGCCCTGTCATATTGCTGAATTGTTGGAGTCTGATCTTGAGGTTATTAAGTGGCACACTATCAGCAGGCATAATCAGCAGGGTATCATCAGCATATTGAATAATAGGATATTTTTGTCCATAATCATTATCAAGTGGTAGGCTGATTTCATTTCTGTGCCAGGCATCATTGACAATTTCTTGTAATAACTCAGTTGTGCAGACAAATAGAAGGGGGGATAAGGGGTCTCCTTGTCTAACACCTCTTTTGCAGCATATTTTTTCCCCTGGAACACCATTTAGTAACACTGAGGTGGAGGCAGAGTGCAATATAGATCTTACCAGGGAAATCCATTTGGGGCCAAAACCTTTGGCATTCAGCATATTAATAATTGCATTATATTCAATCTTGTCAAATGCTTTCTCATAATCAATCTTCAGAATAATAATGGGCCTCTTAGACACATGGCAGATGTGGAGATATTCAAAAGCCCATCCCAGACAATCATGGATATTTTTCCCTTTAATAAAGCCATATTGATTGTTGTGGATAATGGGTTTGATCACCTTCTGGAGTCTATTGGCCATAATCTTGGTGATGAATTTAAGTGGAAGACTAACCAGAGAAATGGGTCTGTAGTCATTCATAGTCTCAGGATCATTTATCTTGGGGATGAGAGTAATAAAGGCAGTGTTGATGGCACTCAAATTCACTGATTCATCATAGAAATCCTGTACCAGTTTTACAAAATCTTCTTTGATAATATGCCAGCATTTCTTAAGGAATTTACCATTGAATCCATCAGGACCAGGTGCTTTATCAGAAGGAAAATCATTGACCATAGAATCAATCTAAAACCAAACTTTCCTACTCTTTTCCAATCCAAACCAAACTATTTGAAAACCAATGTATAAAAGAGGGGGTCCAACCAATTTATTCAGCAAACTAAGCAAACAAAGCAAACTAAAACCAAAACAAAAACAAAAAAAGAAGACGCTCCAAGAACAACACAACTATGCATGAAACAATAAATATAAAGTGTTTAGAAGAAACCTGGGATTTTTATTGATCAAGAAGGCGATGCCTTGGGCATCCCCAAGCTTTGACGCTTATACTTCTTGGATATTTCTTGGGGTGACACGCGTAGCATCCCCAAGCTTGAGCTTTAGTCCATCCTTCATCTCATTAGTCATTCCTTCCATACACCTGAAATTTTTCCTTCATACAGAACTTCACACACAATCTTTATTAGCAACATTAGTGCACTCAAGATAATAAGTCTTTGGGTTCAGTGCCAACACCAATAAACTTCCATTAAAACACTATCTATTGTAGCACTTCCCTCAAAAATCTCAATTCCCAAAAGAGAACCAAAAAAGGAACCAACAAGAAGCAAATGCAAATAATGGCAAAAATCTGTCAAAACAGATCAGCAGGTAAAGACGATTTTTTTAGAAGACCTTTTGTTGCTCAAATCGAAAAGTGTTGAACTAACGAAAGTTAGATAACAACCTGGGGCAGAAGCACAAAAATTCACGCATCAAAATTACATAAAGAGATATTACACGAATTTTTACGGTGAAGCACAGAAATCTGTTTCAGGACAGCAACTTTCCCAATCATTACTTCTCTCTCATTAGAGGTTACTCTTGGCACAAAAAAGCAAATAAAAAGGATAAGGAGCGGTTAGTACTTCTAAGACTCATCTAAAAGTTTTGGGTTATCTCCCAATAAGTACTTTTCTTTAATGCCTTTAAGTTAGGCTTGATAGTTTGAGAAGATGCTCACATAAGAAATATGAATTGAAGTAAAAGAAAGCATCTAGAAGCAAATTCAAAGCACATTTAAGTCTAACGCACTTCTTATGCATAGGAATCTTGTAAAGAAACAAGTCATGAAAGCACAAAGCAACAAGCATAGTAAAGCAAAGCAAGTGCAACTTCAACATTTTCAACATAAAGAGGGGAAACTTAATATTATTGAGATGCATAAAACCATGTTTCTCTCTCTCATAATAACTTTCAATAGCATCATGAATAAAATCAATAATATAACTATCATATAAAACATTCTTATCATGAGCCACATGCATATAATAATTATTACGCTCCACATAAGCACAGTCATTCTTATTAATTGTGGGGGGAGCAAATTCAACAAAATAGCTATCATTATTATTCTCATCACCATAATCATCAAATATAGGAGGCATATTGTAATCATAATTGATTTTCTCCTCAATAGTAGGTGGACTGAAAATATCATATTTATCATTGTAATCATCATATATTGGAGGCATAGTATCATCAAAGTAAATTTTCTCCTCCGTGCTTGGGGGACTAAAAAGATCATTTTCATAAAAACTAGATTCCCCAAGCTTAGACTTTTCCATAGCATTAGCAATAATGGTGTCCAAAGAATTCATACTAACAACATTGCTATTAGCATGCAAATAAAGTTCCATAGGTTTTTTAATTTTCTCTTCAAACACTTCATGTCCTAACTCAAGATAAATACTATAAAGCTCTCTAATTTTGTTGTTGTTTTCCATTAAGCCTAACTAGTGAAAACAAGAAACAAAAAGATAAAATTGCAGAATCTAAAGAAAATAACTTCGAGCACTCACACCGGAAAATAGGCGTTTGTCGTGGGAGGTTCTTCTTCTTAATCCTCCGGTGTGAATACCTTTTACCTTTCCTCCCCGGCAACGGCGCCAGAAAATAGCTTGATGTCTACGCACTTCTATTCTTGTAGACAGTTGTTGGGCCTACAAGTGCAGAGGTTTGTAGAACAGCAGCAAGTTTTCCCTTAAGTGGATCACCCAAGGTTTATCGAACTCAGGGAGGAAGTGGTCAAAGGTATCCCTCTCAAGAAACCCTGCAATGAAGATACAAGAAGTCTCTTGTGTCCCCAACACACCCAATACACTTGTCAGGTGTATAGGTGCACTAGTTTGGCGAAGAGATAGTGAAATACAAGTGGTATGGATATAAGACAACGGTGCTAGAAAATAACTTGATGGCGTGGAAAAGACTAAAGGCAAACTGAAATAAAGATGGAAGCAAGCAAACATGCAATAGATCTAATAGCAAACGGTTTTTCAATGCTTAGAAACAAGGCCTAGGGATCATACTTTCACTAGTGAACACTCTCATATAAATATATCATCTTCATGATACTACTCTTAACTACTCTCCGGTTGAACACTCTAATCGATGGTAGGGCTATAACAACACTCCTCAAAGTAAGTCTTTCCCATCTAGATAACCCCACACTGCCACCTTGAGTACTAGATGAGTCCAACAAACACCACAATTTCATAAAGACATCCAACTCCAAATATAACTCATAACAAGTATTTGTAATCTCTAGCCTAAGTGCCACCATGGTGTGCACACTGTCAACTTCACACACATGGGGAGAGCAGAGATCTAATAAAGCACTTGAGTAGAAAGGTAGATCTATAGATTACAAGCTCATTATCACAATATAATCACACATAGAGAGAGATGAACACATAGCTACCGGTAGAACCCTTAGCCTTGAGAGAGATCTACTCCCTCCTCATCATGGGAATCAGCAATGGTGATGGAGATTGTGGTGGAGATCGATGGAGATGGCTCCGGGGGCACTTCCCCGTCCCGGCAGGGTGCCGGAACAGAGACTTTCTGTCCCCCGAATCTCCCCTTCGGTGGCGACGACGCAGCGGAACTTTTCATCGATTTCTGATTGACGATCTAGGGTTTCTGTCTTGGGAGGCTTCTTATAAGCCAGAGGGCAAGGTCGGTGGGCGGCCAGGGGGCCCACACCATGCCCTGGCGCGGCCTAGGTGGACCCGCGCCTAGGGGTGGTGTGGCCACCCTATGGTCCCTCTCCGACTCTCCTTCTGGCTCCGTGAGTCTTCCAGGAAAATAGTAACTTTTGCTTTTGTCCTGTCCAATTTTGAGAATATTCATTTTCTGACTTTCTGGAACCAAAAACAGCAGAAAACAGGCAACTGGCACTGTGGCATCTTGTTAATAGGTTAGTCCAAGAAATCATAAGAAAAGTACTCCAAAGTTGGAACAAAACATAAGAAAGTAGATAAAACCAAGCATGGAACATCAAAAATTATAGATACATTTGCAATTTATCAAGGCCCCGTCGGCTTGCGGCTATGGCAGTATCGAGGAGTGAAGACAATGGCTCCGCGGGGAAGGAGAGAAGTAAAGGAGGATGACAACCCATGCGTTATTGCTAGTTTGTTTAGATCAAATAGTCTTTTCAACATGTCAACAACAAGCTAATGTGAGTTATTATTATCCGTTGGATAAGTAAACTCATCGAATTATTAAGGAATATTAAAAAACTGCAACTACGATACATTCGCACAACAAGTAGGCTCATCAAACCGGAGTAGTATTGATTACGAATTACATTTAACCACAGCATAACTACTACAACTCCTTATCGGTCTTGTCGATGCAAATGTAAAAATGCATCTTCTTGGACGGTCCAGCACCTACAAGGTACTTAGATGGCAAACAAAGGACCGATCTCAGGTCCAAAAACTCCACCTCTCCCAATGTTGAGAAGCTCGGTGCCTCGATTGTCACCATCAAACTACCGGACAACGGCGGCTGGGCGTGCGGTCACATGCTCACCGTGTACAGGGTCAGGCGCTCGAGACCGACTTGACGCATACCGCACACACAATGGTGGGTCCAGCGATGGTTCCCAGAGCGTAAGTAGTGATGTTTAGGACAAAAGAAAAGTCGTCCTCCCCCTCGCAAATGAGCCGGTGGCATGTGATATGTCGTAAACGTATCTATAATTTTTGATGTTCCATGCTTATTTTATATCTACTTTCTTATGTTTTGTTCATACTTTCAGGTATTTTTATACATTTTCTGGGACTAACATATTAACAAGATACCACAATGCCAGCTGCATGTTTTCTGTTGTTTTTGATTTCAGAAAAGCTAGTAAGGAAATATTCTCAGAATTGGACTGGACAAAAGCCCAAGTCAATATTTTACCAAAAGGAACACAGACTCCGAAGGGCAGCCGAAGGGGGCCAGGAGGCGGCTAGACCCTATGGTGGCGCTACCAACCCTAGCCGCGCCACCAGGGGGTGTGGGTCCCTGGTGCTCCACCGACCTTACCCCTTCGCCTATAAAAGCCTCTCGGGACGAAAGCCCTAAGTACCCGATCAAAATTCCACGAAAGAGTCTGTAGCCGCCGTCATCTCTATAACTAGATCGGGAGGGATCTGAAGCTCTTCCTGGCACCTTGCCGGAGGGGAGAGATCATCCTGGAGGCCTTCTTCATTACCATGCCTGCCTTCGGTGTGATGCGTGAGTAGTTCATCCTTGGACCACGTGTCCATGTAGTATCTAGATGGTTGGTTCTCCTACTTTGTGCTATCATGTTTAGATCTTGTAAGCTCCATTCATGATCAAGATCATCTATTTGTAATCTTACATGTTGTGTTTGTGGGGATCTGATGGATATTGAGATGTTATTTCAGATTGATTATTGATTCTATCACGTCTATATTATTTGTGACCTTGCATGCTCTCCGTTGTTTGTAGCTCTCTTGGCAAAGTAGATACTTGCAACTGCAAGAGGGAGTATTTATGCTCGATAGTGGGTTCATGCCTCTAGTAATCTGAAGAAGTGATAAAAATCTCTAAGGTTGTAGATGTGCTGTTGCTATTAGGGAGAAAACAACAATCCTTTGTCCATGGGACAATCGTATTGTTTACTTTATACACTTTGCCTAATACAATTATCTGTTGCTTGCAACTTAATACTAGAAGGTGTTCGGACAATAACCGGAAGGTGGATTATTAGTCATAGATACAGTTGGATTACGGTATATGTATAATGTTGTAATGCCCAATCAGATTTCATAGGAATCAAGATGTCTAGTATATGCATTGCATGCTTTCTCAAATATGTCAATTTCCCCGCTGTAATTTGTTCACCCAGCATGTTATTTATCTTAAGGAGAATCACCTCTAGTGAACTATGGACCCCGGTCCATACTTTTACCATTGTCATACTATCTACTATTATTGTTTACTATTTACTTTCTGCAAGCTATTACTATCTTCCACACAATACGTTTAATCATTCGTTTTCAGCAAACCGGTGAGATTGACAACCTCACTGTAAGTTAGGGGCAAAGTTTTGTGGTTCTGTTGTGCAGGATTCCAAGTTGCTAGCAACAACCTTGGGGTTGTTTCCTTGCTCCTACTGGTTCGATAACCTTGGTTTCATATTGAGGGAAAACTTGTTGCTGTGCTCATCATACCTTCCTCTTGGGGTTCCCAACGAGCTCTACATTTTGAGCCATCAGCGTGCCGAGTCAAAGAACGGCACCTGCTCTTGGAGAAGTTGGGTGTGGTCTTAGGAGAACCTAATCACTTCGATTAGGTGATCCTCCGCAAGGTGGACCACGATCTCTGCCGGATGCCCGGTGTAGCTGCAGCTGGGCTCCGTGCAGGCGCACGGGTGATGCAGGAATGCGAGCTCGTGGCCGGGGAGCTCGTAATAGTAGAAACGAAGAAAGCATCCTAGGTGGGAGCACACGAGCGGGTACGTCGCTAGGATGTTGCGTGCAATGTTCTCTAGATTCTCGGGATTCAGATGTACGTACTCCTCGTTCAGCGGCTGCCCCATCTGAAGTTTGTCGAGAAATCAGATAAAAGATATGCCGTTAGTGAAACCGATAGCAGGAATATGTAAGATAAATTGAAGTAGTAGTTAAATAATTTCTTACCTGACGGTTCAAGCCAGTGGTTATCGTCTGGGCACGGCGCACGAAACTCGGTGGCGTCGTCCGGGAATGGCTGTGGAAGAGACATGGTCAGTCACGAGCTCGATAGATAGTAGGGTAGAGGGGAATTGAAATAATAATCTAAGTGAATAGTTAGCGCAGCCAATCATGTCACGGAATTGTCTACTCGTGGATCATCCTTACGAAGAATCATCCTAATCATCCACGGGTCCCGATCGAATGGTATGTAACAATCGGGATGCAGAACCAGCGTCCTCACGGGGGAGGGGGAGGGCTTCTAGAAGACACGATCTAACGGCCACCATTCAGCACTAGGGTTACGATCCAACAGCTGATATTGGATGTTAGGGTTATGACAGTTTCTGCGAGGTTTCGAGCCAGTCAACCGGGTTATCATGTGTATAAGCATTTTTTTTTCATGAATAGAGAAATATAGGCAGTAACCCATACCATCTCTAAACCATGGTAGCTTTCAATAATTCTGTCATAACACATGTCTTCTCGAGTACTCCAGCACCACCATACCACATGATAGCACAATATTCTCGAGAGAGTATTCGTTCTTTTCACGAACAGAGACACATGCATAGGCAGTAACACATACTGACCATGGTAGTGGTAGCTTTCATTGATTTTGCCATAACATGTCTTCTCGAGTAGTAGTGCAGCTAGCACCACCATACCACAAAATAGCACAATATGGATGGCCAGAGTAATATATGGATGGCCAGAGTAATATGTGTACCAGTCCATGCAGAGGCCAGGCCCCTTTCTGAAACAAAAGGGAAAAAAAACACATGCCATGCCACCCTCGCGTGAAGACTTCTTCAGACCAGTGAGCAAGCTGCGAGCGTGCGAGCGTTTCCATTTCCCCCTTGCTTTCCTCTGTGATAGTTCTGTGTGTGTGCTCGTGCTCTCTCCCCACTTCCGCGACCACCATACCGCGCTGACTGGATCAATGGAGTGGGAACGGAAGCAGCCGGATCTTGGGGCCCTCGGGTTCACCCGAATCTGTCGCGAGATCTACCGAGTGCTCCTCCGCGCCATCCTCCCCAGCACGAAGGGCGGCCCCGGCGCCGCCGTTCTCACCGCGCTCCTGCTCGCGCACGCCGCCGCCATCCACGCCTTCGTCTCCTGCCTCCGCGCCGACCACGGTTCCAACCTCGTCCGTCTTCTAGCCGGCATCCTCCTCACCGAGGCCATCTTCTGCCTCGTCCTCCTCCTACTCTCCTTCATCTGCACCGCCCTCTACGTGTTCCGCGTGGCCTCCCTCTACTGCACCGACGGCGACAACTCCGACGCCTCCGACCGCATCCTCCAGTACCTCCCCCGCGCGCCCCTCTCGCTGCTCCTCCCCATGATCCTCAACGCGTTCCCCTTTGGCATTCTCTACCTCCTCTTCGCCGTCCTCTCCTGGTTCCTACTCGTGCAGCTGGATGCCTTCGGCAAGGTAGAGGTCCTGCCGGTGGAGATACTCGCCGCCGCCGCGGTTCTCGCCGTGGCTTGCCACGTTTCTTGCGTGGTGGCGGTGCACGAGGACGCCGTCCCCTTCGGCGCCGTGCGCAAGAGCGTCGAGATCCTCGACGGGAAGTTCTGGTCGGCGGCGGCCGTCTTCGTTCCGCTCGACGGCTCCTTCGTGGCGTTGCAGGTGTCCTTCGTAGCCCTGGTGCTTGACGACGCGCTGGGCCTGGGCCTCGGGTTCCAGGTTGCCGCCGAGGCAGCCGTCGCTGGGGCTCTGTGGGCGCTGGTGGTGGTCACGCTGGTAGCGCAGCCGGTGGTGTACCTGGTGTGCAAGAACCACCACCACGAGCTCGTCTCGGTGGTCCACCTCACCGGACATCCCTGAGAGGGATTTCAAGGCAGTGTAGATCCCTCCAACTTCCCAGTGACCACGCCAGTCCCCGGTGCAGTTCTACCTAGTACTGATTCTTAAGCTTTGTCTACTTACCCAGCTTACTCTTTCCAAGAAGATTTGAGACAATTAGTAATTAAATTGCTGCTGCATGCTAGCTACAGGCAGGACAGTTCGGTTGATGTCAGTATATAATTGTGTACGTGACGTGACCTTGTTTAATTATTGAGATTATTACTATAACACTACAGGAAAAGATCACTGGGCGGCCGACATTTAGTCAGGGCCATGGCAAAATAGCTACTACGTGCATTAATTTTGTGCGTGACAATGTTTCAAGTTGCGGGCCATGGCAAATAGCGGCAGCCCTCTAATATTTTTTCGATGCATTCCTCTACTGTAACAATATATCCCCAAAATATTACGGATGCTCACAATTCTAGAACAAAAAGATGAAGAAGAAAATACCGCTACAATAATCAAAAACATTGTAGCTGCAACACAAACTACCATCAAGACAACACACGGAGTGCAAATTCTCCAGCAGCGATACCTTCAAAAAGAAAACAATGCACAACGATGTCGTCGTCGATCATAGATTTTAGGTTTTCACCCTGAAGAAAATCCGCACTCTCAAAACAATGCTTTCAACAAACTCATTACCAGACAAAACCAATTAATATCATACATTGGATTTTCACCCTGGAAGAGAAGACACTATACTTCTCATGTGCTGCCGCCCCCACTTGTCGATGCCGCTGCTACAAGTCAGGAAACATCAGGTAATAAAATACTTATCACCTTGAAGACTCAGTTTGCCATTACTAGACAAGTCCGATGATGACAATAGAACTGACGCGCCATGACATTCTCCGCCAGTGTATTCACCATGGAAATCGAAAC
This sequence comes from Avena sativa, assembly GCA_916181665.1. Taxonomy (NCBI): domain Eukaryota; kingdom Viridiplantae; phylum Streptophyta; class Magnoliopsida; order Poales; family Poaceae; genus Avena; species Avena sativa. Next base: position 446,602,233 of record OV702295.1, on the reverse strand, counting down.
ACCGACAGGTCCCATCATGACAACAGACGACGAAGATTCGCATCACACCCAGAAATAGTGGAGCACACGAATGATTCCCATCTGATCCAGCAATCCGCCAGCATCAATCGACCAATAGAGATCTCCGACGGAACCTTCCGAAACTAGTCACCGGCCAGATCAATGAGACTAGTCATCAAGCAGAACAACATCTTGACGCGAGAAGAACCCTATGATCGCCTTCTTTATTCAAGATGGGTCGGAAGTCTCCAAGCCACCGGCTGGCTGCAGATGACACAATGAACCATTTACCTCGCTAGAACCTGCGCAATCTAACTGAGGCATGAAGTGGCCACCGCGACTTGCCGGCCCAGATTGGACCCAGGTCGTGTCCACTCATGCTGCCGTATTCCATGGCAGTTACACCTCGGATGATGCCACCAAGGGCATGCCCCGTTCGATCTTCATTTCCCCAGCACCACCACATCCGCGCCTTATCCTACAGAAACAACCATCTGCACGTGCTCGCCGCCATGATTCTCTACCCCAATGAACAGCCATCACGTGCCACCTCATCCCTCCACGTTAGGCGAGATGGGCACCGCCACCTCCACCGACAGCGGCAGACAGGGGGATAGGATGGAGGCGGTGGTGCTGGCTAGGGTTTTTTTGTGGGCCTCCCCTGTTGCCTGAGTAGGGGCGACACAGGAGGGAGGCATCGGGAGCGAGGTAAACTACATTTAAAATTTGGTTAGAATTTCACTTCCCCGACCTCTGCACCAACTAGGGATGCATACAACCATTAATCATGAGTATCGGCATTTTCGAAATTGGTGAAGCACCAAGTCTAATTGTCGTGGTATTAACGGCAAGTATGCCATAGGAGGATCCTATCGAAGAGTTTAGAGAGTCGGGGGGAGAGAGGCAACAAGCATCCGGGAAGGGCATGTAATAGGGGTTAACCAGATTCAAATCTCACAATGGTGGCAAGATCCTAATCCTATTGGTAATCTCTATGTCGACAATAAGCCAGGGTACATGGATTGTGAGTTATTATGCCCCTTAGGCTCCCACAGTTTTGGCTTACAAAGGCGCCAGAACCTAGGTTTACAAAGAGTAATCCTAACCGGGCATGTTACACAGTTCTACATCTACTCGAATATTTCTACATGTCGTGTACCCGAAGGCTCCGACTTCGTCTTAATTGCTCTCACGGGCACCTCCACCGGTGACGGCCACAAAATGGAGGGAGCAGATGATGCGATGGAAGGTGACGACATTGCTGCCAAGAACTTGCGGGGCGTATAGGTCGCCTTTGACTCGATGCCAGCCTCATTGAGAGACTCTTGTCACCGAGGATTACCTACCGCCGATGCATTCTAGTGGCGGTTGCCGGAGGAGTCCGAGTATCCTCCTCAACCCCTATCCTAGAGAAGGTATACATTATATCACACATAGGCCATGGGATGTCCCTTCCAGTATCCAACTTCTTCTTAGAAGTAGTCGAGACTCTAGTCGTCTAGCCCCAGAACATGCCTCGGTAACTTTCATTCGTAACTTTGTGTGAAAGCTACTTAGGCATTAGGCTTAGGCTAGACTTGTTTCAGTACTTTATCGCCGTCAATAAATAGTCTTTGGTAGTCGGTCTCTCTTTAGCTGTTTGCGTGTCAATCTATTTTAAGATTAGACCCAATAGAAAGTACCCGGACACAGTGGGCCATGAGTTCGTCAAGTAAAGGCAATCCACACGCTTTTATGGTCAAATGGTCCACCATATGCAAGCCGAAAGACCATATATATGACGTCGGTATTTTAAACACCAAGTAATGAATACCCTGTCAAGCGATTTTGTGTAGCTTGGAATTCAAAGTATTTGAAATTGATGAAATTGATACATTGCATGATTATGGGTACATCATTAGCTACATTTACAGATTTTTTCAAAATTCATGAATATGAATTTCGAACTTTTAAATAACAGGATAAATGGAACGTTGGAGCTGAAAATTTCCGCAGGCTTCTCAGGAGGTATATAGATCAGGGCGTCAACGCTAAGTGGGCTTCTTAGTGGGCGATCTGCCAAAGGTGATTCAACATATTGTAAGTTCAAGGAGGTTGCAAATGGGCCGACTTGTTACAGCTAGCTAGGCATCCTTATCTATTATATACTAAAAACAATATAAGAATATTTTTCGAGACATTAGGTTGATCCATATCACCTAAATTATTTAGACTGTTAGATATATTATTAGTAGTTATGATTTAATCAAAATTGTATATTAGGTAACACATTAGACGTGACAGCCGGATCATCGGCCACATAAGTCCAAGTCGATACAGCGGTACCGAACGGTGTAAGCCATACCGTCCGAACCCATCCATGTTGTATATGGTTTTTTTAAATGAAAACTAAAAGACTATTGCTAGCAAAAGGATCGATAGGTTCCATCTTAAACTAGCTAGCTAGCTAGCTCGAGGACCAGATAAATCCACCCATAATCGATCAGCTACCTTAATGTGTGCAATACCTAGCTAACTTGGTATACCACTCACTAGTAGAAACCAGGCCATTTGCCCTGGTTTGTAAGGGCCTTTAGTCCCGGATTACGAACCGGGACTGCAAAAGCAGGACTAAAGGTCCAATCTTTAGCCCCGGTTCTGTTACGAACCGGGGCTAGAGGTCTAACCACGTGGCCTGCAAGGCGCGCTGGACGGCAGGACATTTAGCCCCGGGTCGTGTTACGAACCGGGACTAAAGGTTCCCTGCCGCGGCAGCATTTTGGGCTATTTGGCTGCCGCGGCAGGGGATGGGGTTTTAGGGTTTTGTGTTTTTCTTTTTATTTTATGTTTTGTGTTCAATTATTTTTCATTCTGTGTTTCATTAGAAACAAGTTTTCGTATACGTATAGAACGCTACTACACAGTACTTGTACATATTGACGCAATATATAATATAATTTCTCTTACAAGCATACATGGAGTCCCAACCGGGTCCAGAGCATGTCTATTTGATTACATGGAGATCATTACATGGATGTTTTAGGGTCTACGTATACAGTATTCTCCGCGTTGGTCTATGACCTCGTCGACAAAAAATTACAGCAAATTCCTCTTGGATTGCTATTAGGCGGTCCTCTGGTAGGAGCTTGTCCCGCATCGCGTCCAACTATATAAAAATGAGATCGTATGAATTAGAATCAACACAACATTTTGTAATAAAAATAAATGGTGAATATATTGTTTACTTACTCGAATATTTTCCGAGGGCTTCTCAATACTGATGCGAATGAATCGCACACGTAGAATCCACATAGATTAGTTCCCTGTGGCTGCCTCGCGCACTTTACAAGAATAGAATTCAATCAAATAATAATTCTAGCATGATAAATGCACATAAACTATAATTAAATAGATGCGCGAACTTAGCTCGTACTACTTACTTTGAGTGATTTAAAAAATAGCTCCTCACGCCATTGACCGCGGACATGGTTCTTGAACTGTATCCAAACCCTACCTGACAAAGAAAATTAATGTATGAGTTAATAACTACTTGATATCCCAGAAAATGAACGAAAAAACCGATATGGTGCGATAATGGTTGAAATTACCTCTGGAGCGCATCGATAATGCTGCGGTAGTTTTCAATGTCTTTGTTTAGTGAGTCCATGATGTGAACTCTTCCCAAGTCAAGTGAAATGCTTAGAAGAATCCAGTGGTACCTACGCAAGGTTTACATACATCAGTAACTCATCATTTACACTGAACATCGAGTAAGCAAAAGGTAATGTGTACAAAAACTCACTTGCCGTCGTGGTAAGAAAATAGTATTTCATTACAGAAATGTTGTTTCGTGAGAAACCGCAAAAAGTTGTGCTCGGTCTCCAGTGGTTTATCCTTTAGTATAGCTCCATGAACTCGATGTGGGTCAATGAACCCAAATCCATTGATAGCCTTTCTTTTACAATCGAGCATCTTCATTCTGTATCATTATATATAGCGTACAAAAGAATATAGTGAATATACTTACCGACAATGAATTGAACAAGCTGAGATAGAGACCTAATTACATAAATAAAGTAATCACTTACAGACAATACGAACTGAGGATAGTTTTGTCGAGTTCCTTTAGATTGAATAACTGAAATAATTCTGTAAATTCAATAGGGACCTCGTCTTCAGTGAAGTAATGCGATTTTTGAACTTTCAGTAAGAGCCAATTTTGCTGTTCTTTTGATGCTTTCATGTACCATCCATGGAATCGTCGCATTTGTGTTGGCATATCCCGAAGCCTCTCAGAACTGCCCAGAGGCTCCCCGTTAACAAATTTGGGTGATACCTCAGCCTTGGGCATATCGCCGTGAATAATTTTATGAATAGGCATACCACATTGCTCGGCCAATATCCTAGCCGTTTCCGGATCCATAGGTTCTACCTCATATAGTTGAGGTTCGGGTATCTGCACCTGGAGTGGGGGGAGCGATTGGTTTGCTTGTTTCCCTAGCTGGAGAACATCTCTTTTGGTTCTTTGGCTACCACTCGATTGTTTGCTTGTTTCCCAGCTAGGGGACGTCTGTTTTGATGCTTCCGCTACCACTCGATTGTTTTGCTTGTTCCCCCTGTTGGGGAACCTCTTTTGTGATGCTTCCTCTACCGCTTGATCTCTTCTGTTTCAGTGTCTTCTGAAGACATCGTGTATAGTCATCTGGCGCATTTAACTAAGCTTGGGATGGCTACGTCAGTAATTTCCAAAAGTGCTCCTTGGTTTCCGGTTTTATTTGGACCTCTGGCTCAGGTTGTTTCTTTTTAAAATGAGCATCCACTTCGGTCCGTACGACCGCATCAGTCTCCTCATCGGTCAGGTCGTAAGCCCTCTTGGGAGGAACCGGCGGTACTCTTGGGAGGGGCGACAACTTTGGGCATCGGTTATCGCTCGACGGAGCGGTGGTATTCTTCCGCTTTTGGCCCTTAGTGGGTGGAGGCGGCTGCGTAGATTGAGATGGACTCGTGTTGGGGTCATGGATTGGATTATTACTGGGAGGAGACGGTGCACTTGGAGGTGGACTTGGAGGAGACGGTGCACTGGGAGGAGACGGTTGCCTTGGAGGTGATGGATTGTTTCTCCGTGGAGAAGGTGGCCTTGGTGTCGAGCCTGGAAACTTGATGTATTCTTTTTCCCAAAGAATGAAGTCACTCGTGACTTCTCCCAGTGTCGTCTCCCCTTCACCTCCAGGGATGTCAAGCTGTAGTGACTGACACATAGGTAGAATTTCATCCACACCGACACGAGCATAGCCAGCTGAAATCGGATTGCAATGGTAGGTCCCTCCCGGTGCAGAAGGTAAAGCAAAGCCGACCGCCACCTTCATGGAAATATTCTTCAGTTCAACATGCAGCTCACAACTAGTCTTCTCCTTAATTGCATCCACGGGGTACACATCCATCGTTGCATCATTACCGTGGCCCTCCGTGGAAGCCACGCTGCTTTTCCGTTGCGATGGGCCGACCGTACTGTCCGGTGCAGGATCTTGCTGTCGGAGTCCTTTAAGTTCATTAAGCTCCTGGCGATGCTCCTGCAGCATGGCTTCAAACCTCGCGAACCGCTCTGTATCCTCCTCTTTTTGCCGCTTTGTTCTTCTCGATCGGCTTCTATATGTGTCACGGTGCTCGGGAATCCCGATAACCCATGGATAAGAAGGTCCGAACCCTCTTGTTCGTCTAGCCTTTTCAGGATTCCCAAGAGCCTTTATTAACTCATCGTTCTCTCTGTCGGGAACAAACGTTCCCTCTTCAACCTCTTTTATCACTTTAATAAGTTTTTTCTTGGGTGAAGAAATTTCTTCGGCTGCAACAATCTCACCTGTTTCTAGGTCTAATGATGCCCCATGCCCGAATACCCAATTTCTTGACCTCAAGGGACAACTAGATGTAGCTGGAGTGACCCCTTTAGCCTCCAGGTCAGCCTCAGCTTTATACCACTTAGGCATGGCACTCCTGTAGCCACCTGTGCCCATATGATGGTGATATTTCTTTTTAGCTGCATTTAACTTATTTTTTGCTGATATTGCCTTAGCTGGTTCCGAGGTCTTGTATTCCACAAATGCGGCCCAGTTATCCTGCTGCAACTCTAGTGGGCCAGTGAATGGAGGAGTTTTTTTTCTTCAAGACATACTTGTGGTACAATCTTTTTTTCCATTTCTTGAATAGTTCGGTCATCTTCTTAAGAGCAAAGTGCTTGACTTTCCTCGTCATTTGCTGTGTGAGCTCATCAGTCTCCAAGACTGGTAGGGTGAAATGTGTCATGAGAGAATTCCACATCGTATCTTTCGCTCTGTCATCTACAAAACTAGCCCCAGCTGGATCTTTTTTCTTTCCTGGCTTGTTCCAATTTCGCGTGGTGATTGGGACTTTGTCTCTAACAATCACTCCGCATTGACTTGTCAATGCATTCGCGGATTCTTTGGGCTCCAGCGGTTGACCCTGCGGAGAGACTAAGTCAATGCTGAAACGGACATCAGCGGGCAACTTGTGTGTCGGGCCTCTTGTCCTTGTAGAAGATTGGCCGGAAACGGAGGTCTAAGAGAAAAAACATTCGTCAGTACATATATACAAATCAATTAGTGCATATATACTAGTGAACGATCGATAGAAGCTTTATATACCTCGACGGAGTTTGTCATTATTATGGTGTCTTCACCATGGTCTCCACCATGGTCAGTACCATCGTCTCCACTATTTTATCCACCATCGTCTCCTCTAGACAAATTAAGATATTCAGAGCCATCATAATAAGACCCCCTAGTACCCTCATCTATAATGTTGAGAAGCTCCTCTTCATTCTGTGTACCGTCCATAGCTTAACTAATACAGAAAAAGAATATTGCATTAAGTAAAAGAATATTACAACTGCGACGACTCGGATACAGTACTTAGTGATTAAGATAAAATACAATAATATAAGATAAAGTACATTATTAATACATATCGCTCATAATATAAAGTACATTATTCATACATCTCGCTCATATCAAACTAGCGAACGCGGCTGCCGCGTTCTGTGCTACGGGAGCTCTGCAGCCACAGAAGAGGAACCATCACCGGAGAATAGCTCGGGTGAGATCCGTGAACCTGCCAGATATTGGAGAACCTAGTCTCTAAAAGATACATGTATCGTCGTACATGTTCGTCCTCCTCTCTGATACGACGACGTACCACCTCCTCGGGGGCTGGCTCCCTCTGCACCGCTCCTGGACCTCGTGGACGCCACCAAAGAAGCTCCGGGTCGACGATGATACCCGGATTCCTCACCATGGTACGAGTCCCGACAGGTAGCACCTCCCAGTGCCAACCCGGCGGAGCCCAGACTCGGACATCCTCGACGGAGTCTAGTAGACTCGGACGAGGTGGATGCGGCATAACTAAATAATAGCAATAAATTACAATCATAAAATATAATTAACTAACTAAACTAATAACACTAACCCTAAACCTAACACTAACTAAACTAAACCTAATTGACTAAGTGTTCTAACTAACCCTAACTAACCCTAGATAATACTAACCTATACAATTAACCTAATACTAATAATAACTAATACTAATACTAAATACTAACTAAATACAAATACTAATACTAATACTAAATACTAATACTAATACTAATACTAATACTAATACTAATACTAAATACTAACTAATACTAATACTAATACTAAATACTAATACTAATACTAATACTAATACTAAATACTAACTAATACTAACCTAAATAATATTAACCTAATTAATACTAACCTAATTAATACTAACCAAAATTAACACATAATTAACCAAATTGAGGGCGGCGATCACCTGACGGCGAGGCGGTGCGGGCGGCGCGACCGGAGACAGGACAGACGGCGCGGGCGGGCGGCGCGGAGACGCGACGACACGAGACGGCGCGGGCGGCGCGGAGACAGGACGGACGGCACGGGCGGCGGGCGGCGACAGGACGGAGGGGCGCGACACGGACGGCGTGGGCGGCGGCACGAACGGGCGGCGCGGGAGGCGGCACGAACGGGCGGCGAGCTCCTCTGAGAACGAGAATGGTGAAAACTGTCTCTCTAGGTCATGGCACGACCCGGGGTAGGGGTGGGGTATTTATACCACCCCCTTTAGCCCCGGGTTGTAATACAAACCGCGGCTAAAGATCCCCCTTTAGCCCCGGTTTGTATTACAACCCGGGGCTAAAGGTGTTTTCGGCCCGCCGCACTTCCCGCGCACCACACCCCTTTAGCCCCGATTTGTAATACAAACCGGAGCTAAAGGGGGACCTTTAACCCCGGTTTGTATTACAATCCGGGGCTAAAGGTTGTTTTTGGCGCCAAAATAAAAAATGGTTTATAGTTTTCAGAAAATTATGTATTATATATCAAAATTTTCATAAAAAGAAGATCTATAATTTAAATCTATTATCATACTTTATTATACAACTTAAATGAAATTATCTATTGTTTAACAAGTATTATATTTAGTACAAATGTTCAAAAAAATAATAAAAATATAGTTTATTATTTAAAAATGGAAAAATACATATAATATACCAAAATATTCACAAAAAATAATAGACTCATTAGAAATATAATATTTAATATTAAAACTATTAACTAGGACTAAAACATATTTTCCCGCCATTTCCCCCGCTTTCCGCCATTTTCCCCGCTTCCTGCCATTTCCCCTGCTTCCCGCCATGTTCTCCCGCCATTTCCCCCGCTTCCCGCCATGTTCTCCCGCCATGTCCCTCTGTATCTAGGCCGACCGCCATGTCCATCCACACATCCACACCTTCTCTCTCACAACAATGGACACCGCTTACTAGGCTTTTCTAACGCTCGAGGAGACTGAGGCGTTGTGCGCCTCCAGCTACCCATGCCCGCCGGGGTACCGGCTGCCCGCTGGCTGGATGCTGAGCGCTTGAGGGGTTCCTGTTCCTCCTGTGCCTCAAGGTTCGGCCCGCTAGGTGGCCATCACGAACCACTTCTACCTCGAGCTCACGCCGGAGCAGCAGATGGATCCCCATTGGGATCCCGACAACCTCGACACCTGGAATGCCTTCTTCGCAAACCGGCGAGAAAGGGAGCTCGCCAGGTACGAGGGTGACGACCCGCCCCCAGTGAACCACAACGAGGCTGGTCGCCGCCTGTGGTGGGCGAACCGGACTATCGCCGGTGTGATGCGCTACATCGCCATGGGAGACCATCCTCGCCTGAGGTACCTGCACTTTCACCAGCAGCATAGCCACAAGAATGGTGGTGGTGGTGAAGGCCTAGGGCGTGTACTGGGGTCGTCATCCGGGATCCCCCTCCCCCGCGCGTTGTGAATCCGAGGCCGGAGGATCTATCCGCGTGCTACGAGGAAGGGCTGAGGATCCATCCGCGTGCTACGAGCGACGACGATGACGATGACGATTCCGAAGACGACCCAGAAGTTGTGTACTACAGGGCTAGATATGATTATGACTAATTTTTACGTTTTAATATTAATAAATGTCTGGCCACAACAAGTTGCAATACTACCTATTGAGATCGAGATAGTTCATATCCATATACATATAAGAAGATCATTAAAAATAAAGGTTTAATAATATTGTACATCACCAACATCCACACATGTTAGGGTTTTCTTCTAATCTGTAACCATGGAGCATCTTCCTTACTTAACGGGATGCTTGGGTCATCCTTCACAGCGAAGGGCAGAATTTCATGAAACTTATCATAATCGTCTGACATTTCTGTCTTATCCTCCACCCCCACGATGTTTTTTTTCCTGAAAGAACTATGTGGCGCTTTGGCTCATCGGATGCTGTATTCTTTTGCTTATCTTTCCTTTTTCTCGGTTTGGTAGACATGTCCTTCACATAAAAAACCTGAGCCACATCATTGGCTAGGACAAATGGTTCATCTCTATACGCAAGGTTTTTGTGATCCACTGTTGTCATTCCGTATTTCTTGTCTACCTCAACCCCGCCTCCTGTCAACTTGACCCATTTGCACCGAAACAAAGGAACCTTAAAAAAATGTCGGTAGTCAAGTTCCCATATCTCCTCTATGTAACCATAATATGTATCATTTTGCCCATTCTCGTTTGTTGCATCAAATCGGACACCACTGTTTTGATTGGTGCTCTTTTTATCTTGGGCGATCGTGTAAATTGTATTCCCATTTATCTCGTACCCTTGGAAAGTCAATATAGTCGAAGACGGTGCCCATGCCAACAAGTACAACTTCTCTCCAACATTTATGTCATTCATGAGATGTGTCTGCAACCAACCGCCGAAAGTCCTCATATGCTCATCTCTAATCCAGGAGCCAGGTTTCCCCGGATTGTTGGAGTGTACAATATTCTTGTGTTCCTCGATTTACGGAGCCACCAAGGTGGAACTTTGCAGAACTGTGTAGTGTGTTTTAGTGAGAGAATGTTTGTCCATAAATATCCTTGCTTTCTTTCCTAGCGTGCCTTTTCCACTAATTCTACCCTCATGCCGTGATTCAGGAACACCGATGGGCTTAAGGTCAGGAATAAAGTCAACACAAAACTCAATGACCTCCTCTGTTCCATATCCCTTTGAGATGCTTCCTTCTGGCCTAGCACGGTTATGAACATATTTCTTTAACACTCCCATGAACCTCTCAAAGGGGAACATATTGTGTAGAAATACAGGACCAAGAATGTTAATCTCATCGACTAGGTGAACTAGGAGGTGAGTCATAATATTGAAGAAGGATGGTGGGAACACCAACTCGAAGCTGACAAGACATTGGACCACATCTTTCTATAACCTTAGTAGACTATCTAGACCGATTACCTTCTGAGAAATTGCATTGAGAAACGCACATAGCTTCACAATGGGTACTCGAACATTTTCCGGCAGGAGTCCCCTCAATGCAATCGGAAGGTGCTGGGTCATAAGCACGTGGCAGTCATGAGACTTTAGGTTTTAAAAAAAATTCTCTGCCATATTTTGAAGGAAATATGACTTGAGAGGCAATAATAAAGTTGTTATTATGTATTCCTTGTATATGATAGATGTTTATTTTGCATGCTATAATTGTATTGATAGGAAACATCAATACACGTGTGTTTAATAAACAAAAAGGGTTCCTAGTCATGCCTCTCTTATAGACTAGCTTGTTGATTAACAAGATGATCAAGGTTTCCTGATCATGGACATTGGATGTTGTTAATAACAAGGTCACAACATTTGTGAAATGATGTGATGAACATTCATCCGAAGTATAGCATTACAATCAAGTCATTATGTTTATATTGCTATAACATCATACGAAGTAATCTTTATCCTTAGACCATGAGATCATGTTAATTGCTAACATCGGAAGAGTATCTTGATAACATCAAACGTCACACCGTAACAGGGTGACTATAAAGATGGGTTCAATGCTATGAAGGTGTTATGTTGAGGCTCATGGATCAAGAGTGGAATTTGTCAATCCAGATGACGGATAGATATACTCTGGGCCCTCTCGGTGATATCATATTAGGATAGCTTGCAAGCAAGTGATGTGATCACTAGAATGTTATATCACGGGAACGAGAAAAGAGTGCATGTCGGTAACGAGATCAAACTAGGTATGGAGATACCGATGATCGAATCTCGGACATGTAATATATCGAGAGACAAAGGGATTTAGTTACAAGCGTTAAAGGTTCTCACGATCACAGGAGTCATCGTTGAATGTGTAGGAGTCAGTACGGATCTCCAGGTCCCGCTGCTGATTATTGATCGGAGAAGGGTCTCGATCATGTCTGCATTATTCGCAAACCGTAGGGTGGCACACTTAAGAGTTACCGGACACCATTTTGGAGCACATATGTTTTAGACAAAAGAATTGCAAAGCACAGGAATTGTTTCAATAGAAACCGGAAATTGTTTCGGGTGAAATTGCAGAAGGTGGTTCTGCATGTGATATTGAAATATTGCAAGGGGCTATATGTGAATGTTTGTTAATTAAAGTAATTAACAAAATTCTGAATAAATTAATAAAAGAGTTTTATTAAATGAGAGAGCATTAAATTTGGAGAAATTTAATGCATTTAAAGTGGAGACTTTAAAAGGGAATGTGAAGAGGCATTTTAATGTGGAGGAGTTACCACCACATGAATGAGGGAGGTGAGGGGTCACCAGCCCCCATGCGCCGGCCATGGAGAGAGGGGGCACCCCCCTCCTCCTATAAAAGGCCACCCATTCCCTCCTTCATCCTCACACCTCCTTGTGAAGGATCTCTCTCCCTCTCTAGAATTATTCCCCCATGGTCTCGGATTAGCGAGATACATATTCCCGGTGGCATTTCGTCTGGAAGGAGTTGTTGCTTCTGTTGGATCACTGGAGCGAGGAGGTGGAGGTTGTCCGGTGGCTTGAACGTGTGTGCGAGTGCGGATGCGCTGCTGAGTTGCGGCGCTCGGACTTCCTCACGATCGTGAGATTGGCAAGTGTACGACTACATCAACCACGAGTTCCTACTCGTTAACAAAGCTCGTTGTCTTCGAGGGTAAGTTCTCCATGGATGTATGTCCACCCGTTTTCTTTGTACCTAGTAGATAGATCTTGGCGTGTAGTTCACACCTTAGGAAAATTTTTGTTTTCTATGCTGCGGACCCAACAGTGGTATCAGAGCCTGATCTATGCGTAGGTGCTTTACACGGGTAGTACACATATGTTTATATGTGGGCGATGATGATCATGTTATTGCATCTTCTATGTACTATGGATATTGGTGGCATAGTGGGATGAAGCGGCCCGGACCAACCTTACATGTCATCGTACATGAGACCGGTTCCACGACTGACATGCAACTTGTTTTGCATAAGTGGCTGGCGGGTGTCTGTCTCTCCTACTATAGTCAATATCTGATTTACAACGAGTTGCTAATAACTTAGTTATCCTCGTTGTGGTTCATGTTCGTAGGTTAGACAGGTTCTATCTCCGAAAGCCCTAAGCCACGTAAAACTTGCAATTGATAAATTAGAGGCGTCTAGTTTAGATCGTTGCTGGGCTAGTGTTTTGATATGGTATTGTTGTAAATAGATGTATAATAGATACTCTTACAAATCACTTAACGTGTAAGTTCCATAGACCTTGGCCTTACACACAAAGGAATGATAGAGATCATACCACGATGCAAATGATAGAGATCAAATGCATGGACCATATCACCTCACTTCACACATTAGATGTTAGCATCTTATATTGCTAGTTTGGCGCTTTTGGTAGCATTATAAGATGATCCCTCATTTAGATATCAAGATAAAATGTGTTCTTCCTTAAGTATGCACCGTTTTGTGGATCGTGTTTTGAGGCATCACGTGATGATCGGGTGTGCTCAACTCTACGCTTTCATACAACGGGTGTAAGACAGTTTTACACACGCAAATACTAAGGTTCTTACTTGACGAGCCTAGCATGTACAGACATGGCCTCGGAACACGGACCGAAAGATTAAGCATGAGTCATATAGTTGATATGATGCCCATATAGATGCTCGCCTTTGAAGCTACACCGACTCACGTGATGATCGGACTTGGTGTAGTGGATTTGGTTCATGTAATCACCAAAAGGACATGAGGGATGTTGTTTTTGAGTGGGAGTTCATTAGTAATTTGGATTAGTTGAACTCAATCTATCATAAACTTAGTCTAAATAAACTTTACAAATTCTGTTGTAGATGGCACCACCTGCTTTTAATTTCAAGGTGTTCATGGAGAAAGAGAAACTTGCTGCGAATGGTAGCAACTTCACCAACTGGGCTATGAATTTGAGGATTCTCCTCACTGCTGCACAGAAGCAATATGTGCTAGATGCGCCGCTAGGCCCCCCACCAGCTCCTGATGCCCCTGACGAGGAAAATAACGTATATATAACTCGTCAGGAGGACCACAACTTAGTTCATTGCGGCATACTGTATGGGATAGAGCCAGAACTTCGAAAGCGTTTCGAAAATGGCAATGCCTTTGATACCATGGGAGAATTGAAAATGATTTTCGATACCCATGCTTCCGTAGAGAGTTATAATGCTACAGAAAAGTTCTTTAGCTGCATGATGGAGGAAAACAACTCCGTTAGTGAGCACCTACTCAAAATGTCTGGGTACGCCGATAAGCTTGTGTCCTTGGAAATAACGATTCCCATTGACTTAGGCATACATCGTGTTCTCCAATCTCTGACACCTAGCTACAAGAGCTTCGTGATGAACTATAATATGCAGGGCATGAAGAAGTCTCTTCCCGAGCTTCTGTCAATGCTTAAGACTGCAGAAGTGGAGATTAGGAAAGAACATCAAGTGTTGATGATCAATAGGAACACCGGTTTCAAGAAGGAAAAGAAAGGCAAGAACAAGGGAAAGAAGGGTGGCAAGTTTGTTGCCGCGCCTGAAAAGAAACCCCGAGCTGGCCCTAAGTCTGACACCAAGTGCTACTATTGCAAGGGGACTGGCCATTGGAAGCGCAACTGCCCCAAGTATTTGGCGGACAAGAAGTCCGGCAAGGCAAACAAAGGTATATGTGATATACATGTTATTGATGTGTACTTGACTAGTACTCGCAGTAGCACCTAGGTATTTGATACGGGATCGGTTGCTAATATATGTAACTCGGTTCAGGGGTTGTGGAACAAGTGACAACTAGCAAGGGATGAGGTCACGATGTGGGTCGGCAATGGATCAAGAGTTGATGTGATCGCCGTCGGAACGCTGCCTCTCCATATGCCATCGGGATTAGTTATAAACCTAAATAATTGTTATTTGGTGCCTGCACTAAGCATGAACATTGTATCCGGGTCGTGTTTGATGCAAAGTGGTTATTCATTTAAGTCTGAAAACAATGGTTGTTCAATTTATATGAATAATATCTTTTATGGTCATGCACCTCTGTTGAATGGTTTATTTCTGTTGGATCTCGATAGTAGTATTACGCATATTCATAATGTTGATGCTAAAAGGATTAAATTTGATAATGATATATCTACATATATGTGGCACTGCCGTCTAGGTCATATTGGCGTTAAACGCATGAAGAAACTCCATTCTGATGGACTTTTGGAATCACTTGATTTTGACTCATTTGATACATGTGAGCCATGCCTTATGGGCAAGATGACTAGAATGCCGTTTTCCGGTTCAATGGAACGTGCGACAGATCTATTGGAAATCATACATACTGATGTGTGTGGACCAATGAGTGTGTCGGCGCGAGGTGGATATCGTTATTTTATTACTTTCACGGATGATTTGAGTAGATATGGGTATATCTATTTGATGAAACACAAGTCTGAAACTTTTGAAAAGTTCAAAGAATTTCAGAATGAAGTGGAAAATCATCGTAACAGAAAGATCAAATTTCTGCGGTCCGACCGTGGAGGAGAGTATCTTAGTTACGAGTTTAGCACACACATATGAAAGACAATGGAATAGTTTCACAACTCACGCCTGCCGGAACACCACAACGTAATGGTGTGTTAGAACGTCGTAATCGTACTTTATTGGATATGGTTCGATCTATGATGTCTCTGACTGACTTGCCACTGTCATTTTGGGGTTATGCACTGGAAACCGCTGCATTCACTTTAAATAAGGCACCATCTAAATCCGTTGAAAAGACACCGTATGAATTATGGTTTGGAAACAAACCTAAGCTGTCATTTCTTAAAGTTTGGGGATGCGATGTTTATGTGAAGAAACTTCAACCGGATAAACTCGAACCCAAAGCGGAAAAATGCATCTTCATAGGATACCATAAGGAAACGATTGGGTATACCTTCTATCACAGATCCGAGGGCAAGGTCTTTGTTGCCAAGAATGGATCCTTTCTTGAGAAGGAGTTTCTCGCGAAAGGTGTGAGTAGTCGGAAGGTAGAACTCGAAGAGGTTATTGAACCTTCTCTTCATGAAATGGCGAGTAGCGCAGCTCCAGAAGTTGTTTCGGAGTTGACTTCACCTAATGAAGAGATATGCTAATGATATTGATCATGAAACTCTGAAAGAGGACACTACCGAACCTCGCAGGTCAAGCAGGACACGTGCAGCTCCTGAACTGTACGGCAATCCTGTTATGAATTTCTTGATTGATGAAATAGATGACCCTGCGACGTATGAAGAAGCGATGATGAGCCCGGATTCCAACAAATGGCTAGAAGCCATGAAATCCGAGATGGAATCCATGTACGAGAACCAAGTTTGGAACTTGGTGGACTTACCTCACGACCGAAAGGCCGTTGAGAATAAATGGATTTTCAAAAGAAAAACTGATGTTGATGGTAATGTGACCATCTATAAGGCTTGACTTGTCGCAAAGGGGTTTCGACAAATTCAAGGAGTTGACTACGATGAGACATTCTCTCCCGTAGCGATGCTTAAGTCGGTTAGGATTATGTTAGCAATTGCTGCATATTTCGATTATGAAATATGGCAGATGGATGTCAAAACTGCGTTCCTCAATGGTAATATTGAAGAAGAGTTGTATATGATACAACCTAAGGGTTTTGTCGATCCTAAGGATGCTGATAAGGTGTGCAAACTTCAGCGATCCATCTATGGACTGAAGCAAGCATCCCAGAGTTGGAATCTCCGCTTTGATGAGGTGATCAAAGAGTTTTGATTTATCCAAACTTATGGAGAGGCTTGTATTTACAAGAAAGTGAGTGGGAGCAATGTGGCATTTCTGATATTATATGTGAATGACATATTATTGATTGGAAATGATTTAGATCTTTTAAACAGTGTTAAAAGTTATCTAAACAGCAAATTTTCGATGAAGGACCTTGGTGAAGCTTCATATATATTAGGCATTAAAATCTAAAGAGATAGATCAAGACGCCTAATTGGGCTATCGCAGAGTACATACCTTGATAAGATATTAAAGAAGTTTAATATGGACGGAAGTAAGAAGGGGTTCTTACCTATGTTGCAAGGTAAGACATTGAGTAAGACTCAAAGTCCGGCTACGACGGAAGAAAGAGAGATAATGGATAAGATCCCCTATGCCTCAGCCATAGGCTCTATAATGTATGCCATGCTATGTACAAGACCGGATGTGGCACATGCTATTAGTTTGACTAGTAGGTACCAATCTGATCCAGGTTCGAAACACTGGATAGCGGTCAAGAATATCCTTAAGTACTTGAGAAGAACTAAGGATATGTTTCTTATATACGGAGGTGAAGAAGAGCTAGTCGCTAAGTGTTATGTCGATGCTAGCTTTGACACTGATCCGGATGACTCTAAGTCTCAATCCGGATATGTATTTCTCTTGAATGGAGCAGCAGTTAGTTGGAGGAGCTCCAAATAACCTGTGGTGGCTGGATCAACAACGGAGGTGGAATATGTTGCTGCTTCAGAAGCAGCGCAGGAAGCGGTTTGGATGAAGGAGTTCATAACGGAACTGGGTGTGGTTCCTAGTGCGTTGGACCCGATGGTGATCTATTGTGAAAACAATGGAGCCATAGCCAACGCAAAGGAACCAAGGTCTCACAAGAATTCCAAGCATATTAAGCGTCGGTTTCACTCCATCCGCGAGCATGTCAAGGATGGAGATATAAAGATTTGTAAAGTGCACACGGACCTGAATGTAGCAAATCCGTTGACTAAAGTACTCCCTAGGGCAAAACATGATCAACACCAGAACTCCATGGGTGTTAGATTTATCACTATGTGAACTAGATTATTGTCTCTAGTGCAAGTGGGAGACTGAAGGAAATATGCCCTGAGAGGCAATAATAAAGTTGTTATTATGTATTCCTTGTATATGATAGATGTTTATTTTGCATGCTATAATTGTATTGATAGGAAACATCAATACATGTGTGTTTAATAAACAAAAAGGGTTCCTAGTCATGCCTCTCTTATAGACTAGCTTGTTGATTAACAAGATGATCAAGGTTTCCTGATCATGGACATTGGATGTTGTTAATAACAAGGTCACAACATTTGTGAAATGATGTGATGAACATTCATCCGAAGTATAGCATTACGATCAAGTCATTATGTTTATATTGCTATAACATCATACGAAGTAATCTTTATCCTTAGACCATGAGATCATGTTAATTGCTAACACCGAAAGAGTATCTTGATAACATCAAACGTCACACCGTAACATGGTGACTATAAAGATGGGTTCAGTGCTACGAAGCTGTTATGTTGAGGCTCATGGATCAAGAGTGGAATTTGTCAATCCAGATGACGGATAGATATACTCTGGGCCCTCTCGGTGATATCACATTAGGATAGCTTGCAAGCAAGTGATGTGATCACTAGAATGTTATATCACGGGAACGAGAAAAGAGTGCATGTCGGTAACGAGATCAAACTAGGTATGGAGATACCGATGATCGAATCTCGGACATGTAATATATCGAGAGACAAAGGGATTTAGTTACAAGCGTTAAAGGTTCTCACGATCACAGGAGTCATCGTTGAATGTGTAGGAGTCAGTACGGATCTCCAGGTCCCGCTGCTGATTATTGATCGGAGAAGGGTCTCGATCATGTCTGCATTATTCGCGAACCGTAGGGTGGCACACTTAAGAGTTACCGGACACCATTTTGGAGCACATATGTTTCAGACGAAAGAATTGCAAAGCGCAGGAATTGTTTTAATAGAAACCGGAAATTGTTTCGGGTGAAATTGCAGAAGGTGGTTATGCATGTGATATTGAAATATTGCAAGGGGATATATGTGAATGTTTGTTAATTAAAGTAATTAACAAAATTCTGAATAAATTTAATAAAAGAGTTTTATTAAATGAGAGAGCATTAAATTTGGAGAAATTTAATGCATTTAAAGTGGAGACTTTAAAAGGGAATGTGAAGAGGCATTTTAATGTGGAGGAGTTACCACCACATGAATGGGGGAGGTGAGGGGTCACCCCCCATGCACCGGCCATGGAGAGAGGGGGCACCCCCCTCCTCCTATAAAAGGCCACCCATTCCCTCCTTCATCCTCACACCTCCTTGTGAACGATCTCTCTCCCCCTCTAGAATTATTCCCCCATGGTCTCGGATTAGCGAGATACATATTCCCGGTGGCATTTCGTCTGGAAGGAGTTGTTGCTTCTGCTGGATCGCTAGAGCGAGGAGGTGGAGGTTGTCCGGTGGCTTGAACGTGTGTGCGAGTGCGGATGCGCTGCTGAGTTGCGGCGCTCGGACTTCCTCACGATCTTGAGATCGGCAAGTGTACGACTACATCAACCACGAGTTCCTACTCGTTAACAAAGCTCGTTGTCTTCGAGGGTAAGTTCTCCATGGATGTATGTCCACCCGTTTGCTTTGTACCTAGTAGATAGATCTTGGCGTGTAGTTCAGACCGTAGGAAAAATTTTGTTTTTTATGCTGCGGACCCAATATATTTATTATTCCCTTTATGTTCGACGAGAAACCAGACGGGACATTGATACTGTAAAGTATTTCAAAAAAGATTTCCTTCTCTTCTTTGGTAAGAGCATAGCTAGCAGTACCTTCAAACAGCTCTGGATGCATGCCGTCTCGGTCTTTTATACGTTGTTGGTCCTGCCATGCTTCAGGTGTATCTTTGTTCTTCCCATACACGCCCAAGAAGCCTAGCAGCGTCACGCAAAGATTCTTCGTCAGGTGCATCACGTCAATTGCAGAGCGGACCTCTAGGACTTTCCAATAGGGTAGCTCCCAAAATATAGATTTCTTTTTCCACATGGGTGCGTGTCCGACATCGTCCTTCAGAACAGATTGTCTACCAGGACCCTTTCCAAATATTACTTTTAAATCCTTCACCATGTCAAATACATCATCACCAGTATGGCGGATAGGCTTACACCGGTTGTTTGCCTCACCATTGAAATGCTTACCTTTCTTTCTTAGGATGTGCGTGGGCGGAATAAAACGACGATTCCCTGGGTACACATTCTTCTTACATTTATCCAAATATATACTTTCAGTATCGTTTAAACAGTGTGTGCATGCATTGTATCCCTTGTTTGTCTGTCCTGAAATGTTACTAAGAGCAGGCCAATCATTGATTGTTATGAACAACAACGCTCGTAAGTCAAATTCCCCCTGCTTGTTCTCATCCCACACAGGTACACCTTGTCTGTGCCACAACTGTAAGAGTTCTTCAACTAATGGCCTTAGGTACACATCAATGTCGTTGCCGGGTTGCTTCGGGCCTTGGATGAGCACTGGCATCATAATGAACTTCCACTTGATGCACAACCAAGTAGGAAGGTTATAGATACACAGAGTCACAGGCCAGGTGCTATGACTGCAGCTCTGCTCCCCAAAAGGATTCATGCCATCTGTACTTAGACCAAACCATAAGTTCCTCGCATCACCTGCAAAGTCCGGAAACTCTCTCTCGATTTTTCTCCACTGCGACCCATCAGCGGGGTGTCTCAACATCTCGTCTTTCTTACAGTCTTCCATGTGCCATCGCAAAAACTTGGCATGCTCTTTGTTCCTGAATAAACGTTTCAACCGTGGTATTATAGGAGCATACCACATCACCTTGGCAGGAACCCTCTTCATGCGGCGCTCGCCCTCTACATCACCAGGGTCATCTCGTCTTATCTTATACCGCAATGCAGTGCATACCAGACATGCATCCAAATTCTCGTACTCCTCGCCACGGTAGAGGATGCAGTCATTAATGCATGTATGTATCTTCTGCACCTCTAATCCTAGAGGGCAGACAACCTTCTTTGCTTCGTAGGTACTGGCGGGCAGTTCATTATCCTTTGGAAGCAACTTCTTCATTATTTTCAGCAACTTTTCAAATCCTTTGTCAGTCACACCGTTCTCTGCCTTCTATTGCAGCAATTCCAGTGTGCTACCTAGTTTTTTGTGCCCATCTTCACAATTTGGGTACAACAATTTGTTGTGATCCTCTAACATCTTCTTGAACTTCAACCTCTCTCTTTCAGTTACGCATTCTTCCTGGGCATCAGCAATGGCCCAACTAAGATCATCATCGGGCAGATCTGATGCCCGTTTTTCATCTTCTTCTTCATCATTGTCTTCCATTGTAGTACCATCGTATTCAGGGTAGTCGTTGTCATTCTCTTCTTCTTTGTTGTCTTCTATCATAACCCCTCTTTCTCCGTGCTTGGTCCAACAATTATAACCGGTCATGAAACCAGACCGAAACAGGTGGCTGTGAAGGATTCTTGAGGAAGAGTATTCTTTATGATTCCGACAGACACCACATGGAAAAGACATAAAACCATTCCGCTTGTTTGCCTCGGCCACAAGAAGAAAAGAATGCATGCCTTTAATGAACTCGTTAGAGAGTCGGTCAGCGTACATCCATTGCCGGCTCATCTGCATTATATAATTAATTAAGTGCATCAAACATAATCATAATTAGTTAGTACTAATCTAAAAAAACAAAATTAAAGCCAGCAATCGGGACTAAAGATATGATGAACCTTTAGTCCCGGTTGGAGGCACTAACCGGGACTAAATGTGAATGTGGAGAAAACATGTCGACACTATGTCCTCAGTGGGCAGCACTAAGCCAGTAAATTAAATGACTCTACTATTTTGGGTGGGTGGCAGCATAATCATAATTAATTAGTACTAATCTAAAAAACAAAATTAAAACCAACAACCGGGACTAAATATATGATGAACCTTTAGTCCCGGTTGGAGGCACCAACCGGGACTAAATGTGGATGTGGAGACAACATGTCGACACTATGTCCTCAGTGGGCAGCACTAAGCCAGTAAATTAAATGCCGACACTATTTTGGGTGGGTGGCAACACTATGCCAGGGTGAGTGTGTCGACATTATGTCATCAGTGCCCGACACTATGTTGTGATACTTAATCTATAAATAGGTATGCATTCTTGTGAAGAACTGCAAGATGGTGTACGAGACCAGGGACACCACTACGGCGGAGCTTCTCGAAGATGTCTTAGGACCTCGTCCTCAGACATCTTCGAGGAGCTTGCCGTAGAGGCACTCTCTAATATGTGAAATTAGTTAGCTCCACCAGCATACTGATTTAGCTAGAGAAGATATAAACCAAAAGATGGTGTGGGAGAGCAGGGACACCACTACGGCAGAGCTTCTCGAAGATGTCTTAGGATCCCGTCCTCAGACATCTTCGAGGAGCTCGCCATAGAGGCACTCCCTAATATGTGAATTGTGATGTCTTCTTATCAAGTTTTTATGAATTAACACTATCTTTGTTACAATTTTTCAGTTTGTTGAACACAGGTAGACGAAGAAGGATATTTTGCCCAGCTAGCTAGTTAGAATGATGAACTCACGCATGTGTGTGCTTCTAAAATCAAATTTCGAGACTATGTGCCAAAACAAGATGTATATAGATAGAATCCACATATTGTGATATTTACCTTAGAGTTCCTTACATTAATACAAGATAGATAGAATCTAAACATCGATCTCATGCTATCATTGCAAAAGTTACTACCAAACTAAATCCACAAATCTATCTATAAGATAGAGCATGAAATGAGCTAATATAGCAATGAGAGTTCAAAGGATGAACTTGCTCACCTTTTAGAACCTTTGGATAGATGGGGCACCACAAAATATAGACAAATCTTGAGAAAAAAAGGGCATGAACTCGAGCTTGAAGCAAGAAAGAGAGAGAGAGAGAGAGGAGAGCCACCAGCTTGAATGGTGGCTCGAGCAGGGGGAAGAAGATATAGCCAGACCTTTAGCCCCAGTTCGTGTCTAGAACCGGGGCTAAAGATCCACTTTTAGCCCCGGTCGTATAACAAACCGGGACTAAAGAGTCTGGCGCCCGACCTGGCCTGCTAGAAACCCTTTAGCCCCGGTTTGTTACACGACCCGGGGCTAAAGGTCCCGTTCGAACCGGGGCTAGTGTCTGCCACCCCTGGGGCCAGTTCTAGCCGTTGGACCGGGGCATTAGTCCCGGTTTGTAGCAAAACCGGGGCTAATACCCCTGGACCAAAGGTCTGGTTTCTACTAGTGACTTAAGAGCATAACTATACAAAAGAAAACCGGCTGATTTTACCAAAAGAATTGACGGATTAGCAAGCTACCTTGGTCGTTCTGCTAGATTAACATTACCTCATAATCGGTCAGCAAGCTGAGTAGCAGATTAAACTCCAAAAATGATTGGTACACAAAATACAACAGAGAAAAATGGCGGCTATTATGTCCTTAAAATTTATTAGGATACATTATTGGAATTTGCAATCCCGTAAAAAAGGCGATTGATTAAGATGTTAGAACGATGTTGTCTGCACGTGATAAGTGTAGTCATCTTACATGACACGACAAATACAACCTAGAGAGTATGCATAATCACTCTATTGTATAGTACCGAGGATTTTGATGTAATTTTTGTTTTTGTTAAGCTGTTTTGTAGTGTTCGATATTTTTTTTAATACCAGGGTCCTATTCACGAAAAAAATAGTTAAAGATAATGTTGCATCCACTCTAAAATTGAAGATAGATTTAACTCCAAAAATGATTGGTATGCTTAATACAGCAGAGAAAAAATGGCGGTTTTTTATATCCTTACAATTTATTAGGATACATCATTAGAATTTGAAACCTATAGAAAAACTGACGGTTTATTAAGATGCCACGATACCGTTCTTACGTGACAAGTGCAGTCATCTTACATGACAAGACGAATACAACCGAGAGAGTATGCATAATGACTTGATTGAATAATACAGTTAAAATAATTAAGATAATACTGCATCCACTATAAAATAAAAGATACGCTCGCTATTGTTATTGATATGCAAAATATTTGTTAGAACCTCAAAAATAAAGTCGTGTCTATTAGTTTGAGGTAAAAATATTTTTTTATTTCTGTATTAACATAACTATTGGCCCAATTGTATGTTTTGAACTTGCTATTTGTAAGATGTCATGTATTTCAAATCAACAAACAAATGTCGTGTACTTTTTTTACGACAAACGAAGTGACAAGCAGTAAAAATCTTTGATAAAAATAGAATTAATATTCTTAATGTTAAGTCTACATGTATATTAATGAGGATAAACTATGTTTATGAATATATTTTCTATTCACTCCAAATGGTCTAAATATTGCGGGATCATTGCTCAGGTAATTCCTAATTATTTAAGAATATGAATGTTAGCTTTGCATACTAATGTAAGATGACATAAAAATTACAAGAAATCTCATGATTTAAACTCAAATTGTATATACGCATTTAATCTCATGCAGAAATTTCAAATATGTTCATTAACGTAGTGTGTTGAAATATCCTAATAGTCTTTCACCTAGAAACCAAATATGATTAAAGATCACTTCTACAGATGTAATATCTATTTACTTTACATAAACAAAATGGTGGCTGCACAATGTATTACTCTCAATCAAATAATGTTAAGAATTTATGAAGGTATTTTTCATCAATAGTTTTGACACAATAAAGGTGATGCTCTTCAATAAAATATTAATAAAGGTGGTGCCCTCGCATTTGCGAGGGCCATTGTGCTAGTTGGAGTAAAGGCAATAAAAACAGAAATATTAATGCTCTAAAAAACAAAATTTGAGCACGAAAACTATTTTTCGTACACAATCTCTAAAACTCTTGCTCACTCTTATTGGAGCTATTTGACATTAGAAAAATTACTTTGCCACGGTTCCCGGTTATACTTTAAATTTGCATGTTGCCATTGTGCTTTCAAAAGATAAATAAAGACCCTACTGAGAAAAGAAAGAGCGATCGAGCAGACTTGCTGCCGGCCAACTTCCAGTCGTAGCAGCTGCAGGCCAACCGTGGCTTGACACGAAGCGATTGCTCAGCCAGGATCCGTTGCCGGGAACGGTGGGAAGCATCACGGTCGTGGAGCGTCGAGCTCAATCTATCGACTCAAATGGCAAAAAGGTCAGGGCACCATCTAAAGGGGCCGCATACTACGTGATAGCTTTGGTGCTCTTGGCCCCATGGATGCCACACCATTCAGGTGCAAGCGGTGTGTCGAGAATAATGAACTGGGGAATAGCCGATGAAAAATTCAGAGTGCATGCTAGTTATTTATATCTCAGAGATAAGATCGACTAGTAGCCTGCATGCAGTCAGAGACACTAGTAAGTATGAGACCACAACTATAGTAGATTCAGTACAAATTCAAACCTAAACGCTCGGTTTACGGTAAATCATCGGGTAAAGCGAAAACAACTTTTATGGTATGAATTTTTATGGGATCCGTCGGAATAGAAACCGTAAAACCCAACCCATCGAAACCACTTTTGCACACATTTGAGGTATGAACATGCATGTCCACTCCTATTCATGTCTACTTGGACACCAATATTAATCAAACTCATTCGAAATTACAAATAATAGTTTGAATTCAAATTATTAAATAGATGACAATTGTTCCATATGCAAAGAATAGTTCAAATCCCACATGAATAGAAATGATAGACATGAACAAAATGGAAGCATGTCTTTCGCAAAAAAAAAAAATGGAAGCGTGTCAATCTTCACGAACATATGCATGTGAATCCTAGACACTATCCTCGGACATGTCTTAAGAAAAGCATGAATCTGGTCCGGGTTCCTGCAAGGTTTCACAAGGCTAGCAAAATCGTCATAGACAAAATTTGAGACCAAACTCCTCTCATCCTCGATGATCATTTAGTGAAGAATTACAAAATCAGTCATGACATTGGTTAGGGTTTTCTTGTCCCAGAAACGAGCAAGACCTCCAACAATAGCAAACATAGATTACAAAACTTCAAAAAGTCTCTCAATGTCCTTCGAGCATTCTACCAGGCCAAATAGTAATTGACTTCATAATTTCTAGAAGGCCACAAATTAAACCTCTTGGTGGCGTTCCGTAGAACGTAATCTCTGTTAGAGTATATATTTGTATATTCTGGTTTCCCCATATGTTAGGGGCTTTCTGTATATTTGCACCTGTACATATACTATATATTCTGGTCTTTGGTCCTCTGGTAATACAAACATCTATTACCCTAACATGGTATCAGAGCCGTAAGGCCTTTTTTTTCCCTACGCAGCCGCCGCCACCGCCACGCCCGGCCGCCGCCGCCGCTCCCCTTGCAGCCGCCGCTGCCGCTCGCCCCGGCACCCCGCCGCCGCGCCCGGTTGCCGCCGCCGCCTCCGTCCCCGGCTGCCCGTTCCTGGCCGCCGCCGCCGTCTCCGCCCGGCCGCTCTCCGTCCCCGGCCGCCCTCCGTCCCCGGCCGACCCCCGTCCCCGGCCGCCCCGGATCCGACGCCGCCGCTCGCCCCAGCTCTCTGCTGATGCGTCCGGCCTCTGTCTGATCTCGATCTGTTCTGGAAAAAAAAGAGCTACGTCTTTCTCGTCGGGCTATGTTGCGATTCCTCGCTGCCCGGTGATTTTTGATGGCGCGAATTATCCTGATTTCGCTGCCTTCATGCGCGTTCACATGCGCGGTCTTCGCCTTTGGGGTGTGCTTTCCGGTGAGGTCTCCTGTCCACCGCGCCCTGTTGCGCCTACGGCGCCTATTGCACCGACGTCCGTTGCCCTTGCCCCCGATGCCACTCAGGCGGTCAAGGATGCAACCCAGAGTGCTGATGATACTGCTCGGGATGATTATGATCGCAAGGTCCAGGAGCATTCTACTGCTGTTGCGACCTACCGGCTGGATCTGGCTGACTACACTCAGTGGATAGATGAGGATGCTCGTGCTGTTGTTGTTCTCACTTCCAGTGTTCTGCCTCAGTATGCTGCTGAGTTCATGGGTCTTCCCACTGTTGCTGCTCAGTGGGCTTTTCTTCGTCAGCGCTATCAGCCGTCTGGAGATGCTCTTTATCTGTCTGTGGTTCGTCAGGAGCATGATCTTAAGCAGGGTGATTCCACTATTGGTGAGTTCTATACTCAGAGTGCTGCTATTTGGCGTCAGCTTGACTCTCTTCGTACAGCTGTGTGTAACACCTGTCCCTGCTGTCTGATTGTGCACGCGGATCTGGAGTTTCAGCGCGTCTTTGAGTTCTTGTCGCGGCTCCGCAAGGAGTTTGAGCCGCGTCGTGCCCAGCTGCTTGCCCGTGGTCGTGTTCCGCTCTCTGAGGTACTGGCTGAGCTTCGTGCTGAGGAGACTCGTCTTCGTGGTGCTGGTCTTCTTGAGGTTCCATCTGTTCTTGTTGCTCGTGGTCCCCCCGTGCCGCTGGCTTCGTCGCGGTCTCTAGCACCGCCGCTACTCTCTGCTCCGCCGGCCCAGGGTCAGAGTCAGCCTCAATAGCCTCGTGGTTCTCATCCTCCCTGCGCCCACTGTGGCAAGCCTGGCTATGACATCTCTGGCTGCTGGACGAGGGATCCCCGCTTACGTCAGCAGTACCTTGCTCGTCGGCAGTCTGGTTCTTCAGGATCTTCTGCCGTTGCTTTTGGACCTCCTGCTGGTGCACTGTCTGATCAGGATATTATCCGTGGTCTTCGTAGTCTGCTCGTTGCTACAGGCTCTTCCTCGTCGGGTACTGCTGGTTCTGTGCCTAGCTCTTCTGGCACCGTGCGACCATCACCTTCTACACAGTCAGGTACGTCATCCCCGTGGTATCTGGATTCTGGAGCTTCTTTTCATATGACTTCTGCGTCTTCTATTCTTTCTGCTCTTCGCTCTCTTATTTCTCATGTCCGTGTTATTACGGCTGATGGTACCCCTCTTCCTGTTTCCAGTCGAGGCACCCTCTCTACTTCCTCTTTCTCTGTTCCTGATGTTTCTCATGTTCCCAGTCTTAAGATGAACCTTTTCTCTGCTAGTCAGCTTACTGATTCTGGTTGTCGTGTCATTCTTGACGCTGATTCTTGTGTTGTTCAGGACCGTCGTACACAGGCTCTGGTTGGAGCTGGCCCTCGAAGCATTGAGTCTCTGGGGCTATGGGAGTTAGACTGGCTTCGTGTTCCTTCCGCTGACACTTCCTCTGCTAGTTCTCCTGCGGTTGCTGCTTCTTTCACCGGCTCGTTTCAGCAGTGGCATCATCGGCTGGGTCATCTTTGTGGCTCCCGTTTATCGTTATTAGTTCGTCGTGGTCTTCTTGGGCCTGTCTCGGGAAATGTACAAGTATATGGGTCCCACAGATGCAGCTAGGACAAACTTAGTGGTGGCGTTCGCTCTAAATAAACACCACCACTAGTGATACTTCGGGTGGAGTTTACTTCTTTTGAACGCCACCACTATCTGTCTTAACATCCGACGACCCGCCCGCGGCTTGCCTACCACACTACACACTCGATCAACTAGTGTACTCCACTCACACTCGTCTTTGATCGCGATCCGCCTGGCCACTCCGCGTGGGTGCCCTGCCATGCCGCCCGCGTTTGCTCCCTTCCCCTCCCCTCCCTCCATTTAAATTATCCCCCACCTCACACCGCCCACTGCCCGCATTCGCACCGCGACGTGTGTCTTCGTCCGCCGCCGCCACCGTATGTCCATCCCGAGCCACCGCGCCTATACCGCTGTTTCCGTCCATGCCGTCACGCCGTCTGCACCGCCTACGCAACCGTGTCTTCATCAGAGCCATCGCGGCGAGTCTTCAATCCCGATTTTTATTAGCCATAGACATGTGTAGTTGGTAAACCTATATGTATGTGTAGTTCATTCATATACTAGCTAGAGATAGTATATATGAACAGTTGATTATATTGTAGTGTTAGATTACTGCTAGATTAATTATTTTGTAGATACGAAATGACTACATTGAACATATATATAGTAGAGAGAGGATATATATGGTGCCAGATAAGATATATTTTTTGTAGAGTACATGGTGTTAGATAAAATGACCATATT
The DNA here is from genome assembly GCA_916181665.1 of Avena sativa. Lineage (NCBI taxonomy): Eukaryota > Viridiplantae > Streptophyta > Magnoliopsida > Poales > Poaceae > Avena > Avena sativa. The sequence goes on along the minus strand of OV702295.1, from coordinate 446,573,484 downwards.
TTCTTATAGAGGATGGCGCTCTGTCATGTTTGTTTCACTGATGGTAGAGAAAGTATATCAGGCTCACTACTTAGTATCAGCCTCATAGAGGGTTGATTTGAGCATTTTGTGGTATGTATAATATTTAATATGTAAATTCACTCAATTTTCCTTTCATTGCTATTATCATTTAATTAATGTGATTTTCATGTAGAGACCATTCCATGCAATGTAAGGAGGTAATTCAGTAGAAATACAGTAAGACCGTGTAATTTTTGGCTCTTAGATGAACATATGTTGTTGATGTCGCAAAGAGCGAGCAATTACTCGCCTTGCAGGTTCAGCATGGAGAAGATTGATTACCCAAAATTGAATCCCCTTAGATGTGCATCCATATTTTGCAATGCGGGGAGCTCTTGGGCCAAGAATTAGTGTGCTCTATTTCAATGAGGAGGGTGGTGACGAGGAGGGTGGTGAAAACGAGGATCAAGGCCTATCGGATTCTGGAATTTTTACTCAAGAAAGAAGCACTACCTCATCAACAACTATTCTCCAATGGATTCCTTCATCAGGCTATCATTCGTTACTCGCTTGACAATGACGCATATTGACCTACACAATATGGTATATTTTCACTTACCATTCTTTATTCATTTCCTACTTTATTCATATTGTGTGATGGTGCATATTAAGATATCTAACTTTTATTTTCATCTTATAAACTATCCTTGAGAATGATTTCTTCTCTTCATATTACTGAAGAAGGCATGGTTGGAGTGTGTGTTGGCACAGGAGGCCGTGTTAGCGTCGTTTCGTAAAGACAGTGACAGATGTCCGCATTATCTTCAACATGCAGTGTGGAACAACTTCCTTCAATCTTAAGATCTGCATGTTGGACAAGCCATTCTCGTCACCGGCATGACCACCTAACGCCGTGACATTTAGATGATGTTCGTGATCGACATCATCATTCCTAATAATAACCAACTGATGTCATATTCAGAATTGTACTCCGAGTGATGCAACTTCTAGTGTCCTATATTCTACTAGTTTGTTTCGAGAAATTTTAGTTTGTTAAGAACATGTGGTAGATCAACTTGTTTATTTTCGTCTCTTTGAAAGTGTTTGTTACAAACATGCGGTGAACCAACTAGTTTATTTTCTACAGTTTCTGATATTATTGCTCCTGCATTCTATAAATTATTCTTTTCTAATTCTCGTATTTGTATTAGTGGATTTTAAATGCTGTTAAACACCATGGGTGATTTACTTACTGGTGGTGTTCGGCCCACATGCCACTAGTACGAAAGTTACTAGTCGGGTTCGGGCCACACGCCACCGGTAGTAGTCACCAGTTATGTGAGATTAGCGACGTGTGGGTTGAACGCCAGTAACCAGTTTTTTCAAACTCCACCAATAAGCTTTTCCCTACTAGTGTATGGTCGGGCCTATGTCAGCGAGGCGCTGCATCAGCTATTCTCCGACAGTTCTCTGGTGAGATGTTCATCCATGTTACCGAGGCATCGCATCTGCGTTGGAACATCCTCTTCATCCATGCGGCATGGGATGGCGGCTGTCGTCCCAACCTACTGCGCATGGTGGAAGGTGTCTACATTGCCGTTGTTGTTTTCTACCAAAGGTTGTTAAATTTTTCACATGCACTAGCTATTCCATTCAATTTCTTCAAATGCACAGTGGATTTGTTAAATTACTTTGTTGTTACTATGATTGTATACTATATGGATCTACATATGACCTATGCCACGAGACCTTGTGTTGCTCTTTTTGAGAACTTGTGTTGGTCTTTTTGAATCAATTCAAATGCACGGTGAATTTTTTAATTAGTTTCCTGTTACTATGTTGTGTACTATATAGATCTACATATGCATTAGGCAAACCTTGTGTTGGTCTTTTTTCAAGTGCAGGTAATTACTTTGTTGTTAGTGTGTTCATTTATAACTATCTATATCCATATATTTTCATTCTATACTTGCATAATAGGGATCTTATATTGGTAACACTGCATAAAAAGAAGAAAGTGAGACAAGGTGTGCGACGTCATGCACACCTCTTGCCTTGTGCGAAGAAAGAGCCATCACAACCATGAATTCCACAGTTAAGTGGTTAATCCTATGAATTTGAATTTACCTTAGTTTAGTTCTCTTTAGTTTATGTATGTTCTCACTTTGAAGAATGTTTTTGTACAGAACAAAAACCTTCCAATGAGAGCCAAAGATACAATGTGTGGCGTCTACTCTTTCGGGGACATGAAGCTGCCCCCTTGTGGAGAGATATTTCCACCTTCCTTTTAATCGTTGCAAGGTTTATCATCACTACGGGGTGAAAGACACAACCAAGAAATAGATAGATATTCGCTTTTGATATGTGTATCATTCTCTTTTGCATTGTTACCTAATGAAGATATGTTGCAAATGTTTGTAAACAAATGATGTATCCGATGTGCAATCAAATAAAATTGAGGTTTGATACTGTATTTGCATAAATGTACTGCTAGCATCCTGGGTCTGCACTAGCGTAGTAAAATTGAAATGTCTAGACTAACCATGTTGCTGGATCTAAAATATTGTTTCTGAATTGAGATGAGCACATACTATGAAGGAGTGCAAATCGTTTGCAATCATCAAATAATATAGACGATTAGTAAGGGATAACTGTTTGCAAAATCTCAAAAAGTCACAGGCTATTGGATCCAAGAAATTGTTTGCGGTTCCGCGCACGATTACAGGAACCGTCAGCATAGTAGAGACTCATCGCCCACCCTAGGGGAGAGACTGTTCGATTTAACGTGTGTGAATGACCATTTCCACCGTGTGCGAAGGCCTGAACTGTATTAGTGGTGGTTTTCTCCGTGGTGGTGGGCGGCCTGCATGCCTGACGTTCTCGCACGGATGTTTTTTGGCCGGGTGCGGTACACTCTCTAGTTATGGGGGACTCCTAATTACCTACAAGGCCGGACTTTCGTTGTTCCGACCGGCGAAACACCAGTGCATCGAACCAGCCATCGCCGCCTATCATGAGCATGAACTCATCAAAGGAGATGACATCATCGCCGTCGCCATCAACTCCCTTGATTGTCCGGCCGCACTGCTCATCGGTGACTACCTTGCCAAGTCGACAAAGCACCTGAGCGAGCTCGACGGGGAGATAACCGTTTGTATCGACGGGTGGAGTACATACATCACCGCGGTTCAGGACGAGGCCTCATTTGTGGAGTCCATCCCAGCACCATCAACGCGGTACTTGGGAACAAAATAGTCTACACCCACACCATTACATATACGGGTCGCATATGCACGAACCAAGCCGCCACCGCCTTATAGTCCTCGACCATGATCCATTTGTCGTCCTTGTGCCTTCCCTCCACAGACCCGTCGGGACCTACTATTTCTAGATCTTTTTTGCTTTGTTTTGCAGGAGTCGATGTCCTTGCCGACACGTTTTTGAGATGATCGTACCGATGCTCGTTTAAAGCGGACAAAATGGAGTTGGGAAGAGCGTTGCAGATGGGTCCGGGCAGCCTCGCCACAGCCCACGTCTTCACGTCCGGTCTCTAGCGTGAGTCGGCATTTCCGCGAGCCAATGAGCAGCTCCCTCTTTGCGATGACGTACTGCGCGATGTACCTTCTTCGACTTGGTATTCGTAGAAGCGGAAGTAGGATGTATGCTGTTGTACACTACGATGGTAGATAAAAAATGTTGTTGTTTTATTTATCGTGTAAATGGCGTTCTAATATAAACGCAAAATGTTGGTGTGGCTTCGTAGGACTGCATTCATAAGTCTCATTCGAACTGCCATGTATGTTTGTACTAGTAATATAAATGCAAAAGGTTGATAACATGGCTTTGTATGACCGTGCGGGGTAAGTTTGCTTCGAAAGATGATGTTTGTTTTACTTCTTTAGATGCGTTTGTTCCTTAGCGTTTTTTGCCATCGTTCTTCTATTGGGCTCGCAACGTGTGCAAGTCCACAAAGCAGCCGAGCGAGCTTGATGGGGTCTGTCTCGACCGATGGAGTACACACAGCACCGTGGTTCGTAGCAGAGGCCTCATTTGCGGAGTCCATATCCGAGAACCATCCCCGTGGTACGTGGAAACAAAACGTTCTACACCCACATAACTGCAGATACGGGTCACATATAGATATTATTCTAAGTCACATGGTTGGCCCAAGCATGAGCCCCTTTCCGTCCTCATGCTCGCCATGCCTCCCCTCGACAGACCCGCCAGGCCCGCCAGACGACGCCGGCTTCTCCACCTCGAAAGAGACCGCAACATGCAAAGTTCTTCTATCCGTTGCTCCATCACGTCTTCGAGGTTATGGAACATTTCGTGCGCTCTTTCCTTTCTTGTGTCTTTCCTTACTTTGGAGGTGTTGGTTCAAGGCCGGCCGCAACGAACACGAGGTCAGAGGCCCTCCCGCCATTCCTTCTACTGCTCCCCACCGACCAGGAACTCCGTCTCCCACTCTCCGCTGGCCTGCATGCCGCACGCTCTGCGATGTCACGCTTAGAGAGGCGGGTGAACGTGAGGCTCGAGTCAACCTTCACGAAGGCGAAGGCGGACATGTCGTGCCTGTGGCGGGACGTGCACATGTCGGCTGGCTAGCACCTCAACCAGGCCTGGTTCCTGATCCGTCCATCCTTGCATCGGGGCCTGCACGCCTGTGGGAGATATGTTGCCGCCTGCCGACGAGCTTTCCTTCCGACAGATCTACGGAGGGATTCCCCTACTCCATCGACTTCCGGCTATGGGATTTGTGGTTCGAGATCGAGCATGTAGCTTGTCGCGATGCCATTGAGGCCCACTTCGACTACCTCGGCGACGACGATGAGAACTACTACGAGGGCTCCTGAGCGGAGGAGGAAGAGGAGGACTACCACTTCTTCGGGCCGCCCTAGCTAGGGCATGCCTATTCATGGTACATGGGCGCCGCGACCGACAAGCCCGAAGCCCCCCCTCACCATTGGTCTTGTTCCAGGTCGCGCAGCAGAAGTGGTCAATGACGAAGGAGGAGGAGCTCCAAGACGCCATCTTCGCCTCTCAGTTGACGGAGGAAAAGAAGTTGGATGGCATGAGGCAGGCTCTCCACGGTTCATGGATGGCTGCTCAAGTGGCCACTCCTGCTCCGCCGGCCGCCATTGAGTGGCCACCGGCCCCGATCTTCATCAAGATCGAGGGCGATGACTAGGTCGTCTGCGACTCGCAACACGACCAACACCGTGATCGGCATAGTCCGGCCACCCACCTACCAAGCTGCGGTCATCCCGTGAGAAAAAGAGGCGGAGGCTAGGGTAAAAACCCTAGCAGCCGCCAAAAATCTACTTCGTCCTCGCCGTCTGCGACCGAGCATCGACGGGTCCCCGCCTCCTCTGCTTGCCGCTCCGGTGGCGGGAGGAGGTGGGGACCTCGGACCTGCGCTCGGTGGTGTAGAAGGGTCCCTAAAGTTAGAGTTTGGTCATCCGGCATCGTCGTTAGGGTGGCTATGGCGGCGTTGTGCGGGACAAGAATAAGGTATACCCGCCTCCTCTTCCACCTCGTCGGCGGCGATCCTGCTGCTGGCGTTGAGGAGGGTGGGGATTCGTCTGGTCGCCGCTTCCATGGAGTGGTGGATCTCGTCCAGTCTACGTGTGTTCTGGATCTCGTCCAGTCTACGTGTGTTTTAGGTTTGATGTTACAAGTTTCGGATCAATTCAAGGGTTCAATGGCGATAACTTCATCTTTGGGATGCTGGTCCTTAGGGGCACGTGCACGAAGACTTCCCGACTGTCATCAACAATGGCATACCGGCCGGTAATGGAGCGGCGACAGCGGTGCGTCGGCGGCTCGCTCTGGCGGCAGTAGTATTCGTTAGGTGGTCCAAAGACCTCGATGTAATTTTTATTATGTTTAGGACACTTTGTACTTATTATGAACTCATGAAATAGATCCGGATCTTTTTCCGCAAAAAAAAAGAACAATGTTGATTAAATGCATATATATTATTATTTAATTTTTCTTTTTTTGGGTCGTCACTGGGTGCATAAGCCACGAACAAATGGGCTGTCCTCTCCGACCCGCAAAGGACCAAACCGGACTGGATTCGGTGTCCGATTTGCAGGTCACCGTTGGATGCCCTAACTCCTGTAGACGTAGCATCAATTCTTGGTGTATCCAGTACTCCAGTGTCGACTCAAACGGCAGATAAAAGGCCGAAGCCTCTCGGACACAGCTACTGCATCAGGCAGAACACAGGAAGGCAGGCTGTATCCTGCATCGGCTCGTTCCTTCTCCACAACCGCCGTGCTAGGTAGCTCAATGTCAATAATGGAGTTCCAACCGGAGCGGCGGGTTTTCACCATCTTCTGCGAAATCCTCATATTCCTCCTCGTCATCCTCCAAGGCTTCTGCGCCTACGCCCTTGCCGCGCGCATGGTCTGCGACGTCGCCCGAGACGCGTACTTCTTCTCCCGTGTCATCCTCACTTTCCCCGGCGATTCGAGCGGCCTTGCCCGTCTCTTCTTCTCAGAGCGCGTGCTCCTCCTCCTCGCGCGTGCTGTCAACACCCAGATTCTCAGCACCATGTTTGTGGAATCCTTCGGCGCCGCGCTTTGCTTCGACAAAAGCCGCCTCTTCCGCGCCGGCGCCATGGCCATCCTGGCCGGCATGCGCAAGAAGCGTACACGTGCAGTGCACACCATCGTCCTCAAGGCGGTCGCCGTTCTCTGTGTCTACATGTCGGCGATCCTGTCCGCCTTCCGGCTGCTCGAGGTTCTGGGAGTGGTCGAGCAGCCGTTCATGTTGCTGGGAGGCGGTGCGCTGTACCTGGGCGGGACGGTGTGCATCAGCGTGGTCTACCGCCGCCTGACCCACCACGACAGCGGCTTTGGCGCCGTGCTCGAGGCCGGCAAGTTCTGCGTGGCCGTCGTCAGCTTCGCTCTGCTCGGCGGCGTCGTCCTTCCCGTGGCCGTGCTGACGGCATTCCCGTCGCACGTGCTGGCCGCCGGCATGGCAATGAACGCGGTGCTCTGCACGGTGGTGGTGGTGACGCTGGTGGCGCTGCCCGTCGTCTACCTGGTCTTGTGGGATAAAGACCACCCGTTCTAGTCCGGTACCAGCCAGTCTACCACCACACCTACCCCAACCGGCGGCGGTTCGACGGCGACAATGGAGTGGATGAGTGGATCGAAGCCTCGAAGCAGGTGATGTCAACTAGCTGCAGAGACAGCCAGCCAATAATCTAGTTTCTTCTAGTGCTAGTCAAGTTTTCTTTCTTCCTAGGTAGCTAGCTTATTACCACGGGATCTTGTATCGTATGTGTGTTTGTTTTGGATCGTGAACCTATATATGTTTGTGAATTACTACCTATCCTGCTTTGCTTAATTAAGATTGTGTATCTGCTTTGCATAATTAACACATGCAGAAAGTATCTTCCTTGGTGCTGCATTTTTTTTACCGAAAAGGAACATTTTTTGCGCAATGAAATAATAACACAAATACCGATCGAGATGCACACGAATAGCAAAATGTAATAAGCACTGAATTCCATTAATTGTCGTACACAAGCTGTAAAAGAAAATGCAGCTCCCGGGCACGCTTTTAAACTTCGATATTCCCTCTCTCTGTGCTTTCTAAAGATAAAGAAATAAGCCTTGTTGCCCAAAAAGAAAATAGTACTTCCTCCGATCCAAATTAATTAACTTAGATTTGTCTATATTCGGATGTATCTAGACATGTTTTAGTATTAGATACATCTGAATCTAGAAAAACTTGAGTCAATAAATTTGGATTGGAGGGAGTAGAAGAAGAAACTTTACTCGTCGTGTCACCTTTATTCACACGGTTCCACGATCGAAAAACCAAAGTGGAGAAGAGATAGGGTCAGAGAGGTCTGGTCAGGAGCCGGTGGTGAGCCAACCGTGGGTAGACACCAAGTCGGCAAGCATCGTCGTTCCCAGTATCGACTCAAATGGCAAGATATCTATCTAGCAAAGCATGACTACGCAGCCAGCCCATCGTCTGCGTCGTGATGCATCTTTAAAGGCTGGGAGTACGCGTTAGCTAGCTAGCTAGCTTTAGCATGACACTCTATTCTGATGCAAGAGTCGATGCCATACTGTTAGCCTTCATGATGAAAAGCAACAAGCTCTATAAATCTAAAATAAACTCCGTTAATGGCGACGGAGCAATGTGTGCAAAACGATCGAAAGTGATGCCTTACCCAAGGTAGAAGAAGACTCACGCACAACACAAACAGGAGAAGAACACACAGGGTCTGCTGCACGAGCACTTTGTGCTTTTTTCTTGCAAATAAACAACTTGGTAACAAGGCTTTTATAACACAAGCCACCCACACTGTGAAAAGTTTAGAATCCCTAATATTTTATTATGCGTATTGATTTGACCCTTATGGAGATTATATAGAAGTACACAGGGTGAGAGACATGGAGTACCAGAAGATGTAGAGTCCTAGTCTAATCCGTATACGTACTCTAATACACACATCATTGTAACATCCCATGTTTGTAATAAAGTATACTTAGTACTTAAGAGCATGGCATGCATGAATCCGATGCATTTTTGTTGCGTTTCGAAGACAAAAGGGAATAAAACCCTAACCTCCAAATTATTTTCCTTCTCAAACTCTATCCTTTTAAAACTGGTATTTACTTTGGTAAAATGGGTGGGCCCTACTGTTTAAATGCTCAAAAGATTTACAAAAGGTTTCTGAACCCTTGCCCCCCTCAAATTTATTCAAATTATTTGGATTGAGTGCAGATAAAGAGAAAATGGAGGGAAATAAATAGAAAAATGTTTGTTTCCGGAAAGAGAGAGACGGAGAGTGACCGCAACCCAGCAAACTAGCCCGCCTCTCCTTCCTTTTCCGCAGCCCATCTGGCCCAATTCTCGGCCCGGTACCCGTTCGTCCTTCTTTCCCCTTTCTTAGTCGCTCCAATAGAAAGACGACGAGGCACAACAACTGTGTGTCGCCGCCGGAGCCGCTCGTCGTCGTTGTGATGACTGCCGCGCGCAAGGAATCGAGTCACCGCTCTGTCTGCCTATAAGGACCCCGTACACGTAGAGAACAAGCCCTGTTTCTCCTTCACCCTCCTTCCTTATCCGCTGGAACCCTAGCTCGACAGAGCTTTGGGGCGTCGTCCTCCCCGGCCATCTGAGCCCACAGTCGTGTCCCCCTCGCTCTACAGGTTCATCTGCCCCAGCTCTCGCAAGCCGAGGAGGTCCCCATAGCCCGAATCGGCATCTCCTTGCCCGACGCCGACCACCGCCAACACCATCGATTCCGACCTCTCCACGTCTCGCCATCAAGCTCGTCTTGCAGCTGGTGAGCCTCCGGTGCTTAGGGCACCCTCTATTTCCTCTATTATCCCATGTACCGCCGCCGCGTTGTGAGCCCGAGTTCGCCGTAGCAGAAGCTTGTTGGAGGTGGAGCTCCGACGACCATAAAGAGGCGACGCCACCACTACGTGGTTTGCCTCGCCGAGCTCTTTCCAACGCGCCAGCCCATGCTTGCTGGAGCTGGCTGAGTCACCGGCGATGACCACCGTCTGCCACGATGACCATTGGGCTGAGGTGTCGCTGACGTGTCGGCCACGTCGTGCTGGCGTGGCCCTGACCAAGGTTTGCCACAGTTGCAGTCCTACGCGGCCCCGGGCCCAGTGGTCAGTGACCGAGGCTGGCTCAGCCTCGGTAATAAAAGTTCTAATCACTCTGCTGATGTCGTGCTGACTTCATAACTGTTTTAAATATTTTCAAGAAGTGCAGAAATTGTATTAATCTTATAAAATTAATAACTTTTAATCTATATATTAGAAAAATATGTATAATATATCAAAATATTTAGAAAAATGAGATCTACATATTAAACCTATCCTCATATATTTTAAAGAAACTTAAAACCCTAGTTTACCTAGAGGAAATTGGAACCCCCTTAAGTACATGTGGGATCGATGGTGTGCCTTTACCAGGGCATCTCGAACCCTCTTAAATCAATGTTGCACCTAGGGATAATGTAGGATCTCTAATTTGATATGTCATACATATTGTTTGGGAATTGCATTGTATCTTGTCTTGAATGTTGTCATTCTTTCTAGTATTGCTTCTTCGTGATAGGATCCGAGCCTGATACCGAAGTCAACGACACCGAAGATCCATAGCTATCCACTGAAGGACAAGGCAACCGTAGCCTTTCATTCTGAACCTATGTTTTACAAAGTATATGCTTTCTCGCTATGATGCATACGATTCCAATATGGTCTTTTGTCAGTAGCTAGAGTTTTCTATATGATGCATAGTTTCCCTTTGTAGCCTTATACACCTGATCCACTGCTGCTAGCATACCTAGGTCTGTCATATGCGTGTTGCAAGAGCTTCTACGACCATCAAGCTTAGCCATGCTTAGTAGTTACGCCTGATCAATCCATTTGATGAATCGTCGATGCCAAAGAATCAAGAAATGTACGAGATGGAGATATTATCGGAGGTGACAACTGAACTTGCTAAGACTTGTATGGGAGGCCACGTAGGGTGTGGTTTTTGTAGTCCTATGCTCGCCACCATTAGGAACCGAGTTCTTGACTTTGGAACCAAGACGAGCGTACATCAACACGGGGCTTGGGAACCCCTCGACTAACTAATTTGCCTAGTAGATTCCAGGAGTCACATAGTTTGGCTTTCCATTTGGCATACGCATTGAAAACATTTTAGAAGGAGGAGGAGAAGGAGGTGCATCATAACAGGTAGGGAAGCATGGGCTAGGTTGCTTGGGTTTGATAGAGCCCCTGGTGAACCAACCTCGCCTCACATCTCTAGTGTTCGGCTTCGGAATTGGACCCGTTACGGCAGAATCCTCCTTAGGGCGTGACTCATGATCTCGATGAAAGCAAGGTAAAGGTCATGATCAACCACCCTCTGCAGGCCTTCCAAGGAAGAGTTCTCCTAATATTTGGCATTAAGAGTCGGTTGATACGTGTGAGTAAAATTGTACATCCCTGTAGGGTTAAATATTTTCTAAAAGTCGTGTTCAGGGTTATAAACGTTTGGTGACCATATTCTAAGATCATAGATAATGTTAACTAAACGTAAAACTTGGTGATCCACATGTTCTTAAGGATATGCTTCCTCGGGGGTTCGAGTGGGTGATCCTAGATGAGAAGTTCTGATGTTCTTGGTTAACAAGATCTAATGCTCAAGATGGAGTTGTCGCTCTCTTACCCCTTTTAAGGTATTCTGTGTAGTCGAGCCTCTACGCTCTCTTGTTTACAAACAAATATCGCTTTACGCAAAAGTGAATGCAGAGAAAGCTTTTCTAACCAGAGCATGTAGATACTAGGTTATCTAAGTCTTGTGGATTACATTCTCGTGCTCAGCCTTGTTTTTTCTATAGATGATCTAAATGCGACTGAAGGTAGCTTCTACGTTGATATCGATGAGTAGTTGGGGTTCCCAGGTAGCAGCCTAAGGACTATGGGATGGACGTCACTTATGTTTATGGCCTCTTAGGCACTTTGCTAAGTTTGTTGTGTAGAACAATGTAATTTGCTTTCGCTGTTTGGTATAATGTTGGGTATGTGACCCCTAGTGAGTAATAATCTGATATCATACTCTCTTAAGAGTTTAAACTTATGATGTGGTATCCATGTATTATGTGATGTTACCGAATACTATAATGTGATCTTTCGAGTTTTGGAGTTGAGCTTATCTTAGAGGTTGATCTGAGGTTTGTTTAACCCTAATCTCGGGAGTGTTACAATCATGCCAAAGCCTAACGTACAAACTGACCCATTAATCACTCCACTACTCTCACTAGCACCGTACAGCTTGTATCACTTCAGCCGACACTCCGTCCTCCGAATGAGTAAGGGACGAGTTTCGGTAGAGATTTCAAAGGTTGACCACATCACAGGAGAGGGGTTATGTGTAGCTAATTAATCAGGATTTTGGTTTCCAGTCATAGTGATTAATCCAGTGACTTAAACTTGGATTTGTTTCGGTACTAGTCATGCTATTGCCGTCTTGCCGATGGTTTGCCCCGTCTCGTGAAGTGTTACATTCCCTTTTTTCCATTTGACTTCAGTCTTTATCACCTTATGTGATTGTCGCCACGGATATGCATGATGATCAACAGAACTTTTCATTCTATAGTTCATTCGGCACTACTGCTTTGGAGGCCTTGGTGCAACTTGGCATTTAGAATGGTTAAACTACTTATCTACTAAGTATATTGACCACGGTGCCACTACTGGAAAACTGATTTTAGCTGAGTATGTGGATGTTTGTCGAGTCTCAAACAAATAACACTCAATAGACAACTCATACTCAAAAAAGTTGAAGGAAAGCACTAGACAAACATAGAATAACTGATACACGGTAAATTAGGGAAAACGCTCGTCACACAATTTGATAATCAGCAAACCCTATGTACACGTAGCCACCGTGTCCGCAAATAACGACATTCCGACAGTGGTTGTCCCCTAATGGACACTCAGCAAAGAACTGAATTTTTTCTGCTTTTTTCTTCCCACGCCGGGAAAGGATTCATGCCCACCAATTTGTCGGAGTGTCACTCGGCAAACATCTCTCTATCTTTTTCCCACCAATTTCCCTCTCAAATTGCTTTTCCCCCACTGTTTGCCTTGTGTCTACCTGAATACACTCGGCAAAAATGGATAAGTATTTTGTGGAGTTCCGAGCAAAAAACACTCGACATAAGACTATTTGCCAACATGTTTTTAGTTCGCCAAAGAATTAAATTCCGGTTGTGAGTACCACACCCTTCTTAGTCCATTACTAAAATCATAGTTTTTTTCGAAAAGTAGTATATTGTCATAGGTATATTGTCATGTTTAGAAAATAAGTAGTATATCAAACATCCGGGCATAGACCATCAATGTTATCCCCCATTTGTCCATATATATAAGAAGGATTCGGTCATGACTTTTTTGGCGTTCAAAGGTGGTTGACGTCGCTACGTAATTATTTTTCCTTTTAGGATAGAAAGCATGACACCCAACTTGAAATTAATAAATCGTAAATGACAAAACAGTGCTACTGGTAACTAACAAACTTCCAAGTAAATGAACAAATAAAGCTTGTATATAGGGTAGTGTTGTGGCACTCCAAACTTTAACAGAAACAAGCAGCATCCGGGATTGGTAGTGTTTGTTCACGGCATGAGTTACAAAATGAACGAAAATAAGCACATGCAGAGTACACTCCTGAATTTTGTTTAGAAAATAGCTCACTTGGCAAGACGTGTTAGCCAGCATTCCCACTTCCTGGTTCTTGAATGAATTCGCGTTGTCTCCACAAATTCAAGAGGCATATGTGCTTAACTCAATAATTAGTGAGGCTGCTGATTTAAGTTATGACCTTGGTGTGGAGGAACAACAAGGTTCCAGGGACAATAGTGATCCATCCCACGCCATGTTAGGACCACCAAGGCGACACAAAGAAAAATAAATAATCATACGACTTTCGTAGAAGCAATAGACTTATTAAAAAGTGATTGTAATGAAAGGGATTTTCTGGAATAGCAATAGTTTTGGGGACACGGCAAAGCACTCTTTTGTTCATGAAACGATCAGGGAACATAAACTAGACTTTATTGCAATCCTTGAGACAGGGAGATCTAATTTTTCAACTCCTTTTTTGAATCATCTGGCGGGAGGCCTTGACTTCATTTGGTATTGTGTGCCGCCTATTGGTAGATCGGGTGGAATACTTGTCGGTTTTCATACGGTTTCTCTTGCAGTCAAAGGACTGCTTACGGGAATCGGTGTGTGAAATTTCATATTAGAGATAAATCGGATGGGTTTGAGTGGAACCTCTTTGCGGTTTATGGGGAAGCTCAAGATGCACAGAAAGCTGAGTTTCTTGCAGAGCTTGTCCGCACATGTGAGAACTGTACACTACCCCTATTAGTTGGAGGAGATTTTAATATCATCCGTAGATAAGGGGAAAAGAATAATGATAATTTTCATGTGAGATGGCCTTTTATTTTTAATGCTATTATCGAATGCCTGGACTTGAAAGAAATTGCACTCTCTGGTAGACAGTTTACGTGGGCCAACCATAGAGAGACGCCAACTTATGAGAAACTTGATAGGGTTCTTGCTAATGTAGAGTGGGAACAAAATTTTCCTTTAGTTTGAGTCCGAGCTTTGACAACGTCGGGGTCGGATCACACTCCGTTGTTGCTGGACTCAAGAGTTCAGGCTCACCTAGAGAATAAGTCTCATTTTTCTTTCGAGCTCTCATGGCTACGCGAAGAATGTTTTGTGGACATGATAAGTAGAGAATGGAACTCAGCTCCATCTGGGAACTCCCCCATGGATGCTTGGCAAAAGAAGATTCGCCATCAGAAACTTTCTGCGAGGATGGGCTAGCAATTTGAGTAGTGTTTACAAGAAAGAAAAGGAACAACTGCTTAATTTAATTGACAATTTAGACCGCAAAGCAAAGATCACTCCTCTTAGTCACTCAGAGAGAGAAACTATGAGAGTGGCAAATGAAAAAGTCCTAAAGCTTCGAAGAGATGAGGAAGCCAAGTGGACTCAAAGAGCTAATGTCAAACAAATTCAAGAGGGTGAAAATAACACCAAGTACTTTCATCTTATCGCTAATGGCAAACATAGGAGGAAGAAGATCTTCCAATTTAAACAAGATGAAGGTACTATTGTGGGGGAAGAAAATCTTAAAGTATATATCACCGAATATTACAAGAATTTATTTGGGCCGCCGGCTAAAAATAATTCTCTTTGATTGAATCTGAAACTCTCGACATTCCACAAATTTCTCCAGAAGAAAATAGTATTCTCATATCCGAGTATAGAGAGGCTGAGGTTTATGAGGCTATTATGCAAATGGAGAAAAATAAGGCTCTGGGACTAGATGGTCTACCCGCGGAGTTCTATCAATGTTGTTGGTCTATCATTAGGGAATACCTTATGCAGATGTTTCATAGTTTTCACTCTGGTGAACTGCCCCTTTTCCACCTTAACTTTGGAACAGTCATTCTGTTACAAAAAAAGGAAAATGCCATTCAAATTCAGCAATATAGACCCATTTTTCTACTGAATGTGAGCTTCAAGATTTTTATAAAAGTTGGTACAAATAGGGTAACCAGGATTGCACACAAGGTAATTAGACCTACACAATCTTCTTTTATGCCTGGTCGGCATATTCTTGATGGGGTACTTATCCTTCATGAGACCATTCATGAGCTTCATCGAAAAAAATTAGATGGTGTATTTCTAAAAATTGATTTCGAGAAGGCATATGATAAAGTAAATTGGGACTTTTTGCAACAAACGCTTCACATGAAAGGCTTTGATCCAAAATGGTGTGACTGGATTAACGACATTGTTAATAGAGGTAGTGTAGGTATTAGAGTAAACGATGTCATAGGACATTACTTCCAAACAAAAAAAGATTTACGACAAGGTAACCCACTGTCACCTATTCTTTTTAACCTGGTGGCTGATATGCTTGCTATTTTAATAGCGAGAGCTAAGGAGGATGGTCAGGTAGATGGCCCTATTCCTCACTTAGTGGAGGGGGAATATCTCTACTTCAGTATGCTGATGACACAATTATCTTCTTGGAACATAACTTGGAAAAAGCTTTGAATATGAAATTGATCTTATGTATATTTGAGCAGCTCTCAGGTCTTAAGATTAACTTTCATAAAAGTGAAATATTCTATTTCGGTAAAGCAAAAGATGTGCAGGACCAATATAGAGATATTTTTGGTTGTGAAGTGGGAGCTTTCCCCTTTAGATATTTGGGAATCCCAATTTATTTTAGAAAGTTAAAGAATGGGGAATGGAAGCCAGTAGAAGACCGTTTCGAAGTGAAACTTAGTAGCTGGATTGGTAAGTTTCTTTCCTGTGAAGATCGTTTAATACTCATCAACTCCGTGCTCACTAGTTTGCCCATGTTTATGCTTTCCTTTCTCGAAATACCCATAGGGTTGAGTAAGAGATTGGATTTCTTTCGATCAAGATTTTTCTAGCAAAGCAATGGCCATAAAAGAAAGTATAGACTTTCTAAGTGGAATATTTTTTGCCGCCCCAAAGATTAAGGGAGACTTGGGATAGAGGTTTTACAAATTAAAAATAAGTGTTTACTTAGCAAGTGGCTGTTTAAACTCTTAAATGAGGAAGGTGTCTGGCAAGAGCTACTCCAAAATAAATATCTTCACTCACATACCCTATCTCAAGTTAGTGCTAATCCTGACGATTCACCTTTTTGGAAAGGTTTGATGAAGGTAAAAGGAGAGTTTTTTCAGAGGGGCTATTTTAATATTGGGAATGGCCTAGATACAAGATTTTGGGAAGATTCCTGGATGGGGGAGACACCCCTTTCTGAACAGTACCCCTCGATTTATAATATCGTCCTACACAAGAACGTTACAGTGGCAACAGTTTTTTTGGGGTTTCCAATAAAATATAGCGTTTAGAAGAAACTTGACCGGAAACAAATGGACGAGATGGCTACATCTTCTTAGTCGATTAATAGACGTTAATTTGACTACTGAAAATGATAAGTTTGTTTGGAATCTTACCTCATCTGGTGCCTTTTCGGTGAAGTCAATGTATCTCGATTTTATAAATGGGCATACAACCTACCTACAAAAATATTTGTGGAAAATAAAGGTACCACTAAAAATAAAGATTTTCATGTGGTTCATGCATAAAAAAGTTATTCTAACTAAAGACACTCTGTTAAAAAGAAATTGGCAAGGGGACAAGTCTTGTTGTTTTTGTGATAAGGCAGAGACTATTAATCATTTGTTTGTTCATTGCTCCTTTGCGCAGGTGGTGTGGCGCATTGTACATATATAGCTTTCGGTTTGGCAGCTCCAACAAATATCTCTAATCTTTTTGGGAATTGGTTGCATGGAATAGAAAAGAGTATCAAAGGCCAGATTAGAGTTGGCATATGTGCTCTTTTATGGATTATTTGGCATGTCCGAAATGATCTTGTTTTTAACAAATCAAATCGTGCTTCTTTTATGCAGGTTATTCCTCTATCTATTCACTGGACCCGTTCGTGGTTATGCCTACAGCCGGAGGCACACCAACGAGCCATGGAATTTGGGTGCAGCCGTCTGGATATGGTTGCGCGAGAATTATTCAGCCGGTGTGGTTGGCAGCCTATTAATAGGATCACATGTTAGGACCTTGGCAATCCCACTTTCTTGCTTTTTTAGGTGTCTAGTCCACATTGAGACTCTTTCTGATCAGTGATTGATCTGTTGTAATAATCTTGAGACAGCTACGGCTGGGGTACTTTGGTTCTCAATAATTAATAAAGGCCATATGCATTTTTTCAATGCAGAGGCCGGGGCTTTTTCCCCATTTCGAAAAAAAGGCATATGTGGTTCTATTCTTTTGAAGACGATGATGTTGGTGTTTATCTTTTCTATAATTTTTTATCTTTTGCTTTGATATTTTTGTTGGGGGTATGTTATCCGCTATTTGTCGGCTTCTTTAAAAGGTGGAGCATGGGTTCATTTTATTTTTGTATCAGCTACATGGATTATGTGACCCGTGGAGAAGGTATAGAAGTTAAATATGGACGCATTTCTATGGGAAACCATAAACCTTTCACTCGTAAAAAGGTTTTGGACATCTTATTCATAATTATGAATTGAATCACGAACAACAGTTTATAAAATGCAATACAATCTAAACTAACAAGTCTTGATCGAACCAGGGTTGGTAGTGCAGGCATATTGGCACAAATACCGGCTATTCGATCTCTCTCAAATAACTGTGTGCTTCTGTCGCGGGCTGTGGGTCATCACCGGCACCAAACCAAAAGTAGAAGAGCAAAATGTAAGCTGCTAATTCGTTTTACTTACAGAAGCTGCGAAACTCATATTTTCCGGCATTTGTTTGAAATTGGACAATTTAATTGCCACAACTCCCGGATATAATTTTAAGTTATATATTGATTTTGTGCTTTGAACAGATTGAAAAAAGTTGCTAAAAAACGAAAAAAGGGAGACGACTTGATTCCTGTACCATCTTTCACGGTTCCACCAAAAACCAAAATGCAGAAGAGCGTGAGGTCCGGCCAGTCGTAGCACCTGGCTAGAGACGAAGTCATGGCTCAGCCAGGCTCCATTTCCGGGAAGCATCTCGGGCGTTCACCGTCGAGCGAAGTATATATCGACTCAAATGGCAAAGAATCTGGCAAAGCACCACGACGCGGCCACCTTCACGTTTCCTTCGTCGATGCAACCTTTAATTTGAAGATCAAAAGCAGGCTACTTACTACGTATTCCAAGCAAGTGTACTTGTTTGCTTTTGTAGCCATATAGCTAGCTAGATGCATACCATAGTGTGGAAGGACAGTGTGGAAAACTCGAGAGTAAGAGTATCTCCACCGACGTCCTCCAGCGAGTGACCGACAACTACGTCGACAAGCAGTTTGGGGGCACCGACAGTTTGGAGAGGTCCGCCCACACCGACGCCCCCAACGATCAACCCCAAAAATAAGATCAAAAAACATTCAAATTAAATAAATTTTATTCAAATTTAGGAATTTTTATAAAGTCTGAACGTAATTTAACCTATAACAAACTAAACTAAACTACTGAAGTTGGTGCTAGGGTTTGCGCCACCACGGGTCATCGAAGTCGAGATTGATCAAAGTGAGATGCGGCCAAGGGTATGGTCAGTCTGAAGGCAAATATAATTGTTGCTCTTGCTCTTGATTCTAGATTGATACCGAGTATTGCGTGATTACATTGTAAGCCTTGGGATATTTATATAGTAATAGAAGACTTTTAGACTAAGAAACCTAGTAGAGATAGAATCCTAAACTACCAAATATAGAAATCCGTGATCAACTATAATACCTAACCGTGGTGTACTCTACCAAATATATAAAGTCGGATTGGTAGTGACGTGAACATCTGGAGCATTGCGGACGGTCCGACTCGAGCATAAGCCGAAGGCACCGACTAGAGAGGATGCCAGTGGATGATAGTCCTTGATGTCGATGTCAATATAGCCAAGAGTGAGAGCGTCGTAGTCGTGGTCGATGTTGTTGTTGAAGTGTTGGTCATGTGGTCGATGTTGATGAAGTCATTGAGATTGATGTAGTTGTGGTCGGTGTTGTCATTGAGCCCGAGGAAAGTCATCAAAGTAATAAAATAGTAAAAGGTCGTAGCAGCGGTAGTCAACTCGAGGTAGACGTAGCTGAAAGAGTATGAGTTTGATGGAATATGATGGATATATTATTGAGCTTCATGGGCGAGTATATATAGCCGCACAAGAAATTATCTTGGAGTACAAGTCAAGTTAGGATTTTACATAACAGATCCCAACTCTATCTAAACTACCATAACAATCGTATATTCCTAATACTCTAACACTCCCCCGCAGTCGTAGCGGTAGCATCGTGAACAACTAGATCGTCGCGGATGGTCAGACTGGAGATAAATCAAAGTAACATCCAGTAGGATGACATCCCCTGCTGTCCGAGCGGGAACGTCGTGGACGGTGTCGCTTCGCGGTAGCTTGGACTGTAGAGGAAGCTGGTGAGATGCTCAGGCGAGGTGATAGCCCTTGTGCCGATGTCGAGGGAGCCAAGACCTTGAGGCTGTGCCGAGGTCGGGTAGCCATTACGAGGGGTCGCTGTGGTTGATGTCGTGGTCAAGGATGCCGGTGTCGAGGTAGCCACACGTGAAGCCGCATGCGCATAGTGCGCGAGGAGGATGACACATCGAGGCAGTCGTCGTGGGGCCACGACAGCTTGCCGAGGGGGGCTTGCCGAGGGTCCGTGGAGGCTTGTCGTGGGGCCACGACAGCTTGTTCAGGGGTGTCGATGCCGAAGTCGATGCAGTCCGAGCCGTCAAGGTCAAGGTGCGACCATAGTTTTGCCAGAACTAGGCGCACATCGGGGAAGAACGCACATTCCGGTTTTGCCAGAACGGAGTACGCAAAGAAGAGCTTGTCGGTGACGTGGTCGAGGCAGTCATAGAGGACGGTGTCGATACCTAAGAAGACTTTGTCGCGTCCGTCGAAGACGAGGCGCCGATCCGAGATTGCCAGGCTCGGGGACACGTCGGGGACGAAGGCACACACCGCTGTTGCCAATATCGGGCACACAAGGGCAGGGACGAAGACGTAGAAGGCGGCGAAACCAACGGCGGCCTGGAGTGGTCATGTTGGATGCCTAGATTGGCGCGGCGGCAGTACTCGATGTAGGCGAAGAAGAATCCGACGTGACAAAGACCATACGCGGACGTAGACGACCTGCACCATGGAGGTGGTGCGGAGATATCCTGGGGCGTCGGTGCACAGGGACGGTTATGTAGACTGTGTTGAAAATATAAGAAATAAACCAAATGATTTAATCCAAATAATAAAGTGATAAAACATGATCATACAGACAGTACCAAAACTAATCATGCAGATCAATAAAGTAGATAAACAGATTACATCTAAATAAGATAAACCTATCACATCTACACCGAACGCTAGAATAAGGAACTCTAGCAGAATCTGAAATAAGTAGAGCAGCGGCAGCAGCAGTAGCTGCAGCGGTGGTAGTAGCGTCGTTAGCCATGTCGTCGATGTAGAGGCTGCCGATATCCAGAAAGAAGTCCTCGTCGGGGAAGAAGTCGTCTGTGATGGCGTCAGTAGTCGCGCGGAAGCGCTCCCCAAAAACTTGATCGCCCCTCACCCATACAGGTTTACAAGAAGGCGGGGTTCCGGAGGCCTACTGTCCCGATCTGCGGTGCACGCCGCATGCCGGGATGGGGAAGACGAAAGCGGCGGCGCAATAGACTGGAAGGAGACGCGTATGGTAAGCGGTGCCGATTAGAGTAGGCGTAGAGGCTTATATAGAGCAGGTCAGGGAGATCGTGGGACTCGGCCCACGACCAAGTCGGTAACAGCCCACGTCCCATAAAGACTGGAAACGGCTAACTAATTAACGTGTCCGTTAATAACTCGTAATTAATTCAAGATTAATTTTCCTGACTAGCAAAAAAATAAAGCTCGGCTCGACGAGATTCCCACAACCTGTGGCGCGCGCGTCGTGACGAGGCGAGGCGAGGCGAGACGGGTGGCGTCGGAGGAGGAGTGCGCGAGAGCTGCTCTTCTTCTCACACCTTAGTGAGTGGTGGAACAGCCTAGTATATAAGGAGGTGTAACTCTCACTCAACTAGCAATATGGGACTAAACTTTGGCACCACTAGCACAGTCATATGCTGCCATGCACAAATGGACCATAGAGAATTTCAGAATTTGTCTAATAGGCCAACAACCCAAAACTCACCAAATTCCAACAGACTGCGTGCAACGATGCTATGACCCATTGGGGTGGCATAGCTGCAGGGCGCAAGTCGGTGCAGTAGCTGGGAGACCACCAGTGACGTACACGCCAAGGAAGGCACGTTAGAAACCGGTAGCATGGACCAAAGGCGGTGGCGCTACGGCCCGAAGGGGCGACACAACACCAACCCGTAGCTCGATCGGTGGTAGACGCGTGCTCGGGGACATGCTTGGCGTAGTAGGGGCGCGAGATCGGTTGATCAGAGCGACTGTGCGCCGTATGCACCATGGCATTGACGACACGTAGATCGGAGTCGATGGCGGCGTTGTTGGTGAAGTCTCTGGCGATGACGACGAAGACGATCCGAGGGGGACGGCCGCAGAAGCCTACCGAGGAAGGTGTAGCATCCGTCTGAGGTGCGCGGCAGCCTGCTGAGGCAGGCGCGACAGCGGAGGAGGCAGGCGTACGAGCGCGGTGTAGATCGTCGACGCTGATGGTCGGAGTAGAGGCGCGGTGATGACGACGGCGGTGGATGACTCAATCGTATCTATGATCGGTAAACAAAAAAAAGACCGTCCAAGTGACCGGCGGAGAGAAAAAACAATTTAGAGAGCGGAAAAGACTCACCAGGGTAGCCGATCATAGATCGGTGGACGAATCCTACGTCGGATTGCACGGCCCCTGGCGGAGATCATGAAGATCGATCCTCGAGGGCGGTGCGGCGGAAGCGTGCGGCTAGGGTTTGGACCGGTTAGGCTGATATCATAAAAGAGTATGAGTTTGACGGAATATGATGGATATATTATTGAGCCTCATGAGCGAGTATATATAGACGTACAGAGAATTATCTTGCAGTACAAGTCAAGTTAGTATTGTACGTAACAGATCCTAACTTTATCTAAAACTACTGGTTCTTAATACTCTAACAGTAGCTGGAGTTGTGGTAGTAGAGGTAGGCAACACGTCGTGTCAGGGATGAAGGCACACATTAGTGTTGTCAATACCGAAGATATGGACCATCAGAAACCATGCAAGCCAGAGTTAGAGGGAGCAGCGGAGAAGACCTCTGAGTACAGTCGGTTGCGCGTCATATGCGTCGTAGTAGACGAGTGGTTGCAACAAGAAAACTGAGCACAAACGGTGCAAATAAAAAAATCAGACTGCAACTCTGGCCGTGAGGTTGTGGTGGACGAAGACGGTAAGGTGGTTATCGATGGCGATTGTACGACGAAATAGTGTGGTGGCTAGAGGGACCAAAGCAGTGGAACAGAGCAGGGTGGTGGAGCAACAAAATATGGAAAATTACAGAATAATGCGGGTCCTGATTCTTGAACCTGGGATGCGCGTCGTCAACCAGGGGCACACATGTAATGAATCCGCGTCGGCTAGTTACATTTCTCCAATTGACCCATTCACAATGACACAGTCCCAACTTAGGCGCAAATTAGGGATAGAGTCGTAATAAACCCGTTCTAAAAATAATGCCTATAATTTCTAAATTTGAGCAAGTTTAGAGAAGAAACTATAAACATCTACATTGACAAAACAATACTATTACATACATCATGAAAGAAATTTTCATATCATCTCTACATATTATTTTAGTGGTTGTCGTTCTTCGATTTTTTTTTAAGTATACCCCATCTTTTCCTGAACGAAGGTAGTGACACACACCGCCTCTAAAATATACTAGCTTTGATCAAATTTCTCATAACATATCTTCTCGAGTACTACAACATCACCATACCACAAAAGAGTACGGTATGGTTGAGCTTTACATCCATTCTTTTCACCTTTGTTGGACTTCAAAATAAAACTATGTAATAAAGGTGGTTATGTCTATCAGTTCATGGAGAGGCCAGGGTTCCCCTTTCCGAAAGAGAAAAAAAAAAGGAAAAAAACAACAACAACAACACACGTCATGCCACCCTCTTTTCCAAGATTGTGCTTTTATTTAGCTTTGGCTTGCCAAAATGCTCAGATGGAGAGTGAAATTCATACCAGTCGGCGGCAGTCGGCGAGCTGCGAGCATTTCCATTTCCCCACTTGTTTTCCTTCCTACTCCAGTCCCTTCCCCACAACCACTATACCGCGCGCTGCTCTGGAGTCTGGATCAATGGAGTGGGAACCAGAGCAGCAGGATCTCGGTGACCTCGGGTTCGCTGGCATCTGTCGCGAAACCTATCGAGTGCTCCTCCGCGCCATTCTGCCCCACACGAAAGGCGGCCTGGGCGCCGCCATTCTCGCTGCGCTCCTCGTCGCAAACCCCGCAGCCATCCGCGCCTTTCTTTCCTGCAGCGACGGCAACGCTTCCGACCTCGTCCGTCTCGTCGCCTTCGTCCTCATCGAGTTTGTCTGTTTGTGCGTCGTCTTCATGCTCGCGCTAGTCTGCACCGCCGCCTACGTGTTCCGCGTCGCCTCCCTCTACTGCACCGACGGCGACTCCGTCGCCACCGGCCGCATCCTCCGGAACCTCCCCCGTGCGCCCTTCTGGCGGTTCTACCACACGTTCACCCAGGTGGCCCCCTTTGCCACATACATCTTCTTTGGCGGACTCGCCTGCCTCGTCTTCCTGCAGCTAGACGCTTCGGACCCCGACAAGGTCATCGTCCTGCCACTGCGGGTACTCGGCGGTGCCGCGTGTCTCGCCGGCGCGGCGTACGTCTCCGTGGTGTCCCGTCTTGCTTGCGTGGTGTCGGTTCTCGAGGACGCCGTCTTATTCGGCGCCGTGCGCAAGAGCCGGGCGCTCCTCGCCGGAAAGTTCTGGGCGGCGGCGGCCGTCTTCGTCCCGCTCGACGGCTGCTTCTTGGCCTTGCAGACATCCTTACTGGTAATGATCTCTGAAGACGCGATGGACCTCTGGCTCCAGGTTGTCGCCGGGACGGCCATTGCCGTGGCTCTGTGGGCGGTGCTGGTGGTGACACTGGTGGCGCAGCCGGTGGTCTACATGGTGTGCAAGAACCACCACCACGAGGTCGTCGACAAGGTCCACCTCAACTATGTCGGAGAGTACCAGCGGCTCGGTGTGGACGCCGACAACGGCGTGGAGCTGCAGCCGGTGAATACTGCGCCGCAGCCCACTGCAACCAGGCCCTGACTGCAACTGCTGCCCAGGCCAGCCCCCAACCGGCAGTACTAGTACCTAGTACTGATTCTTAAGCTTTGTCTACTACGGTACTAATTACCCTAGCTTAGCTTCCAATCAGATTTGAGACAATCAGTACGTTGCTGCAGCTACCTAGTCTACTAATTAGTAGTCATATGATGTTCTATTTCCCCTCAAAAAAAAATTAGTAGTCATATGAAACTCCATGATCTGATCCTGTTAGGGACATTCATGCTCGGTTTTTGTAATTATATATTTGTGTATATGTGAGCAATTACCAGTATAATTTGTGATCTTATTACTAGTACTAACTTGCGAGTTCATTGTATGCGCATATTTTATTGAAGTAACCATATATTTTGTTAGACAATCTGTTTACAAAGATTACACATGTGGTTACCACACGAGACAAACATTTGTGTTACACTACTTTGCACAAAGTACTCTGCAAGAGAAAAAATTACAATTCCACTCTTGAAAAAACTTGTGCTTTGCCATGAAACGTAGGAACCTGATGCAAATACTTATTATTTTGGTTTTAAGGAAAACTAGCACAGTGGCCCTCACGAATGCGAGGGCAACATCTGATTATGTCTAAATTTAATCCCAGATGCCCGTTATGCCATACCTCGCAATCCCAGGATTACCATTTTTGCGAGACATAACGGATTGGATATCACAGTACATCATCCATTACAAACCATACATAAAGTTTTACACAAACAAGGATCTCATGATCCAGTCTTTAATACAACAAGCAGCGGAAATAAACGATAGCGTAGCGGTGGGGTCCATCTTCAGGGGCACATGCAATGCTGACGAAGGCAGATAGTCCTAGTTATCATAGCCGTCCTGCTGACCATCATCTTGATAATCTCCTTCATAGTCTGGCCATTATAATAGCCAGGGACAAAAGCCATGAGTACTCTTTAAGTACTCGCAAACTACTACTAACAAGGGTTATAAGGCTAAGTTAAAGTGCTGAATTTAAAGAATAACTATCAAGTTAAGTTTGAAACCTCAGCTGAGTTCTGAAGCAAGAAAAGATAAAGTAAAGTTCTAGAATCACTTAAGTTGGGAAGCTTTTCTCATTAACACAACCCTGTTGTGGTCAAGTCAAAGTTCATCATTCCTTTCAAGTTATTTAGAAAACATCTGACAACGAAACAGTATGGCCATTCCAACTGTCCATAACCGCGGACGCGGCTATTCGAATAGTTTGACACTCTGCAGAGGTGGTACACTTTCACCACAAGATTCGATACATCTATCAGGGATAACCCTGAATCATCATACTTAGTATGCAGATAATCAAACATAACCTTCCTTTTACACACCCTAGAATAAGCACCTCTCCTATGAGCATGGCCTCCCAACCATGACCATCAGTCATCTTGGGCACTGCATAGGTGGACAACATTGAGAGGTAGCCTCAGCTCAAACCTCTCCCATGAGGGAACTATTACTAATGCATATAAATTTCCAGCTAAGCCTTACCCAATTCAGGTAATATGGTTGTGCGGTAAATTTGGAATGGTATCGCATCCGAATCCAACCATCGGTTTTATAAAAGGGTTAAGGCTCATGCCTCATCATTTTCATCATCATAAACCAATTGTGTTTTTCAACACATGTCAAAACATCTCAATAGAATGACTCATCATTCCAAGGTTTTCATAACTCATTTTCACCAAGTGTTCCCATCTAAAGTGACTCAAGTTTTTGAGCTATTCTAAAATACTAAGTTAAGAGTGTTCACTAAGGTGGAAAGATGGAATCAATCTCATGCCATAGAATGACATCTAAAGGTTTCTAAGTAGGTCAAGTTTTATACTCTTTATGCTACCTTCAAAATTAAGTAAAGAACTTTGTGTAAACCAAGGGAGGTAAAACTTGTCAATAATACTTGGGGTACTAATAGTTAGAGGGGTGTGATCAAAGCATGCTTAAGGCATCTTTACTAAACCATCTAGTTTTATTCTAGCTTGCTAACAATAGCTTACTAAAGCATGTTTGCAAGTGTTAGCTTGCCACTAATAGCTTGCCTTGGTTGGTGCAGTGGTTGAAGTTTTCTTCTTCTTCTTCTTCTTGGTAGAACTCCTCCTCCTCGAAGGCTTGGTCGGTACTATCGTCTAGAAATACATAGGGAGTGCACAATCACCAAACAATACTTAACTAGGCTAAGTAGTATTCTAAACCACACAATTGATGATCTATTATCATCCCAAACATCACAAGTTTAATTCAATAGTTTCAACCTTTTTATTTTGGAAAAGTAATTTCTACTCATTGAAAAATTAACTAAAATTTAATATTTACCACCAAAACATGGGATCATGTGGACACATGTCCTCACCACATATTCTAACATGTGGAAATGATATTTAAAGGTTGGATCAATATTACTTTGGTTTAAGTTCATTATTTAATGATTTAAAGTGACTATAAATGCCTATATAGCATTATTTTGGTACTAGTCCAAAGTCACTGCCTGTAAACCTTAATATTATTACATATTTGGATAGATATGATGAAATGTGATTTTTGAGAGTTGTAATCAACTCAAAAGCTAACTTGGTTGATTTTATAAAAATGTTTCAAGTTGCAAAAGCTTCTGTCTTCTTAATTTTATTAGGAGAAATCTATAACTCTAAATGAATTAAATCCAATGGGCTTGGATAGAGCATTTCAATACCTTTCAGACAAAATTAGTTTCATATAATTTGGATTTGTCAAACTCACAGAATTGAATTTTGAAACACTGGACAGAAACTTTATTCTAACTAAAAAGAAAAATCCAGATTTGAATCTACGGGCTCGCGCGGGAAAGGAAATGGGCCGGCCCAGTGGCGCTACGCGGCGCAGGGCTCAGCTGACAGGGGGGTCCCACTTGTCAGCGGCACTTAAAATGCGAAACGGTATGCGCGCTGTGGGCCGTGCGATTAGAGGCTAGATCTACGGCTTAGGGTCGTCGTCGACGACGAACAGGTCACCGGCGAGCTCGAACCCTAGCGGCTCGGTGGAGGTCTACTGGGGGCGTACCAGGGCTCCAGCAGGGTTGGCGAGGCGGGCGAACAAAGTGGAAGAAGACGGCGAGCCGAGGCGTGGTTGCGGCGGAGCTTGGGGTGGCCGGAATCAACGGCACCCGTCTTCTCCCAAGGCGGCGGCTCTGGCTCCAATTCCGGCGAGCTGCTGCTCCACTTGCTCCGGAGAGAGGTGGGTGAGGTTCAGAGAGGTGAGGGGAGTGGAATGGTGTGAGTCTTTGGTGCTGGGGAGGGCTCCTTTTATAGGCTCGACGGTGAGACCGAGCGGGATGGGCGGTCGACGGTGGCGACATGGCTACGACGAGCTAGCGGCATGGATGGGGATTGCAATCGGTGGGTGGTTCCCTGGCGGTGCTCTAGGACTTCAATGCGGCCGTAGGGGTGGTGGCATGTGGTCGGGGCGAGGTGGCGCTCTGCGCAGCCAAAGTGGCTGTGTCCACGCCGAGCGGTGGCTGTGGGGCTTTGGGCGGCGAACGGAGGTGTCTGGGGTGTTCTCCAAGTCGAGGCGTAGCAGTGGGCGCGGGCTGCGGTCGAGCGGCGGCTTGTGCACGCGGGGACAGAGCGTGCTCTGCGGGCGGCATCGGCATGGTTCGGTGGCACTGGGCGCGGGTTCTTCTCTGTGGTCCACGGCGGCTCTTGGCTCGGGCAAGGGACAGAGAGGGGCGGTGTGGTGGTGGCTACCTCCTAGACATGGAGAGGAACAAGGAGGTGGTCTGCTGCAGCGGGGCAAGTTTAGCCGGCCAGGGTGGTGCTCGGCATGGCATTGCCTTGCCACTAGGGTGTAGGGGATGGGTTGCAAATGGCATGGTTTGATCAGAGGGGGACAAAGAGATTAAATGGAGATCAAATGGGGGGAAAACTCTGTTCAAAACAGTGAGCTAGGATTAGAGGTGTGATTCTGCCTGCCAAGTGTTTGATAAAATGGCCGCAAGAGAAAAAGTTTTGAATTTTGAGTTCAAAATTTTTGAGTGATCTCCACTAGTGCTAGGTAGTCTCTGGTTGCAAGGGTTTTGAAAATGGTGCTCAATTAGATGGTTTTTGAAATAGGGGTGATCTATGCACATGCATTAGATTCAATTTTAAACTGTCATTTAAAATAGTTTACAGAATGTTTTTAGTAGATCAAAAGGTGGGCCTTGGTACCTCATTATGTGTACTAGCAAGGGGTGCAAAGATCAAGAATTATTTCTGTTAAGAAATGAGTACTAGGAATAGCCAAAGTAGGCATGAGAGTTAAATTTGTCAAAATGACCATTCCTTCATTTTAATTCTTTTTGATTTGATTTTCTTTAGGAAAAGTTTGGGAATGATGTAGATGATGTTTAAATCACCTAAGAAACATTTTACAAGCATTGGATCAATCAATCATGGCAATTCAAACAACTCCTATTTTAAATGCACACATTTATGAATGCTTTCATTTTAAATTTGGAAAAGTTTTTGTTAACCCCAATTTTGGATGATTTGATCTTGATAAGCTTGGATTAAAGTTTTGGGATGTTACAAACCTTCCCCCCTTAAACAAAATCTCTTCCTAAGATTTACAAGGAAAACTAGGAACTAAAGAGATCTGGAAACTCTGTCCTAATGTAATCCTCGCGCTCCCAAGTAGCTTCCTCCTCGGTATGGTTGCTCCACTGAATCTTGAGAAACTTGATACTCCTGGTCCTGGTGGTTCTGTAGGCTTCTTCTAAGATACGGATGGGCACTTCCCGATAGGTCAGGTCATTGTTGATTTCCACTTCTCTGTGATCGATATTCTTGAAAACTTCTGTCTTCTCAGGCACTTCCAAGCATTTGCGAAGTAACGAGATATGGAACACATTGTGGATGGCTGACATCTCTTCAGGCAATTCCAGCTGATACGATACTTCTCCTCGACGGTTTAGAATCTTGAAAGGTCCGATATATCTGGGAGCTAACTTTCCCTTCAGACTAAAGCGTTGAGTTCCCTTCAATGGTGAAACCTTGAGATATACGAAATCTCGGACATTGAAAGTCAGGTCTCTCCTTCTCTTGTCAGCATAGCTCTTCTGTCTGGATTGGGCGGTCTTGAGGTGCTCACGAACTTTGTGAACTTTCTCTTCTACTTCTCGGAGAATGTCGGGTCCAAAGATCTGACTCTCTCCTACTTGCGACCAATTTAAAGGGGTACGACACTTTCTTCCGTATAGGAATTCAAAGGGTGCCATCTGCAAACTAGCTTGATAACTGTTGTTATATGAGAATTCTGCGAAAGGCGGGCAGTCTTCCCATTTTGACCCGTATTCCAACACACAAGCTCTAAGCATATCCTCCAAGATCTGGTTGACTCTCTCAGTCTGTCCATCTGTTTGCGGGTGATACGCGGTGCTGAAGTTCAACTTGGTTCCTAATCCTTCCTGAACTTTCTGCCAAAATCTTGAAGTAAACTAGGTTCCTTGATCTGATACGATGGTCTTGGGGGTTCCATGCAGACTAACAATTCTAGCAATGTACAGCTCTGCTAGTTTTGCACTCTGGTAGGTTGTCTTGACTGGTATGAAGTGGGCTACTTTGGATAGTCTATCAACTATGACCCAGATTGAGTCATTTCCCCTACTAGAAGTAGGTAAACCGGTGATAAAGTCCATTCCGACGGAATCCCATTTCCATTCCGGAATCTGCAATGGTTGTAATAGTCCTACAGGTCTCTGATGTTCTGCTTTGACTCTTTGACAGATGTCACATTTGGCGATGTAGCTTCCGATCTCTCTCTTCATCTTGTGCCACCAAAATTGCTCTTTCAAATCCTAATACATCTTTGTTCCTCCGGGGTGGATAGAATAAAGAGTATCATGAGCTTCCTTCATGAAAATTTCCTTCAGCTCCGAATCTGCTGGCACACAGATACATCCCTTGTACGACAGTACACCTTCTTCGTCTTTGGTGAATCCAGGTACTTTGCCTGTACCAATACGATGTTTGATTCCGTCGATACTTTCATTCCCCTTCTGGGCTTCCTTGATTTGGCTAATCAAAGTGGGTTGAAGTTCAATGCTAGCTAGGAATCCTTTGCTAACTAACTCAGTCCTGAACTGCTCCAACTCCTCATACAAACTTGGTTGCTTCTCTTTGATCATGGTGTTCAGCCTACACGGCAATCTGCTAAGAGCATCCGCTACCACATTGGCTTTGCCGGGGTGATAGTGAATGTCAAGGTCATAATCCTTGATTAACTCTATCCATCTTCTTTGCCTCATATTCAACTCCTTCTGGGTGAAGATATACTTCAAGCTCTTATGGTCCGAGTAAATCTCACAACGATTACCCATCAAATAATGACGCCATGTCTTCAATGCTAGAACCACGGCTGCTAGCTCAAGATAATGGGTCGGATAGTTCTGCTCATGCTGCTTCAGTTGTCGAGACAGATATGCGATGACTTTGCCTTCTTGCATCAATACACATCCTAGACCAATCTTGGATGCATCACAATACACATCAAACGGCTTCTTGATGTCTGGCATGATCAAAATTGGGGCTGATATCAATCTCTTCTTCAGCTCCTGGAAACTGGCTTCACACTTGTCTGTCCATTCAAACTTCTTGTCCTTCTTCAACAATTGGGTCATTGGTCGGGCTATGCTCGAGAATCCTTCTACGAACTTGCGGTAATATCCCGCTAATCCGAGAAATGAACGAACTTGGGTTTGATTGGTTGGGGCTTCCCATTCTTCGACATCTTTGATCTTGGTGGGATCAACAGAGACTCCTCCGGCAGACACAATATGTCCTAGGAATCCTACTTCTTTCAGCCAAAACTCACACTTGCTGAACTTGGCATATAACTGATGCTCTCGCAGGGTTTCTAGGATGATCCTCAGATGTTGCTCATGCTCTTCTTCTGACTTGGAGTAGATAAGGATGTCGTCGATAACACAACTACAAACTTATCTAGGAAATTCATAAAGATCTTATTCATGAGATTCATGAAATAAGCAGGGGCATTGGTTAATCCAAAAGACATAACCGTATACTCGTATAAACCATAGCGAGTAGTAAAGGAGGTCTTCGGAATATCTGTTGCACGAATCTTAAGTTGGTGATAACCAGTCCTAAGATCAATCATTGAGAATACCTGAGCTCCAGTCAACTGATCAAATAGATCCTCTATCTTTGGCAAGGGGTACTTGTTCTTGATGGTGACATCATTCAACTTTCTGTAGTCTGTACACAGACGGTTGCCTCCATCCTTCTTGTCGACGAATAACACTGGTGATCTCCATGGCGATGCACTTGGTTGAATCAAGCCGGTTGCTAACATGGCATCCAACTGCTTCTTCAGTTCTACTAACTCTGAGGGGTTCATGGTATAGGGTCTCTGGGCTATAGGTCCAGTTCTGAGGATTAGTTCGATAATGAACTCTATATCCCTATCCGGGGGCATACCTGGCAATTCATCTGGGAATACGTCGGGGTATTCACAGACTACTCTGACTTGGTCAATGGTAGGCAGGGCTACACTCTTGTTGCATTTGAATTGACGGGTAAGGTTCCGGAGATATGCTCTACTGTTACTCCAGAACTACTGGTCATGGTGATGGCTTTCTTAGCACAGTCTATCAGCCCTTTATGCCTTGACATCCAGTCCATACCTAGTACTACTTCCAATCCTTTGGTTCCAAGTACAATTAGGTTGGCATAAAAATCTATCCCATGTATTCTGATAGGTACAGCTTTGCAAATTTTTCTAGCTTTTGTAGTTGAACCAGGGATTTGAACTATCATGACATGCTTCAGGTTGGTTGGGCGAATCTTACTAGTGCATACAAATTCTTCGGTGACAAATGAATGCGATGCTCCAGAATCAAACAATACTCTTGCTAAAACTGAGTTGACAGAAAACATACCCAGCACTACATCTGGTGCTTCCTGGGCTTCTTCTGCGTTCATGTGGAAGAGACGACCGTTGCGGTTGTGCGGGTTTCCTGGGGCAAATCTCCTTCCTGGTTGAACACGACGCTGCTGCTGAGCTGGGGCATTCACAGGGGCGTTGGCGACAGTCTTCTTGGGACACTCATTGGAGTAGTGACCCTTCACTCCACACTCGAAACAAGTGATCTGGGACTTGTCCTTGACTGCGACAGGTACAGCATTGCTGCCAGTTCTGGGGGCAGTGTTGTTGTTGTTGCTCTTGGGAGGGGCACGATTGAATTTGTTGGCATTGCCGAGGTGATGATTGTTTCCTCCGGACTTCACATTTCCTCCGATACGGTTGGGGTATCTTGGGCGAGAATTTGTGGGTCGGTTGTTCCTTGATGCATATCCTGGTGAGGGGTTAGGACGGTACTTCTGGTGACTACTGGATCCAGACTGCTGCATCATACGACGCTTGCGGTTGTCGTTTGCCTGGTTAATCTTCCCTTCCATCTGAATGGCAGAGTCGACTAGCTCTTCGAGATCCTAGAAACGGATGTTGACGAGGACAGTCTGCATCTCATCATGCAGTCCGTTTAAGAATCTCTCTTTCTTCTTGGCCTCCGTGTTGATCTCATCCGGTGCATATCTGGCAAGTGACAAGAATTTGTCACGGTACTCTACTACTGTCAATCTTCCTTGCTTCAGTTCACAGAATTCATCTCTCATCCTGTTGACAAGACCTTGCGGCACGTGGGTGCGGCTGAACTTGACCTTGAATGCTTCCCAGGTCATCACCTGGCCATGGTTCATGTTGCGGATGCTATTCCACCAGGCTCTTGGATCTCCCGCCAGATAGTGGGTGGCAAAGAGAACTTTCTCATTCTCCTCAACTCCTGCAACTTCGAGGTTGTTTTCCATGGTCTGTAACCAGTCATCAACATCTAATGGGTTTTCAGATTGGTTGAAGATTGGGGGATTGGTGTTTTGAAAATTTTTGAGTTTAGATCCATGGTGATCCTGATTTCCATGTCCTTGGTTGTTGAGAGCCATTTGGGCGATCTGCCACAATGTTGCTAAGTTGGCTTGACGCTCGGCCCTGCTTGCTTCATGGTCTGCGATGAGATTCTGCAAGATTTGTATCATTGGGTCCTGCGACGAGCTGCTCCCTCCTTGGTTTCCACGAGTCATCTGAAGATTGAGATAGATATAGGGGTAAGAGGGAAATTCTAAGGTTCATGGTTTTGGGTTTTCAAAGCTAAAACTTGGAGTTAGACTCAGGTTTTTCAACTAACTTTACTTTCATTCATGCAAGCAAGCACACGATACAACACACACCACAACAATCAAAGGGGAAAACATATGGTTTTAAGAACCATTCTGCAAGCTACGATACAATGAGATGATACATCTCATGTTACGACAGTGCTCTAGTGCATCTACTCATCACCGATGAAGTCGGAGTCTTCATCATCAGTGTAGAAGTCCACGGCATCCTCCTCTAGAAAATCGTCATCGTTGCTGAGGTAAGAATCCATATCTCCCTAGATGCCTTCACCCTCATCATCTTCTTCTTTGGCGGCAAACTGAGCTTCCTGCTCCTTGACGGTCTTCTCGAGGTCGGCCACCTTCTCGCGAAGACGGACGATGATGCGATCCTTCTTTGCACGCTAGCGATGAAGAGACTGGAGATCTTGGACGAGCAGTGCGAAAGTCTGGGCCTTTTGGTCGGCAATGGCACGGTTCTGGTTTGCTAACTCTCTGGCATTGTCCAGTTCCTGCTGTCGGTCATGAAGCAAGAAGTCAAGGTTCTCCACTTGACGCCTCAATTCTGGGTGACTTGGCATCTCCATCGGCATTCCCACGAAGTCACGTCTTGCATAGTAGGCAAAACGGGTTCCTTGAATCTTGTTGACGCTGAGGGCACATAGACGTGCGAGAGCTTCATGCATTGCCCTGGCTAATCCATCTAGCCAGTTGTTCTCTCTCACAGAGAACTGAATTCTCCCGGAAGTTGGTGCTTCAATGCTTCCTCGAAGATCTGCGGTGACTAGCCATTGTAGGTCTCCTCCTGGGGGTCCTGGAAGTTGAGCTCCAAGAAACTCCGGATGCGGGCGGCCTAGTAACTCCGACAGTGAATCCAGATCCCTCTCGAAGATCAGCTGACCTCCGTTTCCCAACTGGTAAAACTTGCTGAACTGAGTCTCCATCTACAAGAATTTAGGATGAGGAAATTAGTGAAGTGATCAAGTGTGTCAAATTTTAAGTAGTAATGTAAGAATTTTGAGGAACATGTATTTTTGAGAAAGAATGAGTTCACAAGGGTAAGAGAGGGAATAGTTTCTCATAAATACTCACTTTGGTTTTGAAGCTAAGTTTTTGGTGTGGACGTCCATTCTAACTAGGGTCTCCTATGGTCAGGATGGCTCTGATACCAACTTGTCAACACCCGGATTTTTAATTCCAGATGCCCGTTATGCCATACCTCGCAATCTCAGGATTACCATTTTTGCGAGACATAACGGATTGGATATCACAGTACATCATCCATTACAAACCATACATAAGGTTTTACACAAATAAGGATCTCATGATCCAGTCTTTAATACAACAAGCAGCGGAAATAAACGATAGCGTAGCGGTGGGGTCCATCTTCAGGGGCACATGCAATGCTGACGAAGGCAGATAGTCCTAGTTATCATAGCCGTCCTGGTGACCATCATCTTGATAATCTCCTTCATAGTCTGGCCATTATAATAGCCAGGGACAAAAGCCATGAGTACTCTTTAAGTACTCGCAAACTACTACTAACAAGGGTTATAAGGCTAAGTTAAAGTGCTGAATTTAAAGAATAACTATCAAGTTAAGTTTGAAACCTCAGCTGAGTTCTGAAGCAAGAAAAGATAAAGTAAAGTTCTAGAATCACTTAAGTTGGGAAGCTTTTCTCATTAACACAACCCTGTTGTGGTCAAGTCAAAGTTCATAATTCCTTTCAAGTTATTTAGAAAACATCTGACAACGAAATAGTATGGCCATTCCAACTGTCCATAACCGCGGACGCGGCTATTCGAATAGTTTGACACTCTGCAGAGGTGGTACACTTTCACCACAAGATTCAATACATCTGTCAGGGATAACCCTGAATCATCATACTTACTATGCAGATAATCAAACATAACCTTCCCTTTACACACCCTAGTATAAGCACCTCTCCTATGAGCATGGCCTCCCAACCATTACCATCAGTCATCTTGGGCACTGCATAGGTGGACAACATTGAGAGGTAGCCTCAGCTCAAACCTCTCCCGTGAGGGAACTAATACTAATGCATATAAATTTCCAGCTAAGCCTTACCCAATTCAGGTAATGTGGTTGTACAGTAAATTTGGAATGGTATCGCATCCGAATCCAACCATCAGTTTTATAAAAGGGTTAAGGCTCATGCCTCATCATTTTCATCATCATAAACCAATTGTGTTTTTCAACACATGTCAAAACATCTCAATAGAATGGCTCATCATTCAAAGGTTTTCATAACTCATTTTCACCAAGTGTTCCCATCTAAAGTGACTCAAGTTTTTGAGCTATTCTAAAATACTAAGTTAAGAGTGTTCACTAAGGTGGAAAGATGGGATCAATCTCATGCCATAGAATGACATCTAAAGGTTTCTAAGTAGGTCAAGTTTTATACTCTTTATGATACCTTCAAAATTAAGTAAAGAACTTTGTGTAAACCAAGGGAGGTAAAACTTGTCAATAATACTTGGGGTACTAATAGTTAGAGGGGTGTGATCAAAGCATGCTTAAGGCATCTTTACTAAACCGTCTAGTTTTATTCTAGCTTGCTAACAATAGCTTACTAAAGCATGTTTGCAAGGGTTAGCTTGCCACTAATAGCTTGTCTTGGTTGGTGCAGTGGTTGAAGTTTTCTTCTTCTTCTTCTTGGTAGAACTCCTCCTCCTCGAAGGCTTGGTCGGTACTATCGTCTAGAAATACATAGGGAGTGCACAATCACCAAACAATACTTAACTAGGCTAAGTATTATTCTAAACCACATAATTGATGATCTATTATCATCCCAAGCATCACAAGTTTAATTCAATAGTTTCAACCTTTTTATTTTGGAAAAGTAATTTCTACTCATTGAAAAATTAACTAAAATTTAATATTCACCACCAAAACATGGGATCATGTGGACACATGTCCTCACCACATATTCTAACATGTGGGAATGAGATTTAAAGGTTGGATCAATATTACTTTGGTTTAAGTTCATTATTTAATGATTTAAAGTGACTAGAAATGGCTATATAGCATTATTTTGGTACTAGTCCAAAGTCACTGCCTGTAAACCTTAATATTGTTACATATTTGGATAGATATGATGAAATGTGATTTTTGAGAGTTGGAATCAACTCAAAAGCTAACTTGGTTGATTTTATAAAAATGTTTCAAGTTGCAAAAGCTTCTGTCTTCTTATTTTTATTAGGAGAAATCTATAACTCTAAATGAATTAAATCCAACGGGCTTGGATAGAGCATTTCAATAACTTTCAGACAAAATTAGTTTCATGTAATTTGGATTTGTCAAACTTACAGCATTGAATTTTGAAACACTGGACAGAAACTATATTGTAACTAAAAAGAAAAATCCAGATTTGAATCTACGGGCTCGCGCGGGAAAGGAAATGGGCCGGCCTAGTGGCGCTACGTGGCGCGGGGCTCAGCTGACAGGGGGTCCCACTTGTCAGCGGCACTTAAAACGCGAAACGGTACGCGCGCTGTGGGCCGTGCGATTAGAGGCTAGATCTACGGCTGAGGGTCGTCATCGACGACGAACACGTCGCCGGCGAGCTCGAACCCTAGCGGCTTGGTGGGGATCTACTAGGGGCGTACCAGGGCTCCAGCGGGGTCGGCGAGGCGGGCAAACGAAGTGGAAGACGACGGCGAGGCGAGGCGTGGTCGCGGCGGAGCTTGGGGTGGCCGGAATCAACGGCACCCTTCTTCTCCCGAGGCGGCGGCTCCAGCTCCAATTCCGGCGAGCTGCTGCTCCACTTGCTCCGGCGAGAGGTGGGTGAGGTTCAGAAAGGTGAGGGGAGTGGAATGGTGTGAGTCTTTGGTGCTGGGGAGGGCTCCTTTTATAGGCTCGACGGTGAGACCGAGCGGGATGGGCGGTCGACGGTGGCGACATGGCTACGGCGAGCTAGCGGCATGGCTGGGCATTGCGATCGGTGGGCGGTTCCCTGGCGGTGCTCTAGGACTTCAATGCGGCCGTAGGGGCGGTGGCATGCGGTCGGGGCGAGGTGGCGCTCTGCGCGGCCGAAGTGGCTGTGTCCACGCCGAGCGGTGGCTGTGGGGCTTTGGGCGGCGAACGGAGGTGTCTGGGGTGTTCTCCAGGTCGAGACAGAGCGGTGGGCGCGGGCTGCGGTCGAGCGGAGGCTTGTGCACGCGGGGACAGAGCGTGCTCTGCGGGCGGCATCGACATGGTTCGGTGGCACTGGGCACGGGTTCTTCTCTGTGGTCCACGGCGGCTCTTGGCTCGGGCAAGGGACAGAGAGGGGCGGTGCGGTGGTGGCTACCTCCTAGACATGGAGAGGAACGAGGAGGTGGTCTGCTGCAGCGGGGCAAGTTTGGCTGGCCAGGGTGGTGCTCGGCATGGCATTGCCTTGCCACTAGGGTGTAGGGGATGGGTTGCAAATGGCATGGTTTGATTAGAGGGGGACAAAGAGATTAAATGGAGATCAAATGGGGGCAAAACTCTGTTCAAAACAGTGAGCTAGGATTAGAGGTGTGATTCTGCCTGCCAAGTGTTTGATAAAATGGCCGCAAGAGAAAAAGTTTTGAATTTTGAGTTCAAAATTTTTGAGTGATCTCCACTAGTGCTAGGTAGTCTCTGGTTGCAAGGGTTTTGAAAATGGTGCTCAATTAGATGGTTTTTGAAATAGGGGTGATCTATGCACATGCATTAGATTCAATTTTAAACTGTCATTTAAAATAGTTTACAGAATGTTTTTAGTAGATCAAAAGGTGGGCCTTGGTACCTCATTATGTGTACTAGCAAGGGGTGCAAAGATCAAGAATTGTTTCTGTTAAGAAATGAGTACTAGGAATAGCCAAAGTAGGCATCAGAGTTAAATTTGTCAAAATGACCATTCCTTCATTTTAATTCTTTTTGATTTGATTTTCTTTAGGAAAAGTTTGAGAATGATGTAGATGATGTTTAAATCACCTAATAAACATTTTACAAGCATTGGATCAATCAATCATGGCAATTCAAACAACTCCTATTTTAAATGCACACATATATGAATGCTTTCATTTTAAATTTGGAAAAGTTTTTGTTAACCCTAATTTTGGATGATTTGATCTTGATAAGCTTGGATTAGAGTTTTGGGATGTTACAACATCATATCACCACAATATTTTAGTGTTGCAATGTATTAGGATATTAAGGCAAGGTCCACATACAGTTATGAAGATCTATGGGTTGCAATGTATTAGGATATTATGAATATGTATTAGATACGATTTGTTTGTTAAAATAGGGTCCATGCAAACATGAGGATATCAATAGATCATGGTAACTATTTAAATACACGACGTTTTGACATGGATAAATTCTTTCGGGTGTAACTTTCACCAGTATTTCGTAATATAATAATTAAATACTTTTTAACAAAATACTAATGCCGTAGTTACTTTATGTCTTCATAATATATATGTTTGTACGATATGACATGAAGTTGTGACAACGGACCAACCAAAACTAACCCCGATATGGAAGCGTGTCGGCTTCAATTTTGTGTGCCATCAATGTAAATATTTAGCTCTAAATGTTTGGCAGTTGAAACTAATAATTTGGTTTGCTACTTCCAATTATCTAGAAAACAAATGGTAAACTGCTCTCTATTGCATATACAATTGGATCCATCTTTTATAAACAAAACCACCATTTTTTGAACTATTTGTTGCTCCTTCATGTACTCTTCTACCAATGCTCGGTAATGTGGGTGCCATTATTTCAGTGTATCACCCCTCAATTTTGTCGATTGTTTATAGTACCAATTTTCGAAATATTTTTAAGTAAAATAAACTAATCAATTAGTTGGAAAATCAAGCCTACCTATGACGCTACATAATCAAAAGCCACAACTATTCCAAAAAAAATTAGGACATCATATATTCTAACCATTCTACCAAACACTGCTGATCATTTCTCTACACGATGGAAAGCTCGGGAGAGATTAAAAATATTTACATATATACAACTCGATATAGTTTTTCCTCTCTCCAACAATGTGAAGTGGGAATCACACTGTCCAAAAAGCTCAAACAAACAATATAATAAATAATACTCTCTCTGATCCATAATAAGAGTCGAAGCAATGCTTATTATAAATGGATTGGAGGGAGAACCACTTTTTACTTTTATTTTTCAAAATCTATAATTTTCAACCTCTGTTAATGGTATAATATTAATTTTGATTCTTCGTCGATGAAATTTAATCATAAGTTTTATGCTCAAACTATTGATAGTTGTTGCAAAATTATAGTCATTAGTATTTTTTCTAGTCATATATGTATAGTAGCCATGAAATACACACGTGTTAATTATTGAATTTATAAAGCCTCTATTGCATATACAATTGGATTCATCTTTTATAAACAAAAATCACCAGTTTTTGAACTATTTGTTGATCCTTCATGTACTCTTCTGCCGGTCTCGGTAATGTCGGTGCCATTATTTCAGTGTATCACCCCTCAATTTTGTCAGTTGTTTATAGTACCAATTTTTGAAATATTTTTTAAGTAAAATAAAATAATCAATAAGTTGGAAAATAAAGCCTACCTATAACGCTACATAATCAAAGGCCACAACTATTCCAAAAAAAATGACAACATCATATATTCTAACCATTCTACCAAACACTGCTGATCATTTCTCTACACGATGGAAAGCTCGGGAGAGATTAAATATATTGACAAATATACAACTCGATATAGTTTTTCCTCTCTCTAGCAATCTGAAGTGGGAATCACACTGTCCAAAAAGCTCAAACAAACAATATAATAAATGATACTCTCTATGATCCATAATAAGCGTCGAAGCAATGCTTATTATAAATGGATTGGAGGGAGAACCACTTTTTACTTTTCGGTATGATTTTTTATTTTTAGAGTTGATCGTGTCACACCAGGGTACGGTCTTTTCCTTTTATAATTGATCGTGTCATACCAGATTACACAGTTAGGTAACTATTAAGTGCTGGTTAAATCTTAGCCATACATTTTAGATCTAACACTTAAAATTAATTTAGGTGACGTGGATCAACCTGGTGCCTCGAAACACACCCTTATATTGCTTTTAGTATATAATAGATCCCTCGACCTTGAAGCCCGAAAGCAGGAAATTCCATACTAGGTTTGTTCATATTAAGAAAATACCTATAATCTGTTGTGTACATATCTCTGGATAATCATATCAAGGACATATGTTCCTGGCAAATATCCTTGTTAAGGATGTAATACCGTTGTTTAGTTAATAATAAAGCTCCTAATTCACACACAAAAATATCAAAAGGACGGAATCCCCTTTTTACTATAAACGTGGCCGGCGGGTGGCACCACGCTCAGGGCCGGTCCTGAGATTTTAGGGGCCCGGGACGAGACAAAACTTGGGGCCCTTATTATAAGCATCGCAATAATATTAATGAATATTATATGCATAAAAAAATATGTTGACAATAGCACTTAAATGTATTCAAAAGAGTAGGCATATCAAACAATTTATGCATATTACCTTAAAAATTTCTTCTAGCATTTCATCGACACTAGCAGACTCTCTATGTGCATCGGATGAATCATGTACATTCTCAGAGCCACTTACATTATTATCACAATGTTGGTGTCGATATTTTCATTAGTTGGTTGCTCTTCCTCCACAGCAACTGTCGCCAACTTATCATTTAGATTTATCGAAGCACCACTATTAGCCTTGAAAATTTTGTGAATATCTCCTCTCTGTGATTGTACCACCTCTTTCTCTCTTTTCCTTTTTAGCATAATCAGATAGACATTTTCTCGATAAGAACGACATGATTACACACTATCCTAAAAAACAAATTTACATCAAATATTGAATAGTAGAAATTGTGCATCATGTATGTACATGTAAAGTTCAGTATACCTTGATTTGTATTCCCGTGATCAGGTCCCGGAAATTGAAACAGGCAATATGATAATCGATGAACTGGTTATGAGAAATCAAAATTAGACAAAAATTTGGAGTAAATAAGAACCCTAAATCGATCCTGAATCAAGTAGAATGGATTCTTATCGTATCCTAGTCTAATCACTGCCGAAAGCTTAATTGCTGGACTAAATACCGCCTCGCTCCTGGCTGATCACGACCTGGCAGCTAGGTCGACCTGGCAGCTAGGTCGCTCCGTCCTGGCTGAACACCGCCTCGCCACCACCACCACCGGCGATCAGAGTTGGGCCATCGTCAGGGCGATTCCTCGACAGGTCACTCCGCTAGCATGGCCGCTAGGTCACTAACAGGGCAGGGTTTGACGGTTTGTTTTCGTGAGCCTGAAGCCGTACTTTTCCTGAGCGTGAAGCCCCATCGCTAGAGTACTACTTAACATATGCACTATGGGGCCCTGAGTTTTTGGGGGCCCTGGGCGGCCGCACACCCTGCTCAGGTTGTAAATGGACAACTTGCTGGACGTTGTGGTCACGTCTACCTGACCCGCATAGATATAAACAGGATTATGCGGCAGCCAAAAATTATTTCGCGGGAATTATGTGGGTTATGTGGCACCGCTGGATGTACCAGTCAGCTTAGCTTGCTGACGCAGCCGCCTCACTTAGCTAACATGCTATACGTGCGCAGCTCGCCGACCCAACGGAGCCATACAAGTCAGTTGTTAGCCTACTATATGCTGCGACATGTTGATACATTACAAATATATCTACAATTTTTTATGTTCCATGCTTGATTGTACCTACTTTCTTGTGTTCTGTCCACACTTTGGAGTACTTTTCATATGATTTTCTTGTACTAACCTATTAACAAGAGCCACAGTGTCAGCTGCCTGTTTTCTGCTGTTTTTGGTTTCAGGAAGCCAGAAAATGAATATTCTCGGAATTGGACGGAACAAAAGCCAAAGTCACTATTTTACCGGGAGACACTTGGAGCCAGAATACGAGACGCGGAGGGGCTGGGGCCTGGCCACACCACCTGGCCGCGTGGCCAGGCCTGGCCTGCGCTAGGGGTCGTCTGGCCGCCCCAGGCACCCCCTCGGCCTCTCCTTCCGCCTATATATTGCCTCTGATATAGAAATCCTAAGTACCCGATCAAAAATCCACGAAAGAGTCTGTAGCCGCCGTCATCTCCATCCCTAGATCGGGAGGGATCTGAATCTCTTCCCGGCACCCTGCCGGAGAGGGGAATTCACCCTGAAGGCCTTCTTCATCATCATGCAAGCCTCCGGTGTGATGCGTGAGTAGTTCATCTCTGGACTACGGGTCCATGTAGTAGCTAGATGGCTGGTTCTCCTCCTTTGTGCTTTCATGTCTAGATCTTGTGAGCTCCGTTCATGATCAAGATCATCTATTTGTAATTCTGCATGTTGTGTTTGCGGGGATCCAATGGATATTGAGATGCTATTTGTTTCCATATTCTGAGCGTATTTGCATTTAATCGCTCATGAATTTGTTCCCATATTTTTTGCAATGGCTAATGAACTCCATTCTCTTGGTAACATGCTTCGTCAACAAGCCCTTATTGATGCAATGCAAAGTACAGACCATGGTCTTCATCGTCATTCCATTTATGATCTCTCTGTTTATTCATCATGGAGCTACTAATTTCAAATGAAAATCAAGTAAACAACATATGTGTAGTGTTTTTCTACCAGTCACAAGAAGAAAACTGGATGGAATATCACCTTGTTGGCGTTGTGCCGAACAGAGTGAATGTGGCCTTGGGGTTCGGAGAGCTAGGTGCCGTGGCTGGTGCGGGTGCAACCACGGTGACGGCGAGTTCAGATTCTGGCGGAGGACAATAGGACCGACCATGGTCGGCATGGTGACAGATCTCATCCGGAAATGAATTCTCGTTCCCGTGCCATGCTATGGGTGCGAGGGCGGTGAGGGCGAGCTCCGATTCGGGATGGGGAGGAGAGCGGGGATGAGCAGGTTTGTCCACATCCCGGATCTCACCACCAAACGAAATGGTGTTCCAGCTCAGCGCCATGGCCGCGACCACAAATCGCCGCTTCGGGGAAGAAGACGCGTAATGAGGAATGGATGCAGGTGCCAACGTTGCAAGTCTACTTGGCAGCCACGACGGAAGCGACATGACGGTGAAAACTGATAGGGGGGCCAACTTGACGGGCGTTATTGAATTCGTAACCAAAAAGACCTTCTGAGTATTTGACACACCAAATGTGGGCAACGCGGCCGATTACAAGCAACTTGGGTAACGCTTTGCCTTGGCGTCTTAATTTTTGGGCCGCAAAATTATTTTCTCGTGTATCTAGCCCTCTTTTACTGTTTAGATTAACTAGTGGCAAATATGAATTGAATTGGTAAATATAATGCACAACATACCTTAAGTATAGACATCATGTGTGACTAGGCCTAAGCCAGTAATCACATATTGTACTAATTCGTACTCCTACCGATTAGGTGACATACACTATAGATCAATCCTCTAATTCCTAATGAGAAGATCATTATTTTTATCTAGGAAACAATGCCATGATCGAGAGATGGGCTAATGGTCCTTAGTTTATTAGTCCACAACTGATAAATTATGTACTAAACTCCGACCATTAGCGCACATACACTACTATAGCTGTACCACTACCTACTAAATGTTAAGGGGGGCGATCGATTTGGGGGGTCTAGCCCCTGCTAGCCCCCTGGCTCCGCCCCTAGGTGGGAGTATATATTAGGTGCCCTAAAATATACTATCAAACCAGTTCGTGCCCTAAATCACCAAAATAGCTGCCCTAAAGCTTTTTTGGCCTGGCTTAAAATACATCATCTAGAGTTGCTTTTAGCTACGCCGTTGCTACGTACACAGACCACTAGAAAATCGATCGATCAATCAATTCCACCTAGCTAGCTTTGTGCAGGCCAGATTAGGCTCGCATCGGACGCTAACTTGTATCGAATTTCCCTCAGCCTAAATCGCAAGGAGCAGCTCGCCTGACGCCTCGCTGTGGACCTATGCGCACGAAGGACTAAGCTACTGCATCATCCCGTCGCTGGCATCACGAGAGGTTAGGCAGCCGCTGGCGCCGCCGGCGTTGGTGGCTCGTCCATGATACGCACTTAAGAT
The DNA here is from genome assembly GCA_916181665.1 of Avena sativa. NCBI lineage: Eukaryota > Viridiplantae > Streptophyta > Magnoliopsida > Poales > Poaceae > Avena > Avena sativa. The sequence goes on along the minus strand of OV702295.1, from coordinate 446,528,814 downwards.
TTGCGGCATGCCACATACACCGTTTAAGACTTTTTCGCAGGCAGCATATGTGGGACCGTTGGACGCAGCTGCCACTTACATCCTTGCACCCTGCCCACCCCCAGGGCCGGCCCTGACCATGCTTGATGTATGTTTCATGAGAACGGAGTCTTTTTTGACATATTTCAAGACAAGAATGTGGGCACACTGGTTTTGTATTTTCGTAACCGGTTTGACGCAAATTATCCGGGCAACCCCTCACTTCTCTTAATTGATGCGGGCAAGTTTTCTGCCTTGTTTCAAAAATAATACTCCTAGATGCAGCCCAGCGGGTCGTCACTCTGCCGTGGATGACTACATCCATCGCTGTCGTAGTTCACTGTGCATTCCCCGTTGTCGGCTGCCCTGATCTCTTCTTCGTCCTCTTCCTCATTGAAGGGGGGGATTCTGATCTGGAGGTTGGGTGCCTCCTTTCTCGCTGTCACATTTCAAGATTTTAGAAATTAGGACTAGAAAAAAAGTCTTACATGTCATTCATGAGTATTGCATTGCATCATGACATCATGCATGATTCTTAAGCTTTGTCTACTACGGTACTTGCCCTCGCTTAGCTTCCAAGCAGATTTGAGACAATCAGTACGTTGCTGCAGCTACCTAGTCTCATATGATGCTCTATTTTCCTTTAAAAAAATAGTGATCATATGAAACTCCATGATCTGATCCGGTTACGGGACATACATGCTCAGTTTTTGTAATTATATATTTGTGTATACGTGAGCAATAGTATAATTTGTGAGCTTAATACTAGTTCCAAAACTTGCTAGTACATACGTGCATAATTTTTTTTAAGTAATCATATATTTTCTTAGACAATCTGTTTACAAAGATTACACGTATGGTCACCACACACGAGATAAACATCTGTATCACCCAACTCTACACAAAGTACTCTGCAAAATAAAAACTTACAATTCCACCCTTGAAGAAACTTGTGCTTTGCCATGAGACCAAGGAACCTGATGCAACAAACTTGTTATTTTGGCTTTAAGGAAAACCCCTCGACCTTGAAGTCCGAACGAAAGCGGGAAATTCCATAATAGGTTTGTTTATATTAAGAAAATACCTACCCAAACGCTAAAAAACACTCGGATGCTGGTTGTCATGTTGCAGCATCCGTTTCCTGGCCGTCGGATGCACACGACAAAGACGCGCGAGCAGGTGCCGTTCCGACAGCCAACGATAGCGACGTCTTGTTGGCCCACATTAGGCGCCGTGGCAGAGTTCTCCCTATCCATCTCCGTTCCCCCTCTCTAGCTCTCGCCAGGATTTCTTCAGGCGAAATCTGCACGGTGCCTTCAGAGATTCGCCGTTCGAGCGAGGGCGGGGTGGTCGGCGGCAGAGAGCGACCCACGCGCTTGGGCGAGGTGTTTGGAGGCGGTGAAACACCCATGCGCGAGGGCAGAGTACTCGGAGATCTAGTCCAGCCATGGCTGCTGGCAAGGTCGCAAGGAAGATGCACGCAGCCAGGTCCGTCGTTGCCTGTGGTATGGAGCACCGCGTCCACGTCGGGAACTCCTGGAGCACCGCGTGTTTGCCGCGCGCACGTCCGTGGTGCCGGCGAGGAGGAGGACGAGCGACGACCTCCACCCACCTAGGTTGTCGCTCCTCTGGGTGACACAACTGCTGCTCGCGCCGTCGAGGTCCAGTAGACAAACATCGACGGGCGCGCATGCGGACCTGCAAGGACACGGCCTGCACACATCTGGCTGTTACAGAGAGATCCACCACGCCAACGCCGCCCACCTCTGCAACCCACCGGAGCTGCCGACCTTCCTCCGCTCTTGCTGAAGGTCCTGGTCGTGGTCGAGCTAGGACACGCCCCAGCCAGGCTGCTCCTGCTTCGGTACTATTCTTGGCAAGGTCGCAGCAGCGCGCGCTCACTTGCAGGTTTGCTCCTAACTGATTTTGATCCTTGGTATGCTGCTAGATGAATCTTCTGCGAATGTACAACCCAGATATGTTGCTCACCTTGAGATGATCATTGATTTGCAGGACATTGATATTCCTGGCCTCGTGGGTGTTGGCTTTGGACAAGACTGCTATTTGTCTTCCACTAAGTAGGAATCGACCACTAATGTTTGTAGACTACTTACAGATCCATGAATAGCTGCAGTTAGCAAGTCAAAAGAGAAGACAAGTTAACTTGTTATACTTATTCTGAAATTACTAAAGATGAGATATGGAGCTTAGAACCATTTCTCTTTATATGTCCAATTTTGGAATCGTCGATATATTGTTATACTCATAAGTCTTGGGTTCTATACATGATAATTTCCACGATTCATCGGGGACACTAAGTTAACTTATGTATGCTTGAACTCCCATAGCGTTACAACCAAGGTTTTGGTTCCTGACCTAGAAAAAAATCCCGAGGGTGGTCGGGATTTCCGGTTACCACGGTTACCGGAAAATCCCGACCGGTTATCGGTCGAATTTAAAAATTAAATTTCGAATTGAACTTTCTCGGTAGGACAATTTATAGAGAAATTTTATTAAAATTCAAAAAAAAATCAAAATTTCGGGATTTTTTGACTGGTAAACCGGTTTCCCGAGGGTGCTCGGGATATTCGGTTACTAACCGGTAACGGGATTTCTCGACCGGTAACCAAAACGCTGGTTACAACCTAACTGAGCTTAAGAATATAGTTCTATTATTCAAGTATTGTATAGTTCAACAAACTGGATTGAATAAATATAAGTTGTATACTGATTCTAATCAAGTTGTTTCCATCATTTAATCTAAGTTTTAACTTATAACCAAATGTCTCTAAGTAGTATACTAATTCAATTAAGTTTATTTTTCCATCTTACTAAGTTGTTTTTCATGAAAATTAAGCTCTAGACTAACGATTTAAACTATGTTGATTTTTATCACCACAGAGCTCCTACCAAGCGCACCTTCTGCCGATAAGCCCATTGCACAACAACTGACTGACAATTCGTCTCCAGATGAACTTTTTCCTTGGCCAAAATTAGAGCATCTCTCTAGATGAATTAAGTTGGTTCCACCATAACATGTTTAAGTTGTGCGTTTATAACCTCTAGTTACATTTCTTTCTTTTCCTTTTTGGAGCAACATGCATAGGTTCTCTACTTTGGGTTAATTAAGTTGTATCGTCGACATGCCTAAGTTGGCTACCAAAATAAATTAAGTTGGTTCTACCAACATGCTTAATATGTGTTTATAGTCTAGCTGGGGTTTTTTTTTGGAGCAACATGCACAGATTGGCTACTCAGGTTAATTAAGTTGAATTGTCTATATGCTTAATTTGGGTATGAAAATGAATTAAGTTGGTTTCACCCGCATGTTTAAGTTGTGTTTCATAGTCTAGTTAGTTTCCTTTTCTAATTTCGAGCAACATGTATAAATTGGCTATTTGGGGTTAATTAAGTTGTATTGTAAACATGTCTAAATTGGCTACCAAATGAATTAAGTTGGTTCTACCAATATGCTTAATTTGTGTTTTATAGTCTAGTTGGTTTTCTTTTGTTTTTAGAGCAACATGCACAACTTGACTACTCGACTTAATTAAGTTGTATTGTCTATATCCATAAGTTGGTTAGTGAAATAAATTTAATTGTTTTCGCATGCTAAAATTTCTTAGTCCCAGCTTGGATTTACTACAACTTTTATTTAAAGTTGGTTAACCATCTTTTTACTAAGTTGCTCAATTAACAAGCCTAAATTGTATAATAATGGTTTAGTTCAATTTTTAGCAATATCCTTAAGTTGCACACTATTTTTTCATAATTTTTTTGTTGAACTTGATTAAGGTGTTTACTAAATTTAACTAAGTTGCCATTTTTACAACATGCTTGTTTTAGTTTGACTTTTTATGATGTGTAGTAACATCTTTTTTGCAACCAGATGTCTTGAAGTAGTATACTGATTTAGTATACTTGATTACTTTGGTGTTTCATGTACTCTCCCTAGTTGTATCCTAGGTACAACTAAGTTGCTATATCCCCAGAGTAATGTTTGGTACTTCCAGCTACAAACTGAATCCTACTGTTTTATGTGAGAACTGAAAGAGTAGTAATGAAAGAATAGTTTTTGCTATGTATAGTACTGAAATAATCAGGATTAAGTTGCTGCAAGGAAACTGTACTCCCTCCGATCCATATTAATGTTCTCAAATTTGTCTAGATTCAAATGTATCTAGCCATAGATCGATTAGTGCTTGATGTCTCATCTCCTCTTCATCTCGCTCGATTTGCTCCTGCATGCCGCCCACCAACCTGGAGCTTTGAGCCGCCACTGTCTGACATGGCTCCCCGAGGGATGGGCACCGTCGGTCGCAAAGCGTCATCCCCATTAGTTACTTGTAGCTTTTGCGCCTCGCGTCGTGGCTCGTGACACCGGCCGTATCCGCGTGGATCGTGGTGGAGTTGTACCTCGCGGCGGCGGCCACGAAGATAGAATTTTTTCACACATGTGTTAAGTTGTTTTTTGCCGGTAGTATTATTATTTTCACATATGAGCTAAGTGTTATTTGGCACGAAATAAGTTATTCACTGACAATTTTCTAAGTCGTGTTTTCTAGAAATTCAATCGTTACTTTAACATATGCTAACTTGCATACCCACTATTGCAAAGTTGTATAGTCCTTAGTGCTAAGTTGTATACCCCATCTGTTGCCTGCTCTACACCAGAGTTGATCACACATTTTCTAAGTCATGTGCGTAAACAGTAAATTTTTGCTTCATATGTATGCTAAGTTGCATACCCATCATTGCTAAATTGTCTACCACATAGTGTTAAGTTGCATGCTCCATCTATGAAGTTGCCTATTGTACACCAGAGTTGATCACACATTTGCTAATTCGTACTTTTAGGTACTTGTAGATAGTAAATTGTTGTTTTACATGTGTGCTAAATCGCATACCCATTATTGCCAACTCGTATATCACCTAGTACTAAGTTGCATACCCCATATGTAAAGTTGACTACTCTATACCATTGTGGCAAAAACTTATTTCGAGAAGTGGTAGCAACTATAGTGTGCATAAACTACAACTCACTAGGGGTATTGGTGCAACTAAGACACCACTAGCAACAAGTTAGATACTTAACATACAAAAAACATAAGGTAAACAAGTCTTTATACAAAGTTGCTTTCACATAACACTAAGTTGTTTTAAAAAAAGGTTTGTCAAAACATATACAAATGGGATCTACTTTTAAAGATCTCATCGTGATAGGTCCAACAGTGAAACAAATCGCAATTCCGACAAGTCGTTTAAGAGTTATGACCTTTCAATTTCTCTCCATATGAAATTAAAAATGCACGTGTGATGTGCCTGTGATAGACTTTCTATTTTTAGGATGGATGCCGTGTTGGACTAACTAGATCTGAATGCTCCCTAGTCACGTCCAAATACCTATAATCTATTGTGTACATATCTCTGGATAATCATACCAACAACATATGTTTCTGCATAATCATATTAAGGACATATGTTCCTGGCAAATATCCTTATTAAGGATGTAATACCATTGTTTAAATAAAGCTCCTAATTCACACAAAAAAATATCAAAAGGACGGAATCCCCTTTTCACTATAAACGTGGCCGGCGGGTGGCACCACGCTTGATGTATGTTTCATGAGAACAAAGTCTTTTTTGACATATTTCAGGACAAGAATGTGGGCACCCTGGTTTTGTACTTTCGTAACCGGTTTGACGCAAATTATTCGGGCAACCCCTCACTTCTCTAAATTGATGCGGGCAAGTTTTCTGCCTTGTTTCAAAAATAATACTCCTAGATGCAGCCCAGCGGGTCATCACTCTTCCGTGGATGACTACATCCATCGCTGTCGTAGTTCATTGTGCATTCCCCGTCGCCGGTGCTGATCCTTTAGTCCCGGTTCGTATCACCAACCGGGACTAAAGGGGTGACCTTTAGTTCAGGTTCGTATTACCAACCGGGACTAAAGAGAACTGGAAAAAAAAATCCGAAGTTCTGCCGTGGCAGGAAAAGGGGCACAAATCCTGCCGCGACAGGAGAAAGGCTCCCCCCGGCAGGACATCGTCTTTTCTAGTTTCAAAATCATGCTAAAAAGTTATAAAAATTCCAAAAATAAAATCTTTCGAACTGTAGTTATATTAAATGATTTAGTTGTTACGAAAATTAACAAACATGAATTTCGACATAATTTGCAAAAAAATGTCGTGAAAAATTCAAATGGCCATAACTTTTGCATACGATATTAGAAAAAATGTATAGCCTATCAAAACATGCAGAAAAAAATTCCTCTTCGATTTCAACAGCCTTAGGCCGTTTTGGATTCTTTTAGATTCTTAAAATTCGAAAAGAAAAAAGTTATTTCAAAAATTAAAATTTTTTATTAATTTTTTTATGTCATATTTGAATTCTTCACATTTTCCTGATAATAATGGATATATTATTTGTCGAATTTCGATTTACAAATTTGAAGATATTATTTATGTCATATTAAATGAATAAATAGCAAAAAATGAATAAATTATTAATTTAATTAGTTTCTTTATTATTATTTATTTATTGTTGTTTACTTAAATAGTTGTTAGTAATTTCAGAAAATAAAAACGGTTGACATATTGATATGAGCTAAGGGCATGTACAATAGTGCTGAGTCAGCTGTCTGCAACATGAGGTCATAGATGATTTTGCTGATGTGGAGAGGAGAGAGAGTGAGGCTGTCTGTAAAGTTTTAGATAATCTGTAGGAATCTTACAGACAACAAATTTATTGTTGTATCAGTGGTCTCTGTAATTTGTACTCACACATAGCTATGCTAAAAATAGATATCTTACAGATAGACTGTTATGTAAGTTGTCTATAATATTGTCTAGAATTTGTATTATAGACTCCACCTGTCTAAACTAATGCACATGCCTTAATAGGATTGATATACTAGTCTTGACAACAAGGTATAAGGGTCCTTCGCGCGAGGTGGGAGAGATGGAATAGGGAAGTTAAACGTGCTAGGGTGGAGTAGTGCTAGGATGGGTGACCGACCGGAAAGTTTGACCATAAGTGTAATTTAACCTAAGATTAAGTATAGTTAGTGTGAAAAATAAAAGATGTAAGGGATTAGTGAGTCAGATAATTCAAAAGTTTAAGAAAAAGTTAAAAAAAATCAAAAAAATTTGGAAAAAAGAGTTCAAAAAAAAAATCTTTAGTCCCGGTTCGTATTACAAACCGGGACTAAAGGTCCCGCACGCTCGACGCTGCCCCGTGAGGGCCTTTTGTCCCGGTTTGTGGCCGAACCGGGACTAAAGGTGGAAGCCTTTAATCCCGATTGCCCCGTCCCGGTTGGGAAACCGGGACTAAAGGCTCTTACAAACCGGGACAAAAGGCACGTTTTCTGTGGCGCCCCGCAAAAACCACTACTAGAAAATCGTGGTGTTTTTGTGCATTGCATCATCATGACCGCATGCTCATGTCATCATGCCACATTGCATTTGAGCATCGTCATCATCATGCATGGTTTTGTCTAAAACTATTTTCGAAAAGTCTACTATTGTTTTCTAAATACCCCGTCTTTAATTCAAATCAAAAACACCGGGCTTGTCCGAAATATTTTGTTTCGTCTACCAACGGTTTACAAACGCCGTTTTTAATAAATAAAATATTTAAATTATTTTTGGGAGGCAGCCAGCCAGGCCCGAAAGCCCAGCCGGCCACCTCTAGATAAAAATCCTACCTACCCCAGAAACACCCAAAACCTATTCTACCAAATACCCTACCCCTAATCCTAGCCAGCCCCCTCCACATCACCCCAACCAACCCCGGTTCGCCACCTCAGCCCCGCTGGCCCCACCCAGCCTGGACACGCTCCCCACCCACGCTCCCCACCCACCCTGGACACGCTCCCGCGCGGGCCCTACCCCGACAACCTTGGGACCTCCGCCCGCTCCGGCCCCACCCATGCGCCCGTCTCCCTCCTGCTTGTCCCCCACGCCCGCCTCGGCTCTCCACCTCCACCTTCCTTCTCCAGCCGCCGCTTGGTCGCCCTCGCCTTTCGCCGGCCTCGTCTCCCAGGCGCCTCCTCTACCTACCGTCGTCCTCCTGTCGCGCCTTCCCGGTGCAAGCTCCTCGCCGGCACCGCCGGCCTCGTCCGTCTCCCCTCCTCCCCCCTCCCGAGCACCTCGCCGCGTCTCCTCAACTCCCGCTCCCCGCCGCCGCCGCTGTGCGACGCTCGTCCGTCCCCTCCCCGTCCCCGTGCTCGGCTCCGGCCGCCACCGCTCACCCCGCCTTCCTCCGACAGCCTTCCACGCCCCGCCCCGCCTCTTCCTCTCCTCGCGTGGACCCTCTGCCGCTGCCGCGAGCGACCCGCCACCACGGCCCTCCTTCCCTGGCTCCGGCCGCCCCTCGCCAGCGCCGTTTCCTCAGCCCGCAGGCTCCGTCTCTCGCCGGTGAGGTCGTCGTGCTCGTTCCCGGCCCGGGCCCTCCCCGTCGTTCGCCGGCCCGTCCCTGCAGCGTGATGCCTGCCCCGCCGCCAGCGTTCTCCTCCAGCAGGCAGCACCACCCGCCGCTGTGGCCCGTGCCATTTTCTCCTCCGCGCATTGCATCTCTCTGCCGCCACCGCCCTGGACGTTCCAGTCCACATCGCCACATCGAGCATGCCGGCCTCCTGATGCTTCTTTTGTTGGAGACCAAGTGGGGTTGGTCGTCTGGTCGTGTGATGTAAGAGTATAATCTCGGTGGGATGTTGTTGCAGAAGACCCAAGTCCCCATCGGTGATTGGAGTTGGCCTGATGCACTATTGGAGTGTCACCCGAGAACAAGATCATAGTCTGATGTGGTGCTGGTGTGCTCGCCAAGATGCCACTGTGACTGTGTTGTCACTATCCATCCGAACACTTGTGTTTGGTGTCTGATCCCCGCCTTCCAAGACCGACACAAGACGAGACCCGGAGGACTACACCAGGCCATCGGCGCCAAACCCGAGTCCGGCGCTCAAGCACTTCGACAAGGACACCAAGTACTCCTTCCCGGCGGCCCGCCAAGTTCGCCTACCCGGACACCGTGCGACAAGATCTTCTTCACAGATCCGAAGACCCCCGGTACCCGATCTACTCAAGTTCGCCATCGACGACAAGATCGACATCGACCGGGGCGAATCCGATGCGCCCCGTCGCCAAACCAAGTCCTTCGTCTCGGAACGCCAAGATCTACTCCGTTGTCCGAGAACGTTCCCGCCGAGATCGATCCCCGTCGAACCCTGGATCCCTGAGACCCGATCCCGAACCCCCGAAACCCAAGATCTTCTGAACCCAGATGTGTGAACCTTTTTCCCGAGCCACTATTTTATAAATGCTATATATAAAAATTGTTGCATATTAATTGTTCATGCATGCATATTTGTCTGTGGTTGGGGTATTTTGTTGACTCACCTAATAATTAAATATGGAGTCTATATGCGGGCTATTCTAGTCTTATTCTGGACTCCATTTAAATTGGTGTAGCGAACCGATGCCATGTTTCGCCCTGTTAATACAACATTTAAATTGCGGGGGTTCAAAACAACTTGAACCTATTAATTAATTATCGGGACCCCGGTTCCGCTTAATACTGCCTAATTGCACTGCATCTTTGCCTGGCCATGCATCATATCATAAGCATGCCGGATCTTCTGTCGTAGTATTAAATATTGCATCCGGTGTTTGTTCTACTGTTTGTTTCTTCGCGGATTAGGCCGATGAGTTGATGCGAGTATCGACAAGTTCTCCGGATATGATCCTTCGGAAGTGTTTCCTAGGCGAGCATCTCTTCCCCTTCTACCTATTTTGCATTTATAGTCTTTATTTCCTCCTGTTGATCTATTGCTATCTGTGTCGTGATGCTTTAGTTTCCGTGCACCAGTTATATCCCGTGCAGCCTCTATATTGCCTTGGACACCTCCTATTACCTGTGTTTGGTAGATAGCTGGCCTTGCGAGTCGTAGTTGCTTGCTCAGGTGCGATCTCGAGATGTCAAGTACCACAGTTGTTGGGATGCTGGCAAATGTTTATGGTGGAGATGTTTAGTGGTGGGGATGATCATTACTTTAAATACAACTATTAAAACGCTAGATATAACTAATGCAGAGACATCGGTGGGCAATAGATGTTATTTGGTTCTTCCACGCTCACTTGTGTCCCGTAGGATCCCGAGTACTTGATACCTGTTCCTTGACTATTCGTACTATCCACATCCGGGAGGCCTTATGGACCCCCCTGAGCTAGAGCTTGATTCATTTCTATTTCTTGGGGCCACAAACTAGTTTGGGGTTTTATTACTATCATGTACTTATGCCATGCTTTACTGCTTTATTTACGATTGTGCGTGGAGCACCTGTACTGTTTTGGATCGCGGCACAATTTCGCGGTATCGACAAGCCCAGTCACACTTTCGGGTTCCCAGTCGTTTACAGCCGTTCTCGCAAACCCTGGGTCCGTTCTGGAGCCGGCCAACTTCGTTGCGGGTAGCTTAGTGGGGTGGCCCCATGAAATATTTTTTGAATCCTGTGATCGCTTTGTCGTGAAAGCCTCGTTGGGTTTTGAGTTGGTTTTTCCGAGGTTGATCGAGTGTGTGTTGCTATTTGTGCACCCCTGCAGGGTAAAACTTTCTGAAAGCCGTGTCCGTGGTTATGGACGACTTGAAGCACAGTATCTCGATCATAGACAAGCATAACTAAAGTAGTGCTATAAATTTGACTTAATATGTGACTAGTAATCAGCTTCACTATAATGGAATGGATAATAAAAATGCCAACAACTGGTGGATCTGTGGTGATCCGTGTCATACTATACCTGTCTAGTAAGTATTACAACTCCAATGGAATAAAATAAAAGTGTCAACAACTGCTGGGTTTTGGGATTCCTCAGGACAATTATGTCTGACTAGTAAATGTTCCAACTACAACGGAATGCTAACTAAAACTGCCCACTAGTTATGCTATCAGGATGACTCATACTATCTAGATCTGATTAGTAAGAGCTTTAACTATAATGAAATGAATAAAACTGCCAACTGTGTGAGTTCCTCGGTTTGACTTCCTCATTTGGTCTCGATGGGGAAATCCCAGGGCAGGTTTGTTTGGTATTACCTTCAGGTTGGATCCGAATAGGTCTTTCTTATCCCTCTCTGATAAACGCCAGTTGTATCGAGTCTCTATAGGTTGTTTAGTGCCGCTGCGCTGCCGCTTCAGCCCACCATACCTATGTAGGCGAGAGCCGCCGAATTCTAGCCTCGCCATGTACTGGCCTCAGTACTGACGCTCCTCTTTTTCCTTTGCCCTTTGTCGGCACCCCTTTTGTTTTAGCAGGTTTGAGATCGTCGTCGTTAGCAGGGTTTGTAGGGGTTCGTAGCATGGAAAACAAAAATTTTCTATCGCATACAAACAAACAAGCCAAGATCTATCTACCAGATTGTAGCAACGAGTCGAAGGAATAACTCACCCTCGAAGATTCCAAAGTGTTTAACGAGAGCAGATTCTCGTGGGTGATGTAGTCGTACTCTTTCCGATCTCAAGATCGCGTAGACGATCCTTCCAGCGCCACGTTCCAGCAGCGCTCCCGCAGTCGGTCACACGTTCGGTACTCGACGAAGACCTTCCTCTCCCTTGTTCCAGCAGGCAGCGGAGGTTGTAGCACTCTCCTCGCGATTCCGGCAGCACAACGGCGTGGTACCGGAGGTAGAGGGGAAATCCCGCAGGGCTTCGCCTTAAGCCGGTGCGAGTATGGTGGAGCTTATGAGAGAGGCTATTAGTGGTCTAGTAATTAGACACACCAATTAGAAGGCTCTAAACCAATTAGAAGTCTCTAAACCGAATAGCTCTAAACCGGGGTCTAGATCTAGGGTTTAGTTTAGAGGATAGGAAACTTGTGTGTGTCTAGGAGGAGCCCTGCCCCTCCTTTTATGGGAGGGGGGTCTTGGCGCGCCAGGGGAGGGAGGGAGTCCCTCCCCAACTCGGCCTTGGGCTGGGCGCCGGCCTGGAGGAGTCCAACTCCTCCTCCAGGTTGGTTCCAACTCCTCTTGCTTGTTTCCCACAGTTTCTTGTTTTGGCAGTTTGACTTTCAAACTGGACATTTGACTTTTCTGTTTTAGGATTCAATTTAATCCTATATTTGGGACAGCAAGAACACTTAGTACATGATGCAATCATTCCAATATGTAATGACACATTCATGTACCCCTTCCCCCCCGGAGTGCCGGACAATCCGGACCCTTCTAGAACATTCCCGATGAAAACACCGGAATCATTCCCGAACTCCGAAACGGGACTTTCCTTATATGAATCTTATTCTCCGGACCATTCCGGATCACCTCGTGATATCCCGGATCCCATCCGAGACTCCGAACAACATTCGGTCTCTTTCTCATAATACCATAACTACTCAAACAACGTCGAATCCTTAAGTGTGTCTCCCTACGGTTCGTGAATTATGCGGACATGATCGAGACACTTCTCCGAACAATAACCAATAGAGGAATCTGGAAATTCATATGGCTCCCACATATTTCTACGATTACTTTGCGATCGAATGAACCACTTACATACGATACCAATTTCCCTTTGTCTCACGATATGTTACTTATCCAAGGTTATGATCGTCGGTATCTCTGCATACCTAGTTCAACCTCGTTACTGATAAGTACTCTTTTCTCGTTCCCGTGATATGTGATCCCTTGTGACCAAGTCACATGCTTGCAAGCTAATTGGATGACATTTCACCGAGAGGGCCCAGAGTATATCTATCCGTCATATGGATGGACAAATCCCACTCTTGATCCATGTGTTTCAACCAATACTTTCCGAACACTCAATGCCACTTTTATAGCCACCCTGTTACGGTGTGGTGTTTGATGACATCAAAGCATCCATCCAGTAAAGGTGATATGCATGATCTCATGGTCGAAGGAATTAGGTTACTATGTATCAGAAAGCATATAGCAATTGAACTATTGAAATGACTTGATCTTTATGCTACGCTTATCTATAGGAGTATGTCCATCACACCATTCTCCTAACGATATGATCCTGTTGTTAATAACATCTCTATGTTCATGATCAGGAAACAATGATCATATATTAACCAACAAGCTAGTTTAACAAGAGGCTTTACTAGGGACTCTTATTTTAGTTTACAAATCACACAAGTATTAATGTTTCCGGTTAATACAATTATAGCATGGTATGTAAACATTTATCATAAGTGTGAAGACATGATAATAACCACTTTATTATTGCCTCTTGGGCATATCTCCAACAGTCTCCCACTTGCACTAGAGTCAATAATCTAGTTTCGAACCTTTGTGTATATAACACCTATGGCTTTCCGGTGTTGTATGTACACGATTGCTAGTGGTCAACTGATCTCCGGATCTGACACTTCCAGGTCCGTGTGTAATTGCATGTCTTTGCGTCTCTACGCATCACTCATTCTCTAATGAGATGGCTTTGTATAAATTTGGTCTTTCGGTGTGACCTTTAGTTCTTTGGGGTTAAAACATGTTGACAATATTGTCGTACAATATATCTTCATAGTATTATCCCGCTGTGAACTACACCTAGTTTGATAACAAACTACTTGACACAAATGCCCTCTTTTGCTGCTATAATAGCAGTCATATACTTAGCCTTTTGTTGTAGTATCTGTCACAATGTCTTAACTTTGGAAATCATCCAAATCCATTATGGAACTCACTTTCCATTATATTGTGCCACCTTAGTTTAGATTGAGATAAACTTAATTTGTACTTTGTGACAAAACTAGTATCAATGTAGTACTTTTACAATGAACTAACCATCTATTTGTCACTTCTACAAATATTATACTCTTAGTTCTTTCAGAAGATCATAAGAATATCCTTACTATTGTCCAATGATCATCTTACGAATCATTCTGGTATATGCTCTCAACATTTAGAGCATAGGACATATCTGGATTTGTACATATCACAGTATGATTGATATAAATACTCTTTGTGATTTCATACATCAAGTATCAATCTATACTTGATTATTTGTTTCACTTTACCAAATGTCAATACACTTGAATATATCATCAACATTGAACTCATTCAATCCTTTCTGTGCGACAAGAACCTTCTCTTATATTGAACTCATTCAATATCTTGTCTATGTACTTCTGGCACAACCATATTAGCGTCTATTGATGCCAAATATTTGGGTTTTGCCTAAGTCTTTCATCGGGATGAAATTCTTAATATGTGTTAATAAAAGATACATTATTTCCAATCAACAATATGTCTTCCACATAATGTATTAGAAACATGTCTTAGCGCTCCCACTTAATTTCTTGCAAATGCAAGCATCTCCATCGTCTCTGATGAACTTTTAAACTCCTTTAACAGTTTCATCACAGTGAAGATTCCAACTCCGCTATGCTTACTTCAACCATTGAAATTTGCATATGCTTTTTAGCATCCTTTGAATTAACAAAACCCTATGGACCGTGTTACGCACATGGCCTAGGTAACGATTCTATTAGAAGAACTTGTTTTGTTTATTCAACTATCATATAACAAAATTATATGTAGTGATTGCTACATTAATCCGTCTAGACTAAATATCACTATGACAGATCAAATCTTGTCATAGTCAACTTTGAACATTGTTGTGAATTCTTTCCCAACATGTCGACTATTTCATAGATGTAAAACATCCATGTCTATTTCTTTATAGATCCAGACACAACTGTAAGGTCTTACACCTTTCTCGAGGGTCCTTCAAGTTCAAAACTTGATTTCTCGTGTATGGAACTATCATGGATTTTATGGCTTCAAGCCATTTTACGGAGTCAGGGCCCATCATCGCTTCTCTGCATGTAGTCGGTTCATTATTCTCAAATAATGATTCAACCCTCAAATCTTGGTATTTGATTGTTCATCCGACCTACTTGTTTCAATAGGAACTTGGATCTCCGTGACCACAACCTTTTTGAGGTACGTGAACCATGAGCATTGTTGCTGCCTCCGAAACACTTTTCGGCGCTGCGCAACTCTGCACATATAGCTAAGGTTCTTTTAACCTTATCAAAGTTTCTATTGTCCTCCCATTTAACTTTTCACGAAAAATTTCTTCTCAAAGAAACTTGACGTTTTAAGTAACAAACACTTTTGTCTCCGGTGTTTTATGGAGGAACAGTTTATACAAAGACAGGTTCATCCGACTTTGGTTGCACACATCTTTCTTATGCATAGCATACCAATGTTTTTAAGAAAGGACAACTTGGGTTTTATCCCAAACCATAACTTTATATGGTGTCATTTCAACGGATTATGATGGAGCTCTTTTCAGTGGAAAAAACGGTAATCTCTAAAGCTTTTAATCTTTAAAATACAATGGCAGTTTTATGAATTACACCTTTCGATCTTACCATGTCAAACAAGGTTTAATTACATATCTCGAACGCTCCATACTCTTATGGTGTTTCGGGAAATGCAAATCCACGGAACGATTCCTTAAATCTTAGGTATTATGCTAAACTTGTAACTCAAATATCTTCCTTTATGATCTTTATCATAAACTGTTTATATTCTTGTTATAATGATTTTGCACTTCATCTTGAAAGTCTTTGAACTTTTCAAATGTTTCATACTTCATCCTTATTAAGTAAATATTCATATATTCACTCAAATTTTCGGAGAAAGCATATGAAGTTGAAATCCATCGCTCTTGACTACACATAATGGATTTCATACAACAATATGTACAAGTTCCAATAAGCTAGTCATTCGTTCCCTTTTGGCCTATGAACGAAGTTTTAATTATCTCTAGGAAAGTTTTACAAGCGTCATTTGATCAAAAAATCAGAAGACTCCAAAACTCCATCAACATGGAGTTTCTTCATGTTTTCTTTCAAATATAATTTAAACGGCGATGTCACTTCCTAAGTGATCTTTCAATCAATTTGTCTTTCGACATTTTTAGCACTAGTTTTATGGATGTGATTTCTCCAACGAGATTTGTGAATCATCCATCTTTTATGGATCACGGTAATTTATTTGAACAACTCTTTTGTTCTCATAATACCTGATAAAACAAATCTTGAAGGCAAGCTTTGATGTTTAACGAGCAACACAATAACCCTTTATTTGTTCTCGATAAACACCATCACATATTCTTTTGCTAGTTACTTAGGCCATTGTAGTTCATGAATTGTGTTGTTTCGTATGACGATTCACACCAACAAATTCAGTATCAAATACTTGAGAACCACATTGTTTAACAAGCAAAGAATATAGCCATAACATGTATATCATCTATATACTTAAACTGAACAATTCTAGTCTTTTCTTTTCTGCCATATATTTATGAGATTCTCTTTCAATATTTCCTTTTCTATTTGAAAGAATCTATCAATATCAATAGTGGAGTCATACATATGACATATAGTCCAAAGCGTGTATAATTAAATACCAATGTCTTTGGATTTGCACTTTGAAGTAGATCACCATCATCAAATATTTGGTGTTCTTTCAAATTCCTTTCTTTAGTAATCTCTTGGTGTAGTAAACATTTTACCTACATCAAATATTCACCCTTATCATGGAATCGTCCATGATCAAGCTACTTTTAGCTTATAACGATGAATTATGAGTATAATGTTGCTATCCAAAACCTTTTGGAGGATTAGGACAACAAGTGTCTCCAACCTTTTTGCAAATTCTCATCAAATATGAGAACATGACTTTTGCCATATTATACTCTATCATGTTGCAACCAAAACTTCGTTTCAGATATCACAATATCTTCCACACATCATGGTTTCTGAAACAACTCTTTCAGATCCTTAGATAACCTTGATATTAGGAGAATCCTTTGAATATCAAGAATCATGGAGACAAACATGATACTTATATACTAACACTTGGAATTGTTACTCTTGATTTAATACTAATTATTAAACTTCATGGAGTAACCGGAACTTACTGAAAGTTTGCAATAGGACTTTTAAACTTTAGATTAACACTTCAAAACAATACGATACCAGTTCGTAAAGTAACAAACCAGAATTCTATAGTTCTATCATCTCAATTATAACTAAGCGCAAGGTGGTAAACGGATGCCAATGACTACAACAACTATGCAATTTCACTTTGATTTAGTTTATGATAAATTGAGTTCTAATTAATAATTAAATTAATCTAGGTGAACTCCCACTCAAAACAATATCCCTCACATTGTTTTAGTGATCACACGAACCAAATCCACCACATCAAAACCGATCATCACGAGAGTTGATATAGTTTCAATGGCGAACAATCGACATGTTCATCATATCTACTATATGATTCATGCTTTACCTTTCGGTGATCCGTGTTCCTGAGGCCATGTCTGTACATGCTAGGCTCGTCAAGATCAAACCTTAGCTACCGCATAAGCAAATCTGGCTTGCTTACGTTGTATTCACCCGCGGAATCAAAGACACCCGATCATCACGTGGTGCTTTGAAGCAGCAAGCTTTGGCAACGGTGCATACTAAGGGTGAACACTTTAGAACTTGAAATTTATGTGCATGAGGGATCATCTTATAATGCTACCGTCGTCTACTAAGCAATACAAGATGCATAAAGGATTAACATCACATGCAATTCATAATATGTGATATGATATGGCCTTTCTTCTTTGTGCTTCTGATCTCCATCTTCAAGCACGAACATGATCTCCATCATCACCGACATTGCATCAAGGTCAATGACGCTTCTCCATGGTTGTCGTCCACCGGCTTCAACTATTACAACTAATTTGAATAGACACGCGGGTCTTAACAGAAATTAAAGACAACCATATGGCTCCTGCCGGTTGCCGACTTACAATAAGGAACATTGCATACATCAAATATAATCACAATCATGGCCATATCACATCACTGCACACCCCTGCAAAACAAAGTTAGACGCTTCTACTTTCTTTGCATATTTTACGTGGTTTGGGGCTTTCCATAAGTGTCGTTCTAACTTACGAACAAGAACCACAACATTGATACTAGCATTGTTGATTACCCGTTGTAAATTGGATCTTAACTATGCTAGGAGAAACAGGCACCCGCAAAGCCACTTATGCAATACAAGTTGCATGTCAAACGTGGAGCAAGTCTCATGAACGATGTCATGTAAGGTTAGCCCGGGCCGCTTCATCCCAACATACCGCAAGATGCAAAGTACACAAAAAGCAATCTACAATAAAAGCATCAACGCCCACAATGACCATTGTGTTCTACTCGTGCAACAGATCTACATATAGACACGGCTCTGATACCACTGTAGGGGTTCGTAGCATGGAAAACAAAAATTTTCTATCGCATACAAACAAACAAGCCAAGATCTATCTACCAGATTGTAGCAACGAGTCGAAGGAATAACTCACCCTCGAAGATTCCAAAGTGTTTAACGAGAGCAGATTCTCGTGGGTGATGTAGTCGTACTCTTTCCGATCTCAAGATCGCGTAGACGATCCTTCCAGCGCCACGTTCCAGCAGCGCTCCCGCAGTCGGTCACACGTTCGGTACTCGACGAAGACCTTCCTCTCCCTTGTTCCAGCAGGCAGCGGAGGTTGTAGCACTCTCCTCGCGATTCCGGCAGCACAACGGCGTGGTACCGGAGGTAGAGGGGAAATCCCGCAGGGCTTCGCCTTAAGCCGGTGCGAGTATGGTGGAGCTTATGAGAGAGGCTATTAGTGGTCTAGTAATTAGACACACCAATTAGAAGGCTCTAAACCAATTAGAAGGCTCTAAACCGAATAGCTCTAAACCGGGGTCTAGATCTAGGGTTTAGTTTAGAGGATAGGAAACTTGTGTGTGTCTAGGAGGAGCCCTGCCCCTCCTTTTATGGGAGGGGGGTCTTGGCGCGCCAGGGGAGGGAGGGAGTCCCTCCCCAACTCGGCCTTGGGCTGGGCGCCGGCCTGGAGGAGTCCAACTCCTCCTCCAGGTTGGTTCCAACTCCTCTTGCTTGTTTCCCACAGTTTCTTGTTTTGGCAGTTTGACTTTCAAACTGGACATTTGACTTTTCTGTTTTAGGATTCAATTTAATCCTATATTTGGGACAGCAAGAACACTTAGTACATGATGCAATCATTCCAATATGTAATGACACATTCATGTACCCCTTCCCCCCCGGAGTGCCGGACAATCCGGACCCTTCTAGAACATTCCCGATGAAAACACCGGAATCATTCCCGAACTCCGAAACGGGACTTTCCTTATATGAATCTTATTCTCCGGACCATTCCGGATCACCTCGTGATATCCCGGATCCCATCCGAGACTCCGAACAACATTCGGTCTCTTTCTCATAATACCATAACTACTCAAACAACGTCGAATCCTTAAGTGTGTCTCCCTACGGTTCGTGAATTATGCGGACATGATCGAGACACTTCTCCGAACAATAACCAATAGAGGAATCTGGAAATTCATATGGCTCCCACATATTTCTACGATTACTTTGCGATCGAATGAACCACTTACATACGATACCAATTTCCCTTTGTCTCACGATATGTTACTTATCCAAGGTTATGATCGTCGGTATCTCTGCATACCTAGTTCAACCTCGTTACTGATAAGTACTCTTTTCTCGTTCCCGTGATATGTGATCCCTTGTGACCAAGTCACATGCTTGCAAGCTAATTGGATGACATTTCACCGAGAGGGCCCAGAGTATATCTATCCGTCATATGGATGGACAAATCCCACTCTTGATCCATGTGTTTCAACCAATACTTTCCGAACACTCAATGCCACTTTTATAGCCACCCTGTTACGGTGTGGTGTTTGATGACATCAAAGCATCCATCCAGTAAAGGTGATATGCATGATCTCATGGTCGAAGGAATTAGGTTACTATGTATCAGAAAGCATATAGCAATTGAACTATTGAAATGACTTGATCTTTATGCTACGCTTATCTATAGGAGTATGTCCATCACACCATTCTCCTAACGATATGATCCTGTTGTTAATAACATCTCTATGTTCATGATCAGGAAACAATGATCATATATTAACCAACAAGCTAGTTTAACAAGAGGCTTTACTAGGGACTCTTATTTTAGTTTACAAATCACACAAGTATTAATGTTTCCGGTTAATACAATTATAGCATGGTATGTAAACATTTATCATAAGTGTGAAGACATGATAATAACCACTTTATTATTGCCTCTTGGGCATATCTCCAACAGGGTTACCCTTCCGGCTTAGCCTGGGCAGGGTTATGGACACAATTGGTTATTCTTCAGGGCTCTTAGCCCCATTTACATCTTGTCCGTAGTCGGACGCTCTATCGTTTTCAAGGTGATTTGGATCTTTGTATATTATATCTGTATTCTTGACTCGCTGAGTCGCTGTTATATATATATATATATATATATATATATATATATATATATATATATATATATATATATATATATATATATGTTCTGTGGGTCCCATCGAGGACTGTTGTGTAATGTTATTGCTTCGTTTTCCACCCGCACGAAAGTGACCGGTGGGCGTCCTTGAATCGTTTCTATGCGGGTTTGGCGAAAAAGGGCTAAAACTTGCATAAGGCTGATTTGAGGGTGTTACATTTTCCACTAGTGAAAGCAAAAGAGACTGGTAGCAGAGCAAAATGTAAGCTGGAAATTTGTTTTTCTTACAGAAGCTGCGAAACTCATATTTTCCGGAATTTGTTTGACATTGGAAAATTTAATTGCCACAACTCCCTGGTATAATTTTAAGTTATATATTGATTTTGTGCTTTGAAAAGATTGAAAAAAGTTGCTAAAATACAAAAAGGAAGACGACTTGATTCGTGTACCATCTTTCACGGTTACACAGGAAGCTGGGCTACACAGGAAGCTGGGCTCCATTTCCGGGAAGCATCTCGGGCGTTCACCGTCGAGCGAAGTATATATCGACTCAAATGGCAAAGAATCAGGCAAAGCACCACGACGCGGCCACCCTTCATGTTTCCTTCGTCGATGCTACCTTTGAAGATTAAAAGAAGGCTACTTACTACGTATTCCAAGCAGGTAGTACATGTTTGCTTTTGTAGCCATGTAGCTAGCTAGATGCATACCATAGTGTGGAAAGATAAAGTGTGGAAAACTTGAGAGTAAGAGCATCTCCACCGACGTCCTCTAGCGTGTGACCGACAACTACGTCGACAAGAAGTTTGGAGGCACCGACAGTTTGGAGAGGTCCGCCCACGCTGACGCCCCCAACGATCAACCCCAAAAATAAGATCAAAAAACATTCAAATTAAATAAATTTTATTCAAATTTAGGAATTTTTATAAAGTCTGAACGTAATTTAACCTATAACAAACTAAACTAAACTACTGAAGCTAGTGCTAAGGTTTGCGCCACCACGGGTCATCGAAGTCGAGATTGATCAAAGTGTGATGCGGCCAAGGGTATGGTCAGTCTGAAGGCAAATATAATTGTTGCTCTTGATTCTAGATTGATACTAAGTATTGCGTGATTACATTGTAAGCCTTGGGATGTTTATATAGTAATAGAAGACTTTCAGACTAAGAAACCTAGTAGAGATAGAATCCTAAACTACCAAATATAGAAATCCGTGATCAACTATAATACCTAACTGTGGTGTACTCTACCAAATATATAAAGTCGGATCGGTAGTGACGTGAACATCTGGAGCATCACGGATGGTCCGACTCGAGCATAAGCCGAAGGCACCGACTAGAGAGGATGCCAGTGGATGATAGTCCTTGATGTCGATGTCAATATAGCCGAGAGTGAGAGCGTCGCAGTCGTGGTCGATGTTGTTGTTGAAGTGTTGGTCATGTGGTCGCTGTTGATGAAGTCATTGAGATTGATGTAGTTGTGGTCGGTGTTGTCATTGAGCCTGAGGAAAGTCATCAAAGTAATAAAATAGTAAAAGGTTGTTGCAGCGGTAGTCAACTCGAGGTAGACGTAGCTGAAAGAGTATAAGTTTGACGGAATATGATGGATATATTATTGAGCTTCATCGGCGAGTATATATAGACGTACAAGAGATTATCTTGGAGTACAAGTCAAGTTAGAATTGTACATAACAGATCCTAACTCTATCTAAACTACCATAACAATCGTATATGCCTAATACTCTAACACTCCCCCGCAGTCGTAGCAGTAGCGTCGTGAACAACTAGATCATCACGGATGGTCAGACTGGAGATAAATCAAAGTAGCATCCAGTAGGATGACATCCCCCTGCTGTCCGAGCGTGAACGTCGTGGACGGTGTCGCTTCGCGGTAGCTTGGACTGTAGAAGAAGCTGGTGAGATGCTCAGGCGAGGTGATAGCCCTTGTGCCGATGTCGAGGGAGCCGAGACCTTGAGGTGGTGCCGAGGTCGGGTAGCCATTACGAGGGGTCGCTGTGGTCGATGTCGTGGTCAGGGATGCCGGTGTCGAGGTAGCCGCACGTGAATCCGCATGCGCATAGTGCGCGAGGAGGATGACAGAGACACATCGAGGTAGTCATCGTGGGGCCGCGGCAGCTTGCCGAGGGTCTGTGGAGGCTTGCCGAGGGGGGCTTGCCGAGGGTCCGTGGAGGCTTGTCGTGGGGCCGCAACAGCTTGCCGAGGGGTGTCGATGCCGAAGTCAATGCAGTCCGAGCCGTCGAGGACAAGGTGCGGCCATAGTTTTTCCACAACTAGGCGCACATCGGGGAAGAACACACATTCCGGTTTTGCCAGAACCGAGTATGCAAAGAAGAGCTTGTCGGTGACGCGGTCGAGGCACTCGTAGAGGAAGGTGTCGATACCGAAGAAGACTTTGCCGCGGCCGACGAAGACGAGGCGTCGATCCGAGATTTCTAGGCTTGGGGACACGTCGGGGACGAAGGCACACACCGGTGTTGCCAATACCAGGCACACAAGGGCAGGGACGAAGACATAGAAGGCGGCGAAACCAACGGCGGCCTGGAGTGGTCATGTTGGATCCCTAGATTGGCGCGGCGGTAGTACTCGACGTAGGCGAAGAAGAATCTGACATGACGAAGACCATGCGCGGACGTAGACGACCTGCACCATGGAGGTGGTGCGGAGATAGCCTGGGGCGTCAATGCGCAGGGACGGTGATGTAGACTGCGTGCAGCGATGTTATGACCCATTGGGGTGGCATAGCTGCAGGGCGAGTCGGTGTAGTGGTTGGGAGACCACCAGTGACGTACACGCCAAGGAAGGCACGTTGGAAACCGGTAGCATGGACCAAAGGCGGTGGCGCTGTGGCCTGAAGGGGTGACACAGCGCCAACCCGTGGCTCGATCGGTGGTAGGCGCGTACTCGGGGACATGCTTGGTGTAGACGGGCGCGAGATAGGTTGATCAGAGCGACTGTGCGCCGTATGCGCCATGGCATTGACGACACGTAGATCGGAGTCGATGGAGGTGTTGTTGGTGAAGTCCCTGGTGATGACGACGAAGACGATCCGAGGGGTGATGACCACAGAAGCCTACTGAGGAAGGCGTAGCAGCCGTCCGAGGTGCACGGCAGCCTGCCGTGAGGCCGTGACAGTCTTCCGAGGCAGGCGCGACAGCGGAGGAGGCAGGCGTACAAGCGCGGTGTAGGTCGTCGACGCTGATGGTCGGAGTAGAGGCGTGGTGATGATGACGGCGGTGGATGACTCAATCCGATCTCTGATCGGTAAACAAAAAAAGACCGTCCAAGTGACCGACGGAGAGAAAAAATGATCTAGAGACCGAAAAAGACTCACCAGGACGGCCGACCACAGATCGGTGGACGAACCCTACATCGGATTGCGCGGCCCCCGGCGGAGATCATGAAGATCGATCCCCGGGGGCGGTGCGGAGGAAGCGTGCGGCTAGGGTTTGGACCGGTTAGGCTGATATCATAAAAGAGTGAGTTTGACGAAATATGATGGATATATTATTGAGCCTCATGGGCGAGTATATATAGGCGTACAGAGATTATCTTAGAGTACAAGTCAAGTTAGGATTGTACGTAACAGATCCTAACTCTATCTAAACTACCATAACAACCATATATGCTTAATACTCTAACAGTAGCTGCATTTGTGGTAGTAGAGGTAGGCAATACGTCGTGTCAAAGATGAAGGCACACATTAGTGTTGTCAATACCGAAGATATGGACAATCAGAAACCATGCAAGCCAGAGTTAGAGGGAGCAGCGGAGAAGACCTCTGAGTACAGTCGGTTGCGCGTCATATGCGCCAGAGTAGACGAGTGGTTGCAAGAAGAAAATTGAGCACAAACAGTGCAAATAAAAAAATCAGACCGCAACTATGGCCGTGAGGTTGTGGTGGACAAAGACGGTAAGGTGGTTGTCGATGGCGATTGTACGACGAAATAGTGTGGCGGCTAGAGAGACCAAAGCAGTGGAATAGAGCAGGGTGGTGGAGCGACAAAATATGGAAAATTATAGAATAATGCGGGACCTAATTCTTGAACCTGGGACACGCGTCGTCAACAAATCAGGTGGTGGGGCCCGCTTGTCATAACAAGCTGAACGTGATGGGATCCGTATGTAAGAAAACGAGTTAATCAGACGACACATTAGATAGAGTAAACGGTGGACGCCTTAAAATGGAACCAGGGTCACCACACATGCAATGAATCCACGTCGGCTAGTGACATTTTTCCAATTGACCCATTCGCAATGGCATAGTCCCAACTTAGGCGCAAATTAGCGATAGAGTCGTAATAAACTTGTTCTAAAAATAATGCCTAAAATTTCTGTTGAGAGTCAAATCATGTAAAATTTGAGCAAGTTTAGAGAAGAAACTATAAACATCTACATTGACAAAACAATACTATTGCATACATCATGAAAAAAGTTCTCATATCATCTGTACATATTATTTTAGTTGTTGTCGTTCTTCGATTTTTTTTTGAAGTAGTATACCCCTTCTTTCCTTGAACGAAGGTAGTGACACACACCGTCTCTAAAACATAATGGCTTTGATCAAATCTCTCATAACATATCTTCTCGAGTACTCACATCACCATTCCACAAAAGATTACGGTTTGGTTGAGCTTTACATCCATTCTTTTCACTTTGTTGGACTTCAAAATAAAACTATAGTACTAATAAAAATGGTTATGTCTATCAGTTCATGGAGAGGCCAGGGTTCCCCTTTCCGAAAGAGAAAAATAAAAGCAGAAAAAACAACACACGTCATGCCACCCTCTTTTTCCAAGATTGTGCTTTTAGCTTTGGCGAGGTGCGAGCATTTCCATTTCCCCACCACCACTGCTCACTACGCTCTGGATCAATGGAGTGGGAACCAGAGCAGCAAGATCTCGGTGGCCTCGGGTTCGCTGGCATCTACCGCGAAACCTATCGAGTGCTCCTCCGCGCCATTCTGCCCCACACGAAAGGCGGCCTTGGCGCCGCCATTCTCACTGCGCTCCTCGTCGCGAACCCTGCAGCCATCCGCGCCTTCCTTACCCGCGGCCCCATCGGCGACGACAACGGTTCCGACCTCTTCCGTCTAGTCGTCTTCTTCATCTTGGAGGTGGTCTATTTGTGCGTCGTCTTCCTGCTCTCGCTCGTCTGCACCGCCGCCTACGTGTTCCGCGTGGCCTCACTCTACTGCACCGACGGCGACTCCGGCGCCACCGACCGTATCCTCCGGAACCTCCCCCGTGAGCCCTACTGGCGGTTCTACCTCACGTTCACCCAGGTTGTCCCCCTTGCCACGTACATCGGACTCGCCTGCCTCGTGCTCTTGCAGCTAGATGCTTGCGACGAGGTCATCGTCCTGCCACTGCGGGTACTCGGCGGTGCCGCGTGTCTCGCCGTCGCGGCGTACGTCTCCGTGGTGTCCCGCCTTGCTTGCGTGGTGTCGATTCTCGAGGACGCCGTCTTATTCGGCGCCGTGCGCAAGAGCCGGGCGCTCCTCGCCGGAAAGTTCTGGGCGGCGGCGGCCGTCTTCGTCCCGCTCGACGGCTGCTTCTTGGCCTTGCAGACATCCTTACTGGTAATGATCTCTGAAGACGCGATGGACCTCTGGCTCCAGGTTGTCGCCGGGGCGGCCATTGCCGTGGCTCTGTGGGCGGTGGTGGTGGTGACACTGGTGGCGCAGCCGGTGGTCTACATGGTGTGCAAGAACCACCACCACGAGGTCGTCGACAAGGTCCACCTCAACTATGTCGGAGAGTACCAGCGGCTCGGTGTGGACGCCGACAACGGCGTGGAGCTGCAGCCGGTGAATACGGCGCCGCAGCCCACTGCAACTGCTTCCCAGGCAATACTACCTACTACTAGTACTGATTCTTAAGCTTTGTCTACTACGGTACTTACCCTTGCTTAGCTTCCAAGAAGATTTGAGACAATTACTAAGTTGCTGCAGCTACGTAATCTACTAATTAGCAGTCGTATGAAACTCTCTCTATCATGCTCGGTTTTTGTAATCTACTAAGATCTGATCTACTAAGATCTGATCCGGATTACTGGACATTCATGCTCGGTTTTTGTAATTATATATTTGTGTATGTGAGCAATAGTATAATTTGCGAGCTTATTGGTAGTACTAACTTGCTAGTTCATTGTACGTGCATGTCGCTGCATGAGACATAGGAGCAGGACTAGGACTACCAGCACCAAACCTGTTTTAAGGAAAAACCCTCGACCCTAAAGCCTGAACAAAACCACAAAATTCCAGAATAGGTTCGTTTATTATTAATAAAAGAACTAGTTCTATTAGATACATGCGAATCTAGATAAATATTCGACATCTAATTCAAAACGGAGGGAGTGTATAATCGGTTGTGTACACTGTCAATGCGTAATGACACCAACAACATCTCTGTTGCATAATCATGCCAAGAACACGACTCCCCTTTTCATTATAAAAGTGGCCGGCAGGTGGCACCACGCTTGACGTATGTTTCATCACAACAATGTGGGTGTCCCGGTTTTGGATTTTTTTTTTTGCGGGGTTTCTTTTTTTTCCGAAATGGGGTCAAAACCCCGGCCTCTGCATCAAATCGATGCATGCAGAATTTGAAATTTTCTAACCGGGTTAACAAAATTATCCGGACAACCCCCTTACTCTTCTCAATTAATGTGGGCAAGTTTTTTGACTTGTTTCAAAAATAATATTGTAAGCAAGATTGCAAACTTCAAGAGATAGATCATCAATGATGTCTTACACTTGTCGATATGTCCAAGCATGATTCATGTAGGGCATTGTGGTAATTAATCAAATTACAAGTAAAAGGACATATAGAAGCATGTGCTAGCGGGGAGCAATAGTAAAAACCAGCGTAGTGAATTCGGCCTAAGTGCCTAAAAAGAAAAATTCAGAGATTGTTCCAAGTCTAGGGGGTGGTGGCCCCCTCTGCCTTGTAAATAGCTCCTTCACTGGTAAGGACACAACAACCCCTATGGCAACAACACCGAGAAAGCCCCACCGTTAAAAGAATTTGTGTGTGGCCATAGGAGACTTTCAGGAATGGATCATCAACTGATCGGCCAGATTGGCAACAGTTATTTTAAATGTCTGTTTCCAATACTATTTTTAGAGCAATCGGTAGGAGCACTGATTTTTCTATTAGAAGAGAGAATAACAGGTCATGATACAGAATGACATGTTTAGATTAAGATGAAAACATGTTGAAACCACCACAAAGAGGCAAACCCAAAAAACTAGTCTGGCTCGGCTGGGATAGTCAGCCCATGCATAGCAGAAGTGCTCGTCCGTTGAAGGATGTCGTCTCTCGCAATGGAAGCGACCTCTATGTAGGTTAGATGTCGAGCCGTGAAGATTTCTACCCCAAGAGAATGAGTTTACTTCCCACCTGTCCCTCACAACACAACTCCCCCATGGGGTTTACTTCCGTTGGTTTTAATTTTTAAACATCTACTAGTAGCAGCCAAACGAAGCCTGAGAGTTGCCTGATGCCAAAACACGCAATTTTCTGGATCCATCCACCACAGAAAAGATCACA
The DNA here is from genome assembly GCA_916181665.1 of Avena sativa. NCBI lineage: Eukaryota > Viridiplantae > Streptophyta > Magnoliopsida > Poales > Poaceae > Avena > Avena sativa. The sequence continues at coordinate 446,500,854 of OV702295.1, read as the reverse complement.
AGATGCTGACCCATGCCACCCTCTTTTACCAACATTGTCCTTGAGCGACCACGTGAACATTTCAATTTTCAGTGGCACCATGCCAGCTTAACTTACCAAAAATGCTCAAAGGAAAATAAAGTTGTGCCAGAGAGCATTGACAAAGCCAAGTCTAGTTTCTCCCCATTGATTTCTCTCACTGTGTCTGTGCTCGTGATCTCTCTAGCTTAAGTACACCCACGGTACACGTTGCGAGCAAAATAGCGGGCCCGGCCTGTCAGATAATATGTTAACAATATTAAGTTGTTCATTTAGGTCGGATGCAAAAAAAAAATAAGTTACAACCTGTGGTAGTTGCAAAAAGGTTTTTGATTCTGTGTTTTGTGCAACAAATAACGCAAAGGCTGGTGTTTTTTTTTCAAAAAGGGGAACAAAACCCCGGCCTCTGCATCGGTTGATGCACACAACCCTTTTATTAAAACACATAATCCAAAAGTATTACAAGTTCAGCGATCACATAAGGTCGAGATAAAGATCAACCAGCGAAAAATATGAAACAAAGGACTAAGCATCATTCTTCAGTCTATTAAAACGTAGCCAACCAGATTGGCTGAAGATGTGCCCAGCGACCATCAAGAGATGGCTGCACCCAGTAGCCATAATATCCCGCTGGTGTTGCGACGATAGGTGTGCCCATAGCTGCATCTAATGGACCACCATATGTAAAACCTGCAAAAGATTGGAAGTTTTTATCTGTTAAAAATGATATCATTTCTATATCTCCAGATAGACCAACATAAGGCTGAGACACCAATGTGAACTCTAGCTTTAGATGATTTATCAAAACCATTCAACCAGTTTCGAAACATATCTGTTACATTAACAGGAGGGGGTAAGTCATATGCGAAGTGAATAATACGCCACAAAAGGCGAGCAAAAGGACAGGATATAAACAAATGCTCTATTGTTTCCTGCGACCCACAGAAACAACATTTTGTACACCCTTTCCATTTACGCTTTACAAGATTGTCTTTTGTAAGAAGAACCCCATTATTGAGGAACCACATAATAAAAATCTTAATCTCTAGTGAAATTTTTAATTGCCAAAGATATTTCCGCAGGAACACCGTATGATCATTCATTAGGTCTTCATACATGGATTTTACTGAAAATACACCAGATGATGTCAAGTTCTACATAAACTTATCATGATCCATTGATAACTGAACTTATCATGAACCGCAAAGGCTGGTGTTGCCTACAATTTCATCTGTCGTAACAATGAACTGGGAATGGGAACCAAAGCAGCGGATCTCGGTGGCCCCAGGCTCTTATACATATGCCGTTAGACCCGGGTGGTCCTACTCTTGCATGTCATTCTCTCCAACTTCGTCAACTTTGCGTCTCGTGGCTCTGTGCACTTTTGCTCGCCAATCACCATCACCACCGCACGGAAGGCTCTCCTTGCACCACCCGAAGAAGTCTATGGTGCCATGTCAAGGAGGGGCCTTGGTTGGCCGTCGCCCGAAAGCAGGCGTTGTTGCGCGCTGCCACCAACTCCGAAGACAGACCCCCCTTTCCCCCTACGGCACTACGCGCATGAAATCGTATGGGGCATGCGCCTAGGAGAATCGTCCCATAGACAGCTATATAATGACTAAAACTTTTTACGCATATGTAGTTGTACAATACGCGCATGAAATCGTATGGGACATGTGCCTAGGAGAATCGTCAGTACAGTACTATTTTCAATAGAAAATGATACCATACCCTCGGAGGGTCGCAACAGTTGATCCCCTAGGTCGCTCCTAGCACGCACGCCCTTAGCGGGCCCCACCAACTCCTCCAGCTTATCTTCCTAATCGTCTTTAACCCGCAGCTCGCGCCGAGCACCCGTGATGCCTGCAACTCGCGCCGCCACACTCCCCCACCGGCGAGGTCTCCGGCGTTGATGCTAGAAGCTTTGTGGGGGCCCCCAACTCCTCCATGGCCGCACGTGCTCCGGCGGTTGGCCATCGACGACGACGACGACGACTTGTCTCCCATGGAGCCTTCCTACTTCCCCATGGCACAAGCCCCTATCCGCAGCTTCTCATGGTGCCCGCCCCCAATTCCTCCAAGATAAGGGCCCCGAGCCCCCGCTGCTTGTGCTCCGCCGCTAAAACTCCTCTGCCTGGCGCGACGACCATCTCCTCACCCGCCTGCTCCGGGGCCGAGTACACTGTTGCGGACGAGGCAACTTTGCTACGTAGGTCTCCGGCAAAATCGGATTTGCTACATTAACAGATAATTTTTGCTATAACCTTTTTCTAGTTTTGGTACAATAATGTATGTTTTTGCTACAAGGTTTTCAGGTTCACCGGTGAAAGTCTCCGGCGAAGTCGATATTTTGCTACAGCTGCTAATGCTTTCTGGTTTTGCTACAATAGCAACAAAAAAATCTACAAGGTGATGCAGCCCGTCTTACGGATGGATCTACATCTACACCACCAAGTTCCCCAAGTGGACCGATGACTCGTGCCCGAGCTAAACTCCTCCAAGCTAAGGTGAATTCGCTCATATCCTCATGTGATTTTGATACATCCTTGGATGGCTTGCTACTTTATTCCAATACCCAATGCATTCTCATATATGAACCCCATGAAGAAACGCCAAGAGAAGAAGCCAAGCCAACGCAAGACGAAGTCTAGAGTCAAACCGGCGCCAGGGTCGGCGGACCGGAACCCACACCGGAAATCCCGACGCATACCCCCACGAACCGGAATTCCCAACGCTCGCCGAAACCAACCGGCACCGACCGAAAGGCCCATCTATTCGCCGTTCTGGTTTCGACCGGAATAACTGGCAGCGACTGAAAATTCCGGCGCAGCCGGACTTATTGCTAGAATCACCTCCCCGAACACCAACATGGGTTTGATGCCCGAGAATCGTCCTATTTCGTCTAGTTTTTTACTTTTTAATGCCTAAACTACCCTTAAACTAGTGGCTGGCCTATATATATAATCCCCACCTATATTGTAAACCATAGGCTTGATATTTAGAATTAATGGACACCCCTTATGGATCTATCTAGTTCTTGCCTCATGCTCCTTTAATAGAGGAGCACCAAATATCACAAATCTCGTTGGAGTTTGTATCGTGTCTCTGTGTTGTACAAGGCCTTGGCATCGGAGCCCCTTGCCAAGACGTCAAGAACTTTCCAAGCCTCCCTACTCACCGTGTCGATTCGAGAGAGATGCTTGCCCGATGCCGATCCTAAGGATTGTGCCGGATCGGTTGCCGCCGGCGTGAGCTATTGGCTTGTATCATGTTTTCATGGTGTGTGTGTGTGTGTTCATCGTGTTCCGCATGCGTGAGTTCGCGGATTTCGCTCTCTCCCTCATCCCCACTCACTCACGCCCTGATTTCCAAGGGATTCGTGAAAGATCGGACCACCCCGAAGCTAGCCCTCAACACAAGGTCTCCAGCAAGAGCCGCTCGTGATGTATTCGGCGAAATTGTTGTGCTACGTTAGCACAAGTTTTTTGTTACAAAATCTCTGACGAGATCTGTCTTTTTTTTCTGTCCCGTGAGGACCGAGGGATTTTGGGAAATTGTCCCCCGAAGAACGCGTAGTACTCCAAATTTTCTTTAGCGAGAAATAATTTTTTCATGGGTAAAATAGTAAAAATGCACTCACTAGTTAAGCTTTTAAATTATTTTTACAAACCGAGTTCATTTTTTTGGACGAAGGCGCGTAGCTCTGCGCGCACTAGCACGTGTTTGAGATAGTGAAGGAGCCAGCCAGAAGTTTATTTTTACAAAATTAGTTTTGCTATGTTCGCACAAATTTTTTGTTATAAAATCTCTGGCGAGATCTGTCTTTCTTTTTGTACCGTGAGGACCAGGGGATTTTGGAAAATTATCCCCGAGGAATGGCTAGTACTCCCAATTTTCTATAGCCAAAAATAATTTGTTTGTGGGTAAAATAGTAAAAATGCACTGACTAGTTAAGCTTTAAAACTATTTTTACAAACCGAGTGCATTTTTTTGGACGAAGGCGTGTTGCTCTATGCGCACTAGCAAGTGTTTGAGATACTGAAGAATCAAGCCAGAAGTTTTTTTAAAAAAAATTTAGAGGCCGCAGAAAAGATCACAACATGCTGACCCATGCCATGCCACCCTCTTCCACCAACATTGTCCTTGAGCAACCATATGAACACTTTACTTTTCAGAGCACCGTCCCAGCTTAACTTGCCCAAAATGCTCAAAGGGAAAATAAAGACCTGTCAGAGAGCATTGCCAAAACCATGTCTCTTTTCCTCTGTGCGCTCGTGATTTCTTGCCTCAGTAGTCGATCTCTCCACAGGCCACAGCCACCACCGTACGTGTTCCCAAGAATCACTGGTGCCAAGAATGGAGTGGGAGCAGCGGGATCTCGGCGGCCTCGGGCTCGCCGGGATCTGCCGTGAGACCAGCCGCGTGGTCCTGCGCGTCATCCTCCCCGACTTCGCCAACGTGGGTCTCCCGTTGCTCGCCGCGCACTTGCTCGCCCACGCCGCCGTCTGCTGCGCCGTTTTCTGCCGCGCCGCCTTTGGTCTCTACGAGGGCACCAGCCTCCTCCGCCTCGTCGTCGGTTGCGCCGCCCTCACCCTCCTCGACACCGTCTGCCTCCTGCTCTCGCTCCTCTGCACCGCCGCCTACGCGCTCTGCGTCGCCTCCCTCTACCGCACGGGCGGCGACCTCCGCGCGGCCGACCGCGTCCTCAAGATGGATCTCCCCGTCGTCCCGCTCACGCGGCTCGTCTGCACGTTCCTCCTCGTGGCGGTGGCGGTCCCCTTTCTGGTAGTCCTCACCCCACTCTCCCTGGCCGCCTTGCTCCGGGTCCAAGACAAGATCATGCTGCCGCTGTGGCTGCTGGGATGGGCCAGCGCGGCGGCGTACGCCGCCCCGGTGTGCCATCTGGCCTGCGTCGTCTCGGTGCTCGAGGACGCCGCGCTCTTCGGCGCCGTGCGCAGGAGCTGGAGGCTCCTCGCCGGGAAGTTCTTGGCGGCCGCCTGCGTCTTCGTCACGCTCGACGGTTGCGTCGTCGCCCTGGTCATGGCTTTCCAGGCGCTGGTGGTGGGCGACGCGCTGGACCTCGGGCTCGCGTTCCAGGTGGTCGCGGGGGCGGCGATGTTCCTGACTCTGTGCGCGGTGCTCGTCGCCACGCTGGTGGCGCAGCCGGTGGTCTACATGGTGTGCAAGAGCCACCACCAGGAGGTCCTCGACATGGCCCACCTCGACTAGGCTCGCCGTCGACGGCAACAATTAGCGGCGTGGAGTTGCTGCAGGCGCAGATCGGCGGCGCCGCAGCTCACTGCTGATCTTGCAACTACTGCTGGGAGAGTCTAGTCTAAGGAGTAATTAATCTTTCTTCTACTGCATATTACTAGTATATCTACTTAGCTTCCACGAAGAACTTAGCCTGTGTACTCCAAGAAGAACTGGGACTAGTAAGTTGGTATGGAACTCTGATTATGTCCGACCCGATTATAAGATAGCATGCTTGGGAATTGGGATTATATGTGTGTGTGAGTCTGTGAACATTACAATATGGTTAAGCTTTTTGAAACTATTTGTACAAATTGAGTGCATTTGGATGAAGCGTATTACTCTGTGCGCCAAGAAAATTGTTCAACTCTGAAATAACAAAAGCAAATTCAAGAAGGTTCTGAAAAGAATAAGAGATGGAGGAAGAATGTTCTGGGCTGCTAAGATGACCATGGTCTCGTACTGCAAGCGGGCCAACTCCTTACTGGATGGGTCTAGCTATGAAGAGCCCAAGGTGTTACTACCTGCCATATACTAAAGCCCGTGAAGACAAGCCAGCCGAATCGATAGCCCAGGTCCTTTATCTTCTCTAGTTTCTACTGCCCTGTGTACGTGCTCAGGCCCGGAAGCCCACGAGTCTGCGTGTATTTGGGTCTCCTTTATTTATTCATTTATTCATAGGACAGTGTAAAAAAATATTATTCACAGGACAGGAAAAATGTAGGAATAAAAATTGTAAAATATTTGAATATTATGTTTAGTCGAATCCTATAGGAAGAGCATTTCTTTTTTGATTGTGGTGAGTGTTTTCATAAGGTCCAATCTCATGTTTTTTTTTCCTTATGAACTTTACGTTATAAGTTTCCTATATAATTATTTCATATGGAATTTGATCCTCAATAATTTTTTATTTTTGTGTAGCGTAGAATACAATATTTGGATTGAGATGTTTTTCCTTTGCACACTTGCCTATATATATACATATTTTCTCAGATTTTTTAAACTTTGGAAATGTGTTTTTGGAATGCTCAAAACTTTGGTACTTTATGAGTCGGGGGATGAAAGTGGAGCGGAACGTTTCCGTCTTTTCCGCATATCATGTAATCCCTTCATGAATTCAAAACCTTTGGTCCAAAACTTGCAAAGCATCTCATCCAAAATCGGTGATTATGTAATTAATCCCTTAACAAATTCGAGGAGGCTTCCACGATTTGACATTTCTCTTATTCACTTGTAAACCTAGCAATGTGCAAATATTTGAGAATAATTTTGTTGGTTTGCTCGAATGCTCGAGATTTTTTTGCATGATTCCAGGGTTCTCCTGGTTCTGGGGTAAAATCTACATCGCTCTGTGTCCGTACCGTATCTGTTTCCGACAGTATCTGGTTCCGTATTTGTTTTCGGTGTTTTTGTATTTGTTCTGTTTCCGCAAAAAAAAAATGAAAACATTTGTAACGCCACCAAGTTTCGTCCGTTTCTGTTCCGTCTTCTCCGGAGGGTGCGGTTGTTGCGGTTGCGGGCCATCTTCGTTTAGTGGTCTGTTTATGCCACGATTTTGTTTCTTTCTTTTTATTTCTTTTGGGTGTGTGTTTGACGTTGCCTCGGCATGTTCTTTCGTTTCAAGACTATTGTGGTTGTTATATTTATATAGTGGAGTGAAAGGCTGTTTCGAGAAAATCTAAACCCTAAAAAATAATATCAAATATCTTACTGATCTCCAGTTTTCCCACCCGGTGCAGATTACCCGATTTTTTTTGGTGCACTTTATATTTGATAAATGAATGAAGCCGGACCATTTGAAGAAAAAAAAAGACTCCGGAGCTCCAAGCGGCCCACAGCACCCCCACCTCGTTGCTCATTCAAGTCGGGAGTTGAAGAGGGATAGAGAATAGCACGAAGCGTGCAACACGCTGCCACGCCACCGGTAGCACGTTGCTCTCTGGCCTTTCAATTCCTCTCCGCCTCCGATGTCTCCCTCCCTCTTTCTCTCCACCGACACACGGGCCCCAGGCTCCATCCGGAGGAGCGACACGTGGCGCGATCTTTTATGAATTCAGCTATTCCTACTACTACTACATCCAAAGGAGAATATGCCGCGCACACTCTCTCTCATGTGATTGGCGGGTGCCTCTCCTCCTCTGTCCTCTCTCTCTCTCTCTACTTCTTCTCCCCCTTCCTCCTTGACTTCGCCGTCGTCCTACTCACAGCCCCCCATCCGCTCTGCTCTCCGGAAGTGCTGGGAGCTGCTAGCCGACGGAGCGAAGCAAGCGAGGTAATGGATCGATTCACTGATCAAGCAGGGTGCATACGTACGTGCTTAATTAAGTTAGTATCCTGTTTGGTCGATTCGTACCATCGTGCTCGTGGCCATCGCCTACCAGTAGGTTTCCACCTATTCCAAGCTTCTAATTTGGTGTATCTGCTGTCTGATTTTGGTCTGGCTTGGTTTGGTGCCTGTCCTGAATCCTGATATGCTGCTGCTGAGGTTTGATTCTAGTGATTAACTTGCATGCCAAACGTTTTTCCTTTTTCTGTGGAGAAAAGTACTGGCCACTAGTATAGTACCTTGCTGTGAGTTCGTAATTAACTGTGCGCTGCTTATACTCCATATGTATGGACATGTAAAACTGATGATATAAATACTGCTTATACTCTGTGCTGAGGAGAACAGAACCGCTCTGCTGCGTATGTTCATATTTTTTTGTTTGTAAAGATTTTCTTTTCGAGATGTTTTGTTTGTAAAGATATGGATCTTTAGCTGTTTGAGAGAAGTCTGAAGGCTCTGCCAAATCTGTATTGGTTTGCGTAATTTTTATGCCGGTCTGCAGTTGACTTCGAAATGGACGCTACCATGGTTTTGACTTTCAGTATACTTTATCCTGATTGTCTAACCAAGGCTTCCATCTGCCCTCAGGCTCCCTCAGTTCCTGACACCATGGGGAAGGGCCATCTCTTCTCGGTGGCCACTTGCCTGTGGGCACTCTCATGCGCCCTGCTCCTCGCCGCATCCTCGCACGATGGGCTGCTAAGGATCAACCTCAACAAGAAGAGCCTGAGCTACGAAGCTCTCACCGAGGCGAAGCTAGCGAGGCAGCAGGACGCTAGCCGCCTGCTGAAGCTCGGCGGTTCCGACAGCGACATCGTGCCCCTTGTCGACTACCTCAACACCCAGTACTTCGGGGTCATCGGCCTCGGCACGCCGCCGCAGGAATTCACGGTCATATTCGACACCGGGAGCTCCAACCTCTGGGTTCCCTCCTCCAAGTGCTATTTCTCGGTCAGTCAACAAGTTTTACCAGTTTTTTCATCTGTTCTAAGCTGTGGCACTTTATGGGATTTCTGATCTTTGATGTGAATGCAAATATGCTATGCGCTGCAGATAGCGTGCTACCTCCACCCCGAATACAAGTCCAGCAAGTCAAACACGTACAAAGCAGATGGTATGTTTTGCATATCTGAACTTCATGTTTGCGCTATTCATGATATTGTTTCTGGATGTCAGCTCTCTTACCTCTATTCAAATTATTCAGGAGAGAAATGCAAAATTTCATATGGTTCTGGCGCAATCTCTGGATTTTTCAGCAATGATGATGTCTTGGTTGGGGACCTTGTTGTGAAAAACCAGGTAATTAGGAATATGATACTGTATAACAATTCCTCCTGCTAACCTCTGCCCATTGCACGTCTAACACTGCAGTTTCTTGGCCCATCTCAGAAATTCATTGAGACGACGCGTGAATCAAGCGTTAGCTTCATCGTTGGGAAGTTTGATGGCATCCTTGGCCTTGGCTACCCTGACATCTCCGTCGGGAAAGCACCTCCACTATGGTACGTCTTTGGGGTATTTAAACCGCTTGGTGTACAAATCACATCAGCTGCATTGCCAGTTTACCAACTGAACATTGCCTTTTCTCTTGTGCGCAACAACAGGCTGAGCATGCAGGAGCAGAAACTGCTATCTGACGACGTCTTCTCGTTTTGGCTTAACCGGGACTCTGATGCATCTTCTGGCGGTGAGCTCGTCTTCGGTGGCATGGACCCGAAACACTATAAGGGAAACCACACCTATGTCCCTGTAAGCAGCAAAGGTTACTGGCAATTTAACATGGGGGATCTCTTGATCGATGGCCACTCTACCGGCTTCTGTGCCAAAGGCTGTGCTGCTATTGTGGACTCCGGGACTTCCCTGCTGGCTGGCCCAACCGTATGTATCGATATCCTGAAATTAATGATCCAGATATTCTTTGTGTTTTTTCTATCTTTGTATGATCATGGCCCTGGACCAACAGATTTCATTGCTAAGCTGGAGTTGTTGATCACTAGATTAATTACTTTGAATGGAGCTGAATGCTACATAGTGTATGCTATCTGTTCAAATTTGGTTAAGGCCTGGAAATGCTGAACTCGATTTATGAATTTCCTCAATATGGCATGACTAAATGGTTGCCTCTGTTGTGCTGTTTGCAGGCTATAATTGCTCAGGTGAACCATGCAATTGGAGCCGAGGGAATTATCAGCACAGAATGCAAAGAAGTGGTGAGCCAGTACGGAGAGATGATCCTCGAGTTGTTATTAGCACAGGTTTGCCTTTTGTTCATCTTTTTTTCTAAACTTCCAACTATACAATATTTGCTGAGAAGATTGTGTTATATGTTTGTACAGACACAACCAACGAAAGTATGCAGTCAGATCGGTCTGTGTTTGTTTGATGGCACTCACTCTGTCAGGTTTGTTCATTATACCTGAACGTTGTGAAAATTATACTGCCATTTAAGTACTACTGTACTTTATTATTAAACTCCTTTCCTGATGGAGGGTAATTTTTTTTCATAAACTTCGGCAGGAATGGAATTCAATCTGTTGTTGGTAAAGAAAACGTTGGCTCGGATCTTATATGCTCGGCCTGTGAGCTGGCTGTTGTGTGGATAGAGAACCAGCTGCGTGAAAACCAAACGAAGGAGCTGATATTGCAATATGTTAACCAGGTACTACCTCAGTGATTCGCTTTATCCTTTATCATTCCCTGAGGTAATGTAATTTGTGAAGAAGTATGTGTTGACAAGATTTTTTCCGTCTATTCTAGCTGTGCGAGCGTCTACCAAGCCCCAATGGGGAGTCATCAGTCAGCTGCCATGATATCCCGAAGATGCCGAACCTTGCTTTCACCATTGCAGACAAAACTTTCGTGCTAACACCAGAGCAGGTTATTTTTTAGTTTCTTTCTCATTTCCCAACTTTAATAACCATTTTTATCAATAATAACCATAATTTTCATCATACATTGTCTTTGGTAAACCATACATTTCCACCATCAATAATAACCATCTTTATCAGTAGTAGCCATTATTTTCGCCATACATTGTCTTCATAAAAAAAAGTTTTTGGTAAACAATCAATATGCTTTACCACCTGATTTATTTGCTGGGCATAATGTGAATTAAGTTATCAGTGAACTTGAATACTAGTAGTGGATGTACTTTTGAAGCTTGATCAATAAACATTTTCTAGGAATCTTGTACTTTTAGAGTGACACATAGCATCGTCAGTTTTTATGCGTATAATAGCTTGAATCAAAACTCTCGATTTAAGTTTGTTGAAGACAACTTCTTAGATCGAGATTTGAGATGAGATGGGTTGAATATACTTACTGTTTGTTTCTTTTCTACTCTGGTTCATATGTATTTTGAAGCCTTCTGATGTTCTGTACCTATCTCGAATCATCCTGTGCATCTCCATACATGCTTAAATCATGCAAAACTTCTGTTCCAGTATATTGTGAAACTGGAGCAATCAGGGCAAACCGTCTGCATCAGTGGGTTCATGGCGTTCGACATACCACCACCACGCGGTCCTCTCTGGTACGCATCATAACATTGTACACTTCATTGTTTCTACAGATTTTTTTGTCCTCTTCTGAATACTGAATTTGCCATAAACCTTTTAGGATTCTTGGGGATGTCTTCATGGGCGCTTACCACACCGTGTTCGACTTCGGTAAGGACAGGATCGGGTTCGCAACATCGGCATGAGGAGTCAAGATCAATATGATGTCAATAAAATTTCCACGCATCCTAGAATAGTCCGGGTATCTTTGACACAGGAGCCCTGCTTGTATGCCATTGATCGATAAAAAGCAGAACAAAAAAGAGAGAACCTTTTACATCTTTCTTGCACAATGAATAAATGGATACCCGATCTGTAAAGAATATATTTTAATCCATTATGGTTATTTCTGTATAATGAAGAATTGGAGCGCATAATAGGCAGGACATGGTTTGTAAATGTATATTATGTTTTTCTTGAACTGGTGAATATGTATCAATCGATGCAGATGTTTCAAACAATGCAGTGATCTGCTTCTTGAAGAGCTTTTGGTTCTCGTTTGTGAAAATATATTTGTATCTCATGAACAGATGGATATGTCTCAATCGATGCAACAATATGTTTTAAGTGCCTTTTCCCCCTTGATTATTCATATTTTTGTATTGAATTCTGACGCAAGGTGCTCTGTTAGACATGTGTGAGAACATTAGAGAAGAATGGAAATGGGTAATCAGGTCTGCGAAAGGACATGGGAACTTCGGTCTCCAAAGCAAAACCAGCCAAAACCAGGGATTGATCATCAGGGCTGGGCCTGGATACACTGAACATCTTATGTGGCGCAACTAAAGCTTTTCAGGGAGGCAAAATAAACGTTTGTCCTTTGGAATCGGTGGGGCGGAAACGAAAAGTGAAGTGCACGCAAATTCTGACGACAATGTCGTAGACGATGTCGGACTGGATGGCCAGCAGTGATATCCCAGTTCTTACTTTCACTTACAACTCTTGATTACATGACACATTCTTGTCACAGTTCTCATACCCATTTACAGGGAACCGCATATGATGAGATTGTCAGAGACTAACATCCCGCTGCCCCTTAAAAAAATAGAACTCTTCCTTGAATTTACTACATTTTTTATTCCTTTTTTGAACTCCAACCAAAGTAGATTCAAAGACGGGCCACTTCAATTATATCCTTTTATTTAAGTTCTATCTTTTGTATTTCCCTATTTCATCTCATAAACTTCCAGGCTCGCAGTTTGGTCAGGTACCAAAACCGCGCCTTTGAGACCAAAAAATCTCGGATAAAAGACCGGATGTTACTGACAAGGAGATGTTCTCTGCTGCATATAACTTGCATTTTATGTATAGTATACTACCTAGTTTTAGTTGGAGAGCAACACATTACGGTCCCTACAGCTTTGCGTATTTCTTGACGCTTTCTTCATAGCTCTTCATCTTCTCTGGCGTTGACATGTTGGTTAAAATTGTAACTCTTGCTGTTGACACCACATCTTTGCGCTCCGAGGTCGAAGGATCCATGAGCCATATCTGGACCTCCCAGACCTGTGAGGATCAGAACAAAGTTCAGCAGCATACAGTCAGTCCAGACGTCGTGCTTAAACCTGAAAGAAACAAGAAACAGACTAGGAGACACATCCACGCCTCTATGCAGATTCAATGCAAAATTTGAAACCATAACTGGTGCATACTGTATAACGAATTTTCACAAGTCGAATAAAGTATATGCTGTGAGTTTCTGCCAGATGGAGAATGGGCATCTGATAGGTCAGTGATGGCTGCTTGCAATTAATCTGATATTTTTTTGTTCCAGAACATATATTTGTTTTTTAGGATGTCAGGAAAGAGTAGTCTCTTTGCTAGCACGCCAGAGAAGACTTGTGAGGCAGACAGAAGTGTCAAACTTGTGCTGCTCCGCTTTCCGCTTCCAGCACTCTTCTTCCCCATTACTTTTTCCAACTTTCCAACCAACCATTTGCCATTTTGCCAAAAAACAAAAAGTAAAAGAAAAAAAAACCAACAAACCAGGAATGTTGATCATTCCTGCCACATGCGGCTGCTGACTAATCAATGTTCAGTGTGGCTTTACCGCTTCTCAGATTGACAAATCAGTGTGTTTTTACAAATTTAGTACTCCCTTCGACCCATATTAGTTGACTCGAATTTATTTAGATTCGGATGTATCTAAACATATTTTCGTACTAGATACATCCGAATTTAGATAAATCCAAGTCAAACTAATATGGGTCGGAGGGAGTATTATTATTGCCTTGACAAACTCCGTTTCTCGAGTTCTTGCGAATTGGTCAACTATTTGCTTTGGTAAACTGAACTTCGTTTCAGACGAAATGAGGATCAGGATCAGGATGAAAACAGCACATGGTATTCGGAAATTTGTTTCAGAGAGGAGGATTTCGTTGCGTGTGGCAATTGGGGCGAGAGGGGTGTGCCGTACCGTACCTGGATGTTGCGGCCGACCTGGATGGGGATGGCCTTGGCCTCGATGCGGTCGCCGAGGCGGGCGGGCCTGAGGTGGTTGATGGAGAGCTGCACGCCGGCCACCCTCCTGTACCCGGACGCCATGTAACCGCCGATGCTCGCCGCCGACTCCGCGATCAGCGCCGACACGCCGCCGTTGAGCATCTTGAACGGCTGCGACCAAGATCAGCACAACGAACTGATTCAGACGATCACGGCACGCGCGCGTTCATTCACGCCCATGGCATGGCAGAGACGTACTACGCACGCACGCACCTGGCAGCAGGTCTCGGTGACGGTGAGGCGGCCGAGGACCTCGTCCCCGGTGATGCGGGTGTACTCGAAGCCCAGCGCGTGCAGCGCGTTGTCGGGCGGCACGCCCTCTCCGAAACCGGGCGGCGGCCGGGGCCGGGGTGGAGACGGCGCTGAGCGCCTCCCGCTCTCTCCGGTTCCGGCCATCGGTAGTTCGGTACACCAGTCCTGCCTGCGTGTGGCTGGTTCTCCGGTTTATACTTATCGAACAAGGAGCAGAGACCGAGTCAGCGGATATGAGATATGGGGAAGAAGACGATAACAAACTCGCCCGTCCCCGTGAATTTACTTCTGCTACAGCTCTACGCGACGCCCACGCACCGCTACCTCGTAGGCCGGTCCATAAAGGTCTGCTTTTTTTGAATTCGGTTGGTTTTTCTTTTCTTTTATTCCTTTTTAATTTTATCGTTTTTTATACAGCTAGCCTTTAAAAAGTTTATTTTATTTATTATGTTTTCTAAAAATCTGTTATTTTTATATTTTTATCACTCTTTTATTTTATCCTTTCATTTTTTTTAATTTCCTCTTTTTTGGATAAATACATGGGTTATTTAAATATATGATCTGTGTGCATTGATTGTATTGTAAGTGAATAGTTATTTCATTTTAGTTAATTATTTGTATTAACATACATTTGATTTTATTATTTTTATAGATATATAACAAAAATAAGTGTACATGGACATTTATTGCAAATAAGAAAACATTTGTTTTGACGCGTGCGATTTTTTTATATCACACATACATTTGTTTCCTTAATTAGCGACCGAGGCCTTCTACGGTGACTGTGGCCCTTTGTCTAGCTTCACTTCGGCTTCCCGTTCGTCCTGGCCGCAGTATGGTGTATGGTAACCTCTAGGAGTTCGCGTATGAAAATAATAAAATTTTACCCTACGTCCCTGAACCCCTGATGTTGCTAGGACCTATCTATTAGTAATGCAGTAACGGGAAGGGCTTTTCGTAAACTTACCCTTGAAGACCGAAAGACGTTGTCAACACTCAGGAGAGCGTGGTTGATGTAGACGATCCGAAGCCGATCCCAAGATCGTGTTGAAGTCCTCGCGCTCCTGCAGCTCCAACAACTCCTAGTGCCCAAGTGTGACACCTCGCGGGGAGTTACACACGTCCGGTGCTTGGCGATGACTCCCGCTTCCCCGATCCAGCAGTAGTTGCAGAAATAGAGCTCCTGGATCCAAATCCCGCAGCACGACGGCGCTCCGCGGTGAAAATGTCGCTCGTTCACGTAGTCCGAACTTGGGACCACAGTCATGGGTCCCAAAATTGATATATATATATATCAATTAGAGGTCTCCCCAAAAGTGAGGAAACCTTTATTGAATATTGTGTGTCTCTTTCTGGTCAAAATACCTCACTATATATAGGGGGAGGGGAGGTACTACCTCCCTCAAAGTCCCGGGGTAGGACTAAAGGAGGGGAGAGAGGGCAACCCCCGGCCGGCCCTAGTGGGCCCCGCGCAGGGGAGGGGGGCTAGGACCAGCTGGCCACCTCCTCCCCCTTCTCTCCTCTTGCCTTTCCCTCATGGGCCCTTCTCACTCCGGAATTGGCCCATTAAGTCTTTTTGACCTTTAATTGATTTTTATTTTATAAAATAATTATGAATAAATAATTAAATCAATATTTAACATTCATTCACATATTATTCAATCTCCGTGACTATGGAACACCTTTCACCTTCACTCCTGACATCCTCTGGACTTACCGAAACCCTTCCGGTTTTCTCTCTTCTCTTCTTCGTTAATTCTACCGATCCTGCAAACACTCTCTAAGCATCACCAAGCCCTTAAGTGTGATACCCCATGGTTCGGGAACACTCCAGACATGGTCGGGACACTCCCGGACCAATGATCAACAGAGGAACCTGGATGGCCATGTGACCCCTATGCATTCCACGAAGATCTTTCGTCGTTTGAACCAGGACTGTCGCGTCTTATTCTTTTTCTCTCTCGATACTTGCATTGCCCGAGATCTAATCAATGACATCACCATGTCATGTTCAATCTTGTTACCGAACAATGCTACTTGACTCGTTCCGACAAGTGATATCCCTGTGATCAAATCACACGCTGCGCAGCTATTGGATATAACTTCTCCGAGTGGGCCCTCGAGTATCTTTTCCGTCACGCGGATGGACAAATTTTGCTCTTGACATATATTGCCTCTACGGTTCCTCTGAATACCTGAACACACCTTTATGATCACTGAATTACTAAGTGACGTTTGATGCTATCTAAGCATTCTCGGGAGATAGTGATTGATATAGTCTCACGGTCAAATGAATAGTCTACAAGGTCTATTCTAATCATCATAACTTGAACTTCGTGACATGATCGGGCCACGACGTTTAGGTTGGGTATTGGTTCATCATCTCATTCTCAGAATGAGTTGACTATATTTCCAACTAGCATAAGTGCCACATGATCGGGAAACCTTGATCATCTGTTGACCAATGAACCAGTGACTAAAGTTTCACCGGGAACCCCTGGTTGTTTATATATCACACGTGTATTGGCGTTTCCTTTCAATACAGTTATAACATGATATAAAACTTAATCATAAACTTTATGAAATATATAATAATCCTTATTATTATTTGTCTCTAGGGCATATTTCTAACAGTCTCACACTTGCACTAGAGTACAAATAAACTAGTTGCATTTGTTCTTAATCATTGGCACCATATATCCCGGTACCTTGAACAGGCTTGCTCATGGAAGAGGTTGAGTCTTGGGCCTGTACTTTACAGTCCCAAATCCTTTACAACTTACTAATGTCATCTAGATTGACATTAATACTTTATCATCTTATGATAACATCTTTGTGTATGCATCGTCGTTATGGCAGCATAATGAGGCCGGATTCCAGGAGCCTACATTGACGTTAGATCAACCTCGGGGGCTTTCTCATGGGCACTATGCCCTGGGACACATCATTCTATGTTAAAAGCGAACTAGCCCTATCATAACATTATACATCACCTTAGATGGTACCCTTATCTATTATAAATGTATTTATCAAAACACTAGTGCACCTTGTGCAACTTTCGATATTTTCATTCACCTTGCTTCCTACTTGACTCTAGTAGGTATTATCGATACAGGAGTTTCCAACATATTCCCTTATAACATAACCCTTTATGCTTTAAGATATGCCATCCTTTATGGATTTGGAAATCATGTCTGCTGTTCTCTATTAGACACTGCGGACAAACTCAGCTCAACGTTCCATGATTTGAACTTAATCACTTTTTCAAACATTTTCTTCTTGGATCATATATTATGTTAAGTTATCATCATGGTTTTCTGAGATAGAACCTATGTCTCAACATAGTGGATGATGATCATCCTTTTTCTTTCTTTAAACCATCGATGTTAGACTTAATTCTATTCCTAATTTGAGTTATCAAGGACTAGTTCCTTAATTAACTTCTATTCTGAAACTCTTTTCAGAATCCCATTTTAGGAATACTACATAATATCATAATATTCTTACTGTCAACTTCTACTCCCTTATAAATCATTATTTATCGATACTTGCGCTTTTATTCTTAATGTGTCGCATACACACTTGAGAATCATTCCTTTAATCTCCCATTGAAAATATGTTCCCAACATATCTGAGTATGAGTCACTACTCTTACTCAACATATGTTCCTACATATTTGAATCTGAGACTTATTTTGCTCCCACTCAAAATGTGTTCCAAACACATTTGAGTTCGAGACTTACATTGCTCCCACTCAAAAATATGTCATACACATGTTGTTTTAGGAAGACTTTCATAGCTCCCACTCAATTTCATGCAAATTGCATATCCACTCACTATCTTGAACGACTTCAAAATCCTTTGATCAAATATCAAACTTGGAGATTCACTATGAGACACTAGTACTTTAATAGTTATAAATCCACCAGACTTTCAGCACACTTGAATCAAATTCATTTGAATTTGTCCAATACTTGACAAATTGTGCTTTTGTAATTCACCCCCTTTTCCACTATGGCTTTGCAGTCATTTGGGAAAATTCAAGTAACCCCTTCACTTGTAAGATTCAGCAACGAATTGCCTTCTAATCTCAAGGGAATTTTGTCTCTAGGATTTCTCACAAAATTCTAGTTTACCATTATTTCCTAAGTAGTTCGTAGGTATGTCATATTCTGGTAATCATGACAAATGATTCACAAATGTCTCCATAAAATATATGGGCTACATTTTGAATCCTACTTCATTTGGTGAAAACACTAGTGGGGGAAAACACAATGATCATTATCATTGATTCTTTCCTTTGTGGAGAGTATCGTTTAGGAACATTTTCCGTTGCGCTTCTCAACACTTTGATACGTCCATTTTGCATCACTATTCTATGTCATAATTCACTGTTATTCATTGATATATTTCGTATTGAGAGGTGATACTTATGTTATTTTATCTATTTTTGCATGGTTGATGACTTTTGGAGCATGGACCGCTGTAGTCAGGATTCTGATGGAAAAGGTGCTGTTTGGAGGCAAAATTCGCGAAGATCAGAAAATCTGAGAAAATATATAGAAAATCCTATTTTTCCAGAAGACGAAGGAAGCCAGAAGGGGAGCTAGAGATGGGCCACAGGGGGCCCACACCACCCCCTGGCGCGGGCGAGCCTAGGTCGCGCCACCAGGTGGTGTGGCCGCCCTGGTCCACCCCTGGCACTCCCCTCTGGCGTATATTATCCTCTCGAACCCCTAAGACTCGGGGAGAAACCACGAAAAGATTATGCCGCCTCTGTGGGGCGGAAAACACCAAGAGAGAAAGATCTCTCCGGCAGACAGATTTCTGCCGGGGGAATTCCTTCCCGGAGAGGGGAGATCATCGCCATCAACACCACCATCAAGCTGGACTTCATCGGGATCATCATCATCATCACCACCATCATCACCATCATCACCCTCAGCACCATTTCCATATTTCTGTAACAATTGCGTTGAATCTTGCATAGTTCATAGGGGAAACTTTCCCGGTGTTGATTACTCTTTGTAGTTGATGCTATTGAGTGAACCATTGAATTATTATTTATGTTCAGATTGTTATACATCATTATTCCATCTCTGATCATGATCCATATGATGTCTTGTGAGTAGTTCGTTTTGTTCTTGAGGACATGGGAGAAGTCATGTTGTTAGTAGTGGAGTTGTGTTGAGAAAGATTCAATAGTTTAATATTTAAGTTGTGGTGTCATGTGAACATTGACTACATGACACTTCACCTATATGGGCCTAGGGGAATGCATTGTGTATTTGGCTACTAATCGTAGGGGCTGCCGGAGTGATAGAAACCTGAACCCCCGTTAGGAAACCATTGCACAAGGGACGTAAGGGTCTTAGAGTTTAAAGCTATGGTTAGGTTCCTACCTTAATTACTTTCTTATACTTACGGATGTTTGCAAGGGGTATAATCACAAGTATGTATTAGTCCTAGGAAGGTCGGTACATTAGCACAGGTTCACCCACACAACACTTAGCAAGATAAAGAAGATTAATCAACTATATGAAGCGAAAGCACTTGACAGTCTTCCCATGTGTCCTCGAGAACGTTTGGTCATCTTAAGTAATACAACCGGCTTGTCCTTTGTTGAATAAAGGATTGGGCCACTTGCTGCATTTATTCCTACTATCTTTAGTTTACTCGTACTTTGTTTACTTGCTTTATCAAAAAACCCTAAAAATCCGTTTGCTAAGTATTTGTAGAGAATTCCTGATCCATACCACTAGCCAGCACCTTCTGCTCCTCGTTGGGTTCGACACTCTTACTTATTGAAAATACTGTGATACACCCCCTATACTTGTGGGTCATCAAGACTATTTTCTGGCGCCGTTGCCGGGGAGTGAAGCGCTATTAGAGAGTGGAATTGGTAAAGGAAACTTCTACTGTGAGTATTGTTTACTTCTGTTAGTTGTTGTACTTTCGTTATGGATATTTGGTAATGCTACTACCACTACTAAGGTAGTAGATAAACCACCACCTGCTGAGAATGATGCTTTTAAAATACCTACAAGAATTATTGATCGTGTTATGGATAACTATTATGTTGGGGATGGAACTGTCCATCCTGGTGATCATTTGCTCTTCATACACGAATTATGCGGGTTGTTCAAGTGTGCAGGTATTACTACAGATCAAGTTAAGAAGAAGTTATTCTCATTATCACTGAAAGGAAGAGCTGAGGAATGGTATAAGCTGATGAAGAATGGTCAAGCTCTTGAATGGGAGGAAATAGTGCCTCTCTTTTATTCAAAGTTTTATCCTCCTAGCGAGATTCATAAAGATCAGAACCAAATATACAACTTTTGGCTATGGATGGAGAGAGTACAGCTCAAGCTTGGGGGAGATTGAAGTTACTAATGCTCAAATGTCCCATTCATGAGCTCCCCAACAATATTATTATCAATAACTTTTATGCAAGACTCCCTCTACATGATAAGGATTTATTGGATGCTTCTTGTGCTGGATCATTCACTCGCATGGAAGAAGAAGCTAAATGGGATCTTCTGGACCGTATTCAAGACAATGCTAAATCTTGGGAGAATGACAAAGATAGAAAGTAAGGTATAAATTATGATTATCAATGCATTGAATCTTTTTTGGGAACTGATGACTTTCAAAATATTAGTAATGCTTATGGTCTTGATTTACAAGTTATTACGAATTGCTTTAGAGCTTTTGCTTCCTATATTGAAATTCCAAAAAGGGGATGGAATAAATACCATGCACCTTACAAAGATATTGTTGACTGTGTTCCTATTGGGAGTGTTGATTATTGCATTATTGATCCCATCTTAACTGAACCTTATATCGAGAAGATTCCCGTCCCAGAAAAGGTAAAGGGTCGTCCTATGATAACTAATGTAATGACCAAAAGTGAAAAGAGAACTATAAAACCTGATGAACAAATAAAAGTTGAACCTGTGGTAGCAATTGTGAAAGACCTTGTCACTAAAAGCATAGAAGATGGACACATAGTCTTTTGTGAGGATGCTTCTAATATTGTTTCACATCCTAATAGAACTAAAAAAGCTAGTGTTCCTGTGCTTTCTATTAGAATTGGTGATCATTGCTATTATGGTTTATGTGATATTGGTGCAAGTTCCAGTGCTATTCCTTATGATATTTACAAAGAAATTATGCATGAAATCAGTCCCTGCGAATTGGAAGAGATTGATGTGGTTATTCACCTTGCTAATAGAGAGATCATCTCTCCAATTGGTATTGTACGAGACGTGGAAGTTCTTTGTGGTAAGATTAAGTACCCTGCTGATTAGTACTCGGTTCAGCTGCTAGTAAAACTTATCCTATTATTTTTGGTATACCTTTCCTGAGTACTTGTGGAGCTATTATAGATTGCAAAAGGGAGAAAATCTTGACTAATTTGCTGGGGAATCTTATGAGTTTAATTTCTCGAAATTTGCTAAAGAACCTTGTGAAGAGGAAACTCATAATGAGGATTTTAGAGTTGAACAACTTGCTTCTATTTCTCTTGATCCTAATAATGCTTTGCAGCAATTTATGGAAGATCATAAAAGTGAAATCTTCATGGAAGAAAGGAATGAGATTGACAAGATTCTCCGTGATCAGCCTAAGATGCTCAAGCATAACTTGCCTGTAGAAGACTTGGGTACCACGTTGCCACCTAAAAAGGATCCGGTTTTCGATCTAAAACCTCTCCCTGATGATCTTAAATATGCTTATATTGATGATAAAAAGATATATCCTGTTATTATTAGCGCTAAACTTTCAGGAAAGGAAGAAGAAAGGCTATTGGAGGTTTTGAGGAAACACCGAGGAGCTATGGGCTATACTCTGGATGATTTAAAAGGGATTTCACCTACTATATGTCAGCATTCTATCAACATAGAACCATATGCAAAGCCGGTTGTAGAGCACCAATGATGTTTAAATCCTAGGATGAAGGAAGTGGTAAGGAATGAGGTATTGAAACTCCTTGATGCTGGTATTATTTACCCTATTGCTGATAGTGAATGGGTTAGTCATGTTCATTGTGTTCCTAAAAAAGGAGGTATTACCGTTGTTCCTAATGATAATGATGAGCTTATTCCTCAAAGAATAGTAGTAGGCTATAGGATGTGCATCGATTTTAGAAAAGTCAATAAAGTTACTAAGAAAGATCACTACCCGCTTCCTTTTATTGATCAAATGTTGGAAAGGTTGTCTAAAAAGACCCATTTTTTTCTTGATGGTTATTCTAGTTTCTCTCAAATTGCTGTTAAACAACAAGATCAAGAAAAAACTACGTTTACTTGCCCTTACGGAACTTATGCTTATAGACGTATGCCTTTTGGTTTGTGTAATGCTCCTGCTACTTTTCAAAGGTGCATGTCTTCTATCTTTCATGGTTTTTGTGAGGAAATTGTAGAAGTGTTCATGGATGACTTTTCTGTCTATGGAACTTCTTTTGATAATTGTTTGCACAACCTTGATAAAGTTTTGCAGAGATGTGAAGAAACTAATCTTGTTCTTAATTGGGAGAAATGCCACTTCATGGTTAACGAAGGGATTGTCCTTGGGCATAAAGTTTCTGAAAGAGGTATAGAAGTTGATAGAGCTAAGGTTGAGGCAATTGAGAAGATGCCATGCCCAAGAGACATCAAAGGTATTCGTAGTATCCTTGGTCATGCTGGTTTCTATAGAAGGTTTATTAAAGACTTTTCTAGGATATCAAAACCCCTCACTAATCTTCTTCAAAAAGATGTATCCTTCATTTTTGATGATGATTGTAAGGGAGCTTTTGAAACCCTTAAGAAGGCTTTAACTACAACCCCTATTGTTCAACCACCTGATTGGAGTTTACCCTTTGAAATAATGTGTGATGCTAGTGATTTTGCTATGGGTGCTGTCCTTGGGCAACGAATTGATAAAAAGTTAAACGTTATTCATTATGCTAGTAAGACTTTAGACGCTGCTCAAAGGAATTATGCTACTACTTAAAAAGAATTTCTAGCTGTCGTTTTTGCTTGTGATAAGTTTAGACCCTATATAGTAGACTCAAAAGTCACCATTCATACTGATCATGCTGCTATTAAATACCTTATGACGAAGAAGGACGCTAAGCCTAGGCTTAGTAGATGGGTGCTACTTTTACAAGAGTTTGATCTACATATAGTGGATAGGAAAGGTGCTGAAAACCCTGTAGCTGATAATTTATCTCGATTGGAAAACATCTCTTTTGACCCTATGCCTGTTAATGATAGTTTCCCAAACGAGCAGTTAGTCGCAGTAGGGGTAAGCTCGCGAGGGAGCCCTTGGTACGCCGATTATGCTAACTTTATTGTCTCCAAGTATTTGCCTCCAACTTTTACAGCTCAGCAAAGGAGGAAGTTCTTCTATGATTTGAGGCATTATTTTTGGGATGACCCACACTTATACAAAGAAGGAGTGGATGGTATTATGCGAAGATGTGTTCTAGAATACGAACAAAAGGAGATATTGCGTAAATGTCATGGTAGTGCTTATGGAGGACATCATGCAGGAGATAGAACTGCACAAAAGGTGCTACAATCAGGTTTCTACTGGCCTACCCTTTTTAAAGATGCAAGAAAGTTTGTTTTATCTTGTGATGAATGTCAACGTGTTGATAATATTTCTAGACGCAATGAAATGCCTATGAACTACTCTCTAGTTATTGAACCCTTTGATTGTTGGGGATTTGACTTTATGGGTCCTTTCCCTCCCTCGAAAGGTTATACTCATATTCTTGTTGTCGCTGATTATGTTACTAAGTGTGTAGAAGCCATTCCTACGAAGAGTGCTGACAGGGAGACTTCTCTAAAAATGCTTAAGGATGTTATCTTTCCTAGGTTTGGAGTGCCTAGGTATCTCATGACTGATGGAGGTTCTCATTTCATTCATGGTGGTTTTAGAAAGACCCTTGCTAAATATGATGTTAATCATAGAATTGCTTCAGCTTATCACCCCCCAAACTAGTGGGCAAGTAGAGTTATCAAATAGAGAAATTAAATCCATCTTGCAAAAGACTCTTAATAGATCTAGAAAAAACTGGGCTAAAAAGTTGAATGATGCTTTATGGGCTTATAGAACTGCCTACAAAAACCCTATGGGGATGTCTCCTTATAAAATGGTTTATGGGAAAGCTTGTCACCTACCTTTAGAATTAGAACACAAAGCTTACTGGGCAGTTAAAGAACTCAATAGAGATTGTAAGCTCACAGCTGAGAAAATATTATTTGATTTAAGTTCCTTAGATGAATGGAGGAGTGAAGCCTATGAAAATGCTAGGCTCTTTAAAGAAAAAGTTAAAAGATGGCATGACAAGCGAATACTTAAGAGAGAATTTCATGTTGGTGAGAAAGTTCTATTGTATAGGTCTCGTCTCAGATTTTTTGTAGGAAAGCTACTGTTAAAATGGGAAGGACCCTTCATTATTGAAGAAGTGTACCGTTCGGGAGCAATAAAAATTTCTTCTTTAAAAGATAATACTACACAAGTAGTGAATGGGCAGCGACTCAAGCACTATATTGCTGGAGATTCTTACAATGAAGATGTTGATGCCTTTCAAGTTATAACTCCGGAGAAATTCATCAAGGACCAAATTCGGAGACCTGCAGAGTCTGTTTTCAAATAGGTAACAGTTTTGGTAAGAAAAGTTCCGCGAAAATACAATCCAACTATATTTTTGCAGTTTTTAGCCAATAGGGAAAGTTACGAAGCGAAAGAGGGACGAAAACGGAGCCAGGGTGGCTCACACCACCCTGTGGCGCGGGCCCACCCCTGGCCGCGCCACCAGGTGGTGTGGCCACCCCAGACTCCGTCTCCGACCCGTTTTCTCCCAGTACCTTCCTTTTGTCATGAAACTTTGTAATATATAATCCCCTGGAGCCCCTGAGGTTCGTATATCGTGTTCTCGTCATGTTTTTGTTTCGATCTGTTTTTGCCAGGACATACTCTTTGAAAGTTTAGAAGCACAATGATGTCTGCCAAGGATAAAGGGAAGGAGCCTATGGAGGAAGACCTCCAAGACCCCGGGAAGGAGAAGGATATCAAGAGTGAAGGTGAAGAGGAGCAAGGCCAACATCCGCACACCGGCACTACCATTGCGAGCATTGGAGTGGTGACAAAACCTTCCAGGGTTAGAAGGACTGCACAGATGCAGACTAGGGGGGAAGCTCCTCGTCACAGTTTGGCTCCACGGTCACTTCCTCGACACACCAAGAATCCTTTCCATACCCTTATCCATGAGCATCAATACCAGAATATGCCCAAGGGGAAATTACCCTCCAATTGGGATTTGCCTCGTTCTAGCCATGCAGGAAAAGAAGACTCCAAGGAGGAAGAGTGAGGAAAGAATAGCAAGAGCTGGAATTCTCAAACCGACATGATCATGAGCCGCATTGAGCAAAACTCATAGCTGATTCGTAATCTCACCTTCAAGATTGAGGACTTGGGGAAACTGATCAAAGAGCTCATCGAGAGGATACCACCACCATCGAAAGAGTGATTCGTCATCAGGTTTGGCATCCCCTTGGTTCGTTCCAAGCTTGGGGGAGCGTCGCGGTATCACATCACTATCTTCTATCTTTTTACCTTATTAGTAGAGTCACATCATGAATAGAGAAGTTATCGTGTAGGATGGTTTGCATTATGGAAGTGTCCCCTCTCTCGTTAGGTATGTATCCCTTGGTGTGAGTTGCCGTTATGAAATATTAATGAGAAGTTCTATCATTTACTCTTTTGCATAGCTTATATTAGTTTTCAATTCGTGGTTATATGATTGATCTTGTTGTTAGTATTGGTATCACTTTGGGATCATTGAGTTAATTTAGTTGGTTTTGGCAAACCTGGCTCGGTCAGTAGCAACACTATTTTTGAGAGTTGATTGAAAAAGATAAAAGTACTCTAAAGAAATATAATTTCATCATCTTTCTTTCTTGATTTGCTCATAAGTTTAGTATTCTCTAGTTAACATCTTTTGTGCTTCCAAGGAAGATTGCATGATTGTCTTTATCACTTGTATGTTTGATTGTTTCCTTCAACTCTTATAGTTGCTACCCAGCCTTACTAGCCAAAAACCTGTATTGAGAGGGAATTCTTCTCGTGCATACACCTCCTTAAAACCAAAAACCATGCCATTTGTGTCCACCATACCTACCTATTAACATTATTGCTATTCCAAGTAAATTCTTGTTTTATCTACCTTCCAAATTAAACTTGTTATGTGAAAATTAGTGATTAAATCTCTCACGAACTTGATGGCACACTTTACTTTCTTGCATTTAATAAACTTGAACCATTGGGTCCTTCTTTGTTGCGTATATGCTTGCGCTTTATGAGTTGAAGTTAGCAGAACCATGTATCATGGGGACCGCTTTCAACACTTCATTGGTACTTGTACCTAGTTGATATCATGTTCTTTTGCTTATGGATCCCGGTGGTGTGAAATAAAAGTGGGACTTGTAAGATCATGGAGTTTATATGTGTGTTAGAGAAACGCCTGGGCCGCTAGCCTAAGCCATGCCTAATCATGGTGGAAACTTGCAGCATAACTATGGTGAGCATTCTATGATGCATCCTCAATAAAAACCTATCCAAATAGCAAATAAAAAGATCGCTGAGATGCTCACTGTCTGCTTGCCTTGTCATTTTGATTATGGGATAACTCATGTGTCATGTGCAAGGGATACCCCGTTGGCGATTCTGAATGATACACATATATTTACAATGACAAGAGCTTACTCATGACTGAAGTTGAGTAGCATGAGGTTCGGTACTCATAAGTAAGGGGCATGCGACTTCAGTTTATAACTTGTCAAGCATATCCTCTTAGTTGTGTCACTTTAACCTTAATCACCTAAAGATGCCTATGATAGGGGCAATGAGAGCTGAAAGCTAATAAGTATCATAATTTTTGGGATCTCTTTATGAAACTTGCAATCACTGCTTCCCTCTGCGAAGGGCCTTTCTTTTACTTTTAAGTTGAGTCAGTAAACCTATTCCCTTCTATCCTAGCAAGTATTTTGAGTTGTTGTGTTTCATTCATTCATATGATGATTTATTCAATCATGTTTCTTATGTTCCTTGTTTTGCACATTGCTCTTATCTTGATGTTTACTACTTTGAAAGCTATCATTGAAAACCAGTTATTTGTGAACTCTAGCAAATTATCAACTATTCTTCGACCAAGAGCTAAGTTTGCCATTACCAATTATGTTTTACTTTATGTATCTTTATTGTGTTTCCTTTACTCATTGCAAGTTGAGTTATATAATAGTGAGTTGTCTTCTATTATGATCTATGTATTTGATGAATGTGATGCTTCTTGTCCGTATTCTTTTATCGACTCTTCACTCCATAAACCTGAGGCCATGTTTATTGAGCTCAGTTTCGCTTGGGGACAAGCGAAGTCTAAGCTTGGGGGGAGTTGATACGTCCATTTTGCATCACTATTCTATGTCATAATTCACTGTTATTCATTGATATATTTCATATTGAGAGGTGATACTTATGTTATTTCATCTGTTTTTGCATGGTTGATGACTTTTGGAGCATGGACCACTGCAGTCAGGATTCTGATGGAAAAGGTGCTGTTTGGAGGCAAAATTCGTGAAGATCAGAAAATCCGGGAAAATATACAGAAAATCCTATTTTTCCAGAAGACGAAGGAAGCCAGAAGGGGAGCTAGAGATGGGCCACAGGGGGCCCACACCACCCCCTGGCGCGGGCCAGCCTAGGCCGCGCCACCAGGTGGTGTGGCCGCCCTGGTCCACCCCTGGCACTCCCCTCTGGCGTATATTATCCTCCTGAAACCCTAAGACTCGGGGAGCGACCACAAAAAGATTTCGCCGCCTCTACGGGGCGGAAAACACCGAGATAGAAATATCTCTCTGGCAAACAGATTTCTGCCGAGGGAATTCCTTCCCGGAGAGGGGAGATCATCGCCATCGACACCAACATCAAGCTGGACTTCATCAGGATCATCATCATCACCACCAACACCCTCATCATCATCTCCATATTTCTATAACAATTGCGTTGAATGTTGCATAGTTCATAGGGGAAACTTTCCTGGTGTTGATTACTCTTTGTAGTTGATGCTATTGAGTGAACCATTGAATTATTGTTTATGTTCAGATTGTTATACATCATTATTCCATCTCTGATCATGATCCATATGATGTCTTGTGAGTAGTTCATTTTGTTCTTGAGGACATGGGAGAAGTCATGTTATTAGTAGTGGAGTTGTGTTGAGAAAGATTCAATAGTTTGATATTTAAGTTGTGGTGTACTTCTTCTAGTGGTGTCATGTGAACGTCGACTACATGACACTTCACCTATATGGGCCTAGGGGAATGCATTGTGTATTTGGCTACTAATCGTAGGGGTTGCCGGAGTGACAGAAACCTGAACCCCCGTTAGGAAACCATTGCACAAGGGACGTAAGGGTCTTAGAGTTTAAAGCTGTGGTTAGGTTTCTACCTTAATTACTTTCATGTACTTATGGATGTTTGCAAGGGGTATAATCACAAGTATGTATTAGTCCTAGGAAGGTCGGTACATTAGCATAGGTTCACCCACACAACACTTAGCAAGCTAAAGAAGATTAATCAACTATATGAAGCGAAAGCACTTGACAGTCTTCCCATGTGTCCTCGAGAACGTTTGGTCATCCTAAGTAATACAATCGGCTTGTCCTTTGCTGCATAAAGGATTGGGCCACTTGCTGCATTTATTCCTACTGTCTTTAGTTTAATCATACTTTGTTTACTTGCTTTATCAAAAACCCCTAAAAATCCGTTTGCTAAGTATTTGTAGAGAATTCCTGATCCATACCACTAGCCAGCACCCTTCTGCTCCTCGTTGGGTTCGACACTCTTACTTATCAAAAATACTGCAATACACCCCCTATACTTGTGGGTCATCACACTTTGATGCAGGGTTTTGAATCCTCATCGTGTTTTTCACTATCTTCCATTTGCTCCATAATCAAGAAATACCACTGAATGTGAAACTTTCTAGAGAATGCACCAAAAATCCAAGCAATACTAGTTTTGCTTTTCTTTTGGTTCTAGCTATGGCTATTGTATCCATAATTTCCGATGAATACTCTTTAAGGACTTATTCGCTATTGTTTTGGTTATATTAGATAACCCCAAAACTTCGAAGACGATCCATATAATATATGGTGCTGAATTCACGAATTCATATGGTTCACTATATATTCTAATTGAGTGCTAACTATTTCTAACTAATGGTCTTTTACATCTATACTACAACGATTTATTTAGTGCCATCTATTTGCCCACTCGATATCTAATATCATATTGTGATGCTTTGCATTTTGACATTTCGAACGCATTGTATTACACAATTTTCTTTATGCCAATCTTATAAAGTCGAATTTCATTACTATTGATCAAATCATAGTAATTAGATTCTCTTTTATCTTTAATACCCGTTGTCGATAAAATACTTTGATCATATCAAATAGTTTCATACTCATGTTTCCTTTGGTAAACTACTTTACAAAATTTAAACAATCATATAATGATAATAACCATTTTGTTAAACCACAATACATCGAATATGTATTCTCTTTTAACAATTCATCAAACACTTTGTATTCAAGTAATACACGGTGCTTAAGTTATTTTGCCAAACTTAGGCATGATTCATATATGACAAGAATACTAGTGTCTTTCACATATTATCAATATAACTTAGAATTTAAACAATGGCTTCATTCATTAATGAATATATCATTAAGTTGGGTAATTTCAAGGCATTTCAATATTTTACAAATGTTCATGTGTTATCAATTAGTTTAAATAATAAGGATAATTCACATGTAATCGAACAAGATATGAACACGAATAGAAATCATTCATAAAAGTGGAACAACTGTTTGTTACAAACTCATATGAATACCATCTCATGAAGTGTGAGACACACTAAAGAAGTTCACCATCTATCGATTACAATAACTATCCAAAAATATAAACTAAGTGATAAATGTTGAGGGAGAGTGTCGTCGGCCATCATCATCATGCTTGCCATCAACACGCAACGTCACCTCCTCTCCAACAAGCACCTCTCATGCAGAAGGACATGTTTTCAGCAAAACAGAACAAGTATCAAATATACTTAACACTGCAACATGTGTTTGCAAGATTATAATATTTATAAAACTGTATATAAAATATATACCTTTGTCATCGATGACCTCAGCGACAATGGGTTCAACCATCACATCCCTGAAATGTGATATGAACTCGTGGAAATCCCGTGTTTCCACGTCGCCTCTCATAATGCAAATCCTCGCAAGTGCTTGGTAGCTTGGTGGCAGCGACCGCAGCAACACACCTATTGCAAAAGAGCTTGCGAACCAGTTGTCCAGGAAGTATGCAAGACTCATGTATGCATCATATATGTGTAACAAGTGATCATCCAGTGAGGAGTTCTCCTCCATCTTTCTGGAGAGGAAATCTCCCATCAGCTCATACTCCCATATGCGCACTTGTTCCACAAAATGTGATCTCAGCTGAGCCATAACCGTTCAGGGATTAAGACTTCCCACAATCGACCATAGCCCATCTTCCACCCCGAGGCGCATTGTTATTGATATGAATGTGGCCATCACACGACGATAACAACGGTGATCCTGCTGCTCCTGGGTCTCATGAAAATAGGGCGGCTCCAAGTACATCTTGCAGATCATGTAGTCAGCCACGTTGTTCTCGCTAAGGAGATCATGAAGACGCATGACCCATATAGAAAAGTTGGATCCATCTAACTTGAGGTTTTCTCCTTTTAACAAATTGTCAATAGGGAAGGTGATTTTGAGGAGAACCATTTTCTACATCTATAATTGCAAAAAGGAATTTAGACTAAGTTTATAATTAAATGAGTTAATAATAACTCCACTAAGAAACACCTATCCCCTAAAGGGTTCCAGTGATAACACGACCCCTTTTCCCCACATCTCCCCCGATCATCACAGCCATCAATGTGGGTTCTAGGGTGGACGCTAAACATCGGTCACATCATTCATGCGACTCGTGCTCGATCTTTCAACCATCCTTGTTCTGAGGCCATGTCTGCACATGCTAGGCTCACCAACTCAACCTTAGTGTATTCGCTGTGCAACATGGCTTACACCCACTGTATGCGAACGTAGATATGTCTAACACCCGATCATCACGGCCTGCCTCATACCGAAAAACTTTCTTGGTGGTGCACACTAAGGGAGAATACAATCATTGGTATTTTAATAGGGATCATCTTATTAGGCTACCGTCGAGTATCTAATACTAGAACACAATAAGATATACAAACAATAACATTGAATGTAATTGCGATGTGATATGGTCCTTCACGTCGTGATCTCCATCTAGCGTCACCGGATTTTGGCACCAGGGTTCCGGCGCCGTAGACACTAGGGTACCAGTGTCTTTCCGGCGTGGTAGTGCGTCATCTCCGTGACTATCTACTACTTCGTAACATAAGGTAATCACTTTACCTTTGCCACAACCATATCACAAAGCAACGCCCCCTTGCAAAACAAAGTTAGACGCCTCTACTTTATCTTTGCAGGTTTTACGTGGCTGAATGGGCATTCGGACAAGAACCGTTCGTACCTATGAACTTTCACCACAACGCTGATCAAGTAGTTGTCTATACTATACCCCTTTCGGGGCCCTCCATTGCAAATGGCATACCAACTAATCTGAGAGAGACACACACCCCCAAAGCCAATTTATACGGTACAAGCGGTATGTCAAGCGTGGACCAGTCTCGCGAATGAACGCGTAAAGTCGGTTGAGGGCTGCTTCATCAAGCATTAGTGCGGTATACACAAGTACACGTGGGAGGGTAACAACTAAAAGATCAACGCCCACACGCTACATCTCGTGTGTTCTACCCGTACTAGCATTAATACGCATAGATCTATCTCTGATACCACTGTAGGGGTTCGCGTATGAAAACAATAAAATTTTACCCTACGCCCCTGAACCCCTGATGTTTCTAGTACCTATCTATTAGTAATGCAGTAACAGGAGGGAACTTTCGCGAACTTACCCTTGAAGATCGAAAAGCATTGTCAATGCTCAGGAGAGAGTGGTTGATGTAGACGATCCGAAGCCGACCTCATGGTTGTGTTGAAGTCCTCGCACTCCTGCGGCTCCAACGACTCCTAGTGCCCCAAGTGTGACACCTCGCGGGGATTTACACACATCCGGTGTCTGGCGATGACTCCCGCTTCCCTGATCTAGCAGCAGTTGTGGAAGTAGAGCTCCTGGATCCGAATCTCGCAGCGCGACGGCGCTCCGCGATGAAGATGTATCTCGTTCGTGCAATTCAAACTTGGGACCACGGTCACGGGAGAGAGAGAGAGAGAGAGAAATATCAAATATATGTCTCCCCAAAAATGAGGAAACCTTTATTGAATATTGTGTGTCTCTTTCTGGTCAAAATACCCCACTATATATAGGGGAGAGGGGAGGTACTACCTCCCTCAAAGTCCCGGGGTGGGACTAAAGGAGGGGAGAGGGGGGCAACTACCGGTCAGCCCTGGTGGGACCTGCGTGGGGGGGGGGGAGGGGGATAGGCCCAGCTAGCCACCCCTTCCCCCTTCTCTCCTCTTGCCTTTCCCTCATGGGCCCTTCTCCCTCCAGACTTGGCCCATTAAGCCTTTTTTACCTTTATTTAATTTTTCTTTTATTAAATAATTATGAATAAATGATTAAATCAATATTTAACATTCATTCACATATTATTCAATCTCCGTGAGTATGTAACACCTTCCACCTTCACTCTGGACATCCTCCGGACTTACCAAACCCTTCCGGTTTTCTCTCTTCTCTTCTTCGATGATTCTACCGATCCTACAAACACTCTCTAAGCATCACCAAGCCCTTAAGCGTGATACCCCACGGTTAGGGAACACTCCAGACATGGTCGGGACACTCCTGAACCAATGATCAATAGAGGGACCTGGATGGCCATGTGACCCCTGTGCATTCCATGAAGATCTTTCGTTGTTTGAACCGGGACTGTCGTGTCTTATTCCTTTTGTCTCTCGATACTTGCATTGCCTGAGATCTGATCAATGACATCACCATGTCGTGTTCAATCTCGTTACCGAACAATGCTACTTGACTCGTTCCGACAAGTGATATCCTTGTGATCAAATCACACGCTGCGTAGCTATTGGATATAACTTCTCCGAGTGGGCCCTCGAGTATCTTTTCCGTCACGCGGATGGACAAATCCTGCTCTTGACATATATTGCCTCTATAGTTCCTCCGAATACCTGAACACACCTTTATGATCACTGTATTACCAAGTGATGTTTGATGCTATCTAAGCATTCTCGGGAGACAGTGATTGATATAGTCTCACGGTCTAAGGAATAGTCTACGAGGTCTATTCTAATCATCATAACTTGAACTTCGTCACATGATTGGGTCACGATGTTTAGGTTGGGTATTGGTTCATCATCTCATTTTTAGAATGAGTTGACTCCATTTCCAACTGGCATAAATGCCGCATGATCAGGAAACCTTGATCATCTGTTGACCAATGAACCAGTGACTAGAGTTTCTCGGGGAACCCCTGGTTGTTTATATATCACACGTGTATTGATGTTTCCTTTCAATACAATTATAGCATGATATAAAACTTATTCATAAACTTTATGAAATATGATAATAATCCTTATTATCATTTGTCTCTAGGGAATATTTCCAACACAACCATGTGCATGAAATGTTAGATCTAGCACCAAAATGTTCCGATTAGACGGGGGCGCTTGCTGTGGACAACCAATTGGCGCAACTCGGGAGCTCAATTGGGCGCGTGCTTGCTATGGCTAATGCGGGCGGCGAGCCGTTACGATGATTTAATTGGTCTAACGAGTTAATGTCTCGACTGCAATCAAGTGAATCTATGAGGTGAAAGTCAAACTTTGAGATCTAGGGAGATGGATGTATAAGAAATAAGAGAATGACACAATTATTGAACACTTTTAAATTAAAAAAATTATATAACTCTTAATGTAAAAGAGTGTTTATAATTGACACAACTCTTGAACACTTTCAAATTACAATTTGGACATGATAATATTGTCCCAGGAAAATCTTGAGAGTTTACCTTTTTAGAGCATGAAAAGTGATCCCTAAACTAAAATCTTTATGCCTCGTGCATATATGAAAATTATACACCTTCGAACATTGTGAAATTGCACTTAGGACATGATAATGTTGTGCTAAGAAAATCTTGAGAGTTTATCATTTTCATGGAGTGAAATATTATGCATAAGCTTGGATATACTAAAATTATACACCTTTGATCACTGTGAAATCGCACTTAATACGAGATAATGATGTGCTAACAAAATTTTGAGAGATTATCATTTTAATATAGTGAAATGTAATGCATATACGAAAATTATACAACTTTGAACTCTTTAAAATCGCACTTAGGACATGATAATGTTGTGCTAATAAAATCCTGATCATTTATCCTTTCCATGAAGTAAAATATAATGCATAAACTTGCGTATATGAAAATTATAAACCTTTAAACATTTTAAAATTGCACTTAATACGTGATAATGATGTGCTAACAAAATTTTGAGAGGTTATCATTTTCTCCCCCATTTTTATAGAGTGGAATGTAATGCATAAACTTGCATATACGAAAATTTTACACATTTGAACTCTTTCAAATCACACTTAATACGTGATAATGTTATGCTAAGAAAATCTTGAGAGATTATCATTTTCATAGAGTGGAATATAATGCACAAATCTGCATATACGAAAATTATACACCTTTGAACACTTTCCCTCCAAATTATATTCAAAATCATTTGTTTATGGAGTTAAAGTACCAGTGGAAAACTCGTTTTTTGCATGGATAGAGGGGGTACCCCCGACAGATATAGGGGTTATTATGTTCGTTAGATCATAGAGGATCAACGGTTGGTGAACACAATCCGCGTGATAACTGTCTCAATCTATTAGAGCATAGCAGCCAAGACGAGCACATGTGTGAGAGTTTGTGACTAAGAGAGAGGGGAAAACTGAGTAGAACTTAAAAACCAAGAGCAAAACTGAGTAGAACTTAAAAACCAAGGGAAAAACTAACAAAGGGATTCATATAAAAATAGAAAGAGATTTAAAAAAATGGAAAATGTGTCTTTTATACAATAAAATACATCTTGGCATACATCAAACTATTTGCAATTCAAATATACATCAGTTTGACAATTATTGCCTCATTCAGACAAACTATGTTTTGGGGAGGGATGTTTTAGAAAGAGGCTTGAGTAGAAAGCCATGAACCTTTATAAATAGTAAGTGATTTGAGAAGTGGTGATTTAGGTTAAAACTTGATTTCTATATATTTCTTATGGTGGCAGGTCATATAATCAGACTCCCTGGATAGATGCCACTATGTTTTGATCTTTTTGAATTTGTTGTGCATAAAATGACTCAATTAGCTAGCTAAAACCCATTCGTTGACTCTTTGTTGACCAACCACCGGAGGGTAAAACTGAGTATAGTGCACACGACAGTATTAGTATTGGAGGGAAAAACTGAGTACAACCAAACTGCCAGTTTTACACTTGAGGGTATAACTGAGCACAAGTAAGTCGCCAGGGTTAGACACGAGGGAAAAACGTGAAGCACAGTATGCGTGTCGCGATGCACGGGGCGGCAGCGGACACGTGTGGCCGTGCACAGTGCAGTACCGTACGCGGTTACACGGTGCACAGTGGTGCAACGAAACATCCCTTCCCTACACCTTTAAGAGGCCTCCTCACTCTCATTCATCACTCACTCGCTCACTCACGCAAATGTCTCCACTGTCCCATCACCTTCTTCAAACCCCCAAGAAAACCCAATCACGCCAGCGATGGAGAAGGACGGTGATGGCCCAAAATATATCAAGCTCGTTGGGGAACCCCAAGAGGAAGGTATGATGAGCACATCAGCAAGTTTTCCCTCAGTTATGAAACCAAGGTTATCGAACCAGTAGGAGCAATGAAATACCTCCAAGGTGTTGTTTCCAACTTGGAATCCTGCACAACATAACCACGGAACTTTGCCCCAACTTACAGTGAGGTTGTCAATCTCACCGGTTTTGCTGAAAACAAAGGATTAAACGTATTGTGTGTAAGATAGTAATAACTTGCAGAAAGTAAATAGAAAATAGTAAATAATTATAGGTTGATGGTAAAAGAAAGGACCAAGGTCCATAGTTCACTAGTGGCGATTCTCCTTAAGATAGATGACATGTTGGGTGAACAAATTATAACGGGGCAATTGACAAACATCGAGAAAACATACATGCATATACTAATAATCTTGACTCCTATGAGATTTGATTGCGCATTACAACATTATACATAGACCGTAATCCAACTGCATCTATGGCTAATAATCCACCTTCAGGTTATCATCCGAACCCCCTCTAGTATTAAGTTGCAAGCAACAAATAATTGCATTAAGCATTGCGTGTAAAGTAAACAATACGATTGTTCTATGAACAAAGGATTGCTGTTTTCTCCCTAGTAGCAACAGCACATCTAGTACCTTAGAGATTTCTGTCACTTCCCCATATTACTAGAGGCATGAACCCACTATCGAGCATAAATACTTCCTCTTGGAGTTGCTAGCATCTACTCGACCAAGATAGCTACTAACAACGGAGAGCATGCAAGATCACAAATAACAAAGACATGATAGAATCAATAATCAATCTGAAATAGCATCTCAATATCCATCGGATCCTCGCAAACACAACATGTATGATTACAAATAGATGATCTTGATCATGAACGGAGCTCACAAGATCTAAACATGGTAGCAGAAAGGAGAAGAAACAACCATATAGCTACTACATGGACCCGTAGTCCAGGGATGAACTACTCACACATCACACTGGAGGCAGGCATGGTGATGAAGAAGGCCTCCAGGGTGAATTCTCCCCTCCGACAGGGTGCCGGGAAGAGCTTCAGATCCCTCCCGATCTAGGGATGGAGATGACGGTGGCTACAGACTCTTTCGTGGAATTTTGATCGGGTACTTAGGGTTTCTGTATTGGAGACATCTTATAGGCGAAAGGGGAGGCCGAGGGGGTGCCCTAGGCGGCCACACAACCCCTGGCGCGGGCTAGGCCTGGCCGCACGGCCAGGTGGTGTGGCCGGCCTCTGGCCCCTCTCCGTCTCGTCTTCTGGCTCCATGTCCCCCTCGGTGAAATATTGACTTTGGATTTTGTCCCGTCCAATTTCGAGAATATTCATTTTCTGACTTTCCTGGAACCAAAAACAGCAGAAAACAGGCAGGTGGCACTGTGGCATCTTGTTAATAGGTTAGTCCAAGAAAGTGTATAAAAATACTCCAAAGTGTGGACAAAACATAAGAAAGTAGATATAAAACAAGCATGGAACATCAAAAATTATAGATACGTTTGCAACGCATCAACATCCCCAAGCTTAACTCCTGCTCGTCCTTGAGTAGGTAAGTGATAAAAAGAAAGAATAATTTTTGAGGTGACATGCACCATAATAAACTTGATCAAAGTATTTGTAAAACATTGATAGCTGGGATCATAGTACTTCAACATAGCATGAAAGATATAGTTCTAATAATAAGACATAGCAACTACGTTGTAACATGAAAAGGCACAAACAAAAGATTCATGAATAACAATGCTTTGCAAGACGTTTGTTTGTTTCACATAAAAAAGCATAATGAGAATGGTATTCAACTTGTCCCTCATAAGGTACCAAAACATAAATGCATAGGACACCTTCAAAGTTCATAAGGGTGACTAGATACAAATAGTTTAAGAACAAGCAATATCAAAGTTATGCATCAATCAAGAAGTCTTGGGACAATGCACAGTAAACTAAGAATGGCCACTATGCTCTCTTAATAGGTGCATAAAGATAGAAGATGGAGACTCAACATAAAAGTAAAAGAAAGGCCTTCATAGAAGGAAGCAGGGATTCAAGTCTCATAAAGAGCTTCCAAAAATTATGGTACTTATTAGCTTTCAGCTCTCATTACCCCTATCATAAGCATCTTGAAGTGATTAAGGTTAAAGTGAACAAACTATGGAGTATATGATTGACAAAGTATAAGTTGGAAATCTCATGTCCCTTGAATACGAGGGTCACTCCTCATGCTACTCAAGTTTAGTTACCGATAAGTTCTTGTCATAGTAAGTATATGTGTATCATAGAGAACCGCCAACGGGGTACCCCTTACCCGATGATATGGAAGAATCCCCATATCAAAATGACAAGGCAAGCAAACAATAAGCATCTCAGCAATCTTCTTATTTACCATGGGAAAATGGTGTGTTTTCTCTCTTTCCTCTTTTCTCACCTTTTTTTCTCTTTTTCTCAATCTCTATCTCTTTTTTTATAAGAAGACTGCTTCATAGATTGCTCATTATGGTTATGCTGCAGGTTTCCACCATGATTAGGCATGGATTAGACCAGCGGCCCAGGCGTTTCTCTAACACACATACATAACTCCATGGACTTACAAGCTCTCCTTTCATTTCACACCGACGACATCCATAGACAAAAGAGCATGATATCAACCGGGTACAATGTACAAGTGTAATGTTGAAAGCATTCACCATGACAGCATGGTTCTGCTAATCCCCAACGTATAAGTGCAAGCATATACAACATAGATGACACAATGGTTCAAGTTTATTAGGGGCAAGAAAAGTAAAGTGTGCCATCAAGTTCGTGAGAGCTTTAATAACTAGTTTTCTCATAACAAGTTTAATTCGGAAGGTAGACAAAAACATGAATATACTTGGAATAGCAAATGCTAATAGGTAGGTATGGTGGACTCTTTGGAATAACTTGGTTTTATTTCAAGTTGGATGCATGAGTGGAACTCACACTTGGTTATGGAGGCTAGCAAAAGACTGGGAGCGACCAACTAAGAGAGCAATAATGGTCATAATCATGCAAAGCGACAAAACATCATTAATTAAAGCATAAAGTGATATTACAAGTCGAAAACTAAAGGATCATAAAGGCTATGATGACTTGGGATAGTCTTAACATGGTGTGAGCATGCGCCAAGTTAACCCAAATAAAGCATCAAAGGAGAATACCACAATACTATGCTTTAATATGCTAAAACAACGCATGATTCTTTCAAGGCACATTAAGCAATCTCAATTGTTTATAACATGTCATGCTACAGAAAAAATCACTAAGCATAAAGCCAAAACAATATTAAGCATGACATGACAAAGCATAGGCCACAGTCAAAAACAATCTCTTTTTACCACTTAAGCATGAACTTTTCCTACTCTTTTCCAATCCAAACCAATCTTATTTGAAAACTAATGTATGAATGAGGGGGTCCAAACAATTTATTCAAGCAAACTAAGAAAACCAAGAAAACAAAAAAGAAAACAAAAAACAAAAACGAAGACGCTCCAAGAACAACACAATTGTGCATGAAACAATAAAAATGAAGTGTTTGGAAGAAATCTGAGATTTTTATTGATGAAGAAGGGATGCCTTGGGCGTCCCCAAGCTTTGACGCTTATACCTCTTGGATATTTCTTGGGGTGACACGGGGTGGCATCCCCAAGCTTGAGCTTTAGTCCATTCTTCATCTCATTATATCATTCTTTCCTTACACCTGAAATTTTTCCTTCATTCAAAACTTCACACAATCTTCATTAGCAACATTAGTGTACTCAAGATAATAAGTCCTTGGGTTCAGATCCAACACAAATAAGACTTCCATTAAAACACAAATAAGACTTCCATTAAAACACAAATCTCGATTCCCCAAAAAGAACCCAAAAAGGAATTAACAAGAAGCAAATGCAAATAATAGCAGAAATCTGTCAAAACAGACCAGCAGGTAGAAACCAATTTTTTCGAAGACCTTCTGTTGCTCAAATCGAAAAGTGTTGAACTAACAAAAGTTGGATAACAACCTGGGGCAGAAGCATAAAAAATTACAGCTCAAACCGACGTACAGAGATTTTACACCGATGTTTACAGCGAGCACAAAAATCTGTTTTGGGACAGCAACTTTCCCAAGTCTTACTTCTCTCTCATTAGAGGTTACTCTTGGCACAAAAACCACACAAAAATGATAAGGGGAGGTTATTACTCAAGCAATAACTTTCAAGACTCAACTAAAACTTTTGGGTTATCTCCCAATAAGTACTTTTCTTTAACGCCTTTAAGTTAGGCATGATAGTTTGAGAAGATGCTCACATACAAAATATGAATTGAAGTAAAAGAGAGCATCAAGAAGCAAATTCAAAACACATTTAAGTCTGACCCACTTCCTATGCATAGGAATCTTGTAAGAAAATAAATCAAAGAAGCACATAGTAACAAGAATGGGTAGATAAAATAAGAGCAACTTCAAAACTTTCAGCACATAGAGAGGTGTTTCAGTACCATGAAAACTTCTACAACCATATTTTCTCTCTCATAATAATTTTCAGTAGCCTCATGAATAAACTCAACAATATAACTATCACATAAAGTATGCTTTTCATGATCTACAAACACATAATTTTTATCAAGCTCAAAATTAGTGGGATTAAAACCTTCAAACCCACTTTTAACAATTCTATAACAAGATGACTGATCATTCAATATAGGACCATCGTATAGAGCTTTATCATAAACATTTTCTAAGCAAAACTCTTTAGTACCATGCATTTCGAAGTTAGGCACAAATAAAGGATTATCACAGGTAACATGAGCATAACATTCATCCTCCTTGGTAAGCATGGGGGACAATCAAATAATGTAAGGGATAGAGAGTTACTCTCATTAGAAGGTAGGCATGGGTAGCTAATCCATTCTTCCTCCTTTTGTTCATCACTCTCCTCCTTTTGTTCCGTTTGTGGAAAGCATCTATTAATATATTCAAGAATATAGCCATTTTATTCCTTATAATTATCAAAGAAAAATTTAAGTATATCATAAACCTCATATTTATAAGGTGAATCATTGGTATTTTCAAGCAAACTAGCAAGTTCAAATGCACCCTTCCAAGCAATAAATTCTTCAATTTGTTCCACATCATAAAAGTCATAATTTCCCTTAACATAAGAAGATATGGTAACATCATCATTATACTCACATTAAAAAGGGAGGTGTTTATACCTCTTACAGCAACAAGATTTATCAAAGCAATAAGTAACATTATAAGTAGAGCACACGTTTCTAGCAATGGTATACAATTTATTAATTTGTTCCCATAAGTGTTTCCCTTTTTGTGACAAGCGGTGTTCCTTATAATAATATTTTTGTTCTTCCGTGAACCCACCTTGCCAATTAGATTCAGTTTTAACGAAACTAACCATTGATAGAAAGCATGATAAAGCAAAAAAAATAACAGACTAACGAAAATAACAACTATAGTAGGAACTAATAATATTTTTTGTGTGTGTTTTAATATATAAAGAAAACTAGTACAACTAATTTTTGTGTGTTTTTGATAGAGAAACAAGCAAACAAAGCAAAAATAAACTAAGCAGAACAAATAAAACAAAGTAAAGAGATTGGTTATGAGGGACTCCCCTTGTGAAGATGTCCTTGACTCCCCGGCAACGACGCCATAAAAATAGCTTGATGGCCCAAAATATACCGAGCATATTGGGGAACCCCAAGAGGAAGGTATGATGAGCATAGCAGCAAGTTTTCCCTCAGTTATGAAACCAAGGTTATCGAACTAGTAGGAGCAAGGAAACACCTCCAAGGTGTTGTTTCCAACTTGGAATCCTGCACAACACAACCACAGAACTTTGCTCCCAACTTACAGTGAGGTTGTCAATCTCACCGGTTTTGCTGAAAACAAAGGATTAAACGTATTGTGTGGAAGATAGTAATAGCTTGCAGAAAGTAAATAGAAAATAGTAAATAGTTGTAGATTGATGGTAAAAGAAAGGGCCGGGGTCCATAATTCACTAGTGGTGATTCTCCTTAAGATAGATGACATGTTGGGTGAACAAATTATAGCGGGGCAATTGACAAACATCGAGAAAACATACATGCATATACTAATCATCTTGACTCCTATGAGATTTGATTGCGCATTACAACATTATACATAGACCGTAATCCAACTGCATCTATGACTAATAATCCACCTTCAGGTTAACATCCGAACCCCCTCCAGTATTAAGTTGCAAGCAACAGATAATTGCATGAAGCATTGCGTGTAAAGTAAACAATACGATTGTTCTATGAATAAAGGATTGTTATTTTCTCCCTAGTAGCAACAACACATCTAGTACCTTAGAGATTTCTATCACTTCCCCAGATTACTAGAGGCATCAACCCACTATCGAGCATAAATACTCCCTCTTGGAGTTGCTAACATATACTCGGCCAAGATAGCTACCAACAACGGAGAGCATGCAAGATCACAAATAACAAAGACATGATAGAATCAATAATCAATCTGAAATAGCATCTCAATATCCATCGGATCCCCGCAAACACAACATGTATGATTACAAATAGATGATCTTGATTATGAATGGATCTCACACGATCTAAACATGGTAGCACAAAGGAGAAGAACCAACCATCTAGCTACTACATGGACCCGTAGTCCAGGGATAAACTACTCACCTCTCACACCGGAGGCAGGCATGGTGATGAAGAAGGCCTCCAGGGTGAATTCTCCCCTCCGGCAGGGTGCCGGGAAGAGCTTCAGATCCCTCCCGATCTAGGGATGGAGATGATGGTGGCTACAGACTCTTTCGTGGAATTTTGATCGGGTACTTAGGGTTTCTGTATCAGAGACATCTTATAGGCAAAAGGGGAGGCCGAGGGGGTGCCCTAGGCGGCCACACCACCCCCTGGCGCGGACCAGGCCTGACCACGCGGCCAGGTGGTGTGGCCGGCCTCTGGCCCCTCTCCGTCTCATCTTCTGGCTTCGTGTCCCCCTCGGTGAAATATTGACTTTGGCTTTTGTCCCGTTCAATTTCGAGAATATTCATTTTCTAACTTTCCTAGACCCAAAAACAACAGAAAACAGGCAGCTGGCACTGTGGCATCTTGTTAATAGGTTAGTCCAAGAAAGTGTATAAAAATACTCCAAAGTATGACAAAACATAGGAAAGTAGTTATAAAACAAGCATGGAATATCAAAATTATAGATACGTTTGCAACGTATCAGACGATGCGGTGGAAATCGTCGCCTCCAAGGCCGCCAACAAGGAGGACCCCTTCAAGGCATCTAAGGCAGCCGCTGTCCCCATCTAGACCCCCGCCCCCTTCCACCGCAGCCGCCAGCGATTAGGCCCCCGCTGGTCCCGGGCACATCCCGATCGGTTGGGACCCCTGCGAGGAGGATGATTACATCAGGCTGGAGAACCCCTATGACACTAGCATCACCGACCCATGGTCGGAGGTAACTAGGGTTTTCTCCCTTCCCTTGTTCTTCCCCTATTCCAATCGTTGGATGCTAGATCATATATTATTAGGGTTTGGCTGTTCGTATTTTCAATCTTTGGTTGCTAGGTATTTTTACAGTAGCTAATCCTCTTGTGTTAAATCATGTATTTCGATGAATCCCCCTATTCGTATTTCAATCCTATTTTATTTGTCCTTCGAGTTGTAGTTAAGGGATTTCCTAGTTAGTACTAGCACTAATCTGTAGTTGGGATCAGTATTCAATTTGGTTTGAGATTTGGGGATTGAGAAATAATCAGGGGATCTCGATCGGTTAATTTATGAAAATAATTAATCCAGATAATTAAGGTATCTCAATCATATCCTTATTGCACTCTACTTTTTTCCAACAGAAGGATAGCAACGACGACGAGTTCAAGGACACCAAGACTCGTCAGGTGCTGAGGAGGCTGAAGTCCGGCCAGTACGACAACTTCTTCGCCGACGATGTCTACATGTGCCCTTCTACACTAGGAGGAGCCTCGCCACCGACTTCAATTCCCTTGTGAAGCATGCTAAGGACGTGAAGACCTACAGTGAGTCTGTGGATGTCCACGACTTTTGAGCCAAGCACCTGGCACTCGGTTTTCACCTTCGCAACCTCCAGAAGATGGCTATCGAGGAGGTTCGCATGCCCCGATCAAGACCAAAGCGTCCAAGGTCAAGGGACTAGGCAGCAAGAAGTGGA
This sequence comes from Avena sativa, assembly GCA_916181665.1. Classification (NCBI taxonomy): domain Eukaryota; kingdom Viridiplantae; phylum Streptophyta; class Magnoliopsida; order Poales; family Poaceae; genus Avena; species Avena sativa. Next base: position 446,456,755 of record OV702295.1, on the reverse strand, counting down.
GGAGGCGCCAGAGGGAGGAGGCGGAGGCCCTCCTGGCGGAGACCATGAGGGGCCACTGATCTTGTGCTGCTGCTGCTGCTGCTGTAAAGCAGCTTTTTTTGTATTGTCCGTGTTGAACTTGTCCGCTGCTACTGCTGAGCAGCCTAATTGTCGAACCTCGTTAAGTACCGTGATATATATATATATATATATCCTATATTAGCTGATTTATCTATATATGCTATATATCCTATATTAGCTGTTTTATCTACATCTGCTCTGTTTACTGAATGTATTTATGGTGCTGGTTAGATTTGTCGGTCTAAATTTGCTACCAGATTGGGAAAAAACGAGGAAAGAACAATGAATAAAGAGAAAAGCTGCTCTAGATTCGTTACCTTTTTAGGCAAAAAAAACATAACTATTAGCGCGAGAGGAGGAAAAGGCGCTCTTAAACAGATGAATCATAAAAATAACAAAAAAGCAAACTTCCAATATGGCGCCCCAGATGGTCCCACACCACGCCCCTATAACACGTTCCCAACAAACCGGCCCCACGCAGTCCTATATGGCGCGGCCCTACACGTCAGCATAACGCGTTCCTGACCAACCGGTCCAACGTGGTCCCACACCGCGTGGTTCCACAGGTCAGCCAACGGTCAACCTGACGACAGCTGCCGTTCGAGCTCTTCGATGAGTTTTCGAAAAATTAAGCGGCTGGGAAAAGTGAGTACAACTAAGGAACCAGGGGCACGAAAATAGAAATCCCTTTAGTAATTCAGAAGTATATACGATACCTTATTGATTTGAGTATGTTCATATACTATATTTAAGATACTTAAAAACAAGTTACATGAAAATTTTGCAGGTGGTCTCATATATAGTTTGCACTATCTTTTGAAATACATTTATATTTGTACATAAAAAAGGAGTAAATGGAAAAAACATTCTACTAAAAATAGTGTATATACTATCGAAATATTTTTATATTTTTTATATTATCCATAGATACTCTCGGTATGAAAGATTCTACCTACATTTTGTGAACACATGTGGGTGCATTTACAGAGACAAATACAAAATATAGGGTTAAAGATAACCTTCACCTCTTCGTGGGCGAACCAAAATGCGGCACATGTCTAGATCCCTTCAGGTGTCACTCTCCTATTTGATGCAACAACGTTAAACATGAGCGTGCCTCCTATTCAGTGCCTTCAGCGGCAAGTAGGGTATGTTCCGCTTCTGCCTGAAACATTTACTAATGGACCATATTTGGTGCAGCCTATTAGCTGGTTCCATTTTATTTTCTTAGAAATCTTAGAAATATATATTTAGTTTTTATATGTCTATTTAATTATATATGTGTCATTCAACATAAATGTCATTTACATCCGTACAAATTTTCACAAATATTTATAAAAAATGTTCATACATACAAAAATGAATGTTTCATGTATCTTTAAAAAAATACGTATTGAGAGAATGGTATAAAAATTAAAGCGGTCAAAAGTAAATCCCAAAGTATAGTTTATTTTTGCCAAATAGTTAAATTGGAAAATAGAGCAATAGTGTTAAAAAGGAAAGACATAAAAAAAGAAAAGGTAGAAGCAAGAAAATAAAAATAGAAAATAAATAATGGAGAACAAAAAGGAAAAAAACGATCGCATTGTTGGGCAGGCCCACAAGCAGAAGCCTTCTGGTGGAAAGTTCCTTATTTGCAACTATGAGCTGTATATAGCAACTATAGCCCTGTGATGGATATTTACCATTATTCTAACCCAAATCCTTGGTTGGGCCAAAATCAGGCCCAGGTAGACTTGAAGAGATTGTTGGTTTGGCCTTTACATATCCTTTTGGTTAATTGTGTTTTATGATTGAAAGAGACAATGTAAAAAGAGTTCTCTAATGTTTCCAATAATCGTGTTCCATATTTTTCACCCACATAGAAAATATGAATCGTGCGAATGCCGACATTAGTGATTTATGGATCAGGTGAGCCTTGTCGCGTAACATGGTAAGTAGGATGGAACAGTGTCTCAAGATCTTCGACCCGCCATGTTTAGGTTGACACACAGTTGATTCTGCTATCATTATAATATGCTCTCGCCTCTCATGCAAAATCTTTATCAGCCCGTGCATGGTTTATGGTGTTGTGATTTCAATGTTCTAATCCTATTTCAGTGGGACTACCATTAAAGTAATGTGTGTCTTTGTTTCCCCTTTAATCCTGAGTTGTTGGAGGATCTGTATTGTAAGAGATTTGTGTATGGTGAGGAGACAATTGTCTTTATAATTTAGCTTTGTTTAGATGTTGTTTGGCTTAGGAAAAGGAAAAATTGACAATTGAGATGGAGGCGACGCGAAAGATACAATTGCCACCAAGGAAGAAGAAAAGCCTAGCTGCCGCTGTCTCATCTGTCTCTGTGCTAGGCGCTGAAGTTAAGTCCCTAAAGTTAGAGTTTGATCATCAAGCAGTGACATTATGGTGGATAGACCCAACAACGCATAACAAGAATAAGGTTTCTCCATCTCTTCGTCGGCCTCATCGGGCGATTCACCGGTGACGTCAAGAAGCATGGGGAATCGTTCTTCTGACTAGATTCTAGTTTAATATTAACCACCCCATAATATTACAAGCTTTGGAGTAGATTGTATAACATGTTTTTCTGGCTTATATGAATGATGTATAGAATGTATAAAAGAAGACCGTGTAACCAACCATCATGCAGGCCTGACGCCCGTACACTCCCGTGCTAACTAATCATGGCGGCACATGTTGTCATTATGCTTATGCGACATAATCATAGATCCGCCCTTGAATTAAACTAGTCGTAGTAGTAAGAGCTGATAATACATCCAGGAACAATAATTCAGCATTAATTAATCTTCCAGTATCATGAAGCAACAACTTCCTTCCTTTCCTGCATGATGATTCGAAATTTATCAGCTGGTACAGTGGATTCCACGAGCATCACTAGTCTGTACTTCAACCACAAGCCCAAGCAAGCGGCGGCGGCAATGGACGACATATCACATTGTCGTGGTACGTAGCACTTGTCAGTCCAAACCTGATCAAAACTCACGCGATAATGGAAATAAAGAGGTCACAGAGAGGATGACACGAGTGTTTTTGGTGGTGTGTTCCACATACAGATTTTCTGGTTCTTCTCTACTATTTATTCAGAGTTACAAGCTAACTGCACTTGGTAAAATTCAGGCCACGTCCGAGTCACGAGAGCTGCCATCCCAGGTTTCTTCGCATGATGTCCTGCATCACCTCCACGACTGGTTCTGTATCGCGCCATCTCACAATCCGGTCGAGGAGCTGAACTAATAATCCAACGTAAATAAAGACCGAGTCGCAGCTCAGGGAAACTAACAGTCGAAACTGCCAGTGAGTCGTAACTGAAAAGAAACTGAATTTTCTGAAGGATTGCAGCAGAGGCAGCTGTTAGCTGACAGCACTCGGAGACGTGTGCTGCGACAGTATCTCCAGCATCGCGGGATCTGGATCCATGAGGATCAAAGGGCAGGGGCATTGGGTTTGTCGGAGCTACCTTGGCGTTGGGTTCGTCGGAGCTACCTGTGCACCCATCCGGCCAAGCTCACCCCTTCCTGGCGGCACTTCGCGTCCCTAATCCCCCTGTACCGTTCGGTCACCCGTGTGGTCCTGGGGGATGATGCGACTGTATCCCTGTGGTTTGATAGCTGGACTCCCCTTGGGCCACTTGCCGCCGCTCTCCCCGCCGCATTCTCGCACTGTCTCACGCCTGGCGCGTCTTTAGCAGACTCTGTTCGGGATGGTTCCACCGTGATCGCACTACGACCTCGAGTCACCCCCCAGGCTGCTTCAGAGCTGGGTTACCTGCGCTCCCAGTTACGCATGCTCTGTCTTGCGCTAGTCCCCGATCGCCGCATCGTCTCCCTGGGTACCTCCGAGGATTTCCACGCCGGAAATGTCTATCGCGCGCTACACTCTTCCGAGTGCGTTGTGCCGCTCCAGGACCTCAACTGGGACAACTTCGTGCCCCCCCCCCCCCAAGGTGCGCGTCTTCTTTTGGATCCTTCGTCCGGGAAGGACCAGGACACGTGATCATCTATTCCACGTTGGGTGCATCTCCACCCCCAGCTGTCCGTTCTGCCCCCATCACCGGGAGGATGTGCCTCACTTGTTTGCTCGGTGCCCTCGCATGCGCGAGTTTTGGGGACGCGCGGTGCCCGGCTTGCGTTTGCCCCCGGACTCTGACGTCACCGCGCTCCTGGATGGTCTCTCTACCCACCTTCCCGACATGCACCCCCGCGCCCGCAACACGATGATCCTCGCACTTCTCTGGTCCGTGTGGAAATCCCGTAACAACATGGTATTCGACAGGGATCTGCTCCCCCCTCCCGCATTGTTGCGCTTGTCGTTGTCCACCTATGCATGTGGGCCGTTCGCGCGCCCCCGCCGAGTTGACCTAGGTGCCCTCCTTGCTTGGTGTGACCGAGTGTCATAGAGCTTCGCCGTGTGCTTGCTCCCCCATTCTCTCTCCCACCCCTCTATGTACTCTGGGCGCGGTATGCCGCCCCTGCCTATGGTCCCTGCGTGTGTGCATGGCTGCCTGGCCCCCTGTACCTGTCTTCTATGTTTTTATATATGAGCCGAGAGTTCAGGTGGGCGATCGCCCCCCGTTGCACCCTCAAAAAAAGGGCAGGGGCATCTCCAATGTCCAAAGGCAGCGCTAGTTTCTTGGATTTCAGCGGCTCTAAACTTGTAGTAGTGCCATATTTGGTTGACCCCACTTCCAAATTTTTTTTTGTTGACCCACCGATTTGGGTGGAGTAACTCAAGAATCATGATCATCGGGTGAAAGCTAGCCTTGTGTTGACTCTTGGTAGGCACAAACGACGACGACATCCCCGTGTGTTGTTTCCTCCTGACAGCCTTAGAGGCATTCGAGGTGGTGCGGAGCTTTCCTGCTGCTCCTCCTGAGAGCTCAGAGGACACCTCACTTTCAGAGACACATGGTGTGGCGACTTTGTCCGCACGGGTGTTAGATCCAGCGACATTGTGTGGAAATGTTGATGGTGGCAAGAGAAACCCTGTCAGCTTGAAATGGAGCGAGGTAGGACCTTTCCGGAGAGCGCATCGGTAGAGGGCCGTCTTTCATCTCATCGATCTGTCAATGCTGGCATTTGTTTCTATTTTGTTATCTTTAGTTCCTTTGGGTTTGGTTGTGTTGCGGCCACGGCATGTGCTTTGACCCTGTGATTGCTATATTAATATAGCGGGGTGAAAGCCTGATTCGATGAGAAACCGTGTTAGCCATGGTGACCGCCGGCATTTCCGTGTGTATGTCCTTGAAACTTGTTGAGTACCACTTTTGCTTCAGTGTCCCCCTTAACACCCTAGTTTTAGTAAATGTCTAATTAGGGTTTAATGTGCATTCATGACATCAACTATTTTTGCTAAGGAAATGCAAACAAAATAAAACTCCAAACCCTAGCTATTTCCTCCCTCTCTTTGAAACTTATTCAAAAGGTGCATTTGATAATATTTGAAAAATCTAAATGTATGGAGCCTAAATTGTTTATAATGGATCATGAGGTATTTGAATATTTACAAAGGTTCTGGTATTTTTTGAAATGCTCAAAAACCCTATTTGAAATAAAGTTTGCAAGATAGGAAAGAGGAAAGGAAATTGGAAAAAAGTTTATCTGCAGAAAATAATAGAACCGGAGTCAACAGGCCGCAACCCAGCCAGCTTGTCCCTCCCTCAACCTTTTCTGCAGCCCGCACCGGCCCAAGTGCAGCCCACCCTCGGCCCGATACCCATTCTCCCCTGACCCTGTCATCTTCCTCGCGTAGCGAAGCAGCTGTGTGCTCTCCCCGACACCGTCGATCACCGTCGTGCGCCGCGATGCCCGCCGCCACTCCGGAGAAGGAGATAAGACCCATGCCGACACCTCTCTCTCATTCCTATCTTCTTCCTATCCCAGGCGACCTCCCTCTCTGTTTTCGCGAGCGACCCAAAACCCTAGCTTCGGCCGCCACGTAGCTGATGGGTTCGTAGCATGGAAAACAAAAAATTTCTACCGCAAGAACGAACAAAAACCCAGATCTAATCTAGATAAAAGCCAAGATCTAATCTATTAAACATGAGCAACGAGATAGATCTGTACTAACCCTCGTAGAACCGAAAGCGTTACGAGATTAGATCTCGGGGTTGATGTAGTCGATCACTTGCCGATCTCAAGATCATGTGGACGATCCTTCCGGCGCCGCGTTCCGGCAGCGCTTCCGCAGTCGGTCACACGTGCGGAGTCGAAGCAGACCTTCCTCTCCCCGTTCCAACGAGCAGCGGAGGTAGTAGATCTTCTCCACGGAATCCCAGCAGCACGACGGTGTGGTGGTGGTGGTGGAGGAGAGAATTCTGCAGGGCTTCGCCTAAGCCGGAGCAGAGCGAAGGAAGAGGAGAGAGGCGGCGGCTAGAGCTTGTTATGAGAGAGCGCTAGGAGGGGGCGCCCCCTCCCTTCTATTTAAAGGAGGGAGGCGCGCCATGGGAGGGACTCCCCTCCTTGGCCGGCGGGTTGGGAAGGGGGGAGGAGTCCTCCTCCCCCACGAATCCGTGACTCGCCCCACAAGGTTTCCTTTGACCCTTTCTTGGTTTTCAAGTAAACACCAAGAACTCTTCTAGAACCTTCCAGAACATTCCGGAACCTTCTAGAATCTCCATACTAACACTCTGGAACATTTCCTAACTTAGAAAATGATCCCCAATATATGAATCTTATTCTCCGGACCATTCCGGATCTCCTCGTGATGTCCCGGATCCAATCCGAGACTCCGAACAACATTCGGTCTCCAACGCATATTCCATATCTACTTAAAACAACTTCGAACCTTAAGTGTGTCACCCTACGGTTCGTGAACATGTAGACATGATGGAGACACCTCTCCGATCAATAACCATCAGCAGGATCTGGAGATCCATAACGGCTCCCACATACTCAACGATGACTTCGTGATCGATAGAACCATTAACATACGAAACCAATTCCCTTTGTCACGCGATATTCTACCTATCCGAGGTTTGATCGTCAGTATCTCCATACCTAGTTCTACCTCGTTACTGATAAGTACTCTTTACTCGTTCCATGTTATGTCATCCCTTGTGACCTAGTCACATGCTTGCAAGCTAACTAGATGACATTCCACCGAGAGGGCCTAGAGCATATCTATCTGTCATATGGATGGACAAATCCCAATCTTGGTCCATGCGCTTCAACACATACTTTCAGAATACCCAATGACACCTTTATAACCACCCAGTTACGAAGCGGTGTTTGATGTCATCAAAGTACCCATCCGGTGATGGTGATTAACATAACCTCATGGTCGAAGGATTAGGTTACTATGCATTTGAAAGCTTACAGCAATACGAACTTAATGACATGATCTTATGTTACGCTTACTATGGGTGTGTGTCCATCACATCATTCTCCTAATGATATAACCTTGTTATTAATGACATCCAGTGTCCATGATCAGGAAACCATGATCATCATTTAATCAACAAGCTAGTTCCACAAGAGGCTTACTAGGGACTCTTTTATGTTTACAAAACACACATGTATCAGTGTTTCCTTATAATACAATTATAGCATGGGATGTAAACATTCATCATAAACACAAAGATATAATAATAACCACTTTTATTATTGCCTCTTGGGCATATCTGCAACAGTCTCCCACTTGCACTAGAGGCAATAATCTAGATTACATGGTAATATACCTAACACCCATGGCGTTCTGGTGTTGGTCATGCTTTGATCTAAGGAGAGGTTTAGTCAACGGATCTGCCACATTCAGATCAGTGTGTACTTTGCAAATCTTTATGTCACCATCTCGGACATACTCGCGAATAGCATGGAAACGTAGCTTGATGTGCTTCAGCTTGCTATGTGACCTTGGCTCCTGTGCATTAGCTATGGCACCTGTGTTGTCACAGTAGTTGGCCATCGGGTCCAACGCACTAGGAACCACGCCAATTTTAGTAATGAACTCCTTCATCCATATGGCTTCTTGTGCAGTCTCCGAAGCAGCTATGTATTCCGATTCAGTTGAAGATTTCGCCACAACGCTTTGCTTGGCACTCCTCCAGCTCACTGCAGCACCATTTAAAATAAATACGTATCTAGACTGTGACTTCGAGTCATCTGGATCGGTATTCCAACTAGCATCAGTGTAACCGTTTACAACAAGTTGTTCATCACCTCCATAAGAAAGAACCATATCCTTAGTCCTATTCAGGTACTTTAGGATATTCTTGACTGCTGTCCAGTGTTCCATTCCAGGATCACTTTGATATCTGCTAGTCAAACTAACAGCATGTGCTATATCCGGTCTTGTACACAACATGGCATACATGATAGAACCTATGGCCGAGGCATAGGAATATTATTCATCTTTTCTCTATCTTCTGCCGTAGCCGGACTTTGAGTCTTACTCAAGGTCTTACCTGACAACATGGGCACGAACCCTTTCTTGCTCTCTTCCATTCTGAACTTCTTTAGAACTTTGTCTAAGTATGTACTTTGTGAAAGCGCTATTAGGCGTCTTGATCTATCTCTATAAATCTCGATGCCTAGAATATATGCCGCTTCGCCAAGATCCTTCATTGAAAAACTATTATTCAAATAGGTTTTGACGCTATTAAGAAGTTCTATATCATTCCCAATCAACAATATGTCATCTACATATGTACTAGGAATGCTACAGAGCTCCCACTCACTTTATTGTAAATACAAGCTTCTCCATAAGTTTGTATAAATCCAAAGTTTTTTATTACTTTATCAAAACGTTGATTCCAACTCCGGGATGCTTGCTTCAGTCCATAAATGGAGCGCTGAAGTTTGTATACCTTGTCAGCATCACTAGGATCGACAAAACCCTTGGGTTGTACCATATACAACTCTTCCTCAATGTCACCATTAAGGAACGCCGTTTTGACATCCATCTGCCAAATTTTATAATCGAAATATGCAGCGATTGCTAACAAAATCCTCACAGACTTTAGCTTCGCTACTGGTGAGAAAGTCTCATCGTAGTCAACTCCTTGAATTTGTCGGAACCCTTTCGCGACAAGTCGAGCTTTATAGACGGTAACATTACCATCAACATTTGTTTTTCTTTTGAAAATCCATTTGTTCTCGGCAGCCTTACGGCCATCCAGTAAGTCCACCAAAGTCCATACTTGGTTTTCGTACATGGATCCCATCTCGGATTTTATGGCTTCCAGCCATTTGTCGGAATCTGGGCTTACCATAGCTTCTTCATACGTCGCAGGGTCATCAGTGTTGTCCACCAACATGACGTTCAAGGCAGAGTCATACCAATCAGGAGTGGTACGAACCCTCGTTGACCTGCGAGGTTCAGCAGTAACTTCGTTCGAAGTTTCATGATCACCATCATGAGCTTCCTCTCCAATTGGTGCAGGTGGCACAAAAACATCTTCCGGTGTTGCGCTACTCTCAACTCCGAGAGAAGGTTCAATAACCTCGTCGAGTTCTACTTTCCTTCCAGTCACTTCTTTCGAGAGAAACTCCTTCTCAAGAAAGGATCCATTCTTGGCAACGAAAACTTTGCCTTCGGATCTATGATAGAAGGTATACCCAATTGTTTCTTTCGGGTATCCTATGAAGACGCATTTCTCCGCTTTGGGTTCAAGCTTATCAAGCTGTAACTTCTTTACATACGCTTCGCAACCCCAAACTTTAAGGAACGACAACTTAGGTTTCTTACCAAACCACAATTCGTACGGTGTCGTTTCAACGGATTTAGATGGTGCCCTATTTAAAGTGAATGCGGCTGTCTCTAATGCATAGCCCCAAAATGATAGCGGTAAATCTGTAAGAGACATCATACACCGAACCATATCTAAGAGAGTTCGATTACGACGTTCGGACACACCATTATGCTGTGGTGTTCCCGGCGGTGTCAACTGCGAAAGTATTCCACATTTCTTTAAATGCATGCCAAACTCATAACTCAGATATTCACCTCCGCGGTCAGAACGCAGAAACTTAATCTTCTTGTTACGATGATTTTCCACTTCACTTTGAAATTCCTTAAACTTCTCGAAAGTTTCGGACTTATGTTTCATAAAGTAGACATACCCATATCTACTTAAGTCATCCGTGAAAGTGAGAACATAACGATATCCACCACGCGATGCTACACTCATTGGACCGCACACATCAGTATGTATTATTTCCAATAAGTCTGTAGCTTGCTCCATTATTCCAGAGAATGGAGTCTTAGTCATTTTTCCCATTAGACATGCTTCGCATCTTTCAAGTGATTCAAGAAGTCCATCAGAATGGAGTTTCTTCATACGCTTCACTCCAATGTGACCAAGACGATAGTGCCACATGTATGTAGAATTCTAATTCAATTTTATTCGTTTAGCATCTATGTTGTGAACATGTGTATCACTACTATCGAGATTCAATAAGAATAAACCATTTACCTCAGGTGCATTACCATAAAAGATATTACTCATATAAATCGAACAACCTTTATTCTCATACTTAAAAGAGTAACCGTCTCGCAATAAACAAGATCCAGATATAATGTTCATGCTTAACGCAGGCACCAAATAACAATTATTCAAATTTAAAACTAATCCCGAAGGTAGATGTAGAGGGAGCGTGCCGACACCGATCACATCAACCTTGGAGCCATTTCCAACGCGCATCGTCACCTCGTCTCTTGCCAGTCTTCGTTTATTCCGCAGCTCCTGTTTCGAGTTACATATATGAGCAACCGAACCAGTATCAAATACCCAGGCACTACTACGACTACTAGTAAGATACACATCAATAACATGCATATCAAATATACCTTTCTTCTTGATGTTGCCGTTCTTCAGATCTGCCAGGTACTTGGGGCAGTTACGCTTCCAGTGAACAGCACCCTTGCAGTAGAAGCACTCAGTTTCAGGCTTAGCACCAGCCTTGGGCTTCTTAGCAGGTGCGGCAGCTTTCTTGCCGTCCTTCTTGAAGTTGCCTTTTTTCTTAGGCTTGCCCTGTTTCTTGAAATTGGTGGTCTTATTGACCATCAACACTTGGTGCTCCTTCTTGATCTCCACTTCAGCAGTTTTTAACATGGACGATAGTTCAGGCAACGTCTTGTTCATGCAGTGCATATTGTAGTTCATCACAAAGTTCTTATAACTCGGTGGCAGTGATTGGAGGACATGGTGAATCCCTAACTTATTAGGAATCGTTATCCCCAACTCTTGGAGCTTGTTTGCGTGCCCAGACATGGTGAGCACGTGCTCGCTAACGGAGCTTCCCTCTTCCATCTTGCAGGTAAAGAACTTCTCGGAGGCCTCATAGCTCTCCACGGCCGCGTGAGTCTCAAAAATGAGCTTGAGCTCCTTAATGATCTCGAACGGGTCGTGGTGCTCAAAACACTTCTGGAGCTCCGTTTCTAAACCGTACAGGATGGCACATTGAACTGTGGAGTAATGATTTTTCCGAGTGGCGTAAACATTCTTTACGTCATCGGTGGCATCATCTGCAGGTGGGTCACCTAGCGGTGCTTCAAGCACATAGGTCATCTGACCAGCCCTGAGGACAATCTTCAGACCACGGAGCCAGTCCGTGAAGTTGCTTCCATTGTTCTTAAGTTTTTCTTTCTCTAGGAACGCATTGAAATTGATGGAGAGATTCGCCATAATCTACAACAAATTTGCAAATAGTTTGGACTAAGTTTATGATAAATTGAGTTCTACTTTAATTCTTAAATTAACTAGGTGAACTCCCACTCAAAACAACATCCCTCACATTGTCTTAGTGATTACACGAACCAAGTCTACTACACCAAGTCCGATCTTCACGAGAGAAGATGTAGTTTCATCGACGAATAATCTTCATGTTCATCATATCACTTATATGATTCATGCTCTACCTTTCGGTATTCCGTGTTCCGAGACCATGTCTGTACATGCTAGGCTCGTCAAGATTAACCTTAGTTTCCGCATGTGCAAATCTGGCTTGTACCCGTTGTATGCACACGTAGAATCTATCACATCCGATCATCACGAGATGCTTCGAGACGACGAGTCTTAGAAACGGTGCCAACTAAGGACGAACACTTCATTACTTGATATTTAGTGAGAGGGATCATCTTATAATGCTACCGTCGTGATCTAAGCAATACAAGATGCATAAAGGATTAACATCACAGGCAATTCATAATTAGTGTGATATGATATGGCCCTTTCTTCTTATGCCTTTGATCTCCATCTCCAAAGCACGGACATGATCTCCATCATCACCAGCATTGCGTCAAGGTCAGTGGCACCACTTCATGGTTGTCCATCATCACCAGCAACTATTACAACTACTTGGAATAAAGCTATTACAAGATGAATAGACACGCAGGTCTTAACAGAATTAAAGACAACCATTAGGCTCCTGCCGGTTGCCATATTACAACAAGGATCATTGCATACATCAAATATAATCACAATCACATGATGGCCATATCACATCACAAAACCCCTACAAAAACAAGTTAGACGCCTCTAATTTTCTTTGCAAGTTTTACGTGGTTTGGGGCTTTCGAATAAGAACGGATCTTACCTACGAAACTGAACCACAATGTTGATACAAGTGCTATCAAGTGCAAAGTGTAGATTGGATCTATACTATGATGGGAGAGACAGACACCCGCAAAGCCACTTGTGCAAAGCAAGTTACACGTCAAGCGTGGAGCAAGTCTCATGTGCGATGACATGTAAGGTTAGCCCGAGCCGCTTCATCCCACCATACCGCAAGATGCAAAGTACACAAAGCAAAAGACGGCATGAGCACCAACACCCACAACATCATTGTGTTCTACTCGTGCAACAGATTTACGCATAGATAAGGCTCTGATACCACTGATGGGTTCGTAGCATGGAAAACAAAAAAATTCTACCGCAAGAACGAACAAAAACCTAGATCTAATCTAGATAAAAGCCAAGATCTAATCTATTAGACATGAGCAACGAGATAGATCTGTACTAACCCTCGTAGAACCGAAAGCGTTACGAGATTAGATCTCGGGGTTGATGTAGTCGATCACTTGCCGATCTCAAGATCGTGTGGACGATCCTTCCGGCGCCGCGTTCCGGCAGCGCTTCCGCAGTCGGTCACACGTGCGGAGTCGAAGCAGACCTTCCTCTCCCTGTTCCAGCGAGCAGCGGAGGTAGTAGATCTTCTCCACGGAATCCCAGCAGCACGACGGTGTGGTGGTGGTGGTGGAGGAGAGAATTCTGCAGGGCTTCGCCTAAGACGGAGCAGAGCGAAGGAAGAGGAGAGAGGCGGCGGCTAGAGCTTGTTATGAGAGAGTGCTAGGAGGGGGCACCCCCTCCCTTCTATTTAAAGGAGGGAGGCGCGCCATGGGAGGGGGAGTCCTAGTAAGACTCCCCTCCTTGGCCGGCGGGTTGGGAAGGGGGGGGAGGAGTCCTCCTCCCCCACGAATCCGTGTCTCGCCCCACAAGGTTTCCTTTGACCCTTTCTTGGTTTTCAAGTAAACACCAAGAACTCTTCTAGAACCTTCTAGAACATTCCGGAACCTTCTAGAATCTCCATACTAACACTCTGGAACATTTCCTAACTTAGAAAATGATCCCCAATGTATGAATCTTATTCTTCGGACCATTCCGGATCTCCTCGTGATGTTCCGGATCCAATCCGAGACTCCGAACAACATTCGGTCTCCAACGCATATTCCATATCTACTTAAAACAACTTCGAACCTTAAGTGTGTCACCCTACGGTTCGTGAATATGCAGACATGATGAAGACATCTCTCCGATCAATAACCATCAGCGGGATCTGGAGATCCATAACGGCTCCCACATACTCAACGATGACTTCGTGATCGATAGAACCATTTAACATACGAAACCAATTCCCTTTGTCACGCGATATTCTACTTATCCGAGGTTTGATCGTCGGTATCTCCATACCTAGTTCTACCTCGTTACTGATAAGTACTCTTTACTCGTTCCATGTTATGTCATCCCTTGTGACCTAGTCACATGCTTGCAAGCTAACTAGATGACATTCCACCGAGAGGGCCCAAAGCATATCTATCTGTCATATGGATGGACAAATCCCAATCTTGGTCCATGCGCTTCAACACATACTTTCAGAATACCCAATGACACCTTTATGACCACCCAGTTACGAAGCGGTGTTTGATGTCATCAAAGTACCATCTGGTGACGGTGATTAACATAACCTCATGGTCGAAGGATTAGGTTACTATGCATTTGAAAGCTTACAGCAATACGAACTTAATGACATGACCTTATGCTACGCTTACTATGGGTGTGTGTCCATCACATCATTCTCCTAATGATATAACCTTGTTATTAATAACATCCAATGTCCATGATCAGGAAACCATGATCATCATTTAATCAACAAGCTAGTTCCACAAGAGGCTTACTAGGGACTCTTTTATGTTTACAAAACACACATGTATCAGTGTTTCCTTATAATACAATTATAGCATGGGATGTAAACATTCATCATAAACACAAAGATATAATAATAACCACTTTTATTATTGCCTCTTGGGCATATCTCCAACAGTAGCACCGTCGTCGCTGACCTCTCCTCGGCCAGATGAGGCCACCGCCGGAACCTCCGAGCCTTCCTCTTCCTTTTACCCCGTCTAGTTCGAGCCGACGCGCTCGCAATCAAGTGAATCGTGGCCTCTGCCTCAACCCTGGCCGCCGCAGATCGATGATGCTTTCGAGCCGTTCGACTTCGAGAATCCTCGCCATCCCTTCCTTCGTGCTCAGGGTGAGCTGCTGGTCCACCTGGACCCTTCCCCTTACTCCCTCCCTCTCTGGTTTGCCCTGGAGCCGAACTCTGGCGTGCGCCACCGCCGGTCGCTGTTGCATAGCTTGCTCCGGTGACTATCTCGAGGTGGCATCGCCGCTAATAAGCCCGCTTTAGTGCGCTCGTTCGAACGAGCTATTCCGTGCATCCTCTCTCGCTCTCCACACCGTCTGCCGCCTTTTCCAGCGAGGTGACGTGGCTCCGACGTGGCGCTTGCATGTCGCCTGCGTGGCACCTACGTCAGCGCCGATCAAGGGCTGCAATGTGGCTGCTAACATGTTCGTGGTCCCACTGGCGAGCCATAGTGGCTAGACACATCCCTAGTGAAAAATTGCCCCTCTACGTGGTGACGTCATCCTGGAGTCATGCTGATGTAGTAAATTTGTTTTAAATATTTCAGAAATTATAGAAAATGAATAAATACTAGAAATTCATAACTAATTCATTTTAAGTCAGAAAAATAATATATCAAAATATTCAGAAAAAATAAGATCTATCTCTTAGCATCAAAAGCATGCATTGCTAAGAAACTTTTATTAGAAAAACAAATCAACCCCTCAGAGGTGTTCCGGGGTTTCCCCTATTTTAGGGTTTACACCCCTCGGACACTGTTTAAGTGATCAATCATGCCTTAGGGTTACATTTCAATCCTATTTAACTTGTCATATCATCATCATTGCTTGAGAATTGCATCGACGCCATGTGTTTATTGTTTCCCCTTTCTTTCTGGTGTTTGGTTTTTCCTGGTAGAATTCGATACCGACTTCGAGATCGAAGACCGAGATCAACATTGTCGAAGATCGACGAAAAATACTTGACCAACTATAACCAAGTCAAGTACCAGATATCCGAAGCTCTGCTTATTGGTTATCAACGGGCAAAGGCAAGCATAGCCCCACCATTATACAATCCTATGGTTTCGAAAGCATTTCAGTTCTTGTCATAATACATACGATTCTACTGTAGTCTTTTATCGGTAGATAGACTCGCCTATCTATTGTACTACTCCCTATGAGCTTATATTACCTGATCCACTGCTCCTAGCATAACTAAGTTTGGCTTGTGTGCGCTGCTAGAGTTTATATTTGTGTCTTGCTTAGTCATGCTTAGCTGTTAGTGATGGTTCATCTAGATGATGTATCATATGTAAAGATTCTAGTATGACAGGAGAATAAAGTATACTGATAAGGTGAGACCAGTGGTAAAGGTTAAACATGCTAAGGTTTGTACGGGAGACCATTTGTTAAGTTTACTATACTTAATAGCATAATTTGCCTTCCGTTGTTTGATGTTTATGGTTAGTGAACTATGCTTATAATATTTTGGTTCTCTGGTCAGTTATGAGCTTTTTGTATTAGTTTTTGTGTTGTAGGGTTACTATTGTGTTACCGATTCTTCACTGGATGTACTTGAGCTCTAGGTGAAGCTTATGTTAGGCTAAGATCTAGAATTTGTTTAACCCTGGCCCCGGTGGTGTCACACTCCCTTCCCTTCAAATTTTGACACACAAAAACTCGATAACGAATCGTTTTGAAGACCATATGAACCCACCTGAAGCATGTATGGTTCTCTTAGACGTATAATAACCGTACATGTATACTTATATGCTTGCGGGAGGCGGGTATCGGGAGGTATATAGAGGAAGTAACAAAAATTTAAAATGTGACATGCAAAGACGTTTACCGCGATAAGGGGATATAGGACCAACCGGAGGAAATGTGGAGTATTCTGGATTTCCACGGGTCAAAAGAAAACTACACAAACTTAATTTTGAGGGGACACCGAAGCACACCTTGTTGAGTACTAGACTACTAGTACGTGCTGAAGCTGTAGTTGAAGTCATGGGGTGAATCGGCAGCGACAGTGCCCGAGAAAGGTAAGCAAAGCTCGTGTGGTCTGTTGCAACAAGGGCTTCACCGACGGTTTCACGGTGAAAATTGACGTCACTTGCTCGTCGAGAAGTCATGACGCTGACCACCACACTCGACAAACAATGATCTCCTCGGTGGTGTGGTGTGCAGTAGTCCTTGTGAGAAGCCAGATCGCTGGGTGGTGCCCTGTTCCGTGATCATTTTGTAACGTTGTTTTCGTCATGTACTCCACTCCACTAATTGACCGACATTGCTTTCTGCTCAAATCCATATTTTATTATTTCCTCCGATCCAAATTAGTTGACTTGATTTTTAGATTCAGATATATCTAACACTATAAGTCTAGATATATTCGAATCTATAAATCCGAGTCAACTAATTTGGGTCGGAGAGAACCTGAAGTATGCACTTGTACATGAGTGCGTCGTTTTGGTGCTCGTCCACCATAGTGGACTTTATTTATTTATTATAAAAAATTCAAATTTAAAGATTTAAAAAAAATCTAAAAAAACCCGAATGTAGATAATGATTTATAATACACGTGTGATAAACATCTTGTGAAAAAACTAGGCATTCTGATCTCTGTAAAAAAGACAAAAATGTAGATCTGAATGTGAAGAGTGGAATTCTGAATGGGCCTCCAATTTTTTCAAAATTTGTCATATTTGTCTTTTTTGCTGTGCCCGCAATACATAATATTTTCTGTTGAAAATTTGCACACTTGTATTTTGTATTGTGGACTACCTGAACATATATTTTTCGAAAATATTTAATACTTTTTAAATTTTTTGAAAAGTCCACCAAGGTGGACGGCTTCCAAACCCATTTTTCGCTTGTATGCGATGATTTTGTTCGTCGATAAACCTCGCAATTGACCGGCTTGGGCTAATTGTCCCATGTTAGGCTGCTGTTGACTAGTGAGGCTACACGAAGTTTAGTTCCACCTCGCCTACGGAAGGAGGCCACAACCACCTTATAAGGGAGAGATTCCTTCCTCCTTTCAGTCCGGACTTTTGAGATGGAGTGGGCTGTCTTCTTATAGTTGGGCCGTGAGCGAATGAACGTCCAGAACGTAGGCTGAGTGCTGGGCTGGGCCAAGTGGACGCTAACATCTGATATCAGAGCTAGCGATCGCCATGCCTTCCTGAGGGGCTTCTCAGGGGGATGGGATGTTAGGCTGCTGTTGACCGGTGAAGCTACACGAAGTTTAGTCCCATCTTGCCTACGGAAGAAGACCACACCCACCTTATAAGGGAGAGATTCATTCCTCCTTTCAGTCCGGGCTTTTGGGATGGAGTGGACTCTCTTCTTATAGTTGGGCCGTGAACGCATAAATATTCAAAACGTAGGCTGAGTGCTGGGCTAGGTCAAGTGGACGCTAACATCCCACCGGCCAAAACTCTAGTTACCGTGGCTTGGCGTTGGCGGCGGATCAGTGACTCCTGTCCGTCCGTGCAGCCGGGGGCGTCAGTGTTTGTGTTTGGACGTGCCGACTGGCCTGATGCTGCTTGCTGCACCACATGGCTACATGGATGGCCGCCGTTCACGACTACTGAATACTGATCGATGGCGTTCATTTACTAGCGGCGGGCGCGCATATGCAACGCTCTTCTGTTCGAGACGTCCTATCTTTGCTGACCAATAGGATGTTTTCATGCTCAACGGATCTGAGAGCGTATCATGTGTGACTGTGTGAGAGCGTCCAAAAAAAAGTCCCCTTGTACAAGATATTTTCGGTTCATGACCACCCCATTTCACATCCGGCTATGAAAAATGGAACTTTGGAGGGCTATTTGAACAGTAGCCGGCTCAAAATTTAAGATGTTTTAGTTTTTTTGAAACAAAGATACATTTTCATAAAAGGTAAAATATTCGTTTTAAAAAAGGTAAACCATCTTATATTTTGAAACAGAGAGCGCTAAGTAAAAGATAGCGTTATTTGGATATGACTAGGGTATCAAACGGCACCCGCATAACAACCCGCGAAGCAAAATATAGAAAAAAAAGATCTAGAAAGTTAGTAAAATTAAAAAAAAAACTAGTGAAAAAGTAGTGTCGCAATCCGCCTCCGCTTGACGCCTTAAATATGACCGCCGACCAACCGGCCCGCCGGGTGTGGTGCACCAGCAACATCCCACATGGATGGCCGGCCGTAACGACAGACTTCGTTTGGAGTAGTACGTGCCATTTTGATTTCCCTTTCGTACGACCTCGTATCTTGTTCATAAATCTTAATCGTCCGCTGGATTGGATCGTACTATATATAGGGCTCACGTGAAGTCACGCAAGACAAACCACTAGGTGACGGACGAGGACGGACGTACATGCAGAGATATTCACCAGAGTTAAATTCATGGTTAGTCATTGAATTTGCTTAGCTAAGTCAATATGATCATTGTATAATAAGAATACAAATTTACGATCACTGAAGACGCGTCAGAGCGTCACACACGATCACCGCACACATCGTAGAGATGTATTTGATGACGTGGCACTGTGTGGAACTGACTGTCAGCCTCTTTTTTTTAATTGGACTGTCAGCCTCTAATTACGTTTCATTTGACAAAAAACCCCTTCGATTCTAATTTCCTATCCAAGGCAAGATGGGACCCAACGTCAGCATCACCCACAAGTCTCCTCCTCTCTCTCTTCATCCCCACGGCCGACCGCCACTCCTCCTTGCGCGCGGCCGCCCTCCCTCTCGCACGCGGCCGCCCTCCTCCTCGCTGGGCTGTCCTCCTTCTCGCTCGTGGCTGCCCTCCTCCTCTCCACTCAGCCGAACTCCGCCCAACTAGCACGCCACTACCTTCCCAGTTCCCCCTGCTTGATGCAGGCGAATGGGTCGGCGTCTGCCAGGAGCTCCAGGAGACATTCTTGGGCGACCGTGAGCGACGAGGAGGGTTGAAGCGTGGTGCAGAATCAGCCGCTCAACACCATGCCTGAAAGGCGCAAGCGCATGCTCGCGTCCCTCGTCGTGTACGCGAGAGGCGCACGCGCAGGTTGGGGATCAACGCGACGGTGACCACCTCCTCGAGATGCGCCATGGTAGAGGCCTCTCCTTGCCCTCCAGATTCTTCTGCCACGCCACGCGCCCCCCGACCTCGCCGAGCGCGAACTCCACACGACAGAGACAAGGCATGCTCAATCTCGGGCAACACCCCGGTACCCCTTCTGATCGTCCGGCTCAGAATTGGCTGGAAGCTCGTCATCGCCATGGCTGGAAGCTCCTCGTTGCCAAATCGGTGTGGCGAGAGCATGAGATGTGCGGGGAGTGTTCTTCTGTTGCTGTTGTTTCTGCTCTCACTGTCTGCCGAAGCAAACAAGGTTAGTGGAATTTCTATACACAATCTTCTGCTCATGCTCTGTTGCAAGTGTTCGGGAACACACTGTAACAATGCTACTAGGGAACTACTAATAGCAGCGAAGTAGTACTCTTATTTGACTTCTGATCCTCATCAAAATGCAGGAGCGCCTGAGCGACAATGCGTGGGAGGGGCGGGGAATCTTGTCCGGTGTGCTTCGGCGGCGGCGCCGGACAGTAGGTCGGGCTTGAGGACATGTGGGTGGGAATCCAGCAGAGATACAGGGAGGAGGGGGAGCTCGCACCGGCATGGGGATTTGGGGGAGCGCGCGCCAACATGGGAGATGGGGGAGCACGCCGGCATGCTCCATCGCCGGCAGCGGCGCCGGATTTTTTTCAGACATGTCGCGGTATGGATGACAAGGAACAGAGAGGAGATGTCGTTTTGCAAAAAAGCCCTCATATATGTGGTTATTCTTTACCTGTATATTAAGTTATCTGATAGTCGGTCCCACTTAGCGCCATGTCATCAAATACATCTCTAAGATGCGTGCGGTGACCGTGTGTGACGCTCCGATGCGTCTTCAGTGACCGTACATCTGTATTCTCATTGTACAATGATCATATTGAGTTTGCTAAGCAAGTTCAATGACTAATCGTGGATTTAACTCTATTCACCAGTAGTGCTGCTTGGTCCATGCTAGGAACTTATCAATTCTTATTACTTATATACTGCGGATATTCACTTCTTGTATATAGTTGGCCATATATACCATGTACGTACGTATTAGTCAAAGGTTTTCGTAACATACAGCTCATATTTTGTTTGTCAAAGTATTAGCTAGTCAAAGGTTTCTTCGTACCACAGAGTGCCCCTTGTCTTTAAAGATGGAGAAGTGAATCTACACACTAAAAGATGTCTAGATACATTTGCTTCACAAAAATAAAATATCTTATATTTCCAAACGGAGGGAGTAGGTATTTGTACCAATATACATGTTTTGATCCTATTTGTAACAACTAAAACACACACGAGTTTTCGGGGTTTTAACTCATAGTCCATAGTGTAGGGGTTAGTTGTCACAACAATATCAAAAAACTAAATGGTTTGTCATTATAAGGCAAAGAGGGTGTTTAGTTCCTAGCCATAGTTTGCCAACAAAGTTTGGCAGTTTGGTATATGTTTGGTTCTTGGCAAACCTAAGAATTACCACCCATATGGTCCACTTGTCATAGAGTGTGCAATTTTTGCCAACATTTTCCATAGGTCATGGCGTCCAATTTATTAGCCACACTTTTGTAACTGCCACAATTGCGAAACTTAGGCTTGCCAATTTATGGTTAGGAACCAAGCTAGTCCTGACACATGGGGCCACAAGTCAATGACTTACATTATTGGTCTTGGCAAGCCGATCCGAACCAACCTAGGCTCACTCTCATCTCTCCAGAATTATATAATTCGTGAAAAACATAGTCCTCAAAAAAAGATTTTTTTAGTAAATCCAACTAGGTACTCTGATTATTTGGGGAAAATCTAGCACCTTTCCAAGCCATATAAATGATTAGGGAGATTAGGAAAATTTTAGCAAAACTTGGAGGAAATATATATAAAATTTAAATGTTTGTCTTTTTTAAGAAAACGTAGTTCCTTCGATACATAATAAGTTTCGCTGATTTAGTACAAAGTTGTACATAATAAGTGTCGCTGATTTAGCCGGGAGTACTAATTATTTTCCCTCACTATTCTTAAAAAAATCTGGTCTTCTGGTGTGGTAGTTTGTACTGGTACTAAAAACTCATCAATAATACCCTGCACAGCTAAATTTTTTTTTTTGTGAAATTTTACAAATTTATTAATAATCATCAACGTTAATACCAAGAAAATTGAAAGTAATAAAAATCACAACGTTAGCTAGTTGACTTGTATCGGTCAACCGGTGGCGAAAAGCCTGGCCGGCTCCACTGCTTTCATCGACTAACGAAACCGACACTAGTTGACCTTATTTAACTTCTTTCCATGTTACTTGAAAGGTCCATTATTGTACGTACTTAATTATTTGAGTGCAGTGTGTGGGCCTGTGGGGCACGCATT
Organism: Avena sativa; assembly: GCA_916181665.1. Classification (NCBI taxonomy): domain Eukaryota; kingdom Viridiplantae; phylum Streptophyta; class Magnoliopsida; order Poales; family Poaceae; genus Avena; species Avena sativa. The sequence goes on along the minus strand of OV702295.1, from coordinate 446,434,623 downwards.
TCAGTTTCAGCTCCCACGCATTTCAGTTTCAGCGCCGAATCAAGCTGACAATGAGACTCGCGTGCGTACGTCGCGTACAGTATCTGCTTGCATCCACGAGAAGATGTCAAAGCTCATACTCCCTCCGTTTTAAAATATAAGATGTTTTAGCTTTATGAAAGGAGTGTATCTAGACATCTTTTAGTGTCGACACTAAAAGATGTTTAGATACACTTCTTTCATAAAGCTAAAACATCTTATTTTGAGATACACTCCTTTCATAAAACTAAAACATTTTATATTTTGAAACGGAGGAACTACTATATAATTAAGCAACTTGCTTAAGAATGAGTAACGCCCCACACACACACAAAAAAAAGAGTAACTGTACTTGAGGAACTATACTTAACCGGCCTTCACGTGGCGGTTTGTTTTTACCTTAAGCTTCCACTTTTCTTGAAAAATAAAATATGGTTAGGTCCTCGCCGTCTACGACCGGATTCGACGGGTCCCCGCCTCCTCTGCTACCGTCGTGGCTAAGAGAGGGGGTGGGGATTTCGGACCTGTGTTCGGCGCGATTGAAGGATCCTAAAGTTAGTGTTTTGTCAATCGACACAGACGTTACGTTGGTTATGGCGGCATTATGTGGGACAAGCATAAGATATATCCGCCTCCTCTTCCACCTCGTCGGCGGCGATCCTGCTGCTGGCGTTGAGGAGGGCGGGGATTCATCTGGTCGCCGCTTTCATAGAGTGGTAGATCTCGTCCAGTCTACTTGTATTTTAGTTTGGTGTTACAGATTTCGGATCAATTCAAAGGTACAATGGCGACAACTTCAACTCTGAGCGCTGGTCCTTAGGGGCACGTGCATGATGATTTACCGACTGTCGTCAACAACGTCAGGCCAGCTCCGGTAAGGGCGTGTCGACAGCTCGCTCTAGGGGCGGTAGTGGTCATTACGTGGTCCAAAGACCTAGATGTAATTTTTATTATGTTTATGTGTTTTATACTTATTATGACTCATGCAATAAATCCGGATCTTTTCGTGCAATTTTCTTTTTTTGTATTCCATCCGTTTTATAATATAAGATGTTTTAGTTTTGTAAAATTAAAGGACTGTATCTAAATCTCTATTGATGCATAGGTTCGGAATTACAAAGTGTTCACGTGAACTCTGCACTATGAACAATATACAAGTAAACACTCACGGTCTTCAGTGTAATCAAATCGTTAAGTAACCCTTTCCCTCTGTCGGCGTGCATCATGATTAGGTAACAGTGTCATAAACTCAGAACACGGAAGTGGTAAGGCGATAATTCAGCTGATTGATACCGGGACACAGAAAAGCCGTTAGTGGCCCGCGGTGTTGGTGCGCGCGCCTAAAAATCTACTACTCGCTGTTGAAGTGTATATTGTATTCATCACTGTTGAAGTGTACTAGTAGCTCGGTCGGGACTGAGGAGTACATGATTCATGTATCTAGATCCGATGATCAAACTAGTTTGAACGTTGAGTAGGACCGATAGATTATTCGAACAGATTTGTTAGCTAGCTAGCTAGCTAGCGATTTCACTAACTCTCGAGAGAAACTGATCTAGGGTGTCAAGTGCGATCCTCACAAAGTTCCATTTTCAGTTCATGTGCCAAAATCTAGTTCAATTTTTTCTCAGATTTTGAACTAGGTTTTGTCAAATGAACTAGAAGTGGTCCTTTGGCAAGATCCACTTGACACCTTAAACTGATCTCATCATTGGACTATTGTGATGTGTATGAGTTGCCCACCATGTCGTTCGTCGGTTTCTTCTCTGGCGATCGAGAGGTCTCGGGCGAGGGCATGGTGCATTTAAGTTTCTTGTCAGTACCAACCTGCTCAACAATCCAGCATTCGCTGTGCGCAAAGAGCATAGTAGATGGCCATCACTGGCGCCAAATTCCACTGTTCGCCGTCGCAGATGTCGGCAGCACATTCAATTTCTAGCATCATTCCGGCCCAACGAATGTCACGAGGGAGTAGCAGCATACCGCCGAACCCGACGACCTCAACCGTCACGAGGTGACCACGCACGGTATGTAGGTACTACTCCCTCCGTTTTAAAATATAAGATGTTTTAGCTTTGTAAAAGGAGTGTATCTAACAATTTTAGTGTCTAGTTTCACTTCAAACATAGATAAACCTAGACACTAAAAGAGATCTACATACATTTTACTCACAAAGCTAAAACGTCTTATATTTTGAAACAGAGGGAATACGTTATTGTACGAATGCAATGACCCAGCGCTATCGTTCCGGGGCCGGGCGGCGCGCATCGATCGGCGCATGCCGAGTAAGACTACCACAACCGAGGCTGAATTTGTGAGTCGCTACCACCTCTCCTAATTTTATCAAAAACCTACCACTTCCGGGACTGAATCGAACTAATATTTCTTTAACACAGTTCTGATTACAAATTTAACCGGTAGGGCCCATCTACAAGGTCTGAGTTGGCAAAAAGATGCTGAGGTGGACATGGGGTCCACATGTCAGCACCATTTTCTTTTAATTTTTATTTATCATGTATTCTTTTTCTCTTTTCTTATTCATCGTCCATGGGTCCCACCTGTCAGCCCTACACCTCCTTTTTCCCTCCTCTTCCTTCACTTTTGTCCGTCGTCGACCCCCGCCATTCCTCGTCTCACCTCGCCTCACTGAGCAGCCCTGGACCTCTGCCTCACCCTGGTCGTCCTTCCCGAAGGAATTGGAGCCACGCGCCCCCAATCGCCGCCTCCATCCAATTCTTCTCCGTCACTGATGCCGTGCCGACGAGGGTTCTGACGCAATCCGGCAACACATGTCCTTGTCGAAGCCTCCATCGCGCTCCTGAATAGGCCTCTCCGGTTCGTCCTTCCCGCTCTGTATCACCGCCGTGTCGTTCACCTTTATCAGCCACCGCGGTAGCTCGACGCCGAAGCTTCTCCGGTGACCAATAAATGGCAGTGCCACCGTCATTCGACTCGCCACCGTCGTGTGCGTCGAACGCGCGCACTAGCCTATCCCAACACGCTCTTCCTTGTCGCGTGCCTGCTAGACCTGGGTGCACATCTTGGAAGAAGGAGGAGGGGAAAAGGATGTGTGGGGCTGACATGTGGAGCCCACGGATGGTGAATAAGAAAATAAAAAAGAGAAAATAGAAAAGAAGAAATAAAAAATAAAATAAAAACGGCTCCAACATGTGGGGCACACGTCCACCTCACTATCTGTTTGCCAACTCAGCACTTACAGTTGGGTCCTACTGGACAAATTTGCCATCAGAGCAGGTCAAAAAAAAATTAGTGCTATTTATTGCGATGTGTCCGGGAGTTGGTAGTTTTTTGACAAAATTACCAGAAGTGGTACCGAGTCGCAAAGTCAATCCCAATTGTGAGTAATTTACTCGTCGCATGCTGTTTCTCAATCGTTTGAAAAAAAATAGTGAATACAAGAGGATGATTTGTACTTTCTCCGGTTCATATTAATACTTAAGATACATACGAATCTAGACAAAGGTGAAGTTGTAGTAGGAAAATTGGCCATTTTTTAAGCCATTTGTTTTGAGATATTTAGCAAAAATAAGGAATAATTTGGAGCAAAGAAACATATACGTTTTCAATATTTAAAAAATGCAGCAAACTAGAATATTTTTCATCACCATTCTTGAAAATTCTTAGCTAATTTTTGCCTAGCCATTAAAAGTTTTGATGCATTTTCCATTTTGTTTTCCCAATTTTGGAACAAAAGTACATTCTATTTCTTTTAGAAATGGGGATAAAGTCTCCAGCATCTGCATCAACTGATACGTATACTCTCTATTGCATTATTGAATTTATTACAAAAGTACATTCTAATAAAAATAAATTTACTCATTATTTTGCAAAATGTGAAACTTAATCTTCCCTTCCTTAGGGGTTAGCCCAAGGGGATTGGGTGAAACCCCTGCCATCACCCAACCCTTCCAACCCCCAGCAGGCCTTGTTCGTTGAATCCCAACCCGGTCGGGATTGGGGGTTAATCCCTGCGGGTCAGCTGGGATTTTGACGTTCGGGGTTTTAACCCAGCCAACTCTAAAAGCATGTTAGGTTATACCAGGTATGGATCCCATCCGTGCCTCTAACCCTCCCAATCCCGCCCATCTCGCAGGGAAACAATAATATAGTCTTAGCCCGTGGAATAATTCCTCTCCACTCTATCTCTCTGAGACCCCTTCTCTCGCAATTTTACCCCTACTTATTAAATTTAACACGTAGTATTGGATATTGGAAAAATACACTTGAATTTAGTAAAAAGTGGGAAAAGTAGAGCTTGAATTAGTCCAATACTTTAGAACAAATATATTTTTAGCAATAGGTGGGGATTATCCCTTCTGATCCCCGTAAAAACTATAGTACCAAAGAAGACCTAAGTGGGTTTGCCAAATTTGGATAATGTCAGCATAATTTGGCTCAAAATATAAACTTTAAAAAAATCAAAAAAAGTAAATGTTACGATATATCTTCGCTTAGTAAAAATAAAGTTTTCTCTCATTTAGACAATCCATTTACGAGAGAGCAAAAAAACTAGTAGAGGCATAGTCCCTTTTTTTTATTTACTTCGCATTTTAGGTTTAGTCAAAGTCAAATTTTATAAAGTATGATCAAATATTTAGAAACAACTAGCAACATCTAGATTTTTTTAGTATTATAATCTTCATAAAGTATTTTTTTCATATTATATATATTTGGTATTGTGTATGTAAATGTTTTTGTATATATATTCTTGGTCAAACTTGACAAAGTTTGATTTTAACTAAACCCAGAACATGAACCAAATAAAAGCGGAGGAAGTAACTGTTTATCTTGTTCGGCATCGCTCTAGCCTAGCTAGATAGACAAAATATTAGTCAAGATTGTTATTTTTAGTCACTTACTTGTAGTTGTAGGCTATCCATTTTATTCCTTAAAATGACTAACGGCTCAATTTTCAAGGTTTTCTCGTTACAGATTGACCCCTTAACTACAAGGTATTACTTAAAAATCCTATACTAATAGTTTATTTTGTTACAAAAAATCCTTAAGACTAGTCCCAAAGGGGTATCATAGGTAGTATCATGTATGTCATGTTGATAAAATTCTGATGTGGCATGCTAATTAATGATAAAAGAGATTGTGTTGGTATCATAGGTAGCTACGGTTCATAGCAAGTAGAATTAGAAAAACTAATCCAAATGAATCTTGTACATAATTTTACATTGAGATTCTACAAAACAATAAATATACTAAGACTATAATACTACTACATGATATTATGAATTATGGAGATGGTATCATATACTAGTATCATATACATGATACTACTATACGATACTCCATATTGTGACTAGTCTAAAACATATGAGTAGCAAGTAGTAATACTCTGCCCAATCTAGGTACTCGATTTGACTTGTATTAAATTTCTTTACCTAGCTAGTTGACTTATATCGTCAATCGGGCGATGCCTGGCCGGCTCCACTGCTTTATCATCGACCAAAGAAACCGACACTAGTTGACCTTATTTTATTTTTATTTTGCATGGTTGATGACTTTTGGAGGATGGACCACTGAAGTCAGGATTCTAATGGAAAAGACACTGTTTGGAGGCAAAATTCGCGAAGATCAGAAAATCACGAAAAATATATGGAAAATCATATTTTTCCAGAAGACGAAGGAAGCTAGAAGGGAAAGTGGAGATGGGCCACAGGGGGCCCACACCACCCCCTGGCGCGGGCCAGCCCTAGACGCGCCACCAGGTGGTGTGGCCACCCTGGCCTACCTCTGGCATAGCCCTCTGACGCATATAAACCCCTCGAAACCCTAAGACTCGGGGGGCAACCATAGAAAGATTCCGCCGCCTCTGCAAGGCAGAAAACTGCAGAGAGAGAAAGAGCTCTCCGGCAAGCAGAAATCTGTCGGGGAAATTCCTTCCCGGAGAGGGGAGATCATCGCCATCAACACCACCATCAAGCTGGACTTCATCGGGATCATCATCATCATCTCCACCAGCACCATCATCATCACTCCATACCGCTATAACAATTGGGTTGAATCTTGCATAGTTCTTAGGTGAAACTTTCTCGCTGTTGATTACTTGTAGTAGTTGATGCTATTGAGTGGAACCATTGAATTATTGTTTATGTTCAGATTGTTACTTATCATTATTCCATCTCTGATCTTGATCCATATGATGTCTTGTGAGTAGGTCGTTTAGTTCTTGAGGACATGGAAGAAGTCATGTTGTTAGTAGTGGAATTGTGTTGAGAAAGATTCAATGGTTTGATAATTAAGTTGTGGTGTTATTCTTCTAGTGGTGTCATGTGAACGTCGACTACATGATACTTCACCTTTATGGGCCTAGGGGAATGCATTGTGTATTTGACTACTAATCGCGGGGTTGCCGGAGTGAAAGAAACCTGAATCACCGCTAGGAAACCTTTGCACAAGGGAGTGTAGAATCTCAAAGTTTAAGGCTCTGGTTAGGTTTTTATCTTAATTACTTTCTTATAGTTGTGGATGCTTGCAAGGGGTATAATCACAAGTATATATTAGTCCTAGGAAGGTCAGTATATTAGCATAGGTTCACTCACACAACACTTATCCAACCAAAGAAGATTAATCAACTATATGAAGCGAAATCACTTGACAATATTTCCATGTGTCCTCGAGAACGTTTGGTCATCTTAAGTAATACAACCGACTTGTCCTTTGCTAAAGAAAGGATTGGTCCACTTGCTGCAATTATTATTATTGTCATTTATTTACTCGCACTTTATTTATCTGCATTATCAAAACCCCCTAAAAATCCGTTTGCTAAGTATTTATAGAGAATTTCTGATCCAAGACACTCGTCAACACCTTCTGCTCCTCGTTGGGTTCGACACTCTTACTTATCGAAAATACTACGATACACCCCCGATACTTGTGGGTCATCAAGACTATTTTCTAGCGTCGTTGTCGGGGATGAAGCGCTATTGGAGAGTGAAACTGGTAAAGGAAACTTCTACTGTGAGTATTGTTTATTTCTGTTAGTTACTTTATTTCAATATGGATAATCCACTTAGTTTATTATTTCGTAATGCTACTACCACTGCTAAGGTAGTAGATGAACCTCCACCTGTTAAAAATGATACTTTTAAAATATCTACAAGAATTGTTGATCGTGTTATGGATAACTACTATTTTGGAGATGGAACTGTCTATCCCGGTGATCATTTGCTCTTTATACACGAATTATGCGGGTTGTTCAAGTGTGCAGGTATTACAACCGATTAAGTCAAGAAAAAGTTATTCTCATTATCACTGAAAGGAAGAGCTGAGGAGTGGTATAAGCTTCTAAAGAATGGCCAGTCTCTTGAATGGGAGGAAATTGTACCTCTCTTTTATTCCAAAGTTTATCCTCCTAGTGAGATTCATAAAAATCGGAATCAAATATATAAAATTTGGCCTCGTGATGGAGAGAGTACAACTCAAGCTTGAGGGAGATTGAAGTCACTAATGCTCAAATGTCCTATTCATGAGCTTCCTGACAATATTATTATCAATAACTTTTATGCGAGGCTTTCTCTTCATGACAAGGATCTATTGGATGCTTCTTGTGCTGGATCGTTTACACGTATGGAAGAAGGCTAATGGGATCTTCGAGACCATACTCAAGACAATGCTAAAGCATGGGAGAATGACAAAGGAAGAAAGTCAGGTATAAATTATGATTATGAATGCATTAAATCTTTTATGAGAACTGATGACTTTCATAAGATTAGTAATGCTTATGGTCTTGATTCTCAAAGTATTGCAAATTATTTTATGGATTTTGCCTCTTATATTGAAATTCCTAAAGAGAAATGGAACAAGTATCATGCACCATATAAAGATATTGTTAATTGTGTTCCTTCTAGAAATACTAAAGTTTATACTATGGATCATACTTTGCCTGAACCTTACATCGAGAGAATACCTTTCCCGGTTAAGGTGAAGGAACATTCTATGACAGCTAGTATGGTTAACGAAATTACAAAGAAAGCTGTAGAACCTAATGAACAAATAGATGTTGAACCTGCAATAGCAAATATGAAAGACTTTGTCACTAAAAATGTAGAAGATGGGCACATTATCCTTTGTAAGGGTACTTCTAAAATTGTTTCACATCCTAATGGAACTAGGAAAGCTAGTGTCCCCGTGTTTTCTGTTAGAATAAGTGATCATAATGGTTCGTGTGATAGTTATATCGTTAAATTTATGCATGATACTGAAAGTTATTATGAGAGAGGGAATTTTTTTCTTATGGATCTCAATAATATTAAGTTCCCCGCTTTATGCTGAAAGTCTTCATGTTGCACTTGCCTTTCTATGCTAGTAGCCTCTGGTTTCAATAATTTATTTTCTTACAAAATTCCCTTGCATAGGAAGTGGGTTAGACTTAAATATGTGTATGTTTGCTTCTTGATGCTCTTTTTTTACTTCAATTCATACCCTTATGTGAGCATCATTGAAATTTATCATGCCCATCTTAATGGCTATAAAGAAAGAGCTTCTTGGGAGACAACCCAATATATTTCTACTTTCAGTTTATTTTTGTTTATTTGAGTCCTGGAAGTTATTACTTTTGTAATAATCTCTCCTTATCCTTTTTGTTCAGTTTTTGTGTCAAGATCAGCCTCTAATGAGAGAAAAGTAAGATTTGGGAAAGTTGCTGTCCTAAAATAGATTTTTGTGCTTCATCGTAAAAACTCGTGAGAGATCCCAGGACGTCGTACGGATCTGTAATATTTTGTATGCATGCCCCAGGTTATTATTTAACTTCCGTTAGTTTTGCACTTTTTAATTTGAGCAATAGAAGATTTTCGAAAAAATTGATCTTTACCTGCTGGACTGTTTTGACAGATTTGTGCCATTTTTGCATTTGCCTCTTAAATCTATTTCCTTTTTGAATTCTCTCTTTGGGCTTTCGGAAGGAGTTGCTTCTATAGCTTATGTTTTAATGGATTTCAGTTCAAATTGAACCTAAAGGTTTATTATCTTGCATGCACTAATGTTGCTAATGAGAATTGTGTGAAGTTTTGTATGAAAGAAATTTTCAAGTGGTAGGAGAAAATGATGTAATGAGATGAAGAATGGTGAAAACACTCAAGCACTAAATTTTTGAAGATTCTCACAAAAAAGATTTTGATATTATTCAAGCGGTGACTCTGGAAGAATTTATTAAAGGCCAAGTTCAGAGACCTGTAGAGTCCGTTTTCGAATAGGTAACAGTTCTGGTAAGAAAAGGTCCGCGAAAATCTTTCCAAGTTATATTTTTGCAGTTTTTATCTAACATGGAAACTAATGAGTCAAAAAAGGGACGAAAACGGAGCCCGGGTGGCTCACACCACCCGTGGCGCGGGCCCACCTTGCCGCGCCACTAGGGGGTGTGGCCACCCCGGAGCCCGTCTCCGACCCGTTTTCTCCTAGTACTTTCCTTTTGTCGTTAAACTTTGTAATATATAATCCCCCGGATCTCCCGAGGTTCGTATATCATGTTCTCATCGTGTTTTTGTTTTGATTTATTTCTGACAGGCAGATTCTCAGTTTTGGAGCCACAATGTATTCCTCTGGATCACCCAAGGAGGATTCCTCCGCGGACATCATCAACCCATACATGTATGAGTTGAAGATACACCCCAAGGAGTTATTGCTCGAAGATGGGAAGGTACAGATAAAAGAGGTTTAGGGTCCTAAATGAGAAGGTAGTCTGGAGGACAGGATGGAAGCATTGGAGCAAGAAGTCTTTAGGTACAAGAAGGTGGCAGAACGCGAGGTGGATATCATCCATAAGATTAGTTCAGAACTCATCGCCGGGCACAAGAAGGAGACTGCTGAGCTTAGGGATGAAATTCTCTCACTCCATCTAACAACCAACCAACTACAAGCACATCTCTATGACATACAAAATCAAAACTATGAGTATGAGGCTAGGTTCAAACACATAAGTTCTGCTGCTAGTTTCAGGATAGTGGAAACCAAGATGTCTTTTGTCGATGGAGAGCCTTTACCTTGGAAGTCGGATGATGACGAGGGAACACCACCACCACCAAAGGAGTAATTCGTCATCAGATTTTGGCATCCCCTTGGTTTGTTCCAAGCTTGGGGGAGTGCCGTGGTATCATATCACTATCTTTTATCTTTTTACCTTTTTAGTAGAGTCACATCATGAATAGAGAAGTTATCATATAGGATGGTTTGCATTATGGAAGTATCTCCCCTCTAGCTAGTGATCTATGTATCCGTTGGTGTGAGTTGCTGTTATGGAATATTAATGAGAAGTTCTATCATTTACATTTTGCACATCTTATTTTAGTTTGCAATTTCTGTTATATGATTGATCTAGTTGTTAGTATTGGTGTCACTTTGGGATCATTAAGTAAATTTAGTTGGTTTTGGCAAACCTGGGTCTGATCAGTAGCAACACTATTCAATAATTGAATGAAAAAGATAAAAGTACTTTTATAAATATAATTCCATCATCTTTCTTTCTTGTTTGGCTCATAAGCTTAGTATTCTCTAATTAAGATCTTTTGTGCTTCCAAGGAAGATTGCATGTTCGTTTCTATCACTTATATGTTTGTTTGTTTCCTTCAACTCTTATTGCTTGCTACCTAGCCTTGCTAGCCAAAAACCTGTACTGAGAGGGAATGCTTCTCGTGCATCCAATCCTTAAACCAAAACTATGCCATTCGTGTCCACCATATCTACCTATTAGCATTATTGCTATTCCAAGTAAATTCATGATTTTATCTACCTTCCAAATTAAACTTGTTATGTGAAAATTAGTGATTAAAGCACTCACAAACTTGATGGCACACTTTACTTTCTTGCACTTAATAAACTTGAACCATTGTGTCCATATATGTTCCATATATGCTTGCGCTTTATAAGTTGTGAATTAGCAGAACCATGTTACCATGGGGAACGCTTTTAACATTGCACTTATTTAGTTGATATCATGATCTTTTGCTTATGGATCCCTGATGTGCTCGTCGTTCGACGTAGAGCTCGTTGGGAACCCCAAGAGGAAGGTATGATGAGCAAAACAGGAAGTTTTCCCTCAGTTATGAAACCAAGGTTTAATCGAACCAGTAGGAGCAAGGAAACACCCGAAAGGTGTTACTAGCTGAGCTTTGGCAGGGCGCACTACCGGTGCTAGTAGCAATGTGGAGACCTGCACAACACAACCATAGAACTTTGTCCCCAACTTGCGATGAGGTTGTCAATCTCACCGTGTTTTGCGGAAAACAAAAGATTAAACGTATCGAATGGAAAGAAGTAAAAGTTTGCAGAAAGTAAACACAAAGCAGTAAACAGTTGTAGATTGTACGTAAAGAGAAAGGATCGAGATCCATAGTTCACTAGAGGTGGCTCTCCTTAGATAGATAACATGCTGGGTGAACAAATTACAGCAGGGCAATTGACAAACACCGAGAAATCAATACATGCATATACTAATCATCTTGACTCCTTTGAGACTTGATTGGGCATTACAACATAATACATAGACCGCCATCCAACTGCATCTATGACTAATAATCCACCTTCAGGTTATCATCCGAACCCCCTCCAGTATTAAGTTGCAAGCAATAGATTACTGCTGCGTGTAAAGTAAACAATACGATTGTTCTATGAACAAAGGATTATTTTTTCCTCCCTAGTAGCAATAGCACATCTAGTACCTTAGAGATTTCTATCACTTCCCCAGATTACCAGAGGCATGAACCCACTATCGAGCATAAATACTAACTCTTGGAGTTGCTAGCATCTACTTGGCCAAGATAGCTACTAACAATGGAAAGCATGCAAGATCACAAATAACAAAGACATGATAGAATCAATAATCAATCTAAAATAGCATCTCAATATCCATCGGATCCCCGCAAACACAACATGTATGAATTACAAATAGATGATCTTGATCATGAACGGAGCTCACAAGATCTAAACATGAAAGCACAAAGGAGGAGAACCAGCCATCTAGCTACTACATGGATCCGTAGTCCAAGGATGAACTACTCACGCATCACAGCGGAGGCTTGCATGGTGATGAAGAAGGCCTCCAGGGTGAATTCCCCTCTCCGGCAGGGTGCCGGGAAGAGCTTCAGATCCATCCCGATCTAGGGATGGAGATGACGGAAGCTACATACTCTTTCGTGGATTTTTGATCGGGTCCTTAGGGTTTTCGTCCCAAGGGCAATATATAGGCGGAAGGAGAGGCCGGGGGGGGGGGGGGTGCCGGGAGCGGCCACACCACCCCTAGCGCGGGCCAGGCCTGGCCGTGTGGCCAGGTGGTGTGGTGGCTCCCTGGCCCTTCTCCGTCTCGTATTCTGGCACTTAATCCCTTCCAAAAAATAGGCACTTTGGCTTTTGTCCCGTCCAATTCCGAGAATATTCATTTTCTGACTTTCCTGGAACCAAAAACAGCAGAAAACAGGCAGCTGGCGCTGTGGCTCTTGTTAATAGGTTAGTCCAAGAAATCATATGAAAAGTACTCCAAAGTTGGAACAAAACACAAGAAAGTGGATAAAACCAATCATGGAACATCAAAAATTATAGATACATTGCAAAGTCATAACATGGTGTGAGCATGCGCCAAGTCAACCCAAATAAAGCATCAAAGGAGAATACCACTATACTATGTTTTAATATGCTAAAACAACGCATGATTCATCCAAGGCACATTAAGCAATCTCAATTGTTTATAACAAGTCATGCTACAACAAAGAATACTAAGCATAAAGCCAAAACAATATCAAGCATGGCATGACAAAGCATAGGCCACAGTAAAAAACAAGCTCTTTTTACCACATAAGCATGAACTTTCCTACTCTTTTCCAAACCAAACCAAACCAATTGCAAACCAATGTATGAAAGAGGGGGTCCAACCAATTTATTCAGAAAACTAAGCAAACCAAGCAAACTAAAAACCAAAACGAAAACGAAAAAGAAGACGCTCCAAGAAAAACACAACTGTGCATGAAATAATAAAAATGAAGCATTTGGAAGAAACCTGGGATTTTTATTGATGAAGAAGGGGATGCCTTGGGCATCCCCAAGCTTTGACGCTTGTACTTCTTGGACATTTCTTGGGGTGACACGCGTGGCATCCCCAAGCTTGAGCTTTAGTCCATCCTTCATCTTATTACTCATTCCTTCCATACACCTGAAAATTTTCCTTCATACAAAACTTCACACGATCTTTATTAGCAACATTAGTGCACTTAAGATAAATAAGTCTTAAGGTTCAGTTCTAACACCAAATAAACTTCCATTAGAACACTAGCTACTGTAGCACTTCCTTCAAAAATCTCAATTCCCCAAAAGAACTCAAAAAGGAACCCACAAGAAGCAAATGCAGAAAATGGCAGAAATCTGTCAAAACAGACCAACAGGTAAAGACGAATTTTTTCGAAGACCTTCTGACAAGGGTTTAACTCATCAATGCCCATTGTCATGGACTTGGGTTTTGGTGAAGGAGGGAGCGCTGGAGACATCTATCGGCTAGCAAACAAGCACACAGGGGACAAAGGATTTACCCAGGTTCAGGCCTTGTAGAGGTCCCTACTCCTGCTTGTCTGCTCGTGGAATTATTGAGGGAGTCAAAAGTTACAATGGTGCGCAGATGCGATCTGGCGAGGGTTTGTGGAAGCTAGGATTGCGTGTGCCCTCCTCGCTGCCCCCTCCTAGCCTTTATATAGATAGGCTAGGTCTCGGGTAGCAGGTCGAGTCGGTTACAAGTTAGGGTTTTCCCCTTTCAAACTTTCTATCTTCAACTTTCTCTTGATCTTCAAGCAATCGAGAGTCCGCAGGTTACTCGAGTCCTTCTATCTGGGCCTTGGCGACACCATGGGCCTGTACGTATTTGGACCGTATATACCAAGCTCGAGTACCTGTAGGGTATACCCATGTCAGTAGCCCCCGAGTGTCCAGTGGAATCGCAGATTCGACTAGGGACTTTTGAAGCCTTCGAGTGCCTAAATGAGTACATTTCGATTGCTTTTATTCATGTCATAAGGGATTGTTGATATACGTGCCTGATATAACCGAAGTATCGGTATCAATTAACCACCTTAGGGTGAAACAACGCAATCTACTCAAATTCGAGTCCCCGGACTCGAATCCAGAAAAGTGCTGGTGTAATTCGACTCAGGCCGCAGAGGTCTTACAAGAGTTGAATTCCAGTTATATGGGTGTGAGCACTCGACGCGTCCGTCAAGGCATGTTCATCGTGCCTATAGGCACGGATATGTTTCTGGTAGTGCACAGTTAAATGCGTTGCCAGGCCTTATTCAGGTCTTACCTTCACGCCGCAGGTGTGGCATCGGAATTTTATCATCGCGGAGACGATTTGGGTGACCCAGGAGACGCAGTCTCTTTGTAGGGGAAAATTATGAGGCGGTGTCGCCATGAGTTCCGAGTGTGGATGTTATCAACACACAATTTTTTGTACAAATAATCATAGGGTGCGTGACCAACGCTCCCTATGGGAGTATCCCCCGAGTGCCTGGTTGAGTCGAAGACTCAGGCAGGGACTAAAAAACTTTTGCGACTGTTGTCGTCTTTTTGCTTACTTGTTTAAGTCGATGACTTAGGCAGGGACCAGAAACTTTCGCGACTGCTGTCGTCTTTTGCCTTACTTGTTTCAGTCGATGACTTAGGCAGGGACCAGAAACTTTCGCGACTACTGTCGTCTTTTGCCTGCTTGTTTTAGTCGAATTTGTTTTCGGCGCTCCCTATGGGAGTAACCCATGTCCATAATCGAACTGTGTTTCGAGTGGTTGGGTTTGCTTTTGTGATTGTCCATGTTCCTGCAACAAGAAAAATAAAAGTCGTAGGGTGCGCGGCCAGCGCTCCCTATGGGAGTAGCCCCCGAGTGCTTGGTAGAGTCAAAGACTCCAGCAAGGACTAAAAATAGTCGAAGTTTTCCACTACGTATACTTGGTGACGTCAGTGCTGATGCTTGTATGACCTTAGTTGCCTGCGTGAGCGAGTTTGACGGGACGTGACGAGCGGTGGGTCCCACTTTCTAACTTTGATTTGACTGGGCGTGCGTAATCTTATTTTTAACTGCGCTTCCTCGATTTCCTTGCGTAATGGTAGAAGTGGGGGGACGGTTCGCGCTTCCTCTTCTCCACGCGTCCAACGCGATGTGTGCCACGCGTCCAATAGGTTTTTTGTCAGCCGTTGGATTGCGGTCGAGGATCGTAGCGCCGCTGACCAAAATACGTTGTCCAAGGCCAAGGCCACCCTGAGTCGCCTCCGGGAGGAGTTGATGCCGAAGGCGGAGCTGGTCGACAATGTGGAAGAGCTGGTGGAGTCGCTCGCTGGGGGTGTGCCTGCCACGTACAAGAACTCCCTCCGCACAGCTGGCGCGACCATGTCACTTTCCATGGTGCAAGCCCACGGAGTCGAAGTAGATCCTTCTGCGGTGTTGAAGACGATGCCTGTTGGCGCGGATGGTCAGCAGATAGTATTCGCTCCCTTTGCGACTGCCTGTGCCAAATATGGCCATTCCTTGATAAATACTGTTGCCAAGTATTCGGAGGAGCTCAATCGTGCGAAGAAGGCGGCGAAAGCTTCGGCCTCAGGGGCCGGCGGAAAGTCAGTGGCATCTGATACTGCCACGGACTTGATGAAGCCCCCGAGGTCATTGAAGTCGAAGAAGCCAGCTCCTTCATAGTTAGTTTCTTGTAATAGTTGATGAATTACCCTTTTGATTGGAGAACATGCCTGTTGGCGAGTGTGTTTGTGGATACTTTATGCTGATCCTGAATGCATATGTTACTTTTGACTTTTGAGTTGGTCGCCTTATTTGCTTCTGGCTTGATTTTTGGTAGGGTACATCAAGTGGTCCTGTGGGGGGAACCCCAGACTCGCCATCTCTTGAGGATACAATGGCACCACCACGCTCTAGGGTAGAGGAGATGTCCTTGCTTTCGCGACTTCGTGATCGCGTTAAGCCACTGGAGCGTGAGTTGCCCGTGATCCGCGGTAGCGCGGACGTGTGGAAGTCAAAGGCTGAAAAAGCCGCCGCCCACGAGCAATATCTGCTTGGCGAGGTGATGCAGCTGGGCGACCAGTTTAAGTGTTAGTTTGCTCATCCTCGTCTTTCCTTTGTAGTTAATCGCAATGGTACGTTGTACTCATGCTGTTGATGCTGCTTCGTGTAGTTGTTAGCGCACGCCATCCGCAGGAGGAGAGGGATAGGATTGCCATCCGCCTTCATGATCTCACCCAGGAGCAACTTCAGGAGAGTGGATACTTCTGGGTAGATCATGATCGTGCAACTGCGTTAGCGACCCTGCAGGATCGCGCCTCGCGAGTGCTGCTCTTTCTGAAGAAGTCGCAGTCGTGTTTGAAGAACATCTATCGGGCGATGTTCCCGCTAGATGATACTCCATCAAGCCTGCTGGCTCTCCTGAACAAATTTTAAGATATGTTCGCTGTTCGCGAGTGCGTGAGGCAGCAGTTGGTGGCTGGTGCCAAGGCTGCCCTCTCTATGGTGCGTTTGCATAGGCCTGACGTGGATGTCGCCGCCATTGCCTCTGGGCCACCGGTGCCACCAGCAGGATCTTCCTGGAACATGGTGCCGCACTATCAGGCGGTGGACCGTCCAGCCGAGGAGGTCGTCGACTTCTTCGAGGAACAGACTAATGTTCTTCTGTTGCAAGGGTAGCCAAATATGTATCCTGCACATAAGTGTACTAGTGTTGTAAAGCTCATATATATTTGTAGATAATTTACTGTTGAATGTGTACAAATAGCTTTATAAGCGTGGGGTGCGTTGCACTTATGCGAGTCCTTTTCGTTAGCCTGGCCATCTTTGTATCTCGTTCCCTTGTCAACCTGTCAGGTGCGTTGCAGCTGGGTTGAGTTTGTGTTAAGGGGTTCGATTGATGTGCCAGCTACTCAAGATGTCGCGTTTTTGTTCGAAGAACATATGTGTATAGAGTGGTGTAGCCCCCGAGTATGAAAATTGACAAAGTAAAGAATGGCACAGAGTTTCGGGGCACTTAGCTTTTATTTATTCGAAGAATAGTACGAGGTACAATGTGCGGCTAAGTAGCCTTGGCTGAATAGCCTTATTTGCGATGTAAAAGTAAAGAAAAACGACTAAGGGTAGAAGCGTCGCAGTTGTGCGACGTTCCAAGGGTTGGAGTGTGCGACTCCTGTCTCTAAATCTTGAAGGCGATAGGCGCCACCTGGGATTACTTCTGTAATCACGTACGGTCCTTCCCAGGGGGATTCGAGCTTGAGATGCCCCTGCTGCTTCAGTCGCAGGACCAGGTCACCTTCGACGAAGGATCTGGGGCGAAGCCTTCTACTGTGGTAGTTGCGCAGGTTCTGCTGGTAGATCGTGGATCTTGCTACGGCGATTTCTCTTGCCTCGTCGAGGAGATCGACGGAGTCTTCGAGTGCAAGAGATGACTCTTGTTCGCTGTAAGCGACTACACGTGGCGCCTTGTATCGCACTTCGGCGGGTAGTACTGCTTCTGCTCCGTGCACCATAAAGAATGGTGTGTAGCCCGTGGCGCTGTTTGGAGTTGTTTGTAGACTCCGGAGTACGGATTGGAGCTCATCTGGCCAGCAACCCGTGGCTTGCTCGAGTGGTCGAAGGAGTCGCTTCTTGATGCCGCTGCAGACGAGCCCGTTTGCTTTTTCCACCTGACCGTTGGTCTGTGGATGCGCGACTGAGGCGTAACTGATGTTGATCCCCAGGTTTCCGCAGAATTCTTGGAACTCCTTGGATGTGAAGTTCGTCCCGTTGTCAGTGATGATGCTGTGCGGCATGCCGAAGCGGTAGACAATGGCTTCGAAGAACTTGACCGCGCTGTGCCCTGATTTCTTGGTCACTGGCATGGCCTCGATCCATTTGGTGAACTTGTCGATTGCGACCAAGAGGTAGACGTAGCCTCCTTGCGAGGACCTTGGGAGATTGCCACCATATCAAGCCCCCATTGTGCGAAGGGCCAGGCCAATGGAATGGGCCGTAGTTCTGCGCCTGGTGCGTGTGGCTTGTTCGCGAATCACTGACAAGCGTTGCACTTTTGGACTATATCCTTGGTGTCGCGCATGGCCGTGGGCCAGTAAAATCCAGCTCGTAGAGCTTTGGCAACAAGGGCGCGACTGCCGGCGTGGTGCCCGCAGGTCCCTTCATGGATGTCGAGGAGGACTGCTCTTCCATCGGCTAGGGAGACGCATCATTGTAACACGCCTGTGATGTTGCGTTTATACAGTTCGCCGTTGATAACGGCGAATGCCTTGGAGCGTCGCGCGATGTGTCGTGCGTCTGTCGGGTCGTCTGGTAGGCGCTTGCTGAGGAGGTACATAATGTACGGCTGCGTTCCGGATTGTTCGATCATCATGACGCTCATTGGTCCCTCGAGTCCTGTGTCGAGCTCCAAGTCATCGGGTGTCATTGGCTCATTGGGTGGCGTAGCCCCCGAGTCCGTTGCTGCGCTTGTTTTCTTCTCTGCGGCCTTTGGCTTGATGGAGCGTTCGCATATGCGCTCGAGAAATACCCCAGGTGGTATGGGTGCGCAGGTGGAGCCTATGTTGGCGAGTGTGTCTGCCTCCTCATTGCTTTCACGACCTGTCGCAACTCGCAACCATCGAAGTCTCCTTCAAGTGTGTCGTAGAGGTCGCGGTATGCGATCATGTTGTAGTTCAGTGCATCACACTCGTGCATTGTTTGGTTGACGACTAGCTTGGAGTCACCATATATGATTAGCCTCTTTGCGCCGCAGGCTTTTGCCATCCTCATCCCGTGCAACAGGGCCTTGTATTCAGCCTCGTTGTTTGAGGCTGTGAACTGCATTCGCAGGATGTATTTCAGCTTGTCCCCTTGAGGTGATGTCAGTATGACACCTGCTCTGTCTTTCCTCTTGGACCCATCGAAGTGCATTGTCCAGAGGTAGGACATATCTGGCTTGTCCGGGAGTTGGTTTTCCATCCAATGCACAAGGAAGTCAGGGAGAACTTGCGATTTGATTGCGTCGCGCTTTTCGTATGTGATGTCTCGTGGAGACAGTTCGATTCCCCAAAGCGCGACTCGCCCCGTGGCGTCGGGGTTATTGAGGATATGTCCCAGTGGGGCGTCGTTGACTACCACGATTGGGTGTTCCTGGAAGTAATGGCGTAGTCGCCGGGCAGTCATAAAGATGCCGTACGCCAGCTTCTGGTAGTGCGGGTACCGCTGTTTTGTTGGCGTGAGGACCTCACTGAGGTAGTATACCGGGCGTTGTACGCCGTGGACCTTGTTTTCCTCGGCCCGCTCGACGACGAGCACTGTGCTAACCACTTGGTTGGTAGCGGAGATGTAAAGCAGCAGTGGTTCCCTTTCTCGTGGAGTCACCAATACTGGCGAGGTGGATAGCAGGCGCTTGAGGTCTTCGAATGCTTCTTGCACTTTATTGGTCCACTCGAATTTGTCAGCTTTGCGGAGGAGCTGATAGAAGGGTAACGCCTTTTCTCCCATTCGACTGATAAATCGACTGAGGGCCGCGATTCGTCCAGCTAGTTGCTGGATGCCTCTTATGTTCTTTGGCTTCTCCATGGCCAGTATGGCCTTTATCTTTTTCGGGTTTGCCTCAATCCCTCTCGCGGAGATGAGATACCCGAGCAGCTGCCCAGATGGTACGCCGAAGGCGCATTTGTCCGGATTGAGCTTTATCCGGTAGCGATCGAGATTGGCGAAGGTTTTGCGCAAATCGTCGATTAGAGAGGCTTCTTCCTTGGTTTTGATTACTATGTCGTCGACATAGACTTGGATGTTGTGACCTAGTTGCTCCTTGAGGCAAGCCTGCATGTGGCTCCCGCGTTTTTAGCCCGAAGGGCATTGTGTTGTAGCAGAACACACCGAAGGGCGTTGTAAACGCGGTCTTCTCCTGGTCTTCCTCCTTCATTCGAATTTGATTATAGCCTGAGTAGGCATCGAGGAAGCAGAGGCGCTCGCATCCAGTGGTGGAGTCAATGATTTGATCGATCCGTGGTAGCGGGAAGTGATCTTTTGGGCAGTGCTTGTTTAAAGAAGTGAAGTCCATGCACATCCGTAGGATATCCGTGTCCTTTTTTGGTACCAGCACCGTATTGGCGAGCCAAGTGCTTTCCTTGATCTCGCATATGAATTTGGCCTCGAGGAGTCTGTTGATCTCCATTCCGACTTCCTGTGCTCGTGGCTCAGACAATCGCCTGATTGTTTGCTTGACTGGCCTTGCGTCGGGGTTGATGTTGAGTGCGTGCTCGGCGAATTCCCTGGGAACTCCTGGCATGTCCGCAGGACACCAGGCGAAAATTTCCCAGTGCTCACGGAGGAATTCGATGAGCGCGAGTTCCTATGCGGGACTCAAGTTGTTGGCGATGAGGGCCGTTTTAGCGGGATCTGATGGATGGACCTGCACCTTCTTTGTGTGCAGAGATGAGTCGAAGGAGAGGTCAGGTGAGCTTGGCCTACTCAGGGGGGGCAGACGGTTGTCTGTCGTTTCCTTCAATCGCGCGAGCTCCTCCTACATGCCGAAGGACTGGGAGATTCTGTTGAATTCCCTATCGCAACTGTCAGATCGCTCGAAGCTCCTATTGATCGTGATGACGCTGTTGGGACCTGGCATTTTCATCTGCAGGTAGGCGTAGTGGGGTACCGCCATGAACCTAGCGAACGCGACGCGTCCGAGGATGCAGTGGTATTGTGAGGGCCAGTCGACGACCTCAAAGTCGATGCACTCGCGCCGGAAGTTCCTTGGCGTGCCGAATATGAAGTCGAGGTTGATTTTGCCCAGGGGGTATACGCCTTTCCCTGGGACGATGCCGTGGAACGTTGTGTCCGATGCCTCCAAGCAGGTTAGAGGAATCCTCATTGCTCGCAAGGTAGTCGCGAATATGAGGTTGATGTCGCTTCCGCCATCCATGAAGACGCGACTCATGTCGAAGCCTCCAATTTGCGCCTCGAGTACGAGGGGGCAGTGACCTGGGCGAGGTACTTGAGGCGGGTGGTCACGTTTGTCGAAGGTAATGCACGAATCACTGCCACTGAGGTACTTAGTGGTGGATGGTGGCGAGTGCATGGCCAAGTTGACTTGGCGAGTGATGGCCTTCTGCACCCTATTGGAGGGGCGCCCCTTTTGGATCATCATGGTACCCATGGCCCATGGGTACGGTTCGCCTCCGTGGTGCTAGTCTGGTGCAGCTCCGTTCGGGGGTGGCCTAGGTGGTGGTGGTGGTGCGCCATGTGCCACGGCACCTGGAGCGGCTCCGTAGCCTCTTTCGACTGCGTTGCGGTTCATCCGAACCAATCCCTCATGTAGCTTGAGGAACTCGCGACAGTCCTTGAGGAGGTGGCTGGACTTTCTCTTGCCATCATGCTTGTCGACGTAGAAGTGTACCGTGCATGGCCCGGACAGTTTGTCCTCGATGGAGGTCGCGGGTGCTTCATCGCGAGTGCGGCGTTGCCATACTTGCGTGGTTTTCCCGGAGTCGCGATATCCGCCACTGCGGTATCCGCTGTTGCGGTTATCGTCGCGTCTATCAGCGTAGCCGGCTGTGACCATGTTGACGTCATCGCGATCGTCGTAGACGCGCATGCGACGCTTACTCCGGCGGTCGCGTCTTTGTTCGAGTTCTGCCTCCTCGTCAGAGTGAACGCGATTCTTCACCGAATCTTGTCCATCATCCCACCGATTCGCGATCTCCATCAGGTGGTTGATGGTCTAGGGCTTTGAGCGGCCTAGCTCCTCCCTGAGTTCCATGCGGCGGACACCACCGTTGAATGCATCAATCGCGCGATCTTCCGAGATGTTCTCCACGGAGTTTTTGATGATGGACCACCTTTGGATGTAAGAGCGCAGCGATTCGCCAGATCTTTGCTGGCAGCATCTTAGTTCTTTGATTGAGGCGGGGCGTTTGTACGTGCCCTTAAAGTTGCGCACGAAGCTGTAGACCAGCTCATCCCAGCTGCGAATGGATCCGCGTGGGAGGTTATTGAGCCATGCCCGGGCGGCGCCCTGCAGCTGTAGCTGCAAGCATTGCATGGCAGTGCTTCGACTGCCTCCATGTAGCCTGACGGAGGAGATGTGATCCTCCAGCCAGATCTTGGGGTCCTACAGACCGTCAAATTTCGGGTTCTCCGATGGGAGTTTGAACCCTTTAGGCATTCGCTTTTGCCTGATGGATCTGCTGAAGCATCTGGCGCCGTAGAGCTCCCCATCTTCTTCTTCCGAGTCAGTCGACCGAGCACGTCGTGCCCTTGACTTGTCGATCTTGCGCTGCGTGAGTTCATCGCGTGCATCGTAGTCGCGATCGTGTCGCCATGAGCAGCGGCGCCAAGACAGGCCGTGACTGTCATCGCTGGACGAGGGCGAGGAGTAGCGCTTTGCTAACGCTTTGCCCTTTTTTGGGTCTGGTACCGGTTCCTTGTCGAGGGCGGCCTCGATTAGGCCTAGGCCCGCTACCGTAGATTGGTGCATGGCCGTTCGGGTATCTCCAACTGGTGGCTGGTTATTGAGAAGGTACATGGTGGCCGCTGTCACTGCGGCCTGCGGTGTCCTGGGAACCACGTTGCCTCTCGTGTCGACTGTCATAGAGCCGAAGTCGAGGACTTTCGTGGCGTCTATGCGTTCTTGTTCGGTGAGGTGAGCCATCCGCGATTGCCTTTTCCTAGCGAGGTGCTCGTTGCCTCTTGAGGAGGATCCTCCGTAGGAGGAGAGCCCAGCGCGACGAAGGCTCGACTCGTCCGCCGCCTTTTTACACGCCTCAAGTTGCGCGATTGCTTGTTTTTGGCGCTTGAATTCCTCTTTTAGGAGCCATCAGTAGTTCCTGCAGGGACCTGAAGGGTAGAGGTGCACCTCGTAGGGCTTCGCGGCAGCGTTCCCACCCTTGCTCGTTGAGCCTGATCGCGACGCGTTCGCCGGTTTGCTCGTTGATTATGCTAGGAGGTTCGACTGCTCCTCCGTTGCCACCGTTACCGCCGTTGCCAGCGTTGGGAGGGTCGGTGCCATTGCCGGTGCTACCATCGTTGCCGCGGTTGGCAGAGGTGTTGACCGTGTTGATGACGACGCACATGAAGTGATTTGGGAAGCTGTTGCTTCCACAACTTTCAGATCCGGAACCGTAGGTTCCATCTTCAGTGGCCAGATCGCTTAGATCGGAGTCGCGACTGTTGTCGCTGACCATGTTCCCAACTGCCGCCGGAGCATTGAGCTCACTGAGGGTGCCGATCGATGGAGGGAACCATGATGCTGGGGCAATCGCCGGTGCCGTCGGCTGATCGGGCATGCGAAGCGTGCCCATCTGACCAACTTGGAAGCGGAAGCTCCTAATCGCCAGGCTGATTCCGTCGCCCACGGACTCAAAGGCCGGGCGAGTAGCCGACGTGTGGACGGTGAAGTCGAAGGCGCCGAAAAGCTGGCGAATATCCGTTGTTGCAGAGTTGTAGATCGCGTTTGATGGGGCCGAAGAAGCCGCAACATCAGCACTCCCAATTCCCACAGACGGCGCCAATTGACGAGGGTTTAACTCATCAATGCCCATTGTTATGGACTTGGGTTTTGGAGAAGGAGGGAGCGCTAGAGACATCTATCGGCTAGCAAACAAGCACACAGGGGACAAAGGATTTACCCAGGTTCAGGCCTCGTAGATGTCCCTACTCCTTCTTGTCTGCTCGTGGAATTATTGAGGGAGTCGAAAGTTATAACAGTGCGCAGATGCGATCTGGCGAGGGTTTGTGGAATCTAGGATTGCGTGTGTCCTCCTCGCTGCCCCCTCCTAGCCTTTATATAGATAGGCTAGGTCTCGGGTAGCAGGTCGAGTCGGTTACAAGTTAGGGTTTTCCCCTTTCAAACTTTCTATCTTCAGCTTTCTCTTGATCTTCAAGCAATCGAGAGTCCGTAGGTTACTCGAGTCCTTCTATCTGGGCCTTGGCGACACCGTGGGCATGTACGTATTTGGACCGTATATACCAAGCTCGAGTACCTGTAGGGTATACCCATGTCACCTTCTGTTGCTCAAATCAAAAAGTATTGAACTAACGAAAGTTAGATAACAACCTAGGGCAGAAGCACAAAAACTTACATCTCAATCCGACATACAGAGCTCTCTCACGAATTTTTACTGTGAAGCACAAAAATCTGTTTCGGGACAACAACTTTCCCAATCATTACTTCACTCTCATTAGAGGTTACTCTTGGCACAACAAGCAAATAAAAAGGATAAGGAGAGGTTATTACTGAAGTAATAACTTCCAATAAAACTTTTGGGTTATCTCCCAATAAGTACTTTTCTTTAACGCCTTTAAGTTAGGCATAAGAAGCAAAGAAAGAATCAAGTGTTCTCAAATGACGAAGCATTAAGACCAACTTTCTTGCCCTTACCTCTTTTATTTTTATTCTTAACCTTTGGGAAAATGTGATTGTTTGGTGGATAAGAAAGGTCCATACCCCCTTCCCACATCTATTATTGCTCCAAGGAGTTCTAATAGGGACCTTCCAAGTGTAATTTGTCCTTTTCCTACACATTCAATAACAAGATAATCAGTAGAAATCATTTTTCCAAGGATCTTTATAAACACTCCTTCAGCTATTCCAATAGGAAATAAGGTAGCATTATTAGCAAGAGATATTTCTTTTCCTCCTTCAGTAAGCCCCCAAAGATTCAAAGATTCATAAATATCTTTGGGTATAAGACAAAATTCAGACATGATATCGCAGCGGGCTTGAAAAGTTTCAGTGTTTATCTCAATCTTTACTGTAGGGAGCCACTTTGATGGTTCAGAATTTATTGGAACGTAATTGTGATGCTCCCTAAGCGTATTATAGCAACTTTCTAAGCTAGTAGTGCTAGCCTCAAGAGTGTTCAACCTAGCAAATATTTTTGCGAAAGAAATATCAGTTTGGCTAGGCATGTTGTAAGTGAGGATCAATTTCTTTATAGAATTAATAGCATCATCCTCATTACATTGGAGGAAATCTCCTCCCACAATAGCATCTAAAGCATATCTATAGCAAAGAGCAATCCCAAGGTAAAAACTGCTAAGGAACAAGCTTTGAGTCATTTTAGGCTCAGTTTTTTCATGTAGATCAGAGATTCTAGACCAAGCTTCCTTAAAACTTTCCTCAATTCCTTGTTTAAAAGTGAAAATCATTTCCTCGGGTGACATAGTGATTGGAGCAAGGCTAGACATAGTGGCACTCAAGATAGGAACTAATTTTTTTGTGTTTTTCCAATAAGAAAGTAAACTAGTAAACTATTTTTTTTTGTGTTTTTGAAGAACAAAACAAGCAAACAAAGCAAAAAAAAACTAAGCAAAACAAAAACAACAAAGTAAAGAGATTGGTTATGAGGGACTCCCCTTGTGAAGATGTCCTTGACTCCCTAGCAACGGCACCAGAAAAGATCTTGATGTGCTCGTCGTTCGATGTAGAGCTCGTTGGGAACCCCAAGAGGAAGGTATGATGAGAACAGCAGCAAGTTTTCCCTCAGTTATGAAACAAAGGTTTAATCGAACCTGTAGGAGCAAGGAAACACCCCAAAGGTGTTACTAGCTGAGCTTTGGCAGGGCGCACTACCGATACTAGTAGCAACGTGGAGACCTGCACAACACAACCACAGAACTTTGTCCCCAACTTGCGATGAGGTTGTCAATCTCACCGTGTTTTGCGAAAAACAAAGGATTAAACATATCGAATGGAAAGAAGTAAAAGTTTGCAGAAAGTAAACACAAAGCAGTAAACAGTTGTAGATTGTATGTAAAGAGAAAGGATCGGGATCCATAGTTCACTAGAGGTGGCTCTCCTTAGATAGATAACATGCTGGGTGAACAAATTACAGCGGGGCAATTGACAAACACCGAAAAAGCAATACATGCATATACGAATCATCTTGACTCCTTTGAGACTTGATTGGGCATTACAACATAATACATAGACCGCCATCCAACTGCATCTATGACTAATAATCCACTTTCAGGTTATCATCCGAACCCCCTCCAGTATTAAGTTGCAAGCAACAGATTATTGCTTTACGAACTGCGTGTAAAGTAAACAATACGATAGTTCTATGAACAAAGGATTGTTGTTTCCTCCCTAGTAGCAACAGCACATGTAGTACCTTAGAGATTTCTGTCAATTCCCCAGATTACCAGAGGCACGAACCCACTATCGAGCATAAATACTAACTCTTGGAGTTGCTAGCATCTACTTGGCCAAGATAGCTACTAACAACGGAAAGCATGCAAGATCACAAATAACAAAGACATGATAGAATCAATAATCAATCTGAAATAGCATCTCAATATCCATCGGATCCCGGCAAACACAACATGTATGAATTACAAATAGATGATCTTGATCATGAACAGAGCTCACAAGATCTAAACATGAAAGCACAAAGGAGGAGAACCAGCCATCTAGCTACTACATGGATCCGTAGTCCAAGGATGAACTACTCACGCATCACACCGGAGGCTTGCATGGTGATGAAGAAGGCCTCCAGGGTGAATTCCCCTCTCCGGCAGGGTGCCGGGAAGAGCTTTAGATCCCTCCCGATCTAGGGATGGAGATGACGGCGGCTACAGACTCTTTCGTGGATTTTTGATCGGGTCCTTAGGGTTTTTGTCCCGAGGGCAATATATAGGCGGAAGGAGAGGCCGAGGGGGTGCCGGGAGCGGCCACACCACCCCCTGGCGCGGGCCAGGCCTGGCCGCGTGGCCAGGTGGTGTGGTGGCTCCTTGGCCCTTCTCCGTCTCGTATTCAGGCACTTAATCCCTTCCAGAAAAATAGGCACTTTGGCTTTTGTCCCGTCCAATTCCGATAATATTCATTTTTTGACTTTCCTGGAACCAAAAACAGCAGAAAACAGGCAGCTGGCACTGTGGCTCTTGTTAATAGGTTAGTCCAAGAAATCATAAGAAAAGTAGTCCAAAGTTGGAACAAAACACAAGAAAGTGGATAAAACCAAGCATGGAACATCAAAAATTATAGATACATTTGTAATGTATCAATCCCGACGGTGTGAAATAAAAGGGGAGCTTGTGAGCTCATGGAGTTTGTATATGTGTTAGTGAAACATCTGGGCGGCTAGCCTAAGCCATGCCTAATCATGGTGGAAACTTGCAGCATAACCATAGCGAGCAATCTATGAAGCATCCTCAATAAAAATCTATGCAAATAGCAAATAAAAAGATCGCTAAGATGCTCATTGTTTGTTGCCTTGTCATTTTGATATGGGATAGCTCCTGTATCATGGGGCAAAGGGTACCCCGTTGGCGGTTCTTCATGATACACATGTATTTACAATGACAAGAACTTACTCGTGACTAAAGTTGAGTAGAATGAGGTTCGGTACTCGTAAGCACGGGGCATGACATTTTCAACTTAAAACTTGTCAATCATATCCTCATATTTGTGTCACGTTAACCTTAATCACCTCAAGATGCTTATGATAGGGGCAATGAGAGATGAATTCTAATAAGTACCATAATTTTTGGAAGCTCTTTATGAAACTTGAAATCCCTGCTTCCCTCTATGAAGGGCCTATCTTTTACTTTTTAGTTGAGTTAGTAAACCTATTCCTTTCTATCTTAAGCAAGCATTTGAGTTGTTGTGATTAAATCATTCATATGACGGTATATTCAATCATGTTTCTTATGTTCCTTATTTTGCACACTGCTCTTAGCTTAGTGAATATTACTTTGAAAGCTATCATTGAAAACCCCATTATGTTTAAACTCCTGCAAATTGTTAACTATTCTTTGACCAAAAACAAAGTTCGCCATTACCAATTATGATTTACTTTGTGTATCTTTATTGTGTTTCCTTTACTTATTGCAAGTTAATCGATATAATAGTGAGTTGTTTTCTATTATGATTTGTGTATTGATGAATGTGATGCTTCTTATCCGTATTCTCTTTATCGACACTTCACTCCATAAACCTATGGACATGTTTATTCAGCTCAGTTCTCGCTTGGGGACAAGCAAAGTCTAAGATTGGGGTAGCTGATACATCCATTTTGCATAACTATTCTATATCATACTTTACTGATATGCATTGATACATTTCATATTAAGAGATGACACTTATGTTGTTTCATCTATTTTTGCATGGTTGATGACTTTTGGAGGATGGACCACTTAAGACAGGATTCTGATGGAAAAGACACTGTTTGGAGGCAAAATTCGTGAAGATCAGAAAATCCAGGAAAATATATGGAAAATCCTATTTTTCCAGAAGACGAAGGAAGCCAGAAGGGGAAGTGGAGATGGGCCACAGGGGGCCCACACCACCCCCTAGCGCGGGCCAGCCTAGGCCGCGCCACCAGGTGGTGTGGCCACCCTGACCCACCTCTGGCATCGCCCTCGGACGCATATAAACCCCTCGAAACCATAAGACTCGGGGGGAGACCATAGAAAGATTTCGCCGCCTCTGCGGGGCGAAAAACTGCGCAGAGAGAAAGAGCTCTCCGGCAGGCAGGAATCTGCTGGGGAAATTCCTTCCCAGAGATGGGAGATCGGCGCCATCAACACCACCATCAAGCTAGACTTCATCGGGATCATCATCATCTCCACCAGCACCATCATCACCACTCCATACCGCTGTAACAATTGGGTTGAATCTTGCATAGTTCTTAGGGGAAACTTTCCCGGTGTTGATTACTTGTAGTAGTTGTTGCTATTGAGTGGAACCATTGAATTATTGTTTATGTTCAGATTGTTACTTATCATTATTCCATCTCTGATCTTGATCCATATGATGTCTCATGAGTAATTCGTTTAGTTCTTGAGGACATGGGAGAAGTCATGTTGTTAGTAGTGGAATTGTATTGAGAAAGATTCAATGGTTTGATAATTAAGTTGTGGTGTTATTCTTCTAGTGGTGTCATGTGAACGTCGACTACGTGATACTTCACCTTTATGGGCATAGGGGAATGCATTGTGTATTTGGCTACTAATCACGGGGTTGACGGAGTGACAGAAACCTGAACCCCCGTTAGGAAACCTTTGCACAAGGGAGTGTAGGATTTCAAAGTTTAAGGTTGTGGTTAGGTTTTTATCGTAATTACTTTCTTGTAGTTGCGGATGCTTGCAAGGGGTATGATACATTGCAAATGTATCTATAATTTTTGATGTTCCATGCTTGGTTTTATCTACTTTCTTGTGTTTTGTCCAAAGTTTGGAGTACTTTTCATATGATTTCTTGGACTAACCTATTAACAAGATCCACAGTGCCAGCTGCCTGTTTTCTGCTGTTTTTGGTTCCAGGAAGTCAGAAAATGAATATTCTCGGAATTGGACGGGACAAAAGCCAAAGTTGCTATTTTACCGGAAGACATCTAGAGCCAGAATACGAGACAAAGAGGGGCTGGGGCCTGGCCACACCACCTGGCCGCGCGGCCAGGCCTGACCCGCGCCATGGGGTGGTCTAGCCGACCCCAGCACCCCCTCGGCCTCTCCTTCCGCCTATATATTGCCTCGGATACAGAAACCCTAAGTACCCGATCAAAAATCCATGAAAGAGTCTATAGCCACCGTCATCTCCATCCCTAGATCGAGAGGGATCTGAAGGTCTTCCCGGCACCCTGCCGGAGAGGGGAATTCACCTTGGAGGCCTTCTTCATCACCATGCAAGCCTCCGGTGTGATGCGTAAGTAGTTCATCTCTAGACTACGGGTCCATGTAGTAGCTAGATGGCTGGTTCTCCTCCTTTGTGCTATCATGTCTAGATCTTGTGAGCTCCGTTCATGATCAAGATCATCTATTTGTAATTCTGCATGTTGTGTTTGTGGGGATCCGATGGATATTGAGATGCTATTTCAGATTGATTATTGATTCTATCATGTCTTTGTTATTTGTGATCTTGCATGCTTTTCGTTGTTAGTAGCTATCTTGGCCAAGTAGATGCTAGCAACTCCAAGAGTTAGTATTTATGCTCGATAGTGGGTTCATGCCTCTGGTAATCTGGGAAAGTGACAGAAATCTCTAAGGTACTAGATATGTTGTTGCTACTAGGGAGAAAACAACAATTCTTTGTTCATAGAACAATCGTATTGTTTACTTTACACGCAATTCGTAAAGCAATAATCTGTTGCTTGCAACTTAATACTGGAGGGGGTTCGGATGATAACCTGAAGGTGGATTATTATTCATAGATACAATTGGATGACGGTCTATGTATAATGTTGTAATGCCCAATCAAGTCTCAAAGGAGTCAATATGATTAGTATATGCTTGTATGCTTTCTCGATGTTTGTCAATTGCCCCGCTGTAATTTGTTCACCCAGCATGTTATCTATCTTAAGGAGAGCCACCTCTAGTGAAATTTGGACCCCAATCCTTTATTTTACATACAATCTACAAACTGTTTACTACTTTGTGTTTACTTTCTGCAAACTATTACTTCCTTCCATTCGATACGTTTAATCCTTTGTTTTCAGCAAAACCGGTGAGATTGACAACCTAATCGCAAGTTGGGGACAGAGTTCTGCGGTTGTGTTGTGCAGGTCTCCACGTTGCTGCTGGCACCGGTAGTGCGCCCTGCCAACGTTCAGCTAGCTACACCTTTGGGGTGTTTCCTTGCTCCTACTGGATTGATAACCTTGGTTTCATAACTAAGGGAAACTTACTGTTGTGCTCATCATAGCTTGCTCTTGGGGTTCCCCAACGAGCTCCTTAATACACGAGCCAGCAAGTATTTTCCTAGCGCCTTTGCCGGGAGTCAAGAACATCTTCACAAGGGGAGTCCCTCATAACCAATCTCTTTACTTTGTTGTTTTTGTTTTCTTAGTTTCTTTTTGCTTTGTTTGCTTGTTTTGTTATCAAAAACACACAAAAAATTAGTTTTACAAGTTTGCTTTCTTTATTGAAAACACAAAAAAAATTAGTTCCTATCTTAAGTTGCCTTTATGTCTAGCCTTGCTCCAATCACTATGTCACCCGAGGAAATGATTTTCACTTTTAAACAAGGAATTGAGGAAAGTTTCAAGTAAGCTTGGTCTAGAATCTCTCATCAACATGAAAAAACTGAGCCTAAAATGACTCAAAGCTTGTTCCTTAGCAGTTTTTACCTTGGAATTGCTATTTGCTATAGATATGCTTTAGATGCTGTTGTGGGAGGAGATTTGCTCCAATGTAATGAGGATGATGCTATTAATGCTATAAATAAATTGATCTTTACTTACAACTTGCCTAGCAAAACTGATATTTCTTTCGCAAGCATATTTGCTAGATTTAACACCCTTGAGACCCGCACTACTAGCTTAAAAGATTGCTATAATACGCTTAGGGAGCATCATAATTATGTTCCAATAAATTCTGAATCATCAAAGTGTCTCACCATAGTAAAGATTGATATAAATAATGAAACTTTTCAAGCTTGCTGTGATATCATGTCTGAATTTTGTCTTATGCCCAAAGATATTTATGAATCTTTGAATCTTTGGGGGCTTTCTAAAGGGGAAAAGAAATATCTCTTGCTAATAATGCTACAATATTACCTATTGGAATAGTTGAAGAAGTGTTTACAAAGATCCTTGGGAAAATGATTTCTACTGATTATCTTGTTATTGAATGTGCAGGAAAAGGACAAATTACACTTGGAAGGTCCCTATTAGAACTCCTTGGAGCAATAATAGATGTGGGAAAGGGGTCCATGCACCTTTCTTCTCCACCAAACAATCATATTTTCCCACAGGTTAAGAATAAAAGTAAAAGAGGTAAGGGCAAGAAATTTGGTTTTAATGCTTCTTCATTTGAGAACACTTGATTCTTTTTCTTGCTTCTTATGCCTAACTTAAAGGCGTTAAAGAAAAGTACTTATTGGGAAATAACCCAAAAGTTTTCGATGAGTCTTGGAAGTTATTACTTCAGTAATAACCTCTCTTTATCCTTTTTATTTGCTTTTTGTGCCAAGAGTAACCTCTAATGAGAGAGAAGTAATGATTGGGAAAGTTGCTGTCCTGAAACAGATTTCTGTGCTTCGCTTTAAAATTCGTGTAAAATCTCTGAACGTCCTTTTGAGGCGTGAATTTTTGTGCTTCTGCCCCAGGTTGTTATCTAACTTTCGTTAGTTCAATACTTTTTGATTTGAGCAACAGAAGGTCTTCGAAAATTTTTGTCTTTACCTGCTGGTCTGTTTTGACAGATTTCTGCCATTTTCTGCATTTGCTTCTTGTTGGTTCCTTTTTTAGTTCTTTTGGGGAATTGAGCTTTTTGAGGGAAGTGCTACAGTATCTAGTGTTAATGGAAGTTTATTTGTGTTATAACTGAACCTAAAGACTTATTATATTGAGTGCACTAATGTTGCTAATAAAGATTGTGTGAAGTTTTGTATGAAGGAAAAATTTCAGGTGTATGAAAGGAATGAGTAATGAGATGAAGGATGGACTAAAGCTCAAGCTTGGGGATGCCACGCATGTAACCCCAAGAAATATCCAAGAAGTACAAGCGTCAAAGCTTGGGGATGCCCAAGGCATCCCCTCTTCACCAATAAAAATCCCAGGTTTCCAAACGCTTCATTTTTATTGTTTCATGCACAGTTGTGTTGTTCTTGGAGCGTCTTCTTTTTCGTTTTTGTTTTGGTTTTGGTTTGCTTTGTTTTCTTAGTTTGCTGAATAAATTGGTTGGACTCCCTCTTTCATACATTGGTTTTCAAATAGCTTGGTTTGGTTTAGAAGAGAGTAGGAAAGTTCATGCTTAAGTGGTAAAGAGAGCTTGTTTTTGACTATGGCCTATGCTTTGTCATGCCATGCTTGATATTGTTTTGGATTTATTCTTAGTATTCTTTGCTGTAGCATGACTTGTTATAAACAATTGAGATTGCTTAATGTGCCTTGGATGAATCATGCGTTGTTTTAGCATATTAAAGCATAGTATAGTGGTATTCTCCTTTGATGCTTTATTTGGGTTGACTTGGCACATGCTCACACCATGTTATGACTATCCTAA
The DNA here is from genome assembly GCA_916181665.1 of Avena sativa. Classification (NCBI taxonomy): domain Eukaryota; kingdom Viridiplantae; phylum Streptophyta; class Magnoliopsida; order Poales; family Poaceae; genus Avena; species Avena sativa. The sequence continues at coordinate 446,401,670 of OV702295.1, read as the reverse complement.
GTCACCATAAGCCTTTATGATCCTTTAGTTTTCAACTTGTAGTATCACTTTATGCTTTGATCAATGATGTTTTGTCGCTCTGCATGATTATGGCCATTATTGCTCTCTTAGTTTGTCGCTCCCAGTCTTTTGCTAGCCTCCGCAACCAAGTATGAGTTCCACTCATGCATCAAACTCCCTAAACCAAGTTATTCCAAAGATTCCACCATACCTACCTATTAGCATATGCTATTCCAAGTATATTCATGTCTTTGTTTACCTTCCAAATTAAACTTGTTATGAGAAAACTAGTGATTAAACCTCTCACGAACTTGATGGCACACTTTACTTTTCTTGCCCTTAATAAACTTGAACCATTGTGTCGTCTATGTAGTATATGCTTGCACTTATTTGTTGGGGATTAGTAGAACCATTCTGTCATGGGGAACACTTTCAACATTGCACTTGGTACTTGTACCTAGTTGATATCATGCTCTCTTTTGTATATGGATGTCATCGGTGTGAATGAAAGGGGATCTTGTAAGTCCATGGACTTATGTATATGTGTTAGAGAAACGCCTGGGCCGCTGGTCTAATCCATGCTGACATGGTGGAAACCCGCAGCGTAACCATAACGAGCTGTCTATGAAGCATTCTTCTTATAAAAAAAGAGTCCTATATTGAGAAAAAATAGAAAAAGAAAAAAAAGAGATTATGAAAAGAGGAAAGAGAGAAAAAACACCATATTCCCATGGTAAATAAGAAGATTGTTGAGATGCTCGTTGTCTGCTTGCCTTGTCATTTTGATATGGGGATTCTTCTGTATCATCGGGCAAGGGGTACCCCGTTGGTGGTTCTCTATGATACACATGTACTTACAATGACAAGAACTGACCGATGACTAAACTTGAGTAGCATGAGGAGCGGCCCTCGTATTCAAGGGACATGAGATTCCTGACTTATACTTGATCAAGCATGTACACCATTGTTCACTTTAACCTTAATCACTTCAAGATGCTTATGATAGGGGCAATGAGAGCTGAAAGCTATAAGTACCATAATTTTTGGAAGCTCTTTATGAAACTTGAATCTCTGCTTCCTTTTATGAAGGCCTTTCTTCCACCATTATATTGAGTTTCCACCTTCTACCTTTATGCACCTACTTTGAGAGCATAGTGGCCATTCTTAGTTCTATGTGCATTGCCCAAGACTAGTTGATTAATGCATAACTTGATATTGCTTGTTTTGAACTATTTGTATCTAGTCACTCTTATGAACTTTGAAGGTGTCCTATGCATTTATATTTGCTACTCTATGAGGGACAAGCTGAATACTATTATGCTATGCTTTCTTTATGTGAAACAAACAAACGTCTTGCAAAGAATTGTTATTCATGAATCTTTTGTTTGTGCCTTTTCATGTTGCATCATAGTTTCTTTGTCTTATTGCTAGAACTTTGTCTTTCATGTGATGATTGAAGTACTATGATCCCAGCTTTGAATGTTTTACAAATACTTTGATCAAGTTTATGATGGTGCATGTCACCTCAAAAATTATTCTTTCTTTTTATCACTTACCTACTCGAGGACGAGCAGGAGTTAAGCTTGGGGATGTTGATACATTGCAAATGTATCTATAATTTTTGATGTTCCATGCTTGGTTTTATCTACTTTCTTGTGTTTTGTTCACACTTTGGAGTAGTTTTCATATGATTTCTTGGACTAACGTATTAACAAGAGCCATAGTGCCAGCTGCCTGTTTTCTGTTGTTTTTGGTTCCAGGAAGTCAGAAAATGAATATTCTCGGAATTGGACGGGACAAAAGCCAAAGTTGCTATTTTACTGGAAGACATCTGGAGCTAGAATACGAGACGGAGAGGGCCTAGAGCCTGGCCACACCACCTGGCCGCGGGGCTAGGCCTGGTCCGCGCCAGTGGGTGATCTAGCCGACTCCATCACCCCCTCGGCCTCTCCTTCCGCCTATATATTGCCTCTGATACGGAAACCCTAAGTACCCGATCAAAAATCCACGAAAGAGTCTGTAGCCGCCGTCATCTCCATCCCTAGATCGGGAGGGATCTGAAGCTCTTCCCAGCACCCTGCCGGAGAGGGGAATTCACCCTGGAGGCCTTCTTCATCACCATGCAAGCCTCCAGTGTGATGCGTGAATAGTTCATCTCTGGACTACGGGTCCATGTAGTAGCTAGATGGCTGGTTCTCCTCCTTTGTGCTTTCATGTCTAGATCTTGTGAGCTCCGTTCATGATCAAGATCATCTAATTGTAATTCTGCATGTTGTGTTTGCGGGGATCCGATGGATATTGAGATGCTATTTCAGATTGATTATTGATTCTATCATGTCTTTGTTATTTGTGATCTTGCATGCTTTCCGTTGTTAGTAGCTATCTTGGCCAAGTAGATGCTAGCAACTCCAAGAGTTAGTATTTATGCTCAATAGTGGGTTCATGCCTCTGTTAATCTGGGGAAGTGACAGAAATATCTAAGGTACTAGATGTGTTGTTGCTACTAGGGAGAAAACAATAATCCTTTGTTCATAGAATAATCAGATTGTTTAGTTTACACGCAATTCGTAAAGCAATAATCTGTTGCTTGCAACTTAATACTGGAGGGGGTTCGGATGATAACTTGAAGGTGGATTATTAGTCATAGATGCAGTTGGATGATGGTCTATGTATAATGTTGTAATGCTCAATCAAGTCTCAAAGGATTCAAGATTATTAGTATATGCTTGTTTGCTTTCTTGATGTTTGTCAATTGCCCCGCTGTAATTTGTTCACCCAGCATGTTATCTATCTTAAGGAGAGCCACCTCTAGTGAACTATGGACCCCGGTCCTTTCCATTACATACAATCTACAAACTGTTTACTGCTTTGTGTTTACTTTCTGCAAACTATTACTTCCTTCCATTTGATACGTTTAATCCTTTGTTTTCAACAAAACGGTGAGATTGACAACCTCATCGCAAGTTGGGGACAAAGTTCTACGGCTGTGTAGGTCTCCACGTTGCTGCTGGCACCGGTAGTGCGCCCTGCCAACGTTCGGCTAGCTACACCTTTGGGGTGTTTCCTTGCTCCTACTGGATTGATAACCTTGGTTTCATAACTGAGGGAAACTTACTGCTGTGCTCATCCTACATTCCTCTTGGGGTTCCCCAACGAGCTCGTTAAACACGAGCCGACAGGGTATAATTACAAGTATGTATTAGTCCTAGAAAGGTTAGTACATTAGCATAGGTTCACCTAGACAACACTTATCCAACCAAAGAAGATTAATCAACTATATGAAGCGAAAGCACTTGATAATATTCCCATGTGTCCTTGAGAATGTTTGGTCATCTTAAGTAAGACAACCGGCTTGTCCTTTGCTAAAGAAAGGATTGGGCCACTTGCTGCAGTTATTATTATTGTCTTTTATTTACTCACACTTTATTTATCTGCATTATGAAAAACCCATAAAAATCCGTTTGCTAAGTATTTATAGAGAATTCCTGATCCAAGACAGTCGTCAACACCTTATGCTCCTTGTTGGGTTCGACACTCTTACTTATCGAAAGTACTACGATACACCCCTATACTTGTGGGTCATCCATGCGGTTGGAGCTTAGGCTTTAAGAAATTTATGATTTTTGGTATAGAAATTATTCATAGTCTAGGGGTTGATGATGGCATGTCCTTATTTTGGTTAGTGGATAAATTTATTCATAGTGTAGGTTGCAAAATGATGTATTATGTTTAGTAGTAAAGCTTGAAGTAGGTAATTAACTAGTTTAGTGATCATAGGTTTAACTAACGATTATTTTTAGGAGCAAGTAGTGCACACTTACAATGGAGATAGATCATTGTGATTTTTTTGTTGGAACTGGTAACAACAGAAATTTATGTTGATGGGAAGATCATCTACTATGATGAATTTGATACTCTAAGTTGGTCAGTAGTGATGCTTGAAAAGATCATTGAAGAAAATGGCTATGAAATGGCACGTAGAATGAAGATTCACTACTATATTCCAATGCTTACAAATGCCAATAATGGTCCGAGGGAGCTAAATGATGACCATTCATTCATGTTTATGGTTACTTTAATTGACATAGGCCAACATTTCTTCAATGTATATTTGGATCATGATCAAGGCTTGAGCTTCAAAGATTGGGATGATGTAGTACATTTTCTAGTTTCTCCTTCGCCTTCTGTTATCAGCCCTTCTAAGCCAAGAAGCAACACCCAACCCGAAGATCCAAGTGTAGAGGGACTTCCTGTACCAATTTAATTTGTCTATCCTACAAGTCTAGTGCAAGATTCAGATTAGGGACATAATAAAGAACCATGTTGCTCATAAGGCCAAGGAAGAGGAATAGAAGCATGCAGCTGCAGATAATGAAGAAATTGAAGAAGCAAGTGAAAGCAAACACAATGATGCTCTGTGTGACAATGAGGATGTTGCAGATTTAGAGTTTGAGATGCTAGACTCTGATTTTTCTCTGAGTGAAGGGGATGTTGATCTACATGGTGAGGAAGAGACATCCAATATTTCTTTTGACAAAGGCAAGAGTACAAATGTGAAGAAGAGAATGAAAAGATCAACTTTATGTAATGCTGTAAATGACAAAGGCAAAGAGAACTGTGAAATCAAAGTGGAGGATTCAAATGAAGATGATCTGTGGGGCTCTGACACTGATGATCATATAGTGATGATGACATTAAAAACCTTTAGAGAGGATGATTTGAATGATCCAAATTTTGCTACTGCCCACGTGTTTGCTAATGTGGATTTGCTTAGGAAAGAAACCAGGGCATGCAGTTACATTCAGGGAGAGGGCATAAAACTACCTATAAATGACAAGAAGAGGATAAGTGCACTGTGTGAGAAGAATTGCAGTTGGTATCTATGGGCATCTCTTGACACAAGATCAAAAGCATTCTAGATAAAGAGGTACACAACTCAGCACAATTGTATTCGAACGTGGAATGTTTGTGTTCTCATAGCTAAATTCATTGTAAATAAGTATTTGGAGAGCTTTAGAGCTGATCAACAAATGAGTCTTAAAAATTTCTCAAGGGTGGTCGAGAAAGAGTTGAACATTAAACTATCTAGGAGTAAACTATGGAGAGCTAAGAGGATTTCCTTGACTGTGATTTATGGAGATGAAGAGAAGCAAAACAACCTGGTCTTGGACTATGCAAATGAGATCAGGAGGAGTAATCCAGGTAGCACTTTCTATATATCACTAGATGATAATGCAAGATTCACGCAATGCTACATGAGTCTTCAAGCATGCAAAATGGGGTTCCTACAAGGGTGCATGCCAGTTATATTTATTGATGGAGAAGGTATAGCTTCTTCTTTGCATTTCTGAATTTATATCAAACAACAAGTGTTTAATGTAGAAACAGTTCTCTGAATTTCTTCATGTACAAAGGACAGTATAGAGGCATTTGGATACAAGGCCAGTTCCAGAGCCTACCTTCATCACAGAAGCACAAATCTTGCTCAAGTAACCGAGTGGTGTTAGCACTATCAAGCAAGGTGAACTTGCTCAAAAGTTGTTACCGACGTAGCAAGAGAAGAATAAATCCAATGAAGAAATAAAACTAGTTGTACTTGAGGCCAAGTATCAAGCTGAGGTCAAGAAAGTAGAGGAGAAATCTAGGAAGAAGCTGGAGCAAGAAAATATGAAGGCTCAACTAGCATAAGCCAACACAAGAATTGTTGTAGAGAAAAGTGAGAAGAGAAAGCAAGAATCTAAGCTTAAGAAGAAAGCTAAGGTAGATAACAATATAATCATAATAAAGGTCAGGAAAGAGGTAGTTGAGAATAAAAAGAAAGAAGCTACAAAGAAGAAGACACATTACAAGATACTCGCAGCTGAACAGAAGAGGAAGACACAAAGATATGGTAAACTTGCACCACAGACATCACAAAGTGAATCTCATAAGGCTGAAATGCTAGTTCATGGAGCTCATATGGCAACAGATGCTTCAGGTGAAGAAGGTGAAATGCAAGATGCTCATGGTCCAGTTGTCCCTTAGATGCCTTTCCCAAGAAGTCAAGCCATTCTCATGTCCCAGGTAGTTATAGAACCAGTGCTAAAGTATGGGAGGATGGAATGGTATTTGGGTGTAAAGAAAGGTGGGGAAGGAGAAGTCCAAGAAAATGCTATGTAGTTTCTTGTTTAACGGAATGTGTGTTGCAACAAATATTTAAATATGTTAGACACCTATGTACTTTTTGTGTGTTGCCTTTGTGGAACTCTTGCATAAGTCCATCTACCATTATGTCCTTGTTTCACTGAATTATGTCCTTTTGGTATCCCAGAATATGTCAACTTCAAGTTCACTGAATTATGTCATTTTGGCCATGTGAAATATGCAAATGGTTGTTTCTATTTACTATGACAAAGTTGTTATATTAACCAAAAACTATTTTCTTTCCACTTGTTATCACAATGCCACAAAGATGCATGTCATTTGACTCAAATACGAATTTGAACTCAAACATGAGGAAAAGGGGATACATTTCACTACATTGCATCAGGTTCACATACATAATGTCCAAAGGCATTACAAGGTTCAATCACTACTACACCTCACTAGATTAACTCCTAGATGAACACTAAATCATCACTACATCCTAAACTAGCTAGAACATCACTCTCACTTGCACACATTGCATATGCACAATCACACCCACTTCAACACCTCACTCTCACTTCTTCACTAGCAGAACAACACACATTACACATAGCACACATAACACACCAACTGTAATCTTTCCAAGAACCACCATTTGCCTCACTTCCTCCAAAATCATCATCAGGTGCTACTCCTGTCCTTGCACCCTTGTCACTCTGACCTCATGCTGCCTCAACAGAAGTTCTTCCCTCATATCTTCTACCTAACCAAGAGCATGAACATCATCATTCCCTCGCATGTAGTTGTTCTCCATTAGATAGCAATGTACTCCAGCTCACAATGCTAAAAATTGCAGTCACACTGTGTAGAACCAAAACATATTTAATTTGAACTCCCAAATACAGTGTACCATATCAAAACTGACGGAGACAATTAATAACTTAAGCAAAATGCAAATAACATAGAATTATCCCATGATTTTTACACTTCTAGTACATCCATGCGGGGTGTTCCAACATCCCCAAGCAACACTGCTTCATTGAGCGGCCGCAATCGGGGCAGAAGGTGAGTGGAAGCAGAGGGGCCTGGCGGCGGAGCGCACATCAGGACAAGCTAGTGCTGGACTTGGCGGCTCAACATCGGCACTCCGACGACACCTCGCTAATTCCGGTCACTCTCCTAGGGCAGCGACGCCGATTTAGGGTTAATAGCTTGATTAGAGGAGGGGAACCACGTGGTTCGGGGTGAATAGGTCCGATCGCACCATTGGAGTTAGTACTCGTTGGTGATTTTGCCAACAAACCCCTCCAAGCTTCTTCATTCACTAATTTACCCATCTAGTCATCTGCCAATGGGACCCACTCCTCCAATACATCAGGCCGATCGCTCGGTGAACACGTGTGACGATTGCATGCGAGTTCAGTGACCTAATCGTGTATTTCTATTATACAATGATTGTATTGAACTTGTCTAACAATGAATTTGACCCCTTTGCATGTATACAAATTTTTCTTTGGAACTCTGCGCTATGCACAGACATAACAATGGAACACTCCCGGTCTTCTGTAACCAGAAGTTTAAGTAACATTTTTCCTCTGTCGGCGTGCGTCATGTTTAGGTAATACTGTCAGAACTAGTTGATTGATACCGGACACAGAAAAACCGTTAGTGGATTGCAGCCGGTCGGGGGCCAGTTTTTAAATCTTGTGGTTCGCGCGCGCCTAAAAATTTATATACTCACTGTTGAACAGTACTAGTACTAGCTCAGTGAGGAGTACAGTACGTACACGATTCATGCACCTAGATCCGGCAGGCAACGCGCCTGATTGCATTGAGATAATGCATCTAGATCCGGGACGCCCACATATATGTAGACTGTGATTTTCAGTGAGTTTGTCAAATTTGGATAATGTCAGCTAGCATAATTCGGCTCAATTTTTTTTTGAAAAATATCAAAAAAATAATTAAATGTTACAATATGTCCCGCTAAGTTAGAAATAAAGTTTGATTGCATTTAGACAATCTATTTACGAGAGAGCAAAAAAAGTGTGGGAGGTATAATTGTTTCTCCAAAGCATCATCGCGCTAGCCTAGCTAGATAGATAAAAGATTACTACCACCGTTCCATAATATAAGCCGTTTTAGCAGTTCAAATTGCACTACTAAAGAGGCTTATATTTTAGAATGGAGGTAGTACTAGTCAAAATCGTTATTGAGTCACTTACTTCTGGGTTATACCTATATATACATGGCATTTTTTTTTCTTAAAATGACTAATGGCAAAATTTTCAGTTTTTTTTTTTAGAATCGAGGTATCTTCTTAATGTTTTTTAATTTAGGTGTGGTACATAGGAGTACTAGTAGAAAGTAGTAGTAGTAGTACTCTGAGCAATCGAGGTAACTCCATTTGACTTACTAAATCTCTCTCCCTAGCTAGTTGACTTAGAGTGTCAAACGGACGAAGCCCTCCACTGCAGCTTTATCATCGACGAACGAAACCGTCACAAGTTGACCTTATTTAACCTTTTTTTTCCAGTTTTCTTGAAAGGATTCCATCTACTCAATTATTTGAGTGTGCATGGGTGGGCCACACATTTCAGCTTCATCGTCGAATTAATCAAGCTCACAATCAGACTCACGTACGTACGTCGTGTACTATATGCATGCATCCATTAGAAGATGTCAATGTCAAATAATTAGCTTCCTGCTTACAAAATGAGTACTACTACTACTTAAGCAACAATACCTAACCGGCCTTCACGTGGCTAGCTGTTTGTTCTTACCTTAAGCTACTACCACTTTTCTTAAAAATAAAAATGGTTAGCTTCCTTCAGTTCATTTTTTACTCCTATATCCATTTTTACATACTCCTATATACATTATTTTTCTTTGGAACTCTGCGTTTTTTTTTTTCTGGAACAACTCTGCGCTACGCACAGATTTAACAACTGAACGCTCCCGATCTTCGGTAACCAGAACTTTAAGTAACCCTTTCCCTCTGTCGGCGTGCATCATCATCATCATTAGGTAATACAGTGTCAGAACTAGTTCATTGATTGGTATCGGACACAGAAAAACGGTTAGTGGCCGGTCGTCACGTACTACTGGGGGCCGGTGTTCAAACCTTGTGGTTCGCGCGCGCGTAAAAGATTAGTATATACTCGATCACTGTAGTCTAGTCAGGAGTAGAGTACGTAGTACATGATTCATGCATCCGGATCCGGCAGGCAACGCGCGCGTCTGATTTGATTTGCTATCTTTGACCGACGTAGTATGCCGCAGATATTTCGATCGCTGAGTAGGACGGGTAGATTATTGCGAGCAGATTTGCTATAGCTAGGGCTTTAACTCTCAAGGGAAACTTCGCCATTGGACGCACTCATGGGACGATGTCTCCGGCCTCTTGTTGCCTGTTGGCCCCGCGAGCACAGTAGATGGCCCCCGAATTTTCACTGTTCGACCTTGCAGATGTCGGCAGCGCATTGAATTTCCAGCACGATCCCGGCCCAACGAGTGTCACGAGGGAGGCGCAGCGTGCCGCCGAACAAACCCGACGACCTCAACCGCCACAGCGGCACGAGACATGATTCACGCACGACACGGTGCGTACGTTACAGTACGAACGCGATCGATCGCCCGGCGCATGCTTCCTTCTTCATCTTCCGCCACTCATCATCGATCGATGGATGGGGCAGCAGCCATGATACCCGTCCATGCGCGCATGTGCGGCTGCCTGCTGCCTGGCCTTGGGCCTTCCCCTCCTCTCGCTCGCTCATGATTCGCGGGGATCGATTCATCGGTCGATTGGCTCGCCTCCACCACGGAGCACGTGCCCGCGCATGATTCTGTTCTCACTTCCACCCTGCTACGATGATCTTCTCGTGGGAGGAGCGGGAGTGGGGCGCACCCTACGCGGCCACCTACCGGGCCTCGCGAGCCGTCCGATGGGGATCCCACGGCTGCCTAGAGGGGACATGGACCGGAAGTCCCTGCCGCCCCCGGTGTGCCTTCCATTGGCGCTCACCCTCGCAACGTGCACCCCTCCCTATCCTGTCTTCCGGATCTTGCCTCCCCACCTTCCCCCCTCTCTCTCTTCCTCCGTGGATATATATTGGCTCCCCTGCCCGCCCAGAGCAGCCGGTTCTCTCCCACTCTACAGCACACACACAACTCCCCATCCATACATACACATACAAAACACAAACACACAGATACTAGCTAGCTAGATATATACATAGATCATCCGAGCATGGGTTCTTGGAAGCGCACCATCACCACGCCCTTCAGGAAGGCCTGCACCATCCTCAGCCCGCAGCACGCCAGCGCCAGCGCCAGGACCGACGACCAGCACGACGGCGGCAAGAAGACGCCGCGCGCGCGCCACCAGCTCAAGCGGTCCGGGGCGGCGGCGGCTGTGATGGCGCGCGGCGGCGCCGGCGACGTGGCCGTGGACAGCCCGTCGTCCACGGCGCAGCTCTACGGCGACGTCATGGCCTGCGCCTACGAGGACGTGCAGGTCATGTGGTCCATGCTCGACAACAAGGCCAGGGTGCTCGACGCCGCCGCATCGTGACCTTACCTTCTTACACAGCATGCCGCTCGCCGTCCTCGCCGCGGATCCGTCCAGTACATATACTCTCTTGCTACGCGTGCAGAGCAGAGCGAGTCGACCCTGGAGCTTTTTGCCCGGTCGATTTGGCATCGGTCCGATCGAGATGAATCCCCGGCCACCGGCACATGGCACCTGCTACTAGAGCACAGGTGCTTGTTGCTGGCTAGCCTGGAGTGATTTGATCGGACGCTGCAGCAGCATTAGTTATGACGGATCTGCTTTGGCTGAGGAGGCTTAGCATATGCTTCTCTTTTCTCTTCCTTTTTTTTTTTTTGGTGTCATTGCAACATCCGATCCATCCATCATCAATCATAGTAGTATGGTTTTTGAAGATCTGGGACCACTTGTGTTTGTGTACCTGCGCTGATGCACCTGCACGTGCTTTCCTTTTTCCGGTTTGCCGACATCATGCCCTGCTTTAGCAACATTAAGATCGATGATCAAAGATTAACCGTATCTAATTAAGCTTTCCGGATAGATAGTAAGAGCAGTACCAATCCATTTAGTTGCATTTCCTTTACTTAGTTCTTATTTTCAACAGGGGCTAGCTAACCCCTTTTCCATGATTTTTCTGAACGGAAATGATAAATCGATCTATTAATACAAAGCAAAAGAGTAAACGAGAAACAAGAAAGAGACCAAAATTACGTTGCTGGTAGCTTGCTAATGCTTCAAAGCTCATGAACGAACTCATTATACTTAAAATATATATAGTAGTAGTACTAGTAGATCAATCGACGCACCATTTATTAATGTGTGTTTGGTACCAAGCCTCACCTGGCATGGCTGTTCCTCCAATGAGACATGGTGAGTGCTTACAGGTTGTTGCAGCCACCATGTGTTTGATAGCCTAAATGGCTAAATCCGACGAGACATGATGAGCTAAGATGTCGTTTGCTAAAGTGTAGAGTATATGTTAATTTAGACATGCTGAGCTAAGATTCTTGTCGTAATTGTATATCTAAGATAGAATCGCTTACCTTCTTTTCGATGCGGTAAGAATAAACGACCACAATTATGAGAAATGATGGAAAATAACTGTGTGCGCCGCTCTATTAACGTTTTAGCGCCAAAACTTAATTTGAACAAAGTCTAGACTATATCTAAACATTTACAGAGACTTGAGCAAGAACATATAATTTACTTGGCAATAAGTAACAGAGCACCTAAATAGTAGTACATCTTGCCATACATGACGATAAATCAGATTTAACAACACATAGCTAGATCCAAAGTACATGTATAATTGTTCAACATCCATAATCAACTCATATTAAATAGTCCACATCCATCTTGAAGATCTAATTAGCATTACAGAAGAAATAGTTTATTCCCCGTTGCACCAACTAACACCAACTCAAACAGGCTAGACGGTGATTATCTTTCATTTCCACGAAATTAAGGCCTTTATACCCTTATATGGTCCACACATAGTCTAAAATAACTTGTCGTTCTTCAAGAGAGAGCTCACATGGTGGTTCAACAAAGAGTATGAACATGTAATTTTCTATTGATAGCAATCACAAAATTACATAATGATGCAGACATGTTGGGCTATACTTAATTATATCTTCTTCACTAAAAAAATGACGTCTTCTGCTTTCTAGTTGAACTACAACGTGAAGGGGAATTATCACATGGGCCACAAACACCAAACTCAAACCCGATTAAACCTTACATGAATCGTTCACTACTTGTTCCCTTGATCTACATGTCAAGGCATCAATAGGCTTTCCTTTTCCCTCCGGGCAAATAGGTTTGCCCAAAGGCTCATCATACCCTGTCCGTTGCAAACTTCCATATGGCTAGCTTATCGCCAATGACCAATTCTACATGTGTGTAGTTATCAAGTGGTGAATTGAAGAGTTCAACATCCTTTGAATGATCCTACACACGTATCAACACAAAAGGCACATTTCAGCTTTAAATAACAATCTTTAGCATAGTTTAGCAACAAATAGAAAATTTTAATACATTTCAACTATATAAAACATATTTCAACACATGGACCAATATATAATAGATTTCTGATGCGGGCTAGCGTTGTCTATAGAGTAGGGACACCCTTACAGAGGGGGGGCGACATACTAGATGGGTGGCATGTGCGGTAGTGGGGGTGTTTAGAGAGGAGTGAAGGTGCTTGTTTCCTTGAAGGAAACTCAACACAAATAGACAACCATGTATCACTACATTTGGCTATCCATGGATTGATATCTAGTGGCGCACGGGCAGGGTGGTGCGCCATAGGTAAGTGCCCTGTGGCGCATGTCGTAAAGATGCGCCACATATATGTCCATTCCTGATGTTCAAACACATTAGAAACATTGAACTAAAATCACTCTTTGTCTTTTGTATCATCAATAATGGATTCTACTAGACATAGTACGCACCCATAATTAATGTTTAGTGGTTAGGAAAGACAATTGATGACATGGTGGAGTTACACGTTGATAAAAAGGAATATACTCGGCACACGATGTTGTCGAACTGGATAAGCATTTATACTACCCACACAATCAGTGTTTGCTCTTAATCAAATAGCTGATAGGTCTACAAAAACAAACGCACCACCATCACAGAGTTATGGAATACGCTACCAAAATAGTCAAGTATTTTGTTATAAGGGAGATAGTTTAAAAAAAAATGGGGAGTGAACCCCCGACCTCTGTATCAATTGATGCACACAATCATATTTATTACAGTGTTCCAAACAAAATCAAAGTATTACAATCATTGATCAGATAGGGTTGAAACATATATCAACCATCTAAAAATGAAAAGCAAATAAACACTATCCATTTTGGAGTCTACTAGTGTGACGCCACCCAGTGGACAGGAAATAGAAGTCATGTGCAACCATTAGCAACCAATTGCATCCAGTATCCATCGGCTCCCGCCGATCCGCTGGGAGTAAGCAGGGACATAGTTGTATCCAATGCGCTGCTAATCAAATAACCTGCAAAAAAATAGTACCTGTTTGTTTATTAAATACAATGTTATTTTTTGACGTCCATATGGACCAACATAAAGTAGACACTCCAATGTATAGTCTATCTTTATTCTTTTTGTCAACCCCATTTAGCTAATTTCCAAACATAAAGAAGGGAGATAGTTTCTTACAACAATGGTGCATGAATAAACCAACAAAGTCTTAGACGCGAACACACAGATGAAATCATTGAGCCAAGATAGTCCTTTTCCAATAGACAAGGGACAACCTTCACCCACTTCTATTTTTTTTCCCACCATACAATATCTTGAAGGGTGCCACGGCGGGTTTAGGTGCGATAGGCTTAAATTCCTAGAAGAAAGTACACTTGTTTGTCATAGTGCCGCCTCCCTCCTCCTCCACCTTCACCCTAGCTACAAAACAAGACGATAACATTGCTAAGCTCACAGCAGAGTGACAGATAATGAAACACAAAGAATATAGACAAACTTACTTCTTAGGTCACCGTAGGCGTGATAGGCACATTGTTTTGTCTCGCTCGGGAGTTATCTCATACATCTCCATCAAAAAATGGTAACTAGATAGATAAAAGTCATCAAACGACAGGTACACCATTAGATAATATCATTCATCGTAGGTGGTGCATGACGACTCTATGGCATGGGAGCCCGCAGACAGGAGCCAAAGCGGAGTAGATGCTGAAAGCAACACATTCTAGGAAAAATAAATCATGTGATGATAACCAAAGGAGACATCGAGGTTGTCCACTAGAAATCATTTCCTCCTACTGAAAATCATATTCATTATATTGATGCTCCAAGTGTACTTCTTATACAAGATTATTTATCCATCGGGTGGGAACTCCACGTCCTAATAAGGAGCCTTGTGCACAAACCCAACATGCTACACACCGTAGTCCACGAAAACAATGAAATCTACTTGAGCTGAACCGATATGCATATCGTGGCAATATTGTACATGATGTTTTTTTGTGCCGAGATCTTGTGGGCACCCTTACTCGGTTGTGTGAGGCAGCCATATCTTTCCCTTCCTCTTACAGGAGGAGAACTGTTTGAAATATGCCCTAGAGGCAATAATAAAGTTGTTATTATTCATATTTTCTTGTTCGTGATTAATGTTTATTGTCCATGCTATTACTGTATGTATTGGAAACTGATACACATGTGGATAATTAAATAACGCGAAGTCCTTGGTAAGCCTGTCCTACAAGTTTGTTACTCAAGCGATGGTTAAGGTTTCCTGACCATGGACATGACTGTCACTTGATAACAGAATCACATCATTCATGTGATGGACATACCAAAATAATAAGCATAGCTTCTGATCACATTGTTTAGTTTGATTACTTTCACTTTTTGAATATATCAAGTATAGTTTCATTAGCCCATGAGATCATGTTACTCCCTGGCATCGGAGGAATACTTTGTGGATATCAAACATCACTTCATAACTGGGTGATTATAAAGGTGTCTTTCAAGTATCTCCGATGGTGTCTATTGGGTTGTGTGGATCAAGACTAGGATTTGTTCCTCCGTGTGATAGAGCATAAGATATCTGTAGGCCCTCTCGGTAGTATAGCATCCGAGAGCTCAAGTAACTAATGTGATTGGTGGTCAAGGGGATCCTATACCACGGTACAAGTAAAGAGAACTTGCTAGTAACGAGATTGAACTAGGTATGACGATACCGATAATCAAATATCGGGCAAGTAATATTATCGTGAGACAAAAGGAATCATATACCGGATTGATTGAATCTTTGACATTGTGGTTCAACCGAAAAGAACTTCGTTGAATGTGTAGGAACCACTATGGGCATCCCGGTACATCTAATGTTTATTGATCAGAGAGTTGTCTCGATCATGTATGCATTTCTATAACCCGCCAGGTCACACTCTTAACGTTTCGGTGTCGCCAGGTTTCGTTGAGATTATGTATGGTGTAATCAATTTATGGTTTGGAGTTTCGGATGAGATCCTTGATATCACAAGGAGCTTCAAAATGGTCCAAATGTATATAAAGGTATATGGAAAGTCTGATTGAGGGTTTTGGGAAAAGTTCAGAATAGTTCCATGAGACAAAATATTCTAGAAGGTTCCTGGTGTTGGAAATATGTCCTAGAGACAAATAGTAATAAGGACTATTATCATATTTCATAAGGTTTATGATTAAGTTTTATATCATGCTATAACTGTATTGAGTGGAAACATCAATGCACGTGTGATATATAAACAACCAGGGGTTCCCAGTGAAGCTCTAATCACTAGCTCATTGGTAAACAGATGATCAAGTTTCCTGATCATGTGGCATTTATGCCAGTTGGAAATGGAGTCAACTCATTCTGAGAATGAGATGATGAAACAATACCCAACCTAAACATCGTGACCCGATCATGTCACGAAGTTCAAGTTACGATGATTAGAAATGGATCTAGACTATTCCTTAGACCGTGAGGCTATATCAATCACTGTCTCCTGAGAGTGCTTAGATAGCATCAAGCGCCACTTGGTAATACAGTGGTTATAAAGGTGTGTTCAGGTACTCGGAGGAAACCGTAGAGGCAATATATGTAAAGAGAGGTATTTGTCCGTCCACATGACGGAAAGATACTCAAGGGCCCACTCAAGAGAAGTTATATCCAATAGTTGCGTAGCGTGTGATTTGATCATAGGAATATCACTTGTCGGAATGAGTCAAGTAGCATTGTTCAGTAACGAGATTGAACATGACATGGTGATGTCATTGATCAGATCTCGGGTAATACAAGTATCGAGAGACAAAGGGAATAAGACACGACCGTCCTGGCTCAAACGACAAAAGATCTTCGTCGAACGCACAAGGGTCACATGGCCATCCAGGTCCCTCTGTCGATCATTGGTCCGGGAGTGTCCCGACCATGTCTGAAAAATTCCCAAACCATAGGATATCATGCTTAAGGGTTTGATGATGCTTAGAGAGTGTTTATAAGATTGGTAGAATCACCGAAGAATAGTAGAGAGAAAATTGGAAGGGTTTCGGTAAGTCCGGAGGATGTCCGGAGTGGAGGTGGAAGGTGTTCCATAACCACGGAGATTGAATAATATGTGAATGAATGTTAAATATTGATTTAATAATTTATTCATAATTATTTAATAAAGATAAAATCAATTAAAAGGTCAAAAGGCTTAATGGGCTAATTTCGGAGGGAAGAGGGCCCATTAGGGAAAGGCAAGAGGGGAGAAGGGGCAAGGGGGTGACCGGCTGGGCCAAGACCCCCGCGCGGGGCCCACTAGGGCTGGCCGGCGGCGTCCCCCCTCTCCCTCTCCTTTAGTCCTAACCCGGGACTTTGAGGGAGGTAGTACCTCCCCTCCCCCTATATATAGTGGGGAGATAAATACACACAATATTCAATAAAGGTCTTCTCAGTTTTGGGAAGACCTCCAATTGATACTCTCTCTCTCTCTCTCTCTCTCTCTCTCTCTCTCTCTCTCTCTCTCTCTCTCTCTCTCTCTCTCTCTCTCTCTCTCTCTCTCTCTCTCTCTCTCTCGTGACCGTTGTCCCAAGTTTGGATTGCGCGAACGAGAGACATCTTCACGGTAGAGCACCATCGCGCTACGGGATTCGGATCCAGGAGCTCTACTTCCGCAACTGCTGCTGTATCAGGGAAGCGGGTGTCATCGTCAGGCACCGAACGTGTGTAAATCCCTACGAGGTGTCACATTTGAGGCACTCAAGTCGTTGGAGCCACAGGAGCGCAAGGACTTCATCACGACCTTGAGGTCGGCTTCAGCTCGTCTACATCAACCATGCTCTCATGAGCGTTGACAATGCTTTTCGGTCTTCAAGGGTAAGTTCGCGAAAATCCCCTCCCGTTACTGTATTACTAATAGATAGGTCCTGGCAACATCAGGGGTTCAGGGGCGTAGGGTAAAACTTTATTGTTTTCATGCGCGGAACCCCTACAGTGGTATCAGAGCTAGATCTATGCGTAGTAATGCTAGTACGGGTAGAACACATGAGATGTAGCGTGTGGGCGTTGATCTTTTAGTTGTTACCCTCCCACGTGTACTTGTGTATACCGCAGCCATGCTTGATGAAGCGGCCCGCAACCGACTTTACGCGTTCATTCGTGAGACTGGTCCACGCTTGACATACGACTTGTACCGTATAAAGTGGCTTAGGGGGGTGTCTGTCTCTCTCGCACTAGTTTGTATGCCATTTGCAACGGAGGGCCCCGAAAGGGGTGTAGTAGAGACAACTACTTGATCAGCATTGTGGTGACAGTTCGTAGGTAAGAATAGTTCTTGTGCGAAAGCCCATTCAGCCACATAAAACATGCAAAGATAAAGTAGAGGCGTCTAGCTTTGTTTTGCAGGGGGCGTTGCTTTGTGATATGGTTGTGGAAAAGGTAAAGTTATTACCTTATGTTACGTAGTAGTAGATAGTCATGGAGGTGACGGACTACCACGCCGGAATGACACCGGTACCCTGGTGTCTACGGCGCCGGAACCCTGGCGCCGGAATCCGGTGACAACGGATGGAGATCACGACATGAAGGACCATATCACATCGCATTTACATTCAATGTTATTGTTTGTATATCTTATTGTGTGCTAGTATTAGATACTCAACGGTAGCCTAATAAGATGATCCTTGTTAAAATTACCAATGATTGTGTTCTCCCTTAGTGTGCACCACCAAGAAAGTTCTTCGGTATGAGGCGACCCATGGTGAGTGGGTGTCATACATATCTATGTTCGCATATAGTGGGTGTAAGCCATGTTGCACAATGAATACACTAAGGTTGAGTTGGTGAGCCTAGAACGTTACAGAGACGTGGCCTCAGAACACGGATGGTCGAAAGATCGAGCACGAGTCGCATGAATGTGACCGACGTTTAGCGTCCACCCTTGAACCCACATTGATGGCCATGATGATCGGGGGAGATGTGGCTGAAAGGGGTCGTGTTATCACCAGGAACCATTCTGGGGATAGGTTTTTCTGAGTGGAGTTATTATTAACTCATTTAATTATAAACTTAGTCTAAATTCCTTTTGCAATTATAAATGTAGATGCCACCTTTCCTGTTGACGATTGATTGGTTAGAAGAAGAGAAGCTCAGACTAGATGGATCAAACTTCTCTATGTGGGTTGCGCGTCTCCACGTTCTCCTTAGTGAGAATGACGTGATCGACTACATACTCGATGAGATGGATTTGGATCAGCCCATTGACCTAGAGACCCCAGAGCAGCGGGAAGACTGCTATCACCGTCGAGAGATGGCCTCCTTCATTTCAGTTACAATGCGTTTCAGAATGGTGGACGAGCTGTGGCCTATCGTGGGTAATGTCAACCCTCGTACAGTAATGCTACAACTTAGGACACATTTCATGGAACAAGCACGCATATGGAAGCATGAGCTGATGGGAGACTTCCTCTCTATTAAGATGGAGGAGAACTCATCACTCGACGACCACTTAGAGCGCATGCATGATGCATACATGAGGCCTGCATACTTCTTGGATAGCTGGATGACAGGATCTTTTGCAAATGGCGTTGTGATGCGGTCGCTGCCACCAAGCTACCAAGCACAAGTCAGGACTTGCATTATGAGAGGCAACGCGGAATCAATGGAATTCCATAGGTTTGTATCACATCTCAAGAATGTGATGGTTGAACCCGTTGTCGCTGAGGTCATTAATGATAGAGGTATATATTTGATATACAATTTTATAAATGTTATAATCTTGCAAACACATTTGCAGTGTTAAGTATATTTGATACTTGTTCTGTTTTACTAAAACGGGTCCTTCTGCATGAGAGGTGCTTGCTAGAGAGGAGGTGACGTTGCGTGTTGATGGCAAGCATGATGATGATGGCCAACGACACTCTCCCTCAACATTTATCACTTAGTCTATGTTTTAGGATGATTATTGTAATCAAAATATTATGAACTTCTTTAGTGTGTCTCACACTTTGTGAGACGGTTATTCATATGAATTTGTAACAAACAGTTGTTCCACTTTTATGAATGATTTCTATTTGTGTTCATATCTTGTTTGATTATATGTAAATTATCCTGATTGTTTGAAACTAATTGATAATGCATGAACATTTGTAAAATATTGAAATGCCTTTAAAAATACCCAACTTAATGATATGTTCATAAATGAATGAAACCATTGTTTGAATTCAAAAGTTATGTTGATAATATGTGAAAGATATTTTATTTCTTATCACATATAAATCATGCCTAAGTTCGGCAAAATAACTTGATCACATTGTATTACATGAATACAAAGTGTTTAATGAGTTGTTAAAAGTAAATACATATTCGATGTATTGTGTTTTAATGAAAATGGTAATTATCATTATATGATTGTGTAAAAGTGTAAAGTAGTTTACCAAAGGAAACATGAGTATGAAACTATTTGATATGATCAAAGTGTTTCATCAACAAAGGGTATAAATATAAAAGAGAATCTAATTACTATGATTTGATCAATAGTAATGGAGTACAAATTTATAAGATTGGCATAAAAGAAATTGTGACATGCAAAGTGTTTTGAAATGTCAAAATGCAAAGCATCACAATGTGATATTAGATATCAAAGTGGGTGAATAGAAGACGCCAAATAAATCGTTGTAGTGTAGATGTAGAGACCATTAATTAGAAATAGTTAGCACTCAATTAGGACGTATAGTGAACCATCTGGATTCGTGAAAGCGGCTCCATATCTAGTATGGATCGTCATAAAACTTTTGGGGTTATTCGATATAACCAAAACAATAGCGAATAAGTACTTGTAGAGTATTCATTGGAAACTTTGAATACAAAATCCATAGCTGGAACTAAAATAGAAGCAAAACTTGTATTGCTTGGATTTTGGTACATTTTTGAGAAAGTTCGCGTTTAGTGATATTTCTCGATTATGAAGCAAATGGAAGATAGTGTAAACACGATGAGGATTCAAATCCCTGCATCAGAGTGTTGAGGAGCGCAACGGACAACATTCCTGAACAATTCTCTTCATGAAGGAAAGAATCAATGATAATGATCATTGTGTTTTCCCCACTGGTGTTTTCACTACATGAAGTAGGATTCAAAATGTAACCCATATCTTGTATGGAGACATTTGTGAATCATTTGTCATGATTTTTGGAATATAACATACCTACGAACTACTAAGGAAATAATGGTAAACTAGAATTATGAGAAATCCTAAAAGCAAAATTCCCTTGAGATTAGAAAGCAATTCGTTGCTGAATCTCACAAGTAAAATGGGTTACTTGGAATTTTCCCAAATGACTGCAAAGCCATAGTGGAAAAGGGGGTAAATGACAAAAGCACATTTTGTCAAGTATTGTATGAATTCAAAGGAATTTGATTCAGTGTGCTAAATGTCTGGTGGATTTAAAACTAGTAATATACTGGTATCTCATAGTAAATCTCCAAGTTTGATATTTGATCAAAGGATTTTGAAGTTGTTTAAAATACTGAGGGGGTATGCAATTTGCATGAAATTGAGTGGGAGCTATGAAAGTCTTCCTAAAACAATATGTGAATGACATATTTTTGAGTGGGAGCAATATAAGTCTCAAATTCAAATATGTAGGAACATAGTTTGAGTAAGAGTAGTGACTCATACCCAAATATGTTGGGAACATATTTTGAGTGGGAGCTTATAGGAGTGATTCTTAAGTGTGTTAAGAATAAAAGCGCAAGTACTTATAAATAATGATTTATAAGGCGTAGAAGTTAATAATAAGTGTATTATGATATTATGTAGTATTCCTTAAGGAATTCTGAAAAGGGTTTCAGAATAGCAGTTAATGAAGGAGCTGGTCCTTAATAACTCAAGTTAGGAATAGCATTAAGTTTAGCATCAATGGTTGAAAGAACAAAAAGGATGATCATCATCCACTATGTTGAGACATAGGTTCTATCTTAGAAAACCATGATGATAACTTAACATAATATATGATCCAAGAAGGAACGTTTAAAAATGATTAAGTTTGAATCATAGAACGTTGAGCTGAGTTTGTCCGAAGTGTCTAATAGAGAACCGTAGACATGTTTTCCAAATCCGTAAAGGATGACATATCTTAAAGCATAAAGGGTTATGTTATAAGGGAATATGTTGGAAACTCCTGTAATACCGATTAGAGTCAAGTAGGAAGCGAGGTGAACAAAACATCGAAAGTTGCACAAAGTGCACTCGTGTTTCAATGAATACATTTATAATAATAGATAAGGGTACCATCTAAAGTGTTTTATAATGTTATGGCGGGGCTAGTTCGCTTTTAACGTAGAATGATGTGTCCCAGGGCACAGTGCCCATGAGAAAGCCCTCAAGGTTGATCTAAAGTCACTATAGGCTCCTGGAATCAGGCCTCGTTCTGCTGCCATAGGGACAATGCATACACACAGATGTTATCATGTGAAGATAAAGTATTAATGTCAATCAAGGTAACATTAGTAAGTTGCAAAGGATTTGGGACTGTAAAGTATAAGCCCAAGACTCAGCCTCTTCCATGAGCAAGCATGTTTAGGGTACCGGATATATGGTGCCAACGATTAAGAACAAATGTAGCTAGTGTATTTGTACTCTAGCGCAAGTGAGAGACTGTTGGAAATATGCCCTAGAGACAAATAGTAATAAGGACTATTATCATATTTTATAAAGTTTATGATTAAGTTTTATATCATGCTATAACTGTATTGAGTGGAAACATCAATACACATGTGATATATAAACAACCAGGGGTTCCCAGTGAAACTCTAATCACTGGTTCATTGGTCAACAGATGATCAAGTTTCCTGATCATGTGGCATTTATGCCAGTTGGAAATGGAGTCAACTCATTCTGAGAATGAGATGATGAACCAATTGTAGGGGTTCCGCGCATGAAAACAATAAATTTTACCCTACGCCCCTGAACCCCTGAAGCTGCCAGGACCTATCTATTAGTAATACAGTAACGGGAGGGGCTTTTCACGAACTTACCCTTCAAGACTGAAAAGCGTTGTCAACGCTCAGGAGAGTGTGGTTGATGTAGACGAGCCGAAGCCGACCTCAAGGTCGTGATGAAGTCCTTGTGCTCCCTTGGCTCCAACGACTTGAGTGCCTCAAGTGCGACACCTCATGGGGAGTTACACACGTCCGGTGCCTGACAATGACTCCCGCTTCCCCGATCCAGCAGCAGTTGCGGAAGTAGAGCTCCCGGATCCGAATCCCGCAGCGCGACGGTGCTCCGCGGTGAAGATGTCTCTCATTTGCGCAGTCCAGACTTGGGACCACGGTCACGAGAGAGAGAGGGGGAGAGAGAAAATATCAATTAGAGGTCCTCCCAAAAGTGAGAAGACGTTTATTTATTATTGGTGTATTTTATTTGGACAAATACCCCCACTATATACAGGGGGAGGGGAGGTGTTGGAGATATGCCCAAGAGGCAATAATAAAAGTGGTTATTATTATATCTTTGTGTTTATGATGAATGTTTACATCCCATGCTATAATTGTATTATAAGGAAACACTAATACATGTGTGTTTTGTAAACATAAAAGAGTCCCTAGTAAGCCTCTTGTGGAACTAGCTTGTTGATTAATTGATGATCATGGTTTCCTGATCATGGACATTGGATGTCATTAATAACAAGGTTATATCATTAGGAGAATGATGTGATGGACACACACCCATAGTAAGCGTAGCATAAGATCAAGTCATTAAGTTCATATTGCTGTAAGCTTTCAAATGCATAGTAAATAATCCTTTGACCATGATGTTATGTTAATCACCATCACCAGATGGGTACTTTGATGACATCAAACACCGCTTCGTAACTGGGTGGTTATAAAGGTGTCATTGGGTATTCTGAAAGTATTTGTTGAAGCGCATGGACCAAGATTGGGATTTGTCCATCCATATGACGGATAGATATGCTCTGGGCCCTCTCGGTGGAATGTCATCTAGTTAGCTTGCAAGCATGTGACTAGGTCACAAGGGATGACATAACATGGAACGAGTAAAGAGTACTTATCAGTAACGAGGTAGAACTAGGTATGGAGATACCGACGATCAAACCTCAGATAAGTAGAATATCGCGTGACAAAGGGAATTGGTTTCGTATGTTAATGGTTCTATCGATCACAAAGTCATCGTTGAGTATGTGGGAGCCATTATGGATCTCCAGATCCCACTGATGGTTATTGATCGGAGAGGTGTCTTCATCATGTCTGCATATTCACGAACCGTAGGGTGACACACTTAAGGTTCGAAGTTGTTTTAAGTAGATATGGAATATGCGTTGGAGACCGAATGTTGTTCGGAGTCTCGGATTGGATCCGGGACATCACGAGGAGATCCGGAATTGTCCGGAGAATAAGATTCATATATTGGGGATCATTTTCTAAGTTAGGAAATGTTCCTGAGTATTTGTCTGGGGATTCTAGAAGGTTTCGGAATGTTCTAGAAGGTTCTAGAAGATTTCTTGGAGTTTGCTTGAAAACCAAGAAAGGATCAAGGAGTCTTTGTGGGGCAAGACACGGATTCGTGGGGGAGGAGGACTCCTCCCCCCTTCCCAATCCGCCGGCCAAGGAGGGAGGGGAGTCCTACTAGGACTCCCCCTCCCATGGCGCGCCTCCCTCCTTTAAATAGAGGGGAGGGGGCGCCACCCCCTAGACCTCTCCCATAACAAACCCTAGCCGCCGCATCTCTCCTCCTCCTTCGCTCTGCTCCGGATTAGGCGAAGCCCTGCAGAAATCTCTACTCCACCACCACCACCACACCGTCGTGCTGTTGGGATTCCGTGGAGAAGATCTACTACCTCCGCTGCTCGCTGGAACGGGGAGAGGAAGGTCTGCTTCGACTCCGCACGTGTGACCCACTGCGGAAGCGCTTCTGGAACACGGCGCCGGAAGGATCGTCCACACGATCTTGAGATCGGCAAGTGATCGACTACATCAACCCCGAGATCTAATCTCGTAATGCTTTCGGTTCTACGAGGGTTAGTACAGATCTATCTCGTTGCACATGTCTAATAGATTAGATCTTGGCTTTTATCTATATTAGATCTGGGTTTTGTTCGTCCTTGCGGTAGAATTTTTTTGTTTTCCATGTTACGAACCCATCAGTGGTATCAGAGCCTTGTCTATGCATAGATCTGTTGCACGAGTAGAACACAATGGTTTTGTGGGCGTTGGTGCTCGTGCCGTCTTTTGCTTTGTGTACTTTGCATCTTGCGGTATGGTGGGATGAAGCGGCTCGGGCTAACCTTACATGTCATCGCACATGAGACATGCTCCACGCTTGACGTGTAACTTGCTTTGCACAAGTGGCTTTGCGGGTGTCTGTCTCTCCCATCATAGTATAGATCCAATCTACACTTTGCACTCGATAGCACTTGTATCAATGTTGTGGTTCAGTTTCGTAGGTAAGATCCGTTCTTATTCGAAAGCCCCAAACCACGTAAAACATGCAAAGAAAATTAGAGGCATCTAACTTGTTTTTGCAAGGGTTTTGTGATGTGATATGGCCATCATGTGATTGTGATTATATTTGATGTATGCAATGATCCTTGTTGTAACATGGCAACCGGCAGGAGCCTAATGGTTGTCTTTAATTCTGTTAAGACATGCGTGTCTATTCATCTTGTAATAGCTTTGTTCCAAGTAGTTGTAATAGTTGCTAGTGATGATGGACAACCATGAAGCGGCGCCACTGACCTTGACGCAATGCCGGTGATGATGGAGATCATGTCCGTGCTTTGGAGATGGAGATCAAAGGCATAAGAAGAAAGGGCCATATCATATCACACTAATTATGAATTGCCTGTGATGTTAATCCTTTATGCATCTTGTATTGCTTAGATCGCGACGGTAGCATTATAAGATGATCCCCCTCACTAAATTTCAAGTAATAAAGTGTTCGTCCTTTGTTGGCACCGTTGCTAAGACTCGTCGTCTCGAAGCATCTCGTGATGATCGGATGTGATAGATTCTACGTGTGCATACAACGGGTGCAAGCCAGATTTGCACATGCAGAAACTAAGGTTGATCTTGATGAGCCTAGCATGTACAGACATGGTCTCGGAACACGGAATACCTAAAGGTAGAGCATGAGTCATATAAGTGATATGATGAACATGAAGATTGTTCGCCGATGAAACTACATCCTCTCTCGTGAAGATCGGACTTGGTGTAGTGGACTTGGTTCGTGTAATCACTAAGACAATGTGAGGGATGTTGTTTTGAGTGGGAGTTCACCTAGTTAATTTAAGAATTAAAGTAGAACTCAATTTATCATAAACTTAGTCTAAACTACTTGCAAATTTGTTGTAGATTATGGCGAATCTCTCCATCAATTTCAATGCATTCCTATAGAAAGAAAAACTTAAGAACAATGGAAGCAACTTCACGGATTGGCTCCGTGGTCTGAAGATTGTCCTCAGAGCTGGTCAGATGACCTATGTGCTCGAAGCACCGCTAGGTGACCCACCTGCAGATGATGCCACCGATGACGTAAAGAATGTTTACGCCACTCGGAAAAATCATTACTCCACAGTTCAGTGTGCCATCCTGTACGATTTAGAAACGGAGCTCCAGAAGCGTTTTGAGCACCACGACCCGTTCGAGATCATTAAGGAGCTCAAGCTCATTTTTGAGACTCACGCGGCCATGGAGAGCTATGAGGCCTCCGAAAAGTTCTTTACCTGCAAGATGGAAGAGGGAAGCTCCGTTAGCGAGCACGTGCTCACCATGTCTGGGCACGCAAAACAAGCTCCAAGAGTTGGGGATAACGATTCCTAATGAGTTAGGGATTCACCGTGTCATCCAATCACTGCCACCGAGTTATAAGAACTTTGTGATGAACTACAATATGCACTGCATGAACAAGACGTTGCCTAAACTATCGTCCATGCTGAAAACTACTGAAGTGGAGATCAAGAAGGAGCACCAAGTGTTGATGGTCAATAAGACCACCAATTTCAAGAAACAGGGCAAGCCTAAGAAAAAGGGCAACTTCAAGAAGGACGGCAAGAAAGCTGCCGCACCTGCTAAGAAGCCCAAGGCTGGTCCTAAGCCTGAAACTGAGTGCTTCTACTGCAAGGGTGCTGGTCACTGGAAGCGTAACTACCCCAAGTACCTGGCGGATCTGAAGAACGGCAACATCAAGAAGAAAGGTATATTCGATATACATGTTATTGATGTGTATCTTACTAGTAGTCGTAGTAGTGCCTGGGTATTTGATACTGGTTCGGTTTCTCATATTTGTAACTCGAAACAGGAGCTACGGAATAAACGAAGACTGGCAAGAGACGAGGTGACGATGCGCGTTGGAAATGGCTCCAAGGTTGATGTGATCGCTGTCGGCTCGCTCCCTCTACATCTACCTTCGGGATTAGTTTTAAATTTGAATAATTGTTATTTGGTGCATGCGTTAAGCATGAACATTATATCTGGATCTTGCTTATTGCGAGACGGTTACTCTTTTAAGTCTGAGAATAAAGGTTGTTCGATTTATATGAGTAATATCTTTTATGGTAATGCACCTGAGATAAATGGTTTATTCTTATTGAATCTCGATAGTAGTGATACACATGTTCACAACATAAATGCTAAACGAATAAAATTGAATGATTATTCTACATACATGTGGCACTGTCTTCTTGGTCACATTGGAGTGAAGCGTATGAAGAAACTCCATTCTGATGGACTTCTTGAATCACTTGATTTTGAATCACTTGAAAGATGCGAAGCATGTCTAATGGGAAAAATGACTAAGACTCCATTCTCTGGAATAATGGAGCGAGCTACGGACTTATTGGAAATAATACATACCGATGTGTGCGGTCCAATGAGTGTAGCATCGCGTGGTGGATATCATTATGTTCTCACTTTCACGGATGACTTAAGTAGATATGGGTATGTCTACTTTATGAAACATAAGTCCGAAACTTTCGAGAAGTTTAAGGAATTTCAAAGTGAAGTGGAAAATCATCGTAACAAGAAGATTAAGTTTCTGCGTTCTGACCGCGGAGGTGAATATCTGAGTTATGAGTTTGGCATGCATTTAAAGAAATGTGGAATACTTTCGCAGTTGACACCGCCGGGAACACCACAGCGTAATGGTGTGTCCGAACGTCGTAATCGAACTCTCTTAGATATGGTTCGGTCTATGATGTCTCTTACAGATTTACCACTATCGTTTTGGTGCTATGCATTAGAGACAGCCGCATTCACTTTAAATGGGGCACCATCTAAATCCGTTGAAACGACACCGTATGAATTGTGGTTTGGTAAGAAACCTAAGTTATCGTTCCTTAAAGTTTGGGGTTGCGAAGCGTATGTAAAGAAGTTACAGCCTGATAAGCTTGAACCCAAAGCGGAGAAATGCGTCTTCATAGGATACCCTAAAGAAACAATTGGGTATACCTTCTATCATAGATCCGAAGGCAAAGTTTTCGTTGCCAAGAATGGATCCTTTCTTGAGAAGGAATTTCTCTCGAAAGAAGTGACTAGAAGGAAAGTAGAACTCGACGAGGTTATTGAACCTTCTCTCAGAGTTGAGAGTAGCGCAGCACCGGAAGATGTTTTTGTGCCGCCTGCACCAACTGGAGCGGAAGCTAATGATGCTGATCATGAAACTTCGAACGAAGTTACTGCTGAACCTCGTAGGTCAACAAGGGTTCGTACCACTCCTGATTGGTATGACTCTGCCTTGAACGTCATGTTGGTGGACAACACTGATGACCCTGCGACGTATGAAGAAGCTATGGTGAGCCCAGATTCCGACAGATGGCTAGAAGCCATGAAATCCGAAATGGGATCCATGTACGAAAACCAAGTATGGACTTTGGTGGACTTACCGGATGGCCGTAAGGCTGTCGAGAACAAATGGATTTTCAAAAGAAAAACAAATGTTGATGGTAATGTTACCATATATAAAGCTCGACTTGTCGCGAAAGGGTTCCGACAAATTCAAGGAGTTGACTACGATGAGACTTTCTCACCAGTAGCGAAGCTAAAGTCTGTGAGGATTTTGTTAGCAATCGCTGCATATTTCGATTATGAAATTTGGCAGATGGATGTCAAAACGGCGTTCCTTAATGGTGACATTGAGGAAGAGTTGTATATGGTACAACCAAAGGGTTTTTTTCGATCCTAATGATGCTGACAAGGTATGCAAACTTCAGCGCTCCATTTATGGACTGAAGCAAGCATCCCGGAGTTGGAATCAACGTTTTGATAAAGTAATCAAAAACTTTGGATTTATACAAACTTATGGAGAAGCTTGTATTTACAAGAAAGTGAGTGGGATCTCTGTAGCATTCCTAGTACTATATGTAGATGACATATTGTTGATTGGGAATGATATAGAACTTCTTAATAGCGTCAAAACCTATTTGAATAATAGTTTTTCAATGAAGGATCTTGGCGAAGCGGCATATATTCTAGGCATCAAGATTTATAGAGATAGATCAAGACGCCTAATAGCGCTTTCACAAAGTACATACTTAGACAAAGTTCTAAAGAAGTTTAGAATGGAAGAGAGCAAGAAAGGGTTCGTGCCCATGTTGTCAGGTAAGACCTTGAGTAAGACTCAAAGTCCGGCTACGGCAGAAGATAGAGAAAAGATGAATAATATTCCCTATGCCTCGGCCATAGGTTCTATCATGTATGCCATGTTGTGTACAAGACCGGATATAGCACATGCTGTTAGTTTGACTAGCAGATATCAAAGTGATCCTGGAATGGAACACTGGACAGCGGTCAAGAATATCCTAAAGTACCTGAATAGGACTAAGGATATGGTTCTTTCTTATGGAGGTGATGAACAGCTTGTTCTAAATGGTTACACTGATGCTAGTTGGACCACCGATCCAGATGACTCGAAGTCACAGTCTGGATACGTATTTATTTTGAATGGTGCTGCAGTGAGCTGGAGGAGTGCCAAGCAAAGCGTTGTGGCGAAATATTCAACTGAATCGGAATACATAGCTGCTTTGGAGGCTGCACAAGAAGCCATATGGATGAAGGAGTTCATTACTGAACTTGGCGTGGTTCCCAGTGCGTTGGACCCGATGGCCATCTACTGTGACAACATAGGTGCCATAGCTAATGCACAGGAGCCAAGGTCACATAGCAAGCTGAAGCACATCAAGCTACGTTTCCATGCTATTCGCGAGTATGTCCGAGATGGTGACATAAAGATTTGCAAAGTACACACTGATCTGAATGTGGCAGATCCGTTGACTAAACCTCTCCCTAGAGCAAAGCATGACCAACACCAGAACGCCATGGGTGTTAGGTATATTACCATGTAATCTAGATTATTGACTCTAGTGCAAGTGGGAGACTGTTGGAGATATGCCCAAGAGGCAATAATAAAAGTGGTTATTATTATATCTTTGTGTTTATGATGAATGTTTACATCCCATGCTATAACTGTATTATAAGGAAACACTAATACATGTGTGTTTTGTAAACATAAAAGAGTCCCTAGTAAGCCTCTTGTGGAACTAGCTTGTTGATTAATTGATGATCATGGTTTCCTGATCATGGACATTGGATGTCATTAATAACAAGGTTATATCATTAGGAGAATGATGTGATGGACACACACCCATAGTAAGTGTAGCATAAGCTCAAGTCATTAAGTTCGTATTGCTGTAAGCTTTCAAATGCATAGTAAATAATCCTTTGACCATGAGGTTATGTTAATCACCATCACCGGATGGGTACTTTGATGACATCAAACACTGCTTCGTAACTGGGTGGTTATAAAGGTGTCATTGGGTATTCTGAAAGTATGTGTTGAAGCGCATGGACCAAGATTGGGATTTGTCCATCCATATGACAGATAGATATGCTCTGGGCCCTCTCGGTGGAATGTCATCTAGTTAGCTTGCAATCATGTGACTAGGTCACAAGGGATGACATAACATGGAATGAGTAAAGAGTACTTATCAGTAACGAGGTAGAACTAGGTATGGAGATACCGACGATCAAACCTCGGATAAGTAGAATATCGCGTGACAAAGGGAATTGGTTTCGTATGTTAATGGTTCTATCGATCACGAAGTCATCGTTGAGTATGTGGGAGCCATTATGGATCTCCAGATCCCGCTGATGGTTATTGATCGGAGAGGTGTCTTCATCATGTCCGCATATTCACGAACCGTAGGGTGACACACTTAAGGTTCGAAGTTGTTTTAAGTAGATATGGAATATGCGTTGGAGACCGAATGTTGTTCGGAGTCTCGGATTGGATCCGAGACATCACGAGGAGATCCGGAATTGTCCGGAGAATAAGATTCATATATTTGGGATCATTTTCTAAGTTAGGAAATGTTCCGGAGTGTTTGTATGGAGATTCTAGAAGGTTTCGGAATGTTCTGGAAGGTTCTAGAAGATTTCTTGGAGTTTGCTTGAAAACCAAGAAAGGACCAAGGATTCTTTGTGGGGGCAAGACACGGATTCATGGGGGAGGAGGACTCCTCCCCCCTTCCCAATCCGCCGGCCAAGGAGGGAGGGGAGTCCTACTAGGACTCCCCCTCCCATGGCGCGCCTCCCTCCTTTAAATAGAGGGGAGGGGGCGCCACCCCCTAGACCTCTCCCATAACAAACCCTAGCTGCCGCCTCTCTCCTCCTCCTTCGCTCTGCTCCGGCTTAGGCGAAGCCCTGCAGAAATCTCTACTCCACCACCACCACCACACCATCGTGCTGCTGGGATTCCGTGGAGAAGATCTACTACCTCTGCTGCTCGCTGGAACAGGGAGAGGAAGGTCTGCTTCGACTCCGCACGTGTGACCGACTGCGGAAGCGCTACCGGAACGCGGCGCTGGAAGGATCGTCCACACGATCTTGAGATCGGCAAGTGATCGACTACATCAACCCCGAGATCTAATCTCGTAACGCTTTCGGTTCTACGAGGGTTAGTACAGATCTATCTTGTTGCACATGTCTAATAGATTAGATCTTGGCTTTTATCTAGATTAGATCTGGGTTTTGTTCGTTCTTGCGGTAGAAATTTTTTGTTTTCCATGCTACGAACCCATCAGGAGGTACTACCTCCCTCAAAGTCCCGGGGTGGGACTAAAGGAAAGGAGGGGGAGGGGTGGCACCACCGGCCACCCCCATGGGCCCCGCACGGGGGGGGGGGGGGGGGGGGGCTGGCGCACTAGGGCGCCGGCCACCCCCTTTGGCCCCCTTCTCCCTCTCTCCTTTCCCTAATGGGCCCTCTCCCCTCCGGGAATTGGCCCATTAAGCCTTTCACCATTTAAACTGATTTTTCTCTTTATTAAATAATTATGAATAAATGATTAAATCAATATTTAACATTCATTCACATATTATTCAACCTCCGTGGTTATGGAACGCTTCCACCTCCACTTCGGACATCCTCCGGACTTACCGAAACCCTTCCGGTTTTCTCTCTACTATTCTTTGGCGATTCTACTGATCCTATAAACACTCTCTAAGCATCATCAAGCCCTTAAGCGTGATACCCCACGGTTCGGGAACACTCCAGACATGGTCGGGACACTCCCGCACCAATGATCGACAGAGGGACCTGGATGGCCATGTGACCCCTGTGCGTTCCACGAAGATCTTTCGTCATTTGAATCGGGACAGTCGTGTCTTATTCCCTTTGTCTCTCGATACTTGCATTGCCCGATATCTAATAAATGACATCACCATGTTGTGTTCAATCTCGTTACCGAACAATGCTACTTGACTCGTTCCGACAAGTGATATCCCTGTGATCAAATCACACGCTGCACATCTATTAGATATAACTTCTCCGAGTGGGCCCTTTGAGTATCTTCCCGTCACATGGACGGACAAATCCTGCTCTTGACATATATTGACTCTACGGTTTCCTCCGAGTACCTGAACACACCTTTATAAGCACTGTATTACCAAGTGGCACTTGATGCTATCTAAGCACTCTCGGGAGATAGGGATTGATATA
The DNA here is from genome assembly GCA_916181665.1 of Avena sativa. Taxonomy (NCBI): domain Eukaryota; kingdom Viridiplantae; phylum Streptophyta; class Magnoliopsida; order Poales; family Poaceae; genus Avena; species Avena sativa. The sequence goes on along the minus strand of OV702295.1, from coordinate 446,369,006 downwards.
GCCTCACGGTCTAAGGAATAGTCTACGAGGATCCATTTCTAATCATCATAACTTGAACTTCGTGACATGATCGGGATACGATGTTTAGGTTGGGTATTGGTTCATCATCTCATTCTCGGAATGAGATGACTCCATTTCCAACTGGCATAAATGCCACATGATCAGGAAACATGATCATCTGTTGACCAATGAATCAATGACTAGAGTTTCACTGGGAACCCCTGGTTGTTTGTATATCACACGTGTATTGATGTTTCCACTCAATACAGTTATAGCATGATATAAAACTAAATCATAAACTATATGAAATATGATAATAGTCCTTATAACTATTTGTCTCTAGGGCATATTTCCAACAGTCTCCCACTTGCACTAGAGTAGAAATACACTAGCTGCATTTGTTCCTTAATCATTGGCACCATATATCCGGTACCCTGAACATGCTTGCTCATGGAAGAGGTTGAGTCTTGGGTCTGTACTTTACAGTCCCAAATCCTTTGCAACTTTACTAATGTCACCTGGATTGACATTAATACTTTATCATCACATGATAGCATCTGTGTGTATGTATTGTCACTATGGAAGCAGAATGAGTCCTGATTCTAGGAGCCTACAGTGACTTTAGATCAACCTCGAGGGCTTTCTCATGGGCACTGTGCCCTGGGACACATCATTCTACGTTAAAAGCAAACTAGCCCCACCATAACATTATACAACACTTTAGATGGTACCCTTATCTATTATTATAAATGTATTCATCGAAACACTAGTGCACTCTGTGCAACTTTCGATGTTTTTGTTCACCTTGCTTCCTACTTGACTTTAATCGGTATTTACAGGAGTTCCCAACATATTCCCTTATAACATATCCCTTTATGTTTTAAGATATGTCATCCTTTATGGATTTGGAAAACATGTCTAAATTTCTCTATTAGACACTGCGGACAAACTTAGCTTAACGTTCTGTGATTCGAACTTAATCACTTTTAAATGTTCCTTATTGGATCATATATTATGTTAAGTTATCATCATGGTTTTCAGAGATAGAACCTATGTCTCAACATAGTGGATGATGATCAGCCTTTTCTTTCTTTCAACCATTGATGTTAAACTTAATGCTATTCCTAACTTGAGTTATTAAGGACCAGTTCCTTAATTAACTTCTATTCTGAAACCCTTTTCAGAATCCCTTAAGGAATACTACATAATATCATAATATACTTATTATCAACTTCTACATCTTATAAATCATTATTTATAAGTATTTACGCTTTCATTCTTAACACAATTAAGAATTACTCCTATAAGCTCCCACTCAAAAATATGTCAATCACATATTGTTTTAGGAAGACTTCCATAGCTCCCACTCAATTTTATGCAAATTGCATATTGATACATTGGAAATGTATCTATAATTTTTGATGCTCCATGCTTGTTTTTATCTACTTTCTTGTGTTTTGTTCTAACTTTGGAGTACTTTAGATATGATTTCTTGGACTAACCTATTAACAAGAGCCACAGTGCCAACTGCCTGTTTTCTGCTGTTTTTGGTTCTAGGAAAGTCAAAAAATGAATATTCTCGGAATTGGACGGGAGAAAAGCCAAAGTGCCTATTTTTCCAGAAGACTCACGGAGCCAGAATACGAGACGGAGGAGGGCCAGGGGCTGGCCACACCCCCCCAGGCGCGGGCTAGGCCTGGCCGCGCTAGGGCCTGGTGTGGTGGCCCCAGGCACCCCCTCGGTCTCCCTCTTCGCCTATAAGAAGCCTTCTGACCTAAAAACTTGGGGGGGGGGGTTCGACGTTTTTCCAGAAGGAGTTCCGCTCCGCCGCCACCACCAGATTCCACGAAACAGCACCAGAAACTCCGTTCTAGCACCCTGTCGGGACGGGGAATTGGAGGAGATCATCGCCATCATCATCACCATCGCTTCTCCATCGACCATCCATGTTTCTCCCATCTATGAGTGAGTAATCCCCCGCTGTAGGCTATGGGGATGGTAGGGATTGGATGGGATCGTTCATGTAATGGCATCAGATTGTTAGGGCATGGTGCCTAGTATCTTTTATTAGTGCTTTATGACTTTGTTGCGACTTGTTGTGCTTAATGCTTGTCACTAGGGCCCGAGTGCCATGATTTCAGATCTGAACATGTTATTGATTCATTATGATAGTATTGTTCTTGGTCTTATCTACAAGTTGTATACACGTCGTTGTCCGGAACCTATGGTCCCGAAGTGACAGAAATCGGGGTAGCCGGAAGGGAAAGGCTTTGATGTGAGGATCACATGTGTTCACGGAGTGTTAATGCTTTGCTCCGGTGCTCTATTAAAAGGAGCACCTTAATTGCCAGTAGTTCCCTAGAGGCCCCGCTGCAAACGGGCTGGCAGGACAAAAGATGTTGTGCAAGTTCTCATTGCGAGCATGTATGACTATATATGGAACACATGCCTAGGATTCTCTAGTACTTGGATGCTTTATCTTATTTATCTACAATTGCCCTATGTTCTGATTGCTATGTGAATTGTCGTATCCATGCAACGCCCGTCCATCCATCCCTATGCCTACCGCACTCGAATCCCACTGTTTACTGCTTTTGTTACTACTGTCTTTGCTTTGCTACTACTGTTACTTTACTATTCTTGCTCCAAAACTGTTGCTACTGATAAACTGTTGTGAGCAAGATTGTTTCCAGGTGCAGCTGAATTGACAACTCAGTTGTTGAGGCTGATAAGTATTCTTTGGCTCCCCTTGTGTCGAATCAATAAATTGGGTTTCACTTCCCTCGAAAATACTGCGATACAACCCCTATACTTGTGGGTCATCAAGACTATTTTCTGGCACCGTTGCCGGGGAGCATATCTTTATTTATCAAGTCCACTTGGAATCACTATTGTTCAAGCTAAGTTTATTTTCTCCTTGTTTGCTTGTTTCTTTATCAAAAATACAAAAAATTGGTTCCTACTCTAGTTGTTATTTTCGTTGGTCTGTTATTGTCTTGCTTTATCATGCTTGATGTCAATGGTTGGTTTCTTTGAAACTGAAGCTTATTGGCAAGGTGGGTTCACGGAAGATCAAAAATATTATTATAAGGAACACCGTTTGTCACAAAAAGGGAAACACTTATGGGAACAAATTGATAGATTGTATAACATTGCTAGAAACGTGTGCTCTACTTATAATGTTACTTATTGCTTTGATGAGTCTTGTTGCAGAAAGAGGTATAAACACCTCCCTTTTCATTGTGAGTATAGTGATAATGATACCATATCTTCCTATGCTAAAGGAATTTATGACTTTTATGATGCGGAAGAAATTGAAGAATTTATTGCTTGGAAGGGTGCTTTTGAACTTGCTAGTTTGCTTGAAAATATTGATGATTCACCTTACATGAATCCTTCACTACTTGTTCCCTTGCTCTACATGTAAAAGAATCAATAGGCTTTCCTTTCCCCTCTGGGCTAATAGGTTTTCCCAAAGGCTTATCATACCCGATCCATTGCAAACTTCCACGTGGCTAGCTTATCCCAAAGCCAAATTCTACTTGTGTGTAGTTATCAAGTGGTGGGTTGAGGAGTTCAACATCATTTGAATTATCCGACACATGTATCAACACAAAAAGAAGATTTCAGCTTTATGTAACAATCTTTAGGACATTTTAGCAATACATAACAAATCTCAATACATTTCAACCATATAAAATACATTCCAACACATGGACCAATATATAACAGATTTTAGCATTGCGGGTTAGCGTTGTCCATAGAGTAGGAGCTCCCTGAGATGGAGGGCGACGACATACTAGATGGGTGGCATGTGCGGTAGTGGGGCATTTAGAGAGGAGTGGAGGTGCTTATATATTTGAAGGAACCTCAACGCAAATGGACAAGCATGTCTGTCCAGTACTGATGTTAAAACAAAGTAGAAACATTCAAATGAAATCACCTTTTGGCCTTTTCTCTCATCAACAAAGGATTCTACTAAACATAGTACGCACCCCTAATTAATGTCTAGTTGTTAGGAAAGACAATTTATGACATGGTGGTGTTGCACATCGATAAGGAAGGAATATACCAAACACATGATGTAGTCTAACTGGATAAGTGTTTATGCCACCGACTTAATCAATGTTTTCTCTTGACCAAACAGCTGGTAGGTCCACAACCATGAACGCACTGCCATCATAGAGTCATGGAATGCGCTGCCAAAAATAATAAAGTATTTTCTTAGAAGGGAGAAAGTTTCTTACATCGATGGTGCATGAATAAATGAACAAAGTCTTAGCCACGAACACACGAATGAAATAATTTGACCAAGATAGTGCTTTTCCAATAGATATGGGACAAAGCTTCAGCCCTTCCTATTTTCTTGACACCATACAATATCTTGAAGAGTGTCGTGACGGATTTGGGTGCGAGAAGCTTAAATCCCCTGAAGCAAAAATGCTTGTTTGTCATAGCACTGCCTCCCTGCTCCTCCACCTTCATGTTATATAACCAGACAACATAGCTAATCTCAAAGCAATGTGATAGACAATGAAACACAAATAATACAGACACACTTACATCTTCGGTCACCGTAGGCATGATAGATGCATTGTTTCGTCTCGCTTTGGAGGGATTTCAAACATATCCATAACAAAATTGGTAATTAGATATTTGCAATTCATCAAATGACAGGTACGACGTTATATAGTGTCAGCATTTCCCACCCAATGTTTGAAATCACTTTAGATATGCTTGATCACATCAACATTTTGTAGAACGGGTTCCATTACCACTGTCACTTATGTATCTATTCACTATTCACAATGTCTCTTACTTCTTTTCTGTACCCCACACTTGAATAAGGAGAGCTTTTGGCTTTACCTTACTCGCATATAAACCCCTTCACTCTTCATTTTTGTAAATCTCTCATTTTTTACTTTTTCTCTGAAGCTAACATCCATTCATAGGAATAATAACCACATTTTATTTTAATCCTACTTGAAGGGTGGATACACCTATAAATTTTTCGGTCACTCCACATTGTACTTGCGCATGAGCTATGAGGAATAACAAAATGGAGAAGTTGGAATTTTTGACATACATGACAATTTTTACTACTGATGGTGGTTTAATGCCACATATAGATAGGCATGGTGGATAAAAATGAAAAATTACTTTGCCTCAAGGGAGTCAGATGCACAACAATGCTTACTACATGGAAGGCTACTAAGAGGGATAATTTTACCACTAAAGAGAGCTTGCTAGAATGCCAAAACACACTTAATTTCCTATACCATATGATCAATTAGCTACAAAGAATTACCATGTGTATTCGAATAAATTCAAGTATATGTCATGACATTTGGAAGGCACTATCTCACCTAAAAAGAACAATTAGATGAAATAGAAGAAGTGGTCATATCTCAACCTCGAAGTTAATTATCTCTTTGTTGGGGATATAGTTTCCGGATATACCCACCGCTACTCACTGACTAGGATGTCCCACTTACGGGTTTGAGCTTTGCTCCATGGGTGGCCCAGTCGGGAAAGAAGATGGAGGCTCATACTGTAGGGGTTCGTAGCATGGAAAACAAAATTTTTCTATCGCATACAAACAAACAAGCCAAGATCTATCTACTAGATTGTAGCAACGAGTCGATAGTGGAACTCACCCTCGAAGATTCCAAAGAGGTTAACGAGAGCAGATTCTCGTGGGTGATGTAGTCGTACTCTTTCCGATCTCAAGATCGCGTAGACGATCCTTCCAGCGCCACGTTCCAGCAGCGCTCCCGCAGTCGGTCACACGTTCGGTACTCGACGAAGACCTTCCTCTCCCTTGTTCCAGCAGGCAGCGGAGGTTGTAGCACTCTCCTCGTGATTCCGGCAGCACAACGGCGTGGTACCGGAAGTAGAGGGGAGATCCCGCAGGGCTTCGCCTTAAGCCGGTGCGAGTATGGTGGAGCTTATGAGAGAGGCTATTAGTGGTCTAGTAATTAGACACACCAATTAGAAGGCTCTAAACCAATTAGAAGGCTCTAAACCGAAATAGCTCTAAACCGGGGTTTAGGTCTAGGGTTTAGTTTAGAGGATAGGAACTTGTGTGTGTAAGGAGGGGAGCCCTGCCCCTCCTTATATAGGTGGGAGGGGGCTGGCGCGCCAGGGGGAGGGAGTGGAGTCCCTCCCCAACTCGGCATTGGAGTTGGCCGCCGGTTGGAGGAGGTCTCCCTCTCCAACTCGGTTTCCCTCTTCTCCTCCTCTTTCCACTTTCCAAAACTTGCCGTTTGACTTTCAAACTAGCCGTTTGACTTTTCAATTTAGGATTTAAATAAACCCTTTATTTTGGACAGAGAGAACACTTAGTACATGATGCAATCATTCCAATATGTAATGACACATTCATGTACCCTTCCCCTCCGGAGTGCCGGACATTCCGGGACCTTCTAGAATGTTCCCGATGAAAACACCGGAACCATTCCCCAACTCCGAAATGGGACTTTCCTTATATGAATCTTATTCTCCGGACCATTCCGGATCACCTCGTGATATCCCGGATCCCATCCGAGACTCCGAACAACATTCGGTCTCTTTCTCATAATACCATAACTACTCAAACAACGTCGAATCCTTAAGTGTGTCTCCCTACGGTTCGTGAATTATGCGGACATGATCGAGACACTTCTCCGAACAATAACCAATAGAGGAATCTGGAAATTCATATGGCTCCCACATATTTCTACGATTACTTTGCGATCGAATGAACCACTTACATACGATACCAATTTCCCTTTGTCTCACGATATGTTACTTATCCGAGGTTATGATCGTCGGTATCTCTGCATACCTAGTTCAACCTCGTTACTGATAAGTACTCTTTTCTCGTTCCCGTGATATGTGATCCCTTGTGACCAAGTCACATGCTTGCAAGCTAATTGGATGACATTTCACCGAGAGGGCCCAGAGAATATCTATCCATCATGTGGATGGACAAATCCCACTCTTGATCCATGTGTTTCAACCAATACTTTCCGAACACTCAATGCCACCTTTATAGCCACCCTGTTACGGTGTGGTGTTTGATGACATCAAAGCATCCATCCAGTAAAGGTGATATGCATGATCTCATGGTCGAAGGAATTAGGTTACTATGTATCAGAAAGCATATAGCAATTGAACTATTTGAAATGACTTGATCTTTATGCTACGCTTATCTATAGGAGTATGTCCATCACATCATTCTCCTAATGATATGATCCTATTGTTAATAACATCTCTATGTTCATGATCAGGAAACCATGATCATATATTAACCAACAAGCTAGTTTAACAAGAGGCTTTACTAGGGACTCTTATTTTAGTTTACAAATCACACAAGTATTAATGTTTCCGGTTAATACAATTATAGCATGGTATGTAAACATTTATCATAAATACGAAGATATGATAATAACCACTTTATTATTGCCTCTTGGGCATATCTCCAACAGTCTCCCACTTGCACTAGAGTCAATAATCTAGTTTCAAACCTTTGTGTATTCAACACCTATGGCTTTCCGGTGTTGTATGTACACGATTGCTAGTGGTCAACTGATCTCCGGATCTGACACTTCCAGGTCCGTGTGTAATTGCATGTCTTTGCGTCTCTACGCATCACTCATTCTCTAATGAGATGGCTTTGCATAAATTTGGTCTTTCGGTGTGACCTTTAGTTCTTTGGGGTTAAAACATGTTGATAATATTGTCGCACAATATATCTTCATAGTATTATCCCGCTGTGAACTACACCTAGTTTGATAACAAACTACTTGACACAAATGCCCTCTTTTGCTGCTATAATAGCAGTCATATACTTAGCCTTTTGTTGTAGTATCTGTCACAATGTCTTAACTTTGGAACTCATCCAAATCCATTATGGAACTCACTTTCCATTATATTGTGCCACCCTTAGTTTAGATTGAGATAAACTTAATTTGTACTTTGTGACAAAGCTAGTATCAATGTAGTACTTTTACAATGAACTAACCATCTATTTGTCACTTCTACAAATAATATACTCTTAGTTCTTCCAAAAGATCATAAGAATATCCTTACTATTGTCCAATGATCATCTTACAAATCATTCTGGTATATGCTCACAACATTTAGAGCATAGGACATATCTGGATTTGTACATATCACAGTATGATTGATATAAATACTCTTTGTGATTTCATACATCAAGTATCAATCTATACTTGAATCTTTGTTTCACTTACCAAGTGCCAATACACTTGAATATATCATCAACATTGAACTCTTTCAATCCTTTCTGTGCAACAAGAACCTTTCTTGTAGTTTCTATATTGAATTCATTCAATATCTCATCTATGTACTTCTGGCACAACCATATTAGCGTCTATTGATGCCAAATATTTGGGTTTTGCCTAAGTCTTTCATCGGGATGAAATTCTTAATATGTGTTTAATAAAAGATACATTATTTCCAATCAACAATATGTCTTCCACATAATGTATTAGAAACATGTCTTAGCGCTCCCACTTAATTTCTTGCAAATGCAAGCATCTTCATTGTCTCCGATGAAATTAAACTCTTTTTAACAGTTTCATCATAGTGAAGATTCCAACTCCGCTATGCTTACTTCAACCATTTGAAGTTTGCATATGTATTTAGCATCCTTTGAATTAACAAAACCCTTTGGACCGTGTCATGCACACGTCCTAGGTAACCATTCTATTAGAAGAACTTGTTTTGTTTATTCTACTACCACATAACAAATTATATGTATTGGTTGCTACATTAATCCGTCTAGACTAAAAATCGCTATGAAAGATCAAATCTTGTCATATACAACCTTTGAACATTGTTGTGAACTCTTTCCCAACATGTCGACTATTTCATAGATGTGAAACATCCATGTCTACTTCTTTATAGATCCAAATACGACTGTAAGGTCTTACACCTTTCTCGAGGGTCCTTCAAGTTCAAAACTTGATTTCTCGTGTATGGAACTATCACGGATTTTATGGCTTCAAGCCATTTTACGGAGTCAGGGCCCATCATCGCTTCTCTGCATGTAGTCGGTTCATTATTCTCAAATAATGATTCAACCCTCAAATCTTGGTATTTGATTGTTCATCCGACCTACTTGTTTCAATAGGAACTTGGATCTCCGTGACCACAACCTTTGAGGTACGTGAACCATGAGCATTGTTGCTGCCTCCGAAACACTTTTCGGCGCTGCGCAACTCTGCACATATAGCTAAGGTTCTTTTAACCTTATCAAAGTTTCTATTGTCCTCCCACTTAACTTTTCACGAAAAATTCCTTCTCAAAGAAACTTGACGTTTTAAGTGACAAACACTTTTGTCTCCGGTGTTTATGGAGGAATACTTAACAGTAATACAAAGACAGGTTTATCCGACTTTGGTTGCAAACATCTTTCTTATGCATAGCATACCAATGTTTAAGAAAGGACTACTTGGGTTTTATCCCAAACCATAACCTTATATGGTGTCATTTCAGCGGATTATGATGGAGCTCTTTTAGTGGAAAACGGTAGTCTCTAAAGCTTTTAATCTTTAAAATATAATAGCAGTTTTATGAATTATACCTTCGATCTTACCATGTCAAACAAGGTTCAATTACATATCTCGAACGCTCCATACTCTTATGGTGTTTCGGGAAAATGCAAATCCACGGAACGATTCCTTAAATCTTAGGTATTATGCTAAACTTGTAACTCAAATATCTTCCTTTATGATCTTATCATAAACTATTTATATTCTTGTTACAATGATCTTGCACTTCATCTTGAAAGTCTTTGAACTTTTCAAGTGTTTCATACTTTATCCTTATTAAGTAAATATTCATATATTCACTCAAATTTTCGGAGAAAGCATATGAAGTTGAAATCCATCGCTCTTGACTACACATAACGGACTTCGTACAACAATATGTACAAGTTCCAATAAGCTAGTCATTCGTTCCCTTTTGGCCTATGAACGAAGTTTTAATTATCTCTAGGAAAGTTTTACAAACGTCATTTGATCAAAAATCAAAAGACTCCAAAATTCCATCCGCATGGAGTTTCTTCATGTTTTCTTTCCAATATAATTTAAACGGCGATGTCACTTCCTAAGTGATCTTTCAATCAATTTGTCTTTCGACATCTTTAGCACTAGTTTTATGGATGTGATTTCTCCAACGAGATTTGTGAATCATCCATCTTTTATGGATTACGGAAATTATTTGAACAACCCTTTTGTTCTCATAATACCTGATAAAACAAATCTTGAAGGCAAGCTTTGATGTTTAACGAGCAACACAATAACCCTTTATTTGTTCTCGATGAACATCATCACATATTCTTTTGCTAGTTTACTTAGGCCATTGTAGTTCATGAATTGTGTTGTTTCGTATGACGATTCACACCAACAAATTCAGTATCAAATACTTGAGAACCACATTGTTTAACAAGCAAAGAATATAGCCATAACATGTATATCATCTATATACTTAAACTGAACGATTCTAGTCTTTTCTTTTCTGCCATATATTTATGAGATTCTCTTTCAGTATCTCCTTTTCTGTTTGAAAGAATCTATCAACATCAACAGTGGAGTCATACATACGACACATAGTCCAAAGCGTGTATAGTTAAATACCAATGTCTTTGAACTTGCACTTTGAAGTAGATCACCATTATCAAATATTTGGTGTTCTTTCAAATTCCTTTCTTTAGTAATCTCTTGGTGTAGTAAACATTTTACCTACATCAAATATTCACCTTCATCATGGAATCGTCCATGACCAAGCTACTTTTAGCTTATAACGGTGAATCACGAGTATAATGATGCTCTCCAAAACCTTTTGGAAGATTAGGACAACTAGTGTCTCCAACCTTTTGCAAATTCTCATCAAACATGAGAACATGACTTTGCCATATTATACTCTATCATGTTGTAACCAAAACTTCGTTTCAGATATCACAATATCTTCCACACATCATGGTTTCTGAAACAACTCTTTCAGATCCTAGATAACCTTGATATTAAGAGAATCCTTTGAATATCAAGAATCATGGAGACAAACATGATACTTATATACTAACACTTGGAATTGTTACTCTTGATTTAATACTAATTATTAAACTTCATGGAGTAACCGGAACTTACTGAAAGTTTGCAATAGGACTTTTAAACTTTAGATTAACACTTAAAAACAATACGATACCAGTTCGTAAAGTATCTAACCAGAATTCTATAGTTCTATCATCTCAATTATAACTAAGCGCAAGGTGGTAAACTGATGCCAATGACTACAACAACTATGCAAATTCACTTTGATTTAGTTTATGATAAATTGAGTTCTAATTAATAATTAAATTAATCTAGGTGAACTCCCACTCAAAACAATATCCCTCACATTGTTTTAGTGATCACACGAACCAAATCCACCACATCAAAACCGATCATCACGTGAGTTGATGTAGCTTCAATGGCGAACAAATAACATGTTCATCATATCTACTATATGACTCATGCTCTGCCTTTCGACAATCCGTGTTCCTGAGGCCATGTCTGTACATGCTAGGCTCGTCAAGATCAAACCTTAGCTACCGCATAAGCAAATCTAGCTTGCTTACGTTGTATTCACCCGTGGAATCAAAGACACCCGATCATCACGTGGTGCTTCGAAGCAGCAAGCTTTGGCAACGGTGCATACTAAGGGTGAACACTTTAGAACTTGAAATTTATGTGTATAAGGGATCATCTTATAATGCTACCGTCGTCTACTAAGCAATACAAGATGCATAAAGGATTAACATCACATGCAATTCATAATATGTGATATGATATGGCCTTTCTTCTTTGTGCTTTCGATCTCCATCTTCAAGCACGAACATGATCTCCATCATCACCGGCATAGCATCAAGGTCAATGATGCTTCTTCATGGTTGTCGTCCACCAGCATCAACTATTACAACTATTTTGAATAGACACACAGGTCTTAACAGAAATTAAAGACAACCATATGGCTCCTGCCGGTTGCCAACTTACAATAAGGAACATTGCATACATCAAATATAATCACAATCATGGCCATATCACATCACTGCACACCCCTGCAAAACAAAGTTAGACGCCTCTACTTTCTTTGCATATTTTACGTGGTTTGGGGCTTTCAATAAGTGTCGTTCTAACTTACGAACAAGAACCACAACATTGATACTAGCATTGTTGATTACCCGTTGTAAATTGGATCTTAACTATGCTAGGAGAAACAGGCACCCGCAAAGCCACTTATGCAATACAAGTTGCATGTCAAACGTGGAGCAAGTCTCATGAACGATGTCATGTAAGGTTAGCCCGGGCCGCTTCATCCCAACATACCGCAAGATACAAAGTACACAAGAAGCAATCGACAATAAAAGCATCAACGCCCACAATGACCATTGTGTTCTACTCGTGCAACAGATCTACATATAGACACGGCTCTGATACCACTGTAGGGGTTCGTAGCATGGAAAACAAAATTTTTCTATCGCATACAAACAAACAAGCCAAGATCTATCTACTAGATTGTAGCAACGAGTCGATAGTGGAACTCACCCTCGAAGATTCCAAAGCGGTTAACGAGAGCAGATTCTCGTGGGTGATGTAGTCGTACTCTTTCCGATCTCAAGATCGCGTAGACGATCCTTCCAGCGCCACGTTCCAGCAGCGCTCCCGCAGTCGGTCACACGTTCGGTACTCGACGAAGACCTTCCTCTCCCTTGTTCCAGCAGGCAGCGGAGGTTGTAGCACTCTCCTCGTGATTCCGGCAGCACAACGGCGTGGTACCGGAAGTAGAGGGGAGATCCCGCAGGGCTTCGCCTTAAGCCGGTGCGAGTATGGTGGAGCTTATGAGAGAGGCTATTAGTGGTCTAGTAATTAGACACACCAATTAGAAGGCTCTAAACCAATTAGAAGGCTCTAAACCGAAATAGCTCTAAACCGGGGTTTAGGTCTAGGGTTTAGTTTAGAGGATAGGAACTTGTGTGTGTAAGGAGGGGAGCCCTGCCCCTCCTTATATAGGTGGGAGGGGGCTGGCGCGCCAGGGGGAGGGAGTGGAGTCCCTCCCCAACTCGGCATTGGAGTTGGCCGCCGGTTGGAGGAGGTCTCCCTCTCCAACTCGGTTTCCCTCTTCTCCTCCTCTTTCCACTTTCCAAAACTTGCCGTTTGACTTTCAAACTAGCCGTTTGACTTTTCAATTTAGGATTTAAATAAACCCTTTATTTTGGACAGAGAGAACACTTAGTACATGATGCAATCATTCCAATATGTAATGACACATTCATGTACCCTTCCCCTCCGGAGTGCCGGACATTCCGGGACCTTCTAGAATGTTCCCGATGAAAACACCGGAACCATTCCCCAACTCCGAAATGGGACTTTCCTTATATGAATCTTATTCTCCGGACCATTCCGGATCACCTCGTGATATCCCGGATCCCATCCGAGACTCCGAACAACATTCGGTCTCTTTCTCATAATACCATAACTACTCAAACAACGTCGAATCCTTAAGTGTGTCTCCCTACGGTTCGTGAATTATGCGGACATGATCGAGACACTTCTCCGAACAATAACCAATAGAGGAATCTGGAAATTCATATGGCTCCCACATATTTCTACGATTACTTTGCGATCGAATGAACCACTTACATACGATACCAATTTCCCTTTGTCTCACGATATGTTACTTATCCGAGGTTATGATCGTCGGTATCTCTGCATACCTAGTTCAACCTCGTTACTGATAAGTACTCTTTTCTCGTTCCCGTGATATGTGATCCCTTGTGACCAAGTCACATGCTTGCAAGCTAATTGGATGACATTTCACCGAGAGGGCCCAGAGAATATCTATCCATCATGTGGATGGACAAATCCCACTCTTGATCCATGTGTTTCAACCAATACTTTCCGAACACTCAATGCCACCTTTATAGCCACCCTGTTACGGTGTGGTGTTTGATGACATCAAAGCATCCATCCAGTAAAGGTGATATGCATGATCTCATGGTCGAAGGAATTAGGTTACTATGTATCAGAAAGCATATAGCAATTGAACTATTTGAAATGACTTGATCTTTATGCTACGCTTATCTATAGGAGTATGTCCATCACATCATTCTCCTAATGATATGATCCTATTGTTAATAACATCTCTATGTTCATGATCAGGAAACCATGATCATATATTAACCAACAAGCTAGTTTAACAAGAGGCTTTACTAGGGACTCTTATTTTAGTTTACAAATCACACAAGTATTAATGTTTCCGGTTAATACAATTATAGCATGGTATGTAAACATTTATCATAAATACGAAGATATGATAATAACCACTTTATTATTGCCTCTTGGGCATATCTCCAACACATACGGCTACGTGAATGTCCACGAGACTTACTGACTTAGTCCTGTAGTTTGACTTGTAGTCCAAGTTGTACTCTATATCGACTTTGTGTCATAGCCGGATAGAATTTCATATAAACCCTAGGTCAGATGACTATACAAGACGACATAGGGGCCAACCTTTAGGGCACAATTTGATCATCATACACAATTCGCACAGGCGATAATGATCCTTGTAATCCTCTTTAAAACTTTCTGCTCTATCATTATAGTGGATTCCAGCAAGAAGTAGGATCCGGCCACCGTAGTCGGATATGAACCTGGGTAAACTTGTATGCTTACCATCTCGGACAACCGTACGCCTGACACCCCACCTTTCCCCCGCCTCGAGGATCCCCTCACGGGATACTTGTCTTTAATGTGACGACAGTTGGCGCCCACTGTGGGGCAAGTGACCTTCGGATCTGCGTTCCGGGCAGAATCTATGCGTGCGGGAATTGATGAGACAATCATTATTGGTCGCGTCCTCTACACCGGCAACATCCCGCTCGTTCTCCTCGACGAGAACAGGATTCCGGCTAGGGAGGTCGTGACAAGATGACATACACAAAAGAAAAATCTAGATCCACTTTGTCCGTCGAGGCGGCGGAGTTTCAGATCTTAGAAAACCCTAATCCCTCCCAACCCGCTCATGAGGCAGAGATCGTGGAGAAAGTCGAACCTGAGGACGACCTCCCTTTGGAAGTCGAGTATCAGACAAAACACAGTTATAGCGGCTCCGAATCCGGCTCTGTCGACACTAGAGCAGGAAAATCACTTCCGAGGCACATGCTAAGGCAGATCATGAGTTAACCTCGACAGCATCGTTGAAACAGTTCAAAGCTACTCTGACGCTGATTCTGAAGGCCGTGCTTGTTTTAGATCCCATCGATCTCACTTCATCGGCTATGTTGGCTCTCGATCCGGCTCTACCGATGCTAGAGCTGACAAGGATTCAGTGTTTGACACCATTGGAACAAACACCGACTCACTGCCTCCCCTGCGGATCGGCAACGTCGGCAAAGCTCCGGGCGTACGAAGAAGAATATGGCGATAAAATCAACTCCAAAGCTTCGCGGGGAGGATAAGAAGCACCTCCTAAATCACCTCCAGCTGAATTTAGATATAATCCGAGGGACGGAATGAACCAATACCTGATGACTAATGGAATCTACTATATTCACTCAAAACAAGGCTTTGGACTAAAAAGATCAACACCCTAATTGGGCTTTCTCAGTTCCACATTCTAGCAACAGACCACAACAAGGCCCAAACTTGTTATCTCAATTCTCCTTAGAAATGTTCTTTTCTCAATTTTTTCTGAACGTATTTATCTCCAATTCATATGTTGAGTCCATGTACAAAACATGTACGTACCCGTTTTACCAATTTATAAAACATGCATAGCCCAGACGCCGTTGTCGCGCCATCACGGAGCGAACACCTGGGCCCACGTGAGGCCCCCTTATGCCGACGGCTACTCTATTCCGACGGGGACCATTGGCCCACCTCAGGCTATGCTGACAGCCCGCTTGCACCGACAGCCCAACTAAGCCTACGCCGTCGGCTTGCTGGCCTGCCTGGCTCGGGCCGCTACGTCGACAGTCCCGACATTTGGCCGTCGGTGTAGCGTTTGGCTGTCGGCGCCTTGGGTGACGTGGATACCACTGGAAACGTTGATGAATAACCATATTATGACTCATATCTGCACATGTTGATAAACAAAACAGGCAAAGATATTAAATAAAAAAACAGATAGTTAATGAAAATGGCCTGGCACCAGACTATTTTGACAACAATATACTCCATTAATTAATGACATGACAAAGAATTACAACGGATATAGACTCAAAGAGCGAAACACAGGCGCTCAGCAAATTTGAAAAAATCACATGCTAGCTCATGGGGAACCAGGAAGGAGAACATATCCTTGACGCTACGGATCGAACTCAACGACTCGAGAGAAATCAAATGACCAGGAAACAACCCTAAGGCAGCACCAGCAATGTTTAAGCAAATCCAAATAAACTAAATAAACCATTCCATGCAGCACCAGCAGAGGCAGCCCACGATCTACATGGGATCGTCGAAGGATGGATTGGGCTGCGGCGCCGTGAGTATCCCAGCCTTGGCGAAGACGGCGCGCATCTCCTCGGTGGTAGGGAGGCCGCTGCCGTCGCCGGCGACGTCGCAGGCGTCGAGCACCTCGAAGAGATAGCTTCCATGGCGGGGCTCGCCGTCCAGGGTCATGGGAGCATCAGAAGCCTCCCCAGGAAGCGGCGTTACGGTGACAGCGACCTGCACAGTAGGAGTACGCGACGGCGGCAGCGCAACGGCTAGAGGTTCAACTATCGGAACATCTTCCGGCGCCGGCTCCAAAGGAACGAGCTGCAGCTGCGCAGGAAGAGGAGGCTGGATGGCACCACCGCGGATCTCCTGGAGGCGAGCCTTGATGGCCTGGAGTTTCTTCTCCACGTGCCATTCCAGGGACGCATGAACGTCCGGTGGTAGGTCGGCGAAATTCCCACGGTGGCCGGCGAGGAAGTCCGCGACGAGCACATTGCTCTCCTTCTCGCAGTTCTCCCATTGGGCGTTGTACAGCTTCTCCTTCGACTTGTCCACCCTCTGCCGGACGAAGTCTTCGCCGTCCAGCTTATACTTCGACCTCTGCGATTCCTCCACCGCGCTGTACCGAGCCAGCACGTCCGCGGCCGCCTCCTGCGACGGCCAGACCTCCGGCTGGTCCTTGCCGGGGACGTTCACGATAAGGCAAGCGGGAACGTCGCACAGGACGGCGAGCTCCCGGGTCTTCTTCACCAGATTGGGGAGGCGCTTCTTCAGTGAACTCTCGCGGGTCGGGCGGTGGTCGATCCACCGGAGCTCTACCTTACCGCGGCGAGGAACCATGGCAATAAACTCAAGAGATCTAACGAAATGTGTATCTGTGTGGGGGGAGGAGATGGGATAGAGGCATAGAGCTGGGGAGAAGACTCGTTTTATAGCACGAGTATTGTGGAATATATGGACATATGTAATTGGTAGGCCGGCAAATATGTAAGTAAACACAAAAGACTTTGTTTTCGAAGATAAGTATGCTTTCCAAGGCAATGCAAATCTAGAGAGAAGAAGAAGATAATTAACTCTTGCCTAAGATCGACGATGTGTCACAGCTTGCACCTGCAGTGTGTGATATTTCTTTTCCAGTAAACAGCGAGACATAAGTAATTGATACAAGCCGGCAACTATGTAAGTAAACACAAAATATTTATTTTTTAAAAAAGTATATGTGCTACACTACGGGAAAATTTCCAAGGCAATGCAAATCTAAAGAGAAGAAGAGAGAATTAATTCTTGCCTAAGACGACGTCACAGCTTGCACATGCAGTCACTACGCGAAAAATGGGCGGTGCCGTGCACCCCTGCACGGTAAAGAAGCCTTTACCATGTGAGGCCAGATCTCAACGCACGGCAAAGATAGATCACACGGTAAAACGATTCAGACCACACGGCAGAGAAAGACCACATGATAGAGCCTAGAGAAAGCTCACGACAAAGAAGATCTCAGGACAAAGGCTGCTTTGCCGTGCTCACGTCCCACGACAAAGAAAACACACGGCACACCGTCAAGTGGGGGTCAACCACATCGGGGCAGCTGACGGGGCCGTGAGCCTTGCCGTCACACACGACATAGTTTTGAATTACCAAATCCTTTTTCCGCGCGGAATTTTCCCTCCATTTATTTTTATAGCGTGCCCTCCATTTATTTTTATAACGCGCGAAAATGCCCTATCCAAATTATTTAACCTGGAAACTACTTTTGCCGTGTGCCTTTCACGGCAAAGAGGCCTTTTCCATGTGCCTTTCACGGCAAAGAGTCCTTTGTCGTGCACCATACACCAAAACACACGGCAAAGCCATGTTTTTTCCATCCCCTCCTTTTTGCCACCATTTTCTTTTGGCCCATATTTTATCGTAAATATCACCCATATTGCATATATGGACACTTTCACACATATTCGAGGTCCACATGGAGCATTTGGTTGCATTCCAAGGCTTTGGCGGTCTCTCCGGCGAAAACACCGGTTTGTGGGTCCCGACGGTCTACCCCTAACTTTCTCTGCATGAGGTTCCACTAATGTACAAGGAATCGGCTAAGTGTTATCGCATGAGTGTGAACAAGGTCACACCGGAGAGTGATGTCTACGCACTTCTATTCTTGTAGACAGTTGTTGGGCCTCCAAGTGCAGAGGTTTGTAGAACAACAACAAGTTTTCTCTTAAGTGGATTACCCAAGGTTTATCGAACTCAGGGAGGAAGTGGTCAAAGGTATCCCCTCTCAAGCAACCCTGCAATCAAGATACAAGAAGTCTCTTGTGTCCCCAACACACCCAATACACTTGTCAGGTGTATAGGTGCACTAGTTCGGCGAAGAGATAGTGAAATACAAGTGGTATGGATATAAGACAATGGTGCCAGAAAATACTTTGATGGCGTGGAAGAGACTAAAGGCAAACTGAAATGAAGATAGCAACAAGCAAATATGTAACAGATCTAATTGCAAACAGTGTTTCAATACTTAGAAACAAGGCCTAGGGATCATACTTTCACTAGTGAACACTCTCATATAAATATATTCTTCTTTATGATACTATGTCGAACTACTCTCCGGTAAGACACTCTAATCCATGGTAGGGCTATAACAGCACACCTCAAAGTAAGCCTTTCCCATCTAGATAACCCCACACTGTCACCTTGAGCACTAGATGGTTCAAACAAACACCACAATTTCATAAAGACATCCAACTCCAAATATAACTCATAACAAGTATTTGTAATATCTAACCTAAGTGCCACCATGGTGTGCACACTGTCAACTTCACACACATGGGGAGAGCAGAGATCTATTAAAGCACTTGAGTAGCAAGGTAGATCTACTTGATTACAAAACTCATGATCACAATATGATCATGCATAGAGAGACAGATGAACCCATAGCTATCAGTAGAACCCTTAGCCTCGAGGAAGAACTACCCCCTCCTTATCATGGAAATCAGCAACGGTGATGGAGATGGTGGTGGAGATCGATGGAGATGGCTCTAGGGGCACTTCCCTGTCTCGGCAGGGTGCCGGAATAGAGACTTTTTGTCCCCCGAATCTCCCCTTCGGTGGCAGCGGCGCTGTGGAACTTTTCGTGGCTGGAGGCTTGACTCTTTAGGGTTTTTGCATCGGGAGTCATCTTATAGGCGAAGAGGCAAGGTCGGTGGGCGCCAGGGGGCCCACACCACCTGGTGACGCGACCAGGGCTAGCCCGCGCCACCACATGGTGTGGCCACCTGATACGTTGCAAACGTATCCATAATTTTTGATGTTCCATGCTTGGTTTTATCTACTTTCTTGTGTTTTGTCCATACTTTGGAGTACTTTTCATATGATTTCTTGGACTAATCTATTAACAAGAGCCATAGTGCCAGCTACCTGTTTTCTGCTATTTTTGGTTCCAGGAAATGCAGAAAATGAATATTCTCGGAATTGGACGGGACAAAAGCCAAAGTCAGTTTTTCACCGAGGGACACCTAGAGCCAGAATACGAGACGGAGAGGGGCTGGGGCCCGGCCACACCACCTGGCCATGTGGCCAGGCCTGGCCCACGCCAGGGGGTGGTTTGGCCGCCCCAGGCACCCCCTCGGCCTCTCCTTCCACCTATATATTGCCTCTGATACGGAAACCCTAAGTACCCAATGAAAATTCCACGAAAGAGTCTGTAGCCACCGTCATCTCCATCCCTAGATTGAGAGGGATCTGAAACTCTTCCCGGCACCCTGCCGAATAGGGGAATTCACCCTGGAGGCCTTCTTCATCATCATGCAAGCCTCCGGTGTGATGCGTGAGTAGTTCATCTCTGGACTACGGGTCCATGTAGTAGCTAGATGGCTGGTTCTCCTCCTTTGTGCTATCATGTTTAGATCTTGTGAGCTCCGTTCATGATCAAGATCATCTATTTGTAATTTTGCATGTTGTGTTTGCGGGGATCCGATGGATATTGAGATGCTATTTTAGATTGATTATTTATTCCATCATGTCTTTGTTATTTGTGATCTTGCATGCTTTCCGTTGTTAGTAGCTATCTTGGCCAAGTAGATGCTAGCAACTCTAAGAGTTAGTATTTATGCTCGATAGTGGGTTCATGCCTCTGGTAATCTGGGGAAGTGACAGAAATCTCTAAGGTACTAGATGTGATGTTGCTACTAGGGAGAAAACAATAATCCTTTGTTCATAAAACAATCGTGTTGTTTACTTTACACCCAATTCGTAATGCAATTATCCGTTGCTTGCAACTTAATACTGGAGGGGGTTCGGATGATAACCTGAAGGTGGATTATTAGTCATAGATGCAGTTGGATGGCGGTCTATGTATAACGTTGTAATGCCCAATCGAATCTCAAAGGAGTCAAGATGAGTAGTATATGCTTTCTCGATGTTTGTCAATTGCCCCGCTGTAATTTGTTCACCCAACATGTTATCTATCTTAAGGAGAGCCACCTCTAGTGAACTATAGACCCCGGTCCTTTTTATTTTTCTTTCAATCTACAATCAACCGTTTACTACTTTGTGTTTACTTTCTGCAAACTATTACTTTCTTCCACTCGATACGTTTAATCCTTTGTTTTTAGCAAAACCGGTGAGATTGACAACCTCATCGTAATTTGGGGACAGAGTTCTGTGGTTGTGTTGTGCAGGTCTCCATGTTGCTTGCTGGCACCGGTAGTGCGCCCTGCCAAAGTTTAGCTAGCTACACCTTTGGGGTGTTTCCTTGCTCCTACTAGATTGATAATCTTGGTTTCATAACTGAGGGAAACTTACTGTTGTGCTCATCATACCTTCCTCTTGGGGTTCCCCAACGAGCTCGTTAATACACGAGTCAACAACTATTTTTCTGGCGCCGTTGCCGGAGAGTGAAGGACATCTTCACAAGGGGAGTCCCTCATAACCAATCTCTTTACTTTGTTATTTTTGTTTTGCTTAGTTTACTTTTGTTTTGTTTGCTTGTTTCTTTTTCAAAAACAAAAAAAAATTAGTTTTGCAAGTTTGCTTTCTTTATTAAAAACATAAAATAAAAGTTAGTTCCTATCTTAAGTTACCATTATGACTAGCATTGCTCCAGCAATTATGACACCTGAGGAAATGATTTTCACTTTTAAACAAGGAATTGAAGAGAGTTTTAAAGAAGCTTGGTCTAGAATTTCTGATTTACATGAAAAAACTGAGCCTATAATGACTCAAAATTTGTTCCTTAGCAGATTTTACCTTGGAATTGCTCTTTGCTATAGATATGCTTTAGATTCTATTGTGGGAGGAGACTTCCTCCAATGAAATGAGGATGATGCTATTAATGCCATAAAGAAATTGGTCTTTACTTACAACTTGCCTAGCAAATCTGATTCTTCTTTCATAAACATATTTGCTAGATTGAATACTCTTGAGACCAGCACTACTAGTTTGAAAGATTGCTATAATATGCTTATAGAGCATCATAACTATGTTCCAATAAATTCTAAACCCTCAGAATGGCTTCCCACAGTAAAGATTTCTATAAACAATGAAGCTTTTCATGCTCGTTGTGATATCATGTCTGAATTTTGTCTTATGCCCAAAGATATCTATGAATCTTTGAATCTTTGGGGGCTTTCTGAAGGAGGAGAAGAAATTTTTCTTGCTAATAATGCCACAATATTACCTATTGGAATAGCTGAAGGAGTGTTTACAAAGATCCTCGGGAAAATGGTTTCTACTGATTATCTTGTTATTGAATGTGTAGGAAAAGGACAAATCACACTTGGAAGATCCCTACTGAAACTCCTTGGAGCAATAATAGATGTGGAAAAGGGCACCATGCGCTTTGTTTCTCCACCAAGCATTCACAAGTTCCCCAAGGTAAAGAATAAAAGTATGAGAGGTAAGGGCAAGAAATTTGGTTTTAATGCTTCTTCAAACACTTGATCCTTTTTCTTGCTTCTTGTGCCTAAATTAAAGGCATTAAAGAAAAGTACTTATTGGGAGATAACACAAAAGTTTTAGATGAGTTTTGGAAGTTATTACCTCTGTAATAAACGCTCCTTATCCTTTTTATTTGCTTTTTGTTCCAAGAGTAACCTCTAATGAGAGAGAAGTAATAATTGGGAAAGTTGCTGTCCCGAAACAGACTTCTGTGCTTCACCGTAAAAATTCGTGTAAAATCTCTGTATGTCTTTTTGAGTCGTGAATTTTTGTGATTCTGCCCCAGGTTGTTATATAACTTTCATTAGTTCAACAATTTTTGATTTGAGCAATAGAAGGTCTTCGAAAAAATTCGTCTTTACCTGTTGGTCTGTTTTGACAGATTTCTGCCATTTTCTGCCTTTGCTTCTTGTTGGTTCCTTTTTGAGTTCTTTTGGGGAATTGAGCTTTTTGAGGGAAGTGCTACAGTAGCTAGTGTTTTAATGGAAGTTTTATTTTTGTTAGAACTGAATCTAAAGACTTATTATCTTAAGTGCACTAATGTTGCTAATAAAGATTGTGTGAAGTCTTGTATGAAGGAAAAATTTTAGATGTATGGAAGGAATGACTAATAAGATGAAGGATGGACTAAAGCTCAAGCTTGGGGATGCCAGGCGTATCACCCCAAGAAATATCCAAGAAGTACAAGCATAAAAGCTTAGGGGGCATCCCCCTTTTCATCAATAAAAATCCCAAGTTTCTTCCAAACGCTTCATTTTTGTTGTTTCATGCACAATTGTGTTGTTCTTGGTGCGTCTTCTTTTTCGTTTTCATTTTGGTTTTTCGTTTGCTTTGTTTGCTTAGTTTTATGAATAAATTGGTTGGACCCCGTCTTTCATACATTGGTTTTCAAATAGTTTGGTTTGGATTGGAAAATAGTAGGAAAGTTCATGCTTAAGTGGTAAAGAGAGCTTGTTTTTGACTGTGGCCTATGCTTTGTCATGCCATGCTTGATATTGTTTTGGATTTATGCTTAGTATTCTTTGCTGTAGCATGACTTGTTATAAACAATTGAGATTGCTTAATGTGCCTTGGAAGAATGATGCGTTGTTTTAGCATATTAAAGCATAGTATTGTGGTATTCTCCTTTGATGCTTTATTAGGGTTGACTTGGCGCATGCTCACACCATGTTATGACTATCCCAAGTAACCATTGCCTTTATGATCCTTTAGTTTTCAACTTGTAGTATCACTTTATGCTTTGATCAATAATGTTTTGTCGCTCTGCATGATTATGGCCATTATTGCTCTCTTAGTTTGTCGCTCCCAGTCTTTTGCTAGCCTCCACAACCAAGTATGAGTTCCACTCATGCATCCAACTCCTAAAACCAAGTTATTCCAAAGAGTCCACCATACCTACCTACTAGCATATGATATTCCAAGTATATTCATGTTTTTATCTACTTCTGAATTAAATTTGGTATGAGAAAACTAGTGATTAAAGCTCTCACGAACTTGAAGGCACACTTTACTTTTTTTGCCCTTAATAAACTTGAACCATTGTGTCGTCTATGTTGTATATGATTACACTTATTTGTTGGGGATTAGCAGAACCATGCTGTCATGGGGAACGCTTTCAACATTGCACTTGTATTTTGTACCTAGTTGATATCATGCTATTTTGTCTATGGATGTCGTCGGTGTGAAATGAAAGGGGAGCTTGTAGGTCCATGGAGTTATGTATATGTGTTAGGGAAACGCCTAGGCTGCTGGTCTAATCCATGCTGACATAGTGAAAACCTGCAGCGTAAGCATAATGAGCTGTCTATGAAGCATTCTTCTTATAAAAGAAGAGTCAGATATTGAGAAAAAAAAGAGAGAAAAAAAAGAGATTATGAAAAAAGGAAAGAGAGAAAAAAGCACCATATTCCCATGGTAAATAAGAAGATTGCTGACATGCTCGTTGTCTGCTTGCCTTGTTATTTTGATATGGGGATTTTTTCTTATCATTGGGCAAGGGGTACCCCGTTGGCGGTTCTCTATGATACACATGTACTTACGATGACAAGAACTTACCGGTGACTAAACTTGAGTAGCATGAGGAGCAACCCTCGTATTCAAGGGACATGAGATTTCCAACTTATACTTCGTCAAACATATACACCATAGTTTGTTCACTTTAACCTTAATCACTTCAAGATGCTTATGATAGGGGCAATGAGAGCTCAAAGCTATTCAGTACCATAATATTTGGAAGCTATTTATGAAACCTGAATCCCTACTTCCTTCTATGAAGGCCTTTCTTCCACTTTTATATTGAGTCTCCACCTTCTACCTTTATGCACCTACTTTGAGAGCATAGTGGCCATTCTTCGTTCTATGTGCATTGTCACAAGACTTATTGATTGATGCATGACTTTGATATTGCTTGTTTTAAACTATTTGGATCTAGTCACTCTTATAAACTTTGAAGGTGTCCCATGCATTTATGTTTGCTACTCTATGAGGGACAAGCTGAATGCCACTATGTTATGTTTTCTTTATGTGAAACAAACAAACGTCTTGCAAAGTATTGTTATTCATGAATCTTTTGTTTGTGCCTTTTCATGTTGCAACATAGTTTCTTTGTCTTATTGCTAGAACTTTGTCTTTCATGTTATGATTGAAGTACTATGATCCTAGCTTTAAATGTTTTACATATACTTTTATCAAGTTTATGATGGTGCATGTCACCTCAAAAATTATTCTTTCTTTTTATCACTTACCTAATCGAGGACGAGCAGGAGTTAAGATTGGGGATGTTGCACTACAAGGAATGTGTTATTCTATAACCTTCTAATAGTGACCGTGGACAAAATCGTCATAGAGTTATGATGATTTTGCACCAAATGGTCATAAGCTGTTCGGGAGGTTCAAAACCTTAGAAAATTATGTCGATCTTGCTTAAAAACGTCATAGCTTGATTAGCTCAAATCGTCATAACCCAGTGAATGCAGCTCAGAGCGTTATTTGTATCTAAGTATGACGATTTTAAATGAGAGGTTTGCCACGTCAATCATTGTGCCTATGTGTCATGTCTGCGTGTGAGTTTTTGATTATGTGTCATATCCATGTATTAATATCTGCCTAGGTGGCACTGCTTAAATATACTAAGACCCACGGTAATCCCAAACTGACGAGTGGGACCAATATCTATCGTGACAAGCAGTCCCCGCCAAACAGATGACAAGCGGACCCCACCAGGCGCGACCTTTGTGGAAATAATCCACAAAAAGAAGCTAGGCGGGGAGTCAAACTCCCGACCTCGTAGCAAGCGCGACACCTTAATACCACTACACCACTTGTTCCTTTGTGTCATGCTACTACATCGATAGATTATAACTATCCAATAAGTGGTCCTGGGCCGAGTCCTCAATTGCTGGGAATGGGCTTAGGTGGGAAGGGAGGTGGGCTTGACTGTTATCTTGGGCCAACATTGACTACGTGCTGTAGATTAGGTCGGTCCAGTTACAATAGTTTTTTTTTCTGTTTTCGTATTTCTTTGTAGCTTTTTCATAGGAAGTCCAAAATAATTTCCTAAAAACAATAAAATTTCCTAAAAAACAAGGGACAATGGGAACTCGAACCCACAACCCACGAGTCCTTCAGACTTGGTCATACAAACCAAAGGGCCACAGGACCAATTGTGCTATATGTCTGCACTTGTACTTTTATCTAGTTGATGTCTGTATTGGTAAATAATAAAATAAATCGGAGAGGAAGAGCGGATTCGAACCTAAGACCAAGGGTCCTTGTTAGCTATTGGCGATACTAACCAAAGGTCCAAACTGGTTATAATATACATTTTCACTTGACCTTCTTATCTAGTCCGTGTGTGGATTGGTAAATACTAAAACAAATAAAAGAGGGAGTGGGGAATCGAACCTGAGACCAGTTAGGCTAGTTTGGTATTTTTCCTTGAAACGATGTCACATAATAAGACAACACGCGGAGGATTTGTATTGATCGGACCTTTTTTGAAATTTTTATGCCCGTTTCAAACTATGGTCAAAACGGCGGGCACGAAGGTTCTTAGATAGGGGATGAGCCTCGCTAAACTTGCATTGGATCTCTGAAGAAATTGCATATTGTGAGTCTAAAAAACATTTTTTCAAAAAATCATGGGCATCAGATCATGTACCTGTAGTTCAAATCGGACCCACTTCCTACCGATTCGGCAGGAATTTGTCTTTTTTGCCAGGGATGGACGGAAAGGTTTGAGATACCCCGATTGGGACATTTGTCAATGTAAGGTGCTATACTATTTAAAAAAAATGGGTAGATAGCATTCTAAAACGGTCATTTGGTGGTTGCTTCACAAAACACCCCGTTTTTTGCGCACGGAAAATGGAAAATGGTATTTCCGTGCGACAAAAGGGAAAACTTCCTCCCGCAACATTGTTCGCCATACCGAGATGCACATGCATGCACAACATGGGAACATTATCACAAAGTATGTCGCGATTATGGCCATAACATTGCTCGTTTGGCCTGAAAGCCATGAAACCTCGAACATGATAGGTCATTTATGAGAAGGTTTTTTCGATAAACTTGCAATATACCAAGTTTGGTATTTTTTCTTGAAACTATGTCACATACTAAGACACGACACGAAGGATTTGTATTGATCGGACCTTAATTGAATTTTTTATGCCCGTTTCAAACTATGGTCAAAATGGCGGGCATGAAGGTTCTTAGATAGGGGATGAGCCTCGCTAAACTTGTATTAGATCTCTGAAGAAATAGCATATTGTGAGTCTAAAAATCATTATTTCAAAAAATCATGGGCATCAGATCATGTACATGTAGTTCAAATCGGACCCACTATCTACCGATTCGGCAGGAATTTGTCTTTTTCGCCAGGAATGGACGAAAAGGTTTGAGATACCCGATTGGGACATTTGTACATGTAAGGTGCTATACTATTTTGGAAAAATGGGGTGGTAGCATTCTAAAACGGTGATTTGGTGGTTGCTTCACAAAACGCTCCATTTTTTGCGCACGAAAAATGGAAAATGGTATTTTTGTGCGACGAAAAGGAAACCTTCCTCCCGCAATATTGTTCGCCATCCCGATATGCACATGCATGCACAATATGGGTATATTATCACAAACTATGTCACGATTCTGGCCATAACATTGGTCGTTTGGCCCGAAAGCCATGAAACCTCGGACATGATAGGTCATTTCTATAAAGGTTTTTTCGATACAGTTGCAATATACCAAGTTTGGTATTTTTCCTTGAAACTATGTCACATAATAAGGCACCACGTAAAGGATTTGTATTGATCGGACATTTTTTGAATTTTTTAGCCCGTTTCAAACTATGGTCAAAATGGCGGGCATGAAGGTTCTTAAATAGGGGATGAGCCTCGCTAAACTTGCATTGGATCTCTAAAGAAATAACATATTGTGAATCTAAAAATCATTTTTTCAAAAAATCATGGGCATCAGATCATGTACCTGTAGTTCAAATCAGACCCACTTCCTACCGATTCGGCAGGAATTTGTCTTTTTCACTAGAGGTGGACAGAAAGGTTTGAGATACCCCGATTGGGAAATTTTTCCATGTAAGGTACTATACTATTTTTAAAAAATGGGGTGGTAGCATTCTAAAACGGTCTTTTGGTGGTTGCTTCCCAAAACGCCCCATTTTTTGCGCACGGAAAATGGAAAATGGTATTTTTGTGCGACGAAAAGGAAACCTTCCTCCCGCAATATTGTTCGCCATCCCGATATGCACATGCATGCACAATATGGGTATATTATCACAAACTATGTCACGATTCTGGCCATAACATTGGTCGTTTGGCCCGAAAGCCATGAAACCTCAGACATGATAGGTCATTTCTATAAAGGTTTTTTCGATACACTTGCAATATACCAAGTTTGGTATTTTTCCTTGAAACTATATCACATAATAATACACCACGCGAAGGATTTGTATTGATCGGACCTTTTTTGAATTTTTTATGCCCGTTTCAAACTATGGTCAAAACAGAGGGCATGAAGGTTCTTAGCTAGGGGATGAGCCTCGCTAAACTTGCATTGGATCTCTGAAGAAATAGCATATTGTAAGTCTAAAAATCATTTTTTCAAAAAATCATGGGCATCAGATGATGTACCTGTAGTTCAAATCAGAATCACTTCCTACCGATTCGGCAGGAATTTGTCTTTTTCGCTACGGGTGGACGGAAAGGTTTGAGATACCCCGATTGGGACATTTGTCCATGTAAGGTGCTATACTATTTTTGAAAAATAGGGTGGTAGCATTCTAAAATGGTCATTTGGTGGTTGCTTCACAAAACACCCTGTTTTTTCGCACGGAAAATAGAAAATGGTATTTTCATGTGACGAAAAGGAAAACTTCCTCCTGCAACATTGTTCGCCATCCCGGGATGCACATGCATGCTCAATATGGGTACATTATCACAAACTATGTTGCGATTCTGGCCATAACATTGGTCATTTGATCTGAAAGCCACGCAATTTCGTACGTCATAGCTCATTTTTTAGAAGACTTTTCTAATTAGATGTAAATATTGTGCACACGTGTACATCTTGGAACTACGAACAATGTTGTCGGAGGAATTTTTTGTTTTCGTTGCACAAAAGTGATTTTCTATTTTCCGAGTGCAAAAAAGAGTTGTTTTGTGAACCGACCAATCAAAACACAGGAAACCGCGCCCCACGGATCATCCTTATCGGCCTGATCTGGACCGTTCAGTTTAGATCCAACGCCTGGTGGCTCACCCGAAGAAACACACCCTGCTCCCCAGTCTGCACCGCACCCATGGCCCCAACTCGATCCTTCCCCGACCCAAACCCTAACGCCAATCTCTCATTCTCGGTCTCGGACGCGAGCTCCTCCCCCTCCTCGACCCAAACCCTAACACCGACGCCTCTTCTCCCCTCACCGTCCGACACTGCCCCGTCTTCTCCTACCCTGGAGCTCCTCCCCTCCGCCGTCCCCACCTCCTCTGACCCAGTTCCACCCAGCCCCGAGCCCACCGCCCCTGAAACAGATCGGCGCCACCGCCCAAGACTTACTCCCTGATGGGAAGGACAATGCAACTACCACGACGAGGGTTCGGGTGGCTCGCTGGTGCACGTGTGCATCCATGCGCGCGGTGCCGTCGAGTTGGCCAGACCACGTTGGGTGCTGCTCCATGTCGGCCACCGGGACGCACCTCCGCATCGAGACCCACCTCTCCTCTCTCTCGATCTATGAGAAGGAAGGCCAGTTCCTCTAGATGCGCCGCCGCCTCCCCTCCTCCACCTCCCCAGTTCCTCGACGGTGGCAAGGACGGATCTGGTATGTGCGAGTCCGGACGCACCGTATCCGCCAGATCGTGGTCATCAAGGTCCGCCCGGAGGCCACGTCCTCGACCGCCTCCACCGCCACGGTCTCCTCGCTCCAGGCATTCCCAATCCCAAGAAGCGACAGCGTGTTGATCCCTCCTCCCTCTCATCACTGCCGCCGTCCTGCTCTCACTGGCGGCCCTCACTGCCGGCGCAGGAGACGCGCCGTTCGTGGTGGCGCATAAGAGCGTCAACCTCACCCGCCCCAGGCCCGGCGTCGAGCGCCTCGCCATCACCCTCGACCTCTACAACTAGGGTTGCACGTGAATCCTCCCCTCCCTCGATCTCTCGAGCTTGCTTATCGTTCGTGCATATGCAGTTGGAATTCTCAGAGCACAAGAAAGAATGGACTTCGTTGACTACTTCAGTCGACAAATATTTTTCTCTAGTAGTGATATTGCTCAGCCATCTTTCCGTTTGATAGCCTCGGCCTTGCAGTTCGTCTTGTCTGAAACGTCCGGGATTCTACATCGATGCTGTAGTTGGAATATGTTCAAAGCTAGAACCGCGCCTATGTTTAAGTGTGTAGCTTAGAGAGTGCACGTTAATTGGAACTCTGATTGTTCTCTACTATGCAGCATGTTTTTCTCTAGTAGCAGTAATACTACTACTGGTTTATGTATACTCATATATAGGTATCAAACCTCTATCATGTATAAGCATTCTCATGTATAATAAATATGCGCCAAAATGCCTGATCGTACTTTAAGCAGAGAATTAACCATAATGAAACCATACATGGTCTGAGTTCACCTACTGCTACTATGATTCAAAACCATTTAATAACCCTGTAGAGGAGGACCTACAGCTCCCAGATCACCTCCCTTTTTGCTTCCCGTCTTTGGCTCTACGCGGCTACCACCCCTGTCTCTTACAACAACAAAGTTGTCACATATTTGTTGTATGTTTTTTCAGGTGCGGTGGCTGCCATCGAGTTCGCGTGGAAGCTGGGGTTCGACCTCTTGGGCAGGTGGTCACAAGAAAGTGGCTGGTGGTGGCCGTGATTCAAGTAGGAGGTCTGGCTCGGCCATGAGATGGCGTCGCTTCAGACCCGTCGGCCAGGAGATGGCGTGCACTAGGAGCTGGCCACCATGCATCACCAACATAGCCGTGCGGTAGTTCTTTTGTCAGTGTGCATCGTTTTTTTCCCTTGCTGTCAAATTGTAGATGAATGCAATACCATGATCTGCTAAATAATCACTACCACAATTCAGTTGATGCGAATGATAATGGTGTACTTGTTCCTTTCTATTTGGACTCTGACCTAAAATCTGTCCATCGTGCTCGATTTGTGCAGGGTTGTTGTAGATATTATATAGATCGATGAAACCATTAGGGAGTATGTCACCTAATATGTAGTGTTGTTTGTATCAAAGTTTTGCTAATCTGTAGCTTAAATTAGTATATTTGTTGATTTGCTGAAGGTGTAGCCATCCATGAAAAATGTAGGTAGTGTAACAGACTAACAGGGTGTGAGTACATCAGTACCCATTTGAGATTTATTTTGTACTCTCATGTGTACCGTGAGATTATGGTATGCTCTCCATAAGATTTTATTGTCTTGACAAATTAGCACACACAGTTGTACACTATATTTGATTCATTGGCAGAACTGGCTAATCCAACAAACGTCTCTATATTTGTTAGATTTAGTATCTATAAATACACTATTTAATATTTAGCTAGGTAGTACTTCCTAGTTAGGTGAACTCATCTTAATTTCAATATATGTTCAGTGTATACCTGACATACATGTTCCAAGCAAAAACCCCGAGTCCACCTAGAGCATGCTTTAAAATAAGATTGGTGTTGATACATGTACTGTCCTATTCGATATGTAATTTATACTACATCTATTTATTTTTTCTAGCCAATCTATGTTATTTTTACAAGATATTGTTTTCTTTTTCAACTGGCAGTTGTTACCACATTTTCCTTTCTTTTACAGGAGCTCCAAGATGAACGTGGAAGAATCAAAAGCTTCATAGTCAGCAAAGAGTTGATGCTAGTTGTATCTTCCTGGGATTGTGGCTAGTTGTATGTTTGTGGGTGATTTGGACTATGGAATGGTTGTAGTATTCCTGGGTTTTGCCAATTATGTATGATTGTATAGCTGTATCTATACTGTACTTTTGTAGCTGTTTTGTATTTTTGGGTTATGTTTGATTGTAATATACTGAATGCGATCTACGCCATGATTATTGAAATATTGACTATTTAATGCATGTACTTTAGAAATGATCCAAATGTCAGTTGGGCTCTAAAAAGGCCATGGCCCAAAAAAATAGTGGACTAGAGCAACGAGCAATACCACAAAAATCGTTGAAATAAAAAATAACTGGAAGCTAAAAAGGCCATGCCCATGAAAATAGAAGGGCCAAAATATTGGACTTGGCCCAAGTAGCAAACGGGAATTGCAAGAAAAAATTAATGGACTAAATTTTGGGCTTGGCCAATGTAAATTATTGAAATGGACCGGGCTAATTTTATACCATGTCGGATCAGCCACATAGGATCTGACTTGGCCAGGCTAGATGGCCCATGACGATATTGGATCGTCATAGATGGTTATGACAATCCAATATCGTCATAGACGGTTATGACGATTTCACCAAAAACGTCACTATAGTTCATTTGCGACGCCCATCTTTCGACGATCTCAAAATCGTCATAAATGAACTACTATGACGATTCTGTGACGAAAATGGAGGGTCATATATAGCCACATTCCTTGTAGTGTTGATACGTTGCAAACGTATCCATAATTTTTGATGTTCCATGCTTGGTTTTATCTACTTTCTTGTGTTTTGTCCATACTTTGGAGTACTTTTCATATGATTTCTTGGATTAACCTATTAACAAGAGCCACAGTGCCAGTTGCTTGTTTTCTGCTGTTTTTGGTTCCAGGAAATTCAGAAAATGAATATTCTCGGAATTGGACGGGACAAAAGCCAAAGTCAGTTTTTCACTGAGGGACACCTGGAGCCAGAATACGAGACGGAGAGGGGCTGGGGCCCGGCCACACCACCTAGCCACGCGGCAAGGCCTGGCCCGCGCCAGGGGGTGGTCTGGCCGCCCTAAGCACCCCCTCGGCCTCTCCTTCCGCCTATCCTCTGGTACGGAAACCCTAAGTACCCGATCAAAATTCCACGAAAGAGTTTGTAGCCACCGTCATCTCCATCCCTAGATCGGGAGGGATCTGAAGCTCTTCCCGGCACCCTACCGGAGAGGGGAATTCACCCTGGAGGCATTCTTTATCATCATGCAAGCCTCCGGTGTGATGCGTGAGTAGTTCATCTCTGGACTACGGGTCCATGTAGTAGCTAGATGGCTGGTTCTCCTCCTCTGTGCTATCATGTTTAGATCTTGTGAGCTCTGTTCATGATCAAGATCATCTATTTGTAATTCTGCATGTTGTGTTTGCGGGAATCCGATGGATATTGAGATGTTATTTCAGATTGATTATTGATTCTATCATGTCTTTGTTATTTGTGATCTTGCATGCTTTTCGTTGTTAGTAGCTATCTTGGCCAAGTAGATGCTAGGAACTCCAAGAGTTAGTATTTATGCTCGATAGTGGGTCCATGCCTCTAGTAATCTGGGGAAGTGACAGAAATCTCTAAGGTACTAGATGTGCTGTTGCTACTAGGGAGAAAACAACAATCCTTTGTTCATAGAACAATCGTATTGTTTACTTCAGACGCAATTCGTAATGCAATTATCCGTTGCTTGCAACTTAATACTAGAGGGGGTTCGGATGATAACCTGAAGGTGGATTATTAGTCATAGATGCAGTTGGATGGCGGTCTATGTATAATGTTGTAATACCCAATCGAATCTCAAAGGAGTCAAGATGAGTAGTATATGCTTGTATGCTTTCTCGATGTTTGTCAATTGCCCCGTTGTAATTTGTTCACACAACATGTTATCTATCTCAAGGAGATCCACCTCTAGTGAACTATGGACCCTGGTCCTTTCTTTTACTTTCAATCTACAATCAACCGTTTACTGCTTTGTGTTTACTTTCTACAAACTATTACTTTCTTCCACTCGATACGTTTAATCCTTTGTTTTTAGCAAAATCGGTGAGATTGACAACCTCATCGTAAGTTGGGAACAGAGTTTTGTGGTTGTGTTGTGCAGGTCTCCACGTTGCTTGCTGGCACCGGTAGTGCACCCTGCCAAAGTTCAGCTAGCTACACCTTTTGGTTGTTTCCTTCCTCCTACTGGATTGATAATCTTGGTTTCATTACTGAGGGAAACTTACTGCCGTGCTCATCATACCTTCCTCTTGGGGTTCCCCAATGAGCTCGTTAATACATGAGTCAGCACCACCCTGTGGCCCCTCTCCGTCTTGTCTTCTGGCTCCGTGAGTCTTCCGGTAAAATATCGACTTTGGCTTTTGTTCGGTCCAATTCCGAGAATATTCATTTTCTAACTTTTCTAGAACCAAACAGAAGAAAACAGGCAACTGGCACTATGGCATCTTGTTAATAGGTTAGTCCAAGAAAGTGTATAGAAATACTCCAAAGTGTGGACAAAACATAAGAAAGTAGATATAAAACAAGCATGGAACATCAAAATTTATAGATACGTTTGCAACGTATCAACATCCCCAAGCTTAACTCCTGCTCGTCCTCGAGTAGGTAAGTGATAAAAAAGAAAGAATAATTTTTGAGGTGACATGCACCATCATAAACTTGATCAAAGTATTTGTAAAACATTGATAGCTGGGATAATAGTACTTTAACATAACATGAAAGATAAAGTTCTAGCAATAGGACACAGCAACTATGTTGCAACATGAAAAGGCACAAACAAAAGATTCATGAATAACAATGCTTTGCAAGACGTTTGTTTGTTTCACATAAAGAAAACATAGCATAGTGGCATTCAGCTTGTCCCTCATAGAGTAGCAAACATAAATGCATAGGACACCTTCGAAGTTCATAAGAGTGACTAGATACAAGTAGTTTAAAACAAGCAATATCAAAGCTATGCATCAATCAACAAGTCTTGGGACAATGCACATAGAACTAAGAATGACCACTATGCTCTCAAATAGGTGCATAAAGATAGAAGGTGGAGACTGAACATAAAAGTAAAAGAAAGGCCTTCATAGAAGGAAGTAGGGATTTAAGTTTCATGAAGAGCTTCCAAAAATTATGGTACTTTTTAGCTTTCAGCTCTCATTGCCCCTATCATAAGCATCTTTAAGGTGATTAAGGTTAAAGTGACACAACTAAGAGGATATGTTTGACAAGTTCTTAGCTGAAATATCATGCCCTTACTTACGAAGACCGAACCTCATGCTACTCAACTTTAGTCACAAGTAAGCTCTTGTCATTGCAAGTACATATGTATTATAAAGAACCGCCAACAGGGTACCCCTTGCACATGATACAGGAGTTATCCTATAATCAAAATGACAAGGCAAGCAGACAATGAGCATCTCAGCGATCTTTTTATTTGCTATTTGCATAGGTTTTATGGAGGATGCTTCATAGAGTGCTCATTATGGTGACACTGCAAGTTTCCACCATGATTAGGCATGGCTTAGGCTAGCGGCCCAGGTGTTTCTCTAACACACATACAAACTCCATGATCTTACAAGTTCCACTTTTATTTCACACCGCCGAGATCCATAAGAAATAGAACATAATATCAACGGGGTACAAAGTACAAGTGCAATGTTGAAAGCGTTGCCCATGATACATGGTTCTGCGAACTTCAACTTATAAAGCGCAAGCATATACGCAACAAATATGGACGCAATGGTTCAGGTTTATTAAATGCAAGAAAAGTAAAGTGTGCCATCAAGTTCATGAGAGCTTTAATCACTAGTTTTCTCATAACAAGTTTAATTCGGAAGGTAAACAAAAGCATGAATATACTTGGAATATCAATTGCTAATAGGTAGGTATGGTGGACTCTTTGGAATAACTTGGTTTAAGGAGTTGGATGCATGAGTGGAACTCATACTTGGTTACGGAGGCTAGCAAAAGACTGGGAGCGACCAACTAACAGAGCAATAATGGCCATAATCATGCAGAGTGACAAAACATCATTGATTAAAACATAAAGTGATATTACAAGTTGAAAACTAAAGGATCATCAAGGCTATGGTGACTTGGGATAGTCATAACATGGTGTGAGCATGCGCCAAGTCAACCCAAATAAAGCATCAAAGGAGAATACCACAATACTATGCTTTAATATGCTAAAACAACGCATGATTCTTCCAAGGCACATTAAGAAATCTCAATTGTTTATAACATGTCATGCTACAGCAAAGAATACAAACAATAAAGCCAAAACAATATCAAGCATGGCATGACAAAGCATAAGCCACAGTCAAAAACAAACTCCTTTTACCACTTAAGCATGAACTTTCCTACTCTTTTGCAATCCAAACCAAACTATTTGAAAACCAATGTATGAAAGAGGGGGTCCAACCAATTTATTCATAAAACTAAGAAAACCAAGAAAACGAAAAACCAAAACAAAAACGAAAAAGAAGACGCTCCAAGAAATAACACAACTGTGCATGAAACAATAAAAATGAAGCGTTTGGAAGAAACCTGAGATTTTTATTGATGAAGAGGGGGATGCCTTGGGAATCCCCAAGATTTCATGCTTGTACTTATTGGATATTTCTTGGGGTGACACGCATGGCATCCCCAAGCTTGAGCTTTAGTCCATCCTTCATCTCATTACTCATTCCTTCCATACACCTGAAATTTTCTTTCATACAAAACTTCACACAATCTTTATTAGCAACATTAGTGCACTCAAGATAATTAAGTCTTACGGTTCAGTTCTAACAACAAATAAACTTCCATTAGAACACTAGCTACTGTAGCACTTCCCTCAAAAAGCTCAATTCCCCAAAAGAACTCAAAAGGGAACCAACAAGAAGCAAATGCAGAAAATGGCAGAAATCTGTCAAAACAGACCA
Source organism: Avena sativa (assembly GCA_916181665.1). Classification (NCBI taxonomy): domain Eukaryota; kingdom Viridiplantae; phylum Streptophyta; class Magnoliopsida; order Poales; family Poaceae; genus Avena; species Avena sativa. The sequence goes on along the minus strand of OV702295.1, from coordinate 446,332,253 downwards.
GCAGGTAAAGACGAATTTTTTCAAAGACTTTATTTTGCTCAAATCAAAAAGTGTTGAACTAACGAAAGTTAGATAACAACATGGGACAGAAGAACAAAAAATCACGCCTCAAAAAGACGTTCAGAGATTTTACACGAATTTTTACGGTGAAACACAGAAATCTGTTTCGGGACAGCAACTTTCCCAATCATTACCTCTCTCTCATTAGAGGTTACTCTTGGCACAAAAAGCAAATAAAAAGGATAAGGAGCGGTTATTACAGAGGTAATAACTTCCAAGACTCATCTAAAACTTTTGGGTTATCTCCCAATAAGTACTTTTCTTTAACGCCTTTAAGTTAGGCATAAGAAGCAAGAAAAAGAATCAAGTGTTCTAAAATGAAGAAGCATTAAAACCAAATTTTGTTTTCATAGGAGAATCAAAATAAATCTTATCTATCTTCTTAGGGAAGTGTTCTATACCTTTTTGAGTGGGATTTGATATTTAATGGTGCCTTCTTTCATATCAATGATGGCACCAACAGTTCTAAGAAAAGGTCTTCCCAAAGTAATAGGACAAGAAGAATTGTATTCAACATCCAAAACATACAAATCAATAGGGACATAGGCATTGTTAACCATAATAAGGACATCATTAAGACTCCCCATGAGTTTCTTTTTAGCATTATCATCAAGTGGGACATTCAAATAACAATCTTTCAAGTGGAGGCAAATCAAGCATATCATAAATCCTTCTAGGCATAATAGAAACAGTACTATCAAGATCACATAAAGCTTTGAAATCATCGTCATTCACTTTCATATTAATGATGGGTTCCCAACCATCTTCTTGTTTTATAGGAATTGAAGCTTTATGTTTCATCTTTTCTTCTTTAATCTTTATGAGAGCATCAGTAATGTGTTTGGTAAAGGCCATGTTCATAGCACTAACATTAGGACTTTTAGCAAGCTTTTGTAGGAACTTAATAACTTCAGAGATGTTACAGCCATCAAGATCAAAATCAAATTTATCATCTAAAGTAGTAGAACTATTACTAGCCTCAACATCAGTGGTGGTAATAGTAGAAACACTAATGTTTCTAGCAATTTCATCTTCTCTTTCCCACGTAGCATGTAATTCAGCTAATAGTCTAACATTTTCATCAATTCTTATTTGTATGGCATTAGTAGCTGCAAAGGGATTATCATTAGTTTCAGGTTTAGCAGGCATTTTATTCAAAGAAGATTGGGCTTCAGCCAAAGATGCTATATTTCTTTCAGCATTAGAGAGTTTTTCCTCAATAGTTTTATTGAAAGCAGTTTGTTTACTAATAAACTCTTTAAGCATAAATTCAAGTTCAGAGGGAGCACTCCTATTATTGTTATAAGAATTTCCATAAGCATTACCATTGTTGGGAGGATATGGCTTATAATTGTTGTTACCAACATTACTCCTATAAGCATTATTGCCAAAATTATTATTTCTTATGAAGTTCACATCAACTTGCTCTTCTTGAGCAACCAAAGAAGCTAAAGGAACATTATTTGGATCAATATGGGCTTTCCCATTAACAAGCATAGACATAATAATATCAATCTTATCACTCAAAGAGGAAGTTTCCTCAACAGAATTTACCTTCCTACCTTGTGGAGCTCTCTCAGTATGCCATTCAGAATAATTAACCATCATATTGTCCAGAAGTTTTGTTGCAGCACCCAAAGTGATGGTCATAAAGGTACCTCCAGCAGCAGAATCCAATAGGTTCTTTGTAGAATAGTTCAATCCTACATAAAAAGTTTGGATGATCATCCAAGCAGTCAGTCCATGAGTGGGACAATTCTGAACCAAAGATTTCATTCTTTCCCAAGCTTGAGCAACATGCTCATTATCAAGTTGTTTAAACTTCATTATTTCACTTCTCATAGATATAATCTTAGTAGGAGGATAGTATTTTCCAATAAAATAATCTTTGCACTTAGTCTAAGAATCAATATTATTCCTAGTTAGGGAATTCAACCATTCTTTAGCTTTTCCTCTCAAAAAGAAGGGAACAATTTAAGCTTAATAATATCACATCTATATCCCTATGCTTTTGCATCTCACAAAGTTCAACAAAGTTATTTAGATGGGAAGCAGCATCTTCATTACCAATACCAGCAAATTGTTCTCTCATAACAAGATTGAGCAAAGCAGGTTTTATCTCAAAGAAAGTATCTTCAGGCACAGGTGGAGCAATAGGTGTGCTCATAAAATCATTGTTGTTGGTGCTAGTGAAGTCACACAACTTAGTGTTTTCAAGAGTAGTCATTTTTTGGGTTTTCAAATAAGAAAGCAAACTAGTAAAACTATTTTTTTGGTGTGTTTTTGATAACAAAACAAGCAAACAAAGCAAAAAGAAAATAAGCAAAACAAAAATAACAAAGTAAAGAGATTGGTTATGAGGGACTCCCCTTGTGAAGATGTCCTTGACTCCCCGGCAATGACGCCAGAAAAATGCTTGATGGCTCAGTGTTGATGTAGAGCTCGTTGGGGAACCCCAAGAGGAAGGTATGATGAGCACATCAGCAAGTTTCCCTCAGTTATGAAACCAAGGTTTAATCGATCTAGCAGGAGCAAGGAAACAACCCAAAGATTGGGTCCGCAGCATAGAAAACAAAAATTTTCCTACGATGAGAACTACACGCCAAGATCTATCCACTAGGTACAAAGCAACGGGTGGACATACATCCAACGAGAACTTACCCTCGAAGACAATGAGTTTTGTTAAACAGTAGGAACTCGTGGTTGATGTAGTCGTACGCTTGCCGATCTCAAGATCGTGAGGAAGTCCGAGCGCCGCAACTCAGCAGCGCATCCGTACTCGCACACACGTTCAAGCCACCGGACAACCTCCACCTCCTCGCTCCAGCGATCCAGCGGAAGCAAAAACTCCTTCTAGACGAAATGCCACCGGGAACATGTATCTCGCTAATCCGAGACCATGTGGGAATAATTCTAGAGGGGGAGAGAGATCCTTCACAAGGAGGTATGAGGAAGAAGGAGGGAGAGAGTGGCCTTTTATAGGAGGAGGGGGGTGCCCCTCTTTCCATGGCCGGCGCATGGGGGGTGACTCCTCACCTCCCCCATTCATGTGGTGGTAACCCCTCCACATTAAAATGCCTCTTCACATTCCCTTTTAAAGTCCCCACTTTAAATGCATTAAAATTCTCCAAGTTTAATGCTCTCTCATTTAATAAAACTCTTTTATTAAATTTATTCAGAATTTTGTTAATTACTTTAATTAACAAACATTCACATATAACCCCTTGCAATATTTCAATATCACATGTAGAACCACTTTCTACAATTTCACCCGAAACAATTTCCGGTTTCTATCGAAACAATTCCTGCGCTTTGCAATTCTTTCGTATGAAACATATGTGCTCCAAAATGGTGTCCGGTAACTCTTAAATGTGTCACCCTACGGTTCGCGAATAATGCAGACATGATTGAGACTCCTCTCAGATCAATAATCAGAAGCGGGACCTGGAGATCCATACTGACTCCTGCATATTCAACGATGACTTCTGTGATCGTGAGAACCTTTAACGCTAGTAACTAAATCCCTTTGTCTCGCGATATATTACATGTCCGAGATTCGATCATTGGTATCTCCATACTTAGTTTGATCTCGTTGCCGACATGCACTCTTTTCTCGTTCCCGTGATATAACATTCTAGTGATCACATCACTTGCTTGCAAGCTATCTCAATGTGATATCACCGAGAGGGCTGATACGTCCATTTTGCATCACTATCCTATGTCTTAATGCCCCATTATTCATTGATATATTTCGTACTGAGAGGTGATACTTATGTTATTTCATCTATTTTTGCATGGTTGATGACTTTTGGAGCATGGACCGTTGTAGTCAGGATTCTGATGGAAAAGGTGCTGTTTGGAGGAAAAATTCACGAAGATCAGAAAATCCGGGAAAATATATGGAAAATCCTATTTTTCCAGAAGACTAAGGATGCCATAAGATGGAGTGGAGGTGGGCCACAGGGGGCCCACACCACCCCATGGTGCGGGCAGGCCTAGGCCGCGCCTAGAGGTGGTGTGGCCGCCCTGGCCCACTCCAGCCTCTCCCCTCTGGCGTATATCATCCTCCCGAAACCCTAAGACTAGGGGAGCGACCATAAAAAGATTCCGCCGCCTCTACGGGGCGGAAAACACCGAGAGAGAAAGATCTCTCCGGCAGACGGATTTCTGCCGGGGGAATTCCTTCCCAAAGAGGGGAGATCATCGCCATCAACACCACCATCAAGCTGGACTTCATCGGGATCATCATCATCATCATCACCACCATCATCACCATCAGCACCCTCATCACCATCTCCATATTGCTGTAACAATTGTGTTGAAGCTTGCTATAGTTCATAAGGGAAACTTTCCTCGTGTTGATTACTCTTTGTAGTTGATGCTATTGACTGAACCATTGAATTATTGTTTATGTTCAGATTGTTATACATCATTATTCCATCTCTGATCATGATCCATATGATGTCTTGTGAGTAGTTCGTTTTGTTCTTGAGGACATGGGAGAAGTCTTATTGTTAGTAGTGGAGTTGTGTTGAGAAAGATTCAATAGATTGTTATTTAAGTTGTGGTGTACTTCTTCTAGTGGTGTCATGTGAATGTCGACTACATGACACTTCACCTATATGGGCCTAGGGGAATGCATTGTGTATTTGGCTACTAATCGTAGGGGTTGCCGGAGTGATAGAAACCTGAACCCTCGTTAGGAAACCATTGCACAAGGGACGTAAGGGTCTTAGAGTTTAAAGCTGTGGTTAGGTTTCTACCTTAATTACTTTCTTGTAATTACGGATGTTTGCAAGGGGTATAATCACAAGTATGTATTAGTCTTGGATGGGGCAGTACATTAGCACAGGTTCACCCACACAACACTTAGCAAGCTAGAGAAGATTAATCAGCTATATGAAGCGAAAGCACATGACAGTCTTCCCATGTGTCCTCGAGAACGTTTGGTCATCTATAGAAATACAACCGGCTTGTCCTTTGCTGCATAAAGGATTGGGCCACTTGCTGCATTTATTCCTACTATCTTTTATTTACTCGTACTTTGTTTACTTGCTTTATCGAAAACCCCTAAAAATCCGTTTGCTAAGTATTTGCAGAGAATTCCTAATCCATACCACTAGCCAGCACCTTCTGCTCCTCGTTGGGTTCGACACTCTTACTTATCGAAAATACTGCGATACACCCCCTATACTTGTAGGTCATCAAGACTATTTTCTGGTGCCGTTGCCGAGGAACGAAGCGCTATTGGAGAGTGGAACTGGTAAAGGAAACTTCTACGGTGAGTATTGTTTACTTCTGTTAGTTGCTTTATTTTCGTGATGGATAATTCGCTGAGTTTCTTATTTGGTAATGCTACTACCACTTCTAAGGTAGTAGATAAGCCACCACCTGTTGAGAATGATGTTTTCAAAATACCTACAAGAATTATTGATCGTGTTATGGATAACTACTATGTTGGGGATGGAACTGTCCATCCCGATGATCATCTACTCTTTATACATGAATTATGCGGGTTGTTCAAGTGTGCAGGTATTACTACAGATCAAGTTAAGAAGAAGTTATTCTCATTATCACCTAAAGGAAGAGCTGAGGAATGGTATAAGCTGCTGAAGAATGGGCAAGCTCTGGAATGGGAGGAAATAGTGCCTCTCTTTTATTCAAAGTTTTATCCTCCTAGTGAGATTCATAAAGATCGGAATCAAATATACAACTTTTGGCCTCTTGATGGAGAGAGTACAGCTCAAGCTTGGGGGATATTGAAGTTACTAATGCTCAAATGTCCCATTCATGAGCTCCCCAACAATATTATTATCAATAACTTCTATGCAAGGCTCCCTCTACATGATAAAGATTTATTGGATGCTTCTTGTGTTGGATCATTCACTCGCATGGAAGAAGAAGCTAAATGGGACCTTCTAGACCGTATTCAAGACAATGCTGAAGCTTGGGAGAATGACAAAGGTAGAAAGTCAGGTATAAATTATGATTATGAATGCATTGAATCTTTTATGGGAACTGATGACTTTCAAAAGATTAAAAATGCTTATGGTCTAGACTCTCAAGCTATTGCTTCTTATTTTAAGGCTTTTGCTTCTTACATTGAAATGCCTAAAAAGAAGTGGAATAAGTATCATGAACCTTATAAATATATTGTTAAGAGTGTTCCTGCGAGAAGTACTAAAGTTTATACTGCTAATCATGTTTTACCTGAACCTTATATTGAGAAAATGCCTTTTCCAGTTAAGGTAAAGGAACATTCTATGATAGCTAGTATGGTTAATGAAAGTATGAGTAAAGCTATTGAACCTGATAAACAAATGGTTGATGAACCTATAATAGCAAATGTGAAAGACTTTGTTACTAAATATGAAAAAGAGGGACACACTATCCTTTGTAAGGATACCTCTAATATTGTTTCACAAAGTAGTGTTATGAGAGCTAGTATTCCTGTGTTTTCTGTTAGGATAAGTGATCATTGCTATGATGGTCCTTGTGATAGCTATATTGTTAAGTTTATGCATGATACTGAAAGTTACTATGAGAGAGGGAAAAGTGTTCTTATGTATCTCAATAATATCAAGTTTCCTCGCTTTATGCTGAAAGTTTTTATGTTGCACTCCTTTTGCCTTCTTATGCAAGTTGCCTCTGGTTTCAACAACTTGTTTGTTTACAAAATCCCCTTGCATAGGAAGTGGGTTAGACTTAAATGTGTGTGTTTTTGCTTCTTAATGCTCTCTTTCACTTCAATTCATATCCCTATGAGAGCTTCTTCAAAAATATCATGCCCATCTTAAAGGCTATAAAGAAAGAGCTTTATGGGAGACAACCCAATTTGTTTTTGCTTTCAGTTTGGTTTTGTTTATTTGAGTCTTGGAAGTTATTACTTTGGTAATAACCGCTCCTTATCCGTTTTGTTTGGTTTTTGTGTCAAGATCAACCTCTAATGAGAGAAGTAATATTTGGGGAAGTTGCTGTCCCGAAACAGATTTTTGTGCTTCACCGTAAAAATTCGTGAGAGATCTATGTATGTCGGATTGAGCTGTAATTTTTTGTGCTTCTGTCCCAGGTTGTTATTTAACTTTCGTTAGTCTTGCACTTTTTGATTTGAGCAACAGAAGATTTTCGAAAAAATTGATCTTTACCTGCTGGTCTGTTGACTTTGCCGCTCTTGCATTTGCTTCTTTATTCGATTTCCTTTTTGAATTCTTTTTGGGTTTTCGGAAGGAGTTGCTAAAGTAGCTTTTGTTTTGATGGTTTTCAGTTGAAGTTGGACTCAAAAGGTTCTATCACTTCACTTATACTAATGTTGCTAATAAGAACCGTGTGAAGTTTTGTGTGAAAGAAATTTCCAAGAAGTGGAGATAATGGTGTAATAAGAAAGAGAAGGGTTTTATGACTCAAGTAGTAAGTGTATGAAGATGAAGATATTGATGCGTTTCAAGTTATAACTCCGGAAAAATCTACTATATACCAAATTCAAAGACCTGTAGAGTCCGTTTCCAAATAGGTAACAGTTCTGGTAAGAAAAGTTCCGCGAAAATACAATCCAACTATATTTTTGCAGTTTTCAGTCAATAAGGAAAGTTACGAAGAGAAAAAGGGACGAAAACGGAGCCAGGGTGGCCCACACCACCCCATGGCACGGGCCGACCCCTAGCCGCGCCACCAGGTGGTGAGGCCACCCAGGACTCCGCCTCCGACTCGTTTTCTCCCAGTACCTTCCTTTAATGTGAAACTTCGTAATATATAACCCCCTAGATCTTCCGAGGTTCGTATATTGTGTTTTCGTCGTGTTTTTGTTTCGATCTGTTTCAGTCAGGACATACTCTTTGAGAGCTTAGAAGCACAATGGTGTCCGCCAAGGATAAGGGGAAGGAGCCCATGGAGGAAGACCCCCAAGACCCCGGGAAGGAGAAGGAGACCAAGAGTGAAGGTGAAGAGGAGCAAGGCCAACACCCGCACACCGACACTACCATTGCAAGCATTGGAGTGGTGGAAAATCCAGCCATTGGAGGGAAGCTTCCTCATCACCGTTCAGATCCCTGGTCACTTCCTCCATGCACCAAGAATCCTTTCCATACCCTTATCCATGAGCATCAATACCAGAATATGCCCAAGGGGAAATTACCCTCCAATTGGGATTTGCCTCGTTCTAGCCATGCAGGAAAAGAAGACTTCAAGGAGGAAGAGTGGGGAAAGAATAGCAAGAGCTGGAATTCTCAACATGACATGATCATGAGCCGCATTGAGCAAAACTCACAGCTGTTTCGTACTCTCACCTTCGAGATTAAGGACTTGGGGAAACTGATCAGAGAGCTCATCGAGAGGACAACACCACCACTTAAGGAGTAATTCGTCATCAGGTTTGGCATCCCCTTGGTTTGATCCAAGCTTGGGGGAGTGTCGCGGTATCACATCACTATGTTCTATCTTTTTACCTTATTAGTAGAGTCATATCTTGAATAGAGGAGTTATTATGTAGTATGGTTTGCATTATGGAAGTGTCCCTTCTCTCGTTAGATATGTATCCCTTGGTGTGAGTTTCCGTTTTGGAATATTAATGAGAAGTTCTATCATTCACTCTTTTGCATAGCTTATATTAGTTTTCAATTCGTGGTTATATGATTGATCTTGTTGTTAGTATTGGTGGCACTCTGGGATCATTGAGTTAATTTAGTTGGTTTTGGCAAACCTGGCTCGGTCAGTAGCAACACCTTTTTGAGAGTTGAAAATAAAAAGATAGAAGTACTCTAGAGAAAAATAATTTCATCATCTTTCTTTCTTGGTTTGCCCATAAGTCTAGTATTCTCTAGTTAAGATCTTTTGTGCTTCCAAGGAAGATTGCATGTTTGTCTTTATCACTTGTATGTTTGTTTGTTTCCTTCAACTCTTATACTTGCTACCCAGCCTTGCTAGCCAAAAACCTGTACTGAGAGGGTATTCTTCTCGTGCATCCACCCCCTTTAAACCAAAACCTTTGCCATTTATGTCCACCATACCTACCTAGTAGCATTATTGCTATTCCAAGTAAATTCTTGTTTTATCTAACTCCCAAATTAAACTTGTTATGTGAAAATTAGTGATTAAATCTCTCACGAACTTGATGGCACACTTTACTTTCTTGCAATTAATAAACTTGAACCATTGTGCTCACCTATGTTGCGTATATGCTTGCGCTTTGTAAGTTGTGAATTAGCAGAACCATGCTGTCATGGGGAACGCTTTCAACATTGCACTGGTACTTTGTACCAAGTTGATATCATGTTCTTTTGTCTATGGATGTCGTCAGTGTGAAATGAAAGGGGAGCTTGTAAGTCCATGTAGTTATGCATATGTGTTAGAGAAACGCCTGGGCCGCTGGTCTAATCCATGCTGACATGGTGGAAACCTGCAGCGTAACCATAACGAGTATCTATGAAGCATTCTTGTTATAAAAAAAGTGATAGAGATTGAGAAAAAAGAGAAAAAGGAAAAAAGAGATATTATGAAAAGAGGAAAGAGAGAAAAAAAAGCACCATATTCCCATGGTAAATAAGAAGATTGCTGAGATACCTGTTGTCTGCTTGCCTTGTCATTTTGATATGGGGATTCTTCCATATCATCGGGCAAGGGGTACCCCGTTGGCGGTTCTCAATGATACACATATGCTTACGATGACAAGAACTTACCGGTGACTAAACTTGAGTAGCATGAGGAGCGGCCCTCGTATTCAAGGGACATGAGATTCTCAACTTACAACTTGTCAATGCATATCCTCATTTTTGATCACTTTAACCTTAATCACCTAAAGATGCCTATGATAGGGGCAATGAGAGCTGAAAGCTAGTAAGTATCATAATTTTTGGGATCTCTTTATGAGACTTGCAATCCCTGCTTCCCTCTTTGAAGGGCCTTTCTTTTACTTTGTAGTTGAGTCAGTAAACCTACTCCCTTCTATCTCAGCAAGTATTTTGAGTTGTTGTGTTTCATTCATTCATATGATGATTTATGCAATCATGTCTAATGTTCCTTGTTTTGCACATTGCTCTTATCTTGAAGTTTACTACTTTGAAAGCTATCATTGAAAAGCCAGCTATTTGTGAACTCCAGCAAATTATCAACTATTCTTCGACCAAGAGCTAAGTTTGCCATTACCAATTATGATTCACTTTATGTATCTTTATTGTGTTTCCTTTACTCATTGCAAGATGAGTTATATAATAGTGAGTTGTCTTCTATTGTGATCTATGTATTTGATGAATGTGATGCTTCTTGTCTGTATTCTTTTATCGACTCTTCACTCCATAAACCTGAGGTCATGTTTATTGAGCTCAGTTTCGCTTGGGGACAAGCAAAGTCTAAGCTTGGGGGGGGAGTTGATATGTCCATTTTGCATCACTATCCTATGTCTTAATTCACTATTATTCATTGATATATTTCAAACTGAGAGGTGATACTTATGTTATTTCATCTATTTTTGCATGGTTGATGACTTTTGGAGCATGGACCGCTGCAGTCAGGATTCTGATGGAAAAGGTGCTGTTTGGAGGCAAAATTCGCGAAGATCAGAAAATCCGGGAAAATATATGGAAAATCCTATTTTTCCAGAAGACTAAGGATGCCAAAAGATGGAGTGGAGCTGGGCCACAGGGGGCCCACACCACCCCATGGCGCGGGCAGGCCTAGGCCGCGCCTGAAGGTGGTGTGGCCGCCCTGGCCCACTCCAGCCTCTCCCCTCTAGCGTATATCATCCTCCCGAAACCCTAAGACAAGGGGAGCGACCACAGAAAGATTCTGCCGCCTCTATGGGGCATAAAACACCGAGAGAGATAGATCTCTCCGGCAGACAGATTTCTGCCAGGGGAATTCCTTCTCGGAGAGGGGAGATCGTTGCCATCAACACCACCATCAAGCTGGACTTCATCGGGATCATCATCATCATCACCACCATCATCACCATCAACACCCTCATCACCATCTCCATATTGCTGTAACAATTGTGTTGAATCTTGCTATAGTTCATAGGGGAAACTTTCCCAGTGTTGATTACTCTTTGTAGTTGATGCTATTGAGTGAACCATTGAATTATTGTTTATGTTCATATTGTTATACATCATTATTCCATCTCTGATCATGATCCATATGATGTCTTGTGAGTAGTTCGTTTTGTTCTTGAGGACATGGGAGAAGTCTTGTTGTTAGTAGTGGAGTTGTGTTGAGAAAGATTCAATAGATTGTTATTTAAGTTGTGGTGTACTTCTTCTAGTGGTGTCATGTGAACATCGACTACATGACACTTCACCTATATGGGCCTAGGGGAATGCATTGTGTATTTGGCTACTAATCGTAGGGGTTGCCGGAGTGTCAGAAACCTGAACCCCCGTTAGGAAACCATTGCACAAGGGGCGTAAGGGTCTTAGAGTTTAAAGTCGTGGTTAGGTTTCTACCTTATTTACTTTTTTGTACTTACGGATGTTTGCAAGGGGTAAATCACAAGTATGTATTAGTCTTGGATGGGGCGGTACATTAGCACAGGTTCACCCACACAACACTTAGCAAGCTAGAGAAGATTAATCAGCTATATGAAGCGAAAGCACTTGACAGTCTACCCATGTGTCCTCGAGAACGTTTGGTCATCTATAGAAATTCAACCGGCTTGTCCTTTGCTGCATAAAGGATTGGGCCACTTGCTGCATTTATTCCTACTGTCTTTTATTTACTCGTACTTTGTTTACTTTCTTTATCGAAAACCCCTAAAAATCCGTTTGCTAAGTATTTGCAGAGAATTCCTGATCCATACCACTAGCCAGCACCTTCTGCTCCTCGTTGGGTTCGACACTCTTACTTATCGAAAATACTGCGATACACCCCTATACTTGTGGGTCATCAAGGGCCTAGAGTATATCTATCCGTCATCAGGATTGACAAATTCCACTCTTGATCCATGAGCCTCAACATAACACCTTCGTAGCACTGAACCCATCTTTATAGTCACCCTGTTACGGTGTGACGTTTGATGTTATCAAGATACTCTTCCGGTGTTAGCAATTAACATGATCTCATGGTCTAAGGATAAATATTACTTCATATGATGTTATAGCAATATAAACATAATGACTTTGATCGTAATGCTATAATTCGGATGAATGTTCATCACATCATTCCACCAATGTTGTGACCTTGTTATTAACAACATCCAATGTCCATGATCAGGAAACCTTGATCATCTTGTTAATCAACAAGCTAGTCTATAAGAGAGGCATTACTAGGAACCCTTTTTGTGTATTAAACACACATGTATTGATGTTTCCGATCAATACAATTATAGCATGCAAAATAAACATTTATCATAAACATGGAATAAGATAATAACCACTTTATTATTGCCTCTCGGGCATATTCCCTTTAGTCTCCCACTTGCACTAGAGTCAATAATCTAGTTTGAAAAACTTTGCGTATTGAACACCTATGGCTTTCTGGTGTTGCATATACGCTATTACTAGTGGTTAACATAATCTCCGGATCTGACTGTTTCAGGTCCGTGTGTATTTGCATGTCTTTGCGTCTCTATGCATCACTCATTCTCAAATGAGATGGCATTATAAATTTGGTCCTTTGGTGAGACCTTTAGTTCGTTCGTCTTAAAATATGTTGATATTATTGTCACACAATATATCTTCATAGTATTATCCCACTTTGAACAACACCTAGTTTGATAATAAACTACTTAACACAAATGCCCTCCTTTGTTGCTACTATAGCAGTTATATACTTAGCCTTTTGTTGTAGTATTCGTCACAATGTCTCAACTTTGGAACTCATCCAAATCCATCATGGAACATCCTTTCCATTACATTGTGCCACCCATAGTCTAAATTGAGATAAATTTTAATTTGTATCCTGTGACAAACTAGTATCAATGTAACACTTTACAATGAACTACGTTTAACTATTTTTCACTTATACATGATATATTCTTAGTTCTTCCAAAGCTCATAAGAATATCTTTACTATCGTCCAATGATCATCTTATGAATCATTCTGGTATGTGCTCATCTTATGAATCATTCTGGTATTCATTTTATGGAGTCAGGGCCCATCATCGCTACTTTACATGTAGTCGGTTCATCATTGTCAAAACAATAACGAATTGCTTATCAAATCACACTATTTGATTCTTACCGACCCACACGGTTCAATATGAACTCTAATCTCCGAGATCACAACCTTTGTAATCACAGGAGCCATGAGCATTGTGGCCGCCACCGGGACACTTTCTGGTACTGCGCTACTTAGCACATATAGCTAAGGTTCAATAACCTTATCCAAGTTCTATTGTCCTCCCACTTACCTTTTCACGAAAAGTTCCTTCTCGAGAAACTTGACGTTCCAAGTAACAAACTCTGTTGTCCTCGGTGTTATGGAGAAATTCCCAACAAATTCTTTGGGATAACCTACAAAGACGTGCTTATCCGACTTTGGCTGTAAACATTTTACTTGTGCACAGCATACCAAATTTTAAGAAAAGACAATTCGGGTTTTATCCCAAACCATAACTCATATGGTGTCATTTCAAACGGATCACGATGGTGCTCTTTTCAGTGTAAAAGCGGTAGTCTCTAAAGCTTCAATCCTTAAAACATAATGGCAGTTTTATAAATGACACCTTTGATCTTACCATGTCAAACATGGTTTGATTTCATCTCTAGAATATCCCATACTCCTATGGTTTATCGGGAAACATAAATCATGGAACAATTCCTCAAATCTTAAGTGTTTTGCTAAACATGTAACTCAAATATCTTCCTTTATGATCGAATCATAAACTCTTTATTTTCTTGTTACAATGTTTTTTCACTTCATCTTGAAAGTCTTTGAACAATTTTCAAATGTTTCATACTTCTTCCTTATTAAGTAAATATATAGACATATTCACTCAAATTTTCGGAGAAACCATATGAAGCTAAAAGATCCATTGCATATGGCTACACATAATAGACTATGCACATCAGCATGCACAATTTCCAATAAGCTAGTCATCCGTTCCTCTCTGGCCTATGGACGGAGTTTCAATTATCTCGAGGAAAGTCTCACATGTGTCAATTGATCAAAATCAAAGACTCCAAAAATTCATCAACATGGAGTTTCTTCATGTTTTCTTTCCAATATAATTTAAAACAGCGATGCCACTTCATAAGTGATATTTTAATCATTTGTCTTGCGACATTTTAGCAATAGTGTTTATGGATGTGATTTCTCCCACTAGACTTGTAAAAAGTTCATCCATCCTATATGGAATACGGTAATTTATTTGAACAACCATTGTTCTTGTAATACAGGAACAAAATAACAATTATTAAAACAAATCTTGAAGGCTAGGTTTGACGTCAATGAAAAACACAATAACACTTTATTTGTTTTCGATGAACATCATCACTTATTCTCTTGCTAGTTACTTAGGCCATTGTAGTTCATGAATTGCATTGTCCTGTATGCCACTTCATACCAACCAATTCGGTATCCAATACCTCAGAACCACATTGTTTAACAAGCAAGGAATACAGCCATAACATGTATATCTTCTATATACCTAAGTTGGACATCTCCAACCTTTTCTTTTCTGCCAAATATTTTATAGATTCTCTTTCAACAATTCCTTTTCTTTTAAAAGAATCTATCAACATCAATAGTGGTGTCATTCACATGACACATAGTACAAAGCTTGTATATAGTCAAATACTAATACCTTTGGACATGCACTTTGAAGTGGATCACCATCATCAAATGTTTGGCATTCTTTCAAAAATCCATTCTTTAGTAATCTCTTAGTGTAGTAAACATTTTACTTACATCTTCTATTCATCCTTATCATGACAACTTTCATGATCAAGCTACTATAGCTTATAAGGAAGAATGACGAGTATAATTTTAGTTCCCAAAACCTTTTGGGAGATCCGGATGCTTAGCATCTCCATCCTTCACAAATTCTCATACAATATGAGAAGATGTATTTTGCTAAATTATACTCTATCATAATGCAACCAAAAACATTGTTTCAGATATCACAATATCTTTCACACATGATGGTTTCTGAAACAATTCTTTCAGCTCCTATATAATCTTGATATTAAAACAACTTTTGAATATCAATAATCATGGAGGCAAACATGATACTTTAGATACTAACATTGGAATTCTTACTCTTGATTTAATACTACTTATTAAACTTCATGGAGTAAATAGAGTTTGCTGAAAGTTTGCAATAGGACTTATAAACTTTAAATTGACATTCAAAACAATACGATACCAGTTCGTAAAGTAAATATCTAGAATTCTATAGTTCTATTATCTCAATTAAAACTAAAGATAAGGTAGTGAACAGATGCCAATGACTACAACAAATTATACAAATTCACTTCGATTTAGTTTATGACAAATTTAGTTCAACTAATCCAAATTAGAAATGAACTCCCACTCAAAAACGACATCCCTCGTGCCTTTTTGGTGATTACATGAACCAAATCCACTACACCAAGTCTGATCATCACGTGAGTCGTTGTAGCTTCAAAGGCGAGCATCTATATGGGCATCATATCAACTATATGACTCATGCTTAACCTTTCGATCCGTGTTCCGAGGCCATGTCTGTACATTCTAGGCTCGCCAAGTAAGAACCTTAATTAGTACTTGCGTGTGTAAAATTGTATTACACCCATTGTATGAAAGCGTAGAGTCGAGTACACCCGATCATCACGTGATGTCTCGAAACACGATCCATAGAACGGTGCATACTTAAGGAAGAACACATTTTATCTTGATATCTAAATGAGGGATCATCTTACAGTGCTACCAAAAGCGCAAAACTAGCAGTATAAGATGCTAACATCTAATGTGTAAAGTGAGATGATATGGTCCATGCATTTGATCTCTATCATTTGCATCGTGGTATGATCTCTATCATTCCTTTGTGTGTAAGGCCAAGGTCTATGGAACTTACACGTTGAGTGTGTTGTAAGAGTATCTATCATACATCTACTTACAACAATACCATATCAAGACACTAGCCCAGCAACGATCTAAACTAGACGCCTCTAATTTATCAAATGCAAGTTTTACGTGGCTTAGGGCTTTCGGAGATAGAACCGTTCTTACCTACGAACATGAACCACAACGAGGATAACCAAGTTATTAGCAACTTATTGTAAATCAGATATCGACTATAGTAGGAGAGACAGACACCCGCCAGCCACTTATGCAAAACTAGTTGCATGTCAGTCGTGGAACCGGTCTCATGTATGATGACATATAAGGTTGGTCCGGGCCGCTTCATCCCACTATGCCACCAATATCAAAAATACATGAAAGATGCAATAACATGATCATCATCGCCCACATATAAACATATGTGCACTACCCGTGCAAAGCACCTATGCATAGATCAGGCTCTGATACCACTCGCACACACGTTCAAGCCACCGGACAACCTCCACCTCCTCGCTCCCGCGATCCAGCGCAAGCAGCAACTCCTTCCAGACGAAATGCCACCGGGAACATGTATCTCGCTAATCTGAGACCATGGGGGAATAATTCTAGAGGGGGAGAGAGATCCTTCACAAGGAGGTGTGAAGAAGAAGGAGGGAGAGGGTGGCCTTTTATAGGAGGAGGGGGGTGCCCCTCTCTCCATGGCCGGCGCATGGGGGGGGGTGACTCCTCACCTTCCCCATTCATGTGGTGGTAACCCCTCCACATTAAAATGCCTCTTCACATTCCCTTTTAAAGTCCCCACTTTAAATGCATTAAAATTCTCCAAGTTTAATGCTCTCTCATTTAATAAAACTATTTTATTAAATTTATTCAGATTTTTTTAATTACTTTAATTAACAAACATTCACATATAACCCCTTGCAATATTTCAATATCACATGCAGAACCACTTTCTGTAATTTCACCCGAAACAATTTCCAGTTTCTATCGAAACAATTCCTGCGCTTTGCAATTCTTTCGTCTAAAGCATATGTGCTCCAAAATGGTGTCTGGTAACTCTTAAGTGTGTCACCCTACGGTTCGCGAATAATGCAGACATGATTGAGACTCCTCTCAGATCAATAATCAGAAGCGGGACCTGGAGATCCATACCGACTCCTGCATATTCAACGATGACTTCTGTGATCGTGAGAACCTTTAATGCTAGTAACTAAATCCCTTTGTCACGTGATATATTACATGTCCGAGATTCGATCATTGGTATCTCCATACCTAGTTTGATCTCGTTGCCGACATGCACTCTTTTCTTGTTCCCGTGATATAACATTCTAGTGATCACATCACTTGCTTGCAAGCTATCTCAATGTGATAACACCGAGAGGGCCCAGTGTATATCTATCCGTCATCGGGATTGACAAATTCCTCTCTTGATCCATGAGCCTCAACATAACACCTTCGTAGCACTGAACCCATCTTTATAGTCACCCTGTTACGGTGTGACGTTTGATGTTATCAAGATACTCTTCCGGTGTTAGCAATTAACATGATCTCATGGTCTAAGGATAAAGATTAGTTCGTATGATGTTATAGCAATTGAAACATAATGAATTTGATCGTAATGCTATACTTCGGATGAATGTTCATCACATCATTCCACCAATGTTGTGACCTTGTTATTAACAACATCCAATGTCCATGATCAGGAAACCTTGATCATCTTGTTAATCAACAAGCTAGTCTATAAGAGAGGCATAACTAGGAACCCTTTTTGTTTATTAAACACACATGTATTGATATTTCTGATCAATACAATTATAGCATGCAAAATAAACATTTATCATAAACATGGAATAAGATAATAACCACTTTATTATTGCCTCTTGGGCATATTCCCTTCACCAAAGGTGTTGCTAGCTGAGCCTTGGCAGGGCGCATTACCGGTGCTAGTAGCAACGTGGAGACCTGCACAACACAACCACAGAACTTTGTCCCCAACTTGCGATGAGGTTGTCAACACCGTGTTTTGCAGAAAACGAAGGATTAAATGTATCGAATGGAAGGAAGTAATAGTTTGCAGAAAGTAAACACAAAGCAGTAAAAGATTGTAGATTGTATGTAAAAGACAAGGACCGGGATCCATAGTTCACTAGAGATGGCTCTCCTTAAGATAGATAACATGCTGGGTGAACAAATTACAGCGGGACAATTGACAATCACCGAGAAAGCAATACATGCATATACTAATCATCTTGACTCCTTTGAGACTTGATTGGGCATTACAACATTATACATAGACCGCCATCCAACTGCATCTATGACTAATAATCCACCTTCAGGTTATCATCCGACCCCCCTGCAGTATTTAGTTAGAAGCAACAGATTATTTCTTTATGAATTGCGTGTAAAGTAAACAATATGATTGTTCTATGAACAAAGGATTGTTGTTTTCTCCCTAGTAGCAACAACACATCTAGTACCTTAGAGATTTCTGTCACTTCCCTAGATTACCAGAGGCATGAACCCACTATCGAGCATAAATACTAACTCTTGGAGGTGCTAGCATCTACTTGGCCAAGATAGCTACTAACAACGGAAAGCATGTAAGATCACAAATAACAAAGACATGATAGAATCAATAATCAATCTGAAATAGCATCTCAATATCCATCGGATCCCCGCAAACACAACATGCAGAATTACAATTAGATGATCTTGATCATGAACGGAGCTCACAAGATCTAGACATGAAAGCACAAAGGAGGAGAACCAGCCATCTAGCTACTACATGGACCCGTAGTCCAGAGATGAACTATTCACGCATCACACTGGAGGCTTGCATGGTGATGAAGAAGGCCTCCAGGGTGAATTCCCCTCTCCGGCAGGGTGCCGGGAAGAGCTTCAGATCCCTCCCGATCTAGGGATGGAGATGACGGTGGCTACTGACTCTTTCGTGGATTTTTGATCGGGCACTCAGGTTTTTCGTCCCGAGGGCAATATATAGGCGGAAGGGGAGGCCGAGGGGGTGCCAGGGGCCACCACACCATCCCCTGGTGCGGGCCAAGCCTGGCCACGCGGCCAGGTGGTGTGGCTGGCCTCTGGCCCCTCTCCGTCTCGTATTCTGGCATCTGATGACTTCCAGAAAAATAGGCACTTTGGCTTTTGTCCCATCCAATTCCGAGAATATTCATTTTCTTACTTTCCTGGAACCAAAAACGGCAGAAAACAGGCAGCTGGCACTGTGGCTCTTGTTAATAGGTTAGTCCAAGAAATCATATGAAAAGTACCCTAAAGTGTGGACAAAACACAAGAAAGTGGATAAAACCAAGCATGGAACATCAAAAATTATAGATACATTTGCAATGTATCACCACCTACTAGCTTATGCTATTCCAAGTATATTCATGCTTTTGTTTACCTTCCATATTAAACTTGTTATGAGAAAACTAGTGATTAAAGCTCTCACAAACTTGGTGGCACACTTTACTTTTTTGCATCTAATAAACTTGAACTATTGGGTCCTTCTTTGTTGAGTATATGCTTGATCTTTATAAGTTGAGATTAGAAGAACCATGTATCATGGGGAACGCTTTCAACATTGCACTTGTACTTTGTACCCCGTTGATATCATGTTCTTTTGCTTATGGATCCCGGCGGTGTGAAATAAAAGTGGAACTTGTAAGATCATGGAGTTTGTATGTGTGTTAGAGAAACGCCTGGGCCGCTAGCCTAAGCCATGCCTAATCATGGTGGAAACTTGGAGCATCACCATAATGAGCACTCTATGATGCATCCTCAATAAAAACCTATGCAAATAGCAAATAAAAAGATCGCTGAGATGCTCATTGTCTGCTTGCCTTATCATTTTGATTATGGGATAGCTCCTGTATCATGTGCAAGGGGTACCCCATTGGCGGTTCTTTATGATACTTATGTACTTACAATGACAAGAGATTACTCGTGACTAAAGTTGCGTAGCATGAGGTTCGGTCTTCATAAGTAAGGGGCATGAGATTTCGGTTTATAACTTGTCAAGCATATCCTCTTAGTTGTGTCACTTTAACCTTAATCACCTTCAAGATGCTTATGATAGGAGCAATGAGAGTTGAATCCGTGCTTCCTTCTATGAAGGCCTTTGTTCCACCATTATATATTGAGTCTCCACCTTCTACCTTTATGCACTTACTTTGAGAGCATAGTGGCCATTCTTAGTTCTATGTGCATTGTCCCAAGACTAAGTTGATTGATGCATAACTTGATATTGCTTGTTTTAAACTATTTATATCTAGTCACTCTTATGAACTTTGAAGGTGTCCTATGCATTTATATTTGCTACTCTATGAGGGACAAGCTGAATACTATTATGCTATGTTTTGTTTATGTGAAACAAACAAACGTCTTGCAAAGCATTGTTATTCATGAATCTTTTGTTTATGCCTTTTCATGTTGCATCATAGGTTCTTTGTCTTATTGCTAGAACTTTGTCTTTCATGTTATGATTGAAGTACTATGATCCCAGCTTTGAATGTTTTCCAAATACTTTGATCAAGTCTTTGATGGTGCATGCCACCTCAAAAATTATTCTTTCTTTTTATCACTTTTCTACTTGAGGACGAGAAAGAGTTAAGCTTGGGGATGTTGATACATTGCAAATGTATCTATAATTTTTTATGTTCCATACTTGGTTTTATCCACTTTCTTGTGTTTTGTCCACACTTTGGAGTACTTTTCATATGATTTCTTGGAATAACCTATTAACAAGAGCCATAGTGCTAGCTGCCTGTTTTTTGCTATTTTTGGTTCCAGGAAAGTCAGAAAATGAATATTCTTGGAATCGGACGGGACAAAAGTCAAAGTGCCTATTTTTCTAGAAGTCATCAGATGCCAGAATACGAGACGGAGAGGGGCCAGGGGGGCACCACACCACCTGGCCACGCGGCCAGGCCTGGCCCGCGCCAGGGGGTGGTCTGGCCGACCCCAGCACCCCCTCGGCCTCTCCTTTCGCCTATATATTTCCCTTGGGACGAAAACCCTAAGGACCCAATCAAAAATCCACGAAAGAGTCTGTAGCCGCCGTCATCTCCATCCCTAGATTGGGAGGGATCTGAAGATCTTCCCGGCACCCTGCCGAAGAGGGGAATTCACCCTGGAGGCCTTCTTCATCATCATGCAAGCCGCCGGTGTGATGCTGGAGTAGTTCATCTCTGGACTATGGGTCCATGTAGTAGCTAGATGGCTGGTTCTCCTCCTTTGTGCTTTCATGTCTAGATCTTGTGAGCTCCATTCATGATCAAGATCATCTATTTGTAATTCTACATGTTGTGTTTGCGGGGATCCGATGGATATTGAGATGCTATTTCAGATTTATTATTGATTCTATCATGTCTTTGTTATTTGTGATCTTGCATGATTTCCGTTGTTAGTAGCTATCTTGGCCAAGTAGATGCTAGCAACTCCAAGAGTTAGTATTTATGCTCGATAGTGGGTTCATGCCTCTAGTAACCTGGGGAAGTGACAGAAATCGCTAAGGTACTAGATGTGTTGTTGCTACTAGGGAGAAAACAACAATCCTTTGTTCATAGAAGAATCGTATTGTTTACTTTACATGCAATTCGTAAAGCAATAATCTTTTGCTTGCAACTTAATACTGAAGGGGGTTCGAATGATAACCTGAAGGTGGATTATTAGTCATAGATGTAGTTGGATGGCGGTCTATGTATAATGTTGTAATGCCCAATCAATTTCCAAAGGAGTCAAGATGATTAGTATATGCATGTATTGCTTTCTCGATGTTTGTCAATTGCCCCGCTGTAATTTGTTCACCCAACATGTCATCTATCTTAAGGAGAGCCACCTCTAGTGAACTATGGATCCCGGTCCTTTCTTTTACATTCAATCTATAAACTGTTCACTGATTTGTGTTTACTTTCTGCAAACTTTTACTTCCTTCCATTCGATACGTTTAATCCTTTGTTTTCAGCAAAACCGGTGAGATTGACAACCGGTGGTTGTGTTGTGCAGGTCTCCACGTTGCTGCTGGCACCGGTAGTGCACCCTGCCAACGTTCAGCTAGCTACACCTTTGGGGTGTTTCCTTGCTCCTACCAGATTGACAACCTTGGTTTCTTACTGAGGGAAAACTTGCTGATGTGCTCATCATACCTTCCTCTTGGGGTTCCCCAATGAGCTCGATATAATTTGGGCCATCACACCACAATTTCATAAAGACATCCAACTCCAAATATAACTCATAACAAGTATTTGTAATCTCTAGCCTAAGTGCCACCATGGTGTGCACACTGTCAACTTCACACACATGGGGAGAGCAGAGATCTATTAAAGCACCCGAGTAGCAAGGTATATCTACTTGATTACAAAGCTCATGATCACAATATGATCATGCATAGAGAGAGAGATGAACACATAGCTACCGGTAGAACCCTTAGCCTCGAGGAAGAACAACTCCCTCCTCATCATGGGAATCAACAACGGTGATGGAGATGGTGTGGAGATCGATGGAGATGGTCCGAGGACACTTCCCCGTCCCGGCAGGGTGCCGGAACAGAGACTTTCTTTCCCCCGAATCTCCCCTTCGGTGGCGGCGGCACTTCGGAACTTTTCGTGGATGGAGGCTTGACTCTTTATGGTTTTTGCATTGGGAGGCATATTATAGGCGAAGAGGCAAGGTTGGTGGGCGGCCAGGGAGGCCACACCACCTGGTGGCATGGCTAGGGCTAGCCTGCGCCACCACATGGTGTGGCCATCCTGTGGCCCCTCTCCGTCTCTTCTTCTGGCTCCGTGAGTCTTCCTGTAAAATATCGACTTTGACTTTTGTCCGGTCCAATTCCGAGAATATTCATTTTATGACTTTTCTGGAACCAAAAACAGAAGAAAACAGGCAACTGGCACTGTGGCATCTTGTTAATAGGTTAGTCCAAGCAACTGTATAGAAATACTCCAAAGTATGGACAAAACATAAGAAAGTAGATATAAAACAACATGGAACATCAAATATTATAGATATGTTTGCAACGTATCAGAGAGCCACATGTTGCACCATATGGTGAATTACACCTCTCACTGACAGAAAAACCTTCGCTGCCGTGAGGCCGTCCTTTGCCATGAGTCGTGATATGGCAAAGACTCCTTTATCGTGCACCGCACAGACAACACATGGCAAAGAACGGATGCACGGCACACAGAAACTAAAACATGCGGCAATGTTTCATAGGAACGGGGAGTTTACCCCTTATATAAGTCTAGAACCTTCGCTTTTAGCCGTGTGAGATGATGACAGGACACAGGGTTACAACACATGCCTGCGAACGGGGACACATAAACCCGGGGACTAGATTTTGTATGTTTCAACATAGCACCACACTTTGATGCATGTGCTATGCCCACATGCAAGTTCTTGAGGTGTTCTGATGCCCTGAAGCACGGTTTGCTGCGAAATCGTGACCTGTGGGTCTCAGATCGTCTACCCCCCTAGACGTTCTTCTGATAGGGGTTAATCGGTGCATCTCTCTCTTGTTTTTTGTTCGTTAGGTCATACACTACAAGAATCTGGACGATCCATGATGTTTTTTTCATGACGGTACCTAAAAACATCATGGATCCGTGACGGTCTCGTTTTTTTCGTCGAGAGGGGATCGAATGGGCTCCGACCCGGTCATTCATAATGTTTCTGGATTTCATCGCGGTGAAATCGTTGCGGATTTTGTCCTCAGCCCTGAACCCTAGTTAGCCAATTTGTCTCGCGTATAATCGTCATGGATACCGTTGCGCCGCATGTTTGAATCATTTTTTCCCAAGACCGTGTCATCCGTGAACTAACCCCACCTTTCAGCGCAGTATGCACGGTAGCACTTCACGGAATCAGGGGTGGTTTTTTGGCTGGTCCTACATGTCACTCTGTTTGATCCAAACTTGCATGTAGTGCATCGCTAGTTCACGCGCTAGTTATGAAAAAAGCCCGTTGATCCAAACCTGAAGTGGAAGTTCCGCTTCTTCTCCCGTCGTCTCCTCGTCTCCTTGTTGTGGCATTTCCACTTCGTCTCCCTCATCTCTTCTCCTCTTCTTCTTCTCCTCATCTCCTTGTTCTTCCTTCTTCCTCGATCAATAGAAACCATTCCCACGTAAGCCATGTCTAGCAGCCAGATGAGGAGGAACTGGTCCGATCTCTTGGCCGACCCACTTTGCAAGATCACCGACTAATTACTGGGGAAAGAGGAGTACGTCGACACCTATGCTGCTTGTTAGGAAGTCTGTACTGATTGGCGCCACACTTTAAAAGTGCCCGAATTCCATCTTAACAACTGGATCATGATAGATCACACACTTCCAGACATCGGCGACTTCACCTTCCTCAACCTCGCCACTAGTCGTTTCTTCACAAGGAATCTAATGGACGTCCATCGCAGGTTCACATTCACATCCGATATATATAACATTCATTTATTTGTATTTTCCATTGTAAACATGTTTGTGCTAACTGTCCTCTTCTTCTAAAAGATTCTACTTCGTCGGTGTTTCTCGTGGCGTCATCGTGCTTGCTTAGAGGGTGGAGCCGTACAAGATTCGGCTTTTGAATCCAATCAATCATAAGTCTAACACTAAGTTTTAAGCACACATACCATCTGATATTCTGCAATCTGTCATCGTGATGAAGTCCCCGACGATGGTATTCGTTTGCACAGATTATCACGATATTATTGCATAGTCCGATGAGAGCACCCCAACGGGGAAAATCAATGAACCATTTGGAGAAGCACTACAACAAAAATGGTATTTTTTGACAGGTCCCTTTTTCACTTAATATCCGTATTTTGTCAATGAATATATGATGTTGACAAAAATGGGTTGTCACTAATTTTGTCATAAAAGCCGCGTCATAAAAAATCCATAACCACGGTTCGCATGTTTTTGTCATTGTATAACTTATATTAGTTGACGATGTTAGTTTTATTAACAATCGTGTGCAATCGGTGACTGAAATATTTGTCATGATATATATGAAAAGTTTATCATCGTAAATTAGAAAGGAGTGTACGACAGGTCATCGTTATAGACATGGCATTTTGTTAATTTAGTGCAATTTACTGACGTGGCATTATGACCAGTGGGACCCGGAGGGTTCGGACAGGTGGGACCCGTAGGGTTCTGAGAGGTGGGACCAAGAGGGTTCTGACATGTGGGACCCATAGGGTTCTAAGAGGTGGGACCAAGACGCTTCGGACAGGTGGGACCGAGATAGTTCTGACACGTGGGTCCACATGTTGATGATAGTGTCAGTAATTTTGTCACGTTAATAATCATGCATAAAATGAAAAAGAATATCATATATACAAATAAAATTTAGAACCAACATATAAAATAGCGGTGATAAAATTTTGTGCAATAGTTTAAACATGAAGATACAACTGCTTTTACCTTTTTGAAAAGAACAAAAAATAATAATAAAACCAAAAACCAATAAAAAATTATAAAACAAAAACTATAAAAACATTTGCTACTAATCATGTCTTTTGAGATTGCTATTTTTGAATTGATGAAGCTCGCAATAGAGGAGAAGAAAGTTGGAACTTTTGGATATCATATTACAAGGGAAAGGGTATTAGAAGAATGGGTGAGTTGGTTGAAAGGCTATTCATCCACATTATGTACCTCGTACGATTTTACTTGTGAATGTTGCGGTTCCAAAGATCATTTTAATTATCAATGTAAGAATAATACCTTTGATATTAAATTAGAACTTTATAATGGGAATTGCAAATTCTCTGCTAATATGGAGGTTTATGAGGGAGTACTTTTTTCCGGTTGTTGTGAGATGCTAGCTCACATGAGTGATATAAAAATGGAAGACGAAGTACTTGATAAGATATATGGAATAGTATACCTTATATACTCTTATTGTATTGATAAATTTTGTGATGATGCATTAGTGATTGCTCATAAGCGGATAGCCGCATAAGAGACTAACCTTTTGCAGGACTCGCAGAAGAAAGAAGACGAGGATATACACCGCATGGAAGATACTACTGCCGCTGGTATGGATTTGTTTAACTTGTATGATCTACTTGTATGGTTCCATTGTATTTCATTTTCTTTTACCTACCTTCGAAACTCCCTAGCCTATAATTCTCTGTAGTGTTTCATGTTCCTTTTATTTTCTTTTCATGGTTGGCTGAATGAACTCCGTTTGTACACCAAATCGTTTGCTTTTACTTCGTTTGTTATTTTCGCAGGAACTTGAACCTTATGTGATAATGTGCATGATGTTTGCCAACCGTGCAAATACTTGCATAAGCCACTTGGTTGTTTCAACTCAATGCTTCAAGTTGAAACAAAGGTCCCTGTCCATCAAAAGTGAGATTATTCATACCTCAAAGGTAAAGTGTGTCAACCTTGTTTTATTCAAGCTTGGGGAGGTAACCACTTCTCACACTCTCTTTTGATAACTGTATTTTCTCTTTTGTTTTGGTAATCTATTCAAGTTTGGTTCTTACTAAAGTTCTAGCTTGGGGTAGTTCTTTATGCATTTGTAGAGTCTTGTGCAATGTTCTTGTTCGATGAAACTTTTTGTGCAATCATGCATCCCGCTGTTTTTGAATGCTTGCTTAGGCTAGATTCGTCGGCTAGCCTTTTCCTTTCGTCGAGTTGCCTCGGCATCCTTAGGAGATCCCTTTTATTGTGATGAAGAAGATATTGGTAGGCTAGTAGATCTTCGCGTGTGGCCTCTGCTGTCATTGGGACCGCACCGGAAATTGCTTCCCCTCTCTTTTTGCCATGCTTTGTCTGTGTTGGGGGGATACCCCCGGGTAGGGTCACTCCGGGGTATAAGGGCCGAGTTAGCCGAGGTTCGGCAAGGTCCAAGTGGATGCTGGCCGAGTCACCTCAAGTAAGGCCGGATCACGGAGTAACCCGGACCAGAGGGGGGTCGCCTAACGTTGTCTCGTCCTACTTAAGGAGTAAGTCGGAAATGCTTGTCTAACTTATATGCAGGAACAGGTGTGGCCGGATCTACTGTGATCCGGATCCTCGCTTGGCTTCTAGGAGAAGGAAGGAATCTCTCTGGTCAAAAAAGAAGGTCCGGTACGTACTGGATGAGCGAATAAAGCAAGGGCAGGACCACCGGGTCGTGGCCGACAAGGGTGACGACGCTCACATCGGCTTACGTCGCTAAAGCAAGTGTGACTCGAGGGAAAAGCACCCCTGTCGGGTTACTACTTTGGGAGGGGGCATATTCTTAGGAATATGCCTCCACGTATGCCCTAGGCCAGGACCGAACCACCTCTATATAAGGGGGGTTAGGGTTCTGGTAGGGGAGGTTGGCAGAATTCTAGTTGGTTGAGCACTAGTAGATCTAGGGTTCTTGGGCTAGATTGTAGGCAAGAGTAAGAGGGTACCTTCTTCCTCCTCTCGCCAATACAGCTCAAGGAGCACTTGTAATCCTTCAGATATAGCAATACGAACTTCCATGTAGAGAATCACTCTACTATCCCTCCCTGGATTCCCCTAACGCATATTAGTCCCCACCTTTAGCCTATCCATGGCATCTGCCGTGACACCACCACGACAGTTGGCGCCCACCGTAGGGCTAGCGGCGCTAGCAGGGGTGAAGATCCGGACGGGAAACTTCATCGGCACCGGCGAGCGCATCATCTCCGGGCTCGTTCAGTGCTTTGGAGCGCTGGATTTCGTCAGCGACAACGCAGGCTGCTTCGGCACGCGCCCGGTTCCGCGCAACAGCCTCTTCGTCAAGCTCGGCGCGCACAAGGTCTACGTTGCTGTGGACGTCTCGTGCGTTCATCCGCGTGGCGTCATTGATGCGGGGGAACCACCCCTCACTGTGGCTTGCAGGGCGCGTATCGCTCGCTCCCCGGACCACGCGGAGGTGATGATGACTATGCCAGGTGCAGGCGCAAGCAAAGGCCCAGCGCCAGACCCGGAGGTAACACCTAAGGCAGCAAGAAAAGGTAGAGGACCTCCACTGGAGAGGCCTGAGAATGTGCTGAGGGAAGCTATGGATAGCTTGGCTAACCCGGTAGCAGCAGTGGTAGATCCGGCTCAGGCGCAAGCCGAGCTAGAGGAAACTCGGCAGAAGATACTTGAGGGTGCAAAGAAAATAGCCGCGGCTCAGCAGTCACTGAACATGACGCTGCGTGAGTATGCAAAGGCAAACAAGGTTGATGCAGTAAGGGTAAAAGGGAAAAATCTCATAAGTGAGATGAACAGAGAAGGTGATGATGGAGCAGAAGGGTCGGAAAACTATCTGTCTATGGGGTTGCCGAGGTACAGTACCCCGGCGAAGAACCTCAGAGCAGCAGATGCCGCTGCGTCCGAGTTGGGGTCTGACGGGTGAGGCCCGTCAAAGACAGCAAGACCGGGTTAACGAGTTGGTTCGGATCGCGAACAGGCAGAACGAGGAGCTGCTGAGAGCTAACCCGGAGAGAACTGGGGCTTCCAAGATCGTCCATTCGGTGGTGGGTAACCCGAAGAAATCCTCTAGAGCCGCATCATCGCCTCAGGGCGGCCCACGGAGAGAGGAGGTAGTAACCTCGGCCAGACGGAACAAACAGATCATCCCGTACGACCCAACGCGTGCGGGAAAAGAAAAAGAGATGCGGAAAGGTGATGATCGACGGAGTGTGAGCCGAGGTGAAGCTGGTCGAGGTAATCACGACCAAGGCAATGCCGGTCAAGGGGACGCTGCCAACGGCAATGCCGGATAGCGCAACTCCGTAGGAGCAGGATAATCGCAGCAGCGGAATAAACCGAGGCAAGAGCAAAGCGCTGGCCGAGGTATGCAGCAGAAAGGTATGCAACGAGAGCAAAACCGATACAATGACGGTGATTCGGAGATGGTGAACGCAGGGTACCCCAGATCGGACTATCATGTGATAGGGTCTAGGTTGGGGAGCAGGGATTTGATGCCGGATGGTACCAGGTTAAAACTGGATCGCTTGTATAGGTCGGAACAGATTGAATGTCAAGGTCCTCCGGGTCCAACGTGCTTTGGACCCCGGATCATGAAGGAACCACTAGTACCCAACTTCCAATTACCCAGGGGCACGAAGACGTATGACGGCAGTACCAAGCCGGAGGATTGGTTGATAAACTATGCTACGGCGGTGAAAATTGCAACTGGAAACTTGAGATGGGCTGTGCGTGACGTGCCCCAGATGTTGGAAGGCCCGGCCAGAGTATGGCTGAATAACTTGCCGCCCGGAAGCATCAATTGCTGGATAGATTTTGAAGAAATGTTTATCAGCAACTTCTCGAGTACGTACCAGAGGCCGAATAGACCACAGACCCTGGCAATGTGCAAGCAAAGACCCAGCGAGACGGATCGTGAATTCTTAACCCGGTGGTGTAACGTAAGAAACTCGTGTGAGGGCGTCATAGAGTCACAGGCCATAGCGTGGTTTGCACAAGGGTGCAGATACGGCAGCGAGCTATGGATGAAACTGCAAAGGAAAATGCCAGTTACGCTGGCAGAGATGATCCGGATTGCTGATTCGTATGCTTTGGGCGATCCGACTCAACCTAGGCTCCCGTCGAATGACTCAAGCGAGGAATACTATCAGAGGGACGGAGCTGGGTCGTCCCGGAGGAACGATTATAGAGGAAAAAAGGAGAGATGACAGACCGGACCATCGCTATGGCTCGCAACAAGTTGCGGCAGTGAATCAAGATCAACCTGGAGGAGGGAGTAACCAACGCCAGAGAACAGGAGGGCAGTGGACTCCAAGGAATGATGGCAAGAAAACATGGACTCCGGAGCAGAAGAAACAGTGGCAGGAAAGGAGAGACCGTCCGAGGTATACCTATGAGTCGATGCTGGACCAGCCGTGTAAGTTTCACACGCCAAATCTGAATAGCTCGGCGGGTCACACGACGAGGCAATGTGAGTGGATGCGAAAGATAGAGCAAGGTGGTTCGGGGAATGCTCAGGCACCCCGGAATGATCAACCTCGGCAGGAGTTACCTCGGCAGCAATTGCTTTCTGGAGCAAACACGCAGCAGCTAATGTTGCCTCCCCCTCCGCCGAGGTATGACAACAATGAAAGAAGGGATGTAGTGCATCAGGTGGAAAATCAGCAACAACCGGATCAGAGGTACCCCGGAAATGAGGGAAGGAATGAGTACAGGGAACATCACCAGAGTTACTGTGCGTTCACGACGGAGGAAACATATAGAAAGAGCTTGCAGCGCCGACATATGGAGGTCAATGCGGTCATGCCAGCGGTGACGAGGTACATGCCGTGGTCGGACCAAGAAATCACCTGGAACATCAAAGATCATCCTAAACTTATGCCGAGCCCAGGTTCGTATGCGCTAGTGCTAGATCCGACATTCATTGGACCGAACATCAATGTGAGGTTCTCCAAGGTTTTGATTGATAATGGCAGTAGCATTGACATCATGTATGCGGACACGATGCGCAAGTTGGGCATTTCGGAGAACATGCTTCAAGCTACGAGAACAACTTTCCATGGCACTGTACCAGGCATTTCGTGCGAGCCCATAGGCAAAGTCCGGGTTGACGTGCTATTCGGAACGAGGGACAAATGCCGAACCGAAAATCTGGAGTTTGAAGTGGTAAACATGGAAAGTGCATATCATGCGTTACTCGGAAGACCAGCATTGAACAAATTCATGGAAAGTTGTCACATCAGTTATCTGATGATGAAGTTGCCCGGGCCAAATGGAGTGATTACCATTGCCGGAGATTTCCGACGTTCCATGGAGTGTGCTTCAGCCGGGTCTAACCTAGCCGAGTCACTCGTGATTGCGCAAGAGAAAAGAAAAATCCAAGAGGTGGCAGCACTAGCTCAGTCCGCGCAGCAATATATGCTGGCGCTAAGTAACCCGCATGGCAGCGTTTTGTTTCAAGCCGCAAAGGACACCAAGAAGATTCCGGTTGATAACATGTTTCCGGAGTGCACTGTAACGACTGGTGCCGGGTTAACTGACAAATAGGAAAGCGAGCTCGTCAACTTCCTCCGTGAGAATCGGGATATTTTTGCTTGGTCTACACAGGACTTGCAAGGTGTTCCGAGGGAGTTGGCCGAGCACTCTTTGAACGTAAGACCAGGAGCAAGACCGGTGAAGCAACCTCTCTGCCGCTTCGCCGAGGATAGGAGAAAAGTCATTGGGGACGAGATAGCTCGATTACTAGCAGCAGAATTTATCATGGAGGTACTATATCCGGATTGGCTCTCTAATCCGGTGCTAGTGGAAAAGAAGAAGGATGATCCGAACGTGGCAGTGGTCTGGCGTATGTGTATCGATTACACCAACCTGAACAAGGCGTGTCCAAAAGACCCATTTCCACTACCGAGGATAGATCAGGTCATAGACTCAACCGCAGGATGCGAACTGTTGTCATTCATCGATGCATATTCTGGCTTCAACCAGATACCTCTGAACCCGGATGATCAAATAAAAACGGCGTTTATTACCCTGTACGGGGCTTACTGCTATCACACTATGCCATTTGGGTTACGTAATGCTGGTGCAACGTACCAAAGATGTATGCAAAAATGTTTGCACGACCAAATAGGTCAAAACGTACAAGTATACATGGATGATGTAGTTATCAAGACCAAGGAAAGCGCAACGCTCCTTGACGACATAAGACAAACATTCGCGAACTTGAGAAGATTCCGGATGAAGCTTAACCCGGAAAAATGTACCTTCCGTGTCCCGGCTGGAAAGTTACTCGGATTTCTCGTCTCCAGCCGAGGTATCGAGGTTAATCCAACTAAGATTCGAGCCATCGAATGAATGGAGCTGCCGAAGTGTCTTAACGATGTCTAGAAGTTCACTAGATGCCTGGCGTCGTTGAGTCGGTTTGTATGTCGGTTGGGGGAAAAGGCACTGCCTCTCTACCAACTCATGAAAAAGTCAGATAAATTCGTTTGGACGCCACAGGACGATGAAGCTTTTGCCCACTTGAAAAAGATGTTGGCCACTGCGCCAGTGTTAGCCTCTCCATTATCGAAGGAACCAATGTTGCTCTATGTAGCCGCAACCAACCGAGTTGTAAGTGCAGTAATCGTAGTGGAACGCAATGAAGAGGGTAAGTCGGTGCAGAGGCCAGTGTATTACCTAAGCGAGGTATTGTCTGCCTCAAAACAGAACTACCCGCATTTTCAGAAGGTGGCATACGGTGTCTATATGGTGGCAAAGAAGTTAAAGCACTGCTTTGAGGAGCACTCCATCAAAGTGATATGTGAAGCTCCCATATCCGAGATAATGGGTAACAAGGATGCGAGCGGCAGAATCACAAAATGGGCAATTGACCTAGCCCCTTATGCGCCCCAATACGATAGAAGAGAAGTGATCAAATCTCAGGCTGTGGCGGACTTTTTCGTGGATTGGGCCGAGGTACAATACGAACCACCGCCACCAGATCCGAATTACTGGAGGATGCACTTTGACGGGTCGAAAACCAAAACCAGATTAGGTGCCGGGGTTGTGCTTACCTCGCCAAAGAAGGATCAGCTCAAGTACGTATTGCAGATCCATTTCGCGGCATCGAACAATGTCGCTAAGTATGAGGCTCTTGTGCATGGGCTCAAAGTGGCAAAGGAGATTGGCATACGTCGGATAATATGCTTTGGCGACTCGGATCTGGTGGGGCAGCAGGTGTCCGGAGTATGGGACGCCCTGGATCCAAACATGGCACTATACAAATTTCACGTATAGAAGATATCTGGTTACTTCGAGGGGTGTGAATTTCACCATGTACCCCGGGCGGAAAACGAGGTTGCCGACATGTTGTCGAAGCTCGGATCGACCAGACAGGCAATTCGATTGGGTGTAGCATTGGAACACCTCAGAAAACCATCTATCAGGCCGTCCCCAGGAACCGACTCGATCTATGTCCCGGAAGATACGGAATCCGGAGCTGAGCCCATGGACATTGACATGGGAGGTGGTACGCGAGACCCGGGGACTGCGTCAGCCAACCTGGGGACTGCCTCGGCAAACCCGGGGACTACCTCGTTAGACCCGGGGACTGCTCAGCGTGATCCGGCTGAAGTTATGACGGTGGATCAGATGGAAATTGATGAGGAGATATTCCCCCCACGAGCCATACCAGCTTGGGCACTGCCTATATTCCAATTCCTGAAAGACGGAACGTTACCCGCTGAGGAGGTGTTATCCAGGCAAACTAAGAGGAGAGCAAAAGCATACACAATCATCAATTCCGAGTTATACAAACGCAGTGTAACTAATGTCCTCCAACGGTGCGTTGACCCGGAAGAAGGGCTTGACATCCTACGAGATATACACCAAGGGGAATGTGGGCATCATGCCTCATCCCGAGCCTTGGTGGCAAAGGCGTTCTGGCATGGATTCTACTGGCCAAGTGCCTTGGAACAAGCAGGAGATCTAGTGAGAAAATGCAATGGTTGTCAGAGGTACGCCACCAAGACACACATGCCTATGTCGGAACTCAAGACCATACCAATTACGTGGCCATTTGCTGTATGGTGCTTGGACATGGTTGGCCCGTTCAAACCTGCGAGAGGAAACATGACACATATTTTGGTCATGGTGGACAAGTTTACAAAATGGATTGAAGTGAAACCTATAAGAAAATGTGATGGAGCTACGGTCGTGACATTTCTCAAAGACATCATCTTGAGATATGGTTATCCACATAGTATTATCACTGATAATGGAACAAATTTTGCGGAAGGAGCATTTGCGCGCTTCTACCGAGATAAGAAGATCCGACTCGATGTCACCTCGGTAGCCCACCCCGCGTCGAACTGACAAATGGAAAGATCCAACGGATTAGTATTATCCGGGATAAAACCCAGGCTCATTGAGCTGCTGCAAAGATCAGCGGGGTGCTGGATAGACGAACTACCAGCGGTACTATGGAGCTTAAGAACAACTCCGAATCGATCAATAGGATATACGCCATTCTTTTTGGTATATGGGGCAGAAGCTGTTTTACCAACCGACATAGAGCATGATTCGCCTAGGGTCACCCAATACACAGAAGCCGAAGTGCAAGAAGCCCGGCAAAATGATGTTGATCTATTGGAAGAAGCGAGAGAACTGGCACTGTCCAGATCCGCCATATATCAGCAAAACCTCCGACGCTATCATAGTCGGAAAGTGTGCCCCCGAGTCTTCCAGGAAGGCGATCTGGTGCTCCGGTTGGTACAACGTACTACTGGCATGCATAAATTGTCCCTCCCATGGGAAGGGCCGTTCATTGTGAGCAAAGCATTGCACAATGATTCTTACTATCTCATATATGCAAAGCCACAGGAAAAGAATAAGGCGGACAGGTCCGGAGAGGAGTCCAAGTGACCATGGAATGTAGCACTACTTCGTCCCTTCTACACTTAGCTAAGAATTGTATGTATCCGAGTCATCTCATATGTCGGTATGTATGTCGGCAATGAGCTTATCAATGAAATAGCAGCGCCTCGAGCAGTAACTCGGGGACTGCCCTAATAATGTTTGTCGTAATTTCTTCTACGGTAGCTGGAATGAGTCGTTTTACTTAACCCGGATTAGTAATGTGTGAGCACCAAAAACCCAACCCTTCGACTTGCTGCTGTCCAACAAGAATTGGCTTCATGGCAAGCAAGGGAACAAGTTTGGAATTGCGTAGCACATGAAAAACGGCTAAGGAAACGAAGTTATTCGAGTTAACGTTTGTTTTTCGGACTAACCCTATTTTTATTTTCAAGTTATTATGCTGAATTATTTTGAGCCAAGCCTCAAAGTTTCTAAGTATTGTTAAGACAATTTTTGAAGCTCGGATTCGTAAGTCGTAAAACCGAATCAAGGTAGACACGGACCGAGCCAAGGAATTGGACGAACAAGAAAATGAAACTCGGGGACTACGCCCAAGTTAATCCGGCATAAAAACATAGTAGCAAAATATTACATATCCAGCATACAATTGCACCCGGCATACCGGGGATCTGATAAATTTTCAAGTTTTTTCAACTAAGGAGCGGCAGGAGGAGGAAGTTCGTCGTCGTCATCACTGTCTTCAATATCTGAAGCAGCATCTTCTCCATCCTCACCCGACCCATCCTCCACGTTCTCCATATGCTCGTCCCCGCCGGACTCCAGAAAGCTCGGCCCCTCAACCCAGTCATGAATTGGAGAATATTCGATGAGGCTGTAGGCGCAAGCCTGACGCCGAGCTACTCACTCCGGATCATCGGTCCATTTGGATCTGGTGCGCCGGCGTGTGAGGAGGCTCAGGTCGATCTTCTCGTACCATGTAAGAATATGATGAAGGAGGGTATCTGCTGCAGCGCGACCAGCAGATTCTCTCCAGAGATCAAGATGGGTCTCAACCTCCATTAATTTCTCAACGAGAGTTGCGATGGTCTCCGGGCTACTTTCTCCGGGCCAGAACGTATTGAAGATCCGAACTGCGACGTCAAGGATATCCTGGCCATAGTTCTTGATGGTCTCCACACAAGAGGACAGGCTGACCAATAGGTCCTCCATGTCCAAGGGAATGTTCTCACTATCAGGAGCAATGGGAGTACCCCTCTCCCGGCGAAACTTGGCAACAGCAGCACTTGCAATGGCAGTACCCTCTGGAAAGTGATCTGGAAACAAGGCAAAGGAAGAAGGTAAGGAAATGACATACGAGGTAACCTGGAGAGTTATGTCGGACAAGACAAAGGAACTTACGAGATATATGGCTATGGATCCGGGTCAACTCCTTGATGCAGGCATCGTGTCTTTTGCGAAGTTGGTCAAGCTCAGCGTTTGCCGACCCAAGCTGGACCTCGGATTCTTTAAGCAGGTCTTGGCCCTTGGAGATCTGGAGAGTAAGGCGCTCACGTTCTTCGGTGAAGTTCTGGCCAATTTTTTGGAGCTCGGTTTTATGTTGGGCCTTCATCTTCTCCATTTCAGCCTTGAGCTTGGCTATCTCGTTGTCCTTGGTCCGGAGGAGGGAAAGCTCATCATTTCTTCTTCTTCAGCTCAGCTTGATGCTGCCC
Source organism: Avena sativa (assembly GCA_916181665.1). Lineage (NCBI taxonomy): Eukaryota > Viridiplantae > Streptophyta > Magnoliopsida > Poales > Poaceae > Avena > Avena sativa. The sequence continues at coordinate 446,296,225 of OV702295.1, read as the reverse complement.
TGCTTGTTCGAGAAAATGCAGCATCATATCAGGCACGGGCACACTATCCTCAAGCAATGCTGAAATGGTATGTTGACCCGGCAGAGCCGAGGAGTGAATATTTGCCGAGCCAAGGAGAAGAAGAAATGGAAAACACTGAAAGGTCGAACAAAGGAGGACATACCCCGGATTTCCTCCAAATTCTTTCGCATAATCTTGTTCTCAGCCTCCACCCCAGCTGAAAAAACCGAATGAAGAGATTAGTTCGGCGGAAGCGAGTGAAGTAAAACAGAGAAGTGCTGAGGGAGAAAATTACCCCTCTTTTCATGCTCTGCGCCAAGTGCAACATGTTTCGCGCGTAGGATCTTATGGGTATCAAGCAGGCGTTGAAATTCCGCTCTCCGGCAATTGGTAGTTACCTAAAAGAAGTACAGAAGTGTAAAATTAGTTTGGTGCATATTCGAAGCGTGCAAGATCCGGGCCAAGTGGAACTTAACCCGTCTCTAGGTGTGTGCATATTTGAAGTGTGCAAGATCCGGGCCAAGTGGAACTTAACTCGGCTCTAGGTGTGTGCATATTCGAAGTGTGCAAGATCCGGGCCAAGTGGAACTTAATCCGGCTCTAGGTGTGTGCATATTCGAAGTGTGCAAGATCCGGGCCAAGTGGAACTTAACCCGGCTCTAGGTGTGTGCATATTCGAAGTGTGCAAGATCCGGGCCAAGTGGAACTTAACCCGGCTCTAGGTGTGTGCATATTCGAAGTGTGCAAGATCCGGGCCAAGTGGAACTTAACCCGGCTCTAGGTGTGTGCATATTTGAAGTTTACATGCAGCCGCGTTGATTTTCTAATGAGCATCCGGCCGAGTAACAAGGTACTCCACCGGAGGCTCGGGGACTAATGGTTATTATCTACAGCATGTAAAGGAGACGACATACCTCCATCATTCGCCCCGCGAGGTTAATTGCCTTGGCAGCAGTATTCATCTGGGCAGAAAATTCTGCGGGGCCGAACTTTTCCAGGAGATCGTCGTTGTAGACGAACTCCACCTTATTCCAGTTCATGACGAACTCGATAAGGCTCGGAGAGTACCGCTTGCCAGTGGGCATGTGGGGTGCCACCAAGCCCTTTGCATGAGCTTCCTTCCTCTCAATTAGGGCAAGATCTGGGCTAGTGTGAAGAACCATCTGCTGCGCATCGGTTGGCTCGGCAGGAGGATCCGTCGCTGCTGGTGATTTCCTCGGAAGCATTGACGACAAGGTTCGCTGCCCGGCCTCGACGGATGTAGACTTGGCAGCATCCGGAGCTTTCTTGCCTTTACCCTGCTGGGAAGAAGTAACCACGACGGATTTCCCTTTGGAAGCTGCTGGAATGGTTCCTCGCCGGGGCTGAGATGACTCGGAAGAGGCAGAGGAACTTGGTACTGGAACTGCTGTGGGTTTCCTGGCTGCCGGGACAGGCACCGATTCGGAAGCTGGTACTAGAGCTGATGTTGGTGCTGGGGTTGCGGTAGACTTGGTGGTTGCTGGTTGCGGCAATGCCGAAGTGGTGGACACCGTTGCCTCGGCCGGACCGACCCCTCCCGATCCGAGGTCGCGTTCCTCCTGATGAGGTACTGCGGAACCCGGAGCAGCCGCAGAGCCCTTCGGAATAGGGCTCAGCGGGCGTGACTCATTGTCACGAGGAGGGGAAGGACCGGACCGAAGTGGAGAAGAGATGCTCGATCCGCTCTAAGGGACCTCCACAGGAGGCCTGCAAAAGAAAATGATGTCAGGAGTGAAATTACCCCGATGCAAGGAGAAGTATGTTGCGCAGTGAAAAATGACTTACGCATCTGAGGTCTCGGCCTCCTTGGGTTTCCGGGCCCTCCGTGCCGGGGCTTTGCCTGCCCGCTTGGAGGCAGTCTTGTCTCCGGCCTTCTTTTGCCTTTTGGTGGGCTGAGAAGGTTCGGAGGATGAACTTGACGCGGATCCGCACTTCCTCTTCGGCGCCACCGGAACCGGCTCGCCCGTGGCAAGTGGAGGATCCTCGTGGATATGCCCATCGGGGTTAGCTGATGCCGGAAAGGCAAAAGAAAGAGGGACAGCCTCAACGGGTTCAATCACGTCGATATCCGAGTCATCCTCATCATCGGGCCAATCTCTAAGAGAGGAGAATTTACCGCTGGGACGTTTGGTGGCGTCGGTCATAGGAAGGAACTTCTCCTGGTCCGACTCCTCCTCATCCGGGATCTCTCGGTCCGGCGCCCACTTAAGGGTCGAATCCGTGCCATCCTCGAGAGTTTGCTGGAGAAACAGCTGAGAAAAAGCACAAAGAGCAGAGTCAAAAATATGACAGAAACCAACACGTAATTGATCCGAAATAAGTTTACCCCGCGGAGTTTACCGCGGGAGGGAGCCTGTCACGGCAGTAATGTTCGATTCCCCACGTCCATTCGGTGGAGAAATCTTTGTGAGTGGTGAACAGAGCCTTGACCCGGCGGAAGATCCTTGTGTTGCTCAATTCGAAGGATGAGGTTCGGTTGGGGTCACGACCGAAGCTCATGTGGCACAACTTGTGGGTGCGCCTCTGGAGGGGAGAGATTCGGTTGCGCACGAACATGATCATAGCATCCTCATTGCGCAATCCGAGCTTCTTCAGCTCCGCGAACCTTTTGTTGACTTGGTTGGCCAGAGCTGTAGGTTTCTTGGCGACCTCCTCCCAGAAATCCATGTCAGGGGGACCCGGAGCGTAGGGCAGCAGCCGAATGAAGTCTTCGGTACCCTCGTTCCGGACGTAGAAGAAGGTCCGGGCCCATCCTTTGCAGGAGTCAAGCCCGGTGACCCGGGGAAAGATTGAAAATCTCCGGGGCAAGATCGAGGCAGCTCCGAACTAGGTGAGATGCTTGTCCTCCGACTCGACGTGGATGTTGGGGACGACGTTGCGACGGAGACCGAAGAACCGGATCCACAGCTCCTTCGTGGGCCATAGTCCGGTATAACCTTCGATCGTGGAGACAAAGGCAGAAAGAGAGGTGATGGCGTTCGCCGGGAGATGATGTGGTTGCAAGTGATAGGTCCGGACCCAGTCCCGGAAGAAATCGCTCACCGGAAGACCAAATCCCCGTTGGAAATGGGATAGGAAAACAACAAACTCACACGGATTGGGTGAGGGGGCCAGTTCCGAGGAGGGGAGATGAGCGGCGACACCGGAGGGAATACGCCTGGTCCGGTAGAGCCAGTTGATGTCGTCTTGGCAGACCCACGAACTGGCCCACGCGTCGCGGTCCGCCGCACCGGCATCCTCCTCCATCTCCTGCTCAGCGACGACGAGCTCTTCCTCAGTCATCTCGTATCCGCTGTCCTCGCTGGAGCTAGCGGCGGCGGGGGTCTGTGGTCTAGATTGACAAGGACCCGTGGCTAAGCAGTTGTGCAGCGGTGGCTGCGGTGCGGAGGCACGAAGAAGGTACGGCGGCGGCGCTGCTGCAACAGGCACTGGCGGTGGTGCGGTCGCGAGGAATACGAAGGAGAAGAAGGGGAACGAGGAGAGGGGCACAAAGGTGAAAAATGCTAAGGAACGTGCCCCTCCCCTATTTAACTGCCCCAGAGATGGGTGAGTGGGATCGCGTTGTGCGCACGAGCCACACGATGTGGCCGTGTATTGCTTGCATCAGCCAATTGCTGAGGAGCCACACAGGGGGCCACTGAGTAGACGAGATCCCATGACGCGACGTGCTGTTGCGGTAAACGAGGAGACAGGCATGACGTAACCCGCGCACAGTAAAACTAACAATTACTGCGGCGATTACTGTGCAGGCCCTTAAAATAAGACAAGGTAATGATTAGCCTCCACATGGGTTGGCGTATGAGAGAAGGAAACGGGGCCCGGATCGAACCATGATAACCATGGGATCCGAGCCAAAGTGGTGACCCGGCCGGCAAGTGAAAACTTGGAACGTGCGAAGGGAACGTAAATCCATGTAATCCGAGATAAGGAGGTAGCCCGGAATAAACGTCTGAGGCTCGGACATAAATGAACCTGATGTGGCCTTAGCGGCCGAGGCAGCCAAGACCACACCAGCTTCGGGGACTAATGTTGGGGGGATACCCCCGGGTAGGGTCACTCCGGGGTATAAGGGCCGAGTTAGCCGAGGTTCGGCAAGGTCAAAGTGGATGCTGGCCGAGTCACCTCAAGGCAGGCCGGATCACGGAGTAACCCGGACCAGAGGGGGGTCGCCTAACGTTGTCTCGTCCGACTTAAGGAGTAAGTCGGAAATGCTTGTCTAACTTATATGCAGGAACAGGTGTGGCCGGATGTACTGTGATCCGGATCCTCGCTTAGCTTCTAGGAGAAGGAAGGAATCTCTCTGGTCAAAAAAGAAGGTCCGGTACGTACTGGATGAGCGAATAAAGCAAGGGCAGGACCACCGGGTCGTGGCCGACAAGGGTGACGACGCTCACGTCGGCTTACGTCGCTAAAGCAAATGTGACTCGAGGGAAAAGCACCCCTGTCGGGTTACTACTTTGGGAGGGGGCATATTCTTAGGAATATGCCTCCACGTATGCCCTAGGCCAGGACCGAACCACCTCTATATAAGGGGGGTTAGGGTTCTGGTAGGGGAGGTTGGCAGAATTCTAGTTGGTTGAGCACTAGTAGATCTAGGGTTCTTGGGCTAGATTGTAGGCAAGAGTAAGAGGGTACCTTCTTCCTCCTCTCGCCAATATAGCTCAAGGAGCACTTGTAATCCTTCAGATATAGCAATACGAACTTCTGTGTAGAGAATCACTCTACTATCCCTCCCTGGATTCCCCTAGCGCATATTAGTCCCCACCTTTAGCCTATCCATGGCATCTGCCGTGACACCACCACGATAGTCTGGTAGTCGGAGAGTTTTCCACTGACCTCTTCATGGTTATCCTCCTCATGGTATTATCCGGTTTTTTGTCAGGTCTCCTTTTTTTCTGTGATTTCCTTCGTTTCCGTGATCTCCTGCATTGTCATTTGACCAAATATCATCGGGGTCAAAGATAGGGTTACCGTTAGAGTCATGCTGAGTTGAGGCATCCCCAATGATCACACACACTTGGTGCTGATGATGGGTTCGTAGCATGGAAAACAAAAAATTTCTACCGCAAGAACGAACAAAACCCAGATCTAATCTAGATAAAAGCCAAGATCTAATCTATTTGACATGTGCAACGAGATAGATCTGTACTAACCCTTGTAGACCCGAAAGCGTTACGAGATCGGATCTCGTGGTTGATGTAGTCGATCACTTGCCGATCTCAAGATCGTGTGGACGATCCTTCCGGCGCCGCGTTCCGGCAGCGCTTCCGCAGTCGGTCACACGTGCAGAGTCGAAGCAGACCTTCCTCTCCCCGTTCCAGCGAGCAGCGGAGGTAGTAGATCTTCTCCACGGAATTCCAGCAGCACGATGGTGTGGTGGTGGTGGAGTAGAGAATTCTGCAGGGCTTCGCCTAAGCCTGAGCAGAGGGAAGGAGAAGGAGAGAGGCGGCGGCTAGGGTTTTTTATGGGAGAGGTCTAGGGGGTGGCGCCCCCTCCCCTCTATTTAAAGGAGGGAGGCGCCATGGGAGGGGGAGTCCTAGTAGGACTCCCCTTCCTCCTTGGCCGGCGGATTGGGAGGGGGGAGGAATCCTCCTCCCCCATGAATCCGTGTCATGCCCCACAAAGACTCCTTGATCCTTTCTTGGTTTTCAAGCAAACTCCAAGAAATCTTCTAGAACCTTCTAGAACATTCCGAAACCTTCTAGAATCTCCATACAAACACTCCGGAACATTTGCTAACTTAGAAAATGATCCCCAATATATGAATCTTATTCTCCAGACAATTTCGGATCTCCTCGTGATGTCCTGGATCCAATCCGAGACTTCGAACAACATTCGGTCTCCAACGCATATTCCATATCTACTTAAAACAACTTCGAACCTTAAGTGTGTCACCCTACGGTTCGTGAATATGCAGACATGATGGAGACACCTCTCCGATCAATAACCATCAGCGGGATCTGGAGATCCATAACGGCTCCCACATACTCAACGATGACTTCATGATCGATAGAACCATTAACATACGAAACCAAGTCCCTTTGTCACGCGATACTCTACTTATCCGAGGTTTGATCGTCGGTATTTCCATATCTAGTTCTACCTCGTTACTGATAAGTACTCTTTACTCGTTCCATGATATGTCATCCCTTGTTACCTAGTCACATGCTTGCAAGCTAACTAGATGACATTCCACCGAGAGGGCCCAGAGCATATCTATCTGTCATATGGATGGACAAATCCCAATCTTGGTCCATGCGCTTCAACACATACTTTCAGAATACCCAATGACACCTTTATAACCACCCAGTTACGAAGCGGTGTTTGATGTCATCAAAGTACCCATCCGGTGATGGTGATTAACATAACCTCATGGTCGAAGGATTAGGTTACTATGCATTTGAAAACTTACAGCAATATGAACTTAATGACTTGATCTTATGCTACGCTTACTATGGGTGTGTGTCCATCACATCATTCTCCTAATGATATGATCTTGTTATTAACGACATCCAATGCCCATGATCAGGAAACCATGATCATCCATTAATCAACAAGCTAGTTTAACAAGAGGCTTACTAGGGACTCTTTTATGTTTACAAAACACACAAGTATTAATGTTTCCGGTTAATACAATTATAGCATGGGATGTAAACATTTATCATAAACATAAAGATATAATAATAACCACTTTATTATTGCCTCTTGGGCATATCTCCAACAGTCTCCCACTTGCACTAGAGTCAATAATCTAGTTAAAAACTTGTGCACTCAACACCTATGGCTTTCTGGTGTTGTATAGACACTATTGCTAGTGGTAAACATAATCTTCGGATCTGACACTTCCAGGTCCGTGTGTATTTGCATGTCCTTGCGTCTCTACGCATTACTCATTCTCCAATGAGATGGCATTATATAAATTTGGTCCTTTGGTGAGACCTTTAGTTCCTTGGGATTAAATCATGTTGATACAATTGTCATACAATGTATCTTCATAGTATTATCCCGCTATGAACCACACCTAGTTTGATAACAAACTACTTGACGCAAATGCCCTCATTTGCTGCTACAATAGCAGTCATATACTGAGCCTTTTGTTGTAGTATCTGTCACAATGTTTTAACTTTGGTACTCAACCAAATCCGTTATGGAACTTCCTTTCCATTACATTGTGCCACCCATAGTTTAAATTCAGATAAACTTAATTTGTGACAAAACTAGTATCAATGCAACAATTTACAATGAACTATTTGTCACCACTATATAAATAATATATTCTTAGTTCTTCCAAAGATCATAGGAATATCCCTACTATTGTCCAATGATCATCTTATGAGTCATTCTGGTATATGCTCATAACATTTAGAGCATAGGACATATCTGGATGTGTACATCTCAAAGAATGATTGATCAAAATATTCTTGTGATTTCACCAAGTGTCAAAACACTTGAATCTCGCGTCAACACACTTGAATCTTGATTCAGTCCTTTCCGTGCGTCAAGAACCTTTCTTGTTGTTTCCATATTGAACTCATTCAACATCTTATCTATGTACATTTGGCAAAACCATATTAGCGCCTCAATCTATCCATATAGACATTGATGCCTAATTCTTGGGTTATGCCTAAGTCTTTCATCGAAATGAAATTCTTAACCTGTGTCAGTAAAAGATACATCATTTCTAATCAACAATATGTCTTTCACATAATGTATTAGAAATATGTCTTAGTGCTCCCACTTAATTTCTTGCAAAATGCAAACATCTTCATCGTCTCTGATGAAATTAAACCTTTTAACGGTTTCATCACGGTGAAGATTCCAACTCCGCGATGCTCACTTCAACCATTGAAGTTTTGCATACTCTTTTAGCATCCTTTGAATTAACAAAACCCTTTGGATCGTGTCATGTACACGTCCTAGGTAACCATTCTATTAGAAGAACTTGTTTTGTTTGTTCAACTACCATATACCAAAATATATGTAGTGGTTTCTACATTAATCCGTCCAGACTAAATATCGCTATGAAAGATCAAATCTTATCATAGTCAATTCCTTGAACATTGTCGTAAACTCTTTCCAATATGTCGACTATTTCATAGATGTGAAACATCCATGTCTATTTCTTTATAGATCCATATACGACTATAGGGTCTTGCACCTTTCCAGAGGGTCTTTCAAATTCAAAGCTTGATTTCTCGTGTATGGAATTATCACGGATTTTATGGCTTCAAGCCACTTAACGAAGTCAGGGCCCATCATTGATTATTTGCATGTAGTCGGATCATCATTGTCAAACAACAATTATTTAACTCTCAAATCTTGGCATTTGATTACTTACCCGACCTACTTGGTTCAATAGTAACTTAGATCTCCGTGACCACATCCTTTGAGGCACGTGAGCCATGAGCATTGTTGCTGCCTCCGGGACACTTACCGACGCTGCGCAACTCAGCACATATTAGCCAAGGTTCAACAACCTTGTCAAAGTTCTATTGTCCTCCCACTTAACTTTTCACCAAAATTCCTTCTCAAGAAACTCGACTTTCTAAGCGACAAACACTTTTGTCTTCGGTGTTATGGAGGAATACCCAATGGTTATTCGAAATAACCTACAAATACATGCTCATCCGACTTTGGTTGTAAACATTTTACTTATGCCTAGCATACCAAAAAATTTAGGAAAGGACAACCTGGGTTTTATCCCAAACCATGACTTATATGGTGTCATTTCAGCGGATCACGATGGAGCTCTTTTCAGTGTAAAAGCGGTAGTCACTAAAGCTTTAATCTTTAAAATATAATGGCAGTTTTATAAATGACACCTTTGATCTTACCATGTTAAACAAGGTTTCATTACATATCTTGAACACTCCATACTCCTATGGTGTTTTGGGAAATGCAAATCCATGGAACGATTCCTCAAATCTTAGGTGTTTTGCTAAACTTGTAACTCAAACATCTTTCTTTATGATCCAATCATAATTTTTTTTCTTGTTACAATGATTTTCCACTTCATCTTGAAAGTCTGAACATTTTTCAAATGTTTCATACTTCTTCCTTATTGAGTAAGTATATACATATACTCACTCAAATCTTCGGAGAAAGCATATGAAGTTGAAATACATCGCCCACGACTACACATAATGGACTATATACATCAATATGTACAAATTCCAATCAGTTAGTCGTCCGTTCCTCTTTTGGCCTACGAACGGAGTTTTAATTATCTTCAGAAAAGTATCACAAGCGTCATTTGATCAAAATCAAAGACTCCAAAAATCCATCAACATGGAGTTTCTTCATGTATCCCTAATATAATTTAAACGGTGATGTCACTTCGCAAGTGATCTCTCAATCATTTGTCTTGCGACATTTTAGCATTAGTTTTATGGTCGTTATTTCTCCAACCAGACTTGTATATGATCCATCTATTATGGAATACGGTGATTATTTGAACAACCTTTTGTCGTCATAATACCTGATCAAAATAACAATTATTGAAACAAATCTTGAAGGTAAGCTTTGGTGTTAACGAGCAACACAATAACCCTTTGTTTGTTTTCGATGAACATCATCACATATTCTCTTGCTAGTTACTTAGGCCATTGCAGTTCATGAATTATGTTGTCCTGTATGACACTTCATACCAACCAATTCGGTATCCAATACCGCAGAACCACATTGTTTAACAACCAAGGAATGCAGTCATAACATGTATCTTCTATATACCTAAGTTGGATAACTCCAGTCTTTTCTTTTCTGCCAAATATTTTATAGATTCTCTTTCAACAATTCCTTTTCTTTTAAAAGAATCTATCAACATCAATAGTGGTGTCATTCACATGACACATAGTACAAAGTGTGTATAGTCAAATACTAATATCTTTGAACTTGCACTTTGAAGTGGATCACCTTCATCAAATGTTTGGAATTCTTTCAAAATTCCATTCGTTAGTAATATTTTAGTGTAGTAAACATTTTACTTACATCTTCTATTCATCCTTATCATGACAACTTTCATGATCAAGCTGCTATAGCTTATAAAGGTGAATTGCGAGTATAATGTTTCTTTTCCAAAACCTTTTGGAGGATTAGGACGACTAGCGTCTCCAACCTTCACAAATTATCAGCAAATATGAGGACGTATACTCTATCATGTTGTAACCAACGCATTGTTTTAGATATCGCAATACCTTTCAAATATGATGGTTTCTGAAACATTGCTTTCAGCTCTTAGATAAACTTGATATTAAAAAAACAATCTTTTGAGTATCAAGAATCATGGAGGCAAACATGATACATTAGATACTAACACTGGAATTGTTACTCTTGATTTAATACTGTTTATTAAACTTCATAGAGTAAACAGAGTTTGCTGAAAGTTTGCAATATGACTTTTAAACATTAGATTGACACTCAAAACAATACGATACCAGTTCGTAAAGCAAATATCCAGAATTTCTATAGTTATACTATCTCAACTATAACTAAGCATAAGGTGGTGAACGGATGCCAATGACTACAACAAACTATGCAAATTCACTTTGATTGTGTTTATGATAAATTGACTTTGACTAATCCAAATTACAAATAAAGTCCCACTCAAAACAACATCCCTCGAGTTGTTTTAGTGATTACACGAACCAAATCCACTACACCAAGTCCGATCATCACGTGAGATGATGTGGCTTTAAGGGCGAACAATCAACATGTTCATCATATCATCCATATGACTCATGCTTTACCTTTCGGTATTCCGTGTTCCGAGACCATGTCTGTACATGCTAGGCTCGTCAAGGTTAACCTTAGTATCCGCATGTGCAAATCTGGCTTGCACCCGTCGTATGCACACGTACAATCTATCACACCCGATCATCACGAGATGCTTCGAAACGACGAGTCTTAGCAACGGTTCCTACTAAGGACGAACACTTTATTACTTGATATTTAGTGAGAGGGATCATCTTATAATGCTACCATCGCGATCTAAGCAATACAAGATGCATAAAGGATTAACATCACAGGCAATTCATAATTAGTGTGATATGATATGGCCCTTTCTTCTTATGCCTTTGATCTCCATCTCCAAAGCACGGACATGATCTCCATCATCACCAGCATTGCGTCAAGGTCAGTGGTGCCGCTTCATGGTTGTCCATCATCACTAGCAACTATTACAATTACTTGGAATAAGGCTATTACAAGATGAATATACACGCAGGTCTTAACAGAATTAAAGACAACCATTAGGCTCCTGCCGGTTGCCATATTACAATAAGGATCATTACATACATCAAATATAATCACAATCACATAATGGCCATATCACATCACAAACCCCCTGCAAAAACAAGTTAGACGCCTCTAATTTTCTTTGCATGTTTTACGTGGTTTGGGGCTTTCGAATAAGAACGGATCTTACCCACGAAACTGAACCACAACGTTGATACAAGTGTTATCAAGTGCAAAGTGTAGATTGGATCTATACTATGATGGGAGAGACAGACACCCGCAAAGCCACTTGTGCAATACGAGTTGCACGTCAACTGTGGAGAAAGTCTCATGTGCAATGACATGTAAGGTTAGCCCGAGCCGCTTCATCCCACCATACCGCAAGATGCAAAGTACACAAAGGAAAAGACGGCACGAGCACCAACGCCCACAAAACCATTGTGTTCTACTCGTGCAACAGATCTACGCATAGACTCGGCTCTGATACACTGATGGGTTCGTAGCATGGAAAACAAAAATTTTCTACCGCAAGAATGAATAAAACCCAGATCTAATCTAGATAAAAGCCAAATCTAATCTATTAGACATGTGCAACGAGATAGATCTGTACTAACCCTTGTAGACCCGAAAGCGTTACGAGATCGGATCTCGTGGTTGATGTAGTCGATCACTTGCCGATCTCAAGATCGTGTGGACGATCCTTCCGGCGCCGCGTTCCGGCAGCGCTTCCGCAGTCTGTCACACGTGCGGAGTCGAAGCAGACCTTCCTCTCCCTGTTCCAGCGAGCTGCGGAGGTAGTAGATCTTCTCCACGGAATTCCAGCAGCACGACGGTGTGGTGGTAGTGGTGGAGTAGAGAATTCTGCAGGGCTTCGCCTAAGCCTGAGCAGAGGGAAGGAGGAGGAGAGAGGCGGTGGCTAGGGTTTTTTATGGGAGAGGTCTAGGGGGTGGCGCCCCCTCCCCTCTATTTAAAGGAGGGAGGCGCCATGGGAGGGGGAGTCCTAGTAGGACTCCCCTTCCTCCTTGGCCGGCGGATTGGGAGGGGGGGAGGAATCCTCCTCCCCCACGAATCCGTGTCTTGCCCCACAAAGACTCCTTGATCCTTTCTTGGTTTTCAAGCAAACTCCAAGAAATCTTCTAGAACCTTCCAGAACATTCCGAAACCTTCTAGAATCTCCATACAAACACTCCGGAACATTTCCTAACTTAGAAAATGATCACCAATATATGAATCTTATTCTCCGGACAATTCTGGATCTCCTCGTGATGTCCCGGATCCAATCCGAGACTCTGAACAACATTCGGTCTCCAACACATATTCCATATCTACTTAAAACAACTTCGAACCTTAAGTGTGTCACCCTACGGTTCGTGAATATGCAGACATGATGGAGACACCTCTCCGATCAATAACCATCAGCGGGATCTGGAGATCCATAACGGCTCCCGCATACTCAACGATGACTTCGTGATCGATAGAACCATTAACATACGAAACCAATTCCCTTTGTCACGCGATACTCTACTTATCCGAGGTTTGATCGTCGGTATCTCCATACCTAGTTCTACCTCGTTACTGATAAGTACTCTTTACTAGTTCCATGATATGTCATCCCTTGTGACCTAGTCACATGCTTGCAATCTAACTAGATGACATTCCACCGAGAGGGCCCAGAGCATATCTATCCGTCATATGGATGGACAAATCCCAATCTTGGTCCATGCGCTTCAACACATACTTTCAGAATACCCAATGACACCTTTATAACCACCCAGTTACGAAGCGGTGTTTGGTGTCATCAAAGTACCCATCCGGTGATGGTGATTAACATAACCTCATGGTCGAAGGATTAGGTTACTATGCATTTGAAAGCTTACAGCAATACGAACTTAATGACTTGATCTTATGCTACGCTTACTATGGGTGTGTGTCCATCACATCATTCTCCTAATGATATGATCTTGTTATTAACGACATCCAATGCCCATGATCAGGAAACCATGATCATCCATTAATCAACAAGCTAGTTTAACAAGAGGCTTACTAGGGACTCTTTTATGTTTACAAAACACACAAGTATTAATGTTTCCGGTTAATACAATTATAGCATGGGATGTAAACATTTATCATAAACATAAAGATATAATAATAACCACTTTATTATTGCATCTTGGGCATATCTCCAATAGATGAGTTATGTATGAACTATTGACGTCATCGTCGAATCCGAGGGAGACACTGTCTAGGGGATCATTGAAATAGTTTCTATACTGGGTAGATTTTCTTCCATCCTGATTCCAAAGTCGATACTTTTGTTGCTTTGTTTGGGTTCCATGTTTACGTGGTGGATTTAGTTGAGAGTATGACCCAAGGGAGAGATCATCGTAAAGACCATCAAGATCCCCTAGATCAGCTGTGTTTTAGTGTTTTCTTCATCTTTCTCTGTCTAGAGTGTAGATTCTACGGATGATCTGACAGATGATGCAGGTCTCGCCGTAGGCTCGGATCTTTGGGCCTATGGTCCCGATGATATCAAAGCCAAGAGGTGTTGTTCTTCAGGTTCCTCCACCCGAAAGTGAAAACTTCCGATGCTAAGATCGGATCCACCGTTGAAATGACTGAAACAGGGGTGGGCGAGCGTCGTTCTGCTTCTACCGGATTGTTGCTTGACAAAAAGGGGTCCGCCGAATACATGACTCTAGCGTTTAGGTTTCCCATAGACGGCGCCAATTGACGAGGGGAACCTCGGCAATGCCCATGGTTATGGACTTAGGATTTCCTGAAAAAGAGAACGATGGGGATTTCATCGGATGTTAGACAAACAAGGGTATCGAAGTCGTCTGGTTATTGATGGAAAATGCGATTATAGATTTCTTGGGGTTTTTTGTTACCTCTCCGTAGGCTCCTCGCAGCCTATATATAATAGGCTGGGTCTCCGGGCTGTATACATATAGGTTACATATTCATGATTACAATACCAACACAATGTCTGTTCATTTCTCCATATTTAACTAAACTAAGACTTCCGCTAGATGCTTCCTAGGCCTTCATATTGGATCTTCATGGGCCGTGAACCTTTATATAGCTAGGGTAACCAAACATAAGCACCCGATTAATCATACCCATGTCAGTTATCTACAGAGTAGGTGCGCCCTTAGAGAGGGGGGATGACATACTAGATGGGTGGCATGTGCGGTAGTGGGGGTGTTTAGAGAGGAGTGGAGGTGCTTGTTTCCTTTAAGGAAAGTCAACGCAAACAGACAACCATATATATCCATTTCCGATGTTCAAACACAATAGAAACATTTAACTAAAATCACTCTTTGTCTTTTGTATCATCAATACTAGATTATACTAAACATAGTACACACCCATAATTAATGTTTAGTGATTAGGAGAGACAATTGATGACATGGTTGAGTTGCACGATGATAAAAAGGAATATACTAGACACATAACCATATTTATTGCGGTGTTCCAAACAAAATTCAAAGTATGACAATCATTGATAAGATAGGGTTGAAACATATATCAACCATCTAAAAATGAAAAGCAAATAAACACTATCCATTTTGGAGTCTACTAGTGTGACGCCACCCAGTGGCCAGGAAATAGAAGTCTTGTGCAACCACTAGCAGCCAGTTGCATCCAGTACCCATCGGCTCCCACTGATCCACTGGGATTAAGTAGGAACATAGTTGTATCCAATGCCCTGCAAAAAATTAGTACCGTTTGTTTATTAAATACAATATTATTTCTCGACGTCCATATGGACCAACATAAAGTAGACACTCCAATGTGTAGTCTAGCTTTATTTTTTTGTCAACCCCATTTAGCCAATTTCCAAACATAAAGAAGGGAGATAGTTTCTTACAACAATGGTGCATGAATAAACCAACAAAGTCTTAGACGCGAACACACGGATGCAATCATTGAACCAAGATAGTCCTTTTCCAATAGACAAGGTACAAGCTTCGCCCACTTCATATTTTATTCCCACCATACAATATCTTGAAGGGTGCCGCGGCGGGTTTAGGTGCGATAGACTTAACGTCCTAGAAGGAAGTACACTTGTTTGTCATAGCGCCGCCTCCCTCCTCCTCCACCTTCACCCTAGCTACAAAACAAGATGATAATATTGCTAATCTCAAAGCAAAGTGATAGATAATGAACACAAAAAATACATGCAAACTTACTTCTTAGGTCAACATTGTCTTGCTCAGGAGTTTGCTCATACATCTCCATCAAAAAATGGTAACTAGATAGATCAAAGTCATCAAACGACATGTACACCATTAGATAATCTCATCCATCATAGGTGGTGCATGACGACTCTATGGCATGGGAGCCCGCGGATAGGAGCCGAAGCGGAGTAGACACTGAAAGCAACACATTCTAGGCTAAATATATCATGCGCTGATAACCAAAGGGTACATCGATGTTATCCACTAGAAAGCATGTCCTCCTTCTGAAAATCACTCATTATATTAATGCTCCAAGTGTACTTCTTATACAAGATTATTTATCCATCGGGTGGGAACTCCACGTCCTAATAAGGAGCCTTGAGCACAAACCCAACATGCTACACACCATAGTCCAGGAAAATAATTAAATCTACTTGAGATGAACCCATGTGCATATCGTGGCAATATTGTACATGAAGTTTTTTTGTGCGGAGATCTTGTGGGCACCCTTACTCGGTTGTGTGAGGCAGACATATCTTCCCCTTCCTCTTATAGGAGGAAAACTGTTTGAAATATTCCCTATAGGCAATAATAGAGTTGTTATTATTCATATTTTCTTGTTCATTATTAATGTTTATTGTCCATCCTATAACTGTATGTATTGGAAACAGAATACACGTGTGGATAATTAAACAACATAGAATCCCTGATAAGCCTTTTCTACTAGTTCGTTAGTCAAGGATGGTTAAGGTTTCCTGACCATGGACATGACTTCCACATGATAATTGAATTACATCATTCGTGTGATGGGCATACGTAAATAATAAGCATAGCTTTTGATCGCATTGTTTAGTTTGATTACTATCGTTTTCTGAATATGTCAAGTATAGTTTCCTTAGACCATGAGATCATGTTACTCCCTAGAATCAGAAGAATACTTTTTGGACATCAAACGGCACTTCATAACTGGGTGATTATAAAGGTGGCTTTGAAGTATCTCTGTGGGTATCTATTGGGTTGCGTGGATCAAGATTAGGATTTATTCCTCCGTGTGATAGAGCGTGAGATATCTATATGACCTCTCGGTCTTGTAGCATCCAAGAGCTCAAGTTACTAATGTGATTGGTCACGGGAATCCTATACCACGGTACAAGTAAAGAGAACTCGCCGATATCGAGATTGAACTAGGTATGACGATACCGATGATCAAATATTGGGCAAGTAATATTATCGTGAGACAAAAGGAATCATATACCGGATTGATTGAATCTTTGACATTGTGGTTCAATCGAAAAGAAGTTCGTTGAATGTGTAGGAACCACTATGGGCATCCCGGTACATCTAATGTTTATTGATCGGAGAGTTGTCTCGATCATGTATGCATTTTTGTAACCCGCAGAGTCACACTCTTAACGCTTCGGTGTCGCTAGGTCTCGTTGAGATTATGTATGGTGTAATCAATTGATGGTTTGGAGTTTCAGATGAGATCCTTGATATCGCAAGGAGCTTCAAAATGGTCTGAAGGTAGAGAAATGTATTTGGAAAATCTGATTTAGGGTTTTGGGAAACTTTCGGAATAATTCCATGAGACAAAATGTTCAAGAAGGTTCCCGTAGGGTGCACATGTGGGTCCATCTGCCAGGTTGGGCCACATGGGCCCGAGTGGGGTCACCTTCGCCCACCGTAGCCACCTAGGCCCATGCGTCCTCGGTTTGGCCAAACCCTAGATGATGGGGGCGTGAGAAGGAGGAGATTTCGCTCCCCCCTTGGTCGCCACCGGCCCTAGTGCTTGGTGGAGGGGTTAAGACTCGACTCCCCATGCCTATATAAGGGGGTGTAGGGGTAGGGGAACCACACCTCATCTTGGTGGCTACCTTCTCCCCTCTCTCCTAGATACTTTCCCTCTCCTCCAGAATAGAGCAAGGCGAAGCGCTGCAAAATTCCTTCTCCACCATAGTTACACTGCCAGAATCTCGTGGATATTTTCTCTCTCTCTTGCGGGATAAAGAAGGAGGAGATGCCACCAAGAGGAATGTGTGGATACCGGTAAGGTGTCGTCAGTTCGGTACTAGGATCGAAAAGGTCAAGATCTACATCGGTGTGCACCGACGCAAGCGAATGACTATATCACCCACGATCTATAGATCGTTAACCATTCGTGTTCTTTTCGGGTAAGTAGATTAGTTCTATCTACTTGTTACTTTCATATCCTAGAATATATCTTGTTGGGTGTCCTCTTGTTGTTCCATAGGAATTTTTTGTTTTCCATGCAACGAACCGATCAGTGGTACCAGAGCTACGTCTATGCGTAGATGTATGATTCGAGGAGAACACTATGATATAGTGGGCATTGATGATCATGGTATTACCCTCCCATCTGTACTAGTAGATGTTGCAGGATAGTTAGATGAAGCGGCCAGGATAGTTGTTGCAGGATGCGGTAAGAATACAACCACAATTATGATGGAAAATAATTGTGTGTGCCAGTAGTAACTTTTTAGCGCCAAAACTTCATCTGAATAAAGTCTGGACTATATCCAAACATGTAGAGCCTTGAGCATGAACATATAATTTATTTGGCAATAAGTAATAGAGCACATAAACAGTAGTACATCTTGCAGTACGTGAAGATAAATCATATTTAACAACACATAACTACATGCAAAGTACATATGTAATTGTTCACCATCCATAATCAACTCATATTAAATAGTCCACACCAATCTTGAAGATCTACTTAGCATTACATAAGAAATAGATTATTTCCCGTTGCACCAACTAACACCAACTCAAATAATGTCATGTTTTCTTTCCAGTATGCTAAAAAATAGGCTATAGGGTGATCATCTCTCATTTCCACGAAATTAAGGCCTTTATACCTTATGTTCCATCACATAGTCTAAAACAATTGTCGTTCTTAAGACAAAGCTCACATGGTTCAACCAAGAGCGTCAACATGAAATTTTCTATCAATAGGAATCACAAACTTACGAAATGATCCAGACATGTTCAGTTATACGGGAGTGTGGCCCGTGCGGCCATCCATGGCCCCAAAATTATGGGGGCAAAAAAAGTTGAGCCCCAAAAATTTAGAGTTTTCATTTTACACTAAGGGTTATAGATACATTTCAGATGATAACAAAAAATAGTAAAGGTATATTGGTGCTGAGTATCAAGTGTTATAGTTATACTGTAGAAAGGTTGCAAGTTTGAATTTTGCATTCCTTACCTTTTTAGGTTATTTTCCTATTTTCATTGATGCCTCTTATTCTAATACCGATTATGCATTTTATTAGCAATGAATAAAACTTAGACAAGCTATCCATAAGTTGTTCTACATGTATAAAACACGTATCTACTCTTGAGACAAATTTCCGGTTCCATGTCTTAGACAAGTCTGAAAAACCTCACTAAGATATCTTGCCTTATCATATTAAAATTGAATAATTAACCATGTTGATTGAATTTATAAAGTGAGGTAAATTTCATATAGTGTTATTGTATTTCTCTCATAGAGATAGTTCTTATAATGGCCTTATCTATGTACATATACATGTCCGATAGCTTTACATGACATAAGTCTTTGTGATTCTGAAAGTACATTCCTAGTTTTATGACCCAAGCAGTTCAAATGTATCAAAACCATTAGATGTAGGTTTTTTCGGTTGGGCCGCCTACTCGGTCTCATTTCTAAAATAAATCTTAGAAAAAAAGATGATTTTACAAAGAATATATACATTATTATAATTGCTCATTATTTTCTAGTGAGAAGGGAGCCAATTTTAGAGTTTCGTACAAGGCCTCGGATTTTGCCGTCTCGGCCCTGGTGTTATACTTAAATGTTTCTTCTTCACTAAAAAGGACTTCTTCCTCTTTCTAGCTGAACTAGAACATGAAAGAGAATTAGCACATGGACCACGAACACCAAACTCAGACCCGATTAAACCTTACATGAATCCTTCACTACTTGTTCCCTTGCTCTACATGTAAAAGAATCAATAGGCTTTCCTTTCCCCTCTGGGCTAATAGGTTTTCCCAAAGGCTTATCATACCCGATCCATTGCAAACTTCCACGTGGCTAGCTTATCCCAAAGCCAAATTCTACTTGTGTGTAGTTATCAAGTGGTGGGTTGAGGAGTTCAACATCATTTGAATTATCCGACACATGTATCAACACAAAAAGAAGATTTCAGCTTTATGTAACAATCTTTAGGACATTTTAGCAATACATAACAAATCTCAATACATTTCAACCATATAAAATACATTCCAACACATGGACCAATATATAACAGATTTTAGCATTGCGGGTTAGCGTTGTCCATAGAGTAGGAGCTCCCTGAGATGGAGGGCGACGACATACTAGATGGGTGGCATGTGCGGTAGTGGGGCATTTAGAGAGGAGTGGAGGTGCTTATATATTTGAAGGAACCTCAACGCAAATGGACAAGCATGTTTGTCCAGTACTGATGTTAAAACAAAGTAGAAACATTCAAATGAAATCACCTTTTGGCCTTTTCTCTCATCAACAAAGGATTCTACTAAACATAGTACGCACCCCTAATTAATGTCTAGTTGTTAGGAAAGACAATTTATGACATGGTGGTGTTGCACATCGATAAGGAAGGAATATACCAAACACATGATGTAGTCTAACTGGATAAGTGTTTATGCCACCGACTTAATCAATGTTTTCTCTTGACCAAACAGCTGGTAGGTCCACAACCATGAACGCACTGCCATCATAGAGTCATGGAATGCGCTGCCAAAAATAATAAAGTATTTTCTTAGAAGGGAGAAAGTTTCTTACATCGATGGTGCATGAATAAATGAACAAAGTCTTAGCCACGAACACACGAATGAAATAATTTGACCAAGATAGTGCTTTTCCAATAGATATGGGACAAAGCTTCAGCCCTTCCTATTTTCTTGACACCATACAATATCTTGAAGAGTGTCGTGACGGATTTGGGTGCGAGAAGCTTAAATCCCCTGAAGCAAAAATGCTTGTTTGTCATAGCACTGCCTCCCTGCTCCTCCACCTTCATGTTATATAACCAGACAACATAGCTAATCACAAAGCAATGTGATAGACAATGAAACACAAATAATACAGACACACTTACATCTTCGGTCACCGTAGGCATGATAGATGCATTGTTTCGTCTCGCTTTGGAGGGATTTCAAACATATCCATAACAAAATTGGTAATTAGATATTTGCAATTCATCAAATGACAGGTACGACGTTATATAGTGTCAGCATTTCCCACCCAATGTTTGAAATCACTTTAGATATGCTTGATCACATCAACATTTTGTAGAACGGGTTCCATTACCACTGTCACTTATGTATCTATTCACTATTCACAATGTCTCTTACTTCTTTTCTGTACCCCACACTTGAATAAGGAGAGCTTTTGGCTTTACCTTACTCGCATATAAACCCCTTCACTCTTCATTTTTGTAAATCTCTCATTTTTTACTTTTTCTCTGAAGCTAACATCCATTCATAGGAATAATAACCACATTTTATTTTAATCCTACTTGAAGGGTGGATACACCTATAAATTTTTCGGTCACTCCACATTGTACTTGCGCATGAGCTATGAGGAATAACAAAATGGAGAAGTTGGAATTTTTGACATACATGACAATTTTTACTACTGATGGTGGTTTAATGCCACATATAGATAGGCATGGTGGATAAAAATGAAAAATTACTTTGCCTCAAGGGAGTCAGATGCACAACAATGCTTACTACATGGAAGGCTACTAAGAGGGATAATTTTACCACTAAAGAGAGCTTGCTAGAATGCCAAAACACACTTAATTTCCTATACCATATGATCAATTAGCTACAAAGAATTACCATGTGTATTCGAATAAATTCAAGTATATGTCATGACATTTGGAAGGCACTATCTCACCTAAAAAGAACAATTAGATGAAATAGAAGAAGTGGTCATATCTCAACCTCGAAGTTAATTATCTCTTTGTTGGGGATATAGTTTCCGGATATACCCACCGCTACTCACTGACTAGGATGTCCCACTTACGGGTTTGAGCTTTGCTCCATGGGTGGCCCAGTCGGGAAAGAAGATGGAGGCTCATACGGCTACGGGAATGTCCACGAGACTTACTGACTTAGTCCTGTAGTTTGACTTGTAGTCCAAGTTGTACTCTATATCGACTTTGTGTCATAGCCGGATAGAATTTCATATAAACCCTAGGTCAGATGACTATACAAGACGACATAGGGGCCAGCCTTTAGGGCACAATTAGATCATCATACACAATTCGCACAGGCGATAATGATCCTTGTAATCCTCTTTAAAACTTTCTGCTCTATCATTATAGTGGATTCCAGCAAGAAGTAGGATCCGGCCACCGTAGTCGGATATGAACCTGGGTAAACTTGTATGCTTACCATCTCGGACAACCGTACGCCTGACACCCCACCTTTTCCCCCGCCTCGAGGATCCCCTCACGGGATACTTGTCTTTAATGTGACGACAGTTGGCGCCCACTGTGGGGCAAGTGACCTTCGGATCTGCGTTCCGGGCAGAATCTACGCGTGCGGGAATTGATGAGACAATCATTATTGGTCGCGTCCTCTACACCGGCAACATCCCGCTCGTTCTCCTCGACGAGAACAGGATTCCGGCTAGGGAGGTCGTGACAAGATGACATACACAAAAGAAAAATCTAGATCCACTTTGTCCGTCGAGGCGGCGGAGTTTCAGATCTTAGAAAACCCTAATCCCTCCCAACCCGCTCATGAGGCAGAGATCGTGGAGAAAGTCGAACCTGAGGACGACCTCCCTTTGGAAGTCGAGTATCAGACAAAACACAGTTATAGCGGCTCCGAATCCGGCTCTGTCGACACTAGAGCAGGAAAATCACTTCCGAGGCACATGCTAAGGCAGATCATGAGTTAACCTCGACAGCATCGTTGAAACAGTTCAAAGCTACTCTGACGCTGATTCTGAAGGCCGTGCTTGTTTTAGATCCCATCGATCTCACTTCATCGGCTATGTTGGCTCTCGATCCGGCTCTACCGATGCTAGAGCTGACAAGGATTCAGTGTTTGACACCATTGGAACAAACACCAACTCACTGCCTCCCCTGCGGATCGGCAACGTCGGCAAAGCTCCGGGCGTACGAAGAAGAATATGGCGATAAAATCAACTCCAAAGCTTCGCGGGGAGGATAAGAAGCACCTCCTAAATCACCTCCAGCTGAATTTAGATATAATCCGAGGGACGGAATGAACCAATACCTGATGACTAATGGAATCTACTATATTCACTCAAAACAAGGCTTTGGACTAAAAAGATCAACACCCTAATTGGGCTTTCTCAGTTCCACATTCTAGCAACAGACCACAACAAGGCCCAAACTTGTTATCTCAATTCTCCTTAGAAATGTTCTTTTCTCAATTTTTTCTGAACGTATTTATCTCCAATTCATATGTTGAGTCCATGTACAAAACATGTACGTACCCGTTTTACCAATTTATAAAACATGCATAGCCCAGACGCCGTTGTCGCGCCATCACGGAGCGAACACCTGGGCCCACGTGAGGCCCCCTTATGCCGACGGCTACTCTATTCCGACGGGGACCATTGGCCCACCTCAGGCTATGCTGACAGCCCGCTTGCACCGACAGCCCAACTAAGCCTACGCCGTCGGCTTGCTGGCCTGCCTGGCTCGGGCCGCTACGTCGACAGTCCCGACATTTGGCCGTCGGTGTAGCGTTTGGCTGTCGGCGCCTTGGGTGACGTGGATACCACTGGAAACGTTGATGAATAACCATATTATGACTCATATCTGCACATGTTGATAAACAAAACAGGCAAAGATATTAAATAAAAAAACAGATAGTTAATGAAAATGGCCTGGCACCAGACTATTTTGACAACAATATACTCCATTAATTAATGACATGACAAAGAATTACAACGGATATAGACTCAAAGAGCGAAACACAGGCGCTCAGCAAATTTGAAAAAATCACATGCTAGCTCATGGGGAACCAGGAAGGAGAACATATCCTTGACGCTACGGATCGAACTCAACGACTCGAGAGAAATCAAATGACCAGGAAACAACCCTAAGGCAGCACCAGCAATGTTTAAGCAAATCCAAATAAACTAAATAAACCATTCCATGCAGCACCAGCAGAGGCAGCCCACGATCTACATGGGATCGTCGAAGGATGGATTGGGCTGCGGCGCCGTGAGTATCCCAGCCTTGGCGAAGACGGCGCGCATCTCCTCGGTGGTAGGGAGGCCGCTGCCGTCGCCGGCGACGTCGCAGGCGTCGAGCACCTCGAAGAGATAGCTTCCATGGCGGGGCTCGCCGTCCAGGGTCATGGGAGCATCAGAAGCCTCCCCAGGAAGCGGCGTTACGGTGACAGCGACCTGCACAGTAGGAGTACGCGACGGCGGCAGCGCAACGGCTAGAGGTTCAACTATCGGAACATCTTCCGGCGCCGGCTCCAAAGGAACGAGCTGCAGCTGCGCAGGAAGAGGAGGCTGGATGGCACCACCGCGGATCTCCTGGAGGCGAGCCTTGATGGCCTGGAGTTTCTTCTCCACGTGCCATTCCAGGGACGCATGAACGTCCGGTGGTAGGTCGGCGAAATTCCCACGGTGGCCGGCGAGGAAGTCCGCGACGAGCACATTGCTCTCCTTCTCGCAGTTCTCCCATTGGGCGTTGTACAGCTTCTCCTTCGACTTGTCCACCCTCTGCCGGACGAAGTCTTCGCCGTCCAGCTTATACTTCGACCTCTGCGATTCCTCCACCGCGCTGTACCGAGCCAGCACGTCCGCGGCCGCCTCCTGCGACGGCCAGACCTCCGGCTGGTCCTTGCCGGGGACGTTCACGATAAGGCAAGCGGGAACGTCGCACAGGACGGCGAGCTCCCGGGTCTTCTTCACCAGATTGGGGAGGCGCTTCTTCAGTGAACTCTCGCGGGTCGGGCGGTGGTCGATCCACCGGAGCTCTACCTTACCGCGGCGAGGAACCATGGCAATAAACTCAAGAGATCTAACGAAATGTGTATCTGTGTGGGGGGAGGAGATGGGATAGAGGCATAGAGCTGGGGAGAAGACTCGTTTTATAGCACGAGTATTGTGGAATATATGGACATATGTAATTGGTAGGCCGGCAAATATGTAAGTAAACACAAAAGACTTTGTTTTCGAAGATAAGTATGCTTTCCAAGGCAATGCAAATCTAGAGAGAAGAAGAAGATAATTAACTCTTGCCTAAGATCGACGATGTGTCACAGCTTGCACCTGCAGTGTGTGATATTTCTTTTCCAGTAAACAGCGAGACATAAGTAATTGATACAAGCCGGCAACTATGTAAGTAAACACAAAATATTTATTTTTTAAAAAAGTATATGTGCTACACTACGGGAAAATTTCCAAGGCAATGCAAATCTAAAGAGAAGAAGAGAGAATTAATTCTTGCCTAAGACGACGTCACAGCTTGCACATGCAGTCACTACGCGAAAAATGGGCGGTGCCGTGCACCCCTGCACGGTAAAGAAGCCTTTACCATGTGAGGCCAGATCTCAACGCACGGCAAAGATAGATCACGGTAAAACGATTCAGACCACACGGCAGAGAAAGACCACATGATAGAGCCTAGAGAAAGCTCACGGCAAAGAAGATCTCAGGACAAAGGCTGCTTTGCCGTGCTCACGTCCCACGACAAAGAAAACACACGGCACACCGTCAAGTGGGGTCAACCACATCGGGCAGCTGACGGGGCCGTGAGCCTTGCCGTCACACACGACATAGTTTTAAATTACCAAATCCTTTTTCAACGCGGAATTTTCCCTCCATTTATTTTTATAGCGTGCCCTCCATTTATTTTTATAACGCGCGAAAATGCCCTATCCGAATTATTTAACCTGGAAACTACTTTTGTCGTGTGCCTTTCACGACAAAGAGGCCTTTTCCATGTGCCTTTGACGGCAAAGAGTCCTTTGCCGTGCACCATACACCAAAACACACGGCAAAGCCCCATGTTTTTTCCATCCCCTTTTTGCCACCATTTTCTTTTGGCCCATATTTTATCGTAAATATCACCCATATTGCATATATGGACACTTTCGCACATATTCGAGGTCCACATGGAGCACTTGGTTGCATTCCAAGGCTTTGGCGGTCTTTCCGACGAAAACACCGGTTTGTGGGTCCCGACGGTCTACCCCTAACTTTCTCCACATGAGGTTCCACTAATGTACATGGAATCGGCTAAGTGTTATCGCATGAGTGTGAACAAGGTCACACCGGACAGTGATGTCTACGCACTTCTATTCTTGTAGACAGTTGTTGGGCCTCCAAGTGTAGAGGTTTGTAGAACAGCAACAAGTTTTCCCTTAAGTGGATTACCCAATGTTTATCGAACTCAGGGAGGAAGTGGTCAAAGGTATCCCCTCTCAAGCAACCCTGCAATCAAGATACAAGAAGTCTCTTGTGTCCCCAACACACCCAATACACTTGTCAGGTGTATAGGTGCACTAGTTTAGCGAAAAGATAGTGAAATACAAGTGGTATGGATATAAGACAATGGTGCCAGAAAATACTTTGATGGCGTGGAAGAGACTAAAGGCAAACTGAAATAAAATAGCAGCAAGCAAACATGTAACAGATCTAATTGCAAACAGTGTTTCAATACTTAGAAACAAGGCCTAGGGATCATACTTTCACTAGTGAACACTCTCATATAAATATATTTTTCTTTATGATACTATGCCAAACTACTCTCCGGTAAGACTCTCTAATCCATGGTAGGGCTATAACAGCACACCTCAAAGTAAGCCTTTCCCATCTAGATAACCCCACACTGTCACCTTGAGCACTAGATGGTTCAAACAAACACCACAATTTCATAAAGACATCCAACTCCAAATATAAGTCATAACAAGTATTTGTAATATCTAGCCTAAGTGCCACCATGGTGTGCACACTGTCAACTTCACACACATGGGGAGAGCAGAGATCTATTAAAGCACTTGAGTAGCAAGGTAGATCTACTTGATTACAAAGCTCATGATTACAATATGATCATGCATAGAGAGACAGATGAACACATAGCTATCGGTAGAACCCTTAGCCTCGAGGAAGAACTACTCCCTCCTCATCATGAGAATTAGCAACGGTGATGGAGATGGTGGTGGAGATCGATGGAGATGGCTCCGGGGGCACTTCCCCGTCTAGGCAGGGTGCCGGAACAGAGACTTTTTGTCCCCCGAATCTCCCCTTCGGTGGCGGCGGCGCTGCGGAACTTTTCGTGGCTGGAGCCTTGACTCTTTAGGGTTTTTGCATCGGGAGGCATCTTATAGGCGAAGAGGCAAGGTCGGTGGGCGTCAGGGGGCCCACACCACCTGGTGGCGCGACCAGGGCTAGCCCGCGCCACCACGTGTTGTGGCCACCTGATACGTTGCAAACGTATCCATAAATTTTGATGTTCCATGCTTGGTTTTATCTACTTTCTTATGTTTTGTCCATACTTTGGAGTACTTTTCATATGATTTCTTGGACTAACCTATTAACAAGAGCCATAGTGCCAGCTACCTGTTTTCTGCTGTTTTTGGTTCCAGGAAATTCAGAAAATGAATATTCTCGGAATTGGACTGGACAAAAGCCAAAGTAAGTTTTTCACCGAGGGACACCTAGAGCCAGAATACGAGACGGAGAGGGGCTGGGGCCCGGCCACACCACCTAGGCATGCGGCCAGGCCTGGCTCACGCCAGGGGGTGGTCTGGCCGCCCCAGGCACCCCTCGGCCTCTTCTTCCACCTATATATTGCCTCTGATACGGAAACCCTAAGTACCCAATGAAAATTTCACAAAAGAGTCTGTAGTCGCCGTCATCTCCATCCCTAGATCGGGAGGGATCTGAAGCTCTTCCCGGCACCCTGCCGAATAGGGGAATTCGCCTTGGAGGCCTTCTTCATCATCATGCAAGCCTCCGGTGTGATGTGTGAGTAGTTCATCTCTGGACTACGGGTCCATGTAGTAGCTAGATGGCTGGTTCTCCTCCTTTGTGCTATCATGTTTAGATCTTGTGAGCTCCGTTCATGATCAAGATCATCTATTTGTAATTTTGCATGTTGTGTTTGCGGGGATCCGATGGATATTGAGATGCTATTTTAGATTGACTATTGATTCTATCATGTCTTTTTTATTTGTGATCTTGCATGCTTTCCGTTGTTAGTAGCTATCTTGGCCAAGTAGATGCTAGCAACTCTAAGAGTTAGTATTTATGCTCGATAGTGGGTTCATGCCTCTGGTAATTTGGGGAAGTGACAGAAATCTCTAAGGTACTAGATGTGATGTTGCTACTAGGGAGAAAACAACAATCATTTGTTCATAGAACAATCGTATTGTTTACTTTACACACAATTTGTAATGCAATTATCCGTTGCTTGCAACTTAATACTGGAGGGGGTTTAGATGATAACCTGAAGGTGGATTATTAGTCATAGATGTAGTTGGATGGCGGTCTATGTATAATGTTGTAATGCCCAATCGAATCTCAAAGGAGTCAGGATAAGTAGTATATGCTTTCTTGATGTTTGTCAATTGCCCCGCTGTAATTTGTTCACCCAACATGTTATCTATCTTAAGGAGAGCCACCTCTAGTGAACTATGGACCCCGGTTTCTTACAACAATGGTGCATGAATAAACCAACAAAGTCTTAGACGCGAACACACGGATGCAATCATTGAACCAAGATAGTCCTTTTCCAATAGACAAGGTACAAGCTTCGCCCACTTCATATTTTATTCCCACCATACAATATCTTGAAGGGTGCCGCGGCGGGTTTAGGTGCGATAGACTTAACGTCCTAGAAGGAAGTACACTTGTTTGTCATAGCGCCGCCTCCCTCCTCCTCCACCTTCACCCTAGCTACAAAACAAGATGATAATATTGCTAATCTCAAAGCAAAGTGATAGATAATGAACACAAAAAATACATGCAAACTTACTTCTTAGGTCAACATTGTCTTGCTCAGGAGTTTGCTCATACATCTCCATCAAAAAATGGTAACTAGATAGATCAAAGTCATCAAACGACATGTACACCATTAGATAATCTCATCCATCATAGGTGGTGCATGACGACTCTATGGCATGGGAGCCCGCGGATAGGAGCCGAAGCGGAGTAGACACTGAAAGCAACACATTCTAGGCTAAATATATCATGCGCTGATAACCAAAGGGTACATCGATGTTATCCACTAGAAAGCATGTCCTCCTTCTGAAAATCACTCATTATATTAATGCTCCAAGTGTACTTCTTATACAAGATTATTTATCCATCGGGTGGGAACTCCACGTCCTAATAAGGAGCCTTGAGCACAAACCCAACATGATACACACCATAGTCCAGGAAAATAATTAAATCTACTTGAGATGAACCCATGTGCATATCGTGGCAATATTGTACATGAAGTTTTTTTGTGCGGAGATCTTGTGGGCACCCTTACTCGGTTGTGTGAGGCAGACATATCTTCCCCTTCCTCTTATAGGAGGAAAACTGTTTGAAATATTCCCTATAGGCAATAATAGAGTTGTTATTATTCATATTTTCTTGTTCATTATTAATGTTTATTGTCCATCCTATAACTGTATGTATTGGAAACAGAATACACGTGTGGATAATTAAACAACATAGAATCCCTGATAAGCCTTTTCTACTAGTTCGTTAGTCAAGGATGGTTAAGGTTTCCTGACCATGGACATGACTTCCACATGATAATTGAATTACATCATTCGTGTGATGGGCATACGTAAATAATAAGCATAGCTTTTGATCGCATTGTTTAGTTTGATTACTATCGTTTTCTGAATATGTCAAGTATAGTTTCCTTAGACCATGAGATCATGTTACTCCCTAGAATCAGAAGAATACTTTTTGGACATCAAACGGCACTTCATAACTGGGTGATTATAAAGGTGGCTTTGAAGTATCTCTGTGGGTATCTATTGGGTTGCGTGGATCAAGATTAGGATTTATTCCTCCGTGTGATAGAGCGTGAGATATCTATATGACCTCTCGGTCTTGTAGCATCCAAGAGCTCAAGTTACTAATGTGATTGGTCACGGGAATCCTATACCACGGTACAAGTAAAGAGAACTCGCCGATATCGAGATTGAACTAGGTATGACGATACCGATGATCAAATATTGGGCAAGTAATATTATCGTGAGACAAAAGGAATCATATACCGGATTGATTGAATCTTTGACATTGTGGTTCAATCGAAAAGAAGTTCGTTGAATGTGTAGGAACCACTATGGGCATCCCGGTACATCTAATGTTTATTGATCGGAGAGTTGTCTCGATCATGTATGCATTTTTGTAACCCGCAGAGTCACACTCTTAACGCTTCGGTGTCGCTAGGTCTCGTTGAGATTATGTATGGTGTAATCAATTGATGGTTTGGAGTTTCAGATGAGATCCTTGATATCGCAAGGAGCTTCAAAATGGTCTGAAGGTAGAGAAATGTATTTGGAAAATCTGATTTAGGGTTTTGGGAAACTTTCGGAATAATTCCATGAGACAAAATGTTCAAGAAGGTTCCCGTAGGGTGCACATGTGGGTCCATCTGCCAGGTTGGGCCACATGGGCCCGAGTGGGGTCACCTTCGCCCACCATAGCCACCTAGGCCCATGCGTCCTCGGTTTGGCCAAACCCTAGATGATGGGGGCGTGAGAAGGAGGAGATTTCGCTCCCCCCTTGGTCGCCACCGGCCCTAGTGCTTGGTGGAGGGGTTAAGACTCGACTCCCCATGCCTATATAAGGGGGTGTAGGGGTAGGGGAACCACACCTCATCTTGGTGGCTACCTTCTCCCCTCTCTCCTAGATACTTTCCCTCTCCTCCAGAATAGAGCAAGGCGAAGCGCTGCAAAATTCCTTCTCCACCATAGTTACACTGCCAGAATCTCGTGGATATTTTCTCTCTCTCTTGCGGGATAAAGAAGGAGGAGATGCCACCAAGAGGAATGTGTGGATACCGGTAAGGTGTCGTCAGTTCGGTACTAGGATCGAAAAGGTCAAGATCTACATCGGTGTGCACCGACGCAAGCGAATGACTATATCACCCACGATCTATAGATCGTTAACCATTCGTGTTCTTTTCGGGTAAGTAGATTAGTTCTATCTACTTGTTACTTTCATATCCTAGAATATATCTTGTTGGGTGTCCTCTTGTTGTTCCATAGGAATTTTTTGTTTTCCATGCAACGAACCGATCAGTGGTACCAGAGCTACGTCTATGCGTAGATGTATGATTCGAGGAGAACACTATGATATAGTGGGCATTGATGATCATGGTATTACCCTCCCATCTGTACTAGTAGATGTTGCAGGATAGTTAGATGAAGCGGCCAGGATAGTTGTTGCAGGATGCGGTAAGAATACAACCACAATTATGATGGAAAATAATTGTGTGTGCCAGTAGTAACTTTTTAGCGCCAAAACTTCATCTGAATAAAGTCTGGACTATATCCAAACATGTAGAGCCTTGAGCATGAACATATAATTTATTTGGCAATAAGTAATAGAGCACATAAACAGTAGTACATCTTGCAGTACGTGAAGATAAATCATATTTAACAACACATAACTACATGCAAAGTACATATGTAATTGTTCACCATCCATAATCAACTCATATTAAATAGTCCACACCAATCTTGAAGATCTACTTAGCATTACATAAGAAATAGATTATTTCCCGTTGCACCAACTAACACCAACTCAAATAATGTCATGTTTTCTTTCCAGTATGCTAAAAAATAGGCTATAGGGTGATCATCTCTCATTTCCACGAAATTAAGGCCTTTATACCTTATGTTCCATCACATAGTCTAAAACAATTGTCGTTCTTAAGACAAAGCTCACATGGTTCAACCAAGAGTGTCAACATGAAATTTTCTATCAATAGGAATCACAAACTTACGAAATGATCCAGACATGTTCAGTTATACGGGAGTGTGGCCCGTGCGGCCATCCATGGCCCCAAAATTATGGGGGCAAAAAAAGTTGAGCCCCAAAAATTTAGAGTTTTCATTTTACACTAAGGGTTATAGATACATTTCAGATGATAACAAAAAATAGTAAAGGTATATTGGTGCTGAGTATCAAGTGTTATAGTTATACTGTAGAAAGGTTGCAAGTTTGAATTTTGCATTCCTTACCTTTTTAGGTTATTTTCCTATTTTCATTGATGCCTCTTATTCTAATACCGATTATGCATTTTATTAGCAATGAATAAAACTTAGACAAGCTATCCATAAGTTGTTCTACATGTATAAAACACGTATCTACTCTTGAGACAAATTTCCGGTTCCATGTCTTAGACAAGTCTGAAAAACCTCACTAAGATATCTTGCCTTATCATATTAAAATTGAATAATTAACCATGTTGATTGAATTTATAAAGTGAGGTAAATTTCATATAGTGTTATTGTATTTCTCTCATAGAGATAGTTCTTATAATGGCCTTATCTATGTACATATACATGTCCGATAGCTTTACATGACATAAGTCTTTGTGATTCTGAAAGTACATTCCTAGTTTTATGACCCAAGCAGTTCAAATGTATCAAAACCATTAGATGTAGGTTTTTTCGGTTGGGCCGCCTACTCGGTCTCATTTCTAAAATAAATCTTAGAAAAAAAGATGATTTTACAAAGAATATATACATTATTATAATTGCTCATTATTTTCTAGTGAGAAGGGAGCCAATTTTAGAGTTTCGTACAAGGCCTCGGATTTTGCCGTCTCGGCCCTGGTGTTATACTTAAATGTTTCTTCTTCACTAAAAAGGACTTCTTCCTCTTTCTAGCTGAACTAGAACATGAAAGAGAATTAGCACATGGACCACGAACACCAAACTCAGACCCGATTAAACCTTACATGAATCCTTCACTACTTGTTCCCTTGCTCTACATGTAAAAGAATCAATAGGCTTTCCTTTCCCCTCTGGGCTAATAGGTTTTCCCAAAGGCTTATCATACCCGATCCATTGCAAACTTCCACGTGGCTAGCTTATCCCAAAGCCAAATTCTACTTGTGTGTAGTTATCAAGTGGTGGGTTGAGGAGTTCAACATCATTTGAATTATCCGACACATGTATCAACACAAAAAGAAGATTTCAGCTTTATGTAACAATCTTTAGGACATTTTAGCAATACATAACAAATCTCAATACATTTCAACCATATAAAATACATTCCAACACATGGACCAATATATAACAGATTTTAGCATTGCGGGTTAGCGTTGTCCATAGAGTAGGAGCTCCCTGAGATGGAGGGCGACGACATACTAGATGGGTGGCATGTGCGGTAGTGGGGCATTTAGAGAGGAGTGGAGGTGCTTATATATTTGAAGGAACCTCAACGCAAATGGACAAGCATGTTTGTCCAGTACTGATGTTAAAACAAAGTAGAAACATTCAAATGAAATCACCTTTTGGCCTTTTCTCTCATCAACAAAGGATTCTACTAAACATAGTACGCACCCCTAATTAATGTCTAGTTGTTAGGAAAGACAATTTATGACATGGTGGTGTTGCACATCGATAAGGAAGGAATATACCAAACACATGATGTAGTCTAACTGGATAAGTGTTTATGCCACCGACTTAATCAATGTTTTCTCTTGACCAAACAGCTGGTAGGTCCACAACCATGAACGCACTGCCATCATAGAGTCATGGAATGCGCTGCCAAAAATAATAAAGTATTTTCTTAGAAGGGAGAAAGTTTCTTACATCGATGGTGCATGAATAAATGAACAAAGTCTTAGCCACGAACACACGAATGAAATAATTTGACCAAGATAGTGCTTTTCCAATAGATATGGGACAAAGCTTCAGCCCTTCCTATTTTCTTGACACCATACAATATCTTGAAGAGTGTCGTGACGGATTTGGGTGCGAGAAGCTTAAATCCCCTGAAGCAAAAATGCTTGTTTGTCATAGCACTGCCTCCCTGCTCCTCCACCTTCATGTTATATAACCAGACAACATAGCTAATCACAAAGCAATGTGATAGACAATGAAACACAAATAATACAGACACACTTACATCTTCGGTCACCGTAGGCATGATAGATGCATTGTTTCGTCTCGCTTTGGAGGGATTTCAAACATATCCATAACAAAATTGGTAATTAGATATTTGCAATTCATCAAATGACAGGTACGACGTTATATAGTGTCAGCATTTCCCACCCAATGTTTGAAATCACTTTAGATATGCTTGATCACATCAACATTTTGTAGAACGGGTTCCATTACCACTGTCACTTATGTATCTATTCACTATTCACAATGTCTCTTACTTCTTTTCTGTACCCCACACTTGAATAAGGAGAGCTTTTGGCTTTACCTTACTCGCATATAAACCCCTTCACTCTTCATTTTTGTAAATCTCTCATTTTTTACTTTTTCTCTGAAGCTAACATCCATTCATAGGAATAATAACCACATTTTATTTTAATCCTACTTGAAGGGTGGATACACCTATAAATTTTTCGGTCACTCCACATTGTACTTGCGCATGAGCTATGAGGAATAACAAAATGGAGAAGTTGGAATTTTTGACATACATGACAATTTTTACTACTGATGGTGGTTTAATGCCACATATAGATAGGCATGGTGGATAAAAATGAAAAATTACTTTGCCTCAAGGGAGTCAGATGCACAACAATGCTTACTACATGGAAGGCTACTAAGAGGGATAATTTTACCACTAAAGAGAGCTTGCTAGAATGCCAAAACACACTTAATTTCCTATACCATATGATCAATTAGCTACAAAGAATTACCATGTGTATTCGAATAAATTCAAGTATATGTCATGACATTTGGAAGGCACTATCTCACCTAAAAAGAACAATTAGATGAAATAGAAGAAGTGGTCATATCTCAACCTCGAAGTTAATTATCTCTTTGTTGGGGATATAGTTTCCGGATATACCCACCGCTACTCACTGACTAGGATGTCCCACTTACGGGTTTGAGCTTTGCTCCATGGGTGGCCCAGTCGGGAAAGAAGATGGAGGCTCATACGGCTACGGGAATGTCCACGAGACTTACTGACTTAGTCCTGTAGTTTGACTTGTAGTCCAAGTTGTACTCTATATCGACTTTGTGTCATAGCCGGATAGAATTTCATATAAACCCTAGGTCAGATGACTATACAAGACGACATAGGGGCCAGCCTTTAGG
Source organism: Avena sativa (assembly GCA_916181665.1). Taxonomy (NCBI): domain Eukaryota; kingdom Viridiplantae; phylum Streptophyta; class Magnoliopsida; order Poales; family Poaceae; genus Avena; species Avena sativa. The sequence continues at coordinate 446,261,513 of OV702295.1, read as the reverse complement.
GCACAATTAGATCATCATACACAATTCGCACAGGCGATAATGATCCTTGTAATCCTCTTTAAAACTTTCTGCTCTATCATTATAGTGGATTCCAGCAAGAAGTAGGATCCGGCCACCGTAGTCGGATATGAACCTGGGTAAACTTGTATGCTTACCATCTCGGACAACCGTACGCCTGACACCCCACCTTTTCCCCCGCCTCGAGGATCCCCTCACGGGATACTTGTCTTTAATGTGACGACAGTTGGCGCCCACTGTGGGGCAAGTGACCTTCGGATCTGCGTTCCGGGCAGAATCTACGCGTGCGGGAATTGATGAGACAATCATTATTGGTCGCGTCCTCTACACCGGCAACATCCCGCTCGTTCTCCTCGACGAGAACAGGATTCCGGCTAGGGAGGTCGTGACAAGATGACATACACAAAAGAAAAATCTAGATCCACTTTGTCCGTCGAGGCGGCGGAGTTTCAGATCTTAGAAAACCCTAATCCCTCCCAACCCGCTCATGAGGCAGAGATCGTGGAGAAAGTCGAACCTGAGGACGACCTCCCTTTGGAAGTCGAGTATCAGACAAAACACAGTTATAGCGGCTCCGAATCCGGCTCTGTCGACACTAGAGCAGGAAAATCACTTCCGAGGCACATGCTAAGGCAGATCATGAGTTAACCTCGACAGCATCGTTGAAACAGTTCAAAGCTACTCTGACGCTGATTCTGAAGGCCGTGCTTGTTTTAGATCCCATCGATCTCACTTCATCGGCTATGTTGGCTCTCGATCCGGCTCTACCGATGCTAGAGCTGACAAGGATTCAGTGTTTGACACCATTGGAACAAACACCAACTCACTGCCTCCCCTGCGGATCGGCAACGTCGGCAAAGCTCCGGGCGTACGAAGAAGAATATGGCGATAAAATCAACTCCAAAGCTTCGCGGGGAGGATAAGAAGCACCTCCTAAATCACCTCCAGCTGAATTTAGATATAATCCGAGGGACGGAATGAACCAATACCTGATGACTAATGGAATCTACTATATTCACTCAAAACAAGGCTTTGGACTAAAAAGATCAACACCCTAATTGGGCTTTCTCAGTTCCACATTCTAGCAACAGACCACAACAAGGCCCAAACTTGTTATCTCAATTCTCCTTAGAAATGTTCTTTTCTCAATTTTTTCTGAACGTATTTATCTCCAATTCATATGTTGAGTCCATGTACAAAACATGTACGTACCCGTTTTACCAATTTATAAAACATGCATAGCCCAGACGCCGTTGTCGCGCCATCACGGAGCGAACACCTGGGCCCACGTGAGGCCCCCTTATGCCGACGGCTACTCTATTCCGACGGGGACCATTGGCCCACCTCAGGCTATGCTGACAGCCCGCTTGCACCGACAGCCCAACTAAGCCTACGCCGTCGGCTTGCTGGCCTGCCTGGCTCGGGCCGCTACGTCGACAGTCCCGACATTTGGCCGTCGGTGTAGCGTTTGGCTGTCGGCGCCTTGGGTGACGTGGATACCACTGGAAACGTTGATGAATAACCATATTATGACTCATATCTGCACATGTTGATAAACAAAACAGGCAAAGATATTAAATAAAAAAACAGATAGTTAATGAAAATGGCCTGGCACCAGACTATTTTGACAACAATATACTCCATTAATTAATGACATGACAAAGAATTACAACGGATATAGACTCAAAGAGCGAAACACAGGCGCTCAGCAAATTTGAAAAAATCACATGCTAGCTCATGGGGAACCAGGAAGGAGAACATATCCTTGACGCTACGGATCGAACTCAACGACTCGAGAGAAATCAAATGACCAGGAAACAACCCTAAGGCAGCACCAGCAATGTTTAAGCAAATCCAAATAAACTAAATAAACCATTCCATGCAGCACCAGCAGAGGCAGCCCACGATCTACATGGGATCGTCGAAGGATGGATTGGGCTGCGGCGCCGTGAGTATCCCAGCCTTGGCGAAGACGGCGCGCATCTCCTCGGTGGTAGGGAGGCCGCTGCCGTCGCCGGCGACGTCGCAGGCGTCGAGCACCTCGAAGAGATAGCTTCCATGGCGGGGCTCGCCGTCCAGGGTCATGGGAGCATCAGAAGCCTCCCCAGGAAGCGGCGTTACGGTGACAGCGACCTGCACAGTAGGAGTACGCGACGGCGGCAGCGCAACGGCTAGAGGTTCAACTATCGGAACATCTTCCGGCGCCGGCTCCAAAGGAACGAGCTGCAGCTGCGCAGGAAGAGGAGGCTGGATGGCACCACCGCGGATCTCCTGGAGGCGAGCCTTGATGGCCTGGAGTTTCTTCTCCACGTGCCATTCCAGGGACGCATGAACGTCCGGTGGTAGGTCGGCGAAATTCCCACGGTGGCCGGCGAGGAAGTCCGCGACGAGCACATTGCTCTCCTTCTCGCAGTTCTCCCATTGGGCGTTGTACAGCTTCTCCTTCGACTTGTCCACCCTCTGCCGGACGAAGTCTTCGCCGTCCAGCTTATACTTCGACCTCTGCGATTCCTCCACCGCGCTGTACCGAGCCAGCACGTCCGCGGCCGCCTCCTGCGACGGCCAGACCTCCGGCTGGTCCTTGCCGGGGACGTTCACGATAAGGCAAGCGGGAACGTCGCACAGGACGGCGAGCTCCCGGGTCTTCTTCACCAGATTGGGGAGGCGCTTCTTCAGTGAACTCTCGCGGGTCGGGCGGTGGTCGATCCACCGGAGCTCTACCTTACCGCGGCGAGGAACCATGGCAATAAACTCAAGAGATCTAACGAAATGTGTATCTGTGTGGGGGGAGGAGATGGGATAGAGGCATAGAGCTGGGGAGAAGACTCGTTTTATAGCACGAGTATTGTGGAATATATGGACATATGTAATTGGTAGGCCGGCAAATATGTAAGTAAACACAAAAGACTTTGTTTTCGAAGATAAGTATGCTTTCCAAGGCAATGCAAATCTAGAGAGAAGAAGAAGATAATTAACTCTTGCCTAAGATCGACGATGTGTCACAGCTTGCACCTGCAGTGTGTGATATTTCTTTTCCAGTAAACAGCGAGACATAAGTAATTGATACAAGCCGGCAACTATGTAAGTAAACACAAAATATTTATTTTTTAAAAAAGTATATGTGCTACACTACGGGAAAATTTCCAAGGCAATGCAAATCTAAAGAGAAGAAGAGAGAATTAATTCTTGCCTAAGACGACGTCACAGCTTGCACATGCAGTCACTACGCGAAAAATGGGCGGTGCCGTGCACCCCTGCACGGTAAAGAAGCCTTTACCATGTGAGGCCAGATCTCAACGCACGGCAAAGATAGATCACGGTAAAACGATTCAGACCACACGGCAGAGAAAGACCACATGATAGAGCCTAGAGAAAGCTCACGGCAAAGAAGATCTCAGGACAAAGGCTGCTTTGCCGTGCTCACGTCCCACGACAAAGAAAACACACGGCACACCGTCAAGTGGGGTCAACCACATCGGGCAGCTGACGGGGCCGTGAGCCTTGCCGTCACACACGACATAGTTTTAAATTACCAAATCCTTTTTCAACGCGGAATTTTCCCTCCATTTATTTTTATAGCGTGCCCTCCATTTATTTTTATAACGCGCGAAAATGCCCTATCCGAATTATTTAACCTGGAAACTACTTTTGTCGTGTGCCTTTCACGACAAAGAGGCCTTTTCCATGTGCCTTTGACGGCAAAGAGTCCTTTGCCGTGCACCATACACCAAAACACACGGCAAAGCCCCATGTTTTTTCCATCCCCTTTTTGCCACCATTTTCTTTTGGCCCATATTTTATCGTAAATATCACCCATATTGCATATATGGACACTTTCGCACATATTCGAGGTCCACATGGAGCACTTGGTTGCATTCCAAGGCTTTGGCGGTCTTTCCGACGAAAACACCGGTTTGTGGGTCCCGACGGTCTACCCCTAACTTTCTCCACATGAGGTTCCACTAATGTACATGGAATCGGCTAAGTGTTATCGCATGAGTGTGAACAAGGTCACACCGGACAGTGATGTCTACGCACTTCTATTCTTGTAGACAGTTGTTGGGCCTCCAAGTGTAGATGTTTGTAGAACAGCAACAAGTTTTCCCTTAAGTGGATTACCCAATGTTTATCGAACTCAGGGAGGAAGTGGTCAAAGGTATCCCCTCTCAAGCAACCCTGCAATCAAGATACAAGAAGTCTCTTGTGTCCCCAACACACCCAATACACTTGTCAGGTGTATAGGTGCACTAGTTTAGCGAAAAGATAGTGAAATACAAGTGGTATGGATATAAGACAATGGTGCCAGAAAATACTTTGATGGCGTGGAAGAGACTAAAGGCAAACTGAAATAAAATAGCAGCAAGCAAACATGTAACAGATCTAATTGCAAACAGTGTTTCAATACTTAGAAACAAGGCCTAGGGATCATACTTTCACTAGTGAACACTCTCATATAAATATATTTTTCTTTATGATACTATGCCAAACTACTCTCCGGTAAGACTCTCTAATCCATGGTAGGGCTATAACAGCACACCTCAAAGTAAGCCTTTCCCATCTAGATAACCCCACACTGTCACCTTGAGCACTAGATGGTTCAAACAAACACCACAATTTCATAAAGACATCCAACTCCAAATATAAGTCATAACAAGTATTTGTAATATCTAGCCTAAGTGCCACCATGGTGTGCACACTGTCAACTTCACACACATGGGGAGAGCAGAGATCTATTAAAGCACTTGAGTAGCAAGGTAGATCTACTTGATTACAAAGCTCATGATCACAATATGATCATGCATAGAGAGACAGATGAACACATAGCTATCGGTAGAACCCTTAGCCTCGAGGAAGAACTACTCCCTCCTCATCATGAGAATTAGCAACGGTGATGGAGATGGTGGTGGAGATCGATGGAGATGGCTCCGGGGGCACTTCCCCGTCTAGGCAGGGTGCCGGAACAGAGACTTTTTGTCCCCCGAATCTCCCCTTCGGTGGCGGCGGCGCTGCGGAACTTTTCGTGGCTGGAGCCTTGACTCTTTAGGGTTTTTGCATCGGAAGGCATCTTATAGGCGAAGAGGCAAGGTCGGTGGGCGTCAGGGGGCCCACACCACCTGGTGGCGCGACCAGGGCTAGCCCGCGCCACCACATGTTGTGGCCACCTGATACGTTGCAAACGTATCCATAAATTTTGATGTTCCATGCTTGGTTTTATCTACTTTCTTATGTTTTGTCCATACTTTGGAGTACTTTTCATATGATTTCTTGGACTAACCTATTAACAAGAGCCATAGTGCCAGCTACCTGTTTTCTGCTGTTTTTGGTTCCAGGAAATTCAGAAAATGAATATTCTCGGAATTGGACTGGACAAAAGCCAAAGTAAGTTTTTCACCGAGGGACACCTAGAGCCAGAATACGAGACGGAGAGGGGCTGGGGCCCGGCCACACCACCTAGGCATGCGGCCAGGCCTGGCTCACGCCAGGGGGTGGTCTGGCTGCCCCAGGCACCCCTCGGCCTCTTCTTCCACCTATATATTGCCTCTGATACGGAAACCCTAAGTACCCAATGAAAATTTCACAAAAGAGTCTGTAGTCGCCGTCATCTCCATCCCTAGATCGGGAGGGATCTGAAGCTCTTCCCGGCACCCTGCCGAATAGGGGAATTCGCCTTGGAGGCCTTCTTCATCATCATGCAAGCCTCCGGTGTGATGTGTGAGTAGTTCATCTCTGGACTACGGGTCCATGTAGTAGCTAGATGGCTGGTTCTCCTCCTTTGTGCTATCATGTTTAGATCTTGTGAGCTCCGTTCATGATCAAGATCATCTATTTGTAATTTTGCATGTTGTGTTTGCGGGGATCCGATGGATATTGAGATGCTATTTTAGATTGACTATTGATTCTATCATGTCTTTTTTATTTGTGATCTTGCATGCTTTCCGTTGTTAGTAGCTATCTTGGCCAAGTAGATGCTAGCAACTCTAAGAGTTAGTATTTATGCTCGATAGTGGGTTCATGCCTCTGGTAATTTGGGGAAGTGACAGAAATCTCTAAGGTACTAGATGTGATGTTGCTACTAGGGAGAAAACAACAATCATTTGTTCATAGAACAATCGTATTGTTTACTTTACACACAATTTGTAATGCAATTATCCGTTGCTTGCAACTTAATACTAGAGGGGGTTTAGATGATAACCTGAAGGTGGATTATTAGTCATAGATGTAGTTGGATGGCGGTCTATGTATAATGTTGTAATGCCCAATCGAATCTCAAAGGAGTCAGGATGAGTAGTATATGCTTTCTTGATGTTTGTCAATTGCCCCGCTGTAATTTGTTCACCCAACATGTTATCTATCTTAAGGAGAGCCACCTCTAGTGAACTATGGACCCCGGTCCTTTTTCTTTTTCTTTCAATCTACAATCAACCGTTTACTGCTTTGTGTTTACTTTCTGCAAACTATTACTTTCTTCCACTCGATACGTTTAATCCTTTGTTTTCAGCAAAACCGGTGAGATTGACAACCTCATCGTAAGTTGGGGACAGAGTTCTGTGGTTGTGTTGTGCAGGTCTCCACGTTGCTTGCTGGCACTGGTAGTGCGCCCTGCCAAAGTTTAGCTAGCTACACCTTTGGGGTGTTTCCTTGCTCCTACTGGATTGATAACCTTGGTTTCATAACTGACGGAAACTTACTGTTGTGCTCATCATACCTTTCTCTTGGGGTTCCCCAACGAGCTCATTAATACACGAGTCAGCAAGTATTTTTCTGGCGCCGTTGCGGGGGAGTGAAGGACATCTTCACAAGGGGAGTCCCTCATAACCAATCTCTTTACTTTGTTATTTTTGTTTTGCTTAGTTTACTTTCGTTTTGTTTGCTTGTTTCTTTTTCAAAAACAAAAAAAATTTAGTTTTGCTAGTTTGCTTTCTTTATTAAAAACACAAAATAAAAGTTAGTTCCTATCTTAAGTTACCATTATGACTAGCAATTCTCAAGCAATTATGACACCTGAGGAAATGATTTTCACTTTTAAACAAGGAATTGAAGAGAGTTTTAAAGAAGCTTGGTCTAGAATCTCTGGTTTACCTGAAAAAACTGAGCCTAAAATGACTCAAAATTTGTTCCTTAGCATATTTTACCTTGGAATTGCTCTTTGCTATAGATATGCTTTAGATGCTATTGTGGGAGGAGACTTCCTCCAATGCAATGAGGATGATGTTGTTAATGCCATAAAGAAATTGGTCTTTACTTACAACTTGCCTAGCAAATCTGATTCTTCTTTCGTAAACATATTTGCTAGATTGAATACTCTTGAGACCAGCACTACTAGTTTGAAAGATTACTATAATACGCTTATAGAGCATCATAACTATGTTCCAATAAATTTTGAACCCTCAGAATGGCTTCCTACAGTAAAGATTTCTATAAACAATGAAGCTTTTCATGCTCGCTGTGATATCATGTCTGAATTTTGTCTTATGCCCAAAGATATCTATGAATCTTTGAATCTTTGGGGGCTTTTTGAAGGAGGAGAAGAAATTTGTATTGCTAATAATGCCACAATATTACCTATTGGAATAGCTGAAGGAGTGTTTACAAAGATCCTAGGGAAAATGGTTTCTACTGATTATCTTGTTATTGAATGTGTAGGAAAAGGACAAATCACGCTTGGAAGATCCCTACTGAAACTCCTTGGAGCAATAATAAATGTGGAAAAGGGCACCATGCGCTTTGTTTCTACACCAAGCATTCACAAGTTCCCCAAGGTTAAGAATAAAAGTATGAGAGGTAAGGGCAAGAAATTTGGTTTTAATGCTTCTTCAAACACTTGATCCATTTTCTTGCTTCTTGTGCCTAAATTAAAGGCGTTAAAGAAAAGTACTTATTGGGAGATAACCCAAAAGTTTTAGATGAGTTTTGGAAGTTATTACCTCTGTAACAAATGCTCCTTATCCTTTTTATTTGCTTTTTGTGCCAAGAGTAACCTCTAATGAGAGAGAAGTAATAATTGGGAAAGTTGCTGTCCCGAAAAAGATTTCTGTGCTTCACCGTAAAAATTCATGTAAAATCTCTGTACGTCTTTTTGAGTCGTGAATTTTTGTGCTTATGCCCCAGGTTGTTATCTAACTTTCATTAGTTCAACAATTTTTGATTTGAGCAACATAAGGTCTTCGCAAAAATTCGTCTTTACCTGCTGGTCTGTTTTGACAGATTTCTGCCATTTTCTGCATTTGCTTCTTATTGGTTCCTTTTTGAGTTCTTTTGGGGAATTGAGCTTTTTGAGGGAAGTGCTACAATAGCTAGTGTTTTAATGGAAGTTTTATTGGTGTTAGAACTGAACCTAAAGACTTATTATCTTAAGTGCACTAATGTTGCTAATAAAGATTGTGTGAAGTCTTGTATGAAGGGAAAATTTCAGGTGTATGAAAGGAATGAGTAATAAGATGAAGGATGGACCAAAGATCAAGCTTGGGTATGCCACACATATCACCCCAAGAAATATCTAAGAAGTACAAGCATAAAAGCTTAGGGGGCATCCCCCTTTTCATCAATAAAAATCTCAAGTTTCTTCCAAACGCTTCATTTTTATTGTTTCATGCACGGTTGTGTTGTTCTTGGAGCGCCTTCTTTTTCATTTTCATTTTGGTTTTTCGTTTGCTTTGTTTTCTTAGTTTTATGAATAAATTGGTTGGACCCCATCTTTCATACATTGGTTTTCAAATAGTTTGGTTTGGATTTGAAAAGAGTAGGAAAGTTCATGCTTAAGTGGTAAAGAGAGCTTGTTTTTGACTGTGGCCTATGCTTTGTCATGCCATGCTTGATATTGTTTTGGATTTATGCTTAGTATTCTTTGCTATAGCATGACTTGTTATAAACAATTGAGATTGCTTAATGTGCCTTGGAAGAATGATGCGTTGTTTTAGCATATTAATGCATGGTATTGTGGTATTCTCCTTTGATGCTTTATTTAGGTTAACTTGGCGCATGCTCACACCATGTTATGACTATCCCAAGTCACCATTGCCTTTATGATCCTTTAGTTTTCAACTTGTAGTATCACTTTATGCTTTGATCAATGATGTTTTGTCGCTCTGCAAGATTATGGCCATTATTGCTCTCTTAGTTTGTCGCTCCCAGTCTTTTGATAGCCTCCACAACCAAGTATGAGTTCCACTCATACATCCAACTCCTAAAACCAAGTTATTCCAAAGAGTCCTCCATACCTACCTACTAGCATATTATATTCCAAGTATATTCATGTTTTTATCTACTTCCGAATTAAATTTGTTATGAGAAAACTAGTGATTAAAGCTCTCACGAACTTGAAGGCACACTTTAATTTTCTTGCCCTTAATAAACTTGAACCATTGTGTCATCTATGTTGTATATGCTTGCACTTATTTGTTGGGGATTAGCAGAACCATGCTGTCATGGGGAACGCTTTCAACATTGCACTTGTACTTTGTACCTAGTTGATATCATGCTCTTTTGTCTATGGATGTCGTCGGTGTGAAATGAAAGGGGAGCTTGTAAGTCCATGGAGTTATGTATATGTGTTAGAGAAACGCCTAGGCCGCTGGTCTAATCCATGCTGACATAGTGGAAACCTGCAGCGTAAGCATAATGAGCTGTCTATGAAGCATTCTTCTTATAAAAAAAGAGTCAGATATTGAGAAAAAAAAGGGAGAAAAAGAAAAGAAAAAAGATATTATGAAAAGAGGAAAGAGAGAAAAAAGCACCATATTCCCATGGTAAATAAGAAGATTGCTGAGATGCTCGTTGTCTGCTTGCCTTGTCATTTTGATATGGGGATTCTTCCGTATCATTGGGCAAGGGGTGTCCCGTTGGCGGTTCTCTATGATACACATGTACTTACGATGACAAGAACTTACCGACGACTAAACTTGGGTAGCATGAGGAGCAGCCCTCGTATTCAAGGGACATGAGATTTCCAACTTATACTTCGTCAAACATATACACCATAGTTTGTTCACTTTAACCTTAATCACTTCAAATGCTTATGATAGGGGCAATGATAGCTAAAAGCTATTAAGTACCATAATTTTTGGAAGCTATTTATGAAAGTTGAATCCCTACTTCCTTCTATGAAGGCCTTTCTTCCACTTTTATATTGACTCTCCACCTTCTACCTTTATGCACCTACTTTGAGAGCATAGTGGCTATTCTTAGTTCTATGTGCATTGTCCCAAGACTTATTGATTGATGCATGACTTTGATATTGCTTGTTTTAAACTGTTTGTATCTAGTCACTCTTATGAACTTTGAAGGTGTCCCATGCATTTATGTTTGCTACTCTATGAGGGACAAGCTGAATGCCACTATGCTATGTTTTCTTTATGTAAAACAAACAAACGTCTTGCAAAGTATTGTTATTCATGAATCTTTTGTTTGTGCCTTTTCATGTTGCAACATAGTTTCTTTATCTTATTGCTAGAACTTTGTCTTTCATGTTATGATTGAAGTACTATGATCCCAGCTTTAAATGTTTTACAGATACTTTGATCAAGTTTATGATGGTGCATGTCACCTCAAAAATTATTCTCTTTTTATCACTTACCTACTCGAGGACGAGCAGGAGTTAAGATTGGGTATGTTGCACTACAAGGAATGTGTTATTTTATGACCTTCTAATAGTGACCGTGGACAAAATCGTCATAGAGTTATGACGATTTTGCACCAAATGTTCATAAGCTGTTCGGGAGGTTCAAAACCTTAGAAAATTATGATGATCTTGCTTAAAAACGTCATAGTTTGATTAGCTCAAATCGTCATAACCTAGTGAATGCAGCTCAGAGCATTATTTGTATCTCAGTATGACAATTTTAAATGATAGGTTTGCCACGTCAATCATTGTGGCTATGTGTCATGTCTGCGTGTGAGTTTTTGATTATGTGTCATATCCATGTATTAATATCTGCCTAGGTGGCACTGCTTAAATCTAATAAGACCCACGGTAACCCCAAACTGACGAGTGGGACCAATCTCTATCATGACAAGCAGTCCCCGCGAAACAGATGACAAGCGGACCCCACCAAGCGCGGACTTTGTGGAAATAATCCACAAAAAGAAGCTAGGCGGGGAGTCGAACTCCCAACCTCGTAGCAAGCGCGACACCTCAATACCACTACACCACTTGTTCCTTTGTGTCATACTACTACATCGACAGATTATAACTATCCAATAAGTGGTCCTAGGCCGAGTCCTCAATTGCTGGGAATGGGCTTAGGTGGGAAGGGAGGTGGGCTTGACTGTTATCTTGGGCCAACATTGACTACGTGCTGTAGATTAGGTCGGTCCAGTTATAGTAGTTTTTTTTCTGTTTTCATTTTTTTTAAGCTTTTTCATAGGAAGTCCAAAATAATTTCCTAAAAACAATAAAATTTCCTAAAAAACAAGGGACGATGGGAATTCTAACCCACAATCCATGAGTCCTTCAGACTTGGTCATTCAAACCAAAGGGCCACAGGACCAATTGTGCTATATGTCTGCACTTGTACTTTTATCTAGTTGATGTCTATATTGGTAAATAATAAAATAAATAGGAGAGGAAGAGCGGATTCGAACCTAAGACCAAGGGTCCTTGTTAGCTATTGGCGATACTAACCAAAGGGCCAAACTGGTTATAATATACATTTTCACTTGACCTTCTTATCTAGTCCGCGTCTAGATTGGTAAATACTAAAACAAATAAAAGAGGGAGTGGGGAATCGAACCTGAGACCAGGTAGGCTAGTTTGGTATTTTTCCTTGAAACTATGTCACATAATAAGACACGATGCGAAGGATTTGTATTGATCGGACCGTTTTTGAATTTTTTATGCCCGTTTCAAACTATGGTCAAAATGGCAGGCATGAAGGTTTTTAGATAGGAGATGAGCCTCGCTAAACATGCATTGGATCTCTGAAGAAATAGCATATTGTGAGTCTAAAAATCATTTTTTCGAAAAAACATGGGCATCATATCATGTACATGTAGTTCAAATCGGACCCACTTCCTACCGATTCGGCAGGAATTTGTCTTTTTCGCCAGGGATGGACGAAAAGGTTTGAGATACCCGATTGGGACATTTGTACATGTAAGGTGCTATACTATTTTTGAAAAATGGGGTGGTAGCATTCTAAAACGGTCATTTGGTGGTTGCTTCACAAAACGCTCAGTTTTTTGCGCACAGAAAATGGAAAATGGTATTTCCGTGCGACGAAAAGGAAAACTTCTTCCGCAACATTGTTCGCCATCCCTGGATGCACATGCACGCACAATATGAGCACATTATCATAAACTATATCGCGATTATGCCCATAACATTGGTCATTTGGCCCGAAAGCCATGAAACCTCGGACATGATAGGTCATTTCTAAGAAGGTTTTTTCGATATACTTGCAATATACCAAGTTTGGTATTTTTCCTTGAAACTATGTCACATAATAAGGCACCACGTGAAGGATTTGTACTGATCGGACATTTTTGAATTTTTTATGTCCGTTTCAAACTATGATCAAAATGGCGGGCATGAAGGTTCTTAAATAGGGGATGAGCCTTACTAAACTTGCATTAGATATCTGAAGAAATAACATATTGTGAGTCTAAAAATCATTTTTTCAAAAAATCATGGGCATCAGATCATGTACCTGTAGTTCAAATCAGATCCACTTCCTACCGATTCGACAGAAATTTGTCTTTTTCACTAGGGGTGGATGGAAAGGTTTGAGATACCCCGATTAGGACATTATTCCATGTAAGGTACTATACTATTTTTTAAAAATGGGGTGGTAGCATTCTAAAACGGTCTTTTGGTGGTTGCTTCCCAAAACGCCCCGTTTTTTGCGCACGGAAAATGGAAAATGGTATTTTTGTGCGACGAAAAGGAAAACTTGCTCCTGCAACATTGTTCGCCACCCCGGGATGTACATGCATGCATAATATGGGTATATTATCATAAACTATCTCGCGATTCTGGCCATAACATTGGTCGTTTGGCTCGAAAGCCATGAAACCTCGGACATGATAGGTCATTTCTATAAAGGTTTTTTCGATACACTTGCAATATACCAAGTTTGGTATTTTTCCTTGAAACTATGTGACATAATAAGACACCACGCGAAGAATTTGTATTGATCGGACCTTTTTTGAATTATTTATGCCCGTTTCAAACTATGGTCAAAACGGCGGGCATGAAGGTTCTTAGCTAGGGGATGAGCCTCGCTAAACTTGCATTGGATCTCTGAAGAAATAGCATATTGTGAGTCTAAAAATCATATTTTCAAAAAATCATGGGCATCAAATCATGTACCTGTAGTTCAAATCAGAACCACTTCCTACCGATTCGACAGGAATTTGTCTTTTTTACTAGGGGTGGACGGAAAGGTTTGAGATACCCCGATTAGGACATTATTCCATGTAAGGTACTATACTATTTTTTAAAAATGGGGTGGTAGCATTCTAAAACGGTCTTTTGGTGGTTGCTTCCCAAAACGCCCCGTTTTTTGCGCACGGAAAATGGAAAATGGTATTTTTGTGCGACGAAAAGGAAAACTTGCTCCTGCAACATTGTTCGCCACCCCGGGATGTACATGCATGCATAATATGGGTATATTATCACAAACTATCTCGCGATTCTGGCCATAACATTGGTCGTTTGGCTCGAAAGCCATGAAACCTCGGACATGATAAGTCATTTCTATAAAGGTTTTTTCGATACACTTGCAATATACCAAGTTTGGTATTTTTCCTTGAAACTATGTCACATAATAAGACACCACGCGAAGAATTTGTATTGATCGGACCTTTTTTGAATTATTTATGCCCGTTTCAAACTATGGTCAAAACGGCGGGCATGAAGGTTCTTAGCTAGGGGATGAGCCTCGCTAAACTTGCATTGGATCTCTGAAGAAATAGCATATTGTGAGTCTAAAAATCATATTTTCAAAAAATCATGGGCATCAAATCATGTACCTGTAGTTCAAATCAGAACCACTTCCTACCGATTCAGCAGGAATTTTTCTTTTTCGCTACAGGTGGACGGAAAGGTTTGAGATACCCCGATTGGGACATTTGTCCATGTAAGGTGCTATACTATTTTTGAAAAATGGGATGGTAGCATTCTAAAATGGTCATTTGGTGGTTGCTTCACAAAACGCCCCGTTTTTTGCACACGGAAAATAGAAAATGGTAGTTTCGTGTGACGAAAAGGAAAACTTCCTCCTGCAACATTGTTCGACATCCCGGGATGCACATGCATGAAAAATATAGGTACATTATCACAAACTGTGTTGCGATTCTGGCCATAACATTGGTCGTTTGGTCTGAAAGCCACGCAATTTCGTACGTGATAGCTCATTTTTTAGAAGACTTTTCTGATTAGATGTAAATATTGTGCACACGTGTACATCTTGGAACTGCGAACAATGTTGTCGGAGGAATTTTTTGTTTTCATTGCACAAAAGTGATTTTCTATTTTCCGAGTGCAAAAAAGAGTTGTTTTGTGAACCGACCAATCAAAACATAGGAAACCGCGCCCCACGGATCATCCTTATCGGCCTGATCTGGACCGTTCAGTTTAGATCCAACGCCTGGTGGCTCACCCGAAGAAACACAACCTGCTCCCCAGTCCGCACCGCATCCACAGCCCCAACTCGATCCTTCCCCGACCCAAACCCTAACGCAAATCTCTCATTCTCGGTCTCGGACGCGAGCTCCTCCCCCTCCCCGACCCAAACCCTAATGCCGACGCCTCTTCTCCCCTCACCGTCCGACGCTGCCCCGTCTTCTCCTACCCTGGAGCTCCTCCCCTCCACTGTCCCCACCTTCTCTGGCCCAGTTCCACCTAGTCCCGAGCCCACCGTCCCTGAAACAGATCGGCGCCGCCGCCCAAGATTTACTCCCCGATAGGAAGGACAATGCAACTACCACGACGAGGGTTCGGGTGGCTCGCTGGTGCGCGTGTGCATCCATGCGCGCGGTTCCGTCGAGTTGGCCAGACCGCGTTGGGTGCTGCTCCATGTCGGCCACCGGGACGCGCCTCCGCATCGAGACCCACGTCTCCTCTCTCTCGATCTGGGAGAAGGGAGGCCAGTTCCTCTAGATGCACCGCCGCCTCCCCTCCTCCACCTCCCCAGTTCCTCTACGGTGGCAAGGACGGATCCGGTAGGTGTGAGTCTGGACGCGCCATATCCGCCAGATCATGCTCATCAAGGTCCATCCGGAGGCCGCGTCCTCGTCCGCCTCCGCCGCCATAGTCTCCTCGCTGCAGGCGCTCCCAATACCAAGAAGCGACTACGCCTCGATCCCTCCTCCCTCTCATCGCTGTCGCCGCCCTGCTCTCCCTGGCGGCCCTCGCTGCCGGCGCAGGAGACGCGCCGTTCGTGGTGGCGCACAAGAGCGTCAACCTCACCTGCCCCGAGCCCGGCGTCGAGCGCCTCGCCATCACCCTCGACCTCTACAACTAGGGTTCTACGTGAGTCCTCCCCTCCCTCGATCTCCCGAGCTTGCTTATCGTTCGTGCATACGCAGTTGGAATTCTCAGAGCACGAGAAAGAATGGACTTTGTTGACTACTTTAGTCGACAAATATTTTTCTCTAGTAGTGATATTGCTCAGCCATCTTTGCGTTTGATAGCCTCGGCCTTGCAGTTCGTCTTGTTTGAAACGTCCGGGATTCTAGATCGATGTTGTAGTTGGAATATGTTCGAAGCTAGAACCGCGCCTATGTTTAAGTGTGTAGCTTAGAGAGTGCATGTTAATTGGAACTCTGGTTGTTCTCTACTATGCAGCATGTTTTTCTCTAGTAGCAGTACTACTACTGGTTTATGTATACTCATATATAGATATCAGACCTCTATCATGTATAAGCATTCTCATGTATAATAAATATGCGCCAAAATGCTTGATCGTACTTTAAGCAGAGAATTAACCATAATGAAACCATACATGGTCTGAGTTCACCTGCTGCTACTATGATTCAAAACCATTTAATAACCCTGTAGAGGAGGACCTACAGCTCCCAGATCACCTCCCTTTTTGCTTCCCGTCTTTGGCTCTACGCGGCTACCACTCCCTATCTCTTACAACAGCAAATATGTCACATATTTGTTGTATGTTTTTTCAGGTGCGGTGGCTGCCATCGAGTTCGCGTGGAAGCTGGGGTTCGACCTCATGGGCAAGTGGTCACAAGAAAGTGGCTGGTGGTGGCCGTGATTCAAGTAGGAGGTCTGGCTCGGCCATGAGATGGCGTCGCTTCAGACCCGTCGGCCAGGAGATGGCGTGCACTAGGAGCTGGCCACCGTGCATCACCAACATAGCCGTGAGGTAGTTCTTTTGTCAGTGTGCATCGTTTTTTGCCCTTGCTGTCGAATTGTAGATAAATGCAATACCGTGATCTGCTAAATAATCACTACCACAATTCAGTTGATGCGAATGATAATGGTGTACTTGTTCCTTTCTATTTGGACTCTGACCTGAAATCTGTCCATCATGCTCGATTTGTGCAGGGATGTTGTAGATCTTATATAGATTGATGAAACTAGTAGGGAGTATGTCACCCAATATGTAGTGCTGTTTGTATGAAAGTGCTGCTAATCTGTAGCTTAAATTAGTATATTTGTTGATTTGCTGAAGGTGTAGCCATCCATGAAAAATGTAGGTAGTGTAACAGACTAACAGGGTGTGAGTACATCAGTACCCATTTGAGATTTATTTTGTACTCTCATGTGTACCTTGAGATTATGGTATGCTCTCCATAAGATTTTATTGTCTCAACAAATTAGAGCACACAGTTTTACACTATATTTGATTCATTGGCAGAACTAGCTAATCCAACAAACGTCTCTATATTTGTTAGATTTAGTATCTATAAATACACTATTTAATGTCTAGCTAGGTAGTACTTCCTAGTTAGGTAAACTCATCTTAATTTCAATATATGTTCAGTGTATACCTGACATACATGTTCCAAGCAAAAACCCTGAGTCCACCTAGAGCATGCTTTAAAATAAGATTGGTGTTGATACATGTATTGTCCTATTCGATATGTAATTTATACTACATCTGTTTATTTATTCTAGCCAATCTATGTTATTTTTACAAGATATTGCTTTCTTTTCCAACTAGCAGCCGTTACCACATTTTCCTTTCTTTTACAAGAGCTCCAGGATGAACATGGAAGAAGCAAAAGCTTCATAGTCAGCAAAGAGTTGTATCTTCCTGGGATTGTGACTAGTTGTATGTTTGTGGGTGATTTGGACTATGGAATGGTTGTAGTATTCCTAGGTTTTGCCAATTATGTCTGATTGTATAGCTGTATCTATATTGTACTTTTGTAGCTATTTTGTATTTTTGGGTTATGTTTGATTGTAATATACTGAATGTGATCTGTGCCGTGATTATTGAAATATTGATTATTTAATGCCTGTACTTTAGAAATGATCCAAATGTCAGTTGGGATCTAAAAAGGCCATGGCCCAAAAAAAATAGTGGACTGGAGCAACGAGCAATACCACAAAAATCG
Organism: Avena sativa; assembly: GCA_916181665.1. NCBI lineage: Eukaryota > Viridiplantae > Streptophyta > Magnoliopsida > Poales > Poaceae > Avena > Avena sativa. The sequence goes on along the minus strand of OV702295.1, from coordinate 446,243,978 downwards.
TTGAAATAAAAAATAACAGGAAGCTAAAAAAGCCTTGCCCATGAAAATAGAAGGGCCAAAATATTGGACTTGGCCCAAGTAGCAAACGGGAATTGCAAGAAAAAATTAATGGACTAAATTTTGGGCTTGGCCAATGTAAATTATTAAAATGGACCGGGCTGATTTTATACCACGTCGGATCAGCCACGTAGGATCTGACTTGGCCAGGCTAGATGGCCCATGACGATATTGTATCGTCATAGATGGTTATGACGATCCAATATCGTCATAGACGATTATGACGATTTCACCAAAAACATTATTATAGTTCATTTGCGACGCCCATCTATCGATGATCTCAAAATCGTCATAGAATCGTCATAAATGAACTACTATGACGATTCTGTGACGAAAATGGAGGGTCATATATAGCCACATTCCTTGTAGTGTTGATACGTTGCAAACGTATCCATAATTTTTGATGTTCCATGCTTGGTTTTATCTACTTTCTTGTGTTTTGTCCATACTTTGGAGTACTTTTCATATGATTTCTTGGACTAACCTATTAACAAGAGCCATAGTGCCAGGTGCCTGTTTTCTGCTGTTTTTGGTTCCAGGAAATTCAGAAAATGAATATTCTCGGAATTAGACGGGACAAAAGCCAAAGTCAGTTTTTCACCGAGGAACACCTGGAGCCAGAATACGAGACGGAGAGGGGCTCTGGCCCGGCCACACCACCTGGCCGCGCGGCAAGGCCTGGCCCGCGCCAGAGCATGGTCTGGCCGCCCTAGGCACCCCCTCGGCCTCTCCTTCCGCCTATCCTCAGATACGGAAACCCTAAGTACCCGATCAAAATTCCACGAAAGAGTCTGTAGTCGCCGTCATCTCCATCCCTAGATCGGGAGGGATCTGAAGCTCTTCCCGGCACCCTGCCGGAGAGGGGAATTCACCCTGGAGGCCTTCTTCATCATCGTGCAAACCTTCGGTGTGATGCGTGAGTAGTTCATCTCTGGACTACGGGTCCATGTAGTAGCTAGATGGCTGGTTCTCCTCCTTTGTGCTATCATGTTTAGATCTTGTGAGCTCCGTTCATGATCAAGATCATCTATTTTTATAATTCTGCATGTTGTGTTTGCGGGGATCCGATGGATATTGAGATGTTATTTCAGATTGATTATTGATTCTATCATGTCTTTGTTATTTGTGATCTTGCATGCTTTTCGTTGTTAGTAGCTATCTTGGCCAAGTAGATGCTAGCAACTCCAAGAGTTAGTATTTATGCTCGATAGTGGGTCCATGCCTCTAGTAATCTGGGGAAGTGACAGAAATATCTAAGGTACTAGATGTGCTGTTGCTACTAGGGAGAAAACAACAATCCTTTGTTCATAGAACAATCGTATTGTTTACTTCAGACGCAATTCGTAATGCAATCATCCGTTGCTTGCAATTTAATACTGGAGGGGATTTGGATGATAACCTGAAGGTGGATTATTAGTCATAGATGCAGTTGGATGGCAGTCTATGTATAATGTTGTAATACCCAACCGAATCTCAAAGGAGTCAAGATGAGTAGTATATGCTTGTATGCTTTCTCGATGTTTGTCAATTCCCCCACTATAATTTGTTCACACAACATGTTATCTATCTCAAGGAGAGCCACCTCTAGTGAACTATGGACCCTGGTCCTTTCTTTTACTTTCAATCTACAATCAACCGTATACTGCTTTGTGTTTACTTTCTGCAAACTATTACTTTCTTCCACTCGATACGTTTAATCCTTTGTTTTTAGCAAAACCGGTGAGATTGACAACGTCATCGTAAGTTGGGGACAGAGTTCTGTGGTTGTGTTGTGCAGGTCTCCACGTTGCTTGCTGGCACCGGTAGTGCACCCTGCCAAAGATCAGATAGCTACACCTTTTGGTTGTTTCCTTCCTCCTACTGGATTGATAACCTTGGTTTCATAACCGAGGGAAACTTACTGCTGTGCTCATCATACCTTCCTCTTGGGGTTCCCCAACGAGCTCGTTAATACATGAGCCAGCACCACCCTGTGGCCCCTCTCCGTCTTGTCTTCTGGCTCCGTGAGTCTTCCGGTAAAATATCGACTTTGGCTTTTGTCCGGTCCAATTCCGAGAATATTCATTTTCTGACTTTTTTGGAACCAAAAACAGAAGAAAACATGCAACTGGCACTGTGGCATCTTGTTAATAGGTTAGTCCAAGAAAGTGTATATAAATACTCCAAAGTGTGGACAAAACATAAGAAAGTAGATATAAAACAAGCATGGAACATCAAAAATTATAGATACGTTTGCAACTTATCAACATCCCCAAGCTTAACTCCTGCTCGTCCTCGAGTAGGTAAGTGATAAAAAAGAAAGAATAATTTTTGAGGTGACATGCACCATCATAAACTTGATCAAAGTATTTTTAGAACATTGATAGCTGGGATAATAGTACTTTAACATAACATGAAAGATAAAGTTCTAGCAATAAGACATAGCAACTATGTTGCAACATGAAAAGGCACAAACAAAAGATTCATGAATAACAATGCTTTGCAAGACGTTTGTTTGTTTCACATAAAGAAAACATAGCATAGTGGTATTCAGCTTGTCCCTCATAGAGTAGCAAACATAAATGCATAGGACACCTTCGAAGTTCATAAGAGTGACTAGATACAAGTAGTTTAAAACAAGAAGTTCATAGGACACCTTCGAAGTTCATAGGGAACCCCAAGAGGAAGGTATGATGAGCACAGCAGCAAGTTTTCCCTCAGTTATGAAACCAAGGTTTAATCAAACCAGTAGGAGCAAGGAAACACCCCAAAGGTGTTACTAGCTGAGCTTTGGCAGGGCGCACTACCGGTGCTAGTAGCAACGTGGAGACCTGCACAACACAACCACAGAACTTTGTCCCCAACTTGCGATGAGGTTATCAATCTCACCGTGCTTTGCGGAAAACAAAGGATTAAACGTATCGAATGGAAAGAAGTAAAAGTTTGCAGAAAGTAAACACAAAGCAGTAAAAGATTATAGATTGTATGTAAAGAAAAAGGACCGGGATCCATAGTTCACTAGAGGTGGCTCTCCTTAGATAGATAACATGCTGGGTGAAAAAATTGCAGTGGGGCAATTGACAAACACCGAGAAAGAAATACATGCATATACTAATCATCTTGACTCCTTTGAGACTTGATTGGGCATTACAACATAATACATAGACCGCCATCCAACTGCATCTATGACTAATAATCCACCTTCAGGTTATCATCCAAGCCCCCTCCAGTATTAAGTTGCAAGCAACAGATTATTGCATTACAAACTGCGTGTAAAGTAAACAATACGATTGTTCTATGAACAAAGGATTGTTGTTTTCTCCCTAGTAGCAACAGCACATCTAGTACCTTAGAGATTTCTGTCACTTCCCCAGATTACCAGAGGCATGAACCCACTATCGAGCATAAATACTAACTCTTGGAGTTGCTAGCATCTACTTGGCCAAGATAGCTACTAACAACGGAAAGCATGCAAGATCACAAATAACAAAGACATGATAGAATCAATAATCAATCTGAAATAGCATCTCAATATCCATCGGATCCCCGCATACACAACATGTAGAATTACAAATAGATGATCTTGATCATGAACAGAGCTCACAAGATCTAAACATGAAAGCACAAAGGAGGAGAACGAGCCATCTAGCTACTACATGGATCCGTAGTCCAAGGATGAACTACTCACGCATCACACCGGAGGCTTGCATGGTGATGAAGAAGGCCTCTAGGGTGAATTCCCATCTTCGGCTGGGTGCCGGGAAGAGCTTAAGATCCCTCCCGATCTAGGGATGGAGATGACAGCGACTACAGACTCTTTCGTGGATTTTTGATCGGGTACTTAGGGTTTTCATCCCGAGGGCAATATATAGGCGGAAGGAGAGGCCAAGGGGGTGCCGGGAGAGCCACACCACCCCCTGGCGTGGGCCAGGCCTGGCCGCGTGGCCAGGTGGTGTGGTGCCCCCCAGGCCCTTCTCCGTCTCGTATTCTGGCACTTGATCCCTTCTGGAAAAATAGGCACTTTGGCTTTTGTCTCGTCCAATTCTGAGAATATTCATTTTCTGACTTTCCTGGAACCAAAAACAGTAGAAAACAGGCAGCTGGCATTGTGGCTCTTGTTAATAGGTTAGTCCAAGAAATCATATGAAAAGTACTCCAAAGTTGGAACAAAACACAAGAAAGTGGATAAAACCAAGCATGGAACATCATAAATTATAGATACATTTGCAATGTATCAACATCCCCAACCTTAACTCCTGCTCGTCCTCGAGTAGGTAAGTGATAAAAAGAAAGAATAATTTTTGAGGTGACATGCACCATCAAAGACTTTGATCAAAGTATTTGCAAAACATTCAAAGCTGGGATCATAGTACTTCAATCATAACATGAAAGACAAAGTTCTAGCAATAAGCAAAGAAACTATGATGCAACATGAAAAGGCACAAACAAAAGATTCATAAATAACAATGCTTTGCAAGACGTTTGTTTGTTTCACATAAAGAAAACATAGCATAATAGTATTCAACTTGTCCCTCAATAGAGTAGCAAATATAAATGCATAGGACACCTTCAAAGTTCATAAGAGTGACTAGATACAATAGTTTAAAACAAGCAATATCAAGTTATGCATCAATCAACTAGTCTTGGGACAATGCACATAGAACTAAGAATGGCCACTATGCTCTCAAAGTAAGTGCATAAAGATAGAAGGTGGAGACTCAATATAATGGTGGAAGAAAGGCCTTTGTAAAAGGAAGTAGGGATTCAAGTCTCATAAAGAGCTTCCAAAAATTATGGTACTTATAACTTTCAGCTCTCATTGCCCCTATCATAAGCATCTTTAAGGTGATTAAGGTTAAAGTGACACAACTAAGAGGATATGCTTGACAAGTTATAAACCGAAATCTCACGCCCCTTACTTCCGAAGACCGATCCTCATGCTACTCAACTTCAGTCACGAGTAAGCTCATGTCATTGTAAGTATATGTGTATCATTAAGAACCGCCAACGGGGTACCCCTTGCACATGATACGGGAGCTTTCCCATAATCAAAATGACAAGGCAAGCAGACAATGAGCATCTCAACAATCTTTTGATTTGCTATTTGCATAGGTTTTTATTGAGGATGCTTCATAGAGTGCTCATTATGGTGATGCTGCAAGTTTCCACCATGATTAGGCATGGCTTAGGCTAGCGACCCAGGCGTTTCTATAACACACATACAAACTCCATGATCTTACAAGTTCCACTTTTATTTCACACCATCGGGATTCGTAAGCAAAAGAACATGATATCAACGGGGTACAAAGTACAATTGCAATGTTGAAAGCGTTCCCCATGAAACATGGTTTTGCTAATTTCAACTTATAAAGCGCAAGCATATACGCAACAAAGAAGAACCCAATGGTTCAAGTTTATTAGAGGCAAAAAGTAAAGTGTGCCATCAAGTTCATGAGAGCTTTAATCACCAGTTTTCACATAACAAGTTTAATTTGGAAGGTAAACAAAAGCATGAATATACTTGGAATAGCATAAGCTAGTAGGTAGGTATGGTGTACTCTTTGGAATAACTTGGTTTAGGGAGTTGGATGCATGAGTGGAACTCATACTTGGTTGTGGAGGCTAGCAAAAGACTGGGAGCTACAAACTACGAGACCAATAATGGCCATAATCATGCAGAGTGACAAAACATCATTGATTAAAACATAAAGTGATATTATAAGTTGAAAAGTAAAGGATCATCAAGGCTATGGTGACTTGGGATAGCCATAACATGGTGTGAGCATGCGCCAAGTTAACCTAAATAAAGCATCAAAGGAGAATACCACAATACTATGCTTTAATATGCTAAAACAACGCATGATTCTTCCAAGGCACATTAAGAAATCTCAATTGTTTATAACATGTCATGCTACAGCAAAGAATACAAAGCATAAAGCCAAAACAATATCAGGCATGGCATGACAAAGCATAGGCCACAGTCAAAAACAAAATCCTTTTACCACTTAAGCATGAACTTTCCTACTCTTTTCCAATCCAAACCAAACTATTTGAAAACCAATGTATGAAAGAGGGGGTCCAACCAATTTATTCAGAAAACTAAGAAAACCAAGAAAACAAAAAAACAAAACAAAAATGAAAAATAAGACGCTCCAAGAACAACACAACTGTGCATTAAACAATAAAAATGAAGTGTTTGGAAGAAACCTGAGATTTTTATTGATGAAGAGGGGGATGCCTTGGGCATCCCCAAGCTTTCACGCTTGTACTTATTGGATATTTCTTAGGGTGACACGCGTGGCATCCCCAAGCTTGAGCTTTAGTCCATCCTTCATCTCATTACTCATTCCTTCCATACACCTGAAATTTTCCTTCATACAAAACTTCACACAATCTTTATTAGCAACATTAGTGCACTCAAGATAAATAAGTCTTAAGGTTCAGTTCTAACACCAAATAAACTTCCATTAGAACACTAGCTACTGTAGCAATTCCCTCAAAAAGCTCAATTCCTCAAAATAACTCAAAAGGGAACCAACAAGAAGCAAATGCAGAAAATGACAGAAATCTGTCAAAACAGACCAGCAGGTAAAGATGAATTTTTTCGAAGACCTTCTGTTTCTCAAATCAAAAAGTGTTGAATTAACGAAAGTTATATAATAACCTGGGTCAGAATCACAAAAATTCACGCCTCAAAATGACGTTCAGAGATTTTACACGAATTTTTACGGTGAAACACAAAAATCTGTTTCGGGACAGCAACTTTCCCAATCATTACTTCTCTCTCATTAGAGGTTACTCTTGACACAAAAAGCAAATAAAAAGGATAATGAGCGGTTATTACAGAGGTAATAACTTCCAAGACTCATCTAAAACTTTTGGGTTATCTCCCAATAAGTACTTTTCTTTAACGCCTTTAAGTTAGGCATAAGAAGCAAAAAAAGAATCAAGTGTTCTCAAATGAAGAAGTATTAAAACCAAATTTTGTTTTCATAGGAGAAGCAAAAGAAATCTTCTCTCTATTCTTAGGAAAGTGTTCTATACCTTTTTGAGTTGGAGTTGATATTTAATGGTTACTTCTTTCATATCAATGATGGCACCAACAGTTCTAAGAAAAGGTCTTCCCAAAGTAATAGGACAAGAAGCATTGTATTCAACATCCAAAACATAGAAATCAACAGGCACATAGGCATTGTTAACCATAATAAGAACATCATTAAGATTCCACATGAGTTTCTTTTTAGCATTATCATCAAGTGGGACATTCAAATAAGAATCTTTCAAGTGGAGGCAAATCAAGCATATCACAAACCTTCTAGGCATAATAGAAACACTACTATCAAGATCACATAAAGCTTTGAAATCAAAGTCATTCACTTTCATATTAATGATGGGTTCCCAACCGTCTTCTTGTTTTATAGGAATTGAAGCTTTATGTTTCATCTTTTCTTCTTTAATCTTTATGAGAGCATCAGTAATGTGTTTGGTAAAGGCCATGTTCATAGCACTAGCATTAGGACTTTTAGCAAGCTTTTGTAGGAACTTAATAACTTCAGAGATGTTACAACCATCAAGATCAAAATCAAATTTATCATCTAAAGTAGTAGAACTATTACTAGCCTCAACACTAGTGGTGTTAATAGTAGAAATACTAATGTTTCTAGCAATTTCATCTTATCTTTCCCACTTAGCATGTAATTTAGCTAATAGTCTAACATTTTCATCAATTCTTACTTGTATGGCATTAGTAGCTGCAAAGGGATTATCATTAGTTTCAGGTTTAGCAACCATTTTATTCAAAGAATATTGATCTTCAGCCAAAGATGCTATATTTCTTTCAGCATTAGAGAGTTTTTCCTCAATAGCTTTATTGAAAGCAGTTTGTTTACTAATAAACTCTTTAAGCATAAATTCAAGTTCAGAGGGAGCACTCCTATTATTGTTGTAAGAATTTCCATAAGCATTACCATTGTTGGGAGGATATGGCTTATAATTGTTGTTACCAACATTACTCCTATAAGCATTATTGCCAAAATTATTATTTCTTATGAAGTTCACATCAACTTGCTCTTCTTGAGCAACCAAAGAAGCTAAAGGAACATTATTTGGATCAATATGGGCTTTCCCATTAATAAGCATAGACATAATAATATCAATCTTATCAATCAAAGAGGAAGTTTCCTCAACAGAATTTACCTTCCTACCTTGTGGAGCTCTCTCAGTATGCCATTCAGAATAATTAACCATTATATTGTCTAGAAGTTTTGTTGTAGCACCCAAAGTGATGGTCGTAAAGGTATCTCCAGCAGCAGAATCCAATAGGTTCCTTGAAGAATAGTTCAATCCTGCATAAAAAGTTTGGATGATCATCCAAGCAGTCAGTCCATGAGTGGGACAATTCTTAACCAAAGATTTCATTCTTTCCCAAGCTTGAGCAACATGCTCATTATCAAGTTGTTTAAACTTCATTATTTCACTTCTCATAGATATAATCTTAGCAGGAGGATAGTATTTTCCAATAAAAGCATCTTTGCACTTAGTCCAAGAATCAATACTATTCCTAGTTAGGGAATTCAACCATTCTTTAGCTTTTCCTCTCAAAAAGAAGGGAACAATTTAAGCTTAATAATATCACCATCTATATCCCTATGCTTTTGCATCTCACAAAGTTCAACAAAGTTATTTAGATGGAAAGCAACATCTTCATTACCAATACCGGCAAATTGTTCTCTCATAACAAGATTGAGCAAAGCAGGTTTTATCTCAAAGAAACTATCTTCAGGCACAAGTGGAGCAATAGGTGTGCTCATAAAATCATTGTTGTTGGTGCTAGTGAAGTCACACAACTTAGTGTTTTCAAGAGTAGTCATTTTTTGGGTTTTCAAATAAAAAAGCAAACTAGTAAAACTAATTTTTTTGTGTTTTTGATAACAAAACAAGCAAACAAAGCAAAAAGAAACTAAGCAAAACAAAAATAACAAAGTAAAGAGATTGGTTATGAGGGACTCCCCTTGTGAAGATGTCCTTGACACCCTGGCAACGGCGACAGAAAAATGCTTGATGGCTCAGTGTTGATGTAGAGCTCGTTGGGGAACCCCAAGAGGAAGGTATGATGAGCACAGCAGCAAGTTTCCCTCAGTTATGAAACCAAGGTTTAATCGAACCAGTAGGAGCAAGGAAACACCCCAAATGTTGGGTCCGCAGCATAGAAAACAAAAATTTCCTACGATGAGAACTACATGCCAAGATCTATCTACTAGGTACAAAGCAACGAGTGGACATACATCCAACGAGAACGTACCCTCGAAGACAACGAGTTTTGTTAACGAGTAGGAACTCGTGGTTGATGTAGTCGTACACTTGCCGATCTCAAGATCGTGAGGAAGTCCGAGCGCCGCAACTCAGCAGCGCATCCGTACTCGCACACATGTTCAAGCCATCGGACAACCTCCACCTCCTCGCTCCAGCGATCCAGCAGAAGCAGCAACTCCTTCCAGACAAAATGCCACTGGGAACATGTATCTCGCTAATCCGAGACCATGGGGGAATAATTCTAGAGAGGGAGAGAGATCCTTCACAAGGAGGTGTGAGGAAGAAGGAGGGAGAGGGTGGCCTTTTATAGGAGGAGGGCGGTGCCCCTCTCTCCATGGCCGGCGCATGGGGGGGTGACTCCTCACCTCCCCCATTCATGTGGTGGTAACCCCTCCACATTAAAATGCCTCTTCACATTCCCTTTTAAAGTCCCCACTTTAAATGAATTAAAATTCTCCAAGTTTAATGCTCTCTCATTTAATAAAACTCTTTTATTAAATTTATTCAGAATTTTGTTAATTACTTTAATTAACAAACATTCACATATAACCACTTGCAATATTTCAATATCACATGCAAAACCACTTTCTGCAATTTCACCCAAAACAATTTCCGGTTTCTATCGAAACAATTCCAGCGCTTTGCAATTCTTTCGTCTGAAACATATGTGCTCCAAAATGGTGTCCGGTAACTCTCAAGTGTGTCACCCTATGGTTCACGAATAATGCAGACATGATTGAGACTCCTCTCAGATCAATAATCAGAAGCGGGACCTGGAGATCCATACTGACTCCTGCATATTCAACGATGACTTCTGTGATCGTGAGAACCTTTAACGCTAGTAACTAAATCCCTTTGTCTCGCGATATATTACATGTCCGAGATTCGATCATTGGTATCTCCATACCTAGTTTGATCTTGTTGCCGACATGCACTCTTTTCTTGTTCCCGTGATATAACATTCTAGTGATCACATCACTTGCTTGCAAGCTATCTCAATGTGATATCACCGAGAGGGCCCAGAGTATATCTATCCGTCATCAGGATTGACAAATTCCACTCTTGATCCATGGGCCTCAACATAACACCTTCGTAGCACTGAACCCATCTTTATAGTCACCCTGTTACGGTGTGACGTTTGATGTTATCAAGATACTCTTCCGGTGTTAGCAATTAACATGATCTCATGGTCTAAGGATAAAGATTACTTCTATGATGTTATAGCAATATAAACATAATGACTTTGATCGTAATGCTATACTTCGGATGAATGTTCATCACATCAGTCCACCAATGTTGTGACCTTGTTATTAACAACATCCAATGTCCATGATCAAGAAACCTTGATCATCTTGTTAATCAACAAGCTAGTCTATAAGAGAGGCATAACTAGGAACCCTTTTTGTTTATTAAACACACATGTATTGATGTTTCCGATCAATACAATTATAGCATGCAAAATAAACATTTATCATAAACATGGAATAAGATAATAACCACTTTATTATTGCCTCTCGGGCATATTCCTTTCAGTCTCCCACTTGCACTAGAGTCAATAATCTAGTTTGAAAAACTTTGCGTATTGAACACCTATGGCTTTCTGCTGTTGCATATATGCTATTACTAGTGGTTAACATAATCTCCGGATCTGATAGTTTCAGGTCTGTGTGTATTTGCATGTCTTTGCGTCTCTATGCATCACTCATTCTCAAATGAGATGGCATTATAAATTTGGTCCTTTGGTGAGACCTTTAGTTTGTTCGGCTTAAAATATGTTGATATTATTGTCACAAAATATATCTTCATAGTATTAGACCACTTTGAACCACACCTAGTTTGATAACAAACTACATAACACAAATGCCCTCCTTTGCTGCTACTATAGAAGTTATATACTTAACCTTTTGTTGTAGTATCCGTCACATTGTCTCAACTTTGGAACTCATCCAAATACATCATGGAACATCCTTTCCATTACATTGTGCCACCCATAGTCTAAATTGAGATAAATTTTAATTCGTATCTTGTGACAAAACTAGTATCAATGTAACACTTTACAATTAACTACCTTTAACTATTTGTCACTTATACATGATATATTCTTAGTTCTTCCAAAGCTCATAAGAATATCTTTACTATCGTCCAATGATCATCTTATGAATCATTCTGGTATGTGCTCATAACATTTAGAGCATAGGACATTCTGGATATATACATATCACGGTATAATCGATCAAAATCTTCATGTGATTTAACTCACCAAGTGTTGAAACACTTGAATCTTGATACAATCCTTTCCATGCATCAAGAACCTTTCTTGTTGTTTCCATATTGAACCCTTTCAATATCTCATATATGTATGTCTGGCATAACCATATTAGCGCCTCAATCTATCCATATAGATATTGATGCCAAATATTCTGGTTTTGCCCAAGTCTTTCATCGAAATCTAATTTTAATGAAATTCTTAACTTGTGTCAATACAAGATACATCATTTCCAATCAACAATATGTAATCTACATAATGTATTAGAAATATGTCTCAGCACTCCCACTTAATTTCTTGCAAATGCAAGCATCTTCATCATCTCCGATGAATTTAAACTCTTTTAACAGTTTCATCATGGTGAAGATTCCAACTCCGCTATGCTTACTTCAACTATTGAAGTTTGCACGCCCTTTTAGCACCCTTTGAATTAACAAAACCCTTCGGACCGTGTCTTGTACACGTCCTAGGTAACCATTCTATTAGAAGAACATTGTTTTGTTTGTTCAACTAGCATACATCAAATTATATGTAGTGGTTGCTACATTAATCCGTCAAGACTATATATCGCTATGAAAGATCAAATCTTGTCATAGTCAACTCCTTGAACATTGTCGTAAACTTCTTTCCGACATGTCGACTATTTCATAGATGTTAAACATCCATGTATATTTCTTTATAGATCCAAACACGACCGATAGGCTTCACGCCTTTCCGGAGGGTCTTCCAAGTTCAGAAACTTGATTTCTCGTGTATGGATACTGTCACGGATTCTATGACTTCTAGTCATTTTATGGAGTCAGGGCCCATCATCGCTACTTTGCATGTAGTCGGTTCATCATTTTCAAAACAATAGCGACTTGCTTATCAAATCACACTATTTGATTCTTACCGTATGAACTCTAATCTCCGAGATCACAACCTTTGTAATCACGGGAGCCATGAGCATTGTGGCCGCCACCGGGACACTTTCCGGTGCTGTGCTACTTAGCACATATAGCTAAGGTTCAACAACCATATCCAAGTTCTATTGTCCTCCCACTTAACTTTTCACGAAAAGTTCCTTCTCGAGAAACTTGACGTTCCAAGTAGCAAACTCTGTTGTCCTCGGTGTTATGGAGAAATTCCCAACAAATTCTTTGGTATAACCTACAAAGACGTGCTTATCCGACTTTGCTTGTAAACATTTTACTTATGCACAACATACCAAATTTTAAGAAAAGACAATTCGGGTTTTATCCCAAACCATAACTCATATGGTGTCATTTCAAACGGATCACGATGGTGCTCTTTTCAGTGTAAAAGCGGTAGTCTCTAAAGCTTCAATCCTTAAAACATAATGGCAGTTTTATAAATGACACCTTTGATCTTACCATGTCAAACATGGTTTGATTTCATCTCTCGAATATGCCATACTCCTATGGTTTATCGGGAAACACAAATCATGGAACAATTCCTCAAATTTTAAGTGTTTTTCTAAACATGTAACTCAAATATCTTCCTTTATGATCGAATCATAAACTCTTTATTTTCTTGTTACAATTATTTTCCACTTCATCTTGAAAGTCTTTGAACAATTTTCAAATGTTTCATACTTCTTCCTTATTAAGTAAATATACAGATATATTCACTCAAATTTTCGGAGAAAGCATATGAAGCAAAAAAGATCCATCGCATATGGATACACATAATGGACTATGCACATCAGCATGCACAATTTCCAATAAGCTAGTCATCCGTTCCTCTCTGGCCTATGGACGAAGTTTCAATTATCTCGAGGAAAGTCTCACATGTGTCAATTGATCAAAATCAAAGACTCCAAAAATTCATCAACATGGAGTTTCTTCATGTTTTCTTTCCAATATAATTTAAAAGAGCGATGCCACTTCATAAGTGATATTTTAATCATTTGTCTTGCGACATTTTAGCAATAGTGTTTATGGATGTGATTTCTCCCACTAGACTTGTAAAAAGTTCATCCATCCTTTATGGAATACTATAATTTATTTGAACAACCATTGTTCTCGTAATACCGGAACAAAATAACAATTATTAAAACAAATCTTGAAGGCTAGGTTTGACGTCAATGAAAAACACAATAACACTTTATTTGTTTTCGATGAACATCATCACTTATTCTCTTGCTAGTTACTTAGGCCATTGTAGTTCATGAATTGTGATGTCCTGTATGACACTTTATACCAACCAATTCCGTATCCAATACCAGAATCCAATACCTCAGAACCACATTGTTTAACAAGCAAGGAATACAGCCATAACATGTATATCTTCTATATACCTAAGTTGGACATCTCCAACCTTTTCTTTTCTGCCAAATATTTTATAGATTCTCTTTCAACAATTCCTTTTCTTTTAAAAGAATCTATCAACATCAATAGTGGTGTCATTCACATGACACATAGTACAAAGCTTGTATATAGTCAAATACTAATACCTTTGGACTTGCACTTTGAAGTGGATCACCATCATCAAATGTTTGGCATTCTTTCAAAAATCCATTCTTTAGTAATCTCTTAGTGTAGTAAACATTTTACTTACATCTTATATTCATCCTTATCATGACAACTTTCATGATCAAGCTACTATAGCTTATAAGGAAGAATGACGAGTATAATTTTAGTTCCCAAAACCTTTTGGGAGATCCGGATGCTTAGCATCTCCATCCTTCACAAATTCTCATACAATATGAGAACATGTATTTTGCTAAATTATACTCTATCATAATGCAACCAAAAACATTGTTTCAGATATCACAATATATTTCACACATGATGGTTTCTGAAACAATTCTTTCAGCTCCTATATAATCTTGATATTAAAACAACTTTTGAATATCAATAATCATGGAGGCAAACATGATACTTTAGATACTAACATTGGAATTCTTACTCTTGATTTAATACTACTTATTAAACTTCATGGAGTAAATAGAGTTTGCTGAAAGTTTGCAATAGGACTTATAAACTTTAAATTGACATTCAAAACAACATGATACCAGTTCGTAAAGTAAATATCTAGAATTCTATAGTTCTATTATCTCAAATAAAAACTAAGCATAAGGTAGAAAACGAATGCCAATGACTACAACAGACTAGGCAAATTCACTTTGATTTAATTTATGACAAATTTGGTTCGACTAATCCAAATTAGAAATGAACTCCCACTCAAAAACGACATCCCCCGTGCCTTTTTGGTGATTACATGAACCAAATCCACTACACCAAGTCCGATCATCACGTTAGTTGATGTAGCTTCAAAGGAGAGCATCTATATGGGCATCATATCAACTATATGATTCATGCTTAACCTTTCGGTCTGTGTTCCGAGGCCATGTCTGTACATGCTAGGCTCGCCAAGTAAGAACCTTAGTACTCGCATGTGTAAAACTGTCTTACACCCGTTTGTATGAAAGCGTAGAGTCGAGTACACCCGATCATCACGTGATGTCTCGAAACACGATCTAGAAAACGGTGCATACTTAAGGAAGAACACATTTTTATCTTGATATCTAAATGAGGGATCATATTATAATGCTACAGAAAGCGCCAAACTAGCAGTATAAGATGCTAACATCTAATGTCTAAGGATAAAGATTACTTCGTATGATGTTATAGCAATATAAACATAATGACTTTGATCGTAATGCTATACTTCGGATGAATGTTCATCACATCAGTCCACCAATGTTGTGACCTTGTTATTAACAACATCCAATGTCCATGATCAGGAAACCTTGATCATCTTGTTAATCAACAAGCTAGTCTATAAGAGAGGCATAACTAGGAACCCTTTTTGTTTATTAAACACACATGTATTGATGTTTCCGATCAATACAATAATAGCATGCAAAATAAACATTCATCATAAACATGGAATAAGATAATAACCACTTTATTATTGCCTCTCGGGCATATTCCCTTCACCAAAGGTGTTGTTAGTTGAGCCTTGGCAGGGCGTACTACCGGTTCTAGTAGCAACGTGGAGACCTACACAACACAACCACAGAACTTTGTCCCCAACTTGCGATGATGTTGTCAATCTCACCGTGTTTTGCGGAAAACAAAGGATTAAACGTATCGAATGGAAGGAAGTAATAGTTTGCAGAAAGTAAACACAGAGCAGTAAAAGATTGTAGATTGTATGTAAAAGACAAGGACCGGGATCCATAGTTCACTAGAGGTGGCTCTCCTTAAGATAGATAACATGCTGGGTGAACAAATTACAGCGGGGCAATTGACAAACAACGAGAAAACAATACATGCATATACTAATCATCTTGACTCCTTTGAGACTTGATTGGGCATTACAACATTATACATAAACCGCCATCCAACTGCATCTATGACTAATAATCCACCTTCAGGTTATCATCCGAACCCCCTCCAGTATTAAGTTGCAAGCAACAGATTATTGCTTTACGAATTGCGTGTAAAGTAAACTATACGATTGTTCTATGAACAAAGGATTGTTGTTTTATCCCTAGTAGCAACAACACATCTAGTACCTTAGAGATTTCTGTCACTTCCCCAGATTGCCAGAGGCATGAACCCAATATCGAGCATAAATACCAACTCTTGGAGTTGCTAGCATCTACTTGGCCAAGATAGCTACTAACAACGGAAGGCATGCAAGATCACAAATAACAAAGACATGATAGAATCAATAATCAATCTAAAATAGCATCTCAATATCCATCGGATCCCCGCAAACACAACATGCAGAATTACAAATAGATGATCTTGATCATGAACGGAGCTCACAAGATCTAAACATGAAAGCACAAAGGAGGAGAACCAGCCATCTAGCTACTACATGGATCCGTAGTCCAAGGATGAACTACTCACGCATCACACCGGAGGCTTGCATGGTGATGAAGAAGGCCTCTAGGGTGAATTCCCCTCTCTGGCAGGGTGCCAGGAAGAGCTTCAGATCCCTCCCGATCTAGGGATGGAGATGACGGTGGCTACAGAATCTTTCGTGGATTTTTGATCGAGCACTTAGGTTTTTTGTCCCGAGGGCCATCTATAGGCGGAAGGGGAGGCCGAGGGGGTGCCAGGGACCACCACACCATCCCCTGGCGCGGGCCAAGCCTGGCCGCGCGGCCAGGTGGTGTGGCTGGCCTTTGGCCCCTCTCCGTCTCGTATTCTGGCATCTGATGACTTCTGGAAAAATAGGCACTTTGGCTTTTGTCCCGTCCAATTCCGAGAATATTCATTTTCTGACTTTCCTAGAACAAAAAACAGCAGAAAACAGGCAGCTGGCACTGTGGCTCTTGTTAATAGGTTAGTCCAAGAAATCATATGAAAAGTACTCCAAAGTGTGGACAAAACACAAGAAAGTGGATAAAACCAAGCATGGAACATCAAAAATTATAGATACATTTGCAATGTATCACCACCTACTAGCTTATGCTATTCCAAGTATATTCATGCTTTTGTTTACCTTCCAAATTAAACTTGTTATGAGAAAACTAGTGATTAAAGCTCTCACGAACTTGATGGCACACTTTACTTTTTTGCATCTAATAAACTTGAACTATTGGGTCCTCCTTTGTTGTGTATATGCTTGCTCTTTATAAGTTGAGATTAGCAGAACCATGTATCATGGGGAACGCTTTCAACATTGCACTTGTACTTTGTACCTCGTTGATATCATGTTCTTTTGCTTATGGATCCCGGCGGTGTGAAATAAAAGTGGAACTTGTAAGATCATGGAGTTTGTATGTGTGTTAGAGAAACGCCTGGGCCGCTAGCCTAAGCCATGCCTAATCATGGTGGAAACTTGGAGCATCACCATAATTAGCACTATATGAAGCATCCTCAATAAAAACCTATGCAAATAGCAAATAAAAAGATCGCTGAGATGCTCATTGTCTGCTTGCCTTGTCATTTTGATTATGGGATAGCTCCTGTATCATGTGCAAGGGGTACCCCGTTGGCGGTTCTTTATGATACATATGTACTTACAATGACAAGAGCTTACTCGTGACTAAAGTTGAGTAGCATGAGGTTCGGTCTTCGTAAGTAAGGGGCATGAGATTTCGGTTTATAACTTGTCAAGCATATCCTCTTAGTTGTGTCACTTTAACCTTAATCACCTTCAAAATGCTTATGATATGGGCAATGAGAGTTGAAAGCTATAAGTACCATAATTTTTGGAAGCTCTTTATGAGACTTGAATCCGTGCTTCCTTCTATGAAGGCCTTTCTTCCACCATTATATATTGAGTCTCCACCTTCTACCTTTATGCACTTACTTTGAGAGCATAGTGGCCATTCTTAGTTCTATGTGCATTGTCCCAAGAATAAGTTGATTGATGCATAACTTGACATTGCTTGTTTTAAACTATTTGTATCTAGTCACTCTTATGAACTTTGAAGGTGTCCTATGCATTTATATTTTCTACTCTATGAGGGACAAGCTGAATACTATTATGCTATGTTTTCTTTATGTGAAACAAACAAACGTCTTGCAAAGAATTGTTATTCATGAATCTTTTGTTTGTGCCTTTTCATGTTGCATCATAGTTTCTTTGTCTTATTGCTAGAACTTTGTCTTTCATGTTATGATTGAAGTACTATGATCCTAGCTTTGAATGTTTTACAAATACTTTGATCAAGTCTTTGATGGTGCATGTCACCTCAAAAATTATTCTTTCTTTTTATCACTTACCTACTCGAGGACGAGCAAGAGTTAAGCTTAGGGATGTTGATACATTGCAAATGTATCTATAATTTTTTATGTTCCATACTTGGTTTTATCCAATTTCTTGTGTTTTGTCCACACTTTGGAATACTTTTCATGTGATTTCTTGGACTAACCTATTAAAAAGAGCCATAGTGCCAGCTGCCTGTTTTCTGCTATTTTTGGTTCCAGGAAAGTCATAAAATGAATATTCTTGAAATCGGACGGGACAAAAGCCAAAGTGCCTATTTTTCCGGAAGTCATCAGATGCCAGAATACGAGACGGAGAAGGGCTGGGGGCCGGCCACACCACCTGGGCGCACGGCCAGGCCTGGCCCACGCCAGGGGGTGGTCTGGCCGACCCTAGCACCCCCTCGACCTCTCCTTCCACCTATATATTTCCCTCGGGACAAAAACCCTAAGGACCCAATCAAAAATCCACAAAAGAGTCTGTAGCCGCCATCATCTCCATCCCTAGATTGGGAGGGATCTGAAGCTCTTCTCGGCACCCTGCCAGAGATGGGAATTCACCCTGGAGGCCTTCTTCATCATCATGCAAGCCTCCGGTGTGATGCTGGAGTAGTTCATCTCTGGACTACGGGTCCATGTAGTAGCTAGATGGCTGGTTCTCCTCCTTTGTGCTTTCATGTCTAGATCTTGTGAGCTCCGTTCATGATCAAGATCATCTATTTGTAATTCTGCATGTTGTGTTTGCAGGGATCCGATGGATATTGAGATGCTATTTCAGAATGGTTATTGATTCTATCATGACTTTGTTATTTGTGATCTTGCATGCTTTCCGTTGTTAGTACCTATCTTGGCCAAGTAGATGCTAGCAACTCAAAGAGTTAGTATTTATGCTCGATAGTGGGTTAATGCCTCTGGTAATCTGCGGAAGTGACAGAAATCTCTAAGGTACTAGATGTGCTGTTGCTACTAGGGAGAAAACAACAATCCTTTGTTCATAGAACAATCGTATTGTTTACTTTACATGCAATTCGTAAAGCAATAATTTGTTGCTTGCAACTTAATACTGGAGGGGGTTCGGATGATAACCTGAAGGTGGATTATTAGTCATAGATGCAGTTGGATGGTGGTCTATGTATAATGTTGTAATGCTCAATCAATTTCCAAAGGAGTCAAGATGATTAGTATATGCATGTATTGCTTTCTCGATGTTTGTCAATTGCCCCGCTGTAATTTGTTCACCCAACATGTCATCTATCTTAAGGAGAGCCACCTCTAGTGAACTATGGATCCCGGTCCTTTCTTTTACATTCAATCTATAAACTGTTTACTGCTTTGTGTTTACTTTCTGCAAACTTTTACTTTCTTCCATTCGGTACGTTTAATCCTTTGCTTTTAGCAAAAGCGGTGAGATTGACAACCTCATCGCAATTTGGGGACAAAGTTCTATGGTTGTGTTGTGCAGGTCTCCACGTTGCTGTTGGCACCGGTAGTGTGCCCTGCCAATGTTCAGCTAGCTACACCTTTGGGGTGTTTCCTTGCTCCTACTTGATTGATAACCTTGGTTTCTTACTGAGGGAAAACTTGCTGCTGTGCTCATCATACCTTCCTCTTGGGGTTCCCCAACGAGCTCGATATAATTTGGGCCATCACACCACAATTTCATAAAGACATCCAACTCCAAATATAACTCATAACAAGTATTTGTAATCTCTACCCTAAGTGCCACCATGGTGTGCACACTGTCAACTTCACACACATGGGGAGAGCAGAGATCTATTAAAGCACTTGAGTAGCAAGGTAGATCTACTTGATTACAAAGCTCATGATCACAATATGATCATGCATATAGAGAAAGATGAACACATAGCTACCGGTAGAACCCTTAGCCTCAAGGAAGAACAACTCCCTCCTCATCATGGGAATTAACAACGGTGATGGAGATGGTGGTGGAGATCGATGGAGATGGCTCCGAGGGCACTTCCCCGTCCCGGCAGGGTGCCGGAACAGAGACTTTCTGTCCCCCGAATCTCCCCTTCGGTGGCGGCGGCACTGCGGAACTTTTCGTGGATGGAGGCTTGACTCTTTATGGTTTTTGCATCGGGAGGCATATTATAGGCGAAGAGGCAAGGTCGGTGGGCGGCCAGGGGGCCCACACCACCTAGTGGCATGGCTAGGGCTAGCCCGCGCCACCACATGGTGTGGCCATCCCATGGCCCCTCTCTGTCTCGTCTTCTGGCTCCGTGGGTCTTCGTGTAAAATATCGACTTTGGCTTTTCTCTCGTCCAATTCCGAGAATATTCATTTTCTGACTTTTCTGGAACCAAAAACAGAAGAAAACAGGCAACTGGCACTATGGCATCTTGTTAATAGGTTAGTCCAAGAAACTGTATAGAAATACTCCAAAGTGTGGACAAAACATAAGAAAGTAGATATAAAACAACATGGAACATCAAATATAATAGATACGTTTGCAACGTATCAGAGAGCCATGTGTTGCACCATTTGGTGAATTACACCTCTCACTGACAGAAAAACCTTCGCTGCCGTGAGGCCGTCCTTTGCCATGAGTCATGATACGGCAAAGACTCCTTTACCGTGCACCGCACAGACAACACATGGCAAAGAAGGGATGCACGGCACACAGAAACTAAAACACGTGGCAATGTTTCATAGGAATGGGGAGTTTACCCCTTATATAAGTCTAGAACCTCCGCTTTTAGCCGTGTGAGATGATGATAGGACACAGGGTTACAACACATGCCTGCGAACGGGGACACATAAACCCGGGGACTAGGTTTTGTATGTTTCAACATAGCACCACACTTTGATGCATGTGCTAGGACCACATGCAAGTTCTTGAGGTGTTCTGATGCCCCGAAGCGTGGTTTGCTGTGAAATCATGACCTGTGGGCCTCGGATCATCTCCCCCTAGACATTCTTCTGATAGGGATAGATCGGTGCAACTCTCTCTTGTTTTTTGTTCGTTAGGTCATACACTACAAGAATCTGGACGATCCATGATGTTTTTTTCATGACGGTACCTAAAAACATCATGGATCCGTGACGGTCTAGTTTTTTTCGTCGGGAGGGGCTCGAATAGCCTCCGGTCGGGTCATTCATAACGTTTCTGGATTTCGTCGCGGTGAAATCGTCGCGGATTTTGTCCTTGGCCCTGAAGCCCAGTTAGCCAATTTGTCTCGCGTATAATCGTCATGGATACCGTCGCGCCGCATGTTTGAACCATTTGTTCCCAAGACCGCGTCATCCGTGAACTAACCCCACCTTTCAGCGCAGTACGCACGGTAGCACTTCACGGAATCAGGGGTGGTTTTTTGGCTGGTCCTACATGTTACTCTATTTGATCCAAACTTGCATGCAGTGCATCGCTAGTTCACGCGCTAGTTATGAAAAAAGCCCGTTGATCCAAACCTGAAGTGGAAGTTCCACTTCTTCTCCTGTCGTCTCCTCGTCTCCTCGCTATGGCATTTCCGCTTTGTCTCCCTCATCTCTTCTCCTCTTCTTCTTCTCCTCATCTCCCTGTTCTTCCTTCTTCCTCGATCAATAGCAACCATTCCCACGTAAGCCATGACCAGCAGCCGGATGAGGAGGAACTGGTCCGATCTCTTGGCCGACCCACTTCGCAAGATCACCGACTAATTGCTGGGGAAAGAGGAGTACGTCGACACCTATGTTGCTTCTCGGGAAGTCTGTACTGATTGGCGCCGCACTTTAAAAGTGCCCGAATTCCATCTTAACAACTGGATCATGATAGATCACACACTTCCAGACATCGGCGACTTCACCTTCCTCAACCTCGCCACTAGTTGTTTCTTCACGAGGAATCTAATGGACGTCCATCGCAGGTTCACATTCACATCCGATATATATATAACATTCATTTATTTGTATTTTCCATTGTAAACATGTTTGTGCTAACTGTCCTCTTCTTCTAAAAGATTCTACTTCGTCGGTGTTTCTCGTGGCGTCATCGTGCTTGCTTAGAGGGTGGAGCCGTACAAGATTCGGCTTTTGAATCCAATCAATCATAAGTCTAACACTAAGTTTTAAGCACACATACCATCTGATATTCTGCAATCTGTCATCATAATGAAGTCCCCGACGATGGTATTCGTTTGCACAGATTATCACGATATTATTGCATAGTCCGATGAGAGCACCCCAACGGCAAAAAAATCAATGAATCATTTGGAGAAGCACTACAACAGAAATAGTATTTTTTGACAGGTCCCTTTTTCACTTAATATCCGTATTTTGTCAATGAATATATGATGTTGACAAAAATGGGTTGTCACTAATTTTGTCATAAAAGCCGCGTCATAAAAAATCCATAACCACGGTTTGCATATTTTTGTCATTGTATAACTTATATTAGTTGACGATGTTAGTTTTATTAACAATCGTGTGCAATCGGTGACTGAAATATTTGTCATGATATATATGAAAAGTTTGTCATCGTAAATTAGAAGGGAGCGTACGACAGGTCATCATTATAGACGTGCATTTTGTTAATTTAGTGCAATTTACTGACGTGGCATTATGACCAGTGGGACCGAGTGGTTCTTACAGGTGGACCAACGGCGGGTCCAAGACGGCTCGGACAGGTGGGACCCGAAGGGTTCGGACAGGTGGGACCAAGAGGGTTCTGACAGGTGGGACCCGTAGGGTTCTGAGAGGTGGTACCAAGACGCTTCGAACAGGTGGGACCGAGATAGTTCTGACACGTGGGTCCACATGTTGATGACAGTGTCAGTAATTTTGTGACGTTAATAATTATGCAGAAAATGAAAAAAATATCATATAGACAAATAAAATTTAGAACCAACATATAAAATAGCGGTGATAAAATTTTGTCCAGTAGTTTAAACATGAAGATACAACTGTCCTTGCTACGGTGATGTCCTTAAGATGAAACTAAGTGTGTCTTCTAATTCTTGCTGCTTCTTTTCAGTTGCTCTGTTTTTCCCTTTTGTGCCTTCATCAGAGCTGCATGGTCATCTTCTAGTTTTTTTCATTTCTTCAAATCTTTTATCCCGGGCTTCCATCCTTTCCTGCATCTCTTGTTTGTACCTTTCAACGTGACATTCGAGGGCCTGGAGTTTCTTCTCCACGTGACATTCAAGGGACGCATGAACGTCCGGTGGTAGGTCGGCGAAATTCCTACGGTGGCCGGCGAGAAAGTCCACGGCGAGCAGATTGATCTCCTTCTCGCAGTTCTCCTAGTGGGCGTGGTAGAGCTTCACCTTCGACTTGTCCACCCTCTGCCGGATGAAGTCTTCACAGTCCAGCTTATACTTCGACCTCTACAACTCCTCCACCGCGCTGTATCGAGCCAGCATGTCTGTAGCCGCCTCCTGCGACGGCTAGACCTCCGGCTGGTCCTTGCCGGGGACGTTCACGATAAGGCAAGCGGGAACGTCGCACATGACGGCGAGCTCCCGGGTCTTCTTCACCAGATTGGGGAGGCGCTTCTTCAGTGAACTCTCGCGGGTCGGGCGGTGGTCGATCCATCGGAGCTCTACCTTACCGCGGCGAGGAACCATGGAAATAAACTCAAGAGATCTAGCGAAATGTGTATCTTTGTGGGGGGGGGGAGGAGATGGGATAGAGGCATAGAGCTGGGGAGAAGGCTCGTTTTATAGCACGAGTATTGTGGAATATATGGACATATGTAATTGGTAGTCCGGCAAATATGTAAGTAAACACAAAAGACTTTGTTTTCGAAGATAAGTATGCTTTCCAAGGCAATGCAAATCTAGAGAGAAGAACAAGAGAATTAACTCTTGCCTAAGATCGAAGACGTCACATCTTGCACCTTCAGTGTGTGATATTTCTTTTCCAGTAAACAGCTAGACATAAGTAATTGATATAGGCGGGCACTACGGGAAAAATGTCGCCGACGTGTAGATACGGCTTTGCCATGTGTCAAATGGACTGGAACACGACAAAGGTTGTCTTTGCCATTTGCAACCTAGAAAGCACACGACAAAGTACACGAACATGGCAAATTTCTGAAAAATAACACGGCAAAGAAATATACACCACAAAGACCTACAAAGGAACACAGCAAAGAAAAAACAGTCGGCAAATTCGACAGTGGCACACGACATAGGTGTCATCACGGCAACGAGGTGGGACCCGTGACCCCATAGGTCCACTTGACGGGAATGCGCTAACGGCTGTAGACGGTGATCTCTTTGCCGTGTGCCCTCATCGGTCCTTTGTCGTGTGTATTCTGCAGTATACACGACAAAGTTCTTTTTCTTTTTTCTTTTTTCCCTTTTATCACATTACTCTTAGGAAAATCATAAAAAATCATTCTAATTCAGAAAAATAAAAATAATATATCAAAATTTACAGAAAAATAAGATCTATCTATCTACACACAAATATTAGATATTTATGTTGAATATGAATCTTCATGCTCGCCATTTTGACTATAGTTTAAAACATGCATAAAAAATTCAAAAATAATCGACAAAATTTGAAACCTTCGCGTGGAGTGATATTATGTTACATAGTTGGGAGGAAAAATATAAAACTTTGCATATAGATTATGTCTAAAAAAACCTTCACAAAATGACCTATCTCATTCGAGGATTCCTGACTTTCGGTTCAAATGACCAATGATATGGCCAGAATCACGAAATAGTTTGTGATAATGTTCCCATATTGTGCATGCATGTGCATCATGGGATGATGAACAATGTTGCAGGAAGAAGTTTTCCTTTTCGTCGCACGGAAAAGCCATTTTTCTATTTTCGGAGCGCAAAAATTGGGACGTTTTGTGAAGCAACACCAAATGTTCAATTCAAAAATTCTACCACCCCATTTTTCAAAAATACTAGACCGCCTTACATGAACAATGTCCCAACCAGGGATTTTAAAATATGTCCGTCCACCCCTGGTGAAAAAGACAAATTTCTATCGAATCGGCATGAAGTGGGTTAGATATGAACTATAGTTACATGATCTGATGCTCATGATTTTTTACAAAAAATCATTTTTAGGTTCACAATATGATGTTTCTTCAAAGAACCAATGCAATTTTGGCGAGACTCAACCCCGAGCTAAGAATCTTCGTGCCTGTCATTTGATTAGGGTTTGACGATAGTTTCAAATGACCATAACTAAAAGAAATCACAAAATATGAGACCTTCGCGTGGTGTCATATTTTGTGACATAGTTGGGAGGAAAAATATCAAACTTGGTATATTGATTATGTCTTAAAAAAACCTTCACAAAATGACCTATCTCCTTCGAGGTTTCCTTGCTTTCGGTTCAAATGACAAATGTTATGGGCATAATCGTGACATAGTTTGTGATAATGTGCCCATATTGTGCATGCATGTGCATCATGGGATGGCGAACAATTTTGCAGGAGGAAGTTTTCCTTTTCGTCGTACGAAAAAGCCATTTTCTATTTTCAGAATGCAAAAATCGGGGCGTTTTGTTAAGCAACAACAAATGTTCAATTCAAAAATGCAACCATCCCATTTTTCAAAATACTAAACCACCTTACATGAATAATTTCCCAACCGGGGATTTTGAAACCTTTCCATCCACCCCTGGTGAAAAAGACAAATTCTGCCGAATCGGTAGGAAGTGGGTCAGATATGAACTGAGGTAGATGATCTTAAAAAATAATTTTTAGGTTCACAAAATGATGGTTTTTTAGAGATCCAATGCAAGTTTAGCAAGGATCAACTCTGAGCTAAGAATCTTCATGCCCGCCGTTCGATTAG
This sequence comes from Avena sativa, assembly GCA_916181665.1. NCBI lineage: Eukaryota > Viridiplantae > Streptophyta > Magnoliopsida > Poales > Poaceae > Avena > Avena sativa. Next base: position 446,217,927 of record OV702295.1, on the reverse strand, counting down.
GGTTTGACAATAGTTTTAAATGACCATAACTAAATCAAAAAAATGTGAGACCTTTGCGTGGTGTTATATTTTGTGACATAGTTGGGAGGAAAAATATCAAACTTGGTATATTGATTATGTCTGAAAAAACCTTCACAAAATGACCTATCTCATTCACAATTCCTTGGTTTTGGTTCAAATGACCAATGTTATGACCAGAATCGTGACATAGTTTGTGATAATGTGACCATATTGTGCATGCATGGGATGGCAAACAATGTTGCAGGAGGAAGTTTTCCTTTTCGTCGCACGGAAAAGCCATTTTCTATTTTTGGAGCACAAAAATCGGGACATTTTGTGAAGCAATACCAAATGTTCAATTCAAAAATGCTACCACCCCATTTTTCAAAAATACTAGACAACCTTACACGAACAATGTCCCAACCAGGGATTTTAAAACATTTTCGTCCACCCCTGGTGAAAAAGACAAATTTCTGTCGAATCGATTGGAAGTTGGCTAGATATAAACTGCAGGTACATGATCTGATGCTCATGATTTTTTACAAAAATCTATTTTAGGTTCATAATATGTTGTTTCTTCAGATATCCAATGCAATTTTAGTGAGGCTCAGCCCCGAGCTAAGAATCTTCATGCCCGCCGTTTGATTAGGGTTTGCTGATAGTTTCAAATGACCATAACTAAATCAAAAAAAATCAAAAAAATACGAGACTTCGTGTGGTGTCATATTTTGTGACGTACTTGGGAGGAAAAAATATCAAACTTGGTATATTGATTAGGTCTAAAAAAACCTTCACAAAATGACCTATCTCATTCGAGGTTTCCTGGCTTTCGGTTCAAATGACCAATGTTATGGGCAGAATCGCGACATAGTTTGTGATAATGTGCCCATATTGTGCATGCATATGCATCATGGGATGACGTACAATGTTGCAGGAGGAAGTTTTCCTTTCCGTCACACGGAAAAGCCATTTTATATTTTCGGAGCGCAAAAATCAGGGCGTTTTGTGAAGAAACACCAAATGTTCAATTCAACAATGATACCGCCCCATTTAAAAAAATAGTATACCACCTTACATGAACAATGTCCCAACCAAGGATTTTAAAACATTTCTATTCACCCTGGTGAAAAAGACAAATTTCTACCGAATCAGTAGGAAGTGGGTCAGATATGAACTGCAGGTACATGATCTAATGCTTATGATTTTTTACAAAAATAATTTTTATGTTGACAATATGATGTTTTTTCAGAGATCCAATGCAAGTTTAGCGAGGCTCGGCCCCGAGGTAAGAATCTTCATGCCCGCCTTTCGATTAGGGTTTGATGATAGCTGAGAGTGACCATAAATAAATAAAAAAATTCAAAAAAATGCGAGACAGCGTGGTGTCATATTTTTTGACATAGTTAGGAGGAAAAATATCAAACTTGGTATATTGATTATGTCTCTAAAAACCTTCAGAAAATGACCTATCTCATTCGAGGTTTCCTGCCTTTCGGTTCAAATGACCAATATTATGGGTAGAATCACGACATAGTTTGTGGTAATGTGTCCATATTGTACATGTATGTGCATCATGGGATGGCGAACAATTTTGTACTAGGAAGTTTTCCTTTTCATCGCACGGAAAAGCCATTTTCTATTTTCGGAGCGCAAAAATCAGGGCGTTTTGTGAAGCAACACCATATGTTCAATTCAAAAATGCTACCTCCCCATTTTTCAAAAATACTAGACCACTTTACATGAACAATGTCCCAACTAGGGATTTTAAAACCTTTCCGTCCACCCCTGGTGAAAAAGAGAAATTTCTGCTGAATCGGTAGGAAGTGGGTCATATGAACTGCAGGTACATGATCTGATGCTCATGATTTTTTTTTAAAATCACTCTTAGGTTCACAATATGATATGGATGTCATATTTGGATTCCTCTTTTTTTTGATCGATTTAGATATTTTATTTGTCAAATTCCGATTTACGGATTTAAGTATATGAATTATTCCATATTAAACAGAAAAAGGCAAAAAAATAAAATCATTTTATTTTTTATTTGGACTCAAGATTATTATTAATTATTCATTGTTGTCTACTTAAATAATTGTTTAGAATCTAAAACTGAGATGTGTGACATCATGGTTCAAAAGTTAATAGGATTGATATGAAAGTATTATCGATAATGTATAAATTTTTTTCGGAAGCTCATTTAGAAGATTCGAAGAAGTTAAGCGTGCTAGGGCTAGAGTAGTGTTAGGATGGGTGACCATAGGGGAAGCTTGATCATGAGTGCAATTTGATCTAATATTAAACATACTTAGGGTTAAAAGTATCCCATATGAGACTAAGAAGTAAAAAACATTCAAACAAGTTTGAAAGAAACAATTGAATTTTTTTTTCAATTTATTTTGACAAGGTATGATTTCTTTGCCGTGTAGGATTTATGGTCGACACACGGCAAAGACAGCCTTTCCCGTGTAGGATTTATGGGTGACACACGGTAAAGACAACCTTTGCCGTGTTGGATTTATGAACGACACACGACAAAGAATAGTTACCGTCATCTTTAAGGGGAATCGTCATCGCACTTTACTTTGTCGTGGCTACGCGTAAGCCACACGGCAAAGGCTTTGCCATGTCTTATTTAGAAAACACACGGTAAAGGACCTTTGCCGTGGCAAACGTTGCTGTGTGGCATTTGCCGTGTGTATACACACGGCAAAGCCTTTGTCGTTTTCAGAAGGCCTTTGCCGTGTTATATTGCCCACACCGCAAAGGGCCGCTCTGCCATAGTGCGGTAAATATGTAAGTAAATACAAAAGATTTTATTTCAAAGATTAGTATATGTGCTAGCGTTCCTTCTAGTAAAACAATTATATATGATGTCCTACGCAATGCAAATATAATCAAAGAAAAGAAAGAATTTATTCTGATATATGTATCGCTAGACTTCACTAATGAGTTGTAGAGGATGATTAGTTGATTACATGTATGTAAATAAACATATTTCCTCCTCGCAAAATGTCTTGTTCCCCAAATTTCATCACATGTATGTTGAAAAGAAATTGATGCGGAACTAACGAGCTCAAAACTAGCTAGTACTTGTGGTGAATCCCTAATTATCTTACATATATCTCTATCTTAATTATTTTTAAACATGTATCTGCACTCGCATTCAAGCAATGTCCCATTATTTCACATGTTCTGGTATGTGCTTTATAAATAGCTTCGACATAAAATCCTTAATTATCTTGCAAATACCTCTGTCTTAACCATTTTTACACATATGCATGTAGTCGTATTCAAGCAATGCCATTTAATTTCACCTATCTTGGCACGTGCTTTATAAATAGCCTCAGAACAAAAGACAAAACGGTCTTTCCCACACAAATGGTTGTGAGTAGTGAAACCCATGACATCTCCTGAAACCATGTGAAAAGCTCGATATGAATTGTGTCCTGTGAACAGATATATACTATTGAGTTTATGTTCTCATAATCATTGTAAAATCAAGTCCACCACATAGGCACAAATAACACACTCTGCCTTAATATAAGATTTAACAGTGCATCCCAATAAAGAATAACTATAATTGTTCAAGTTATATCTTTCAACTTGGATGCCATGAGGAGGACCATGGAAAGTAATTGGTATAGGTAGGGCGATTTTGTACATCCTCCTGACATAAAGCACCCATGATTTTGGAACAAAACATGACACAGTCTCTCTAGACATGCATGCATATGCATACAAAAAGGTCCCTTTAAATTGTGTTAAAAAGGCCCCTTTAAATCTATTTTATCTTCATGAAATAGTTAACTTCTAGGTGTATTTCTAAAAAAGGTACAATTTGCTAAGAGCACAAAACAAACTAGAATCATTATATTGTAAAATTATATTTTAGTATGCGAGAATGTTTTATAGCATATACCATCTACTGAATCACAATCTGTCTTCATTGTTTGTCCATGTTGGTTTGGGGTTCAAATCTATAGGTCCCACATCGGTAACTTTGGACATAAATAAAACATATAAGTCATTAAACTCTTTTGTTACAAGAGATGTAATATAAAATTCCATCATTATTTACAAGTGTCCATGTGGCAACTTTATAACTCATGGCATGACAAGTCTGAAGACAAGAAAGAATAGCATTGTGTTTTCTTATAACAGTGCATGGCATACCTATAGTGTTCTTATCTTTTTGTCACTAACACCAAATTTGGCTTGTCGACTACGTGCTCGTATGTTCCATAAACTCAAATGAATCTAAGCAACTTAAACTATAAGACTTACTGGAAATTAAATCATTTTACCACAAAAAGAACTACAACATGACTAAAACAAAAATTTGCCAACATTAATATGACATACCGAGGAAATATTGTAGTAACTAATAACTAATTATAAATATACTTATGATTTATTATGCTAATGCTGAACATAAAGTAAAGAAAAATAGAGTAGCACTCATAATAATTCGTGCTTTAATCGACTTTTCTACAGTAGATGTGTTATTTGCGGAAGAACTTAATTTCCCATGCCAGTGTTTGTTAGGAGTATGTTCCCTAGACGCAACACTATTTCCAAGTTGTATTCATAAGATAACCATGTATGAACTACTGCAATTGTCGTTGGTTATTTATTCGTTTGTGGAACCACAGAGTCCTACTGTTAAAAGTCTTTATGCCCCTCGTTATGGATTTACCAAAGAGTACATGCTAGTTGTACTTGATTCCAAGGTGTACCGAGAGTGTTTGTGAATGTGAGCAAAACAACAATAAATAGAGAGAGTCACATTATAAGTAATATGAAAATGTAATAGTGATAAAAGCATTCTCGAAGAGTGTTGAATATTACACTATCATATGAGTAGAACATGGTTAGGATATATCTAATGTCCTTATTTATATGTATGCATGGGAGGATCTCCAAAAAAATATGACCACAACTAGCAATCAATGGCCAGCCGCTTGATCCACCATCAATTAAGGGTTAACCCCATGGTCATGGTCTAAAGATTTGTGACTCTCCTTTATCCCCCAATTTAATACATGAATGATGAGCCAACATTATATATCACTTAACGCCTTCAAAAACCATCCACATACCAAAGGTAATTTCCTCTCTAGTCCCAAAGCGCAAATACTATGCAGTTGATGTTCGAATAATAGCAAGAGAGTTAATTGAACACATACATATATAAGACAGAGGCACATAATGATACTTATTTCAGTTTATGATATTGCTAGGATTCTTCATATCCCCAAGAAAAAATGGAATTACTCACATATGGAGGCGATTAACAATATCACAATAATATAAGTGGAGTGCACATGAATGGATTAATACTCGTGCAAATGCACAACAGACTTTTGGATTTACAACAAGATTCATGTAATGTAGATGTAGTAGATGAAGATAGTTCTAGAACCCTCGCTTGATAAGGCTGAGTTCATGTGTATAGTGCTAATCCATGGATCTGTTCACTAGCACACATAGTACAAAATAATACCAAAAATAACAGTGCATCATAATCTAACGAATATGATCCAGAATTTACATTATTTATTCAAGTACACAGCGGAAAACATATACAAGGTAGTTCTCCATCCTTCAAATGTGTCACAGGCGAACAATTATTGAGTGGAGTCTCGCGACCTATGAATGATCTCTTAGAACAAAATATACCTGCAACATGAAACGTTGCAGCCACGGATGGTCAATACATTTGAATTATATTGGCAAGATGTCACTAGTTTGGTGGACACTAAAATAACATAACACCTATGATGTGTCCAAAATTGAGGCGTATTTAAGTATATAAATTATTCATATTGTCACTCATTACATGCTACATCTATGTACAATTATGCCTATTATGTATGCTTACTTGTTCTCATTCATTTCCACATGGACTTTGCACATTCATAGTTTTATTATGATTTTATTACCTTTTTCTTGTCTTTCATTGGTGTGTAGATTCTATGAATAATCATGGATAAAAGGAGCCAAGAGGATTCAATGTGGAGGAGTTGTAGGCACCAGACTTAGCCATTTGAGAGGAGGAAAAGTGGAATTTTCATCAACTCCAAATGAATATCCAAGGCCATGGTGTTGTAGCCCTCTTCCATATGAATCCAACGAGTCAAAGAATACCTCAATCGTAGTCTGTATGAAGAAATGGCGACCAAAACACTACATAGTTCAGAAGATTTAACAACCACTGGTACGGACGGAGCCCGCCCATACCATACAGCCATACCACCCTCTGACGGCTTCGTTTCGTCAAACGGAACAACATTTGTGAAGGCCCAATGGGCATATTCGGCCCCCAGCTCCGTCAGTTTGCAAAACCGACCTCCAGATGCCTATTTAAAGAGGGGAAAACCCTAGAACAAGGGAGAGAGTCCACACATGCCAAAGGGGCGGAGCCCTGGTGGCCACAAGATCTACACAACCATACACTCAAGGGAGAGAGGATACTTGCATCTTGAAGGGCTATGCATAGATCTTCATCAACATCATCCTCACATTAATCCCCGTTTGTTCACTTCGTTGTAGTCCAATCTCTATTGTGGATTTGCACTTGTATTCAATTGTACCTTCATATTTCATCCATACAATTGCCATGATGTTGATCCCCTTCACGTATGAATAGGTGCCTTGTTCTTGGGGAGATATGGTTAAACCCTAGCACTATTATGAATTGAAATAAAGATGATCGATTATTGTGTCTGTATGACTAGTCGGTCTATGATAGATTTATGATTTGTGTTTGATCTCTCTCTTTAGATGGTATGTGTAGCTAGACACATATAATTTTCCCTTGGGACTAAAGGGAGGGAGAAATCCTTTGGACATTGACGAGGGTTAACCTTGGCAATGCCCATGGTGATGGACTTGGGGTATCGCGAAAAAGAGAATGCTAGGGATTTCGTCGGATGTCAGGGAAACAATGGAATCAAAGCCGCCTGAATATTGAGTGATTGCCCTATTACAAGTTGTCTCCTAGATTTCGGTACCCTCGCTTGGTCTTCTCCCGTCCTATATATAATAGGTCGGTTATCAAAGTTGTATGCGGATAGGTTTCATACATGTGTGATTACAATACCAATATAATGTCGGTTCATAGTTTCTTTCCTAATACAATTAAGGCCTTTGTCGGTTGCTTTCTTGGGCCATCATCTAGAATCTTCATGGGCCATAAGCCTTTACCTAATATAGGGTAGCAAACCATAGGCATCCGAGTAATCATACCTATGTCAGACATGTTTTGGGATCATACCCGGAATGGCCTCGTGACAGATTGGCGCCGGCTCATAACCTACACGGTCAAAGGAGGATAAAGAGGGACTCCCTAAGCTAATCACGATATCCATGGGGAAACCCTGAATTGCGATGGTTTGTATGGGTGATTTCTCTCAAACATCACATTGGTTATTTAGAGGTGACCTCACGCTTGTCTCAACAAAGTGGCTTCCTACGAGCCTTGTAGTGAACATCTTATTATGGAGCTCTCTCCATACATATCATGATACAAGAAGTATATTTTCTTAATTATGATTAATAATATCATGCTACTGCTGAATCCTACACTCCTTGAGAACCCCTCAACCATATTACACAACACTTCATAGACACTCGCTTGATTTAGTTTACTTTTGTTAATTACTTTGTTCTTGTTTACTTTAGCACTTATTCAAACACACTCTTTATACACCCTTTACTTGGAATTAAATATAACTTACAAGTACTCTCTAGTGAATAGTAACGAGGGTCATCAAGACCTTATCCAAATAGCTGTCTGTGGGTTCAATAGTTTTACTTCAAAACTAGCTACAATTGATCTGTGAACTTGCAGCCATCAAGCTATTTTCTAGCATCGTTGTTGGGGAGCTAAGCACTTTTGGTCTCTGTTCTTAGTTGCTAATTTATTATTGTTGTACCAAAGGTTGTTTACAAGTTTCAAGTTATTTATGTTTATTACTTTTTACTGCTTTTACCTTTTTGAAAAGAACAAAAAATAATAATAAAACCAAAAACCAATAAAAAATTATAAAACAAAAACTATAAAAACATTTGCTACTAATCATGTCTTTTGAGATTGCTATTTTTGAATTGATGAAGCTCGCAATAGAGGAGAAGAAAGTTGGAACTTTTCGATATCATATTACAAGGGAAAGGGTATTAGAAGAATTGGTGAGTTGGTTGAAAGGCTATTCATCCACATTATGTACCTCGTACGATTTTACTTGTGAATGTTGCGGTTCCAAAGATCATTTTAATTATAAATGTAGTATAATACCTTTGATATTAAATTAGAACTTTATAATGGGAATTGCAAATTCTCTGCTAATATGGAGGTTTATGAGGGAGTACTTTTTACCGGTTGTTGTGAGATGCTAGCTCACATGAGTGATATAAAAATGGAAGACGAAGTACTTGATAAGATATATGGAATAGTATACCTTATATACTCTTATTGTATTGATAAATTTTGTGATGATGCATTAGTGATTTCTCATAAGCGGATAGCCGCATAAGAGACTAACCTTTTGCAGGACTCGCAGAAGAAAGAAGACGAGGATATACACCGCATGGAAGATACTACTGCCACTGGTATGGATTTTTTTAACTTGTATGATCTACTGGTATGGTTCCATTGTATTTCATTTTCTTTTACCTACCTTTGAAACTCCCTAGCCTATAATTCTCTGTAGTGTTTCATGTTCCTTTTATTTTCTTTTCATGGTTGGCTAAATGAACTCCGTGTGTACACCGAATCGTTTGCTTTTACTTCGTTTGTTATTTTTGCAGGAACTTGAACCTTATGTGATAATGTGCATGGTTTTTGCCAACCGTGCAAATACTTGCATAAGCCACTTGGTTGTTTCAACTCAATGCTTCAAGTTGAAACAAAGGTCCTTGTCCATCAAAAGTGAGATTATTCATACCTCAAAGGTAAAGTGTGTCAACCTTGTTTTATTCAAGCTTGGGGAGATAACCACTTCTCACACTCTCTTTTGATAACTGTATTTTCTCTTTTGTTTTGGTAATCTATTCAAGTTTGGTTCTTACTAAAGTTCTAGCTTGGGGTAGTTCTTTATGCATTTGTAGAGTCTTGTGCAATGTTCATGTTCGATGAAACTTTTTGTGCAATCATGCATCCCACTGTTTTTGAATGCTTGCTTAGGCTAGATTCGTCGGCTAACCTTTTCCTTTCGTCGAGTTGCCTCGGCATCCTTAGGAGATCCCTTTTCTTGTGATGAAGAAAATATTGGTAGGCTGGTAGATCTTCGCGTGTGGCCTCGGCTGTCATTGGGACCGCACCCGAAATTGCTTCCCCTTGCTTTTTGCCATGCTTTGTCTGGTAGTCGGAGAGTTTGCCACTGACCTCTGCATGGTTATCCTCCTCATGGTATTATCCGTTTTTTGTCAGGTCTCCTTTTTTCCGTGATTTCCTTCGTTTCCGTGATCTCCTGCATTGTCATTTGACCAAATATCATCGGGGTCAAAGATAGGGTTACCGTTAGAGTCATGCTGAGTTGAGGCGTCCCCAATGATCTCACACACTTGGTGCTGAGTTATGTATGAACTAGTGACGTCATCGTCGAATCCGAGGGAGACACTGTCTAGGGGATCATTGAAATAGTTTCTATACTAGGTAGATTTCATCCATCCTGATTCCAAAGTCGATACTTTCGTTGCTTGTTAGGTCCGCAGCATAGAAAACAAAAAATTTCCTACGGTGTGAACTACACGCCAAGATCTATCTACTAGGTACAAAGCAACGGGTGGACAAACATCCAACGAGAACTTACCCTCGTAGACAACGAGCTTTGTTAACGAGTAGGAACTCGTGGTTGATGTAGTCGTACACTTGCCGATCTCAAGATCGTGAGGAAGTCCAGCAGGTCCGGCTCCAGCACGTCCATCAGATCCAGCTCCAGCAGCACCAAGTCCAGCACCGCAAAGCAGCGGTGCATCCGTGATCGCACACACGTCCGGTACCCCGACAACCTCCGTCCCTCGCTCCAGCAAAGTAGCAGAAGCAACAACTCCTTTCCAGATAAAGCCACCAGGAACATGTATCTCGCTAATCCGAGACCATGGGGAAATAATACTAGAGGGGGAGAGAGATCCTTCACAAGGAGGTGTGTGTGAGAAGTGAGGAGGGGGTGGCCTTTTATAGGAGGAGGGGGGTGCCCCTCCTTCATGGCCGGCGCATGGAGGGGGTGACCCTTCACCTCCTCCATTCATGCGGTGGTAACCCCTCCACATTAAAATTCCCCTTCACATTCTCTTTTAAAGTCTCCAATTTAAATGCATTAAATTTCTCCAAATTTAATGCTCACTCATTTAATAAAACTCTTTTATTATTTTTATTCAGAATTTTCTTAATTACTTTAATTAACAAACATTCACATAAACCCCCCCTGCAACATTTCAATATTACATGCAGAACCAATTTCAGCATTTTCACCCGAAACAGTTTTGGTGTCTATTGAAATAATTCCAGCGCTTTCTTAAATCTTTATCTGAAACATATTTGCTCCAAATGGTGTCGGTATCCCTTAAGTGTGTCACCCTACGGTTCACGAATAATGCAGACGTGATCGAGACCCCTCTCCGATCAATAATCAGCAGCGGGACCTGGAGATCCATACTGACTCCTACACATTCAACGATGACTTCTGTGATCGTGAGAACCTTTAACGCTAGTAACTAAATCCCTTTGTCCCGCGATATATTACATGTCCGAGATTCATCGGTATCTCCATACCTAGTTTGATCTCATTACCGACATGCACTCTTTTCTTGTTCCCGTGATATAACATTCTAGTGATCACATCACTTGCTTGCAAGCTATTTCAATGTGATGTCACCGAGAGGGCCCAGAGAATATCTATTCGTCATCTGGATTGACAAATTCCACTCTTGATCCATGAGCCTCAACATAACACCTTCGTAGTACTAAACCCATCTTTATAGTCACCCTGTTACGGTGTGACGTTTGATGTTATCAAGATACTCTTCCGGTGTTAGCAATTAACATGATCTCATGGTCTAAGGATAAAGATTACTTCATATGATGTTATAGCAATATAAACATAATGACTTGATCGTAATGCTATACTTCGGATGAATGTTCATCACATCATTCCACCAATGGTGTGACCTTGTTATTAACAACATCCAATGTCCATGATTAGGAAACCTTGATCATCTTGTTAATCACCAAGCTAGTCTATAAGAGAGGCATGACTAGGAACCCTTTTTGTTTATTAAATACACATGTATTGATGTTTCCGAATCAATACAATTCTAGCATGTAAAATAAACATTTATAATAAACATGGAATAAGATAATAACCACTTTATTAGTGCCTCTCGGGCATATTCCCTTCAGTCTCCCACTTGCACTAGAGTCAATAATCTTGTTTGAAAAACTTTGCGCATTGAACACCTATGGCTTTCTGGTGTTGCATATACGCTATTGCTAGTCGTTAACATAATCTCTGGATCTGACAGTTTCAGGTCCGTGTGTATTTGCATGTCTCTGCGTCTCTACGCATCACTCATTCTCAAATGAGATGGCATTGTATAGATTTGGTCCTTTGGTGAGACCTTTAGTTCGTTCCTCTCAAAATATGTTGATATTATTGTCACACAATATATCTTCATAGTATTAGCCCACTTTGAACCACACCTAGTTTGATAACAAACTACTTAACACAAATGCCCTCCTTTGCTGCTACTATAGCAGTTATATACTTAGCCTTTTGTTGTAGTATCCGTCACAATATCTCAACTTTGGAACTCATCCAAATCCATCATGGAACATCCTTTCCATTATATTGTGCCACCCATAGTCTAAATTGAGATAAATTTAATTTGTATCTTGTGACAAAACTAGTATCAATGTAACACTTTACAATGAACTACCTTTAAATATTTGTCACTTATACATGATATATTCTTAGTTCTTCCAAAGCTCATAAGAATATCTTTACTATTGTCCAATGATCATCTTATGAATCATTCTGGTATATGCTCATAACATTTAGAGCATAGGGCATTCTGGATATATACATATCATGGTATAATCGATCAGAATCTTCATGTGATTTTACTCACCAAGTGTTGAAACACTTGAATCTGAATACAATTCTTTCCATGCAGCAAGAACCTTTCTTGTTGTTTCCATATTGAACCCTTTCAATATCTCATATTGAACCCTTTCAATATCTTATATATGTATGTATGGCACAACCATATTAGCGCCTTAATCTATCCATATAGATATTGATGCCTAATATTCTGGGTTTGCCCAAGTCTTTCATCGAAATCTTATTTTAGTGAAATCCTTAACTTGTGTCAATTCAAGATACATCATTTCCAATCAACAATATGTCCTCTACATAATGTATTAGAAATATGTCTCAGCGCTCCCACTTAATTTCTTGCAAATGCAAGCATCTTCATCATCTCCGATGAATTTAAACTCTTTTAACAGTTTCATCATGGTGAAGATTCCAACTCCTCTATGCTTACTTCAACTATTGAAGTTTACATGCACTTTTAGCACCCTTTGAATTAACAAAACCCTTCGGACCATGTCATGTACGTGTCCTAGGTTACCGTTCTATTAGAAGAACCTTGTTTTGTTTATTTACCATATACCAAATTATATGTAGTGGTTGCTACATTAATCCGTCAAGACTATATATCGCTATGAAAGATCATATCTTGTCATAGTCAACTCCTTGAACATTGCCGTAAACTTCTTTCCGACATGTCGACTATTTCATAGATGTCAAACATCCATGTCTATTTCTTTATAGATCCAAATACGACCGATAGGCTTCACGCCTTTCCGGAGGGTCTTCCAAGTTCAGAAACTTGATTTCTCGTGTATGGATACTATCACGGATTCTATGACTTCTAGTCATTTTATGGAGTCAGGGCCCATCAGCGCTTCTTTGCATGTAGTCGGTTCATCATTGTCAAAACAATAACGACTTGCTTATCAAATCTTACTATTTGATTCTTACCGACCCACACGGTTCTATAGGAACTTTAATCTCCGAGATCACACATTTTGTAATCATGAGAGCCATGAGCATTGTGGCCGCCACCGGGACACTTTCCGGCGCTGCGCTACTTCGCACATATAGCTAAGGTTCAACAACCTTATCAAAGTTCTATTGTCCTCCCACTTAACTTTTCACGAACAATTCCTTCTCAAGAAATTTGACATTCCAAGTAACAAACTCTTTTGTCCTCGGTGTTATGGAGAAATTCCCAACAAATTCTTTGGGATAACCTACGAAGACATGCTTATCCGACTTTGGTTGTAAACATTTTACTTATGCATAGCATACCAAAATTTAAGAAAAGACAACTCGGGTTTTATCCCAAACCATAACTCATATGGTGTCATTTCAATGGATCACGATGGTGCTCTTTTCAGTGTAAAAGCGGTAGTCTCTAAAGCTTCAATCCTTAAAACATAATGGCAGTTTTATAAATGACACCCTTGATCTTACTATGTCAAACATGGTTTGATTTTATCTCTCGAATATGCCATACTCCTATGGTTTATCGGGAAACACAAATCATGGAACAATTCCTCAAGTCTTAGGTGTTTTTGCTAAACATGTAACTCAAATATCTTCCTTTATGATCGAATCATAAACTCTTTATTTTCTTGTTACAATGATTTTTCACTTCATCTTGAGAGTCTTTGAACAACTTCCAAATGTTTCATACTTCTACCTTATTAAGTAAATATACAGATATATTCACTCAAATTCTTGAAGAAAGCATATGAAGCAAAAAGATCCATCGCATATGGCTACACATAATGGACTTATGCACATCAGCATGCACAATTTCCAATAAGCTAGTCATCCGTTCCTCTTTGGCCTATGAACGGAGTTTCAATTATCTCAAGGAAAGTCTCACATGCGTCAATTGATCAAAATCAAGGACTCCAAAATTCCATCAACATGGAGTTTCTTCATATTTTGTTTCAAATATAATTCAAACAGCGATGTCACTTCATAAGTGATCTTTCAATCATTTGTCTTGCGACATTTTAGCAATAGTGTTTATGGATGTGATTTCTCCAACTAGACTTGTACAAGTTCATCCATCCTTTATGGAATACGGTAATTATTTGAACAGCCATTGTTCTCATGATACCGGAACAAAATAACAATTATTTAAACAAATCTTGAAGGCTTGGTTTGATGACAACGAAAAACACAATAACACTTTATTTGTTTTCGATGAACATCATCACTCATTCTCTTGCTGGTTTACTTAGGCCATTGTAGTTCATGAATTGCGTTGTCCTGTATGACACTTCATACCAACCAATTCGGTATCCAATACCTCATAACCACATTGTTTAACAAGCAAGGAATATAGCCATAACATGTATATCTTCTATATACCCAAGTTGGACATCTCCAACCTTTTATTTTCTGCCAAATATTTTATAAATTCTCTTTCAGCAATTCCTTTTTCTTTTAAAAGAATCTATCAACATCAATAGTGGTGTCACTTACATGACACATAGTACAAAGCGTATATAGTCAAATACTAATACCTTTGGACTTGCACTTTGAAGTGGATCACCATCATCAAATGTTTGGCATTCTTTCAAAAATCCATTCTTTAGTAATCTATTAGTGTAGTAAACATTTTACTTGCATCTTCTATTCATCCTTATCATGACAACTTTCATGATCAAGCTACTATAGCTTATAAGGAAGAATCACGAGTATAATATCAGTTCCCAAAACCTTTTTGGTAGATTCGGATGCCTAACATCTCCATCCTTCACAAATTCTCATACAATATGAGCACATGTATTTTGCTAAATTATACTCTATCATAATGCAACCAAAAACATTATTTCAGATATCACAATATCTTTCACACATGATGGTTTCTGAAACAATTTCCAGTTCCAATATAATCTTGATATTAAAACAACTTTTTGAATATCAATAATCATGGAGGCAAACATGATACTTTAGATACTAACATTGGAATTCTTACTCTTGATTTAATACTACTTATTAAACTTCATGGAGTAAATAGAGTTTGCTGAAAGTTTACAATAGGACTTATAAACTTTAAATTGACATTCAAAACAATACGATACCAGTTCGTAAAGTAAATATCCAGAATTCTATAGTTCTATTATCTCAAATAAAAACTAAGCATAAGGTAGAAAACGAATGCCAATGACTACAACAGACTAGGCAAATTCACTTTGATTTAATTTATGACAAATTTGGTTCGACTAATCCAAATTAGAAATGAACTCCCACTCAAAAACGACATCCCCCGTGCCTTTTTGGTGATTACATGAACCAAATCCACTACACCAAGTCCGATCATCACGTTAGTTGATGTAGCTTCAAAGGAGAGCATCTATATGGGCATCATATCAACTATATGATTCATGCTTAACCTTTCGGTCTGTGTTCCGAGGCCATGTCTGTACATGCTAGGCTCGCCAAGTAAGAACCTTAGTACTCGCATGTGTAAAACTGTCTTACACCCGTTTGTATGAAAGCGTAGAGTCGAGTACACCCGATCATCACGTGATGTCTCGAAACACGATCTAGAAAACGGTGCATACTTAAGGAAGAACACATTTTTATCTTGATATCTAAATGAGGGATCATATTATAATGCTACAGAAAGCGCCAAACTAGCAGTATAAGATGCTAACATCTAATGTGTAAAGTGAGATGATATGGTCCATGCATTTGATCTCTATCATTTGCATCGTGGTATGATCTCTGTCATTCCTTTGTGTGTAAGGCCAAGGTCTATGGAACTTACACGTTGAGTGTGTTGTAAGAGTATCTATCATACATCTACTTACAACAATACCATATCAATACACTAGCCAAGCAACGATCTAAAGTAGACGCCTCTAATTTATCAATTGCAAGTTTTACGTGGCTTAGGGCTTTTGGAGATAGAACCGTTCTTACCTACGAACATGAACCACAACGAGGATAACTAAGTTATTAGCAACTCGTTGTAAATCAAATATTGACTATAGTAGGAGAGAGAGACACCCGCCAGCCACTTATGCAAAACAAGTTGCATGTCAGTCATGGAACTGGTCTCATGTACGATGACATGTAAGGTTGGTCCGGGCCGCTTCATCCCACTATGCCACCAATATCCAAAATACATAGAAGATGCAATAACATGATCATCATCGCCCACATATCAACATATGTGTACTACCCGTGCTAAGCACCTACGCATAGATCAGGCTCTGATACCACTGTTGGGTCTGCAGCATAGAAAACAAAAAAATTCCTACGGTGTGAACTACACGCCAAGATCTATCTACTAGGTACAAAGCAACGGGTGGACATACATCCAACGAGAACTTACCCTCATAGACAACGAGCTTTGTTAACGAGTAGGAACTCGTGGTTGATGTAGTCGTACACTTGCCGATCTCAAGATCGTGAGGAAGTCCAGCAGGTCCGGCTCCAGCACGTCCATCAGGTCCAGCTCTAGCAGCACCAAGTCCAGCACCGCAAAGCAGCGGTGCATCCGTGATCGCACACACGTCCGGTACCCCGACAACCTCCGTCCCTCGCTCCAGCAAAGCAGCGGAAGCAGCAACTCCTTTCCAGATAAAGCCACCAGGAACATGTATCTCGCTAATCCGAGACCATGGGGAAATAATACTAGAGGGGGAGAGAGATCCTTCACAAGGAGGTGTGTGTGAGAAGTGAGGAGGGGGTGGCCTTTTATAGGACGAGGGGGGTGCCCCTCCTTCATGGCCGACGCATGGAGGGGGTGACCCTTCACCTCCTCCATTCATGTGGTGGTAACCCCTCCACATTAAAATGCCCCTTCACATTCTCTTTTAAAGTCTCCACTTTAAATGCATTAAATTTCTCCAAATTTAATGCTCTCTCATTTAATAAAACTCTTTTATTATTTTTATTCAGAATTTTATTAATTACTTTAATTAACAAGCATTCACATAAAACCCTCTACAACATTTCAATATTACATGCAGAACCAATTTCAGCATTTTCACCCGAAACAGTTTCGGTGTCTATTGAAATAATTCCAGCGCTTTCTTAAATCTTGATCTGAAACATATTTGCTCAATGCAGACATGATCGAGACCCCTCTCCGATCAATAATCAGCAGCGGGACCTGGAGATCCATACCGACTCCTACACATTCAACGATGACTTCTGTGATCGTGAGAACCTTTAACGCTAGTAACTAAATCCCTTTGTCCCACGATATATTACATGTCCGAGATTCATCGGTATCTCCATACCTAGTTTGATCTCATTACCGACATGCACTCTTTTCTCGTTCCCGTGATATAACATTCTAGTGATCACATCACTTGCTTGCAAGCTATTTCAATGTGATATCACCGAGAGGGCCCAGAGAATATCTATTCGTCATCTGGATTGACAAATTCCACTCTTGATCCATGAGCCTCAACATAACACCTTCGTAGTACTGAACCCATCTTTATAGTCACCCTGTTACGGTGTGACGTTTGATGTTATCAAGATACTCTTCCGGTGTTAGCAATAAACATGATCTCATGGTCTAAGGATAAAGATTACTTCATATGATGTTATAGCAATATAAACATAATGACTTGATCGTAATGCTATACTTCGGATGAATGTTCATCACATCATTCCACCAATGGTGTGACCTTGTTATTAACAACATCCAATGTCCATGATCAGGAAACCTTGATCATCTTGTTAATCAACAAGCTAGTCTATAAGAGAGGCATGACTAGGAACCCTTTTTGTTTATTAAACACACATGTATTGATGTTTCCGAATCAATACAATTCTAGCATGTAAAATAAACATTTATAATAAACATGGAATAAGATAATAACCACTTTATTAGTGCCTCTCGGGCATATTCCCTTCATTGCTTTGTTTGGGTTCCATGTTTACCGGGCTTGATCCACGTGGTGGAGTTAGTTGAGAGTCTGACCCAAGGGAGAAATCATCGTAAAGACCATCAAGATCCCCTAGATCAGCTGTGTTTTAGTGTTTTCTTCATCTTTCTCTGTCTGGAGTGTAGCTTCTACGGATGATCTGACATATGATGCAGGTCTCGCCGTAGGCTCAGATCTTTGGGCCGATGGTCCCGATGATATCAAAGCCAAGAGGTGCTGTTCTTCAGGTTCCTCCACCCGAAAGTGAAAACTTCCAATGCTAAGATCGGATCCACCATTGAAATGACTGAAACAGGGGTGGGCGAGCGTGGTTCTGCTTCTGCCGGATTGTTGCTTGACAAAAAGGGGTCCGCCGAATACATGTCTCTAGCGTTCAGGTTTCCCATGGACGGCGCCAATTGACGAGGGGAACCTCGACAATGCCCATGGTTATGGACTTAGGATTTCCTGGAGAAGAGAACGATGGGGATTTCATCGGATGTTAGACAAACAAGGGTATCAAAGTCGTCTGGTTATTGATGGAAGATGCGATTATAGATTGCTTGGGGTTTTTTGGTACCTCTCCGTAGGCTCCTCCTAGCCTATATATAATAGGCTAGGTCTCCGGGCTGTATACATATAGGTTACATATTCATGATTACAATACCAACACAATGTCTGTTCATTTCTCCATATTTAACTAAACTAAGACTTCCGCCGGATGCTTCCTGGGCCTTCATATTGGATCTTCATGGGTCGTGAGCCTTTATATAGCTAGGGTAACCAAACATAAGCACCCGATTAATCATACCCATGTCAGTTAGGGGCGCCCTTAGAGAGAGGGGACGACATACTAGATGGGTGGCATGTGCGGTAGTGGGGGTGTTTAGAGAGGAGTGGAGGTGCTTGTTTCCTTTAAGGAAACTCAACGCAAACAGACAACCATATATATCCATTTCCGATGTTCAAACACAATAGAAACATTTAACTAGAATCACTCTTTGTCTTTTGTATCATCAATACTAGATTATACTAAACATAGTACACACCCATAATTAATGTTTAGTGATTAGGAGAGACAATTGATGACATGGTTGAGTTGCACGATGATAAAAAGGAATATACTAGACACATAACCATATTTATTGCGGTGTTCCAAACAAAATTCAAAGTATGACAATCATTGATAAGACAGGGTTGAAACATATATCAACCATCTAAAAATGAAAAGCAAATAAACACAATCCATTTTGGAGTCTACTAGTGTGACGCCACCCAGTGGCCAGGAAATAGAAGTCTTGTGCAACCACTAGCTGCCAGTTGCATCCAGTACCCATCGGCTCCCGCTGATCCACTGGGATTAAGTAGGAACATAGTTGTATCCAATGCGCCCCCAATCAAATAACCTGCAAAAAATTAGTACCTGTTTGTTTATTAAATACAATATTATTTCTCGACGTCCATATGGACCAACATAAAGTAGACACTCCAATGTGTAGTCTAGATTTATTTTTTTGTCAACCCCATTTAGCCAATTTCCAAACATAAAGAAGGGAGATAGTTTCTTATAACAATGGTGCATGAATAAACCAACAAAGTCTTAAACGCGAACACACGGATGCAATCATTGAACCAAGATAGTCCTTTTCCAATAGACAAGGGACAAGCTTCGCCCACTTCATATTTCATTCCCACCATACAATATCTTGAAGGGTGCCGCGGCGGGTTTAGGTGCGATAGACTTAACGTCCTAGAAGGAAGTACACTTGTTTGTCATAGCGCCGCCTCCCTCCTCCTCTACCTTCACCCTAACTACAAAACAAGATGATAATATTGCTAATCTCAAAGCAAAGTGATAGATAATGAACACAAAAAATACATGCAAACTTACTTCTTAGGTCAACATTGTCTTGCTCAGGAGTTTCCTCATACATGTCCATCAAAAAATGGTAACTAGATAGATCAAAGTCATCAAACGACATGTACACCATTAGATAATCTCATCCATCATAGGTGGTGCATGATGACTATATGGCATGGGAGCCTGCGGACAAGAGCCGAAGCGGAGTAGACACTGAAAACAACACATTCTAGGCTAAATATATCATGCGCTGATAACCAAAGGATACGTCGATGTTATCCACTAGAAAGCATGTCCTCCTTCTGAAAATCATATTCATTATATTAATGCTCCAAGTGTACTTCTTATACAAGATTATTTATCCATCGGGTGGGAACTCCACGTCCTAATAAGGAGCCTTGAGCACAAACCCAACATGCTACACACCATAGTCCACGAAAATAATGAAATCTACTTGAGATGAACCCATGTGCATATCGTGGCAATATTGTACATGAAGTTTTTTTGTGCGGAGATCTTGTGGGCACCCTTACTCGGTTGTGTGAGGCAGACATATCTTCCCCTTCCTCTTATAGGAGGAAAATTGTTTGAAATATTCCCTATAGGCAATAATAGAGTTGTTATTATTCATATTTTCTTGTTCATTATTAATGTTTATTGTCCATCCTATAACTGTATGTATTGGCAACTGAATACACGTGTGGATAATTAAACAACACAGAATCCCTGATAAGCCTCTTCTACTAATTCGTTAGTCAAGGATGGTTAAGGTTTCCTGACCATGGACATGACTTCCACATGATAATTGAATTACATCATTCGTGTGATGGGCATACGTAAATAATAAGCATAGCTTTTGATCGCATTGTTTAGTTTGATTACTATCGCTTTCTGAATATGTCAAGTATAGTTTCCTTAGACCATGAGATCATGTTACTCCCTGAAATCAGAGGAATACTTTTTGGACATCAAACGCCACTTCATAACTGAGTGATTATAAAGGTGGCTTTGAAGCATCACTGTTGGTATCTATTGGGTTGCGTGGATCAAGATTAGGATTTATTCCTCCGTGTGATAGAGCGTGAGATATCTATAGGACCTCTCGGTCTTGTAGCAACCAAGAGCTCAAGTTACTAATGTGATTGGTCACCGGAATCCTATACCACGGCACAAGTAAAGAGAACTCGCCGATAACGAGATTGAACTAGGTATGACGATACCGATGATCAAATCTTGGGCAAGTAATATTATCGTGAGACAAAAGGAATCATATACCGGACTGATTGAATCTTTGACATTGTGGTTCAATCAAAAAGAAGTTCGTTGAATGTGTAGGAACCACTATGGGCATCTCGGTACATCTAATGTTTATTGATCGGAGAGTTGTCTCAATCATGTATGCATTTTTGTAACCCGCAGAGTCACACTCTTAACGCTTCGGTGTCGCTAGGTCTCGTTGAGATTATGTATGGTGTAATCAATTGATGGTTTGGAGTTTCAGATGAGATCCTTGATATCGCAAGGAGCTTCAAAATGGTCCGAAGGTAGAGAAATGTATATGGAAAATCTGATTTAGGGTTTTGGGAAACTTTCAGAATAATTCCATGAGACAAAATGTTCAAGAAGGTTCCCGGAGGGTGCACATGTGGGTCCACCTGCGAGGTTGGGCCACATGGGCCGGAGTGGGGTCACCTTCGCCCACCATAGCCACCTAGGCCCATGCGTCCTCGGGTTTGGCCAAACCCTAGATGATGGGGGCGTGAGAAGGAGGAGATTTCGCTCCCCCCTTGGTCGCCACCGGCCCTAGTGCTTGGTGGAGGGGTTAAGACTCGACTCCCCATGCCTATATAAGGGGGTGTAGGGGTAGGGTAACCGCACCTCATCTTGGTGGCCACCTTATCCCCTCTCTCCTAGATACTTTCGCTCTCCTCCAGAATAGAGCAAGGCGAAGCCCTGCAAAATTCCTTCTCCACCATAGTTGCACTGCCAGAATCTCGTGGATATTTTCTCTCTCTCTCTCTTGCGGGATAAAGAAGGAGGAGATGCCACCAAGAGGAATGTGTGGATACCGCTAAGGTGTCGTCAGTTCGGTACTAGGATCGAAAAGGTCAAGATCTACATCGGTGTGCACCGACGCAAGCGAATGACTATATCACCCACGATCTATAGATCGTTAACCATTCGTGTTCTTTTCGGGTAAGTAGATTAGTTCTATCTACTTGTTACTTTCATATCCTGGAATATATCTTGTTGGGTTTCCTCTTGTTGTTCCATAGGAATTTCTTGTTTTCCATGCAACGAACCGATCAGAGCTACGTCTATGCGTAGATGTATAATTCGAGTAGAACACTATGATGTAGTGGGCGTTGATGATCATGGTATTACCCTCCCATCTGTACTAGTAGATGTTGCAGGATAGTTAGATGAAGCGGCCAGGACGACTTTACGCATAAGCTGATGCGAGACTGGTTCCATGCATGACATGCCCTACTTTGGCAAAATTAAGATGATCAACACCAACCATATTTCCACTTTTCGAAAAGAAAATAATAATCGCTCCTACCAATGTATTTAGTTTTATTTTCTTAACTTAGTTTTTTTAACTAGGCTAGCCCCTTCTCCATGATCTTTTTCAACAAAAATAATAAGTTTGTTAATACAAAGCAAAATAGTTCACGAGAAAGAAGAGAGAGACCAAAAATTACTATTCTGGTAGTTTGCTAATGCTTGAAGGTCATGAACCAACTCATACTTATAGTAGATCAATCGACGCACCATTTATTAATTCGTGTTTGGTACCAAGTCTCACCTGACATAGCTGTCCTCCAATGTGACATGGTGAGTGCTTACAGGTTGATAGCCTAAATCCGACGAGACATGATGAGCTAAGATGTAATTTTTGCTAATATGTTTAGACATGCTGAGCTAAGATTCTTTTCGTAATTGTATCTAAGTTAGACTCGGATGCGGTAAGAATACAACCACAATTATGATGGAAAATAATTGTGTGTGCTAGTAGTAACTTTTTAGCGCCAAAACTTCATCTGAATAAAGTCTGGACTATATCCAAACATGTAGAGCCTTGAGCATGAACATATAATTTATTTGGCAATAAGTAATAGAGCACATAAACAGTAGTACATCTTGCAGTACGTGAAGATAAATCATATTTAACAACACATAACTACATGCAAAGTACATATGTAATTGTTCACCATCCATAATCAACTCATATTAAATAGTCCACACCAATCTTGAAGATCTACTTAGCATTACATAAGAAATAGATTATTTCCTGTTGCACCAACTAACACCAACTCAAATAATGTCATGTTTTCTTTCCAGTATGCTCAAAAATAGGCTATAGGGTGATCATCTCTCATTTCCACGAAATTAAGGATTTTATACCTTATGTTCCATCACATAGTCTAAAACAATTGTCGTTCGTAAGACAAAGCTCACATGGTTCAACCAAGAGTGTCAACATGAAATTTTCTATTAATAGGAATCACAAAATTACGAAATGATCCAGACATGTTCAGTTATACGGGAGTGTGGCCCGTGCGGCCATCCATGGCCCCAAAATTATGGGGGCAAAAAAAGTTGGAGGCCCAAAAATTTAGAGTTTTCATTTTACACTAAGGGTTATAGATACATTTCAGATGATAACAAAAAATAGTAAAGGTATATTGGTGCTGAGTATCAAGTGTTATAGTTATAGTGCAGAAAGGTTGCAAGTTTGAATTTTGCATTCCTTACCTTTTTAGGTTATTTTCCTATTTTCATTGATGCCTCTTATTCTAATA
Source organism: Avena sativa (assembly GCA_916181665.1). Lineage (NCBI taxonomy): Eukaryota > Viridiplantae > Streptophyta > Magnoliopsida > Poales > Poaceae > Avena > Avena sativa. The sequence continues at coordinate 446,194,283 of OV702295.1, read as the reverse complement.
CTGATTATGCATTTTATTAGCAATTAATAAAACTTAGACAAGCTATCCATAAGTTGTTCTACATGTATAAAACATGTATCTACTCTTGAGACAAATTTCCGGTTCCATGTCTTAGACAAGTCTGAAAAACCTCACTAAGATATCTTGCCTTATAATATTAAAATTGAATAATTAACCATGTTGATTGAATTTATAAAGTGAGGTAAATTTCATATAGTGTTATTGTATTTCTCTCATAGAGATAGTTCTTATAATGGCCTTATCTATGTACATATACATGTCCGATAGGTTTACATGACATAAGTCTTTGTGATTCTGAAAGTACATTCCTAGTTTTATGAGCCACGCAGTGCAAATGTATCAAAACCATTAGATGTAGGTTTTTTCGGTTGGGCCGCCTATTTGGTCTCATTTCTAAAATACATCTTAGAAAAAAAGATGATTTTACAAAGAATATATACATTATTATAATTGCTCATTATTTTCTAGTGAGAAGGGAGCCAATTTTAGAGTTTCGTACAAGGCCTCGGATTTTGCCGTCTCGGCCTTGGTGTTATACTTAAATGTATCTTCTTCACTAAAAAGGACATCTTCCTCTTTCTAGCTGAACTAGAACATGAAAGAGAATTAGCACATGAACCACGAACACCAAACTTAGACCTGATTAAACCTTACATGAATCCTTCACTACTTGTTCCCTTGCTCTACATGTAAAAGAATCAATAGGCTTTCCTTTCCCCTCTGGGCTAATAGGTTTTCCCAAAGGCTTATCATACCCGATCCATTGCAAATTTCCACGTGGCTAGCTTATCCCAAAGCCAAATTCTACATGTGTGTAGTTATCAAGTGGTGGGTTGAGGAGTTCAACATCATTTGAATGATCCGACACATGTATCAACACAAAAAGAAGATTTCAGCTTTATGTAACAATCTTTAGGACATTTTAGCAATACATAACAAATCTCAATACATTTCAACCATATAAAATACATTCCAACACATGGACCAATATATAACAGATTTTAGCATTGCGGGTTAGCGTTGTCTATAGAGTAGGAGCTCCCTGAGAGGGAGGGCGACGACATACTAGATGGGTGGCATGTGCGGTAGTGGGGCATTTAGAGAGAAGTGGAGGTGCTTATATATTTGAAGGAACCTCAATGCAAATGGACAAGCATGTCTGTCCACTACTGATGTTAAAACAAAGTAGAAACATTCAAATGAAATCACCTTTTGGCCTTTTCTCTCATCAACAAAGGATTCTACTAAACATAGTACGCACCCCTAATTAATGTCTAGTTGTTAGGAAACACAATTTATGACATGGTGGTGTTGCACATCGATAAGGAAGGAATATACCAAACACATGATGTAGTCTAACTGGATAAGTGGTTATGCCACCGACTTAATCAATGTTTTCTCTTGACCAAACAGCTGGTAGGTCCACAACCATGAACCCACCGCCATCATAGAGTCATGGAATGCGCTGCCAAAAATAATAAAGTATTTTCTTAGAAGGGAGAAAGTTTCTTACATCGATGGTGCATGAATAAATGAACAAAGTCTTAGCCACGAACACACGAATGAAATAATTTGACCAAGATAGTGCTTTTCCAATAGATATGGGACAAAGCTTCACCCCTTCCTATTTTCCTGACACCATACAATATCTTGAAGAGTGTCGTGACGGATTTGGGTGCGAGAAGCTTAAATCCCCTGAAGCAAAAATGCTTGTTTGTCATAGCACTGCCTCCCTGCTCCTCCACCTTCACGTTATATAACCAGACAACATAGCTAATCTCAAAGCAATGTGATAGACAATGAAACACAAATAATACAGACACACTTACATCTTAGGTCACCGTAGGCATGATAGATGCATTGTTTCGTCTTGCTTTGGAGGGATTTCAAACATATCCATAACAAAATTGGTAATTAGATATTTGCAATTCATCAAATGACAGGTACGACGTTATATAGTGTCAGCATTTCCCACCCGATGTTTGAAATCACTTTGGATATGCTTGATCACATCAACATTTTGTAGAACGGGTTCCATTACCACTGTCACTTATGTATCTATTCACTATTCACAATGTCTCTTACTTCTTTTCTATACCCCACACTTGAATAAGGAGAGTTTTTGGCTTCACCTTACTCGCATATAAACCTCTTTACTCTTCATTTTTCTAAATCTCTCATTTTTTTACTTTTTCTCTGAATCTAACATCCATTCATAGGAATAATAACCACATCTTATTTTAATCCTACTTGAAGGGTGGATGCACCTATAAATTTTTCGGTCACTCCACATTGTACTTGCCCATGAGCTATGAGGAATAACAAAATGGAGAAGTTGGAATTTTTGACATACATGACAATTTTTACTACTGATGGTGGTTTAATGCCACATATAGATAGGCATGGTGGATAAAAATGAAAAATTACTTTGCCTCAAGGGAGTCAGATGCACAACAATGCTTACTACATGGAAGGCTACTAAGAGGGATAATTTTACCACTAAAGAGAGCTTGCTAGAATGCCAAAACACACTTAATTTCCTATACCATATGATCAATTAGCTACAAAGAATTACCATGTGTATTCGAATAAAGTCAAGTATATGTCATGACATTTGCAAGGCACTATCTCACCTAAAAAGAACAATTAGATGAAATAGAAGAAGTGGTCATATCTCAACCTCGAAGTTAATTATCTCTTTGTTGGGGATATACTTTCCGGGTATACCCACCGCTACTCACTGACTAGGATGGCCCACTTACGGGTTTGAGCTTTGCTCCATGGGTGGCCCAGTCGGGAAAGAAGATGGAGGCTCATACGGCTACGCGAAGGTCCACGAGACTTACTGACTTAGTCCTGTAGTTTGACTTGTAGTCCAAGTTGTACTCTATATCGACTTTGTGTCATAGCCGGATAGAATTTCCTATAAACCCTAGGTCGGATGACTATACAAGACGACATAGGGGCCAGCCTTTAGGGAACAATTAGATCATCATAGACAATTCGCACATGCGATAATGATCCTTGTAATCCTCTTTAAAACTTTCTGCTCTATCATTATAGTGGATTCCAGCAAGAAGTAGGCTCCGGCCACCGTAGTCGGATATGAACCTGGGTAAACTTGTATGCTTACCATCTCGGACAACCGTACGCCTGACACCCCACCTTTTCCCCCGCCTCGAGGATCCCCTCACGGGATACTTGTCTTCAATGTGACGACAGTTGGCGCCCACTGTGGGGCAAGTGACCTTCGGATCTGCGTTCCGGGCAGAATCTACGCGTACGGGAATTGATGAGACAATCATTGTTGGTCGCGTACTCTACACCGGCAACATCCCGCTCGTTCTCCTCGATGAGAACAGGATTCCGGCTAGGGAGGTCGTGACAAGATGACATACACAAAAGAAAAATCTGGATCCACTTTGTCCGTCGAGGCGGCGAAGTTTCAGATCTTAGAAAACCCTAATCCCTCCCAACCCGCTCATGAGGCAGAGATCGTCGAGAATGTCGAACCTGAGGACGACCTCCCTTTGGAGGTCGAGTATCAGACAAAACATAGTTATAGCGGCTCCGAATCCGGCTCTGCCGACACTGGAGCAGGAAAATCACTTCCGAGGCACATGCTAAGGTAGATCATGAGTTAACCTCGACAGCATCGTCGAAACAGTTCAAAGCTACTGTGACGCTGATTCTAAAGGCCGTTCTTGTTTTAGATCCCATCGATCTCACTTCATCGGCTATGTTGGCTCTTGATCCGGCTCTACCGATGCTAGAGCTGACAAGGATTCAGTGTTTGACACCATTGGAACAAACACCGACTCACCTGCCTCCCCTGCGGATCGGCAATGTCAGCAAAGCTCTGGGCGTACGAAGAAGAATATGGCGATAAAATCAACTCCAAAGCTTCGCGGGGAGGATAAGAAGCACCTCCTAAATCAACTCCGGCTGAATTTAGATATAATCCGAGGGACTGAATGAACCAATACCTGATGACTAATGGAATCTACTATATTCACTCAAAACAAGGCTTTGGACTAAAAATATCAACACCCTAATTGGGCTTTCTCAGTTCCACATTCTAGCAACAGACCACAACAAGGCCCAAACTTGTTATCTCAATTCTCCTTAGAAATGTTCTTTTCTCAATTTTTTTTTGAACGTATTTATCTCCAATTCATATGTTAAGTCCATGTATAAAACATGTACGTACCCGTTTTACCAATTTATAAAACACGCATAGCATAGCCCAGACGCCGTTGTCGCGCCATCACGGACCGAACACCTGGGCCCACGTGAGGCCCCCTTATGCCGACGGCTACTCTATTCCGACGGGGACCATTGGCCCACCTCAGGCCATGCTGACAGCCCGCTTGCACCGACAGCCCAACTAAGCCTACGCCGTCGGCTTGCTGGCCGGCCCGGCTCGGGCCGCTACGTCGATAGCCCGATATTTGGCCGTCGGCGTAGCGTTTGGCTGTCGGCGCCTTGGGTGACGTGGATACCATTGGAAACGTTGATGAATAACCATATTATGACTCATATTTGCACATGTTGATAAACAAAACAGGCAAAGATATTAAATAAAAAAACAGATAGTTAATGAAAATGGCCTGGCACCAGACTATTTTGACAACAATATACTCCATTAATTAATGACATGACAAAGAATTACAACGGATACAGACTCAAAGAGCGAAACACAGGCGCTCAGCAAATTTGAAAAAATCACATGCTAGCTCATGGGGAACCAGGAAGGAGAACATATCCTTGACGCTACGGATCGAACTCAACGACTCGAGAGAAATCAAATGACCAGGAAACAACCCTAAGGCAGCACCAGCAATGTTTAAGCAAATCCAAATAAACTAAATAAACCATTCCATGCAGCACCAGCAGAGGCAGCCCACGATCTACATGGGATCGTCGAAGGATGGATTGGGCTGCGGCGCCGTGAGTATCCCAGCCTTGGCGAAGACGGCGCGCATCTCCTCGGTGGTAGGGAGGCCGCTGCCGTCGCAGGCGTCGAGCACCTCGAAGAGATAGCTTCCATGGCGGGGCTCGCCGTCCAGGGTCATGGGAGCATCAGAAGCCTCCCCAGGAAGCGGCGTTACGGTGACAGCGACCTGCACAGTAGGAGTACGCGACGGCGGCAGCGCAACGGCTAGAGGTTCAACTATCGGAACATCTTCCGGCGCCGGCTCCAAAGGAACGAGCTGCAGCTGCGCAGGAAGAGGAGGCTGGATGGCACCACCGCGGATCTCCTGGAGGCGAGCCTTGATGGCCTGGAGTTTCTTCTCCACGTGCCATTCCAGGGACGCATGAACGTCCGGTGGTAGGTCGGCGAAATTCCCACGGTGGCCGGCGAGGAAGTCCGCGACGAGCACATTGCTCTCCTTCTCGCAGTTCTCCCATTGGGCGTTGTACAGCTTCTCCTTCGACTTGTCCACCCTCTGCCGGACGAAGTCTTCGCCGTCCAGCTTATACTTCGACCTCTGCGATTCCTCCACCGCGCTGTACCGAGCCAGCACGTCCGCGGCCGCCTCCTGCGACGGCCAGACCTCCGGCTGGTCCTTGCCGGGGACGTTCACGATAAGGCAAGCGGGAACGTCGCACAGGACGGCGAGCTCCCGGGTCTTCTTCACCAGATTGGGGAGGCGCTTCTTCAGTGAACTCTCGCGGGTCGGGCGGTGGTCGATCCACCGGAGCTCTACCTTACCGCGGCGAGGAAGCATGGCAATAAACTCAAGAGATCTAACGAAATGTGTATCTGTGTGTGTGGGGGGGGGGGGGGGGGGGGGAGATGGGATAGAGGCATAGAGCTGGGGAGAAGGCTCGTTTTATAGCACGAGTATTGTGGAATATATGGACATATGTAATTGGTAGGCCGGCAAATATGTAAGTAAACACAAAAGACTTTGTTTTCGAAGATAAGTATGCTTTTCAAGGCAATGCAAATCTAGAGAGAAGAAGAAGGTAATTAACTCTTGCCTAAGATCGACGATGTGTCACAGCTTGCACCTGCAGTGTATGATATTTCTTTTCCAGTAAACAGCGAGACATAAGTAATGTATACAAGCCGGCAACTATCTAAGTAAACACAAAATATTTTATTTTTTAAAAAAGTATATGTGCTACACACTGGTGGAAAAATTTTCGTTGCCGTCGCCCCTGTCCTTTGCCGTGTGCCAAACGTCTAGGAACACGGCAAAGCTTTTCTCTGTCGTGAGGGGGTCCAGAAGCACACGGCAAAGACAACCCACATGGTACATTCCTGATAAAACACACGGCAAAGTAAAGGCACACGGCAAAGACAAAACAAGACACACGGCAAAGAAAGGATACACGGCAAAGACAAAAGGCGGCACACGGCAAAGCCGGTCACACGGCAAAGAGGTGGCGCCCACAGCCCACCCAGGCGAGCCTAGTAACGGTGGCTGACGGTGGTACTTTGCCGTGTGCTTTATGCACTATACACGGCAAATAAACTTTTTTTATTTCTTACCTCCACCAAACTATGGTCAAAATGACGAGTACGAAGATTCTTAGTTCGGAGCTGAGCCTGGCTAAACTTGCATTGGATCTCTGAAGAAACATCATATTAACAACCTAAAAATGATTTTTACAAAAAACAGTAGCATCAGATCATGTACCTGCAGTTCATATCTGACCCAATTCCTGCCGATTCGGCAAAAAATTGTCTTTTTCACGAGGGGTGGACGGGAAAGTTTTACGAATACCCGGTTGAGACATTTTCCATGTAAGGTGGGGTACTATTTTTGAAAAATGGGTTGCTCTTGGTTAGATCATGTGATTATGTAAAACCATGTTTGGGAACATGTTGTGACAAGATCTACCCCGGTTTCACCGAAACGGGAAGTTTTCCCCTAATAGTAAGATTGCAGACACTTTGTTTTTAGGGGACAACGCATGTCTTCGAAGGGGGTCACACTTGGGAAACAGGTTTAGGACGTTTGAGCATGCCACCACACTTCATTACACATGCTAGGGTCACATGCATGGTTTGGAGGTGTTCCGATGCCCCGAAGCGCTTCTTCCTGCGGAACCCTGATCCGCGGGCCTCGGATCATCTACCCCCCTAGACTTTCTTCTGACAGGGGTAGCCCGGTGTACCCCTCTCTTGTTTTTCTCTTGGTTAGGTCATGTCATGATGTAAAACCATATTTGGGAACATGTTGTGACAAGATCTACCCCGGTTTCACCGAAACAGGGAGTTTCCCCTAATAGTCAGATTGCAGACACTTCGTTTTTATGGGACAGCGCATGTCTGCGAAGGGGGTCACACTTGGGAACCAGGTTTAGCAGGTTTGACATGCCACCACACTTCATTACACATGATAGGGTCACATGCATGGTTTGGAGGTGTTCCGATGCCCCGAAGCGCTTCTTCCTGCGGAACCCTGATCCGCGGGCCTCGGATCGTCTACCCCCGTAGATTTTCTTCTGAAAGGGGTAGCCCGGTGTAGCCCTCTCTTTATTTTCTCTTGTTTAGTTCATGTGATTATTTAAAACCTTGTTTGGGAACATGTTGTGACAAGATCTACCCCGGTTTCACCGAAACGGGGAGTTTCCCCCTAATAGTCAGATTGCAGACACTTCGTTTTTAGGGGATAGCGCATGTCTGCGAAGGGGGTCACACTTGGGAACCAGGTTTAGGAGGTTTGAGCATGCCACCACACTTCATTACACATGTTAGGGTCACATGCATGGTTTGGAGGTGTTCCGATGCCCCGAAGCGCTTCTTCCTGCGGAACCCTGATACGCGGGCCTCGGATCGTCTACCGCCCTAGACTTTCTTCTGACAGGGGTAGCCCGGTGTACCCCTCTCTTGTTTTGCTCTTGGTTATGTCATGTGATGATTTAAAACCATGTTTGGGAACATGTTGTGACAAGATCTACCCCGGTTTCACCGAAACGGAGAGTTTCCCTCTAATACTCAGATTGCAGACACTTCGTTTTTATGGGACAGCGAATGTCTGCAAAGGGGGTCACACTTGGGAACCAGGTTTAGGAGGTTTTAGCATGCCACCACACTTGATTACACATGTTAGGGTCACATGCATGGTTTGGAGGTGTTCTGATGCCCCGAAGAGCTTCTTCTTGTTGAACCCTGATCTGCGGGCCTTGGATCATTTCCCCCCGTAGACTTTCTTCTGACAAGGGTAGCCCGATGTACCCCTCTCTTGTTTTTCTCTTGGTTAGGTCATGTGATGTTGTAAAACCATGTTTCGGAACATGTTGTGACAAGATGTACCCCGGTTTCACCGAAACGGGGAGTTTCCCCCTTATAGTCAGATTGCAGACACTTCGTTTTTAGGGGACAGCGCATGTCTACGAAGGGGGGTCACACTTGGGAACCAGGTTTAGGAGGTTTGAGCATGCCACCACACTTCATTACACATTCTAGGGTCACATGCATGGTTTGGAGGTGTTCCGATGCCCCGAAGCGCTTCTTCCTGCGGAACCCTGATCCACGGGCCTCGGATCGTCTACCCCCCTAGACTTTCTTCTGACAGGGGTAGCCCGGTGTATCCCTATCTTTTTTTTCTCTTGGTTAGGTCATGTGATGATGTAAACCATGTTTGGGAACATGTTGTGACAAGATCTACCCCGGTTTCACCGAAACGGCGAGTTTCCCCCTAATACTCAGATTGCAGACACTTCGTTTTTATGGGACAGCGAATGTCTGCAAAGGGGGTCACACTTGGGAACCAGGTTTAGGAGTTTTGAGCATGCCACCACACTTCATTACACATGCTAGGGTCACACGCATGGTTTGGAGGTGTTCCGATTCCCCGAATCGCTTCTTCCTGTTGAACCCTGATCCGCGGGCCTTGGATCATTTCTCCCCGTAGACTTTCTTCTGACAAGGGTAGCCCGGTGTACCCCTCTCTTGTTTTTCTCTTGGTTAGGTCATGTGATGTTGTAAAACCATGTTTGGGAACATGTTGTGACAAGATCTACCCCGGTTTCACCGAAACGGGAAGTTTCCCCCTAATAGTCAGATTGCAGACACTTCGTTTTTAGGGGACGACGCATGTCTACGAAGGGGGCCACACTTGGGAACCAGGTTTAGGAGGTTTTAGCATTCCACCACACTTCATTACACATTCTAGGGTCATATGCATAGTTTGGAGGTGTTCCGATGCCCCGAAGCGCTTCTTCCTGCGGAACCCTGATCCGCGGGCCTCGGATCGTCTACCCTCCCTAGACTTTCTTCTGACAGGGGTAGCCCGGTGTACCCCTCTCTTTTTTTGCTCTTGGTTAGGTGATGTTATGATGTAAAACCATGTTTGGGAACATTTTGTGACAAGATCTACCCCGGTTTCACCGAAACGGGGCGTTTCCCCCTAATACTCAGATTGCAGACACTTCGTTTTTATGGGATAGCGAGTGTTTGCAAAGGGGGTCACACTTGGGAACCAGGTTTAGGAGTTTTGAGCATGCCACCACACTTCATTACACATGCTAGGGTCACATGCATGGTTTGGAGGTGTTCCGATGCCCCGAATCGCTTCTTCCCGCGGAACCCTAATTCACGGGCCTCGGATCGACTACCCCCTTAGACTTTCTTCTGACAGGGGTAGCCTGGTGTAGCCCCCTCTTGTTCTTCTCTTGGTTAGGTAATGTGATGATGTAAAACCATGTTTGAGAACATGTTGTGACAAGATCTACCCTGGTTTCACCGAAACGGGGAGTTTCCCCCTAATAGTCAGATTGCAGACACTTTGTTTTTATGGGACAGCGCATGTCTGCAAAGGGGGTCACACTTGGGAACCAGGTTTAGGAGGTTTGACCATGCCACCACACTTCATTACACATGCTAGGGTCACATGCATGGTTTGGAGGTGTTTCGATGCCCCGAAGCGCTTTTTCCTGCGGAACCCTGATCCGCGGGCCTCGGATCGTCTACCCCCCTAGACTTTCTTCTGACAGGGGTAGGTGTATCCCTATCTTGTTTTTCTCTTGTTTAGGTCATGTGATGATGTAAACCATGTTTGGGAACATGTTGTGACAAGATCTACCCCGGTTTCACCGAAACGGGGAGTTTCCCCCTAATACTCAGATTGCAGACACTTCGTTTTTATGGGACAGTGAATGTCTGCAAAGGGGGTCACACTTGGGAACCACGTTTAGGAGTTTTGAGCATGCCACCACACTTCATTACACATGCTAGGGTCACACGCATGGTTTGGAGGTGTTCCGATTCCTCGAATCGCTTCTTCCTGTTGAACCCTGATCCGCGGGCCTTGGATCATTTCTCCCCGTAGACTTTCTTCTGACAAGGGTAGCCCGGTGTACCCCTCTCTTGTTTTTCTCTTGGTTAGGTCATGTGATGTTGTAAAACCATGTTTGGGAACATGTTGTGACAAGATCAACCCCGGTTTCACCGAAACGGGAAGTTTCCCCCTAATAGTCAGATTGCAGACACTTCGTTTTTAGGGGACGGCGCATGTCTACGAAGGGGGTCACACTTGGGAACCAGGTTTAGGAGGTTTGAGCATTCCACCACTCTTCATTACACATTCTAGGGTCACATGCATGGTTTGGAGGTGTTTCGATGCCCCGAAGCGCTTCTTCCTACGGAACCCTGATCCGCGGGCCTCGGATCGTCTACCCCCCTAGACTTTCTTCTGACAGGGGTAGCCCGGCATAGCCCTATCTTATTTTTCTCTTGGTTAGGTCATGTGATGGTGTAAAACCATGTTTGGTAACATGATGTGACAAGATCTACCCTGGTTTCACCGAAACGGGGAGCTTCCCCCTAATAGTCAAATTGCAGGCACTTCGTTTTTATGGGACAGCGCATGTCTGCGAAGGGGGTCACACTTGGGAACCAGGTTTAGGAGTTTTGAGCATGCCACCACACTTCATTACACATGATAGGGTCACATGCATGGTTTGGAGGTGTTCCGATGTCCCGAAGCGCTTCTTCCTGCGGAACCCTGATCCGCGGGCCTCGGATCGTGTACTCCCCTAGACTTTCTTCTAACAGGGGTAGCCCGGTGTAGCCCTATCTTGTTTTTCTCTTGGTTAGGTCATGTGGTTATGTAAAACCATGTTTGGGAACATTTTGTGACAAGATCTACCTCGGTTTCATCGAAACGGGGAGTTTCCCCCTAATAGTCAGATTGCAGACACTTCGTTTTTAGGGGATAGCGAATGTCTACGAAGGGGGTCACACTTGGGAACCAGGTTTGGGAGGTTTGAGCATGTCACCTCACTTCATTACACATGTTAGGGTCACATGCATGGTTTGGAGGTGTTCCGATGCCCCGAAGCGCTTCTTCTTGTGGAACCCTGATCCGCGGGCCTCGGATCGTCTACACCCCTAGACTTTCTTCTGACAGGGGTAGCCTGGTGTATCCCTCTCTTGTTTTGCTCTTGGTAAGGTCATGTGATGATGTAAAACCATGTTTGTGAACATGTTGTGACAAGATCTACCCCGGTTTCACCGAAACGGGGAGTTCCCCCTAATAGTCAGATTGAAGACACTTCGTTTTTATGGGACAGCGCCTGTCTGCGAAGGGGGTCACACTTGGGAACCAGGTTTAGGAGGTTTGAGCATGCCAGCACACTTCATTACACATTCTAGGGTCACATGCATGGTTTGGAGGTGTTCCGATGCCCCGAAGCGCTTCTTCCTGCGGAACCCTGATCCACGGGCCTCGGATCGTCTACCCCCCTAGACTTTCTTCTGACAGGGGTAGGTGTATCCCTATCTTGTTTTTCTCTTGTTTAGGTCATGTGATGATGTAAACCATGTTTGGTAACATGTTGTGACAAGATCTACCCCGGTTTCACCAAAACGGGGAGTTTCCCCCTAATACTAAGATTGCAGACACTTCGTTTTTATGGGACAGTGAATGTCTACGAAGGGGGTCACACTTGGGAACCAGGTTTGGGAGGTTTGAGCATGTCACCTCACTTCATTACACATGTTAGGGTCACATGCATGGTTTGGAGGTGTTCCGATGCCCCGAAGCGCTTCTTCTTGTGGAACCCTGATCCGCGGGCCTCGGATCGTCTACCCCCCTAGACTTTCTTCTGACAGGGGTAGCCCGGTGTATCCCTCTCTTGTTTTTCTCTTGGTAAGGTCATGTGATGATGTAAAACCATGGTTGTGAACATGTTGTGACAAGATCTACCCCGGTTTCACCGAAACGGGGAGTTCCCCCTAATAGTCAGATTGAAGACACTTCGTTTTTATGGGACAACGCCTGTCTGCGAAGGGGGTCACACTTGGGAACCAGGTTTAGGAGGTTTGAGCATGCCAGCACACTTCATTACACATTCTAGGGTCACATGCATGGTTTGGAGGTGTTCCGATGCCCCGAAGCGCTTCTTCCTGCGGAACCCTGATCCACGGGCCTCGGATCGTCTACCCCCCTAGACTTTCTTCTGACAGGGGTAGGTGTATCCCTATCTTGTTTTTCTCTTGTTTAGGTCATGTGATGATGTAAACCATGTTTGGGAACATGTTGTGACAAGATCTACCCCGGTTTCACCGAAACGGGGAGTTTCCCCCTAATACTCAGATTGCAGACACTTCGTTTTTATGGGACAGTGAATGTCTGCAAAGGGGGTCACACTTGGGAACCAGGTTTAGGAGTTTTGAGCATGCCACCACACTTCATTACACATGCTAGGGTCACACGCATGGTTTGGAGGTGTTCCGATTCCCCGAATCGCTTCTTCCTGTTGAACCCTGATCCGCGGGCCCTGGATCATTTCTCCCCGTAGACTTTCTTCTGACAAGGGTAGCCCGGTGTACCCCTCTCTTGTTTTTCTCTTGTTTAGGTCATGTGATGTTGTAAAACCATGTTTGGGAACATGTTGTGACAAGATCAACCCCGGTTTCACCGAAACGGGAAGTTTCCCCCTAATAGTAAGATTGCAGACACTTCGTTTTTAGGGGACGGCGCATGTCTACGAAGGGGGTCACACTTGGGAACCAGGTTTAGGAGGTTTGAGCATTCCACCACACTTCATTACACATTCTAGGGTCACATGCATGGTTTGGAGGTGTTCCGATGCCCCGAAGCGCTTCTTCCTACGGAACCCTGATCCGCGGGCCTCGGATCGTCTACCCCCCTAGACTTTCTTCTGACAGGGGTAGCCCGGCGTAGCCCTATATTATTTTTCTCTTGGTTAGGTCATGTGATGGTGTAAAACCATGTTTGGTAACATGTTGTGACAAGATCTACCCTGGTTTCACCGAAACGGGGAGCTTCCCCCTAATAGTCAAATTGCAGGCACTTCGTTTTTATGGGACAGCGCATGTCTGCGAAGGGGGTCACACTTGGGAACCAGGTTTTGGAGTTTTGAGCATGCCACCACACTTCATTACACATGATAGGGTCACATGCATGGTTTGGAGGTGTTCCGATGCCCCGAAGCGCTTCTTCCTGTGGAACCCTGATCCGCGGGCCTCGGATCGTGTACTCCCCTAGACTTTCTTCTAACAGGGGTAGCCCGGTGTAGCCCTATCTTGTTTTTCTCTTGGTTAGGTCATGTGGTTATGTAAAACCATGTTTGGGAACATTTTGTGACAAGATCTACCTCGGTTTCATCGAAACGGGGAGTTTCCCCCTAATAGTCAGATTGCAGACTTTGTTTTTAGGGGATAGCGAATGTCTACGAAGGGGGTCACACTTGGGAACTAGGTTTGGGAGGTTTGAGCATGTCAACTCACTTCATTACACATGTTAGGGTCACATGCATGGTTTGGAGGTGTTCTGATGCCCCGAAGCGCTTCTTCTTGTGGAACCCTGATCCGCGGGCCTCGGATCGTCTACCCCCCTAGACTTTCTTCTGACAGGGGTAGCCCGGTGTATCCCTCTCTTGTTTTGCTCTTGGTAAGGTCATGTGATGATGTAAAACCATGTTTTTGAACATGTTGTGACAAGATCTACCCCGGTTTCACCGAAACAGGGAGTTCCCCCTAATAGTTAGATTGAAGACACTTTGTTTTTATGGGACAGCGCCTGTCTGCGAAGGGGGTCACACTTGGGAACCAGGTTTAGGAGGTTTGAGCATGCCAACACACTTCATTACACATTCTAGGGTCACATGCATGGTTTGGAGGTGTTCCGATGCCCCGAAGCGCTTCTTCCTGCGGAACCCTGATCCACGGGCCTCGGATCGTCTACCCCCCTAGACTTTCTTCTGACAGGGGTAGGTGTATCCCTATCTTGTTTTCCTCTTGTTTAGGTCATGTGATGATGTAAACCATGTTTCGGAACATGTTGTGACAAGATCTACCCCGGTTTCACCGAAACGGGGAGTTTCCCCCTAATACTCAGATTGCAGACACTTCGTTTTTATGGGACAGTGAATGTCTGCAAAGGGGGTCACACTTGGGAACCAGGTTTAGGAGTTTTGAGCATGCCACCACACTTCATTACACATGCTAGGGTCACACGCATGGTTTGGAGGTGTTCCGATTCCCCGAATCGCTTCTTCCTGTTGAACCCTGATCCGCGGGCCTTGGATCATTTCTCCCCGTAGACTTTCTTCTGACAAGGGTAGCCCGGTGTACCCCTCTCTTGTTTTTCTCTTGGTTAGGTAATGTGATGTTGTAAAACCATGTTTGGGAACATGTTGTGACAAGATCTACCCCGGTTTCACCGAAACGGGAAGTTTCCCCCTAATAGTCAGATTGCAGACACTTCGTTTTTAGGGGACAACGCATGTCTACGAAGGGGGTCACACTTGGGAACCAGGTTTAGGAGGTTTGAGCATTCCACCACACTTGATTACACATTCTAGGGTCACATGCATGGTTTGGAGGTGTTCCGATGCCCCGAAGCGCTTCTTCCTGCGGAACCCTGATTCGCGGGCCTCGGATCGTCTACCCTCCCTAGACTTTCTTCTGACAGGGGTAGCCCGGTGTACCCCTCTCTTTTTTTGCTCTTGGTTAGGTCATGTGATGATGTAAAACCATGTTTGGGAACATTTTGTGACAAGATCTACCCCGGTTTCACCGAAACGGGGAGTTTCCCCCTAATACTCAGATTGCAGACACTTCGTTTTTATGGGACAACGAGTGTTTGCAAAGGGGGTCACACTTGGGAACCAGGTTTAGGAGTTTTGAGCATTCCACCACACTTCATTACACATGCTAGGGTCACATGCATGGTTTGGAGGTGTTCCGATGCCCCGAATCGCTTCTTCCCGCGGAACCCTAATTCACGGGCCTCGGATCGTCTACCCCCTTAGACTTTCTTCTGACAGGGGTAGCCTGGTGTAGCCCCCTCTTGATTTTCTCTTGGTTAGGTAATGTGATGATGTAAAACCATGTTTGAGAACATGTTGTGACAAGATCTACCCTGGTTTCACCGAAACGGGGAGTTTCCCCCTAATAGTCAGATTGCAGACACTTCGTTTTTATGGGACAGCGCATGTCTGCAAAGGGGGTCACACTTGGGAACCAGGTTTAGGAGGTTTGACCATGCCACCACACTTCATTACACATTCTAGGATCACATGCATGGTTTGGAGGTGTTTCGATGCCCCGAAGCGCTTCTTCCTGCGGAACCCTGATCCGCGGGCCTCGGATCGTCTACCCCCCTAGACTTTCTTCTGACAGGGGTAGCCCGGGGTAGCCCTATCTTGTTTTTCTCTTGGTTAGGTCATGTTATGATGTAAAACCATGCTTGGGAACATGTTGTGACAAGATCTACCCTGGTATCACCGAAACGGGGAGTTTCCCCCTAATAGTCAGATTGCAGACACTTCGTTTTTATGGGACAGCGCATGTCTGCAAAGGGGGTCACACTTGGGAACCAGGTTTAGGAGGTTTGAGAATGCCACCACACTTCATTACACATTCTAGGGTCACATGCATGGTTTGGAGGTGTTCCGATGCCCCGAAGCGCTTCTTCCTGTTGAACCCTGATCAACGGGCCTTGGATCATTTCCCCCCGTAGACTTTCTTCTGACAAGGGTAGCCCGGTGTACCCCTCTCTTGTTTTGCTCTTGGTTAGGTCATGTGATGTTGTAAAACCATGTTTGGGAACATGTTGTGACAAGATCTACCCCGGTTTCACCGAAACGGGGAGTTTCCCCCTAATAGTCAGATTGCAGACACTTCGTTTTTAGGGGACACCACATGTCTACGAAGGGGGTCACACTTGGGAACCAGGTTTAGGAGGTTTGAGCATTCCACCACACTTCATTACACATCCTAGGGTCACATGCATGGTTTGGAGGTGTTCCGATTCCCTGAAGCGCTTCTTCCTGCGGAACCCTGATCCGCGGGCCTCGGATCGTCTACCCCCCTAGACTTTCTTCTGACAGGGGTAGCCCGGCGTAGCCCTATCTTATTTTTCTCTTGTTTAGGTCATGTGATGGTGTAAAACCATGTTTGGTAACATGTTGTGACAAGATCTACCCTGGTTTCACCGAAACGGGGAGTTTCCCCCTAATAGTCAAATTGCAGGCACTTCGTTTTTATGGGACAGCGAATGTCTGCGAAGGGGGTCACACTTGGTAACCAGGTTTGGGAGGTTTGAGCATGTCACCTCACTTCATGACACATGTTAGGGTCACATGCATGGTTTGGAGGTGTTCCGATGCCCCGAAGCGCTTCTTCCTGTGGAACCCTGATCCGCGGGCCTCGGATCGTCTACCCCCCTAGACTTTCTTCTGACAGGGGTAGCCCGGTGTATCCCTCTCTTGTTTTGCTCTTGGTTAGGTCATGTGATGATGTAAAACCATGTTTGTGAACATGTTGTGACAAGATCTACCCCGGTTTCACCGAAACGGGGAGTTCCCCCCAATAGTCAGATTGAAGACACTTCGTTTTTATGGGACATCGCCTGTCTGCGAAGGGGGTCACACTTGGGAACCAGGTTTAGGAGGTTTGAGCATGCCACCACACTTCATTACACATTCTAGGGTCACATGCATGGTTTGGAGGTGTTCCGATGCCCCGAAGCGCTTCTTCCTATGTAACACTGATCCGCGGGTCTCGGATCGTCTACCCCCGTAGACTTTCTTCTGACAGGGGTAGCCCGGTGTAGCCATCTCTTGTTTTGCTCTTTTTTAGGTCATGTGATTATTTAAAACCATGTTTTGGAACATGTTGTGACAAGATCTACCCCGATTTCACCGAAACGGGGAATTTCCCCCTAATAGTCAGATTGCAGACACTTCGTTTTTAGGGGACAGCGCATGTCTGCGAAGGGGGTCATACTTGGGAACCAGGTTTAGGAGGTTTGAGCATGCCACCACACTTCATTACACATGCTAGGGTCACATGCATGGTTTGGAGGTGTTTCGATGCCCCGAAGCACTTCTTCCTGCGGAACCCTCATCCGCGGGCCTCGAATCGTCTACCCCTCTAGACTTTCTTCTGACAGGGGTAGCCCGGTGTACCCCTCTATTGTTTTTCTCTTGGTTAGGTCATGTGATGATGTAAAACCATGTTTGGGAACATGTTGTGACAAGATCTACCCCGATTTCCCGAAACGGGGAGTTTCCCCCTAATAGTCAGATTGCAGACACTTTGTTTTTATGGGACAACACATGTCTACAAAGGGGTCACACTTGGGAATCAGGTTTCGGAGTTTTGAGCATGCCACCACACTTCATTACATATTCTAGGGTCACATGCATGGTTTGGAGGTGTTCCGATGCCCCGAAGCGCTTCTTCCTACGGAACCCTGATCTGCGGGCCTCAGATCGTCTACCCCCCTAGACTTTCTTCTGACAGGGGTAGCCCGGTGTAGCCCTATCATGTTTTTCTCTTGGTTAGGTCAGGTGATGATGTAAAACCATGTTTGGGAACATGCTGTGACAAGATCTACCCTGGTTTCACCGAAACAGGGAGTTTCCCCCTAATAGTCAGATTGCAGACACTTCGTTTTTATGGGACAGCGCATGTCTGCAAAGGGGGTCACACTTGGGAACCAGGTTTAGGAGGTTTGAGCATGCCACCCTACTTCATTACACATGCTAGGGTCACATGCATGGTTTGGAGGTGTTCTGATGCCCCAAAGCGCTTCTTCCTGTTGAACGCTGATCCGCGGGCCTCGGAACATATACCCCCCTAGACTTTCTTCTGGCAGGGGTAGCCCGGTGTACCCCTCTCTTGGTTTGCTCTTGGTTAGGTAATGTGATGTTGTAAAACCATGTTTGGGAACATGTTGTGACAAGATCTACCCCGGTTTCACCGAAACGGGGAGTTTCCCCCTAATAGTCAGATTGCAGACACTTCGTTTTTAGGGGACAACGCATGTCTACGAAGGGGGTCACACTTGGAAACCAGGTTTAGGAGGTTTGAGCATGCCACCACACTTCATTACACACGCTAGGGTCACATGCATGGTTTGGAGGTGTTCTGATGCCCCGAAGCGCTTCTTCCTGCGGAACCCTGATCCGCGGGCCTCGGATCGTCTACACCCCTAGACTTTCTTCTGACAGGGGTAGCCTGGTGTAGCCCTATCTTGTTTTTCTCTTGTTTAGGTCATGTGATGATGTAAAAGCATGTTTGGGAACATGTTGTGACAAGATCTACCCCGGTTTCACCGAAATGGGGAGTTTCCCCCTAATAGTCAGATTGCAGACACTTTGTTTTTATGGGACAGCGCATGTCTGCGAAGGGGGTCACACTTGGGAACCAGGTTTAGGAGTTTTCAGCATGCCACCACACTTCATTACACATGCTAGGGTCACATGCATGGTTTGGAGGTGTTCCGATGCCTCGAAGCGCTTCTTCCTGCGGAACCCTGATCCGCGGGCCTCAGATCATCTACCCCCCTAGACTTTCTTCTGACAGGGGTCGCCCGGTGTAGCCCTCTCTTGTTTTGCTCTTGGTTAGGTCATGTGGTTATGTAAAACCATGTTTGGGAACATGTTGTGACAATATGTACCCTGGTTTCACCGAAACGGTGAGTTTCCCCCTAATAGTCAGATCGCAGACACTTCGTTTTTCGGGGATAACGCATGTCTGCGAAGGGGGTCACACTTGGGAACCAGGTTTAGTAGGTTTGAGCATGCCACCACACTTCATTACACATGTTAGGGTCACATGCATGGTTTGGAGGTGTTCCGATGCCCCGAACCGCTTCTTCCTGTGGAACCCTGATCCGTGGGCCTCAGATCGTCTACCCCCGTAGACTTTCTTCTGACAGGGGTAGCCCGGTGTAGCCCTCTCTTGTTTTTCTCTTGTTTAGGTGATGTGATTATTTAAAACCATGTTTGGGAACATGTTGTGACAAGATCTACCCCGATTTCACCGAAACAGGGAGTTTCCCCCAAATAGTCAGATTGCAGAAACTTCGTTTTTAGGGGACAGCGCATGTCTACGAAGGGGGTCACACTTGGGAACCAGGTTTAGGAGGTTTGAGAATGCCACCACACTTCATTACACATTCTAGGGGCACATGCATGGTTTGTAGGTGTTTCGATGCCTCGAAGCACTTCTTCCTGCGGAACCCTGATCCGCGGGCCTCAGATCGTCTACCCCCCCTAGACTTTCTTCTGACAGGGGCACCCCGGTGTACCCCTCTCTTGTTTTGCTCTTGGTTAGGTCATGTGATGATGTAAAACCATGTTTGGGAACATGTTGTGACAAGATCTACCCCGGTTTCACCGAAACGGGGAGTTTCCCCCTAATAGTGAAATTGAAGACACTTCGTTTTTATGGGACAGCGCATGTCTACAAAGGGGTCACACTTGGGAATCAGGTTTCGGAGTTTTGAGCATGCCACCACACTTCATAACACATTCTAGGGTCACATGCATGGTTTGGAGGTGTTCCGATGCCCCGAAGCGCTTCTTCCTGCGGAACCATGATCTGCGGGCCACGGATCGTCTACCCCCCAAGCCTTTCTTCTGACAGGGGTAGCCCGGTGTAGCCCTATCTTGTTTTTCTCTTGGTTAGGTCATGTGATGATGTAAAACCATGTTTGGGAACATGGTGTGACAAGATCTACCCTGGTTTCACCGAAACAGGGAGTTTCCCCCTAATAGTCAGATTGCAGACACTTCGTTTTTATGGGACAGCATGTCTGCAAAGGGGGTCACACTTGGGAACCAGGTTTAGGAGGTTTGAGCATGCCACCACACTTCATTACACATGCTATGGTCACATGCATGGTTTGGAGGTGTTCCGATGCCCCAAAGCGCTTCTTCCTATTGAACCCTGATTCGCGGGCCTCGGATCATATATCCCCTAGACTTTCTTCTGGCAGGGGTAGCCCGGTGTACCCCTATCTTGTTATGCTCTTGGTTAGGTCATGTGATGTTGTAAAACCATGTTTGGGAACATGTTGTGACAAGATCTACCCCGGTTTCACCGAAACGGGGAGTTTCCCCCTAATAGTTAGATTGCAGACACTTCGTTTTTAGGGGACAACGCATGTCTACGAAGGGGGTTACACTTGGGAACCAGGTTTAGGAGGTTTGAGCATGCCACCACACTTCATTACACATGCTAAGGTCACATGCATGGTTTGGAGGTGTTTCGATGCCCCGAAGCGCTTCTTCCAGCGAAACCCTGATCCGCGGGCCTCGGATCGTCTACCCCCTAGACTTTCTTCTGACAGGGGTCGCCCGGTGTAGCCCTCTCTTGTTTTGCTCTTGGTTAGGTCATGTGGTTATGTAAAACCATGTTTGGGAACATGTTGTGACAATATGTACCCCGGTTTCACCGAAACGGTGAGTTTCCCCCTAATAGTCAGATCGCAGACACTTCGTTTTTCGGGGATAACGCATGTCTGCGAAGGGGGTCACACTTGGGAACCAGGTTTAGTAGGTTTGAGCATGCCACCACACTTCATTACACATGTTAGGGTCACATGCATGGTTTGGAGGTGTTCCGATGCCCCGAACCGCTTCTTCCTGTGGAACCCTGATCCGTGGGCCTCAGATCGTCTACCCCCGTAGACTTTCTTCTGACAGGGGTAGCCCGGTGTAGCCCTCTCTTGTTTTTCTCTTGTTTAGGTGATGTGATTATTTAAAACCATGTTTGGGAACATGTTGTGACAAGATCTACCCCGATTTCACCGAAACAGGGAGTTTCCCCCAAATAGTCAGATTGCAGAAACTTCGTTTTTAGGGGACAGCGCATGTCTACGAAGGGGGTCACACTTGGGAACCAGGTTTAGGAGGTTTGAGAATGCCACCACACTTCATTACACATTCTAGGGGCACATGCATGGTTTGTAGGTGTTTCGATGCCTCGAAGCACTTCTTCCTGCGGAACCCTGATCCGCGGGCCTCAGATCGTCTACCCCCCCTAGACTTTCTTCTGACAGGGGCACCCCGGTGTACCCCTCTCTTGTTTTGCTCTTGGTTAGGTCATGTGATGATGTAAAACCATGTTTGGGAACATGTTGTGACAAGATCTACCCCGGTTTCACCGAAACGGGGAGTTTCCCCCTAATAGTGAAATTGAAGACACTTCGTTTTTATGGGACAGCGCATGTCTACAAAGGGGTCACACTTGGGAATCAGGTTTCGGAGTTTTGAGCATGCCACCACACTTCATAACACATTCTAGGGTCACATGCATGGTTTGGAGGTGTTCCGATGCCCCGAAGCGCTTCTTCCTGCGGAACCATGATCTGCGGGCCACGGATCGTCTACCCCCCAAGCCTTTCTTCTGACAGGGGTAGCCCGGTGTAGCCCTATCTTGTTTTTCTCTTGGTTAGGTCATGTGATGATGTAAAACCATGTTTGGGAACATGGTGTGACAAGATCTACCCTGGTTTCACCGAAACAGGGAGTTTCCCCCTAATAGTCAGATTGCAGACACTTCGTTTTTATGGGACAGCATGTCTGCAAAGGGGGTCACACTTGGGAACCAGGTTTAGGAGGTTTGAGCATGCCACCACACTTCATTACACATGCTATGGTCACATGCATGGTTTGGAGGTGTTCCGATGCCCCAAAGCGCTTCTTCCTATTGAACCCTGATTCGCGGGCCTCGGATCATATATCCCCTAGACTTTCTTCTGGCAGGGGTAGCCCGGTGTACCCCTATCTTGTTATGCTCTTGGTTAGGTCATGTGATGTTGTAAAACCATGTTTGGGAACATGTTGTGACAAGATCTACCCCGGTTTCACCGAAACGGGGAGTTTCCCCCTAATAGTTAGATTGCAGACACTTCGTTTTTAGGGGACAACGCATGTCTACGAAGGGGGTTACACTTGGGAACCAGGTTTAGGAGGTTTGAGCATGCCACCACACTTCATTACACATGCTAAGGTCACATGCATGGTTTGGAGGTGTTTCGATGCCCCGAAGCGCTTCTTCCAGCGAAACCCTGATCCGCGGGCCTCGGATCGTCTACCCCCTAGACTTTCTTCTGACAGGGGTAGCCCGGTGTACCCCTATCTTGTTTTGCTCTTGGTTAGGTCATGTGATGTTGTAAAACCATGTTTGGGAACATGTTGTGACAAGATCTACCCAGGTTTCACCGAAACGGGGAGTTTCCCCCTAATAGTCAGATTGCAGAGACTTCGTTTTTATGGGACAACGCATGTCTGCGAAGGGGGTCACACTTAGGAACCAGGTTTAGGAGTTTTGAGCATGCTACCACACTTCATTACACATGCTAGGGTCACATGCATGGTTTGTTGGTGTTCCGATGCCCCGAAGCGCTTCTTCCTGCGGAACCCTAATCCGCGGGCCTCGGATCGTCTACCCCTAGACTTTCTTCTGACAGGGGTAGCCTGGTGTAGCCCTCTCTTGTTTTTCTCTTGGTTAGGTCATGTGGTTATGTAAAACCATGTTTGGGAACATGTTGTGACAAGATGTACCCCGGTTTCACCGAAACGGGGAGTTTCCCCCTAATAGTCAGATTACAGACACTTTGTTTTTAGGGGATAGCGCATGTCTGCGAAGGGGGTCACACTTGGGAACCAGGTTTAGGAGGTTTGAGCATGCCACCACACTTCATTACACATGTTAGGGTCACATGCATGGTTTGGAGGTGTTCTGATGCCCCGAAGCGCTTCTTCCTGCGGAACCCTGCTCCGGGGGCCTCGGATCGTCTACCCCCTAGACTTTCTTCTGATAATGGTAGCCCGGTGTATCCCTCTCTTGTTTTGCTCTTGGTTAGGTCATGTGATGATGTAAAACCATGTTTGGGAACATGTTGTGGCAAGATCTACCCCGGTTTCACCGAAACGGGGAGTTTCCCCCTAATAGTCAGATTGCAGACACTTCGTTTTTATGGGATAGCGCATGTCTGCGAAGGGGGTCACACTTGGGAACCAGGTTTAGGAGGTTTGACCAAGCCATCACACTTCATTACACATGATAGGGTCACATGCATGGTTTGGAGGTGTTCTGATGCCCCAAAGTGCTTCTTCCTGCGGAACCCTGATCCACGGGCCTCAGATCGTCTACCCCCTTAGACTTTCTTCTGACAGGAGTAGCCCGGTGTAGCCCTCTTTTGTTTTATCTTGTTTAGGTCATGTGATTATTTAAAACCATGTTTGGGAACATGTTGTGACAAGATCTACCCCGATTTCACCGAAACGGGGAGTTTCCCCCTAATAGTCAGATTGCAGACACTTCGTTTTTAGGGGACAGCGCATGTCTGCGAAGGGGGTCACACTTGGGAACCAGGTTTAGGAGGTTTGAGAATTCCACCACACTTCATTACACATGCTAGGGTCACATGCATGGTTTGGAGGTGTTTCGATGCCCCGAAGCGCTTCTTCCTGGGGAACCCTGATCCGCGGGCCTCAGATCGTCTACTCCCCTAGACTTTCTTCTGACAGGGGTAGCCTGGTGTAGCCCTATCTTGTTTTTCTCTTGTTTAGGTCATGTGATGATGTAAAAGCATGTTTGGGAACATGTTGTGACAAGATCTACCCCGGTTTCACTTGGGAACTAGGTTTAGGAGGTTTGAGCATGACACCATACTTCATTACACATGCTAGGGTCACATTCATGGTTTGGATGTGTTCCGATGCCCCGAAGCGCTTCTTCCTGCGGAACCCTGATCCGCGGGCCTCGGATCGTCTACCCCCGTAGACTTTCTTCTGACAGGGGTAGCCCGGTGTAGCCCTATCTTGTTTTGCTCTTGTTTAGGTCATGTGATTATTTAAAACCATGTTTGGGAACATGTTGTGGCAAGATCTACCCCGATTTCACCGAAACGGAGAGTTTCCCCCTAATAGTTAAATTGCATACACTTCGTTTTTATGGGACAGCGCATGTCTGCGAAGGGGGTCACACTTGGGAACCAGGTTTAGGAGGTTTGAGAATGCCACCACACTTGATTACACATGCTAGGGTCACATGCATGTTTTGGAGGTGTTTCGCTACCCCGAAGCGCTTCTTCTTGCGAAACCCTGATCCGCGGGACTCGGATCGTCTACCCCCCTAGACTTTCTTCTGACAGGGGTAGCCCGGTATACCCCTCTCTTGTTTTGCTCTTGGTTAGGTGATGACCCACAAGTATAGGGGGTGTATAACAGTATTTTCGAGGGAAGTGAAAC
Organism: Avena sativa; assembly: GCA_916181665.1. Classification (NCBI taxonomy): domain Eukaryota; kingdom Viridiplantae; phylum Streptophyta; class Magnoliopsida; order Poales; family Poaceae; genus Avena; species Avena sativa. The sequence goes on along the minus strand of OV702295.1, from coordinate 446,169,779 downwards.
CCAATTTATTGATTCGACACAAGGGGAGCCAAAGAATACTTATCAGCCTTAACAATTGAGTTATCAATTCAGCTGCACCTGGAAACAATCTTGCTCACTGCAGTTTATCAGTAGCAACAGTTTTGTAGTAGGAATAGTAAAGTAACAGTAGTAGCAAAGCAAAGACAGTAGTAACAAAAGCAGTAAACAGTGGGATTCGAGTGCGGTAGGCATAGGGATAGATGGACGGGCGTTGCACGGATAAGGCAATTCACATAGCAATCAGAACATAGGGCAATTGCAGATAATAAGATAAATAAGAGTAAGGCATAACACTAACTCCAGCTCCCAAATCACACAAAGCAGTTCTAACATAACTGTTCTTAATAGAGCAAGGGGTAGTTGGAATCCCTGGGTCTCCAAGTTTCTTAGGAACCTTACCACTGAAGGAATAATTAGCAAGCAAAGTAGATATTTCTTCATTAGGGATCTTCCTTTTATTCGAGACAATGTCCTTCATATACTTTGAGTAAGGAGGCAATTTAATAGCATCAGTCAAAGGAATTTGCAAGAATAAAGGTTTCATCCACTCACAAAACTTATTATAGTGTTTATCTTCCTTTGACTTGTGTTTCTTATCAGGGAAAGGCATAGGTTTTTGGACCCAAGGTTCTCTTTCACTACCATGTTTCTTAGCAACAAAATCTTCTTTGGTGTATTTAGTAGTCTTAGTGTGGTTTTCATTTTCTTCTTTAACTTTTTCTTCATTAGGAACTTCATTTTCTTCATTACCACTTTCAGTTTCAGCATCAGAGATAGATATACTATTAGGATCTATAGCAGGTTCAGAGGGTTCTAAAACAGTTTTATGTTTCTTTTTCCTTTTCTTACGAGTAGAACCACTATTTTCAGCCTGTTGAGACTCCTGCTCAATTCTTTTGGGATGCCCCTCAGGATATAGAGGATCCTGGGTAGCAGCACCACTTCTAGTTCTAATTTCATAAGCATGTTTTTCTTTAGCAGCATTAACTAGCAAGTTGTTTTGCACTTTAACGAGCTGATCTATTTGAGTTTGAACCATTTGAAAGTGTTTAATAATCATTTTAACATCATTAGAGGTTCTTTCCACAATATCTTTCAACTCAACAATAGATCTAGTGTTTTCCATAAGATGATTTTGCACCCTTTTATTAAAGTTATCTTGCTTAACAATAAAGATATCAAATTGTTCTAAGCATTGATCAGGAGGTTTCGAGTAAGGGATATCACCTTCATCAAAGTGTTGGAGAGGGTGTACCTCAATAGTGGGTGAGTAGGGAATAGGCTTACATAATTCTTCTATAGGAAGTAAATTCTTGACATCTGCAGCTTTAATTCCCTTCTCCTTAAGACATTTCTTAGCTTCCTTCATCACTTCATCATTTAATTCAATAATTCCCCTCTTCTTTGATGTTGGAATAGGCATAGGAATAGATGGTTCAGGTACAATTACTTCAGGAATAACTTGTTTAGGAGGAGTCCAATCTTCATAATTCTTACTTATTTTAGCCATTAATTCCTCAGCTTCCTTGAGAGTCCTATTCCTGAAAACACAATCAGCACAACTATCTAGGTATGTCCAAGATTCTTCGGTTAGTCCATTATAAAATATATCAAGTAGTTCATAATTAGGTAATGGACTTCCAGCCTGCGCATGAATCAAAGCATAAAAACTTACCCAAGATTCGGGCAATACCTCTTTTTCTCCCTGTTTAAAATCAAAAAGTTCCTGCAAAACAGCATGTCTAGCACTAGGAGGAAAATATTTCTGCAGGAAAGTATTAAACAAGCACTCAGGGCTATCAATAGATCCAGGAGGTAAATTACCAAACCAAGTTTTAGCTTCTCCTTTCAGTGAAAAAGGGAAAATCTTAGCAACAAAGTAAGTACGCATTTTAATATCATCAGAAAACAAGCCACTCATGGTAGAAAGTTCATTCATATGTGCTACCGCACTTTCATTCTTAGTCCCACAAAAAGGTTCTTTCTCGACAATAGCTATGTAGGATAGATCGAGAGAGAAGTCATAATCTTCATCTATAATGTTTATGGGAGAAGCAGCAAACTTAGCAGCAGGAGATAATTTGGTTCTAATAGTACGCCTCTCAAGGAGATTCTTAGCAGCGCTCCTATCATGGGTGTTCCTACATTCTTCAATAAACTCATCAGTCATCTCAACATAATCTTCTTCAGCATCATAATTCTCAGGTGTGCTAACAGGTGTGGCACTGTCTTCATTAGGAGTTTCGGTATTTCCAACTATAGTTGTAGCAATCATATCATCTAGGAAAGGACCTAATGAACCACTCTTATCAAGCACAGTAGAAGCAGCATCATAAGCATCAGAAGTTTCAGATTCAGCAGTAGTAGCAGTGTGTGTAGCATGTGTATGTGGTGGTGTAAGGAACTTACTCAGAACAGACGGTGAATCAAGAGTAGTAGAGGTGTTCAGAACCGTACCTTTTCTTGTAGTGGATGGTAAAATAGGAACCTTGCCATCACGAGACTTACCCATGATGGATGGAAAGCAGCGAACAATAGAGAATCCAAGTGAACTTGATAAATAAAGCTATGCTCCCCGGCAACGGCGCCAGAAAATAGTCTTGATGACCCACAAGTATAGGGGGTGTATCATAGTATTTTCAAGGGAAGTGAAACCCAATTTATTGATTCGACACAAGGGGAGCCAAAGAATACTTATCAGCCTTAACAACTGAGTTGTCAATTCAGCTGCACCTAGAAACAATCTTGCTCACAGCAGTTTATCAGTAGCAACAGTTTTGTAGTAGGAATAGTAAAGTAACAGCAGTAGCAAAGCAAAGACAATAGTAACAAAATCAGTAAACAGTGGGATTCGAGTGCGGTAGGCATAGGGACGGATGGACGGGCGTTGCATGGATACGACAATTCACATAGCAATCAGAACATAGGGCAATTGTAGATAAATAAGATAAAGCATCCAAGTACTAGAGAATCCTAGGCATGTGTTCCATATATAGTCATACGTGCTCGCAATGAGAACTTGCACAACATCTTTTGTCCTGCCAGCCCGTTTGCAGCGGGGCCTCTAGGGAACTACTTGCAATTAAGGTGCTCCTTTTAATAGAGCACCAGAGCAAAGCATTAACACTCCGTGAACACATGTGATCCTCACATCAAAGCCTTTCCCTTCCGGCTACCCCGATTTCTGTCACTTCGGGACCATAGGTTCCGGACAACAACGTGTGTATACAACTTGTAGATAAGACCCAAAACAATACTATCATGATGAATCAATAACATGTTCATATCTGAAATCATGGCACTCGGGCCCTAGTGACAAGCATTAAGCACAACAAGTCGCAACAAAGTCATAAAGCACTAATATAATATACTAGGCACCATGCCCTAACAATCTGATGCCATTACATGAACGATCTCATCCAATCCCTACCATCCTCATATCCTACAACGGGGGATTACTCACTCATAGATGGGAGAAACATGGATGGTCGATGGAGAAGCGATGGTGATGATGATGGCGATGATCACCTCCAATTCCTCGTCCCGACAGGGTGCCAGAACGGAGTTTCTGGTGCTGTTTCGTGGAATCTGGTGGTGGCAGCGGAGCGGAACTCCTTCTGGAAAAACGTCGAACCCCCCAAGTTTTTAGGTCAGAAGGATCCTTATAGGCGAAGAGAGAGGCCGAGGGGAAATCTGGGGCAGCCAGACCACCCCCTGGCGTGGCCTGGGCTTACCCGCGCGGCCAGGTGGTGTGGCCTGGGCCCAGCCCCTCTCCGTCTCTTATTCTGGCTCCGGGAGTCTTCTGGTGAAATAGGATTTTTGGCATATTTTCCGGGATTTTTCCTGATAGTTGATTTTCTGCACAAAAAGTAGACACCAAGGCAATTCTGCTGAAAACAACGTCAGTTTGCATTAGTTGCATCGAAATCACACAAGTATAGAGGAGAAACAATAGCAAAAGTGTTCGGGAAAGTAGATACGTTTTGGACATATCAACTCCCCCAAGCTTAGCTTATTGCTTGTCCTCAAGCAATTCAGTTGAAAACTAAGTGCGATAAAAGAACTTTCACAAACACATTTGCTTCATATGATGTAAATATTCTCAGCAATGTGATCAACTACTTAGACAATTCATAATAAAGAGTATGCAACTGAGTCTACTTAGTAGTCATTGCAAGCTATGAAGAGATTCGAACTCAAGAATAATAAGTAGCACAAAGCACAAACATAAGCAACATTACAATGGTCATAGAAAGGTATGATAGAGTAGTATCTCGCTTGCCTTTGATTATGAATGTCAAGGCACCTCTGAAGTTCAAGTGATGACTAGAAGTAAAGATATCAAGGATACAAGCATCAAAGTCATAACACAAATAATCAAGTAATGAAACAAACATAAAGAATGACAACTATGCTCTCAAGAAGGTTCTCAAAGAATATGTGGAGACTCAACAAGTAGAAGAAAAAGGTTTTGAGAAATTTGAAAGGCTTCCAAATGCTGAAAGTATGGTACTTGTTAGCTTTGAGCTCTCATTGCCCCTATCATAGGCATCTTTAATGTGGTTAAGGTGAAAGTGAGGTCCAATCTGAGTTATATGCTTGACAGACTATAAACTGGAAATCCCAAGTCCCTTAAGTACGAGGGCCGCTCCTCATGCTACTCAACTTTAGTTACCGGTAAGTTCTTGTCATCGTAAGTATGTGCGTATCATTGAGAACCGCCAACGGGGTACCCCTTGCCCGATGATACGGAAGAATTCCATATCAAAATGACAAGGCAAGCAGACAATGAGTATCTCAGCAATCTTCTTATTTACCATGGGAAAATGGTGCTTTTTTTCTCTCTTTCCTCTTTTCATAAAACTCTTTTTTTTTATTTTTATCAATAGCTATAACTCTCTTTTTTATAAGAAGAATGCTTCATAGATATCATTATGGTTACGCTGCAGGTTTCCACCATGTCAGCATGGATTAGACCAGCGGCCCAGGCGTTTCTCTAACACACATACATAACTCCATGGACTTATAGGCTCCCCTTTTATTTCACACCGACGACATCCGCAAACAAAAGAGCAAGGTATCAACTGGGTATATATTTACAAGTGTTGAAAGCGTTCCCCGTGACAGCATGGTTCTGCTAATCCCCAACCTATAATTAGCAAGCATATAACTTTCATGGAGAGTTCACAATGGTTCAGGTTTATTAAGTGCGGAAAATAAAGTGTGCCATCAAGTTCATGAGAGCTTTACTAACTAACTTTCTCATAACAAGCAAACATTTTTTTCGGAAGAAAACAAGGCATATTGAATATGCACGGAAGTAGCAAATGATGCTAATGGGTAGGTATGGTGGACACTTTGGAAATATTTAGTTTAGGGAATTGGAAACATGAGTAAGACACTCAGTGGAAGTGAAGGCTAGCAAAAGTAAGGGAGCGACAAACGAGAGAGCAATAGCTGTTATTATCATGCTTGCAACAAAATAAGACTACTCATGACATGAAAATGATTCAAGATCCTCAAGGCAAAATAATTCGTCAAGGCTTAACTAATTATTACAGTCATGTGCATGCATGAGCATGTGCCCAGTTGATCAAATGAAACATTCAGAGGAGGATACCACAGTGTCATACCAATTTATGAATAGAGTAATGCAAGCAAACATTCATGAGACATGCTACAAACTATTAGCGAGCTGGAGCTAATCACAAGAAAGCAAGAACTACTAAATATCCAAAGATAACATACACTCTACATGAACGGACTAAGCAAGCTCACAATGATGAGTATACGTACAAAAATGAAAACAAATAGAGTTCGTTACCAGCCTCTTACCACGCCTCAAGTTGTCATTAATCCTCATTATTTCTCTTCACTTGTGTGGCTTGATTAATAATATGAAACCAATAATCCACTGAGAACTGCCGAACCATGTAGCCAACTCACAAAAACCAAAGAAGAACGACAAATATTTTTAGTGTTTTCGATTTTTAAACAAAAACCAAAAGAGAAAAAAAAGCAAAGCAAAATCTTTTTGGTTTTTTCGAATAGTTCAAACAAAGCAAAAAGGAACAAGCAAACCAAAGCAAAAATAAGAAGCAAACCAAAGAGAAACAACAAAAATATTTTTGGTCTTTTTGTGTTTTAGAAAGCAAAAGCAAAGAAGAACGAAAACTAAAACGAGAACGAAAGCATGAATATACAAAGAACCGACGCAACATGATATAGAGATGAGTGCGGTGTCGGCGTACCTCCCCCAAGCTTAGGCTTTTGGCCTAAGTGGGTATCAATCCATGTATGAATAGGGGTTCCAAGCGGGCGGATCTTGGTAAGAATGGTCGTAGCTTGGCCCATGAGAAGAAGAGGAAGCTCCCCAATCATAAGTGGGCCGCTGATATGAATACTCTCCCTCATTCGAGTGCTGGACCGAATCATCCGTGACCTCCCTTCTAGTGTCCTGCTCCTATTGGGAGAGCTCTCCCAAGTACGTGTCAAGCTCCTTCTCAGTGAGGGACCATCCTTCCCTGTTATCAAGGTTAAAAAAAATAGGTGCAGGCAAAAGAACAACACGCTCGGACTTGTTCTTTCTCCAACCAGCTTTGAGAAAGGTTATTTCATAAGACATCTCACTCAAACTAGCCCACGAGGAAATAAATTTATGCTGTATCATGGAATTAAAATCAAGCCTCTCTATGGGAAACTGTAGGTCTAGATGATGAGGCACTAAACCATGCAATGCTAGCAAACGAGAAGCAATGAGGCCTCCACAAATTCCACCCTTCTCACGGTTAGCAGCAAGATGGAAAGCTATCAAAGCGCCCAAGTTGTAGGACCTATCTCGTCTAAGAGCAGCAGAGATAAATGCTAGATCAAACAAAGATAACTTATTGGCAGTTTTCCTAGCAAGAACACACTTGGCAATAAAGTAGGCAAAGTAGCGAATGGAGGGAAGATGAATGTTACGGATTTTTCCATTCTCCTTTGAGAAGCTACTCCCTTGACAAATTTCTGCGTATAAATCCATGAGTGGTTCCGGTCTCTCTTTAATCTTCTTACATGATCCCCATTGAGGTACCTTAATAGCTGCACAAAAATCATCGAGAGAAAGATCGACAGCTATATTGTAAATTTTGTAATGGACCATGGGGTTAGGCAAAGAGTGACTAAATTTGAAATCCTGCACCACAGACATGGTTAGCTTCACAAATTGACAAGGCTCATCTTCCAAAAAGTGCTCTAACCCTGCATTAGAAACCAAAGTGTGGAAGTCTTGTAGAATTCCTACAGCTCTCATGAATTCAGAGCATGGATAAATGGAGGGAAAAACTTCCTCTTCCCGATGGACATTCATGACTTTAGGCACCCAAAGCTCATGTTGGTTTAGGTGGTGCTCACTCATCTTTTATTCTGAAATTTAAACACCTATTAAACAAGTGATTGCAAAGTAATTATAATGAAGGATTCTACTCATAGGGACTAGCAATAGGCCTAAATATGCATCAAAACTATATCTCTAAGCATCAAACAAGCTTACAAGCTCTCATAACCAGTCACCTACAGTGGAAAAATACTCAACATACAATCCACTAAACACAAATCTACTTGGGCAAGGGGAGGAGTCACATACCAAGGAACAATTTCTCCAGATTTCAGCAAGAAAGATGGGCTGAGCAAAGAGATCAAAGAAATCGAGGGCAAGCACAAAGAGAACGCGATTTTGAGCTATGAACTAGAGCTTACTCGGGAGAGAGAAGAAAGTGGCAGGAGAGAGAGGTAGTGGGGGGCCAGGGGTGGCCTACACCAAGGCATGGCGCCACCTAGGTCTGTCCGCGCCACAATGTGGTGTGCCTTCCTGGTGGGCCCCCCTGGTACCTACCAGGTACTCCTCTGCCCCTTTTTCACGTAAAAATTTAATATCAATTTTCTGGAATTTTTCGAGACACTTTATTTTTGGGCTTTTTTCAGAAATAGAAGAATGATTTTTCTGACAGACAGATTTTTTTTCTTTTTGGAAACATGATGCAAGGACAAAACAAGGCTAGAACTACAGAAGTTCTAGCATGCAAGCAAACTAACAACACAAAGAAAACTAAACGAAAGCAAAAACTAAAATACAAAGGATAGAAATAAACGGAGATAATCATAATGAAAACATTGTTTTGTTCAATGGAATCCTTTTGTTAGCAAGGTTGATCAAGTCTTGCTACCAAAACAATTGCATATGAGACAAAACTTTGTATTCCACTAATGATTATGTTACCTCAACTTTGATAGCAATGGTCCCAATCATAATAGTTTCAAATTTTTCTTTTGGTATGGGACAATATATTTCTCCAACTTGAATGCCTTCAACATGTTCAATTGAATTTAAACCATAAGTCCTTTCAACCTTCTGAGGGAAATAGACAATATGTTCCTTGTCATTGACATTGAAGGTCACCTTTCCTTGATTACAATTAATAACAGCTCCCGCAGTATTAAGAAAAGGTCTCCCAAGAATAATAGACATATTATCATCTTCAGGCATTTCAAGCACAACAAAATTAGTTAATATCAAGCAATTATGAGCCACCTGAATAGGTACATCCTCACATATACCCACAGGAATAGTGGTAGACTTATCAGCCATTTGCAAAGATATATCAGTTGGTATCAATTTTTCAAGCTGAAGCCTCTTATAGAGAGAGAAAGGCATAACACTAACTCCAGCTCCCAAATCACACAAAGCAGTTCTAACATAACTGTTCTTAATAGAGCAAGGGATAGTTGGAATCCCTGGGTCTCCAAGTTTCTTAGGAACCTTACCATTGAAGGAATAATTAGCAAGCAAAGTAGAGATTTCTTCATTAGGGATCTTCCTTTTATTCGAGACAATGTCCTTCATATACTTTGAGTAAGGAGGCAATTTAATAGCATCAGTCAAAGGAATTTGCAAGAATAAAGGTTTCATCCACTCACAAAACTTATTATAGTGTTCATCTTCCTTTGACTTGTGTTTCTTATCAGGGAAAGGCATAGGTTTTTGGACCCAAGGTTCTCTTTCACTACCATGTTTCTTAGCAACAAAATCTTCTTTGGTGTATTTAGTAGTCTTAGTGTGGTTTTCAGGTTCTTCTTCAACTTTTTCTTCATTAGGAACTTCATTTTCTTCATTACCACTTTCAGTTTCAGCATCAGAGATAGATATACTATTAGGATCTATAGCAGGTTCAGAGGGTTCTACAACAGTTTTATGTTTCTTTTTCCTTTTCTTACGAGTAGAACCACTATTTTCAGCCTCTTGAGACTCCTGCTCAATTCTTTTGGGATGCCCCTCAGGATATAGAGGATCCTGGGTAGCAGCACCACTTCTAGTTCTAATTTCATAAGCATGTTTTTCTTTAGCAACATTAACTAGCAAGTCGTTTTGCACTTTAACGAGTTGATCTATTTGAGTTTGAACCATTTGAAAGTGTTTAACAATCATTTTAACATCATTAGAGGTTTTTTCCACAATATCTTTCAACTCAACAATAGCTCTAGTGTTTTCCATAAGATGATTTTGCACCCTTTTATTAAAGTTATCTTGCTTAACAATAAAGATATCAAATTCTTCTAAGCATTGATCAGGAGGTTTCAAGTAAGGGATATCACCTTCATCAAAGTGTTGGAGAGAGTGTACCTCAATAGTGGGTGAGTAGGGAATAGGCTTACATAATTCTTCTATAGGAGGTAAATTCTTGACATATGCAGCTTTAATTCCCTTCTCCTTAAGACATTTCTTAGCTTCCTTCATCACTTCATCATTTAATTCAATAATTCCCCTCTTCTTTGATGTTGGAATAGGCACAGGAATAGATGGTTCAGGTACAATTACTTCAGGAATAACTTGTTTAGGAGGAGTCCAATCTTCATAATTCTTACTTATTTTAGCCATTAATTCCTCAGCTTCCTTGGGAGTCCTATTCCTGAAAACACAATCAGCACAACTATCTAGGTATGTCCTAGATTCTTTGGTTAGTCCATTATAAAATATATCAAGTAGTTCATTCTTAGGTAATGGACTTCCAGCCTGTGCATGAATCAAAGCACAAAACCTTGCCCAAGATTCGGGCAATACCTCTTTTTCTCCCTGTTTAAAATCAAAAAGTTCCTGCAAAACAGCATGTCTAGCACTAGGAGGAAAATATTTCTGCAGGAAAGTATTAAACAAGCACTCAGGGCTATCAATAGATCCAGGAGGTAAATTACCAAACCAAGTTTTAGCTTCTCCTTTCAGTGAAAAAGGGAAAATCTTAGCAACAAAGTAAGTACGCATTTTAATATCATCAGAAAACAAGCCACTCATGGTAGAAAGTTCATTCATATGTGCTACCGCACTTTCATTCTTAGTCCCACAAAAAGGTTCTTTCTCGACAATAGCTATGTAGGATAGATCGAGAGAAATCATAATCTTCATCTATAATGTTTATGGGAGAAGCAGCAAACTTAGCAGCAGGAGATAATTTGGTTCTAATAGTACGCCTCTCAAGGAGATTCTTAGCAGCGCTCCTATCATGGGTGTTCCTACATTCTTCAATAAACTCATCAGTCATTTCAACATAATCTTCTTCAGCATCATAATTCTCAGGTGAGCTAACAGGTGTGGCAGTGTCTTCATTAGGAGTTTCGGTATTTCCAACTATAGTTCTAGCAATCGTAGCATCTAGGAAAGGACCTAATGAACCACTCTTATCAAGCACAGTAGAAGCAGCATCATAAGCATCAGAAGTTTTAGATTCAGCAGTAGTAGTAGTGTGTGTAGCATGTGTATGTGGTGGTGTAAAGAACTTACTCAGAACAGACGGTGAATCAGGAGCAGTAGAGGTGTTCAGAACCGTACCTTTTCTTGTAGTGGATGGTAAAATAGGAACCTTGCCATCACGAGACTTACCCATGATGGATGGAAAGCAGCGAACAATAGAGAATCCAAGTGAACTTGATAAATAAAGCTATGCTCCCCGGCAACGGCGCCAGAAAATAGTCTTGATGACCAACAAGTATAGGGGGTGTATCATAGTATTTTCGAGGGAAGTGAAACCCAATTTATTGATTCGACACAAGGGGAGCCAAAGAATACTTATCAGCCTTAACAACTGAGTTGTCAATTCAGCTGCACCTGGAAACAATCTTGCTCACATCAGATTATCAGTAGCAACAGTTTTGTAGTAGGAATAGTAAAGTAACAGCAGTAGCAAAGCAAAGACAGTAGTAACAAAATCAGTAAACAGTGGGATTCGAGTGCGGTAGGCATAGGGATGGATGGACGGGCGTTGCATGGATAAGACAATTCACATAGCAATCAGAACATAGGGCAATTGTAGATAAATAAGATAAAGCATCCAAGTACTAGACAATCCTAGGCATGTATTCCATATATAGTCATACGTGCTCGCAATGAGAACTTGCACAACATCTTTTGTCCTGCCAGCCCATTTGCAGCGGGGCCTCTAGGGAACTACTGGCAATTAAGGTGCTCCTTTTAATAGAGCACCGGAGCAAAGCATTAACACTCCGTGAACACATGTGATCCTCACATCAAAGCCTTTCCCTTCCGGCTACCCCGATTTCTGTCACTTCGGGACCATAGGTTCCGGACAACGACGTGTGTATACAACTTGTAGATAAGACCCAAAACAATACTATCATGATGAATCAATAACATGTTCAGATCTGAAATCATGGCACTCGGGCCATAGTGACAAGCATTAAACACAACAAGTCGCAACAAAGTCATAAAGCACTAATAAAATATACTAGGCACCATGCCCTAACAATCTGATGCCATTACATGAACGATCTCATCCAATCCCTACCATCCCCATAGCCTACAGCGGGGGATTACTCACTCATAGATGGGAGAAACATGGATGGTCGATGGAGAAGCGATGGTGATGATGATGGTGATGATATCCTCCAATTCCCCGTCCCGGCAGGGTGCCAGAACGGAGTTTCTGGTGCTGTTTCGTGGAATGTGGTGGTGGCGGCGGAGCGGAACTCCTTCTGGAAAAACGTCGAACCCCTCCAAGTTTTTAGGTCAGAAGGCTCCTTATAGGCGAAGAGAGAGGCCGAGGGGGAGTCTGGGGCGGCCAGACCACCCCCTGGCGTGGCCTGAGCTTGCCCGCGCGGCCAGGTGGTGTGGCCTGGGCCCAGCCCCCCTCCATCTCGTATTCTGGCTCCGGGAGTCTTCTGGTGAAATAGGATGTTTGGCATATTTTCCGGGATTTTTCCTGATAGTTGATTTTCTGCACAAAAAATAGACACCAAGGCAATTCTGCTGAAAATAGCGTTATTTCGCATTAATTGCATCCAAATCACACAAGTGTAGAGGAGAAACAATAGCAAAAGTGTTCGAGAAAGTAGATACATTTTGGACGTAGCATTAGGTCATGTGATTATGTAAAACCATGTTTGGGAACATGTTGTGACAAGATCTACCCCGGTTTCACCGAAACGGGGAGTTTTCCCCTAATAGTCAGATTGCAGACACTTTGTTTTTAGGGGACAACGCATGTCTGCGAAGGGGGTCACACTTGGGAACCAGGTTTAGGAGGTTGTAGCATGCCACCACACTTCATTACACATGCTTGTAGCATGCCACCACACTTCATTACACATGCTAGGGTCACATGCATGGTTTGGAGGTGTTCCGATGCCCCGAAGCGCTTCTTCCTGCGGAACCCCGATTCGCGGGCCTCGGATCGTCTACCTCCCAAGACTTTCTTCTGACAGGGGTAGCCCGGTGTACCCCTCTCTTGTTTTGCTCCTGGTTAGGTCATGTGATGATGTAAAACCATGTTTGGGAACATGTTGTGACAAGATCTACCCCGGTTTCACCGGAACGGGGAGTTTCCCCATAATAGTCAGATTGTAGACACTTCGTTTTTAGGGGACAGCGCATGTCTGCGAAAAAGGTTACACTTGGGAACCAGGTTTAGGAGTTTTTAGCATGCCACCACACTTCATTACACATTCTAGGGTAACATGCATGGTTTGGAGGTGTTCCGATACCCCGAAGCACTTCTTCCTGCGGAACCCTAATCCGCGGGCCTCGGATCGTCTACCCCCCTAGACTTTCTTCTAACAGGGGTAGCCCGGTGTAGCCCTCCATTGTTTTGCTCTTGGTTAGGTCATGTGATGATGTAAAACCATGTTTGGGAACATGTTGTGACAAGATCTACACCGGTTTCACCGAAACGGGGAGTTTCCCCCTAATAGTCAGATTGCACACACTTTGTTTTTAGGGGACAGCGCATGTCTGCGAAGGGGGTCACACTTGGGAACCAGGTTTAGGAGGTTTGAGCATGCCACCACACTTAATTACACATGCTAGGGTCACATGCATGGTTTGGAGGTGTTTCGATGCCCCGAAGCGCTTCTTACTGCGGAACCCTGATCCGAGGGCCTCAGATCGTCTACCCCCCTAGACTTTCTTCTGACAGGGGTAGCCCAGTGTAGCCCTCTCTTGTTTTGCTCTTGGTTAGGTCATGTGATGATGTAAAACCATGTTTGGGAACATGTTGTGACAAGATCTACCCTGGTTTCACCGAAACGGGGAGTTTCCCCCTAATAGTCAGATTGCAGACACTTCGTTTTTAGGGGATAGCGCATGTCTGCGAAGGGGGTCGCACTTGAGAACCAGGTTTAGGAGGTTTGAGTATGCCACCACACTTCATTACACATGCTAGGGTCACATGCATGGTTTGGAGGTGTTCCGATGCCCCATAGCGCTTCTTCCTGCGGAACCTTGATCCGCGGGCCTCGGATCGTCTACCCCCTAGACTTTCTTCTGACAGGGGTAGCCCGGTGTAGCCCTCTCTTGTTTTGCTCTTGGTTAGGTCATGTGATGATGTAAAACCATGTTTGGAAACATGTTGTGACAAGATCTACCCCGATTTCACCGAAACGGGGAGATTCCCCCTAATAGTCAGATTGCAGACACTTCGTTTTTATGGGACAGCGCATGTCTGTGAAGGGGGTCACACATGGGAACCAGGTTTAGGAGGTTTAGGGGGCATGAATACGTAGAGTACATGCATGTATTGCAAAAAGTTTGTGCGTACACAATGTCTTAATTAATAGTAACAAATATAGTACATAAAAAACTTAGAATAAATACAATTGAAAGGGAAAAAGGAAAGAAAATTAAAAAGGTCCACTAGGCACACGACAATGGTGAAAACACACGGCAAAGGATTCTTTGCGGTGTGTCTCAATTTGGTACACACGGCAAAGCCTTCTTTGCCATGTGTCTCCTGTAGGTACACGACAAAGCCTTCTTTGTCGTGTTCCATTTGGTTCGGGACATGGCAAAGGGCTGCCAGCTCGCGGGACCGTCCACACCTTATCCTCCCACTCGCCCCCCCCCCCCCCCGCGGGCCCGTGCTCAACCTACCATGCAGCCCAGCTAGCCCCGCCTCCCAGCTCTCCCCTGCCTCCCAGCTCATCGCCGCCGCCGAAATCACCCTAGCTCGCCACCGCCTCTAGCCCCGTCCCCGCCTTCACCTGGCCCCGGCCCAGCCTCCACCCGCCCAACTCCTCCCCAACCCGGCCTTCACCCCACCCGGCCCCGCCCCCACCCCCTACCCCCAACTGCCGCGCCATGGAAGCCCCGCGGTGTCGGCGGTAGAGGCTTCCGCCGCCTTCCTCCTCCACGGCGCCGGCCACCCTGACCCCGCCGTCCCCTCCCCCACCGACAGCTCCTCTCCCCATTCGGTATGCCCATTTTTCTTATATATACGTATATGTACTAGTAATGTACTTGTAATTTAGCATGTATGTATCTTAGTAATGTTGGAATTTAGGGTGTACATCTGTATATTAGTAATTTAGGGTATACATGTGTATATAGTAATGTTGGAATTTAAGATATATATGTATGTATCTTAGCATACATGTGTATATATTAGTAATTTAGGGTTCCGATGCACCGTACAATTTTAAATGGTTTGTCCACCACCCAAATGCCAATTCTTCAGGTGGCTCGATTACCATCAAATATACCCAAATGCAAATTAGGTCATGGAACAGTGGATGAATGCAGATCCGGAGGAATATATGCTTCCTTCCTACTTTGACATATATGAATACTAGTTGTTTGTGATATGATCCAGCAGGGTCCTCCCCATTAGTTATTTAATTAAAAAGTTCTTAATGTATTTTTTTCAAGCGGTAATCCCTCCAGTTCAGTTATAGGCCGTGCCAACTTGATTTTGCTTGTATATTGGCATATATAAATACATGTGTATATTAGTAATTATTCTTTCTTCGTGCAGGATATGTGTTGAGTTTGAGGGTGGGTCTGTTGACGGCGTAGGGCATCTCACGGGAGGGTCGCTGATCTTCTTCACCTCTCGATCACGCTTCGAGGGTAAAAATATGTTCTCCTCTCTTGTACCTAGGGTTATTTTCATGTCTAGATCACCAAGTCTATCGCGTTACATAGGCGTCTCTTCCCGGCCGTCAGGGTTACGCAGATAAATATGCATTAGTGGTCTCGCATATTATGAACCGTAACTCTTATGGCATTTATCGGGACAGTCGGCGGATGCATAGTTGGGTATGTTTTTCCTGTTCTACTTTGGTCCGAGACAGGATTTCGGCAGCGCCTTCCCGTTGTTCTCCGGATGCACATCCCTCTCGGCTTTTTGTCGAGACGTGTATCAGGAGAGCAGCGGGGAGGTGCTGCCGAAATTCTGTCTCGGATCGGGGTAGAGCAGGGAGAACATACTCAATCTACGGATCCAGCGGTTGCTAGGACCCTGTTTACCTATTAGAGAGATAGGTGGATATATGCATGACGTAAAATTTATGTTTGCTAAAATTAACCGAACTAATACCAGATTTATTTATATGGCATGATTAATTGAAAGCATTGTATATGTCTGTTTTGGTACTGATTAGAGGATAGAGAATCATGACTGGATGTATGAGGGCTATGTCAGTAAGTGGGACTTTACCATGGAATGGAAAGAAAAGGCCGAGGACTTCGTGAACCGGGCGTTTGCTATCCCCACCAGACCCAGAAAAATTTTCTGCACCTGTACAAGATGCAAGAACCTGAATACACATTCGAAGGATGATGTTAGTAGGCACCTGGTCAATTATGGGTTCACACCTTCCTACAAGACTTGGACTTTCCATGGTGAAAAGTTAGTGAAACGTGCTAGGAGGGAGTCACGGCAGAGTCAGCAGCAAAGTCAGCCAAGGGGGGAATTTGATGCTGGTTTTGATAGGTGCATAGAGAACTTTGTGAATGCTAATGCACCTGAAAGCCCTCATGTAGAGGCAGAGACACATGAGGAGGCGGAGACAAGTGAGGAGCCGGAGGAAAACACGGCAAAGTACTACGACACTTTGTTTGCCTCGCAGAGACCCCTTCATGCACATACAGATGTTAGCCAACTGGACGCCATTGCTCGCCTTTTGGCCTTCAAGAGCCACAGGAACTTGACCAGAGATGACTTCGATGATATGCTCGCCGTTGTTGGCAGCATTCTGCCGAAAGGGCACCTCTTGCCGGAGAACTTCTACTATTCAATCAAACTCCTCCGTGACCTTAACATGTCATATGAGCCGATACATGCTTGTCTGAAGGGATGCATGCTATTCAGAAAGGAGCATGCTAAGACAAATTATTGTATCCACTCCAAATCCTCTAGGTACTTTGAGGTCGATCCCAATGGTGATGGTCAAAAGAGGCAGACCGGGGTTGCCCAAAACATCCTCCGGTATCTTCCAGTGCTACCGAGGATCCAACGGCTCTTCATGACCGAGGATACTGCCCAGCAGATGCAGTGGGCACGAGAAGGGAATGGATACACCAACAAGATGATACATCCGTCGGATGGTAGTGCATGGAAGAACTTTGTCAAGAAATACCCTGAGAAAGCTGGTGACAAGAGGAGCGTAGCAGTTGCCATATCAACCAATGGGTTCAATCATATGGAATGTCGGCTGCAGTATACAACTGTTGGCCAGTGTTTGTTATTCCCCTGAACCTCCCCCTGGCGTCTACATGAGATCAGAGAACATGTTTGTGTCGATGATAATCCCCGGACCGAAATAACCTAGTAAGAACATGAATGTGTATCTAGAACCGCTGGTGGATGACTTGTTTTGTGGCTGGGAAGGTCGCGGGATCCGAACATATGACGCCGCAAACAAGGAGCACTTCGATATGTATGTCTGGTACCACA
Organism: Avena sativa; assembly: GCA_916181665.1. Taxonomy (NCBI): domain Eukaryota; kingdom Viridiplantae; phylum Streptophyta; class Magnoliopsida; order Poales; family Poaceae; genus Avena; species Avena sativa. The sequence continues at coordinate 446,152,542 of OV702295.1, read as the reverse complement.
CCTCCCTACATGACCTACCAGCACGTGCGTTGTTCTGCGGCTGGTGTACGCATGGGAAGTGGCCTTGCCCAGTGTGCATGCAGGATCTGACTTTCTTCTGGATATCGAAGGGAGGCAAGTATTCCTGCTTTGATGAACATTGAAAGTTCCTTGAGCTGAATCATCCATACAGGAATGATAAAAAGAGGTTCAAGAAAGTTCGTGTTGTCCATGATCCGAAGCAACATCTGAAGACGGGAAAGGAAATCAAGGCTGAGTTAGAAGCTCTCCAGCCTAAGCCTAATGGGAATGGTTTCGTGGGATATGGGGACACGCACCAGTGGACCCACATTCCATGCTTATGGAAGCTCCCTTACTTTGAGGATCTCGAGCTCCCCCATAACATTGATGTAATGCACACCGAAAAGAATATCAGCGAGGCCCTTTGGAGCACCATAATGCAAACTGAGAAGTCAAAGGATAACATCAAGGCTCGGATTGATTAAGAACAATGGTGCGATAGGACAAAGTTGAAAATGCAGCCACCCGGAACCAACGGCAGAAAAGGGTGGTCTAAGCCAAAGGCTCCATTCTGCCCAACAAAGCCCCAAAAAAGGGAGATCTTCCAGTGGATCATGCAAAGTTTGTTTTTCCCTGATGGGTATGCAGCCAACTGGATGAGGGGTGCGAACATGCAAATGTTGCGAGTACAAGGGATCAAGAGTCATGACTACCATGTATGGCTTGAGTGAATAATGCCGGTGATGATTCGAGGCTATGTCAATGAGGAGACTTGGCGAGTGCTGTCGAGGTTGAGCTTTTTCTTCCGCCAGATTTGTGCTAGGGAGTTAGACCGCAAAGTGGTTGAGAAGCTACATGAACAGGCACCCCAGTTGTTTTGTGATCTAGAGATGCTCCTTCCGCCAGGGTTCTTCAATCCGATGCAACATATGATCTTGCATCTCGCGGACGAGGCTTTGAAGGGGGGACCTGTGTGGGCCCGTTGGCAGTATCCACTGGAGAGAGTAACACAGAGGCTTCGTACAAAAATAGGCAATAAATGCAAGATCGAGGCATCCATAGCTGAGTCAGTCCTTAATGAGGAGGTTGCAAACTTCACCACCAAGCACTATGATGCCAACATTCCCACAAAGCACAACCCAGGCTCCCGTTACAATGCCGCCAACCCTGAGGATTTACCCAAGCTTAGCATCTTCAGAGGGCTTGGTGGCAAATCAAGTGGCATGAAGAAGTTCATAATGAAAAAACCTGAGCGGGAGTTGATCCATTCATATGTCTTGAACACCATGGATGAAGTGAAGCCGTACATCGATTAAGTGCTCACCCTTTAGATTTTCGCAAACAGTTGCTACTATGTTCGTGACTAACTCTTGTTTTTAAATTGGTATAGACGGTTCAAGCATGCATATTGGAAGAATCTAGTTAGGGATCCTAACCCGAAAGAGGAGCAGGATCTATTCGATAAGGGTGGTGGTTTTGGTTTCATCAGCTGGTTCTATGGTTTGGTACTATTCCATCCAACTTCTTGTGCTAAACTTCTCGTGCTAAACTTCTCGTTCTAACTTGTAGGAAAATACTGACAAAGATATGCAACCCGAGCTAAGAAATATTGCTAGGGGCTTTAACCATTCAGTCGACATGTTCAATGCTTATGACGTGAATGGGTATCGCTTCCATACCCATGAATACACAACTATCCGGCCCAACCGGAAGACAACAAATAGCGGGGTATTTTGTGAAGGCTCAGATGGCCTCCAATATTATGGAAGAGTCGAGGGTATATATGAGTTGAATTACGGTTTTGGCAAAGGGCTAAATCCCCTTGTATTCAAATGCCATTGGTTTGACCCACATCAGGTGAAACAGGATCCTGAAATTGGACTGGTTAAAGTTAAGAGAAGTTCCGTTTATGAGGGAGATGATGTCTATATTTTGGCTACTCAGGCCTTCCAAGTATTCTATCTTCCGTACCCATGCCAAAACCCTACAAAACGTCTAAAGGACTGGGATGTTGTGATGACGGTACCGACACGCAACAGGCCGCCCTTGCCAAACAGGATGATTACCGCCGCCTAGACCCTTCAACAAATGATGGCGAGTTTTATCAGGAAGAAGGGCTCCCCGGGCAATTCACTATCAACTTGTCCACCGATAGTGACATGGTCGTAGACGATGACCAAGAAGCCGAGGAGGAAAACACTGTGCAAGATGAAGTTGAGGAGGTTCACAACCAACAAGATGTGAGTTTGCTCGAGGCGTTCCGTGCAGGCCATGACGTCAATGCTCCATAGGGACCACCTCCAGGTTTCGTGGATGATTATTGGTGGCCTAAGAATGATAGCAATGATGAAACATGTGTTCCAATTCGTAATCCCGACACAGGCTTCTGATGTATGTAGTAGTAATAATATGAGACTAATCTATGTAGTACTGTTTGTCGGGCTGTTGTACTTGTAAGAACTCTATGCTATGTAATAAATTTTATTGCTTTTACTAATATCCATCGATTTTCATCGTTGTTGCTTTTACTAATATTCATCTATTTTCATCAGTGTTTCTTTTACTATTATTCATCTAATTATGTTCATTGTTGCTTTTAATGTGTACTAATAAACTACTCTTTTCATTCTGTTTTCCAGGTGATTGAAAGATGCCGGGGGGAAAGGGTGTTACAAAACAGCTGAAAAGCTTAGTTGACCTTGTGAGTGGTGGTTCAAAAAAGGGTGGCTCGAAAAAGGGTGGTTCGAAAGCTTCAACATCGGCTTCGAGAGAGCGTGCTAGTCCTCCACCGTGCACTTCACAGCGATGGGGGCGTGGGAGGCGTGGGAGGAATCCTAGTCCCTCCCGGCCATGGTGGACCAGGATGAGGAGGAGGAGGACCAGGAGGAGGAGGAGGACAAGGAGGAGGAGGAGGACCAGGACGAGGAGGAGGAGGACTAGGAGGAGGAGGAGGACCAGGAGGATGATGACGAGGCACATTCGCAGCAGTCAGAGGACGAGGGGTTGGGGTCTTTACCCTACGATCTTGACATGACCTTGAGGTGGGATCCTCCGGCGGATGAGACATCGTACCTTGAGGCGTACGCGGCAATGGACCCGCGGCTTACGCCACGGAGCAAGGCTCCGTATCAGCGTGGGGTTGCGAGACTCCCCGATCTACCTTATGCCTATGCGGATAAGGTTCTCGTACCCGCTGGGAAGAGGTACATTATTTGACCCGCTAACCATATATTGGAATTTTCATCACATACTGATTATGATTTTTCATTTTGCAGTTCCTTTCTATATGAGGATGGAATGAAGCCATATCGTGGCTACTCGAGCATCCTTGGAGCCCTAATTCGAGTGTTTTTTCCTGGGATTATCACTCTCCCAAATGGTCAGGAGGATGTAGCTTGGACTTGGAAGCATTACCACTATGGCCCGGATCTGACTAAAAAGTACAACCACATGGCGGAGAAGATTCAAGTTCTGTTCTGGGTAATTTTGTTTCACTTGTCATAATTAAATCACCGCGGCTTTGACTTGTGTCTTTGACTCCTTTTTTTCCTGTGTGCATACTTGTAGAATTACTTCGACATGCACAGGGAGAACTCAAGGGAGTGCATGGCGATCGTGAACGAGCTTGCCAAGAGGAAGGTGCAAGACATGCACTACGAGGCACGCGTGAACTCTGTCCGCAACTGGTTTGGCGATCGTAAGATCTGGATGAACAAGAGTCAAGCCCGGGACATGCTCTTCGAGCCATGGCAGTACCTGCAGGTAGTTGTGTTTCTGTTTTATTGATTTCTTGACCTTCATCTATTTCATGTTGTACTAATACCTATATCTTGTGGATGTAGAACCCTCCTCAGTTTGTCGGTAATGGCACGAGGTGCTTCACGGCGATGGTAGAGTGGTGGACACACGCCGAGTACCTCAAGAGACACGAGGCTGCAAAGAAGCGGCGAGAGGAGATGAAGGGTGGATCACACCGCCAAGGCAGCATCCCCCTCGCCCTTGTCAGGCAAAAAGAGGTGAGCAAATGCTTTATTTATTTTTGCTTCTCATTTAATTCTTTACTCCGCATGGGAGTCCCCCTTCACTTATCTTTGTCCTCTCATTTGTAGAGAGTAAAGACAGGTGTGGAGCGATCCATGTTTGCCATTTGGAAGAAGATGCGCACCTTGGACGAGCCTGTGGACGGCTCCTCGTGGATCAATGAGGTAGCCAAGATCCGGGGTACGAAGTACCCCGAGAAGTACAAGCATGTGCACGGTGAAGATTCCAACCCTGACACCGCCCCCTTCGATCCTGAGGTTGTCGTGCTGGCGGGACAGGGCCAGAGGAATGGCCGCCTATGGATTGCTGACGGGTCCGTCGACCCTAGGACCGTTCCATCTATGCGCCAGATCCGGCGTGGCAGGACGATCGCCATGCCTCCCGTAGAGACCCGTCCACGGCCTTCGGTTATAGATGTTGACCAATTACGGGTATGTTCTTCTTTGTCAGTCATCTTTGTTTTACTACATGTTTTACATTGCAATGTTCATGACATCGTGGCTACATGACGTAGGAGGAGATGGCCGCTGAGAGGGCAAGCAGAGAGGCGGCCGAGCAGCGGCAGCTACAGCTGGAGCAGCAGCTTAGCCAACAGCAGGCGATGCTGGAGCAGCAACAGCCGATGACGCAGTGGATGGCAAACCAAATGCTCATGACTGCTCCACCAGGGTCTCTTCCTACTCCTCCTTTCACCTTTATTGTCTAATGCTCGTAATTTTCAATATTTTCTTATTGTCTAATGCTCACAATTTCCCATCGTGTAGTTGGCCAATTTGATGCTGCCTGGTGGGTCAGACGGTGGATCGAACAACCTGTCGCCTTTCACTGTCAACAATCCGTCGGTCGTCCGGAGGCTGGATCAGAGTCCTCCAGGTTAGTTCTTCTACACTTGACCTTGTGCATCACTCGATATCGGTACTCGCGATACACACGGAAATCGATTGTGAGAGTCTCATGATTGTGCTTTTGACCTTGTAGGAGGGCTTTGAGGTTGTGGCCATCATGTGTGCATCACGGTTAGTTTTCCTACACTTGTCAAATTTAGTCATGCCATCATACTTGTAGAAAATTTAGTCATGCCATCACACTTGTAGAAAATTTAGCCTTTCCATGACACTTGTAGATAATTATATGCCATTCTTAAATTGTACTTGTCATTTTCATCACCTTGCCATGAGACTTATAGAAAATTTATCCTTGTCATGATTTTACTTGTCATAGTGATGTACTTGGCCATGAGACTTGTCAAAATTCCATGTAATTGCCATTGCCATCAACTTGTCTAGAAACTTGTACATATTCATGATTTTACTTGCCATATTGACGTACTTTTCTTAAACTTGTAGGATATCACGATGGATTTGGAGCATGAGCTTGTGGAGCACTTGGCGGTGATGGTCTTGTGGGTGGGAAGAAGAATAAACTTGTAATATTTGTGAATGACTTATGCACTTGTTCTTGTGAAGTTTGCATTGTTGCTTGTGTGGTGAAGATGATATGTTTTTGGTAGTGTTTGTGATGATATATGATCATATTATTGTTATTTTGGTGTTGGTGATGATCTTATGATCATATACATGTATTCTGTGTTGGTGATGATCTATATGATCAAATATATACATTATGTGTTTTCAAATGCAGGAAATGAAAGAAAAACAGAGAAAAAGTGAAAAAACCTGGGCCCTTTGCCGTGTGGACAGGTGGCAGTAGCCTGTGCAGCAGGCGCTGGGCAGACAGCCCTTTGTCGTGTTCCACCTAGAAGAGGCACACGGCAAAGGGACAGTCTCTGCCGTGTGTTCTTCAGCTGCGACACACGGCAAAGCGACATTCTTTGCCGTGTGGTAACTCCCAGAGGACACACGACAAAGGCACAACACACGGCACAGAAGCGGCACACGACAAAGGAAAAGAATACGGCAAAGGACAAAAACACACGGCAAAGCGAGCACACGACAAAGTCCCTCTGGCTCCGTCAAACGGACAGAACCGTGAAGTTATTTTACTGTGCCGTGTACGCGTGCCAGACCCACGGCAAAGCCTTTGCCGTGTTTTGTGCTTGAGACACACAGCAAAGCCTCTTTGCCATCGCAGACGCTGCCGTGCGACTTTTGTCGTGTGTATACACACGCCAAAGACACTGCCGTGTTCCTAGTCGCCTTTGCCGCGGCAAAGAAAGTTTTTCCCGTAGTGCTAGCATCCTTCTAGTAAAAAAAATGTATGTATGATGTTGCAATGCATAATTAAACAAAAGACATAATTTATTCTGGATATATATATCGCAAGACTTCACTAATGAGGTGCACAAGATGATTAGTTGATTACATATATGTAAATAAGCACATTTCCTCCTCGCAAAATGTCTTGTTCCCCAAATTTCATCACATGTATGCTAAACCAGACTCAAAACACACGAAACTGAAAACTCACAAAGACATCCAGAATTGACCGAATTCAGAATACATAAGTAGACAAATGTATATGCATCAAACAATCGCACCACGTCATACATGTGTCTAGATTAGAACACTTTCAATTGTTTGGTGAAGAAACCGTGTGATGCATATGGTGTGTGAAGCAGTATCATAGGCTAGAAATAGCCAGTCCCTCTAAGAGTATGATTATCTTAAACAGTCCATCGATCAGCAACCCGGTATTCATAAATGAAAATGAGTGTTGTATAGTGTACTTTTGGTTCATCATAGTAATTCTGGATCACTGAGTTTGTGTTTTCTTCTAATAACGAGCACAGTGGCCCTCGCAAATGGGAGGGCACCATTTTCGGTCTGCTTGAAAGTGACCGAGCCATTTTATCTCCATCTATGCTAAATAAAATATCACATATGGATGATTATGTCATTTAGACAACAACCATTAATGTCGATATATTTGATTTGTATATGGTGTTAAAGAAATGGTGGTGACTTATTCTGTGATACTAAATCACTGTGGGTTAGAATTTAGTTTTTGTATTGCTATATTGATCAGATGTGAAGGTAAACATATCCATATGTTGTGGTCAAAATAATATTATGCTCCACTTGAACAATATATATACCAGTGTAACAATTTCTCTATGTTTCATGAAAATCTTTGTCTATTTTCATAATATTGGCCGGTTAAATAGTAATATTTTATATTTTACATCATGTAGATAATGTTCCTTTCATCTATTTGTTTGTTCTTAAATGTGTGAAGTTTTCCTCCATTCGGAAAGACATAACACTTTAGATACATGCAGACAGTAAAAAAACACAACTTATACCTTTGTATACAAATATACAACTAAATTTAATTGAAAATAATATATTATTATTTAAACTATCTTACCATCTGATATTCTGCAATCTGTCATCGTGATGAAGTCCCCGATGATGGTGTTCGTTTGCACAAATTATCCCAATATTATTGCATGGGCTGATGAGAGCACCCCAATAGGGCAAATCAATGAATTATTTGGAGAGGGATGTATTCGCCACCACCCGATGTACTTCTGGTTTGCGTGACGGCATTCCGAGGGGAAGTATATGCATTACTTCAGAATGGAGACATTATGTCGACCAACATCCAGTTAGAGCAGCATCACGATGGCCAAAATAATTGCAGCCCCAGTCTTTGAACAGATACGCGGAATCTACAATTTTTACCTTGTGGAGTCAGATGGTGATCTGCTTCTTGTGTTGAACAGGGATTTCGCCAAAGGACAATCAGTGTTGTACCGGGTGGACACAGAGAACCGCTCTCTCGAGACCATCAGTGACATTGGAAGTCGTGACCTCTTCGTTGATTACCATCGGTCTATCTCCATTGACACCAATGTTAAACCCCACAGTCAAACCCAGTTTCATATACTACATGAATTATATCAGGCAGTACAATCTCGAGGTTCAAGCCTGGTAAGAGGAACCAACAATGGAAAATTATGGCTTAAGTCATTATCAGCTAGAACATACGCCGAGGCCTTACCCTTTGGACGAGATACTGACAGCACATTGTAGACGGAGAGAGTTCTCTGAATATGTGTTGCAGCACACGGGAGCCGATGACGACAAAATATATAGGGGAGAATGGATTCTATATTCATTCTAGGTTATTTGCTAGCATTTTCAGGTCTATTCGAAGTAAAAATTTGTATTGTGTTTATATTATTTCAGCAGTATGCATATGACCTTTCAGACAAAATTGTAATGTATTTAATTTTAGTACTTTCAGAATTCAAAGTATTTATTTTTAGTAGCTTCTTTTTAGAATTCTCTGTGTCAGCTTTCAAAATTATGTGCAAGTACTATCTTTCAGCTTTTACTCATAGCACTCAAGTTTTAATTACTGATTCCAAAAATCTAACAGAGATCATAGTCTCATGGAAATCTCTCGAACTCGTGAACCTCTCACGAGCAGTCCAAACGACCGGAATGCATGTAGACAGGAAAGCTTTTAGAATTCTTTTTACTAGTAGCTTCCACAATTCTTTGTAGTAGCTTCTACTTCACACAATCATAACCATACCCGGCAAAATCTTCCAAAAGTAGACTAAACAGGCAAATATATTATATATACCTAGATTTCAAATGACTAATTAATTGTTTCAGACTACGTCATACTAGTTAATCTTAACAGTTTCCAACCACAATTACACTCTAGATGGTCTCGAACACAAACTTCATGTCCAACATCTCTTCTGTGGTCTTCCTGCCAGAGATTAGCATGGCTTGTCCAACCTTTCGATCATCTTCACTCTGGTGGAATTTCTTCCATCCCTGATTGCTGAAGACGGCACGACTATTTGGTTCAGTTTTGTATGCAATTAGGGTGATGTAAAAATCTCCTAGCTATACTCCAGCCACGCCATCATCAGGGATGCCCATGGAGGAAACCACTTTCGTAGGTAATCTCTACAATGTCGCGCCGTGGATTAAAAAGAAGAAGTAATAATGTCAGACGACGACCACCGCAAGTTATAATGGAGCCATAAAAGAAACAAACAAAAGGTAGTTATCATACCATCTTATGTTGGATAAGATTTGTCCTTGTCAAATGGGCCACAAATGGAACCCCGATGAAGGTGTTCATTGGTGGTGGGGTATCTAGGAGGTGTTCCATCTCATCATCGGTAAAGTGGCATCTTTGGGCGACAACCGTAGATTCATATATTTCTTCCTCGCCACCAAGACCACATATATAGAAAACGGTTATCCTCGACACGGGTCCTGTCAAAGAAAAACTTAACATTTCTTCCCCGGTAAGATCGTTCTGTGTAATGAATTGCTTCCATCCTTCACGTCCCATGATAGTCATGTTTTTTCTTTTCTCAAGGTCAATCTTGTAGGTGCGCCCAAGCACCTTGAAGGGCACACTCTCACATTTAGTTGTGGCTAGATTGAATATGAACCTTGAATTGCATGGCATAGTCTGTGCACCAAAAACAAAAGAATTAGACATTAAACAAACTGGACATGCCCGATAACAACCTGGATTCGCAATTGCTCTTGCATACTAGACACGACACCAGATCCTGTTAGGAAAAATGATGAATGTCTAAATGATATATGGAACTAAACTCTCAAAAGGAATAGACGGTATATATATACAATAAATGTATTATAATTTAAACACCTGAGTTGTGATCCTAGTTTTCTTAGCTTTGGCGATTCTAACAACAGCATCAGGTGCTCTGAACCTCGCTTTCTCAGGTCCCTTGACAAGTCGCTTCACATCATCATCAGATGCTCTGAACCTTGCTTTCTTAGGTCTCTTGACTACAGGTTGCTTCACATCATCATCAGATGCTCTGAACCTTGCTTTCTTAGGTCTCTCGACTATATGTTGCTTCACTTCATAATCATCATCGGATGTGACATCAGTTAAGCCAACATTGGTTTTAGAAATCTAAATGGACATTGAAGTAAATAGAATGTTTTGTGTTGATGCTATACAGTAGGTTTAACTACTATCTTAAAGTCACTAGCAAAATTTTTGAAACCTGCATTTCGACGCTATGATGTACAGTAGTCTCCTTATGCATTCGCCCTTCCATTTTGCAATATTCATAGTTTCTACAGGCGCCTCTTTCTAATTCTTCCCTTGACAGTTCAGCCATTTGGAGACTTGCTAACTAGAAGAATCAAATAATAATTAGTGAAGTACAAACATCAAATTTAAAAGCATATGGTTTGGTCACAACTACAAGCATCATCCAATGAGATGAATCTGTATATACTAAGGATCATGTACAACCATAGTGGCCATGCAAAGGTAGTAAGTAGATGCCTATCATCCCATCAACATTCAAAGTGCCACATTTTCATCATTGACCAATTGTAAATAGTGAAAATCATAATAGTATCCCTTAGCACTAACATAGCTATGAAAAACATCAATTTGGGCCTCATACTAACAAAGCACACATAAATCAATGAGATAATCAAACAAATAGCAAGAAGCATGCACAACAAATGTGTTTGTACAGAACACGTGATATATGCACATTATCCCATTGACATAGATAGCGCCACACTTTAATAATTGGCCAAATGAATGTGAAGAAGACAATGACCTACATCAATATATAATGTGGGCTCCATAGTAAGATAACACACACAAGTCAATGAGATGAATCTGTATCTACCAAGGAGATGTAGAGCCATAGTGGTTGTACAAAGACACTAAGTAGAAGGAGATCATCCCATCAACATGCTAAGTGTGCCACATATTTATCATTGGCCAGTTATAAACATTTAATATCATAACAGTATCCATCAACACTAACATATCGCTATGAAAAACAACAATTTGGGGCATTAATTTGGTGACTACTTCAAGATCATCCAGTGACATAGACAACAATGCCACTGCTCTCCCCTAGAATGAGGCGATGACACCGAGGCCAAGATCCATCGCTGGTGACTTAGATGGAGCACTGATGCGGTGAACCTAGAACAAGGAGGTGATGAAGTGAAGGGAAGTAGGTCGAGGAGCACTTACGTTGCAGCCGTCGTTGCTAGGGAGGGGAGGGTGGTTGGTCATCAGCGGGAAGGGGAGGGGAGGTGATTTGGCCGTTGTAGGGGAGGGGAAGTGAGGGGATCTGGTCATTGCCGTGGAGGGTATGAGAGGGGAGGGGATTTGTCCATCACCGGGGAGGGTCGGGGAGGGGATTCAGCCGTCGCCGGAGAGGGTTTTCCCAGCGCTGGGTGGTGAGTGGATTTGGGCGAGTGCGGAAGGGACCCATAATACCCAACGACAAGTGGGGCCCATGCTAGAGCTGACGAGTGGCCCCATAACAAGCCGTTGCCCCGACCGCACCGCACCAAACCGTGTTGTGCCACGCTGCACCGCACCGCACATCGCAGTCACATCTCCGGCACCATCACTGCCACATCTCAGCTGCCATGGGGATGCGCGAGCCGACAGGAGAGGGCGACGTTGTGGACCAGGTAAATTAGGTATTCCTCCGTCCCTGCATCTGTTCTAGCTAGGGTTCTAGCAGTTAGGCGAATTTAATGGTTTCCATGACTTGTTCTACAGGGTTGGGTTGGAATCGATGGGGAGCTGCCAATTTCCATCATAGATCAAGAGATTGGTGGGAAAGAGCTAGATCCTAGTTGGAGATGCCAGTCAACCATGTTCCTGCTAGGAAGGTTGCCTCCTATGGTGCATATATTGGTAGAAATTTTTTAAGTTGTCCAGATGAGTTGTGTTCTTACTTGTAGTGGATGGACAATCCATGGCCAAACACAGATGTAGAGGATGCTTGCCCATCTATGCAATTAGGCGGATGATAAGATGATGATTGAACTAAGGCTGGTAGATAGAGACACATATTTGCAGATATCTAAATTGAGGTTGAAGAGAATGACAAAAGAAATGGAATGCAAGCATGTTTGGTTCATGATGATGCTTAGTGTGGCGGTGACTTTAGGGTGTGTTCTTATTTTTGTAGTTGGCAATTGTGGAAATAAGTATTGAATTATGGATGTATTCTTCTCTTGGTTTTGACATTTTAGAAATTAATATGAGAAATGAGTTTCATGCTCACTGTCAGAACTTCTGAGAATAAATGATCATCAGTAACTGCGAAGAATGATATTGTGTTGGATGTTTAGTTAGCTTGCTAGCTAGTTAGTTGTTTTAAATATTCATGAGATATCTTTAACTTGTTGTACCAAACTTGTTGCAACTAGGAAAAATCATGGTTGCAAGTAATGTGTATTTATCTTTTGTTGATTTCAAACATGGTGCAACCAGGAACAATAACCATGGATTATATATATTGTTGCAAAACCAGGAACAATCGTGTGTCTGTTTCTCAAAGATTCACACTAAAAAATATTTTGAAAGGTGGGAAATATGTGCAACCAGGAATAATCATAAAAAACAACATAAAAGGTACTGATAATATATACATGTACTAGTTAAATAGGTTCGATCACAACCACCACATACTACTTGCATATACTATAGTACTAGTAGTACTTAATTACACAACCGAAAAGATATATAACAGTATGCGCATTACATAAAACAGGAGGCAGCAATAGGCAACAGGAGACGGCAGCGGATGCAATAGGAGGCAGCAGAGGCAACAAGAGCTAGTAGTTAGGGCCATAGAGCGATGTGACCAAGGTTGGCATACTTGCTTAGGTAAACCATGAAGGCACTGTGCTTGGCCTTCGTATGGATTCACACACCGTTGTCCTCCATGGGAAATGCCCTGGGCATGTTTCAAGATGTTGTTCAGGTCTTCCGCAATCCTTCTTACGAAGAAGGGGCACCTGTACTTGTTTGGATCTCGGTAGAAGGGGAACCTCCCATTCCTCGTCCTCTTCAGGATGTGGCGTCCTTTTGCATGTCTCTACCACATACTTTCACCGACATTACAATCTTGTTCCTGTGAATTAGCAAGTAGACACAAGAAGTCAGCGAATGAAAAAATTAATCTCCAAATCACGAGATCAAACTAGGAAAGGGCTCTTTTGAGAGATTAATTTTAGCATGTGCGCACAAGTTGAACCAGATTTTAAACAAACTAGTCCATTAAACATATATCTATTTGCATACATATATGATAAAATAAGTGCTATATAAAATTATACTGTTCTTTCATATAATTTGAATGAATATCTATACAAGTTTCAGTATATATATAGATACATCCAAATTTTAACAAAACTGAGACATCCTTTTTTAGGACAGATGGAGTAATTATTTCTACTAATCTTATCACTAAACTGGCAAAACAAAAAGAATTTATGACTTGAACATGTATAAGTAGGAATTTTTTCTCCTAAATATACTCAGTTAATTAGGAATTTAACAATTTGTTTCCCTAAATATAATAAAGATGGAAATTTATCTGCATTTTAATGCATCTCTAAATATACATACAGAACTTACTATAACAAATATAAACTTACTAAATAGTTTGTTAAGTTAATTTTAACAAGGTTTTAATAAATTAGACATTGGCTTTCAGTTACGGAATATTAAATTTTTGTTAATGTAATCAGGAGCTCGTATGATTACTATATATGTGACTTTTATTATACAAATCAAACTATACATTGGACAACATGAACACAACCTAGATAAGATCTGAACTCCACATGAAATTATATCACTAGAATGTTCGGCAGATCGATCAAACTACAAAATATCCACCTAGAAATACTATGGGCAGATCAAATCAAACTAGAAAATGTGCGACTGGAATGACTAGGGGAAGATCAAAACGACCAACAAAAGATGAGCATAGAACTAGTAGGCACAGAACAAATTAATTAATCAAACTCTACAAGGTTAGAAAACCCTATAAATTAAAATATGAATAGTAAATTCAGAAAACCCCATTCACAGTTTAGATCTAATTACCTCTGGTTCTCCATCCGTAGGTTTCTTCATCCTCGTTGTCATCATAGTAATCGTAGTCCACCTACACCACCGGATCTGCAACCACTTCCTCTTTGACCTTGTTACCTTCTTCCTTCTTGACGATGGTATTGGCTGCCTCCTCGTCGATGATGACATTGGCGTCCTTCGCGACCACCAGTCTTGATCTCTTCATCTTTGCTAAAATGATCTTGTACTTGTTTCTAGGGTTTCCTTATGTTCTTTGGAGTGCAGAGGGAAGAGTGGGATGGAGTGGAGAAATGGGGGAAACCATGTGGCTGATGTCTTTTAAATGACTAGGAGACGATGGGGCAGTTGGGCAGTGGGAGCACACGCAGGGTGGGAAACGTTTACAATGCACTTGTCAATGCAAAACGCACGAGTGGGAAACAGTGTACACAACTCGATTTCTTTTGCAGTTAATCATTTTTAGGCATGTCAATGGAAAATGCAAAATCCACTCGATTTCTTCTAATTTTAAAGTAAGTCATTTTTTAGGAATGTCTACCTCTCTAGATCAAACTCTTCATATATATATATGACGTCGGTCAAACATTTCATAAATATATATACATGCAATGACTCTAGATACTCAATGCATGCATGTGGTCAGAATGCCCAAAAAGCCCCTGGAATCAACTGCCATCATGCATGATTGATGCACCAGTGTGATAGAAGCATCCATATTCGTGTGTGTGCTCATGTGGATCAATGTGGTTTGGAAAAGAACACATGCAACTCTAGATACTCCATGCATGCATGCATGCGGACAAAAAAACTTTCCTATGTGTTTTTGGTCTTTGTACACCATGGTTTGACACATGGATCTGTCCCCTAGAGTAATCATCGCATGTGTTCTTTTAATTTCCTAAACCACATTGATACCCACAAGAGTCAGCATTGATCCACATGACCACATTGCATGTGTTCTTTTCCAACACAACATTGATATATCTACATGACCACACATGTACACTCAATTAGATTCTGTGATGAACTTCTGTCACACTAGTGCAAAATGCAATATGGAAGCTGCTTTCCTATGTGTTTTTGGTCTTTGTGCCCATGATGATTTGACACATGGATCCCCTAGAGTGATTGCATGTGTTCTTTTCCTAAACCACACATTGATATCTCCACTAGAGTCATTGATCCACATGACCACATTGCATGCCTTTTTTCCAAAACTGCATTGATATATATCTAAATGACCATATGATACGTTGCTAACATATCCATAATTTTTTATGTTCGATGCTTGGTTTTATCTACTTTCTTATGTTTTGTTCCAACTTTGGAGTACTTTTCATATGATTTCTTGGACTAACCTATTAACAAGAGCCACAGTGCCAGCTGCCTGTTTTCTGCTGTTTTTGGTTCCAGGAAGTCAGAAAATGAATATTATCGGAATTGGACAGGACAAAATCCAAAGTTAGTTTTTCACCGAGGGACACACAGATCCATAATACGAGACGGAGAGGAGCCAGGGGAGGTCACACAACCTGGCCGCATGGGCCAGGCCTTGCCTCGCCAGGGGGTGGTGTGGCCAGCCCAGGCACCCCCTCGGCCTCCTCTTCCGACTATAAGATGCCTCCGATACAGAAACCCTAAGTACCCGATCAAAATTCCACGAAAGAGTCTATAGCCGCCGTCGTCTCTGTCCCTAGATCGGGAGGGATCTGAAGCTCTTCCCGGCACCCTGCCGGAGAGGGGAATTCACCCTAGAGGCCTTCTTCATCACCATGCAAGCCTCCGGTGTGATACGTGAGTAGTTCATATTTGGACTACGGGTCCATGTAGTAGCTAGATGGCTGGTTCTCCTCCTTTGTGCTATCATGTTTAGATATTGTGAGCTCCGTTCATGATCAAGATCATCTATTTGTAATCCTACATGTTGTGTTTGTGGGGATCCGATGGATATTGAGATGCTATTTCAGATTGATTATTGATTCTATCATGCCTTTGTTATTTGTGATCTTGCATGCTTTCCGTTGTTAGTAGCTATCTTGGCCAAGTAGATGCTAGCAACTCCAAGAGTTAGTATTTATGCTCGATAGTGGGTTCATGCCTCTGGTAATATGGGGAAGTGACAGAAATCTCTAAGGTACTAGATGTGATGTTGCTACTAGGGAGAAAATAACAATCCTTTCTTCATAGAACAATCGTATTGTTTACTTTACATGCAATTCGTAATGCAATTATCCGTTGCTTGCAACTTAATACTGGAGGGGGTTTGGATGATAACCTGAAGGTGGATTATTAGTCATAGATGCAGTTGGATGGCGGTCTATGTATAATGTTGTAATGCCCAATCGAATCTCAAAGGAGTCAAGATGAGTAGTATATGCTTGTATGCTTTCTCGATGTTTGTCAATTGCCCCGCTGTAATTTCTTCACCCAGCATGTTATCTATCTTAAGGAGAGCCACCTCTAGTGAACTATGGACCCCGGTCCTTTCTTTTACAATCAATCTACAATCAACTGTTTACTGCTTTGTGTTTACTTTCTTCCATTCGATACGTTTAATCCTTTGTTTTCAGCAAAACTGGTGAGATTAACAACCTCATCGCAAGTTGGGGACAGAGTTCTATGGTTGTGTTATGCAGGTCTCCACATTTCTACTAGCACCGGTAGTGCGCCCTGCCAAGCCTCAGCTAGCAACACCTTTGGGGTGTTTCCTTGCTACTACTGGATTGATAACCTTGGTTTCGTACTGAGGGAAAACTTGTTGATGTGCTCGTCAGACCTTCCTCTTGGGGTTCCCCAACAAGCTCGATATATTTTGGGCCAACAAGCATACTTTTTCTGGCGCCGCTGCCGGGGAGTCAAGGACATCTTCACAAGGGGAGTTCCTCAAACCCAATCTCTTTACTTTGTTGTTTTTTGTTTTGCTTAGTTTACTTTTGCTTTGTTTGCTTGTTTCTTTATCAAAAACACAAAAAAATTAGTTTTATAAGTTTGCTTTCTTAATTGAAAACAGAAAAAATGACTACTCTTGAAAACACTAAGTTGTGTGACTTCACTAGCACCAACAACAATGATTTTATGAGCACACCTATTGCTCCACATGTTCCTGAAGCTACTTTCTTTGAGATTAAACCTGTTGTACTCAATCTTGTTATGAGAGAACAATTTTCTGGTATTGGTAATGAAGATGCTGCTGCCCATCTAAATAAATTTGTTGAACTTTGTGAGATGCAAAAGCATAGGGATATAGATGGAGATATTATTAAGCTTAAATTGTTTCCTTTCTCTTTGAGAGGAAAAGCTAAAGAACGGTTGAATTCCCTAACTAGGAATAGTATTGATTCTTGGACTAAATGCAAAGATGCTTTTATTGGAAAATACTATCCTCCTACTCGGATTATATATATGAGAAGTGAAATAATGAAGTTTAAACAATCTGATACTGAACATGTTGCTCAAGCTTGGGAAATAATGAAATCTTTGGTAAAGAATTGTCCCACTCATGGACTGACTGCTTGGATGATTATCCAAACCTTTTATGCAGGATTGAACTATTCTTCAAGAAATCTATTGGATTCTGCTGCTAGAGGTACCTTTATGACCATTACTTTGGGTGCTGCAACAAAGCTTATGGATAATATGATTGTTAACTATTCTGAATGGCATACTGAAAGAGCTCCACAAGGTAAGAAGGTAAATTCTATTGAGGAAACCTCCTCCTTGAGTGATAAAATTGATATTATTATGTCTATGCTTGTTAATGGGAAATCCCATATTGATCTAAATAATGTTCCCTTAACCTCTTTGGTTGCTCAAGAAGAGCAAGTTGATGTGAACTTTATAAGAAATAACAATTTTAGCAACAATGCCTACTGGAATAATTTTGGTAACAACAATTATAAGCCATATCCTCCCAACAAAGGTAATGCTTATGGAAATTCCTACAACAACAATAGGAGTGCTCCCTCTAAACTTGAAGTTATGCTTAAAGACTTTATTAATAAACAAACTACTTTCAATAAAACTATTGAAGAGAAACTCTCTAATGCTGAAAGAAATATAGCATCTTTGGCGGAAGCTCAATCTTCTTTGAATAAAATGGCTGCTAAACCTGAAACTAATGATAATCCCTTTGCAGCTACTAATGCCATACAAGTTAGGATTGATGAAAATGTTAGACTATTAGCTAAATTACATGCTAAGTGGGAAAGATAAGATGAAATTGCTAGAAACATTAGTGTTTCTACTGTCACTACCACTCGTGTTGAGGCTAGTAATAACTCTACTACTTTAGATGATAATTATGATTTTGATCTTGATGGTTGCAATATCTCTGAAGTTATTAAGTTCCTACAAAATCTTGCTAAAAGTCCTAATGCTAATGCTATGAACATGGCCTTTACAAAACACATTACTGATGCTCTCATAAAGATTAAAAAAGAAAAGATGAAACATAAAGCTTCTATTCCTATAAAACAAGAAGATGGTTGGGAACCCATCATTAATATGAAAGTGATTTCAAAGCTTTATGTGATCTTGATAGTAGTGTTTTTATTATGCCTAGAAGGATTTATGATATGCTTAATTTGCCACCACTTGAAGATTGTTATTTGAATGTCCCACTTGATGATAATGCTAAACAAAACTCATGGGGAGTATTAATGATGTCCTTATTATGGTTAACAATGCCTATGTCCCCGTTGATTTCTATGTTTTGGATGTTGAGTGCAATGCTTATTGTCCTATTACTTTGGGAAGGCCTTTTCTTAGAACTGTTGGTGCCATTATTGATATGAAAGAAGGCACCATTAAATATCAACTCCCACTCAATAAAGGTATAGAAAACTTCCCTAAGAAGAGAGAGAAGATTTCTTTTGCCTCTCCTATGAAATATTTTTTTGCTCTTAATGCTTCTTCATTTGAGAAAACTTGATTCTTTTTCTTGCTTCTTATGCCTAACTTAAAGGCATTAAAGAAAAGTACTTATTGGGAGATAACCCAAAAGTTTTAGATGAGTCTTGGAAGTTATTACCTCTGTAATAACCGCTCCTTATCCTTTTTATTTGCTTTTTGTGCCAAGAGTAACCTCTAATGAGAGGGAAGTAATGATTCGGAAAGTTGTTGTCCCAAAACAAATTTCTGTGCTTCACCGTAAAAATTCGTGTAAAATCTCTGTACGTCCTTTCGAGGCATGAATTTTTGTGCCTCTGCCCCAGGTTGATATCTAACTTTCGTTAGTTCAACACCTTTTGATTTGAGCAACAGAAGGTCTTCAAAAAAATTTGTCTTTACCTACTGGTCTGTTTTGACAGATTTCTGCCATTTTCTGCATTTGCTTTTTGTTAGTTCCTTTTTGAGTTCTTTTGGGGAATTGAGCTTTTTGAGGGTAGTGCTACAGTAGCTAGTGTTTTAATGGTAGTTTTATTGGTGTTAGAACTGAACCCAAAGACTTATTATCTTGAGTGCACTAATGTTGCTAATAAAGATTGTGTGAAGTTTTGTATGATGGAAAAATTTCAGGTGCATGGAAGGAATGAGTAATGAGATGAAAGATGGACTAAAGCTCAAGCTTGGGGATGCCACGCGTGTCACCGTAAGGAATATCCAAGAAGTACAAGCGTCAAAGCTTGGGGATGCCCAAGGCATCGCCCTCTTCATCAATAAAAATCCCAGGTTTCTTCCAAACGCTTAATTTTTATTGTTTCATGCACAGTTGTGTTGTTCTTGGAGCGTCTTCTTTTTCGTTTTTGTTTTGGTTTTTCGTTTGCTTGGTTTGCTTAGTTTGCTGAATAAATTGGTTGGACCCCCTCTTTCATACATTGGTTTTCAAATAGTTTGGTTTGGATTGGAAAAGAGTAAGAAAGTTCATGCTTATGTGGTAAAAAGATCTTGTTTTTGACTGTGGCCTATGCTCTGTCATGCCATGCTTGATATTGTTTTGGCTTTATGCTTAGTATTCTTTGCTATAGCATGACTTGTTATAAACAATTGAGATTGCTTAATGTGCCTTGGATGAATCATGCGTTGTTTTAGCATATTAAAGCATAGTATTGTGGTATTCTCCTTTGATGCTTTATTTGGGTTGACTTGGCGC
Source organism: Avena sativa (assembly GCA_916181665.1). Lineage (NCBI taxonomy): Eukaryota > Viridiplantae > Streptophyta > Magnoliopsida > Poales > Poaceae > Avena > Avena sativa. The sequence goes on along the minus strand of OV702295.1, from coordinate 446,132,561 downwards.
ATGCTCACACCATGTTATGACTATCCCAAGTCACCATAGCCTTTATGATCCTTTAGTTTTCAACTTGTAGTATCACTTTATGCTTTGATCAATGATGTTTCGTTGCTCTGCATGATTATGGCCATTATTGCTCTCTTAGTTTGTCGCTCCCAGTCTTTTGCTAGCCTCCGTAACGAAGTATGAGTTCCACTCATGCATCCAACTCCTTAAACCAAGTTATTCCAAAGAGTACACCATACCTACCTATTAGAATTTGCTATTCCAAGCATATTCATGTTTTTATCTACCTTTCAAATTAAACTTGTTATGAGAAAACTAGTGATTAAAGCTCTCACGAACTGGATGGCACACTTTACTTTGCTTGCCCTTAATAAACTTGAACCATTGTGTCGTCTATGTTGTATATGCTTGCACTTATTTGTTGGGGATTAGCAGAACCATGCTGTCATGGGGAACGCTTTCAACATTGCACTTGTACTTTGTACCTAGTTGATATCATGCTATTTTATCTATGGATGTCGTCGGTGTGAAATGAAAGGGGACCTTGTAAGTCCATGGAGTTATGTATATGTGTTAGAGAAACGCCTGGGCCGCTGGTCTAATCCATGCTGACATGGTGGAAACCTGCAGCGTAACCATAATGAGCTGTCTATGAAGCATTCTTCTTATAAAAGAGTCCGATATTGAGAAAAAAGAGAAAAAGAAAAAAAAGATTATGAAAATAGGAAAGAGAGAAAAAAGCACCATATTCCCATGGTAAATAAGAAGATTGCTGAGATGCTCGTTGTTTGCTAGCCTTTTCATTTTGATATGGGGATTCTTCCATATCATCGGGCAAGGGGTACCCCGTTGGCGGTTCTCTATGATACACATGTACTTAGAATGACAAGAACTTACCGGTGACTAAACTTGAGTAGCATGAGGAGTGGCCCTCGTATTCAAGGGACATGAGATTTCCAACTTATACTTTGTCAAGCATATACTTCATAGTTTGTTCACTTTAACCTTAATCACTTCAAGATGCGTATGATAGGGGCAATGAGAGCTAAAAGCTAATAAGTACCATAATTTTTGGAAGCTCTTTATGAGACTTGAATCTCTACTTCCTTCTATGAAGGCCTTTCTTTTACTTTTTTCTTGAGTCTCCACCTTCTACCTTTATGCACCTACTTTGAGAGCACAGTGGCCATTCTTAGTTCTATGTGCATTGTCCCAAGAGTTGTTGATTGATGCATAACTTGATATTGCTTGTTTTAAACTATTTGTATCTAGTCACTCTTATGAACTTCGAAGGCGTCCTATGCATTTATATTTGCTACTCTATGAGGGACAAGCTGAATGCCACTATGCAATGTTTCCTTTATGTGAAACAAACAAACGTATTACAAAGTATTGTTATTCATGAATCTTTTGTTTGTGCCTTTTCATGTTGCAACATAGTTGCTTTGTCTTATTGCTAGAACTTTATGTTTCATGTTATGATTGAAGTACTATGATCCCAGCTTTCAATGTTTTACAAATACTTTGATCAAGTTTATGATGGTGCATGTCACCTCAAAAATTATTCTTTATTTTTCTCACTTACCTACTCGAGGACGAGCAGGAGTTAAGCTTGGGGATGTTGATACGTTGCTAACGTATCCATAATTTTTGATGTTCCATGCTTGGTTTTATCTACTTTCTTTTGTTTTGTTCCAACTTTGGAGTACTTTTCATATGATTTCTTGGACTAACCTATTAACAACAGCCACAGTGCCAGTTGCCTGTTTTTTGCTGTTTTTGGTTCCAGGAAGTAACAAAATGAATATTCTCGGAATTGGACGGGACAAAAGCCAAAGTCAGTTTTTCATCGAGGGACACACGGATCCAGAATATGAGACGGAGAGGAGCCAGGGGCGGCCACACCACCTGTCCGCACTGGCCAGGCCTGGCCGTGCCAGGGGGTGGTGTGGCCAGCCCAGGCACCCCCTCGGCCTCCTCTTCCGAGTATAAGATGCCTCTGATACAGAAACCCTAAGTACCCGATCAAAATTCCACGAAAGAGTCTATAGCCGCCGTCGTCTCTGTCCCTAGATCGGGAGCGATCTGAAGCTCTTCCCGCCACCCTGCCGGAGAGGGGAATTCACGCTGGAGGCCTTCTTCATCACCATGCAAGCCTCCGGTGTGATGCGTGAGTAGTTCATCTCTGGACTACGGGTCAATGTAGTAGCTAGATGGCTGGTTCTCCTCCTTAGTGATATCATGTTTAGATCTTGTGAGCTCCGTTCATGATCAAGATCATCTATTAGTAATCCTACATGTTGTGTTTGCGGGGATCCGATGGATATTGAGATGCTATTTCAGATTGATTATTGATTCTATCATGTCTTTGTTATTTGTGATCTTGCATGCTTTCCATTGTTAGTAGCTATCTTGGCCAAGTAGATGCTAGCAACTCCAAGAGTTAGTATTTATGCTCGATAGTGGGTTCATGCCTCTGGTAATCTAGGGAAGTGACAGAAATCTCTAAGGTACTAGATGTGTTGTTGCTACTAGGGAGAAAACAACAATCCTTTGTTCATAGAACAATCGTATTGTTTACTTTACACGCAATTCATAATGCAATTATCCGTTGCTTGCAACTTAATACTGGAGGGGGTTCAGATGATAACCTTAAGGTGGATTATTAGTCATAGATGCAGTTGGATGGCGGTCTATGTATAATGTTGTAATACCCAATCGAATCTCAGAGGAGTGAAGATGAGTAGTATATGCTTGTATACTTTCTCGATGTTTGTCAATTGCCCTGCTGTAATTTGTTCACCCAGCATGTTATCTATCTTAAGGAGAGCCACCCCTAGTGAACTATGGACCCCGGTCCTTTCTTTTACAATAAATCTACAATCAACTGTTTACTTCTTTGTGTTTACTTTCTGCAAACTATTACTTTCTTCCATTCGATACGTTTAATCCTTTGTTTTCAGCAAAACCGATGAGATTGACAACCTCATCGCAAGTTGGGGACAGAGTTCTGTGGTTGTGTTGTGCAGGTCTGCATGTTGCACCGGTAGTGCGCCCTGCCAAGGCTCAGCTAGCAACACCTTTGGGGTGTTTCCTTGCTCCTACTGGATTTATAACCTTGGTTTCATACTGAGGAAAAACTTGCTGCTGTGCTCATCATACCTTCCTCTTGGGCTTCCCCAACGAGCTTGATATATTTTGGGCCAACAAGCACCACACATGTACACTCCAGGGGATTCTGTGATCAACTTCTATCACATTAGTGCAACATGCAATGTGGAAGCTTCTTCGCTATGTGTTTTTTGTCTATGTGACCATGATAGTTTGACACATGGATCCTCTAGAGTGATTGCATGTGTTCTTTTCCTAAACCACACATTGATATCTCTGCTAGAGTCATTGATCCACATGACCACATTGCATGTGTTCTTTTCCAAAACCACATTGATATCTACATGATCACACACACTCCAGTGGATTTTATGATGCAAATTCTGTCACGCTGGTGCAACATGCAATGTGAAAGCTGCTTTCCTATGTGTTAGTCTCTATAGACCATGGTTTGACACATGGATCTATCCCCTAGAGTAGTCATTGCATCTATTCTTTTAATTTCCTTAACCACATTAATATTTCCATTAGATTCATTGATCCACATGACCACATTGCATGTGTTCTTTTCCAAAACCACATTGATATATATCTACATGACCACACACACACTCAAGTGGATTTTGTGATGCAACTTCTGTCACACTGGTGCAACATATGCAATGTGCAGATGCTTTCCCTATGTGTTGGTCTTTGTACACCATATGGTTTGACACATGAATCTATCCCCTAGAGTAGTCATTACATGTGTTCTTTTAATTTCCTAAACCACATTGATATCCACCAGAGTCACTAAGATCCACATGACCACATTGCATGATGTGTTCTTTTCCAAAACCACATTGATATCTACATGACCACACACACTCTAGTGGATTCTGTGACTTCTGTCACACTGGTGAAACATGCAATGTGGAAGCTACTTTCCTATGTGTTTTTGGTCTCTATACACCATGGCTTAACACATGGATCTATCCCGTAGAGTCATTTCATGTGTTCTTTTCCAAAACTACAATGATATCACATGACCACACACACTCTAGTGGATTCTATGATGCAACTTCTGTCACACTGGTGCAACATGCAATGTGGAAGCTGCTTTCCTAGGTGTTTTTGGTCTTTGTACACCATGGTTCACATGGATCTATCCCCTAGAGTAGTCACTGCATGTGTTCTTTTTATTTCCTAAACCACATTGATATCCACTAGAGTCATTGAGATCCACATGACCACATTGCATGTTGTGTTCTTTTCCAAAACCACAATGATATCTATATGACCACACACACTCCAGTGGATTCTGTGATGCAACTTCTGTCACACTAGTGCAACATGCAATCTGGAAGCTACTTTCCTATGTGTTTTTGTTCTTTGTACACCATGGTTTGAAACATGGATCCCCTAGAGTCATTGCACATTTATATATATATACACTAGTCATTAATCCACATGACCACATTGCATGTGTTCATCTACATGACCACACACACTCCAACGGATTATGTGATGCAACTTCTGTCACACTGGTGCAACATGCAATATGGAAGCTGCTTTCCTATGTTTTTTTGGTCTTTGTACACCATGGTTTGATACATGGATCCCCTAGAGTCATTGCACATTGATATCCACTAGTCATTGAACCACATGTCCACATTCAATGTGTTCTTTTCCAAAACCATATTGATATCTACATGACTAAACATACTCCAGTGGATTCTGTGATGCAACTTCTGTCACACTGGTGCAACATGCAATGTGCAAGCTACTTCCTATGTGTTTTTGGTCTCTATGTGACCATGATGGTTTGATAGATACATGGATCTCCTACAGTGATTGCATGTGTTCTTTTCTTAAACCACACATTGATATCTCCACTAGTCATTGATCCACATGACCACATTACATGTGTTCTTTTCCAAAACCACCTTGATATATGACCACACACACAATCCATTGGATTCTGTGATGCAACTTCTGCCACATGGATGCAACATATGTAATGTCCAACTCCTTTTCCCTATGTGTTGGTCTCTGTACACCATATGGTTTGACACATGGATCTATCCCCTAGAGTAGTCATTGCATGTGTTCTTTTAATTTCCTAAACCACATTGATATCCACTAGAGTCATTGAGATCCACATGACCACGTTGCATGTTGTGTTCTTTTCTGAAACCACATTGATATCTACATGACCACACACACTCCAGTGGATTATATGACTTCTGTCACACTGGTGCAACATGCAATGTGGAAGATGCTTTCCTATGTGATTTTGGTATCTGTACACCATGGTTTTTGACAAATGGATATATCCCCTAGAGTCATTGCATGCATTATTTTCCAAAACCACATTGATATCCACATGAACACACACACTTCAGTCAATTATCTGATGCAACTTCGGTCACACTGGTGTAACATGCAATGTGGAAGCTGCTTTCCTATGTGTTTTTGGTCTTTGTACACCATGGGTTGACACATGGATCCCCTAGAATCATTGCATATTGATATATATATATCCACTAGTCATTGATCAACATGACCACATTACATGTGTTCTTTGCCAAAACCACATTGGTATCTACATGACCACACACACTCCAGTGGATTCTGTGATGCAACTTCTGTCACACTAGTGCAACATGCAATGTGGAAGCTGCTTTCCTATGTGTTTTTGGTCTTTGTGACCATGATGGTATGACACATGGATCCCCTAGAGTCATTGCACATTGATATCCAGTAGTCATTGATCCACCTAACCACTTTTCATGTGTTCTTTTCCAAAACCACATTGATATCTACATGACCACAGACACTCTAGTGGATTCTGATGCAACTTCTGTCACACTGGTGCAACATGCAAGGTGGAAGCTGATTTCCTATGTGTTTTTGGTCTCTATGACCATCATGGTTTGACACATGGATCCCCTAGAGTGATTGCATCTGTTCTTTTCCTAAACCACACATTAATATCTCCACTAGAGTCATTGATCCACATGACCACATTGCATGTGTTCTTTTCCAAACGCACATTGATATCTACATGACCTCACACACACTCCAGTGGATTCTGTTATGCAACTTCTATCACACTAGTGCAACATATGCAATGTGCAGTTGCTTTTTCCCTATGTGTTGGTCTCTGTACACCATATGGTTTGACACATGGATCTATCCCCTAGAGTAGTTGTTGCATGTGTCCTTTTAATTTCCTAAACCACATTGATATCCACTAAAGTCATTGAGATCCACATGCCCACATTGCATGTTGTGTTATTTTCCAAAATTACATTGATATCTACATGAGCACACACACTCCAGTGGATTCTGTGACTTCTGTCACACTGGTGAAACATGCAATGTGGAAGCTGCTTTCCTATGTGTTTTTGGTCTCTATACACCATGGCTTAACACATGGATCTATCCCGTAGAGTCATTTCATGTGTTCTTTTCCAAAACCACATTGATATCCGCATGACCACACACACTCCAGTGGATTCTGTGATGCAACTTCTGTTACACTGGTGCAACAAGCAATGTGGAAGATGCTTTCCTATGTGTTTTTGGTCTCTGTACACCATGGTTTGACACATGGACTCATTGCAAGTGTTTTTTCCTAAACCACATTGATATCCACTCGAGTCATTGATCCACATGACCACATTGCATGTGTTCGTTTCCAAAACCACATTGATATATCTATATGACCACACACTACTCAAGTGTCAAACCTTTGGTCAAAAAGCCCCAAAACACATAGGAATATGCAACTACCATAATAGAGAAGTTGCATGTGAGAACAGGCTCACCTAGGGGTGGGTTCTGCCTATATCAACATCCCACCACACTTTAATAAATATAGTAGTGCCATATGCTAGATTTGGAAAGGATTCTAGTGCTCTCAGTTTCCAGTGACGAAACCCCTAAAACATGTGGGGTCCTACCCCCTTTCGTCCTACCACAACTACGGTTGACCATACTTTTACCCTTATTCTTGTTAGTTTAGGTATCAACATGCATTGGCCAATGTTGATCCCTGATGATTCCACATGTTTTCCCATTTGGTTCACGCGTAAAGAGATTCTGGTTTGTTTGTGTTACCTTCTCAAATAATGCTAGACAAGGTCTCTAGATCATTTTTCATACCACACTTTTCATCTCACCTATACCACTCTCATTTCACAACTAGAATCACCCCCTCATACCCATGAGGAAGAATCCTTAAGCACACGTTGAACTGCCAAGTTTTATGATTAGGTTAATGTTCTCTATGATCTTAGAATTCGATCACCAAGCATTCATAAACATGAGCATGGATTTTCAAAAAAAAATTAACCCTGCAGGGGTGTACAACTTTACCCACACGTACCAAGTGACTCTTAATGCCAATGTTTTAGCCCTCTTCCTTGGAAGGCCGGCAGAGGGTAGTTGGCCACGACCATTACCTTTCTTTCGCTAAGACAATGAGTCACGCAGTAAGGAGGGTTCCACCATAACGGGTCAAGTCCCAAAGCTAATCAATAGAGATGTGAGGCGAGGTTGGTTTACAAGAGGAACCACCTCAAGCAACCCGGCCACACTTACCTACCTGTTATGATGCACCTTCACCTGCCAAATCTTTCAAAACATTTTCTATGCATATGTCGAATGGAACGCCCAAACTATGTGACTCATGGAATCTACTAGGCAAGTTAATCAGCGGAGAGGTTCCCAAGCCCCGTGTGGTTGTACGCTCATCTTGGTCCAAAGGGAAGAACTCGGTTCCTAGTGGTGGCGAGCATGGGACTACAAAAACCACATCCCACCATGGCCTCACATACAAGCCTTAGCATGTTTAACCTTTACCACTGTTCTCATCTCATCACGTTGTCTTGTCATACTAGATTCTCTGAAACTGATACATTATCTGGATGAACCAATTATTGACAGCTAAGCATGGCTAAGCAAGACATAAACAATAGCTCTAGCAGTGCACACAAGCCAAACATAGTTATGCCAGGAGCAGTGGATCTGGTAATATAAGCTCAAAGGGAGTAATGCAACAGATAGGATACTCTATCTATCGATAAAATACCACATTAGAATCATATGCATTATGGCAAGAATTGAAATACTTTCGAAACCATATGATTCTTTTATGTGTGGGGCTATGCTTGCCTTTTGCATGTTGATAACCAATAAGCAGATCTTCGGAAGCCTTGTGCTTGACTTGGTTATGGTTGATCAAGTACTATTCTTCAGATTTCGATGGTGTTGATCTCGGTCTTCGATCTCGATCTTGATATCGTATTCTATCGGGAAGAAGTAGAACACCAAAAAGAAAGAGAACAACAATCAACACATGACATCGATGGAATGCGTAAGCAAGGATTATGATATGACAAGTTGAATAGTATTAGAATGAAACCCTATAGCATGCTTGGCAATTTAAGCGGTGTCCGAGGAGTGCAAACCCTAATACAAGAGAGACCTTGGAATCACCTACGGGGGTTGATTTGTTCTTCTAATTAAACTTGTGATTAAAGTTGTTGAACAATGCATGACTTTGATGCTAAAGTGTACATATCATTTTTCTGAACATTGTAATATATTATACATATCTTTCTGACTTATAAATAATTACTTATTGAATTTATAAGATTTAAACCATTTTTGAAATTATTTAAAACAATTAAAAACCTTTACTGCCTCAGCATGACACGGGGTCAATGTCATCACCGCAACTAAACTTTCTCACCGGCGCTAAGTCTAGCCACAACAGCTGACAGAGGGGCCCCATGCCACCTCACCTGCCATGGTGGTGAAGCTTGGTCGACGCCATGTCACCTAGCCATTGACCAGCGTATGGTGGCCAGAGCCGACGATCTGGGCCATCCAAGCACATGGGACTGGGGGCAATCGAATGAGAGGAGGAAGGCCAATCATCTAGTGGTGGCGCTGCTAGAAAAAGGTCAACGGAACACCTAGTACAGCGAGGTTCCGCGGCGGAGCACAGTGGTGCTTGGCGCCAAAGCACACTGATGGCTCAAAATATATCGAACTCGTTGGGAACCCCAAGAGGAAGGTATGATGAGCACAACAACAAGTTTTCCCTCAGTTATGAAACCAAGGTTATCGAACCAGTAGGAGCAAGGAAACAACCCCAAGGTGTTGTCTCCAACTTGGAATCCTGCACAACACAACCATGGAACTTTGCCCCAACTTATAGTGAGGTTGTCAATTTCACCGGTTTTACTGAAAACAAAGGATTAAACGTATTGTGTGGAAGATCGTAATTGCTTGCAGAAAGTAAACAATAAACAATAAATAGTGGATGGTTTATCAATGATAAAAGAATGGACCGAGGTCCATAGTTCACTAGAAGTGATTCTCCTTAAGATAGATGACATGTTGGGTGAACAAATTACAGCGAGGCAATTGACAGACTCGAGAAAGCATACCATGCATATAGTAATCATCTTGACTCCTATGCGATTTGATTGGGCATTACAACATTATACATAGACCGTAATCCAACTGCATCTATGACTAATAATCCACCTTCAGGTTATCATCCGACCCCCCTTCAGTATTAAGTTGCAAGCAACAGATAATTGCATTAAGCAAAATGTGTAAAGTAAACAATACGATTGTCCCATGGACAAAGGATTTCTATTTTCTCCCTAGTAGCAATAACACATCTACTACCTTAGAGATTCCTATCACTTCCCCAGATTACTAGAGGCATGAACCCACTATCGGGCATAAATACTCCCTCTTGGGATTGCTAGCATCTACTTGGCCAAGATAGCTACTAACAACGGAAAGCATGCAAGATCACAAATAACATAGACATGATAGAATCAATAATCAATCTGAAATAGCATCTCAATATCCATTTGATCCCCGCAAACACAAAATGTAGGATTACAAATAGATCAACTTGATCATGAACAGAGCTCACAAGATCTAAACATGATAGCACAAAGGAGGAGAACCAACCATCTAGCTACTACATGGACCCGTAGTCCAAGGATGAACTACTCACGCATCACACCGGAGGCAGTCCTGGTGATGAAGAAGGCCTCCAGGGTGAACTTTCCCCTCCGGCAGGGTGCCGGGAAGAGCTTCAGATCCCTCCCGATCTAGGGATGGAGATGATGACGGCTACAGACTCTTTCGTGGAATTTTGATTGGGTACTTAGGGTTTTCGTCCTAGGAGGCTTTTATAGGAAGAAGGGTAATGTCGGTGGAGGCTCGAGGGGCCCACACCAGGTGGCGGCGTGCCTAGGGCTGGCCGTGCCACCCTAGGGTGTGGCCGCCTCGTGGCCCCCCTTCGGCTGCCCTCCAGACTCCATGTCTCTTCGGGTAAAATATCGACTTTGGCTTTTGTCCAGTCCAATTCCGAGAATATTTCCGTACTAGCTTTTCTGAAACCAAAAATAGTAGAAAACATGCAACCAGCACTGTGGCATCTTGTTAATAGGTTAGTTCTAGAAAATGTATAAAAATACCTCAAAGTATGGACAAAACATAAGAAAGTAGATATAAAACAAGCATGGAACATCAAAAATTATAGATATGTTTACGACGTATCAACATCCCAAAGCTTAACTCCTTCTTGTCCTCGAGTAGGTAAGTGATAAAAAAGAAAAAATTTGAGGAGACATGCACCACCACAATTTTGATCAAGGTATTTTTAAAACATTGATAGTTGGGATCATAGTACTTTAACATAGCATGAAAGATATATTTTTAACAATAAGACATAGCAACTATGTTGTAACATGAAAAGGTACAAACAAAAGATCCATGAATAACAATGCTTTGAAAGACGTTTGTTTGTATCACATATAGAAAACATGATGAGAATGGTATTCAGCTTGTCCCTCATAGTGTAGCAAAACATAAATGCATAGGACACCTTCAAAGTTCATAAGGGTGACTAGATACAAATAGTATTAGAACAAGCAATATCAAAGTTATGAATCAATCAACAAGATTTGGGACAATGCACATTAAACTAAGAATGACCACTATGCTCTCTCAATAGGTGCATAATGATAGAAGATGGAGACTCAACATAAAGGTAAAAGAAAGGCCCTCATAGAAGGAAGCAGGGATTCAAGTCTCATAAAGAGCTTCCAAAAATTATGGTACTTATTAGCTTTCAGTTCTCATTGCCCCTATCATAAGCATCTTTAGGTGATTAAGGTTAAAGTGAACAAATATGAGGATATGCTTGACAAGTTATAAGCTGAAAATCTCATGCCCCTTACTTACGAGTACCGAACCTCATGCTATTCAACTTTAGTCACAAGTAAGTTCTTGTCATTGTAAGTACATGTGTATCATAGAGAACCGCCAACGGGGCACCCCTTGCCCGATGATACGAAAGCTTTCCCATATCAAAATGACAAGGCAAGCAGACAATGAGCATCTCAGCAATCTTTTTGTATGCTATTTGCATAGGGTTTTCCCTTTTTTTTCTTTTTTTGATGCTTCACAGATTGCTCTTTATGGTTATGCTGCACATTTCCACCATGATTAGGCATGGATTAGACTAGCCGCCCAGGCGTTTCTCTAACACATATACGAACTCCATGAGCCTTACAAGCTCCCCTTTCATTTCACACCGCCGGGATCCATAAGCAATAGAACATGATATCAACTAAATAAAGTGCAATGTTGAAAGCGTTCCTCATGGTAACATGGTTCTGCTAATTCACAACTTACAAAACGCAAGCCTGTACGCAACATAGATGGGAACAATGGTTCAAGTTTATTAAGTGCAAGAAAGTAAAGTGTGCCATCAAGTTCGTGAGAGCTTTAATCACTAATTTTCACATAACAAGTTTAATTTAGAAGGTAGATAAAAACATGAATATACTTGGAATAGCAATAATGCTAATAGGTAGGTATGGTGGACTCTTTGGAATAACTTGGTTTTATTTGGAGTTGGATGCATGAGTGGAACTCATACTTGGTACATGTGGAGGCTTGCAAACGACTGGGAGCGACCAACTAAGAGAGCAATAATGGGCATAATAATGCAAAGCGACAAAACATTATTAATCAAAGCATAAAGTAATATTACAAGTCGAAAACTAAATGATCATAGAGGCTATGGTGACTTGGTATAGTCTTAACATGGTGTGAGCATGCGCCAAGTCAACCTAAATAAAGCATCAAAGGAGAATACCACAATATAATGCTTTTATATGCTAAAACAACACATGATTCTTTAAAGGCACATTAGGCAATCTCATTTTTTTGTAACAACTCATGCTACAGCAATAATCACTAAGCATAAAGTCATAGCAATATCAAGCATGGCATGATAAAGTCTAAGTCACAGTCAAAAACAAGACTCCTTTTATACCACTTATAACTTTCCTACTCTTTTCCAATCCAAATCAACTTATTTGAAACTATGTATGAATGCGGGGGTCCAACCAATTTATTTAAGCAAACCAAGCAAACAAAAACTAAAAACAAAAACGAAGACGCTCCAAGAACAACACAATTATGCATGAAACAATAAAAATGAAGTGTTTGGAAGAAAACCTGAGATTTTTATTGATGAAGAAGGGGATGCCATGGGCATCCCCAAGATTTGATGCTTGTACTTCTTGAATATTTTTTGGGGTGACACGGGTGGCATACCCAAGCATGAGATTTTGACCATACTCATCTTCTCACATTATTCTTTCCTACACTTTCAAATTTCCTTCATACAAAACTTCACACAATCTTCATTAGCAACATTAGTGTACTTAAGATAATAAGTCTTTAGGTTCAGTTTCAACACAAGTAAAACTTCCATTAAAGCACAAGCTACTATAGTAATTCCTTTTAAAAGTTCAAGAATTTGGCAAGAACTCAAAGAGAAAGAGATTAAAAGGCAAATGCAAATAATGGCAGAAATCTGTCAAAACAGACCAGCAGGTAAAAACCATTTTTTTTCGAAAACCTTTTGTTGCTCAAATCGAAAAGTGTTAAACTAACGAAAGTTGGATAACAACCTGGGGCAGAAGCACAAAACATTACCGCTCAAACTGATGTACAGAGATTTTTCACGATTTTTTATAGCGAAGCACAAAAATATGTTTCGGGACAATAACTTTCCCAAGCAATATTTCTCTCTTATTAGAGGTTACTCTTGGCACAAAAACCACACAAAAATGATAGGGAGAGGTATTACTGAGGCAGTAACTTCCCAGACTCAACAAAAGAAAATTTTATTGACTAAAAATTTGGGTTATCTCCCAATAAGTGCTTTTCTTTAACGCCTTTGAGCTAGGAATAACAAGCAAGATTCAAGTATTCCCCAATGAAGAAGCATTAAGATCAATACCAGAAATATCTTAAAAAAGGCAAGGTATATCATCCAAATAAGTTCTAGAGGATCCTCTCTCAATACTTTTGGGTTCACTATTTTCATCAAATGGGTTTTCAGGAACAATCCAATCAAAATTCTTTTCTAAGGCTTCATGCATTCCTACAAGTTTAAAAGTTATTGGTATTTTAATTTCCTCTCCATTTTTAGGTTTGGTTTTGTCCATCTTTTCTCGTGTACCAATAACATCTACACATGAGCCTAGAATATTAAAACGATCAAAGACTTCTCTAGCTTCTTTAACAACATCATAGAATTCTTTTAGCAAAGTTTATAGAATGAAATCTCTCTTTTCAGTATCCTCAATATCTTTAAGTTTAAGAAACATTACTTGCATTATGCGGTTAAGGTTAACAGACCTAGCTTCCAACCTGTGAACTAAAGCAGCTACAGCAATTTCGCAATTTGGAGCAAGTTCTGCTAAGGATCTATCCTCAATATCCTCATGCTTACTAACATGATTGAAGAATTCTTCAATATTATCTTTACCACTTATGGAGCCACTACCTATTGAAAGGTCTTTCAGAGTGAACTTAGGGATCAACATGGTGAGCAAAGAACGAGGTGACAACTACAAAAAAGGACTAAAACTTTTTTGTGTTTTTGATATAAAGAAGCAAACCAGTACAACTATTTTTTGTGTTTTTTGATAAAAGAAACAAACAAACAAAGCAAAAATAAACTAAGAAAAACAAAAAAAACAAAGAAAATAAATTGGTTATGAAGGACTCCCCTTGTGAAGCTGTCCTTGACTCCCCGGCAACGGTGCTAGAAAAAAGGCTTGATGGCTCAAAATATATCGAGCTCATTGGGAACGCCAAGAGGAAGGTATGATGAGCACAATAGCAAGTTTTCCCTTAGTTATGAAACCAAGGTTATCAAACCAGTAGGATCAAGGAAACAACCCCAAGGTGTTGTCTCCAACTTGGAATCCTAAACAACACAATGACAAAACTTTGCCCCAACTTATAGTGAGGTTGTCAATCTCACCGGTTTTGCGGAAAACAAAGGATTAAACATATTGTGTGGAAGATAGTAATTGCTTGCAGAAAGTAAACAGTAAACAGTAAATAGTAGATGGTTTATCAATGATAAAAGAATGGACCAGGGTCCATAGTTCACTAGAAGTGATTCTCCTTAAGATAGATGACATGTTGGGTGAACAAATTACAGCAGGGCAATTGACAGACTCGAGAAAGCATACCATGCATATACTAATCATCTTTACTCCTATGCGATTTGATTGGGCATTACAACATTATACATAGATCGTAATCCAACTACATCTATGACTAATAATCCACCTTCAGGTTATCATCCGAACCCCCTCCAGTATTAAGTTGCAAGCAACAGATAATTTCATTAAGCAAAGTGTGTAATGTAAACAATACGATTGTCCCATGGACAAAGGATTGCTATTTTCTCCCTAGTAGCAACAGCACATCTAGTACCTCAGAGATTCCTATCACTTCCCCAGATTACTAGAGGCATGAACCCACTATCGAGCATAAATACTCCCTCTTGGGGTTGCTAGCATCTACTTGGCCAAGATAGCTACTAACAACGGAAAGCATGCAAGATCACAAATAACATAGACATGATAGAATCAATAATCAATCTGAAATAGCATCTCAATATCCATCGGATCCTCGCGAACACAACATGTAGGATTACAAATAGATGATCTTGATCATGAACAAAGCTCACAAGATCTAAACATGATAGCACAAAGGAGGAGAACCAACCATGTAGCTACTACATGGACCCTAGTCTAGGGATGAACTACTCACTCATCACACTGGAGGTAGTCATGGTGATGAAGAAGGCCTCTAGGGTGAACTCTCCCCTCCGTCAGGGTGCCAGGAAGAGCTTCAGATCCCTCCCGATCTAGGGATGAAGATGACAGTGGCTACAGACTCTTTCTTGGAATTTTGATCGGGTACTTAGGGTTTTCATCCCGGGAGGCTTTTATAGGCGGAAGGGCAAGGTCGGTGGAGGCTCGAGGGGCCCACACCAGGTGGCAGTGCGCCTAGGGCTATCCACGCCACCCTAGGGTGTGGCCGCCTCGTGGCCCCCTTCGACTGCCATCCGTACTCCGTGTTGCTTCGGGTAAAATATCGACTTTGGCTTTTGTCCGGTCCAATTCTGAGAATATTTCCATACTAGATTTTCTGAATCCAAAAATAGTAGAAAACAGGCAACTGGCATTGTGTCATCTTGTTAATAGGTTAGTTCCTGAAAATGTATAAAAATACCTCAAAGTATGGACAAAACATAAGAAAGTAGATATAAAACAAGCATGGAACGTCAAAAATTATAGATACGTTTATGACGTATCACACACCAGAGAGGGAGGGCAAGGGAAAAGGTCCACGAGGACCAGCGGCTCACCACAATGATGCCCGTGTGGCTGGGGAGTGCTAGGAAGGTTGGAGGCAACAACGAGGGTGCGACGGAGCTCGTTAGAGGCGAGGGCAGAGCGGTTGTTGGAGCTCGATTAGAAGCTCCCCTCCTTGATGCGTTGGCAGGGCATCAGAGGGCGGCAAGGCAGAGCCCATGCCATTGTCGGCGGGACTCGGCAGGGCTTCAAATGGCTGTGGCCAGCGGTGGCCATATGGGTAGGGTTTCAGGATCCTCTGGGAGAGGAAGAGAGAGCCAGGGAGAGGGGAGAGAGGCATAAGGGAAGAAGCACATGGCTCAGCGTGGGGTCTTATCTCCACTCCGGGGCGGCACCGGGCACATTGGCGCGTGGAGGCCGGTGATGCATCGACACCGAGCTGCTTTAGTGGATCGATAGGTCGATGATGACCGCAGATAGATGACAGACCGGTAACTAGGCATGTGCCAAGGTGGGCTCCGGCTGGGCTGCCTGCTAGGATGCAGCGAAGTAAGCGGGGCGGCTCCTGCAGCGACAGATAGAGGGGAGGAAAGGTCTGGGCCGGCCTGGCTGGCGGCTGGCTCTTTTTTTAGCAGAAATCTTTTTCCTTTTTATTTTCCCACTTATCCTTCTGTAAAATCAAATATAGATCTGGTTTGTATATTTCAAAAACACCAGAGGATCAAAATAAGTTGAAAGCACTCAGGGCCCTTGTAAACCATTTGGGCTCTATATATTTGTACTTCTCAAAATTCAAATTATTTCGAATTGCTTTTAGAGGGAGGAGAAATATCTATGGTTTTAGGGTTTTAGTTTGTTTTCTTTACATGCATTGTTAAGAAATGATGCTCATGAATGCATAATCAAAGCCCTAATTATGATAAACTAAAACTGGGGTGTTATAGCTCCGCCTGTGAAGCGCGGTCGTGGGAGGCCTCGTGGTGGTCGCTTGATAACCGTCGGCGCCTTCCCTTGTGCCCGAGCCACCATGGCCGCGAAGGGTGATACGTCGTCGCGCCGTGGTTGGGAGAGGCCGCATGGGCTCGGGCATGACCGGCATGGGGGCATGTTGAGGGGGTCAGGGCTCCCCTCTCCACCTCCCCCGCCGGTCGTGATCGAGATCAAAGACGACCCGAGCCCCCATGGGTCATCGACTTTGTCCTCGTCCTCAGGAATCCCAACTGGTTCACACGGGTGCGGCTCCCGCGGCCCTTCGTGCTTGGCATGGATGATGAGCTTGTCTCAGAGGTGCTGTTGCGCCACTCCGGTGGCCACGAGAGTTGGGAAATCAGGGTAGAGGTTCATTCACCTAGACAAATGTACCTCACCAACGGCTAGGCCCGCTTCCTGATGGAGCACGACATTTGGCAGGGCTCAGTGCTCCAGTTCCGCTATGCTCGCGGAGCCTTCTGTGTGGACATATATGAACCACTGATGTGCCACGTGGACTACCGCAACCACCTTAGGTAGACTGGGGCGTGCCGCCACCTGATTCGACGCCACGCTGCGGGGAACGCTGGTTGCTTGGTGGTGCTCGCCGTGTTTCGACGGTATTTTGCCTCCCGGGTGTGGATGTAATGAACTTATTTAACTTCTTCTTCTCACGGTTGTCTCTACTGATGCATGCTGTCAGGCGCGGCTAGCCCTTGAGTCTGGGTGGCTCCACCGTGACTACCATGATCGGGATGGTACCACAATTGAGCTACTGCAGCCGCCATAGGCTTCAACCTAGTCGCATAGGTCGTTCCTGCCACGGATCGTGGAGTAGCACTAGGGCCGCAGGGTCCCTGCTGGGAAGCCGTAGATGCATAGGGTATGTGATACCACCGACCTCCCGATGCCTTGTTGCAAAATTTTCCCGTAGGTTCAATGCATTAGGTTTGGCTGTCGGGGAAGATGCTCTTGCGAGCCGCCTTGTGAGCCTCTTGAGGGGAAGACCATAGGGTAGCCGCTCGTGCTGTTATCCCTCCTCATTACTAAGGGGGTCGTAGGTCTGGGATGAACCAAGTGAAGGGTTCCGTAGTAGAAAACAAAAAATTCCTACATTGGAACTCCCTAACGCCCAAGATTTATCTATGTAGTAATTGTTGTAAATATGCCCTAAAGACAAGTAATAATAAGGATTATTATTATCATATTTCATAATGTTTATGATTAAGTTTTATATCATGCTATAACTAAGGAAACGTCAATATATGTGTGATATATAAACAACCAGGGGTTCCCGGTCAAAATCTAGTCACTGGTTCATTGGTCAATATATGATCAAGGTTTCCTGATCATGTGGCATTTATGCCAGTTGGAAATGGAGTCATCTCATGCTGTGAATGAGATGATGAACCAATACCCAACATAAACATCATGACCCGATCATGTCACGAAGTTCAAGTTACGATGATTAGAGTAGACCTAGTAGACTATTCCTTAGACCGTGAGGCTATATCATGTTGGGTCCGCAGTATAGAAAACAAAATTTTTCCTACGATGAGAACTACACGCCAAGATCTATCTACTAGGTACAAAGCAACGGGTGGACATACATCCAACGAGAACTTACCCTCGAAGACAACGAGTTTTGTTAACAAGTAGGAACTTGTGGTTGATGTAGTCGTACACTTGCCGATCTCAAGATCATGAGGAAGTCCGAGCGCCGCAACTCAGCAGCGCATCCAAACTCGCACACACGTGCAAGACACCAGACAACCTCCACCTCCTCGCTCCAGCGATCCAGCGGAAGCAGCAACTCCTTCCAGACGAAATGCCACCGGGAACATGTATCTCGCTAATCCGAGACCATGGGGGAATAATTCTAGAGGGGAAGAGAGATCCTTCATGAGGACGTGTGAGGAAGAAGGAGGAAGAGGGTGGCCTTTTATAGGAGGAGGGGGTGCCCCTCCTTCATGGCCGGTGCATGGGGGGTGACTCCTCACCTCCCCCATTCATGTGGTGGTAACCCCTCCACATTAAAATGCCTCTTCACATTCCCCTTTAAAGTCCCTACTTTAAATGCATTAAAATTCTCCAAGTTTAATGCTCTCTCATTTAATAAAACTCTTTTATTAGATTTATTAAGAATTTTGTTAATTACTTTAATTAACAAACATTCACATATAACCCCGTGCAATATTTCAATATCACATGCAGAACCACTTTCTGCAATTTCACCCGAAACAATTTCCGGTTTCTATCGAAACAATTCCTGTGCTTTGCAATTCTTTCGTCTGAAACATATGTGCTCCAAAATGGTGTCCGGTAACTCTTAAGTGTGTCACCCTACGGTTCGCGAATAATGCAGACATGATTGAGACCCCTCTCAGATCAATAATCAGAAGCAGGACCTGGAGATCCATACTGACTCCTACACATTCAACGATGACTTCTGTGATCGTGAGAAACCTTTAACGCTAGTAACTAAATCACTTTGTCTCGCGATATATTACATGTCTGAGATTCGATCATCGGTATCTCCATACCTAGTTTGATCTCGTTACCGACATGTACTCTTTTCTTGTTCCCGTGATATAACATTCTAGTGATCACATCACTTGCTTGCAAGCTATCTTAATGTGATATCACCGAGAGGGCCCAGAGTATATCTATCCATCATCAGGATTGACAAATTCCACTCTTGATCCATGAGCCTCAACATAACACCTTGGTAGCACTGAACCCATCTTTATAGTCACCCTGTTACGGTGTGACGTTTGATGTTATCAAGATACTCTTCAGGTGTTAGCAATTAACATGATCTCATGGTCTAAGGATAAATATTACTTGATCGTAATGCTATACTTCGGATGAATGTTCATCACATCATTCAACTAATGTTGTGACCTTGTTATTAACAACATCCAATGTCCATGATCAGGAAACCTTGATCATCTTGTTAATCAACAAGCTAGTCTATAAGAGAGGCATAACTAGGACCCCTTTTTTGTTTATTAAACACACATGTATTGATTTTTCTGATCAATACAATTATATCATGCAAAATAAACATTTATCATAAACATGGAATAAGATAATAACCACTTTATTATTGCCTCTCGGGCATATTCCCTTCAGTCTCCCACTTGCACTAGAGTCAATATTCTAGTTTGAAAAACTCTACGTATTGAACACCTATGGCTTTCTGGTGTTGCATATACGCGATTGCTAGTGGTTAACATAATCTCCGGATCTGACAGTTTCAGGTCCGTGTGTATTTGCATGTCTTTGCGTCTCTACGCATCACTCATTCTCAAATGAGATGGCATTGTATAAATTTGGTCCTTTGGTGAGACCTTTAGTTCGTTTGGGTTAAAATATGTTGATATTATTGTCACACAATATAGCTTCATAGTATTAGCCCACTTTGAACCACACCTAGTTTGATAACAAACTACTTAACACAAATGCCCTCCTTTGCTGCTACTATTGCAGTTATATACTTAGCCTTTTGTTGTAGTATCCGTCACAATGTCTCAACTTTGGAACTCATCCAAATCCATCATGGAACATCATTTCCATTACATTGTGCCACCCATAGTCTAAATTGAGATAAGTTTAATTTGTATCTTGTGACAAAACTAGTATCAATGTAACACTTTACGATGAACTACCTTTAATTATTTGTCACTTATACATGATATATTCTTAGTTCTTCCAAAGCTCATAAGAATATCTTTACTATCGTCCAATGATCATCTTATGAATCATTCTGGTATGTGCTCATAACATTTAGAGCATAGGACATTCTGGATATATACATATCATGGTATAATCGATCAAAATCTTCATGTGATTTTACTCACCAAGTGTTGAAACACTTGAATTTTGATACAATCCTTTCCATGCAGCAAGAACCTTTCTTGTTGTTTCCATATTGAACCCTTTCAATATCTCATTATGTATGTCTGGCACAACCATATTAGCGCCTCAATCTATCCGTATAGATATTGTTGCCTAATATTCCGATTTTGCCCAAGTCTTTCATCGAAATCTTATTTTAATGAAATTCTGAACTTGTGTTAATACAAGATACATCATTTCCAATAAACAATATGTCCTCTACATAATGTATTAGAAATATGTCTCAGCGCTCCCACTTAATTTCTTGCAAATGCAAGCATCTTCATCATCTCCGATGAATTTAAACTCTTTTAACATTTTCATCATGGTGAAGATTCCAACTCCGCTATGCTTACTTCAACTATTGAAGTTTGCATGCCCTTTTAGCACCCTTTGAATTAACAAAACCCTTCGGACCATGTCATGTACACGTCCTAGGTAACCGTTCAATTAGAAGAACCTTGTTTTGTTTATTCAACTACCATATACCAAATTATATGTAGTGGTTGCTACATTAATCCGTCAAGACTATATATCGCTATGAAAGATCAAATATTGTCATAGTCAACTCCCTGAACATTGCCGTAAACTTCTTTCCGACATGTCGACTATTTCATAGATGTTAAACATCCATGTCTATTTCTTTATAGATCCAAACACGACTGATAGGCTTTACGCCTTTTCAGAGGGTCTTCCAAGTTCAGAAACTTGATTCTCGTGTATGGATACTATCACGGATTTTATGACTTCTAGTCATTTTATGGAGTCAGGGCCCATCATCGCTTCTTTGCATGTAGTCGGTTCATCATTGTCAAAACAATAACGACTTGCTTATCAAATCACACTATTTGATTCTTACCGACCCACACGTTTCAATAGGAACTCTAATCTCCGATATCACACCCTTTGTAATCACGGGAGCCATGAGCATTGTGGCTGCCACCGGGACACTTTCCGGCGATGTGCTACTTAGCACATATAGCTAAGGTTCAACAACCTTATCAAAGTTCTATTGTCCTCCCACTTAACTTTTCACGAGAAATCCCTTCTCAAGAAACTTGACGTTCCAAGTAACAAACTCTTTTGTCCTCGGTGTTATGGAGAAATTCCCAACAAATTCTTTGGGATAACCTACAAAGACGTGCTTATCCGACTTTGGTTGTAAACATTTTACTTATGCATAGCATACCAAAATTTAAGAAAAGACAATTCGGGTTTTATCCCAAACCATAACTTATATGGTGTCATTTCAACGGATCACGATGGTGCTCTTTTCAGTGTAAAAGTGGTAGTCTCTAAAGCTTTAATCCTTAAAACATAATGGCAGTTTTATAAATGACACCTTTGATCTTACCATGTCAAGCATGGTTTGATTTCATCTCTCGAATATGCCATACTCCTATGGTTTATCGGGAAACACAAATCATGGAACAATTCCTCAAATCTTAAGTGTTTTGCTAAACATGTAACTCAAATATCTTCCTTTATGATCGAATCATAAACTCTTTATTTTCTTCTTACAATGATTTTCCACTTCATCTTGAAAGTCTTTGAACAATTTTCAAATGTTTCATACTTCTTCCTTATTAAGTAAATATATAGATATATTCACTTAAATTTCTGGAGAAAGCATATGAAGCAAAAGGATCCATCGCATATGGCTACACATAATGGACTATATACATCAACATGCATAATATCCAATAAGTTAGTCATCCGTTCCTCTTTGGCCTATGGACGGAGGTTCAATTATCTCGAGGAAAGTTTCACAAGCGTCAATTGATCAAAATCAAAGACTCCAAAAATCCTTCAACATGGAGTTTCTTCATGTTTTCTTTCCAATATAATTTAAACAGCGATGTCACTTCATAAGTGATCTTTTAATCATTTGTCTTGCGACATTTTAGCAATAGTGTTTATGGATGTGATTTCTCCCACTAGACTTGTAAAAGTTCATCCATCCTTTATGGAATACGGTAATTATTTGAACAACCATTGTTCCCATAATACCGGAACAAAATAACAATTATTAAAACAAATCTTGAAGGCTAGGTTTGACGACAACGAAAAACACAATAATACTTTATTTGTTTTCGATGAACATCATCACTTATTCTCTTGCTAGTTACTTAGGCCATTGTAGTTCATGAATTGCGTTGTCCTGTATGACACTTCATACCAACCAATTCGGTATCCAATACCGGTATCCAATACCTCAGAATCACATTGTTTAACAAGCAAGGAATACAGCCATAACATGTATATCTTCTATATACCTCAGTTGGACATCTCCAACCTTTTATTTTCTGCCAAATATTTTATAGATTCTCTTTCAGCAATTCCTTTTCCTTTTAAAAGAATCTATCAACATCAATTGTGGTGTCATTCACATGACACATAGTACAAAGCGTATATAGTCAAATACTAATACCTTTGGACTTGTACTTTGAAGTGAATCACCATCATCAAATGTTTGGTATTCTTTCAAAAATCCATTCTTTAGTAATCTATTAATGTAGTAAACATTTTACTTACATCTTCTATTCATCCTTATCATGACAACTTTCATGATCAAGCTACTATATCCTATAAGGAAGAATGATGAGTATAATTTTAGTTCCCGAAACCTTTTGGGAGATTTGGATGTCTAGCATCTCCATCCTTCACAATTCTCATACAATATGAGAACATGTATTTTGCTAAATTATACTCTATCATAATGCAACCAAAAACATTATTTCAGATATCACAATATCTTTCACACATGATGGTTTCTGAAACAATTTTCAGCTCCTATATAATCTTGATATTAAAACAACTTTTGAATATCAATAATCATGGAGGCAAACATGATACTTTAGATACTAACATTGGAATTCTTACTCTTGATTTAATACTACTTATTAAACTTCATGGAGTAAATAGATTTTCCTGAAAGTTTGCAATAGGACTTATAAACTTTAAATTGACATTCAAAACAATACTATACCAGTTTGTAAAGCAAATATCCAGAATTCTATAGTTCTATTATCTCAATTAAAACTAAGCATAAGGTAGTAAACATATACCAATGACTACAACAAATTATGCAAATTCACTTCGATTTAGTTTATGACAAATTTAGTTCGACTAATCCAAATTAGAAATGAACTCCCACTCAAAAACGACATCCCTCGTGCCTTTTTGGTGATTACATGAACCAAATCCACTACACCAAGTCCGATCATCACGTGAGTCAGTGTAGCTTCAAAGCCGAGCATCAATATGGGCATCATATCAACTATATGACTCATGCTTAACCTTTCGGTCCGTGTTCAGAGGCCATGTCTGTCCATGCTAGGCTCGCCAAGTAAGAACCTTAGTACTCGCGTGTGTAAAACTGTCTTACAACCGTTGTATGAAAGCGTAGAGTCGAGTACACCCGATCACGGGATGTCTCGAAACACGATCCATAGAACGGTGCATACTTCAGGAAGAACACATTCTTATCTTGATATATAAGTGATGGATCATCTTACAATGCTACCAAAAGTGCCAAACTAGTAGTATAAGATGTTAACATCTAAAGTGTAAAGTGAGATGATATGGTCTATGCATTTGATCTCTATCATTTGCATCGTGGTATGATCTATATCATTCCTTTGTGTGTAAGGCCAAGGTCTATGGAGCTTACACGTTGAGTGTGTTGTAAGAGTATCTATCATACATCTACTTACAACAATACCATATCAAGACACTAGCCCAGCAACGATCTAAACTAGATGCCTCTAATTTATCAATTACAAGTTTTACGTGGCTTATGGCTTTTGGAGATAGAACCATTCTTACCTACGAACAAGGATAACCAAGTTATTAACAACTCGTTGTAAATCAGATATTGACTATAGTAGGAGAGACAGACACCCTCCAGCCACTTATGCAAAACAAGTTGCATGTCAGTCGTGGAACCGTTCTCATGTACAATGACATGTAAGGTTGGTCCGGGCCGCTTCATCCCACTATGCCACCAATATCCAAAATACATACAAGATGCAATAACATGATCATCATCGCCCACATATAAACATATGTGTACTACCCGTGCAAAGCACCTACACATAGATCAGGCTCTGATACCACTATTGGTTCCGCAGCATAGAAAACAAAAAAATTCCTACGATGAGAACTACACGCCAAGATCTATCTACTAGGTACAAAGCAACGGGTGGACATACATCCAACGAGAACTTACCCTCGAAGACAATGAGTTTTGTTAACGAGTAGGAACTCGTGGTTGATGTAGTTGTACACTTGTCGATCTCAAGATCGTGAGGAAGTCCGAGTGCCGCAACTCAGCAGCGCATCCGTACTCGCACACACGTTCAAGCCACCGGACAACCTCCACCTCCTCGCTCCAGCGATCCAGCGGAAGCAGCAACTCCTTCCAGACGAAATGCCACCAGGAACATGTATCTCGCTAATCCGAGACCATGGGGGAATAATTCTAGAGGGGGAGAGAGATCCTTCACGAGGAGGTGTGAGGAAGAAGGAGGAAGAGGGTGGCCTTTTATAGGAGGAGGCGGGTTCCCCTCCTTCATGGCCGACGCATGGGGGGTGACTCCTCACCTCCCCCATTCATGTGGTGGTAACCCCTCCACATTAAAATTCCTCTTCACATTCCCCTTTAAAGTCCCTACTTTAAGTGCATTAAAATTCTCCAAGTTTAATGCTCTCTCATTTAGTAAAACTCTTTTATTATATTTATTCAGAATTTTGTTAATTACTTTAATTAACAAACATTCACATACAACCCCTTGCAATATTTCAATATCACATGCAGAACCACTTTTTGCAATTTCACCCGAAACAATTTCCGATTTCTATCGAAACAATTCCTGCGCTTTGCAATTCTTTCGTCTGAAACATATGTGCTCCAAAATGGCGTCCGGTAACTCTTAAGTGTGTCACCCTACGGTTCACGAATAATGCAGACATGATTGAGACCCCTCTCAGATCAATAATCAGAAGCGGGACCTAGAGATCCATACTGACTCCTACACATTCAACGATGACTTCTGTGATCACGAGAACCTTTAACGCTGGTAACTAAATCCCTTTGTCTCGCGATATATTACATGTCCAAGATTCGATCATCGGTATCTCCATACCTAGTTTGATCTCGTTACCGACATGTACTCTTTTCTCATTCCCGTGATATAACATTCTAGTGATCACATCACTTGCTTGCAAGCTATCTTAATGTGATATCGCCGAGAGGGCCCAGAGTATATCTATCCATCATCGGGATTGACAAATTCCACTCTTGATCCATGAGCCTCAACATAACACCTTTGTAGCACTGAACCCATCTTTATAGTCACCGTGTTATGGTGTGACGTTTGATGTTGTCAAGATACTCTTCAGGTGTTAGCAATTAACATGATCTCATGGTCTAAGGATAAAGATTACTTCGTATGATTTTATAGCAATATAAACATAATGACTTGATCGTAATGCTATACTTCGAATGAATGTTCATCACATCATTCAACTAATGTTGTGACCTTGTTATTAACAACATCCAATGTCCATGATCAGGAAACCTTGATCATCTTGTTAATCAACAAGCTAGTCTATAAGAGGGGCATAACTAGGAACCCTTTTTGTTTATTAAACACACATGTATTGATGTTTCTGATCAATACAATTACATCATGAAAAATAAACATTTATCATAAACATGGAATAAGATAATAACCACTTTATTATTGCCTCTCGGGCATATTCCCTTCATATTAATCACAGTATCCCGAGAGTGCTTAGATAGCATTAAACGTCACTTGGTAATACAGTGATCATAAAGGTGTGTTTAGGTATTCAGAGGAACCATAGAGGCAATATATGACAAGAGCGGGATTTTTCCATCCGCGTGACGGAAAGATACTCGAGGGACCACTCGGAGAAGTTATATCCAATAGTTGTGCAGCGTGTGATTTGATCGCAGTGATATCTCTTGTCGAAATGAGTCAAGTAGCATTGTTCGGTAAGAAGATTGAACACAACATGGTGACGTCATTGATTAGATCTTGGGCAATGCAAGTATCGACAGACAAAAGGAATAAGACGTGACAGTCACGGTTCAAACGACGAAAGATCTTTGTGGAATGTGATAGGGTCACATGGCCATCCAGGTCCCTCTGTTAATCATTGGTCCGGGAGTGTCCTGACCATGTCTAGAGTGTTCCCAAACCATGGGGTATCACGCTTACGGGCTTCGTGAATCTTAGAGAGTGTTTACAGGATCAGTAGAATCACAGAAGAAAAGAAGAGAGAAAACTGGAAGGGTTTCGGTAAGTCCAGAGGATGTCTGGAGTGGAGGTGGATGGTGTTCCATAGCCACAAGGATTGAATAATATGTGAATGAATGTTAAATATTGATTTAATCATTTATTCATAATTATTTAATAAAAGATAAAATCAATTAAAGGTCAAAAAACCTTAATGGGCCAAATTCCGGAGGGAGAAGGGCACATGAGGGAAAGGCAAGAGGAGAGAAGGGGGGAGGGCTGGTCGGCTGGGCCTATCCGCCCCTCGCGCGGGACCCACCAGGGTTGGCTGGCGGCTACCCCCCTCTCCCCACCTTTAGTCCCACCCTGGGACTTTGAGGGAGGTAGTACCTCCCCCTATATATAGTGGGGTATTTTGACTAGAAAATACAACCAGTATTCAATAAAGGTTTCCTCACTTTTAGGGAAGCACGAGTCATCACCAGGCACCGGATGCATGTAACTCCCCGCAAGGTGTCACACTTGAGACACTAGAAGTCGTAGGAGCCGTAGGAGCGCGAGGACTTCAACACGACCTTGAGGTCAGCTTCGGATCGTCTACATCAACCATACTCTCCTGAGCATTGATAATGCTTTTCGGTCTTCAAGGATAAGTTTGCAAAAAGCCCGTCCCGTTACTGCATTACTAATAGATAGGTCCTGACAACATCAGGGGTTCAGGGGCGTAGGGTAAAAATTTATTGTTTTCATATGCGAACCCCTACAGTGGTATCAGAGCTAGATCTATGTGTAGTAATGCTAGTACGGGTAGAAAACACGATATGTAGCGTGTGTTCTTTGTATACCACAGTAATGGTAGATGAAGCGGCCCCCAACCGACTTTACACGTTCATTCACGAGACTGGTCCACGCTTGACATACGACTTGTACCGTATAAAGTGGCTTTGGGGGTGTCTGTCTCTCTAGCATTAGTTGGTATATCATTTGCAACGGAGGGCCCCGAAAGGGGTGTAGTATAGACAACTACTTGATCAGCGTTGTGGTGAAAGCTCGTAGGTAAGAATAGTTCTTGTGCGAAAGTGCATTCAGCCACGTAAAACATGCAAAGATAAAGTAGAGGTGTCTAACTTTGTTTTGCCAGGGGCGTTATGATGTGATATGGTTGTGGCAAAGGTAAAGTACATACTTTATGTTGCTAAGTAGTAGTAGATGGTCACGGAGGTGACAGACTACCACGTTGGAAGGCATCGGTACCCTGGTGCCTACGGCACCGGAACCTTGGCGCTAGAATCTGGAGGCGCGGGATGGAGATCATGGAAAGAAGGACCATATCGCACCGCTCTTACATTCAATGTTTATTGTTTGTATATATTATTGTGTGCTAGTATTAGATACTCGACGGTAGCCTAATAAGATGATCCATGTTAAAATTACCAATGATTGTGTTCCCCCTTAGTGTGCACCACCAAGAAAGTTCTTCGGTATGAGGCAGCGCTGTGATGATCGGTTGTCAGACATATATGCGTTCGCATATAGTGGGAGTAATTAAGCCATGTTGCATAGCGAATACACTATGGTTGAGTTGGCGAGCCTAGCATGTGTATACATGGCCTCGGAACACGGATGGTCGAAAGATCGAGCACGAGTCGCAAGAATGATGTGACCGACGTTTAGGCATCCACCCTAGCACCCACATTGATGGCAATGGCGATCGGGGGAGATGTGGGGAAAAGGGGCAGTGTTATAACTAGAACCCTTCAGGGGATAGGTGTTTCTAGTGGAGTTATAATTACCTCATTTAATTATAAACTTAGTCTAAATTCCTTTTGTAATTACAAATTTAGAAAATGGTTCTCCCCGATGCTACCTTCCCTACTGACGATTGGTTAGATGGAGAGAATCTCAGGCTAGACGGATCAAGCTTCTCTATGTGGGTTGCGCGTATCCATTTTCTCCTTAGTAAGAATGACATGGTCAACTATATACTCAACTAGATGGATTTGGAGCAACCCAATATCTTAGAGACCCTAGAGCAGCGGGAAGACCGCTATTACTATCGTGAGATGGCCACCTTCACATCTATGATGATGCGTTTCGGGATGATGGATGAGCTATGGCCAGTCGTGGGTAATCTTGACACTCGTACGGTAATGGTACAGCTTAGGACACATTACATGGAACAAGCACGCATATGGGAGCATGAGCTGATGGGAGATTTACTCTCTATTAAGATGGAGGAGAACTCTTCGCTTGATGACCACTTGGAGCGCATGCATGATGCGTACATGAGGCCTGCATACTTCCTGGATAGCTGATGATGAGCTCTTTTGCAAATGGCGTTGTGCTGCGGTCGTTGCCAACAAGCTACCAAGCACATGTCAGGACTTGCATCATGAGAGGCGACGCGGAAACACATGATTTATACAGGTTCATATCACATCTCAGGAATGTGAAGGTTGAACCCATTGCGGGTGAGCTCATCAATGACAAAGGTATATATTTGATATACAATTTTATAAATGTTATAATCTTGCAAACTCATATTGAAGTGTTAAGGATATTTGATACTTGTTCTGTTTTGCTGAAAACAGGTCCTTCTGCATGAGAGGTGCTTGCTGGAGAGGAGGTGACGTTGCATGTTGATGGCGAGCATTCTGATGATGGCCAATGACACTCTCCCTCGACGTTTATCATTTAGTTTATGGTTTTGGATAGTTATTGTAATCGATAGATGGTGAACTTCATTAGTGTGTCGCACACTTCGTGAGACGGTTATTCATATGAGTTTGTAACAAACAGTTGTTCTACTTTTATGAATAATTTCTATTCGTGTTGATATATTGTTCGATTCTGTGTGAACTATCCTGGTTTTGAAACTAATTGATAATGCATGAACATTTGTAAAATATTAAAATGCCTTGAAAATACCCAACTTAATGATATATTCATTTTGAAATGAAACCATTGTATAAATTCAAAGTTATATAGATAATATGTGAAAGTCATTCAATTTATTGTCACATATGAATCATTCCTAAGTTTGGCAAAATAACTTAAACACCGTGTATTGCAAGAATACGAAGTGTTTGATGAATTGTTGAAAGAGAATACATATTCGATGTATTGTGTTTTAACAAAATGGTGATTATCATTGTATGATTGTTTGAATTTTGTAAAGATATTTACCAAAGGAAACATAAGTATGAAACTATTTGATATGTTCAAAGTGTTTCATCAACCAAGGGTATTAAAGATAAATGAGAATCTAATTACTACGATTTGATCAATAGTAATGAAATTCGACTTTATCAGATTGGCATAAAGAAAATTGTGGAATGCAATGTGCTTGAAATGTCAAAATGGAAAGCATCACAATATGGTATTTGATATCAAAGTGGGTAAATAGATGGTGCCGAATAAATCGTTGTGGTGTAGATGTAAAGAGCATTAGTTAGGAATAGTTAGCACTAAATTAGAATATATAGTGAACCACATAAATTCATGATATCGGCGCCACATATTGTATGGATCGTCGTGAATGTTTTGGGGTTATTCGATATAACCAAAAAATAGTGAATAAGTCCTTGTAGAAACAAAAGGAAAGCAAAACTTGTATTGCTTAGATTTTGGTGCTTTCTCGAGAAAGTTTATACTTAGTGGTATTTCTTGATTATGAAGCTTTTGGAAGATAATGAAAAACACGACGAGGATTCGAAACCCTGCATCAGAGTGTTGAGAAGCGCAGTAGAAAGATTTCCTGAACGAATCTCTTCACAAAGGAAAGAATCAAGGATAATGATTATTATGTTTTCCCACTACTAGGAAATAGCTTATAGGTAGACAAGATACTCTGTGGCGCATATGTAAAACCATGCGCCACTGATATTTATCAGTGGCGCACTAGAAAATATGCGCCACAGATACTGAAAACTTCTGTGGCGCATTTCTCAGAACATGCGCCACCGAAGTAAGGTGGGACCCGCCAGCCGGGGTGGGCTGTTCCATGTTCTGTGGTGCATAATGACATATGCGCCATAGAAGTTGCCTCTTCTATGGCGCATATTTCATTATGCGCCACAGAACATGGAGGCGGGCCCCACCACGAAATCTATTTGACCAACTTTCTGTGGCCCATGTGTGGATATGCACCACAAATATGTTTGACTTCTGTGGTGCATATCCACACATGCGCCACATAAACGTAACCTGGGTCCCACCACTTTAACCTGTACCACCTTGTTCTGTGGCGCATATTGTCATATGCGCCACAAAAGTTTGAGCTTCTGTGGCGCATTTCTGCCATATGCGCCATAGACGATGGCGTCCAGATCCCTGTGAAAAAGGTGGCAAGCTCCCAACCTATCTATCCACCACCACCTATTTCACAGCTCTTCTTCCTTTCTACCTCCTCCTAGATCGTCTTCCTCCTCCCTCCCACCCCATTTTTCCAATAGTTTCTCCATTTTCTTATAACTAAACCTACTTTAGTCCATAGATTGGTAAGTGGAAGCTTCCCTCCAACTTGTAGATCTAAAAGTTCCTTACTTTTCTCTCTCACATTTCTATTTTTTTACTAATTTCCTCTCCACCAACTTGTAGATCTATTTGTCCACACTCCCTCATCGTGCGGTCTCGTCTCGCTATTATTGAGTCTACTAGGTGAGTACTTGGCCATGAACATGTAGGTGAATCTTGCCGCGCGGGTGGTGTGTGTGCGATGCATGGCGAGACAATACTTGTGTGGTGCATGAATGTTTGCATTGGGAGGAAGTTTTTTGTTGCTTGCTTGTTGTTGTCCTGACCGGTGTGGTGCATGGATGTTTGCCGAAATGTTGATTCATTTCAATTTCGGCAAATTTTTGCACTACCCGTATGTCCTAATTTTAGGAAAGGTCATGCCGAATTTTTCCGGCTAGCATTAATGCATGTGTGTGTGCATATGGTGTGGTTCTAACCTATACTGTCTGTTTTGACCGCTCAGGCAACCATGGTCCTCATGATGAGCAAAGGTCGAATTGCTAGGTACAAGAAAGACGTGAAGGAGGACATGATTCTGAACAACAAGACCATGATACTATGTCCATGTCGAACATGCAAACTCCAGCGCTGGATCGACCCTGATTCTGGACAACTGGAGGGTCACCTGCTCAGGCGCGGCTTCATGCGCGACCTCAATGAGGCGCCGGTAGGACATTGTAGTCACGAAGATGTGGGCAGGCGATAAGACGAAGAGTCTACTGGGCATGATCATTATGACAAATGAGATACCGGCGGGCATGATCATCATCACGAAGGAGATGCCAGCGAGCATGATCAGCATGAAGAAGGAGATGGCAACGGGCATGATCATCATGAAGAAGACACGGACACACAGACGCTGCTAACTTCAGCCTTGCAGGACCCTCATGTTCAAGAACTTCTCCTCAAGGAGACAAGCAATGCCAAAGCTGCAGCCAGAGAGAAAGCCAAGCTGGCCCAAATGGAGGTAGACGAGATGACTCCATTGTATCCTGGGTGTCACCCCGAGGATACATGTTTGAGTGTAACGCTCAAGGCTCTGGAGATGAAGGCCGAACACAAATGGACCGATGTGAGCTTCAATGTGAACATGGAATACTGGCACGACCGACTTCCTAAGGGGAACACATTGCGAACAAGTATCGAGGAGGCCAAGAAAATCATGTGCCCTCTCGACCTACCACACATTAAATACCACGCATGCATCAATGATTACGCACTTTATCGGAATGAGTACATGGATAGAACCACATGTCCGGTGTGCAGCCAAGGACGGTACAAGAGAGGGAACAAGAAAGTTCCTTGAAAACTACAGCGATATTTCGTAGATCATAAGGAAGCAAAGCTCATGCGATGGCACGTGGAAAGGGAGAAACCCGAAGATGATCCAGAGAAGGGGAAGATCCTGACACACCCTTCAGAAGATAGCTAGTGGAATGCATTAAACATCGAGTTCGAACAGTTCGGGGGCGATGCAAGGAATGTCAGGCTGGGTATGAGCACCGATGGACTCAATACTTTTGGAAACCAGAGTAGCACGCATAGCATCTGTCCCGTGTTTGTATGGCCATACAAACTCCGCCTGTGGCTGTGCACGAAGCAAAGGTACGTACACATGAGAATTCTTATTCAGGGACCGAAACAACCAGGTATCAATATGTATCTGTATCTCGGGCTGTTGAGAGAGGAGTTAGCCAGCTTGTGGGAGACGCCGACCCGTACGTGGGATGCCTACACTAAAGAATATTTCCATTTGAGAGCCGCGTTGCTCACGACGGTGCATGACTATCCTGGTTACGCATATGTATCGGCCCAGGTGAACCACAGACACAATGCATGCGTCAAGTGCATGGATGAGACACCGCATCTCCAGCTACCAAGGGATCCTGGGTCTTTGAAAACCATGTTCCAAGGTACTCGAAAGTGGCTCTGCATGGATCACCCATGGAGAAAACATGGTGACCTATTCAATGGTAAGGACGAGCTCGAAAGAGCCCCACATCCGAGGAGCGGCAAAGAAATCGAGGAGCTTTTGAATAATTGGGTAGATTGCCCTGCGCCAGGAAAAAAACAACCAAGGACAAAGCAACTGCTGGGTGTATGGAAATCAAGGTCTATTTTCTGGGACCTGCCATACTGGAAGGTCCTCCACACTCCCCATAGCCTCGATGTAATACACATCACGAACAACGTTACCGAGAGTCTACTTTGCACTCTATTGAACATGCT
Source organism: Avena sativa (assembly GCA_916181665.1). NCBI lineage: Eukaryota > Viridiplantae > Streptophyta > Magnoliopsida > Poales > Poaceae > Avena > Avena sativa. The sequence continues at coordinate 446,098,849 of OV702295.1, read as the reverse complement.
GGAGAGGACCAAGGATGGGCCGAAAGCAAGAAAGGACCTTAAATTGCTTGGCATCAAGAAAGATCTTTAGTACCCTGATGATGATGATGGTGATGATCATACAGAAGGGACTCAAGGTCGCCGCAAAAGAGTTAAGAAGAATGAGGTGGTGCTTCGTGCTGCCTGCTTCACTCTGAGTCTGGAGGAGCTCAAGTAGTTTTTCAGGTGCCTCCTAGGAGTGAAAGTTCCTCACGGTTACTCGGGGAAGATAAGAAGATATCTGTACGTGGCGAAGGAGAGGTTCAGCGGTATGAAGTCTCACGACTGTCACGTGCTGATGACGTAGATACTCCCCGTTGCGATCCGCGGGATAATGGACGAGCATGTCCATGAGACGTTGTTTGGCCTCTGTAACTTTTTCAACGTCATATCTAGGAAGTCGATCAGTGTGAAGTAGCACAACAGGCTATAGGAAGAGATCGTGATGATACTATGCGAGCTTGAGATTTACTTCCCGCCCGCATTCTTCGACATCATGGTGCATCTGCTTGTACATGTCGTGGATGACATCATCCAGGTCGGGCCGACATTCCTACACAACATGATGCCGTTTGAAAGGCTAAATGGTGTCATCTAAGGATTCGTTCACAACAGGTCCCATTCAGATGGAAGCATAGCCAAGGGCTTTCTGATCTACAAGTGCATCTCCTTCTTCTAGAATTATCTAACCACCGAGAATGAGGATGTTGGAATACCCACAAAGAAGCACCTCAGTAGGCTCGGTGGATATGGTCACCGCGAGGGCTGCTGCTCACTGCATGTCGGCATTGATGGTCGACGCACAGACTTTGACAGGGAAGACAGAGTCGTGCTACAACACATTGAAGTGGTCAGCCCTTGGGTCGAAGAGCACAAAAGTTTAATCGAGCAGGAGTACGCTGACCAGGGCCAGCCAAGGAAGAAGGGAGATGTAACCAGAGAGCACAACTCCATCTTCACAGGTTGGTTCAAGAAAAGGCAATTGGACAATCCCCCACGGACACCTTCACGGAAGATCAAAAACTAATATTCTCCTTGTCGCAGGTCCCAGGGCACAACATAAGGACCTATCAGTCATACGACATAAACGGTTATAGATTCTACACCGAGGAAAAGAACAGGAGCGAATATCAAAACTCAGGACTATGTTATCCTTCGCTGATGACGAGACTACTATCATGGAAAGATTCTATGGAAGGATCGAGGATATATGAGAGCTCGGCTACTGTGGAGAGATCATACTGATGTTCCGTGTTAGATGGGCCAAGAACGTGGAAAAAGAAGGCCGGCATTTCACCACAATGGTTATACCATATGCCAAATCGACGAAGAACGCCTCCACAAAAAATGAGCCTCGAGTACTCGCTAGCCAAGTTGATCAATGGTTTTTTATTACTGACCCATCAAAGCCCAACCATGTTGTAGTTAGGAGGGGCAAGAGAAGCATCATTGGAATGGAAGGAGCCGCCAACGAGCAAAACTTTGACAAAAATGGCGACCTGAAGATCGAAGAGGAATTCGGCAAGTACTTCGACATGCCTACTACTACTAAAGTAAGAAGGAAGACCACACTACCTACTAAAGGTTGTCCATTCACAAGAAGAAATCTCAAAGTGCACGGGCTAAAGTATTCAACCGCCACGAAAAAGGGCAAAAAGATTGTGAAGAGACGCTAGCAATTGTGTGACTTTTTGGTGTATTAATTCGTCTAGGTATAATGTGATATTAGTGTGGGTATTAGTTAGAGACTAAAACATATAATGTGATATTCATGTGGGTATACAAATTCACATTTGTGTGTGACAAGCACACACACACATATATATATGATTCGGGAGGGTTTTTTGAATAAATATGCATGTATGTATATGTTCTTGCTTTTTTTGAATAAATATGCATATGTGTGTAATTAAAAATATTTTACAAAAAGGGGAAAAAAGTGTGAGACAACCAGGATTCGAACCTGGCTGCCCCAGGTCAGAGCTAGCGAGAAAGACCACTAGGACAAGTATGCGATCTTGTCATACTACGACGCCGCGTTGTTTTGTACTATGTCCAAAAGTTCTGTGGCGCATTCCCACAGAATAAATGGTTCGGGCTCTCCCCCTAATCCCCCTTCTTTCTCTCGATCCAATTCACACTTAGCCAAATTCGTCTCTGTCGTCGCCTGCGCGCAAACCCTAGCGCCGCCCTCATCGCTGGAGCCCTACAGCTACCGCCGCGCCGGAGCGCTAGCGCCGCCCGATGAACCCGTACGTGGAGGAGAGCCCTACAGCGTTGAGGATGAGCCACTGGAGCCCGTCCGCAACAGGAGGAGGAGGATAAGGGGCACCTCGCTTAAGCCCGCCACCGCCGCGCCGGACCCTGTCCGCAATAGGAGGAGGAGGCCTGCCACCCTCGTCATCGTCGACCACCACATCAGCACGCACAGTTCGCCCCCCCCTCTGAACTCTATATTGAGCTTTTACCCCATTTCATTATTGACTGAGATCGGTACTGTCTCTGTGCTGTCAGTTTGCTAAACATGGATTGGTAAAACGCACCACTTTTGCGAAACATGTGTGGCTAGATACACCACACTCCTCTGTACTATCTCTACACTATCAGTTTTCTAAACATGGATTGGTAAAATGCTGGTGAATTTCAACAATCAGTTTGTACTATCTCTATATTTCGTGAATTTGATAGGATATCACAAGTCATTGTTGTGGTCGAAACAGAAAAATTGTGAACCGTACTATGGAGGTGCAAAATTTGAGTGAACTGTACTATAGATTGCCTTACATTCACCAAATTTGACTAAATTGTACTATGGAGGTGCAAATCTCTGATGATTACCATAGCTTTTGATAGTTCGATCTATCTCTCATAGTGCTAGGTTTTGTAGAGTACATGCTACTGTTGGTGTTGTAATTTTTAGATGACTACCTAGCTTTGTTAGATAATTTTATTATCATGCATGTTTAATGTTCCTAACTAGGTTCTAGAATTAGATATATGTAGAAACAGATACTCCACTTAATACATAATAACATATAGTGTACCAGTAAAATGTGCACACCCTAATTTCATGTATATGTGATGTGCAAGAGTGCATAGAACAAACATCTGATGTGGTATAATTCATTTTGTTAGTTTTCAATTATTTATGAAATCATCTATTTAATCAAAAGCATGCAAATAAATGGTACACTACTCTTATGCTATTGTCTTATAAATTCTTACTTCATGGAGTTGAATTTCTTGAGGTATACATGCTATCAAATAAACATATAAAAATATTCTTTAATTTGAGGGTTCTTTAGTGTGGTTTATTACAGTGGTGTTTCAATTTTTAAAAGATGTTTTGATAGCTTTGCTTCTTCATTTGAATGGTTTCTTGATTTTCTGTTTACATATCTATAAATTCTAGGAGTTTTTTGTGTTGGCAAGTGCAAAGTGGCATGTCCTAGCCCCCTAACTTAATTCAGTTGAAGATTAGTAGGTTTAATTTTGGTTGCTTGTGTTCACTAGATCATGTGCATACATGATCTGATCCTGAAATAGTGTGGATGTGGTTGATTGCTTCCTCTTGGATAGATCTGATTGTTGTCCAACAACACTACTTATTTCTGTAGTACGCCTTTATTATACTTTCCTCTCAAGCTAATAAGAATAGAAGATGCATGATCTAGTTTATGCTCTTAAGGAATTTTTACCTGCAGCTCTTTGTAGCTTGTTACTTCATCCTTCTAGTGATTTGGTTATCTTTTGTAGCTTGTTCTTCTAAATCCTTAACCTCTTTCTAGCAGATAATCTGAATTTGATACATCTGGATTCATCTTAAGTTTTTAACACTAATTCTAGTGTTGTTATATGGTGTTGCTGTTACATGGTGCTGATATATGGTGTTGTTATATGGTGCTGCTATATGGTGATGTTATATGGTGCTGCTATATGGGGATGGGGCTGTCAATATGGGGATGGGGTCTTTTGTCTTGCAGGGATTTCATTTGAGTTTCCCATTTATCCCGAAGTGTCGATTCACTTCCGTTTCGGTTGAGAAATGGGCACTCCTAGGTCAAAAAATTAGAAAAGGTCATGCCAAATTTTTCGACCGAGATTTGTGCTAACTTTTTGCCTCTTTTTAATAGAGTAGTGCAAACATGTTGGAAAACAACGAGGCTGGCCCTTCTAAGCACATGAGCATCGAAGAACAAGCTAGACAGGCCAACGAGTCATTCTGGCGGGGGTCCCAACAAGAGCAGGAGAAGGCGACCGTCGCCGGAGCTGCTAGGGGCAATGAGGGAGGAGATCCTGATTACGAGGGGGACGAATACGACTACGATGGAACTAGTGAAGGTGGTGGCGAAGAGGATGACACCACCGATGGCGGCAGCCGCACCGATGGCGGCGAGCGCACGGATGGCGGTAGTGGCAACCCGACCGCTTCTCAGAAGAAGAAGGAAAAGAAGGATTGGAAGGTGCCAGTGCTCGCCACCGTCTATGATAAGTTCACTGAGGTCACATAAAGTGGCCAACCCATTGTGCCAGAGGCGTTTGCCAAAGGGTACGGCCTGCAACTCGGGTGCATCGTCCGGGAAAGCATGTCGATCAACACGAAGTACATCAGACATGCTGATAATGCAGCTTTGGTCGATAACCTCGTTAAGAATCTTCACAAGCGACACAGATTCCCAGAGCGGTTTAGAAACCTGGAGAGAAAGAACCCGGTGAACAAACTAGCCCTCACGAAGATGAGAACCGCCTTGAGCAGCTGGGAAACCCGGGTGAAGAATAGCATTGACAAAGGTGAAAGCTGGGAGGTTATTAGTAAGAAAAATCCAATGCTCAACGAAGAGGAGTTTAAGATATTCAAGGTGGATATAGCTACCGCTGACGCTATACATTGGATTAACTGGGGCAGGACTATGCGAGAACAGAACATAGGTAACCACCACCTTGGAAGCGGCGGTTATAGGGGGAAACAGGCCATTTGGGACAAGGAGGACGCCGAGCTTGAACGCCTTGGTAAAGATAACCCTTGGCTTACAATCACGGACTTGAAGCTTAGGCAATTTGTCCGGGCCCTCTACTTCCTGGACAAGGAAATAATAGAGTTCATCACCGCTGATCCGGAGGTGAAGGAATTCGAAAAGAAGCTGGTAAGGAATTTATCACCAATCTCAATTCTATTGCATTCTAATTAAAATAATGAAGCCAAGAATCTAAATGGGTTCACCTTTCCTTGTCTCTGCAGGAGGATGAACTGAACACTCCTGCTAAAGAGTCATCCCAGTATTCGACGGAGCCATGGGACATGGTTTTCAACAAGGCAACGAATGTTTACAAGAAGAGAGACAAGGGGTTGTTGCTGTCTTCAGCTGGCCGTGTGTCCGGCTTTTGTACGAGCATGAAGTTCAAGGAGTACTACAAAGAGGACGCCAAGAAAAGAAGGGAGAGGAAGAAAGTGAACAAGAAGAGCTATTGAAGAGCTCTTGAAGAGCTAAAGATGAAGGTACAGACACTAGAGGAGAAGGAAGTGGACAAGAAAATAGTGGACAAGTTAGTTGAAGAGAACCTCCGCGCGATGATCCCCCCTAAGTTTTTCGAGGGGCTTACTACTTGGAATGCGGGAGGGCGATAGGGGCTGATACATCTGCCCAGCTTAAGCGGCAGCAACTCGGGCATCAATGTTAATGTGTCGCCGAACCTCGTGACCCTGCCGGCCATTAACGCCGGGACTCAGCCGCTCATTTTGGTCACACCAACACCCCCTCCCGCCAAAGATACCAATAAGGCACCCGAGTGGGAGAATGCAGATGATGATAGGCCGGACGCCGGCATCAACCGTGTCTCTACATTAGCCGAGCTCAACGCCATCACCAAGGTAACTAATTGGTTAGTGCACATCATCTCCTTTATGCCTTTGATGCATGACTGCTGCCATCTCATGACACCCAACAACATGTTTTGCCTCAGGACACTTCATGCGTACTCCTGCTTAAAGATGTCGGCGGTGAGTTGAAGGATGTTGCCAAGGGCACTCTCATACAACTGATGAGCCACATGATGCACACCAATCCAATGGATGATGACGTGATGAGGGTCAGGTTGGCTCGGGTGATGCTAGGGTGCGACGACATGGACCCCCTTTCAACGTCAGGGAGCCGATGAACACAAGACCCTTGGAGAATGCTACAACTGGGCCTTGACATGGCCGAAGTCCCAGATTTGTCTTGTGGGGGGAGCACCGGTGCCACCTCTCGATCGATCGCCCGACCACCACCTCGAAAGCGAGCAACCGCCATCATCGCCACCACCAGCCGTCACCAGTAACTCTTGGCAGCGTGTGTACCGCCCCATGCCAAAGACGTTGTGCCGCAACCGTCGTCGCCCCCGCTACCACCACCACATGATGGCACCCATGATGATTATGACGAATTGGTCAATGTTGACGACTTCATCAACATTGGCGCTGACAAAGGATTGTATATGCCTTCTGTGGATGAAGAACCCTTCACAGCTCGCGACCATCAAGCTGGTCGGCCCAATACATGCACGCAGCGCCTGGTCTTCCATGGTTTATCTCAAGAGACGCCTCCGGCCGCCGATCCATCATAGGAGAAACTGGGATTGGTTTTCAGCCCCAACACACTTCGAAAGGCAGCCGATGAGCAGATGGTAGTGGATGACACTGTTGTGAAGAACAAGCACAGGAAGAGAGGTAATAATAATAATAATAATAATAATAATAAGGGTACGAGCCAGCCTCTTCCGAAGAGGATCCGGGCTCAGGACTCCGTCGTCGTACCATCCACACAATATGGCTTGCCCCGAGTGCATGTAGCTGGTGATCCAATATTGACTCTGGATATGCTCCACATCGCAGTTGGAGCCATGTTAACTTTGCACGAGGGTGTCAAGACACTAGAGAGCCTCCTTCTTAAAGACAAAGATCCAAATTACCCGGTTTTCACGGACAAGGTGCCATTGGATGTGGGCTTCGTCGATGAACCCCTCGCGCATATATTCTTCATAGCGTAGGAGGACATCTTCAAGTTGTTTCTCACGAAACGGCTGGATTATAACTTGGTCTGCCTATATGCGCTCAATCTGGCGATCAAGATCAAGAGAGAGAGTACCCCAGAAGTCACGATAGTGGATCCCTACTACATGCGGGACAACCAGTTGGTCGAAGGATCAGAGACATGGACCAATGTGATGGCGTACCTCGAGAAGTTCATGGTGGACAACAAGAGGAAGGGCACACGTCGTTTGCCTTTCTTTCCCGAGTAAGTACACACTCGCTCATCACTGCCGTAACTTATGCATTTCTTATAGATTTCTTCCTTTGCTCTTTTTCCAACATTCTGTTCCAATTGTGTTGCGCAGAGACGAATACTGCACACTCATTGTCCTTGCCCCGAGGTATTCACTAGCCACATATTTAGGCTCGGGGATTTTGACGAAGAAGAAAGACTACACCAGAATAAGGGGTGTTCTCAATGAGGCTCTCGAGGGCTACGCCAAGAAGGGATGCACCTTCGTAGATAAGGGGGAATGCATCAAGGATGGCAAACACGTGTTCAAGCACGTGCTCAAGTTCCCCTGCGCCAAGCAGCCGGCTACTGGTGGTGGTGCCAAGGAGGCCTTCTACGTCCTCCATCACCTTAAAGGCTATGTTCAGGATTGCTAGAACCTAATGCTGCCATCTAGGCTCCAAGGATGGGCCGAAACTTTGGCGCGAAGCGATGATGATGATGATCTTAGAGAAGACTTCCATCGCATTCAGCAGAAGTTATCGCAAATCATCATTGAAGATGTCAACACAAGGGGGCCTACAACAAGCCAAAGGGTTGAGTAAGAGGGAGATCGAAGAACGCCTCCATAAGAAGGGTGACACAAGGACGTGGATGATGAAAGAGGGCTATCCACCATTCCCGCAGCCCAGCGAGAAGAAGAAGTATTCATGATCGATGTGTGCCTCTATCATGATCCAGTGTGTGTATATTCTCGACGGACGTCTGTTGTAGTGTGTGTGTCATAAAATTTACTATCTTGTGGTCGAAATGGTCGTTGTTGTTAGACTTAAACTATCTTGTGGTCGTGTTGTCGTTGAACATCTTACTTCTATGATGATTGCAAGATGCTATCTTTTAGGTTTATGTATCCTTTGTTTTATATTTTGTGAACATATATATATGGATGTGAACCCTTTATTAATTATTTTTGTTGTACTTTTACTAATATGCCTTGTCATCTATAGAGATGGCGACGAGGTGGTATGTGGTGTACATGGGTAGGGTTCCATGAGTCCACGAGGAGTAGGAGGATTGACACAAACAAGTGAACAAGTTTAGCGGTAACATCTACAAAGGATACGCAACTAGAGAGGAGGTGATAGCAAAGTGGAGGAACCACCTGTGGAAGAAGAACCGGATGAAGATATTGGTCAGGCTCATGCTCTTGCTCACCATCATCACAACTGTATTCTATTTGATCCTAGTGTATGCGGTGGTGACCACTTCATATTTGTAATGTGAGATAATCTGAACTTTGTATTCCGCACTTGTGTAAAAATTCGGCACTTGACACTATATATGTATCTCGATCGGGCTCTAAGTGTTTGTATTATATATATGTAAGTTTTCATGCATCTACTACTTGTGAAATGTACTGTTTATACTCATCTGGATAAATACTGTATAAATCCTGTATAAATACCTGATTATACACTAGGAACGTATTTTACTTTGAATACGTGTTATATAGTCAGTGGCGCATATATAAGTATAGTTAGTGGCGCATAGGCTTTCTGTGGCGCATATGAAGGAATGTGCCACTGAACTGCTTCCTGTGGCGCATATGAAGAAATGCGCCGACTTCTGTGGCGCATATATGAAGCAGTTATCAGTGGTGAGGTAACAGTGGCGACTAGGATATGCGCCACAGAAGGTGCATTTCCATGCGCCACAGAGAAGTTGTTTCCTAGTAGTGTCCATACTAAGTGTTTTCACTACAAGAAGTAGGATTCAAAATGTAGCCCATATATTGTGTTGAGACATTTGTGAATCATTTGTCATGATTACCAGAATATGACATACCTATGAACTACTAAGGAAACAATGGTAAACTAAGATTATGAGAAATCCTAAAGCAATATTCACTTAAGATTAGAAATGAATTAGTTGCTGAATCTTAACAAGTAAAAGGGGTTACTTGGATTTTTCCAAACGAATGCAAAGTCATGAAGGAAAAGGTGAATGACAAAGGCACGATTTGTCATGAATAAAGTATTGGACAAATTCAAATGAATTTGATTCAAGTGTGGTGAAAGTCTAGTGGATTTAAAACTTTTATGATACTAGTGTCTCATAATAAAACACTCAAGTTTGGTAATTTATCAAAAGATTTTGAAGTTGTTCAAAATAGTGAGTGGATATGCAATTTGTATGAAATTGAGTGGGAGCTATGAAAGTATTCCTAAAACAATATGTGAATGACATATTTTTGAGTGGGATCAATATAAGTCTCAGATTCAAATATATAGGAACGTATTTTGAGTAGGAGTAATGACTCAAACTCAAGTATGTTCAGAACATATTTTGAGTGGGAGCTTAAAGGAGTGATTCTTAAGTCTGTATATGACACATTGAGAATAAAAGCGCAAGTACTAATAAATAATGATTTATAGGGAGTAAAAGTTGATAGTAAGAATATTACAATATTATGTAGTATTCCTAAAGGGATTTTGAAAAGAGTTTCAGGATAGAAGTTATTTAAGGAACTTGTCCTTGATAACTCAAATTAGGAATAGAATTAAGTCTAACATAAATGGTTGGACAGAAAGAAAAGGATGATCATCATCCACTATGTTAAGACATAGGTTCTATCTTGGAAAACCATGATGACAACTTAGCATAATATATCATCCAAGAAGGGACGTTTGAAAAGTGATTAAGCACGAATCATGGAATGTTGAGCTAAGTTTGTTTGTAGTGTCTAATAGAGAACTGTAGACATAATTCCAAATCCATAAAGGATGACATATCTTAAAGGATAAAGGGTTATGCACTAGTAGAAAAAGGGCCTTTCGTCCACCCCAGTTCGGAGCATTTGTACCTGCTGTGGTTGGACCCGGGACTAATGCTCACATTAGTCCCTATTCCAACGGAACAATATTTAGTCCCGAGTTAAACAGGACCTTTAGTCCCGGTTGGAGACACCAATCGGGACTAAAGGGTTGCGGCCAGTGCCAACCACTTTAGTCCTAGTTCGTATCACCAACAGGGACTAAAGGTGTGACCTTTAGTACCGTTACATATTAACAACCAGGACTAAAGAAAACGGGCAAAAAAAATTCTCAAGTCCTGCCGCGGCAGGAGGTCGCCTTTTCTAGTTTCAAAATCATGCTAAAAAATTACAAAAAATTCCAAAAATAAAATCTTTTGAACTGTAGTTATATTAAATGATTTAGTTGTTACAAAAATTAACAAACATGAATTTCTACATAATTTGCAAAAAAATGTCATGAAAAATTTGAAAATTCGAAAATAAAAAAAAGTTAATTCGATTTTTCTGATAATAATTTATGTGATATTTGAATTCCTCACATTTTTCTGATAATAATGGATATATTATTTGTCGAATTTCGATTTACAGATTAGAAGATATTATTTATGTCATATTAAATGAATAAATGGCAAAAAAGGAATAAAATATTAATTTAATTAGTTTTTATTTTCATTGGAATAAAATATTGTTATTACTTATTTATTGTTGCTGACTTAAATAGTTGTTCATAATTTAAAAAAATAAAGACAGTTGACCTATTGATATGAGCTAATATGATGGATATACTAGTCTTGACAACAAGGTATAAGGGTCCTTCGCGTGAGATGGGAGAGATGGAATGGGGAAGTTAAGCATGATGGGGATGGATTAGTGCTAGGATAGGTGACCGACCAGGAAGTTTGACCATAAGTGTAATTTGATCTATGATTAAACAGAGTTAGTGTTAAAAATGAGAGATGTGAGAGATTTGCGAGTCAGATATTTCAAAAGTTCAAGAAAAATTTGCAAATCTTTAGTCCTGGTTCGTATTACGAACCGGGACAAATGCTCCCCCATGCAACAGCCAACGGCCACGTGGATAACCCTTTTTTCCTGGTTCGCAACCCAACTGGGACTAAAGGGTTGGGGCTTTAGTCCCGATTATCCCGTCCCAGTTGGGTAACCGGGACTAAAGCCCCTTACAAACCAGGACAAAATGCCCATTTTCCACTAGTGATGTTATAAGGGTATATGTTGGAAACTCCTGTATCGATGATACCGACTGAGGTCAAGTAGGAAGCGAGGTGAACAAACCATTGAATGTTGCATAGGGTGCACTAGTGTCTCGATGATTACATTTATAATAATAGATAAGGGTACCAACTAAAGTGATGTATAATGTGATGGCGGGGCTAGTTCGCTTTTAACATATAATGATGTGTCCTAGGGCACATTGCCCATGAGAAAGCCCTCGAGGTTGATCTAAAGTCATTGTAGGCTCCTGGAAAGCAGCCTTCTTCTGCAGCCATAACGACGATGCATACACAAAGATGTTATCTTGTGATGATAAAGTATTAATGTCAATCAAGGTGACATTAGTAAGTTGCAAAGTATTTGGGACTATAAAGTACATTCCCAAGACTCAACCTCTTCCATGAGCAAGCATGTTCAGGGTACCGGGATATATGGTGCCAATGATTAAGAAAAAATGCAGCTAATTTATTTGTACTCTAGTGCAAGTGGGAGAGTGGTGGAAATATGCCCTAGAGACAAATCATAATAAGTATTATTATCATATTTCATCAAGTTTATGATTAAGTTTTATATCATTCTATAACTTTATTGAAAGGAAATGTCAATACACGTGTGATATATAAACAACCAGGGGTTCCTGGTGAGACTCTAGTCACTAGTTCATTAGTCAACAGATGATCAAGGTTTCCTGATCATGTGGCATTTATGCCAGTTGGAAATGGAGTCATCTCATTCTGTGAATGATATGATGAACCAATACCCAACCTAAACATCATGACCCGATCATGTCACGAAGTTCAAGTTACGATGATTAGAATAGACCTAGTAGACAATTCCTTAGACCGTGAGGCTATATCAATCACTGTCTCCCGAGAGTGCTTAGATAGCATCAAACGTCACTTGGTAATACAATGATCATAAAGGTGTGTTCAGGTATTCAGAGGAACCTTAGAGGCAATATATGTCAAGAGCGGGATTTATCCATCCCCGTGATGGAAAGATACTCGAGGGCCCACTCGGAGAAGTTATATCCAATAGTTGTGCAGTGTGTGATTTGATCACAGGGATATCACTTGTCGAAACGAGTCAAGTAGCATTATTCGGTAACGAGATTGAACACGACATGGTGATGTCATTGATCAGATCTCGGGCAATGCAAGTATTGAGAGACAAAAGGAATAAGATGCAACAGTCATGGTTCAAATGACGAAAGATCTTCATGGAATGCACAGGGGTCACATGGCCATCCAGGTCCCTCTGTCAATCATTGGTCCGGGAGTCTCCTGACTATGTCTGTAGTGTTCCCGAACTGTGGGGTATCATGCTTAAGGGCTTGGTGATGCTTAGAGAGTGTTTCAATGATTGGTAAAATCACCGAAGAAGAGAAGAGAGAAAACTGGGCCAGAGTGGAGCTAGAAGGTGTTCCATAGCCACGGAGATTGAATAATATGCGATTGAATCTTAATATTGATTTAATCATTTATTCATAATTATTCAATAAAAGAGAAATCCAATTAAAGGTCAAAAAGCCTTAATGGCCCAACTTTTGAAGGGAGAAGGGCCCATGAGGTAAAGGCAAGAGGAGAGAAGGGGGAAGGGGTGGCCGACTGGGCCTAGTCCCCCTCCCGTGCGTGGGGCCCACTAGGGGTGGCCGTTGGCTCCCCCTCTCCCCTCCTTTAGTCCCACCCCGGGACTTTGAGGGAGGTAGTACCTTCCCCTCCCCCTATATACAGTGCGGTATTTTGACCAGAAAATACAACCAATATTCAATAAAGGTTTCCTCACTTCTGGGGAGACCTCCAATTGATATATTCTCTCTCTCCCGTGACCGTGGTCCCAAGTTCGGACTACACGAGCGATAGACATCTTCACCACAGAGGCTTGTCGTGCTATGGGATTCGGATCTAGGAGCTCTACTTCCGCACCTGCTGCTGGATTGGGGAAGCGGGAGTCATCGCTAGACACCGAATGCATGTAACTCCTCGCGAGGTGTAACACTTGAGGCACTAGAAGTCATTGGAGCCGCAGGAGCACGGGGACTTCAACACGACCTTGAGGTCAGCTTCGGATCATCTACATCAACCACGCTCTCCTGAGCGTTGACAACGCTTGTCGGTCTTCAAGGGTAAGTTCGCGAATAACCCCTCCCGTTACTACATTACTAATAGATAGGTCCTGGAAACATATGGGTTTAGGGGCGTAGGGTAAAAATTTATTATTTTCATACGCGAACCCCTACAGTAATGCAGTAACGACCGAAGAATATACAATACATAACCTTGTAGACTGTACGCGGTTAATGTTCCGAGGGGAACGTGGTTGAAGTAGTCGATCTCGTGGCCGGCCTCAAGGTCGTGATGCTCTTGATAGTTCACCCCCTACTCCATCTTCATTGTGCAACAGCTCCGGCTCATGACATCCAAGATTCTCTCGTATGAGGAACCTCAAGGTTTCGTACACATACGATGTACGATGACGACTTCCGGCTCCTTGATACCTGCCGGGAGTGCAGAAGTAGATCTCCAGTATGGAATCCCTGCAACGCAATGGTGTGCTCCAGGTGTGACGTCTCTTGCGTGTATAGTCCTTGATTGGGACCACACCGACACATTGAGACAACAAGAGAGAGAGAGAGAGATTGGAGAAGAAGGGAGGGAGGAGGCGCATGGAGGAGGGAGGAGAGCTCCCAACTCGTGCCCTTTTGGTGTGTGCTCCCTCCTCCAAGGGGGTCCTTTATATAGGGGTGGAGAGGGTAGGCTTACCCCTCCCCCAAGCCTTCTAGGCGGTAGCCAAGGGAGGGAGCCAGCCCTAGGGCACCCCAAACCCTAACCCTAGCCACCGGCCATGGGAGGGGCATCCCTATGTGCCCCCAAAACCCTAGGCACATGGCTTGGCCCTTGCCTCTTGCGATTTCCCTCATGGGCCCTTTTTCCCTAGGAATCTGGCCCATTAGTGGAATACCCCTTCAAATTAGATTTTAATATTACATTTCATATTAGTTACATTAATTAATATGTAAATACATATTACAGAATCCGATTTGACCCGAAACACCTTTCGGTTCCCCTTCGATTTCCACCGAATGACTTTGGAACTTTCCTTGAATGATTCTAGTTCTCTCACGGAACTTTTCCGGTTTCATTTTCTATTTCATATAGTGATTCCAGCTTACAGAGGATCTCTAGCTCATCGTACCCTGAAGTGTATTTTCCCACGGCTCGGGAATGCCACAGACATGATATCTAGCAATGATCAATAGCGGGACCGGGATGCCCATAATGACCCCTATGCATTCCACAATGATAATGTCGTTTGAACCATAAACGTCGTTTCCCATTCCCTTTCCCACTTGATACTTAGTTCACCCGAGATTTTATCTATGGTATCTCCATACCTTCGTTTGATCTTGTTACCAATGAACTTGCTTTCTCGTTCCCATGTCGTTGCATTTCATGACCCAGTCACACGCTTGCAAGCTTCGTTAATGCAACACCACCGAGATGTCCACAAATGTATCTGTTCGTTACATGAATGGGCAAATCTTGGTCTTGATATGTACTCTTCTACACGCCCCTTTGGGAACCTGAATGCCACCTTTTTGATCATACAATCATGGTATAATACTTGATACCATCTAAGATCCCTCCAGAACGGTGATTTGCATTATCTCACAGTCTAAGGATCAGGTTGCGATGTTTCCTTAGTTTATCATTAATGTTAACTTTGTAACTAGATCTCATTATGACACAAGTTGTTGGGCTATTTGTCTATCACATCATTCAACTAATGACATGACCTCATTGTCAATTGGCATAAATGCCCATGATCTTGAAACCCTAGATCATCCTCATGACCAATGAACTAGTTCGCTAGAGGTAACTAGACACTTGGTTTGTTTACATACCATACATGTATTAACGTTTCATATTAATATAGTTATAGCACAATATGAAGCATATTATGAAGATAAGAGATATATCAAACAATACGCTTTATTATTTGCCTCTAGGGAATATCTCCTTCAGTCTCCCACTTGCACTAGAGTACAAATAATCTAGCTCGCATTTTACTCATCATAAACCATATCACATATGTGTTTATTGATCATGCATGATTATGGAAAACATCCTGGCCATGTTCTGTTTTACCAGGTCATTATGTCTTTGCAAATCGTTAATGTCTTCCTAACTTTGACATTCATACCGTTATCTCATAATGGGTTGAAGTATTCGGTTGGTGACAAAGTGAGACTTTGTTTCTAGTGTTTACCGTGACGGTCGCTTTCACTATTGTCACTTAAACTTTGAAACACACTTAGCACTCCTTTGTGTATGTATAGTAGTTATGGCAACAGAGTGAGGTCAGTTTCCAAGAGCCAGCAGTGATGTTCAATCAACCAAAACAAGCTTTCTCATGGGCACTGTGACCTGAGACACACCCTATGCATAAAGACGAACTAGTCCCACCACAACAATATACATCACGTTGGATGGTTCCCTTATAATTCTTTATGTGTGTAGATCCTAGTGCATGAAATGCAACTATGCGCCTTACTTTGCTTGTTTCCATTTAAGGACAAACTTAAATTCTAGTTCAGTGATTAACTCAGGAATCACTTCAAGACATCTTCTTATAGTTAAGAGCTTGTCCTTCCAACTAGAACCTTGAGACACATTACGTCGAGTATACACAAGTAGAAAATGGGCCTTTCGTTCGGGCCATTAGTCCCGGCCGTGGCTGGGGCCGGGACTAATGGTCCGAACTAGACGGCCCGAGGAAGCCGAGGCGCTTTGTCCTGGTCCGTAAGGAACCATTAGTCCCGGTTTGAGAGACAAACCGGGACAAATGGGTCTGGGCCAGCGCGCATGCTCCTGGCAGAACCTTTAGTCCCGGTTTGTATCTCAAACCGGGACTAATGGCTTGGCCCTATATATATGCACCCAGCCCTCCACTCTCTCCTGTTTTTCCTATGTGAGAGGTGGGTATAACTTTGTGCTAACTTTTTTTCTTCATATGCACTAGAGGTGTTCGGTGAAATGCCTGTTAGAGCGATGCCACTTGAGTTCACACAAGACAAAATATGATATGAGGTGCCATAGCGACACTTAAGGTTTCTCCTCTTTGTTTTGAAGTGTCCTAAAAGGTTAGCAACTATTTTCTCGTTTTGACTGCGCGGTACTAATTTAAGCATCGTGATTGCGTTTGATATATATGCATGGTTGTATGATGCAGATGAGCCACCCATGGATGTACGATGACCGACGCTCTGACGCTTACAGAGAAGGCGTGCATTATTTTCGCCTTGTGGCCGAGGCGAACAAGCGGCGGGATGGTTTTATGTGTTGTCCATGTGTTGAATGTCGGAATGAGTAGGCTCACACTTCCTCAAGAGTCATTCAGAGCCACCTGCTTCAGTCCGGTTTCATGTCCGGCTATAATGTTTGGACCAAGCACGGAGAAAGAGGGGTTATGATGGAAGACGGCGATGAAGAAGAGAACGATGATGACAACTACCGATCTATGTTCCCTGAATACGATGATACCGCAGTTGAAGATAATGAAGAAGAAGGGGGTGAAGAACGGGAACCAGATGAGCCCGTTGATGATTTTGGTCGGGTCATTAGTGATGCAAGGCGAGAATGCGACATAGAAAAGGAGAGGTTGCAGTTCGAGCAGATGTTACAGGACCACAACACATTGTTGTATCCAACTTGTGAAGATGGCCAGAAGAACCTGGGTAGCACACTGGAATTGTTGAAGTGGAAGGCAGAGACCGGTATGACTGACTCGGGATTTGAAAAGTTGCTGGTAATAATGAAGAAGCTGCTTCCAAGAAATAACCAATTGCCCTCCAGTACGTACGAAGCAAAGAAACTTGTCTGCCCTCTAGGATTAGACGTGCAGAAGATACATGCATGCCCTAATGACTGCATCCTCTATTGCGGTGAGAAGTACGAGAATATGGATAAATGCCCGGTATGCACTGCATTGCGGTATAAGATCAGAAAAGATGACCCTGGTGATGTTGAGGGCGAGCAACCCAGGAAGAGGGTTCCTGCCAAGGTGATGTGGTATGCTCCTATAATACCAGGGTTGAAACTTTTGTTCAGAAATAAAGAGCATGCCAAGTTGTTGCGATGGCACATGGAAGACTGTAAGAAAGACGGGATGTTGAGGCACCCTGCTGATGGTTGGCAGTGGAGAAAAATCGAGAGAGACTTCCTGGACTTTGCTGGTGACGCAAGGAACTTATGGTTTGGTCTAAGTACCGATGGCATGAATCCTTTTGGGGAGCAGAACTGCAGTCACAGCACCTGGCCCGTGACTCTATGTATCTACAACCTTCCTCCTTGGTTGTGCATGAAGCGAAAGTTCATTATGATGCCAGTGCTCATCCAAGGCCCGAAGCAACCCGGCAACGACATTGATGTGTACCTAAGGCCATTAGTTGATTAACTTCTATAGTTGTGGGCCAAACCAGGTGTACGTGTGTGGGATGAGCAAAAACAGCAGGAATTTGACCTACAAGCGTTGCTGTTCGTAACCATCAATGATTGGCCTGCTCTTAGTAACATTTCAGGACAGACGAACAAAGGATACAATGCATGCATGCACTGTTTAGATGAGACTGAAAGTATATATCTGGATAAATGTAGAAAGAATGTGTACCCGTACAATCATCGTTTTCTTCCGCCCAGTCATCCCTTAAAGAAGAAAGGAAAGCATTTCAATGGCAAGGCAGAAACCCGGACGAAGCCTGTCCCCCGTAGTGGTGCTGATGTATTTGGTATGGTCAAGGATTTGGATGTAATCTTTGGAAAGGGTCCTGGAGGACAACCTGTTCCGAAAGACCCCATTACCGGACACGCACCCATGTGGAAGAAGAAATCTATATTTTGGGAGCTACCCTATTGGAAAGTGCATGAGGTCCGCTCTGCAATCGACGTGATGCACCTGACGAAGAATCTTTGCGTGAATATTCTAGGCTTCCTGGGCTTGTATGGGAAGTCAATGAAGGAAATATGCCCTGAGAGGCAATAATAAAGTTGTTATTATGTATTCCTTGTATATGATAGATGTTTATTTTGCATGCTATAATTGTATTGATAGGAAACATCAATACATGTGTGTTTAATAAACAAAAGGGTTCCTAGTTATGCCTCTCTTATAGACTAGCTTGTTGATTAACAAGGTGATCAAAGTTTCCTGATCATGGACAATGGATGTTGTTAATAACAAGGTCACAGCATTTGTGAAATGATGTGATGAACATTCATCCGAAGTATAGCATTACGATCAAGTCATTATGTTTATATTGCTATAACATCATACAAAGTAGTCTTAGTCCTTAGACCATGAGATCATGTTAATTGCTAACACCGGAAGAGTATCTTGATAACATCAAACGTCACACCGTAACATGGTGACCATAAAGGTGGGTTCAGTGGTATGAAGGTGTTATGTTGAGGCTCATGGATCAAGAGTGGAATTTGTCAATCCTGATGACGGATAGATATACTCTGGGCCCTCTCGGTGATATCACATTAAGATAGCTTGCAAGCAAGTGATGTGATCACTAGAATGTTATATCACGGGAACGAGAAAAGAGTGCATGTCGGTAACGAGATCAAACTAGGAATTTAGATACCGATGATTGAATCTCAGACATGTATTATATCATGAGAGAAAGGGATTAAATTGCTGACGTTAAAGGTTCTCACGATCACAGAAGTCATCGTTGAATATGCAGGAGTCAGTATGGATCTCCAGGTCCCGCTTCTGATTATTGATCTGAGAGGAGTCTCAATCATGTCTGCATTATTCGCGAACCGTAGGGTGACACACTTAAGGGTTGCCAGACACAATTTAGGAGCACATATGTTCCATACAAAAGGTTTGCAAAGCGCAGGAAATGTTTCGATAGAAACAGGAATTGTTTCGATAGAAACCGGAATAGTTTCGGGTGAAATTGCAGAAAGTGGTTTTGCATGTGATATTGAAATGTTGCAAGGGGTTTTATGTGAATGTTTGTTAATTAAAGTAATTAACAAAATTCTGAATAAAATAAATAAAAGAGTTTTATTATTTGAGAGTTGCATTTAATTTGGTGGAAATTAAATACATGTGAGTGGGATTTTGGGTGGAGGCCATGTTTATGTGAGTGGAGGTTCACCACATGAATGAAGGAGGGGAGGAGTCCCCCCCCCCCCTCATGCGCCGGCTATGGGAGGGGAGGGGTCTCCCTCCCTCCTATAAAAATCCCCCTCTCACAAAACACACCTCCTCGTGAAGGATCTCTCTCCCCCTCTAGATATTCCCCCATGGTCTCGGATCAGCGAGATACATGTTCGCAGTGGCCTTGCATCTGGAAGGAGTTGCTGCTTCCGCTGATTCGCTAGAGCGAGGAGGTGGAGGTTGTCCGGTGGCTTGAACGTGTGTGCGAGGATGGATGCGCTGCTGATTTGCGGCGCTCGGACTTCCACACGATCTTGAGATCGGCAAGCGTACGACTACATCAACCACGAGTTCCTACTCATTAACAAAACTCGTTGTCTTCGAGGGTAAGTTCTCCATGGATGTATGTCCACCCGTTGCTCTGTATCTAGTAGATAGATCTTGGCGTATAGTTCTCATCGTAGGAATTTTTTTGTTTTCTATGCTGCGGACCCAACAGTGGTATCAGAGCCAGATCTATGCGTAGGTGCTTTGCACGGGTAGTACACATATGTTTATATGTGGGCGATGATGATCATGTTATTGCATCTTCTATGTACTTTGGATATTGGTGGCATAGTGGGATGAAGCGGCCCGGACCAACTTTACATGTCATCGTACATGAGACCGGTTCCACGACTGAGATGCAACTAGTTTTGCATAAGTGGCTAGCGGGTGTCTGTCTCTCCTACTATAGTCAATATCTGATTTACAACGAGTTGCTAATAACTTGGTTATCCTCGCTGTGGTTCATGTTCGTAGGTAAGACCGGTTCTATCTCCGAAATCCCTAAGCCACGTAAAACTTGCAATTGATAAATTAGAGGCGTCTAGTTTAGATCGTTGCTGGGCTAGTGTCTTGATATGCTATTGTTGTAAGTAGATGTATGATAGATACTCTTAAAACTCACTTAACGTGTAAGCTCCATAGACCTTGGCCTTACACACAAAGGAATGATAGAGATCATACCACGATGCAAATGATAGAGATCAAATGCATGGACCATATCACCTCACTTCACACATTAGATGTTAGCATCTTATATTGCTAGTTTGGCGCTTTTGGTAGCATTATAAGATGATCCCTCATTTAGATATCAAGATAAAATGTGTTCTTCGTTAAGTATGCACCGTTTTGTGGATCGTGTTTTGAGGCATCACGTGATGATCGGGTGTTCTCGACTCTACGCTTTCATACAACGGGTGTAAGACAGTTTTACACACGCGAATACTAAGGTTCTTACTTGACAAGCCTAGCATGTACAGACATGGCCTCGGAACACGGACCGAAAGGTTAAGCATGAGTCATATAGTTGATATGATGCCCATATAGATGCTCGCCTTTGAAGCTACACCGACTCACGTGATGATCGGACTTGGTGTAGTGGATTTGGTTCATGTAATCACCAAAAGGACACGAGGGATGTCGTTTTTTAGAGGGAGTTCATTAGTAATTTGGATTAGTTGAACTCAATCTATCATAAACTTAGTCTAAATATATTTTACAAATTCTGTTGTAGATGGCACCACCTGCTTTTAATTTCAATGTGTTCATGGAGAAAGAGAAACTTGCTGTGAATGGTAGCAACTTCACCAACTGGGCTATGAATTTGAGGATTCTCCTCACTGCTGCACAAAAGCAATATGTGCTAGATGCACCGCTAGGCCCCCCACCAGCTCCTGATGCCCCTGACGAGGAAAAGAACGTCTATATAACTCGTCAGGAGGACCACAACTTAGTTCATTGCGGCATACTGTATGGGCTAGAGCCAGAACTTCGAAAACGTTTCGAAAATGGCAATGCCTTTGATACCATGGGAGAATTGAAAATGATTTTTGATACCCATGCTGCCGTAGAGAGTTATAATGCTTCTGAAAAGTTCTTTAGTTACACGATGGAAGGAAACTGCTCCGTTAGTGAGCACGTACTCAAAATGTCTGGGTACGCCGATAAGCTTGTGTCCTTGGGAATAACGATTCCCATTGACTTAGGCATACATCGTGTTCTCCAATCTCTGCCACCTAGCTACAAGAGCTTCGTGATGAACTATAATATGCAGGGCATGAAGAAGTCTCTTCCCGAGCTTCTGTCAATGCTTAAGACTGCAGAAGTGGAGATTAGGAAAGAACATCAAGTGTTGATGATCAATAAGACCACCGGTTTCAAGAAGGACAAGAAAGGCAAGCAGAAGGGAAAGAAGGGTGGCAAATCTATTGTCGCGCCTGAAAAGAAACACTGAGCTGGCCCTAAGTCTGACACCGAGTGCTACTATTACTAGGGGACTGGCCATTGGAAGCGCAATTTCCCCAAGTATTTGGCGGACAAGAAGGCCGGCAAGGCAAACAAAGGTATATGTGATATACATGTTATTGATGTGTACTTGACTAGTACTCGCAGTAGCACCTGGGTATTTGATACGGGATCGGTTGTTAATATATGTAACTCGGTTTAGGGGCTACGGAACAAGCGACAACTAGCAAGGGATGAGGTCACGATGCGGGTCGGCAATGGATCAAGAGTTGATGTGATCGCCGTCGGAACGCTGCCTCTCCATATGCCGTCGAGATTAGTTATAAACCTGAATAATTGTTATTTGGTGCCTGCATTGAGCATGAACATTGTATCCGGATCGTGTTTGATGCAAAGTGGTTATTCGTTTAAGTCTGAAAACAATGGTTGTTCGATTTATATGAATAATATCTTTTATGGTCATGCACCTGCGTTGAATGGTTTATTTCTGTTGGATCTCGATAGTAGTATTATGCATATTCATAATGTTGATGCTAAAAGGATTAAACTTGATAATGATATATCTGCATATATGTGGCACTGCCGTCTAGGTCATATTGGCGTTAAACACATGAAGAAACTCCATTCTGATGGACTTTTGGAATCACTTGATTTTGAATCATTTGATACATGTCAGCCATGCCTTATGGGCAAGATGACTAGAACGTTGTTTTCCGGTTCAATGGAACGGGCGACAGATTTATTGGAAATCATACATACTGATGTGTGTGGACCAATGAGTGTGTCGGCGCGAGGTGGATATCGTTATTTTGTTACTTTCACGGATGATTTGAGTAGATACGGGTATATCTATTTGATGAAACATAAGTCTGAAACCTTTGAAAGGTTCAAAGAATTTCAGAATGAAGTGGAAAATCATCATAACAGAAAGATCAAATTTCTGCGGTCCGACCGTGGAGGAGAATATCTTAGTTATGAGTTTAGCACACATATGAAAGACTATGGAATAGTTTCACAACTCACGCCTGCCGGAACACCACAACGTAATGGTGTGTTAGAACGTCGTAATCGTACTTTATTGGATATGGTTCGATCTATGATGTCTCTGACTGACTTGCCACTGTCATTTTGGGGTTATGCACTGGAAACCGCTGCATTCACTTTAAATAGGGCACCATCTAAATCCGTTGAAAAGACACCGTATGAATTATGGTTTGGAAACAAACCTAAGCTGTCATTTCTTAAAGTTTGGGTATGCGATGTTTATGTGAAGAAACTTCAACCGGATAAACTTGAACCCAAAGCGGAAAAATGCGTCTTCGTAGGATACCCTAAGGAAACGATTGGGTATACCTTCTATCACAGATCCGAGGGCAAGGTCTTTGTTGCCAAGAATGGATCCTTTCTTGAGAAGGAGTTTCTCGTGAAAGGTGTGAGTAGTCGGAAGGTAGAACTCGAAGAGGTTATTGAACCTTCTCTTCATGAAATGGAGAGTAGCGCAGCACTGGAAGTTGTTTCGGAGTTGACTTCACCTAATGAAGAGAGAGCTAATGATATTGATCATGAAACTCCGAAAGAGGACACTACCGAACCTCGCAGGTCAAGCAGGACACGTGCAGCTCCTGAACTGCACGGCAATCCTGTTATGAATTTCATGATTGATGAAATAGATGACCCTGCGACGTATGAAGAAGCGATGATGAGCCCTGATTCCAACAAATGGCTAGAAGCCATGAAATCCGAGAAGGAATCCATGTACGAAAACCAGGTTTGGACCTTGGTGGACTTACCTCACGATCGAAAGGCCGTTGAGAATAAATGGATTTTCAAAATAAAAACTGATGCTGATGGTAATGTAACCATCTATAAGGCTCGACTTGTCGCAAAGGGGTTTCAACAAATTCAAGGAGTTGACTACGATGAGACATTCTCTCCCGTAGCGATGCTTAAGTCGGTTAGGATTATGTTAGCAATTGCTGCATATTTCGATTATGAAATATGGCAGATGGATGTCAAAACTGCGTTCCTCAATGGTAATATTGAAGAAGAGTTGTATATGATACAACCTAAGGGTTTTGTCGATCCTAAGGATGTTGATAAGGTGTGCAAACTTCAGCGATCCATCTATGGACTGAAGCAAGCATCCCGGAGTTGGAATCTCCGCTTTGATGAGGTGATCAAAGAGTTTGGATTTGTCCAAACTTATGGAGAGGCTTGTATTTACAAGAAAGTGAGTGGGAGCAATGTGGCATTTCTGATATTATATGTGGATGACATATTATTGATTGGAAATGATATAGATCTTTTAAACAAGGTTAAAAGTTATCTAAACAACAAATTTTCGATGAAGGACCTTGGTGAAGCTTCATTATATTAGGCATTAAAATCTATAGAGATAGATCAAGATGCCTAATTGGGCTATCACAGAGTACATACCTTGATAAGATATTAAAGAAGTTTAATATGGACGGAAGTAAGAAGGGGTACTTACCTATGTTGCAAGGCAAGACATTGAGTAAGACGCAAAGTCCGGCTACGGCGGAAGAAAGAGAGATAATGGATAAGATCCCCTATGCCTCAGCCATAGGCTCTATAATGTATGCCATGCTATGTACAAGACCGGATGTGGCACATGCTATTAGTTTGACTAGTAGATACCAATCTGATCCAGGTTCGGAACACTAGATAGCGGTCAAGAATATCCTTAAGTACTTGAGAAGAACTAAGGATATGTTTCTTGTATACAGAGGTGAAGAAGAGCTAGTCGCTAAGTGTTATGTCGATGCTAGCTTTGACACTGATCCGGATGACTCTTAGTCTCAATCCGGATACGTATTTCTCTTGAACGGAGCAGCAGTTAGTTGGAGGAGCTCCAAACAACCTGTGGTGGCTGGATCAACGACGGAGGCGGTATATGTTGCTACTTCAGAAGCAGCGCAGGAAGCGGTTTGGATGAAGGAGTTCATAATGGAACTAGGTGTGGTTCCTAGTGCGTTGGACCCAATGGTGATCTATTGTGACAATAATGGAGCCATAGCCAACGCCAAGGAACCAAGGTCTCACAAGAATTCCAAGCATATTAAGCGCCGGTTTCACTCCATCCGCGAGCATGTCAAGGATGGAGATATAAAGATTTGTAAAGTGCACACGGACCTGAATGTAGCAGATCCGTTGACTAAAGTACTCCCTAGGGCAAAACATGATCAACACCAGAACTCCATGGGTGTTAGCTTTATCACTGTATATACTAGATTATTGTCTCTAGTGCAAGTGGGAGACTGAAGGAAATATGCCCTCAGAGGCAATAATAAAGTTGTTATTATGTATTCCTTGTATATGATAGATGTTTATTTTGCATGCTATAATTGTATTGATTGGAAACATCAATACATGTGTGTTTAATAAACAAAAGGGTTCCTAGTTATGCCTCTTTTATAGACTAGCTTGTTGATTAACAAGATGATCAAAGTTTCCTGATCATGGACATTCGATGTTGTTAATAACAAGGTCACAGCATTTGTGAAATGATGTGATGAACATTCATCCGAAGTATAGCATTATGATCAAGTCATTATGTTTATATTGCTATAACATCATACAAAGTAGTCTTAGTCCTTAGACCATGAGATCATGCTAATTGCTAACACCGAAAGAGTATCTTGATAACATCAAACGTCACACCGTAACAGGGTGACCATAAAGGTGGGTTTAGTGCTATGAAGGTGTTATGTTGAGGCTCATGGATCAAGAGTGGAATTTGTGAATCCCGATGACGGATAGATATACTCTGGGCCCTCTCGGTGATATCACATTAAGATAGCTTGCAAGCAAGTGATGTGATCACTAGAATGTTATATCACGGGAACGAGAAAAGAGTGCATGTCGGTAACGAGATCAAACTAGGAATTTGGATACCGATGATCAAATCTCAGACATGTATTATATCATGAGACAAAGGGATTAAATTGCTGACGTTAAAGGTTCTCACGATCACAGAAGTCATCATTGAATATGCAGGAGTCAGTATGGATCTCCAGGTCCCGCTTCTGATTATTGATCTGAGAGGAGTCTCAATCATGTCTGCATTATTCGCGAACCGTAGGGTGACACACTTAAGGGTTGCCAGACACCATTTAGGAGCACATATGTTCCAGACAAAAGGTTTGCAAAGCACAGGAAATGTTTCGATAGAAACCGAAATTGTTTTGGGTGAAATTGCAGAAAGTGGTTCTACATGTGATATTGAAATGTTGCAAGGGGTTTTATGTGAATGTTTGTTAATTAAAGTAATTAACAAAATTCTGAATAAAAAAATAAAAGAGTTTTATTAATTGAGATTTGCATTTAATTTGGTGGAAATTAAATACATGTGAGTGGGATTTTGGGTGGAGGCCATGTTTATGTGAGTGGAGGTTCACCACATGAATGAAGGATGGGAGGGGAGGGGTCTCCCTCCCTCCTATATAAAGCCCCCCTCTCCCCTCTCACAAAACACACCTCCTCGTGAAGGATCTCTCTCCCCCTCTAGATATTCCCCCGCGGTCTTGGATTAGCGAGATACATGTTCCTGGTGGCCTTGCGTCTGGAAGGAGTTGCTGCTTCCGCTGATTCGCTAGAGCGAGGAGGTGGAGGTTGTCCGGTGGCTTGAACGTGTGTGCGAGGACGGATGCGCTGCTGATTTGCGGCGCTCGGACTTCCACACGATCTTGAGATTGGCAAGCGTATGACTACATCAACCACGAGTTCCTACTCGTTAACAAAACTCGTTGTCTTCGAGGGTAAGTTCTCCATGGATGTATGTCCACCCGTTGCTCTGTATCTAGTAGATAGATCTTGGCGTATAGTTCTCATCGTAGGAAATTTTTTGTTTTCTATGCTGCGGACCCAACAGTCAAAAGATACCCCGGCAGCATGGGAGGACCAGCAACATCATAAAGGACGAGATGGCAAGCATCCAGGGCAGTTTCAAGGGCTTGCCAGCTACGCTCTTACCAAAGAAGAGAAGGAAATCTTTTTTGAAGTCCTTTTCAGTATCAAGGTCCCGTCTGGCTTCTCGTCGAATATAAAGGGAATAGTAAATATGAAAGAGAAAAAAATTTCAAAACCTAAAGTCTCATGAATGCCATGTGCTTATGACGCAATTGCTTCCGGTTGCATTGAGGGGAATTCTACCAGAAAATGTTCCACTAGCCATTGTGAAGGTATGTGCATTCCTCAATGCAATTTATCAGAAGGTAATCAATCGAGAAAGTCTATCAGGGTTACAGATTGATGTGGTCTAATGTCTGGTCAGCTTCGAGTTGTTGTTCCCGCCATCCTTCTTCAATATTATGACTCACCTCTAGTTCACCAAGTTGAAGAGATTAGAATTCTCGGTCCTATGTTTCTACGCAATATGTTCCCCTTCGAGAGGTTCATGGGGTTCTTAAAGAAATATGTTCATAACCGTGCTAGGCCAGAAGGAAGCATCTCCAAGGGCTATGGAATAGAGGAGGTCATTGAGTTTTGTGTTGACTTTCTTCCTGACCTTAAGCCGATTGGTGTTCCTGAATCTCAGTATGAGGGGAGGATGACTGGAAAAGGCACACTAGGAAGGAAATCAATGGTATGTAGGGACGGACATTCTTTCACTCAAGCACACTACACAGTTCTACACAATTCCACCGTGGTGGCTCCATATATCGAGAAACACAAGAATATTCTACGCTCCGGAAACCCGGGGAAGTCTGAAACCTTGATTAAAGGGGAACACGAGAAGAATTTTGGCAATTGGTTGCAGACACATCTCATGAATAACACCACTGTTGGAGATGAGTTGTACTCGTTGGCCAGGTTACCATCTTCGATTATATGTACTTTCCAAGGGTACGAGATAAATGGGATTACATTTTACATGATCGCCCAAGATAAAAAGAGCACCAACCAAAACAGTGGTGTCCGCTTTGATGCAACAGATGACAATGGGCAGATTGACACATATTATGGGTACATAGAGGAGATATGGGAACTTGACTATGGACCTACTTTTAAGGTCCCTTTGTTTCGGTACAAATGGGTCAAGCTGACAGGAGGCGGGGTACATGTAGACGAAAAGTACGGCATGAAAACAGTGGATCTCAACAATCTTGCGTACATGGATGAACCATTCGTCCTAGCCAACAATGTGGCTCAGGTTTTCTATGTGAAGGACATGTCTACCAAAGTGAGAAAAAAGAAAGATAAGCAAAAGAGTACAGAATACGATGAGCCAAAGCGCCACATAGTTCTTTCAGGGAAAAGAAACATCGTGGGAGTGGATGAAAAGACAGACATGTCAGAAGATTACAATAAGTTTCATGAAATTCCACCCTTCAAAGTGAAAACTGACCCAAGCATCCTGTTAAATGATGAAGATTCTCCATGGCTACGGTGCAGAAGAAAACCACAACACTAGATGTTGGTGATGTGTAATAATGTATTAAACCTTTTATTTGAGACATAAATCTATGTAATTAAACCTTTTATTTGAGACATAAATCTATGTAATGTATTAAACCTTTTATTTGAGACATAAAGGTCTCCTTTCATGTAATACATCTTGCTCAATCAAACTAGACATTGACGACCGGGTTCTAAGCCGCGGTAGGTGATCACACAAAGAGAAGGAACCATCACAAGAGAAGGAACCCACAAACACTAAGGATACATAGCACAACTGAAAATTAAGAAACATGCCAAATGGTTGGAGTGATTCATTCATGCTCCTGCCTTGCCCTGTAATATGCGCCACTGTAGTCGTCGTAGTCTCCGGCACCGTCGTCGCTGTCGTTGTCGGGGTCGCCGTAGTCGAACCTTGAAGGTTGGGCACGCGTGGGCTGGATTTGAGGGTACCGCGGGCGGGGGTTATTGCCGGTCGTGTTGTAGGCCATGACACTCTGGAGAGTCCAGCCACGCCACCATAGCCGACGGCCGGCCTCGTTGAAATTCGAAGGAGGTGGGACGTCCTCCTCGTGCCTTGCGAGCGCCCTCTCACGCCAATTGATGAAGAAGGCTTCCCAAGTCGGGAAATAGTCGGGATGCCAGTTGGGATTCCTCCGCTGCTCTGGCGTGAGCTCGAGGTAGTAGTGGTTCGTGATGGCCATCCGGCGCTCCACACCTAGAGGGACAGGAGGGACCGGCACGCCTCCGACGCTTAGCATCCAACCGGTGGGGACGCGGTAGCCCGGTGGGCAGGGGTAGTTCGACGCAAAGCGCCTCCGCCTCCCGGGTGGTTAGAGATATGATGGAAGCCATGGGAAGAGAATGATGAGTCTGGATGTGATATGTAACTGGAGGCCAAGCATACATATATATACTGAAAAAATGGCGGGAAGACAGAGGTGGGAACCGGTGGAAAGCGCGGGAACGCAGTGGCGCGGGAAACTTTCATCCCGGGTGGGGGCTCAAACCGGGACAAAAGATGGGGGGCTTTATCTGGGGGAGGCTTATTTGGGAGGGCCTTATCTGGGGGGTGGCTAACCTTTAGTACCGGCTGGTGGGTGCAACCGGGACTAAAGGTGGTTTTTGTGTCATCTAACAAAACTGTCGGTGGGATAAGGACGCTTGGGTAACCTTTAGTACCGGGTAGGGGATCAAACCGGGATGAAAGCTATCGGTAGGATAAGGATGCGTGGGTGGACGCACTGCTCGATGAGATAAAGCATGTAGCGCACGACGCCCTGTCGGAGGAAGAAGACATAGTAGAAGCGGCACCGTGCCTATAAAAGGAGCATCGATACGCCATGGCAAGCAACTCAACAAGCCAACATGGATGGAGAGTTTCATCCCCATGATGGAGGAAAGGGTTGGGAAATCTCCCGTGGCGGAACTTCTCGAAGATGCCCTTGGTGCACACGCCCTATGGCATCTTCGGAAGTTCCGCCTCGGAAAATATTTTCTTGATAGCCCGTGAAAGACTCCATCTCCGCCTCCTTGGGGTTAGAGGTATGGTGGAAGCCATGGGATAGAGTGGAGAGAGGCGGCAGATATGAGTCTAGATGTGCTATGGCAACGACCAAGCCAACATGGATGGGGAGTTTCATCCCCATGGATGGAGGAAAGGGTTGGGAAATCTCCCGTGGCGGAACTTCTCGATGATGCCCTTGGTGCACACGCCCTATGGCATCTTCGGAAGTTCTGCCTCAGAAAATATTTTCCTGCTAGCCCGTGAAAGACTCCATCTCCGCCTCCCTGGGGTTAGAGGTATGGTGGAAGCCATGGGATAGAGTGGAGAGAGGCGGCAGATATGAGTCTAAACCCTAAACCCTAAGTCAGAGGAGGGAACCCTAAACCCTAAGTCGGAGGAGGGAACCCTAAACCCTAAACCCTAAACTAAAAACCCTAAACTCTAAACCCTAAACCAAAAACCCTAAACCCTAAACCAAAAACCCTAAACCCTAAACCATAAAGGGGCTACGACCCGGAAGAGAACGGGCGGGAAAAAATAAGGCGGGGTAGACGATCCGGGGCCCCCGGTCTAGGGTTTCGCCGAAGGAAGACCACCGAAGCGTCGGAATTACATGAAAATGGTAAAATGGTTAATAGTTTGACTAGTTAGAATAATTATTTATAAAACAGAAAATTGATTTGAATCACTTATTCAAAAATATGCAAAATATAATATTTAATGCATTTTTAAAATGAAAATGGCAAAATGGTTAATAGTTTGACTAGTTAGAATAATTATTTTATAAAACAGAAAATTGATTTGAATCACTTATTCAAAAATATGCAAAATATAATATTTAATGCATTTTTAAAATGAAAATAGCAAAATGGTTAATAGTTTGACTAGTTAGAATAATTATTTTATAAAACAGAAAATTGATTTGAATCACTTATTCAAAAATATGCAAAATATAATATTTAATGCATTTTTAAATTGAAAATGGCAAAATGGTTATTAGTTTCACTAGTTAGAATAATTATTTTATAAAACAAAAAATAGATTTGGATTACTTATTCAAATTCAAGAACTTTTCATGTTGAAATTTTTCTCAAATTCAAAAGTATGCAAAAACTGTAAAATTCAAATGTTCAAATAATATGCTAATTGAATTTTTTTTAAACAGGCGCGCCCCAGGGTGATTTTTTTTGAAAAAGGGACCTTTAGTCCAGGTGCGTGCTACACACCGGGACTAAAGGTGTGGCGTTGGCGCGCGCCTGTTGGGCTGGGCCGAAAAACCTTTAGTCCCGGTGGGTGGCACGCACCGGGACTAAAGGGGGGACCTTTAGTCCCGGTTCGTATCATGCACCGGGACTAAAGACCCTTTAGTCCTGATGCGTGATATGCACGCATCGGGACTAAAGACCCTTTAGTCCTGGTGCGTGATACGAACCGGGACTAAATGTACATCCCCTTTATATTCCCGCGCCCCTTCTTCTCCCCAAATCACCACACTCTCCTGCAGGGACGAAGCGCGCGAGGACGACGACGCACAGGACGCCGGCAGGCTGCCCGACCACTCCACCGCCAGATCCGGCCGCCACCCGCGCGTCGTCCCCCCACTCCAACGCCGCCACCAGCTAGCCAGATCCAGCCACCGCGTGTGTGCCCCCGGCCAGCAGGTATCGCGCCCCTCCCCTTTCTCCCATCTGGCATCGGTGGCGCGGCAGCTGTACATGCACGCCGGCGCGCGGCGGCGCCGGCCACTGTGGGCGAGCAGGCCGGCCGGGCGGCACCCCCGGCCACTTCTAGCCGGGGGTATGTTAATTAGTGTAGTATATTTTTTTATTTTTTAGTAGTATATAGTAGTGTAATATAAAGTGTATTTTTTTTAGTAGTATATATTAGTGTAGTATGTTAATTAGTGTAGTATATTTTTTTATTTTTTAGTAGTATACAGTAGTGTAATATAAACTATATTTTTTTAATATATAGTAGTATATATTAGTGTAGTATGTTAATTAGTGTAGTATATTTTTTTATTTTTTAGTAGTATATAGTAGTGTAATATAAAATGTATTTTTTATTTTTTTAGTAGTATATATTAGTGTAGTATATTTTTTTATTTTTTAGTAGTATATAGTAGTGTAATATAAAGTGTATTTTTTAATATATAGTAGTATATATTAGTGTAGTATGTTAATTAGTGTAGTGTATTTTTTTATTTTTTAGTAGTATATAGTAGTGTAATATAAAGTGTATTTTTTATTTTTTTAGTAGTATATATTAGTGTAGTATGTTAATTAGTTTATTATATAATATGGTGGTGCTCATGGGCCACCAGACTTAGGGTTAGGGTGGTAGTGCTCGCGGGCAGCCGGACTTAGGGTTAGGGTGGTGGTGCTCGCGGGCCACCGGACTTAAGGTTAGGGTGGTAGTGTTCGCGGGCCCCCGGACTTAGGGTTAATGTGGTAGTGCTCGCGGGCCCCCGGACTTAGGGTTAGGGTGGTAGTGCTCGCGGGCCCCCGGACTTAGGGTTAATGTGGTAGTGCTCGCGGGCCCCCGGACTTAGGCTGGTAGCAAATTGCGTGTTCATATTATTGTTTAGTATTATTTTATGCAGCAATAATTATTTTATGTAGAAAACTATGGATCCAATCCAGAGAGACCTAGCACAGGAAGAAATTCTCGAGGATATGATCAACGACACCCCCCATGTTGATCCACCCGAATCTCCGTCGATTTATCTGAACCCCTCCGGTGAGGGAGAGGAGGTCGAACGAAATGATCAAGGAGAAGCCGACGGCTCCGGTGGTGAAGAAGCCGACGGCGAGGTATATATATGAAGTCTGGTGATCAGTAGATGCATTAACTGAGTTGTATATATATATAAATTGACGAATGTTTCTTCTCTTAGGCCTCCACATCGAGCAAAAAATATTCCAAACGAGGCCCAGCCAAAAAGTTGGACGCATCTACGCGTTATACAATTATGCGGGTATCAACACGGGGTGAACCGGTGGAACCTGAACAGTCTAAAACTGTATTTAAACAACAATGCGGAGTTATGGTTAGGGATCGCATCCCGATCACCGTTCGAGAGTGGAATAAGACCAAAGGGGCAAAAGAGGGTGAGTATGTCGCCGACAGGTGCAAAGAGGGTCTTTGGAATGACCTCATGACACATTTCACCTTGCCAGAATGTGAGGATGATGCCGACACAGCTGCATTGAGGAAGAAAGTCAAGCAGTGGACTCTTACAAAGATGGCCGAACTATTCAAGAACTGGAAGAAAGCATTATGGCAAAAGTATTAGAAGACGAAGAAGACTCCAAAATTTGAATGCTATCTAACGAAGCAGCAGGCTAACTGGGATGCATTTGTGAAGTACAAGGAGTCACAACCTTCTATGGAAATGTCGGAAAAAAACAAGAAAAATGCTGCGATGAAGAAATATCACCATCACCTGGGGCTAGGGGCTACGCGGCTGCCATGCCAAAGTGGGATGCTAAAGAGAATGAGGTGCTTGCTAAAGGGATCACTCCAGAACCAATACGCGAAGAATGGGATCTGAGGGCAAGGAATTGGTTCCTTGGGCATGGGAGTGAGTATGACGAAAGTACAGGGGACCTTATTTGCAGCGACGGGATTAGGATACCCCGGGATACATGGCAGAAAGTGGTGAAGGAGATTAAAGCGGGGACAACAAAGTTCCGTCCCGATATAGAGAAAGACTTGCTGACAAAGGTCCTCGGGAATGACGATCGCGGAGGACGTGTACGAGGCCTTGACCCTAGTTATACGTGGGAGATGGGGTTTCCCAAAGACAGAGATACTTATAGGAGCCGAGAGAGAGCAAAGAGGCGACGGCAGGAGGAGGAGGGAGACAGGTTCACCGAGTTGCTAGGAACACTTCGAATGCATCAGCAACAGATTGACAAACTTCGAGGAGCAGCGCGCCTGCAAGATCCTGTACTCGATATTACCGCCGTCCCATCTCAGCAGAAAAGCAGCGTGGCTGAATCGGAGGTCCCTTCTGACGATGCACATATGGTAGATGGCAGTCCCGGCTACCCCGTGGATGGAATCAAGGAGCAGGCATCTTGTGAGCTCCATCAGAAGGTGAAGAACCTATCAATCAATGTGGCGGTCGGATGTGCTTTACCTTGTCCACCTGGCGCACGCTGGCATGGCCGTGAGATTCCAGCTGGCTATGCTAAAGTTGGTGTGGATGAAATCGCAATGGGGTGGGACTCAATGGAGCTTGACATCCCTAGACCTGAAGGTGAGAGGACACTCGGAGAAGTACTCTGTGGTATCATTCTATGGGACAAGAATAACATCAAGCTTCCAGGCTAGACGCCAAAGCCAACACCGCCTCCGAGTGGTCGCATGTCACCTTCACCTCCATCACCTCCAAGAAGCCCACCCCATGACTACGACCACCACAGCCCGAGTCCATCTCGATCTCCGCCGCAGCCTCCGATTAGTACTAAACAACGCAGGAGCCCAAAACGACAAATGTCGCCCCTCCCAAGAGTACCTCATAAGAATATTCCTATCAGACCTTATGATCGTACTGACGAGGAAACCGACATGATCATAAAGGCCGAATGTGTTGCGCAGCTTCAAAAGAAGAAACCCGAGCCCGCCCCGGTATACACCGAGAAGCAAAAAGCGTATGCACTTTCTTTTCTGAACACAAAATCGCAATATGACTTGCACCATAAGCCACATGACTATCGACGCACACTTCAGAAGGAAGTGAAGAAGAGCAAATCAAGTAGAAGTGCAAGCGGGAGAAAATCATCAAGTCAGAGTGCAACCGGGAAAAGAAAGGACGTCCCCCAGCTCGGGGAACAGGCCAAAAAATCAATCCCACCCCTCAAGGTGGTATCCCATGACATTCCCCAGCAGAATATGGAAGAAGCTGCGAAGCTTGCGGCCTCTATGAATGTGACTGTTGATGAATTGCTAGGTTCCTAGGACGACAAGTTACCCAAGGCTCAGGTAGTCCCTACATATGTCCCAGGGAAGCCTCTGGTCAGCTTTGAGCAGTTCCAACAACTGCCAACACAAATGCGTAGTTTACATAAATGGTACTTGAAAGCCGTAAAGGAGGAGAGAATAATGATCGTGCCGAAAGTCCCACATGACTACTACTTCCGGGAAGAAGAGGTCCATGTTGAGTTTCCAGAACTCTTCCAGTTATACATTTTTGACGCCCTCGACAAAAGTCTCATGAGTTGCTATTGTCTGTAAGTTGTTGAATTCATTGTATATATATAAGTTGTTCATTTTTTTCAGTTGTTCAGTTCATTGCATGTAATTATCCTAATTATATCCTTCTGTACTCTATTATTATGCAGAATGAAGATCATGGAATGTAAAAGAAGGTCAATCTTCAGTGTTGGGTTCGTTGACCCAGATAAAATACATTGTCGGACGCTAAAGGATAAACCCGAGGACACACAGGAAAACCTTCTAAGGTTTCTAATGGAGCAAAATTTCTGTGACCACATACTGTTTCCTTACAATTTTGCGTGACTGTCTTACTCTATTATACACATTCTGTTTTGCTTACTCGATGTTAAGTGTAATTGATGAGTTACTGATGTATATATAAATGTCTACAGTTTCTACTGGATTCTCATGGACATTCAACTTGATAAGGGAAGAGTTGAAGTCATGGACCCATTAAAGAGACCCCTGGAATAGTTTAGTGACATGCAGGACATGCTCCAGAGGTAATTTTTGCGCTATAGCGGTCTCTTTCGTTGATTTCCTGAGATATCACGTAATAAATAACTCATTCATTTTCTTTACCGGGTAGGGTTTGGAACCACTTCAAGAGTGTGGTTACGGGTGACTTTAATGAGAAGCTGATGTTTAAGCCGGTCTCGGTAAGTAGTACGCGCATCTCTTTACTTCTAGTTTCAATACAATTATGATGCTGGATTATTATTTTGATTGAATTCAATTCTCATAAAGTGCGCAAGGCAGCCACCGAAGACGAATCTATGTGGATTCTATGTTTGCGAGTTCATTCGCATGTTTACCAGTGAGCTGAATGATTATAGAGTCGATGTAAGCAATACATTCAAAACATTATTTTTATTACCGTCACTTTTTGTTATCATGATTGATATTCATATTGATCTCCTTTTTCTTATATAGTTCGAGAAAATGCGGGATCAGCTCCTACCACAGCAACACGTAGTAGCAATTGCTGAAGAACTGGCAGGATTCTTGATGAACGAGATGATAGATGATGCCGGAGAATTTAGTGTGAATAGGCGCCGATGATCCCCGACCGTGTAATTGAATAGACGGGCTCTAGTCCCGATAATTGTGATCTCCATGTGTAACTATCATGTATATATTTGTATGCTCGATCTTAAGAGAAGTTATCTTATGTATGCACGAACATGTACGGTATGTGGTAGCGTAGAAAACTATTTTGCAATGAAAAAAAGAATACAAATTGAATTCTCTGCCACGGCAGAGAAAGTGCCTAAAATTCTGCCGCGGCAGAGAACCATTTGTCCTGGTTCGTAATACGAACCGGGACTAATGGGGGGGGCACCCAGCGACCGCAGAGACAGCCACGTGGATGCCCATTTGTCCTGGCTGGTAAGAGGGCCGGGACTAATGGGTGGGCCTTTAGTCCCGCCCCTCCAGTCCGGGTTACCAAGACCGGGACTAAAGCCCCTCACGGGCCAGGACTGGAGGCCTGTTTTCCACCAGTGATACAATATGGTTGTATGGAAGAACCTATGACTGAGGCATAGGAGATGCAACACATCTCTTTCTTTCTTTTAACCATGGTTGCATTACTGAGACTAATGCAATGCTTCATACAAGTAAGAAATTCTTTCTTACCTTGTTCCATTCTGAATTACTTCAGAATCTTGTCTAGGATATTCTAAACATATTCAGAATCAAGTCTAGGAAGCATTCAACTATGATGTTTATTAAACTTACCAATCTATCTTGAGAGATATCATTATTTAATAACTTGTTCAACTTCGTCCATATTTATCAACTTAAATGTTATTAGTACCAATCACATCATTCATAGATGCCATCCACATATTTCAGAATAATGTCACGCTCCCACTCAAATATGGCATCCATATATGAGATCCACGGCTTTCACTTAGCTCCCACTCAAAATATGTCTGCTACATTTTAAGATTTAGCCAAGCTACTTAGCTCCCACTCAAATGCAGGTCCTCTCAATAATCTTGGACATTCTAAAATTATTTGATCATCATCAAATTGAGAATTCTAGCTACGAGATTCCAGTATCCATATATTGCTGGTATAAATACAATAGACTCAAGCATCGCTACATTTGTAGTCAACTCCTTGAATTTTTCAATACTTTGTGACAAATCGATCTTTACGTCTCCATTAAGTTTCATTTCCATCTTATGACTTTGAAGTCATTTAGAAATATCAAGTAAACTTCTTTACTTAATAAGATCAAGTAACATATTACTTTGCAATCTTAAATGTAACTTAATATAGGATTTTATGACTCCTAGCCATTTCTCGGACTTAGGTCCATCACGCTTCTTTGTAGTTCATAGATATGTCTTGTTCAAATAACATGACGAGTGAATCAATAATATAATTGTGCAAACTTGCAGAATATATCGTCGAATCCTACTTTCTTTAGTAAAATTATTCACTGAAACTTTATGATCATTATCATTAGTTTCTCCTCTATTTGTAGAGTTTGGTTTCACAAAAAAAAATTGCTGTGCCACTCAACAATCTAGAGGTAACGTCAAATACCTTGTTTTGATTGTTTACTTTCTTCTACTTGTATCTTCATCAAGACACATCAACTTAGGACAACATCAGGTTTGCCCCTTGTGGAATATGTATTCATTGTTGCCTAAGAATACACTACAAAGACTTGTTTATTCGCTATGATTTAAAATTATCAAAACCTCTAGAAACTCGAACGTGCCATAACTCTTATGGTGTTGTTTCCATGAATCTTCTAGATGTTCCTTTGTATTTCAAATAAGTGTTTCCTTATTTCGATCTCTAACTCTAAATGATAATTATAACCCCAATAAGAGATGATATTATACCATATGTATCTAATACAACATGATTATGATATTTAGACATTTCAATACAACTTGAATTTATCGAATTGTCATAATTTGTGAAACATCTTTCACAAGTCCTTTTATGCCAAAATTAACTTAAATACTTTAGTCATGTCGATCAAATCGAGGAGACACTTTTTTATTCTTGTTAATTCAATATCCTCCTTAACTTTGAAATCTTTTGAACAATTCAAAAAAATCAAACTTATGTTTCATTAAGTATAAAACTCTTATTTACTTAAATCCACAATGAAGTATGAAATAATGATTTCCATTATTTGTTGAAAATATGATACATCACTATGTATAAGATTCAACATGAAGTATAAATAATGATTTCCACTATCTTGTTGAAAATATGATACATCGTTATGTATAAAGTTTAACATTTCTTTGCATATCACTGATTTACCAGAATGCAGAGTTTTAGTCATTCTGCCCAGCGAGACATGGTTCTGCAAAGTCTCTAGATCAAGTATCTAATACCCCGATCTTCATTTAGAATGAATAACATGCAATAACCATCATGACTTAAACAATAGTTTCACATCATTATTAAACTTTGGATATCCTTTAGCATTCTAACCCTTTATAAATGCTTAAACTATTATCATTAACATAGTGATGAGATAACTCATTTATAATCGTAATGTGACCATAAAGGTATTATTCACAAGAATAGTACACCTGGCTTGTTACTTATTCATATGAACAATCGTCTTGCTAAAAGGAAGACACACAAACAAGGATTACAAAATTATATTCAAATCCACTAACCCAAATGATAAACCTTTGAGGAAAGGGGTGATGTCGGCCATCAATAGTTTTGCTTGCCGTCATCAAGCCACATTGCCTCAATTCCAGCAATTCTCAAGTAGACCATCATGTTTTCACAAAACCGGCCAAGTATCCAATAGTTATGTAAACTGCAATGAGTTTTGCAAGAATTACATTTATAAATTTATCTAACATATATTATTTTCATCCAAGACATCCATTGCAATCAAGCCCTTCTGAGAATTCTCAACTCTAATGCAAGATCGCTAAGTGATTCTCCAAATATTCTGTTTTCATCCATGATGGAGAAAATTTCATCCAACAGCTCATACCTTATGTGCCAGATCTTGCATAAGAAAAATTGTAGTCCAACTCTCCATCATATGGAGGATAGCTTATTGGATGATTATGGAGAAAACACAAACATTGCAGAGTCATCGGATTATCTCCTAATGGTTATTGTATCAAGAAGAGAAGATCATTTTATTACATGGATATCCCTCAAGCGTGGGTATTAATCTATTAAGCTTGACCCTTTTGCTAAGTTCCACATCAAGCAAGCAATTTCCCATGGTCGTGAAAGACATCAATGGGATAGGCCATGATCTACTAAGATATTTGCAAATAGACATCTAGACTAAGTTCATAATATGATTTCAATCCTAATTGAGCTCCCACTAAAATTTTCATCCCCTAGATGATTTTAGTGTTCACACAATCCCAATC
Source organism: Avena sativa (assembly GCA_916181665.1). NCBI lineage: Eukaryota > Viridiplantae > Streptophyta > Magnoliopsida > Poales > Poaceae > Avena > Avena sativa. Next base: position 446,059,543 of record OV702295.1, on the reverse strand, counting down.
CGCTACACCAGACCCGATCGTCATGGTCGGCAATGCAGTTTCAAAGGTAGACATTCCCCAATGTCAATCACATCAGCCATGTGACTCATGCTCGAACTTTAAGTCTCTTGTGTTCTGAGGCCATGTCTACACATGCTATCGTCACCAAATCTAACTTGTGTGTATTTGTAGTGCAACATGGCTTACACCCACTGTATGCGAATGCAGATAGGTCTAACACCTGATCGTCACGGCCTGCCTCATAATGGAGAACTTTTTTGGTGGTGCACACACAAGGGGAACACTATCATTGGAATTACTTAGGGATTATCTTATTTGCTACAGTTGAGTATCTGATACTAGCATATAATAAGATGTAAAATAGGTATCAACATCACATGTATATTGTGATATGATATAGTCCTTCTTCTTGTGCCTTGATCTCCATCGATCACTCTGGCATGATCTCCATCTTGCCCCTGGTTTGACGCCAAATCCACGACGCCACCAGCAGGTCATCCATCTGAATGATGACTATTACTATACTACTTAGTAATATAAAAGTAAACTACTTTACCTTCATAACGATGAATACCATATCATAACACAATCCCTCATGCAAAATAAAGTTAGATGCCTCTACTTTATCTTTTGCAAGTTTTACATGGTTGTCAGGGCTTTTGCAATAGAACTGTTTCTAAACTATGAACTTTCCAACCACAACATGGATCAAATAGTTACCTCTAATAGACCCCTTTCGAGGCCCTCCGTTGTATATTCCATATCATCTATTGAATGAGAGACAGACACCCACTAGCCACTTATACAAGACAAGCCTTATGTCGAGCATGGAACTAGTCTCGCGTACGAATACGCGTAAGGTCGGTCTAGGGCACTTCATCAAACAATACCGTGATATAAATAAGTACGCATTGGAGGGTAACAACTAAGGGATAAATGCCTATACATTACTTGTGCATAATGGTTGTACAAGACTCCTACGCATAGATTGGCTCTAAGACCACTGAAGGGTTCCGTAGTAGAAAACAAAAAAATCATACGTTGGAACTCCCTAACACCCAAGATATATCTATGTAGTAATGTAGTAACGACCAGAGCGTATAGAATATACACCCTTGTAGAGCGTACGTGGTTAACATTTTGAGGGGAACGTGGTTGAAGTAGTCGAACTCGTGTCCAACCTCAAGGTCGCGATGCTCCTTGCAGGTCACCCCTTCCTCCATCTTCATCGTGTAGCAGCTCCAGATCACGACATCCAAGATGCCCTCGTATGAGGCACCCTCGAGGTTTTGTACACATATGGTGTAAGATGACGAACTCCGACTCCTTGATCCCTGATGAGAGTGTGGAAATAGATCTCTAGTTGGAATCCCTGCAGCACAACGGCGTGCTGCAGGTGTGACGTCTCTTGCATGTACAGTCCTTTCTTGGGACCACACCAACACAATGAGACAACGAGAGAGAGATTGGAGAATGAGGGAGGAGGTGCATGGAGGAGGGAGGATATATCCCAACTCGTGCCCTTTTGGTGTGTGCTCCCTCCTCCAAGGGGGTCCTTTATATAGCGGTGGAGGGGGCAGACTTGCCCCTCCCCCAAGTCTTCTAGGTGGTGTCCAAGGGAGGGAGGCATCCCTAGGGCGCCCCAAACCCTAACCCTAGCCACCGTCCATGGGAGGGGGCAGACCTAGGCGCCCCCAAAACCCTAGGCACATGTGTTGGCCCTTCCCTCTTGCGATTTCCCTCATGGCCCCTTTTTTCCCTAGGAAGCTTGGCCCATTAGTGGAATACCCCTTCAAATTAGATTTTAGTTTTACATTTAATATTAATTACATTAATTAATATGCAAATACATATTTCAAAAACCTATTTGACCTGAAACACCTTTCGGTTCCGCTTTGATTTCCACCGTACGACTTCGGAACTTTCCCAGAACGATTCCGGTTCTCTCATGGAACTTTTCCGGTTTCATTTTCTCTTTTATATGGTGATTCCAACTTATAGAGGATCTCTAGCTCATCGTACCCTTAAGTGTATTTCCCCACGACTCAGGAATGGCACAGACATGATCTCCATCAGTGATCAATAGCGGGCCGAGATGCCCATAATGACCCATGTGCATTCCATGATGATAATGTCGTTTGAACCGTAAATGTCGTTTCCCATTCCCTTTGCCACTTGATACCTAGTTCACCCAAGATTTGATCTATGGTATCTCCATAGCTTTGTTCGATCTTGTTACCAATGAACTTGTTTTCTCGTTCCCATGTCGTTGCATTCCGTGACCCAGTCACACGCTTGCAAGCTTCATTAAGGCAACGTCACCGAGATGGCCACAAATGTATATGTCTGTTACATGGATGGGTAAATCCTGGTCTTGATATGTACTATTCTACACGCCCCTTTGGGAAAACTGAGTGGCACCTTTTTGATCATCTAGCCACAGTATGATACTTGATACCATCTAAGATCCCTCCAGAATGGTGATATGCATTATCTCATAGTCTATGGATTAGGTTGCGAGGTTTCCTTAGTTTATCATTAATGGTGAACTTTGTAACTAGATGTCATTTTGATACAAGTTGTTGGGCTATTTGTCTATCACATCATTCAACTAATGACATGACCTTATTGTCAATTGGCATAAATGCCCATGATCTCGAAACCCTAGATCATCCTCATGACCAAAGAACTAGTTTGCTAGAGGTAACTAGAGACTTGGTTTGTTTACATACCACACGTGTATTAATCTTTCGTATTAATATAGTTATAGCACAGTATGAAACATATTATCAACATAAGAGATATGTCAAACAATACGCTTTATTATTTGCCTCTAGGGCATATCTCCTTCACCTCAGCCGCTGGATGGGGATACCCCCTCCGACCGGTCCGGAGGCCTCTCGAGGAGAGGATGGTGCGGCATCATCTGACTCATTGGTCCCTCGAGGAAGGGACCATAGGGCATAAATGCGGGCTTGTTGTGGGCTCCCATAGGTGTTTTGCAGGGGCTTTGTATGCTAGGAGACACATGTGTTTCACTCCTAGGGCCGGCCTTTAAGTTCAGATCTCGACACTTTAGGCCCTGGGTCGGTAGGGAATGACCCTTTAGAACACCAGGTACCCTGGTTGAGTTGACTTGCTGCCGAAGCCGCCTCCTTTGATATCTAAGAACCGTGGGTGAGGTGACTCGTCGCTGGAGCAGGTCCGTAAGTCAGAGCTTGATACGTTAGGCCCTAGTTTGACGAACGGTGACCCAGAGGTAAATTCCACATAGAGAGCCATCAAAAAGAGACAAGGGCCGACTTCCTTGCACGCGTCCCACGAGGGTTTTGTGCACCAGGTACTATGGGTGAGTTGACTCATGGCCGGAAATAGTCCGAGAATTCATCTCTCTACACTTTAGGACCTGGGTTATGGCCCAACGGTCGACATCATGGAGGGGGGCGCAAAGAAGAAAACGTTCATGGCAGACTTTCTCTACAAATGCCTGCTGGCGCGTGGTTGACGTGGGAGCTTCTTCTTCTTCACTCCCCGGCAATGGCGCCCGTAAGTTAGCTTGATAGCCCAAAATATCGAGCTCGTTGGGGAACCCCAAGAGGAAGTTATGATGAGCACAGCAGCAAGTTTTTCCTTGGTTATGAAACCAAGGTTATCGAACCAGTAGGAGCAAGGAAACACCTCCAAGGTGTTGTTTCCAACTTGGAATCTTGCACAACACAACCACAGAACTTAGTCCCCAACTTACAGTGAGGTTGTCAATCTCACCGGTTTTGCAAAAACAAAGGATTAAACGTATTGTGTGGAAGAAAGTAATAGCTTGCAGAAAGTAAACAGAAGACAATAAACAGTTGTAGATTGGTGGTAAAAGAAAGGACCGGGGTCCATAGTTCACTAGTGATGATTCTCCTTAAGATAGATGACATGTTGGGTGAACAAATTACAGCGGGGCAATTCACAAATATCGAGAAAGCATACAAGCATATACTAATCATCTTTACTCCTTTGAGATTCGATTGGGCATTACAACATTATACATAGACCGTAATCCAACTACATCTATGACTAATAATCCACCTTCAGGTTATCATCCGAACCCCCTCCAGTATTAAGTTGCAAGCAACAGATAATTGCATTAAGCATTGTGTGTAAAGTAAACAATACGATTGTTCTATGAACAAAGGATTGTTGTTTTCTCCCTAGTATCAACAACAAATCTAGTACCTTAGAGATTTCTATCACTTCCCCAGATTACTAGAGGCATGAACCCACTATCGAGCATAAATACTCCCTCTTGGAGTTGCTAGCATTTACTCGGCCAAGATATCTACTAACAACAGAGAGCATGCAAGATCACAAAAAACAAAGACATGATAGAATCAATAATCAATCAAAAATAGCATCTCAATATCCATCGGATCCCCGCAAACACAACATGTAAGATTACAAATAAATGATCTTGATCATGAATGGAGCTCACAAGATCTAAACATGATAGCACAAAGGAGAAGAACCAACCATCTAGCTACTACATGGACTCGTAGTCCAAGGATGAACTACTCACGCATCACACCGGAGGCTTGCATGGTGATGAAGAAGGCCTCCAGGGTGAATTCTACCCTCCGGCAGGGTGCTGGGAAGAGCTTCAGATCCCTCTCGATCTAGGGATGGAGATGTCGGCGGCTATAGACTCTTTCGTGGAATTTTGATCGGGTCCTTAGGGTTTCTGTATTGGAGGCAATATATAATCGAAAGGGGAGGCCGAGGGGGTGCCCTAGGCAGCCACAACACCCCATGGCGCGGTCCAGCGCTGGCCGCACGGCCAGGTGGTGTGGCCGGCCTCTGGCCCCTCTCCATCTCGTTTTCTGGCTCCATGTCCCCCTCGTTGAAATATTGACTTTGGCTTTTGTCCCGTCCAATTCCAAGAATATTCATTTTGTGACTTTCCTGGAACCAAAAACAGCAGAAAACAGGCAGCTGGCACTGTGGCATATTATTAATAGGTTAGTCCAAGAAAGTGTATAAAAATACTCCAAAGTGTGGACAAAACATAAGAAAGTAGATATAAACCAAGCATGGAACATCAAAAATTATAGATATGTTAGCAACGTATCAACATCCACAAGCTTAACTCCTGCTCGTCCTCGAGTTGGTAAGTGATAAAAAGAAAGAATAATTTTTTAGGTGACATGCACCATCATAAACTTGATCAAAGTATTTGTAAAACATTGATAGCTGGGATCATAGTACTTCAACATAGCATGTAAGATATAGTTCTAACAATAAGACATAGCAACAATGTTGTAACATGAAAAGGCACAAACAAAAGATTCATGAATAACAATGTTTTGTAAGACGTTTGTTTGTTTCACATAAAGAAAGCATAATGATAATGGTATTAAGCTTGTCCCTCATAGTGTAGCAAAACATAAATGCATAGGACACCTTCAAAGTTCATAATGGTGACTAGATACAAATAGTTTAAGAACAAGCAATATCAAAGTTATGCATCAATCAACAAGTCTTGGGACAATGCACATTAAACTAAGAATGGCTACTATGCTCTCTCAATAGGTGCATAAAGATAGAAGTTGGAGACTCAACATAAAAGTAAAATAAAGGCCTTTAAAGAAGGAAGCAGGGATTCAAGTCACATAAAGAGCTTCCAAAAATTATGGTACTTATTAGCTTTCAGCTCTAATTGCTCCTATCATAGGCATATTTAAGTGATTAAGGTTAAAGTGACACAACTAAGAGGATATGTTTGACAAGTTATAAGCTGAAATCTCATGCCCCTTACTTACGAGTACCGAACCTCATGCTACTCAACTTTAGCCACAAGTAAGATCTTGTCATTGTAAGTACATATGTATCATAGAGAACCGCCAATGGGGTACCCCTTGCACATGATATAGGAGCTATCCCATAATCAAAATGACAAGGCAAGCAGACAATGAGCATCTCAACAATCTTTTTATTTGCTATTTGCATAGGTTTTTATTGAGGGTGCTTCATAGAGTGCTCATTATGGTTATGCTGCAAGTTTCCACCACGATTAGGCATGGCTTAGGATAGCGGCCCAGGTGTTTCCCTAACACACATACAAACTCCATGATCTTATAAGTTCCACTTTTTTTCACACCGCCGGGATCCATAAGCAAAAGAATCATGATATCAACGAAATATAAGTGCAATGTTGAAAGCGTTCCCCATGATACATGGTTCTGCTAAATTCAACTTATAAAGCGCAAAAATATACGCAACAAATATGGTCACAATGGTTCAAGTTTATTAAGTGCGAGAAAAGTAAAGTGTGTCATCAAGTTCATGAGAGCTTTAATCACTAATTTTCACATAACAAGTTTAATTCGGAAGGTAGATAAAAACATGAATATACTTGAATTAGCAAACGCTAATAGGTAGGTATGGTGGACTCTTTGGAATAACTTGGTTTTATTTGGAGTTGGATGCATGAGTGGAACTCATACTTGGTTATGGAGGCTAGCAGAAGACTGGGAGCGACCAACTAAGAGAGCAATAATGCCCATAATCATGCAAAGCGACAAAACATCATTGATTAAAGCATAAAGTGATATTATAAGTCGAAAACTAAATGATCATTGAGGCTATGGTGACCTGGGATAGTCATAACATGGTGTGATCATGCGCCAAGTCAACCCAAATAAAGCATCAAAGGAGAATACCACAATACTATGCTTTAATATGCTAAAACAACGCATGATTCTTTCAAGGAACATTAAGCAATATCAATTGTTTATAACAAGTCATGCTACAGCAAAAATCACTAATCATAAAGCCAAAACAATATCAAGCATGACATGACAAAGCATAAGTCATAGTCAAAAACAAGCTCATTTTACCACTTAAGCATGAACTTTTCCTACTCTTTTCCAATCCAAACCAAACTGATTTGAAAACTAATGTATGAATGAGGGGGTCCAACCAATTTATTCAAGAAAACTAAGCAAACCAAGCAAACGAAAACCAAAAACAAAAACAACAAAGACGCTCCAAGAACAACACAACTGTGCATGAAACAATAAAAATGAAATGTTTGGAAGAAACATGAGATTTTTATTGATGAAGAAGGGTATGCCTTGGGTATCCCCAAGCTTTGACGCTTGTACTTCTTGGATATTTCTTGCGGTGACACACGTGGCATCCCCAAGATTGAGCTTTACTCCATTCTTCATCTCATTATATCATTCTTTACATACACCTGAAATTTTTCCTTCATACAAAACTTCACACAATCTTTATTAGCAACACTACTGCACTCAAGATAATAAGTCTTTGGGTTCAGTTCCAACACCAATAAAACTTCCATTAAAATACAAGCTACTATAGCACTATCCTCAAAAAGCTCAATTCCCCAAAAAGAACCCAAAAAGGAATCAACAAGAAGCAAATGCAAATAATGGCAGAAATCTGTCAAAACAGACCAGCAGGCAAAAACTAATTTTTTTTGAAGACCTTGTGTTGCTCAAATAGAAAATTGTTGAACTAACGAAAGTTATATAACAACCTAGGGAAGAAGCAAAAAAAATCACAGCTCAAACCGACGTACAGAGATTTTACACGAATTTTCACAGCGAAGCACAAAAATCTGTTTCAGGACAGCAACTTTCCCAAGCATTACTTCTCTCTCATTAGAGGTTACTCTTGGCACAAAAAGAAAATAAAAAGGATAAGGAGAGGTTATTACAGATAATAACTTCCAAGACTCAGCTAAAACTTTTGGGTTATCTCCCAATAAGTACTTTTCTTTAACGCCTTTAAGTTAGGCATAAAAAGCACGAAAAGAATCAAGTGTTTTCAAATGAAGAAGCATTAAGAGCAAATTTTGTTTTCATAGGAGAATCAAAAGGAATCTTCTCTCTCTTCTTAGGGAAGTGTTCTATACCTTTCTTGAGTGGGAGTTGATATTTAATGGTGCCTTCTTTCATATCAATAATGGCACCAACAGTTCTAAAAAAGGTCTTCCCAAAGTAATAGGAAAAGAAGCATTACATTCAACATCCAAAACATAGAAATCAATGGGGACATAAGCATTGTTAACCATAATAAGAACATCATTAATACTCCCCATGAGTTTCTTTTTAGCATTATCATCAAGTGGTACATTTAAATAACAATCTTCAAGTGGTGGCAAATCAAGCATTTCATAAATCTTTCTAGGCATAATAGAAACACTACTATCTAGATCACATAAAGCTTTGAGATCAAAGTCATTCACTTTCATATTAATGATGGGTTCCCAACCAGCCTCTAGTTTCATAGGAATAGAATCTTTATGTTTCATCTTTTCTTCTTTAATTTTTATGAGAGCATCAGTAATGTGTTTTGTAAAGGCCATATTCATAGCACTAGCATTAGGACTTTTAGCAAGCTTTTGTAGGAAAATAATAACTTCAGAGATGTTGCAACCATCAAGATCAAAATCATAGTTATCATCTAAAGTAGTAGAGCTATTGTTCCCCATGTTTCGAAGAATTTCAGCATTTTTATTAGAAAAGGTTCCATTGGGTTTATTAGCTTCAACATTAGTGGTACTGATAGTAGAAAAACTAATATTTCTAGCAAGTTCATCTTCTCTTTCCCACTTAGCATGCAATTCAGCTAATAGTCTAACATTTTCATGAATTCTAACTTGTATGGCATTAGTAGCAGCAAAGGGATTCTCAATAGTTTCAGGTTTAGCAGCCATTTTATTCAAAGAAGATTGTGCTTCGGCCAAAGATGTTATATTTCTTTCAGCATTAGAGAGTTTTTCCTCAATAGTTTTATTGAAAGCAGTTTGTTTACTAATAAAATCCTTAAGCATAACTTCAAGTTCAGAGGGTGCACTCCTATTATTGTCGTAGGAATTTCCATAAGCATTACCATTATTGGGAGGATATGGCCTATAGTTATTATTACCAAAATTGTTCCTATAGGAATTGTTGCTAAAATTATTATTTATTATAAAGTTCACATCAACTTGCTCTTCTTGAGCAACCAAATAGGCTAAGGGAACATGAATTGGATCAATATGAGCTTTCCCATTAATAAGCATAGACATAATAACATCAATTTTATCACTCGAGGAGGAGATGTCCTCAACAAAATTTACCTTGTTACCTTGTGGAGCTCTCTCAGTGTGCCATTCAGAATAGTTAACCATCATATTATCCAGAAGCTTTGTTACAACACCCAAAATGATGGTCATAAAGGTACCTCCAGCAGCAGAATCCAGTAGATTTCTTGAAGACTAATTCTGTCCTGCATAAAAGGTTTGGATAATCATCCAAGAAGTCAGTCCATGAGTGGGAAAATTCTTTACCAAAGATTTCATTCTTTTCCAAGCTTGAGCAACATGTTCATTATAAGATTGTTTAAACTTCATTATTTCACTTCTCATAGATATAATCTTAGCAGGAGGATAGTATTTTCCAATGAAAGCATCTTTGCATTTAGTCCAAGAATCAATACTATTTCTAGTTAGGGGTTGCAACCATTCTTTAGCTTTTCCTCTCAAAGAGAAAGGAAACAATTTCAGCTTAATAATATCCCCATCTATATCCCTATGATGTTGCCTCTCACAAAGTTCAACAAAGTTATTTAGATGAGCAGCAGCATCTTCAGTACCAACACCAAAAAATTGTTCTCTCATAACAAGATTAAGCGAGGCAGGTTTAATTTCAAAGAAAGTAGCTTTAGGAACAGGTGGAGCAATAGGTGTGCACATGAAATCATTGTTGTTTGTGCTAGTGAAGTCACACAACTTAGTGTTTACAAGAGTAGTCATTTTTTGTGTTTTTAATAAAGAAAGCAAACTAGTACAACTAATTTTTTGTGTTTTTGATAAACAAACAGGCAAACAAAGCAGAAATAAACTAAGCAAAACAAAAATAACAAAGTAAAGAGATTGGTTATGAGGGACTCCCCTTATGAAGATGTCCTTGTCTCCCTGGCAACGGTGCCAGAAAAATACTTGATGGTGCGTGGTTGACGTGGGAGATTCTTCTTCTTCACTCCCCGACAATGGCGCTAATAAGTTAGCTTGATGGCCCAAAATATCGAGCTCGTTGGGGAACCCCAAGAGGAAGGTATGATGAGCACATCAGCAAGTTTTCCCTCGGTTATGAAACCAAGGTTATCGAACCAGTAGGAGCAAGGAAACACCTCCAAGGTGTTGTTTCCAACTTAGAATCCTGCACAACACAACCACAGAACTTTGTCCCCAACTTACAGTGAGGTTGTCAATCTCACCGGTTTTGCTGAAAACAAAGGATTAAACGTATTGTGTGGAAGAAAGTAATAGCTTGCAAAAAGTAAACAGAAAATAGTAAACAGTTGTAGATTGATGGTAAAAGAAAGGACCGGGGTCCATAGTTCACTAGTGGTGATTCTCCTTAAGATAATTGACATGTTGGGTGAACAAATTACAGTGGGGTAATTGACAAACATCAAGAAAGCATATATGCATATACTAATCATCTTTACTCCTTTGAGATTCGATCGGGCATTACAACATTATACATAGACCATAATCCAACTTCATCTATGACTAATAATCCACCTTCAGGTTATCATCCGAACCCCCTCCAGTATTAAGTTGCAAGAAACAGATAATTGCATTAAGCATTGCGTGTAAAGTAAACAATACGATTGTTCTATGAACAAGGATTGTTGTTTTCTCCCTAGTAGCAACAACACATCTAGTACCTTAGAGATTTCTGTAACTTCCCCAGATTACTAGAGGCATGAAGCCACTATCGAGCATAAATACTCCCTCTTGGAGTTGCTAGCATCTACTCGACCAAGATATCTACTAACAACGGAGAGCATGCAAGATCACGAATAACAAAGACATGATAGAATCAATAATCAATCTGAAATAGCATCTCAATATCCATTGGATCCCCGCAAACACAACATGTAAGATTACAAATAGATGATCTTGATCATGAACGGAGCTCACAAGATCTAAACATGATAGCACAAAGGAGAAGAACCAACCATATAGCTACTACATGTTGTTAATAGGTTAGTCCAACCAAATAGACTTTCCTAGAACCAAAAACAACAGAAAACAAGCAGCTGGCACTGTGGCATCTTGTTAATAGGTTAGTCCAAGAAAGTGTATAAAAATACTCCAAAGTGTGGACAAAACATAAGAAAGTAGATATAAACCAAGCATGGAACATCAAAAATTAAAGATACATTAGCAACGTATCAATGCCTCGCGAGGGTCACAAGCACCTGGCACTGTGGGTGAGTTGACTCATGGCTGGAACTAGTCTAAGAGTTCAGCGCTCTACACTTTAGGTCATGTGTTGCTAGGAGGAGGCCTGATGGAAGACACCATACCTAGTCCCCACTCGCGTGGCACCTGTCGAGGAGCCTTAGCCGTGTGCTGCTTTTTGAAGATGTTTTCTCAAAGGAAAAACCAATGGTAGAAAAGGCGCCAGGTGCAAGATCCAAACAAGGAAGTACCCAATGGGTCAAATTATTACAACGCCTTCATGACCCTCATGGGACCTCATGATAAATAAGGCTGCCAAGGATGGGAGTTTAGGGCATCACCTTCAAAAAAGGGTTGTAGCTGACCGCCATGCGCGAGAAAGGGAGAGAGAGAGGGGGGGCTTGCTCACCTTACCGATGCCACCCTTCCCCCTCCCCCGACACTCTTCAGACACCTCCAGGAAAGGAGTTGAGGTCGAACGCACGCTGGGTGCAGTCCACAGGGAAGTCGGGAATCCTGGGGCCCACTTTGTCCTCGCGAGGGCCACCAACGCTAGCACACGCGGGAGGAGCTTGCACTGGAGACCTCTCCCGGCTGCGGGTGGCGGTCACAGTCTAACCCTCGTCAGGAAGGGATAGTGTGCCGAGCGCCCTCTTTGCCGGCGCATTCTCCTGAGCCTCCATTTGTTTCTTCCTCACAGTGCCCCCGACGTAGTCGAGGGCGTCCACATCCTCTGGGTAGGTTGTGGCCGCGGCCTTGTAGGCGTACTTGAGAGAGCACAGGGCTTCCTTTTCGATGCAACGGATAGTGATGACCTCTCCTTTGCCCCCTGGCATCTTGACATCATTGTACGCATGGTGAGTGGCAGCCATGAACTTGGCGAGGGCGGGGTAGCCCAAGATGATATTGTAGGGGAGGCTAGTGTGCGCCACGTTGAAGTCGATGATCTCTGTTCAGTAGTTGTCGTGGGATTCGAACATGAAGGAGAGGCGCACATGCCTGATGGGTATGGTAGTGCTGTCCGTGACCCCTGAGAAGGGAATGGTCGGCATCAGCTAATCGTACAACACTTGTAGCTTGGTGAACATTTCGGTAGAGATTACATTCAGTCCAGCCCCACCATCGATGAGTGCTTTGGTGATCGCGATGTTGTTGATGGTGGGCTGCAGATCATAGGCAGAGCTCCCACCGCCCTGGTGGAGGTAGGGTGGTTCTCTGTGTCAAAGGTGATGGGGCACTGCAACCACCTAAGCCTTGGGGACAAGGCCCCAGGCCTTACGGTAGCTACCTCCCGGGTGAGTTGCTTGAAGTGCCTATTGGACGCTGGGGCCTATGAGACCGTGAGGATGCAGGCTATGGCGCCAATCGGCTCCTGGTAGCCCTCGGCGCTACCTTCGACCTTCTCATAAGTGCGGGAAGCTGCTGGGCGGTGTTGGCATGGTGTCCCACGTGGTGTGCCCCTTGGCCGCCATGGTTGTTTTCCCAACGTCCCCCGCCTCGGTTGCTGTTGTGGTTGTTCCCATGCTCGCCTTCCTGTCTTCCCTTCCGCTGGCTGTTAGACTGGGCACGAAGCTTCTTGAGCTTGTAGTAGTCATCCGTGGGGTGCCCATGCTTCTTATGAAAAACACAATTCACTTGGTCGTCACACTCCCTCTTGCCACCTCCCTCGCGAGGGATCTTCTGCTTAGGTTTGGCGGCCAGGACGGCATCGAGCTTCCTCTTGGGGTCCTTGCTCGTGCTCTTGGAAGCGCTGGAGGGTTTGGGAGTGCCCTCCACCTCGGCAAGGCCAAACATCCGCCCCGCCTCAGCTTCGGCGCAATTCTCTGCCATGACGAATAGCTCGGCGGCCATGATAAGTTTCTCCCCACAAATGCCAATCTTCTCCCTCATGCGGACGTCTTTGAACCCCTCGGAGAAAGCAGTGATCACATTGGAGTCCAAGATCTTAGGGATCTTGTTACGAATCTGGCTGAATCTCTACAGGAACTTGAAGAGGGTCTCGCCGGGCTGCTGATAGAACTGGCGAAGGTCGTAATAGGCGAGAAAGAGTTTGTAGGTTGAAAGAACATTTCACAATCCCTAGTGTTTTGTGTGTTAGATAACAATACCAAGGATTATTTAATGTGTGTTTAGTGATGCAGATTGATGTTCACTCAAAAAGAAACTAAACTATAGTTTTGGGGGGTGGATAATCCGCCCATGCCAATGGCCAGATTATCCGCCCCTGGTTGATTGACAAAGGAGGGCAAGGCGCTTCACTCAGTATGGCGAGCGTATTTTCCCATGGATTATCCGGCCAGGTCCGGAGTTTTTGCCCAGGCCAGATAATCTGCCCCCCGGAAATTGTTCCAAAGGCATCCAAGGCACGTCACTGTGTATGGGGGATAGATTTTTGGCCTGGTCAATCCGATTCCCGGCCTAAGATTTGCCCCAGCCAGATAATCCGAGCCCAACTTAGGCCGGATAATCTGGCCCCAAACTTCTCCAACGGCTAGCTTGGGCAGGGGTATAATGAAGGGAATATGCCCGAGAGGCAATAATAAAGTTGTTATTATCTTACTCCATGTTTATGATAAAAAATTATTTTACATGCTATAATTGTATTAATTGGAAATGTTAATACATGTGTGTTTAACAAACAAAATACAAGGTTCCTAGTAATGCCTCTCATATAAACTAGCTCATTAATTAACAAGATGATCAAGGTTTCCTGATCATAGACATTGGATGTTGTTAATAACGAGGTCACAACATTAGTGGAATGATGTGATGAACATTCATCCAAATTATAGCATTACGATCAAAGTCATTATGTTTCTATTGCTATAGCATCATATGAAGTAATCTTTATCCTTAGACCATGAGATCATGTTAATTGCTAACACCGGAAGAATACTTTCATAACATCAAACGTCACATCGTAACAAGGTGACTATAAAGATGGGTTCGGGTATTACGAAGGTATTATGTTGAGGCTCATGGATCAAGAGTGGAATTTGTCAATCCTGATGATGGATAGATATACTCTGGGCCCTCTCGGTGATATCACATTCCGATAGCTTGCAAGCAAGTGATGTGATCACTAGAATGTTATATCACGGGAACGAGAAAATAGTGCATGTCGGCAACAAGATCAAACTAGGTATGGAGATATCGATGATCGAATCTCGAACATGTAATATATGGAGAGACAAAGGGATTTAGTTAATAGCGTTAAAGGTTCTCACGATCACAGAACTCGTCGTTGAATGTGTGGGAGTCAGTATGGATCTCCATGTCCCGCTTCTGATTATTGATATGAGAGGGGTCTCGATCATGTCGATTGTTGATATGTTCCGCATTATTCGTGAACCATAGGGTGACACACTTAAGGGATACCAACACCATTTGGAGCAAATATGTTTCAGACAAATGAATTGCAAAGCGCTGGAATTATTTCAATAGAAATCGAAATTGTTTCGGGTGAAATTGCTGAAATTGGTTCTACATGTAATATTGAAATGTTGCAAGGGATTTTATGTGAATGTTTGTTAATTAATGTAATTCACAAAATTCTGAATAAAACTAATAAAAGATTTTTATTAAATGAGAGAGCATTAAATTTTGAGAAATTCAATGCATTTAAAGTGGAGACTTTAATAGAGAATGTGAAGGGGCAAATTTATGTGGAGGGGGTTACCACGACATGAATGGGGGAAGGAGAGAGGTCACCCCCCGTGGGGTGCCGGCCATGGGGAGGGGTACCCCCCTCCTCCTATAAAAGGCCCCCCTCTCACTCCTTCTCACTCACACCTCCTCATGAAGGATCTCTCTCCCCCTCTAGAATTATTCCCCCATGGTCTCGGATTAGCGAGATACATGTTCCCGGTGGCATTTCGTCTGGAAGGAATTGCTGCTTCCGCTGTATCGCTGGAGCGAGGAGGTGGAAGTTGTTGGGTGGCCTAAACTTGTGTGCGAGGATGGATGCGCTACTGATTTGCGGCGCTAGGACTTCCACACAATCTTGAGATCGGCAAGCGTTCGACTACATCATCCACGAGTTCTGTCTCATTTACAAAGCTTTGTTGGTCGTCGAGGGTACTTTCTCTATTGATGTATATCCATCTGTTGCTTGTATCTAGTAGATAGATCTTGGCGTATAATAGTTCCCATCGTAGGAAATTTTTTGTTTTCTATGCTACGAAACCAATAGTGGTATCAGAGCCAGATCTATGCGTAGATGCTTTGCACGGGTAGAACACATATGAGTATATGGGCGCTGATGATCATTTTATTGCATCTTCTAAGTATTTTGGATATTGGTGGCATAGTGGGATGAAGCGTCCCGGACTAACTTTACTTGTCCTCGCACATGAGACTGTTCCACGCTTGACATGCAACTAGTTTTGCATAAGTGGATAGCGGGTGTATGTCTCTCCTACTATAGTCAATATCTGATTTACAACAAGTTGCTAATAATTTGATTATCATTGTTGTGGTTCCATGTTCGTAGGTATGAACGGTTCTATCTCCCAAAGCCCTAAGCCACGTAAAACTTGCAATTGATAAATTAGAGGCGTCTAGTTTAGATTGTTGCTGGGCTAGTTTCATGATATGGTAATGTTATAATTTGAAGCATGGTCGATACTCTTGGAAATTATGGCATACCTAAACATGTAAGTTCCATATACCTTGGCCTTACACATAAAGGAATGATAAAGATCATACCATGATGCATATGATAGTGATCAAGTGCAAGAACCATATCATTTCACTTTATGCATATGATGTTTTGTTTGCATCTTATATTGCTAGTTTGGCGCTTTAGTAGCATTATAAGGTAATCCCTCATTTAAATATCAAGATAAAATGTGTTCTTCCTTAAGTGTGCACCCTTTTATTTTTCCTCGCTTCAAGACATCACGTGATGATCAGGTGTACTTGAATCCATGTTCATATAACGGGTGCAAGATAGTTTTACACACGCGAGTACTAAGGTTCTTACTTGGCGAGCCTAGCATGTACAGACATGGCCTTGGAGCACGAACCGAAAGGTTAAGTATGAGTCATATAGTTGATATGATTCCCATATAGATGCTCGCCTTTGAAGACACGACTTCACATGATGATCGGACTTGGTGTATTGGATCTGGTTCATGTAATCACCAAAAAGACACGAGCGATGTTGTTTTTGAGTGGGAGTTCATTAGTAATTTGGATTACTCGAACTCAATTTATCATAAACTAAATCAAAGTGAATTTGCATAATTTGTTGTAGTCATTGGCATTTGTTTACTACCTAATGCTTAGTTTTAATTGAGATAATAGAACTATAGAATTCTGGATATTTACTTTACGAACTGGTATCGTATTGTTTTTGAGTGTCAATCTAAAGTTTAGAAGTCCTATTGCAAACTTTTAGCAAACTATATTTACTCCATGAAGTTTAATAAGTAGTATTAAATCAAGAGTAAGAATTCCAATGTTAGTATCTAAAGTATCATGTTTGCCTCAATGATTCTTGATATTCAAAAATTGTTTTTAATATCGAGGTTATCTAGGAGCTGAAAGAATTGTTTCAGAAGCCATCGTGTGTGGAAGATATTTTGATATTTGAAACAATGTTTATGGTTGCAATATGATAGAGTATAATTTAGCAAAATACATGTTCTCATATTGTATGAGAATTTGCAAAGGTTGGAGACGCTAGACGTCCTAATCTCCCAAAAAGTTTTTGGGAACTAACATTATACTCATGATTCTCCCTTATAAGCTATAGTAGCTTGATCATGAAAGTTATCATGATAAGGATGAATAAAATATGTAGGTAAAATGTTTACTATACTAAAAGATTACTAAAGAATGGATTTTTTGAAAGAATGCCAAACATTTGATGATGGTAATCCACTTCAAAGTGCAAGTCCAAAGGTATTAGTATTTGACTATATACGCTTTGTACTATGTGTCATGTGTATGACACCACTATTTATGTTGATAGATTCTTTTAAAAGAAAAGGAAATGTTGAAAGATAATCTATAAAATATTTGGCAGAAAAGAAAAGGCTGGAAATGTCTAGCTTAGGTATGTAGAAGATATACATGTTATGGTTGTATTATTTGCTTGTTAAACAATGTTGTTCTTAGGTATTGGATACCGAATTGGTTGGTGGGAAGTGTCATACCGAACAACATATTTCATGAACTACAATGGCCTACGTAACTAGCAAGAGAATATGTGATGATGTTCATCGAAAACAAATAAAGTGTTACTGTGTTTCTCATTGTCATCAAACCTAGCCTTCAAAATTTGTTTTAATAATTGTTATTTAGTTTTGGTATTACGAGAATAGTGGTTGGACAAATAATTGTCGTATTCCATAAAGGATGCATGAACTTTTACAAGTCTAGCTGGAGAAATCACAACCATAAACACTATTGCTAAAATGTCGCACGAGAAATGATTGAAAGATCACTTATGAAGTGACATCGCCATTCAAATTATATTTGAAAAAAAACATGAAGAAACTCCATGTTGATGGAAATTTTGGAGTGTTTGATTTTGATCAAATGGCTCCTATGATACTTTTCTGGATATAATTAAAACTCGGTTCATATGCCAAAGAGGAATGGACGACTTACTTATTGGATATTGTACATGTTGATGTATATAGTCCATTATGTGTAGCCGCGTGCGGTGGATCTTTCAACTTCATATACTTTATCTGGAAATTTGAGTGGATATATATGTATATTTACTTAATAAGGGAGAAGTATGAAGCATTTGAAAATTGTTCAAGGTATTTCAAGATGAAGTAGAAAATCATTGTAACAAGAAAATAAAGAGTTTATAATTGGATCATAAAGGGAGATATTTGAGTTACAAGTTTAGCAAAAACACCTAAGATTTGACGAATAGTTCCATGGATTTTTATTTCCGATAAACCATAGGAGTATGGCATATTAGAGAGATGAAATCAAGCCTTGTATGATAGGGTAAGATTAAAGGTGTCATTTATAGAAATGCCATTTGTTTTAAAGATTAAAGCATTAGAGACTACCGCTTTTACACTGAAAAGAGCACCATCATGATCCATTGAAATGACACCATATGAGTTATGGTTTGGGATAAAACCTGAGTTGTCTTTTCTTAAATTTTGGTATGCTTGGCATAAGTAAAATGTTTACAATCAAGGTCGGATAAGAACGTCTTTGTATGTTATCAAAAGCAACAGTTCAGTATTCCTCCATAACACCGAAGAAAAAAGAGTTTGTCACTTTGAACGTCAAGTTTCTTGAGAAGGAATTTTTTGCAAAAGTTAAGTGGGAGGATAATAGAACTTTGATTAGATTTATGAACCTAAGCAACATGTGCTAAGTAGCACAACATTGGGAAGTGTCCTCGAAGCGGCCACAATGCTCATTGCTCTCGTGACTACCAAGGTTGTAATCTCGGAGATTAAAGTTCCTATTGAACCGTATGGGTTAGGTAAGAATCAAATAGTGAGATTTGATAAACAAGTTGTTATTATTTTGACAGTGATGAACTTACTGCATGCAAAGAAGCAATGATGGGCCCTGACACCATAAAATGACTAGAAGTCATAAATTTTGTGATAGTATCCATACACGAAAAATCAAGTTTCTGAACTTGGAAGACCCTCCGGAATGGCGTGAAGCCTATTGGTCGTATTTGGATCTATAAAGAAATAGACATGGATGTTCGACATTTATGAAATAGTCGACATGTCAGAAAGGAGTTTACGACAATGTTCGAGGAGTTGACTATGACAAGATGTGATCTTTCATAGTGATACTTAGTCTTGATGGATTAATATAGCAACCACTACATATAATTTGGTATATGGTACTTGAACAAAAAAAACAAGTTTCTTCTAATAGAATGGTTACCTAGGACCTGTATATGACACGGTCCAAAGGGTTTTGTTAAATCAAAGGATGCTAAAAGGGCGTGCAAACTTCAATAGTTGAAGCAAGCATAGCGGAGTTGGAATCTTCACCATGATGAAACTGTTAAAAGAGTTTAAATTCATCAAAGATGATGAAGATGTTTGCATTTGCAAGAAATTAAGTGGGAGTGTTGAGACATATTTCTAATACATTATGTAGAAGACATGGTGTTGATTGGAAATGATGTATCTTTTATTGACACAAGTTAAGAATTTCATTAAAATTGGATTTCGATGAAAGACTTGGGCAAAACCGGAATATTTGGCATCAATGTCTATATGGATAGATTGAAACGCTAATATGGTTGTGCCAGATGTACATATATGAGATATTGAAAGGGTTCAATATGGAAACAATAAGAAAGGTTCTTGCTGCATGGAAAGGATTGAATCAAGATTCAAGTGTATCGACACTTGGTGAGTGAAATCACATGAATATTTTGATCAATAATATTGTGATATGTACATATCCAGATATGTACAATGCTCTAAATGTTATGAGCATATACCATAATGATTCATAAGATGATCATTGGATGATAGTATGGATATTCTTATGAGCTTTGGAAGAACTAAGAATATATCATGTATAAGTGAGAAATAGTTAAAAGTAGTTCATTGTAAAATGTTACATTGATACTAGTTTGTCACAGGATACAAATTAAATTTATCTCAATTTAAACTATGGGTGGCACAATATAATGAAAAAGTGGTTCCATGATGGATTTGTATGAGTTCCAAATTTCATACATTGTGAAGGATACTAGAACAAAAGGCTAAGCATATGATTGCTATAGTAGCAGCAAAGGAGGGCATTTATGTTAAGTAGTTTGTTATCAAACTAGGTGTGGTTCAAAGTGGGATAATACTATGAAGATATATTGTATAACAACAATATCAACATTTTTTAACCCAAACGAACTAAACGTCTCACCAAAGGACTAAATTTATACAATGCCATCTCATTTGAGAATGAGTGATGCGTAGAGACGCAAAGACATGCAAATACACACAGACCTGAAAGTGTCAGATCTGGATATTATGTTTACCACTAGCAAATACGTATATACAACACCATAAAGCCATAAGTGTTCAATGCGCAAGTTTACAAAACTAGATTATTAACTCTAGTGCAAGTGGGAGACTAAAGGGAATATGCCCGGGAGGCAATAATAAAGTTGTTATTATCTTATTCCATGTTTATGATAAAATATTATTTTACATGCTATAATTGTATTAATTGTAAATGTTAATACATGTGTGTTTAATATTCAAAATACAAGGTTCCTAGTGATTCCTCTCATATAAAATAGCTCGTTGATTAACAAGATGATTAAGGTTTCCTGATCATAGACATTGGATGTTGTTAATAATGAGGTCACAACATTAGTGGAATGATGTGATGAACATTCATCCGAAGTATAGCATTACGATCAAAGTCATTATGTTTATATTGCTATAGCATCATACGAAGTAATCTTTATCCTTAGACCATGAGATCATGTTAATTGCTAACGCCAGAAGAATACTTTGATAACATCAAACGTCACACCGTAACAGGGTGACTATAAAGATGGGTTCGGGTATTCCAAAGATGTTATGTTGAGGCTCATGGATCAAGAGTGGAATTTGTCAATCCCGATGACGGATAGATATACTTTGGGCCCTCTCGGTGATATCACATTGAGATAGCTTGCAAGCAAGTGATGTGATCACTAGAATGTTATATCACGGGAACGAGAAAAGAGTGCATGTCGGCAACGAGATCAAACTAGGTATGGAGTTATCGATGATCGAATCTTGGACATGTAATATATCGCGAGACAAAGGGATTTAGTTACTAGGATTAAAGGTTCTCACGATCACAGAAGTCATCGTTGAATGTGTGGGAGTCAGTATAGATCTTCAGGTCCCGCTTCTGATTACTGATCTGAGAGGGGTCTCGATCATGTCTGCATTATTCGCGAACCGTAGGTTGACACACTTAAGGGTTACCAACACCATTTGGAGCAAATATGTTTCAGACAAATGAATTGCAAAGCGCTGGAATTATTTCAATAGACACCAAAATTGTTTCAGGTGAAATTGCTGAATTTGGTTCTGCATGTAATATTGAAATGTTGCAAGGTGTTTTATGTGAATGTTTGTTAATTAAAGTAATTAACAAAATTATGAAAAATAAAAATAATAGATTTTTATTAAATGAGAGAGCATTAAATTTAGAGAAATTCAATACATTTAAAGTGGAGACTTTAATAGCGAATGTGAAAGGGGAAATTTATGTGGAGGGGGTAACCACCACATGAATGGGGGAGGTGAGGGGTCACCCCCATGGGACGCCAGTCATGGAGAGGGGTACCCCCCTCCTCCTATAAAAGGCTCCCCTCTCACTCCTTCTCACTCACACCTCCTCGTGAAGGATCTCTCTCCCCTTCTAGAATTATTCCCCCATGGTCTCGGATTAGCGAGATACATGTTCCTAGTGCATTTCGTCTAGAAGGAGTTGCTGCTTCCGCTGCATCGCTAGAGCGAGGAGGTGGAGGTTGTTCAGTGGCCTGAACGTGTGTGCGAGGACAGATGCGCTGCTGATTTGCTGCACTAGGAGTTTAAACAATCTTTAAATCGGCAAGCGTTCGACTACATCATCCATGAGTTTTGTCATGTTAACAAAGCTTTGTTGGTCTTCGAGGGTATGTTCTCTATGGATGTATATCCACCTGTTGCTTGTATCTAGTAGATAGATCTTGGCGTATAATAGTTCCGTAGGAATTTTTTGTTTTCTACGCTGCGAACCCAACATATAAATATCCCAACTACTCCTATCATATCTCTTGATTCATTTAAAAAAGAGTTGTGTTGTTCATCCAATCCCAACACGAGATCTCCACTTTCAGCCACCCAAAGGCTCCGATCTTTGGGGAATCGAAGGAGGAGGCTTCGATCTACATCGGCACCAACCAAGCTCTTCAATTCCCCTCCATTCCATTGGAAGATTCTTGATCTAGTATTTCTTGCAAATATCTAGATCTCAATTTTGGTTATTGATTAACTTGTTCTTGTGGGAGCTTGTTGTCATCACAGGAGCCTCCAATTTAGTTGTGGATGCATGCCCTGCTAGTGTTGTAATGGCAACGGTTCCCGCCTAGAAGGGTGCCGAATAGTGGAAGGTGGAACATGTCTTTGGTGGCGAGATCCCTCGGAGAACAGGGTGAGGCCTATTGTGGCATGGTGGTCTTAGTACCGCCCACCTCTCCAACGCATACGTTCTTCCCTTAACAAGGAAAGAACTGTGGTAAATCAAATCATGTGTCTCGGCATGCTCCATGTGAGATCCAGGCACATGGCTTAATAGGATTGATAGGATACCCATATCAACAAGTTGCAACTTCTTTTTCAGAAGCTCATTCAAAAAGAACTCTACGGTTAAGCGTGCTTGGCCTAGAGCAATTCTAGGATGGGTGACCAACCGGGAAGTGGGTAACCGGGTGCACACGAGTGAGTACAAAGTGCGCAGAAAAGACTAGTGTTGGTCAGTGGGGCCAGTCTAGATATCATATTAAGCTGCCAGGAGTGACACCCCCCCGGGCCCAAGAGTGGACGGGGTGTTACACTCCACTATGGTTCCCTCATTCCACTCACTTAGTAGATAGGTTTGCATATAGGGAAATTCTCCATAGTTGAATATCTAGAGAATTTACCTTTGTGCTAAACCTAAAATTGATAAAGGAATTAAAATTTGGAGTAGCCTCGGTGCCCATATGATCCATTTCAATTGGTATCAGAGCCTCGGCTCTTTATTAAGGCTTTACCACCTAATATAGTATGGGTACAAAGGAAGATGGTAGTGAGACTGGGAGAAAGGTCACCATGGATGATCTCATGTCCTTGGAAACAAGCTTGATTAAAAATGTGGAGATCCAAATGCAAGAGATGCGTGAAATGATAGTGCGTCTCTCGCCATCCACAACCCCTCCTCCATCTTCTGATGAGGCTTTAACTCCTATCTCTAAGGACAAAGCTAAGGCTAACTCCAAAGAAAAGGAGTTGGAGAGTGAAGATAAAATTAAAGGTTCCTCTTCCAAAAAGGAAAGTGGTAAGGAGGACTATAGTGAGGTTTATCACTTATACTCACCTAATCCACCAATCCCCCACCCTCATATAAACAATAGGGGTGATCCACCCAAGCTTGTTGCGTCTTCCTTTAACCAATAGCAATTTTTTATGAAATCTCATGTGTGTGCAGTTCGTCCATTGAGTTGTGGAGAATCATTGAAGCTGGCCTCCACATTGGGGATCCAAACAACTTGACAAGGAGAGAGGTTGTTGATAGTCAACTCAATGCAACCGCTCTAGACATGATTCATCTCGGTGTGGTTCCGAAGGACATGCCACACATTGAACATTTCAACACCTCTAAGCTTGGGATGCTCTCACCGACTTGTTCATTGGAAATGAGAGCATGAGAAGAAATAGTTATGATGCTCTAAGTAATGAAGCTGAAGGGTTCTATATGTTGGATGGTGAGGACCATAAATACATGTATAGAAGACTCAAAGGCATTGCTACCACATTTAGAAAGCATGGTTCCACACATGTAGATGATGCATGGATCAAGAGGAAATATGTAAGCGCACTTATGCCATTTGAGCCTACCGATTTGAAGAGCTTACAAGGTAGACATAACTATCACCAAATTGCTTCCAATGAAGTCATGCAAGAAATGTCTGAATTCAAAGTTGCGGAAGAACACTGAAGATGCTCATTCTAGAGAAATTGGAATGCAAAAGGGTGTGAATGTTGCTTTGAAGGCTAATGTCATTGAGGAAGTAGAAGACGATAGAAGCGTTGGCATAGTCTCAATGAGTTGTCCTAAGGAGGTCAAGCATGCTCATTGTGAGTACATGTCATTCTACGCAAGAAACTTTTGGATGGACCCGGCCAAAGGAAAATGTAAACTTGAGCGCAAGAATGGGTCAAGTGGAAGGAAAGAAAATGGCCCAAAACTAAGGTCCTATAACAATTGTGGTGACCATTTGCACTTTGTAGCTGAATGCCCTATCAAAGTAGAGAATATCATGGGGTAATACTTGTTCTCAAGGAGAAATCAAAGGCTCCTCGGAAGAAGCCATTTAACAAGAAGAATGCTCCCTATAAGAAGCAACCAAAGGTTGTGTTGGTAGCCCAAGAGGAGTATGCATCTACAAGTGAAGATAGTTCAAGGGAGGTAGCTGCAATAGCTACCACATCTACACCAACCGCTTCACTCTTTTATTCTCAAAATGAGAATGTCTACAACAAGAACGTCACTTGACTCATGACAAGAGGTTCCAAGGTATCACCTTCCATAACTTTCTTTACTAATACTACCATGAATACTGATATGGATGATGTCACTAGTCTTAAGGTTAAGGAAGAGGTTATTGCCTTGGATTGTTTTATGACTAACTTGCAAGGTGGATGCAAAATGCATTTTGAGGCTCTCATGAGTCAACTTGCTCACTCAGAAGAACTCCTTGAAGAAAAGGGCAGAATTGAAAGGGAGGATGCAATGGAAATAGCATCCTTGAAAAATTCTCTAGAAGAAGAAGAGATTCGGGCCTCTCTTGAAGAGAGGCTTGAGTCAATTGAGGAGTCCAATGATGATCTCATGGCCAAACTTGTGAAGGAACGGGATCATGATATTGCTAAGGAAAAGAAGCTAAAAAGAGAGAAGGTTGAATTTGGGGTTGCTCATGCTAAGACTTTCCATGAAGTATGAGGCACTTGACATTGCTCAGAAGGCTTTGGAGAGTGAATACTCTATTCTTAATGAGTCTCATGACCAGCTCCAAACTTGACTTACCAAGTATGATGTTCCAAGAACCTCTACACCGATGTGCATGCATGAAGACGTTCTTTAAGAGAATGTGAGATTGAAAGTTGAGCTTGCCAAGTCATCTCTTCGCAAAGGTAAGGAAGTTCTTGATAAGGTCTTGAGAAAGCAAAGAACAAACAATGGAAAGGAGGGACTTGGATATGTTCCCAAGACCAAGAACAAGAAAAAGAAGGTCAAGAATACTCAAGCAAAGACAAGCACCATTGAAAAGAACATCACGAAGGACAAAACAGATTATGTTGGTTTTACAGGGTCTAATAATCCTCATTATGAGTTATTTCGTGATTATTATGGTGGTCTTTACGTTAGTTATGTAGGTCCTTATGATAATTACATTGCTTGGTCTATTTGGGTTCCAAATACCCTTGCTACTACATGAGAGGACCCATTGAAAAATGGGTACCTAAAACTAAGAAGTAATTTTCTTGTAGGGCTATGCTTTCGGTGGGTCGAAATGGGTGCCTAATAGTGGATGCACAATTCATATGACCAGAACCAAGGATATCATCACAGTGATGACGCCTAATCATGATCAAATAACCGTCTCCTATGGTGACAAGTCCAAGTCAAAGGTATTGGGTCTCGGCAAGGTTGTGGTTGCCCATGATATCTCTCTCGTGGAAATCATGCTTATTGAGACCCTTGGTTACAATTTACTTTTTGTTCGTGCCCTTGGTAAGATGGGTTTTGCAGTTTTCATTGATGATGATATCATGGTACTCTTGTGGAGCAAGTCTCTCAAGGTCTCTTTCGTTGGGTATGTCGAAAATGACTTGTATGTGGTGGACTTTTTGGGGAAAACCACTATAGGTCCGATGTGCCTATTCAAAAAGGCCGGTGTGGGTTAGCTATGGCATCGTCGGCTAGCTCATGTCAATATCAAAACTTTACAAAGTCTTCACAAGGGTGGCCACACCTTGGACTAAAAGAAAATGTTTCCTTTGCCAAAGATCGTGTTTGCAGGGCTTGTGTTGAAGGAAAGATGCATGAATCTCCCCATCGAAGGAAGACCATTATTTCATCAAATAGGATCTTAGAGCTTATTCATGTGGATCTCTTTGGTCCTCCGTATCATGCAAGCCTAGGTGGGAAGAAGTATTGCCTA
This sequence comes from Avena sativa, assembly GCA_916181665.1. Taxonomy (NCBI): domain Eukaryota; kingdom Viridiplantae; phylum Streptophyta; class Magnoliopsida; order Poales; family Poaceae; genus Avena; species Avena sativa. Next base: position 446,033,372 of record OV702295.1, on the reverse strand, counting down.
GTGATTGTTCATGACTATTTAAGATACACATGGGTTTCCTTCTTCAAGCAGAAAAGTGAAACTCAACAAACTATCATTGGCTTTAACAATGAGGTGCAACGTCAACACAATGTCCCCATATTGGCAATAAGAAGTGACAACGGCTTCGAGTTCAAGAACTACACATGGAATGAATTCATGAGTGATGAGGGGATAAGACATTAATATTCCGCTATGTATACCCCTCAACAAAATGGTGTAGCCAAGAGGAAAAAATGGACTTTGATGGATATGGCTAGATCAATGTTGGCTGAATTCAAATCACCATACAGCTGCTGGGTTGAAGCCATATCTACCGCTTGTCACTCTTTAAACCGGATTTACCTCCGCAAGATCTTGGACAAGACTCCCTATGAGATACTTACCGGTAACAAGAAAAATGTTTCATACTTCTAGGTATTTGGTTGTAAGTGTTTCTTTCTCATTAAAGAAGTTCGTTTATCTAAATATGAGTCTAAGGCTTTAGAAGGCATTTTTGTTGGTTATGGTGTCGAATCCACACTTATAGAGTCTACAACAAGACCACCAGGATCGTTGTGGAATCTTGTACTATGGTGTTCGAAGAGAATGATGGCTCCCATGTGGGGAAAGTTGATGTTTGTGACACAAATGTTGAAATATCCCAAGATGCCATAAGAAGAATGATTGTGGGATTCTACCGCCCCATTGAGGAACCCCTTGTGGCGGATCGGGAAGGGCAATGCTCTACTCAAGTAGAGACCTCATCTACACAAGATCAATGAACTCCACCTACTGAAGCAACAATTACACCAACCCGACAATCCTCTGAAGATCATCAAGCTAGAAGTCCCAGGCCGGATAATTCAGCCTGGGGGCCCAGATTATTTGGCCCTGCTTCTCCATCCCATAGCAGGAACGAGGATTAAGATGAAAGTCCCAGGCCGGATTCTCTGGCCAGGGGGCAGACTTTTTGGCCCTTCATCTTCCATCCAGGCAAGAAACCTGGATTATCTGGCCAACCCAACAGCCGAATTATCCGGCCCTGGAAGCTCAGAACAGCAACCTCCTATTATGGTTGCTGAACAAGATCAAGGTCAAGTTTCACCATCAACTACCAGCGATGAACAATCTGTTGGTCAAGCTAATATTCAAGTTGAAGAACAAGATGATGAATTTATCCCTCCAAGGAACAACGAAGAAATTGAAATTCATCGTAAAGCTCGAGCTGAACGGAACCTTGAACTCAGGGGTCACACACTTCATGTAGTGGTGGGTGATCTTAGGAGAAGGGTTTCCACAAGGGGCGAGTTAGCAAGATTCAGTGATGATCAAGCACATATATCCATGGTGGAACCCAAGAAAGTTTTTGAAGCTCTTGAAGATCCGGACTAGGTTGTGGCTATGCATGAAGAGGTCAACAATTTTGAGCGCAACAAAGTCTAGAAGCTTGTTGAGAAGCCTAAAGAGTGCCGCAATGTTATCGACACAAAGTGGATATTCAAGAATAAGCAAGATGATAATGGAATTGTTATGAGGAATAAGGCAAGACTTGTGGCACAAGGTTTTTTCCAAGTGGATGGAATCGACTTCGGCGAGACTTATGATCCAGTGGCTCGCCTTGAGTCCATCCTTATCCTCCTTGCTTATATAGCTCATCATAACTTTAAATTACAGAAAATGGATGTTAAAAGTGCCTTTCTTAATGGTCCATTACATGAGTTGGTTTATGTTAAGGAACCCCCGGGCATCAAGGACCCCCACTTTCCAAACCATGTCTACAAACTCGATAAGGCACTCTACGGCCTTAAAAAAGCACCACGTGTGTGGTTGTTGGGGGGATACCCTCGGGTAGGGTCACTCCGGGGTATAACGGCCGAGTTAGCCGAGGTCCGGCAAGGTCAAAGCGGATGCTGACCGGGTCACCTCAAGGCAGTTTGAATCACGGAGTAACTCGGACCAGGGGGGGAGTCGCCTAACATTGTCTCATCCGACTTAAGGAGTAAGTCAAGAGTGCTTGTCTAAGTTATATGCAGGAACAGCTGTGGCCGGATCTACTATGATCCGGATCCTCGCTTAGCTTCTGGGAGAAGGAAGGAATCTCTCTGGTCAAAAAAGAAGGTCCGATACGCACTGCATGAGCGAATAAAGCAAGGGCAGGACCACCGGGTCATGGCCGACAAGGGTGACGACGCTCATGTCGGCTGACGTGGGCGCCGCAGAGGCTACGTCGCTAAAGCATGTGTGACGAGGAGGAAAAGCAACCCGGTCGGGTTACCACTTTGGGAGGGGGCATATTCTTAGGAATATGCCTCCACGTATGCCCTAGGCCAGGGCCGAACCTCCTCTATATAAGGGGGTTTAGGGTTCTGGTAGAGGGGGTTGGTTGAGCACTAGTTGGTTTGGTAGTTCCATAGCACTAGTTGATCTAGGGTTCTTGGGCAAGTTAGTAGGCAAGAGTAAGAGAGCACCTTCTTCCTCCTCTCGCCAATACAGCTCGAGGAGCACTTGTAATCTTGGAGATATAGCAATACAAACTTCTGTGTGGAGAATCACTCTACTATCCCTCCCTGGATTCCCCTAGCACATATTAGTCCCCACCTTTAGCCTATCCATGGAATCTACCGTGACACCACCACGACAATTGGCGCTCACCGTGGGGCTAGCGGCGCTAGCAGGGGTGAAGATCCGGACGGGAAACCTCATCGGCACCGGCAAACGCATCGTCTCAGGGCTCGTTCAGCGCTTCGGAGCGCTGGATTTCGTCAGCGACAACGCTGGCTGCTTCGGCACGCGCCCACTTCTGCGCAACGGCCTCTTCGTCAAGCTCGGCCCGCACAAGGTCTATGTTGCTGTGGACGTTTCATGCGTTCATCCACGTCGCGTCGTCGATGCGGGGGCACCACCCCTCACTGTGGCTCACGGGGCGCGTATCGCTCGCTCCCCGGACCATGCGGAGGTGATGATGACTATGCTAGGTGCAGGAGCAAGCAAGGACCCAGCGCCAGACCCGGAGGTAACACCTAAGGCACCGAGGAAAGGTAGAGGACCTCAACTAGAGAGGCCTGAGAACGTACTGAGGGAAGCTATGGATAGCTTGGCTAACCCGGTAGCAGCAGTGGTAGATCCGGCTCAGGCACAGGCCGAGCTAGAGGAAACTCGGCAAAAGATACTGGAGGGTGCAAAGAAAATAGCCGCGGCTCAGCAGTCGCTGAACATGACGCTGCGTGAGTACGCAAAGGCAAACAAGGTTGATGCAGTAAAGGTAAAAGGGAGAAATCTCATAAGTGAGATGAACAGAGAAGGTGATGATGGAGCAGAAGGGTCGGAAAACTATCTGTCTGTGGGGTTGCCGAAGTATAGTACCCCGGCGAAGAACCTTAGAGCAGCAGATGCGGCTGCGTCCGAGCTAGAGGGTCTGACGGGTGAGGCCCGTCAAAGACAGCAAGACAGGGTTAACGAGCTGCTTCGGATCGCGAACAGGCAGAACGAGTTGCTGAGAGCTAACCCGAGGAGAGCTGGGGCTTCCAAGATCGTCCATTCGGTGATGGGTAACCCGGAGAAATCCGCTGGAGCCGCATCATCGCCTCATGGCGGTCCAAGGAGAGAAGAGGTAGTAACCTCGGCCAGACGGAACAAACAGATCGTCCCGTATGACCCAACGCGTGCGGGAAAAGAAAAAGAGATGCGGAAAGGTGATGATCGACGGAGTGTGAGCCGAGGTGAGGCTGCCCGAGGTAATCACGACCAAGGCAATGCCGGTCAAGGGAACGCTGCCAACGGCAATGCCGGACAGCGCAACTCCGCAGGAGCAGGAAAACCGCAGCAGCGGAATATACCGAGGCAAGAGCAAAGCGCCGGCCGAGGTATGCAGCAGAAAGGTGCACAACGAGAGCACAACCGATACAACGACGGTGATTCTGAGATGGTGAACGCAGGGTACCCCAGACCAGACTACCATGTGATAGGGTCGAGATTGGGAAGCAGGGATTTGATGCCGGATGACGCCAGATTAAAACTGGATCGCCTATATCGGTCGGAACAGATCGAATGTCAAGGTCCTCCGGGTCCAGCATGCTTTGGACCCCGGATCATGAAGGAACCGCCGGTACCAAACTTTCAGTTACCCAGAGGCACGAAGACATATGACGGTAGCACCAAGCCAGAGGATTGGCTGATAAACTATGCTACAGCGGTGCAAATTGCGACTGGCAACTTGAGATGGGCTGTACGTTACGTGCCCCAGATGTTGGAAGGCCCGGCCAGAGTATGGCTAAATAATTTACCACCTAGAAGCATCAACTGCTGGATAGATTTTGAAGAAAATGTTTATCAGCAACTTCTCAAGTACGTATCAGAGGCCGAACAGACCGCAGACCCTGGCAATGTGCAAGCAAAGACCCAACGAGACGGATCGTGAATTCTTGACCCGGTGGTGTACCGTGAGAAACTCGTGTGAAGGTGTCATAGAGTCGTAGGCCATAGCGTGGTTCGCGCAAGGGTGCAGATATGGCAGCGAGATGTGGATGAAGCTGCAAAGGAAAATGCTAGTTACGCTGGCAGAGATGATCCGGATAGCTGATTCATATGCTTTGGGTGATCCGACTCAACCTAGGCTCGCCTCAAACGAGTCAAACGAGGAATACTATCTGAGGGATGGAGCTGGGTCATCCCGGAGGAATGATTACAGAGGAAAAAGGAGAGATGATAGACCAGATCATCGTTATGGTTCGCAACAAGTTGTAGCCGTGAATCAAGATCAACCCGGATCAGGGAGTAACCAACGCCAGAGAACTGGAGGGCAATGGACTCCAAGAAATGATGGCAAGAAGACATGGACTCCGGAGCAGAAGAAACAGTGGCAGGAAAAGAAAGACCATCTGAGGAATACCTATGAGTCGATGCTGGACCAGTCGTGTAAGTTTCACACGCCAAATCCGAATAGCCCGGCGGGTCACACGACGAGGCAATGTGAGTGGATGTGAAAGATAGAGCAAGGTGGTTCGGGGAATGCTCAGGCACCTCGGAATGATCAACCTCGACAGGAGTTACCCCGGCAGCAATTGCTCTCCGGAGCTAACACGCAACATCTAATGTTGCCTCCCCCTCCGCCGAGGTATGACAACAATGAGAGAAGGGATGCAGTGCATCAGGTGGAAAATCAGCAACAACCGGATCAGAGATACCCCGGAAACGAGGGAAGGAATGAGTACAGGGAACATCACCAGAGTTATTGTGTGTTCACAACCGAGGAAACAGATAGAAAGAGCTTGCATCACCGACATATGGAGGTCAATGCGGTCATGCCAGCGGTGACGAGGTACATTCCTTGGTCAGACCAAGAAATCACCTGGAACATCAAAGATCATCCTAAACTTATGTCGAGCCCAGGTTCGTATGCGCTAGTCCTAGATCCGACATTCATTGGACCGAACATCAATGTGAGGTTCTCCAAGGTTTTGATTGATAATGGCAGTAGCATTAACATCATGTATGCGGATACGATGCGCAAGTTGGGCATCTCGGAGAACATGCTCCAGGCTACGAGAACAACTTTCCATGGCATTATACCAGGCATTTCTTGTGAGCCCATAGGCAAAGTCCGGGTCGACGTGTTATTCGGCACAAGGGATAACTGCCGAACTAAAAATCTGGAGTTTGAGGTGGTGAATTTGGAAAGTGCATATCATGCGTTACTCGGAAGACCAGCATTGAACAAATTCATGGCAAGCTGTCACATCAGTTATCTGAAGATGAAGTTGCCCGGGCCAAATGGAGTGATTACCATTGCTGGAGATTTCCGACGTTCCATGGAGTGTGCTTCAGCCGGGTCTAACCTAGCCGAGTCACTCGTGATTGCGCAAGAGAAAAGAAAAATCCAAGAGGTGGCGGCATTAGCTTAGTCCGTGCAGCAATATATGCCGGCATTAAGTAACCTGCATGGCAGCGTTTCATTTCAAGCCGCAAAAGACACCAAGAAGATTCCAGTTGATAACATGTTTCCGGAGCGTACCGTAACAATTGGTGCCGGATTAACTGACAAATAGGAAAGCGAGCTCGTCAACTTCCTTCGTGAGAATCGGGATATTTTTGCTTGGTCTACACAGGACTTGCAAGGTGTTCCGAGGGAGTTGGCCGAGCACTCTTTGAACGTAAGACCCGGAGCAAGGCCGGTGAAGCAACCTCTCCGCCGCTTTGCCGAGGATAGGAGAAAAGTCATTGGAGACGAGATAGCTCGGTTACTAGCAGCAAGATTTATCATGGAGGTACTATATCCGGATTGGCTCTCTAATCCGATGCTAGTAGAAAAGAAGAAGGACGATCCGAACGTGGCAGTGGTTTGGCGCATGTGTATCGATTACACGAACCTGAACAAGGCGTGTCCAAAAGATCCATTTCCACGGCCGAGGATAGATCAGGTCATAGACTCAACCGCGGGATGCGAACTGTTGTCATTCATTGATGCATATTCTGGCTTCCACCAGATACCTCTGAACCCGGATGATCAAATAAAAACGGCGTTTATTACCTCGTACGGGGCTTATTGCTATCGCACTATGCCGTTCGGTTTACGTAATGCAGGTGCAACGTACCAAAGATGTATGCAAAAATGTTTGCACGACCAAATAGGTCAAAACGTACAAGTATACATGGATGATGTGGTTATCAAGACAAAGGAAAGCACAACGCTCCTTGACGACATAAGGCAAACATTCGCGAACTTGAGAAGGTTTCGGATGAAGCTTAACCCGGAAAAATGTACCTTCGGTGTCCCGGCTGGAAAATTACTCGGATTTCTCGTCTGCAGCCGAGGTATTGAAGTTAATCCAACTAAGATCCGAGCCATCGAACGAATGGAGCTGCCGAAGTGTCTCAATAATGTCCAGAAGTTCACTGGATGCCTGGCATCATTGAGTCGGTTTGTATGTCGGTTGGGAGAAAAGGCACTGCCTCTCTACCAACTCATGAAAAAGTCGGATAAATTCGTTTGGACGCCACAGGCCGATGAAGCCTTTGCCCACTTGAAAAAGATGTTGGCCATTGCGCCAGTGTTAGCCTCTCCACTATCAAAGGAGCCAATGTTGCTCTACGTAGCCGCAACCAACCGAGTTGTAAGTGCAGTAATTTTAGTGGAACGCGATGAAGAGGGTAAGTTGGTGCATAGGCCAGTGTATTACCTGAGCGAGGTATTGTCTGCCTCAAAACAGAACTACCCGCACTTTCAAAAGGTGGCAGACGGTGTCTATATGGCGGCGAAGAAGTTAAAACATTACTTTGAGGAGCACCCCATCAAAGTAATATGTGAAGCTCCCATATCCGAGATAATGGGTAACAAGGATGCGAGTGGCAGAATCGCAAAATGGGAAATTGAGTTAGCCCCTTATGCGCCCCAATACGACAGAAGAGAAGTGATCAAATCTCAGGCTGTGGCGGACTTTTTTGTGGATTGGGCCAAGGTACAATATGAACCACCGCCACTAGATCCGAATTACTGGAGGATGCACTTTGACGGGTCAAAAACCAAAACCGGATTAGGCGCCGGGGTTGTGCTTACCTCGCCAAAGAAGGATTAGCTAAAGTACGTATTGCAGATCCATTTCGCGGCATCGAACAATGTCGCTGAGTATGAGGCTCTTGTGCATGGGCTCAAAGTGGCAAAGGAGATTGGCATACGTCGGATAATATGCTTTGGCGACTCGGACCTGGTGGTGCAGCAGGTATCCGGAATATGGGACGCCCTGGATCCAAACATGGCACTATACAAATTTCACGTGCAGAAGATATCTGGTTACTTCGAGGGGTGTGAATTTCACCATGTACCCCGAGTGGAAAACGAGGCTGCCGACATGTTGTCAAAGCTCAGATCGACTAGACAGGCAATTCCACCGGGCGTTGCATTGGAACACCTCAGAAAACCATCTATCAGGCCGTCCCCAGGAACCGACTCGATCTATGTCCCGAAAAATACGGAATCCGGAGCTGAGCCCATGGACATTGACACGGAAGGTAGTACGCGAAACACGGGGACTGCATCAGCAAACCCGGGAACTGCCTCGGCAAACCCGGGGACTACCTCGCTAGACCCGGGCACTGCTCAGCATGATCCGGCTGAAGTTATGCCGGTGGATCAGATGGAAATTGATGAGGAGATGTTCCCTCCACGAGCGATACCAGCTTGGGCACTGCCTATATTCCAATTCCTGGAAGACGGAACGTTACCCGCTGAGGAGGTGGTAGCCAGGCAAAGTTAGAGGAGAGCAAAAGCATACACAATCATCAATTCCGAGTTGTACAAACAGAGTGTAACCAATGTCCTCCAACGATGCATTGACCCGGAGGAAGGGCTTGACATCCTCCGAGATATACACCAAGGAGAATGCGGGCATCATGCCTCATCCCGAGCCTTGGTGGCAAAGGCGTTCCGGCATGGATTCTACTGGCCAAGTGCCTTGGAACAAGCAGAAGATCTGGTGAGAAAATGCAATGGTTGTCAGAGGTACGCCACCAAGACACGTATGCCTATGTCAGAACTCAAGACCATACCAATTACGTGGCCATTTGCTGTATGGTGCTTGGATATGGTTGGCCCATTCAAACCGGCGAGAGGAAACATGACACACATTTTGGTCATGGTGGACAAGTTTACAAAATGGATTGAAGTGAAACCTATAAGAAAATGTGATGGAGCTATGGTCATGACATTTCTCAAAGACATCATCTTGAGATACGGTTATCCACACAGTATTATAACTGATAATGGAACAAATTTTGCGGAAGGAGCATTTGCGCGCTTCTGCCGAGATAAGAAGATCCGACTCGATGTCGCCTCGGTAGCCCACCCCGCATCAAACGGACAAGTGGAAAGATCCAACGGATTAGTATTATCTGGGATAAAACCCCGGCTCATTGAGCCGCTGCAAAGATCAGCGGGGTGCTGGATAGAAGAACTACCAGCGGTACTGTGGAGCTTAAGAACAACTCCGAATCGATCAACAGGCTATACGCCATTCTTTCTGGTATATGGGGCAGAAGCTGTATTACCAGCCGGCATAGAGCATGATTCGCCTAGGGTCACCCAATACACAGAAGCCGAAGTGCAAGAAGCCCGGCAAAATGATGTTGATCTGCTGGAAGAAGCGAGAGAACTGGCACTGTCCAGATCCGCCCTATATCAGCAAAACCTCTGACGCTATCATAGCCGGAAAGTGTGCCCCCGAGTCTTCCGGGAAGGCGATCTAGTGCTCCGGCTGGTACAACGTACTACTGGCATGCATAAACTATCCCCCCCATGGGAAGGGTCGTTCATTGTGAGCAAAGCATTGCATAATGATTCTTACTATCTTATAGATGCAAAGCCACAGGAAAAGAACAAGGCGGACAGGTCTGGAGAGGAATCCAAGCGACCGTGGAATGTAGCACTACTTCGTCCCTTCTACACTTAGCTAAAAAGTAATATGTATCCGAGTCATCTCATATGTCGGTATGTATGTCGGCAATGAGCTTATCAATGAAATAGCAGCGCCTCGAGCAGTAACTCGGGGACTGCCCTAATAATATTTGTCGTAATTTCTTATGCGGTAGCTAGAATACGTCGTTCTACTTAACTCGGATTAGTAATGTGTGAGCACCAAAAACCCAACCCTTCGACTTGCTGTTGTCCAACAAGAATTGGCTTCATGGCCAGCAAGGGAACAAGTTTGGAATTGTGTGGCACATGAAAAACGACTAAGGAAACGAATTTATTCGAGCTAACGTTTCTTTTTTTCGGACTAACCCTGTATTTATTTTCAAGTTATTATGCTGAATTATTTTGAGCCAAGCCTCAAAGTTTCTAAGTATTGTTAAGACAATTTTTGAAGCTCGGATTCGTAAGTCGTAAAACTGAATCAAGGTAGACACGGACCGAGCCAAAGAATTGGACGAACAAGAAAATGAAACTCGGGGACTACGCCCAAGTTAATCCGGCATAAAAACATAGTAGCAAAATATCACATATCCATCATACAATTGCACCCGGCATACCGGGGATCTGATAAATTTTCAAGTTTATTTAGAACTAAGGAGCAGCAGGAGGAGCAGGTTCGGCGTCGTCGTCGATGTCTTCAATATCTGAAGCGTCATCTTCCCCGTCCTCATCCGAACCATCTTCAACATTCTCATTCCGCTCGTCCTCAGCGATTTCCAGGAAGCTCGGTCCTTCAACCCAGTCATGAATAGGAGAATATTCGACGAGGCTGTAGGCGCAGGCCTGGTGCCGAGCTACCCACTCTGGATCATCGGTCCATCTGGATCCGGTGCGCCGGCGTGTGAGGAGGCTGAGGTCGATCTTCTCGTACCATGTGAGAATATGATGAAGGATGGTGTCAGCTGCAGCACGACCGGCAGATTCTCTCCAGAGGTCAAGCTGGGTCTCAACTTCCATTAATTTCTCGACGAGAGTTGCGATGGTCTCCGGGCTACTCTCTCCGGGCCAAAACGTATTGAAGATGCGAACTGCAACGTCCAGAATATCTTTGCCATAATTCTTGATGGTCTCCACGCGAGAGGACAAGCTGGCCAATAGGTCCTCCATGTCCAAGGGAATGTTCTCACCATCAAGAGGAATGGGAGTACCCCTCTCTCGGCGAAATTTGGCAACAGCAGCGCTTGCAATGGCAGTACCCTCTAGAAAGTGGTCTGGAAACAAGGCAAAGGAAGAAGGTGAAGGAAAGACATATGAGGTAACCCGGAGAAGTAGGTCGAATAAGGGAAAGGAACTTACGAGAAATATGGCTATGGATCCGGGTCAACTCCTTGATGCAGGCATCGTGTCTTTTGTGAAGTTGCTCGAGCTCAGCGTTTGCCGACCCAAGCTGGAGGTCGGATTCTCTGAGTAGGTCCTGGCCCTTGGAGATCTGAAGAGTAAGGCGCTCACGCTCTTCTATGAAGTCCTGGCCAACCTTTTGGAGCTCGGTTCGGTGCTGGGCCTTCATCTTCTCCATCTCGGCCTTGAGCTTGGCAATCTCGTTGTCCTTAGTCCGGAGGAGAGCAAGCTCATCATTCTTCTTCTTCAGCTCGGCCTGATGTTGCCCTGCTTGTTCGAGAAAATGCAGCATCATATCAAGCACGGGCACACTATCATCAAGCAATGCTGAAATAGTATGTTGACCCGGCAAAGCCGAGGAGTGAATGTTTGCCGAGCCAAGGAGAAGAAGAAATGGAAAACACAACAAGGTCGGACAAAAGAGGACATATCCCGGATTTCCTCCAAGTTCTTCCGCATAATTTTGTTCTCAGCCTACACCCCAGCTGCAAAAACCAAATGAGGAAATTAGTCCGGCGGAAACAAGTAAAGAAAAACAGAGAGGTGCCGAGGGAGAAAATTACCTATCTTTTCATGTTCTGCACCAAGTGCAACATGTTTTGCACGCAGGATCTTGTGGGTATCAAGCAGGAGTTGAAATTCGGCGCTCCGGCGATTGGTGGTTACCTGAAAGAAGTACAGAAGTGTAAAATTAGCTTGGTGCATATTCGAAGTGTGCAAGATCCGGGCCAAGTGGAACTTAACCCGGCTCTAGGTGTGTGCATATTCGAAGTGTGCAAGATCCGGGACAAGTGGAACTTAACCCGGCTCTAGGTGTGTGCATATTCGAAGTGTGCAAGATCCGAGCCAAGTGGAACTTAACCCGGCTCTAGGTGTGTGCATATTCGAAGTGTGCAAGATCCGGGCCAAGTGGAACTTAACCCGGCTCTAGGTGTGTGCATATTTGAAGTTTACATGCAGCTATGTTAGTTTTCTAATGAGCATCTGGCCGAGTAACAAGCTACTCCACCGGAGGCTCGGGGACTAATGGTTATTATCTACAGCATGTAAAGGAGAAACGACATACCTCCATCATTCGCCCCGCGATGTTAATTGCCTTGGCGGCAGTATTCATCTCGGCAGAAAATTCTGCGGGGCCGAACTTTTCCGGGAGATCGTCGTTGTAGACGAACTCCGCCTTGTTCCAGATCATGACGAACTCGATAAGGCTCGGAGGTTACCGTTCGCCAGTGGGCATGTGGGGTGCCACCAAGCCCTTCGCATGATCTTCCTTCCTCTCAATTAGGGCAAGAGCTGGGATGGTGTGCAGAACCATCTACTGCGCATCGGTTGGCTCGGTAGGAAGATCCTTCGCCGCTGGTGATTTCTTTGGAAGCATTGACAATAGAGTTAGCTGCCCGGCCTCGATGGATGCAGATTTGGTAGTATCCGAGGCCTTCTTGCCTTTAACTTTCTCGGAAGAAGTAACTGCGGTGGACTTCCCTTTATAAGCTGCTGGAATAGTTCCTCGCCGAGGCTGAGATGACTCGGACGAGGCAGAAGAACTTGGCACTGGAGCTGCTGTGGGTTTCCTTGGTGCCGGGGCAGGTGCTGGCTCGGTAGCTGGTACTGGAGCTGCTGCTGGTGCTGGTGTTGCGGTAGACTCGGTGGTTGCTGGTTGCGTCAATGCCGAAGTGGTGGACGCCGTCGCCTCATCCGAACCGACCCCTCCCGCTCCGAGGTCGCGTTCCTCTCGATGAGGTACTGCGGAACCCGGAGCAGTCGCAGAGCCCTCCGGAATAGGGCTCAGCGGGCGTGACTCATCATCACGAGGAGAAGAAGGACCGGACCGAAGGGGAGAAGAGATGCTCGATCCGCTCTGAGGGACCTCCACAGGAGGCCTGCAAAAGAGAAGGATGCCAGGAGTGAAATTACCCCGATGTAAGGAAAAGTGAGTTGCGCAGTGAAAAATGACTTACGCATCCGAGGTCTCGGCCTCCATGGGTTTCCGGGCCCTCCGTGCCGGGGCTTTGCCTGCCCGCTTGGAGGCAGTCTTGTCTCCGGCCTTCTTTTGCCTTTTTGTGGGCTGAGAAGGTTCGGAGGAAGAACTGGATGTGGATCCGCGCTTCTTCTTCGACGCCACCGGAACCGGCTCGCCCGTGGCAAGTGGAGGATCCTCGTGGATATGCCCACCGGGGTTAGCTGATGCCGGAAAGGCAAAAGAAAGAGGGACAGCCTCAACGGGTCCAATCACGTCGATATCCGAGTCATCCTCATCATCGGGCCAATCTCTAAGAGAAGAGAATTTACCGCTGGGTCGTTTGGTGGCGTCGGTCATAGGGAGGAACATCTCCTGGGCCGGCTCCTCATCCGGGATTTCTCGGTCCGGCGCCCACTTAAGGGTCGGATCCGTACCATCCTCGAGAGTTTGCTGAAGGAACAGCTGAGAAAAAGCATGAAGAACAGAGTCAGAAATATAACAAAAACCTACACATACTTCATGCGAATTAAGTTTGCCCCGCGAAGCTTACCGCGGGAGGGAGCCTGTCACGACAGTAGTGCTCGATTCCCCACGTCCATTCGGCGGAGAAATCCTTGTGGGTGGTGAAGAGAGCCTTGACCCGGCGAAAGATCTCTGTGTTGCTCAATTCGAAGGAGGAGGTTCGGTTGGGGTCGCGGCCGAAAATCATATGGCACAACTTGTGGGTGCGCTTCTGGAGGGGAGAGATTCGGTTGCGCATGAACGTGATCATAGCATCCTCGTTGCGCAATTCGAGCTTCTTCAGCTCCGCGAACCTCTTGTTAACTTGGTTGGCCAGAGCGGTAGGCTTCTTGGGGACCTCCTTCCAGAAATCCGTGTCAGGTAGACCCGGAGCGTAGGGCAGCAACCGAATCAAGTCTTTGGTACCCTCGTTCCGGACGTAGAAGAAGGTTCGGGCCCATCCTTTGCAGGAGTCAAGCCCGGTAACCCGGGGAAAGACTGAAAATCTCCGGGGCGAGATGGAGGCAGCTCCGAACTGGGTGAGCTGCTTATCCTCCGACTCTACGTGGATGTTGGGGACGACGTTGCGACGAAGACCGAAGAACCGGATCCACAGCTCCTTCGTGGGCCATAGTCCGGTGTAGCCTTCGATCGTATAGGCAAAGACAGAAAGGGAGGTGATTGCGTTCGCTGGGAGATGGTGCGGCTCTAGGTGATACGTCCTAACCCAATCCCTGAAGAAATCGCTCACCGGAAGGCCAAATCCCCGTTGGAAGTGGGACAGGAATACAACGAACTCACCCGGATTGGGTGAGGGGGCCAGTTCGGCGGAGGGGAGATGAGCGGCGACGCCGGCGGGAATACGTCTGGTTCGGTAGAGCCAGTCAATGTCGTCTTGACAGACCCACGAACTGGCCCACGCGCTGCGGTCCGCCGCGCCGGCGTCCTCCTCCATCTCCTGCTCGGCGACGACGAGCACCTCCTCCGTCATCTCGTATCCACTATCCTCGCTGGAGCTAGCGGCGGCGAGGATCTGAGGCCTAGGTTCGCGTGGACCCGTGGCGAAGAAGCTGCGCAGCGGTGGCTGCGGTGCGGAGGCACGGGGAGGTGCGGCGGCGGCGCTGCTGCTAGAAAGCATCGGCGGCGGCGTGGTCGCAGGGAAGACGAAGGAGAAAACGCAACGGGCAAAGGGGCGCAGAGGTGGAAAAACGCTAAGGGACGCGCCCCTCCCCTATTTAACCACCCCCAGTGATCGATGAGTGGGATCGCGCTGCGCCGACAAGCCACACGGTGTGGCCGTGTATCACCGGCATCAGCCAATCAGAGAAAAGCCACACAGGGGGCCACAGAGTAGAAGTGATCCCATGACGCGACGTGCTGTTGCGGTAAACGAGGAGGCAGGCATGACGTGACCCACGCAAAGTGAAACTGACAATTACTGCGGCGTTTACTGGGAAGGCCCTTAAAATAAGACAAGGTAATGATTAGCCTCCACGTGGGTTGGTGTATGAGAGAAGGAAACGGGGCCCGGATCAAACCATGATAACCATGGGATCCAAGCCAAAGTGGTGACCCGGCCAGCAAGTGAAAACTTGGAACGTGCGAAGGGAACGTAAATTCATATAATCCGAGATAAGGAGCTAACCCGGAATTAAACGTCCGAGGCTCGGACATAAATGAACCTGATGTGGCCTTAGCGGCCAAGGCAGCTAAGACCGCACCAGCTTCGGGGACTAATGTTGGGGGGATACCCCCGGGTAGGGTCACTCCGGGGTATAACGGCCGAGTTAGCCGAGGTCCGGCAAGGTCAAAGCGGATGCTGACCGGGTCACCTCAAGGCAGTCTGAATCACGGAGTAACCCGGACCAGGGGGCGGTCGCCTAACATTGTCTCATCCGACTTAAGGAGTAAGTCAGGAGTGCTTGTCTAACTTATATGTAGGAACAGGTGTGGCCGGATCTACTATGATCCGCATCCTCGCTTAGCTTCTGGGAGAAGGAAGGAATCTCTCTGGTCAAAAAAGAAGGTCCGATACGCACTGCATGAGCGAATAAAGCAAGGGCAGGACCACCGGGTCATGGCCGACAAGGGTGACGACGCTCACGTCGGCTGACGCGGGCGCCGTAGAGGCCACGTCGCTAAAGCATGTGTGACGCGGAGGAAAAGCAACCCGGTCGGGTTACCACTTTGGGAGGGGGCATATTCTTAGGAATATGCCTCCACGTATGCCCTAGGCCAGGGCCGAACCTCCTCTATATAAGGGGGTTTAGGGTTCTGGTAGAGGGGGTTGGTTGAGCACTAGTTGGTTTGGTAGTTCCATAGCACTAGTTGATCTAGGGTTCTTGGGCAAGTTAGTAGGCAAGAGTAAGAGAGCACATTCTTCCTCCTCTCGCCAATACAGCTCGAGGAGCACTTGTAATCTTGGAGATATAGCAATACAAACTTCTGTGTGGATAATCACTCTACTATCCCTCCCTGGATTCCCCTAGCGCATATTAGTCCCTACCTTTAGTCTATCCATGGCATCTGCCGTGACACCACCACGACAGTGGTATGAGCATCTTAAAGAGTTATTGTTAGACTGGGGTTGGGAAGATTGACCCCACTCTTTTTACTAAGAAGGTTAATGGGGAGCTTTTCATATGCCAACTTTATGTTGATTACATTATTTTTGGCTCAACTAACCAAGCTTGTAACGATGAATTTTCAAAGCTTATGACTGACAGGTTTGAGATGTCTATGATGGGCGAGTTGAGGTTCTTTCTTGGTTTGGAAATCAAGCAACTATGAGAAGGGACTTTTATCAATCAAGCAAAATATATACAAGACATGCTCAAGATATTCAAGATGACCGATCTTAATGGTGTTGCCACCCCGATGCAAATGAAGTGTCACCTTGAATTTAAATCCCAATGGTAAAGATAAGTACCAAAAGGTATACCGGTCCATAATCGGGTCTCTTATTTACCTCTGCGCATCTAGACCCGATATTGTGTTGAGTGTAGGTGTGTGTTCAAGATATCAAGCAGCTCCTACAAAAAGCCACTTGGTGGCGGTCAAGAGAATCTTCTGATATTTGGTTCATTTCGTTAACTTTGGTCTATGGTATCCCAAGGGCTCTAATTTTTCTTTATGTGGATATACGGACTCCGAAGGGATGGTGATAAGGATGATAGGAAGTCAACTTCTGGAGCTTGTCAATTTTTTGAAAGATCTTTGGTTTATTGGTCTTCCAAGAAGCAAAATTGTATATCTCTATCCACCGCTAAAGTGGAATATGTGGCTGATGCTAGTGCATGCACTCAGTTGTTATGGATGAGGCAAACTTTAAAAGAATACGGTGTAAATTGTGACAAAGTGCCTTTTTTATGTGACAATAAAAGTGCCATCATAATTGCTTATATTATGGTGTAGCACACAAGAACGAAACATATTGAGATTTGCAATCATTTTATTCGCGACCATGTTGCTCGTGGACATATTGACCTATCTTTTGTGAGCACGAACAATCAGCTAGCGGATATTTTCATGAAGCCACTTGATGAAGCAAGATTTTATTATTTGAGGAATGAGCTAAATATCGTGGATTAAAGGAGCTTGACTTGATTTCACTCGCATACGCTCCTATGTCTCTTCCTCTATTTGGTTTAGATGTGGGCATGGATATATGGGGAGTGTTGTCCTAATTATTGGGCTGACCCTCCCCCCATAATGATGAAATCAAGATAAATCATCTATTATATATTATAAAAGTACATGACGGGCTACCAGAAAAAAGAGAAATAGACTAGAAAATCCCATAAAAATCAGAAACATCCGGCCATCAATTTAACTCAATAGTTGATATGAGCCGATGGATTATAGAAATAACCTTTTGACATGTATGTAAAGAAAAATTATCCACCAATGCCCTCCATAAGTTTTCAGGTACCCCTTAAATATTGCATCTAACCAATGGACTTCTTTTTCACGTAACCCTTTAATATTGTATCTACCTAACTGACATCCATCTTCGTCAATCTTGCCAAGCACCCTTGATCTCGCACGCAAGGTGTTCACACTCAGGTCTCACCTTTTCCACCAATTTTACTGGCCGTGCGCCCGCATGGCGTCCACTCTCCTTTTCCGCCAATTTTTCTGGCCGTGAGGGTATGGTATCCAATCCCATCGGAAAGCAGGTAAACAGTCCTCTACGGGAAATCTACATCCAGTGATTGAAGAGTAGGTAGCGTCCTGGCTGATAGTAGTAGATTAGAACGGCAAGTTTGTTTAGAGAGATTTTTGGGTAGCTAGGTGTATATAAGATTGTACCAAGAACTTAACAATTACATAGTAGTCAATTTTGGTTGTCTTATGAACGCACCGGATTGCCAACGCAGATGCAGTCTGGACGATAGATCAGGATTTGCTTCATAGTGAGAACCTAGATATTTTCTCACTATGGAGACTGCACATAGCTAGGTACATACAACTTACAATCTGTAGAAATTTCTTTGACAACTCCTTATACATGTGTACAACTTACAATCTACCAACGTCATCGACCAGAATTTAGAAGAAGCGATGTACAACTATCATGGATGAAATTTTAGAATCAAAGTTTGTTGATGCCCTCTCCCAAAGATAATTACTTGATCAGCCTACGTTGTATATCTTCAATAAAAAGTCAATTCAGCAGAGCAGGGTTTTTCATCAATTTGTGTCTTGATTGGTCATCAGATGTGCGGATACTTCTAGCCTACGTTGTCAACATTGTAAAACAAAGGGAGGAGTCGAAATTGATATCGGTGCACTACGTCAGGCAACACGTGGAATAGGCAGAGTTGTCCGCCGTAACGGGATTGGTCGGCAAGCATTAATTCACAGCTGAGGTACATTCTTCTCCCTAACCACGACAATGATATGATCTCTTCTCCCGTGTTACATACCGTATTTTCTGAAAAGAAGATTTGTGTATCTTAATGATATGTCAATTAGCTGACCACCAATATTGGTGTGTATATCTTTGTTCATGCCAATAAATCAGTAGATTAGCTTAAGTGAAAATTACCCACCATTGTCATTACACTAGGAATATAACATATCAGGTATATGCCCCTTCTTTTATTTCCCCTTTATTTATTCACAACGTGACCGTCGCCTTGGGGATCAGGGCATCTTTGACACTGAGCAGCCAAAGCATGTACCTCTCAAACCCTAGGGTAAATTGCCAAAAGAAAGGAATAATTCTCCCAATCTGCACTCTTCTTCCCAAATCTCGCCAATTGCTTAGGCGCCGTCTTCAACCATGGATCAATACTTTATCCCTGCATATGGCTGGCCTTTCAGTTGCTGTTCTCAGCGCCGGATCATTCGTCGTAGCACGGACTGTAATAGCTGATGTATGACCGTGTGCAAGGGCATGCACCCTGTCATACTCTCCATGCTGAAACTCCAATCTATGTGTGGCGTCTTAGGTATCAGGTCAGATTTCGTGACCCTTAAAGATGAAAGATGATGGTTATGTATTATTCTAATCTAAAGGAGTTCCGGGAATTCTAAATAGGCCCAATGAAGTAAGCATGGAAGCATCCATTGCCAAGTATACATCAGGAGAACAAACCGATTGCCATGACCATGGAGCAGTTTAGCTCCGTGATCACCTGCAAAATATACACCTTCACTATAATCTCTATATGCTGCAGTAATGCATCGTATGAACTGCCCTCTGTGGACCTGCGCCTGGTGCGCTCAGGAGAAACAGCCGACCACCATGAACATGGAGTTGAATAGAAGATTAGGTGCATGATCAGCAACTGCATCTACTCCATTATCATTTATATATACTTATTTCGCAATGGCGTAGTGTACAAGTTCCGGTTAACTTGGTACCCTCGACTAAAACCAAATTGGTTGATATATTGGTGATGTGGTTACTGCTGATGTGCGCGATAATGTGGATCGATGCTGATTCATGCAGGTGGCGGCTGGTAGACCATGCGGCTTATCCTCGCATGACTCAGGGGAGATATCGACGCCTATGCCTCTGTCTAGAATCTAGATAATAGTTCCATGCAATTGATTCACAACTCCAACGGAAAAGATGTGCTCATCAAGGGTTTTGTAGTCAATTTGGCTTTCACTAATTAGGATACGCAGGCATGGATGCTGGCAATTAACATATGTGAACAACATAAATCGGTGAACCTTTTGCTCTTTGGAAATTCTCACGGCTGAATGGAGAGGTGCAGGAGCAACATCGAGGAAAAAAGTGTGGCCTGCCATTATCTGGATTACATGCGTAATGCAGTATGATTTGCATATCAGTACACAACGGATGGGGCGGACCAAATATACTTGTGTGTACCATCGCTATTCTCATTGGAAAATCAGACCAAGGGAGCTGTGTTATGTATCCTGGTGAAAATTGTAGTTTCTCTACGATTTGTGAAATACCCGGTATGACCTTAGTTTCTCCCTAATAAATTTTAAATGTTAAATGATTGTACTAGCGGCTTAGTATTTGTGTGCCAATGAAATAAGCTTTCATGTGAATTGGATGTGGTCAAGGAAAATCATTGAATTATTCGCCATATATACAACATAGTCCTACATCTATTCACGCATTAAATAAAACTAATTACACATTATTGTGTTCCAGTCCCACTAAAAAGTTTCTCTAACTTCGACCATCAACATATGTATGTACTATTGAAACATTTGAAAAGAAATTATATCACTAAATTATCTTTAATTTATGTAGAAAATTGTACCCTTAATCAGATGGATAAATTTGCAAGTGCTTCCTCGATTAAGGACAAACTATTGTGTAACTATAGTTAATCAGATGGAGAAATTTGCAAGTGCTTCACGTGGTACGTTTTCTGTATCTATATTCCTCCAGATTCACATGACCTCTTATGGGATGCATGCATCGTTTCATTTTTCTTTATTTTAGAAATTTAGGATTAACTATTGTATAACTACACTGAATCGGATAGAGAAACTTACAAGTGCTTCATGAGGTAATTGTTCTATACCGTACAACTTTTGTCAGAACACAAGAATGTAACTGCTGCTTGACTTTCGGTATTCTATGTATTACATGGTAGTAATAATTTCTCCTTACCTAAGGTCCATTGACTTTCTATTTTCCTGTAACTCCATTCAAGATAGAGAATGATCATGTCATGTTACTAAGGTTTAATTTTTCCTTGCAGTGTTTCCGACACTGGCCATCATGAGGTTTTAGTGTTCTCTTCTAAATAACCAATCACAGATATTTATATGAAATTAGCAGGTTCTCCAACCAAGAATAAATAGTGCAACGACACATATGGCCTAAATCATTCTTCCAGTGGTGAGATTCTTTATGTTGAACCATGCAAGAGCAGTGGCGAGATTCTTTTAGGTTGATTGCTCGATTTGATGCCTCAAGCAAGCACATAACCGAAAAGAAAGGTTAAGTATCCCATGCTATATATATCCTTCTCTGTGTACATATGGTAAGAGGTGAATAGATCATGGCTACTATACCACAGATGTGTTAACTTCATATTTATAGATTTAACTAAATGTTTCGATCAATTTCATTTAGGTGTTCCCAATATATAGTTCACAACCACTAAATGTTGGATGTATTTGACCTAGAGTTTATTGGATATCGTCATTTGGGTATGATTTACTAATATGGAATATCCATATCTAGAATTCTTAAGGGAGGGATAAACGTTGATATCCACAATAATGGACGGAATCTTAGATGAAGTGGTAAGACTTCTAGATTTAACAATCTGATAGTTTCATGTACATCTGCTTTGGCACCTTCTTGGCAGTTGCTCAAGGAAAATCAGTGAGTTATTGGCCATGTATACAAGATAGTCCCACATCTGTTCACATGTTAAATAAAACTAATTACACATTATTGTTCTCCGGTCCTGCAGCAAAGTTTCTCTAACTTCGACCATCAACCTATGTATATACTATTGTAACATTTGAAAAGAAATTAATATCACTAAATTATCTTTAATTTTTGCAAAATATTCATATTCAAATAGTGATCAATACATTGTAGACATAAGATCATACATAAAATAAAATGACATGTATTTGAAAAAAAGAGTTAGTAAAGTAGTAAAAAACATAAATAAAATTGAAGTTCACATTGTTTCATTGTCTTACATGTTAATGGGGATAAATCTTTCTTATTTAGTTCCCTAACAAAAATCATTTTCTATTACATTTGACAGACCACTAGGCTAATAGAACATACAAAGGCACATGTGGTTACTAATATGGTACTTTCTAAAATTGACATAATAATGAATAGCAAAAAAATTGTATATTAAAAAATTTATCTGGCATCGTGGTCATTTATTTGTTTTGCATAATATTTTGATGACTGTGGAAAAGTATTATTTTAGATCACATATTATGAATTTCAAAATAAAGTATAAAACAAGAAATTTAGTTCTACATTATTGTGTACAAGACGGCGCCCTCGCATTTGCGAGGGCCACTATGCTAGTTTCTCTTAATATCATTCTGTGATATGTGGGTTTATTGATGAGTATTGGCTATGAACCCGAGATATATCTTCGTGGTATCATCCCATCTACTCCTACATGGTTGCTTCGGCCATCGCTCTCTTCTTTATGAAGGGTTGGATCTTTGAGGGTTATTTTGGTTTTTATTTGACCATCTTTTGTTCTTATAGAAAACACACCAACAATTGGCTTTTCATCATCTTGGTTTTTGTAATTCTTGGTGTGTAGTACCATCTCAGTTTGGTTCTCTAAACCTAAGCCTTTATCCCTCCTCGAGCCATCTATCTTGCACACAAGTACTTTGTTCAATCTTGCGAGGGTGTTGTTTGGGGTGTGCTGGCCTGAACCTGTGTAAAATAGAAAATTCAGAGATGGCCGGATTATCCGCCCCTAGTGGGGGGCTGGATTATCCATCCCGAGTGGAACTGCCTTCTTAGGGATGGGCATCGGGTGGAAGGGCTCAAATAGAGCAGCCACTTCCACCCCGACTCCCTCCTCTCTCTCAGCCGCCACCGGCCTCCCTGACCCTCCACGTTTCTCTTCCAGCCACCAGATTCTCCGAACCTCCCCTAGATTTTCTTCACAGCTCCTATGGGTACCTTGTTGATGAGGGGTAACCTCGGCAATGTCCATGGTAAAGGACTTGGGGTTTAGCGGAAAAGAGAACGTTGGGGACTTCGTCAGATATTAGGAAAACAATCGAGTCAAAGTCGCCTGAATATTGGGAATCGCACTATTAGAAGTTGCCTTGGAGATTTTGGTACCCTCGCTTGGGCTTCTCCCATCCTATATATAATAGGCCGGGTCTCAAAGCTGTATGCGGATAGGTTTTACATGCGCATGATTACAATACCAACACATTGTCGGATCAGAGACTCTTTCCTAATACAATCAAAGTCTTTATCAGTTGCTTCCTTGGGCTATCATCTGAAATCTTCATGTGTCAGAAGCCTTTTACCTAGTATAGGATAGCGAATCATAAACATCTGAGTAATCATACCTATGTCAGTATCCCCCGAGACTCTACTTGAACCGCAGTTACAGGTTAAGTCTCAAAGTTTCTTTTTCCTTCTTTTTCCTTTATGTTTATTTCTTTATTTTTATTTTTTCATAGGGATTTGTTACAACGAGTCTGATGCTTCCGATGGATCGTGAATCAGTTCATTGCTCCTGTGCAAAAACAAGGTTGTCCTACATAAACTAAAGTCCCTAGGCCTAAACTCGGAATTTCCTACTGGTGTAATTCAGTTAGGGCCGATGAGGTCTTATCGAATATTGAATCCCAGTTTTATTTTATTGGTACCCAACGTGTCCGTCAGGATTTTTCATCGTATTGTTGATACGGATATTTTACTGGCAGAGCGCATTCTTGTGCGATTATCAGGTCACACAGGACGAATCCTGGGGTCTTATCTTCATGTTTTTGAACATGGCATTCGGATTTTTATCACGTCGAGTGCGATCCGAGATTTTTTGTTTTTTGTAACTGCTCCCGATAGGAGTATCTGTTAAAGAATTTTATCATTTCTCTTTCCTTATCAGGTGCGTGCCAGCGCTCCTGATAGGAGTAGCCCCCGAGGCTATGTTCGGATGTATGTATCAGAACATAGGCTCAAAAACTTGGATTTATGGTGCCCGTGTTTCCGTAAATTTTGTCGGGTGCACGGCCAGTGCTCTCGATAGGATTAGTCCCCGAGACTATTGTCGCAATATTGTATATTCGATTGTAGTCTCAAATTTTCTCCTGGATGAATTTACTTTGATTCCAATTTTAATTTCTTCGGGTCATATCTCTTATAATGAGCCACAATTTCTGCCATGTCTTTCCTGTGACGTCAGTAATGGCGTATTTTATGTTGTTGATTTCTAGAAGACACATCCTGACAGGATGTTTTGAACGTGGGGCCATGTGGCAGATTTTTTACTGCATGTCCCCTCTTCACGCGAAGATCGAGGCGTCACGCGTTGTCCTCCCGTTTTTACCTTGGCAATAACTTCTTTAGATTTTTCCTTTACGGAATCTTTTTAACACGTGTCACCACCGTGTGATCTTCTATCGGTTTATTTGATTTTGCATCGAACGGTCTGAACTTCATACCTTTGCTCTTTATAAGGGGAAGGAGATTTGTTTTACTGTTTTACCTCACCTTCCTTTGCTCCATCTTCTTCCTTGCGCTCTTGCCCCCTTGCGAACTCCTGCTCTGTGCTCTTGTTTCTCTTTCGCTGCCATGGGCAAAAGTATGCCGAGGACTTCCACTGCGGCCGTGAAGGCCACCAGGAAGAGGGCCGTCAGATGGGCTCCTTCCAAGTGTTCAGTGTGGGATCTCCGTGAGGCTTGGAACTCCGGCCATCTGGTGGAGGGTACCTTCAAGCTCCCTGGAGGCGGAGCTGCTCCCATCCCTGAGCCTGGCTGGAGGGTAATGTTTCTTTCCTTTCTTCTCCACGACCTTTCTCTTCCTGTCCATGAATTTCTTTGTGGTCTTGTTTTTGTCTATGGCGTGTAGCTGTATCAGCTCACGCCGAACTCTATCCTCCATGTTGTTTGTTTTGTCACTCTCTGTGAGTGCTTTCTTGGGATTCATCCCCATTGGGGCATGTGGAAGCATTTCTTTTATGTTCGCCATAACTCCACTAACACCATTGTCCATGACGTTGGTGGCGCCAATTTCTCTGTTTGCTCCAATGTAGATTATTTTGATTTTAAGATCACTGATTATGTTTAAGGCTGGAAGTCCAAGTGGTTTTATATCAAGGACCAACCACTTGAAGGCCAGTCTTTTGGTCTAACCCCCTTTGATCCTAACAAAACTTGCCGCAAACTTGACTCCTAGGATCAATGTCCTTCTGCCAAAGAAATGGTGGAAATCCATCCCTATATTGATCGCATTTCGAAACTGCGGCACGAAGTTGGTAAGGAATTGTCAGGTCTCCAGATTCTGGCATATTTCTTGCGGATCCGTGTCCAACCACTTCAGGCCTGGCTTTCTAGCATGTGGGCGTAAACCGGGAAGAAGGATCCGATGAGGATTTCATCGGAAGACCTTACCCTCAAGGTGTATGAAAAGAGGGTTCGAAACTTCAGCACCCTTACCAAGAAAAGACCGGTTCCTTCCAACTGTCTTGTGGAACCTTATGGCAAGAAAAAATGTCTCCCTGAGGTAAATTTCCTTTGCATCCATCTTTCCTCCCTTTTATTTTTGGATGAATTTTTACTCTACCAATGACTAGCGCTTTGTCCATGTCTTCTGTTTGTGTAGGGCTTTGATCACTTCAGCTCACTTCCTCCTCTCCCTGGAAGCTGTGAGCCCTCTGTCCATTCTTTCGCATCCGACAATCTCCCTGTGACTGGGACTGCAGCGGATGAGGAGATGGATTTTTTTGCTTCTGATTCTTCATCGAAAATGCAAGCCCTTCCATCGGCTCGCTCTGGGGATTTTCGTGTGGAGCGTGCTAGTGATAAGAGGGAGCACTCTTACGCTGCAGAAAAGGGCAAAAACCTTGGAGGCTAAATGCATTCGTGGGTGCAACCTACTTGTCCGCCGATGGCTCAGTGTTGATGTAGAGCTCGTTGGGGAACCCCAAGAGGAAGGTATGATGAGCACAGCAGCAAGTTTCCCTCAGTTATGAAACCAAGGTTTAATCGAACCAGTAGGAGCAAGGAAATATCCCAAAGGTGTTGCTAGCTGAGCCTTGGCAGAGCGCACTACCGGTGCTAGTAGCAACTTGGAGACCTGCACAACACAACCACAGAACTTTGTCCCCAACTTGCGATGAGGTTGTCAATCTCACCGGTTTTGCTGAAAACAAAGGATTAAACATATCGAATGGAAGGAAGTAATAGTTTGCAGAAAGTAAACACAAAGCAGTAAACAGTTTGTAGATTGATAGTAAAAGAAAGGACCGGGGTCCATAGTTCACTAGAGGTGGCTCTCCTTAAGATAGATAACATGCTGGGTGAACAAATTACAGCGGGGCAATTGACAAACATCAAGAAAGCATACAAGCATATACTAATCATCTTGACTCCTTTGGAACTTGATTGGGCATTACAACATTATACATAGACCGCCATCCAACCGCATCTATGACTAATAATCCACCTTCAGGTTATCATCCGAACCCCCTCTAGTATTAAGTTGCAAGCAATAGATTATTGCTTTACGAATTGCGTGTAATGTAAACAATACGATTGTTCTATGAACAAAGGATTGTTGTTTTCTCCCTAGTAGCAACAACACATCTAGTACCTTAGAGATTTCTGTCACTTCCCTAGATTACCAGAGGCATGAACCCACTACTGAGCATAAATACTAACTCTTGGAGTTGCTAGCATCTACTTGGCCAAGATAGCTACTAACAACGGAAAGCATGCAAGATCACAAATAACAAAGACATGATAGAATCAATAATCAATCTGAAATAGCATCTCACTATCCATCGGATCCCTGCAAATACAACATGCAGAATTACAAATAGATGATCTTGATCATGAACGGAGCTCACAAGATCTAGACATGAAAGCACAAAGGAGGAGAACCAGCCATCTAGCTACTACATGGACCCGTAGTCCAGAGATGAACTACTCACGCATCGCACCGGAGGCTTGCATGATGATGAAGAAGGCCTCCAGGGTGAATTCCCCTCTCCGGCAGGGTGCCGGGAAGAGCTTCAGATCTCTCCCGATCTAGGGATGGAGACGATGGCGGCTACAGACTCTTTCATGGATTTTTGATCGGGTACTTAGGGTTTTTGTCCTGAGGGCAATATATAGGCGGAAGGAGAGGCCGAGGGGGTGCTGGGTCGGCCAGACCACCCCCTGGCATGGGCCAGACCTAGCCGCGCGACCAGGTGGTGTGGCCGGCCCCCAGCCATTCTCCGTCTCGTATTATGGCATCTGATGTCTTCTGGAAAATAGGCACTTTGGCTTTTGTCCCGTCCAATTCCGAGAATATTCATTTTCTGAGTTTCCTGGAACGAAAAACAGTAGAAGACAGACAGTTGGCACTGTGGCTCTTGTTAATAGGTTAGTCCAAGAAATCATATGAAAAGTACTCCAAAGTGTGCACAAAACACAAGAAAGTAGATAAAACCAAGAATGGAACATCAAAAATTATAGATACATTTGCAATGTATCATTCGCTCCCGCCGTGCCTTCAAAAGCCTTCATGCCGAATTTTTTCCAACCAAGGAGGTGCTGAATAACTTGAATGATCTTGTCACTATCTTTGGTGCCGACCCTAGCCCCTTGTTAGTTATAGCCTGATGCAGTCGAAGAGTGGTGCCAAAACTTCAATGGCACTAGCGATGGCACACGGCAAGAAGGTCGAATGGGAGAAGGTTAGCTCCTCTGTCCTAGTCACCTCCAATGGCCAACAAGTTGACCTAAAGCCTTATGTTAAGAGGGCCAGAAAGTATTCTTGGTTGCTTTTGGGCCTAGGCTCAGGCTCGGAGAAGCTGGCTACCCCTTCTGTGATGGGCGCTCCTTCTTCGGCTGCTCCTGTTGCTCCTGTAACTAGTGCTCCTTCTTCTAGTGCTACTTTGTCTTTGCAGAAAACAGCTTCATGGGCTTTGTTTTGTAGTTTTATTGTGTCCCCCTTGCCGTCACTGTAATGAACCTTTAACTTATCGAGCTGCCTTTTGCTTCCTTTTTACAAGAAAGCAATTGTTGAATATATGCGTATGAGTTTTTTGTATGCTGAACGTTTCATATATTTCGTGTATTGCCAGATTTTGAATGAATCTTCGGCTCCTTCTATGTTCGCACAATTGTCGGATGCAATTCCATCTTCATCTGTAGTGGACGCAACCAATACCGCCATTGTGTGTACGGTGGATCCTCCGCTGTACGCTGAAAAAATTGAACAGGTGAAAAAACTTGAAGGAAAACTTCGGGTTGTTCAGTCAATGGTGGATGTTGCCTAATCTAAGACATGCCAGGCCCTCGATCGTGAAGCTTTTTACTTGGAAGAAATTTCCAGGGCAAGTGAGAAACTGTTGTGTAAGTCCTCTTCTTCTTTTCTCTGCTGCTCCTTCTGGTTTTTGCGAGAAGTCAATGTTTTCTCCCTGATTTGCAGGCTTTCTATTTTGCCAGAGGGAGGAAACCCAACGTCTGTGCAACCGAATGCAAGCTCTTGTGTCTGCCTCCCAAACTTCTGAGACAGATTTTGGGATCGATCATCGTCGTGCTTATGCTATGGCGTTGCTTCAGGACCGCCTATCAGAGTTGGAGAAATTTGTCGAGTGTTGTCGTAGATCACTGGCCCTTGTTTATAATGCCATGTTTCCTCGGGATCCTCAGCCTTAGGCTTTGGTGGATTTGCTTGCAAAGTTTCAACAAGGTGAACAGATTTATCATTTCGTGAAGCTTCAACTTGTGGCGGGTGCCAAGGTCATGCTTTCTTGGGTACATGCGCATCATTCGACGCTAGACTTGGATGTTTTATCTTCGGGGCTGCCTCCACTTTCCGATGATGGCCCTGTTTATATGGCGCCTCATTACGCCGCTGCTCGTAGACCCGCCATTAGGATTGTTCAAAGATGCTTAGAGGCAAACAAAGAATTTTTTGTTAATTTTGTTATCTGACTGCTTGCTTGTGTAGCCTTGTACTTCATAGAAGAAATATTGTATAGATCTTTCTTATGTTTGTCAAAAAGGGCGTATGTTTTATACGAGATTTTAATTGTAGGCTGTATTCTCTTGTTGAAGACCCGACGAACTAATGTTCGTTTACATAAATGCTTTCGTGTGCCATAGAAATTTGTATCTCGTGAAATACTTTCTTTACTCATTGATAACAATAAATGGAAATACATTTCGAGGGCGTGATCGCCTGGCCGTTGGGCTTGATTGAATATAAAGTGCGTCAAAGTGAAAACTTTCTGTAGGAACTTTGGCTTCTGTTCTTTGGGTTCTTCATCATCCTCCGTGTTGGTATGTATGGTGCTCTCGTCTTTCCAATGAGTGTGCCTTCCTATGCGGGACCTATAGTGGAGGCCGCATAGGTTGCTTTTGCGGGACCGTTGTGCGCTTGCTCTTCCGATGTTTGCGTTTTTTTGGTGTGCCCTTCGTGTAGTGATTCCTCGTCCGCTATTTTCAGCTGTCCAAGTTCTATCTCCATACCGAAAGATTCTGATATTTTGTTGAATTCCCGATCGTAGCTATCCGAGCGAATGAAGCTTCCTTTTACTGTAATGACCCTGTTGGGGCTGGCATTTTTAGCACCAGATATGCGTAGTGGGGGACTGGCATGAACCTAGCGAAAACTGGTCGTCCCAAGATCGTGTGGTACTGAGATGTCTAGTCCATGACTTCAAACTCTAGCTTTTCATGTCTGAAGTTATTCTTTGGTCCAAAGACTACGTCAAGGTGGACTTTGCCCAATGGAATTTTGGCTTTTCCTGGAACTATCCCATGGAAAGTTGTGTCTATAGATACTAGATTTGTCATGGACCAATTCGTAGCCCGTAGAGTTTTGGCGTAGATCAGGTTGATGCTGCTTCCTGCATCCAAGAAAACCTTGCTCATGTCGAATATGCTGATTTGTGCTTCTACTATTAGCGTTGACTGGCCTAGTCGGGGGATCTGTAGTGGATGATTAGCTCTACTGAAGGTAATTTCTTGTTCTGACCAATGGAGATAGTCAGGTGTAGGAGGTGGCTTTGTTACTGCCATGTTTACTTGCCTAGTGATCAACTTCTATGTTCTGTTGGAGGGTCGTCCTTTCTGGATCATTGACAGTGCTCCTTTTGACCTAGGGTATTCGTCATCCTGATGTGTTGTGTTTTGCGGCTGTCCTGATGGTGGGTGCCCCTATGGTGGTGGTGGCGCGCCAATAGCCAAAGCGCCATGTGCGGTAGCGTAGCCTCGGTTTGTGTGGCGCCCCGCCAAAACCACTACTAGAAAATCGTGTTGTTTTTGTGCATCGCATCATCATGACCGCATGCTCATGTCATCATGCCACATTGCATTTGAGCATCGTCATCATCATGCATGTGTGTGTACAAAACTATTTTCTAAAAGCCTAGTTTTGTTTTCTAAATACTCCCCGTCTTAATTTCAAATCAAAACTCCGGTCTTTTCCGGGTTCTTTTATTTGTCTAAAAACTATTTACAAAAGTCTATTTTAAACTAAAATAAAAGTTTATATTATTTTTGGGAGGCAGCCAGCCAGGCCCGAAAGCCCGGCCGGCCACCTCCAAACCCTAGTCTAAAATATCTTGTTCTATTCCTATATCTACCCCAAACCCTAGCTAAAACGCCCCACCTAATCCTACCAACTCCTGCCCTGCCGCCAGTCTCTCCCTACCCCCTCTCTCTCTTTTCCTCAGCCGCCGCCACCTGGGCTGTCCTCCACCTCACTCCCTCCAATCCCGTCGCGCCACCTCACCACCTCAACCACCTGGCCACCTTTCTCCCGCCCAGCCGCGCGCGCCCCCACGCTACAGCAAGCGGACAACCTCCCCCTGGCCTCGATCACCGAGCAGCCCCACCCCACCTATTTTTCCCCACCTACCGCGTCGTCAGCCCAACCCCACCCAGCGATGGACACGCACGCCCCATTCCCCACCTGCCCAATCCCACGCCCCCTGGCCCCACTTCCCCCACCTGTCGTGCTCCTCTCTCCTCTCCCGCACGCAAACCGACCCCGCCGCGCCGCCTGCGACCTTTGCTCGCGCCGCCACCAGCGGGCTCCGCCCCGGACCCTCCTCCCCGCGCAGGTCCTCGATCCCGCCTCCTTCCCCGTCGACCTCAGCCGCCGGGTTTCCCTCTACCCCGCGCAGTGGGTAGGCCCCGTCGCCGCCGCATCTGCCCGTCCTCGCGCCGGCCCCTCCTCCTTCCTCCGGCTGATCCCCAACCCCGCCGCCTCCCTCTCAGGCGCCGACAGCCGGTCTCCTCCCGCCGGCCGCCGTCAGGCCGTCCCACATCTACTTCGACCCGGCAGCCGCTGTCGGCGTGCCCTCTACCTCGACCCGGCCCGGCCGCCGCCGTCGGTAGCACCTCGCCGGGATCTTCGACGCCCCGGCCTTCCTCGACCTCGCTCTCCTTCACAGGCTGCCTCTTCCTCGCCTACCCCGAGCCAGCCGCTCTTCCTACTCTCTGCCACGAGCCCCAGCCTCCCTCTACCGACCCCTGGGCATCGCCTCCTTCCTCCGTGCAGAGCGCCGCCGCCGCGTAGGCGCGTGCCCTGCTAGACCCTTTTCGGCCTCTGCCCGCGTCGCCTCTCGCCCACGAGCACTTCCCCACCCCTGCAACCTCGCCGCACCGCCTCTCCCAGCATGCGCCATCCCGCGTCGGCCCACCATCGCCCCGTCCTTGCTCCTGTGCCTCTGCCACGGCTCAGAGAGCTCAAGGCATGCACCTGATCTGCTTGCTTTAATGCCTAGAAGGCCGGTGACCGTCAGTTGCGTGGTTCCTTTGACCAGTACTCGTGTCCGTGTTGTCGTTTCTCATGGTGTTGTCTGCCTTCGTATTCCCGGTGCGACTTAAGTCCAAGTCGACCACTGTTGCGCCCCAAGTTTCTGACACCAAGACCTTCTCGTCGACAAGATGAACCGAAGACCTCGCCAAGTTATACCCGACAATGGCGTCGATGCCCAAGATCTCCACAATCCGCAAGTACTTTGCCCCTTGATGCCAAGATCCCCAGACGCCGAGACACCGGTATGACAAGACCTCCTTCCCGGATGCAAGGCCCGAGAATCCGGACGCCAAGGTCATCCACACGGATACGCCAAGTACTTCCTCGAGGACGTCAAGTTCTTCATCTCGAATGACAAGACCGACGACACGACCCGACGACCGTGGATGCGACAAGATCGTCTCATGGACGCCAAGTTTGCCGATACCCTGGACTCCAAGGTCTTCACGAAACCCGAACCCCTCGGTACGACATGATCTTCTTCATCGCCGCCAAGACCCGTACCGGAGGTGAAGCCCGATCCCGGTGACCCAAAGGCCACGCCAAGACCCGGATCCGAAAACCGCCAAGATCGCCACGGAATGACAAGCGCTTCATCTCGGAACGACAAATCCTTCTTCTCGGAACGCCAAGATCTACTTCGTTGTCCGAGAACGTTCCTGCCGAGACCGAACCCGTCGAAATCCGAACCCCCGGAACCCAAGATCGTCCGAACCCAGATGTGTGAACCTTTTCCTGAGCCCCTATTTTATAAATGCTATATATAAACCCTGTTGCATATTAAATTGTTCATGCATGCATACTTGTCCGTGGTTTGGGGGCATTATGCCGATTCACCTCATAACTAAATATGGAGTCAATATGCGGGATACTTTTGTCTCATTGCGGACTCTATTTAAATTGGTGTAGCGAACTGATGCCATGTTTTGCCTTGTTAAGACCACATTTAAATTGCGGGGGTTCTAAATAACTTGAACCGTTTAATTAATTGTCGGGACCCGGTTCCGCTTAATACTGCCTAATTGCACCACATCTGCATCATATCATAATCATGCCGGATCTTCTGTCGTAATATTAAATAGTGCATCCGGTGTTTCTTTTAGTGCTTTGCTTCTTCGCGGATTAGACCGATGAGTGGATGCGAGTATCGACAAGTTCTCCGGATATGATCCTTCGGCAGTGTTTCCCAGGCGAGCATCTCTTCCCCTTCTACCTATTTTTCATTTATAGTCTTTATTTCCTCCTGTTGATCTATTGCTATCCGTGTCGCGATGCTTTAGTTTCCGTGCACCAGTTATATCCCGTGCAGCCTCTATATTGCCTTGGACACCTCCTATTACCTGTGTTTGGTAGATAGCTGGCCTTGCGAGTCGTAGATGCTTGCTCAGGTGCGATCTCGTGTTGTCAAGTACCACAGTTGTTGGAAGGTTGGCAGATGCTTAATGGTGGAGATGCTTATTGGTAGAGCTGATCATGACTTTAAATACAACTATTAAAATGCTAGATATAACTAATGCAGAGGCATCGGTGGGAAATAGATGTTATTTGGTTCTTCCACGCTCACTTGTGTCCCGTAGGACCCCGAGTACTTGATACCTGTTCCTTGATTTTTCGCACTATCCACATCCGGGAGGCCTTATGGACCCCCCTGAGCCAGAGCTTGATTCATTTCTATTTCTTGGGGCCACAAGTAGTTTGGGGCTTTATTACTATCCTGTACTTATGCCATGCTTTACTACTTTATTTAAGATTGTGCGTGGAGCACCTGTACTGTTTTGGATGCGGAGTGTTTTCGCGGTATCGACAAGCCCGGTCACACTTTCGGGTTCCCAGTCGTTTACAGCCATTGACGCAAACCCTGGGTCCATTCCGGAGCTGGCCAACTTCGTTGCGGGTAGCTTAGTGGGGTGGCCCCCTGAAATATTTTATGAATCCTGTGATCGCTTTGTCGTGAATGCCTCGTTGGGTCTTGAGTTGGTTTTTCCGAGGTTGATCGAGTGTGTGTTGCTATTTGTGCACCCCTGCAGGGTAAAACTTTCTGAAAGCCGTGTCTGCGGTTATGGACGAGTTGGAGCACAGTATCTCGATCATAGACAAGCATAACTAAAGTAGTGCTATAAATTTGACTTAATATGTGACTAGTAAGCAGATGCAACTATAATGGAATGGATAATAAAAATGCCAACAACTAGTGGATCTGTGTGATCTGTGTCATACTATACCTGCCTAGTAATATTACAACTCCAATGGAATGTGATAAAAGTGCCAACCACTACTGGGTTTTGGGATTCCTCGGGACAATTATATCTGACTAATAAATGTTCCAACTACCACGGAATGGTTAATTAAAAATTCCCACTACTTATGCTTCAGGATGACTCATGCTATATATATCTGATTAGTAATTGCTGCAACTATAACGGAATGAGTAAAATTGCCAACTGTGTGAGTTCCTTGGCCCGACTTCCTCGTTTGGTCTCGAGGGGGAAATACCAGGATGGGTTTGTTTGGTGTTAGCTTCAGGTTGGATCCGAATAGGTGTTTCTTATCCCTCTCTGATAACCGCCAATTGTATCGAGTATCTATAGGTTGTTGAGTGCCGCTGTGCTGCCTCTTTAACCCACCATACCTATGTAGGCGAGATCCGCTGAATTCTAGCCTCGCCGTGTACTGGCCTCAGTACTGACGCTCCTCTTTTTCCTTTGCCCTTTGTCGGCACCCCTTTTGTTTTAGCAGGTTTGTGGTCGATGTCGTTAGCAGGGTTACCCTTCCGGCTTGGCCTAGGCAGGGTTATGGACGCCATTGGTTATTCTTTAGGGCTCTTAGCCCAATTTGCTTCTTGTCCGTACTCAGACGTTGTATCAATTTCAAGGTGATCTGGATCTTTGTATTGTATATCTGTATTCTTGACTCGTTGAGTCATTGTTGTATATATATATGTTCTGTGAGTCCTATCGAGGACTGTTGTGTAATGGTATTACTTCATTTTCCACCCACATGAAAGTGCCTGGTGGGCGTCCTTGAATCGTTTCTATGCAGGTTTTGGCGGAAAGGGCTAAAACTTGCATAGGGCTGATTCGAGGGTGTTATAGTTTGCTGCTTCGGTTGCCCTTGTGTTGCATAGCTCTTGCATTTTTAAGAATGTTCGACATTCCTTTAGGAGGTGATTTTATCGCCTTTTCCCTGTCGAGTCGACGTAGAAGTGCATATTGCAGGATCCTTCCAACATTTGTCCTCCTGACATAGGTGGGTCTTGATTCCTCGGCTGGTATCTTTTCTACGGCTGGCCTCCACCGATGATGTCCCTATTACCACGGTATCCGTTGTTGTAATCATTGCTTCCTCGATTGTCCCCTCTAGAGAAACTGGCTGCAATGTAACTTGGTGTATTGTACCCATCGTTGGTTCATCGTCTTTGATCATTATTGCGCATGTCCTAGTCTTCTTCGGGTGAACGGGCTCTTTTGTTGTGTACTGCAACCTCTCCATAAGTCCAACAATTGGCTATGTCCATCAGCTGCGAAATTGTCTTTGGCTTGGTTCGTCCTAGTTCTTCAATAAACTCCTGCCGATGAAGTCCATCGTTGAAGGCATCGATTGCTCTTTCATTGGATATGGCTTCAGCCGAATTTTTAATGATGTTCCACCGTTGGACGAAAGCCCGTATTGATTCTCCTGGCTTTTGCTTGCAGGCCCGCAATTGCTCCAGAGACGTGGGTGGTTTGAATGTGGACTGGAAGTTCCTGATAAATTTGTCCTCAAGATCGTTCCAACTGTTGATAGAGTCTTTAGGTAATTGCCTTAGCCAGGAACATGCCGCGCCAGTTAGGTGCAACTACAAGCTTTGCATTGCAGTAGCTTTGGAGCCGCCTTGTGATTTGACGGTTGCCAGATAATCTGTCAGCCAAGCTTCGGGTTCTTGGAGAACATCGTACTTTTGACGATCTTGAGGTAATTTAAAGTGTTTTTGTACCAGAGACTTGTGAACCCGCCGGGTAAAGCAACTGGCTCCGCATAGTTCCTGCTCTTCCTCGCTTTCGCCGTCATGGTATCTTTGGGTGCTACGCTCTTCTCTTGATCGATAGATCCTTCGCTGTGTGATATCGTTTCTTGCGTCGTTTCGTGGCTATGATTCTAAAAAGTGGACCCGATGGGGCTATCGTGTTCGTCGGGTATGACCTCCTTGCCGGGGGCTGCTGCGACGGCATGGGGATCTGTCGAGTTTCCACATGGTTCCTTGCTCTACTTAAGCAAGAGATGCTCCTACCATGTCGACATTCATCAGGGCGGAGCAGTGGAGGGCCACGCGAGGATCGACGGGTGCAGGCTGAGTCGTGATTAGATATCTTTGTGCGGCCAAAATGGCTGCCTAGGCTGTTTTTTCCTTGATGTTTCCATCCTGGTCTATTGACATGAATGATAGATCAAGGTCTCGGATTAGTCCTCTCCTCTCTGCTTTGGGGATATTCTACAACCGAGATGTTCATCTCCTTGGTGATGCTCCTCCTGTTAAGCTGCTTGATCCTCAACTGGAGCTTAATTGCGCTCGTCATAGGCTAGATTCGTCAGCTATTCTTTTCCTTTTGTCGAGTTGTCTTTGCATATTTAGTAGGTCTCTCTTCTTGTGATGGAATAAATATTTATATGATAATAAATCTTCATGAATGGCATCTGTTTTCATTGGAACCGCACCCAAAATCGCTGCCCTTGCTTTTTGCCATGCGATGGCTGGTAAGCTGAGAGTTTTCTTCTCGCCTCTGGTGGTTCTTCTTCTCGATTTACACGGTTGACTATTGGGTCTCTCCCGTTTCCCTAGCATCCTTTGTTGTCGTGACTTCCTGCATTGTGGCTTGAAAGAATATCATCGGGGTTAAAATTGGGTTACTGTTGGAGTCTTGATGGGTCGAGGCGTCTCCGATGATCATGCATACTTGGTGCTGAGTGTATATGGACTTGTGACGTCATCGTCTGAACGGAGGGAAACACTGTCGGGTGAACCTGTGAAGTCCATCAGTTTTTGTTCGGGGTAGATTTCTACCATCCAAATTCCAAAGTCGATGCTTTCGCTGCTTTCTTCGGGTCTGATATTCATCAGGCTTGCTTCGTGTGGTGGGGTTAGCTGTGGATCTGATCCGAAGGAGAGATTGTCGTAAAGACCATCAAGGTCCCCTAGATCCGTCTCAATTTGCTTGTTTTCTTCGCCTGCTTCGATCTGTGTTGTGGCGTCCATGGAGGATCCGACGGATGATGTTGGTACCACCGTAGGCATAGGTTTTTCCACCGACAGTTCTGATGTGATCAGGGCCGAAGGGTGTGATTCTTGCGGGTCTTCTACTTGGAAGTGGAAGCTTCCGATGATTAGATCGGATCTGCCGTTGAAATTGGTGGGTACCAATACAGGGGTGGGCAGGTGTGGATTTGCTTTTGTCGGGTTGATGATTGGTGGAGAGCGGTCCGCCAAATCCATGGTTCCAGCGTTCAGGTTTCCCACAGACGGTGCCAATTGATGTCTACGCACTTCTATTCTTGTAGACAGTTGTTGGGCCTCCAAGTGTAGAGGTTTGTAAGACAGCAGCAAGTTTTCCCTTAAGTGGATCACCCAAGGTTTATCGAACTCAGGGAGGAAGTGGTCAAAGGTATCCCTCTCAAGCAACCCTGCAATCACGATACAAGAAGTCTCTTGTGTCCCCAACACACCCAATACACTTGTCAGGTGTATAGGTGCACTAGTTCGGCGAAGAGATAGTGAAATACAAGTGGTATGGATAATTATAAGCGGTAATGGTGCCAGAAAAGAGCTTGACGGGTAGGAAGAGACTAAAGGCAATCTGAAATAAAGATGGAAGCAAGGAAACATGTAATAGATCTAGTTACAAACGGTGTTTCAATGCTTAGAAACAAGGCCTAGGGATCATACTTTCACTAGTGAACACTCTCATATAAATATCTTCTGTATATGATACTCCTCTCCGGTTGGATACTCTAATCCATGGTAGGGCTATAACAACACTCCTAAAAGTTCGCTTTCCCCATCTAGATAACCCCACACTATCACCTTGAGCACTAGATGGTTCCAACAAACACCACAGTTTCATAGAGACATCCAACTCCAAATATAACTCATAACAAATATTTGTAATCTCTAGCCTAAGTTCCACCATGGTGTGCATGCTATCACTTTCACACACATGGGGAGAGCCAGAGATCTATTAAAGCACTTGAGTAGAAAGGTAGATCTACTTGATTACAAAGCTCATGATCACAATATGATCATGCATAGAGAGAGAGATGAACACATAGCTACCGGTAAAACCTTGCACCTCGAGGAAGATCTATTCCCTCATCATCATGGCCGCCCTATGGCCCCCCTTCGTCTCGTCTTCTGGCTCCGTGAGTCTTCCGGTAAAATATCAACTTTGTCTTTTGTGCCATCCAATTCCGAGAATATTCATTTTTTGACTTTTCTGGAACCAAAAACAGAAGAAAACAGGCAACTGGCACTGTGGCATCTTGTTAATAGGTTAGTCCAAGAAAGTTTATAAAAATACTCCAAAGTATGGAAAAAACATAAGAAAGTAGATATAAAACAAGCATGGAACATCAAAAATTATAGATACGTTAGCAACGTATCAACATCCCCAAGCTTAACTCCTGCTCGTCCTCGAGTAGGTAAGTGATAAAAAGAAAGAATAATTTTTGAGGTGACATGCACCATCATAAACTTGATCAAAGTATTTGTAAAACATTGATAGCTGGGATCATAGTACTTCAACATAGCATGAAAGATATAGTTCTAACAATAGGACATAGCAACTATGTTGTAACATGAAAAGGCACAAACAAAAGATTCATGAATAACAATGCTTTGCAAGACATTTGTTTGTTTCACATAAAGAAAGCATAATGAGAATGGTATTCAGCTTGTCCCTCATAGTGTAGCAAAACATATTTGCATAGGACACCTCCAAAGTTCATAAGGGTGACTAGATACAAATAGTTTAAGAACAAGCAATATCAAAGTTATGCATCAATCAACAAGTCTTGGGACAATGCACATTAAACTAAGAATGGCCACTATGCTCTCTTAATAGGTGCATAAAGATAGAAGATGGAGACTCAACATCAAAGTAAAAGAAAGGGCTTCATAGAAGGATGCAGGGATTCAAGTCTCATAAAGAGCTTCCAAAAAATATGGTACTTATTAGCTTTGAGCTCTCATTGCCCCTATCATAAGCATCTTGAAGTGATTAAGGTTAAAGTGAACAAACCATGAAGTATATGCTTGACAAAGTATAAGTTGGAAATCTCATGTCCCTTGAATATGAGGGCCGCTCCTCATGCTACTGAAGTTTAGTTACCGGTAAGTTCTTATCATAGTAGGTACATGTGTATTATAGAGAACCACCAACGGGGTACCCCTTGCCCGATGATACGGAAGAATCCCCATATCAAAATGACAAGGCAAGCAGACAACGAGCATCTCAGCAATCTTCTTATTTACCACGGGAAAATGGTGCTTTTTCTCTCTCTTTCCTCTTTTCTTATCTTTTTTTCTTTTTCTATTTTTTCTCAATCTCTATCTCTTTTTTTATAAGAAGAATGCTTCATAGATTCCTCATTATGGTTACGCTGCAGGTTTCCACCTTCATTAGGCATGGATTAGACCAGTGGCCCGGGCGTTTCTCTAACACACATACATAACTCCATGGACTTACAAGCTCCCCTTTAATTTCACACCAACGACATCCATAGATAAAAGAGCATGATATCAACTAGGTACAATGTACAAGTGCAATGTTGAAAGCGTTCCCCATGAAAGCATGGTTTTGCTAATCCCCAACGTATAAGTGCAAGCATATACAACATAGATGACACAATGGTTCAAGTTTATTAAGTGCAAGAAAAGTAAAGTGTGCCATCAAGGTCGTGAGAGCTTTAATCACTAATTTTCACATAACAAGTTTAATTCGGAAGGTAGATAAAAACATGAATATACTTGGAATAGCAAATGTAATAGGTATGTATGGTGGACTCTTTGGAATAACTTGGTTTTATTTGGAGTTGGATGCATGAGTGGGACTCATACTTGGTTATGGAGGCTAGCAAAAGACTTGGAGCGACCAACTAAGAGAGCAATAATGGCCATAATCATGTAAAGCGACAACACATCATTGATTAAAGCATAAAGTGATATTACAAGTCGAAAACTAAAGGATCATAAAGGCTATGGTGACTTGGGATAGTCATAACATGGTGTGAGCATGCGCCAAGTCAACCAAAATAAAGAATCAAAGGAGAATACCACAATATTATGCTTTTAATATGCTAAAACAACGCATGATTCTTTCAAGGCACATTAAGCAATCTCAGTTGTTTATAACATGTCATGCTACAGCAAAAATCACTAAGCATAAAGCCAAAACAATATCAAGCATGACATGACAAATCCTAGGCCACAGTCAAAAACAAGACTCCTCTTACCACTTAAGCATGAACTTTCCTACTCTCTTCCAATCCGAACCAACTTATTTGAAAGAACTCACAAAGATAATAATAAATAAAGATCAGTGAGATTTTCTCACAAATCCAAAAGGAATAACTAAAAAGTTCTAAGCTGAAAGCACAAGAAAACTAAGGCTAAACCCAGTGCTAGCAAAAGAGAACACTCACAAAACAATAAGAATGAAAACTAGAGTGTTCTAAGCAATGAATAATGGGGCGTGTCTCTCTCCAAAAGAAGTGTGTTGGGATCCAACCAACTTATTTGAGCAAACCAAACAAAATAAAACTAAAAACAAAAACGAAGACGCTCCAAAAACAACACAATTGTGCATGAAACAATAAAAACGAAGTGTCTAGAAAGACCTAAGATTTTTATTGATGAAGAAGGGGATGCCTTGGGCATCCCCAAGCTTTGACGCTTGTACCTCTTGAATATTTCTTGGGGTGACACGAGGTGGCATCCCCAAGCTTGAGATTTTGTCCATTCTTCATCCCCTTACATCATTCTTTCCCTACACCTGAAAATTTCCTTCATACAAAACTTCACACAATCTTCATTAGCAACATTAGTGCATTCAAGATAATAAGTCTTTTGGTTCAGTTTCAACACAAGTAAAACTTCCATTAAAACACAAGCTACTGTAGCACTTCCTTTAAAGAGTTCAAATGATCAAAGAGAACTCAAAGAGAAAGATATTAAGAGGCAAATGCAAATAATGGCAGAAATCTGTCAAAACAGACCAGCAGGTAAAAACCAATTTTGTCGAAGACCTTCTGTTGCTCAAATCGAAAAGTGTTGAACTAACGAAAGTTGGATAACAACCTGGGGCACAAGCACAAAAAATTACAGCTCAAAACGACGTACAGAGATTTTTCAAGAATTTTTACAGGGAAGCACAAAAATCTGTTTCGGGACAGCAACTTTCCCAAGCATTACTTCTCTCTCATTAGAGGTTACTCTTGGCACAAAAACCACACAAAAATGATAAGGAGCGGTTATTACGGAGGTAATAACTTCCAAGACCCAACTAAAACTTTTGGGTTATCTCCCAAGAAGTAGTTTTCTTTAACGCCTTTAAGTTAGGCTTGATAGTTTGAGAAGATGCTCACGAAAGAAATATGAATTGAAGTAAAAGAGAGCATCAAGAAGCAAATTCAAAACACATTTAAGTCTAACCCACTTCCTATGCATAGGAATCTTGTAAAGAAACAAGTCATGAAAGCACAAAGCAACAAGCATAGGAAAGCAAAACAAGTGCAACTTTAAAATTTTCAACGTAAAGAGGGGAAACTTAATATTGTTGAGATACATAAAACCATGTTTCCCTCTCTCATAATAACTTTCAGTAGAATCATGAATAAAATTAACAATATAACTATCACATAAAACAGTCTTATCATGAGCCACATGCATATAATAATTATTACTCTCCACATAAGAATAGTCATTCTTATTAATTGTAGTGGGAGCAAAATCAACAAAATAGCTATCATTATTATTCTCATCACCATAATCATCAAATATAGGAGGCATATTGTAATCATAATTAATTTTCTCCTCAATAGTAGGTGGACTGAAAATATCATATTCATCATAGTAATCATCATATATTGGAGGCATAGTATCATCAAAGTAAATTTTCTCCTCCGTGCTTGGGGGACTAAAAATATCGTGCTCATCAAAACCAGCTTCCCCAAGCTTAGACTTTTCCATAGAATTAGCAATAATGGTGTTCAGAGAATCCATACTAATAACATTGCTATTACCATGCAAATAAAGTTCCATAGGTTTTTTAATTTTCTCTTCAAACACTTCATGTCCTAACTCAAGATAAATACTATAAAGCTCTCTAATTTTTTTTTGTTTTCCATTAAGCCTAACTAGTGAAAATAAAAACAAGAAACAGAAAGATATAATTGCAGAATCTAAAGGAAATAACTTCGAGCACTCACACACTAGTAACCGCACTAGAAGATAGCTTAGTAGCCAGAGGATGTGAGTACCTTTTACCTTACCTCCCCGGCAACGGCGCCAGAAAATTATCTTGATGTCTACGCACTTCTATTCTTGTAGACAGTTGTTAGGCCTCCAACTGTAGAGGTTTGTAGAACAGCAGCAAGTTTTCCCTTAAGTGGACCACCCAAGGTTTATCAAACTCAGGGAAGAAGTGGTCAAAGGTATCCCTCTCAAGCAACCCTGCAATCACGATACAAAAAGTCTCTTGTGTCCCCAACACGCCCAATACACTTGTCAGGTGTATAGGTGCACTAGTTCGGTGAAGAGATAGTGAAATAAGAGTGGTATGGATAATTATAAGCGGTAACGGTGCTAGAAAAGAGCTTGACGGGTAGGAAGAGACTAAAGACAATCTGAAATAAAGATAGAATCAAGCGAACATGTAACAGATCTAGTTGCAAACGGTGTTTGAATGCTTAGAAACAAGGCCTAGGGATCATACTTTCACTAGTGAACACTCTGATATAAATATCTTCTATTTATGATACTACTCTGAACTACTCTCCGGTTGGATACTCTAATCCATGGTAGGGCTATAACAGCACTCCTCAAAGTTCGCTTTCCCCATCGAGATAACCCCACACTGTCACCTTGAGCACTAGATGGTTCCAACAAACACCCAGTTTCATAGAGACATCCAACTCCAAATATAACTCATAACAAGTATTTGTAATCTCTATCCTAAGTGCCACCATGGTGTGCACGCTGTCACTTTCACACACATGGGGAGAGCTAGAGATCT
This sequence comes from Avena sativa, assembly GCA_916181665.1. Taxonomy (NCBI): domain Eukaryota; kingdom Viridiplantae; phylum Streptophyta; class Magnoliopsida; order Poales; family Poaceae; genus Avena; species Avena sativa. The sequence continues at coordinate 445,990,905 of OV702295.1, read as the reverse complement.
ATTAAAGCACTTGAGTAGCAAGGTAGATCTACTTGATTACAAAGCTCATGATCACAATATGATCATGCATAGAGAGATATGAACACATAGCTATCGGTAAAACCCTTAGCCTCGAGGAAGATCTACTCCCTCATCATCAATGGAATCAGCAACGGTGATGGAGATGGTGGTGGAGATCAATGGAGATGGCTCCGGGGGCACTTCCCGTCTCGGCAGGGTGATGGAACAGAGACTTTCTGTCCCCCGAATCTCCCCTTTGGTGGCGGCGGCGCTGCCAAACTTTTTGTTGCTAGAGGCTGGATTCTTTAGGGTTTCTGTATCTATCAACACCCGGATTTTTAATCCTAGATGCCTGTTATGCCATACATCGCAATCCTAGTATTACCATTTTTGCGAGACATAACAGATTGGATATCACAATACATCATCCATTACAAACCATAATAAGGTTTTACACGAATAAAGGATCTCATGATCCAGTCTTAGTACAAACAAGCAGCAGAATAAATAGCATAGCGTTGGGCTCCATCTTTAGTTTCACAGGTAATGCTGACGATGGGAGATAGTCCTAGTTGTCGCAGTCGTCCTGTTGTCCTTCTTCCAGATAGTCCTCCTCGTAGTATGGCCACGGGAACAGCCAGGGACAAAGCCATGAGTACTCTTTAAGTACTCGCAAACTATCACTAATAAGTAAGGTAGTTCTAGTAGGAAATGCTAAGCTCTAAGTTCATTTGCAAAGTTAAGTTTAAAACCTAAGTTGAGTTCAGAAACAAAGAAAGATAAAATAAAGTTCTAAATCACCTAAGTGGGAACTTACTTTTTCATAGTCACAACCCTGTTGTGGTCAAGTCATGTCACAAATCATTTCATAAGTCATTTTGAAAACATCTGACGACGGAACAGTATGGCCACTCCAACTGTCCATGACCGCGGACGCGGCTATTCGAATAGTTTGACACTCTGCAGAGGTGGTACACTTTCACCACAAAATTCGATACATCCATCAGGGATAAACCTGAATCATCATACTTAGTATGCGGATAATCAATCATAACATTTCAATTACACACCCTAGTACAAGCACCTCTCCTATGAGCTTGGCCTCCCAGCCATGGCCATCTGCCATCCTGGGCACTGCATAGGTGGACAGCATCGAGAGGTAGCCTCAGCTCAGACCTCTCCTGCGAGGGAACTCATACTAATGCATATAAACTTCTGGCTAAGCCTTACCCAATTCAGGTATTGTGGTTGTACGGTAAAATTGGAATGGTATCGCATCCGAACCCAACCATCAGTTTTTATAAAGGGCTAAGGCTCATGCCTCAATAGTTTCATCATCATAAACTAGTTGTGTTTCTCAACACATGTCAAAACATCTCAATAGAATGACTCATCATTCCAAGGTTTTCATAATCATTTTCACCAAGTATTCCGATCTAAAGTGATCAAGTTTTATGCTTAACACTACTAACTAAGGTTAAGAGTGTTCACTGATGAGGGATGCTAATATCAATCTCATGCCATAGAATGACATCTAATTCTAACTAGATAGGCCAAGTTTTATATTCTTTATGCTATCTATAAATAAACTAAAGAACTTTAGTAAAGCAAAAGAGAGTAAAGCTTGCAAGTAAAACTTGGGATGGGTATAACTCAAAATGGTATAACCAAAGCATGCTTAAGGCATTTTCTTAGGTTATCAAGCTTGCAAGTGTTAGCTTGCATTGTTAATGATGGCTTGCAAGTAATAGCTTGCAAGGGTTAACTTGTATAATGCTAGCTTGCCTTGGTTGGTGCAGTGGTTGAAATTCTCCTCGTCTTCTTCGGGGTAGAACTCCTCCTCCTTGTAGACTTGGTTGGTACTATCGTTTATAAATACATACGGGGTACACAATCACCAAACAAAACTTAACTAGTCTATTTAGCACACTAAGGCACATACTTGATGATCTAGCATCATCACAAGGTTTAATGAACTAGTTTCATTTATTTTATTTGAGAAAAGTAATTTCTACTCATTGAAATTAATTAAAATTTAATATTCTCCATTTAAAATATGGGATCATGTGGACACATGTCATCACCACATATTCTAATACATGGGAAAGTGATTTAAAGTGTTGGTCACATTTTATAAAGTTTAAGTTTATTCTTTATTCAATTTAAAGTGACTAGAAATGCCCTAATAGCATTCTTTTGGTACTAGTCGAAAGTCACTACATGCAAACCTAAATGTTTTTACATATTCAGATAGGTATGGTCAAATGTGATTTTTGAGAGTTGGAATCAACTCAAAAGCTATTATGGTTGATTTTTGAAAAATGTTTGAATGTAGAAAAATCTTTGTCTTGTGATTTTTACTATAGATTATATCTAACTCCAAATGACTTAAATCCAATGGGCTTGGATAGAGATTTTAATTATCTTTCTAGCAAAATTTGAATCATGCATTTTGGTTAAGTGGATCTCTCTGCAATGATTTTTAAACAAGTGGACAGAAACTAGTTTAAGTCTAATTAGAAAAACACTTATTTGAATTTCTGGGCCAGCGCGGGAAACTAAACGGGCCGGCCCAGTGGTGCTCCACGGCACAGAGGGCAACTGACAAGGGGGTCCCGCATGTCAGCGGCACTTAATACCCCAAAGGACGTCGTCCCCGGCGAACAGGTCGCCGGCAAGGACGAACCCTAGCGGCTCAGTGGGGGTGCATTAGGGCTTACCAGGGCTCTAGCTAGGCTCGGCGGTGGGAGCGATCAAACTGGTGGACGACGGCCGTGCTAGGCATGGTCGCGGCGGCTCCTGGGCAGTCGCAATCAACGGCCCCCTTTCTCCTCTACTGCGGTGAGCTCCAGCAAAATTCTGGCGAACGGCTGCTCGCCTTACTCCGGGACTAGGGTGGAAGGATCAGTGGAGACAGGGGAGGTGAGTGGTGTGCAGAATGAGGCTGGGGGAGGCCTCCTTTTATAGGCTCGACGACAGGAAAGCGCGGCATGGTCCGGCGACGGTGGCGACATGGCTACGGGTCGCTAGAGGCGTGCCTGCGAGTGGCGGTCGATGCACGGTCTCCTGGCGATCCTCTAGGGTGTAATGGCATGGCTAGGGGCGGTGGCATTTGGTCAGGCGCGGCTCGTGATCTGCACGGCAGAGGCGGCGTTCGACGCGGCATGCGGTGGCTACGGGTCAAACGGCGGTGAACGGGGATGTCTAGGGGCCTACTGGTGTTAAGGCGAGTGTGCATGTGCGAGATGAGGCCAAGGCGAGGTCTATGTGAGGTTGTCGGGGGTGGTGCACTAGCGCGGTCTATGCATGGCATCGAGGCTTAGAGCACGGGTGTTCTTCGGTGGTCCAGTGCTTAGCACAGCTCATGGAAGGGACAGTGGGTGGCGGTGTGATCACGCCTACCTCCTAGGCATGGTGGAAGGGGGCTGGGTGGTCTCCTACGACTTGGGCATGGTCGGCCGGCGATGACCATTTTTGGGCGGCGCGGTACTGGCGCTGTAATGAAGGGGGTGTTGTCTGGGGCTGGGTTAGGGTAAGAGGGGACAGAGGAGAGATGAGAGGGTGAAATGGGAGACAAAGCTTTGATTAATCAACAGTGTTAGGGGACAGAGGAGAGATGAGGGGACTCGACCTCTTCCAAGGTAGAAGAAGGCCTCCTTTTATAGGGTGACATGGCCTCTTCCCCCGATCGTTAGGCCGAAAGGGTCTCCACACTGCTGCCCCTCAAGAACTGGGTCTATGGGACTAATTTCGGTGGAATTGGCCCTCCTTGCCTTGGTCGCATGTCGGTCCTAAATAAAGCCGGTCCACCTGACGCCGTCCTAGGCTCCCCGATGTCGCCCTTGTCTCCTTAGCACCAAAGTGGCAAGGGAAAGCTGTCCCGGCTCCACTTTCGTCCTTGGCACCCACACACCAGTCGGGAAATGTTCCTGCCTGTCTATACCGACGCGACCCGTCTAGGCCTGGTCTTATCTGCGGACTCTTGTCGTCTTCTCCCATTTCGCGGCAGGATGGCAGGGGCTCCCCTGGGTGTTCCCTGACCCTCTTGAGACCCCCTCGGAGATCCGGAAGGGTCGGACTTCATGCGAAGTGGAATCGAGGGAGCGGAAACAACCTCACGAGGCGCCAACCTCGACCTTCCCTCATGAGGCCTTCTACCATCTCATCACCTCAGGAAAGGGAAGTGGCCCCTAGGGTGGGTCTGTCGTCCGTAGGATCAGCGTACCCTAGGTACTATGACTCTGACATAATGCCTTCGACAAGGTCATTGCCAGACACACCAGTTAAGGCCAGACCTTGCGTTTTCACCCTGCAGGTTTAGACACTGAATTCCTCCTGTGTTGTCGCCCCCACATGCCAGTTCCGCTGCTCCAAGTCACAAAACACAAAGTCAGAATTCCAACACCCAAAGAGTCAAACTTCCATTGCTAGTCTTTAGTTCCCAGTTCCATGCCATTCTCCGCATCTGACTTCAACGTGGAACCAAGGCATGTCCCATGATTGCAACACACTGCAGGACTTCACAACACCCCCTCTAAAAAACGGCTAGCAAAAAACATCGTTGTGTGCAATCGAAACACCGTCTGCACCAGAAAACTCTAGGTATGTCGTGCATTTAAAACACACTGACGGAGTCTTCCGGAACTCGGTAGTCCACCCAAGATCAATGATGACTAGCGATAGGTATTTCTTCATTCAAAGCCTTGCTAGTAGCCCTCACACCACCAGCCGACAATGGAGAAGAAGAAGAACTCGAGATGCCAAAATACAGGCAGGCAATTGCATGGCCGACACGCACCACGCATCTCCAAGATCGGGCCCAGATCGGGTCCCAACCGGCACGCCCTGCCTCTAGCGTTGTGCGGCCATCAACATAACACTGTGTCGCCGCTGGCCGCTGCTCGCCACGCTCGTCCAGACCCCTCCTCTATCCACTCCTCCATGAGACACCCAAGACCCACTGATGCCGTACCCCACCACCCATCGAGATCAATCGCGCGAGCCCTCTCCTTCCCTCCGCCTTCGACGAGAAGAGGGCTGACATGGGTATACCCTACAGTTACTCGAACTTGGTATATGCGGTCCAGATACAGAAGAAGCCCACGGTGATGCCAAGACCCAATACAAGATTCGGGTGACTCAGGGACTCTTCGATTGCTTGCAGCACAAGATGAAGCTCAAGATAGAAAGTTTAAAGGGGTGAACCCTAATCTGTAACCAACTCGACCTGCTACCCAAGACCCAGCCTACCTATATAAAGGCTGGGAGGGAGCAGCGAGGAGGGTAATCACAACCCTAGTTTCCACAACTCTCGCTAGATAGCATCTGCGCGCCCCTGTAATCTTCGATTCCTTCGTTAATTCCAAGAGCAGACAAGCAGGAGTAGGGACCTCTACGAGGCTTGAACCTGGGTAAACCTTGCATCCTTGTGTGCTTGTTTTCTAGCCGACTGTTGCCTCTAGCGCTCCCTCCTTCTCCAAAACCCAAGTCCACAACAATGGGCATTGACGAGTTAAACCCTCGTCAATTGGCGCCGTCTATGGGAGGAGGGAGTGCTGATGTTGCAGCTTCTTCAGCCCCATCAACCGCGATCTACAACTCTGCAACAGCAGAGATTCGCCAGCTCTTTGGCGCTTTCGACTTCACCGTCCACACGCCGGCCACTCACCTGGATTTCGAGTCCATGGGCGATGGGATCAGCCTGGCGATCGGGAGCTTCCGCTTCCAGGTTGGCCAATTGGGCATGCTTCGCATGCCTGACCAGCCGATGACACTCGCGACTGCTTCAGCATCGTGGTTCCCTCCACCAATCGGCACACTCAGTGAGCTCAACGCCCCGGCAATAGCTGGGAGTACGAACAATGACAGCAGTTGCGGGTCCGATCTGGGTGATCTAGCCAAGGAAGATGGAGCTTACGGCTCTAGATCTGAAAGTTGCAGGAGTAACAGCTTCCCCAACCACTTCATGTGCGTTGTCCTCAACGCGGGCGCTACTACTGCCAATCGCGAAAACACCGGCACCGGATCTGGCACCGGACCGCCCAACGGCGGCATACCCAACGATGGTATACCAGTCGCAAACGGTGATCCCACCAACAGTGGCAACGGTGCGCCCGTCAACAATGGAACGGGAGGAGAACCGCCGATCATAGTGAACGAAAACACTGAAGAACATATAGTGATCAGGCTCAACGACAACGAGTGGGCCCGCTGTCGAGAAGCTCTACGGGGCAATCCTCTGCCCCTCAACTCCCCGCAGGACATGCGGATGGGCTACCATTGGCTGCTGAAAGAGGAGTACAGGTGCTAGGTACATGCAATCGTGCAACTCGAGGCGCGTAAAAAGGCGGCGGATGAATCAAGCCTTTGGCGAGCTGAGCTCTCCTCCGACGGAGGATCCTCCTCCAAAGGTAACGAGTACGTGGCCAACAAGAGGCGATCTCGACTGGCCCACCTCACCGAGTAAGAGCACATGGAAGCCGCGAAAGTCCTCAACTTTGGCTCCATCACGGTGGATACGCGAGGCAACATGCTCCCAAAGACGTCGCAAGCTGCGGTAACAGTGGCCACCATGTACCTCCTCAACAATCAGCCGCCAGCTGGAGACCCACGAGCTGCCATGCACTGATCTACAATCGCGGGCTTGGGGCTAATCGAGGCCGCCCTCGACAAGGAACCAACACCAGAGCCAAAGAAAAGCAAGGCTCTAGCGAAACACTATTCCACGCCCTCGTCTAGTGACGATAGCCACGACCTGTCTCGGCGTCGCCGCTCATGGCGGCACGATCGCGACTATGACGCGTGTGATGACATCACACAGCACAAAGTCGACAAAATGCGTGCAAGATGCGCTCGTTCGACTGACATGGAAAATGAAGACGTGGAGCTCTGCGGCGCCAGATACTTCAGAAGAGCCATCAGGCAAAAGCGAATGCCTAAAGGGTTTAAACTCCCATCGGAGAACCCAAAATTCGACGGCCTGCAGGACCTGAAGATCTGGCTAGAGGATCATATCTCCTTCGTCAGGCTCCACGGCGGGAGTCGAAGCACGGCCATGCAATGCCTACAGCTGCAGCTGCATGGCGCCGCTCGCGCATGGCTCAACAACCTCCCATGCAGATCCATTCGCAGCTGGGAAGAGCTGGTCTACAGCTTCATGCGCAACTTCAAGGGCACTTACAAAAGGCCTGCATCAATCGAAGAACTAAAAGGCTGCCAACAAAGATCTGGTGAGTCGCTGTGCTCGTACATCCAGAGGTGGTCCATTATCAAGAACTCCACAGAAAACATCTCGGAAGACCGCGCAATCGATGCGTTTAATGGCGGTGTCCGCTGCATAGAGCTCACGGAGGAGCTGGGCTGCTCGAAGCCCAAAATGATCGACCACCTGATGGAAATCGCGAATCGGTGGGTGGACAAAGAAGATTCGGGAAAAACCGCGCCCACTCTGACGATGACCTCGGACGTAGATGCGATCGCTAAAGCAAGCGTCGAATGCGCATCTACGATGATCGTGACGATGTCAATATGGTTGCAGTCGGCTACACCGACAAACGCGACGACAACCGCAACAGCGGCTATCGCAGCGGTGGATACCGCGACTCCGGGAAAACCACGCAAGTGTGGCAGCGTCGCACTCGCGAAGAGGCACCCGCAACATCTATCAACGACAAACTATGCGGGCCATGCAACATGCATTTCTACATCGACAAGCACAACGGCAAGAAGTCCAGCCACCTTCTCAAGGACTGTCGCGAGTTCCTCAAACTCCATGAGGGCCTGGCTTGGATGAATCGTGACATGGTCAATAGGGGCTATGGAGCCTCCCCAGGCATTGTGGCACACGGAGCTCCTCTACCAACACGTACCACCACTACCCGCGGCCGTGCCGGTCCAGCACCATGGAGGCGAACCATATCCGTGAGCCATAGGCAATATGATGATCCAAAGAGGGCGCCCCTCAAATTGAGTGCAGAAGGCCATCACTCGCCAAGTCAACTTGGAAATAAACTACCCACCTTCCACCACTGACTACCTCAGTGGAAGCGACTCCTGCATCACCTTCGACAAGTGCGACCATCCGCCTCAAGTCCCTCGTCCAGGCCACTGTGCCCTCGTACTCAAGGCACAGATCAGAGGATTTAATATGAGCCGCGTCTTCATGCACGGCGGGAGCGGCATCAACCTCATGTTCGTGAGTACCTTGCGTGCGATGAGGATCCCTCTGACCTGCCTGGAGGTCTCAGATACGACGTTCCACGGCATCGTCCCAGGCAAGGGCATATATCCCCTGGGCAAAATCAACCTCGACGTCATCTTCGGCACGCTAAAAAACTTTCGACGAGAGCGCATCGACTTTGAAGTCATCGACTGGCCTTCGCAATATCACTACATCCTCGGACGTGTCGCGTTCGCCAGGTTCATGGCAGCACTACGCCTACCTGCAGATGAAAATGCCAGGTCCAAACAGCGTCATCACAATCAACGGAAGCTTCGACAGGTCTGACAGTTGTGACAGGGAATTCAACAGAATCTCCTAGTCCTTTGGCATGCAGGAGGAACTCGCAAGGTTGAAGGAGTCGATAGACAACAGTTTACCTCCCTTGAGCAGACCAAGTGCACCCAACTTGTCATTCGATTTGTCGGTGCACACGAAGAAAGACTAGGTCCACCCAACGGACCCGACAAAGACGGCCCTCATCGCCAACAACCTAAGTTCCGCATAGGAACTCGCGCTCGTCGAATTCCTCCGTGAGCACTGGGAAATCTTTGCCTGGTGTCCAGCAGACATGCCAGGGGTTCCTAGGGAATTCGCCGAGCAATCACTCAACGTGAACCCAGACGCAAGGTCAGTCAAGAAGACAATATGGCGACTGTCTGAACCAAGAGCAAAAGCAGTCGGAATGGAGATCAATAGACTCCTCGATGCAAATTCCATACACGAGATCAAGGAAAGCACCTGGCTCACGAACACAGTGCTTGTGCCTAAAAAAGACACGGATATCCTACGGATGTGCGTGGACTTTACCTCCTTGAATAAGCACTACCGAAAGGATCACTTCCTGCTGCCGCGAATCGACCAAATCATCGACTCCACTGTGGGATGCGAACGCCTCTACTTACTCGATGCCTACTCAGGCTACAATCAGATTCGAATGAAGGAGGAGGACCAAGAGAAGTCTGTGTTTACGACGCCCTTTGGTGTGTTCTGCTATAACACCATGCTCTTCGGGCTAAAAAACACAAGAGCTACCTATCAACGGTGCATGCAGGCCTGCCTCAAGAGTCAACTTGGTCGCAACATCCAAGTCGACATCGTCATCAAAACTAAGGAGGAAGCATCGTTAATCGACGATCTCCACGAGACCTTCGCCAACCTCGACCGCTACCGGATCAAGCTCAATCCGGAAAAATGCGCCCTCGGCGTGCCATCTGGATAGTTACTTGGGTATCTCATCTCCACGAGAGGGATCAAGCAATCCCGAAGAAAATAAAGGCCATACTAGCCATGGAGAAGCCGAAGAATGTAAAAGGCGTCCAGCGAATCGCGGCAGTCAGTCGATTCATCAGCCGCATGGGCGAATAAGCACTGCCTTTCTACCAACTCCTCCACAAAGCTGACAAGTTCGAGTGGATAGACGAAGCGCAAGAGGCATTCGAGCACCTCAAGCGCCTACTATCCACCTCGCCCGTACTGGGGATGCCTCGAGAAAAGGAGCCACTACTGCTCTACATCTCCGCCACCAACTAGGTGGTCAGCACTGTGCTCGTGGTGGAGCGAGCCGAAGAAAATAAAGTCCACAGGGTACAACGCCCAGTATACTACCTCAACGAGGTGCTCACGCCAACAAAGCAGCGGTACCTGCACTACCAGAAGCTGGCCTATGGCATCTTCATAACAACTAGGCGACTGCGCCACTACTTTTAGGAGCACCCAATCATGGTGGTAAACGACGCCCCGCTCGGGCATATACTCAATAATCCTGATGCCACTGGACGAGTCGCGCTCTAGGGAATCGAATTGTCTCCACGAGACATCACATACGAGAAGCGCGGCGTGATCAAGTCGCAAGTGCTCCCGGACTTTCTCGTGCACTAGATGGAGAACCAACTCCCCGATAAGCCAGGCATGTCCTACCTTTGGACAATGCACTTCAATGGGTCCAAGCAAAAGGATGGAGCTGGCGTAGGTGTCATACTGACATCGCCCCAAGGAGACAAGATGAAATATGTTCTGCGAATGCAGTTCACCGCCTCCAACAATGAAGCTGAGTATGAAACCCTAATCCATGGGATGCGGATGGTGAAAGCCTGTGGCGCCAAAAGGCTCATCATCTACGGTGACTGCAAACTGGTAGTCAATCAAACGATGCACGAGTGCGACGCACTAAGAAACAACATGATCACCTATCACGACCTCTACGACACACTCGAAGGAGACTTCAACGGCTGTGAGCTGGGGCACGTAGGCCGCAAAAGCAACGAAGAGGCAGACACACTCGCCAACATTGGCTCGAACTGTGCCCCTATACCACCTAGGGTATTCCTTGAGCACATTTGCGAGCGCTCCATCAAGCCTAAGGCTCCCGAGAAGAAAGCAAGCACGTCAACGGACTCGGGGGCTTCGCCACCTAACAAGCCAATGGCACTCGACGACATGAAGCTCGATATAGGACTCGAGGGGCCAATGGGCGTCATGATGATCGAGCCATCTTGGACACAGCCGTACATCATGTACCTGCTCAACAAAAGGCTGCCAGAGGACCCGACTGATGCGCGACACATCGTGCGACGATCCAAGGCATTCGTCCTCATCAACGGCGAATTATACAAACACAACATTACCGGAGTACTCCAACGGTGCGTCTCCAATGGGGACGGAAGGGCCTTCCTCCTCGACATACACGAAGGCACCTGCGGGCATCATCCTGGCAGTCGCACCCTTATCGCGAAAGCTCTACGAGCTGGATTATACTGGCCCACGGCCATGCACGACGCCAAGGACATCGTCCAGTGCTGCAACGCTTGCCAACAATTCACGGACAAACCTCACGCACTTGGCGCGGAACTCAGGCCAATACCATTGGATTGGCCCTTCGCACAATGGGGACTCGACATGGTCGGCAAGCTCCCAAGATCCTCGTGAGGAGGCTATGTCTACCTCTTAGTCGCAGTTGACAAGTTCACCAAATGGATCGAGGCCCTGCCGATGACAAATCAATCAGGAGCCAGCACTGTCAGGTTCTTCGAATCCATTGTCTATCGCTTCGGGGTGCCACATAGCATCATCACGGACAATGAGACAAACTTCACCTCCAAGGAGTTCCAGGAATTCTGCGAGAACCTGGGAATCAACATAGGCTACGCCTCGGTGGCTCACCCGCAGACCAATGGTCAAGTTGAAAAGGCCAACGGCCTCGTGTGCGGTAGAATAAAGAAGCAACTCCTTTGTTCACTCGAACAAGCCGCGGGATGCTGGCCAGACAAACTGCAATCCGTACTACGGAGCTTGCGCACAACTCCAAACAGCGCCACGGGCTACACTCCATTCTTCATGGTGCACGGCACTGAAGCGGTGATACTTGTAGAAGTGCGCTTCCATGCCCCACGGGTGGTCGCATACAGCAAGAAGGAGTCAACCCTCGCACTCGAATACTCCGTCGACCTCCTTGACGAGGCGCGCGAGATCGCAGCAGAGAGATCAACGATCTACCAGCAGAACCTCCACAACTACCACAGCAGAAGGCTACGCCCCAGATCCTTCACTGAGGGAGATGTGGTTCTGCGACTGAAGCAACAAGGGCATCTCAAGGTCGAGTCCCCTTTGGAAGGACCTTATGTGATTACAGAAGTAATCCCAGGTGGCGCCTATCGCCTTAAGATTGTGAGACCGGAGTCACATACTCCAACCCCTAGAACATCGTGCGGCTATGTCGTTTCTACCCTTAGTCGTTTTTACATTACAAATAAGGCTATTCAGCCAGGCTACTTAGCCACACATTGTACCTCGTACTATTCTGCGAATGAATAAAGCTAAGTGCCCCGAAACTCTGTGTATTTTTCCTGCTTTCCTACAATTACATCACTCGAGGGGCTGCGCCACCCTATACACTCCTGTTCTACGAACTAATCGCGGTATCCTGAGTAGCTGACGCACTAATCGAACCCTTGATAAACACAAACCCAGCTGTAGCGCACCTGATAGGTTGGCAAGGTGCTGAGATAAACACGTGTCAGGCTAACGAAAAGGAACCACAGAGTACAATACACTCGGAAAATATATAAGCTAACAAGCTCTTCACATATCAACGGGTGCTCAGTACACCCAACGCAATCATATTAACTTTAAAACACTTATACAATTATGTGCAGGATACAAATCACGCTACTGCTGTAAGAGAAGGACGTTCATCTTCTCCTCGAAGAAATCGACGATGTCTTCGACTGGCCGATCAACCGCCTGATAATGCGGAACCATGTCCCCAGTCATTCCTTCTAGTGGAGGCGGCGGTCCGGCGGCAATAGACGCAACTTCTACGTCTGGCCTCTGCAGTCGCACCAGCGACAACGCAGCTTTAGCACCAGCTACCAACTGTTGTCGTATGCACTCGCGGACCGCCCTCATATCCTGGAATTTCGCCAGCAGAGCCATGAAACTTGAAGGCACAACATCGAGAGGAAACATCGCTTCATAAATGTGCCTAAGGCACAACTGCGCTTTCTTTAGGCATTGGAGCACTCGAGAAGAACGATCCTGCAGGGTCGCCAAGGCGACGGCATGATCGTGGTCCACCCAAAAGTACCCACTCGCCTGTAGCTACTCCTGGGTCAGGTTGTTCATCTGAACAGCCACCCGGTCTTTCTCATCCTGCGGATGCCGAGCACTAACAACAACACCAAGCAAACAGAAGTGTGAAGACAAGGCATCGCCGCGATTGACTAGAGGAAAAGATAAGAAGGAAGAAAGCTAACATTTAAACTGCTCATTCAATTGAGCCACTTCCTCCAAGAGATACTTCTCGCGAGCAGTGGCCTTCTCCGCCTTTGACTTCCACACATCCGCGCTACCACGGATGATGGGCAAATCGCGCTCCAAATGCTTAATGTGGTCGCGCAGTCGCGAAAGCAACGATAGTTCCTCCACCTTTGAATGCGGCTGCACCTAATTTCATCGGTGGAAGGAGGGTCACGAGGATCACTCGAAGGACCGCTCGAAGTACCCTATCACAATCAAGCAAAAAGCAAAATAAGGGGCCAGAAATACATTGATAAAGGCATAACTGCATTCAAGCACATCAAAGTCTCGACAGGGATACTCCCACAAAAGCATACTTTCAACCTGAAATAACTACAACTATTATAGATTGGCTACTAAGGAGCAATCTGCTTCTTCGACTTCGACTTTGACTTCGGGGGGCTCATCGAATCCATGGCAGTCTCTGACGCCACAGACTTTCCGATGCCAGCCCCTGATGCCGCAGCCTTCACCGCCTTCTTTGCTCGCTGCAGCTCCTCGGAATATTTGGCGACTGTATTGATGAGCTGCGGCCCATACTTACCGCATCCAGTAGCGAAGGGAGCAGACACTACCTGTTGGCCATCTGCTCCGATGGGCATCGCCTTCGAGATAGCGACGGGGTCCACCTCCACGACATGGGCTTGCACCATCGCGAGTGCCATGGTGGTGCCGACCGACCGCTGAGAGTTCCTGAAGTCCATGGGAATACCCCCAGCAAGGGATTCCACCAAGTCCTCAAGGTTGTCAATCAGCTCAGGGTTGGGAGTTAGATCCTCATGGATTTGACTGAGCACACCAATGGCCTTCGTCAGCGTCCCCTGAAGGGAAGCACTGCGGTCTTCAACTGCGGTAACAGCACCAGCCAACACATCTTCACGGTGAAGGGACTAGGCGTTGAAGCTCACGCCACCGGCATCTGCACACATAAAGTGCTAGCACAGCAAATACAACATCAAACAAGGAGCCATGCAACTCCATCCGAAAAAATACCTGAGAGGGACTGGGTAACCGAGAAGAGTTGTTCTTCGAACAACTTTTCCCTCACAGTAGTGGAGGCACGCAAATCCTCTTCACGCTTTCGCAACTCCTCCAGAGCTGCAAGTGCCTCGTCGCGATTCTTCGCCGCCGCGGCAAGCGCCTTCTCAAGGGTAATAGCATGATGAAGAAGTTCATTGTGCTCAACTATAAAACACAGGGTATATCATCAGTCGAAATTATAAATTTCACAAAGAAAAAGACGAAGCCAAAGCTCACCTTCGACGACACGATGGCAATTGTCTAGCATAGCATGTTGTCGACCCATGACAAGGACTTGCTCCACCAAGCGAGCAGCTTCCTTCACAATAAGCTGCATCAAGAGAAAAACAAAGATTTAGCGGCAACACAAAATATAAATTCGACTGCCAAAATAGCAACAAGGACGCTTACGTGATCCTCCAGGGACTCCGAAGATGACTACCGTGCAGTCGTCCGGACAACCATCTAGTGTTCCCCAGCATGCGGAGAACTCGAAGAATTGTGCACGGAGTGGGCCACCACGGGAGGTGAAGGAGACCGCTCGGCCACATCCTTGGCCTTGGAGTCTGTGACTCCGGACTCTTTCACAAATTTGATGTCATCAGAAGACGACGATGCCGCTTGACTAAAAAACACATCCAGCAAAAACTTCAGGGAAAGCAACTCCAAAAAGAAACCAAGACAAGGTCGCAAATGTAGAACTCACTAGCTGAATTTATCAAGGTCGAAGGATTGCTCCTCCGACTCCGACGACTCCTTCGACAGTCGCATCTTCTTTCGGGCAGGAGGAGCCATGGAACGCACAGGAACGGCAGGGATTGGCCCCTCTGCAACAACAGAAGGACCTTCTGGCGTCGTCGGTGACGAAGTATCCGATTCGTTGCTACGAGAATGCTTGCGAGTATCATGGCCGCTGGACTAGGGGCTCCCTCTTATTCTTCAATTGGGACGGTCAATTCCGACTTGTCCTCTTCCTCCACTTCGTCAGGGATCACTCCTTCAGGACGAGGAGGCAAATTAGAAGACACCTTCCAATCCTGCATTCAGAATACACATCACTATATATCAAGTACTTGGTGGCAATTGAAAAAGAAAAACTACTTTGTAGTACAATTCTACCTCAGGAGGAGGGTTAGAGGCATCGAATGGAGGCACGACTAGTTTGCCCGGGAGATCCTCCTTGGCAGTATATTTGGTTACCAATCGCAACCTCCTGTCTACTTCACCCATAGAAAAGCCATCGGTGGATACGCGAGTGACATTGCTCGCACCAGCCCAACAGTACATCGGGTGGATTCTGGCCTGCAGGGGCTGGACGCGGTGGCGCAACCAAGTATGAATAAGAGCGGCGCCCCCTTCTTCTTTGCCTATGTGGTTTTCGAGGTCGTAGACGTGCTTATACAGCACCTCCGTTTCCTCGGACTCTCCAGGCATCACGACATTCTTCCAGGAGCGCCTCATCTAGCAAAGCACCGCAGGATCGAAGGGCGCGAGTCTGTAGTGCTCTCTGTCAGCCTTCTGGTCGCGGATGTAGAACCACTTGTATCTCCACCCTTGGACGGACGCGGTGAGCTTGATGTCAAAGTAGGTGACAGAGGAGTCGACGTGGATCCCTTAGCCTCCGACGTCGTAGACTACAAAACCGGACGTCGACTGGCATTTCAGCTTAAAAAGCCTCTTGAAGAGGCCAAAGTGTGGCTCGATTCTGAGCCAGCACTCGCAAAGCATGATGAAGCACGCAATGTGAAGAATGGAATTTGGGGACAGCTGGTGCAGCTGAAGCCCATAGAAAGAAAGAAGACCCCTGAAGAAAGGATGTAGGGGGAGAGAAAGACCTCGGATGATGAACGCAAGGAACATCACCCGGAAACCCGGAGGAGGACAGTGGATTACCTCATCACCGGGCACTCGCGAGTCGTCTTCCACGGAGGGAAGAACTCCATCTTGGCGATGAAGATGCAGCTCGGAAGGCTTGATGATGGACGCCCACCAGGCGCTGTTGGTGACGCGGGTGCCCGCACCCTTCTTCTTCCCAGCGCTGGTGCCCACGGTGGCGGTACCGCCCTTCTTCTTGGTGGCAGTAATGGCGGCCACAGATCCAGTGGCGGTGCCTCCCTTCTTCTTACCCATCTTTTGATGGTGGTGCAACGAAGGAAGTAACTGGGAAAGACACGGAGATGGTCCAGCGCCGCGAAGAGAAAATTGTGCAAGGAACCAGAGAAAGAGTGGCAATGGCGAAGGAAGCACGAGCAAGAAGAGATGGGGAAATTTTACGCAACTGCGCTGCTACTTAACCCCTTCATGGATGCCATCCAACGGCTAGTAGAAACCCTACTGGACGCATGGCGCACATCGCCATTGACACGTGGCGAAGTTGAACCACGAACCGTCCCCCACTATTCCCATTACGCGCGGAAATCAAGGAGACGCAGTTAAAACAGAAGATTACGCATGCCCAGTCAAATCGAGGTTAGCTAGTGGGACCCACCGCTCATCACCTCCCGTCAAAACCGCTCACGCGGGCAACTGAGGTCATCGCATCATCAACACTTACGTCATCGATTCCAGCAAAAGAAAATTTTGACTACTTTAGTCCTTGCTTGAGTCTTCGACTCAACCAAGCACTCGGGGGCTACTCCCATAGGAAGCGTTGGTCGCGCACCCTACGATTATTTTTCTGCAGGTGTATGAACATTCAAGACAAACCCATCACTCGAATCTGCGATTCGATTGAAAATTCTGGGTTACTCCCATAGGGAGCACCGGAAGCAAACTCGACTGAAACAAGCAACAAAAGATGACAGCAGTCACGAAAAGTTTTTAGTCCCCGCTCGGGGAATACTCCCATAGGGAGCGCTAGTCGCACACCCTATGATTATTTGTACATCATACTGTGTGTTGATAACATCCACACTCGAATGCTATGGCAACTCCGCCTCATACTCTCCCTGCAAAGAGACTGTGTCTCCTGGGCCACCCGAATCATCTCCACGATGGCAAAAATTCGGATGCCGCGCTTACAGCGTGAAGATAAGACCTGAATAAGGCCTGGCAATGCATCTGCTGCGCACTACCAGAAACATATCCATCCCTCCAACTACGATGAACATGCCTTGACGGACGCATCGAGTGCTCACACATATACACTGGAATTCGACTCCTATAAGACCTCCACGGCTTAAGTCGAATAACGCCGGCACTTTTCCGAATTCGAGTCCGGGGACTCGAGTTTGAGTAGATTGCGTTGTTTTGCCCTAAGGTAGTTAACTGATACTGATACATCAGATAAATCAGAACAATCCCTATGACATAAACAGAACACTCGAAAAATGCCCAGTCATGCACTCGAAAGGCTTCTTAAAGTCTCCAGTCGAATCTGTGATTCCACTGGATACTCGGGGGCTACTGACATGGGTATACCCTACAGGTACTCGAACTTGGTATATGCGGTCCAGATACAGCAGAAGCCCACGGCGTTGCCAAGGACCAATACAAGATTCGTATGACTCAGGGACTCTTCGATTGCTTGCAGCCCAAGATGAAGCTCAAGATATAAAGCTTAAAGGGGTGAACCCTAATCTATAACCGACTTGACCTGCTACCCGAGACCCAGCCTATCTATATAAAGGCTGGGAGGGGCGACGAGGAGGATAATCACAACCCTAGTTTCCACAACTCTCGCTAGATCGCATCTGCGTGCCCCTGTAATCTTCGATTCCTTCGTTAATTCCAAGAGTAGACAAGCAGGAGTAGGGACCTCTACGAGGCCTGAACCTGGGTAAACCTTGCATCCCTGTGTGCTTGTTTGCTATCCGACTGATGCCTCCAGCGCTCCC
Source organism: Avena sativa (assembly GCA_916181665.1). Taxonomy (NCBI): domain Eukaryota; kingdom Viridiplantae; phylum Streptophyta; class Magnoliopsida; order Poales; family Poaceae; genus Avena; species Avena sativa. The sequence continues at coordinate 445,973,034 of OV702295.1, read as the reverse complement.
TCCTCCAAAACCCAAGTCCATAACAATGGGCATTGATGAGTTAAACCCTCGTCAGGCGCCCTTCCATCACCGCCGGCTAGAGGTGGAGGGGCTAGGCGGTAATGGCTGGGGGGGTCTCCGGGATTGTCCGGGCGGGGGGCAACCCGGGAGGGGTCCTATTTTCTGAGAGATATCTAGCTTTTCATCGATTCATTGTGACTGCCTCCATGGGAGACGAATGGCGATTCGTCTTTCACAAGACACTTTTTGACAACTTCTCACCATCAGACTTCTACACAAGGGTCAACCCTTTGCCTGGTGCATCAATAAATTAATTAGTGAGATGAAATATAATGTAGTATTTGTTAAAAACATGGCTAGTGTGTGAGTAATAAGTGAAGTGGGTATAGCAGGGGTTGTAGCAGACACAAGGATGGAGGAGACCATGTTGATCATGGACAACTAGATACTGACGTGGTACCATTATTTTGTGTTTCTAGGGTTGTACCGGAGCTCGCCCTTCTCCATGTCAAGGTGCACGAGTCTGACAACAACCAGAAGAATGACTTTCCTAGCCAGACCTGCCTGCTGGCGTGGCAGCTCCAGCCCCACATAGGATCCGTTAGGCTCTCTTGCCGCGACGGTGAGAAAATGCGGTCTATGAAGCTCCTAAGAGCAACTCTAACACACACGGTAAAACGTGGAACTGTAAAAAGCGAGTACATGCAACTATACTTGGTTTTTACCGTTCAAAAACCCGCGGTGTAGATTAGTGCTCGCATTTGTGCCACGGGCGATCTGGAACTTTAAAAGACAGCAGATTTTATACAATTTCAACATATGCAAATTCCTATCATCGCATAGAACAAATAATTGTCCACAAATAAGCATCGAAATAATAATGCAAGTACAACTCAAATTACAACAATAATTCTGATCAAATTACAACAATATTGTTCAAATCAAATACAAACAAATTGTTCAAACATAGGCCAAATAAATGTTGATGTTACACATTAGATAATTGGATAGCAAATGTTGCTCATTGGCAGCCTAGCCTCAACCAGTGTTGATTGATGAGATCCTTCTGAAGTTGTGAACGGGTTTCTTATTTTCAATGTTGTGGTACGACTCAAGAAAGGCATAGATCATGTCGAGGTTCCTTTGGGGTTTGACTCGGCTGCCAACATTGTCATAGAAAACCTCCAAATCCAACCCTCTCTCATCCTTGATGATCATGTTGTGAAGAATGACACAACATTTCATGATATCCTTGAGGGTTTTCATATCCAAAAAATGAGAAGGACCTCTCACAATAGCAAATCTAGCTTGCAAGACACCAAAAGCTCTCAATATTCTTTCGGACCATCTCTTGAGCATTGGAAAAATTAGATTCTAGCTTTGTGAGTGGCTTATGAATGGTTTCCATCAAATTTTCCCAATCAGGATATATGCCATCGGCAAGATAGTAGCCTATTGTGTAGTCATGGTTCATGACTCTTTAATTGCAAACATGGCATCTCTGCTAGCTAGTTTTTAAAATAGGTGGGATCTATGCAAGACATTGATGTTATTCAGTGATCCCGACAATCCAAAAAAAGGAATGCGAAATTCATAGGTCCTCAGATGTGATGACCTCAAGCACAATCGTTGGATCATGACTTTTACTGCATTATTGACTTTGCCAAGTTTTCTTTAGCAATTCTTCCACTTCCAGTGCATAAAATCTACAAACCCAAGCATGCCAGGCAAACCCCTTTTTTCATTCATTTGCTTCAGCCGTATAGTTTCTTCTTATTTGGAAGATCGAAGATAGACATCACCATAAAGCCGGATCAACATTTTGGCAAACTGGCAGACAGACTCAATGGTTATATCTTCGCCAATGCGCATATACTCATCTGTGGAGCCAGCAGGTACGCCATATGTGATCACTCGCATAGCTTCGCAGATTTTCTGGTAGGCGCTAAATCCTAGGGTGCCGGCAGCATTTCTACAGAGAATATCATTTTTCGGCCCAAAAGTTGAGGCGCCCAGGCAACGCGGTACCCAAGTTGCTTGTAATCAACCGCCTTGACCACAGTTGGCGTGCCAAATACTCAGAGGGTCTTTTTCAGCACGAATTCAACTTTATGTTTGGATACAAAATATCAGGCTAACGGCTGTCAAGTTGGGCCCCCCTGTTAGTTTTTGCCATTATGTCGCTCCCGTCGTGACTGCCATGTAGGCTTGCAGCGTTGGCGTCTGCATCCATTACACGTCTTCTTCTTCCCCGGAGAGGTAATCTATGGTGGTATCGCGGCCATGGCGCGGAGCTGGGACATGGACGAACCTGCTCGGCACCGCTCTCCTCCCTGTAGGCTTGTAGCGTTGGCGCCTGCATCCATTACACGTCTTCTTCTTCTCCAGAGCGGCAATCTGTGGTCGCGGCCATGCCACCATGGCACGGAGCTCGGACATGGACGAACCTGCTCGGCCCCGATCTCCTCCCCATCCCGAGTTGGAGCTCGCCCTCACCATGGCTGCACCCATGGCACGACGCAGGGACGAGAATTGGCTCCTGATGAGATCTGCCACCGTGTCAACCATGCTCGGTCTTGTTTTCCTCCTCCAGAATCCGAGCTCACCATCATCGTGGTCGCACCCACCCTAATTCTTCCACCCCTGCCGGGGTCACTGTGGTAGCTCAAGTTCTACCATGTAGAACCTATAAGAGAATTTGGAGCTGGGCGGTGGCAACCCGTTGTTGAACCTGTAAGGAATTTGCTGAAGACTGCATGTCACGCCAAGGTCTTCGGCTGATGCCTTCGGCTTCTGCCAACATCCACCGCTGATGTGATATCATTTAGTTACATCAATACGAAATTTCGACCAATTTAACTTGTTTATGTATTTCTAGACAATTATAATATAATCAAGCACTAGAAATATTTTGTAGTGTGCATGAGCATGATCAGTAATATAATTAAACACTAGAAATTTTAAGGCACTCCATTTAAAGGAGTAGATTTATATATATAGAAGGTTCACCAGAGACACCATGGATATATTGTCTTAGATGGCACATGTAACACCCTCAAATCGGCCCTATGCAAGTTTTAGCCCTTTCCGCCAAACCCGCATAGAAACGATTCAAGGACGCCCACCAGGCACTTTCATGCGGGTGGAAAACGAAGTAATAATATTACACAATAGTCCTCGATGGGACCCACAGAACAGATATATATACAACATGACTCCATGAATCAAGAATACAGATATATAGTACAAAGATCCAAATCACCTTGAAATCGATAGGGCGTCCGACTACGGACAAGATGCAAATGGGGCTAAGAGCCCTGAAGAATAACCAATGGCGTCCATAACCCTGCCCAGGCCAAGCCGGAAGGGTAACCCTGCTAACGGCGTCGAACTTAAACCTGCTAAAACAAAAGGGGTGCCGACAAAGGGCAAAGGAAAAAGAGGAGCGTCAGTACTGAGGCCAGTACACGGCGAGACTAGGATTCGGCGGCTCTCGCCTACATAGGTATGGTGGGCTGAAGCGGCAGCGCAGCGGCACTAAAAAACCTATAGAGACTCGATACAACTGACGGTTATTAGAGAGGGATAAGAAAGACCTATTCGGATCCAACCTGAAGCTAACACCACACAAACCCGTCCTGGTATTTCCCCCTCGAGACCAATCGAGGAAGTCGGAACAAGGAACTCACACCGTTGGCAATTTTACTCGTCCCGTTATAGTTGCATCAATTACTAATCAGATATAGATAGCAGGAGTCATCCTGATAGCATAAGTAGTCGACAGTTTTAATCACCATTCCGTTGTAGATGGAACATTTACTAGTCAGATATAATTTGTCCTGAGGAATCCCAAAACCCAGTAGTTGTTGACACTTTTATCACATTCCATTGGAGTTGCAATACTTACTAGGCAGATTTAACAAAACAACCCAGGTCCACCAGTGGTTGGCATTTTTAATATCCATTCCGTTATAGTGAAGCTGATTACTAGTCAGATATATTAAGTCAAATTTATAGCACTACTTTAGTTATGCTTGTCTATGATCGAGATACTGTGCTCCCAGTCGTCCATAACCGCGGACACGGCTTTCAGAAAGTTTTACCCTGCAGGGGTGCACAAATAGCAACACACACTCGATCAACCTCGGAAAAACCAACTCAAAATCCAACGAGGCTTTCACGACAAAGCGATCACAGGATTCAGAAATATTTCAGGGGGCCACCCCACTAAGCTACCCGCAACGAAGTTGGCCGGCTCCGGAACAGACCCAGGGTTTGCGTCAATGGCGGTAAACGACTGGGAACCCGAAAGTGTGACTGGGCTTGTCGATACCGCAAAAACACTCCGCATCCAAAACAGTACAGGTGCTCCACGCACAATCGTAAATAAAACAGTAAAGCATGGCATAAGTACAGGATAGTAATAAAGCCCCAAACTACTTTGTGGCCCCAAGAAATAGAAATGAATCAAGCTCTGGCTCAGGGGGGTCCACGGCCTCCCGGATGTGGATAGTGCGAAAAATCAAGGAACAGGTATCAAGTACTCGGGGTCCTACGGGACACAAGTGAGCGTGGAAGAACCAAATAACATCTATTGCCCACCGATGCCTCTGCATTAGTTATATCTAGCATTTTAATGGTTGAATCTAAAGTCATGATCATCTCCACCATTAAGCATCTCCACCATAAACATCTGCCAGCACACCAACAACTGTGGTACTCGACAACACAAGATCACACCTAAGCAAGCAACTACGACTCGCAAGGCCAGCTATCTACCAAACATCAGGTATTAGGAGGTGTCCATGGCAATATAGAGGCTGCACGGGATAGCACTAGTGCACGGAAACTAAAGCATCGCAACCCGGATAGCAATAGATCAACAGTAGGAAATAAAGACTATAAATGCAAAAATAGGTAGAAGGGGAAGAGATGCTCGCCTAGGAAACACTGCCGGAGATTTATATCCGAAGAACTTGTCGATACTCGCATCCACTCATCGGTCTAATCCGCGAAGAAGCAAACACGAGCAGAAACACCGGATGCAATATTTAATACTACGGCAGAAGATCCGGCATGCTTATGATATGATGCATGGCATGGCACAGATGCGGTGCAATTAGGCAGTATTAAGCGGAACCGGGGTCCTGATAATTAATTAGACGGTTTAAGTTATTTAACAACCCCGCAAATTAAATGTTGATTTAACAATGCAAAGCATATCATCGGTTTGCTACGCAAATTTAAATGGGGGCCATATGAGACAAAAATAGCCCACATATGGTCTCCATATTTAATCATGCGATGATACGGCATAATGCCCCCAACCCACAGATAGCCATGCATGCACGAAGAATTAATTATGCGACAATTGATAATGTCATATTATAAAAATAGGGGTCTCGAAAAGGGGATCACATTAGGGTTCGACGAACATGGGCTTCGAGGGTCTAGGGGTCTTCGGATCCGCATCCGTGAAGGAGACCTTGGCGTTCCGAAACGGTCTCGGGGTCGGAGAACTTGGCGTGCCGGGGTCGACGAGGTTCGGGCTCGACTAGATCGGTCTTTGGATCCTCGAAGGAGAGCTTGGCGGTCCCAGCGTCTTCGGGGTTCTCGGGATTAGGTCTCGAACATCAGATACAGAGGGAGAACTTGGCATCCTTGACAAAGTTCTCAGGTGACGGTGGTCTTGCGTAGCCAGGTCTAGTCTTGTGTCGATCCCAGTCTCTTGTGTGGCATCAGATCTCTTGTTGAGGGGATGGTCTTGGCGTTTATCGATGCGCTCGTACAGAACTTGAAGTTAGAGGCAAACAGACTGCAAAGATAGACGCGGGTCTCAGGAGACCGTGTCAGCATCATTCTCCAACAGCCCACTTTGTACAAGCAGGGGAAAAACAAACAAAAGAGACGAGGCAGAGCCAACGTCTTGGCAACAGTACCATGCGCGCGTGCTCGAGCTCGGACAACTGGGTCGGCGACGATGCAGAGGGCGACACAGTGGCGTTCCTGGGAGGCCGGCATGCTAGAGGAAGGAAACAGAGGCGGAGGCGGTGGTTCGAGCTCTGCAGAGGCAGACGACGCACAGCGGCGGGCTCGGGGTCGACCGCCTGGGGTGTGGCCTGAGGGTCCTGCACGGGGAGGAGGGCCGGGCGCGGCCGCGGGAGGACGAGGCGAGCGGGGCCCGGCTCGGGGCGGAGGAGCTCGGCGAGGGTGGCACACACGGACTCGCCGGGGGCATCCAGGGAGAGCGAGGCAAGGTCGAGGACGTCTGCGATGTGGTGGCGGCTCGGCTCACGGCGGAGGAACGCGGGCGCGCTGCGGCTCGGGGACTAGGACGGTGGTGGCAGCGGGAGATCCCGTCTGGGACGGGGTCGGTGGTGAAGACGGAGGGGAGGGGCGGCGCTGCGGGGCAGAGGCCGTGGTGGAGGGCGGCGGCGGCCGTCGGACCGGACTTCGGCGGCGCTGGGCGCGGTTCGACGGTAGGGCCTGGCCAACAAGGAGGACCCGTGCGAGGTGGCGGCGGCCGTCGAGGTGGTGGAGGCTGGCGAGGCGGGGCCCCCGGTTGCGCGGAGCTCGGCGGCGGGGACGACGGCGAGGTGGCCGAGGCGGTGGCGGACGGGGATCTGGCGGCGGCCGGCGAGAAGGGGAGAGAAGCGGGGCGCGGGGTGCGTCGGTGGAGGAAGAGTGAGGAGGAAGCGGGGCGCGGGGCGCGTCGGGGACGGCCTCTCCAGCGGTGGGGCCCGGGGCGGGAATCGAGGCGGCAGGAGGGGTTGGGGCAAGTGCCCAGGAGGGGTGCAGTCGGTGTGGGGGTTGGTGGGGTGGTGGAGATGGGGAGTGGACCAGATGGCAACGTGGGGCTGCTGGTGGGCTGGTGGGGTGAGGTGGCAGCGGTTGAATGGATGGAGAAAGGGGCCAGGCTGATGTGGCGCAAAGGGATAGGTTGGGGTGAGGTGGATTTGGCTGGGTAGATTAGGTTTAGGTAGAAAAGGGTTTGGGGGGATCTGGGTTAGATAGGATTTTTATCTGGAGGTGGTCGGCTGGGCTTTCAGGCCTGGCGGGCTACCTCCCAAAAATAATTTAAATATTTTATTTATTAAAAACGAGGCTTTTGCAAACCGTTGGTAGACAAAACAAAATATTCCGGATAAACCCGGGTTTTATATTTGAATAAAGACGGGGCTTAATTAGAAAAACAAAATAGGTTTTCGAAAATAGTTTCAGACAAACAGATGCATGGAGATGATGATGCTCAAATGCAATGTGGCATGATGACATGAGCATGCGGTCATGATGATGCAATGCACAAAAACAACGCGATTTTCTAGTAGTGGTTTTTGCGGGGCGCCACAATTTGACACCACTAACAATGGATCTCGCCCTCGAGATCCGCCTCATGGTACCGGGAAGAAGCTCGGCGATCTCAATCTTCTCGCTTCGTGTAGATCCTTGCGACACCACTAACAAGAGGTCGTTGTCCATGATCGTCGAGAGAGCACTCCGGGAAACAAAGGATAAAGGTAAAGGTATCCACAAATAAAGCCACCTCTAACTTCGATAGAAAGAGAGAACCGATGCATTCGCATCTACTTCAATGTACACGAGCAAATAGAGGGAGTAGTCGGCATGGGGGCCAATCCATCACGCACCCAAACTATTACTCCGCACAATCAGTAGAAAAGCGTGTAACCATTCTCGGAATCAGACTGAAGTTCTCGACAAGCGAGGTTCAGAAACAAAGGAGTGATGCAGAGTCTGCATCGGATCTGGCGTAGCTGATGACGACGTCGGAAAGCACCATAAGGCACGAGAAGGAACAAAGAGAAGTCCCACAGAGGAAGGATTCGTCAGATAACATGAAGTCCGGATGTGGAAGCACCATTACCAAAGGAGGAAGCAAAACCCTGAAGGTACGACGGAAACCCAACCATGAGAAATCCTGGACTCGAAGAAAAGATAAGAGAGCAGATTCAAAACACGCAGAGGTAAGAGGAGAACAGCAGAGGGTAAGGAGTAAAATCAGACCTAATCAGATCTATCCAACCGATTTTCCCAAAAATAGTTTTGACACTCTACTTCGGCCGTTAGCTAGGTTATCCTACAGGCTGGACTTGTGGGGTATCGCAACTGCTGAGCTCTGATACCACTCTGTAACACCCTCAAATCGGCCCTATGCAAGTTTTAGCCCTTTCCGCCAAACCCGCATAGAAACGATTCAAGGACGCCCACCAGGCACTTTCGTGCGGGTGGAAAACGAAGCAATAACATTACACAATAGTCCTCGATGGGACCCACAGAACAGATATATATATATATACAACATGACTCCATGAGTCAAGAATACAGATATACAGTACAAAGATCCAAATCACCTTGAAATCGATAGGGCGTCCGACTATGGACAAGATGCAAATGGGGCTAAGAGCCCTGAAGAATAACCAATGGCATCCATAACCCTGCCCAGGCCAAGCCGGAAGGGTAACCCTGCTAACGGCGTCGAACTTAAACCTGCTAAAACAAAAGGGGTGCTGACAAAGGGCAAAGGAAAAAGAGGAGCGTCAGTACTGAGGCCAGTACACGGCGAGACTAGAATTCGGCGGCTCTCGCCTACATAGGTATGGTGGGCTGAAGCGGCAGCGCAGCGGCACTAAACAACCTATAGAGACTCGATACAACTGACGGTTATTAGAGAGGGATAAGAAAGACCTATTCGGATCCAACCCGAAGCTAACACCACACAAACCCGTCCTGGTATTTCCCCCTCGAGACCAATCGAGGAAGTCGGACCAAGGAACTCACACCGTTGGCAATTTTACTCATCCCGTTATAGTTGCAGCAATTACTAATCAGATATAGATAGCAGGAGTCATCCTGATAGCATAAGTAGTCGGCAGTTTTAATCACCATTCCGTTGTAGTTGGAACATTTACTAGTCAGATATAATTTGTCCTGAGGAATCCCAAAACCCAGCAGTTGTTGACACTTTTATCACATTCCATTGGAGTTGCAATACTTACTAGGCAGATTTAACAAAACAACCCAGGTCCACCAGTGGTTGGCATTTTTAATATCCATTCCGTTATAGTGAAGTTGATTACTAGTCAGATATATTAAGTCAAATTTATAGCACTACTTTAGTTATGCTTGTCTATGATCGAGATACTGTGCTCCCAGTCGTCCATAACCGCGGACACGGCTTTCAGAAAGTTTTACCCTGCAGGGGTGCACAAATAGCAACACACACTCGATCAACCTCGGAAAAACCAACTCAAAATCCAACGAGGCTTTCACGACAAAGCGATCACAGGATTCAGAAATATTTCAGGGGGCCACCCCACTAAGCTACCCGCAACGAAGTTGGCCGGCTCCGGAACGGACCCAGGGTTTGCGTCAATGGCGGTAAATGACTGGGAACCCGAAAGTGTGACTGGGCTTGTCGATACCGCGAAAACACTCCGCATCCAAAACAGTACAGGTGCTCCACGCACAATCGTAAATAAAGCAGTAAAGCATGGCATAAGTACAGGATAGTAATAAAGCCCCAAACTACTTTGTGTCCCCTAGAAATAGAAATGAATCAAGCTCTAGCTCAGGGGGGTCCACGGCCTCCCGGATGTGGATAGTGCGAAAAATCAAGGAACAGGTATCAAGTACTCGGGGTCCTACGGGACACAAGTGAGCATGGAAGAACCAAATAACATCTATTGCCCACCGATGCCTCTGCATTAGTTATATCTAGCATTTTAATGGTTGAATCTAAAGTCATGATCATCTCCACCATTAAGCATCTCCACCATAAACATCTGCCAGCACACCAACAACTGTGGTACTCGACAACACAAGATCACACCTGAGCAAGCAACTACGACTCGCAAGGCTAGCTATCTACCAAACATCAGGTATTAGGAGGTGTCCATGGCAATATAGAGGCTGCCCGGGATAGCACTGGTGCACGGAAACTATAGCATCGCAATCCGGATAGCAATAGATCAACAGGAGGAAATAAAGACTATAAATGCAAAAATAGGTAGAAGGGGAAGAGATGCTCGCCTGGGAAACACTGCCGGAGATTTATATTCGAAGAACTTGTCGATACTCGCATCCACTCATCGGTCTAATCCGCGAAGAAGCAAACACTAGCAGAAACACCGGATGCAATATTTAATACTACGGCAGAAGATCCGGCATGCTTATGATATGATGCATGGCATGGCACAGATGCGGTGCAATTAGGCAGTATTAAGCGGAACCGGGGTCCCGATAATTAATTAGACGGTTTAAGTTATTTAACAACCCCGCAAATTAAATGTTGATTTAACAATGCAAAGCATGTCATCGGTTTGCTACGCAAATTTAAATGGGGGCCATATGAGACAAAAATAGCCCGCATATGGTCTCCATATTTAATCATGTGATGATACGGCATAATGCCCCCAACCCACAGATAGCCATGCATGCATGAAGAATTAATTATGCGACAATTGATAATGTCATATTATAAAAATAGGGGTCTCGGAAAGGGGATCACATTAGGGTTCGACGAACATGGGCTTCGAGGGTCTAGGGGTCTTCGGATCCGCATCCGTGAAGGAGACCTTGGCGTTCCGAAACGGTCTCGAGGTCGGAGAACTTGGCGCGCCGGGGTCGACGAGGTTCGGGCTCGACTAGATCTGTCTTTGGATCCTCGAAGGAGAGCTTGGCGGTCCCAGCGTCTTCGGGGTTCTCGGGATTAGGTCTCGAACATCAGATACAGAGGGAGAACTTGGCATCCTTGACAAAGTTCTCAGGTGACGGTGGTCTTGCGTAGCCAGGTCTAGTCTTGTGTCGATCCCGGTCTCTCGTGTGGCATCGGATCTCTTGTTGAGGGGATGGACTTGGCGTTTATCGGTGCGCTCGTACAGAACTTGACGTTAGAGGCAAACAGACTGCAAAGATAGACGCGGGTCTCAGGAGACCGTGTCAGCATCATTCTCCAACAGCCCACCTTGTACAAGCAGGGGAAAAACAAACAAAAGAGACGAGGCAGAGCCAACGTCTTAGCAACAGTACCATGCGCGTGTGCTCGAGCTCGGACAACTGGGTCGGCGACGATGCAGAGGGCGACACGGTGGCATTCCTGGGAGGCCGGCATGCTAGAGGAAGGAAACAGAGCCGGAGGCGGTGGTTCGAACTCTGCAGAGGCAGACGACGCACAGCGGCAGGCTCGGGGTCGACCGCCTGGGGCGTGGCCTGAGGGTCCTGCACGGGGAGGAGGGCCGGGCGCGGCCGCGGGAGGACGAGGCGAGCGGGGCCCAGCTCGGGGCGGAGGATCTCGGCGAGGGTGGCGCACACGGACTCGCCGGGGGCGTCCAGGGAGAGCGAGGCGAGGTCGAGGACGTCCACGATGCGGTGGTGGCTCGGCTCACGGCGGAGGAACGCGGGCACGCGGCGGCTCGGGGACGAGGACGGCGGTGGCAGCGGGAGATCCCGTCCGGGACGGGGTCGATGGTGAAGACGGAGGGGAGGGGCGGTGCTGCGGGGCAGAGGCCGCGGTGGAGGGCGGCGGCGGCCGTCAGACCAGACTTCGGCGGCGCTGGGCGCGGTTCGACGGCGGGGCCTGGCCAACGAGGAGGACCCGTGCGAGGTGGCGGCGGCCGTCAAGCTGGTGGAGGCTGGCGAGGCGGGGCCCGCGGCTGCGCGGAGCTTGGCGGCGGGGACGACGGCAAGGTGGCCGAGGCGGTGGCGGACGGGGATCTGGCGGCGGCCGGAAGGAGGGGAGAGAAGCGGGGCGCGGGGCTGGATCAATGCACAAATGCAATGTGGCATGATGACATGAGCATGCGGTCATGATGATGCAATGCACAAAAACAACGCGATTTTCTAGTAGTGGATTTTGCGGGGCGCCACACCACACACAAGCAATAATTAACTAAAACAAAATAAAAGCAAGGGCAGCAGCAGGAGGCCGAGACACGGAGATGCCTAGCAGGGCAGGGGCATCAGTAGGAGGTAGGGACAGCCTAGTCGAGGGGATACAAGCCAGTCCTGACATAATCCCAGAGGAATTTGTAGAAGGCTATGTGTCGCGCCAAGGTAATCGGCCTATGTTGTCTGCCTATGCCTCTGCCAATGCCCACCGCGTGCTGGATCATGTTGTCGAGGTCCATATTGATTGCTCTGCCACAGAATGGGCAAACTGTCTCCCCCTACGGTAGAAACGGATTAGCCCACACCGTAACCATCTCAGCACGTAGCGGCTCTTTTTGTCCCTGGATTCCTTGCTAGCGTCCACGTCATCATCATCCTCCTATTGATTTTTAAGAACATAACTTAGAACGCATATATATGATTAAATTGTATTACAACTCAAGAATTGACAACATGTATATGTAAGACAAAATATTCGTGGATATCAAAGAGAAAGCATCTCAGCAATAGTTTGATCAGTTCATATATCATTTCATCTCAACACAATGATAATTAATTGCATCAGAGTGTATGTAGAATAAAGATTGCAGACTCATAAGTTTCTTTAGGGATGGCATGAGCGAACCAAGTAACAATTGCACAACCTATATTGTTCTTGTACATCGCCCCAGGTTCGCAAACTCATCCCTGAAAAAATCTGACACCAATGTGTCTGCCTCTCTTTTGGGGCAAATTTGAATCATTGGCCACAATAAGAAATTGGAATATAATCCTACGAAACAATATTCAGGGATATACATATTCAGGTACAAAAACAATCCTAAATAATGTAATTATAAATAAAAAACCAAACGATTAATCTCTAGGTACATGTTGAAAATACTTATGATCAAAACCATGCATATACATATGCATCATACGAATCATTCAAAGATCAGAAACAATTCAAGGATCATACATGTAGTTACATATGAGAATATATCAAGGGCCTCATAATATTTTTCAGAGATGGAGTTGGCCAACCAAAGTACCAACAACACAACCTACTCAGGTTCACCAACCCATACCTAAAAAACGACACCATCATATGTGTCTACCCTTACACTCATTTGGGGCAAATTTCAATCATCAGCCTCGGTGAGCAAATGAAATGTAATTCTTATACACTATGAATACATGCATGCAATAACAATTCAAAGATCATAGTTCTATGAATATAGAATAAATCTAGGGGCCTCATAAGTTTCTTCGGGGATGGCGTCAGCGAACTAGGTAATAATTGTACAACCTATATTGTTCTTGTACATCGCCCTAGGTTCGATAACTCATCCCTGAAAAAATCTGACACCAATGTGTCTGCCTCTCTTTTGGGGCAAATTTGAATCATTGGCCACAATAAGAAATTGAAATGTAATCCTATGAAACAATATTCAGGGATATACATCGACAGGTACAAAAACAATCCTAAATATTGTAATTATAGATAAAAAACCAAACAATTAGTCTTCAGGTACATGTTAAAAATACTTATGATCAAAACCATGCATATACATATGCATCATACCAATCATTCAAAGATCAGAAACAATTCAAGGATCATATATGTTGTTCCATATGAGAATAAATCAAGCGCCTCATAATTTTTTCAAAGATGGAGTTGGAGAACCAAAGTACCAACAGCACAACCTATATTGTTTGTGTGCATTGCTGCCTCAGGTTCACCAACCCATCCCTAAAACACGACACCATCATATGTGTCTCCCCTTGAACTCTTTTGGGGAAAATTTCAATCATCGGCCTTGGTGACAAACTGAAATGTAATTCTTATACACTATGAATGCAAGCAATATATGATTCAAATATCATAGTCCTATGAATGTAGAATGAAGATTGCGGCCTCATAAGTTTCTTCAGGGATGGTGTAAGCGAACTAAGTAACAATTGCACAACCTATATTGTTCTTGTACATCGCCCCAGGTTCACTAACTTATCCCTGAAAAAATCTGACACCAATGTGTCTGCCTCTCTTTTGGGGCAAATTTGAATAATTGGCCACAATAAGAAATTGAAATGTAATCATACAAAACAATATTCAGAGATATACATATGCATCATACGACTCATTCAAAGATCAGAAACAATACAAAGATTATATATATAGGTTCCATATGAGAATAAATTAAGAGCCTCATTATTTTTTCAGAGATGGAGTTGGAGAACCAAGATACGAACAACACAACCTATATTGTTTATGTACATTGTTGCCTCAGGTTCACTAACCATCCCTAAGAAAATGACACCATCAGATGTGTCTCCCTTGCACTATTTTGGGGCAAAATTGAATCATTGGGCTCAGTAAGGAATACAAATGTAATGTTATAGGCATGTTGTGTATCAAAATCAACACTCAACTAGCAAACCCTAAAACCCCTAAATCAAATGTTAATCGATTAAATTTATAGCATAAGAAGAAACGTATGAACAACAACGAGTTAAGCAAATGTAAATTTACTAGATGGAAGATGAGCAGATTGGGGTTTTGTGACTAGACGGATTAGGGTTTTGTGACTAGATAGAAGATGCATCAATCGACCGTTCGAACCATATATATACTACCCTACTTCAAGAGAAAAATAATCTATACACGATTGAACAAATCCTATGTATGAATAGTGAAATCTGCGGCTACGACTAGAGAAGCTAGCAATGTAGTACCTCGGACTCCTCATCAGGGACCTCCTCCTCGAACTCGTCATTCTCTACGATTCCGTCAAAGATTTCTTGGACAGCGATGGGGTCATTGATGTACAACACCATATTGCCTCCGCCTGCCGCCTGCCCCCTATCCAGATCTGCCACTGGCACCACGACGTTGTCGGCCACCTGCTGCTCGACGGTGATGGCTACTGGCTAGACAGATGAGCTCGAACCCTCAACGGTGCAGGGACGATTGGCGTGTGTGCCCGGAGAAGACACCTCTGCATGCTTGGTGACGACCGAGCCATCTGCTGTTGTGCCTTCAACTGGCTTCACCTCCGGCTCATCTCCACGCGTACGCTTCATGGCGCACCTAGGGAAGGACGTGGTGCAAGCGAAGGAGCTTCGGCGCGCGCGGTAGGTGCAGATTGGGGTTTTGGGACTAGATAGATTGGGGAAAATGACACGAGCTCGTGGAAGAAGAAGGTCGAGCGGGTTTATAAGCACTGGGCTGTTTGTAGTCCTCGAGTGAACATGTGTGGTGGGCGGGGGGATGGGGCTACCATGATCTCCACTTTTTTTTGGGCTCCCTTTTTTTGAAACAACCATGATCTCCACTTTAGAACTGCATTGAAAACACGCTCATGGCATACCTCGATTCCACTACATGCAAGTGGCGCAGAACCAATTTCTAGCAACGTTAGGTCTACTCGAGGGCCCCCCTTGACGCATGGAAGTTACTTGTGGTAGGGCCCAGTTGGAAGTGAGATTGAGAGTGCTGCATAAAACTGGGATATGTCTTATTAAAATCAAGTGGCAATAAATTGCAGTGTCTCATCGACAACCGTGCACTCGATGACCCCGTTGCACTCTGCATGTGTTGTAGTAGCAGTAGTAGCCTTTTCATACGTGATTAAACATGACATGACCACTCGACGACTTTTTCCATGGACGACTTCGTGTTCCTTTATGTAGAAGTCTCACTAAGGGAGACGTCCGTGTTGTCTCACGATGTACTGTGAAGGGCACGACATGTGCAATGATCCTTATTGGATCACACAGGATCAACGGTAGGTGTGCATGATCCGTGTGAGAACTGTGTCAACCAATGAGGGCGTAGCACACAGAGTGAGCACAGGTTTGGGCTTCTATGAAAGAGAGAGAGGGCAAAACTAAGTAGTATCAAAAAACGAAGGGCAACACTAAGTAGTATAAAAATAGAAAGTGGGTGTCTTCATTGGATGTGTGTTCTTCTCATAAAACACATGGATCCACTAAAGTTTATTGTATGTCACTACAAGAAATCTGTTGACTAGTGACGTTTTTTTAACGACCATTGATTTTTTGGTCATAGATCTATGACCATTTAGAACCAGTTGGTCGTAGGAAATTTGGAAGGTCCAAACCTTTAGAAATAATGACCAATTTTGTCAAAAAGGTCATAGTGTCCTAACACGAAATGGTCATAGATGATTAGGACTAGTCTAAATCCTTTTATCTGGAAGACTACGACCAATTTAGATGGTCAAATCATATAATAAAAATATATTCTGAAGTACAAAGTGGGCGACTAGACCGTCACCTCAGCAATTTATTCAGCAATTTATCTATGTGTCATGTGACATGCCCATTTGCGTGGGGTCTACAAGGGTCTACCTGTTTATGTATACCTTGAGGTGCGAAGGAAATTAGGCAAAACATTAAGACCCCGCAAGGACTTGAACACACCACCACTTGCTCTCGCTGAGGGAACCTGACCAGTTGACCAACACTTCATTCACGTAAACAAGCAATGCATGCTCTTTTTTAATGCTAAACACACTAGAAATTAAAGGAAAAAATAAAGGCCACGGGTGGTCGAACCGCTGACTTGTTCCGCACGCCCAGGGAACCAAACCACTGCACCAACAACTCATTCGTGTTAACATGCCACACGTGCATCCTTTGTATATACGGAACCCACAAAATGTCATTGTGACATATATAGAAATTAAGGCAAAAAAGGAGCCTCCACAGGACTTGAACTCCACCAACAAAGCGTTCGTGTCAACATACCATGCACGAAAACTTTTGTATACTCCGAAAGAGTGTTGGGCCTAGGCCTTAGCCGTAAATGGCATCTTTTTTTCTCCTGAATATTTTGCCCTACCGGCTAGGCCAACAGCCCAATAGTCAATAGCAGGTCGATATTTCTAAAATCTATGGGCTTCTTGTAAAGTTTGAGCCCATAGTTAATTTTCTATTTTGAGGCCATAACTGGTCGATTTTCTATTTTTCAGAAAATCTTAAAACTTAATTTTTCTATAATTTTTTCATATGACTACGGATTGAAATGATATAAAAATCAATTTGGTTCATATTTAGGAGGTGCATAACATTATTGTCATATAAAATTATGCAATGTGAAGGATATCTATTTTCTAAATGTTCTTAATTAGTTATGACAATTTCAAGACGCGGTCAAAATGATGGGAGTGACTCGTATTTGTGTTGAGTCTTGCTAGAATTTTAGTGGATCTCTGATAAAACAACATATTGTGAGTCTAAAAATGATTTTTATAAAAAAATCATGAGCACTGGATAGTGTACCTGTAGTTCAAATCGGACCCACTTCCTTCCGATTCCGTAGACATTTGTCTTTTTCGCCAGGAGTGGACAGAAAGGTTTTAGATACCCTAGTTGGGACATTGTCCATGTAAGGTGGTCTAGTATTTTTTTTAAATAGGGTGGTACCATTTTGAAACTATCACTTGGTAGTTGCTTAACAAAACGCCCCGTTTTTGGCACTCGAAAAATAGAAAATAGCTTTTCCGTCCGGCAAAAAGGAAAACCTCCTCATAAACCACATGGATATGATGGGTTCGTAGCATGGAAAACAAAAAAATTCTACCGCAAGAACGAACAAAACCCAGATCTAATCTAGATAAAAGCCAAGATCTAATCTATTAGACATGTGCAACGAGATAGATCTGTACTAACCCTCGTAGATCCGAAAGCGTTACGAGATTAGATCTCGGGGTTGATGTAGTCGATCACTTGCCGATCTCAAGATCGTGTGGACGATCCTTCCGGCGCCGCGTTCCGGCAGCGCTTCCGTAGTCGGTCACACGTGCGGAGTCGAAGCAGACCTTCCTCTCCCCGTTCCAGCGAGCAGCGGAGGTAGTAGATCTTCTCCACGGAATCCCAGCAGCACGACGGTGTGGTGGTGGTGGTGGAGTAGAGAATTATGCAGGGCTTCGCCTAAGCCTGAGCAGAGGGAAGGAGGAGGAGAGAGGCGGCGGCTAGGGCTTGAAGTGGGAGGGGGCAAGGGGGTGGCGCCCCCATCCCTCTATTTAAAGGAGGGAAGCGCCATGGGAGGGGGAGTCCTAGTAGGACTCCCCTCCCTCCTTGGCCGGCGGATTGGGAGGGGGGAGGAGTCCTCCTCCCCCACGAATCCTTGTCTTGCCCCACAAGGTCTCCTTGATCCTTTCTTGGTTTTCAAGCAAACTCCAAGAAATCTCCTAGAACCTTCCAGAACATTCCGAAACCTTCTAAAATCTCCATACAAACACTCTGGAACATTTCCTAACTTAGAAAATGATCCCCAATATATGAATCTTATTCTCCGGACAATTCCGGATCTCCTCGTGATGTCCCGGATCCAATCCGAGACTCCGAACAACATTTGGTCTCCAACGCATATTCCATATCTACTTAAAACAACTTCGAACCTTAAGTGTGTCACCCTACGGTTCGTGAATATGCAGACATGATGAAGACACCTCTCCGATCAATAACCATCAGCAGGATCTGGAGATCCATAACGGCTCCCACATACTCAACGATGACTTCGTGATCGATAGAACCATTAACATACAAAACCAATTCCCTTTGTCACGCGATATTCTACTTATCCGAGGTTTGATCGTCGGTATCTCCATACCTAGTTCTACCTCGTTACTGATAAGTACTCTTTACTCGTTCCATGTTATGTCATCCCTTGTGACCTAGTCACATGCTTGCAAGCTAACTAGATGACATTCCACCGAGAGGGCCCAGAGCATATCTATCCGTCATATGGATGGACAAATCCCAATCTTGGTCCATGCGCTTCAACACATACTTTCAGAATACCCAATGACACCTTTATAACCACCCAGTTACGAAGCGGTGTTTGATGTCATCAAAGTACCCATCCGGTGATGGTGATTAACATAACCTCATGGTCGAAGGATTAGGTTACTATGTATTTGAAAGCTTACAGCAATACGAATTTAATGACTTGATCTTATGCTACGCTTACTATGGGTGTGTGTCCATCACATCATTCTCCTAATGATATAACCTTGTTATTAATGACATCCAATGTCCATGATCAGGAAACCATGATCATCATTTAATCAACAAGCTAGTTCCACAAGAGGCTTACTAGGGACTCTTTTATGTTTACAAAACACACATGTATCAGTATTTCCTTATAATACAATTATAGCATGGGATGTAAACATTCATCATAAACACAAAGATATAATAATAACCACTTTTATTATTGCCTCTTGGGCATATGTCCAACAGTCTCCCACTTGCACTAGAGTCAATAATCTAGATTACATGGTAATATACCTAACACCCATGGCGTTCTGGTGTTGGTCATGCTTTGCTCTAGGGAGAGGTTTAGTCAACGGATCTGCCACATTCAGATCAGTGTGTACTTTGCAAATCTTTATGTCACCATCTCGGACATACTCGTGAATAGCATGGAAACGTAGCTTGATGTGCTTCAGCTTGCTATGTGACCTTGGCTCCTGTGCATTAGCTATGGAACCTGTGTTGTCACAGTAGATGGCCATCGGGTCCAATGCACTGGGAACCACGCCAAGTTCAGTAATGAACTCCTTCATCCATATGGCTTCTTGTGCAGCCTCCGAAGCAGCTATGTATTCCGATTCAGTTGAAGATTTCGCCAGAACGCTTTGCTTGGCACTCCTCCAGCTCACTGCAACACCATTCAAAATAAATATGTATCCAGACTGTGACTTCGAGTCATCTGGATCGGTGTTCCAACTAGCATCAGTATAACCGTTTACAACAAGCTGTTCATCACCTCCATAAGAAAGAACCATATCCTTAGTCCTATTCAGGTACTTTAGGATATTCTTGACCGCTATCCAGTGCTCCATTCTAGGATCACTTTGGTATCTGCTAGTCAAACTAACGGCATGTGCTATATCCGGTCTTGTACACAGCATGGCATACATGATAGAACCTATGGCCGAGGCATAGGGAATATTATTCATCTTTTCTCTATCTTCTGTCGTAGCCGGACTTTGAGTCTTACTCAAGGTCTTACTTGACAACATGGGCACGAACCCTTTCTTGCTCTCTTCCATTCTAAACTTCTTTAGAACTTTGTCTAAGTATGTACTTTGTGAAAGCGCTATTAGGTGTCTTGATATATCTCTATAAATCTTGATGCCTAGAATATATGCCGCTTCGCCAAGATCCTTCATTGAAAAACTATTATTCAAATAGGTTTTGACGCTATCAAGAAGTTCTATATCATTCCCAATCAACAATATGTCATCTACATATAGTACTAGGAATGCTACAGAGCTCCCACTCACTTTCTTGTAAATACAAGCTTCTCCATAAGTTTGTATAAATCCAAAGTTTTTGATTACTTTATCAAAACGTTGATTCCAACTCCGGGATGCTTGCTTCAGTCCATAAATGGAGCGCTGAAGTTTGCATACCTTGTCAGCATCACTAGGATTGACAAAACCCTTGGGTTGTACCATATACAACTCTTCCTCAATGTCACCATTAAGGAACGCTGTTTTGACATCCATCTGCCAAATTTCATAATCAAAATATGCAGCGATTGCTAACAAAATCCTCACAGACTTTAGCTTCACTACTGGTGAGAAAGTCTCATCGTAGTCAACTCCTTGAATTTGTCAGAACCCTTTCGCGACAAGTCGAGCTTTATAGACGGTAACATTACCATCAGCATCTGTTTTTCTTTTGAAAATCCATTTGTTCTCGACAGCCTTACGGCCATCCGGTAAGTCCACCAAAGTCCATACTTGGTTTTCGTACATGGATCCCATTTCGGATTTCATGGCTTCTAGCCATTTGTCGGAATCTGGGCTCACCATAGCTTCTTCATACGTCGTAGGGTCATCAGTGTTGTCCACCAACATGACGTTCAAGGCAGAGTCATACCAACCAGGAGTGGTACGAACCCTCGTTGACTTGCGAGGTTCAGCAGTAACTTCGTTTGAAGTTTCATGATCAGCATCATTAGCTTCCTCTCCAGTTGGTGCAGGCGGCACAAAAACATCTTCCGGTGCTGCGCTACTCTCAACTCCGAGAGAAGGTTCAATAACCTCGTAGAGTTCTACTTTCCTTCCAGTCACTTCTTTCGAGAGAAACTCCTTCTCAAGAAAGGATCCATTCTTAGCAACAAAAACTTTGCCTTCGGATCTATGATAGAAGGTATACCCAATTGTTTCTTTATGGTATCCTATGAAGACGCATTTCTCCGCTTTGGGTTCAAGCTTATCAGGTTGTAACTTCTTTACATACGCTTCGCAACCCCAAACTTTAAGGAACGACAACTTAGGTTTCTTACCAAACCACAATTCGTACGGTGTCATTTCAACGGATTTAGATGGTGCCCTATTTAAAGTGAATGCGGTTGTCTCTAATGCATAGCCCCAAAACGATAGTGGTAAATCTATAAGAGACATCATAGACCAAACCATATCTAAGAGAGTTCGATTACGACGTTCGGACACACCATTACGCTGTGGTGTTCCCGGCGGTGTCAACTGCGAAAGTATTCCACATTTCTTTAAATGCATGCCAAACTCATAACTCAGATATTCACCTCCGTGGTCAGAACGCAGAAACTTAATCTTCTTGTTACGATGATTTTCCACTTCACTTTGAAATTCCTTAAACTTCTCGAAAGTTTCAGACTTATGTTTCATAAAGTAGACATGCCCATATCTACTTAAGTCATCCGTGAAAGTGAGAACATAACGATATCCACCACGCGACGCTACACTCATTGGACCGCACACATCGGTACGTATTGTTTCTAATAAGTCTGTAGCTCGCTCCATTATTCCAGAGAATGGAGTCTTAGTCATTTTTCCCATCAGACAGGCTTCGTATCTTTCAAGTGATTCAAAATCAAGTGATTCAAGAAGTCCATCAGAATGGAGTTTCTTCATACGCTTCACTCCAATGTGACCAAGACGACAGTGCCACATGTATGTAGAATTATCATTCAATTTTATTCGTTTAGCATCTATGTTGTGAACATGTGTATCACTACTATCGAGATTCAATAAGAATAAACCATTTATCTCAGGTGCATTACCATAAAAGATATTACTCATATAAATCGAACAACCTTTATTCTCAGACTTAAAAGAGTAACCATCTCGCAATAAACAAGATCCGGATATAATGTTCATGCTTAACGCAGGCACCAAATAACAATTATTTAAATTTAAAACTAATCCCGAAGGTAGATGTAGAGGGAGCATGCCGACGGCGATCACATCAACCTTGGAGCCATTTCCAACGCGCATCGTCACCTCGTCTCTCGCCAGTCTTCGTTTATTCCGCAGCTCCTGTTTCGAGTTACAAATATGAGCAACCGAACCAGTATCAAATACCCAGGCACTACTACGACTACTAGTAAGATACACATCAATAACATGTATATCGAATATACCTTTCTTCTTGATGTTGCCGTTCTTCAGATCCGCTAGGTACTTGGGGCAATTACGCTTCCAGTGACCAGGACCCTTGCAGTAGAAGCATTCAGTTTCAGGCTTAGGACCGGCCTTGGGCTTCTTAGCAGGTGCGGCAGCTTTCTTGCCGTCCTTCTTGAAGTTGCCCTTTTTCTTAGGCTTGCCCTGTTTCTTGAAATTGGTGGTCTTATTGACCATCAACACTTGGTGCTCCTTCTTGATCTCCACTTCAGCAGTTTTCAGCATGGACGATAGTTCAGGCAACGTCTTGTTCATGCAGTGCATATTGTAGTTCATCACAAAGTTCTTATAACTCGGTTGCAGTGATTGGAGGACACGGTGAATCCCTAACTCATTAGGAATCGTTATCCCCAACTCTTGGAGCTTGTTTGCGTTCCCAGACATGGTGAGCACGTGCTCGCTAACGGAGCTTCCCTCTTCCATCTTACAGGTAAAGAACTTTTCGGAGGCCTCATAGCTCTCCATGGCCGCGTGAGTCTCAAAAATGAGCTTTAGCTCCTTAATGATCTCAAACGGGTCGTGGTGCTCAAAACGCTTTTGGAGCTCCGTTTCTAAACCGTATAGGATGGCACACTGAACTGTGGAGTAATGATTTTTCCGAGTGGCGTAAACATTCTTTACGTCATCGGTGGCATCATCTGCAGGTGGGTCACCTAGCGGTGCTTCGAGCACATAGGTCATCTGACCAGCCCTGAGGACAATCTTCAAACCACGGAGCCAGTCCGTGAAGTTGCTTCCATTGTTCTTAAGCTTTTCTTTCTCTAGGAACGCATTGAAATTGATGGAGAGATCGCCATAATCTACAACAAATTTTGCAAGTAGTTTAGACTAAGTTTATGATAAATTGAGTTCAATTTTAATTCTTAAATTAACTAGGTGAACTCCCACTCAAAACAACATCCCTCACATTGTCTTAGTGATTACACGAACCAAGTCCACTACACCAAGTCTGATATTCACGAGAGAAGATGTAGTTTCATCGGCGAACAATCTTCATGTTCATCATATCACTTATATGATTCATGCTCTACCTTTCGGTATTCCGTGTTCCGAGACCATGTCTGTACATGCTAGGCTCGTCAAGATTAACCTTAGTTTCCGCATGTGCAAATCTGGCTTGCACCCGTTGTATGCACACGTAGAATCTATCACATCCGATCATCACGAGATGCTTCGAGACGACGAGTCTTAGCAACGGTGCCAACTAAGGACGAACACTTTATTACTTGAAATTTAGTGAGAGGGATCATCTTATAATTCTACCATCGCGATCTAAGCAATACAATATGCATAAAGGATTAACATCACAGGCAATTCATAATTAGTGTGATATGATATGGCCCTTTCTTCTTATGCCTTTGATCTCCATCTCCAAAGCACGGACATGATCTCCATAATCACGAGCATTGCTTCAAGGTTAGTGGCGCCGCTTCATGGTTGTCCATCATCACCAGCAACTATTACAACTACTTGGAATAAAGCTATTACAAGATGAATAGACACGCAGGTCTTAACAGAATTAAAGACAACCATTAGGCTCCTGTCGGTTGCCATATTATAACAAGGATCATTGCATACATCAAATATAATCACAATCACATGATGGCCATATCACATCACAAACCCCCTGCAAAAACA
This sequence comes from Avena sativa, assembly GCA_916181665.1. Lineage (NCBI taxonomy): Eukaryota > Viridiplantae > Streptophyta > Magnoliopsida > Poales > Poaceae > Avena > Avena sativa. Next base: position 445,949,026 of record OV702295.1, on the reverse strand, counting down.
AGTTAGACGCCTCTAATTTTCTTTGCAAGTTTTACGTGGTTTGGGGCTTTCGAATAAGAACGGATCTTACCTACGAAACTGAACCACAACGTTGATACAAGTGCTATCAAGTGCAAAGTGTAGATTGGATCTATACTATGATGGGAGAGACAGACACCCGCAAATCCACTTGTGCAAAGCAAGTTACACGTCAAGCGTGGAGCAAGTCTCATGTGCGATGACATGTAAGGTTAGCCTGAGCCGCTTCATCCCACCATACCGCAAGATGCAAAGTACACAAAGCAAAAGACGGCACGAGCACCAACGCCCACAAAACCGTTGTGTTCTACTCGTGCAACAGATCTACGCATAGATACGGCTCTGATACCACTGATGGGTTCGTAGCATGGAAAACAAAAAATTTCTACCGCAAGAACGAACAAAACCCAGATCTAATCTAGATAAAAGCCAAGATCTAATCTATTAGACATGTGCAACGAGATAGATCTGTACTAACCCTCGTAGATCCGAAAGCGTTACGAGATTAGATCTCGGGGTTGATGTAGTCGATCACTTGCCGATCTCAAGATCGTGTGGACGATCCTTCCGGTGCCGCGTTCCGGCAGCGCTTCCGCGGTCGGTCACACGTGCGGAGTCGAAGCAGACCTTCCTCTCCCCGTTCCAGCGAGCAGCGGAGGTAGTAGATCTTCTCCACGGAATCCCAGCAGCATGACGGTGTGGTGGTGGTGGTGGAGTAGAGAATTCTGCAGGGCTTTTCCTAAGCCTGAGCAGAGGGAAGGAGGAGGAGAGAGGCGGCGGCTAGAGCTTGAAGTGGGAGGGGGAAAGGGGGTGGCTCCCCCACCCCTCTATTTAAAGGAGGGAGGCGCCATGGGAGGGGGGAGGAGTCCTCCTCCCCCACGAATCCTTGTCTTGCCCCACAAGGCCTCCTTGATCCTTTCTTGGTTTTCAAGCAAACTCCAAGAAATCTCCTAGAACCTTCCAGAACATTCCGAAACCTTCTAGAATCTCCATACAAACACTCCAGAACATTTCCTAACTTAGAAAATGATCCCCAATATATGAATCTTATTCTCCGGATAATTCCGGATCTTCTCGTGATGTCCCGGATCCAATCCGAGACTCCGAACAACATTCGGTCTCCAACGCATATTCCATATCTACTTAAAACAACTTCGAACCTTAAGTGTGTCACCCTACGGTTCGTGAATATGCAGACATGATGAAGACACCTCTCCGATCAATAACCATCAGCGGGATCTGGAGATCCATAACGGCTCCCACATACTCAACGATGACTTCGTGATCGATAGAACCATTAACATACGAAACCAATTCCCTTTGTCACGCGATATTCTACTTATCCGAGGTTTGATCGTCGGTATCTCCATACCTAGTTCTACCTCGTTACTGATAAGTACTCTTTACTCGTTCCATGTTATGTCATCCCTTGTGACCTAGTCACATGCTTGCAAGCTAACTAGATGACATTCCACCGAGAGGGCCCGGAGCATATCTATCCGTCATATGGATGGACAAATCCCAATCTTGGTCCATGCGCTTCAACACATACTTTCAGAATACCCAATGACACCTTTATAACCACCCAGTTACGAAGCGGTGTTTGATGTCATCAAAGTACCCATCCGGTGATGGTGATTAACATAACCTCATGGTCGAAGGATTAGGTTACTATGTATTTGAAAGCTTACAGCAATACGAACTTAATGACTTGATCTTATGCTACGCTTACTATGGGTGTGTGTCCATCACATCATTCTCCTAATGATATAACCTTGTTATTAATGACATCCAATGTCCATGATCAGGAAACCATGATCATCATTTAATCAACAAGCTAGTTCCACAAGAGGCTTACTAGGGACTCTTTTATGTTTACAAAACACACGTGTATCAGTGTTTCCTTATAATACAATTATAGCATGGGATGTAAACATTCATCATAAACACAAAGATATAATAATAACCACTTTTATTATTGCCTCTTGGGCATATCTCCAACAGGATACACAAGAGTTCATTTGATGTGTGTTATTGTCATAAATCACATGGATCCACTAGAGTTCATTGGATATGTTTTCTTCTCATAAACCATATGGATCCACTAGAGTAATTGCATGTGTTTTCATTACATTAACCACGGCTAGAGTCATTGCATGTTTGTTCTTTTAACAAACCATATATGGATCCACCAGAGTCATTTCATGTATGTTCTTTTCAAAAACCACATATGGATTGACCAGAGTCATTGCATGTCTGTTCTATTCATAAACCACATATGGATCCATAAGTTTCATTGAATGTGTGTTCTTTTCATAAACCACACCTAGAGTCATTGGATGTGTGTTATTGTCATAAACCACATGGATCCATTAGAGTTCATTGCATGGGTGTTCTTATCATAAACCACATGGATCAACCAGAGTCATTGCATGTGTGTTCTTTTCATTAACCATAGCTAGAGTCATTGTATGTGTGTTCTTCTCATAAACAACAACTAGAGTCATTGCATGTGTGTTCTTTTCACAAACCACATATCGATCCACCAGTGTCATTACATGTGTGTTCTTTTCATAGACCACATATGGATCCACCAGTGTCATTGCATGTGTGTTCTTTTCATAGACCACATATGGATCCTCTAGTGTCATTGCATGTGTGTTCTTTTCATAAACCACATATGGATCCACAACTAGAGTCATTGCATGTGTGTTCTTTTCATAAACCACATATGGATCCACCAGAGTCATTGCATGTGTGTTCTTTTCACAAACCACACATGGATCCACAACTACTGTCATTGGATGTGTGTTCTTTTCATAAACCACATCTAGAGTCATTGCATGTGTGTTCTTTCCACAAACCACATATGGATCCACCAGTGTCATTGAAATGTGTGTTCTTTTTCTAAACCATAGCTAGAGTCATTGCATGTATGTTCTTCTCACAAACCACATATGGATCCACTAGAGTCATTGCATGTGTGTTCTTTTCACAAACCACATATGGATCCACCAGAGTCATTGCATGTGAGTTCTTTTCCTAAAACACATATGGATCAACCAGAGTCATTGCATGTCTGTTCTTTTCACAAACCACATATGGATCCACTAGAGTCATTGCATGTGTGTTCTTTGCACAAACCACATCTGGATCCACCAGAGTCATTGCATGTGTGTTCTTTTCATAAACCACAGCTCGAGTCATTGGATGTGTGTTCTTTTCATAAACCACACCTAGAGTCATTGCATGTGTGTTCTTTTCACAAACCACATATGGATGCACCAGAGTCATTGCATATGTGTTCTTTTCCTAAAACACATACAGATCCACCAGATTCATTGCATGTCTGTTCTTTTCATAAACCACATGGATCCACTAGAGTCATTTGCATGTGTGTTCTTTTCACAAACCACATATGGATCCCCTAGTGTCATTGAAATGTGTGTTCTTTTCATAAACCACATCTAGAGTCATTGCATGTCTGTTCTTTTCATAAACCACATATGGATCCACCAGAGTCATTGCATGTGTGTTCGTTTCCTAAAACACATATGGCTCCACCAGAGTCATTCCATGTGTGTTCTTTTCACAAACCACATATGGATCCCCTAGTGTCATTGCATGTGTGTTTTTCGCATTAACCACAACTAGACTCATTGCATGCGTGTTCTTTTCATAAACCACATATGGATCCACCAGAGTCATTGCATGTCTATTCTTTTCATAAACCACATGGATCTACTAGAGTCATTGCATTTGTGTTCTTTTCACAAACCATACATGGATCCATACGATTCATTACACCTGTGTCCTTTTCATTAACCACATATGGATCCACCAGTGTTAATGCATGTGTGTTCTTATCATTAACCACATATGGATCCCCTATTGTCATTGAATGGGTGTTATTTTCACAAACCACATATGGATCCATCAGTGTCATTGCATGTTGATGACCCACAAGTATAGGGGGTGTATCGTAGTATTTTCGATAAGTAAGATTGTCGAACCCAACGAGGAGTAGAAGGTGCTGGCTAGTGGTAAGGATCAGGAATTCTCTACAAATACTTAGCAAACGGATTTTTAGGGGTTTTTGATAAAGCAAGTAAACAAAGTACGAGTAAATAAAAGACAGTAGGAATAAATACAGCATGTGGCCCAATCCTTTATGCAGCAAAGGACAAGCCGGTTGTATTTCTTAAGATGAGCAAACGTTCTCGAGGACACATGGGAAGACTATCAAGTGCTTTCGCTTCATATAGTTGATTAATCTTCTTTAGCTTGCTAAGTGTTGTGTGGGTGAACCTGTGCTAATGTACCGACCTTCCTAGGACTAATACATACTTGTGATTATACCCCTTGCAAACATCCATAAGTACAAGAAAGTAATTAAGGTAGAAACCTAACCACAACTTTAAACTCTAAGACCCTTACGTCCCTTGTGCAATGGTTTCCTAACGGGGGTTCAGGTTTCTGTCACTCTGGCAACCCCTACGATTAGTAGCCAAATACACAATGCATTCCCCTAGGCCCATATAGGTGAAGTGTCATGTAGTCGACGTTCACATGACACCACTAGAAGAAGTACATCACAACTTAAATATCAAACTATTGAATCTTTCTCAACACAACTCCACTACTAATAACATGACTTCTCCCATGTCCTCAAGAACAAAACAAACTACTCACAAGACATCATATGGATCATGATCAGAGATGAAATAATGATGTATAACAATCTGAACATAAACAATAATTCAACGGTTCACTCAATAGCATCAACTACAAAGAGTAATCAACACCGGGAAAGTTTCCCCTAAGAACTATGCAAGATTCAATTCAATTGTTACAGCAATATGGAGATGGTGATGAGGGTGCTGATGGTGATGATGATGATGATCCCGATGAAGTCCAGGTTGATGGTGGTGTTGATGGCGACGATCTCCCCTCTCCGGGAAGGAATTCCCCTGGCAGAAATCTGTCTGCCGGAGAGATCTTTCTCTCTCATTGTTTTCTGCCATGCAGAGGCGGCAAAATCTTTCTATGGTCGCTCCCCGAGTCTTAGGGTTTCGGGAGGATAATATACGCCAGAGGGGAGAGCCAAGGGTGGACCAGGGCGGCCACACCACCTGGTGGCGCGGCCTAGGGTGGCCCGCGCCAGGGGGTGGTGTGGGCCCCCTGTGGCCCATCTCCAGCCCCCTTCTGGCTTCCTTCGTCTTCTGGAAAAATAGGATTTTCCATGTATTTTCCCGGATTTTCTGATCTTCGTGAATTTTGCCTCCAAACAGCACCTTTTCCATCAGAATCCTGACTGCAGCGATCCATGCTCCAAAAGTCATCAACCATGCAAAAACATATGAAATAACATAAGTATCATCTCTTAATATGAAATATATCAATGAATAACAGTGAATTATGACATAGAATAGTGATGCAAAATGGACGTATCAACTCCCCCAAGCTTAGACTTCGCTTGTCCCCAAGCGAAACTGAGCTCAATAAACATGACATCAGGTTTATGGAGTGAAGAGCCGATAAAAGAATACGGACAAGAAGCATCACATTCATCAATACATAGATCATAATAGAAGACAACTCACTATTATATAACTCAAGTTGCAATGAGTAAAGGAAACACAACAAAGATACATGAAGTAAATCATAATTGGTAATGGCAAACTTAGCTCTTGGTCGAAGAATAGTTGATAATTTGCTGAAGTTCACAAATAACTGGTTTTCAATGATAGCTTTCAAAGTAGTAATTAGCAAGATAAGAGCAAAGTGCAAAACAAGGAACATAAGAAACATGATTGAATAAATCATCATATGAATGAATGAAACACAACAACTCAAAATACTTGCTAAGGTAGAAGGGAGTAGGTTTACTGACTCAACTAAAAAGTAAAAGAAAGGCCCTTCGCAGAGGGAAGCAGGGATTGCAAGTTTCATAAAGAGCTCCCAAAAATTATGATACTTATTAGCTTTCAGCTCTCATTGCCCCTATCATAGGCAACTTTAGGTGATTAAGGTTGAAACAACTAAGAGGATATGCTTGACAAGTTATAAGTTGAAATCTCATGCCCCTTACTTATGAGTATCGAACCCCATGCTACTCAACTTCAGTCACGAGTAAGCTCTTGTCATTGTAAATACATGTGTATCATTGAGAACCGCCAACGGGGTACCCCTTGCACATGATATAGGAGCTATCCCATAATCAAAATGACAAGGCAAGCAGACAATGAGCATCTCAACGATCTTTTTATTTGCTATTTGCATAGGTTTTTACTGAGGATGCTTCATAGAATGCTCACTATAGTTATGCTGCAAGTTTCCACCATGATTAGGCGTGGCTTAGGCTAGCGGCCTAGGCGTTTCTCTAACACACATATAAACTCCATGATCTTACAAGTTCCCCTTTTATTTCACACCGCCGGGATCCATAAGCAAAAGAATATGATATCAACTGGGTACAAAGTACCAGTGCAGTGTTGAAAGGTGTTCCCCATGACAGCATGGTTCTGCTAATTCAGAACTCACAAAGCGCAAGCATATACGCAACAAAGAAGGACGCAATAGTTCAAGTTTATTAAGTGCAAGAAAATAAAGTGTGCCATCAAGTTCATGAGAGCTTTAATCACTAATTTTCACATAACAAGTTTAATTTGGAGGGTAGATAAAAGCAAGAATTTACTTGGAATAGCGATAATGCTAATAGGTAGGTATGGTGGACACAAATGGCATAGGTTGGGGTTTAAGGAAGTGGATGCACGAGAAGTATTCCCTCTCAGTACAGGTTTTTGGCTAGCAAGGTTGGGTAGCAAGTACAAGAGTTGAAGGAAACAAACAAACATACAAGTGATAAAGACAAACATGCAATCTTCCTTGGAAGCACAAAAGATCTTAACTAGAGAATACTAAACTTATGAGCAAATCAAGAAATAAAGATGATGAAATAATATTTCTTTAGAGTACTTTTATCTTTTCATTCAACTCTCAAAAATAGTGTTGCTACTGACTGAGCCAGGTTTGCCAAAACCAACTAAATTAACTCAATGATCCCAAAGTGCTACCAATAATAACAACAAGATCAATCATATAACCATGAATTGAAAACTAATATAAGCTATGCAAAATAGTAAATGATACAACTTCTTATTAATATTCCATAACGGCAACTCACACCAAGGGATACATATCTAATTGTTGGGTCCGTAGCATAGAAAACAAAAAAATTCCTACGGTGTGAACTACACGCCAAGATCTATCTACTAGGTACAAAGCAACGGGTGGACATACATCCAACGAGAACTTACCTTCGTAGACAACGAGCTTTGTTAACGAGTAGGAACTTGAGGTTGATGTAGTCGTACACTTGCCGATCTCAAGATCGTGAGGAAGTCCAAGCGCCGCAACTCAGCAGCGCATCCGCACTCGCACACATGTTCAAGCCACCGGACAACCTCCACCTCCTCGCTCCAGCGATCCAGCGGAAGCAGCAACTCCTTCCAGACGAAATGCCACCGGGAACATGAATCTCGCTAATCCGAGACCATGGGGGAATAATTCTAGAGGGGGAGAGAGATCCTTCACAAGGAGGTGTGTGGATGAAGGAGGGAATGGGTGGCCTTTTATAGGAGGAGGGGGGTGCCCCCTCTCTCCATGGCCGGAGCATGGGGGGTGACCCCTCACCTCCCCCATTCATGTGGTGGTAACCCCTCCACATTAAAATGCCTCTTCACATTCCCTTTTAAAGTCTCCACTTTAAATGCATTAAATTTCTCCAAATTTAATGATCTCTCATTTAATAAAACTCTTTTTATTAAATTTATTCAGAATTTTGTTAATTACTTTAATTAACAAACATTCACATATAGCCCCTTGCAATATTTCAATATCACATGCAGAACCACCTTCTGCAATTTCACCCAAAACAATTTCCGGTTTCTATTGAAACAATTCCTGCGCTTTGCAATTCTTTCATCTGAAACATATGTGCTCCAAAATGGTGTCTGGTAACTCTTAAGTGTGCCACCCTACGGTTCACGAATAATGCAGACATGATCGAGACCCTTCTCCGATCAATAATCAGCAGCGGGACCTGGAGATCCGAACTGACTCCTACACATTCAACGATGACTTCTGTGGTCGTGAGAACCTTTAACGCTTGTAACTAAATCCCTTTGTCTCTCGATATATTACATGTCCGAGATTCGATCATCGGTATCTCCATACCTAGTTTGATCTCGTTACCGACATGCACTCTTTTCTTGTTCCCGTGATATAACATTCTAGTGATCACATCACTTGCTTGCAAGCTATCCTAATGTTATATCACCGAGAGGGCCCAGAGTATATCTATCCGTCATCTGGATTGACAAATTCCACTCTTGATCCATGAGCCTCAACATAACACCTTCGTAGTACTGAACCCATCTTTATAGTCACCCTGTTACGGTGTGACGTTTGATGTTATCAAGATACTCTTCCGGTGTCAGCAATTAACATGATCTCATGGTCTAAGGATAAAGATTACTTCGTATGATGTTATAGCAATATAAACATAATGACTTGATTGGAATGCTATACTTCGGATGAATGTTCATCACATCATTCCACCAATGGTGTGACCTTGTTATTAACAACATACAATGTCCATGATCAGGAAACCTTGATCATCTTGTTAATCAACAAGCTAGTCTATAAGAGAGGCATGACTAGGAACCCTTTTTGTTTATTAAACACACATGTATTGATGTTTCCAAATCAATACAATTCTAGCATGTAAAATAAACATCTATCATGTATAAGGAATATATATAATAACAACTTTATTATTGCCTCTCAGGGCATATTTCCTTCAGTCTCCCACTTGCACTAGAGACAATAATCTAGTTCACATAGTGATAAATCTAACACCCATGGAGTTCTGGTGTTGATCATGTTTTTCCCTAGAGAGAACTTTAGTCAACGGATCTGCTACATTCAGGTCCGTGTGTACTTTACAAATCTTTATATCTCCATCCTTGACATGCTCGTGAATGGAGTGAAACCGGCGCTTAATATGTTTGGAATTCTTGTGAGACCTCGGTTCCTTTGCGTTGGCTATGGCTCCATTGTTGTCACAATAGATCACCATCGGTTCCAACGCACTGGGAACCACACCCAGTTCCGTAATGAACTCTTTCATCCAAACTGCTTCCTGCGCCGCTTCTGAAGCAGCAACATATTCCGCCTCCGTCGTTGATCCAGCCACCACAGGTTGTTTGGAACTCCTCCAACTAACTGCTACTCCGTTCAAGACAAATATGTATCCGGATTGAGACTTAGAGTCATCCGGATCGGTGTCAAAGCTAGCATCGACATAACACTTAGCGACTAGCTCTTATTCACCTCCGTATATAAGAAACATATCCTTAGTTCTTCTCAAGTACTTGAGGATGTTCTTTACCGCTATCCAGTGTTCCGAACCTAGATCAGATTGGTACCTACTAGTCAAACTAATAGCATGTGCCACATCCGGTCTTGTACATAGCATGGCATACATAATAGAGCCTATGGCCGAGGCATAGGGGATCTTATCCATCATCTCTCTTTCTTCCGCCGTAGCCGGACTTTGAGTCTTACTCAATGTCTTGCCTTGCAACATAGGTAAGAACCCCTTCTTACTTTCGTCCATATTAAACTTCTTTAATATCTTATCAAGGTATGTACTCTGCGATAGCCCAATTAGGCGCCTTGATCTATCTCTATAGATTTTAATGCCTAATATATATGACGCTTCACCAAGGTCTTTCATTGAAAATTTGCTGTTTAGATAACTTTTAACACTGTTTAAAAGATCTATATCATTTCCAATCAATAATATGTCATCCACATATAATATCAGAAATGCCACATTGCTCCCACTCACTTTCTTGTAAATACAAGCCTCTCCATAAGTTTGGACAAATCCAAACTCTTTGATCACCTCATCAAAGCGGAGATTCCAACTCCGTGATGCTTGCTTCAGTCCATAGATGGATCATTGAAGTTTGCATACCTTATTAGAATCCTTTGGATCGACAAAACCCTTAGGTTGTATCATATACAACTCTTCTTCAATCTTACCATTGAGGAATGCAGTTTTGACATCCATCTGCCATATTTCATAATCGAAATATGCAGCAATTGCTAACATAATCCTAACCGACTTAAGCATCGCTACGGGAGAGAATGTCTCATTGTAGTCAACCCCTTGAATTTGTCGAAACCCCTTTGTGACAAGTCGAGCCTTATAGATGGTCACATTACCATCAGCATCAGTTTTTCTTTTGAAAATCCATTTATTCTCAACGGCCTTTTGGTCATGAGGTAAGTCCACCAAGTTCCAAACTTGGTTCTCGTACATGGATTCCATCTCGGATTTCATGGCTTCTAGCCATTTGTTGGAATCCAGGCTCATCATCACTTCTTCATACGTCGCAGGGTCATCCATTTCATCAACCATGAAATTCACAACAAGATTGTCGTACAGTTCAGGAGATGCACGTGTCCTGCTTGACCTGCGAGGTACGGTAGTGTCCTCTTTCGGAGTTTCATGATCATTATCATTATCTCTCTCTTCATCAGGTGAAGTCAACTCCGAAACAACTTCCGGTGTTGCGCCACTCGTCATTCCATGAAAAGAAGGTTCAATAACCTCTTCGAGTTCTACCTTTTGACTACTCACACCTTTCGCGAGAAACTCCTTCTCAAGAAAGGATCCATTCTTGGCAACAAAAACCTTGCCCTCGGATCTGTGATAGAAGGTATACCCAATTGTTTCCTTAGGGTATCCTATGAAGACGCATTTTCTTTGGGTTCGAGTTTATCCGGTTGAAGTTTCTTCACATAAACATCGCATCCCCAAACCTTAAGAAATGACAGCTTAGGTTTGTTTCCAAACCATAATTCATACGGTGTCGTTTCAACGGATTTAGATGGTGCCCGATTTAAAGTGAATGCAGCTGTTTCCAGTGCATAACCCCAAAATGATAGAGGTAAGTCAGTCAGAGACATCATAGATCGAACCATATCCAATAAGGTACGATTACGATGTTCCGACACACCATTACGTTGTGGTGTTCCGGCAGGCGTGAGTTGTGAAACTATTCCACACTCTTTCATGTGTGTGCTAAACTCGTAACTTAGATACTCTCCTCCACGGTCAGACCATAGAAATTTGATCTTTCTATTACGATGATTTTCCACTTCATTCTGAAATTCCTTGAACTTTTCAAAAGTTTCAGACTTGTGTTTCATCAAATAGATATACCCGTATCTACTCAAATGATCCGTGAAAGTAACAAAATAACGATATCCACCTCGCGCCGACACACTCATTGGTCCACACACATTAGTATGTATGATTTCCAATAGATCTGTCGCCCGTTCCATTGAATCGGAAAACGGCGTTCTAGTCATCTTGCCCATAAGGCATGGCTCACATGTATCAAATGATTCAAAATCAAGTGATTCCAAAAGTCCATCAGAATGGAGTTTCTTCATGCGTTTAACGCCAATATGACCTAGACGGCAGTACCACATATATGTAGACATATCATCATCAAGTTTAATCTTTTTAGCATTAACATTATGTGCGTAATATTACTATCGAGATCCAACAGAAATAAACCATTCAACATAGGTGCATGACCATAAAAGATATCATTCTTATAAATCGAACAACCATTGTTTTCAGATTTAAAGGAATGACCACTTTGCATCAAACACGATCCAGATACAATGTTCATGCTCAGAGCAGGCACCAAATAATAATTATTTAGGTTTATAACTAATCCCGATGGCAAATAGAGAGGTAGCGTCCCGACGGCGATCACATCAACTCTTGATCCATTGCCGACCCGCATCCTGACCTCATCCCTTGCTAGTTGTCGCTTGTTCCGTAGCCCCTGAACCGAGTTACATATATTAGCAACCGATCCGGTATCAAATACCCAGGTGCTACTGTGAGTACTAGTCAAGTACACAGCAATAACATGTATATCACATATACCTTTGTTTGCCTTGCTGGACTTCTTGTCCGCCAAATACTTGGGGCAGTTGCGCTTCCAATGGCCATTCCCCTTGCAATAGTAGCACTCAGTGTCAGACTTAGGGCCAGCCCGGGGTTTCTTTTCAGGCGTGGCAACAGACTTGCCACCCTTCTTTCCCTTGTGCTTGCCTTTCTTGTCCTTCTTGAAACCGGTGGTCCTATTGATCATCAATACTTGATGTTCTTTCCAAATCTCCACTTCTGCAGTCTTAAGCATTGACAGAAGATCGGGAAGAGACTTCTTCATGCCCTGCATATTATAGTTCATCACGAAGCTCTTGTAGCTAGGTGGCAGAGATTGGAGAACACGATGTATGCCTAAGTCAATGGGAATCGTTATTCCCAAGGACACAAGCTTATCAGCGTACCCAGACATTTTGAGTACGTGCTTACTAACGGAGTTGTTTTCCTCCATCTTGCAGCTAAAGAACTTTTCTGTAGCATTATAACTCTCTACGGAAGTATGGGTATCAAAAATCATTTTCAATTCTCCCATGGTATCAAAGGCATTGCCATTTTCGAAACGCTTTTGAAGTTCTGGCTCTAGCCCATACAGTATGCCCCAATGAACTAAGTTGTGGTCCTCCTAACGAGTCACATAGACATTCTTTTCCTTGTCAGGGGCATCAGGAGCTGGTGGGGGGCCTAGCGGCGCATCTAGCACATATTGCTTTTGTGTAGCAGTGAGGAGAATCCTCAAATTCATAGCCCAATTGGTGAAGTTGCTACCATTCGCAGCAAGTTTCTCTTTCTCCATGAACACATTGAAATTAAAAGCAGGTGGTGCCATCTACAACAGAATTTGTAAAGTTTATTTAGACTAAGTTTATGATAGATTGAGTTCAACTAATCCAAATTACTAATGAACTCCCACTCAAAAACGACATCCCTCGTGTCCTTTTGGTGATTACATGAACAAAATCCACTACACTAAGTCCGATCATCATGTGAGTTGATATAGCTTCAAAGGCGAGCATCTATATGGGCATCATATCAACCATATGACTCATGCTTAACCTTTCGGTCCGTGTTCCGAGGCCATGTCTGTACATGCTAGGCTCGCCAAGTAAGAACCTTAGTATTCGCGTGTGTAAAACTGTCTTACACCCGTTCCTATGAAAGCGTAGATTCGAGTACACCCGATCATCACGTGATGTCTCGAAACACGATCCATAGAACGGTGCATACTCAAGGAAGAACACATTTTTATCTTGATATCTAAATGAGGGATCATCTTATAATGCTACCAAACGCTCCAAACTAGCAGTATAAGATGCTAACATCTAATGTGTAAAGTGAGATGATATGGTCCATGCATTTGATCTCTATCACTTGCATCGTGGTATGATCTCTATCATTCCTTTGTGTGTAAGGCCAAGGTCTATGGAACTTACATGTTGACTGTGTTGTAAGAGTATCTACCATACATCTACTTACAACAATACCATATCAATACACTAGCCCAGCAACGATCTAAACTAGACGCCTCTAATTTATCAATTGCAAGTTTTACGTGGCTTAGGGATTTCGGAGATAGAACCGTTCTCACCTACGAACATGAACCACAACGAGGATAACTAAGTTATTAGCAACTCGTTGTAAATCAGATATTGACTATAGTAGGAGAGACAGACACCCGCCAGCCACTTATGCAAAACAAGTTGCATGTCAGTCGTGGAACCGGTCTCATGTACGATGACATGTAAGGTTGGTCTGGGCCGCTTCATCCCACTATGCCACCAATATCCAAAATACATAGAAGAGGCAATAACATGATCATCATCGCCCACATATCAACATATGTGTACTACCCGTGCTAAGCACCTACGCATAGATTAGGCTCTGATACCACTGTTGGGTCCGCAACATAGAAAACAAAAAATTTCCTACGGTGTGAACTACACGCCAAGATCTATCTACTAGGTACAAAGCAACGGGTGGACATACATCCAACGAGAACTTACCCTCGTAGACAACAAGCTTTGTTAACGAGTAGGAACTCGTGGTTGATGTAGTCGTACACTTGCCGATCTCAAGATCGTGAGGAAGTCCGAGCGCCGCAACTCAGCAGCGCATCCGCACTCGCACACACGTTCAAGCCACCGGACAACCTCCACCTCCTCGCTCCAGCGATCCAGCGGAAGCAGCAACTCCTTCCAGATGAAATGCCACCGGGAACATGTATCTCGCTAATCCGAGACCATGGGGGAATAATTCTAGAGGGGGAGAGAGATCCTTCACAAGGAGGTGTGTGGATGAAGGAGGGAATTGGTGGCCTTTTATAGGAGGAGGGGGGTGCCCCCTCTCTCCATGGCCGGCGCATGGGGGGTGACCCCTCACCTCCCCCATTCATGTGGTGGTAACCCCTCCACATTAAAATGCCTCTTCACATTCCCTTTTAAAGTCTCCACTTTAAATGCATTAAATTTCTCCAAATTTAATGCTCTCTCATTTAATAAAACTCTTTTTGTTAAATTTATTCAGAATTTTGTTAATTACTTTAATTAACAAACATTCACATATAACCCCTTGCAATATTTCAATATCACATGCAGAACCACCTTCTGCAATTTCACCCGAAACAATTTCCGGTTTCTATTGAAACAATTCCTGCGCTTTGCAATTCTTTCGTCTGAAACATATGTGCTCCAAAATGGTGTCCGGTAACTCTTAAGTGTGCCACCCTACGGTTCACGAATAATGCAGACATGATCGAGACCCTTCTCCGATCAATAATCAGCAGCGGGACCTGGAGATCCGTACTGACTCCTACACATTCAACGATGACTTCTGTGATCGTGAGAACCTTTAATGCTTGTAACTAAATCCCTTTGTCTCTCGATATATTACATGTCCGAGATTCGATCATCGGTATCTCCATACCTAGTTTGATCTCGTTACCAACATGCACTCTTTTCTTGTTCCCGTGATATAACATTCTAGTGATCACATCACTTGCTTGCAAGCTATCCTAATGTGATATCACTGAGAGGGACCAGAGTATATCTATCCGTCATCTGGATTGACAAATTCCACTCTTGATCCATGAGCCTCAACATAACACCTTCGTAGTACTGAACCCATCTTTATAGTCACCCTGTTACGGTGTGACGTTTGATGTTATCAAGATACTCTTCTGGTGTCAGCAATTAACATGATCTCATGGTCTAAGGATAAAGATTACTTCGTATGATGTTATAGCAATATAAACATAATGACTTGATCGTAATGCTATACTTCGGATGAATGTTCATCACATCATTCCACCACTGGTGTGACCTTGTTATTAACAACATCCAATGTCCATGATCAGGAAACCTTGATCATCTTGTTAATCAACAAGCTAGTCTATAAGAGAGGCATGACTAGGAACCCTTTTTGTTTATTAAACACACATGTATTGATGTTTCCGAATCAATACAATTCTAGCATGTAAAATAAACATCTATCATGTATAAGGAATATATATAATAACAACTTTATTATTGCCTCTCAGGGCATATTTCCTTCACTAACAAGAGAGGGGACACTTCCATAATGCAGACCATCCTACATGATAACTTCTCTATTCATGATATGACTCTACTAAAAAGGTAAAAAGATAGAAGATAGTGATGTGATACCGCGGCACTCCCTAAGCTTGGAACAAACCAAGGGGATGCCAAACCTGATGACGAATTACTCCTTTGGTGGTGGTGGTATCCTCTCGATGAGCTTCTTGACCAATTTCCCCTAGTCCTCAATCTCGAAGGTGAGGGTACGAATCAACTCCGAGTTGTGCTAGATGTGGTGCATGATCATGTCAGATTGTGGATCCCAGCTCTTGTGATTCTTTTTCCGCTCTCCTTCCTTGTGGTCTTCTTTTCCTGCATGGTTATGGATAAAGGTATGGAAGGGACTCTTGGTGCTTGGAGAAGGTGCCCGTGGTGCCAAATAGTGACATGGAGGCTTCCCTCCAGTTGACATCCGTGCAGTCCTTCTAATCCAGGCAGGGTTTGCCACCACTCCAATGCTTGCAATGGTAGTGCCGGTGTGCTTTGCCTCCTCTTCACCTTCGCTCTTGATCTCCTTCTCCTGCCCAGGGTCTTGGAGGTCTTCCTCCATAGGCTCCTTTCCTTTATCCTTGGCGGACACCATTGTGCTTCTAAGCTTTCAAAGATAGTTCCTAGCAGAAACAGATCGAAACAAAAACATGACGAAAACACGATATACGAACCTCGGGGGATCCGGGGGTTATATATTACGAAGTTTCAAAATGAAAGGAAGGTACTGGGAGAAAACGAGTCGGAGACAGAGTCCGGAGTGGCCACACAACCTGGTGGTGCGGACAGGGATGGGGCCGCGCCACAGGGTGGTGTGAGCCACCCTGGCTCCGTTTCCGTCCCTCTTTCGCTTCGTAGCTTCCCTTATTGACTAAAAACTGCAAAAATATAACTGGACAGATCTTTCGTGGAACTTTTTTTACCAGAACTATTACCTATTTGAAAACGGACTCTGCAGGTCTCTGAATTTGGTATCTAGTATATTCTTCCGGAGTCACCACTTGAATAACATCAATATATTCATCTGCATACACTTATTACTTGAGTCATGAAACCTTTCACTTTCTCATTACACCATTATCTCCACTACCTGGAAATTTCTTTCACACAAAACTTCACATAGTTCTCATTAGCAACATTAGTATAAGTGAAGTGATAAAACCTTTTGTGTCCAAATTCAACTGAAAACCATCAAAGCATAAGCTACTGTAGCAACTCCTTCTGAAAACCCAAAAATAATTCAAAAAGGAAATCGAATAAAGAAGCAAATGCAAGAGTGGCAAAATCTGTCAAAACAGACCAGCAGGTAAAGATCAATTTTTTCGAAAATCTTATGTTGCTCAAATCAAAAAGTTAAAAACTAATGAAAGTTAAATAACAACCTGGGACAGAAGCACAAAAAATTACAGCTCAATCAGACATACAGAGATCTCTCACGAATTTTTACGGTGAAGCACAAAAATCTGTTTCGGGACAGCAACTTCCCCAAATATTACTTCTCTCTCATTAGAGGTTGATCTTGATACAAAAACCAAACAAAATGGATAAGGAGCAGTTATTACCGAAGTAATAACTTCCAAAACTCAAAGAAACAAAAAACAAACTGAAAGCAAAAACTAAATTGGGTTGTCTCCCAAAAAGCTCTTTCTTTATAGCCATTAAGATGGGCATGATAATTTTGAAGATGCTCACATAGGAATATGAATTGAAGTGAAAGAGAGCATTAAGAAGCAAAAATACACACATTTAAGATTAACCCACTTCCTATGCAAGGGAATATTGTAAACAAACAAATTTTTGAAACCAAAGGCTACTTGCATAAGAAGGCAAAAGAAGTCCAACATAAAAACTTTCAGCATAAAACGAGGAAACTTGATATTATTGAGATACACAAGAACACTTTTCCCTCTCTCATAGTAACTTTCAGTATCATGCATAAACTTAACAATATAACTATCACAAGGACCATCATAACAATGATCACTTATTCTAACAGAAAACACAGGAATACTAGCTCTCATAACACTACTTTGTGAAATAATATTAGAGGTATCCTTACAAAGGATAGTGTGTCCCTCTTCTTCATATTTAGTAACAAAGTCTTTCACATTTGCTATTGTGGGTTCATCAACCATTTGTTTATCAGGTTCAACAGCTTTACTTGTACTTTCATTAACCATACTAGCTATCATAGAATGTTCCTTTATCTTAACTGGGAAAGGCATTTTCTCAATGTAAGGTTCATGTAAAACATGATTAGCAGTATAAACTTCAGTATTTCTTGAAGGAACACTCTTAGCAATATATTTATAAGGTTCATGATACTTATTCCACTTCTTTTTAGGCACTTCAATATAGGAAGCAAAAGCCTTAAAATAAGAAGCAATAGCTTGAGAGTCTAGACCATAAGCATTTTTAATATTTTGAAAGTCATCAGTTCCCATAAAAGATTCAATGCATTCATAATCATAATTTATACCTGACTTTCTACCTTTGTCATTCTCCCAAGCTTCAGCATTACCTTGAATACGGTCCAAAAGATCCCATTTAGCTTCTTCTTCCATGCGAGTGAATGATCCAGCACAAGAAGCATCCAATAAATCCTTATCATGTAGAGAAAGCCTTGCATAAAAGTTACTGATAATAATATTGTTGGGGAGCTCATGAATGGGACATTTGAGCATTAGTAACTTCAATCTCCCCCAAGCTTGAGCTGTACTCTCTCCATCAAGAGGCCAAAAGTTGTATATTTGATTCCGATCTTTATGAATCTCACTAGGAGGATAAAACTTTGAATAAAAGAGAGGCACTATTTCCTCCCATTCCAGAGCTTGACCATTCTTCAGCAGCTTATACCATTCCTCAGCTCTTCCTTTTAGTGACAATGAGAATAACTTCTTCTTAACTTGATCTGTAGTAATACCTGCACACTTGAACAACCTGCATAATTCGTGTATAAAGAGAAAATGATCACCAGGATGGACAGTTCCATCCCCAACATAGTAGTTATCCATAACACGATCAATAATTCTTGTAGGTATTTTAAAAACATCATTCTCAGCAGGTGGTGGCTCATCTACTACCTTAGCAGTGGTAGTAGCATTACCAAATAAGAAACTCAGCGAATTATCCATAACGAAAATAAAGCAACTAACAGAAGTAAACAATACTCATAGCAGAAGTTTCCTTTACCAGTTCCACTCGCCAATAGCGCTTCACTCCCCAGCAATGGTGCCAGAAAATAGTCTTGATGACCCACAAGTATAGGGGGTGTATCGCAGTATTTTCAATAAGTAAGAGTGTTGAACCCAACGAGGAGCAGAAGGTGCTGGCTAGTGGTAAGGATCAGGAATTCTCTGCAAATACTTAGCAAATGGATTTTTAGGGGGTTTTGATAAAGCAAGTAAACAAAGTATGAGTAAATAAAAGATAGTAGGAATAAATGCATTAAAGTGGCCCAATCCTTTATGCAACAAAGGACAAGCCAGTTGTATTTTTTAAGATGACCAAACGTTCTCGAGGACACATGGGAAGACTTCAAGTGCTTTCGCTTCATATAGTTAATTAATCTTCTTTAGCTTGCTAAGTGTTGTGTGGGTGAACCTGTGCTAATGTACCGACCTTCTTAGTACTAATACATACTTGTGATTATACCCCTTGCAAACATCCATATGTACAAGAAAGTAATTAAGGTAGAAACCTAACCACAGCTTTAAACTCTAAGACTCTTACATCCCTTGTGCAATGGTTTCCTAACGGGGGTTCAGGTTTCTGTCACTCCGGCAACCCCTACGATTAGTAGCCAAATACACAAGGCATTCCCCTAGGCCCATATAGGTGAAGTGTCATGTAGTCGACGTTCACATGACACCACTAGAAGAAGTACGCCACAAGTTAAATATCAAACTATTGAATCTTTCTCAACACAACTCCACTACTAACAACATGACTTCTCCCATGTCCTCAAGAACAAAACGAACTACTCACAAGACATCATATGGATCATGATCAGAGATGAAATAATGATGTATAACAATCTGAACTTAAACAATAATTCAACGGTTCACTCAATAGCATCAACTACAAAGAGTAATCAACACCGGGAAAGTTTCCCCTAAGAACTATGCAAGATTCAACTCAATTGTTACAGCAATATGGAGATGGTGATGAGGGTGCTGATGGTGATGATGGTGGTGGTGGTGATGATGATGATGATCCTGATGAAGTCCGGCTTGATGGTGGTGTTGATGGCGACGATCTCCCCTCTCCGGGAAGGAATTCCCTGGTAGAAATCTGTCTGCCGGAGAGATCTTTCTCTCCCGGTGTTTTCTGCCCCGCAGAGGTGGCGGAATCTTTCTGTGGTTGCTCCCCGAGTCTTAGGGTTTCGAGAGGATAATATACGCTAGAGGGAGAGCCAGGGGTGGACCAGGGCGGCCACACCACCTGGTGGCGCGGCCCAGGGTGGCCCCCGCCAGGGGGTGGTGTGGGCCCCTTGTGGCCCATCTCCAGCCCCCCTTCTGGCTTCCTTCGTCTTCTATAAAAATAGGATTTTCCAAGTATTTTCCCGAATTTTTTGATCTTCGCGAATTTTGCCTCCAAACAGCACCTTTTCCATCAGAATCCTGACTATAGCGGTCCATGCTCCAAAAGTCATAAACCATGCAAAAACAGATGAAATAACATAAGTATCATCTCTTAATATGAAATATATCAATGAATAACAGTGAATTATGACATAGAATAGTGATGCAAAATGGACGTATCACATGTGTGTTCTTTTCATGAACCACAACTAGAGTCATTGCATGTGTGTTCTTCTCACAAACCACATATGGATCCACTAGAGTCATTGCATGTATGTTCTTTCCACAAACCACATATGGATCCACCAATTTCATTGAATGTGTGTTCTTTTCACAAACCACATATGGATCCACCAAAGTTATTGCATGTGTGTTCTTTTCACAAACCACATATGGATCCACCAGTGTCATTGCATGTGTGTTCTTTTCATGAACCACAACTAGAGTCATTGCATGTGTGTTCTTCTCACAAACCACATATGGATCCACCTGAGTCATTGCATGTCTGTTCTTCTCACAAACCACATATGGATCCACTAGAGTCATTGCATGTGTGTTCTTTTCACAAACCACATATGGATCCACCAGATTCATTGCATGTGTGTTATTTTTTCCTAAAACGCTTATGGATCCACCAGAGTCATTGCATGTGTGTTCTTTTCACAAACCACATATGGATCCCCTAGTTTCATTGCATGTGTGTTCTTTTCATTAACCATAGCTAGTGTCCTTGAATGTGTGTTCTTTTCACAAACACATATGGATCCAACAGTGTCATTGCATGTGTGTTCTTTTCATTAACCACATATGGATCCCCTAGTGTCATTGCATGTGTGTTCTTTTCCTAAAACACATATGGATCCACTAGAGTCATTGCATGCGTGTTATTTTCACAAACCACATATGGATCCACTAGTGTCATTGAATATGTGTTCTTTTCACAAACCACATATGGATCCACCACGGTCATTGCATATGTGTTCTTTTCCTAATACACATATGGATGCACTAGAGTCATTGCATGTGTGTTCTTTTCACAAACCACATATGGATCCCCTAGTGTTATTGCATGTGTGTTCTTTTCATTAACCCCAGCTAGTGTCATTGAATGTGTGATCTTTTCACAAACCACACATGGATCCAATAGTGTCATTGCATGTGTGTTCTTTTCATTAACCACATATGGATCCAACAAAGTCATTCCATGTGTGTTCTTTTCCTAAAACACATATGGATCCACTAGAGTCATTGCATGTGTGTTCTTTTCACAAACCACACATGGATCCACCAGTGTGTTTGCATGTGTGTTCTTTTCATTAACCACATATGGATCCCCTAGTGCCATTGCACGTGTGTTCATTTCATTAACTACAACTAGACTCATTGCATGTGTGTTCTTTTTACAAACCACATATGGATCCACTAGAGTCATTTCATGTGTGTTCTTTTCACAAACCACATATGGATCCACCAGAGTCATTAAATGTGTGCTCTTTTCACAAACCACATATGGATCCACAAGAGTCACTGCATGTGTGTTCTTCTCAAAAACAACATATGGATAAATCAGAGTCATTGCATGTCTGTTCTTTTCACAAACCACAGATGGATCCACCAGAGTCATTGCATGTGCGTTCTTTTCATAAACCACAAGTAGATTCTTTGCATGTGTGTTATTTTCATAAGTCACAACTAGAGTCATTGCATGTGTGTTGTTTTCACAAACCACATATGGATCCAACGGTGTCATTGCATGTGTTTTTTTTCACAAACCACATATGGATCCACTAGTGTCATTGCATGTGTGTTCTTTTCATGAACCACAACTAAAGTCATTGCATTTGTGTTGTTCTCTCAAACCACATATGGATCCACCAGAGTCATTGCATGTTTGTTCTTTTCACAAACCATATATGGCTCCACTAGAGTCATTGCATGTGTGCTCTTTTCACAAACAACATATGGATACACTAGAGTCATTGCATGTGTGTTCTTTTTTCGTAAAACACATATGGATCCACCAGAGTCATTCATGTGTGTTCTTTTCACAAACCACATATGGATCCCTTAGTGTCATTGCATGTGTGTTCTTTCCATTGACCACAACTAGTCTCATTGAAAGTGTGTTATTTTCACAAACTACATATGGATCCAACAGGGTCATTGAATGTGTGTTCTTTTCATAAACCACATATGGATCCACCAGAGTCACTACATGTGTGTTCTTCTCCTAAAACATATATGGATCCAGCAGAGTCATTGCATGTCTCTTCTTTTCACAAACCACATATGGATCCACTAGTGTCATTGCAGGTGTGTTATTTTCATTAACCACAGCTAGAGTCATTGCATGTCTTTTCTTTTCATAAACCACATATGGATCCACCAGTGTCATTGCACGTCTGTTCTTTTCATAAACCACATGGATCCACTAGAGTCGTTGCATGTGTAGTCTTTTCACAAACCACACATGGATCCAGCAGAGCCATTGCATGTGTGTTCTTTTCATTAACCACATATGGATCCACCAGTGTCATGGAATATGTGTTCTTTTCATTAACCACATATGGATCCCCTAGTATCATTGAATGTGTGTTGGTTTTGCAAACCACATATGTATCCACTAGTGTCATTGCATGTGTGTTGTTTTCATGAACCACAACTAGAGTCATTGCGTGTGTGTTATTCTCACAAACCACATATGGATCCACCAGAGTCGTTGCATGTCTGCTCTTTTCAGAAACCACATATGGATCCACTAGAGTCATAGCATGTGTGTTCGTTTCACAAACCACATATGGATCCACCAGAGTCATTGCATGTGTGTTCTTTTTTCCTAAAACACATATGGATCCACCAGAGTCATTGCATGTATGTCCTTTTCACAAACCACATATGAATCCCATAGTGTCATTGCGCGTGTGTTCTTTTGATTAACCACAGCTAGTGTCATTGCATGTGTGTTCTTTTCACAAAACACACATATGGATCCAACAGTGTCATTGAATGTGTGTTCTTTTTATTAACCACATATGGATCCACCAGTGTCATTGCATGTGTGTTCTTTTCATGAACAACAACTAGAGTCATTGCATGTGTATTCTTCTCACAAAACACATATGGATCCACCAGAGTCATTGCATGTATGTCCTTTTCACAAACCAAATATGGATCCACCAGAGTCATTGCATGTGCGTTCTTTTCGTAAACCACAGCTAGAGTCATTGCATGTGTGTTATTTTCAACCACAAATAGAGTCATTTCATGTGTGTTCTTTTCACAAACCACATATGGATCCACCAGTGTCATTGCATGTGTGTTCTTTTCACAAACCACATATGGATCCACCCGAGTCATTGCATGTGTGTTCTTTTCCTAAAACACATATGGATCCACCAGAGTCATTGCATGTCTATTCTTTTCACAAACCACATATGGATCCACCAGAGTCATTGCATGTTTGTTCTTTTCATAAACCACAGCTAGAGTCATTGGATGTGTGTTCTTTTCATAAACCAGAGCTAGAGTCATTGCATGTGTGTTCTTTTCACAAACCACATATGGATCCACTAGAGTCATTGCATGTGTGTTCTTTTCATGAACCACAACTAGAGTCATTGCATGTGTGTTCTTCTCACAAACCACATATGGATCCACCTGAGTCATTGCATGTCTGTTCTTCTCACAAACCACATATGGATCCAAAAGAGTCATTGCATGTGTGTTCTTTTCACAAACCACATATGGATCCACCAGATTCATTGCATGTGTGTTATTTTTTCCTAAAACGCTTATGGATCCACCAGAGTCATTGCATGTGTGTTCTTTTCACAAACCACATATGGATCCCCTAGTTTCATTGCATGTGTGTTCTTTTCATTAACCATAGCTAGTGTCCTTTAATGTGTGTTCTTTTCACAAACCACATATGGATCCAACAGTGTCATTGCATGTGTGTTCTTTTCATTAACCACATATGGATCCCCTAGTGTCATTGCATGTGTGTTCTTTTCCTAAAACACATATGGATCCACTAGAGTCATTGCATGTGTGTTATTTTCACAAACCACATATGGATCCACTAGTGTCATTGAATATGTGTTCTTTTCACAAACCACATATGGATCCACCACGGTCATTGCATATGTGTTCTTTTCCTAATACACATATGGATGCACTAGAATCATTGCATGTGTGTTCTTTTCACAAACCACATATGGATCCCCTAGTGTTATTGCATGTGTGTTCTTTTCATTAACCCCAGCTAGTGTCATTGAATGTGTGATCTTTTCACAAACCACACATGGATCCAATAGTGTCATTGCATGTGTGTTCTTTTCATTAACCACATATGGATCCAACAAAGTCATTCCATGTGTGTTCTTTTCCTAAAACACATATGGATCCACTAGAGTCATTGCATGTGTGTTCTTTTCACAAACCACACATGGATCCACCAGTGTGTTTGCATGTGTGTTCTTTTCATTAACCACATATGGATCCCCTAGTGCCATTGCACGTGTGTTCATTTCATTAACTACAACTAGACTCATTGCATGTGTGTTCTTTTTACAAACCACATATGGATCCACTAGAGTCATTTCATGTGTGTTCTTTTCACAAACCACATATGGATCCACCAGAGTCATTAAATGTGTGCTCTTTTCACAAACCACATATGGATCCACAAGAGTCACTGCATGTGTGTTCTTCTCAAAAACAACATATGGATAAATCAGAGTCATTGCATGTCTGTTCTTTTCACAAACCACAGATGGATCCACCAGAGTCATTGCATGTGCGTTCTTTTCATAAACCACAAGTAGATTCTTTGCATGTGTGTTATTTTCATAAGTCACAACTAGAGTCATTGCATGTGTGTTATTTTCACAAACCACATATGGATCCAACGGTGTCATTGCATGTGTTTTTTTTCACAAACCACATATGGATCCACTAGTGTCATTGCATGTGTGTTCTTTTCATGAACCACAACTAAAGTCATTGCATTTGTGTTGTTCTCTCAAACCACATATGGATCCACCAGAGTCATTGCATGTTTGTTCTTTTCACAAACCATATGTGGCTCCACTAGAGTCATTGCATGTGTGCTCTTTTCACAAACAACATATGGATACACTAGAGTCATTGCATGTGTGTTCTTTTTTCGTAAAACACATATGGATCCACCAGAGTCATTCATGTGTGTTCTTTTCACAAACCACATATGGATCCCTTAGTGTCATTGCATGTGTGTTATTTCCATTGACCACAACTAGTCTCATTGAAAGTGTGTTATTTTCACAAACTACATATGGATCCAACAGGGTCATTGAATGTGTGTTCTTTTCATAAACCACATATGGATCCACCAGAGTCATTACATGTGTGTTCTTCTCCTAAAACATATATGGATCCAGCAGAGTCATTGCATGTCTCTTCTTTTCACAAACCACATATGGATCCACTAGTGTCATTGCAGGTGTGTTCTTTTCATTAACCACAGCTAGAGTCATTGCATGTCTTTTCTTTTCATAAACCACATATGGATCCACCAGTGTCATTGCACGTCTGTTCTTTTCATAAACCACATGGATCCACTAGAGTCGTTGCATGTGTAGTCTTTTCACAAACCACACATGGATCCAGCAGAGCCATTGCATGTGTGTTCTTTTCATTAACCACATATGGATCCACCAGTGTCATGGCATCTGTGTTCTTTTCATTAACCACATATGGATCCCCTAGTGTCATTGAATGTGTGTTGGTTTTGCAAACCACATATGTATCCACCAGTGTCATTGCATGTGTGTTGTTTTCATGAACCACAACTAGAGTCATTGCGTGTGTGTTCTTCTCACAAACCACATATGGATCCACCAGAGTCGTTGCATGTCTGCTCTTTTCAGAAACCACATATGGATCCACTAGAGTCATAGCATGTTTGTTCATTTCACAAACCACATATGGATCCACCAGAGTCATTGCATGTTTGTTCTTTTTTCCTAAAACACATATGGATCCACCAGAGTCATTGCATGTATGTCCTTTTCACAAACCACATATGAATCCCATAGTGTCATTGCACGTGTGTTCTTTTCATTAACCGCAGCTAGTGTCATTGCATGTGTGTTCTTTCCACAAAACACACATATGGATCCAACAGTGTCAGTGAATGTGTGTTCTTTTCATTAACCACATATGGATCCACCAGTGTCATTGCATGTGTGTTCTTTTCATGAACAACAACTAGAGTCATTAGATGTGTATTCTTCTCACAAAACACATATGGATCCACTAGAGTCATTGCATGTATGTTCTTTTCACAAACCAAATATGGATCCACCAGAGTCATTGCATGTGCGTTCTTTTCGTAAACCACAGCTAGAGTCATTGCATGTGTGTTATTTTCAACCACAAATAGAGTCATTTCATGTGTGTTCTTTTCACAAACCACATATGGATCCACCAGTGTCATTGCATGTGTGTTCTTTTCACAAACCACATATGGATCCACCCGAGTCATTGCATGTGTGTTCTTTTCCTAAAACACATATGGATCCACCAGAGTCATTGCATATCTATTCTTTTCACAAACCACATATGGATCCACCAGAGTCATTGCATGTCTGTTCTTTTCAAAAACCACAGCTAGAGTCATTGGATGTGTGTTCTTTTCATAAACTAGAGCTAGAGTCATTGCATGTGTGTTCTTTTCACAAACCACATATGGATCCACTAAAGTCATTGCATGTGTGTTCTTTTCCTAAAAGACATAAGGATCCACTAGAGTCATTGCATGTTTGTTCTTTCATAAACCACATGGATCCACTAGAGTCATTTGCATGTGTGTTCTTTTCACAAACCACATATGGATCCCCTAGTGTCATTGAAATTTGTGTTCTTTTCATTAACCACATCTAGAGTCATTGCATGTCTGTTCTTTTCATAAACCACATATGGATCCACCAGAGTCATTGCATGTGTGTTCTTTTCCTAAAACACATATGGATCCATTGGAGTCATTGCATGTGTTTTCTTTTCAAAAACCACATATGGATCCCCTAATGTCGTTGCATGTGTGCTCTTTTCACAAACCACATATGGATCCACTAGAGTCATTTCATGTGTGTTCTTTTCACAAAACATATATGGATCCACCAGAGTCATTGCATGTGTGTTGTTTTCCTAAACCACATATGGATCCACTAGAGTCATTGCATGTCTGTTCTTTTCATAAACCACATGGATCCACTAGAGTCATTTGCATGTGTTTTTTTTTCATATACCACATGGATCCACCAGTGTCATTGAAATGTGTGTTATTTTCATAAACCACATGAATCCTAACCTTAGGAGAGCCCTAACCTTAGCCCCCAATGGTGGCCGTTAGACCGAGTCTTCTAGAATGCACGCCCTAACACAGTTGTTCTGCATGACGATTGTTACATATCATTCGATCGGGGCGCTTGGACGATTGGGATGGTTCTTTGTAAGAGCGATCCACGAGTAGACTGTTCTGTGACATGATTGACCATGCTTACTGTCCGCTTGCTCTAGCAAACTGGCAACACCGAGCGCTCCCCTTTTGCGAGTGTCACGAGTTTCGTGGGCCATATGCCAGTGTCACGTCCCCTTTACTTCTCTTCCTCCCCATACTTCTCTTCCTTCCCCTCGAAGCTACTTTCCCCACTTCTCTCCCATCCTTCCATAGCCGCAAGCCAATGGCGCCTCCAGCCATCTCTCCCGCAGCCACCCCAGTCCCCCACCCCCTCTCGCCATGGGTTCAAGGGGAGACGGTGAGGAAACGCGTCGTGACAACTGGGACGGTGATTTGAATGTGAGTCGTCTCATCTCTATCATATGTGGACAATTATGTATTTTGATCTAGATCTACTCTGTTTACTCATGCACGTATGATGTGTTAGGCCAACCAGACGTTGTACGATTCCGACTATCACGGTTTAGCGGAGGAAGACTGTCCTGGTCTATGTAAACATGGATATGTGCCCGCTAAATTTGTAGCGCTCGAAGGATGAAATGCAGGCAGGAGGTTTTTACGGTGTCAAGGACATCGTGCAATGATGCAAGGCAGAAGTTGCGGTGTTGTCAAATAGGTAGATCCAGAGTGGCCCAAATTGATGCAGAAAATGCTGGACAAACTATGGGATATGACTGTTGAGTTGAAAGAATCCATGTCAGCTCAGTTCTTGATAGTGCTGAGATGAAGCTATTTGACCAAGTTGACACAACCAAGCTTAACCGAGATCTCAGGAGAGTGCAAGACAAGGTTAGCAAAGTCGAGAAGGAGAAGGCCGTGGCGTTGGCCCTAAAGGCTAAAGAAGAGCAAGAACTGACTCAAGCAAGGAATGAACTTCACCAGGCCAAAGTCCTGCAATTCATAACTACGAGTATTGACAAGTGCATGAGGACAAATGCAGAGAAACAATTGAAGATGTGCAAGGAAGATGCTAAAAAGAAGGAGCAGACGATTCGATCCTTGCTCTCGCAGAAAGATGCACATAGGGCTAAGATTATGAAGATCAAGGAGATGTGTGATAACTAGTTCTATTTAGCTTGAGCCTCGTACTTTTTTAAGTTGTAATAGTAGTACTTGTTGATCTAGCGGTCTGAACTAGTGGTCTCGGAGTCCTGGGAGAAAAAAACTGGTCACCTGTTAATCTGTCTTAACCCTGCATTACTTCCTTTTGTCTGATCATGGTGGTATTCTGACATTGGTGGTTTGTTTAAACGTAATCTACTTAGATTTTTCACATGCAAATGGCACAACCACAATTTATAAAGTGGAAGCACGTACACTCGGTTACTGGAGATCCGGGAGCTTTGCCAGATGCGGGGGATGCAGGAGCAGGGAGGCGGTGAGATAGACAGGCTCAAGATTAGGCTAGAAAGTGGTACCGATTTTCTCACCATCTGTGCATTACTAGTTGCCCTTGCTATTTATGTTGCCATGTCATTGTGCAGCAGCTAAAATAAGTTGTTGTTTCGTGGAGTATATTAGCTTAAATAATTTATTTCTGTGCCACTTACATTCCATCGAATTTGGAGACCAACTGCCCCTCAGCAATTGTGGAACCAGTGTTGCGTGTTTTAAGATAGTAGTGGCACAATCACAATTTCGGATTCAAATACTGACTCAGGCATTTCCAAACCCTAAGTCACGGTATATTTTACTCCGAGAACATGGGTAGATTGTTTTGTCCGACAAGTTCCACGCACAGAACTCTAGACTTTAACTGAATTACATATATAGGTTCAAGTTCAACATATTATTATGCATCTTTATTGCCAGCAGCCTTCTTTTCCTGCCTAGGTGACAAGCATTCATGTCCACTGGTTTTTTCATTTTCTTCCTTCTTCCTCTTCCTCGGTGCCAATTTTCTTAGCTTCACGTACTCTGCATTGTCGGGACAATCAGTACCAGAATCGCGTCTAGCATCATCTTTCCACTCGTTTTTATTTTCTTCCGGCAAAAAAATGACTAACCCGGTAGTCATGTTTCTAACCTTGTGGCACTTCCTGTCAAAAAAATAGGACTGTTGCATAACTGTCTAATATCTAAAGAGTAAATAAAACAAAAATTACAATTCATCAAAAACATGCGAACCCCAAGATACTTTTGCTTACCAGGAGCTAATTGGGTTCGAGCGACCACCCTGTCCAAGAATAGAAGGGTGACTCCCAGTTGCAGCAGCTTCCACATCCAGTACATCGCAATTTAGCTCAAACATGTAAGCCGAAGCATACCTTTTCATCAACCCAATTAGCTGACTGTCACACGTTAGAGGAACCATGATGCCTCGTTCATCCATGAAGTTGAACTTTGTAGTCTACTTCGGCCATATTTCATCATGATTACGCAGACCAGCAACCATACCAGGGATAGTGCAGATCTGCGCAGGCGCTTCTTCCATCATGATACAATGGTGTCCATACCACGTGCCCTTCACCCTTGCTGATTTAGAGTCGTACCTGAAGAGGGCTACCGTAACTAGGTAAGGGTGGTCCGCGGAGATCCCACTTTACAGAAAACTGTGGACAAAATATATTTGTCAGCGTTGGGCTAACAAACAATTTTAGGTTCAGTAGCTAGCTGACAGTTATAGTTAGTGTGAATAGCAAAGAGAAGGGCAGCTCACCCGCATGTAGCCAGAACTTCTTCTTCCTTGGTAGTAGGATCTGCCATCCTTCGAGCTGCTTAGCTCGTCGGCGGCGGAGGCGGGCTAGAGCCTTGCAACGGCGGCTACGGCATGCGCCATTGGAGCTCGGGATCAGCGAATGGGCGCAGCAACTGGGCGCAATAACTTGGCGCCGGAAGTCAAATGTACAAAGGGATCGTTCCGCCTGGAGGGTGGATTTTGACACCGCCGGTTCTAGGGGAAAGGAGGGAATGGATTTGTGTAATTGGTCAATGCATCCAAGCCACTTAGTTCCTCGATTTCCCTAAGAGGTTGCCGCGTTGGCGCTCGCGTCACGGATGACTGACATGTGGGTCCTGACCGTCTACTTCACAGGGAAGTTTAAGGGAATGTTTGAATTTGGTAGGGGTGAGATGAGTTGCCTCGAAATGGCCCCTCTCGGTAGTTGGCAGCCCAACTTTGCGAAACGCGGCAATTACAGGCAACTTGGGTACCACGATGCACTCGTCCAAAAACTTTCGGGCCGCAAACCAACAAGCCCATTTCTACGACGCTAAGAGTAGGTGCAGCTGGCCTCACAATCTTTAACTATTTTGACGAACAAGGGTCGATGCATTCGAAACCTTCTATGGAAGAGATGTGCGGGATATGTTGGTACCTCATCAAAATAATCTTGCATCTAGCCCGCCGCGTGATTGCGTGAGATGGTGATGCGGTCCATGATAGATCTCCGCCGCCTGCCCAGCAACTTCCTCCTATCCTCAATCTAGTTGACGGCGAGAATGACAACCAAGTGCTCAGTGTCATCGTCATGGAGCAAATCCTCGATGTCCAAATCGTCGGAGGAGGACGAGTCATCGAAGAAGAACTGCTCACTCTCGCTCATTGTCGAACTCATCGGCGCAAAATCACATATCAATACCTAAATCGAGCGGGTCAACCTTCGGCGGCGGGGGGAGATCGTCGGATAACTTACCGCGGCAAGATTCGGGCGACTCCGGCGTTGGAAGGCGGACAAGGAGGTACCAGATCTGGCCGCCTAGGTGCATGGCCGCCCAGATCTGGCCGCCTAGGTAAAAGAGAGTTTTGTACAAACATATATACAAGCTCAGAGGAGCTAACACCCACACAACTCAACCCACGAGGACTATGGGGCCGCGGGGATCAAGGCCCGAAGGCTAGACGCACCGGCAGCAGCCCAAGAGCGAGCCTCGGTTCGAATTGTGTCGAGAAGGCTACCCAAGCTAGGTGACTCATTGTCAAAAACGATCGCATTGCGTTGCTTCTGGATCCACCACGCCGTCAGCATGATCAGCGAGGACGTCCCCTTGCGCATAGCCCAGGGGGTAGATCGCGAAGCCTGCAGCCACCAGTCCACGAAGTCGTCTTCTCCATCCGGTGGTACAACCTTTTCCGATTTCATACCCATCCCTTTTTTATTCACATACTCAGAGATCGTGCTCATAGCCACGATTCAGGTATCCCGTGGCATCCCACGAGCAGATCGTGCAACCTGAGGGCTCCTGTCATTGTTACAAAATGGCTAGAAGAAAACGACTAAAACGAACTATTGACGAAGCTCACCCGCAAAAAAAAAAAAAAAAAAAAAAAAAAAAAAAAAACTATTGACGAAGCTGAAGAAACAACGCCTAAACTGAAACGTATCTGGATAATAACATGGTTTATGCCAACAAACATTTCCTACACCCTGTTATTCTCACTTTATTTGGATGATGCCGATCTTGCTGCGCATCTCCTGGGACTTGATTATGCAACCAAGAGGCTTCGTCAAGATGTCCACGAGTTGCGACTCCAAGCTGGTGAACACGACGAGGGTTTGTTTGTTCTCCATGCCCTTGTGAATGAATGTATTGGTAGTTGAGATCCACGCGCTTGTGATTGTTGTTGTGCACCATCAATGTGGGTTCCACTTCCTAATTAGCTCGCATTTTTCAATCTTTTGGTCAGAAACATTGGGCACAGTATTTGGTTGAACTAAACCTCAATGCCATTAATTAATCATACTATATGCATAGTACCCGAACGTAGGCAAAAAGAAGACAAATATCAACACACTATAAAATGTAAAATGAATCCTGAAAAGAGGCCAAAAAAATTGATATCCAGAACGCTGCTACTAGCAACAAAACACACTGCAACTAGCTAGTGACAGCATCAGTGACTAATCCCAGCTAGCGTCACACTACAAATTTGCTAGTATCAAGAAGGAATCAAGCTGCAACCAAAAAACAAATTATCACGAGAACATATATAACGGCTAAAATTATTCCTAGAACCCAAAATTTTGACATCCTAAATAAACGCGCTGCTACTAGCAACAAACAGCATCAGTGATCCTTTCAGTACCAGAGGATGAATCGGCAGGACAATAGTTTGAGCAATCATGTTTAGATGGTCGAATCCTTTCAGGCGAAGAAGGGGAAGGCATGGAAGCGACGGTAGAGCGCGCTGAGCCTGGTGGTTTCCCTGTAGAGGCTGAAGAGCAGCACCTTGCTGCCGCTCTCGAGGTCGTACCGCAGCAGCTGCCCTTCCACGTCCAGCACGATGAAATCGCCCGACGCGCCGGGGAAGTCCACCGGCTTCTCCTTGCCCCAGAGCGAGAGGAAGTACCACACCGACAGGTCCTCCACCACCGCCTCGTGCACGCGCCGCCACGACGCGTCCTCCATGAACCACACGCCGTGCACTCCCTCCAGGTCATCGTGCGGCATCATGCACTTGCTCTTCTCGTCGCGGATGTCGAACGCGCACAGCCGGATCCCCGTGCCGTCGACCGAGCCCAGCGAGCGGCCCAAGCGGGCTGCTTGGGCCACAGCCTTGTGCGCCAGGGGCGCCTCGCGGAACACGGAGGCGCGGTCGCGGGCGGCGTCGTAACGGATGACGCGGCCAGAGCGCCGGTTCTGCCAGTAGAAGCACGAGCCGACGTGTATGCCGGGGGACGCAGCGCCCAGACATCGCAGCACGCCTTGGGCGCGGAGCTCCCTCGCGTTCCAGTCGCCGGTCCTGGACGAAAAGGTCTCCACGAGCCCGCGACGGAGCTTGCGCCCAAGGAGAAGGACCACCGTGAAGGCGGTCATACCGGTGGACGCGTCGACCTCGTAGTGGATGCCGGCGTTGGCGTCGCAGACCGGCGCGATGGTCGACCGTGGGAGCACGATCCAGCGGTTCGCGCTCGGGTCGCACACGTAGTAGCGGATCCGGGTTCGGGCCAGCAGGAGTCGGCCGTGGGACGCGACGATGCAGATGTCGAGCATTGGGACCGTGCTTTCGAAGAAGACGACATAGTCCTCCACCGGCAGCGGCGGCGGCGGCGGAGCTAGATGCTCCGTGGGCACAGCGTCGTCGCCAGAGTCGTCAAACAAAGAGCCAATGACCATCGGCTCAGCGCCGTCGTCCTCGGAGTCGTCGGGGCGGCAGACTGATTTGTCCCTGGCCGTCTCGAGGCGGGCAGGGACCCGATGAGGCCGTGGGATTCTTAGGATTGGCCGTGGCGGAGGCACATGAGGCGGATGATCCTCATGATGTCTAGTTCGGCCACATGATGTCTAGTTCGGCCTTTCATGAAGCAAACAACCTACGACTAGAAGTCCGGCCACATGATGTCGTTGCATGAGAACATGATACGAGATACTGCTAGAAATCAGTAGCATATATAGATACAGTTGTTGACTTATTTTCCTGCTAGATCTAGATATTGTAGCATCACAAGGAGTAAACAAATAAGTGCAGGCAGACTATGATATTTTTTTCCATGACCAGTATGTATCGTGTCTCCAGAAATAGTTTTTATGCAAATCTCCAAATAAATATATACTCACTCAGTGTTGCAATAAGTGACTTGGATTTATCCAGATTTGCATGAATGTTGACGTGTTTTAGAATATAGATATGTCTAAATCTAGATAAAATAAAATCACTTATTTCTGGACGAGCGAGTAATGGAGCCTTCTTTATTCAGCTATTGTTCACGGTGCGTTTTAGCTAGCGCCTAGCATCTACGAATTCAAGGTTTGTTTTGTACATTTTCCCCTTTTCTATCATCTGCAAAGAAGAACCGTTTTGCGATCCATGAACGATTCTGTCAGTTGCAGCGGTGATCTTTCGTGCGAATCAAGAATCCAAAATGGGACACTGCATCGATCGATCCTCTTCTAGGGCCGGGAGGTAACTCGACCTGCACGCAATCTCGACTGCGCTGCGGCCCAGGGCTGCGTGTATATATACATAATATGGGGGAAATCACGCGTCAAAGATAAACAGGCCACCCGAATCTATCTCCTCCCCATGATATATGGCGGACTCAGTCGCCGCCGTGCCGCACCTTGACGACGGCATCGTCTCTGAGATCCTGCACCGGCTCCCCTCCAAGGACGCGTACCGTCTCGCCGCCGTCTGCCGGCGATGGCGCGCGGTGCTATCCCTGCCGACCTTCCTCTGTCGCCACCTCTGCCCGCGGCCGTTGCCGGTCCTGGACAACGGCCCGTGCGCCTTCATCGTCTAGCCGCGGGACAAGGTCCGGTACACACACCTCACCCTCGTCGACGCCGACCCCAATGGCCGCGTCGCCGTCAAGCTCCCGGTGCCCGACAAGTACAAGGATCATCCGCCTCAT
This sequence comes from Avena sativa, assembly GCA_916181665.1. Lineage (NCBI taxonomy): Eukaryota > Viridiplantae > Streptophyta > Magnoliopsida > Poales > Poaceae > Avena > Avena sativa. Next base: position 445,914,011 of record OV702295.1, on the reverse strand, counting down.
GTGCCTCCGCCACGGCCAATCCTAAGAATCCCACGGCCTCATCGGGTCCCTGCCCGCCTCGAGACGGCCAGGGACAAATCAGTCTGCCGCCCCGACGACTCCGAGGACGACGGCGCTGAGCCGATGGTCATTGGCTCTTTGTTTGACGACTCTGGCGACGACGCTGTGCCCACGGAGCATCTAGCTCCGCCGCCGCCGCCGCTGCCGGTGGAGGACTATGTCGTCTTCTTCGAAAGCACGGTCCCAATGCTCGACATCTGCATCGTCGCGTCCCACGGCCGACTCCTGCTGGCCCGAACCCGGATCCGCTACTACGTGTGCGACCCGAGCGCGAACCGCTGGATCGTGCTCCCACGGTCGACCATCGCGCCGGTCTGCGACGCCAACGCCGGCATCCACTACGAGGTCGACGCGTCCACCGGTATGACCGCCTTCACGGTGGTCCTTCTCCTTGGGCGCAAGCTCCGTCGCGGGCTCGTGGAGACCTTTTCGTCCAGGACCGGCGACTGGAACGCGAGGGAGCTCCGCGCCCAAGGCGTGCTGCGATGTCTGGGCGCTGCGTCCCCCGGCATACACGTCGGCTCGTGCTTCTACTGGCAGAACCGGCGCTCTGGCCGCGTCATCCGTTACGACGCCGCCCGCGACCGCGCCTCCGTGTTCCGCGAGGCGCCCCTGGCGCACAAGGCTGTGGCCCAAGCAGCCCGCTTGGGCCGCTCGCTGGGCTCGGTCGACGGCACGGGGATCCGGCTGTGCGCGTTCGACATCCGCGACGAGAAGAGCAAGTGCATGATGCCGCACGATGACCTGGAGGGAGTGCACGGCGTGTGGTTCATGGAGGACGCGTCGTGGCGGCGCGTGCACGAGGCGGTGGTGGAGGACCTGTCGGTGTGGTACTTCCTCTCGCTCTGGGGCAAGGAGAAGCCGGTGGACTTCCCCGGCGCGTCGGGCGATTTCATCGTGCTGGACGTGGAAGGGCAGCTGCTGCGGTACGACCTCGAGAGCGGCAGCAAGGTGCTGCTCTTCAGCCTCTACAGGGAAACCACCAGGCTCAGCGCGCTCTACCGTCGCTTCCATGCCTTCCCCTTCTTCGCCTGAAAGGATTCGACCATCTAAACATGATTGCTCAAACTATTGTCCTGCCGATTCATCCTCTGGTACTGAAAGGATCACTGATGCTGTTTGTTGCTAGTAGCAGCGCGTTTATTTAGGATGTCAAAATTTTGGGTGCTAGGAATAATTTTAGCCGTTATATATGTTCTCGTGATAATTTGTTTTTTGGTTGCAGCTTGATTCCTTCTTGATACTAGCAAATTTGTAGTGTGACGCTAGCTGGGATTAGTCACTGATGCTGTCACTAGCTAGTTGCAGTGTGTTTTGTTGCTAGTAGCAGCGTTCTGGATATCAATTTTTTTGGCCTCTTTTCAGGATTCATTTTACATTTTATAGTGTGTTGATATTTGTCTTCTTTTTGCCTACGTTCGGGTACTATGCATATAGTATGATTAATTAATGGCATTGAGGTTTAGTTCAACCAAATACTGTGCCCAATGTTTCTGACCAAAAGATTGAAAAATGCGAGCTAATTAGGAAGTGGAACCCACATTGATGGTGCACAACAACAATCACAAGCGCGTGGATCTCAACTACCAATACATTCATTCACAAGGGCATGGAGAACAAACAAACCCTCGTCGTGTTCACCAGCTTGGAGTCGCAACTCGTGGACATCTTGACGAAGCCTCTTGGTTGCATAATCAAGTACCAGGAGATGCGCAGCAAGATCGGCATCATCCAAATAAAGTGAGAATAACAGGGTGTAGGAAATGTTTGTTGGCATAAACCATGTTATTATCCAGATACGTTTCAGTTTAGGCGTTGTTTCTTCAGCTTCGTCAATAGTTTTTTTTTTTTTTTTTTTTTTTTTTTTTTTTTTTTGCGGGTGAGCTTCGTCAATAGTTCGTTTTAGTCGTTTTCTTCTAGCCATTTTGTAACAATGACAGGAGCCCTCAGGTTGCACGATCTTCTCGCTCACGGCTATGGGCACGATTTGAGAATAAAAGGAGATGTCATGAAATAAGAAAAGGCTGTGCAAATTCACACAGCGCAAAAACATTGTGTCACACTCTGAACCTTTTCCTGTTCTTCTACTACCTCGAGTGATCTGAGAGAGATGAAGCCTACAAATCTATCGCTTACACTATCCAAACACTGAGTGCTCTTCAAACGCCAAAACAAAAATTCCTTTCATCCTAATTTTGGGGCTGCAGTATTTATGTTACAGATGCTTGCAGTGCTGAATTACAGGGTTTTTTTTTTCGAGGGACTGAATTACAGGGTTTGTTGGCCTTGAATCCTTGGTTACTAAACAATCATTTAAATCTCTCGTTAACTCACTCAACAAACATTGAGTTCTAATCACATCATATACAGCATGCGCGTGTGCACATTTTTCCTTGATCTGTCTATATTGCTATATATACAGAGGCGCGTGTGCACAATGACAGAGGCGCCCCGCCGAACAAACAAAACTGAATTTCTACACGCGCCGCTGACATCACTTGAATTAAGATGGGACGCTAAACTCGAAGCACATTACAGCAACTCTAGCAGATACGGTAAAACGCCTCAAAATAATCGCTATTTTACAGATTGCGCGAAACTCACGGCGCCGATCAGTCCCACTAAAAGGTCTCGACCCATACTTTTTATTGAGGGTTTCGGAAAAATCCACGCGTTGACTGGTACGTACACCGTGCGTAGGCCCCACCCGAGCGCGAACCCTACTGCCCAGCAAGTTCCTGGCGCGCACTTACCCCACCTCTGCCACCGCGTGCCGCTATCTCCCCCACCCATCTCTGCTGCCTCGACCCACGCCCGGCCGCCACGACCTTCCCCGCACCCCGCCGCGTCGCTGATAGGTCAAATCTTGCGGGATGATCATGTTTCCGGGCACGGTGGGAGGAATCGCGGCGCCACCGGCCAAGGATGCATGGCGGAGGTGTGGTTCAGTGTCGCCATGCACCTAGGCGGCCAGATCTGGTACCTCCTTGTCCGCCTTCCAACGCCGGAGTCGCCCAAATCTTGCCGCGGTAAGTTATCCGACGATCTCCCCCCCGCCGCCGAAGGTTGACCCGCTCGATTTAGGTATTGATATGTGATTTCGCGCCGATGAGTTCGACAATGAGCGAGAGTGAGCAGTTCTTCTTCGATGACTCGTCCTCCTCCGACGATTTGGACATCGAGGATTTGCTCCATGACGATGACACTGAGCACTTGGTTGTCATTCTCGCCGTCAAGTAGATTGAGGATAGGAGGAAGTTGCTGGGCAGGCGGCGGAGATCTATCATGGACCGCATCACCATCTCACGCAATCACGCGGCGGGCTAGATGCAAGATTATTTTGATGAGGTACCAACATATCCCGCACATCTCTTCCATAGAAGGTTTCGAATGCATCGACCCTTGTTCGTCAAAATAGTTAAAGATTGTGAGGCCAGCTGCACCTACTCTTAGCGTCGTAGAAATGGGCTTGTTGGTTTGCGACCCGAAAGTTTCTGGACGAGTGCATCGTGGTACCCAAGTTGCCTGTAATTGCCGCGTTTCGCAAAATTGGGCTGCCAACTACCGAGAGGGGCCATTTCGAGGCAACTCATCTCACCCCTACCAAATTCAAACATTCCCTTAAACTTTCCTGTGAAGTAGACGGTCAGGACCCACATGTCAGTCATCCGTGACGCGAGCGCCAACGCGACAACCTCTTAGGGAAATCGAGGAACTAAGTGGCTTGGATGCGTTGACCAATTACACAAATCCATTCCCTCCTTTTCCCTAGAACCGGCGGTGTCAAAATCCACCCTCCAGGCGGAACGATCCCTTTGTACATTTGACTTCCGGCGCCAAGTTATTGCGCCCAGTTGTTGTGCCCATTCGCTGATCCTGAGCTCCAATGGCGCATGCCGTAGCCGCCGTTGCAAGGCTCTAGCCGCCTCCGCCGCCGACGAGCTGAGCAGCTCAGAGGATGACAGATCCTACTACCAAGGAAGAAGAAGTTCTGGCTACATGCGGGTGAGCCGCCCTTCTCTTTGCTATTCACACTAATTATAACTGTCAGCTAGCTACTGAACCTAAAATTGTTTGTTAGCCCAACGCTGACAAACATATTTTATCCATAGTTTTCTGTCAAGTGGGATCTCCTCGGACACCCTTACCTAGTTACGGTAGCCCTCTTCAGGTACGACTCTAAATCAGTAAGGGTGAAGGGCAAGTGGTATGGACACCATTGTATCATGATGGAAGAAGCGCGTGCACAGATCTGCACTATCCCTGGTGTGGTTGCTGGTCTGCGTAATCATGATGAAATATGGCCGAAGTAGACTACAAAGTTCAACTTCATGGATGAACGAGGCATCATGGTTCCTCTAACGTGTGACAGTCAGCTAATTGGGTTGATGAAAAGGTATGCTTCGGCTTACATGTTTGAGCTAAATTGCGATGTACTGGATGTGAAAGCTGCTGCAACTGGGAGTCACCCTTCTATTCTTGGACAGGATGGTCGCTCGAACCCAATTAGCTCCTGGTAAGCAAAAGTATCTTGGGGTTCGCATGTTTTTGATGAATTGTAATTTTTGTTTTATTTACTCTATAGATATTAGACAGTTATGCAACAGTCCTATTTCTTTGACAGGAAGTGCCACAATGTTAGAAACATGACTACCGGGTTAGTCATTTTTTTGCGGGAAGAAAATAAAAACGAGTGGAAAGATGATGCTAGACACGATTCTGGTACTGATTGTCCCGACAATGCAGAGTACGTGAAGCTAAGAAAATTGGCACCGAGGAAGAGGAAGAAGGAAGAAAATGAAAAAGCCAGTGGACATGAAGGCTTGTCACCTAGTTGTTGATGATTATTAATAGATCGGTGGAATTTCGCAAAAAAAAAAAATTCCTTTGATCCTAATTTTGGAGGTACAGTATTTATGTTACAGATGCTTGCAGTGCTGAATAATAGGTTTTGTTGGCTTTGAATCCTTGGATACGAAACAATCATTTAATCTCTCGTTAACTCACTCAACAAACATTCAATGAAAAATAATAACCTACTTCTCAGTTCTAATCACATCATATACAGCATGCGCGTGTGCACATTTTTTCTTGATCTGTCTATATTGCTATATATACAGAGGCGCGTGGGCACAATGACAGAGGCGCCCCGCCGAACAAACAAAACTGAAGTTTCTACACGCACCGTTGACATCACTGGAATCAAGTTGGCACCTCACAAGCTTGTCGTGTAAACTCGAAGCGCATTAGGAACTTGACGGACCGCATCTGCTCACCGTCGCGGCGAGAGAGCCTGACGGAGCATATCCTGGTCCGGAGCTCCCACACCGGCAGACAGGTCTGGCCGGCGAAGCCATTTTCTGGTGGTTGTCAGACACAGAGAAGGGCGAGCTCCGGTACAGGCAACGGAAACACAAACTCATGGTCCCACGTCGGTATCCAGTGTCTGCTACAACCCGTGCTATACCCAGCTCACTTATTTCACAGATATTAGCCATGTTTTTCAGCAAGTACTACTTCATATTTCATCTCTATGATTAATTTCTTGATGCATCAGGCAGGAAGCTGACCCTTGCGTTGGAGTCTATTGGTGAGAACTTGGTCAAAATGTGTCTTGTGAAAGTCGAATCGCCATCCGTCTCAAATGTAGACAGTGACCTTTAGATGGAAGCAGCTTTGTGGAGGAAAAGGTTACAAACTTGCTGTTACTGTAGCAAACCCGGCCAAACAGGGACACTAGATTTCAGTAGCACTTTAGGTTGGTATGTGTTAAAAAAATTCTACTTCACCTTTAGCCTTATCTTTACTGGTAGACTAGATCTTGCATCAAACATTTTATCGCAGTTCATACGAAAATCAGGCTTTTTCACGTAACAGCTACCTCCATTTGCTCGGAACATCCCTTGAGCCAGCCATAGTTTCCTTCCATGGCCCTGTAGAGTGTCAACAAATTTCCCAGATCATACGCGGAATACTTGTTTTCAGTAAAGTCGGCTTTGTGCATAAAGCAGACCATTAATGCTGCAGATAGCGACAAATGTTACGTGCGTGTTTGCTGCAACCATTTGTGCTTCCCATTAGTGGATTGTAATTGGAAGATGCAATCCGCTTCATTAGGGAAAATCCACAACAAGTTCTTCTGTGGAAACCTGAATGAAAATTACCCAATATTTGTATTGTACTCCCTCCGTCCCGAAATAACTGACGCGGTGGCGTTTTTGCACATAACCCCCTCGCCTTTTTCACCTGAGGCTCGCAGTCCCTGGCCCATCTTCTCCGTGTGTCCCCGACCTCCATTCCTCGCGTTACGCCGTTGCCCTCTGTGTTCGTCTCCCGCGACGGAGCACCTCCGTCGGCGCCGGCCCTTCGCCTCGCTTCCAAGTCCCCTCGCCTCGCCGCCGCCGGCCCTTCGCCTCGCTGCTACCGTATCCAGCGTCGCCGCCTCCATCCCCTAGCATCGCTGCCTCCGTCCGCTAGCTTCGCCGGTCACCGCAGGTCACAAAGCTCGAGTTTTTTGTGGACGCAATGATCCCTTTTCATCCTAATTGGCAAGGAATCGCCGGATCTGCGTGCGGCGGTGCTGGATCCGGTGACGGAGGAGGCGCCCGTGGCAGGGAGGAAGCGGGGATTTCCTCACGCTGCTCCACGTCCTCACCAACTCTCTCGGCTCCTTTCTACAAGGCCTGCAAGACTGAGGTATGATAATAAAGCCTGAGGGCAAGCCTGATGTCGATTATGAGATCAGCCAAATTAATTAGAAGTATGATGCGGCGGTGATAGATCCCGTGACGGAGGAGGCGGCCGCGGCAGGGAGGGAGTGGGGATTTCCTCAAGTTGCTCCATGTCCTCGCCAACTCTCTCGGCTCCATCTACAAGGCCTGCAAGCCTGGGGTATGTATGTGTGCTCAAAGCCTGAGGCCAACCCTGATGTCGATTAGGCGTCTATGTTCACTTATGCGAGATCTGTACTAGACTTGGAGCTTGGTTCTTGAGTAGTTAGTCTAGATTCTGTTAGAGTTGCAAGTGTACTTTATCCAGATCTAGTTATCATTTTTAAATAAATTTTAGACCTTATGTTTTGTGGTAGTGAAGCCCTAACTTGTGTTGCTCCTGCAGGGAAGGATGGTGATCCGTCTAAGAAGTTCTGGAGGTAAATTATGAATGTTTTTTCTTTTTTTTTGTGGTTCAGAGCTTATGGTTCAGAGCTTAGCGTCAGTGGAAATAGAAGTTGTGAATGATTCAATGTTTCTTTTTCTATGTTTCGTGTGCTCAACATTTTTAGAAACCCGCTGATATAACATCATCATAAGCCTGGGATTGAACTTTTTTTTTCAGTACGAAGGATGCTGCGCAGGAGTCATTTGCTTTCAACATTGGCCTGGGTTCCGTGATCAAAGGTAATCTCATCTTGAAGATCTATTCAGTTTATACACAATCATTTGAGCAGTTTGTTATTCGCTCTTTCCTCATTAGATTCTGTTGCCATCTGTTTGAGTACACCGCTTCATCAAGGCATATTTGCACTATTTTTTCTATAGTAAAGTCTATGTTTCGTTGTCATCAAGCCATGGTAACAACATCTGGAAAATCATAATAGCTTGTGCAAGCAAACTTCCCAAACTGGTATAACAGTAGCTCCTCTCTTGGTCACAATTAGTTTGATGGTCTGTGGCATTTTCTTCAGTGATTCATTTGGCATTTTCTTCAATTTATATTTTCTCCTATATACTTGATCAAACTGTACTGGAGTATGACCAAAGATAAAATGTTAGGTAATTAAAGAGGGAGTAAGTTGATTAATCTGCCTTTTCTCATCAAGCAAGTGATCAATAATAAAGTCTTCCTAAATATCCCTAATATACAGCAGCTTCAGGCAGATCTGGCGCGAACTGGAGGCGTGCTGAACCTGTGCGAGATGGATCGATCGGTGGATTGATTTGCTCCTGTGCTGCACGGGAATAAGCGAGTAGGTGCATAGATATGACTATGTTTCCACATGTGCACTGTCATGTTACTTTAACTCTTATGAAACTATGCATGTACTGGACACTGTGCCAGTGACCATGGTCCATGCGAATCAGACCATCATTTTTCTTCAAATTGTTCTAGCTGCGGTTTCGGTTTGGTCATGGTGTCATGGAGTAGATAGTCATGATGTGTTGTTTCTTCAGTGTAGCCTATTTAGCTGCAGTTTTGACAATTTAGAAAGTTGGAACTATTGACATAGTAGTCATCTGTTTATACTTCTTGGGCTTCTTGGAGTATCTCTTTTATTTCTTCTTGTGATTTCTTAATTTGCAGAAATTAAGGTGCATCAAGTGTGTATCTTGTGGCAGAAAAGGAAATACTCCTTGGGAGACAAGGGCATTAAAGAATTGTTCGAGTATCTTGTTGTACTACAGAGTTTGATGGTCAAATCTGTACTATCATGTACTTTACTGGTACTCAATTGTACAAGTACTCAATTGTTCGATGCACACAATTACTAACACAATGCACACAATTACTCGTGTACTTACATGATCTGCTTACATACATGGTACTGTACACATTATAGAGCACAAGACATACAAAAAATATTTTCCTTTCCTTTCCATGTATCTAGTCTATCCTTGTCCTATAAGAGCCACTCGTTCCTCGGCCGGTCTTCCTCCAAATCATTCAAATCAAGCATTCGTTCCAGCTGGTCTTCTTCTCCTCCTTTCTCTACTTCTCCTTCTCCTCCTCCTTTCTCTACTTCTCCTCCTCCTGCTTTCTCTACCTCTCCTCCTTGTTCGATAAGAGCCAAGGTCTTAGTAAGTAGCTCCGCGGGGATACAGAGAGCGAGTGGCAGTATTTCTTCTGCAATCAGTTGATCCTTACCCTTGTGCGGCGGATGGTAGTTCATACCTCCTACTTTCATAACCTCAATCATACAGGTCTGGAGTGTCAAGAAGCATTTTGCTAGCGTGTCAACCTCATAGTTTTTGTATTCTTGCTCCACATCATCTATCAGTTCCTTGATAGTTGTAGGTGCTCTACTGTCAGTGAGTGACTGAAGTGACCTAAAGAAGCATAGGTCGAGCACGTTCATGTCTGGACTATTAGGAGGTTGCTGCAACAACCTAATGTCCAGATCAGTTTGTGCTACGGCCTGTCGAAAAACCAGATCATCATCATGGACATGAGGTCTTGCGTTGTCTTGCTGAATGTAGATTGTTCTTCCTTCATCTTCATCAGGCCATGCATCTTGAATAGCAGGAATCACTTTCTCGATGAGATAGTCCCTCATGACATCTCTGGTCACTTTCATTGATTTGAGTTCGAGTGTTCCTTTATCTCTGTTTCGACTATTTTTAATAGCTGGTGTCTCTTTGACAAATGCCCAAATCCCGATCTTTCCATCAAATGTGACAACGCCACTGTCACCGTATCTTGGCCTCGCCACAACAGTTAGGAACATTACTTTCCCAATGCTGTTCGTGTTTGGCACGGTGCATAAAGGCTCAGGCTCAGGTCCCAATGTTGTTCGTGTTTGGCACGGTGGTGGTTAGGTTGCACAACATCAGAGTCATTGGTTGGAGGGAATTCAGCCTTGTAGATATTTTGTAGGTCAGAACACATTCCTGTAAAAGAGCGAGAATGGGGGCATGACATGGTTTCTTTTGAGAACACGAAAAACAACAGATCAATCAAGCATACTAGCTTACCGTGTACCAAAGGTTGAGAGAACATGCTGTCCTTTTGGCACATCGTTTTATATTTCCACAAATCCAGCCTTGTATCGGGTACTTTTTTCTCTTGGAAACCAGCTTATATAATTCATCGCCATCAAAATGTTTCTTTAAATTGCTGTCCAAAAGTATGAATTAGACATTGCTCAAGAGAAAAGTAGGTATGAAACTTACTCATTGAAACTTACGCATTGGAGAGCACTAATTGCTTATCAAATTTCGGCCTTCTCCTTTTCTCTTGTACTTCTAGCATTTTGTTCAAGTACTAATGAATACTGCTATCACCGTATCTTGGCCTCGCCACAACGGTTAGGAATATACACTTGATGTAGTATAACACAATAAGAAGTAAAATTGATGTAGTTATACACTTACTCGGATACACAATAAGATTTAGATGGGGGATTGATGGCTTTTCCTCACTTCTTGGTAAGTGTGGAGATAATATACAATCCAGTGTGTCTGAGATCAAGGGGCATACTGCTATTTCAACCGCTTTTATGAAATTTAGTTTACATGTACAGTTCAGCAATAATCTTGGACAGGAACAATTCAGCAAGAGAAGCTCCTCTTTCTTTACCTTCAAAACAGTGTGTATACTATCTTCTTTTCACACGCAGTAAAAATGATTAATTGAGTTTCATCGAGACTTAGAAAGCCATACGATTTTCATTCTTGGAAACTCTGTTTTGAAGCTTGCCCGTTTACTCTGAACTCTGAACTTTTTTGATTAATTCTGTGACCTCTGCATGCTTTTATAGTCTTTGTTCTTTGAGATCATGGTACTGTTTATTCTCTTAACAATCCGTTTATAATTCTCTAGAACAGATTAAAATGATTAATTGGGTTTCCTGAAGTTTTAGAAAGCCATGATTTTCATACTCGGATACTCTGTTGTGAAGCTTGCCTGTGTACTCTGAAAGCAATTGAAATAGCAGTATGCTACTATCAATCCCAAGGTGAGTATCTATTATTAGGTGATTATGTTGATCCAGGCAAACAAGTTATAGAGTTCCTTCTAGTGAAATGAATGATAGGGGTGTCTCATACACATTTGTCCATGACAAAGTTACAACGTTCCTTCTAAAGCATGATATTGATCTTATTTGCAGTGATACGAAAACATGACATGTCGAGGAGGTCAGGGATGTGTGCCTGCTCACCTTGAGCTTGAATGAAAGGTCGGGGATGTGCGCGTCGCCTCTATGGATCCCTGTGCGCCGCCTCTGTCAAGCTCTGGCTAGCAGGTCGGCCGGCCAACAGAAGCCTGACTCCTTCCGCTCTCCATCTGGCGTTGGAGGCGCGACGGCGGAAGAGACGTCAAGGGCGGCGAGGCTCCTGCTCTGGAGGGAGTGGAAGGAACGGCTCAAGTCTGGGGTGGCTGATCTTGCCGGTAAGGTGCTGCTAGGACTGGCGGCCGACGAGGTGCTGCTGGACCGGCGGCCGGAGAGGCGAGATGCTGCTGGGACGGCGGCCGGAGAGGCGAGGTGCTGCTGGACCGGTGGCCGGAGAGGCGAGGTGCTGCTGGACCGGCGGCCGGAGAGGTGAGGTGCTGCTAGGACCGGCAGCCGGCGGTTCACGGGGCAGCCGAGCAGTCTACCAGGGGCGGTGCAGTACCAGGGGCGCCGATGAGCTGCTGCTGGGGCGGGATCGCGAGCTGGGGCGCCGGCGATCGCGAGGATCGCGGATCACGATCTGATTCACGATCTGATCGATGGACTTGAGGGATCCAATTCAAAATTCTAAGGGGTTTTCTGTAAAATAAAGTACAGGCAAAATAAAATCTCCCCCGCGTCAGTTATTTTGGGACGGAGGGAGTATTAGATTTACACAGGGGCTGCTGAAGGAACAACTGCGGACAAAAAGACACTTAAATTCAGCTCACTTCTCTCCTCCACTGCCTCCAAGCAACGCTCTGACCTGCTGGCTTTGCTTGGTCAGGCCCGGGTCTCCGCCACTGCGGACAGACGTGCTCTGCCTCTGTGCGGCCGCAGGGACGGCGGCCTGCATACCTCTTCGCTCTATCGGCTCTGTTTGGGAGGCGGCGAATCGGTTTCCACCGTTTGACTTCGTCTGGCGCAACAACGCTCCCTCCAAGGTGCAATTCTTTGCTTGGCTCTTGGTGAACAACCGGATTCAGTGCCGCGCAAACCTCTGGCACAAAGGCATCCTCGAGGTTGCTGCGGATCTCTGCCATATCCGCCTTGTCCCCAACGAGACTGCTGACCGCATCATGTTCGGCTGTCCTTTTGCGAAGAGCTTCTGGGCAAAGCTTGGCATTGCCTACCCCGTCTGGGCTTGCTGTGGCCAACGCGGATGTGTGCCCTCTGCCTTCCTCCGCCCCTTCGCGCTCTGCCTCGACTCTCCGGTTACTGTGTCGCTGGCACCTCTGGAAGCACCGGAATGGTGTGGTGTTCAGGGCCCTTGCTCCCTCCCTGCCTCTTCTTCTTAAGAGCTGCCGTGACGACGCTGCCCTCTGGAAGGCCCGGCTGCCTGCGGCTCACCGTGAAGACGCCGACCTCTGGCTCACCTACCTGCTCCCCGTCCGATTCCGAGTGTGTTTGTAAAACTGCCGTTGATGTTGCCTGAGCCCACTCCCTAGCGTTGAGTGTGGTCTCCCCCCTCCTTGTAAACTCCTCTTTTTAGGGATCTCTCCCTTTTATAAAAAAATGAGAATATTCAGGTGGGTATAGTTTGGTGTCCTTCTCTGAAACCTACACATCGATTTTCATAGTTGATGCATGGCAAAACATGAATATATTTTGGTTGTTCTAGTTCAAAATGTGTCATATTTATCCCTCCATGTAAATGCTAATACTTCACTTATGATTAAACATTACTTGAATGGTTTTCAATAATTTTTGGTTCAATGTCATCAAGAATTCTAGTAAGAAACATTGCCATATTTTACACATTAGGTGTCACCGCTTTTAAAAAAATTCACCAGGATAAAAGTTTGGTGCACTAGTTAGGAAAATGTACGGAAGCTAACCATGCGGACAATTCAGACTCATATCTTATAGGAGTTTGCCTAATCATGTCAAATTTCCTCATATTCCATCAAATTCAGTTAGTTATTGAAATTGTGTCAATTCTGCCAAATAGGTGCAGCTGGACAACACAGCTCTGCATCATATCAGATCCCCCTAAAATATAATATTGGCTGATTTGTCTGCCTAGTCGCTAGCTATGTCATCAAGAGAAATGGGATGTTTGCTTTGTTTGTTTCAGGAAAATAGTTAAATATGGAAAAATCAGTCACTTTTAAACACTAGTGGAGAACGGACCTTTAGTCCTGGCCCCTAAGGGGGAGAGGCGGGACTAAAGGTCCACCCACTAGTCCCGGCCCGGTTACAATCCGTGACCAATGGGCGTCTACGTGGCCGCCCCTGCGCGCGCTGGGTGCCCCCCATTAGTCCCGGTTCCTATTACGAACCGGGACAAATGATTCTCTGCCGCGGCAGAGAATTCATTTTGTATCATTTTTTTTATTTCAAAATAGTTTTCTACGCTACCACATACCGTATATGTTCGTGCATATATAAGATAACTTGTTTCAAAGCATACAAATATATACATGATAGTTACATGGACATCACAATTACCGAGACTAGAGCCCGTCTATTCAATTACACAGCCGGGGATCATCGGTAGCGCCTATTCACACTAAATTCTCCGGCGTCATCTATCATCTCGTTCATCAAGAATCCTGCCAGTTCTTCAACAATTCCTAGTACGCGTTGCTCTGGTAGGAGCTGATCCCATATTCTCTCGAACTATATAAGAAAAGGAGATCAATATGAATACCAATCATGATAACAAAAAGTGATGGTAATAAAATAATGTTGTGAATGTCTTACATCGACTCTATAATCTTTGTGCTCAGTGGTAAACATGCGAATGAACTTGCAAATGTAGAATCCACATAGATTCGTCCTGGGTGGCTGCCTAGCGCACTTTACGAGAATAGAATTCAATCAAAATAATAATCTAGCATCATAATTGTATTGAAACTAGAAGTAAAGAGATGCGTGTACTACTTATCGAGACCGGCTTAAACATCAGCTTCTCACTAAAGTGACCCGTGACCGCACTCTTGAACTGGTTCCAAACCTTGCCCAGTAGAGAAAATGAATGAGTTATTTATTACGTGATATCTCAGGAAATCAACAAAAAAGACCGATATAGCGCGAAAATTACCTCTGGAGCATGTCCTGTATGTCCCTAAACTGTTCCAGGGGTCTCTTTAATGGGTCCATTACTTCAACTCTTTCCTTATCAAGTTGAATGTTTAGCAGAACCTAGTGGAAACTACAACGTTTATATATACATAAGTAACTCATCAATTACACTTAATATCGAGTAAGAAAAAGTGAATGTGTACAATAGAGTAAGAACCTCACTTGAAATTGCAAGGAAACAATATGTGGTCACAGAAATTTTGCTCCGTTAGAAACCTTATAAGGTTTTCCTCCATCTCCTCGGGTTTATCCGTTAGCGTCTTTACATGTATTTTATCTGGGTCAATGAACCCAACACTAAAGAGTGACGTTCTTTTACATTCCTGGATCTTCATTTTGTATAATAATAGAGTACAAAAGAATATAATAAGGATAATTACATGCAATAAACTGAACAACTGAAAAATTGCACAACTTATATATAGACAATGAATTCAACAACTTATAGATAATAGCAACTCATGAGACTTTTGTCGAGGGCATCAAAATTGTATATCTGGAAGAGTTCTGGAAACTCAACATAGACCTCATCGGCTCGGAAGTAGTAGTCATGTGGGACTTTCGTCACGATCATTATTCTCTCCTCCTTTGCGGCTTTCAAGTATCAGTTATGTAAACTCCGCATTTGTGTTGGCAGTTGTTGCAACCTCTCTATGTTGACCAAAGGCATCCCTAGGGCATATGTAGGGACTACATCAGCCTTGGGTAACTTGTCATCCTCGAAACCTAGCAATTCCTCAACAGTCACATTCATAGCGGCCGCAAGCTTCGCAGCTTCTTCCATTTCCTGATGGGGAATGTCATAAGATACCACCCTTAGGCATGAGATCGACTTTTTGGCCTGTTTCCCAAGCCGGGGGGTGTCCTTTCTTTTCCCGGTTGCACTTTGACTTGATGATTTGCTCCCGCTTGCACTTCTACTTGATTTGCTCTTCTTCACTTCCTTTTAAAGTGTGCGTAGATAGTCATCTGGCTTATGTGCAAGTCATATTGCGATTTTGTGTTCAGAAAACCAAGTACATACGCTTTTTGCTTCTCGGTGTATACCGGGGCGGGCGGTTTCTTCTTTTGAAGCTGCGCAACACATCCGGCCTTTACGATCGCTGCGCTTTTCTCTTCAGTATGATCGTAAGGTCTGATGGGAAGATTCTTATGAGGTACTCTTGGGAGGGGCGACATTTGTTGTTTTGGGCTGCTGCATCGTTTAGTACTCATCGACGGAGCACGCTTCCGCTTATTGTCCTTAGCGGGCGGCAAAGACGGCTGACCCTGCGGCGGAGATCGAGATGGACTCGCGCTGTGGTGGTCGTAGTCATGGGGTGGGCTTCTTGGAGGTGATGGAGGTGAAGGTGACATGCGATGACTCGGAGGCGTTGTTGGCCTTGGCGCTGAGCCTGGAAGCTTGATGTTGTTCTTGTCCCATAAAATGATACCACCCAATACTTCTCCGAGTGTCCTCTCACCATTAGGTCCAGGGATGTCAAGCTCCATTGAGTCCCACCCCATTGCGATTTCATCCACCCCGACTTTAGCATAGCCAGCTGGAATTTCATGGCCATGCTAGCGTGCGTCAGGTGGACAAGGTAAAGCACATCCGACCGCCACCTTGATGGATAGGTTCTTCACCTTCTGATGGAGCTCACAAGATGTCTGCTCCTTGATTCCATTCAGGGGGTAGCCGAGACCGCCATCTACCATCCGTGCATCGTCATATGGGACCTCCAATTCAGCCACGCTGCTTCTCCGCTGAGATGGGACGACGGTAATATCGAGTGCAGGATCTTGCAGGCGCGCTACTCCTCGAAGTTCGTCAATCTGTTGCTGATGCTTTTCAAGTCTTCCTAGCAACTCTTTGAACCAGTCTCCCTCCTCCTCCTGTCGTCGCCTCTTTGCTCTCTCTTGGCTCCTATAAGTATCTCTGTCTTTGGGAAACCCCATCTCCCACGTATAACTAGGGCCAAGGCCTCGTACTAGTCCTCCGCGTTCGTCATTCCCAAGGACCTTTGTCAGCAAGTTTTTATCTCTATCGGGACAAAACTTTGTTATCCCCTCTTTAATTTCCTTTACCACTCTCTGCCATGTCTCTCGGGGTATCCTAATCCCGTCACTGCAAATAAGGTACCCTGTAGTATCGTCATACTCACTCCCATGCCCAAGGAACCAATTTCTTGCCCTCAAATTCCATTCTTCGTGTATTGGTTCTGGAGTGATCCCTTTAGCAAGAAGCTCATTCTCATTAGCATCCCACTTTGGCATGGCAGTCGTGTAGCCCCCTAGACCTAGGTGATGGTGATATTTCTTCTTCGTGGCATTTTTCTTGTTTTTTCCGACTTTTCCTTAGCAAGTTCCGACTCCTTGTACTTCACAAATGCATCCCAGTTAGCCTGCTTCTTCATTAGATAGCCTTCGAATTTAGGAGGAGTCTTCTTCTTCTGATAATTTTGCCATAGTGATTTCTTCTAGTTCTTGAATAGTTCGGCCATCTTCGTAAGAGTCCACTGCTTGACTTTCTTCCTCAATGCAACTGTGTCGGCATCATCCTCATATTCTGGCAGGGTGAAATGTGTCATAAGGTCATTCCAAAGAACCTCTTTGTACCTGTCGGCGACATACTCACCCTCTTCCGCCCCTTTGGTCTTATTCCACTCTTGAACGGTGATCGGGATGCGATCCCTAACCATAACTCTGCATTGTTGTACAAATACACTTTTAGCCTTTTCGGGTTCCAACGGTTCACCCCGTGGTGATACCACCGTAATTGTATAACGCGTAGATGCGTCCAACTTTTTGGCTGGGCCTCGTTTGGAATATTTTTTGCTCGATGTGGAGGCCTAAGATAAGAAACATTCATCAATTTATATATATACAACTCAATTAATGCATCTACTGATCACAAGACATCATATATATACCTCGCCGGACTTTGTTAAGGGTCCACCGGAGCCGTCGGCTTCTCCATCATTGGAGCCGTCGTCTTCTCCATTATCGGAGCCATCGGCTCCTCCCTGATCATTTCGGTCGACCTCCTCACCCTCACCGGAGAGGTTCAGATACATCGACGGAGATTCGGGTGGATGAACATGGGGGGCGTCATTGATCATATTCTCGAGAATTTCTTCTGGCTCTAGGTCTCTGCGGATTGGACTAGGTGGATCCATAGTTTTCTGCAAAATCCACATAATATAAAATAATACTAAACAATAATATGCACACCTAAATTGTTTCAATAATACTAAACAATAGCAAAATTCTAGTGATACCTCGCGTGGGCCCCGTGTCTGGTCACCCACCATATATACCTCTATGAACCCCCCGACCTGCACCCATAACCCAATCTCCGGGGGCCCGCGAGCACGACCACCCTAACCCTAAGTCCGGTCGCCCGCGAGCACCACCACCCTAACCCTATCTCCGGGGGGGGCCACGAGCACCACCACCCTAACCCTAAGTCCGGTCGCCGGTGAGCACCACCACCCTAACCCTAAGTCCGGGGGGCCGCGAGCACCACTAACCCAACCCTAAGTCCGGGGCCCGCGAGCACCACTGATGAGTGCATATTTGCATCATGTTTTACATTATTATTTTGCATTGTAGATGTAGGATCTTGGTATTTTACGGCGTTCGCGCGCACATTTTATGTCTATTTTCACCAGGATCAGGACAGATGATGGATCCAATGGACACAATTCTTGTAGCAGTTGTACTATGGAGAAAAGGAGTCAAAAACAACGTAAATCGCTTATTTGGGAAATATAAATAATACTAGAAGAAAACCAGAAGCGAACAAGGGAGACAGAGAGCGCAACGACCAACTATACGGGCGGAGCAAAATTTTCCCACCGTATAGCTCCGGCCATATAGATGGCGCTGCCTCCGTCTCGTCAAATAGTTTCACCCCGTGCAATTGGTTCAGGGAGAAGACATACAAAACACCTAGAAATTGCAGAAACCTCACCTCCAGAAGGCATCTGGAGGGGGAACTCATCCACAAGGGATCCATCTTCACCCTACGCAGGTCCGGGAGGCTAAGGCATCGATCTTCATCACCTACCCCAGCATCACCACTATCTCCATCCATCCCATCTACATATTGTCTAGATGTTGTTGTAATTCCTATACTCGTTGTGGATTTATACAAGTACTATTTGTTTATGATTGTTTCCATTACCATTTCTATGATGTTGATTGCCTCCATGTCTGAGTAGATATTTAGTTCTTGGGGAGATGGAGAAACCCTAGCATATAACTGAGATGAGATAGAGATCATTATGTGTACGTGTTAATTGTCTTCATCTTGATATTGGGAGTTGTGCACCTCCATAATATTTGCCTCCTACGGGGACTCGATGAAGGGGATTACTTGTTGGTAGACGGAGGGATGATAGCACTTACTGTGACTATAAAGTCATTGTCATTCCTTACGTACTAACTTGGGGAATCAAGGAGAACTCATAAAGCCATGTCCATGCAATGGGAGAAATCCCTTAATAGCACAATAACGCGATGGTTGTCGGTTATTGTCTGCTGTGGTTATGAGGATGATGTGTGCATCGGTTGCTGGGTTTCATCCATATATGGAGCTCCTCCCACATACATACACATTATGAGAATATTCGTTATAATACTCTCTATTACTTAGTCTAAACTGCTAGCGGTGGATCCACTAATCCCTGAGAACGCCTTTTCCCTATTGTAGTTCCAAAGTTCTATTACACACGCGATTCTTACTTTCTGCATTAAGTTTTGCTTTACTTTAATTCACCTTGTTCAACCAAAACCCAAAAACAACTTTACTTTCCTTGCATCTTAAAGTTATTTCTTAAGTACCCCGTTTAGTTATAATTAAAAGCATTTTAGTCTTTTGCCTACTGCTCCCTGTGGGATTGATATCTTTATTTCAAAACTAGCTGCAAACGATATGTGCACTTGCAGTCATCAACCACCACCCTAACCCTAAGTCCGGTTTCCCGCGAGCACCACCACCCTAACCCTAACTCCGAGGGCCCGCGAGCATCACCACCCAAACCCTTAGTCCGGGGGCCCACCGGCACCACCACCCTAACCCTAAGTCTAATCGCCCATGAGCACCACCACCCTAACCCTAAGTCCGGGGGCCCGCGGGCACCACCACCCTAACCCTAAGTCCGGGGGCCCGCGAGCACCACCACCCTAACCCTAAGTCCAAGGGCCCGCGAGCACCACCACCCTAACCCTAAGTCCGGTCGCCCGCGAGCACCACCACCCTAACCCCCTATGTCCGGGGTCCCGCGAGCACCACCACCTAACCCTAAGTCCAGGGGCCTGCGAGCACCACCACCCTAACCCTATCTCCGGGGCCCCGCGAGTACCCAACACCCTAAACCTAAGTCCGGTTGCCCGCAAGCACCACCACCCTAACTGATGGGTTCGTAGCATGGAAAACAAAAAATTTCTACCGCAAGGACGAACAAAACCCAGATCTAATCTAGATAAAAGCCAAGATCTAATCTATTAGATATGTGCAACGAGATAGATCTGTACTAACCCTCGTAGATCCGAAAGCGTTACGAGATTGGATCTCGGGGTTGATGCAGTCGATCACTTGCCGATCTCAAGATCGTGTGGACGATCCTTCCGGTGCCACGTTCCGGCAGCGCTTCCGTAGTCGGTCACACGTGCGGAGTCGAAGCAGACCTTCCTCTCCCTGTTCCAGCGAGCAGCGGAGGTAGTAGATCTTCTCCACGGAATCCCAGCAGCACGACAGTGTGGTGGTGGTGGTGGAGTAGAGGTTTCTGCAGGGCTTCGCCTAAGACGGAGCAGAGCGAAGGTAGAGGAGAGAGGCGGCGGCTAGATCTTGTTATGAGAGAGGGCTAGGAGGGGGCACCCCCTCCCTTCTATATAAAGGAGGGAGGCGTGCCTGGGGAGGGGGAGTCCTAGTAGGACTCCCCTCCTATGGCCGGCGGGTTGGGAACGGGGGGAGGAGTCCTCCTTCCCCACGAATCCGTGTCTCGCCCCACAAGGTTTCCTTTGACCCTTTCTTGGTTTTCAAGCAAACACCAAGAACTCTTCTAGAACCTTCTAGAACATTCCGAAACCTTCCAGAATCTCCATACAAACACTCCGGAACATTTCCTAACTTTGAAAATGATCCCCAATATATGAATCTCATTCTCCGGACCATTCCGGATCTCCTCGTGATGTCCCGGATCCAATCCGAGACTCCGAACAACATTCAGTTTCCAACGCATATTCTATATCTACTTAAAACAACTTCGAACCTTAAGTGTGTCACCCTACGGTTCGTGAATATACAGACATGATGAAGACACCTCTCCGATCAATAACCATCAGCGGGATCTGGAGATCCATAATGGCTCCCACATATTCAATGATGACTTCGTGATCGATAAACCATTAACATACGAAACCAATTCCCTTTGTCACGTGATATTCTACCTATCCGAGGTTTGATCGTCGGTATCTCCATACCTAGTTCTACCTCGTTACTAATAAGTACTCTTTACTCGTTCCGTGATATGTCATCCCTTGTGACCTAGTCACATGCTTGCAAGCTAACTAGATGACATTCAACCGAGAGGGCCCAGAGCATATCTATCCGTCATATGGATGGACAAATCCCAATCTTGGTCCATGCGCTTCAACACATACTTTCAGAATACCCAATGACACCTTTATAACCACCTAGTTACGAAGCGGTGTTTGATGTCATCAAAGTACCCATCCGGTGATGGTGATTAACATAACCTCATGGTCGAAGGATTAGGTTACTATGGATTTGAAAGCTTACGGCAATACGAACTTAATGACTTGATCTTATGCTACGCTTACTATGGGTGTGTGTCCATCACATCATTCTCCTAATGATATGATCTTGTTATTAACGACATCCAATGCCCATGATCAGGAAACCATGATCATCCATTAATCAACAAGCTAGTTTAACAAGAGGCTTACTAGGGACTCTTTTATGTTTACAAAACACACAAGTATTAATGTTTCCGGTTAATACAATTATAGCATGGGATGTAAACATTTATCATAAACATAAAGATATAATAATAACCACTTTATTATTGCCTCTTGGGCATATCTCCAACAGTCTCCCACTTGCACTAGAGTCAATAATCTAGTTAAAAATTTGTGCATTCAACACCTATGGCTTTCTGGTGTTGTATAGACACTATTGCTAGTGGTAAACATAATCTTCGGATCTGACACTTCCAGGTCCATGTGTATTTGCATGTCCTTGAGTCTCTATGCATTACTCATTCTCTAATGAGATGGCATTGTATAAATTTGGTCCTTTGGTGAGACCTTTAGTTCCTTGGGATTAAATCATGTTGATACAATTTTCATACAATGTATGTTCATAGTATTATCCCGCTATGAACCACACCTAGTTTGATAACAAACTACTTGATGCAAATGCCCTCATTTGCTGCTACAGTAGCAGTCATATACTTAGCCTTTTGTTGTAGTATCTGTCACAATGTTTTAACTTTGGTACTCAACCAAATCCGTTATGGAACTTCCTTTCCATTACATTGTGCCACCCATAGTTTAAATTGAGATAAACTTAATTTGTGACAAAACTAGTATCAATGCAACAATTTACAATGAACTATTTGTGATCACTATATAAATAATATATTCTTAGTTCTTCCAAAGATCATAGGAATATCCCTACTATTGTCCAATGATCATCTTATGAGTCATTCTGGTATATGCTCATAACATTTAGAGCATAGGACATATCTGGATGTGTACATCTTAAAGAATGATTGATCAAAATATTCTTGTGATTTCACCAAGTGTTAAAACACTTGAATCTCGTGTCAACACACTTGAATCTTGATTCAGTCCTTTCCGTGCGTCAAGAACCTTTCTTGTTGTTTCCATATTGAACTCATTCAACATCTTATCTATGTACATTTGGCAAAACCATATTAGCGCCTCAATCTATCCATATAGACATTGATGCCTAATTCTTGGGTTATGCCTAAGTCTTTCATCGAAATGAAATTCTTAACCTATGTCAATAAAAGATACATCATTTCTAATCAACGATATGTCTTTCACATAATGTATTAGAAATATGTCTTAGCGCTCCCACTTAATTTCTTGCAAAATGCAAACATCTTCATCATCTCTGATGAAATTAAACCTTTTAACGGTTTCATCACGGTGAAGATTCCAACTCCGTGATGCTCACTTCAACCATTGAAGTTTTGCATACTCTTTTAGCATCCTTTGAATTAACAAAACTCTTTGGATCGTGTCAAGGACACATCCTAGGTAACCATTCTATTAGAAGAACTTGTTTTGTTTGTTCAACTACCATATACCAAAAGTTATGTAGTGGTTGCTACATTAATCCGTCCAGACTAAATATCACTATGAAAGATCAAATCTTATCATAGTCAATTCCTTGAAAACTGTCGTAAACTCTTTTCGACATGTCGACTATTTCATAGATGTGAAACATCCATGTCTATTTCTTTATAGATCCATATACGAATGTAAGGTCTTGCACCTTTCCAGAGGGTCTTTCAAATTCAAAGCTTGGTTTCTCGTGTATGGAATTATCACGGATTTTATGGCTTCAAGCCACTTAACGAAGTCAGGGCCCATCATTGCTTCTTTGCATGTAGTCGGTTCATCATTGTCAAACAACAATGATTTAACTCTCAAATCTTGGCATTTGATTACTTACCCGACCTACTTGGTTCAATAGTAACTTAGATCTCCGTGACCACAACCTTTGAGGCACGTGAGCCATGAGCATTGTTGCTGCCTCCGGGACACTTTCCGATGCTGCGCAACTCAGCACATATTAGCCAAGGTTCAACAACCTTGTCAAAGTTCTATTGTCCTCCCACTTAACTTTTCACCAAAAATTCCTTCTCAAGAAACTCGACATTCTAAGTGACAAACAATTTTGTCTTCGGTGTTATGGAGGAATACCCAATGGTTATTCGAAATAACCTACAAAGACATGCTCATCCGGCTTTGGTTGTAAACACTTTACTTATGCCTAGCATACCAAAAATTTAAGAAAGGACAACTTGGGTTTTATCCCAAACCATGACTTATATGGTGTCATTTCAATGGATCACGATGGAGCTCTTTTCAGTGTAAAAGCGGTAGTCACTAAAGCTTTAATCTTTAAAATATAATGGCAGTTTTATAAATGACACCTTTGATCTTACCATGTCAAACAAGGTTTCATTACATATCTCGAACACTCCATACTCCTATGGTGTTTTGGGAAATGCAAATCCATGGAACGATTCCTCAAATCTTAGGTGTTTTGCTAAACTTGTAACTCAAACATCTTTCTTTATGATCCAATCATAAACTTTTTATTTTCTTGTTACAATGATTTTCCACTTCATCTTGAAAGTCTTTGAACATTTTCAAATGTTTCATACTTCTTCCTTATTGAGTAAGTATATTCATATACATACTCAAATCTTCGGAGAAAGCATATGAAGTTGAAATCCATCGCCCACGACTACACATAATGGACTATATACATCAATATGTACAAATTCCAATCAGTTAGTCGTTCGTTCCTCTTTTGGCCTACGAATGGAGTTTTAATTATCTCCAGGAAAGTATCACAAGCGTTATTTGATCAAAATCAAAGACTCCAAAAATCCATCAACATGGAGTTTCTTCATGTATCCCTTTCAATATAATTTAAACGGCGATGTCACTTCGCAAGTGATCTTTCAATCATTTGTCTTGCGACATTTTAGCATTAGTTTTATGGTCGTTATTTCTCCAATCAGACTTGTATATCATCCATCTATTATGGAATACGGTAATTATTTGAACAACCTTTTGTCGTCATAATACCTGATCAAAATAACAATTATTGAAGCAAATCTTGAAGGCAAGCTTTGATGTTAACGAGCAACACAACAACCCTTTGTTTGTTTTCGATGAACATCATCACATATTCTCTTGCTAGTTACTTAGGCCATTGTAGTTCATGAATTGTGTTGTCCTGTATGACACTTAATACCAACCAATTCGGTATCCAATACCGCAGAACCACATTGTTTAACAACCAAGGAATACAGCCATAACATGTATCTTCTATATACCTAAGTTGGATATCTCCAATCTTTTCTTTTCTGCCAAATATTTTATAGATTCTCTTTCAACAATTCCTTTTCTTTTAAAAGAATCTATCAACATCAATAGTGGTGTCATTCACATGACACATAGTACAAAGTGTGTATAGTCAAATACTAATACCTTTGGACTTGCACTTTGAAGTGGATCACCTTCATCAAATGTTTGGCATTCTTTCAAAATTCCATTCTTTAGTAATCTTTTAGTGTAATAAACATTTTACTTACATATTCTATTCATCCTTATCATGACAATTTTCATGATCAAGCTGCTATAGCTTATAAAGGTGAATTGCGAGTATAATGTTTCTTTTGCAAAAACTTTTGGAGGATTAGGACGACTGGCGTCTCCAATCTTCACAAATTCTCATCAAATATGAGGACAGATACTCTATCATGTTGTAACCAACTTATTGTTTTAGATATCGCAATACCTTTCACATATGATGGTTTCTGAAACATTGCTTTCAGCTCTTAGATAAACTTGATATTAAAAACAATCTTTTGAGTATCAAGAATCATGGAGGAAAACTTGATACATTAGATACTAACACTGGAATTGTTACTCTTGATTTAATACTGTTTATTAAACTTCATAGAGTAAACGGAGTTTGTTGAAAGTTTGCAATATGACTTTTAAACTTTAGATTGACACTCAAAACAATACGATACCAGTTCGTAAAGCAAATATCTAGAATTTCTATAGTTCTACTATCTCAACTATAACTAAGCGTAAGGTGGTGAACGGATGCCAATGACTACAACAAACTATGCAAATTCACTTTGATTGTGTTTATGATAAAATGAGTTTGACTAATCCAAATTACAAAAGAACTCCCACTCAAAACAACATCCCTCGAGTTGTTTTAGTGATTACACGAACCAAATCTACTACACCAAGTCCGATCATCACGTGAGATGATGTAGCTTTAAAGGCGAACAATCAACATGTTCATCATATCATCCATATGACTCATGCTTTACCTTTCGGTATTCCGTGTTCCGAGACCATGTCTGTACATGCTAGGCTCGTTAAGGTTAACCTTAGTTTCCGCATGTGCAAATCTGGCTTGCACCCGTTGTATGCACACGTAGAATCTATCACATCCGATCATCACGAGATGCTTCGAGACGACGAGTCTTAGCAACGGTGCCAACTAAGGACGAACACTTTATTACTTGATATTTAGTGAGAGGGATCATCTTATAATGCTACCGTCGCGATCTAAGCAATACAAGATGCATAAAGGATTAACATCACAGGCAATTCATAATTAGTGTGATATGATATGGCCCTTTCTTCTTATGCCTTTGATCTCCATCTCCAAAGCACGGACATGATCTCCATCATCACCAGCATTGCGTCAAGGTTAGTGGCGCCGCTTCATGGTTGTCCATCATCACTAGCAACTATTACAACTACTTGGAATAAAGCTATTACAAGATGAATAGACACGCAGGTCTTAACAGAATTAAAGACAACCATTAGGCTCCTGCCGGTTGCCATATTACAACAAGGATCATTGCATACGTCAAATATAATCACAATCACATGATGGCCATATCACATCACAAAAACCCTGCAAAAACAAGTTAGACGCCTCTAATTTTCTTTGCATGTTTTACGTGGTTTGGGGCTTTCGAATAAGAACGGATCTTACCTACGAAACTGAACCACAACGTTGATACAAGTGCTATCAAGTGCAAAGGTGTAGATTGGATCTATACTATGATGGGAGAGACAGACACCCATAAATCCACTTGTGCAATATGAGTTGCACGTCAACTGTGGAGCAAGTCTCATGTGCGATGACATGTAAGGTTAGCCCGAGCCGCTTCATCCCACCATACCGCAAGATGCAAATTACACAAAGCAAAAGATGGCACGAGCACCAACGCCCAAAAAACCATTGTGTTCTACTCGTGCAACAGATCTACGCATAGACCTGGCTCTGATACCACTGATGGGTTCGTAGCATGGAAAACAAAAAATTTCTACCGCAAGAACGAACAAAACCCAGATCTAATCTAGATAAAAGCCAAGATCTAATCTATTAGATATGTGCAACGAGATAGATCTGTACTAACCCTCGTAGATCCGAAAGCGTTACGAGATTGGATCTCGGGGTTGATGGAGTCGATCACTTGCCGATCTCAAGATCATGTGGACGATCCTTCCGGCGCCACGTTCCGGCAGCGGTTCCGCAGTCGATCACACGTGCAGAGTCGAAGCAGACCTTCCTCTCCCCGTTCCAGCGAGCAGCAGAGGTAGTAGTTCTTCTCCACGGAATCCCAGCAGCACGACGGTGTGGTGGTGGTGGTGGAGTAGAGATTTCTGCAGGGCTTCGCCTAAGCCGGAGCAGAGCGAAGGTAGAGGAGAGAGGCGGCGGCTAGAGCTTGTTATGAGAGAGGGCTAGGAGGGGGCGCCCCCTCCCTTCTATATAAAGGAGGGAGGCGCGCCTGGGGAGGGGGAGTCCTAGTAGGACTCCCCTCCTATGGCCGGCGGGTTGGGAAGGGGGGAGGAGTCCTCCTCCCCACGAATCCGTGTCTCGCCCCACAAGGTTTCCTTTCACCCTTTCTTGGTTTTCAAGCAAACACCAATAACTCTTCTAGAACCTTCCAGAACATTCCGAAACCTTCTAGAATCTCCATACAAACACTCCGGAACATTTCCTAACTTAGAAATTGATCCCCAATATATGAATCTCATTCTCCGGACCATTCCGGATCTCCTCGTGATGTCCCGGATCCAATCCGAGACTCCGAACAACATTCGGTTTCCAACGCATATTCTATATCTACTTAAAACAACTTCGAACCTGAAGTGTGTCACCCTACGGTTCGTGAATATACAGACATGATGAAGACACCTCTCCGATCAATAACCATCAGAGGGATCTGGAGATCCATAATGGCTCCCACATATTCAACGATGACTTCGTGATCGATAGAACCATTAACATATGAAACCAATTCCCTTTGTCACGTGATATTCTACCTATCCGAGGTTTGATCGTCGGTATCTCCATACCTAGTTCTACCTCGTTACTGATAAGTACTCTTTACTCATTCCGTGATATGTCATCCCTTGTGACCTAGTCACATGCTTGCAAGCTAACTAGATGACATTCCACCGAGAGGGCCCAGAGCATATCTATCCGTCATATGGATGGACAAATCCCAATCTTGGTCCATGCGCTTCAACACATACTTTCAGAATACCCAATGACACCTTTATAACCACCCAGTTACGAAGCGGTGTTTGATGTCATCAAAGTACCCATCCGGTGATGGTGATTAACATAACCTCATGGTCGAAGGATTATGTTACTACGGATTTGAAAGCTTACAGCAATACGAACTTAATGACTTGATCTT
Source organism: Avena sativa (assembly GCA_916181665.1). NCBI lineage: Eukaryota > Viridiplantae > Streptophyta > Magnoliopsida > Poales > Poaceae > Avena > Avena sativa. Next base: position 445,886,477 of record OV702295.1, on the reverse strand, counting down.
ATGCTACGCTTACTATGGGTGTGTGTCCATCACATCATTCTCCTAATGATATGATCTTGTTATTAACGACATCCAATGCCCATGATCAGGAAACCATGATCATCCATTAATCAACAAGCTAGTTTAACAAGAGGCTTACTAGGGACTCTTTTATGTTTACAAAACACACAAGTATTAATGTTTTCGGTTAATACAATTATAGCATGGGATGTAAACATTTATCATAAACATAAAGATATAATAATAACCACTTTATTATTGCCTCTAGGGCATATCTCCAACACCTATCTCCGGGGGGCCCACGAGCACCACCATCCTAACCCTAAGTCCGGAGGTCCCGCGAGCACCACCACCCTAACATATATATTTTTATACACTATATATTACACTATATAGTAATAATAACATATTAGAAAAAAATACTAGAAAAAAATAATAACATACTAGTAATAATAACATACTATATATTACATTATATAGCTATACTAATAATAACATTCAAGTAATAATATATATTTTTATACAATATATATTTTTATACACTATATAAAAAATACTAGCTAGGCGCGCGACGGCCTTCTCTCTGCCCGCGGCCAGCGCCGACCCCTAGTGGCTGGCCGGTGACGAGGCGCGGCGGTGGCGACACATGGGCTGGCCGGAGACTAGGCGCGGTGGCGACGCGCGGGCTGGCGGAAGCAGTGGCGACGCGCGGGCTGGCCGGAGACGAGGCGCGACGGCGGCGGCTGGAGGTAGGACGGCCAGAGAGGAGAGAGTACCTGCAGGCCGGGACGATGCGTGGCGGCGGTGGCTGGAGGTGGGGCGGCCGGAAAGGAGGACGAGGCGTGACGGCGACTGGAGATGGGGCAACCGGAGAGGGGGAGGCTGCCGACATCGCAATCACGTAGCCTACCGGCATCATCATCGTCGAGGGCGCCTCCTGTGAAGTGTGTGAATAGGGAATGAGATTGGGGAGAAGCTGCGCGCGAATTTAAGGGGACGAACCTTTAGTCCTGGTTCGTAGCACGCACCAGGACTAAAGACCCTTTAGTCACGGTGCGTGCTACGAACCGGGACTAAAGGTCACCTCTCTAGTCCCGGTTCATGGCACGCACCGGGACTAAAGGGTTTCCGCCACCACCCAAGGGGCGTGCGCCAACGACACCCCTTTAGTCCCGGTGCGAGCCAAGAACCGGGACTAAAGGTCCCTTTTTTAAATTTTCGACCAAAACAAGGGGCGTGCCTGTTTTCTAAATTTGCATACTATTATATTTTTTAAACATTTGAATTATACAGTTTTTTGCATACTTATGAATTTGAGAAAATTTTCAACATGAAAGTTCTTGAATTTGAATAAGTAATCCAAATCTATTTTCTGTTTTACAAAATAATTATTGAAACTAGTCAAACTATTAACCATTTTGCCATTTTCAATTTAAAAATGTATTAACTATTATATTTTGCATATTTTTGAATATCACTAAACTTCCCACCGCTTCCCGCCATGTTTTCCCGCCCTTTCCCTCTAACCTGGGGCTTTTAGTCCCGGTTGGATCCACTAACCGGGACCAAAGATATTTCCCGCCAGGCGACCATCACGAACCACTTCTACCTCGAGCTCACGCCGGAGCAGCGGATGGATACCCATTGGGATCCCGAGAACTACGACACCTGGAATGCCTTCTTCACTAACCGGCAGGAAAGGTAGCTCGCTAGGTACGAGGGTGACGGCCCACCCCCGGTGAACCACAACGAAGCCGGTCGCCGCCTGTGGTGGGAAAACCGGACTACCGTTGGTGTGATGCGCTACATCACCCACGGAGATAATCCTCTCATGTGGTGCCCACACTTTGACCCTCCACAGAGCCACAAGAAGGGTGGCGGTGGGGAAGGCGGCAGGCGTAGCAGCATCGTCATCTCGGATCCCCCTCCCTCACGCGTCATGAATCCGAGGCCGGAGTGGCAGGTGCCCCCGGAATATTCCCTGGCTGGGCTTAGGATCTAGCCGCGTGCGCCTAGCGACGATGATGGCGATGATGACGAAGATGACAACCCTGAAGTTGTGTACTATAGGGCTAGACATGAGTATGACTAATGGGGGCCTTTAGTCCTAATTCCGTATTCCCTTTTTTTAATAACAATAAATGTCTTGAGTGTTAGTCCTGGTTGGTCTCTCTATAACTTTCCCGAACTATGAAGATGTCGTTCTATTCTTCGGCTGGGGAGCTAACTAATTTCATATATTAGGGAGTGCCTCTATGGCCAGCTTAAGGGAGATGCCTGAGGACTGGATCCTCCGGCATCTCCCTGAATCTAGCCGTAGTGTTGTCCCAGCTCTCACACACCATCAATACGCCAGGGAGCTAACTAATTTCACATATTAGGGAGTGCCTCTATGGCCAGTTTGTTGGAGATGCCGGAGGACTAGATCCTTAGGCATCTCCCTCAAACTGGTCGTAGTGGTGTCCCTGCTCCCTCAATCGGGTCATAGTGGATCCTTAGTGTTTGAAGATGATAACTTCACAAGCATGCCGACCTATTTATAGTGTCGCCACCCATGTTTAGTCCCAGTTGGTGTCTCCAACCGGGACTAAAGATGAACCTTTAGTCCAAGTTGAAACACCAACCGGGGATAAACATATTTCCTGCCATGTTTTCCTGCCATGTTTTCCCGCCATGTTTTCCCGCCATGATTTCCCACCATGTTTTCCCGCCATGTTTTACCACCATTTTTCCCGCCCTTTCCCTCTATATATAGGCCGGTGACCATCATGACCACCACACATCCACACATCCACACATTACCCGCCATACATCCACAAATTTCATGCCTCCTACTTTAGGATGTCCCCACGTGTTCATCCACGACTCGACGGCAATGACGGCGGAGTACTAGGCTCCATCAGGCATTCCCAAGACTGGGCTCCGCCGGGCTGGCACTAGGAGGTGCTACCTTCCGGGACGCATAGCTTGGTGAGGACTCTAGGTCCCGTCCTCGACCCAGAGCTTCTTTGGTGGCGGTCGCATGGTCCAGGAGCAGTGCAGAGGGAGCCAACCCCCGAGGAGGTGGTACGGAGGCGTGTCAGGGAGGAGGACGAGCACATCCGCTGCTATATGTATGTGTTGGAGGTTTGGTTTTCCAATACCTGGCAGCTTCTTCAGGGACCTCACCCGAGCTATGCTCGTGTGATGGTTCCTTCTCTTTGGGTGACCACCTCCCGCGGCTCAGAACCCGGTCATCGATGTCCAGTTTGATTGAGCAAGATGTATTACATGAAAGGGGGGCCTTTATGTCTCAAATAAAAGGTTTAATACATTACATAGATTTATGCCTCAAATAAAAGGTTTAATACATTATTACACATCACCAACATCTAGTGTTGTGGTTTTCTTCTGCACCATAGCCATGGAGAATCTTCATCATTTACCAGGATGCTTGGGTCAGTTTTCACTTTGAAGGGCAGAATTTCATGAAACTTATTGTAATCTTCTGACATGTCTGTCTTGTCATCCACTCCCATGATGTTTCTTTTCCCTAAAAGAACTATGTGGCGCTTTGGCTCAACATATTCTTTATTCTTTTGCTTATCTTTCCTTTTACTCGGTTTGGTAGACATGTCCTTCACATAGAAAACCTGAGCCACATCGTTGGCTAGGACGAATGGTTCATCTATGTACGCAAGATTGTTGAGATCCACTATTGTCATGCCGTACTTTTGGTCTACATGTACCCCGCCTCCTGTCAGCTTGACTCATTTGCACCGAAACAATGGGACCTTAAAAGTAGGTCCATAGTCAAGTTCCCATATCTCCTCTATGTACCCATAATATGTGTCCTTCTTCCCATTCTCATCTGTTGCATCAAAGCGGACACCACTGTTTTGGTTGGTGCTCTTTTTATCTTGGGCGATCGTGTAAAATGTATTCCCATTTATCTCGTACCCTTTGAAAGTACATATAGTCGAAGATGGTAACCTAGCCAATGAGTACAACTGATCTCCAATAGTGGTGTTATTCATGATATACGTTTGCAACCAACTGCCGAAATTCTTCTTGTGTTCCCCTTTAATCAAGGAGTCAGGCTTCCTCGGGTTTTCAGAGTGTAGAATATTCTTGTGTTTCTCGATATATGCAGCCACCATGGTGGAATTGTGTAGGACTGTGTAGTGTACTTGAGTGAAAGAATGCCCGTCCCTACATACCATTGATTTCCTTCCTATTGTGCCTTTTCCAGTCAGCCTCCCCTTATACCGAGATTCAGGAACACCAATCGGCTTAAGGTCAGAAAGAAAGTCAACACAAAACTCAATGACCTCCTATGTTCCATGGCCCTTGGAGATGCTTCCTTATGTCCTATCACGGTTATGAACATATTTATTTAAGACTCCCATGAACCTCTCGAAGGGGGACATACTGTGTAGAAACACAGGACCGAGAATTCTAATCTCTTTGACTAGGTGTACTAGGAGGTGCATCATAATATTGAAGAAGGATGGTGGGAACAACAGCTTGAAGCTAACCAGACATTGGACCACATCAATTTGTAACCCTGATAGAATTTCTTAATCGATTAACTTCTGGGAAATTGCATTGAGGAATGCACATACCTTCACAATGGCTAGTCGAACATTTTCTGGTAGAATTCCCCTCAATGCAGCCGGAAGCAATTACGTCATAAGCACGTGGCAGTCATGAGACTTTAGGTTTTAATTTTTTTTCTCTTTCATATTTACTATTCCGTTTATATTCGACGAGAAGCCAGACGGGACCTTGATACTGAAAAGGATTTCAAAAAAGATTTCCTTATCTTCTTTGGTAAGAGCGTAGCTGGCAAGCCCTTGAAACTTCCCTGGATGCTTGTTGTCTCGTCCTTTATGATGTTGTTGGTCCTCCCGTGCTGTCGGGGTATCTTTTGACTTCCCATACAAGCCAGGAAACCTAAAATATTCACGCAAAGATTCTTCGTCAGGTGCATCACGTCGATTGCAGAGCGGACCTCATGCACTTTCAAATAGGGTAGCTCCCAAAATATAGATTTCTTCTTCCACATGGGTGCGTGTCCGTCGGTGTCTTTCGTAACAAGTTGTCCTCTAGGACCCTTTCCAAAGAATACATCTAAATCCTTGACCATACCAAATACATCAGCACTAGTACGGGGGACAGGCTTCATCCGGGTTTCTGCCTTGCCATTGAAATGCTTGACTTTCTTCCTTAAGGGATGACTGTGCGGAAGAAATTGATGATTGTACGGGTACACATTCTTCCTACATTTATCCAGATATATACTGTTGGAGATATGCCCAAGAGGCAATAATAAAAGTGGTTATTATTATATCTTTGTGTTTATGATGAATGTTTACAGCCCATGCTATAATTGTATTATAAGGAAACACTAATACATGTGTGTTTTGTAAACATAAAAGAGTCCCTAGTAAGCCTCTTGTGGAACTAGCTTGTTGATTAAATGATGATCATGGTTTCCTGATCATGGACATTGGATGTCATTAATAACAAGGTTATTTCATTAGGAGAATGATGTGATGGACACACACCCATAGTAAGCGTAGCATAAGATCAAGTCATTAAGTTCGTATTGCTGTAAGCTTTCAAATGCATAGTAACCTAATCCTTCGACCATGAGGTTATGTTAATCACCATCACCGGATGGGTACTTTGATGACATCAAACACCGCTTCATAACTGGGTGGTTATAAAGGTGTCATTGGGTATTCTGAAAGTATGTGTTGAAGCGCATGAACCAAGATTGGGATTTGTCCATCCATATGACGGATAGATATGCTCTGGGTCCCTCTCGGGGGAATGTCATCTAGTTAGCTTGCAAGCATGTGACTAGGTCACAAGGGATGACATAACATGGAACGAGTAAAGAGTACTTATCAGTAACGAGGTAGAACTAGGTATGGAGATACTGACGATCAAACCTCGGATAAGTAGAATATCGCGTGACAAAGGGAATTTGTTTCGTATGTTAATGGTTCTATCGATCACGAAGTCATCGTTGAGTATGTGGGAGCCGTTATGGATCTCCAGATCCCGCTGATGGTTATTGATCGGAGAGGTGTCTCCATCATGTCTACATGTTCACGAACCGTAGGGTGACACACTTAAGGTTCGAAGTTGTTTTAAGTAGATATGGAATGTGCGTTGGAAACCGAATGTTGTTCGGAGTCTCGGATTGAATCCGGGACATCACGAGGAGATCCGGAATGGTCCGGAGAATGAGATTTATATATTGGGGATCATTTTCTAAGTTAGGAAATGTTCCGGAGTGTTTGTATGGAGATTCTAGAAGGTTTCGGAATGTTCTGGAAGGTTCTAGAAGAGTTCTTGGTGTTTGCTTGAAAACCAAGAAAGGGTCAAAGGAAACCTTGTGGGGCGAGACACGGATTCGTGGGGGAGGAGGACTCCTCCCCCCCTTCCCAACCCGCCGGCCATAGGAGGGGAGTCCTACTAGGACTCCCCCTCCCCAGGCGCGCCTCCCTCCTTTAAATAGAAGGGAGGGGGCGCCCCCCTCCTAGCTCTCTCTCATAACAAGCTCTAGCCGCCGCCTCTCTCCTCTACCTTCGCTCTGCTCTGGCTTAGGCGAAGCCCTGCAGAATTCTCTCCTCCACCACCACCATCACACCGTCATGCTGATGGGATTCCGTGGAGAAGATCTACTACCTCCGCTGCTCGCTGGAACAGGGAGAGGAAGGTCTGCTTCGACTCCGCACGTGTGACCGACTGCGGAAGCGCTGCCGGAACACGGCGCCGGAAGGATCGTCCACACGATCTTGAGATCGGCAAGTGATCGACTACATCAACCCCGAGATCTAATATCGTAACGCTTTCGGTTCTACGAGGGTTAGTACAGATCTATCTCGTTGCTCATGTCTAATAGATTAGATCTTGACTTTTATCTAGATTAGATCTGGGTTTTGTTCGTTCTTGCGGTAGAAATTTTTTGTTTTCCATGCTACAAACCCATCAGTGGTATCAGAGCCTTGTCTATGCGTAGATCTGTTGCACAAGTAGAACACAATGATGTTGTGGGCGTTGGTGCTCGTGCCGTCTTTTGCTATGTGTGTACTTTGAATCTTGCGGTATGGTGGGATGAAGTGGCTCGGGCTAACATTACATGTCATCGTACATGAGACTTGCTCCATGCTTGACGTGTAACTTGCTTTGCACACGTGGCTTTGCGGGTGTATGTCTCTCCCATCATACTATAGATCCAATCTACACTTTACACTCGATAGCACTTGTATCAACGTTGTGGTTCAGTTTCGTAGGTAAGATCCGTTCTTATTCGAAAGCCCCAAACCACGTAAAACTTGCAAAGAAAATTAGAGGAGTCTAACTTGTTTTTGCAGGGGTTTTGTGATGTGATATGGCCATCATGTGATTGTGATTATATTTGATGTATGCAATGATCCTTGTTGTAATATGGCAACCGGCAGGAGCCTAATGGTTGTCTTTAATTCTGTTAAGACCTGCGTGTCGATTCATCTTGTAATAGCTTTATTCCAAGTAGTTGTAATAGTTGCTGGTGATGATGGACAACCATGAAGCGGCGCCACTGACCTTGACGCAATGCTGGTGATGATGGAGATCATGTCCGTGCTTTGGAGATGGAGATCAAAGGCATAAGAAGAAAGGGCCATATCATATCACACTAATTATGAATTGCCTGTGATGTTAATCCTTTATGCATCTTGTATTGCTTAGATCACGACGGTAGCATTATAAGATGATCCCTCTCACTAAATATCAAGTAATAAAGTGTTCGTACTTAGTTGGCACCGTTGCTAAGACTCGTCGTCTCGAAGCATCTCGTGATGATCGGATGTGATAGATTCTACGTGTGCATACAACGGGTGCAAGCCAGATTTGCGCATGCGGAAACTAAGGTTAATCTTGACGAGCCTAGCATGTACAGACCTGGTCTCGGAACACGGAATACCGAAAGGTAGAGCACGAGTCATATAAGTGATATGATGAACATGAACATTGTTCGCCGATAAAACTACATCCTCTCTCGTGAAGATCAGACTTGGTGTAGTGGACTTGGTTTGTGTAATCACTAAGACAATGTGAGGGATGTTGTTTTGAGTGGGTGTTCACCTAGTTAATTTAAGAATTAAAGTAGAACTCAATTTATCATAAACTTAGTCTAAACTACTTGCAAATTTGTTGTAGATTATGGCGAATCTCTCCATCAATTTCAATGCGTTCCTAGAGAAAGAAAAGCTTAAGAACAATGGAAGCAACTTCACGGACTGGCTCCGTGGTCTGAAGATTGTCCTCAGGGCTGGTCAGATGACCTATGTTCTCGAAGCACCGCTAGGTGTCCCACCTGCAGATGATGCCACCGATGACGTAAAGAATGTTTACGCCACTCGGAAAAATCATTACTCCACAGTTCAGTGTGCCATCCTGTACGGTTTAGAAACGGAGCTCCAGAAGCGTTTTGAGCACCACGACCCGTTCGAGATCATTAAGGAGCTCAAGCTCATTTTTGAGACTCACGCGGCCGTGGAAAGCTATGAGGCCTCCGAGAAGTTCTTTACCTGCAAGATGGAAGAGGGAAGCTCCGTTAGCGAGCATGTGCTCACCATGTCTGGGCACGCAAACAAACTCCAAGAGTTGGGGATAACGATTCCTAATGAGTTAGGGATTCACCATGACCTCCAATCACTGCCACCGAGTTATAAGAACTTTGTGATGAACTACAATATGCACTGCATGAACAAGACGTTGCCTGAACTATCGTCCATGCTGAAAACTGCTGAAGTGGAGATCAAGAAGGAGCACCAAGTGTTGATGGTCAATAAGACCACCAATTTCAAGAAACAGGGCAAGCCTAAGAAAAAGGGCAACTTCAAGAAGGACGGCAAGAAAGCTGCCGCACCTGCTAAGAAGCCCAAGGCTGGTCCTAAGCCTGAAACTGAGTGCTTCTACTGCAAGGGTGCTGGTCACTGGAAGCGTAACTGCCCCAAGTACCTGGCAGATCTGAAGAACGACAACATCAAGAAGAAAGGTATATTCGATATACATGTTATTGATGTGTATCTTACTAGTAGTCGTAGTAGTGCCTGGGTATTTGATACTGGTTCGGTTGCTCATATTTGTAACTCGAAATAGGAGCTGCGGAATAAACGAAGACTAGCGAGAGACGAGGTGACGATGCGCGTTGGAAATGGCTCCAAGGTTGATGTGATCGCCGTCGGCACTCTCCCTCTACATCTACCTTCGGGATTAGTTTTAAATTTAAATAATTGTTATTTGGTGCCTGCGTTAAGCATGAACATTATATCTGGATCTTGTTTATTGCGAGACGGTTACTCTTTTAAGTCTGAGAATAAAGGTTGTTCGATTTATATGAGTAATATCTTTTATGGTAATGCACCTGAGATAAATGGTTTATTCTTATTGAATCTCGATAGTAGTGATACACATGTTCACAACATAGATGCTAAACGAATAAAATTGAATGATAATTCTACATACATGTGGCACTGTCGTCTTGGTCACATTGGATTGAAGCGTATGAAGAAACTCCATTCTGATGGACTTCTTGAATCACTTGATTTTGAATCACTTGAAAGATGCGAAGCATGTCTAATGGGAAAAATGACTAAGACTCCATTCTCTGGAATAATGGAGCGAGCTACGGACTTATTGGAAATAATACATACCGATGTGTGCGGTCCAATGAGTGTAGCATCGCGTGGTGGATATCGTTATGTTCTCACTTTCACGGATGACTTAAGTAGATATGGGTATGTCTACTTTATGAAACATAAGTCCGAAACTTTCGAGAAGTTTAAGGAATTTCAAAGTGAAGTGGAAAATCATCGTAACAAGAAGATTAAGTTTCTGCGTTCTGACCGCGGAGGTGAATATCTGAGTTATGAGTTTGGCATGCATTTAAAGAAATGTGGAATACTTTCGCAGTTGACACCGCCGGGAACACCACAGCGTAATGGTGTGTCCGAACGTCGTAATCGAACTCTCTTAGATATGGTTCGGTCTATGATGTCTCTTAAAGATTTACCGCTATCATTTTGGGGCTATGCATTAGAGACAGCTGCATTCACTTTAAATAGGGAACCATCTAAATCCGTTGAAATGACACCGTACGAATTGTGGTTTGGAAAGAAACCTAAGTTGTCGTTCCTTAAAGTTTGGGGTTGCGAGGCATATGTAAAGAAGTTACAACCTGATAAGCTTGAACCCAAAGCGGAGAAATGCGTCTTCATAGGATACCCGAAAGAAACAATTGGGTATACCTTCTATCATAGATCCGAAGGCAAAGTTTTCGTTGCCAAGAATGGATCCTTTCTTGAGAAGGAATTTCTCTCGAAAGAAGTGACTGGAAGGAAAGTAGAACTCGACGAGGTTATTGAACCTTCTCTCGGAGTTGAGAGTAGCGCAGCACCGGAAGATGTTTTTGTGCCGCCTGCACCAACTGGAGAGGAAGCTAATGATGCTGATCATGAAACTTCGAACGAAGTTACTGTTGAACCTCGCAGGTCAACGAGGGTTCGTACCACTCCTGATTGGTATGACTCTGCCTTGAACGTCATGTTGGTGGACAACACTGATGACCCTGCGACGTATAAACAAGCTATGGTGATTCCAGATTCCGACAAATGGCTAGAAGCCATGAAATCCGAAATGGGATCCATGTACGAAAACCATGTATGGACTTTGGTGGACTTACCGGATGGCCATAAGGCTGTCGAGAACAAATGGATTTTCAAAAGAAAAACAAATGCTGATGGTAATGTTACCGTCTATAAAGCTCGACTTGTCGCGAAAGGGTTCCGAAAAATTCAAGGAGTTGACTACGATGAGACTTTCTCACCAGTAGCGAAGCTAAAGTCTGTGAGGATTTTGTTAGCAATCGCTGCATATTTCGATTATGAGATTTGGCAGATGGATGTCAAAACAGCGTTCCTTAATGGTGACATTGAGGAAGAGTTGTATATGGTACAACCCAAGGGTTTTGTCGATCCTAGTGATGCTGACAAGGTATGCAAACTTCAGCGCTCCATTTATGGACTGAAGCAAGCATCCTGGAGTTGGAATCAACGTTTTGATAAAGTAATCAAAAACTTTGGATTTGTACAAACTTATGGAGAAGCTTGTATTTACAAAAAAGTGAGTGGGAGCTCTGTAGCATTCCTAGTACTATATGACATATTGTTGATTGGGAATGATATAGAACTTCTTAATAGCGTCAAAACCTATTTGAATAATAGTTTTTTCAATGAAGGATCTTGGCGAAGCGGCATATATTCTAGGCATCAAGATTTATAGAGATAGATCAAGATGCCTAATAGAGCTTTCACAAAGTACATACTTAGACAAAGTTCTAAAGAAGTTTAGAATGGAAGAGAGCAAGAAAGGGTTCGTGCCCATGTTGTCAGGTAAGACCTTGAGTAAGACTCAAAGTCTGGCTACGGCAGAAGATAGAGAAAAGATGAATAATATTCCCTATGCCTCGGCCATAGGTTCTATCATGTATGCCATGCTGTGTACAAGACGGGATATAGCACATGCTGTTAGTTTGACTAGCAGATATCAAAGTGATCCTGGAATGGAACACTGGACAGCGGTCAAGAATATCCTAAAGTACCTGAATAGGACTAAGGATATGGTTCTTTCTTATGGAGGTGATGAACAGCTTGTTGTAAACGGTTACACTGATGCTAGTTGGAACACCGATCCAGATGACTCGAAGTCACAGTCTGGATACGTATTTATTTTGAATGGTGCTGCAGTGAGCTAGAGGAGTGCCAAGCAAAGCGTTGTGGCGAAATCTTCAACTGAATCAGAATACATAGCTGCTTCGGAGGCTGCACAAGAAGCCATATGGATGAAGGAGTTCATTACTAAACTTGGCGTGGTTCCCAGTGCGTTGGACCCGATGGCCATCTACTGTGACAACACAGGTGCCATAGCTAATGCACAGGAGCCAAGGTCACATAGCAAGATGAAGCACATCAAGCTACGTTTCCATGCTATTCGCGAGTATGTCCGAGATGGTGACATAAAGATTTGCAAAGTACACACTGATCTGAATGTGGCAGATCCGTTGACTAAACCTCTCCCTAGAGCAAAGCATGACCAACACCAGAACGCCATGGGTGTTAGGTATATTACCATGTAATCTAGATTATTGACTCTAGTGCAAGTGGGAGACTGTCAGAGATATGCCCAAGAGGCAATAATAAAAGTGGTTATTATTATATCTTTGTGTTTATGATTAATGTTTACATCCCATGCTATAATTGTATTATAAGGAAACACTAATACATGTGTGTTTTGTAAACATAAAAGAGTCCCTAGTAAGCCTCTTGTGGAACTAGCTTGTTGATTAAATGATGATCATGGTTTCCTGATCATGGACATTGGATGTCATTAATAACAAGGTTATATCATTAGGAGAATGATGTGATGGACACACACCCATAGTAAGCGTAGCATAAGATCAAGTCATTAAGTTCGTATTGCTGTAAGCTTTCAAATGCATAGTAACCTAATCCTTCGACCATGAGGTTATGTTAATCACCATCACCGGATGGGTACTTTGATGAAATCAAACACCGCTTCGTAACTAGGTGGTTATAAAGGTGTCATTGGGTATTCTGAAAGTATGTGTTGAAGCGCATGAACCAAGATTGGGATTTGTCCATCCATATGACGGATAGATATGCTCTGGGCCCTCTCGGTGGAATGTCATCTAGTTAGCTTGCAAGCATGTGACTAGGTCACAAGGGATGACATAACATGGAACGAGTAAAGAGTACTTATCAGTAACGAGGTAGAACTAGGTATGGAGATACCGACGATCAAACCTCGGATAGGTAGAATATCGCGTGACAAAGGGAATTGGTTTCGTATGTTAATGGTTCTATCGATCACGAAGTCATCGTTGAGTATGTGGGAGCCGTTATGGATCTCCAGATCCCGCTGATGGTTATTGATCGGAGAGGTGTCTCCATCATGTCTACATGTTCACGAACCGTAGGGTGACACACTTAAGGTTCGAAGTTGTTTTAAGTAGATATGGAATGTGCGTTGGAAACCGAATGTTGTTCGAAGTCTCGGATTGAATCTGGGACATCACGAGGAGATCCGGAATGGTCCGGAGAATAAGATTCATATATTGGGGATCATTTTCTAAGTTAGGAAATGTTCCAGAGTGTTTGTATGGAGATTCTAGAAGGTTTCGGAATGTTCTGGAAGGTTCTAGAAGAGTTCTTGGTGTTTGCTTGAAAACCAAGAAAGGGTCAAAGGAAACCTTGTGGGGCGAGACACGGATTCGTGGGGGAGGAGGACTCCTCCCCCCTTCCCAACCCGCCGGCCATAGGAGGGGAGTCCTACTAGGACCCCCCCTCCCCAGGCGCGCCTCCCTCCTTTAAATAGAAGGGAGGGGGCGCACCCTCCTAGCTCTCTCTCATAACAAGCTCTAGCCTCCGCCTCTCTCCTCTACCTTCGCTCTGCTCCGGCTTAGGCGAAGCCCTGCAGAATTCTCTCCTCCACCACCACCATCACACCGTCGTGCTGCTAGGATTCCGTGGAGAAGATCTACTACCTCCGCTGCTCGCTGGAACGGGGAGAGGAAGGTCTGCTTCGACTCTGCACGTGTGACCGACTGCGGAAGCGCTGCCGGAACGCGGCGCCGGAAGGATCGTCCACACGATCTTGAGATCGGCAAGTGATCGACTACATCAACCCCGAGATCTAATCTCGTAACGCTTTCGGTTCTACGAGGGTTAGTACAGATCTATCTCATTGCTCATGTCTAATAGATTAGATCTGGGTTTTGTTCGTTCTTGCGGTAGAAATTTTTTGTTTTCCATGCTACGAACCCATCATATACTTCCAGTCTCATCTAAACAGTGTGTGCATGCATTGTATCCTTTGTTCGTCTGTCCTGAAATGTTACTAAGAGGAGGCCAATCATTGATTGTTACGAATAGCAACGCTTGTAGGTCAAATTCCTACTGTTTGTGCTCATCCCACACACGTACACCTGGTTTGGCCCACAACTGTAAAAGTTCATCAACTAATGGTCTTAGGTACACATCAATATCGTTGCCGGGTTGCTCCAGGCCTTGGATGAGCATTGTCATCATAATGAACTTCCGCTTCATGCACAACCAAGGAGGAAGGTTGTAGATACATAGAGTCACGGGACAGGTGTTGTGACTGCAGTTCTGTGCCCCAAAAGGATATTCATGCCATCGGTACTTAGACCAAACCATAAGTTCCTTGCATCACGAGCAAAGTCCGGGAAGTCTCTCTCGATTTTTCTCCACTGACGACCATCAGCAGGGTGCCTCAACTTCCCGTCTTTCCTACGGTCTTCCATGTTCTATCGCAACAACTTGGCATGCTCTTTGTTTCTGAACAAACGTTTCAACCGTGGTATTATAGGAGCATACCACATCACCTTGGCAGGAACCCTCTTCCTGGGTGGCTCGCCCTCAACATCACCAGGGTCATCTTTTCTGATCTTATACCGCAATGTAGTGCATACCGGGTATTTATCCATATTCTCGTACTTCTCACCGCGGTAGAGGATGTAGTCATTAGGGCATGCATGTATCTTGTGCACGTCTAATCTTAGAGGGCAAACAAGCTTCTTTTCTTCGTACGTACTGGTGGGCAATTCATTATTTCTTAGAAGCAGCTTCTTCATTATTACAAGCAACTTTTCAAATTCCGAGTTAGTCAGACCGGTCTCTGCCTTCCACTTCAGCAATTCCAGTGTGCTACCCATGAATAACAAACTAATGGTGCAAGTTCCATTAAAATTTTCTATAATTCGAATAGATTAAACTACCATCATTTCCTATGGAACATGAAACAATATGACATATTGATACTCCCTCCGACCTAAATTAGTTGACTTAAATTTGCCTAGATTTGATTTTATCTAGACATGATTTAGTATTAAATATATTTGTATCTTGACAAATTTGAGTTAACTAAATTGGGTCGGAGGGAGTATTTTATTTAAGTGAGAACTACCATTCAGTCCAAATAATAATATGAACTGTCGTGCAATGAACATATTAATTTAATTTGTGATTGTTAAGTGCGATTTTGGATTCAGAATGTACTACATTCATGTGTTTAGTTGACGTCTTGTCTTCAGTAAATGGCGATGCTACGGCGTTGTTTCCTCCTCCGAGGTGCTGTTCGGGTTGCACGTGATGTCCCAAGACAGCAGTAGGAGTCAAGATTGGCAGCTAGTTGGAATGTGGGCCTCTAGGACACGATGTACACTGATGCAACATCTCTTCGACAATGTTCTCATCGGGTCTGACAGTCTACCACCACTACTTCTTTTAGGCGTCAAGGGTAGATTGTATGTTGACTTGTGTTGTCTTCGTGTGAGGGTTGCAATTGCGAGTTGTGCCGCTTCGCTGAAGCGGTTTAGTGGCTTTGTGTCCTGATCTCTCGCCTACTCGGTCGAGTTAGGCAAGGTGAGACCTTGTTTTGTGCTTTTTCGTATTGTGTTGTAGGCCAAAAGGCGCCGAGTGTATGTGACATGGGTATGATTACTCGGATGCTCATTATTCGCTACCCTGCATTAGGTAAAAGGCCTACGACCCATAGAGATTCCAGATAACAGCCCGAGGAAACAACCGACAGAGACTTTTTGTTGTATTAGGAAAGAAACCATGAACCGACATTATGTTGGTATAGTAATCACGCGTGTATGAAACCTATCCGCATATAGCCTTGAGACCCGGCCTATTATATATAGGACGGGAGAAGCCCAAGCGAGGGTACCGAAATCTAGAGGACAACTTGTAATAGAGTATTTTACCAATATTCAGGCGACTTTGATTCCATTGTTTTCCCTGACATCCGATGAAATCCCCAGCGTTCTTCTTTCCGCGAAACCCCAAGTCCATCACCATGGGCATTGCCGAGGTTACCCCTCGTCAATTGGCGCCGTCTGTGGGAAACTTGAATGCTGCAAACACGGATTCGGCGGAACGCTCTCCACCAAGCATCAACTCGACGGAAGAAAATCCACGCCCGCCCACCCTTGTATTGGTACCCACCGATTTCAACGGCGGATCCAATCTAATCATTAGAAGCCTCCACTTCCAAGCAGACAACACGCAAGAATCACACCCTTCGGCCCTCATCGCATCAGAACCGTCAGTGGAAAAGGCCACACCTATAGCAGTACCATCATCACCCGTTGGATACTCCACAAACATCACAGCTCAGATCGAAACAGCAAAAGAAGGTCACCAGCCAACCTCACCACATGGAGCAAACCCGACAAGCTCAGAACCTGAAGAAAGCAGCGAAAACGTCGACTTTGAGAACAGGATGGCGGAAATTTATCTAGAACTATGATCTCGGAGTAGTACCAACACACCCGCAGAAGCAAAAGGCGGCGCCTTCAGGCCACACATAACACGCCACCAAGTGTACATGATCAACGGAGATACCTCAACACCACGAGACGAAAACAGTAATCCTATAATAAACCCCGATGATGTTTTATCAGATGACCATGCAGGAAACCACGACAATGGAGGAGAACACGACAATAGAGGAGAACACGGAAAATGGAGGAGAAACAACAGATAATCGCATAGTCCAAGGAGGAGGCGGAGAACCCCACACAAGAGAAAGACCAGGACTTCGGCTACCAGTGTCGGCATGGCAAAAAGCAAGGGAGGCAATTTTAGGAGCAGTCCCAATGATAGCAGATGCTTCACATGAGGATGTACTGGCATACCAATATTTGCTCCACAACAAGAAGAGAGACCTACTCCGGATGCAAAGACAACTCGATGAAAGAAAAGGCTAGCTGATGAATCCAGTTTACGACGGGCCCAACTAAGCTCTACCCGAGGGTCAAGGAGTGTGAAAGGAGCAGCACCACCAAGAAGGGCGCCATCTCGATTACAGAATATCCCCGAAGCAGAAATAAGTGGAATTATCCGAGATCTCGACCTATCGTTCATGTCAATTGATCAAGAAAGAAACATCAAGGCGAAAACAGCTCAGGCAGCCATTGTGGTCGCGCAAACATATCGGATCACCACTCAACCCGCACCCGACGATCCGTGCGTGGCCCTCCACCGCTCTGCCCTGATGAACCTCGGCATGGTAGGGGCCTCACTCGCGGAAGCAGAATAAGGACTCACACAAAGATCCCCACGCCGTCACAACAGTCCTCGGCAAGAAGGATTAACCCGACGATCTCGATCACCACACCAGGCGCACCTCGTAGGATCCGAGCCACGAAGCAACACAAGGAACGACAACACCCAACATAGGAGAAGTGGACACAGAGACGAAAGCCACACCCGACGATATCAAGATGGAGATGACGAAGATGACCATGGCCTATGCGGGGCCAACTGTTTCACGCAGAGGATTTGCAAAGCCTCAATACCGAAAGACTTTAAACTTCCACACGACCGACACAAATACGATGGGCTCCAGGAACCTGAAGCTTGGTTAGCAGACTATCTAGCCATCGTCAAATTACAGGGCGGCTCCACAACTACTGCAATGCAAAGTCTACAACTACACCTCACCGGTGCTGCAAGATCATGGTTGAGGCAGTTACTCGAAGATTCAATCGGTAGCTGGAACGATCTGGAAGATAAATTCATCCGACATTTTCATTCTACATTCAAACGACTAGCATCCTTGGAGCAGTTGCGAGCATGCAAACAAAAATCTGGAGAGTCAATAAGAGCGTCCATACAACGATGGAATATTATCAAAAACTCAGCTGAATCCATATTCGACGAAAGGGCCATTGACGCCTTCAATGACGGCCTCCGTCGCCGATAATTCATAGAAGAGCTGGGTCGGGTGAAACCAAAGATAGTATCACAGTAATGGAAATAGCAAACCGCTAGGCTGATGGAGAAGAGGCGCTAGATAATAAGCGCGCGCGGTCACCCGAAGAAGATAGGGATAAACACGGCAATGATTGAATACGAAGGAACAACGATGGGAACACGGGACTAAGTTACATCGCAGCAGGATTTTTGGGTGAAGGTAACAATAGAAGCAATGACAATAACAGCGGATACCGTCAGAACAGGGACGACGTCGGAGGGACCCTGTAATACAAATGCTGGAAGAACCCTGTAATATGCATTTTTACATCGACTCAGTAGGCATGCGATAATCCAATCACTTGATGAAAGACTGCCAAACATTCTTGGAGATGCAGCAGTTGTGCAACGCAAAGGCAGCCAAAGCAACAAATCGAGGATACACGTCCACGCCCAGTGCACCACCACCAGTTGCACCACCACAAAACTCAAATGATCAAAACAACGAGTACCCCAGATCAAAAGGAACAATGTCTATGATTCAGAAAGGGCGTCCACCCAACAGAATTCAGAAGCTCATCACAAGACAAATCAATATGGTGGAAACATCAACATCAGCTGTACCTGAATATCTCCATTGGTCAGAGCAAGAAATCAAATTCAGCAAAGCAGATCACCCACTCCGAGTCCCACAACCAGGTCATTCAGCCTTGATAGTCGAAGCACAAATTGGCGGGTTCAATATGAGCAAGGTCTTCGTGGATGTAGGAAGCAGCATAAATCTGATCTACACAAAAACGTTGCGAACAATAGGCTATCCCTTGGATAATCTTGCTCCAACAGAAACCTCTTTCCATGGAATAGTACCAGGTAAAGCCGAAATTCCTTTAGGCAAAGTTTTTCTTGACGTTGTTTTTGGTTCCAAGATAAATTTCAAGCCAGAAAGACTCGAATTGGAAGTCATGGATTGGCCATCACAATACCATGCAATCCTGGGACGACCAGCATTTGCACGATTCATGGCAGTGCCACATTACACATACTTAGTAATGAAAATGCCAGCACCAAAGGGAATTATCACGGTACAAGGAAGCTTCACACGTGCGGACAACTATGATCGAGAGTTCAACAAAATTTCTGAATCTTTCGGGATGGCAACAGAGTTCGAGCAACTCAAAAGTTCAGCAAATGAAAACCTCTAGAAGTAGCACATGTCAATCCTGATCAGGCTTTTGACACGGCAAAAGACACAAAAGAAGTACAGATCCATCCTGCCGACCCGACGAAAACAACATTTGTGGTCTCTAACCTTGATCCCGCATAGGAAAGTGTGCTCATCGAGTTCCTCCGTGAGCACTGGGAGATTTTCGCATGGCTACCTTCTGACATGCCGGGAATCCCTAGGGAACTCGCTAAGCACACATGAAATCTAGATCCAAAGGCGAAGCAAGTAAAACAACCGCTTCGAAGCTTCGTAGAACTAAAATGCAAGGCCATTGGAAAGGATCTCCATCGCCTGACCGATGCCAATTTTATCAAAGAATTAACAAAATCAGAGTGGCTTGCCAACCCAGTATGTGTTCCAAAAAAACACTATAGAACTTCGGATGTGCATCGACTTTACTACGCTGAACAAACACTGTCCAAAAGATCACTTCCCATTGCCGCAAATCGACCAAATCATCGATGCAACCATGGGATGCGAGCGTCTTTCTTTCTTAGACGCTTACTCAGGTTACCACCAGATCAAGATGAAGGAAGAAGATTGATACATTGCAAATGTATCTATAATTTTTGATGTTCCATGCTTGGTTTTATCTACTTTCTTATGTTTTGTCCACACTTTGGACTACTTTTCATATGATTTCTTGGACTAACCTATTAACAAGAGGCATAGTGCTAGCTGCTTGTTTTCTGCTGTTTTTGGTTCCAAGAAAGTCAGAAAATGAATATCCTCGGAATTGGATAGGACAAAAGCCAAAGTCATTATTTTACCGAGAAACACCTTGAGCCAGAATACGAGACGGAAAGGGGCTGGGGCCCGACCACACCACCTGGCCGTGTGGCCAGGCCTGACCCGTGCCAGGGGGTGGTCTGGACGCCCCAGGCACCCCCTCGACCTCTCCTTCCGCCTATATATTGCCTCTAATACGGAAACCCTAAGTACCCGATCAAAATTCCACGAAAGAGTCTGTAGCCGCCATCATCTCCATCCCTAGATCGGGAGGGATCTGAAGCTCTTCCCAGCACCCTGTCGGAGAGGAGAATTCACCGTGGAGTCCTTCTTCATCATCATGCAAGCCTCTGGTGTGATGCATGAGTAGTTCATCTCTGGACTACGGGTCCATGCAGTAGCTAGATGGCTGGTTCTCCTCCTTTGTGCTTTCATGTTTAGATCTTGTGAGCTCCGTTCATGATCAAGATCATCTATTTGTAATTCTGCATGTTGTGTTTGCGGAGATCCGATGGATATTGAGATGCTATTTTATATTGATTATTGATTCTATCATGTCTTTGTTATTTGTGATCTTGCATGCTTTCCGTTGTTAGTAGCTATCTTGGACAAGTAGATGCTAGCAACTCCAAGAGTTAGTATTTATGATTGATAGTGGGTTCATGCCTCTGGTAATCTGGAGAAGTGACAGAAATCTCTAAGGTACTAGATGTGCTGTTGCCACTAGGGAGAAAACAACAATCTTTTGTTCATAGAACAATCGTATTGTTTACTTTAATGCAATTATCCGTTGCTTGCAACTTAATACTGGAGGGGGTTCGGATGATAACCTGAAGGTGGATTATTAGTCATAGATGCAGTTGGATGGCGGTCTATGTATAATGTTGTAATGCCCAATCGAATCTCAAAGGAGTCAAGATGATTAGTATATGCTTGTATGCTTTCTCGATGTTTATCAATTGCCCCGCTGTAATTTGCTCACCCAGCATGTTATCTATCTTAAGGAGAGCCACATCTAGTTAACTATGGACCCCGATCCTTTCTTTTACTTTCAATCTACAATTAACTATTTACTGCTTTGTTTTTACTTTCTGCAAACTATTACTTTCTTCCGTTCGATATGTTTAATCCTTTGTTTTCAGCAAACCGGTGAGATTGACAAACTCATCGCAAGTTGGGGCAAAGTTTTGTGGTTGTGTTGTGCACGTCTCCATGTTGCTACTAGCACCGGTGGTGCGCCCTACCAAGGCTCAGCTAGTAACACCTTTAGGGTGTTTCCTTGCTCCTACTGGTTCGATTACACCTTGGTTTCATACAGAGGGAAAACTTGCTGCTGTGCTCATCATACCTTCCTCCTGGGGTTCCCCAACGAGCTCGATATACTTTGGGCCATTAAGCTACTTTTCTGGCGCCGTTGCCGGGTGCTGGCTCGTGGTTGATGTAGAGCTTGTTGGGAACCCCAAGAGGAAGGTATGATGAGCACAGCAGCAAGTTTTCCCTCAGTTATGAGACCAAGGTTTAATCGAACCAGTAGGAGCAAGGAAACACCCCAAAGGTGTTACTAGCTGAGCTTTGGCAGGGCGCACTACCGGTGCTAGTAGCAACATGGAGACCTGCACAACACAACCACAGAACTTTGTCCCCAACTTGCGATGAGGTTGTCAATCTCACCGTGTTTTGCGGAAAACAAAGGATTAAACATATCGAATGGAAAGAAGTAAAAGTTTGCAAAAAGTAAACACAAAGCAGTGAAAGATTGTAGATTTTATGTAAATTAAAGGACCGGGATCCATAGTTCACTAGAGGTGGCTCTCCTTATATAGATAACATGCTGGGTGAACAAATTGCAGCGGGGCAATTGACAAACACCGAGAAAGCAATACATGCATATAGTAATCATCTTGACTCCTCTGAGACTTGATTGGGCATTACAACATAATACATAGACCGCCATACAACTGCATCTATGACTAATAATCCACCTTCAGGTTATCATCCGAACCCCCTCCAGTATTAAGTTGCAAGCAACAGATTATTGCTTTACAAACTACGTATAAAGTAAACAATACAATTGTTCTATGAACAAAGGATCGTTGTTTTCTCCCTAGTAGCAACAACACATCTAGTACCTTAGAGATTTCTGTCACTTCCCCAGATTACCAGAGGCATGAACCCACTATCGAGCATAAATACTAACTCTTGGAGTTGCTAGCATCTACTTGGCCAAGATAGCTACTAACAACGGAAAGCATGCAAGATCTCAAATAACAAAGACATGATAGAATCAATAATCAATCTGAAATAGCATCTCAATATCCATCGGATCCCCCCAAACACAACATGTATAGATTACAAATAGATGATCTTGATCATGAATGGAGCTCACAAGATCTAAACATGAAAGCACAAAGGAGGAGAAACCAGCCATCTAGCTACTACATGGATCCGTAGTCCAAGGATGAACTACTGTCGTGGTGGTGTCACGGCATATGCCATGGATAGGCTGAAGGTGGGGACTAATATGCGCTAGGGGAATCCAGGGAGTGATAGTAGAGTGATTCTCTACACAGAAGCTTTGTATTGATGTTCAGTCTCCAAGACTACAAGTGCTCCTCGAGCTGTTTTGACTAGAGGAGGAAGAAGAGGCTCTCTTACTCTTGCCTACTGACTAGTCCCAGAACCCTAGACCCACAAGTATTTTCCTTGCTCTGTATCCGAAAAAGACCCAATCCCCTTACCAGAACCCCAACCCCCCCTTATATAGGGGTGGTTCGGTCCTGGCCTAGGGAATATGTGGGAATATGCCGCCTCCCAAATTAGTAACCCGACAGGGGTGCTTTTCCCCACGTCACTCTTGCTTTAGTGACGTTGCCTCTGCAGTGCCTGCGTCAGCCAACGTGAGCGTCGTCACCCTTGTCGGCCATGATCCGGTGGTCCTGCCCTTGCTTTATTCGCTCATCCTGTACGCACCGGGCCTTCTTTTTGACCAGAGGTATTCCTTCCTTCTCCTAGAAGCCAAACAACGATCCGGATCACAGTTGATCCGGCCACACCTGTTCCTGCATATAAGCTAGACAAGTGCCTCCGACTCACTCCTTGAGTCGGACGAGACAATGTTAGGCGACCTCCCTGGTCCGGGTTACTCCGTGATCCGGCTTGCCTTGAGGTGACTCGGCTAGCATCCGCTTTGACCTTGCCGAACCTCGGCTAACTCGGCCCTTATACCCCGGAGTGACCCTACCCGGGGTTATCGCCCCAACATTAGTCCCCGAAGCTGGTGTGGCATTAGCGGCCTCGGCTGCTAAGGCCACATCAGGTTCATTCGTATCCAAGCTTCGGACGTTTATTTCCGGGTTATATGGATTTACGTTCCCTTCGCACGCTCCAAGTTTCACTTGCCAGCCGGGTCACCACTTTGGCTCGGATCGTTTGGTTTTACTTTCCCTCCGCACGGTTTCAAGTTTTCACTTGCCGGCCGGGTTACCACTTTGGCTCGGATCCGGGCCTTGATTCCTTCTCTCGTACGCCAACCCACGTAACGGTTAATCATTACGTTGCCTTATTTTAAGGGCCTGCGCAGTAACCGCCACAGTAAATGTCAGTGATTACTGTGCGGGGGTTACGTCACGTCTGTTTCCTCGTTTACCGCAACTGCACGTCGTGTCATTGGACCACATTTACTCTGCGGCCCCCGGTGTGGCTCCTCTCTGATTGGTTGATGCTGGTGATACATGGCCACATCATGTGGTTTTCCTGCACAGCACGATCCCACCTGTTGATGACTAGGGGTGGTTAAATAGGGGAGGGGCGCGCTCCTTAGAACTTTTCCATCTCCACGCCCCCTCGCCTGTTCCTCTTCTTCTTCCTCGCAACCGTGCCGCCGCCAGTGCCCGTTACAGCAGCGCCGCCGCCGCATTTTCTTTGTTTCTCCGCACTGCAATCACCGCTGCGCCTCTGTTCAGCCACGGGTCCCCGTCAGTCTAGACCGTAGAGCTCCGCCGCCGCCAGCTCCAGCGAAGACACCGGAATTGAGATGACGGAGGAAGAGCTCGCCGTTGTTGACCAGGATATGGAGGAGGACGCCGGCGCGGCGGACCGCGGCGCGTGGGCCGGCTCCTGGGTCTGCGAGGATGACATCTCTTGGCTCTACCGGACCCGGCGCATCCCCGCCGGCGTCGCTGCTCGTCTCCCCTCCTCGGAGCTGGCCCCCTCACCCAATCCGGGCGAATTTGTTGTTTTCTTATCCCATTTCCAACGAGGATTCGGGCTTCCAGTGAGTGATTTCTTCCGAGACTGGATCCGGACCTATCACTTGCAACCACATCATCTCCCGGCGAACGCCATCACCTCTCTGTCCGCTTTCGTTTCTTCGATTGAGGGCTACACCGGGCTATGGCCTACGAAGGAGCTGTGGATCCAGTTCTTTGGCCTCCGTCGCAACATGGTCCCCAACATCCACGTCGAGTCGGAGGACAAACAACTAACTCAGTTCGGAGCTGTCTCGATCTCGCCCCGGAGGTCTTCAATCTTTCCCCGGGTCACCGGGCTTGACTCCTGCAAAGGGTGGGCCTGGACCTTCTTCTACGTCCGAAATGAAGGCACGGAAGATTTGATCCGGTTGCTGCCCTATGCTCCGGGTCCCCCTCACACGGATTTTTGGGAGGAGGTTGCCAGGAAGCCTACAGCCCTGGCCAACCAAGTGAACAAAAGGTTTGCGGAGCTGAAGAAGCTCGGATTGCGCAATGAGGATGCCATGATCACATTCGTGTGCAACCGAATCTCTCCCCTTCAGCGGCACACTCACAAGTTGTGCCATATGAGCTTTAGTCGTGACCCCAACCGAACCTCCTCATTCGAGTTGAGCAATATGGAGATCTTCCGCCGGGTCAAGGCTCTTTTCACCACCCATAAGGATTTCTCCGCCAAATGGACGTGGGGAATCGAGCATTACTGCCGCGACAGGCTCCCTCCCGCGGTAAGCTTCACGGGGTAAACTTATCTCGGATCAATTTCATGTCGGCTCTTATAACATTCTTGACTTTGCTCCTTGTGCTTTTTTCTCAGCTGTTTCTCCAGCAAACCCTCGAGGATGGCCCGGATCCGACCCTTAAGTGGGCCCCGGACCGAGAAATTTCGGACGAGGAGGAGCCGGACCAGGAAATGTTCCTCCCCACACCCGATGCCACCAGACGACCCAGCGGTAAATTCTCTTCTCTTAGAGATTGGCCCAACGATGAGGATGACTCGGATATCGATGTGATTGATCCCGTTGAGGCTGTCCCTCTTTCTTTTGCTTACCCGGCATCAGCTAACCCCGGTGGGCACATCCATGAGGATCCTCCCCTTGCCATGGGCGAGCCTGCTCCGGCGGCGTCAAAGAAGAAATGCGGAACCGCGTCGAGTTCTTCTTCCGGACCTTCTCAGCCTTCCAAAAGGCAAAAGAAGGCCGGAGACAAGACTGCCTCCAAACGGGTAGGCAAAGCCCCGGCAAGGAGGGCCCGGAAACCTAAGGAGGCAGAGACCTCAGATGCGTAAGTTCACTCCTGATATTATTGCGCAACACACTTCTCCCTGCTTCGGGGTAATTTCACTCCTGACATTATTTTCTCTTGCAGGGCTCCTGTGGAGGTCCCTCAGAGCAGATCGAGCATCTCCTCCCCTCTTCGGTCCAGTCTTTCCCCTCCCTGTGACGACGAGTCACACCCGCTGAGCCCTATTCCGGAAGGCTCTGCGGCCGCTCCGGGTTCCGCAGTACCTCCTTTAGAGGGACGCGACCTTGGATCGGGAGGGGTCGGATCGGCCGAGGCGATGGCGTCCGGCACTTCGGCATTGCCGCAACCAGCAACAATTAAGTCTACCGCAATTCCAGCGCCAGCAGCAGCTCCAGCACCAGCCACCGAACCAGCGCCTGTCCCGGTTCTGAAGAAACCAACAGCAGCTCCAACGCCAGCCACCAAAGCTCCTGCGCCAAGCTCATCTGCCTCGTCCGAGTCATCTCAAGCTCAGCGAGGACCCACTCCAGTGGTTTCTGGGGGCAAATCCACTGCGGTCACTTCCTCCCAGCAGGCCAAAGGCAAATTCACCTCCACCGAGGCTGGGCAGCGAACCTTGTCGTCGATGCTTCCAAAGAAGAAGTCATCAGGCTCGACGGATCCTCCCGCCGAGCCAGCTGATTCGCAGCAGATGGTTCTTCACACTAGCCCGGCTCTTGCCCTGATTGAAAGGAAGGAAGCTCACGCCAAGGGCTTGGCACCTCACATGCCCACTGGCGAACGGTACCCTCCGAGCCTCATTGAGTTTGTCATGAACTGGAATAAGGCGGAGTTCGTCTACAACGACGATCTCCCGGAAAAGTTCGGCCCAGCTGAATTTTCCGCTCAAATGAATACCGCCGCCAAGGCCATTAACCTCGCTGGACGTATGATGGAGGTACGTTGTTTCTTCTTTACATGCTGTATATAATAACCATTAGTCCCCGAGCCTCCGGCGGAGTAACCTGTTATTCAGCCGGATGCTCCTTAGAAGATCAACGTAGCTGCATGTAAACTTCAAATATGTACATACCTAGAGCCGGGTTAAGTTCCGCTTGGCCCGGATCTTGTATACTTCGAATATGCACACACCTAGAGCCGGGTTAAGTTCCGCTTGACCCGAATCTTGTACACTTCGAATATGCACATACCTAGAGCCGGGTTAAGTTCCGCTTGGCCCGGATCTTGTACACTTCGAATATGCACACACCTAGAGCCGGGTTAAGTTCCGCTTGGCCCGGATCTTGTACACCTTGAATATGCACATACCGAGAGCCGGGTTAAGTTCCGCTTGGCCCGGATCTTGTACACTTCGAATATGCACACACCTAGAGCCGGGTTAAGTTCCGCTTGGCCCGGATCTTGTACACTTCGAATATGTACCGAACTAACTTTACACGCCTGTTCCTTTGTCAGGTAACTACCAACCGTCGGAGCGCCGAGTTTCAGCGCCTGCTTGATACCCATAAGACCTTGCGCGCAAAACACGTTGCACTTGGCGCGGAGCATGAAAAGAGGGGTAATTTCCTCTCTTAACACCTCACCGCTTCGTTTGTTTCTGCCGGACTAACCTCCTTATTCGGTTTTTTGCAGCTGGGGTGGAGGCTGAAAACAAGATTATGCGAAAAAACTTGGAGGAAATCCGAGGTATGTCCCCTTTTGGCCAACATCACTGTGTTCTCCATTCTTTCTTTTTCTTGGCTCGGAAAACATTCACTCCTCGGCTTTGCCGGGTCAACACACCATTTCAGCATCGCTTGAGGATAGTGTGCCCGTGCCTGATATGATGCTGCATTTTCTCGAACAAGCAGGACAGCATCAAGCCGAGCTGAAGAAGAGGGACGATGAGCTTGCCCTCCTCCGGATCAAGGATGGCGAGATAGCCAAACTCAAGGCCGAGATGGAGAAGATGAAGGCCCAACACAAAACCGAGCTCCAGAAAGTTGTCCAGAACTTCACCGAAGAGCGTGAGCGCTTTACCCTTTAGATCTCCAAGGACCAGGATCTGCTCAAGGAATCCAAAGTCCGGCTTGGGTTGGCGCTCGCCGAGCTTGAACAACTTCGGCAGAGACGCGATAGTTGTATCCAGGAGTTGACCCGGATCCATCACCATATCTCACGTAAGTTTCTTTTTCTTGCCCGACGCAGTTTTCTGGGTTAACTCATATGCCGGTGCTTCAGCATCCTCCCTTTCCCTATTTTCAGATAACTTTCCGGAGGGTACTGCTATCGCTAGCGCTGCCGTTGCCAAATTTCGCCAAGAGAGGGGTACTCCCATTGCTCCTGATGATGAGAGTATCCCTTTAGACCTGGAGGACCTATTGGTTAGCGTGTCAGCCCAGGTGGAAACTATCAAGAACTATGGAAAGGATCTCCTCGACGTTGCGGTCCGGATCTTCAACGCATTCTGGCCAAGCGAGGACGCTCCAAAAAGGATCACACTTCTTGCGGAAAAGCTAATGGAGATTGAGACTCAGCTCGACCTCTGGAGGGAATCCTCCGGGCGGGCCGCGGCAGATACCCTTCTCCATCATATCCTTTCATGGTACGAGAAAATCGACCTGAGCCTCCTCACCCGTCGGTGCACCAGATCCAAATGGACCGATGATCCGGAGTGGGTAGCTCGGCACCAGGCTTGCCCCTACAGCCTCATCGAATATTCTCTAGTCCATGACTGGGTTGAGGGGCCGAGCTTTCTGGACTCCGGCGAGGAGGAGCAGATGGAGAACGCGGAGGATGGGTCGGGCGATGATGGAGAAGATGCTGCTTCAGATATTGAAGACAGTGATGTCGATGCCAAACTTCGTCCTCCTGCCGCTCCCTAGTTGAAAAAACTTGAAAATTTATCAGATCCCCGGTATGCCGGGTGCAATTGTATGCTGAATACCTAATATTTTGCTACTATGCTTGTATGCTGGATTAACTTGGGCATAGTCCCCGAGTTTCAGTTTCTTGTTCGTCCAATTCTCCGACTCGATCCATATCTACCTTGATTCAGTTTTACGACTTACGAACCCGAGCTTCAAGAATCGTTTTAACAATACTGAGAAACTTTGAGGCTCGGCTCAAAATAATTCAACATAATAGCTTGAAAGTAAATACGGGGTTAGTCGAAACAAACGTTAGCTGGAATAGGATCGTTTCCTTAGTAGTTTCTCATGTGCTACGCAATTCCAAACTTGTTCCCTTGCTCGCCATGAAGCCAATTCTTGTTGGACAGCAGCGAGTCGAAGGGTTGGGTTTTTGGTGCTCACACATTACTAAACCAGGTTTAAGCGAAACGAGTCATTTCGGCTAACGCATAAAAAGTAACAACAATCATTTATTAAGGCAGTCCCCGAGTTACTGCTCGAGGCTCCGCTATTTGACTGACAGGCTCATTGCCGACATACATACCGACATATGAGGATGACTCGGGTACATACACTCTTTAGCTAAGTGTAGAACGGACGAAGTAGTGCTACATTCCACGGTCGCTTGGATTCCTCTCCGGACCTGTCTGCCTTGTTCTTTGCCTGTGGCTTTGCATCTATGAGATAGTAAGAGTCATTGTGCAATGCTTTGCTCACGATAAATGGTCCTTCCCAAGGGGGGGATAATTTATGCATGCCAGTGGTACGCTGTACCAACCGGAGCACCAGATCGCCTTCCCGGAAGACTCGGGGGCACACTTTCCGGCTATGATAGCGTTGGAGATTTTGCTGATATATGGCGGATCTGGACAGTGCCAGTTCTCTCGCTTCTTCCAGCAGATCAACATCATTTTGCCGGGCTTCTTGCACTTCGGCTTCTGTGTATTGGGTGACCCTAGGCGAATCATGCTCTATGTCGGCTGGTAATACAACTTTTGCCCCATATACCAGAAAGAACGGCGTGTAGCCTGTTGATCGATTCAGAGTTGTTCTTAAACTCCACAATACCGCTGGTAGTTCTTCTATCCAGCACCCCACTGATCTTTGCAGCGGCTCAATGAGCCGGGGTTTTATCCCGGATAGCACTAATCTATTGGATCTTTCCACTTGTCCGTTCGATGCGGGGTGGGCTACCGAGGCTATGTCGAGTCGGATTTTCTTATCTCGGCAGAATCGTGCAAATGCTCCTTCAGCAAAATTGGTGCCGTTGTCAGTTATGATACTGTGAGGATAACCGTATCTCAAGATGATGTCTTTGAGAAATGTCACAGCTGTAGCTCCATCACACTTTCTTATAGGCTTCACTTCGATCCATTTTGTAAATTTGTCCACCATGACCAGAAGGTGCGTCATGTTCCCTTTGGCTGGTTTGAACGGGCCAACCATATCCAAGCACCACACAGCAAATGGCCATGTAATTGGTCTGGTTTTGAGTTCCGACATAGGCATATGTGTCTTGGTGGCATATCTTTGGCAACCATTGCATTTTCTCACCAGATCCTCCGCTTGTTCCAAGGCGCTTGGCCAGTAAAATCCATGCCGGAATGCCTTTGCCACTAAGGCCCGGGATGAGGCGTGATGCCCGCATTCTCCTTGGTGTATATCTCGGAGGATGTCAAGTCCTTCTTCCGGATCAACGCACCGCTGGAGGATATTGGTTACACTCCGCTTGTATAGCTCGGAATTGATGATTGTGTAAGCTTTGGCTCTCCGCTGAGTTTGCCTGGCTAGCACTTCCTCAGTGGGTAACGTTCTAGCTTTCAAGAACTGGTATATAGGCAGCGCCCAAGCTGGTACTGCTCTCGTAGGGAACATCTCCTCATCAATTTCCATCTGATCCACTGGCATAACTTCAGCCGGATCACGCTGAACAGTCCCCGGGTCTGGTGAGGTAGTCCCCGGGTTTGCCGAGATAATCCCCGGGTTTGCTGAGGTAGTCCCTGGGTTCGGCGTACTACTTCCCACATCAATGTTCATGGGCTCAGCTCTGGATTCCGCGTTTTCCGGGACATAAATTGAATCGGTTCCTGGGGATGGCCTGATAGATGGCTTTCTGAGGTGCTCCAATGCAACACCCGGTGGAATTGCCTGTCGGGTCGAGCCGAGCTTCGACAGCATGTCGGCAGCTTCATTTTCCACGCGAGGTACATGATGAAACTCACATCCCTCAAAGTAACCCGAGATTTTCTGCACATGAAATCTGTATAATGCCATGTTTGGATCCAGGGCGTCCCACACTCCGGACACTTGCTGTATTACTAGATCCGAGTCGCCAAAGCATATTATTCGACGTATGCCAATTTCCTTTGCCACTTTTAGACCATGCACAAGAGCCTCGTACTCGGCGACATTGTTTGATGCCACGAAATGGATCTGCAACACGTACTTGAGCTGATCCTTCTTTGGCGAGGTAAGCACAACCCCGGCACCTAATCCGGCTTTGGTCTTCGATCCGTCGAAGTGCATCCTCCAGTATTTTGGATCCGGTGGCGGTGGTTCGTATTGTACCTCGGCCCAATCCACGAAAAAGTCCGCTACAACCTGGGACTTGATCGCTTCTCTTCTATCGTATTGCGGCGCGTATGGTGCTAGCTCAATTTCCCATTTCGCAATTCTGCCGTTCGCATCTTTGTTACCCATTATCTCGGATATGGGGGCTTCGCATATCACTTTGATGGGATTCTCCTCAAAGTAGTGCTTTAACTTCTTTGCCGCCATATAAACTCCGTATGCCACCTTTTGAAAATGCGGGTAGTTCTGTTTTGAGACAGACAATACCTCGCTCAAGTAATACACTAGCCTCTGCATCGACTTACCCTCTTCATCTCGTTCCACTACAATCACTGCACTTACAACTCGGTTGGTTGCGGCTATGTAGAGCAACATTGGCTCCTTCGACAGTGGAGAGGCTAACACTGGTGCAGTGGCCAACATCTTTTTTAAGTGGGCAAAAGCTTCATCAGCCTGCGGCGTCCAAACGAATTTATTCGATTTTTTCATGAGTTGGTAGAGAGGCAGTGCCTTTTCCCCTAACCGACATACAAACCGACTCAACGACGCCAGGCATCCGGTGAACTTCTGGACATCGTTGAGACACTTCGGCAGATCCATTCGTTCGATGGCTCGGATCTTAGTTGGATTAACCTCGATACCTCGGCTAGAGACGAGAAATCCGAGTAATTTCCCAGCAGGGACACCGAAAGGTACATTTCTCCGGGTTAAGCTTCATCCGGAATCTCCTCAAGTTCGCGAATGTTTTCCTTATGTCGTCAAGGAGCGTTGCGCTTTCCTTGGTCTTGATAACCACATCGTCCATGTAAACTTGCACATTTTGACCTATTTGATCGTGCAGACATTTTTGCATACACCTTTGGTACGTTGCTCCTGCGTTTCGTAAACCAAACAGCATAGTGCGATAGCAATAAGCCCCGTACGGGGTTATAAAGGCAGTTTTTATTTGATCGTCCGGGTTCAGGGGTATCTGGTGGAAACCAGAATAGGCGTCAATAAATGACAACAGTTCACATCCCGCGGTAGAGTCGATGACCTGATCTATCCTCGGCAGCGGAAATGGATCTTTCGGACATGCCTTGTTCAGATTCGTGTAATCGATACACATACGCCAAACCACTGCCACGTTCGGATCATCCTTCTTCTTTTCTACCAGTACCGGATTAGAGAGCCAATCCGGATATAGCACTTCCATGATAAATCCTGCTGCTAGCAACCGAGCTATCTCGTCACCAATGACCTTTCTCCTATCCTCGGCGAAGCGTCGGAGAGGCTGCTTCACCGGCCTTGCTCCGGGTCTTACATTCAAAGAGTGCTCGGCCAACTCCCTCGGAACACCTTGCAAGTCCTGTGTGGACCAAGCAAAAATATCCCGATTCTCACGGAGGAAGTTGACGAGCTCGCTTTCCTATTTGTCAGTTAATCCGGCCCCAATTGTCACGGTACGCTCCGGAAACATGTTATCCACCGGTATCTTCTTGGTGTCCTTCGCGGCTTGAAATGAAATGCTTCCATGCGGGTTACTTAACGCCGGCATATACTGCTGCGCGGACCGAGCTAATGCGGTCACTTCTTGGATTTTTCTTTTCTCTTGGGAAATTACGAGTGATTCGGCTAGGTTAGACCCGGCTGAAGCGCACTCAATAGAACGTCGGAAATCCCCAATGATAGTAATTGCACCATTTGGCCCAGGCAACTTCATCTTCAGATAACTAACGTGGCAACTTGCCATGAATTTGCCCAGCGCTGGTCTCCCGAGTAATGCATGATACGCGCTCTCCAGGTTTACCACTTCGAACTCCAGATTTTCGGTTCGGCAGTTATCCCTTGTACCAACAGCACGTCGACCCGGACTTTGCCTATGGGTTCGCAGGATATGCCGGGCATGATACCGTGAAAAGTTGTTCTCGTAGCCTGGAGCATGTTCTCCGAGATGCCCAACTTGCGCATCGTATCCGCATACATGATGTTAATGCTACTACCATTGTCGATCAGTACCTTGGAGAACCTCACATTAATGTTTGGTCCAATGAATGTCGGATCCAACACTAGTGCATACGACCCCGGACTTGGCATAAGCTTGGGGTGATCTTTGACGCTCCAGGTAATTTCCTGGTCCGACCAAGACATGTACCTCTTCACTGCAGGCATAACCGCGTTAACCTCCATGTGTCGGCGCTGCAAGCTCTTCCTATCTATTTCTTCTGTTGTGAACACACAATAGCTCTGGTGATGTTCCCTGTACTCATTTCTTCCCTCGTTTCCGGAGTACCTCTGATCCGGTTGTTGCTGGGTTTCTATCTGATGCACTGCATCCCTTCTCTCACTGTTGTCATACCTCGGCGGAGGGGGAGGCAACATTAGTTGCTGCGTGTTTGCTCCGGAGAGCAATTGCTGCCGGGGTAACTCCTGCCGAGGTTGATCATTCCGAGGTGCCTGAGCATTCCCCGAACCACCTTGTTCTATCTTGCGCATCCACTCACATTGTCTCGTCGTGTGACCCGCCGGGCTGCTCGGATTTGGCGTGTGAAACTTGCACGGCTGGTCCAACATTGACTCGTAGGTATACCTCGGACGATCTTTCTTTTCTTGCCATTGCTTCTTCTGCTCCGGAGTCCATGTTTTCTTGCCATCGTTTCGAGGAGTCCATTGCCCTCCCGTTTTCTGGCGTTGGTTGCTCCCTGCCCCGGGCTGATCTTGATTCACGGCCGCAACTTGTTGCGAACCATATCGATGATCCGGTCTATCGTCTCTCCTTTTTCCCCTGTAATCCTCCGGGATGACCAGGATCCGTCCCTCAGATAGTACTCCTCATTTGACTCGTTCGACGCGATCCTAGGTTGAGTTGGATCACCCAAAGCATAAGAATCCGCGATCCGGATCATCTCTGCCAATGTGACTGGCATTTTCCTTTGCAATTTCATCCACAACTCGCTACCATATCTACATCCTTGTGCGAACCATGCTATAGCCTGTGACTCTATGACTCCCTCACACGAGTTTCTCACGGTACACCACCGGGTCAAGAATTCACGATCCGTTTCGTTAGATCTCTGCTTGCACATTGCCAGGGTCTGCGGTCTATTCGGTCTCTGGTACGTACTTGAGAAGTTGCTGATGAACATCTCTTCAAAATCTATCCAGCAGTTGATGCTTCCGGGTGGCAAATTATTCAGCCAAACCCTAGCTGGACCTTCCAACATTTGGGGTACATATCGTACAACCCACCTCAAGTTGCCAGTTGCAATTTTCACAGCTGTTGCGTAGTTTATTAGCCAATCCTCCGGCTTTGTACTGCCGTCATATGTCTTCGTGCCCCTAGGTAATTGGAAATTTGGTACTGGCGGTTCCTTCATGATCCGGGGTCCGAAGCGCGCTGGACCCGGAGGACCTTGACATTCGATATGTTCCGACCTATACAGGCGGTCTAGTTTTAGCCTAGCGTCATCCGGCATCAAGTCTCTGCTTCCCAATCTCGACCCTATCACATGATAGTCCGGTCTTGCGTATCCCGCATTCATCATCTCCGAGTCTCCATCATTGTATCGGTTTTGCTCCCGTTGTGGTCCTCTCTGTTGCATACCATGGCCGGCACTTTGCTCTTGCCTTGGTGCATTCCGCTACGGCGGTTGACCCGCTCCTGCCGAGTTTCGATGTCCGGTGTTGCCGTTGGCAGCATTCCCTTGATCGGCATTGCCTTGGTCATGGTTACCTCGGCTCACACTTCGTCAATCGTCGTTTTTCCGTATCTCTTTTTCCTTTCCCGCACGCGTTGGGTCGTACGGAACGATCTGCTTGTTCCGTTTGGCCGAGGTTACTACCTCTTCTCTTCTAGGGCCACCATGAGGCGATGATGCGGCTCCAGCGGATTTCTCCGGGTTACCCATCACCGAATGGACGATTTTAGAAGCTGCAACTCTCTCCGGATTACTTCTCAACAGCTCCTGATTCTGCCTGTTCGCGATCCGAACCAGCTCGTTAACCCGGTCTTGCTGTCTTTGGCGAGCTTCACCCGTCAGACCCTCTAGCTCGGACGCTGCGGCATCTGCTGCTCTGAGGTTCTTCACCGGGGTACTATACTTCGGCAACCCCACAGACAGATAGTTTTCCGACCCTTCTGGTCCATCATCACCCTCTCTGTTCATCTCGCTTATGAGGTTCCTCCCTTTTACCCTCACTGCATCAACCTTGTTCGCTTTCGCGTACTCACGCAGCGTCATGTTCAACGACTGCTGAGCCGCCACTATTTTCTTTGCGCCCTCCAGTATCTTTCGCCGGGTCTCCTCTAGCTCGGCCTGTGCCTGAGCCGGATTTACCACTGCTGCCACCGGGTTAGCCAACCTATCCATAGCTTCCCTCAGCACGTTCTCGGGCCTCTCTAGCGGAGGACCCCTAGCTTTCCTTGGTGCCTTGGGTGTTTCCCCCGGGTCTGGCACTGGATTCCTGCTCACGCCCGCGCTCGGCGCGGTCATCATCACCTCTGCATGGCCCGGGGAACGGGCGATACGCGCCCCGCGAGCCACAGTGAGGGGTGGTTCCCCCGCATCGACGACGCGACGCGGATGAACGCCAGACACGTCCACGGCAACATAGACCTTGTGCGCGCCGAGCTTGACGAAGACGCCGTTGCGCGAAAGGGGGCGCATGCCGAAGCAGCCAACGTTGTCGCTGACGTAGTCCAGCGCACCGAAGCGCTGAACGAGCCCGGAGACGATGCGTTCGCCGGTGCCGATGAAATTTCCCGTCCGGATCTTCACCCCTGCTAGCGTCGCTAGCCCCACGGTGGGCGCCAACTGTCGTGGTGGTGTCACGGCAGATGCCATGGATAGGCTGAAGGTGGGGACTAATATGCGCTAGGGGAATCCAGGGAGGGATAGTAGAGTGATTATCTACATAGAAGCTTTGTATTGATGTTCAGTCTCCAAGACTACAAGTGCTCCTCGAGCTGTTTTGACTAGAGGAGGAAGAAGAGGCTCTCTTACTCTTGCCTACTGACTAGTCCCAGAACCCTAGACCCACAAGTATTTTCCTTGCTCTGTATCCGAAAAAGACCCACCCCCCTTACCAGAACCCCAACCCCCCCTTATATAGGGGTGGTTCGGTCCTGGCCTAGGGCATACGTGGAGGCATATTCCTAAGAATATGCCGCCTCCCAAATTAGTAACCCGACAGGGGTGCTTTTCCCCCACATCACTCTTGCTTTAGCGACGTTGCCTCTGCAGCGCCTGCGTCAGCCGACGTGAGCGTCGTCACCCTTGTCGGACACGATGCGGTGGCCTTCCCTTGCTTTATTCGCTCATCCAGTACACACCGGGCCTTCTTTTTGACCAGAGGTATTCCTTCCTTCTCCTAGAAGCCAAACGACGATCCGGATCACAGTTGATCCGGCCACACCTGTTTCTGCATATAAGCTAGACAAGTGCCTCCGACTCACTCCTTGAGTCAGATGAGACAATGTTAGGCGACCTCCCTGGTCCGGGTTACTCCATGATCCGGCCTGCCTTGAGGTGACTCGGCCAGCATCCGCTTTGACCTTGCCGAACCTCGGCTAACTCGGCCCTTATACCCCGGAGTGACCCTACCCGGGGTTATCGCCCCAACAACTACTCACGCATCGCACCGAAGACTTGCATGGTGATGAAGAAGGCCTCCAGGGTGAATTCCCCTCTCTGGCAGGGTGCCGGGAAGAGCTTCAGATCCCTCCCGATCTAGGGATGGAGATGACGGCGGCTACAGACTCTTTCATGAATTTTTGATCGGGTACTTGGGGTTTTCGTCCTGAGGGCAACTTATAGGCGGAAGGAGAGGCCGAGGGGGTGCCGGGAGCCACCACACCACCCCCTGGCGCAGGCCAGAGTTGGCCGCGTGGCCAGGTGGTGTGGCCGGCCCCTGGCCCCTCTCCGTCTCGGATTCTGGCACTTGATCCCTTCCGGAAAAATAGGCACTTTGGCTTTTGTCCTGTCCAATTCCGTGAATATTCATTTTATGACTTTCCTGGAACCAAAAACAGCAGAAAACAGGCAGCTGGCACTGTTGCTCTTATTAATAGGTTAGTCCAAGAAATCATATGAAAAGTACTCCAAAGTGTGGACAAAACACAAGAAAGTGGATAAAATCAAGCATGGAACATCAAAAATTATAGATACATTTGCAATGTATCAAATGACAAGAGCTTACTTGCGACTAAAGTTGAGTAGCATGAGGTTCAGTCTTCGTAAGTAAGGGGCATGAGATTTTGGCTTATAACTTGTCAAGCATATCCTCTTAGTTGTGTCATTTTAACCTTAATCACCTTCAAGATGCTTATGATAGGGGCAATGAGAGCTGAAAACTATTAAGTACCATAATTTTTGGAAGCTCTTTATGAGACTTGAATACCTACTTCCTTCTATGAAGGCCTTTCTTCCACTTATATATTTAGTCTCCACCTTCTATCTTTATGCACTTACTTTGAGAGCATAGTGGCCATTCTTAGTTCTATGTGCATTGTCCCAAGACTTATTGATTGATGCATAGCTTTGCTATTGCTTGTTTTAAACTATTTGTATCAAGTCACTCTTGTGAACTTTGAAGGTGTCCTATGCATTTATGTTTGCTACTCTATGAGGGACAAGCTGAATGCCACTATGCTATGTTTTCTTTATGTGAAACAAACAAACGTCTTGCAAAGCATTGTTATTCATGATTCTTTTGTTTGTGCCTTTTCATGTTGCAACATAGTTTCTTTGTCTTATTGCTAGAACTTTGTCTTTCATGTTATGATTGAAGTACTATGATCCTAGCTTTGAATGTTTTACAAAATACTTTGATCAAGTTTGTGATGGTGCATGTCACCTCAAAAATTATTCTTTCTTTTTGTCACTTACGTACTCGAGGACGAGCAGGAGTTAAGCTTGCGGGTGTTGATACATTGCAAATGTATCTATAATTTTTGATGTTCCAAGCTTGGTTTTATCTACTTTCTTATGTTTTGTCCACACTTTGGAGTACTTTTCATATGATTTCTTGGACTAACCTATTAACAAGAGCCACAGTGCCAACTGCCTGTTTTGTGCTGTTTTTGGTTCCAGGAAAATCAGAAAATGAATATTCTCGAAATTGGACGGGACAAAAGCCAAAGTCATTATTTTACCGAGGGACACCTGGATCTAGAATACGAGACGGAGAGGGGCTGGGGCCCGGCCACACCACCTGGCCGTGCGGCTAGGCCTGGCCCGCGCTAGGGGGTGGTCTGGCCGCCCTAGGCACCCCTCGGCCTCTCCTTCTGCCTATACATTGCCTCTGATACGGAAACCCTAAGTACTCGATAAAAATTCCACGAAAGAGTTTGTAGCCGCCGTCATCTCCATCCCTAGATCGGGAGGGATCTGAAGCTCTTCCCGGCACCCTACCGGAGAGGGGAATTCACCCTGGAGGCCTTCTTCATCATCATGCAAGCCCTCGGTGTGATGTGTGAGTAGTTGATACATTGGAAATGTATCTATAATTTTTGATGCTCCATGCTTGTTTTTATCTACTTTCTTGTGTTTTGTTCCAACTTTGGAGTACTTTTCATATGATTTCTTGGACTAACCTATTAACAAGAGCCACAGTGCCAGCTGCCTATTTTCTACTGTTTTTGGTTCCAGGAAAGTCAGAAAATGAATATTCTCAGAATTGGACGGGACAAAAGCCAAAGTGCCTATTTTTCCAGAAGACTCACGGAGCCAGAATACGAGACGGTGGAGGGCCAGGGGCTGGCCACCCCCCCAGGCGCGGGCTGGGCCTGGACGTGCCAGGGCCTGGTGTGGTGGCCCTAGGCACCCCCTCGGTCTCCCTCTTCGCCTATAAGAAGCCTTCTGACCTAAAAACTTCGGGGGGGGGGGGGGGGGTTCGACATTTTTCCACGAAAAGTTCCGCTGTGACGCCTCCACCGAAGGGGAGATTCCAGGGACAGAAAGTCTCTGTTCCGGCACCCTGCCGGGACGAGGAAGTGCCCCCGGAGCCATCTCCATCGATCCCCACCATCATCTTCATCGACCATCCATGTTTCTTCCATCTATGAGTGAGTAATCCCCCGCTGTAGGCTATGGGGATGGTAGGGATTGGATGAGATCGTTCATGTAATGGCATCAAATTGTTAGGGCATAGTGCCTAGTATCTCTATTAGTGCTTTATGACTTTGTTGCAACTTTGTTGTGCTTAATGCTTGTCACTAGGGCCCGAGGGCCATGATTTCAGATCTAAACTTATTATTGATTCATTATGATAGTATTGTTCTTGGTCTTATCTACAAGTTGTATACACACGTCGTTGTCCGGAACCTATGGTCCCGAAGTGACAGAAATCGGGGTAGCCGGAAGGGAAAGGCTTTGATGTTAGGATCACATGTGTTCACGGAGTGTTAATGCTTTGCTTCGGTGCTCTATTAAAAGGAGCACCTTAATTGCCAGTAGTTCCCTAGAGGCCCCGCTGCAAACGGGCTGGCAGGACAAAAGATGTTGTGCAAGTTCTCATTGCGAGCACGTATGACTATATATGGAACACATGCCTAGGATTGTCTAGTACTTGGATGCTTTATCTTATTTATCTGCAATTTCCCTATTTTCTGATTGCTATGTGAATTGTCTTATCCATGCAACGCCCGCCCATCCATCCCTATGCCTACCGCACTCGAATCCCACTATTTACTGCTTTTGTTACTACTGTCTTTGCTTTGCTACTGCTGTTACTTTACTATTCCTACTACAAAACTGTTGCTACTGATAAAATGTTGTGAGCAAGATTGTTTCCAGGTGCAGCTGAATTGACAACTCAGTTGTTAAGGCTGATAAGTATTCTTTGGCTCCCCTTGTGTCGAATCAATAAATTGGATTTCACTTCCCTCGAAAATACTGCGATACACCCCCTATACTTGTGGGTCATCAGTAGTTCATCTCTGGACTACGGGTCCATGTAGTAGCTAGATGGCTGGTTCTCCTCCTTTGTGCTTTCATGTTTAGATCTTGTGAGCTCCGTTCATGATCAAGATCATCTATTTGTAATTCTGCATGTTGTGTTTGCAGGGATCCAATGGATATTAAGATGTTATTTTAGATTGATTATTGATTCTAGCATGTCTTTGTTATTTGTGATCTTGCATGCTTTCCGTTGTTAATAGCTATCTTAGCCAAGTAGATGCTAGCAACTCCAAGAGTTAGTATTTATGATCGATAGTGGGTTCATGCCTCTGGTAATCTGGGGAAGTGACATAAATCTCTAAGGTACTATATGTCCTATTTCTATTAGGGAGAAAATAACAATCCTTTGTTTATAGAACAATCGTATTGTTTACTTTACACGCAATTCTTAATGCAATTATCCGTTGCTTGCAACTTAATACTGGAGGGGGTTTGGATGATAACCTGAAGGTGGATTATTAGTCATAGATGTAGTTGGATGGCGGTCTATGTATAATGTTGTAATTCCCAATCGAATCTCAAAGGAGTCAAGATGATTAGTATATGCTTGTATGCTTTCTCGATGTTTGTCAATTGACCCGCTGTAATTTGTTCACCTAGCATGTTATCTATCTTAAGGAGAGCCATCTCTAGTGAACTATGGACCCCGGTCCTTTCTTTTACTTTCAATCTACAATCAATTGTTTACTGCTTTGTGTTTACTTTCTGCAAACTATTACTTTCTTCCATTCGATACGTTTAATCCTTTGTTTTCAGCAAGTCGGTGATATTGACAACCTCATCACAAGTTGGGGCAAAGTTCTATGGTTTTGTTGGGCAGGTCTCCACGTTGCTACTAGCACCGGTAGTGCGCCCTGCCAAGGCTCAGCTAGCAACACCTTTGGGGTGTTTCCTTGCTCCTACTGGTTTGATTAAACCTTGGTTTTAGACTAAGGGAAAACTTGCTGCTGTGCTCATCATACCTTCCTCTTAGGGTTCCCCAACGAGCTCGATATATTTTGGGCATCAAAGATGAGGAGAAAACGACGTTTATCATGCCTTGTGGCGTATGCTACTACACAACAATGTTTTTGGCCTCAAGAACGCTGTAGCAACATATCAGCGGATGATGCAGAAGTGCCTAGGAAGCCAAATAGGCACAAACGTGCAAGTATATATTGATGACGTCATATTTACCACAGGTCAAGGATCTGCGTTGATAAAAGACCTAGAAGAGACATTCATAAATCTTGACAAGTTTAGCATCAAACTGAATTCGAAGAAATGTTCGTTTGGAGTCCCGGCGGGGAAACTCCTTGGATATTTGGTGTCAACTAGAGGAATCGAGGCTAATCCCGAAAAAATACAAGCAATCCTCACAATGAAGAAGCCAACAAATCTATGTGGTGTACAACAATTGGCAGGACGAATGGCGGCTCTATGTCATTTTATTGCAAGATTAGGACAAAAAGTGCTGCCATTCTATGCCCTCATGAGGAAATCAGAAAAATTCGAACGGACAGAAGAAGCTCAGCGTGCCTTCGAAGATCTTAAAAGAACACTTTCGACATCTCCTATCGTCATGTCACCAAAAGAAAAGGAACCTCTGCTCCTTTATATTGCTGCCACACATCAAGTTTTCAGTACGGTCCTGGTCGTAGAGTGACCCGAAGAACGAAAGACCCACGGCGTGCAAAGACCAATTTACTTCCTGAGTGAGGTTTTATCGCCATCTAAACAAAGGTACCCACACTACCAGAAATTAGCATACGGGGTATTTATGACAGCATGAAAATTACGCCACTATTTCTCGGAGGACCCAATCATAGTGGTCAACGAGGCACCTTTGCCAAGCATCCTCAACAATCCAGAAGCAACTAGGCGTGTTTCTATATGGGGCATCGAATTATCCCCTCGGAATATCACTTATGAGAAGCGCAAAGCAATTAAGTCACAAGTTCTGCCAGATTTCATCACAGAGTGGACAGAATTACAATGTGCGGGTCCACTAGACCTTTCTAGCACCTAGACAATGTACTTTGATGGATCAAAAAGAAAGGAGGGAGCAGGAGTAGGAGTCATAATAATATCACCTAAAGGA
This sequence comes from Avena sativa, assembly GCA_916181665.1. NCBI lineage: Eukaryota > Viridiplantae > Streptophyta > Magnoliopsida > Poales > Poaceae > Avena > Avena sativa. The sequence goes on along the minus strand of OV702295.1, from coordinate 445,844,707 downwards.
GACAAAATGCGCTATATTCTTCGGATGAGCTTTACAAATGCATCCAATAACGAAGCAGAATACGAGGCCCTGTTGCATGGCATGTGGATGGCCAAAGCTTGTGATGCAACTCGCCTCAAAATCTTCAGAGATTCCAATCTCGTGGCACAACAGGCAATGAACAAATGTGATGTTTTCAGCGAAAATATGGTTTCTTATCGCGACTTATATAGCATCATGGAGGCTCAATTTGATGGGTGTGAAGTATCACATATAGGAAGAGTAAGGAATGAGGAAGCCGACAATCTAGCAAACATCGGATCATTGTGTTTGCCAATACCACCAGGAGTTTTTTGGGAGGAAATAGTGGAGTGATCGATCAAAGCGAAAAGAGTCTCCGAGGTCGTAGCACCAAAAAATAGGGAAAAAGAAGCATCCGCAAAAAGAGTCAGGGACTCCTTTAGAAACAAAGAACATAGAAGAGGCTATCAAAGAAGAACAAGAAATCAAAGAGGTCATGCTAATTGAACCTACCTGGATGTAGCCGTATATAGCATATATGACTAAGGGAGAGTTACCAGAGGATGTGATAGAAGCTCGGCGAATCACCCGATGATCGAAGTCTTTCAGGATAGTCAAAGGAGAACTATACAAAAGAAGTATTTAGGGTGTGCTACAACGTTGCATAACACCCGAAGAAGGAACAATTATACTGAAAGATATACATGAATGATTCTGTGGTCACCATGCTAGTAGCCGAGCAATTGCTGCAAAAGCATTCAGGGCAGGATTTTATTGGTTCACTGCAGTACAAGATTCAAAATACATTGTCAGAACATGTGAAGCATGTCAACGATGCGCAACAAAGCCTAGAGCACCCGCCGCTGAGATGAATCCCATACCCTTGGCTTGGCCTTTCGCTCAGTGGGGACTCGACATGGTGGGAAAACTTCACAAATCATCGCCAGGAGGACACGTCTTTCTACTAGTAGCAGTCGACTAATTTACTAAATGGATTGAAGCAATGCCTATCACCACCCAAGATGGAACTTCGACTGTGAATTTTATTAAATCCATAGTATTTCGGTTTGGCGTACTGATGGCTCTGTGTATAGCGCCAGAAAAATGCTGGAGCAATGATGATGTAGAGCTCGTTGGGAACCCCAAGAGGAAGGTATGATGAGCACAACAGCAAGTTTCCCTCAGTTATGAAACCAAGGTTTAATCGAACCAGTAGGAGCAAGGAAACACCCCAAAGGTGTTACTAGCTGAGCTTTGGCAGGGTGCACTACCGGTGCTAGTAGCAACGTGGAGACCTGCACAACACAACCACAGAACTTTGTCCCCAACTTGCGATGAGGTTGTCAATCTCACCGTGTTTTGCGGAAAACAAAAGATTAAACATATCGAATGGAAAGAAGTAATAGTTTGCAGAAAGTAAACACAAAGCAGTAACAGTTTATAGATTGTATGTAAAGAAAAAGGACCGGGATCCATAGTTCACTAGAGGTGGCTCTCCTTAAGATAGATAACATACTGGGTGATCAAATTAGAGCGGGGCAATTGACAAACATCGAGAAAACAATACATGCATATACTAATCATCTTGACTCCTTTGAGACTTGATTGGGCATTACAACATTATACATAGACCGCCATCCAACTGCATGTATGACTAATAATCCACCTTCAGGTTAGCATCCGAATCCCCTCCAGTATTAAGTTGCAAGGAACCGATTATTGCTTTACGAACTACGTGTAAAGTAAACAAGACGATTGTTCTATGAACAAAGGATTGTTGTTTTCTCCCTAGTAGCAACAACACATCTAGTACCTTAGAGATTTCTGTCACTTCCCCAGATTACCAGAGGCATGAACCCACTATCGAGCATAAATACTAACTCTTGGAGTTGCTAGCATCTACTTGGACAAGATAGCTACTAACAACGGAAAGCATGCAAGATCACAAATAACAAAGACATGATAGAATCAATAATCAATCTAAAATAGCACCTCAATATCCATCGGATCCCCACAAACACAACATGCAGAATTACAAATAGATGATCTTGATCATGAACGGAGCTCACAAGATCTAGACATGAAATCACAAAGGAGGAGAACCAGCCATCTAGCTACTACATGGATCCGTAGTCCAAGGATGAACTACTCACGCATCACACCGGAGGCTTGCATGGTGATGAAGACGGCCTCCAGGGTGAATTCCCCTCTCCGGCAGGGTGCCGAGAAGAGCTTCAGATCCCTCCCGATCTAGGTATGGAGATGACGGCGGCTACAGACTCTTTCGTTGATTTTTGATCGGGCCCTTAGGGTTTTCATTCCGAGGGTATCGTATGGGCGGAAGGGGAGGCCGAGGGGGTGCCTGGGCTGGCCACACCACCCCCCGGCGCGGGCCAAGCCTGGCCGCACGGCCAGGTGGTGTGGCTGGCCTCTGGCCCCTCTCCGTCTCATATTCTGGCATCTGATGACTTCCGAAAAAATAGGCACTTTGGCTTTTGTCCCCTCCAATTCTGAGAATATTCATTTTCTGACTTTCCTGGAACCAAAAACAGCAAAAAACAGGCAGCTGGCACTGTGGCTCTTGTTAATAGGTTAGTCTAAGAAATCATATGAAAAGTACTCCAAAATGTGGAGAAAACTCAAGAAAGTGGATAAAACCAAGGATGGAACATCAAAAATTATAGATACATTTGCAATGTATCAACATCCCCCAGCTTAACTCCTGCTCGTCCTCGAGTAGGTAAGTGATAAAAAGAAAGAATAATTTTTGAGGTGACATGCACCATCAAAGACTTGATCAAAGTATTTGTAAAACATTCAAAGCTAGGATCATAGTACTTCAATCATAACATGAAAGACAAGGTTCTAGCAACAAGAAAAATAAACTATGATGCAACATGAAAAGGCACAAACAAAAGATTTATGAATAACAATGCTTTGCAAGACGTTTGTTTGTTTCACATAAAGAAAACATAGCATAATAGTATTCAGCTTGTCCCTCATAGAGTAGCAAATATAAATGCATAGGACACCTTCAAAGTTCATAAGAGTGACTAGATACAAATATTTTAAAACAAGCAATATCAAGTTATGCATCAATCAACTAGTCTTGGGACAATGCACATAGAACTAAGAATGGCCACTATGCTCTCAAAGTAGGTGCATAAAGGTAGAAGATGGAGACTCAATGTAATGGTGGAAGAAAGGCCTTTTTATAAAAGGAAGTAGGGATTCAAGTCTCATAAAGAGCTTCCAAAAATTATGGTACTTATAGCTTTCAGCTCTCATTGCCCCTATCATAAGCATCTTGAAGTGATTAAGGTTAAAGTGACACAACTAAGAGATATGCTTGACAAGTTATAAACCGAAATCTCATGCCCCTTACTTACAAAGACCGATCCTCATGCTAATCAACTTTAGTCACGAGTAAGCTCTTGTCATTCTAAGTACATGTGTATCATTAAGAACCGCCAACGGGGTACCCCTTGCACATGATACAGGAGCTTTCCCATAATCAAAATGACAAGGCAAGCAGACAATGAGCATCTCAGCGATCTTTTTATTTGCTATTTGCATAGGTTTTTATTAAGGATGCTTCATAGAGTGCTCACTATGGTGATGCTGCAAGTTTCCACCATCATTAGGCATGGCTTAGGCTAGCGGCCCAGGCGTTTCTCTAACACAGATACAAACTCCATGATCTTACAAGTTCCACTTTTATTTCACACCGCCGGGATCCGTAAGCAAAAGAACATGATATCAACGGGGTACAAGGTACAAGTGCAATGTTGAAAGCCTTCCCCATGAAACATGGTTCTGCTAATTTCAACTTATAAAGCGCAAGCATATAAGCAACAAAGAAGGAACCAATGGTTCAAGTTTATTAGATGCAAAAAAGTAAAGTGTGCCATCAAGTTCGTGAGAGCTTTAATCACTAGTTTTCTCATAACAAGTTTAATTTGGAAGGTAAACAAAAGCGCGAATATACTTGGAATAGCATAAGCTAGTAGGTAGGTATGGTGGACTCTTTGGAATAACTTGGTTTAGGGAGTTGGATGCATGAGTGGAACTCATACTTGGTTGTGGAGGCTAGCAAAAGACTGGGAGCGACAAACTAAGAGAGCAATAATGTCCATAATCTTGCAGAGTGACAAAACATCATTGATCAAAGCATAAAGTGATACTACAAGTTGAAAACTAAAGGATCATAAAGGCTTATGGTGACTTGAGATAGTCATAACATGGTGTGAGCATGCGCCAAGTCAACCCAAATAAAGCATCAAAGGAGAATACCACTAAACTATGCTTTAATATGCTAAAACAACGCATGATTCATCCAAGGCACATTAAGCAATATCAATTGTTTATAGCAATTCATGCTACAACAAAGAATACTAAGCATAAAGCCAAAACAATATCAAGCATGGCATGACAAAGCATAGGCCACAGTCAAAAACGAGCTCTTTTTACCACATAAGCATGAACTTTCCTACTCTTTTCCAAACCAAACCAAACCAAACTATTTGCAAACCAATGTATGAAAGAGGGGGTCTTTCCAATTTATTCAGCAAACTAAGCAAACCAAAACAAACGAAAATGAAAAAGAAGACGCTCCAAGAACAACACAATTGTGTGCATGAAACAATAAAAATAAAGCGTTTGGAAGAAACCTGGGATTTTTATTGATGAAGAAGGGGATGCCTTGGGCATCCCCAATCTTTGACGCTTGTACTTCTTGGATATTTCTTGGGGTGAGACGCGTGGCATACCCAAGCTTGAGTTTTAGTCCATCCTTCATCTCATTACTCATTCCTTCCATACACCTGAAAATTTTCCTTCATACAAAACTTCACACAATCTTTATTAGCAACATTAGTGCACTCAAGATAATAGGTCTTAAGGTTCAGTTATAACACCAAAGAAACTTCCATTAGAACCCTAGATACTGTAGCACTTCCCTCAAAAAGCTCAATTCCCCAAAAGAACTCAAAAAGAACCAACAAGAAGCGAATGCAGAAAATGGCAGAAATCTGTCAAAACAGACCAGCAGGTAACGACAAATTTTTTAGAAGACCTTCTGTTGCTCAAATCAAAAAGTGTTGAACTAACGAAAGTTAGATAACAACCTAGGGCAGAAGAAAAAAAATTCACGACTCAAAAAGACTTTCAGAGATTTTACACGAATTTTTACGGTGAAGCACAGAAATCTGTTTCGGGACAGCAACTTTCCCAATCATTACTTCTCTCTCATTGGAGGTTACTCTTGGCACAAAAAGCAGATAAAAAGGATAAGGAGCGGTTATTACTGAAGTAATAACTTCCAGGACTCATCTAAAACTTTTGGGTTATCTCCCAATAAGTACTTTTCTTTAACGCCTTTAAGTTAGGCATAAGAAGCAAGAAAGAATCAAGTGTTCTCAAATGAAGAAGCATTAAGACAAAATTTTGTTTTCATAGGAGAAGCAAAAGAAATCTTCTCTCTCTTCTTAGGAAAGTGTTCTATACCTTTCTTGAGTGGGAGTTTATATTTAATGGTGCCTTCTTTCATATCAATAATGGCACCAACAGTTCTAAGAAAAGGTCTTCCCAAAGTAATAGGACAAGAAGCATTGTATTCAACATCCAAAACATAGAAATCAACAGGGACATAGGCATTGTTAACCATAATTAGAACATCATTAAGACTCCCCATGAGTTTCTTTTTAGCATTATCATCAAATGGGACATTCAAATAACAATCTTCAAGAGGAGGCAAATCAAGCATATCATAAATCCTTCTAGGCATAATAGAAACACTACTATCAAGATCACATAAAGCTTTGAAATCAAAGTCATTCACTTTCATATTAATGATGGGTTCCCAACCATCTTCTTGTTTTATAGGAATAGAAGCTTTATGTTTCATCTTTTATTCTTTAATCTTTATGAGAGCATCAGTAATGTATTTTTGTAAAGGCCATGTTCATAACACTAGCATTAGGACTTTTAGCAAGCTTTTGTAGGAACTTAATAACTTCAGAGATATTGCAACCATCAAGATCTAAATCAAATTTATCATCTAGAGTAGTAGAACTATTACTAGCCTCAACACTAGTGTGGTGATAGTAGAAACACTAATGTTTCTAGCAATTTCATCTTCTCTCTCCCACTTAGCATGTAATTCAGCTAATAGTCTAACATTTTCATCAATTCTTACTTGTATAGCATTAGTATCTGCAAAGGGATTCTCATTAGTTTCAGGTTTAGCAGCCATTTTTTTCAAAGAAGATTGAGCTTCAGCCAAAGATGCTATATTTCTTTCAGCATTAGAGAGTTTTTCCTCAATAGTTTTATTGAAAGCAGTTTGCTTACTAATAAAGTCCTTAAGCATAACTTCAAGTTCAGAGGGTGCACTCCTATTATTGTTGTAGGAATTTCCATAAGCATTACCATTGTTGGGAGGATATGGCTTATAATTGTTGTTACCAACATTACTCCTATAAGCATTATTGCCAAAATTATTGTTTCTTATGAAGTTCACATCAACTTGCTCTTCTTGAGCAACCAAAGAGGCTAAGGGAACATTATTTGGATCAATATGGGCTTTCCCATTAACAAGCATAGGCATAATAATATCAATCTTATCAATCAAGGAGGAAGTTTCCTCGATAGAATTTACCTTATTACCTTGTGGAGTTCTCTCAGTATGCCATTCAGAATAATTAACCATCATATTGTCCAGAAGTTTTGTTGTAGCACCCAAAGTGATGGTCATAAAAGTACCTCCAGCAGCAGAATCCAATAGGTTCCTTGAAGAATAGTTCAATCATGCATAAAAAGTTTGGATGATCATCCAAGCAGTTAGTCCATGAGTGGGACAATTCTTAACCAAAGATTTCATTCTTTCCCAAGCTTGAGCAACATGCTCATTATCAGATTGTTTAAACTTCATTATTTCACTTCTCATAGATATAATCTTAGCAGGAGGATAGTATTTTCCAATGAAAGCATCTTTGCATTTAGTCCAAGAATCAATAGTATTCCTAGTTAAGGAATTCAACCACTCTTTAGCTTTTCCTCTCAAAGAGAAAGGAAACAATTTCAGCTTAATAATATCACCATCTATATCCCTATGCTTTTGCATCTCACAAAGTTCAACAAAGTTATTTAGATGGGAAGCAGCATCTTCATTACCAATACCAGAAAATTGTTCTCTCATAAAAGATTGAGCAAAGCAGGTTTTATCTCAAAGAAAGTATCTTCAGGCACAGGTGGAGCAATAGGTGTGCTCACAAAATCATTTTTGTTGGTGCTAGTGAAGTCACACAACTTAGTGTTTTCAAGAGTAGTCATTTTTTTGGGTTTTCAAATAATAAAGCAAACTAGTAGAACTAATTTTTTTTGTTTTTCAAATAAGAAAGCAAACAAGTAAAACTAAATTTTTGGGTGTTTTTGATAAAGAAACAAGCAAACAAAGCAAAAAGAAACTAAGCAAAACAAAAATAACAAAGTAAAGAGATTGGTTATGAGGGACTCCCCTTGTGAAGATGTCCTTGACTCCCCGGCAACGGCGCCAGAAAAATGCTTGATGGCTCTGTGTATGGCGCCAGAAAAATGTTGGAGCAATGATGATGTAGAGCTCGTTGGGAACCCCAAGAGGAAGGTATGATGAGCACATCAGCAAGTTTCCCTCAGTTATGAAACCAAGGTTTAATTGAACCAGTAGGAGCAAGGAAACACCCCAAAGGTGTTACTAGCTGAGCTTTGGCAGGGCGCACTACCGGTGCTAGTAGCAACATGGAGACCTACACAACACAACCACAGAACTTTGTCCCCAACTTGCGATGAGGTTGTCAATCTCACCGTGTTTTGCGGAAAACAAAGGATTAAACGTATCGAATGGAAAGAAGTAATAGTTTGCAGAAAGTAAACACAAAGCAGTAACAGTTTATAGATTGTATGTAAAGAAAAAGGACCGGGATCCATAGTTCACTAGAGGTGGCTCTTCTTAAGATAGATAACATGCTGGCTGAACAAATTACAGCGGGGCAATTGACAAACATCGAGAAAGCAATACATGCATATACTAATCATCTTGACTCCTTTGAGACTTGATTGGGCATTACAACATTATACATAGACCGCCATCCAACTACATCTATGACTAATAATCCACCTTCAGGTTATCATCCGAACCCCCTCCAGTATTAAGTTGCAAGCAATAGATTATTGCTTTATGAACTGCGTGTAAAGTAAACAATACGATTGTTCTATGAACAAATGATTATTGTTTTCTCCCTAGTAGCAACAACACATCTAGTACCTTAGAGATTTCTGTCACTTCCCCAGATTACCAGAGGCATGAACCCACTATCGAGCATAAATACTAACTCTTGGAGTTGCTAGCATTTACTTGGCCAAGATAGCTACTAACAACGGAAAGCATGCAAGATCACAAATAACAAAGACATGATAGAATCAATAATCAATCTGAAATAGCATCTCAATATCCATCAGATCCCCACAAACACAACATGAAGAATTACAAATAGATGATCTTGATCATGAACGGAGCTCACAAGATCTAGACATGAAAGCACAAAGGAGGAGAACTAGTCATCTAGCTACTACATGGATCCGTAGTCCAAGGATGAACTACTCACGCATCACACCGGAGGCTTGCATGGTGACGAAGAAGGCCTCCAGGGTGAATTCCCCTCTCCGGCAGGGTGCCGAGAAGAGCTTCAGATCTCTCCTGATCTAGGGATGGATATGACGGCGGCGATAGAATCTTTCGTGAATTTTTGATCAGGCCCTTAGGGTTTTCGTCCCGAGGGCATCTTATAGGCGGAAGGGGAGGCCGAGGGGGTGCCTGGGCTAGCCACACCTCCCCCTGGTGCGGGCCAAGCCTGGTCGCGCGGCCAGGTGGTGTGGCCGGCCTTTGGCCCCTCTCCGTCTCGTATTGTGGCATCTGATGACTTCCAGAAAAATAGGCACTTTGGCTTTTGTCCCGTCTAATTCCGAGATATTCATTTTCTGACTTTCCTGGAACCAACAACAGCAGAAAAGAGGCAGCTGGCACTGTGGCTCTTGTTAATAGGTGAGTCCAAGAAATCATATGAAAAGTGCTCCAAAGTGTGGACAAAACACAAGAAAGTGGATAAAACTAAGCATGGAACATCAAAAGTTATAGATACATTTGCAATGTATCACGTACCGAACAACATCATCATGGACAATGGGACCAACTTCACTTCCAATGAGTTCAAGGAGTATTGTCAGGAGATGGGCATCAAAATAAGGTACGCTTCGGTAGCTCACCCGCAAACAAACAGACAGGTCGAAAAAGCCAATGGACTAGTTACCGCTAGACTCAAAAAGAGACTATTGGCACCACTTGACAGAGCAAAAGGAGCATGGGTGGATGAATGACCATCCGTGTTATGGAGTTTACGTACAACTCCAAATAATTCAACATAAGAGACGCCTTTCTTTTTGGTCCACGATGCAGAAGTCATGCTTCTAGTTGAGGTATCACATGAATCACCAAGAGTAGCTGCATATAATGAAGAGGAATCAAGAGAGGCACTTGAAGATGATGTGGATGCGCTTGATGAAGATCGAGACGAAGCCCTCCAAATATCAACTATGTACCAGCAAAACCTGCGCAATTACCATAGTAGAAGATTGCGGCCTAGGTCCTTTGCAGTAGGGGACCTAGTTCTTCGCCTCAAGAAAGACGGCCAAAAAAAGCTAGAATCGCCATGGGAAGGACCATACATCATCACAGAAGTTATTCCCGGAGGAGCATATCGACTACAAGACAAGAAGACAGGAGTAAGTTACTCAAATCCATGGAACGTTGTGCAGCTACGACGCTTTTACGCATAAAGATTATTTGCAATGTGATATGAATCACAGTTCGGCTTATCGGCCAAGATGTCAAGAAGAAAAAGGCTAAAACAGCCATCCACTAAAAAACAATGTACCATTGATTTTCGCCATATATATAAAACAATAAGTTATTTGTACCTTAATATTTTCATTTGTTGAAAAGATCAATACTTTCCATCAAGCTAACAGCAAATATGAGCCTATGTCCAAATATAGGCATCCGAACATAGCCTCGGGGGCTACTCCCACCGGGAGCGCTAGCGCGCACCCGATAGAAATTCTGTTGTGTATAAGGTACTTTGACAGATTGCAAAAAACCCTTTTGAGTTTTACATCAGTGTATCCTCAAAAAGGTGTTACTCCCATCGGGAGATAGTGTAAAATAATAAAATCATCTGATATAATCAGAAAGATTGGTGGCCCAGCAGGACAACCGCCAATCAAGCCAAAAAACCTCGGATCACGCTCAGACACGAGAAAAAGTCCGAATGCCATGTTCAGAAACATGAAGATAAGACCCCAGAATTCATCTTGTGTGGCCTGGTAATCGCACAAGAATGTGCTCTGCCAGTAAAATATCTGTATCAACGATACGATAAAAGAAACCCAACGGACGCGTTGGGTATCCGATAAAATAGAAACTGGAATTTAGTATTCGGTAAGACCCTAGTGGCTCGAACTGAATTACACCAGTTACAAATTCCCGATTTGAGCCTAGGGACTTGAGTCTGATGTAGGTCAACCTTGTTTTTGCCCAGGAGCAATTAACTGATTCCCGATCCGTCGGAAGCATCAGACTCGTTGTACCAAAATCCCTACAAAAATAAAAATGAAACAAAATGAGAGAAAGAAGAAAGAAAACTTTGAGACTCAACCTGAAAACTTCGGATTCAGATAGTCTTGGGGGCTACTGACATGGGTATGATTACTCGGATGCTCATTATTCGGTACCCTGCATTAGGTAAAAGGCCTACGGCCCATAAAGATTCCAGATAACAGCCCGAGGAAGCAACCGATAGAGACTTTTTATTGTATTAGGAAAGAAACCATGAACCTACATTATGTTGGTATTGTAATCACGCGTGTATGAAACCTATCCGCATACGACTTTGAGACCCGGCCTATTATATATAGGACGGGAGAAGCCCAAGCGAGGGTACCGAAATCTAGAGGACAACTTGTAATAGAGTATTTTCCCAATATTGACTCGTCTTTGATTCCATTGTTTTCCTTGACAGTCGACGAAATCCCCAGCGGTCTCTTTTCCGCGAAACCCCAAGTCCATCACCATGGGCATTGCCGAGGTTACCCCTCATCAGTATGGTTTTTGGATTTGGTTTCTCTTATGAACTTGATCAATCTTCTATTTGTTTAATGAATTTAGCATCTCTCCTCCTAATATTCAAAAAAATGTATATAAAAACCTTGTAGTATTTGTTATGTTTTTATGTCAAATACTGTAATTATATTAAGCGTGTGCCATTAAAGAACCACCCTTTTATATTGTCATGGTCTTGCATGTTTTTACTAAAGCACACAAAAAGGATAGAAATAGATACATAGTTTTGTTTTTGTAAATTCCACCAATCTATTAATAATCATCAACAGTAGTTGACGTGGGCATACCCTACAGGTACTCGAGATGAGCATATACGGTCTGGATATGGCAGAAGCCCACGATGTTCCCAAGGCCCAATACAGGATTCAGGTGACTCATAGAGACTTCGATTGCTTGCAGCGCAAGACAAAACTCAAGATAGAAAGTTTAAAGCGACGAACCCTAATCTGTAACCGACTCGACCTGCTACCTAAGACATAGAATATCTACATAAAGGCCAGGAGGGGGCAGCGAGGAGGACAATCACAACCCTAGTTTCCACAACCTCGCCAGATTGCACCCCTATAACTTTCGACTCCTTTGATAATTCCAAGAGCAGACAAGCAGGAGTAGGGACCACTATGAGGCCTGAACCTGGGTAAAACTTGCATCCCTGTGTCCTTGTTTGCTAGCCGATTGTTGCCTCCAGCGCTCCCTCCATCTCCAAAACCCAAGTCCATAACAATGGGCATTGACGAGTTAAACCCTCGTCAATTGGCGCCGTCTGTGGGAACTGGGAGTGCTGATGTCGCGGCTTCTTCGGCCCTGTCAACCATGATCTACAACTCTGCAACAGTGGTGATTTTCTAGCTCTTCGGTGCCTTCGACTTCACCATGCACACGCCGGCCACTCGCCCGGCTTTCGAGTCCATGGGCAATGGGATCGGCCTGACGATTGGGAGCTTACGCTTCCAGGTCAGACAGCTGGGCACTCTTTGCCTCCCTAATCAGCCGACGACTCCCTCGATTGCTCCAGCATCGTGGTTCCCGCCACCAATCGGCACCCTCAGCGATCTCAATGCCCCGGCAATAGTTGGAAGCACGAACAACAACAGTAGTCACGGATTTGATCTGGGTGACCTGGCCACAGAAGATGGGGCCTACGGCTCCAGATTTGAAAGTTGTGGGAGCAACAACTTCCCCAATCACTTCATGTGCACCGTCATCAACGCGGGCGACACCGGCGTCAATCGTGAAAACGCCGGCACTGGCACTGGCCCGACCAACGGCGGTATCCCAGTCGCAAACGATGGTCCCACCAATGGTGCGCCCACCAACAACGGGACGGGAGGAGAACCACACCTCACGGCGAATGAGAATGTCGGAGAGCCCGTGTTGATCCATCTCAATGACAACGAGTGGGCTCGCTGTCGAGAAGCTCTGCGGAGTAACCCTCTGCCCCTGAACTCATCGCAAGACATGCTGATGGGTTACCATTGGCTGCTGAAGGAAGAATACAAGCACCAACATCAAGTAATCGCACAACTCAAGGCGCGTAGAAAGGCGGCGGATGAGTTGAGCCTTCAGCGGGCTCAACTCTCTTCCATGGGAGGATCCTCCTCCAAGGGCAATGACTATGTGGAAGCCAAGAGATGCTCTCGACTGGCCCACCTCACTGACAAGGAGCGAGAAGAGGCTGCACGAGTCCTCGACTTTGGATCCATGATGGTGGATACGCGAGGCAACGTGCTCCTGAAGACGCCGCAGGCAACGGTGACTATAGCCACCATGTACCTCCTCAACAACCAGCCTCCGGCTAGGGATCCACGAGCCACCATGCACCAATCTACGATCGCAGGCTTGGGACTAATCGAAGCTTCCCTCATCAAAGATCCGACCCCCGAGCCGAAAAATAGCAAAGCTCTGGCAAAACGTTACTCCTCGCCCTCGTCCAGCGATGATAGCCACGACTTGTCTCGACATCGCCGCTCACGGTGACACGACCACGACTAAGATGCGCGTGATGACATCACGTAGCGCAAAGTCCACAAGATGCATGCAAGATGATGAAACAGAGCTCTGCGGCGCCATATGCTTCAGCGGAGCCATCAGGCAGAAGCGAATGCCTAAAGGGTTCAAGATCCCATCGGAGAACCCAAAATTTGATGGCCTACAGGACCCAGAGATCTGGCTGCAGGATCACATCTCTTCCGTCAGGCTACACGGAGGAAGCTCGAGTATGGCGATGCAATGCCTACAGCTATAGCTGCAAGGCGCTACCCGCGCATGGCTCAACAATCTCCCGCGTGGGTCAATTCGCAGCTGGGAAGAGCTGGTCTACAGCTTCGTGCGCAACTTCAAGGGCACTTACAAGAGGCCCGCATCAATCGAAGAGCTAAGAGGCTGCCATCAGAGATCTAGCAAGTCACTATGCTCGTACATCCAGAGATGGTCCATAATCAAGAACTCTGCAGAAGACATCTTTGAGGATTGCGCAATCGACGCGTTCAACGGTGGAGTGCGCCGTAGAGAGCTCAGGGAGGAGCTAGGCCGCTCGAAGCCTAAAACGATCGACCACCTGATGGAGATCGTGAACAGGTGGGCCGATGGAGAGGACTCGGTCAAAAACCGTGCCTACTCCGATGATGATGACGACCTCGGGCGTAGACGCGACCGCCGAGGAAAACGTTGTATGCATGGATACGAGGACTGCGAAGAGGTTGACATGGTCGCAACCGGTTACGCCGACAAATGCGACGACAACCGCAATAGCGGATACCGCAGCGGTGGATACCGCGACAGTGGAAATACCACGTAGGTGTGGTAGTGCCGCATTCACGATGAGGCACCCGTGACTTCTATCTAGGACAAACTGTCTGGACCATGCAACATGCACTTCTACATCGACAAGCACGATGGCAAGAAAAAGTCCAGCCACCTCCTAAAGAACTGCCGCGAATTCCTCACGCTCCACGAGGGCCTGGCCCAGATGAATTGCGACATGATTAATCAAGGCTACGGAGTTGTCCAGGCGATGTGGCACACGGAGCTCCTCCACCACCGCCAGGCCCGATACCTCCTACGGATGCACTAGTCCAGAATCATGGAGGCGAACCATACGCCCGACCACTGGGGAACATGGGAATGATCCAGAAGGGTCGCCCCTCAAATCGAGTGCAGAAATCGATCACTCGCCAAGTCAATTTGGCGATGAAGTCTCCACCCTCCACCACTGAGTACCTTAATGGCAGCGAGTCCAGCATCACCTTTGACAAGAGCAACCACCCACATCAAGTACCTCGCCTGGGCCACTGTCCCCTGGTGCTCGAAGCACAAATCGGAGGGTTCGATATGAGTCCCGTCTTCATGGACGGTGGAAGCGGCATCAACCTCATGTTCGCGACTACCTTGTGAGCAATGAGGATTCTCCTGACATGTCTGGAAGTCTCAGACACGATGTTCCACGGCATCGTCCCAGGGAAGGGCGTGTACCCCCTAGGCAAGATCAACCTCGACGTCATCTTTGACACGCCGCAAAACTTTCGACGAGAGCACATCTACTTCGAAGTTGTCGACTGGCCCTCGCAGTACCACTACGGCCTCGGACGCATCGTGTTCGTGAGATTCATGGTAGTGCCACACTACGCCTACCTGCAGATGAAAATGCCAGGCCCAAACAGCGTCATCACAATCAACGGAAGCTTCGAGAGGTCCGACAGCTGCGATCAGGAATTCAACAGAATCTCCCAGTCCTTCAGCATGCAAGAGGAACTCGCAAGATTGAAGGAGTCGACATACAACAATCTGCCTCCCCTGAGCAGGCCAAGTTCACCTGACCTATCCTTCGATTCATCGGTACACACCAAGAAAGTCCAAGTCCACCCAACGGACCCGACCAAGATGGCCCTCATCGCTAATAATTTGAGTCCCGCATAGGAACTCACGCTCATTGAATTCCTCCGTGAGCGCTGGGAAATCTTTGCCTGGTGTCCAGCGGACATGCCAGGAGTTCCCAGAGAATGAAGGGTTTCGTAGCATAGTAAATCAAAATTTTCTACGGAAGCGAACAGAGAGAAAGCCAAGATCTAATCTAGGAGATGCAAACAACGAGAGAGATTGGATTAGATCTTCATACCCTTGAAGATTCGCACAGCGGAACGTTCGTCGGAACGTGGGTGATGTAGTCGTACTCGCTTCTCCTCCTCGCGATCCGATCCGATCTAGCACCACAAGTGGCGGTGCCTCCGTGAGATGCACACGTGCAGCACCTCGACGTCTCCTCCTTCCTCGGACCAGCAAGTATGGTGGAGAGATGGATTGTATCTACAACACGACGGCGTGGTGTATATGGTGGAGAATTTCTGCCGCAGGGCTTCGCCTACAAACAGTCGGGAGGGAGAGAGGAGGGCAGCAGGGCAACTAGGGTTTGGAGGAAGGTGTGTATGGGGAGGGGGCGCACCAGCCCTCTATATATAGAGGGGGGTTGCGGCCAGCCCTTGCCTCTCCTCCAAGCCTATCTCTAGTTTAAACGATTTAAACTCTCCCTTATCTAGAAATTCTATCTCTAGTTTAAACGAGTTTAAACTTATCTAGAATCGGCTGGGCCCTATGGGGCCTTGTGCCCCTGGCCCAATGCGGCCAGGACACTCCCTCATAGGCCCATGCCCCCTCCCGGAAGGTGGGACCACGTTGGCCCCCTTCCGGAAGGTTCTAGAAGCTTCCGGTACAATACCGATTAATCCGGAACAATTCCGAACTCCAAAAACTGCACTGCCTTATATGAATCTTATTCTTTGGACCATTCCGGAACCTCTCGTGATGTCCTGGATCCCATACGAGACTCCGAACAAAATTCATAAACCAATTATCCCATCTATCCTAGCGTCGAGACACGTTAAGTGTGTGACCCTGCGGGTTCGAGAATATGCAGACATGATCTTCTATCAATAATCAACAGCGGGGTCTGGGCACCCATATTGACTCCCACACATTCATCGATGATCATATCGGATGAACCACGATGCCAGGATTCAATCAATCCCATATATATATTCCCTTCGTCTCGCGATATTTTACTTGCCCGAGATTCGATCGTCGGTATCGTCATACCTAGTTCAATCTCGTTCACAGCAAGTACTTTACTCGTTCCATAATCCGATATCACTTTGCGATTAACTCCTTAACCACATGCTTGCAAGCGGTGTTGATATCGATTACCGAGTGGGCCCGAAGTATATCTCTCCGACTTGGGAGGGACAGATTCCATCTCGATACATACAACCCAACAGATACTTTCCGATCACCCGAGAGACACCTTTATGATCACCCTCTCATAGGATGACGTTTGATGACCTCAAAGCTTTCTTCCGATACCAGGGAGTTGTATTATCTCATGGTCTAAGGAATACAATATTTGACATAGGAAAAGCTTCGCAAAGAAGAACACAATGAAACGATCTAATATCTTTGCTTAGTTTGGGTCTGTCCACCATATCATTCTCCCAATGATATGATCTCATTATCAATTGACAACTCATGTCTATGGTTAGGAAACCTTAACCATCATTGATCAATGAGCTAGTCCATAGAGGCGTACTAGGGACACGGTGTTGTTCACAAACCACACAAGTATTAAAGTTTCCGCTTAATACAATTCTAGCATGGAATATAAACTTTATCATGAACAAGAATTATAATAATAACATCTTTATTATTGCCTCTAGGGCATAATTCCAACAGTCTCCCACTTGCACTAGAGTCAATAATCTAGTTTACATTTGGCAACAATCTCACACCCATGGCACTGAGGTGCTGATCATGTTTTACACGTGGAAGAGGTTTAGTCAATGGATCTGCGACATTCAGATCTGTATGTACTTTGCTGATCTTCAGATCTCCATCTGCTATATAATCTCGGATTATATGAAACTTGCGGTTGATATGCTTGGTCTTTGGATGATATCTTGGTTCCTTAGCGAGTGCTATGGCGCCAGTGTTGTCACACAATATCTCCAGTGGGTCCAATGCACTTGGAACCACGCCAAGCTCAGTGATGAAGTTTCTGATCCAAACTCCTTCACTTGACGCTTCTGCAGCAGCCATGTATTCCGCTTCTACTGTAGATCCCGCGATCACGCTTTGCTTGCAGCTTCTCCAGCTCACAGCTCCTCCACTCAAAATATACACGTATCCTGTCTGAGATTTAGAATCATCCTTGTCGGTGTCGAAACTAGCATCGACGTAACCTTTTACGACGAGCTGTTTATCACCCCCATAGACTAAGAACATTTCTTTAGTCCTATTTAGGTACCTTAGGATGTTCTTCACGGCTGTCCAGTGTTCCACTCCTGGATCACTTTGATATCTGCTCGTCAAACTAAGAGCATTGGACACATCCGGTCTAGTACACAGCATGGCATACATGATGGAACCTATGGCCGAGGCATAAGGCACTTTGCTCATAGCTTCCCTATCATTTACCGTAGCTGGACACTGAGCCTTGCTCAATATCTTACCTGACAACATAGGCACTGAACCTTTCAATGCCTTATCCATTCTGAACCTTTTCAGAACTTTGTCTAGGTATGTACTTTGGCTTAAAGCTATCAGGCGTCTTTGTCTATCTCTATAGATTTTGATGCCCAATATATAAGCAGCTTCACCTAGGTCTTTCATTGAAAAACACTTGTTCAAATAACTCTTCGCATCGTTAAGCATGTTGATGTCATTTCCAATAATCAATATGTCATCCACATATAGTACCAGAAACGTCACCGAGCTCCCACTCACTTTCTTGTAGATGCAAGCTTCGTAGCAATTTGGAACAAATCCAAAGCTCTTGATCACTTGATCAAAACGAAGGTTCCAACTCCGAGATGCTTGCTTCAGTCCATAAAGGGAACGCTGAAGTTTGCATACTTTATTAGCATCCTTAGGATCGACAAAACCTTCGGGTTGCATCATATACAACTCTTCATCAATGTTGCCATTGAGGAACGCAGTCTTGACATCCATCTGCCATATTTCATAATCATGAAACGCAGCAATTGCTAATAAAATCCGAATAGACTTAAACATCGCTACGGGAGAGAAAGTCTCATCGTAGTCAACACCTTGAACTTGTCGAAAACCTTTCGCGACAAGCCGTGCTTTATAGACGGTAACATTGCCATCCGCGTCCGTTTTCTTCTTGAAGATCCATTTGCACTCAACGGCCTTTCGGTCGCTAGGAGGGTCCACCAAAGTCCATACTTGGTTTTCGCTCATGGATCCCAATTCGGATTTCATGGCTTCTAGCCATTTCTCAGAGTTAGGGCTCATCATCGCTTCCTCATAGTTCGTAGGTTCACTGTCTTCTACTAACAAGACAGTCAAGACAGGGTTGCCGTACCACTCAGGAGGGGCACGCGACCTTGTCGACCTGCGACGTTCAGTAGCAGCATCGTCCGAAGCTTCATGATCCTTGTCATTAGCTTCCTCTATTGTTGGTGCAGGCGGCACTGGAACAATTTCAGGTGCTGCGCTACTCTCCAATTCAAGAGAAGGTTCAATAACCTCGTCTAGCTCTACTTTCCTCCCACTCACTTCTTTCGAGAGAAACTCCTTCTCAAGAAAGGAACCGTTCTTTGCGACAAACACTTTGCCTTCGGTTCTGTGATAGAAGGTATACCCAATAGTTTCCTTAGGGTATCCTATGAAGACGCATTTCTCCGCTTTGGGTTCGAGCTTGTCCGGCATCAACTTCTTGACGTAAGCTTCGCATCCCCAAACTTTAAGAAACGACAACTTAGGTTTAGCACCAAACCATAGTTCATACGGTGTCGTCTCAATGGATTTAGATGGAGCCCTATTTAAAGTGAATACAGCGGTTTCTAATGCATAACCCCAAAATGATAACGGCAAATCAGTAAGAGACATCATCGATCGGACCATATCTAACAGGGTTCGATTCCGGTGTTCAGACACACCATTGCGCTGTGGTGTTCCGGGTGGCGTGAGTTGTGAAACGATTCCACTTGCTTTGAGATGCGTGAGAAAATCATAACTCAAATATTCGCCCCCACGATCGGATCGTAGAAACTTAATCTTTCTGTTACGATGGTTCTCCACTTCATTCTGAAATTCTTTGAACTTTTCAAACGTTTCAGATTTATGTTTCATTAAATAGATATACCCATATCTACTTAAGTCATCGGTAAAAGTGAGAAAATAGCGATATCCACCACGCGTCGAAACACTCATCGGTCCGCATACATCGGTATGTATGATTTCCAACAAGTCCGTTGCTCGCTCCATCATACCGGAGAACGGGGTTTTGATCATCTTGCCCATGAGGCATGGTTCGCATGTGTCAAATGATTCAAAATCAAGAGACTCCAAAAGTCCATCAGAATGGAGTTTCTTCATGCGCTTTACACCAATATGACCTAGACGACAGTGCCACAAATAAGTAGTATTATCACTATCTACTTTGCATCTCTTAGCCTCAATGTTATGGATGTGTGTTTCATCCCTTTCGAGATTTAGAAGAAATAAACCACTCACAAGAGGTGCATGACCATAAAAGATGTTACTCATATAAATAGAACAACCATTATTCTCCGATTTAAATGAATAACCGTCTTGCAATAAACACGATCCAGAAATAATGTTCATGCTCAACGCAAGCACATAATAACATTTATTAAGGTTTAAAACTAATCCCGAAGGTAAAACTAAGGAGAGCGTGCCGACGGCCATCACATCAACTCTTGATCCGTTGCCAACGCGCATCGTCACCTCATCCCTCGCAAGCCGCCGTCTATTCCGCAGCTCCTGTTTCGAGTTACAAATATTAGCAACTGAACCGGTATCAAATACCCAGGCACTACAACGAGGGCTAGTAAGGAAAACATCAATAACATGTATATCAAATATACCTTTGATGGTGCCAGCCTTCTTGTCCGCTAAGTACTTCGGACGGTTGCGCTTCCAGTGACCCTTGTCCTTGCAATAGAAGCACTCAGTTTCCGGCTTGGGACCAGACCTGAGCTTCTTCTCAGCAGGGGCATTGCGCTTGCCGCCGCCCTTCTTGAAGGGCTTCTTTGCACCTTTACCTTTCTTAAAGGAGGGCTTGTTGACCATCAACACATGATTATCCTTCTTGATGTCCACCTCCGCAGCCTTCAGCTTTGCGAAGAGCTCGGTGATCGTATCAGTGGAACCAATCTGATTATGAGTCACTACAAAACTTTGACACGCCGCAAAACTTTTGACGAGAGCACATCTACTTCGAAGTTGTCGACTGGCCCTCGCAGTACCACTACGGCCTCGGACGCATCGTGTTCGTGAGATTCATGGTAGTGCCACACTACGCCTACCTGCAGATGAAAATGCCAGGCCCAAATAGCGTCATCACAATCAACGGAAGCTTCGAGAGGTCCGACAGCTGCGATCAGGAATTCAACAGAATCTCCCAGTCCTTCAGCATGCAAGAGGAACTCGCAAGATTGAAGGAGTCGACATACAACAATCTGCCTCCCCTGAGCAGGCCAAGTTCACCCGACCTATCCTTCGATTCATCGGTACACACCAAGAAAGTCCAAGTCCACCCAACGGACCCGACCAAGATGGCCCTCATCGCTAATAATTTGAGTCCCGCATAGGAACTCACGCTCATTGAATTCCTCCGTGAGCGCTGGGAAATCTTCGCCTGGTGTCCAGCGGACATGCCAGGAGTTCCCAGAGAATGAAGGGTTTCGCAGCATAGTAAATCAAAATTTTCTACGGAAGCGAACAGAGAGAAAGCCAAGATCTAATCTAGGAGATGCAAACAACGAGAGAGATTGGATTAGATCTTCATACCCTTGAAGATTCGCACAGCGGAACGTTCGTCGGAACGTGGGTGATGTAGTCGTACTCGCTTCTCCTCCTCGCGATCCGATCCGATCTAGCACCACAAGTGGCGGTGCCTCCGTGAGATGCACACGTGCAGCACCTCGACGTCTCCTCCTTCCTCGGACCATATCTAACAGGGTTCGATTCCGGTGTTCAGACACACCATTGCGCTGTGGTGTTCCGGGTGGCGTGAGTTGTGAAACGATTCCACTTGCTTTGAGATGCGTGAGAAAATCATAACTCAAATATTCGCCCCCACGATCGGATCGTAGAAACTTAATCTTTCTGTTACGATGGTTCTCCACTTCATTCTGAAATTCTTTGAACTTTTCAAACGTTTCAGATTTATGTTTCATTAAATAGATATACCCATATCTACTTAAGTCATCGGTAAAAGTGAGAAAATAGCGATATCCACCGCGCGTCGAAACACTCATCGGTCCGCATACATCGGTATGTATGATTTCCAACAAGTCCGTTGCTCGCTCCATCATACCGGAGAACGGGGTTTTGATCATCTTGCCCATGAGGCATGGTTCGCATGTGTCAAATGATTCAAAATCAAGAGACTCCAAAAGTCCATCAGAATGGAGTTTCTTCATGCGCTTTACACCAATATGACCTAGACGACAGTGCCACAAATAAGTAGTATTATCACTATCTACTTTGCATCTCTTAGCCTCAATGTTATGGATGTGTGTTTCATCCCTTTCGAGATTTAGAAGAAATAAACCACTCACAAGAGGTGCATGACCATAAAAGATGTTACTCATATAAATAGAACAACCATTATTCTCCGATTTAAATGAATAACCGTCTTGCAATAAACACGATCCAGAAATAATGTTCATGCTCAACGCAAGCACATAATAACATTTATTAAGGTTTAAAACTAATCCCGAAGGTAAAACTAAGGAGAGCGTGCCGACGGCCATCACATCAACTCTTGATCCGTTGCCAACGCGCATCGTCACCTCATCCCTCGCAAGCCGCCGTCTATTCCGCAGCTCCTGTTTCGAGTTACAAATATTAGCAACTGAACCGGTATCAAATACCCAGGCACTACAACGAGGGCTAGTAAGGAAAACATCAATAACATGTATATCAAATATACCTTTGATGGTGCCAGCCTTCTTGTCCGCTAAGTACTTCGGACGGTTGCGCTTCCAGTGACCCTTGTCCTTGCAATAGAAGCACTCAGTTTCCGGCTTGGGACCAGACCTGAGCTTCTTCTCAGCAGGGGCATTGCGCTTGCCGCCGCCCTTCTTGAAGGGCTTCTTTGCACCTTTACCTTTCTTAAAGGAGGGCTTGTTGACCATCAACACATGATTATCCTTCTTGATGTCCACCTCCGCAGCCTTCAGCTTTGCGAAGAGCTCGGTGATCGTATCAGTGGAACCAATCTGATTATGAGTCACTACAAAACTTTTGTAGCTGGGAGGGAGTGATTGCAGAACCCTGTCAATCTTGAGCTCCTCTGGAATCTTGCAGTCCAGTTGCTCAAGGCGTTGAGTGTAGCCCGACATCTTATTGGCGTGCTCACTAACGGAACTCCCTTCCTCCATCTTGCAGTTAAAGAACTTCTCGGAGATCTCATATCTCTCAGAATGGGCCTGAGTCTGAAACATGGTTTTCGACTCTTCGAGAATCTCAAAGGGCCCGGGATAGTTTTCAAAACGATTTTGAAGTTCCGGTTCCATAGCAAACAACATGGTGCTCTTAATCACACCATAATCATCTTTGCGCGACTGATAGACAGCTTTCTCATCAGCCGGCGCAGTTGCAGCAGGGGGGTCACCTAACGCTTTCCCAAGGACATAGTCCTTTTGTCCGCCAGACAGAATGATCTTAGATTGCGGAACCAGTTGGTGAAGTTAGACCCATTGTTTCTAAGCTTTTCTTTCTCAGCAAAAACGTTGAAGTTGAAGTTGGACTTGGCCATGTGATCTACAGTATTTGCAAGTACAATTTAGACTATGTTCATGATAAATAGTTCAACTTAATCAAATTACTAGATGAACTCCCACTAAATTCAACATCCCTCAAGTTGTTTAGTGAACACGATCCAAATTCACCACACCTAATCCGATCTTCACGAGAAGAGATGTGGTTTCAATGGTGGACAACGAAGTGTCGATCATATCATTCATATGACTCATGCTTAACCTTTCGGTTCTTGTGTTCCGAGGCCATGTCTGTACATGCTAGGCTCGTCAAGCTAGACCCAAGTATTTCCGCGTGTGCAAAACTGGCTTGCACCCGTTGTATGTGAGCGTAGAGTCTATAGCACCCGATCATCACGTGATGCTTGGACACGACGAACTTTCGCAACGGTGCATACTTGGGGAGAACACAGTTTTTATCTTGATCTTTAAGTGAGGAATCATCTTATAATGCTACCGTCGCGATCTAAGCATAATAAGATACATAAAAGGATAAACATCACATGCATATAACTTTATGTGACATGGTATAGCCAATCTTCGCGCAATGATCTCCATCTTGTGCGTTCTGGCATGATCTCCATCACTTCACCATGATTGCCTCCACCATGAATAGCAACTACAACTATTGCTAACTACTTAGCGATAAAGTAAAGCTATTACATGGCGTATAAGAAGTTGACTCGCAGGTCATACACAATTATAAAGACAACCATATGGCTCCTGCCGGTTGTGTACTCATCGACATGCAAGTCGTGAAACATTGCAAAACATGATCATCGCATACATTATACACATCACATCTTGGGCCATACCATATCACAGAAAACACTCCCTGCAAAAACAAGTTAGACGCCTCTACTTTGTTGTTGCATGTTTTACGTGGCTTATGGGAGTAGATGCTAAGAACGATTCTTACCTACAGAAAGCCACAACGGTGATATTATGGTTGCCAAACTCCGGTGTTAATCCCATGACAACTATAGTGAGAGAAAATGACATCCACCAGCCGCATGTGTGGAACAAGCCACACGTCAAGTGCGGAGCCGGTCTCGCGAACGACGTTGCGTAAGGTTGGCCTGGACCGCTTCAATCTCACTATCCCGCGTCATAAGAAGAACACAAACAAGAGGCTTGCAACAGAAAACATCAACGCCCGCAACAACCATGTTGCGTTCTACTCGTGAATCACATCTACGCATAGATCTAGCTCTGATACCACTGAAGGGTTTCGCAGCATAGTAAATCAAAATTTTCTACGGAAGCGAACAGAGGGAAATCCAAGATCTAATCTAGGAGATGCAAACAACGAGAGAGATTGGATTAGATCTTCATACCCTTGAAGATTCGCACAGCGGAACGTTCGTCGGAACGTGGGTGATGTAGTCGTACTCGCTTCTCCTCCTCGCGATCCGATCCGATCTAGCACCACAAGTGGCGGTGCCTCCGTGAGATGCACACGTGCAGCACCTCGACGTCTCCTCCTTCCTCGGACCAGCAAGTATGGTGGAGAGATGGATTGGATCTACAACACGACGGCGTGGTGTATATGGTGGAGAATTTCTGCCGCAGGGCTTCGCCTACAAACAGTCGGGAGGGAGAGAGGAGGGCAGCAGGGCAACTAGGGTTTGGAGGAAGGTGTGTATGGGGAGGGGGCGCACCAGCCCTCTATATATAGAGGGGGGTTGCGGCCAGCCCTTGCCTCTCCTCCAAGCCTATCTCTAGTTTAAACGATTTAAACTCTCCCTTATCTAGAAATTCTATCTCTAGTTTAAACGAGTTTAAACTTATCTAGAATCGGCTGGGCCCTATGGGGCCTTGTGCCCCTGGCCCAATGCGGCCAGGACACTCCCTCATAGGCCCATGCCCCCTCCCGGAAGGTGGGACCACGTTGGCCCCCTTCCGGAAGGTTCTAGAAGCTTCCGGTATAATACCGATTAATCCGGAACAATTCCGAACTCCAAAAACTGCACTGCCTTATATGAATCTTATTCTCCGGACCATTCCGGAACCTCTCGTGATGTCCCGGATCCCATCCGAGACTCCGAACAAAAATTCATAAACCAATTATCCAATCTATCCTAGCGTCGAGACACGTTAAGTGTGTGACCCTGCGGGTTCGAGAATATGCAGACATGATCTTCTATCAATAATCAACAGCGGGGTCTGGGCACCCATATTGACTCCCACACATTCATCGATGATCATATCGGATGAACCACGATGCCAGGATTCAATCAATCCCATATATATATTCTCTTCGTCTCGCGATATTTTACTTGCCCGAGATTCGATCGTCGGTATCATCATACCTAGTTCAATCTCGTTCACAGCAAGTACTTTACTCGTTCCGTAATCCGATATCACTTTGCGATTAACTCCTTAACCACATGCTTGCAAGCGGTGTTGATATCGATTACCGAGTGGGCCCGAAGTATATCTCTCCAACTTGGGAGGGACAAATTCCATCTCGATACATACAACCCAACAGATACTTTCCGATCACCTGAGAGACACCTTTATGATCACCTCTCATAGGATGACGTTTGATGACCTCAAAGCTTTCTTCCGATACCAGGGAGTTGTATTATCTCATGGTCTAAGGAATACAATATTTGACATAGGAAAAGCTTCGCAAAGAAGAACACAATGAAACGATCTAATAGCTTTCCTTAGTTTGGGTTTGTCCACCATATCATTCTCCCAATGATATGATCTCATTATCAATTGACAACTCATGTCTATGGTTAGGAAACCTTAACCATCATTGATCAATGAGCTAGTCCATAGAGGCGTACTAGGGACACGGTGTTGTTCACAAACCACACAAGTATTAAAGTTTCCGCTTAATACAATTCTAGCATGGAATATAAACTTTATCATGAACAAGAATTATAATAATAACATCTTTCTTATTGCCTCTAGGGCATAATTCCAACAGAGAATTCGCCGATCACTCACTCAATGTAAATCTAGACACAAGGCCAGTCAAGCAAACAATATGGCGACTATCTGAACCAAGGGAAAAAGCCGTCGGTATGGAGATCAACAGACTCCTCGACGCAAACTTCATATATGAGATCAAGGAGAGCACCTGGTTCGCAAATCTGGTGCTTATGCCTAAAAAGGACACGAACATCCTGCGGATGTCTGTGGACTTCACTTCCTTGAACAAGCACTGCCCAAAGGATCACTTCCCGTTACCACGGATCGATCAAATAATCGACTCCACTACAGGATGTGAGCGCCTCTGCTTCCTCGACGCCTACTCAGGCTACAATTAGATTCGAATGAAGGAGGAAGACTAGGAGAAGACAACGTTCATGGCACCCTTTGGCGTGTTCTGCTACAACACGATGCCCTTCGGGCTAAAAAATGCAGGAGCCACCTATGAACGATGTATGCAGGCCTGCCTCAAGAGCCAACTCGGACGAAATATCCAAGTCTACGTCGATGACATCATCGTCCAAACCAAAGAGGAAGCTGTATTACTCGACGATCTCCGCGAGACCTTCGATAACCTCGACCGCTACCGGATCAAGCTCAATCTGGACAAATGCACCTTCGGCGTACCATCTGGGCAACTGCTCGGATATCTCATCTCTGCGAGAGTGATCAAAGCAAACCCGAAGAAAATAAAAGCCATACTAGCCATGGAGAAGCCAAAGAATGTAAAAGGCATCTAGCAGTTGGTTGCGAATCGCGGCGCTCAGTCGATTCATCAGTCGAATGGGTGAAAAGGGACTACCCTTCTACCAACTTATCCGAAAAGCTGACAAGTTCAAATGGACAGACGAAGCACAAGAAGCATTCGAAGACCTTAAGCGCCTACTATCCAGCTCGCCAATATTGGTGACGCCTCGTGAAAAGGAGCCGCTGTTGCTATACATCTCTGCCACCAACCAGGTGGTCAGCACTGTGCTCGTGGTGGAGCGAGCCGAAGAAAATAAAGTCCATGGGGTACAACACTGATACGTTGCAAACGTATCTATAATTTTTGATGTTCCATGCTTGTTTTATAACTACTTTCTTATGTTTTGTCCACACTTTGGAGTATTTTTACACATTTTCTGGAACTAACCTATTAACAAGATGCCATAGTGCCATTTGCCTGTTTTCTACTGTTTTTGGTTTAGAAAAGCTAGCAAGGAAATATTCTCGGAATTGGACCAGACAAAAGCCCAAGTCAATATTTCACCAGAAGGAATACGGAGTCCGGAGGGGAGACGAAGAGTGGATCTAGGCATGCCACACCTGGTGGTGGCACGGGCAGCCCTAGCCGCGCCACCAGGGGGTGTGGGCCCCCAAGCACTCCACCGACCTTACCCCTTCGCCTATATATTGCCTCTAGTACGAAACCCTAAGGACCTGATCAAAATTCCATGAAAGAGTCTATAGCCACCACCATCTCCATCCCTAGATCGGGAGGGATCTGAAGCTCTTCTCGGCACCCTGCCAGAGGGGAGAGATCACCCTGGAGGCCTTCTTCATCACCATGCCTGCCTCCGTTGTGATGCGTGAGTAGTTCATCCCTGGACTACAGGTCCATGTAGTAGCTAGATGGTTGGTTCTTCTCCTTTGTGCTACCATGTCTAGATCTTGTGAGCTCCGTTCATGATCAAGATCATCTATTTGTAATCTACATGTTGTGTTTGCGGGGATCCGATGGATATTGAGATGCTATTTCAGATTGATTATTGATTCTATCATGTCTTTGTTATTTGTGATCTTGCATGCTTTCCGTTGTTAGTAGCTATCTTGGTCGAGTAGATGCTAGCAACTCCAAGAGGGAGCATTTATGCTCGATAGTGGGTTCATGCCTCTAGGAATCTAGGGAAGTGACAGAAATCTAAAAGATACTAGATGTGCTGTTGCTACAAGGGAGAAAGCAACAATCCTTTGTTCATAGAACAATGATATTGTTTACTTTACACACTTTGCTTAATGCAATTATCTATTGCTTGCAACTTAATACCGGAGGGGGTTCGGATGATAACCTGAAGGTGGATTATTAGTGATAGATGAAGTTGGATTACGGTCTATGTATAATGTTGTAATTCCCAATCAAATCTCATAGGAGTCAAGATGATTAGTATATGCATGTATGCTTTCTCGATGTTTGTCAATTGCCCCGCTGTAATTTGTTCACCCAACATGTCATCTATCTTAAGGAGCATCACCTCTAGTGAACTATGGACCCCGGTCCATTCTTTTACCATCAATCTACAAGTTATTTACTGTTTTCTATTTACTTTCTGCAAGCAATTACTATCTTCCACACAATACGTTTAATCCTTTGTTTTCAGCAAAACCGGTGAGATTGACAACCTCACTGTAAGTTGGGGGCAAAGTTTGGTGGTTGTGTTGTGTAGGATTCCAAGTTGGAAACAACACCTTGGAGGTGTTTCCTTGCTCCTACTGGTTCGATAACCTTGGTTTCATAACTGAGGGAAAACTTGCTGCTATGCTCATCATACCTTCCTCTTGGGGTTCCCCAACGAGCTCGAATATATTTTGAGCCATCAAGCTATTTTTCTGGCGCTGTTGCCGGGGAGTCAAGGACATCTTCACAAGGGGAGTCCCTCATAACCAATCTCTTTACTTTGTTTTATTTGTTTTGCTTTGTTTATTTCTACTTTGTTTGCTTGTTTCTTTTATCACAAAAAAATTAGTTGTACTAGTTTGCTTCTTTATATTAAAAACACAAAAAAATGACCACTCTTGAAAACACTAAGTTGTGTCACTTCACTAGCACCAACAACAATGATTTCATGTGCACACCTATTGCTCCACCTGTTCCTGAAGCTACTTTCTTTGAAATTAAACCTACTTTACTCAATTTTCTGGTATTGGTATTGAAGATGTTGTTTCTCATCTTAATAACTTTGTTGAACTTTGTGAGATGCAAAAACATAAGATATAGATGGAGATATTATTAAGCTTAAATTGTTTCCTTTCTCTTAGAGAGGACAAGCTAAAGAATGGTTGCAATCCCTAACTAGAAATAGTATTGATTCTTAGACTAAATGCAAAGATGCTTTCATTGGAAAATACTATCCTCCTGCTAAGATTATATCTATGAGAAGTGAAATAATGAAATTTAAACAATCTGATAATGAACATGTTGCTCAAGCTTGGGAAAGAATGAAATCTTTGGTAAGCAATTGTCCCACTCATGGACTGACTGCTTGGATGATTATCCAAAACTTTTATGTAGGATTGAATTATTCTTCAAGAAATCTGTTGGATTCTGCTATTGGAGGTACCTTTATGACCATTACTTTGGGTGCTGCAACAAAGCTTCTTGATAATATGATGGTGAACTATTCTGAATGGCACACATATAGATCTCCACAAGGTAAGAAGCTCCACAATGTTATTATGTCTATGCTTGTTAATGGGAAAGCTCATATTGATCCAAATCATGTTCCCTTAGCCTCTTTGGTTGCTCAAGAAGAGCAAGTTGATGTGAACTTTATTAGAAACAACAGTTCTAGCAACAATGCCTACAAGAATAATTTTGGTAATAATAATTATAGGCCATATCCTCCCAATAATGGTAATGCTTATGGAAATTCCTACAATAATAATATAAGTGCACCCTCTACACTTGAAGTCACGCTTAAAGATTTTATTAGTAAACAAACTGCCTTCAGTAAAACTATTGAGGAAAAACTCTCTAATGCTGAAAGAAATATAGCATCATTGTCTGAAGCATAATCTTCTTTGAATAAAATGGTTGCTAAACCTAAAACTATTGAAAACCCCTTTGCTGCTACTAATGCCATACAAGTTAGAATTGATGAAAATGTTAGACTGTTAGCTGAATTGCATGCTAAGTGGGAAAGAGAGGATGAAATTTCTAGAAATATTAGTATTTCTACTATCACTACCACTAATGTTGAACCTAGTAAACCCAATGGAACCTTTTCTAATAAAAATGCTGAAATTCTTTGAAATATGGGAAACAATAGATCTACTACTTTAGATGATAATTATGATTTTCATCTTGATGGTTGCAATATCTCTGAAGTAATTATGTTCCTACAAAAGCTTACTAAAAGTCCTAATGCTAGTGCTATGAATATGGCCTTTACAAAACACATTACTGATGCTCTGATAAAAATTAAAGAAGAAAAGTTGAAACATAAAGCTTATATTCCTATGAAATTAGAAGATAGTTGGGAACCCATCATTAATTAAAGTGAATGATTTTGATCTCAAAGCTTTATGTGATCTTGATAGTAGTGTTTCTATTATGCCTAGAAAGATTTATGAAATGCTTGATTTTCCACCATTGGAAGATTGCTATTTAAATGTCCCACTTGATGATAATGTTAAAAAGAAACTCATGGGGATTATTAATGATGTTCTTATTATGGTTAACAATGCCTATGGCCCTGTTGATTTCTATGTTTTGGATGTTGAATGCAATGCTTCTTGTCCTATTATTTTTGGGAAGACCTTTTCTTAGAACTGTTGGTCCCATTATTCATATGAAAGAAGGCACCATTAAATATCAATTTACACTCAAGAAAGGTATAGAACACTTCCCTAAGAAGATAGATAAGATTCCTTTTGCCTCTCCTATTAAAATTTTTTTGCTCTTAATGCTTCTTTATTTGAGAATACTTGATTCTTTTCTTGCCTCTTATGCCTAGCTCAAAGGCGTTAAAGAAAAGCACTTATTGGGAGATAACCCAAATTTTGTTAGGAATCTTTCGCTGAGTCTTAGAAGTTAGTGCTTCAGTAATAACCTCTCCTTATCATTTTTGTGTGGCTTTTGTGCCAAGAGTAACCTCTAATGAGAGAGAAGTAAGACTTGGGAAAGTTGCTATCCCGAAACAGATTTTTGTGCTTCGCTGTAAAAATTCATGTAAAATCTCTGTACTCATTTTGAGGCGTGAATTTTTGTGCTTCTGCCCCAGGTTGTTATCCAAATTTCGTTATTTCAACACTTTTCGATTTGAGCAACAGAAGATCTTTGAAAAAAATAGTTTTTACCTGCTGGTCTGTTTTGACAGTTTTCTGCCATTATCTGCATTTGCCTCTTAATCTCTTTCTCTTTGAGTTCTCTTTGATCATTTGAACTTTTTAAAGGAAGTGCTACAGTAGCTTTTGTTTTAATGGAAGTTTTACTCATGTTTAAACTGAACCAAAAGACTTATTATCTTGAGTACACTAATGTTGCTAATGAAGATTGTGTGAAGTTTTGTACGAAGGAAAATTTAAAGTGTAGGTAAGAGTAATGTGATTAGATGAAGAATGGACAAAAGCTCAAGCTTGGGGATGCCACCCGTGTCACCCCAAGAAATATTCAAGAAGTACAAGCATCAAAGCTTGGGGATGCCCAAGGCATCCCCTTCTTCATCAATAAAAATTTCAGGTTTCTTCCAAACACTTCATTTTTATCGTTGCATGCACAATTGTGTTGTTCTTGGAGCATCTTTGTTTTGTTTTTATTTTTAGTTTGGTTAGTTTGCTTGAATAAATTGGTTGGACCCCCTCATTCATGCATTAGTTTTCAAATAAAGTTGATTTGGATTGGAAAAGAGTAGGAAAGTTCATGCTTAAGTGGTATAAAAGGAGCTTGTTTTTGACTGTGGCTTAGACTTTATCATGCCATGCTTGATATTGTTTTGGCTTTATGCTTAGTGATTATTTCTGTAGCATGACATTTTATAAACAATTGAGATTGCTTAATGTGCCTTGAAAGAATCATGCATAGTTTTAGCATATAAAATCATAATATTGTGGTATTCTCCTTTAATGCTTTATTTGGGTTGACTTGACGCATGCTCACACCATGTTAAGACTATACCAAGTCACCATAGCCTCTATGATCATTTAGTTTTCGACTTGTAATATCACTTTATGCTTTAATTAACGATGTTTTGTCACTTTGCATGATTATGGCCATTATTGCTCTCTTAGTTGGTCGCTCCCAGTCTTTTGCTAGCCTCCATACGAAGTATGAGTTCCACTCATGCATCCAACTCCAAATAAAACCAAGTTATTCCAAAGAGTCCACCATACCTACCTATTAGCATTTGCTATTCCAAGTATATTCATGTTTTTATGTACCTTACGAATTAAACTTGTTATGTGAAAATTAGTGATTAAAGCTCTCATGAACTTGATGGCACACTTTACTTTTCTTGCCCCTAATAAACTTGAACCATTGTGTCATATATGTTATATATGCTTGCACTTATATGTTGGGATTAGCAGAACCATGTTTTCATGGGGAATGCTTTCAACATTGCACTTGTACATTGTACGCAGTTGATATCATGCTCTTTTGTTTATGGATGTCGTCGGTGTGAAATGAAAGGGGAGCTTATGGAGTTATGTATGTGTGTTAGAGAAACGCCTGGGCCGCTAGCCTAAGCCATGCCTAATCATGGTGGAAACTTGCAAAATCACCATAGTGAGCAATCTATGAAGCATTATTCTTATAAAAAAGAGATAGAGATTGAGAAAAAGAAAAAAAAGAACCATTTTCCCATGGTAAATAAGAAGATTGATGAGATGCTCATTGTCTACTTGCCTTGTCATTTTGATTATGGGATAGCTCCTGTATCATGTGCAAGGGGTACCCCATTGGCGGTTCTCTATGATACACATGTACTTACTATGACAAGAACTTATCGGTAACTACACTTGAGTAGCATGAGGAGCGGCCCTCGTATTCAAGGGACATGAGATTGCCAACTTATAGTTTGTCAAGCATATACTCCATAGTTTGTTCACTTTAACCTTAATCACTTCAAGAAGCTTATGATAGGGGCAATGAGATCTGAAAGCTAATAAGTACCATAATTTTTGGAAGCTCTTTATGAGACTTGAATCCCTGCTTCCTTCTATGAAGGCCTTTCTTTTACTTTCATGTTGAGTATCCATCTTATATCTTTATGCACCTATTGAGAGAGCATAGTGGCCATTCTTAGTTTAATGTGCATTGTCCCAAGACTTGTTGATTAATTCATAACTTTGATATTGCTTGTTCTTAAACTATTTATATCTAGTCATCCTTAAGAACTTTGAAAGTGTCATATGCATTTATGTTTTGCTACACTATGAGGGATAAGCTGAATACCATTCTCATTATGTTTTCTATATGTGAAACAAACAAACGTCTTTCAAAGCATTATTATTCATGAATCTTTTGTTTGTACCTTTTCATGTTACAACATAGTTGCTATGTCTTATTGTTAGAACTATATCTTTCATGCTGTGTTAAAGTACTATGATCCCAGCTATCAATGTTTTAAAAATACTTTGATCAAGATTATGATGGTGCATGTCACCTCAAAAATTATTCTTTCTTTTTATCACTTACCTACTCGAGGACAAGCAGGAGTTAAGCTTGGGGATGTTGATACATTGCAAACATATCTATAATTTTTGATGTTCCATGCTTGTTTTATATCTACTTTCTTATGTTTTATCCACACTTTGGAGTATTTTTACACATTTTCTAGAACTAACCTATTAACAAGATGCCACAATGTCAGTTGCCTATTTTCTGCTGTTTTGGTTTTAGAAAAGCTAGTAATGAAATATTCTCGGAATTGGACCGGACAAAAGCCCAAGTCAATATTTCACCAGAAGGAATACGGAGTCCGGAGGGGAGACAAAGAGGGGAGCCAGGCCGGCCACACTTAGTGGTGGCGCGGCCAGCCCTAGCCACGCCACCAGGGCGTGTGGGCCCCCTGGAACTCCACCGACCTTGCCCCTTCACCTATATATTGCCTCCAGGACGAAAACCCTAAGGACCCGATCAAAATACCACGAAAGAGTCTGTAGCCGCCGCCATATCCATCCCTAGATCGAGAGGGATCTAAAGCTCTTCCCGGCACCCTACCGGAGGGGAGAGATCACGCTGGAGGCCTTCTTCATCACCATTCCTACCTCCGGTGTGATGCGTGAGTAGTTCATCCCTGGACTACGGGTCCATGTAGTAGCTAGATGGTTGGTTCTTCTCCTTTGTGCTACCATGTCTAGATCTTGTGATCTCCGTTCATGATCAAGATCATCTATTTGTAATCTACATGTTGTGGTTGCGGGGATCCGATGGATATTGAGATGCTATTTTAGATTGATTATTGATTCTATCATGTCTTTGTTATTTGTGATCTTGCATGCTTTCTGTTGTTAGTAGCTATCTTGGCCGAGTAGATGCTAGCAACTCCAAGAGGGAGTATTTATGCTCGATAGTGGGTTCATGCCTCTAGGAATCTGGGGAAGTGACAGAAATCTCTAAGGTACTAGATGTGTTGTTGCTACTAGGGAGAAAGCAGCAATCCTTTGTTCATAGAACAATTGTATTGTTTACTTTACACACTTTGCTTAATGCAATTATCTGTTGCTTGCAACTTAATACTGGAGGGGGTTCGGATGATAACCTGAAGGTGGATTATTAGTCATAGATGCAGTTGGATTACGGTCTATCTATAATGTTGTAATGCCCAATCAAATCTCATAGGAGTCAACATGATTAGTATATGCATGTATGCTTTCTCGATGTTTGTCAATAGCCCCGCTATAATTTGTTCACCCAACATGTCATCTATCTTAAGGAGAATCATCTCTAGTGAACTATGGACCCCGGTCCATTCTTTTACCATCAATCTATAAGCTATTCACTGTTTTGTGTTTACTTTCTGCAAGCAATTACTATCTTCCACACAATACGTTTAATCCTTTGTTTTCAGCAAAACCGGTGAGATTGACAATCTCACTGTAAGTTGGGGGCAAAGTTGTGTTGTGTAGGATTCCAAGTTGGAAACAACACCTTGGAGGTGTTTCCTTGCTCCTACTGGTTCGATAACCTTGGTTTCATAACTTAGGGAAAACTTGCTGATGTGCTCATCATACCTTCCTCTTGGGGTTCCCAAACGAGCTCGAATATATTTTGAGCCATCAAACACCCAGTCTACTACCCTAGCGAGGTGCTCACGCCAACAAAACAGCGGTACCCGCCCTACCAAAAACTGGCGTACGACATCTTCATGACAGCCAGGCGACTACGCCACTACTTTCAGGAACACCCAATCGTGGTGGTGAACGACGTCCCACTCGGGCACATACTCAATAATCCTGATGCTACTGGGCGAGTTGCGCTCTGGGGCATAGAGCTGTCGCCACGAGACATCACATACGAGAAGCGTGATTCTCCCGGACTTCCTCGTGCACTGGATGGAGAACCAGCTCCCCGACAAGCCAGACATGTCCTACCTATGGACAATGCACTTCGATGGATCCAAGCGCAAGGAAGGAGTTGGCGCAGGTATCATACTGACATCACCCCAAGGCGACAAGATGAGGTATGTTCTACGAATGCAGTTCACGGCCTCCAAAAATGAAGCTGAATACGAAGCCTTGATCCATGTGATGCAGATGGCGAAAGCCTGCGGCACCAAGCGACTCGTCATCTATGGCGACTCCAAACTGGTGGTCAACCAAACAATGAACGAATGCGATGCTCTAAGCGACAACATGGTCGCTTATTGTGACCTCTACAACACACTCGAAGGGGATTTCGATGGTTGCGAGCTGCGACACGTCGGCCAAGAAAGCAACGAGAAGGCGGACATACTCGCCAACATTGGCTCCACCTGTGCCAAAGTGCCACCTGGCGTATTTATGGAACGCATTTGTGAGCGCTCCATCAAGCAAAAGTCCACAGATCCTAAAACTAGTACGACAAAGGACTCGGGGGCTATGCCACCGAGCGAGCCTATGGCAATCGACAACATGGAGTCTGACAAAGGACTCAAAGGCCCCATGGAGATCATGATGATCAAGCCATCCTAGACACAGCCATACATCACATACCTGCTCAGCAAGAGGCTGCCAGACGACCCGACTGATGCTCGTCACATAGCGCGATGATCCAAGGCATTCACCCTTGTCAACGACGAACTATACAAACACAGCATCACAGGAGTCCTTCAACAATGCGTCTCCAACGGGGACGGAAGGGTCATCCTCCTCGACATACACGAAGGCATTTGCGGGCACTACGCTGGCAGTCGCGCCCTTGTCGCCAAGGCTCTACAAGCTGGATTCTACTGGCCAACGGCCATGCGCGACGCCAAGGACATCGTCCAGCGCTGCAATGCTTGCCAGCGATTCGCGGACAAACCACACACACCTGGTGTCGAGCTCAGGCCAATACCAGTGGCTTGGCCTTTTGCACAATGGGGACTCGACATGGTCGGCAAGCTCCCGATGTCCTCGTGAGGAGGTTACGTCTACCTCCTAGTCGCAGTTGAGAAATTCACTAAGTGGATCGAGGCCATGTCGGGGACGAATCAATCAGGAGCCAGCGCTGTTAAGTTTTTCGAGTCCATCGTGTACCGTTTTGGGGTGCCACGTAACATCATAATAGACAATGGCACAAACTTCACCTCCAAGGAGTTCCAGGAATTCTGTGAAAACCTGGAAATAGACATTAGCTAGGCCTCGGTGGCCCACCCCTAGACCAGTGGTCAAGTCGAAAAGGCCAACGGCCTCGTCTGCGGTGGAATCAATAAAAGGCTCCTCCAGCCACTCAAACAAGCCGCCGGTGGCTGGCCAGACAAGCTACAATCAGAAATTTGGAGCCTGCGCACAACTCCAAACAGCGCCACAGGATACACTCTGTTCTTCATGGTGCACGGTGCCGAAACGGTTCTACCAGTAGAAGTGTGCTACAAATCCCCGCGAGTGGTTGCCTACAGCAAGCAGGAGTCAACTCTCGCACTCGAAGACTCCGTCGACCTCCTCGATGAGTCACGCAAGATTGCAGCAGAGAGATAAACGATCTACCAGCAGAACCTCCGCAACTACCATAGCAGAAGGCTACGCCCCAGATCCTTCGTCAAAGGAGACCTAGTCCTGTGACTGAAGCAGCAATAGCACCTCAAACTCGAGTCCCCTTGGGAAGGGCCTTATGTGATTACCGAAGTAATCCCAGGTGGCGCATATCACCTTAAAGACCCAGAAAGCGGAGTCGCATACTCCAATCCCTGGAACGTCGCGCAGCTACGTCGTTTCTACCCTTAGAAATTTTTTAGTTTACAAATAAGGCTATTCAGCTAGGCTACTTAGCCACACATTGTACCTCATACTATCCTGCGACTAAATAAAGCTAAGTGCCAGAAAACTCTGTGTTTTTCTGTTTTCTGGCAATTATATCACTCGGGGGCTACGCCTCCCTTTACACCTTTGTTCTACGAACAAATCGCAGTATCCTGAGTAGCTAACACACTACCAATCAAACCCTTGACAAATACCAACCTAGCCGCAACGCACCTGACAAGTTGGCAAGGTGTTGAGATAAATACACGTCAGGCTAACGAAAGGGAACTGCAGTGTACCACACACTCGAAAATCATACAAAGCTAGCAAGCTCTTCACATATTAATGGGTATCAAATACACCCGCCATAATCATATAAATTTTACAACACTTATACATCTATGTGCAGGATACAAATTACACTACTACTGCAAAAGAAGAACATTTGTCTGCTCTTCAAAGAAGTCGACTATATCCTCCACTAGACGATCAACCGCCTGATAGTGCGGCACCATATTCCAAGTCATCCCTTCTGGTGGCGGTGGAGGTCCAGCGGCAACAGACGCGACATCTACGTCTGGTCGATAAAGTCGAACCAGCGATAGTGCAGCCTATGCACCCGCGACTAACTGTTGGCGGACGCACTCGCGGACCGCGCTTATATCCTGAAATTGTGCTAGAAGAGCCAATAGGATTGAGGGCACAACGTCCAGCGGAAACATCGTCTGATAAATACACTTTAGGCACAACTGCGCTTTCTTCAAGCATTGAAGCACCCGTGACGCGCGATCCTGCAAAGTCGCCAACGCGACTGCACGGTCGTGATCCACCCAGAAGTAACCACTAGCTTGTAGCTGCTCCTGGGTTAGGTCATTCATTCGAATTGCCACCCGGCCCTTCTCATCCTGCGGATGCCGAGTGCTAGCAACTACAAAAGCAAGACCAAAAGCATAAGCCAAGGCATCATCGCGAATGGCTAAAGAAAGGATAAGAAGATAGATAGCTAACATTTAAAGTGCTCGTTCAACTGAGCAACTTCGTCTAGGAGATACTTCTCGCGGGTGGTGGCCTTCTCAGCCTTCGACTTCCACACATCTGCGTTGTCGTGGACAATGGGCAACTCCCGCTCCAACTGCTTAATACGATCGCGCAGTCACGAGAGAAGCGAGAGCTCCTCCACCTTTGAACGTGGTTGTGCTGCAGTTTCATCGGTGGGAGGAGAGTCACGAGGACCACTCAAAGGACCCTATTACAATCAAGTAAGAAGCAAATAAGGGAACAAGGATGCATTGAGAGAAAGGGTGAATGCATTCAAACACAACAAAGTATTAACAGGGGCACTCCCACGAAGCATAGTCCAGCCAAAAGGAAGCTCAAATTATTACAGATGACAACTAAGGAGCAATCTGCTTCTTCGACTTGGAGTTCGACTTTGGGGGCTTCATCAAATCAGAGGCAGTCTCTGATGCCACGGACTTTCCGGTGGTAGCCCTAGACGCTGCAGTCTTCGCCGCCTTCGCTCGCTGCAGCTCCACAGAGTATTTCGCGACTGTATCGATGAGCTGAGGCCCATACTTACCGCAGATACTAGCGAAGGGAGCAAACACTACCTGCTGACCATCCGC
The DNA here is from genome assembly GCA_916181665.1 of Avena sativa. Lineage (NCBI taxonomy): Eukaryota > Viridiplantae > Streptophyta > Magnoliopsida > Poales > Poaceae > Avena > Avena sativa. Next base: position 445,806,005 of record OV702295.1, on the reverse strand, counting down.
GTCGACATGCATCGCTTCCAAGATCGCACTAAGGTCCAACTCCACGCCATGGGCTTGCGCCATCGCGAGTGCCATGGTGGCGCCGATAGACCGTTGGGAGTTCTTGAAGTCCATGGGAATACCTTCAGTGAAGGATTCCACCAAGTCATCAAGGTTGTCGATTAAGCTGGCCTTGGGGATCAGGTCCTCTCGGAGACGGCTTAGCACACCTTTGGCTTTCCCGATCGTCTCTTGGAGAGAGACACTGCGGTCCTCGACTGCGGCCATGGCGCCAGCCATGGCGTCTGCGTGACGCAAGGTCTGGGCGTCAAAGCTTACACCAGCAGTATCTAAAGAGCACAAAGTATCAGCACAATGACACAAAATGCAATCGAGAAAAATGCAGGCGAAGCAGCGCAAATACCTGAGAGTGCTATCGCAATCGAGAAAAGTTGTTCTACAAACAACTTCTCCCTCTCAGTAGTAGAGGCGCGCAGGTCTTCTTCACGCCTCTGTGACTCCTCCAGCGCGGCAACTGCCTCATCAGGCTTCGTCTCCGCTGCGGCAAGTCCCTTCTCAAGGGAGGTAACATGACGGAGAAGTTCATTATGATCACCAGCAAAGGGCAGAGCACGACAACCACATGAGTCAACAAATTTCCATACAAAGCAGAGTGAAGAGACAAGTTTTAGCACAAACCTTCGACTGTGCGATGGTGGTTATCCAGGATAGCATGCTGACGACCCAATGCAAGGATTTGCTCCGCAAGGCGAGCGAAGTCCTTTACGATAGGCTGTACCAAAAGAGACGGAGTTTTAGCAATGACAAAAAAAACAAAAGCTCAAAATTTGACTGCCAGCAGAAAAACGACACTTACGTGTTCCTCTAGGGACTCCGAAGATTCCTGTCGAGTAGGAGTCCGCACAACCATCTGGTGCCCCCCAGTGTGAGGGGAACTCGAAGAATTGGCGCCGGAGTGGGTCGCCACTGGAGGAGAAGGAGACTGTGCTGTTACCTCCTTGTTCTTGGATTCTACGACTCCGGAATCTTTCACAAATTGGCAGTCGTCGGAAGATGACGACGCTGTTTGACTGCAAATGTGACCAATGCCACTTCAGAAGAGAAACTTCAAGGAAAACAAGATGAATTCGCAAAATATAAAAACTCACTTGTTAAATTTGTCAAGGTTATCCGATGACTCCTTTGGCAACCGCAGCTTCTTCCGAGCGAGAGGAGCCATGGCGCATACAGGCACGACAGGGATCGGCTCCTCTGCAACAGCAGGGGAACCCTCTGGCATCGACAGCGAGGAAGCATTCGAATCCTTGCTGCGGGAGCTCTTGCTAGTCCCGTGGTCACCGGACTCGGGGGGCTTCCTCTTCTTCCTCAACCGGGATGGTGGAGCCCGACTCGTCTTCTTCATCTACCTCATGAGGAATAATTCCTTCAGGTCGAGGAGGAAAATTTGCGGCCATGGCCCAGTCCTAACATAAGAAAAAGCATCAGTATACAAAGGCAGCTACAAGAAATCGAAAAGACAAATAACTGTGAAGAGAAATTCACCTCAGGTGGAGGATTGCTGGCGCAGAACGGAGGCACGACTGAGTCACCAGGGAGATCCTCCGTGGCGGTATACTTGGTTAGCAGTCACAACCTCCTGTGTACTTCACTCGAGGAGATGCCATCCGTAGAAATGCGAGTGGCATCACCATCACTGGTCCAGCGAAACATCGGGTGCGCCCTGGCCTGCAGAGGCTGAACGCGGCGGCGCATCCAAGTGTGGATGAGCTCTGCTCTGCCAACTTATTTTCCTATGCGCTTCTCGAGGTCGTAGACAGCTGATAGAGAGCCTCTATCTCTTTAACTTCGGCGGTCATCACAGTGTTCTTCCACGACTTCCTCCGCTTGCAGGGCGCCACCAGATCAAAGGGTGCGAGTCCGTAGTGTTCTCCATCTGCTATCTGGTCGCGGATGTAGGACCACTTCTCCCGCCAACCTTGGATAGATGAAGTGAGCTTGATGTTGAAGTAGGTAACATTGGAATCGATGTGGATACCGCAGCCTCCTATGCCGTAGACTACAGAACCGGACGCCGATTGATGTTTGAGATTGAAGAGCTTTTTGAAGAGGCCGAAGTGCGGCTCGATTCTGAGCCAGCACTCGCAAAGAGTGATGAAGCAAGCAATGTGGAGGATAGAATTGGGGGTCAGCTGATGAAGCTGAAGCCCGTAGAAGCAAAGGAGACCCCTAACAAAAGGACACAAGGGAAGAGAAAGACCGAAAATGATGAACGCAAGGAACATCACTCAAAAACCCGCCAGAGGATTGGGGATTACCTCATCGTCGGCACACGCGAGTCATCCTCAGCGGCGGAAAGCGCCCCGTCCAAGCGCTGGGTGAACAACTCCGAAGACTTGATGATGGACGGTTGCCACAACCCATTGGTGACACGAGTCCCCGCGCCCTTCTTCTTCCCAGCACCAGCGGTGCTGGTGCCCGTGGTGGCAGTGCCTCCTTTCTTCTTGGCGGCAACAATGGCGGCCACAGATCCAGCGGCGGAGCCTCCTTTCTTCTTGCCCATCTTGCGCTGGCGATGTGAGCGTAGGAAATAGCTGGGGAAGGCGCGCAGCTGGTCCAGTGCCACGAAGAAGATGTGCGTAAGGGAGCAGCAAGAACAGCAATGGCGGAGGAAGCACAAGCAAGAAGAGAGATGTGAGGAATTACCGCACGATGTGTCCCTACTTAACCTCCTAGCAAATGACATCCAACAGCTAGAAGAAAATCTACCAAACGCGTGGCAGACATCAACATTGACGCGTGGCAAAGGTAAACCACGAACCGTCTCCCACTACTCCCATTACGTGCGGAAATCGAGGAGACACAGTTAAAACAGAAGATTACGCATGCCCGGTCAAATCCAAGTCAGAAAGCGGGACCCACTACTTGTTACGTCCCGTCAAAGCAGCTCACGCGGGCAACTGAGGTCACCTCATCGTCAGCACTGACGTCATCAACTCGAGCAGGAGAACATTTTGACTAATTTTAGTCCTTGTTCGAGTCTTCGACTCAACCAAGCACTAGGGGGCTACTCCTAACAGGAGCGCTGGCCGCGCACCCGAATGTTTTTATGAAGATGTCCAAGCATCATGAAAACCTTTCACTCGAATCAACGATTCGATTGTGGACTACGGGTTACTCCCATAGGGAGCGCTGGAAGCACATTCGACTGAAACAAGCAACAAAAGACGGCAGCAGTCGTAAAATGTTTATAGTCCCCACTCGAGTCTATGACTCGAATAGGCACTCGGGGACTACTCCCATAGGGAGCGCTGGCCACGCACCCTATGATTATTCTTTCTCATACATCGTACTATGTGTCGATAACATCCATACTCGAATGCTATAGCGACTCCGCCTCATACCTTTCCCTACAAAGAGATTGCGTCTCCTAGGTCACCCGAATCATCTCCGTGATGGCAAAAATTCGGATGTCACGCTTACAACGTGAAGATAAGACCAGAATAAGGCCTGGCAACGCATCTACTACGCACTACCAGAAATATATCTGTGCCTGCCGGTGCGATGAATATGCCTTGATGGACGCGTCGAGTGCTCACACTTGCACACTGGGATTCGACTCATGTAGGACCTCCGCGGCCTGAGTCGAATTATGCCAGCACTCTTTCGAATTCGAGTCCGGGGACTCGAGTTTGAGTAGATTGTGTTGTTTTTCCATAAGGCAGTTAACTAATACCAATACATCGGATAAATCAGGCATGTATATCAACAATCCCTATGCTACGAAACAGAACACTCGAAAATATACTCAGCTATCCACTTGAAAGACTTCATAAAGTCTCCACTCGAATCTGGGATTCCACCAGACACTCGGGGGCTACTGACATGGGCATACCCTACAGGTACTCGAGATGAGCATATACGGTCCGGATTTGGCAGAAACCCACGATGTTACCAAGGCCCAATACAGGATTTGGGTGACTCACGGAGACTTCGAATGCTTGCAGCGCAAGACAAAACTCAAGATAGAAAGTTTAACGGGATGAACCCTAATTTGTAACCGACTCAACCTGCTACCTAAGACCTAGCCTATCTATATAAAGGCTAGGAAGGGCGGCGAGGACGAAAATCACAACCCTAGTTTTCACAACCTCGCCAGATTGTATCTGCGCACCCCTGTAACTTTCGACTCCTTCGATAATTCCAAGAGAAGACATGCAGGAGTAGGGACCTCTACGAGGCCTGAACCAGGGTAAAACTTGCGTCCCTGTGTGCTTGTTTGCTAGGCCTGAACCCAAGTCCATAACAATGGGTATTGACGAGTTAAACCCTCGTCATAGTACAAAGAGATCCAAAATTAATAAAAATTACAAACAAATACATAGTTATAGATTATATATTTTTGATATGTAATTTTACATACTATGATACATGATTAGCATTCTAAGAAAAATGTATACAGTAGCGGTCTCATACAGTCGTATCTTGTTCTCACTCTTTTCTAAGAGAGTTTTTTAGTTGGTGGGAAAGGGACTTTTGTTCAGCAAGACGAATTGAAAGATATGAATTATATAACAAAAGATTAGATGGGTTGATGATTTACTGTGTAATCTATCAACTTGGTAAAATGCTTACATTTAATAGTAGTGGTAGATTGCCTCCAGACTATGAAGCTAGAATGTGGATAACATTTTGAGTGGACCTATGCATGCCACATGGGGCCCAAACTCCCGACTTCCCAACGTCAGATGGGTGGAGTTATTTAGTTGGAACAATAGACTGGTCCCAACTGTCCATCAGAAGTTCCATGTATAAATTTTTTTTCCATCGGAGAGTTTTTCTGAAGTTTCTAGGCAAAGCAGTAACGCAGGTCAATATGCGCGGGAAAACTGGGTGACGAATGCATGCATTCACGACCATCGGATTAAAAGAGTGATGGTTTGATGAATGGCACACATCACCTCTAACCTGCAAATCAACGGACTGGATTGCTTCAAAAGGTGCATCAGTCGGAAGGATCTAGAACCAAGTGGCAAATCCAAATTCAAAAAACTCATGTACTATATAGTGGTATAGATATATTGACAAATTTGATTTAACTAAATTGGGTCGGGGGGAGTATTTTATTTATTTGAGAACTATCATTCAGTCTAAATAGTAATATAAACTGTCATGCAATGAATATATTAATTTAATTTGCCATTGTTAAGTGCGATTTGGGATTCAGAATGTACTACATTCATCCGTTTAGTTGACGTCTTCTCTTCAGTAAGTGGCGACGCTACGGTGTTGTTTCCTCCTTTGAGGCATTGTCCGGGTTGCACGTGATGTCCCGAGACAACAGGAGGAGTCAAGGTTGGCAGCTACTCGGAACGTGTGCCTCTAGGACGCGATGTACACTGATGCAACATCTCTTTGACAATGCTCTCATCGGGTCCGACAGTCTATACCATCACTACTTCTTTTAGGCGTCAAGGATAGATTGTATGTTAACTTGTGTTGTCTTCGTGTGAGGGTTGCGTTTGCGAGTTGTGCCGCTTTGCTGAAGTGGTTTAGTGGCTCTATGTCCTGATCTCTCGCCTACTCGGTCGAGTTAGGCAAGGCGAGACCTTGTTTTGTGCTTTTTCGTATTGTGTTGTAAGCCAAAAGGCGTTGAGTGTATGGTTTTTGGATTTGGTTTCTCTTATGAACTTGATCAATTTTCTATTTGTTTAATGAATTTAGCATCTCTCCTCCTAATATTCAAAAAAATGTATATGAAAACCTTGTTGTATTTATAATGTTTTTATGTGAAATACTGTAATAATATTAGGCATGCGTCATTAAAGAACCACCCTTTTATATTGTCATGGTCTTTCATGTTTTTACTAAAGCACACAAAAAGGATAAAAACAGATACATAGTTTTGTTTTTTAAGAATTCCACCAATCTATTAATAATCATCAACAGTAGTACAAAGAGATCAAAAATTAATAAAAATTACAAACAAATAGATAGTTAAAGATTATATATTTTTGATATGTAATTTTACATACTACGATACATGATTAGCATTCTAAGAAAAATGTATACAGTCGCGGTCTTATACAGTCGTATCTTGTTCTCACTCTTCTCTAAGAGTGTTTTCTAGTTGGTGGGAAAGGGACTTTTGTTAAGCAAGACGAATTGAAAAATATGAATTATATAACAACTGATTAGATGGGTTGATAATTTACTGTGTAATCTATCAACTTGGTAAAATGCTTACATTTGATAGTAGTAGTAGATTGCCTCCAGACTATGAAGCGAGAATGCGGATAACATTTTGAGTGGACCGATGCATGCCACATGGGGCCCAAACTCCCGACTTACCAACGTTATATGGGTGGAGTTATTTAGCTGGAATAATAGACTGGTCCTAATTGTCCATGAGAAGTTCCATGTAAAAAAAATTCCATAGCAGAGTTTTCCCGAAGTGTCTAGGCAAAGCAGCAACACGAGTCGACGTGCGCGGAAAAACTGGGTGACGAATGCATGCATTCATCATGACCATCAGATTAAAAGAGTGATGTTTTGATGAATGACACACATCACCTCTAACCTGCAAATCAACGGACTAGATTGCTTCAAAAGGTGCATAGTCGGAAGGATCTAGAACCAAGTGGCAATTCCAAATTCAAAAAACTCGTGTACTATATAGTGGTATATATATCTTGACAAATTTGAGTCAACTAAATTGGGTCGGAGGGAGTACTTTATTTAATTGAGAACTATCATTCAGTCTAAATAGTAATATAAACTGTCATGCAAAGAACATATTAATTTAATTTGCGATTGTTAAGTGCGATTTTGGATTCATAATGTACTACATTTGCGTTTAGTTGACGTCTCGTCTTCAGTAAGTGGCGACGCTACGACGTTGTTTCCTCCTTCGAGGCGTTGTCCGGGTTGCACGTGATGTCCCGAGACAGCAGTAGGAGTCAAGGTTGGCAGCTACTCGGAACGCGGGCCTCTAGGACATGATGTACACTGATGCAACATCTCTTCGACAATGCTCTCGTCGGGTCCGGTAGTCTATACCACCACTACTTCTTTTAGGCGTCAAGGATAGATTGTATGTTAACTTGTGTTGTCTTCGTGTGAGGGTTGCGTTTGCGAGTTGTGCCGCTTCGCTGAAGCGGTTTAGTGGCTCTGTGTCCTGATCTCTCGCCTACTCGGTCGAGTTAGGCAAGGCAAGACCTTGTTTTGTGCTTTTTCGTATTGCGTTGTAAGCCGAAAGGCGTCAAGTGTATTGTTTTTGGATTTGGTTTCTCTTATGAACTTGATCAATCTTCTATTTGTTTAATGAATTTAGCAACTCTCCTCCTAATATTAAAAAAAATATATAAAAACCTTGTAGTATTTGTTATGTTCTTATGTCGAATACTGTAATTACATTAAGCGTGTGCCATTAAAGAACCACCCTTTTAAATTGTCATGGTCTTGCATGTTTTTACTAAAGCACACAAAAAGGATAAAAACAGATACATAGTTTTGTTTTTGTAAAATTCCACCGATCTATTAATAATCATCAACGCTAGTACAAAGAGATCCAAAATTAATAAAAATTACAAACAAATACATAGTTAAAGATTATATATTTTTATATGTAATTTTACATACTACGATGCATGATTAGCATTCTAAGAAAATTGTATACAGTCGCGGTCTCATACAGTCGTATCTTGTTCTCACTCTTTTCTAAGAGAGTTTTTTAGTTGGTGGGAATGGGACGTTTGTTAAGCAAGACGAATTGAAAGATATGAATTATATAACAACTGATTAGATGGGTTGATGATTTACTGTGTAATCTATCAACTTGGTAAAATGCTTACATTTAATAGTAATGGTAGATTGTCTCCAGACTATGAAGCGAGAATGTGGATAACATTTTGAGTGGACCTATGCATGCAACATGGGGCCCAAACTCCCAACTTCCCAACGTCACTGGGTGGAGTTATTTAGCTCGAACAATAGACTGGTCTCAACTGTCCATCAGAAGTTCCACGCAAGAAAAAAGTTTTCCATCGGATAGTTTTCCCAAAATGTTTAGGCAAAGCAGCAACGCGAGTCGACGTGCGCGGGAAAACTAGGTGACGAATCCATGCATTCTCGATCGTCATATTAAAAGAGTGATGGTTTAATGAATGGCACACATCACCTCTAGCTTGCAAATCAACAGACTGGATTGCTTCAAAAGGTGCATCAGTCGGAAGGATCTAGAACCAAGTGGCAAATCCAAATTCAAAAAACTCATGTACTATATTGTGGTATTGATATCTTGACAAATTTGAGTCAACTAAATTGGGTCGGAGGGAGTATTTTATTTAATTGAGAACTATCATTCAGTCTAAATAGAAATATAAATTGTCATGCAATGAACATATTAATTTAATTTGAGATTGTTAAGTGCGATTTTGGATTCAGAATGTACTACATTCATGCGTTTAGTTGACGTCTTGTCTTCAGTAAGTGGCGACGATACGGTGTTGTTTCCTCCTTCGAGGCGCTGTCGAGGTTGCACGTGATATCCCGAGACAGCAGTAGAAGTCAAGGTTGGCAGCTACTCGGAACATGGTGCTCTAGGACGCGATGTACACTGATGCAACATCTCTTCGACAATGCTCTCATAAGGTCCGGCAGTCTATAGCACCACCACTTCTTTTAGGCGTCAAGGATAGATTGTGTGTTAACTTGTGCTGTCTTCGTGTGAGGGTTGCGTTTGCGAGTTGTGCCGCTTCGCTGAAGCGGTTTAGTGGCTCTATGTCCTGATCTCTCGCCTACTCGATCGAGTTAGGCAAGGCGAGACCTTGTTTTGTGCTTTTTCGTACTGCGTTGTAAGCCGAAAGGCGTCGAGTGTATGGTTTTTGGATTTGGTTTCTCTTATGAACTTGATCAGTCTTCTATTTGTTTAATGAATTTAGCAGCTCTCCTCCTAATATTTAAAAAAAATGTATATAAAAACCTTTTAGTATTTGTCATGTTTTTATGTCAAATACTATAATTATATTAAGCGTGGGCCATTAAAGAAACAATCTTTTATATTGTCATGGTCTTGCATGTTTTTACTAAAGCACACAAAAAGGATAAAAATAGATACATAGTTTTGTTTTTGTAAAATTCCACCGATCTATTAATAATCATCAACGCTAGTACAAAGAGATCCAAAATTAATAAAAATTACAAACAAATACATAGTTAAAGATTATATATTTTTATATGTAATTTTACATACTACGATGCATGATTAGCATTCTAAGAAAATTGTATACAGTCGCGGTCTCATACAGTCGTATCTTGTTCTCACTCTTTTCTAAGAGAGTTTTTTAGTTGGTGGGAATAAAGGGACTTTTGTTAAGTAAGACGAACTGAAAGATATGAATTATATAACAACTGATTAGATGGGTTGATGATTTACCGTGTAATCTATCAACTTGGTAAAATGCTTGCATTTAATAGTAGTGGTAGATTGCCTCCAGATTATGAAGCGAGAATATGGATAACATTTTGGGTGGACCTATGCATTCCACATGGCGCCCAAACTCCTGACTTCTAACGTCAGATGGGTGGAGTTATTTAGTTAGAACAATAGACTGGTCACAACTGTCCATCGAAAGTTCCATGTAAAAAAAAAATTCCATCGGAGAGTTTTTCCGAAATGTCTAGACAAAGCAGCAACGCGAGTCGACGTGCGTGGGAAAACTGGGTGACGAATCCATGCATTCACGACCGTCAGATTAAAAGAGTGATGGTTTGATGAACGGCACACATCACCTCTAGCATGCAAATCATAGGACTGGATTGCTTCAAAAGGTGCATCAGTCGGAAGGATCTAGAACCAAGTGGCAAATCCAAATTCAAAAAACTCGTGTACTATATAATGGTATAGATATCTTGAGAAATTTGAGTCAACTAAATTAGGTCGGAGGGAGTATTTTATTTAAGTGAGAACTATCATTCAGTGTAAATAGTAATATGAACTGTCATGCTATGAACATATTAATTTAATTTGCGATTGTTAAGTGCGATTTTGGATTCATGCGTTTAGTTGACGTCTTGTCTTCAGTAAGTGGCGAAGCTACGGCGTTGTTTCCTCCTTCGAGGCGTTGTTTGGGTTGCACGTGATGTCCCGAGACAGCAGTTGGTGTCAAGGTTGGCAGCTACTTGGAACGTGGGCCTCTAGGACGCGATGTACACTGATGCAACATCTCTTCGACAATGCTCTCACCGGGCCCCCAGTAGTCTATACCACCACTACTTCTTTTAGGCGTCAAGGGTAGATTGTATGTTGACTTGTGTTGTCTTCGTGTGAGGGTTGCGTTTGCGAGTTGTGCGACTTCGCTGAAGCGGTTTAGTGGCTCTATGTCCTGATCTCTTGCCTACTCGGTCGAGTTAGGCAAGGCAAGACCTTGTTTTGTGCTTTTTCGTTTTGCGTTGTAAGCCGAAAGGCGTCGAGTGTATGGTTTTTGGATTTGGTTTCTCTTATGAACTTGATCAATCTTCTATTTATTTATTAAATTTAGCAGCTCTCCTCCTAATATTCAGAAAAATGTATATAAAAACCTTGTAGTATTTGTTATGTTTTTATGTCAAATACTATAATTATATTAAGCGTGTGCCATTAAAGAACTACCCTTTTATATTGTCATGGTCTTGCATGTTTTTACTAAAGCACACAAAAAGGATAAAAACAGATACATAGTTTTGTTTTTTTAAAATTCCACCAATCTATTAATAATCATCAACAATAGTATCTAGAGATTCAAAATTAATAAAAATTACAAACAAATACATAGTTAAGGATTATATATTTTTTGTATGTAATTTTACATACTACGATACATGATTAGCATTCTAAGAAAAATGTATACAACCGCGGTCTCATACAGTCGTATCTTGTTCTCACTCTTTTCTAAGAGAGTTTTTTAGTTGGTGGGAAAGGGACTTTTGTTAAGCAAGACGAATTGAAAGACTTGAATTATATAACAACTGATTAGATGGGTTGATGATTTACTGTGTAATCTATCAACTTGGTAAAATGCTTACATTTAATAGTTGTGGTAGATTGCCTCCGGACTATGAAGCAAGAATGTGGATAACATTTTGAGTGGACCTATGCATGTCACATGGGGCCCAAACTCCCGACTTCCCAACGTCAGATGGGTGGAGTTATTTAGCTGGAACAATAGACTGGTCCCAACTGTCCATCAGAAGTTTCATATAAAAAAAGTTTTCCATCGGTGAGTTTTCCAGAAGTGTCTAGACAAAGCACCAACACGAGTCGACGTGCGTGGGAAAACTGGGTGACGAATCCATGCATAGAGTGATGGTTTGATCAATGGCACACATCACCTCTAGCCTGCAAATCAACGGACTGGATTGCTTCAAATTGTGCATCAATCGGAAGGATCTAGAACCAACTCGCAAATCTAAATTCAAAAACTCGTGTACTATATAGTGGTATAGATATAGATAATAAGGTCCTCCCGAAATCTTCAATGCGATGGCAGTGTGGTTCCAGCACCGCCGCGCGCTACTTCTTCCTCCACCACCCTGCTCGACTTGCGCGACGCGGAACGGGCCGACCACCACGGCGCTCGATGAAGAGCAGGTCGAAGACGCCTAGCCACTCTGAGGAGGGAGGCTAGAGGCTAGAGCACAGGAGGCGGGCCGGAGGAGGCCGAACGGCGGCGGCTCACGAACCGGAGGAGGAAGGCGGTGCTTCTATGGAAGGTGAGCGGCGGTAGGAGCTCGCGGGCTCAAGTGGCATGGCCTGCTCGCCTGTGGCGCACTGGCACTCCGGCCACCCCTCTTTTCGTCCCCTTTTCCCGTCTTTGATCCTCCACCTTCTTCCTCGAAGCCGTCCACCTCGCAGGTGCCAAGGACCCGTGGCTCCCCTGATATCTCTTCATCACGCACGAGCCTCCCAGTGGTTCTCTCTCGGGGAGCCATCCAATGGCATCTTCGAGAGATTCGAGTTGGCCAGCGCTCGGCAGCTCGAGTGAGCACGTGGACGATGCGGCTCTCCTTTGGAGAGCAGGGCTTCCGGAGAGGTGAGAAACTGGGACGCCGGGGGTGCGCAGGAAACACTGAGAGCGCGGCCGAGGTGGCTCTACGTCGGTGAGGTGGAAAATCGGCTGCTGCAGGTGCCCAGGAAACTGCGAGCTATTTTTCTTCTTCTTTCCCTTCTACTATTCCTGTTCGTGGTGGTCGGGTTGGAGGTTAGGGGGGAGTGTTGGCCATAAAACTGTTGGGACTCTCTCCGGATCTGGTATTCCCCACCCGACAGCGCCATTTATTTGGAGGTCAAACTGCTGCTGCCGCCGGAGTTCGTCGGTGGAGATCGAGTTGGTGGAGTCTCATGCCTCATGGCGAGATCAGCGCCGGCTCGTGGACTCCCATGGTCTTTTCCTTGCGGTGGACAGCTCCGTGCTCCTCTGCTGCGTGCCCTGCCGTGCTGACGACCGCAAGCAGGTCAAGTCCGATCTCCATCGACTCAACTTAACTGTCGTTAGCCCTTCTTCACATGACACCACATCTTCCTTTGAATACATTAATACATATTGTAGGGAGAAATACTGAAAAAGGTTGAAATGCTGTTTAGAAGTTAGTGCTGATGGTAGGACATAATATACAATAGATGAAAATATGAACCTGCAACTATATGTGGTGGTCAGTAAACTTAACTACTTATCTCAGAACAATTGTTATTTAGAATTGCAGCATTTGGCAGCATTGTGCTGTGAAAGCTGATTAGTAACATGATCATTCACGATTCGTTTATGTCTAAAGTATTTTACTATCATTTCTGTGAATAAATATAAGTAGGGAGCCACGACATAGTATAACTGATATAGCCTCCGGTTCACATTCTATCCTTTGATATTTTATTACTATATTTTGATAGTATATGCTGACTCACTAACCAAACTAATTAGTTGTTCTTAATCAACGAACCAACTAATTTATTTAAGAGTAAATTCTTGTTTTTTACCTCGTAGTTTAATATTTTTTACACTAATTACCCCATTTAACAAATTTTCATCTATATTACCCCATTTTAGTGAAAGTTTTGTCAATTTTTACCCCCTATAAAAATTCGAGAGCCATCTGCTCGGTTGGTCTGGCTGTTAGGAACACTGCCATGCGACATCGCTCTTTTTCTCCTTTTTTTCCATGCCTGAGTCACAGCCGATTTTTTTTCGCACTGTCATTATTAGGTGTACTTGTGCAGTACATTGATGCAGCATCGTTGGCAGTTAGAGACTCGTTGAGGTGATTGCTAGCAATCCCAAAGTCAGAGGCGACGATCCGAGACTAAGTGGGTTCCTTTATTAATGTTGGAGCGGTGCGTCTAGGTGATTGGCAACAACATGTACAAAGGTGCTATAGACTGTTAGCTCAATTGAAATATAGTACAGCTGACTAGCTAGCAAACAACGCACAGATGACGATTGGAATTGATTAGCCACGTACATGTAAGGTGTGTGCTTCGTAATTCTTATTGCTTACAACGCATCGAGATTACCTGACCAGTTCATGTTGATTATATATACTTGCACGGCAAATTCAAAGCGCAATACTACTGAACGATGAATCTAACTCAACTAAGACACACTCTGGGTGCCCCGTGATTGTTAACAACAAGAACACGATTATGTACAGGTTTTCGGTTTCAAGGTTTTCTTTAGGTGTGTGGGAAAAATCTCGAGGAGAAGTGTTGACTGGAACATACATGTCAAATTATCTGCAAAATCTAATGGGGGTAAAAATCAGCAAAACTTTTGCTAAATGGGGTAACACGGATGAAAATTTATTAAATAGGGTAATTGGTGTCAGAAAAGTTTAACTAAGGGGTAAAAACTGGAATTTACTCTTTATTTAACTCTGACAATATACAACAAAATGAATAAATTAGACTTATGAGCTGAGAGGTTTGCCACTTTTATCTACACATGCAGTTGCGATAACACCACATCTCAAATGGTGAGGTTAAGATATATGAATGGGTCCCGTTTCGGCATGCATTCTGATAGGATATCTGAGTGATCACTTGAAGGCAATGCTAAAATCATCAAAACCACTGCACTATCAATATTCTAACAAAGTGAGGCATCCATCTAACCCCCAACCCAAACAAAGGGGAACACTTTGGCGGAGTGGCGTGTAGTAGCGATGGCGGCGCATGCCTCTGCTGGAATGATGGTGCCAGCACACTTGTACCAGAAGGCATTGCTGAGAACTGCGGAGAGAGTAGGCATTGGTCGAGTGCCTGACCAACGTACTAAAATTGATTGGTTTGTGCGAAACACGGTGTCTATACAAATGAAAACTTTCTTTGTGCGTGTTTTTGGCACTAAGTGACACTTTTGTTTCTTTCATATAAGAGTTATTGTATAGACGTGAAGTGTAACATGTAATATGACGGAATCATGGGCGTAGAAAATATATTTTAAAAAGTCAATTTGATATGTCACCATAAATTGGGACAGTTGCAACGCACGGGTACTTTGCTATACCGTATAAACAATGAACCTAGATTCATGTGCATCCACTTTCTAAATCTTACTCCTAAACAAAAACACTGCTGCATTTTTGTAAAACAGTATGACCATTTGCTAAGATTTATGAAAAAAGTAAATGAGAATGCTACAAGTTTAAGTTTCAAAGTTTCCGATGTAGAATTTTTGTTTTGTTTTGCCAAGTTTAAGAAGTGGGTTCTAGCGTACCTAGGTCTAAAAATCTGCTTGCCGAATCATGAAGTGACCTGATGTTGAGAACATCGGCATGCTCCATGAAGAGATACACAGAGAATAAAGCGAACGAGTGATTCTATTGATTGTGACTGTGGGGTATTTATAGTACCCAACAGGTGCTTTACAATGTCGGTTACAATGTTTGGCGTCGTTTCTAAAGGACGCAGCGACGGTTCGCTATTATAGCAGTTGGACAAAATCTAAAGATGCTAACCGCTGCTTAGCATATTCCAGGGAATTTGTTAACTAATATATTTAACGCTAATTAATTCCTAACACTCCCCCTTGGACAATGCTGTTTCCTATTTACATTTTCTTGGGAATCATCAAATATTTTGGATGCCGGAGAGTCTTTAATTCTTTGATCGTCTTTGACCTTGAGACTTCGAGAATCGTCGATCTTGTATTTATTTGTCTTCCAAAATCCTGTTGAAAAATATAAGAAGAATATAGGAATCCGATATACCGTTGGTATAATAATTGTACCATAAAATCTGTATGAGAAATCCATTGGAGAACTCATATGAAAGAGTACAATATATTATTATCGGATATTAAACACTGAGTTCAGTCCTAGGAGATTTCTCCCCCTGAACTTTGCAAATTTCGAAGTCGTCTCATACCAATGCCATGAATGCACTTTTGAAATGCAGCTGTTGGTAAAGACTTAGTGAACAAATCTGCAAGATTGTCACATGACTTTGTTTGCAAAATATTAATTTCTCCATTTTTCTGTAATTCAGGAGGAAAAAACAGTTTTGGAGCAATATGTTTTGTGATATTACTTTTAATGTATCCCATATGCATTTGAGTAACACATGAGGCATTATCCTCATAGATAATAGTTGGTGATTCTAATGAACCGATACCACATGCTGTTTGTATATGATTAATCACTCTGCGAAGCCATATACACTCTCGTGAGGCTTCATATAATGCAATTATTTCAGAGTGGTTAGTGGAAGTTGCTACAAGAGTCTGTTTTGTGGACTTCCATGAAATAGCAGTTCCACCATATAAAAATATAAACCCTGTTTGTGATCTAGCATTATGGGGATCAGAAAGATAACCAGCATCAGTATAGCCAGTCAAAGTCATATCTTGATTTTTCTGATAGAATAAACCAATATCTTTAGTACCTTGTAAATATCTGAAGATATTCTTTACACCAGCCCAATGGCGTTTTGTTGGAGCTGCACTATGTCTAGCCAGCAAATTTACTGCGAAGGCAATATCTGGTCTAGTACAATTAGCAAGGTACATTAGTGCTCCTATAGCACTAAGGTATGGAAACTCAGGTCCCAATACATCTTCGTTATCATCCCTAGGTCTAAAAGGATCCTTTTCTCTATCAAGGGATCTGACGACCATGGGTGTTTTGGATGGATATGATTTATCCATATTGAATTTTTCCAAAACTTTCTGAATATATGCGGGCTGATAAACGAGTATTCCTGAGGGAAGGTGCTCAAGTTGTAAACCTAAGCAGAATTTGGTTTGTCCCAAATCCTTCATCTCAAATTCCGTCATTAAATGATTGCGTGCTACAGATATATCTGCCGTGTTACCAATGACGTTGAGGTCATCAACATAAACTGAGATGATGCAAAATCCCTTTGAGGATTTCTTTATGAAAACGCATGGGCAATCATCATTATTCGAGTATCCTTTATGGATAAGGAACTCACTAAGCCGGTTATACCACATTTTACCCGACTGCTTTAAGCCATAGAGTGACTTTTGTAATTTTACACAATACATGTTGCGATTTATGTTTGGATTCGGAATTTTAAGTCCATCAGGGACTTTCATATAAATATCCGCATCGAGTGATCCATATAGATAAGCGGTCACTACATCCATTAACTGCATTGATAAATTCATTTGTACTGCCATTGATATTAAGTATCGAAACGTAATTCCACTCATTACAGGAGAATATGTATCGTCGTAGTCGATACCGGGTCTCTGCGTAAACCCTTGTGCTACTAGCCTCGCTTTATATCTCACCACATCATTATTTTCGTTCCTTTTTCGAACGAAAACCCATTTAGCTCCCACAGGGAAAACTTTATGAGGAGTAGGTATTACTTTAGAGAATACCTCTCTTTTATTAAGCGATCGCAGTTCTGCCTCAATTGCCTCCTTCCATTTAGGCCAATCTGAGCGCTTCAGGCACTCTTTCATAGATGTTGGCTCTGGATCCAGTTGAAGGGTTTTAGCAATTTTAGAGGAGAAATATGTGTCGACAAGTGTCGTCTTTCTATTATATGATTCTCCCGAATCGATATAGTTTGTGGAGATTTCATTGATTACCTCAGGCACCGTGTGATTTCCCATAACAACGGAGTCTGGTTGTTTCGATGTCCCAGCATTAGAATTTGTGTGCACATTTATGATGGGCTCTTGATGTTGAACATCTGTTTGGTGTCTATCAACTTCATGTCGATTTGCATTTAGTGATTTTCTTTGTTTCCGCGGTGGCATTTGAGAATCCTTTTCTCTGGTGACCAGATTTCTCCCCCTTTTATTTGTAATTGGGGGTTGAGTAGTTTTATTTGGTACCTCTACTTGTTCTTGTGCATTAACTGCAGGGATATAAGATTTAGTGACACCTTTGTGATCAGTAAATGCATCTGGCAAGTTGTTTGCAAAGTGTTGCAAATCTATTATTCTCTGAACTTCAGATTCAGATTCTTTAGTACGTGGATCTAAGGATTGGATGCCTGTCACATTCCAATCTATTTCCTGGCATTCATTGTGGTTTGTTTCTCCCCCTAATGCCGGAAAATGATCCTCATCAAAAATTGAATCAGCGTACCGGGCTGTAAACAGGTCCCCTGTTAGGGGTTCTAAATATTTTATAATTGACGGAGAGTTATATCCCACATAGATTCCTAATTTTCTATGGGGGGCCATGGAGGTACGCTGCGGTGGTGATATCGGCACGTATACAGCGCAACCGAATTTTCGCAGGTGGGAAATACTTGGTTGATTGCCTCGTACTATTTGAAACGGGGAAGTTTCATGATATGCAGTTGGTCTAACTTGTATCAGATCTGCGGCGTGTAAAACCGCATGTCCCCAACAAGAGGTTGGTAAATTGCTATTCTGCAATAGTGGTCTAGCAATTAGCTTTACTCTTTTGATTAAAGATTCGGCCATACCATTTTGAGTATGCACATAAGGTACTGAATGTTCTAGATGGATACCTAAAGCCATACAATAATCATTAAATGCGCGTGAACTAAATTCAGCCGCATTATCCATTCTTATTGTTTTTATCCTATGTTCAGGATGATTTGCTCATAATTTGATAATTTGAGCAATTAATTTAGCAAAGGCATGATTACGTGTGGATAATAAACACACATGTGACCATCTAGTGGATGCATCAATTAGCACCATGAAGTACCTAAATGGTCCAGATAAAGGTTGTATTGGACCACATATATCTCCTTGAATTCTTTCAAGAAAATTGAGTGACTCATTTTTCACCTTGAGGTGGGATGGCTTAGTTATTAGTTTTCCCGTAGCACATGCAGTACATACAAAATCTGATGATTTGGGAAATCTTTTAATTGGTAAATTATGACCAACAGAATTGCTAATAATTTTTCTCATCATACCTATTCCAGGATGACCAAGACGATCATGCCAAGTCTTAAATTTATCAAGATTTTGAAAAATTATTTTGTACGCAACATAAGGTACGAGTTTGATGTATGTAAAGTATAGTCCGGAAGAAAATGAAGGGAATTTTTCAAGAGTTTGTTCCTCATATCCGTCGCTTTTTGTTAAAAGCAAATATTCTTTCTTATCCATCTTTACAGTTTTAAGATGGAAATCATTTGATCGGAAAACTTATAAGGGTACGCGTAGATTCAGGATACAAGAGCGCATTCCGAATTACAATAGTAGTACCCATAGGAAGTGTGAATGTGGCTCTTCCCGAACCAATAATTGATTTGTTACTCCCAGTTATAGTCATAACATCTTCCTTTCTCTTGGTAAGAGTTTGGAAGTATTTTGTTTCCCTTAAAATTGTGTTAGTGGTAGCACTATCCACTAGACATAATTCTTCTTCCATCAGATTGTTTCCCGTAAAATTTCTAAAAAGTAGAAAAAGAGAATATTTTAGAATAAGTTTATTTTATTCATATATTCATCAAATTACATACATAGTATTTACATCACAAATATGAAATATAAATACATTACAATATTATGTCTGATTCACATAATATACATAGTCTGAAAGACTTTATTCTAGTTATTGTTATACAATATATAACATATCGTTGTATTTAAATGGCTAAATGACATCAATTGTTTATGGAGATTAATTTAAGTCTCCAAAAACATCTTGAGTGTAATCCACAAGCATGTCTTCATCGAGGATGACGTCGTCCTTTGGCTTAAATTCTTCTATAGCACTTTGAGAAGGACCAGCTTGAGGGTTGTCTTCTATGGCATTGAAGTGAGCTTCAGCCTTGTTTCCATGAACTTGCTTCCCTTTTCCTCCATACTTCATGTATAGATCCACCAGGTGCTTGGGAATACGACATTTTTTTGTACGGTGATTCGCACATCCACACCTTTGACAAACTTTAAATTTGTCAGTTCGGTCATTTTTCTTGAAATGACCTTTCCCCTTAGATTGACCATCGTTCTTTTTCCACTTTCCCTTGAATTTCCGGAAGTTCCTTTTACGGTTTCCAAATTTATTAGAAAAATGAGCATTAGCATGTGCTTCAGGGAGTGGCATGGCACCTGTTGGGCGGGAATTATGATTTTTCATGAGAAGTTCATCATGCTTCTCAGCCTGAAGTAATGTGTATATAAGCTCAGAGTACTTTGTGTATTTCTGTTGACGATATTGTTGCTGCAATATCCTCATCGAGGGATAGAAGGTGCATAGAGTTTTCTCTATTAAGTCCTCATCTGAAACTTGTTTGTTGCAAAATCTCAGTTTGGAGTTAACTTTATGCACGGCAGAATTATATGCCGCAACAGACTTGAAGTCCTGAAACCTTATGAGAGACCATTCTCTCTCGGCTTCCGGCAACATAACCGCTCTTTGTTGGTCGTATCTCTCCTTGAGGGAGTTCCATAAGGCTAGTGGGTCCTCCTCCATCATATATTCATTTTTTAGATCAGGATGGAGGTGGTGCCTTATAAAATGTAATGCCGCATACTTTACCACTAGGGGTATTTCTGGAGCATCTTCAGGGGGTGTGATAATTGTAGGACCAAGGTTACGACTAGTTAAGTTTATTTTCGTATCCATAGCCCAAGATAGATAATTACTTCCATCATCTTGCAGTTCTTGGAAATCTTTTTTATTGATGTCACCCATTTTTCCTGCATGTGATCATGCATTTAATTAATTTTACTAGAGAGTAAAATGTAGTTTGGTAAACAACAAAATTGTTCTAGGGGAACATTTGGATTTAAGCGGATGCTTATAACTCGTATATGTGTAGATCTTCGAATTTCAAGTTAACACATTGTAGATAATCTCCATATTTGCAGAGTACATCTCTCAGTAGTAGGAAGCATAGTCCGACGAGTGTCGGTAGACGCCTTATCCTATTACCTTGTGTTATACTTTCATCTTAATTTATTTGGAAGGGCACTTGTAGGTAATCTTATTGTCGAAAAGACTAATAAGTACGCCTCATAGTAATGGATAATCTGCATTTTATGCAGTAGATGCCATTACCTTGTGTTTCATAAATAATATTCGAGATAGTCACATATTTTTATTTTGCAAGAAGATTTAGTTTCAAGCGTAAAATTAAATTATTGTACCAAATAACATGTTATAAAATGCTAAAGGCAAATGTATTAATAACAAGTCATATTATTAATAGACATAAGGTCTAATATATATATATTTACATCACTATAGACTGTTACATTGCATGATAGATAAACAGAAGTTCGCACTATACTGCTACAATACTACTAGTACAATCACAGTACACTGAATGATAAACAAACGGTACGTCCGAAACAGAAGTTTACAGGACATCTAATACTAGTGCAGATAGATACTTAGTCAGAAATTTAGATAATATAAGTGAGCCTTTTTTTTTAACGTGAAGAGATACACAGAGAATAAAGCGAATGAGTGATTCTATTGATTGTGACTGTGGGGTATTTATAGTACCCAACAGGTGCTTTACAATGTCGGTTACAATGTTTGACGTCGTTTCTAAAGGACGCAGCGACGGTTCGCTATTATAGCAGTTGGACAAAATCTAAAGATGCTAACCGCTGCTTAGCATATTCCAGAGAATTTGTTAACTAATATATTTAACGCTAATTAATTCCTAACACTCCAAAAGTCTAGACTATTCGTTTTTCGAGGGACACCATGGCAAAACATATGGCTAAAGTTATAATGGGCCCCTACTTCAGACTGACAGTAAAAAATATATCACAAAGAGAAATGACACGCATCGAAGTATTTCTATTGAACAACCTTTTATTGCTGGTTCTCTGTTTAAAAGCTTCATGTTACAGTGTTCCTTATAGGTTTGAACACGTCATATCATTCTTGTTTATAGTACTCCCTCCGATCATATTAGTCGACTCAAGGTTGTCTAGATTCATATGTATCTAGTTAAGTATCTAGTCTAGATGCATCCGTATCTAGACAAAGTTGAGTCAACTAATATGAGTCAGAGAGAGTACATTTTTTATATATTTATATTTTCCTATATTTGTTTGGTTGAGAACACCATATGAAAATAATATCGCAAACACGGCATCTCCTTTTTTCAGTGACTCACTAGACATGGTGAATTACTAACACTAGCCAAAAGTGTGGAGGGCAAGTAACATAGTTCACTAGCTAAGTACTTGTTCCTCGTGTACCTTAGTGGTTTAGCCTCACTTATCATGCATGATACCTTCAGATGATCTATAAATTAATCCTCAATCTAGACATGAGAGGTGGTTCGGTTTGACCACTTTAATTAGCCATGCTCAAACTGTTTCAAAGTGTTCAAATATTTGATATCTTTAGCCGCCCATGTCGTCTCTAGCCCCCACTCTTTCTCTCTCTCGCCCCAAACCCAAAAAGTAAAAAGTTGACGATTCTAGGTCAACTGAGATTAATTAAACATCAATCTGATCGAGCTACATTTCATCATGTCGAAGCTGCACGAGTGTTTTTTTAGAAAATAAAACGGCACAAGTTGTGTCCAGTTTTGGACTAAGGTGCCCATCTCTGTACCTAAACTTACACTAGTAGAAACCAGCCCTTTAGTCTCGGTTCGTAAGGACCTTTAGTCCCGGATTACAAACCGGGACTGCCAGATCGGGACTAAAGGTCCTGCCTTTAGTTCTGGTTCTGTTACGAACCGGGACTAGAGGTCCACCACGTGGCCCCGCGAGCCGCGCTAGGCTGGAGGACATTTAGTCCCGGTTCATGGGACTAAAGGTTTCCTGTCGCGGCAGCGTTTTGGGCCATTTGGCTGTCGCGGCAGGAGATAGGTTTTAAAGTTTTATGTTTTTCTTTTTATTTTGTGTTTTGTGTTCAATTATTTTTCATTCTGTGTTTTCATTACAAACAAGTTTCCGTATACATACACAACGCTACTACACAGTACTTGTACATGTTGATGCATATATAATATAATTTCTCTTACAAGCATACATGCATGGAGGTCATTACATAGAGTCCCAACCGGGTCCAGAGCCTGTCTATTTGATTATATGGAGATCATTACATGGATACTTTAGGGTCTATCTATAGAGTATTCTCCATATTGGTCTAAGACCCCGTCGACCAAAAATCCAGTCAATTCCTCTTGGATTGCTAGTAGGTGGTCCTGTGGTACGAGCTTGTCCCGCATCGCGCACTTTACAAGAATAGAATTCAATCAAATAATAACTCTAACATGATAAATATACATAAACTAGAATTAAATAGATGCGCGGACCAAGGAGGAAGGTTATAGATACACAGATTCACAAGCCAGGTGCGAATGCCCAGTATGCACTGCCTTGGATGAGCACTGGCATCATAATAAACTTCCGCTTCATGCACAACCAAGGAGGAATGTTATAGATACACAGAGTCACAGACCAGGTGCTATGACTGCAGCTCAGCTCCCCAAAAGGATTCATGCCATCTGTACTTAGACCAAACCATAAGTTCCTCGCGTCACCTGTAAAGTCCGGAAAATCTCTCTCGATTTTTCGTCACCGCAACCCATCAGCGGGGTGTCTCAACATCTCGTCTTTCTTACGGTCTTCCATGTGCCTTCGCAATAACTTGGCATGCTCTTTGTTCCTGAACAAACATTTTAACCGTGGTATTATAGGAGCATATCACATCACCTTGGCAGGAACCCTCTTCATGCTGCGCTCGCCCTCAAAATCACCAGGATCATCTCGTCTTATCTTATACCGCAATGCAGTGCATACTGGGCATGCATCCAAATTCTCGTACTCCTCGCCGCGGTAGAGGATGCAGTCATTAATGCATGCATGTATCTTCTGCACCTCTAATCCTAGAGGACAGACAACCTTCTTTGCTTCGTAGGTACTGGCGGGCAGTTCGTTATCCTTTGGAAGCAATTTCTTCATTATTTTCAGCAACTTTTCAAATCCTTTGTCAGTCACACCGTTCTCTGCCTTCCATTGCAGCAATTCTAGTGTGCTACCCAGTTTTTTGTGCCCATCTTCACAATTTGGGTACAATAATTTGTTATGATCCTCTAACATCTGCTTGAACTTCAACCTCTCCCTTTCAGTTACGCATTCTTCCTTTGCATCAGCAATGGCCCGACTATGATCATCATCGGGCAGATTTGATGCCTGTTCTTTTTTTCTTCTTCATCATTGTCTTCCATTGTAGTACCATCGTATTCAGGGGACATAGTAGGGTAGTCGTTATCATTCTCTTCTTCTTCGTTGTCTTCTATCATAACCCCTATTTCTCCGTGCTTGGTCCAACAATTATAGTCGGTCATGACACCGGACCGAAACAGGTGGCTGTGAAGGACTCTTGAGGAAGAGTATTCCCTATGATTCCGACAGACACCACATGGACACGACATAAAACCATTCCGCTTGTTTGCCTCGGCCACAAGGAGAAAAGAATGCACGCCTTTAATGAACTCGCTAGAGAGTCGGTCAGCGTACATCCATTGCCGGCTCATCTGCATTATATAATTAATTACATCAAATAGAATCATGATGATAAAATTAGTACTAGTCTAAAAAAAAATTAAAGCCAATAACCAGGACTAAAGATATGATGAACCTTTAGTCCCGGTTAGAGGCACCAACCGGGACTAAATGTGGATGTGGCAACAACATGTTGACACTATGTCCTCAGTGGGTAGCACTAAGCCAGTAAATGACGACACTATTTTGGGTGGGTGACAGCACTATGTCAGGGGTGAGTGTGTCGATATTATATCATCAGTGCCCGACACTATGTTGTGCTGCTTACTCTATAAATAGGTATGCATTCTTGTGCTGCAGGGACACCACTACGATAGAGCTTCTCGAAGATGTCTTAGGATCCCGTCCTCAGACATCTTTGAGGAGCTCGCCATAGAGGCACTCCCTAATTTAATTTGGTAGCTCCCCGGCGTGTTCATGTTTTTGGTTTGCTTAAATGGTCGATGATTAAAATGCTAGGGCGCCACTATATATATGTATGCCTTCATAGTTTTGGTTCTTATTTTTGTTGCAATAGATTTTGTGATGGTAGGTAGAAGAAGAAGAAGAAGAAGAAGAAGGATATTTTGTTGCTCGACGGCGGTATGATGCATCTGTGAATCGTCTGAATTTCGAGACTATGTGCCAAACCAAGATATATAGATAGGATAAACTCATGTAGCTCTATGCTTCGATGAATCAAATGAATTTCGAGGACTATATGTGCCAAATTAACCAGATATATAGAGATAGAATCCACACAAATCCCTCCATTTCTAGAGCATGAAATGAGGTAAAACTAGCAATGAAATATGAAAATATGAAGTTGCTAACCTCTTAGGACCCTTAGATAGATGTGGAGCCAAAAAATCTTCACAAAGCTTGAGAAAAATTGGCAAAAACTCGAGCTTGAGGGAAGAAATTTGAGAGAGATGCTTCTGTGAGCTTGAAATGGCTCGGGCAGGGGAGAGGAAGAAGATATAGTCGGGCCCTTTAGTCCCAGTTCGTTTAACAAACCGGGACTAAAGTTCCACACATGCGCTCCTTTTCAGCGCCAGACCACCGGGACTAAAGGTCCCGTACGAACCGGGACTAATGTTTTCTGAGCCCTGTGGCCATTTCTAGCCGTTGGGACCAGAGCAGAACCGGGACTAATGCTCTGGACCAAAGGTCCGTTTTCTACTAGTGTTAGACCTAGATTCTAATGTGTGCAATTATCTATAGTTGTCGCGCCAACTAGATCCTATACTGCGAACCCAAACTAGAATTTGCTGGAGTAAGATCTTCCAAAATCTCGGCCAAGTGACAAGAAATCTCCACCATGGGAGACACATGTTTAACACTGTTGTAGTATGATCCATATACATTGACACATGGCAAGCCTAGATAACTCTCCCACGATAGTTTTGACTCGGTGTAATCCTCCTTCCAAACTAACCAAACCGAGAACACAATAACTGTCAAGATGGGCTGATACCCCATGTCCCTAGTTATGACTCAGACCTACAACTATGTGGTACTACTAGGAGTAGCATATTGACTCGAGCGCAAAAGCATTACTCTTACAGAAGTAATTGGAGTATTTTGTTTATGTTATTACTATCCTAATCTGACCAGAATCAATCAAACATAATTTATTAATTTACGAAGAGGAGAAGCATAATCAGCTCACTGTTACAAACATTCTATTGCACTTGTGTAACCTATACATAGTCCACGCGTGCACTTTTTTTTGTTTTCTTTGCGAGTGTATCCCACACATGCATTGGTAGAAGATTTTATCAAAGAGCCTTGCTTCGGTGTCTCCCTAGACAAATTTTTCAACCCGATAGCGGGTATCAGGCGGGATCAGGTACTGTTTTTACTGTGAAGACCGGGTGGAGGTCGATCGAGTCACGTACTGGGCCCGTATACAACAATCGCATACTTAGATCGGGTCGAGTCGTACTGTTTTTACAGTCGGGCGTCGTTAGGTTATACCTGGTCCACGTACGGGAGCAGCTCGATCTCTCCTGGTCCATGTATGTACAGAGCCTCGTGTAGATCTCTCCTAATCTCCCCATTTAGTCCCGATAGCCAAAGTTTTTCTATCCTTTATCTCTTTAGTTTCAAATATTAATTCGAAAATCATAAAGATTAAAAAATAAATACTCTCTCCGATCCAAATTAGTAGACTCAGCTTTGTCTATATTCAGATGTATCTAGACTTATTTTAGTGCTTGATATATCCGAATTTAGAAAAAACAAGTAAACAAATTTGGATCGGAGTGAGTATTTTTTTTAATATTCGTTCAGACAAATGACCATCGGAACATCGGAACTCACCGAAGCTCCCGGGTGTGATCATCCTCCCACGCATGTCTTGCACTCACCGAAGCTCTGGACATACAGGAGGA
Organism: Avena sativa; assembly: GCA_916181665.1. Lineage (NCBI taxonomy): Eukaryota > Viridiplantae > Streptophyta > Magnoliopsida > Poales > Poaceae > Avena > Avena sativa. The sequence continues at coordinate 445,779,652 of OV702295.1, read as the reverse complement.
ATCTACCACTACGGGTCAAACAGACGGAAATCGGGTGTGACCGTCCTCCCGCGCATGCCTTGGCACTCACCAAAGCTCTAGACCTACAGGAGGAACCTCCCGCTACCGGTCAAACCACTACAGGAATAGATAGCTATGCCGAGGGCTGGGAGCTACGCCGACGGCCAAACATTGGGGCCGTTTGCGTAGGCCATGAGCTGGGCGCCCTAGGAAGCTGACCGTCGGCGTAGAATTGCCCTTGGCGTAGCCTACGCTGACGGCTGCCCTCGGCATAACTATTTTTCCTTTTACCTTATTAATCTTAGAAAAATCATAACTAAATCATTCTAATTCAGAAAAATACAAATAATATATGAAAATTTGCAGGAAAATAAGATCTATCTATCTGAACTCAAATATTACATATTTGTAAATAAAAATTAAGTAAAGCATAAAACATTACATATAGTTTAAAATGACCATAACTAAAAAAATCAAAAAAATTGCGAGACCTTCGCGTGACGTCATATTATATGACATAGTTAGGAGGAAAAATGTCAAACTTGGTATAATGATTAAGTCTCAAAAGAACCTTCACAAAATGACCTATCTAATTTGAGGTTTCCTGGCTTTCGGGTCAAACTACCAATGTTAGGGCTAGAATCACGACATAGTTTGTGATAATGTGCCCATATCATCATGGGATGGTGAACAATGTTGCAGGAGGAAGTTTTCTTTTTATCACACGGAAAATCCATTTTCTATTTTCGAAGTGCAAAAATCGGGGCGTTTTGTGAAGCAACACCAAACGGTGAATACAAAAATGCTACCACCCATTTTTAAAAAATATTATACCACCTTACATGGACAATGTCCCAACCGGGTATTCATAAACCTTTCCATTCACCCCTGTTGAAAAAGACAAATTCCTGCCAAATCGGTAGGAAGTGGGTCAGATATGAACTATAGGTACATGATCTGATGCCCATGATTTAAAAAAAATTATTCTTAGGTTCACAATATGATGTTTCTTCAAAGACCTATGCAAGTTTGGTGAGTCCCAACCCCGAGCTAAGAATCTTTATGCCTACCATTTTAAAGGGCAAATGAAATAATAGGTAGAATCACGACATAGTTTATGATAAGTTGATATGGATATCATATTTGGATTCCTATCATTTTTATGATCAATTTAGACATATTATTTGTCGAATTATGATCTACGGATTTAAAGATATTAATTAATCCATATTATATAGAAAAATACAAAAAAATAAAATCATTATATTTTTATTTGAATTCAATAATATTTTTACTTATTCATTGTTGTTTACTTAAATAATTGTTTGTAATTTCAAAAAATACAAACATGTGACAAGATGATATAAGAGTTAATAGGATTGATATCATAATATTGACAATAAGGTATAAACTGCTTTGCGGATACAGATTCTGAAGGAACGAAGAAGTTATGTTTGCTGGGGGTGGAGTAGTGAGGATAGATGACCGACTGGGAAGTTTGACCAAGACTGCAATTTGATCAAAGATTAAGTGCAATTAGTGTAAAAACTGTTCCAAGTGAGAGATTGACGAGTCAAACAATTCAAACATTAAAAAAAATTGAGAAAAAAATTGAATTTCTTTTTTGAATTTTTTTAAAAAGTTTGTTTTTGCAACCGGGCTGCTATGCTGACGGTAGCTATGCCGAGGGCTTCCATCGGTGTAGCCTACGCCGACGGCTTTTCTATACACCGACGGCCTCCGTGGGCTCCGCCAAGGTAGATCTTTGCCGAGGAGCTACACCGAGGGCAGCCCTCGGCGTAGCCTACGCCGATGGCTTTTGGCCCTCGGCGTAGCTTGCCATTCCTGTAGTGAACGGGCGGAAACCGGTGGAATATTCAGTCCAACCTTGGTTTCCCTTGTTCCTACGGACTAAACCAACCTAAACAAACAAAAAAGTCCATTGGTCAACCTCATATGGAAAAAAGCTAGGGGATAGATCTACGGGGCCCACAAACTACGGTTTCGCTAAAAAAATGACTGCCGGAGCGCTGGTATCCCACGAAAACTTGCATCTGATCCTAGCATATGTCCACAGCTAAGGTGGAATATCCGTAGATGCAATGAGAAGCTCCCGAGTGTGACCGACCTCCCGCGCATGCCTTGGCACTCACCGAAGCTCTAGACATACAGGAGGAATCTCCCGCTACGGGTCAAACGGATGGAAACCGGTGGAATCTTGAGTCCAACGTTGGTTTCCCTTGTTTCTACGGACTTAACCAATCTGAACAAACAAACAAGTTCATTGGTCAATCCTCGTACGGAAAAATCTAGGGGTAGATCTACGAGGCCCACAAACTAGGGTTTCGCTGGAAAATGACCGCTAAAGAGCCGGAATCCCATGAAAACTTGCATCTGACCATAGCATATGTTCAAAAATGTGGAGGAATGTCCCTAGATGGAATGAGAAGCTCTCGGGTGTGACCGTCCTCCCACGCATGCCTTGGCACTAACCGAACCTCTAGACATACACGAGGAATCTCCCGCTACGGGTCAAACGGACGAAAACCGGTGGAATCTTGAGCCCAGCCTTGGTTTCCCTTGTTCCTACGGACTAAACCAACCCGAACAAACAAAAAAGTCCATTGGTCAACCCTCGTATGGAAAAATATAGGGGGTAGATCTACGGGGTCCACAAACTAGGGTTTTGCTGGAAAAATGACCGCCAGAATGCCACGAAAACTTGCATCTGGTACTAGCATGTGTCCACAGTTGTGGTGGAATGTACGTAGATGGCATGAGTAGCTCCCGGGTGTGACCGTCCTCCCACACATGCCTTGGCACTCACCGAAGCTCTAGACCTATAGGAGGAATCTCCTGCTACGGGTCAAACAGACGGAAACCGGTGGAATCTTGAGCCCAACCTTGGTTTCCCTTGTTCCTACGGAATACACCAATCTGAAAAACAAAAAAGTCCATTAGTTAACAGTCGTATGGAAAAAATCTAAGGGTAGATCTAGGAGGCCCACAAACTAAGGTTTCGCTAGAAATATGACCTCTGGAGCGCTGGAATCTAACAAAAACTTGCATTTGACCTTAACATATGTCCACATTTGTGGTGTAATGTCCGTAGATGGAATGAGTAGCTCCCTGGTGTGACCGTCCTCCCACGCATGCCTTGGCACTCACCGAAGCTCTAGACCTATAGGAGGAATCTCCCGCTACGGGTCAAACGAATGGAAACTGGTGGAATCTTGAGTTCAACCTTGGTTTCCCTTGTTCCTATGGACTAAACCAACCTGAACAAACAGAAAAGTCCATTGGTCAATCCTCGTACGGAAAAAGCTAGGGGTAGATCTACGGGGCCCACGAACTAGGGTTTCGGTGGAAAAATGGCTGCCGGAGCTTGAAGTCGTGACTCGTGAGGCCATCTAGCAGAGGCTTTGGACGGCGCAGGTCACCTTTGCTACCAACCGTGCCTTCGGGCTGCTGGTGGGGTTTAGGGCGACCGGTCTTGCTGGAGGCCAGATGGCCTCACGACTTCGAGCTCCGGCAGTCATTTTTCGGTGGTAGCGAAGGTGACCCACGCCAGAAGTAATATGCTAGGGTCAGATGCAAGTTTTCGTGGGATTCTGGCGCTCCGGCGGTCATTTTCCAGCGAAACCCTAGTTTGTGGGCCCCGTAGATCTATCTCCCTAGCTTTTTTCCATACGAGGATTGACCAATGGAAATTTTTCTTTGTTCAGGTTGGTTTAGTCTGTAGGAACAAGGGAAACCAAGGTTGGACTCAAGATTCCACCAGTTTTCGTCCATTTGACCCGTAGCGGGAGATTCCTCCTACAGGTCTAGAGCTTCGGTGAGTGCCAAGGCATGCGCGGGAGGACGGTCACACCCGGTTTCCGTCTGTTTAACCCATAGTGGTAGATTCCTCATGTATGTCTAGAGCTTGGGTGAGTGCCAAGGCATGTGTGGGAGGATGGTCACACCCGGGAGCTTCGGTGAGTTCCAGCACTCCGGCGGTCATTTGTCCAAACGAATATTAAAAAAATACTCATTCTAATCCAATTTTTGACTTGTTTTTTCTAATTTCGGATGTATCTAGCACTAAAACAAGTCTAGATACATCTGAATCTAGACAAATCTGAATCAACTAATTTGGATCGGAGGGACTATTTATTTTTTGATCTTTACGATTTTCAAATTAACATTTGAAACTAAAGGGTAGAAAAACTTTGGCTATCGGGACTAAACGGGAGATTAGGAGAGATCTACACGAGGCTCTGTACGTAGGTGGACCAGGCTAGATCGAGCTGCTTCCATAGGTGGACCAGGTACAACCTAGTGACGCCCAGCTGTTAAAACAGTACGACTTGACCCGATCTGAGTATGCGATTATTGTATACGGGCCCAGTACGAGACTCGATCTCCACCCGGTTTCCACCCCTATCCCGTCCGATACCCGCTATCGGGTTGAAAATTTTGTCTGGGGGCACACCGAAGCAAATCGTAGAACATTTCGTTTGATCTGTCTTAAAACAACTTTAAGTATATTTTCTGAGAGAAAAAGGTTTTAGCTCAACTGAATTAATGGACGGAGTAGGCAGCAGTAGCTTATCTCCAGCAGCGATGGTTGGGTCAATGCAGAGCGCTGGTTGGGTAACATGATGATTTTTTTAAAGTAGTACTCCCTCATCGTAGCTTTGTGAAGGTTGTGTACCTACGTCTTTTAGTGTGTAAGTTCACAGAAGTTCACACTAAATCTATATAATAAAAAGCGTCTAGACATATTAATTTTATAAAGATAAAATATCTTATATTTTTGAACGGAGAGAGTATAAGTCAAAGGAAAAAAGAAGCAATTATGTAAGTGGAGCGGATAAGGCAGGGTGTCTTGTTGTTGTGGTGCTGCATCCGCGATCGATCCGATCACCAGTGAGTGTGCATGGGACCATGCAGAGATGGATGAGTGTGTAATTGACGGCAATGGAATTGTCATCAATAGCCATGTATCTTTCCATGGTCACATCATTCTGTGTGGTTAATGGTTCATGCGCGATGCATATGGCGGTCCTGGTCGGCCACACGGCGGAGCCTTAAGCTAAAGCTAGCTGCTGTCCAAATGGCAGTTTTTAAAAGACAATGGCAACTCCTCACTTCCCCCCTTTTCTCTCTCGAGTGTCTACAGTAAATGAGCGAGCCTCCTCGGAGACCGGGCCCCTCCTGGGTCCTCTCCACCAGACTAGCTGGTCGGAGTTGGGCAGGGGGCGGCGCCGAAGTAGCTAGGAGTAGGTTTTGTGTTTGCTTCGTGCTTGTAGTGGGCTTTTTGCCCGGATGGGGAGATCCAGATCTTGGCGGCGAGATCTGGAGCTTAGGGTTCGTTAGGCCGATGCTCGAGCTCCACCGGTGGGAGCAGAGGACCTCCAGGGTGAACACCGCATCGTCAAATAACGTCGTCTGCCCTCCTGCGATGTGCGAGTGTTGTGTAGCTCCGCTTCTCCTGGCCGACCATGGTGGAGGGGGGGGGGGGGGGGCGGAGATGCAAAGCTGCATGCAGCGTGAGGTGCTGGATCCCCTCCTGGCCAGCCGTGGCGGCAAGGAGGAGGGGTCTCGTGGCTTGCCTTCCTCCACATCGGCAGAGTGGGTCTTCTCTGGCATCGACAACTGCAAGATGTCCCTCTTCCTTCTTCTTCCTCTGGACGGCCGTGGTGGCGAGGGGAGAAGGGGCCGGAAGGTGGTGCTGAAGCGGTGGTCTCGGTGCCAGCGGGACTCAGAGAAGCTCAAGTTGCGGTTGATCCCAAGCATCGACGATGTGCGCCGCTGCTATCTTTGGCCAAGGGGGCCTCTCCGCACCTCGAGAGATGATGCTCCGTTGATCTTTCTCCTCCAGACTTGGAGGCTTTCCGATCCTAGCACGGCGACCCATCCTGACGGCGGACCAAGTGGCGTAGTCCCAGCGCCGTCGCCAACGGCCGTGTTATGCAATCTAGACACCGAAGTGGTGGAGACGAAGGACTAGATTGTTTTTCTTTTTTATTTTCTGTGGTCCTTCATGTAAAAGTTGAGGCCAAGCCTGTACTCCCTGTATTTTCTAGGGTCCTCTTTGTAATTCTTCCCACCGAGTAATGGAGCTTCTGGGGCCATCGGGCCTATTCCCGTTCAAAAAAAAGACAATGGCAGCCAGCAAGGACGGATCTGTAGTCGTCATCGAGCATACGCTAATTCCTTGCCCATCGCAATCATCATCGATCAAGGATGACCCCAATTAGCATGGTCGTGCAACTTGGGGCGGTGTCTCCCATGATCAGACCTCGGCCAAACCCAACTTTCCCCATGGCATTGGGGAGAGATCCACCGGTTCGGCAAACCAGTTTGTAGCCTTGGCCCGTCCGAGGGCCAACTCGAGGCGCTCTCCATGCCGGCGCATCTACTTAAGTGGTGTTGGTTGCCCCAGGGAACCCTAAATCCCAAATTAGGATTTCATGTGTCGCCACCAGATGTGCGAAGAAACATAGCTAGAGCCAATATCCACATTCCCTCCTCGGACCTACTCCTCTACATGTCTAACTACAAATAATAACCGCACTTTCATTTCTAATCACATTATATACAACATTTGGATGTGCACAATGGCAGAGGCGCCTCACCGAGCAAAAAAAAACTCAAGTATCTACATACACCACAAACATCACCGGAATCAAGACAGCACCTCCACAAGCTTGTCATGTAAACTCAAAGCGCATTAAGAGCTTGACGGACCGCATCAGCTCGCCATCGCGACCACATAGCCTGACGGAGCGTATCCCGGTCCGGAGTTCCCACACGGGAAAGCAGGTCTGGCCACCGAAGTCATCCTTCTGGTGGTTGTCAGACTCATGCACCTCGACACGGAGCAGGGCGAGCTCCGGTATAGCCAAAGGGAAGACAAACTCGTGGTCCCACGTTGGTATCCAGTTGTCCATGATCACCTTTGTCTCTTCCATCCTTGTGTCGGCGACCACTCCTGCTATACCCACCTGCACTTAATTTTCACACATTAGCTAGTTTTTCAATATGTACCGCGCCACATTTCGTTTTACTAGTTAAATTCTTGATGCATGAGGCAACGGGCTGACCCTTGCATAGAAGTCTGGTGGCGAGAACTTGTCAAAATGCGTCTTGTGGAAGTCGAGTCGCCATCCATCTCCCATGTAAACTGTTACCTTTAGAGGGTAGGAGTATTGTGGAAGAAGCACGTTACAAACTTAAAGTTACTATAGCTAAACGGACAAAACAGGAACACTGCATTTGCGTAGCAGTTTTAGGTTGGTATATGTTAAATGTTTTTCGCTTCACCTTTAGCATTGTCTTCACTGGTAGATTAGATCTTGGATCGAACATTTTATCGCAGTTCATCAGAAAATTGGGCTTTTTCACGTAACCGCAACCACCATTTGCTCGAAACATCCCTTGAGTCAACCATAGTTTCCTTCCATGGCCCTATAGAGCCGTCAACAAATTTCTCAGATCATATTGGCAATAATTGGTTTGTATAAAGTCAGTTATCTGCATAAATCAGACCATAATTGCTAAAGATAGTGACAGATGCTACCTGCATGTTTGCTGCAACCATTTGAGCTCCATACCTCCAGCCCATCAGTGGATTGTAATTGGAGGACGTAATGCGTGTCGTCCGAGGGAAAATCCGAAGCAAGTTCTTCTGTGTAAACCTGAGTAAAAGTTACTCCGGTTTTTGTTAATCTACATATTAAGTTAGATTTTATTCATGGACCGCTAAAGAAATAGGTTCATGTAAAAAGACACTTAAATTCATCTCACTTAATAATTTTGGCTCCATGAGTGGTGGTGGCCTTCTCATATGCCGTTTCACCCAAGCTCATCCGGGATACCTTATTGGGATCAACCTTGAGATCCTCATCCATGTCGTGCTTCCTCCTGGTGAGGCTTATCGCGATGAGGCGCTTGTACTCCATGTTAACCCCTACCTGTGCTAACTTCTCCATATCTTCCTCTTCTTTCACATACCGTTTGGTATCCTGGTCTGAAACCTACACATTTATAACTGATACATCATGAGACCTGAATATACTTCTGTTGTTCTAGTGCAAAATTGGTGATCTCATCATTATTGTAAGTGAATGACACTACGCCAGTAATGATTGAATTTATTTCATAGGTTTTATTTTTTATCATCATCGTCGATACTTTAAGAAAGTTCACCCTTTTCCCCGAGCCATGGACTTTTACTTGTGACATCTTTTAAAATTTTATTATTTTTACCATGATGAAAAATTAGGTCCACTAGTTAGGAGGATGTATGGAAGCTAATTGTGCAAACAATTCTTAAAATTTTATTATTTTTACCAGGATGAAAAATTAGGTCCACTAGTTAGGAGGACGTACGGAAGCTAATTGTGCAGACAATTCAGACTTGCATATGTCGGGAAATGGCAACTAGAGACCATGTCAAGTAAAAGAGAAAAAAGAGGGTGAAGTACCTCGCGACCAACATCCATGAGGGCCTTGTTGTCGGGAATCTCCTCCCCCCATACACTATCCTCCTCAGTGTCGCCGTTCTGGGACTCCTCCTTGTTGCTCTTGGTCTGGAGGTACTCTTTCGGCGGCTTGGTCGATACGATTATCTTTCCCTTGAGATCCTCGGGCGAGGGAAATTCCGTCATTGTCTCCGACTCGGAGAGGTGGAGCGTGTCCCCAAATGTTTCCTTGATCATCTGCGGGATGCATGATACCATCCAATTATGTGACGGAAATTGCAGGAAGATCGATAAAATTTGACATGGCCTTTAGTGCATTTTACCAAATATTGAAGTAAGCCATGTCATTTTACCAATTCTCCCCCAAATTTAGAGTTGAGATTTACCTTTGCAACTTTGGCTTGGAGATGGGGTGTGAGGTGGTCTTCGAGGGTGAGGATGACGGGGTACGGGGAGGAGACGAACGCGTGCTCCTTGATGGCGTCGAGGCATCTGCCCAACTCCACCGGCGACGTCCATGTCCTGCAAAACACAAAAAAACCTCATCACTCGTTAATTTAATTGTGCCATGCTATCGTAACTTGGGCCTGGACAAACATGATCTTTGGCCTTTCGAACTTTATTACTCCTATATTCGTGCCGGAAGTAACCGGTCCTAAATAAGTATTTTGGAAAAAATCTATGACAGTTAATATGGAACATCTCCTCAGAAAAATATGGAACAAAGGGAGTACTATTCTGGCCAGGCCTACCTGCCATGTAAGACCTCGACGTCATCTTTGGCGGCGTTGGGCCAGAGGTCGAGCTCGATGACTCTGACGCCATCGAGTAGGGCCTTGGCAATGGGCACCTCGCTGCAGCCGCTGCTGAGCTGGTTCCCCGTGAGGTACGAGTTGTGGCCGGTGTAGATGAAGTAGTGCGACAGCGGCAGCCCCATGTCATCACGAACCTGCATGTGGGGACATCTGAAATTCTGAACATGTAGGAAAAGAATATGAAGAACAAACAAATTATGGGTCTACATGGAGAAAGCTCCCCGGTACCCAACTGAGAAATAAATATGGCCAAGAGGCAAGTACAGTCGAAGCTAGAGCTAGCAAGTGCGTCCAATAGCAAATCCAATCAGACTTGGACATCACATCATGTAAGGTCGGACTCACGGCCAAGAACCCACGCACACAAAGTCTGTAGACGGACCAATTCACGTGATTTGGTTTCCTGGACCTGTCGACACAAGTCATGGCGGTCCTACATTTTTTGCATATAGTTTTCGTTTGTTCCAAGCAGGACGATGAAAATAATTCAGTCGTACTCGTACTTCAGCCGTTCAGCGTCAGATGGGTCAGACAGACTGGCTGCAAAAAAATAATCCACACAGACAAGATTAGTTAACCTAGATTAAAGCAGCACACGGTTTTTAGACAATAAAGCAGTACCGGTTGTGTGCAGTTTTAGACTACAGGTGCTCGTTTCTGTATCTAAAACCATGGCCAAATTCTAATGTTGAAATAGTATCAAGTTGCCGAGAGATCAACTAGAGCCTAACATAAATACATGCCTCCAAGAAGATTAGTCCCCTTTCGTCAATTGGTCATAGAAATAAGTATAAAGAAACCTTAAAGGGCACCACCATGAAATCATTATTGCCAAATACAGCCAACTAAACGAGAGAGAGGAAAGCACGCGAGAAGCGAAGTTCGTATAGCTCTGCCGCAAATTAAAAAAAAATCTTATAGGTAATTAGAGCTACAGAAAGATCATACGTCTCACTCTCGCATATGGGGGACAGAAGATAAAATCTGTACTATGATCCACATACAATGAACATTGCACATGTGCCTAACACTGTTTATGCACAGTAATCATGTCCCTGGTTATCAGCCACACCTAGGGACGGTTTGGTATCCTGCATCAATTTCTTGGCCAGGCCGGGCAGTGCTGCGGAGGGCACTGCCACACTTATTCGATCTCCGAGCCAGGTTTTGCCTCTTGTTTGATAGCCTGCATGTTTTTGCACGAGGATAAAAACAAATGCATGTCATTTAGTTGCCTGCGTCGGATTGTCTGTCACACAGATATGCACACCTAAACAGTCATTAGCAGCTCTTGTTCTTCGTGTTCGTGCCCGACAACAGAGGGCGGTGGGACAGCTGTTGCGGCTGCGCAGATGATGGAGGGTGGCAACACAACTGTTGCGACCGCGCCGGCGACGGTGGTCGGCGGGACACCTACTACGGCTGCGCCGGCGACGGAGGCCGGCGGGGCACCTGCTATGGCTGCGCTGGCATCGCAGAACGTAAACAAGGCGAGACAGTGTACTGTCGCTCGATGGCGGGATGGACTAGGAATTTCTCGATCTTGCTCCGTGTCGGCGCCCTTGCCCGCGGCGTCCAAGAACTTGAGATCGAACACGACGGACTGGACTGCTTGGAACACGTACACGGCGAAGGGGACCTCAGCGCAGTCACAAGCGCGAATCGACAGCGACGAAGGGGAGCTCGGCACAACCAAGGGGAGCTCCGCACGGTCACAACCGAGGGCGACGAGAACGACGTCTTTGGCCGCCCTCTTCCTGCACGCCCCGCATGTACATCTTCTTCCTCAACCCCATTTTCTTTTTCAACCTCACGTACAAGTTAAGAAGCTACATATGAATTCCTCTACCTCAATCCAAACGAAAAACTTGTAACATGAGAGTTGTGGTGAAGAGCAAGATCAAGCTACTCTTCAAAGTAGAGTTCGAAAGATTGATTGTATGCAGCGAATCTGAAAAAGCGCCCCAAAAACTCCAACTTTGACCACGAATAGGAGAAGATATGGATCACGAATCTTGAAGTCGATGGTCAAAATGGAACTTATTGTCGATGCGTATCTTTTTCATGTATAACTCGAATCGATTTCAAGCTTGTACGTGTTAATTACAAGTGGTTTTGATGAACATGTTTAGGAGATGATAGAGAAAGGGGCAGAGGAGACAGCGTTGCACGAGCTGATGCACTCGTGCGCTCGCTGTGGACAAGCTCCACAGCAACAGCCGATTCGAGCGTTCCCCTTGGGTCTATCCCTGGGCTGCTTTAAGAAGCGCGCTGGCGCAGCTCAAACTCGCATATAGGCAACTAAACGAGCCGATTTCATCTCCCCAGAGACTGCCTCACCCTTATGCAGGCTACCCAACGCACGTCACGTTGACTTCAATGCAAACGGTTTTATGTTTTACAGAAACCACCCTACTTATCCACGATATTAATATCCTAGATTCTACTATGAATCAAACTTCCTTTTCGTATGTTGATGGCCTAATCTGACCAGGAATCAATCAACTCACAAAATATTTAAGAAAATAAAAAACAAAATCAGCTCTTACTAATACCCTGTTTCGAACATTCCATTGCACTGATGTAACCTATATATGGTCCACGCATTGCACAGCTGTTTCTAGAATTTAAACCAAGGAAAATCGTGGAAGTGGAACCTGGTTTCGAGCTTCTCAAAACCAGGTTTTTAAGTAATACTAACTTCCATAAAAAATAATTATTCCCGTACAAGCGATGAATGAATGGAGCTCTAGGTAGCTTACCCCTCGGCGCGGATGGAGGGCAGCGTTGGCGTCGCTGCAGAGCCAGCGGTGGAAGCCCTCGATTGTGAGCCCGCCGCCGCCCTTCTTGAGCAGCTTCTGCTCGGCCGCGAACGTCATGATCTCCCTCGCCGACTCCTCGAGGTCGCCATCGCTCATCTCCCCCTGCACCTCCCGCAGAAACCTCCTGAGCGCCTCCTCCCCGAGCGTGCCGTCGCCGTGGGCGTACGCCTGGAACACGTCGCCGATCGCCTCCGACGGCTCGTTCGAGGCCGGCCGGAACCGCCGGCGGAAGCAGCACACCGTGTACGTCGTCATGGCCGCCCTCCACCAGCTATAGGAGCCGGATCTCCTTCTGTCCACAGTTGTAGAGTGAACTAGTAAAAAAGTTTGCAGCGACTGTGAGCGCTAGCTGGTGCATATATAACTCTCTTTGTATAGTAGGAGCGGTTGTCTCTGCGTGGACAAGGGCAGCTCAGCACCAAGGCGCATGTGTGAATGGCGATGAAAATAGTTGATCCAACACGTAGCTAACACGTGGATTTGGGCCTCACATGCTTTTCTTAACAGGGAACGCGGTCCCCAAGGATTGAGAAAAGCTGCATTAATTCCAGGTGGTGGTAGAAATTACATCAAGGACCTCAAAAAATTGTTAAACTACAACCTGACCCTCAAAACACATAAAGGACCTAGGATTTTTTTTAAATGCAAACAAGTCTCTGTCGCACCGCCGAAGACATGAGATGTAATCCTCCAACGGCCACCGGGTTCATCACTGAGGATTCTACCACGTGGGATGAAGAAGGTCACATGCGCCATCGTCGTACTATCAATGAAGGGACTCCGCTAGTGGAGGTTGAATAGACGCATCCAAGGCGTCACAAGGTGCCTTCCTTTAGCACCAAAGATCGGTGGCCTGCGGAGGACAACCGTACAAATGTTCGGCGTTGCAGCAGAACTTCCCCAACTCCAGTAAGTTTGCACACCCAGAATGCATATACTACTTCTCTCCTCGCGTCAATGGCGACAAGAGAGGAAAGCAACATCAGCTCCCGGATACGAAGCTTACCAAGGACACATACCTTATGTATGAAGCTACAAATGGAGGTGATAGTCGCCTCATCTCGCTCCACCCATAGGATCACCATGACAAATTGTCGGATGAATCAGCTAACATGAATTTTCTTTCCAATGATGAATCAACTTAGTTGTTGTTCCATCCCTAATAATTCTAGTGACATGGCCTAGGTTGTCTAGAAGATGCGCCGTAGTGTGGACACCATATCCTTGAATGGCTTGAGAAAAGAGATTCACATCTTTGCAGATATGCCATAAAAGAGATTCACATCTTTGCAGATATGCCATGGAAGGGAGTGAGGAGGGTTGTGTTAAATAGCCAAGTGCGGAAGCCAAGTGATTATGAATAACAGTAGCAAGAGGGGGTCGCCTGAGCACATACCACAATCGTATAGAAGAGCATGCATTCAATTAAGGTGGATCCTATATGAGGGCGAAGAAAGTAGGCTAGCCACCGAGCTTCTCCAACTACTGGGGAAGCACATGCGAAGTAAGAGCTCAAGCAGAAAGTAGCAACTTACAATATCTAAGGCCTTGGCGATGTCAACCATAACCATAAGTTTCAACCACGCATCTACACAGTGTCAGCTCTTGAGACGTGATGTGTAGCTCCAGTGATAGGGAGGATTATTGTGGACAATTGCTCTTGTGAGTCTATTGGGTTCACATCACCCTGTTGGCCATAGAAGCAAGATCTGGTGGATAGGTTGTGTTTATAAGTTAAAAGGTGTCATCGAATTGAATAAGCGATATTAGAGTGGATAAACATTGTCAAGGTGTCCACGAGGATGATACCATCTCCGCAATGTAACATATTAGAAGTGTCCTAAAAACACAAGCAAAGAGGAGAAGGTGCAAGATATGAACAAAGCAGGCAGATCTCAGCGGTGAAGGATTTGAATCAATTTCTATGGTTCTTTTCTAGGAAATTTTCTATATACGAGGAGTTTTTTTATCGTCTTGAAAGTTGTAAAGGAATAATAGTCCTCGCCGTCACCACTACGGAAAAGGTAGACGTATAGTTCGTTAGGAAGGATGCAGAAGCAGTAACCTATGCCTTCTCGTCACCATGCACAATGTTATTACGGTGGTGCCAGACTCGCCATAGGAGGAAAAGGGTCTGAGATCGCATGTCCACTGAAATACCGTTCGGGAGTATAAGGAGCCACTCATGACCTATAGCTATGAACACCCTTCTGGTTGGATAGCACCAGATGAGGGACATGTAAAATTTAATGTAGATGCTGGCTGGGATCTAATCACAAGGAGAACATTCATTGGTGTTATAGTAAGAGATCATAATGGCCAAGCTCTATTGTCTGAATGGAAGTGTATACCACCCTGTGCTACTGCTGAAGAAGCGGAGGTTCTAGCCTGCATTGAGGGCCTCGGTCATTTAACTCTGAATTTTGGAGGGCAAGGTATCCTTGAGACTGACTGTTTATGAGCGGTCCAGGCAATCAATGATCCAAGAAGGGACAGATCGAACTGCTGGAGCCTCTATCTTCAAGCGCAGGATATCCTTAGGGTTTATGGTGGTATCGCAGTAGTAAAAGTTGGTCGTTTGAGTAATGTCGCAGTGCACTCCCTAGCTCAATTAGGCAAGACATGTGTTAGTGATTCTCTTTGTAATGCAGCACCGTGCTGTGTGGCGACGATCGTTGCAAACGATGTAACTAAACTTTGATTGGGACAACAAGTTTCAGACGTATTATTTTTCTTACCAGGGTACCTAATGGGTCTGAAAGGTTTTTTAGTGAGATGTCTTGTTTGTCTAATATATACTGTGAAAAAATCCTGACAGGTGGACCCATGCCTCACATGGCATCTATGCTTCAAATGCGAACTTATATATTGTATTAGTGTAGGGACAATTTTCTCAAGAAGTGACTAGTTAATTAGTGCCCAATACATCTGCAGGTACCGGTCGTGTACTTCTTTTTGTTACAAGTAATTGTCACAAAAATAGAAAAAAGAATGTTAGTGGAGCTAGCTAGCTAGCGGATAAGGCATGGATGTAGCCACGTTGTGGTCTGGCGGCTGCATCTTCATGATTGTTTTTTTTGCGGGTACCATGAGTGTTCACGCGGGACCAACCAAAAAGATATACTCCTACAATACAATGAGTAAATATTTCACCGCAGTCGAATTATTTAGCGATCGCTATCCATCGTTCCTGCCGAGCACGATTCTAGCTGGTTAAGGACATCTTCATCGGATCGACCAAGGGTATGAGGGCGGCCGAAGGCGTCCGCGTGGATATGCGGGACGTGCACGGCCTTCTAGCGACATGACTCATCCAGACCGACATGTCCGGCTCGATCCATTCGTGCATCAAATTTGGGCAATGTTTACATTGACACGGACAGCGCGCGCGTCCTCCCTGTTCTCCCGCGAGAGCAAAGGGCCCGCTTATCAGCGACCCAGCGGCTTTCTTCCACTAGGCATCAATGAATAGAGGAAGGCTGCTCCAAAATCTGGTCGCGCCGCTGCTGGCGCCGCCCGACACCTGCCCTCCTGCCGCGACACTTAAATGCCGTTGCTTCGGCCTCCGCACGGCATCCAATGCCAGGCCTTTTTAAGAGGCCACCCGCAACCATCTTCTTCCACAACACACCACACCACCGTCGCCGCCCGAGCTCGAGCCCATCGACATCAGCCTCGTCGATTTCAAGTTCGCTGTGACCATCCACTCGGGCATGGCGCGGGACATGATGCTCCTTTCCCGCAAATTCGCTTCGCTGGTCGACGGCGCAGAGCCCCAGCATGTCATGTTGCGGGCGGCTGGTGTCAATACCGGTGCGTGGCCGGGTGGAGGTGATGTTCGACCGCCTTGGCCAGATGTTCCTCGCCAACGAATGAGAGGAGTTCGCCCGCCGGCACCAAATCAAAGTCGATAACTTCGTCGTCTTCAAGTACGATGGTGAAGCCATGCTCACCATCAGCGTCTTCGAAGGCACCATGTGCCGTTGGTGCCGTCGCTGCTACCTCTCTGACTCTGACTCCGACTCGGACGAGTAGTCTGTATTAAACTAGGATGTGTACTCGTCATGTATCATATTTGGAATGAAATTTGTAATGTGAATGTCGGCCATTTGCAATGACAAGTTTTTATTCAAATATTTTACAAGCCTAGAACAACATTCTAACTATACGCCACCTACGGCGCAGGCGGGTCGGTGAGCCCCCATTCTTCTTTGAGAGAGCGGTAGATCGCTTCCTGCGTATGCAACTCCTTTACAGTTTGGGCGAGGCGGGCACGCAGGTACGCGTCGTCGGGATTGGCCTGCACCGCTTTCTAAAGCTCGTCGCGCACGTCTGCGAGCGCAACATGCCGCCAGTGCTCTAGCAAAAAGACGCGGTCCATGACCTCCCACGAGAAAGGCTCGCCAGTGGTCCTATTGTAGTTGTAGTGAGTGCGTCGTCAGTGGTTGAACCTCAGTCTATCTTCGGGCACCCCAGAATCGGAGGCGGCAACATGTCTGGTTCATCCGGCTGGTCCGGCCACCACGACGGCAATGGGTGCTCTAGGGGTGGAATTTCTGGGCGGATGTCGGGGTTGCCACGGAGGCCAGTGCAGCGACGCGGACGGCCAAAAATGGAAGTCTGTGGAGGCTAGGATTTCTAGTTGTGCCTCCCCTTTTTATTGGTGCGTCTCGACGCGGCGGGGAAACGCATAGAAGAGGCGGAAATCGGCGGGAGACGACGGGAACACACTGAAAATACACCGGCGCCAGCGTCGGTGAAGGGATTTTTGCCAAGCACGAACAGGCCAGATTACAACCCAAAATTGATCGTGGCCCGACCTAAACGGACAGCCGATTGGTCGTCCCGGTGGAGATGCCCCGTTTTTGTGCTCGATGCATATTGCGGTCCCGGTCGGCCACACACTCAGGCTACGATCACGCGGGGCTCACTGGGCCGGGCCTAAGCAATCCTGAGCAGCATGCGTTTGTCTGTTACCCATATTTTGGTAAATGCAGCGCTAGAGGCTCGTGAGTTGTCCAAATGGCAGTTTCCAAAAGACAGGTGGCGGCACCGTGGACAGATGAATCGTCGTCTGCGCCCACGTAGCATGGACGCCAAATCTATATCATCCGTCGTTATCGTCGTGGATCATGGTCATGGGAAGGGGACTGGGACCATGGAGCTGCCTTTCCATGTCAGTTACCGACGAGAACCCTAATTGGCACGGCCGGAGCGTCTCATTCGTGGATCTCGTTCCCCTTTTTTGCAGCACACGTACGCTACCTCAGGTACAATGTCAAGGACCAGAGTGAGGTCTAAGAGGAGTACGCACTACGTGTACTCTGCTGGTACAGTTAATGCAGGAGATGACATGTTAACTGAAATCGAGGTACGCCTGGGAGGCAGTAAATGGATGAGTACTAAAGACACGTACTCAGTTTCTAAGTCATTTGTAGTATTGAGTTTATCAAAGCCACGACACCTCAATTTTGTTTCACCGAAATACTAGGTAGTAATAAAAAGTAATGGAACTGAATACTGATCGATAAACAGCTAATAGTGTGATTTGCATGATTGCGTGCGCGCGCTAGTTCCTATCGGAAAACTACCTTAGCTAGCACTGCGAGGTGCCAAGGTAGCCTTACTTTGGGACAGAATGGAACCGAGTATTTTCTCTCCATACCTGAAGAAATATCCCTCTAGTCCACATATCCATGGCATGACGTTGATTAATTAGCTTGATGAACCACTGATTGGACAATTTTCTGTGGTCAAAACTAAGCTAATTATTAGTAGGTGGAGATAGGCTAGTTTAGCTGCAAGGAATCTGTCAAGTCATCTAGTCTCTCTAATAACAATCTATCAATCGGATGATTACCTAGTAAACTATATATGTACTCTTAGACCGTACCGTCCAAGTGTCGCACGCTCCTGTTCTTCGCTCAAATTAAGGAACAATCAGGATGACTCGACTCGGCTTAATTTGCCAGCGCGATCGAGCGGTTTCATTGTATACGTACGTACGCACTGACTGTAGAGTTTTTTTTTTGGCAAAACACACTGATTGTTGAGTTGATCAACGCTGTCCTAATCAATCCGCGCCAAATTAACTAGGTTCAAGTTCTGTTTAGCATCCACCTACTGTTCAACAATTTT
Source organism: Avena sativa (assembly GCA_916181665.1). Classification (NCBI taxonomy): domain Eukaryota; kingdom Viridiplantae; phylum Streptophyta; class Magnoliopsida; order Poales; family Poaceae; genus Avena; species Avena sativa. The sequence goes on along the minus strand of OV702295.1, from coordinate 445,761,406 downwards.
TTTTAAAAAACACAGTACAAACGCAGACGCTCACAATGCATACATACACTCACTCCTATAAACACACGCACGCACACCCTACCCCTATGAGCACCTCCGAGAGACTGAGCCGGCGGGTCTTGAGATTGACGAAGTCACCGCAGGCGCCTCGCTATCGACGGGAACGTCGCCTCCCACTGAAAGGATATTTCGCCTTTATGAGACACCAAAGTCTCAAACTTGGGATTTAAACTCTGGTGGACTGGGATACCACTTCCCTCCTAACCATCCAACCAAGCATATGATATCCTCCTTTCCTCCTTGTTTGTTCGTGACAAAGAACATGCCGCCAAGTCAGAAAGACAATGGAGGCGGTAGCAGACTTCTCCTGTACATTTGTTCCTTTCCGTCTCATTCTTCCTAATTGACTGTTCATGGTGGGATTTAATTGCGGTAGAGCAAAGTACTTTCTCCGATCCAAATTAATATTCAAATATTTGTCTAGATTCGGATGTATCTAGCACTAAAACTTGACTAGATACATTCGAATCTAGATAAATGTGAGAATATTAATATGGATCAGAAGAAGTAGTAGCAATTGATTCGCAATTTTTTTTTTAAAATAATATAGCAAATGGAAATGGAACTAACGAGAAATGTAGGTTGAGGATGCGAGTGGTATTTTTAGGCCCAGACCTGCCCATTTCCTCGTACCGGGCTGTAGCACTTGCCGGCCCAACGTTGTACTCCCTCCGTCCCAAAAAAAAAAGTGACGTGAATTTATCTATATTCGCATTTATCTAGACATGTTTTAGTATATACTTCCTCCGTTTTAAAATATAAGATATTTTAGCTTTGTGAAAGGAGTGTATCTAGACCACTTTTAATATGTAGGTTCACTCCAAACCTAGATGAACCTACATACTAAAAGAGGTCTAGATACACTTCTTTCACAAAGCTAAAACATCTTATATTTTATACATACGAATCTAGACAAAACCAAGTCACTTATTTTGAGACGGAGGGAGTAATAAATTTTTGGACCTGTACGGATTTCTAGCGTTCTTGATACCTCCTTGGTACTGAATTCCTTTATGTAAACTCTATTTTTTTTATACAAAGGAATCTAGGATGCACATTATTAGAAAGAAAAAAATAACCACCCCCACACACACCCCCGAAACAGTCCTGCGTCCCGCTTCATAATAAAAGCAACATCCAGTTACAGCAAAGATCTAACACAATGATACATTACAAATGTATTTATAATTTTTGATGTTCCATGTTTGGTTTTATCTATTTTCTTGTGTTTCGTTCACACTTTGAAGTACTTTTCATATGATTTCTTGAACTAACCTATTAACAAGAGCCACAGTGCCAACTGCCTGTTTTCTGCTGTTTTTGGTTCTAGGAAAGTCAGAAAATGAATATTCTCGGAATTGGACGGGACAAAAGCCAAAGTCATTATTTTACCGAGGGACACCTGGAGCCAGAATACGAGACGGAGATGGGCTGGGGTCCGGCCACACCACCTGGCCGCGCGGCCAGGCCTGGCCCGCGCCAGGAGGTGGTCTGGCTGCCCCTGGCACCCCCTCGGCCTCTCCTTCCGCCTATATATTGCCTCTGATACGGAAACCCTAAGTACCCGATCAAAAATCCACGAAAGAGTCTGTAGCCGCCGTCATCTCCATCCCTAGATCGGGAGGGATCTAAAGCTCTTCCCGGCACCCTGCTGGAGAGGGGAATTCACCCTGGAGGCCTTCTTCATCATCATGCAAGCCTCCGGTGTGATGTGTGAGTAGTTCATCTCTGGACTACGAGTCCATGTAGTAGCTAGATGGCTGGTTCTCCTCCTTTGTGCTTTCATGTTTAGATATTGTGAGCTCCGTTCATAATCAAGATCATCTATTTGTAATTCTGCATGTTGTGTTTGCGGGGATCTGATGGATATTGATATGCTATTTCAGATTGATTATTAATTCTATCATGTCTTTGTTATTTGTGATCTTGCATGCTTTCCGTTGTTAGTAGCTATCTTGGCCAAGTAGATGCTAGCAACTCCAAGAGTTAGTATTTATGCTCGATAGTGGGTTCATGCCTTTGGTAATCTGGGGAAGTGACAGAAATCTCTAAGGTACTAGATGTGTTGTTGTTACTAGGAGAAAACAACAATCCTTTGTTCATAGAACAACCGTATTGTTTACTTTACACGCAATTCGTAATGCAATTATCCGTTGCTTGCAACTTAATACTGGAGGGGGTTCGGATGATAACCTGAAGGTGGATTAGTAGTCATAGATGTAGTTGGATTGCGGTCTATGTATAATGTTGTAATGCCCAATCGATCTCAAAGGAGTCAAGATGATTATGCTTGTATGCTTTCTCGATGTTTGTCAGTTGCCCAGCTGTAATTTGTTCATCTAGCATGCTATCTATCTGAAGGAGAGCCGCCTCTAGTGAGTTATGGACCCCGGTCCTTTCTTTTACTTTCAATTTACAAACTGTTTACTGCTTTGTGTTTACTTTCTGCAAAGTATTACTTTCTTCCACTCGATACGTTTAATCCTTTGTTTTTAGCAAAACCGGTGAGATTGACAACCTCATCGCAAGTTGGGGACAGAGTTCTGTGGTTGTGTTGTGCAGGTGTCCACGTTGCTACTAGCACCGGTAGTGCGCCCTGCCAAGGCTCAGCTAGCAACACCTTTGGGGTGTTTCCTTGCTCCTACTGGTTCGATTAAACCTTGGTTTCATAATGAGGGAAAACTTGCTGCTGTGCTCATCATACCTTCCTCTTGGGGTTCCCCAACGAGCTCGATATATTTTGGGCCATCAAGCTACTTTTCTGGCGCCGTTGTCGGGAGTCAAGGACATCTTCATAAGGGGAGTCCCTCATAACCAATCTCCTTACTTTGTTATTTTTTTTGCTTAGTTTCTTTTTTGCTTTGTTTGCTTGTTTCTTTATCAAAAACACAAAAAAAATAGTTTTACTAGTTTGCTTTCTTTATTGAAAACACAAGAAATTAGTTCCTATCTTAAGTTTCCATTATGTCTAGCATTGCTCCAATCACTATGTCACCTAAGGAAATGATTTTCACTTTTAAACAAGGAATTGAAGAGAGCTTCAAGGAAGCTTGGTCTAGAATCTCTGATCTACATGAAAAAACTGAGCCTAAAATGACTCAAAGCTTGTTCCTTAGCAGTTTTTACCTTGGAATTGCTCCTTGCTATAGATATGCTTTAGATGCTATTGTGGGAGGAGATTTCCTCTAATGCAATGGGGATGATGCTGTTAATGCCATAAAGAAGTTGGTCTTTACTTACAACTTGCCTAGCAAAACTGATTCTTCTTTCATAAACATATTTGGTAGATTGAATACTCTTGAGACCAACACTGCTAGTTTGAAAGATTGCTATAATACGCATAGGGAGCATCACAACTATGTTCCAATAAACTCTGAACCCTCCAAATGGCTTCCCACAGTAAAAATTGCTATAAACAATGAAACTTTTCATGCTCGATGTGATATCATGTCTGAATTTTGTCTTATGCCCAAAGATATTTATGAATCTTTGAATCTTTGGGGGCTTTCTGAAGGAGGAGAAGAAATTTTTCTTGCTAATAATGCCACAATATTACCCATTGGAATAGATGAAGGAGTGTTTACAAAGATCCTAGGGAAAATGGTTTCTACTGATTATCTTGTTATTGAATGTGTAGGAAAAGGACAAACCACACTTGGAAGATCCCTATTGAAACTCCTTGGAGCAATAATAGATGTGGAAAGGGGCACCATACGCTTTGTTTATCCACCAAGCATTCATAAGTTCCCCAAGGGTAAGAATAAAAGTAAGAGAGGTAAGGGCAAGAAATTTGGTTTTAATGCTTCTTCATTTGAGAACACTTGATCTTTTTTCTTGCTTCTTATGACTAACTTAAAGGCGTTAAAGAAAAGTACTTATTGGGAGATAACCCAAAAGTTTTAGATGAGTCTTGGAAGTTATTACTTCAGTAATAACCGCTCTTTATCCTTTTTTATTTGCTTTTTGTGCCAAGATTAACCTCTAATGAGAGAGAAGTAATGATTGAGAAATTTGCTGTCCCGAAACAGATTTCTGTGCTTCACCATAAAACTTCGTGTAAAAGATCTGTACGTCCTTTTGAGGCGTGCATTTTTGTGCTTCTGCCCCAGGTTGTTATCTAACTTTCGTTTGTTCAACACTTTTAGATTTGAGCAACAGAAGGTCTTCTAAAAAATTCGTCTTTACCTGCTGGTCTGTTGTGAAAGATTTCTGCCATTTTCTACATTTGCTTCTTGTTGGTTCCTTTTTGAGTTCTTTTGGGGAATTGAGCTTTTTGAGGGAAGTGCTACAATAGCTAGTGTTTTAATGGAAGTTTTATTGGTGTTAGAATTGAACCTAAAGACTTATTATCTTGAGTGCACTAATGTTGCTAATAAAGATTGTGTGAAGTTTTGTATGAAGGAAAAATTTCAGGTGTATGGAAGGAATGAGTAATAAGATGAAGGATGGACTAAAGCTCAAGCTTGGGGATGCCACGCTGTCACCCCAAGAAATATCCAAGAAGTACAAGCGTCAAAGCTTGGGTATGCCCAAGGCATCCCCTTCTTCATCAATAAAAATCCCAGGTTTCTTCCAAAGGCTTCATTTTTATTGTTTCATGCACAATTGTGTTGTTCTTGGAGCGTCTTTTTTTTTGTTTTCGTTTTGGTTTTTTGTTTGCTTGGTTTTCTTAGTTTGCTGAATAAATTGGTTGGACCCCCTCTTTCATACATTGGTTTTCAAATAGTTTGGTTTGGATTGGAAAAGAGTAGGAAAGTTCATGCTTAAGTGGTAAAGAGAGCTTGTTTTTGACTGTGGCCTATGCTTTGTCATGCCATGCTTGATATTTTTTTGGCTTTATGCTTAGTATTCTTTGATGTAGCATTACTTTTTATAAACAATTGCAATTGCTTAATGTGCCTTTGAAGAATCATGCGTTGTTTTAGCATATTAAAGCATAATATTGTGGTATTCTCCTTTATGCTTTATTTGGGTTGACTTGGCACATCTCACACCATGTTATGACTATCCAAAGTCACCATAGACTTTATGATCCTTTAGTTTTCAACTTGTAGTATCACTTTATGCTTTGATCAATGATGTTTTGTCGCTCTGCATGATTATGGCCATTATTGCTCTCTTAGTTTGTCGCTCCCAGTCTTTTGCTAGCCTCCATAACCAAGTATGAGTTCCACTAATGCATCCAACTCCCTAAACCAAGTTATTCCAAAGAGTCCACCATACCTACCTACTAGCATATGCTATTCCAAGTATATTCATGTTTTTTCTACCTTCCAAATTAAACTTGTGATGAGAAAACTAGTGATTAAAGCTCTCACGAACTTGATGGCACACTTTAATTTTTTGCATTTAATAAACCTGAACCATTGGGTCCTTCTTTGTTACGTATATGCTTGCGCTTTATAAGTTGAAATTAGCAGAACCATGTATCATGGGGAACGCTTTCAACATTGCACTTGTACTTTGTACCCCGTTGATATCATGTTCTTTTGCTTATGGATCCCGACGGTGTGAAATAAAAGTGGAACTTGTAAGATCATAGAGTTTGTATGTGTGTTAGAGAAACGCCTAGGCTGCTAGCCTAAGGCATGCCTAATCATGGTGGAAACTTGCAGCATCACCATAATGAGCATTCTATGAAGCATCCTCAATAAAAACCTGTCCAAATAGCAAATAAAAAGATTGGTGATATGCTCATTGTCTGCTTGCCTTGTCATTTTGATTATGGGATAACTCCTATATCATGTGCAAGGGGTACCCCATTGGCGAATCTTTATGATACATATGTACTTACAATGACAAGAGCTTACTCGTGACTAAAGTTGAGTAGCATGAGGTTTGGTCTTCGTAAGTAAGGGGCATGAGATTTCGGCTTATAACTTGTCAAGCATATCCTCTTAGTTGTGTCACTTTAACATTAATCACCTTCAAGATGCTTATGATAGGGGCAATGAGAGCTGAAAGCTATTAAGTACCATAATTTTTGGAAGCTTTTTATGAGACTTGAATCCCTACTTCCTTCTATGGAGGCCTTTCTTCCACTTATATATTGAGTCCCCACCTTCTATCTTTATGCACCTACTTTGAGAGCATAGTGGCCATTCTTAGTTCTATGTGCATTGTCCCAAGACTTGTTGATGGATGCATAGCTTTGATATTGCTTGTTTTAAACTATTTGTATCTAGTCACTCTTATGAACTTTGAAGGTGTCCTATGCATTTATGTTTGCTACTCTATGAGGGACAAGTTGAATGCCATTATGCTATGTTTTCTTTATGTGAAACAAACAAACGTCTTGCAAAGCATTGTTATTCATGAATCTTTTGTTTGTGCCTTTTTATGTTGCAACATAGTTTCTTTGTCTTATTGCTACAACTTTGTCTTTCATGTTATGATTGAAGTACTATGATCCCAGCTTTGAATGTTTTATAAATACTTTGATTAAGTTTATGATGGTGCATGTCACCTCAAAAATTATTCTTTCTTTTTATCACTTACCTCCTCGAGGACGAGCAGGAGTTAAGCTTGGGGATGTTGATACATTGCAAATGTATCTATAATTTTTGATGTTCCATGCTTGGTTTTCTCTACTTTCTTGTGTTTTGTCCACACTTTGGAGTACTTTTCATATGATTTCTTGGACTAACATATTAACAAGAGCCACAGTGTCAGCTGCTTGTTTTCTGCTGTTTTTGGTTCCAGGAAAGTCAGAAAATGAGTATATCATAATTGGACGGGACAAACGCCAAAGTCATTATTTTACCGAGGGTCACCTGGACCTAGAATACGAGACGGAGAGGGGCTGGGGCCCGACCACACCACCTGTCCACGCGGCCAGGCCTGGCCCTCGTCAGGGGGTGGTCTGGCCGTCCCAGGCACCCCCTCGGCCTCTCCTTCCACCTATATATTACCTCTGATACGAAAACCCTAAGTACCCGATCAAAAATCCACGAAAGAGTCTGTAGCCGCCGTCATCTCCATCCCTAGATCGGGAGGGATCTGAAGCTCTTCCCGACACCCTGCCGGAGAGGGGAATTCACCCTGGAGGCCTTCTTCATCATCATGCAAGCCTCCGATGTGATGTGTGAGTAGTTCATCTCTGGACTACGGGTCCATGTAGTAGCTAGATGGCTGGTTCTCCTCCTTTGTGCTTTCATGTTTAGATCTTGCGAGCACCGTTCATGATCAATATCATCTATTTGTAATTCTGCATGTTGTGTTTGCAGGGATCTGATGGATATTGAGGTGCTATTTCAGATTGATTATTGATTCTATCATATCTTTATTATTTGTGATCTTGCATGCTTTTCGTTGTTAGTAGCTATATTGGCCAAGTAGATGCTAGCAACTCCAAGAGTTAGTATTTATGCTTGATAGTGGGTTCATGCCTCTGGTAATCTGGGGAAGTGACAGAAATCTCTAAGGTACTAGATGTGTTGTTGCTACTAGGGCGAAAACAATAATCCTTTGTTCATAGAACAATCGTATTGTTTACTTTACACGCAATTCATAATGCAATTATCCGTTGCTTGCAACTTAATACTGGAGGGGGTTCGGATGATAACCTGAAGGTGGATTAGTAGTCATAGATGTAGTTGGATTGCGGTCTATGTATAATGTTGTAATGCCCAATCGAATCTCAAAGGAGTCAAGATGATTATGCTTGTATGCTTTCTCGATGTTTGTCAGTTGCCCCGCTGTAATTTGTTCACCCAGCATCTTATCTATCTTAAGGAGAGCCAGCTCTAGTGAACTATGGACCCCGGTCCTTTCTTTTACATTCAATCTACAAACTGTTTACTGCTTTGTGTTTACTTTCTGCAAACTATTACTTTCTTCCACTCAATACGTTTAATCCTTTGTTTTCAGCATAACCGGTGAGATTAACAACCTCATCGCAAGTTGGGGACAGCGTTCTGTGGTTGTGTTGTGCAGGTCTCCATGATGGGTTCGTAGCATGGAAAACAAAAAATTTCTACCGCAAGAACAAACAAAACCCAGATCTAATCTAGATAAAAGTCAAGATCTAATCTATTAGACATGTGCAACGAGATAGATCTGTACTAACCCTTGTAGACCCGAAAGCGTTACGAGATCGAATCTCGTGGTTGATATAGTCGATCACTTGCCGATCTCAAGATCGAGTAGACGATCCTTCCGGCACCGCGTTCCGGCAGCGCTTTCGCAGTCGGTCACACGTGCGGAGTCGAAGCAGACCTTCCTCTCCCCGTTCCAGTGAGCAACGGAGGTAGTAGATCTCTCCATGGAATCCCAGCAGCACGACGGCGTGGTGGTGGTGGTGGAGTAGAGAATTCTGCAGGGCTTCGCCTAAGCCAGAGTAGGGGGAAGGAGGAGGAGAGAGGCAACTTGAGATCTAGAGAATAGAAGGGGTCAGGGGGCTTGTGCCTCCACCCCTCTATTTAAAGGAGGGAGGCGCCATGGGGAGGTGGAGTCCTTGTAGGACTCCCCTCTCCCTTGGCCGGCGGATCAAGGAGGTGGGGGGAGAGTCCTACTCCCCCACGAATCCTTGTCTTACCCCACAAGGATTCCTCGATCCTTTCTTGGTTTTTAAGTAAACTCCAAGAAATCTTCTAGAACCTTCCGGAACATTCCGAAACCTTCTAGAATCCCCATACAAATACTCTGGAACATTTCCTAACTTAGAAAATGATCCCCAATATATGAATCTTATTCCCCGGACTATTCCGGATCTCCTCGTGATGTCCCGGATCCAATCCGAGACTCCGAACAACATTCGGTCTCCAACGCACATTCCATATCTACTTAAAACAACTTCGAACCTTAAGTGTGTCACCCTACGGTTCGTGAACATGTAGACATGATGGAGACACATCTCCGATCAATAACCATTAGCGGGATCTGGAGATCCATAACAGCTCCCACATACTCAATGATGACTTGTTGATCGATAGAACCATTTAACATACGAAACCAATTCCCTTTGTCACGCGATACTCTACTTATCCGGTGTTTGATCGTCCGTATCTCCATACCTAGTTCTACCTCGTTACTGATAAGTACTCTTTACTCGTTCCATGATATGTCATCCCTTGTGACCTAGTCACATGCTTGCAAGCTAACTAGATGACATTCCACCGAGAGGGCCCAGAGTATATCTATCCGTCATATGGATGGACAAATCCCAATCTTGGTCCATGCGCTTCAACACATACTTTCAGAATACCCAATGTCACCTTTATAACCACCCAGTTACGAAGCGGCGTTTGACGTCATCAAAGTACCTATCCGGTGATGGTGATTAACATAACCTCATGGTCGAAGGATTAGGTTACTATGCATTTGAAAGCTTGTAGCAAAACGAACTTAATGACTTGATCTTATACTATGCTTACTATGGGTGTGTGTCCATCACATCATTCTCCTAATGATATGATCTTGTTATTAACGCCATCCAATGTCCATGATCAGGAAACCATGATCATCCATTAATCAACAAGCTAGCTTAACAAGAGGCTTACTAGGGACTCTTTTATGTTTACAAAACACATAAGTATTAATGTTTCCGGTTAATACAATTATAGCATGGGATGTAAACATTTATCATAAACATAAAGATATAATAATAACTACTTTATTATTGCCTCTTGGGCATATCTCCAACAGTCTCCCACTTGCACTAGAGTCAATAATCTAGTTAAAAAATTTGTGCATTCAACACCTATGGCTTTCTGGTGTTGTATAGACACTATTGCTAGTGGTAAACATAATCTTCGGATCTGACACTTCCAGGTCCGTGTGTATTTGCATTTCCTTGCATCTCTATGCATTACTCATTCTCCAATGAGATGGCATTGTATAAATTTGGTCCTTTGGTGAGACCTTTAGTTCCTTGGGATTAAATCATGTTGATACAATTGTCATACAATGTATCTTCATAGTATTATCCCGCTATGAACGACACCTAGTTTGATAACAAACTACTTGACGCAAATGCTCTCATTTGCTGCTACAATAGCAGTCATATACTTAGCCTTTTGTTGTAGTATCTGTCACAATGTTTTAACTTTGGTACTCAACCAAATCCGTTATGGAACTTCCTTTCCATTACATTGTGCCACCCATAGTTTAAATTGAGATAAACTTAATTTGTGACAAAACTAGTATCAATGCAACAATTTACAATGAACTATTTGTCACCACTATATAAATAATATATTCTTAGTTCTTCCAAAGATCATAGGAATATCCCTACTATTGTCCAATGATCATCTTATGAGTCATTCTGGTATATGCTCATAACATTTAGAGCATAGGACATATCTGGATGTGTACATCTCAAAGAATGATTGATCAAAATATTCTTGTGATTTCACCAAGTGTTAAAACACTTGAATCTCGTGTCAACACACTTGAATCTTGATTCAGTCCTTTCCGTGCGTCAAGAACCTTTCTTGTTGTTTCCATATTGAACTCATTCAACATCTTATCTATGTACATTTGGCAAAACCATATTAGCGCCTCAATCTATCCATATAGACATTGATGCCTAATTCTTGGGTTATGCCTAAGTCTTTCATCAAAATGAAATTCTTTAACCTGTGTCAATAAAAGATACATCATTTCTAATCAACAATATGTCTTTCACATAATGTATTATAAATATGTCTTAGCGCTCCCAATTAATTTCTTGCAAAATGTAAACATCTTCATCGTCTCTGATGAAATTAAACCTTTTAATGGTTTCATCACGGTGAAGATTCCAACTCCGCGATGCTCACTTCAACCATTGAAGTTTTGCATACTCTTTTAGCATCTTTTGAATTAACAAAAAACCCTTTAAATCGTGTCATGTACACGTCCTAGGTAACCATTCTATTAGAAGAACTCGTTTTGTTTGTTCAACTACCATATACCAAAATATATGTAGTGGTTGCGACATTAATCCGTCCAGACTAAATATAGCTATGAAAGATCAAATCTTATCATAGTCAATTCCTTGAACATTGTCATAAACTCTTTCCGACATGTCGACTATTTCGTAGATGTGAAACATCCATGTCTATTTCTTTATAGATCCATATACGACTGTAAGGTCTTGCACCTTTCCAGAGGGTCTTTCAAATTCAAAGCTTGATTTCTCGTGTATGGAATTATCACGGATTTTATGGCTTCAAGCCACTTAACAAAGTCAGTCCCATCATTGATTATTTGCATGTAGTCGGTTCATCATTGTCAAACAACAATGATTTAACTCACAAATCTTGGCATTTGATTACTTACCCGACCTACTTGGTTCAATAGGAACTTAGATCTCCGTGACCACAACCTTTGAGGCACGTGAGCCATGAGCATTGTTGCTGCCTCCGGGACACTTTCCGACGCTGCGCAACTCAACACATATTAGCCAAGGTTCAACAACCTTGTCAAAGTTCTATTGTCCTCCCACTTAACTTTTCACCAAAAATTCCTTCTCAAGAAACTCGACATTCTAAGCGACAAATACTTTTGTCTTCGGTGTTATGGAGGAATACCCAATGGTTATTCGAAATAACCTACAAAGACATGCTCATCCGACTTTGGTTGTAAACACTTTACTTATGCCTAGCATACCAAAAATTTAAGAAACGACAACCTGGGTTTTATCCCAAACCATGACTTATATGGTGTCATTTCAACGGATCACGATGGAGCTATTTTTAGTGTAAAAGCGGTAGTCACTAAAGCTTTAATCTTTTAAAATATAATGGCAGTTTTTATAAATGACACCTTTGATCTTACCATGTCAAACAAGGTTTCATACATATCTCGAACACTCCATATTCCTATGGTGTTTTGGGAAATGCAAATCCATGGAACGATTCCTCAAATCTTAGGTGTTTTGCTAAACTTGTAACTCAAACATCTTTCTTTATGATCCAATCATAAACTTTTTATTTTCTTGTTACAATGATTTTCCACTTCATCTTGAAAGTCTTTGAACATTTTCAAATGTTTCATACTTCTTCCTTATTGAGTAAGTATATACATATACTCACTCAAATCTTCGGAGAAAGCATATGAAGTTGAAATCCATCGCCCACGACTACACATAATGGACTATATACATCAATATGTACAAATTCCAATCAGTTAGTCGCCCGTTCCTCTTTTGGCCTACTAACGGAGTTTTAATTATCTCTAGGAAAGTATCACAAGCGTCATTTGATCAAAATCAAAGACTCCAAAAATCCATCAACATGGAGTTTCTTCATGTATCCCTTTCAATATAATTTAAACGGCGATGTCACTTCGCAAGTGATCTTTCAATCATTTGTCTTGCGACATTTTAGCATTAGTTTTATGGTCGTTATTTCTCCAACCAGACTTGTATATCACCCATCTATTATGGAATGCGGTAATTATTTGAACAACCTTTTGTCATCATAATACCTGATCAAAATAACAATTATTGAAACATATCTTGAAGGCAAGCTTTGATGTTAACGAGCAACACAACAACCCTTTGTTTGTTTTCGATGAACATCATCACATATTCTCTTGATAGTTACTTAGGCCATTGTAGTTCATGAATTGTGTTGTCCTGTATGACACTTCATACCAACCAATTCGGTATCCAATACCGCAGAACTACATTGTTTAACAAGCAAGGAATACAGCCATAACATGTATCTTCTATATACCTAAGTTGGACATCTGCAATCTTTTCTTTTCTGCCAAATATTTTATAGATTCTCTTTCAACAATTCCTTTTCTTTTTTAAAAGAATCTATCAACATCAATAGTGGTGTCATTCACATGACACATAGTACAAAGTGTGTATAGTCAAATACTAATACCTTTGGACTTGCACTTTGAAGTGGATCTCCTTCATCAAATGTTTGGCATTCTTTCAAAATTCCATTCTTTAGTAATCTTTTAGTGTAGTAAAAATTTTACTTACATATTCTATTCATCCTTATCATGACAACTTTCATGATCAAGCTGCTATAGCTTATAAAGGTGAATTGCGAGTATAATGTTTCTTTTCCAAAACCTTTTGGAGGATTAGGATGACTAGCGTCTCCAACCTTCACAAATTCTCATCAAATATGAGGACATATACTCTATCATGTTGTAACCAACATATTGTTTTAGATATCAGAATACCTTTCACATATGATGGTTTCTAAAACATTGCTTTCAGCTCTTAGATAAAGTTGATATTAAAAACAATCTTTTGAGTATCAAGAATCATGGAGGCAAACATGATACATGAGATACTAACACTAGAATTGTTACTCTTGATTTAATACTGTTTATTAAACTTCACAGAGTAAACGGAGTTTGCTGAAAGTTTGCAATATGACTTTTAAACTTTAGATTGACACTCAAAACAATACGATACCAGTTCGTAAAGAAAATATCTAGAATTTCTATAGTTCCACTATCTCAACTATAACTAAGCGTAAGGTGGTGAACGGATGCCAATGACTACAACAAACTATGCAAATTCACTTTGATTGTGTTTATGATAAATTGAGTTCGACTAATCCAAAATACAAATGAACTCCCACTCAAAACAACATCCCTCGAGTTGTTTTAGTGATTACACGAACCAAATCCACTACACCAAGTCCGATCATCATGTGAGATGATGTAGCTTTCAAGGCGAACAATCAACATGTTCATCATATCATCCATATGACTCATGCTTTACCTTTCGGTATTCCGTGTTCCGAGACTATGTCTGTACATGCTAGGCTCGTCAAGGTTAACCTTAGTATCCGCATGTGCAAATCTGGCTTGCACCCATCGTATGCACACGTAGAATCTATCACACCCGATCATCACGAGATGCTTCGAAACGACGAGTCTTAGCAACGGTGCCTACTAAGGACAAACACTTTATTACTTGATATTTAGTGAGAGGGATCATATTATAATGCTACCGTCATGATCTAAGCAATACAATATGCATAAAGGATTAACATCACAGGCAATTCATAATTAGTGTGATATGATATGGCCCTTTCTTCTTATGCTTTTGATCTCCATCTCCAAAGCACGGACATGATCTCCATCATCACCAGCATTGCGTCAAGGTCAGTAGCGCCGCTTCATGGTTGTCCATCACCACTAGCAACTATTACAACTACTTGGAATAAAGCTATTACAAGATGAATAGACACGCAGGTCTTAACAGAATTAAAGACAACCATTAGGCTCCTGCCGGTTGCCATATTACAACAAGGATCATTGCATACATCAAATATAATCACAATCACATGATGACCATATCACATCACAAAACCCCTGCAAAAACAAGTTAGACACCTCTAATTTTCCTTGCATGTTTTACGTGGTTTGGGGCTTTCGAATAAGAACGGATCTTACCTACGAAACTGAAACCACAACGTTGATACAAGTGCTATCAAGTGCAAAGTGTAAATTGGATCTATACGATGGTGGGAGAGACAGACACCCGCAAAGCCACTTGTGCAAAGCAAGTTACACGTCAAGTGTGGAGCAAGTCTCATGTGCGATGACATGTAAGGTTAGCCCGAGCCGCTTCATCCCACCATACCGCAAGATGCAAAGTACACAAAGCAAAAAGACGGCACGAGCACCAACGCCCACAAAACCATTGTGTTCTACTCGTGCAACAGATCTACGCATAGACACGGCTCTGATACCACTGATGTGTTCGTAGCATGGAAAACAAAAAATTTCTACCACAAGAACAAACAAAACCCAGATCTAATCTAGATAAAAGTCAAGATCTAATCTATTAGACATGTGCAACGAGTTAGATCTGTACTAACCCTTGTATACCCAAAAGCGTTATGAGATCGGATCTCGTGGTTGATGTAGTCGATCACTTGCCGATCTCAAGATCGAGTAGACGATCCTTCCGGCGCCGCGTTCCGGCAGCGCTTCCGCAGTCGGTCACATGTGCGGAGTCGAAGCAGACCTTCCTCTCCCCGTTCCAGCAAGGAGCGGAGGTAGTAGATCTCTCCACGGAATCCCAGCAGCACGACGACATGGTGGTGGTGGTGGAGTAGAGAATTCTGCAGGGCTTCGCCTAAGCCAGAGTAGAGGGAAGGAGGAGGAGAGAGGCAACTTGAGATCTAGAGAATAGAAGGGGTCAGGGGGCTTGTGCCTCCACCCCTCTATTTAAAGGAGGGAGGCGCCATGGGGAGGTGGAGTCCTTGTAGGACTCCCCTCTCCCTTGGCCGGCGGATCAAGGAGGTGGGGGGAGAGTCCTACTCCCCCACGAATCCTTGTCTTACCCCACAAGGATTCCTCGATCCTTTCTTGGTTTTTAAGTAAACTCCAAGAAATCTTCTAGAACCTTCCGGAACATTCCGAAACCTTCTAGAATCCCCATACAAATACTCTGGAACATTTCCTAACTTAGAAAATGATCCCCAATATATGAATCTTATTCCCCGGACAATTTCGGATCTCCTCGTGATGTCCCGGATCCAATCCGAGACTCCGAACAACATTCGGTCACCAACGCACATTCCATATCTACTTAAAAAAACTTCGAACCTTAAGTGTGTCACCCTACGGTTCGTGAACATGTAGACATGATGGATACACATCTCCAATCAATAACCATTAGCGGGATCTGGAGATCCATAACAGCTCCCACATACTCAACGATGACTTGTTGATCGATAGAACCATTTAACATACGAAACCAATTCCCTTTGTCACGCGATACTCTACTTATCTGATGTTTGATCATCGGTATCTCCATACCTAGTTCTACCTCGTTACTAATAAGTACTCTTTACTCGTTCCATGATATGTCATCCCTTGTGACCTAGTCACATGCTTGCAAGCTAACTAGATGACATTCCACCGAGAGGGCCCAGAGTATATCTATCCGTCATATGGATGGACAAATCCCAATCTTGGTCCATGCGCTTCAACACATACTTTCAGAATACCCAATGTCACCTTTATAACCACCCAGTTACGAAGCGGCGTTTGACGTCATCAAATTACCCATCCGGTGATGGTGATTAACATAACCTCATGGTCGAAGGATTAGGTTACTATGCATTTGAAAGCTTGTAGCAAAACGAACTTAATGACTTGATCTTATGCTATGCTTACTATGGGTGTGTGTCCATCACATCATTCTCCTAATGATATGATCTTATTATTAACGACATCCAATGTCCATGATCAGGAAACCATGATCATCCATTAATCAACAAGCTAGCTTAACAAGAGGCTTACTAGGGACTCTTTTATGTTTACAAAACACACAAGTATTAATGTTTCCGGTTAATACAATTATAGCATGGGATGTAAACATTTATCATAACATAAAGATATAATAATAACTACTTTATTATTGCCTCTTGGGCATATCTCCAACACTCCACATTGCTACTAGCACCGGTAGTGCGCCCTACCAAGGCTCAGCTAGCAACACCTTTGGGGTGTTTCCTTACTCTACTGGTTCGATTAAACCTTGGTTTCATACTGAGGGAAAACTTGCTGCTGTGCTCATCATACCTTCCTCTTGGGGTTTCCCAAGGAGCTCGATATATTTTGGGCCATCACACAACACACACCTGACCGAAGCAAACTAAAAATAAAGAGAACGGTACAGTCCGCTGGGGCCACAAAAACAAGAGAGCCCAAAGAGGTAAATAAAAAAGGACCAAGACCCGCCCGGAGGCCTCGGAGACGCCTGAGTCAGGTAGAGACAGGTGCTGAGAAGGGGCGCGCCGCCTCTCGTAGGGCCCGAGAGTACCGAGTTGATGTAATATACTTGTTTCTGTGATTACGTTTGTTGAGAGATTGTAATGTGATGTTTGTGAAACCATGTTGTGGTTATGTTTGTTGGGAGATTACAATGTAATGTTTTGTGAAACCATGACTGAAGAGGTGATGCATAAGTACCTTGTAGTTTGACATGATTTTGTTTTCTTTGGATGATGTAATATACTGGTATGTTTTCGTTAGGCAATGAAATTGGGATGGAGGGAGTGCAGGTTTAATATTTGAAATGAGAATGTGTGAAGAAAATCCATATCAGGCAGGAGACAGTAATCCAGGGAAAGGGCATGGTATCTATTAAACTATTGTAACATGCAATTTAGTCATCATTGCAGCGGTAGAAGGGCTGCTCTCTCTCTCCCTCCCTCCCTCTCTCTCTCCTCTCTCTCTCTCTCTCTCATCTCTCTCTCTCTCCTCATCTCTCTCTCTCTCTCTCTCATCTCTCTCTTCTACTCTCTCTCATCTCTCTCTCCTCTCTCTCTCTTCTCTCTCATCCTCTTCTCTCTCTCCATCTCTCTCTCTCTCTCTCTCTCTCCTCTCTCTCTCTCTCTCCTCTCTCTCTCCTCTCTCTCTCATCCTCTCTCTCTCTCTCTCCTCTCTCTCTAACGCCCGTCGCCGTCACCGTCGCCGTCGCATTCGCCATGCTGTCCTTGAACGGCGAGGACGACCAGTCGAGCAGCGACAACCTTCTCTTCGACATCGAGTATTCCTTCCATGATGTGAGTTCCTCTGTTTTCTTGGGCTAAAACTGAGGAGACATGTTGCATTCGAAGGCAGTAACACTGGGAGAAGGTTTTTGGGCTGTACAAATCAGGTTTGTTTTACATTATGTGCAACTGTGACATGAAGTAAAATGTATCGTGCATGTTCATAACACTATAGTGTGTGTGTTTTTAGGTTGGCCCGGTGTGTAAAGCATAGAGTGGGTGGATCTTGAGTGGCCAGATGCACATAAGAAATGTTTGGCACAGTTATGGGAGATGTATGAGTTGAAAGGTCGGGGGAGATTTACTGATGTAAAGTGATGCAGCAGAAAAAATTTATAAGCTGTCGGTACAAAACAAGGAGATGGAACAAGAAATCGAGAATTTGCAGTCAAAGCTAACTGACAAAATCGATGGAGCTTGGTTGTTGGAACTGCAAAGACGCTTCAGGATAGTCACAAGGTTGCTGATTCATAATGCAGAAAAGGAGAGGGATCAGCTCAGGGAAGACAAGAAGAAGCTAGTAGTGCTGCATTGCGGATCTGTTGAAGGAACTGAAGAAGGCGCGCGAGGGTGAACAAGGACAGACTATAGAGGATAAAGGAAATTTGAGATGAATAATTTATGTTGTACCAATGCCTGAAACTAGTTAATTGTAAGACTTGCAGTTGCGCTTTCCGAACTAAGCCAAACTCAATCCTCGAGCAAACTAATTTTAGACGAACACACATATCGTGCATAGAGTTAAGTTCACGCTTACAAAATCACCACTGTAGAGATAAACCAGCAGTTCAGTACTAAATAGACATATGTTGTGTTCAAGCGAGCCTGGCCCGGAGCTGCCTGTTTTCCTCCCTAAGATTGGCCAGCTCCTTCAGTACTATGTCGTGCTTCAGCTGTAGGTTCCAGCGCTCTGTCACAGATTGGAGAATTTTGTCCGTAGCCATACGATTTTCCTTCAAGATCCCTTTCATGATCTCCGTCTGCTTCCTAGCCGAGGCGCAACCTTCACTGTGTAGCTTCGCCCAGTCGGCGTTTAACTCCTTCAGTTTCTGGCACTTGTCAAAAAGGACCGCGAATTCAGCGCGTAGTTAGTCAAAGGCCAGTTTCTGGGAATTCCGCTTTTCCCTTTGGATTGCTATCTTGTCATTTAGCCAGGTCGCCATGTCCTGGTCGATCTTTCGCCTCTTTCCCTACAAAAAAAATACATAGTATGTGTGAGGACCGGAACTTAACTTCCAGACTCCCCTGTGTTTATTCGTCAATCCCAACATCAATGTTGACGACACAGCGAAATGTATATCATTGCAGACGTACAAAAGTAATTTATTACAAAGTCTGGATAACAACATAGTAAAATGTCTACTGACATTTATTACATCCAGAAAGCACAACGAAAATATAAAACGCGTAGTGACTCCATCTCAGCCACAGGCAGTCGATTTAGTCCACGCGGCCTCACTCATCGGCATCATCATAGTCCTTCCCTTCATAGTATTCTGAATTCAACAAAAATATTGCCATGAGTACATGACGTACTCAACATACCCCTTATGCAAAACCTGATACATCTACATGTGACTTTATGTGGAGGTCATATGGTTCTTTTGCATAAAAGCCATTTTTATTTGCAACATGGTAATAGTTTTGATACAGACGGTTTTAGACGAAAATATGTTTATCATCAATGTGGTATTTCTCAATAGTATGATTGTCCACGACAACTCACATAGTTCATAGATTCCAGGATAAGGATAGGGGCAAAGAGGGAAGTAGCAAGACATGTTCCCGTATGTCAAGAAAGATTCATGTGTCGTCCATGACCGTGGACGCGGCTATTCGAATAGTTTAAACTCTGCAGAGGTTGTACACTTTTCCCACACGACACAATCCTGTTCTGATGCCCACCAGCCGTCGCTGGTTTAATACACACCAATTGGTGTACCGGCAGAGGGATTGTGACAAGGTCTTTTAGCTAGATCCCCCAAAGATGTGACATGCCCACCGGGTATGGCGCACAGAACTGAGAGTACGTCCTCAAACCGGTCCCCCCATCTATGCCGAAGGCTCCCCCGTAGACAGACACCTCATCAGCGATACGGCGACATCGACACCCAAGGCTGACTAACCTACTTGACCAAGCCAGTGCCCATTATAGCATGTGGTTGTACGGTGGTCACAATCTTCAAATCCAAGACTTATTAGGCCCTTATGCGGCACGGACGATGGATTGCCCCTTCATCTAGTGAAGGGCAGCCAATCGCTCCTTCCTTTGATCCAGCTGTCGCCCGCGCCAGTGTTTAGATGGTAAGTTTCACCCAGAGTAGAATAGAGTAGAGGAAGCAACAACGGCTAGCTCAGCGAGCTCATCCAGTTTCAAAAGGGTATATCTAACCCAAGGATCATCCAATTCCTCCGAAGAGGAGAGATCAAGTACCCTAAATTTTATATAGCATGGCTAAGCAATTCTACTCTACAGGATTAATATATAATCTCTACTCAGGGTTGTGTATGGCGACATGTGTATCAAGGTATGTGGGTAACCAAAATAGCAGTAATATTTGTAAAACAATAATAACATGCACTTGTAAAACATAGGTTAATTATGAAAGGGGCATGCCTTCGTTGTCGTGAAAGTGTTCTTCCTCGTAATTTTGATTCTGCTCGAACCCGTCACTCCCTACTCGTCATAACGATGAAGGTTAATAGTCTGCTGCCCAGGGGGATAGCTGCCCCCCGATAGATGTCGTTCACCATGCGTCTTCGGGATATGTGCTAAACTAGCTTAAGAGGAATAGTTTATTAACCCATATATAATAAAGCTAATAGAGAACATCAGTCAGATCGTAATGAGTATCGAAACAAGAGCATAGACAAGTCTTCCCTGCAAACACATAGTTTTCTCAATATACGTGTACTGGTAATAGTGCAAGCAAGTGGACTATACGAGCCAATCAATGCACTACTTTGCCACCGGAAAAATCAACCCGTGACTGACTTCCATGCTGACATATACTGTACAAGCATTGATTTGCATCACCAAAAAACAAAACCATGGCAGACTTTTGCCATTACATAGCGATGTCAAGCAATGATAGAAAAAGTCAGGTAATATCAGACAATGATAAATCAAAGTATCGCTCTAATTTCTAATTAGTATACAAGTATTTGTTTTGGTGTAACAATGATAATCAGTATGAGAGCATCTCGTAGTGTAATAAGCGCCAAGCTTCATTTGTCGCGATACGACACTCTTTTTTGGACAAAGGAAGTAGATATTATGATAAAGTATTTTAGTCTATCAAAACATATTCTTATATTTAGAAGAAACGGGTGTAATACTAGCTAAACACGGCCACTATATTCAGAATAGAAGGTACTAAATAGTGCCAAGTGTTAGCTATATGTACGTATGTACTAGCTAAACACAGCTACTACATACGGTCCAATGCATTTCACTACACGCCAATGTGATTGGTCAAATCATGCATAGATAATAGAGAACACTATGCACTTTTACTTACATTACTCTTTCTCCGAAAACTACACGACAAGTAGACACTGTGACACACCTCAACAATGTTAGACCAAAGACACATCTAAATGTCGATTAACATAATTATAATTTTATTCCAGCTAACCGCGGTCAGGTCTATACACACATCTCTATGTACATCATACGGTTGGCAAGAGGGGGGCAGCTCTCCCCGTGGTAGCAAATCCACACTCTAACGATGAAATACACATAAATACATATTTTGAATAACCACAAATAAGATCCAATATAAAGATCCAAATAAAAAGAATCAAATAGACTGACAATGTTCGGACGGTTCGATATACGATCGGTCTACGTTTTTAACTTAATAAAATAGATTAGGAAAAATAATATATACATACTACGATCACTATAGGTGACATGGTTTTTAATATACGATGCACTGAAATAGCAACCGCATGGTTTTTAACTATATGCGAGGCAAAATACTTAAGCATACATGACTAAGAAATGAGAACATGCACAAAGCTAGAAATCTGCACACATAAAATAATCAACCGCATGCAGCAAGCTACTGTACCCTACACATGCATGCATGCAAAAATGAAGATGAACACACTACACATACACATGCATGCATGCGGAATCTAAGACAGGCGCGCATGCGATGATGAGGAACATATATTAATCCATGGTCATGCAATTATCAAGTACTAGTATTCACAGTAGCATGCCATTTAAATACAACAATAACAGTGCTACAGTGCATACTACCATATCATCGAGATATAAGAAAACAAGATAATCTTCTAAGCAATAAATCAATAGCTAGTAATAATATAATCTTATTCTCGTAACAACAAATCTAATCGCTACATGGACAATTAAAACTGATTAGAAAGTCTACAGAAAATACCAAACTGTACTAAGATTATAATCAACTACTTAAATTAAAATCCTATCATTCAATTAATTCCAAAATATCTATAAGGAGGATATATAACCATATGCGTCTAGTCTAGTACAGATGCTGTGAAAAAAAAAGAAATCTAACTTGTAGACTACTGTAAGTACATCGTACAGTGAATACTAGACAAAATATGCATGCAGGTATGATTTCAAAATTCTACCCAAAGATTAAGAAAACTAGGACACGTAAGGTTTCTAAGATCATTAGGTAACTTTTTGGTGTTGGGATCAAGCTGGAACAGGGGTACGTATTAGTCTAACATATCGATGCCATGGACGGCATTCAGTTCACGGCAGTGCGACAAAATACAAAGTTACTTCCAGGGATCTTGTCTAGTAGGTAGGCATCTGTGCAACTAAAGTGTGGATATAAGGATTTCTCACAAAGCTCACCGAGTACGACGGAATCGTCCGACGAAGATGATGAACCGAACTGAAGGAGTGGTGTGGTACGTTTGTGGACGATCAGCAACTCGAGTGCCTGCTTCCGGGGATCAGCCCTTCTCCTCCTTGTTCTGGTGGCATGGTCGTTGGATCCCTCGTGGCCGGAACTGCCGGAAAGACGAGTGGCGCCTTGGCGCAGCTCTCGCGAAATTGGATTGAAGTCAGGCTCGTATGGCTGTGTGCAAGTTGGAAAAGCAGACGCAGGGTGTCCATACGGGATTATATAGGAGGTGAAATGGTGCGTTCCAATAGATGTGATCAAAGTGGAGATTTAGTGCAAGGTAACGGTGGGGCAGTTGCTAGTGTGAGCTGTGGCGTTTTTAGCTGCCTGTTGAACTGCTGTATACGCGTGCAGGGAGACGAACAGTGCTGACATGCTTTGGTGAGGCTGTGACTCGTGCGAGGTCGAACCATGCGCTCTGGCCACTAGCTAGGCTAGGTCGTCGCCTGGCAAAAAAAAGATATACGTATATGGTGTACTAACTAGGGTCTGACATGCTTGGCTTGTATATATATACACTTGGGTCTAGAGAGAGATTAGAGAGATAAAGGCATATATATGTATATGCTACAGTAGTGAGTCTACATGCATGCCCAATAAAGAAAGAGAGAGAAAAAGATGGGTTGCTAACCTAAACGTATATATACAATAATTGGACATGCAATTGCATGCATGTGCTTAGGCTAAAAGGGTTTGTTTGAAAAGAATCAAATAAGAAGCAAATTGGCAATTTTAAAAGTACATCCAATTAACAGTACTAAAAAAAATTCTTTTCTCCCTTCAAACATCAAATTAGTTCTAACAAGTTATATTTATAAACTCCTAATAAAATATTTTTATTTAATTGCATTGCAGCATCTCTTGCTTAAAAAAAAGATTAACCCATAAAAAACAGGATGCTACAATTCTACCCACCTTATAAGGAATCTCGACCCCGAGATTTGGCCTAAGAGAAAAGATTTGGAAATTCAGCGCGAAGGGCATCCTCTCGTTCCCAAGTCGCTTCCTCCTCGCTATGGTTACTCCATTGAACTTTGCAGAACTTGATCACATTTCTTCTAGTGGTTCTTAACTGCTCATCGAGAATTTTAACTGGATATTCCTCATAAGTCAAATCATCCTGAACTTCTATGGCATCCAAAGAAGTTTTCCGAGCCTCTTCCTTTGGCTTATCAAAACATTTCTTCAGTTGAGACACGTGGAATACGTTATGAACCTTGGATAATTTCTCAGGTAATGCTAACTCATAAGCAACCTCTCCACGCCTAGCGGTGATTGTAAAGGGTCCAATATATCGAGGTGCAAACTTTCCTTTTAGCCCGAAACGGCGCATCCCGCGAAGTGGGGATACCTTCAGGTACACATCATCCCCCTTCTTGAATGCTAAATCATGACGACGTCTATCGGCATAGACTTTCTGCCTAGATTGGGCAGCCCACAATCTTTCCTGAATCATCTTTACTTGCTTATCTGCCTCCTCAAGAGTGTCGGGTCCAAAAACTTGATTTTCTCCCACTTCATGCCAATTTAGTGGTGTGCGGCACTTTCTTCCATACAAGAATTCAAATGGAGACATTTGTAAGCTTGCCTGAAAGCTATTGTTGTAAGAGAATTCAGCATATGGCAGACTCTTTTCCCAAGTGCGCTTGCAAGTTAAAGCACATGCTCGAAGCATGTCTTCCAATATTTTGTTCACTCGCTCAGTCGGTCCATCAGTCTGCGGATGGTAAGATGTACTAAAATTCAACTGTGTGCCTAAGACTTCATGTATCTTCTTCCAGAACCTTGACGTGAATTGAGTACCTCTATCAGACACAATCTTCTTTGGAACTCCATGTAGGCAAACAATTCCAGCCATATATAACTCAGCCAATTTCTCCCCATTATAAGAAGTCTTCACTGGAATAAAGTGAGCTGACTTGGTTAATCGATCTACGATAACCCAAATAGAGTCATATCCTGATGACGTCCTCGGAAGTCCTGTGATAAAATCCATCCCGATTTCTTCCCATTTCCACTCAGGAACTTTAAGTGGTTGAAGTAGTCCTGCAGGCTTCTGATGCTCGGCCTTGACTCTTCGACATACATCACGACGAGATACATACTCCGTAATTTCACGTTTCATGCTAGACCACTAGAAACTATCTCGGAGATCATGGTACATCTTCGTACTTCCCGGGTGTATAGAGTATGATGACTCATGTGCCTCTTTCATGATTGATTCCTTAAGTTCTTTTTGGTCTGGCAACAATAAACGTTTCCGAAACCAAATATTTCCTTTTTCATCCTCCTTGTAGTCAGGTGCTTCTCCTAACTTGATCTTTGATCGAATCTCTTTGATTCCCTTGTCGTTCTTCTGACCTTCTCTTACTTGATCCTCTAGAGTGAACTTGACTTCTAACACATCCTCCTTCTCAGCGACACTCACATTCAGGTTTAACTTCCTGAATTCCTCATGCAGTTTTGGTTGAGCCTCCTGAATCATAATATTATTGCAATAAACCTTTCTGCTCAACGCATCAGCTACGACATTGGCTTTACTAGGGTGATAATTTACACCAACGTTGTAGTCCTTAATTAGTTCCAGCCATCTCCTCTGTCTAAGATTCAAATCTGGTTGAGTGAAAATATACTTCAGGCTCTTATGATCTGTATATATCTCACATCGGTTACCAATAAGGTAGTGTCTCCAGATCTTCAAAGAATGTACTATGGCAGCTAATTCCAAATCATGTGTGGGATAGTTCACTTCATGTGGACGTAGTTGTCTTGTTGCATACGCTACGACCTTGCCTTGCTGCATGAGAACACAACCCAAACCCTGTTTGGAAGCATCACAATAAACTTCAAAATCCTTCCGAATATCTGGTAAAATTAGCACTAGAGCGGAAGTCAGTCTCCTCTTGAGTTCTTGAAAACTGGTCTCACATGCTGGTGTCCACTCAAATTTGTTCTCCTTCTTTATCAACTGTGTCATCGGTCTCGCGATTCTTGAGAAATCTTCTATGAAGCGGCAGTAATATCCCGCCAGTCCGAGGAAGCTGCGTATCTCTGACACATTCTTCGGTTGCTTCCAGCTAAGTATTGCTTCTACTTTAGCTGGATCCACTGCTACTCCTTCGGCTGAAATGACATGACCAAGAAAATCTACTTGTTTCAACCAAAACTCACACTTGCTAAATTTTGCATAAAGTTGATGTTCTCTAAGCCTTTCTAGAACAATCCGTAGGTGTTTCTCGTGCTCTTCTTCATTACGAGAGTAGATCAGTACATCATCAATGAACACAACAACAAATTTATCCAAGCAATCCATGAACACTTTATTCATTAGATTCATGAAGTAAGCTGGTGCATTGGTGAGTCCAAATGACATCACTAGAAACTCATACAGGCCATAACGAGTAACAAAAGCAGTTTTCGGTATATCTTCTGGTCGAATCTTTAACTGATGGTATCCTGACCTGAGATCTATCTTTGAGAAAATAGAAGCTCTTTTCAACTGATCAAACAAATCATCGATCCTCGGCAAAGGGTATTTATTTTTTATGGTTACTTCATTCAGAGCACGGTAGTCCACACACATGCGCATGGAACCATCCTTCTTCTTTACAAATAACACCGGTGCTCCCCAAGGCGATGTGCTCGGTCTACTGTATCCCTTCTCTATAAGTTCCTGGATTTGCTTCTTCATCTCAGCTAGCTCATTTGCTGGCATTCTATATGGTCTTTTTGCAATAGGGGCAGTACCTGGCACTAACTCAATTGCAAACTCTATCTCACGATCTGGTGGAAGACCTGGTAACTCCTCTGGGAAAACATCTGGGTATTCCTTAACCACCCTAACATCTGACACAACCATCTCCTTCAAGCTGTTCAACAAACTTTCTACTACGGTTTCTGATGCTAACTCAGGCTTGTAATTCACCACAATTCCTTCAGTGCTGGTTAAGGATACGGCTCTAAGGCCACAATCTATCATAGCTTTGTGTTTCCCTAACCAGTTCATGCCTAGAATGACATCTAACCCTTTAGAGTCTAACACTATGAGGTTTGCTAGAAACTCTACTCCCTCGATCGTTATGATCAGTTTAGGGCATTTTAAACCTGACATAAGAATTCCCCCAGGTGATTGTACTGCCATTGACTAAATCATACCCTCAGTTTTCAAATGGTGTTTTTCAGCAAATTGCTTGGAAACAAACGAATGAGACGCTCCAGAATCAAAAAGTACTGAACCGTAACATGAGTTGATTGAGAACATACCAAGAACAACATCTGAGGCTTCATTAGCTTGTTCGGCCGTGACATGGTTGACTTGGCCACGACCTGTCTGTCCAGAAGCATGAGGTGCGCCTCCTGGTGTAGGCAGTATGCCTCGCCCATGTCCTGCTGTTGGTGTCTTGGCAGCAGACCCCAAATTGAACTTCACTGGTGTCAGCCCCGTGTTCCTCTTGTTCAGGCATGCAGCAGAAAAGTGTCCCTCTACGCCACAATTGTAGCATGCCTTTCCAGCAGTGTTGGCATGGTTTCCTCCAACTTCAGCTCTTGGTGTACGATAAGGATTATGCTGGAAGTTGTGACTAGGCTTTGCTGACTTGGCAGTTACTCCACGATAACCCAGGTGGTTATTGTTCTTTTGGCACGAGCTTCCTGCTCCATGATGACCCTGTGGTGCCTCGCGCTTACGGTGTTCTTCTAGCTCTCTCTTTGAGTTCTCTTGCAGAATAGCCTTGTTTACCAAACTCTGGAAATTTGGAAAGTCATGGGATACCAACCTATCCTTTAGACCTGGGTTCAAACCCCTCAGGAACCTAGCAGTCTTGTCGGCCTCAGTGGGAATATCTGCTTTCCTATAGCGTGACAACTGAGTGAAACGATCCCAATATTCCAATACTGACATCTTTCCTTGGACTAGAGCTCAAAATTCATCCCTCTTCAGCTCCATGACACCAGCTGGAATGTGTGTAGTACGAAAAGCTTCAGAAAACTCATTCCAGGTGATTGCATCAGCAACATCATGTGCATCATAAAAGCTCTCCCACCAATTTGCAGCTACACCCTGAAGTTGGTGAGCCGCAAACTTCACACGGTCTTGTGCATCAACATTGACCAAATTGAGCTTCTTACGGATGTCCTTCAGCCAATCATCAACTTCAATAGGGTCTAGTGACCCTGCGAAAGTAGGTGGCTTTGTCCTCATGAACTCTGCTAGCTTGGACTGTGGTGGAGGATGATGACCTTGATTCGGATTCAGGTTTTGGTTTTGGTTCTGATTCGCCATGTTGGCTACCATCTGCTGCAGCAACTGTGTTTGCATAAACATTAATTGCGCCATGTTAGGTGGCGGCGGCGGCGGTGGATGTTGTCCCTCATCTTCAGTATCGGTATCAGTGTCATGTACTTCACCCTCAGCGAAGTTCTCCTCGAATGCTGGTCCACGACCGCGTCCACGTCCGCGTCCACCGCGACCACGACCCCGGTTGGCGTTCATCCTGTTGTCGCTCAAGGTTAGAATAGAAGAGAGGGAAATAAACTACCCCAAAACCAAACTTGTATGGATAAACAATTGAACATCAAATTGTAACATCAAAGAAATCCAAACAAGAACCAAATTCATCTTAAAATCTCACACACAAAAGGTTCAAGGTAGAGTAGTAGCTATACCACATATAGATCGGTATAGTCTACTCACACACATGCAATTATTTAAAATAGCTAACGTCTCACATATTATTAAATAAAGGCTCTCTCATGGTTTGTTGCAGTCTACTCGTCCTGGTACCCATGCGATCCTGCATTCGGCTGATCAGGTTCGAAGCTAGACTCCGCTTCGTCCGAGCTTGCTAGAATCCTTTCTTCATGCTCTGTTTCTTCTCCCTAGGAATGATCAGCAGGCTCCTGCTGTACTGATGGTGGCGCAGGAAGTGCGAGCATCGGTGCAATGGCCTGGAGAGAAAGACGACGCCTCGCTGCACGTTGACACTTCTTCTTCCTTGTGACCCGCACACGCACATGGTACCGGGTGTCGCTCGCATTGTCGTAAAATGTCCTGCGACGCTGTGCATCAGGTGCAGGTTGCGGTAGTTCCAGTCCCTGTCCTTGACCGCCGTCATTGACTGCCAGCGCGGTCTCCGTAGCGGACTTGGTCACATGCACCACAGCGATGGCATCCTCAGTAGTAGCTTCAGCAGCTTCACGTGCAGCATTGACGGCAGCTAAAGTTGTATTAGCTTCCACCAATCTCTCCTCCAAGGTCTGAGCTCGGTCCTGATAGTGATGGATAAGATGACGTGCATCCTCTAGCATACCGGTGACTGCGACCAAGTGACTATCTAGTCCGAAGTTGAGTGATGCCATGCGAGTGAGTGTGGGATCATCCTCATTCTGGTACCTCATGTTCTGACGGAGCGCACCTCCCTCATCTCGGTAGGCAAAGTACCGAAACTGTGTGTTGCGCAACTCATCTTGGTAGATGCCAGCCATCCTCTGCATCTCCTGGTGAATGGTATGGATGGTGGCATCCACAAAGTCCTCACCATCAGCAGTGAATTGGTGTTCTCTTACTCCTGTACGTCTTCCACGAAGTGATAGGTTCGGAAACACCACCAAGGTAACTCTCATAGTCTCCTCATCCCAGACATTCCGAAAGGTGTATCCAGTTGCTTCAGGGTCACGGTCGTAACCCAACCTCGTTAGCATGTCACGAAACTCCCGACCAAGGTTCCCAAACTCCTCAATCTGGCGTGTCGCAGGTACGGCCATCTACGCACATTTGAATAAGAGAAGAATATCAGTAACAAAATTTTGTAAAATCTAAATGAATAGACGAGCAACAATAAGGAATCCTATTTTTGTAACATATGCTTTTAGTAATATACGCGTACTAAAGGCTTTCCATTCTATCTAAGGCCACGTGACTAGGTCGACGTCGGCTCTGATACCACTTCTGTGAGGACCGGAACTTAACTTTCAGACCCCCCTGTGTTTATTCATCAATCCCAAGATCAATGTTGACGACAGAGCGAAATGTATATCATTGCAGACGTACAAAAGTAATTTATTACAAAGTCTGGATAACAACATAGTAAAATGTCTACTGACATTTATTACATCCAGAAAGCACAGCGGAAATATAAAACGCGTGGACTTTTTTCACAGGCAGTCGATGTAGTCCACACATTTTATATTTCCGCTGTGCTTTCTGGATGTAATAAATGTCAGTAGACATTTTACTATGTTGTTATCCAGACTTTGTAATAAATTACTTTTGTACATCTGCAATGATATACATTTCGCTGTGTCGTCAACATTGATCTTGGGATTGACGAATAAACACAGGGGGGTCTGGAAGTTAAGTTCCGGTCCTCACAGTATGGTTTGTTCAGTTCACCAGGACAAGCTGGTTATTTTCCATAATTAATTGAATCGACTAGTGGCACTGTCATAATTTCAAGGAAGAAGCAATCTAGGACTAATCAACATTTTATGAATCGACTAGTGGCACTGTCATAATTTCAATTTCGAAGACAAATAAGATTTATCAGCAGTTTAGTGTGCTATGGGTTTTTCCCAATATCACCAAATAGTAGTGGGAGAGTGGCAAACTCATAATGCAGAAACCCATGTCCAGATACATATGGAAAGAGAACATGGTGTCCATTCATGAACATGAACACCAACACATGTCCAGATAGATAAGGAGTTGCCCTAGGGTTCTTATTGCACCCTATAATGGGAAGCAGACATGGGCATTGCTCCCTGAACCCTAAACATTACAAATGGAGAGGAGGACGAACTGGTATTTGTGTCCCCGCTAACGAGAATCAGACTTGGGCATTGCTCCGGTACGCCTCCATACATGCCCTTAGCTCCTCGTTCTCTTTCCGAACACCCTCGAGTACGGTGATCCCTCTGCTCATGTCCGCCTTCATCTCCTTGACTGCATCCAGGCAATGGTTCCTATCATGGTAGGCTCAGATGGTAGCCTTGGTTTCCTCGACGCGTCCTCTGAGTGCCTCGCTGACTTCGTCCTTCAGGAGAATGCACCTTTCCACGAGATTCTTCTTCTCCTCCGTGAGCTCGTTGAATATCGTGATGGCCTGTTCTTGCCTGATCAAGTTATAGTCGAGCACTTTCTGCAGCCTAACAACGTCACGTGCAAAATCTAGCGAGATCTCCTTCTGCACAGATAATTGCTTGCGTAGGCTCTCATTAGCTTGGGTGAGGAAGCGTGCAAGCTCATGTTGGTTGGCAATCTTGGAACTGATCGCGACCACCTTCTCACGGTACTCGGCCTTCGATCGCTGCATCGTTCATGTTAATTGAAATAGGAATTCTACAATTACACTCTAGGTCCTAGGTGAATACTAATACAGATAAAAAAAATCCCCGTTGAATCTATTGGCCGCAGTGTTAAAAAATGGACCTGGAGATCTATTCATGACCACGATAAACTAATCCTAATCACAAAAA
Organism: Avena sativa; assembly: GCA_916181665.1. NCBI lineage: Eukaryota > Viridiplantae > Streptophyta > Magnoliopsida > Poales > Poaceae > Avena > Avena sativa. The sequence continues at coordinate 445,730,493 of OV702295.1, read as the reverse complement.
ATCCATAGTGAATCTATGAACATCGGTATTAAGGAAAGACCAAGAGATCCAGTCATATTCATGAAAACAAATACAACTCGCAAAAGAAGAAGAAAAACCAATGCGGGGCGGACAACATCTAAGAAATCCACATCATAACTCGGAGAAATAACAGCATGGATATTTGCTACCTCGCTGAGACATGGAACAGGGCCGAACGGGTCCTGCAACGCCTCCGTCGTGGTGGATTAGGGCTCCACGGCCAACCTGTAATACGTAGAAGAGGAAGAGCCAGAAGAAGAAGAAAAACAAGAAGAAGCTGATTAAGATCATGATGGAGAGGGAGATGGAGAAGAAGTAGAATAAGGAGACCATACCGGGAGGAGCCCTCGCCTGCTAGAACATTCGGCGCCATTGTCGGGGGAGATTGGGCCTCGATGAGAGGGTGGGCTTGAGCGGATGGTAGAGCAAGAAGTGCCTCGTGGCGATTTCTCTCCCTTTTCTCCGCGAGGATCGTCGACCGGCCTCTCCCCCTCCTCAGTGGAGCCATGGCTTGCAGGGTGAGTGTGGCGGAGGCAGGAGGAAGGAGATAGTGATTATTAGTGTGGGAGAAGAGTAAGAGTACATGCCGTGGTCTAGTAGTACTAGTACTAATATACAAGACCACCGTGTACGGTCTACCTTCTCAAAGAAGCCAGGGAGGCAGGGGTAGAGAATCGATGAGACTTGTCTTTATTGCGATGGACACTTCAATGGTCTTCGGCGCCGCCCAAAATCCAGTATATAATAAGGGGAGTGCGAGCCGGGTGGTCGTCACGGGAATCGGCGCGCACATCCCGCGTGCGTGTGTCACGTGTTGATGGGGCAATGACGCGCGCAAATGCTGCATGATCACGTCGGCACGTCCAACTCCGTCGAACTCCACGTGACGGGCACGTACGGGATATTTACGAGTCTAGAATACGCTGTGCCACTTTAGTTGTGATCAAATTATGTTCAGTACGCGAGATATTACTTCTCTTTTTTTTGATAATCGACAAATGCACGCGTGGACACGATGTACGAAACCGCTGCTCGTCCTTGATCAGATCGGCACCACACTCTGTGTACCCGCCATCGACCATTCGGAGCAACTACCTCGAGCACGATGCCCCCTCGTCGTGGCAATGGCAGGTCCAAGCCGTCGACTGACCGTCCTGCGTCCCCAGCTCTTCGCTGCATCATCCGCGCTCGCGAGTCGCCTGCTGAGGTAGCACGTCGTGTCCGACCGCGCCAGGATCCATCGACATCGGCACTCGAGGACACCGCGATGTCGAAGCTCGTACCGGCCGCGCAGGAGGAGCGTGGGGTACCTGCAGCGTCGGACGAGCGCAAAGTAGCAGCCAGGACGGGGGCGCGTGTTGCACCGGCGAGTACAGACAAGAAGAGGAACAAGAAGAAGACCAGGAAGAAGAGAGGAGATAGCTATTTGGACGAGTCTGACTCGGCCAACGAGGAGGCGTTCATCGATCAGTTGGAGGCAGAAGCGGAGGAGAGTGACGTGGACCCGTGGGACTACGAAGAGGAGGAGGAGGACTCCTACGAGGAGATAGCACGCTTATTCGAGGAAGGGGGTGGTGTCGAGTCGTCAGAGGAGGGCACCGACAGCGACGATGGCGGGGACCATGGCGTTGACGAAGACGAGGACGAACCGGAAGACGAAGACGATGGCTTCTTTGAAATATGATCATTTATTTTATTTATTTTAGTTAGATAGATGGATTTTCACTTGTTTATGGGGGTTTAGTATCGGTGGCACGGATTGACCATGCATAAAAAAGTGGAGAAGGGAGGGGTTATCCTGCCCGTTGGATCACATGGGATCAACGGTTGGTGGAGACGATCCACGTGACATCTGTGTCAGCCAATCAGGGAATAGCACCCACAGTGAGCACATGTTTGGGATCTCCATACATTTGGGCTTTTGTGAGATTTGTGACACAGAGAGAGAGGGAAAATCTCTTTTCACAATCCGCCTATGGATCCACCCGTACCATTCAAATGTCATTGCATTTGTGCTCTTTTCACAATCCACCTATGGATCCACCAGTGTCATTGCATGTGTGGTCTTTTTAGTAATAACAACCAGAGTCATTTTGCATGTGTGTTCTTTTCACATACCACCTACGGATCCACCAGTGTCATTGCATGTGTGTTCTTTTCACAATCCACCCATGGATCCACTAGTGTCATTGCATGTGTGTTCTTTTTAGTAACAACAACCAGAGTTATTTTGCATGTGTGTTCTCTTCACATACCACCTATGGATCCACCAGTGTCATCGCATGTGTGTTCTTTTTAGTAACAACAACTAGAGTCATTTTGCATGTGTGTTCTTTTCACATACCACCTATGGATCCACCAGTGTCATTGAAATGTGTGTTCTCTACAGAGACCGCACATGGATCCACCAGTGTCATTGCATGTGTGTTCTTTTTAGTAACAATAACCAGAGTCATTTTGCATGTGTGTTCTTATCACATACCACCTATGGATCCACCAGTGTCATTGTATGTGTGTTCTTTTCACTAACAACAACCAGAGTCATTTTGCATGTGTGTTCTTTTCACATACCACATATGGATCCACCAGTGTTATTGCATGTGTGCTCTTTTCACAATCCACATATGGATCCACTAGAGTCATTTTGCATGTTTGTTCTTTTCACATGCCACCTATGGATCCACCAGTGTCATTGCATGTGTGTTCTTTTCACACTCCACCCATGGATCCACCAGTGTCATTGCATGTGTGTTCTTTTCACTAACAACAACCAGAGTCATTTTGAATGTGTGTTCTTTTCACATACCACCTATGGATCCCCCAGTGTCATTGAAATGTGTGTTCTCTATAGAGACCACACATGGATCCACCGGTGTCATTGCATGTATGTTCGTTTCACTAACAACAACTGGAGTCATTGCATGTGTGTTCTCTTCAGAATCCACACATGGATCCACCAGTGTCATTGCATGTGTGTTCTTTTTAGTAACAACAACCAGTGTCATTGCATGTGTGTTCTCTTCAGAGACCACACATGGATCCACCAGTGTCATTGCATGTGTGTTCTTTCACAATCCACCCATGGATCCACCAGTGTCATTGCATGTGTGTTCTTTTTAGTAACAACAACCAGAGTCATTTTGCATGTGTGTTCTCTTCACATACAACCTATGGATCCACCAGTGTCATTGCATGTGTGTTCTTTTTAGTAACAACAACCAGAGTCATTTTTCATGTGTGTTCTTTTCACATACCACCTATGGATCCACCAGTGTCATTGAAATGTGTGTTCTCTATAGAGACCGCACATGGATCCACCAGTGTCATTGCATGTGTGTTCTTTCTAGTAACAACAACCAGAGTCATTTTGCATGTGTGTTCTTTTCACATACCACCTATGGATCCACCAGTGTTATTGCATGTGTGTTCTTTTCACAATCCACCCATGGATCCACCAGAGTCATTGCATGTGTGCTCTTTTTAGTAACAACAACCATAGTCATTTTGCATGTGTGTTCTTTTCACATACCACCTATGAATCCACCGGTGTCATTGCATGTGTGTTCTTTTCACTAACAACAACTAGAGTCATTTTGCATGTGTGTTCTTTTCACATACCACCTATGGATCCACTAGTGTCATTGAAATGTGTGTTATCTACCGAGACCACACATGGATCCACCGGTGTCATTGCATGTATGTTCTTTTCACTAACAATAACTGGAGTCATTGCATGTGTGTTCTCTTGACAATCCACACATGGATCCACCAGTGTCATTGCATGTGTGTTCTTTTTAGTAACAACAACCAGTGTCATTGCATGTGTGCTCTCTTTAGAGACCACACATGGATCCACCAGTGTCATTGCATGTGTGTTCTTTTTACTAACAACAGCAAGAGTCATTGAAATGTGTGCTCTCTTTAGAGACCACACATGGATCCACCAGTGTCATTGCATGTGTATTCTTTTCACTAACAACAACTAGAGTCATTGCATGTGTGTTCTTTTCACATACCACATATGGATCCACCAGTGTCATTGCATCTGTGCTCTTTTCACAATCCACCCATGGATCCACCAGTGTCATTACATGTGTGTCCTTTTTAGTAACAACCAAAGTCATTTCGCATGTGTTTTTTTTCACATACCACCTATGGATCCACCAGTGTCATTGCATGTGTGTTCTTTTCACTAACAACAACCGGAGTCGTTTTGCATGTGTGTTCTTTTCACATACCACATATGGATCCACCAGTGTCATTGCATGTGTGCTCTTTTCGCAGTACACCCATGGATCCACCACTGTCATTGCATCTGTGTTCTTTTTAGTAACAACAACAAGGGTCATTGAAATGTGTGTTCTTCTCATATAACACCTATGGATCCACCAGTGTCATTGCATGTGTGTTCTTTTCACTAACAACAACCAGAGTCATTGCATGTGTGTCCTTTTCACATACCACATATGGATCCACAGTGTCATTGAAATGTGTGTTCTCTATAGAAACCGCACATGGATCCAGCAGTGTCATTGCATGTGTGTTCTTTTTAGTAACAACAAAAGTCATTTTGCATGTGTGTTCTTCTCACATACCACCTATGGATCCACCAGTGTCATTGCATGTGTGTTCTTTTCACTAACAACAACCAGAGTCATTGCATGTGTGTTCTTTTCACATACCACATATGGATCCACCAGTGTCATTGAAATGTGTGTTCTCTACAGAGACCACACATGGATCCAGCAGTGTCATTGCATCTGTGTTCTTTTTAGTAACAACAACCAGTCATTTTGCATGTGTGTTCTTTTCACATACCACCTATGGATCCACCAGTGTCATTGCATGTGTGTTCTTTTCACAAGACACCCATGGATCCACCAGAGTCATTGCATGTGTGTTCTTTTTAGTAACAACCATCAGAGTCATTTTGCATGTGTGTTATCTTCAGAGACCACACATGGATTCACTTGTGTCATTGCATGTGTGCTCTTTTCACAATCCACCCATGGATCCACCAGTGTCATTGCATGTGTGTTCTTTTTAGTAACAACAACCAGAGTCATTTTGCATGTGTGTTCTTCTCACTTACCACCTATGGTTACACCAGTGTCATTGCATGTGTGTTCTTTTCACTAACAACAACCAGAGTCATTGCATGTGTGTTCTTTTCACATACCACATATGGATCCATCGGTGTCATTGAAATGTGTGTTCTCTACAGAGACCACACATGGATCCACCAGTGTCATTGCATGTGTGTTCTTTTCAGTAACAACAACCAGTCATTTTGCATGTGTGTTCTTTTCACATACCACCTATCGATCCACCAGTGTCATTGCATGTGTGTTCTTTCACAATCCACCCATGGATCCACCAGACTTATTGCATATGTGTTCTTTTTAGTAACAACAACCAGAGTCATTTTGCATGTGTGTTCTCTTCAGAGACCACACATGGATCCACCAGTGTCATTGCATGTGTGCTCTTTTCACAATCCACCCATGGATCCACCAGAGTCATTGCATGTGTGTTCTTTTTGGTAACAACACCCAGAGTCATTTTGCATGTGTGTTCTCTTCAGAGCCACACATGGATCCACCAGTGTCATTGCATGTGTGCTCTTTTCACAATCCACCCATGGATCCACCAGTGTCATTGCATGTGTGTACTTTTTAGTAACAACAACCAGAGTCATTTTGCATGTGTGTTCTTTTCGCATACCACCTATGGATCCACTAGTGTCATTGAAATGTGTGTTATCTACCGAGACCACACATGGATCCACCGGTGTCATTGCATGTATGTTCTTTTCACTAACAATAACTGGAGTCATTGCATGTGTGTTCTCTTGACAATCCACACATGGATCCACCAGTGTCATTGCATGTGTGTTCTTTTTAGTAACAACAACCAGTGTCATTGCATGTGTGCTCTCTTTAGAGACCACACATGGATCCACCAGTGTCATTGCATGTGTGTTCTTTTTACTAACAACAACAAGAGTCATTGAAATGTGTGCTCTCTTCAGAGACCACACATGGATCCACCAGTGTCATTGCATGTGTATTCTTTTCACTAACAACAACTAGAGTCATTGCATGTGTGTTCTTTTCACATACCACATATGGATCCACCAGTGTCATTGCATCTGTGCTCTTTTCAGAATCCACCCATGGATCCACCAGTGTCATTACATGTGTGTCCTTTTTAGTAACAACCAAAGTCATTTCGCATGTGTTTTTTTTCACATGCCACCTATGGATCCACCAGTGTCATTGCATGTGTGTTCTTTTCACTAACAACAACCGGAGTCGTTTTGCATGTGTGTTCTTTTCACATACCACATATGGATCCACCAGTGTCATTGCATGTCTGCTCTTTTCGCAGTACACCCATGGATCCACCACTGTCATTGCATCTGTGTTCTTTTTAGTAACAACAACAAGGGTCATTGAAATGTGTGTTCTTCTCATATACCACCTATGGATCCACCAGTGTCATTGCATGTGTGTTCTTTTCACTAACAACAACCAGAGTCATTGCATGTGTGTCCTTTTCACATACCACATATGGATCCACAGTGTCATTGAAATGTGTGTTCTCTATAGAAACCGCACATGGATCCAGCAGTGTCATTGCATGTGTGTTCTTTTTAGTAACAACAAAAGTCATTTTGCATGTGTGTTCTTCTCACATACCACCTATGGATCCACCAGTGTCATTGCATGTGTGTTCTTTTCACTAACAACAACCAGAGTCATTGCATGTGTGTCCTTTTCACATACCACATATGGATCCACCAGTGTCATTGAAATGTGTGTTCTCTACAGAGACCACACATGGATCCAGCAGTGTCATTGCATCTGTGTTCTTTTTAGTAACAACAACCAGTCATTTTGCATGTGTGTTCTTTTCACATACCACCTATGGATCCACCAGTGTCATTGCATGTGTGTTCTTTTCACAAGACACCCATGGATCCACCAGAGTCATTGCATGTGTGTTCTTTTTAGTAACAACCATCAGAGTCATTTTGCATGTGTGTTCTCTTCAGAGACCACACATGGATTCACTTGTGTCATTGCATGTGTGCTCTTTTCACAATCCACCCATGGATCCACCAGTGTCATTGCATGTGTGTTCTTTTTAGTAACAACAACCAGAGTCATTTTGCATGTGTGTTCTTCTCACGTACCACCTATGGTTCCACCAGTGTCATTGCATGTGTGTTCTTTTCACTAACAACAACCAGAGTCATTGCATGTGTGTTCTTTTCACATACCACATATGGATCCATCGGTGTCATTGAAATGTGTGTTCTCTACAGAGACCACACATGGATCCACCAGTGTCATTTCATGTGTGTTCTTTTCAGTAACAACAACCAGTCATTTTGCATGTGTGTTCTTTTCACATACCACCTATCGATCCACCAGTGTCATTGCATGTGTGTTCTTTTCACAATCCACCCATGGATCCACCAGACTCATTGCATATGTGTTTTTTTAGTAACAACAACCAGAGTCATTTTGCATGTGTGTTCTCTTCAGAGACCACACATGGATCCACCAGTGTCATTGCATGTGTGCTCTTTTCACAATCCACCCATGGATCCACCATGTCATTGCATGTTATGTTTTTAGTAACAACAACCAGAGTCATTTTGCATGTGTGTTCTTTTCACATAGCACCTATGGATCCACCAGTGTCATTGCATGTGTGTTCTTTTCACAATCCACCCTTGGATCCACCAGTGTCATTGCATGTGTGTTATTTTTAGTAACAACAACCAGAGTCATTTTGCATGTGTGTTCTCTTCACATACCACCTATGGATCCACCAGTGTCATCGCATGTGTGTTCTTTTTAGTAACAACAACCGGAGTCATTTTGCATGTGTGTTCTTTTCACATACTACCTATGGATCCACCAGTGTCATTTAAATGTGTGTTCTCTACAGAGACCGCACATGGATCCACCAGTGTCATTGCATTTGTGTTCTTTTTAGTAACAACAACCAGTCATTTTATATGTGTGTTCTTTTCACATACCACCTATGGATCCACCAGTGTTATTGCATGTGTGTTCTTTTCACAATCCACCCATGGATCCACCAGAGTCATTGCATGTGTGTTCTTTTTAGTAACAACCGTCAGAGTCATTTTGCATGTGTGTTCTCTTTAGAGACCACACATGGATCCACTTGTGTCATTGCATGTGTGCTCTTTTCACAATCCACCCATGGATCCACCAGTGTCATTGCAAGTGTGTTCTTTTTAGTAATATCAACCGGAGTCATTTTGCATGTGTGTTCTTCTCACATACCACCTATGGATCCACCAGTGTCATTGCATGTGTGTTCTTTTCACTAACAACAACCAGAGTCATTGCATGTGTGTTCTTTTCACATACCACATATGGATCCACCGGTGTCATTGAAATGTGTGTTCTCTACAGAGACGACACATGGATCCACCAGTGTCATTGCATGTGTGTTCTTCTTAGTAACAACAACCAGTCATTTTGCATGCGTGTTCTTTTCACATACCACCTATGGATCCACCAGTGTCATTGCATGTGTGTTCTTTTCACAATCCACCCATGGATCCACCAGAGTCATTGCATGTGTGTTCTTTTTAGTAACAACAACCAGAGTCATTTTGCATGTGTGTTCTCTTCAGAGCCACACATGGATCCACCAGTGTCATTGCATGTGTTCTCTTTTCACAATCCACCCATGGATCCACCAGTGTCATTGCATGTGTGTTCTTTTTAGTAACAACAACCAGAGTCATTTTGCATGTGTGTTCTTTTCACATACCACCTATGAATCCACCGGTGTCATTGCATGTGTGTTCTTTTCACTAACAACAACTAGAGTCATTTTGCATGTGTGTTCTTTTCACATACCACCTATGGATCCACTAGTGTCATTGAAATGTGTGTTATCTACCGAGACCACACATGGATCCACCGGTGTCATTGCATGTATGTTCTTTTCACTAACAATAACTGGAGTCATTGCATGTGTGTTCTCTTGACAATCCACACATGGATCCACCAGTGTCATTGCATGTGTGTTCTTTTTAGTAACAACAACCAGGGTCATTGCATGTGTGCTCTCTTTAGAGACCACACATGGATCCACCAGTGTCATTGCATGTGTGTTCTTTTTACTAACAACAACAAGAGTCATTGAAATGTGTGCTCTCTTTAGAGACCACACATGGATCCACCAGTGTCATTGCATGTGTGTTCTTTTCACTAATAACAACTAGAGTCATTGCATGTGTGTTCTTTTCACATACCACATATGGATCCACCAGTGTCATTGCATCTGTGCTCTTTTCACAATCCACCCATGGATCCACCAGTGTCATCACATGTGTGTCCTTTTTAGTAACAACCAAAGTCATTTCGCATGTTTTTTTTTTCACATACCACCTATGGATCCACCAGTGTCATTGCATGTGTGTTCTTTTCACTAACAACAACCGGAGTCGTTTTGCATGTGTGTTCTTTTCACATACCACATATGGATCCACAAGTGTCATTGCATGTGTGCTCTTTTCGCAGTACACCCATGGATCCACCACTGTCATTGCATCTGTGTTCTTTTTAGTAACAACAACAAGGGTCATTGAAATGTGTGTTCTTCTCATATACCACCTATGGATCCACCAGTGTCATTGCATGTGTGTTCTTTTCACTAACAACAACCAGAGTCATTGCATGTGTGTCCTTTTCACATACCACATATGGATCCACAGTGTCATTGAAATGTGTGTTCTCTATAGAAACCGCACATGGATCCAGCAGTGTCATTGCATGTGTGTTCTTTTTAGTAACAACAAAAGTCATTTTGCATGTGTGTTCTTCTCACATACCACCTATGGATCCACCAGTGTCATTGCATGTGTGTTCTTTTCACTAACAACAACCAGAGTCATTGCATGTGTGTCCTTTTCACATACCACATATGGATCCACCAGTGTCATTGAAATGTGTGTTCTCTACAGAGACCACACATGGATCCAGCAGTGTCATTGCATCTGTGTTCTTTTTAGTAACAACAACCAGTCATTTTGCATGTGTGTTCTTTTCACATACCACCTATGGATCCACCAGTGTCATTGCATGTGTGTTCTTTTCACAAGACACCCATGGATCCACCAGAGTCATTGCATGTGTGTTCTTTTTAGTAACAACCATCAGAGTCATTTTGCATGTGTGTTCTCTTCAGAGACCACACATGGATTCACTTGTGTCATTGCATGTGTGCTCTTTTCACAATCCACCCATGGATCCACCAGTGTCATTGCATGTGTGTTCTTTTTAGTAACAACAACCAGAGTCATTTTGCATGTGTGTTCTTCTCACGTACCACCTATGGTTCCACCAGTGTCATTGCATGTGTGTTCTTTTCACTAACAACAACCAGAGTCATTGCATGTGTGTTCTTTTCACATACCACATATGGATCCATCGGTGTCATTGAAATGTGTGTTCTCTACAGAGACCACACATGGATCCACCAGTGTCATTTCATGTGTGTTCTTTTCAGTAACAACAACCAGTCATTTTGCATGTGTGTTCTTTTCACATACCACCTATCGATCCACCAGTGTCATTGCATGTGTGTTCTTTTCACAATCCACCCATGGATCCACCAGACTCATTGCATATGTGTTTTTTTAGTAACAACAACCAGAGTCATTTTGCATGTGTGTTCTCTTCAGAGACCACACATGGATCCACCAGTGTCATTGCATGTGTGCTCTTTTCACAATCCACCCATGGATCCACCATGTCATTGCATGTTATGTTTTTAGTAACAACAACCAGAGTCATTTTGCATGTGTGTTCTTTTCACATAGCACCTATGGATCCACCAGTGTCATTGCATGTGTGTTCTTTTCACAATCCACCCTTGGATCCACCAGTGTCATTGCATGTGTGTTATTTTTAGTAACAACAACCAGAGTCATTTTGCATGTGTGTTCTCTTCACATACCACCTATGGATCCACCAGTGTCATCGCATGTGTGTTCTTTTTAGTAACAACAACCGGAGTCATTTTGCATGTGTGTTCTTTTCACATACTACCTATGGATCCACCAGTGTCATTTAAATGTGTGTTCTCTACAGAGACCGCACATGGATCCACCAGTGTCATTGCATTTGTGTTCTTTTTAGTAACAACAACCAGTCATTTTATATGTGTGTTCTTTTCACATACCACCTATGGATCCACCAGTGTTATTGCATGTGTGTTCTTTTCACAATCCACCCATGGATCCACCAGAGTCATTGCATGTGTGTTCTTTTTAGTAACAACCGTCAGAGTCATTTTGCATGTGTGTTCTCTTTAGAGACCACACATGGATCCACTTGTGTCATTGCATGTGTGCTCTTTTCACAATCCACCCATGGATCCACCAGTGTCATTGCAAGTGTGTTCTTTTTAGTAATATCAACCGGAGTCATTTTGCATGTGTGTTCTTCTCACATACCACCTATGGATCCACCAGTGTCATTGCATGTGTGTTCTTTTCACTAACAACAACCAGAGTCATTGCATGTGTGTTCTTTTCACATACCACATATGGATCCACCGGTGTCATTGAAATGTGTGTTCTCTACAGAGACGACACATGGATCCACCAGTGTCATTGCATGTGTGTTCTTCTTAGTAACAACAACCAGTCATTTTGCATGCGTGTTCTTTTCACATACCACCTATGGATCCACCAGTGTCATTGCATGTGTGTTCTTTTCACAATCCACCCATGGATCCACCAGAGTCATTGCATGTGTGTTCTTTTTAGTAACAACAACCAGAGTCATTTTGCATGTGTGTTCTCTTCAGAGCCACACATGGATCCACCAGTGTCATTGCATGTGTTCTCTTTTCACAATCCACCCATGGATCCACCAGTGTCATTGCATGTGTGTTCTTTTTAGTAACAACAACCAGAGTCATTTTGCATGTGTGTTCTTTTCACATACCACCTATGAATCCACCGGTGTCATTGCATGTGTGTTCTTTTCACTAACAACAACTAGAGTCATTTTGCATGTGTGTTCTTTTCACATACCACCTATGGATCCACTAGTGTCATTGAAATGTGTGTTATCTACCGAGACCACACATGGATCCACCGGTGTCATTGCATGTATGTTCTTTTCACTAACAATAACTGGAGTCATTGCATGTGTGTTCTCTTGACAATCCACACATGGATCCACCAGTGTCATTGCATGTGTGTTCTTTTTAGTAACAACAACCAGGGTCATTGCATGTGTGCTCTCTTTAGAGACCACACATGGATCCACCAGTGTCATTGCATGTGTGTTCTTTTTACTAACAACAACAAGAGTCATTGAAATGTGTGCTCTCTTTAGAGACCACACATGGATCCACCAGTGTCATTGCATGTGTGTTCTTTTCACTAATAACAACTAGAGTCATTGCATGTGTGTTCTTTTCACATACCACATATGGATCCACCAGTGTCATTGCATCTGTGCTCTTTTCACAATCCACCCATGGATCCACCAGTGTCATCACATGTGTGTCCTTTTTAGTAACAACCAAAGTCATTTCGCATGTTTTTTTTTTCACATACCACCTATGGATCCACCAGTGTCATTGCATGTGTGTTCTTTTCACTAACAACAACCGGAGTCGTTTTGCATGTGTGTTCTTTTCACATACCACATATGGATCCACAAGTGTCATTGCATGTGTGCTCTTTTCGCAGTACACCCATGGATCCACCACTGTCATTGCATCTATGTTCTTTTTAGTAACAACAACAAGGGTCATTGAAATGTGTGTTCTTCTCATATACCACCTATGGATCCACCAGTGTCATTGCATGTGTGTTCTTTTCACTAACAACAACCAGAGTCATTGCATGTTTGTCCTTTTCACATACCACATATGGATCCACAGTGTCATTGAAATGTGTGTTCTCTATAGAAACCACACATGGATCCAGCAGTGTCATTGCATGTGTGTTCTTTTTAGTAACAACAAAAGTCATTTTGCATGTGTGTTCTTCTCACATACCACCTATGGATCCACCAGTGTCATTGCATGTGTGTTCTTTTCACTAAAAACAACCAGAGTCATTGCATGTGTGTTCTTTTCACATACCACATATGGATCCACCAGTGTCATTGAAATGTGTGTTCTCTACAGAGACCACACATGGATCCAGCAGTGTCATTGCATCTGTGTTCTTTTTAGTAACAACAACCAGTCATTTTGCATGTGTGTTCCTTTCACATACCACCTATGGATCCACCAGTGTCATTGCATGTGTGTTCTTTTCACAAGACACCCATGGATCCACCAGAGTCATTGCATGTGTGTTCTTTTTAGTAACAACCATCAGAGTCATTTTGCATGTGTGTTCTCTTCAGAGAGCACACATGGATTCACTTGTGTCATTGCATGTGTGCTCTTTTCACAATCCACCCATGGATCCACCAGTATCATTGCATGTGTGTTCTTTTTAGTAACAACAACCAGAGTCATTTTGCATGTGTGTTCTTCTCACATACCACCTATGGTTCCACCAGTGTCATTGCATGTGTGTTCTTTTCACTAACAACAACCAGAGTCATTGCATGTGTGTTCTTTTCACATACCACATATGGATCCACCGGTGTCATTGAAATGTGTGTTCTCTATAGAGACCACACATGGATCCACCAGTGTCATTGCATGTGTGTTCTTTTCAGTAACAACAACCAGTCATTTTGCATGTGTGTTCTTTTCACATACCACCTATTGATCCACCAGTGTCATTGCATGTGTGTTCTTTTCACAATCCACCCATTGATCCACCAGACTCATTGCATATGTGTTCTTTTTAGTAACAACAACCAGAGTCATTTTGCATGTGTGTTCTCTTCAGAGACCCCACATGGATCCACCAGTGTCATTGCATGTGTGCTCTTTTCACAATCCACCCATGGATCCACCATGTCATTGCATGTTATCTTTTTCGTAACAACAACTAGAGTCATTTTGCATGTGTGTTCTTTTCACATACCACCTATGGATCCACCAATGTCATTGCATGTGTGTTATTTTCACAATCCACCCATGGATCCACCAGTGTCATTGCATGTGTGTTCTTTTTAGTAACAACAGCCAGATTCATTTTGCATGTGTGTTCTCTTCACATACCACCTATGGATCCACCAGTGTCATCGCATGTGTGTTCTTTTTAGTAACAACAACCGGAGTCATTTTGCATGTGTGTTCTTTTCACATACTACCTATGGATTCACTAGTGTCATTGAAATGTGTGTTCTCTACAGAGACCGCACATGGATCCACTAGTGTCATTGCATTTGTGTTCTTTTTAGTAACAACAACCAGTCATTTTATATGTGTTCTTTTCACATACCACCTATGGATCCACCAGTGTCATTGAATGTGTGTTCTTTTCACAATCAACCCATGGATCCACCAGAGTCATTGCATGTGTGTTCTTTTCAGTAACAACAACCAGATTCATTTTGCATGTGTGTTCTCTTCACATACCACCTATGGATCCACCAGTGTCATCGCATGTGTGTTCTTTTTAGTAACAACAACCGGAGTCATTTTGCATGTGTGTTCTTTTCACATACTACCTATGGATCCACCAGTGTCATTGCATGTGTGTTCTTTTCACTAACAACAACCGGAGTCGTTTTGCATGTGTGTTCTTTTCACATACCACATATGGATCCACAAGTGTCATTGCATGTGTGCTCTTTTCGCAGTACACCCATGGATCCACCACTGTCATTGCATCTATGTTCTTTTTAGTAACAACAACAAGGGTCATTGAAATGTGTGTTCTTCTCATATACCACCTATGGATCCACCAGTGTCATTGCATGTGTGTTCTTTTCACTAACAACAACCAGAGTCATTGCATGTTTGTCCTTTTCACATACCACATATGGATCCACAGTGTCATTGAAATGTGTGTTCTCTATAGAAACCACACATGGATCCAGCAGTGTCATTGCATGTGTGTTCTTTTTAGTAACAACAAAAGTCATTTTGCATGTGTGTTCTTCTCACATACCACCTATGGATCCACCAGTGTCATTGCATGTGTGTTCTTTTCACTAAAAACAACCAGAGTCATTGCATGTGTGTTCTTTTCACATACCACATATGGATCCACCAGTGTCATTGAAATGTGTGTTCTCTACAGAGACCACACATGGATCCAGCAGTGTCATTGCATCTGTGTTCTTTTTAGTAACAACAACCAGTCATTTTGCATGTGTGTTCTTTTCACATACCACCTATGGATCCACCAGTGTCATTGCATGTGTGTTCTTTTCACAAGACACCCATGGATCCACCAGAGTCATTGCATGTGTGTTCTTTTTAGTAACAACCATCAGAGTCATTTTGCATGTGTGTTCTCTTCAGAGAGCACACATGGATTCACTTGTGTCATTGCATGTGTGCTCTTTTCACAATCCACCCATGGATCCACCAGTATCATTGCATGTGTGTTCTTTTTAGTAACAACAACCAGAGTCATTTTGCATGTGTGTTCTTCTCACATACCACCTATGGTTCCACCAGTGTCATTGCATGTGTGTTCTTTTCACTAACAACAACCAGAGTCATTGCATGTGTGTTCTTTTCACATACCACATATGGATCCACCGGTGTCATTGAAATGTGTGTTCTCTACAGAGACCACACATGGATCCACCAGTGTCATTGCATGTGTGTTCTTTTCAGTAACAACAACCAGTCATTTTGCATGTGTGTTCTTTTCACATACCACCTATTGATCCACCAGTGTCATTGCATGTGTGTTCTTTTCACAATCCACCCATTGATCCACCAGACTCATTGCATATGTGTTCTTTTTAGTAACAACAACCAGAGTCATTTTGCATGTGTGTTCTCTTCAGAGACCACACATGGATCCACCAGTGTCATTGCATGTGTGCTCTTTTCACAATCCACCCATGGATCCACCATGTCATTGCATGTTATCTTTTTAGTAACAACAACCAGAGTCATTTTGCATGTGTGTTCTTTTCACATACCACCTATGGATCCACCAATGTCATTGCATGTGTGTTCTTTTCACAATCCACCCATGGATCCACCAGTGTCATTGCATGTGTGTTCTTTTTAGTAACAACAACCAGATTCATTTTGCATGTGTGTTCTCTTCACATACCACCTATGGATCCACCAGTGTCATCGCATGTGTGTTCTTTTTAGTAACAACAACCGGAGTCATTTTGCATGTGTGTTCTTTTCACATACTACCTATGGATCCACCAGTGTCATTGAAATGTGTGTTCTCTACAGAGACCGCACATGGATCCACCAGTGTCATTGCATTTGTGTTCTTTTTAGTAACAACAACCAGTCATTTTATATGTGTTCTTTTCACATACCACCTATGGATCCACCAGTGTCATTGAATGTGTGTTCTTTTCACAATCAACCCATGGATCCACCAGAGTCATTGCATGTGTGTTCTTTTCAGTAACAACCGTCAGAGTCATTTTGCATGTGTGTTCTCTTTAGAGACCACACATGGATCCACTTGTGTCATTGCATGTGTGCTCTTTTCACAATCCACCCATGGATCCACCAGTGTCATTGCAAGTGTGTTCTTTTTAGTAATATCAACCAGAGTCATTTTGCATGTGTGTTCTTCTCACATACCACCTATGGTTCCACCAGTGTCATTGCATGTGTGTTCTTTTCACTAACAACAACCAGAGTCATTGCATGTGTGTTCTTTTCACATACCACATATGGATCCACCGGTGTCATTGAAATGTGTGTTCTCTACAGAGACCACACATGGATCCACCAGTGTCATTGCATGTGTGTTCTTTTCAGTAACAACAACCAGTCATTTTGCATGTGTGTTCTTTTCACATACCACCTATTGATCCACCAGTGTCATTGCATGTGTGTTCTTTTCACAATCCACCCATTGATCCACCAGACTCATTGCATATGTGTTCATTTTAGTAACAACAACCAAAGTCATTTTGCATGTGCGTTCTCTTTAGAGCCACACATGGATCCACCAGTGTCATTGCATGTGTGCTCTTTTCACAATCCACCCATGGATCCACCAGTGTCATTGCATGTGTGTTCTTTTTAGTAACAACAACCAGAGTCATTTTGCATGTGTGTTCTTTTCACATACCACCTATGGATCCACTAGTGTCATTGCATGTGTGTTCTTTTCACTAACAACAACCAGAGTCATTGCATGTGTGTTCTTTTCACATACCACATATGGATCCACCAGTGTCATTGAAATGTGTGTTCTCTATAGAGACCACACATGGATCCACCAGTGTCATTGCATCTGTGTTCTTTTTAGTAACAACAACCAGTCATTTTGCATGTGTGTTCTTTTCACATACCACCTATGGATCCACCAGTGTCATTGCATGTGTGTTCTTTTCACAAGCCACCCATGGATCCACCAGAGTCATTGCATGTGTGTTCTTTTTAGTAACAACCATCCGAGTCATTTTGCATGTGTGTTCTCTTCAGAGACCACACATGGATCCACTTGTGTCATTGCATGTGTGCTCTTTTCACATTCCACCCATGGATCCACCAGTGTCATTGCATGTGTGTTCTTTTTAGTAGCAACAACCAGAGTCATTTTGCATGTGTGTTCTTCTCACATACCACCTATGGTTCCACCAGTGTCATTGCATGTGTGTTCTTTTCACTAACAACAACCAGAGTCATTGCATGTGTGTTCTTTTCACATACCACATATGGATCCACCGGTGTCATTGAAATGTGTGTTCTCTACAGAGACCACACATGGATCCACCAGTGTCATTGCATGTGTGTTCTTTTCAGTAACAACAACCAGTCATTTTGCATGTGTGTTTTTTCACATACCACCTATGGATCCACCAGTGTCATTGCATGTGTGTTCTTTTCACAATCCACCCATGGATCCACCAGAGTCATTGCATGTGTGTTCTTTTTAGTAACAACAACCAGAGTCATTTTGCATGTGTGTTCTCTTTAGAGACCACACATGGATCCACCAGTGTCATTGCATGTGTGCTCTTTTCACAATCCACCCATGGATCCACCAGTGTCATTACATGCGTGTTCTTTTTAGTAACAACAACCAGAGTCATTTTGCATGTGTGTTCTTTTCACATACCACCTATGGATCCACCAGTGTCATTGAAATGTGTGTTCTTTTCACAATCCACCCATGGATCCACCAGTGTCATTGCATGTGTGTTCTTTTTAGTAACAACCAGAGACATTTTGCATGTGTGTTCTCTTCACATACCACCTATGGATCCACCAGTGTCATCGCATGTGTGTTCTTTTTAGTAACAACAACCGGAGTCATTTTGCATGTGTGTTCTTTTCACATACTACCTATGGATCCACCAGTGTCATTGAAATGTGTGTTCTCTACGGAGACCGCACATGGATCCACCAGTGTCATTGCATTTGTGTTCTTTTTAGTAACAACAACCAGTCATTTTATATGTGTGTTCTTTTCACATCCCACCTATGGATCCACCAGTGTCATTGCATGTGTGTTCTTTTCACAATCCACCCATGGATCCACCAGAGTCATTGCATGTGTGTTCTTTTCAGTAACAACCATCAGAGTCATTTTGCATGTGTGTTCTCTTTAGAGACCACACATGGATCCACTTGTGTCATTGCATGTGTGCTCTTTTCACAATGGACCCATGGATACACCAGTGTCATTGCAAGTGTGTTCTTTTTAGTAATATCAACCAGAGTCATTTTGCATGTGTGTTCTTCTCACATACTACCTATGGATCCACCAGTGTCATTGCATGTGTGTTCTTTTCACTAACAACAACTAGAGTCATTGCATGTGTGTTCTTTTCACATACCACATATGGATCCACCGGTGTCATTGAAATGTGTGTTCTCTACAGAGACCACACATGGATCCACTAGTGTCATTGCATGTGTGTTCTTTTCAGTAACAACAACCAGTCATTTTGCATGCGTGTTCTTTTCACATACCACCTATGGATCCACCACTGTCATTGCATGTGTGTTCTTTTCACAATCCACCCATGGATCCACCAGAGTCATTTGATGTGTGTTCTTTTTAGTAACAACAACCAGAGTCATTTTGCATGTGTGTTCTCTTCAGAGCCACACATGGATCCACCAGTGTCATTGCATGTGTGCTCTTTTCACAATCCACCCATGGATCCACCAGTGTCATTGCATGTGTGTTCTTTTTAGTAACAACAACCAGAGTCATTTTGCATGTGTGTTCTTTT
Organism: Avena sativa; assembly: GCA_916181665.1. Lineage (NCBI taxonomy): Eukaryota > Viridiplantae > Streptophyta > Magnoliopsida > Poales > Poaceae > Avena > Avena sativa. Next base: position 445,711,135 of record OV702295.1, on the reverse strand, counting down.
CACATACCACCTATGGATCCACTAGTGTCATTGCATGTGTGTTCTTTTCACTAACAACAACCAGAGTCATTTTGCATGTGTGTTCTTTTCACATACTACATATGGATCCACCAGTGTCATTGCATGTGTGCTCTTTTCACAATCCACACATGGACCCACCACTGTCATTGGATGTGTGTTCTTTTTAGTAACAACAACCAGTGTCATTGCATGTGTGTTCTCTTCAGAGACCACACATGGATCCACCAGTGTCATTGCATGTGTGTTCTTTTTACTAACAACAACAAGAGTCATTGAAATGTGTGCTCTCTTTAGAGACCACACATGGATCCACCAGTGTCATCGCATGTGTGTTCTTTTCACTAACAACAACCAGAGTCAATGCATGTGTGTTCTTTTCACATACCACGTATGGATCCACTAGTGTGATTGAAATGTGTGTTTTCTACAAAGACCACACATGGATCCACCAGTGTCATTGCATGTGTGTTCTTTTTAGTAACAACAACAAGAGTCATTGAAATGTGTGCTCTCCTTAGAGACCACACATGGATCCACCAGTGTCATCGCATGTGTGTTCTTTTCACTAACAACAACCAGAGTCATTGCATGTGTGTTCTTTTCACATACCACGTATGGATCCACCAGTGTGATTGAAATGTGTGTTCTCTACAGAGACCACACATGGATCCACCAGTGTCATTGCATGTGTGTTCTTTTTAGTAACAACAACCAGAGTCATTTTGCATGTGTGTTCTTTTCACATACCACCTATGGATCCACTAGTGTCATTACATGTGTGTTCTTTTCACAATCAACCCATGGATCCACCAGTGTCATTGCATGTGTGCTCTTTTCACAATCCACCCATGGATCCACCAGTGTCATTGCATGTGTGTTCTTTTTAGTAACAATAACCAGAGTCATTTTGCATGTGTGTTCTTTTCACATACCACCTATGGATCCACTAGTGTCATTGCATGTGTGTTCTTTTCACTAACAACAACCAGAGTCATTGCATGTGTGTTCTTTTCACATACCACATATGGATCCACCAGTGTCATTGAACTGTGTGTTCTCTACAGAGACCACACATGGATCCACCAGTGTCATTGCATCTGTGTTCTTTTTAGTAACAACAACCAGTCATTTTGCATGTGTGTTCTTTTCACATACCACCTATGGGTCCACCAGTGTCATTGCATGTGTGTTCTTTTCACAAGCCACCCATGGATCCACCAGAGTCATTGCATGTGTGTTCTTTTTAGTAACAACCATCAGAGTCATTTTGCATGTGTGTTCTCTTCAGAGACCACACATGGATCCACTTGTGTCATTGCATGTGTGCTCTTTTCACAATCCACCCATGGATCCACCAGTGTCATTGCATGTGTGTTCTTTTTAGTAACAACAACCAGAGTCATTTTGCATGTGTGTTCTTCTCACATACCACCTATGGTTCCACCAGTGTCATTGCATGTGTGTTCTTTTCACTAACAACAACCAGAGTCATTGCATGTGTGTTCTTTTCACATACCACATATGGATCCACCGGTGTCATTGAAATGTGTGTTCTCTACAGAGACCACACATGGATCCACCAGTGTCATTGCATGTGTGTTCTTTTCAGTAACAACAACCAGTCAGTTTGCATGTGTGTTCTTTTCACATACCACCTATGGATCCACCAGTGTCATTGCATGTGTGTTCTTTTCACAATCCACCCATGGATCCACCAGACTCATTGCATATGTGTTCTTTTTAGTAACAACAACCAGAGTCATTTTGCATGTGTGTTCTCTTCAGAGACCACACATGGATCCACCAGTGTCATTGCATGTGTGCTCTTTTCATAATCCACCCATGGATCCACCATGTCATTGCATGTGTGTTCTTTTTAGTAACAACAACCAGAGTCATTTTGCATGTGTGTTCTTTTCACATACCAAATATGGATCCACCAGTGTCATTGCATGTGTGTTCTTTTCACAATCCACCCATGGATCCACCAGTGTCATTGCATGTGTGTTCTTTTTAGTAACAACCAGAGTCATTTTGCATGTGTGTTCTCTTCACATACCACCTATGGATCCACCAGTGTCATCGCATGTGTGTTCTTTTTAGTAACAACAGCCGGAGTCATTTTGCATGTGTGTTCTTTTCACATACTACCTATGGATCCACCAGTGTCATTGAAATGTGTGTTCTCTACAGAGACCGCACATGGATCCACCAGTGTCATTGCATTTGTGTTCTTTTTAGTAACAACAACCAGTCGTTTTATATGTGTGTTCTTTTCACATACCACCTATGGATCCACCAGTGTCATTGCATGTGCGTTCTTTTCACAATCCACCCATGGATCCACCAGAGTCATTGCATGTGTGTTCTTTTTAGTAACAACCATCAGAGTCATTTTGCATGTGTGTTCTCTTTAGAGACCACACATGGATCCACTTGTGTCATTGCATGTGTGCTCTTTTCACAATCCACCCATGGATACACCAGTGTCATTGCAAGTGTGTTCTTTTTAGTAATATCAACCAGAGTCATTTTGCATGTGTGTTCTTCTCACATACCACCTATGGATCCACCAGTGTCATTGCATGTGTGTTCTTTTCACTAACAACAACTAGAGTCATTGCATGTGTGTTCTTTTCACATACCACATATGGATCCACCGGTGTCATTGAAATGTGTGTTCTCTACAGAGACCACACATGGATCCACCAGTGTCATTGCATGTGTGTTCTTTTCAGTAACAACAACCAGTCATTTTGCATGCGTGTTCTATTCACATACCACCTATGGATCCACCACTGTCATTGCATGTGTGTTCTTTTCACAATCCACCCATGGATACACCAGAGTCATTTCATGTGTGTTCTTTTTAGTAACAACAACCAGAGTCATTTTGCATGTGTGTTCTCTTCAGAGCCACACATGGATCCACCAGTGTCATTGCATGTGTGCTCTTTTCACAATCCACCCATCGATCCACCAGTGTCATTGCATGTGTCTTCTTTTTAGTAACAACAACCAGCGTCATTTTGCATGTGTGTTCTTTTCATATACCACCTATGGATCCACTAGTGTCATTGCATGTGTGTTCTTTTCACTAACAACAACCAGAGTCATTTTGCATGTGTGTTCTTTTCACATACCACATATGGATCCACCAGTGTCATTGCATGTGTGCTCTTTTCACAATCCACACATGGACCCACCACTATCATTGGATGTGTGTTCTTTTTAGTAACAACAACCAGTGTCATTGCATGTGTGTTCTCTTCAGAGACCACACATGGATCCACCAGTGTCATTGCATGTGTGTTCTTTTTACTAACAACAACAAGAGTCATTGAAATGTGTGCTCTCTTTAGAGACCACACATGGATCCACCAGTGTCATCGCATGTGTGTTCTTTTCACTAACAACAACCAGAGTCATTGCATGTGTGTTCTTTTCACATACCACATATAGATCCACAAGTGTGATTGAAATGTGTGTTCTCTATAGAGACCACACATGGATCCACCAGTGTCATTGCATGTGTGTTCTTTTTAGTAACAACAACCAGAGTCATTTTGCATGTGTGTTCTTTTCATATACCACCTATGGATCCACCAGTGTCATTACATGTGTGTTCTTTTCACAATCAACCCATGGATCCACCAGTGTCATTGGATGTGTGTTCTTTTTAGTAACAACAACCAGAGTCATTTTGCATGTGTGTTCTCTTCACATACCACCTATGGATCCACCAGAGTCATTGCATGTGTGTTCTTTTTAGTAACAACCATCAGAGTCATTTTGCATGTGTGTTCTCTTCAGAGACCACACATGGATCCACTTGTGTCATTGCATGTGTGCTCTTTTCACAATCCACCCATGGATCCACCAGTGTCATTGCATGTGTGTTCTTTTTAGTAACAACAACCAGAGTCATTTTGCATGTGTGTTCTTCTCACATACCACCTATGGTTCCACCAGTGTCATTGCATGTGTGTTCTTTTCACTAACAACAACCAGAGTCATTGCATGTGTGTTCTTTTCACATACCACATATGGATCCACCGGTGTCATTGAAATGTGTGTTCTCTACAGAGACCACACATGGATCCACCAGTGTCATTGCATGTGTGTTCTTTTCAGTAACAACAACCAGTCATTTTGCATGTGTGTTCTTTTCACATACCACCTATGGATCCACCAGTGCCATTGCATGTGTGTTCTTTTCACAATCCACCCATGGATCCACCAGACTCATTGCATATGTGTTCTTTTTAGTAACAACAACCAGAGTCATTTTGCATGTGTGTTCTCTTCAGAGACCACACATGGATCCACCAGTGTCATTGCATGTGTGCTCTTTTCACAATCCACCCATGGATCCACCATGTCATTGCATGTGTGTTCTTTTTAGTAACAACAACCAGAGTCATTTTGCATGTGTGTTCTTTTCACATACCAAATATGGATCCACCAGTGTCATTGCATGTGTGTTCTTTTCACAATCCACCCATGGATCCACCAGTGTCATTGCATGTGTGTTCTTTTTAGTAACAACCAGAGTCATTTTGCATGTGTGTTCTCTTCACATACCACCTATGGATCCACCAGTGTCATCGCATGTGTGTTCTTTTTAGTAACAACAGCCGGAGTCATTTTGCATGTGTGTTCTTTTCACATACTACCTATGGATCCACCAGTGTCACTGAAATGTGTGTTCTCTACAGAGACCGCACATGGATCCACCAGTGTCATTGCATTTGTGTTCTTTTTAGTAACAACAACCAGCCATTTTATATGTGTGTTCTTTTCACATACCACCTATGGATCCACCAGTGTCATTGCATGTGCGTTCTTTTCACAATCCACCCATGGATCCACCAGAGTCATTGCATGTGTGTTCTTTTTAGTAACAACCATCAGAGTCATTTTGCATGTGTGTTCTCTTTAGAGACCACACATGGATCCACTTGTGTCATTGCATGTGTGCTCTTTTCACAATCCACCCATGGATACACCAGTGTCATTGCAAGTGTGTTCTTTTTAGTAATATCAACCAGAGTCATTTTGCATGTGTGTTCTTCTCACATACCACCTATGGATCCACCCGTGTCATTGCATGTGTGTTCTTTTCACTAACAACAACTAGAGTCATTGCATGTGTGTTCTTTTCACATACCACATATGGATGCACCGGTGTCATTGAAATGTGTGTTCTCTACAAAGACCACACATCGATCCACCAGTGTCATTGCATGTGTGCTCTTTTCACAATCCACCCATGGATCCACCAGAGTCATTTCATGTGTGTTCTTTTTAGTAACAACAACCAGAGTCATTTTGCATGTGTGTTCTCTTCAGAGCCACACATGGATCCACCAGTGTCATTGCATGTGTGCTCTTTTCACAATCCACCCATCGATCCACCAGTGTCATTGCATGTGTGTTCTTTTTAGTAACAACAACCAGCGTCATTTTGCATGTGTGTTCTTTTCACATACCACCTATGGATCCACTAGTGTCATTGCATGTGTGTTCTTTTCACTAACAACAACCAGAGTCATTTTGCATGTGTGTTCTTTTCACATACCACATATGGATCCACCAGTGTCATTGCATGTGTGCTCTTTTTAGTAACAACAACCAGTGTCATTGCATGTGTGTTCTCTTCAGAGACCACACATGGATCCACTAGTGTCATTGCATGTGTGTTCTTTTTACTAACAACAACAAGAGTCATTGAAATGTGTGCTCTCTTTAGAGACCACACATGGATCCACCAGTGTCATCGCATGTGTGTTCTTTTCACTAACAACAACCAGAGTCATTGCATGTGTGTTCTTTTCACATACCACATATAGATCCACCAGTGTGATTGAAATGTGTGTTCTCTATAGAGACCACACATGGATCCACCAGTGTCATTGCATGTGTGTTCTTTTTAGTAACAACAACCAGAGTCATTTTGCATGTGTGTTCTTTTCATATACCACCTATGGATCCACCAGTGTCATTACATGTGTGTTCTTTTCACAATCAACCCATGGATCCACCAGTGTCATTGGATGTGTGTTCTTTTTAGTAACAACAACCAGAGTCATTTTGCATGTGTGTTCTCTTCACATACCACCTATGGATCCACCAGAGTCATTGCATGTGTGTTCTTTTTAGTAACAACCATCAGAGTCATTTTGCATGTGTGTTCTCTTCAGAGACCACACATGGATCCACTTGTGTCATTGCATGTGTGCTCTTTTCACAATCCACCCATGGATCCACCAGTGTCATTGCATGTGTGTTCTTTTTAGTAACAATAACCAGAGTCATTTTGCATGTGTGTTCTTCTCACATACCACCTATGGTTCCACCAGTGTCATTGCATGTGTGTTCTTTTCACTAACAACAACCAGAGTCATTGCATGTGTGTTCTTTTCACATACCACATATGGATCCACCGGTGTCATTGAAATGTGTGTTCTCTACAGAGACCACACATGGATCCACCAGTGTCATTGCATGTGTGTTCTTTTCAGTAACAACAACCAGTCATTTTGCATGTGTGTTCTTTTCACATACCACCTATGGATCCACCAGTGTCATTGCATGTGTATTCTTTTAACAATCCACCCATGGATCCACCAGACTCATTGCATATGTGTTCTTTTTAGTAACAACAACCAGAGTCATTTTGCATGTGTGTTCTCTTCAGAGACCACACATGGATCCACCAGTGTCATTGCATGTGTGCTCTTTTCACAATCCACCCATGGATCCACCATGTCATTGCATGTGTGTTCTTTTTAGTAACAACAACCAGAGTCATTTTGCATGTGTGTTCTTTTCACATACCAAATATGGATCCACCAGTGTCATTGCATGTGTGTTCTTTTCACAATCCACCCATGGATCCACCAGTGTCATTGCATGTGTGTTCTTTTTAGTAACAACCAGAGTCATTTTGCATGTGTGTTCTCTTCACATACCACCTATGGATCCACCAGTGTCATCGCATGTGTGTTCTTTTTAGTAACAACAACCGGAGTCATTTTGCATGTGTGTTCTTTTCACATACTACCTATGGATCCACCAGTGTCATTGAAATGTGTGTTCTCTACAGAGACCGCACATGGATCCACCATTGTCATTGCATTTGTGTTCTTTTTAGTAACAACAACCGGTCATTTTATATGTGTGTTCTTTTCACATACCACCTATGGATCCACCAGTGTCATTGCATGTGCGTTCTTTTCACAATCCACCCATGGATCCACCAGAGTCATTGCATGTGTGTTCTTTTTAGTAACAACCATCAGAGTCATTTTGCATGTGTGTTCTCTTTAGAGACCACACATGGATCCACTTGTGTCATTGCATGTGTGCTCTTTTCACAATCCACCCATGGATCCACCAGTATCATTGCATGTGTGTTCTTTTTAGTAACAACAACCAGAGTCATTTTGCATGTGTGTTCTTCTCACATACCACCTATGGTTCCACCAGTGTCATTGCATGTGTGTTCTTTTCACTAACAACAACCAGAGTCATTGCATGTGTGTTCTTTTCACATACCACATATGGATCCACCGGTGTCATTGAAATGTGTGTTCTCTACAGAGACCACACATGGATCCACCAGTGTCATTGCATGTGTGTTCTTTTCAGTAACAACAACCAGTCATTTTGCATGTGTGTTCTTTTCACATACCACCTATTGATCCACCAGTGTCATTGCATGTGTGTTCTTTTCACAATCCACCCATTGATCCACCAGACTCATTGCATATGTGTTCTTTTTAGTAACAACAACCAGAGTCATTTTGCATGTGTGTTCTCTTCAGAGACCACACATGGATCCACCAGTGTCATTGCATGTGTGCTCTTTTCACAATCCACCCATGGATCCACCATGTCATTGCATGTTATCTTTTTAGTAACAACAACCAGAGTCATTTTGCATGTGTGTTCTTTTCACATACCACCTATGGATCCACCAATGTCATTGCATGTGTGTTCTTTTCACAATCCACCCATGGATCCACCAGTGTCATTGCATGTGTGTTCTTTTTAGTAACAACCAGATTCATTTTGCATGTGTGTTCTCTTCACATACCACCTATGGATCCACCAGTGTCATCGCATGTGTGTTCTTTTTAGTAACAACAACCGGAGTCATTTTGCATGTGTGTTCTTTTCACATACTACCTATGGATCCACCAGTGTCATTGAAATGTGTGTTCTCTACAGAGACCGCACATGGATCCACCAGTGTCATTGCATTTGTGTTCTTTTTAGTAACAACAACCAGTCATTTTATATGTGTTCTTTTCACATACCACCTATGGATCCACCAGTGTCATTGAATGTGTGTTCTTTTCACAATCAACCCATGGATCCACCAGAGTCATTGCATGTGTGTTCTTTTCAGTAACAACCGTCAGAGTCATTTTGCATGTGTGTTCTCTTTAGAGACCACACATGGATCCACTTGTGTCATTGCATGTGTGCTCTTTTCACAATCCACACATGGATCCACCAGTGTCATTGCAAGTGTGTTCTTTTTAGTAATATCAACCAGAGTCATTTTGCATGTGTGTTCTTCTCACATACCACCTATGGATCCACAAGTGTCATTGCATGTGTGTTCTTTTCACTAACAACAACCAGAGTCATTGCATGTGTGTTCTTTTCACATACCACATATGGATCCACCGGTGTCATTGAAATGTGTGTTCTCTACAGAGACCACACATGGATCCACCAGTGTCATTGCATGTGTGTTCTTTTTAGTAACAACAACCAGTCATTTTGCATGCGTGTTCTTTTCACATACCACCTATGGATCCACCAGTGTCATTGCATGTGTGCTCTTTTCACAATCCACCCATGGATCCACCAGTGTCATTGCATGTGTGTTCTTTTTAGTAACAACAACCAGAGTCATTTTGCATGTGTGTTCTTTTCACATACCACCTATGGATCCACTAGTGTCATTGCATGTGTGTTCTTTTCACTAACAACAACCAGAGTCATTGCATGTGTGTTCTTTTCACATACCACATATGGATCCACCAGTGTCATTGAAATGTGTGTTCTCTATAGAGACCACACATGGATCCACCAGTGTCATTGCATCTGTGTTCTTTTTAGTAACAACAACCAGTCATTTTGCATGTGTGTTCTTTTCACATACCACCTATGGATCCACCAGTGTCATTGCATGTGTGTTCTTTTCACAAGCCACCCATGGATCCACCAGAGTCATTGCATGTGTGTTCTTTTTAGTAACAACCATCCGAGTCATTTTGCATGTGTGTTCTCTTCAGAGACCACACATGGATCCACTTGTGTCATTGCATGTGTGCTCTTTTCACAATCCACCCATGGATCCACCAGTGTCATTGCATGTGTGTTCTTTTTAGTAGCAACAACCAGAGTCATTTTGCATGTGTGTTCTTCTCACATACCACCTATGGTTCCACCAGTGTCATTGCATGTGTGTTCTTTTCACTAACAACAACCAGAGTCATTGCATGTGTGTTCTTTTCACATACCACATATGGATCCACCGGTGTCATTGAAATGTGTGTTCTCTACAGAGACCACACATGGATCCACCAGTGTCATTGCATGTGTGTTCTTTTCAGTAACAACAACCAGTCATTTTGCATGTGTGTTTTTTCACATACCACCTATGGATCCACCAGTGTCATTGCATGTGTGTTCTTTTCACAATCCACCCATGGATCCACCAGAGTCATTGCATGTGTGTTCTTTTTAGTAACAACAACCAGAGTCATTTTGCATGTGTGTTCTCTTTAGAGACCACACATGGATCCACCAGTGTCATTGCATGTGTGCTCTTTTCACAATCCACCCATGGATCCACCAGTGTCATTACATGCGTGTTCTTTTTAGTAACAACAACCAGAGTCATTTTGCATGTGTGTTCTTTTCACATACCACCTATGGATCCACCAGTGTCATTGAAATGTGTGTTCTTTTCACAATCCACCCATGGATCCACCAGTGTCATTGCATGTGTGTTCTTTTTAGTAACAACCAGAGACATTTTGCATGTGTGTTCTCTTCCTATGGATCCACCAGTGTCATCGCATGTGTGTTCTTTTTAGTAACAACAACCGGAGTCATTTTGCATGTGTGTTCTTTTCACATACTACCTATGGATCCACCAGTGTCATTGAAATGTGTGTTCTCTACGGAGACCGCACATGGATCCACCAGTGTCATTGCATTTGTGTTCTTTTTAGTAACAACAACCAGTCATTTTATATGTGTGTTCTTTTCACATCCCACCTATGGATCCACCAGTGTCATTGCATGTGTGTTCTTTTCACAATCCACCCATGGATCCACCAGAGTCATTGCATGTGTGTTCTTTTCAGTAACAACCATCAGAGTCATTTTGCATGTGTGTTCTCTTTAGAGACCACACATGGATCCACTTGTGTCATTGCATGTGTGCTCTTTTCACAATGCACCCATGGATACACCAGTGTCATTGCAAGTGTGTTCTTTTTAGTAATATCAACCAGAGTCATTTTGCATGTGTGTTCTTCTCACATACTACCTATGGATCCACCAGTGTCATTGCATGTGTGTTATTTTCACTAACAACAACTAGAGTCATTGCATGTGTGTTCTTTTCACATACCACATATGGATCCACCGGTGTCATTGAAATGTGTGTTCTCTACAGAGACCACACATGGATCCACCAGTGTCATTGCATGTGTGTTCTTTTCAGTAACAACAACCAGTCATTTTGCATGCGTGTTCTTTTCACATACCACCTATGGATCCACCACTGTCATTGCATGTGTGTTCTTTTCACAATCCACCCATGGATCCACCAGAGTCATTTGATGTGTGTTCTTTTTAGTAACAACAACCAGAGTCATTTTGCATGTGTGTTCTCTTCAGAGCCACACATGGATCCACCAGTGTCATTGCATGTGTGCTCTTTTCACAATCCACCCATGGATCCACCAGTGTCATTGCATGTGTGTTCTTTTTAGTAACAACAACCAGAGTCATTTTGCATGTGTGTTCTTTTCACATACCACCTATGGATCCACTAGTGTCATTGCATGTGTGTTCTTTTCACTAACAACAACCAGAGTCATTTTGCATGTGTGTTCTTTTCACATACTACATATGGATCCACCAGTGTCATTGCATGTGTGCTCTTTTCACAATCCACACATGGACCCACCACTGTCATTGGATGTGTGTTCTTTTTAGTAACAACAACCAGTGTCATTGCATGTGTGTTCTCTTCAGAGACCACACATGGATCCACCAGTGTCATTGCATGTGTGTTCTTTTTACTAACAACAACAAGAGTCATTGAAATGTGTGCTCTCTTTAGAGACCACACATGGATCCACCAGTGTCATCGCATGTGTGTTCTTTTCACTAACAACAACCAGAGTCAATGCATGTGTGTTCTTTTCACATACCACGTATGGATCCACTAGTGTGATTGAAATGTGTGTTTTCTACAAAGACCACACATGGATCCACCAGTGTCATTGCATGTGTGTTCTTTTTAGTAACAACAACAAGAGTCATTGAAATGTGTGCTCTCCTTAGAGACCACACATGGATCCACCAGTGTCATCGCATGTGTGTTCTTTTCACTAACAACAACCAGAGTCATTGCATGTGTGTTCTTTTCACATACCACGTATGGATCCACCAGTGTGATTGAAATGTGTGTTCTCTACAGAGACCACACATGGATCCACCAGTGTCATTGCATGTGTGTTCTTTTTAGTAACAACAACCAGAGTCATTTTGCATGTGTGTTCTTTTCACATACCACCTATGGATCCACTAGTGTCATTACATGTGTGTTCTTTTCACAATCAACCCATGGATCCACCAGTGTCATTGCATGTGTGCTCTTTTCACAATCCACCCATGGATCCACCAGTGTCATTGCATGTGTGTTCTTTTTAGTAACAATAACCAGAGTCATTTTGCATGTGTGTTCTTTTCACATACCACCTATGGATCCACTAGTGTCATTGCATGTGTGTTCTTTTCACTAACAACAACCAGAGTCATTGCATGTGTGTTCTTTTCACATACCACATATGGATCCACCAGTGTCATTGAACTGTGTGTTCTCTACAGAGACCACACATGGATCCACCAGTGTCATTGCATCTGTGTTCTTTTTAGTAACAACAACCAGTCATTTTGCATGTGTGTTCTTTTCACATACCACCTATGGGTCCACCAGTGTCATTGCATGTGTGTTCTTTTCACAAGCCACCCATGGATCCACCAGAGTCATTGCATGTGTCTTCTTTTTAGTAACAACCATCAGAGTCATTTTGCATGTGTGTTCTCTTCAGAGACCACACATGGATCCACTTGTGTCATTGCATGTGTGCTCTTTTCACAATCCACCCATGGATCCACCAGTGTCATTGCATGTGTGTTCTTTTTAGTAACAACAACCAGAGTCATTTTGCATGTGTGTTCTTCTCACATACCACCTATGGTTCCACCAGTGTCATTGCATGTGTGTTCTTTTCACTAACAACAACCAGAGTCATTGCATGTGTGTTCTTTTCACATACCACATATGGATCCACCGGTGTCATTGAAATGTGTGTTCTCTACAGAGACCACACATGGATCCACCAGTGTCATTGCATGTGTGTTCTTTTCACTAACAACAACCAGTCAGTTTGCATGTGTGTTCTTTTCACATACCACCTATGGATCCACCAGTGTCATTGCATGTGTGTTCTTTTCACAATCCACCCATGGATCCACCAGACTCATTGCATATGTGTTCTTTTTAGTAACAACAACCAGAGTCATTTTGCATGTGTGTTCTCTTCAGAGACCACACATGGATCCACCAGTGTCATTGCATGTGTGCTCTTTTCATAATCCACCCATGGATCCACCATGTCATTGCATGTGTGTTCTTTTTAGTAACAACAACCAGAGTCATTTTGCATGTGTGTTCTTTTCACATACCAAATATGGATCCACCAGTGTCATTGCATGTGTGTTCTTTTCACAATCCACCCATGGATCCACCAGTGTCATTGCATGTGTGTTCTTTTTAGTAACAACCAGAGTCATTTTGCATGTGTGTTCTCTTCACATACCACCTATGGATCCACCAGTGTCATCGCATGTGTGTTCTTTTTAGTAACAACAGCCGGAGTCATTTTGCATGTGTGTTCTTTTCACATACTACCTATGGATCCACCAGTGTCATTGAAATGTGTGTTCTCTACAGAGACCGCACATGGATCCACCAGTGTCATTGCATTTGTGTTCTTTTTAGTAACAACAACCAGTCGTTTTATATGTGTGTTCTTTTCACATACCACCTATGGATCCACCAGTGTCATTGCATGTGCGTTCTTTTCACAATCCACCCATGGATCCACCAGAGTCATTGCATGTGTGTTCTTTTTAGTAACAACCATCAGAGTCATTTTGCATGTGTGTTCTCTTTAGAGACCACACATGGATCCACTTGTGTCATTGCATGTGTGCTCTTTTCACAATCCACCCATGGATACACCAGTGTCATTGCAAGTGTGTTCTTTTTAGTAATATCAACCAGAGTCATTTTGCATGTGTGTTCTTCTCACATACCACCTATGGATCCACCAGTGTCATTGCATGTGTGTTCTTTTCACTAACAACAACTAGAGTCATTGCATGTGTGTTCTTTTCACATACCACATATGGATGCACCGGTGTCATTGAAATGTGTGTTCTTCACAAAGACCACACATGGATCCACCAGTGTCATTGCATGTGTGTTCTTTTTAGTAACAACAACCAGTCATTTTGCATGCGTGTTCTTTTCACATACCACCTATGGATCCACCACTGTCATTGCATGTGTGTTCTTTTCACAATCCACCCATGGATACACCAGAGTCATTTCATGTGTGTTCTTTTTAGTAACAACAACCAGAGTCATTTTGCATGTGTGTTCTCTTCAGAGCCACACATGGATCCACCAGTGTCATTGCATGTGTGCTCTTTTCACAATCCACCCATCGATCCACCAGTGTCATTGCATGTGTCTTCTTTTTAGTAACAACAACCAGCGTCATTTTGCATGTGTGTTCTTTTCATATACCACCTATGGATCCACTAGTGTCATTGCATGTGTGTTCTTTTCACTAACAACAACCAGAGTCATTTTGCATGTGTGTTCTTTTCACATACCACATATGGATCCACCAGTGTCATTGCATGTGTGCTCTTTTCACAATCCACACATGGACCCACCACTATCATTGGATGTGTGTTCTTTTTAGTAACAACAACCAGTGTCATTGCATGTGTGTTCTCTTCAGAGACCACACATGGATCCACCAGTGTCATTGCATGTGTGTTCTTTTTACTAACAACAACAAGAGTCATTGAAATGTGTGCTCTCTTTAGAGACCACACATGGATCCTCCAGTGTCATCGCATGTGTGTTCTTTTCACTAACAACAACCAGAGTCATTGCATGTGTGTTCTTTTCACATACCACATATAGATCCACAAGTGTGATTGAAATGTGTGTTCTCTATAGAGACCACACATGGATCCACCAGTGTCATTGCATGTGTGTTCTTTTTAGTAACAACAACCAGAGTCATTTTGCATGTGTGTTCTTTTCATATACCACCTATGGATCCACCAGTGTCATTACATGTGTGTTCTTTTCACAATCAACCCATGGATCCACCAGTGTCATTGGATGTGTGTTCTTTTTAGTAACAACAACCAGAGTCATTTTGCATGTGTGTTCTCTTCACATACCACCTATGGATCCACCAGAGTCATTGCATGTGTGTTATTTTTAGTAACAACCATCAGAGTCATTTTGCATGTGTGTTCTCTTCAGAGACCACACATGGATCCACTTGTGTCATTGCATGTGTGCTCTTTTCACAATCCACCCATGGATCCACCAGTGTCATTGCATGTGTGTTCTTTTTAGTAACAACAACCAGAGTCATTTTGCATGTGTGTTCTTCTCACATACCACCTATGGTTCCACCAGTGTCATTGCATGTGTGTTCTTTTCACTAACAACAACCAGAGTCATTGCATGTGTGTTCTTTTCACATACCACATATGGATCCACCGGTGTCATTGAAATGTGTGTTCTCTACAGAGACCACACATGGATCCACCAGTGTCATTGCATGTGTGTTCTTTTCAGTAACAACAACCAGTCATTTTGCATGTGTGTTCTTTTCACATACCACCTATGGATCCACCAGTGCCATTGCATGTGTGTTCTTTTCACAATCCACCCATGGATCCACCAGACTCATTGCATATGTGTTCTTTTTAGTAACAACAACCAGAGTCATTTTGCATGTGTGTTCTCTTCAGAGACCACACATGGATCCACCAGTGTCATTGCATGTGTGCTCTTTTCACAATCCACCCATGGATCCACCATGTCATTGCATGTGTGTTCTTTTTAGTAACAACAACCAGAGTCATTTTGCATGTGTGTTCTTTTCACATACCAAATATGGATCCACCAGTGTCATTGCATGTGTGTTCTTTTCACAATCCACCCATGGATCCACCAGTGTCATTGCATGTGTGTTCTTTTTAGTAACAACCAGAGTCATTTTGCATGTGTGTTCTCTTCACATACCACCTATGGATCCACCAGTGTCATCGCATGTGTGTTCTTTTTAGTAACAACAACCGGAGTCATTTTGCATGTGTGTTCTTTTCACATACTACCTATGGATCCACCAGTGTCACTGAAATGTGTGTTCTCTACAGAGACCGCACATGGATCCACCAGTGTCATTGCATTTGTGTTCTTTTTAGTAACAACAACCAGCCATTTTATATGTGTGTTCTTTTCACATACCACCTATGGATCCACCAGTGTCATTGCATGTGCGTTCTTTTCACAATCCACCCATGGATCCACCAGAGTCATTGCATGTGTGTTCTTTTTAGTAACAACCATCAGAGTCATTTTGCATGTGTGTTCTCTTTAGAGACCACACATGGATCCACTTGTGTCATTGCATGTGTGCTCTTTTCACAATCCACCCATGGATACACCAGTGTCATTGCAAGTGTGTTCTTTTTAGTAATATCAACCAGAGTCATTTTGCATGTGTGTTCTTCTCACATACCACCTATGGATCCACCCGTGTCATTGCATGTGTGTTCTTTTCACTAACAACAACTAGAGTCATTGCATGTGTGTTCTTTTCACATACCACATATGGATGCACCGGTGTCATTGAAATGTGTGTTCTCTACAAAGACCACACATCGATCCACCAGTGTCATTGCATGTGTGCTCTTTTCACAATCCACCCATGGATCCACCAGAGTCATTTCATGTGTGTTCTTTTTAGTAACAACAACCAGAGTCATTTTGCATGTGTGTTCTCTTCAGAGCCACACATGGATCCACCAGTGTCATTGCATGTGTGCTCTTTTCACAATCCACCCATCGATCCACCAGTGTCATTGCATGTGTGTTCTTTTTAGTAACAACAACCAGCGTCATTTTGCATGTGTGTTCTTTTCACATACCACCTATGGATCCACTAGTGTCATTGCATGTGTGTTCTTTTCACTAACAACAACCAGAGTCATTTTGCATGTGTGTTCTTTTCACATACCACATATGGATCCACCAGTGTCATTGCATGTGTGCTCTTTTTAGTAACAACAACCAGTGTCATTGCATGTGTGTTCTCTTCAGAGACCACACATGGATCCACTAGTGTCATTGCATGTGTGTTCTTTTTACTAACAACAACAAGAGTCATTGAAATGTGTGCTCTCTTTAGAGACCACACATGGATCCACCAGTGTCATCGCATGTGTGTTCTTTTCACTAACAACAACCAGAGTCATTGCATGTGTGTTCTTTTCACATACCACATATAGATCCACCAGTGTGATTGAAATGTGTGTTCTCTATAGAGACCACACATGGATCCACCAGTGTCATTGCATGTGTGTTCTTTTTAGTAACAACAACCAGAGTCATTTTGCATGTGTGTTCTTTTCATATACCACCTATGGATCCACCAGTGTCATTACATGTGTGTTCTTTTCACAATCAACCCATGGATCCACCAGTGTCATTGGATGTGTGTTCTTTTTAGTAACAACAACCAGAGTCATTTTGCATGTGTGTTCTCTTCACATACCACCTATGGATCCACCAGAGTCATTGCATGTGTGTTCTTTTTAGTAACAACCATCAGAGTCATTTTGCATGTGTGTTCTCTTCAGAGACCACACATGGATCCACTTGTGTCATTGCATGTGTGCTCTTTTCACAATCCACCCATGGATCCACCAGTGTCATTGCATGTGTGTTCTTTTTAGTAACAATAACCAGAGTCATTTTGCATGTGTGTTCTTCTCACATACCACCTATGGTTCCACCAGTGTCATTGCATGTGTGTTCTTTTCACTAACAACAACCAGAGTCATTGCATGTGTGTTCTTTTCACATACCACATATGGATCCACCGGTGTCATTGAAATGTGTGTTCTCTACAGAGACCACACATGGATCCACCAGTGTCATTGCATGTGTGTTCTTTTCAGTAACAACAACCAGTCATTTTGCATGTGTGTTCTTTTCACATACCACCTATGGATCCACCAGTGTCATTGCATGTGTATTCTTTTAACAATCCACCCATGGATCCACCAGACTCATTGCATATGTGTTCTTTTTAGTAACAACAACCAGAGTCATTTTGCATGTGTGTTCTCTTCAGAGACCACACATGGATCCACCAGTGTCATTGCATGTGTGCTCTTTTCACAATCCACCCATGGATCCACCAAGTCATTGCATGTGTGTTCTTTTTAGTAACAACAACCAGAGTCATTTTGCATGTGTGTTCTTTTCACATACCAAATATGGATCCACCAGTGTCATTGCATGTGTGTTCTTTTCACAATCCACCCATGGATCCACCAGTGTCATTGCATGTGTGTTCTTTTTAGTAACAACCAGAGTCATTTTGCATGTGTGTTCTCTTCACATACCACCTATGGATCCACCAGTGTCATCGCATGTGTGTTCTTTTTAGTAACAACAACCGGAGTCATTTTGCATGTGTGTTCTTTTCACATACTACCTATGGATCCACCAGTGTCATTGAAATGTGTGTTCTCTACAGAGACCGCACATGGATCCACCATTGTCATTGCATTTGTGTTCTTTTTAGTAACAACAACCGGTCATTTTATATGTGTGTTCTTTTCACATACCACCTATGGATCCACCAGTGTCATTGCATGTGCGTTCTTTTCACAATCCACCCATGGATCCACCAGAGTCATTGCATGTGTGTTCTTTTTAGTAACAACCATCAGAGTCATTTTGCATGTGTGTTCTCTTTAGAGACCACACATGGATCCACTTGTGTCATTGCATGTGTGCTCTTTTCACAATCCACCCATGGATACACCAATGTCATTGCAAGTGTGTTCTTTTTAGTAATATCAACCAGAGTCATTTTGCATGTGTGTTCTTCTCACATACCACCTATGGATCCACCAGTGTCATTGCATGTGTGTTCTTTTCACTAACAACAACTAGAGTCATTGCATGTGTGTTCTTTCACATACCACATATGGATGCACCGGTGTCATTGAAATGTGTGTTCTCTACAAAGACCACACATGGATCCACCAGTGTCATTGCATGTGTGTTCTTTTTAGTAACAACAACCAGTCATTTTGCATGCGTGTTCTTTTCACATACCACCTATGGATCCACCACTGTCATTGCATGTGTGTTCTTTTCACAATCCACCCATGGATCCACCAGAGTCATTTCATGTGTGTTCTTTTTAGTAACAACAACCAGAGTCATTTTGCATGTGTGTTCTCTTCAGAGCCACACATGGATCCACCAGTGTCATTGCATGTGTGCTCTTTTCACAATCCACCCATCGATCCACCAGTGTCATTGCATGTGTGTTCTTTTTAGTAACAACAACCAGCGTCATTTTGCATGTGTGTTCTTTTCACATACCACCTATGGATCCACTAGTGTCATTGCATGTGTGTTCTTTTCACTAACAACAACCAGAGTCATTTTGCATGTGTGTTCTTTTCACATACCACATATGGATCCACCAGTGTCATTGCATGTGTGCTCTTTTCACAATCCACACATGGACCCACCACTGTCATTGGATGTGTGTTCTTTTTAGTAACAACAACCAGTGTCATTGCATGTGTGTTCTCTTCAGAGACCACACATGGATCCACCAGTGTCATTGCATGTGTGTTCTTTTTACTAACAACAACAAGAGTCATTGAAATGTGTGCTCTCTTTAGAGACCACACATGGATCCACCAGTGTCATCGCATGTGTGTTCTTTTCACTAACAACAACCAGAGTCATTGCATGTGTGTTCTTTTCACATACCACATATAGATCCACCAGTGTGATTGAAATGTGTGTTCTCTACAGAGACCACACATGGATCCACCTGTGTCATTGCATGTTTGTTCTTTTTAGTAACAACAACCAGAGTCATTTTGCATGTGTGTTCTTTTCACATACCACCTATGGATCCACCAGTGTCATTACATGTGTGTTCTTTTCACAATCAACCCATGGATCCACCAGTGTCATTGCATGTGTGTTCTTTTTAGTAACAACAACCAGAGTCATTTTGCATGTGTGTTCTCTTCACATACAACCTATGGATCCACCAGTGTGATCGCATGTGTGTTCTTTTTAGTAACAACAACCAGAGTCATTTTGCATGTGTGTTCTTTTCACATACCACCTATGGATCCACTAGTGTCATTGAAATGTGTGTTCTCTACAGACACCGCACATTGATCCACCAGTGTCATTGCATGTGTGTTCTTTTTAGTAACAACAACCAGTCATTTTATATGTGTGTTCTTTTCACATACCACCTATGATTCCACCAGTGTCATTGCATGTGTGTTCTTTTCACAATCCACCCATGGATCCACCAAAGTAATTGCATGTGTGTTCTTTTTAGTAACAACCATCAGAGTCATTTTGCATGTGTGTTCTCTTCAGAGACCACACATGGATTCACTTGTGTCATTGCATGTGTGCTCTTTTCACAATCCACCCATGGATCCACCAGTGTCATTGCATGTGTGTTCTTTTTAGTAACAACAACCAGAGTCATTTTGCATGTGTGTTCTTCTCACATACCACCTATGGATCCACCAGTGTCATTGCATGTGTGTTCTTTTCACTAACAACAACCAGAGTCATTGCATGTTTGTTCTTTTCACATACCACATATGGATCCACCGGTGTCATTGAAATGTGTGTTCTCTACAGAGACCACACATGGATCCACCAGTGTCATTGCATGTGTGTTCTTTTTAGTAACAACAACCAGTCATTTTGCATGTGTGTTCTTTTCACATGCCACCTATGGATCCACTAGTGTCATTGCATGTGTGTTCTTTTCACAATCCACCCATGGATCCACCAGAGTCATTGCATGTGTGTTCTTTTTAGTAACAACAACCAGAGTCATTTTGCATGTGTGTTCTCTTCAGAGACCACACATGGATCCACCAGTGTCATTGCATGTGTGCTCTTTTCACAATCCACCCATGGATCCACCAGTGTCATTACATGCGTGCTCTTTTACTTTCAATCTACAAACTGTTTACTGCTTTGTGTTTACTTTCTGCAAACTATTACTTTCTTCCACTCAATACGTTTAATCCTTTGTTTTCAGCATAACCGGTGAGATTAACAACCTCATCGCAAGTTGGGGACAGCGTTCTGTGGTTGTGTTGTGCAGGTCTCCATGATGGGTTCGTAGCATGGAAAACAAAAAATTTCTACCGCAAGAACAAACAAAACCCAGATCTAATCTAGATAAAAGTCAAGATCTAATCTATTAGACATGTGCAACGAGATAGATCTGTACTAACCCTTGTAGACCCGAAAGCGTTACGAGATCGAATCTCGTGGTTGATGTAGTCGATCACTTGCCGATCTCAAGATCGAGTAGACGATCCTTCCGGCACCGCGTTCCGGCAGCGCTTCCGCAGTCGGTCACACGTGCGGAGTCGAAGCAGACCTTCCTCTCCCCGTTCCAGTGAGCAATGGAGGTAGTAGATCTCTCCATGGAATCCCAGCAGCACGACGGCGTGGTGGTGGTGGTGGAGTAGAGAATTCTGCAGGGCTTCGCCTAAGCCAGAGTAGAGGGAAGGAGGAGGAGAGAGGCAACTTGAGATCTAGAGAATAGAAGGGGTCAGGGGGCTTGTGCCTCCACCCCTCTATTTAAAGGAGGGAGGCGCCATGGGGAGGTGGAGTCCTTGTAGGACTCCCCTCTCCCTTGGCCGGCGGACCAAGGAGGTGGGGGGAGAGTCCTACTCCCCCACGAATCCTTGTCTTACCCCACAAGGATTCCTCGATCCTTTCTTGGTTTTTAAGTAAACTCCAAGAAATCTTCTAGAACCTTCCGGAACATTCCGAAACCTTCTAGAATCCCCATACAAATACTCTGGAACATTTCCTAACTTAGAAAATGATCCCCATTATATGAATCTTATTCCCCGGACTATTCCGGATCTCCTCGTGATGTCCCGGATCCAATCCGAGACTCCGAACAACATTCGGTCTCCAACGCACATTCCATATCTACTTAAAACAACTTCGAACCTTAAGTGTGTCACCCTACGGTTCGTGAACATGTAGACATGATGGAGACACATCTCCGATCAATAACCATTAGCGGGATCTGGAGATCCATAACAGCTCCCACATACTCAACGATGACTTGTTGATCGATAGAACCATTTAACATACGAAACCAATTCCCTTTGTCACGCGATACTCTACTTATCCGGTGTTTGATCGTCCGTATCTCCATACCTAGTTCTACCTCGTTACTGATAAGTACTCTTTACTCGTTCCATGATATGTCATCCCTTGTGACCTAGTCACATGCTTGCAAGCTAACTAGATGACATTCCACCGAGAGGGCCCAGAGTATATCTATCCGTCATATGGATGGACAAATCCCAATCTTGGTCCATGCGCTTCAACACATACTTTCAGAATACCCAATGTCACCTTTATAACCACCCAGTTACGAAGCGGCGTTTGACGTCATCAAAGTACCTATCCGGTGATGGTGATTAACATAACCTCATGGTCGAAGGATTAGGTTACTATGCATTTGAAAGCTTGTAGCAAAACGAACTTAATGACTTGATCTTATACTATGCTTACTATGGGTGTGTGTCCATCACATCATTCTCCTAATGATATGATCTTGTTATTAACGCCATCCAATGTCCATGATCAGGAAACCATGATCATCCATTAATCAACAAGCTAGCTTAACAAGAGGCTTACTAGGGACTCTTTTATGTTTACAAAACACATAAGTATTAATGTTTCCGGTTAATACAATTATAGCATGGGATGTAAACATTTATCATAAACATAAAGATATAATAATAACTACTTTATTATTGCCTCTTGGGCATATCTCCAACAGTCTCCCACTTGCACTAGAGTTAATAATCTAGTTAAAAAATTTGTGCATTCAACACCTATGGCTTTCTGGTGTTGTATAGACACTATTGCTAGTGGTAAACATAATCTTCGGATCTGACACTTCCAGGTCCGTGTGTATTTGCATTTCCTTGCATCTCTATGCATTACTCATTCTCCAATGAGATGGCATTGTATAAATTTGGTCCTTTGGTGAGACCTTTAGTTCCTTGGGATTAAATCATGTTGATACAATTGTCATACAATGTATCTTCATAGTATTATCCCGCTATGAACGACACCTAGTTTGATAACAAACTACTTGACGCAAATGCTCTCATTTGCTGCTACAATAGCAGTCATATACTTAGCCTTTTGTTGTAGTATCTGTCACAATGTTTTAACTTTGGTACTCAACCAAATCCGTTATGGAACTTCCTTTCCATTACATTGTGCCACCCATAGTTTAAATTGAGATAAACTTAATTTGTGACAAAACTAGTATCAATGCAACAATTTACAATGAACTATTTGTCACCACTATATAAATAATATATTCTTAGTTCTTCCAAAGATCATAGGAATATCCCTACTATTGTCCAATGATCATCTTATGAGTCATTCTGGTATATGCTCATAACATTTAGAGCATAGGACATATCTGGATGTGTACATCTCAAAGAATGATTGATCAAAATATTCTTGTGATTTCACCAAGTGTTAAAACACTTGAATCTCGTGTCAACACACTTGAATCTTGATTCAGTCCTTTCCGTGCGTCAAGAACCTTTCTTGTTGTTTCCATATTGAACTCATTCAACATCTTATCTATGTACATTTGGCAAAACCATATTAGCGCCTCAATCTATCCATATAGACATTGATGCCTAATTCTTGGGTTATGCCTAAGTCTTTCATCAAAATGAAATTCTTTAACCTGTGTCAATAAAAGATACATCATTTCTAATCAACAATATGTCTTTCACATAATGTATTATAAATATGTCTTAGCGCTCCCACTTAATTTCTTGCAAAATGTAAACATCTTCATCGTCTCTGATGAAATTAAACCTTTTAATGGTTTCATCATGGTGAAGATTCCAACTCCGCGATGCTCACTTCAACCATTGAAGTTTTGCATACTCTTTTAGCATCTTTTGAATTAACAAAAAACCCTTTAAATCGTGTCATGTACACGTCTTAGGTAACCATTCTATTAGAAGAACTCGTTTTGTTTGTTCAACTACCATATACCAAAATATATGTAGTGGTTGCGACATTAATCCGTCCAGACTAAATATAGCTATGAAAGATCAAATCTTATCATAGTCAATTCCTTGAACATTGTCATAAACTCTTTCCGACATGTCGACTATTTCATAGATGTGAAACATCCATGTCTATTTCTTTATAGATCCATATACGACTGTAAGGTCTTGCACCTTTCCAGAGGGTCTTTCAAATTCAAAGCTTGATTTCTCGTGTATGGAATTATCACGGATTTTATGGCTTCAAGCCACTTAACAAAGTCAGTCCCATCATTGATTATTTGCATGTAGTCGGTTCATCATTGTCAAACAACAATGATTTAACTCACAAATCTTGGCATTTGATTACTTACCCGACCTACTTGGTTCAATAGGAACTTAGATCTCCGTGACCACAACCTTTGAGGCACGTGAGCCATGAGCATTGTTGCTGCCTCCGGGACAGTTTCCGACGCTGCGCAACTCAACACATATTAGCCAAGGTTCAACAACCTTGTCAAAGTTCTATTGTCCTCCCACTTAACTTTTCACCAAAAATTCCTTCTCAAGAAACTCGACATTCTAAGCGACAAATACTTTTGTCTTCGGTGTTATGGAGGAATACCCAATGGTTATTCGAAATAACCTACAAAGACATGCTCATCCGACTTTGGTTGTAAACACTTTACTTATGCCTAGCATACCAAAAATTTAAGAAACGACAACCTGGGTTTTATCCCAAACCATGACTTATATGGTGTCATTTCAACGGATCACGATGGAGCTATTTTCAGTGTAAAAGCGGTAGTCACTAAAGCTTTAATCTTTTAAAATATAATGGCAGTTTTTATAAATGACACCTTTGATCTTACCATGTCAAACAAGGTTTCATACATATCTCGAACACTCCATATTCCTATGGTGTTTTGGGAAATGCAAATCCATGGAACGATTCCTCAAATCTTAGGTGTTTTGCTAAACTTGTAACTCAAACATCTTTCTTTATGATCCAATCATAAACTTTTTATTTTCTTGTTACAATGATTTTCCACTTCATCTTGGAAGTCTTTGAACATTTTCAAATGTTTCATACTTCTTCCTTATTGAGTAAGTATATACATATACTCACTCAAATCTTCAGAGAAAGCATATGAAGTTGAAATCCATCGCCCACGACTACACATAATGGACTATATACATCAATATGTACAAATTCCAATCAGTTAGTCGCCCGTTCCTCTTTTGGCCTACTAACGGAGTTTTAATTATCTCTAGGAAAGTATCACAAGCGTCATTTGATCAAAATCAAAGACTCCAAAAATCCATCAACATGGAGTTTCTTCATGTATCCCTTTCAATATAATTTAAACGGCGATGTCACTTCGCAAGTGATCTTTCAATCATTTGTCTTGCGACATTTTAGCATTAGTTTTATGGTCGTTATTTCTCCAACCAGACTTGTATATCACCCATCTATTATGGAATGCGGTAATTATTTGAACAACCTTTTATCATCATAATACCTGATCAAAATAACAATTATTGAAACATATCTTGAAGGCAAGCTTTGATGTTAACGAGCAACACAACAACCCTTTGTTTGTTTTCGATGAACATCATCACATATTCTCTTGATAGTTACTTAGGCCATTGTAGTTCATGAATTGTGTTGTCCTGTATGACACTTCATACCAACCAATTCGGTATCCAATACCGCAGAACTACATTGTTTAACAAGCAAGGAATACAGCCATAACATGTATCTTCTATATACCTAAGTTGGACATCTGCAATCTTTTCTTTTCTGCCAAATATTTTATAGATTCTCTTTCAACAATTCCTTTTCTTTTTTAAAAGAATCTATCAACATCAATAGTGGTGTCATTCACATGACACATAGTACAAAGTGTGTATAGTCAAATACTAATACCTTTGGACTTGCACTTTGAAGTGGATCTCCTTCATCAAATGTTTGGCATTCTTTCAAAATTCCATTCTTTAGTAATCTTTTAGTGTAGTAAAAATTTTACTTACATATTCTATTCATCCTTATCATGAAAACTTTCATGATCAAGCTGCTATAGCTTATAAAGGTGAATTGCGAGTATAATGTTTCTTTTCCAAAACCTTTTGGAGGATTAGGATGACTAGCGTCTCCAACCTTCACAAATTCTCATCAAATATGAGGACATATACTCTATCATGTTGTAACCAACATATTGTTTTAGATATCAGAATACCTTTCACATATGATGGTTTCTAAAACATTGCTTTCAGCTCTTAGATAAACTTGATATTAAAAACAATCTTTTGAGTATCAAGAATCATGGAGGCAAACATGATACATGAGATACTAACACTGGAATTGTTACTCTTGATTTAATACTGTTTATTAAACTTCACAGAGTAAACGGAGTTTGCTGAAAGTTTGCAATATGACTTTTAAACTTTAGATTGACACTCAAAACAATACGATACCAGTTCGTAAATAAAATATCTAGAATTTCTATAGTTCCACTATCTCAACTATAACTAAGCGTAAGGTGGTGAACGGATGCCAATGACTACAACAAACTATGCAAATTCACTTTGATTGTGTTTATGATAAATTGAGTTCGACTAATCCAAAATACAAATGAACTCCCACTCAAAACAACATCCCTCGAGTTGTTTTAGTGATTACACGAACCAAATCCACTACACCAAGTCCGATCATCATGTGAGATGATGTAGCTTTCAAGGCGAACAATCAACATGTTCATCATATCATCCATATGACTCATGCTTTACCTTTCGGTATTCCGTGTTCCGAGACTATGTCTGTACATGCTAGGCTCGTCAAGGTTAACCTTAGTATCCGCATGTGCAAATCTGGCTTGCACCCATCGTATGCACACGTAGAATCTATCACACCCGATCATCACGAGATGCTTCGAAACGACGAGTCTTAGCAACGGTGCCTACTAAGGACAAACACTTTATTACTTGATATTTAGTGAGAGGGATCATATTATAATGCTACCGTCATGATCTAAGCAATACAAGATGCATAAAGGATTAACATCACATGCAATTCATAATTAGTGTGATATGATATGGCCCTTTCTTCTTATGCTTTTGATCTCCATCTCCAAAGCACGGACATGATCTCCATCATCACCAGCATTGCGTCAAGGTCAGTAGCGCCGCTTCATGGTTGTCCATCACCACTAGCAACTATTACAACTACTTGGAATAAAGCTATTACAAGATGAATAGACACGCAGGTCTTAACAGAATTAAAGACAACCATTAGGCTCCTGCCGGTTGCCATATTACAACAAGGATCATTGCATACATCAAATATAATCACAATCACATGATGACCATATCACATCACAAAACCCCTGCAAAAACAAGTTAGACGCCTCTAATTTTCCTTGCATGTTTTACGTGGTTTGGGGCTTTCGAATAAGAACGGATCTTACCTACGAAACTGAAACCACAACGTTGATACAAGTGCTATCAAGTGCAAAGTGTAAATTGGATCTATACGATGGTGGGAGAGACAGACACCCGCAAAGACACTTGTGCAAAGCAAGTTACACGTCAAGTGTGGAGCAAGTCTCATGTGCGATGACATGTAAGGTTAGCCCGAGCCGCTTCATCCCACCATACCGCAAGATGCAAAGTACACAAAGCAAAAAGACGGCACGAGCACCAACGCCCACAAAACCATTGTGTTCTACTCGTGCAACAGATCTACGCATAGACACGGCTCTGATACCACTGATGTGTTCGTAGCATGGAAAACAAAAAATTTCTACCACAAGAACAAACAAAACCCAGATCTAATCTAGATAAAAGTCAAGATCGAATCTATTAGACATGTGCAACGAGTTAGATCTGTACTAACCCTTGTATACCCAAAAGCGTTACGAGATCGGATCTCGTGGTTGATGTAGTCGATCACTTGCCGATCTCAAGATCGAGTAGACGATCCTTCCGGCGCCGCGTTCGGCAGCGCTTCCGCAGTCGATCACATGTGCGGAGTCGAAGCAGACCTTCCTCTCCCCGTTCCAGCAAGGAGCGGAGGTAGTAGATCTCTCCACGGAATCCCAGCAGCACGACGGCATGGTGGTGGTGGTGGAGTAGAGAATTCTGCAGGGCTTCGCCTAAGCCAGAGTAGAGGGAAGGAGGAGGAGAGAGGCAACTTGAGATCTAGAGAATAGAAGGGATCAGGGGGCTTGTGCCTCCACCCCTCTATTTAAAGGAGGGAGGCGCCATGGGGAGGTGGAGTCCTTGTAGGACTCCCCTCTCCCTTGGCCGGCGGATCAAGGAGGTGGGGGGAGAGTCCTACTCCCCCACGAATCCTTGTCTTACCCCACAAGGATTCCTCGATCCTTTCTTGGTTTTTAAGTAAACTCCAAGAAATCTTCTAGAACCTTCCGGAACATTCCGAAACCTTCTAGAACCCCCATACAAATACTCTGGAACATTTCCTAACTTAGAAAATGATCCCCAATATATGAATCTTATTCCCCGGACAATTTCGGATCTCCTCGTGATGTCCCGGATCCAAT
The DNA here is from genome assembly GCA_916181665.1 of Avena sativa. Taxonomy (NCBI): domain Eukaryota; kingdom Viridiplantae; phylum Streptophyta; class Magnoliopsida; order Poales; family Poaceae; genus Avena; species Avena sativa. Next base: position 445,682,765 of record OV702295.1, on the reverse strand, counting down.
CCGAGACTCCGAACAACATTCGGTCACCAACGCACATTCCATATCTACTTAAAACAACTTCGAACCTTAAGTGTGTCACCCTACGGTTCGTGAACATGTAGACATGATGGATACACATCTCCGATCAATAACCATTAGCGGGATCTGGAGATCCATAACAGCTCCCACATACTCAACGATGACTTGTTGATCGATAGAACCATTTAACATACGAAACCAATTCCCTTTGTCACGCGATACTCTACTTATCTGATGTTTGATCATCGGTATCTCCATACCTAGTTCTACCTCGTTACTAATAAGTACTCTTTACTCGTTCCATGATATGTCATCCCTTGTGACCTAGTCACATGCTTGCAAGCTAACTAGATGACATTCCACCGAGAGGGCCCAGAGTATATCTATCCGTCATATGGATGGACAAATCCCAATCTTGGTCCATGCGCTTCAACACATACTTTCAGAATACCCAATGTCACCTTTATAACCACCCAGTTACGAAGCGGCGTTTGACGTCATCAAATTACCCATCCGGTGATGGTGATTAACATAACCTCATGGTCGAAGGATTAGGTTACTATGCATTTGAAAGCTTTTAGCAAAACGAACTTAATGACTTGATCTTATGCTATGCTTACTATGGGTGTGTGTCCATCACATCATTCTCCTAATGATATGATCTTATTATTAACGACATCCAATGTCCATGATCAGGAAACCATGATCATCCATTAATCAACAAGCTAGCTTAACAAGAGGCTTACTAGGGACTCTTTTATGTTTACAAAACACACAAGTATTAATGTTTCCGGTTAATACAATTATAGCATGGGATGTAAACATTTATCATAAACATAAAGATATAATAATAACTACTTTATTATTGCCTCTTGGGCATATCTCCAACACTCCACATTGCTACTAGCACCGGTAGTGCGCCCTACCAAGGCTCAGCTAGCAACACCTTTGGGGTGTTTCCTTACTCCTACTGGTTCGATTAAACCTTGGTTTCATACTGAGGGAAAACTTGCTGCTGTGCTCATCATACCTTCCTCTTGGGGTTTCCCAAGGAGCTCGATATATTTTGGGCCATCACACAACACACACCTGACCGAAGCAAACTAAAAATAAAGAGAACGGTACAGTCCGCTGGGGCCACAAAACAAGAGAGCCCAAAGAGGTAAATAAAAAAGGACCAAGACCCGCCCGGAGGCCTCGGAGACGCCTGAGTCAGGTAGAGACAGGTGCTGAGAAGGGGCGCGCCGCCTCTCGTAGGGCCCGGAGAGTACCGAGTTGATGTAATATACTTGTTTCTGTGATTACGTTTGTTGAGAGATTGTAATGTGATGTTTTGTGAAACCATGTTGTGGTTATGTTTGTTGGGAGATTACAATGTAATGTTTTGTGAAACCATGACTGAAGAGGTGATGCATAAGTACCTTGTAGTTGACATGATTTTGTTTCTTTGGATGATGTAATATACTGGTATGTTTTCGTTAGGCAATGAAATTGGGATGGAGGGAGTGCAGGTTTAATATTTGAAATGAGAATGTGTGAAGAAAATCCATATCAGGCAGGAGACAGTAATCCAGGGAAAGGGCATGGTATCTATTAAACTATTGTAACATGCCAATTTAGTCATCATTGCAGCGGTAGAAGGGCTGCTCTCTCTCCCTCCCTCCCTCCCTCCCTCCCTCTCTCTCTCTCTCTCTCTCTCTGTCTCTCTCTCTCTCTCTCTCTCTCTCTCTCTCTCTCTCTCTCTCTCTCTCTCTCTCTCTCTCTCTCTCTCTCTCTCTCTCTCTCTCTCTCTCTCTCTAACGCCGTCACCGTCACCGTCGCCGTCGCATTCGCCATGCTGTCCTTGAACGGCGAGGACGACCAGTCGAGCAGCGACAACCTTCTCTTCGACATCGAGTATTCCTTCCATGATGTGAGTTCCTCTGTTTTCTTGGGCTAAAACTGAGGAGATATGTTGCATTCGAAGGCAGTAACACTGGGAGAAGGTTTTTGGGCTGTACAAATCAGGTTTGTTTACATTATGTGCAACTGTGACATGAAGTAAAATGTATCGTGCATGTTCATAACACTATAGTGTGTGTGTTTTTAGGTTGGCCCGGTGTGTAAAGCATAGAGTGGGTGGATCTTGAGTGGCCAGATGCACATAAGAAATGTTTGGCACAGTTATGGGAGATGTATGAGTTGGAAAGGTCGGGGAGATTTACTGATGTAAGTGATGCAGCAGAAAAAATTTATAAGCTGTCGGTACAAAACAAGGAGATGGAACAAGAAATCGAGAATTTGCAGTCAAAGCTAACTGACAAAATCGATGGGAGCTTGGTTGTTGGAACTGCAAAGACGCTTCAGGATAGTCACAGGTTGCTGATTCATAATGCAGAAAAGGAGAGGGATCAGCTCAGGGAAGACAAGAAGAAGCTAGAGTGCTGCATTGCGGATCTGTTGAAGGAACTGAAGAAGGCGCGCGAGGGTGAACAAGGACAGACTATAGAGGATAAAGGAAATTTGAGATGAATAATTTATGTTGTACCAATGCCTGAAACTAGTTAATTGTAAGACTTGCAGTTGCGCTTTCCGAACTAAGCCAAACTCAATCCTCGAGCAAACTAATTTTAGACGAACACACATATCGTGCATAGAGTTAAGTTCACGCTTACAAAATCACCACTGTAGAGGATAAACCAGGCAGTTCAGTACTAAATAGACATATGTTGTGTTCAAGCGAGCCTGGCCCGGAGCTGCCTGTTTTCCTCCCTAAGATTGGCCAGCTCCTTCAGTACTATGTCGTGCTTCAGCTGTAGGTTCCAGCGCTCTGTCACAGATTGGAGAATTTTGTCCGTAGCCATACAATTTTCCTTCAAGATCCCTTTCATGATCTCCGTCTGCTTCCTAGCCGAGGCGCAACCTTCACTGTGTAGCTTCGCCCAGTCGGCGTTTAACTCCTTCAGTTTCTGGCACTTGTCAAAAAGGACCGCGAATTCAGTGCGTAGTTAGTCAAAGGCCAGTTTCTGGGAATTCCGCTTTTCCCTTTGGATTGCTATCTTGTCATTTAGCCAGGTCGCCATGTCCTGGTCGATCTTTCGCCTCTTTCCCTACAAAAAAAATACATAGTATGTGTGAGGACCGGAACTTAACTTCCAGACTCCCCTGTGTTTATTCGTCAATCCCAAGATCAATGTTGACGACACAGCGAAATGTATATCATTGCAGACGTACAAAAGTAATTTATTACAAAGTCTGGATAACAACATAGTAAAATGTCTACTGACATTTATTACATCCAGAAAGCACAGCGAAAATATAAAACGCGTAGTGACTCCATCTCAGCCACAGGCAGTCGATTTAGTCCATGCGGCCTCACTCATCGGCATCATCATAGTCCTTCCCTTCATAGTATTCTGAATTCAACAAAAATATTGCCATGAGTACATGACGTACTCAACATACCCCTTATGCAAAACCTGATACATCTACATGTGACTTTATGTGGAGGTCATATGGTTCTTTTGCATAAAAGCCATTTTTATTTGCAACATGGTAATAGTTTTGATACAGACGGTTTTAGACGAAAATATGTTTATCATCAATGTGGTATTTCTCAATAGTATGATTTTCCACGACAACTCACATAGTTCATAGATTCTAGGATAAGGATAGGGGCAAAGAGGGAAGTAGCAAGACATGTTCCCGTATGTCAAGAAAGATTCATGTGTCGTCCATGACCGTGGACGCGGCTATTCGAATAGTTTAAACTCTGCAGAGGTTGTACACTTTTCCCACACGACACAATCCTGTTCTGATGCCCACCAGCCGTCGCTGGTTTAATACACACCAATTGGTGTACCGGCAGAGGGATTGTGACAAGGTCTTTTAGCTACATCCCCCAAAGATGTGACATGCCCACCGGGTATGGCGCACAGAACTGAGAGTACGTCCTCAAACCGGTCCCCCCATCTGTGCCGAAGGCTCCCCCGTAGACAGACACCTCATCAGCGATACGGCGACATCGACACCCAAGGCTGACTAACCTACTTGACCAAGCCAGTGCCCATTATAGCATGTGGTTGTACGGTGGTCACAATCTTCAAATCCAAGACTTATTAGGCCCTTATGCGGCACGGACGATGGATTGCCCCTTCATCTAGTGAAGGGCAGCCAATCGCTCCTTCCTTTGATCCAGCTGTCGCCCGCGCCAGTGTTTAGATGGTAAGTTTCACCCAGAGTAGAATAGAGTAGAGGAAGCAACAACGGCTAGCTCAGCGAGCTCATCCAGTTTCAAAAGGGTATATCTAACCCAAGGATCATCCAATTCCTCCGAAGAGGAGAGATCAAGTACCCTAAATTTTATATAGCATGGCTAAGCAATTCTACTCTACAGGATTAATATATAATCTCTACTCAGGGTTGTGTATGGCGACATGTGTATCAAGGTATGTGGGTAACCAAAATAGCAGTAATATTTGTAAAACAATAATAACATGCACTTGTAAAACATAGGTTAATTATGAAAGGGGCATGCCTTCGTTGTCGTGAAAGTGTTCTTCCTCGTAATTTTGATTCTGCTCGAACCCGTCACTCCCTACTCGTCATAACGATGAAGGTTAATAGTCTGCTGCCCAGGGGGATAGCTGCCCCCCGATAGATGTCGTTCACCATGCGCCTTCGGGATATGTGCTAAACTAGCTTAAGAGGAATAGTTTATTAACCCATATATAATAAAGCTAATAGAGAACATCAGTCAGATCGTAATGAGTATCGAAACAAGAGCATAGACAAGTCTTCCCTGCAAACACATAGTTTTCTCAATATACGTGTACTGGTAATAGTGCAAGCAAGTGGACTATACGAGCCAATCAATGCACTACTTTGCCACCGGAAAAATCAACCCGTGACTGACTTCCATGCTGACATATACTGTACAAGCATTGATTTGCATCACCAAAAAACAAAACCATGGCAGACTTTTGCCATTACATAGCGATGTCAAGCAATGATAGAAAAAGTCAGGTAATATCAGACAATGATAAATCAAAGTATCGCTCTAATTTCTAATTAGTATACAAGTATTTGTTTTGGTGTAACAATGATAATCAGTATGAGAGCATCTCGTAGTGTAATAAGCGCCAAGCTTCATTTGTCGCGATACGACACTCTTTTTTGGACAAAGGAAGTAGATATTATGATAAAGTATTTTAGTCTATCAAAACATATTCTTATATTTAGAAGAAACGGGTGTAATACTAGCTAAACACGGCCACTATATTCAGAATAGAAGGTACTAAATAGTGCCAAGTGTTAGCTATATGTACGTATGTACTAGCTAAACACAGCTACTACATACGGTCCATTGCATTTCACTACACGCCAATGTGATTGGTCAAATCATGCATAGATAATAGAGAACACTATGCACTTTTACTTACATTACTCTTTCTCCAAAAACTACACGACAAGTAGACACTGTGACACACCTCAACAATGTTAGACCAAAGACACATCTAAATGTCGATTAACATAATTATAATTTTATTCCAGCTAACCGCGGTCAGGTCTATACACACATCTCTATGTACATCATACGGTTGGCAAGAGGGGGGCAGCTCTCCCCGTGGTAGCAAATCCACACTCTAACGATGAAATACACATAAATACATATTTTGAATAACCACAAATAAGATCCAATATAAAGATCCAAATAAAAAGAATCAAATAGACTGACAATGTTCAGACGGTTCGATATACGATCGGTCTACGTTTTTAACTTAATAAAATAGATTAGGAAAAATAATATATACATACTACGATCACTATAGGTGACATGGTTTTTAATATACGATGCACTGAAATAGCAACCGCATGGTTTTTAACTATATGCGAGGCAAAATACTTAAGCATACATGACTAAGAAATGAGAACATGCACAAAGCTAGAAATCTGCACACATAAAATAATCAACCGCATGCAGCAAGCTACTGTACCCTACACATGCATGCATGCAAAAATGAAGATGAACACACTACACATACACATGCATGCATGCGGAATCTAAGACAGGCGCGCATGCGATGATGAGGAACATATATTAATCCATGGTCATGCAATTATCAAGTACTAGTATTCACAGTAGCATGCCATTTAAATACAACAATAACAGTGCTACAGTGCATACTACCATATCATCGAGATATAAGAAAACAAGATAATCTTCTAAGCAATAAATCAATAGCTAGTAATAATATAATCTTATTCTCGTAACAACAAATCTAATCGCTACATGGACAATTAAAACTGATTAGAAAGTCTACAGAAAATACCAAACTGTACTAAGATTATAATCAACTACTTAAATTAAAATCCTATCATTCAATTAATTCCAAAATATCTATAAGGAGGATATATAACCATATGCGTCTAGTCTAGTACAGATGCTGTGAAAAAAAAAAGAAATCTAACTTGTAGACTACTGTAAGTACATCGTACAGTGAATACTAGACAAAATATGCATGCAGGTATGATTTCAAAATTCTACCTAAAGATTAAGAAAACTAGGACACGTAAGGTTTCTAAGATCATTAGGTAACTTTTTGGTGTTGGGATCAAGCTGGAACAGGGGTACGTATTAGTCTAACATATCGATGCCATGGACGGCATTCAGTTCACGGCAGTGCGACAAAATACAAAGTTACTTCCAGGGATCTTGTCTAGTAGGTAGGCATCTGTGCAACTAAAGTGTGGATATAAGGATTTCTCACAAAGCTCACCGAGTACGACGGAATCGTCCGACGAAGATGATGAACCGAACTGAAGGAGTGGTGTGGTACGTTTGTGGACGATCAGCAACTCGAGTGCCTGCTTCCGGGGATCAGCCCTTCTCCTCCTTGTTCTGGTGGCATGGTCGTTGGATCCCTCGTGGCCGGAACTGCCGGAAAGACGAGTGGCGCCTTGGCGCAGCTCTCGCGAAATTGGATTGAAGTCAGGCTCGTATGGCTGTGTGCAAGTTGGAAAAGCAGACGCAGGGTGTCCATACGGGATTATATAGGAGGTGAAATGGTGCGTTCCAATAGATGTGATCAAAGTGGAGATTTAGTGCAAGGTAACGGTGGGGCAGTTGCTAGTGTGAGCTGTGGCGTTTTTAGCTGCCTGTTGAACTGCTGTATACGCGTGCAGGGAGACGAACAGTGCTGACATGCTTTGGTGAGGCTGTGACTCGTGCGAGGTCGAACCATGCGCTCTGGCCACTAGCTAGGCTAGGTCGTCGCCTGGCAAAAAAAAGATATACGTATATGGTGTACTAACTAGGGTCTGACATGCTTGGCTTGTATATATATACACTTGGGTCTAGAGAGAGATTAGAGAGATAAAGGCATATATATGTATATGCTACAGTAGTGAGTCTACATGCATGCCCAATAAAGAAAGAGAGAGAAAAAGATGGGTTGCTAACCTAAACGTATATATACACTAATTGGACATGCAATTGCATGCATGTGCTTAGGCTAAAAGGGTTTGTTTGAAAAGAATCAAATAAGAAGCAAATTGGCAATTTTAAAAGTACATCCAATTAACAGTACTAAAAAAAATTCTTTTCTCCCTTCAAACATCAAATTAGTTCTAACAAGTTATATTTATAAACTCCTAATAAAATATTTTTATTTAATTGCATTGCAGCATCTCTTTCTTAAAAAAAAGATTAACCCATAAAAAACAGGATGCTACAATTCTACCCACCTTATAAGGAATCTCGACCCCGAGATTTGGCCTAAGAGAAAAGATTTGGAAATTCAGCGCGAAGGGCATCCTCTCGTTCCCAAGTCGCTTCCTCCTCGCTATGGTTACTCCATTGAACTTTGCAGAACTTGATCACATTTCTTCTAGTGGTTCTTAACTGCTCATCGAGAATTTTAACTGGATATTCCTCATAAGTCAAATCATCCTGAACTTCTATGGCATCCAAAGAAGTTTTCCGAGCCTCTTCCTTTGGCTTATCAAAACATTTCTTCAGTTGAGACACGTGGAATACGTTATGAACCTTGGATAATTTCTCAGGTAATGCTAACTCATAAGCAACCTCTCCACGCCTAGCGGTGATTGTAAAGGGTCCAATATATCGAGGTGCAAAATTTCCTTTTAGCCCGAAACGGCGCATCCCGCGAAGTGGGGATACCTTCAGGTACACATCATCCCCCTTCTTGAATGCTAAATCATGACGACGTCTATCGGCATAGACTTTCTGCCTAGATTGGGCAGCCCACAATCTTTCCTGAATCATCTTTACTTGCTTATCTGCCTCCTCAAGAGTGTCGGGTCCAAAAACTTGATTTTCTCCCACTTCATGCCAATTTAGTGGTGTGCGGCACTTTCTTCCATACAAGAATTCAAATGGAGACATTTGTAAGCTTGCCTGAAAGCTATTGTTGTAAGAGAATTCAGCATATGGCAGACTCTTTTCCCAAGTGCGCTTGCAAGTTAAAGCACATGCTCGAAGCATGTCTTCCAATATTTTGTTCACTCGCTCAGTCGGTCCATCAGTCTGCGGATGGTAAGATGTACTAAAATTCAACTGTGTGCCTAAGACTTCATGTATCTTCTTCCAGAACCTTGACGTGAATTGAGTACCTCTATCAGACACAATCTTCTTTGGAACTCCATGTAGGCAAACAATTCCAGCCATATATAACTCAGCCAATTTCTCCCCATTATAAGAAGTCTTCACTGGAATAAAGTGAGCTGACTTGGTTAATCGATCTACGATAACCCAAATAGAGTCATATCCTGATGACGTCCTCGGAAGTCCTGTGATAAAATCCATCCCGATTTCTTCCCATTTCCACTCAGGAACTTTAAGTGGTTGAAGTAGTCCTGCAGGCTTCTGATGCTCGGCCTTGACTCTTCGACATACATCACGACGAGATACATACTCCGTAATTTCACGTTTCATGCTAGACCACTAGAAACTATCTCGGAGATCATGGTACATATTCGTACTTCCCGGGTGTATAGAGTATGATGACTCATGTGCCTCTTTCATGATTGATTCCTTAAGTTCTTTTTGGTCTGGCAACAATAAACGTTTCCGAAACCAAATATTTCCTTTTTCATCCTCCTTGTAGTCAGGTGCTTCTCCTAACTTGATCTTTGATCGAATCTCTTTGATTCCCTTGTCGTTCTTCTGACCTTCTCTTACTTGATCCTCTAGAGTGAACTTGACTTCTAACACATCCTCCTTCTCAGCGACACTCACATTCAGGTTTAACTTCCTGAATTCCTCATGCAGTTTTGGTTGAGCCTCCTGAATCATAATATTATTGCAATAAACCTTTCTGCTCAACGCATCAGCTACGACATTGGCTTTACTAGGGTGATAATTTACACCAACGTTGTAGTCCTTAATTAGTTCCAGCCATCTCCTCTGTCTAAGATTCAAATCTGGTTGAGTGAAAATATACTTCAGGCTCTTATGATCTGTATATATCTCACATCGGTTACCAATAAGGTAGTGTCTCCAGATCTTCAAAGAATGTACTATGGCAGCTAATTCCAAATCATGTGTGGGATAGTTCACTTCATGTGGACGTAGTTGTCTTGTTGCATACGCTACGACCTTGCCTTGCTGCATGAGAACACAACCCAAACCCTGTTTGGAAGCATCACAATAAACTTCAAAATCCTTCCGAATATCTGGTAAAATTAGCACTGGAGCGGAAGTCAGTCTCCTCTTGAGTTCTTGAAAACTGGTCTCACATGCTGGTGTCCACTCAAATTTGTTCTCCTTCTTTATCAACTGTGTCATCGGTCTCGCGATTCTTGAGAAATCTTCTATGAAGCGGCAGTAATATCCCGCCAGTCCGAGGAAGCTGCGTATCTCTGACACATTCTTCGGTTGCTTCCAGCTAAGTATTGCTTCTACTTTAGCTGGATCCACTGCTACTCCTTCGGCTGAAATGACATGACCAAGAAAATCTACTTGTTTCAACCAAAACTCACACTTGCTAAATTTTGCATAAAGTTGATGTTCTCTAAGCCTTTCTAGAACAATCCGTAGGTGTTTCTCGTGCTCTTCTTCATTACGAGAGTAGATCAGTACATCATCAATGAACACAACAACAAATTTATCCAAGCAATCCATGAACACTTTATTCATTAGATTCATGAAGTAAGATGGTGCATTGGTGAGTCCAAATGACATCACTAGAAACTCATACAGGCCATAACGAGTAACAAAAGCAGTTTTCGGTATATCTTCTGGTCGAATCTTTAACTGATGGTATCCTGACCTGAGATCTATCTTTGAGAAAATAGAAGCTCTTTTCAACTGATCAAACAAATCATCGATCCTCGGCAAAGGGTATTTATTTTTTATGGTTACTTCATTCAGAGCACGGTAGTCCACACACATGCGCATGGAACCATCCTTCTTCTTTACAAACAACACCGGTGCTCCCCAAGGCGATGTGCTCGGTCTACTGTATCCCTTCTCTATAAGTTCCTGGATTTGCTTCTTCATCTCAGCTAGCTCATTTGCTGGCATTCTATATGGTCTTTTTGCAATAGGGGCAGTACCTGGCACTAACTCAATTGCAAACTCTATCTCACGATCTGGTGGAAGACCTGGTAACTCCTCTGGGAAAACATCTGGGTATTCCTTAACCACCCTAACATCTGACACAACCATCTCCTTCAAGCTGTTCAACAAACTTTCTACTACGGTTTCTGATGCTAACTCAGGCTTGTAATTCACCACAATTCCTTCAGTGCTGGTTAAGGATACGGCTCTAAGGCCACAATCTATCATAGCTTTGTGTTTCCCTAACCAGTTCATGCCTAGAATGACATCTAACCCTTTAGAGTCTAACACTATGAGGTTTGCTAGAAACTCTACTCCCTCGATCGTTATGATCAGTTTAGGGCATTTTAAACCTGACATAAGAATTCCCCCAGGTGATTGTACTGCCATTGACTAAATCATACCCTCAGTTTTCAAATGGTGTTTTTCAGCAAATTGCTTGGAAACAAACGAATGAGACGCTCCAGAATCAAAAAGTACTGAACCGTAACATGAGTTGATTGAGAACATACCAAGAACAACATCTGAGGCTTCATTAGCTTGTTCGGCCGTGACATGGTTGACTTGGCCACGACCTGTCTGTCCAGAAGCATGAGGTGCGCCTCCTGGTGTAGGCAGTATGCCTCGCCCATGTCCTGCTGTTGGTGTCTTGGCAGCAGACCCCAAATTGAACTTCACTGGTGTCAGCCCCGTGTTCCTCTTGTTCAGGCATGCAGCAGAAAAGTGTCCCTCTACGCCACAATTGTAGCATGCCTTTCCAGCAGTGTTGGCATGGTTTCCTCCAACTTCAGCTCTTGGTGTACGATAAGGATTATGCTGGAAGTTGTGACTAGGCTTTGCTGACTTGGCAGTTACTCCACGATAACCCAGGTGGTTATTGTTCTTTTGGCACGAGCTTCCTGCTCCATGATGACCCTGTGGTGCCTTGCGCTTACGGTGTTCTTCTAGCTCTCTCTTTGAGTTCTCTTGCAGAATAGCCTTGTTTACCAAACTCTGGAAATTTGGAAAGTCATGGGATACCAACCTATCCTTTAGACCTGGGTTCAAACCCCTCAGGAACCTAGCAGTCTTGTCGGCCTCAGTGGGAATATCTGCTTTCCTATAGCGTGACAACTGAGTGAAACGATCCCAATATTCCAAGACTGACATCTTTCCTTGGACTAGAGCTCAAAATTCATCCCTCTTCAGCTCCATGACACCAGCTGGAATGTGTGTAGTACGAAAAGCTTCAGAAAACTCATTCCAGGTGATTGCATCAGCAACATCATGTGCATCATAAAAGCTCTCCCACCAATTTGCAGCTACACCCTGAAGTTGGTGAGCCGCAAACTTCACACGGTCTTGTGCATCAACATTGACCAAATTGAGCTTCTTACGGATGTCCTTCAGCCAATCATCAACTTCAATAGGGTCTAGTGACCCTGCGAAAGTAGGTGGCTTTGTCCTCATGAACTCTGCTAGCTTGGACTGTGGTGGAGGATGATGACCTTGATTCGGATTCAGGTTTTGGTTTTGGTTCTGATTCGCCATGTTGGCTACCATCTGCTGCAGCAACTGTGTTTGCATAAACATTAATTGCGCCATGTTAGGTGGCGGCGGCGGCGGTGGATGTTGTCCCTCATCTTCAGTATCGGTATCAGTGTCATGTACTTCACCCTCAGCGAAGTTCTCCTCGAATGCTGGTCCACGACCGCGTCCACGTCCGCGTCCACCGCGACCACGACCCCGGTTGGCGTTCATCCTGTTGTCGCTCAAGGTTAGAATAGAAGAGAGGGAAATAAACTACCCCAAAACCAAACTTGTATGGATAAACAATTGGAACATCAAATTGTAACATCAAAGAAATCCAAACAAGAACCAAATTCATCTTAAAATCTCACACACAAAAGGTTCAAGGTAGAGTAGTAGCTATACCACATATAGATCGGTATAGTCTACTCACACACATGCAATTATTTAAAATAGCTAACGTCTCACATATTATTAAATAAAGGCTCTCTCATGGTTTGTTGCAGTCTACTCGTCCTGGTACCCATGCGATCCTGCATTCGGCTGATCAGGTTCGAAGCTAGACTCCGCTTCGTCCGAGCTTGCTAGAATCCTTTCTTCATGCTCTGTTTCTTCTCCATAGGAATGATCAGCAGGCTCCTGCTGTACTGATGGTGGCGCAGGAAGTGCGAGCATCGGTGCAATGGCCTGGAGAGAAAGACGACGCCTCGCTGCACGTTGACACTTCTTCTTCCTTGTGACCCGCACACGCACATGGTACCGGGTGTCGCTCGCATTGTCGTAAAATGTCCTGCGACGCTGTGCATCAGGTGCAGGTTGCGGTAGTTCCAGTCCCTGTCCTTGACCGCCGTCATTGACTGCCAGCGCGGTCTCCGTAGCGGACTTGGTCACATGCACCACAGCGATGGCATCCTCAGCAGTAGCTTCAGCAGCTTCACGTGCAGCATTGACGGCAGCTAAAGTTGTATTAGCTTCCACCAATCTCTCCTCCAAGGTCTGAGCTCGGTCCTGATAGTGATGGATAAGATGACGTGCATCCTCTAGCATACCGGTGACTGCGACCAAGTGACTATCTAGTCCGAAGTTGAGCGATGCCATGCGAGTGAGTGTGGGATCATCCTCATTCTGGTACCTCATGTTCTGACGGAGCGCACCTCCCTCATCTCGGTAGGCAAAGTACCGAAACTGTGTGTTGCGCAACTCATCTTGGTAGATGCCAGCCATCCTCTGCATCTCCTGGTGAATGGTATGGATGGTGGCATCCACAAAGTCCTCACCATCATCAGTGAATTGGTGTTCTCTTACTCCTGTACGTCTTCCACAAAGTGATAGGTTCGGAAACACCACCAAGGTAACTCTCATAGTCTCCTCATCCCAGACATTCCGAAAGGTGTATCCAGTTGCTTCAGGGTCACGGTCGTAACCCAACCTCGTCAGCATGTCACGAAACTCCCGACCAAGGTTCCCAAACTCCTCAATCTGGCGTGTCGCAGGTACGGCCATCTACGCACATTTGAATAAGAGAAGAATATCAGTAACAAAATTTTGTAAAATCTAAATGAATAGATGAGCAACAATAAGGAATCCTATTTTTGTAACATATGCTTTTAGTAATATACGCGTACTAAAGGCTTTCCATTCTATCTAAGGCCACGTGACTAGGTCGACGTCGGCTCTGATACCACTTCTGTGAGGACCGGAACTTAACTTTCAGACCCCCCTGTGTTTATTCATCAATCCCAAGATCAATGTTGACGACAGAGCGAAATGTATATCATTGCAGACGTACAAAAGTAATTTATTACAAAGTCTGGATAACAACATAGTAAAATGTCTACTGACATTTATTACATCCAGAAAGCACAGCGGAAATATAAAACGCGTGGACTTTTTTCACAGGCAGTCGATGTAGTCCACACATTTTATATTTCCGCTGTGCTTTCTGGATGTAATAAATGTCAGTAGACATTTTACTATGTTGTTATCCAGACTTTGTAATAAATTACTTTTGTACATCTGCAATGATATACATTTCGCTGTGTCGTCAACATTGATCTTGGGATTGAAGAATAAACACAGGGGGGTCTGGAAGTTAAGTTCCGGTCCTCACAGTATGGTTTGTTCAGTTCACCAGGACAAGCTGGTTATTTTCCATAATTAATTGAATCGACTAGTGGCACTGTCATAATTTCAAGGAAGAAGCAATCTAGGACTAATCAACATTTTATGAATCGACTAGTGGCACTGTCATAATTTCAATTTCGAAGACAAATAAGATTTATCAGCAGTTTAGTGTGCTATGGGTTTTTCCCAATATCACCAAATAGTAGTGGGAGAGTGGCAAACTCATAATGCATAAACCCATGTCCAGATACATATGGAAAGAGAACATGGTGTCCATTCATGAACATGAACACCAACACATGTCCAGATAGATAAGGAGTTGCCCTAGGGTTCTTATTGCACCCTATAATGGGAAGCAGACATGGGCATTGCTCCCTGAACCCTAAACATTACAAATGGAGAGGAGGACGAACTGGTATTTGTGTCCCCGCTAACGAGAATCAGACTTGGGCATTGCTCCGGTACGCCTCCATACATGCCCTTAGCTCCTCGTTCTCTTTCCGAACACCCTCGAGTACGGTGATCCCTCTGCTCATGTCCGCCTTCATCTCCTTGACTGCATCCAGGCAATGGTTCCTATCATGGTAGGCTCAGATGGTAGCCTTGGTTTCCTCGACGCGTCCTCTGAGTGCCTCGCTGACTTCGTCCTTCAGGAGAATGCACCTTTCCACGAGATTCTTCTTCTCCTCCGTGAGCTCGTTGAATATCGTGATGGCCTGTTCTTGCCTGATCAAGTTATAGTCGAGCACTTTCTGCAGCCTAACAACGTCACGTGCAAAATCTAGCGAGATCTCCTTCTGCACAGATAATTGCTTGCGTAGGCTCTCATTAGCTTGGGTGAGGAAGCGTGCAAGCTCATGTTGGTTGGCAATCTTGGAACTGATCGCGACCACCTTCTCACGGTACTCGGCCTTCGATCGCTGCATCGTTCATGTTAATTGAAATAGGAATTCTACAATTACACTCTAGGTCCTAGGTGAATACTAATACAGATAAAAAAAATCCCCGTTGAATCTATTGGCCGCAGTGTTAAAAAATGGACCTGGAGATCTATTCATGACCACGATAAACTAATCCTAATCACAAAAAATCCATAGTGAATCTATGAACATCGGTATTAAGGAAAGACCAAGAGATCCAGTCATATTCATGAAAACAAATACAACTCGCAAAAGAAGAAGAAAAACCAATGCGGGGCGGACAACATCTAAGAAATCCACATCATAACTCGGAGAAATAACAGCATGGAGATTTGCTACCTCGCTGAGACATGGAACAGGGCCGAACGGGTCCTGCAACGCCTCCGTCGTGGTGGATTCGGGCTCCACGGCCGACCTGTAATACGTAGAAGAGGAAGAGCCAGAAGAAGAAGAAAAACAAGAAGAAGCTGATTAAGATCATGATGGAGAGGGAGATGGAGAAGAAGTAGAATAAGGAGACCATACCGGGAGGAGCCCTCGCCTGCTAGAACATTCGGCGCCATTGTCGGGGGAGATTGGGCCTCGATGAGAGGGTGGGCTTGAGCGGCTGGTAGAGCAAGAAGTGCCTCGCGGCGATTTCTCTCCCTTTTCTCCGCGAGGATCGTCGACCGGCCTCTCCCCCTCCTCAGTGGAGCCATGGCTTGCAGGGTGAGTGTGGCGGAGGCAGGAGGAAGGAGATAGTGATTATTAGTGTGGGAGAAGAGTAAGAGTACAGGCCGTGGTCTAGTAGTACTAGTACTAATATACAAGACCACCGTGTACGGTCTACCTTCTCAAAGAAGCCAGGGAGGCAGGGGTAGAGAATCGATGAGACTTGTCTTTATTGCGATGGACACTTCAATGGTCTTCGGCGCCGCCCAAAATCCAGTATATAATAAGGGGAGTGCGAGCCGGGTGGTCGTCACGGGAATCGGCGCGCACATCCCGCGTGCATGTGTCACGTGTTGATGGGGCAATGACGCGCACAAATGCTGCATGATCACGTCGGCACGTCCAACTCCGTCGAACTCCACGTGACGGGCACGTACGGGATATTTACGAGTCTAGAATACGCTGTGCCACTTTAGTTGTGATCAAATTATGTTCAGTACGCGAGATATTACTTCTCTTTTTTTTGATAATCGACAAATGCACGCGTGGACACGATGTACGAAACCGCTGCTCGTCCTTGATCAGATCGGCACCCCACTCTGTGTACCCGCCATCGACCATTCGGAGCAACTACCTCGAGCACGATGCCCCCTCGTCGTGGCAATGGCAGGTCCAAGCCGTCGACTGACCGTCCTACGTCCCCAGCTCTTCGCTGCATCATCCGCGCTCGCGAGTCGCCTGCTGAGGTAGCACGTCGTGTCCAACCGCGCCAGGATCCATCGACATCGGCACTCGAGGACACCGCGATGTCGAAGCTCGTACCGGCCGCGCAGGAGGAGCGTGGGGTACCTGCAGCGTCGGACGAGCGCAAAGTAGCAGCCAGGACGGGGGCGCGTGTTGCACCGGCGAGTACAGACAAGAAGAGGAACAAGAAGAAGACCAGGAAGAAGAGAGGAGATAGCTATTTGGACGAGTCTGACTCGGCCAACGAGGAGGCGTTCATCGATCAGTTGGAGGCAGAAGCGGAGGAGAGTGACGTGGACCCGTGGGACTACGAAGAGGAGGAGGAGGACTCCTACGAGGAGATAGCACGCTTATTCGAGGAAGGGGGTGGTGTCGAGTCGTCAGAGGAGGGCACCGACAGCGACGATGGCGGGGACCATGGCGTTGACGAAGACGAGGACGAACCGGAAGACGAAGACGATGGCTTCTTTGAAATATGATCATTTATTTTATTTATTTTAGTTAGATAGATGGATTTTCACTTGTTTATGGGGGTTTAGTATCGGTGGCACGGATTGACCATGCATAAAAAAGTGGAGAAGGGAGGGGTTATCCTGCCCGTTGGATCACATGGGATCAACGGTTGGTGGAGACGATCCACGTGACATCTGTGTCAGCCAATCAGGGAATAGCACCCACAGTGAGCACATGTTTGGGATCTCCATACATTTGGGCTTTTGTGAGATTTGTGACACAGAGAGAGAGGGAAAATCTCTTTTCACAATCCGCCTATGGATCCACCCGTACCATTCAAATGTCATTGCATTTGTGCTCTTTTCACAATCCACCTATGGATCCACCAGTGTCATTGCATGTGTGGTCTTTTTAGTAATAACAACCAGAGTCATTTTGCATGTGTGTTCTTTTCACATACCACCTACGGATCCACCAGTGTCATTGCATGTGTGTTCTTTTCACAATCCACCCATGGATCCACTAGTGTCATTGCATGTGTGTTCTTTTTAGTAACAACAACCAGAGTTATTTTGCATGTGTGTTCTCTTCACATACCACCTATGGATCCACCAGTGTCATCGCATGTGTGTTCTTTTTAGTAACAACAACTAGAGTCATTTTGCATGTGTGTTCTTTTCACATACCACCTATGGATCCACCAGTGTCATTGAAATGTGTGTTCTCTACAGAGACCGCACATGGATCCACCAGTGTCATTGCATGTGTGTTCTTTTTAGTAACAATAACCAGAGTCATTTTGCATGTGTGTTCTTATCACATACCACCTATGGATCCACCAGTGTCATTGTATGTGTGTTCTTTTCACTAACAACAACCAGAGTCATTTTGCATGTGTGTTCTTTTCACATACCACATATGGATCCACCAGTGTTATTGCATGTGTGCTCTTTTCACAATCCACATATGGATCCACTAGAGTCATTTTGCATGTTTGTTCTTTTCACATGCCACCTATGGATCCACCAGTGTCATTGCATGTGTGTTCTTTTCACACTCCACCCATGGATCCACCAGTGTCATTGCACGTGTGTTCTTTTCACTAACAACAACCAGAGTCATTTTGAATGTGTGTTCTTTTCACATACCACCTATGGATCCCCCAGTGTCATTGAAATGTGTGTTCTCTATAGAGACCACACATGGATCCACCGGTGTCATTGCATGTATGTTCGTTTCACTAACAACAACTGGAGTCATTGCATGTGTGTTCTCTTCAGAATCCACACATGGATCCACCAGTGTCATTGCATGTGTGTTCTTTTTAGTAACAACAACCAGTGTCATTGCATGTGTGTTCTCTTCAGCGACCACACATGGATCCACCAGTGTCATTGCATGTGTGTTCTTTCACAATCCACCCATGGATCCACCAGTGTCATTGCATGTGTGTTCTTTTTAGTAACAACAACCAGAGTCATTTTGCATGTGTGTTCTCTTCACATACAACCTATGGATGCACCAGTGTCATTGCATGTGTGTTCTTTTTAGTAACAACAACCAGAGTCATTTTTCATGTGTGTTCTTTTCACATACCACCTATGGATCCACCAGTGTCATTGAAATGTGTGTTCTCTATAGAGACCGCACATGGATCCACCAGTGTCATTGCATGTGTGTTCTTTCTAGTAACAACAACCAGAGTCATTTTGCATGTGTGTTCTTTTCACATACCACCTATGGATCCACCAGTGTTATTGCATGTGTGTTCTTTTCACAATCCACCCATGGATCCACCAGAGTCATTGCATGTGTGCTCTTTTTAGTAACAACAACCATAGTCATTTTGCATGTGTGTTCTTTTCACATACCACCTATGAATCCACCGGTGTCATTGCATGTGTGTTCTTTTCACTAACAACAACTAGAGTCATTTTGCATGTGTGTTCCTTTCACATACCACCTATGGATCCACTAGTGTCATTGAAATGTGTGTTATCTACCGAGACCACACATGGATCCACCGGTGTCATTGCATGTATGTTCTTTTCACTAACAATAACTGGAGTCATTGCATGTGTGTTCTCTTGACAATCCACACATGGATCCACCAGTGTCATTGCATGTGTGTTCTTTTTAGTAACAACAACCAGTGTCATTGCATGTGTGCTCTCTTTAGAGACCACACATGGATCCACCAGTGTCATTGCATGTGTGTTCTTTTTACTAACAACAACAAGAGTCATTGAAATGTGTGCTCTCTTTAGAGACCACACATGGATCCACCAGTGTCATTGCATGTGTATTCTTTTCACTATCAACAACTAGAGTCATTGCATGTGTGTTCTTTTCACATACCACATATGGATCCACCAGTGTCATTGCATCTGTGCTCTTTTCACAATCCACCCATGGATCCACCAGTGTCATTACATGTGTGTCCTTTTTAGTAACAACCAAAGTCATTTCGCATGTGTTTTTTTCACATACCACCTATGGATCCACCAGTGTCATTGCATGTGTGTTCTTTTCACTAACAACAACCGGAGTCGTTTTGCATGTGTGTTCTTTTCACATACCACATATGGATCCACCAGTGTCATTGCATGTGTGCTCTTTTCGCAGTACACCCATGGATCCACCACTGTCATTGCATCTGTGTTCTTTTTAGTAACAACAACAAGGGTCATTGAAATGTGTGTTCTTCTCATATACCACCTATGGATCCACCAGTGTCATTGCATGTGTGTTCTTTTCACTAACAACAACCAGAGTCATTGCATGTGTGTCCTTTTCACATACCACATATGGATCCACAGTGTCATTGAAATGTGTGTTCTCTATAGAAACCGCACATGGATCCAGCAGTGTCATTGCATGTGTGTTCTTTTTAGTAACAACAAAAGTCATTTTGCATGTGTGTTCTTCTCACATACCACCTATGGATCCACCAGTGTAATTGCATGTGTGTTCTTTTCACTAACAACAACCAGAGTCATTGCATGTGTGTTCTTTTCACATACCACATATGGATCCACCAGTGTCATTGAAATGTGTGTTCTCTACAGAGACCACACATGGATCCAGCAGTGTCATTGCATCTGTGTTCTTTTTAGTAACAACAACCAGTCATTTTGCATGTGTGTTCTTTTCACATACCACCTATGGATCCACCAGTGTCATTGCATGTGTGTTCTTTTCACAAGACACCCATGGATCCACCAGAGTCATTGCATGTGTGTTCTTTTTAGTAACAACCATCAGAGTCATTTTGCATGTGTGTTCTCTTCAGAGACCACACATGGATTCACTTGTGTCATTGCATGTGTGCTCTTTTCACAATCCACCCATGGATCCACCAGTGTCATTGCATGTGTGTTCTTTTTAGTAACAACAACCAGAGTCATTTTGCATGTGTGTTCTTCTCACTTACCACCTATGGTTCCACCAGTGTCATTGCATGTGTGTTCTTTTCACTAACAACAACCAGAGTCATTGCATGTGTGTTCTTTTCACATACCACATATGGATCCATCGGTGTCATTGAAATGTGTGTTCTCTACAGAGACCACACATGGATCCACCAGTGTCATTGCATGTGTGTTCTTTTCAGTAACAACAACCAGTCATTTTGCATGTGTGTTCTTTTCACATACCACCTATCGATCCACCAGTGTCATTGCATGTGTGTTCTTTTCACAATCCACCCATGGATCCACCAGACTCATTGCATATGTGTTCTTTTTAGCAACAACAACCAGAGTCATTTTGCATGTGTGTTCTCTTCAGAGACCACACATGGATCCACCAGTGTCATTGCATGTGTGCTCTTTTCACAATCCACCCATGGATCCACCAGAGTCATTGCATGTGTGTTCTTTTTGGTAACAACACCCAGAGTCATTTTGCATGTGTGTTCTCTTCAGAGCCACACATGGATCCACCAGTGTCATTGCATGTGTGCTCTTTTCACAATCCACCCATGGATCCACCAGTGTCATTGCATGTGTGTTCTTTTTAGTAACAACAACCAGAGTCATTTTGCATGTGTGGTCTTTTCGCATACCACCTATGGATCCACTAGTGTCATTGAAATGTGTGTTATCTACCGAGACCACACATGGATCCACCGGTGTCATTGCATGTATGTTCTTTTCACTAACAATAACTGGAGTCATTGCATGTGTGTTCTCTTGACAATCCACACATGGATCCACCAGTGTCATTGCATGTGTGTTCTTTTTAGTAACAACAACCAGTGTCATTGCATGTGTGCTCTCTTTAGAGACCACACATGGATCCACCAGTGTCATTGCATGTGTGTTCTTTTTACTAACAACAACAAGAGTCATTGAAATGTGTGCTCTCTTCAGAGACCACACATGGATCCACCAGTGTCATTACATGTGTATTCTTTTCAATAACAACAACTAGAGTCATTGCATGTGTGTTCTTTTCACATACCACATATGGATCCACCAGTGTCATTGCATCTGTGCTCTTTTCACAATCCACCCATGGATCCACCAGTGTCATTACATGTGTGTCCTTTTTAGTAACAACCAAAGTCATTTCGCATGTGTTTTTTTTCACATGCCACCTATGGATCCACCAGTGTCATTGCATGTGTGTTCTTTTCACTAACAACAACCGGAGTCGTTTTGCATGTGTGTTCTTTTCACATACCACATATGGATCCACCAGTGTCATTGCATGTGTGCTCTTTTCGCAGTACACCCATGGATCCACCACTGTCATTGCATCTGTGTTCTTTTTAGTAACAACAACAAGGGTCCTTGAAATGTGTGTTCTTCTCATATACCACCTATGGATCCACCAGTGTCATTGCATGTGTGTTCTTTTCACTAACAACAACCAGAGTCATTGCATGTGTGTCCTTTTCACATACCACATATGGATCCACAGTGTCATTGAAATGTGTGTTCTCTATAGAAACCGCACATGGATCCAGCAGTGTCATTGCATGTGTGTTCTTTTTAGTAACAACAAAAGTCATTTTGCATGTGTGTTCTTCTCACATACCACCTATGGATCCACCAGTGTCATTGCATGTGTGTTCTTTTCACTAACAACAACCAGAGTCATTGCATGTGTGTTCTTTTCACATACCACATATGGATCCACCAGTGTCATTGAAATGTGTGTTCTCTACAGAGACCACACATGGATCCAGCAGTGTCATTGCATCTGTGTTCTTTTTAGTAACAACAACCAGTCATTTTGCATGTGTGTTCTTTTCACATACCACCTATGGATCCACCAGTGTCATTGCATGTGTGTTCTTTTCACAAGACACCCATGGATCCACCAGAGTCATTGCATGTGTGTTCTTTTTAGTAACAACCATCAGAGTCATTTTGCATGTGTGTTCTCTTCAGAGACCACACATGGATTCACTTGTGTCATTGCATGTGTGCTCTTTTCACAATCCACCCATGGATCCACCAGTGTCATTGCATGTGTGTTCTTTTTAGTAACAACAACCATAGTCATTTTGCATGTGTGTTCTTCTCACTTACCACCTATGGTTCCACCAGTGTCATTGCATGTGTGTTCTTTTCACTAACAACAACTAGAGTCATTGCATGTGTGTTCTTTTCACATACCACATATGGATCCATCGGTGTCATTGAAATGTGTGTTCTCTACAGAGACCACACATGGATCCACCTGTGTCATTGCATGTGTGTTCTTTTCAGTAACAACAACCAGTCATTTTGCATGTGTGTTCTTTTCACATACCACCTATCGATCCACCAGTGTCATTGCATGTGTGTTCTTTTCACAATCCACCCATGGATCCACCAGACTCATTGCATATGTGTTTTTTTAGTAACAACAACCAGAGTCATTTTGCATGTGTGTTCTCTTCAGAGACCACACATGGATCCACCAGTGTCATTGCATGTGTGCTCTTTTCACAATCCACCCATGGATCCACCATGTCATTGCATGTTATGTTTTTAGTAACAACAACCAGAGTCATTTTGCATGTGTGTTCTTTTCACATAGCACCTATGGATCCACCAGTGTCATTGCATGTGTGTTCTTTTCACAATCCACCCATGGATCCACCAGTGTCATTGCATGTGTGTTCTTTTTAGTAACAACAACCAGAGTCATTTTGCATGTGTGTTCTCTTCACATACCACCTATGGATCCACCAGTGTCATCGCATGTGTGTTCTTTTTAGTAACAACAACCGGAGTCATTTTGCATGTGTGTTCTTTTCACATACTACCTATGGATCCACCAGTGTCATTTAAATGTGTGTTCTCTACAGAGACCGCACATGGATCCACCAGTGTCATTGCATTTGTGTTCTTTTTAGTAACAACAACCAGTCATTTTATATGTGTGTTCTTTTCACATACCACCTATGGATCCACCAGTGTTATTGCATGTGTGTTCTTTTCACAATCCACCCATGGATCCACCAGAGTCATTGCATGTGTGTTCTTTTTAGTAACAACCGTCAGAGTCATTTTGCATGTGTGTTCTCTTTAGAGACCACACATGGATCCACTTGTGTCATTGCATGTGTGCTCTTTTCACAATCCACCCATGGATCCACCAGTGTCATTGCATGTGTGTTCTTTTTAGTAACAACAACCAGAGTCATTTTGCATGTGTGTTCTTCTCACTTACCACCTATGGTTCCACCAGTGTCATTGCATGTGTGTTCTTTTCACTAACAACAACCAGAGTCATTGCATGTGTGTTCTTTTCACATACCACATATGGATCCACCGGTGTCATTGAAATGTGTGTTCTCTACAGAGACCACACATGGATCCACCAGTGTCATTGCATGTGTGTTCTTTTCAGTAACAACAACCAGTCATTTTGCATGCGTGTTCTTTTCACATACCACCTATCGATCCACCAGTGTCATTGCATGTGTGTTCTTTTCACAATCCACCCATGGATCCACGAGACTCATTGCATATGTGTTCTTTTTAGCAACAACAACCAGAGTCATTTTGCATGTGTGTTCTCTTCAGAGCCACACATGGATCCACCAGTGTCATTGCATGTGTTCTCTTTTCACAATCCACCCATGGATCCACCAGTGTCATTGCATGTGTGTTCTTTTTAGTAACAACAACCAGAGTCATTTTGCATGTGTGTTCTTTTCACATACCACCTATGAATCCACCGGTGTCATTGCATGTGTGTTCTTTTCACTAACAACAACTAGAGTCATTTTGCATGTGTGTTCTTTTCACATACCACCTATGGATCCACTAGTGTCATTGAAATGTGTGTTATCTACCGAGACCACACATGGATCCACCGGTGTCATTGCATGTATGTTCTTTTCACTAACAATAACTGGAGTAATTGCATGTGTGTTCTCTTGACAATCCACACATGGATCCACCAGTGTCATTGCATGTGTGTTCTTTTTAGTAACAACAACCAGTGTCATTGCATGTGTGCTCTCTTTAGAGACCACACATGGATCCACCAGTGTCATTGCATGTGTGTTCTTTTTACTAACAACAACAAGAGTCATTGAAATGTGTGCTCTCTTTAGAGACCACACATGGATCCACCAGTGTCATTGCATGTGTGTTCTTTTCACTAACAACAACTAGAGTCATTGCATGTGTGTTCTTTTCACATACCACATATGGATCCACCAGTGTCATTGCATCTGTGCTCTTTTCACAATCCACCAGTGTCATCACATGTGTGTCCTTTTTAGTAACAACCAAAGTCATTTCGCATGTGTTTTTTTTCACATACCACCTATGGATCCACCAGTGTCATTGCATGTGTGTTCTTTTCACTAACAACAACCGGAGTCGTTTTGCATGTGTGTTCTTTTCACATACCACATATGGATCCACAAGTGTCATTGCATGTGTGCTCTTTTCGCAGTACACCCATGGATCCACCACTGTCATTGCATCTATGTTCTTTTTAGTAACAACAACAAGGGTCATTGAAATGTGTGTTCTTCTCATATACCACCTATGGATCCACCAGTGTCATTGCATGTGTGTTCTTTTCACTAACAACAACCAGAGTCATTGCATGTTTGTCCTTTTCACATACCACATATGGATCCACAGTGTCATTGAAATGTGTGTTCTCTATAGAAACCACACATGGATCCAGCAGTGTCATTGCATGTGTGTTCTTTTTAGTAACAACAAAAGTCATTTTGCATGTGTGTTCTTCTCACATACCACCTATGGATCCACCAGTGTCATTGCATGTGTGTTCTTTTCACTAAAAACAACCAGAGTCATTGCATGTGTGTTCTTTTCACATACCACATATGGATCCACCAGTGTCATTGAAATGTGTGTTCTCTACAGAGACCACACATGGATCCAGCAGTGTCATTGCATCTGTGTTCTTTTTAGTAACAACAACCAGTCATTTTGCATGTGTGTTCTTTTCACATACCACCTATGGATCCACCAGTGTCATTGCATGTGTGTTCTTTTCACAAGACACCCATGGATCCACCAGAGTCATTGCATGTGTGTTCTTTTTAGTAACAACCATCAGAGTCATTTTGCATGTGTGTTCTCTTCAGAGAGCACACATGGATTCACTTGTGTCATTGCATGTGTGCTCTTTTCACAATCCACCCATGGATCCACCAGTATCATTGCATGTGTGTTCTTTTTAGTAACAACAACCAGAGTCATTTTGCATGTGTGTTCTTCTCACATACCACCTATGGTTCCACCAGTGTCATTGCATGTGTGTTCTTTTCACTAACAACAACCAGAGTCATTGCATGTGTGTTCTTTTCACATACCACATATGGATCCATCGGTGTCATTGAAATGTGTGTTCTCTACAGAGACCACATATGGATCCACCAGTGTCATTGCATGTGTGTTCTTTTCAGTAACAACAACCAGTCATTTTGCATGTGTGTTCTTTTCACATACCACCTATTGATCCACCAGTGTCATTGCATGTGTGTTCTTTTCACAATCCACCCATTGATCCACCAGACTCATTGCATATGTGTTCTTTTTAGTAACAACAACCAGAGTCATTTTGCATGTCTGTTCTCTTCAGAGACCACACATGGATCCACCAGTGTCATTGCATGTGTGCTCTTTTCACAATCCACCCATGGATCCACCATGTCATTGCATGTTATCTTTTTAGTAACAACAACCAGAGTCATTTTGCATGTGTGTTCTTTTCACATACCACCTATGGATCCACCAATGTCATTGCATGTGTGTTCTTTTCACAATCCACCCATGGATCCACCAGTGTCATTGCATGTGTGTTCTTTTTAGTAACAACAACCAGATTCATTTTGCATGTGTGTTCTCTTCACATACCACCTATGGATCCACCAGTGTCATCGCATGTGTGTTCTTTTTAGTAACAACAACCGGAGTCATTTTGCATGTGTGTTCTTTTCACATACTACCTATGGATCCACCAGTGTCATTGAAATGTGTGTTCTCTACAGAGACCGCACATGGATCCACCAGTGTCATTGCATTTGTGTTCTTTTTAGTAACAACAACCAGTCATTTTATATGTGTGTTCTTTTCACATACCACCTATGGATCCACCAGTGTCATTGAATGTGTGTTCTTTTCACAATCAACCCATGGATCCACCAGAGTCATTGCATGTGTGTTCTTTTCAGTAACAACCGTCAGAGTCATTTTGCATGTGTGTTCTCTTTAGAGACCACACATGGATCCACTTGTGTCATTGCATGTGTGCTCTTTTCACAATCCACCCATGGATCCACCAGTGTCATTGCAAGTGTGTTCTTTTTAGTAATATCAACCAGAGTCATTTTGCATGTGTGTTCTTCTCACATACCACCTATGGATCCACAAGTGTCATTGCATGTGTGTTCTTTTCACTAACAACAACCAGAGTCATTGCATGTGTGTTCTTTTCACATACCACATATGGATCCACCGGTGTCATTGAAATGTGTGTTCTCTACAGAGACCACACATGGATCCACCAGTGTCATTGCATGTGTGTTCTTTTTAGTAACAACAACCAGTCATTTTGCATGCGTGTTCTTTTCACATACCACCTATGGATCCACCAGTGTCATTGCATGTGTGTTCTTTTCACAATCCACCCATGGATCCACCAGAGTCATTGCATGTGTGTTCATTTTAGTAACAACAACCAGAGTCATTTTGCATGTGTGTTCTCTTTAGAGCCACACATGGATCCACCAGTGTCATTGCATGTGTGCTCTTTTCACAATCCACCCATGGATCCACCAGTGTCATTGCATGTGTGTTCTTTTTAGTAACAACAACCAGAGTCATTTTGCATGTGTGTTCTTTTCACATACCACCTATGGATCCACTAGTGTCATTGCATGTGTGTTCTTTTCACTAACAACAACCAGAGTCATTGCATGTGTGTTCTTTTCACATACCACATATGGATCCACCAGTGTCATTGAAATGTGTGTTCTCTATAGAGACCACACATGGATCCACCAGTGTCATTGCATCTGTGTTCTTTTTAGTAACAACAACCAGTCATTTTGCATGTGTGTTCTTTTCACATACCACCTATGGATCCACCAGTGTCATTGCATGTGTGTTCTTTTCACAAGCCACCCATGGATCCACCAGAGTCATTGCATGTGTGTTCTTTTTAGTAACAACCATCCGAGTCATTTTGCATGTGTGTTCTCTTCAGATACCACACATGGATCCACTTGTGTCATTGCATTCGTGCTCTTTTCACAATCCACCCATGGATCCACCAGTGTCATTGCATGTGTGTTCTTTTTAGTAGCAACAACCAGAGTCATTTTGCATGTGTGTTCTTCTCACATACCACCTATGGTTCCACCAGTGTCATTGCATGTGTGTTCTTTTCACTAACAACAACCAGAGTCATTGCATGTGTGTTCTTTTCACATACCACATATGGATCCACCGGTGTCATTGAAATGTGTGTTCTCTACAGAGACCACACATGGATCCACCAGTGTCATTGCATGTGTGTTCTTTTCAGTAACAACAACCAGTCATTTTGCATGTGTGTTTTTTCACATACCACCTATGGATCCACCAGTGTCATTGCATGTGTGTTCTTTTCACAATCCACCCATGGATCCACCAGAGTCATTGCATGTGTGTTCTTTTTAGTAACAACAACCAGAGTCATTTTGCATGTGTGTTCTCTTCAGAGACCACACATGGATCCACCAGTGTCATTGCATGTGTGCTCTTTTCACAATCCACCCATGGATCCACCAGTGTCATTACATGCGTGTTCTTTTTAGTAACAACAACCAGAGTCATTTTGCATGTGTGTTCTTTTCACATACCACCTATGGATCCACCAGTGTCATTGAAATGTGTGTTCTTTTCACAA
Organism: Avena sativa; assembly: GCA_916181665.1. Classification (NCBI taxonomy): domain Eukaryota; kingdom Viridiplantae; phylum Streptophyta; class Magnoliopsida; order Poales; family Poaceae; genus Avena; species Avena sativa. Next base: position 445,654,403 of record OV702295.1, on the reverse strand, counting down.
TCCACCCATGGATCCACCAGTGTCATTGCATGTGTGTTCTTTTTAGTAACAACCAGAGACATTTTGCATGTGTGTTCTCTTCACATACCACCTATGGATCCACCAGTGTCATCGCATGTGTGTTCTTTTTAGTAACAACAACCGGAGTCATTTTGCATGTGTGTTCTTTTCACATACTACCTATGGATCCACCAGTGTCATTGAAATGTGTGTTCTCTACGGAGACCGCACATGGATCCACCAGTGTCATTGCATTTGTGTTCTTTTTAGTAACAACAACCAGTCATTTTATATGTGTGTTCTTTTCACATACCACCTATGGATCCACCAGTGTCATTGCATGTGTGTTCTTTTCACAATCCACCCATGGATCCACCAGAGTCATTGCATGTGTGTTCTTTTCAGTAACAACCATCAGAGTCATTTTGCATGTGTGTTCTTTTTAGTAATATCAACCAGAGTCATTTTGCATGTGTGTTCTTCTCACATACTACCTATGGATCCACCAGTGTCATTGCATGTGTGTTCTTTTCACTAACAACAACTAGAGTCATTGCATGTGTGTTCTTTTCACATACCACATATGGATCCACCGGTGTCATTGAAATGTGTGTTCTCTACAGAGACCACACATGGATCCACCAGTGTCATTGCATGTGTGTTCTTTTCAGTAACAACAACCAGTCATTTTGCATGCGTGTTCTTTTCACATACCACCTATGGATCCACCACTGTCATTGCATGTGTGTTCTTTTCACAATCCACCCATGGATCCACCAGAGTCATTTCATGTGTGTTCTTTTTAGTAACAACAACCAAAGTCATTTTGCATGTGTGTTCTCTTCAGAGCCACACATGGATCCACCAGTGTCATTGCATGTGTGCTCTTTTCACAATCCACCCATGGATCCACCAGTGTCATTGCATGTGTGTTCTTTTTAGTAACAACAACCAGAGTCATTTTGCATGTGTGTTCTTTTCACATACCACCTATGGATCCACTAGTGTCATTGCATGTGTGTTCTTTTCACTAACAACAACCAGAGTCATTTTGCATGTGTGTTCTTTTCACCTACTACATATGGATCCACCAGTGTCATTGCATGTGTGCTCTTTTCACAATCCACACATGGACCCACCACTGTCATTGGATGTGTGTTCTTTTTAGTAACAACAACCAGTGTCATTGCATGTGTGTTCTCTTCAGAGACCACACATGGATCCACCAGTGTCATTGCATGTGTGTTCTTTTTACTAACAACAACAAGAGTCATTGAAATGTGTGCTCTCTTTAGAGACCACACATGGATCCACCAGTGTCATCGCATGTGTGTTCTTTTCACTAACAACAACCAGAGTCAATGCATGTGTGTTCTTTTCACATACCACGTATGGATCCACTAGTGTGATTGAAATGTGTGTTTTCTACAAAGACCACACATGGATCCACCAGTGTCATTGCATGTGTGTTCTTTTTAGTAACAACAACAAGAGTCATTGAAATGTGTGCTCTCCTTAGAGACCACACATGGATCCACCAGTGTCATCGCATGTGTGTTCTTTTCACTAACAACAACCAGAGTCATTGCATGTGTGTTCTTTTCACATACCACGTATGGATCCACCAGTGTGATTGAAATGTGTGTTCTCTACAGAGACCACACATGGATCCACCAGTGTCATTGCATGTGTGTTCTTTTTAGTAACAACAACCAGAGTCATTTTGCATGTGTGTTCTTTTCACATACCACCTATGGATCCACTAGTGTCATTACATGTGTGTTCTTTTCACAATCAACCCATGGATCCACCAGTGTCATTGCATGTGTGCTCTTTTCACAATCCACCCATGGATCCACCAGTGTCATTGCATGTGTGTTCTTTTTAGTAACAATAACCAGAGTCATTTTGCATGTGTGTTCTTTTCACATACCACCTATGGATCCACTAGTGTCATTGCATGTGTGTTCTTTTCACTAACAACAACCAGAGTCATTGCATGTGTGTTCTTTTCACATACAACATATGGATCCACCAGTGTCATTGAACTATGTGTTCTCTACAGAGACCACACATGGATCCACCAGTGTCATTGCATCTGTGTTCTTTTTAGTAACAACAACCAGTCATTTTGCATGTGTGTTCTTTTCACATACCACCTATGGGTCCACCAGTGTCATTGCATGTGTGTTCTTTTCACAAGCCACCCATGGATCAACCAGAGTCATTGCATGTGTGTTCTTTTTAGTAACAACCATCAGAGTCATTTTGCATGTGTGTTCTCCTCAGAGACCACACATGGATCCACTTGTGTCATTGCATGTGTGCTCTTTTCACAATCCACCCATGGATCCACCAGTGTCATTGCATGTGTGTTCTTTTTAGTAACAACAACCAGAGTCATTTTGCATGTGTGTTCTTCTCACATACCACCTATGGTTCCACCAGTGTCATTGCATGTGTGTTCTTTTCACTAACAACAACCAGAGTCATTGCATGTGTGTTCTTTTCACATACCACATATGGATCCACCGGTGTCATTGAAATGTGTGTTCTCTACAGAGACCACACATGGATCCACCAGTGTCATTGCATGTGTGTTCTTTTCAGTAACAACAACCAGTCAGTTTGCATGTGTGTTCTTTTCACATACCACCTATGGATCCACCAGTGTCATTGCATGTGTGTTCTTTTCACAATCCACCCATGGATCCACCAGACTCATTGCATATGTGTTCTTTTTAGTAACAACAACCAGAGTCATTTTGCATGTGTGTTCTCTTCAGAGACCACACATGGATCCACCAGTGTCATTGCATGTGTGCTCTTTTCACAATCCACCCATGGATCCACCATGTCATTGCATGTGTGTTCTTTTTAGTAACAACAACCAGAGTCATTTTGCATGTGTGTTCTTTTCACATACCAAATATGGATCCACCAGTGTCATTGCATGTGTGTTCTTTTCACAATCCACCCATGGATCCACCAGTGTCATTGCATGTGTGTTCTTTTTAGTAACAACCAGAGTCATTTTGCATGTGTGTTCTCTTCACATACCACCTATGGATCCACCAGTGTCATCGCATGTGTGTTCTTTTTAGTAACAACAGCCGGAGTCATTTTGCATGTGTGTTCTTTTCACATACTACCTATGGATCCACCAGTGTCATTGAAATGTGTGTTCTCTACAGAGACCGCACATGGATCCACCAGTGTCATTGCATTTGTGTTCTTTTTAGTAACAACAACCAGTCGTTTTATATGTGTGTTCTTTTCACATACCACCTATGGATCCACCAGTGTCATTGCATGTGTGTTCTTTTCACAATCCACCCATGGATCCACTAGTGTCATTGCATGTGTGTTCTTTTTAGTAACAACAACCAGAGTTATTTTGCATGTGTGTTCTCTTCACATACCACCTATGGATCCACCAGTGTCATCGCATGTGTGTTCTTTTTAGTAACAACAACTAGAGTCATTTTGCATGTGTGTTCTTTTCACATACAACCTATGGATCCACCAGTGTCATTGAAATGTGTGTTCTCTACAGAGACCGCACATGGATCCACCAGTGTCATTGCATGTGTGTTCTTTTTAGTAACAATAACCAGAGTCATTTTGCATGTGTGTTCTTATCACATACCACCTATGGATCCACCAGTGTCATTGTATGTGTGTTCTTTTCACTAACAACAACCAGAGTCATTTTGCATGTGTGTTCTTTTCACATACCACATATGGATCCACCAGTGTTATTGCATGTGTGCTCTTTTCACAATCCACATATGGATCCACTAGAGTCATTTTGCATGTTTGTTCTTTTCACATGCCACCTATGGATCCACCAGTGTCATTGCATGTGTGTTATTTTCACACTCCACCCATGGATCCACCAGTGTCATTGCATGTGTGTTCTTTTCACTAACAACAACCAGAGTCATTTTGAATGTGTGTTCTTTTCACATACCACCTATGGATCCCCCAGTGTCATTGAAATGTGTGTTCTCTATAGAGACCACACATGGATCCACCGGTGTCATTGCATGTATGTTCGTTTCACTAACAACAACTGGAGTCATTGCATGTGTGTTCTCTTCAGAATCCACACATGGATCCACCAGTGTCATTGCATGTGTGTTCTTTTTAGTAACAACAACCAGTGTCATTGCATGTGTGTTCTCTTCAGAGACCACACATGGATCCACCAGTGTCATTGCATGTGTGTTCTTTCACAATCCACCCATGGATCCACCAGTGTCATTGCATGTGTGTTCTTTTTAGTAACAACAACTAGAGTCATTTTGCATGTGTGTTCTCTTCACATACAACCTATGGATCCACCAGTGTCATTGCATGTGTGTTCTTTTTAGTAACAACAACCAGAGTCATTTTTCATGTGTGTTTTTTCACATACCACCTATGGATCCACAAGTGTCATTGAAATGTGTGTTCTCTATAGAGACCGCACATGGATCCACCAGTGTCATTGCATGTGTGTTCTTTCTAGTAACAACAACCAGAGTCATTTTGCATGTGTGTTCTTTTCACATACCACCTATGGATCCACCAGTGTTATTGCATGTGTGTTCTTTTCACAATCCACCCATGGATCCACCAGAGTCATTGCATGTGTGCTCTTTTTAGTAACAACAACCATAGTCATTTTGCATGTGTGTTCTTTTCACATACCACCTATGAATCCACCGGTGTCATTGCATGTGTGTTCTTTTCACTAACAACAACTAGAGTCATTTTGCATGTGTGTTCCTTTCACATACCACCTATGGATCCACTAGTGTCATTGAAATGTGTGTTATCTACCGAGACCACACATGGATCCACCGGTGTCATTGCATGTATGTTCTTTTCACTAACAATAACTGGAGTCATTGCATGTGTGTTCTCTTGACAATCCACACATGGATCCACCAGTGTCATTGCATGTGTGTTCTTTTTAGTAACAACAACCAGTGTCATTGCATGTGTGCTCTCTTTAGAGACCACACATGGATCCACCAGTGTCATTGCATGTGTGTTCTTTTTAATAACAACAACAAGAGTCATTGAAATGTGTGCTCTCTTTAGAGACCACACATGGATCCACCAGTGTCATTGCATGTGTATTCTTTTCACTATCAACAACTAGAGTCATTGCATGTGTGTTCTTTTCACATACCACATATGGATCCACCAGTGTCATTGCATCTGTGCTCTTTTCACAATCCACCCATGGATCCACCAGTGTCATTACATGTGTGTCCTTTTTAGTAACAACCAAAGTCATTTCGCATGTGTTTTTTTCACATACCACCTATGGATCCACCAGTGTCATTGCATGTGTGTTCTTTTCACTAACAACAACCGGAGTCGTTTTGCATGTGTGTTCTTTTCACATACCACATATGGATCCACCAGTGTCATTGCATGTGTGCTCTTTTCGCAGTACACCCATGGATCCACCACTGTCATTGCATCTGTGTTCTTTTTAGTAACAACAACAAGGGTCATTGAAATGTGTGTTCTTCTCATATACCACCTATGGATCCACCAGTGTCATTGCATGTGTGTTCTTTTCACTAACAACAACCAGAGTCATTGCATGTGTGTCCTTTTCACATACCACATATGGATCCACAGTGTCATTGAAATGTGTGTTCTCTATAGAAACCGCACATGGATCCAGCAGTGTCATTGCATGTGTGTTCTTTTTAGTAACAACAAAAGTCATTTTGCATGTGTGTTCTTCTCACTTACCACCTATGGTTCCACCAGTGTCATTGCATGTGTGTTCTTTTCACTAACAACAACCAGAGTCATTGCATGTGTGTTCTTTTCTCATACCACATATGGATCCATCGGTGTCATTGAAATGTGTGTTCTCTACAGAGACCACACATGGATCCACCAGTGTCATTGCATGTGTGTTCTTTTCAGTAACAACAACCAGTCATTTTGCATGTGTGTTCTTTTCACATACCACCTATCGATCCACCAGTGTCATTGCATGTGTGGTCTTTTCACAATCCACCCATGGATCCACCAGACTCATTGCATATGTGTTTTTTTAGTAACAACCATCAGAGTCATTTTGCATGTGTGTTCTCTTCAGAGACCACACATGGATTCACCAGTGTCATTGCATGTGTGCTCTTTTCACAATCCACCCATGGATCCACCAGTGTCATTGCATGTGTGTTCTTTTTAGTAACAACAACCAGAGTCATTTTGCATGTGTGTTCTTCTCACTTACCACCTATGGTTCCACCAGTGTCATTGCATGTGTGTTCTTTTCACAATCCACCCATGGATCCACCAGTGTCATTGCATGTGTGTTCTTTTTAGTAACAACAACCAGAGTCATTTTGCATGTGTGTTCTCTTCACATACCACCTATGGATCCACCAGTGTCATCGCATGTGTGTTCTTTTTAGTAACAACAACCGGAGTCATTTTGCATGTGTGTTCTTTTCACATACTACCTATGGATCCACCAGTGTCATTTAAATGTGTGTTCTCTACAGAGACCGCACATGGATCCACCAGTGTCATTGCATTTGTGTTCTTTTTAGTAACAACAACCAGTCATTTTATATGTGTGTTCTTTTCACATACCACCTATGGATCCACCAGTGTTATTGCATGTGTGTTCTTTTCACAATCCACCCATGGATCCACCAGAGTCATTGCATGTGTGTTCTTTTTAGTAACAACCGTCAGAGTCATTTTGCATGTGTGTTCTCTTTAGAGACCACACATGGATCCACTTGTGTCATTGCATGTGTGCTCTTTTCACAATCCACCCATGGATCCACCAGTGTCATTGCAAGTGTGTTCTTTTTAGTAATATCAACCGGAGTCATTTTGCATGTGTGTTCTTCTCACATACCACCTATGGATCCACCAGTGTCATTGCATGTGTGTTCTTTTCACTAACAACAACCAGAGTCATTGCATGTGTGTTCTTTTCACATACCACATATGGATCCACCGGTGTCATTGAAATGTGTGTTCTCTACAGAGACGACACATGGATCCACCAGTGTCATTGCATGTGTGTTCTTCTTAGTAACAACAACCAGTCATTTTGCATGCGTGTTCTTTTCACATACCACCTATGGATCCACCAGTGTCATTGCATGTGTGTTCTTTTCACAATCCACCCATGGATCCACCAGAGTCATTGCATGTGTGTTCTTTTTAGTAACAAAAACCAGAGTCATTTTGCATGTGTGTTCTCTTCAGAGCCACACATGGATCCACCAGTTTCATTGCATGTGTTCTCTTTTCACAATCCACCCATGGATCCACCAGTGTCATTGCATGTGTGTTCTTTTTAGTAACAACAACCAGAGTCATTTTGCATGTGTGTTCTTTTCACATACCACCTATGAATCCACCGGTGTCATTGCATGTGTGTTCTTTTCACTAACAACAACTAGAGTCATTTTGCATGTGTGTTCTTTTCACATACCACCTATGGATCCACTAGTGTCATTGAAATGTGTGTTATCTACCGAGACCACACATGGATCCACCGGTGTCATTGCATGTATGTTCTTTTCACTAACAATAACTGGAGTCATTGCATGTGTGTTCTCTTGACAATCCACACATGGATCCACCAGTGTCATTGCATGTGTGTTCTTTTTAGTAACAACAACCAGTGTCATTGCATGTGTGCTCTCTTTAGAGACCACACATGGATCCACCAGTGTCATTGCATGTGTGTTCTTTTTACTAACAACAACAAGAGTCATTGAAATGTGTGCTCTCTTTAGAGACCACACATGGATCCACCAGTGTCATTGCATGTGTGTTCTTTTCACTAACAACAACTAGAGTCACTGCATGTGTGTTCTTTTCACATACCACATATGGATCCACCAGTGTCATTGCATCTGTGCTCTTTTCACAATCCACCAGTGTCATCACATGTGTGTCCTTTTTAGTAACAACCAAAGTCATTTCGCATGTGTTTTTTTTCACATACCACCTATGGATCCACCAGTGTCATTGCATGTGTGTTCTTTTCACTAACAACAACCGGAGTCGTTTTGCATGTGTGTTCTTTTCACATACCACATATGGATCCACAAGTGTCATTGCATGTGTGCTCTTTTCGCAGTACACCCATGGATCCACCACTGTCATTGCATCTATGTTCTTTTTAGTAACAACAACAAGGGTCATTGAAATGTGTGTTCTTCTCATATACCACCTATGGATCCACCAGTGTCATTGCATGTGTGTTCTTTTCACTAACAACAACCAGAGTCATTGCATGTGTGTTCTTTTTAGTAACAACCATCAGAGTCATTTTGCATGTGTGTTCTCTTCAGAGAGCACACATGGATTCACTTGTGTCATTGCATGTGTGCTCTTTTCACAATCCACCCATGGATCCACCAGTATCATTGCATGTGTGTTCTTTTTAGTAACAACAACCAGAGTCATTTTGCATGTGTGTTCTTCTCACATACCACCTATGGTTCCACCAGTGTCATTGCATGTGTGTTCTTTTCACTAACAACAACCAGAGTCATTGCATGTGTGTTCTTTTCACATACCACATATGGATCCACCGGTGTCATTGAAATGTGTGTTCTCTACAGAGACCACACATGGATCCACCAGTGTCATTGCATGTGTGTTCTTTTCAGTAACAACAACCAGTCATTTTGCATGTGTGTTCTTTTCACATACCACCTATTGATCCACCAGTGTCATTGCATGTGTGTTCTTTTCACAATCCACCCATTGATCCACCAGACTCATTGCATATGTGTTCTTTTTAGTAACAACAACCAGAGTCATTTTGCATGTGTGTTCTCTTCAGAGACCACACATGGATCCACCAGTGTCATTGCATGTGTGCTCTTTTCACAATCCACCCATGGATCCACCATGTCATTGCATGTTATCTTTTTAGTAACAACAACCAGAGTCATTTTGCATGTGTGTTCTTTTCACATACCACCTATGGATCCACCAATGTCATTGCATGTGTGTTCTTTTCACAATCCACCCATGGATCCACCAGTGTCATTGCATGTGTGTTCTTTTTAGTAACAACAACCAGATTCATTTTGCATGTGTGTTCTCTTCACATACCACCTATGGATCCACCAGTGTCATCGCATGTGTGTTCTTTTTAGTAACAACAACCGGAGTCATTTTGCATGTGTGTTCTTTTCACATACTACCTATGGATCCACCAGTGTCATTGAAATGTGTGTTCTCTACAGAGACCGCACATGGATCCACCAGTGTCATTGCATTTGTGTTCTTTTTAGTAACAACAACCAGTCATTTTATATGTGTGTTCTTTTCACATACCACCTATGGATCCACCAGTGTCATTGAATGTGTGTTCTTTTCACAATCAACCCATGGATCCACCAGAGTCATTGCATGTGTGTTCTTTTCAGTAACAACCGTCAGAGTCATTTTGCATGTGTGTTCTCTTTAGAGACCACACATGGATCCACTTGTGTCATTGCATGTGTGCTCTTTTCACAATCCACCCATGGATCCACCAGTGTCATTGCAAGTGTGTTCTTTTTAGTAATATCAACCAGAGTCATTTTGCATGTGTGTTCTTCTCACATACCACCTATGGATCCACAAGTGTCATTGCATGTGTGTTCTTTTCACTAACAACAACCAGAGTCATTGCATGTGTGTTCTTTTCACATACCACATATGGATCCACCGGTGTCATTGAAATGTGTGTTCTCTACAGAGACCACACATGGATCCACCAGTGTCATTGCATGTGTGTTCTTTTTAGTAACAACAACCAGTCATTTTGCATGCGTGTTCTTTTCACATACCACCTATGGATCCACCAGTGTCATTGCATGTGTGTTCTTTTCTCAATCCACCCATGGATCCACCAGAGTCATTGCATGTGTGTTCATTTTAGTAACAACAACCAGAGTCATTTTGCATGTGTGTTCTCTTTAGAGCCACACATGGATCCACCAGTGTCATTGCATGTGTGCTCTTTTCACAATCCACCCATGGATCCACCAGTGTCATTGCATGTGTGTTCTTTTTAGTAACAACAACCAGAGTCATTTTGCATGTGTGTTCTTTTCACATACCACCTATGGATCCACTAGTGTCATTGCATGTGTGTTCTTTTCACTAACAACAACCAGAGTCATTGCATGTGTGTTCTTTTCACATACCACATATGGATCCACCAGTGTCATTGAAATGTGTGTTCTCTATAGAGACCACACATGGATCCACCAGTGTCATTGCATCTGTGTTCTTTTTAGTAACAACAACCAGTCATTTTGCATGTGTGTTCTTTTCACATACCACCTATGGATCCACCAGTGTCATTGCATGTGTGTTCTTTTCACAAGCCACCCATGGATCCACCAGAGTCATTGCATGTGTGTTCTTTTTAGTAACAACCATCCGAGTCATTTTGCATGTGTGTTCGCTTCAGAGACCAGACATGGATCCACTTGTGTCATTGCATTCGTGCTCTTTTCACAATCCACCCATGGATCCACCAGTGTCATTGCATGTGTGTTCTTTTTAGTAGCAACAACCAGAGTCATTTTGCATGTGTGTTCTTCTCACATACCACCTATGGTTCCACCAGTGTCATTGCATGTGTGTTCTTTTCACTAACAACAACCAGAGGCATTGCATGTGTGTTCTTTTCACATACCACATATGGATCCACCGGTGTCACTGAAATGTGTGTTCTCTACAGAGACCACACATGGATCCACCAGTGTCATTGCATGTGTGTTCTTTTCAGTAACAACAACCAGTCATTTTGCATGTGTGTTTTTTCACATACCACCTATGGATCCACCAGTGTCATTGCATGTGTGTTCTTTTCACAATCCACCCATGGATCCACCAGAGTCATTGCATGTGTGTTCTTTTTAGTAACAACAACTAGAGTCATTTTGCATGTGTGTTCTCTTCAGAGACCACACATGGATCCACCAGTGTCATTGCATGTGTGCTCTTTTCACAATCCACCCATGGATCCACCAGTGTCATTACATGCGTGTTCTTTTTAGTAACAACAACCAGAGTCATTTTGCATGTGTGTTCTTTTCACATACCACCTATGGATCCACCAGTGTCATTGAAATGTGTGTTCTTTTCACAATCCACCCATGGATCCACCAGTGTCATTGCATGTGTGTTCTTTTTAGTAACAACCAGAGACATTTTGCATGTGTGTTCTCTTCACATACCACCTATGGATCCACCAGTGTCATCGCATGTGTGTTCTTTTTAGTAACAACAACCGGAGTCATTTTGCATGTGTGTTCTTTTCACATACTACCTATGGATCCACCAGTGTCATTGAAATGTGTGTTCTCTACGGAGACCGCACATGGATCCACCAGTGTCATTGCATTTGTGTTCTTTTTAGTAACAACAACCAGTCATTTTATATGTGTGTTCTTTTCACATACCACCTATGGATCCACCAGTGTCATTGCATGTGTGTTCTTTTCACAATCCACCCATGGATCCACCAGAGTCATTGCATGTGTGTTCTTTTCAGTAACAACCATCAGAGTCATTTTGCATGTGTGTTCTCTTTAGAGACCACACATGGATCCACTTGTGTCATTGCATGTGTGCTCTTTTCACAATGCACCCATGGATACACCAGTGTCATTGCAAGTGTGTTCTTTTTAGTAATATCAACCAGAGTCATTTTGCATGTGTGTTCTTCTCACATACTACCTATGGATCCACCAGTGTCATTGCATGTGTGTTCTTTTCACTAACAACAACTAGAGTCATTGCATGTGTGTTCTTTTCACATACCACATATGGATCCACCGGTGTCATTGAAATGTGTGTTCTCTACAGAGACCACACATGGATCCACCAGTGTCATTGCATGTGTGTTCTTTTCAGTAACAACAACCAGTCATTTTGCATGCGTGTTCTTTTCACATACCACCTATGGATCCACCACTGTCATTGCATGTGTGTTCTTTTCACAATCCACCCATGGATCCACCAGAGTCATTTCATGTGTGTTCTTTTTAGTAACAACAACCAAAGTCATTTTGCATGTGTGTTCTCTTCAGAGCCACACATGGATCCACCAGTGTCATTGCATGTGTGCTCTTTTCACAATCCACCCATGGATCCACCAGTGTCATTGCATGTGTGTTCTTTTTAGTAACAACAACCAGAGTCATTTTGCATGTGTGTTCTTTTCACATACCACCTATGGATCCACTAGTGTCATTGCATGTGTGTTCTTTTCACTACCAACAACCAGAGTCATTTTGCATGTGTGTTCTTTTCACATACTACATATCGATCCACCAGTGTCATTGCATGTGTGCTCTTTTCACAATCCACACATGGACCCACCACTGTCATTGGATGTGTGTTCTTTTTAGTAACAACAACCAGTGTCATTGCATGTGTGTTCTCTTCAGAGACCACACATGGATCCACCAGTGTCATTGCATGTGTGTTCTTTTTACTAACAACAACAAGAGTCATTGAAATGTGTGCTCTCTTTAGAGACCACACATGGATCCACCAGTGTCATCGCATGTGTGTTCTTTTCACTAACAACAACCAGAGTCAATGCATGTGTGTTCTTTTCACATACCACGTATGGATCCACTAGTGTGATTGAAATGTGTGTTTTCTACAAAGACCACACATGGATCCACCAGTGTCATTGCATGTGTGTTCTTTTTAGTAACAACAACAAGAGTCATTGAAATGTGTGCTCTCCTTAGAGACCACACATGGATCCACCAGTGTCATCGCATGTGTGTTCTTTTCACTAACAACAACCAGAGTCATTGCATGTGTGTTCTTTTCACATACCACGTATGGATCCACCAGTGTGATTGAAATGTGTGTTCTCTACAGAGACCACACATGGATCCACCAGTGTCATTGCATGTGTGTTCTTTTTAGTAACAACAACCAGAGTCATTTTGCATGTGTGTTCTTTTCACATACCACCTATGGATCCACTAGTGTCATTACATGTGTGTTCTTTTCACAATCAACCCATGGATCCACCAGTGTCATTGCATGTGTGCTCTTTTCACAATCCACCCATGGATCCACCAGTGTCATTGCATGTGTGTTCTTTTTAGTAACAATAACCAGAGTCATTTTTCATGTGTGTTCTTTTCACATACCACCTATGGATCCACTAGTGTCATTGCATGTGTGTTCTTTTCACTAACAACAACCAGAGTCATTGCATGTGTGTTCTTTTCACATACCACATATGGATCCACCAGTGTCATTGAACTATGTGTTCTCTACAGAGACCACACATGGATCCACCAGTGTCATTGCATCTGTGTTCTTTTTAGTAACAACAACCAGTCATTTTGCATGTGTGTTCTTTTCACATACCACCTATGGGTCCACCAGTGTCATTGCATGTGTGTTCTTTTCACAAGCCACCCATGGATCCACCAGAGTCATTGCATGTGTGTTCTTTTTAGTAACAACCATCAGAGTCATTTTGCATGTGTGTTCTCCTCAGAGACCACACATGGATCCACTTGTGTCATTGCATGTGTGCTCTTTTCACAATCCACCCATGGATCCACCAGTGTCATTGCATGTGTGTTCTTTTTAGTAACAACAACCAGAGTCATTTTGCATGTGTGTTCTTCTCACATACCACCTATGGTTCCACCAGTGTCATTGCATGTGTGTTCTTTTCACTAACAACAACCAGAGTCATTGCATGTGTGTTCTTTTCACATACCACATATGGATCCACCGGTGTCATTGAAATGTGTGTTCTCTACAGAGACCACACATGGATCCACCAGTGTCATTGCATGTGTGTTCTTTTCAGTAACAACAACCAGTCAGTTTGCATGTGTGTTCTTTTCACATACCACCTATGGATCCACCAGTGTCATTGCATGTGTGTTCTTTTCACAATCCACCCATGGATCCACCAGACTCATTGCATATGTGTTCTTTTTAGTAACAACAACCAGAGTCATTTTGCATGTGTGTTCTCTTCAGAGACCACACATGGATCCACCAGTGTCATTGCATGTGTGCTCTTTTCACAATCCACCCATGGATCCACCATGTCATTGCATGTGTGTTCTTTTTAGTAACAACAACCAGAGTCATTTTGCATGTGTGTTCTTTTCACATACCAAATATGGATCCACCAGTGTCATTGCATGTGTGTTCTTTTCACAATCCACCCATGGATCCACCAGTGTCATTGCATGTGTGTTCTTTTTAGTAACAACCAGAGTCATTTTGCATGTGTGTTCTCTTCACATACCACCTATGGATCCACCAGTGTCATCGCATGTGTGTTCTTTTTAGTAACAACAGCCGGAGTCATTTTGCATGTGTGTTCTTTTCACATACTACCTATGGATCCACCAGTGTCATTGAAATGTGTGTTCTCTACAATGACCGCACATGGATCCACCAGTGTCATTGCATTTGTGTTCTTTTTAGTAACAACAACCAGTCGTTTTATATGTGTGTTCTTTTCACATACCACCTATGGATCCACCAGTGTCATTGCATGTGCGTTCTTTTCACAATCCACCCATGGATCCACCAGAGTCATTGCATGTGTGTTCTTTTTAGTAACAACCATCAGAGTCATTTTGCATGTGTGTTCTCTTTAGAGACCACACATGGATCCACTTGTGTCATTGCATGTGTGCTCTTTTCACAATCCACCCATGGATACACCAGTGTCATTGCAAGTGTGTTCTTTTTAGTAATATCAACCAGAGTCATTTTGCATGTGTGTTCTTCTCACATACCACCTATGGATCCACCAGTGTCATTGCATGTGTGTTCTTTTCACTAACAACAACTAGAGTCATTGCATGTGTGTTCTTTTCACATACCACATATGGATGCACCGGTGTCATTGAAATGTGTGTTCTCCACAAAGACCACACATGGATCCACCAGTGTCATTGCATGTGTGTTCTTTTTAGTAACAACAACCAGTCATTTTGCATGCGTGTTCTTTTCACATACCACCTATGGATCCACCACTGTCATTGCATGTGTGTTCTTTTCACAATCCACCCATGGATACACCAGAGTCATTTCATGTGTGTTCTTTTTAGTAACAACAACCAGAGTCATTTTGCATGTGTGTTCTCTTCAGAGCCACACATGGATCCACCAGTGTCATTGCATGTGTGCTCTTTTCACAATCCACCCATCGATCCACCAGTGTGATTGCATGTGTCTTCTTTTTAGTAACAACAACCAGCGTCATTTTGCATGTGTGTTCTTTTCATATACCACCTATGGATCCACTAGTGTCATTGCATGTGTGTTCTTTTCACTAACAACAACCAGAGTCATTTTGCATTTGTGTTCTTTTCACATACCACATATGGATCCACCGGTGTCATTGCATGTGTGCTCTTTTCACAATCCACACATGGACCCACCACTATCATTGGATGTGTGTTCTTTTTAGTAACAACAACCAGTGTCATTGCATGTGTGTTCTCTTCAGAGACCACACATGGATCCACCAGTGTCATTGCATGTGTGTTCTTTTTACTAACAACAACAAGAGTCATTGAAATGTGTGCTCTCTTTAGAGACCACACATGGATCCACCAGTGTCATCCCATGTGTGTTCTTTTCACTAACAACAACCAGAGTCATTGCATGTGTGTTCTTTTCACATACCACATATAGATCCACAAGTGTGATTGAAATGTGTGTTCTCTATAGAGACCACACATGGATCCACCAGTGTCATTGCATGTGTGTTCTTTTTAGTAACAACAACCAGAGTCATTTTGCATGTGTGTTCTTTTCATATACCACCTATGGATCCACCAGTGTCATTACATGTGTGTTCTTTTCACAATCAACCCATGGATCCACCAGTGTCATTGGATGTGTGTTCTTTTTAGTAACAACAACCAGAGTCATTTTGCATGTGTGTTCTCTTCACATACCACCTATGGATCCACCAGAGTCATTGCATGTGTGTTCTTTTTAGTAACAACCATCAGAGTCATTTTGCATGTGTGTTCTCTTCAGAGACCACACATGGATCCACTTGTGTCATTGCATGTGTGCTCTTTTCACAATCCACCCATGGATCCACCAGTGTCATTGCATGTGTGTTCTTTTTAGTAACAACAACCAGAGTCATTTTGCATGTGTGTTCTTTTCACATACCACCTATGGATCCACTAGTGTCATTGCATGTGTGTTCTTTTCACTAACAACAACCAGAGTCATTGCATGTGTGTTCTTTTCACATACCACATATGGATCCACCAGTGTCATTGAACTATGTGTTCTCTACAGAGACCACACATGGATCCACCAGTGTCATTGCATCTGTGTTCTTTTTAGTAACAACAACCAGTCATTTTGCATGTGTGTTCTTTTCACATACCACCTATGGGTCCACCAGTGTCATTGCATGTGTGTTCTTTTCACAAGCCACCCATGGATCCACCAGAGTCATTGCATGTGTGTTCTTTTTAGTAACAACCATCAGAGTCATTTTGCATGTGTGTTCTCTTCAGAGACCACACATGGATCCACTTGTGTCATTGCATGTGTGCTCTTTTCACAATCCACCCATGGATCCACCAGTGTCATTGCATGTGTGTTCTTTTTAGTAACAACAACCAGAGTCATTTTGCATGTGTGTTCTTCTCACATACCACCTATGGTTCCACCAGTGTCATTGCATGTGTGTTCTTTTCACTAACAACAACCAGAGTCATTGCATGTGTGTTCTTTTCACATACCACATATGGATCCACCGGTGTCATTGAAATGTGTGTTCTCTACAGAGACCACACATGGATCCACCAGTGTCATTGCATGTGTGTTCTTTTCAGTAACAACAACCAGTCAGTTTGCATGTGTGTTCTTTTCACATACCACCTATGGATCCACCAGTGTCATTGCATGTGTGTTCTTTTCACAATCCACCCATGGATCCACCAGACTCATTGCATATGTGTTCTTTTTAGTAACAACAACCAGATCATTTTGCATGTGTGTTCTCTTCAGAGACCACACATGGATCCACCAGTGTCATTGCATGTGTGCTCTTTTCACAATCCACCCATGGATCCACCATGTCATTGCATGTGTGTTCTTTTTAGTAACAACAACCAGAGTCATTTTGCATGTGTGTTCTTTTCACATACCAAATATGGATCCACCAGTGTCATTGCATGTGTGTTCTTTTCACAATCCACCCATGGATCCACCAGTGTCATTGCATGTGTGTTCTTTTTAGTAACAACCAGAGTCATTTTGCATGTGTGTTCTCTTCACATACCACCTATGGATCCACCAGTGTCATCGCATGTGTGTTCTTTTTAGTAACAACAGCCGGAGTCATTTTGCATGTGTGTTCTTTTCACATACTACCTATGGATCCACCAGTGTCATTGAAATGTGTGTTCTCTACAGAGACCGCACATGGATCCACCAGTGTCATTGCATTTGTGTTCTTTTTAGTAACAACAACCAGTCGTTTTATATGTGTGTTCTTTTCACATACCACCTATGGATCCACCAGTGTCATTGCATGTGCGTTCTTTCACAATCCACCCATGGATCCACCAGAGTCATTGCATGTGTGTTCTTTTTAGTAACAACCATCAGAGTCATTTTGCATGTGTGTTCTCTTTAGAGACCACACATGGATCCACTTGTGTCATTGCATGTGTGCTCTTTTCACAATCCACCCATGGATACACCAGTGTCATTGCAAGTGTGTTCTTTTTAATAATATCAACCAGAGTCATTTTGCATGTGTGTTCTTCTCACATACCACCTATGGATCCACCAGTGTCATTGCATGTGTGTTCTTTTCACTAACAACAACTAGAGTCATTGCATGTGTGTTCTTTTCACATACCACATATGGATGCACCGGTGTCATTGAAATGTGTGTTCTCCACAAAGACCACACATGGATCCACCAGTGTCATTGCATGTGTGTTCTTTTTAGTAACAACAACCAGTCATTTTGCATGCGTGTTCTTTTCACATACCACCTATGGATCCACCACTGTCATTGCATGTGTGTTCTTTTCACAATCCACCCATGGATACACCAGAGTCATTTCATGTGTGTTCTTTTTAGTAACAACAACCAGAGTCATTTTGCATGTGTGTTCTCTTCAGAGCCACACATGGATCCACCAGTGTCATTGCATGTGTGCTCTTTTCACAATCCACCCATCGATCCACCAGTGTGATTGCATGTGTCTTCTTTTTAGTAACAACAACCAGCGTCATTTTGCATGTGTGTTCTTTTCATATACCACCTATGGATCCACTAGTGTCATTGCATGTGTGTTCTTTTCACTAACAACAACCAGAGTCATTTTGCATGTGTGTTCTTTTCACATACCACATATGGATCCACCAGTGTCATTGCATGTGTGCTCTTTTCACAATCCACACATGGACCCACCACTATCATTGGATGTGTGTTCTTTTTAGTAACAACAACCAGTGTCATTGCATGTGTGTTCTCTTCAGAGACCACACATGGATCCACCAGTGTCATTGCATGTGTGTTCTTTTTACTAACAACAACAAGAGTCATTGAAATGTGTGCTCTCTTTAGAGACCACACATGGATCCACCAGTGTCATCGCATGTGTGTTCTTTTCACTAACAACAACCAGAGTCATTGCATGTGTGTTCTTTTCACATACCACATATAGATCCACAAGTGTGATTGAAATGTGTGTTCTCTATAGAGACCACACATGGATCCACCAGTGTCATTGCATGTGTGTTCTTTTTAGTAACAACCAGAGTCATTTTGCATGTGTGTTCTCTTCACATACCACCTATGGATCCACCAGTGTCATCGCATGTGTGTTCTTTTTAGTAACAACAGCCGGAGTCATTTTGCATGTGTGTTCTTTTCACATACTACCTATGGATCCACCAGTGTCATTGAAATGTGTGTTCTCTACAGAGACCGCACATGGATCCACCAGTGTCATTGCATTTGTGTTCTTCTTAGTAACAACAACCAGTCGTTTTATATGTGTGTTCTTTTCACATACCACCTATGGATCCACCAGTGTCATTGCATGTGCGTTCTTTCACAATCCACCCATGGATCCACCAGAGTCATTGCATGTGTGTTCTTTTTAGTAACAACCATCAGAGTCATTTTGCATGTGTGTTCTCTTTAGAGACCACACATGGATCCACTTGTGTCATTGCATGTGTGCTCTTTTCACAATCCACCCATGGATACACCAGTGTCATTGCAAGTGTGTTCTTTTTAATAATATCAACCAGAGTCATTTTGCATGTGTGTTCTTCTCACATACCACCTATGGATCCACCAGTGTCATTGCATGTGTGTTCTTTTCACTAACAACAACTAGAGTCATTGCATGTGTGTTCTTTTCACATACCACATATGGATGCACCGGTGTCATTGAAATGTGTGTTCTCCACAAAGACCACACATGGATCCACCAGTGTCATTGCATGTGTGTTCTTTTTAGTAACAACAACCAGTCATTTTGCATGCGTGTTCTTTTCACATACCACCTATGGATCCACCACTGTCATTGCATGTGTGTTCTTTTCACAATCCACCCATGGATACACCAGAGTCATTTCATGTGTGTTCTTTTTAGTAACAACAACCAGAGTCATTTTGCATGTGTGTTCTCTTCAGAGCCACACATGGATCCACCAGTGTCATTGCATGTGTGCTCTTTTCACAATCCACCCATCGATCCACCAGTGTGATTGCATGTGTCTTCTTTTTAGTAACAACAACCAGCGTCATTTTGCATGTGTGTTCTTTTCATATACCACCTATGGATCCACTAGTGTCATTGCATGTGTGTTCTTTTCACTAACAACAACCAGAGTCATTTTGCATGTGTGTTCTTTTCACATACCACATATGGATCCACCAGTGTCATTGCATGTGTGCTCTTTTCACAATCCACACATGGACCCACCACTATCATTGGATGTGTGTTCTTTTTAGTAACAACAACCAGTGTCATTGCATGTGTGTTCTCTTCAGAGACCACACATGGATCCACCAGTGTCATTGCATGTGTGTTCTTTTTACTAACAACAACAAGAGTCATTGAAATGTGTGCTCTCTTTAGAGACCACACATGGATCCACCAGTGTCATCGCATGTGTGTTCTTTTCACTAACAACAACCAGAGTCATTGCATGTGTGTTCTTTTCACATACCACATATAGATCCACAAGTGTGATTGAAATGTGTGTTCTCTATAGAGACCACACATGGATCCACCAGTGTCATTGCATGTGTGTTCTTTTTAGTAATAACAACCAGAGTCATTTTGCATGTGTGTTCTTTTCATATACCACCTATGGATCCACCAGTGTCATTACATGTGTGTTCTTTTCACAATCAACCCATGGATCCACCAGTGTCATTGGATGTGTGTTCTTTTTAGTAACAACAACCAGAGTCATTTTGCATGTGTGTTCTCTTCACATACCACCTATGGATCCACCAGAGTCATTGCATGTGTGTTCTTTTTAGTAACAACCATCAGAGTCATTTTGCATGTGTGTTCTCTTCAGAGACCACACATGGATCCACTTGTGTCATTGCATGTGTGCTCTTTTCACAATCCACCCATGGATCCACCAGTGTCATTGCATGTGTGTTCTTTTTAGTAACAAAACAAGAAGAGTCATTTTGCATGTGTGTTCTTCTCACATACCACCTATGGTTCCACCAGTGTCATTGCATGTGTGTTCTTTTCACTACTAACAACCAGGGTCATTGCATGTGTGTTCTTTTCACATACCACATATGGATCCACCGGTGTCATTGAAATGTGTGTTCTCTACAGAGACCACACATGGATCCACCAGTGTCATTGCATGTGTGTTCTTTTCAGTAACAACAACCAGTCATTTTGCATGTGTGTTCTTTTCACATACCACCTATGGATCCACCAGTGTCATTGCATGTGTGTTCTTTTCACAATCCACCCATGGATCCACCAGACTCATTGCATATGTGTTCTTTTTAGTAACAACAACCAGAGTCATTTTGCATGTGTGTTCTCTTTAGAGACCACACATGGATCCACCAGTGTCATTGCATGTGTGCTCTTTTCACAATCCACCCATGGATCCACCATGTCATTGCATGTGTGTTCTTTTTAGTAACAACCAGAGTCATTTTGCATGTGTGTTCTCTTCACATACCACCTATGGATCCACCAGTGTCATCGCATGTGTGTTCTTTTTAGTAACAACAGCCGGAGTCATTTTGCATGTGTGTTCTTTTCACATACTACCTATGGATCCACCAGTGTCATTGAAATGTGTGTTCTCTACAGAGACCGCACATGGATCCACCAGTGTCATTGCATTTGTGTTCTTTTTAGTAACAACAACCAGTCATTTTATATGTGTGTTCTTTTCACATACCACCTATGGATCCACCAGTGTCATTGCATGTGCGTTCTTTTCACAATCCACCCATGGATCCACCAGAGTCATTGCATGTGTGTTCTTTTTAGTAACAACCATCAGAGTCATTTTGCATGTGTGTTCTCTTTAGAGACCACACATGGATCCACTTGTGTCATTGCATGTGTGCTCTTTTCACAATCCACCCATGGATACACCAGTGTCATTGCAAGTGTGTTCTTTTTAGTAATATCAACCAGAGTCATTTTGCATGTGTGTTCTTCTCACATACCACCTATGGATCCACCCGTGTCATTGCATGTGTGTTCTTTTCACTAACAACAACTAGAGTCATTGCATGTGTGTTCTTTTCACATACCACATATGGATGCACCGGTGTCATTGAAATGTGTGTTCTCTACAAAGACCACACATCGATCCACCAGTGTCATTGCATGTGTGCTCTTTTCACAATCCACCCATGGATCCACCAGAGTCATTTCATGTGTGTTCTTTTTAGTAACAACAACCAGAGTCATTTTGCATGTGTGTTCTCTTCAGAGCCACACATGGATCCACCAGTGTCATTGCATGTGTGCTCTTTTCACAATCCACCCATCGATCCACCAGTGTCATTGCATGTGTGTTCTTTTTAGTAACAACAACCAGCGTCATTTTGCATGTGTGTTCTTTTCACATACCACCTATGGATCCACTAGTGTCATTGCATGTGTGTTCTTTTCACTAACAACAACCAGAGTCATTTTGCATGTGTGTTCTTTTCACATACCACATATGGATCCACCAGTGTCATTGCATGTGTGCTCTTTTCACAATCCACACATGGACCCACCACTGTCATTGGATGTGTGTTCTTTTTAGTAACAACAACCAGTGTCATTGCATGTGTGTTCTCTTCAGAGACCACACATGGATCCACCAGTGTCATTGCATGTGTGTTCTTTTTACTAACAACAACAAGAGTCATTGAAATGTGTGCTCTCTTTAGAGACCACACATGGATCCACCAGTGTCATCGCATGTGTGTTCTTTTCACTAACAACAACCAGAGTCATTGCACGTGTGTTCTTTTCACATACCACATATAGATCCACCAGTGTGATTGAAATGTGTGTTCTCTATAGAGACCACACATGGATCCACCAGTGTCATTGCATGTGTGTTCTTTTTAGTAACAACAACCAGAGTCATTTTGCATGTGTGTTCTTTTCATATACCACCTATGGATCCACCAGTGTCATTACATGTGTGTTCTTTTCACAATCAACCCACGGATCCACCAGTGTCATTGGATGTGTGTTCTTTTTAGTAACAACAACCAGAGTCATTTTGCATGTGTGTTCTCTTCACATACCACCTATGGATCCACCAGAGTCATTGCATGTGTGTTCTTTTTAGTAACAACCATCAGAGTCATTTTGCATGTGTGTTCTCTTCAGAGACCACACATGGATCCACTTGTGTCATTGCATGTGTGCTCTTTTCACAATCCACCCATGGATCCACCAGTGTCATTGCATGTGTGTTCTTTTTAGTAACAACAACCAGAGTCATTTTGCATGTGTGTTCTTCTCACATACCACCTATGGTTCCACCAGTGTCATTGCATGTGTGTTCTTTTCACTAACAACAACCAGAGTCATTGCATGTGTGTTCTTTTCACATACCACATATGGATCCACCGGTGTCATTGAAATGTGTGTTCTCTACAGAGACCACACATGGATCCACCAGTGTCATTGCATGTGTGTTCTTTTCAGTAACAACAACCAGTCATTTTGCATGTGTGTTCTTTTCACATACCACCTATGGATCCACCAGTGTCATTGCATGTGTGTTCTTTTCACAATCCACCCATGGATCCACCAGACTCATTGCATATGTGTTCTTTTTAGTAACAACAACCAGAGTCATTTTGCATGTGTGTTCTCTTCAGAGACCACACATGGATCCACCAGTGTCATTGCATGTGTGCTCTTTTCACAATCCACCCATGGATCCACCATGTCATTGCATGTGTGTTCTTTTTAGTAACAACAACCAGAGTCATTTTGCATGTGTGTTCTTTTCACATACCAAATATGGATCCACCAGTGTCATTGCATGTGTGTTCTTTTCACAATCCACCCATGGATCCACCAGTGTCATTGCATGTGTGTTCTTTTTAGTAACAACCAGAGTCATTTTGCATGTGTGTTCTCTTCACATACCACCTATGGATCCACCAGTGTCATCGCATGTGTGTTCTTTTTAGTAACAACAGCCGGAGTCATTTTGCATGTGTGTTCTTTTCACATACTACCTATGGATCCACCAGTGTCATTGAAATGTGTGTTCTCTACAGAGACCGCACATGGATCCACCAGTGTCATTGCATTTGTGTTCTTTTTAGTAACAACAACCAGTCATTTTATATGTGTGTTCTTTTCACATACCACCTATGGATCCACCAGTGTTATTGCATGTGCGTTCTTTTCACAATCCACCCATGGATCCACCAGAGTCATTGCATGTGTGTTCTTTTTAGTAACAACCATCAGAGTCATTTTGTATGTGTGTTCTCTTTAGAGACCACACATGGATCCACTTGTGTCATTGCATGTGTGCTCTTTTCACAATCCACCCATGGATACACCAGTGTCATTGCAAGTGTGTTCTTTTTAGTAATATCAACCAGAGTCATTTTGCATGTGTGTTCTTCTCACATACCACCTATGGATCCACCCGTGTCATTGCATGTGTGTTCTTTTCACTAACAACAACTAGAGTCATTGCATGTGTGTTCTTTTCACATACCACATATGGATGCACCGGTGTCATTGAAATGTGTGTTCTCTACAAAGACCACACATCGATCCACCAGTGTCATTGCATGTGTGCTCTTTTCACAATCCACCCATGGATCCACCAGAGTCATTTCATGTGTGTTCTTTTTAGTAACAACAACCAGAGTCATTTTGCATGTGTGTTCTCTTCAGAGCCACACATGGATCCACCAGTGTCATTGCATGTGTGCTCTTTTCACAATCCACCCATCGATCCACCAGTGTCATTGCATGTGTGTTCTTTTTAGTAACAACAACCAGCGTCATTTTGCATGTGTGTTCTTTTCACATACCACCTATGGATCCACTAGTGTCATTGCATGTGTGTTCTTTTCACTAACAACAACCAGAGTCATTTTGCATGTGTGTTCTTTTCACATACCACATATGGATCCACCAGTGTCATTGCATGTGTGCTCTTTTCACAATCCACACATGGACCCACCACTGTCATTGGATGTGTGTTCTTTTTAGTAACAACAACCAGTGTCATTGCATGTGTGTTCTCTTCAGAGACCACACATGGATCCACCAGTGTCATTGCATGTGTGTTATTTTTACTAACAACAACAAGAGTCATTGAAATGTGTGCTCTCTTTAGAGACCACACATGGATCCACCAGTGTCATCGCATGTGTGTTCTTTTCACTAACAACAACCAGAGTCATTGCACGTGTGTTCTTTTCACATACCACATATAGATCCACCAGTGTGATTGAAATGTGTGTTCTCTATAGAGACCACACATGGATCCACCAGTGTCATTGCATGTGTGTTCTTTTTAGTAACAACAACCAGAGTCATTTTGCATGTGTGTTCTTTTCATATACCACCTATGGATCCACCAGTGTCATTACATGTATGTTCTTTTCACAATCAACCCACGGATCCACCAGTGTCATTGGATGTGTGTTCTTTTTAGTAACAACAACCAGAGTCATTTTGCATGTGTGTTCTCTTCACATACCACCTATGGATCCACCAGAGTCATTGCATGTGTGTTCTTTTTAGTAACAACCATCAGAGTCATTTTGCATGTGTGTTCTCTTCAGAGACCACACATGGATCCACTTGTGTCATTGCATGTGTGCTCTTTTCACAATCCACCCATGGATCCACCAGTGTCATTGCATGTGTGTTCTTTTTAGTAACAACAACCAGAGTCATTTTGCATGTGTGTTCTTCTCACATACCACCTATGGTTCCACCAGTGTCATTGCATGTGTGTTCTTTTCACTAACAACAACCAGAGTCATTGCATGTTTGTTCTTTTCACATACCACATATGGATCCACCGGTGTCATTGAAATGTGTGTTCTCTACAGAGACCACACATGGATCCACCAGTGTCATTGCATGTGTGTTCTTTTCAGTAACAACAACCAGTCATTTTGCATGTGTGTTCTTTTCACATACCACCTATGGATCCACCAGTGTCATTGCATGTGTATTCTTTTAACAATCCACCCATGGATCCACCAGACTCATTGCATATGTGTTCTTTTTAGTAACAACAACCAGAGTCATTTTGCATGTGTGTTCTCTTCAGAGACCACACATGGATCCACCAGTGTCATTGCATGTGTTCTCTTTTCACAATCCACCCATGGATCCACCATGTCATTGCATGTGTGTTCTTTTTAGTAACAACAACCAGAGTCATTTTGCATGTGTGTTCTTTTCACATACCAAATATGGATCCACCAGTGTCATTGCATGTGTGTTCTTTTCACAATCCACCCATGGATCCACCAGTATCATTGCATGTGTGTTCTTTTTAGTAACAACCAGAGTCATTTTGCATGTGTGTTCTCTTCACATACCACCTATGGATCCACCAGTGTCATCGCATGTGTGTTCTTTTTAGTAACAACAACCGGAGTCATTTTGCATGTGTGTTCTTTTCACATACTACCTATGGATCCACCAGTGTCATTGAAATGTGTGTTCTCTACAGAGACCGCACATGGATCCACCATTGTCATTGCATTTGTGTTCTTTTTAGTAACAACAACCGGTCATTTTATATGTGTGTTCTTTTCACATACCACCTATGGATCCACCAGTGTCATTGCATGTGCGTTCTTTTCACAATCCACCCATGGATCCACCAGAGTCATTGCATGTGTGTTCTTTTTAGTAACAACCATCAGAGTCATTTTGCATGTGTGTTCTTTTCACATACCACCTATGGATCCACCAGTGGTATTGAAATGTGTGTTCTCTATAGAGACCGCACATGGATCCACCAGTGTCATTGCATGTGTGTTCTTTTTAGTAACAACAACCAGTCATTTTGCATGCGTGTTCTTTTCACATACCACCTATGGATCCACCACTATCATTGCATGTGTGTTCTTTTCACAATCCACCCATGGATCCACCAGAGTCATTTCATGTGTGTTCTTTTTAGTAACAACAACCAGAGTCATTTTGCATGTGTGTTCTCTTCAGAGCCACACATGGATCCACCAGTGTCATTGCATGTGTGCTCTTTTCACAATCCACCCATCGATCCACCAGTGTCATTGCAT
Source organism: Avena sativa (assembly GCA_916181665.1). Classification (NCBI taxonomy): domain Eukaryota; kingdom Viridiplantae; phylum Streptophyta; class Magnoliopsida; order Poales; family Poaceae; genus Avena; species Avena sativa. Next base: position 445,627,570 of record OV702295.1, on the reverse strand, counting down.
GTGTGTTCTTTTTAGTAACAACAACCAGCGTCATTTTGCATGTGTGTTCTTTTCACATACCACCTATGGATCCACTAGTGTCATTGCATGTGTGTTCTTTTCACTAACAACAACCAGAGTCATTTTGCATGTGTGTTCTTTTCACATACCACATATGGATCCACCAGTGTCATTGCATGTGTGCTCTTTTCACAATCCACACATGGACCCACCACTGTCATTGGATGTGTGTTCTTTTTAGTAACAACAACCAGTGTCATTGCATGTGTGTTCTCTTCCGAGACCACACATGGATCCACCAGTGTCATTGCATGTGTGTTCTTTTTACTAACAACAACAAGAGTCATTGAAATGTGTGCTCTCTTTAGAGACCACACATGGATCCACCAGTGTCATCGCATGTGTGTTCTTTTCACTAACAACAACCAGAGTCATTGCATGTGTGTTCTTTTCACATACCACATATAGATCCACCAGTGTGATTGAAATGTGTGTTCTCTACAGAGACCACACATGGATCCACCTGTGTCATTGCATGTTTGTTCTTTTTAGTAACAACAACCAGAGTCATTTTGCATGTGTGTTCTTTTCACATACCACCTATGGATCCACAAGTGTCATTACATGTGTGTTCTTTTCACAATCAACCCATGGATCCACCAGTGTCATTGCATGTGTGTTCTTTTTAGTAACAACAACCAGAGTCATTTTGCATGTGTGTTCTCTTCACATACAACCTATGGATCCACCAGTGTCATCGCATGTGTGTTCTTTTTAGTAACAACAACTAGAGTCATTTTGCATGTGTGTTCTTTTCACATACCACCTATGGATCCACTAGTGTCATTGAAATGTGTGTTCTCTACAGAGACCGCACATTGATCCACCAGTGTCATTGCATGTGTGTTCTTTTTAGTAACAACAACCAGTCATTTTATATGTGTGTTCTTTTCACATACCACCTATGATTCCACCAGTGTCATTGCATGTGTGTTCTTTTCACAATCCACCCATGGATCCACCAAAGTAATTGCATGTGTGTTCTTTTTAGTAACAACCATCAGAGTCATTTTGCATGTGTGTTCTCTTCAGAGACCACACATGGATTCACTTGTGTCATTGCATGTGTGCTCTTTTCACAATCCACCCATGGATCCACCAGTGTCATTGCATGTGTGTTCTTTTTAGTAACAACAACCAGAGTCATTTTGCATGTGTGTTCTTCTCACATACCACCTATGGATCCACCAGTGTCATTGCATGTGTGTTCTTTTCACTAACAACAACCAGAGTCATTGCATGTTTGTTCTTTTCACATACCACATATGGATCCACCGGTGTCATTGAAATGTGTGTTCTCTACAGAGACCACACATGGATCCACCAGTGTCATTGCATGTGTGTTCTTTTTAGTAACAACAACCAGTCATTTTGCATGTGTGTTCTTTTCACATGCCACCTATGGATCCACCAGTGCCATTGCATGTGTGTTCTTTTCACAATCCACCCATGGATCCACCAGAGTCATTGCATGTGTGTTCTTTTTAGTAACAACAACCAGAGTCATTTTGCATGTGTGTTCTCTTCAGAGACCACACATGGATCCACCAGTGTCATTGCATGTGTGCTCTTTTCACAATCCACCCATGGATCCACCAGTGTCATTACATGCGTGTTCTTTTTAGTAACAACAACCAGAGTCATTTTGCATGTGTGTTCTTTTCACATACAACCTATAGATCCACCAGTGTCATTGAAATGTGTGTTCTCTATAGAGACCGCACATGGATCCACCAGTGTCATTGCATGTGTGTTCTTTTTAGTAAAAACAACCAGAGTCATTTTGCATGTGTGTTCTTTTCACATACCACCTATGGATCCACCAGTGTCATTGCATGTGTGTTCTTTTCACAATCCACCCATGGATCCACCAGTGTCATTGCATGTGTGTTCTTTTTAGTAACAACAACCAGAATCATTTGGCACGTGTATTCTCTTCACATACCACCTATGGATCCACCAGTGTCATTGCATGTGTGTTCTTTTGAGTAACAACAACCAGAGTCATTTTTCATGTGTGTTCTTTTCACATACCACCTATGGATCCACCAGTGTCATTGAAATGTGTGTTCTCTACAGAGACCGCACATGGATCCACCAGTGTCATTGCATGTGTGTTCTTTTTAGTAACAACAACCAGAGTCATTTTGCATGTGTGTTCTTTTCACATACCACCTATGGATCCACCAGTGTCATTGCATCTGTGTTCTTTTCACAATCCACCCATGGATCCACCAGAGTCATTGCATGTGTGCTCTTTTTAGTAACAACAACCATAGTCATTTTGCATGTGTGTTCTTTTCACATACCACCTATGAATCCACCGGTGTCATTGCATGTCTGTTCTTTTCACTAACAACAACTAGAGTCATTTTGCATGTGTGTTCTTTTCACATACCACCTATGGATCCACCAGTGTCATCGCATGTGTGTTCTTTTCACTAACAACAACCAAAGTCATTGCATGTGTGTTCTTTTCACATACCACATATGCATCCACAAGTGTGATTGAAATGTGTGTTCTCTACAGAGACCACACATGGATCCACCAGGCTCATTGCATGTGTGTTCTTTTTAGTAACAACCAGAGTCATTTTGTCACATACCACCTATGGATCCACCAGTGTCATTGCATGTGTGTTCTTTTCACAATCCACCCATGGATCCACCAGTGTCATTGCATGTGTGTCCTTTTTAGTAACAACAACCAGAGTCATTTTTCATGTGTGTTCTCTTCACATACCACCTATGGATCCACCAGTGTCATCGCATGTGTGTTCTTTTTAGTAACAACAACCAGAGTCATTTTGCATGTGTGTTCTTTTCACATACCACCTATGGATCCACCAGTGGTATTGAAATGTGTGTTCTCTATAGAGACCGCACATGGATCCACCAGTGTCATTGCATGTGTGTTCTTTTTAGTAACAACAACCAGAGTCATTTTGCATGTGTGTTCTTTTCACATACCACCTATGGATCCACCAGTGTCATTGCATGTGTGTTCTTTCACAATCCACCCATGGATCCACCAGTGTCATTGCATGTGTGTTCTTTTTAGTAACAACAACCAGAGTCATTTTGCATGTGTGTTCTCTTCACATACCACCTATGGATCCACCAGTGTCATTGCATGTGTGTTCTTTTTAGTAACAACAACCAGAGTCATTTTGCATGTGTGTTCTTTTCACATACCACCTATGAATCCACCAGTGTCATTGAAATGTGTGTTCTCTACAGAGACCGCACATGGATCCACCAGTGTTATTGCATGTGTGTTCTTTTTAGTAAGAACAACCAGAATCATTTTGCATGTGTGTTCTTTTCACATACCACCTATGGATCCACAAGTGTCATTGCATGTGTGTTCTTTTCACAATCCACCCATGGATCCAACAGAGTCATTGCATGTGTGTTCTTTTTAGTAACAATAACCAGAGTCATTTTGCATGTGTGTTCTTTTCACATACCACCTATGGATCCACCAGTGTCATTGCATGTGTGTTCTTTTCACTAACAACAACCAAACTCATTTTGCATGTGTGTTCTTTTCACATACCACCTATGGATCCACCAGTGTCATTGAAATGTGTGTTCTCTACAGAGACCACAGATGGATCCACCGGTGTTATTGCATGTATGTTATTTTCACTAACAACAACTGGAGTCATTGCATGTGTGTTCTCTTCACAATCCACACATGGATCCACCAGTGTCATTGTCTGTGTGTTCTTTTTAGTAACAACAACCAGTGTCATTGCATGTGTGCTCTCTTCAGAGACCACACATGGATCCACCAGTATCATTGCATGTGTGTTCTTTTTACTAACAACAACAAGAGTCATTGAAATGTGTGCTCTCTTTAGAGACCACACATGGATCCACCAGTGTCATTGCATGTGTGTTCTTTTCACTAACAACAACCAGAGTCATTGCATGTGTGTTCTTTTCACATACCACATATGGATCCACCAGTGTCATTGCATGTGTGTTCTTTTCGCGTGTTCCCTGGCATATCTGATGGGACAATACGCTGACTCTGCTCCCAGCACTTGATGGCACGACCGTAATTTGGAGTGCGCCTGAGGAGAAGGGATCGAGCGTGTTGTAATAGTGTATTACTCCTGTTCAGATATAACTGACTTAGTTTTTTTAGATATTTAATAAATGTGTCTATACCCAAAACATGTCTAGATACATGTTTTAGGTTTCTCTGTCTTTCAAACTAATAAAAAGTCATCAAATTCTGAACAAACAAAGTCATTGCGTTCACACCTGATGGGACAATACGCTGACTCTGCTACTTGATGGCACAGCCATAATTCTGGAGTGCGCCAGAGGAGATGGGAATGCAAGGGAGATGGGAAATAGTAGCCACGTCCAAACGCAGGTAAACAATTAATGTAATAATATTTAAAAAAAATGTAACCTGGTCCATATGACCCCATCACAGACACGTTGCACGCGCTAGATATAAATAAAGACGACACGGCTAGTTTAGTTTCAATGATACAATTCAACATAGGACGTTACTGTGCCCGCATCTTTCTGCTACTCTTATTAGTCTGCTAGCCTACGCTGCATTAAGCGTCAGTTGATGAGGATAAAAAAATGATAAAATGGCAAGTAAAACAATTTTTAAGCTTACCTTTCATCCGGAGAATCGTACAAAGATGAAATTGGCAGGGATTTATTATTTCTCCTGCAGTTAGCCGAAAGATCCTCAAGAACATCCTCAATCACCCCTGCAGCTTCTTCATATTCTAATACACCTCCATTATTTGCCCTTTCCTCCCTGTTCCGCTTACCCTTTTGTTTCTTTTCACACCCTTTTCTCGCCGGCACCTCCAGTTCTTCATAAATTGGCTGCTTACGTACGTTTTCCTCCGAGTGCTCATCACCGTCTTCGTGCTGCTCTTCCGCCAGTTCTGGCTGAGAAGCCTCATTTTCTGCCACCGGGGTGTGAACAGGGACAATAGCATGTGTAACTGGGTTTTTGCACAACCTCTTGATATGGCCGAATCCGCCACGACGTCCGCATTTGCTTTTCCTAGCACCAAGCCTTGGACCTTTATCGGTGGAGGCTACGATCCTTAGCTTTCTAGGCCTCTCAGGTGGCCTCCTAAGAACTGGTGGTTGAAGTTTGAACCCTGGATCGACAATCTCCCAATCATTTTCATCGGCCATAGGTGGTACGTTTTCCGCATACGTTGCAGCAAACTTGTCCACAGAGAAATAGTTGTCGACATAGTTCTCTATTTCAGCTCCGTTACCTCTAAGCTTTAAGATGAAGTAAATTGCATGGTGACATGGTAGACCAGTAATCTGCCACTGCCTGCATGAACAAGTCTTGTTTCCAATGTCTACAGTGTACCTCCGTTCACTTCCACGCTTGTATTCTGCATAAACCTCAGCCAATGTTCTGGAACTTCTGACCACCCTCATCTTTATCATTCTCATTGCCCTAGTTCTTGCATTCAGTAACATAACCACCTTTGGAACTATTTTATGGCCTAAAAATTTTCTTGCACAAATTCTTTGCCTTAAATCTATCTTCACCATTATGCACTGTCTTATTGCATCCAACAAAATAACAATTCCAAGTGTCTTCATGCCCGAAATCTTATCATTGAAACTCTCTGCCAAATTCTTGCATACAAAATCCACCTTGCTTAACTCACCAAACTTGCTTCTGGCCCATAGCTTGGTGTGATGTTCCTCAAGGTATTTTTCTCACCTTCGGAACTACATACATGTTCTGCAAGTAAGTAGCATGCATGCTTGGGATGTATGTGTATGCTGATCGCCACAAGTCCTTTTCACAATCCACCCATGGATCCACCAGTGTCATTGCAAGTGTGTTCTTTTTAGTAATATCAACCAGAGTCATTTTGCATGTGTGTTCTTCTCACATACCACCTATGGATCCACAAGTGTCATTGCATGTGTGTTCTTTTCACTAACAACAACCAGAGTCATTGCATGAGTGTTCTTTTCACATACCACATATGGATCCACCGGTGTCATTGAAATGTGTGTTCTCTACAGAGACCACACATGGATCCACCAGTGTCATTGCATGTGTGTTCTTTTTAGTAACAACAACCAGTCACTTTGCATGCGTGTTCTTTTCACATACCACCTATGGATCCACCAGTGTCATTGCATGTGTGTTCTTTTCACAATCCACCCATGGATCCACCAGAGTCATTGCATGTGTGTTCTTTTTAGTAACAACAACCAGAGTCATTTTGCATGTGTGTTCTCTTTAGAGCCACACATGGATCCACCAGTGTCATTGCATGTGTGCTCTTTTCACAATCCACCCATGGATCCACCAGTGTCATTGCATGTGTGTTCTTTTTAGTAACAACAACCAGAGTCATTTTGCATGTGTGTTCTTTTCACATACCACCTATGGATCCACTAGTGTCATTGCATGCGTGTTCTTTTCACATACCACATATGGATCCACCAGTGTCATTGAAATGTGTGTTCTCTATAGAGACCGCACATGGATCCACCAGTGTCATTGCATGTGTGTTCTTTTTAGTAAAAACAACCAGAGTCATTTTGCATGTGTGTTCTTTTCACATACCACCTATGGATCCACCAGTGTCATTGCATGTGTGTTCTTTTCACAAGCCACCCATGGATCCACCAGAGTCATTGCATGTGTGTTCTTTTTAGTAACAACCATCAGAGTCATTTTGCATGTGTGTTCTCTTCAGAGACCACACATGGATCCACCTGTGTCATTGCATGTGTGCTCTTTTCACAATCCACCCATGGATCCACCAGTGTCATTGCATGTGTGTTCTTTTTAGTAACAACAACCAGAGTCATTTTGCATGTGTGTTCTTCTCACATACCACCTATGGTTCCACTAGTGTCATTGCATGTGTGTTCTTTTCACTAACAACAACCAGAGTCATTGCATGTGTGTTCTTTTCACTACCACATATGGATCCACCGGTGTCATTGAAATGTGTGTTCTCTACAGAGACCACACATGGATCCACCAGTGTCATTGCATGTGTGTTCTTTTCAGTAACAACAACCAGTCATTTTGCATGTGTGTTCTTTTCACATACCACCTATGGATCCACCAGTGTCATTGCATGTGTGTTCTTTTCACAATCCACCCATGGATCCACCAGAGTCATTGCATGTGTGTTCTTTTTAGTAACAACAACCAGAGTCATTTTGCATGTGTGTTCTCTTCAGAGACCACACATGGATCCACCAGTGTCATTGCATGTGTGCTCTTTTCACAATCCACCCATGGATCCACCAGTGTCATTACATGCGTGTTCTTTTTAGTAACAACAACCAGAGTCATTTTGCATGTGTGTTCTTTTCACATACCACCTATGGATCCACCAGTGTCATTGAAATGTGTGTTCTTTTCACAATCCACCCATGGATCCACCAGTGTCATTGCATGTGTGTTCTTTTTAGTAAAAACAACCAGAGTCATTTTGCATGTGTGTTCTTTTCACATACCACCTATGGATCCACCAGTGTCATTGCATGTGTGTTCTTTTCACAATCCACCCATGGATCCACCAGTGTCATTGCATGTATGTTCGTTTCACTAACAACAACTGGAGTCATTGCATGTGTGTTCTCTTCACAATCCACACATGGATCCACCAGTGTCATTGCATGTGTGTTCTTTTTAGTAACAACAACCAGTGTCATTGCATGTGTGTTGTCTTCAGAGACCACACATGGATCCACCAGTGTCATTGCATGTGTGTTCTTTCACAATCCACCCATGGATCCACCAGTGTCATTGCATGTGTGTTCTTTTTAGTAACAACAACCAGAGTCATTTTGCATGTGTGTTCTCTTCACATACAACCTATGGATCCACCAGTGTCATTGCATGTGTGTTCTTTTTAGTAACAACAACCAGAGTCATTTTTCATGTGTGTTCTTTTCACATACCACCTATGGATCCACCAGTGTCATTGAAATGTGTGTTCTCTATAGAGACCGCACATGGATCCACCAGTGTCATTGCATGTGTGTTCTTTCTAGTAACAACAACCAGAGTCATTTTGCATGTGTGTTCTTTTCACATACCACCTATGGATCCACCAGTGTCATTGCATGTGTGTTCTTTTCACAATCCACCCATGGATCCACCAGAGTCATTGCATGTGTGCTCTTTTTAGTAACAACAACCATAGTCATTTTGCATGTGTTTTCTTTTCACATACCACCTATGAATCCACCGGTGTCATTGCATGTGTGTTCTTTTCACTAACAACAACTAGAGTCATTTTGCATGTGTGTTCTTTTCACATACCACCTATGGATCCACTAGTGTCATTGAAATGTGTGTTATCTACCGAGACCACACATGGATCCACCGGTGTCATTGCATGTATGTTCTTTTCACTAACAATAACTGGAGTCATTGCATGTGTGTTCTCTTGACAATCCACACATGGATCCACCAGTGTCATTGCATGTGTGTTCTTTTAGTAACAACAACCAGTGTCATTGCATGTGTGCTCTCTTTAGAGACCACACATGGATCCACCAGTGTCATTGCATGTGTGTTCTTTTTACTAACAACAACAAGAGTCATTGAAATGTGTGCTCTCTTCAGAGACCACACATGGATCCACCAGTGTCATTGCATGTGTGTTCTTTTCACTAACAACAACTAGAGTCATTGCATGTGTGTTCTTTTCACATACCACATATGGATCCACCAGTGTCATTGCATCTGTGCTCTTTTCACAATCCACCCATGGATCCACCAGTGTCATTACATGTGTGTCCTTTTTAGTAACAACCAAAGTCATTTCGCATGTGTTTTTTTTCACATACCACCTATGGATCCACCAGTGTCATTGCATGTGTGTTCTTTTCAGTAACAACAACCGGAGTCGTTTTGCATGTGTGTTCTTTTCACATACCACATATGGATCCACCAGTGTCATTGCATGTGTGCTCTTTTCGCAGTACACCCATGGATCCACCACTGTCATTGCATCTAAGTTCTTTTTAGTAACAACAACAAGGGTCATTGAAATGTGTGTTCTTCTCATATACCACCTATGGATCCACCAGTGTCATTGCATGTGTGTTCTTTTCACTAACAACAACCAGAGTTATTGCATGTTTGTCCTTTTCACATACCACATATGGATCCACAGTGTCATTGAAATGTGTGTTCTCTATAGAAACCACACATGGATCCAGCAGTGTCATTGCATGTGTGTTCTTTTTAGTAACAACAAAAGTCATTTTGCATGTGTGTTCTTCTCACATACCACCTATGGATCCACCAGTGTCATTGCATGTGTGTTCTTTTCACTAACAACAACCAGAGTCATTGCATGTGTGTTCTTTTCACATACCACATATGGATCCACCAGTGTCATTGAAATGTGTGTTCTCTACAGAGACCACACATGGATCCAGCAGTGTCATTGCATCTGTGTTCTTTTTAGTAACAACAACCAGTCATTTTGCATGTGTGTTCTTTTCACATACCACCTATGGATCCACCAGTGTCATTGCATGTGTGTTCTTTTCACAAGACACCCATGGATCCACCAGAGTCATTGCATGTGTGTTCTTTTTAGTAACAACCATCAGAGTCATTTTGCATGTGTGTTCTCTTCAGAGAGCACACATGGATTCACTTGTGTCATTGCATGTGTGCTCTTTTCACAATCCACCCATGGATCCACCAGTGTCATTGCATGTGTGTTCTTTTTAGTAACAACAACCAGAGTCATTTTGCATGTGTGTTCTTCTCACATACCACCTATGGTTCCACCAGTGTCATTGCATGTGTGTTCTTTTCACTAACAACAACCAGAGTCATTGCATGTGTGTTCTTTTCACATACCACATATGGATCCACCGGTGTCATTGAAATGTGTGTTCTCTACAGAGACCACACATGGATCCACCAGTGTCATTGCATGTGTGTTCTTTTCAGTAACAACAACCAGTCATTTTGCATGTGTGTTCTTTTCACATACCACCTATTGATCCACCAGTGTCATTGCATGTGTGTTCTTTTCACAATCCACCCATGGATCCACCAGACTCATTGCATATGTGTTCTTTTTAGTAACAAAAACCAGAGTCATTTTGCATGTGTGTTCTCTTCAGAGACCACACATGGATCCACCAGTGTCATTGCATGTGTGCTCTTTTCACAATCCACCCATGGATCCACCATGTCATTGCATGTTATCTTTTTAGTAACAACAACCAGAGTCATTTTGCATGTGTGTTCTTTTCACATACCACCTATGGATCCACCAATGTCATTGCATGTGTGTTCTTTTCACAATCCACCCATGGATCCACCAGTGTCATTGCATGTGTGTTCTTTTTAGTAACAACAACCAGATTCATTTTGCATGTGTGTTCTCTTCACATACCACCTATGGATCCACCAGTGTCATCGCATGTGTGTTCTTTTTAGTAACAACAACCGGAGTCATTTTGCATGTGTGTTCTTTTCACATACTACCTATGGATCCACCAGTGTCATTGAAATGTGTGTTCTCTACAGAGACCGCACATGGATCCACCAGTGTCATTGCATTTGTGTTCTTTTTAGTAACAACAACCAGTCATTTTATATGTGTGTTCTTTTCACATACCACCTATGGATCCACCAGTGTCATTGAATGTGTGTTCTTTTCACAATCAACCCATGGATCCACCAGAGTCATTGCATGTGTGTTCTTTTTAGTAACAACCGTCAGAGTCATTTTGCATGTGTGTTCTCTTTAGAGACCACACATGGATCCACTTGTGTCATTGCATGTGTGCTCTTTTCACAATCCACCCATGGATCCACCAGTGTCATTGCAAGTGTGTTCTTTTTAGTAATATCAACAAGAGTCATTTTGCATGTGTGTTCTTCTCACATACCACCTATGGATCCACAAGTGTCATTGCATGTGTGTTCTTTTCACTAACAACAACCAGAGTCATTGCATGTGTGTTCTTTTCACATACCACATATGGATCCACCGGTGTCATTGAAATGTGTGTTCTCTACAGAGACCACACATGGATCCACCAGTGTCATTGCATGTGTGTTCTTTTTAGTAACAACAACCAGTCATTTTGCATGCGTGTTCTTTTCACATACCACCTATGGATCCACCAGTGTCATTGCATGTGTGTTCTTTTCACAATCCACCCATGGATCCACCAGAGTCATTGCATGTGTGTTCTTTTTAGTAACAACAACCAGAGTCATTTTGCATGTGTGTTCTCTTTAGAGCCACACATGGATCCACCAGTGTCATTGCATGTGTGCTCTTTTCACAATCCACCCATGGATCCACCAGTGTCATTGCATGTGTGTTCTTTTTAGTAACAACAACCAGAGTCATTTTGCATGTGTGTTCTTTTCACATACCACCTATGGATCCACTAGTGTCATTGCATGTGTGTTCTTTTCACTAACAACAACCAGAGTCATTGCATGTGTGTTCTTTTCACATACCACATATGGATCCACCAGTGTCATTGAAATGTGTGTTCTCTATAGAGACCACACATGGATCCACCAGTGTCATTGCATCTGTGTTCTTTTTAGTAACAACAACCAGTCATTTTGCATGTGTGTTCTTTTCACATACCACCTATGGATCCACCAGTGTCATTGCATGTGTGTTCTTTTCACAAGCCACCCATGGATCCACCAGAGTCATTGCATGTGTGTTCTTTTTAGTAACAACCATCAGAGTCATTTTGCATGTGTGTTCTCTTCAGAGACCACACATGGATCCACTTGTGTCATTGCATGTGTGCTCTTTTCACAATCCACCTATGGATCCACCAGTGTCATTGCATGTGTGTTCTTTTTAGTAACAACAACCAGAGTCATTTTGCATGTGTGTTCTTCTCACATACCACCTATGGTTCCACCAGTGTCATTGCATGTGTGTTCTTTTCACTAACAATAACCAGAGTCATTGCATGTGTGTTCTTTTCACATACCACATATGGATCCACCGGTGTCATTGAAATGTGTGTTCTCTACAGAGACCACACATGGATCCACCAGTGTCATTGCATGTGTGTTCTTTTCAGTAACAACAACCAGTCATTTTGCATGTGTGTTCTTTTCACATACCACCTATGGATCCACCAGTGTCATTGCATGTGTGTTCTTTTCACAATCCACCCATGGATCCACCAGAGTCATTGCATGAGTGTTCTTTTTAGTAACAACAACCAGAGTCATTTTGCATCTGTGTTCTCTTCAGAGACCACACATGGATCCACCAGTGTCATTGCATGTGTGCTCTTTTCACAATCCACCCATGGATCCACCAGTGTCATGACATGCGTGTTCTTTTTAGTAACAACAACCAGAGTTATTTTGCATGTGTGTTCTTTTCACATACCACCTATGGATCCACCAGTGTCATTGAAATGTGTGTTCTTTTCACAATCCACCCATGGATCCACCAGTGTCATTGCATGTGTGTTCTTTTTAGTAACAACCAGAGACATTTTGCATGTGTGTTCTCTTCACATACCACCTATGGATCCACCAGTGTCATCACATGTGTGTTCTTTTTAGTAACAACAACCGGAGTCATTTTGCATGTGTGTTCTTTTCACATACTACCTATGGATCCACCAGTGTCATTGAAATGTGTGTTCTCTACGGACACCGCACATGGATCCACCAGTGTCATTGCATTTGTGTTCTTTTTAGTAACAACAACCAGTCATTTTATATGTGTGTTCTTTTCACATACCACCTATAGATCCACCAGTGTCATTGCATGTGTGTTCTTTTCACAATCCACCCATGGATCCACCAGAGTCATTGCATGTGTGTTCTTTTCAGTAACAACCATCAGAGTCATTTTGCATGTGTGTTGTCTTTAGAGACCACACATGGATCCACTTGTGTCATTGCATGTGTGCTCTTTTCACAATCCACCCATGGATACACCAGTGTCATTGCAAGTGTGTTCTTTTTAGTAATATCAACCAGAGTCATTTTGCATGTGTGTTCTTCTCACATACCACCTATGGATCCACCAGTGTCATTGCATGTGTGTTCTTTTCACTAACAACAACTAGAGTCATTGCATGTGTGTTCTTTTCACATACCAAATATGGATCCACCGGTGTCATTGAAATGTGTGTTCTCTACAGAGACCACACATGGATCCACCAGTGTCATTGCATGTGTGTTCTTTTCAGTAACAACAACGAGTCATTTTGCATGCGTGTTCTTTTCACATACCACCTATGGATCCACCACTGTCATTGCATGTGTGTTCTTTTCACAATCCACCCATGGATCCACCCGAGTCATTTCATGTGTGTTCTTTTTAGTTACAACAACCAGAGTCATTTTGCATGTGTGTTCTCTTCAGAGTCACACATGGATCCACCAGTGTCATTGCATGTGTGCTCTTTTCACAATCCACCCATGGATCCACCAGTGTCATTGCATGTGTGTTCTTTTTAGTAACAACAACCAGAGTCATTTTGCATGTGTGTTCTTTTCACATACCACCTATGGATCCACTAGTGTCATTGCATGTGTGTTCTTTTCACTAACAACAACCAGAGTCATTTTGCATGTGTGTTCTTTTCACATACTACATATGGATCCACCAGTGTCATTGCATGTGTGCTCTTTTCACAATCCACACATGGAGCCACCACTGTCATTGGATGTGTGTTCTTTTTAGTAACAACAACCAGTGTCATTGCATGTGTGTTCTCTTCAGAGACCACACATGGATCCACCAGTTTCATTGCATGTGTATTCTTTTTACTAACAACAACAAGAGTCATTGAAATGTGTGCTCTCTTTAGAGACCACACATGGATCCACCAGTGTCATCGCATGTGTGTTCTTTTCACTAACAACAACCAGAGTCAATGCATGTGTGTTCTTTTCACATACCACGTATGGATCCACTAGTGTGATTGAAATGTGTGTTTTCTACAAAGACCACACATGGATCCACCAGTGTCATTGCATCTGTGTTCTTTTTAGTAACAACAACAAGAGTCATTGAAATGTGTGCTCTCTTTAGAGACCACACATGGATCCACTAGTGTCATCGCATGTGTGTTATTTTCACTAACAACAACCAGAGTCATTGCATGTGTGTTCTTTTCACATACCACGTATGGATCCACCAGTGTGATTGAAATGTGTGTTCTCTACAGAGACCACACATGGATCCACCAGTGTCATTGCATGTGTGTTCTTTTTAGTAACAACAACCAGAGTCATTTTGCATGTGTGTTCTTTTCACATACCACCTATGGATCCACAAGTGTCATTACATGTGTGTTCTTTTCACAATCAACCCATGGATCCACTAGTGTCATTGCATGTGTGCTCTTTTCACAATCCACCCATGGATCCACTAGTGTCATTGCATGTGTGTTCTTTTTAGTAACAACAACCAGAGTCATTTTGCATGTCTGTTCTTTTCACATACCACCTACGGATCCACTAGTGTCATTGCATGTGTGTTCTTTTCACTAACAACAACCAGAGTCATTGCATGTGTGTTCTTTTCACATACCACATATGGATCCACCAGTGTCATTGAACTGTGTGTTCTCTACAGAGACCACACATGGATCCACCAGTGTCATTGCATCTGTGTTCTTTTTAGTAACAACAACCAGTCATTTTGCATGTGTGTTCTTTTCACATACCACCTATGGGTCCACCAGTGTCATTGCATGTGTGTTCTTTTCACAAGCCACCCATGGATCCACCAGAGTCATTGCATGTGTGTTCTTTTTAGTAACAACCATCAGAGTCATTTTGCATGTGTGTTCTCTTCAGAGACCACACATGGATCCACTTGTGTCATTGCATGTGTGCTCTTTTCACAATCCACCCATGGATCCACCAGTGTCATTGCATGTGTGTTATTTTTAGTAACAACAACCAGAGTCATTTTGCATGTGTGTTCTTCTCACATACCACCTATGGTTCCACCAGTGTCATTGCATGTGTGTTCTTTTCACTAACAACAACCAGAGTCATTGCATGTGTGTTCTTTTCACATACCACATATGGATCCACCGGTGTCATTGAAATGTGTGTTCTCTACAGAGACCACACATGGATCCACCAGTGTCATTGCATGTGTGTTCTTTTCAGTAACAACAACCAGTCATTTTGCATGTGTGTTCTTTTCACATACCACCTATGGATCCACCAGTGTCATTGCATGTGTGTTCTTTTCACAATCCACCCATGGATCCACCAGACTCATTGCATATGTGTTCTTTTTAGTAACAAAAACCAGAGTCATTTTGCATGTGTGTTCTCTTCAGAGACCACACATGGATCCACCAGTGTCATTGCATGTGTGCTCTTTTCACAATCCACCCATGGATCCACCATGTCATTGCATGTGTGTTCTTTTTAGTAACAACAACCAGAGTCATTTTGCATGTGTGTTCTTTTCACATACCAAATATGGATCCACCAGTGTCATTGCATGTGTGTTCTTTTCACAATCCACCCATGGATCCACCAGTGTAATTGCATGTGTGTTCTTTTTTGTAACAACCAGAGTCATTTTGCATGTGTGTTCTCTTCACATACCACCTATGGATCCACCGGTGTCATCGCATGTGTGTTCTTTTTAGTAACAACAACCGGAGTCATTTTGCATGTGTGTTCTTTTCACATACTACCTATGGATCCACCAGTGTCATTGAAATGTGTGTTCTCTACAGAGACCACACATGGATCCACCAGTGTCATTGCATGTGTGTTCTTTTCAGTAACAACAACGAGTCATTTTGCATGCGTGTTCTTTTCACATACCACCTATGGATCCACCACTGTCATTGCATGTGTGTTCTTTTCACAATCCACCCATGGATCCACCCGAGTCATTTCATGTGTGTTCTTTTTAGTTACAACAACCAGAGTCATTTTGCATGTGTGTTCTCTTCAGAGTCACACATGGATCCACCAGTGTCATTGCATGTGTGCTCTTTTCACAATCCACCCATGGATCCACCAGTGTCATTGCATGTGTGTTCTTTTTAGTAACAACAACCAGAGTCATTTTGCATGTGTGTTCTTTTCACATACCACCTATGGATCCACTAGTGTCATTGCATGTGTGTTCTTTTCACTAACAACAACCAGAGTCATTTTGCATGTGTGTTCTTTTCACATACTACATATGGATCCACCAGTGTCATTGCATGTGTGCTCTTTTCACAATCCACACATGGAGCCACCACTGTCATTGGATGTGTGTTCTTTTTAGTAACAACAACCAGTGTCATTGCATGTGTGTTCTCTTCAGAGACCACACATGGATCCACCAGTTTCATTGCATGTGTATTCTTTTTACTAACAACAACAAGAGTCATTGAAATGTGTGCTCTCTTTAGAGACCACACATGGATCCACCAGTGTCATCGCATGTGTGTTCTTTTCACTAACAACAACCAGAGTCAATGCATGTGTGTTCTTTTCACATACCACGTATGGATCCACTAGTGTGATTGAAATGTGTGTTTTCTACAAAGACCACACATGGATCCACCAGTGTCATTGCATCTGTGTTCTTTTTAGTAACAACAACAAGAGTCATTGAAATGTGTGCTCTCTTTAGAGACCACACATGGATCCACCAGTGTCATCGCATGTGTGTTATTTTCACTAACAACAACCAGAGTCATTGCATGTGTGTTCTTTTCACATACCACGTATGGATCCACCAGTGTGATTGAAATGTGTGTTCTCTACAGAGACCACACATGGATCCACCAGTGTCATTGCATGTGTGTTCTTTTTAGTAACAACAACCAGAGTCATTTTGCATGTGTGTTCTTTTCACATACCACCTATGGATCCACCAGTGTCATTACATGTGTGTTCTTTTCACAATCAACCCATGGATCCACTAGTGTCATTGCATGTGTGCTCTTTTCACAATCCACCCATGGATCCACCAGTGTCATTGCATGTGTGTTCTTTTTAGTAACAACAACCAGAGTCATTTTGCATGTCTGTTCTTTTCACATACCACCTACGGATCCACTAGTGTCATTGCATGTGTGTTCTTTTCACTAACAACAACCAGAGTCATTGCATGTGTGTTCTTTTCACATACCACATATGGATCCACCAGTGTCATTGAACTGTGTGTTCTCTACAGAGACCACACATGGATCCACCAGTGTCATTGCATCTGTGTTCTTTTTAGTAACAACAACCAGTCATTTTGCATGTGTGTTCTTTTCACATACCACCTATGGGTCCACCAGTGTCATTGCATGTGTGTTCTTTTCACAAGCCACCCATGGATCCACCAGAGTCATTGCATGTGTGTTCTTTTTAGTAACAACCATCAGAGTCATTTTGCATGTGTGTTCTCTTCAGAGACCACACATGGATCCACTTGTGTCATTGCATGTGTGCTCTTTTCACAATCCACCCATGGATCCACCAGTGTCATTGCATGTGTGTTATTTTTAGTAACAACAACCAGAGTCATTTTGCATGTGTGTTCTTCTCACATACCACCTATGGTTCCACCAGTGTCATTGCATGTGTGTTCTTTTCACTAACAACAACCAGAGTCATTGCATGTGTGTTCTTTTCACATACCACATATGGATCCACCGGTGTCATTGAAATGTGTGTTCTCTACAGAGACCACACATGGATCCACCAGTGTCATTGCATGTGTGTTCTTTTCAGTAACAACAACCAGTCATTTTGCATGTGTGTTCTTTTCACATACCACCTATGGATCCACCAGTGTCATTGCATGTGTGTTCTTTTCACAATCCACCCATGGATCCACCAGACTCATTGCATATGTGTTCTTTTTAGTAACAAAAACCAGAGTCATTTTGCATGTGTGTTCTCTTCAGAGACCACACATGGATCCACCAGTGTCATTGCATGTGTGCTCTTTTCACAATCCACCCATGGATCCACCATGTCATTGCATGTGTGTTCTTTTTAGTAACAACAACCAGAGTCATTTTGCATGTGTGTTCTTTTCACATACCAAATATGGATCCACCAGTGTCATTGCATGTGTGTTCTTTTCACAATCCACCCATGGATCCACCAGTGTAATTGCATGTGTGTTCTTTTTTGTAACAACCAGAGTCATTTTGCATGTGTGTTCTCTTCACATACCACCTATGGATCCACCGGTGTCATCGCATGTGTGTTCTTTTTAGTAACAACAACCGGAGTCATTTTGCATGTGTGTTCTTTTCACATACTACCTATGGATCCACCAGTGTCATTGAAATGTGTGTTCTCTACAGAGACCACACATGGATCCACCAGTGTCATTGCATGTGTGTTCTTTTCAGTAACAACAACGAGTCATTTTGCATGCGTGTTCTTTTCACATACCACCTATGGATCCACCACTGTCATTGCATGTGTGTTCTTTTCACAATCCACCCATGGATCCACCCGAGTCATTTCATGTGTGTTCTTTTTAGTTACAACAACCAGAGTCATTTTGCATGTGTGTTCTCTTCAGAGTCACACATGGATCCACCAGTGTCATTGCATGTGTGCTCTTTTCACAATCCACCCATGGATCCACCAGTGTCATTGCATGTGTGTTCTTTTTAGTAACAACAACCAGAGTCATTTTGCATGTGTGTTCTTTTCACATACCACCTATGGATCCACTAGTGTCATTGCATGTGTGTTCTTTTCACTAACAACAACCAGAGTCATTTTGCATGTGTGTTCTTTTCACATACTACATATGGATCCACCAGTGTCATTGCATGTGTGCTCTTTTCACAATCCACACATGGAGCCACCACTGTCATTGGATGTGTGTTCTTTTTAGTAACAACAACCAGTGTCATTGCATGTGTGTTCTCTTCAGAGACCACACATGGATCCACCAGTTTCATTGCATGTGTATTCTTTTTACTAACAACAACAAGAGTCATTGAAATGTGTGCTCTCTTTAGAGACCACACATGGATCCACCAGTGTCATCGCATGTGTGTTCTTTTCACTAACAACAACCAGAGTCAATGCATGTGTGTTCTTTTCACATACCACGTATGGATCCACTAGTGTGATTGAAATGTGTGTTTTCTACAAAGACCACACATGGATCCACCAGTGTCATTGCATCTGTGTTCTTTTTAGTAACAACAACAAGAGTCATTGAAATGTGTGCTCTCTTTAGAGACCACACATGGATCCACCAGTGTCATCGCATGTGTGTTATTTTCACTAACAACAACCAGAGTCATTGCATGTGTGTTCTTTTCACATACCACGTATGGATCCACCAGTGTGATTGAAATGTGTGTTCTCTACAGAGACCACACATGGATCCACCAGTGTCATTGCATGTGTGTTCTTTTTAGTAACAACAACCAGAGTCATTTTGCATGTGTGTTCTTTTCACATACCACCTATGGATCCACCAGTGTCATTACATGTGTGTTCTTTTCACAATCAACCCATGGATCCACTAGTGTCATTGCATGTGTGCTCTTTTCACAATCCACCCATGGATCCACCAGTGTCATTGCATGTGTGTTCTTTTTAGTAACAACAACCAGAGTCATTTTGCATGTCTGTTCTTTTCACATACCACCTACGGATCCACTAGTGTCATTGCATGTGTGTTCTTTTCACTAACAACAACCAGAGTCATTGCATGTGTGTTCTTTTCACATACCACATATGGATCCACCAGTGTCATTGAACTGTGTGTTCTCTACAGAGACCACACATGGATCCACCAGTGTCATTGCATCTGTGTTCTTTTTAGTAACAACAACCAGTCATTTTGCATGTGTGTTCTTTTCACATACCACCTATGGGTCCACCAGTGTCATTGCATGTGTGTTCTTTTCACAAGCCACCCATGGATCCACCAGAGTCATTGCATGTGTGTTCTTTTTAGTAACAACCATCAGAGTCATTTTGCATGTGTGTTCTCTTCAGAGACCACACATGGATCCACTTGTGTCATTGCATGTGTGCTCTTTTCACAATCCACCCATGGATCCACCAGTGTCATTGCATGTGTGTTATTTTTAGTAACAACAACCAGAGTCATTTTGCATGTGTGTTCTTCTCACATACCACCTATGGTTCCACCAGTGTCATTGCATGTGTGTTTTTTTCACTAACAACAACCAGAGTCATTGCATGTGTGTTCTTTTCACATACCACATATGGATCCACCGGTGTCATTGAAATGTGTGTTCTCTACAGAGACCACACATGGATCCACCAGTGTCATTGCATGTGTGTTCTTTTCAGTAACAACAACCAGTCATTTTGCATGTGTGTTCTTTTCACATACCACCTATGGATCCACCAGTGTCATTGCATGTGTGTTCTTTTCACAATCCACCCATGGATCCACCAGACTCATTGCATATGTGTTCTTTTTAGTAACAAAAACCAGAGTCATTTTGCATGTGTGTTCTCTTCAGAGACCACACATGGATCCACCAGTGTCATTGCATGTGTGCTCTTTTCACAATCCACCCATGGATCCACCATGTCATTGCATGTGTGTTCTTTTTAGTAACAACAACCAGAGTCATTTTGCATGTGTGTTCTTTTCACATACCAAATATGGATCCACCAGTGTCATTGCATGTGTGTTCTTTTCACAATCCACCCATGGATCCACCAGTGTAATTGCATGTGTGTTCTTTTTTGTAACAACCAGAGTCATTTTGCATGTGTGTTCTCTTCACATACCACCTATGGATCCACCGGTGTCATCGCATGTGTGTTCTTTTTAGTAACAACAACCGGAGTCATTTTGCATGTGTGTTCTTTTCACATACTACCTATGGATCCACCAGTGTCATTGAAATGTGTGTTCTCTACGGAGACCGCACATGGATCCACCAGTGTCATTGCATTTGTGTTCTTTTTAGTAACAACAACCAGTCATTTTATATGTGTGTTCTTTTCACATACCACCTATGGATCCACCAGTGTCATTGCATGTGTGTTCTTTTCACAATCCACCCATGGATCCACCAGAGTCATTGCATGTGTGTTCTTTTCAGTAACAACCATCAGAGTCATTTTGCATGTGTGTTCTCTTTAGAGACCACACATGGATCCACTTGTGTCATTGCATGTGTGGTCTTTTCACAATCCACCCATGGATACACCAGTGTCATTGCAAGTGTGTTCTTTTTAGTAATATCAACCAGAGTCATTTTGCATGTGTGTTCTTCTCACATACCACCTATGGATCCACCAGTGTCATTGCATGTGTGTTCTTTTCACTAACAACAACTAGAGTCATTGCATGTGTGTCCTTTTCACATACCAAATATGGATCCACCGGTGTCATTGAAATGTGTGTTCTCTACAGAGACCACACATGGATCTACCAATGTCATTGCATGTGTGTTCTTTTCAGTAACAACAACCAGTCATTTTGCATGCGTGTTCTTTTCACATACCACCTATGGATCCACCACTGTCATTGCATGTGTGTTCTTTTCACAATCCACCCATGGATCCACCCGAGTCATTTCATGTGTGTTCTTTTTAGTTACAACAACCAGAGTCATTTTGCATGTGTGTTCTCTTCAGAGCCACACATGGATCCACCAGTGTCATTGCATGTGTGCTCTTTTCACAATCCACCCATGGATCCACCAGTGTCATTGCATGTGTGTTCTTTTTAGTAACAACAACCAGAGTCATTTTGCATGTGTGTTCTTTTCACTTACCACCTATGGATCCACTAGTGTCATTGCATGTGTGTTCTTTTCACTAACAACAACCAGAGTCATTTTGCATGTGTGTTCTTTTCACATACTACATATGGATCCACCAGTGTCATTGCATGTGTGCTCTTTTCACAATCCACACATGGAGCCACCACTGTCATTGGATGTGTGTTATTTTTAGTAACAACAACCAGTGTCATTGCATGTGTGTTCTCTTCAGAGACCACACATGGATCCACCAGTTTCATTGCATGTGTGTTCTTTTTACTAACAACAACAAGAGTCATTGAAATGTGTGCTCTCTTTAGAGACCACACATGGATCCACCAGTGTCATCGCATGTGTGTTCTTTTCACTAACAACAACCAGAGTCAATGCATGTGTGTTCTTTTCACATACCACGTATGGATCCACTAGTGTGATTGAAATGTGTGTTTTCTACAAAGACCACACATGGATCCACCAGTGTCATTGCATCTGTGTTCTTTTTAGTAACAACAACAAGAGTCATTGAAATGTGTGCTCTCTTTAGAGACCACACATGGATCCACCAGTGTCATCGCATGTGTGTTCTTTTCACTAACAACAACCAGAGTCATTGCATGTGTGTTCTTTTCACATACCACGTATGGATCCACCAGTGTGATTGAAATGTGTGTTCTCTACAGAGACCACACATGGATCCACCAGTGTCATTGCATGTGTGTTCCTTTTAGTAACAACAACCAGAGTCATTTCGCATGTGTGTTCTTTTCACATACCACCTATGGATCCACCAGTGTCATTACATGTGTGTTCTTTTCACAATCAACCCATGGATCCACCAGTGTCATTGCATGTGTGCTCTTTTCACAATCCACCCATGGATCCACCAGTGTCATTGCATGTGTGTTCTTTTTAGTAACAACAACCAGAGTCATTTTGCATGTCTGTTCTTTTCACATACCACCTACGGATCCACTAGTGTCATTGCATGTGTGTTCTTTTCACTAACAACAACCAGAGTCATTGCATGTGTGTTCTTTTCACATACCACATATGGATCCACCAGTGTCATTGAACTGTGTGTTCTCTATAGAGACCATACATGGATCCACCAGTGTCATTGCATCTGTGTTCTTTTTAGTAACAACAACCAGTCATTTTGCATGTGTGTTCTTTTCACATACCACCTATGGGTCCACCAGTGTCATTGCATGTGTGTTCTTTTCACAAGCCACCCATGGATCCACCAGAGTCATTGCATGTGTGTTCTTTTTAGTAACAACCATCAGAGTCATTTTGCATGTGTGTTCTCTTCAGAGACCACACATGGATCCACTTGTGTCATTGCATGTGTGCTCTTTTCACAATCCACCCATGGATCCACCAGTGTCATTGCATGTGTGTTCTTTTTAGTAACAACAACCAGAGTCATTTTGCATGTGTGTTCTTCTCACATACCACCTATGGTTCCACCAGTGTCATTGCATGTGTGTTCTTTTCACTAACAACAACCAGAGTCATTGCATGTGTGTTCTTTTCACATACCACATATGGATCCACCGGTGTCATTGAAATGTGTGTTCTCTACAGAGACCACACATGGATCCACCAGTGTCATTGCATGTGTGTTCTTTTCAGTAACAACAACCAGTCATTTTGCATGTGTGTTCTTTTCACATACCACCTATGGATCCACCAGTGTCATTGCATGTGTGTTCTTTTCACAATCCACCCATGGATCCACCAGACTCATTGCATATGTGTTCTTTTTAGTAACAAAAACCAGAGTCATTTTGCATGTGTGTTCTCTTCAGAGACCACACATGGATCCACCAGTGTCATTGCATGTGTGCTCTTTTCACAATCCACCCATGGATCCACCATGTCATTGCATGTGTGTTCTTTTTAGTAACAACAACCAGAGTCATTTTGCATGTGTGTTCTTTTCACATACCAAATATGGATCCACCAGTGTCATTGCATGTGTGTTCTTTTCACAATCCACCCATGGATCCACCAGTGTCATTGCATGTGTGTTCTTTTTAGTACCAACCAGAGTCATTTTGCATGTGTGTTCTCTTCACATACCACCTATGGATCCACCAGTGTCATCGCATGTGTGTTCTTTTTAGTAACAGACAGCCGGAGTCATTTTGCATGTGTGTTCTTTTCACATACTACCTATGGATCCACCAGTGTCATTGAAATGTGTGTTCTCTACAGAGACCGCACATGGATCCACCAGTGTCATTGCATTTGTGTTCTTTTTAGTAACAACAACCAGTCGTTTTATATGTGTGTTCTTTTCACATACCACCTATGGATCCACCAGTGTCATTGCATGTGCGTTCTTTTCACAATCCACCCATGGATCCACCAGAGTCATTGCATGTGTGTTCTTTTTAGTAACAACCATCAGAGTCATTTTGCATGTGTGTTCTCTTTAGAGACCACACATGGATCCACTTGTGTCATTGCATGTGTGCTCTTTTCACAATCCACCCATGGATACACCAGTGTCATTGCAAGTGTGTTCTTTTTAGTAATATCAACTAGAGTCATTTTGCATGTGTGTTCTTCTCACATACCACCTATGGATCCACCAGTGTCATTGCATGTGTGTTCTTTTCACTAACAACAACTAGAGTCATTGCATGTGTGTTCTTTTCACATACCACATATGGATGCACCGGTGTCATTGAAATGTGTGTTCTCTACAAAGACCACACATGGATCCACCAGTGTCATTGCATGTGTGTTCTTTTTAGTAACAACAACCAGTCATTTTGCATGCGTGTTCTTTTCACATACCACCTATGGATCCACCACTGTCATTGCATGTGTGTTCTTTTCATAATCCACCCATGGATACACCAGAGTCATTTCATGTGTGTTCTTTTTAGTAACAACAACCAGAGTCATTTTGCATGTGTGTTCTCTTCAGAGCCACACATGGATCCACCAGTGTCATTGCATGTGTGCTCTTTTCACAATCCACCCATCGATCCACCAGTGTCATTGCATGTGTCTTCTTTTTAGTAACAACAACCAGCGTCATTTTGCATGTGTGTTATTTTCATATACCACCTATGGATCCACTAGTGTCATTGCATGTGTGTTCTTTTCACTAACAACAACCAGAGTCATTTTGCATGTGTGTTCTTTTCACATACCACATATGGATCCACCAGTGTCATTGCATGTGTGCTCTTTTCACAATCCACACATGGACCCACCACTATCATTGGATGTGTGTTCTTTTTAGTAACAAGAACCAGTGTCATTGCATGTGTGTTCTCTTCAGAGACCACACATGGATCCACCAGTGTCATTGCATGTGTGTTCTTTTTAGTAACAACAACAAGAGTCATTGAAATGTGTGCTCTCTTTAGAGACCACACATGGATCCACCAGTGTCATCGCATGTGTGTTCTTTTCACTAACAACAACCAGAGTCAATGCATGTGTGTTCTTTTCACATACCACGTATGGATCCACTAGTGTGATTGAAATGTGTGTTTTCTACAAAGACCACACATGGATCCACCAGTGTCATTGCATGTGTGTTCTTTTTAGTAACAACAACAAGAGTCATTGAAATGTGTGCTCTCTTTAGAGACCACACATGGATCCACCAGTGTCATCGCATGTCTGTTCTTTTCACTAACAACAACCAGAGTCATTGCATGTGTGTTCTTTTCACATACCACGTATGGATCCACCAGTGTGATTGAAATGTGTGTTCTCTACAGAGACCACACATGGATCCACCAGTGTCATTGCATGTGTGTTCTTTTTAGTAACAACAACCAGAGTCATTTTGCATGTGTGTTCTTTTCACATACCACCTATGGATCCACCAGTGTCATTACATGTGTGTTCTTTTCACAATCAACCCATGGATCCACCAGTGTCATTGCATGTGTGCTCTTTTCACAATCCACCCATGGATCCACCAGTGTCATTGCATGTGTGTTCTTTTTAGTAACAACAACCAGAGTCATTTTGCATGTGTGTTCTTTTCACATACCACCTATGGATCCACTAGTGTCATTGCATGTGTGTTCTTTTCACTAACAACAACCAGAGTCATTGCATGTGTGTTCTTTTCACATACCACATATGGATCCACCAGTGTCATTGAACTGTGTGTTCTCTACAGAGACCACACATGGATCCACCAGTGTCATTGCATCTGTGTTCTTTTTAGTAACAACATCCAGTCATTTTGCATGTGTGTTCTTTTCACATACCACCTATGGGTCCACCAGTGTCATTGCATGTGTGTTCTTTTCACAAGCCACCCATGGATCCACCAGAGTCATTGCATGTGTGTTCTTTTTAGTAACAACCATCAGAGTCATTTTGCATGTGTGTTCTCTTTAGAGACCACACATGGATCCACTTGTGTCATTGCATGTGTGCTCTTTTCACAATCCACCCATGGATCCACCAGTGTCATTGCATGTGTGTTCTTTTTAGTAACAACAACCAGAGTCATTTTGCATGTGTGTTCTTCTCACATACCACCTATGGTTCCACCAGTGTCATTGCATGTGTGTTCTTTTCACTAACAACAACCAGAGTCATTGCATGTGTGTTCTTTTCACATACCACATATGGATCCACTGGTGTCATTGAAATGTGTGTTCTCTACAGAGACCACACATGGATCCACCAGTGTCATTGCATGTGTGTTCTTTTCAGTAACAACAACCAGTCATTTTGCATGTGTGTTCTTTTCACATACCACCTATGGATCCACCAGTGTCATTGCATGTGTGTTCTTTTCACAATCCACCCATGGATCCACCAGACTCATTGCATATGTGTTCTTTTTAGTAACAAACACCAGAGTCATTTTGCATGTGTGTTCTCTTCAGAGACCACACATGGATCCACCAGTGTCATTGCATGTGTGCTCTTTTCACAATCCACCCATGGATCCACCATGTCATTGCATGTGTGTTCTCTTTAGTAACAACAACCAGAGTCATTTTGCACGTGTGTTCTTTTCACATACCAAATATGGATCCACCAGTGTCATTGCATGTGTGTTCTTTTCACAATCCACCCATGGATCCACCAGTGTCATTGCATGTGTGTTCTTTTTAGTGACAACCAGAGTCATTTTGCATGTGTGTTCTCTTCACATACCACCTATGGATCCACCAGTGTCATCGCATGTGTGTTCTTTTTAGTAACAACAGCCGGAGTCATTTTGCATGTGTGTTCTTTTCACATACTACCTATGGATCCACCAGTGTCATTGAAATGTGTGTTCTGTACAGAGACCGCACATGGATCCACCAGTGTCATTGCATTTGTGTTCTTTTTAGTAACAACAACCAGTCGTTTTATATGTGTGTTCTTTTCACATACCACCTATGGATCCACCAGTGTCATTGCATGTGCGTTCTTTTCATAATCCACCCATGGATCCACCAGAGTCATTGCATGTGTGTTCTTTTTAGTAACAACCATCAGAGTCATTTTGCATGTGTGTTCTCTTTAGAGACCACACATGGATCCACTTGTGTCATTGCATGTGTGCTCTTTTCACAATCCACCCATGGATACACCAGTGTCATTGCAAGTGTGTTCTTTTTAGTAATATCAACCAGAGTCATTTTGCATGTGTGTTCTTCTCACATACCACCTATGGATCCACCAGTGTCATTGCATGTGTGTTCTTTTCACTAACAACAACTAGAGTCATTGCATGTGTGTTCTTTTCACATACCACATATGGATGCACCGGTGTCATTGAAATGTGTGTTCTCTACAAAGACCACACATGGATCCACCAGTGTCATTGCATGTGTGTTCTTTTTAGTAACAACAACCAGTCATTTTGCATGCGTGTTCTTTTCACATACCACCTATGGATCCACCACTGTCATTGCATGTGTGTTCTTTTCACAATCCACCCATGGATACACCAGAGTCATTTCATGTGTGTTCTTTTTAGTAACAACAACCAGAGTCATTTTGCATGTGTGTTCTCTTCAGAGCCACACATGGATCCACCAGTGTCATTGCATGTGTGCTCTTTTCACAATCCACCCATCGATCCACCAGTGTCATTGCATGTGTCTTCTTTTTAGTAACAACAACCAGCGTCATTTTGCATGTGTGTTCTTTTCATATACCACCTATGGATCCACTAGTGTCATTGCATGTGTGTTCTTTTCACTAACAACAACCAGAGTCATTTTGCATGTGTGTTCTTTTCACATACCACATATGGATCCACCAGTGTCATTGCATGTGTGCTCTTTTCACAATCCACACATGGACCCACCACTATCATTGGATGTGTGTTCTTTTTAGTAACAACAACCAGTGTCATTGCATGTGTGTTCTCTTCAGAGACCACACATGGATCCACCAGTGTCATTGCATGTGTGTTCTTTTTACTAACAACAACAAGAGTCATTGAAATGTGTGCTCTCTTTAGAGACCACACATGGATCCACCAGTGTCATCGCATGTGTGTTCTTTTCACTAACAACAACCAGAGTCAATGCATGTGTGTTCTTTTCACATACCACGTATGGATCCACTAGTGTGATTGAAATGTGTGTTTTCTACAAAGACCACACATGGATCCACCAGTGTCATTGCATGTGTGTTCTTTTTAGTAACAACAACAAGAGTCATTGAAATGTGTGCTCTCTTTAGAGACCACACATGGATCCACCAGTGTCATCGCATGTCTGTTCTTTTCACTAACAACAACCAGAGTCATTGCATGTGTGTTCTTTTCACATACCACGTATGGATCCACCAGTGTGATTGAAATGTGTGTTCTCTACAGAGACCACACATGGATCCACCAGTGTCATTGCATGTGTGTTCTTTTTAGTAACAACAACCAGAGTCATTTTGCATGTGTGTTCTTTTCACATACCACCTATGGATCCACCAGTGTCATTACATGTGTGTTCTTTTCACAATCAACCCATGGATCCACCAGTGTCATTGCATGTGTGCTCTTTTCACAATCCACCCATGGATCCACCAGTGTCATTGCATGTGTGTTCTTTTTAGTAACAACAACCAGAGTCATTTTGCATGTGTGTTCTTTTCACATACCACCTATGGATCCACTAGTGTCATTGCATGTGTGTTCTTTTCACTAACAACAACCAGAGTCATTGCATGTGTGTTCTTTTCACATACCACATATGGATCCACCAGTGTCATTGAACTGTGTGTTCTCTACAGAGACCACACATGGATCCACCAGTGTCATTGCATCTGTGTTCTTTTTAGTAACAACATCCAGTCATTTTGCATGTGTGTTCTTTTCACATACCACCTATGGGTCCACCAGTGTCATTGCATGTGTGTTCTTTTCACAAGCCACCCATGGATCCACCAGAGTCATTGCATGTGTGTTCTTTTTAGTAACAACCATCAGAGTCATTTTGCATGTGTGTTCTCTTTAGAGACCACACATGGATCCACTTGTGTCATTGCATGTGTGCTCTTTTCACAATCCACCCATGGATCCACCAGTGTCATTGCATGTGTGTTCTTTTTAGTAACAACAACCAGAGTCATTTTGCATGTGTGTTCTTCTCACATACCACCTATGGTTCCACCAGTGTCATTGCATGTGTGTTCTTTTCACTAACAACAACCAGAGTCATTGCATGTGTGTTCTTTTCACATACCACATATGGATCCACCGGTGTCATTGAAATGTGTGTTCTCTACAGAGACCACACATGGATCCACCAGTGTCATTGCATGTGTGTTCTTTTCAGTAACAACAACCAGTCATTTTGCATGTGTGTTCTTTTCACATACCACCTATGGATCCACCAGTGTCATTGCATGTGTGTTCTTTTCACAATCCACCCATGGATCCACCAGACTCATTGCATATGTGTTCTTTTTAGTAACAAAAACCAGAGTCATTTTGCATGTGTGTTCTCTTTAGAGACCACACATGGATCCACCAGTGTCATTGCATGTGTGCTCTTTTCACAATCCACCCATGGATCCACCATGTCATTGCATGTGTGTTCTTTTTAGTAACAACAACCAGAGTCATTTTGCACGTGTGTTCTTTTCACATACCAAATATGGATCCACCAGTGTCATTGCATGTGTGTTCTTTTCACAATCCACCCATGGATCCACCAGTGTCATTGCATGTGTGTTCTTTTTAGTGACAACCAGAGTCATTTTGCATGTGTGTTCTCTTCACATACCACCTATGGATCCACCAGTGTCATCGCATGTGTGTTCTTTTTAGTAACAACAGCCGGAGTCATTTTGCATGTGTGTTCTTTTCACATACTACCTATGGATCCACCAGTGTCATTGAAATGTGTGTTCTCTACAGAGACCGCACATGGATCCACCAGTGTCATTGCATTTGTGTTCTTTTTAGTAACAACAACCAGTCGTTTTATATGTGTGTTCTTTTCACATACCACCTATGGATCCACCAGTGTCATTGCATGTGCGTTCTTTTCATAATCCACCCATGGATCCACCAGAGTCATTGCATGTGTGTTCTTTTTAGTAACAACCATCAGAGTCATTTTGCATGTTTGTTCTCTTTAGAGACCACACATGGATCCACTTGTGTCATTGCATGTGTGCTCTTTTCACAATCCACCCATGGATACACCAGTGTCATTGCAAGTGTGTTCTTTTTAGTAATATCAACCAGAGTCATTTTGCATGTGTGTTCTTCTCACATACCACCTATGGATCCGCCAGTGTCATTGCATGTGTGTTCTTTTCACTAACAACAACTAGAGTCATTGCATGTGTGTTCTTTTCACATACCACATATGGATGCACCGGTGTCATTGAAATGTGTGTTCTCTACAAAGACCACACATGGATCCACCAGTGTCATTGCATGTGTGTTCTTTTTAGTAACAACAACCAGTCATTTTGCATGCGTGTTCTTTTCACATACCACCTATGGATCCACCACTGTCATTGCATGTGTGTTCTTTTCACAATCCACCCATGGATACACCAGAGTCATTTCATGTGTGTTCTTTTTAGTAACAACAACCAGAGTCATTTTGCATGTGTGTTCTCTTCAGAGCCACACATGGATCCACCAGTGTCATTGCATGTGTGCTCTTTTCACAATCCACCCATCGATCCACCAGTGTCATTGCATGTGTGTTCTTTTTAGTAACAACAACTAGCGTCATTTTGCATGTGTGTTCTTTTCACATACCACCTATGGATCCACTAGTGTCATTGCATGTGTGTTCTTTTCACTAGCAACAACCAGAGTCATTTTGCATGTGTGCTCTTTTCACAATCCACACATGGACCCACCACTATCATTGGATGTGTGTTCTTTTTAGTAACAACAACCAGTGTCATTGCATGTGTGTTCTCTTCAGAGACCACACATGGATCCACCAGTGTCATCGCATGTGTGTTCTTTTCACTAACAACAACCAGAGTCATTGCATGTGTGTTCTTTTCACATACCACATATAGATCCACCAGTGTGATTAAAATGTGTGTTCTCTATAGAGACCACACATGGATCCACCAGTGTCATTGCATGTGTGTTCTTTTTAGTAACAACAACTAGAGTCATTTTGCATGTGTGTTCTTTTCATATACCACCTATGGATCCACCAGTGTCATTACATGTGTGTTCTTTTCACAATCAACCCATGGATCCACCAGTGTCATTGGATGTGTGTTCTTTTTAGTAACAACAACCAGAGTCATTTTGCATGTGTGTTCTCTTCACATACCACCTATGGATCCACCAGAGTCATTGCATGTGTGTTCTTTTTAGTAACAACCATCAGAGTCATTTTGCATGTGTGTTCTCTTCAGAGACCACACATGGATCCACTTGTGTCATTGCATGTGTGCTCTTTTTACAATCCACCCATGGATCCACCAGTGTCATTGCATGTGTGTTCCTTTTAGTAACAACAACCAGAGTCATTTTGCATGTGTGTTCTTCTCACATACCACCTATGGTTCCACCAGTGTCATTGCATGTGTGTTCTTTTCACTAACAACAACCAGAGTCATTGCATGTGTGTTCTTTTCACATACCACATATGGATCCACCGGTGTCATTGAAATGTGTGTTCTCTACAGAGACCACACATGGATCCACCAGTGTCATTGCATGTGTGTTCTTTTCAGTAACAACAACCAGTCATTTTGCATGTGTGTTATTTTCACATACCACCTATGGATCCACCAGTGTCATTGCATGTGTGTTCTTTTCACAATCCACCCATGGATCCACCAGACTGATTGCATATGTGTTCTTTTTAGTAACAACAACCAGAGTCATTTTGCATGTGTGTTCTCTTCAGAGACCACACATGGATCCACCAGTGTCATTGCATGTGTGCTCTTTTCACAATCCACCCATGGAACCACCATGTCATTGCATGTGTGTTCTTTTTAGTAACAACAACCAGAGTCATTTTGCATGTGTGTTCTTTTCACATACCAAATATGGATCCACCAGTGTCATTGCATGTGTGTTCTTTTCACAATCCACCCATGGATCCACCAGTGTCATTGCATGTGTGTTCTTTTTAGTAACAACCAGAGTCATTTTGCATGTGTGTTCTCTTCACATACCACCTATGGATCCACCAGTGTCATCGCATGTGTGTTCTTTTTAGTAACAACAACCGGAGTCATTTTGCATGTGTGTTCTTTTCACATACCACCTATGGATCCACCAGTGTCATTGCATGTGTGTTCTTTTCACAATCCACCCATGGATCCACCAGACTCATTGCATATGTGTTCTTTTTAGTAACAAAAACCAGAGTCATTTTGCATGTGTGTTCTCTTCAGAGACCACACATGGATCCACCAGTGTCATTGCATGTGTGCTCTTTTCACAATCCACCCATGGATCCACCATGTCATTGCATGTGTGTTCTTTTTAGTAACAACAACCAGAGTCATTTTGCACGTGTGTTCTTTTCACATACCAAATATGTATCCACCAGTGTCATTGCATGTTTGTTCTTTTCACAATCCACCCATGGATCCACCAGTGTCATTGCATGTGTGTTCTTTTTAGTGACAACCAGAGTCATTTTGCATGTGTGTTCTCTTCACATACCACCTATGGATCCACCAGTGTCATCGCATGTGTGTTCTTTTTAGTAACAACAGCCGGAGTCATTTTGCATGTGTGTTCTTTTCACATACTACCTATGGATCCACCAGTGTCATTGAAATGTGTGTTCTCTACAGAGACCGCACATGGATCCACCAGTGTCATTGCATTTGTGTTCTTTTTAGTAACAACAACCAGTCGTTTTATATGTGTGTTCTTTTCACATACCACCTATGGATCCACCAGTGTCATTGCATGTGCGTTCTTTTCATAATCCACCCATGGATCCACCAGAGTCATTGCATGTGTGTTCTTTTTAGTAACAACCATCAGAGTCATTTTGCATGTTTGTTCTCTTTAGAGACCACACATGGATCCACTTGTGTCATTGCATGTGTGCGATACACCAGTGTCATTGCAAGTGTGTTCTTTTTAGTAATATCAACCAGAGTCATTTTGCATGTGTGTTCTTCTCACATACCACCTATGGATCCGCCAGTGTCATTGCATGTGTGTTCTTTTCACTAACAACAACTAGAGTCATTGCATGTGTGTTCTTTTCACATACCACATATGGATGCACCGGTGTCATTGAAATGTGTGTTCTCTACAAAGACCACACATGGATCCACCAGTGTCATTGCATGTGTGTTCTTTTTAGTAACAACAACCAGTCATTTTGCATGCGTGTTCTTTTCACATACCACCTATGGATCCACCACTGTCATTGCATGTGTGTTCTTTTCACAATCCACCCATGGATACACCAGAGTCATTTCATGTGTGTTCTTTTTAGTAACAACAACCAGAGTCATTTTGCATGTGTGTTCTCTTCAGAGCCACACATGGATCCACCAGTGTCATTGCATGTGTGCTCTTTTCACAATCCACCCATCGATCCACCAGTGTCATTGCATGTGTGTTCTTTTTAGTAACAACAACTAGCGTCATTTTGCATGTGTGTTCTTTTCACATACCACCTATGGATCCACTAGTGTCATTGCATGTGTGTTCTTTTCACTAGCAACAACCAGAGTCATTTTGCATGTGTGCTCTTTTCACAATCCACACATGGACCCACCACTATCATTGGATGTGTGTTCTTTTTAGTAACAACAACCAGTGTCATTGCATGTGTGTTCTCTTCAGAGACCACACATGGATCCACCAGTGTCATCGCATGTGTGTTCTTTTCACTAACAACAACCAGAGTCATTGCATGTGTGTTCTTTTCACATACCACATATAGATCCACCAGTGTGATTAAAATGTGTGTTCTCTATAGAGACCACACATGGATCCACCAGTGTCATTGCATGTGTGTTCTTTTTAGTAACAACAACTAGAGTCATTTTGCATGTGTGTTCTTTTCATATACCACCTATGGATCCACCAGTGTCATTACATGTGTGTTCTTTTCACAATCAACCCATGGATCCACCAGTGTCATTGGATGTGTGTTCTTTTTAGTAACAACAACCAGAGTCATTTTGCATGTGTGTTCTCTTCACATACCACCTATGGATCCACCAGAGTCATTGCATGTGTGTTCTTTTTAGTAACAACCATCAGAGTCATTTTGCATGTGTGTTCTCTTCAGAGACCACACATGGATCCACTTGTGTCATT
Source organism: Avena sativa (assembly GCA_916181665.1). Taxonomy (NCBI): domain Eukaryota; kingdom Viridiplantae; phylum Streptophyta; class Magnoliopsida; order Poales; family Poaceae; genus Avena; species Avena sativa. Next base: position 445,593,039 of record OV702295.1, on the reverse strand, counting down.
GCATGTGTGCTCTTTTTACAATCCACCCATGGATCCACCAGTGTCATTGCATGTGTGTTCCTTTTAGTAACAACAACCAGAGTCATTTTGCATGTGTGTTCTTCTCACATACCACCTATGGTTCCACCAGTGTCATTGCATGTGTGTTCTTTTCACTAACAACAACCAGAGTCATTGCATGTGTGTTCTTTTCACATACCACATATGGATCCACCGGTGTCATTGAAATGTGTGTTCTCTACAGAGACCACACATGGATCCACCAGTGTCATTGCATGTGTGTTCTTTTCAGTAACAACAACCAGTCATTTTGCATGTGTGTTATTTTCACATACCACCTATGGATCCACCAGTGTCATTGCATGTGTGTTCTTTTCACAATCCACCCATGGATCCACCAGACTGATTGCATATGTGTTCTTTTTAGTAACAACAACCAGAGTCATTTTGCATGTGTGTTCTCTTCAGAGACCACACATGGATCCACCAGTGTCATTGCATGTGTGCTCTTTTCACAATCCACCCATGGAACCACCATGTCATTGCATGTGTGTTCTTTTTAGTAACAACAACCAGAGTCATTTTGCATGTGTGTTCTTTTCACATACCAAATATGGATCCACCAGTGTCATTGCATGTGTGTTCTTTTCACAATCCACCCATGGATCCACCAGTGTCATTGCATGTGTGTTCTTTTTAGTAACAACCAGAGTCATTTTGCATGTGTGTTCTCTTCACATACCACCTATGGATCCACCAGTGTCATCGCATGTGTGTTCTTTTTAGTAACAACAACCGGAGTCATTTTGCATGTGTGTTCTTTTCACATACCACCTATGGATCCACCAGTGTCATTGCATGTGTGTTCTTTTCACAATCCACCCATGGATCCACCAGACTCATTGCATATGTGTTCTTTTTAGTAACAAAAACCAGAGTCATTTTGCATGTGTGTTCTCTTCAGAGACCACACATGGATCCACCAGTGTCATTGCATGTGTGCTCTTTTCACAATCCACCCATGGATCCACCATGTCATTGCATGTGTGTTCTTTTTAGTAACAACAACCAGAGTCATTTTGCACGTGTGTTCTTTTCACATACCAAATATGTATCCACCAGTGTCATTGCATGTTTGTTCTTTTCACAATCCACCCATGGATCCACCAGTGTCATTGCATGTGTGTTCTTTTTAGTGACAACCAGAGTCATTTTGCATGTGTGTTCTCTTCACATACCACCTATGGATCCACCAGTGTCATCGCATGTGTGTTCTTTTTAGTAACAACAGCCGGAGTCATTTTGCATGTGTGTTCTTTTCACATACTACCTATGGATCCACCAGTGTCATTGAAATGTGTGTTCTCTACAGAGACCGCACATGGATCCACCAGTGTCATTGCATTTGTGTTCTTTTTAGTAACAACAACCAGTCGTTTTATATGTGTGTTCTTTTCACATACCACCTATGGATCCACCAGTGTCATTGCATGTGCGTTCTTTTCATAATCCACCCATGGATCCACCAGAGTCATTGCATGTGTGTTCTTTTTAGTAACAACCATCAGAGTCATTTTGCATGTTTGTTCTCTTTAGAGACCACACATGGATCCACTTGTGTCATTGCATGTGTGCTCTTTTCACAATCCACCCATGGATACACCAGTGTCATTGCAAGTGTGTTCTTTTTAGTAATATCAACCAGAGTCATTTTGCATGTGTGTTCTTCTCACATACCACCTATGGATCCACCAGTGTCATTGCATGTGTGTTCTTTTCACTAACAACAACTAGAGTCATTGCATGTGTGTTCTTTTCACATACCACATATGGATGCACCGGTGTCATTGAAATGTGTGTTCTCTACAAAGACCACACATGGATCCACCAGTGTCATTGCATGTGTGTTCTTTTTAGTAACAACAACCAGTCATTTTGCATGCGTGTTCTTTTCACATACCACCTATGGATCCACCACTGTCATTGCATGTGTGTTCTTTTCACAATCCACCCATGGATCCACCAGAGTCATTTCATGTGTGTTCTTTTTAGTAACAACAACCAGAGTCATTTTGCATGTGTGTTCTCTTCAGAGCCACACATGGATCCACCAGTGTCATTGCATGTGTTCTCTTTTCACAATCCACCCATGGATCCACCAGTGTCATTGCATGTGTGTTATTTTTAGTAACAACAACCAGAGTCATTTTGCATGTGTGTTCTTTTCACATACCACCTATGGATCCACTAGTGTCATTGCATGTGTGTTCTTTTCACTAACAACAACCAGAGTCATTTTGCATGTGTGTTCTTTTCACATATTACATATGGATCCACCAGTGTGATTGCATGTGTGCTCTTTTCACAATCCACACATGGACCCACCACTGTCATTGGATGTGTGTTCTTTTTAGTAACAACAACCAGTGTCATTGCATGTGTGTTCTCTTCAGCGACCACACATGGATCCACCAGTGTCATTGCATGTGTGTTCTTTTTACTAACAACAACAAGAGTCATTGAAATGTGTGCTCTCTTTAGAGACCACACATGGATCCACCAGTGTCATCGCATGTGTGTTCTTTTCACTAACAACAACCAGAGTCAATGCATGTGTGTTCTTTTCACATACCACGTATGGATCCACTAGTGTGATTGAAATGTGTGTTTTCTACAAAGACCACACATGGATCCACCAGTGTCATTGCATGTGTGTTCTTTTTAGTAACAACAACAAGAGTCATTGAAATGTTTGCTCTCTTTAGAGACCACACATGGATCCACCAGTGTCATCGCATGTGTGTTCTTTTCACTAACAACAACCAGAGTCATTGCATGTGTGTTCTTTTCACATACCACGTATGGATCCACCAGTGTGATTGAAATGTGTGTTCTCTACAGATACCACACATGGATCCACCAGTGTCATTGCATGTGTGTTCTTTTTAGTAACAACAACCAGAGTCATTTTGCATGTGTGTTGTTTTCACATACCACCTATGGATCCACCAGTGTCATTACATGTGTGTTCTTTTCACAATCAACCCATGGATCCACCAGTGTCATTGCATGTGTGATCTTTTCACAATCCACCCATGGATCCACCAGTGTCATTGCATGTGTGTTCTTTTTAGTAACAACAACCAGAGTCATTTTGCATGTGTGTTCTTTTCACATACCACCTATGGATCCACTAGTGTCATTGCATGTGTGTTCTTTTCACTAACAACAACTAGAGTCATTGCATGTGTGTTCTTTTCACATACCACATATGGATCCACCAGTGTCATTGAACTGTGTGTTCTCTATAGAGACCACACATGGATCCACCAGTGTCATTGCATCTGTGTTCTTTTTAGTAACAACAACCAGTCATTTTGCATGTGTGTTCTTTTCACATACCACCTATGGGTCCACCAGTGTCATTGCATGTGTGTTCTTTTCACAAGCCACCCATGGATCCACCAGAGTCATTGCATGTGTGTTCTTTTTAGTAACAACCATCAGAGTCATTTTGCATGTGTGTTCTCTTTAGAGACCACACATGGATCCACTTGTGTCATTGCATGTGTGTTCTTTTCACATACCACCTATGGATCCACCAGTGTCATTGCATGTGTGTTCTTTTTAGTAACAACAACCAGAGTCATTTTGCATGTGTGTTCTTCTCACATACCACCTATGGTTCCACCAGTGTCATTGCATGTGTGTTCTTTTCACTAACAACAACCAGAGTCATTGCATGTGTGTTCTTTTCACATACCACATATGGATCCACCGGTGTCATTGAAACGTGTGTTCTCTACAGAGACCACACATGGATCCACCAGTGTCATTGCATGTGTGTTCTTTTCAGTAACAACAACCAGTCATTTTGCATCTGTGTTCTTTTCACATACCACCTATGGATCCACCAGTGTCATTGCATGTGTGTTCTTTTCACACTCCACCCATGGATCCACCAGACTCATTGCATATGTGTTCTTTTTAGTAACAACAACTAGAGTCATTTTGCATGTGTGTTCTCTTCAGAGACCACACATGGATCCACCAGTGTCATTGCATGTGTGCTCTTTTCACAATCCACCCATGGATCCACCATGTCATTGCATGTGTGTTCTTTTTAGTAACAACAACCAGAGTCATTTTGCATGTGTGTTCTTTTCACATACCAAATATGGATCCACCAGTGTCACTGCATGTGTGTTCTTTTCACAATCCACCCATGGATCCACCAGTGTCATTGCATGTGTGTTCTTTTTAGTAACAACCAGAGTCATTTTGCATGTGTGTTCCCTTCACATACCACCTATGGATCCACCAGTGTCATCGCATGTGTGTTCTTTTTAGTAACAACAGCCGGAGTCATTTTGCATGTGTGTTCTTTTCACATACTACCTATGGATCCACCAGTGTCATTGAAATGTGTGTTCTCTACAGAGACCGCACATGGATCCACCAGTGTCATTGCATTTGTGTTCTTTTTAGTAACAACAACCAGTCGTTTTATATGTGTGTTCTTTTCACATACCACCTATGGATCCACCAGTGTCATTGCATGTGCGTTCTTTTCACAATCCACCCATGGATCCACCAGAGTCATTGCATGTGTGTTCTTTTTAGTAACAACCATCAGAGTCATTTTGCATGTGTGTTCTCTTTAGAGACCACACATGGATCCACTTGTGTCATTGCATGTGTGATCTTTTCACAATCCACCCATGGATACACCAGTGTCATTGCAAGTGTGTTCTTTTTAGTAATATCAACCAGAGTCATTTTGCATGTGTGTTCTTCTCACATACCACCTATGGATCCACCAGTGTCATTGCATGTGTATTCTTTTCACTAACAACAACTAGAGTCATTGCATGTGTGTTCTTTTCACATACCACATATGGATGCACCGGTGTCATTGAAATGTGTGTTCTCTACAAAGACCACACATGGATCCACCAGTGTCATTGCATGTGTGTTCTTTTTAGTAACAACAACCAGTCATTTTGCATGCGTGTTCTTTTCACATACCACCTATGGATCCACCACTGTCATTGCATGTGTGTTCTTTTCACAATCCACCCATGGATACACCAGAGTCATTTCAAGTGTGTTCTTTTTAGTAACAACAACCAGAGTCATTTTGCATGTGTGTTCTCTTCAGAGCCACACATGGATCCACCAGTGTCATTGCATGTGTGCTCTTTTCACAATCCACCCATCGATCCACCAGTGTCATTGCATGTGTGTTCTTTTTAGTAACAACAACCAGCGTCATTTTGCATGTGTGTTCTTTTCACATACCACCTATGGATCCACTAGTGTCATTGCATGTGTGTTCTTTTCACTAGCAACAACCAGAGTCATTTTGCATGTGTGCTCTTTTCACAATCCACACATGGACCCACCACTATCATTGGATGTGTGTTCTTTTTAGTAACAACAACCAGTGTCATTGCATGTGTGTTCTCTTCAGAGACCACACATGGATCCACCAGTGTCATCGCATGTGTGTTCTTTTCACTAACAACAACCAGAGTCATTGCATGTGTGTTCTTTTCACATACCACATATAGATCCACCAGTGTGATTAAAATGTGTGTTCTCTATAGAGACCACACATGGATCCACCAGTGTCATTGCATGTGTGTTCTTTTTAGTAACAACAACTAGAATCATTTTGCATGTGTGTTCTTTTCATATACCACCTATGGATCCACCAGTGTCATTACATGTGTGTTCTTTTCACAATCAACCCATGGATCCACCAGTGTCATTGGATGTGTGTTCTTTTTAGTAACAACAACCAGAGTCATTTTGCATGTGTGTTCTCTTCACATACCACCTATGGATCCACCAGAGTCATTGCATGTGTGTTCTTTTTAGTAACAACCATCAGAGTCATTTTGCATGTGTGTTCTCTTCAGAGACCACACATGGATCCACTTGTGTCATTGCATGTGTGCTCTTTTTACAATCCACCCATGGATCCACCAGTGTCATTGCATGTGTGTTCCTTTTAGTAACAACAACCAGAGTCATTTTGCATGTGTGTTCTTCTCACATACCACCTATGGTTCCACCAGTGTCATTGCATGTGTGTTCTTTTCACTAACAACAACCAGAGTCATTGCATGTGTGTTCTTTTCACATACCACATATGGATCCACCGGTGTCATTGAAATGTGTGTTCTCTACAGAGACCACACATGGATCCACCAGTGTCATTGCATGTGTGTTCTTTTCAGTAACAACAACCAGTCATTTTGCATGTGTGTTCTTTTCACAATCCACCCATGGATCCACCAAACTGATTGCATATGTGTTCTTTTTAGTAACAACAACCAGAGTCATTTTGCATGTGTGTTCTCTTCAGAGACCACACATGGATCCACCAGTGTCATTGCATGTGTGCTCTTTTCACAATCCACCCATGGATCCACCATGTCATTGCATGTGTGTTCTTTTTAGTAACAACAACCAGAGTCATTTTGCATGTGTGTTCTTTTCACATACCAAATATGGATCCACCAGTGTCATTGCATGTGTGTTCTTTTCACAATCCACCCATGGATCCACCAGTGTCATTGCATGTGTGTTCTTTTTAGTAACAACCAGAGTCATTTTGCATGTGTGTTCTCTTCACATACCACCTATGGATCCACCAGTGTCATCGCATGTGTGTTCTTTTTAGTAACAACAGTCGGAGTCATTTTGCATGTGTGTTCTTTTCACATACTACCTATGGATCCACCAGTGTCATTGAAATGTGTGTTCTCTACAGAGACCGCACATGGATCCACCAGTGTCATTGCATTTGTGTTCTTTTTAGTAACAACAACCAGTCATTTTATATGTGTGTTCTTTTCACATACCACCTATGGATCCACCAGTGTCATTGCATGTGCGTTCTTTTCACAATCCACCCATGGATCCACCAGAGTCATTGCATGTGTGTTCTTTTTAGTAACAACCATCAGAGTCATTTTGCATGTGTGTTCTCTTTAGAGACCACACATGGATCCACTTGTGTCATTGCATGTGTGCTCTTTTCACAATCCACCCATGGATACACCAGTGTCATTGCAAGTGTGTTCTTTTTAGTAATATCAACCAGAGTCATTTTGCATGTGTGTTCTTCTCACATACCACCTATGGATCCACCAGTGTCATTGCATGTGTGTTCTTTTCACTAACAACAACTAGAGTCATTGCATGTGTGTTCTTTTCACATACCACATATGGATGCACCGGTGTCATTGAAATGTGTGTTCTCTACAAAGACCACACATCGATCCACCAGTGTCATTGCATGTGTGCTCTTTTCACAATCCACCCATGGATCCACCAGAGTCATTTCATGTGTGTTCTTTTTAGTAACAACAACCAGAGTCATTTTGCATGTGTGTTCTCTTCAGAGCCACACATGGATCCACCAGTGTCATTGCATGTGTGCTCTTTTCACAATCCACCCATCGATCCACCAGTGTCATTGCATGTGTGTTCTTTTTAGTAACAACAACCAGCGTCATTTTGCATGTGTGTTCTTTTCACATACCACCTATGGATCCACTAGTGTCATTGCATGTGTGTTCTTTTCACTAACAACAACCAGAGTCATTTTGCATGTGTGTTCTTTTCACATACCACATATGGATCCACCAGTGTCATTGCATGTGTGCTCTTTTCACAATCCACACATGGACCCACCACTGTCATTGGATGTGTGTTCTTTTTAGTAACAACAACCAGTGTCATTGCATGTGTGTTCTCTTCAGAGACCACACATGGATCCACCAGTGTCATTGCATGTGTGTTCTTTTTACTAACAACAACAAGAGTCATTGAAATGTTTGCTCTCTTTAGAGACCACACATGGATCCACCAGTGTCATCGCATGTGTGTTCTTTTCACTAACAACAACCAGAGTCATTGCATGTGTGTTCTTTTCACATACCACATATAGATCCACCAGTGTGATTGAAATGTGTGTTCTCTATAGAAACCACACATGGATCCACCAGTGTCATTGCATGTGTGTTCTTTTTAGTAACAACAACCAGAGTCATTTTGCATGTGTGTTCTTTTCATATACCACCTATGGATCCACCAGTGTCATTACATGTGTGTTCTTTTCACAATCAACCCATGGAGGCACCAGTGTCATTGGATGTGTGTTCTTTTTAGTAACAACAACCAGAGTCATTTTGCATGTGTGTTCTCTTCACATACCACCTATGGATCCACCAGAGTCATTGCATGTGTGTTCTTTTTAGTAACAACCATCAGAGTCATTTTGCATGTGTGTTCTCTTCAGAGACCACACATGGATCCACTTGTGTCATTGCATGTGTGCTCTTTTCACAATCCACCCATGGATCCACCAGTGTCATTGCATGTGTGTTCTTTTTAGTAACAACAACCAGAGTCATTTTGCATGTGTGTTCTTCTCACATACCACCTATGGTTCCACCAGTGTCATTGCATGTGTGTTCTTTTCACTAACAACAACCAGAGTCATTGCATGTGTGTTCTTTTCACATACCACATATGGATCCACCGGTGTCATTGAAATGTGTGTTCTCTACAGAGACCACACATGGATCCACCAGTGTCATTGCATGTGTGTTCTTTTCAGTAACAACAACCAGTCATTTTGCATGTGTGTTCTTTTCACATACCACCTATGGATCCACCAGTGTCATTGCATGTGTATTCTTTTAACAATCCACCCATGGATCCACCAGACTCATTGCATATGTGTTCTTTTTAGTAACAACAACCAGAGTCATTTTGCATGTGTGTTCTCTTCAGAGACCACACATGGATCCACCAGTGTCATTGCATGTGTGCTCTTTTCACAATCCACCCATGGATCCACCATGTCATTGCATGTGTGTTCTTTCACAATCCACCCATGGATCCACCAGTGTCATTGCATGTGTGTTCTTTTTAGTAACAACAACCAGAGTCATTTTGCATGTGTGTTCTTTTCACATACCAAATATGGATCCACCAGTGTCATTGCATGTGTGTTCTTTTCACAATCCACCCATGGATCCACCAGTGTCATTGCATGTGTGTTCTTTTTAGTAACAACCAGAGTCATTTTGCATGTGTGTTCTCTTCACATACCACCTATGGATCCACCAGTGTCATCGCATGTGTGTTCTTTTTAGTAAAAACAACCGGAGTCATTTTGCATGTGTGTTCTTTTCACATACTACCTATGGATCCACCAGTGTCATTGAAATGTGTGTACTCTACAGAGACTGCACATGGATCCACCAGTGTCATTGCATTTGTGTTCTTTTTAGTAACAACAACCGGTCATTTTATATGTGTGTTCTTTTGACATACCACCTATGGATCCACCAGTGTCATTGCATGTGCGTTCTTTTCACAATCCACCCATGGATCCACCAGAGTCATTGCATGTGTGTTCTTTTTAGTAACAACCATCAGAGTCATTTTGCATGTGTGTTCTCTTTAGAGACCACACATGGATCCACTTGTGTCATTGCATGTGTGCTCTTTTCACAATCCACCCATGGATACACTAGTGTCATTGCAAGTGTGTTCTTTTTAGTAATATCAACCAGAGTCATTTTGCATGTGTGTTCTTCTCACATACCACCTATGGATCCACCAGTGTCATTGCATGTGTGTTCTTTTCACTAACAACAACTAGAGTCATTGCATGTGTGTTCTTTTCACATACCACATATGGATGCACCGGTGTCATTGAAATGTGTGTTCTCTACAAAGACCACACATGGATCCACCAGTGTCATTGCATGTGTGTTCTTTTTAGTAACAACAACCAGTCATTTTGCATGCGTGTTCTTTTCACATACCACCTATGGATCCACCACTGTCATTGCATGTGTGTTCTTTTCACAATCCACCCATGGATCCACCAGAGTCATTTCATGTGTGTTCTTTTTAGTAACAACAACCAGAGTCATTTTGCATGTGTGTTCTCTTCAGAGCCACACATGGATCCACCAGTGTCATTGCATGTGTGCTCTTTTCACAATCCACCCATCGATCCACCAGTGTCATTGCATGTGTGTTCTTTTTAGTAACAACAACCAGCGTCATTTTGCATGTGTGTTCTTTTCACATACCACCTATGGATCCACTAGTGTCATTGCATGTGTGTTCTTTTCACTAACAACAACCAGAGTCATTTTGCATGTGTGTTCTTTTCACATACCACATATGGATCCACCAGTGTCATTGCATGTGTGCTCTTTTCACAATCCACACATGGACCCACCACTGTCATTGGATGTGTGTTCTTTTTAGTAACAACAACCAGCGTCATTTTGCATGTGTGTTCTTTTCACATACCACCTATGGATCCACTAGTGTCATTGCATGTGTGTTCTTTTCACTAACAACAACCATCAGAGTCATTTTGCATGTGTGTTCTCTTCAGAGACCACACATGGATCCACTTGTGTCATTGCATGTGTGCTCTTTTCACAATCCACCAATGGATCCACCAGTGTCATTGCATGTGTGTTCTTTTTAGTAACAACAACCAGAGTCCTTTTGCATGTGTGTTCTTCTCACATACCACCTATGGTTCCACCAGTGTCATTGCATGTGTGTTCTTTTCACTAACAACAACCAGAGTCATTGCATGTGTGTTCTTTTCACATACCACATATGGATCCACCGGTGTCATTGAAATGTGTGTTCTCTAAAGAGACCACACATGGATCCACCTGTGTCATTGCATGTGTGTTCTTTTCAGTAACAACAACCAGTCATTTTGCATGTGTGTTCTTTTCACATACCACCTATAGATCCACCAGTGTCATTGCATGTGTGTTCTTTTCACAATCCACCCATGGATCCACCAGACTCATTGCATATGTGTTCTTTTTAGTAACAACAACCAGAGTCATTTTGCATGTGTGTTCTCTTCAGAGACCACACATGGATCCACCAGTGTCATTGCATGTGTGCTCTTTTCACAATCCACCCATGGATCCACCATGTCATTGCATGTGTGTTCTTTTTAGTAACAACAACCAGAGTCATTTTGCATGTGTGTTCTTTTCACATACCAAATATGGATCCACCAGTGTCATTGCATGTGTGTTCTTTTCACAATCCACCCATGGATCCACCAGTGTCATTGCATGTGTGTTCTTTTTAGTAACAACCAGAGTCATTTTGCATGTGTGTTCTCTTCACATACCACCTATGGATCCACCAGTGTCATCGCATGTGTGTTCTTTTTAGTAACAACAGCCGGAGTCATTTTGCATGTGTGTTCTTTTCACATACTACCTATGGATCCACCAGTGTCATTGAAATGTGTGTTCTCTACAGAGACCGCACATGGATCCACCAGTGTCATTGCATTTGTGTTCTTTTTAGTAACAACAACCAGTCATTTTATATGTGTGTTCTTTTCACATACCACCTATGGATCCACCAGTGTCATTGCATGTGCGTTCTTTTCACAATCCACCCATGGATCCACCAGAGTCATTGCATGTGTGTTCTTTTTAGTAACAACCATCAGAGTCATTTTGCATGTGTGTTCTCTTTAGAGACCACACATGGATCCACTTGTGTCATTGCATGTGTGCTCTTTTCACAATCCACCCATGGATACACCAGTGTCATTGCAAGTGTGTTCTTTTTAGTAATATCAACCAGAGTCATTTTGCATGTGTGTTCTTCTCACATACCACCTATGGATCCACCAGTGTCATTGCATGTGTGTTCTTTTCACTAACAACAACTAGAGTCATTGCATGTGTGTTCTTTTCACATACCACATATGGATGCACCGGTGTCATTGAAATGTGTGTTCTCTACAAAGACCACACATCGATCCACCAGTGTCATTGCATGTGTGCTCTTTTCACAATCCACCCATGGATCCACCAGAGTCATTTCATGTGTGTTCTTTTTAGTAACAACAACCAGAGTCATTTTGCATGTGTGTTCTCTTCAGAGCCACACATGGATCCACCAGTGTCATTGCATGTGTGCTCTTTTCACAATCCACCCATCGATCCACTAGTGTCATTGCATGTGTGTTCTTTTTAGTAACAACAACCAGCGTCATTTTGCATGTGTGTTCTTTTCACATACCACCTATGGATCCACTAGTGTCATTGCATGTGTGTTCTTTTCACTAACAACAACCAGAGTCATTTTGCATGTGTGTTCTTTTCACATACCACATATGGATCCACCAGTGTCATTGCATGTGTGCTCTTTTCACAATCCACACATGGACCCACCACTGTCATTGGATGTGTGTTCTTTTTAGTAACAACAACCAGTGTCATTGCATGTGTGTTCTCTTCAGAGACCACACATGGATCCACCAGTGGCATTGCATGTGTGTTCTTTTTACTAACAAAAACAAGAGTCATTGAAATGTTTGCTCTCTTTAGAGACCACACATGGATCCACCAGTGTCATCGCATGTGTGTTCTTTTCACTAACAACAACCAGAGTCATTGCATGTGTGTTCTTTTCACATACCACATATAGATCCACCAGTGTGATTGAAATGTGTGTTCTCTATAGAGACCACACATGGATCCACCAGTGTCATTGCATGTGTGTTCTTTTTAGTAACAACAACCAGAGTCATTTTGCATGTGTGTTCTTTTCATATACCACCTATGGATCCACCAGTGTCATTACATGTGTGTTCTTTTCACAATCAACCCATGGATCCACCAGTGTCATTGGATGTGTGTTCTTTTTAGTAACAACAACCAGAGTCATTTTGCATGTGTGTTCTCTTCACATACCACCTATGGATCCACCAGAGTCATTGCATGTGTGTTCTTTTTAGTAACAACCATCAGAGTCATTTTGCATTTGTGTTCTCTTCAGAGACCACACATGGATCCACTTGTGTCATTGCATGTGTGCTCTTTTCACAATCCACCCATGGATCCACCAGTGTCATTGCATGTGTGTTCTTTTTAGTAACAACAACCAGAGTCATTTTGCATGTGTGTTCTTCTCACATACCACCTATGGTTCCACCAGTGTCATTGCATGTGTGTTCTTTTCACTAACAACAACCAGAGTCATTGCATGTGTGTTCTTTTCACATACCACATATGGATCCACCGGTGTCATTGAAATGTGTGTTCTCTACAGAGACCACACATGGATCCACCAGTGTCATTGCATGTGTGTTCTTTTCAGTAACAACAACCAGTCATTTTGCATGTGTGTTCTTTTCACATACCACCTATGGATCCACCAGTGTCATTGCATGTGTATTCTTTTAACAATCCACCCATGGATCCACCAGACTCATTGCATATGTGTTCTTTTTAGTAACAACAACCAGAGTCATTTTGCATGTGTGTTCTCTTCAGAGACCACACATGGATCCACCAGTGTCATTGCATGTGTGCTCTTTTCACAATCCACCCATGGATCCACCATGTCATTGCATGTGTGTTCTTTCACAATCCACCCATGGATCCACCAGTGTCATTGCATGTGTGTTCTTTTTAGTAACAACAACCAGAGTCATTTTGCATGTGTGTTCTTTTCACATACCAAATATGGATCCACCAGTGTCATTGCATGTGTGTTCTTTTCACAATCCACCCATGGATCCACCAGTGTCATTGCATGTGTGTTCTTTTTAGTAACAACCAGAGTCATTTTGCATGTGTGTTCTCTTCACATACCACCTATGGATCCACCAGTGTCATCGCATGTGTGTTCTTTTTAGTAACAACAACCGGAGTCATTTTGCATGTGTGTTCTTTTCACATACTACCTATGGATCCACCAGTGTCATTGAAATGTGTGTACTCTACAGAGACTGCACATGGATCCACCAGTGTCATTGCATTTGTGTTCTTTTTAGTAACAACAACCGGTCATTTTATATGTGTGTTCTTTTGACATACCACCTATGGATCCACCAGTGTCATTGCATGTGCGTTTTTTTCACAATCCACCCATGGATCCACCAGAGTCATTGCATGTGTGTTCTTTTTAGTAACAACCATCAGAGTCATTTTGCATGTGTGTTCTCTTTAGAGACCACACATGGATCCACTTGTGTCATTGCATGTGTGCTCTTTTCACAATCCACCCATGGATACACCAGTGTCATTGCAAGTGTGTTCTTTTTAGTAATATCAACCAGAGTCATTTTGCATGTGTGTTCTTCTCACATACCACCTATGGATCCACCAGTGTCATTGCATGTGTGTTCTTTTCACTAACAACAACTAGAGTCATTGCATGTGTGTTCTTTTCACATACCACATATGGATGCACCGGTGTCATTGAAATGTGTGTTCTCTACAAAGACCACACATGGATCCACCAGTGTCATTGCATGTGTGTTCTTTTTAGTAACAACAACCAGTCATTTTGCATGCATGTTCTTTTCACATACCACCTATGGATCCACCACTGTCATTGCATGTGTGTTCTTTTCACAATCCACCCATGGATCCACCAGAGTCATTTCATGTGTGTTCTTTTTAGTAACAACAACCAGAGTCATTTTGCATGTGTGTTCTCTTCAGAGCCACACATGGATCCACCAGTGTCATTGCATGTGTGCTCTTTTCACAATCCACCCATCGATCCACCAGTGTCATTGCATGTGTGTTCTTTTTAGTAACAACAACCAGCGTCATTTTGCATGTGTGTTCTTTTCACATACCACCTATGGATCCACTAGTGTCATTGCATGTGTGTTCTTTTCACTATGCATGTGTGTTCTTTTCACATACCACATATGGATCCACCAGTGTCATTGCATGTGTGCTCTTTTCACAATCCACACATGGACCCACCACTGTCATTGGATGTGTGTTCTTTTTAGTAACAACAACCAGTGTCATTGCATGTGTGTTCTCTTCAGAGACCACACATGGATCCACCAGTGTCATTGCATGTGTGTTCTTTTTACTAACAACAACAAGAGTCATTGAAATGTGTGCTCTCTTTAGAGACCACACATGGATCCACCAGTGTCATCGCATGTGTGTTCTTTTCACTAACAACAACCAGAGTCATTGCATGTGTGTTCTTTTCACATACCACATATAGATCCACCAGTGTGATTGAAATGTGTGTTCTCTACAGAGACCACACATGGATCCACCAGTGTCATTGCATGTTTGTTCTTTTTAGTAACAACAACCAGAGTCATTTTGCATGTGTGTTCTTTTCACATACCACCTATGGATCCACTAGTGTCATTACATGTGTGTTCTTTTCACAATCAACCCATGGATCCACCAGTGTCATTGCATGTGTGTTCTTTTTAGTAACAACAACCAGAGTCATTTTGCATGTGTGTTCTCTTCACATACAACCTATGGATCCACCAGTGTCATCGCATGTGTGTTCTTTTTAGTAACAACAACCAGAGTCATTTTGCATGTGTATTCTTTTCACATACCACCTATGGATCCAGTAGTGTCATTGAAATGTGTGTTCTCTACAGAGACCGCACATTGATCCACCAGTGTCATTGCATGTGTGTTCTTTTTAGTAACAACAACCAGTCATTTTATATGTCTGTTCTTTTCACATACCACCTATGATTCCCCCAGTGTCATTGCATGTGTGTTCTTTTCACAATCCACCCATGGATCCACCAAAGTAATTGGATGTGTGTTCTTTTTAGTAACAACCATCAGAGTCATTTTGCATGTGTGTTCTCTTCAGAGACCACACATGGATTCACTTGTGTCATTGCATGTGTGCTCTTTTCGAAATCCACCCATGGATCCACCAGTGTCATTGCATGTGTGTTCTTTTTAGTAACAACAACCAGAGTCATTTTGCATGTGTGTTCTTCTCACATACCACCTATGGATCCACCAGTGTCATTGCATGTGTGTTCTTTTCACTAACAACAACCAGAGTCATTGCATGTGTGTTCTTTTCACATACCACATATGGATCCACCGGTGTCATTGAAATGTGTGTTCTCTACAGAGACCACACATGGATCCACCAGTGTCATTGCATGTGTGTTATTTTTAGTAACAACAACCAGTCATTTTGCATGTGTGTTCTTTTCACATGCCACCTATGGATCCACCAGTGTCATTGCATGTGTGTTCTTTTCACAATCCACCCATGGATCCACCAGAGTCATTGCATGTGTGTTCTTTTTAGTAACAACAACCAGAGTCATTTTGCATGTGTGTTCTCTTCAGAGACCACACATGGATCCACCAGTGTCATTGCATGTGTGCTCTTTTCCCAATCCACCCATGGATCCACCAGTGTCATTACATGCGTGTTCTTTTTAGTAACAACAACCAGAGTCATTTTGCATGTGTGTTCTTTTCACATACAACCTATGGATCCACCAGTGTCATTGAAATGTGTGTTCTCTATAGAGACCGCACATGGATCCACCAGTGTCATTGCATGTGTGTTCTTTTTAGTAAAAACAACCAGAGTCATTTTGCATGTGTGTTCTTTTCACATACCACCTATGGATCCACCAGTGTCATTGCATGTGTGTTCTTTTCACAATCCACCCATGGATCCACCAGTGTCATTGCATGTGTGTTCTTTTTAGTAACAACAACCAGAATCATTTGGCAAGTGTATTCTCTTCACGTACCACCTATGGATCCACCAGTGTCATTGCATGTGTGTTCTTTTGAGTAACAACAACCAGAGTCATTTTTCATGTGTGTTCTTTTCACATACCACCTATGGATCCACCAGTGTCATTGAAATGTGTGTTCTCTACAGAGACCGCACATGGATCCACCAGTGTCATTGCATGTGTGTTCTTTTTATTAACAACAACCAGAGTCATTTTGCATGTGTGTTCTTTTCACATACCACCTATGGATCCACCAGTGTCATTGCATCTGTGTTCTTTTCACAATCCACCCATGGATCCACCAGAGTCATTGCATGTGTGCTCTTTTTAGTAACAACAACCATAGTCATTTTGCATGTGTGTTCTTTTCACATACCACCTATGAATCCACCGGTGTCATTGCATGTCTGTTCTTTTCACTAACAACAACTAGAGTCATTTTGCATGTGTGTTCTTTTCACATACCACCTATGGATCCACCAGTGTCATCGCATGTGTGTTCTTTTCACTAACAACAACCAAAGTCATTGCATGTGTGTTCTTTTCACATACCACATATGGATCCACCAGTGTGATTGAAATGTGTGTTCTCTACAGAGACCACACATGGATCCACCAGGCTCATTGCATGTGTGTTCTTTTTAGTAACAACCAGAGTCATTTTGTCACATACCACCTACGGATCCACCAGTGTCATTGCATGTGTGTTCTTTTCACAATCCACCCATGGATCCACCAGTGTCATTGCATGTGTGTCCTTTTTAGTAACAACAACGAGAGTCATTTTTCATGTGTGTTCTCTTCACATACCACCTATGGATCCACCAGTGTCATCGCATGTGTGTTCTTTTTAGTAACAACAACCGGAGTCATTTTGCATGTGTGTTCTTTTCACATACCACCTATGGATCCACCAGTGTTATTGAAATGTGTGTTCTCTATAGAGACCGCACATGGATCCACCAGTGTCATTGCATGTTTGTTCTTTTTAGTAACAACAACCAGAGTCATTTTGCATGTGTGTTCTTTTCACATACCACCTATGGATCCACCAGTGTCATTACATGTGTGTTCTTTTCACAATCAACCCATGGATCCACCAGTGTCATTGCATGTGTGTTCTTTTTAGTAACAACAACCATTGTCATTTTGCATGTGTGTTCTCTTCACATACAACCTATGGATCCACCAGTGTCATCGCATGTGTGTTCTTTTTAGTAACAACAACCAGAGTCATTTTGCATGTGTGTTCTTTTCACATACCACCTATGGATCCACTAGTGTCATTGAAATGTGTGTTCTCTACAGAGACCGCACATTGATCCACCAGTGTCATTGCATGTGTGTTCTTTTTAGTAACAACAACCAGTCATTTTATATGTGTGTTCTTTTCACATACCCCCTATGATTCCACCAGTGTCATTGCATGTGTGTTCTTTTCACAATCCACCCATGGATCCACCAAAGTAATTGGATGTGTGTTCTTTTTAGTAACAACCATCAGAGTCATTTTGCATGTGTGTTCTCTTCAGAGACCACACATGGATTCACTTGTGTCATTGCATGTGTGCTCTTTTCACAATCCACCCATGGATCCACCAGTGTCATTGCATGTGTGTTCTTTTTAGTAACAACAACCAGAGTCATTTTGCATGTGTGTTCTTCTCACATACCACCTATGGATCCACCAGTGTCATTGCATGTGTGTTCTTTTCACTAACAACAACCAGAGTCATTGCATGTGTGTTCTTTTCACATACCACATATGGATCCACCGGTGTCATTGAAATGTGTGTTCTCTACAGAGACCACACATGGATCCACCAGTGTCATTGCATGTGTGTTCTTTTTAGTAACAACAACCAGTCATTTTGCATGTGTGTTCTTTTCACATGCCACCTATGGATCCACCAGTGTCATTGCATGTGTGTTCTTTTCACAATCCACCCATGGATCAACCAGAGTCATTGCATGTGTGTTCTTTTTAGTAACAACAACCAGAGTCATTTTGCATGTGTGTTCTCTTCAGAGACCACACATGGATCCACCAGTGTCATTGCATGTGTGCTCTTTTCACAATCCACCCATGGATCCACCAGTGTCATTACATGCGTGTTCTTTTTAGTAACAACAACCAGAGTCATTTTGCATGTGTGTTCTTTTCACATACAACCTATGGATCCACCAGTGTCATTGAAATGTGTGTTCTCTATAGAGACCGCACATGGATCCACCAGTGTCATTGCATGTGTGTTCTTTTTAGTAAAAACAACCAGAGTCATTTTGCATGTGTGTTCTTTTCACATACCACCTATGGATCCACCAGTGTCATTGCATGTGTGTTCTTTTCACAATCCACCCATGGATCCACCAGTGTCATTGCATGTGTGTTATTTTTAGTAACAACAACCAGAATCATTTGGCACGTGTATTCTCTTCACATACCACCTATGGATCCACCAGTGTCATTGCACGTGTGTTCTTTTGAGTAACAACAACCAGAGTCATTTTTCATGTGTGTTCTTTTCACATACCACCAATGGATCCACCAGTGTCATTGAAATGTCTGTTCTCTACAGAGACCGCACATGGATCCACCAGTGTCATTGCATGTGTGTTCTTTTTAGTAACAACAACCAGAGTCATTTTGCATGTGTGTTCTTTTCACATACCACCTATGGATCCACCAGTGTCATTGCATCTGTGTTCTTTTCACAATCCACCCATGGATCCACCAGAGTCATTGCATGTGTGCTCTTTTTAGTAACAACAACCATAGTCATTTTGCATGTGTGTTCTTTTCACATACCACCTATGAATCCACCGGTGTCATTGCATGTCTGTTCTTTTCACTAACAACAACTAGAGTCATTTTGCATGTGTGTTCTTTTCACATACCACCTATGGATCCACCAGTGTCATCGCATGTGTGTTCTTTTCACTAACAACAACCAAAGTCATTGCATGTGTGTTCTTTTCACATACCACATATGGATCCACCAGTGTGATTGAAATGTGTGTTCTCTACAGAGACCACACATGGATCCACCAGGCTCATTGCATGTGTGTTATTTTTAGTAACAACCAGAGTCATTTTGTCACATACCACCTATGGATCCACCAGTGTCATTGCATGTGTGTTCTTTTCACAATCCACCCATGGATCCACCAGTGTCATTGCATGTGTGTCCTTTTAGTAACAACAACCAGAGTCATTTTTCATGTGTGTTCTCTTCACATACCACCTATGGATCCACCAGTGTCATCGCATGTGTGTTCTTTTTAGTAAGAACAACCGGAGTCATTTTGCATGTGTGTTCTTTTCACATACCACCTATGGATCCACCAGTGTTATTGAAATGTGTGTTCTCTATAGAGACCGCACATGGATCCACCAGTGTCATTGCATGTGTGTTCTTTTTAGTAACAACAACCAGAGTCATTTTGCATGTGTGTTCTTTTCACATACCACCTATGGATCCACCAGTGTCATTGCATGTGTGTTCTTTCACAATCCACCCATGGATCCACCAGTGTCATTGCATGTGTGTTCTTTTTAGTAACAACAACCAGAGTCATTTTGCATGTGTGTTCTCTTCACATACCACCTATGGATCCACCAGTGTCATTGCATGTGTGTTCTTTTTAGTAACAACAACCAGAGTCATTTTGCATGTGTGTTCTTTTCACATACCACCTATGAATCCACCAGTGTCATTGAAATGTGTGTTCTCTACAGAGACCGCACATGTTTCCACCAGTGTTATTGCATGTGTGTTCTTTTTAGTAACAACAACCAGAATCATTTTGCATGTGTGTTCTTTTCACATACCACCTATGGATCCACAAGTGTCATTGCATGTGTGTTCTTTTCACAATCCACCCATGGATCCAATAGAGTCATTGCATGTGTGTTCTTTTTAGTAACAATAACCAGAGTCATTTTGCATGTGTGTTCTTTTCACATACCACCTATGGATCCACCAGTGTCATTGCATGTGTGTTCTTTTCACTAACAACAACCAAAGTCATTTTGCATGTGTGTTCTTTTCACATACCACCTATGGATCCACCAGTGTCATTGAAGTGTGTGTTCTCTACAGAGACCGGTGTTATTGCATGTATGTTATTTTCACTAACAACAACTGGAGTCATTGCATGTGTGTTCTCTTCACAATCCACACATGGATGCACCAGTGTCGTTGCCTGTGTGTTCTTTTTAGTAACAACAACCAGTGTCATTGCATGTGTGCTCTCTTCAGAGACCACACATGGATCCACCAGTATCATTGCATGTGTGTTCTTTTTACTAACAACAACAAGAGTCATTGAAATGTGTGCTCTCTTTAGAGACCACACATGGATCCACCAGTGTCATTGCATGTGTGTTCTTTTCACTAACAACAACCAGAGTCATTGCATGTGTGTTCTTTTCACATACCACATATGGATCCACCAGTGTCATTGCATGTGTGTTCTTTTCGCGTGTTCCCTGGCATATCTGATGGGACAATACGCTGACTCTGCTCCCAGCTCTTGATGGCACGACCGTAATTTGGAGTGCGCCTGAGGAGAAGGGATCGAGCGTGTTGTAATAGTGTATTACTCCTGTTCAGATATAACTGACTTAGTTTTTTTAGATATTTAATAAATGTGTCTATACCCAAAACATGTCTAGATACATGTTTTAGGTTTCTCTGTCTTTCGAACTAATCAAAAGTCATCAAATTCTGAACAAACAAAGTCATTGCGTTCACACCTGATGGGACAATACGCTGACTCTGCTACTTGATGGCACAGCCATAATTCTGGAGTGCGCCAGAGGAGATGGGAATGCAAGGGAGATGGGAAATAGTAGCCACGTCCAAACGCAGGTAAAAAATTAATGTAATAATATTTTAAAAAAATGTAATCTGGTCCATATGACCCCATCGCAGACACGTTGCACGCGCTAGATATAAATAAAGACGACACGGCTAGTTTAGTTTCAATGATACAATTCAACATAGGACGTTACTGTGCCCGCATCTTTCTGCTACTCTTATTAGTCTGCTAGCCTACGCTGCATTAAGCATCAGTTGATGAGGATAAAAAAATGATAAAATGGCAAGTAAAACAATTTTTAAGCTTACCTTTCATCCGGAGAATCGTACAAAGATGAAATTGGCAGGGATTTATTATTT
Source organism: Avena sativa (assembly GCA_916181665.1). Taxonomy (NCBI): domain Eukaryota; kingdom Viridiplantae; phylum Streptophyta; class Magnoliopsida; order Poales; family Poaceae; genus Avena; species Avena sativa. The sequence goes on along the minus strand of OV702295.1, from coordinate 445,571,250 downwards.
CTCCTGCAGTTAGCCGAAAGATCCTCAAGAACATCCTCAATCACCCCTGCAACTTCTTCATATTCTAATACACCTCCATTATTTGCCCTTTCCTCCCTGTTCTGCTTACCCTTTTGTTTCTTTTCACACCCTTTTCTCGCCGGCACCTCCAGTTCTTCATAAATTGGCTGCTTACGTACGTTTTCCTCCGAGTGCTCATCACCGTCTTCGTGCTGCTCTTCCGCCAGTTCTGGCTGAGAAGCCTCATTTTCTGCCACCGGGGTGTGAATAGGGACAATAGCATGTGTAACTGGGTTTTTGCACAACCTCTTGATATGGCCGAATCCGCCACGACGTCCGCATTTGCTTTTCCTAGCACCAAGCCTTGGACCTTTATCGGTGGAGGCTACGATCCTTAGCTTTCTAGGCCTCTCAGGTGGCCTCCTAAGAACTGGTGGTTGAAGTTTGAACCCTGGATCGACAATCTCCCAATCATTTTCATCGGCCATAGGTGGTACGTTTTCTGCATAAGTTGCAGCAAACTTGTCCACAGAGAAATAGTTTTCGACATAGTTCTCTATTTCAGCTCCGTTACCTCTAAGCTTTAAGATGAAGTAAATTGCATGGTGACATGGTAGACCAGTAATCTGCCACTGCCTGCATGAACAAGTCTTGTTTCCAATGTCTACAGTGTACCTCCGTTCACTTCCACGCTTGTATTCTGCATAAACCTCAGCCAATGTTCTGGAACTTCTGACCACCCTCGTCTTTATCATTCTCATTGCCCTGGTTCTTGCATTCAGTAACATAACCACCTTTGGAACTATTTTATGGCCTAAAAATTTTCTTGCACAAATTCTTTGCCTTAAATCTATCTTCACCATTATGCACTGTCTTATTGCATCCAACAAAATAACAATTCCAAGTGTCTTCATGCCCGAAATCTTATCATTGAAACTCTCTGCCAAATTATTGCATACAAAATCCACCTTGCTTAACTCACCAAACTTGCTTCTGGCCCATAGCTTGGTGTGATGTTCCTCAAGGTATTTTTTCACCTTTGGAACTACATACATGTTCTGCAAGTAAGTAGCATGCATGCTTGGGATGTATGTGTATGCTGATCGCCACAAGTCCTCTTCAAAGATCTTTCCTTCGAACTTCTTCGTGAAGTTAGTAGCGTGGTGCCGCATGCATTCCCTATGCTCAACCCCAGGAAACACAACATCAACAACATTCTCAAGACCCTCGGATGCACCGGTGTGTATCACCAAGCCTTCAGGGTGACCAATTACTTCCCGTAGTCTCTACATGAACCATGTCCAGCTTTCATTTGATTCACCCTCAAGAACAGCATAAGCTACGGGTAGAAGCCAATTATGCGCGTCCAAAGCACAAGCAGAAGCAACATGTCCCCTGAACTTCCCTGTTAAAGAAGTTGCGCCTATTGCCAAGTATGGCCTGCAGCTGTCTAGGAACCCCTTCCAGCATGCCTTCAGGCAGACAAAACATCTCCTGAAGCATATCTTATCTGCCTGCTTATAACTAACCCCCCTCGAGACCTTTTCTCTCCCTTTCACAACCTCGTAATCAATGTCAACAACACTACCAGGTGATGTTTTCTCTACCTGAGCTTTGAAACTATACAACATATGAAAACTATCATTCCACTTGCCTTGAATGAAGTCTAGAGCCATCTCCTTCCCATCAAAGACTCTGTGATAAGGAATCAGAACGTTAAACTTTTTGCTAATCTTTGCTCTGAGTTCAGCTGGTCCAATGTTATGATCCTGCCTCACCCAGTCAAGTACAGTAGCAGCAATCCACTTGGTAGTCACCAGTCTAATTTTACCACTTAAAGAAGTATTAGGGCAGTTGTGTTCCTTCGTGTTTACTTTGATCTGCATTCGATAAGAATCCAAATAATTCAGAGCTAGTTATCAGCAGAATAAATATGATGAAGACTGAAACTAAATGTAGCTATTGCAACCTGAAATGGGTGTCCACCTCGCATTGGAGATGCATGTAATCTCCATTTACACACATTACTTTCCCTACAGTGCACCCTAAATCTCTTTTGGTCGCTCTTTTCAATGATAATTTCGAACCCAACTCTGATTGCATAGGTTGCAACTGCATATCTGCAGTCCTCCACATTATCAAAGACAGTCCCCTCATCAATTGTAGGATTGTCCCTGTCAAAGTGTATCACTGTCCTGTCCACGTCTTCATCGTCGTATCTACATCCCATTTCCACATCTTCACATTCCTCTTCCTCATCAGTCCCATAGTCAGGCTCAAAGTTCTAATCTACCAAATATTCCCTACTCTCCATCCTATCAGGGTCAGCAGCCACGTCTGGATATGCTTTCTCATCATCATCCGCACCGCCACACATTTTAGTGCCTTCATGCTCGCTTGACAAAGCATCATGCTCAAGGACAAGCTGTATAGACGTCCTGCAGTTACCAACCCATATCCTTGGCATCACCACGGGACTAGAAACACTAATTGGGGCATGCAGATAAGGAATCACAGTTCTTACCTTTCAATGTGGACGCACGACACCTTCTCCGGGCTCCATACCTCCAAAGCTCTGCACCCCGCTACCTCTCCCCCCGTTTCGTTGTCCTCTGTGCTCTCCAGACTTGAAGGAGATTTTGTGCTCTCCAGCCGCACCGGACCCATATCTGTGCTCAAAAGCCTCGCAGGATCCATCTCCGAGCGGGATCCGGATCACCAGCATCGTTGGGCCCCTAACCGAACGGCCGACTCTCGGTTTTCGTTTCCAGACGCGCCTGGGCGGTGGGCGGCAGCAAGGAGACAAGGAAGGGAGGTGAAGGGAGGGGACGTGAGGGGATGGCAGGGAGGGGAGGGAGGGAGGACGACGGCCCAAGGGGATGACGAGAGCGGTGCACGACTGAGCGGAGTGGCGGCGGCAGGAGCAGAGGAGAGGAGCGGAGCTGGTTGCGACAAAGCATGGAAAATTGCACAATAATGTGTTGGTAGGCGGCACCAGCCCTCGAACCTGGGACGCACGCCGTCGTAGGTGGAGGAGGCGGGCCCGCCTGTCAGAAAACATGCCACCTGTCAGCGCACTATGCACGGGGAGCACTTCACGGAATTTTTAGCAGGTCCCACATGTCAGTCTGTTTGATCAAAACTTGCATGTAGTGCATGGCTGGTCCACGCGCTAGTTCTGGAAAAAATCCCGTTGATCCAAACTTGAATTGGCAGTTCCACTTCTTCCCCCCCGTCTCATCGTCTCCTCGCAGTGGCAGTTCTGCTTTGTCTCCCTCGTCTGTTATCCTCTTCTTCTTCTCCTCGCATGTGTAGTTCTTCTTTCTTCCTCGATCAAAACATTCCCATACGTAAGCCATGGCCAGTAGCCGGATGAAGAGGAACTGGGCCGATCTCCCGGCCAACCCACTTCGCAAGATCGCCGACTATTTGCTAGAGAAAGAGGAGTACGTCGACACCTATGCTGCTTGTCGGGAAGTCTGCACCGATTGGTGCTGCACTTTAAAGGTGCCGAATTCCATCTCAACAACTGGATCATGATAGATAACACACTTCCAGACGTTGGCGACTTCACCTTCCTCAACCTCGCCACTGGTCGTTGCTTCAGGACAAATCTAATGGACGTCCATCGTAGGTTCACATTCACATCCGATATTTATTGGTATTTTCTATTGTAAACATCTTAGTGCTAACTGATGCCCTCTTCATCCAAAAAATTCTACTTCGCCGGTGTTTCTCGTGGCGTCATCGTGCTTGCTCAGAGGGTGGAGCCGTACCAGATTCGGCTTCTGAACCCAATCACTCATAAGTCTAACACTGAGTTTCAAGCACACATACCATCTGATCTTCTGGAATCTGTCGTCGTGACAAAGTCCCCGACGATGGTGTTCATTTGCACTGATTATCTAGACCATATTGCATGGGCCGATGAGAGCACCCCAACGGGGCAAATCAATGGATCATTTGGAGAAGGATTGTATTCACCACCTCCTGATATGGTTCTGGTCTGCATGACGGCATTCCGAGGGGAAGTATATGCATTACTTGAGAATAGAGACATCTTGTCGACCAACATCCAGTTAGTGCAGCGCGCGAGCACTGTCATGATGGCCAAAATAATTCCAGCCCCAGTCTTTGAACAGGTATGCGGAACCTACAATTTTTACCTTGTGGAGTCAGATGGTGATCTGCTTCTTGTGTTGAACGGGGATTTCGCCAAAGGGCAACCGGTGTTGTACCAGGTGGACATAGAGAACCGCTCTCTCGAGGCTGTCGGCGACATTGGAAGTCGTGCCCTCTTCATTGGTTACAATCGGTCTATCTCCATTGACACCAGGTTACACCCCATAGTCAAACCCGATTGCATATACTACAGGAATTACATTAGACTGTACGATCATGAGGTTCAAGCCTGGGAAGAGGAACCAACAATTGTAATGTATGGCTTAAGTCTGGAACATACACCGATGCCTTACCCTCTGTACGAGATACTGGCAGCACACTGCAGATGGAGAGAGTTCTCTGAACATGTGTTGCAGCACGCGAGAGCCGATGACGACGAAATATATAGGGGAGAATGAATCATATATTCATCCTAGGTTATTTGCTAGCATTTTCAGGTCTATTTTTCGAAGTAGAAATTTGTACTGTATTTATATTATTTCGATGATCAGAATGCGTATTACCTTTCAGACAAATTTGTAATGTATTTAAATTTAGTACTTCCAGAATTCAAAGTATTTATTTTTAGTAGCTTCTTCTAGATTTCTCTGTGTTCGACACGGACATCAGCTCAGCGCCGGAATTCAGGTCCCACATGGAAAATTACACAATAATGTGTTGGTAGGTGGCACCACCCCTCGAACCTAGGATGCGCGCCGTCGAAGGTGGAGGGGGCGGGCCCGCCAGTCAGAAAACATGCCACGTCGGCATCCCCTGTTTCTGATGCCCTTTAAAAAAATAAAACACGCCACGTCGTTATCCCCTGTTTCTAATGGTGTTGCTACACTTGACGGTACATGGTGGCATATAAAAAATATCGTATAAACATAAGGGCACAGTCGTCAACATTTGTAAAATGAAACCCGGTCCCGTCTCCTACCTGTCCTGGTACATTGCCCGATGAGGTGGATTGACACGACCGATCTTTTTAATACGTTCGCACTCTTATGCTGAGAAGGGAAATAAAGATTGAGCTGTTAATGCAACGAGTGTCGAATTATTACCCTCTAAAAAAATGGGAAATGGTTATTTTCACGCGTGCCCGTAGTCCAAACCTACTGTCAGTCTTTCACTCCCCTTCTCCGGCTAACCACAGTTCACCTTGCGCAGCTCCTCCGCGCCGCACCAACTAGGGTAACATGGCCCCTCCTAAGCCGCGGCCGCCGCCGCCACGACAACCGCCGAAACTAGGGTATTTAGCTTCTCTAAGGCAGGCCATAAAGCTCTACTTCAAGGCCGGTCTCCCATTGCCCTGCCAGCCGAATCGGCCGCGACGGCCACTGCGCCGTCGTCGGCGCCAGATGCGGCAAGCAGGGCCAAGAGAGCGATGTGGAGAAATCGCACGGCGGCATTACGGCATACTCTAGGCAATGTGAACAAGGTATGTATCAAATCGTTCATGAGAGCATGCCGCCGCCAAGGGTACACACCCTCGAATAGGGCAGCGCCAAGGTCTAGGAACTCTCGCGTCCACGCTTTGGCGCGGACTATCTTACCTTAGTGGGTTAGGCTGGGAGCACGCCGTCTGCGCCAAAGATGCTCCATCCTACGCACCATCGAAAGTCGTACCGTGGCGGCGACCAAGCGTCTACACTCAGCATGCTGGATTGTTCGACAGCCGGAGTCGGCGGCGGGCATCAGCTCAGCCCCGGAATTCAGGTTCAAGTTCACATGGACCTATGATCCTGAGAAGGAGATGTCGAATTTTAGTTTCGAAGAAATCATTGCGGCAGCGCGGATGGTCCAACTAAACTGGGACTGGCGCACGCAAATCGCTCGTGCATGAGCGATGCAGATTTCTTGTAGTTTGGTGGGAAGGCAATAGATCAGTTTGGGTTAAATGATCAAAGAACTTATGTCCTCTCAAGGCAATTGGCCAACCAACTTTTCTGGTGGAGATCTGTAGTTTCTTTAGTGTAGAATAGTTAAGTTCAGACTGAAGAATGACTTTTGTAGATGAAATGCTGACGAATTGTTCTATAAACTAGTAGGAAGTTTAGCCCACTTTTGTGTAGGCATAAGACCCTTTTGTATGGAAGTACTACTGTTGTAAGGAAATACTATCAAGTACCTATTTCCTTCAATTACTAGTCGTGGTTCAATCCAGTTAACTGACATCTTTTTATCCTAGACTATAGATTTTGCGTCTGCTGTCTGTGCTGTAAACCATTTTTTCCTTTGTCTTGTGTTGCCTGCAAAATGGTCCTGCAGTTCAACGTGTTACAAATGTAGCTACCTTGTACTCCCTCCATTTCAAAATATAAGATGTTTTAGCTTTGTGAATGAAGTGTATCTAGTCCCCTTTTAGTATGTAGGTTCATCTAGGTTTAGAAAGCACCATCACTAAAAGATGTCTAGATACGCTCCATTCACAAAGCTAAAACATCTTATATTTTGAAACAGAGGGAGTACTTGACGAGGAGATGGACTATATTTTCCTGGCATCCACAGAATTGACATTGCTCATTGCCAGACCACCCTCTTTTCATGAGGTTGTCCTTGGTTATTCACAGAAATTATAAAACACGGTGTTCAACTATATAGATTCAAACTATTACACGCACACAAACTACATCAAATTCATTACCCACACATACTACATCGATTCAAACTATTACACACACATACTACTTCAAACTATTACACACACGTACTACATCGATTCAAACTATTACACATTTTTAGTCGATGCTAACTTCCTGCTACGCTCTCCATACTACAAATTCATTAGCCACACATACCACGACAATTCACCAGAGCTCTGTCTTCACTCCAGGGAAATCAGAACCACCAGCTCGTCCAAGCCCGCCCCCCCACCAAAACTGTGTGCCCTGTCGCGAAACGGTGGCGGTCCTGTGCCATCGATCCTTCCAAGCCAACACTGCAGGCGACGAGGGCGCTTTCTGGCAGCCTCTTCGGGGCCCTGAATGCCATGTACCGAGTCCAGAACCTCCTCTAGGTGGATGATGACCGGGTGCTTCCAGCAAAGTTGTCGCCCTGCCCTGCTTGGAATCTGCACCTCGTACATCTTAGGAACGGCGTCAGGATCTTTCAGCCACGCCTTTACCTCGATGACCCTTTTGTCACTCGGTGGCACGATTTCCACCAGCTCGCCGCCACGGCTACTGACGACCTGCTTGAGGGCCTCCGGCTCCCAAGCATCCAATGGGAGGCCGTCAAAGCCGAGTTTGGAGAAGAAACGAAGCTGCCCCAAGCGATCGTCCCACCCACAGGCGCGATGCCAACGCATGAAGCTCATTTTCTCCCCGCAGCACTCGAAAGAACGGGAAGAATGCAGAACGCGCTCGGTGTCTGAGCTGTGCTCGAACCGGATGAAAAACTCAAATGGCGGCGCGCATACCTCAATGTTGACCTCATTTTGTCTGATCCCAAAATGAGACCTAAAAGCCGACAGCAACTCTGGCGGCAAAACGGCAAGATGGACGCCCAGCACGGTGGCCATGAGAGCATGGTCGTCGAACTGCTGTGCCAGGGCTACCATGCCTGGGGTGCGCGGCAGCACGCAACTTCCCGAAGCCGGTCGCCAGCCTAGATCGCCCGACGGGACGCGCTCCGCCATGCGAGAAGGACTAGCCAGAGACGAGATATTAGTCCAGGGACGCGAAGCTCCGATACGGCGGACGATGCAACAGTGACGGCTGCGAGCTTCGATTAGAGGCGTGGGAGGTTGACCGGACATGGCGGAGATGCAAATTAGAGCAAGTGCGAGCTCCGATCTGAGGTGAGAACCCGGAGTTGAGCAAATGTTATGGGGAGGGGAGCAGGGAAGAAGACCAGAGCAGAGCAAAGAAATAGATCTCGTCCACTCAGGGATCTGATCCACGCAGGGGTAAGCTAGTCCACGACCACAAAAGATAACGGGGAATACTGACATGGCGGGCCAAGAAGAGTTGACCTAACGGCGGTATTTGAGTTCAACCATTTTTCGTCTGGTTGAAACGACCGTTCGGCCGTTAGATTTGTATTCACCCCCATTTGGCCCTTCTGGACAATTGGCGAATCTACTATGGCTCCTCCGCGCGATTGATGGCAACTCAGGTACCGCGGTGCGCTCACCCACCAAGTTTGGTACCGCAAATGAATATTCCCTCCATGAAGAGCCCATGGCATCCCGGATAAAGCTCCACAAGACCTGAGCTTTGTCCATGTGAACAAAATATGGGTGCACATCTCCGGGGTCCCACATAATGGACACACGCCATCGCCTGAGCCATTGCGCTTAGCCACTTCAACGCCAGTAGGCAGGCGATCCTAGAGAAGTTGCCAAATAGAAATCCGGATACTAAGAGGGATAGGATCCTTCCAAAGGGGAGTGCTCCAACCTAACTCTTCCAGGGCCCTGTAAGCTGAGCTAAGCGAGACTGCCCACTGGGGAGAGCCGCCAAGAGACAGAATCTCTCCACGAAGAAAGAGAACCCGAGAGCGAGGACCTGAGCCACAGGAAATCCACGGCCTCAGCCTGACTAAAGGTCTGCCGGAACAAGATGTTCCAGTGTCCCTCTTGAAAGGCCTCCGCCACTAGAATCGAGGGGGGGGGGGTGAACTAATGGCGAATAGAGCAGGGAACTCCTCGCATAGGGGAGCATCCCTCAGCCACGGGTCCTTCCATAGGCGAGTCCCCCTCCTATCACCAATACTAAAGATGGTGCCCCGGCTCTCCAGAATTGAGAGCCCTCTCTACGCTCGCATGCTAATAAGGGTCGGCCTCGGAGATATTTGGCTTTGATCAGCTGCAGCCAAACGCCTCCATCATCTCTCAGAATGTGCCAAACCCATTTTAGCATCAAGTCCACATTGAAGCGGCACGAGTCAAGGATACCTATGCCTCCAAGATCCTTGGTGGCGCACATATCATCCCATTTAACCATGTGGTACTTCTGGCTACCATCTCTGGCCTCCCAAAAGAAGCGGGACAACTCTTTCATGAAGTCTGCGTAGGTGCCTTCCTGTAGCAGGTAAAGCCCGATATGGTATATGGGGAGACTAGACAAGCATGAGGTGATCAAGATTGTCTTGCTCCCTCTAGTCGTGAGTCTAGGTCACCAAGGTTCAGTTTTCGACTGAACTCTCGAGAGTAGGGGTGCAAGGTCTTTATCAACACACATGTCTCCCTGATCGGCATCCCTAGGTTGGAGATAGGGAGGTCAGCCAATTGATAGTTGAGATTGTTAGCTATCTGCTGTCTATCCTCATCCGAGTACCCCAGGATCATGACCTCACTTTTATCAAAGTTAATCTTAAGGTTGGACATGGATTCGAAGCACAACAACATGAACTTGAGGGTGATGATGTCAAGGTCAGAGCCCTGAACCATGATCATAGTATCGTCAGAGATACCACCTACAGGGATCAGATGCCCGACCACACCTGAGATGTGGCCCGATCCAAAATCTCTGCCAGGGCATCCATCGTAGAGTTAAACAGGAGGGGAGAGATAGGGTCCCCTTGTCTCACTCCGCAGGATGGTCGAAGATAAGGGTCAATCTCCCTATTGACATTAATCGCCGTACTACCGCTCATGATGAACTGCATAATCTAGCATACCATTCTATCATCGAATCCTCTCCTTTCTAGCACTAGTCGAAGCAAGGACCAGTCCAGTCGGTCATAGGCCTTCTGGAAGTCTAGCTTTAGGAACACTCCTTTTTGATGGCGTGTCTTGACTTCATGGATAATCTTGTGAAGTGCAAGAATCCCATCATGAATCAAGCGTCCCTTTAGGAAGGCAAACTGGAGAGGATGATTACGCCTCTCATAATTAGAGCGAGCGTGGATGCATAGACTTTCGCAAAGACACGCTGTATGACGTTCATCACCGTGATTGTCCTAAACTACTGGACATTTATGGCCCCCTCCACTTTGGGGATTAAAGTAATCACCCCAAAGTTTAGACGCGACATCACTAGAGTCCCTGGAACATCTTCATGATGGTCGAGTGTAGCTGTTCCCAAAAATTTTGAAGGAAAATGACCGGCAGACCATCCAACCCAGGGACCGAATTGGTCTTCATGGACTTGAGAGTAGTAGCTACCTCCTCTATGAGAAATGGGAGTGTGAGCTCCGCATTTTCTGCTTGGGTAGCCTTTGACTCCTCTGACTAGACATTTGGTGCCAGCGAGAGCCCAGAATGCGGTGTGGCAGAGAAAAGCGCCTTATAGAAGGCATAAATATGGGAGGAGATCACCTTCGGGTCCTTAAAATGCGAGCCCCCCTCCTAGAGGCAAGGGATTGAGCACCTCCTCCTCCTACCATTGGCAATGGCATGGAAGTAGGCGGTGTTTGACTCCCCCTGGAGAGTCTAGGTCTGGCAACTACCCTGTCGCCAGAATGCCTCCTCTCCCCTATAGATCTCCATAATGGAGGTCTCAAGGGAGTACCTATGAGACCAAGCATCCGCCGAGAGGCCAACCTGAACGGCCTCCTGGTCAAGTGTCTAGATCTCCTACAACAGTGTCGCCTTCTGTGCTTGAAGGGCCGCCCCCAGGTTCACCTCCTGACCATGCATGAACTGAAGGGAGAGCTTGGCACCGTGGTGCGAAACATCCACCACACAGTAGATGCGTGGGGGAGAGGCCATGGCCTCCAACCACTTTGCCTGAATTGCCTCCATGAACCCAGGCTTACTCAGCCAGAAGGACTCGAAGTGAAAGCGGTTAAGGCACGGTGGCGGCCCCCCTCTTGAGGAGAGGAGGAGGGGGTATGGTTAGAGCCAAGCCTGGTGACCGGCCTAAGGGAACATAGTGAGAAATTTAACTCCCACTCCACAGAGACGAAGACATGGTCAATAACGCTACGCACCGGGTCGGGCTGTTTATTAGTCCAAGTATGTCGACCGCCTACCCACACAATCTCTCTAAGGGCGAGATCAACGATGCATTCGTTTGAACATACACATCCTAGGGAGGTCCACATTTGATGAGCTCTTGTCGTTAGTGGATCAGATGAGATTGAAGTCCCCTACCCCGATAACTGGGGTCTCCGTCAATTCCACCTTAGACCCGAGCTCAAGCAAAAACTCAGCGAACCTTTGATGGTCCGTGGGGCCATAGACAATGATCGCCTCCCATTTGAGACGTGATTGTCTGTGGGTGACTGCCATGCTCACAAAGAATTCTGCACGGTCCATATCCTCCACCTCAAAGGTATCCTCCTTCACTCCGAGGAGGATGCCCCCCAAGTGGCCATTGGAAGGCAGACGCGAATAGATGAATTTGTGGCGGCTCACCCTTCTAACTCAGCAGTAGAGAAATCCTAATGAACCGTCTCTTGGAAGTCAACAATATCCAGCTCTTCCTGGCGTAAGTCCTTGATTTGTCGTTGTTGACCCTCGTGCCCGAACCCCCTGATGTTCCGGATGAACACTCTAATTTCTCGGTGGACGTTCATTGGAGGATATTAGTGCGGGGGGGTCCCCATGATAGGGGCAGATCGGGCACGACTAGAAGGTTGGCGTTTCGAGGCTGCTTTGTTTAGTCTCCCACGTGGCCACCCTATGGGGGTCCACCCTATCATCAAGTGCGGGAAGAGGGTTCCCACTGGATCCCGACTTAGGGAGCCTAGATCTTGCAAGAACTAGGGCACGCTCCAGCTCCCGTGTGTCCCGTGCACGGGAAGCAGCAATCACTCCCTCATACTCCTCCCGTGCCTTAATGGAAGCAATCTGAGAAACACGAGAACCCTTCTCGCCGTGGAATATGATGCCACAGTCAGACGCGACCTTGCCCGGATGGGCCAAAGGGACTGGAGCTAGCACTGAAAACCTGCAACCCGTAGTAAGAGAAGTAGGGGAAGAACGGGGAGGGACAGTGGGGGGTACCTGGGAACTCATCACGAGCCGCCACGGGAAGGGTCACCCTCTCCACCACTATCGGCTCCGGGCCCGTCAGACCTGCCCTGGAGCCAGCAATGTGGACGATGTGGCAGGAGGGTGGCGGCAGGGGGCATAACTTTATTGAATTCAAATAAAAATATAATGATTTTACTTTTTGTATTTTTGTATCTAATAAGGAATAATTAATATCTTTAAATCCATAAATCGGAATCGACAAATAATATGTCTAAATCAATCAAAAAAATGAGAGGAATCCAAATATTGTATCCATATCATCTAATCACAAACTATCAAGCGATTCTAGCCAAATTTGACTTGCCCATTTCAAACTATGGTCCAAACGGTGGACATGAAGATATTTAGCTCGGGGTTAAGCCTCACTAAATTTGAAGTAAACATTGAAAAGTTGCTAAAAATAATGAAGAGGCTGCTTCCAAAGGATAACAAATTGCCTGCCAGTACGTACAAAGCAAAGAAGGTTATCTGCCCTCTAGGATTAGAGGTGCAGAAGATACATGCATGGCCTAATGACTGCATCCTCTATCGCGGTATGCACTGCATTGCGGTGTAAGATCAGACGAGATGACCCTAGTGATGTTGAGGACGAGCGCCCCAGGAAGAGGGTTCCTGCCAAGGTGATATGGTATGCTCCTATAATACCACAGTTGAAAAGTTTGTTCAGAAAAAAGAGCATGCCAAGTTGTTGTCATGGCACATGGAAGACCGTAAGAAAGACGATATGTTGAGACACCTGCTGATGGGTTCCAGTGGAGAAAAATCGAGAGAGAGTTCCCGAACTTTGCAGGTGACGCGAGGAACTTATGGTTTGGTCTAAGTACAGATGGCATGAATCCTTTTGGGGAGCATAGCTACAGTCATAGCACCTGGCATGTGACTCTATGTATCTATAATCTTCCTCCTTGGTTGTGCATGAAGCGGAAGTTCATTATGATGCCAGTGCTTATCCAAGGATCGAAGCAACCCGAGAATGACATATATGTGTAACTAAGGCCATTAGTTAAAGAACTTCTGCAGTTGTGGCACGGACAAGGTGTACGTGTGTGGGATGAGAACAAACAGGAGGAATTTTACCTACAAGCGTTGTTGTTCGTAACTATTAATGATTGGCTTGCTCTTAGTAACATTTCAGGATAGACAAACAAGGGATACAATGCATGCACACACTATCTAGGTGAGACTAAAAGTATATATTTGAATAAATGTAAGAAGAATGTGTACCCGAGTGACATGGGTAAGATTACTAGGGTGTCTATGATTTGTTAACCTAGCTGTATAAAGACTCACGACCCATGAAGACTCAAGAGGAAGGCCCAAGAAAGCATCTGATAGAAGCCATAGTTGTATTAGATAAGGAAGTAAGAACCGGCGTTGTGTTGGTGTTGTAATCATGAGCATGTAAGTTATCCGTATACGGCTTTGAGACCCGGCCTATTATATATAGGAAGAGAGAAGCCTACGAAGAGGTACCGAAAAACTCCCCAGCAATCTGTAATAGCATTATCCATCAATAATCAGGTGACTTCGACTCCCTTGTTTGCCTGACATCCGACAAAATCCCCAGCGTTCTCTTTTATGCAAAACCCTAAGTCCATAACTGTGGGCATTGCCGAGGTTACCCCTCGTCAATTGGCATCGTCTATGGGAAACCTGAACGTTGGAGTTATGGATTCAGCAAACCCCTTTTCATCAAGCAGCAATCCAACAGAAGCGGTTCCATGCTCGCCCACCCTGTTTTGGTACCCGCCAACTTCAACGGCGGATCCGACCTCATCATTGGAAGTTTCCACTTTCAAGTGGAGGATCCGAGAGAATTGCTCCTCTCGGCTCCATCAGGACCGTCGATCGAAAAATCTGCGCCTATGGCGATACCTGCATCATCTGTTGGATCATCCATAGAAGTTGTACTCTAGGCAAAGAAAGATAAAGGAAACAATGAAAATACACCAGATCTAGGGGATCTTGATGGTCTTTACGATGATCTCTCCCTTGGGTCAGACTCCCATCCAACTACGCCACATGGATCAAGTTCGATAAACGTGGAACCCGAAGAAAGTGGTGAAAGTATCGACTTTGAAATTAGGATGGGGAGACGGTGTCTCCCTCGGATCCGATGACGATGTCACTAGTTCATACATATCTCAGCACCAAATGTGTGTGATCATCAGGATGCCCCAACTCAACAGGACTCCAATGGTAACCCTATCTTTAACCCCGGTGATATTTTCTGAAACGATAATGTAGGAAATCATGGAAACAAAGGAGACCCGACAAAAAACAGCATAATCTCGGGAGGAGAAGAACCATGCAGAGGCTAGTGGCAAACTGTCCGGCTACATGCCAAAGCATGGCAAAAGCAAGGGAAGCAATTTCGGGTGCAGTCCCAATGATAGCTGAAGCCACGCGCGAATATCTACTAGCATACAGATATCTGCTTCATCACAAAAAGAGATACTTTCTAAGGATCTAGCCATCGACGAAAGAAAAAGACTAGCTGGCAAATCTAGCCTTCGGCGAGCCCAGCTAAGCTCTACCCGGGGATCAGGAAGCGTAAACAGAGGAGCGAAGCCAAGGAGAGGAACCTCATGGCTGTAGAATATCCCTGAAGCTGAAAGAAATGAATTAACACGAGATCTTGATTTATCATTTATGTCAGTAGATCCAACATGGCACATCAAAGCAAAAAACAGCCGAAAGCCGCCATTGTAGCTGCACAAACGTATCTGCTCACAACTCAACCCGCACCCGACAATCCTCATGCGGCTCTCCATCGCTTCGCTCTAATGAACCTTGGAATGGTAGGAGCATCTCTCGTGCAAGAAGAACAAGGAATTACACAATAACGCGATAGATCCCCATGCTGTCTCAGCAGCCCTCGGCAGGTGGGGAACACCCGATGATCATGATCACCACATTGGGTGCACTTTTTAGGCTCCGAGCTGTGAAACGACGCAAGAGACGATATTACGCAGCGCAGGATTGACAAATACAAAGAAGAGCATAGCAGCCGAAGATATTAAGATGGTGAAAGCGAGGAGGAATATGAACTATGTGGAGCTAGTTGCTTTACCTGACAGGTTCGCAAAACTCTATTGCCAAAGGACTTCAAACTTCCTCACGATCATCAGAAGTACGACGGTCTCCAAGAACCCAAATCTTGGTTGGAAGATTATTTAGCAACTATCAAATTACAGGGTGGCTCCAAGGCCACCGCAATGCAGAGCCTGCAACTGCATCTAAGTAGCACTGCCCGGTCAGGGCTAAGCAATTACTCGAAGATTTCATTAGCAGCTGGAACGATCTTAAGGACAAATTCATCCAAAATTTCCACTACACATTCAAGTGAACCGTGTATTTCGAACAATTGCGATCATGCAATAAAAAACCTGGAGAACCAATATGGGCCTTTATCAAGTGGTGGAACATTATAAAAAACTCGGCTGAGGCCATATCCGATGAAAGGGCAGTAGACGCATTCAACGACGGCCTTCGCCACCAGAATTCATCGAAGAGATGGGAAGAGTCAAGCCCAAAACGATCTCACATCTGATGGACATGCCAAATCGCTGGGCTGATGGAGAAGACGCGGTACATCATAAGCGAGCTCGTTCACCCGAAGAAGACAGGGATATGCGCAATAATGACAGAAGACGATGAAACAACGATGGATACAATGGACCAATCTATGTCACAACTAGTTTATCTGGAGGGACAACTGAAAAAGCGACGATTACAACCGTGGATATCGCAGCAATAGGGATGATGTGGGTGGGAGCCAGCCACAACAGTGATACCAACCAAGAAATCGAGACCCACCAATGTCAGAAGTGCAAATGCTGGAAGGACCCTGCAATATGCACTTTTACATCGACTCAACAGGCAAAAGGCAATCAAATCATCTCATGAAGGACTGCCAAACGTTTTTAAAGATGCAAGAGCTAAGCAATGCAAAGGCAATCGAAGCACCAAACCGAGGTTACACAACTTCACCTGGTGCTTTGGCCATCGGTGCACCACCACCGCCACCGGTACATCTGCTAGTAGGGCAGCCACAAAACACAACAAACCAAGAAGATAAGTACCCCCAGGTCAAAAGGAGAAATGTTGATGATTGATACATTGGAAATGTATCTATAATTTTTGATGTTCCATGCTTGGTTTTATCTAACTTCTTGTGTTTTGTCCACACTTTGGAGTACTTTTCATATGATTTCTTGGACTAACCTATTAACAAGAGCCACAGTGCCAGCTGGCTGTTTTCTAATGTTTTTGGTTCCAGGAAGTCAGAAAATGAATATTCGCGGAATTGGATGGGACAAAAGCCAAAGTTGCTATTTTACCGGAAGACATATGGAGGTAGAATACGAGACGGAGAAGGGCTAGGGCCCGGCCACACCACCTGGCCGCGCGGCCAGGCCTGGCCCGCGCCTGGGGGTGGTCTGGCCGACCCCAGCACCCCTCGGCCTCTCCTTCCGCCTATATATTGCCCCTGATACCAAAACCCTAAGTACCCGATCAAAAATCCACGAAAGAGTCTATAGCCACCGTCATCTCCATCCCTAGATCGGGAGGGATCTGAAGCTCTTCCCTGCACCCTGCCGGAGAGGGGAATTCACCCTGGAGGCCTTCTTCATCATCATGCAAGCCTCCGGTGTGATGCGTGAGTAGTTCATCTCTAGACTACGGGTCCATGTAGTATCTAGATGGCTGGTTCTCCTCCTTTGTGCTTTCATGTCTAGATCTTGTGAGCTCCGTTCATGATCAAGATCATCTATTTGTAATTCTGCATGTTGTGTTTGCGGGGATCCGATGGATATTGAGATGCTATTTTAGATTGATTATTGATTCTATCATGTCTTTGTTATTTGTGATCTTGCATGCTTTCCGTTCTTAGTAGCTATCTTGGCCAAGTAGATGCTAGAAACTCCAAGAGTTAGTATTTATGCTCGATAGTGGGTTCATGCCTCTGGTAATCTGGGGAAGTGACAGAAATCTCTAAGGTACTAGATGTGCTGTTGCTACTAGGAAGAAAAAAAAATCATTTTTTCATAGAACAATCGTATTGTTTACATTACACGCAATTCGTAAAGCAATAATCTATTGCTTGCAACTTAATACTAGAGGGGGTTCAGATGATATCCTGAAGGTGGATTATTAGTCATAGATGCAGTTGGATGGCAGTCTATGTATAATGTTGTAATGCCCAATCAAGTCTCAAACGAGTCAAGATGATTAGTATATGCTTGTATGCTTTCTCGATGTTTGTCAATTTCCCCGCTGTAATTTGTTCACCCAGCATGTTATCTATCTTAAGGAGAGCCACCTCTAGTGAACTATGGATCTCGGTCCTTTCTTTTACATACAATCTATAAACTGTTTACTGCTTTGTGTTTACTTTCTGCAAACTATTACTTCCTTCGATTCGATACGTTTAATCCTTTGTTTTCAGCAAAACCGGTGAGATTGACAACCTTATCGCAAGTTGGGGACAGAGTTATATGGTTGTGTTGTGCAGGTCTCCACGTTGCTGCTGGCACCGATAGTGCGCCCTGCCAACGTTCAGCTAGCTACACCTTTCTGGTGTTTCCTTGCTCCTACTGGATTGATAACCTTGGTTTCATAATTGAGGGAAACTTACTGCTGTGCTCATCATAACTGAGGGAAACTGGATTGATAACCTTGGTTTCATAACACGAGTCAGCAAGTATTTTTCTGGCGCCGTTGCCGGAAAGTCAAGGACATCTTCACAAGGGGAGTCCCTTATAACCAATCTCTTTACTTTGTTATTTTTGTTTTGCTTAGTTTCTTTTTGCTTTGTTTGCTTGTTTTGTTATCAAAAACACAAAAAAAATAGTTTTACAAGTTTGCTTTCTTTATTGAAAACACAAAAAAAATTAGTTCCTATCTTGAGTTGCCACTATGTATAGCCTTGCTCCAGTCACTATGTCACCTGAGGAAATGATTTTTACTTTTAAACAAGAAATTGAGGAAAGTTTCAAGGAAGCTTGGTCTAGAATCTCTGATCTACATGGAAAAATTGAGCCTAAAATGACTCAAAGCTTGTTCCTTAGTAGGTTTTATCTTGGGATTGCTCTTTGCTATGATATGCTTTAGATGCTGTTGTGGGAGGAGATTTCCTCCAATGTAATGAGGATGATGCTATTAATGCTATAAAGAAATTGATCTTTACTTACAACTTGCCTAACAAAACTGATATTTCTTTCGCAAGCATATTTGCTAGATTAAACACTCTTGAGACCCGCACTACTAGCTTAAAATATTGCTATAATACGCTTACAGAGCATCATAATTTTGTTCCAATAAATTCTGAACCATCAAAGTGGCTCCCCACAGTAAAGGTTGATATAAATAATGAAACTTTTCAAGCTAACTGTGATATCATGGCTGAATTTTGTCTTATGCCCAAAGATATTTATGAATCTTTGAATCTTTGGGGGATTACTTAAGGAGGAAAAGAAATATCTCTTGCTAATAATGCTACCATATTACCTATTGGAAGAGCTGAAGGAGTGTTTACAAAGATCCTTGGGAAAATGATTTCTACTGATTATCTTGTTATTGAATGTGGAGGAAAAGGACAAATTACACTTGGAAGGTCCCTATTAGAACTCCTTGGAGCAATAATAGATGTGTGAAAGGGGACCATGCACCTTTCTTCTCCACCAAACAATCATATTTTCCCCAAGGTTAAGAATAAAAGTAAGAGACGTAAGGGCAAGAAATTTGGTTTTAATGCTTCTTCATTTGAGAACACTTGATTCTTTTTCTTGCTTCTTATGCCTAACTTAAAGGCATTAATGAAAACTACTTATTGGGAGATAACCCAAAAGATTTAGATGAGTCTTGGAAGTTATTACTTCAGTAATAACCGCTCCTTATCCTTTTTATTTGCTTTTTGTGCCAAGAGTAACCTCTAATGAGAGGGAAGTAATGATTGGGAAAGTTGCTGTCCCGAAACAGATTTCTGTGCTTCGCCGTAAAAATTCGTGTAAAATATCTGAACGCCTTTTTGAGGCGTGAATTTTTTTGCTTCTGACCCAGTTTGTTATATAACTTTCGTTAGTTCAACACTTTTTTATTTGAGCAACATAAGGTCTTCGAAATTTTTTGTCTTTACCTGCTGGTCTATTTTGACAGATTTCTGCCATTTTCTGCATTTGCTTCTTGTTGATTCTTTTTGAGTTCTTTTGGGGAATTGAGATTTTTGAGGGAAGTAATACAGTAGCTAGTGTTCGAATGGAAGTCTATTGGTGTTAGAACTGAACCTAAAGACTTATTATCTTGAGTGCACTAATATTGCTAATAAAGATTGTGTGAAGTTTTGCATGAAGGAAAAATTTCAGCTGTATGGAAGGAATGAGTAATGAGATGAAGGATGGACTAAAGCTCAAGCTTGGTGATGACACGCGTGTCACCCCAAGAAATATCCAAGAAGTACAAGCGTCAAAGCTTGGCGATGCCCAAGGCATCCCACTCTTCATCAATAAAAATCCCAGGTTTCTTCCAAACACTTCATTTTTATTGTTTCATGCACAATTGTGTTGTTCTTGGAGCATCTTCTTTTTCGTTTTCGTTTTGGTTTTTTGTTTGCTTGGTTTTCTTAGTTTGCTTAATAAATTGGTTGGACCCCCTCTTTCATACATTGGTTTTCAAATAGTTTGGTTTGGTTTGGAAAAGAGTAGGAAAGCTCATGCTTAAGTGGTAAAGAGAGCTCGTTTTAGGCTGTGGCCTATGCTTTGTCATGCCATGCTTGATATTGTTTTGGATTTATGCTTAGTATTCTTTGCTATAGCATGACTTGTTATAAACAATTGAGATTGCTTAATGTGCCTTGGATGAATCATGCGTTGTTTTAGAATATTAAAGCATAGTATAGTGGTATTCTCCTTTGATGCTTTATTTGGGTTGACTTGGGGCATGCTCACACCATGTTATGACTATCTCAAGTCACCATAGCCTTTATGATCCTTTAATTTTCAACTTGTAGTATCACTTTATGCTTTGATCAATGATGTTTTGTCGCTCTGCATGATTATGGCCATTATTTCTCTCTTAGTTTGTCGCTCCCAGTCTTTTGCTAGCCTCCATAACCAAGTATGAGTTCCACTCATGCATCCAACTCCTTAAACCAAGTTATTCCAAATAGTCCACCATACCTACCTACTAGCATATGCTATTCCAAGTATATTCATGTTTTTTTACCTTCCAAATTAAACTTGTTATGAGAAAACTAGTGATGAAAGCTCTCACGAACTTGATGGCACACTTTACTTTTCTTGCCCTTAATAAAATTGAACCATTGTGTCATCTATGTTGTATATGCTTGCACTTATTTGTTGGGGATTAGCAGAACCATGCTGTCATGGGGAACACTTTCAACATTGCACGGGTACTTTGTACCTAGTTGATATCATGCTCTTTTGTCTATGGATGTCATCGGTGTGAAATGAAAGGGGAGCTTGTAAGTCCATGGAGTTATGTATATGTGTTAGAGAAACGCCTGGGCCGCTGGTCTAATCCATGCTGACATGGTGGAAACATGCAGCGTAACCATAATGAGCTATCTATGAAGCATTCTTCTTATAAAAAAGAGTCCTATATTGAGAAAAAAGAGAAAAAGAGAAAAAAAAAGAGATTATGAAAAGAGGAAAGAGAGAAAAAAGCACCATATTCCATGGTAAATAAGAAGATTGTTGAGATGCTCGTTGTCTGCTTGCCTTGTCATTTTGATATGGGGATTCTTCCGTATCATCGGGCAAGGGGTACCCCGTTGGCGGTTCTCTATGATACACATGTACTTACAATAACAAGAACTTACCGGTGACTAAACTTAAGTAGCATGAGGAGCGGACCTCGTATTCAAGGGACATGAGATTTCTAACTTATACTTCGTCAAGCATGTACACCATAGTTGGTTCACTTTAACCTTAATCACTTCAAGATGCTTATGATAGGGGCAATGAGAGCTGAAAGCTATTAAGTACCATAATTTTCGGAAGCTCTTTATGAGACTTGAATCCCTACTTCCTTCTATGAAGGCCTTTCTTCCACAATTACATTGAGTCTCCACCTTTTATCTTTATGCACCTACTTTTAGAGCATAGTGGCCATTCTTAGTTCTATGTGCATTGTCCCAAGACTAGTTGATTGATGCATACCTTGATATTGCTTGTTTTAAACTATTTGTATCTAGTCACTCTTCTGAACTTTGAAGGTGTCCTATGCAATTTTATTTGCTACTCTATGATGGACAGGCTGATTACTAGTATGCTATGTTTTCTTTATGTGAAACAAACAAACGTCTTGCAAAGCATTGTTATTCATGAATCTTTTGTTTGTGCCTTTTCATGTTGCAACATAGTTTCTTTGTCTTATTGCTAGAACTTTGTCTTTCATGTTATGGTTGAAGTACTATGATCCCAGTTTTGAATGTTCTACAAGTACTTTGATCAAGTTTATGATGGTGCATGTCACCTCAAAAATTATTCTTTCTTTTTGTCACTTACCTACTCGAGGACGAGCAGGAGTTAATCTTGGGGATATTGATACATTGCAAATGTATCTATTATTTTTTATGTTCCATGGTTGGTTTTATCTACTTTCTTGTGTTTTGTCCACACTTTGGAGTACTTTTCATATGATTTCTTGGACTAACCTATTAACAAGAGCCACAGTGCCAGCTGCTTGTTTTCTACTGTTTTTGGTTCCAGGAAGTCAGAAAATGAATATTCGCGGAATTGGACGGGACAAAAGCCAAAGTTGCTATTTTACCGGAAGACATCTGGAGCCAGAATACGAGACGGAGAAGGGTGAGGGCCCGGCCACACCACCTGGCCGCGCGGCCAGGCCTGGTCCGCGCCTGGGGGTGGTCTGGCCGACCCCAGCACCCCTCAGCCTCTCCTTCCGCCTATATATTGCCCCTGATACCAAAACCCTAAGTACCCGATCAAAAATCCACGAAAGAGTCTATAGCCACCGTCATCTCCATCCCTAGATCGGGAGGGATCTGAAGCTCTTCCCTGCACCCTGCCGGAGAGGGGAATTCACCCTGGAGGCCTTCTTCATCATCATGCAAGCCTCCGGTGTGATGCGTGAGTAGTTCATCTCTAGACTACGGGTCCATGTAGTAGCTAGATGGCTGGTTCTCCTCCTTTGTGCTTTCATGTCTAGATCTTGTGAGCTCCGTTCATGATCAAGATCATCTATTTGTAATTCTGCATGTTGTGTTTGCGGGGATCCGATGGATATTGAGATGCTATTTTAGATTGATTATTGATTCTATCATGTCTTTGTTATTTGTGATCTTGCATGCTTTCCGTTGTTAGTAGCTATCTTGGCCAAGTAGATGCTAGCAACTCCAAGAGTTAGTATTTATGCTTGATAGTGGGTTCATGCCTCTGGTAATCTGGGGAAGTGACAGAAATCTCTAAGGTACTAGATGTGCTGTTGCTACTAGGAAGAAAAAAAATCCTTTGTTCATAGAAGGTGGATTATTAGTCATAGATGCAGTTGGATGGCGGTTTATGTACAATGTTGTAATGCCCAATCAAGTCTCAAAGGAGTCAAGATTATTAGTATATGCTTGTATGCTTTCTCGATGTTTGTCAATTGCCCCGCTGTAATTTGTTCACCTAGCATGTTATCTATCTTAAGGAGAGCCACCTCTAGTGAACTATGGATCCCGGTCCTTTCTTTTACATACAATCTACAAACTGTTTACTACTTTGTGTTTACTTTCTGCAAACTACTACTTCCTTCCATTCGATACGTTTAATCCTTTGTTTTCAGCAAAACCGGTGAGATTGACAACCTCATCGCCAGTTGGGGACAGAGTTCTGTGGTTGTGGTGTGCAGGTCTCCATGTTGCTGCTGGCACCGGTAGTGCGCCCTGCCAACGTTCAGCTAGCTACAGCTTTGGGGTGTTTCCTTGCTCCTATTGGATTGATAACCTTGGTTTCATAACTGAGGGAAACTTACTGCTGTGCTCATCATACCTTCCTCTTGGGGTTCCCCAACGAGCTCGTTAATACACGAGTCAGCAATGATCCAGAAAGGGCGGCCGTCTAACAGGACACATAAGCTGATTACAAGACAAGTAAACATGGCAGTAACAACACCACCAGCCACTCCCGAGTATCTCCACTAGTCAGAACAGGAAATCACATTCAGCAGAGCCGATCATCCACTTTGAGTACCACGACCGGGCCACTCAGCCTTGATAGTAGAAGCACAAGTGGGTGGATTTGACATAAACAAAGTCTCCATGTATGCAGGAAGCAACATCAACTTGATTTACGCCAAAACACTGAGAGCGATGAATTGCTTTTTAGTAAATCTAGCACCAACAGAAACGTCCTTCCACATCATAGTACCAGGTAAGGACAAAATTATTTTAGGTAAAATATCTCTTAACATTGTCTTTGGATCCAAGGATAATTTCAGGAGAGAAAAGCTCGAGTTCGAAGTCATGGACTGGCCATTACAGTATCACGCGATCCTGGGTCGCCTAGTTTTTGCACGATTCATTGCAGTACCACATTATGTGTACCTGGTTATGAAAATTCCAGCCCCAAAAGGAGTAATAATAGTAAAAGGAAGCTTCACATGATCTGACAACTGTGACCGAGAATTCAACATAATCTCCAAAATCATTCGGGATGGTGACTAAGTTCGAGCATCTAAAAATGTCGGCAACCGCAGAACCTCTGGCTGTAGTGCGTCTGAATCCCGATAAGGATTTTGACACCGCGAAAGATACAAAGGAAGTATATATCCACCCTACCGACCCAAAAAATACGACCTTTGTATCCTCCAATCTTGGTCCCGCATAGGAAAGCTCGCTCATCAAGTTTGTCCGTGAGCACTGGGAGATTTTCACATGGTTACCTTCTGACATGTGGGGAATTCCCAGGGAACTCGCTGAGCATGCATTAAACTTGGATCCAAAAGAGAAGCCAGTAAAACAATCGCTTCACCGCTTCGCAGAGCCAAAACGAAAGGCCATTGGAAAGGAGCTCCATCGCCTGACCGATGCTAAATTCATTAAGGAATTGAAGAAAGCAGACTGGGTCGCAAATCCAGTATGTGTCCCAAAGAAAAATACAAAAGAACTACTGTCCAAAGGATCACTTCCGACTACCACGAATCGATAAAATAATCTATGCAACCGCAGGGTGCGAATGTCTTTCCGTTTTAGACGCATATTCAGGATACGGTCAAATTCGGATGAAGGAGGAACATTAGGATAAAACAACATTTATCGCGATTATGACATATTCTGCTACACAACAATGTCCTTTGGCCTCAAAAATGTCGAGGTAACATATCAACAAATAATGCAGAATTGCCTAGGAAGCCAAATTATCACAAATGTACAAGTCTACATAAACGATGTCATAGTCACAACAAAACAAGGGTCCTCCCTTATCAATGACCTCCGAGAAACGTTTGAGAACCTCGACAAGTTCTGCATCAAACTCAACCCGACGAAGTGTTCCTTTGCAGTATCTGCAGGGTAACTCCTCGGATATCTCGTATCAGCATGAGGAATAGAAGCCAATCCCGAGAAAATATAGGGAATCCTAACAATGAAAAAACCAACGAATCTTCGAGGCATACAGTAGTTGGCCGGGCGAGTCACAGCACTCAGCTATTTTATTGCTCGTCTAGGAGAAAAAGCACTACCATTCTACGCCCTTATGAGGAAATCAGATAAATTCGAGTGGACGGAAGAAGCTCAGCATGCCTTTGAGGATCTAAAGAAAACAATTTCGACATCTCCTATCATCGTGTCTCCGCGAGAAAAAGAGCCATTACTTATTTACATTGCCTCCACTAATCAGGTGGTCAGCACAATTCTCGTCGTGGAACGACCTGAAGAAGGGAAAACCCACGGTGTTCAGAGACCAGTTTATTTTCTGAGAGAGGTCCTCTTGCCATCCAAGAAAATATACCCGCATATCAGAAACTAGCATATGGAGTGTTTATGACAGCATGAAAGTGTTGCCAGTATTTTCCGGAACACCCGATCACAGTGGTCAATGAAGCACCTCTATCCAATATCCTCAATAATCTAGAAGCAACCGGACGCGTCTCTCTATGGGGCATTGAGCTTTCCCCTCGAGATATCACGTACGATAAGCGCAAAGAAATTAAATCAATGGTTTTGCCTGATTTTATTACTGAATGGACTGAACTACAGTGCGCAGGCCTACCAGACCTTTCTAGCGCATGGACAATGTATTTTGATGGATCAAAAAGAATGTAAGCACTAGGGGCAAGAGTCATATTAGTATCACTACAAGGCGAGAAAATGCGATACATACTTCGGATTAGCTTCGCAAACAAGTCCAATAATGAAGTTGAGTATGAGGCCTTGTTACACGGTATGCGTATGGCCAAAGCTTGCGGTGCAACTCGCCTCAAGATATTCGATGATTCCAATATTGTCACACAAAAAGAAATGAACAAGTGCGACGCTAGCAGCGACAACATGATTTCCTTCCGTGATCTGTATAGCATTATGGAAGGCTAATTTGATGGATGCGAAGTATCACACATAGGAAGAGCAAGCAATGAGGAAGCCAATAATCTGGCAAACATCGGGTCCTTTGCCTACCAATCACACCCAGGGTTTTTTGGGAAGAGATAACAAAACGTTCTATTAAGGACAAAAGAGTGTCTGAGGTCATAACACCTGATGGCCCAAAATATATCGAGCTCGTTGGGGAACCCCAAGAGGAAGGTATGATGAGCACAGCAGTAAGTTTTCCCTTAGTATGAAACCAAGGTTTAATCGAACTAGTAGGAGCAAGGAAACACCCCAAAGGTGTTGCTAGCTAAACGTTGGCAGGGCGCACTACCGGTGCGAGCAACAACATGGAGACCTACACAACACAAGCACAGAACTCTGTCCCCAACTTGCGATGAGGTTGTCAATCTCACCGGTTTTGCTGAAAACAAAGGATTAAACGTATCGAGTGGAAGAAAGTAATAGTTTGCAGAAATTAAACACAAAGCAGTAAACAGTTTGTAGATTGAAAGTAAAAGAAAGGACCGGGGTCCATAGTTCACTAGAGGTGGCTCTCCTTAAGATAGATAACATGCTGGGTGAACAAATTACAGCGGGGCAATTGATAAACATCGAAAAAG
Source organism: Avena sativa (assembly GCA_916181665.1). NCBI lineage: Eukaryota > Viridiplantae > Streptophyta > Magnoliopsida > Poales > Poaceae > Avena > Avena sativa. The sequence goes on along the minus strand of OV702295.1, from coordinate 445,544,987 downwards.
CATACAAGCATATACTAATCATCTTGACTCCTTTGAGATTCAATTGGGCATTACAACATTATACATAGACCGCCATCCAACTGGATCTATGACTAATAATCCACCTTCAGGTTATCATCCGAACCCCCTCCAGTATTAAGTTGCAAGCAATGGATAATTTCATTACGAATTGCGTGTAAAGTAAACAATACGATTATTCTATGAACAAAGGATTGTTGTTTTCTCCCTAGTAGCAACAACACATCTAGTACCTTAGAGATTTCTATCACTTCCCCAGATTACCAGAGACATGAACCCACTGTCGAGCATAAATACTAACTCTTGGAGTTTATAGCATCTACTTGGCTAAGATAGCTACTAACAATGGAAAGCATGCAAGATCACAAATAACAAAGACATGATAGAATCAATAATTAATCTGAAATAGCATCTCAATATCCATCGGATCCCTGCAAACACAACATGCAAAATTACAAATAGATGATCTTTATCATGAACGGAGCTCACAAGAGCTAGACATGAAAGCACAAGGGAGGAGAACCATCCAGCTAGCTACTACATGGACCCGTAGCCTAGAGATGAACTACTCACGCATCACATCAAAGGCATGCATGATGATGAAGAAGGCCTCCAGGGTGAATTCCCCTCTCCGGCAGGGTGCAGGAAAGAGCTTCAGATCCCTCCCGATCTAGGGATGGAGATGACGGCAGTTATAGACTCTTTCGTGGAATTTTGATCTGGTACTTAGGGTTTCCGTATCAGAGGCAATATATAGGCGGAAGGAGAGGCCGAGGGGGTGCCTGGGGCGGCCAGGTGGTGTGGCTGGGCCCCAGCCCCTCTCCGTCTCGTATTCTGGCTCCAGGTGTCCCTCGGTAAAATAATGACTTTGGCTTTTGTCCCGTCCAATTCCGAGAATGTTCATTTTCTGACTTTCCTGGAACCAAAAACAGCAGAAAACAGGCAGCTGGCACTGTGGCTCTTGTTAATAGGTTAGTCCAAGAAATCATATGAAAAGTACTCCAAAGTGTGGACAAAACACAAGAAAGTAGATAAAACCAAGCATGGAACATCAAAAATTATAGATACATTTGCAATGTATCAACACCCAAGATAGGAAAAAAATCAAGCCATGAAAGGACTCGGGCTACACTAGCAAGTGCAAATATAGAGGAAACCCTCGAAGAAGAGCTAGAAGTCGACGAGTCATGATAATAGAGCCTACATGTATGCAACCATACATAGCATATATATGAATCGTGGAGAACTCTTCGAAGACGTGACGGAAGCTCGACGAATCAGTCGAAGATCAAATGCCTTTAGAATCATCAAGGGCGAATTATATAAAAGAAGTATTTCAGGTGTGCTATAGCGATGTGTCACACCCGACGAAGGAAAAATCATACTCAAGGACATACATGAAGGAGTGTGTGGTTATCACGCTAGAAGTCAGGCAATTTCTACCAAATCATTAAGGGCAGGATTCTACTGGTTCACAACAGTAGAAGATGCAAAGGATATAGTCAGAACATGTGATGCATGTTAGCGATTGGCAACAAAACCTGGCGCACCTGCTGCCAAGTTAAATCCCATAACTCCTGCTTGGCCCTTCGCCTAGTGGGGACTTGTATGGTGTGTAAACTTCACAAATCAACTCCAGGAGGACATGTCTTTCTGCTAGTAGCAGTGGACAAATTTACCAAATGGATTGAAGCAATGCCTATTACCAGCCAAGATGGAACTTCGGCTATGAATTTTATCAAATCAATAGTGTTTCTATTTGGCGTACCAAACAACATCATCACTGACAATGGGACTAATTTTACTTCCAATGAACTCAAAGAATACTATGAGGAGATGGTATAAAAGTAAGCTATGCCTCAATTGCTCACCCGCAAACTAACAGGCAAGTGGAAAAGCCAATGGCCTCGTAACTGCTGGTCTCAAAAAGAGACTACTAGCACCACTCTATAAAGAAAAGGGAGAATGGGTTGATGAGTTGCCATCTGTTTTGTGGAGTTTGTGTACTACTCCAAATAATTCTACACATGAAACACCCTTCTTTCTGGTTCACGACGCTGAAGTTGTCCTTCTAGTCGAAGTATCTCACGAGTCTCCATGGGTTGCTAAATACAATGAAGAAGCATCAAGGGAAGCACTTGAAGATGACATTGATGCACTTGATGAAGCACGCGATGTTTCTTTACAAAGGGCCACTGTATATCAGCAAAACTTGCACAACTACCACAATCAACGATTGCGTCCTAGGTCCTTCATTGTAGGAGACCTAGTTCTTTGCCTCAAACAAGATGGTCACCATAAATTGGAGTCTCGGAAGGGACGTACACTATTATAGAAGTTATCCACGGAGGAGCATATCAGCTTAAAGACAAGAAGACAGGAGTCCAATACTCCAATCCGTGGAACATTCCACAACTACGATGCCTTTACGCTTAGAATTTATGTTTTCTCCCAATTTAAATTACAATAAGGCCTACAACCCAGCTTCTTAGCCAGAATATTATAAAGGCCAATGGCCAGGCGAAATCTACCAAATCATGTATCTTCGGCTTCAGATTATAATTAAGAGATAAGTCCTTCATACTCTGAGTTTTTCTTTATTATTGTTTACCCACAAATCAGGGGTTCTCTTTTTTATTTATAAAATTTGCGAGCATTATTCTAATGAAACTAAGAAAACCTATGAGCCTATGTCCAGATACAGGCATCCGAACATAGCCTCGGGGGATACTCCCGTAGGGAGCGTTGGCGCGCACCCGATAGAAATTATATTGTCCATATAAGGTCAAAATAATTTCGACCAAAAAATAAAACCTATGAGTTTTACTTTGGTGTATCCTCAAAAGGTTACTCTCATCGGGAGATTCTATAAAATCATTAAAACAAAAAAATTATAAACTTCAGCAAATCCAACGGCCAAATAAGGCAGTTGATAAAAATTATACAAAAGTCTCGGATCATACACGACGCAGTAAAATTCCGAATGTCGTGTCAAGACATGAAGGTAAGACCTCGAGATTCGTCCTATGTGGCCTAGTAATCGTACAAGAATGCGCTCTGCTAGTAAAATATCCGTATCGATGATACGATGTGAAGGACGCGTTGGGTACCTGATAAAATAGAACTGGAATTCAGTATTTGATAAGACCTCAACGGCTCGAACTGAGTTACGCCAGTTAAAATTCCGAGTTCTGGCCTAGGGACTTAAATTTGTTGTAGGTCTACAGTGTCTTTGCCCAGGAGCAATTAACTGATTCCCGACCTGTCAGATGCATTAGTCCAGTTGTACCAAATCCCTATAAAACTAGAAAAATAAAGACATTTCATAAAATCTCAAATCATAAATATTAAAAACATCTTTGAGAGTCGACCAGAATCTACAATTCGGGCAAAGTCACGGGAGCTGCTGGTATGGTTATGATTACTCGGGTGTCTAAGATTTGTTACCCTAGCTGTATAAAGACTCACGGCCCATGAAGAGTCAAGAGGAAGGTCTAAGAAACCATCAGATGGAAGCCATAGTTGTATTATATAAGGAAGTAAGAGCCGACGTTGTGTTGGTGTTGTAATCATGAGTATGTAATATATCCGTATACGGTTTTGAGACCCAACCTATTATATATAGGACGGGGTAAGCCTACGAAGTGATACCCAAGAACTCCCCAACAATCTGTAATAGCATTGTCCATCAAGAATCAGGCAAATTCGACTCCCTTGTTTGCCTGACATCCGACGAATTCCCCAGCATTCTCTTTTCCGCAAAACCCTAAGTCCATAACTATGGGCGTTGTTGAGGTTACCCCTCATCACCTGGGAATCATTGATTTCTTTCACCCAGGCATCCCTTAAGAAAGAAAGGCAAGCATTTCAATGGTGGTAAGCCTATCCGCCGTACTGGTGATGATGCATTTGATGTGGTGAAGGATTTAAAAGTAATCTTTGGAAAGGGTCCTAGCAGACAATCAGTGCTAAATGACACAAGCGGACACACACCCATGTGGGAGAAAAAAACTATATTTTGGGAGCTACCCTATTGGAAAGTAATGCACCTGACGAAGAATCTTTGCGTGATCCTTTCAGGCTTCTTAGGCATGTATGGGAAGAATAAAGATACACCAGAAGCACGGCAAGACCAGTAATGTATGAAAGACCGAGACGACATGCATCTAGAGCAGTTCCAAGATCCTGCTAGCTACGCTCTTACCATAGAAGAGAAGGAAATCTTTTTTGAATGCCTGAGCAGTATCAAGGTCCCGTCTGGCTTCTCGTTAAATATAAAGGGAATAATAAACATGGTAGAGAAAAAATTCAAAACCTAAAGTCTCATGACTGCCACATGCTTGTGACGCAATTGCTTCCGATTACATTGAGGGGGCTTCTACCGGATAATGTTTGAGTACCTATTGTGAAGCTATATGCGTTCCTCAATGCAATTTCTCATAAGGTAATCAATCTAGAAAGTCTACCAAGGTTACATAATGATGTCATCCAATGTCTTGTCAGCTTCTAGTTGGTGTTCCCACCATCCTTCTTCAAAATTATGACGCACCTGCTAGTTCACCTAGTCAAAGAGATTACCATTCTCGGTCCTATATTTCTACATAATATGTTCCCCTTTGAGAGGTTCATGGGAGTATTAAAGAAATATGTTCATAACCGTGCTAGGCCAGAAGGAAGCATCTCCAAGGACTATGGAACAGAGGAGGTCATTGAGTTTTGTGTTGACTTTATTCCTGACCTTAGGCCGATTGGTGTTCCTGAATCATGACATGAGGGGAGACTGAGTGGAAAATGCACTCTAGGAAAGAAAGCAAGGATATGTATGGATGGACATTATTTCACTCAAGCACACTACATTGTTCTCCAAAATTCCACCTTGGTGGCTCCGTATATCGAGGAACACTAGAATATTGTACGCTCCGAAAACCCGGGGCAGTCTGACTGCTAGATTAAACTTGAACACATGGCGACTTTTGGAGGTTGGTTGCAGACACATCTCATGAATAACACCACTGTTGGAGATCTGCTGTACTTGTTAGCCAGGTCACCATCTTCGACTATATTGACTTTGCAAGAGTACAAGATAACTGGGAATACATTTTACACGGTCGCCCAAGATAAATAGAGAACCAACCAAAACAGTGGTATCACTTTTGATGCAACATACAACAATGTGAAAAAGAACACATATTATGGTTATATAGGGGAGATATGGGAACTTGCCTATTGACCTTATTTTAAGGTTCTTTTGTTTCGGTGAAAATGGGTCAAGCTGAAAGGAGGTGGGGTAAAGGTAGATCAACAGTATGGAATGACAATAGTGGATCTTAAAAATCTTGCGTACAGAGACGAACCATTCGTCCTAGCCAATGATGAGGCTCAGGTTTTCTATGTGAAAGAGATGTCTATCAAACTGAGAAAAAGAAAACATAAGCAAAAGAATACATCATACGATGAGACAAAGCGCCACATAGTTCTTTCATGGAAAAGAAACATCATGGGAGTGGAGGACAAGACAGACATGTTAGAAGATTGTAATAAGTTTCATGAGATTCCACCATTCACAGGGAACACTAACCCAAGCATCTTCTTAAATAAGAAATATGCTCCATGGTTACGATGCACAAGAAAACCCCAACACTAGATGGGGATTTTCCTGATGTGTAATAATGTATTAAAACTTTTATATTAACCATGTTCTGGATATGAAATGACTCTCAATACTCTGTTGTTGATTCATAAGGGAGATATAGTATTGCAATTCACTATGGTCAGTTAAGATTATTCCCTCTCCATGTGTGTCATACTAAGGTCTACCTGCTTACTAGGACAGCTGAAACCTCAGTCATCACTGCTTGTCGCCATTACTTTCTCATAAAAAATCAGTCATCAGCTGAAACCTCTATAGTGGCTTCCTCACAGTTATCCAATGTCTATAACAGTTATCAAAATGGTAGAGACCCTCAAAATTAACACGCAAGAATACAACATCTTCATAGTTCGAGAGAGTTGTAGAATGGCAAAATGCATTTGAGTTAGAATCTGCGAGAAGATTTGAGTTAATCCATTTTTAATTTAAAATGGCAAAATGGTTAATAGTTTGAGTAGTTAGAATAATAGTTTTAGAAAACATAAAATCATTTTGGATTAGTTATTCAGATTCAAACAATTTTCATCTTGAAAGTATTGTCATATTCAAAAATATGCAAAAGATATGACTTAATGCATTTTTAATTGAAACTGACAAAACGGTTAATAGTTCGAGTAGTCAGATTAATTTTTTTAGAAAACCAAAAATGGTTTTGGATTAGTTATTCAAATTCAAACACTTTTCATCTTGAAAGTTTTGTCAGATTAGAAAATATGTAAAAGGTATGAATTAATGCATTTTCTAATTAAAAATGGAAAAATGGTTAATAGTTTGAGTAGATAGAATAATATTTTTAAGAATAATAATTTTAGAAAACAGAAAATGGTTTTGGATTAGTTATTCAAATTCAAACAATTTTCATGTTAAAAGTTTTGTTAGATTCGAAAATATGCAAAAGATATGAATTAATGCATTTTTAATTAAAAATGGCAAAATGGTTAATAGCTTGAGTAGTTAGAATAATTATTTTAGAAAACACAAAATTGTTTTATATTAGATAGATATTTCTTTTATGAACATTTTGATATGCTATATGTATTTTTTTGATTTGTAATTATTTCACTATATATTTTGCAAGGTTGATCATAGTTTCAATATGCAATAAAGCGGGAACCACATTTTACACTAAAAATTTCAATTTTTTTTCCAAAAGTCCCTTAGTCCCGACTGGTATTATTACCAGCCGGGACTAACGGGGGGGGGGGGGGGGGGGGGGCTTTGCGTGGGCCCTTTCAGCCGTGGCCAAAATATCTTTAGTCCTGGTTGGAGTCACCAACCGGAACTAATGGCCAAACCTTTAGTCCCGGTTGGAGCTACTAACCGGGACTAAAGACCCTTTAGTCTCGGTTGAAGCCACTAACCGGGACTAATGGCCAGATCTTTAGTCCCGGTTGGAGCTCCCAACCGGGACTAAAGAACCTTTAGTCTCGGTTGGTGGCTCCAACCGGGACAAAAGTTTGTGGGTATAAATACCGACCGCTGCCTCCCTTGGTTCGAGCCATGAACTAGGACACCACTTCATCTTCTCTGATGACGTGCGCTGTCCGTTTGCCTGTAGAGGAGAAGGACGCGCTGCACCCGTGCTGCCCCTCCACCGCCTCCTCTGTTGCCACCCCTCCGCTGCCCCCCGCCACCTCCTCTGTCGCCACCCCTTCCCGTCTCCCGCCTCACCAACTCGCCGCCCCGGCCGAAGCTCACAGGAGGTAAGCTCGATCAACTCTATTTTTTTCTTAGATTGGGGTATTTAGATTATTATAATATTATTATTAGGGTATTTAGATTATTATGGTATTTCGATTATTATTATTAGGGTATTTAGACTATTAGGGTATTTAGATTATTATTAGGGTATTTATATTATTAGGGTATTTAGATTATTATTACGATTCAATTGGCTCAGGACCACAACAAGTGGGCCTGCTGGCACGGCGACTAGAAATAGGCTTCGTATGATGCCCGACAGCTGAAGGTGGAAGCCCAAGACCGTAGCTAGGCCCAGTTGGATTAGCTCAAATCCTCTAAAACCTGAAAAGATTCGGTTGTAATCCTGTAAACCCTAGCGAGGTGACTTTATATAAACCTCCATAGGGCTCCCATTGTACTTATGTCCTATTATCTACCCCATCCAAGCGACTCGCTGCCTAGCCGCCGAGCTCGCCAATCTTGTAATCCATGCACCAATAATACAATATAGTAGGAAGTAGTTCTTTACCCTACGGGGGGATAACCTTGGTAAACCCTCGTGTTTACTCCCAATCTCATTCTGCAGATGGCGACTCTCTCTTGACCCCAATCTTATCAATCGCTACCCTGGTAGCTACTGCCATGACCATTCCCACAACATGAATAGAGATAAAACCTTCAAGATATGAAGTGCAAACTAGTACTAATTGTATTGACGGCTCACAAAATGTTGGACCCTTAACAAAGTCCGGCGAGGTATATTAAGATGATAGTGATCACTAGATAGATGCACTTGTTGATTTGTATATATATTAATGAATGTTTCTTCTATTAGACATCCACATCGAGCCAATCAAGGAAATGAGGACCGACCAGAAAAATGGCGGCCGATCGTGCACATCTCACAATTGAGGCAGTTATTGTTAGGGACAACATCACGATCACCATTCGAGAATGGCATAATCTAGCAAAGGCAGTTGGAGTTACTTTTATCGACGAAAGATAGAAAATTTGTCTTTGGGAAGAGCTGATACATCGTAAACGTATCTATAATTTTTGATGTTCCATGCTTGTTTTATATCACCTATCTTATCTTTGTCTACATTTTGAGATACTTTTATGCATTTTCTGGAACTATCCTATTAACAAGATGCTGCAGTACCAGTTGCCTATTTTATGCTGTTTTTGGTTTCAGAAAAGCTCGTAAAGAAATATTCTCGGAATTGGACGGGACAAAATCCAAAGTTCCTATTTTACCAGAAGACTCACGGAGCCAGAAGACGAGACGGAGAGGGGCCACGAGGGGCCCACACCACCTGGTGGAGCGGGCCAGGCCAGGCCGCGCCAGGGGGTGGTGTGGCCGCCTCGGGCTCCCACCGACCTTGCCTCTTCGCCTATAAAAGCCTCCCAGGATGAAAACCCTAGATATCAAATTAGAAATCCACAAAAAGTTCTGCAGAGCCGCCGGCACCGATGAGGAGATTCGAGGGACAGCAGTCTCTGTTCCGGCACCCTACTGGGACGGGGAGTGCCCCCGGATCCATCACCATCGCTATTGCTGACTCCCATGATGAGGAGGGAGTAGTTCTTTCTCGAATCTAAGGGCTCTACCGGTAGATATGTGTTCATCTCTCTCTCTATGCGTGATCTTATGAGATCATGAGCTTTGTAATCTATAGATCTATTCTGCTACTCAAGTGCCTTAATGAATCTCTGCTTATCCCAATGTGTGTGAAGTTGACAGTATGCACACCGTTTGGCACTTTGGCTAAGATTACATAAATACTTATCATGAGTATAATTTGAGTTGGATGTCTCTATGAGATTGTGGTGTTTGTTGGAACTATCTAGCGCTCAAGGTGAAAGTGAGGGGTTATCTAGATGGGGAATGCGAACTTTAAGGTGTGCTGTTATAGCCCTACATCGTCCAACCGGAGAGTAGTTCAGGTTAGCATAATTAATAGAAGATATTTATGTGAGAGTGTCCACTAGTAAAAGTATGATCCCTAAGCCTTATTTCTAAGCATTGAAACATCGTTTACAATCAGTCCTGTTACATGTTTGCTTGCTACCACTCTTATTTCATATTGCAATTACCACTTATAATCATCCATATTACTTGTATTTCACTATCTCTTCGCCGAACTAGTGCACCTATACACCTGACAAGTGTATTGGGTGTGTTGGGGACACAAGAGACTTCTTGTATCTTGATTGCATGGTTGCTTGAGAGGGATACCTTTGATCACTTCCGCCCTGAGTTCGATAAACCTTGGGTGATCCACTTAGGGAAACTTGTTGCTGTTCTACAAACCTCTGCACTTGGAGGCCCAACACTGTCTACAAGAATAGAAGTGTGCGTAGACATCAAGCTATTTTCTTGCGCCGTTGCTAGGGAGGTAAGGTAAAAGGTACTCACATCTTCTGGCTACTAAGCTATCTTCTAGTACTGTTGTTGGTGTGTGAGTGCTCGAAGTTATTTCCTTTAGATTCTGCAATTATATATTTTTGTTTCTTGTTTTTATTTTCACTAGTTAGGCTTAATGGAAAACAACAACAAAATTAGAGAGCTTTTTAGTATTTTTCCCGAGGTAGAACATAAATGGTTTGAAAAGAAAATTAAAAAAACCGTGGAACTTTCTGTGCATGCTAATAGCAATGTTATTAGTATGAATCTTTTGAACACCTTTGTTACTAATGCTATAGAAAATTTTAAGCTTGGGGAAGCTAGTTTTTATGAAAATGATCTTTTTAGTCTCGCAAGCACGGAGGAAATTTTTTACTTTGATGATACTATGCCTCCAATATATGATTATTACAATGATGAATATGATATTTTCAGTCCACCTACTATTGAGGAGAAAATTAATTATGATTACAATATGCCTCCTATATTTGATGATTATGGTGATTAGAATAATAATGATAGCTATTTTGTTGAATTTGCTCCCACTATGATTAATAAGAATGACTATGATTATAGAGAGAGTAATAATTATTTTATGCATGTGGCTCATGATAAGAATGTTTTATGTGATAATTATTGTTGATTTTATTCATGATGCTACTGAAAGTTATTATGAGAGAGGGAAACATGGTTTTATGTATCTCAACAATATTAAGTTTCCCCTCTTTATGTTGAAATTTTTGAAGTTGCACTTGTTTTGCTTTCCTATGCTTGTTGCTTTGTGCTTTAATGACTTGTTTCTTTACAAGATTATTTTTCATAGAAAGTGGGTTAGACTTAAATTTATTGCATATTTTGTTCTTGATGCTCTCTTTTACTTCAATTCATATTTCTTATGTGAGGATCATCGAAATTATCATGCCTAGCTCAAAGGCGTTAAAGAAAATCACTTATTGGGAGATAACCCAAATTTTTTATTCAGTAAGTTTTTATTTTGTTGAGTCTTGGAAGTTATTGCCTCTGTAATAAACTCTCCTTATCCTTTTTGTTTGGTTTTTGTTTTAAGAATAACCTCTAATGAGAGAGAAGTAAGACTTGGCAAAGTTGCTGTCCTGAAACAGATTTTTGTGCTCAACTGTAAAAAATCGTGAAAAATCTCTGAACGTCGGATTGAGCTTATGCCCCAGGTTGTTATCTAACTTTCGTTAGTTTAACACGTTTCGATTTGAGCAACATAAGGTCTTCGAAAAAATCAGTTTTTACCCGCTGGTGTGTTTTGACAGATTTCTGCCATTATCTGCATTTGCCTCTTAATCTCTTTCTCTTTGAGTTCTCGCCAATTACTTGAACTTTTAAAAGGAATTGCTATAGTATCTTGTGTTTTGATGGAAGTTTTACTTGTGTTGAAACTGAACCCAAAGACTTATTATCTTGAGTACACTAATGTTGCTAATGAAGATTGTGTGAAGTTTTGTATGCAGGAAATTTTAAAGTGTAGGGAAGAATAATGTGATAAGATGAAGTACAGACAAAATCTCAAGCTTGGGGATACCACCCATGTCACCCTAAGAAATATTCAAGAAGTACAAGCGTCAAAGCTTGGGGATGCCCAAGGCATCCCCTTCTTCATCAATAAAAATCTCAGGTTTTCTTCCAAACACTTCATTTTTATTGTTGCATACACAATTGTGTTGTTCTTGGAGCGTCTTTGTTTTTAGTTTTATTTTGCTTTCTTTGCTACAATAAGTTGGTTGCATCCCAACACACTTCTTTTGGAGATAGACACACCCCGTTATTCATTGCCTAGAACACTCTAGTTTTCACTCTTATTGTTCTATGAGTGTTCTCCTTTGCTAGCACTGCGTTTAGCTTTAGTTTTCGATTGGTGTTGGAAACGAGTAGGAAGTTTCATACTTAAGTGGTACAAAAGGAGTATTGTTTTGACTGTGGCCTAGACTTTATCATGTCATGTTTGATATTGCTTTGACTTTATGCTTAGTGATTCTTGCTGTAGCATGACTTGTTACAAACAATTGAGATTGCTTAATGTGCCTTGAAAGAATCATGTGTTGTTTTTGCATATAAATCCATAATATTGTGGTATTCTCCTTTGATGCTTTATTTTGGTTGACTTGGCGCATGATCACACCATGTTAAGACTATACCAAGTCACCATAGCTTCTATGATCATTTAGTTTTCGACTTGTAATATCACTTTATGCTTTAATTAATAATGTTTTGTCGCTTTGCATGAGTATGGCCATTATTGCTCTCTTAGTTGGTCGCTCCCAGTCTTTTGCTAGCCTCCACATGTACCAAGTATGAGTTCCACTCATGCATCCATCTCCAAATAAAACCAAGTTATTCCAAAGAGTCCACAATACCTACCTATTAGCATTATTGCTATTCCAAGTATATTCATGTTTTTATCTACCTTCCGAATTAAACTTGTTATGTGAAAATTAGTGATTAAAGCTCTCACGAACTTGATGGAACACTTTACTTTTATGCACATAACAAACTTGAACCATTGTGCCCATCTATGTTGCGTATATGCTTGCATTTTGTAAGTTGTGAATTAGCATAACCATGTTACCATGGGGAACGCTTTCAACATTGCACTTTATTTAGTTGATATCATGTTCTTTTGCTTATGGATCCCGGCGGTGTGAAATTTAAGGGGAGCTTGTAAGCTCATGGAGTTTGTATATGTGTTGGAGAAACACCTGGGCGGCTAGCCTAAGCCATGCCTAATCATGGTGGAAACTTGCAGCATAACCATAGTGAGCAATCTATGAAGCATCCTCAATAAAAAAAAGAAGGGAAAACCCTATGCAAATAGCAAATAAAAGGATTGCTGAGATGCTCATTGTCCGTTGCCTTGTCATTTTTGAAAGGAAATTTACTGTCGTAATCACTTTTGGTGTTCGTTAACAGCAAGTAGAGCATTTTACAGTATGCTATTGTCTACAGGTTGATATAATGCAAAGTGAAAAGAACCCTTGGCATACGGGACATACCCTGCAATATTTATGTATTCCTAGGAGCTCCAGACCCGAGTCTCTGGTCTTGCTGGACCGGAGTCTTCGGTGTGGTCCGGAGTCTCCCCTGGCATCTCCGGAGGGGCCTCTAGTTTTCTTCCTCGGTCAGCCAGATAGGTGGTCCGGAGCTAGGTCCGGAGGTCTGACCGGAGTCTCCGGTCCAAGCCCCTGACCGGAGTCTCCGGTCCTCTGAGCTTGTAGAAGGGTTGGGTCAATCTGTTCAGAGGTCCGGAGGCTGGTCTAGAGATGGACCGGAATCTTCGGTGTGCAGACCGGAGTCTCCGGTCTAACTTTTCTCCAACGGTCAGAAAACGGTTCACTGGAGTGAAGGGCTATAAATAGAGGACCTTATCCCCTTCCTCCAGCTGCTTGTCCACCTCAAGAACACCATGCCCATTTGGGCCACCAAATCAACAAGATCTCTTGATCTAACCATCCAAAGTCAATGAGCTTTGGAGAATCGAAGGAGGAGGCCTTGGTCTACAACTTCACCAAGAGAGATCTTCATTTCCCCCTCATTCACTTGAGGGCCCCCATGCTCTAGTGTTTCTTTGGAAACCCTAGCTTTTGATTTGGTTCTTACAAGCTTGTCTTTGATTGTTTGACAGCTTGCTTGTATTTGGGAGCCTCCAATTAAGTTGTGGATGTGTGCCCCGAACTCATTGTAAAGGTGTTGGCTTCCACCTCGAAGGTTGCCGTGTAGTGACGAGGTGAATCGAACCCTTTGGGGTGAGGCTCATCGGAGAACAAGGGAGCCCTCTCGTGGCGTTGGTGGTTTGAAACCACCCCCTCTCCAAACGTAGACATACTTCCCCTTAAAAGGAAGGAACTACGGGAAACAAATCCTTGTGTTTCCGCGTGCTCCACTTTTACTTCTATCCTTTACCGCACTCTACTTATCTAGTTCTTTCTTAGTACTTGTGCTAGGTTGACATATAGGTAAATTCACCATAGTTGCATAATCTAGAGAATTTACCTTTTGTGCCAAACCCTAAATTGAAAAATAGTAAAATTTGGAGTAGCACCTATTCACCCCCTCTAGGTGCCCATACGATCCTTTAAATTCGTATCAGAGCCTCGGCTCTTTATTCGGGCTTAACCGCCTAAGAGATTATGGGCAACCCAGATGAGGGAGAAAGTGAGTCTAGCCATTCGGTGACCATGGTAGATCTCAAGAATTTGGAAACAAGCTTGAGCTCTACCTTGGGCAACGAAATCCAACAATTGCGCCAACTTGTTGAGCAACTTGTTAGGGATAAGAAAACCTCACCTCCTCCCTCTCAAGAGGAAACACCACCTAACCCAAAGGAAAATGCTCCGTCTAAGCCTTTGGAGGAAGTGGCGGGGGATGAACATAATTCCACTGACTCCACCAGCAAAAAGGGTGGTGGGAAGAAAGAGCACCATGCGGTTCCCGGATGGTAATCTCCTGACCCTCCTATCCCTTACCCACATATAAATAATAGAGGTGACCCACCTAAGTTAGTTGCACATACTTTTGCTCAATGTCAAGGTTTAATGAAATCTCATGTGCGTAGCTCTTGCATTCATTTGTGGAATATTATTGAAGAAGGACTCAAAATTGAGGATCCAACCAACTTGACTAGAAGATAAGTGGTCAATAGCCAACTCAATGCGACTACCTTGCACATGATCCAACTTGGAGTGGGGCCAAAGGATTTTCCCCACATTGAGCACTCCAATACCGCCAAGGAAGCTTGGGATGCTCTCATTGACTTGTTTGTTGGAAATGAGAGTATGAGAAGAAATAGATATAATACCTTAAGCAATGAGGCCGAAGGTTTCTTCATGAAGGATGGTGAGGACCATGAAGACATGTATCAAAGACTCAAATCCATAGCCACCGCCTTCAGAAATGTTGGTGCCTCTCACATTGATGAAGCTTGGATCAAGAGGAATTATGTGAGTGCTCTCATTACTTTCGAGCCTACTGACTTGAAGAGTCTCCAAGGAAGACACAACAAACATCTCATGACCTCCAATGAAGATATGCAAGAGATGGCTGCCTTCAAGGTAGCTGCCAAGAATGCCAAAGACGCCCGTGCTCGTGCCATTGGAATGAGTAGTGGTGTCAATCTTGCCTTGAAGGCCAAGGTTGTGGAGTATGATGAAGATGAAGGAAGTGATGGGGGACTTTCAATGAACCACCCCGAAGATGTCAAGGTTGCTCGTGGTGAATACATGGCCTTCTATGCAAGAATTTTTTGGAAAGATCCTGCCAAGGCCAAGATGGAAATGCAACGAAGAAGCAACCCCAATGGGAAAAGAGATAATGGGTCCAAGTTGAGAACTTGCTTCAATTGTGGTGACCGCTATCACTTTGTTGCTGCTTATCCCTATGAGAAAAGGGAATATCATGGGGGTAAACTTGTGTTGAAGAAGACCTCCAAAGCTCCTTATAGAAACCCTTCATCAAAAGGAATGCAACCAACAAGAAGTCGGGTGAAATTGTCTTGATCACACATGAAGAATTCTCCTCCGATGACGATGATGAAGAGGAAACATCAAGTGGTGTGGCAGCTCTTGCCACCACTTCTACCCCTACATTCTCACTCTTCGACTCTCCAAATGAGAATATTTCCAACAAGAATGTCACTTGCCTTATGGCAAGAGGAACGGAGGTATTATCATCATCACACTCCACCTCTTTAATCAATGATGAATTTGATGATGAGTTATCTCTTGAGGTCAAAGACGAATTAGTTGCTTTTGATGTGTTTATGAACAACTTGCAAGGGGAACACAAGAAAAATGTTGTGGACCTCTTAAATCAACTTGCACACACATAAGAACTTCTAGATGAGAGATGTAAATTAGGAAGAGAGCACATGATTGAGGTAAAAGCCCTAAATAATGCTCTAGAAGAAGAACAAGAAACTAGAATGTCTCTTGAAACTAGACTTGAAGGGCTTGATGAAGCAAATGATCACATCATTAATAAACTCATCAAGGAACGTGACCATGCTATTGCTCAGTATAAAAGGGCTAAAAAGGACAAGATTGAGTTTGATGTTGTTCATGAAAAACTTGCCGAGGATTTTAGGATGCTTGACAAGGCGCACAAGGCCTTGGAGAGTGAACTCTTGTTGCTCACAAAGTCTCGTGAAAATCCTCAAACTCAATAGACCAATATTACTTCACCTAGTACTTTCATTCCCTCTAGTTGTACAAGTATACTTGAAGAAAATTCTAGGTTGAAGGGGGAGCTAGCTAACGCCACCTTTCCAAAAGGAAACAAGTCGATTGATGACCTCTTGAGTAAGAAAAGGTCAAGTAGTGAGAAAGGGAGCATTGGCTTTGTCTCTAAAGGGAACAAGAAGAAGAACAACAAGAAAAAGAAGGCCAAGCCCACACAAGAAAAGGACAAGGTCATTGTGGATAGTAAGTCCACGAATGGCAAAACTATGTCTCATGATGATTTTGCGGGAAGTGCTAACCCTCACTATGTTTTAATACGTGATTATTATGGTGATGCATATGCACAATATGTTGGCCCATTTGATGGTTATATTGCTTAGTCTATTTGGGTTCCCAAGACCCTTGTTGCTAACAAAAGAGGACCCATTGAAAAATGGGTACCTAAAAACTAGTTTGATCTTTTGTAGACCTATGCTTCCGGAGGGTCAAAATGGGTGCTTGATAGTGGATGCACAAGCCATATGACCAGAAGCGCATCAAGTGTCAAGGAGTTGAGATCAAATATTGATCAAATATTCGTGACATATGCCGACAAGTCAAAGTCTAAGGTAATGGGTTTCGACAAAGTTGTGGTTGCACATGATATCACTCTCGTGGACATCATGCTTGTTGAGACCCTTGGCTATAATTTACTTTCAGTCCGTGCTCTTGGAAAGATGGGTTTTGCCGTCTTTATTGATAATGATATTGTGATCCTCATGTGGAGCAAGTCTCTAAAGGTCGCTTTCGTTGGGTACGTCGAAAATGACTTGTATGTGGTGGACTTCTCGGGGAAAACCACTACAAGTCCGATGTGCCTATTCGGAAATGCCGATGTGGGTTGGATATGGCATCGCCTTCTAGCCCATGTCAACATGAGAACTTTGCAAAGCCTCCACAAGGATGGTCATATTGTTAGACTAAAAGAATTTTTTGCTTTGCCAAAGATCGTGTTTGCAGGGCATGTGTAGAAGGAAAGATGCATGATTCTCCCCACAAGCCTAAGAACTACATAAAGTCCAAGAGGATCTTGGAGCTCCTTCATGTGGATCTATTTGGTCCTCCATCTCATGCAAGCCTTGGTGGGAAGAAATATTGTTTGGTGATTGTTGATGACTACTCGAGATACACTTGGGTATATTTCTTTAAGCTGAAAAGTGAGACCCAAGAAAACTGCATTGAAATCATCAACATGGCTCAACGTCAACACAATGTCCCATTATTAATAATAAGAAGTGACAACGGTACCGAGTTCAAGAAATACACATTGAATGGATTTCTTAGTGATGAGTGAATAAAACATCAATATTCTACTGCATATACCCCTCAACAAAATGGTGTAGCTGAGAGGAAGAACCGGACTCTTATTGATATGGCAAGCTCCATGTTGGCGGAGTTTAAAGCTCCATACAATTTTTGGGCTAAAGCAATCTCCACTACATGCCATGCATCAAACCGTCTCTACCTTCGGAAAGAATTTATCAAGACTCCATATGAAATTCTTACCGGCAACAAGCCCAACGTTTCATACTTCGGGTGTTCGGTTGTAAGTGTTTCTATCGCATTAAGGGTATTTGTTTGTCCAAGTTTGATTCCAAATCTTTAGAGGGTATTTTTTTTGGTTATGGTCTTGAATCCCACACTTATAGAATCTATGACAAGCTCTCCGGAACGGTCATAGAATCTTGTAGTGTGGTGTTTGAAGAATATGATGGCCCCCAAGCGGGGCGTGTTGATGTTTGTGATGTAGATGATGAAATGCCCCAGGATGCCATAGGAATAATGGGTGCGGGTTTCATCCGCCCTGTTGAGGAACCCCTTATGGCGGATCGAGAAGAACTATGCTCTACTCAAGTGGAGCCCTCATCTTCACAACATCAACAAGCTCCTATCGAGGAAGATGATGACCCATGCCAAAGACAAGCTGTGGACCCTCAACCTATTGATCAAGTAGAAACCTTGAGCCAGGAGGTGCTTGAGTCTCTGTTTGACAGAATGTCCAGCGGTGCTAAGGCTATTACTCAAGGAAGATCTATAGAAACTGCCATAAGGGAAGCTCAATGCCTGTCTAGAAGTATGCTTAATCAAGAACAAAGTCAATCTTTGCCTCTTGTAGAAGAAAATAATTCCAAAAATGATCAAGGTCAAGTTAATGGTCAAGACGAGGACCAAAATGATGAAGTGATCCCCCAAGAAACAACAAGGAGATCGAAACTCATCGCCAAGCTAGAATGGACAGAATATTGGAATTAAGAGACCACACACTTGAGAATATGGTAGGAGATCTAAGAAGAGGGATATCCACTCGAGCTCAGCTGAAGAACTTTGGTGAGCACCAAGCACACATTTCCATGGTGGAACCAAAGAAAGTATGGGAAGCTCTTGAAGATTCGTATTGGTTGGATGCAATGCACAAAGAGCTCACTAACTTTGAGAGAAACAAAGTATGGAAGTTAGTTGAAAAGCCAAAAGATTGCCGCAATGTTATAGGCACCAAGTGGATTTTCAAGAACAAGCAAGATGAGCATGGAATTTTGGTTAGGAACAAGGCAAGATTGGTTGCACAAGGGTTCTCTCAAATTGAAGGCATTGATTATGGAGAGACATATGCACCCATGGCTCGCCTTGAGTCCATCCGTATCCTTCTTGCTTATGCGGCACATCATAAATTTAAACTACAACAAATGGATGTAGAAAGTGCATTTCTTAATTGTCATTTGCATGAGTTGGTATACGTAAACAACCCCCGGGGTTTCAGGATCCCAACTTTCCAAACCACGTCTACAAACTTGATAAGGCACTCTATGGGCTCTAATAGGCCCCACGCACGTGGTATGAGCACCTCAGAGAGTTGTTGGTAGATAGAGGGTTCAAGGTTGGGAGAATTGATCCCACTCTTTTTACTAAGAAAGTCAATGGGGAGCTTTTTCTATGTCAAATATATGTAGATGATATTATCTTTGGCTCATCTAACAAAAATTTTAATGATGAATTCTCTAAGCTTATGTCTGACAGGTTTAGGATGTCTATGATGGGAGAATTGAGGGTATTTCTTGGTTTTGAGATCAAGCAAGTAAGAGGAGGAACATTCTTCAACCAAGCCAAGTATACCCAAGATATGCTCAAAAGATTCAACATGAAAGATCTAAATGGAGCTCGCACTCCCATGGCAACAAAGACTCATCTTGAACTAAACCCAAATGGCAAAGATGTGGATCAAAAGGTATAACGATCCATGATTAGCTCTTTGCTTTACCTTTGTGCATCTAGACCTGATATTGTGTTGAGTGTAGGAGTGTGTGCAATATATCAAGCGGCTCCTGAAGAAAACCATTTGATGGCGGTCAAGAGAATCTTTCGATATTTGGTTCATACCCCAAACTATGGTATTTGGTATCCTAGGGGCTCAAATTTCTCTCTTTGCGGATACATGGATTCGGATTGGGCTGGTGACAAGGATGATAGAAAATCAACCTTCGGGGCTTGCTAATTCCTTGGAAGGTCCTTGGTGTATTGGTCTTCTAAGAAGCAAAATTGCATATCTCTCTCCACCGCCGAAGCTGAGTATGTGGCAGCTGCTAGTGCTTGTACTCAATTGCTATGGATGAGGCAAACTTTAAAGGAATACGGTGTCCATTGTGACAAAGTGTCTCTTCTATGTGACAATGAAAGCGCTATCAAGATTGCCTATAAACCAGTGGATCATACAAGGACAAAGCATATTGAGATTCGTCATCACTTCATTAGAGATCATGTTGCTCAAGGTGATGTTGAGCTATCCTATGTGTCAACCAAAGACCAACTTGCTGACATTTTCACGAAGCCACTTGATGAAGCAAGGTTTTGTTACTTGAGGAATGAACTAAATATCGTAGATTATAGGAGCTTGACTTGATCACCTTGTATACTCATCTATGTCTTGACTCATATTTGGTGTAGGTGCATGCATGGAGATAGGGGGAGTGCAGTCCTAATACATTGGGATATCCGTCCCCCCATAATGCCAAAATTAAGAAATTCAATTCTCTTAATATCATTGTGTGATATGTGAGCTTCATTGATTAGTAGTGGCTATGAACCCAAGGATAATTCTTCGCGCTATCATGCCATAAAATCTTACATGGTGGCCTTGGCCACCACCCTCTTCTCATTGAAGAGTTGGTTCTTATTTCGTGTTTATTTGGCGTGTTAATGAACATTTGAATGGATTTCTGTGGTTTCTTTGATTCTTCACAGTCGGTCATCTTAAACCAAGCCTATTCCTGGTCCCATAAACACACACTCTCTCTCTCATATATGTCCCCATATACAAAACTTGGAGTCTTTGGTCAAGGAGGACCGGAGTATCCGGTGTGCTCACACCGGAGTCTCCGGTGTAGACCGGAGTCTCCGGTCCGGACGGTTTCGGGCCACATAGAGGGAGGACGGGGTGAACTGAAACAGATAGTTTCATTCATCCAACCCCGTCCTCCCCTCTCTACACCGTCACCTCCTCCACCAAAACTCCTCCCCGGAGGCCAAGAAGCCCCCGGGATCCACCGTGCCACCGGCCAACCTTCTTCCCTTCACCATTGGGTGATTCCCAACGGTGGAATCAATCCATGGACAGATCTGGTACCTCTCCTCTTCTTTTTTCTCCTAGGGTCCATCCCTTGATTTGTTTTTGAGGATTGGAACTATTTTTGCCCACGGGAATCTCTTGTATGCATGCACACTAGTACATTAACCTTGTTGTCTTGCCCGATCTATTGGATTCAACCCTACTGGAGCCTCACTGTTCTCCCCCCTTGCCTCCCATGACACGTGACTATGTACATGAGATGGTCAAGAAGGCATCTTTCTGGGAGAGGACCCTTTGTTGCATGAATGTGGACATCCGAAAGCAACAACATGCCTCCTACAAAAGCAACCGTCGCATAGAGAAACTCCTCAAGGAGATCAAGGCTCAGGATGCATCAGATGATGAGGAAGGAGAGGATGAGTACACCGATGAGCATGGGGCTCAACCATCCACTAAGTCAGATTACACTCTTTCTTTTGGGGCATGGAATGCCCAACAGGACAACTTGGTGGATTCGAAGACCTTTTCTGATGTCACTTCTGGATATGGGTACCAAGGTACCTCCTCTTCTCGCCCTCACAGCAAAGGACCTGCAACGCCAGATGGTGATGAGGACTATGATGATGGTAATGAGGATCAGGATATGGATGAGGAGGACGAGGATGATGATGACGAGGACTACTGATTCTTTGGGGCGCTAGCTTAGGTCTTTTCCCTTTTCGGTGTTTCGATGCCAAAGGGGGATAAGACATTGTCATCGGGATTTGCATGGGATTGGATTTGGTTCTTACTTGCTATCTCGACCTTCGTACTTATTTGCCTTATGCTCTTGCGAGATACTAGTTGCTATTTGTGTGAGACTCTGTGGGTGCACCGACATTATTGTAACTCGTGTGAGAACTATGTGTTTTATCCATGTACTACCTACCGTGCATGCTTTACATGTTTATCTTAGTGCACATAGTCAGGGGGAGCATTTTTATACACTGTCATAATTCATTGCAAATTATTTCCATGCAAAATCACTTGTTGTCATCGAACACCAAAAAGGGGGAGATTGAAAGGACATTTACTGTCGTAATCACTTTTGGTGTTCATTAACAACAAGTAGAGTATTTTACAGTATGCTATTGTCTACAGGTTGATATAATGCAAAGTGAAAAAACCCTTGGCATATGGGACGTACCCTGCAATATTTATGTATTCCTGGGAGCTCCAGACCAGAATCTCCGGTCTTGCTAGACCGGAGTCTCTGGTGTGGTCCGGAGTCTCCCCTGGAATCTCCGGAGGGGCCTCCAGTTTTCTTCCTGGGTCAGCCAGATAGGTGGTACGGAGCCAGGTCCGGAGGTCTGACCGGAGTATCCGGTCCAAGCCCCTGACCGGAGTCTCTGGTGTGGTTGGACCAGAGTCTCCGATCCTCTGAACTCGCAGAAGGGCTGGGTCAATCTGTTCAGCGGTCCAGAGCCTGGTCCGGAGATGGACTAGAATCTCCGATGTAGACCGGAGTCTCCGGTGTGCAGACCGGAGTCTCTGGTCCGACTTTTCTCCAACAGTTAGAAAACGGTTCAGTGGAGTGTAGGTCTATAAATAGAGGACCTTATCCCCTTCCTCCAACTGCTCGTCCACCTCAAGAACACCATGCCCATTTGAGCCACCAAATCAACAAGATCTCTTCATCCAACCATCCAAAGTCATTGATCTTTGGAGAATCGAAGGAGGAGGCCTTAATATACAGCTTCACCAAGAGAGATCTTCATTTCCCCGTCATTCACTTGAGGGCCCCCATGCTCTAGTGTTTCTTTGGAAATCCTAGATTTTGATTTGGTTCTTACAAGCTTGTCTTTGATTGTTTGACAGCTTGCTTGTATTTGGAGCCTCCAATTAAGTTGTGGATGTGTGCCCTGAACTCGTTGTAAAGGTGTCGGCTTCCACCTCGAAGGTTGTCGTATAGTGGAAGAGGTGAATCGAATCCTTTGGGGTGAGTCTCATCGGAGAACAAGGGAGGCCTCTCGTGGCGTTGGAAGTTTGAAACCACCCCCTCTCCAAACATAGACGTACTTCCCCTCAAAAGGAAGGAACTACGGGAAACAAATCCTTGTGTCTCCGCGGGCTCCACTTTGGTTACTTCTATCCTTTACCGCACTCTACTTATCTAGTTCTTGCTTAGTACTTGTGCTATGTTGACATATACGTAAATTCACCATAGTTGCACAATCTAGAGAATTTACCTTTTGTGTCAAACCCTGAATTGAAAAAGAGTAAAATTTGGAGTAGCACCAATTCACCCCCCCTCTAGGTTCCCATACGATCCTTTCAATTTTGATATGGGAAAGCTCATGTATCATGGGGCAAGGGGTACCCCGTTGGCGATTCTCTATGATACACATGTACTTGTAATGACAAAAACTTACTTGTGACTAAAGTTGAGTACCATGAGGTTCGGTACTCGTAAGCAAGGGGCATGAGATTTTCAGCTTATAACTTGTCAGGTGCTGACTCGTGTATTAACGAGCTCGTTGGGGAACCCCAAGAGGAAGATATGATGAGCACAACAGTAAGTTTTCCCTCAGTTATGAAACCAAGGTTATCAATCCAGTAGGAGCAAGGAAACACCCCAAAGGTGTAGCCAGCTGAACTTTGGCAGGGCGCACTACCGGTGCCAGCAGCAACGTAGAGACCTGCACAACACAACCACAGAACTCTATCCCCAACTTACGATGATGTTGTCAATCTCACCAGTTTTGCTGAAAACAAAGGATTAAACATATCGAATGGAAGAAAGTAATAGTTTGCAAAAAGTAAACACAAAGCAGTAAATAGTTGATTGTAGATTGATAGTAAAAGAAAGGACCGGGATCCATAGTTCACTAGAGGTGGCTCTCCTTAAGATAGATGACATGTTGGGTGAAAAAATTATAGCGGGGCAATTGACAAACATCGAGAAACCATACACGCATATACTACTCATCTTGACTCCTTTGAGATTCGATTCGGCATTACAACATTATACATATACCGCCATCCAACTACATCTATGACTAATAATCCACCTTTAGGTTATCATCCGAACCCCCTCCAGTATTAAGTTGCAAGCAATGGATAATTGCATTACGAATCGCGTGTAAAGTAAAAAATACGATTGTTCTATGAACAAAGGATCGTTGTTTTCTCCCTAGTAGCAATAGCACATCTAGTACCTTAGAGATTTCTGTCATGGCCCTAGATTACCAGAGGCATGAACCCACTATCGAGCATAAATACTAACTCTTGGAGTTGCTAGCATCTACTTGGCCAAGATAGCTACTAACAACGGAAAGCATGCAAGATCACAAATAACAAAGACATGATAGAATCAATAAATAGCATCTCAATATCCATCGGATCCCCACAAACACAACATGCAGAATTACAGATAGATGATCTTGATCATGAACGGAGCTCACAAGATCTAGACATGATAGCACAAAGGAGGAGAACCAGCCATCTAGCTACTACATGGACCCGTAGTCCAGATATGAACTACTCACGCATCACACCGGAGCCTTGCATGGTGATGAAGAAGGCCTCCAGGGTGAATTCCCCTCTCCAACAGGGTGCCGGGAAGAGCTTCAGATCCCTCCCGATCTAGGGATGGAGATGACGGCGGCTACAGACTCTTTCATGGAATTTTGATCGGGTACTTAGGGCTTCTATATCGGAGGCAATATATAGGCGAAGGAGAGGCCGAGGGGGTGCCTGGGGTAGCCAGACCACCCCCTGGCGCGGGCTGGCCTGGCCGCACAGCCAGGTGGTGTGGCCGGGCCGCGCGGCCAGGTGGTGTGGCCGGGCCCAAGCCCCTCTCCGTCTCGTATTCTGGCTCCAGGTGTCCCTCGGTGAAAAACTGACTTTGGATTTTGTCCCGTCCAATTCCGAGAATATTCATTTTTTGACTTTTCTAGAACCAAAAACAGCAGAAAACAGACAGCTGACACTGTGGCTCTTGTTAATAGGTTAGTCCAAGAAATCATATGAAAAGTACTCCAAAGTGTGGACAAAACATAAGAAAGTAGATAAAACCAAGCATGCAACATAAAAAATTATGGATACGTTTGCAACGTATCAACATCCCCAAGCTTAACTCCTGCTCGTCCTCGAGTAGGTAAGTGATAAAAAGAAAGAATAATTTTTGAGGTGACATGCACCATCATAAACTTGACCAAAGTATTTGTAAAACATTCAAAGCTGGGAGCATAGTACTTCAATCATAACATGAAAGACAAAGTTATAGCAATAGGACAAAGAAACTATGTTGCAACATGAAAAGGCACAAACAAAAGATTAATGAATAACAATGCTTTGCAAGACGTTTGTTTGTTTCACATAAAGAAAACATAGCATAGTAGTATTCAGCTTGTCCCTCATAGAGTAGCAAACATAAATGCATAGGACACCTTCAAAGTTTATAAGAGTGACTAGATACAAATAGTTTAAAACAGGCAATATTAAGGTATGCATCAATCAACAAGTCTTGGGACAATGCACATAGAACTAAGAATGGCCACTGTGCTTTCAAAGTAGGTGCATAAAGGTAGAAGGTGGAGACTCAACAAAAAAGTAAAAGAAAGGCCTTCATAGAAGGAAGTAGGGATTCAAGTCTCATAAAGAGCTTCCAAAAATTATGGTACTTAATAGCTTTCAGCTGTCATTGCCCCTATCATAAGCATCTTGAAGTGATTAAGGTTAAAGTGAACAAACTATGGTGTATATGCTTGACGAAGTATAAGTTGGAAATCTCATGTCCCTTGAATACGAGGGCCGCTCCTCATGCTACTCAAGTGTAGTCACCGGTAAGTTCTTGTCATCGTAAGTACATGTGTATCATAGAGAACCGCCAACGGGGTACCCCTTGCCCGATGATACGGAAGAATCCCTATATCAAAATGACAAGGCAAGCAGACAACGAGCATCTCAGCAATCTTCTTATTTACCATGGGAATATGGTGCTTTTTTCTCTCTTTCCTCTTTTCATAATCTCTTTTTTTTTCTTTTTCTCTTTTTTCTCAACATCTGACTCTTTTTTTATGAGAAGAATGCTTCATAGACAGCTCATTATGGTTACGCTCCAGGTTTCCACCATGACATCATGGATTAGACCAGCGGCCCAGGCGTTTCTCTAACACATATACATAACTCCATGGACTTACAAGCTCCCCTTTCATTTCACACTGACGACATCCATAGACAAAAGAGCATGATATTAACTAGGTACAAAGTACAAAGCGTTCCCCATGACATCATGGTTCTGCTAATCCCCAACAAATAAGTGCAAGCATATACAACATAGACGACACAATTGTTCAAGTTTATTAAGGGCAAGAAAAGTAAAGTGTGCCATCAAGTTCGTGAGAGCTTTAATCACTAGATTTCTCATAACAAGTTTAATTCGGAAGGTAGATAAAAACATGAATATACTTGGAATAGCATATTCTAGTAGGTAGGTATGGTGGACTCTTTTGGAATAACTTGGTTTTAGGATCTGGATGCATGAGTAGAACTCATACTTGGTTGTGGAGGCTAGCAAAAGACTGGGAGCAACAAACTAAGAGAGCAATAATGGCCATAATCATGCAGAGCGACAAAACATCATTGATCAAAGCATAAAGTGATACTACAAGTTGAAAACTCAAGGATCATAAAGGCTATGGTGACTTGGGATAGTCATAACATGGTGTTAACACGTGCCAAGTCAACCCAAATAAAGCATCAAAGGAGAATACCACAATACTATGCTTTAATATGCTAAAACAACGCATGATCCTTCCAAGGCACATTAAGCAATCTCAATTGTTTATAACAAGTCATGCTACAACAAAGAATACTAAGCATAAAGCCAAAACAATACTGAGCATGGCATGACAAAGCATAGGCTACGGTCAAAAACAAGCTCTCATTACCACTTAAGCATGAACTTTCCTACTCTTTTCCAATCCAAACCAAACTATTTGAAAACCAATGTATGAAAGAGGGGGTCCAAACAATTTATTAAGCAAACTGAGCAAATGAAAAACCAAAATGAAAACGAAAAAGAAGACGCTCCAAGAACAACACAACTGTGCATGAAACAATAAAAATGAAGCGTTTGGAAGAAACCTGGAATTTTTATTGATGAAGAGGGGGATGCCTTGGGCATCCCCAAGCTTTGACGCTTGTACTTATTGGATATTTCTTGGGGTGACATGCGTGGCATCCCCAAGTTTGAACTTTAGTCCATTCTTCATCTCATTACTCATTCCTTCCATACACCTGAAATTTTTCCTTCATACCAAACTTCACACAATCTTTATTAGCAACATTAGTGCACTTAAGATAATAGGTCTTTAGGTTCAGTTATAACACCAATAAAACTTCCAATAAAACACTAGCTACTGTAGCACTTCCCTCAAAAAGTTCAATTCCCCAAAAGAACTCAAATAGGAACCAACAAGAAGCAAATGCAAATAATGGCAGAAATCTATCAAAAGAGACCAGCAGATACATACGATTTTTTTCGAAGACCTTCTGTTGATCAAATCAAAAAGTGTTGAACTAAAGAAAGTTAGATAACAACCTGGGGCAGAAGCACAAAAATTCATGCCTCAAAAGGATGTACATATATTTTACACGAATTTTCACGGTGAAGCACATAAATCTATTTCGGGACAGCAACTTTCCCAATCATTACTTCCCTCTCATTAGAGGTTACTCTTGGCACAAAAAGCAAATAAAAAAGATGAGGAGCGGTTATTACAGAGGTAATAACTTTCAAGACTCATCTAAAACTTTTGGGTTATCTCCCAATAAGTACTTTTTTCTTTAACGCCTTTCAGTTAGGCATAAGAAGCAAGAAAAAGAATCAAGTGTTGTCAAATGAAGAAGCATTAAAAGCAAATTTTGTTTTCATAGGAGAGGCAAAAGAAATCTTCTCTCTCTTCTTAGGGAAGTGTTTTATACCTTTCTTGAGTGGGAGATGATATTTAATGGTGCCTTCTTTCATATCAATAATGACACCAACAGTTCTAAGAAAAGGTCTTTCCAAAGTAATAGGACAAGAAGCATTGCATTCAACATCCAAAACATAGAAATCAACAGGGACGTAGGCATTGTTAACCATAATAAGAACTTCATTAATACTCCCCATGAGTTTCTTTTTAGCATTATCATCACTAGTCAGCAACTCGTGCATCCGCACGGGCTAGCTCGAATTTAAAAACAAATTAATTAGAAAGGTCATTCAAATTTATTTTAGATCCCAACCATGCTTTTAAAAATATTTAGTTAAACTATTCAATCCTTATTCTCGGCCACCATACGAAAAAGAAGTCTTACATGTACACATGGTTCTGAAATGGTCTGATTTCTCAGCCAGTGAGTTGCCTCGTTCATTGTTCAATTCTATCGGTGACCTTTTGGTAATTTTGGATTGTTTAGCGCTACTCGCTCCTTTTGGTCCACATTTTCGTGGTGTATTACTTCTATCTAAACGAAAAAACATTCATGTCTCCTGCATTTGTCCAAAAAATATTGAACAACACATTGATCATAATTCAGATATGTGCAACACGTCATGAACAAACAGATGCTGGCGAAGCTTTTCAAGTTGCAATACTTGATGACATACACCGTTATAAGCATGGTATCCTTGAGCAGCTCGACAACAGTGCATTCTAGAATCTATAAACTATTGTTGTCATAAGAATAAAAGGTATTATTGTAGAAAATATATGACAGGACATCCAAAATTGTTCAACGTCAGAAAGTTTTTTTTTCAATAATGTCTATAAGGGTAAGATAGTTATGTAAGGTGCTATCCCTATTGATTTCTTCCCACAGGTAATGTATTAGTCATGTAAGCTTTGGTCGAATAAGTGCTTTGCAAACTGAAAATTAGAATGAAAAAAATCATTACTGAATATTAGCTTAATTTGGAAGAAAGAAGTCTGCTCCACCTATTGAAGTCAGCTTCCTAGTGGCGCATGAAGAATCTATTAATCAACATCATTGTTATGAAAGATTTTCTAAGAAATGATAAAACAATAAGAAGCGAGAGGACTTAACCATTAGTTTGACTTAAGCCATATGAACAAACTACATTAGATACAAGGCAACAACCATGATCTTCTTTCTCAAGTAAACTTGTTGTCCATGTAATAGAACAGTTGCATGTAAAAATCTCTATACGGTAATGGTTCTAAAAGATTTTACGACGCTAGATGTCCATAAAGTATGTACAAAACAAAGCATATATATATAACACATGCAAGTTTTTAGTTAGCTAGTTTATAAGGCCTGATGTATGAAAAGCTATCAAAAATCAAAGCCACTACATTGCACGAAATGCAGCTATAGTAGCTGGGAAAGTACTCCATGACCACCTGAGACATTCAACATTTTTTCACTACTCTCCATAGGAAAATAACATAGTTAGTTATAGGTGCATCAGTTTCATCTTCGAGCACGACATATCTGGTCAGTTTACACGTATGTCAATTTGAGAAACCATCATAGTAAGGAATGATTGTTTTGTTGTGCAACGATTTGTAAATCTCGGCGACCACCTCACATGTTTTCTACCAATATGAATTTTGATCCCCAAAAAGATATATCTGTTGATCCTTAGGATCACGCAAATAAACAATAAGGAAAACAACCTCATCGTCTTCATCTTAATAAGGAAAAATGAATTTAAGATTAAAATCCATGTGATCCCTATAGAACATATATATCATACAATATCTGCTGTAGACTATAGTTATAATAATTTGGCCAAATCGATATTGTAGGGCTATAATTAATAATTATCATCAATAGTAATTATGCAAATATTTGTAAGATGGACACTCACTAAATCTCAAACTAAGTTCAGTTTCTGAATTGATTGAATTGCAGGATAAAGCATAGCTGCTCCAAATAGATTGACTGGTACAATTAGGTTCCCACAATCATTTATTTTACACTTCTAATATCAGAAATTGCTTGATTCTTGTGGAAATCATGACTCTCCATTTTCACAAATATAAAGTAATAACACCAATATATTGATAAAATACCTGAAAACGGAAGATGGTGACCTAGGAATGAGACTATTAGGTTCTACTGATAGTTTAACAGGTATATCTAATATCTGAACTTCCTTGCATCTTGTGGAAAGCATGGCTCGCTGTGTTCTCAAATACTAATTATAAAGAGTAAATTATCACATACCCAGAAGAAAGGCGCAATCACTTGGTGCTCCTATTGCCAGCAAATATCCAGTCATCTAGCTCGAAGTTAAAGTCCAATTCGTCATGCTGGAACAGCCACACTAATTAAGAATTCTAAGCACAAACTGATCTAAGATCAAACTATCATCAATACTAACCTGGAGAAATTAGTAGGGACCCATACATGAATAAATAGCACAAAATAGGGTTTCTTCATCCAATGGAGACAATAACGTTTACCTTTTATTCGACTTGGTCGGGAAACATGTCCTACTGCTGTGAAATCATAGAGCGGCCGTGGAGACTGGACCAAGAGGAGGACGTCTGAGCAACAAAGTAATCATCTCAAGGAGTGCGAAGGCTACAGGGAAGAGTCCTACAATTTCTATTGTGAGACCTCAAGAGAGGATGACCAAGCGAATAAGGATAGATCAATGGACAATGGGGTCGATAATTTAGGGAGAATAAAGCATTGCCTTATTAGATGATGTGGGAATTTTAGTAAAATTTCTATTGTGAGACCTCAAGAGAGGATGACCAAGCTAATAAGGATAGATCAATGGACAATGGGGTCGATAATTCAGGGAGAATAAAGCATTGCCTTATTAGATGATGTGGGAATTTTAGTAAAATTTCTATTGTGAGACCTCAAGAGAGGATGGCCAAGCTAATAAGGATAGATCAATGGACAATGGGGTCGATAATTCAGGGAGAATAAAGCATTGCCTTATTAGATGATGTGGGAATTTTAGTAACACATCCTAGTATTAATGTAGTAGAAGAAACCATCAATTAGTACATAGATGATATTATGTTTTCTAGGTAGTTTGTAAGCATGAAGATACGACAAATATTTAGTCGTCAGCAACACGACATGAATTAATCTTTTGTATAGAGACTATATAGAAATTTAAGAAAATAAAGGGAGCGACACTCCTGGATCCAGTCATCTTCTATTCCAAATGTGAAATATCACATTACAAATGAATCCTTGGTTAATTTGCCGAAACTAATTACATTAGGATCTTTACACTTGGGTAAAAACAATATGAAGGTTACACAACCTTTACATTCATAGATACCTATAGTCAACTGACTTTAAATAATATTAGGTATGTTCAATGTCTAGTTGTTGTCATATTTCCAATTTAAATATCATATAATATTCTTGAGACTATGAGCAAATTGCAAAAAAAATTGTCATTTAATCATGGATGCTCTGCAACCCTTAAGTAGATCAGTCAATCCTTCTTAATGATGAAGGTACATCTTTGGAGAGAGATGAGAACCGATTAGACTGATTTCCATATGAATGACCTTCAATCATAGAGGCCACCATCTAACAGGACTACATAGATAGTTAGATACCTGCTTAGTAACATCCGTACGACCTTCTGAGATAAAACCTGGAACACAGATCTACAAAGAGGGCCCCAAACAGTTGACCCTGAAGTTCAGAAGTGGTTGCAATAAATCCAATCATGTATAACGGCTGAGGCTGTTGTGCGCATCAACTTGCATGTAGGATGGAAATACGATGGCATACCATATGTGCTTTGCATACGCCTGACTGATTAAACAATGCTACAGGACATATAGTTGGGAGAAGATTTACATATTTCTTACCTCAGATAAAAATCTGGAAACGATGATCCAGCACATACATCAAGCGTTGCATGGCTTAGGGTCCCGCATTGCTAATTGGCTGTGAAATGTTGGAGAACGGACGGTTACAGCTGGTGACGACTCCATTGATGATGGTCACTTTCCTTATCTCAACCCTAGAACGAATCAATTCGTAGGAGGGTGCGACAGCAACGGGAGGCACATAAACGTGTCTCAGGCTTGCGGCCGAAAACAATTGGAGGAGCAGCCGTAATGCGCGAGTGGCTGCTGAATCGAATTCCTCGCTGCCAGATCGCTAAGGTTTTCGTCCGGAAAGAATTGGAGTAGTAGACAGAACTCTCGATGGCTCCCGTATCAAACTCGCCGCTGCCAGATCGCTGGAAAGGATTTTTTTAACCTAACGATCTCATTTTTTTCTTTGGTAGTAAGGAGAGGAGAAAGGCAAGGAGTTATGCGGGTCGAAGAGACCAGGGTAGCCGCGGTTTATCCTACGATCAAGGATTAATCACACGTGGATCTGATGGATGAAATTTGCTAAACTCCTAGGATTAACGTGGAGCCTCGTACGGTGCCTCCTATTAGTAAATATAAGTGGGACATTCAAATAACAGTCTTCAAGTGGTAGCAAATCAAGCATATCATAAATCCTTCTAGGCATAATAGAAACACTACTATCAAGATCACATAAAGTTTTGAAATCAAAATCATTCACTTTCATATTAATGATGGGTTCCCAACCATATTCTTGTTTTATAGGAATAGAAGCTTTATGTTTCATCTTTTCTTCTTTAATCTTTATGAGAGCATCAGTAATGTGTTTTGTAAAGGCCATATTCATAGCACTAGCATTAGGACTTTTAGCAAGTTTTTGCAGGAACTTAATAACTTCAGAGATATTGCAACCATCAAGATCAAAATCATAATTATCATCTAAAGTAGTAGAGCTATTACTAGCCTCAACACTTATGGTAGTGATAGTAGAAACACTAATGTTTCTAGCAATTTCATCTTCTCTTTCCCACTTAGCATGCAATTCAGCTAATAGTCTAACATTTTCATCAATTCTTACTTGTATGGCATTAGTAGCTGCAAAGGGATTATCATTAGTTTCAGGTTTAGCAGCCATTTTATTAAAAGAAGATTGAGCTTCAGCCAAACATGCTATATTTCTTTCAGCATTAGAGAGTTTTTCCTCAATAGTTTTATTGAAAGCAGTTTGTTTACTAATAAAGTCTTTAAGCATAACTTCAAGTTCAGAGGGAGCACTCCTATTGTTGTTGTAGGAATTTCCATAAGCATTACCATTGTAGGAAGGATATGGCTTATAATTGTTGTTACCAAAATTATCCCTATAGGCATTGTTGCTAAAATTATTATTTCTTATAAAGTTCACATCAACTTGCTCTTCTTGAGCAACCAAAGAGGCTAAGGGAACATTATTTGGGTCAATAAGGGCTTTTCCATTAACAAGCAAAGACATAATAACATCAATCTTATCACTCAAGGAGGAGGTTTCCTCAACAGAATTTACCTTCTTACCCTGTGGAGCTCTTTTAGTATGCCATTCAGAATAGTTAACCATCATATTATCCAGAAGCTCTGTTGCAGCACCCAAAGTAATGGTCATAAAGGTACCTCCAGCAGCAGAATCCAATAGATTTCTTGAAGAATAGTTCAATCCTGCATAAAAGGTTTGGATGATCATCCAAGCAGTCAGTCCATGAGTGGGACAATTCTTTACCAAAGATTTCATTCTTTCCCAAGCTTGAGCAACATGATCATTATCAGATTGTTTAAACTTCATTATTTCACTTCTCATAGATATAATTTTAGCAGGAGGGTAGTATTTTCCAATGAAAGCATCTTTGCATTTAGTCCAAGAATCAATACTATTCCTAGTTAAGGAATTTAACCATTCTTTAGCTTTTCCTCTCAAAGAGAAAGGAAGCAATTTAAGCTTAATAATATCTCCATCTATATCCCTATGCTTTTGCATCTCACAAAGTTCAACAAAGTTATTTAGATGGGCACCAGCATCTTCATTACCAATACCAGAAAATTGTTCTCTCATAACAAGCATGAGTAAAGTAGGTTTTATTTCAAAGAAAGTAGCTTCAGGAACAAGTGGAGAAATAGGTGTGCTCATAAAATCATTGTTGTTGGTGCTAGTGAAGTCACACAACTTAGTGTTTTCAAGAGTGGTCATTTTTTTATTTTTAATAAAGAAAGCAAACTTGTAAAACTAATTTTTTTGTGTTTTTGATAAAGAAATAAGCAAACAAAGCAAAAGTAAACTAAGAAAAATAAAAATAACAAAATAAAGAGATTGGTTATGAGGGACTCCACTCGTGAAGATGTCCTTGACTCCCCGGCAACGGCGCCAGAAAAAGTACTTAGTGACTCGTGTATTAACGAGCTCGTTGGGGAACCCCAAGAGGAAGGTATGATGAGCACATCATTAACTTTTCCCTAAGTTATGAAACCAAGGTTATCAATCCAGTAGGAGCAAGGAAACACCCCAAAGGTGTAGCCAGTTGAACTTTGGCAGGACGCACTACCGGTGCCAGCAGCAACGTGGAGACCTACACAACACAACCACATAACTCTGTCCCCAACTTACCGTGAGGTTGTCAATCTCACCGATTTTGCTAAAAACAAAGGATTAAACGTATCGAATGGATGAAAGTAATAGTTTGCAGAAAGTAAACACAAAGCAGTAAACAGTTGATTGTATATTGATAGCAAAAGAAAGGATCGGGATCCATAGTTCACTAGAGGTGGCTCTCCTTAAGATAGATGACATGTTGGGTGAAAAAATTATAGCGGGGCAATTGACAAACATCGAGAAACCATACACGCATATACTACTCATCTTGACTCCTTTGAGATTCGATTCGGCATTACAACATTATACATATACCGCCATCCAACTACATCTATGACTAATAATCCACCTTTAGGTTATCATCCGAACCCCCTCCAGTATTAAGTTGCAAGCAATGGATAATTGCATTACGAATCGCGTGTAAAGTAAAAAATACGATTGTTCTATGAACAAAGGATTGTTGTTTTCTCCCTAGTAGCAATAGCACATCTAGTACCTTAGAGATTTCTGTCATGGCCCTAGATTACGAGAGGCATGAACCCACTATCGAGCATAAATACTAACTCTTGGAGTTGCTAGCATCTACTTGGCCAAGATAGCTACTAACAACGGAAAGCATGCAAGATCACAAATAACAAAGACATGATAGAATCAATAAATAGCATCTCAATATCCATCGGATCCCCACAAACACAACATGCAGAATTACAGATAGATGATCTTGATCATGAACGGAGCTCACAAGATCTAGACATGATAGCACAAAGGAGGAGAACCAGCCATCTAGCTACTACATGGACCCGTTGTCCAGATATGAACTACTCACGCATCACACCGGAGCCTTGCATGGTGATGAAGAAGGCCTCCAGGGTGAATTCCCCTCTCCAACAGGGTGCCGGGAAGAGCTTCAGATCCCTCCCGATCTAGGGATGGAGATGACGGCGGCTACAGACTCTTTCATGGAATTTTGATCGGGTACTTAGGGCTTCTGTATCGGAGGCAATATATAGGCGAAGGAGAGGCCGAGGGGGTGATTGGTAAAGGGACATGTTGGGTGGCTCTCCTTAAGATAGATGACATGTTGGGTGAACAAATTACAGCGGGGCAATTGACAAACATCGAGAAAGCATACAAGCATATACTACTCATCTTGACTCCTTTGAGATTCGATCGGGCATTATAACATTATACATAGACCACCATCCAACTACATCTATGACTAATAATCCACCTTCAGGTTATCATCCGAACCCCCTCCAGTATTAAGTCGCAAGCAACTGATAATTGCATTACGAATTGCGTGTAAAGTAAACAATACGATTGTTCTATGAACAAAGGATTGTTATTTTCTCCCTAGTAGCAACAACACATATAGTACCTTAGAGATTTCTGTCACTTTCCCAGATCACCAGAGGCATGAACCCACTATCGAGCATAAATACTAACTCTTGGAGTTGCTAGCATCTACTTGGCCAAGATAGCTACTAACAACGGAAAGCATGCAAGATCACAAATAACAAAGACATGATAGAATCAATAAATATCATCTCAATATCCATCGGATCCCCACAAACACAACATGCAGAATTACAGATAGATGATCTTGATCATGAACGGAGCTCACAAGATCTAGACATGATAGCACAAAGGAGGAGAACCAGCCATCTAGCTACTACATGGACCCGTAGTCCAGATATGAACTACTCACGCATCACACCGGAGCCTTGCATGGTGATGAAGAAGGCCTCCAGGGTGAATTCCCCTCTCCAACAGGGTGCCGGGAAGAGCTTCAGATCCCTCCCGATCTAGGGATGGAGATGACGGCGGCTACAGACTCTTTCATGGAATTTTGATTGGGTACTTAGGGCTTCTGTATCGGAGGCAATATATAGGCGAAGGAGAGGCCGAGGGGGTGATTGGTAAAGGGACATGTTGGGTGGCTCTCCTTAAGATAGATGACATGTTGGGTGAACAAATTACAGCGGGGCAATTGACAAACATCGAGAAAGCATACAAGCATATACTACTCATCTTGACTCCTTTGAGATTCGATCGGGCATTATAACATTATACATAGACCACCATCCAACTACATCTATGACTAATAATCCACCTTCAGGTTATCATCCGAACCCCCTCCAGTATTAAGTCGCAAGCAACTGATAATTGCATTACGAATTGCGTGTAAAGTAAACAATACGATTGTTCTATGAACAAAGGATTGTTATTTTCTCCCTAGTAGCAACAACACATATAGTACCTTAGAGATTTCTGTCACTTTCCCAGATCACCAGAGGCATGAACCCACTATCGAGCATAAATACTAACTCTTGGAGCTGCTAGCATCTACTTGGCCAAGATAGCTACTAACAACGGAAAGCATGCAAGATCACAAATAACAAAGACATGATAAGATCACAAATAACAAAAACATGATAGAATCAATAAGCAATCTGAAATAGCATCTCAATATCCATCGGATCCCCGCAAACACAACATGCAGAATTACAAAGAGATGATCTTGATCATGAACGGAGCTCACAAGATCTAGACATGATAACACAAAGGAGGAGAACCAGCCATCTAGCTACTACATGGACCCGTAATCCAGAGATGAACTACTCACGCATCACACCGGAGGCTTGCATGGTGATGCAGGGTGCTGGGAAGAGCTTCAGATCCCTCCCTATCTAGGGATGGAGATAACAGCGGCTACAGACTCTTTCGTGGAATTTTGATCTGGTACTTAGGATTTCTGTATCGGAGGTAATATATAGGCGAAAGGAGAGGCCGAGGGGGTGCCTGGGGCGGCCAGACCACCCCTGGCGCGGGCCAGGCTTGGGCGCGCGGCCAGGTGGTGTGGCCGGGCCCCATCCCCTCTCCATCTCGTATTCTGGCTCCAGATGTCCCTCGGTGAAAAACTGACTTTGGCTTTTGTCCCGTCCAATTCCGAGAATATTCATTTTCTGACTTTCCTGGAACCAAAAATAGTAGAAAACATGCAGCTAGCATTGTGGCTCTTGTTAATAGGTTAGTCCAAGAAATCATATGAAAAGTACTCCAAAGTGTGGACAAAACATAAGAAAGTAGATAAAACCAAGCATGGAACATCAAAAATTATGGATACATTTGCAACGTATCATCAGGCATATCCTCATATTTGTTCACTTTAACCTTAATCACCTAAAGATACTTATGATAGGGGTAATGAGAGATGAAAGCTAATAAGTACCATACTTTTTGGAAGATCTTTATGAAACTTGAATCCCTGCTTCCTTCTATGAAGGGCCTTTCTTTTACTTTTATGTTGAGTCTCCATCTTCTATCTTTATGCACCTATTGAGAGTGCATAGTGGTCATTCTTAGTTTAATGTGCATTGTCCCAAATTTTGTTGATTGATTGATAACTTTGATATTGCTTGTTTTTAAACTATTTGTATCTAGTCACCCTTATGAACTTTGAAGGTGTCCTATGCATTTATGTTTTGCTACACCATGAGGGAGATGAATACCATTCTCATTATGTTTTCTATATGAGAAACAAACAAACGTCTTTCAAAGCATTGTTATTCATGAATCTTTTGTTTGTACCTTTTCATTTTACAACATAGTTGCTATGTCTTCTTGTTAGAACTATATCTTTCATGTCTACGTTAGAGTACTACGATCCCAGCTATCAATGTTTTACAAATACCTTGATCAAGATTGTGATGGTGCATGTCACCTAAAAAATTATTCTTTTTATCACTTACCTACTCGAGGACGAGCAGGAGTTAAGCTTGGAGATGTTGATACATCGTAAACGTATCTATAATTTTTGATGTGCCATGCTTGTTTTATATCAACTATCTTATGTTTTGTCTACATTTTGAGATACTTTTATGCATTTTATGGAACTAACCTATTAACAAGATGCCATAGTGCCAATTGCCTGTTTTCTGCTGATTTTGGTTTCAGAACAGCTCGTAAAGAAACATTCTCAGAATTGGACGGGACAAAATCCAAAGTTCCTATTTTACCAGAAGACTCATGGAGCCAGAAGACGAGACAGAGAGGGGCCACGAGGGGCCCACACCACCTGGTGGCGCGGGCCAGGCCAGTTCACGCCAGGGGGTCATGTGGCCACCTCGGGTGCCCACCTACCTTGCCTCTTTTCCTATAAAAGCGTCCTGGGACGAAAACACTAGATATCAGATCAGAAATCTACAAAAAGTTCCACAGCGCCGCCACCACCGAAGAGGAGATTCGGGGGACAGAAGTCTCTATTCCGGCACCCTGCTGGGACGGGGAAGTGCCCCCAGATCCATCTCCATCATCGTTGCTGACTCCCATGATGAGGAGGGACTAGTTCTCTCTCGAGGCTAAGGGCTCTACCGGTAGCTATGTGTTCATCCCTCTCTCTATGTGTGATCTTATGAGATCATGAGCTTTGTAATCTATAGATCTATTCTGCTACTCAAGTGCTTTCATGAATCTCTGCTTATCCCCACTTCTGTGAAGTTGACAGTGTGCACACCGTGTGGCACTTTGGCTAAGATTACATAAATACTTATCATGAGTATAATTTGAGTTGGATGTCTCTATGAGATTGTGGTGTTTGTTGGAACCATCTAGTGCTCAAGGTGACAGTGAGGGGTTATCTAGATGGGGAATCCGAACTTTAAGGTGTGCTATTATAGCCCTACATCGTCCAACCGGAGAGTAGTTCCGGGTAGCATAATGAAGAGAAGATATTTATATGAGAGTGTCCACTAGTGAAAGTATGATCCCTAGGCCTTGTTTCTAAGCATTGAAACACCGTTTACAATCAGTCCTGTTACATGTTTGCTTGCTGCCACTCTTATTTCAGATTGCAATTACCACTTATAATCATCCATATTACTTGTATTTCACTATCTCTTCACCGAACTAGTGCACCTATACACCAGACAAGTGTATTGGGTGTGTTGGGGACACAAGAGACTTCTTGTACCTTGATTGCAGGGTTGCTTGAGAGGGATACCTTTGACCACTTCCTCCCCGAGTTAGATAAACCTTGGGTGATCCACTTAAGGGAAACTTGCTGCTGTTTTACAAACCTCTGTACTTGGAGGCCCAACACTATCTACAAGAATAGAAGCGTGCATAGACATCAAGAGCCTATGTCACGTTTCATCCTACCGGTCTTGGAGACTGTTGAGGAAACAGAGACAATGAGGTTGAAAGTCAAGAAGCGGGCTCTTAAGAAGATGGTAACACAATTCCAGAACTTCAAGAAATGATTATACATGAAATATCCCAAGGAAAAAAATCTCTAGAATTCAAGGTGCCACTAGAGAAGCAGCAACGTTACTGGCCTATATTTGTGGAGTATAAGGAATCGGAAGAAGCTCGACAAAGGTCAGAAAATAATAAAATAAATGCTGAGAAGTATCACCATAAGTTGGGGATAGGTGGCTACAAGACTGCCATGCCTAAGTGGGATAAAACTGAGTCTGAGATGATTGGTAAAGGGATCATTCCAGTTACACATGATTGGCACTTGAGGTCAAGAAATTGGCTACTTGGGCATGGGGCATTGTATGACCCACAAACAGGGCACATTATTGCAAGGAAAGAAATTATGGAAGCCAAAGAAGCCCTTGTTAGAGTGATGAAAGAGGTTGAAGAGGGAAAGTTCCATCCTGACAAAGAGAATAAGGAACACGAAGGAATAACACGATGCCTTGGACCTTATTTTCCGTGGAGGTCTAGGTTTTCCGAGGATAGTAACACATATAGAAGCAGAGAGAGTGCAAAGAAGAGGCAGAAGTAAGAGGAGGCAAACTGGTTGGCGGAGGTAGAAAGAACGAACGATGAATTTCTAGATAGAATTGAGCGGTAGAAGGAGAAGATTGATGAACTTAGACGAGTGCACTGACAACAAGATCCTGCATTCGATAGTACCGGCAGCCCATCTTAGCAAAAAAGCAGCGTGGCTTCCATAGAGGTCCCGGCTGACAATGCATTGATGATAGATGGTGCACCGATTATGGATGATGCATGGATGATAGATGGTGCATCGATGGATGTCTACCCCGTGGATGCAATCAAGGAGAAGACAAGTTGTGAGCTACATGTGTCACTGAAGAACATATCCATGAAGGTGGCGGTCGACTATGCTTAACCTTATGCACCTGGAGCGACCTACCATTGCCATCTGATTCCACCTAGCTATGCTCGTGTCGGTGTGGATGAAGTTCAACCAATATTTCAGTCATTGCATCTTGACATCCCTCGAGGCGAAGGTGAGACAACACTGGAATAAGACACGAGTTGCTTGAATCTATGGAAAAAGGAAAACATCATGTTTCCAGGCTCGACGCCAAGGCCATCGTATCCTCTGAGAAGCAATCCATCACTTCCAAGGCAACCGTCTCCTCCGAGTAGAAGTCCACCACCTCCAAGTCCATTCCTCCTCGAGAGGGACCGCAACACAAGTCCATCTCGATCTCCGGCGCCTCAGCCGACTTCGCCCACTAAGTCAAAGGGCCAAAGCGGAATAGTACCACTACTTCATCGA
This sequence comes from Avena sativa, assembly GCA_916181665.1. Classification (NCBI taxonomy): domain Eukaryota; kingdom Viridiplantae; phylum Streptophyta; class Magnoliopsida; order Poales; family Poaceae; genus Avena; species Avena sativa. The sequence continues at coordinate 445,504,439 of OV702295.1, read as the reverse complement.
TGGATAACCGATGTGGGAACCAATAGTGTCTCCGAAGAGTATGATTTAGATGTTGGAGATATGCCCAAGAGGCAATAATAAAGTGGTTATTATTATATCTTTATGTTTATGATAAATGTTTACATCCCATGCTATAATTGTATTAACCGGAAACATTAATACTTGTGTGTTTTGTAAACATAAAAGAGTCCCTAGTAAGCCTCTTGTTAAACTAGCTTGTTGATTAAATGATGATCATGGTTTCCTGATCATGGACATTGGATGTCATTAATAACAAGGTTATATCATTAGGAGAATGATGTGATGGACACACAACCATAGTAAGCGTAGCATAAGATCAAGTCATTAAGTTCGTATTGCTGTAAGCTTTCAAATGCATAGTAACCTAATCCTTCGACCATGAGGTTATGTTAATCACCATCACCGGATGGATACTTTGATGACATCAAACACCGCTTCGTAACTGGGTGGTTATAAAGGTGTCATTGGGTATTCTAAAAGTATGTGTTGAAGCGCATGGACCAAGATTGGGATTTGTCCATCCATATGACGGATAGATATGCTCTGGGCCCTCTCGGTGGAATGTCATCTAGTTAGCTTGCAAGCATGTGACTAGATCACAAGGGATGACATAACATGGAACGAGTAAAGAGTACTTATCAGTAACGAGGTAGAACTAGGTATGTAGATACCGACGATCAAACCTCGGATAAGTAGAATATCGCGTGAGAAAGGGAATTGGTTTCGTATGTTAATGGTTCTATCGATCACAAAGTCATCGTTGAGTATGTGGGAGCTGTTATGGATCTCCAGATCCCGCTAATGGTTATTGATCGGAGATGTGTCTCCATCATGTCTACATGTTCACGAACCGTAGGGTGACACACTTAAGGTTCGAAGTTGTTTTAAGTAGATATGGAATATGCGTTGGAGACCGAATGTTGTTTGGAGTCTCGGATTGGATCCGGGACATCACGAGGAGATCCAGAATTGTACGGAGAATAAGATTCATATATTGGGGATCATTTTCTAAGTTAGGAAATGTTCCGGAGTGTTTGTATGGAGATTCTAGAAGGTTTCAGAATGTTCTGGAAGGTTCTAGAAGATTTCTTGGAGTTTGCTTGAAAACCAAGAAAGGATCAAGGAGTCTTTATGGGGCAAGACACAGATTCGTGGGGGAGGAGGATTCCTCCCCCCTCCCAATCCGCCTGCCAAGGAGGGAGGGGAGTCCTACTAGGACTCCCCCTCCCATGGCGCCTCCCTCCTTTAAATAGAGGGGAGCGGGCGCCAACCCCAAGATCTCTCCCATAACAAACCCTAGTCGCCGCCTCTCTCCTCCTCCTTCCCTCTACTCAGGCTTAGGCGAAGCCCTGCAGAAATCTCTACTCCACCACCACCACCACACTGTCGTGCTTCTGGGATTCTGTGGAGAAGATCTACTACCTCCACTGCTCGCTGGAACGGGGAGAGGAAGGTCTGCTTCGACTCCGCACGTGTGACCGACTGCGGAAGCGCTGCCGGAACGCGGCGCCGGAAGGATCGTCCACACAATCTTGAGATCGGCAAGTGATCGACTACATCAACCCCGAGATCTAATCTCGTAACGCTTTCGGATCTACGAGGGTTAGTACAGATCTATCCCGTTGCACATGTCTAATAGATTAGATCTTGGCTTTTATCTAGATTAGATCTGGGTTTTGTTCGTTCTTGCGGTAGAAATTTTTTGTTTTCCATGCTACGAACCCATCAGTGGTATCAGAGCCTTGTCTATGCGTAGATCTGTTGCACGAGTAGAACACAATGGTTTTGTTGGTGTTGGTGCTCGTGCCGTCTTTTGCTTTGTGTACTTTGCATCTTGCGGTATGGTGGGATGAAGCGGCTCGAGCTAACCTTACATGTCATCGCACATGAGACTTGCTCCACGCTTGACGTGTAACTTGCTTTGCACAAGTGGCTTTGCAGGTGTCTATCTCTCCCATCATAGTATAGATCCAATCTACACTTTGCACTTGATAGCACTTGTATCAACGTTGTGGTTCAGTTTCGTAGGTAAGATCCGTTCTTATTCGAAAGCCCCAAACCACGTAAAACATGCAAAGAAAATTAGAGGCGTCTAACTTGTTTTTGCAGGGTTTTGTGATGTGATATGGCCATCATGTGATTGTGATTATATTTTATGTATGCAATGATCCTTGTTGTAATATGGAAACAGGCAGGAGCCTAATGGTTGTCTTTCATTCTGTTAAGACCTGCGTGTCTATTCATCTTGTAATAGCTTTATTCCAAGTAGTTGTAATAGTTGCTAGTGATGATGGACAACCATGAAGCGGCACCACTGACTGTGCTAGTGATGATGGACAACCATGACGCAATGCTGGTGATGATGGAGATCATGTCCGTGCTTTGGAGATGGAGATCAAAGGCGTAAGAAGAAAGGGCCATATCATATCACACTAATTATTAATCCTTTATGCATCTTGTATTGCTTAGATCGCGACGGTTGCATTATAAGATGATCCCTCCCACTAAATATCAAGTAATAAAGTGTTCATCCTTAGTAGGCACCGTTGCTAAGACTCGTCGTTTTGAAGCATCTCGTGATGATCGGGTGTGATAGATTCTACGTGTGCATACAACGGGTGCAAGCCAGATTTGCACATGCGGAAACTAAGGTTAACCTTGACGAGCCTAGCATGTACAGACATGGTCTCGGAACACGGAATACCGAAAGGTAAAGCATGAGTCATATGGATGATATGATGAACATGTTGATTGTTCGCCTTTAAATCTACATCATCTCACATGATGATCGGACTTGGTGTAGTGGATTTGGTTCGTGTAATCACTAAAACAACTCGAGGGATGTTTTTTTGAGTGGGAGTTCATTTGTAATTTGGATTAGTCAAACTCAATTTATCATAAACACAATCAAAGTGAATTTGCATAGTTTGTTGTAGTCATTGGCATCCGTTCACCACCTTACGCTTATTTATAGTTGAGATAGTGGAACTATAGAAATTCTGGATATTTGCTTGACGAACTGGTATCGTATTGTTTTGAGTGTCAATCTAAAGTTTAAAAGTCATATTGCAAACTTTCAGCAAACTCCGTTTACTCTGGGAAGTTTAATAAACAGTATTAAATCAAGAGTAACAATTCCAGTGTTAGTATCTAATGTATCATGTTTGCCTCCATGATTCTTGATACTCAAAAGATTGTTTTTAATATCAAGTTTATCTAAGAGCTGAAAGCAATGTTTCAGAAACCATCATATGTGAAAGGTATTGCGATATCTAAAACAATGTATTGGTTACAACATGATAGAGTATATGTCCTCATATTTGATGAGAATTTGTGAAGGTTGGAGACGCTAGTCGTCCTAATCCTCCAAAAGGTTTTGGAAAAGAAACATTATACTCGCAATTCACCTTTATAAGCTATAGCAGCTTGATCATGAAAGTTTTCATGATAAGGATGAATAGAAGATGTAAGTAAAATGTTTACTACACTAAAAGATTACTAAAGAATGGAATTTTGAAAGAATGCCAAACATTTGATGAAGGTGATCCACTTCAAAGTGCAAGTCCAAAGGTATTAGTATTTGATTATACACACTTTGTACTATGTGTCATGTGAATGACACCACTATTGATGTTGATAGATTCTTTTAAAAGAAAAGGAATTGTTGAAAGAGAATCTATAAAATATTTGGTAGAAAAGAAAAGATTGGAGATGTCCAACTTAGGTATATAGAAGATACATGTTATGGCTGTATTCCTTGGTTGTTAAACAATGTGGTTCTGCGGTATTGAATACCGAATTGGTTGGTATGAAGTGTCATACAGGACAACACAATTCATGAACTGCAATGGCCTAAGTAACTAGCAAGAGAATATGTGATGATGTTCATCGAAAACAAACAAAGGGTTGTTGTGTTGCTCGTTAACATCAAAGCTTGCCGCCAAGATTTGTTTCAATAATTGTTATTTTGATTAGGTATTATGACGACAAAAGGTTGTTCAAATAATTACCGCATTCCATAATAGATGGATGATATACAAGTCTGGTTGGAGAAATAACGACCATAAAACTAATGCTAAAATGTCGCAAGACAAATGATTGAAATATAACTTATGAAGTGACATCGCCGTTTAAATTATATTAGGGATACATGAAGAAACTCCATGTTGATGGATTTTTGGAATCTTTGATTTTGATCAAATGACGCTTGTGATACTTTCCTGGAGATAATTAAAACTCCGTTCGTAGGCCAAAAGAGGAACGGACGACAAACTGATTGGAACTTGTACATATTGATGTATATAGTCCATTATGTGTAGTCGTGGGCGATGGATTTCAACTTCATATGCTTTCTCCGAAGATTTGAGTGAGTATATGTATATACTTAATCAATAAGGAAGAAGTATGAAACATTTGAAAAATGTTCAAAGACTTTCAAGATGAAGTGGAAAATCATTGTAACAAGAAAATAAAAAGTTTATGATTGGATCATAAAGAAAGATGTTTGAGTTACAAGTTTAGCAAAACACCTAAGATTTGAGGAATCGTTCCATGGATTTGCATTTCCCAAAACACCATAGGAGTATGGAGTGTTCAAGATATGTAATGAAACCTGTTTGACATGGTAAGATCAAAGGTGTCATTTATAAAACTGCCATTATATTTTAAAGATTAAAGGTTTAGTGACTACCGCTTTTACACTGAAAAGAGCTCCATCGTGATCCGTTGAAATGACACCATATAAGTCATGGTTTGGGATAAAACCCAGGTTGTCCTTTCTTAAATTTTTGGTATGCTAGGCATAAGTAAAATGTTTACAACCAAAGTCGGATGAGCATGTCTTTGTAGGTTATTTCGAATAACCATTGGGTATTCCTCCATAACACCGAAGACAAAAGTGTTTGTCACTTAGAATGTCGAGTTTCTTGAGAAGGAATTTTTGGTGAAAAGTTAAGTGGGAGGACAACAGAACTTTGACAAGGTTGTTGAACCTTGGCTAATATGTGCTGAGTTGCGCAGCGTCGAAAAGTGTCCCGGAGGCAGCAACAATGCTCATGGCTCACGCGCCTCAAAGGTTGTGGTCACGAAGATCTAAGTTACTATTGAACCAAGTAGGTCGGGTAAGTAATCAAATGCCAAGATTTGAGAGTTAAATCATTGTTGTTTGACAATGATGAACCGACTACATACAAATAATCAATGATGGGCCCTGACTTCATTAAATGGCTTGAAGCCATAAAATCCGTGATAATTCCATACACGAGAAATCAAGCTTTGAATTTGAAAGACCCTTTGGAAAGGTGCAAGACCTTATAGTCGTATATGGATCTATAAAGAAATAGACATGGATGTTTCACATATATGAAATAGTCGACATGTCGGAAAGAGTTTACGACAATGTTCAAGGAATTGACTATGATAAGATTTGATCTTTCATAGCGATATTTAGTCTTGACGGATTAATGTAGCAACCACTACATATATTTTGGTATATGGTAGTTGAACAAACAAAACAAGTTCTTCTAATAGAATGGTTATGTAGGACGTGTACATGACATGATCCAAAGGGTTTTGTTAATTCAAAGGATGCTAAAAGAGTATGCAAAACTTCAATGGTTGAAGTGAGCATCGCGGAGTTGGAATCTTCACCGTGATGAAACCGTTAAAAGGTTTAATTTCATCACAGATGATGAAGATGTTTGCATTTTGCAAGAAATTAAGTGGGAACACTAAGACATATTTCTAATACATTATGTGAAAGACATATTGTTGATTAGAAATGATGTATCTTTTATTGACACAGGTTAAGAATTTCATTTCGATGAAAGACTTAGGCATAACCCAAGAATTAGGCATCAATGTCTATATGGATAGATTGAGGTGCTAATATGGTTTTGCCAAATGTACATAGATAAGATGTTGAATGAGTTCAATATGGAAACAACAAGAAAGGTTCTTGACGCACGGAAAGGACTGAATCAAGATTCAAGTGTTTTGACACTTGGTGAAATCACAAGAATATTTTGATCAATCTTTGAGATGTACACATCCAGATATGTCCTATGCTCTAAATGTTTTGAGCATATATGACTCATAAGATGATCATTGGACAATAGTAGGGATATTCCTATGATCTTTGGAAGAACTAAGAATATATTATTTATATAGTGGTGATAAATAGTTCATTGTAATTTGTTGCATTGATACTAGTTTTGTCACAAATTAAGTTTATCTCAATTTAAACTATGGGTGGCACAATGTAATGGAAAGGAAGTTCCATAACGGATTTGGTTGAGTACCAAAGTTAAAACATTGTGACAGATACTACAACAAAAGGCTAAGTATATGACTGCTATTGTAGCAGCAGATGAGGGCATTTGCGTCAAGTAATTTGTTATCAAACTAGGTGTGGTTCATAGCGGGATAATACTATGAAGATACATTGTATGACAATTGTATCAACATGATTTAATCCCGAGGAACTAAAGGTCTCACCAAAGGACCAAATTTATACAATGCCATCTCATTGGAGAATGAGTAATGTGTAGAGACGCAAGGACATGCAAATACACACGGACCTTGAAGTGTCAGATCCAAAGATTATGTTTACCACTAGCAATAGTGTCTATACAACACCAGAAAGCCATAGGTGTTGAATGCGCAAGTTATTAACTAGATTATTGACTCTAGTGCAAGTGGGAGACTATTGGAGATATGCCCAAGAGGCAATAATAAAGTGGTTATTATTATATCTTTATGTTTATGATAAATGTTTACATCCCATGCTATAATTGTATTAACCGGAAACATTAATACTTGTGTGTTTTGTAAACATAAAAGAGTCCCTAGTAAGCCTCTTGTTAAACTAGCTTGTTGATTAAATGATGATCATGGTTTCCTGATCATGGACATTGGATGTCATTAATAACAAGGTTATATCATTAGGAGAATGATGTGATAGACACATACCCATAGTAAGCGTAGCATAAGATCAAGTCATTAAGTTCGTATTGCTATAAGCTTTCAAATGCATAGTAACCTAATCCTTCGACCATGAGGTTATGTTAATCACCATCACCAGATGGATACTTTGATGACATCAAACACCGCTTCGTAACTGGGTGGTTATAAAGGTGTCATTGGGTATTCTGAAAGTATGTGTTGAAGCGCATGGACCAAGATTGGGATTTGTCCATCCATATGACAGATAGATATGCTCTAGGCCCTCTCGGTGGAATGTCATCTAGTTAGCTTGCAAGCATGTGACTAGGTCACAAGGGATGACATAACATGGAACGAGTAAAGAGTACTTATCAGTAACGAGGTAGAACTAGGTATGGAGATACCGACGATCAAACCTCGGATAAGTAGAATATCGCGTGACAAAGGGAATTGGTTTCGTATGTTAATGGTTCTATCGATCACAAAGTCATCGTTGAGTATGTGGGAGCTGTTATGGATCTCCAGATCCCGCTAATGGTTATTGATCGGAGATGTGTCTCCATCATGTCTACATGTTCACGAACCGTGGGGTGACACACTTAAGGTTCAAAGTTGTTTTAAGTAGATATGGAATATGCGTTGGAGACCGAATGTTGTTCGGAGTCTCGGATTGGATCCGGGACATCACGAGGAGATCCGGAATTGTCCGGAGAATAAGATTCATATATTGGGGATCATTTTCTAAGTTAAATGTTCCGGAGTGTTTGTATGGAGATTCTAGAAGGTTTCGGAATGTTCTGGAAGGTTCTAGAAGATTTCTTGGAGTTCGCTTGAAAACCAAGAAAGGATCAAGGAGTCTTTGTGGGGCAACACACGGATTCGTGGGGGAGGAGGATTCCTCCCCCCCTCCCAATCCGCCGGCCAAGGAGGGAGGGGAGTCCTACGAGGACTCCCCCTCCCATGGCGCCTCCCTCCTTTAAATAGAGGGGAGGGGGCGCCAACCCCAAGATCTCTCCCATAACAAACCCTAGCCGCCGCCTCTCTCCTCCTCCTTCCCTCTGCTCAGGCTTAGGCGAAGCCCTGCAGAAATCTCTACTCCACCACCACCACACTGTCGTGCTGCTGGGATTCCGTGGAGAAGATCAACTACCTCCGCTGCTCGATGGAACGGGGAGAGGAAGGTCTGCTTCGACTCCGCACGTGTGACCGACTGTGGAAGCGCTGCCGGAATGCGGCGCCAGAAGGATCGTCCACATGATCTTGAGATCGGCAAGTGATCGACTACATCAACCCCGAGATCTAATCTCATAACGCTTTCGGATCTACGAGGGTTAGTATAGATCTATCTCGTTGCACATGTCTAATAGATTAGATCTTGGCTTTTATCTAGATTAGATCTGGGTTTTGTTCGTTCTTGCGGTAGAATTTTTTTGTTTTCCATGCTACGAACCCATCATTAGATTACCACCAGACTGATGAGGAAATCAAGTTGGTCGTAATGGCCCAAGTGAAGGCCCATTTTGCACCGAAACGACCCGAGCCAATGGAGCCAATAGATCCGAAAGTTAGGTAGCACTTTAAGAATGTTCTTGCACAACCATCCAAACATGAGTTAAATAAGCCAGATGACTATAGACATGTCTTACAAATACATTGAAAGAGAAGAGATCAAGTCGTAGTGCAAGAAGGAAAAGAGACGTTCCCCATCTCGGAGAACAGGGAAAACAATCGATCCCCCCGCTCAAGGTGTTACCCAAACAACAAATATATATGCAAGAACCATTAGATATGGAAGCATTCGAGCTATTGTATAGGCAATGTGGTGTGACTATTGCGCATATATCCCCAAGGCTGATGTAGCACAAAAATATGTCCGCGGGGAGCCTCTGGTCATCGATAAGATACGCCAGCATCTGCCAACACAAATCTGAAAATTGCATGTCTGGTACTTGAAAGTCGCAAAGAAAGGGCAAGAAATGATACTAGCAAAAGTTAGAGAGGAGAATTACTTCCGTGAAGATGAGATCCATATTTAGCTTATAGAATTCTTTTAGTTATTCAATCAAGAGACACTGGACAAATCTCTCCTCAATTGCTATTGTCTGTAAATGATTAATTTATTTCTATAATTAAGTGTCTAGCTCAGCTCGTTCAATTTATTGCCTTTAATTATCCTTATTATATCCTTTTGTATGCTATTATGTAGAATGAAGATTCTGAAATGTAAAAAAAGAGAATCTATTGTGTTGGGTTCCTTGACCCAAATCGAGTTAATTCTACTACACTACTGATGGATCCTGTGGACACAAAACGTAACTTGCTAAGGTTTTTAAAGGAGAAAAAATTGTGTAAGGAAATACTATTTCCTTACAACCATAGGTGAGAGTGTTACTGTCTTGTACCCATTCACTTTTGCTTACTCAATGTTAAGTGTAATTGATGAGCTACTAACATATATAAATGTGCGCAGCTTCCACTAGATTATGCTAAGCATTGACGTTAACCATGGAAGAATTGAAATTATGGACCCATTAAAAAAACATGGAAGAGTACCACGACCTACTTAATATGCTCTAGAAGTAATTTTAATCATTATCACACTATATCAGTCTGTTTCATTCATTTTTTAGATATCAAGTAATTAATAACTCATTCATTCATTTTCTTTGCCGGACAATGTTTGGAAACGGTTCAAGAATTTGGTTGTCGGTCAATGGCGTGAGGAGCTGAGTTTTAATCCGGTCCCGGTAAGTAGTACGAGCTAGGTTCGCGCATCTCTTTAATTATAGTTTCAATACAATTATCATGTTTGATTGAATTCTACAAAAATAACTCTGTGTCATGGGCGGTAGCTACACATATTTGCACATCCCATCGATCCAAGTGAAATGAACCTGTTTTAGCCTATTTTTGTTGTAGAACACACATTTCTAGTGTAGATAAGTGGTTTTAATTTTTTGGTTTGAATATTTTTGGTCCTTTTTCCAAAAGTAAACTTGACAAACCAAAAGTAAATGCATGAGTTGACTTTTACAAAACTAATTCAAACTAAAATTGTAAAACCACTTGTGTACACCAGAAATATGTGTTCTACTAAGAAAACAAGATAAAATGAAAATCATGTATACAGGATAAAATGTAAGGGTATGTAGCTATGACCATGCATAGAAAATTGCCTATCTTGAATTCTATTCTTGTAAAGTGCATGAGGTAGCCACATGGGACTAATTTATGTGGATACTACGTTTGCAAGTTCATTCGCATGTTGACTATTTAGCAGGGTGTGGAATTTATTCGAGTACATAAATAATATATTCACAATTTGTTTTATTACCATTATTTGTGTTGAGTCCATTCATAGTTTTTGTTATGATGATTGATATACTCATAATGATCTCCTTCTTTATAGTTGGATGCGATGCGGGATAAGGTCCTACCACATGACCGCATACTAGCAATTCAAGAGGAATTGGTGGGATTTTTCTTGACGAGGTCATATGCCCAAATGGAGAATACAGTATAGATAGAGTCTAAATCATCCATGTAAATGATCTCCATGTAATCAAATACACGGAATCTAGTCCAGGTTAGGACTCGTATACCAAATTGTATATATGTGTATGCTCATAAGACAAATTATATTATATATGCATCAATGTGTATATTATGTAGTAGCGTAGAATATGCATACGGAAAATTGTTTCAAATGCATACGCCAAACCTCTCCCTCCTATACCAATCCTCCTACCGTGGCAGAAATGTGCCCCAAAATGTTATCGCGGCAGAATTTGCTGTCGTGGCAGCCGAATACCCCAAAATACTACCGCAGTAGAGATCCTTTAGCCCTAGTTCATGTTATGAACCGAGACTAAGGGTCCTCCGTCCCCCTCTCCGGAGAGCGGCTATGTCAAGAGACTTTAGTCCCGATTCGGATGTCCCGGTTGGGAAACCGGGACTAAAGGCCCGATTTCCACCAGTGACCAAGAGCGACCTAGACAAATTAGGAGCAAAGAGACATCTAGTGAACTCATGGCTAGATTATCACAGTAGAATGTTCAACCTAGATTCTCCATGATAGATTAATCTTCATTAAAGAGGATGTCATGGAGGCCTTCCACTCACTCTATTGACTAGACTATCATGGATTTGGTGCAGTGAGCAATGCCATGGTAACATTGTGACCCAAGAAGCAGGGTGCGGAAGAGCTTCGAGATTTCAGGCCCATAAGCTTTATCCACGCCATTGCCATGTGGGTGGCCAAGGTGATCGCAAACCGCCTTATCCACATACTACCAAAAATGGATGGGGTGCAACAGTGTGCTTTTGTGCATGGATGTTGCTTACATGACTAATTCATGATGGTTCAGGGGATAGCTCACAAGCTTCATGCTAGCAAAACTCCCACAGTCCTGCTCAAGCTGGACATCACCGAGGCATTCAACATGTTGAATTGTGCCTTCCTGTTAGAAGTCCTGAAGAAGCTAGGCTTCGGGGAGCGCCTCCTCTCATGCATATGCACACTACTCTCCACATCCTCCATGCGTATCCTCCGGAATGGCTGCCATGGAGCAAAAGTGGGCAACCAATAGGGCCTTTGGCAAGGAGATCCTCTATCCTCGCAGTTGTTCATCCTGCTGATGGAAGTCTTCCACCTGATGATTGTGAAAGCCGAAAGCCTAGTCCTTCTCTCCCGGATCGCGGCATCTGGCTTGCGGTAGTGTACCTCGATCTACGCGGATGATGTGGTCACCTTCCTGGGACCAATAGTAGTGGACTTCCGGGTGATCTCCAAGATCATCGTCGATTTTGGTGTCGCGTCTATTCTCCGCACTAACTTCTCTAAGTGCCCAGTCAACCTGATAAGATGCTCCGAGGAGGCCCAGACACTGGTAGCCTAGGAGCTACAGTTCCTGCTCCGCTACCTAGGGCTACCGCTCTACCTACACAAACCCTCAGTGGCACAACTGTAGTCGCTGGTTGAGCTGGTCAAGACAACGCTTTCCGCCATCCCCGTCTTCACCATGATGTCCCTTGACATCCCTATAGAGATCATCATGGCCATCAAGAAAATCATACGAGGATTCCTCTGGAAGGGGAGAAAGGACATGCATGCTGGCCATTGCCTAGTGGCGTGGGACAGGGTGTGCATGTCAAAGGAGATGGGGGGCCTTGGCATCCCCAACTTGCGCCTCATGAATGTTGCGTTGAGAGCCAGATGGTTAGGGTTGAAGCGCGTGGAATTGGATAATCCATGGCAAGATCTTAACATTCGAGTCCCAAGATTGGAGCGACAGCTCTTCGAAGCGACAACTACCTCGGTGGTAGGGGATGGTGGTACAACTCTGTTTTGGACGGACAAGTATCTTCCATGTAGACGCATCAGCTAGATAGAGCCAAACCTATTAGTGCTGGTGCCGGATAGTGTTGCCATCATGCGCAAGGTCCACGGGGCATCGTCGGCGGTTGGTTACACGATGTCTCCCCTGATATGGGTGCTACGGCAATCAGGGAACTCCTCGATGTGGTAGACCGGTTAGAGGAAGTTAACCTAACCGAGGGCACGCATGACGTCCTAAAGTGGAGCTAGGACCCGAGCAACTGTTACATAGCCAAATCCTGCTACCAGGAACTCTTTGCTGGAAGGACCTCGATGGCAGGAGCCTTGTAGATTTGGCGCTCATGTGCACCCGCCAGCTACAAAGTCTCGCTATGCCTGGCTATGAGGAACATATGCTGGACCTTAGATAGGCTTCATAGACGTGGCCTACAGCATCCGGCGGCCTGTCCTTCTGTGACCAGTGTGAGGAAACCATCGATCACATTCTGATGGGATGTGTTCTTGCCCGTGAAGTGCGGAATGCCTGCCTGAGCTGGTGGGGAAAAAGCCATTGTTTTTGAGGGGGCCGTCCCGTCTGCGGCGGAGGCAATCCACAAGATCTCTTCTGAGGCACAATTGTGGACAGAAGCGGGGCTATTCCGAGACTGCCTAGGGCAGGTGGACAAGTGGAGATGTCGCGAGTAGTCATCTAGTGTGTGAGTGTTGTCCTCTAGACAGTGTGGGTTATGCTTAGGGTGCATGTGCCCCAGCGTGTTGTAATGCTATTCTTCTATGAAAATGATACGTCTCCCAAGACATATCCTTGAAACAATAGATCAATCTTATTCACTAGTAGAAAACAGGGCATTACTCCTAGTTCGTTTGGGCCTTTACTTCCGGTTTCAGAACCGGGACTAGGCAATCGGGACTAGAGCCCCCCTTTAGTCCCGGTTCTGTTACGAACCGGGACTAAAGGCGCTCCACGTGGCCGCCGCGGAGAGCGGGGGGGGGGGGGGTGGAGGACCTTTAGTCCCGGTTCATACCATGAACCGGGACTAACGGATCTCTGTCACGGCAGAAAAATGCCCCAAAACTCTGCCGTAGTAGAAAGTGGCTGTGCGGCAGCAGGTTCTGCCGCGACAGAGTTTTGGGCCATTTTTCTGCTGTAGCAGAGTTTTGGGGCGGTTTTCTACCACGACAGGAGGGAGAGATTTGGCGTAAGTGGCATGCCGAGAGATGATATATGTACAACTACAGAAATGAAGGAGCCATTACAGAACATCGTCATGAATATAGAGATCAAAGTATTCTCCGGAATATATAAAAATGAAGGAACCATTACAGAAGGCATATATACAATATAATTTCTCTTACGATTCCTAATGCATAAATACATATTCCCGATGGTATTCTCTGGATGGATATATGACCTCCTTAATTAAGAATCTCGCCAATTCCTCTTGAATTGTTCATACGTGATCCTTTGTTAGGAGACCATCTCGCATCCGTTTGATCTAATTTAAAGAAGGGGATCTTCAATATTTGTGAATGAAACTCAACACAACTGATGGTAATAAAATAAGATTGTGAACATTGTTTATGTATTGCAAGTTGTTATGAAATTCTGCCCAGTTCAAAGGTCGTCTGGCGAATGTACTCGCAAACATAGTATCCACATAAATTGTTCCCGGCTTATTGCCTCAAACACTTCATGAGAATCGAGTTCAATCAAAATAATAATCAAGCATGGTAATCAAGAAGGCTAAATAAGAATCAAAGAGATGCACAGACCTATCTATAGTACTACTTACTTTGATTTGTCGAAATGTTAGCTCATCTTTCCATTCACCCCTAATAGCCTTGGTGAACCGTTTCCAAACCTGCCCGGCAAAGGAAATGAGTAAAGGAGTTATTAATTACTTGATATCAGGAAATGAATGAAAGATGTCGATATAGTGCTATAGTGATTGAATTTACCTCTCGAGAATTTCAACTAGGTCCGCCCATATCTCAGGGTTTTTATGTTTTGAGTCCATGACCAGTACCTTTCCTTTGTCAAGTTGAATGACTAGCAGAATGAAGTGGAGCCTGCGCACACATAACTCATCAATTGCACTTAACATTGAGTAAACGAAATCAAATGTGTACAAGACAGTAACAATCAGTCGAAATTGTATGGAAATAATATTTCCTTTTTGTTTTGTTGTTTCAGTAAAAACCTTAGCAAGTAATCCTCTATTTCCTTGGTGTTCTTCTTTACCGTATATTCATGAATATTATTTGGATCAATGAACCCAAGGTCATAGATTTCGTCCTATTTTGCATTCGAGAATCTTCATTGTGCATAATATTGCACAACAAAATATAGTGAGGATAGTTATACATGCAATGAATAAGGTGAGATAGAGACTTAATTACAGAAGTAAATCACTTATAGACAATAGCGACCGATGAGCGATTTGTTGAGGAGTGTCTTGATTGAATAACTAAAATAATTCCGTGAAGTCAACGTGTATATCGTTGTTTCCATGGAGGTAATGCTCCTCTCTAACTCCCACTATGAGTATGATTGTGCCTTCCTCTAAGGCTCGCATATACCACTCATGAAATTTTTGCATTTGTGTTTGTAGAAGCGGAACCTCCTCAGGTCTGACGAGAGGCTTCCTGTACTCATATTTGTATGCTACTTCAGCCATGGGTCCGGCTTTCGTGCCTAAGTATTGACCAACAGTCATACGAAGACCAGTCATGCAACCTCCAAATTTGGATCAGAAAACACTTTCAGCAGGGGCATGATTGGTTTTTCTGTTCTCCAAGCTAGGGAATTATTTTCCTGCTTCTACTAGTACTTTTCGACCTCTCCACGTGCTTCTTTTGTCTCTGGATCGATACCTTTATCAATCCGGTCATTCTTAGCTTTCTCCCACTTAGGCCTGGTAGCCTTGTATCCACCTGTCCCCATAACATGGTGATCTTCAGCGCAACATTTTCCTTGTATATTTCCGACCTTTTCACAGCTTCAGCGGATTTCTTGTACTCCACAAATTCGTCCTAGTGGTCTCTTAGTTTCTCATTCACTCCGGTGAACTCCAGAGTATTTTCTTCTAGGACATACTTCTTGTAAAATCTTTTCTTGTGGTCTCTGAATTGTGAGGCCATCTTCTTAAGAGCCCACTACTTGAGTTTTGGCTGTATAACTTTGTGTTTTGGATCCACCTCTGGTGGTAGGGTGTAATTTGTCATGTGCGGATTTCAAAGATTATATTTGCATCTATCCTTGACATAACTAACTACATCCGCCTTTATCGTATTCCATTCTCGAATGGTGATCGAGATAATGTCCCCACCAATAACTCCACATTGACTTCCAAATAATCTTGCGTTGTGCTCGGGAGTATTCAGGGCGCCATCTACAACGACTTCTTCGATCATGAACCTAGCATGGTGGGCCAACTTTTTTGTCGGGCCTCGTTTGCTTCCAGTAGATTGCTTCGATCCGGAGGGCTAAAAGAAGAAATAATCGTGCTTCAATTAATGCAACTAGTTAGCAGCGGATTACTTTATATACCTCTCCAGACTTTGTAGTCAAAGCTCCCTCACCGGAGCCGTCTCTTCGCTCACTAGAGTCGTATCTTCCCTCAGCAGAGTCGTCTCTCCGCTCGAGATCCTCCTCCACTCCATCACTGGAGCCGTTCAGATACTGCGAGGTGATATCATCCACGGCTATCATACCCTACATTATCTCTTCTTGATCCAGGTTGCCCTCTATAATTTCTACAAAGAATTGCTAGTTATTTCAGTGCTATAAACAGAACAAAGTGCTAATAAATTAAGGACACCGCGTGAAATGGTTGTCGCACCCATCCATCTTCCCTATATGGCGTTCATTGTCACACCCGTCCATCGTCCCTATATGGAGCACGTTTCCACGCCCATCCATCGGCCTTATATGGCGCGCGTTGTCGCTCCCATTCTTTGGCCCTATATGGCGCGCCCTCCCTAACATCAAACTACTACTACTAATACTACAAATACTACTACACGGAGCTCCCACAAATGCAATAGCACTACTACAAATACTATACAAATACATCTATGAATACTGTACAAATACTATACAAATACCATAGAAATACTACTAATACTATACTACTAATACTATACAAATTCTACTAATACAAATACTACTAATACTATACAAATACTAGCTACAAATACTATTAATACTACTAAAACACATAATAAAAAGACTACTAAAAATACAAAAAGATTACTAAAAAAGACTACATAACAAAAAGACTACATAATAAAATACTACCAAAAACACATAATAAAAAGACTACTATAAAGACAAAAAAAAGGAAGCCGCACCGCCCCTGCTGCTCGCCTGGCCCCTCCAGGTACTGCCGCGGGTCGCTGCGCCACGCCGAGCCTTCTCACCGCGCCACGCCGACCCTTCTCGCCGCGCCGCCCTTTCATCTCGCCGCACTACCGCAGCCAGCACTAAGCTAACCCTAACTAACTTCATCGCTCAACTCGATTAGAGGAGAGGGGGTGCACCTAGACGACTACGATGGCGGTGGTTGGTGGTGGTGGTGGTGGTGGTGGCGGTCGGCGCGAACGGAGAGGAGGGGGAGCGTGGCGGCCGGACGGCGGATGGTGACAGAGAGGGGGGTCCACGGCGTAGTCAGGCAGCCTGCCACCATTGTGGTCGATCGTCTGTCGGAACCTCCTCTTCTCGATCGAAGAATGAGATGGGGATTCCAGGGAGAAGGGCGGCGCGGGTTATATGGCAGGGCCTTTATCCCCGGTTCATGCCAAGACCTGGGACTAAAGATATTCGGCAGCAGCCCAGAAGCCGCGCGCCAATCGTCCAACTTTAGTCCCGGGTCGTGGCATGACCCAGGACTAAAGGGCCTTTCAAAAATTATATTTGAATTTGGTGGTATAAATTCTAGTTCCCACCTTATTGTATATTATAATGTTAATAAAAGAAGTAAAGAATATCTATGTAATAAAAATATATATAGCATATCAAAATGTTCATAATAGAAATATCTACCTAGTAAAAATATAATTTATTTTTTATCAATTCAATTATTTAATATGGTAAATCATTTTTTAAAGGGTTTTTAAATGGTAATCATAAAAGGGTTTTTAAATGGTAAATGATTCTGAAATAAATAATAATAATTTCTGGCCTCCAAGACATTGATTGCCATGTTGAGATACACATGATCTAATGCTCATGATTTTTTGAAAAAAAATATTTTGGCAAAAATCATCATAATGGATTTTTCTTGATTTTTTTGGTCAGTAATTGCTAATTTTTTTGAAAAGTACCCTTTTTAACTAGTATCCTATATGATTTATTTATTTGGGCCACTCATCATGCAATAGACAGCCAAGATACACCATCAAATTTTTTGACCGCCATAGCCCGCTAAAATTTCGTGCATAGGAGTTAAATTTCGCGCCTAGAAATTTCGTGCCTGGGATAGATTGGTCAGCCCTTTAGCACAGCGCCACGTATCATTCACGCAGAGGGCATTTAGGTAATCTAAAAGAAACCCTCCTTATCCCCTCCCTCGCCGAAAATGGACGAGATCCAATTTTCCTGACCTTGACGTCCTCTGCCTCCTCCCTCGCTCTCACCCTCATTGCCGTTCGTCCCTCGTCCACTCACCGATGTCCTTCCCTCCGTCTCTGCCGCCCCATGCCCATCCTCACCATGCCACCGTCCTCCCCTCTAGTAGATAGCTAGCCATCGCTATAGCCAAAACCCTAGCCCGTCGTCACCTTCACGGTTTTCCACCACGTCGTGCCAACTGTCAAGCTCACAGGTCTGCAACCTCGCCATCAACCTCACCCACAAGATCTGCCACCTCTACATGCACCTCTCCTTCAAAATCTCCCCACTCGCCGTGCACCACTCCATCAAGGTATACTCCCTAGACGCCGAGGTCTGCCCACCCACGGTCAAGGTCTGCCCACTCGACATGCACCTCGCCCACAAGGTACGCCACCTCACCGTGCACCTCGTCGACATGGTCTGCCACCTCTCCGTCAAGGTCTTCCCACTATCCGTGCATGTCGCCGTCAAGTTGTGCCCACTCAGGGTCAAGGTCTGCTCACTCGACATGCACTTCTATTACAAGGTATGCCTACTCGCCGTGCACCTCACCGTAGACAAGGTCTGCCTACTCGTCGTGCACCAAGGTCAAGGTCTGCCTCCACATGGTCTGCTACCAAGGTCCGCGGACAAGCCTTGATGCCACGATTTAAGCATTCCGCCAGGAAGAGCAGTAAGAAAAAAGGCCCCATATCCTGAAGGCAAGGAAACACTCACCTTGCTTTTCTGCTGTTTGGTTATATTGTTTATAGCAGATAAAGGTTGCATTATCTTGTTTGTTGCAATATTTTGGCTGCTTCATAATATGTCTTATGATCAGAGTATAAATAAAAATTGTTCATAGTGGATTGTTTTACACTTATGATTACTATTAAACAATCAACAACATATGTTATATTCTGCCTACTTGCCTATTTAGTGGCAAAATATAGATGCATATACTACTCATGTTTAATTGTCATGCCCTCCTTATTATTACAACCAATTGGTGAATTGTCGAGTTTGTAAACTATTAGGCTTATTATCACTTTGTGTGTGATAAAGGTTGCATTATCCGGTTTGTGGCATTACTTTGGCTACTTCGTGATATGTCTTATGTTCATCGTATAAGTAGTTCATAGTTTACTATTTTACCTGATGGTTACGATAGGACAATGAGCACCATAGTTTATATTTTGATTAATTGCCTATTTAATTGCACGGTAGGTGCTTGTACTACTTATGTTTAATCGTCATGTACTGCTTATTACTGCAGTGTATAATACTATGTCTGGTCATAGTGGGGAGTAACATAGCATGTTACTAGGCTATATTACTCCCCACTATGAATGGTCTTAATATTATCTCCATAGTGAGCTGTGTCATAGGTCTTATAACATAGACACCACTATTTAGATTGGTCATAGTGGGAAGTTTGTACACACTAGTATTCTTTGTACGATACTGGTGTAATACTAGCTAGGCTACCCATAGTAGGAGTATCATGCAATCCATGTTGCATTTGTTTTGCTGTTTCGTCATATGTGTTATGATCAGAGTATGATTTGGTCATAGCGTACTATTCTACCCCATATGTTATATATTGAGCCATATTTGGAGTTCCCTTTACCCGTTAGAAACATAGATGTACAGTGGACTGTCTTGGGGTGTTCCTTAGAAAAATAATCCAAGCTTTTTCGTAAGAACTAGTGCTTATTTGTATTCGAGAGGTGCCAATTTAGACATCATCCTTTTATAAATAAGTACCATTGCTTAACCAAAAACCAGTTTATTTCGCTAAGCACTTCTCTAAGTGTCTTGCATTGCACATTCTCTTAGGTTCTTAGCATACGTTGTTGCATCACCAAGTGTATTCAGCCCCCTAGAAGTAGCAAAAAGGAAGGCTTTTGACCAGGTTAAATTATCCCATTTGTTGCATTAGTTTGGCAGCCTAGGATCTTTTTGTTTAAATTTCTCATGGCGACCTGTTAAATGATGAGTACTAGATAACATAGGTTGGTATCGCACCCACTTTTATATTTCTAGGTTAATTGGAATTCTTTATTCATGTGAGAACCACAAATACTACCGATGGAAGAAAGTCGGATGAAAACCATCATGAGAAAGAGTCCATGGATGCAACGACTTGGTATTAGGTTCGTAGCTAGTGTTGTTGCATCCCCAACTGTATTCTCCCCTAAAAAGAGCACCGGTGATCCCTCTGGACCTCAGTATGATCCCGAAGGGGCGGGGAGTATCAGTGAAGGGGACCTATCAAGTGATGAAACACTAGTCACCGTGGAGACTGGGCTGCAGGTAGTGCCCTTACCTGCTAGCTCACCATCTTGTCATGATTTCTCCATAATTAAGGTGCTGCCTAATCATCTTGTGTGGAATTGTTTGCTTACTCTTTTTGTCATATGTTTTATTCCTCTTTATTTTCCCCAATTGACTGTTACATGTAAAATGTGTAGCTTAAGAAGAGGAAATTCAAGAAGACAAGTCCTAGGCGAAGGATGGCTCCTAGTGGTGGATCATCTCGCAAGCATGCTGATGACCCACAAGTATAGGGCGTGTATCGCAGTATTTTCGAGGGAAGTGAAACCCAATTTATTGATTCAACACAATGGGAGCCAAAGAATATTTATAAGCCTTAATAACTGAGTTATCAATTCAGCTGCACCTGGAAACAATCTTGCTCACAACAGTTTATCAGTAGCAATAGCAAAGTAATAGCAGTAGTAGAAATAAATACAGTGGTAACAATTGCAGTAAACAGTAGGATTAAAGCGCGGTAGGCATAGGGATGGATGGACGGGCGTTGCATGGACAAGACAATTCATATAGCAATCAAGACATAGGGCATTTGCAGATAAATAAGATAAAGCATCCAAGTACTAAATAATCATAGGCATGTGTTCCATATATAGTCGTACGTGCTTGTAATGAGAACTTGCACAACATCTTTTGTCCTGCTAGCCCGTTTGCAGCGGGGCCTCAAGGGAACTACTAGCAATTAAGGTGCTCCTTTTAATAGAGCACCGGAGCAAAGCATTAACACTCCATGAACACAAGTGATCGTCACATCAAAGCCATCCCCTCCGGTTATCTCGATTATTTTCACTTCGGGGCCTTTGGTTTCGGACAACAATATGTGTATACAACTTGCAAGTAAGATCACAAACAATACTATCATGATGAATCAATAACATGTTTAGATCTGAAATCATGGCACTCGGGCCCTAGTGACAAGCATTAAGCATAACAAGTTGCAACAAAGTCAAAAAGCACTAATAATAGATACTAGGCACCATGCCCTACTAATCTGATGCCATTACATGAACGATCTCATCCAATCCCTACCATCCCCATAGCCTACATCGGGGGATTACTCACTCATGGACGGGGGAATCATAGATGGTTGATGTAGAGGCGATGGTGATGATGACGGTGATGATCTCCTCCAATTCCCCGTCCCAGCAGGGTGCCAGAACGGAGTTTCTGGTTCTGATTCGCAGAATCTAGTGGTGGCGGTGTAGTGGAACTCTATCTGGAAAAACGTCGACCCCCCCTGGGTTTTTAGGTCAGGAGGCATCTTATAGGCGAAGAGGGAGGCCGAGGGGGTGACCGAGGTGGCGACACCACTCCCAGGCGCGGCCTGGGCTGGCCCGCATGGCCAGGTGGTGTGGGCCCCTCGTGGCCCTCCTCCGTCTCGTCTTCTGGCTCTGTGAGTCTTCTGGTGAAATAGGATTTTTGGCATATTTTCCGGGATTTTTCCTGGTAGTTGATTTTCTGCACAAAAATTAGACACCAAGGTAATTCTGCTAAAAACAGCTTAGTCCATGTTAGTTGTAGCCAAATCACACAAATTTAGAGGAGAAACAATAGAAAAAGTGTTCAGGAAAGTAGATACGTTTTGGATGTATCAACTCCCCCCAACCTTAGCTTATTGCTTGTCCTCAAGCAATTCAGTTGAAAACTGAGTGCGGAAAAGAGCTTTCACGAACACATTTGCTTCATAAGATGTATATATTCTCAGCATAAGATTAACTACTTAAGCAATTCATAATAAAGAGTGTGCAAATAAGTTTACTTAATAGTCATTGCAAACTATGAAGAGATTCCAACTCAAAAATAGTAAGTAGCATGAAACATAAACATAAGCAACATTGTTATGCTCATAGAAAGGTATGATAGAGTGGTATCTCGCTTGCTTTTGATTGTAGAGAAAACATAAATGCCGAGGCACCTCTGAAGTTCAAGTGAAGACTAGAAGTAAAGATATCAAAGATACAAGCATCAAAGTCATGACACAATTAACCAAATTTTGAGACAAGCACATTACACTAAGAATTACAACTATGCTCTCAAGAAAGTGCTCATAGAATAATAGGTGACTCAACAAGGAAGTGAAAAGGTTTTGAAAAGATTGAAAGGCTTCCAAATGCTGAAAGAATGGTACTCATTAGCTTTGAGCTCTCATTGCCCCTATGCTGCAAGTTTCCACCATGATTAGGCATGGCTTAGGCTAGCAGCCCAGGCGTTTCTCTAACACACATACATAACTCCATGGACTTACAATCTCCCCTTTTATTTCACACCGACGACATCCGTAAACAAAAGAGCATGATATCAACTGCGTACAATGTACAAGTGCAATGTTGAAAGCGTTCCCCGTGACAACACGGTTCTGCTAATCCCCAGCCTATAATTTGCAAGCATATAACTTTCATGGATAGTCACAATAGTTCAGGTTTATTAAGTGCAAGAAAGAAAGTGTGCCGTCAAGTTCATCAGAGCTTTACTAACTAACATTCTCATAACAAGCAAACATTTTATTCGAAAGAAAACAAGGAATACTTAATATGCACGGAATAGCAAATGATGCTAATAGGTAGGTATGGTGGACACTTTTGGCAATATTGGTTTTGGGGAGTTGGAAACACGAGTATAGCTCATACTCAGTGCAAGTGAAGGACAACAATAGAAAGGGAGCGACAAAAGAGAGAGCAATAACTGTCATAATCATGCTTGCAACAAAACAAGATTAATTATGGCATGAGAGTGATTCAAGAACCCTGAGGTAAAATAATTCATCGAGGCTTAACTGATTATTGTTTCAGTCTTATGTATGCGTGAGCATGTGCCAAGTCGATTCAAATGAAACATTCAGAGGAGGATACCACAATGTCATACCAAGTTATGAATAGAATAATGCAAGCAAACATTCATATGACATGCTACAAGCCATTAGCAAGCTGGAGGTAATCATAAGAAAGCAAGAACTAGTAAGCATCCATAAATAACATACACCTTACATGAACAGACTAAGCATGCCCACAATGATGAGTATATGTACAAAAATGAAAACAAATAGAGTTCATTACCAGCCTCTTACCACACCTCAAGTTGTCATTAATCTTCATTTTGCCATTCACTTGTGTGGCTTGAATAATAACATGAAATCAAACTCCACTGAGGACTGCTGAACCCTGCAACAAACTTCACAAAACCAAAGAAGAACAGAAAATATTTTTGGCGTTTTTAATTTTTGAAGGCAAGAACGAAAAGAAAGGTCAAGCAAAGAGAAATCTTTTTGGGTTTTTCGAATAATTAAGACAAAGCTAAAAAAAAGGCAAACATGGAAAAAAGATAAAGAAGCAAGCAAAGAGAAAGAACGTTAATATTTTTGGTCTTTTTGTGTTTTGGAAAGCAGAAATAAAGCAAGAACGAAGACTAAAAAGAAAACAAAACATGGATATACAATGTACCAACTGAACATGACATGTAGATGAGTGTGATGTCGGTGTACCTCCCCCAAGCTTATGGTTTTGGCCTAAGTGGGTATCAATCACAAGATGGCCAGGAAGGAGTGCCTGCATAATATGGCTAGGAAGTGCCTTCATCCTGATATGAACTCGAGGACGCCCCAGCGTAGTGCGCAGAGTAGTCATAAGAGGGCACATCCCCCTGATGCTGCCCGTGGAAACCAAGCAAGCGGAGCTTCTCGTCCACCTCCTCCTTGGAACGTGACCATGGCATCCTGCAAATACTGAACAAAGTGGACTGTGGCAAAGGAATTTCCCTGTCGCCTCTGTCAGTAAACAACATCCTGTAAACTAAATTCTCGGTACTAGAGTCAGTAGTAATAAAATGATGTGTTTTCATAGCAGCAAGATCAAGTCTTTGTGGTGTAAACACAGTGTTATTAGGATCAACAAAAAGTTCTAAGGCAGCAACCATGCGTGAGGAAATAATACCCCCATAAATGGGTCCTCTAGCAGCTAAGCGATGGGCAATGAGAGAACCTAGATTATACTTGGTATCATTATTAAGTGCAGCAGCAAGAAAGGCTAAATGATAGTTAGAAATATTACTAGTGTTCTCCCTACCAAGAATGCTAGTGGCAAGATAATAAGAAAAATATCTAATAGCTGTGAGTTGAATGTTCCTTATCTTCCCGCGCTGAGCTATGTGGTCATCGTCATTTGTCACACTTCGGTAGAGCTCGAGCAAATCAGTGGGTCGACCTTGGATCTTCTTCACTGTCCCAGTCATGCCTATGCCTATAAGGCCGCAAAATCTTTCCAATGGCATGGTAATAGGCATATTATAAATTTTGAACGAAACAGTTGACCGACAAGGGGTGTTGGTGAAAACGAAACTTTCAACAAAAGTTTTGGTGAGCACGGCATATTGCTCATTCTCATCTTCTATGTAAGTGGTCAGACCAACCCTCTAAACCAGTAGTAAGAAATCATCGAGGATCCCTACAGCTTGCAAAATGGTAAAACAAGGGAAGGTAGATGGGTGAGCATCTCCCTCATCTCCTTCATGGCCAAAGCGTTGTGCAATAAGATCTTCATTATATGATGGCCTAAATTGAGAAGCTGATCTCGAAGGTCTTGCTCTCCTGGGTGTGTCCATCTCAAATACTTCTCCAAAAGTGTGGTTGTTCATCTCCTCTACTCTGCAATTTAAGCATCCATCATACAAGTGATTGGAAAGTGAATACATAATGAAAGGAACTACTCATAGGGACTTGTAAGAGGCCTAAACATGCATCAAAACAATTTCTACAAGCATTGAACAAGCTTACAAGCTCACATAGCCCGTCACCTACAGTAGCAAAATACTCAAGATATAATCCACTAAACACAAATCTACTTGGACAAGCAGAGGAGTCACATACTGGAGAACAAATGCTCCAAATTTCTGCAGCAAAGATGGGCTGAGCAAGGAGATCTAAAAATCACAGGCAAGAACAGCAAGAACGCGAGTTTAAGCAATGAACTGGTGTTTTCTCGGGAGAAAGAAAGGAGTGGAAGGGTGGAGAATAAGTGGAGGGCCA
Organism: Avena sativa; assembly: GCA_916181665.1. NCBI lineage: Eukaryota > Viridiplantae > Streptophyta > Magnoliopsida > Poales > Poaceae > Avena > Avena sativa. Next base: position 445,479,197 of record OV702295.1, on the reverse strand, counting down.
GGGGTGGCGCACACCATGGCTAGGCGCGCCTCTGGTGTGGCCGCGCCACCAGGTGGTGTGCCTGCTTGGTGGGTTCCCCTGGGTCACCCCAGGTACTTCTCTGCCCCTCTTATGACGTAAAATTTTAATATGAATTTTCTAGAATTTTTCGAGACACTTAATTTTTTTAGCAATTTTCAGGTATTGGTGAATAATTTTCTGGCAAAAATATAATTTTCGAATGATGCAATAACAAAACAAAACTAAAACTTCAGAAGTTCTAAAACACTCTAATATGCAAGAAACTAGCAATAGAAAAGTAAACTAAGTGAAAGCAAAAATTAAAATGGATAAAATAAAAGTAAGCGAAGATAATCATGGTGAAAACATTGTTTTGTTCATTAAAATCCCTTTGTTAACAAGGTTGATCAGGTCTTGTTACCAAAACAATTTTATATGAAACAAATCTTTGCATTTCACTAAATGATTATGTTACCTCAACCTTGATAGCAATGGTCCCAATCATAAGAGTTTCATATTTTTCTCGTGGCATGGGACAATATATTTCTCCAACTTGGATACCCTCAATATTTTCAATTGAATTTAAGCGATAATTCCTATCGATCTTCTTGGGCAAATGACAGTATGCTCCTTGTCATTAACATTAAAAGTTACCTTTCCTTGATTGCAATTAATAACAGCTCCTGCAGTATTAAGAAAAGGTCTCCCAAGAATAATAGACATATTATCATCTTCAGGCATTTCAAGCACAACAAAATCAGTTAATATCAAGCAATTATGGGCCACTTGAACAGGAACATCCTCACATATACCAACAGGAATAGTGGTAGATTTATCAGCCATTTGTAAAGATATATCAGTTGGTATTAATTTTTCTAGTTGAAGTCTTTTGTAGAGAGAAAAAGGCATAACATTAACTCCAGCTCCCAAATCACACAAAGCAGTTCTAACATAATTATTTTTAATAGAACATGGAATAGTTGGAATCCCTGGGTCTCCAAGTTTCTTTGGAACCTTACGATTAAATCAATAATTAGCAAGCAAAGTAGAAATTTCCTCATTAGTGATCTTCCTTTTATTAGAGACAATATCCTTCATATACTTTGAATAAGGAGGTAACTTAATAGCATCAGTTAAAGGAATTTGCAAAAATAAAGGTTTCGTCCACTCACAAAACCTATTATAGTGTTCTTCTTCCTTTGACTTGTGTTTCTTCTCAGGAAAGGCATAGGTTTTTGGAACTAGGGCTCTCTCTCACTACCATGTTTATTAGCAACAAAATCTTCCTTAGTGTATTTAGTATTCTTAGTGTGTCTTTCAGGTTCTTCTTCAACTTTTTCTTTATCAGGAGCATCATTTTCCTCATTCCCACTTTTAGTTTCAGCATCAGAGACAGATAGACTATTAGGATCTTTAGTAGGTTCAGAAGACTCTACAATAGTTTTATGTTTCTTTTTCCTTTTCTTGGGAGAGGTACCACTATTTTCAATTTGTTGAGAATCCTGCTCAATCCTTTTAGGATGCCCCTCAGGATATAGAGGATCTGAGTGGAAGCACCACTTCTAGTTCTAATTTCATAAGCATGTTTTTCTTTAACATCATTCACTAACAAATCTTTTTGTACTTTAATAAGCTGATCAATTTGAGTTTAAACCATTTGGAAATGTTTAACAAGAATTTTAACATCATTAGAGGTTCTTTCCACAATATCTTTTAACTCAATAATAGTTATAGAGTTTTCCATCAGATGATTCTGCACTCTTTTATTAAAATTATCTTGCTTAACAATAAAAATATCTAATTCTTCTAAGCATTGATCAGGAGGTTTAGAATAAGGAATATCACCTTCATCAAAATGTTGGCGGGAGTGTACCAATAGTGGATGAGTGGGAGATTGGCTTACATAATTCTTTTATAGGAGGTAAATTCTTCACGTCTTCATCTTTAATACCCATCTCCTTAAGACATTTCTTAGGTTCCTTCATCACTTCATCATTTAATTCAATAACTCCTCTCTTCTTTGGTGTTGGTGTTGGCTCAGACACAGTTGACTCAGGTGTAGTTGGTTCAGGTGAAGTCCAGTCATCATAATTCTTGCTTATTTTACCCATTAATTCCTCAGCTTCTTTGGGAGTTCTCTTCCTGAAAACACAATCAGCACAACTATCCAGGTATGTCCTAGATTCTTCAGTTAGTACATTATAATATATATCAAGAAGCTCATTTTTAGGTAATGGACATCCAGCCTGTGCATGAATCAAAGCACAAAACCTTGCCCATGATTCAGGAAATATCTCTTTTTCTCCCTGTTTAAAATCAAAAAGTTCCTGCAAAATGGCATGTCTAGCACTAGGAGGGAAATATTTCTAAAGGAAAGTACTAATCAAGCAATCAAGGTTATCAATAGATCCAGGAGGTAAATTATTAAACCAAGCTTTAGCTTCTCCTTTCAGTGAAAAAGGGAAATTTTAGCAATAAAGTAGGTGCGCATCTTAATATCATCAAAAAATGGTCCACTCATGGTAGAAAGCTAAGTCATATGTTCTACAACACTTTCATTCTTAGTCCCACAAAAAGGTTCTTTCTCAACAATTGTTATGTAAGATAAATCAAGAGAGAAATCACAATCTTTATCTTTAATGTTTATGGGAGTTGTAGCAAACTTAGTATTAGGAGATAATTTGGGTTTTATATTACGCCTCTCAAGGAGACTCTTAATACCACTTTTACCATGAGTATTTTGACATTCTTTAATAAATTCATCATTGATTTCTATATATCCGTCTTTAATATCATAGCTCTCTATAGACTCAGGTGAACTGACAGGTGTAGTAGTGTCTTCATTAGGAGTTTCAGTATTTCCAGCTATAGTTCTAGCAATCGTAGCATCTAAGAAAAGACCTAATGAACCACCCTTATCAAGAACAGTAGAAGCACAGTATGTGTAGCATGTGTATGTGGTGGTGTAAGGAGCTTACTCATCACAAATGGTGAATCAAGAGAAACAGAGGTGTCCAGAACCGTACCTCTCCTTGTAGTGGATGGTAATATATGAACTTTTCCATCACGAGATTTAACCATGATAAATGGATGGCAGTAAACAATAGTGATTCCATGTTAACTTGATAAATAGAGTTATGCTCCCCAGCAACGGTGCCAGAAAATAGTCTTGATGACCCACAAGTATAGGGGGTGTATCGTAGTATTTTCGAGGGAAGTGAAACCCAATTTATTGATTCGACACAAGGGGAGCCAAAGAATATTTATAAGCCTTAACAACTGAGTTGTCAATTCAGCTGCACCTGGAAACAATCTTGCACACAATAGTTTATCAGTAGCAACAGTTTTGTAGTAGCAATAGCAAAGTAATAGCAGTAGTAGAAGTAAAGATAGTGGTAAAAATTGCAGTAAATAGTAGGATTAAAGCACGGTAGGCATAGGGATGGATGGACGGGCGTTGCATGGACAAGTCAATTCATATAGCAATCAAGACATAGGGCATTTGCAGATAAATAAGATAAAGCATCCCAGTACTAAATAATCATAGGCATCTGTTCCATATATAGTCATACGTGCTCGTAATGAGAACTTGCACAACATCTTTTGTCCTGCCAGCCCATTTGCAGCGGGGCCTCAAGGGAACTACTGCAATTAAGGTGCTCCTTTTAATAGAGCACCGGAGCAAAGCATTAACACTGTATGAACACATGTGATCCTCACATCAAAGCCATTCCCTCCGGTTTTCCCGATTATTGTCACTTCCGGGCCTTTGGTTCCGGACAACAATATGTGTATACAACTTGCAGGTAAGATCACAAACAATACTATCATCATGAATCAATAACATGTTCAGATCTGAAATCATGGCACTTGGGCCCTAGTTACAAGCATTAAGCATAACAAGTTGCAACAAAGTCAAAAAGCACTAATAATAGATACTAGGCACCATGCCCTAACAATCTGATGCCATTACATGAACGATCTCATCCAATCCCTATGTCGTTGTATTGGGAACGACAGTACCTAAAAAGGTTAGATAGAGGTGAGGGGACTAGCACGGAAGCTATCGATGGCGTCCGCAGGCGGGATTGGATACAAGCAAGCGTAGCTGGACACAGGAAGTACCCAGGTTTGGAGCCCTCGTGATGAGGTAAAACTCCTACTCCTGCCGGATCTGACTATGAGGGATATGCAAACTACAAGTGCTCCTCGAGCTGTATTCTCTAGCTACTGCCTTAAATGCACTAAGACGAACCCTTTCTACTAAGGCCTTGCCTCTCCTTATATAGGCAGAGAGGCAACGGTCTCACTGGCCAGTCCGACTGGCGGGCCCCACAGGCGGGTCCCAGCCGACTGGTCATCTACAGTATCCGGTACAATATATCCCATTGGAGTACGAGCGGTATGGCTGTCGTAGGCACAGTGGACGCCGTGCGAGCCTGTCGTCAGCATCGGGCCACTGTTCTGCGTCATCCCCGCAAAGTCTTCGGTATGGCCGAGTAGTGGCCAGTCTTATCATCGTACAGGGCGTACCGCGCACTGATCCGCATGTCGTCCTGTCTCCTTGATTGGTTCTGGCTATGTTGCCGTAGCCGACTGCTTCTTGTCGATCCGGCTACCATGCGATAGCTGGTCTGGCTTGCTTTGTCCGGCTGCATCTGGCCAGCCGGACGCGATCCGACTGCCCTGTTTCTTGTCCGGTTGGGGTATCTGGGGATCATCCCCCCGACACTAGCCCCCGAGCGCGTGTGGATTCCGCCCTTGGTTTTCAATTTGTGACCGGCTACGCCTGGCGGTTGCCCTACCCGTGTCATCAGTGCTGACACCGGCCACGCGCGGACGCGCCATCATTGCTCTGCGGCGGGTAGCGTAACGTCCCGTCACACGTTGCCTCAGGAAACTGCCGCCTGGCGCTTCGGTTCCCGCTCCAAGATCTTCTGCGCACCCCGCGTCGGCACACGGGATCTGGGCGGCGGTTAGGGTGGGGGTCGCCTGGATGGGTGCCACGTGGCGTCGTGGACGGTTGCTCTTCCGGCCCTTTAAAGGGACGCCGCGGGGGGAGAAATTCCTTTCCTCTACTCCCCCGCTTCCAGTTTCCCTCTTCCCTTCTGCGCTCCTGCCCTCTGCGCCCTTCCTTCGCTGCCGCTGTAGCCCGCTGCACCGCCCATTCATCATCGTCGGCGGTACGGGCCACCGCCCCTCCTCTGTCGCCGTGTCTTCCTGTGAGCCGGAGATGGCAGCCGAGTGCGGAGCCTGGTGTGGCTCCTCCGTCACGGAGGACCACATACAGAAGTATCGTGTCACCCGCGTCCTTCCGCCAGAGGAGGATGTAGAGGTGCAGCTAGCGCCGGCGGGAGAGGTGTCACCACATCCGGCGGAGGGAGAGCGGGTAATCTTCCTTTCGCATCTGGGGCGCTGGTTCGCGCTGCCGGGGCACCCGTTCTTCCTCACGTTCCTTGCTTTCTTCGACCTCCGCCTCCACCATCTTGGCGCCAACGCAATCGGAACGTTGGCGCACTTCATTGCGTTCTGCGAGAGCTATCTCGGGATCCAGCCGGATCTCGGGCTCTTCTGCCAGATCTTCCGAGTCCGGCTGCAGGTGCAGTTTACGAAGGGACCGCTAGTCGTCTGCGGCGGCGCCTCCATCTACTCGCGCGCGCAGACCGGCTACCCGAAGTTCTGGCTGCATCACACGGTACGACTATGGCAGCAGTCGTACTTCTACGTCAAGAACGTCACCAACATGGACCGGATCAACCTTCCGGCGTTCCAGGATGTCGAGTCTAGCCGCCAACACCGGGAGTTGAAGATTTATGGCGACAAGGCAGAGTCGGGCGCGATGCTGCAACGCATGCGCTCCCTCGTCACCTGCCGGCTGACTGGCCTGGACATCACCCTCAGCTGGATGTCCCGGTTGATGATGCCATTGCAGCAGCGAGCACAGAAGATGTTCTTCTACTCCGGCCGGCTGGACCCGACCCGGCTGTCACGCCGCGATCCCCGCTACCACAACCTGAAGGAGTGGGTTTGGACGATCACCAAGGAGCGGTTGCCAGAAGGCTGGACCTTTAGCCTGGCGCCCTATAGCCGGGACAAACGCACGCCCCAGGTAGGTCCTTTTAGCCGGAGTCTTCTTTTGTATTTCCTGCCCCTTTTTTGTTTTATCCGACTAATCTCTTGTATTCGGCTGATCTTGTCGTCAGATTGATGACAAGTACGCCATGAGGGGGTCCTCGAGGGGTGCGGAAGAGTGGGGTGTGAGACGTACGGTGTTCCGGGACGGTGAGCACACAAGTTTACCCAAGTTCAAATCCGCCGGCTTTGGACAGATCCTACTCCTGCTAGCAATCCAGTAATATGGCAGAGCCGGAATATGGGTTACAAGGGTTTTACCTGTGCGAGTTGAGGGTCTAAAGTATTGGGTGTGTCCTAAAGGCTCTCCCTAGGACGACTTATATAGATATCCGGCCTAGGGTTTATAGGAGAGATCTATCCGGCTATGTCTAAGAGTCGGTTACAGAGTACATCTTGAACTACAAGTAACATTATGGGCCTAAGTCGGTAAGTCTTCTGGGCCTTCCCGTAGCTGGATTGGACTCTGTCTTTCTCCCTGACTGGGCCGCCCGTGAAGCAAAGCTCTAACCCGAAGTGGGCCACCGTGGTCAGTGAGGAACTGTGAGGATACCCGGAAAGTATATCCCCAACAGCAGCCCCCGGAGGCCTCCAAGATCCAAAGTCGGATTTATCATTGTCTAGCTTGATCTTCGGCTTGCAGAATCTTGAAGGGTTCCTGAAACTTCACAACAAAAAATACGATCCAGGTCTTAAAAATAAGTCGGACCTTTCAATTGGTTACTCGGATTTTCCAGCTCGTTTTTAAACTAAGCCGGAACTTGGTCTCTAACGCGACCTGACACAAGCATGGTCAAGTCACGTCATCTGACAGGCGTTCCGTCAGACCGTTGGTGGGTCCGCGGTCTGCGGAACCGAGGCGCCATTTCACTGCGTGCGTGGAGATCGAGGCGACGCAATCATCATGCGGGTTCTTCCCAGTTCTTTCCACGATGCGTGGCGATTGCATTATAGCGTTTGCACGAATCTTGGCGCAAGTAGGTGGATATAAGGGGTTTGGATTTCTTCTTCTCCTTTCCACCAGTCCTTCGCCATTTCCTTCCTTCCCAATCCTTCCGAATATCTGATCAAGCATAGTGGTCTGAAGGGATCTGACATGGTCTAGTGCTGGGTCTCACGTCGGATCCAGCCACTTCAGTACCACGGGGATAGACTGATGCACTCCATCACGTCTTCTCCAACCGACTCCCTCCGCATCATCCCCAAACCCTACACCACTCAAGGCTACATAAGCCAAATCAAATGGCTGATCAAGGAGCGGATCGAAAGGCGAATTCCGGAGGTTTCTCTGAACATGCACACGGCGGAAAACCCCGTGGTGCCAGTAGGCTTCCATCATCACATCTTTTATGTGTTTCAATCTTCGAGTTATACTGCAATACTAAAATGTTTTCTTGTTTTCATCTTGCTGACATCCTCGAGTCGGAACTTGCTCTGCTCGAAGGATACCCTCCGGAGTTCTCTCGAGAGGTAGAAGTAGTTCCACTGCCGGATCTTGCGCTCAAGAAGCGCAAAGCTCCGACAGTAGCGGTTGGCACAAAGGAGGTGCCTGTCGTGAAGAGGTAACTTCTAGTCACAACTTTTCCGCCTTTGTACTTTACTCAAATTTCTTTTCGAGATGTAACGTTTCCAACTTTTCTACCTTCTCAGAGCAAAATCAATCATCAAGGGCAAGGGGAGAGGGATTTCTTCGAAGCCCTTGCGTCAGACGAAGCTTACCATAGCTTCCCCCGCCGTGGCTCCTCCGACTCCGGACCCTCAACCTTCTGCAACTCCGGTTATGTCGTCGGATGCTGCAGAAGATCCGGCTCCTCAAACGGAGCCTGCGATCCCTGGGTCGCAAACTGACGTCACCGTGGGTGCGTCAGCTTAAGATAAGGGTGAACCCTCTTCGGGTAATGATCCCTCGGCTGAAGTCTTCGCCGAAAACCTCCTCAGCAATCTGGGTCTTGCCAAGTTTGGCCTGACCCGGGAATCTGCAGAGGAGATCCAGCGGCTAGCCAGGCAAGTCCTGGATAAAAGCCATTTATCCCCCGAGGAGGAAGCGCAAGAAGCAGAGGACGTCAAGTTCTCTGACCATCTCACTCAAGTATGCCTTCGCGATGAGAGGATTAGGACTGGCGAGCTTTCAACAGCCCAGTGATCCCTCTTACTCTTGCCGAGAAGGTGGCCGCTGAAGTGAACGCGGGTTTAGATAAACTCACCTGTGAGCAATATGTAAGTCGGAATTCCAATCTTGTTTTTTTCCATTATGTTATATCATATCCTCTAGCCCCCAAGCATGAAGTAGGATATAGAATCCGACTTTATGCTTCATTAGGATGCCAAAGAACGAACTAGTGTAGACCCAAGGCTCGTGCTGATATTTAGTAAAAATATTAGCCCGAGTCTTAAGTAGCTTTCTGACTTTGGGTATTCTGACTTACAGAAAGTATGTTCCTATAACCAGGAATTACTGACCAATGTCTGTGATAAGCGGAGAGAGATCAAAGCTCTCCGGCTTAAAAATGCTGAGCTCAAAGTAGCCAAAGATGAAGCCGAAGGTAAACATTCCGAGATTCAAACCTTGTCTTTGCTTTTTTTTTAATGTCGAATTTTTCTGAACTGATGTTCTTTTTTGACTTACAACGCTGGTGAAACAATCCATTGCTATGATTGAAGAGGCCGAGAACCTCAAGACCTTGGTGGTGGAGAACAAAGGACTTCGCCAAGAGCTACATAACCTCAAGGCATATCATGAAAAGAGCATAGCTCAAGTCCTTGAATCCTCCTCCATGGCCACTGATGAGCGTGATCGCAAGATTGCTGCTCAGGATAAAATAATCTCGGACCTCAAGAATGAGCTTGGCAGAGAGAAGGACATATCCCAGGCGCTCCGGGCTGAACTCCGGAGTCTCCGGGAGGAGAAGACCAAGATTGACGACGTCATTTTTGGTACGTTCCACCTCTCTGACTTATCTTTTTCTTCGACTACTATTAATGTCAGTTTTTTCTTAACTTGTTTTGTGTATAGGTCCTCTGAAGTTGACGGACTCCTCCTCGTCCGAGTCCCGCACTCACCGGCTTACCCAAGTCGGTGATCTTCTTCATGACTACCGCTAGTCCTTTGAGGACATTGGCGAGTCTCTTAGGATTCCGGACATGCCAAGCATGTCGAATTTTGAGGTGCGGGACAGGGCCAAGGAGATGCCGCAGCTTGTTCGGGACTGGAACATGTCCTACGCGCGGACTGCTACGCAGAATGTTCTCACCATGGTCATGAGCCAGCATGGAAACATGGAGATATGGCAAGTGACCAGAGGGTACTGCAAGGTAGACGAAGACGGCCAGGAGCAAGACCTTCAAGCTATCATGCACTCCTGTGTCGGATACGGGTGCCACATAGCTGATCTGACCAGCTACGAGATCCCCTTCTTCACCCGCGTGGATACTCCGCCTCCTCCTGCAGAAGAAGCCGAAGAAGTTTTCGACGATGAACGCACCAACTCGGATGCGGACATTTTGGAAAGATATCAAGGCAGAGTGACCAGCGAGCCGGCAGATCCTTCATCTCCTCCTGTATCATAGACCAGAAATTTATGTATTATTCCGGAAAAAAAACCTAATGCAATTGTAAATATTAAGTACTATTTATCTTGCAAGTGCTAAGCTTTTGATCTGTTCAGCACTTTTCGGCTTTGAGATTTTTGCGTGTGCCTGAAATGTTTTCATAAGCACTTGTATTTTTTTGTCTCTACTTATCGTTTATCTGGCTTTTCGCCTCGTCCCTTTCGTGAGCCGGCTAAACCTTCCGCCGGAAACTTTGCCGAGCAACGGAGCTCAATTGCTAAACCAGTTTAAACTCGGAAACAAAGCCGGCTTCCAGTACCAACAATTCACTACTCGGAAAATGCCCGCATCCAGCAATCAGACAAATAACCAAAGTAAAGACTAGAAACTTTAGAGTTATACCTAAAGATAGCAGTTTTAGAATCGGAAATCTAGACCAGAACGAACATGAGCATAAAGTACATTCAAGCATTCTGGGATTTTTGACTATGACATGATCATTTGGAAATAAGATGGTTTAAGAACTTCTCAGAAAAAACTTGAGGTAACCAACACTTTTATTTCTCACAGAACATGTACATATGTATAATTACGAAGAAGGATAAACTAAGAATAAAAGGGACGTAGCTCAGCAATATTCCATGGTCTGTCTAACTCATCCGGATTTGTACTGCCTCTAGCTCTCTTTCTCTTCTTAGTAGCAGGTCTTTCTTTGACTGGCCTCATGTCATTTAAGTAGTACGATCCATTGTGCAATACTCGACTAACTAAAAAGGGCCCTTCCCATACTAGGGAAAGTTTGTGCTTTCTTTGTTGCACAAGCCAGAGAACCAAATCACCTTTATTGAAAGATCTATTTCGGACTCTCTGGCTATGATACTTGCGTAACTTCTGCTGATAGGCTGTTGATCTCATTTCAGCAACGACGCAAACTTCTTTGACTAAGTCGAGATCATTTTGTCGAGAAATCTCAGCATCTTCTTCAATATACGCGGCCACTCTAGGAGAAGTATGAATTAAATCACTAGGAAGAACTGCTTCTGCGCCATAGACCAAGAAGAAAGGTGTGTATCCTGTTGACCTGTTCGGAGTTGTTCGTAAACTCCAAATTACAGAGGGTAGTTCCTCTGCCCAAGCCCCCGCAGCACGTCGTAGTGGTGCTTCGAGTCTTGGTTTCAGGCCTTGTAAGATTAAACCATTTGCTCTTTCGACTTGTCTATTAGCCTGTGGATGTGCGGCTGACGCAATGTCAAGCCAGATATTTTGCTCATCGCAAAACTTGGCCAGTTCTCCCATAGAAAAGTTACTCCCGTTGTCCGTGATAATGCTATGCAGATAACCATACCGGATTATAACATCCTCGACAAATCTTTTGGTTGTTGCTCCATCACAACTTGTGACGGGTTTAGCCTCAATCCATTTGGTGAATTTATCCACCATCACTAAGAGGTGAGTAGATCCACTTGGAGCTCATTTAAAAGGTCCTACCATATCAAGCCCCCAGACCGCAAAAGGCCATGTTATAGGTATTGTTCGCAGCTGATCAGCCGGAACATGAGCTTGCTTGGCGTACTTTTGGCAGCCTTTGCATGTCTTGACTAATCGCTCGGCATCTGCTTGAGCTATAAGCCAGAAAAATCCATGTCGAAAAGCTTTTGCCACTAAAGATTTGGCTGCAGCGTGGTGACCACACTCGCCTTCGTGGATTTCCCTTAAGATTTCCACTCCTTCTTTCGAAGACACAGAACGCTGAAAAACCCTAGAAACACTCCGTTTATGGAGCTCACCCTTAACCATAGTATAGGCTTTTGCTCGTCAGATAATCTGCCGGCTCAGCACCTCGTCTTCGGGTAACTTGCCATCTACCAAATAATCGAGGTAGGGTTGAGTCTAGCTAGGAATTACAGCCAGAACTGTTATCAAAGGTGAGTCAGATTTGGTCGGATATTCCTCATCTACTCCCTTTATCGAGGGAACTTTGAGGTGCTCTAAAAATGCGCCATCCGGGACCTCTTTCCGCACAGAGCCTATTCGAGATAGTGCATCTGCTTCCTCATTTTTTCCCGAGGGATGTGTCGAACTTCAAACCCTTCGAACGATTTAGATAGATCATCCATGATAGCTTTGTATGCTGCCATGTGCTTATTTGCATTACAAATATCCGAGACTTGCTGAGCAACAAGATCCGAATCTCTGTAACACATCAAACGTCGGATGCCAATATCCTTGGCAATCCGAATTCCATGCAGCAGTGCTTCATACTCGGCAAATTGTTTGTCGCTGTGAAGTGGATCTGCAACACATATAAAAGTTTTTCTCATTGGGGTGATTTGAGCACCACGCCAGCCCCCGAGCCCCCTCGAGCCTTAGACCCGTCGAAAAAGTGGGTCCAATATTCCGACTTAGGGAGGGTCATATTCTCCTTCGTCTCTGTCCAATCAGCGATAAAGTCAGCAAGGATCTGGGATTTGATTGTTGTCCGAGGTTTGTACTCAATATCAAAAGCTGAAAGCTCTATGCCCCATTTGGCGACACGTCCTATAGCGTCGCTGTTGTTGACTATATCTCTCATGGGAGATTTGCTCACCACGGTAATTGGATGCTCCTGAAAATAGTGTCGTAACTTACGAGATGCTAGGAAAACACCGTAAGCCAACTTTTGATAGTGCGGATATCGCTGTTTTGATTCTGTCAAGACCTCGCTGACAAAGTAAGTCGGACGCTACACCAGGTGTTCCTGATTTTCCTTTGGTCTCTCCACCACCATGACAATACTAACGACCTTATTTGTCGCAGCAATATAAAGCAACATCGATTCCTGAGGTTCCGGCGCTGCAAGGATAGGAGCAGATGAGAGTACTTTCTTCAGGTCTTGTAGTGCAGCTTCAGCTTCGTCAGTCCAGACAAAATCTTTGGTCTTCTTCAGGAGTTTGTATAATGGTGCGGCTTTTTCACCAAGCCGGCTTACAAATCGACTGACCGCAGCAATGCAACCAGTTAATCTGTGTACGTCCTTCAGGCGAGTTGGCCTGGAAATATTGAGTATAGCCTTGATTTTGTCGCGGTTCACCTCTATGCCTCTTTAAGACACGATGAAACCTAACAATTTTCTGGCTGGTATTCCAAAGAAGCATTTCTTCAGGTTAAGCATGATGTTGTATTTTCGTAGATTGGCGAACGTTTCCTCCAAGTCGGAAATGAGTGTTTCCTTCTTTTTGGACATCACCGTGATATCATCCACGTATGCATGTACATTGCATCCGAGTTGGTCGTGGAGGCAATGCTGCATCGTGCGCTGGTATGTAGCTCCTGCGTTCTTCAGCCCAAAGGGCATCGTAACAAAACAGAAGGTTCCGAAGGGGGTTATGAATGAAGTTTTGACTTTGTCAGATTCCTTCATCCGGATTTGGTGATAACCGGAATATGCGCCGAGAAAATAGAGGAGTTCTGACCCTGCCGCAGAATCAATAACTTGATCAATTCTCGGCAGAGCGAACGGATCTTTTGGACAAGCCTTGTTCAAGGCAGTATAATCAACACACATCCTTAAATCAGTGGTGTCCTTTTTAGGGACCATTACAGGATTGGCCGACCACTCAGTATAGATGACCTCTTCTATGAATCCGGCTAACTCAAGCCCTGCTAGTTCCTTACCTATTGCCTTACACTTTTCATCGCCAAACCGTCGTAAAGATTGTTTGACGGGTTTAGCGTTCGGGTTTACATTTAGAGAGTGCTCGGCAAGTTCCCTAGGTACTCCGGTCATGTCAGATGGCTGCCATGCGAAGATATCTTGATTTGCTTGGAGGAACTTGACGAGCGCGCTTTCCTATGCGCTATCTAGGCCTACGCCTATCTAGGTCACCTTGGAGGGGTCATCATCCTTCAACGGCGCTTTCTTCGTCTCTTCTGATGCCTTGAACTCCGGATTTGGCTTGGTAACCTCCTTCTTCGTTGCGGGCATCTCAGACGGATCTATGCTCTTCTTGATCTCCTTGTACTCCTGGGCGTGCAGCACGGCTTCGGCAAAGGCGGCATTTCCATCCTCGCACTCTCGCGGTTTCTTCGGGTCTCCCCTGATGGTGATCACGCCGTTGGGACCTGGAATTTTCATCATATTGTAAATGTAACACTGACGAGCCATAAAATTCCAGTAAGCCGGACGTCCGAATATAGCGTGGTACGCGCTCTTGAACCGGACCACTTCGAAGGAAAGTGCCTCCGTCCGATAATTCTTTGGAGTTCCAAAGGTAACATCCAAAGTGATCTCTCCCAGGGAATTGGCTTGTCTTCCTGGGACAACTCCGTGAAAAATCATAGAGCTATGGTTCAGCTGGGTCTTCGAGATCTTCATCCGCCAAACCGTCAATAAGTGGGTTGACGATTAAGGCATATTTTCCTCGCCTGTGTAACTTAGGCGGATGATCATCGCGGTCAAATGTGATTGCCACTTCCGACCAGTCCAGATACTGGGGGACAGCCAGAACTGTTGCATTGAGCTTGTGTAGAATAGCTTTCTTGACCTTTGCTGGTTGAGATCCGAGGAAGGTGACATAAGTGTCCTTCTTGGTGGGAAAAGTCTTCTTCCCTTCTGACTTGGGATTTAAAGCATCAGCTTCCTCCATGTCGGAATCTTCCTTGGTCTCTTTGTCTTTGTCGGGATTTTTCTTTCCCTTCTTCCACTTAGCTTTGTAGCCCGCGGTGTCATCTCTTTTGATGTCGTCATTGAAACGACATTCAGCGTTGGTGTGGGATGAGCCCCCATTGGCGTCTAGGTGATGCACACATGGGTTATTGGCAATGTCGGCCCAAGAGTAGGTTTTTCCAGGTTGTTGTTCTCCTCTACCTTGGACCCTTGATGTCCCACGGCCACGCCCGCGGCCTCCGCCACGTCGTCCTCGTCCTCCAGACCCGGAAACAGTAGTAACTACTGCCGTTTCCGCGTTGGGTTTTTCTTCCGAGGTATTTTTGCGCTTCTAAGCTTGTTGCTTTGGTTATTTTGCCGACTGAGGCACAGCTAGGGCATTGAGTAGTCCTTCTGCATCATCGTCAGCATCTGCATACTTGCTCGCTGTTTCTATCATCTCTCCCAAATCGGTGACCTTGTCACACTTCAAGCGATGGTGCAGTAAACCAATAGGGAGACCTGCAATGAAAGCTTCAATCGCAGTTTGATCATTTACTCCTTCGCAAGAGTTCTTGGTGTCGATCCATCGTCCGAGGTAATCCTGGCAAGTTTCTCCGGCTTTCTGGGTGCAACGCTGTAGGTCTCCAACCGTACAGGGCCTCCGATATGTGCCTTCGAAATTCCGAAAGAACGCGCTTTGCAAATCATACCAGTTATGGATGGTGTTTGCCGGAAGTTCATTGAGTCATGATCGTGTCGTCTTCCACAACATAAGTGGGAGATATCGGGTTGCGACCAGGCTGTTTCCGCCTTTGGCAATGCAACAAGCTTGGAAGAAATCCTGTAACCAGGTGTCTGGCCGAGCAATGCCGTCATACGCTTGCATATGTCTTGAGATAGCAAATCCTTCCGGGAATTTTGTAGCTCTGATGCGTGGTCCGAAGCACTTTGGGCCCACATACACATCATCGTTTTCAAAGCACCGAGCCTCTATGTTGGAGTTGATCATGTGCCTTGCGTCGTTCAGGGATAGAGATCGTCCCGAATGCCGGCTGTGGCTGCGGTGCCATGGAGCCGGACTTCGGCTTCTACCACCACCTCCTCCGCCATGTCGTCCTTCTTGCCCTCCATGGGGGTCGTTGTGATGACTGTGAGGTGGAGAGGGTGGGGCAGCTGGATAGTTTCTGGCTGATCGCCGGCCTCCGTCTGGAACGTCATTATTCCGGTTCCGGGGGATCTTGACTGCGACGAGCCCCCTGCCGGCTTGTACCAGCATGGTTTTCGTCGTTTCTTTGTCCGTCGTTCCCACCATGGTGAGGCTCAGCCAGACGGTTTTCATGTCTAGGAGGTGCAATTCTCTGATGATCCTCCTCCCGAAGGTTTCTCCTTATCTTCTCCCCTTCGATCCTTGGATTCTCGTCCGGGAGGGTTCGTCAGATTCAGGGCAGCGATGGCGTCTTTTTCGGTCGCTAGGGCGACGTTGCTCTAGTTACGCGAAGTTTTGTGATGCTGTCCTGAAGATCCGGTTCTTGAATAATTGTCTTCCCTGCGTTCGGGGTGATGGTACTGCGCCCGAACGTAATGGGATCTTACGCCAGCCCATGCCGGATATGTGCGACACTGGTCAGAATCCGAGACCAGTTTTTGACTTCCGAACAGGGCGACCTTTTGCTGCTCCAGTCCCTTGTTGAGTAGCTTGATACGCAAACGGATTTCCTCTGGTCCTAGATTAGCCGATAGAATTTCTCGGGCTGCCACGGTATTTTGTACTGGTGTTGGGTATACCCAATCTTTGTTGCTATCTTTCCGTGGCTTCCCCATCTCATCTCCAAAAAGGACGGCACGGACACGTGGGAATTGGTTGTCATCTATGTGACGCTTCCGTGTCTTCTGATGTAGACGAGACATGTATTCCTTGTTTGACATGCGTTTCTTCTCCACCTCGATGTTTTTGGCTTCATCGAGGAGTTGTTGACGATGCGCTTCTAGGGCTTGCGCCCTTTCGTCCAGCTCATCTGCAGTAAGTTCTACAGCTGTAGGGATAGGTGTGGTTAATGCGGCATCGATGAGTTTACGCGCACCTTCAGTGATCATGTGTCCATCCACCAATGCTTCCTTTTTCAGCTCGTCTGGGATAAGTGCTCCAAACGAGTCTTCCTCGTATTCCTCGGCAATCACCTCCTCTGTTAGAGGGTCTTTTGCCGGGGTCTTTTTTTCTTATTCTTCTTCTTTGCCTTCTTGGCAGCGCCGGAAGCAAAGACGGCTTTGGGTCCGTTTCCCGGAGTCAAGCTCTGATCGGTACTTTCGGACATCTGGACCTCGGGATTATCTCCGACGTCCATGTCATCCTGCGCTTTGGGAGAGTGTTCCCCGGATCCTTCATCCATGGCTTCTCCTTGTTCTACAGCTTTGGAGTTGTACTCCTCTTCATATTCCACGGAGAACTTTCGGAAATCTGCTGACGTCATCGATTCATCCGAGGATGCGGGTACGTCGGCGTTTGTTCCAATTGCCTCCAGCACCGAGTCGGTGTTTTCTACAGCATCGGCAGAGACGGATCCGGATCCCACGTATCCGACGAAGTGCGATGCGTGCTTCCTGAGGTACCTGCGGCTTTCGCGATCAGCCATATCAAAACTTTTGATGGTCTCGAGGATTGTATATGCGCTTTCGCCTTGCAGTATCATGCGTTTTACTGTGTACCTTAGGAAAGGCATGTCTGTCCTGGCATCATCAGACTCGGAATCAGTGTCGTTGATATGCTCCTCCTGGATTTTGACTTCCGCGGGTAGATCGATCTAGGATCTGGCTCCTCCAAGGAGATCCACTCCAGATTCGACGTGGACCGCTAGGTCTTCTTTAGGTTCGGGTTTCTCCACTATCTCCGCAACTGGTGCGGGCTAGGTGGAATTGGGGTTTTCTGAGATCCGGAACTCTGCCGCCTCCGCGGACAAAGGGGACCCCGAAAATTCTTCTGCCTCTATCATCACCGCTGGGGTGGGTTGGGCAGGTTCAGCGAAACCAATGTAAACATCGATCTCGCCAAAAGACATGATTGTGTAGGCAGTCACGGCCTCCCTTGCCGGAATCCAAGTCTCGTCGAGAACGATGAGAGGGACGTCGCTGGCCTAGAGGATGCGACCGACGGTGATAGTCTCGCCGATTCCGATTCTTGCAGATTCCGCTCGGAACACAGATCCGAAGCTCACTTGCCCCACGGTGGGCGCCAACTGTCGTCGGATTGATGACAAGTACGCCATGAGGGGGTCCTCAAGGCGTGCAGAAGAGAGGGGTTTGAGACGTACGGTGTTCCAGGACGGTGAGCACACAAGTTTACCTAGGTTCGAATCCGCCGGCTTTGGACGGATCCTACTCCTACTAGCAATCCAGTAATACGGCAGAGCCGGAATATGGGTTACAAGGGTTTCGGCTGTGCGAGTTGAGGGTCTAAAGTATTGGGTGTGTCCTAAAGGCTCTCCCTAGGACAACTTATATAGATATCCGGCCTAGGGTTTACAGCAGAGATCTATTCGGCTACATCTAAGAGTTGGTTACAGAGTACATCTTGAACTACAAGTAACATTATGGGCCTAAGTCGGTAAGTCTTCTGGGCCTTCCCATAGCCGGATTGGACTCCGTCTTTCTCCCTGAGTGGGCCACCCTGGTCAGTGAGGAACTGTGAGGATACCCAGAAAGTATATCCCCAACAGATCTTCCCTTGCATTCTTCGTGAGGAGGGCGAGGCCCTCCTCGAGACGTTCACGCCTGACTTGCCCGAGCCGCGTGCTCGGTTGTCTGGCGAGGAGTCGGATGGGGATGGGGATGCCTTCCCCAGCCGGAACGACGAACCGGCTGCCGACCCCCACGCAGAGGTTGGCAAGGAGGAAGAGGCCGCGCCGGCCTCCGATCCGACGCAGCGCCTTGCAACGGAAGGCGGCTCCAGCCAGTCTGGCGCTGGCGGGAGCGGCTCCAGCCGTTCTAGCGCCAGCCGGCCTGCCGCAGAGGAGCCGGCCCCCAAGAGGAGCCAGACCAGCACCCTTCCGTCGAGTCACCTTGTCCGGTAGAAGGGGCCGCCTCCGGTGGTGCAGGGGTACGTCTCTCTTCCTTTTTCTTTCACCATCTTCTGTTTCTTTCTTTTTCTCCCTTTCTGTCTTTGGCTTATTTGCTTTTCTTTCCTTCTTATCTTCTTCTGTCTTCTTAGCACGTTGGTCTCCTTTGGAGCCGCGAGCCCGGGGCGGGCGCCGACCGGGTCGCCACCTCGTGCTCCGACAATGTCTGCCAGCGCCCCTCCTTCTTCCGAGGCACCGCCTCCGCCGCCACCTCGAGCTGAACCAGCTGCCTCAGCCGGAGTGGAGGGTCCTCAGCCGGACGTGGTGGCCCAGCCGGAAGTGGAGGGTCCTCAGCCGGGTGGCTCTTCTGCGGGCACGTGGGGGGCAGCAACCAGCAAGGAGCTCGTGGTTGTCGGTGACGACAACTCCGAGGACGAGCCTGGAGAGGAGTGGAGGGCAGCGGTGGTTGCCGCGAAGGAGTCCTTGGCCGTCAACACCATGGACGACGACGCCTCCTCCTTTGCCTCGCTGACAGATCTCGCCGCCACACTCGAGCTAGCGGTGAAGGAGATCCGGCTGCTGGAGGCCGCAGCCGGAGGGAACCGTTCCTTGGAGCAGAAGCTTGCTACCGCCAACGGAACCTCCCTTAGTAAGTTTTCGTCATCCAGAATCGTCTTTTTTTGCTAATAGCCGACTTTGTCGTAGCTATCCTCGTGTGCGCTCAGCGCGAGATCGATCGCTTGAAGAAAGCAAACGACCGATTGAGTAAGTCCAACTCCACTCTGCGGCTGTAGAACAAGGATTGGCACGCGAAGGTAGACAGTCTGGAGGCCACCGTCAAGGAGCGCGACGCCTCGCTCGCTAGCCGGATCGAAGCCTTCAACCTTCTCGAGGCCCAGAACAAGGACCAAGAGAAGGAGATCAAGCGGCTGGCGACGAAGGAGAAGGCTCTGGTGGAGGAGCTGATGCAAGTTGGCCACACGGCTAAGGGTAAGTTCCCCTTTTCCGTCTCCCTGTTTTTCCGGATCCGGTAGCCGGATCTGACTATCTTTTTTTGACAGCGTTTTATCCCGGCATAGACCTGCTGGCGTACAACCAGCTGCAGGAGAACTGGCCGGGAGCGCAGCCGATAGCCCAGGAGCTCGTCGTCCTTCTTGGCGAGGAGGCTGCCAAGCTTCGTCAAGCGGCACGGGACATCTTCTCGTTCTTGTGGCTGAACGCGCCGGTGCCGGAGACAATGGCGCAGCCGGCTGTGAAGGTGGGAGAGGTGCCGGCTGAACTGGACCGGCTGTGGGACTTGGCGGCGCGAGCCAGAGCGGAGATGGCTCTGGCCCTCATGCTTTCCTGGTATAAGGACGCCCGCGTCGAGAAGATCGACGGAGGCTTCCGTGCCGGCGCCGACCTTGCCGCCATCCGCCAGGCTCATCCGGAGCTCCGGGGCTCCGCCATGAAGATCGCCGACTACGTGGACCCCGACGAGGTGCTCACCGTCTCGGAGTCCGTCCGTACTCCTGATGCGGAAACATCAACACAGCCGGCTGCGGGCGCCGGAACTGGATCGATCGCCACGGCGCCTCCTCCGCCTGAAGCTACCGCCAGCCAAGAAGCCCCTCACGGCAAGGGTCCTGCCGCTTAGCTATTGCCCCGGGATGCCGGGTGTACTTGTTTGTCTTGCTTTGTCTTGAAACTTGTCTGTCTGTACCGGCTGCCTCTGTGTAACTACCTCGGTGAATTACGCTCTTAGTTACATGCCTGGATGAGCGAAAGTGGTTAAAATAGTACGGTGGGGCCCAGGGGCCACTCACAGGTAGACCTTTCGGCCGTTCTAACCACTTCCAGAACATCGGGACAAAACGAGCGGCGTAATCGGTAGGTGAAGGGATCAACTACATACACAAGTATGTATGCAAGCCACCATACAACTGTTCACAGAGCCATTCCATCTAAAGAAATAGAAATACTGCAACGCCATACGGCAAGATCCAAACATCCTAGATAGAGATAATATTTTAGGATAGCTCCTCATACATCAAACATCAGAGTATCAGGCGGAAGCGGAAACAAGATCCGAGTATGGATAAGAAGCAAATCGGCATAAGATGCCACATAAATAAACACATCCCCGTTCCCGGAATCTCTACACCGCGTGATCGTTGCCAACATCATCCGTCTCCTCCACCCAGTATCCATCTTGCGAATACACCTATTCATCTGAATCAAACAATTTATCGTGTGCGACCCTAGGGGTACTCAGCAAGTCTTTATGCCTCTAAAGGGGACATATACCTGGGGTGACGCAATTGTAGCAAAAGATAATAACTAACAAGTCTATAGATACTCGCTAACCATCCGCCTAACCAATGATAGACGGATATCCGTTAATTAGTAACAACAGTTATAACAGTATAATTAATAGATCCATCCTCCTTCTCGCTTACCAACGAGAAAGCGGACGAACAACCCATCCGTTGGCAGTTTTATTAACCATTCCATGAGTATTGCACTATTTACTAGTCGGGTACTTAGTCAAATTAAAAGCGGTACTTTAGTTATACTTGTCTATGATCGAGAAACTGTGCTATAAGTCGTCCATAACCGCGAACACGGCTTTCAAAAAGATTTACCCTGCAGGGGTGCAGAAATAGCAACACACACTCGATCAACCTCGGAAAAACCAAATCAAAACCCAACGAGGCATTCACGACAAAGCGATCACAGGATTCAGAAATATTTTAGGGGGCCACCCCATTAAGCTACCCGCAACGAAGTTGGCCGACTCCGGGATGGACCCAAGGTTTGCGCCAATGGCTGTAAACGACTGGGAACACAAAAGTGTGACTGGGCTTGTTGATACCGCGAAAACACTCCGCTATCCTAAACAGTACAGGTGCTCCTCGCACAATCTTAAATAAAACAGTAAAGCATGGCATAAGTACATGATAGTAACAAAGCCCCAAACTACTTTGTGGCCCCACGAAATAGAAATGAATCAAGCTCTAGCTCAGGGGGTCCATAAGGCCTCCCGGATGTGGATAGTGCGAATAGTCAAGGAACAGGAATCAAGTACTCGGGGTCCTACGGGACGCAAGTGAGCATGAAAAACCAAATAGCAGATATTGCTCACCGGTGCCACTTTCATTAGTTGTCCCATTACTACTCCGGTTAAGTTGTTTAGGTACCTCGTTATCCATCAGACACTCACATACCCTACACATGTTGTTCTACGACTCGCATGGCTCAAACAACTCCTGTAGTAATGGCTCATGGGATGGAGGAACAAGCTTCGGTGGGGTTTAAAAGTAAAGGCTATGTAGTACTTGGGATTCAATTTAATGCAATCGCGACTCAATGATGCAAGAATAAGATAGAGTCAATAGGTACTATATGTATGCAAGCATGTGGTAGTGCTTGCCTGGCAGCTCAGTTGAAGCGAGAGTCGGATCTCGGTAGTGCTCCTGGGATTCCTGATATATCCCCTACTCGGTGTCTATTCGAAGAAGAACCAAACAAACAAGGGCCAACATAAATAAAGTGCACAAGCATATGAATTAAAATGCGACAAGGAAACAAGCATGCCATGATGAATGATGCACAATTTGCATGGCAATAATGTAGCATGGCATGGGTGAGGTGTGGGGTACAAGATTAAAGCATTTTATTAAGTTTTTAGTCCGGTTTGCTCTCATATAAGTTGTTGTATACTTTATATTTATATGATGCATGCTGCAATTCAGAACAAGGAATGCATAGTTAGAACGGCTCGTCGCGCTGATCGATTTAGACATTTTATTTGTCAAATTTGGAGTTGTAGAATTAAAGTTATTAATTATTTAAGAAAAGGCATTTTGTTGTAATTTTAATCATCTCGAAAATTTCAAGTGTTCAGATAATCTTTTGAATAGCATATTTGAATTCCTCACATTTTTCTGATTCCAAAACATATACCATTTTTATTATTTGGAATTGTAATTCAAAAGTTATTAAAAACAGATTTGAAATCATATTTAAATCATTTCTGAAAATGTTTTAATTAAACAGAAAACTGCCAGACTTAAACTTAGCCACAGTCACCGACATGTGGGACCATACTGACTGGGCGACACGGTGCGCGGTGGAAACATTTTATACCGCGGGCTCAGCCAGCCACAACCGCTGACAAGTGGGACAGGCATGCGCGCGGACCCACACGCAGGCGGGCGAACGAGGCACAGCCACATGGCTCGGACAGGGACGGCGGGTTGAGGGTTTTGGAACCTGGGGTGTTTTTCTACAAAAAGTTAGAGGGGCTGATTGGTGGGGCTCGATGGATTGCGCGTTGAGCGGTAAAAAGGTTTGGGGGGGAATTGCAAAGTAGCCACTGCTACTATACTTCTTCTCTGAAATTACTGACGAGGGAATGGTGCTCGACAGCGGCAGAGCGCGGCGCGGGGGATCGATCCCGCAACCCACGGCGTGCGCGCAGCAGGGTGTAACCAGTGAAGTGGTTGTGGGGGTGTTGACAGGAGGGCGGTAGGCGGCTGGATAAGGTGCGTTGCGGCGCGGAGACGGGCAGACACTTGCGCTCGCCGGCGCACCGAGAGTGCTCGGCACAACGTCCGGCGAGGCTAGGCAGCGACGACGAGAGAGAGGGTGTTAGAGAGGGAGGGTGGCTCACCGCAGAGAGGACGGTGGTGATGGATCGGGCCGAGGAGCAGTAGGACAACGACGAAGCAGACGGCCGGCGAAGCTAGGGTTTCGGGCAACGCGTCGGTGGTTCTGGTGGTTCCCGCCCTTCTCCTCCTCGACTCCGGGTGCAAGCAGGCTCCTGGGGTTCTACCTGGTCTTCCTCGACACCCAACGCCACGCCTGCCGTCGTGTAACGCCGAGAGGAAGTGGAGGCCGACGGTGGCCGTCGGGGTGGCTGTGGGGTAGAAGGGGAGGGAGAGGAGGAAGGGCACGGCCTTGGTTGGATCTGGGCGATGCCAGGACATAGGGGAAGTAGATAAAGAGAGGGAGAGGGGAGAGGTGCCGTGGGGGATCGGGGCAGAGAAAAAGGTGGTGTCGATCACCTTTTCCTCCTTCTCCCTCACGTGCTCGGCATGGGCAAACCAGGGCAGGGGCATGGTGTGACTGCAGGTGGGCCAGAGAGAGGAGAGGCTCGGGTGTGGGGCCCCTTTTGCAGGGAGAGAGAGAGAGGAACCGAGAGAAGAGAGGGTCGGGTAGCTAGGGTAGAGGGCTCGAGTTAGGGTTAGAGATAGAGGGGTAGATGGCAAGGGGTGGGTCCCCGTTGGCAGAGAGAGGAAGTGAGAATGAGAGAGGGAGAGCAGCTAGGAGTGCTCGGCATGGAGAGAGGTTAGATCATGGGGTGGATTAGGCTAGGGTTTTAGAGAGAGAGAGAGATTAGAGGGAGAGGCTAGGGTTTAGGGTTTAGTGGTGATCCACCAAGATCAAGCAACATTGGAAGGAGATGGAGGGGTGAGGGTTTTTGTTTTAGTCCAAGGTGATGGTGAAGAAAAACTCAAGAGAGAGAGATGTGGGGTTTATGGTAAAAGATCTTACATGATCATGCATGGAAGCATGCACATGTGGGATGGATGAGGGTGGAGATCTTGATGCATAAGGCAAGGAGAGATCAAACAAGGGGTAAGGTTTTATGGTAGAAGCAAGAGAATAGAGCCAACAAGAATTAATTCTCAAAGAACCATGCTCCACTCAAAAGTCCAAGTAAATCCCAAAAGAATAGAATGGTGGTGATTTGCATGGCCCATGCATGGGCATTAAATGCCATGTTTTATCTTGTGAAAACAAAACAATGATCATGGCATTTATGCACATGCATTCCAAAGATATGGAGTAAGTCCAAGCTAAAGGAAAATAGAATTGGATCCATCCCAACCCACATGAGCTAGCTAAAATGCCAAAAGAAGTAAAAGCTCATGGGTAATTAGGATGGTGGAATATAAGGGTGACAAAGAAAGGTGATTGAGTTGAATAAAAGATATGCCCCCAACTCAACTTGGGCATCAAGCATTTTATCAAGAACCAAATACAATGTATCAAGAGCCAAATACAATTACTAATGCATATGAGAGAAGAACCAAAAGAAAAGAGGTTTTATATGATGCTCAAATGCAAGGTGGCATGATGACATAAGCATGATATAATTATGATGCAACAATTATATGTAGGAAGTAGCCATTATATTACTAGACCATGTAGCATTACATATGTTAGACAGATGGGATGCTACAACTCTCCCCCATTAAACAGGAATCTTGCCCGGAGATTCTAGGAAGAAGAAGAAGACTCGAAGAGGGTAGGATACTTGGCACGGAGCTCCTCCTCGCGTTCCCAAGTGGCTTCATCAACGGAATGGTGCGACCACTGCACCTTGCAGAACTTGATGGACTTGTTGCGATTCCTTCTTTCTACGACTTCTAGGATTTATATGGGGTGTTCTTGATAAGACAGGTCTTCTTGGAGATTGATAAGCTCATGGTCCACGGTCCTGCCGGGATCCTTGAAGCACCTCTTGAGTTGAGAGATATGGAACACATCATGGACCTTGAGTTTTTCAGGGAGCTTAACAGCATAAGCAACTTCTCCTTTTCTTCCACGAACTTTGAAGGGACCGATGTATCTAGGAGCCAGCTTTCCTTTGATACCAAACCGGTGCGTGCCTCTCATGGGAGTGACATGAAGGTAAACAAGATCACCAGGGACATACTCCATGTCCATGTGCTTTCTGTCATAATTGCTCTTCTGGCGACTTTGAGCAACCTTCAGATTTTCAAGAATGATGTGAACCTTCTCCTCCGCTTGAGTTACAATGTCGGGGCCAAACAATGTTCTTTCACCTGCGCCCGACCAACCAATCGGAGTTCTGCATTTGCGACCATAGAGAACCTCAAATGGTGCCATCTTTAGACTTTTCTGGAAGCTGTTGTTGTAAGAGAATTCAGCATAAGGGAGACATTCTTCCCACTTCATGCCGAAAGAGATAACGCAAGCACGGAGCATATCTTCCAGAATCTGATTGATCCTTTCAACTAGTTCTTGCGATTGAGGATGGTAAGCTGTGCTAAAGTTCAATTTTGTTCCCAAAGCATTTTGGAAACTTCCCCAGAACTTGGAAGTGAAGATGCTTCCACGGTCTGACCTGATCTCAAGAGGAACTCCATATAGAGAGACAATTTTGTTGATATAGAGCTCAGCCAACTGAATTGCAGAAATTGTTTCCTTGACAGGAAAGAAATGACCACTTTAGAAAGCCTGTCGATGACAACAAAGATTCCATTGTTTCCCTTTTGCGACCTTGGAAAGCCAGTTATGAAGTCCATCTCTACTTTCTCCCATTTCCATTCCGGAGGCTTCAATGGCTGTAGAAGACCGGAAGGTTTCTGATGGACAGCTTTAACTCTGCGGCAAACATCACACTCCGAGACATACTTGGCACAATATCGTTTCAACCCAGGCCACCAGTACTGTGTTTTCAAGTCCATGTACATCTTAGTGCTGCCAGGGTGGATAGAAAGAACATAATCATGCGCCTCCTTGAGAACTTGCTCTCTTAAACCCGGGTAGTTTGGAACAAACATCCGGTGTTCAAAGAAAAGAGCGCCTTTGTCGTCGACATGGAAGGACTCATACTTCGGAAGCTGAATGTTGGAGATGATCTTTTTAGTGTAAGGATCACCAAGTTGAATGGAGCGAACTTTTTCTTCCAAGAGAGGGGTTGCCAGAAGGTTCAGAAGATACCCTTGATCCACAATTTCAAGGTTGAGCTAACCGAATTCCTCGCACAAGAGAGGCTGTTGTTCTTCCACCATGAGGTTGTTGACATAAGCTTTGCGGCTGAGAGCATCGGCCATCACATTAGCTTTGCCTGGAGTGTAGTTGATGGTCAAATCAAAATCATTGATTGATTCAATCCACCTCCTCTGACGAAGGTTGAGATCAGGCTGCGTGAAGATATACTTCAGACTCTTGTGATAAGAAAAGATTTCACAACGGTTGCCAAGCAAGTAGTGCCTCCATATTTTCAAAGCAAAGACAACTGCTGCGAGTTCAAGGTCATGTGTTGGATAGTTGAGCTCATGAATTTTGAATTGACGAGAGGCATATGCAACGACTTGCTTTTCTTGCATAAGGACCGCACCCAATCCTTGCAAGGAGGCATCACAGAATATCTAGAAAGGCTTTGATGTATCTGGAGGAATCAAGACTGGTGTGGAAGTGAGCTTATCTTTGAGTGTTTCAAAGCTTGCTTAACATGCAGGAGTCCAAAGGTATTTCTTGCCTTTCTTTAGGAGATCGGTAAGAGGCTTCGCAATCTTCGAGAAGTTCTGAACGGAGCGACGACAGTAACTAGCCAAACCAAGGAAACTCCGGACTTCTTTGACATTTATGGGAGGAAGCCAGTCAACAATTGTCTTAACAGTTTCTGGGTTGATGGCAATGCCCTTGGCAGAGATAACGTGACCAAGGTAGGTGACTTCAGGCAGCCAGAACTCACACTTGGAGAACTTTGCATATAGGCGGTTCTCACGAAGCTTGTTTAGGACACACCAAAGGTGTTCTTCATGTTCTTCCTTTGACTTAGAATAGACTAGGATGTCATCCAGATATACCACAATGAACTTATCAAGATACTCCATGAAAACCGAGTTCATAAGCCTCGAGAAGGTGGTAGGTGCGTTGGTGAGACCGAAAGACATGACCGTTTACTCATACAGGCCATAGCGGGTGGTGAAAGCTGTTTTGGGAACATCTTCTTTGCGAATCTTGATTTGATGATATCCACTTCTCAAATCAAGCTTAGAGAATACCACAGCTCTAGCTAGCTGATCGAAGAGATCATTAATCCGCGGAAGGGGATATTTATTCTTGATGGTTTTAGCATTGAGAGCCCGATAGTCAACACAAAGTCTATTAGTCTTGTCTCGCTTCTTCACAAAGATGGTTGGGATACCCCAAGAACAAGTACTGTGCTGAATGAAACCCAACTTCTCTTGTTCATCACACGTTTGAGTTCAGCCAACTCAGCAGCACCCATTTTATAAGGCCGCTTGGAGATAGGAGCGGTTCCAGGTTCAAGCTCAATCACAAACTCGACCTCTCGACCAGGAGGCATACCTGGCAACTCTTCAGGAAAAACATCTGGGAACTCACAGACCATCGGAAC
Organism: Avena sativa; assembly: GCA_916181665.1. Taxonomy (NCBI): domain Eukaryota; kingdom Viridiplantae; phylum Streptophyta; class Magnoliopsida; order Poales; family Poaceae; genus Avena; species Avena sativa. The sequence continues at coordinate 445,451,677 of OV702295.1, read as the reverse complement.
ACTCTAAATAGCTTCCATAGCATCATCATTCAGAGCCGCCAAAGAGAAAAGCTGAATTGTAGGAGTCAGACTTGGAGAATAGACTATATGGCCTTCAGGAATTTTCAGAGAAACCGAGCGTTCAGCACAATCAATCACAGCTGCATTTGCTGTCAACCAATCCATGCCCAAGATAACATCAATGTCAGAATTGCCCAGAATAATTAAGGAAGCCGGGAACGAAGAACCACCAACCTCAATTTGATTGCCATGGCTGATTTTGGAAGATGCCATTGTTGCTCCAGGAGAAAGGACCATTAACCGTTTAGGGAGAGGATCCATAGGTAACCCATTCTCATCAGCAAAACTTGTAGAGACAAAAGAATGCGATATACCAGAATCAAACAAAACTCGTGCAGGAACTGAGTTAACAGGAAGCATACCCATCACAACTCCCGGTGCATGCTCAGCTTGAGGAACGTTGACACAGTTGGCACGAGCAACCGTAGACCCGGGCTTGGTTTTGATGTTGAGAGCCTGAGGTGGAGGTGCACGAACCATAGAAGAACTTGCCGCAGGTCTTGGAGGTGGTGGAGGAAGACTTTGTTGTTCATTGGACAATTCCAGTGTTGATGCCCAGTGTTTCCACAGGTGTAATAGGCACCAGGTGGACGTGGAGCAGCATAGCCAAGGACTCCGCCAGGCGCCCCAGGGTAGTTGTGGTTGTAGCCCTTGGGAGCAGCAGTGAAGGAGTTTGGTGGCCTTGCCGCGTAGCTTGAAGGTCTTGGTGGAGCCGTGAGCAACGGTGGGGTGTTAGGAACCCACACACGGCGCTTAGAAGGAGCTGACATAGCTGAAGAGCTTGCTGCATCGTGGCTGTGTTTCTTGGACTCCTCAAACACTTGCCTACTTGCTTCTTCCTACAGAGCTGTATGTTGGAGTTCTAGAAAAGACCTCGGCCTTGCATGAGTGATTGCATATTTGATTGATGCATTGAGCCCTTGTCTGAACCTCTTTTGCTTCTTCTTGTCATCAGAGATCTCATCGCCACCATACCGAGAAAGGTTCATGAAGTTTCTGATATAGGTATTGACATTGTCATTGCCCTGCTTGAGGTTGAGAAACACTTCCTTCATCCTCTCCATGACAATTTCTGACAGATATTGCTCTTTGAAAGCCCCAGCGAACTGCTCCCAAGTAGGCTAAAACTCAGAGTGATTTGCCTTCAGGTAATTCTCCCACCATAGAGCCGCATCTCCCTTCAGAAGGTGAGTGGCACATTTTACCCATTCTTACTCAGGAACATCAGCAGTCATCAATAACCTTGACATCTCACGCAGCCAATCATCTGCGTCAAGAGGCTGATCAGACACTTCAAAGTGGCGCAGGTTGAACTTCAGAAAACTCTTGATGTCTCCTCTCTTGGGAGGTGGAGGTAGCGGAACAAACTCATTCCTCCTGACACTTTCTTCAAATCGATGCTGGTTCTGCTGCATTGTTCCCAAGGCATTAGCAATGCTCGCCAACGCAGCCCCCAGTTCAGGTGGTATGTCCTCCTCAGAACGGCGTGGTGGTGCCATCCTGTGATTGATATAAAACACAAGTCAGTACCATAATGGAGAATAATAATAATCCAAAATAGTACCAAGATGGAATTAACCAAGATTTAAAGGATACAAATTACTAAGATGATATTACAATATCAACAAAGTTCAAAGCACCTAGAAGGTATTAAGCATATCGCACACGACTGAACAAGGAGTGTGGTACACAAGCTAACAAAGAAAAAAAATCCGCAAATTTCGACATTACAATACCACTATATGCGCAAAACCACTTAACGAATCAAGATTAGTAACTCTACCAATTCAATATACAAGAGCGAATGACAAGAGTAGTGGTATGGTCGCGACTCCATCCCGCACTCAAATCATTACTCCGCACATGAATAAGTAAACCACATATCCCAACACCTTCTTTTTAAAACGAACCTAAAGATTAACAACTACGGAAACGAACACCCCAAACAAGATAACATCGGATAACAAAAGTAAGACAGATCGCACCGGTATACAACGAATCAGATAGATCGCGTCGGTTTACAAAGGCCTATCGGTATGGAATGTACCAACAGTTGATAACCAAAAGGCAGATAGTGATAACATGTTGGATGCAACAGATAGACAAGGAATTCACACACACACACTCAACCTATGGTACTACGAAACCCAGAACACGTGAATCCTAGTTTGAATTTTAGAAGAGGCTTGAAAATATTACACTTCCTTACCAGAAAAGGGTGGGTGGGTGAGTAAGAAGAAAAATGGAAGCACGGTGGGCGTTTGAAGCTATATAAACACTCTCGAGAGAAAGTGATTGATATAGCCTCACGGTCTAAGGAATAGTCTATGAGGATCCATTTCTAATCATCGTAACTTGAAATTCGTGACATGATCGGGTCACGATGTTTAGGTTGGGAATTGGTTCATCATCTCATTCTCCGAATGAGATGACCTCATTTCCAACTGGCATAGATGCCACATGATCATCTGTTGACCAATGAACTAGTGACTAGAGTTTCACTGGGAACCCCTGGTTGTTTGTATATCACACGTGTATTGATGTTTCCAATCAATACAGTTATAGCATGATATAAAACTTAATCATAAACTATATGAAATATGATAATAGTCCTTACTACTATTTGTCTCTAAGGCATATTTCCAACAGTCTCCCACTTGCACTAGAGTACAAATACACTAGCTGCATTTGTTCTCAATTTTTTTTTGAGGTGAAACAGTAGGGAATAATCCCCACTGCAATTTTTATGATAATATGAGTATGTTACAATGAGAAATGATCTAATGTAGATCATTGCAGTTACATCTAACTCGTTCTATGCTGAGAAAAATTCTGAGACAATTCTATTCTATCCCTGATCTAAATACTGATTGAGCCAGGCTTTGAATTTCTCCTTGTATTTTCCGTTGATTCTGAATTGTATCCATCTCATTTCTTGGTAGAAAATTGTTTTCCATCTATCAAATGTGGGTCTTTTGTCATTAAAAATCTTCTCATTTCTGCATATCCAGATACCCCGGGAAGTCATGATAATGATCTCCATTGCAAATGGTAGATGTAACTTTTCTTTGATGTTTGAAATAGCTTCCAATCCTGTTAGATTTGCAGTTCTGTTTCTGGAAATATGGTCCCAGCATTTTTTTGCAAATGGACAATCCCAGAATAGATGATTTGCTAATTCTTCTGAGAAACAGTTGGATGTAACACAATTGTAATCAGAAAGGTTGATATTGTTTCTCTTCAGGAGATTTCTTGTATTCAATCTGTCTAGTAGCAGAAGCCAGAAAAAGAACTTGTGTTTATTTTGACAGGAGGTTGCCCAAACCCAAGAAAAGTGTGGTGGTGATGGTGAGTATCCAATCATGGCTGAGTAGGCCTTTTTAACTTCAAATTTATCTGATCCCCAAATATAATTCCAATTATCATGGGTGTCCTCCTGAGTGGCATGCCTGAAATCCTGGCATCTTTCTTCCATGATTAAAAACTCAGAGAAAGCTTGTTGAGAGAGAGGTAGGTGGAAGTTATCTTCTAGGAATTTAGCATGAAGGAAGTCATGTACACTGATGTTTGTGGACTTAGCATAGGACAGAAGGTGAGGGAATTTATTCATCATGCACTCATCTTGCCAGAGGTCAGACCAGAAATAAGCAGACATGCCTGAATTCTGATTGCATTTAGCCATGCCTTTAAAGTTATCAATTAATTTGATATGTGACTTCCACCAGAAAGATCCCTCCATGCTTCTTCCAGGTAGTTTTCCATTTTTGTAGTAGGTTTCCTATATGAGATGAACCCAAGGGATGTCCTGGTGGTTGTAGAATTTGTCCAAGTTTTTAAGAAGGAGGGCATTATTTTGAATCTGTACGTTTAGAACCCCTAACCCCCCCTGATTTTTAGGACGGCAGATTTTGTCCCATGACACAAGAGCTTGTCCTTTTGCTTGCACATCTTCAGTCCTCTTTCTCCATAGACAGTATCTCATATATTTAATAGTTTGATCCTTGATGGCAATTGGTACCTCCAAACAGCTCATAAAAATAGAGGAAGTGAGGAGAGAACAGATTTGACCAGCTGCAGTTTTCCTCCATAATTCAAGAAATCAGCAATTCCACATAATCTTCTTTCCACTCTCTGAACAATGGGAAGAAAGTGCTCCATAGATGGTTTTGTAATGCTTAATGGTAGCCCAAGGTAAGTGAAAGGGAGGCATCCAGTTTGACAGTTGATTGTCATAGCAAAATGCATTTGTTCTCAATCATTGGCACCATATACCCGGTACCCTGAACATGCTTGCTCATGGAAGAGGTTGAGTCTTGGGTCTGTACTTTGCAGTCCCAAATCCTTTGCAACTTACTAATGTCACCTGGATTGACATTAATACTTTATCATCTCATGATAGCATCTGCGTGTATGCATCATCGCTATGGCAGCAGAACGAGGCCTGATTCCAGGATCCTACAGTGACATTATATCAACCTCGAGGGCTTTCTCATGGGCACTGTGCCCTGGGACACATCATTCTACGTTAAAAGCGAACTAGCCCCGCCATAAGATTATACAACACTTTAGATGGTACCCTTATCTATTATTATAAATGTATTGATCGAAACACTAGTGCACTCTGTGCAACTTTCGATGTTTTGTTAACCTCGCTTCCTACTTGACTTTTAATTGGTATCTACAGGAGTTTCCAACATATTCCCTTATAACATAACTCTGTATGCTTTAAGATATGTCATCCTTTATGGATTTGGAAAATATATCCACAGTTATTTACTAGACACTGCGGACAAACTTAGCTCAAACATTCTGTGATTCGAACTTAATCACTTTCAAACGTTCTTTATTTGGATTACATATTATGCTAAGTTATCATCATGGTTTCTAAGATAGAACCTATGTCTCAACATAGTGGATGACGATCATCCTTTTCTTTCTTTCAACCATTGATGTTAAACTAAATGCTATTCCTAATTTGAGTTATTAAGGACTAGTTCCTTAATTAACTTCTATTTTGAAACACTTTTCAGAATGCCTTAAGGAATACTACATAATATCATAATACACCTATTATCAACTTCTACATCTTATAAATCATTATTTATAAGTATTTGTGCCTTTCATTCTTAACAAGCTTAAGAATTACTCCTATAAGCTCCCACTCAAAATATGTTCCTACATATTTGAGTTTGAGACTCATATTGCTCCCACTTAAAAATATGTCAATCACATATTGTTTTAGGAAGACTTTCATAGCTCCCACTCAATTTTATGCAAATTGCATATCTCCTTTACTATTTTGAATAAATTCAAAATCCTTTGATCAAATATCAAACTTGGAGATTTACTATGAGATACTAGTACTTTACTAGTTTTAAATCCACTAGACATCCAGCACACATGAATCAAATTCATTTGAATTCATCCAATACTTGAAAAATTGTGCTTTTGTCATTCACCCCCTTTTCCTACTATGGCTTTGCAGTCATTTGGGAAAATTCCAAGTAACCCCTTTTACTTGTGAGATTCAGCAATGAATTGCTTTCTAATCTCAAGGGAATTTTGCTTTTAGGATTTATCATAATTTAGTTTACCATTATTTCCTTTGTAGTACGTAGGTATGTCATATTCCAAAAATCATGACAAGTGACTCACAAATGTCTCCATACAAGATATGGATTTACATTTTGAATCCTACTTCATATAGTGAAAAACAATAGTGGAGGGAAAAACACAATGATCAAAATCATTGATTCTTTCCTTCTGTGAAGAGAATCGTTCAGGAACATTGTCCGTTGCGCTTCTCAATACTCTAATGCAGGATTTTGAATCCTCATCTTGTTTTACACTAATTTCCATTTGCTTCATAATTGAGAAACATCACCAGAAGTGAGCTTTCTCAAGAATGCACCAAAATCCAAGCAATACAAATCTTGCTTTCCTTTTGGTTTGAGCTATGGGTTTCATATTCAAAGTTTCCAATGAATACACTACAAGGACTTATTCGCTATTGTTTTGGTTATATTGAATAACCCCAAAAATTTCACGAATTCTAATGGTTTACCAATTCTAATTGAGTGCTAACTATTTCTTAACTATTGGTCTCTACATCTATACTACAACGATGTATTTGGTGCCTTCTATTCAACCCCCTTTGATATCTAATATCACATTGTGATGCTTTGCATTTTGACGTTTCAAAACACTTTGCATTTCACAATTTCTTTCATGCCATTCTTATAAAGTTGAATTTCATTACTATTGATCAAATCGTAGTAATAGATTCTCTTTTATATTTATACCCTTTTTGTTGATGAAACACTTTGATCAAATCAAATAGTTTCATATTCATGTTTCCTTTGGTAAACTTACTTTACACATTTAAACAATCATTTAATGATAATTACCATTTTTCGTTAAAACCCAATACATCGGATATGTATTAACTTTTAACAATTCATCAAACACTTTGTATTCAAGTAATACACGGCGTTCAAGTTATTTTGCCAAACTTAGGCATGATTTATATGTGAAAAGAAATCAAATGACTTTCACATATTATCATTACAACTTTGAATTTAATGGTTTCATTCATTAATGAATATATCATTAAGTTGGGTATTTTAAACAAGGCATTTTAATGTTTTATAAATGTTCATACATTATCAATTAGTTTCAAACAACAAGGATAATTCACACTGTTGGGGATATACTTTCCGGGTATCCTCACAGTTCCTCACTGACCAGGGTGGCCCACTTTGGATTAGAGCATTGCTTCACGGGCGGCCCAGTCAGGGAGAAAGACACAGTCCAATCCGGCTACGGGAAGGCCCAGAAGACTTACCGACTTAGGCCCATAATGTTACTTGTAGTTCAAGATGTACTCTGTAACCGACTCTCAGACGTAGCCGGATAGATCTCTCTTGTAAACCCTAGGCCGGATATCTATATAAGCCGACCTAGGGAGAGCCTTTAGGGCAACACTCTAGTCACCTCAATAGTCTACAATCTCAACTCACATAGGTGAAACCCTTGTAACCCATATTCCGGCTCTGCCGTATTACTAGATTGCTAGCAGGAGTAGGATCCGCCCAAAGCCGGCGGATTCGAACCTGGGTAAACTTGTGTGCTCACCGTCCCGGAACACCGTACGTCTCACACCCCTCTCTTCCACACGCCTCGAGGACCCCCTCACGGCGTACTTGTCATCAATCCGACGACAGTTGGCGCCCACCGTGGGGCAAGTGAGCTTCGGATCTGCATTCCGAGTGGAATCTGCAAGAATCAGAATTGGCGAGACCATCACCGTCGGTCGCATCCTCTACGCCATCGACGTCCCTCTCATCGTTCTCGACGAGACTTGGATTCTGGCTAGGGAGACCGTGGCTGCCTACACACTCATGTCTTTTGGCGAGATCGATGTTTTCATCGGTTTCGCTGAACCTGCCCAACCCACCCCAGCGGTGATGATAGAGGCAGAAGAATCTTCTGGGTCCCCCTTGTCCATTGAGGCGGCAGAATTCCGGATCTCAGAAAACCCTAATCCCACCCAGCCCGCACCAGTTGCGGAGATAGTGGTGAAATCTGAGCCTGAAGAAGACCTTACGGTCCAAGTCGAATCTGGAGTGGATCTCCCTAGAGAAGCCAGATCCCAGATCGACCCACCCGTGGAAATCGAAATCCAGGAGGAGCATATCAACGACACTGATTCCGGCTCTGACGACGCTGGGACAGATAGACCTTTCCTAAGGTACACACTAAAACGTATGATACTGCAAGGCGAAAGCGCAGATGCAATCCTCGAGACCGTCAAAAGTTTTGATATGGCTGATCGCGAAAGCCGCAGGTACCTCAGGAAGCACGCGTCGCACTTCGTCGGATACGTGGGATCCGGATCCGGCTCTGCCGATGCTGGAGAAAAAACCGACTCTGTGTTGGAGGCAATTGGAACAAACGGCGACGTACCCGCATCCTCGGATGAATCAATGACGTCAGCAGATTTCCGAAAGTTCTCCGTGGAATATGAAGAGGAGTACAACTCCAAAGCTGCAGAAGAAGGAGAAGCCATGGATGAAGGATCCGGGGAACACTCTCCCAAAGCGTAGGATGACATGGAAGCCGGAGACAATCCCAAAGTCCAGATGTCCGAAAGTACCGATCAGAGCTTGACTCCGGGAAACGGACCCAAAGCCGTCTTTGCTACCGGCGCTGCCAAGAAGGCAAAGAAGAAGAACAAGAAAAACAAGACCCCGGCAAAAGACCCTCTGACAGAGGAGGTGATTGCCGAGGAATACGAAGAAGACTCGGATGGAGCGCTTATCCTAGAAGAGCCGAAAAAAGAAACGTCGGTGGATGGACACGTGATCATCGAAGGTGCGCATAAACTCATCGATGCCGCATTAACCACACCTATCCCTACAGCCGCAGAACTTACTACGGATGAGCTAGACGAAAGGGCGCAGGCCCTAGAAGCGCGTCGTCAACAACTCCTCGATGAAGCCAAAAACATCGAGGTGGAGAAGAAACGCATGTCAAACAAGGAATACATGTCTCGTTCGCATCATAAGACACGGAAGCATCACATAGATGACAACCAATTCCCACGTGTCCGTGCCGTCCTTTTTGGAGATGAGATGGGGAAGCCACGGAAAGATAGCAACGGAGATTGGTATACCCAACACCAGTACAGAATACCGTGGAAGCCCGAGAAATTCTATCGGATAATCCAGGACCAGAGGAGATACGTTTGGGTATCAAACTACTCAACAAGGGACTGGAGCAGCAAATGGTCGCCCTGTCCGAAAGTCAAAAACTGGTCTCAGATTCTGACCAATGTCGCACGGATCCGGCATGGGCTGGTGTAAGATCCCATTACGTCTGGGCGCAGTATCATCACCCCGAACACCGGGAAGACAACCATTCAAGAACCGGATCTTCAGGACAGCATCACAGAACTTCACGTAACTGGAGCAACGTCGCCCCAGCAGTCGAGAAAGATGCCATTGCTGCCCTGAATCCGATGAACCCTTCCCGACGAGAATCTAAGGATCGAAGGGGAGAAGATAAAGAAAAATGACGGGAGGAGGATCGTCAAAAACTGCCACCTCCTAAGTATACAAGCCGTCCGGCTGATCCTCACCATGGTGGGAACGACGGACGAAGAAACGACGGAAACCATGCTGGTACAAGTCGGCAGGGGGCTCGTCGTAGTCAAGATCCTCCCTGGAACCGAAATAATGACGCTCCGGATGGAGGCCGGCGATCAGCCGAAAACTATCCAGCTGCACCACCCGCTCCGAGCAAGGAGGACGACATGGCGGAGGAGGTGGTGGCAGAAGCCGAAGTCTGGCTCCACCGCAGCCACAGCCGGCATTCGGGACGATCTCTATCCCCGAACGACGCAAGGCACAAGATCAATTCCAACATAGAGGCGCGGCGCTATGAAAACGATGACATGTACGTGGGCCCAAAGTGCTTTGGACCACGCATCAGAGCTACAAGATTCCCAGAAGGATTTGCTATCTCAAGACACATCCAAGCCTACGACGGCATTGCTCGGCCAGACACTTGGCTACAGGATTTTTTCCAAGCTTGCTGCATCGCCAAAGGCGGAAACAGCCTGGTCGCAACCCGATATCTCCCACTTATGTTGCGGAAGATGGCGCGATCATGGCTCAATGAACTTCCGGAGAACACCATCCATAACTGGTATGACATGCAAAGTGCGTTCTTTCGTAATTTCGAAGGCACATATCGGAGGCCCTGTTCGGTCGGAGACCTACAGCGTTGCACCCAGAAAGCCAGAGAAACTTGCCGAGATTATCTCGAATGATGGATCGACACCAAGAACTCCTGTGAAGGAGTAAACGACCAAACCGCGATTGAAGCTTTCATTGCAGGTCTCCCAATTGGTCTATTGCGTCATCGCTTGAAGTGCGACAAGGTCACTGATTTGGGAGAGATGATAGAAACAACGAGCAAGTATGCAGATGCTGACGACGATGCAGAGGGACTACACAACGTCCTGGCTGTACCTCAATCAGCAAAAACAAAGCAACAAGCTCAGAAGCGCAAAAATACCTCGGAAGAAAAACCCAACGCGGAAACAGCGGTGTCGACTACTGTTTCCGGGTCTGGAGGACGAGGAGGATCTGGCGAAAGCTGCGGGCGTGGCCGTGGGACTTCGAGGGTCCAAGGTAGAGGAGAACAGCAACCAGGAAAAACCTACTCTTGGGCCGACATTGCCAATAACCCATGTGTGCATCACCTAGACGCCAATGGGGGCTCGTCCCACACCAACACTGAATGTCGTTTCAATGACGACATCGAAAGAGATGACACCGCGGGCTACAAAGCTAAGCGGAAGAAGGGAAAGAAAAATCCCGAAAAGGACAAAGAGACCAAGGAAGATTCCGACATAGAGGAAGCCGATGCTTCAAATCCCAAGTCGGAAGGGAAGAAGACTTTCCCACCAAAAAGGACACTTATGTCACTTTCCTCGGATCTCAACCAGCAAAGGTCAAGAAAGCAATTCTACACGAGCTCAATGCAACAGTTCCGGCTGTCCCACAGTATCTGGACTGGTCGGAAGTGGCAATCACATTTGACCGCGATGATCATCCGCCTAAGTTACACAGGTGAGGAAAATGCGCCTTAATCGTTAACCCACTTATTGATGGTTATGGTTTCTCCAAGACCCTCATGGACGGTGGTAGCAGCATCAATATTCTCTATGTCGAAACGCTACGCCGGATGAAGATCTCGGAGACCCAACTGAACCATAGCTCTGTGATTTTTCACGGAGTTGTCCCAGGAAGACAAGCTAATTCCCTAGGAGAGATCACTTTGGATGCTACCTTTGGAACTCCAAAGAATTATCGGACGGAGGCACTTTCCTTCGAAGTGGTCCCGTTCAAGAGTGCATACCATGCTATATTCGGACGTCCGGCTTACTAGGATTTCATGGCTCGTCCGTGTTACATTTACAATATGATGAAAATTCCAGGTCCCAACGGCGTAATCACCATCACGGGAGACCCGAAGAAAGCGCGAGAGTGCGAGGATGGAAATTCCGCCTTTGCCAAAGCCGTGCTGCATGCCCAGGAGTACCAAGAGATCAATAAGAGCATAGATCCGTCCGAGATGCCCGCAACAAAGAAGGAGGTGACCAAGCCAAATCCGGAGTGCAAGGCATCAGAAGAGACGAAGAAAGCACCGTTGAAGGATGATGACCCCTCCAAGGTGACCCAGATAGGCGTAGGCCTAGATAGCGCATAGGAAATCATGGTCATCAAGTTCCTCCAAGCAAATCAAGATATCTTCGCATGGCAGCCATCTGACATGACCGGAGTACCTAGGGAACTTGCGGAGCACTCTCTAAATGTAAAACCGAATGCTAAACCCGTCAAATAGTCCTTACGACGATTTGGCGATGAAAAGCGTAAAGCAATAGCTAAGGAACTAGCGCGGCTCGAGTTAGCCGGATCCATAGAAGAGGTCATCCACACTGAGTGGTCGGCTTATCCTGTAATAGTCCCTAAAAAGGACACCACTAATTTAAGGATGTGTGTTGATTATACTGCCTTGAACAAGGCTTCTCCAAAAGATCCATTCGCTTTGCCTAGAATTGATCAAGTTATCGATTCTATGGCAGGCTCGGAACTCCTCTGTTTTCTCGACGCATATTCTGGTTATCACCAAATCCGGATGAAGGAATCTGACAAAGTCAAAACTTCATTCATAACCCCCTTCGGAACCTTCTGTTTGTTACGATGCCCTTTGGGCTAAAGAACGCAGGAGCTACATACCAGCACACAATGCAGCGTTGCCTCCACGACCAACTCGAACGCAATGTGCATGCATACGTGGATGATATGGCGGTGATGTCCAAAAAGAAGGAAACACTGATTTCCGACTTGGAGGAAACGTTCGCCAATCTATGAAAATACAACATCATGCTTAACCCGAAGAAATGCTTCTTTGGAATACCAGCCAGAAAATTGTTAGGTTTCATCGTGTCTCAAAGAGGCATAGAGGTGAACCGAGACAAAATCAAGGCTATACTCAATATTTCTAGGCCAACTCGCCTGAAGGACGTACAAAGATTAACTGGCTGCATCGCTACGGTCAGTCGATTTGAAGCCGGCTTGGTGAAAGAGTCGCACCATTATACAAACTCCTGAAAAAGACCAAACATTTTGTTTGGACTGATGAAGCTGAAGCTGCACTACAAGACCTGCAGAAAGTACTCTCATCTGCTCCTATCCGTGCAGCGCCGGAACCTAAGGAACCGATGTTGCTCTATCTTGCTGCGACAAATAAGGTCGTTAGTATCGTCATGGTGGTGGAGAGACCAGTGGAAAATCAGGAACACCTGGTGCAGCGTCCGACTTACTTTGTCAGCGAGGTTCTGATAGAATCAAAACTGCGGTATCCGCACTATCAAAAGTTGGCTTATGGTGTTTTTCTAGCATCTCGTAAGTTATGACACTACTTTCAAGAGCATCCAATTACCATGGTGAGCACATCTCCCATGAGAGATATAATCAACAACAGCGACGCCACAGGACGCGTCGCCAAATCGGGCATAGAGCTCTCAGCTATTGATATTGAGTACAAACCTCAGACAGCAATCAAATCCCAGATCCTTGCTGACTTTCTCGCTGATTGGACAGAGACGAAGGAGAATATGATCCTCCCTGAGTCGGAATATTGGACCCTCTTTTTTGACGGGTCTAAGGCTCGAGGGGGCTCGGGGGCTAGCGTGGTGCTCAAATCACCCCAAGGAGATAAACTTTTATACGTGTTGTAGATCCACTTCACAGCGACAAACAATATTGCCGAGTATGAAGCACTGCTACATGGAATCCGGATTGCTAAGGACATTGGTATCCGACGTTTGATGTGTTACGGAGATTCGGATCTTGTTGCTCAACAAGTGTCGGATATTTGTAATGCAAATAAACACATGGCAGCATATCAAGCTGTCGTAGATGATCTATCTAAATCGTTCGAAGTGTTTGAAGTTCAACACATCCCTCAAGCAGAAAATGAGGAAGGAGATGCACTATCTCGGATAAGTTCTGCGCGGAAAGAGGTCCCGGATGGCGCTTTTTTAGAGAACCTCAAAGTTCCCTCAATAAAGGGAGTAGATGAGGAATATCCGACCAAATCCGACTCACCTTTAATAGCAGTTCTGGCTGTAATTCCCAACTGGACTCAACCCTACCTCGATTATTTGGTAGATGGCAAATTACCCGAAGACGAGGTGCTGAGCCGACAGATTATCCGATGAGCTAAAGCCTATACTATTGTTAAAGGTGAGCTCTATAAACGGAGTGTTTCTAGGGTTTTTTTAGCGCTATGTATCTCCGGAGGGAGTGGAAATATTAAGGGAAATCCACGAAGGCGAGTGTGGTCACCACGTTGTAGCCAAATCTTTAGTGGCAAAAGATTTTCGACACGGATTTTTCTGGCTTACAGCTCAGGCAGATGCCGAATGATTAGTCAAGACGTGCAAAGGCTGCCAAAAGTACGCCAAGCAAGCTCATGTTCCGGCTGATCAGTTGCGAACAATACCTATAACATGGCCCTTTGCGGTCTGGGGGCTTGATATGGTAGGACCTTTTAAATGAGCTCCAAGTGGATCTACTCACCTCTTAGTGATGGTGGATAAATTCACCAAATGGATTGAGGCTAAACCCGTCACAAGTTGTGACGGAGCAACAACCAAAAGATTTGTCGAGGATGTTATAATCCGGTATGGTTATCCACATAGCATTATCACGGACAATGGGAGTAACTTTTCTATGGGAGAATTGGCTGAATTCTGCGACGAGCAAAATATCCGGCTTGACATTGCATCAGTCGCACATCCACAAGCTAACAGACAAGTCGAAAGAGCAAATGGTTTAATCTTACAAGGCTTAAAACCGAGACTCGGAGAACCACTACGACGCGCTGCGGGGGCTTGGGTGGAGGAATTACCCTCTGTAATTTGGAGTTTACGAACAACTCTAAACAGGTCAACAGGATACACACTTTTCTTCTTCGTCTATGGTGCAGAAGGAGTTCTTCCTAGTGATTTAATTCATACTTCTCCTAGAGTGGCCACGTATATCGAAGAGGATGCCAAGATTTCTCGACAAAATGATCTCGACTGAGTTGCTGAAATGAGATCTACAGCCTATCAGCAGAAGTTACGCAAGTATCATAGTCAGAGAGTCCGAAATAGATCCTTCAATAAAGGTGATTTGGTTCTCCGGCTTGTGCAACAAAGAAAGCACAAACTTTCCCCAGTATGGGAAGGGCCCTTTTTAGTTAGTCGAGTATTGCACAATGGATCGTACTACTTAACTGACATGAGGTCAGTCAAATAAAGACCTGCTACTAAGAAGAGAAAGAGAGCTGGAGGCAGTACAAATCCGGATGAGTTAGACAGACCATGGAATATTGCTCAGCTACGTCCCTTTTATTCTTAGTTTATCCTTCTTTATAATCATACATATGTACATGTTCTGTGAGAAATAAAAGTTTTGGTTACCTCAAGTTTTTTCTGAGAAGTTGTTACCATCTTATTTCCGAATGATCATGTCATAGTCAAAAATCCTAGAATGCTTGAAAGTACTTTATGCTCATGTTCGTTCTGGTTTAGATTTCCGATTCTAAAACTGCTACCTTCGGGTATAACTCTAAAGTTTCTAGTCTTTACTTTGGTTATTTGTCTAATTGCTGGATGCGAGCATTTTCCGAGTAGTGAATTATTGGTACTGGAAGCCGGCTTTGTTTCCGAGTTTAAACTGGTTTAGCAATTGAGGTCCATTGCTCGGCAAAGTTTCTGGTGGAAGGTTTAGCTGGCTCACGAAAGGGACGAGGCGGAAAGCCAGATAAACGATAAGTAGAGACGAAAAAATACAAGTGCTTATGTAAACATTTCAGGCACTCAAAAATTTTAAAGCCAAAAAGTGCTGAATAGATTAAAAGCTTAGCACTACCAAAAGTTAAAGTACTACATATTTACAAACGCATCATGTTTTTTCCAGAATAATACATAGATTTCTGGTCTATGATGCAGGAGGAGATGAAGGATCTGCCGGCTCGCTGGTCACTCCACCTTGATATTGTTCCGAGATGTCCGCATCCGAGGTGGTGCGTTCATCGTCGGAAACTTCTTCGGTTTCTTCTGCAGGAGGAGGTGGAGTATCCACGCGGGTGAAGAAGGGGATCTCGTAGCTGGTCAGATCATCCACGTGACACCCGTATCCGGCGCAGGAGCGCATGATGGCTTGAAGGTCTTGCTCCTGGCCGTCCTCATCTACCTTGCAGTACCCTCTGGTCACTTGCCATATCTCCATGTTTCCATGGTGGCTCATGACCATGTTTCTGCCGAGGGATCATTACCCAAAGAGGGCTCGCCCTTATCTAGATCGGACGCACCTGTGGTGATGTCAGTTTGCGATCCAAGGTTCGCAGGCCCCGTTGGAGGAGCCGGATCTTCTGCAGCGTCCGACGAGATAACCGGCGTTGCAGAAGGTTGAGGGGCAGGAGTCGAAGGAGCCACGGTAGGGGAAGCTATGGTATGCTTTGTCTGCCACAGTGGCTTCGAAGAAATCCCTTTCCCCTTGGCCTTGACGAGCGGTTTTGCTCTGAGAATGTAGTGAAGTCGGAAACATTACATCTCGGAAAGAAATTTGAGTAAAGTACAAAGGCGGAAAGTTGTGACTGAAAGTTACCTCTTCACGACAGGCACCTCCTTTGTGCCAACGGCCACTGTCGGTGCTTTGTGCTTCTTGAGCGCAAGGTCTGGCAATGGGACCACTTCTACCTCCTGAGAGAACTCCGGAGGATATCCTTCGAGCGGAGCAAGTTCCGACTCGGGGATGTCAGCAAGCTGAAAAGAAGAAAACATATCAGTATTGCAGTATAACTCGAAGATTGAAACACATAAAAGGTGTGATGATCGAAGCTTACTGGCACCGCGGCGTTTTCCGCCGTGTGCATGTCCAGAGAAACCTCCGGAATCCGCCTCTCGATCCGCTCCTTGATCAGCCACTTGATTTGGCTTATGTAGCCTTGAGTGGTGTAGGCTTTGGAGTTGATGCGGAGGGAGTCAGTTGGAGACGACGTGATGGAGTGCATCAGTCGGGTTCCGTGGTACTGAAGTGGCTGGATCTGACGTGAGACCCAGCACTGGACCAAGTCGGATCCCTTTAGACCATTGTGCTTAATCAAATATTCGATCCGCCTCTTAGCAAGGATCAGATCGTCGGAAAGAGCCGGAGCAGCCTCGTCCCAGGAAGGCTGGGCCGTGGTAGCTCCGTCGACAAAAGCCGGCAAAGCAGTAGCTTTGTCGGGAGCCAGAATATCCCTATGATAGAAAAAAGTGGCCGGCAATTGTTTGACCGAGTCACTAGCTAGAATCTTGGGATAAGCCCAGTCGCGTCTAAGTGAAAAGCTGATAGTGCCGGTGATGTAAGGAACACCGGCACTGATGGAGTTTCTCCGGACATGGAAATAGTACCGAGAGAGAGTCAAACTCGGCCTAATGCCGAGAAAGCCCTCGCAAAGCGAAGCATACACACTCATCTCTAAGAGAGAGTTAGGAGGAAGATTGTGGAGTTGAACTCCGAAATGATCTATCACCTCGGAGAAGAACTCCGAGGGAGGAAAAGATAGACCTCGGTCGAGATGGGTGCCGAAGTGGACCCGCTCGCCGTCGCGTGGGTTGGGGACGGTTTCCTCATAGCCGCTCCGCCAGTCGCCGGCTGCGAGAAGCCCCTCCTTCTCCACATTCTTGAGGCCCTCCTTGTTGAGGGCACAGGGGATCCAGATTCCCTGAAAGCTCTCCTTCTCTGCTGCTGCTTCCGCCGTCGCCGCCGCTGCTGCTGCCGCCAAACCGGAGGAAGAAGATGAAGCCATTGCTCTGGTGAGAAAATGACCTAAAAGGGGCGGCGTTGGGAGTTCTGTGGGGGAAGGACGAGGAGGCTCTGTGTGCGCGGGAGGATTGGGAGGAAAAGGAAACGGCAAAGGACTGGTGGAAAGGAGAAGAAGAAATCCAAACCCCTTATATCCACCTAACTGCGCCAACATTCGTGCAAATGCTACAGAGTAACCGCCACGCGTCATGGAAGGAACTAGGAAGGACCCACGTGATGATTGCGTTGCCTCGATCTCCACGCACGCATTGAAATGGCGCCTCAGTTCCGCGGACCGCGGACCCACCAACGGTCGTGCTGACGGAATGCTTGTCAGATGACGTGACTTCACCATGCTTGTGTCAGGTGGCGTTAGAGACCAAGTTCCGGCTTAGTTTGAAATCAAGCTGGAAAATCCGAGTAACCTATTGATAGGTCCGACTTATTTTTAAGACCCGGATCGTATTTTTTGTTGTGCAGTTTCAGGAACCCTTCAAGATTCTGCAAGCCGAAGATCAAGCTAGACGATGATAAATCCGACTTTGGACATTGGAGGCCTCCGGGGGCTGCTGTTGGGGATATACTTTCCGGGTATCCTCACAGTTCCTCACTGACCAGGGTGGCCCACTTTGGGTTAGAGCATTGCTTCACGGGCGACCCAGTCAGGGAGAAAGATAGAGTCCAATCCGGCTACGGGAAGGCCCAGAAGACTTACCGACTTAGGCCCATAATGTTACTTGTAGTTCAAGATGTACTCTGTAACCGACTCTCAGTCGTAGCCGGATAGATCTCTCCTGTAAACCCTAGGCCGGATATCTATGTAAGCCAACCTAGGTAGAGCCTTTAGGGCAACACTCTAGACACCTCAATAGTCTACAATCTCAACTCGCACAGGCGAAACCCTTGTAACCCATATTCCGGCTCTACCATATTACTGGATTGCTAGCAGGAGTAGGATCCGTCCAAAGCCGGCGGATTCGAACCTGGGTAAAGTTGTGTGATCACCGTCCCGGAACACCGTATGTCTCACACCCCTCTCTTCCGCACGCCTCGAGGACCCCCTCATGGCGTACTTGTCATCAATCCGATGACACACACATAATCAAACAAGATATGAACACGAATAGAAATCATTCATAAAAGCAGAACAACTGTTTGTTACAAACACGTATGAATAGCCGTCTCACGAAGTGTGAGACACACTAAAGAAGTTCAAATCTCTCGATTACATTAATCATCACCTCCTCTCCAGCAAGCACCTCTCATGCAGAAGGACCTGTTTTCAATAAAACAGAACAAGTATAAACTTAACACTGCAATGTGTTTGCAAGATTATAACATTTATAAAACTGTATATCAAATATATACATTTGTCGTTGATGACCTGAGCGACATCTGGTTCAACCAACACATTCCTGAGATGTGTCATGAACCGGTGGAACTCCATTTCCGTGTCGCCCCTCATTACGCAAGTCCTGACTTGTGCTTGGTAGCTTGGTGTCA
Organism: Avena sativa; assembly: GCA_916181665.1. NCBI lineage: Eukaryota > Viridiplantae > Streptophyta > Magnoliopsida > Poales > Poaceae > Avena > Avena sativa. The sequence continues at coordinate 445,433,201 of OV702295.1, read as the reverse complement.
GCGACCGCAGCACAACAGCATTTGCAAACGAGCCTGGAATCCAGACGTCCAGGAAGTATGCTGGCCTCATGTACACATCATGCATGTGCTGCAAGTGGCTTTCCAGTGACGAGTTCTCCTCCATCTTAATGGAGATGAAGTCTCCCATCAACTCATGCTCCCAAATGCGTGTTTGATCCACGAAATGTGTCCTAAGCTGTAGCATCACCGAACGAGGGTTGACATCACCCACGAAAGGCCACAGCTCGTCCACCATTACGAAACGCATCACAACTGAAATATAGGAGGCCATCTCCCAACGGAGATAGCGGTTTTTCCGCTCCTCTGGGGTCTCAAGATTAGTGGACGGATCCAAATCCATCCCGTCGAGTATGTAGTCGACCATGTCATTCTTGCTAAGGAGAACATGGAGACTGGCAACCCAAATGGAGAAGTTCGATCCATCTAATCTAAGCTTCTTTCCTTCTAACCATTCAATTGTCAACACGAAAGAGCCCATCTACATTTATAATTGCAAAAGGAATTTAGACTAAGTTTATAATTAAATGATTTAATAATAACTCCACTCAAAAACACCTATCCCTAGTGAGGGTTCCTAGTGATAACACGACCCCTATCAGCCACATCTCCCCCGATCATCACGGCCATCAATGTGGGTTCAAGGGTGGACGCTAAACATCGGTCACATCATTCATGTGACTCGTGCTCGATCTTTCGACCATCCGCGTTCCGAGGTATGTCTGTACATGCTAGGCTCGCCAATTCAACCTTAGTGTTTTCGCTGTGCAACATGGCTTACACCCACTGTATGTGAATATAGATATGTCTGACACCCAGGCCTGTAACCCTAGATCGCCTCATACCGAAGAACTTTCTTGGTGGTGCACACTAAGGGGGAACACAATCGTTGGTTATTTTAACAGGGATCATCTTATTAGGCTACCGTCGAGTATCTAATACTAGCACACAATAAGATATACAAACAATAACATTGAATGTAAATGCTATGTGATATGGTCCTTCACGTCGTGATCTCCATCCGCCGTCACTGGGTTCCGGCGCCAGGGTTCCAGCGCCGTTGACACCAGGGTACCGGTGTCATTCCGGCGTGGTAGTTTGTCATTACCATGACTATCTACTACTACGCAACAAAAGGTAATCACTTTACCTTTGCCACAACCATATCACAAGGCAATGCCCCCTGCAAACCAAAGTTCGACGCCTCTACTTTATCTTTGCATGTTTTACGTGGCTGAATGGGCTTTCGCACAAGAACCGTTCTTACCTACGAACTTTCAGCACAACGCTGATCAAGTAGTTGTCTCTACTACACCCCTTTCAGGGCCCTCCGTTGCAAATGGTATACCAACTAATGCGAGAGAGACAGACAACCCCCTAAGCCACTTTATACGGTACAAGTCGTATGTCAAGCGTGGACCAGTCTCGCGAATGAACGTGTAAAGTCGGTTGGGGGCCGCTTCATCCAGCATTACTGCGGTATACACAAGTACACGTGGGAGGGTAACAACTAAAAGATCAATGCCCACACGCTACATCTTGTGTGTTCTACCCGTACTAGCATTACTACGCATAGATCTAGCTTTGATACCACTGTAGGGGTTCCGCGCATATAAACAATAAATTTTACTCTACGCCCCTAAACCCCTGAAGCTGCAAGGACCTATCTATTAGTAATACAGTAACGGGAGGGGCTTTTCGTGAACTTGCCCTTGAAGACCAAAAAGCGTTGTCAACACTCAGGAGAGCATGGTTGATGTAGACGAGCCGAAGCAGACCACAAGGTCGTGATGAAGTCCTTGCGCTCCTTCTGGCTCCAACGACTTGAGTGCCTCAAGTGCGACACCTCGCAGGGAGTTACACACGTCCGGTGCCTGAGGATGACTCATGCTTCCCTGATCCAGCAGCAGTTGCAGAAGTAGAGCTCCCGGATCTGAATCCCGCAGCGCGACGGCGCTCTGTGGTGAAGATGTCTCTCGCTCGCACAGTCCAGACTTGGGACCACGGTCACGAGAGAGAGAGTGGGGAGAGAAAATATCAATTGGAGGTTCTCCCAAAAGTGGGGAGACCTTTATTGATTATTGGTGTATTTTTCTAGGCCAAATACCCCACTTTATATAGGGTCAGGGGAGGTACTACCTCCCCTCAAGTCCCGGGGTGGGACTAAAGGAGAGGAGGGGGGAGGAGGTGGCTGTCCGCCACCTAGTGGTCCCCGCGCGGGGGTTCTAGGCCCAGCCGGCCTCCCCCTTGCCCCTTCTCCCTCTCTCCTTTCCCCTAATGGGCCCTCTCCCTCCGGAATTGGCCCATTAAGCCTTTGACCCTTTTAATTGATTTTCTCTTTATTAAATAATTATGAATAAATGATTAAATCAATATTTAACATTCATTCACACATTATCTAATCTCCGTGGCCATTGAACACCTTCCACCTCCACTCCGGACATCCTCCGGACTTACCGAAACCCTTCCGGTTTTCTCCCTTCTCTTCTTCGGTGATTCCACCGATCCTATAAACACTCTCTAAGCATCATCAAGCCCTTAAGAGTGATACCCCACAGTTCGGGAACACTCCAGACATGGTTGGGACACTCCCGCACCAATGATCGATAGAGGGACCTGGATGGCCATGTGACCCCTGTGTGTTCCACGAAGATGTTTTGTCGTTTGAACTGGGACAGTCGTGTCTTATTCCCTTTGTCATTCGATAATTGCATTGCCCGAGATCTAATCAATGACATCACCATGTCGGGTTCAATCTCGTTACTGAAAAATGCGACTTAACTTGTTCCGACAAGTGATATCCCCGTGATCTAATCACACGCTGCGCAACTATTGGATATAACTTCTCCGAGTGGGCCCTTGAGTATCTTTCCATCACATGGACAGACAAATCCCGCTCTTGAAATATATTTCCTCTACGGTTTCCTCTGAATACCTGAACACACCTTTATAACCACCGTTTTACCAGATGGCGTTTGATGCTATGTAAGCACTCTCAGGAGACACTGATTGATATAGCCTCACGGTCTAAGGAATAGTCTACGAGGATCCATTTCTAATCATCGTAACTTGAACTTCGTGACATGATCGGATCACGATGTTTAGGTTGGGTATTGGTTCATCATCTCATTCTCCGAATGAGATGACCTCATTTCCAACTGGCATAAATGCCACATGATCAGGAAACATGATCATCTGTTGACCAATGTACCAGTGACTAGAGTTTCACTGGGAACCCCTGGTTGTTTGTATATCACACGTGTATTGATGTTTCCACTCAATACAGTTATAGCATGATATAAAACTTAATCATAAACTATATGAAATATGATAATAGTCCTTACTACTATTTGCCTCTAGGGCATATTTCCAACATGAAGTACCCGGGACGGCAGCCCCGAGCCACTTGACGAGCCGGTAGCCCCCGGGTCTTGCGAACCATAGGGCACTGCCTTGCCGGAGTTGCTGAGGGTCTTCTTCTTTGGAGGCTCTGTTGGCCCCGCCTCCGTTGCCCCATCAGCCGGAGCGCTCCCCGCCCATATGATGGAATCCAACTCGGGTAATGGGTTGATGGAGGGCTTGCACAGGTGCTCCAAGGAGACCCCTGGTGGGATCGCCTGCCTGGTGGATCCGATTCGGGCGAGCGAATCGGCTGCCTCGTTGTTAACGCGGGGGACATGGTGGAATTCGCATCCGTCGAAGGAGGCGCTGAGCTTGGATGTGGAACCGGTAGAGGGCCATGTTTGCATCCCTGGCGTCCCATCCTCCGGATACTTGCTGCACCACCAGATCCGAATCACCGAAGAAAAGGATCCGGTTGACACCGATCTCCTTGGCTAGCCGGAGTCCGTGCGCCAGTGCCTCGTATTCGGCTACGTTGTTGGAGGCCTTGAAGTGGATCTGCAGTACATACCCCAGCTGGTCTCCCTTGGGCGAGGTGAGCACGATGCCAGCTCCCAAGCCTCCGGAACCGGTGGGAGGTACTGGGTCTCGGCCCAGTCGCCGAGGAAGTCCGCCAACGCCTGCGACTTGATCATGAGCCGGGGCTCGTACTGGATGGAGTAGGCGGCGAGCTCGATGGCCCACTTGGTGACTCGGCCGGTGGCATCCTTGTTGCCGATGATTTCCGAAAGCGGTGCGGTGCACACGACCTTAATCGGATGTTCCTGGAAGTAGTGCTCGAGCTTCTTGCATGCCAGGTACACGCCGTAGCACATTTTATGGTAATGGGAGTAGTTCTGCTTGTAGAGGGAGAGAACCTCGCTGAGGTAGTAGACGGGCCTCTGAACCTGCTGAGCCTTTGCCTTCCTCGGGGCGCTCCACCACCAGGACGACGCTGACGACCCGGATGATGGCTGCTATATAGAGCAACATCGGCTCCTTGCTAGTCGGCGTGGCTAGAACCGGCGTTGTGGACAGCATGCGCTTGAGGTCATGGAATGCAGCGTCGGCTTGCGAAGTCCAGGAGAACTTGTCCGCCTTCTTCATCAGCTGGTACAACAGGAGTGCCTTCTCCCCCAGCCGGCTGACGAAACGACTGAGGGAGGCTAGGCATCCGGTGAACTTTTGGACTCCAAGCAGGCTCCTGGGCGTCTGCATCCTCTCGATGGCCGCGATCTTCTCCGGATTTGCCTCGATACCTCGTTGTGATACGAGGAAACCGAGTAGCTGACCGGATGGCACCCCAAAGATGCACTTCTCCGGGTTCAGCTTCATCTGGTACTAGCGGAGGTTGCCAAATGTCTCTCCTAGATCTTCGAGGAGGGTGCGCTTCTCCTTGGTCTTGATGACCACATCGTTCACATAAGCATGCACGTTTCGGCCTATCTGCGAGTGCAAGCACTTCTGCATGCAGCGCTGATAGGTAGCGCCTGCATTCTTTGTTGGGTCCGCAGCATAGAAAACAAAAAAATTCCTACGATAAGAACTACACGCCAAGATCTATCTACTAGGTACAAAGCAACGGGTGGACATACATCCAACGAGAACTTACCCTCGAAGACAACGAGTTTTGTTAACGAGTAGGAACTCGTGGTTGATGTAGTCGTACACTTGCCGATCAAAAGATCGTGATGAAGTCCAGCAGGTCCGGCTCCAGCACGTCCATCAGATCCAGCTCCAGCAAGTCCAGTACCACCAAGTCTGGCACCACAAAGCAGTGGTGCATCCGTGATCGCACACACATCCGGTACCCTGACAACCTCCGTCCCTCGCTCTAGCAAAGCAGTGGAAGTAGCAACTCCTTTCCAGATAAAGCATCGGGAACATGTATCTCGCTAATCTGAGACCATGGGGAATAATACTAGAGGGGGAGAGAGATCCTTCACGAGGAGGTGTGAGGAAGAAGGGGTCTGAGGGGGGGGCTTTTATAGGAGGAGGGGAGGGTACCCCTCCCCATGGCCGGCGCCTCAAGGGGTGACCCTTCACCTCCTCATTCATGTGGTGGTAACTCCCTCCACATAAATTTGCCCCTTCACATTCTCTTTTAAAGTCTCCACTTTAAATGCATTAAATTTCTCCAAATTTAATGCTCTCTCATTTAATAAAACTCTTTTATTATTTTTATTCAGAATTTTGTTAATTACTTTAATTAACAAACATTCACATAAAACCCCCTACAACATTTCAATATTACATGCAGAACCAATTTCAGCAATTTCACCCGAAACAGTTTTGGTGTCTATTGAAATAATTCCAGCGCTTTCTTAAATCTTTATCTGAAACATATTTTCTCCAAATGGTGTCGGTATCCCTTAAGTGTGTCACCCTACGGTTCGCGAATAATGCAGACATGATCGAGACCCCTCTCTGATCAATAATCAGCAGCGGGACCTGGAGATCCGTACTGACTCCCACATATTCAATGATGACTCTTGTGATCGTGTGAACATTTAACGTTAGTAACTAAATCCCTTTCTCTCGCGATATATTACAGGTCCAAGATTCGATCATCGTAATCTCCATACCTAGTTTGATCTCGTTACCGACATGTACTCTTTTCTCGTTCCCGTGATATAACATTCTAGTGATCACATCACTTGCTTGCAAGCTATCTTAATGTGATATCACCGAGAGGGCCCAGAGTATATCTATCCGTCATCGGGGTGGACAAATCCCACTCTTGATCCATGAGCCTCAACATAACACCTTCGTAGCACTGAACCCATCTTTATAGTCACCCTGTTACGGTGTGACGTTTGATGTTATCAAGATACTCTTCCGGTGTTAGCAATTAACATGATCTCATGGTCTAAGGATAAAGATTACTTCGTATGATGTTATAGCAATATAAACATAATGAGTTGATCGTAATGGTATACTTCGGATGAATGTTCATCACATCATTCCACCAATGTTGTGACCTTGTTATTAACAACATCCAATGTCCATGATCAGGAAACCTTGATCATCTTGTTAATCAACGAGCTATTCTATAAGAGAGGCATAACTAGGAACCCTTTTTGTTTATTAAACACACATGTATTGATGTTTTTGATCAATACAATTATAGCATGCAAAATAAACATTTATCATAAACATGGAATAAGATAATAACCACTTTATAATTGCCTCTCGGGCATATTCCCTTCATTGTTCAGACCGAAAGGCATGGTTACGTAGCAGAAAGCCCCGTAGGAGGTGATAAATGATGTCTTAATCTGATCAATCGGGTTTAACCGGATCTGATTGTAAGTGGAATAGCAATCTAGAAAATACAACAAATCACAGTCGGCCGTGGAATCGATGACTTGATCGATACGGGGCAAAGCGAAGGGGTCTTTCGGGCACGCCTTGTTCAGGTTGGTGTAGTCGATACACATGCGCCAGGTCTTGTTCTTCTACAGCATCAGGACTAGGTTTGCCAACCAGTCCGGGTGGTACACTTCCATGATGAACCCGGCTACAAGGAGCCGGGTGATCTCGTCACCGATTATCTTCCTATTCTCCTCTGTGAACCGGCGCAGATGTTGCTTGACCGGCTTGGCATCCGGCCGCACATGAAGTGAGTGCTTGGCGAACTCCCTCGGTACACCTGGCATGTCCTTGGGTGACCATGCAAAGATGTCCCGATTCTCACGGAGGAAGTTGACGAGCGCGCCTTCCTATTTGCTGTCCAAGTTGGCACCAATGGTGATGAACTTGGTCGGGTCGGAGGGGTCGAGCAGGATCGTCTTCGTCTCCTTTGCTGGCTGGAAGGCTCCTTCTCCAGTCGGTTTGCTTCTAGCCGGTATGTCCGGCTAGGCCATGGCCACATTGCGCATGATTATGCGCTTCTCCTCGGCTATGATGAGGGCCTCTGCCAGTTTGGAACCGGCTGAGGCGCACTCCATCGACCGCCTGAAGCAGCCGGCGACGGTGATCACGCCGTTGGGTCCCGGCATCTTCGTCTTGAGGTATGAGTAGTGGGGGATGGCCATGAACTTAGCGAGGGCGGGGCGCCCGAGGAGAGCATGATAGGAGCTCGTCAGGTTTACCACCTCAAACCAGATCGGTTCGCGGCGGAAGTTCTCCTCGGTCCCGAAGATGACATCCAGTTGGATTACCCAGCGGGGCGCAAGCTGGCCCTGGCAGAACGTCGTGGAATGTTGTGGTAGTCGGGCGCAGGTCGCATTCGCGAATGCCCAGCTTTTCCAGCAAAGACCGGTAGAGGAGGTTGAGGTTGCTGCCTCCGTCGATGAGGAGGCGCGAGAAGTGGCAGGTACGCACGTTGGAGACGATGAGGGGGTCAAGCACCATGGCATAGCCCCCGGGAGTCGGCAGCTGCTCCGGCTGGTCTTCATAGATCCAGGTGATGGGGGTTTCCGACCAGTTCAGGTACTGGGGGACCGGAGAGACGATGGCATTGACCTCCTTGGAGCGTCGCCTGCGGCTGTGCTTGTCGTCTAGCTCCGTCTCGAAGATGTGGTAGGCGGCGTGCGGCTGGGGGTAGCCGTTGTTGTTGTTGCCGCTGTTGCCGCCGTTACCATCATTGCCGGCTGCCCTAGCCGGTGGTGGTGGTCCACCAGGAGGGGGCGGGGGGAGACGTGGCTGGCCACCCTGGTCTTTTAGCTGGCGAGTCCAGCTGCAATTCCGGGTGGTATGCGTAGTCGGTTTGAAGGGACCACTATGCCACTTGCACGGGCCATCAAACATCTGGTCGAAGGTGAGCTGTGTCTTCTGCCTCCTTGCATCGTTAGCCGGCGCGTCGGGCGCGCCCTCCACAACATTGACCTGCCGCGCGTGGTAGCGGGGCTTCTGTTGTCCGGCTTGGCGGTCCCCATGGAACCGGTTGTCATTGTCGTGGCGTCTAGAGGATCCGGCTTCCCCAGCCGGATTGTTCGGACGGTCGCGAGCCGGCTCCGTAGGAGTCGGACGCCCGTCAGCATCTACTCGGAGGGGCTTCTTCATGGCGGCATCCGCCATGGCGTACTGGTCCACAACCGTCATGAGCTCCACCATGGTTTTCGGCTCGTCACACAGTAGCCGGTGGCGAAGCATGGTGCCTTCTCGGCAACCCTCGATGAAGAAGCTGATGGCCTGGCTCTCCAGGATGCGCTTGCAAGTGTTGCATAGCTCCGTCCACTTGGCGAGGTACTCGCGGTCGGTCTCGCGGTCACCCTGGACGCACAAGGTCAGGTCGTGTGGGCGTCCCGGACGCTTGTACGTGCCATTGAAGTCGCGGACGAACACCTTCTCGATGTCCGGCCAGGCGTTGATGCTATTGGGTGCAAGGCTGTTGAGCCACGTCCTTGCCGACCCGGTTAGCATAAGAGGGACGTAGCGCATGGCTGTGCACTTGTTCCCATGGGCGATGCCGACTGCCGTAGCATAGTCAGTCAGCCAGTCTTCCGGCTTCATAATGCTGTCGTACTTGGCGGTGTCCCTGGGCAGGGTGAACTTATCTGGAAACGGCTCGTTCGGGATGCGGGGTCCGAAACAAACCGGTCCGATGGAGTATTCTTTCTCTGTGACGCGCGCTTGAGCGAGGAGCTCGATGCGGTCACGGGGATCCGGACGATCCGGGTTGGGCTCTCCCACCCGGCCCGAGAGACAAGAATCGGTGGGTCTAGGTGCTCCGGTTGGTGGAGGGGGAGGCGGTGGGTTGCTGTTCACCGTTTGCTCCTGGCGCGGCTGGCCCTTGTTGCCAGAGCTATGATGCCTGCTGTGGGCCTTAGCCGGCTGAGGGGAGGATGCCTGTTGGGTGTCGCAGGGCGCACCCTTGCTGTTGATAGGCAGCTTGCTCCCCCTGGAGTAGCTGGGGTCCTCCTGCATCTGCCAGTTGGCATCAGCCTGTTCATCTGTGATGCGGAGGAGCTCCTGCACGCGAGCGTGCTGGCGGGCTCGCTCCTCGCCCTCTAGATTGGGCAGTTCTTCTGCCGCGGCTCGCGCCGCGCGCATGTTCTTGATGGGTGTGATGTAGGTGGGCCGAATGAGGGCGGGTGCGGGATCCGGCTCCCCATCCTTTTCCAACCTTCTGCCCAGCTCGCCGCCCCGGCCCCGCACCTGGCCGCGCCGGCTCGGCTCCGCGGTAGCTAGAGTGAAGCCGTGCGCCCGGTCATACTAGCGCCGGGTGATCTCGAGTTGCTTGCGGGTTGTCGCCAGCTCCATGGCCTCCTAGAGGAGGATCTGTCTCTCCATGGCGAAGTTGGATTCCGCTTCCTCCAGGTTATCCCTGAGGTTAACCGGCATCAGGAGCCGATCAATGGCCTCCTCCATCGGATTCCGAGGCTACGGAGGCGCGAAAGTTCCACCCTCGTTCGCGCCTCGCTCCCGCAGTTGGCGGGGGTGAGAGCTGGAGCCGGCCATCATGACCTCCACGCCGCAGGAAGTGACGGAGGTGCTACCGCCCGGATGCGGTAGCTCCGCGACAGACACGATCTCCCTTGGGAAACGCTCTGGAACAGTGGCGACTTAGACAGGGAGGTCGCCGAAGAGCAGGATGGAGCCGTTCGCCGGGAAGGAGGTTCCGGCGAAGCAGGAAGCGTTGTCGATGACACAGTCGAACTTGCCGAGCCTGAGCACCAGGCTGGAGGCCACACGCTCACCGGCTGAGGTGCAGGGTCCCGTGCGGAACGTGACTCCGGTCGAAGCCATCTGCCCCACGGTGGGCGGAAACAGTCGTTGTATTGGGAACGACAGTACCTAAGAAGGTTAGATAGAGGTGTGGGGACTAGCAGGGAAGCTATCGATGGTGTCCGCAGGTGGGATTGGATACAAGCAAGCATAGCTGGACATGAGAAGTACCCAGGTTCGAAGCCCTCATGATGAGGTAAAACTCCTACTCCTGCCGGATCTGACTATGAGGGATATGCGAACTACAAGTGCTCCTCGAGTTGTATTCTCTAGCTACTGCCTTAAATGCACTGAGACCAACCCTTTCTACTGAGGCCTTGCCTCTCCTTATATAGGCAGAGAGGCAACGGTCTCATTGGCCAGTCCGACTGGCAGGCCCCACAGGCGGGTCCTAGCCGACTGGTCATCTACAGTATCCGGTACGATATGTCCCATCGGAGTACGAGCGGTATGGCTGTCGTAGGCACAGTGGACACCGTGCGAGCCTGTCGTCAGCATCGGGCCACTGTTCCTGCGTCATCCCCGCAAAGTCTTCAGTATGGCCGAGTAGTGGCCAGTCTTGTCATCGTATAGGGGGTACCGCGCACTGATCCGCATGTCGTCATGTCTCCTTGATTGGTTCTAGCTATGTTGCCGTAGCCGGCTGCTTCTTGTCGATCCGGCTACCATGCGATAGCCGGCCTGGTTTGCTTTGTCCGGCTGCATCTGGCCAGCCGGACGCGATCTCACTGCCCTGTTTCTTGTCCGGTTGGGGTATCTGGGGATCATCCCCCGACACCCTACCATCCCCATAGCCTACAACAGGGGAATTACTCACTCATGGATGGGGGAATCATGGATGGTTGATGGAGAAGCAATGGTGATGATGACGGTGATGATCTCCTCCAATTCCCTATCCCGGCAGGGTGCCAAAATGTAGTTTCTGGTTCTGATTTGTGGAATCTGGTGGTGGCGGCGTAGCGGAACTCTATTTGGAAAAACATTGACCCCCCTGGGTTTTTAGGTCAGGAGGCATCTTATAGGCGAAGAGGGAGGCTGAGGGGGTGACCGAGGCGGCCACACCACTCCCAGGTGCGGCCTGGGCTAGCCCACGTGGCCAGGTGGTGTGGGCCCCTCGTGGCCCTCCTCCGTCTCGTCTTTTGGCTCCGTGAGTCTTCTGGTGAAATAGGATTTTTGGCATATTTTTCGGGATTTTTCCTGATAGTTGATTTTCTGCACAAAAACTAGACACCGAGGTAATTCTGCTGAAAACAGCATCAGTCCGTGTTAGTTGTAGCCAAATCACACAAGTTTAGAGGAGAAACAATAGCAAAAGTGTTCGGGAAAGTAGATACGTTTTGGACGTATCACGCGCCGTGGCATCAATACTATCTCTAGACATAGAAAATGAGAGACACACGAGGTCCAAGGGGAATCCACTAAAAGCAAGAGTTCCACCTCCAGGTTCCACACGACGAACAACAAGAGCGGCAAGTCATGTGACCCATTCACACGAAACTCAGAGTGCAACCCAGAATGTTGCCAAAGCCGAACTTTCTGATGCCTGACAAACAACCAAAGCTACACTTTTTGATGCTAGACAAACTACCAAAGTTGCACTTCGTAATGCCCTGGAGGTGGCTAGAGCTGCACTTCACTTTCCCCCGATGGTGACCAATGATGCAGTTCCTGATGGCAACATAGTGGCGAAATCTGCAGTTCCCAATGCCAGGCAAGTAGCTGAACCTTCAGTTCCTGATACCCACCAAGTAGCCAAAGTTGTAGTTCCTGATGCTGGCCAAATGGCCAAAGCTATAGTTCCTGATGCCGACCAGGTGGCTAAAGCTGCAGTTCCAGATACCCACCAAGGTGAGAAGCCAACTGCCCACAGTCTACCACCTACCCAAGCCAAGAAGGCAACAGCCCAAGGCAAGCAACCAGCTGCCCAAGGTGACCTAGCAGCAATCCAACACATGAGCAACACTCTGCCCAAGGCGAGCTGCCCACTTGCTCCGACCCGCTGGTATGCCGATCGCCACCTCCCCAAAGCTAGCATGCACCTCCCAAAGCCAGCATCCACCCCCCAAAGCCAGCAGCCACCTCCCCAAAGCTAGCAGCCACGTACCCATGGTGTGGAACCCCAACCCACATCTTGCCGTCCTCTGGCACTTCCCAAAGCCAACCTGCCACCTCTACAAATCAAGAAGCCACCTTCCCAAGTGATCAAGTGCGCATACATATGCCCACAGCCATCCCCCAAAGGTGACTTGCCACCTCTCCAAATACAGAAGCCACCTCCTAGCTGTCTGTGGGCACCTCCCCGAAGCAATCGTGCATTGTCCCAAACCGATGGGTTAGCTACCCAAGGCAATGTGTCAGATACCCAACATTTGTGTTCAGCTGTTGATGGTGAGGACTCTGGCACCTAATTTGTGGGTCAGGGGTCAGCTACCCAATACGATCTGTCAGTACCAAATATGGGAAATCTGATCATAGTCATGAAGTATCGTGCCAAGACTGGAGTGACTGGTCCCAACATGGTAATGCGTTAAACTGATTGCTTTCTCTACAGTAATCCATTTAATCCCATCATATTACTGTGGAACACTAAATCAACACATTGTATTTCTGTAGATGATGATGGCTACCAGATGTCTCAAGACTTTGATGCACCTTGTTCTGAAGACACAGAAACGCAGAATTATGAAGATATAGTTATGCACAATGGTCAAGAATTGGTGGTGAGGAGGGAAAACATGGGGAAGAGGCTTGAAAGTTGTCCAAAGGAGGGAGGCTTTCACTTAAAGTTCTTCCAGGAAGAACTAGACCAGACGATCTGAGTGTTGCAACCAGGTTTGCCAGTGAGTGTGAAGTCAAAGTAAGGACTAGCATGCATATCTTACCCACTAGAAAGAGTAATTGTAGAGGGTTGATGTCCAAGCAGACTTCATAGGCAAATTTTCTGTATGTTCTATGACTTAGCTATCCTTTACCTTTCTATTTCTATGTTCATGAAAATGCTGATGCTCCATGTTTTATTTCAGTAAAAGTTTGCCATGGACACAAATCACCCTGACGTGCGGAATGCTTGTGCAAATCAGTTTATAGGGCATGTAAAGAATCATCGGCATATTATGAAGAAGAAGTATTTCGATCCCTACCCTCTGAACTAAGTTACAAGGAAATGTCCTAATGAAGTGAAACACATGACCGACGAGCAGTTGGGCAAGGTTGTTGATACTTGGTCTGACCCCAGAAAACAGGTTACTTTTCGTTTACTCTTACACTGCTACTTCCTGTGTTTGAATTGTTTGATTGGAACTGCCTCTTATATTGTATGGTTTCTGGTTGTGTAGAGTACTTGTTTAAAAAATAAGGAGAACAGGTGCAAAGTCTTGTACCCTGCTGCCACAGGTTCTCGTAGCTATGAGGTTGTGTGCAACGGTGATTACGATGCCTTCAAACTCTTCAAAAAGATGCATTGCAGCCTGAAAAATGGCTACACTCAGAATGTGAAGGAAGCAATTGTAAGTCCTCTTGAATACTTTTCATCTTCGTAAAATCCAATGCTATCTTCATCTCTCAATTGTATATACGATATGATTGTAGTTTGCTTGCTATTTTTATAATGTTCGCTTTTATAGGAAATCATTGAAAAGAAGATGGCTCCAGATGTCCCAGGGGAAGAACCACTTTATTCCATCAAGGTTGTGCACTTTGCAACTCTCGCTGGACATCAGAAAGCCAACGTTCCTAAAGAACATCGGCCTTCAACCAAGTACATCAATACGAAGTAGGTTTGGCCTTGAAGTGGAACTTTTGGCTGGGAGAGCAGGGAGTGAAAACTGAGTTGTAGCATAGAGGAATTGTAGAGAGCGAAATAAGTTGCTGAGGCAGAGAGGCTGCAGTATGCTAAAGACATGAGAGAAATGCAGAAGAAGTAATAAGACATGCAGGATAAACAAAACCATACAAATGACTTACTTCAGCAAATGTTGTCTCAGATGACTCAGCAGAAGCAACAACAGCAACATCAGCTTCAGATGTCGCAAGGTAAGTGAACTTGTGGTTGACACTTGTCAGTTCTTGGCCTAGAAATGTTAACTGGTGTGGAAACTTGTGAGCCTTTTGGGCAGGGAAAGTTGTGAGGCTTTTGGCTCATAAACTGATGTGTAAATTTTTTGGCTACGGAAGCTCGTGAGGCTTTTGGATCAGAAATAGCTGTGGAAATTTATGTGGAAACTTGTCCTAAAATTCATTGTAAAATTATGTTATTTGATGCATGTGGTGTGAAATGGGTCACAAACGATTAGGGCTAGTAGAAATTTACATGCACAAATGGCACCTGATCTCACGGTGACACCAGCACGCATCGGCGATGAAAACAAAATTCTCTCGGTTGTTCTTGCTGAAACATTTCTGTCATAGGTAAACGTCGATGTGGTCGCCTTTCAATGGCCAACTATCTAGACGAAACGGAAGAGTTTTTCCCAACGATGACGTCATCACACAGAATTCGTCGTCGGTAGGTGATATGTGTCCCATTTTGATTTGTCAACATGTCGTTCTGCGGCTTGCCCATGTGGCCTTGTCTAATTGGCTCAAGCTTGGCCCTGCCAACCATCCACGTGTCAGCACGGCATCCAAAGGTGGCGACGAACAAAATTCGTCACGGCCCGTGTGACGACATAAACGGGATGGATGACGTCATGAACGTGTTGGATGGCATCACAGATATAGAGACAACGGAATTAGGGCGTGACAGAAACAATATGTCAGGACGTCGATGATGTGATAGACGGCGAACATGATGTCAGCAAACATCGCTGACGGCCACCCGTGGTGCCGTCTACCACGTGGACTCGATCGTGATGAAATAAAAACATCATGAACGATTGAGCCTAGGATGGTCCGGTCTAGTTGGCCACGACGAAATTACAGGAATGTCGCGATCGGGCCTGACGTTTTCAGACAAAAAAATACATCAAAGATTCAATTATGATGTGAGGTCCATGATCTATTTTTTCATCGCAGAATTCGTCGTTGGATGGCCATCTACGACGTTTGGACCCTCATCCACGACGATATCACATTGTCATGAACCGCACAGATTCTTGTAGTGTAAGTTCCTGCATCAACTCGGTCAATTTTCTTACGCTTGGGAGAAGAGTAGTTGGGGGTGATGAACTTGAGTGAACCATGCATCCCTTCCCATGCGGCTTCCTTGTTTTCTATTCATCTCCAAGCCTCACCATAGCGAGGTAATCGGGTTACCCCCAACCCCTAACCGTTTTCTCCATGAAGGTCTCAAACTCCTCATCATTAAATTCGAAGGGGCCCTTTTGTCCGTGGGGCTAAGGCCTTGTGCTTCACGGTCATTGGCTTCGAAGGAGGTCCTTTTGGAACTGGGTAGTGCATCAAGGAGATTGGATCTATTGATATGAGAAGAAGAGAGACCTTTGTGAAGGTTTATAAAGGGTTAGTAGTAGGGAAAACTCATACTAAAAGTAAAAGGGACGACCAAGAAAAGAACCCCAACAAAATAGGAATTAAATAGGAGATAAAGGAAGAGTTTGAGTCGGTAACTACCAGCGGTACGGGAGCCGCCCGTACGGCGCGCCCGTACTCGATATACTTCCAACCATCGTTCCCACCATAGTTGGTATAGATCTTTGAAATCGGTACGGGCGGGATTGAAATGTATGGCACTTGCTGACCCGTTTTACAACTTTTTTAGACCAAAATAATCAACGAAAACTAGCAAAAGGTTATAAAGGATTTGATGACCTGCCGTACAACGGGAGCTAACCGTACGACCTGGTCGTACCATTTTGTAGAGAAAAAGCAAGATAAAAGAGAAGGGGTTCAGCAAGCTTAACGACCTATAGTACGGTCGGGTATGGTCATACCGTCCGCCCGTACCAGGTTCTAAAAACTTCCAATGAACTCAT
Source organism: Avena sativa (assembly GCA_916181665.1). Classification (NCBI taxonomy): domain Eukaryota; kingdom Viridiplantae; phylum Streptophyta; class Magnoliopsida; order Poales; family Poaceae; genus Avena; species Avena sativa. The sequence goes on along the minus strand of OV702295.1, from coordinate 445,417,200 downwards.
AAAATTCAAGGAATCCAAAAATGCTAACAACAACAGCAAAACTGTAATTAAAACAGAGAAAAATCAAGGTCTAGATTACCTCACTTGGTGATAATGAGTTTTGCATTGACACCTTTCCTCCCTTCAACTTTTGGATCATCTTCTTCTTTCCTTACAATATTGTTGGTCACAATAAATTGCTAAAATCGTTACAAAGAGAAATAGAAAATTTTCTTTCAGAGCAAATAGTGCCTAGAGGTATGCATATTGATGGCACTCCTTCTTGTGGTCTCATTTCTTCAATATCCATTGGTGTGTCAACTGGTTCCTCTTTTATTTGCAAGATCTTCAAATCAAACTCTTGCAAAAGTAAAGTCCAACGGATCATTCTTGGCTTAACGTCAGTTATTTCAAGAATTTCCTTTAAGCGACTACAATCAGTGTGCACTCTAACTTTCGAGTCAAATATATAAGATCTAAACTTGTCATAAGAGAAGACACCAACGAATATTTCTTTTTTCACCATTGGGTAGTTCTTTTGAGCACAGTTCAAGGACGACTGGCGTGGTGAATGATATTAAGTTCATCACCATCACGGTGACAAATAAAAGCTCCCAGAGCTTGATGATTGGCTTCACAAAACAAATCAAAAGTATTTTTCCAATTTGGTGGCTTAATGATAGTATCATTAAGAAGAGCTTATTTTAATATGGTGAAACCAGTAAGAAAGTTTTCATCAAAGTTAAAAGTAGCATCCTTTTCTAAAAGGTTTGTTAAAGGTCTTGCAACTTTTGGGAAATTCTTAATAAATCTTCTGTAAAATTCTACATGACATAAGAAACTTCTTATACCTTTTACATCTCGTGGAGACAGTAGCCTTTCTATTGCCTCTATTTTCGCTTTGTCGACTTCTATGCTATTACCTGAGATCTTGTGACCAAGTACTATACCTTCTTGAACCATGAAGTGACACTTTTCTCAATTAAAGACAAGGTTAGTATCCTCGCATCTCTGCAAAACTTTATGGATAATATGAAGGAAATGATTAAATCAAGTCCCATAGACCGTGAAATTGTCCATGAATACTTCCATAATATTTTCAACATAATTAGCAAATATTGCAGTCATACACCATTGAAAGGTAGAAGTCGTGTTACAAAGACCGAACGGCATACGGTAATAAGCATATAAACCAAAGGGACATGTGAAAGTCGTTTTTAGTTGGTCATCTGGATGGATAACTATCTAAGAGAAACCGGAATAACCATCTAAGTAACAAAAATGAGAGTGCAAAGCAAGTATCTCTAAGGTTTGATCTATAAATAGCAAAGGGTCGAGTTTTCTTATTAAGTTTTCTAAAGTCAATGCACATCATATGACCAACGATAGTTCGAGTAGGGACTAACTCATTATGTTCATTTGGGACTATAGTGAACCCACTTTTGTTTGGAACACAATGAACATGACTTACGTAGTCACTTTCCTCCACATGGAAAATGATATCTGCATCTAGAAGACAGATTACTTCCTTTCTCACCTCTTCTTTTATATGAGGTTTAAGTCTTCTTTGAAAGTATGCAACCAGCTAGGCTCCCTCTTCCATAAATAGTCTATGAGTGACTATAGAGCGACTAATCCCTTTCAGGTTATCAATCGAATAACCGAGAGACTTATGGTGCATCTTTCAGACTATCATTAGATTTTCCTCTTCCTTTTCTAAAAGATTAGAGCTTATAATAACGGGGTATTTGTTAGTACTATCAAGAAATCTATACTTTAATTATTGAGGAAGGGGTTTAAGTGTAGGAGGGAAAGCACCTCATCACCTCATCTTACGGGCATCTCAGAAACTTGGTTCATCTCAGGATCAACTATAGTGGTTGAATTAAGATATTCATCAACTTCCATTTTCTCTACATATTTGGGAAGATTATCATTTTCAATTAGGTTTCTTTCTAGCTTATCATTAGGAGTCTCATAAAATGCATCAGCAAGACCAGTAATGTTACCTTCATCTTCATGCTATTGCTCTTATTCTTAAAACTCCTCAATAGTTGGCCTGTGCTAAAATTTAGAAAAATGGGAATTCATTTTATCCTCACCAAACTTGAGAGACACTGTCTCCTTCTTGCAATCAATGTTTGATCCCGTGGTATTTAGAAAAGTTCTTCCAAAAATAATTCGATAATAAGCATCACTAGGCATATCAACAAGTACAAAATCAATAGGGTACTTGTAGGGTCCAATACAAATTGGAACATCTCTAATTATTCCCATAGGAATTCTAAGCATTTTATCTACAAGCATAATTGTCATATCAGTGTCTTCTAATTCAGCTGGTTTAAGTTCATCATGAATTTTTAAATAGAAGTTATAAGGATTGCATTAACAACTATTCCAATATCACAAAGACCATAATGAGAAGATCCACCAAAAGTGCAAGGAAGAATCGGTTTACTAACATTTTTAGCTTTTACCTTCCTTTCAACAAATTGAGAAGCTTTGGTGTCTAGCTCAATTACATTGCAATGCACAAATATGGTTAATATATGTTCTTTAGTTGTCTCACCCATCTCCTGTAAGCCCCCTTGAATAATCTCTTCTATTTTTTTCTCCTCCTCTAGCTATCCTTCCAGTTGTTGCTACCATATGTTTTCTCGCCGTCTTTGGCAAAGGAAGGGGGTCAGCATAAGGTGCTCTTTTATTTAATGGCTCTACATGGGCCATAATTTTCATCTCCACATCTTCAGTTTTCTTAGGTGGTGGAGTATAATGAAGCCATTCTTTCTTAGGAGCTTCAATATTTTCTGTAAAGGGCTGAAGGATTTGCAAAACAATATCATCATCAAGTAGAAACTCATTAGCAGTTTCCTTAACCTTACCGGATTCCTTGTAGGAATTGAGACAATCATATTCAATTTATATTCCTTCATCGCTGCCTAAATCAAATCCCCAATTTTTTCTATTGCGACGAATTCGTTCTAAAAGTTCCCGGGCTTTATTTATAGTTAGGTCCATAAAAGAACCTCCGGAATTTGTGTCAAGTTCATGCTTAATTTCTTGATTAATCCCACATAGAAAATATGTAAAGAATACCATTCATGTAAATCATGATGGGGACAGTTATTAAGAATGGATTTATACCTTTTGAAGGATCTTACCAAACCTTCTCCTGGGTAGTTCCTAAAATAAGTGATTGCCCTTCTTATTTCAGCAGTCTTTACTTTGGGAAAGAATCTAAATAAAAATTCTCCTTTAAGATTTTCCCAACTATTAATCTTTTCTGCAAGGACAATTCTATACCAAGGTAGAGAAGTGTTGGTTAGATATTGGCTAAACAGTTTTAATTTTAATTCATTGTCAGAATAGCCTTTTAATCTAAGTGTCCGACATAACTCGGTAAAATGCATTAGGTGAGCACATGAATCCGCATCTGGATCATCTCTTGCAAAAGTTTTCTTATGAATAACGCGATGAAACAAGGATTAACCTCAAATTCTTATTCGCCTCCCTTTGGGAATTCCTTAACGAATCCTCTATTAAACCTCCCAGCGTATTTAGTTGCATCAAGCTGATTCATCAGCTCGAGTGCAGTCATGGTGTTTACCTGAAACTAGTAAATAACTTTAGTAAAACAATTAATAGAACTAGAAACTAAGAACAAAGACCAAAAGCGCTTAGCTCCCCGGCAACAGTGCCAAAAAATAGCTTGATGATAGCAAGTGCATAGATCAATTGTAGCTAATTTTCAAATTAGAGTATCGAACCCACAGAGAGCTATTTGGTTTAGGTCTTTATGTCCCTAGTAACTATCTACCAAATGATACTTATAAGCTTCATCTGATCTCAATTAAGGGGTATTTGAAAGGTTTTTGTATTTGGATGCACGAAAGTAATAAAAGCAAATCAAGTAAACAAGTAACGAAAGCGTTAAAACGTTGCTGGAAATTAACAAGGCTAAAATGTTCTCGGGTATGCAGGATACACCACTAGCATATATGAATTATTAATGATTAGGATAATCCATGTATTTCGTTATAACATGTGTGGAGGTATCTACATAATAAGATGTTTACTACAAGTCTGTGAGCAGTTTCTTCTACGAGTCACGTTTTGAGGCCATCTCTAAATAATCATTGTGATGCCTCCTAGTAAACCACTTCTACAAGCCACCATAATTAAGGGATTCCCCACGGATATCATATGAGCTTAGTGAATCTCCCTTAATTCCCCCTTTGGCCGCATAGGTTATAGGATGATGCTTGCAGTTACCTAGTAGCACCTGGTGTACTCCCATACACGTCCAAAGAGTATGTCCCTCTCTCTAGTCTCGAAGGAAAATTCTATGTGGTCGGCTTCACATACCATCTAGAGAGAGAGATCTAACACAATATCAACTCAACAGATAAAAGATCAAAGTTATACATCATCTTTATTTCATTTCATAAGAATGCTAGGGTTTCTCTATCTCTCCCAGAACAACATAAACTAATCACACATGGAAGCAATCAACGACATCATCATATTCCTATGGATGGATTGAACGTGCAAAGGTAAATCAAGTTCAAACCACAATTGTATTGGAATTACAACAAGATCTAATGAATGGAAATTGGGGTGAATGGTGTTGTGGAGATGCAGCGGTTGATGATGAAGAGGATAATGCGATTGTTGAATATAGATATACTGCCTAGCCCCTTTCCATCAGATCGGTCTTTTGAGATAATTGGCTAGTGCATAAATCCTTTATGGTATCAGAGCCAAGAGGTCTTGAGTTCAAGACCTTGCTCACGCAGTATTAGGAAAAAGAAAAAAGATTCTGCGGCATACTCCTATCCCACGCTAGACGTGAGGGGGAGTGTTGAATATAAATATACTTCCTAGACCCTTTCCATCAAATCGGTCTTTTGGAATAATTGGCTAGTGCATAAATCCTTTAGTGATGTCCTCCAATGATCCGTGAAGCAACAAGGATTTGCCTTTCTCCAAGTTCCTCCATATCCCTCTCTAGCGTGGTATTTAGAGGCTAGAAGTTTTTGTGAATGTCGGATCTCAAATCCATCTTTGTGTGGTGAGGGTATTTCACGAGGCGGACGTCCTGACAGGTAGTACGGGCTGACTCTACCTGTACCGCATGTCATTAAAACCTCAGTAGCTTCCCCTCACTTCCTCCTTTTTTCCAGGTGCGCGCAAAATCATTTAAATGACTTTTATCACTTGGAAATATCATATGATTTCATAACATGACAGTCCCAATTGATATATTCACAAAAGAATTAATAATTTGGGATCATGTTGAAACAAGACCAAAAGATGCGCGCAAGCACCGTGAAATACAAAAATCCTAACTCTACTTATGCAAAAACACAAGATAAATATGCTTCAAAAATGGACTCATCATCCACCTTGCCGCGGAAACATCTTCTCCTTCTCCCACGCAACACTTGTGCAAAGGTTCTGGAATAAATGCCTCCGCTTAGTTGACAAGGAGGAAACACACGCGAAACCCTAACCCGAATCGAACTGCACTAGCCAACCTCATGTGTCTGTGCCCATATATGTGCGACCCTGCTTCGCTCCCCCACATGGGTTGTGGGCTGTCATGAACAGTTACCGGCCAACCGATAACCTTTCTCGTATCTCCCCTTTAACCGCCCTATTTACAAAAATGCCACCATATTTTTTCTAATCATCTTGTGCCTTCACCATTCTCTCAGATCATAGACTCGGTCTACAAGCTTCAGACTTGCTCGATTCACCTTTGCAGAAGGTTGAATTAGTGAACTTATCACCCAGATAATATTTTAGTTCTTCTATGACATATTCCTTTTTCTTTTTTCCATATCACAAACCTCATCACTAGATCTTTTAAATATCACTTCATTTTTTACCAGATATGTCCTTTTTCAGATCAAATAACATCTTTGTTTCCAACACCATACCCTGCTTTTCTGTCAACCCTCCTTTACGCTCTGAAATATCAAGACTACTCTCCAAAAATGGTTTCTCCACACTATGAGATTCAACCAATAAACTCACATGTTTAGAGATAGAATACGCTGTATTACTACCTTTGTTTAAAACCTTCAACACATTTTTATTTCCCAGATGCTTCACCGAATCTTCCTTTTTCATTGCCATGAACATGAAAAACTGTGAATCCACTTCTCTGCTGGTATTAGAATCGCCTAGATTCAATTCACTAGTACATAAACCAACGGTACCATTTCTTTGCTGTTTTAACACTAAATTCTCCTCCAACACATTGCCATAATCCCCCTCAAATTGTTATCAAATCTTTTCCTACATTATATATTTGATGCGTAATCAAACTTTCACCTACATGAGCTACGAAACAAGGGAATTCAACCAATGAACCCTTATGAACCAGGTAGCTAAGTCAATGTGTTTCTTATCTATGGTGAAACCAGAATCATCATGAAGCTCCAGATCTCCCTTATTCTTCAACAGAAGGTATCCTTTATTACTTTTCCCGGAGCCCTGCAAATTAGATGCAAAACCAGCAATCCATCTACCAAATTTTGCCTAACAGATTGCCTATAACCACCAACATAGACCTCAAATATCAATAGTCTAATCACCGAACCACATCCAATGCAAAGCTTCTCATCTAAAACCACTGAGTCAATCACGTAATCGTCATCATTTAGCAGAAACAACATACGCCTGTCAAAACTAATAAACAACACACCTCTACTCAGAAAAAATGATGCGAACCAGAGAATGGGTACTACATAACTTGTCGGTGCCATGGTGGAATCCAACCTCCACCATGGGTATCGCCTTCGTCGTCGCCACCCCATCCAGCCAATGAAGGGTGTGAGGATGCTCCTCGGTAGATCTCTGGCGATCCCCCATCCGCATCTCCATCTACTCGATCTGCACCCTGAACTCCCCCTCCGATTCTGGCAGATCTGGGTACCAGTCTGTCGGCTCTAACATTGTCGTCTGTATCATCGGCCAGGATGAAGAATCTCCTCTGCAACTTCTCCATCCGTGTCGCCTCCCTTTCCGAGACCACTCGCAGTCGCCTCTCCTCCTAGGACGGCCTGCGCCTTCACCGAACACTCCACTCCCTCCCCGATCCTCGCCCTGCCATCCTCTCTATGGGATCCGAGTGGAAAACCCCGGCGGAGGGCGAGTCAACGGCTTGACCCGATAGCCTTGGCGTCGCAGCGTGTCGGGTTGGCGTCCCATGATGGATGCCTTGGCTTCAATGGAGATTTGTTTTGTAAAAAATGGTAGGACTCGAAATATTTTCTTATCACGAGTTGGCGTCCCATGATAGATGCCAGGACTAAACGATGGTTTGGACATGGTATTGTGCAGCTGAATTTTGAATAATCCGTGGGACTGAATGAACCCTACCTGACGACTAATGGAAAAAAGGCTCTGGCCTAAAAAGATCACAACAAGGCCCTGGCTACCTTAGTTACACATTCGAGCAAGAGACCACAACAAGGCCCAAACTTGTTAGTATCTCAATTCTCCTTAAAAATCTTCTCATCTCAATTTTTTTCCTAAACGCATATGGTGAGTCCATGTACAAACCATGTATGTACCCGTTTTACCAACTTATACAACACGTGGGATACATTGGAAACGTTGATGACTAACCATGTGACTCAAATTTGCACATGTTGATAAACAAAACAGGCAAAGATATTAAATAAAAAAATCTGATAGTTAATGAAAATGGCCTGCTGGCACCAGACAAGTTTGACAACAATATATATTCCATGAATTAATGACATGACAAAGGATTACACCACACCATTCTGGTCAATTACAACGGATATAGACTCAAAGAGCGAAACACAACACACGCGCTCAGCAGCAAATTTGAAAAAGCAAGGAACATATCGACGCTACGGATCAAACTCGAAAGAAAGCAAATGACCAGGAAACAACAGCGATGCTTAAGAGCAACCCAAAATAAACTGAACCATTCGATGCAGCAGCACCGGTAGGGGCGGCCGACGACCTACATGGGATCATCGAAGGATGGATTGGGCTGCAGCGCTGTGAGTATCCCAGCCTTGGCTAAGATGGCGCTCAGCTCCTCGGTGGTAGGGAGGCCGCTACCGTCGCCGGCGACGTCGCAGGCATGGAGCACCTCGAAGAGATAGCTTCCATGGCGGGGCTCGCCATCCAGGGTCATGGGAGCATCAGAAGCTTCCTCAGGAAGCTGCGCCTGCGCTACAGCGACGGCAACATGCGCACAAGGAGTTGGCGGCGGCGGCAGCATGGCTAGAGGTTCAACCATCTGCACATCTTGTGCCGCCGGCTCCAAAGGAACGAGTTGCAGCTGGGCATGAAGAAGTGGCTGGATGGCACCACCACGGATCTCCTGGAGGCGCGCCTTGACGGCCTGGAGTTTCTTCTCCACCCGCCATTCCAGGGACGCATGGACGTTCGGTGGTAGGTCGGCGAAACTCCCACGGTGGCCGGCGAGGAAGTCCACCATGAGGAGGTCGATCTCCTTCTCGCAGTTATGCAGGTGGGCGTTGTAGAGCTTCGCCTTCGACTTGACAACCGTCTTCCGGACGAAGTCGTCGGCGCCGTCCAGCTTATACTTCGACCTCCGCGGCTCCTCCACCGCGTTGTACCGTGCCAGCACGTCTGTCGCCGCCTCCCGCGACGGCCAGACCTCCGGCTGATCCTTGCCGGGGACGTACACGACAACGCAGGCGGGGACGCCACAGAGGATGGCCAGCTCCCGGGCCTTCTTCACCAGATTGCGGAGGCGCATCTTCTGCGACCTGTTGCGCATCGTGCGGTCCATGATATATTGGAGCTTCACCTTACCGCGGCGACGAACCATGGCACTAAACCCAATATAGATCTAACGAAATGTGTGTCTGTGTGAGGATTGACGAGACGGGATAGGGGGAGAGGGCTGGTATTATAGCCTGAGTATCGGGGAATATATGGACATGTGTGATGGGTAGACCGATAAATATGTAAGGAAACATATAAGATTTTGTTTTCGAAGATCTGTCCAACGCAATGCAAATCTAGAGAGAATAAGGGAATTAATTTTCTTACCTAAGACGTACGAGGTCACACCTTGCACCAGCAGTGTGATATTTTTTTCCAGTAAACGGTAATTGATAGGCTGGCAAATATATATGTAATAAGTAAACACAAAATATATTTTTCGAAGATAAGTATATATGCTCTCCTACGTAATGCAAATATAATTAAAGAAAATGAAGTATTAATTCTTGATATATATCTGTACACGATGATTACATTACATGTATCTATTATATACTAAAAGCAATATAAGGATATATTTCGAGGCACCACGTTGATCCACATCATCTAAATTATTCTGATAGTTAGATCTAAAATATGTGGCTATGATTTAATAAAAGATTAGTACTTATCGTAACGTAACGGTGTAATATGTGCCACATGTGTGGGTTGACACGTTCAACTTTAAAGAGAGTCCCGTACATAAACAAAAATTCTAACAGGGTTATTTGAATAGATAGATGGCCACGTTAAGAACGTACGTTGTGCTCCCGGTTATTTATTTTTTTCTAAACAGGCTGATCGCTCAGCTCACAGTAACGTGTCAACACATAATCTTTTCTCAAGTTCATCCTGACCGATATCTACAGGAATATGTCCACTCAAGTAAAAAAAAACTAATCTGCCTACACCAACAAAAAAAACTAATCTGCCTACACCAACCAAAACGTGGTGATATAGTTGTGTATGCTCATATACTCCATCCATTTATAAATATAAGTGTATTTCTAGACTTTATCCGTAGTCAATTTTTATAAAATTTCAAGTAAAAAAATCTGTGTAGCCGAACCAAAACCATTATGATATAGTTGTGTATATGCATATAATCCCTCGGTTCACAAATAAGTGTATATAGAATTTGTCCTAAATTAAACTTCATAAAATTAACTAATGTTAGAGAAAATATAGAAATTTTTCTAACAGTATTTTAGTATCACTAGATCCATTTTGAAACGTTGTTCTGTATATTCATATACTCCGTCTGTTTACAAATAAGTGTATTCTGGACTTTGTCCTAAGTCCAATTTCAGAAAATTCCAAGTAAAAAAACTGCCTACTGGACCCAAATATCATTATAATATACGTGTATACACATATACTCACTTCATTCACAAACAAGTGTATTTCGAGACTTTGTCCTAAATTAAACTTTATATAATTGACCAACCCTAGAGAAATATAGAAAAATTTATGACACTAATTTAGTATCACTATATCCAATTTAAAACGTAATTTCATAATAAAACATTTTGTATGCAGTGTATACTCATATACTCATGTCCAAGAGACGATAATTTCATAATATAGCATTTTGTATGTAGTGTATACTCATATACTCCTGTCCAAGAGATGTACTCCCTCCCTCCCAAAATAAGTGACGTGAGTTTGTCTAGATTTGTATGTATCTAGACATGTTTTACGACTAGATACATGCGAATCTAGACAAACTCAAATCACTTATTTTGGGATAGAGGGAGTATGCTAGCAACACATGTGCACGAGAAAAAAACAACCCATCAACCGATTAATACATGGTGTTTAGTTTAAGAACCGTGCTATACGTACGACAATTTTCCGTCCGATTTATGTACGACGACTCAAGGGAACCGTTCATCTCCTGCGTGGCACGCAGCACTCTCCTCGGATCAGCTGTCGTACACAAGTCGGACTCCAGTTTTCGTACGCGTAGTAGTTTCGTTAGTTTAATTGCTTCATACCGATGGCGTATCCTAAATTATTATTATATTCCATTGTATATATATGTAAGTTTAAATAATTAATATTACAAAAAGAAAAATGTGTCATTAACAAACATGTAAATATCAGTTATTTATGAACGAAGGGAGGGTGAGTTTCAGATTTCCTCTTCGAAGCTGGTATTTTGGATGACTTCCATAAAAGCAAATGTGATGTAGTACCAAATAAGTGAACAAATAGGAAAACTAATATTTAAATACTTTTAAAATTAGGAAATTATTTTCACACATCTCCATGTGGCACAATTTACAAAAAAAATGTGAAATAGGTATTTGATTTCAACATAAAACTAAACTTTTAATACAGAACGACATTAATAATATTATCTCTATCAATAATCGCACAATGATTATTTTTTTGACAATCAATATCATATATATTCATAGTAGCAAATCATGCATGGTAGAGATACACAAGCTTACTCTAGCCAGTAGAAAATAAAGTCTAAAAGAAACTAGCAAATCATTAAGATCTTCAATTCTTTCTTTGTTCAGGACACAATCTTGTACTTTTTAAAGGCAACTCAAAGCGGACAAATACCAAATCATAACCTGTAAATATCAATGAGGGTTGTGCCATAATTTTAATTTGATCCACGATGTCCATTGTACGTGGACGCGAGCAACCATTGGAGTAATCAATCGACATCTGCAAGAGTACCAACACCAGTATTACAGGAAAAAGCAACCGAACAGCCTAATCAATATTGCTGGTAAACCGAGAGAACGAATCACCATTGTCGAGAACGTAGCAGCCAGGACACATACTACGAGGATAAATCTCCACACAGCAACCATGAGAAAACATCCAAAACCGATCTGGCGAAGCAAGATCTAAAAGATCATACCTATAGAAACTTAATCTTACACCACCATTGCCGCCGGAAAGAAGATCACGTCATCAAATGAAGGGCAAAAGATCACTTGTTGTAGATGAGTCTATCTCCATTGACGTAGAGAACAAACAGAAAATGGCCAAAACACTAACCTAATATTTTAGAAACACTACTTTTATTGAAAACTCGACCCACGGATCGGGTTCCCTACCCCTCCCGATGCTGGTGAGGCCAGTCGGAGGAGGGGGAACCGATGAGGCGGAGTGAAGGAGGCAGCTAGGTCAGAAGAGAGGCGGCGACTGAGAAAAAGTATAGAGCTAATACAACAATGGATATTATTGATAATAATTGCACAACGATGATTGCACTAGCAACTAAATGTATTGGTAACGCTTTTCCTAATGGATGCGTAGTTGCCTTTTCAAATCTCAGTCACCCAGGGTTACTCACTATGATCTCTTCAAGGTGTGAATCTTTCCTTAATATGTTATTTTAGTTTTACTTTTGTGTTTTACTTCTGATTTGATCAACCTCTCTGCCTTAAAGAATAGGAAATTGAGACCTTATATATCCCATCTATGTATTAATAGAAGATCAAAGACAATGAATGAATCTATGTCTTGATGGATATGTATAATGAGCTTATGATGAAGAATAGAATTAGTTTTTTCCTCGGTTCATGCTAGAAAGTGCAATCGTTGGTTATATTTGTTTTGATTATGTCTAGATCATGATAAATACATTTTTAACGCTTTTAGCCAACCTTATAGGTAGGATTGTTATGATCTACTAAATCTATATATCACAATATTCGATTTGATTATGAATCGTGATCAATAAGGTTAAGGTGTTTCACGTTAAATAATAACTTTTACTGTAATGTTTTTTAAAATAATTATTTGTCGGTTCTCAGAAATACAATCATGTACAAAATTGTCAAAGTTATGCATTTGGGAATATTCTCATATCTAAAATTCATGTATTTTCAATGATTAAGGAGTCAAATGGATGAAAAAAATTGTAGAAGAGAAATAATAAGAGATAAATACTTAAACATTTAAAATACTAAAAGTGATTTCCTCGCAATTGCGAGGGCCCCTATGCTAGTTTAATAAATAAGCATATATTTCCACCTCGTGAAATATCTTGTTCTCCAAATTTCAACATATGTACTGTTAAATCAGAAATATTTTCTCACATGTACGTATATATATAGAGTGGCGCTATTTGACATCCAGGGTGTAGAATAGTTATTCTTTATCCACCCTCTATCTTTCAAACCGTATATGATTTTTACGTCACGTAAATTTTCTCTTATCTCGAAAGTCAAGAAGAACATAAGAAAATTTAGACATGTCGTAAAAAAAATCGTTTACATGCCATATAAAAATACGACATAAAATGCATATTTTCTATGTATTTTACACTATAATGACTCATAAATCATATTTTTATGTCGATTTTTTTACGTTTCTAATGAACATGAACATAATTATTAGTATACAAAACATAAATTTCTGAACGTGAGAACATAAAAATATGTGAGGTGCAAAATAACTATTTTGCACCCTAGGTGTTGAATAGGGTTTCTATATATATATATATATATATATATATATATATATATATATATATATATATAGACACATAAAAAAATACCACATCGAATATGTGTCTAGATCAGAACACTTCGAACTGTTCGGTGAAGAAATCGTGTGATACATATGGTGCATGCTGCAGTGCACTAGCCAGTAGACCAGATATGACCACTCCGCGTAACAGTATGATGATGTTAAACAGGCGATGATTGATCAGCAACCCCGATCCATAAAAAACATTCTGTTGTGTAGTGCACTCTTTGTTCAACGTAGAAAGAGTTCTCGATCACTGATCATACAACACTAAGTTTGTGCTTTCTTGTAATAATGCTCAGCAGGCTAGAAGTATTCACGGAGTCACGTCTACTTTCGAATAAAAAAAATTCGCCTCTAACCTCTATGCTCGTGCCCAAAGTGCCCAAGTCGAGTAAATGTATTGGATTTGTTTAGAGCTCATATTTTCTATATAATGTTTTGAGGCCGCAGGAATGTGAATAAGTATGTCATTGTTTCGGCAATAATGAGCCAAACTAGTATTTGCGGCAAAGGCCAAATTATCTTAAAAATACCTCTAGCTTAATCATTTTAACACATGTACCAGCAGTCAGATTCAAACAATGCCCCATAATTTCACATGTTTCAGCATTTGCTTTATAAATAGCTTCGACAGAAAATCCCTAATTATCTTGCAAATTACTCTATCTTGATCATTTTTTACACATGCACCTACAACCGCATTCAAGTAATGCCCCTTGATAACGGGGCAGTAGCCCAGTGGTCAGTTCGCAATGGCGCACCCAGTGATTTAAGTCCGGGATAAATTTCCGGAATTCTCAGGCCAAGTCCCGCTTCTACTATATCATCATTATCACCGAGGGCTAGTCCTGGTCGGTTTTCATTTTTTTTGTAATTCCCCGTATTTTCAAATATTCCGGCATCTGCGTTATAGATATGAGAAAAGGCAAAATAATGTTTCAAACGCATAAATGGTTGTGACTAGTGAAACACTCCCCGGTGATGTTTCATAAAATTGTGTGCAAAGCTCGCTTTGAAATGTGTGCTATGACCCGATATATACTATTGAGTATATATTTTCATAGTCATTGGTAAAATCAGGTCCATCATGTAGATACTATGCACACTCTACCTTATTGTTTTAATCATAAAATTTAATTGTACATCCCAATAAAGGATAAGCATACTCTTTGACTTATCTCTTTCAACTTGAATGCCATGAGGGAACTAAGCTCTATTTGTTGTCGACACCATGGGACATGTCAACACTAAGATTTCCAAAGTATCAACACATGTGGAGAATGTCAAAATGGTTGTGGTTGGAGGACTATAAAGTAATGGGGGAGATGGGGTCTTGGATGAGATGAACACTTTTCTTCACATGCTGTTGTTAGGAAGGGAACATTCCCGTCCACAATGAACACGAGTTCCTATGAGCATGGTGGTGGATGACTTTCAGCAGCGGTCTCCGCAAGTGGGGAGGTTTAATTGAAGGACTTCTTTGTTGGTGGCGCTCTCGGGTACCAGGTTGTGATTTCCGTAGTGAAAACACAAGGTCTGGCCTTTATTGGCTGCACCTAGCAAAAAACTTGTTGAAGATATTGTTTTGGAAACACTGGGTTTCTCTAGGGTGAAAACCTAAGATCTTCGATCGGGCGACGACAACGCTTGTGCATTGTTCCTTTTTTGGAGGCGTTGCTTTTGGAGAATCTATTTTGTAGTCAGGGTGTTGCATTTGGTGGTGGTTGGAGGGTTGTTGCTGGTGTTTCATCACCATAGCAGAGTCTTTTGTCTTTTCTATTTCTTTTTTTTTGTGTGTATTCTTGATGTCTTTGGACATCTTTTTCTTACAGACGCTATATGTAATTGGTATAGTGCAGTATTAATATATTCCCTTTATCAAAAAAAGAACCTCTCATACTACACATAACCCTCCATATTTGGCTGCCATAACTTAATTCAAGAACTAAAATGTCGATCACAACTATTGCTTCCACTCCAAAATTCCCAGTCGTCTCTCTTTCTTGCACTTTGGTTTCTCCATGGCATCACTCTGTCTTCCCTAACAATCTCAACATACTGGTCCTCATTCTTCAGGATCAGTAGGTTGAGACCTCCAGCCCCTTGTATCTCTTAATTGCTTGATTGCCTTATTGGGTTGCTTTTTTTTTCTTGAATGTGTACAATCGTTCAAATCTATAATTTATATATATTTACATACAAGATATTATGTTTTGATGAATATTTATTTTCTATAGCTTGCGTTTGTCAGAGCAAAAATAGTTAGAGGAAGGCACCTTCGGACCCATATGTTTCATAGGGAAAATAGATGAGAACTTATGGTATGGTATTCCTTTCATCCTTGACACATACATGAGTAATCCATCGGCAAATCTCTCTCTCTCTCTCTCTCTCTCTCTCTCTCTCTCTCTCTCTCTCTCTCTCTCTCTCTCTCTCTCTCTCTCTCTCTCTCTCTCTCGCGCGATTTTGCTGGTTTTGGCATGATTTGTTATGGTTCGACGTAAGTACGGTAGTTATTGGATTAATTACGTATGACTTAGGGTTTCATGTGCCTATCTTAAATATAGTCTTTTAGTATACCATCCATTTTACGAGTCAATTCAAACCTAGGTTCTGATTCAATATAAGTTCTAGTGGTTGTTTCTTAGCACTGTTCAGTATCTCTTGATCAGGATCTTGAATATGTTCGAGAAACTTAGTTTGTCATGATTGTCAATAAAATTAGGTAAATACTTCTTTTCCTAAGAATACAATCTTCCATGCATGTATAAAAAGTCTTGATCCTCGCACAAAACATCAATTTGTGAATCAATCAACTCCATCCATGTCAGCGCGAAATTGTTATATTATTTAAAGATGGTATGCGTTGGATTGTGGTTTTGCAATAAATCACGCTTCTCAAGGGTTTAAACTACATTATCAGATTTTTTTGTAATTTCCAGAAATTCTGTTTGCTGTTTTCACCTGTCCAATTCAATGTAGCCTTTGTTTCTGTGTTGTAATTGATGGGTTCGTAGCATGAAAAATAAAAAATTTCTACCGCAAGAACGAACAAAACCCAGATCTAATCTAGATAAAAGACAAGATCTAATCTATTAGACATGTGCAACGAGATAGATCTGTACTAACCCTTATAGACCCGAAAGCGTTACGAGATCGGATCTCGTGGTTGATGTAGTCGATCACTTGCCGATCTCAAGATCGAGTGGATGATCCTTCCGGCGCCACGTTCCGGCAGCGCTTCCGCAGTCGGTCACACGTGCGGAGTCGAAGCAGACCTTCCTCTCCCTGTTCCAGCGAGCAGCGGAGGTAGTAGATCTTCTCCACGAAATCCAGCAGCACGACGGTGTGGTGGTGGTGGTGGAGTAGAGAATTCTGCAGGACTTCGCCTAAGCCAAAGCAGAGGGAAGGAGGAGGAGAGAGGCAACTTGAGATCTAGAGAATAGAAGGGGCAAGGGGGATTGTGCCTCCACCCCTCTATTTAAAGGAGGGAGGCGCCATGGGAAGGTGGAGTCCTTGTAGGACTCCCCTCTCCCTTGGCCGGCGGATCAAGGAGGTGGGGGGAGAGTCCTACTCCCCCACGAATCCTTGTCTTACCCCACAAGGATTCCTTGATCCTTTCTTAGTTTTCAAGTAAACTCCAAGAAATCTTCTAGAACCTCCCGGAACATTCCGACACCTTCTAGAACCCCCATACAAATACTCCGGAACATTTTCTAACTTAGAAAATGATCCCCAATATATGAATCTTATTCTCCGGACAATTCCGGATCTCCTCGTGATGCCCCGGATCCAATCCGAGACTCCGAACAACATTCGGTCTCCAACGCACATTCCATATCTACTTAAAACAACTTCGAACCTTAAGTGTGTCACCCTACGGTTCGTGAACATGTAGACATGATGGAGACACATCTCCGATCAATAACCATTAGCGGGATCTGGATATCCATAACAGCTCCCACATACTCAACGATGCCTTCGTGATCGATAAAACCATTAATATACGAAACCAATTCCCTTTGTCACGCGATATTCTACTTATCCGAGGTTTGATCGTCGGTATCTCCATACCTAGTTCTTCCTCGTTACTGATAAGTAGTCTTTACTCGTTCCATGTTATGTCATCCCTTGTGACCTAGTCACATGCTTGCAAGCTAACTAGATGACATTCCATCGAGAGGGCCCAGAGCATATTTATCCGTCATATGGATGGACAAATCCCAATCTTGGTCCATGCGCTTCAACACATACTTTCAGAATACCCAATGTCACCTTTATAACCACCCAGTTACGAAGCGGCGTTTGATGTCATCAAAGTACCCATCCGGTGATGGTGATTAACATAACCTGTTGGAATTATGCCCTAGAGGCAATAATAAAGATGTTATTATTATAATGCTTGTTCATGATAAAGTTTATATTCCATGCTAGAATTGTATTAAGCGGAAACTTTAATACTTGTGTGGTTTGTGAACAACATCGTGTCCCTAGTACGCCTCTATGGACTAGCTCATTGATCAATGATGGTTAAGGTTTCCTAACCATAGACATGAGTTGTCAATTGATAATGAGATCATATCATTGGGAGAATGATATGGTGGACAGACCCAAACTAAGCAAAGCTATTAGATCGCTTCATCGTGTTCGTCTTTGCGAAGCTTTTCTCATGTCAAATATTGTATTCCTTAGACCATGAGATAATACAACTCCCTGGTATCGGAAGAAAGCTTTGAGGTCATCAAACGTCATCCTATGAGAGGGTGATCATAAAGGTGTCTCTCAGGTGATCGGAAAGTATCTGTTGGGTTGTATGTATCGAGATGGGATTTGTCCCTCCCAAGTCGGAGAGATATACTTCGGGCCCACTCGGTAATCGATATCAACACCGCTTGCAAGCATGTGGTTAAGGAGTTAATCACAAAGTGATGTCGGATTACGGAACGAGTAAAGTACTTGCTGTGAACGAGATTGAACTAGGTATGACGATACCGACGATCGAATCTCGGGCAAGTAAAATATCGCGAGACGAAGGGAATATATATATGGGATTGATTGAATCCTGGCATCGTGGTTCATCCGATATGATCATCGATGAATGTGTGGGAGTCAATATGGGTGCCCAGACCCCGCTGTTGATTATTGATAGAAGATCATGTCTGCATATTCTCGAACCCGCAGGGTCACACACTTAACGTGTCTCGACGCTAGGATAGATTGGATACTTGATTTATGAATTTTTGTTCGGAGTCTCGGATGGGATCCGGGACATCACGAGAGGTTCCGGAGTGGTCCAGAGAATAAGATTCATATAAGGCAGTGCAGTTTTTGGAGTTCGGAATAGTTCCGGGTTAATCGGTATTGTACCGGAAGCTTCTAGAACCTTCCGGAAGGGGGCCAACGTGGTCCCACCTTCCGGGAGGGGGCATGGGCCTATGAGGGAGTGTCCTGGCCGCATTGGGCCAGGGGCACAAGGCCCCATAGGGCCCAGCCGATCCTAGAGAGTTTAAATCGTTTAAACTAGAGATAAGATAAGATAGGATTTCTAGATAAGGGAGAGTTTAAATTGTTTAAACTAGAGATAGGCTTGGAGGAGAGGCTAGGGCTGGCCGCACCCCCCTCTATATATAGAGGGCTGGTGCGCCCCCTCTCACACCCTCTCACACCTTCCTCCAAACCCAGTTGCCCTGCTGCCCTTCCTCTCTCCCTTCCGACTGTTTGTAGGCGAAGCCCTGCGGCAGAAATTCTCCACCATATACACCACGCCGTCGTGCTGTAGATCCAATCTATCTCTCCACCATACTTGCTGGTCCGAGGAAGGAGGAGACGTCGAGGTGCCGCACGTGTGCATCTCACGGAGGCACTGCCACTTGTGGTGCTAGATCGGATCGGATCGCGAGGAGGAGAAGCGAGTACGACTACATCACCCACGTTCCGACGAACGTTCCGCTGTGCGAATCTTCAAGGGTATGAAGATCTAATCCAATCTCTCTCGTTGTTTGCATCTCCTAGATTAGATCTTGGCTTTCCCTCTGTTCGCTTCCGTAGAAAATTTTGATTTACTATGCTGCGAAACCCTTCGGTGGTATCAGAGCTAGATCTATGCGTAGATGTGTTTCACGAGTAGAACGCAACATGGTTGTTGCGGGCGTTGATGTTTTCTGTTGCAAGCCTCTTGTTTGTGTTCTTCTTATGGCGCGGGATAGTGAGATTGAAGCGGTCCAGGCCAACCTTACGCGACGTCGTTCGCGAGACCGGCTCCGCACTTGACGTGTGGCTTGTACCATACATGCGGCTGGTGGATGTCAGTTTCTCTCACTATAGTTGTCATGGGATTAACACCGGAGTTTGGCAACCATAATATCACCGTTGTGGCTTTCCGTAGGTAAGAATCGTTCTTAGCATCTACTCCCATAAGCCACGTAAAACATGCAACAACAAAGTAGAGGCGTCTAACTTGTTTTTGCAGGGAGTGTTTTCTGTGATATGGTATGGCCCAAGATGTGATGTGTATATTGTATGCGATGATCATGTTTTGTAATGTTTCACGACTTGCATGTCGATGAGTACACAACCGGCAGGAGCCATATGGTTGTCTTTATAATTGTGTATGACCTGCGAGTCAACTTCTTATACGCCATGTAATAGCTTTACTTTATCGCTAAGTAGTTAGCAATAGTTGTAGTTGCTATTCGTGGTGGAGGCAATCATGGTGGAGTGATGGAGATCATGCCGGAACGCACAAGATGGAGATCATTGCACGAAGATTGGCTATACCATGTCACATAAAGTTATATGCATGTGATGTTTATCCTTTTATGTATCTTATTATGCTTAGATCGCGACGGTAGCATTATAAGATGATTCCTCACTTAAAGATCAAGATAAAAACTGTGTTCTCCCCAAGTATGCACCGTTGCGAAAGTTCGTCGTGTCCAAGCATCACGTGATGATCGGGTGCTATAGACTCTACGCTCACATACAACGGGTGCAAGCCAGTTTTGCACACACGGAAATACTTGGGTCTAGCTTGACGAGCCTAGCATGTACAGACATGGCCTCGGAACACAAGAACCGAAAGGTTAAGCATGAGTCATATGAATTATATGATCGACACTTCGTTGTTCACCATTGAAACCACATCTCTTCTCGTGAAGATCGGATTAGGTGTGGTGAATTTGGATCGTGTTCACTAAACAACTTGAGGGATGTTGAATTTAGTGGGAGTTCATCTAGTAATTTGATTAAGTTGAACTATTTATCATGAACATAGTCTAAATTGTACTTGCAAATACTGTAGATCACATGGCCAAGTCCAACTTCAACTTCAACGTTTTTGCTAAGAAAGAAAAGCTTAGAAACAATGGGTCTAACTTCACCAACTGGTTCCGCAATCTAAGAATCATTCTGTCTGGCGGACAAAAGGACTATGTCCTTGAGAAAGCGTTAGGTAACCCCCTGCTGCAACTGCGCCGGCTGATGAGAAAGCTGTCTATCAGTCGCGCAAAGATGATTATGGTGTGATTAAGAGCACCATGTTGTTTGCTATGGAACCGGAACTTCAAAATCGTTTTGAAAACTATCCCGGGCCCTTTGAGATTCTCGAGGAGCTGAAAACATGTTTCAGACTCAGGCCCGTTCTGAGAGATATGAGATCTCTGAGAAGTTCTTTAACTACAAGATGGAGGAAGGGAGTTCCGTTAGTGAGCACGCCATTAAGATGTCGGGCTACACTCAACGCCTTGAGCAACTGGACTGCAAGATTCCAGAGGAGCTCAAGATTGACAGGGTTCTGCAATCACTCCCTCCCAGCTACAAAAGTTTTGTAGTGACTCATAATCAGATTGGTTCCACTGATACGATCACCGAGCTCTTCGCAAAGCTAAAGGCTGCGGAGGTGGACATCAAGAAGGATAATCATGTGTTGATGGTCAACAAGCCCTCCTTTAAGAAAGGTAAGGGAGCAAAGAAGCCCTTCAAGAAGGGCAGCGGCAAGCGCACTGCCCCTGCTGAGAAGAAGCTCAAGTCTGGTCCTAAGCTGGACACTGAGTGCTTCTATTGCAAGGACAAGGGTCACTGGAAGCGCAACTGTCCGAAGTACTTAGCGGACAAGAAGGCTGGCACCATCAAAGGTATATTTGATATACATGTTATTGATGTTTTCCTTATTAGCCCTCGTTGTAGTGCCTGGGTATTTGATACCGGTTCAGTTGCTAATATTTGTAACTCAAAACAGGAGCTACGGAATAGACGGCGGCTTGCGAGGGATGAGGTGACGATGCGTGTTGGCAACGGATCAAGAGTTGATGTGATGGCCGTCGGCACGCTCTCCTTAGTTTTACCTTCAGGATTAGTTTTAAACCTTAATAAGTGTTATTATGTGCCTGCGTTGAGCATGAACATTATTTCTGGATCGTGTTTATTGCAAGACGGTTATTCATTTAAATCGGAGAATAATGGTTGTTCTATTTATATGAGTAACATATTTTATGGTCATGCACCTATTGGGAATGGTTTATTTCTTCTAAATCTCGAAAGGGATGAAACACACATCCATAACATTGAGGCTAAGAGATGCAAAGTAGATAGTGATAATACTACTTATTTGTGGCACTGTCGTCTAGGTCATATTGGTGTAAAGCGCATGAAGAAACTCCATTCTGATGGACTTTTGGAGTCTCTTGATTTTGAATCATTTGACAGATGCGAACCATGCCTCATGGGCAAGATGATCAAAACCCCGTTCTCCGGTATGATGGAGCGAGCAACGGACTTGTTGGAAATCATACATACCGATGTATGCGGACCGATGAGTGTTTCGACGCGCGGTGGATATCGCTATTTTCTCACTTTTACCGATGACTTAAGTAGATATGGGTATATCTATTTAATGAAACATAAATCTGAAACGTTTGAAAAGTTCAAAGAATTTCAGAATGAAGTGGAGAACCATCGTAACAGAAAGATTAAGTTTCTACGATCCGATCGTGGGGGCAAATATTTGAGTTATGATTTTCTCACGCATCTCAAAGCAAGTGGAATCGTTTCACAACTCACGCCACCCGGAACACCACAGCGCAATGGTGTGTCTGAACGCCGGAATCGAACCCTATTAGATATGGTCCGATCGATGATGTCTCTTACTGATTTGCCGTTATCATTTTGGGGTTATGCATTAGAAACCGCTGCATTCACTTTAAATAGGGCTCCATCTAAATCTGTTGAGACGACACCGTATGAACTATGGTTTGGTGCTAAACCTAAGTTGTCGTTTCTTAAAGTTTGGGGATGCGAAGCTTACGTCAAGAAGTTGATGCCGGACAAGCTCGAACCCAAAGCGGAGAAATGCGTCTTCATAGGATACCCTAAGGAAACTATTGGGTATACCTTCTATCACAGAACCGAAGGCAAAGTGTTTGTCGCAAAGAACGGTTCCTTTCTTGAGAAGGAGTTTCTCTCGAAAGAAGTGAGTGGGAGGAAAGTAGAGCTAGACGAGGTTATTGAACCTTCTCTTGAATTGGAGAGTAGCGCAGCACCTGAAATTGTTCCAGTGCCGCCTGCACCAACAATAGAGGAAGCTAATGACAAGGATCATGAAGCTTCGGACGATGCTGCTACTGAACGTCGCAGGTCGACAAGGTCGCGTGCCCCTCCTGAGTGGTACGGCAACCCTGTCTTGACAGTCTTGTTAGTAGAAGACAGTGAACCTACGAACTATGAGGAAGCGATGATGAGCCCAGACTCTGAGAAATGGCTAGAAGCCATGAAATCCGAATTGGGATCCATGAGCGAAAACCAAGTATGGACTTTGGTGGACCCTCCTAGCGACCGAAAGGCCGTTGAGTGCAAATGGATCTTCAAGAAGAAAACGGACGCGGATGGTAATGTTACCGTCTATAAAGCACGGCTTGTTGCGAAAGGTTTTTGACAAGTTCAAGGTGTTGACTACGATGAGACTTTCTCTCCCGTAGCGATGTTTAATTCCATTCGGATTTTATTAGCAATTGCTGCGTTTCATGATTATGAAATATGGCAAATGGATGTCAAGACTGCTTTCCTCAATGGCAACATTGATGAAGAGTTGTATATGATGCAACCCGAAGGTTTTGTCGATCCTAAGGATGCTGATAAAGTATGCAAACTTCAGCGTTCCATTTCTGGACTGAAGCAAGCATCTCGGAGTTGGAACCTTCGTTTTGATCAAGTGATCAAGAGCTTTGGATTTGTTCCAAATTGCTACGAAGCTTGCATCTACAAGAAAGTGAGTGGGAGCTCGGTGACGTTTCTGGTACTGTATGTGGATGACATATTGATTATTGGAAATGACATCGACATGCTTAACGATGTGAAGAGTTATTTGAACAAGTGTTTCTCAATGAAAGACCTAGGTGAAGCTGCTTATATATTGGGCATCAAAATCTATAGAGATAGACAAAGACGCCTGATAGCTTTAAGCCAGAGTACATACCTAGACAAAGTTCTGAAAAGGTTCAGAATGGATAAGGCATTGAAAGGTCCAGTGCCTATGTTGTCAGGTAAGATATTGAGCAAGGCTCAGTGTCCAGCTACGGTAAATGATAGGGAAGCTATGAGCAAAGTGCCTTATGCCTCGGCCATAGGCTCCATCATGTATGCCATGCTGTGTACTAGACCGGATGTGTCCAATGCTCTTAGTTTGACGAGCAGATATCAAAGTGATCCAGGAGTGGAACACTGGACAGCCGTGAAGAACATCCTAAGGTACCTAAATAGGACTAAAGAAATGTTCTTAGTCTATGGGGGTGATGAACAGCTCGTCGTAAAAGGTTACGTCGATGCTAGTTTCGACACCGACAAGGATGATTGTAAATCTCAGACAGGATACGTGTATATTTTGAATGGAGGAGCTGTGAGCTGGAGAAGCTTCAAGCAAAGCGTGATCGCGGGATCTACAGTAGAAGCGGAATACATGGCTGCTGCAGAAGCATCAAGTGAAGGAGTTTGGATCAGAAACTTCATCACTGAGCTTGGCGTGGTTCCAAGTGCATTGGACCCACTGGAGATATTGTGTGACAACACTGGTGCCATAGCACTCGCTAAGGAACCAAGATATCATCCAAAGACCAAGCATATCAACCGCAAGTTTCATATAATCCGAGATTATATAGCAGATGGAGATCTGAAGATTAGCAAAGTACATACAGATCTGAATGTCGCAGATCCATTGACTAAACCTCTTCCACGTGTAAAACATGATCAACACCTCAGTGCCATGGGTGTGAGATTGTTGCCAAATGTAAACTAGATTATTGACTCTAGTGCAAGTGGGAGACTGTTGGAATTATGCCCTAGAGGCAATAATAAAGATGTTATTATTATAATTCTTGTTCATGATAAAGTTTATATTCCATGCTAGAATTGTATTAAGCGGAAACTTTAATACTTGTGTGGTTTGTGAACAACATCGTGTCCCTAGTACGCCTCTATGGACTAGCTCATTGATCAATGATGGTTAAGGTTTCCTAACCATAGACATGAGTTGTCAATTGATAATGAGATCATATCATTGGGAGAATGATATGGTGGACAGACCCAAACTAAGCAAAGCTATTAGATCGTTTCATCGTGTTCGTCTTTGCGAAGCTTTTCTCATGTCAAATATTGTATTCCTTAGACCATGAGATAATACAACTCCCTGGTATCGGAAGAAAGCTTTGAGGTCATCAAACGTCATCCTATGAGAGGGTGATCATAAAGGTGTCTCTCAGGTGATCGGAAAGTATCTGTTGGGTTGTATGTATCGAGATGGGATTTGTCCCTCCCAAGTCGGAGAGATATACTTCGGGCCCACTCGGTAATCGATATCAACACCGCTTGCAAGCATGTGGTTAAGGAGTTAATCACAAAGTGATGTCGGATTACGGAACGAGTAAAGTACTTGCTGTGAACGAGATTGAACTAGGTATGACGATACCGACGATCGAATCTCGGGCAAGTAAAATATCGCGAGACGAAGGGAATATATATATGGGATTGATTGAATCCTGGCATCGTGGTTCATCCGATATGATCATCGATGAATGTGTGGGAGTCAATATGGGTGCCCAGACCCCGCTGTTGATTATTGATAGAAGATCATGTCTGCATATTCTCGAACCCGCAGGGTCACACACTTAACGTGTCTCGACGCTAGGATAGATTGGATACTTGATTTATGAATTTTTGTTCGGAGTCTCGGATGGGATCCGGGACATCACGAGAGGTTCCGGAGTGGTCCGGAGAATAAGATTCATATAAGGCAATGCAGTTTTTGGAGTTCGGAATAGTTCCGGGTTAATCGGTATTGTACCGGAAGCTTCTAGAACCTTCCGGAAGGGGGCCAACGTGGTCCCACCTTCCGGGAGGGGGCATGGGCCTATGAGGGAGTGTCCTGGCCGCATTGGGCCAGGGGCACAAGGCCCCATAGGGCCCAGCCGATCCTAGAGAGTTTAAATCGTTTAAACTAGAGATAAGATAAGATAGGATTTCTAGATAAGGGAGAGTTTAAATTGTTTAAACTAGAGATAGGCTTGGAGGAGAGGCTAGGGCTGGCCGCACCCCCCTCTATATATAGAGGGCTGGTGCGCCCCCTCTCACACCCTCTCACACCTTCCTCCAAACCCAGTTGCCCTGCTGCCCTTCCTCTCTCCCTCCCGACTGTTTGTAGGCGAAGCCCTGCGGCAGAAATTCTCCACCATATACACCACGCCGTCGTGCTGTAGATCCAATCTATCTCTCCACCATACTTGCTGGTCCGAGGAAGGAGGAGACGTCGAGGTGCCGCACGTGTGCATCTCACGGAGGCACTGCCACTTGTGGTGCTAGATCGGATCGGATCGCGAGGAGGAGAAGCGAGTACGACTACATCACCCACGTTCCGACGAACGTTCCGCTGTGCGAATCTTCAAGGGTATGAAGATCTAATCCAATCTCTCTCGTTGTTTGCATCTCCTAGATTAGATCTTGGCTTTCCCTCTGTTCGCTTCCGTAGAAAATTTTGATTTACTATGCTGCGAAACCCTTCATAACCTCATGGTCGAAGGATTAGGTTACTATGCATTTGAAACCTTGTAGCAAAACGAACTTAATGACTTGATCTTATGCTATGCTTACTATGGGTGTGTGTACATCACATCATTCTCCTAATGATATGATCTTGTTATTAACGACATCCAATGCCCATGATTAGGAAACCATGATCATCCATTAATCAACAAGCTAGTTTAACAAGAGGCTTACTAGGGACTCTTTTATGTTTACAAAACACACAAGTATTAATGTTTCCGGTTAATACAATTATAGCATGGGATGTAAACATTTATCATAAACATAAAGATATAATAATAACCACTTTATTATTGCCTCTTGGGCATATCTCCAACAGTCTCCCACTTGCACTAGAGTCAATAATCTAGTTAAAAACCTGTGCGCTCAACACCTATGGCTTTCTGGTGTTGTATAGACACTATTGCTAGTGGTAAACATAATCTTCGGATCTGACACTTCCAGGTCCGTGTGTATTTGCATTTCCTTGCGTCTCTACGCATTACTCATTCTCCAATGAGATGGCATTGTATAAATTTGGTCCTTTGGTGAGACCTTTAGTTCCTTGGGATTAAATCATGTTGATACAATTTTCATACAATGTATCTTCATAGTATTATCCCGCTATGAACCACACCTAGTTTGATAACAAACTACTTGACGCAAATGCCCTCATTTTCTGCTACAATAGAAGTCATATACTTAGCCTTTTGTTGTAGTATCTGTCATAATGTTTTAACTTTGGTACTCAACCAAATCCGTTATGGAACTTCCTTTCCATTACATTGTGCCACCCATAGTTTAAATTGAGATAAACTTAATTTGTGACAAAACTAGTATCAATGCAGCAATTTACAATGAACTATTTGTCACCACTATATAAATAATATATTCTTAGTTCTTCCAAAGATCATAGGAATATCCCTACTATTTGTCCAATGATCATCTTATGAGTCATCCTGGTATATGCTCATAACATTTCGAGCATAGGACATATCTGGATGTGTACATCTCAAAGAATGATTGATCAAAATATTCTTGTGATTTCACCAAGTGTCAAAACACTTGAATCTTGATTCAGTCCTTTCCGTGCGTCAAGAACCTTTCTTGTTGTTTCCATATTGAACTCATTCAACATCTTATCTATGTACATTTGGCAAAACCATATTAGCGTCTCAATCTATCCATATAGACATTGATGCCTAATTCTTGGGTTATGCCTAAGTCTTTCATCGAAATGAAATTCTTAACCCGTGTCAATAAAAATACATCATTTCTAATCAACAATATGTCTTTCACATAATGTATTAGAAATATGTCTTAGCGCTCCCACTTAATTTCTTGCAAAATGCAAACATCTTCATCGTCTCTGATGAAATTAAACCTTTTCACGGTTTCATCACGGTGAAGATTCCAACTCCGCGATGCTCACTTCAACCATTGAAGTTTTGCATATTCTTTTAGCATCCTTTGAATTAACAAAACCCTTTGGATCGTGTCATGGACACATCCTAGGTAACCATTCTATTAGAAGAACTTGTTTTGTTTGTTCAACTACCATATACCAAAATATATGTAGTGGTTGCTACATTAATCCGTCCAGACTAAATATCGCTATGAAAGATCAAATCTTATCATAGTTAATTCCTTGAACATTGTCGTAAACTCTTTCCGACATGTCGACTATTTCATAGATGTGAAACATCCATGTCTATTTCTTTATAGATCCATATACGACTGTAAGGTCTTGCACCTTTCCATAGGGTCTTTCAAATTCAAAGCTTGATTTCTCGTGTATGGAATTATCACGGATTTTATGGCTTCAAGCCACTTAATGAAGTCAGGTCCCATCATTGCTTCTTTGCATATAGTCGGTTCATCATTGTCAAACAACAATGATTTAACTCTCAAATCTTGGCATTTGATTACTTACTCGACCTACTTGGTTCAATAAGAACTTAGATCCCCGTGACCACATCCTTTGAGGCACGTGAGCCATGAGCATTGTTGCTGCCTCCGAGACAATTACCGACGCTGCGCAACTCAGCACATATTAGCCAAGGTTCAACAACCTTGTCAAAGTTCTGTTGTCCTCCCACTTAACTTTTCACCAAAAATTCCTTCTCAAGAAACTCGACATTCTAAGTGACAAACACTTTTGTCTTCGGTGTTATGGAGGAATACCCAATGGTTATTCGAAATAACCTACAAAGACATGCTCATCCGACTTTGGTTGTAAACATTTTACTTATGCCTAGCATACCAAAAATTTAAGAAAGGACAACCTGGGTTTTATCCCAAACCATGACTTATATGGTGTCATTTCAACGGATCACGATGGAGCTCTTTTCAGTGTAAAAGCGGTAGTCACTAAAGCTTTAATCTTTAAAATATAATGGCAGTTTTATAAATGACACCTTTGATCTTACCATGTCAAACAAGGTTTCATTACATATCTTGAACACTCCATACTCCTATGGTGTTTTGGGAAATGCAAATCCATGGAACGATTCCTCAAATCTTAGGTGTTTTGCTAAACTTGTAACTCAAACATCTTTATGATCCAATCATAAACTTTTTTATTTTCTTGTTACAATAATTTTCCACTTCATCTTGAAAGTCTTTGAACATTTTCAAATGTTTCATACTTCTTCCATATTGAGTAAGTATATACATATACTCACTCAAATCTTTCGAGAAAGCATATGAAGTTGAAATCCATCGCCCACGACTACACATAATAGACTATATACATCAATATGTACAAATTCCAATCAGTTAGTCGTTCGTTCCTCTTTTGGCCTATGAACGGAGTTTTAATTATCTCGAGGAAAGTATCACAAGTGTCATTTGATCAAAATCAAAGACTCCAAAAATCCATCAACATGGAGTTTCTTCATGTATCCCTTTCAATATAATTTAAACGGCAATGTCACTTCACAAGTGATCTTTAAATCATTTGTCTTGCGACTTTTTAGCATTAGTTTTATGGTCGTTATTTCTCCAACCAGACTTATATATCATCCATCTATTATGGAATACGGTAATTATTTGAACAACCTTTTGTCGTCATAATACCTGATCAAAATAACAATTATTGAAACAAATCTTGACGGTAAGCTTTGATGTTAACGAGTAACACAACAACCCTTTGTTTGTTTTCGATGAACATCATCACATATTCTCTTGCTAGTTACTTAGGCCATTGCAGTTCATGAATTATGTTGTCCTGTATGACACTTCATAACAACCAATTCGGTATCCAATACCGCAGAACCACATTGTTTAACAACCAAGGAATGCAGCCATAACATGTATCTTCTATATACCTAAGTTGGACATCTCAAAATCTTTTCTTTTCTGCCAAATATATTATAGATTCTCTTTCAACAATTCCTTTTCTTTTAAAAGAATCTATCAACATCAATAGTGGTGGCATTCACATGACACATAGTACAAAGTGTGTATAGTCAAATACTAATACTTTTGGACTTGCACTTTGAAGTGGATCACCTTCATCAAATGTTTGGCATTCTTTCAAAATTCCATTCTTTAGTAATCTTTTAGTGTAGTAAACATTTTACTTACATCTTCTATTCATCCTTATCATGACAACTTTCATGATCAAGCTGCTATAGCTTATAAAGGTGAATTGCGAGTATAATGTTTCTTTTCCAAAACTTTTTGGAGGATTAGGACGACTAGCGTCTCCAACCTTCACAAATTCTCATCAAATATGAGGACATATACTCTGTCATGTTGTAACCAACACATTGTTTTAGATATCGCAATACCTTTCACATATGATGGTTTCTGAAACATTGCTTTCAGCTCTTAGATAAACTTGATATTAAAAACAATCTTTTGAGTATCAAGAATCATGGAGGCAAACATGATACATTAGATACTAACACTGGAATTGTTACTCTTGATTTAATACTGTTTATTAAACTTCACAGAGTAAACGGAGTTTGCTGAAGGTTTGCAATAGGACTTTTAAACTTTAGATTGACACTCAAAACAATACGATACCAGTTCGTAAAGCAAATATCCAGAATTTCTATAGTTCCACTATCTCAACTATAACTAAGCGTAAGGTGGTGAACGGATGCCAATGACTACAACAAACTATGCAAATTCACTTTGATTATGTTTATGATAAATTGAGTTTGACTAATCCAAATTACAAATGAACTCCCACTCAAAACAACATCGCTCGAGTTGTTTTAGTGATTACACGAACCAAATCCACTACATCAAGTCTGATCATCACGTGAGATGATGTAGCTTTAAAGGCGAACAATCAACATGTTCATCATATCATCCATATGACTCATGCTTTACCTTTCGGTATTCCGTGTTCCGAGACCATGTCTGTACATGCTAGGCTCGTCAAGGTTAACCTTAGTATCCGCATGTGCAAATCTGGCTTGCACCCGTCGTATGCACACGTAGAATCTATCACACCCGATCATCACGAGATGCTTCGAAACGACGAGTCTTAGCAACGGTGCCTACTAAGGACGAACACTTTATTACTTGATATTTAGTGAGAGGGATCATCTTATAATGCTACAATCGCGATCTAAGCAATACAAGATGCATAAAGGATTAACATCACAGGCAATTCATAATTAGTGTGATATGATATGGCCCTTTCTTCTTATGCCTTTGATCTCCATCTCCAAAGCACGGACATGATCTCCATCATCACCAGCATTGCGTCAAGGTCAGTGGCGCCGCTTCATGGTTGTCCATCATCACTAGCAACTATTACAACTACTTGGAATAAGGCTATTACAAGATAAATAGACACGCAGGTCTTAACAGAATTAAAGACAACCATTAGGCTCCTGCCGGTTGCCATATTACAACAAGGATCATTACATACATCAAATATAATCACAATCATATGATGGCCATATCACATCACAAAACCCCTGCAAAAACAAGTTAGGCGCCTCTAATTTTCTTTGCATGTTTTACGTGGTTTGGGGATTTCGAATAAGAACGTATCTTACCTACGAAACTGAACCACAACGTTGATACAAGTGCTATCAAGTGCAGAGTGTAGATTGGATCTATACTATGATGGGAGAGACACACACCCGCAAAGCCACTTGTGCAATATGAGTTGCACGTCAACTGTGGAGCAAGTCTCATGTGCGATGACATGTAAGGTTAGCCCGAGCCGCTTCATCCCACCATACCGCAAGATGCAAAGTACACAAAGCAAAAGACGGCACAAGCACCAACCCCCACAAAACCATTGTGTTCTACTCGTGCAACAGATCTACGCATAGACACGGCTCTGATACCACTGATGGGTTCGTAGCATGGAAAACAAAAAATTCTACCGCAAGAACGAACAAAACCCAGATCTAATCTAGATAAAAGCCAAGATCTAATCTATTAGACATGTGCAACGAGATAGATCTGTACTAACCCTTGTAGACCCGAAAGCGTTACGAGATCGGATCTCGTGGTTGATGTAGTCGATCACTTGCCGATCTCAAGATCGAGTGGACGATCCTTTCGGCGCCACGTTCCGGCAGCGCTTCCGCAGTCGGTCACACGTGCGGAGTCAAAGCAGACCTTCCTCTCCTCGTTCCAGCGAGCAGCGGAGGTAGTAGATCTTCTCCACGGAATCCCAACAGCACGACGGTGTGGTGGTGGTGGTGGAGTAGAGAATTCTTCAGGGCTTCGCTTAAGCCAGAGCAGAGGGAAGGAGGAGGAGAGAGGCAACTTGAGATCTAGATAATAGAAGGGGCAAGGGGGCTTGTGCCTCCACCACTCTATTTAAAGGAGGGAGGCGCCATGGGGAGGTGGAGTCCTTGTAGGACTCCCCTCTCCCTTGGCCGGCGGATCAAGGAGGTGGGGGGAGAGTCCTACTCCCCCACGAATCCTTGTCTTACCCCACAAGGATTCCTTGATCCTTTCTTGGTTTTCAAGTAAACTCCAAGAAATCTTCTAGAACCTTCCGGAACATTCCGAAACCTTCTAGAACCCCCATACAAATACTCCAGAACATTTCATAACTTAGAAAATGATCCCCAATATATGAATCTTATTCCCCGGACAATTCCGGATCTCCTCGTGATGTCCCGGATCCAATCCGAGACTCCGAACAACATTCGGTCTCCAACACACATTCCATATCTACTTAAAACAACTTCGAACCTTAAGTGTGTCACCCTACGGTTCGTGAACATGTAGACATGATGGAGACACATCTCCGATCAATAACCATTAGCGGGATCTAGAGATCCATAACAGCTCCCACATACTCAACGATGACTTCGTGATCGATAGAACTATTAACATACGAAACCAATTCCCTTTGTCACGCGATATTCTACTTATCCGAGGTTTGATCGTCGGTATCTCCATACCTAGTTCTTCCTCGTTACTGATAAGTACTCTTTACTCGTTCCATGTTATGTCATCCCTTGTGACCTAGTCACATGCTTGCAAGCTAACTAGATGACATTCCATCGAGAGGGCCCAGAGCATATTTATCCGTCATATGGATGGACAAATCCTAATCTTGGTCCATGCGCTTCAACATATACTTTTAGAATACCCAATGTCACCTTTATAACCACCCAGTTACGAAGCGGCGTTTGATGTCATCAAAGTACCCATCTGGTGATGGTGATTAACATAACCTCATGGTCGAAGGATTAGGTTACTATGCATTTGAAAGCTTGTAGCAAAACGAACTTAATGACTTGATCTTATGCTATGCTTACTATGGGTGTGTGTCCATCACATCATTCTCCTAATGATATGATATTGTTATTAACGACATCCAATGCCCATGATCAGGAAACCATGATCATCCATTAATCAACAAGCTAGTTTACCAAGAGGCTTACTAGGGACTCTTTTATGTTTATAAAACACACAAGTATTAATGTTTCCGGTTAATACAATTATAGCATGGGATGTAAACATCTATCATAAACATAAAGATATAATAATAACCACTTTATTATTGCCTCTTGGGCATATCTCCAACAGTAATGGTACTACCGTAGTGTTATTGCAGTTTAAAGAGCTCAAATAGAAACTGCACCTTGTAATTTGAGCAACAAGTATAATCCCAGACAGCCGTAGCACTTGCAATGCATCATACATGTGTCATTATTGGTCTATTAGATTACATGCTATGGATTAAATAATTTTTGTAACTGAGCAATAAGTTCAATGAAGTTACTTGGGAGTACTTTGTTTTGGGGAATCATCATCTCCAAAGCGACATTGATATATTGTTTGGAATATCATAGTAAAATCAGAAATTTTTTATCTTAGTTTGAATCATGTGTTATTTAACCATTTCCATTCTAAAATATGGTGTCGTAATACTACATACATAACATTGTTTCGAAGAGGTTAATTAGACCTACATGATCCAACTACAACTCCTGATGACGTGGTGACATGTACGAAAATAGCAAAGTTCTAATTAACCACAGGCTATCACTTTAGTTTGGACAAAAAATATGCATGCATTTTAAACAAAGAACATTAGTTCTTTGTCCATAATCATGTGTAGAGTGTTCTAGAGGTTGACGAGTTCCACTTCGTTGAGATTTGAGACAGTCGGTGGTCATGGGCCAAGGCGGACTAGCTTATCTCCTCCTCATATTATTTGGTTTGGTACTCTCTCTCCATGTTTAGAAATTCAACTCAACGTTACACTATCTTCAATCCGTTGGAAACATTTTTATCCTCAACAGGTTAGATGACAACCTATTAACTGATTGATGAAATACATGCGGTTAAGTGGTGGCAAGGAAAATTTTAAATATTTAAATACCCATGGGGTAATATGAATTAAAAATACTTATTGTGCTTAAGCATTTCCGAAGAATTGTTACGATGCTTCCATAAATTATTTATTTGAAGATGATGAGATTGATCTAGTTAATAATATTTCCTTCAAAGAATTATATCTTGATAAGTTACAATAATATATGGTGGTCATCTATATGTACTTATTGCTTATATTAAATAGGTGCCATTCAGGAGATTGCATCATGCTATCTGACATTATTGGTATTTCATTATTTAACTTCAACAGACCATATTCAGTAGAAGTCTAAAATTATTTCCAACGTGTACAACATATTTGGCGTGCACAACAATTCTATCCTTACAAAATCCCGCAGAAAAGTGTGGGTGTAATTTATAGTCATTATTTACAAGTGACCACTTCGTAACTTTAATATCAATAACACAGGAACTTTATAAATCATTGGATGACAACAAAGAATGACATTGTTTTTTCTTCTAACATGCATGGTAGACTGACAGAGTTCACGTCTGTTTTGGCACAAACAAACCATCTTGCCTCTAGACTAGGTGCTCATATGCAGTCATAAACTTGAATAAATTTAAGAAACTTAAACTATTACACTTAGGTCAAACTAAAAGCGTTTTCCCCCCGAAAAAGAGCGACAACATGGCTACCACACAAATGTTGCCAACATTATATGCCTTACTAAGGAAATATTGTAGTAACTAACAACTAAGTAGAAATCAACTTATAGTTTATTATGCTGACTAAAAAGTTGAAGTAAGGAAAAACCAAGTAGCACTCAGAATAGTTCGTGTTTTAACTGATTTTCCTATAATACATTTCTTATTCGTAGAATAACTACATTTCCCGCGCCAGTGTTGTGTTTGAACTAACACACACAATGCTTGAAGCTATACTATATATGCAAGATGATATAGAAATAAAAAGTTTTTTTTGCAAAAATACATGCATGAAATTTGTTGTTTTCGTACATAACACCACCTCATCACACATCGTAATTGGAGCATGTAGGTCCAAATACATCCGTTGGCATAGCCAAGATATACATGCAATACTATGACACCGTTATGTTACGTAGGATAAATTTGAATTATACACGGTGAAAGGTAACATAATTTCATTCAAATTACTATACAATTTCAGTCATCATATTTAAGCAAATTTGGTGTCAGACTCACACAAAGATTTAAGTAATCTTCCTGAATTTACCATAAAATTATAAAAATATTAAGCCATAATGAGTAATGTATTTTCCATATAATGACCAAAGTGTGATGCTTAAGTAAAACTATAACCAAGCTGATTCTCCTGCAAAAAAAATAGTAGGTTATTGCAAGAATTACGAATTGTTCTACAGTAACTAGGTGCCATCAGTAAATTAATATCTTAAAATGAACTAGCATATGGTAGCTACTACTATAATAATAGAAAAACTAAGGATAGTAGAATTAGACATGAATCAAAGGTGTATATGATGTTATGAAATTTCTCAAAAAATCATAGAAGATAGTTTCCCCTTAGGGAGATTAATAATGGAGAAAACAATAATTGAGCAAATACTCCATTCGATTAAATATAAGTTTATGGCGTTGACATGAAAAGAGCAGAGTGAATTTGGAAATTATTTTAATAATTGACAATCTCTCTTAACAATTGTTATTTCACATCAAACACAATCATATTCAAGAGTTGAAGTACCAATAGTCAAAATTATATCCTAGGGTCACTCATAGCACAATATGGTATGTGTACTAACATAGATTTTTCTTGTTGTAGCAGTATACAAATTTAGAAGGCATGATTACATGATTTCTTACTTTAAGAGAATTTATATTTATTCATTCAAAGTTCGCTTTGAGGGTCCAAGTTAATCCTAAATAAAATTTCTTATCCACATCATATGGACATCAAGTGAATACATTGCGGCGTTTTCTCGAGCTTGTCTCCTAGCCAAACTCACCACTTGATTAATAATGAATGAATGTAAACCTAGCCAC
The DNA here is from genome assembly GCA_916181665.1 of Avena sativa. Taxonomy (NCBI): domain Eukaryota; kingdom Viridiplantae; phylum Streptophyta; class Magnoliopsida; order Poales; family Poaceae; genus Avena; species Avena sativa. The sequence goes on along the minus strand of OV702295.1, from coordinate 445,381,050 downwards.
GCGCCAACTGCAAAGAAGGATATCTTCCCCAAAGACTCATTCTCTTTTCCGTCTTGCCTTACAGGCACGTCGTCCAATACCGCATCTTCTCTATGCTAATGTAAGAATACAGGCAATCCGAATCCAGCATCATTGGGTCTACATAATCCCATTCGTCCATAACATTATTTTTAATGTCCTTGTCTTCTTCTAATCTCAGACCTTGCTGCAGTCCAGCATACTTCATACTTCAGTCAATGAGACTGTCATAAAATTATTGAAACAACACGGTGAGAGGAGATGAACTAATTGCAGTTGGAAGAAGATTGCGTGAGCGCCCATCCACGTGGTTGTCGTGTGAAGGAACTACCGTGGACGGGTAATGTAGTCATTCACATCATTCTCTATAATCAAATTCTGAACTCCAGAAATTATTTACTCATATAATATTTTCTATTACATTTTCCAAAACGGTGATGTTATATGGACTATCAAAAAGTTATTTTATGGTTTTTTGCAAATTAAAATCTATTTTCTAGTTCACACACTGCATATTAATTAAATTGGGGTGGACTAATCATGAGGTTTTTCATCAAGTTAACTTAACAAGACATTTAAACAGCGACATAGAGTGATGTTTTTATATTCATGGAACACGCACAAATATTTTCCTAGTAGTATGAAAAAATATCATTCATCAAGTCGATTAAGTTCGATGTCAAGTGAACCAGGACACAAAATCATAGTAATTATAAGCTTAAACTTTCTGAGCGTTTGTTTCAAGTACCTTGGATATTATATGACAATCTGTTTGTTAGTATCTTGGATCGGATTTATGTGAAAATCTACAATATTTTTCTTCTCCATACATTTCTTTTTTTATATAATTAAAATAAATGGAAAATGGAATTGGTAGTGGATTCCAAAATTTATGTGGTCTTGAACGATTCAAAAATGGTCTTTCAAGAAGCAACAGCCTTATCTGGTCTATTTCCAATATTGGTTTTTATAATAATTTCCATGAACTTCATAACTAAATAATATCTTTATGATTTATTATTTACTCTTTTCAACGTATTTTTAATATATGATGCCCAAACGCAGCAAAATGACCACATTGTACATATATTTATGTCTATAATAGAAGGCAGATTATCGAATATTCCCCGCTAACTACAATTCCGTTCACTGCAGGTTTATGATGATTTTTTGTTAACCGTTGTGTAGCCGATTCTATTTCTAAATGTTTTTGTACCCAATAATCTTCTCCAAGAGCAGTAGACCACTTCTTCTCTAATCAATTGTTATTTTTCTTTCGAGCATCCGACAAGGAGATCTGTCTTTTCATTAAGAAGGAAAAATGGTCTGTTAATAGCAAAACCACTAAAAAACTATCGATCTACACATACCGGCCTTGAGGCAGTGCCTTAGTAGAGCCAATGACTCTGTCACCGAGTGATCGCAGAAGACACCTTACAAACAAATACGGTTTCTCAAACCGCCACTCTGACTTTCACACTGGCCTTGCGATTGCACACTACTAGAGTAGTCGACTCTATCACTCAAGCCACTATGTCCATAATTAATAATTCCACAACACTATGGAAAAATCCGGTGCCACTTCTACGATATCAAAACTCAGCGCGCATGAACACGAGCCTCGGGACATCACAACAACCAGGATGACGACCGCAACACCCAAGAGACTGGAGCCTCCGTAGCTTCGGGTTCCACACTCCCTGACATTATGCACCAACCAAGCCAGCAACTTTTCACCCAAGTGAAAATGGACGACTACCAATAGCACCCATTCCAACCACGATAGTTTTCATAGCTGCCAGTCCGAGTTCTCACACTACCCGGGGCCGTCACCCTGGCATCCGCTACCCTAGCCGGCTGGACCGCCCCGCGCCATAAGAGCGTTGATATGTGTATTAGTGTTGTCTTTGCACCCGTATGATATTCATCATGGTGTTCGTGAATCAGGCTGAAAATGACGAGGAGAAATTAAACAAACCAGTCACTGATATTGGAGGAAAATGTAATTTTTTTCTATTGTGGTTCCATGGTTGGGTACTTGACTTGTGACATTGTACGTGGACCGGAGCCTGAAGGATGCAAGGGTTCTATTATTTTGTTCTTCCAGGTTAATAGGGTTTTTTACGCGAATCAGTGTTATTTTGTATGGAGTATTTTGCTCCGACTAAGAAGCCTATATTTCAATCTATCTCTCTTTGGTACTCCCAAGATTACTAGGAAGGTATTTCCACAATGTTCATTTTTAGGTACCGCGTCATAAAAACAAGGTACTGTGTTGTGCTTCTGTGATACACTTAAGAAGTATATTTTTTTTGTTGAGAACCCGCATAAGATCTATGTGTCTTTGTATTAAGCTAAAAGTGAAGAAAACTACGCCAAACGGATACAACACCACATGCAGCCAAGAAAAAGCCAAAAGGTACAACACAATCCTACAAATGTTAGATGGTAGACTCTCCTCGCCTAATTTACTGCCAAGAATGGCGAGAAGATAGGACACAGAGACATAGGACCGCGTCATAACCAGACACAAACCACCAAGCACTACAACGACTTTGAGGCTGCTCGGACCAACATACCACTAGTCACGTGCCTAGAGGATCGATGAGCAAATGGAAGGATCCGTTCAAACTTGAAGAAGCTGTTGACAATGAAGTGTTGGTGAAGTCGCTCCGGAGACCCTCATCTTTAGTAGTAGCCAACACTAGTGACCCCACACTACCAGGCCTCGCTGGGAGCAAGGACGGCATACTCTCGAAAATCCAAGGGGACTCCCTCACAGCCAAGGCAGTGCCTCCAAAAAGGGAACGACGCCCGTTCTTGTAAACCAGACCTAGGGTTTCCCCTGGCATCGAGGAGGGAAAAGAACAATCAAGCCCATGACAACGCCTACAAGGAGGATACGGCACCTGTGGGCGTTGTTGTGGTCAGCGTCGGAAGCCGCTAAGTATGGGTTTCACCATGCCAATGACATGTCCCGGCAGGCTATGGAAGAAGAAGATGTTTTGCAAGCACTACGACTACGGAAAAAAGTTACCCGTCGCAAACGATGAAGGTGAGCTATGGTATCCACTATTGCAACAGAGCAGCCACACAAGGCAGCACGCCGGATGGCCGAATCGCGGCACGAAGCACAAAACTGGTGGAAGTCGGGAGGACCAGCAAACCCACGCCTGCAGCACCAACATTGCTAGGAAGGTGTGGAGCGCCTTGGCCCAGATCAGACTCACCACGTTCTAGATCGTGCCCATGCGGGCCGGTCGTCGCCCTGACAGCCATGCTTGGCCGAGCTGCTCCGCAGCCAAATAGTTTATCTCCTTCTATAGAAACTAATTTTGAACACTATTGCTACAAGTGGGCAGCAACTTGTTGTAGCTCATATCTGTTAAGCTACTTCATAACATCAACTTAACGAGGTCGAGAGATAAGCGTCCATTCTTCCTTATTCGTTTGTCCATCCACATATTGTTAGTTGAACAAAATTGATAGATCTTGCATGTTTTATATAACTGATCAACCAATAGCTAGCAAACCATACAAACATAGCCCATACTTTCGCTCAGTGCATGTGCAGTATTCCTGCGGCAATCTGGTTCTTTCAGTGAATGATAAGTTGACTAGGATTTTTTCAGTTCCTCCGCTGAAAAAACTTGTAATCTCAGTTCATATGTTGAATCCATGTACTAAACAACTGTGTATTACAAGTTTCTCCCACAAACGGAATATATATTGGAAACGTCCATGAGTAGCCGTACGACTCATATTCGTAAACAAAAGGAAAAGTATACTATTCCCCCTGGGGATCGCTCCGTTCCATCCCTCGGGTCATGTGGTCGGGCCTCGGGCAGCAGCTGCTCTTCTCCACACGCCGCTCCTCTATCTTCGGCGCGGGCCGGATCCGGGGTCCTCGTCGACCTCCTCCTCGCCCCCGCAGCCGAGTTCCGGGTCGACATGGGCGGCCCCAGAACAAATGTGGAGCGGGGGCAATTGAAGTAACTGGAGGCACTCCTTTCATAAATTTGTAAAATCTGAAGAAATTTCTCCCAAATATGATTAAATACAAAAGGAATTTGAAATTTTGAGTGGGGGCCTAGGCCCCCAATCAGCTACACTTGGGTCCGCCCCTGCAGGTGGACGGCTCGTTCCCAGGTGCTGCTGCCACGTCTTCATGGTGGCCCCGGCGGTGGGGAGGACTAGGAAGGGGCTAAGGAGGTGGTGGTGGCGGACGTGCATAGGAAGGTAGACGAGGGCGCGCACCTGCAGCTGGGCCGGGACGTGTTCGTGTTGTGGGTGCGGGCCTCCTTCGACGCCGTCTTCGCGATGGGGATCATGCTTGTGCTCGACCGGCTCACTGGCGACGAACTGGACCGCGTCCTCGGCGACGAGATGCTCGAGGCCACCTCGCTGGTCTAGCGTAGTAGGCTCGTGTGGGTCTTTGGATTGTTGCCTTTCTTGGTCCAACCCCTGCCTCCTGTCCTGGCATTCTTGCCTTCCTGCAGTTGCAGAGTTTAGATCTGGATTCACGCCTATGATTTGGGCTTGTGCTAGCTTCGGCAGCTTCGATCCTCCGGTGAGGAACAGTGGTTTGATGCGGTGTCCACGTGCATGCTACCTATCTTAGGTAGATTTTGCTATGGATGGTCGGTGTTTTAGCTACCGACAACCATCAACGTTGCTACCGACGACCGACGAATTTGCTAGGGACGGGGCGGCAAACTTTTGTGTGGGGGATTTTCTGCTACACCGCGTGATTTGCTACATACATATATATTTTTTGCTACAACCATTATTTATTTTGCTATAATATTGAAAAACTTTTGCTACAAGATGAACGACAATAATCTCCGGCAAAGTCTGATTTTTTGCTACAGTTGCTAACATTTTTTGCTACACACGTTTTCTGTTTTTGCTAAAACAACATAAATATTTTGCTACAAAATCTCCGGCGAATGTCTCCAGCGATATCTCCAGTGAAATTGGTTTTGCTACATTAGGACTTTTTTTTCTACAAAGTTTCCGGCGAGGTCTAGTCTTTTTTCTATTTTATGAGTCGAACCCTTTTTTGCTACATGTAGCAAAAGCGGGACAATTTATAGAAAAAACGGCCCTTAATGTTGCAAAGGCAGGATTTAGGCTTTTTTAGGGACACGTGGTGGTACGGGGATCGGGGGATTTGGGGAATTATCCCCCGAGGGACGCGTTGTATGGCCCTAAGAGCATCTCCACTCGTTGGACGATCCCAGGCCGAAATCCGGCCCTATTTAGCGCTGCACGAAGCTAGTTTTCGGCCTGGGAACGTCCAGTTTCCCACTCGCGTTCCCAGACGCGGTTCCCAGGCAAGGCAAAACTGACGATATTTCATCCGAATTCGGCTCAAATTCGTCTAAAATTCGGCCTAGTTCGAAATAGTTTGGTCTAATTCGGCATAGTTCGGCCTAGTTTGGCCTAGTTCGCCCTTATTTGTCTCAAATTCGCCCTATTTTGGCCTAGTTCGTCCAAATTCGGCCTAGTTTGGCCTAGTTCGCCCAAATTTGTCTTAAATTCGCCTTATTTTGGCCTAGTTCGCCCAAATTTGGCCTAGTTTGGCCTAGTTCACCCAAATTTGTCTCAAATTCGCCCTACTTTGGCCTAGTTCGCCCAAAAATCGGCCTAATTCAGCATAGTTTGGCCTAGTTCGCCCAAATTCGGCTAAAAATTCGGCGTAGTGCGGCCTGGTTCGCCCAAAATAGCGGTTTCCGGCGTTCGCAGACGGTTCCCAGCATCCTGGGTTCGGTCTGGAAACGCCGGACGTATTTTGGGCCAAATCCGGACGAAACCGGCGTCCTGGAACGCGACTGGGCGAAAAATCGCCGTCCGGACCAAAAATACGCACTGGGAACGGCGTCCTGGGAACGCGAGTGGAGAAGCTCTAAACAAAATTGGCAAGATATATAAGCTGATAGTTAATGAAAATGGCCTGGCGCTGGAATATTTTGAGAACAAAATATTTATTTCATTAATTGACGATGTGACAAGGATTACACCATACAATTTAACATAGCGGGAAACACAAGCGCTGAGCAAATTTGAAAATCCATGCCATGAGAAGAAAGAAAATGACCCAAAGCCTTCCTTGCAGCAGGAGAAGCAGCGGCTGAAGGTATAGCTAGTAGATGGCACCATCGAAGGATGGGCTACTGCCGTCGACGGCGTCCAGCACCAGAGGGAATTGGACTCGTCCTGCACAAGAGGTGTTGGCTGATTCGGAAAAAAAGGTGACGCCAACATCACAGGAGGTGGCTGCAGCATCTCGACAGGATAAAGCATGGGCATGTCCTTGAACGCCGGTGCCCAAGGAGCGAGATCCACCTGCGAAGGAAGAGGCGGCAGGGTGGCACCACCACGGAGCTCCTGGAGGCGCGCCATGACAGCCCCGAGTTTCTTCTCCACCATCCATTCGAGCCCAGCGTGAAGCTCCGGTGACAGGTCGGCGAAGCTCCCGCGGCGGCCGGCGAAGAAGTCGTGAAGGAGGAGGTTGATCTCCTTGTCCCTGTTCTGGCGCTCGGCGGTCGACAGATCCGCCTTCGCCTTGTCTACTAGCTTCCCGATGAACTCCGCTCCGTCCAGCTTATGCTTAAACCTCTCAGAGTCCCCCACCTCGCGGTACCGGCGGACCACGTCGGCAGCCGCATCCCGCGACGGCCAGATCACCGGCTGGTCCTCGCCGGGGAGGTACACGATGAGGCAGGTGGGGACGTCGCAGAGGACGGCGAACTCCCTGGCTTTCTTCAACAGAACGGGGAGGCGCTTCTTGAGCGTCCTCTTGCGCTCTGTACGATCCATGATGAATTGGAGCTTGACCCTCCCGCGACAACGAGCCATGGTACTAAACCCAGGAGTTCTAAAGAAAGCTCTCTCCGTGTTTGGGTGTTTGTGTATGTGAGAGAGAGAGGGGGAAGGAGGGCTGGTTTTATAGCCAAAATATTGTGGAACAAACGGACGTATGTAATTGCAAGGCCGCCAAATATGTAAGGAAACACAAATGAATTTGTTTTCGAAGATAACTATGCGATCGAACGCAATGCAAATCTAAAGAGGAACTCACACCCAGCACCTACGTGCCAAATATGTAAGGAAACACAATTGCTAGGCTGGAAAATATTTAGATAGATTCATAGATACAAGGCCACGCCAGGCACCAAATGATCGTTACATGTGTGTAAATCAAACATATCTCCCTCAATGTGAAATGTTTTATTTCTCAAATTGAGAACTCCAGAAAATTTCATCACGTATGTATATATGTTAAATCTGAAACATTGCCGTTTCAAAAAAAAAATCTGAAGCATTTCCTACAAATACGTATGTACTACTCCCTCCGTTTCGAAATATAAAATGTTTTAGCTTTGCGAAACGAATGTATCTAGGACCCTTTTAGTGTTTAGGTAACTAAAAAGGGTCTAGATACACTTATTTCACAAAGCTAAATGTTTGTATATTTTGAAACGGACGGTCTAGTTTACTAGACAAATGTATGTACATCAAAATTGATATATATAAGAATAAAAGATCCTGCACAACATCACACGTCTCCAGTTCAAAAACACCCCCACCCCCCATTTGGTGATGAATGGTGCATGTCAATGTTCTTTAGGTCAGATGCAAGCAACCACACTTAGCGGTATATGATGTTGAGCATGAAGGGTTCCATGGTAGAAAACAAAAAAAAATCTTAGGGACAACACACCTGGCCAGGGTCTATCTATGAGTAAAGCCGTACCCTTATAGATCGAAAGAACGTTGGTGATGTGGTCGATACTGTAGCCGACCTTAAAGTTGTGAAACTCTTCACAGGTCGTCCCATGTCCTTGCACGACATACCTGGTGCCACTAATGGTGGGCTGGCAGGCCGCAGCCCGCTAGTGGTGGCTAGCTACCACGTGCCCAGCTTCCCGCTCGCCTGCTCCTGTGGGCCGGCGAGGCTCACCAGCAGCGGTGGCTGCTGCTTTATGGGTGGCTTCCCTCTAGGCATTCGGCCCAGTGCAGGAAGTTGCCTCATAATAATTAATTTAATATTTATAATTCAAAATTAACATATATAAATGCATATTTATAAATCTCCATTAATTCAAAAATAGATTTTTGGCTTTTTCTTCTTCCGAACTATTTCGGATCCTCTTCAGAACTTTTATGGCTTTCTCTTTTCAGAACAATTCCAAAACACTCTCTTTCATACTTCGTTGATTCCGTACTACCAAGGATCTATAATATCAACGTACCCTTAAGTGTGTTACCCCTACGGTTTGGAAACATCACAGACATGATTGAGACCTCTTGATGTCTACGCACGCTTCTATTCTTGTATACAGTGTTGAGCCTCCAAGTACCGAGGTTTGTAGAACAGCAGGAAGTTTCCCTTAAGTGGATCATCCAAGGTTTATCGAACTCAGGGAGAAAGTGGTCAAAGGTATCCCTCTCAAGCAACCCTGCAATCAAGATACAAGAAGTCTCTTGTGTCCCCAACACACCCAATACACTTATCAGGTATATAGGTGCACTAGTTCGGCGAATAGATAGTGAAATACAAGTAATATGGATGATTATAAGTGGTAATTGCAATCTGAAATAAGAATGACAGCAAGCAAACATGTAACAGAACTGATTGTAAACGGTGTTTCAATGCTTAGAAACAAGGCCTAGGGATCATACTTTCACTAGTGGACACTCTCATATAAATATCTTCTCTTTATGATGCTATCCTGAACTACTCTCCGGTTAGACGATGCAGGGCTATAATAGCACACCTTAAAGTTCACATTCCCCATCTAGATAACCCCTCACTATCACCTTGAGCGCTAGATGGTTCCAACAAACACCATGATCTCATATAGACATCCAGCTCAAATTATACTCATGACAAGTATTTATGTAATCTTACCTAAAGTGCCACACGGTGTGCACACTGTCAACTTCACACACGTGGGGATAAGCAGAGATTCATTAGAGCACTTGATTAGCAGAATAGATCTATAGATTACAAAGCTCATGATCTCATAAGATCACGCATAGAGAGAGAGAGAGATGAACACATAGCTACCGGTAGAGCCCTTAGCCTCGAGAGATAACTACTCCCTCCTTATCATGGAAATCAGCAACGGCGAAGGAGATGGCGGTGGAGTCGATGGAGATGGCTTCGGGGGCACTTCCCCATCCCGGCAGGGTGCCAGAACAGAGACTTTTGTTCCTCGAATCTCCTCTTCGGTGGCGGCGATGCTGCGGAACTTTTTGTGGAATTCTGATCTGATACTTAGGGTTTTCGTTCCGGCTGGAATATATAGGCGAAGGGGCAAGGTCGGTGGAGGCCTGAGGTGCCCACACCACCCCCTGGCGCGGCCTGGCCTAGCCCGCGGCACCAGGTGGTGTGGCCAGCCCCTGGCCCCTCTCCGTCTCCTCTTCTGGCTCCGTCAGTCTTCCGGTAAAATATCGACTTTGGCTTTTGTCTGGTCCCATTCCGAGAATATTTCTTTTCCATCTTTTCTGAAACCAAAAAATAGCAGAAAACAGGCAACTAGCACTGTGGCATCTTGTTAATAGGTTAGTTTCAAAAAATATATAAAAATACCTCAAAGTGTAAACAAAACATAAGAAAGTTGATATAAAACAAGCATGGGGCATCAAAAATTATAGATACGTTTACGACCTATCACCTCTCTCGAATCAATGATCATTAGCGGGACCGGTATGCCCATAATAATCCATATGCATTCTACAAGTTTGTTGTTGTTTGAACCATAAACTTTGAGTCCAATTCCCTTTGTTACTTTGATACATGACTTGTCCGAGAGTTTATCATCGATACCCAATAACTTGTTCAATCTCTTTACTCAGAAGTGCAGTTTTACACATTCCATGATATTTCATCCTCGTGACCTAGTCACATGTTGCGCAACACTTATGGATGCAATCTCACTGAGTGGGTCCAGTGTATCTTCCTGTCTCGCAGGTGAAAAAAATCCCGATCTTGATACATAGGCCTCAACAATTTCTCTAGAATACCTAACATACACCTTGATAGAAACCCAGTTACGTTCATGACGTTCGATGCAGTCAAAGCTGCCTCGGGTGATAGTGATTAATATGCTCTCACGATCAAAGGAGAAGGACACTACGCTTCTAGCTATTGCAGCGATGAACGCGTAACTTGATCGTGATGCAATAGTTACTTTGGGTGATGTCCATCACATCATTCAGTAATGATATGACTTTATTGTCAGTCGACATAAATACACCATGATCAGAAAACCTTGACCATTAGCTGTCCAATGAACTAGTTTAAATAGAGACTCTACCAGGGACTCTGGTCTATTTAATATCACATATACATCAAGGTTTCTGCTTGATGTAGTCATAGCATGATACTAAACTATTACGAACTTACTGAGATATGATAATAAACGCCCTTTATTATTTGTCTCTAGGGCATATCTCCTTCAGAGAAAGCCATCGATCGCCAACCATGTGTCCAAGGAAGGGAAATTGTGGCGTGTAATGCATTTTTGGTTCATCCTAGTAAGAGTGCACTCATTGCGCAACCATGCTGCCATGGTGGCCATGTGTTTCGGATAGTGTCCCAAAGCTTGAGTATCATTAATTTATACTATCTAGAATAAGTACATTTGTGTTTTCTTCTGATAACTACATTTGGTAAACACTTATAGAATCATCACAATTACCGAAATTGGTTGCGGAAATTCGGTGCTTCCATGGAAGGATTTTTGGGCAATCCATTTAAAGTTTGTGTACCGCAAAAATGTTCCTTTTGACTGTTCATATCAGCATCATTTATATAACTAGAATCAAAATGAGGAATCATGAATAAAAGAAATCAGTGTGTATAAAAAAATTGACCTTTTCGTATAAAATGGTTACCTCCAATCATATAAGGAAGTGCCTAAAAACATAAAGATCAAGGTTTCTTAAAATCATGATAAAGTTGGATAATGTATACACTGGAAACAAAATTGGTCTTTTCAGATAGTCAAATGATCATAATTTTACACATCTCCTAACGATGATGAACGAAAATATGACATTCATATTGCTACAAAGAACCATATTATAAAAAAATCAAATGTTGCGACATAGTAGAACTTACTTGATCTATTAGAAATTATCAAAATGGTGAAAGATGCAACATCGTTTATTCTATTCATGAATTTGCGAATGGATATTGTCATTTATATAGATCGACCAACATAGTGATATTGTATGCCTTCATATGTTTTCTACTAAAGTTACAAAGCAAATATTTGTCAGCTGACCTTACAGATAGTGGTATGCACTGAAACAATTGAAAGGATCCATCTATAAATTGATGGGAACCAACATAGTATCAAAAAAATATATATGTATGTTTTAAAATTATTATTTTTCACTCAACCTCACAGAATGCATATCGCACTATTCGTGCTAGGAATAAAGATAAGCCAATAGAGGAATTGCGGTAGTTCAGGTAAAAACCTTGACAAGGGAAATATGTATTGAGCTATCGCATCTTCTAGTTTAGAAGTAAAAACCATAATTTATTATCGAATTTAGTGAATATGGATTTTTCATTGGCTTCCCCATAAATACATGATCAAAGCATTAAACTAAATAACACTCAATCTGTATTGAAAACCTATGATACAAGAATTCTACATATGTCAAATTATAATTCCACCATCTATCATCTAACAACGAAAATGTCATGCTAACACAATAAGAATTCATGAAAACTACGAGTTTCCTCTTGTACAGGGACTTGCAGATTAGAAGCATTCACCATGTGCAACTATAGCTATCATAGCTAGGTCACTGACATCTCTTAACCAAATTACATTCTAAATAGACCCTACACTGTATACATACAGGGGCGGACCCAAGAAGGCCTGCGTGGGGGCCTAGGCCCTCACTCAAAATTCTGAATTTTTGTAAAATATGTGCAGATTTATAAGAAAAACTATCAAATTATGCAAAAAATTTAGGAGGGTGCCCTAGACATATATTTGGTCCCCACTGGCGTTTTCTTCTAGGTCCGACCGTATATACACCTTGACGAAATACGTCAAGTTAGTCACTAGAGAAGTGCAGTGGTCTATGAAGCAAATAACCCTGCATGACTAATAGTGAAACTAATATTTACATTACGTGGAATATACCTATGTTAGTATGTCTTAGCCGAGAAAAGGTTATTTGTACTTATGGATGTAAATAAAATGAAAGAAGAAATTAAATAAATATGACAGTTTTAAAACACCTTATCTAGTATCTGTAATTTGTTTTTTTGTATTACCAATTGTCAAAATAGACATTATAAATTTGAAATACATGTAGTTTTTTCCTAAGCATCACACATTTTTATATGCATCCACGAAATAACAATGTCTTGAAAGATATAAGATCATATTTTCTTGCATACAAGAGCTACCGTTAGAAGCTGATATACAATTCTTTATGTCGTTCAAGTTTACAAATAAATATTTATATACCTATTTCATCCTGCCCAATTCGATTTCATTCTTCCAAAATGAAAGTATAAAATAGTTGCAAGAAAAATACTATTTGGTGGAAATGATGTCAACTGTGGAGTATATATTATAAGAAACGCTAAAAGTATTCATATTAACTACTGCAATGATCGACCAAAATGTGATTGATTGTCATCTATATTATCTTCCTGACGGACAAAGTGGCTGAGATGGTTTGGTTTCTGATGTCTACGCACTTCTATTCTTGTAGACAGTTGTTGGGCCTCCAAGTGCAGAGGTTTGTAGAACAGCAGCAAATTTTCCCTTAAGTGGATCACCCAGGGTTTATCGAACTCAGGGAGGAAGTGGTCAAAGGTATCCCCTCTCAAGCAACCCTACAATCAAGATACAAGAAGTCTCTTGTGTCCCCAACACACCCAATACACTTATCAGGTGTATAGGTGCACTAATTCGGCGAAGAGATAGTGAAATACAAGTGGTATGGATAATTATAAGTGGTAACGGTGATATAAGATAACTTGATGGCGTGGAAGAGACTAAAGTAAAACTGAAATAAAAACGGAAGCAACCAAACATGTAACAGATCTAATAGCAAATGGTGTTTCAGTGCTTAGAAACAAGGCCTAGGGATCATACTTTCACTAGTGAACACTCTCATATAAATATATTCTTCTTTATGATACTACGCTGAACTACTCTCTGGTTGGACACTCTAATCCATGGTAGGGCTATAACAGCACTCCTCAAAGTCCATCTTTCCCATCTAGAAACCCCATACTGTCACCTTGAGTACTAGATGAGTCCAACAAACACCACAATTTCATAAAGACATCCAACTCCAAATATAACTCATAACAAGTATTTGAAATCTCTAGCCTAAGTACCACCATGGTGTGCACGCTGTCACTTTCACACACATGGGGAGAGCAGAGATCTATTAAAGCACTTGAGTAGCAAGGTAGATCTATAGATTACAATCTCATGATCTCAATAAGATCATTCATAGAGAGAGATGAACACATAGCTACCGGTAGAACCCTTAGCCTCGAGAGAGAAATACTCCCTCCTCATCATGGGAATCAGCAATGGTGATGGAGATGGTGGTGGAAATCGATGGAGATGGCTCCGGGGGCACTTCCCCGTCCCAGCAGGGTGCCAGAACAGAGAATTTATGTCCCCCGAATCTCCCCTTCGGTGGCGGCAGCGCTGGAGAACTTTTCGTGGATTTCTGATTGATGATCTAGGGTTTTGGTATCGGGAGGCTCTTATAGGCGAAGGAGGCAAGGTCGGTGGCCGGCCAGGGGGCCCACACCATGCCCTGGCACGTCCTGGACTGGCCCGTGCCAAGGGGGGGTGTGGCCACCCTGTGGCCCCTCTCCGACTCTCTTTCTGGCTCCGTGAGTCTTCCGGGAAAATAGTAACTTTGCCTTTTGTCCCATCCAATTCCGAGAATATTCATTTTCTGACTTCCTGGAACCAAAAACATCAGAAAACAGGCAACTAGCACTATGGCTCTTGTTAATAGGTTAGTCCAAGAAATCATATGAAAAGTACTCCAAATTTGGAACAAAACACAAGAAAGTAGATAAAACCAAGCATGGAACATCAAAAAATATAGATATATTTGCAATGTATCAACATCCCCAAGCTTAACTCCTTCTCGTCCTCGAGTAGGTAAGTGATAAGAAGAAAGAATAATTTTTGAGGTGACATGCACCATCATAAACTTGATCAAAGTATTTGTAAAACATTCAAAGCTGGGATCATAGTACTTCAATCATAACATGAAAGACAAAGTTCTAGCAATAAGACAAAGAAACTATGTTGCAACATGAAAAAGGCACAAAAAAAAGATTCATGAATAACAATGCTTTGCAAGACGTTTGTTTGTTTCACATAAAGAAAACATAGCATAGTGGTATTCAGCTTGTCCCTCATAGAGTAGCAAACATAAATGCATAGGACACCTTCAAAGTTCATAATAGTGACTAGATACAAATAGTGTAAAACAAGCAATATCAAGTTATGCATCAATCAACTAGTCTTGGGACAATGCACATAGAACTAAGAATGGCCACTATGCTCTCAAAGTAGGTGCATAAAGATAGAAGGTGGAGACTCAATATATAAGTGGAAGAAAGGCCTTCATAGAAGGAAGTAGGGATTCAAGTCTCATAAAGAGCTTCCAAAAATTATGGTACTTGTTAGCTTTCAGCTCTCATTGCCCCTATCATAAGCATCTTTAGGTGATTAAGGTTAAAGTGAACAAACTATGGTGTACATGCTTGACGAAGTATAAGTTAGGAATCTCATGTCCCTTGTATACGAGGGCCGCTCCTCATGCTACTCAAGTTTAGTCACCGGTAAGTTCTTGTCATCGTAAGTACATGTGTATCATAGAAAACCGCCAACGGGGTACCCCTTGCCCGGTGATACGGAAGAATCCCCATATCAAAATGACAAGGCAAGCAGACAACGAGCATCTCAACAATCTTCTTATTTACCATGGGAATATGGTGCTTTTTTTCTCTCTTTCCTCTTTTCATAGTATCTCTTTTTTTTCTTTTTCTCTTTTTTCTCAATATAGGACTCTTTTTTTATAAGAAGAATGCTTCATAGACAGCTCATTATGGTTACGCTGCAGGTTTCCACCATGTCAGCATGGATTAGACCAGCGGCCCAGGCGTTTCTCTAACACATATACATAACTCCATGGACTTACAAGCTCCCCTTTCATTTCACACCGACGACATCCATATACAAAAGAGCATGATATCAACTAGGTACAAAGTACCAGTGCAATGTTGAAAGCGTTCCCCATGACAGCATGGTTCTGCTAATTCCCAACAAATAAGTGCAAGCATATACAACATAGACGACGCAATGGTTCAAGTTTATTAAGGTCAAGAAAAGTAAAGTGTGCCATCAAGTTCGTGAGAGCTTTAATCACTAGTTTTCTCATAACAAGTTTAATTTGGAAGGTAAACAAAAGCATGAATATACTTGGAATAGCATAAGCTAGTAGGTAGGTATGGTGGACTCTTTGGAATATACTTGGATGCATGAGTGGAACTCATACTTTGTTGTGGAGGCTAGCAAAAGACTGGGAGCAACAAACTAAGACAGCAATAATGGCCATAATAATGCAGAGCGACAAAACATCATTGATCAAGGCATAAAGTGATACTACAAGTTGAAAACTAAAGGATCATAAAGGCTATGGTGACTTTGGCTAGTCATAACATGGTGTGAGCATGTGCCAAGTCAACCCAAATAAAGCATCAAAGGAGAATACCACTATACTATGCTTTAATATGCTAAAACAACGCATGATTCATCCAAGGCACATTAAGCAATCTCAATTGTTTATAACAAGTCATGCTACAACAAAGAATACTTAGCATAAAGCCAAGACAATACCAAGCATGGCATGACAAAGCATAGGCCACAGTCAAAAACGAGCTCTTTTTACCACATAAGCATGAACTTTCCTACTCTTTTCCAAACCAAACCAAACTATTTGCAAACCAATGTATGAAAGAGGGGGTCCAACCAATTTATTCAGAAAACTAAGCAAACAAAAGCAAACGAAAAACCAAAACAAAAACGAAAAATATGACGCTCCAAGAACAACATAACTGTGCATGAAACAATAAAAGTGAAGCGTTTGGAAGAAACCTGGGATTTTTATTGATGAAGAGGGGGATGCCTTGGGCATTCCCAAGCTTTGACGCTTGTACTTCTTGGATATTTCTTGGGGTGACACGCGTGGCATCCCCAAGCTTGAGCTTTAGTTCATCCTTCATCTCATTACTCATTCCTTCCATACACCTGAAAATTTTCCTTCATACAAAACTTCACACAATCTTTATTAGCAACATTAGTGCACTCAAGATAATAAGTCTTAAAGTTCAGTTCTAACACCAAATAAACTTCCATTAAAATACTATCTACTGTAGCACTTCCCTCAAAAAGCTCAATTCCCCAAAAGAACTCAAAAAGGAACCAACAAGAAGCAAATGCAAAAATGGCAGAAATCTGTCAAAACAGACCAGCAGGTAAAGACGAATTGTTTCGAAGACCTTCTGTTGCTCAAATCGAAAAGTGTTGAACTAACGAAAGTTAGATAACAACCTGGGGCATAAGCACAAAAATTCACGCCTCAGAAGGACGTACAGAGATTTTACACGAATTTTTACGTTGAAGCATAGAAATCTGTTTCGGGATAGCAACTTTCCCAATCATTACTTCTCTCTCATTAGAGGTTACTCTTGGCAAAAAAAGCAAATAAAAAGGATAAGGAGCGGTTATTACTAAAGTAATAACTTCTAAGACTCATCTAAAACTTTTGGGTTATCTCCCAATTAGTACTTTTCTTTAACGCCTTTAAGTTAGGCATGATAGTTTGAGAAGATGCTCACATAAGAAATATGAATTGAAGTAAAAGAGAGCATCAAGAAGCAAATTTAAAAAAATATTTAAGTCTAACCCACTTCCTATGCATAGGAATCTTGTAAATAAACAAGTCATGAAAGCATAAAGCAACAAGCATAGGAAAGCAAAACAAGTGTAGCTTCAAAATTTTCAACATAAAGAGGGGAAACTTAATATTATTGAGACACATAAAACCATGTTTCCCTCTCTCATAATAACTTTCAGTAGCATCATGAATAAAAGTAACAATATAACTATCACAAGAACCATTCTTATCATGAGCCATATGCATAAAACAATTATTACTCTCTCTATAAGAATAGTCATTCTTATTAATCATAGTGGGAGCAAACTCAACAAAATAGCTATCATTATTATTTTCATCACCATAATCATCAAATATAGGAGGCATATTGTAATCATAATTAACTTTATCCTCAATATTAGGTGGACTGAAAATATCATATTCATCATTGTAATCATCATATATTGGAGGTATAGTATCATCAAAGTAAATTTTCTCCTCCATGCTTGGGGGACTAAAAATATCATGCTCCTCAAAACCAGCTTCCCCAAGCTTAGACTTTTCTATAGCATTAGCAATAATGGTGTTCAAAGAATTCATACTAATAACATTGCTATTAGCACATAAATAAAGTTCCATAGGTTTTTTAATTTTCTCCTCAAACACTTCATGTCCTAACTCAAGATAAATATTATAAAGCTCCATATTTTTTTGTTGTTTTCCATTAAGCCTAACTAGTGAAAACAAGAAACAAAAATACAAAATTGCAGAATCTAAAGAAAATAACTTCGAGCACTCACACCGGAGGATGTGAGTACCTTTTACCTTACCTCCCCGGCAACAGCGCCAGAAAATAGGCGTTTACCGTGGGAGGTTCTTCTTCTTTAATCCTCCGGTGTAAATAGTTTTTACCTTACCTCCCCGGCAACGGCGCCAGAAAATAGCTTGATGTCTACGCACTTCTATTCTTGTAGACAGTTGTTGGGCCTCCAAGTGCAGAGGTTTGTAGAACAGCAGCAAGTTTTCCCTTAAGTGGATCACCCAAGGTTTATCGAACTCAGGGAGGAAGTGGTCAAAGGTATCCCCTCTCAAGCAACCCTGCAATCAAGATACAAGAAGTCTCTTGTGTCCCCAACACACCCAATACACTTGTCAGGTGTATAGGTGCACTAGTTCAGCGAAGAGATAGTGAAATACAAGTGGTATGGATAATTATAAGTGGTAACGGTGATATAAGATAACTTGATGGTGTTGGAGATATGCCCAAGAGGCAATAATAAAGTGGTTATTATTATATCTTTATGTTTATGATAAATGTTTACATCCCATGCTATAATTGTATTAACCGGAAACATTAATACTTGTGTGTTTTGTAAACATAAAAGAGTCCCTAGTAAGCCTCTTGTTAAACTAGCTTGATGATTAATCGATGATCATGGTTTCCTGATCATGGACATTAGATGTCATTAATAACAAGATCATATCATTAGGAGAATGATGTGATGGACACACACCCATAGTAAGCATAGCATAAGATCAAGTCATTAAGTTCGTTTTTCTATAATCTTTCAAATGCATAGTAATCTAATCCTTCGACCATGAGGTTATGTTAATCACCATCACCGGATGGGTACTTTGATGACATCAAACGCCGCTTCGTAACTGGGTGGTTATAAAGGTGTCATTGGGTATTCTGAAAGTATGTGTTGAAGCGCATGAACCAAGATTGGGATTTGTCCATCCATATGACGGATAAATATGCTCTGGGCCCTCTCGGTGGAATGTCATCTAGTTAGCTTGCAAGCATGTGACTAGGTCACAAGGGATGACATATCACGGAACGAGTAAAGAGTACTTATCAGTAATGAGGTAGAACTAGGTATGGAGATACCGACGATCAAACCTCGGATAAGTAGAGTATCGCGTGACAAAGGAAATTGGTTTCGTATGTTAAATGGTTCTATCGATCACGAAGTCATCGTTGAGTATGTGGGAGCCATTATGGATCTCCAGATCCCGCTGATGGTTATTGATCGAAGAGGTGTCTTCATCATGTCTGCATATTCACGAACCGTAGGGTGACACACTTAAGGTTCGAAGTTGTTTTAAGTAGATATGGAATGTGCGTTGGAGACCGAATGTTTTTCGGAGTCTCGGATTGGATCCGGGACATCACGAGGAGATCCGGAATTGTCCGAATAATAAGATTAATATATTGGGGATCATTTTCCAGGTTAGGAAATGTTCCGGAGTATTTGTATGGGGATTCTAGAAGGTTTTGGAATGTTCTAGAAGGTTCTAGAAGATTTCTTGGAGTTTGCTTGAAATCCAAGAAAGGATCAAGGAGTCTTTGTGGGGCAAGACACAGATTCGTGGGGGAGGAGGTTTCCTCCCCCCCCCCTCCCAATCCACCGGCCAAGGAGGGAGGGGAGTCCTAGGACTCCCCCTCCCATGGCGCCTCCCTCCTTTAAATAGAGGGGAGGGGGCGCCACCCCCTGGCACTCTCCCATAACAAACCCTAGCCGCCACCTCTCTCCTCCTCCTTCGCTCTGCTCCGGCTTAGGCGAAGCCCTGCAGAATTCTCTACTCCACCACCACCACCACACCGTCGTGCTGCTGGGATTCCGTGGAGAAGATCTACTACCTCCACTGCTTGCTGGAACGGGGAGAGGAAGGTCTGCTTCGACTCCACACGTGTGACCGACTGTGGAAGCGCTGCCGAAACGCGGCGCCGGAAGGATCGTCTAATTGATCTTGAGATCGGCAAGTGATCGTCTACATCAACCACGAGATCCGATCTCGTAACGCTTTCGGATCTACAAGGGTTAGTACAGATCTATCTCGTTGCACATGTCTAATAGATTAGATCTTGGCTTTTATCTAGATTAGATCTGGGTTTTGTTCGTTCTTGCGGTAGAAATTTTTTGTTTTCCATGCTACGAACCCATCAGTGGTATCAGAGCCGTGTCTATGCGTAGATCTTTTGCACGAGTAGAACACAATGGTTTTGTGGGAGTTGGTGCTCGTGCCGTTTTTTGCTTTGTGTACTTTGCATCTTGCGGTATGGTGGGATGAAGTGGCTCGGGCTAACCTTACATGTCATCGCACATGAGACTTGCTCCATAGTTGACGTGCAACTCGTATTGCACAAGTGGCTTTGCGGGTGTCTGTCTCTCCCATCATAGTATAGATCCAATCTACACTTTGCACTTGATAGCACTTGTATCAACGTTGTGGTTCAGTTTTGTAGGTAAGATCCGTTCTTATTCGAAAGCCCCAAACCACGTAAAACATGCAAAGAAAATTAGAGGCGTCTAACTTGTTTTTGCAGGGGTTTTGTGATGTGATATGGCCATCATTGATTGTGATTATATTTGATGTATGCAATGATCCTTGTTGTAATATGGCAACCGGCAGGAGCCTAATGGTTGTCTTTAATTCTGTTAAGACCTGCGTGTCTATTCATCTTGTAATAGCCTTATTCCAAGTAGTTGTAATAGTTGCTAGTGATGATGGACAACCATGAAGCGGCGCCACTGACCTTGACGCAATGCTGGTGATGATGGAGATCATGTCCGTGCTTTGGAGATGGAGATCAAAGGCATAAGAAGAAAGGGCCATATCATATCACACTAATTATGAATTGCCTGTGATGTTAATCCTTTATGCATCTTGTATTGCTTAGATCGCGACGGTAGCATTATAAGATGATCCCTCTCACTAAATATCAAGTAATAAAGTGTTCGTCCTTAGTAGGCACCGTTGCTAAGACTCGTCGTTTCGAAGCATCTCGTGATGATCGGGTGTGATAGATTCTACGAGTGCATACGACGGTTGCAAGCCAGATTTGCACATGCGGATACTAAGGTTAACCTTGACGAGCCTAGCATGTACAGACATGGTCTCGGAACACGGAATACCGAAAGGTAAAGCATGAGTCATATGGATGATATGATGAACATGTTGATTGTTCGCCTTTAAAGCTACATCATCTCACGTGATGATCGGACTTGGTGTAGTGGATTTGGTTCGTGTAATCACTAAAACAACTCGAGGGATGTTGTTTTGAGTGGGAGTTCATTTGTAATTTGGATTAGTCAAACTCAATTTATCATAAACACAATCAAAGTGAATTTGCATAGTTTGTTATAGTCATTGGCATCCGTTCATCACCTTACGCTTAGTTATAGTTGAGATAGTGAAACTATAGAAATTCTGGATATTTGCTTTACGAACTGGTATCGTATTGTTTTGAGTGTCAATCTAAAGTTTAAAAGTCATATTGCAAACTTTCAGCAAACTCCGTTTACTCTGGGAAGTTTAATAAACAGTATTAAATCAAGAGTAACAATTCCAGTGTTAGTATCTAATGTATCATGTTTGCCTCCATGATTCTTGATACTCAAAAGATTGTTTTTAATATCAAGTTTATCTAAGAGCTGAAAGCAATGTTTCAGAAACCATCATATGTGAAAGGTATTGCGATATCTAAAACAATATGTTGGTTACAACATGATAGAGTATATGTCCTCATATTTGATGAGAATTTGTGAAGATTGGAGACGCCAGTCGTCCTAATCCTCCAAAGGTTTTGGAAAAGAAAAATTATACTCGCAATTCACCTTTATAAGCTATAGCAGCTTGATCATGAAAGTTGTCATGATAAGGATGAATAGAAGATGTAAGTAAAATGTTTACTACACTAAAAGATTACTAAAGAATGGAACTTTGAAAGAATGCCAAACATTTGATGAAGGTGATCCACTTCAAAGTGCAAGTCCAAAGGTATTTATTTGACTATACACACTTTGTACTATGTGTCATGTGAATGACACCACTATTGATGTTGATAGATTCTTTTAAGGAATTGTTGAAAGAGAATCTATAAAATATTTGGCAGAAAAGAAAAGATTGGAGATATCCAACTTAGGTATATAGAAGATACATGTTATGGCTGTATTCCTTGGTTGTTAAACAATGTGGTTCTGCGGTATTGGATACCGAATTGGTTGGTATGAAGTGTCATACAGGACAACACAATTCATGAACTGCAATGGCCTAAGTAACTAGCAAGAGAATATGTGATGATGTTCATCGAAAACAAACAAAGGGTTGTTGTGTTGCTCGTTAACATCAAAGCTTACCTTCAAGATTTGTTTCAATAATTGTTATTTTGATCAGGTATTATAACGACAAAAGGTTGTTCAAATAATTACCGTATTCCATAATAGATGGATGATATACAAGTCTGGTTGGAGAAATAACGACCATAAAACTAATGCTAAAATGTCGCAAGACAAATGATTGAAAGATCACTTGCGAAGTGACATCACTGTTTAAATTATATTAGGGATACATGAAGAAACTCCATGTTGATGGATTTTTGGAGTCTTTGATTTTGATCAAATGACGCTTGTGATACTTTCCTGGAGATAGTTAAAACTCCGTTCGTAGGCCAAAAGAGGAACGGACGACTAACTGATTGGAATTTGTACATATTGATGTATATAGTCCATTATGTGTAGTCATGGGCGATGGATTTCAACTTCATATGTTTTCTCCGAAGATTTGAGTGAGTATATGTATATACTTACTCAATAAGGAAGAAGTATGAAACATTTGAAAATGTTCAAAGACTTTCAAGATGAAGTGGAAAATTATTATAACAAGAAAATAAAAAAAAGGTTTATGATTGGATCATAAAGATGTTTGAGTTACAAGTTTAGCAAAACACCTAAGATTTGAGGAATCGTTCCATGGATTTGTATTTCCCAAAACACCATAGGAGTATGGAGTGTTCAAGATATGTAATGAAACCTTGTTTGACATGGTAAGATCAGAGGTGTCATTTATAAAACTGCCATTATATTTTAAAGATTAAAGCTTTAGTGACTACCGCTTTTACACTGAACAGAGCTCCATCGTGATCCATTGAAATGACACCATATAAGTCATGGTTTGGGATAAAACCCAGGTTGTCCTTTCTTAAAATTTTGGTATGCTAGGCATAAGTAAAGTGTTTACAACCAAAGTCGGATGAGCATGTCTTTGTAGGTTATTTCGAATAACCATTGGGTATTCCTCCATAACACCGAAGACAAAAGTGTTTGTCGCTTAGAATGTCGAGTTTCTTGAGAAGGAATTTTTGGTGAAAAGTTAAATGGGAGGACAATAGAACTTTGACAAGGTTGTTGAACCTTGGCTAATATGTGCTGAGTTGCGCAGCATCGGTAAGTGTCCCGGAGGCAGCAACAATACTCATGGCTCACGTTCCTCAAAGGTTGTGGTCACGGAGATCTTTGTTACTATTGAACCAAGTAGGTCGGGTAAGTAATCAAATGCCAAGATTTGAGAGTTAAATCATTGTTGTTTGACAATGATGAACCGACCACATGCAAATAATCAATGATGGGCCCTGACTTCGTTAAATGGCTTGAAGCCATAAAATCCGTGATAATTCCATACACGAGAAATCAAGCTTTGAATTTGAAAGACCCTCTGGAAAGGTGCAAGACCTTACAGTCGTATATGGATCTATAAAGAAATAGACATGGATGTTTCACATCTATGAAATAGTCGACATGTCGGAAAGAGTTTGCGACAATGTTCAAGGAATTGACTATGATAAGATTTGATCTTTCATAGCGATATTTAGTCTGGACGGATTAATGTAGCAACCACTACATATATTTTGGTATATGGTAGTTGAACAAACAAAACAAGTTCTTCTAATAGAATGGTTACCTAGGATGTGTCCATGACACGATCCAAAGGGTTTTGTTAATTCAAAGGATGCTAAAAGAGTATGCAAAACTTCAATGGTTGAAGTGAGCATCGCGGAGTTGGAATCTTCACCGTGATGAAACCGTTAAAAGGTTTCATTTCATCAGAGACGATGAAGATGCTTGCATTTTTGCAAGAAATTAAGTGGGAGCGCTAAGACATATTTCTAATACATTATGTGAAAGACATATCGTTGATTAGAAATGATGTATCTTTTATTGACACAGGTTAAGAATTTCATTTCGATGAAAGACTTAGGCATAATCCAAGAATTAGGCATCAATGTCTATATGGATAGATTGAGGCGCTAATATGGTTTTGCCAAATGTACATAGATAAGATGTTGAATGAGTTCAATATGGAAACAACAAGAAAGGTTCTTGACGCATGGAAAGGACTGAATCAAGATTCAAGTGTGTTGACACGAGATTCAAGTATTTTGACACTTGGTGAAATCACAAGAATATTTTGATCAATCATTCTTTGAGATGTATACATCGAGATATGTCCTATGCTCTAAATGTTATGAGCATATACCAGAATGACTCATAAGATGATCATTGGACAATAGTAGGGATATTCCTATGATCTTTGGAAGAACTAAGAATATATTATTTATATAGTGGTGACAAATAGTTCATTGTAAATTGTTGCATTGATACTAGTTTTGTCACAAATTAAGTTTATCTCAATTTAAACTATGGGTGGCACAATGTAATGGAAAGGAAGTTCCATAACGGATTTGGTTGAGTACCAAAGTTAAATTGTTGTGACAGATACTACAACAAAATGCTAAGTATATGACTGCTATTGTAGCAGCAAATGAGGGCATTTGCGTTAAGTAGTTTGTTATCAAACTAGGTGTGGTTCATAGAGAGATAATACTATGAAGATACATTGTATGACAATTGTATCAACATGATTTAATCCCAAGGAACTAAAGGTCTCACCAAAGGACCAAATTTATACAATGCCATCTCATTGGAGAATGAGTAATGCGTAGAGACGCAAGGACATGCAAATACACACGGACCTAGAAGTGTCAGATCCGAAGATTATGTTTACCACTAGCAATAGTGTCTATACAACACCAGAAAGCCATAGGTGTTGAATGCACAAGTTTTTAACTAGATTGGTTACTCTAGTGCAAGTAGGAGACTGTTGGAGATATGCCCAAGAGGCAATAATAAAGTGGTTATTATTAGATCTTTATGTTTATGATACATGTTTACATCCCATGCTATAATTGTATTAACCGGAAACATTAATACTTGTGTGTTTTTTAAACATAAAAGAGTCCCTAGTAAGCCTCTTGTTAAACTAGCTTGATGATTAATGGATGATCATGGTTTCCTGATCATGGACATTGGATGTCATTAATAACAAGATCATATCATTAGGAGAATGATGTGATGGACACACACCCATAGTAAGCATAGCATAAGATCAATTCATTAAGTTCGTTTTGCTATAAGCTTTCAAATGCATAGTAACCTAATCCTTCGACCATGAGGTTATGTTAATCACCATCGCCGGATGGGTACTTTGATGACATCAAACGCCGCTTCATAACTGGGTGGTTATAAAGGTGTCATTGGGTATTCTGAAAGTATGTGTTGAAGCGCATGAACCAAGATTGGGATTTGTCCATCCATATGACGGATAGATATGCTCTGGGCCCTCTCGGTGGAATGTCATCTAGTTAGCCTGCAAGCATGTGACTAGGTCACAAGGGATGACATATCACGGAACGAGTAAAGATTACTTATCAGTAACGAGGTAGAACTAGGTATGGAGATACCGACGATCAAACCGCGGATAAGTAGAGTATCGCGTGACAAAGGGAATTGGTTTCGTATGTTAAATGGTTCTATCGATCACGAAGTCATCGTTGAGTATGTGGGAGCCATTATGGATCTCCAGATCCCGCTGATGGTTATTGATCGAAGAGGTGTCTTCATCATGTCTGCATATTCACGAACCATAGGGTGACACACTTAAGGTTCGAAGTTGTTTTAAGTAGATATGGAATGTGCGTTGGAGACCAAATGTTGTTCGGAGTCTCGGATTGGATCCGGGACATCACGAGGAGATCCGAAATTGTCCGGAGAATAAGATTCATATATTGGGGATCATTTTCTAAGTTAGGAAATGTTCCGGAGTATTTGTATGGGGATTCTAGAAGGTTCTGGAATGTTCTGGAAGGTTCTAGAAGATTTCTTGGAGTTTGCTTGAAAACCAAGAAAGGATCAAGGAGTCTTTGTGGGGCAAGACACGGGTTCGTAGGGGAGGAGGATTCCTCCCCCCCTCCCAATCCGCCGGCCAAGGAGGGAGGGGAGTCCTACTAGGACTCCCCCTCCCATGGCGCCTCCCTCCTTTAAATAGAGGGGAGGGGGCGCCACCCCCTGGCACTCTCCCATAACAAACCCTAGCCGCCGCCTCTCTCCTCCTCCTTCGCTCTGCTCCGGCTTAGGCGAAGCCCTGCAGAATTCTCTACTCCACCACCACCACCACACCGTCGTGCTGCTGGGATTCCGTGGAGAAGATCTACTACCTCCACTGCTCGCTGGAACGGGGAGAGGAAGGTCTGCTTCGACTCCGCACGTGTGACCGACTGTGGAAGCGCTACCGGAACGCGGCGCCGGAAGGATCGTTTACTCGATCTTGAGATCGGCAAGTGATCGACTACATCAACCACGAGATCCGATCTCGTAACGCTTTCGGATATACAAGGGTTAGTATAGATCTATCTCGTTGCACATGTCTAATAGATTAGATCTTGGCTTTTATCTAGATTAGATCTGGGTTTTGTTCGTTCTTGCGGTAGAATTTTTTTGTTTTCCATGCTACGAACCCATCAGATGGCATGGAAGAGACTAAAGTAAAACTGAAATAAAAACGGAAGCAAGCAAACATGTAACAGATCTAATAGCAAACGGTGTTTCAGTGATTAGAAACAAGGCCTAGGGATCATACTTTCACTAGTGAACAGTCTCATATAAATTTACTCTTCTTTATGATACTACGCTGAACTACTCTCCGGTTGGACACTCGAATCCATGGTAGGGCTATAACAGCACTCCTCAAAGTCCATCTTTCCCATCTAGAAACCCCACACTGTCACCTTGAGTACTAGATGAGTCCAACAAACACCACAATTTCATAAAGACAATCAAGTCCAAATATAACTCATAAAAAGTATTTGAAATCTCTAGCCTAAGTGCTACCATGGTGTGCACGGTGTCACTTTCGCACACATGGGGAGAGCAGAGATCTATTAAAGCACTTGAGTAGCAAGGTAGATCTATAGATTATAAGCTCATGATCTCAATAAGATCATGCATAGAGAGAGATGAACACATAGCTACCGGTAGAACCCTTAGCCTCGAGAGAGAACTACTCCCTCCTCATCATGGGAATCAGCAATGGTGAAGGAGATGGTGGTGGAGATCGATGGAGATGGCTCCGGGGGCACTTCCCCGTCCCGGCAGGGTGCCGGAACAGAGACTTTCTGTCCCCCGAATCTCCCCTTCGGTGGCGGCGGCGCTGCGGAACTTTTCGTGGATTTCTGATTGATGATCTAGGGTTTTGGTATCGGGAGGCTCTTATAGGCGAAGGAGGCAAGGTCGGTGGCCGGCCAGGGGGCCCACACCATGCCCTGGCACGGCCTGGGCTGGCCTGCGCCAAGGGGGGGTGTGGCCACCCTGTGGCCCTTCTCCGACTCTCCTTCTGGCTCCATGAGTCTTCCGGAAAAATAGTAACTTTGCCTTTTGTCCCATCCAATTCCGAGAATATTCATTTTCTGACTTCCTGGAACCAAAAACAGCAGAAAACAGGCAACTGGCACTATGGCTCTTGTTAATAGGTTAGTCCAAGAAATCATATGAAAATTACTCCAAAGTTGGAACAAAATACAAGAAAGTAGATAAAACCAAGCATGGAATATCAAAAATTATAGATACATTTGCAACGTATCAGTTTCAACCACATTGATGAGACCATTTTGACTATTGATTGTTATAGGCTATATGCTGATGCATGTTAAATATTATACTAACTAACAAAATTCACAATTATGTTGATAGGGCTCCGTAGAAATGGTATTCAATCATGGAAGGAAATAAAAAAACTTAGAACCAACTTGTGTGCAAATATTAAATGTTAGAATGACTTATTATTCAAAAATGCACAGTAGATATATTTTGATTATATAATTGTGTACGGTAGGAAAAATGTATATTATAGCACTGCATAATGCATACAACAAAAATTGTTAATAGTAAGGCATGAGGTCACATTACTTGCAAAGTGGATACAATACAAAATCCTTAATATAGCACATGAGGTTACATCACTAAAACAGAATATATTAAACATTAAAAATGAATCATACATTTTTACTAAATAGTAATTATTTCTCATAAATATGTGCCTCCACAGCGGGTTAAAATATTTGTCCAATGATCCACCTGTTATTGCCCAATCTTCGGTATCTCTTAAATTCTACTAGCTCATGTTAAATTATGCATAAATAGAGATGTTTCAAAATTAATAGTATATTTTTCATACCAAAGGGCACAAATTAAGAAATGGTATCGTTTACCTTGTAGATAATGTGGTGAGGGTTCTCCAAGACTAGTTTTCCTCGAAAAACTGATTCTCAATGCAAAGAAACCATAAATGATTCTCAATGCAAACCCATCAGATGGCATGGAAGAGACTAGTTCGTTCTTGCGGTAGAATTTTTTTGTTTTCCATGCTACGAACCCATCAGATGGCATGGAAGAGACTAAAGTAAAACTGAAATAAAAACGGAAGCAAGCAAACATGTAACAGATCTAATAGCAAACGGTGTTTCAGTGATTAGAAACAAGGCCTAGGGATCATACTTTCACTAGTGAACAGTCTCATATAAATTTACTCTTCTTTATGATACTACGCTGAACTACTCTCCGGTTGGACACTCGAATCCATGGTAGGGCTATAACAGCACTCCTCAAAGTCCATCTTTCCCATCTAGAAACCCCACACTGTCACCTTGAGTACTAGATGAGTCCAACAAACACCACAATTTCATAAAGACAATCAAGTCCAAATATAACTCATAAAAAGTATTTGAAATCTCTAGCCTAAGTGCTACCATGGTGTGCACGGTGTCACTTTCGCACACATGGGGAGAGCAGAGATCTATTAAAGCACTTGAGTAGCAAGGTAGATCTATAGATTATAAGCTCATGATCTCAATAAGATCATGCATAGAGAGAGATGAACACATAGCTACCGGTAGAACCCTTAGCCTCGAGAGAGAACTACTCCCTCCTCATCATGGGAATCAGCAATGGTGAAGGAGATGGTGGTGGAGATCGATGGAGATGGCTCCGGGGGCACTTCCCCGTCCCGGCAGGGTGCCGGAACAGAGACTTTCTGTCCCCCGAATCTCCCCTTCGGTGGCGGCGGCGCTGCGGAACTTTTCGTGGATTTCTGATTGATGATCTAGGGTTTTGGTATCGGGAGGCTCTTATAGGCGAAGGAGGCAAGGTCGGTGGCCGGCCAGGGGGCCCACACCATGCCCTGGCACGGCCTGGGCTGGCCTGCGCCAAGGGGGGGTGTGGCCACCCTGTGGCCCTTCTCCGACTCTCCTTCTGGCTCCATGAGTCTTCCGGAAAAATAGTAACTTTGCCTTTTGTCCCATCCAATTCCGAGAATATTCATTTTCTGACTTCCTGGAACCAAAAACAGCAGAAAACAGGCAACTGGCACTATGGCTCTTGTTAATAGGTTAGTCCAAGAAATCATATGAAAATTACTCCAAAGTTGGAACAAAATACAAGAAAGTAGATAAAACCAAGCATGGAATATCAAAAATTATAGATACATTTGCAACGTATCAGTTTCAACCACATTGATGAGACCATTTTGACTATTGATTGTTATAGGCTATATGCTGATGCATGTTAAATATTATACTAACTAACAAAATTCACAATTATGTTGATAGGGCTCCGTAGAAATGGTATTCAATCATGGAAGGAAATAAAAAAACTTAGAACCAACTTGTGTGCAAATATTAAATGTTAGAATGACTTATTATTCAAAAATGCACAGTAGATATATTTTGATTATATAATTGTGTACGGTAGGAAAAATGTATATTATAGCACTGCATAATGCATACAACAAAAATTGTTAATAGTAAGGCATGAGGTCACATTACTTGCAAAGTGGATACAATACAAAATCCTTAATATAGCACATGAGGTTACATCACTAAAACAGAATATATTAAACATTAAAAATGAATCATACATTTTTACTAAATAGTAATTATTTCTCATAAATATGTGCCTCCACAGCGGGTTAAAATATTTGTCCAATGATCCACCTGTTATTGCCCAATCTTCGGTATCTCTTAAATTCTACTAGCTCATGTTAAATTATGCATAAATAGAGATGTTTCAAAATTAATAGTATATTTTTCATACCAAAGGGCACAAATTAAGAAATGGTATCGTTTACCTTGTAGATAATGTGGTGAGGGTTCTCCAAGACTAGTTTTCCTCGAAAAACTGATTCTCAATGCAAAGAAACCATAAATGATTCTCAATGCAAAGAAAACAATATGTTAGCGAGCACGATTTATGAAACTTTACCCACTCTTAATTTCTTGCACGCAACCTCTCGACAATATTTTCTAATTATAAAAAAGAAATTTGTATAATCTTGCCTCCTATGTATATTGATATCATAGGAAAAATATTTATTATGAATAAATTTGGTTACAATGGTCGCAAAATGAAAAATATAACAGTAGATAGGTTGAATCAGTAAATTTTCTATTAAATCTTATCGCCATGGTTCCATAATTTTTTCCAGCTATTGTCCTAAAATTTTTAATTGGGAGAGAAATTTATTAATTTTTTTTCCATTGTGATATCGGCTCATTGGCACATGTGGACAAAAATGTTACGACTATCATGATTGACATTACTCCGGCAAACCTCGAAATTGACATATCTTCATGATAAGTACATTTGTACTTTTACAATATTTTACTATTTATCCTTTGGAGCTTATAATTAGTGGAAAAGAACTCATATCTTAATAGTTTTACATAAACATCATTCATTTGTTGATGTGATGCAACTAACATATGTTTATAACTATAATGCATCTGCATCATCTTAAAATTTATCCATTTCTCCATTAAGTATGAGCTACTATAATTAAAACTTATATATTTTAATTCAATATCAAATGCAATTGATAATGGTGTTCTCATAAATGGCACGCTAATCAATTTTTGAACATGGTTCGGCACATATATATATGCTAAAGCTACCTTGGATCAATGTGATATTCTATTTAGCATAACATGTGTCATATAATTTAAATCTCTCAAAAAACTATTAAAGACATTCAACACACTATTAAAGACTTTTGAGTATCACCATGCTAGTCGCGGGGTGGGGGATCTAGTAGGGCGAGGTATGGTGGACGCACTAACCTAATTTTTTCGCTTTTACTTTATATGGGTAGCTGATCTTAGCAAAAAGAACTGAAAAAGGATAATGGGCGTCAGCTCGAATAGGAATGTGGTAGAGTCTGGCTAATCCAGCTAGCTCTCTAAAAACGTACGATAGTCTAGCTGATGACCTCCATGTAGTTTCCCTACATCAAGTTGAAAAGGTGATTTGAGTGTAGCACAAGTCGATTTGGGTATCTCTTTCCAAGCTAAGCATTATTTAGCCCAAACCCACAATTCAACCTCTATCAAGTGCCTCTCTTCTACTTTAGTTTTCTTGGCATATTTTGATTTGCCTTCTTTTTTGTAACTATCCATGCAAAGAAAATTTGGAAGGAAGAGATCATCTCACCACAAAAACTGTAAGGGGTCTGTTGTTGATTCTACACTCTTCTCTTTTCCTTCCTTCTCATTCTTGCTATTTATCCTCACATCAAATATCTCTCCTTCCCCCTTCTCACATCAGATTAGCTTCAAGGAGTCAAAGTTTCTAGAAGTTCAAGAAGGTCTATTTCAATAATTCTAATTTAATAATATTCAAAAATTCTAATCCTAAACTTTCTAGTAGTGAATCATTTCTCTATGTTTTAGAATTAGGAAAACACTTTAACTGAACCACGAGGAAGTCTTATAATTAGAAACATAGGTGGTAAGTTATCTATGAAACATGTGGCCTTATTTTATTGAACATGATTAGAATTCTTTTGGATATTCATGTAAATGGTTGTACACTTCATAAATATTTACATTGAATTCATATTAATTGTACTATTACTATTATTCAAAATATTGGTTAAATGGTTATGCATCATACAATTGTTTTCTATAATACACTTTTTACCCAACCCCAAATTATTTCCATCCACGGGAACTTGTACTAGTCGATGTGTGAAATCCTATTGGACAGGATGTTGATGTGAAAATGTTCATGCTATAAACCAATCAAAAGGAAAAAAAAATTATATCATCAAAAGGAAAATTTAGTAGTGCATGATTCATACCTAAACGGGAGAAACTCTTAGAAGTTGGTTTCCATCTCCGAGAAACAAGGGAAGGGAAGTCTATTTCATGGTTAACTCTTAAATTTTTCATAGTTACTTGAGACAAGTTTAAATCTCTTAGCACTCGCCTATGGACCAAAACACATATGTACTTCCTCAAGGATTTATGGTTGTACATACCTGAATTGTCCAACAATTTATGAGAGCATCATTTTCACCCAACTGACTGTACCTATATCAAAAGTGGAAGCATCTTATCGTATATGAAGAACTTGAACTCATATTACATGGCCTTCTAAACTAATCATTACAATTTTTGCAAAACAAATGATATACATATGGAATAATCGGGGAAGCCATTATTTGCACGAGAGGGTGACGAAGAAGACAATGACTATACAAGATAATCAACAGAATAAAATATTAAATACTAAAAAAAATTAATAAACATTTCTTTCACAATTGTAATGGTTATTTTGATTAGTCTATATATATATCTAAGCAGTCATGCTCATCGCCGGTGAATTCTGAGCTATTTGATCCCAACGGATAGAGAAAATTGCAAATAACACCAAGATCTGGTGACATTGTTGAACAAAACACAGAAACAAAACACTAGTTGCAGCAAACACCAGGTTTTGGTCTAATCTGTTGCAGCCAGCCCAAGAGGATTTAGAGTCTTAAAAACCGTAACTGACATGTGGCCATATATTTTGTACAATATACACGTATAATCGTACGTAGAGTATACCCAGACTATTTGCTAGTCCACCGGTTCAACATGATTCGATTGACACTAACTCCCGGCAGAGAAACAGAGGCGAATAAAGTCGCTCTCGCCAGGGGCTAGCTGTGCGCGACGGGGACGGGAGATGAGGCCCAGCGGCGGTGTTGCCGCCGGTGGAGGCAGGGAAGGGCTGGCGGCGAGGAATCCGGTCGTGGAGGGCGGCAGTTGCTACCCTGCCTTGTTTACTTCTCCATCCACTCGTGGAGACTCTATTTGTATATGTCAGGATGCACTTAATTGTTATCTCTGAAGTTTCATTGGACTTAATTTGGACCTATAAACTCAAACTGGGATTTAATTCATATGGTCAGATGTTGATGCTCTCTATGATATACATAATGGTATATTGATGCCCAAATATTTTGATGTGCATAGTCTATATTTTCTACTGATATGCTGCCCATTTTTTAATTTACCATATAATGGGGGTATACTGTCTAGAAATACATACCAGTTATGTTTTTAAGCCTCTAAATCCTCTGTTTGGGTTGCCTGCAACACATGGGGTTTGCTGCAACTAGTGTTTTGTGTCTGTGTTTTGTACAACAATGTCACCAAACCTTGGTGTCATGTGCAATTTTCTCCGGCAGATATAAGCATCGTGCAATGGAAAAGGACACCGTCTTAATTTTATTTTGAAGGCCTATCTTTGGCAAGCTTTAAATCCAGAACGTACTTGTGTCTTTCTCTTCATTTTTGAAATATTAAAGTTTTTATAGAAAAAACTAGACCAGAGTGTTAGGCCTCTAACAAACCATAACAAAGTTCAAAATAAATGGATTAGATTGTCCTAGACATATAATGGGTGAAAACTAACCATGTAGTCTTAATTCTTCAATCTTGAATACCACATATACACTCTGTCTTGGTTGAGTCAGAGAGAGCACGCGCTGGGGCTTCTCACTGTCAGCTGTGTTGATCTTCCTCAGCTCCTCATTCAAATACAAACATGACAGCAAGGGCCTACGTTGCAAACCACTCAATTCATATGTTTAGTTCATGAAAAAAGGTACAACATACATATATGCCGGATGGTCAACTTTGAAAACATTTATCCACAGCTCGCCATATGACTCATGTATAAGCATGTTTCCGTACACAAAACAGGCAACAAGCATAATAAAAAGGAATTTAGTAAATAAAAATTGATGCCACCAAATCTCAAAAGGTTGGACAACAGTGAATTCCATTAATGAATGATATGGCTGGATAAGGATTACATCATAGAATCATTGTGGGTTACAATGGACACAGCTGACATAAAAAAGAGCAACACGATGACTAAGAAAAACTTGGAATTCCTTGAGACATGACCCCAATAACATTTAATCATGAAGGATTAAATTACTCGAGCAAAACACTCCATGATCTATGATTCTTAGGAGAATAACCCGGCCTGCACGAAGAGGGCATGCATTTCCTCAGTTGTAGGGAGGTTACTGCCGTCCAGCACCTCGAAGAGGTGGCTACCATGGCGTGGCTGCACCATGGCCAAAGTATCTACCACAGGCACGTCCACGGGCGCAGGAGGAGGTGGTGGAAGCAACGCCGGTGCGGCGGCCAGCCGGAGCTGTTGGAGGCGCGCCATGACTGCCTGGAGCTTGTCGTCCACCCTCGATCCGACGGAGGTCACCATCTCAATAGGCAGGTCGTCCAGGCTTTTGCGGCGGCCAGCTATGGAGTCGCTGAGGACGAGCTTGATCTCCTGGTCGCGGATCTGCCTCTGGACATTCGACAGCTTCGCTCTCAGCTTACCGTTGATCTGCTTGAGGTATTCGGTGCTTTTTAGGTTGTTCTTGCAGCAATCCAAGTCCGGCAGGTCCCTGTACTTTCGCAGTACATCGGAGACCGCCTCCGGCGATGGCCATACCACCGGCTGGGACTCGCCGGGGCAGTAGGCAATGACGGCGACGGGGACGTCGCACATCACAGACAGCTCCCTGGCCTTCTTCAGCACAATCGGGAGGCGTTTCCTCAGCGCGGCCTTACGCTTCTTGTTGTCCTCGATGTACTCGATCTTCACCTTCTCCCCCTTGCGAACCATTGCTTTTGATGTTTGATGTGTGAGGAGAAGAGAGACGGCAGGGCCCATTTTATACCAGAGATATACCTCGATGGTGATAATTGCTTCGAATTTTTTTGGGTTTTCCAGATCGCAAAATATATGCTGCAATTAATGATGAGGAAATCTTTAGGTAAGACGAGTATTAAATTTTGGATACACCAAGCCCAATAAGATTTCGTTACATGTCTTTGAGAAATATTTTTCCAACGTGTATCCATGTGTCATATGTATGAAGATAAAAAAAATCTATATATGGTTGCTGTGTGTAGGGGTTGGGTTTTTTTTTTGTGGGGGTGGGGGGGAATGGGGGGATGCCACAGATTCTATTATCGTGTCATCAAATATTTAATCTCAACAATTCATGCTTATGTGATAATTTTTCGTATGGACTCATAACTGAGATATATAATATTTGTCAGTATAAGAATCTCCGTGAACATATGGTCTTGAGCGCTGGTGGTCGATCACCCTGTTCTCAGTGATCATGCAACCCTACTGTCGTTGTGTGTCTGCTTGCCTCAAACTGCATTCCAAACATCCAGCGCCGGTTCTTCATATTGTATGTCATCAATTATATATGAAATATCTAGACGAAGTGTAGTTGTATCTTTGTAGTAAATAATGCACATCAGGTCTCATATCTGCTTGGGCAAAAAGCGCAGTAATATTTTTTTTTGGGTTTTACTTCGGTGCCCCCCCTCCCCCCCCCCCCCCCCCCCCCTCTCGCATCTTCCCCTCTCCTTCAAACTTGTGAAACTGAAAACACAGGGACGACCAGTATTGGTCTATCCCTTTGGTTTAGAATCATGAAAGGGTATCGGACAATCGTGACTGTCCTTGTGTTTAAAGTTTCATAAGTTTGAGGGAGAGGGGGTGGGGGAGATATAAAGTCGAATGATATTTCATTGAACTGTAAGGTGTCGTTAAAGTTATAAAGGATTGATAAATTTAACATTACATGCCATAACTTCGAAATATAACATGCATATGCATTATTCCGTAAGAAAACAATTTCCTACGTCAATTTCTGACATCGAGCAAACACATATTAACATGAACTAGAAGTACTTCACAATTAGTCAATTTACATAAATTAAATGCCTTATTTCCGAAACAAAACGGTTCCTGCGTCATTTTTTTAAACTTCACTAAGCACTTTGAAGTCGTGCTAGATTTTTGTTTTGCGTAGCGCGCTAAGAGGGCATAGGGTTTCCTGTAATGCCATTACAAAGAGAAGAGTTTGATGCGGTTAATGAGGGAAATCGGACAAAAAAACTCTACAAAGCATGATTATTGAGCAAAACCGCACGTGGCAAGGGCACCTTGTCCCATGACCACCGGCTGTTTCTAAGTCTCCATGAAGTTGAACTCCACAACCTCTGGAACACTCTACACATGATTATGGACAAAGAGTTCAAAATGCATGCATATCTTTTGTCCAAACTAAACCAGTAGACCCTGGTTAATTAGAATTTTTCTATTTTAGTACATGTCGCCACGTCGTCAAGAGATGTATTTGGTTCATGCAGGTCTAATTAACCCCTTTGAAACAAAGTTATGTATGTAGTATTACAACACCATATGTTAGAATGGAAATGGTTAAATAGCACATAATTCAAACTAAGATAACGTCTCTCTGATTTTACTAAGAAGTTTCAAATAATATGTCGATGCCGCTTTAGAACTAATGATTCCCCCAAAACAAGTAACTTCATTGAATTTACTTCTCAGTTACAAAAATAAATTAATCCATAGCGAGTAATAAAATAGACCGATAATGACACATGTATGATGCATTTCTAGCGCTATAGCTGTCTCGGATTATACTTGATGCTCAAATTAAAAGGTGCAGATTGTATTTTTTGCTCTTCAGAATGAAATAACACAGCCACCATACCATTACAATAGTGAAACAAAGGCTAAATTGAATTGGACAAGTCAAAATAGCAAACATAATTTCTGGAAATTACTAAAAAATCAGGTAAGGCAGTTTAAACCCTAGAGAAGTGTGATTTATCGTCAAACCACAAACCAGCACATACCCTGTTTAATTGATTTGCAATTGACATGGATGGAGTTAATTGATTTGCAACTTGATGTTTTATGAGAGGATCAAGAAATTTATATACACACAGAAAATATTTTATTCTTAGGGGGAAAAGTATTTACCTAATTTTATTGACAATCATGACATATTCAACATCTTGATGAAGAGATATTGAACAATGCTAACAAACAATCCCTAGAACTTATATTGAATCAGAATCTGGGTTGGAACTGACTTGCAAAATGAATGGTTTACTAAAAGACTATATTTAAGATGTGCACATGGAACCCAAAGTCGTACTTAATTAAGCCCGTAATTATAGAGTTTAGGTCAAACCATAAGAGATTTTTGCCACGTAAATTTTCCCAACAATATACTATATATACGAAATATAATGGTACCAACAACTAAGTACAAACCTTATTACTGATTATTATTATATAGCTACAAGCATTAAGAAGAAACAAATCAATATGAATTAGAAACACTCCATAATTAATTGACTTTACTAAAATATACACTTTATTTGTAGAAAATATTAGCTAAAAGTAAAATGAACACAAGCTATTTTTGGAGGTGGTAAAACGGTAATAAGCGTGTTAAGCTCGCACCATATGTGGAGTTGTGTCTCAGAACTGACTCGGTCATGTGTTCTTCATTGATAATTCTATAACTATTTTCGTCTCCGCTAAGGTTTCACTAATCAGTTATGCCACCCTCGAAACACTCCTCACTTCTGCTCACACCCTGTGAAACCAGCCTGGCTAGTAACCAACCGTGTGTTTCCGTTGGTCCACACCCTTTGAACATTCATTCCATGTTAGGCATGTGTGGGGCCCAATTAAAGCTTATAGGTGGGATTGGTTCTAAACTTACATGCAACATGCGAACGTGGAAAAATTACATGCCTAGGTCCATGGCGCTCTCATACGTATTTATGTTGATCGCCTTTCACGAATAAGCCGGCTTCAATGGCCCTTCCCTTGGCAGGCAAAATGCTTCCTCGCCACCTAAAATACTGGCATGGATGATCGTCTGCCCCGCCGCCTTCCCCCTCTTGCCTAACACCACCAAGTGGTTGTCAAGCACAAAGTTTCTTATTAGTAATGTGAAATAAAATATAGTAAACTAAAATAAATAAAGTAAATAAAATAAAACAATGCAAACTATATAAGATATGTGAAGATAAAGTTGTTTTTGGGTTTTTATGAGTGATTGCAAGTAAAAATAGTATTTTTATATTTTCAAAATAATAAATTGCAGAAAATAAAAGTGATGATAATTCCAATGGAAAGGTGTTTCTTATGATTAAAATTGGACCGGGGTTAATGTGTTCACTTGTCTACTCTTTTTTTAAGTTGTGGTGACCATAAAATAATTCATCATTGATAAATATTCATGTAACGTCTACATGTGTATGATAAGCATTCATATGGGCATCATGTCCTAACATAGATATGAAACACATCTCTCTTATACTCCTCAAGAAAGGGAAACCTCCATGCAATCTTGAATTAAGAACAAATCTAAGTATAGCTTTAAGTAATATGACATGATGTTTGAAATACAAATATGCTACCTTGACCTAACAAGATTATCGCACTATCACAAGATAACTATAGCACATGATTTCACTTTATCCCTAGTGAGGCATCAAAAGAAAGGTAAAAAACAAAGTAGATCTTGAATATTGTTGTCACAATTCAATCACTACCACCATGCTACTCCATCTAACACACACTTCTCCCCAAAAAAGTTTTTGCATATAAGTTGGATCAAAACAAGAAATTAAGAATGTGGTACATGATATGCATCTGCCAATACATCTTACACAAAATAGATTCCAATCTCATATATCAAATCATAGAATAAAGATCCACTACATAGAAATTACATGTATGACCATAATCATGTTGGGAAGCTCATATGGTACTAGATCTATGAAGAACAAGAGAGAAATAGATCAAGCTACTGCCACAAACCCATAGTCCAGGGGTGGACTACTCCCTCTTCATCATGGTGAAGATGATGGAGATGTTGGGGAGGGTGGAGAACCCTCCGGAGGTGGCTCCAGCGGAGTTTCCCCTCTAGTCTTCGCTGAATCTGACTCTGTTTGATGGTATTTTCGTCTCTAGTGTGCTCCCTCTCGAGGACTCCTTGGGGGTCCTTACATACGGGTTTTTAGGTTAAGAGAACTCCGTGGGCAAAAGAATCAAGGCAATCGGACGACCGAGGAGGAAACGGAGGCAGGGGTGCACCCACTTGGAATGGCCGCGCCCTCTGGGCTCTTTTGGGCCTCCTGGCCCTTCTCCCGAGGTTCTTGCGCTCCAGATGCTTCTCGTGATAAAATATTTACATCCCAAAAGATCAGGTCCATTTTGACTCCATATAGATCCTGAAACATCAAAAACATAAAAAACATGGTTTTTCTGCCCTGTAGGGTTATAACCAAAATAAGGGGATCATTGGTAAATCCTCAAAAATCAATGTAAAACATGGATATAACATTATATATGATGCAAATATGTAGGTAAACATGTCAAAAAACTATAAAGTTCATGTATGCATTTTACATGCATTAGTAGCCCGCACTTATCCCAAGGTCATGCTAAAACGATAAAGATAAAGCCACAAGATCAACATTACATGTTATATTTTAAAAAAGACAAACCTGCACGGTATATATTGTTTTTCTTTTATATTTGTTTTGATTTTACGACCTCATAAACAGCCAACACATATTTTACCTCTAAGACGACACTTTAGCCTTTACTTTCTTCCTCTTCCCTATGTCGCTTCATCCATCTCTTTATGTTTGTCCGTTTCGTTTTCACTAGCGGTTTATTTTGAAATCCAGTTCCATTTTCACGGTTCACATGTCCCGTGGGCCTCGCTTGGGTGAGGCTTTTCGTTCTCGCCATGATTTTGTTCAAAGGAAACTTAAAATCCTGGTTTAACATGAGAGTTTCAATCTTGGAAAGGTTTAACTTTACAAGAAGTGGTTCTATCATTAGAAAAAAAATTGAATATATACAACAAGATAATGAAACACTTACTAATGATTGGGCTAGATTTAAGAAATTTTCCTATAGTATTGAACATTGTTTAAGGGACTGGATTCTTATGCACAGTTTTAATGTGGTTTAAAGGTTGAATCCATGTATTTTCTTGATGAAGAAACTAATGATTCTTTTATGAATACAAAAGCCTCTGATGCTTGGGAACTTTTAGATGGAATCCTTGTTAAAACTAATATCTATCAATGTTTAGATACACTGGGATATGTTGAAAAAACCACTAATGAAGAAAATAATAAGACAAAAATATAAGTTGTTATCATGGAGTCTACCATCGTATTAAAAGAAAACAAAGATAATCAAAGAAGTCAAATAAATTAGTGAAGAAACTTAACCTCTACTAGATCTTGATAGATGTAGCTTGCATGAGCTTATCAATATATTACAAAAAATCTGATGATCCTTTTATTCATGTCCATCAAGAAGGATTTGGATCATACATAGCAAACTACATCATCAAAGAAAATATAGCAAGATACAATAATGAAGATATGATACCACCAAAGCTTGGGGATGCTTGGCTCCCCAAAATATTATTTACCATTGGCAAAGAAACTCACTATGCTATATTAGATCTAGGATCTAGTGTTTTAGTTCTGTCAAAGGAATTGTATGATTTTCTTGAACTCAAAAGTACGGAAAAATGCACCGTAGATCTTTTACTTGCTGATGATTTTACCAAGCATGCCTTAGGTAGAGTTAATTATATTATGGTTTAATTACATATGACATTTGTTCATGTGGATTTTATTGTTATGGACATGGGGAGTAAAACCTCTAATACTATAATCTTGGGAAGATTTTTTTTGAGAACCATAGGGTCTATCATTTATTCAAAGAAAGTGAACGTTAAGTTCCAGTTTCCCCATAAGAAGTTCATGGAACACTTTCCAAGAAAGAAGGAGATATCAAGGGACAAGATACCACATGATCTCCACACATATTGAAACAAGTAAGCCTAGCTATATAGCTATAAAGAAAGCGCTTTTTGTAAGGTAACCCGTTTGTTTTTATTCTATGTTTTATTTTTGCACTCTTGTTGTAGTAACAAAATTTAATTTTAATTTAATTTCTATAGTTTTTAATAAAGTACCAAGTTTAACCCATTTGGATGTTCAAAAGTTGATAGAACTGTTAGGAGTTGCAGTTTCCTTCATGCTGCTATTTATGAGAAAAATCGCTACATAGTTCTGTAACTCTGATTGAGCTCATAAATATACTATTGTTAAAACATTTCATCCTCTATAAGAAAAAAATCAGAAAAAATTCATGACATGTCTAAGTAGGGTAAATAATTACATTTTGTAGCTGTTGTTTTTCTGGACAGATTCTGTCTTTTGTTATTTAAGACATTGTTTTGAGTTTTAGTTTGATTTATTATAACTCTTTTGATCTTATATTGATGTTGGCAACTTAATATACTATCTGGAAATCTCAAACCAAAATTTATTTGGTAGTTATATGGCAGATTGCAATATATATTTGTGCCTACTAATGCCACCTCTTAGAAAAAGAGATAGGAGAAAAGACTATGTTGATGTTTTTTCATAGAGAGTGGAGGAATACCATACAATGAACTATACAAGAATGCTGAAGACCATAATATTTGGGATGCCCGAGGCACCCCACTAGACCTATTACAATCACGGTTTGTAAACCTCTAGAATTTATTTTTGAGCAAAACAATACTTTTTTCTTAAGCTTGGAGCATACTTATATAGTTTTATGTTTACTTTCTTATGTTTACCTTTTGAATAAATGGACCACCATATCAAGTTTTATTGAATATATATGAAAGACCTAGTAGAATAAAATGGGAGATTGAGTTGGATGCTAGAATGATAATAGAAATGGGAAGTAAAAGTTGAGATACAATTTATGCATGTTGTTGTTTGTTTCATATGATTTAATGAACTATAATATGGAAGTGACTTATGTAGTACTACCTTTTATTTACATACATGGATGATTGGCTTTAAGTTACTTTGTCTAATATTAAATGAGTAGTACTATGGACACTTTTGCATGCTTGTAGATGGTTGACTTTCTCCACTTACCAGCCCAAATATTCCAACAAGCAAAGACTTGTGTATCCAAATCCCTTAAAACCAAATTAATCCAATAGTTTCCACCATACCTACCTATATAGCAGTTTCTATTCCATGTATATAATATGTGCTATGTATTTGAATATTTCAAAATCATCTCTTTTGTGTAGTTTAAAGCTCATTTGAAAGTAAGATGTGCGGTGAAATTACAAGTGCACAACTTCTTGAAATAAGGTAGAATAATTAAACTTGACCCACTAAGATTATAATTCTATAATTTATCTATTTAACAACTTATGAGTTGAGTGTTAGGAGAACCTCACTAACATGGGAAAGCTCTTATTATTACACCATCTCTTGGTATCATGTATTCTTTTGGCTATGGGTGCCTATGATGCGAAAT
The DNA here is from genome assembly GCA_916181665.1 of Avena sativa. Classification (NCBI taxonomy): domain Eukaryota; kingdom Viridiplantae; phylum Streptophyta; class Magnoliopsida; order Poales; family Poaceae; genus Avena; species Avena sativa. The sequence goes on along the minus strand of OV702295.1, from coordinate 445,338,331 downwards.
AAGCCAAGACCGCCCTGGAATTTTCTAAAGTTTTGATATGTGTTTGAAGACTGCCTGACCTGTCAACCTAATACATGATATGCATCATGGTGGAAATTTACAGCATGGACACCAATGAAGCGTTTCAAATAAAAATCTATGACAATAGTAAATAAAAAGAAGCATCAAGGGGTTCATTTGTCCGTTTGTTTTGTCATCTGAGTATAGGTAGCCCCTCCCAAAGGGAATACTAGTACAAGGTGGCAAGAGGTACCTCTGTTGCCACCCTCGTTTGGAATTGTATGCTTACAATGACAAAATTCTTTGGGGCCCAAAAGTTGAATAAACATGTGGGTTGGGTGCTTGTGGTTGCTGACTCGTGTACTAACGAGCTCGTTGGGGAAGCCCAAGAGGAAGGTATGATGAGCACAGCAGTAAGTTTCCCTCGGTTATGAAACCAAGGTTATCAATCCAGTAGGAGCAAGGAAACACCTCAAAGGTGTTGCTAGCTGGACTTTGGCAGGGCGCACTACCGGCGCCAGCAGCAACGTGGAAACCTGCACAACACAACCACGGAACTCTGTCCCCAACTTACGATGAGGTTGTCAATCTCACCGGTTTTGCTGAAAACAAAGGATTAAACATATCGAGTGGAAGAAAGTAATAGTTTGCAGAAAGTAAACACAAAGCAGTAAATAGTTGATTATAGATTGATGGTAAAAGAAAGGATTGTGGTCCATAGTTCACTAGTGGTGGCTCTCCTTAAGATAGATAACATGTTGGGTGAACAAATTACAGCGGGGCAATTGACAAACATCGAGAAAGCATACAAGCATATACTACTCATCTTGACTCCTTTGAGACTTGATTGGGCATTACAACATTATACATAGACCGTAATCCAACTGCATCTATGACTAATAATCCACCTTTAGGTTATCATCCGAACCCCTCCAGTATTTAGTTACAAGCAACGGATAATTGCATTACACATTGCGTGTAAAGTAAACAATACGATTGTTCTATGAACAAAGGATTGTTGTTTTCTCCCTAGTAGCAACAACACATCTAGTACCTTAGATGGACTTTGGCAGGGCGCACTACCGGCGCCAGCAGCAACGTGGAAACCTGCACAACACAACCACGGAACTCTGTCCCCAACTTACGATGAGGTTGTCAATCTCACCGGTTTTGCTGAAAACAAAGGATTAAACATATCGAGTGGAAGAAAGTAATAGTTTGCAGAAAGTAAACACAAAGCAGTAAATAGTTGATTATAGATTGATGGTAAAAGAAAGGATTGTGGTCCATAGTTCACTAGTGGTGGCTCTCCTTAAGATAGATAACATGTTGGGTGAACAAATTACAGCGGGGCAATTGACAAACATCGAGAAAGCATACAAGCATATACTACTCATCTTGACTCCTTTGAGACTTGATTGGGCATTACAACATTATACATAGACCGTAATCCAACTGCATCTATGACTAATAATCCACCTTTAGGTTATCATCCGAACCCCTCCAGTATTTAGTTACAAGCAACGGATAATTGCATTACACATTGCGTGTAAAGTAAACAATACGATTGTTCTATGAACAAAGGATTGTTGTTTTCTCCCTAGTAGCAACAACACATCTAGTACCTTAGAGATTTCTGTCACTTCCCCAGATTACTAGAGGTATGAACTCACTATCGAGCATAAATACTAACTCTTGGAGTTGCTAGCATTTACTTGGCCAAGATAGCTACTAACAACGGAAAGCATGCAAGATCACAAATAACAAAGACATGATAGAATCAATAATCAATCTGAAATAGCATCTCAATATCCATCGGATCCCCGCAAACACAGCATGTAGGAATTACAAATAGATGATCTTGATCATGAACGGAGCTCATAAGATCTAAACATGATAGCACAAAGGAGGAGAACCAGCCATCTAGCTACTACATGGACCCGTAGTCTAGAGATGAACTACTCACGCATCACACCGGAGGCTTGCATGATGATGGAGAAGGCCTCTAGGGTGAATTCCCCTCTCTGACAGGGTGTTGGGAAGAGCTTCAGATCCCTCCTGATCTAGGGATGGAGATGACGGCGGCTACAAATCCTTTCGTGGAATTTTGATTAGGCACTTAGGGTTTCTGTATCGGAGGCAATATATAGGTGAAAGGAGAGGCCGAGGGGGTGCCTGGGGCGGCCAGACCACCCCCTGGCGCGGGCCAAGCCTGGCCGCGCGGCCAGGTGGTGTGGTCGGGCCCTAGCCCCTCTCTGTCTCGTATTCTGGCTCCTGGTGTCCCTCGGTGAAAAACTGACTTTGGCTTTTGTCCCGTCCAATTCCAAGAATATTCATTTTCTGACTTTCCTCGAACCAAAAACAGCAGAAAACAGGCAGTTGGCACTTTGGCTCTTGTTAATAGGTTAGTCCAAGAAATCATATGACAAGTACTCCAAAGTGTGGACAAAACATAAGAAAGTAGATAAAACCAAGCATGGAACATCAAAAATTAGCAACGTATCAACATCCCCAAGCTTAACTCCTACTCGTCCTCGAGTAGGTAAGTGATAAAAAGAAAGGATAATTTTTGAGGTGACATGCACCATCATAAACTTGATCAAAGTATTTGTAAAACATTGATAGCTGGGATAATAGTACTTAAATCATAACATGAAAGACAAAGTTCTAGCAATAAGGCAAAGCAACTATGTTGCAACATGAAAATCCATAAACAAAAGATTCATGAATAACAATGCTTTGCAAGACGTTTGTTTGTTTCACATAAAGAAAATATAGCGTAGTGGCATTCAGCTTGTCCCTCATAGAGTGGAATACATAAATGCATAGGACACCTTCAAAGTTCATGAGAGTGACTAGATACAAATAGTTTCAAATAAGCAATATCAAAGCTATGCATCAATCAACAAGTCTTGGGACAATGCACATAGAACTAAGAATGGCCACTATGCTCTCAAAGTAGGTGCATAAAGATAGAAGGTGGAGACTCAACATAAAAGGAAAAGAAATGCCTTCATAGAAGGAAGTTGGGATTCAAGTCTCATAAAGATCTTCCAAAAATTATGGTACTTATTAGCTCTCAGCTCTCATTGCTCCTATCATAAGCATCTTGAAGGTGATTAAGGTTAAAGTGATACAACTAAGAGGATATGCTTGACAAGTTATAAGCTGAAATCTCATGCCCCTTACTTACGAAGACCGAACCTCATGCTACTCAACTTTAGTCACAAGTAAGCTCTTGTCATTCTAAGTACATATGTATCATAGAGAACTGCCAACGGGGTACCCCTTGCACATGATTCAGGAGCTATCCCATAATCAAAATGACAAGGCAAGCAGACAATGAGCATCTCAGCGATATTTTTATTTGCTATTTGCATAGATTTTTATTGAGGATGCTTCATATAGTGCTCATTATGGTTATGCTGCAAGTTTCCACCGTGATTAGGCATGGCTTAGGCTAGCGGCCCAGGCGTTTCTCTAACACAAATACAAACTCCATGTTCTTACAAGTTCCCCTTTTATTTCATACCGCCGGGATCCATAAGCAAAAGAACATGATATCAACGGGGTACAAAGTACAAGTGCAATGTTGAAAGCATTCCCCATGATACATGGTTCTGCTAACTTCAACTTATTAAGTGCAAGAAAGTAAAGTGTGTCATCAAGTTCGTGAGAACTTTAATCACTAGTTTTCTCATAACAAGTTTAATTCGGAAGGTAGACAAAAACATGAATATACTTGGAATAGCATATGCTAATAGGTAGGTATGGTGGACTATTTGGGATAACTTGGTTTTAGGAGTTGGATGCATGAGTGGAACTCATACTTGGTTACAGAGGCTAGCAAAAGACTGGGAGCGACCAACTAAGAGAGCAATAATGGCCATAATCATGCAGAGCGACAAAACATCATTAATCAAAGCATAAAGTGATACTACAAGTTGAAACCTAAAGGATCATAAAGGCCTATGGTGACTTGGGATAGTCATAACATGGTGTGAGCATGTGCCAAGTCAACCCAAATAAAGCAGCAAAGGAGAATACCACAATACTATGCTTTAATATGCTTAAACAACGCATGATTCTTTTAAGGCACATTAAGCAATCTCAATTGTTTATAACAAGTCATGCTAAAACAAAGAATACTAAGCCTAAAGCCAAAACAATATCAAGCATGGCATGACAAAGCATGGGCCACGATCAAAAACAAGCTCTCTTTACCACTTAAGCATGAACTTTCCTACTCTTTTCCAATCCAAACCAAACTATTTGAAAACCAATGTATGAAAGAGGGGGTCCAACCAATTTATTCAGCAAACTAAGCAAACCAAGCAAACGAAAAACCTAAACAAAAAACTAAAAAGAAGACGCTCCAAGAACAACACAACTGTGCATGAAACAATAAAAACGAAGTGTTTGAAAGAAACCTGGGATTTTTATTGATGAACAAGGGGATGCCTTGGGCATCCCCAAGCTTTGACGCTTGTACTTCTTGGATATTTATTGGGGTGACACGGGGTGGCATCCCCAAGCTTAAGCTTTAGTCCATTCTTCATCTCATTACATCATTCTCTCCATACACCTGAAATTTTTTCCTTCATACAAAACTTCACACAATCTTTATTAGCAACATTAGTGCACTCAAGATAATAGGTCTTTAGGTTCAGTTCCAACACCAATAAAACTTCCATTAAAACACACAAGCTACTGTAGCACTTCCCTCAAAAAGCTCAATTCCCCAAAAGAACTCAAAAAGGAACCAACAAGAAGCAAATGCAAATAAAGCCAGAAATCTGTCAAAACAGACCAGCAGGTAAAGACGAATTTTTTCGAAGACCTTCTGTTGCTCAAATCGAAAAGTGTTGAACTAACGAAAGTTAGATAACAGCCTGGGGCAGAAGAACAAAAATTCATGCCTCAAAAGGACGTACAGATATTTTACACTAATTTTTTACGGTGAAGCACAGAAATCTGTTTCGGGACAGCAACTTTCCCAATCATTACTTCTCTCTCATTAGAGGTTACTCTTGGCACAAAAAGCAAATAAAAAGGATAAGGAGCGGTTATTACTGAAGTAATAACTTCCAAGACTCATCTAAAACTTTTGGGTTATCTCCCAATAAGTACTTTTCTTTAACGCCTTTAAGTTAGGCATAAGAAGCAAGAAAAAGAATCAAGTGTTCTCAAATGAAGAAGCATTAAGAGCAAATTTTGTTTTCATAGGAGAGGCAAAAGAAATCTTCTCTCTGTTCTTAGGGAAATGTTATATACCTTTCTTGAGTGGGAGTTGATATTTAATGGTGCCTTCTTTCATATCAATAATGGCACCAACAGTTCTAAGAAAAGATCTTCCCAAAGTAACAGGACAAGAAGCATTGCATTCAACATCCAAAACATAGAAATAAACAAGGACATAGGCATTGTTAACCATAATAAGAACATCATTAATACTCCCCATGAGTTTCTTTTTAGCATTATCATCAAGTGGGACATTCAAATAACAATCTTCTAATGGTGGCAAATCAAGCATATCATAAATCCTTCTAGGCATAATAGAAACACTACAGTCAAGATCACATAAAGCTTTGAAATAAAAATCATTCACTTTCTTATTGATGATGGGTTCCAAACCATCTTCTTGTTTTATAGAAATAGAAGCTTTATGTTTCATCTTTTCTTCTTTAATCTTTATGAGAGCATCAGTAATGTGTTTTGTAAAGGACATATTCATAGCACTAGCATTAGGACTTTTAGCAAGCTTTTGTAGAAACTTAATAACTTCAGAAATGTTGCAACCATCAAGATCAAAATCACAATTATCATCTAAGGTAGTAGAGTTATTACTAGCCTCAACACTAGTGGTAGTGATAGTAGAAACACTAATGTTTCTAGCAATTTCATCTTCTCTTTCCCACTTAGCATGCAATTCAGCTAATAGTCTAACCTTTTCATCAATTCTAACTTGTATGGCATTAGTGGCAGCAAAGGGATTATCATTAGTTTCAGGTTTAGCAGCCATTTTATTCAAAGAAGATTGAGCTTCAGCCAAAGATGCTATATTTCTTTCAACATTAGAAAGTTTTTCCTCAATAGTTTTATTGAAAGAGGTTTGTTTACTAATAAAGTCTTTAAGCATAACTTCAAGTTCAGAGGAAGCACTCCTATTATTGCTGTAGGAATTTCCATAAGCATTACCATTTGTTGGGAGGATATGGCTTATAATTGTTGTTACCAAAATTATTCTTGTAGGAATTATTGCTAAAATTATTATTCCTTATAAAGTTCACATCAACTTGCTCTTCTTGAGCAACCAAAGAGGCTAAAGGAACATTATTTGGATCAATATGGGCTTTCCCATTAACAAGCATAGACATAATAACATCAATTTTATCACTCAAGGAGCAGGTTTCTTCAACATAATTTACCTTCTTACCTTGTGGAGCTCTCTCAGTATGCCATTCAGAATAGTTAACCATCATATTATCCAGAAGCTTTGTTGCAGCACCCAAAGTAATGGTTATCAAGGTACCTCCAGTAGCAGAATCCAATAGATTTCTTGAAGAATAGTTCAATCCTGCATAAAAGGTTTGGATAATCATCCAAGCAGTCAGTCCATGTGACATGGGTATACCCTGCAGGTACTCGAACTTGGTATATACGGTCCAAATACGTATAGGCCCACGGTGTCGCCAAAGCCTAGATAAAAGGACTCGAGTAACCTGCAGACTCTCGATTGCTTGAGGATCAAGAGAAAGCTGAAGATAGAAAGTTTGAAAGGGGAAAACCCTAACTTGTAACCGACTCGACCTGCTACCCGAGATCTAGCCCATCTATATAAGGGCTAGGAGGGGGCGGCGAGGAGAACACACGCAACCCTAGCTTCCACAAACCCTCGCCAGATTGCATCTGCGCACCGTTGTAACTTTCGACTCCCTCAATAATTGTGATAAATCCTTTGTCCCTTGTAGGAGTAGGGACCTCTACGAGGCTTGAACCTGGGTAAATCCTTTGTCCCTTGTGTGCTTGTTTGCTAGCCGATAGATGTCTCCAGCGCTCCCTCCTTCTCCAAAACCCAAGTCCATAACAATGGGCATTGATGAGTTAAACCCTCGTCAATTGGCGCCGTCTGTGGGAATTGGCAGTGCTGATGTTGCGGCTTCTTCGGCCCCATCAAACGCGATCTACAACTCTGCAATAGCGGAGATTCGTCAGCTTTTCGGCGCCTTCGACTTCACCGTCCACACGCCGGCTACTCGCCCGGCCTTCGAGTCCGTGGGCGACGGAATCAGCCTGGCGATTGGGAGCTTCCACTTCCAAGTTGGTCAGATGGGCACGCTTCGCATGCCCGATCAGCCGACGGCACCGGCGATTGCCCCAGCATCATGGTTCCCTCCATCGATCGGCACCCTCAGTGAGCTCAATGCTCTGGCAGCAGTTGGGAACATGGTCAGCGACAGCAGTCGCGACTCCGATCTAAGCGATCTGGCCACTGAAGATGGAACCTACGGTTCCGGATCTGAAAGTTGTGGAAGCAACAGCTTCCCAAATCACTTCATGTGCGCCGTCATCAACGCGGGCGACACCTCCGCCAACCGTGGCAACACCGGCAACGTAACCGATCCACCCAATCGCGGCAACGGTGGTAACACCGGCAACAGCGGTAACACCGGCAACGGCACCGACCCGCCCAACACCGGCAACGGCACCGACCCGCCCAACACCGGCAACGGCGGTAATGGTGGCAACGGAGGAGCAGTCGAACCTCCTAGCATAATCAACGAGCAAACCGGCAAACGCGTCGTGATCAGGCTCACCGAGCAAGAGTGGGAACGCTGCCGCGAAGCCCTATGAGGTGCACCTCTACCTTTCGGGTCCCTGCAGGAACTACTGATGGGCTACCACTGGCTCCTAAAAGAGGAATTCAAGCGCCAAAAACAAGCAATCGCACAACTTGAGGCGCGTAAAAAGGCGGCGGACGAGTCGAGCCTTTGTCGCGCTGGGCTCTCCTCCTACGGAGGATCCTCCTCAAGAGGCAAAGAGCACCTCGCCAGGAAAAGGCAATCGCGGATGGCTCGCCTCACCGAACAAGAACGCATAGACGCCGTGAAAGTCCTCGACTTCGGCTCTATGACAGTCTACACGAGAGGCAACGTGGTTCCCAGGACACCGTAGGCCGCGGTGATAGCGGCCACCATGTACCTTCTCAATAACCAGCCACCAGCTGGAGATCCCCGAACGGCCATGCACCGATCTACGATCGCGGGCCTGGGGCTAATCGAGGCTGCCCTCTACAAGGAACCGGTACCAGACCCAAAAAAGGGCAAAGCGTTAGCAAAGCGCTACTCCTCGCCCTCGTCCAGCGATGACAGTCACGACCTATCTCGGTGCCGCCGCTCACGGCGACACGATCGTGACTACGATACACGCGATGAACTCACACAGCGCAAGATCGACAAGTCAAGGGCACGACATGCTCGGTCGACTGACTCGGAAGAAGAAGATGGGGAGCTCTGCGGTGCCAGATGCTTCAGCAGATCCATTAGGCAAAAGCGAATGCCTAAAGGGTTCAAACTCCCATCGGAGAACCCGAAATTTGACGGTCTGCAGGACCCCAAGATCTGGTTGGAGGATCACATCTCCTCCGTCAGGCTACATGGAGGCAGTCGAAGTACTGCCATGCAATGCTTGCAGCTACAGCTGTAGGGCGCCTCCCAGGCATGGCTCAATAACCTCCCACGCGGATCCATTCGCAGCTAGGATGAGCTGGTCTACAGCTTCGTGCGCAACTTTAAGGGCACGTACAAATGCCCCGCCTCAATCGAAGAACTGAGATGCTACCAGCAAAGATCTGGCGAATCGCTCCGCTCTTACATCCAAAGGTGGTCCATCATCAAGAACTCCGTGGAGAACATCTCGGAAGACCGCGCGATTGATGCATTCAACGGTGGTGTCCACCGCATGGAACTCGGGGAGGAGCTAGGCCGCTCAAAGCCCTAGACCATCGACCACCTGATGGAGATCGCGAATCGGTGGGCCGATGGAGAAGATTCGGTGAAGAATCGCGTTCACTCTGACGAGGAGGCAGAACTCGAACAAAGACGCGACCGCCGGAGTAAGCGTCGCATGCGCGTCTACGACGATCGCGATGACGTCAACATGGTCGCAGCCGGCTACGCCGATAGACGCGACGATAACCGCAACAGCGGATACCGCAGCGGCGGATACCGCGACTCCAGGAAAACCACGCAAGTGGGGCAACGCTGCACTCGCGATGAAGCACCGGCGACCTCCATCAAGGACAATCTGTCCGGGCCATGCACGGTACACTTCTACATCAACAAGCATGATGGCAAGAGAAAGTCCAGCCACCTCCTCAAGCTACATGAGGGATTGGTTCGGATGAACCGCAATGCTGTCGAAAGAGGCTACAAAGCCGCTCCAGGTGCCGTGGCACATGGCGCACCACCACCACCACCTGGGCCACCCCCGAACGGAGCTGCACCGGACCAGCACCACGGAGGCGAACCGTACCCATGGGCCATGGGTACCATGATGATCCAAAAGGGGCGACCCTCCAATAGGGTGCAGAAGGCCATCACTCGCCAAGTCAACTTGGCCACGCACTCGCCAACATCCACCACTGAGTACCTCAGTGGCAGTGAGTCATGCATTACCTTCGACAAACGCGACCACCCGCCTCAAATACCTCGCCCAGGTCATTGCCCCCTCGTACTTGAGGCGCAAATAGGAGGCTTCGACATGAGTCGCGTCTTCATGGATGGCGGAAGCGGCATCAACCTCATATTCACAAATACCTTGCGAGCAATGAGGATCCCTCTAACCTGCTCGGAGGCATCGGACACAACGTTCCACGGCATCGTCCCAGGGAAAGGCGTATACCCCCTGGGCAAAATCAACCTCAACGTCATATTCGGCACGCCAAGGAACTTCCGGCGTGAGCGCATCGACTTTGAGGTCGTCGACTAGCCCTCACAATACCACTGCATCCTCAGACGCGTCATGTTCGCTAGGTTCATGGTGGTATCCCACTACGCCTACCTGCAGATGAAAATGCCAGGTCCCAACGGCGTCATCACGATCAACGGGAGCTTCGAGCGATCTGACAGTTGCGACAGGGAATTCAACAGAATCTCCCAGTCCTTCGGCATGCAAGAGGAGCTCGCGCGATTGAAGGAAACGACAGACAACAGTCTGCCCCCCCTGAGTAGGACAAGCTCACCTGACCTCTCCTTCGACTCATCTGTGCACACAAAGAAGGTGCAGGTCCATCCATCAGATCCTGCTAAAACGGCCCGCATCGCCAACAACTTGAGTCCCGCATAGGAACTCGCGCTCGTTGAATTCCTCCGTGAGCACTGGGAAATTTTTGCCTGGTGTCCTGCGGACATGCCAGGAGTTCCCAGGGAATTCGCCGAGCACGCACTCAACGTCAACCCCGACGCAAGGCTAGTCAAGCAAACAATCAGGCGACTGTCTGAGCCACGAGCACAGGCAGTCGGAATGGAGATCAACAGACTCCTCGAAGCCAAATTCATACGCGATATCAAGGAAAGCACTTGGCTCGCCAATACGGTGCTGGTACCAAAAAAGGACACGGATATCCTACGGATGTGCGTGGACTTCACTTCTTTAAACAAGCACTGCCCAAAAGATCACTTCCCTCTACCACGGATCGATCAAATCATCGACTCCACCGCTGGATGCGAGCGCCTCTGCTTCCTCGACACCTACTCAGGCTATAACCAAATTCGAATGAAGGAGGAAGACCAAGAGAAGACCGCGTTTACAACGCCCTTCGGTGTGTTCTGCTACAACACAATGCCCTTCGGGCTAAAAAACACGGGAGCCACATACCAGCGGTGCATGCAGTCTTGCCTCAAGGAGCAACTAGGCCGCAACATCTAAGTCTATGTCGATGACATAGTAATCAAAACCAAGGAAGAAGCCTCTCTAATCGATGACTTGCGCGAAACTTTCGCCAATCTCAATCGTTACCGGATAAAGCTCAATCCGGACAAATGCGCCTTCGGCATACCATCTGGGCAGCTGCTCGGGTATCTCATCTCCGCGAGAGGGATTGAGGCAAACCCAAAAAAGATAAAGGCCATACTGGCCATGGAGAAGCCAAAGAACATAAGAGGCGTTCAGCAACTAGCCGGACGAATCGCGGCCCTCAGTCGATTTATCAGTCGAATGGGAGAAAAGGCGCTGCCCTTCTATTAGCTCCTCTGCAAAGCTGACAAATTCGAGTGGACCAATGAAGCGCAAGAAGCATTCGAAGACCTCAAGCGCCTGCTATCCACCTCGCCACTATTGGTGACTCCACGAGAAAGGGAACTACTGCTGCTATACATCTCCGCTACCAACCAAGTGGCTAGCGCAGTGCTCGTCATCGAGCGGGCCGAGGAAAACAAGGTCCACGGTGTACAACGCCCGGTATACTACCTCAGCGAGGTCCTCATGCCAACAAAACAGTGGTACCCGCACTACCAGAAGCTGGCGTACGGCGTCTTTATGACCGCCCGGCGACTGCGCCATTACTTCCAGGAACACCCAATCATGGTAGTCAACGACGCCCCATTGGGACATATCCTCAATAACCCCGACGCCATGGGGCGAGTCACTCTTTGGGGAATTGAACTGTCTCCACGAGACATCACATACCAAAAGCGCGACACAATCAAGTCGCAAGTTCTCCCTGACTTCCTTGTGCATTGGATGGAAAACCAACTCCCGGACAAGCCAGATATGTCCTACATCTGGACAATGCACTTCGATGGGTCCAAGAGGAAAGATGGAGCAGGAGCAGGTGTCATACTGACATCACCTCAAGGGGACAAGCTGAAATACATCCTGCGAATGCAGTTCACAGCCTCAAACAACGAGGCTGAATACGAGGCCCTGTTGCACGGGATGAGGATGGCAAAAGCCTGCGGCGCAAAGAGGCTAATCATATATGGCGACTCTAAGCTGGTCGTCAACCAAACAATGCACGAGTGTGACGCACTGAACGACAATATGATCGCATACCGTGACCTCTACGACACACTCGAAGGAGACTTTGATGGTTGTGAGTTGCGACACATAGGTCGCGAAAGCAATGAGGAGGCGGACGCACTCGCCAACATAGGCTCCACCTACGCACCCATACCACCTGGGGTATTTCTCGAGCGCATATGCGAACGCTCCATCAAGCCAAAGGCCGCAGAGAAGAAAACAAGCGCAGCAACGGACTCGGGGGCTACGCCACCTAATGAGCCAATGGCACTCGATGACTTAGAGGTGGACACAGGACTCGAGGGACCAATGAGCATCATGATGATCGAACAATCTTGGACGCAGCCGTACATTACGTACCTCCTCAACAAGAGATTACCGGACGATCCGACAGATGCACGGCACATCGCGCGGCGCTCTAAGGCATTCGCCGTTCTCAACGGCGAACTGTATAAACGCAGCATCACAGGAGTGCTACAACGATGCGTCTCCATGGCCGATGGAAGAGCAGTCCTCCTCGACATCCATCAAGGGACCTGCGGGCACCACGCCGGCAGTCGCGCCCTCGTTGCCAAAGCTCTACGAGCTGGATTCTACTGGCTCACGGCCATGCGCGACGCCAAGGATATAGTCCAAAAGTGCAACGCTTGTCAGCGATTCGCGGACAAGCCACACGCACCAGGCGCAGAACTACGGCCCATTCCATTGGCCTGGCCCTTCGCACAATGGGTGCTTGACATGGTGGGCAAGCTCCCAAGGTCCTCGCAAGGAGGCTACGTCTACCTCTTGGTCGCAGTCGACAAGTTCACCAAATGGATCGAGGCCATGCCAGTGACCAAGCAATCAGGGCACAGCGCGGTCAAGTTCTTCGAATCCATTGTCTACCGCTTCGGCGTGCCACACAACATCATCACTGACAATGGGACGAACTTCACATCCAAGGAGTTCCAAGAATTCTGCGGAAACCTAGGGATCCACATCAGTTACGCCTCAGTCGCGCATCCACAGACCAACGGTCAGGTGGAAAAAGCAAACGGGCTCGTCTGCAGCGGCATCAAGAAGCGACTCCTTTGACCACTCGAGCAAGACGTGGTTTGCTGGCCAGATGAGCTCCAATCCATACTCTGGAGTCTACGAACAACTCCAAACAGCGCCACGGGCTACACACCATTCTTTATAGTGCACGGGGCAGAAGCAGTACTACCCGCCGAAGTGCGATACAAGGCGTCGCGTGTAGTCGCTTACAGCGAACAAGAGTCATCTCTTGCGCTCGAAGACTCTCGATCTCGTCGACGAGGCAAGAGAAATCGCCACAGCAAGATCCACGATCTACCAGCAGAACCTGCGCAACTACCACAGTAGAAGGCTTCGCCCCAGATCCTTCGTCGAAGGTGACCTAGTCCTGCGACTGAAGCAGCAGGGGCATCTCAATATCGAATCCCCCTGGGAAGGACCGCACGTGATTACAGAAGTAATCCTAGGTGGCGCCTATCGCCTTCAAGATTTAGAGACAGGAGTCGCACACTCCAACCCTTGGAACATCGCACAACTGCGACGCTTCTACCCTTAGTCGTTTTTCTTTACTTTTACATCGCAAATAAGGCTATTCAGCCAAGGCTACTTAGCCGCACATTGTACCTCGTACTATTCTTCGAATAAATAAAAGCTAAGTGCCCCGAAACTCTGTGCCCTCCTTTACTTTGTCAATTTTCATACTCGGGGGCTACGCCACCCTATACACATATGTTCTTCGAACAAAAACGCGACATCCTGAGTAGCTGGCACATCAATCGAACCCCTTAACACAAACTCAACTCAGCTGCAACGCACCTGACAGGTTGACAAGGGAACGAGATACAAAGATGGCCAGGCTAACGAAAAGGACTCGCATAAGTGCAATGCACCCCATGCTTGTAAAGCTATTTGTACACATTCAACAGTAAAATTATCTACAAATATATATGAGCTTTACAACACTAGTACACTTATGTGCAGGATACATATTTGGCTACCCTTGCAACTATAGAACATTAGTCTGTTCCTTGAAGAAGTCGATGACCTCCTCGGCTGGACGGTCCACCGCCTGATAGTGCGGCACCATATTCCAGGAAGATCCTGCTAGTGGCACCGGTGGCCCAGAGGCAATGGCGGCGACATCCACGTCAGGCCTGTGCAAATGCACAATAGAGAGGGCAGCTTTGGCACCAGCCACCAACTGCTGCCTCACGCACTCGCGAACCACGGACATATCTTGAAATTTGGTCAGGAGAGCCAGCAGGCTTGATGGAGTATCATCCAGTGGGAACATCGCCCGATAGATGTTCTTCAAACACGACTGTGACTTCTTCAGAAAGAGCAGCACTCGCAAGGCGCGATCCTGCAGGGTCGCCAACACAGTCGCACGATCATGATCTACCCAGAAGTATCCACTCTCCTGAAGGTGCTCCTGGGTGAGATCATGAAGGCGGATGGCAATCCTATCCCTCTCCTCATGCGGATGGCGTGCGCTAACAACTACACGAAGCAGCATCAACAGCATGAGTACAATGTACCATTGCGATTAACTACAAAGGAAAAGACGAGTATGAGCAATAAACTGGTCGCCCAGCTGTGTCACCTTGCCAAGCAGATATTGCTCGCGGGCGGCGGCTTTTTCAGCCTTTGACTTCCACACGTCCGCGCTACCGTGGATCACGGGCAACTCACGCTCTAGTTGCTTAACGCGATCACGCAGTCGCGAAAGCAAGGACAACTCCTCTACCCTGGAGCATGGTGGTGCCATTGTATCCTCAAGAGATGGCGAGTCCGGGGTTCCCCCCACAGGACCACTTGACGTACCCAACCAAAAATCAAGCCAGAGGCAAATAAGGCGACCAACTCAAAAGTCAAAAGTAACACATGCATTCAGGATCAGCATAAAGTATCCACAAACAAACTCGCCAACAGGCATGTTCTCCAATCAAAAGGGCAATTCATCAACTATTATAAGAAACTAACTACGAAGCAGCTGGCTTCTTCGACTTCGATGACCTCGGGGGCTTCATCAAATCCGTGGCAGTATCAGATGCTACTGACTTTTCGTCGGCCCCTGAGGCCGAAGCTTTCGCCGCCTTCTTCGCACGTTTGAGCTCCTCCGAATACTTGGCAACAGTATTTATCAAGGAATGGCCATATTTGGCACAGGCAGTGGCAAAGGGAGCGAATACTATCTGCTGACCATCCGCGCCAACAGGCATCATCTTCGACACTGCAGAAGGATCTACTTCGACTCCGTTGGCTTGCACCATGGCAAGTGACATGGTCGCGCCAGCTGCACGGAGGGAGTTCTTGTACGTGGCAGGCACACCCCCAGCGAGCGACTCCACCAGCTCTTCCACATTGTCGACCAACTCCGCCTTCAACATCAACTCCTCCTGGAGGCGACTCAGGGTAACCTTGGCCTTGGACAACGTATTTTGGATAGCGGCACTATGATCCTCGACCGCGAAGACCGCGCCCGCCAGAGCGTCATCACGACAAAGGGCTTACGGATCAAAACTCAAGTCGCTAGCATCTACACCAAAATACACACATGGATCCAACTTCTAGTGTCACCGGAACTCCAGATGCAGAGAAGAACAACAATAAAATATCTACCAGTAAAGGTACCTGAGAGGGCCTTGGCGACTGAGAACAGTTGTTCTTCGAACAACTTCTCCCTGGCTGCAAAGGAGGCGTGCAGCTCCTCCTCGCGCTTCTGGGCATCATCACGAGCCGCGATTGCCTCGTCGCGCCCCTTCACAGCTGCGGCTAGTGTCTTCTCCAACGTGGCGACATCGCGCAGTAAAGCGTTATGCTCAGCTACATGGCAGTCAATAATTGGCTGTCAGTCGATTATACCAAAACAGAAAGACGAAAACAATAAGTATAGAACACTCACTATCGACCACGCGGTGGCGCGTCTCTAGCATCGCATGCTGGCGACCCATCGCCATCACCTGCTCCGCCACCTGCGTGGCTTCCTTTACAAGGAGCTGTCGCACAAAACAAGGAGTTAGCAGAGGGCAGCAGAAGGCGTTGACTACCACATTAAAAAGAAGGAAAGATATACTTACATGGTCTTCCAGCGACTCCGAAGAAGTTTGCTGAACCGTCATCCGAGCAACTACTCGATGCTCCCCTACGTGAGGAGAGCTCGAAGAATTATGCCCGGAGTGGGCCGCCACCGGAGAAGGAGTGCGCTCGACTTCTACCTTGGCCCTTGAAGTCGCGATTCCCGATTCCTTCAAAAACTCGACGTCGCCAGAAGATGACGACGCCTCTTGACTACAAGACAAAGTCCACATTGAGAAAAGGGCAAACTCCAGGGCAAAAACCAACAAGAAGAAAATAGAAAAGAATGAATGACACGGCAAACTTACCAGTTAAAGTTGTCAAGATCAAACGTGGCAGCCGTCGATTCTAACGAAGACTCCTTGGGCAATCGCATCTTCTTGCGAGAAGACGGTGCCACAACCCTCATAGGAACAGCCGGAATTGGAGACTCCGCGCCAACAGCCGCGCCTCCTAGAGTTGAAGGAGTCGACGCATCGGAGTCGCCGCTACGCGAACGCTTGCGAGTATCCAGGCTCTCGGACTCGGGGGGCTTCATCTTCAACATCAGAAGGGACAGTCGACTCAGACTCGTCCTCTTACAAAGCTTCACGAGGAATAACCCCCTCAGGGAGGGGAGGCATACAAGGCGACACCGCCCAATCCTGCATACAAACAGTAAAGATCAGCAAACATAACAGGTAAGCAACAGAAAACGCAATCGCGAAAATAAGCTACTGCGTAGCACAACTGTACCTCAGGAGGAGGATTCGAAGCATCGAAAGGAGGAACGACTGGCTTGTTCGGAAGAACATCCTTGAGGGTGTACTTCGTGACCAGTCGCACCCTCTTATCTACCTCATTCGCGGACATGCCATCAGCAGACACGCGAGTGGCATCATCAGCGCCACCCCATTGAAACATGGGATGGACCCTGGCCTGGAGAGGCTGGACGCGACGACGCAGCCAAGTCCTGACAAGGGCGCAGCCTCCCTCTTCTGCGCCTATGCGACTCTCGAGGTCGCAGACGCGTTGATATAGCACGTCTGTCTCCGCGAGTTTGGAAGGCATGATCACGTTCTTCCAAGAACGCATCTTCTTGCAGGGAGTCGCAGGATCGAAAGGCGCGAGTCCAGAGTGCTCGTCCTTGGCCTTCTGGTCGCGAACATAGAACCATTTGTCCCTCCATCCCTGGACGGACTTGGTAAGCTTGATGTCGAAGTAGGTGGCGGATGGGTCGACATGGATACCGCAACCACCTACGTCGTAAACTAAAGAGACAGAGGCGGACTGACGCTTCAATTTAAATAGGCGCTTGAAAAGACCAAAGTGTGGCTCGATTCCGAGCCAGCACTCGCAAAGAGTAATGAAACAGGTGATGTGGAGAATCGAATTTGGGGACAGCTGATGGAGTTGGAGCCCGTAGAAGCAAAGAAGACCCCTAAGAAAGGGGTGGAGAGGCAAGGAGAGACCACGAATGACGAATGCAAGAAACATCACTCGAAAACCAGCGGGAGGCACAGGAATGGTCTCACCGCTGGGGGCGCGTGCATCGGTGACTGCCGCAGAGATAACTCCATCTTGGCGAAGAAGACGGAGATCCGACGCCTTGATGATAGAGGGGCGCCATGCACCATTGGTCACGCGGGTGCCCGCGATCTTCTTCTTCCCGCCGGCAGCGGCGCTTGTGCCTGCAGCAGCGGAGCCACCTTTCTTCTTCGTCGCGGCAACAGTGGCCGCGGAATCAGCGACAACACCTCCTTTCTTCTTTCCCATTGCATGGCGGCGATGAGAGCGCAGAAAGTAGATTGGAAACGAACGGAGGTGGTCCAGCGCTGTGGAGAAGACGAATGCAGGAAAGCAGAAGAACAGCAGCAATGGCGATGGCAGTAAGGAAGAAAGAGCGCAGATGGAAAATTACCGCCGCAGCACCGCTACTTAACCCCTGGGAGATGCAATCCAATGGCTGACAAAAACCCTATTGGACGCGTGGCACGCATCGTGTTGTACACGTGGAGAAGAGGAAGCGTGAACCATCCCCCCACTTCTACCATTACACGCGGAAATCGAGGAGGCGCAGTTAAAAATAAGATTGTGCACGCCCAGTCAAATCAAAGTTAAAAAGTGGGACCCACCGCTCGTCACGTCCCGTCAAACACGCTCACGCGGGCAACTAAGGTCATACAAGCGTCAGCACTGACGTCACCAAGGCTACGCAGTGGAAAACTTCAACTATTTTTAGTCTCTGCTGGAGTCTTCGACTCCACCAAGCACTCGGGGGCTACTCCCATAGGGAGCGCTGGCCGCGCACCCTACGACTTTTTTTTTGTTGCAGGAATATGGACAATCACAAAAGCATACCCAACCACTCGAAACACAGTTCGATTATGGACATGGGCTACTCCCATAGGGAGCGCCGGAAAAAAATTCGACTGAAACAAGCAGGCAAAAGACGACAGCAGTCGCGAAAGTTTTTTTGGTCCCTGTCTGAGTCATCGACTGAAACAAGTAAACAAAAAGACGACAGCAGTCACAAAAGTTTTTAGTCCCTGCCTGAGTCTTCGACTCAACCAGGCACTCGAGGGCTACTCCCATAGGGAGCGCTGGTCGCGCATCCTATGATTATTTGCACAAAAAATGTGTATTGATGACATCCGCACTCGCAACCTTTGGCGACACCGCCTCACAAATTTTCCCTACAAAGAGACTACGTCTCCTGGGACGCCCGAATCGTCTCCGCGATGATAAAATTCGGATGTCGCACCTACAGCGTGAAGGTAAGACCTGAATAAGGCCTGGCAATGCATTTAACTGCGCACTACCAGAAACATATCCATGCCTACAGGCACGATGAACATGCCTTGACGGACGCGTCAAGTGCTCACACCCATATAACTGGAATTCGACTCCTGTAAGACCTCCGCGGCCTGAGTCGAATTACACCAGCACTTTTCCGGATTCGAGTCCGGGGACTCGAATTTGAGTAGATTGCGTTGTTTCACCCTAAGGTGGTTAACTGATACCGATACTTCGGTTATATCAGGCACGTATATCAACAATTCCTATGAAATAAATAAAGGCAGTCGAAAATATGCTCATTCAGGCACTCAAAGACTTCAAAAAAGTCTCCAGTCGAATCTGCGATTCCACTGGACACTCGGAGGCTACTGACATGGGTATACCGTGCAGGTACTCGAACATGGTATATACGGTCCAAATACGTATAGGCCCACGGTGTCGCCAAAGCCCAGATAAAAGGACTCGAGTAACCTGCGGACTCTCGATTGCTTGAGGATCAAGAGAAAGCTGAAGATAGAAAGTTTGAAAGGGGAAAACTCTAACTTGTAACCGACTCGACCTGCTACCCGAGACCTAGCCTATCTATATAAGGTCTAGGAGGGGCGGCGAGGAGAACACACGAAACCCTAGCTTCCACAAACCCTCGCCAGATTGCATCTGCGCACCGTTGTAACTTTCGACTCCCTCAATAATTCCACAAGTAGACAAGCAGGAGTAGGGACCTCTGCGAGGCCTGAACCTGGGTAAATCCTTTGTCCCTTGTGTGCTTGTTTGCTAGCCGATAGATGTCTCCAGCGCTCCCTCCTTCTCCAAAACCCAAGTCCATAACAATGGGCATTGATGAGTTAAACCCTCGTCACCATGAGTGGGACAATTCTTTACCAAAGATTTCATTCTTTCCCAAGCTTGAGCAACATGTTCATTATCAGATTGTTTAAACTTCATTATTTCACTTCTCATAGATATAATCTTAGGAGGAGGATAGTATTTTCCAATGAAATC
Organism: Avena sativa; assembly: GCA_916181665.1. Taxonomy (NCBI): domain Eukaryota; kingdom Viridiplantae; phylum Streptophyta; class Magnoliopsida; order Poales; family Poaceae; genus Avena; species Avena sativa. The sequence continues at coordinate 445,318,438 of OV702295.1, read as the reverse complement.
ATCTTTGCATTTAGTCCAAGAATCAATATTATTCCTAGTTAAGGAATTCAACCATTCTTTAGCTTTTCCTATCAAAGAGAAAGGAAACAATTTAAGCTTAATGATATCTCCATCTATATCCCTATGCTTTTGCATCTCACAAAGTTCAACAAAGTTATTTAGATGGGCAGCATCATGTTCATTACCAATACTATAAAATTCTTCTCTCATAACAAGATTGGGTAAAGCAGGTTTTATTTCAAAGAAATTAAAGTATTTTCAGGAACAGGTGGAGCAATGGGTGTGCTCATAAAATCATTGTTGTTGGTGCTAGTGAAGTCACACAACTTAGTGTTTTCAAGAGTAGTCATTTTTTGTGTTTTTAATAAAGAAAGCAAACTAGTAAAACTATTTTTTTTGTTTTTGATAAACAAACAAGCAAACTAAGCAAAAGTAAACTAAGCAAAACAAAAATAACATAGTAAAGAGATTGGTTATGAGAGACTCCCCTTGTGAAGATGTCCTTGACTCCCCGGCAACGGCGCCAAAAAATCACTTGCTGACTCGTGTACTAACGAGCTCGTTGGGGAACCCCAAGAGGATGGTATGATGAACACAGTAGTAAGTTTCCCTCAGTTATTAAACCAAGGTTATCAATCCAGTAGGAGCAAGGAAACACCTCAAAGGTGTTGCGAGCTGGACTTTGGCAGGGCGCACTACCGGCGCCAGCAGCAACGTGGAAACCTGCACAACACAACCACAAAACTCTATCCCCAACTTACGATGAGGTTGTCAATCTCACCGGTTTTGCTAAAAACAAAGGATTAAACATATCGAGTGGAAGAAAGTAATAGTTTGCAGAAAGTAACCACAACGCAGTAAACAGTTGATTGTAGATTGATGGTAAAAGAAAGGACCGGGGTCCATAGTTCACTAGTGGTGGCTCTCCTTAAGATAGATAACATGTTGGGTGAACAAATTATAGCGGGACAATTGACAAACATCGAGAAAGCATACAAGCATATACTACTCATCTTGATTCCTTTGAGACTTGATTGGGCATTACAACATCTCTACTATATAATTTATCCTAAGGTGGTTTTCGTTCGTATCAAATTTTCGTCCGTCATCCGTTTTTCCCGGAACTCGCACGGCCGCAGAGTCCGGCTCAAACTCATGAAGCATCGGCAGGGCGAGTGTTGCGTACGCGCAGGGAAAGGAGAGCGTTCGATTCCTGTACGAACCGTGCTTCCACACCCGGCCTTATCTGTGAAAGAAGCAGCGATGCGCCGCCGATGGGCAGAGCAGGATGAGGGCGAGCATGGAGAGGCAGGAGATGCTGGGCTGCCCAGGCGTGGCCGCGAGGTCGCAATGCCGCCGTCCTCTCCCCCTTCACCCCCACGTTGGTACAGCGACTAGGAGATGGACGCCGATGGCGGCAGGCCAAAACCGAAGAGGGGAGGTCAACGGGGTGGGGCGCCGGGTACTCGCGGCCGGAAAGGAACACGGGGAGGCGGAGTACAGCGGACTTTCTCGACAGGAGGAGGCGCTCGTTCTTGAATCGTGCTGCCCAACTTCAGCCGTCAAAAGTCAACCTTGCTTCCACTCTAGATACCAGATACAGCTTGACTGCGCTGACACGCGTGCGGATCCTCACACAGACATGGAGGTAGACGTGCTTGCACCGGGGAAGGGGAACGACGCTGTTCTTGGAGAGTAGCTAGAGGTCAAGGGGGACGTGTAGGAGAGGAGCAGAGCACGGACTAGAGACAAGCTAGCACACACGCGCGTGGACTGGAAGAAGTGGAGACGGCGGCAGGAGCTTGGCCATGTGACGTGCTGCAAAAGTCCGGGGCGACAGTCGGAGTTGCAGAATGTGGGTGTAGACAGGGCACACACGGCGGAAGGCACTGGAGCTCGGGTCGTGGAGGAGGCGGTCGATATGAGGCTGGTAGCGAGCGGCGGCGGTGTTGCTGGGTGTCGAGGACGATGCGGCCGAGTGCCTACGGCGGCCATGGCGGGTCGAGGAGGCGCCAGTGGATACGAGACTGGTAGCGAGCGGCGGCGGGTTGGTGGGTGTTGGGTCGAGCGCTGCGGGAGAAGGAGGTGCATGGACTCGATGGCGTTTATTCCAGTGGCGGCGGTGGCATCTATGCAAAACGACCAGGGAAATTTAAGGTGGCCTCCGGTTGGGCCACTCTGCCTGGACGGTTGGCTGTCTCCTCAAAAAATTGTTTGTTTATTTTTTATTTTAGTTTTAGGAAAAATAAAATAGAAGAAAATATATAGTTTTAATTTGAATTAAAATAGGAAATGTAATGTACAAACATAAATAGAGTTTCAATAAAATACGTTGAAAGAAGATCTAGGGAACTTGCTTGCCCTCGCCCCGCTCCAGCCTTTCTTCCCATTTGTCTTCGTCCACGTTGGCTAGAGGTGATGTACTCCTCATAAATTGGAGTTGCACTTTCAAAATTGACCGGGATGTAATAATATTAGAATATAGATGAATTATCTTTTTTCTTGGTGTAGTTAGCGGATGAGAAGGGAATTTTTTCATGTTCTATTCAATAAAAAATAAACCGTAGTCATCTTTGTGTTTGTATAATTTATTTATCCCGTTGCAACGCACGGGCATTCAGCTAGTTATACATAGACTGTAATCTAACTGCATCTATGACTAATAATCCACCTTCGGGTTATCATCCGAACCCCCTCCCGTATTAAGTTGCAAGCAACGGATAATTGCATTACGTATTGCGTGTAAAGTAAACAATACGATTGTTCTATGAACAAAGGATTGTTGTTTTCTCCCTAGTAGCAACAGCACATCTAGTACCTTAGATATTTCTGTCACTTCCCCAGATTACTAGAGGCATGAACCCACTATCGAACATAAATACTAACTCTTGTAGTTGCTAGCATCTACTTGGCGAAGATAGCTACTAACAACGGAAAGCATGCAAGATCACAAATAACAAAGACATGATAGAATCAATAATCAATCTGAAATAGCATCTCAATATCCATCGGATCCCCGCAAACACAATATGTAGGAATTACAAATAGATGATCTTGATCATGAACAGAGCTCACAAGATCTAAACACGATAGCACAAAGGAGGAGAACCAGCCATCTAGCTACTACATGGACCCGTAGTCCAGAGATGAACTACTCACGCATCACACCGGAGGCTTGCATGATGATGAAGGCCTCCAGGGTGAATTCCCCTCTCCGGCAGGGTGCCGAGAAGAGCTTCAGATCCCTCTCGATCTAGGGATGGAGATGACGGCGGCTACAGACTCTTTCGAGGAATTTTGATCGGGCACTTAGGGTTTCTGTATCGGAGGCAATATATAGGCGAAAGGAGAGGCCGAGGGGGATCCTGGGGCGGCCAGACCACCCCTGGCACGGGCCAAGCCTAGCCACGCAGCCAGGTGGTGTGGTCGGGCCCCAGCCCCTCTCCATCTCGTATTATGGCTCCTGGTGTCCCTCGGTGAAAAACTGACTTTGGCTTTTGTCCCGTCCAATTCCGAGAATATTCATTTTCTAACTTTCCTGGAACCAAAAACAGCAGAAAACAGGCAGCTGGCACTGTGGCTCTTGTTAATAGGTTAGTCCAAGAAATCATATGAAAAGTACTCCAAAGTGTGGACAAAACTTAAGAAAGTAGATAAAACCAAGCATGGAACATCAAAAATTATGGATACGTTAGCAACGTATCAGTGGTCAACGGGCAAGAGACATTCAACTTGTAATGGATCAAGCATATCAACCATACTTGTTTTCACTTTAACCATAACCATAAAGGATGCCTGGAGCCCAAATCTTATGAGATTACCGCTGACATGAGCTGCATATATCAAAACTTTATTTTATTTTCTCTTATAACTTTTTATTTTCTCAAAGGTCTAGCACATATATTCCCTACTTAGTTTACAAGTGTCCAGGAATAAAGAAAAGAAATAATGTAAAGGATGAGCCTAAAACACCAATATAGGATTTAATTTTTTGCACTTTATATGCTTAATGGTCCATAGTAATTTCATTTGTTATTATGCAAGTTAACATATTGTTAAGCATAAATGTAAGTACATAAGACATATCACTTCACAGCTCATTTGCTTGTTGATGTTCTTTAAAGAATGGACCATTTAACCTTGTGTAGCAATGATCATGACTTATGCTTTTCAACATAGCAACAAACCCCAAAGTCCATGTTTAGTTTTATCACCTCGATGCTCGAGGAAGAGCATAGGTTAAGCTTGGGGATCTTAATGCATGTAAAATGCATACATGAACTTTGTAGTTTATTGAAATATATTCCCATGCATTTAAATCTTATTAAATATTGTATCCATGTTTTATATTGATTTATGGGGATTTACCAATGATCCTGTTATTTGGGTTATAACCCTGAAGGACAAAAAACCTTGTTTTGTGTATTTTTATATTTTAGGGACCTAAATGAAGTCAAATGGATCAACGATTTTTCGAAGATAATTTTTTTGCAAAGACAAAGCAGTTGGAGCACCAGAACATCTGGAGGGGAGCCTGGAGGCCCAAAGGACCCAAGTGGTGTGGGTCCCACCCTGGGCTGCTCCACCAAGTATCTTTCCCTCCTCGGTCCTCTATAGTCGTCCATCTTCATATCAGACTCAAAGTCTTGACCTAAAATTCCTATAAAAAGAACCTCCAAGGACGGTCACAGAAGAGGCGAAGCAGAAACACGGAAACACTGAAACATAGCTAGAAGCAGCGAAGGTTGGGAGGGGAAAGGCCGTCGGAGCCGTCGCCAGTTGGATATCTACCTTCTCCAATAGCATCTCCATCATATACATGATTATGAGGGAGTATTCCACCTCTGTACTATGAGTTTGTGGCAGTAGCTTGATCTATTTGTCTCTTGATCTACCATTGCTCTAGTACCATATGAGCTGCCATACATGATTATAGTCATCTATGTAATTTCTATGTGGTGGATCTTTGTTTTATGATTTGATATTTGAGATTGTAATTCTATTATGTGTAAGATGTATTGGTAGATGCATATTATGTACATGTTTTTAAGTACTTGTTATGATCAAACTTGTATGGAGAAACATGTGTTGGGGAACGTGTGTAATAGATGGAGTAATGTGGTGGTGGTGATTGGGTAGTGAAAGAAAACTTGATATCCACTATGGTTTTTACCTTTCTTTTGTTACCTCACTAAGGATAAAGTGAATTCATGCGTTACAATCACCTAGTGATGGCTAAGGTGATCTTGTTTGTTCAAGGTAGAATATTTGATATTCAAACATCATGTCAAAGTATTTAAGGCTATACTATGTTTGTTATTAGTTCTAGATTGCATGAATTTTCCCTTTCTAGAGGAGTATAAGTGAGATGTGTTGAATCATCATTATATTAGGACGTGATGCCCATATGAATATTAATCAAACACATAATGAAGTTTCATCAATATTATATCTTTTCTAAACAGTTTTATAACCATTACATCTTATGAGAGAGTAGTCAAGTGAACCCATGAATCCCGGTTCACTTTTTATCATCAGAAACCACTTTCCATCACTTTTATTGTCTTTTATATTTTATGCACAAATTAAATCCAAAAATAGAAGAACACTTTTATTGTTAGCAAACACAAATAAATACCCAAAAAGAAATTTACTTTATTGTTTTACTTTCCTTCCCTACTCATAGATTGTTTACTTTTATTTATTTATAGTTTTATTTCAGTTTTACTAATACGAAACCTTGTGCTTGACAACAACAGGATGGATTTGGGGACACAAGGAAAATACTTTGTTTTGTAGGTTGCTTGAATAAGAAAAGAGGATAAGTTTCTAGCCAATTCCCCAAGAGTTTGATATAAACCCTCGAGTCACCTTTCTAGGGAAAAGACAGTTGGAGTACCAATGAGTAGGTACACACCGAGTTGTTGCCCTCACCATACATCGACTGAATGCAAGAATCTAGGAGAGAGATGTGGATGGGAGACTACCCTATTCTGTTGATCGTCTTTGTGCTCTAGATGAGACAAAGAAGAAAGGACATAGCACATGGTCGTCGAGTGGGTCGACATCAGTTGGTTAGGATCATTCCACTACAAATGACAAGAATGACCACTGCCATGGTGGAATTAGCAAGGCAGCGGGCGATTCTAGTAGGAATTCTGAGGACATTGAGGTTTCCTTGCCGGTTGAAAAGACTGATACATGTAGCCTAGCCAAAGTGAAGACCACACAAGATGCTTGTAAGGACGTTGTTGTTTCTTACGAATGAGAGAAGTTAGTAGGGAAGAAACAGAAGAATCAAAGGTTGTATCGACCGAAGTAGGCCACCGCTCCGGTGCTAGGTGATAACCTCTGCCCTTGATGGGTTCTAACACCCCCATTTCTATTGATAACGTGGGTAACAACGGTGATAATGTGAGTAATGACTCAAACAAGAAAGTAAGGAGATACGCGGTTGCAAACACTAGATCGGCAGATCAGGTTGGTGCTATTGAGCAGCATCGCCACACATAATGTTGATTTTATGATGGAACTATCGTGGATTGCAGATATACGCGGTAGTTGACGAGGTTCTTTATCTAGTGAAGATTCACCGTCCTACTCTTCTCTTCCTCTTAGATATGAAGATGAAGGATGCTCGTGTTCGGAGCTTTATGTGGCCGCTTGGCTATTTTGGTAGTTTTGATGTTAGAAGTAATGGGTTGAGTGCTGGTCGGACTATTTTGGTTGTCATCTTTGTTCGTATCTATTTAGGGTTTTAATGAGCGATGCATTGATGTTCTTGTTACACTAGAAAATGAAGCAGACTGGCGGACAACATTTGGTTATGACGAACCAAAACATTATATTCCTCGCACCTTTTGGGAACTTCTTCAATCAGTAAGAATGTCGTGGAATGGATTATGGCCCTATTGTGGCGATTTCAACGAAGTTTTGAATCAAGGTGAGCACTTGGGCCCTAGAGATTGAACGGTGTGACAAATTGTGGCGTTCTAGAACTGTTTAATAGATGGTGTGTTGGTCGATCTTGGCTATGTGGGACCTAAATTCACTAGTTGAATCATCAAGATGCCGATCATCACAACATGTATGTTTGGATAGGGTTCATGCTAATGCTTAAAAATTTATGCTTTTTGAGCAATGTACTATTGAAACTATTATTACTACCACCTCAGATCACTATGTTGTTTCTATTTCTTTAACTAATGGTCCTAGGAGGGGTTCTCATATTCCAATTGGGCAGAGATTCCAGTATGAAGAAATGTGGAGGAAGTCACCCACCTACATGGAGGTTTTTGAGTCTGTGTGGGCAGCTGGCAGCGAGGGGTCTCATTCCCTTTGCTCAACATGGAGAAATCGAAATCCGCCAGCCAATGCCTTGAAGGACTAGAGATGAGCTTCTTTTAGTTCAATCCGCAAGAAGATCAGGCTGTTGGAAAGGCTACTTTTCTATTTGCATGAGCAGTTTCCTACTAATGGTTCTATAAAGGAGAATGTGATATCGAGCAAAATCTTGTGACCTCTTTGAGTGTGAAGATATCATGGCTTGCCAACGCTCAACAGTTGAGTGGATCCAAGAAGGGGACCGCAACATTACGTTATTTCATGCAAGGGCATATGCACGCAAACACAAAAATAAAATTGATCTTCTTATGCGTGAGGAAGGCTCTAAGTGTGATGATCAGGGAGGTATTAAAGGTATGGTTCATGATCCTTATAAACAACTCTTTACATCTAAACCATGTGACTCTATTCCTATCAAGGTGGCGGTAGAGATGAATGATGATCTTTGTAAGCCCTATATTGATGAGAAATTCATGCGACATTATTCTAAATGGGGCCTACCAAGTTGTCCGGTCCGAATGGTTTTCTGGCTTTATTCTATCAAACTCACTAGGATTTTCTCAAAGTGTAAAATATTTAATGAGGTGAGGAGTCAATTAAGTGGAGGTGACATCCCGGAGGGGTTGTGTGATTTAGTCATTATTCTGATTCCCAAAGTTGCAAAACCGAGCACTTGAAGAATTTTTGGCCCATTAGCTTGTGCATCGTCCTGTACAAGATCACCTCCAGAGTCTTGGTAAATAGATTGAAAGTGTTCCTTCCTGAGGTGGTTCCATAACAACAAAGTGCATTTTTCCTCAGGAGATTGATCACATACAATGCATTGATTTACTATGAATGCTTGCACACTATTCATAACCAGAGATACAAACAACCCTTCTCCGCCCTTAAAATTGATATGATGAAGGCGTATGATAGTGTGGAGTGAAATTACCTTCATGGTTGTCTAAGCATACCTAGGTTTTTATTCGACTTGGATTCAATCGGTTATGTGATGTGTAACATGTGTTTGTTATGCTATGCATGTTAATGGTGAATTGACTACACACGTTATTCCATCATGTGGTATACACCAAGGATATCCTATCATCCCATATATTTTTATTCTTTGCACAGAAGGTTTATCATTTTTGTTGCAACAAGGGAGTACTGATGATCCACAAGTATAAGGGGTGTATCGCAGTATTTTCGATAAGTAAGAGTGTTGAACCCAACGAGGAGCAGAAGGTGTTGGCGAATGGCTTGAAGCAGGAATTCTCTATAAATACTTAGCAATCGGATTTTTAGGGGGTTTTGATAATGCAGGTAAATAAAGTACGAGTAAATAAAAGACAATAAGAATAAATGCAGCAAGTGGCCCAATCCTTTCTTTAGCAAAGGACAAGCCGGTTGTATTACTTAGGATGACCAAACGTTCTCGAGGACACATGGGAATATCGTCAAGTGCTTTCGCTTCATATAGTTGATTAATCTTCTTTAGTTTGCTAAGTGTTGTGTGGGTGAACCTGTGCTAATGTACCGACCTTCCTAGGACTAATACATACTTGTGATTATACCCCTTGCAATCATCCGCAAGTACAAAAAAGTAATTAAGGTAGAAACCTAACCACAGCTTTAAACTCTAAGACCCTGACGTCCCTTGTGCAATGGTTTCCTAACGGGGGTTCAGGTTTCTGTCACTCCGGCAACCCCTATGATTAGTAGCCAAATACACAATGCATTCCCCTACGCCCATATAGGTGAAGTGTCATGTAGTCGATGTTCACATGACACCACTAGAAGAAATACACCACAACTTAAATATCAAACTATTGACTCTTTCTCAACACAATTCCACTACTGACAACATGACTTCTCCCATGTCCTCAAGAACAAAACGAACTACTCACAAGACATCATATGGATCATGATCAGAGATGAAATAATGATGTGTAACAATCTGAACATAAACGATAATTCGATGGTTCACTCAATAGCATCAACTACAAAGAGTAATCAACACCGGGAAAGTTTCCCCTAAGAACTATGCAAGATTCAACCCAATTGTTATAGTGGTATGAAGTGGTGATGATGGTGCTGGTGATGATGATGGTGGTGATGATGATGATGATCTCGATGAAGTCTAGCTTGATGGTGGTGTTGATGGCGACGATCTCCCCTCTCCGGGAAGGAATTCCCCCGGTAGAATTCTGTCTACCGGAGAGATCTTTCTCTCTCGGTGTTTTCTGCCCCGCAGAGGCGGCGGAATCTTTCTGTGGTCGCCCCCCCTAGTATTAGGGTTTCGGGAGGATAATATATGCCAGAGGGGAGAGCCAGGGGTGGACCAGGGCGGCCACACCACCTGGTGGCGCGGCCTAGGGTGGCCCGTGCCAGGGGGTGGTGTGGGCCCCCTATGGCCCATCTCCGCTTCCCCTTCTGGCTTTCTTCGTCTTCTGGAAAAATAGGATTTTCCATGTATTTTCCCGAATTTTCTGATCTTCGCGAATTTTGCCTCCAAATAGCACCTTTTCCATCAGAATCCTGACTGCAGCGGTCCATGCTCCAAAAGTCATCAACCATGCAAAAATAGATGAAATAACATAAGTATCATCTCTTAATATGAAATATATCAATGAATAACAGTAAATTATGATATAGAATAGTGATGCAAAATGGACGTATCAACTCCCCCCAAGCTTAGACTTCGCTTGTCCCCAAGCGAAAACTAAGCTCAATAAACATGACCTCGGGATTATGGAGTGACGATTCGATAAAAGAATACGGGCAAGAAGCATCACATTCATCAACGCATAAGTCATAATAGAAGACAACTCACTATTATATAACTTAACTTGCAATAAGTAAAGGAAACATAATAAAGATACATAAAGTAAATCATAATTGGTAATGGCAAACTTAGCTCTCGGTCGAAGAATAGTTAACAATCTGTTGGAGTTCACAAATAACTGGTTTTCAATGATAGCTTTCAAAGTAGTAGACACTAAGATAAGAGTAATGTGCAAAACAAGGAACATAAGAAACATGATTGAATAAATCATCATATGAATGAATGAAACACAACAACTCAAGATACTCCCTGAGGTAGAAGAGAATGGTTTTACTAACTCAACTGAAAAGTAAAACATAGGCCCTTAGCAGAGGGAAGCAGGGATTTCAAGTTTCATAAAGAGCTTCCAAAAATTATGGTACTTACTAGCTTTCAGCTCTCATTGCCCCTATTATAGGCATATTTAGGTGATTAAGGTTAAAGTGACACAACTAAGAGGATATGCTTGACAAGTTATAAGTTGAAATCTCATGCCCTTACGTACGAGTACCGAACCTCATGCTACTCAACTTCAGTCACAAGTAAGCTCTTGTCATTGTAAATACATAGGTATCATAGAGAACCTCCAACGGGGTACCCCTTGCACATGATACAGGAGCTATCCCATAATCAAAATGACAAGGCAAGCAGACAATGAGCATCTCAACGGTCCTTTTATTTGCTATTTGCATAGGTTTTTATTGATGATGCTTCATAGAGTGCTCATAATGGTTATGCTGCAAGTTTCCACCATGATTAGGAATGGCTTAGGCTAGAGGCCTAGGCGTTTCTCTAACACACATACAAACTCCATGATCTTACAAGTTCCCCTTTTATTTCACACCGTCGGGCTCCATAAGCAAAAGAATCATGATATCAACGGAATATAAGTGCAATGTTGAAAGCATTCCCCATGATACATGGTTCTGCTAACTTCAACTTATAAAGCACAAGCATATACGCAACAAAGACGGACACGATGGTTCAAGTTTATTAATTGCAAGAAAGTAAAGTGTGCCATCAAGTTCGTGAGAGATTTAATCAATAATTTTCTCATAACAAGTTTAATTTGGAAGGTAGATAAAAACATGAATTTACTTGGAATAGCAATAGTGCTAGTAGGTAGGTATGGTGGACGCAAATGGCATAGGATTTGGTTTAAGGATTGGATGCACGAGAAGCATTCCCTCTCAGTACAGGTTTTTGGCTAGCAAGGCTGGGTACCAAGCATAAGAGTTGAAGGAAACAAACAAACATACAAGTGATAAAAACAAACATGCAATCTTCCTTGGAAGCACAAAAGGTCTTAACTAGAGAATACTAAATTTATGAGCAAATCAAGAAAGAAAGATGATGAAATTATATTTCTTTAAGAGTACTTTTATCTCTTTCATTCAATTCTCAAAATAGTGTTGCTACTGACCGAGCCAGGTTTGCCAAAACCAACTAAATTAACTCAATGATCCCAAAGTGATACCAATACTAATGACAAGATCAATCATATAACCATGAATTGAAAACTAAAATAAGATATGCCAAAGAGTAAATGATAGAACTTCTCATTAATATTCCATAACGGCAACTCACACCAAGGGATACATAGATATCTAACGAGAGGGTTGGACACTTCCATAATGCAAACCATCCCACATGATAACTTCTCTATTCATGATATGACTCTACTAAAAAGGTAAAAAGATAGAAGATAGTGATATGATACCGTGGCACTCCCCCAAGCTTGGAACAAACCAAGGGGATGCCAAAACCTGATGATGAATTACTCCTTCGGTGGTGGTGGTGTTATCTCGATGAGCTCTTTGATTAGTTTCCCCAAGTCCTCAATCTCGAAGGTGAGATTACGAATCAGCTGTGAGTTTTGCTCAATGCGGCTCATGATCATGTCGGGTTGAGAATTCCAGCTCTTGTGATTCTTTCCCCACTCTTCCTCCTTGAAGTCTTCTTTTCCTGCATGGCTAGAACGAGGCAAATCCCAATTGGAGGGTAGTTTCCCCTTGGGCATATTCTGGTATTGATGCTCATGGATAAGGGTATGGAAAGGATTCTTGGTGCATGGAGGAAGTGACCGTGGGGCCAAACAGTGACGCGGAGGTTTCCCTCCAGTTGACATTCGTGTAGTCCTTCTGATCCTGGCAGGTTTTGCCACCACTCCAATGCTTGCAATGGTAGTGTCGGTGTGCGGATGTTGGCTTTGCTTTGCCTCCTCTTCATCTTCACTCTTGATCTCCTTCTCCTGCCCGTGGTCTTGGAGATCCTCCTCCATACGCTCCTTTCCCTTATCCTTGGCGGATACCATTGTGCTTCTAACTTTCAAGATTAGTTCCTGGCAGAAACAGATCGAAACGAAAACACGAGGAGAACACGATATACGAACCTCGAGGGATCCAGGGGATTATATATTATGAAGTTTTACAACAAAAGGAAGGTACTGGGAGAAAACGGGTCGGAGACAGAGTCCGGGGCGGCCACACCACCTGTTGGCGCGGCCAGGGGGCCCGCGCCAGGGGGTGGTGTGAGCCACCCTGGCTCCGTTTCCATCCCTCTTTTGCTTCGTAACTTTCCTTGTTGGTAAAAATTTCAAAAATATAACTGGACATAATTTTCGCGGAACTTTTCTTACCAGAACTGCTACCTATTTGATAACGGACTCTGCAGGTCTCTGAATTTGGTCTTTGATAGATTCTTCCGGAGTCACCACTTGAATAACATCAATATCTTCATCTTCATACACTTATTGCTTGAGTCATGAAACCTTTCACTTTCTTATTACACCATTTTCTCCACTAACCTGGAAATTTCTTTCACACAAAACTTCACATACTTCTCATTAGCAACATTAGTATAAGCGAGGTAATAAGCCTTTTAAGTACAATTTCAACTGAAATCCATCAAATCATAAGCTACTGTAGCAACTCCTTCCGAAATCCCAAAAGAATTCAAAAAGGAAATTGATTTAAGAAGCAAATGCAAGAGTGGCAAAAATTTGCCAAAATAGACCAGCAGGTGAAGATAATGTTTTTCGAAAATCTTCTGTTGCTCAAATCAAAAAGTGGAAAATTAACAAAAGTTAAATAACAACCTAGGGCAGAAGCACAAAAAATTACAGCTCAATCCAACATACAGAGATCTCTCACGAATTTTAACGGTGAAGCACAAAATTTTGTTTCGGGACAGCAACTTCCCCAAATCTTACTTCTCTCTCATTAGAGGTTGATCTTGACACAAAAACCAAACAAAAAGGATAAGGAGAGGTTATTACCGAAGTAATAACTTCCAAGACTCAAAGAAACAAAAACAAACTGAAAACACAAATAAATTGGGTTGTCTCCCAAAAACCTCTTTCTTCATAGCCATTAAGATGGGCATGATAATTTCAATGATGCTCACATAAGAATATGAATTGAAGTGAAAGAGAGAATTAAGAAGAAAAAATATACATGTTTAAGTCTAACCCACTTCCTATGCAAGGGAATTTTGTAAACAAACAAGTTGTTGAAACCAGAGGCTATAAGCATAGAAGGCAAAACAAGTGCAACATAAAGACTTTAAGCATAAAACGAGGAAAGTTGATATTATTGAGATGCATTAGAACAGTCTTTCCTCTCTCATAATAACTTTCAGTATCATGCATAAACTTAATGATATAGCTATCACAAGAACCATGGTAGCAATGATCACTTATCCTAACAGAAAACACAGGAACACTAGCTCTCATAACACTACTTTGTCAAACAATATTAGGGATATCCTTACAAAGGATAGTGTGTCCATCTTCTTCATATTTAGTGACAAAATCTTTCACATTTGCTATTATAGGTTCATCATCCATTTGTTCATCAAGTTCAATAGCTTTATTTGTACTTTCATTAACCATACTAGCTATCATAGAATGTTCCTTTATCTTAACTGGGAAAGGCATTTTCTCAATGTAAGGCTCCGATAAAACATGATTAGCAGTATAAAATTCAGTATTCCTTACAGGAACACACTTAGCAACATCTTTATATGATTCATGCTACTTATTCCACTTCTTTTTAGGAACTTCAATATAGGAAGCAAAATCCTTAAAATAAGTTGCAATAGCTTGAGAGTCTAGACCATAAGCATTTTTAATATTTTGAAAGTCTTCAGTTCCCATAAAAGATTCAATGCATTCATAATCATAATTTATACCTGCCTTTCTTCCTTTGTCATTCTCCCATGCTTTAGAATTATCATGAATACGGTCCAGAAGATCCCATTTAGCTTCGTCTTCCATGCTTGTAAATGATCCAGCACAAGACACATCCAATAAATCCTTATCATGAAGAGAAAGCCTTGCATAAAAGTTATTGATAATAATATTGTTGGGGAGCTCATGAATGGGACATTTGAGCATTAGTAACTTCAATCTCCCCTGAGCTTGAGCTGTACTCTCTCCATCAAGAGGCCAAAAATTATATATTTGATTCCGATCTTTATGAATCTCTCTAGGAGGATAAAACTTTGAATAAAAGAGAGGCGCTATTTCCTCCCATTCAAGAGCTTGACCATTCTTCATCAGCTTATACCATTCTTCAGCTCTTCCTTTTAGTGATAATGAGAATAACTTCTTCTTAACTTGATCTGTAGTAATACCTGCACACTTGAATAACCCGCATAATTCGTGTATAAAGAGAAAATAATCACCAGGATGGACAGTTCCATCTCAAACATAATAGTTATCCATAACACGATCAATAATTCTTGTAGGTATTTTAAAAGTATCATTCTCAGCAGGTGGTGGTTCATCTACTACCTTAGCAGTGGTAGTAGCATTACGAAATAAGAAACTGAGCGAATTATCCATAATGAAAATAAAGCAACTAACAGAAGTAAACAATACTTACAGTAGAAGTTTCCTTTACCAGTTCCACTCTCGAATAGCGCTTCACTCCCCGGCAACGGCGCCAGAAAATAGTCTTGATGACCCACAAGTATAGGGGGTGTATCGCAGTATTTTTGATAAGTAAGAGTGTCGAACCCAATACGAAGCAAAAGGTGTTGGCGAATGGCTTGGAGCAGGAATTCTCGGTAAATACTTAGCAAACGGATTTTTAGGGGTTTTTGATAATGCAGGTAAATAAAGTACGAGTAAATAAAAGACAATAAGAATAAATGCAGCAAGTGGACCAATCCTTTCTTTATCAAAGGACAAGCCGGTTGTATTACTTAGGATGACCAAACGTTCTCGAGGACACATGGCAATATCGTCAAGTGCTTTCACTTCATATAGTTGATTAATCTTCTTTAGTTTGCTAAGTGTTGTGTGGGTGAACCTGTGCTAATGTACCGACCTTCCTAGGACTAATATATACTTGTGATTATACCCCTTGCAAGCATCCACAAGTATAAGAAAGTAATTAAGGTAGAAACCTAACCACAGCTTTAAACTCTAAGACCCTGACATCCCTTGTGCAATGGTTTCCTAACGGGGGTTCAGGTTTCTGTCACTCCGGCAACCCCTACGATTAGTAGCCAAATACACAATGCATTCCCCTAGGCCCATATAGGTGAAGTGTCATGTAGTCGATGTTCACATGACACCACTAGAAGAAATACACCACAACTTAAATATCAAACTATTGAGTCTTTCTCAACACAATTCCACTACTAACAACATGACTTCTCCCATGTCCTCAAGAACAAAACGAACTACTCACAAGACATCATATGGATCATGATCAGAGGTGAAATAATGATGTGTAACAATCTGAACATAAACGATAATTCGATGGTTCACTCAATAGCATCAACTACAAAGAGTAATCAACACCAGGAAAGTTTCCCCTAAGAACTATGCAAGATTCAACCCAATTGCTACAGCGGTATGAAGTGGTGATGATGGTGCTGGTGATGATGATGGTGGTGATGATGATGATTATGATTCCGATGAAGTCCAGCTTGATGGTGGTGTTGATGGCGATGATCTCCCCTCTATGGGAAGGAATTCCCCTGGCAGAATTCTGTCTGCCGGAGAGATCTTTCTTTCTTGGTGCTTTCTGCACTTTAGAGGCGGTGGAATCTTTCTGTGGTCTCCCCCCTTGTATTAGGGTTTTGGGAGGATAATATACACCAAAGGGGAGAGCCAGGGGTGGACCAGGGCGGCCACACCACCTGGTGGCGTGGCCTAGGGTGGCCCCTGCTAGGGGGTGGTGTGGGCCCCATGTGGCCCATCTCCGCTTCCCCTTCTCGCTTTCTTCGTCTTCTGGAAAAATAGGATTTTCAATGTATTTTCCTGAATTTTCTGATCTTCTCCAATTTTGTCTCCAAATAGCACCTTTTCCATCAGAATCCTGACTGCAGCGGTCCATGCTCCAAAAGTCATCAACCATGCAAAAATAGATGAAATAACATAAGTATCATCTCTTAATATGAAATATATCAATGAATAACAGTAAATTATGATATAGAATAGTGATGCAAAATGGACGTATCAAGTACCGAGGCGAGATCTATGGTATTCACAATAGTCGACTTGGTCCTCCTATCTCTCATTTACTATTTGCCGATGACAACATCTTCTTTGCTAGAAGTGAAGATAGGACTGTGGATGCTCGACAAGGGACTCTTAAGGTTTATAGTGAAGGCTCAGGTGAGAAGATCAATCTTGAGAAGTCATCATACTTTTTTGGTAATTATTGTCTTAACCAAGTCAAGAATGATGTGAAAGCAAAGTTGGAAGTTCAGAGTGAGGTGCTTAATGATTTTTGCTTGGGCATGCTGATGTCAGTGAAGCGCTCTTTGACTACCGCCTTTAGATTTCTTTATAACAAGATTTGGAAATATATTAATGGGTTATCTGATCGTCCAATGTCTAGGGTGGGCAATGAACCATTGCTTAAGGCTGTGATCCAAGGTATTAAAACATATGTTGTGAGTTTTTTCCACTGCCTATTGACACATGTGGTATTCAACACCAAGACGAAGATCTACTTGATGCGTGTCTCCATTGATCTCGCCAGAGTGTCTAGTTTCGGAAGGCTCCGCCGGCGAACTCCCATGGGCGCATATGCCTAGAGTTTGCTGGATCGGAAGGAATTCGGTCATGCGCACCTGTGTTTTTTGCTAGCCGTTTGGTTTCAGTGGGAGCGTGGTGAAGCTTTGCTACCTGTTACCATCATGAGACATATCTTTGACGATACACATGGTGAAGTCAGATGCAGAGAATGTCATGAAGGCAGAGACATGTGGGTGAGCTATGGTGGATTGAGTCTTTATGGCGATGAGGATCTGGCTTGGTTATCTATGACTCGTAGCAACGTCTGTTAGAGGGGGCAACATCAAAGGAGGAGTTCACAGTCTTACCTTGCAGGGTGAAAACCCAAGGTCTGGCCTTCATTGGTTGTGCCTGGCAATGGCCTTGCAGAAGGCATTGCTTTGCGAGCAAGGACTTTCTCCAGGGTGAAAACCTAGATCTTTGATCGGGCGATGACAGTGATTGTGCGCTGTTTCCTTCTTAGAGGCGTCGCTTTTGGAGGGGTTGGACTTCTGGTGTTGTTTTGTGGTGGTAGTGTCGCTGCTGCTGCTAAGGATCGGATTCCTGAAGCGTGACTTTTATTTTCTGTAATTCTTCTTCTTTTTTTCGGATGTGTGCATCCGTATTTCCATTAGGGTATGTGTTGTTGCAGAGGTTGGGTGTAATTGGTGTCTGTGTGATATTAATATATGCTCATTTCCAAAAAAAATGTGATAAGATTAAATCAATCATTGGCGGGACTTTAAAGATGGAAGGAGAAAGATTCATTGGAGATAATAGGATCGTTATCTAAACCCAAGGCTCTAGGTGGTATGGGTTTTCGGGATCTGGCCATTGATACGTTTCAAATGTATCTATAATTTTTGATGTTCCATGCTTGTTTTATATCTACTTTCTTATGTTTTGTCCACACTTTGGAGTATTTTTATACATTTTCTGGAACTAACCTATTAACAAGATGCCACAGTGCCAGTTGCTTATTTTCTTTTGTTTTTGGTTCCAGAAATGCCAGAAAATGAATATTCTCGGAATTGGACCGGACAAAAGCCAAAGATGATATTTTACCAGAAGATTCACGGAGCCAAAAGACGAGACGGAGAGGGGCCAGGGGCTGGCCACACCAGGTGGTGGCGCGGGTCCCCCTGGCCGTGCCACCAGGTGGTGTGGGCCCGTGGTCCACCCTCTGACATCGCCCTTTCGCCTATAAAAAGCCTCCAATACAAAAACCCTAAATCATCCAACCTCTAGCCATGAAAAGTTCCGCAGCGCTTCCGCCACCGAAGAGGAGATTCAGGGGACAGAAGTCTCTATTCCGGCACCCTGCCGGGACGGGGAATTGACCGCGGAGCCATTTCCATCGATCTCCACCACCATCTCCATCACCATTGCTGATTCCCATGATGAGGAGGGAGTAGTTCTCTCTCGAGGCTAAGGGCTCTACCGGCAGCTATGTGTTCATCTCTCTCTCTATGCATGATCATATTGTGATCATGAGCTTTGTAGTCAAGTAGATCTACCTTGCTACTCAAGTGCTTTAATAGATCTCTGCTCTCCCCATGTGTGTGAAGTTGACAGTGTGCACACCATGGTGGCACTTAGGCTAGAGATTACAAATACTTGTTATCAGTTATATTTGGAGTTGGATGTCTCTATAAAATTGTGGTGTTTGTTGGAACCATCTAGCGCTCAAGGTGAAAGTGTGGGGTTATCTAGATGGGGAAAGCGAACTTTAAAGAGTGTTGTTATAGCCCTACCATGGATTAGAGTGTCCAACTGGAGAGTGGTTCAGAGTAGTATCATAAATATAAGATATTTATATGAGAGTCTTCACTAGTGAAAGAATGATCCCTAGGCCTTGTTTCTAAACATTGAAACACCGTTTGCAACTAGAATTGTTACATGTTTGCTTGCTTCCATCTTTTTGCCTTTAGTATTTTCCTCCCGTCAAGCTCTTTTCTCGCACCGTTGTCTTATATCCATACCACCTGTATTTCACTATCTCTTCGCCGAACTAGTGCACCTATACACCTGGTAAGTGTATTGGGTGTGTTGGGGACACAAGAGACTTCTTGTATCTTGATTGCAGGGTTGCTTGAGAGGGATACCTTTGACCACTTCCTCCCTGAGTTCAATAAACCTTGGTTAATCCACTTAAGGGAAACTTGCTGTTGTTCTACAAACCTCTGCACTTGGAGGCCCAACAACTGTCTACAAGAATAGAAGTGCGTAGACATCAAGCTATGTTCTGGCGCCGTTGCCGGGGGGGGTAGGGTAAAAGGTACTCACATCCTCTGGCTACTAAGCTATCTTCTAGTGCGGTTGCTGGTGTGTGATTGCTCAAAGTTATTTCCTTAAGATTCTGCAATTATATCTTTTTTTCTTGTTTTTATTTTTACTAGTTAGCCTTAATGGAAAACAACAACAAAATTAGAGCTTTATAGTATTTATCTTGAGTTAGGACATGAAGCGTTTGAAGAGAAAATTAAAAAACCTATGGAACTTTATTTGCGTGCTAATAGCAATGTTATTAGTATGAATTCTTTCAACACCATTATTGCTAATTCTATGGAAAATTCTAAGCTTGGGGAAGCTAGTTTTTATGAAAATAATCTTTTTAGTCCCCCAAGCACGGAGGAGAATATTTACTTTGATGATACTATACCTCCAATATATGATGATTACAATGATGAATATGATATTTTCAGTCCACCTACTATTGAGGATAAAATTAATTATGATTACAATATGCCTCCTATATTTGATGATTATGGTGATGAGCATAATAATGATAGCTATTTTGTTGAATTTGCTCCCACTATAATTAATAAGAATGACTATGTTTATGTGGGGAGTATTAATTCTTTTATGCATGTGGCTCATGATAAGAATGTTTTATGTGATAGTTATATTGTTAATTTTATTCACGATGCTACTGAAAGTTATTATGAGAAAGGGAAATATGGTTTTATGCATCTCAATAATATTAAGTTTCCCCTCTTTATGTTGAAAGTCTTGAAGTTGCACTTGTTTTGCTTTACTATGATTGTTGCTTTGTGCTTTTATGACTTGTTTCTTTACAAGATTCCCATGCATAGGAAGTGGGTTAGACTTAAATGTGCTTTGGATTTGCTTCTTGTTGCTCTATTTTACTTCAATTCATATTTCTTATGTGAGCATCTTCTCAAACTATCATGCCTAACTTAAAGGCGTTAAAGAAAATTCTTGGGAGATAACCAAATAGTTTTCTTGAGTCTTGGAAGTTATTAATTCTGTAATAACCTCTCCTTATCCTTTTTTATTTTATTTTTGTGCCAAGAATAACCTCTAATGAGAGGGAAGTAAGATTTGGGGAAGTGTTGTCCAGAAACATATTTTTGTGCTTCACTGTAAAAATTCGAGACAAATCTCTGTATGTCGGATTGAGCTGTAATTTTCTGAATAAATAACCCCAGGTTCTTAGACAACTTTCGTTAGTTCAACACTTTTCTATTTGAGCAACAGAAGGTCTTCGAAAAAATCGGTTTTTACCTACTGATCTGTTTTGACAGATTTCTGCCATTATTTGCATTTGCCTCTTAATCTCTTTCTCTTTGAGTTCTCTTTGATCATTTGAACTTTTTAAAGGAAGCGCTATAGTACCTTTTGTTTTAATGGAAGTTTTACTTGTGTTGAAACTGAACCTAAAAGACTATTTATCTTAAGTACACTAATGTTGCTAATGAAGATTGTGTGAAGTTTTGTATGAAGGAAATTTTAAAGTGTAGGGAAGAATAATGTGATAAGATGAAGTATGGACAAAAGCTCAAGCTTGGGGATGCCACCCGTGTCACCCCAAGAAATATTCAAGAAGTACAAGCGTCAAAGCTTGGGGATGCCCAAGGCATCCCCTTCTTCATCAATAAAAATCTCACGTTTCTTCCAAACACTTCATTTTTATTTTTTCATGCACAGTTGTGTTGTTCTTGGAGCGTCTTCATTTTTGTTTTTGGTTTTCGTTTGCTTGGTTTGATTAGTTTGCTTGAATAAATTGGTTGGACCCCCTCTTTCATACATTAGTTTTCAAATAAGTGTGGTTTGGATTGGAAAAGAGTAGGAAACGTTCATGCTTAAGTGGTAAAAGGAGCTCGTTTTTGACTGTGGCCTATGCTTTGTCATGTCATGCTTGATATTGTTTTGGCTTTATGCTTAGTGATTTTTGCTGTAGCATGACATGTTATAAACAATTGAGATTGCTTAATGTGCGTTGAAAGAATCATGCGTTGTTTTAGCATATTAAAGCATAGTATTGCGGTATTTTCCTTTGATGCTTTATTTGGGTTGACCTGGCGCATGCTCACACCATGTTATGACTATTCCAAGTCACCATAGCCTTTATGATCCTTTAGTTTTCGACTTGTAATATCACTTTATGCTTTAATTAATGATGTTTTGTCGCTTTGCATGATTATGGCCATTATTGCTCTTTTAGTTGGTCGCTCCCAGTCTTTTGCTAGCCTCCATAACCAAGTATGAGTTCCACTCATGCATCCAACTCCAAATAAAACCAAGTTATCCCAAAGAGTCCACCATACCTATCTATTAGCATTTGCTATTCCAAGTATATTCATGTTTTTATCTACCTTTCGAATTAAACTTATTATGATAAAACTAGTGATTAAAGCTCTCACGAACTTGATGGCACACTTTACTTTTCTTACACTTAATAAACTTGAACCATTGTGTCATCTATGTTGTATATGCTTGCACTTATACATTGGGATTAGTACAACCATGATGTCATGGAGAACGCTTTCAACATTACACTTGTACACTATACCTAGTTGATATCATGCTCTTTTGTTTATGGATGTCGTCGGTGTAAAATGAAAGGGGAGCTTGTAAGTCCATGGAGTTATGTATGTGTGTTAGAGAAACGCCTGGGCGGCTGGTCTAATCCATGCCTAATCATGGTGGAAACCTGTAGTGTAACCATAATGAGCAATCTATGAAGCATTCTTCTTATAAAAAAAGAAATAGAGATTGAGAAAAAAAAGATGAGAAAAGAGGAAAGAGAGAAAAAAGCACCATTTTCCCATGGTAAATAAGAAGATGCTGAGATGCTTATTGTCTTCTTGCCTTGTCATTTTGATATGGGGATTCTTTCGTATCATCGGGCAAGGGGTATCCTATTGGCGGTTCTCTATGATACGCATGTATTTACTATGACAAGAACTTACCGATAACTAAACTTGAGTAGCATGAGGAGCGGCCCTCGTATTCAAGGGACATGAGATTGCCAACTTATACTTTGTCAAGCATATACTCCATAGTTCGTTCACTTTAACCTTAATCACTTCAAGATTCTTATGATAGGGGCGATGAGAGCTGAAAGCTAATAAGTACCATAATTTTTGGAAGCTCTTTATGAGACTTGAATCCCTGCTTCCTTCTATGAAGGCCTTTCTTTTACTTTTATGTTGAGTCTCCATCTTCTATCTTTATGAACCTATTGAGAGAGCATAGTGGACATTCTTAGTTTAATGTGCGTTGTCCCAAGACTTGTTGATTGATTTATAACTTTGATATTGCTTGTTCTTAAACTATTTGTATCTAGTCACCCTAATGAACTTTGAAGGTGTCCTATGGATTTATATTTTGCTACACTATGAGGGACAAGCTGAATAACATTCTCATTATGTTTTCTATATGTGGAACAAACAAACGTCTTTCAAAGCATTGTTATTCATGAATCTTTTGTTTGTACCTTTTCATGTTACAACATAGTTTCTATGTCTTATTGTTAGAAGTATATCTTTCATGCTATGTTAAAGTACTATGATCCCATCTATCAATGTTTTATAAATGCCTTCATCAAGATTGTGATGGTGCATGTCACCTCAAAAATTATTCTTTCTTTTTATCACTTACCTACTCGAGGACGAGCAGGAGTTAAGCTTGGGGATGTTGATATGTTGCAAACGTATCTATAATTTTTGATATTACATGCTTGTTTTATATCTACTTTCTTATGTTTTGTCCACACTTTGGAGTATTTTTACACATTTTCTGGAACTAACCTATTAACAAGATGCCATAGTGCCAGTTTCCTATTTTCTTCTGTTTTTGGTTCCAGAAAAGCCAAAAAATAAATATTCTTGGAATTGGACCGAACAAAAGCCAAAGTCAATATTTTACTGGAAGACTCACGGAGCCAAAAGACGAGACGTGAAGGGGCCAGGGGCTGGCCACACCATGTGGTAGCGCGAGTCCCTCCTAGCCGTGCCACCAGGTGGTGTGGGCCCGTGGTCCACCCTATGACATCGCCCTTTCGCCAAAAGAAGCCTCTGATGCAAAAACCCCAAATCATCTAGCCTCCAGCCACGAAAAGTTCCGCGGCACCGCCGCCACCGAAGAGGAGATTTGGGGGACATAAGTCTCTGTTCCGGCACCCTGTCAGGACGGGGAATTACCCCCGAAGCCATCTCCATCGATCTCCACCACCATCTCCGTCGTCGTTGCTGATTCCCATTATGAGGAGGGAGTAGTTCTCTCTCGAGGCTAAGGGCTCTACCGGTAGTTATGTGTTCATCTCTCTCTATGCATGATCATACTGTGATCATGAGATTTTTAATCAAATAGATCTACCTTGCTACTCAAGTGCTTTAATAGATCTCTGCTCTCCCCACGTGTGTGAAGTTGATAGTGTGCTCACCATGGTGGCACTTAGGCTAGAGATTACAAATACTTGTTATCAGTTATATTTGGAGTTGAATGTCTCTATGAAATTGTGGTGTTTGTTGGAACCATCTAGCGCTCAAGGTGAAAGTGTGGGGTTATCTAGATGGGGAAAGCGAACTTTGAGGAGTGTTGTTATAGCCCTACCATGGATTAGAGTGTCCAACCGGAGAGTAGTTCAGAATAGTATTATAACGAGAAGATATTTATATGGGAGTGTTCATTAGTGAAAGTATGATCTCTAAGCCTTGTTTCTAAACATTGAAACATCGTTTGCAACTAGATTTGTTACATGTTTGCTTGCTTCCATCTTTTTGCCTTTAGTCTTTTCCTCCCTGTTGGGTCTGCAGCATAGAAAACAAAAAATTTCCTACGGTGTGAACTACACGCCAAGATCTATCTACTAGGTACAAAGCAAACGGGTGGACATACATCCATAGAGAACTTACCCTCGAAGACAACGAGCTTTGTTAACGAGTAGGAACTCGTGGTTGATGTAGTCGTACACTTGTCGATCTCAAGATCGTGAGGAAGTCCGAGCGCCGCAACTCAGCAGCGCATCCGCACTCGCACACACGTTCAAGCCACCGGACAACCTCCATCTCCTCGCTCTAGCGATCCAGCGGAAGCAGCAACTCCTTCCAAATGAAATGCCACCGGGAACATGTATCTCGCTAATCCGAGACCATGGGGGAATAATTCTAGAGGGGGAGAGAGATCCTTCACAAGGAGGTGTGAGGATGAAGGAGGGAATGGGTGGCCTTTTATAGGAGGAGGAGGGTGCCCCCTCTCTCCATGGCCGGCGCATGGGGGGTGACCCCTCACCTCCCCCATTCATGTGGTGGTAACTCCTCCACATTAAAATGCCTCTTCACATTCCCTTTTAAAGTCTCCACTTTAAATGCATTAAGTTTCTCCAAATTTAATGCTCTCTCATTTAATAAAACTCTTTTATTAAATTTATTCAGAATTTTGTTAATTACTTTAATTAACAAACATTCACATATAGCCCCTTGCAATATTTCAATATCACATGCAGAACCACCTTCTGCAATTTCACCCGAAACAATTTCCGGTTTCTATTTAAACAATTCCTGCGCTTTGCAATTCTTTCGTCTGAAACATATGTGCTCCAAAATGGTGTCCGGTAACTCTTAAGTGTGCCACCCTACGGTTCGCGAATAATGCAGACATGATCGAGACCCTTCTCCGATCAATAATCAGCAGCGGGACCTGGAGATCCGTACTGACTCCTACACATTCAACGATGACTCTTGTGATCGTGAGAACCTTTAACGCTTGTAACTAAATCCCTTTGTCTCTCGATATATTACATGTCCGAGATTCGATCATCGGTATCTCCATACCTAGTTTGATCTCGTTACTGACATGCACTCTTTTCTCGTTCCCGTGATATAACATTCTAGTGATCACATCACTTGCTTGCAAGCTATCCTAATGTGATATCACCGAGAGGGCCCAGAGTATATCTATCCGTTATCTGGATTGACAAATTCCACTCTTGATCCATGAGCCTCAACATAACACCTTCGTAGCACTAAACCCATCTTTATAGTCACCCTGTTACGGTGTGACGTTTGATGTTATCAAGATACTCTTCCGGTGTTAGCAATTAACATGATCTCATGGTCTAAGGATAAAGATTACTTCGTATGATGTTATAGCAATATAAACACAATGACTTGATCGTAATGCTATACTTCGGATGAATGTTCATCACATCATTCCACCAATGGTGTGACCTTGTTATTAACAACATCCAATGTCCATGATCAGGAAACCTTGATCATCTTGTTAATCAACAAGCTAGTCTATAAGAGAGGCATGACTAGGAACCCTTTTTGTTTATTAAACACCATGTATTAATGTTTCCTATCAATACAATTATAGCATGCAAAATAAACATCTATCATATACAAGGAATACATAATAACAACTTTATTATTGCCTCTCAGGGCATATTTCCTTCACTCCCGTCAAGCTCTTTTTTGGCACCGTTGTCTTATATCCATACCACCTGTATTTCACTATCTTTTCGCCGAACTAGTGCACCTATATACCTGACAAGTGTATTGGGTGTGTTGGGGATACAAGAGACTTCTTGTATCTTGATTGCAGGGTTGCTTGAGAGGGATACCTTTGACCACTTCCTCCCTGAGTTCGATAAACCTTGGGTAATCCATTTAAGGGAAACTTGCTGCTGTTCTACAAACCTCTGTACTTGGAGGCCCAACAACTGTCTACAAAAATAGAAGTGCGTAGACATCAGCCATCTTCAATCAAGAGAGGTTGTCTAAGATGGGGTGGCATTTGTTGATTGACCCGAACTATTAATGTGCTCGAGTGTTGAAGGGTAGATGTTTCCTGACATGAATTTTTGGAATGTGCCAAAATCCAGGTCTTCCTCGTTTACGTGGAGAAGTATTCTTTAATAGATGGGCACATGCGCTTTGTTGGGCCGTCTGCCTTAGATTTCCTTATGTCTTGTGCTCTGTGCTTCCTCACGGTGTAGTGTGGTAATGTTTGTTTGGATGGAAAGATACACAACAGGATACAGAAGGACACTTATTCTTGTTCATATACACATAATGATGGCCACAGAACGGAAAAACGGGACGTCACGTGCACAGGCGAATGATCTGAACGACACACAAACACGGCAGGCAGGGGTAGAGTAGCAAGCTTCATTCCCCAAAGCACACATGTGTCCTTCCGTAACCCGGCCGTAACCATTTGGCACACATCACAACAAAATACCACATGTGCATAGCAGCATAGCAAGGACCATCTCCTACGACAACTAACATTGACACACCTGAAACCATAACACAAATGAAATAAGAAAAGGCAGACATGTTGAATCTAAGGAGGTAAAAAATGGCAAGAAATTAAGAAAGAAATGACAATTCTTGGTACATTTTAGTCCACGTCATTCAAACTCGATATGTGGATGTGTGATAGGATGACCAGCTCCCAAGCAAGATCTTCGAGTCGTCCAGACAATGGACTATCAGAATCCGCCTCTCTGAACATCGAAAAGGGAACTTCATCATCGTATTGACCGAAGATACACGAAAGCTTGTTTATCACTTCGTCGGGTGAACTGAATGTTCCCTCTCTCAAGCACAATGTGCCATCAAAGCCGTCCTTCCAACAATGCGATGCTTCTCGGCAAATTGGCTACATGGCACATTGCAGAAATGGTAATTCACATAATCCACACTATACTCAGTTTCCAGCATAATCTCCTGGTGGATAAGATTTTTGCCCAGGCTCTCCCGTGCGTCCACTTCCGACCTACGCAGCCCTCTCTACGTTTTTCTAAGCTTAAATCCAAATGGATCTTCTCTTATATCTAGTCCAAGCTACCATCCTTCTAGACCCTGGATTATAGAGGCCCTCGGTGTAGATACTTAAGCCAAGATGTGCTATCATATCACATGCCACGGCTATCCAAGACAGACGTATCGCCTGCAAAAAGAATAAAGTGTGGGTACTCTCCTTTTGGAAGAAAGTAAGATGTTCAAACAAAGAATGGATTTTTTTCTACTCAGTGAGCAAACAGACGTGCCATGACCTACACCGTCAGCCGAACACTTTTTCTATAGAAACCAGTTTTCTTAGGATCACCAAGGAATCAACAAAATATTACAGCTCTAGATAAAAATGCATGCATCGCTGCGCCGCCTTCACTTCGATCTATCGCTTGGTGACCGTCTTGTTAGCATCAGTACTTTTTTCTCACAAAGTAAACAAACCATTCATGCATAACATGCCTTCTAAGCATCATTGGATTCCCATAAAAGAAAAATACAGAATTGGAAATCCGGTTCATAGACGGCTAAATTTGCTTGGTCAGCTCTTGAAGTGCAAAAAAATTCAGAATCTGAACTTTCTAGAGCTATCTGTTGGACTACTAGTCTGGTCCTAAACATCAATTGCTAGCACATAGGTAATTTCTAATTTGGCGAAACACTAAACTACAAATCAAATATTACATCACAGTTTTCTCATGCCAAGCATGGTAGTCTGTACTCTGTAGTACGCAAGGTTTTTTAAATATTCTCGAAAGGGCAAACCAAGCTAGTCTGAAAGTAACCAAGGAAACAAAGCTAACAGATTAAATGAAGTTCTATGTCAAATGCACATTATACATTTTGCAGCCGCAATGCAAACCCACAAGAGGAACTAAGTAGCTCTGATATGTGTAGAAAGACATTATCACCGTGAGGAGTTTGCCGGTCAAAATTAGAACGTCACAGTTAAGCTCTCGCAATGCTTATCTAAGTAATATAAATTGTTTCATATCATAAGTTGTATCAAAAGAGGCATGTATTCATGACCAAATTTTGACAGGCCTTCACATACAATTGATACCACTACAAAGTCTATATTCCTACAAAAAGCGCTAAACAGAAAGAACATACTCCCTACTTCCAGAAATAAGTGACTTGGCTTTGTCTAGATTTGCATGTATCTAGACATGTTTTAGTGTCTAGATACAAACTCAAGTCACTTATTTATGGACGGAGGGAGTTTGATATTTTTCTAGACTACCAACTTGGTGTTAACATATTGTTTACATTTCTTGGTTTCAACAGCAAATCGAGGAAATCACTAAATCAGACTACAAAATTTTAGGACTTCAAACGGTGTGTGCAAAAAAGCCTACATGGCAGAAATTTTTCTATCCAACATAATCTCGGAATAGTAAACATGGTTTTCTTCCTTTTCATCGATCTATCAAGTGATAAAGAACACATACATAGTTGTGAGCTTTCATACATTAACCATGAGATGTTACTGCACATTACATTGTTTGAACGCACTTCTACATACGTATCAGAAAGCCAGTAGTCAATTAGTGGCAAAACAGATACGCACATTCTTCTGTTTGGATGGATAACCGTTGTGCAAAATGCTGTTTGTTTTTGCAAATCTTGACAATCTGCAGGTGAGGAGAAGAAGAATAGGGAGCTCGTTAGTGCTAATTCGCTAGCTGAACTATATTCCTACAAAGATGACAAACTAAATTGACACCTCTGACATTTTGGAGAGTAACAACACAATTCGATACTTAACCTCTAAATCTAGAGAACCAAACAACAGGCTGCGCGCTCTAAAATTTGATCACAAGACCAAAAGAACGAAAGAAAAATATGTTAATCCTAATTTCGGCTTGTGAGTAAAAAAACAATTTGCCTATCTGTCGGTCATGCGTTACCAACAAATTATCCTGTACCCAGAAAAACAACATGGGCTCACAAGCTGCATCAAGAAACAAACGGACAGGGCAGAAACAATCATGCCATCAAAATGTCTGATGCACACTTACCGGCATGTCATCGAGATACGTGTCGTTAGGAGGCACGGTACAGCTGGTCAGAAACGGACGGCGTGTGTCGCCCACCCTAAAAAACGCTCCATGAGGCATGGGCTGTCTAAGAACCTGCAACACAAAGTCAAGAAACACCTTCAGTCTCTCATGGCAAAAAGAGCCATGGCAGCCAACCAAAAAAACAGAGGAGGAACCTGTCTTTGTTGAATCTCGCCGACGTTGGCAAGGATGTCCATAGTACTCTCCGCTCTGTCATGTTAGGAATAAACACTCCGTGTCCAGCACCGACACGGTGTCACGTATATGAGTTGTATACGTATAGGATTGCACTACACCAAGGTGTGTGTGTGTTGAGTCCAATCCGTATACTTACATGTAACTGAGTACTACTAGGATTAGAGTTGGACTAGTAGTCGGCATACTAGAATCCTAGTATATATATATATACATGTACCCCGGGTTGTAAACACACCGTGAGTTCAAAGCAATAAAAAGAGGACGCACAATACGTGCGTGTAGCGATCATATTGTTTTCGTATGTGCGTGTGTGAGTTGCTATGGCCAGGAAAGTAATCTAGCTCTAGCTTCATATACGTGTGTGTGTTCACCAGAGTTTCGCCGTCGCAGTCGCCGGAAAGTACTCGGCGGCTGGGTCTGGGCCAACAATTGGTATCAGAGCCAAGGTCGTCGTTCGTGATCTGCTGAAAGTACTAGGAGGTCATGGCGATGGTGAAGTTTGGCGAGAGCTCGGCAGCGGCACCGGTGACGGAGACGGTGGGGGCGGCTTTGTATCCGCGCCTCGATCGCAAGGACTACGGGCTATGGGCACTCAACATGGAGGTGGCCATGGAGGCTCAGGAGGTTTGGGAGACCGTCGATCCAGGAGGCGACGAGTACGTCAAGGGAGGCGAGAAGTACCGAAAGGATCGGCAGGCGCTAACGGCGCTCTATTCCATCGTGCCGAAGGACGTGATGCAGCACCTCGTCGGAAAGAAATCGGTGAAGGATGCATGGGAGGCGATCAAGATCTTGCACCAAGGTCATGCCCGCGTGAAGGAAGCGCATCTTCAAACTTTGACGAAAAGCTATGAAGATCTGAAGATGGAGGAGAGCGAGACGGTTGATCAGTTTGCCGCCCATTTTGTTACCCTCGTCAACGCAATCAGGGGATATGGCGAGAGATTGGATGAGATCAAGAACGTCAGAAGGTTCCTGCGTGCGGCGCCGGCGCGCTACATGCATATCGTCACATCGATCGAACAATGTCTCGACTTGAATACATTGACGGTTGAGGATCTCGTCGGAAGATTCAAGGCACACGACGAGAGAATTCGGATCAGCTTCGGTGATCCAGAACAGGTTGAGCACCTGATGCTCACGAAGCAGCAGTGGATGACTCTTTCGGAAGAAAAGCAAGGAGGCTCCACGAGTGGCAAGGAGAAGCAACGCCTAGCAAAAAAGTACATCGCGGGGCAGGAGGACGAAGATGACACCCCGTCGCGGAGGAAGATTGACATAAAGAAAGTAAGGTGTCATAACTGCGGCAAGCTCGGTCACTTCAAGGCTGATTGCCGGAAACCACCAAAGGAGAAGGAGAGGGCTCTCATCGCCCAGGAAGGAGATGATGGACCGATGATGCTGATGCTCGAAGTAACTGAGCTGAAGGATGAGGAGGATCCTCCATCACCGGCTACGGAGATTGTGGCAGAACTGGATCACGATCTACCATGTGTGGATCACGAGGAACGGAGTGCCCCGTTTTTATGTGAAGCCACGTTTGAGGCAAGTGAAGCCTCGGAACTTGTTCATGGTAATCTATGTGTTGGAATTTCACCTGCAACTCCGTCTGGCAATAAGTTCTTCATGCTTGTGGTGGATGATCATAGTAAATACATGTGGATTGTGTTGCTAAAAAGTAAGGGTCAAGCTCAACAAGCATTCGAGAAGATCAAAGAAGCCGAAGAGTTCAAGGTGGAGGCGAAGATAAGAGCCCTACGCATTGATCAGGATGGTGAGCTGCATCAAACCGTGTTGACCATGGCACGGAGCATGATGAAGAGTAAATGCTTGCGAGGAAAATTCTGGGGTGAGGCAGTCAATACGGCTGTGTATTTGCTGAACATGGAGCCAATTGAGAGTGGTGTTGGTATAACACCATACAAAGCATGGTACGGATGGAAACCCTCGGTTGATCATCTTCGCACTTTTGGGTGCGTGGTGCATGTTAAGACGGAGTCCAACCATAAGAGTAAATTGGCGGAGCAGAGGACTCCAATGATCATGACGGGCTATGAAAGCTCAAAGGAATACCGCTTGTGCAATCCTTATACCAATAAGGTGGTTGTCAGGGGCGACGTAATCTTTGAGGAAGGCGAGTCATGGAATTGGGGCTCCAACGAACCGGGATATCCAACTTTTCACGTCACGTGGGATCTTGAGTATGAAAAAAATATGGATCAACCAAGCTTATTCTTGTCAGCAAGTTCGGGTCCAGAAGGCGTTGAAGGCCTAGGAGGTGCTCCAGGCGTGGACACCGGGCCAGAAGAACTAGGGATTCTCCCAGAAGACAAAGAGTTTGAAGAAAAGGCTAGTCCGTGGCCAGAAGATACGGAACTGGAAGGGTGCACAAATGCATGTGCAGCGATACCTGCACTTGTTTGCCCAGCAAACAGGTCAGCAAGGCTTGAAGACGATGGTCCAAGAGTGTGTACTGGTGGCCAGACAGATGGAACAACCCAACAATAGGGGGTGCAGATCCATCAAGAGGCTTTTCACGTGGTATAGAGAAGCTAGAAGGAAACAATGCCAGAAAGGGATTCAAAAGGAAAGGAAGAATCGCTACAGGTAGGCAACATGTGCCTTGCTACTCTGGACGAGCCAGAAGAAGGGGTTGGTCAGGAGCAGGCAGAAGTCAGAATTGCTAGTCATGAGCGAGCTTTGCTAGTCAACAAATTTGAGCTAGCTCCTACGTATTTGTTCTATTGCATCCAAGAGTACCGGCAAGCAGAAGATCAAATATGCGAAGCATCGATGAGAAAGTACTTTATCGAACCAAGTATAATGTCTCAAGGCGCGGACAAAAAGGACAGTTGGCGTGAAGGCGTGGAGAAGGGTGCGGACAAAAAGGGTTGTCGGCGTGAAGCCATGGAGAAGCCGACAAAAGCAAAGTCGGTGACATGGGTGCTGAGAAAGGAAGCGGCGAAAGCAATGCCGTGGATGACGCCCGCGAGAAGCAGCGTGTATATTTGGGATCCAGGTGGATGTTGAAGAGCACGTCGTGCTTAGGGGGGTGATTGTTAGGAATAAGCACTCTGTGTCCAGCACCGACACGGTGTCACGTGTACGATTTGTATACGTATAAGATTGCACTACACCGAGGTGTGTGTGTGTGTGTGTTGAGTCCAATCCGTATACTTGCATGTAACTGAGTACTACTAGGATTAGAGTTGGGCTAGTAGTCGGCATTACTAGAATTCTAGTATATATATGCATGTACCCCGGGTTGTAAACACACCGTGAGTTCAAAGCAATAAAAAGAGGATGCACGATACGTGCGTGTAGCGATCATATTGTTTCCATATGTGCGTGTGTGAGTTGCTATGGACAGAAAAGTAATATAGCTCTAGCTTCATATACGTGTGTGTGTTCACCGGAGTTTCGCCATCGCAGTTGCCGGAAAATACTCGGCGGCTGGGTCTGGGCCAACATGTCAAAGCAATGCTATCTCGCCAACTATGCACCCCAATGAGCCATAGATAAAGGCACCAGGGGTCGAACAAATCTTCGCAACCACGCAAGCAATCAAAACAAGCAAGGCGCCGGCCCAAGGCGAGACAGCCCCTCTGAGCCAAGATCCCGCCGAGCCAGCGGAAGAATGAGGAAGGAACAGCCACATGAAGAAAGGCACACCGCCGCCGAATAATCCCCCACCACATAGAGCCACGAGAAAAGATCCAGGTCCCTTCTCACCATGCTTAAGCTATAGATATATGGACGAGAGCTCCTGGTTCAAGGCAGTCACATGGGGTATAGGAGACAGCAAGTCGGTGAAGATATTGAGTGACAATTGGGTTACAAAATGTCAGCGTCCCGGGCCCAGCTCCACACACTCGTGTTGCGTTTGGACGTTTCCTGGCCCACGGCCGCGCACACGGCCCAACATTCAGCGGAGAGCCCACTCCATCCCCAAAGCCCGGACTGAAAGGAAGAGGGAAACTCTCCCTTATAAGCTGGTCGTGGCCTCCTCCCGCTAGCGAGGTGGGACTAAAGTCACCGGCAACGCTTGGTACCTAACACCCCATCCCCCTAGGAAGCCCCCTAGGCGGGCATGGCGGTGCTGGCTCTGATACCAATTGTCAGCGTCCCGGGCCCAGCTCCACACACTCGTGTTGTGTTTGGACGTTTCCTGGCCCACGGCCGCGCACACGGCCCAACATTCAGCGGAGAGCCCACTCCATCCCCAAAGCCCGGACTGAAGGGAAGAGGGAAACTCTCCCTTATAAGCTGGTCGTGGCCTCCTCCCGCTAGCGAGGTGGGACTAAAGTCACCGGCAACGCTTGGTACCTAACACAAAATCTCCCCGTGGTTTCTTAAAACCAAAGTCACCAATCCCGACTTTGGTTACTGTTCATTGTTTGACGAATGAAGACACTAGTTCGCGGAATCTGGAAAATGTGAATGCATTCTTTGATAAGGACATGACAAACCAGATTCTGAAGGTCCCAATTGCTCGCTTTCTTGTGATTATGTACGTACATACAGTGTGCATTCAAAAAAATTCTCGGCCCCCCCGAAAAAAAAAAATAATAAATAAATTCTCGGCCACTTACAATTTTGCTCCCAATCGGCCGCTTACAATTTGGCCCGGTCGTCAAAAAAAATCCATGTCCAAAGTGCCTCGGTAGAGGGCTGCATTCAAGTTGGGCGGTGAATGAGAAAGATTGGAAAGCTATCGGGAACATTAGGACACCAGGGAAGATAAAGATCCATCTATGGCGTTTTGTGCATGACTGTCTCCCGAGCGGCGTGCAACTCGTCAAGAGACATACCCTTGCTGACGGTGCCTGCATTTTCGGAGGTAGGATGGGAAGTATTGAGCATCCTATTAGTTTGCTCGTGTGGTCTGGCAGGAGATGAAGCAGTACGTGCCGTTGCAGCTTCATAGGAAGCTCTTCTCCTCCTGTAGGTCTGGCAGGAGATGAAGCAGTATGCGCCATTGCAGCTTTATAAGAAGTTCTTCTCCTCCTGTAAACAATGGTTGTTCGACTTCCTCGCCCGATCATCTGAAATTCAGAGGACAGCATTGGTGATGGGCTTATGCCATATGTGGGAAGCGCGCGACGACTCTTGGAATTCTTAAGCTAAGCCGAGTCCGGGACGAACAACGGGCAAAGTGTTAGCCTATGTCGACATGATCGGTACGAATTTTTCCAAGCCTAGTCTGATGCAAAGGTGTGATCAATGTTGGCCCAACCCGACAATACTTTCGTCGGGACGACGACCCGCAATAGCCCCTGCCGTCGAGTACTTTCCGACAATTGACGACGAAGAGGCAAGACGAGGAACAAGATAGCTAGCGATCAGCTAGCTAGCTCTGCCCCTCTCAACTCACGATACGTAAATAGAATTTGATGGCCAAAGGACCATATCGGTCCTGTTGTTTTTCTTCTATTGATTCACGGTCACAGTGTAATACAATCTAGCTATTACATGTGTATATATACTAGGTTTAGACCACCGAGTCAAAATTACTACTCATGGACCGATCCGACTAGAAAACTATCACCGTATCCTACCTAGACACGTACGCCTAATCGGACAGGAACACAAGCATCGTGGACTACTCGGAAGACATACGTATACCACTAGTATACGCGACGCCGTGCCGGTGCCGGAGTGCTTAATCCCAACAATCACCCTCTAAGCACGACATGTACTTTACTTCGATCTGGATCCCAAATGCGCCAGCTACTTCTCGCGGGCGCCATCCACGGTAGTGCTTTCGCCGCTCCCTTTCTCATCACCCATGTCACCAACTTTGCTTTTGTCGGCTTCTCCATGGCTTGACGTCGATCCTCCTCGTTCGCGTCCTTCCTTTTCACGTCCTCCTTGTCGATGTCTTCCATGAACGTGTCTTCGGTCTTCATCGGTTTCTTGATGAACAACCACTGATTTTTGTAGTTCATCGTAACCGAATTATTTACCATCCGAAGTATCTCCTTCGGGTAGTAGTCCAACACGCCTCGCATGCATGCTCGTGTCGGTCGTAGTCGTATCATCTCCAGTGCAGTCGGGGATGCCGCGACATACTCTTCTGCGTCCGACGTCGCGCTTATTTCTTCACTTACGGATCCTTCATTTTCTGGCTGAGGTTCCATGGCGCTCTCTCGCGACTCGCCTGTGTAATCTCGTGCTAGTCGAATAGCTAGCCCGTACGCATCCGGCCAGTTCTTTTGGCCTAGACACCCACGTACATGGCCAACCCAACTACACAGATTAATCTTGCTAGCTAGCTCCATATAGCAGTATGGAGCTGGCTCAATTCCTTGAGCTTCTGCCAAGCTCTACGTAGTGGATATCCATGCACACGTGAAAGCTCTTTTGCTTCTGCTGAATGTCCAGACGTAGAATCTTCCGTGCCTCCAGGTAGAGCTCCCGCCAATGGACCTCCATGCGGCTCTCCTCCTGGTATGCTTCCTTCTAGCTTCTCTATACCACGTGAAAAGCCACTTGATAGATCTGCACCCCCTATTGTTGGGTCTCCTCCATCTGTCTGGCCACCAGTCCAGACTCTTGGACCATCGCCTTCTGGTCTTGCTAGCCTGTTTGCTGGGATCGCTTCAGCTCTCCCTCCTCTTATAATTGCTGGGCAAACAAGTGCAGATATCGCTGCACGTGCATCGGCGCGCCCTTCTAGTTCTGTATCTTCTGGCCACGGACTAGACTTTTCTTCAAACTCTTTGTCTTCTGGGAGAATCCCTGGTGCTTCTGGCCCGGTGTCCACGCCTGGAGCACCTCCTAGGCCTTCAACGCCTTCTGGGCCCGAACTTGCTGACAAGAATAAGGTTGGTTGATCCATATTTTCTTCATACTCAAGATCCCACATGACGTGAAAAGTTGGATATCCCGGTTCATTGGATCCCCAGTTCCATGACTCGCCTTCCTCAAAGATTACGTCGCTCCTGACAACCACCTTATTGGTATAAGGATTGTACAAGCGGTATTCCTTTGAGCTTTCATAGCCCGTCATGATCATTGGAGTCCTCTGCTCCGCCAATTTACTCTTATGGTCGGACTCCGTCTTGACATGCGCCACGCACCCAAAAGTGCGAAGATGATCAACCGAGGGTTTCCATCCATACCATGCTTCGTACGGTGTTATACCAACGCCACTCTTAGTTGGCTCCATGTTCAGCAAATACACAGCCGTATTGACTGCCTCACCCCAGAATTTTCCTGGCAAGCCTTTACTCTTCATCATGCTCCGTGCCATGGTCAACACAGTTTGATGCAGCTCACCCCCTTGATCAATGCATAGGGCTCTTATCTTCGCCTCCACCTTGAACTCTTCGGCTTCCTTGATCTTCTCGAATGCTTGTTGAGCTTGATCCTTACTTTTCAGCAACATAATCCACATGTATTTACTATGATCATCCACCACAAGCATGAAGAACTTATTGCCGGACGGAGTTGCGGGTGAAATTCCAATGCATAGATCACCATGAACTAGTCCCGAGGCTTCACTTGCCTCAAACGTGGCTTCACATGGTAACGAGGCACTCCGTTCCTCGTGATCCACACATGGTAGATCATGATCCACTTGCGCCACAATCTCCATAGCCGGTGATGGAGGATCCTCCTCATCCTTCAGCTCAGTTACTTCGAGCATCAGCATCATCGGTCCATCATCTCCTTCCTGGGCGATGAGAGCCCTCTCCTTCAGCGGTTTCTTGCAATCCTTCTTGAAGTGATCGAGCTCGCCGCAGTTATGACATCTTACCTTCTTAATGTCAAACTTCCTCCGCGGCGGAGCGTCGTCCTCGTCCTCCCCTGCGATATACTTTTTCGCTGGGCAAGAAGCTTCCTTATCACTCCTGCTTTCGGATCCTTGATCGCCCTTTTCTTTGGCGACCACCGCCTACCACTGGGCACGGGTAAGCATCACGTGCTCTTCCGGTAACGCATCACCGTAGGTGATCTTCATCCGCTCGTCATGAGCCTTCAATCGTCCAACCAGATCATCCGTCGTGAGAGTCTTGAGATCAACGCACTGCTCGATCGCCGACACAACGGACAAGTAACGCGGCGGCGGTGCGCGAAGGAAACGCCGAATGACTGAGATCTCTTCGAGCTTCTCGCCGAGCGCGCGAATCCCATTGACCAAAGTGGCTACCCTCGAGGCAAACGCGTCCAGCGTCTCGTCTCCTCCCATCTCCAGATTCTCGTACTTCTTCTGCAAGGTTTGTAGGTTTGCCTCACGGACACGCTCGTGCCCAAGATTTAGCGTCTTGAGCGCCTCCCATGCCTCCTTTGCAGATTTCTTCGAGTTCAGGTGTTGCATCACGTCCGCCGGCATCACCGAGCCGATGGCCGTGAGTGCCTGCCGGTCCTTGCGGTATTTCGACGCGTCCTTCTTGAACTCGTCGCCGCCGGGATCGACGGCCTCCCATAGATCGTTGGACTCTAGCGCCCACTCCATCTGGGTCGCCCACATCGTGTAGTTGTCGCGGTTGTACCGCGGGTACTGTGTCATCACCTGCGCAGCAAATCCTTTAGCTGCACCGGAATACTCGCCCACATCCATCGTCGTTGTGACCTCCCGTTACGAGGAGATCCTTCACGAGGCTTTGATACCAATTGTTGGCCCAACCCCGACAATACTTTCATCGGGACGACGACCCGCAACAGCCCCTGCCGTCGAGTACTTTCCGACAATTGACGACGAAGATCTTCTGGCGAGACGACACGCATGTACAGGAACAAAATAGCTAGCGATCAGCTAGCTAGCTCTGCCCCTCACAACTCACAATACATAAATCAGAATTTGATGGCCAAAGGACCATATCGGTCCTGTTGTTTTTCTTCTATTGATTCACGGTCACAGTGTAATACAACCTAGCTATTACATGTGTATATATACAAACTATCACCGTATCCTACCTAGACACGTACGCCTAATCGGATAGGAACACAAGCATCGTGGACTACTCGGAAGACATACGTATACCACTAGTATACGTGACGCCGTGCCGGTGCCAGAGTGCTTAATCCCAACAATCACAGTTCCTCAGCTCCATCTTGGGTTCCGCCGCCGCCGGGCATGGTCTTGGTCAATTCTGATGCAGCTGTCTTCGAGGATACAAGGAGCATGCACGTGGGGGACGGTGTACTTATTTGTAACCACCTTGGTAATTTTCTCCGTGCTTGCCATGACCATATGGAAGGTTTTCCAGCACTTGAATATGCCGAGGCTCTAGCACTCTGACGAGTTGTCTCTCTAGCTCGAGATGAGGGCTATGATACGGTCATCTTTGCTTCTGACTTTCTATCATTGGTACAACGGCTCAGCTCTTCTGTGGTCGATCGGTCATCCGTTGGAATTTTGGTGGCTGGGATCAAACATTTCGTGACGTTCTTCTCATCGGTA
Source organism: Avena sativa (assembly GCA_916181665.1). NCBI lineage: Eukaryota > Viridiplantae > Streptophyta > Magnoliopsida > Poales > Poaceae > Avena > Avena sativa. The sequence goes on along the minus strand of OV702295.1, from coordinate 445,279,554 downwards.
TCTTTCTGCCACGTGAAGGGGAATCTGAATAAGGTGGCGCATATCCTCGCTAAGAATAGTCCGTTTTCTAGTACAACTATTTTCAACTCTGTTCGGGATTGTATCGGTGGAACACGTTGTTTTAACATAGTTTAATCAATAAAGCGTCAGTTCTCTCAAAAAATCTTGAAAATAAAATTATCTGGTTTTATTGAGATCCATGGTAAACTGAGGCTCGGTCATGCAGAGGCCGGCGGAGACTACAAAAGTCTTTACAAAACAATTGTGTTGATTAGTTGAGCTTTTGGGATAATATATGTAGCACGAAAATTGATCATATTGGGTATACAGGAGATGCATCTATGTACATATGCAGCACAATGCACCGTACGTGTTTGTTAGTATCGATAACTACATATCCCTTCTGTTTGTACTCTCACGATGGTTGTTTGTGTCGTTTAGATCCAGACGTGAGAATCAAGTATGTACACACGGTTGTAACAAACTATATATGTAACCAAGCCTTTGGCTTATTATATAACATGAAGGACGAGCCTAGAACGGCATCGCTTTCCACCCATCTCGCCCATCTCAAATGGTATCAGAGTCTTGCTCTTCCATCTCATGCATGGCGGCGAGCTCGGGCAACTCTGGCGCAAGTTCAATGGCAGACCTCTTCGCTTACACCATCACGAGAAGCTAACGGGCGGGACAACTTCCCGCTATGGTAAGCACGGGAGCAGCCGCCACTGCGTGGCCACCAGCTGTCGAGCTACGTCCACAGCACAATGATGGCTCCGACAGAAACCATCTTGGTTACCAGCAAGGACGACAAGGGAGTCAAGAAGGCTACTGGTGCAGGTATGAATATCAAGCATATTGGTCATTTACCTTAATTGTGATTTTAATCTGAAAAATATTCTCTGCATCGTAAAAGCCATGAGATTTTTCTTTTGGCTAATTGTCTTGCATGTGATAATAAGAGCAAGTACAATAAAGCCCAGTCAGCAGGCTATAGGATTTAAAATAGTATATTTGTGCTTAGTTGGATGAGAGAGAAGAGGAGAGATAAGATGAGTGGGCTCTTAGTTAACAGTCAGTTGCAGCACGTGCTCCTAGGCACTATATGAGAGTGTAAAGTGGGCCATACATTAATAAAGTACTATATTTTTATCTCTATCTATTATACATATTGACTATTAGGTTAGCTCTAGATGATATGGACATGGCTTATAGCCAGCAGTTGGCTCTACTATTGCCCTTGCTCTAATGCTTTTCTTGACATCATACTCGCTTTTTTGTTGTCCAAAAAGGATAAGGCGTCAAAGAGAGTTATGCATTAATTAAGGTAGATGCATGGACGCCTCTATCTCGTGTAATCGAGTTCATCACCCTCAACAAGACAAGCCTACAGAGTCGTCAAGCCAAAATCTTAAAGATGGCACAATCGATTAGGACATCTATCTTGGGCAATAGTTCAAGAAATCGTCAATGCATTCAGTCCTCCATATTCAAAAGAGTCATGCGTAATGCCTATAAAAATGCAAAGGGTCATCAACTCCGTATTACATATTGTTTTCTCTAGAACTTGTATTCTCTGATATTTGGGTATTTGGGGAACTGCTTGAGATTCTATTAATGTATTACTTGAGTTTTATCGATGACTATAGTAAATTTATAAGGATCTATCTCCTTAAGCCAAAAAAAATTGAGGTATCGGTGATTTCTTGATTTTCAAAATTATGCTCAACGACTCTTTAAAAAGTAAATTGTTACTATGCAAACAGATCAGGATTGTAATATCAGAACCTCAACCCACTTTTTAAGGGCATCGGCATATCTCACCATGCATCATGCTCCTATGCTCATCAACCAAATGAATCACCCCAACGCAAATAGTGGTTGGGATACATCTATTCTTCTGAGCAATCTCTTTTGGATTTTTATAAGACTACCCATGTAGTAGGATACCATCCTTTTTGGGTTCTTTATTTTACTTCGAGAGGGAATTTTACAAAAAACTTTCTACTTTCCTAAACTAAGAAAAGAAGGAATAAGGCGAACATATGAATTATAAAACACTCAACGCAGACCTTCCTGTCTAGACAGGTGCAAGGTAAAAGAGCACCTGACTAATTTGAAATAACTTTTTCATGGCATTCGTATTGCGTTGTCTTCTAATATAACGAGGGCATCCTTTTAGATGTCGCAGAACAGATCACACGACGGATCGCGGTGCACCAAGAGAAAAACATTGCCTATGCACTTTTTCCTGACGCTATTATCTTTGTTGGTTTTTTCTTTGCTGCAATAGAACGATCCCGGCGATTGGCTTCTGCCCCCACGGTTATAACCGCCTGGGCCCGTGTTCTGTTGTAGTGTTTGGGCTACACGTGAAAATCCCAGACCATTTTGACCTCGACGACGGCGGCATGCTGCTTCTTTACCCTCTTGGGAGCATCGTCGTGGAGTTCTGATACCTCTTGGTCTTGTTTCGTTGTCATCGGTAGACAAGTTTAGATCTTGTATTGAGGCTATTCTGACCCTGGCATGGGGCGCCCTCTCCGGCCTCCTAGCCTATACATGTGGCTCGCTTCCACCATTCTCCGTCCTCTTTGCCTGCTGGTAGGATCGACGCTTCACAGCCTAGAGTGAGAGGGTAGGTTGCCTTCTTCGGCAACAAGTTGATCGGAATGGTGCGACGATTTTCAATAGTTTCACAAGGAGGCGTGGAGGCACCTCTTGCTAGTAGTATCAGGTGCTTCATCATGGTGCGGCTACCCCTATACTTTTTATTTTTCTTTGATCTGCTTTGTACGAGAGTTTTCTCTTCGCTTTGTATTGGTTTAGCCGTGCGGCTTTATTTATAAAATGGAAAAATGCTATTTTTTGAGAGGTTTAATGGATACTACTAACTCAATTCCTCAATACTTCATTCGTTCCAAATTATAAGATATTTTAGTTTTTTCTAAAACACGTGTATCTAGACAATTTTTAGTGTGTAGGTTCACTTATTTTACTTGGAACCTATACACTAAATTGTGTAATACATGTGTTTCAGAGGAATGCCAAACATCTTATATTTTGCAACCGAGTGAGTAAGAGTTTAAGATTTCTTGTAGGCTAAAATAGTCCAACAAAACATCTTACTACGCATTCAGAAAAGGAGGTAATAATTGTCATCCGGAGGCATGTGGCATTCCCATCGGCCCGAGGAAATTGCCAGTAATTCTTGGGGCAAACGTAGCACAAACCAGTGACTTCAAAATTTTGTTGCACAAACCAACAACTTCACAAGTAATCATTCGCAGAGAGCTCTAATAACTTGATTAAGGTATAACAAAACCAACATACTTGGCGGCCATCGTGGCCCTTGTGGCAGCATCATGCCAAGACAACGCTAACTGTAACTATTATCAGTAAAAGGAAAAGAAATATGGCTTGATTGTAAAACAAAACTAGAGTATACTTTAAAAAAAATGCAATAGTGTATCTATTATATGCTAAAACCAATATAACAGGTTGTTTCCAGACACCACGTTAGTCCATATTATTAGAATTTTTTTAGCCATTAGATCTGAAATTTATAGATTTTAAATCTTAACCGTGAGATTTATTTAACAAATATGAAAAGTGTATCCCAATTAGGAGATTTTACCAATAATAGTTAGAGTGATGTATGTGCGTTGCTACACCTTAATCAAGTCATTAGTGTGTCCCAATTAGCTTTGCAAACGATTACTTGTCGAGTTGCTGGTTTGTGCAACAAAATTTTAAAGTCACTGTTGTGCAACTTTTGCCCCAAGATTCGCTGGTTTGTGCAATTTTCTCCATCGGCCACATGCTTGATGCTTCTAGGTCGTTGACCCACTAAAGTACGCGAGGAAGCTGGCCATTGACATAGCACGGATTCCGAGGGCCAGAACCATTATTGCTACCAGCTCAAGTCAAAACCCACCATCACCCCCGCATGCGCGCACATCCAAAATGCACCATCCAAAATACATCAAGTCAAACCATTATTGCCCCTCTCGATCGCTGCACATCCAAAATGCACCAGCTGCCGCCGCGCCGGTCACCGTGTTATCTGTCCGGCTGCTAAGCGCGCGAATGGGAGCAGACTCCTAGCCTGCACCCGCATCCTCTACATATATATGAGCAAGACTTTCTGTTGCTCAGACGCAGACGACCGTTGCTGAGATGGCGCGCTTGCTTCTCTCTCCCGTTCTGCTGGCCTTCTCCCTGGCCGCGGCGTCGCTCATCTCCAACGCCGGCGTCGCCGAAGCGGCCGCGTGGCCGTGGCACTCGCACTGGCGCTGGCACGGGTGGCGCGGCCGCCACGACTGCATCTCGTCCATCGTTTCCGAAGAGGACTACGCGTCCCTGTTCCTGCACAAGGACGACGCCGCCTGCCCCGCCCGCGGCTTCTATAACTACTCCTCCTTCGTCTCCGCCGCGGAGAGCTTCCCGGAGTTCGGCAACACGGGCCGAAAGAAGGACACGCGCCGCCGCGAGGTCGCCGCCTTCCTGGCGCAGATCTCCCACGAGACCACGGGCGGGTGGGCCACGGCGCCCGACGGGCCCTACGCGTGGGGCCTCTGCTTCAAGGAGGAGCTGAAGCCGGCCAGCAACTACTGCGACGCCACCAACACCGAGTGGAAGTGCGACCCCGGCAAGTCCTACCACGGCCGCGGCCCCATGCAACTCTCCTGGTAAGCAGAGCTTTTTCCACCGGCTCCCATGGAGATAGATGCGCCACAATATCTTGACCTCTGATTGTTCGGGCAGGAACTACAACTACGGGCCGGCGGGCAAGGCGCTGGGCTTCAACGGGCTAGGGAACCCGGAGATCGTGGCGAGCGACCCGGTGGTGGCGTTCAAGGCGGCGCTGTGGTTCTGGATGACGCCGCAGCCGCCAAAGCCGTCGTGCCACGACGTGATGTTGGGGCGGTACGTTCCCACGGAGGCCGACAAGGCGGCGAACCGGACGGCGGGGTTCGGGCTCACCACGAACATCATCAACGGCGGGCTCGAGTGCAACCGCCCCGGCAACGCGCAGGAGGAGGATCGCGTCGGGTACTACAAACACTACGGCGACATCCTCGGCGTCAGGGACCTCGGACCAAACTTGGACTGCGCTAGCCAGCAGCCATACTCGTAACCGATCTACTGGTAGGCTAGCTCTAATGAAGACAATGCTTGCAAGCTTCTTCCGATTTTAGTTAATTATGGCAATTTTAATGTGGATCTAAAGGATGCAGCCCATTATTCCACTATTCATGTAAGGAAGTGTTGATTTTTCATTTCTATTTCCATGTTAGACATGGAAATTTTACTTCTAACTCGAGCGATCACTCTAATTAAAACTGATTTCTTCTTACCATCTAGTCAACGATCCAACAGAACCCCAACAAGAAAGACTAGCAACCAATAGAACACTATGAAAGATTGCCAACTACTAGAACCTTGGTGGTGAAGATTGACATATGCATACTAGAATTCACTACAGAAAAGAGTAGCTACACGAAGAACACCAACCATCTCCATAGGAGGTCTTGGGATTCCACACACATAGGTGGAAAAGGGAGGGATTGTTTGTTTGCGGCCCGAAAGTTCATGGGCGAGTGCATGGCGATACCCAATTTGCTTGTAATTGCCGCGTTTCGTAAAGTTGGGCTGCCAACTACTCAGAGCGGCCATTTCGATGCAAACTCATCTCACCCCTGCCAAATACAAACATTTCGTTAAACTGCCCCGTGAAATAGACGGTCGGGACCCACATGTCGGTCATCTGTCCGTGATGCGAGCGCCAACGCGGCAACCTCTTAGGCAAATCAAGGAACTAAGTAGATTGGATGCGTTGACCAATTTCATAAATCCATTCCCTCCTTTCCCCTAGCACCGGCGGCGTCGAAATTCACCCTCCAAGCAGGACGATCCCTTCGGACATTTGACTTCCGGTGCCCAGTCGCTGGTCCCGAGCTCCAATGGCGTATGCCCGTAGCCGTCGTTGCGAGGCTCTAGCCCGCCTCCGCCGCCGACGAACCGAGCAGCTCGGGGGATGGCAGATCCTACTACCAAGGAAGAAGAAGTTCTGGCTATATGCGGGTGAGCTATCCTTCTCTTTGCTATTCGCACTAATTATAACTGCTAGCTAGCAACTGAACCTACCATTGTTTGTTAGCCCAACGCTGACAAACATATTTTGTCTATAGTTTTCTGTCAAGTGGGATCTCCGCGGACCACCCTTACCTGGTTATGGTAGTCCTCTTCAGGTACGACTCTAAATCAGCAAGGGTGAAGGGCAAGTGGTATGGACACCATTGTATCACGATGGAAGAAGCGCATGCGTAGATCTGCACTATATATGGTATGGTTGTTGCTCTGCGTAATCATGATGAATTATGGCTGAAGCAGACTGCAAAGAGCTTCATGGATGAACGTGGTATCATGGTTCCTCTAACGTGTGACAGTCAGCTAATTGGGTTGATGAAAAGATATGCTTCGGCTTGCATGTTTGAGCTGAATTGTGATGTACTGGATGTGGAAGCTGCTGCAACTGGGAGTCGCCCTTCTATTCTTGGACAGGGTGGTCGCTCGATCCCAATTAGCTCCTGGTAAGCAAAAGTCTCTTGGGGTTCGTATATTTGTGCTGAATTGTAATTTTTGTTTCATTTACTCTATAGATATTGGGCAGTTATGCAACAGTCCTGTTTCTTTGACAGGAAGCGCCGCAAGGTTAGAAACATGACTGCCGGGTCAGTCATTTTGCTGCCCGAAGAAGGTAAAAACGACTGGAAAGATGATGATGGACACCATTCTGGTGCTGATTGTCCCGGCGATGCAGAGTACGTGAAGCTAAGAAAATTGGCACCGAGGAAGAGGAAGAAGACAGGAAATGAAGAAACTAGTGGACGTGAAGGCTTGGCACCCAGGCTACGGAAGAAGGCTGCTGGCAATGAAGATGCATAGTAATGTGTTGAACTTGAACCTATATATGTAATTCGGTTAAATTATGGAGCTATGTGCGTGGCACTTTGCTGGACGAAACAATCTAACCATGTTCTCTGAGTAAAATGTACCGCAACTTAGGGTTTGGAAACGCCCGAGTCAGTAATTGAATCCGAAATTGTGATTGTGCCACTACTATCTGAAAACACGCAGCACCGGCTCCACGATTGCTAAGGGGCAGGAGGTCTCCAAATTCGATGGAATGTAAGTGGCACAGAAATAAATTGTTTAAGCTGCTACACTCTACGAAGCAGCAACTTATTTCAGATGCTGCACAACGACGTGGCAACATAAACAGCAATGGCAACCGACAATGCCCAGATGAGGAGGAAATCGGTACCACTTTCTGGCCTAATCTTGAGCCGGTCTATCTCACCGCCTCCCTGCTCCTGCATCCCCTACATCTGGCGAAGCTCCCGGATCTCCAGTAACCGGGTTTACGTGCTTCCACTTTATAAATTGTGGTTGTGCCATTTGAATGCGGCACAATCCACGTAGATTACATTTAAACAAACCACCAATGTCAGAATACCACCATGATCAGACAAAAGGAAGTAATGCAGGGTTAAGACAGATTAACGGGCGACCAATTTATTTTCCTCCCATGACTCCGGGACCACTAGTTCAGACCGCTAGGTCAACAAGTACAACTATTACAACTTAAAAAGGCACGGAGCTCAAGCTAAATAGAACTAGTTATCACACATCTCCTTGATCTTTCTAATCTTAGCCCGATGCGCATCTTCCTGCGAGAGCAAGGATCGAATCGTCTGCTCTTTCCTTTTAGCATCTTCCTTGCATAGCTTCAATTGTTTCTCTGCATTTTTCCTCATCACTTGTCAATACTCGTAGTTGTGAACTGCAGGACTTTGGCCTGGTGAAGATCATTCCTTGTTTGAGTCAGTTCTTGCTCTGATTTAGCCTTCATAGCCAACGCCACGTCCCTCTCCTTCTCGACTTTGCTAACCTCGTCTTGCACCCTCTTGAGATCTCGGTTAAGCTTGGTTGTGTCATCTGGTTCCCATAGCTTCATCTCAACACTGTCAAGAAGTGAGCTGAATACGGATTCTTTCAACTCAACAGTCATTTCCCATAGTTTGCCCAGCGTTTTCTGCATCGATTTGGGCCACTCTAGATCTACCCATCTGACAACACCGCAACTTCCGCTTGCATCGTTGCACGTTGTCCTTGACATCGTAAAAACCTCCTGCTTGTGTTTTATCCTTCAAACGCTACAAATTTAGCGGGCACATATCCATGTTTACATAGCAGAGGACTGTCTTCATCCGCTAAACCATGATAGTCGGAGTAATACAATGTCTGGTTGGCCTAACACATCATACGCGCATGAGTAAACAGAGTAGATCTAGCTCAAACTAGATAACTGGCCACAAATGATAGAGATAGAGATGAGACGACTCACATCGAAATCACCGTCCCTGTCGTCACGACGCGTTTCCTTGCCGTCTCCCCTTGAACCCATGGCGAGAAGGGAGGGGGTGGCTGCCGGAGAGGGGATTGGGATGGAGGCGTCGTCGTCTTGCTGCTACGGCTGGATGAGAGTGAAGTGGGGAAAGTGGCTTCGAGGGGGAAGGAAGAGAAGTACGGGGAGGAAGATAAGTAATGAGGACGTGACACAGGAATATGGCCCACTGAACTCGTGAGTCGTGACACTCGCAACAGGGGAGCGCCCGGTGTTGCCAGTTTGTCCAGAGCAAGCGTGGCCAATTATGCTGCAGAACAGCCTACTCGCGGATCGCTCTCACGAAGACCATCCCAATCGTCCAAGCGCCCCGATCAAACGGAATGTAACAATCGTCACGCAGAACAACTGTGTTAGGATGTGCCTTCTAGAAGACTTGGTCTAACAGCCACCATTAGGGGGCTAAGGTTAGGGCTCTCCTAAGGTTAGGATCCGTATGTCGTTTATGAGAAGAACACACATGCAATGACACTGGTGATATGTGGTTTGTGAAAAGAACACACATGCAATGACTCTAACTCTGGTTAATGAAAAGAGCACACATGCAATGACACTGGTGGATCCATGTGTGGTTTGTGAGAAGAACAAACATCTAATGAAACTGGGTGTGGTTCATGAAAAGAACACTCATCCAGTGACACTGGTGGATACATATGTGGTTTGTGGAAAGAACAGACATGCAATGACTCTAGCTGTGGTTCATGAAAAGAACACTCATCCAATGACACTGGTGGATCGTGAAAAGAACAGACATGCAATGACTCTAGTTGTGGTTTGTGAAAAGAACAGACATGCAATGACTGTAGTTGTGGTTTGTGAAAAAAAACACATCCAGTGACACTAGTGGATCCATATGTGGTTTGTGGAAAGAACATACATGCAATGACTCTAGCTGTGGTCTGTGAAAAGAACAGACATGCAATGACACTGGTGGATCCATGTGTGGTTTGTGAGAAGAACAGGCATGCATTGACTCTGGTTGTGGTTCATGAAAAGAACATACATGCAATGACACTGGTGTATCCATGTGTGGTATATGAGAAGACACACATGCAATGACACTGGTGATATGTGGTTCATGAAAAGAACACACATGCAATGACTCTAACTGTGGTTTGTGAGAAGAACACACATGCAATGACACTGGGTGTGGTTCATAAAAGAACATCCAATGACACTGGTGTATCCTTATGTGGTTTGTGAGAAGAACAGACATGCAATAACTCTGGCTGTGGTTCATGAAAAGAACAGACATGCAATGACACTGGTGGATCCATGTGTGGTTTGTGAGAAGAACACACATGCAATGACTCTGGCTGTGGTTCATGAAAAGAACACACATGCAATGACACGGTGGATCCATGTGTGGTTTGTGAAAGAATACACATGCAATGACACTGGGTGTGGTTCATGAAAAGAACACACATCCAATGACACTGGTGTATCCTTATGTGGTTTATGAAAAGAGCACACATGCAATGACACTGGTGGATCCATGTGTGGTTTGTGAGAAGAATATACATCCAATGACACTGGGTGTGGTTAATGAAAAGAGCAGACATGCAATGACACTGGTGGATCCATGTGTGGTTTGTGAGAAGAACACACATGCAATAAACTCTAGTGGATCTGTCTTGGCATAATTTGATGTATGCCACGAGGTATTTCATTGTACAAGCACTCACTTTCGATTTTCATACTACTCAGTTTTGCCCTTGGTTTTTTGATACTACTCAGTTTTCCCCTTCCCCTCTCTCTCTCTCTTTCGTAGAAGCCCAAACCCGTGCTCACTCTGTCTGTTACGCCATGATTGGTTGTCACAGTTGTCACGCGGATCGTGCGCACTAACCGTTGATCTTGTGTGTTCCAACGATGATCGTTGCACATGACGTGCCCTTCACAGTACATCGTGAGATAGCACGGACATCTCCCTCAGCGTGAGACAGCACAGACGTCTCCCTCTACTAGAAGGAACAGGATGCCGTCCATGGAAAAAGTCGTCGAGTGGTCATGTCACGTTTAATCTAGTCTGCAAAGGCTACTACTGCTACTACAACACATGCACAGGGCAATGGGGTCATCGAGTGCACGGTTGTCGACGGGACGCTGCAATTTATTGCCACTTGATTTTAATAAGACATATCCCATTTTTACGCAGCGCTCTCAATCTCACTTCCAACTGGGCCCTACCGCAAGTAACTTCCATGAGTCAAGGGCCCCCCTCGAGTCGATCTAACGTTGCTAGAAATTGGTTACGCGCCACTTGCATGCAGTGGAATCGAGGTCTGCCATGAGCGTTTTTTCAATGCAGCTCTAAAGTGGACATCATGGCCTTTTCAAAAAGAAGGGAACCCAAAAAAAGGTGGAGATCGTGGTAGCCCCCCCCCCCCCCCCCCCGCCCTCCGCCCACCACACGTGTCCACTCGAGGACTATGAACGGTCCGGTGTTTATAAACCCGCTCGACCTTCTTCTTCCATGTGCTCGTGTCATTTCCCCCCAATCTGTCTAGTCCCAAAACCTCAATTTGCACCTACCGCGCGCGCCGAAGCTCCCTCGCTTGCACTACCTCCTTCCCTAGGTGTGCCATGAAGCGTACGCGTGGAGACGAGCCGGAGGTGAAGCCAGTTGAAGGCGCAACAGCAGATGGCTCGATCATCGCCAAGCAGGCGGAGGCGTCTTCTCCGGGCATGAACGCCGCTCGTCGTCGCGCCGTCGAGGGTTCGAGCTCATCCGTCCAGCCAGTAGCCGTCACCGCCGAGCAGCAGTTGGCCGACAACATCGTGGTGCCAGCGGCAGATCTGGATGGGGACAGGCGGCAGGCGGAGGCAATCTGGTGCTCTACATCAATGACCCCATCGCCGTCCAAGAAACCTTCGACGCAATCACGGAGAATGATGAGTTCGAGGAGGAGGTCCCTGATGAGGAGTCCGAGGTACTACATTGCTAGCTTCTGTATTCGCAGCCGCAGATTTCACTATTCATACATAGGATTTGCTCAATCGTGTACTGGTTATGTTGCTCTTGAAGTAGGGTAGTATATATATGGTTCGATCGGTCGATTGATGCATCTGCCATCTAGTCACAAAACCCCAATCCGTTTAGTCACAAAACCCCAATCTGCTCATCGGACATCTAGTTGAGTTTTCTAGTTGAGTGTTGATTTCGATACACAACATGCCTATAACATTACATTTATATTCCTTACTGAGCCCAATGATTCAATTTTTCCCCAAAAATAGTGCAAGGGCATCTGATGGTGTCATTTTCTTAGGGATGGTTAGTGAACCTGAGGCATGAATGCACATAAACAATATAGGTTGTGTTGTTGGTATTTTGGTTCTCCGACTCCATCTCTGGAAAAAATGAGGCCCTAATTTTTTTCTCATATGGAACCTATATATATAATTTTTGTATTGTTGATGATCTATGAATGCGTCGTATGATGCATATGTATATCCCTGAATATTGTTTTGTATGATTACATTTCAATTTCTTATCGTGGCCAATGATTCAAATTTCCCCAGAGAGAGGCAGACACATTGGTGTCAGATTTTTTCAGGGATGAGTTAGCGAACTTGGAGCCATGTACAAGATCAATATAAGCTATGCAACTGTTACTTGGTTCGCTTACGCCATCCTTAAAGAATCTTATGAGGCCGCAATCTTTATTATACATTCATAGAACTACATTCATAGAACTATGATATTTGAATTATCTATTCCATGCATTCATAGTGTATAAGAATTATATTTCAGTTTGTCACCGAGGCCGATGATTGAAATTTTCTCCAAAAGAGTTCAAAGGGAGACACGTATGATGGTGTCGTGTTTTAGGGATGGGTTGGTGAACTTGAGACAGTAATGCACACAAACAATATAGGTTGTGATGTTGGTACTTTGGTTCGCCAACTCCATCTCTGAAACAAATTATGAGGCCCTTGATTTATTCTCATATGGAACTACATATATGATCCTTGATTTGTTTCTGATCTTTGAATGATTCATATGATGCATATGTAAATGAATGGTTTTGATCATAAGCATTTTTAACATGTACCTAATGATTAATTGTTTGGGTTTTTATTTATAATTACAATATTTAGGCTTGTTTTTGTACCTAACTATGTATATCCCTGAATAATATTTTGTACAATTAATTTCAATTTCTTATTGTGGCCAATGATTCAAATTTGTCCCAAAAGAGAGGCAGACACATTGGTGTCAGATTTTTTCAGGGATGAGTTAGTGAACCTGGAGCGATGTACAAGAACAATATAGGTTGTGCAATTGTTACCTGGTTCACCTACTCCATCCCTGAAGAAACTTATGAGGCCGCAATCTGTATTCTACATACACTCTGTGCAATTATTTGTCACTGTGTTGAGATGAATTGATATATGAACTAATCACACTATTGCTGAGATGCTTTCTCTTTGATATCCACGGATATATTGTCTTACATATACGTGTTGTCAATTTTTGAGTTGTAATACAATTAAATCATATGTATGAGTTCTAAGTTATGTTCTTAAAAATCAACAGGAGGGTGATGATGAAGTGGACGATAGCAAAGTATCCAGGGACAACAAGAGCCGCTACGTGCTGAGGCGGTTACGGTGTGGGCTAATTCATTTCTACCATAGGGGGAGACTGTTTTTCCTATTCTATGGTAGAGCAATCAACGTGGACCTCGATAGCATGATCCAGCACGCGGTGGACATTGGCAAAGGCGGAGGAAGAAGGCATAGGCCGATTACCTTGGCGTGGCACACAGCCTTCGGCAAATTCCTCCGGGAGTACGTCAGGACTGGCCTGTATCCCATCGACTAGGTTGTCCCTGCCTCCTGCTGATATGCCTCTGCCCTGATAGGCGTCTCCATGTCCTGGCCTCCTTCTTCTGCCCCTGCTTTTATTTTGTCTCAATTAATTATTATTACCTGTGTGTGGCATGTAAGACAATATATCCGCGTGGTGTCTGTGGTGAACCTTCTATATATATATATTAATCTACACCTTTATATGGAGTGCCTTAAAATTTCTAGTGTTCAATTATATTAATGATCATGCTCATGCACACTACAAAATATTTCTAGTGCTCGATTATATTATAATTGTCAAGAAATACGTCAACAAGTTAAATTGGTCGAAATTTTATATCAAAGTAACTAAATGATCTCACATCAGCGGTGGATGTTGGCAGAAGCCGAATGCATCAGTCGGATACCTTGGTACGGCACACAGTCTTCAACAAATTCTTTACAGGTTCAACAAAGGGTTGCCGTCGCCCAGCTCCGAATTCGCTTACAGTCCAACATGGCAGAACTTGAGCTACCACAGAGACCTCGGCAGAGGTGGCAGAATTGGTGCGGGTGCGACCATGGTGACGGCGAGCTTAGATTTTGGAGGAGGAAAACAGGACTGAGCATGGTCGACATAGTGACAGATCTCACTGAGAACCAATTCTCGTCCCCGAGCTGTGCCATGGGTGCGTCCATGGTGAGGGCGAGCTCCGACTCAGTATAGGAAGGAGAGCGGGGCCGAGCAGTTTCGTCATGTCCCAGCTGTGCGCCATGACCGCGACCACAGATTGCTGCTCCAGGGAAGAAGAAGACGTGTAGGATGCAGGTGCCAACGCTGCAAGCCTAATTGACGTCTAAGCGACGGGAGCGACATAACGGCGAGAACTGACAGGGGGCCCAACTTGACGGCCGTTAGCCTGATATTTTGTATTGAAACATAAAGTTGAATTCATGCCAAAAAGACCCTCTGAATATTTGGCACGCCAACTATAGTCATCGGGGCTGATTACAGGCAACTTGGATACCGTGTTGCCTGCGCATCCCAACTTCCGGGCCGCAAAATGATATTCTCGTAGAAAAGGGGAGCCAAAGCTCAACACTAAGTCTAATCTCAGTCTAACCCTTGATCGAGGGTGGGGGTCCATATTTATAGCGCTAGCCACGAAGGGGTAGGTAGATAAGGCTTACATGGGCTTCATCCCATTACTACATGGAGTAAGGTGGTAGTACCGCTCTGGTAGACAGTAGTACCAGAGTTGATAGCATAAAACTACCAGTTTTCATGTCAATTTTCTCAATTCATACCAGTCTCCTTCCAAATCGTGGAAAACTATCAGATTGAATTCAAGTTGTCTCAAAAAAGACTGATCGCTGTCTGATGGCGAATTGACACGGTTTATGACAAGGGGGACCACCTGTCAGGGCTACGTGGCACTCGTTAGGCGATGCCTCGACACGCCCAGTAACGGCCGTTAACCGGTGTTGCTTTAGACACACTAGGGTATCAGTTAGTACCCGTGCGCGCGGCTGTCCGTCTCCCCCCCCCCCCTCCCTCTCACTGGCGATGGCGGTGGGGAGCTTGGCGGCGGCGACCTAGGTGGAGACGAGCTCGGCGGCGTTGGAGATTTTGAGGCCAGCTCGCGTGGTGCATTGCGGGACAGTACTCCCCCAATGCCTCGCCGCTGCATCGTTCTGCCACCGCGCTGGCCAAAGCGGTGCTGGCGTCGCTGGCAAAGAGTAGCCATCGCTGGGCTTGGTCCTTCGGCGCAGCAGTCGAGTAAGTTCTCCTACCTTGCCTTCTCCTTGTTTATATCCATTATTTGCTCAGAGATGTGCTGCACATATAGCATTATTACTGTCAGATTTGGAAGTAATCTTGGTTCATACTTTAAATTAGATAGGTGAACTTGTTTTTAGTAAATATTAGTTTAGTTAGTTAACCCTATTTAGGAAATTTAATATGTGTTGTCATACTTGACTGTAATTCACTGTAATTACTTGACTGTAAGGTAATTCACTATAATTACTTGACTGTAGTTGACTATTTTTTATTTCACTTATGTAGTTTAGATGATGACATATGGGAGATAAGGTTCCATTTCCCTGGGCTAGACAATTTAGAGAGAAAATTGGGCCAATCAGACATAACGGTGCTAAATTTGTTAGCACTTGTAGAAGGGCATGGGTATGGAACCAACAATAAGATGTATTATGTTGAAGAAAGAGGAAAAAGAAAGACTGGAATGGAGACAATTGGCAGTATGGGAAATATGTACAAGATGTTGAAGAAATTTGAGGATGACAAGCTGCTCAACATCACTGTACTGGATTCAACTGCCCCATGGCCTGTTGAGTTGAATATTGAAGGCACAGAAGCTTAGCCTTTGCATGCGGATGTTGTGTTCTCAGTTGACAAAGAAGGTGTCACTTATTTGTCAGATGATCAAGTACAAGAACAAGAAATAATCCATGTTGATGATGATGGTTTTTCCCAGTAGCTATTTGATATTACAGAAGCCTTGTATTTTGGCACACAGCAAAGCTCTAATGTACAGAAGGGAAAGGCAATTGATGTTGAATGCATTAGTGATGAAGAAGAGGACTGGTTTCAGTACAACACATGTGAATTTAATCCTAAAGAGAAAACTAAAGGAGTTGAAGCTGAGCTGGCCTTAATTGGAAAATTGAGGGAGGATAGGAAACATAGACAACAGGATGATGATGAGTACAATATTGCAGTGGGAGCTGAGGTTGACCTTGTTAGAAAATTGAAGGAGCATCAACAACATAGAGAAGCAAATGATAATGAGGAGATAGAAATCTTGGAGCTTCTCAATGAACAGAAGAGGCAGAGAGAAGACCCTCTTCTTCACTATGAAGGAGATACTAAGGTTGAGAAGTTCTTCCAGGATGAAGAAGGAGATAAGGAATCAGATGTCGAAAAATTATCTGAACCAGACATATTTGCAAAGAAGCTAGCAAAGAGGCCAGGTCCTACTGATGGCTCTGGAATATAGCCATCTACGTCCACATTTAAACTGGATATTATTCATATTTTTGATGAAATATCTCTCTAAACCCTACCACTAATGCCTAATGATCAAAGGGGTATGCAATCATTTCCTTCTATTTTTTCCTGCGCAGATTATGACGTTTGATGATGGGAATCACTACATTAAAGTCAAAGATATGAGATTTCCAACAACTAGAAGAAACCAGGAGTCATGAGTCGGAGGCAGATGCTTTAACGACCAACTATCCGACCGGAATAGAATTCCGGCCATATAGTTGCCAACAACACCGCTAAATCAAACAGACCAACTTTCGTGAAGGGATACCTATATAAAGAAGCCTCGGGCGACGAGAAAAGCCTCTCGAGAGTCCCTGCCCCAGATCATCAGCCACCTCCAGATCTCCATCCACCACACTAAAGATCCGTCGGAAGAATAGACTTAGATCTAATGTCCAAAGCCCTTCTCCACTTCCATAGCCATATTCCACCACTAGTAATAGTAGATCTCATCTTTGATTGGCAACATTGTAAGACTTTTTGCTATCAATCTCATGATTTCCATTACAATATTTGTGATTGTTGATCTCATCTCTATGTGTGAGTAATTTTCCCTAGGCTAAGGGCTTCGGCCTAGCCATGTAGCTTTTGTGCATGTTATTTATCATATATGGGATCATGTATTAGTTTCTATGACATGATGATTATTGTATCCTCTCTTGCCTCAATCTAAGGACTTTTTAGGTACCCAAGACCCCGAGGATTGAGCCAGGTATAGGGAGTATGAGTAATGACTAATCTGTAGGTTGGGAACCTAGTGACAGAAGGGTAGTACGGCTGTATGTGAGGGATTTACTTGGGATTAACGGTGATGTCACTATGCATATCATTAGTTCTTTGTCTTCTATGGATGAGACTAGTAGGTTATTGCTATAAGTGGTTGTGGAGGCAATAGCCATTATGGATGCACTACCCACATATAATTTATCTTGCTCTAACAATTACATGAATACTTTATTTCTACCTTTTATTCCCATCAGATGTTTTGCACAGCTACAGGTGAAACCGAACGTCCTAGGCCCTCTCTCTCCATCATCGACAACAACAAAAGACACAAACTCTTGGTCCGGTAAAAACACAAAAGGAATTCTAAAACTCCTGAAGGTCTGTTAAAGTAACTTCACTACGCTTCTACTTCCCGAGGATTCGATAAACCTAGGTCTACTAGAAAAAAAGAGCTATACTATATCAGTAATCCGGATCGAAGGTATCAACCCTTTTTCTGGCGCTGTTGCGGGGGAAGCAATAGCTACCCTGGTGAGATTAGTAGGAACCTTGCTAGTTTTAATTCTTATTTTTAATTTTAGTTTGATTTCAATCTTTATTTGAAAAACCAAAAAAATAGTTAGCCTTTAAATTCTTGCTTTTACTATTATAAGTCTATGTTTAAGAAAACCCAAAAACATAGGAAATAAGGCTAAAAAGAAGCTTGGGGAGTTTGCTACTTCCAACAATGATTATTTGTGTACTCCTATTACTCAGCCAGCAATTGCTGCTGATGACTATGAAATTAAGTCCCATTATTTAAGTTTGGTTCAACGGAATAAATTTGGAGGCTTTGCTATTGAGGACGCATGTATGCACTTGAATACTTTCACTAAAATATGTGATATGATGCGCATAAAAGATGTTGACCCTGATGCGGTCAAATTCCATTTATTTCCTTTCTCTCTTTGAGAAAGAGCAAAATAATGGTTGCTATCTTTGCCTAGAAATACTATTACATCGTGGGTGGAATGCACTTCTTTATTTATGACTAAATTTTTCCCGCCTGCAAAGACTATGCAAGTAAGATCTAATATTACTGGTTTTAGACAGGAAGATCATGAGCCACTAGCGCTTGCATGGGAGAGGATGAAAGAATTCATGAGAAACTGTCCTAGTCATGGGATGGAAACTGGTTAATTCTCCATCTATTTTATAATGCTCTTAACCATGTGTCTAAGTCTATGCTTGATACTGCAGCTGGAGGCACATTTATGGGTAAACATATTACCAAAGCAAAGCAGCAGCTAGACAATATGCAAGACAACTATGCCCAATGGCATGTGGATAGATCAAACACGAAGAAGGTGAACTCCGTCTCACCACAAGAAAATGAAGAACTCAATGCTAAGTTGGATGAGCTCATAATAGCCGTAAAAGGTAAGGAAACCCAGGTAAGAGATATCCTAGAAAAAAATATTGAAGAAATAGACTTCATAGCTCGTAATGATTATAATCCTGCTTGGAAGAAGAATTATAATCCTAATTTTCAGAAACACTATTCTAATCCTGCAGGTAACTCTAATAATAATATGGGAACTAGTAATGGTAGTCTCCAAGAAACACTTAAGTCTGTTATAGACTCACAAAATGAATAAAACAATATTCTTGTTAAAATAGCAGCGGACCATGATGCTATGCTTGGTAAATTATCTAACCAAGTTGTAAGTTTGAGAAATGATTTGCACGCCCTCCAAGAAAGAACGAGGATCGTTGAGGCACAACTAGGTAAGATAACCGAGAGTCAAACTCTCATTCTAGCTAAATTTGCAGGTAAAGTTGCACCCAATCCTGTTGAAGACCTCAAGATCATGAGAATCCAAAGGGAGGAGCCTGAAGAACTTGATTATAGTAATGCTCCTTCACCAAGCTATACCATTGAAGATCTTGTAAAAAGGATCAACGTTAATATTCCGATAAGTGAAGGAAATAAGGAAGCTATGTACCAACACTTCATTAATCAGGTAGCAATAAAGGTACATGATCTCGAGGAAGAATATAAGAAAATTGCTTAAAAATTACCTGCGAAGCTTGATGATATATTTGAGCCTACTATTAAGATTAAGATTGGGACCAATGAGATAGCTGCACTTTGTGATCTAGGTGTAAGCATTTCAACAATTCCAAAGAGTCTTTTTAACAAGTTAAATCTTGGCTCTTTTGAAATCACCAAGTTAAAATTACATCTTGCGGATTCTACCTACAAACAAGCTATAGGAATTAAGGAGAATACTTTAGTATACATTAAAATTTGTCCTGCTCTTATTGACTTTGTTATTATTGACATGCCTGAAGATGCTACTGCTCCTATTATATTAGGTTGTCCTTTCTTAAGAACTAATAAGGCTTTGATTAATCTACATGAAGGGAACGTGAAACTTCAATTGCCTTCGCGGGATACTTTTGTTATTCATTTCCCAGGAAGAAGAAAGCCAAGCACGATGAAAAGGAGGCCATCACTTTGAAGGCCAACTATTTTGGAGTGGGTGTTCCACTCATCTGGTGGCCTAAGTAAGCAACATTGAGGTCAAGCTATTGACCATAAAAGAGCACTCCATAGGAGGCAACTCATGTAAAATAAAGGCTTGAGTTAAGTTTTTAAGTTTTAGTTTAAGTTTATGTTTAATAAAGAGTGCTAGAAAGCTCCAATTAAGGAGAAGAAGTTTGGTAGTACTAAAAGTCCTGCTTTATTCATGCTATTGTTGGTCGACAATATTTACTGTCATTTTTCTATTAAAAACAAGGTATTTCACTAAGTTACAGGATAAGAAATAATTTTCAAAGAAACAGATTTTTTATGCATACAGAAGGTTTAACGACCAACTATATGGCGGGAATAAAAATTCCTGCCATATAGTTTCGGTCATATAGATTTTTTTCCATCGACAACTTTTTTTCATATGTACTGATGGTTTAACGACCAACTATACGGCGGGAATAAAAAATCCGGCCATATTATTCCGGTCGTATAGATATCGATGCGTTTGTACAATTTCTTTTTCCAAGTACAAACGGTTTGACGACCAACTATATGGTGGGAACATATTGTTCCGGCCGTATAGTTCCGGCCGTATAGTCGTGCCGCCAGGTGGAAACCCTAAAATTGTGATAGCAGTCCAACTATACGGCGGGAACACAATGTTCCGGCCATATAGTTCCACCCATATAGTTGCTTCTGACCACAAAAACGCCATGGGAGGTACCTCCAAGCCCAAAACTTCAATCCTTTTTCTTTCTTCTACCTCCAAACTCTCTCAAAACCTCAAGAGATCTTCATCTCTACTCAATTTCGTTCGATTTCCTCGCACACAAGTGATCTACGGTAAGTTTCTCTTCGATCCTCAAATTACTTTCTGTAAATTCATCTTCGATCTATTGTCATTATCAATCTAGGGTGAGACCTACTATGAACTAATTGCCATGATTCTCTTGCCTAGATTATTATTTTGAGGAGATTCTTTAGTGTGCTATGATGAAGAATATGTTATACTTATTGTGGTTGGATCAAAAAGTTTATTTTTGTCTTTATTTATTGTTTTAGATGATGAACACAAGGAGCCAAACTCGTGCGCGTTCCGCCGCTAGCGCTTCTCGGGCCGTCACTCAAGAACGCATGAGGATACAGTTCAGGAATGAGCTCTAATGTGATCGCTTTGATAGGATCAAGAATCGAGAAGTGAATGCAACCAAGTGGGCTTGCCCTATTATATTGAACCAACTCGGTATTTCTAATGACTTCAATTTACTTTGCAATAGAGCTGGCTTGCAAAACTTTGTGTAGAATGATGTGCCTACTTATTGTTGGTTAAATATTGAATTTCTAAGTTCGTTGCAAAGCATCGTTAAACTATGGCAAGGAGAGGACACGATTTATTTCTGTCTTATGAATAACAACTACACTTTAACACTAGATGAATGGTGCGCATGTTTTAATTTCCCAAACAATGATGTTAATGCCTTACGCGCATCCTTTACTGCTTAGACCCTTCCCCTGCATAATATTATAATGAAATGAGTTTCACTACTAGAGTAAGCAAGGGGAAGAATATTCAACATCCTATAATTCGCTATTTGTTCTATATTATTGCTAACACCTTGCAGGCAAGAAATGATTTCACAAGACTTAACAAGGAGGACTTCTTAGTCCTGGCAAAATCTGCTTACACCAACTACGACTTGTCACTCAACTTGGGCGCAATCCTTGTGCGCTACCTGGAGCGCCAATCCTCCCAAAGCCAAGGACCAATCACAAGTGGAGGCATCATCACCGTGCTTGCCAATGCCCTAGGCATCGACCTAGTTGAGTTGCAACCTGTGCTAGGTGAGCGACGTATTGGTTTATCTACTTTAAAGGCTTGTGGAATGATCACTAGGAGAGGTGGTATTTATTACTTGCATATTGCTAGTGCTGGGCGTCTTTACCCCTCTCCTATGCCCAATGGTATTTTCTCTATCGAAGAAGGACGTTTTTTATATGATTTGCAGGTTGAGCAACATCAACCCGAGGAGGAGATTCTGGATGAGGATGAGGACCAAGAAGAGGACCAAGAAGTTCCTTATAAAGAGGAGCAGCCACAAACCCGATTCGCCACATACCAAGACTTCCAAGAACTCGAAGGGACTGTGGAGAGGATGCATAACTTCTCTTCGAACCTCCGAGGAACAACTAGTAATTTATCAACTCAATTCTTGAACTGGAGTAATGAAATTTTTGCGCCACCACAATGATTTGAATGGCTTGCAAAAGCCTAAGCTTGGAGAAGTTTCCTCATGTATCTTTATTTGGCATTCATTTGCTTTTATTTATTTTGAGGTTGTGTTTTTACTTCGAGTTTATAAGCACTCGTGTTGGTTTCCCCAACACTTTATCTTTAGTTATTTCTATTTGCTTTTGAGATTTTCTAGCCGAGCTTTGACACCAATTTTCTATTCTCTAAATTCCCTCTCTTGAAAACAACAAAACGATTTCTCCATTTTTCTTTATTTTCCTTCTTTATTTTCTTTCCACCTCGAGGTTCTCATGTATTTGCAGGAGAGTGATCAACTTCGAGTTTCCAAGAAGCAAATAAAAAAGGAAGAGAGAAGTGGCACCAAACATGAGAAGTATGCCTTATGACTCCCCACTTTCGAGTTTGAGAAACCCATGCTAGTTAGTAGTAAATGTTGAGATGTTATATTGGTGGAGTGAGTCTTTGTATTGAAGTAAGATTTTGTTTGCATGGGTATTTAGTTGGGTAAGTTTTGTTCCAGCTCTTGTAGTTAACCAAGTCTTGCCTAAAAATTTGCTAAACAATTGTAATAAGAAAAAAGCCTCACAATTGAAGGCTTGGGTGTTGTAGTGTTTAGTCTTGAAGGCTTATTTCTAAAGACACTCAACACCACTGAAAATGTTGATTGACTTGATAGCTCTCTTTAAAAGGATTTGTTCGATTGAATTAATGTTTAGCGGTTTTTGTGAGCATGCCAAAGTTTAACTTGCTAATCATAAGAATGATATAGCTTTATGCGTGTCAAACTTCATGGGATGCCAACAACTCTGCTGGCCTATGAACGATCTTCATGGAGGAAACTCCTAGATTTCGGCTATGAGTTGATTAAACACATGTAGCAGCAACGCTATAGTGGGTAAGATTCTTGGCACTCCCGAGTAGCTGTGTTCATGATGGAATCACTCCTATGGCTGTTATGAGTAATCATTATGCAAAAGGAACAAAAAACCTTAATGATGCCACGAGTGTCCATCACAGCCCGCTAAACTAATAATATTTTTTGACATGCTCTCAATTACTCAAGAACTGGAATTCTTGAAGGACAATGAATAGAAAAGTAGTGCTTGAAAAGTTTTGATTTATTGATGTGGGAGAATTGAGATACTCTAGTGTGTATGATTTTCATGACAACTCTCACACTCTCAATTTACATGATTATACTTTATTGTTCAAAGGCAAGATGGTGAGTTGACTACATGACATGGAATAAATTTACTCATTTGAATCATCCATGTTAACAATAATTTTGTTGTGCTACAAGGATGCATGAAAACCCGTATGATATGTTTGCCATTACTCTATCTATGCTAGAGGTTTTCAGATTTATAAAGTGGAGGAAACATGAGACTAACAATCATGAGTAAGATCATCATCTTTTTATTTCAGTTTAAATGCTGAGTTCCTTTTTGGATATTGGTTTCTTGCTCGAGGACGATCAAATTTAAGCTTGGGGAGGTTGATGGCTCTGAAATATAGCCATCTACGTCCGCATTTAAACTTGATATTATTCATATTATTGATGAAATATCTCTCTAAACCCTGCCACTAATGCCTAATGATCAAAGGGGTATGCAATCCTTTTCTTCTATTTTTTCCTCCGCAGATAATGACGTTTGATGATGGGAATCACTATATTAAAGTCAAAGATACGAGATTTCCAACAACCAGAAGAAACCATGAGTCGTGATTGGGAGGCAGATGATTTAACGACCAACTATATGACCGGAATAAAATTCCGGACGTATAGTTCCGGCCGTATAGTAGCCAACGACACGGCTAGGTCAAACAGAACAACTTTCGTGAAGGGGACCCTATATAAAGAAGCCTCGGGTGACAAGAAAAGCCTCTCGATAATCCCTGCCCAAGATCATCAGCCGCCTCCAGATCTCCATCCACCACACCGAAGAGCCGCCGGAAGAATAGACTTAGATCTAATCTCCAAAGCCTTTCTCCACTTCCATAGCCATATTCCACCACTTGTAATAGTATATCTCATCTTCGATTAGCGACATTGTAAGACTATTTGCTATTAATCTAATGATTTCCATTACAATGTTTGTGATTGTTGCTATGTGTGAGTAATTCTCCTTGGGCTAAGCGCTTCGGCCTAGCCATGTAGCTTTTTTGCATGTTATTTATCGTAGATGGGATCATGTATTAGTTTGTATGACATGATGATTATTGTATCTTCTCTTGCCTCAATCTAAGGACTTTTCAGGTACCCAAGACCCCGAGGATTGAGCCAGGTATAGGGAGTATAAGTAATGACTAATTTGCAGGTTGGGAACCCTAGTGACAGAAGGGGTAGTACTACTATATGTGAGGGATTTACTTGGGATTAACGGTGACGTCACTACGCATATTATTAGTTCTCTTTCTTCTATGGATAAGACTAGTAGGTTATTGCTATAAGCGGTTGCGGAGGCAATAACAATTATGGATGCACTGCCCACATATAATTTATATTACTCTAACAATTACATGCATACTTTATTTCTATCTTTTATTACCATCAGAAGTTTTACACAGCTACAGGTGAAACCAAACGCCCTAGGCCCTCTCTCTCCATCATCGACAACAATAAAAGACGCAAACTCTTGGTCCGGTAAAAACACAAAAGTAATTCTAAAACTCCCGAAGGTCCATTAAAGTAACTTCACTATGCTTCTGCTTCTTGAGGATTCGATAAACCTAGGTCTACTAGAGAAAAAGAGCTATACTACATCCGTAATCCGGATCGAAGGTATCACCTACTACTAATTCTCATCATGAGGCTCCTTTTGAATAACCTTATTATTTTATCCCAAGTGAAGATGAGATGTGCAGCCCTGATGAGTTGTGCTCTGATGATGATGATGGATTTATGTCAAAGTTTGCTGTTAGTTGTGGAAGGAAGAGGAAATTGAAGAAACCAGCCAACAGGATATGGTATGATCCAAACAGAGCTTACCCCCATGAGAAATTTTGTCTCAACCTTTAATTCAACTATGTCTATGATTTTAGAATTTCTCTTAGGACTTACCATATTGCACAACTGAGAAATTATCACTATCACAGAAATAGTAGTGAAAGGATCATTGTTGATTATATTGAGAGAGGACCCCCTCAGAAATGTCCTTTCTATATATCTGCTTCCAAGATTGCACATAAGAAGACCTTCACAATTAGGAAATTTAGAGCCTTGCTTACATGTATACCTAGTGGAGAGAACACCAAGGTCACTATTAATTGGGTAGCTCATTAATCTGAGCAGGCTATGAGAGTTGATCCTAATACAAGTGTGGATACTCTCATGGACAATGCTAGGCATAAATGGGGTGTACAAATTCCAAGCAACAAAGCTTATAGGTCTAGGACTAAAGCATTCAAGTGTGTGATTGGTGATCAAAAGAGTCAGTACACATGTCAGAGGGATTATCTGCAGGCTGTGCTTGATACAAATCCAGGAAGCAGATGTGTGGTGACAACTAAGGAGCTTGTTGAGCATCCTAGCCCAAATCCTAGATTTCATGGGTTGTTTATTTGCCTAAATGCTTCAAAGGAGGGATTTTTAAATGGATGCTAGCCCTTTATAGGTAACCTGAATGCTACTTATTTGTTTGGAATAATGGATGTTTCATAATATCAATCTTAGCTAGCTTTCCTTTTGGCTAATTTTTCTTTGTTATGCAATCTAGGTTTGGATGGATGTTTCATAAAGCTCACCACTAGATAACAAATTCTTGCAGCTATTGGAAGGGATGAGAATAACAATATTTTTTGCATTGCCTCTGGTGTAATTGACAAAGAAGACACAGCTAGCTAGATGTGGTTTTTAACCCAGCTAAAGTATTACTTAGGAGAGGGTTCTAACTTTGGTAACTATACCATCATCTCTGATAGGCAGAAGGTACTAAACCCAGCTAAATCATTTTTTAGTGCATTTATTATTGTAGTATTGCATTGCCATTAACTCTGATAGGCAGAAGGTACTAAACCCAGCTAAACATAATTCTGTAGGGACTGCTCAAAGCAATATCCATAATATTTCCAAACTCACCATAGAGATATTGTTTTAGGCATATATATGAAAATTTCCAGACAGTTGGTTTCATAGGAGAAGAACTTAAGAAACACATGTTTGCAGCTTCATATTCATACACTAAAGCTGGTTTGACCTTGCAATGCAAGCTCTAAAAGATGACTGTGAAGAAGCTTACAATTGGCTAGTTCAAATCCTACCTGAAACTTGGGCTAGGCATTTGTTTGACACAACATGCAAGACCGACCTAGTAGTGAACAACCTCAGTGAGTTTTTTAATAATATGATCTTGAATGTTAGAAACAAGCCAATCAGAACAATGCTTGAAGGGATAAGAGACAAATTGATGGTGAGGTATAGTGGGATCAGGGAAAATATGGAGAGATCCTATTGGGAAATTACACCTACTTATTCTGAACTCTTGGCAGAATCCAAGAAGTATTCTAGGGATTACATTGCTAAGAACTCTGAGAATGGTTTATGGAAAGTCACATCTAGGGCTAGAATCCTTGCAATGGACCTGAGGGCAAAAACATGCTCATGCAGGAAATGGAATGTCACAGAGATTCCCTGCAATCATGCAGTGTCTGCAATAATGTAAATTAAGCAACAGCCTGAGGACTATGTGAATGATTTCTTCAAAAAACAAACTTAGCTAGCTGCCTACCAGCACATAATTTACCCTGTACCTAGACCTGATAACTGGACAAGGACAGACATTACAAATATTGATCCTCCAGTCTTTAGAGACAAACCTGGAAGGAAGCAAACAACAAGGAGGAAAGGAGCATTTGAGGTGCCAGCACCTAGAGATACTTCTAGAATAGGGACAATAACTTGCAGCAATTGCAAGCTCACGGGCCATAGGTACACCACCTGCAATGTTCCATTGAAACCTCACCTAGCAATTAAGAAACAAATCAACATGGTAATGTGCATCTACATATGGTTTACTAATTCCCCACCCTATTTGCATTCAGAATGTTTACTAATTCCTCACCTTGTTTATTGTTTGGAGTCACAATGTGCATCTACATCTGATAGTATAGCAGTAGCACCTCCAAGGCAGCCTGGTACTAGTCCAGCAAGAACTGCACTAGCTCCTCCAACAGCACTAGCCCCTCCAACTACACCAGCACCTCCAAGGGATGCTACTCCAGCAAGAACTACACCAGCCCCTCCAAGAGCTACAGGCCCAAGACCATTCTCTGCACCTAGGAGTGCTGCTAAAGGTGGTTCCAGTTCTGCACCAACAAGGCCTGGCAAAAGGCCAACCAAACTGACAGCAAGGATGGAAGGGTACCTTAATGCTGGGAAGTATTCAAGCTACAAGAAGAAGAAATCTGATTCTATCAAGGATGTTTGAAATGTGGGCATGTCCATTTCAAACAATTTGGAACTGAGTATGTGTAAGACTATGTACGGATGTCCTGGGAAGAACTTGTTTAAGACTATCATGTGTGCAAAACTATGTATGAATCCTATTGTCTTCAAAACTATGTATGAACCTTTGTTGTTTAAGACTACCTTTCAATTTGATGGTGATGTTGTGATTGGTGTTGAATTATGTTTGTTAATATGTCAATAGTGTTGTTTTATGGATGCATTTAAGAAAGTTCTATTAAAGATGGCTATAAAAAGTTGTTGGGCCCCCTAGAGGGTTCTCGACAACATAGTATAACTTCTATTAAAGGTGGCTATAAAAGGTTGTCGAGACCCCTCGAGGGTTCTCGACAACATAGTATACCTTCTATTAAAGGTGGCTATAAAAGTTGTCGCGACCCCTCGAGGGTTCTCGACAACATAGTATACCTTCTATTAAAGATGGCTATAAAAAGTTGTCGAGACCCCTCGAGGGTTCTCGACAACATAGTATACCTTCTACTATAGGTGCATTTGACAAACAAAGAGCCTAACTACACAATCTACTAGTATTACATAGACCCAAATTATCACAATAAGTTCAACATACATTACTAGCTTGACATCCATTACCACAATAAGTTCAACATCCATTCTAACAATGGATTGCACAAATAGGTTCTTACACAAGATATAGAGTAGGGTTCAACATCCATTCTAACAATGGATTGCACAAATAGGTTCTTACACAAGACATAGAGTAGGGTTCTTACTCAACACATATAAAAGGGTTTTTACACATGCATTACATAAATGGGCAACAAACTAGGTAGGTACGCCATTACTACTCATCAGATATTTCTTTGATCCTCTTGATCTTCTCCTTGTTACTATCAGAGGCATTGAAAAGTTCAAACAGACTGTACTCTAATTTTTTATTCTCCTCTTTTAGATCCTGTTTTTCGTCCTCCAACTTCTTCTGTTTCTCCTTATAAACTCATGCTTGGGTTTTCAGCAGATTCTTCAATTCTCCATTAGCTTTCTTGTAGACCTCCACTTCATTCTTCAACCCTGCTATGTACTTCTCCATCTGTTTTTCCTGCTCAGCCTCACTGTAAATCCTCTTCCTGTTTTCTTCTATAGCCTTCTTTCCAGTCTCCTCAAGAAACTTGTTACATTCTGCAATAAGACATGCATGTTTCTTGACAGCTTTTTCCTTCTCTTCAGCAAGATCCTTCAACATCTTGGAACTCTCATACCTCTCTTCAATTCTTGCACTATTACTTTCATTGTACATTTCCCACAACCTGGCCAATGCATTCTTCATAGTGTCAGGCCACTCTGGATCTATCCAACTATGAAATCCACAATTATTGACCTAATGTACAAGGATTAAAATAGTGATCTAGATCAGTTTACATATATGAGTTCATGTCCTTCTTGTTGTAACAAAAACAACAATTGTACTAGGCTTATACTACCTATATGTTTAGAGCTAAGATTATGGTATATAATAACAATAACAGTTATGCCCATTAAGCATTCCATATTAACTGAACAACATGATGTTCTGAACAAGATGATGGTTCCACATTAACTAAGCATTCCATATTAACTAAGCTAAGATTCTGGTCATTATATAAGCAGAGATGGTTTCACATTAACTAAGCATTCCATATTAACTAATGCTGGTTCTGTTCACTAAGCATTACATATAAGCAGATGATGATTGCAGCAACAATTTCCATATTACATAGCTTAAGAAAACTTACATGTCCCATTTGACACAGGTAGAACTTTCTACCCGTGTTGTACCCTTCAAATGCAACACATTTACGCCGTGGCAACTTGTGGCCACGACAGAGCTCAGGGAAATCATGAGCGATTCCATAGAATGTTGGGTCATCAGTAGTAGCGGGAGCATGGTCAAGCACAGTGAATTCCTAATCAAAGAGGAAATCGAGTTTAATCCATGGGAATCTAGGAAAATCGAAGAAATCCCAAATTGACCGAAACCCTAACCATAAATCGCTGGAGGAATCGGAGCTCTTACCTCTAAAATTCTCCCGCTGGAGGAGGACCCATCATGCCAGCTGGGCATGGCGACGGCGGCGGTGGCAAGGCGCTGGCGGACGGCGGCGGGCAAGCGGTGGCAGCGACGCAACACCGAGCTCACGGAAGAAGACAGTGGGAGTAGGACGGAGACTGAGGTCCACCCCGAGGTGGGCCCCACTTAAGAAGTGATGCCGGTTAACGGCCATTACCGGGCGTGTCGGGGCGGCGCCTAACGAGTGCCACGTGACCCTGACAGGTGGGCCCCCTTATCATAAACTGTGTCAATTCGCCATCAGACAGCGATCCGTCTTTTTTGCGACAATTTGAATTGAATCTGGCACTTTTCCACGATTTAGAAGGCGACTGGTATGAATTGAAAAAATTGACATGAAAACTGGTAGTTTTATGCTATCAACTCGTAGTACCACTTGGCTTCAAGGCAGTAGTGACGGAGAGGACAACAATAGTTTCGGCTGGCGGTTACTTTTAGGAGGCTAGTAATGCAAGCATCATTAGGGGCAGTAGTGCTAGAGAGGACAATGGTTTCGTCTGGTATTAACTTTAGGTGGCTGGTAATGCAAGCATCATCAGGGGCAGTGGTGCTAGAGAGGACAGCGGCGGTAGTTTCTGCTGGCCTTGACTTCAGGTTACTGGTAATGCGAGCATCATTAGGGACGTAGTACTGCTATGGTTGCCGGTAATACATGATGAGGTCGACATAGCGGTAGCACCGTGGCAGTGTAGTGTAGGCCTTGTGTTGGTTGGAAGATGTCGTGCTTGGAGGGCTGACTGATATTTCTCACCACCCTTTAGCTATTGCATTTATCTTTTTCACATTCTGTCAGTCATGTGTATTGAACTAACTATGGAATTAGGTTTCCCATGATTTGTAATTTAACTACTATAGGAACGGAGCCTTTGAAGGCAGAATACGCCTTAGCCCATGAATAGAAGGGAGTAGGGCCTCCGAGCGAACTAAATGAACAGAAGGCAATGTGTTTGGAGTAAATACATTCCCAATCAACGCCAGACCAGGGCATCCCCTATCGTCTTCCTTGTCATTCAAAACAAAGGCCTCTGCCTCTTGCGTTGTCAGGCGCATCCGCCCATCATCTCCATGACAGTGTCATCGCCAGCAGCGTCACCGGTCCGAATGCCAGCCGTCGACGTCCTAGTTGTTGGCAGATCTAGAGGGTGGATTGCCAGATCCCGAATCAAGCTGGGCTCGCCGGCGATGTTATATTTCGCCATCCTCTTCTCCTTCCTCGTCATCGCGTTTCACCGACCTGCCACCTCCGGAGCCAAGGACGGGGTCTACCCTTTGGTCGTCCCAAACTCTCAGAGATGGTGAGGAAGCAACATCAAAGGCAAGGCGCGGGGTTTTGGAGCGGCATGCGAAGTAGAGAAAGGCATGGTGGAGGTGCTGAGATCTTGCCGCCCACTTGAAGTCATTGAGATATCTAATTTTTTCTACGATCACCGAAAGAGGCAAAACCCTAGAAGTAATCTATATCCCTTCTTTGTCACAAACTTTTGTTTAGTCATCACTGTACATCCACTTCTTTGCTAACTTATGTCTTAACTGTCCAGCCTAAACTGAATTTCCATGTATATAAACTAAAAAAAAATCTTAACTGGTATGTCCGAATGTAAAAAGTGGTTGACCACTATTAGTTGCATCCAGAGGGAAAACAGAGGGGACGCCACATACATCCGCGAAATTCGGAAACAATAACTCTACGGGACCTAGTCCACAAATTCATCCCCTAGACCAATTTCATTTCTGCAATTGACATGTAGAATGATTAGATCTAAAAAAATAGACAACCAAATACTATGATTTTTCTTTCCCTTAAACACATGTCAATTGAAAAAGTTGGTCCACGGGATGAATTTATAGACGAGGCTTCATAAAATTATTTTCCGCGATAATCCAGGGCTCTACGCGTGCCCCTTAGGAGGTCGCCACTCACTTTTGTAGCCTAGTGGTTGGGTCGCAGTTGGCATATCCTAGCGACCGGAGTTTGATCCTTTTCAGGGACGAATTTTCGGAATTCTCACGCCGATCCGCTTCTACTATATCAAAAGAGTGTCTAGTTCCTCCTAGCACGAATTCATTTTTTTTTAAGAAAATGCATACTTTTTCTTTGGAGAAGAGGACGTGTACATATTACTCATTACTAGGCCCATACCACCTTCCATGCTGGCCCACCACTGGAACCCACAGCCTCAAATAGGCAAAACTACCTGGTCCGTCATGACCATCATTGTTTTATTTTCGTTCCTCGCGTACCACACAAGCGAGCAAACTGCAAAGCCGTTAGATGCGCTCACAACTGTCCCGAAAAGGACGCGTATCAAGTTGCATCATAACAGATCTCGAATAGATAAAAAATACTGCTATACTCGACTACTCGTCGATTAACTTCTCAGTAGAAACCCGATTGCTTATTTATTTATCAATCACGAGAGAAATTCTGGGGAAACAAGTGAGAAAGAAAGTCGAGTAGATACATGTCACATATTCCAAGCTTCAACAACAGGCCGGGATCAAACTTCTACGAAGATAACTCAAACATCTATGAACCCCATATACATAAGAGTAAGGGCAATAATAGAGCCAACTGCTGGCTATAAGCCGTGTCCATGTCATCTAGAGTCAATGTAATAGTCACCATGTACAATAAATAGAGATAAAAATATACTACTTTATTAAATACATGGTCCACTTTACATTCTTACATAGTGCTTAGAGCACGTGCTGTAGCTGGCTGTTAACTAAGAGCCCACTCCTTTTCTCTCTTCTTCTCTCTCATCCAACTAAATACAAAAATATACTATTTTAAGTGATATAGCCTACTACCTTAGTATTGTAGTTGCTCTGTAGTACATATACAGAGAGCTTCGTCGTCTTCTTCTTCACACGGTCCAACAAAACACCATAGGAATTTGCACCATCATCAGGAAAGAAAACAGTACTAGTACATGTAGGAACAATTTCGACGACGACGACGAGGACTTGATTCTACTGAGTGATGATGTAGAGGGCGTAGAGGATGCCGGGGATGTACCCCAGGAAGGTGAGCAACAGGCAGATCCAGAACTGAATCTGCAAGGTCAGTGATAAATTAATTAGAACCTTCTCCTCTCTAACTGTCCTGCCTGCGAAGGATAAACGGAAGCAGGAAAGAATCTGATGCTTACCCCGCATCCGAACTTGAAGAAGACGCCGAGGGGCGGGAGGATGATGGCGAGGATGATGTCGATGCAGGTGGCCGCGCCCATGGTCGATCGATCGATCTCCCTTCTTGATCTTGATGAACAGGTGGATTGGAGGATGCGAAGCAGCAGAGCAGAGCAGAGCAGGCAGAGGGAGTAGAGAAACTGATCTCCCCTGGTTCCTTTTTATATAGGCGGAGGAAGAAGTCGACGTTGGACGGCGACGGCTAGTCGGCGAGGTGGACGGGAGGGGACGGGGAGGATGACATCGCGCCGACACGTGTGGGCCTGACGATCCGCACTCGCTGGCGGCCTCTTTGTCGACTACGCGTTATAAAATTCGAGTTTTTTTTTCTTTGGTTGATTGATGGACTCGCTTCATCCACCGTCCCACGTGGCCACAGGCCGTGGCAATTTGCGCGGTTGCGTATATCCACTCTTTCGTCCCGATGGGGGTGGCAGCAGCGGCCAATAAATATATTTTTTTACAAAAACATTAAGAATAGAACAAATTTCATTCAATTTTTTTTGATATTTTTACAATAGATGAAAACGAAATATAAACTAGAATTTAAAGTAGCCTAACCCTAATGCTAAGCCTTCTCGTCACATATGTTCATGATTCCGGCCTTCGACGCCGAGCACTTTATCATTTGCATGAGGCCATGTGTGTCGGCCGACTTCCCTTCTTGAAGGTGTTGCTTGGTACTTGACGGTTCGGTGCTAGGAGCCTGGTGGTAATCCTCTGGATGGCGCGGCGGTGGCGAGTCTCCCTCGTTTAGTCGATCTGCCTATGTCTCCATTTTGTTTTTTCTTTGTTTCTTTGGGCGTGTGTTTGCTGCTGCCCCAGCATTTTCCTTGGTTGATGTTACCTTGGTTGTGTCGTGGTTGTGGTTGCTATATTAATATAGCGGGATGAAAGCATGATTCGAGAGATGTGTGTCGTCTGATTTGGCGGGATGCCGGTATGGCAGTACCGGTGGCTACGACTTTTCATCTGAGACGGCGGGTGGGAGACCACCCCGCCCTGCGGTGGCGAGGGCGGCTCTGGGTTGACACGCATGGTCGGCATGGAGCGGGGTAGCAAGCATTGCTCCGACTTTAGGACGAGGAGGGCTAGTCTGGAGCATGTAGTTGAGCACCACGGTAGCGAGCCCTCCATCTTCGCGGTTCGACGGTGGTAGAACACTAGGACGTTGTCGGTCGTGCACCCATGCATCTACCATCACATCCTCCGCTCGACGGCGTTGTGCTGCAACGTCAGATACTGGCAGTGGTAGGCTCCTTTCCTCAATCTTGCTGATGTAGCCGCTATTAGTTGACTGATTGCTTCTTTTATTATGGATAGGCTATGGAAAACGACGACGAGATGATGATCCAAACATTATGAAGAGGCTGATACTACCTCCGATGAACATGAGAACTTTGACAATCCTATCTTGTCTACTACCACTACACTACACGTGGATGATCTGAACAATGTCACTCCCAAACATGGAGGTCGTCATTTGGGAGACAAAAGAGCATATGAAGCTCCGGGAGATTCAAAAGACGACTACCTACCCATATATGAGTCCACTGCCATTGAAGCAATGTATCGATTCAGCAAGGCGGTGGTCATATGTTTGGACCACACTATTTGAAAGGACCAAATGAACTCGAGAAAACTCGCATCATGGCACAAAGGGCATCATGTGTATTGCAGTGTGGTCCTTGAAGTTTTGGAAGATCAAGACATGTGGATTCGGTATGGTATAGTGCTCTTAGATGTTTGTGACACTTGTTGATGGTTATGCTCTACAGTGCAACTATAAGACCAATGGCCACCCATATATCAAAGGGTACTACCTAGCTAGTGGCATCTATCCAAAATGGTTGACATTTATGAAGATAATCACCGATCCTCTAGGTACACAAAGTCTCGCTTTGCTACACGTCAGGCGAGTTCTAGGAAGGATGTTGAACAGGAATATGGTATGCTTCAATCTTGATTTGCTATTGTTCGATACCTATGATAAACTGGTATCAACATCAGATATGGGAGGTGATGAATTCCTATGTAATTATGCACAACATGATCACTGAGAGTGAGTGTGAACATTCCAGCGAATGATGATCACCATGTATCTGTTGGAAATATGCCCTAGAGACAAATAGTAGTAAGGACTATTATCATATTTCATATAGTTTATGATTAAGTTTTATATCATGCTATAACTGTATTGAGTGGAAACATCAATACACGTGTGATATACAAACAACCAGGGGTTCCCGGTGAAACTCTAGTCACTGGTTCATTGGTCAACGGATGATCATGTTTCCTGATCATGTGGCATTTATGCCAGTTGGAAATGAGGTCATCTCATTCAGAGAATGATATGTTGAACCAATACCCAACCTAAACATCGTGACTCGATCATTTCACGAAGTTCAAGTTGCGATGATTAGAAATGGATCCCTGTAGACTATTCCTTAGACCGTGAGGCTATATCAATCACTGTCTCCCGAGAGTGCTTAGATAGCATCAAACACCATCTGGTAAAACGGTGGTTATAAAGGTGTGTTCAGGTATTCGGAGGAAACCGTAGAGACAATATATGTCAAGAGCGGGATTTGTTCGTCCATGTGACGAGAAGATACTCAAGGGCCCACTAGGAGAAGTTATATCCAATAGCTGCGCAGCGTGTGATTAGATCACGGGGATATCACTTGTCGGGACGAGTCAAGTAGCAGTGTTCAGTAACGAGATTGAACACGACATGGTGATGTCATTGATCAGATCTCGGGCAATGCAAGTATCAAGTGACAAAGGGAATAAGACACGACTGTCCTGGTTCAAACGACGAAAGATCTTCGTGGAACGCATAGGGGTCACATGGCCATCCAGGTCCCTCTGTCGATCATTGGTGCGGGAGTGTCTCGACCATGTCTGGAGCATTCCCAAACCGTGAGGTATCACGCTTAAGGGCTTAATGATGCTTAGAGAGCGTTTATATGATCGGTAGAATCGCCGAAGAAAAGAAGGAAGAAAATCGAAAGGGTTTCGGTAAGTCCGGAGGATGTCCGGAGTGGAGGTGGAAGGTGTTCCATAGCCACGGAGGTTGAATAATGTGTGAATGAATGTTAAATGTTGATTTAATCATTTATTCATATTTATTTAATAAAGAGAAAATCAATTAAAGGTCAAAAAGGCTTAATGGGCCAATTCCGGAGGGCGAGGGCCCATTAGGGGAAAGGAGAGAGGGAGAAGGGGCAAGGGGGAGGCCGGCTGGGCCTAGCCCCCCCGCACGGGACCCACTAGGTGGCCGGCGGCCACCTCCTCCCCCTCCTCTCCTTTAGTCCCACCCCGGGACTTTGAGGGAGGTAGTACCTCCCCTCCCCCTATATATAGTGGGGTATTTGGCCTAGAAAATACACCAATAATCAATAAATGTCTCCCCACTTTTGAGAGGACCTCCAAATGATATTTTCTCTCCCCCCCTCTCTCTCGTGATCGTGGTCCCAAGTCTGGACTGCGCGAGCGAGAGACATCTTCACCATGGAGCGCCGTCGCGCTGCGGGATTCGGATCCGGGAGCTCTACTTCCGCAACTGCTGCTGGATCGGGGAAGCGGGAGTCATCGTCAGGCACCGGATGTGTGTAACTCCCCGCGAGGTGTCGCACTTGAGGCACTCAATTCGTTGGAGCCAGAAGGAGCGCAAGGACTTCATCACGACCTTGAGGTCGGCTTCGGCTCGTCTACATCAACCACGCTCTCCTGAGCGTTGACAACGCTTTTCGGTCTTCAAGGGTAAGTTCATGAAAATCCCCTTCCGTTACTGTATTACTAATAGATAGGTCCTGGCAGCTTCAGGGGTTCAGGGGCGTAGGGTAAAATTTATTGTTTTCATGCGCGGAACCCCTACAGTGGTATCAGAGCTAGATCTATGCGTAGTAATGCTAGTATGGGTAGAACACACGAGATGTAGCGTGTGGGCGTTGATCTTTTAGTTGTTACCCTCCCACGTGTACTTGTGTATACCACAGTAATGCTTCATGAAGCGGCCCCCAACCGACTTTACGCGTTCATTCGCGAGACTGGTCCACGCTTGACATATGGCTTGTACCGTATAAAGTGGCTTAGGGGGGTGTCTGTCTCTCTCGCATTAGTTGGTATACCATTTGCAACGGAGGGCCCCGAAAGGGGTGTAGTAGAGACAACTACCTGATCAGCGTTGTGCTGAAAGTTCGTAGGTAAGAACGGTTCTTGTGCGAAAGCCTATTCAGCCACGTAAAACATGCAAAGATAAAGTAGAGGGGTCTAACTTTGTTTTACAGGAAGGCGTTGCTTTGTGATATGGTTGTGGCAAAGGTAAAGTGATTACCTTTTGTTACATAGTAGTAGATAGTCACGGAGGTGACGAACTACCACCGGAATGACACCGGTACCCTGGTGTCTATGGCGCCAGAACCCTGGCGCCGAAACCCGGTGACGGCGGATGGAGATCATGACGTGAAGGACCATATCACATAGCATTTACATTCAATGTTATTGTTTGTATGTCTTATTGTGTGCTAGTATTAGCTACTCGACGGTAGCCTAATAAGATGATCCCTGTTAAAATAACCAACGATTGTGTTCCCCCTTAGTGTGCACCACCAAGAAAGTTCTTCGGTATGAGGCAGGCCATGATGATCGGGTGTCAGACATATCTACGTTCACATACAGTGGGTGCAAGCCAATATTGTACAGCGAAAACACTAAGGTTGAGTTAGCGAGCCTACCATGTACAGACATGGCCTCGGAACGCGGATGGTCGAAAGATCGAGCACGAGTCGCATGAATGATGTGACCGACGTTTAGCGTACACCCTTGAACCCACATTGATGGCCGTGATGATCGGGGGAGATGTGGCTGATAGGGGTCATGTTATCACTAGGAACCCTTTTGGGGATAGGTGTTTCTGAGTGGAGTTATTA
This sequence comes from Avena sativa, assembly GCA_916181665.1. Taxonomy (NCBI): domain Eukaryota; kingdom Viridiplantae; phylum Streptophyta; class Magnoliopsida; order Poales; family Poaceae; genus Avena; species Avena sativa. Next base: position 445,242,061 of record OV702295.1, on the reverse strand, counting down.
CTAACTCATTTAATTATAAACTTAGTCTAAATTCCTTTTGCAATTATAAATGTAGATGGGACCTTTCGTGTTGATAATTGAATGGTTAGAAGGAGAGAATCTCAGATTAGATGGATCGAACTTCTCCATTTGGGTTGCCAGTCTCCATGTTCTCCTTAGCGAGAACGACGTGGTCGAGTTGTTGGAGATATGCCCAAGAGGCAATAATAAAGTGGTTATTATTATATCTTTATGTTTATGATAAATGTTTACATCCCATGCTATAATTGTATTAACCGGAAACATTAATACTTGTGTGTTTTGTAAACATAAAAGGGTCCCTAATAAGCCTCTTGTTAAACTAGCTTGTTGATTAATGGATGATCATGGTTTCCTAATCATGGACATTGGATGTCGTTAATAACAAGATCATATCATTAGGAGAATGATGTGATGGACACACACCCATAGTAAGCATAGCATAAGATCAAGTCATTAAGTTTGTTTTGCTACAAGCTTTCAAATGCATAGTAACCTAATCCTTCGACCATGAGGTTATGTTAATCACCATCACCGGATGGATACTTTGATGACATCAAACACCGCTTCATAACTGGGTGGTTATAAAGGTGACATTGGGTATTCTGAAAGTATGTGTTGAAGCGCATGGACCAAGATTGGGATTTGTCCATCCATATGACGGATAGATATGCTCTGGGCCCTCTCGGTGGAATGTCATCTAGTTAGCTTGCAAGCATGTGACTAGGTCACAAGGGATGACATATCACGGAACGAGTAAAGAGTACTTATCAGTAACGAGGTAGAACTAGGTATGGAGATACCAACGATCAAACCTCGGATAAGTAGAGTATCGCGTGACAAAGGGAATTGGTTTCGTATGTTAATGGTTCTATCGATCACGAAGTCATCGTTGAGTATGTGGGAGCCATTATGGATCTCTAGATCCCGCTGATGGTTATTGATCGAAGAGGTGTCTTCATCATGTCTGCATATTCACGAACCGTAGGGTGACACACTTAAGGTTCGAAGTTGTTTTAAGTAGATATGGAATATGCGTTGGATACCGAATGTTGTTCGGAGTCTCGGATTGGATCCGGGACATCACGAGGAGATCCGGAATTGTCCAGAGAATAAGATTCATATATTGGGGATCATTTTCTAAGTTAGGAAATGTTCCGGAGTGTTTCTATGGAGATTCTAGAAGGTTTCGGAATGTTCTGGAAGGTTCTAGAAGATTTCTTGGAGTTTGCTTGAAAACCAAGAAAGGATCAAGGAGTCTTTGTGGGGCAAGACACGGATTCGTGGGTGAGGAGGATTCCTCCCCCCCTCCCAATCCGCCGGCCAAGGAGGGAGGGGAGTCCTACTAGGACTCCCCCTCCCATGGCGCCTCCCTCCTTTAAATAGAGGGGAGGGGGCGCCAACCCCAAGCACTCTCCCATAACAAACCCTAGCCGCCTCCTCTCTCCTCCTCCTTCGCTCTGCTCCGGCTTAGGCGAAGCCCTGCAGAATTCTCTACTCCACCACCACCACCACACCGTCGTGCTGCTGGGATTCCGTGGAGAAAATCTACTACCTCCGCTGCTCGCTGGAACGGGGAGAGGAAGGTCAGCTTCGTCTCCGCACGTGTGACCGACTATAGAAGCGCTGCCGGAACGCGGCACCGGAAGGATCGTCTACACGATCTTGAGATCGGCAAGTGATCGACTACATCAACCCCGAGATCCAATCTCGTAACGCTTTCGGATCTACGAGGGTTAGTACAGATCTATCTCGTTGCACATGTCTAATAGATTAGATCTTGGCTTTTATCTAGATTAGATCTGGGTTTTGTTCGTTCTTGCGGTAGAAATTTTTTGTTTTCCATGCTACGAACCCATCACGAGTATATACTCGACGGGATGGATTTGGATCAGCCCATGGATCTTGAGACCCCAGAGGAGCAGAAAGACCGCTATCTCCATCGTGAGATGGCCTCCTATATTTCAGTTGTGATGCGTTTCGGAATGGTGGACGAGCTGTGGCCTTTCGTGGGTGATGTCAACCCTCGTTCGGTAATGCTGCAGCTTAGGACACATTTCGTGGAGCAGACATGCATCTGGGAGCATGAGCTGATGGGAGACTTCCTCTCCATTAAGATGGAGGAGAACTCATCACTGGACAACCACTTGCAGCACATGCACGATGTGTACATGAGGCCAGCATACTTCCTGGACGTCTGGATTACAGGCTCTTTTGCAAATGCTGCTGTGTTACGGTCGCTGCCACCAAGCTACCAAGCACAAGTCAGGACTTGCGTAATGAGGGGCGACGCGGAAACAATGGAGTTCCACCGGTTCATGACACATCTCAGGAATGTGTTGGTTGAACCAGATGTCGCTCAGGTCATCAATGACAAAGGTATATATTTGATATACAGTTTTATAAATGTTATAATCTTGCAAACACATTGCGGTGTTAAGTATATCTGATACTTGTTCTGTTTTACTAAAAACAGGTCCTTCTGCATGAGCTTGCTGGAGAGGAGGTGACGTTGCGTGTTGATGGCGAGCATAATGATGATGGCCGACGACACTCTCCCTCGACATTTATCATTTAGTTTGTGTTTTAGGATGATGAATGTAATCGAGAGATTTGAACTTCTTTAGTTTGTCTCACACTTCGTGAGACGGTTATTCATATCAGTTTGTAACAAACAGTTGTTCCACTTTTATGAATGATTTCTATTCATGTTCATATCTTGTTTGATTATGTATGAATTATCCTTGTTGTTTGAAACTAATTGATAATACATGAACATTTGTAAAACATTAAAATGCCTTGTTTAAAATACCCAACTTAATGATATTTCATTAATGAATGAAACCATTGTTTGAATTCAAAGTTATAATGACAATATGTGAAAGTCATTCGATTTCTTATCACATATAAATCATGCCTAAGTTCGGCAAAATAACTTGAACACAGTGTATTACTTGAATACAAAGTGTTTAATGAATTGTTAAAAGTAAATACATATCTGATGTATTGAGTTTTAACGAAAATGGTAATTATCATTAATTAATTGTTTAAATGTGTAAAGTAGTTTACCAAAGGAAACATGAATATGAAACTATTTGATTTGATCAAAGTGTTTCATCAACAAAGGGTATAAATATAAAAGAGAATCAAATTAGTATGATTTGATCAATAGTAATGAAATTCAACTTTATAAGAAAGGCATAAAAGTAATTGTGGAATGCAAAGTGTTTTGAAACGTCAAAATGCAAAGCATCACAATATGATATCAGATATCAAAGGGGTTGAATAGAAGGCACCAAATAAATCGTTGTAGTGTAGATGTAGAGACCATTAGTTAGAAATAGTTAGCACTCAATTAGAATGTAGTGAACCATTTGAATTCGTGAAAGTTTTGGGGTTATTCGATATAACCAAGACAATAGCCAATAAGTCCTTGTAGTGTATTCACTGGAAATTTTGAATACAAAATCCATAGCTGAAACCAAAAGGAAAGCAAAACTTGTGTTGCTTGGATTTTGGTGCATTCTTGAGAAAGCTCACTTTTAGTGATATTTCTCGATTATGGAGCAAATGGAAAATAGTGTAAAACATGATAAGGATTCAAAAACCTGTATCAGAGTGTTGAGAAGCGCAACGGACAACGTTCATGAACGATTCTCTTCACACAAAGGAAAGAATCAATGATTTTGATCATTGTGTTTTCCCCACTGATGTTTACACTACATGTAGTAGGATTCAAAATGTAATCCATATCTTTTATAGAGACATTTGTGAATCACTTGTCATGATTTTTGGAATATGACATACCTACGAACTACTAAGGAAATAATGGTAAACTAAACTTATGAGAAATCCTAAAAGCAAACTTCCCTTGAGATTAGAAGGCAACTCATTGCTGAATCTCACAAGTAAAAGGGGTTACTTGGAATTTTCCCAAATGACTGCAAAGCCATGGTGGAAAAGGGGGTGAATGACAAAAGCACAATTTGTCAAGTATTGGATGAATTCAGATGAATTTGATTCATGCGTGTTGAATGTCTGAGGGTTTAAAACTAGTAACAGTATAGTAAATCTCCAACTTTGATACTTGATCAAAGAATTTTGAAGTTTTTCAAAATAGTGAGTGGATATGCAATTTGCATAAAATTGAGTGGGAGTTATGAATGTTTTCCCGAAACAATATGTGATTGACATATTTTTGAGTGGGAGCAATATAAGTCTCAAATTCAAATATGTAGGAACATATCTTGAGTGGGAGCTTATAGGAGTAATTCTTAAGTATATTAAGAATAAAGGCGCAAATACTTATAAATAATGTTTTATAAGATGTAGAAGTTGATAATAGGTGTATTATGATATTATGTAGTATTTCTTAGGGGATTCTGAAAGGGGTTTCAGAATAGAAGTTAATTAAGGAACTGGTCCTTAATAACTCAAATTAGGAATAGTATTAAGTTTAAACATCAATGGTTGAAAGAAACAAAAGGATGATCGTCATCCACTATGTTGAGACATAGGTTCTATCTTAGTAAACCATGATGATAACTTAGCATAATATGTGATCCAATAAGGAACGTTTGAAAGTGATTAAGTTCGAATCATAGAATGTTAAGCTAAGTTTGTCCGCAGTGTCTAGTAGAGAACTGTGGACATATTTTCCAAATCCATAAAGGATAACATATCTTAAAAGCATAAAGAGTTATGTTACAAGGGAATATGTTGGAAACTCCTGTAGATACCAATTAAAGTCAAGTAGGAAGCGAGGTGAACAAAACATCGAAAGTTTCACAGAGTGCACTAGTGTTTCGGTGAATACATTTATAATAATAGATAAGGGTACCATCTAAAGTGTTGTATAATGTTATGGCGGGGCTAGTTCGCTTTTAACGTAGAATGATGTGTCCCAGAGCACAGTGCCCATGAGAAAGCCCTCGAGGTTGATCTAATGTCACTGTAGGCTCCTGCAATCAGGCCTCGTTCTGCTGCCATAACGACGATGCATACACACAGATGCTATCATGTGATGATAAAGTATTAATGTCAATCCAGGTGACATTAGTAAGTTGCAAAGGATTTGGGACTGTAAAGTACAGACCCAAGACTCAACCTCTTCCATGAGCAAGCATATTCAGGGTACCGGATACATGGTGCCAATGATTGAGAACAAATGCAGCTAGTGTATTTGTACTCTAGTGCAAGTGGGAGACTGTTGGAAATATGCCCTAGAGACAAATAGTAGTAAGGACTATTATCATATTTCATATAGTTTATGATTAAGTTTTATATCATGCTATAACTATATTGAGTGGAAATATCAATACACGTGTGATATACAAACAACTAGGGGTTCCCAGTGAAACTCGAGTCACTGGTTCATTGGTCAACGGATGATCATGTTTCCTGATCATGTGGCATTTATGCCAGTTGGAAATGAGGTCATCTCATTCAGAGAATGAGATGAGGAACCAATACCCAACCTAAACATCGTGACTCGATCATGTCACGAAGTTCAAGTTACGATGATTAGAAATGGATCTTTGTAGACTATTCCTTAGACCGTGAGGCTATATCAATCACTGTCTCCCGAGAGTGCTTAGATAACATCAAACGCCATCTGGTAAAACGGTGGTTATAAAGGTGTGTTCAGGTATTCGGAGGAAACCGTAGAGACAATATATGTCAAGAGCGGGATTTGTCCGTCCATGTGACGGGAAGATACTCAAGGGCCCACTCGGAGAAGTTATATCCAATAGCTGCGCAGCGTGTGATTAGATCACGGGGATATCACTTGTCAGAACGAGTCAACTAGCATTGTTCAGTAACGAGATTGAACACGACATGGTGATGTCATTTATCAGATCTCGGGCAATGCAAGTATCGAGTGACAAAGGGAATAAGACACGACTGTCCCGGTTCAAACGACGAAAGATCTTCGTGGAACGCACAGGGGTCACATGGCCATCCAGGTCCCTCTGTCGATCATTGGTGTGGGAGTGTCTCGACCATGTCTGGAGTGTTCCCGAACTGTGGGGTATCACGCTTAAGGGCTTAATGATGCTTAGAGAGTGTTTATAGGATCGGTAGAATCGCCAAAGAAAAGAAGGGAGAAAACCGGAAGGGTTTCGGTAAGTCCGGAGGATGTCCGGAGTGGAGGTGGAAGGTGTTCCATATCCACGGAGGTGGAATAATGTGTGAATGAATGTTAAATGTTGATTTAATCATTTATTCATATTTATTTAATAAAGAGAAAATCAATTAAAGGTCAAAAAGGCTTAATGGGCCAATTCCGGAGGGAGAGGGCCTATTAGGGGAAAGGAGAGAGGGAGAAGGGGCAAGGGGGAGGCCGGCTGGGCCTAGCCCCCCCCCGCGCAGGGCCCACTAGGTGGCCGGCGGCCACCTCCTCCCCCTCCTCTCCTTTAGTCCCACCCCGGGACTTTGAGGGAGGTAGTACCTCCCCTCCCCCTATATATAGTGGGGTATTTAGCCTAGAAAAATACACCAATAATCAATAAAGGTCTCCTCACTTTTGGGAGGACCTCCAATTGATATTTTCTCTCTCTCCCTCTCTCTCTCTCGTGACCGTGGTCCCAAGTCTGGACTGCGCGAGCGAGAGACATCTTCACCGTGGAGCGCCGTCGCGCTGCGGGATTCGAATCCGGGAGCTCTACTTTCGCAATTGTTGCTGGATCGGGGAAGCGGGAGTCATCGTCAAGCACCAGATGTGTGTAACTCCCCGCGAGGTGTCGCACTTGAGGCACTCAAGTCGTTGGAGCCAGAAGGAGCGCAAGGACTTCATCACGACCTTGAGGTCGGCTTCGGCTCGTCTACATCAACCACGCTCTCCTGAGCGTTCACAACGCTTTTCGGTATTCAAGGGTAAGTTCGCGAAAAGCCACTCCCGTTACTGTATTACTAATAGATTTGTCCTGGCAGCTTCAGGGGTTCAGGGGCGTAGGGTAAAATTTATTATTTTCATGCGCGGAACCCCTACAGTATCAGTGTCCTCTTGCCGATGTAGATCACCAGGTGTCAGTAGATTGAGTTGATTTCGTTGCTATGCATACAGAGATTCGTGACGAAGTTGTTCATAACCAACTGAAAAATGATCTCATAGAGCATTTGTGGACGCTCAGAGGAGAGGTGGCTGCACGAGAATCAGGCTTGATATAACTGAACTTCATATTATTTGAATTGTGAATCATTATACAACTTTTATTTTTATGTGTTCAAACTATGTGTGTAATGTGGTTGGGATTTGAATTGTTGCCGAAACTATTTGTGTTTTGATTCTAATTTGCAAAAATAGTGAAAACTATAAGAAGCTGCATATGGGAAGCGTGACTCCAGAGAGGCATGCCCCAAAATGGACACTCATGCAGGCATGCCCCAAAGAAGCGGTCCGACATTATTGTCCGGCGCCGTTTGGGGATCACGGCCGGAGATGCACTCAGTCCAAGAGAAAGGGAGTCGGATTCACCATAATCCAACCGGATATGTGTTACTCCCTATGATCCATAATAATTATCACTGACTTAATATAAAGTGACACTTATTATGTTATTATGGATGGAAAATGATCCACGTCCTTCAGAAGATGGAATCGTTCAAATGTCTGGACCCTCCCATCACGCGCATGTCGCATCCCACAACGGGCCTTTGTGCCTTTAGTAGTTTTCTTGCCGACCATTTCTTATGTTCTCCAGGATGCAACCGATGGAACCATGGGACCCGCCGTCTGAGCTGGTCCCTGCTGCCGGACCGAGCGGCCAACGGATCTCCACCGCCGCCCACTCCCTTCATGCCACCGACCCTCCCATCTTAGCCCAAACCCTCCAAAGTTGCTGCCGGCACTGACGCCCATACCTCATCGGCCCTCGTAGACATTGTTGTCTCTAGTGTCATCCATGCGAGAGCCAGCGGAGATCATCGAACGGCTCCGACTCTTGTCCTTTGCCGATGCCCATTGCATAGGCAGGCGTAGAGGATGACGGGGCTTTGCCTCGGGCCATGGCCTCGCTCCAACGGAGTTGCGAGCGGTGCTACAAGCCCATGAGTCGATCGCTATTACTGATTTTTTTTGCTACAAACATTATGTGTAGTTTTGTTACAATAGTACTGATTATTGGCTACGATGTCTCCAACATTTCTCCAGCAAAGTCGGTTTTACTACAATAGCACAATTTATTTTTGCTGATAGTTCTATAGTTTCGCTACAGTAGTACAAATTGTATGCTATGGGGTCTTCGGTGAAGTAGAGTTTGCTACAATAACACATTTTGTTTGCTACAATAGCTTTGTAGTTTTGCTACGATGCACTAAATGTATTTTGTTAGATTTCTGGTAAGAACTTTTTTCTACAATAAACTAATGCAACAAAAGCAGAACATTTTATGACAAAATCAGAACATTTTATAGTATAAGCAGGAATTTAGGCACAAAAGAAAAAGTCATGTGGTTGGCTAGGGACCCAGGATGCAACGTTCCCATAGTTTGGGGCACCCAACGTCATCCATTTTATGGATCGGAAGGAGTACAAGTACAACAAACAGCGTTGCTTAAAATGGCTCACTTGCCCCACGATGGCCCAACGTAGCGTGGGTTGGCTTGATGGGCCGTCAGCGCCGCTCTCCTTCTCTATGCCCCTCGTGGAGTTGCTGGAGAGGGTCAGAGATAGTGCTGATAGAAGAAGGTGATGCATGACGCAGCCCATAATTGTGCCAAAAAGGCTAGTGCTTATAGAAGAAAGTGCATGTAGATCAATTTCACACCACCGTTTTTAGCCCTCGGGTCCATATTAATGTTCTCAACTTTATCTAGATTCGGATATACCTAGTAATCTAGATAAAGTTGAGATAATAATATGAGTCGGAGGGAGTAGACATCCTTAAGAAGGATTATAATCCTGCTGTTTAAGTAACGATGTTTGTAATTCGCAAAAAAAAAAGGGTACCCGAACTCAATTTCCGACTAGGTGCTACTCTCCGCTGGTTGGTTGGCTTATATAGCTTAATGTGAATATTCCGCAATTAGTTGTATCTGCATTTTCGAGTTTTTTAAAAATTAAAAATAATTTATGACATTGGTTATGCTGTAGCTGGTGTACCTAAAATACTTGTCCTAAAATATTATCATACGTGACATTTGTAAAAAAAAATCTAAATGCACAGTATCGTGTGTTATGCATATAATATTTATTTATTTTATGTAGACCAGGTCATGTCATATTTTGAGATGAAAATTTACATATGCACAAGATACACTAGATTAATTTCATTTTTTTTAAAAAACTTGGAAGTGTGGCATTAGGATGTCAAGTGGGATATCGTCAAGACCCTACTTTTAGTTTATTTGTCAAAATCTAGTTTAAATTTTGAGAAAAAATTAAACTAAATTTATCAAATGAACTAGAAGTGGGATTTTGCCGGGATCTCTTGACACCTTATGCGGCATGTGACATAGGGGTGCATGTTCAACTAGTTGCAAACTTTAGTTTTCCCAATTTACATGTTTTCCATGAGAAACATGAAATTGACTAGCGAGATGGCATCGCCTATGTATCATCGATTCGTGAACGATCAGTGTCAGTACGTGTGAAGCTGGGGCCGGGGGAGTGGTCCAGGTCAAAATGAGCTCTGTCTAGACGCTGGGAAGGCTGGACGCAGTTGACGCACCCTGAACTCATAAACGAGCACCTCATAAAGTCTCTACTATCAGGACGTGGCCTCGTCTACAGTCAGAGCACACAGTGATGCTCACAGTCACAGAGGGGGAGGGGCAAGCAACACATTTACAGAGCTAATCTATTCCATTTCCACCTCAAGCTCTCACACAGCACCAAATGGTGCTTTATAAATAATACATACAGAGGAAGCTGCTTCTTCTTCTTCACAACGGTCCAATGAAGCAGCAAAGGAACTTGGATCATCGATCGCCTGTACAGATCAGGAAAAAGAATGGGAAGGGAACACAAGCAACAACTGAAGCACACTATACACTCCGTTCAGAAATGTAAGACGTTTTAGCTTTGTAAATCAAATGTATCTAAACGTTCTTTAGTACTCCCTCCGATCCAAATTAATTGGCTTAGATTTGTCTAGATTCGGATGTATCTAGACATGTTTTCGTGCTAGGTACATTCGAATCTAGACAAACTTGAGTCAATTAATTTGGATCGGAGGGAGTATTTAGATTCAGAGGTTTAGAGTGAACCTATACATTAAAGGGGTCTTGATACATTCATTTTACAAAGCAAAAATGTTTATATTTCTGAACGGAGGGAGTATTTCGGAGCAGCACATGCCACGATCTGATTCTACTTGGTGATGGCGTAGATGGCGTAGAGGATGCCGGGAAGGTAGCCGAGGAAGGTGAGCAAGAGGCAGAGCCAGAACTCATGCTGCAAGAGAGAAGCCGTGAAAACAATTAGGAACTGGAATCTTACAAAGCAAGACAAGAAAGGATAAATATGTTGGAATTTGGGTGTGGGCCTTGGCCCATAGCCTAATATAAATTCTAAAATTCTCTTGGCCCATTCATGCCTAGCAAGGGGTGGCACCAAAGTTTAGTCCCACCTTGCTAGTTTAGAGGGAGTTGGACCAATATATATAGTGGAGTGTTTCACTACCTCCTAAAGAGAGTGAAGAGGAGTGGCATACACGCGCGCTCCTCCTCCTCCGCCGCCCGCCACGCCACGCCACGCCACGCCACGCCACGCCACGCCACACGCGCCGCGGTTTGCGGAATTGTGCCTCGGTGCCGATCTTATCGGACGTGGGTTACGCCCCACGTCTTACCCGACCGGCGCCTATATATAAACGGCCTTAGGCAAAAACCCTAATACGAGAAAATACACATCTCTCTGACTCCAGAACCTTGCGCCGCCGCTACACCTTCTCCATCCCCTCTTCCGGCGTGCACCGGACGACGGGACAGTAGGCCTCCGGAACCACCGCCTCTCGTGAACCTGTACGGGTGAGGGGCGATCAGGTTTTTGGGGAGCGCGTCTGCGCGACTACTGACGGCATCACGTCGACCGACCACTCCTTCCCCGACGAGGACTTCTTTCCGGACATCAGCAGCCTCTACATCGACGCCATGACTGACGACACTGGTGTCAACCTGAACGCGAATCCGATTCCTCCTCCAGCACCGTACGTAATCTGTTCCTATCTAGTTCAGTTTCTGTTGCAGTTTCTTGTACTAGCTCTTGGAATAGATGTGATCTGCTTATTCTGGTTGAATATGATCTGTTCGTTTATTCTGCTAGTATACATGATTAGATTAATTCCAGCACTTATAGTCATGATTTATTATTACTTATTTCGGATTAAATATTATGGTAATTTGCTTATATTTTCATCAATCCAAAAACCTGATTATAGGCAACTGAATTCAACTGGTTTAGCCGCGGCTACAAGGCCGCCTCCTTTTGACGGTGTCAATTATAAGAGATGGCGCACGAGAGCAGTTCTATGGTTGAAAAACCTAGGCTGCTATAGCGCCACTCTTGGCAAACCTGAGGGAGACCTTTCTCCTGTTCAGGAGGAAGCGTTTCAGAAAGTCGACACCATGTTTATGGGGGCTTTGTTCAATATTCTTGGTGACAACATTGTTGACACCTATATGTCATTTGATAATGGCAAGGATGCGTGGGATGCACTGGACGCCAAGTTTGGTGTTTCGGATGCTGGCACTGAACTGTATATCATGGAGCAATTCTATGACTACAAGATGACTGATGACCGTCCCATCGTGGATCAGACTCATGAGATACAGTCCCTTGCCAAAGAACTCGAGCAGTTCAAGTGTAACTTACCGGACAAGTTCGTGGCCGGAGGCATTATTGCCAAGCTTCCTCCTTCTTGGAGGAACTTTGCTACCTCTCTGAAACATAAGAGACAGGAGTTTTCTGTTTCGGATCTCATCGGATCTCTTCATGTTGAAGAAAAGGCGAGAGCAAAAGATACACGTCCTAGAGGCTTTGATGGAAGTTCTAGCGCACATGTAGTGCAGAAAAACAACTTCCAGTCCCACAAGTTCAAGAATAAGAACAGGTCTGATGGCAAAGGAAAGTTTGATGGCAAAAACAAGGCCGCACAGACTACCAACTTCAAGAAGAAGACTGAGTATAAGAAGAAAGGATCTTGCCATGTCTGTGGTGATCCTAATCATTGGGCTCCTAGCTGCCCCAATCGCTTTGACAAGCGTTCACATGGAAATAGTGGCAAGTCCGCTAATGTTGTCATTGGTGATATTGAGATGAAGGATGTTGGGTACGGTATATTTCCCACTGTTCTTTCAGTTTGTAACTCACCTGATTGGTGGATAGACACTGGTGCAAATATACATGTATGTGCTGATATTTCTATGTTCTCTTCTTATCAGATCGAACGGGCTGGCTCCGTGCTGATGGGAAACGGCTCACGTGCTTCTGTTCAAGGTGTTGGTACGGTGGATCTGAAGTTTACTTCGGGGAAGATCGTACAGCTGAAGAATGTGCAGCACGTTCCCTCAATCAATAAGAATCTCGTCAGCGGATCTCTTCTGTGTCGAGATGGTTTTAAGTTAGTCTTTGAGTCCAATAAAGTTGTAATTTCTAAGTGTGGACAATTTGTTGGAAAGGGTTATGAGTGCGGAGGCTTGTTCCGCTTATCTTTGTTAGACTTATGTACTCAAGTTATTAATCATGTTTGCAATGATAGTGAATCCAATATTTGGCATTCACGACCTTGTCATATTAATTTTGGGTGCATGACGCGGCTTGCCGATATGAATTTAATTCCGAAATTTACTACTGTCAAAAGTTCCAAGTGTCAAGTATGTGTGCAAGCTAAGCAACCTCGCAAGTCTCACAAGACTGCCGAGGTACGAGATTTGGCACCACTGGAATTAATACATTCAGATCTTTGTGAGATGAATGGTGAGTTGACAAAAGGTGGAAAGCGATATTTCATGACTTTAATTGATGATTCCACTCGATACTGTTATGTGTATCTTCTGAAATCTAAAGATGAAGCTTTTAATCACTTCAAAATCTATAAAGCTGAATCAGAAAACCAACTTGATCGAAAGATTAAGCGACTTCGGTCCGATCGTGGTGGAGAGTATTTTTCCAACGAATTTGATTCTTTTTGTGCGGAGCATGGTATTATCCATGAGAGGACGCCTCCCTACTCACCTCAGTCAAATGGGGTGGCCGAAAGAAAGAATCGTACTCTAACTGATTTGGTTAACGCCATGTTAGATACATCGGGTCTATCCAAGGAATGGTGGGAGGAGGCGATAAAGACTGCGTGTCATGTCCTAAACCGTGTTCCCAAAAAGAACAAAACCATTACTCCATTTGAGGAATGGGAAAGGAAAAGGCTGAAACTCTCCTACTTACGAACTTGGGGTTGTTTGGCGAAAGTAAATGTGCCGATACCCAAGAAGCGCAAGCTTGGACCAAAAACCGTGGATTGTGTCTTTCTGGGATATGCATTTCATAGCATTGGCTATAGATTTTTGATAGTGAAATCTCAGGTATCTGACATGCATGTTGGTACAATCATGGAGTCGAATGATGCGACTTTCTTTGAAGACATCTTTCCCATGAAAGATTCGTCTAGTTCATCAAATCAGGAGATGCCTAGTTTATCTAGTCAAGAATTAATCACAATTCCTGAACCCACCATTTCGATAGAACACCCTGATAATCCTGTGGAGGATAACTGTGAAGCTCCTACCAGAAGTAAGAGACAAAGGACTGCGAAGTCCTTTGGTGATGATTTCATTGTATACCTCGTGGATGATACTCCCACTTCTATTTCAGAAGCTTATGCATCTCAAGATGCTGACTACTGGAAAGAAGCCGTTCGCAGTGAGATGGATTCCATCATAGCAAACGGAACTTGGGAAATTACTGATCGTCCTTATGGGTGCAAACCTGTAGGATGTAAGTGGGTGTTTAAGAAGAAGCTTAGACCTGATGGTACTATTGAGAAGTATAAGGCACGCCTTGTTGCCAAGGGTTATACCCAGAAAGAAGGCGAAGACTTCTTTGATACTTATTCACCTGTGGCTAGATTGACCACCATTCGAGTACTGCTATCCTTGGCTGCCTCGCATGATCTTCTCGTTCATCAAATGGACGTTAAGACGGCTTTCCTAAATGGAGAGTTAGATGAGGAAATTTATATGGATCAGCCGGATGGATTCGTGATAGATGGTCAACAAGGCAAGGTGTGTAAGTTACTGAAGTCTCTGTATGGTCTTAAGCAAGCACCTAAGCAGTGGCATGAGAAGTTTGAAAGGACTTTAACTGATGAAGGCTTCATTGTAAACGAAGATGACAAGTGTGTGTACTATCGCCATGGTGGGGGCGAGGGAGTCATCTTATGTCTGTATGTTGATGATATACTGATATTCGGGACCAATCTTAATGTTATCAATGAGGTCAAAGACTTTCTATCTCGTTGTTTTGAGATGAAAGATCTAGGAGTGGCTGATGTGATATTGAACATCAAGCTGCTGAAAGATGATGATGGTGGGATAACACTGCTTCAGTCTCACTATGTGGAAAAGATCTTGAGTCGTTTTGGGTATAGCGAATGTAGATCCTCTCCTACACCATACGATCCTAGTGTGTTGGTTCGAAAGAATCAGGGAGATCCTAAGGATGCTAAAGATCAGCTGAGATATTCTCAGATTATTGGCTCGCTTATGTATTTAGCCAGCGCTACGAGGCCTGACATCTCCTTTGCTGTAAGCAAGTTAAGTCGATTTGTCTCAAATCCTGGAGATGTTCATTGGCAGGCCCTTGAAAGGGTTTTGCGTTATTTGAAAGGCACTGCGAGCTATGGGATTCACTACTCCGGGTATCCAAGGGTACTTGAAGGGTATAGTGACTCAAACTGGATTTCTGATGCTGATGAGACTAAGGCCACGAGTGGTTATGTGTTTACACTTGGTGGTGGCGCTGTTTCTTGGAAGTCTTGCAAGCAGACCATCTTAACGAGGTCAACTATGGAAGCAGAACTCACAGCATTAGACACAGCCACTGTTGAAGCAGAGTGGCTTCGTGAACTCTTGATGAACTTACCTGTGGTTGAAAAACCAATACCCGCAATCCTTATGAACTGTGATAATCAAACTATGATCATAAAAATAAACAGTTCTAAGGACAATATGAAGTCATCAAGACATGTGAAGAGGAGATTGAAATCTGTCAGGAAAATGAGAAACTCCGGAGTTATTGCATTGGACTATATCCAAACATCTAAAAATCTGGCAGATCCCTTCACAAAGGGTCTATCACGTAATGTGATAGATAATGCATCGAGGGAGATGGGTTTGAGACCCACTTTTTGAGTTGCTCACAGTGGTAACCCGCTCTATGTGATCGGAGATCCCGTGAAGTAGAGTTGGGAGACAAGCTGTTGGTCAACTGGGAGGAGAGTATCCTTATAGCATACTACCACTCCGTATAGATGCAATACTCTCCTATTCTGCATGGCAGGTTGGTATTTACCTTAATGTGTTCTGAGTGGCTTGTTTAAGCAAAGATGTTGTCCTGCAGAACATCTTTTGAAGAACACACCTATATGAGTCTGACTGTCAAACGTCGCAGTCCGTGAGAGTTGGGTGCTCTCTAATAAACTCATGAAAGGCCATGGAGTATGAAGCATAAGCTCCAAACCGCGGAGAAGCTTCGCGGCAGCCCTGTATCGGTCTAGACCTTATGTGAAACTAGTGCGCACCAAACTTGTAGTTCAAGGCATAGTCCACTATTCAAGTTGCAATCTAGTGTAGCATGAAGTTCTATGTGGAAGTTCAACTTAACAGTCTCTACCTCGCACCGGTATATAAACAATGCTCTGGAATTGATTGATGTGATGTGATGATATGTGCCTATGAGAATTTGTGGGGGATTGTTGGAATTTGGGTGTGGGCCTTGGCCCATAGCCTAATACAAATTCTGAAATTCTCTTGGCCCATTCATGCCTAGCAAGGGGTGGCACCAAAGTTTAGTCCCACCTTGCTAGTTTAGAGGGAGTTGGACCAATATATATAGTGGAGTGTTTCACTACCTCCTAAAGAGAGTGAAGAGGAGTGGCATACACGCGCGCTCCTCCTCCTCCGCCACCCGCCTCGCCTCGTCACGACGCGCGCGCCGCGGTTTGCGGAATTGTGCCTCGGTGCCGATCTTATCTTTTTGCTGCTCGGGAAAATTATTGTGCGAGTTATTTTTCTGTCAGCCGTTTCCGGTCTTTCCGGAAACGTGGGCTGTTACTACTCGGACGTGGGTGACGTCTTACCCGACCGGCGCCTATATATAAACGGCCTTAGGCAAAAACCCTAATACGAGAAAATACACATCTCTCTGACTCCAGAACCTTGCGCCGCCGCTACACCTTCTCCATCCCCTCTTCCGGCGTGCACCGGACGACGGGACAGTAGGCCTCCGGAACCACCGCCTCTCGTGAACCTGTACGGGTGAGGGGCGATCAGGTTTTTGGGGAGCGCGTCTGCGCGACTACTGACGGCATCACGTCGACCGACCACTCCTTCCCCGACGAGGACTTCTTCCCGGACATCAGCAACCTCTACATCGACGCCATGGCTGACGACACTGGTGTCAACCTCAACCCCAACCTGAACGCGAATCCGATTCCTCCTCCAGCACCGTACGTAATCTGTTCCTATCTAGTTCAGTTTCTGTTGCAGTTTCTTGTACTAGCTCTTGGAATAGATGTGATCTGCTTATTCTGGTTAAATATGATCTGTTCGTTTATTCTGCTAGTATACATGATTAGATTAATTCCAGCACTTATAGTCATGATTTATTATTACTTATTTCGGATTAAATATTATGGTAATTTGCTTATATTTTCATCAAAATAAAGCAGGAAAGGAAAGAATCCGATGCTTAGTGTTGCTTACCCCGCATCCGAGCTTGAGGAAGACGCCGGCCGAGAGGAACTGGAACCTTATAAAGCAAGACAAGAAAGCGGAAATTCACTTTGGCCCATAGGTGTAGGTGCACCCATCGCCAAAATGACGTATTTCAAAATATTTAAAAATTCAAAAAAAAAATACCGGATGTACATGCTGATATTCTATGTTTATACACGGAGTTTCATGAAGAAAATACAGTTTATGTGGCTTATATAAAAAAGACAATTTTCTATGTTGTAAAATAGCTTTTCAGAAGACATATATTTGTCTTTTTTACACAGACCATAAAAAATGTCTTTTCACCGCAAATACTTTGTGTGAGAACATAGCATGTCAAGATGTAACTCAGGATTTTGTTTCGGATTTTTTTCAACATTTTAAAATTTATATAAAATATTTTTTCATAATAGGTTCATCTAGACCTGTGAGCCAAAATGCCAGGTCCGGGATAAATAAAGCATGAAAGGAAAGAATCCGAGATGCTTAGTTGCTTACCCCGCATCGGAGCTTGAGGAAGACACCGAGAGAAGCCATGAAAACAGTTAGGAACTGGAACCTTACAAAGCAAAGACACAGCAAACGGATAAAGCAGGAAAGAAAAGAACCTGATGCTTAGTTGCTTACCCCGCATCCGAACCTGAGGAAGACGGCGAGGGGCGGGAGGATGATAGCGATGATGATGTCGATGCAGGTGGTGGTGCCCATGATCGGTCGGTCTCCGTTGATGTCTTGATCGAGGAAGCAGTGAACTGAACGAACTAGGCGAAGAAGCAGAGCAGATGATGCCTGAGGGGTAGAGAAACGTTTCTCCCCCGGTTCCGGTTTTATAGACGGGGAAAGAAGTCGAGGGTGGCCTTATATACTTTAATGCAAAAACTGAATAGTGCTGTCCGTGTTCAAAAAGAAGTCTGCAAACACTTTGAGCGCTGGTTCTTTGCACATGTGTGGTGCATCTTTGCTTTGCTGAAGTGGGCATGGTGCTGTAGTCTAAAATGTAACCTTTGCTCCTTTTTTATATAGCACAAATGCGCGACGATTACAGGTATAAAAAAGAAATGAAAAAAGTAACCAAGAGGAACAAAATTCAAAAGCAAGTGGAACAAAGTTCTTTTTAATATCGTGGTGTCAAAACAAATGACTACTAAGGGAACACAATTCTACACAAAGCAGAGCGAAACTTTAACACCCAGGAATAAATCGCCACTACATGCAGAATATCTTTTTTTGATTAAATCTCGATTTCTGGCAGAATAAAACTCTAGACCAGTTGGAAATAAATTTTAGTTTCATTCCCGAGAACAAAATAACATTTTAAAAAGCGCAACAAAATTGGACAATGAGCTTAGAGCACGCGGAACAAACCAACTGAGAAAAGTATTTACAAGATGGAACAAAAAAATTATTTCCTTAAGGAAAAAAGGATATATGAAACAAAATATAACAGACCGTGGAACCAAAATTACGAGTCATTTGGAACACAAAATTAGCGACCGAGGACCATGTAACAAAATTTAGCTCCCGGAGAACAGAACGCTTGACAAACGGGAACAAGAAAGTACTTATCACTATTGGTATATAATTTAGCATTTGGGAATAAACCACAGCCACCGGAGAACAAACAATCAGACCAAAGGAAATAAATATCTAGTGCATGTGGAACAAGAAAAACCGTGACTTTTCATCGAAACTTGTACCACATGGAACAAGAAAAATCACGAGTATAGAACGGAACAACAATCCAGACCAAGCGGGACAAATTATAATGCATGAGAAATTTAGTCTGAGCGAAGCTAACTTTACCAAATGAGGAACAAAAATCAATAAAAGAGGAACACAAATTATCACTGTGGAATAAATTATAGTACTAGTGAAACATGCGAAATAAAAATAGAAACCTAACTTACAAAGAAACTATAATAATTAAACTAAACTAAGAAAAGAGAAACAGAAAGAGAAGAAAAAAAGAAAAGAACATGATTTTAAAAAGTTAAAAGGAAAATGAAAAGAAAAAGGAAGAGAAGCGTGAGAAAGGAAATCAAAGAAAAACGTCGAAAAGAAACGCTCATGTTGAGCGAACTGATCGATGCTAGCGAGAAGAAAAAGGGAGCTGCTATTTTCCACTCGGCTTGTGCGCTACTAAGCGCACGCCTGAAGGCTTCCCCTTATGGGTCGTCCGACTCCGACCCAATAACAGGTTCTGTTGTTTAATTTTTATTAATTCTTTCTGCTATTACAGTAAAAAAAGTCTGGGATTTTTGAAAAATTTCGAACATTAAAAAGTTCAAATATGAAAAATGTTCAAATGTAAAAATTGTTCACATGCGAAAATTGTTCAAATTTACAAATTGTTCAGATTCAGAAATTGTTCAAAAATGTTCAACTTTAAAAATTATTCACATGCGGAAATTGTTCAAATATACAAATTGCTCACATTCGGAAATGTTCAAATTTTTAAGAATGTTCAAATTTGACAAATATTAAAATAAATGTTTAAATTCGAAAATTGTTCATATTAAAAATGTTCAAATTCAAAAATTGTTCACCTTTGGAAATTTTTTTAAATTCGAAAACTATTCGGAAAACAGAAAAGAAAAGAAAAAAACAGAAAAAACCCTAAAAATAGAGACACAGGAAAAATAATGAGAAAAGAGTTGAACGCTACATAGGCCAGCCCAATGCGTGCCCGTGTGGGTGGAGCCTATTAACGTGCGTGTTTGGTGATAATAGCATTCGCCCAAGAAAAGAAAGGAACCGCTATCCCTTAGGCTGGGCATCGAGAAAGGTAGGAGGGTTAATGGCCGCTGTCCAATGTGAACATCCTTGGCGAAATGGTAGCCGCCATCACGCGCGCTACCGAGCAGTTTTCGAGGAGAGGAAAGGAGTGGATAGTATCGCGCCGACACGTGTGGGCCAGAGGACGGGCACGCACCGGTGGCCTCATCATAGGTGTTACAAAATATGACATGTGATCAAATTGTGTGGAGGGATGCCTCCCAAAAAGTGTGTCTGTTGGAGGAAGCATATCTCCTCGATCAATACATCCCTTCACCATGTGTATGGAAGAGATGACTTCTTCCGGAAGACTGTTGGAAGGGACATGTCTCTTCAACACACCCTTCGTCGTGTATATAAGTAGGCCTCCAACCTTGGAGATCATTTTGGTATATTCATTTGTGTCTCTCAGTTCTATACTTTAACACGTTATCAACACTTTACCTGTGCGCAGAGAGCAGTTGGCGAACTCGGGCGATCACCATCAATGCATGTAGCAAGAAGATACGAAAAGGAGAAAATCTACGCGGTTGATAGCGGGTTTTCTCATCGAGGACGCACGCACCCGACGTCCTTTCGGCAATATGTGACGAACGGCGGCGTCGTCCCAACCTTGACGAGTCTGCAACGGCGACCACGACTATCGACGTTGAGGCGTCTCCTAGCGCACGACAAGCCACAAGCGCGGCGTGCAGGAGAGACCTCCGGCGAGAACCCCGATAGAGCGGCGGCGACGGTGACGCGCCGTGCCGCTACCCCATGCCCAGCGTGAGGCCCAGCCGGTGGCGAGAAGAGACCAGAGTGAGTCCCGGCCAGCGACGAACAGGGGCCAGCGCGAGGACAGACCGGAGGTGGCCCTTCACCACGGCGGCAGTTACCGTATATCCCATCAGGGGATGGAACCGACGGGAAGAAGGGAAGTAAAATCTTATCCTTTCGGTACATCGGCCCTCGAGTTCTATGGTAACCAGCACAAGTCCCTGAAATTTCTGATTGAGCTTTAGGCTTATGAAAAATTATGTTTTAATAGTCAGGCTTATTGAAAATTACTGTGGAGCCATCGAATTAGTTGGACTTAGTAGTTTAGCCTTCGGGGTTGTTATTTTCAGCCAATTAACCATAAGGTTTATTTTTATTTGCGGTGTATGCTCTACGCATCAAAGCAAATACGCAAGATGGACCATCAGGTCCTGCTGAATTGCATAATACTTCATAGTCTATCATTTTTACATCACGTGAAATGAGCGTGTAAGACTAAGTCTTATTGTATTATGTGGATAATACAGTTGCGAATATGGAATTTGCTTGCAAAATAGACATGAATCATGCGTTAAAACCCAACCGCAATAAGAATAAGCTTAATTCTCTATGAGTTGCAACCTACTTTCAACTTCTGGCAAAAACAAAACACGCTGCAAATTCAACAGATATGTAAATTTGTTTCTAGTTGTAACACATTTGTAACTCAAAAAAAACTCAGACGCAGCCCACTTGCAACTCAAAAAAACTCAATTGTGTCTTACTTGCAATTTAAAAAAAATCAGTTGCGATTGATAATAAAAAAAAGTCAGGTGCATCACACTTCAACTCCTAGCCAGCGCGAATCACAATACAAATCAAATATACATGAATATTTTTGCTAGATGCAACCTCTATCAACTTGGAGAAGTTCAGCTACAAACCATTTGCAACTGGTAATTCTTGTAGCAACCTCAGATTAAGCATGAAACACGATGTAAACCAACAGTCTTTAACATTTTTCTATAGATGCAACCTAGTTACCACTCGAAATAACTCAGTTGCAAACCACTTGCAACTGAAGTCTCGGTCGTAATTCACTTGCAACTCAGGTCGTCCAGCGTAAATAACAATGTAAATCAAACAGTTAAGAATATTTTTCTCTAGTTGCAACCCATTTTTAACTCGAAAAAACTTAGTTACAGTCCACTTGCAACTCAAAAAACCCAGTTACAACCCACTTGCAACTCAAAAGAACTCGGTTACAACCCACTTGCAACTCGAACAACCCACTTGCGACTCAAAAAAAAAAACTCGGTTACAACCCACTTGCAACTCGAACAACCCACTTGCGACTCAAAAAAATAACTCGGTTAAAACCCACTTGCAACTCGAAAACCCAGTTACAACCCACTTTCGACTCAAGAAAAAACTCGGTTAGAATCTACTTGCAACTCAAACAACCCACTTGCAACTCAAAAAACTCAGTTATAACCCACTTGCAACTCGAAAAACCCAGTTACAACCCACTTGCGACTCAAAAAAAAAAAACTCGGTCGCAACCCACTTGCAACTTAAAGCCAAAGCAAAAAAAGTATCAGTTGCAACTCATTTGCAACTCGCAGTGAGCATGCTTTCACGATGCAAATCCAACAGTACAAATGTCAGCTGCTACTCTCAGCTTACACGGAACACGGTGCAAATTCAATGGTTAGGAACATGCATCTCTAGTTGTAACCAAATTGCAACCGGAAAAGAACTCAACTACAATCCACTACAATTAGAAAATCGCATTTACAACACACAAGCAAATGGAAAATCTCAGTTACGACCATGAAAAATCCCAGTGCAAAAGCTTTTAGTATTTTTTTTGGCAAGTAAAAGCTTTTAGTACTCTGAGAATAAAAGAAGTGACCTCAATGAAAGAACTGATTAGAAAATCAATTTTGAAGTAAAAAAATCGTGAATGAGGAATACTAGAAGCATCAAACGAAACTTTAAAAAATAAAACATGCGTATTGCGGAAGAACAACAAATACAAATGAAAAGATAAATTACCATTCAGTAAGAAAATGGAAAAAGATGTGCAGAAAAACAAATAAGTCCAAAGCAAAAGAAAATTCAAAAAGAAAAATAAGACAAATAAATACGCAAAAGTCCTCTCCCCTGCCGCTTCGTGACTCTTTGATGGAGACAGGCAAAAAAGGGGCTCTGTAGCCTCGCTATCAGCGCGCACAGCCACGGGCAACAAAAGAAATGGCAGAAAAGAAACAAAAGGCCCATGTGCTAACGGGCCACACACGCGACAAACAGAATGAGTTCCCGTAAAAGAAAAACGGCGCACGAATCTTGGGGCAATGGAATCCAACGGCTATAAAAACGACTGATACTTAACTAATTCTTTTTTTTTGCGGGTAATACTTAACTAATTCTTAGACGTCTGAGAATTAGCAAATCTGTTTCTAAAAAATTAAAAAATAATTTATGACATTGATTATGTTGTAGCTTGTGTACCTAAAATAGTTGTCCCAAAATATTATCCTATGTGACATTTGTAAAAAAAATCTAAATGCACAGTATCGTGTGTTATGCATACAACATTTATTTATTTTATGTAGACCAGGTCATGTCATATTCTGAGATGAAAATTTACATATGCATAAGATGCAAATAGATTAATTTTATATTTTATAAAAAAACTTGAAAGCGCGGCATTAAGATGTCAAGTGGGATCCCGTCAAAGTCCCACTTTTAGTTTATTGTCAAAACTAGTTTAAATTTTCTGTAAAAAAACTGAACTTAAATTTATCAAATGAACTAGAAGGAAAAGTGACACCATCACGTCTCAGGGTCGTATGCCTGGAACAAGATGGGTCATCGTACAATTTCGGCGATTACAAAAAAGAAGAGGTGAGCTCCCTATCCCTCTTTGACTTTCCACTTCCCTCGCTCACGAAACAAGCACTTTGCCAAATTCTTTTGAGTTGGATTTTCACAGGATCTCACTTGACACACCTTATACGGGCGTGCGACATAGGGGTGCATGTGCAACTAGTTGCAAACTTTAGTTTCCCAATTTACATGTTTTCCATGAGAAACATGAAATTGAGTAGCAAGATGGCGATGTGAAGCGGGGCTGGGGAGTAGTCCAGGACAAAAGAGCGATGTCTAGAGCTGGGAAGGCTGGACGCAGTTGATGCGCCCTCCTGACCAGACACGTCGCGGCATGGGCATACAGACAGACATGTGAAATATTAGCTAGCGAGCACCTCAGCAAGTCTCTATTATTGGGACATCAGCAGAGCACAGAGTGATGCTCACGGAAGGGAGGGGCAAGCAACGCATTTACAAAGGTAATCTATTATTCCACCTCAAGCTCACACAGCAATAAATGGTATACATAATACATACAGGGATCTGCTTCTTCTTCTTCTTCTTCTTCACAACTTTCCAAGGAAACAGCAGAGGAAGTTGCACAATCGATCGCCAGTACGTACAGAACATGAAAAAATTTTGGAAAGGAACCCAAGCAACAACTAACTGAATCACGCTGGACTGTATACAGAGAGATGACATCTTCAGGAAGACATATTACACATGCCACGATATCTGATTCTACTTGGTGATGGCGTAGATGGCGTAGAGGATGCCGGGGAGGTAGCCGAGGAAGGTGAGCAAGAGGCAGAGCCAGAACTCATGCTGCAAGTGCAAGAGAAACCATGAAAAACAATTACTAGGAATTACTAGAACCTTACAGAACAAGGGAAAGAAACGAATCTGATATGCTTAGTTGCTTACCCCGCATCCGAACTTGAGGAAGACGCCGAGGGGCGGGAGGATGATGGCGATGATGATGTCGATGCAGGTGGCGGCGCCCATGGTCGATCGATCGATCGATCTCCCTTCTTGATCTCGATCTCTTGGTGGAGGAAGTGGCGAATGAACTAGGCAAAGAAGCAGAGGAGAGCAGGGATGGGGTGGGGTAGAGAAACG
This sequence comes from Avena sativa, assembly GCA_916181665.1. Taxonomy (NCBI): domain Eukaryota; kingdom Viridiplantae; phylum Streptophyta; class Magnoliopsida; order Poales; family Poaceae; genus Avena; species Avena sativa. The sequence continues at coordinate 445,217,605 of OV702295.1, read as the reverse complement.
TATTGCCCCTGGTTTCCGGTTTTATAGATGAGGGAGGGTGGACGGCGAAGGCGAGATAGAGGGGAGGAGAGGGAAGGGGTGGATAGTATCGCGCCGACACGTGTGGGCCTGAGGACGTGCACGCGCTGGCAACCTCGTGTATAGGCAACGCGTTATAAAACCAGTACAGTTATCTAGTTGGAGTTTTCCTTCGTTGATTGATGGAGTCGCTCCATCCACCGCCCCACGAGTCCACTTACGTTCGCCCCAAATTTCCTGTTTTTGTACATATAAAAGCAATTTCCGTGTTTAACTTAGCTGTTAAGACCCTGCCTCTCTTGGCTTCCTGATAGAAATGTAAAGGATTTTCTTTGTTGGTTTTTAGGTAAAGCATTTGTTAGTCTTGCGAACTTGTCACACCTACATCTTCAGACTCTTCGGGTTTAAAAGATGTGTAGTGGATTTGAGAGAGAGAGAGAGAGCAGGAGGAGGAAGTAGCTCACTGGACCACTTGGTGTCGTGACCGTGCATGCCTTGTCCAACCTGCAACGAACAAGAGACTATGCCATGCCCTCGAAAAGAATAAACCAACAAGAGACTCTGCCCGTCGAATACGTCCAGAACTGAACTCTCATCTCATCTCTTCTGTCTATCTAATCCTTCTCCTCGTGCTCTGCTACCTCACCCCAAATTTCCCACCCACACTGATATGTGCGATCTTGGTTCTCTCCCTCCTGTGGTCCGGTCATCACAAAATAGCATGATAAGATTGATTGGCTCGGCGTATGTCCTGCTTTAGTATTTCTCGGAACGTAGGACTGCGGATCTTTACAGTTTGGTCCATAAAAGCTCTTTGCTACAAAGAAATGATGCCAACTATTTTGTATGGATTGCTTTTCTATGTTACTATGAGTTTTTGATCCCCGCAATTTATCCGACTCATTCGTGTAGGATCGAAACAATTTGCATCCCGCCTCCTCCTAAAACCCTGGCCGACGCCTCTCGCAAGCGCTTGAATTAGGTCCCTAAAGTCTTGTCAACTGGCAGCGGCCCCGTGTGGAACAAGAATAAAGTTTTCTCAACTCCTTGTCCACCTCGTCATCGGTGGTCTCGCCAACAGGCAATGAATCGTCTGGTCACTACTTTGTGGAGTGATTGTTCTCGTTTTGTCTACGTGTATTGCAGATTTTCTCTCAGTTGCATTGTCATGCTGAGCGGGCGACGTGAATGTGCGTCTTGGCCCTCTAGCTCCGACCGAAGATGGTTGGCTGGCCTCAGCCTTGTATGGTGTGTGTGTGGGCGCGTGCGTGTGTGTTCATTGCCTTTTCAGTGTTTTCTTCTCCGAGGCATGATCTCCTTCGCAGGTCGTGGTCATCGGTGTATCCTATCTCCGGTGGTGATCCGGGACGTCCAAAGCGACACCGAGCGTGACCCACGGCGCACCACTGGTGCATGTAGGAAGAAGACATCAATAACCCCAAGGTCGTGGTCTAGATGTTATTTTCGCGCGAAGAAAAAACATTTTCGGTCTGTAGACACAATTATTGTTGCAAATTTTGTATTTTCTGATCACTCTTTTTTTCCCCTCCCTCCTGGCATATGCTTCTCCTTTTCTTTTCCACTCATCTTTCCAGCAAGCTTTGCCTTACAGATACGCACCTAGCTGGCGTGAAGCGTTCCTCTTCACATGACAACATATTCGCCTGCAAGGTTGCAACGGTGCCAAAGGATCTGGCAACGCATTACATATAGACAAGTCAAATTTCCCAGGTCAATTTCCGACTACGTGCTACTCCGCTGGTTGGTTAGCTTGTGCAACCTGCATGCTTCCTTCAGAACAGAAAATTCAGATGGTGATGTGCCATCTTCTTGACTATAATTTCGCTTTCAGTACGTGTTAAGCAGGCACTCGTGCAAATCAGCGTTGGTGCTATCTAGACAACAGGGAAGCTGGAAGCAGTAGATGAGCCGTGACCAAACACAAACACGTCGCGGCCAACAGACAGATGAAAATGTTAGCACAACGCCAGAAAGCTTTGAAGATGATGTGGCCTCGTTTACAGTCGACATCAGCAGCACACAAGTGGTGCTCGCCGAGGGGCAAGCAACACATTTACAGAGCTAATCTATTCTACCTCAAGCTCTCACACTGCCCAAATGGTGTACAACGTGGAGGGAGGTCCTACCCAGGACTCATTGCCAGGCAGAAAGGGGGTTCTCCCAGGCAGCTCAGCAACATTCCTCCTCAGAGTTCGCAGTTGTCGCTACAACGTCATCGGCGGCGCTAGGGGGGTCACACAGACTGAAGGGAAGCCCTTCATTTCTCTCCACTAGCCTCTTCTTCGACCTGTCAGAAATGGTCGTCAGTATAAGATGCAGTTACTACTTTGGGCACTAATGCAGACAAGCTTACTTCCTACAACACGCTAAGGGACAATTGGTTTCAGTTGCAGCACCAAGTTAAGGTAGAACACAAATCAAATCTTGCACACAGCAAACAAACATGAAATGAAATCTAGTGCAGTAAAGAGAGCTTGATGATGATAAACAAGCAGTATGTCCTACTTATCATACCTAGGGTTTAAGCTCCTGTGCTGAACCCACAGCTACAGCGTCCTCGCTAGGCATGACATCAACAACAGGTGCGTACAGGTACCACTCCTTCCTTTTCCTGATGCACAAAACGGAGCAAATTTAAGTTCAAGACCAGGGTGTTTGCAACAGGTTCCTATAAGTGGGGAACAGTGGTACGATAAAAAAAAGGCAAACGGTACAAGTCAATTCTGTAGAAGGTTTTTCAATGGAACAGATCTTACCGGATAACGCTCCCTTTGCTGCCAAAATACTTGAACATGTCCACAGCATTATTCATTGCTTTACTGCAGAAATACAGCCAGATCAATTTAGAAATAACAATTTAACAAATACAGCATGTAATAAAAGGGATGTAGCGTAGTTTGAAAAGTTTCGCTAATCCTGCAGTTCCATCTCAAATCTAAACTAACAACAGTAGAAACTAATACGAACCTATTTGAAGCAAATTCTGGTGCTCGCCTTTTCTTTGACATTTTAGCTTCTCTCATAGCTGAAACACTCTGACTAGCAATCTGCAAATTCATGTCGTCTGTTTATTTAGTCTCCTAATAAGTGATGAAAGAGAAATCTTTGCTTGTCCTTACTAGAAAAAGAAACCGCCAAGACATCAGGGAAAAGTATATCTAACCTCATAAAGCTGCTCGCGGATGGAACCAGCTATAGCAGGCTGCACATCAGTTAGATTTTGTTAGTGTAAAAGCAAGTTGCTGAAAAATTGGAGACCATCTAGTTACATAAAAATATGTAATATAAGTAGATGCTATACACAGAATAACATGTATTTAACAATGGTTACAAATAAAGGTGAGAGTATTACAAACTGCTGTGAAATTCCAGAAAAACACATGGAGATCATCCAATAGAATTAATGAAGGTTATAGTAAAGAAAAATTTGCATCATCTGCCCAGAAAAAGTAGTAGGATTTGGGATCCTGTATGAACGTCAGACCTGTTTGTTTTCTTACATTTTACTTCCATGTATAATTAGGTAAAAAGAGAAGTTTCAAGTTACTAGCATATAGATTAGTAGCCTGTATATTGATGGAAACTTGCCCAGGAACAGAAGGCTCTCGCTGCCAAAGTGGACAGCCTCTCCGGTACTGTGCGCAACATTAATCAGCAGACGCGCACACACAACTTAGAAATCCTCAGGCTGGATGAAGAACATCCCCCTTGTAACTCTAGCATGGCAAAGATGGCATCCTACCATCCTCCGGCCTGCCATTGCTCCCAATCACAAACACGGCAGAAGACAGGCCATCGCTCTACTCAAGATGGAATTTCAATTTATGATGGCGAGGTCGACCTGCTGTCTTGGCTGAACTGCTGCTCTCTTTTCTTTGCCACGCAGCACATGTCGGAAGCTAAGAAGGTTGGCATCACTTCCTTCCATCTGCTGGGTGACGACCAGCTCCGGTATGTCCATTACAAAGATGTCTACAGCCCTCCACCATGGCACCAGTTTACCAAGTTGGTTAACAAAAAGATTGTTCCACCTTCCCGCAGCAATGCTTCCTCCATCTCCCTCAAGCACACGGGCATGGTGGCAGACTTCAACAAGTAGTTCAATCCTTTCCATGTTTGTTAGTATCCTGGCGTTAGGCCTCAAGTCATGTATGTGGGCTATATAATGCCAGCCACTAGCTCCTTAAGGGCAAGCAATAAAGAACCAGATCTTTTACCCTCCGACATTACTTCTCCCCTGTCTTTGTTGTGCGATAACCCCTCCACAGCCTCAATTCGGCACAACGTGACAAAATTTAACAAAAACATGAAAAAAATCCATGCTTGGTGAGCAATTTCGGAGCACAATAAAATGTCTAAACAGTGAGTGGATGACAAATAAAAGAATCATCCCTAACATGATGCAATCATTTGTTATATTACATTAAACCAAAGGTTTCAAAATGAAAAACAAAGCTCTTAAGGAATTAAACAGTTTTACCCCAACTTCAGGATCTGTAATGTTCAAATCATCACATAACGTCCTTGCAAATTCCTCGGGATCACTATCAAGGTTGCCTATGTCCTGGTATATGAAAGTTGATGTGAAACCACAGGGTTAATAATAAAGCAAACTACATAAAAATTATCAAAAACCGTGCACGTACCCACAAGAACTGATCTCTCACTACAGTGTTGTTCACCCGGAGGTCAATCTGCACATTCACCGTTCATAGGGTTTAAAATGAATGGTACCGAAACGGTGAGCGAATCTGGAGTTAGCAAGAGAAGCAAACCTTGAGAGGCACAATCTTCTCTTTGACCTGCATGTCCTGCCCCTCGTAGGAACGGAACTCAGCCAATTGCCCCTTTTACATAAATAATTCATAGAGTACTTGTAAGCGATAGAGCTGTGCAATTGCAGAATTACCAATACAAAGTAGTCTCTCTGTCCTATGAAAGCAGAACAGCAAACTGAGAACGAGAGGTGGTACCTGGATGGACTGGAGCATCTGGGGGACGAAGCTGGCCGGAAGCTTCAGTTCCTTGGCCGTCCTCTTGGCGAAGCTGATGATCTCAGAGTCGGGATCTGCACGAAGCAAGAAAGAACGGACCATCAAGAACCGAGGAACCTGGCGAAAGGAACAAGCGAGAGAGACGGAGGCGGTACAGTACCGCGGGGGTTCCAGGTGAAGGCGTCCCTGTAGCGCTGGCCGTCCACCTCGACGTCGACGCGTATGGGCACCAGGTTGTCCCTCGTCGGCCTACGCGGCACAGCAGCGCGGTTAGCTCCTCCCCCCATCCCCAAATCGATCCAAGCTTCCAGAGAGAGAGAGAGAGAGAGAGAGAGAGAGAGAGTGTACATGCGGAACTTAACGGTGGAGGACCTGGGGGCGCCGATGCTCACCGTCTTCATCCCTGTCGCCGGCGTTCCGTTTCGCCGCCGCCGTACCTGCTCGGGTTTCGAGGGCCGATGTCCTGTTCTGCAGTCAGCCTGCGCCGCTATGGATAGTTATTGATTCAGATTTTAGAGCCCAGATCTAACGTGGACTCGTATTTGGGCCGGTTGCGGGTAGATAGGTTCATAAGCTAAAATGATAAGAAAAGGGCCCAGTAACAAGGCTAATCCATACTTTCACCTTTAGTAATCTTTAATTCATTGTTTTGATATAATTTAATAATTTATACATAAGCCATTTTAAGTTCGTACTCCCTCCTTTTCAAAATATAAGATGTTTTAACTTTTGTAAAACGAATGTATCTAGACGCCGAATCTAAGGCGTCTAGATACATTAGTTTCACAAAAGCTAAAAATCTTATATTTTGAAAAAGAGAGAGTAGATTGTATTGATATCAATATTTGCTTGGATTTTCCAACGGACACACATTTTTTTAGCACTATATGTTGAGCCGTTTATTTAACTTTGTTGGTACATCTATGTTCACATGCCATATTTGTTGTGCATATGTTAAGAAAATATTAGGCATTATAAACCAATGGTACTACCCACATTAAGAATGTGCCAAGATTTGGTCCTCATTTTTTAATAATAATTGAAAATATTTAACCCATGCGGCGGCCAGACCTGACACACATTTTATGACCATATAATGTTAATTATATTTTTGGGGGCTAAATTTATTAATATACTAGATGATACCCCGCGCGTTGCTGCGGCATATTTGTTAAAATATTTTAAGAATGTATGTGCAAAGAAAGAAGGAAATCACTGAACCAAGATATGTTCTAAGCGTTTTTGGTGATAGAAAATAAATCATTCTTGACAAAATGATCCATAATGATTAAATTCTCTGAATAAATTTCTATAAAATGTTTAACTGACCTTGACTCAAATTTAACATAAGGCAGATGGAGACGGGTTCACAACATATAGTTACCACATTAGTTTTGTGATGCCACGAAATATGCAAAAGAAGGAAGTTCAGATCGGCTTAAAGCTGGACTCTGAAAATGAAGGTGCATACATATAACATAAGCTAGATCGAGACGGGTTCGCAACATATAGTTACCACATTAGTAGAATCGAATGTGCTAGAACATATGTATTCAGAAGGATATAGATACGCAAAGGACCTGACCATGATACTTATATCGTTGATGAAATTTCGCTCAGGTTACGCAAATTTTTGACAAACACAGATGTGTGAAACTACAATATGAATAATTAAACCATTAAAATATCATGTCGTTTGATACAATATACAACACATTGTCTAAACAAAAGACCAGTAATAATCAATAAGCAAGATTGAGCATACGTGTTAACATATAATAAGAGATATAAACGATCGAGTGCTCAGTGGCATACATGCTTAATACTAAGGTATTATTTAACAAACATATCTTCCTCATGTGCCAAACAACAAAATGGTCCAAGGACTTCAATAGCTCCAAGCCTGCATCATAAGTCTGATAATATTGATGAAGATATTCAGTAGCTTAAAATTCTTTAAGACCAAATAGTATACCAAATAACAGTTAATCACATGTACAATATGGTGATATGGCTAGGTAGTTTGTTTACCAGCGAATAACAATTAAGATGATGTATGCACTCCACCAAATTCAAATTAGTTAACGTGAATTCCAGTCGACGACCTACCGTCTACAACCTCAGTTCCAGCATTAAGATGATGTGCGCACTTACCAAAATGCTAGCAAAGCACATCCAATTCCCATCCAGCTTAAACGCCTGAACACCACACCATGTTCAGATGCAGTTAACTGGAATATGAACTTTAATAGACTAATGAGTTACTTCCTGCAGCCGAGCACATCACTACATGTAGATTCCCTTAGTTTACCTAGCGCTCAATAATTTGGTAGAAAATAGATCGTCCTGATAGCAAATTTTACGTACCTCATATGGTTGATGTTTAATGTACCATGGCACTGCACCTCCAATTTAATTGAAGTCTGAAGAAGGAACGCATATCATGAGTTACCAAGCACGAAAACAGGTAGAAGGAGAAGGACCGTGGAAGGTGTATAGAGGAAATAATATCCGTTGTGTGCCTCACCAGAATTATTCTGATGAACTTGCATCAGGCGGCAGCGGCAAGGTCGGTACACACATCTGGAGGTGCATGAATAGCTCGCGGTGGCTAAAAGCACGGTTGGTGACTGATGAGGATGGCACAACTCCGGTGCGACTGTCTCCTGAGCAGAGAGCCAGAGACAGCAAGCTTTCTGCAAGGAGAGGGACGGTCGTGCCATAGGATACATATAATGGGGGCTTATATACACAACGCAAGGATAGAGGAGAAATAAATTCATCGGTTTTCTTCTGCAAATGAGTGGAGAAGATGAAAAGAGACCGCCATCATGGAGATTGGTTGATTGAGAAGATGAAACATCAATGACTGCCACCGGTATTCGGATCCCTGCAAAAATGCAAATAGCTGTAGAGAGGAAAAATTAGTGATGGGCCGGCTCCTTCGATCAGACGAGCATCAAGGAGGTTCAGTTACGGGCTGCATGTGGACTTAAGTAGTGGGCTGTAAAGTTAGCGTGTACTAGGCTACTGGTGAAAACGTACATGGTGAAAGTGAAACTAATGGCAGAACTCCAAAAAATGACGTGGCAACTTGGTGGTGGACCTGCTGATGTGGCAACTTGTAGAGGTGGATAGGCTGCATGTTGAGATAAATAGTTAGTGGGGTTGATCTATTTAGTTATTATAGATAAATGATGATTTAATATAGGAACACGGTGACATATAGTTATGTATACATCGACTTTATGCACTGTTGAAAATAGTTTTTGTTATGACAAAGGGTCTTGTCCACTATCACCAAAATATCCCAATAGCGGCAATGCTCGTTGGGATATTCTAGTGGTAGTGCACCAGGAAATATGCTTCTCGTATCTGATGTTGAGTTTAAGAGCAATTTACCCAAGATAAACGCTAAATAAAACATGAATAGAATAATAGAAGTTAAACTAATTATATGAATTAGCAGATACAAATTAAGGCAGATATCCATGAGGATTGCAAAGCATATTGTAGGGTTTCCGCGTATGAAAACAATAAAATTTTACCCTACGCCCCTGAACCTCTGAAACTGCCAGGACCTATCTATTAGTAATACAGTAATGGGAGGGGCTTTTCGTGAACTTACCCTTAAAGATCGAAAAGCGTTGTCAATGCTCAGGAGAGCGTGGTTGATGTAGATGAGCTGAAGCTGACCTCAAGGTCGTGATGAAGTCCTTGCGCTCCTTCTGGCTCCAACGACTTGAGTGCCTCAAGTGCGACACCTCGCGGGAAGTTATACATGTTCGGTGTCTGACGATGACTCCCGCTTCTCCCATCCAGCAGCAGTTGCGGAAGTAAAGCTCCCGGATCCGAATCCCGCAGCGCGACGGCGCTCTGCGGTGATGATGTCTCTCGCTCGTGCAGTCCAGACTTGGGACCACGGTCACGAGAGAGAGAGAGGGAGAGAGAAAATATCAATTAGAGGTCCTCCCAAAAGTGGGGAGACCTCTATTGATTATTGGTGTATTTATCTAGGCCAAATACCCCACTATATATAGGGGGGAGGAGGGGGTACACCCTCCCTCAAAGTCCCGGGGTGGGAATAAAGGAGAGGAGGGGGAGGAGGTGGCCGCCGGCCACCTAGTGGGCCCCGCATAGGGGGCTAGGCCCAGCCGGCCATCCCCCTTGCCCTTCTCCCTCTCTCCTTTCCCTAATGGGCCCTCTCCCTCCGGAAATTGGCCTATTAAGCCTTTTTGACCTTTAATTGATTTTCTCTTTATTAAATAATTATGAATAAATGATTAAATCAATATTTAACATTCATTCACATATTATTCAACCTCCGTGGCTATGGAACACCTTCCACCTCCACTCCGGACATCCTCCGAACTTACCGAAACCCTTCTGGTTTTCTCTCTTCTTTTCTTCGGTGATTCTACCGATCCTATAAACACTCTCTAAGCATCATCAAGCCCTTAAGCGTGATACCCCACGGTTCGGGAACACTCCAGACATGGTTGGGACACTCCCGCACCAATGATCGGCAGAGGGACCTGGATGGCCATGTGACCCCTGTGCGTTCCACGAAGATCTTTCGTCGTTTGAACCGGGACAGTCGTGTCTTATTCCCTTTGTCACTCGATACTTGCATTGCCCGAGATCTGATCAATGACATCACCATTTCGTGTTCAATCTCGTTACTAAACAATGCTATTTGACTCGTTCCGACAAGTGATATCCCCGTGATCAAATCACACGCTGCGCAGCTATTGGATATAACCTCTCCGAGTGGGCCCTTGAGTATCTTCCCATCACATGGACGGACAAATCCCGCTCTTGACATATATTGCCTCTACGGTTTCCTCTGAATACATGAACACACCTTTATAACCACCGTATTACCAGATGGTGTTTGATGCTATCTAAGCACTCTCGGGAGACAGTGATTGATATAGCCTCACGGTCTAAGGAATAGTCTACGAGGATCCATTTCTAATCATCGTAAATTGAACTTCGTGACATGATCAGGTCACGATGTTTAGGTTGGGTATTGGTTCATCATCTCATTCTCAGAATGAGATGACCTCATTTCCAACTGGCATAAATGCCACATGATCAGGAAACTTGATCATCTGTTGACCAATGAACCAGTGACTAGAGTTTCACTGGGAACCCCTGGTTGTTTGTATATCACACGTGTATTGATGTTTCCACTCAATACAGTTATAGCATGATATAAAACTTAATCATAAACTATATGAAATATGATAATAGTCCTTACTACTATTTGTCTCTAGGGCATATTTCCAAAAGTCTCCCACTTGCACTAGAGTACAAATACACTAGCTGCATTTGTTCTCAATCATTGGCACCATATATTCGGTACCCTGAACATGCTTGCTCATGGAAGAGGTTGAGTATTGGGTCTGTACTTTACAGTCCCAAATCCTTTGCAACTTACTAATGTCACCTTGATTGACATTAATACTTTATCATCACATGATAGCATCTGTGTGTATGCATCATCATTATGGCAGCAGAACGAGGCCTGATTCCATGAGCCTACAGTGATGTTAGATCAACCTCGAGGGCTTTCTCATGGGTACTGTGCCCTGGGACACATCATTCTACGTTAAAAGCGAACTAGCCCCGCCATAACATTATACAACACTTTAGATGGTACCCTTATCTATTATTATAAATGTATTCATCGAAACACTAGTGCACTCTGTGCAACTTTCGATGTCTTTGTTCACCTCGCTCCCTACTTGACTTCGATCGGTATCTACAGGAGTTTCCAACATATTCCCTTACAACATAACCCTTTATGTTTTAAGATATGTTATCCTTTATGGATTTGGAAAATATATCCACAGTTCTCTACTAGACACTGCAGATAAACTTAGCTTAACGTTCTGTGATTCGAACTTAATCACTTTCAAACGTTCTTTAATTGGATCATATAATATGCTAAGTTATCATCATGGTTTTCTAAGAAAGAACCTATGTCTCAATATAGTGGATGACGATCATCCTTTTCCTTTGTTTCAACCATTGATGTTCAACTTAATACTATTCCTAATTTGAGTTATTAAGGATCAGTTCCTTAATTAACTTCTATTCTGAAACCCCTTTCAGAATCCCTTAAGGAATACTACATAATATCATAATACACCTATTATCAACTTCTACATCTTATAAATCATTATTTATAAGTATTTGCACTTTCATTCTTAACATACTTAAGAATTACTCCTATAAGCTCCCACTCAAAATATGTTCCTACATATTTGAATTTGAGACTTATATTGCTCCCACTTAAAAATATGTCAATCACATATTGTTTCAGGAAGACTTTCATAGCTCCCACTTAATTTTATGCAAATTGCATATCCTCCCACTATTTTGAACAATTTCAAAATCCTTTGATCAAATATCGAACTTGGAGATTTACTATGAGATACTAGTAGTGTTACTAGTTTTAAATCCAGTAGACATTTAGCACATTTGAATCAAATTCTTTTGAATTCATCCAATACTTGACAAATTGTGATTTTGTCATTCACCCCTTTTTCCTACTATGACTTTGCAGTCATTTGGGAAAATTCAAGTAACTCCTTTTACTTGTGAGATTTAGCAACGAATTACTTTCTAATCTCAAGGGAATTTTGTTTCTAGGATTTCTCATAATTTTAGTTTACCATTATTTCCTTTGTAGTTCGTAGGTATGTCATATTCCAAAAATCATGACAAGTGATTCACAAATGTCTCCATATAAGATATGGATTACATTTTGAACCCTACTTCGTATAGTGAAAACATTAGTGGGAAAAACACAATGATCAATATCATTAATTCTTTCCTTCTATGTAGAGAGTCGTTCAGGAACGTTGTCCGTTGCGCTTCTCAACACTCTGATGCAGGGTTTTGAATTCTCATCGTGTTTTTCACTATTTCCCATTTGCTCCATAATTGAGAAACATCGCTAAAAGTGAGCTTTCTCAAGAATGCACCAAAATCCAAGCAATACGAATCTTGCTTTCCTTTTGATTTTAGCTATGGGTTTCGTAATAACCCCAAAACTTTCACGAATTCAAATGGTTCACTGCCTTCTAATTGAGTGCTAACTATCTCTAAGCTAATGGTCTCTACATCTACACTACAATGATTTATTTGGTGCCTTCTATTCAACCCCTTTGATATCTAATATCACATTGTAATGCTTTGCATTTTGACGTTTCAAAACGCTTTGCATTCTACAATTTCTTTTATGCCATTCTTATAAAATTTGAATTTCATTACTATTGATCAAATCATAGTAATTAGATTCTCTTTCATATTTATACCCTTTGTTAATGTAACATTGATACGTCCATTTTGCATCACTATTCTATGTCATAATTCACTGTTATTCATTGATATATTTCGTATTGAGAGGTGATACTTATGTTCTTTCATCTGTTTTTGCATGGTTGATGACTTTTGGAGCATTGACAGCTGCAGCCAGGATTCTGATGGAAAAGGTGCTGTTTGGAGGCAAAATTCGCGAAGTTCAGAAAATCTAGGAAAATATAAGGAAAATCCTATTTTTCTAGAAGACGAAGGAAGCCAGAAGGGGGCTGGAGATGGGCCACAAGGGGCCCACACCACCCCCTGGCGCGGGCCAGCCTAGGCCGCGCCTCCAGGTGGTGTGGCCACCCTGGTCCACCCCTGACACTCCCCTCTGGCGTATATTATCCTCCGGAAACTCTAAGACTGGGGGAGCGACCATAGAAAGATTCTGCCGCCTCTGTAGGGCGGAAAACACCGAGATAGAAAGATCTCTTCGGCAGACAGATTTCTGCCGGGGGAATTCCTTCCCGGGGAGGGGAGATCGTCGCCATCAACACCACCATCAAGCTGGACTTCATCGGGATCATCATCATCATCACCACCACCATCATCACCATCAGCACCCTCATCACCATCTCCATATTGCTATAACAATTGGGTTGAATCTTGCATAGTTCATAGGGGAAACTTTCCCGGTGTTGATTACTCTTTGTAGTTGATGCTATTGAGTGAACCATTGAATTATTGTTTATGTTCAGATTGTTATACATCATTATTTCATCTCTGATCATGATCCATATGATGTCTTGTGAGTAGTTCGTTTTGTTCTTGAGGACATGGGAGAAGTCATGTTGTTAGTAGTGGAATTGTGTTGAGAAAGATTCAATAGTTTGATATTTAAGTTGTGGCGTACTTCTTCTAGTGGTGTCATGTGAACATCAACTACATGACACTTCACCTATATGGGCCTAGGGGAATGCATTGTGTATTTGGCTACTAATCGTAGGGGTTGCCGGAGTGAAAGAAACCTGAACCCCCGTTAGGAAACCATTGCATAAGGGACGTAAGGGTCTTAGAGTTTAAAGTTGTGGTTAGGTTTCTACCTTAATTACTTTCTTGTACTTACGGATGTTTGCAAGGGGTATAATCACAAGTATGTATTAGTCCTAGGAAGGTCGGTACATTAGCACAGGTTCACCCACACAACACTTAGCAAGCTAAAGAAGATTAATCAACTATATGAAGCAAAAGCACTTGATAGTCTTCCCATGTGTCCTCGAGAACGTTTGGTCATCTTAAGTAATACAACCGGCTTGTCCTTTACTACATAAAGGATTGGGACACTTGCTGCATTTATTCCTACTATCTTTTATTTACTCGTACTTTGTTTACTTGCTTTATCAAAAAACCCTAAAAATCCATTTGCTAAGTATTTGCAGAGAATTCCTGATCCATACCACTAGCCAGCACCTTCTGCTCCTCGTTGGGTTCGACACTCTTATCGAAAATACTGCGATACACCCCCTATACTTGTGGGTCATCAAGACTATTTTCTATCGCCGTTGACGGGGAGTGAAGCGCTATTGGAGAGTGGAACTAGTAAAGGAAACTTCTACTGTGAGTATTGTTTACTTCTGTTAGTTGCTTTATTTTTGTTATGGATAATTCGCTGAGTTTCTTATTTGGTAATGCTACTACCACTGCTAAGGTAGTAGATAAGCCACCACCTGCTGAGAAAGATGTTTTCAAAATACCTACAAGAATTATTAATCGTGTTATGGATAACTACTATGTTGGGGATGGAACTGTCCATCCTGATGATCATTTGCTCTTTATACACGAATTATGCGGGTTGTTCAAGTGTGCAGGTATCACTACAGATCAAGTTAAGAAGAAGTTATTCTCATTATCACTGAAAGGAAGAGCTGAGGAATGGTATAAGCTACTGAAGAATGGTCAAGCTCTTGAATGGGAGGAAATAGTGCCTCTCTTTTATTCAAAGTTTTATCCTCCTAGTGAGATTCATAAAGATCGGAATCAAATATACAACTTATGGCCTCTTGATGGAGAGAGTACAGCTCAAGCTTGGGGGAGATTGAAGTTACTAATGCTCAAATGTCCCATTCATGAGCTCCCCAACAATATTATTATCAATAACTTTTATGCAAGGCTCCCTCTACATGACAAGGATTTATTGGATGCTTCTTGTGCTGGATCATTCACTCGCATGGAAGAAGAAGCTAAATGGGATCTTCTGGACCGTATTCAAGACAATGATGAAGCTTGGGAGAATGAAAAAGGTAGAAAGTCAGGTATAAATTATGATTATGAATGCATTGAATCTTTTATGGGAACTGATGACTTTCAAAATATTAAAAATGCTTATGGTCTAAACTCTCAAGCTATTGCTTCTTATTTTAAGGCTTTTGCTTCCTACATTGAAGTGCCTAAAAAGAAGTGGAATAAGTATCATGAACCTTATAAAGATGTTGCTAAGAGTGTTCCTACAAGAAATACTGAAGTTTATACTGCTAATCATGTTTTACCTGAACCTTACATTGAGAAAATGCCTTTCCCAGTTAAGATAAAGGAACATTCTATGATGGCTAGTATGGTTAATGAAAGTACAAATAAAGCTGTTGAACCTGATAAACAAATGGTTGATGAACCCATAATAGCAAATGTGAAAGACTTTGTTACTAAATATGAAGAAGAGGGACACCCTATCTGTAAGGATACCTCTAATATTGTTTCACATAGTAGTGTTATGAGAGCTAGTATTCCTGTGTTTTCTGTTAGAATAAGCGATCATTGCTATGATGGTCCTTGTGATAGCTATATTGTTAAGTTTATGCACGATACTGAAGGTTACTATGAGAGAGGTAAAAGTGTTCTTATGCATCTCAATAATATCAAGTTTCCTCGTTTTATGCTGAAAGTCTTTATGTTGCACTTCTTTTGCCTTCCTATGCTTGTAGCCTCTGGTTTCAACAACTTGTTTGTTTACAAAATCCCCTTGCATAGGAAGTGGGTTAGACTTAAATGTGTGTATTTTTGCTTCTTAATGCTCTCTTTCACTTCAAGTCATATTCCCGAGTGAGCATCTTCAAAATTATCATGCCCATCTTAATGGCTATAAAGGAAGAGCTTTTTGGGAGACAACCCAATTTATTTTTGCTTCCAGTTTGTTTTTGTTTCTTTGAGTCTTGGAAGTTATTACTTCGGTAATAACCGCTCCTTATCCGTTTTTGTTTGGTTTTTGTGTCAAGATCAACCTCTAATGAGAGAGAAGTAAGATTTGGGGAAGTTGCTGTCCCGAAACAGATTTTTGTGCTTCACCGTAAAAATTCGTTAGATATCTCTGTCTGTCGGATTGAGCTATAATTTTTCGTGCTTCTGCCCCAGGTTGTTATTTAACTTTCGTTAGTTTTGCACTTTTTGATTTGATCAACAGAAGATTTTCGAAAAAATTGATCTTTACCTGCTGGTCTGTTTTGACAGATTTTGCCACTCTTGCATTTGCCTCTTTATTCGATTTCCTTTTTGAATTCTTTTTGGGCTTTCGGAAGGAATTGCTATAGTAGATTATGTTTTGATGGTTTTCAGTTGAAGTTGGACTCAAAAGGTTTTATCACTTCATATATACTAATGTTGCTAATGAGAACTGTGTGAAGTTTTGTGTGAAAGAAATTTCCAGTTAGTGGAGATAATGGTGTAATAAGGAAGAGAAGGGTTTTATGACTTAAGTAATAAGTGTAGGAAGATGAAGATATCAATGATATTCAAGTGGTGACTCCAGAAGAATCTACTAAATACCAAATTCAGAAACCTGCAGAATCCGTTTTCAAATAGGTAATAGTTCTGGTAAGAAAAGTTCCGCGAAAATACTATCCAACTATATTTTTGCAGTTTTTAGTCAATAAGGAAAGCTACAAAGAGAAAGAGGGACGGAAACAGAGCCAGGGTGGCTCACACCACCCTGTGGCGCGGGCCCACCCCTGGCCGCACCACCAGGTGGTGAGTCCACCCCGGACTCCGCCTCCGACTCGTTTTCTCCCAGTACCTTCCTTTTGCTTTGAAACTTCGTAATATATAATCCCCCGGATCCCCCGAGGTTCGTATATCATGTTTTCGTCGTGTTTTTGTTTCGATCTGTTTCTGACAGGTAGAGTCCCAGATTTGGAGCCACAATGTCTTCCTCTGGATCAACCAAGGAGGATCTTTTAGAGGATATCATCAATCCATACACGAGAGAGTTGAAGATTCATCCCAAGGAGTTGTTGCTTGAAGATGGGGAGGTCCGGATAAAAGAGGTTCAAGGCCCTAAAGGTGAAGGAAGTCTGGAGGATAGGATGGAAGCACTAGAGCAAGAAGTCTTTAGGTACAAGAAGATGGCGGAACGCGAAGTGGATATCATCCATAAGATTTGTTCCGAACTTATCGCCGGGCGCCAAGAGTAGACAACTGAGCTCAAGGATGAGGTCCTCTCACTCCGCCAAACAACCAACAAACTGCAAGCACAGCTCTACGACGTTCAGAATCAAAACTGTGAGTATGAGGTTAGGTTTAAACACATAAGTGCTGCTGCAAGTTTCAGGATGCTGGAGACCACGACGTCCTTTGTTGATGGGAAGCCCTTACCCTGGAAGTCGGACGAAGATGAAAGGATACCACCACCAATGAAAGAGTGATTCGTCATCAGGTTTGGCATCCCCTTGGTTCGTTCCAAGCTTGGGGGAGTGCCGCGGTATCATATCACTATCTTCTATCTTTTTGTCTTATTAGTAGAGTCATATCATGAATAGAGAAGTTATTATGTAGGATGGTTAGCATTATGGAAGTGTCCCCTCTCTCGTTAGATATGTATCCCTTGGTGTGAGTTGCCGTTATGGATTATTAATGAGAAGTTCTTGTTGGGTCCGCAGCATAGAAAACAAAAAATTTCCTATGATGAGAACTATACGCCAAGATCTATCTACTAGATACAGAGCAACGGGTGGACATACATCCATGGAGAACTTACCCTCGAAGACAACGAGTTTTGTTAACGAGTAGGAACTCGTGGTTGATGTAGTCGTACGCTTGCCGATCTCAAGATCGTGTGGAAGTCCGAGCACCGCAAATCAGCAGCGCATCCATCCTCGCACACACGTTCAAGCCACCGAACAACCTCCACCTCCTCGCTCCAGCGAATCAGCGGAAGCAGCAACTCCTTCTAGACGCAAGGCCACCGGGAACATGTATCTCTCTAATCCGAGACCATGGGGGAATATCTAGAGGGGGAGAGAGATCCTTCACGAGGAGCTGTGGTTTGTGAGAGGGGAGAGGGGGGCTTTATATAGGAGGGAGGGAGACCCCTCCCCTCCCATAGCCGGCGCATGAGGGGGGGACTCCTCCCCTCCTTCATTCATGTGGTGAACCTCCACTCACATAAACATGGCCTCCACCCAAAATCCCACTCACATGTATTTAATTTCCACCAAATTAAATGCAACTCTCAATTAATAAAACTCTTTTATTTATTTTATTCAGAATTTTGATAATTAATTTAATTAACAAACATTCACATAAAACCCCTTGCAACATTTCAATATCACATGCAGAACCACTTTCTGCAATTTCACCCGAAACAATTCCGGTTTCTATCGAAACAATTCCTGTTTCTATCGAAACATTTCCTTCGCTTTGCAAACCTTTTGTCTGGAACATATGTGCTCCTAAATGGTGTCCGGCAACCCTTAAGTGTGTAACACTACGGTTCGCAAATGATTGAGACTCCTCTTAGATCAATAATCAGAAGCGGGACCTAGAGATCCATACTGACTCCTGCATATTCAACGATGACTTCTGTGATCATGAGAACCTTTAACGTCAGCAATTTAATCCCTTTGTCTCATGATATAATACATGTCCGAGATTCGATCATCGGTATCCAAATACCTAGTTTGATCTCGTTACCGACATGCACTCTTTTCTCGTTCCCGTGATATAACATTCTAGTGATCACATCACTTGCTTGCAAGCTATCTTAATGTGATATCACCGAGAGGGCCCAGAGTATATTTATCCGTCATCGGGATTGAAAAATTCCACTCTTGATCCATGAGCCTCAACATAACACCTTCATAGCACTGAACCCACCTTTATGGTCACCCTGTTACGGTGTGACGTTTGATGTTATCGAGATACTCTTCCGGTGTTAGCAATTAACATGATCTCATGGTCTAAGGACTAAGACTACTTTGTATGATGTTATAGCAATATAAACATAATGACTTGATCGTAATGCTATACTTCGGATGAATGTTCATCACATCATTTCACAAATGCTGTGACCTTGTTATTAACAACATCCAATGTCCATGATCAGGAAACCTTGATCATCTTGTTAATCAACAAGCTAGTCTATAAGAGAGGCATAACTAGGAACCCTTTTGTTTATTAAACACACATGTATTGATGTTTCCTATCAATACAATTATAGCATGCAAAATAAACATCTATCATATACAAGGAATACATAATAACAACTTTATTATTGCCTCTCAGGGCATATTTCCTTCAGTCTCCCATTTGCACTAGAGACAATAATCTAGTTTATATAGTGATAAATCTAACACCCATGGAGTTCTGGTGTTGATCATGTTTTGCCCTAGGGAGTACTTTAGTCAACGGATCTGCTACACTCAGGTCCGTGTGCACTTTACAAATCTTTATATCTCCATCCTTGACATACTCGCGGATGGAGTGAAACCGGCGCTTAATATGCTTGGAATTCTTGTGAGACCTTGGTTCCTTAGCGTTGGCTATGGCTCCATTATTGTCACAATAGATCACCATTGGGTCCAACGCACTAGGAACCACACCTAGTTCCGTTATGAACTCCTTCATCCAAACCGCTTCCGCCCCGCTTCTGAAGCAGCAACATATTCCGCCTTCGTCGTTGATCCAGCCACCATAGGTTGTTTGGACCTCCTCCAACTAACTGTTGCTCCGTTCAAGAGAAATACGTATCCAGATTGAGACTTAGAGTCATCCGGATCAGTGTCAAAGCTAGCATAGACATAACACTTAGCGACTAGCTCTTCTTCACCTCCGTATACAAGAAACATATCCTTAGTTCTTCTCAAGTACTTAAGGATATTCTTGACCGCTATCCAGTGTTCCGAACCTGGATCAGATTGGTACCTACTAGTCAAACTAATAGCATGTGCCACATCTGGTATTGTACATAGCATGGCATACATTATAGAGCCTATGGCTGAGGCATAGGGGATCTTATCCATTATCTCTCTTTCTTCCGCCGTAGCCGGACTTTGAGTCTTACTCAATGTCTTGCCTTGCAACATAGGTAAGTACCCCTTCTTACTTCTGTCCATATTAAACTTCTTTAATATCTTATCAAGGTATGTACTCTGCGATAGCCCAATTAGGCGTCTTGATCTATCTCTATAGATTTTAATGCCTAATATATATGAAGCTTCACCAAGGTCCTTCATCGAAAATTTGCTGTTTAGATAACTTTTAACACTGTTTAAAAGATCTATATCATTTCCAATCAATAATATGTCATCCACATATAATATCAGAAATGCCACATTGCTCCCACTCACTTTCTTGTAAATACAAGCCTCTCCATAAGTTTGGAAAAATCCAAACTCTTTGATCACCTCATCAAAGCGGAGATTCCAACTCTGGGATGCTTGCTTCAGTCCATAGATGGATCGCTGAAGTTTGCACACCTTATCAGCATCCTTAGGATCGACAAAACCCTTGGGTTGTATCATATACAACTCTTCTTCAATATTACCATTGAGGAACGCAGTTTTGACATCCATCTGCCATATTTCATAATTGAAATGTGCAGCAATTGCTAACATAATCCTAACTGACTTAAGCATCGCTACGGGAGAGAATGTCTCATCATAGTCAACTCCTTGAATTTGTCGAAACCCCTTTGCGACAAGTCGAGCCTTATAGATGGTTACATTACCATTAGCATCAGTTTTTCTTTTGAAAATCCATTTATTCTCAACGGCCTTTTGATCGTGAGGTAAGTCCACCAAGGTCCAAACCTGGTTTTCGTACATGGATTCCATCTCGGATTTCATGGCTTCTAGCCATTTGTTGGAATCAGGGCTCATCATCGCTTCTTCATACATCGCAGGGTCATCTATTTCATCAATCATGAAATTCATAACAAGATTGTCATACAGTTCAGGAGCTGTACGTGTCCTGCTTGACCTGCGAGGTTCGGTAGTGTCCTCTTTCGGAGTTTCATGATCAATATCATTAGCTCTCTCTTCATTAGGTGAAGTCAACTCCGAAACAACTTCCGGTGCTGCGCTACTCGCCATTTCATGAAGAGAAGGTTCAATAACCTCTTCGAGTTCTACCTTCCGACTACTCACACCTTTCGCGAGAAACTCCTTCTCAAGAAAGGATCCATTCTTGGCAACAAAGACCTTTCCCTCGGATCTGTGATAGAAGGTATACCCAATCGTTTCCTTAGGGTATCCTATGAAGACGCATTTTTCCGCTTTGGGTTCGAGTTTATCCGGTTGAAGTTTCTTCACATAAACATCGCATCCCCAAACTTTAAGAAATGACAGCTTAGGTTTGTTTCCAAACCATAATTCATACAGTGTCTTCTCAACGGATTTAGATGGTGCCCTATTTAAAGTGAATGCAGCGGTTTCTAGTGCATAACCCCAAAATGACAGTGGCAAGTCAGTCAGAGACATCATAGATTGAACCATATCCAATAAAGTACGATTACGACGTTCTGACACACCATTACATTGTGGTGTTCCGGCAGGCGTGAGTTGTGAAACTATTCCACAGTCTTTCATATGTGTGCTAAACTCGTAGCTAAGATACTCTCCTCCATGGTTGGACCGCAAAAATTTGATCTTTCTGTTACAATGATTTTCCACTTTATTCTGAAATTCTTTGAACTTTTCAAAGGTTTCAGACTTATGTTTCATCAAATAGATATACCCGTATCTACTCAAATCATCCGTGAAAGTAACAAAATAACGATATCCACCTCGCGCCGACACACTCATTGGTCCACACACATCAGTATGTATGATTTCCAATAAATCTGTCGCCTGTTCCATTGAACCGGAAAACGGCGTTCTAGTCATCTTGCCCATAAGGCATGGTTCACATGTATCAAATGATTCAAAATCAAGTGATTCCAAAAGTCCATCAGAATGGAGTTTCTTCATGCGTTTAACGCCAATATGACCTAGACGGCAGTGCCACATATATGCAGATATATCATTATCATGTTTAATCCTTTTAGCATCAACATTATGAATATGCGTAATACTACTATCGAGATCCAACAGAAATAAACCATTCAACATAGGTGCATGACCATAAAAGATATCATTCTTATAAATCGAACAGCCATTGTTCTCAGATTTAAAGGAATGACCACTTTGCATCAAACACGATCCAGATACAATGTTCATGCTCAGTGCAGGCACCAAATAACAATTATTTAGGTTTATAACTAATCCCGATGGCAAATGGAGAGGTAGCGTCCCGACGGCGATCACATCAATTCTTGATCCATTGCCGACCCGCATCCTGACCTCATCCCTTGCTAGTTGTCACTTGTTCCGTAGCCCCCGAACCGAGTTACATATATTAGCAACTGATCCGGTATCAAATAACCAGGTGCTACTGCGGGTACTAGTCAAGTACACATCAATAACATGTATATCACATATACCTTTGTTTGCCTTGCTGGACTTCTTGTCCGCCAAATACTTGGGGCAGTTGCGCTTCCAATGGCTAGTCCCCTTGCAATAGTAGCACTCGGTGTCAGACTTAGGGCCAGCCCGGGGTTTCTTTTCAGGCGTGGCAACAGACTTGCCACCCTTCTTTCGCTTGTGCTTGCCTTTCTTGTCCTTCTTGAAACCGGTGCTCCTATTGATCATCAACACTTGATGTTCTTTCCTAATCTCCACTTCTGCAGTCTTAAGCATTGACAGAAGCTCGGGAAGAGACTTCTTCATGCCCTGCATATTATAGTTCATCATGAAGCTCTTGTATCTAGGTGGCAGAGATTGGAGAA
Organism: Avena sativa; assembly: GCA_916181665.1. Taxonomy (NCBI): domain Eukaryota; kingdom Viridiplantae; phylum Streptophyta; class Magnoliopsida; order Poales; family Poaceae; genus Avena; species Avena sativa. The sequence continues at coordinate 445,195,168 of OV702295.1, read as the reverse complement.
CACGATGTATGCCTAAGTCAATGGAAATCGTTATTCCCAAGGACACAAGCTTATCGGCGTACCCAGACATTTTGAGTACGTGCTCACTAACGGAGCTGTTTTCCTCCATCATGCAGCTAAAGAACTTTTCTGTAGCATTATAACTCTCTACGGTAGCATGGGTATCGAAAATCATTTTCAATTCACCCATGGTATCAAAGGCATTGCCATTTTCGAAACGCTTTCGAAGTTCTGGCTCTAGCCCATACAGTATGCCGCAATGAACTAAGTTGTGGTCCTCCTGACGAGTCATATAGACATTATTTTCCTCGTCAGGGGCATCAGGAGCTGGTGGGGGGCCTAGCGGCGCCTCTAGCACATATTGCTTTTGTGCAGCAGTGAGGAGAATCCTCAAATTCATAGCCCAGTTGGTGAAGTTGCTACCATTCGCAGCAAGCTTCTCTTTCTCCATGAACACATTGAAATTAAAAGCAGGTGGTGCCATCTACAACAGAATTTGTAAAATATATTTAGACTAAGTTTATGATAGATTGAGTTCAACTAATCCAAATTACTAATAAACTCCCACTCAAAAACGACATCCCTCATGTCCTTTTGGTGATTACATGAACCAAATCCACTACACCAAGTCCGATCATCACGTGAGTCGGTGTAGCTTCAAAGGCAAGCATCTATATTGGTATCATATCAACTATATGACTCATGCTTAACCTTTCGGTCCGTGTTCCGAGGCCATGTCTGTACATGCTAGGCTCGTCAAGTCAGAACCTTAGTATTCACGTGTGTAAAACTGTCTTACACCCGTTGTATGGAAGCGTAGAGTCGAGAACACCCGATCATCACGTGATGCCTCAAAACACGATCCATAAAACGGTGCATACTTAAGGAAGAACACATTTTATCTTAATATCTAAATGAGGGATCATATTATAATGCTACCAAAAGCGCCAAACTAGCAATATAAGATGCTAACATCTAATGTGTGAAGTGAGGTGATATGGTCCATGCATTTGATCTCTATCATTTGCATCGTGGTATGATCTCTATCATTCCTTTGTGTGTAAGGCCAAGGTCTATGGAACTTACACGTTAAGTGAGTTGTAAGAGTATCTATCATACATCTACTTACAACAATACCATATCAAGACACTAGCCCAGCAACGATCTAAACTAGACGCCTCTAATTTATCAATTGCAAGTTTTACGTGGCTTAGGGCTTTTGGAGATAGAACCGGTCTTACCTACGAACATGAACCACAACGAGGATAACCAAGTTATTAGCAACTCGTTGTAATTCAGATATTGACTATAGTAGGAGAGACAGACACCCGCTAGCCACTTATGCAAAACTAGTTGCATGTTAGTCGTGGAACCGGTCTCAAAGTACATAGAAGATGCAATAACATGATCATCATCGCCCACATATAAACATATGTGTACTACCCGTGCAAAGCACCTACTCATAGATCAGGCTCTGATACCACTGTTGGGTCCGCAGCATAGAAAACAAAAAATTTCCTACGATGAGAACTATACGCCAAGATCTATCTACTAGATACAGAGCAATGGGTGGACATACATCCATGGAGAACTTACCCTCGAAGACAACGAGTTTTGTTAACGAGTAGGAACTCGTGGTTGATGTAGTCGTACGCTTGCCGATCTCAAGATCGTGTGGAAGTCCGAGCGCCGCAAATCAGCAGCGCATCCGTCCTTGCACACACGTTCAAGACACCGGACAACCTCCACCTCCTCGCTCCAGCGAATCAACGGAAGCAGCAACTCCTTCCAGACGCAAGGCCACCGGGAACATGTATCTCGCTAATCCGAGACCATGAGGGAATATTTAGAGGAGGAGAGAGATCCTTCACGAGGAGGTGTGGTTTGTGAGAGGGGAGAGGGGGGCTTTATATAGGAGGGAGGGAGACCCCTCCCCTCCCATAGCCGGCACATGAGGGGGGGGGGGACTCCTACCCTCCTTCATTCATGTGGTGAACCTCCACTCACATAAACATGGCCTCCACCCAAAATCCCACTCACATGTATTTAATTTCCATCAAATTAAATGCAACTCTCAATTAATAAAACTCTTTTATTTATTTTATTCAGAATTTTGTTAATTAATTTAATTAACAAACATTCACATAAAACCCTTGCAAAATTTCAATATCACATGCAGAACCACTTTCTGCAATTTTACCCGAAACAATTCCGGTTTCTATCGAAACAATTCCTGTTTCTATCGAAACATTTCCTGCGCTTTGCAAACCTTTTGTCTGGAACATATGTGCTCCTAAATGGTGTCTAGCAACCCTTAAGTGTGTCACTCTACGGTTCGCGAATAATGCAGACATGATTGAGACTCCTCTTAGATCAATAATTAGAAGCAGGACCTGGAGATCCATACTGACTCCTGCATATTCTACGATGACTTCTGTGATCGTGAGAACCTTTATCATCAGAAATTTAATCCCTTTGTCTCATAATATAATACATGTCCGAGATTCAATCATCGGTATCCAAATACCTAGTTTGATCTCGTTACCGACATGCACTCTTTTCTTGTTCCCGTGATATAACATTCTAGTGATCACATCACTTGCTTGCAAGCTATCTTAATGTGATATCACCGAGAGGGCCCAGAGTATATCTATCCATCATCGGGATTGACAAATTCCACTCTTGATCCATGAGCCTCAACATAACACCTTCATAGAACTGAACCCACCTTTATGGTCACCCTGTTACGGTGTGACGTTTGATGTTATCGAGATACTCTTCCGGTGTTAGCAATTAACATGATCTCATGGTCTAAGGACTAAGAGTACTTTGTATGATGTTATAGCAATATAAACATAATGAATTGATCGTAATGCTATACTTCGGATGAATGTTCATCACATCATTTCACAAATGCTGTGACCTTGTTATTAACAACATCCAATGTCCATGATCAGGAAACCTTGATCATCTTGTTAATCAACAAGCTAGTCTATAAGAGAGGCATAACTAGGAACCCTTTTGTTTATTAAACACACATGTATTGATGTTTCCTATCAATACAATTATAGCATGCAAAATAAACATCTATCATATACAAGGAATACATAATAACAACTTTATTATTGCCTCTCAGGGCATATTTCCTTCAGTTCTATCATTCACTCTTTTGCATAGCTTATATTAGTTTACAATTCGTGGTTATATGATTGATCTTGTTGTGAGTATTGGTATCACTTTGGGATCATTGAGTTAATTTAGTTGGTTTTGGCAAACCTGGATCGGTCAGTAGCACACTATTTTTGAGAGTTGAATGAAAAAGATAAAAGCACTCTAAAGAAATATAATTTCATCATCTTTCTTTCTTGATTTGCTCATAAGTCTAGTATTCTCTAGTTAAGATCTTTTGTTCTTCCAAGGAAGATTGCATGTTTGTCTTTATCATTGTATGTTTGTTTGTTTCCTTCAACTCTTGTCATTGCTACCCAGCCTTGCTAGCCAAAAACCTGTACTGAGAGGGAATTCTTCTCGTGCATCCACTCCTTTAAACCAAAACCCACGCCATTTGTGTCCACCATACCTACCTATTAGCATTATTGCTATTCCAAGTAAATTCTTGTTTTATCTACCTCCCAAATTAAACTTGTTATGTGAAAATTAGTGATTAAAGCTCTCACGAACTTGATGGCACACTTTACTTTCTCGCATCTAATAAACTTGAACCATTGTGCTCACCTATGTTGCGTATATGCTTGCACTTTGTAAGTTGTGAATTAGCAGAACCATGCTGTCATGGGGAACGCTTTCATCATTGCACTAGTACTTTGTACCTAGTTGATATCATGTTATTTTGTCTATGGATGTCGTCGGTGTGAAATGAAAGGGGAGCTTGTAATTCCATGGAGTTATGCATATGTGTTAGAGAAACGCCTGGGCCACTGGTCTAATCCATGCTGACATGGTGGAAACCTGCATTGTAACCATAACGAGCATCTATGAAGTATTCTTCTTATAAAAAAGAGATAGAGATTGAGAAAAAGAGAAAAGAAAAAAGAGATATTATGAAAAGAGGAAAGAGAGAAAAAAGCACCATATTCCCATGGTAAATAAGAAGATTGCTGAGATGCTTGTTGTCTGCTTGCCTTGTCATTTTGATATGGGGATTCTTCCGTATCATCGGGCAAGGGGTACCCCGTTGGCGGTTCTATATGATACAAGGGGGATGGAGATGGGCCACAGGGGGCCCACACCACCCCCTGGCGCGGGCCATCCTAAGCCGCGCCACCAGGTGGTGTGGCCACCCTAGTCCACTGATGACCCACAAGTATAGGGGCTGTATCGCAGTATTTTTGATAAGTAAGAGTGTCGAACCCAACGAGGAGCAGAAGGTGCTGGCTAGTGGTATGGATCAGGAATTCTCTGCAAATACTTAGCAAACTGATTTTTAGGGGTTTTCGATAAAGCAAGTAAACAAAGTACGAGTAAATAAAAGACAGTAGAAATAAATGCAGGAAGTGGCTCAATCCTTTATGCAGCAAAGGACAAGCCGGTTGTATTTCTATAGATGACCAAACATTCTCGAGGACACATGGGAAGACTGTCAAGTGCTTTCGCTTCATATAGTCGATTAATGTTCTTTAGCTTGCTAAGTGTTGTGTTGGTGAACCTGTGCTAATGTACCGCCCCATCCAAGACTAATACACACTTGTGATTAAACCCCTTGCAAACATTTGTAAGTACAAGAAAGTATTTAAGGTAGAAGCCTAACCACAACTTTAAACTCTAAGACCCTTACGTCCCTTGTGCAATGGTTTCCTAACGGGGGTTCAGGTTTCTGTCACTCCGGCAACCCCTACGATTAGTAGCCAAATACACAATGCATTCCCCTAGGCCCATATAGGTGAAGTGTAATGTAGTCGATGTTCACATGACACCACTAGAAGAAGTACACCACAACTTAAATAACAATCTATTGAATCTTTCTCAACATAACTCCACTACTAACAACAAGACTTCTCCCATGTCCTCAAGAACAAAACGAACTACTCACAAGACATCATATGGATCATGATCAGAGATGGAATAATGATGTATAACAATCTGAACATAAACAATAATTCAACGGTTTACTCAATAGCATCAATTACAAAGAGTAATCAACATCGGGAAAGTTTCCCCTATGAACTATGCAAGATTCAACGCAATTGTTACAGCAATATGGAGATGGTGATGAGGGTGCTGATGGTGATGATGGTGGTGATGATGATGATGATCCCGATGAAGTCCAGCTTGATGGTGGTGTTGATGGTGATGATATCCCCTCTCCGGGAAGGAATTCCCCTGATAGAAATCTGTCTGCCGGAGAGATCTTTCTCTCTCGGTGTTTTCCGCCCCGTAGAGGCGGCGGAATCTTTTTGTGGTCGCTCCCCTGTGGCCCACCTCCACTCCATCTTCTGGCATCCTGAGTCTTCTGGAAAAATAGGATTTTCCGTATATTTTCCCGGATTTTCTGATCTTCGCGAATTTTGCCTCCAAACAGCACCTTTTCCATCAGAATCCTGACTACAACGGTCCATGCTCCCAAAGTCATCAACCATGCAAAAATAGATGAAATAACATAAGTATCACCTCTCAATATGAAATATATCAATGAATAATAGTGAATTAATACATAGAATAGTGATGTAAAATGGACGTATCAACTCCCCCAAGCTTAGACTCGCTTGTCCCCAAGCGAAACTGAGCTCAATAAACATGACCTCAGGTTTATGGAGTGAAGAGTCGATAAGAGAATACGGGCAAGAAGCATCACATTCATCAAATACATAGATCATAATAGAAGACAACTCACTTTTATATAACTCAACTTGCAATGAGTAAAGGAAACACAATAAAGATACATAAAGTGAATCATAATTGGTAATGGCAAACTTAGCTCTTGGTCGAAGAATAGTTGATAATTTGCTGGAGTTCACAAATAGCTAGTTTTTCAATGCTAGCTTTCAAAGTAGTAAACATCAAGATAAGAGCAATGTGCAAAACAAGGAACATAAGAATCATGATATGTAATTACTTTTAACAATTCATTAAACACTTTGTATTCAAGTAATACACGGTGTTCAAGTTATTTTGCCGAACTTAGGCATGATTTATATGTGATAAGAAATCGAATGACTTTCACATATTATCACATAACTTTGAATTTAAACAATGGTTTCATTCATTAATGAATATATCATTAAGTTGGGTATTTTTAAACAAGACATTTTAATGTTTTACAAATTTTCATGCATTATCAATTAGTTTCAAACAACAAGGATAATTCACACATAATCAAACAAGATATGAACACGAATAGAAATCATTCATAAAAGCAGAACAACTATTTGTTACAAACTCATATGAATAACCGTCTCACGAAGTGTGAGACACACTAAAGAAGTTCACAATCTCTTGATTACAATAATCATCCTAAACATGAACTAAATGATAAATGTCGAAGGAGAGTGTCGTCGGCTATCATCATCATGCTCGCCATCAACACGCAACGTCACCTCCTCTCCAGCAAGCACCTCTCATGCAGAAGGACCTGTTTTCAGCAAAACAGAACAAGTATCAGATATACTTAACACTGCAATGTGTTTGCAAGATTATAACATTTATAAAACTGTATATCAAATATATACCTTTGTCATCGATGACCTCTCCGGTGATTGGTTCAACCTTTACGTTCCTGAAACGTAATATGAACTCATGGAAATCCAATGTTTCCGTATCACCACTCATGATGCTACTCCGGACATGTCCTTCGTAGCTCGGAGGCAATGACAGAAGCAGTACGTCTATCGCAAATGGATCAACCATCCAGTAATCCACGAAGTGAACCAGTCTTGTATGTGCATCCAGCATGCGCTCCAAGTGACTCTTCAGACATGTATGCTCCTCCATCTGTATGGAAAGGAACTCTCCAAGCAGCTCGTGCTTCCACATGCGCACATGGCCTATGAACTCTGCTCTCATCTGATCCACCATCGAATATGGATCAAGATCACCCATGAGCGGATGTAGTTCATCTACCATCCCGTAACGCATTATTATCTGAATGTAGGTGGACATCTCTTGACGATAGTAGCGGTCTGCCAGCTCTTGTGGGGTCTCATAGTAGTCTGGCTCAGTCAAATCCATTGTGCGGCATATGTAGTCTACCACATGATTCGAAGTTGGATCCATCAAGTCTAAGTTTCTCACCCTTTACCCAATCCTTAATGACAAAGTAAGCTTCACGGTGAGCCATCTACATTTATAATTGCAAAAGGAATTTAGACTAAGTTTATAATTAAATGAGTTAATAGTAACTCCACTCAGAAACACCTATCCCCAAAAGGGTTCCTAGTGATAACACGACCCCTATAAGCCACATCTCCCCCGATCATCATGACCATCAATGTGGGTTCAAGGGTGGACGCTAAACGTCGGTCACATCATTCATGCGACTCGTGCTCGATCTTTCGACCATCCGTGTTCTGAGGCCATGTCTGTACATGCTAGGCTCACCAACTCAACCTTAGTGTTTTCGCTGTGCAACATGGCTTACACCCACTGTATGTGAACGTAGATATGTCTGACACCCGATCATCACGGCCTGCCTCATACCGAAGAACTTTCTTGGTGGTGCACACTAAGGGGGAACACAATTGTTGGTAATTTTAACAGGAATCATCTTATTAGGCTATCGTCGAGTATCTAATACTAGCACACAGTAAGACATACAAACAATAACATTGAATGTAAATGCCATGTGATATGGTCCTCCACGTCGTGATCTCCATCTGCCGTCACCGGGTTCTGGCGCCAGGGTTCCGGCACCGTAGACACCAGGGTACCGGTGTCATTTCGACGTGGTAGTCCTTCACCTCCGTGACTATCTACTACTACATAACAAAAGGTAATCACTTTACCTTTGCCACAACCATATCACAAAGCAACACCCTCCTGCAAAACAAAGTTAGACGCCTCTACTTTATCTTTGCATCTTTTACGTGGCTGAATGGGCTTTCGCACTAGAACCGTTCTTACCTACGAACTTTCAGCACAAGGCTGATCAAGTAGTTATCTCTACTACACCCCTTTCGGGGCCCTCCATTGCAAATGGTATACCAACTAATGCGAGAGAGACAGACACCCCCTAAGCCACTTTATACGGTACAAGACGTATGTCAAGCGTGGACCAGTCTCGCGAATGAACGCGTAAAGTCGGTTGGGGGCCGCTTCATCAAGCATTACTGCGGTATACACAAGTACACGTGGGAGGGTAACAACTAAAAGATCAACACCCACACGGTACATCTCGTGTGTTCTACCCATACTAGCATTACTACGCATAGACCTAGCTCTGATACCACTGTAGGGGTTCCGCGTATGAAAACAATAAAATTTTACCCTACGCCCCTGAACCCCTGAAGCTGCCAGGACCTATCTATTAGTAATACAGTAACAGGAGGGGATTTTCGCGAACTTACCCTTGAAGACTGAAAAGCGTTGTCAACGCTCAAGAGAGCATGGTTGATGTAGACGAGCCGAAGCCGACGTCAAGGTCGTGATGAAGTCCTTGCGCTCCTTCTGGCTCCAATGACTTGAGTGCCTCAAGTGCAACACCTCGCGGGGAGTTACACACGTCCGGTGCCTGACGATGACTCCCGCTTCCCCGATCCAGCAGCAGTTGCGGAAGTAGAGCTCCCGGATCCGAATCCCGCATCACGACGGTGCTCCGCGGTGAAGAGGTCTCTCGCTCGCCCAGTCCATACTTGGGACCACGGTCATGAGAGAGAGAGGGAGAGAGAGAAAATATCAATTAGAGGTCCTCCCAAAAGTGGGGAGACCTTTATTGATTATTGGTGTATTTATCTAGGCCAAATACCCCACTATATATAGGGGGAGGAGGGGGTACACCCTCCCTCAAAGTCCTGGGGTGGGACTAAAGGAGAGGAGGGGGAGGAGGTGGCCGCCGACCACCTAGTGGGCCCCGCGCGGGGGGCTAGGCCTAGCCGGCCAGCCCCTTGCCCCTTCTTCCTCTCTCCTTTCCCTAATGGGCCCTCTCCCTCCGGAAATTGGCCCATTAAGCCTTTTTGACCTTTAATTGATTTTCTCTTTATTAAATAATTATGAATAAATGATTAAATCAATAAACATTCATTCACATATTATTCAACCTCCATGGCTATGGAACACCTTCCACCTCCACTCCGGACATCCTCCGGACTTACGAAACCCTTCCGGTTTTCTCTCTTCTTTTCTTCGGTGATTCTACCGATCCTATAAACACTCTCTAAGCATCATCAAGCCCTTAAGCGTGATACCCCACGGTTCTGGAACACTCCATACAGGGTCGGGACACTCCCACACCAATGATCGACAGAGGGACCTGGATGACCATGTGACCCTGATACATTGCAAACGTATTTATAATTTTTGATGCTCCATGCTTGGTTTTATCCACTTTCTTATGTTTTGTCCATACTTTAGAGTATTTTTCATATGATTTCTTGGACTAACCTATTAACAAGAGCCACAGTGCCAGCTGCCTGTTTTCTGCTGTTTTTGGTTCCAGGAAAGTCAGAAATGAATATTCTCGGAATTGGACGGGACAAAAGCCAAAGTGCCTATTTTTCAGAAGACTCTAGGAGCCAGAATATGAGACAGAGGAGGGCCAGTGGCTGGCCACACCCCCCCAGGCGCGGGCTGGGCCTGGCCACGCCAGGGCATGGTGTGGTGGCCCTAGGCACCCCCTCGGTCTCCCTCTTCGCCTATAAGAAGCCTTCTGACCTAAAAACTCCGGGGGTTCGACGTTTTCCAGAAGGAGTTCCGCTCCGCCGCCACCACCAGATTCCACGAAACAACACCAAAAACTCCATTCTGACACCCTGCCGGGACGGGGAATTGGAGGAGATCATCGCCATCATCATCACCATCGCTTCTCCATCGACCATCCATGTTTCCCCCATCTATGAGTGAGTAATCCCCCGCTGTAGGCTATGGGGATGGTAGAGATTGGATGAGATCGTTCATGTAATGGCATCAGATTGTTAGGGCATGGTGCCTAGTATCTTTTATTAGTGCTTTATGACTTTGTTGCGACTTGTTGTGCTTAATGCTTGTCACTAGGGCCCGAGTGCCATGATTTCAGATCTGAACATGTTATTGATTCATTATGATAGTATTGTTTTTGGTCTTATCTGCAAGTTGTATACACACGTTGTTGTCCGGAACCTATGGCCCCGAAGTGAAAAAATCGGGATAACCGGAAGGGAATGGCTTTGGTGTGAGGATCACATGTGTTCATGGAGTGTTCATGCTTTGCTCCGGTGCTCTATTAAAAGGAGCACCTTAATTTCCAGTAGTTCCCTAGAGGCCCCGCTACAAATGGGTTAGCAGGACAAAAGATGTTGTGCAAGTTCTCATTGCGAGCATGTATGACTATATTATGGAACACATGCCTAGGATTGTCTAGTACTTGGATGCTTTATCTTATTTATCTGCAATTGCCCTATGTTCTGATTGTTATGTGAATTGCCTTGTCCATGCAACACCTGTCCATCCATCCCTATGCCTACCGCACTCGAATCCCACTGTTTACTGCTTTTGTTACTACTGTCTTTGCTTTACTACTGCTGCTACTTTACTATTCCTACTACGAAACTGTTGCTACTGATAAACTGTTATGAGCAAGATTGTTTCTAGGTGCAGCTGAATTGACAACTCATTTGTCAAGGCTTATAAATATTCTTTGGCTCCCCTTGTGTCGAATCAATAAATTGGGTTTCACTTCCCTCGAAAATACTGCGATACACCCCCTATACTTATGGGTCATCAAGACTATTTTCTGGCGCCATTGCCGGGGAGCATAGCTTTATTTATCAAGTCCACTTGGAATCACTATTGTTCAAGCTAAGTTTATTCTTGCCTTATCATGCTTGTTGTTAATGGTTGGTTTCTTTGAAACTGAAGCTTATTGGCAAGGTGGGTTCACGGAAGATCAAAAATATTATTATAAAGAACACCGCTTGTCACAAAAAGGGAAACACTTATGGGAACAAATTAATAGATTGTATACCATTGCTAGAAACGTGTGCTCTACTTATAATGCTACTTATTGCTGTGATGAATCTCGTTGCAGAAAGAGGTATAAACACCTCCCTTTTCAATGTGAGTATAATGATAATGATACCATATCTTCCTATGCTAAAGGAATTTATGACTTTTATGATGCGGAACAAATTGTAGAATTTATTGCTTGGAAGGGTGCTTTTGAACTTGCTAGTTTGCTTGAAAATATTGATGATTCACCTTATAAGTATGAGGTTTATGGTATACTTAAATTTTGCTTTGATAATTACAAGGATGAAAATGGCTACATTCTTGAATATTTTAATAGATGCTTTCCACAAATGGAAGAGACTAATGCCTTGCAGGATCCTATAGAAGAAGAAATTGATGAACCTGAAATCTCATTAGATGAAAAAGAGGAGAAGAGTGATGAACAAAAGGAGGAAGAATGGATTAGCTACCCATGCCTACCTTCTAATGAGAGTAACTCTTTATCCCTTACATTATTTGATTGTCCCCCATGCTTACTAAAGGAGGATGAATGTTATGTTCCTGAGGATTCTTTTGAAGATGTTTATAATAAAGCTCTAGTGCTTGTAGATCATGAAAAGCATGCTTTATGTGATAGTTATATTGTTGAGTTTATTCATGAGGCTACTGAAAATTATTATGAGAGAGGAAAATATGGTTGTAGAAGTTTTCATGGTATTGAAACACCTCTCTATGTGCTGAAAGTTTTGAAGTTACTCTTGTTTTATCTTCCTATGCCTGTCACTTTGTTCATTGTGAATTTATTTGCATACATGATTCCTATGCATAGGAAGTGGGTTAGACTTAAATGTGTTTTGAATTTTCTTCTTGATGCTCTCTTTTACTTCAACTCATATTTCTTATGAGAGCATCCTCTCAAACTTTTATGCCTGAAGATGATAATATGTCTACTATTCTTGGGAGACCTTTTCTTAAATACTGCAGGAGCTGTTATTAATTGTAATCAAGGGAAGGTGACCTTCAATGTCAATGACAAGGAACATACTATCTATTTCCCCAAGAATATTGATAGACTTATGGTTTTGAATTCAATTGAACATGTTGAGGGCATTCAAGTTGGAGAAATATATTGTCCCATACCAAGAGAAAAATTTGAAACTATTATGATTGGGACAATTGCTATCAAGGTTGAGGTAACATAATCATTAGTGGAATACAAAGTTTTGTATCATATGAAATTGTTTTGGTAACAAGACCTGATCAACCTTGTTAACAAAAGGATTTCATTGAACAAAAAATGTTTTCACCATGATTATCCCCGCTTACTTCTATTTTATCCATTTTTAGTTTTTGCTTTTGCCTAACTTAAAGGCGTTAAAGAAAAGTACTTATTGGGAGATAACACAAAAGTTTTAGATGAGTCTTGGAAGTTATTACTTCAGTAATAACCGCTCCTTATCCTTTTTATTTGCTTTTTGTGCCAAGAGTAACCTCTAATGAGAGAGAAGTAATGATTGGGAAAGTTGCTGTCCCGAAACAGATTTCTGTGCTTCACCGTAAAAATTTGTGTAAAATATCTGAACGTCTTTTTGAGGCGTGAATTTTTGTTCTTCTGCCCCAGGTTGTTATATCTAACTTTCGTTAGTTCAACACCTTTTGATTTGAGCAACAGAAAATCTTCGAAAAAATTCGTCTTTACCTGCTGGTCTGTTTTGACAGATTTCTGCCATTTTCTGCATTTGCTTCTTGTTGGTTCCTTTTTGAGTTCTTTTGGGGAATTGAGATTTTTGAGGAAATTACTACAGTAGCTAGTGTTCTAGTGGAATTTTATTTGGTGTTATAACTGAACCTTAAGACCTATTATCTTGAGTGCACTAATGTTGCTAATAAAGATTGTGTGAAGTTTTGTATAAAGGAAAAATTTCAGGTGTATGAAAGGAATGAGTAATGAGATGAAGGATGGACTAAATCTCAAGCTTGGGGATGCCACGCGTGTCACCCCAAGAAATATCCAAGAAGTACAAGCGTCAAAGCTTGGGGATGCCCAAGGCATCCCCTTCTTCATCAATAAAAATCCCAGGTTTCTTCCAAACACTTCATTTTTATTGTTTCATGCATAGTTGTGTTGTTCTTGGAGCGTATTCTTTTTTGTTTTTGTTTTGGTTTTTAGTTTGCGTGGTTTGCTTAGTTTGCTGAATAAATTGGTTGGACCTCCTCTTTCATATATTGGTGTTCAAATAGTTTGGTTTGGTTTGGAAAAGAGTAGGAGAGCTCATGCTTAAGTGGTAAAGAGAGTTTGTTTTTGACTGTGGCCTATGCTCTGTCATGCCATGCTTGATATTGTTTTGGATTTATGCTTAGTATTCTTTGCTGTAGCATGACTTGTTATAAACAATTGAGATTGCTTAATGTGCCTTGGATGAATCATGCGTTGTTTTAGCATATTAAAGCATAGTATAGTGGTATTCTCGTTTGATGCTTTATTTGGGTTGACTTGGCGCATGCTCACACCATGTTATGACTATCTCAAGTCACCTTAAGCCTTTATGATCCTTTAGTTTTCAACTTGTAGTATCACTTTATACTTTGATCAATGATGTTTTGCCGCTCTACATGATTATGGCCATTGTTGCTCTCTCGTTTGTCGCTCCCTTACTATTGCTAGCCTTCACTTACACTGAGTATGTTTTACTCAAGTTTCCAACTCCCTAAAACCAAATATTTCCAAAGTGTCCACCATACCTACCTATTAGCATTATTTGCTACTCTCGGGCATATTCAATATGCCTTGTTTTCTTCCTAATAAAATGTTTGCTTGTTATGAGAAAGTTAGTTAGTAAAGCTCTCACGAACTTGATGGCACACTTTATTTCCTGCATTTAATAAACCTGAACCATTGCGTCCTTTTTTGTTGCGTATATGCTTGCGCTTTATAAGTTGAAGTTAGTAGAACCATGTATCATGGGGAACGCTTTCAACATTGCACTGGTACTTAGTACCTCGTTGATATCATGTTATTTTGCTTATGGATCCCGGCGGTGTGAAATAAAAGTGGAACTTGTAAGATCATGGAGTTTGTATGTATGTTAGAGAAACACCTGGGCCGCTAGCCTAAGCCATGCCTAATCATGGTGGAAACTTGCAGCATAACCATAATGAGCATTCTATGAAGCATCCTCAATAAAAATCTATGCACATAGTAAATAAAAAGATCGCTGAGATGCTCATTGTCTGCTTGCCTTGTCATTTTGATTATGGGATAGCTCCTGTATCATGTGCAAGGGGTACCCCGATGGCGGTTCTCTATGATACGTATATACTTATAATGACAAGATCTTACTTGTGACTGAAGTTGAGTAGCATGAGGATAGGTCTTCGTAAGTAAGGGGCATGAGACTTCAATTTATAACTTGTCAAGCATATCCTCTTAGTTGTGTCACTTTAACCTTAACCATTTAAAGATGCTTATGATAGGGGCAATGAGAGCTCAAAGCTAACGAGTATCATACTTTTAGCATTTGGAAGCCTTTCAAACTTTTCAAAACCTGTTCATTTCCTTGTTGAGTCTCCACACATTCTATGAGCACTTTCTTGAGAGCATAGTGGCCATTCTTAGTTCTATGTGCATTGTCCCAAGACTTGTGGATTGATGCATACCTTGATATTGCTTGTTTTAAACTATTTGTATCTAGTCACTCTTGTAAACTTTGAAGGTGTCCTATGCAATTATATTTGCTACTCTATGAGGGACAAGCTGAATGCCATTATGCTATGTTTTATTTATGTGAAACAAACAAACGTCTTGCAAAGCATTGTTATTCGTGAATCTTTTGTTTGTGCCTTTTCATGTTGCATCATAGTTTCTTTGTCTTATTGCTAGAACTTTGTCTTTCATGTTATGATTGAAGTACTATGATCCTAGCTTTGAATGTTTACAAATACTTTGGTCAAGTCTTTGATGGTGCATGTCACCTCAAAAACTATTCTTTCTTTTTATCACTTACCTACTCGAGGACGAGCAGGAGTTAAGCTTGGGGATGTTGATACATTGCAAATGTATCTATAATTTTTGATGCTCCATGCTTGGTTTTATCCACTTTCTTGTGTTTTGTCCACACTTTGGAGTAGTTTTCATATGATTTCTTGGACTAACCTATTAACAAGAGTCACAGTGCCAGCTGCCTGTTTTCTGCTGTTTTTGGTTCCAGGAAAGTCAGAAAATGAATATTCTCGAAATTGGACGGGACAAAAGCCAAAGTACCTATTTTTACAGAAGACTCTAGGAGCCAGAATACGAGACGGAGGAGGGCCAGGGGCTGGCCGCACCCTCCCAGGCGTGGGCTGGGCCTGGCCGCGCCAGGGCATGCTGTGGTGGCCCCAGGCACCCCCTCGGTCTCCCTCTTCGCCTATAAGAAGCCTTCTGACCTAAAAACTCCGGGGGTTCGACGTTTTTCCAGAAGGAGTTCCGCTCCGCCACCACCACCAGATTCCACGAAACAGCACCAGAAACTCCGTTCTGGCACCCTGCCGGGACGGGGAATTGGAGGAGATCATCGCCATCATCATCACCATCGCTTCTCCATCAACCATCCATGTTTCCCTCATCTATGAGTGAGTAATCCCCCACTGTAGACTATGGGGATGGTAGGGATTGGATGAGATCGTTCATGTAATGGCATCGGATTGTTAGGGCATGGTGCCTAGTATCTTTTATTAGTGCTTTATGACTTTGTTGCGACTTGTTGTGCTTAATGCTTGTCACTAGGGCCCGAGTGCCATGATTTCAGATCTGAACATGTTATTGATTCATTATGATAGTATTGTTTTTGGTCTTAACTGCAAGTTGTATACACACGTTGTTATCCGGAACCTATGGCCTCGAAGTGACAGAAATCGGGATAACCGGAAGGGAATGGCTTTGATGTGAGGATCACATGTGTTCACGGAGTGTTAATGCTTTGCTCCGGTGCTCTATTAAAAGGAGCACCTTAATTTCCAGTAGTTCCCTAGAGGCCCCGCTGCAAACAGGCTGGCAGGACAAAAGATGTTGTGCAAGTTCTCATTGCGAGCACGTATGACTATATATGGAACACATGCCTAGGATTGTCTAGTACTTGGATGCTTTATCTTATTTATCTGCAATTGCCCTATGTTCTGATTGTTATGTGAATTGTCTTGTCCATGCAACGCCCGTCCATCCATCCCTATGCCTACCGCACTCGAATCCCACTGTTTACTGCTTTTGTTACTACTGTCTTTGCTTTACTACTGCTGCTACTTTACTATTCCTACTACAAAATTGTTGCTACTGATAAACTGCTGTGAGCAAGATTGTTTCCAGGTGCAGCTGAATTGACAACTCAGTTGTTAAGGCTTATAAATATTCTTTGGCTCCCCTTGTGTCGAATCAATAAATTGGGTTTCACTTCCCTCGAAAATACTGCGATACACCCCCTATACTTGTGGGTCATCAGACCCCTGTGCATTCCACGAAGATCTTTCGTCGTTTGAACCGGGACAGTCGTGTCTTATTCCCTTTGTCACTCGATACTTGCATTGCCCGAGATCTGATCAATGACATCACCATGTCGTGTTCAATCTCGTTACTGAACAATGCTACTTGACTCGTTCCGACAAGTGATATCCCCGTGATCAAATCACATGCTACGCAGCTATTGGATATAACCTCTCCGAGTGGGCCCTTGAGTATCTTCCC
The DNA here is from genome assembly GCA_916181665.1 of Avena sativa. Lineage (NCBI taxonomy): Eukaryota > Viridiplantae > Streptophyta > Magnoliopsida > Poales > Poaceae > Avena > Avena sativa. The sequence goes on along the minus strand of OV702295.1, from coordinate 445,178,358 downwards.
GTCACATGGACGGACAAATCCCGCTCTTGACATATATTGCCTCTATGGTTTCATCTGAATACCTGAACACACCTTTATAACCACCGTATTCCCAGATGGCGTTTGATGCTATCTAAGCACTCTCGGGAGACAGTGATTGATATAGCCTCACGGTCTAAGGAATAGTTTACGAGGATCCATTTCTAATCATCGTAACTTGAACTTCGTGACATGATCAGGTCATGATGTTTAGGTTGGGTATTGGTTCATCATCTCATTCCCAGAATGAGATGACCTCATTTCCAACTGGCATAAATGCCACATCATCAGGAAACTTGATCATCTGTTGACCAATGAACCAGTGACTAGAGTTTCACTGGGAACCCCTGGTTGTTTGTATATCACACGTGTATTGATGTTTCCACTCCATACAGTTATAGCATGATATAAAACTTAATCATAAACTATATGAAATATGATAATAGTCCTTACTACTATTTGTCTCTAGGGCATATTTCCAACACATATAACTTGAGATAAGATGAGAGCAAGATCTGTAGCAAACCAAAGAGAATAACAGACTATCTGACTAAGATAAACAAGATTAAGGAAAATGATGTACATTGCAGTAGTGGGACCGCCAGAGGAACTTTCGGTGTTGGCGTTGGCACTGTCGTCAGCCATGTCGTCGAGGAAGAGGTTGCTGATGTCGGGGAAGAAGTTCTCATTGGGGAAGACGTCGGCACAGTCGCTATCCATGAAGGAGTCCGTGATGAAGCCATTAGTCACGCCAATAGTGCTCCCCACAAACCTTATCCCCCTTCTCCCGTACAGGACTCGAAGCAGCGGGGTCTCGGAGGCCTACTCTCCCAGCTAGTGGTGCACGCCGCAAGACGGGATGGGGAAGAACGGAGCGGCAGCGCAATTTTCTGGAACTGGAGGCGATGTACTGAAGCGTGTTAAAGGAGAGGAGTGACCTCTCACTCTTATAGGCACGGATAGGCAGGCGAACAGGCAGCGTCGGGAGATGAAATGACCTTCATGAAATTCGAATTAAATATCAGAGGAAACATTCGAATTGATTCTCAGGTTCGATTTAAATCTCCATTGAGTGCATATTAAACACCCACTTATGCAGACTCTTTAGATTATTAATCCATTTATGCATGGCAAAAAGAAAAGAAAGCTCTCGGCTCGAGGCATTCCCGCAACTCGCGACGCGCCCGCGTCGTGACGAGGGGGACGGCGGAGGAGGAGGAGCGTGCGTGTACATCTCTCTCCTTCTCATCCTTTTACCAAGTGGTGGAAAAAGCCTCTTATAAGGTGGTGAAATCTTCCTTCAACTAGCAATATGGGACTAAACATTTGTCCCACCTCTTTCCATGCATGAATGGGCCACATGGTCCTCTAGGATTTTCAGGAATTATTAAGATGGAATATGGGCTAGGGCATTTAGGCAAGAATTCCAATAATCTTCCACCAGATCCTAGAGGCACATGAAGTTTGCCTTTGGTTCCAAAACATTATTTATATACCGGTACTATAGTGGAGACTGTTAAGTTGAACTTCCACCTAGAACTTTATGCTACAGTAGGCTACAACTTGTACAGTGGACTATGCCTTGAACTACAAGTTTACTGCAAACCTAGATTCACACAAAGTCTTGATCAATACTAGGTTGCCGTGGGACTTCCCCGTGGGTTAAGCTTATGCGTCATACTCCATGGCCTTTCATGAGTTTATTAGAGAGCACCCTACTCTCATAGACTGTGATGTTTAACAGTTAGATTCATATAGGTGTGTTATTTAAAAGATGTTCTGTATGACAACATCTCTACTTAAGATAAGCCAATTAGAACACATTAAGATAATAAATCAACTTGCCGTGCAGAATAGGAAAGTATTGCATCTTCATGGAGTGATGTTCATTAAAGTAGGGATACTTTCCTCTCAGCTAATCAACAACTTGTCACCCAATTCTAATTCATGGGATCTCCGATCACATACACTGGTTTACCACTGTGAATAATTCATATTGTGGGTCTCATACCCATCTCCTTCGATGCATTTTCTATCACATTGCGTGATAGACCCTTTGTGAAGAAGCTGCCAAGTTTTTTGATGTTTGGATATAATCCAATGCAATATCTTTGGAGTTTCTCATTTTCCTAATAGATTTCAGTCTCCTCTTCATATGTCTTGATGACTTCATATTATCCTTAGAACTATTCACTTTGAAAATCACTGTTTGATTATCGTAGTTCATAAAGATTACGGGTATTGGTTTTTCAACCACAGGTAAGTTCATCAAGAGTTCATGAAGCCACTCTGCTTCAACTATGGCTGTGTCTAATGCTGCGAGTTCTGTTTCCATAGTTAACCTCATTAAGATGGTCTGCTTGCAAGACTTCCAAGAAACAGTGCCACCACCAAGTGTGAATACATATCCACCCGTGGCCTTTATCTCATCAGCATCAGATATCCAATTTGAATCACTATAACCCTCTAGTACCCTCGGATACCCAGTATAGTGAATGTTGTATCTTGTAGTGCCTTTTAGATAGCGCATAACTCTCCCAAGAGCATGCTAGTGATCATCTCCTGAATTTGAAATAAAATGATTGAGTTTGCTTATAGCAAAAGAGATGTCAAGCCTCGTGGCGCTAGCTAAATAAATAAGCGAGCCAATAAATTTGAGTGTATCTCAGTTGGTCTCTAGTATTTCCTCAATTCTTTCGAATCATCACACTAGGATCATACAGTGTAGGAGAAGACTTGTAGTCGCTATACCCAAAACGACTCAAGATCTTTTCCACATAGTGAGACTAAATCAATGTAATCCCACCATCATCATCTGTCAATAGCTTGATGTTCAAGATAACATCAACTACACCCAGATCTTTCATCTCAAAGGAATGAGATACGAAATCCTTGACTTCCTTAATTGCATTAAGGTTGGTTCTAAAAATCAATATGTCATCAACATACAAACAATGGATGACTCCTTCACCCCCACCATGGTGATGGTACACACATTTGTCAGCTTCATTTGCAACAAAGCCTGCAACAGTTAAAGTTCTTTCAAACTTCTCATGCCACTGCTTAGGGGCTTGTTTTAGGCCATATAAAGACTTCAACAATTTGCACACCTTTCCTTCTTGACCATTTACCACAAATCCATCTGGCCGATCCATGTAAATTTCCTTATCCAACTCTCCATTTAGGATGTCTTAACATCAATCTGATGAACGAGAAGACCATGAGAGGCAGCCAATGAAAGTAGTACTTGAATGGTGGTAAATTTGGCAACAGGTGAGTAAGTATCAAAGAAGTCTTCACCTTATTTTTAAGTGTATCCCTTGGCCACAAGACGTGCCTTGTACTTCTCAATAGTACCATCAAGCCTAAGCTTTTTCTTGAATACCCATTTACATCCTACAGGTTTGCACCCATAAGGACGATCAGTGATCTCCCATGTTACATTGGCTAAGATGGAATCCATCTCACTGCGGACGGATTCCTTCCAGTAGTCAGCATCAGGAGATGCATAGGCTTCTAAAATAGAAGTGGGAGTATCATCCATGAGGTACACAATGAAATCATCACCAAAGGACTTTGTGGTCCTCTGTCTTTTGTTCCTTTTAGGAATTTCATTATCACCCTTCTTAGGATATTCAACATGTTCAATTGGAGTGGTAGGTTCGGAATTTGTAGCAAATTCCTGACTGGATGAACTAGGCATCTCCTGATTTGATGAGCTAGGTATATCCTTCATAGGAAAGATATCCTCAAGGAAAATCACAGCAGTCGACTCCATAATTGTACCGACATGCATGTCAGGTACCTCGGATTTTACTATCAATAATCTATAACCAATACTATGGAAAGCATAACCTAGAAATACACAGTCAACGGTTTTTGGTCCAAGCTTGCGCTTCTTGAGAATTGGCACATGAACTTTTGCCAAACATCCCCAAGTCCTTAGGTAAGAGAGTTTTAACCTTTTCTTATCCCATTCTTCAAATGGAGTAATTTCTTTGTTCTTCGTGGGAACTCAGTTTAGGACATGACACGTAGTCAACAGAGCCTCCCCCCACCATTCCTTAGATAGACCTGATGTATCTAACATGGCGTTAACCAAATATGTTAGAGTACTGTTCTTTCTTTCAGCTACACCATTTGACTAAGGTGAATAGGGAGGCGTTCTCTCATGGATTATACCATGTTCCGCACAAAAGGAATCAAACTCATTGGAAAAATACTCTCCACCACGATCAGACCTAAGCCTCTTAATCTTTCGATCAAGTTGGTTTTCTGCTTCAGCTTTATAGATTTTTGAAAAAACTCAAAGCCTCATTTTTTGATTTCAGAAGATACACTTGACAATATCTCATAGAGTCATCGATCAACGTCATGAAATATTTCTTTCCACCTTTTGTCAACACACCATTCATCTCACAAAGATCAAAATGTATGAGTTCAAGTGGTGTTAAATTTCTCACTTTTGAAGTCGTATGTGACTTGCGAGCTTGTTTTGCTTGCATGCAGACTTGGAACTTAGATCCCTTAATAGTTGTGAAATTAGGGATTAAATTCATTTTGGCTAGTCACGTCATACAACCAAAATTAATTTGGCAAAGGCGAGAATGCCAAACATTTGATTCAAAATTCCACTACTAGGAAACGACCTATAGATAGACAAGATGTTCAGTGGCGCATATGCGAAAGCATGCACCACAGGAAAACATTAGTGGCGCACCAGAAAGCATGCACCACAGAAGATTGGAAGTTCTGTGGCGCATTCCCCAGAACATGCGCCACAGAAGATTGGTGGGACCCGCCGGCCGGGGTGGGTTGATCCAAGTTCTGTGGCGCATTCTGAAATATGCGCCACAGAAGTTGCCTCTTCTGTGGCGCATATTTCCTCATGCGCCACAAAACATGGAGGGGGCCCCACCACGGAATCTAATTCACCCAAGTTCTATGGCGCATGTTGTCATATGTGCCACAGATGTGTGTCACTTCTGTGGCGCATAAGTCTGACATGCGCCACAGAACTTGGAGGTGGGCCCCACACAGGGAATCTTATTCACCCACTTCTGTGTCGCATATGGACTTATGCGCCACAGAAGTTTCACATCTGTGACGCATTTCCTCCATATGCACCACAGATGAGGGCGTCCAGATCCATGTTAAAAAGGTGACAAGAGCTAGCTTTCTTATCTATCTATCCACCACCAACCATTTCACATCTCTACCTCCTCCCAACTCATCTTCCTCCTCCCTCACACCCCATCTTACCCATAGTTTCTCCATTTTCTTGTAACTAAACCTACTTTAATCCATAGATTGGTAAGTGGAAGGTTCGCTCCAACTTCTAGATCTAAAAGTTCCTTACTTTTCTCTCTCACATCTCTATTTGTTTACTAATTTCCTCTCCACCAACTTGCATTGTAGATCTATTTGTCCACACTCTCTCATCGTGCGGTCTCGTCTCGCTATTATTGTGTCTACTATAGGTGAGTACGTGGCCATCATGAACATGTAGGTGAAGCTTGTCGCACGGGCGTGCGATCCATGGCGAGACGATGCTTGTGTGGTGCATGAATGTTTGCAATGGGAGGAAGTTCTTTGTTGGTTTCTTGTTGTTGTCGGCCCCGGCCGGTGTGGTTGCATGGATGTTTGCCAAAATGTTGATTCATTTCCATTTCGGCAAATTTTTGCACTACCCATATGTCCTAATTTTAGGAAAGGTCATGCCGAATTTTTTCCGGCTAGCATTCATGCATGTGTGTGTTCATATGGTGTGGTTCTCACCTATACTCTCTGTTTTGACCGCTCAGGCAACCATGGTCCTCACGATGAGGGAAGGTCGAATTGCTAGGTACAAGAAAGGCGCGAAGGAGGACATGATTCTGAACAACAAGACCATGATAAGATGTCCATGTCGAACATGCAAACTGCAGTGCTGGATCGACCCTAAATCTGGACAATTGGAGGGTCACCTACTCAGGCGCGGTTTCATGCGCGACCTCAATGAGGCGCCGGCAGGACATGGTGGTGGTCATGAAGACGTGGGCGGGCGAGAAGACGAAGAGTCTACCGGGCATGATCATCATGATGAAGGAGATGCCAGCGGGCATGATCATCATGACGAAGGAGATGCCGGCAGGGATGATCAGCATGGAGAAGGAGATGATGACGGGCATGATCATGAAGAAGGAGAAGACGCGAACACACAGACGCTGCTAACTTCGGTCTTGCAGGACCCTCATGTTCAAGAACTGCTCCTCAAGGAGACGAGCAACGACAAAGCTGTAGCCAGAGAGAAAGCCAAGCTGGCCCAAATAGAGGTAGACGGGATGACTCCATTGTATCCTGGGTGTCGCCTCGAGGATACACGTTTGAGTGTAACGCTCAAGGCTCTAGAGATGAAGGCCGAACACAAATGGACCAGTGTGAGCTTCAACGCGAACATGGAATACTGGCACGACCGACTTCCTAAGGGGAACACATTGCCAACAAGTATCGAGGAGGCCAAGAAAATCGTGTGCCCTCTCGACCTACCACACATTAAATACCACGCATGCATCAATGATTGCACACTTTATCGGAACGAGTACGCGGCTAGAACCACATGTCCGGTGTGTGGCCAAGGACGGTACAAGAGAGGGAACAAGAAAGTTCCTCGAAAAGTGGTATGGTACTTTCCTATCACCCCTCGTCTGCAGCGATATTTCGTAGATCCTAAGGAAGCAAAGCTCATGCAATGGCACGCGGAAAGAGAGAAACCCGAAGATGATCCAGAGAAGGGAAAGATCCTGACACACCCTTTAGACGCTAGCCAGTGGAACGCATTAGACATCGAGTTCGAAGAGTTTGGGGGCGATGCAAGGAACGTCAGGCTGGGTATGAGCACCGATGGACTCAATCCTTTTGGAAACCAGAGTAGCACGCATAGCACCTGCCCGTGTTTGTATGGCCATACAACCTCCCCCCATGGCTATGCACGAAGCAAAGGTATGTACACATGAGCATTCTTATTCAGGGGCCGAAACAACCAGGTATCGATATGCATCTGTATCTCAGGCTATTGAGAGAGGAGTTAGCCATCTTGTGGGAGACGCCGGCCCGTACGTGGGACGCCTACACTAAAGAATATTTCCATCTGAGAGCCGCGTTGCTCACGACCGTGCAAGAATATCCTGGTTACGCATATGTATCGGCCCAGGTGAACCACGGACACAATGCATGCGTCAAGTGCATGGATGAGACACCGCATCTCCAGCTACCAAGGGATCTCGGGTCTTCGAAAACCGTGTTCCAAGGTACTCGAAAGTGGCTCCGCATGGATTACCCGTGGAGAAAACATGGTGAACTGTTCAATGGTAAGGACGAGCTCGAAAGAGCCCCGCGTCCGAGGAGCAGCGAAGAAATCGAGGAGCTTTTGAATAATTGGGTAGATTGCCCTGCGCCTGGAAAAAAATGACCGAGGACAAAGCCGCTGCTGGGCGTATGGAAAGCAAGGTCTGTTTTCTGGGACCTGCCGTATTGGAAGGTCCTTCACACTCCCCATAGCCTTGATGTAATGCACATCACAAAGAACGTTACCGAGAGTCTGCTTGGCACTCTACTGAACATGCCGGAGAGGACCAAGGATGGGCCGAAAGCAAGAAAGGACCTTAAATTTCTTGGCATAAAGAAATATCTTCAGTACCCTGATAGTGATGATGATGATGATGATCATCATCATCAGGAAGGGACTCAAGGTCGCCGCAAAAGAGTTAAGAAGAATGAGGTGGTGCTTCGTGCTGCCTGCTTCACTCTGAGTCTGGAGGAGCTTGAGCAGTTTTTCAGGTGCCTCTTAGGAGTGAAAGTTCCTCACGGTTACTCGGGGAAGATAAGCAGATATCTGGACGTGGCGAAGAAGAGGTTCAGCGGTATGAAGTCTCATGACAGTGACGTGCTGATGACACAGATACTCCCCGTTGCGATCCATGGGATAATGGACGAGCATGTCTGTGAGACGTTGTTTGGCCTCTGTAACTTTTTCGACGTCATATCTAGGAAGTCGATTGGTGTGAAGCAGCTCGACAGGCTACAGGAAGAGATCGTGATGATACTATGCGAGCTTGAGATTTACTTCCCGCCCACATTCTTCGACATCATGGTGCATCTTCTTGTACATGTCGTGGAAGACATCATCCAGCTCGGGTCGACATTCCTGCACAACATGATACCGTTTGAAAGGCTAAACAGTGTCATCAAAGGATTCGTTCGCAAAGGTCTCGTCCAGATGGAAGCATAGCCAAGGGCTTTCTGATCTACGAGTGCATCTCCTTCTGCCAGAATTATCTAACCACCGAGAACGAGGATGTTGGAATACCCACAAAGAAGCACCTCGGCAGGCTCGATGGATATGGTCACCGCGAGAGCTGCCTCTCACTACATGTCGGCATTGATGGTCGACGCACTGATTTTGAAAGGGCACAACGAGTCGCGCTACAACACATTGAAGTGGTCGGCCCTTGGGTCGAAGAGCACAGAAGCTTAATCGAGCAGGAGTACGTCGACCAGGGCCGGCCGAGGAAGAAGGGAGACGTAACCAGAGAGCACAACTCCAGCTTTACGGGTTGGTTCAAGAAAAGGCAACTGGACAATCCCCCACAGACGCCTTCTACGGAAGATCAAAAACTCATATTCTCCTTGTCGTAGGGTCCAAGGTACAACCTAAGGACCTATCAGTCATACGACATAAACGGTTACAAATTCTACACCGAGGAAAAGGACAAGAATAGTGAATATCGTGATGGAAAGATTCTGCTGTGATGACGAGACTACTGTGATGGAAAGATTCTGCGGAAGGATCGAGGAGATATGGGAGCTCGACTACTGTGAAGAGATCGTACCGATGTTCCGTGTTAGATGGGCCAAGAACGTGGAAAAATAAGGCCGCAATTTCACCACAATGGTTATACCAGATGCCAAATCAACAAAGAACGCCTCCGCAAAAAATGAGCCTTGGGTACTCGCTAGCCAAGTTGATCAATGCTTTTTTATTACCGACCCGTCAAAGCCCAACCGTGTTGTAGTTAGGAGGGGCAAGAGGAGCATCATCGGAATGGAAGGAGCCGCCAATGAGCAAAACTTCGACAAAAACGGCGACCCGAAGATTGAAGAGGAATTCAACAAATACTTCGACATGCCTACTACTACTAAAGTAAGAAGGAAGACCACAGTGCCTACTAAAGGTTGTCCATTCACAAGAAGAAATCTCAAAGTTCACGGGCTAAAGTATTCAACCACGGTGAAAAAGGGCAAGAAGATTGTGAAGAGACACTAGCTCGACACATCACATGATTGTATATGTTCGGAGAGAGAGTTTTTTGAATAAATATGAATGTTTGTATATGTTCTTGCTTCATTTTAGACATATATAATTAAAAACACATTACATGATTGTATATGTTCGGGGAGAGAGTTTTTTGAATAAATATGAATGTTTGTATATGTTCTTGCTTCATTTTACACATATATATAATTAAAAACACATTACATGATTGTATATGTTCGGGGAGAGAGTTTTTTGAATAAATATGAATGTTTGTATATGTTCTTGCTTTATTTTAAACAGATCTATAATTGAAAATATATTTTTAAAAAATAAATAAGTGTGAGATAGCCAGGATTCGAACCTGGCTGCCTCAGGTTTAGAATAGCACAAGCAAGCAGCAGAGACCATTAAGGAAAGTGTGTGATCTTGTCATACTACCACGTGCGCCGCCTTTTGTACTAAGTCCTGAGGTTCTGTGGCGCATTTCGGCAGTATGCGCCACAGGAGTTCCAACTTCTGTGGCGCATATTGCCGAAATGCGCCACAGAACCTCAGGACTTAGAGAAATAAACGGTTCGGCCTGCTTCACCCCTTCTCCCCATTCTCAGTCACCGCCGCGCGCTAGCCCTAGACGACCGCAGACGTCACACCGCTGCGCTAGCCCTTGCTACCGGAGCTGCCACCGCCGCACCGCCCGGTGAACCAGTGGAGGAGGAGCCGCCCGACGAACCCGTGGAGGAGGAGCCGCCGGAGGAGGAGCCGCCCTGCAGCCCGTGGAGGAAGAGCCGCCGGAGGAGGAGCCTCCGCGCCGGACCCTGCAACCCTCGTCGTCGTCAACCACCGCAGCAAGTTCGTCCCCCCCACCCCCACCCCCACGGTTCGTCCCCCCACCCCCTCTGATGCTCTTCCCCTTTCTCTGTCAGTTAAATACAGAGAACAAGCAAATACAGAGAACAAGCTTCAGTTAAAATGAATAATTCATACCGTGTATTTTGAGATATTCAGTGTATATGAGTGTATATTTTGAGATATTCAGTGTATATGAATTCAGTGTATATTTTGAGATATTCTATATTTATGTTATGAACTGATGTTTTGCTATGTCATTATGGAGGATGTAATGGTGGTTAGTTTTATTCATTTGTAGAATAAATCGAGACAATGTATCTTCTTAGGAATTACAAGTCACAAAAGTGGTACTGTTTCTTTCAGCACAAAAAAGACTCGAAGCATACCAAACATATGTTTTTGAAGCCAAACCTAACATGACCGTGCAGTTTCAGTTTGACCAAGCACCTACTAGTATATGTTCATAGATTGCACAACGTATATGTTCATAGTTGGGCTGGGCTATCACTGTTTTCTTTTTTAAAATATAGATAGATAGATATTCTATAGTTTATTGCAGCATAGGAAGCCACTAACTGAACCGTGCTTAGTAACTTGTATATATATATCCAACTATAGGTAAATGAATGGTTGTTTTCTAAAAATGTGCATCTGTTTAATCCATTGTTTTAAGGATTTCAAAAAATAGAGTGGGGAACTTTCAGTACAACTTCAAAAAAATGTTCACCGATTTGATTGGAATTACTTGTTTAGTGCAAAAAACAGAAGAGTGATAATATTGTAGCGATAAGTTTTCTCCAGCAACATATACAATTAAATGTCCACCTTTCTTTGTTGTTTGCAATGTGTATAAGTTCATTAATTTTATTGACTTTTGCTCCTGTTTCAATTTTTTAATTGTACCGAGTGGCATGGCTATACACTGCCTACTAAGCACTGTCTGATACTACTACTACTAAGCACTGCCTGATCAATTGCTCATGTTTCAATTTAATTGTATCGAGTAGATACTAATCCTACTAAGCACTGCCTGATCCAGATATCAAGTTTTCCTTCTAAGCACATAAAAGTAGTATCTGAGTTGTGTTGCTGCATCCTTTTGTTGATAGTAACTGCTTATTGATATTTGAAATTCCATTAATTGTAATATCCTGAAATTCCATTAATAGTATGTTATCAATATATCATAGCATATGTGTTGCTGTTCTCCAAGTGCTTACTGCTGAGAGTAACTGCTGGTTACTGCAGTGATTATATGGTGTTGTTTGATATATATGGTGCTGGGATTATCTGGTATATATGGTGCTGGGATTATATGGTGGGATTATTTGGTACTATATGTTGCTATTTGATTCAATGGGCTATGGATGGGGGCTATGAATGGGGCTGTGGATGGGGGCTGTGAATGGGGCTATGGATGGGGCTATTTTCTAGTGTGTGAATGTTGCAGGGATTTTATTTGAGTTGCCCATTTCTCCTGAAGTGTCGATTCACTTCCGTTCCGGTTGAGAAATGGGCACTCCTAGGTCAAAAAATTAGCAAAGGTCATGCCGAATTTTTCGGCCGAGATTTGTGCTAACTTTTTGCCTCTTTTAAATAGAGTAGTGCAAACATGTCGAGCAACAAGGAGTCTGGCCCTTCTAAGCACATGATCAGCGTCGAAGAACAAGCTAGACAGGCCAACCAGTCATTCTGGCAGGGGTCCCAATAGGAGGAGGAGGAGGAGGCGATGAGGATGACACCACCACCGGAGGAGGAGGCGACCATCGCCAGAGAAGCTGGGGCCAATGAGGGCGGAGATCCTGATTACGAGGGGGATGAAGACGACTACGATGGAACTAGTGAAGGCGGAGGCAAAGAGGATGACACCACCGATGGTGGCGCCCGCACCGATGGCGGCGAGTGCACGAATGGCGGTAGCGGCAACCCGACCGCTTCTCAGAAGAAGAAGAAGGAACCGAAGGAGCGGAAGGTGCCAGTGCTCGCCACCGTCTGCGATGAGTTCACTGAGGTCACAGAAAGTGGCCAACCCATTGCGCCAGAGGCGATTGCTAAAGGGTATGGCCTGCAACTCAGGTGCATCGTCCGGGAAAGCATGTCGATCAACACGAAGTACATCAGACATGCTGACCATGCAGCTTTGGTCGATAACCTCCTTAAGAAGCTTCACAAGCAATACAGATTCCCAGAGCAGTTTAGAAATCTTGAGAGAAATAAGAACCCGGTGAACAAACTAGCCCTCATGAAGATGAGCAACGCCTTGAGCAGCTGGAAAACCCGGGTGAAGAATAGCATTGACAAAGGTGAAAGCTGGGAGGTTATTAGTAAGAAAATCCGATGCTCGAAGAGGAGTTTAGGATTTTCAAGGCGGATATAGCTACCGCTGACGCTATAAAATGGACTCAATGGGGAAGGAGTATGCGGGAACAGAACATGGGTAACCACCGCCTTGGAAGCGGCGGTTACAGGGGGAAACAAGCCATTTGGGACAAGGAGGACGCCGATCTTGAACGCCTTGGTAAAGACAACCCTTGGCTTAAAATCACGGACTTGCAGCTTAGGAAATTTGTTCGGGCCCGCTACTACCTGGACAAGGAAACAGGGGAGTTCATCACCAACGATCCGGAGGTGAAGGCATTCGAGAAGAAGCTGGTAAGGAATTTATCGCCGATCTCAAATCTGTTGCGTTATAATTAAGATAATGAAGTCAATAATCTAAATGGGTTCACCTTTCCTTGTCTCTGCAGGAGGAGGAACTGAACGCTACTGCCACAGAGTCGTCCCAGGATTCGACGGAGCCGTGGGACACGGTTTTCAATAGGGCGACCAATGCTTACAAGAAGAGGGACAAGGGGTTACCGCCATCCTCAGCTGGCCGTGTGTCCGGCTTCGGTACGAGCATGAAGTTCAAGGAGTACTACAAAGAGGACGCCAAGAAAAGAAGGGAGAGGAAGAACCAGGATAAAGCCGCTGTTGTAGACCTGAAGATGAAGGTGCAGACACTGGAGGAGAAGGCGGTGGACCAGAAAATGGTGGACAAGTTAGTGGAAGAGAAGCTCCGCTCGATGATCCCCCCTGAGTTTTTCGAGGGGCTTACTGCTTGGAATGCGGGAGGTCGACAGGGGCCGATACATCTGCCCAGCTTAAGCGGCAGCAACTCGGGCATCAAAGTTACCGTGTCGCCAGACCTGGTGACCCCGCCGGCCATCAACGTCGGGACACAGCCCCTCGTTTTGGTCACACCGACGCCCCCTCCCGCCAAAGATACCAATAAGGCGCAGCCGATGGCGGTGGTGCTTCGTGAGGCACCCGAGCGGGAGATTGCAGATGATGATAGGCCGGCCGCCGGCATCGGCCGTGTCTCTACATTAGCCGAGATCCACGCCATCACCAAGGTAACTAATTAGTTAGTGCACGTTATCTCCTTTATGCCTTTGATGCATGACTGGTTCCATCTCATGACGCCCAACAACATGTTTTTGCCTCAGGACACTTCTTGCGTACTCCTGCTTAAAGATGTTGGCGGTGAGTTGAAGGATGTTGCCAAGGGCACTCTTATACAACCGGCGAGCCGCACGATGCACAACAATCCAATGGATGATGACGTGATGAGGGTCAGGTTGGCTCGGGTGTTGCCAGGGTGTGACGACATGGACCCCCGTTTCAACCTCAGGGAGCCGACAAACACAAGACCCTTAGGGAATGCTACAACTGGCCCTTGACATGGCCGAAGACCCAGATTCGTCTTGTGGGGGGAGCACCGGCGCCACCTCTCGACCGATCATCGCCCGGCCACCACCTTGGAAGCCAGTAGCCGCCATTGTCGCCACCACCAGCCGTCACCATCAACTCTTGGCAGCGTGTGCACCGCCACATGGCAAAGACGTTGTGCCGCAACCGCCGTCGCCCCCGCTACCACCACCACATGATGGCACCCATGAAGATGATGATGAATTGGTCAACGTTGACGACTTCATCAACACCGGCGCCGCCAAAGGATTGTATATGCCTTCTGTGGATGAAGAACCCTTCGCAGCTCGCGACGACCATCAAGCTGGTCGGCCCAATACATGCATGCAGCGCCTGATCTTCCATGGTCTTTCTCAAGAGACGCCTCCGGCCGCCGATCCACCACAAGAGAAACCGGGATTGGTTTTCAGCCCCAACACACTCCGAAAGTCGACTGATGAGCAGATGGCAGTGTCTGACACTGTTGTGAAGAAGAAGCACTACAGGAAGAGAGGTAATAATAATAAGAAGAAGGGTGCGAGCCAGCCTCTTCCGAAGAGGATCCGAGGTCAGGACGCCGTCGTCGTACCATCCACACAATTTGGTTTGCCCCGAGTGCATGTAGCTGGTGATCCGATATTGACTCCGGATATGATCCACATTGCGGTTGGAGCCATGTTAACTTTGCACGAGGGTGTCAAGAGACTATAGGCCCTCCTTCTTAAAGACGAAGATCCAAATTACCCGGTTTTCACGGCCAAGGTGCCATTGGACGTGGGCTTCGTCGATGAACCCCCCGCGGATATATTCTTCATAGCGTTCGAGGACATATTCAAGCTGTTTCTCACGAAACGGCTGGACTATAACTCTCCGCCTATACGCACTCAATCTGGCGCTCACGATCAAGAGAGAAAGTACCCCGGAAATCACGATAGTGGATCCCTACTACATGCGGGACAGCCAGTTGGTCGAAGGATCAGAGACACGGACCAAGGCGACGGCGTACCTTGAGAAGTTCATGGTGGACAACAAGAGGAAGGGCACACTTCTTTTGCCTTTCTTTCCCGAGTAAGTACACACACTCGCTCATCGCCACTGTAACTTATGCATTTCTTATAGATTTCTTTCCTTTGCTCTTTTTCCAACATTCTGTTCCAATTGTGTAGCGTAGAGACAAATACTGCACACTCATCGTCTTGCCCCGAGGTATTCGCTAGCCACGTATTTCGACTCTGGGAGTTTGACGAAGAAGAAAGACTACACCAGAATAAGGGGTGTTCTCAATGAGGCTCTCGAGGGCTACACCAAGAAGGGATGCACCTTCATAGATAAGGGGGAATGTATCAAGGATGGCAAACACATGTTCAAGCACGTGCTCGACTTCCCTTGTGTCATGCAGTCGACTACTGGTGCCAAGGAGGCCTTCTACGTCCTCCATCACCTTAAAGGCTATGTTCGGGATTGCCATAACCTAACGCTGCCATCTAGTCTCCGAGGATGGGCCGAAACTTTGGCGAAAATCGACGATGCTGATCTTAGAGAAGACTTCCATCGCATTCAGATGAAGTTGTCGCAAATCATCATTGAAGATGTCAACACAAGGGGCGGTGCCCTACAATAAGCCAGAGGGTTGAGTAAGAGGGAGATCGAAGAACGCCTCCGTAAGCAGGGTGACACAAGGACGTGGATGACGAAAGAGGGCTATCTACCGTTCCCGAAGCCGAGCGAGAAGAGGAAGTCTTCATCATGATCGATGTGTGCCTCTAGCATGATCCAGTGTGTGTATATTTTTGATAGACGCCTGCTGTATTAGTGTGTGTGTGTCATAAACTTTACTATCTCGTGGTCGAAATGGTCATTGTTGTTAGACTTAAACTACCTTGTGGTCGTGTTGTCGTTGAACTTATTGCTTCTATGATGATCTAACTTTTAGGTTTATGGATCCTTTGTTTTATATTCTATAAACATATATATATATATATGGATGTGAACCCTTTATTCATTCTTTTCGTTGTATTTTTACTAATATGCCTTGTCGTCTATAGAGATGGCGACGAGGTGGTATGTGGTGTACATGGGTAGGATTCCAGGAGTCTACGAGGAGCGGGAGGATTGCCACAAACAAGTGAACAAGTTCAGCGGCAACATCTACAAAGGATACGCGACTAGAGAGGAGACGATAGCCAAGTGGAGGAACCACTTGTGGAAGAAGAACTGGATGAAGATATAGGTCGGGCTAATGCTCTTGCTCACCATTATCACAGATGTATTCTATTTGATCCTAGTGTAGGCGGCGGTGGCCACTTCATATTTGTAATGTGAGATGATATGAACTTTGTATTCGGCGCTTGTGTAAAAATTTGGCACTTGACACTATATATGTATCTCGATCGGGATCTAAGTGTTTGTATTATATATATGTCGGTTTTCATGCATCTACTACTTGTGCAATGTATTTTATACTCATTTGTATAAATCCTGTATAAATACCTGATTATACACCAGGAAAGTATTTTACTTTGAATATGTGTTACGCAATCAGTGGCGCATATAATTATATAGTCAGTGGCGCATGGCATTTCTGTGACGCATACAATGCGTCACAAAAGTTCTTCCTGTGGCGCATATGAAGAAATGCGCCACAGAAGTCTGAAACTTCTGTGGCGCATACCCATATGCGCCACAGGAAGAAGATATCAGTGGCGAGATAATAGTGGCGACTAGGATATGCGCCACAGAAGATGTATTTTCATGCGCCACAGAAGAGCTGTTTCCTAGTAGTGTTCGTGTAAATATGGTTAATAAATTTATTACAAATGTTTGACAGAGATAATCGGAACAAGCCTCCGCACTCATAACAATTACCAACAAAGGTTCCATACTTAGAGATTACAAATTTATTGGACTCGAATACAATCTTGTAGCCGTCTCGACACAGAAGAGGTCCGCTAACAAGATTTTTATTTATTGAGGGAACATGATGCACGTTCTTCAGGTGCACGGTCTTTCCCTAAGTGAACTTCAGATCGACCGTACCAACACCATGAACAGAAACATGCGAGTCGTTCTCCATCAGCACGGTTTGAGCCCCTCTGACCTGATATGAAGAAAACATGGAGATATCAGAATAGACATGTACATTAGCGCCCGTGTCAATCCACCAATCAGGAGAATAACATAATGAAAGAAAAGTAGGTAATATACCATACCCAACATCTTTCATCTCAACGTCACTCATGACAACATTAGCAGTCTTGCTGCCCTTCCCATGTTGGCGCTTGTCAAAGCGGTTGGGACAAGCAGGAGCCCAATGATCAGTATCACCGCACACATGACAAGCACCTTTCTTATTATCAGTCTTCTTTTGAAGCTGGTAGACTGTGAAGCCTTGTTCTTTCCATCAAACTTTCCTTTGCCATCAAACTTTCCCTTGTTCTTGAGCTTGTGAGGCTGGAAGTTCCTTTTTTTGTACCAGATTGGCATTAGAACCTCCCTCGGTACCTCGATCATGTGTGTCTTTTGCTCTCGCCTTCTCTTCCACATCAAGAGTCCCAATGAGATCCATCATGGAAAACTCTTGTCTCATGTGCTTCAGAGAAGTAGGAAAATTCCTCCATGACTGGGGAAGCTTGGCAATAATGCCTCCGACAACAAACTTGTCCGGTAACACACAAGTGAAGTGCTCAAGCTCCCTAGCAAGTGATATTATTTCATGAGCCTGCTCCACAATGGAGCAGTCATCAACCATCTTATAGTCATAGAATTGTTCCATGACATACAGTTCACTGTCAGCATCGGAGACTCCAAATTTTCTCTCGAGCGCATCCCACATATCCTTGTCATTGCTAAATGACAGGTATGAATCGACAATATTATCGCCGAGGATGTTGATCAAGACAGCCTTAAATGTGGTATCAAGTTTTTGAAAGGCCTCTTCCTGAGCAGGGTTAAGATCTCCCTCAGGTGCGCCATAGATGACACTCATGGTCTGAAACCAGAGCACTGCCCTTACACACCATCTTTTGTAATTTACACCTTCAAACACAAGTGGATTCGTGGTTGCAACAAAGCCACTTGGAGCACATTTCCTATAATAAGGCTTTTGGATTGTTTATTTTAAGAGCAATTTACCCAAGATAAACGCTAAATAAAACATGAATAGAATAATAGAAGTTAAACTAATCATATGAATTAGCAGATACAAATTAAGGCAGATATCCATGAGGATTGCAAAGAATATAACTTGAGATAAGATCAGAGCAAGATCTATAGCAAACCAAAGGAAATGACATACTATCTGACTAAGATAAACAAGATTAAGAAAAAGGATGTACATCATAGCAAAGGGACCGCCAGAGGAACCGCCAGTGTTAGCGTTGGCACTGCCGTCAGCCATGATGTCGAGGAAGAGGTTGCTGATGTCAGGGAAGAAGTCCTTGTTTGGGAAGTCGTCGACGTAGTCGCTATCCGTAAAGGAGTCTGTGACGAAGCCAGTAGTCGCGCCAATGACGCTCCCCAAAAACCTTATCGCCCTTCTCTCTTACAGGATTCAAAGCAGCGGGGTCTCGGAGGCCTACTGTCCAGCTGGTGGTGCACACTGTAAGACGGGATAGGGAAGAACGGAGCAACATCGCAATTTTCTGGAACTGGAGGCGATGTACTAAAGTGTGTCAAAGGAGAGGAGCGACCTCTCACTCTTGTAGGCAGGGATAAGCAGGCGAACATGCAACGTCGGGAGAGGAAACAACCTTCATTAAATTCGAATTAAATCTTAGAGGAAACGTTCGAATTGATTCCCAGGTTCAATTTAAATATCCATTGAGTGCATATTAAACACCCACTTACGCAGACTGTTCAGATTATTAATCTATTCATGCGCAGCAAAAAGAAATAGAAGCTCAAGGCTCGAGGCATTCCCGCAACCCGTAACCCCCGCGCGCGCGTCGTGGCGAGACGAGCAGAGGAGGAGGAGCGCGAGTGTAAGTCTCTCTCCTTCTCATCCTTTTACCAAGTGGTGGAAGAATCCCTTATAAGCTGGTGAAATCTTCCTTCAACTAGCAATGTGGAACTAAACCTTTATCCCACCTCTTGCCATGCATGAATGGGCCACATGGGCCTCTAGGATTTTCAGGAATTATTAAGATGGAATATGGGCTGGGCCATTTAGGCAAGAATTCCAACACGTGAGATGAAAAATCAACCTTCAGAAATGAAAAACTGTATTAAGAGGAAATATTTCCATGTCCCCTAGAACTTGATTCCTACATATGCACTCTCAACCACCCTAGTTACCACTAGTATTGTGAACAACAAGCACAATAATTTTGGTGTCACTGGACAAGAAAAGCTCTTGCTAACTAAAGTCATAACATCCCGTAGAATTTGCAAATTCTAATTCGAAGTATGAATCTCTCAACGGGTTTATTTGTTTAACTTGATATTTATCATATAATATTAATCTTTTTCACTACTTGTCAATGCAAAGAACATTTTTATGATTAGAAGATAAATGAAAATAAAGAAAAAGAAAAAATAACATTGCAAAGTGTCACTTCATCGTAGTTCCTCTTCATCTTTCGGTGTCACAAAGAAACCGAGAGAAAATTATTGTTGTCATATACTCGTTTGATTCTGAACTTATAACACATAAAACAATGTTTTGTTTGACTGGTTGAAAGCGAGAGTACAAATTATGCAATTATTATCAAGCTACCTAAAAAGTGCACAATTAATACTGGATTTGCAAGATCCAAGGGAGTTTATTATGAAAGGTATTGGGAAGTTAAGACTTTAAGTTAAATAATGGTTCGGGGTTTCTTGTATTACTACATGAATTTGTACCTTTAATATCGTTAATATTATATTGATGTGGATTAAAAAATCATACTTTTATTTATACTATGTAAGATGTACATAGTGTGCATATGTATATCTATCATAGTACCAACCTCGGGGAGGAGAAAAATAAACAGTGAAGCCAGGAAGATAATAGAAACAAGTATTACATATGTCTCGCTCTTTACAATATTTTGTATACCTTGACCAAATCTCAAGTTTTTTTGCTAGCAGTATATCTAAGCTCTATCTAAGATACTCCTACCATAATCTTCACTACCAAAAACTAACCATCTGATGAAAAAACTGCCGCAAAAGGCTTTTTTCTCGAAACGGGGGGGATGGAACCCAGCCTCTGCATCAATCGATGCCACAAAAGACTTGGCTCCAATAAAAACCGCGAAATGAATAAATTAACGAGAACCAAGTATCCCCATGATTGGATTATGTGCATCCTCTCGCTCATCGCCTCATCGGTGAATCAATGGAATCTGCTATCCGCCCATTCAATCCTCAATTTCTTCACACTCGCCAGGAAGAGCCTGCCCAAGACGACGAATTAGTCCAAGGAAATCAATGAGTGTCAAGGTATCGACAGAAATGCTCTAAAAATCAGCTATTTGGCCCGCATCTCATCTTCACGTTTTTATGGCACTGTACAATGATTGATATATTTATTCCTCTTTCTGGTTGCGCGGTGTCAATTCCTTGGAATTATTTGGGAGAACTAATAATAGGCGAGAAACTAAGAATGAACCGTAGTAATACGTACTCCCATGGTACGTCCCCGGCCAACAACCAGTCCCCCTCCTGGTCTTGATACGTGAGAACATGGTGGCGACCATGCGTGTCCCCTTGATGATCGCCACCCACAATATCGGGATCTAGATCATCATCAATTAAACAAACCAAACATCAGAAAAAGAAATACTAGCCGCTGATCGATGAACAGTCTGGTGTGATGAATGTTATTATTCGCGTACGTATGATGGAGGCCTTGAACATGCGACCCAGGACGGCGAGGAGGCCGTCGTAGCCGTCTAGCAGCATCAGATCCAGCTTCCGGCCGATGGGGACGCCCTCCATGTACACCTTCACGAACAGCGCCGGCTGCCCATGCCCATGGCCGCCGCCGCCGCCGCCGCCTCTCTGGTAAGCTGGAATGTTATCTGCCGTTGTCGTCGTCGTCGTCAGGGTGCTCCTAATTAAGAAACGGTTTGGTCGATCGGGTGATGACTGATATGCGGAGGAGCCAGGGATCGAACGGTGCAAAGGATGAACATGAAGCTTGATTTCTGAGAGAATTAAACCTTGGAGTGGATGGGGAGCTGTTGTTGTGGGCTGTGTGGACGGAGGAGGAGGAGCATGGCTGCAGGGTGAGGCCGAGGTGAAGATCGGTGCTGATCGGCGGCCGGTAACGGGAGGACGCCGTGGAGATCGCCGCCGGCGGCTCGCCACCGAGGCCGCAGCTGTCCATGGATGAAGAGGGAGGGGACTCGCTGGCCGCCTTGGCCTTGCACTTCATCGAGATCAGATCAGATGTGGAACCAGCTGCTCCTCTTTGTTCTTTGAGCACTCTTGTTCTTTCTTGCTATATACACTACTCTAGTCTAGTAGTATTTCTCAAATACAAACGGGTGAGTGAGTTAGACAGATCAAGGTGGCAGCAACCAATTAAGGCCAAGCCAGAGTTAGACTGACATCCGCCATTAATTTTCTTCTTCTTCTTATGGTTTGTTTGTACTATCCGTTATCTAGGCAGGACTTCCCGTGACGGTGGGAGAATGTCGGGTCGTTATGGTGTGCACTCGAGTGCAGGGCAACGTGACCCACCGACCGCCCACCACCCAAATCTCCTGTGACCCCCCATCGCAGTCGCAGCCGGCCCCATTATTGCCGTGGCCAGTCGTCAACTGAACTGATCCGCACCACGGCCGGCTCCACCAACGGAACACGTACGTGCCCTGCACTCAACTACTCGACCCTTCTTCGCCATCTGCACTCATGCTGCCCCCTCCAAACTTGCCTAGGAATTTGGGGGAATTACGATTAATCATAGCCATATCTCAGACTGACAGTTTATTAATCAGGTTTCACCTTCACAGCAGCAGCAGCAGGAATCGATTCCGCACGACCGCACTTCCTAGCTAACAATTGCTAGTTAGTTGGGCCGTCAAGAAAGCACAAATTAAAGGAGCAAGATTATTGCTAATTAGGTCAGGTCAAGATCGGAGAGATGAGAGCACATCCTGCCTCTTGCTATAGTAAAACGACGCGTGAATGGAATTAATGCCGATATATGCATTATCTCGCTCCGCCCACACATATGAAAATGGGCAGGGTCATTCTTCGTCATCGATTCTTTGGCTAGTTGGCAGACCTTATAAATCTTTAATCTTTAAATTTGAAAGAGCCGTTTATTTTCTATCCTTTGAAGTATGGTTAGGCTTTTTTTTTTTTTAAAAAAAGAGGGTATGGCAACAATTCTATTATTTTCATGTAATTGACAATTTTATGATTTTTATGTTTTTAAATAATTAGAATGTTATTTTTTGATAACACATACGCCGAGACGTTTTTACGCGTTATTATATTTGTTACTTTTGAGATGTTAGTAGGCCATTTCATAGAAATTAAAAATTAGAGAAAAACTTGTGTTCAAAGAACATATTGGAAACAAATTATTTGCCTTTGCAACTTTCCTTAGGTATTATCAAATTCGCGGTTTCGTGTATCCATTATGTTATCTTTCATTTGTGGTGTCCTACCCGTTGCTGTAGTAAAACGACGTGTGAATGGGATGCCCGTATCCATATCATCTCCGCCCATAGATATGAAAATAAGCAGTGTCATACTTTGTCCTCAATTATTGGCTAATTGAAAACCCTAAAATATTACTGTATCTTTATTTTGCAAAAGCTATTTATTTTCCATCCCCCAAATTATGGCAAGGCTTTTCTGGCAGAATCTCGTGGAGATTTTTTTTAAAAAAAAAAATATGGGGGCTGTCTTCTTTAGTTTCCATATATGTTTTAAAACAGTAATGCTATTATTTTCATGTAACGGTCGATTTTTATGTTTTTAAAAAGTAAAGAATGAAACTTACGTTGATAGGTTTTTACGTGTTATTATATTTATTGTTATTACTTTTGAGATGTTGGTAGGTCGTTTAATAGAAGTTTAAAACCAGAGAAAAACTTTATATGCAAAGTACATAGTGGACACCACAATCTAATTTTCATTGTCAAGTTTCCTTAGGTATTCTCCAATTTGTGGTTCTTGTTCTGTTATGTTATCTTTGAAATATTGGTATGCATGCCGTTACATACACCTTGATCGTACCACACCACAAAAAAAGCTTATTTAGTTCTAACTTCCGACATGATCACAATAAAAATGTAGTTTGATTAAGTTCGGTGCTACATTCACATCAATGTAGCATTCAAAATATATTTAAAATACTTTTGGTAATGTGTATGTCTTTGTTAAAACATGTGTAAATATATTCAGTAGGAACAAGCTGGAGACTTGTTTCAGTATATGTATATCAGTGAAATGCCAATAAAAATTGGAAATCCACTTGAAAGCTGGTAATGTAGGAATGAGGTGACTTCAATGGTTCAGCCGGCTCTCATGTATCTAGCAGCTCGTCCGCATCTATAGATATGAGGGGAAGGAAAACATTATGGTCTCGAAGCCGTACTGAAGCACCCGAGAAACGCTCAAGAATTTAGCAAAGCTCTAGATAACCTCAAGTCACATTTATAATGTACAATGTGGAACCCACCAAATAGCATCAGAAAGGCAAAAATAAATTTTCTCCCACATCTTTAGAATGGGATAAATCTTGCATTATTCTGAACAACGAACATGAGTCTATCATGGTGGCATATGCGAAACCGTTGTCACTTGCATGACTTACATACATCCACAACACATAGTTGGAAAACAATTTTATGTGATAGAACTGAAGGTTCTTATAATTCATCGGAGCAAACTTTAGCAGCCACATTAAACAATCATTGTATATAACATCACCAGAACATGGATGGCTCTGGAGAATAAAATGACACCTGAAGGCATCATGTGGTTTGCATGTCAGGTATACACCAACAATTATCCATAAGACAATATAGCTTGTGTTGGATAAAAGTAGTAATGTCAAAAACGATTTACAAATCATATCGACACCTAGTACTTCTATGGCCGCAAATTGCAATGGCTGAACATATAAAGGTAATGCATAACAAGTCTAGCGAAAATCGGGCAGAGTGGTTCACCAAGTCATTCCATCATCCGCCTTGCAAGGATGTTCTAAGGAATTGGAGCGATGAGAGTTAGACGAGTGCATAATTTAAAGGGAGAAACTTCAAATAGCTAAGGAGTGAACTCCTTGTCTGAGTTGTACTTAAATCTCTCGACACAAAAATTTTATGAGACAATTTGTTTAATTTCTAGTATGCAAGTGTACCATTTCTCCATAATTGACTTTTGGGACAATTTGTTTAATTTCTAGTATGCAAGTGTACACATGAGTTGACTTTTGGTTTGCCAAGTTGACTTTTGAGAAAAAGACCAAAAGTATTCAAACCAGAAAATTGAAATCATTTTTCTACAATAGAAATGTGTGTTCTACAACAAAGATAGGCTAAAACGGGTTCATTTCACTTGGATCGATGGAATGTGCAAATGTGTGTAGCTACCACCCATGACACAGAGTTATTTTCGATTATCTAAAATAACGTTTTATGAGGCTACTTGGTATGGCGGTGTTACGAAACCAATACGTTAGGGTGTTTTACCTCCTTTTCTCGAAAAAAGATTGAACTCCTACTCAACACACCCACACTAAGCCTACAATACAAAACAATGGGAGGACAAAGACAACTGTCCACACATATTCTCTCGAGAGATCTAACTAATAAATAAACAACATGCCCAACATCTTATTCTATTTCGTGTCTACTATTCACATGTTTTTTTTACGAAAGTAGCGGTGCTGCTTTCATTGCGATTAGAATTGGGGACAGTACAACCAGGCAGGAGAACCGCCTGAGGTACGAAAAGCAAATACATCCAACTAGGCAAGGAAGAAACAAATATAAGAGGAAAAGAAGCAGAGAACCAGGGCTTCGCCCATGGTCACCGAGAAACTTAAATCTGCAAACATCTAGTCAGGTTCTCTTGGTCTTTCGATCAGCGCTAGCACACGCCGACGTCCGGCATCAACCCAGTCATGGGCCTTGATCAGCAGTGTTTTGAACAGGTCCGGCGGCGAGGTAGTGATGTGTCTGAAAATCCTATCGTTGCGCTCTCTCCAAAGCTACCACCAAACGAGCGGGGTTATGGAGCGCCATATCTTGATTTTTCCTTTTTCGATAATCCTTGAGGAGCTCTCCATCCAATCAGAGAGATCTGAAACTGCTGCCGGGATGAGAGTTGATGGCAGCTGGGCACGGTCGATGACAATACTCCACAGTTCCACGGCATAGGGGCATGCCGCGAGAAGATGCACAACACACTGGTAGAAAAAGGGTATTTGGTCTAGCACCCAAATGCCATTGGTCCCGGTTCGGTTTCGCAATCGGGACCAATGCCAGGCACCAGTCCCGGTTCATGTCGTCTGGGCATTGGTCCCGATTCATTTCTAAGCTACAGTCCCGGTTCGTGCCACGAACCGGGATCAATGCGCCCGCGACGCACACGTGGCGCTCCGCGGGAGCATTGGTCCCGGTTCATGCCACAAACCGGGAACAAAAACCCTGAAACCTTGACGGTCACTCGACGGTCACGTTCCCAACCCTCGTTGTGACAGAAATTGATCCGGGACAAAGATCTAAATCGAGGCAGAAATTGATCTAAATCCGAGGCATTTCATTAATTCAACAACGAATTCTTCCTAAACAAAGGGACGATTTCACATCCTACATTAATTTAACCACTAGTCAATAATTTCACTTTCGCTGCCGCTGTCCTCCGAGCGCCGGCTTCCTCGTCGTCGTCGGACGGAACCTCCACGATTTCCACATTATTCGCGAGACGGATCACCTCTTCACGGCGAGCGGCGGCGATGACGGTGTACTTGGTTCGTCCAGGGATGGACCAGAACCTCTCCCGCCCTTCTCAGTTGCAGAGATCCCGATGCACCACACGCCCGTAAACGATGTGGTTGCCAATCTTGGTCTTCCGCTCCTTCTTGAATAGCGCCGGCCAGTACGGGCTGGCCGCCGCGTACCGGGGCAGTGCCCTCTTCCATGCGGGCATCTGGCGGCGGCGCGCCGCGATATCGCTCTCCATCTCGGCTCGACCAGGGAGCTGAGCCACCGGCACCCCCGCATAGCTGATGCGCCATCCGTGGGGCACCGTCACGGCCGGTGGCGCGACGATGTCGAAGTGCGCGAACATCACCGCCTCGTAGAAGTTCAGCACGGGCACCTCCATGGCGGCGCGGTGGAGATTGGAGAGGGAGGGGATGGACGACAAAGCGACGACGCGGTGGAGATTGGAGAGGGAGGTGATGGATGACGAAGCGACGCGTTGTGGTGCCTCCTATTTGTACATGAGGACGACGAAGCGACGGGTGGAATATCCAAGGGACATTGGTCCCCGTTCATGCCATGAACCGGGACCAAAAACCCTCCCCGCGACGAACACGTGGCGCTCTGCAGAGCATTGGTCCCGGTTCATGCCACGAACCGGGACCAAAAACCCGCGACGCACACGTGGCGCTATGCGGAGCATTGGTCCCGGTTCATGCCAAGAACCGGGACAAAAAATCCTCCTCTGGCTATAAATAATCCCAGCCCATCCACTTATTTTTTTTCTAGAATTTTGTGTCGGAGGTGGATGCTAGGTTTTTGTTCTTCACACTACACACAAGGTGTTCGACGAAATGTCCGAGCCACACTTAAGTTCGCACAACATGATATCCTCGGCCGAGGTTAGCAACCTTATCTTCTTTATCTGTAACTGATACAAAAATATTGCATGTGTCCATGTAGGGTGGTCATTTCACTATTCACGATGTTATTGTAATGGTTAATTATTATGATGCAGATCGATGCGCGGATGCGATGGATGTACGGCGACCGACGCGATTTTGATTTTATTGCAGGCCTGCATAAATTTATCGATGTGGCTAAGGCAAACAAAGTGGATAATTTTATGCCTTGTCCCTGCGTCGATTGTTGGAACATGGCGGAGCACTCTGCCCCGAGAATCCTTCAAAGCCATCTGCTTCGGAGAGGTTTCATGGCTGGATATTATTGTTGGGCCATGCACGGAGAAAGAGGGGTTAGGCTGGAAGAAAATGAAGAAGAGGAGGATGATGACAGCTATCCTATGTCCCCTGAAGAATACGGTGATACTGTAATGGAAGACAATGAAGAAGAGGGAGGTGGCAATAAAGAAGAACAACATGCATCGAATGAGCCCGCTGATGGTCTTGGTCGGATCATTTCTGATGCAAAGCAACAATGCGATACAGAAAGAGAGAAGCTTAAGTTGGAGACCATGCAAAAGGATCACAAAAAGTTGTTGTACCCAAATTGCAAAGATGGCAGCACAAAGCTCGGTACCACACTTGAACTGCTGAAATGAAAGGCAGAGACTGGTTTATCTGACAAGGGATTTGAGAAGTTACTGAAAATAATAAAGCCGAAGCTTCCAAAGGATAACGAGCTACCCGAGATAATGTACGAAACAAAGAAGACTATCTGCCCTCTAGGATTAGATGTGGAGAAGATAAATGCATGCATCCTGTACCGCGGTGAGAAGTACGAGAATATGGATAAATGTCCGGCATGCACTGCATGTCGGTACAAGATCAGACAAGATGACCTTGGTGATGTTGAGGACGATGACGAGCCCCCCAGGAAGAGGGTTCCTGCTAAGGTTATGTGGTATGTGTAGGGGATCGGTGCGGAAAACAAAACTTTCCCTACGATGAAACCCTAAAAACTGCCTAGGATCTATCTATGTAGTAATGCGGTAACGACCGGAGCGTATAGAATACATACCCTTGTAGACCGTACGCGCTTAACGTTCCGCGGGGAACGTGGTTGAAGTAGTCATACTCAAAGCCGACCTCAAGGTCGCGAAGCTCCTCCCAGGTCACCCCTTGCTCCTTCTTGACTTCATCATCTTCATCGTGCAACAGCTCCGGCTCACGACATTCTAGCGCCCCAAGTGTTGCGCCTCGTGTCTTCGTACACATCCGGTGCATGATGAGACCTCCGGCTCCCCGATCCCGCCGGGAGTGCGGAAGTTGATATCCGGCTAGGAATTCCTGCAGCACAACGGCGTACTGCAGGTGTGCCTCGATCGCACAGCCCAGAATTGGGGCCATGGTCACGAGGTATAGAGAGAGGGAGGGAGAAAGTCAACCAAAGGACTTCTCAAGTTGTGTGTTTGGTGTGTTTTAATCCCACCCATGGGCACCCCTTTATATAGGCGAAGGGGCGTGCCCTCCCCATTGGGTTAGCCATGTGGGATTAATACTAAAGGAAAAACTCAGGAAAAATCCGTCCTGGCCGAATGGGCTGAATCTGGGCAGCCCAAACAGCCAACAGGCTATCAACCGCCCACAACAATAGTGAGCAGCAGCTAACACCACAGCGCCTGGCCGGGTGGGCCTTGCGCGGCCCACTCCGCGCCCGCTGGCTGCCTACGGCGGCAACCTGGTGAGGCGGCCCGGGTGGGCTGGCCACCCCGCTGGCCTGCTGGCCCAGCTTGCCCCGCCCCGCCCGGGTGGGCCGGCTCGCCCAGCGGCCCAGCTACCTGGCACCCGTGTGGGCCAGGTCGAGCAGGCCCTGGTGCGGCAGCTTGCTGCTTGCCGCCCAGTGCGGTGGCCATTATCCGCCGCCCACTTGGGCTGGCTCTTTTTCTTTTTCCATTTATTTTTCTGCAGTTTTATTTCTAGGTCTTTTCTCTCTGGGATTCGGCCTAATATAAAAGTTTCTTTTATAAATCTTAACTTAATTATTATTTAGAATATATTAATTCATAATTAACATATAATAAATATGTATTTAAATTCCCATTTATCCGAAAACACTTTTCTGTCTTTTCCTTTTATTCTTTCTCCGAACAACTTCGGATCTCTCCGCGGAATGATTTCGGCTTTCTCTCTTTCTCTACTATGATTCCGTCTTACGAATGATCGCTCTCATCGTACCCTTAAGTGTATCCTCTCACGGCTCGGGAATGCTCTAGACATGATCTGTATCAATGATCAACAGAGGGACCAGGGATATCCATGTGACCCCTATGTATTCTTGATGACAATGTCGTTTGAACCGTCTAAATGTAGCATCCTCTTCCTTTTGTTTCTCGATACAACTTGTCCGAGATCCGATCACTAGTATCCCATACCTTTGTTCAATCTCGTTCACAACAAGTTATGTTTTCTTGTTACTGTGATATTACATCCCCGTGACCTAGTCACATGTTGCAACATTTATAGATGTAATCTCACCAAGTCGGCCGTATGTATCTTTACCCGTCATGTGGGTGAACAAATCCCGGTCTTGCAGTCACATGTCATCTATTGTTCCTTCGGAATACCCAATGTACACCTTTATGGCTACCGCATTACCAGATGACGTTTGATGCAGTCAAAGCAGCCCAGGGAAATAGTGAGTAATATGAGCTCACGGTCTAAGGAGAAGGAGTCTAGGTATAGCTGTTGCAACAATAAACTATATGACTTGATCGTGTTGCAATCCTTCGAGGAATGTCCAACCACATCATTCTCCAATGACATGATCTCGTTGTCAGTCGGCATAAATGCCCATGATCTTGAAACCCAGATCATCTTCGTGACCAACGAACTAGTATGAACAGAGGCTACTAGGGACTTGGTTGTTTCATACCACACCTATACCAATGTTTCTACCTGGCACAGTTCTAGCACAATATGAAACTATTATAAACTAATTGAGATATGACAATAAAAACCTATTTATTATTTGCCTCTAGGGCATATCTCCTTCAGTCTCCCACTTGCACTAGAGTACAAATAATCCAGCTTGCATTTTACTCATATAAACCATATACCATATGCGTTTACAGATCATGCATGCTCATGGGAAACGTCATGTCCATGTTCTATTTTACCAGATCATTATGTCTTTTGCAAATCGTTAATGTCTTCCTAATTTTGACATTCACTCCATTATCTTATAATGGGTCAAAGTATTTGTTTGGCAACAAAGTGAGACTTTGTTTCTAGTGTTTATGATGACGGTCATTTTTCACTGTTGTCATCTAAACTTCAAAACGCACTTTGCTATCCTTTATGTATATACTATAGTCATGGCATCAGAACGAGGCTGGATTCCAGGAGCTTACAGTGACGTTAGATCAACCTCGAGGGCTTTCTCATGGGCCCTGGGCCCTGAGACACATCATTCTATGTTAAAAGCGAACTAGCTCCGCCATAACATTATACATCACATCAGATGTAGCCTTTATACTTCTATATCTATGTAGATCCTAGTGCATGAAATGCATCCATGCCACTTACATTGCTTCTTGCCATTTAAGTACAAACTTAATTCTGGTTCAGTGATCAACTCAGGAATCACTTAAAGACATGTTCTTACAGTTAAGAGCTAGTCCTTCCAACCAGAACCTTGGGTCACTTTATGTCAAGTATACAACATGGTTATATGGAAGAACCTATGACTGAGGCATAGGAGATGCAACACATCTCTTTCTTTCAACCATAGTTGCAATACTAACTCAATGCTTCATATAGTAAGAACTTCTTTCTTACCTCGTTCCATTCTGAGCTACTTCAGAATCTTGCTTACGACTTTCTGAACATCTTTCAGAATCAAGTCCAGGAAGCATTTGACATTCAGTGTTTATTAAACTCGTCAATCTATCTCGATAGATTTCTTTGTTTAATAACTTCAACTTCATCCTTATTTATCTAACTTAAATGTTATTAACACCAATCACATCATTCACATATGACTTCCACATATCCTAGAATGATTTCACGCTCCCACTCAAATATGACATGCATGTTTGAGATCCAGGGATTTCACTTAGCTCCCACTCAAAATATGTTAGATACATATTATGAATTAACCAAGCTAATTTGCTCCCACTCAAATCTAGGTCCTCTCAATAATCTTGGACATTCCAAAATTCTTTGATCACTATCAAATCGAGAATTCCACTAACGAGATTTCAATGACTATTCATTTCTCGTACTTAGGTCCATCACGCTTCTTTGTAATTCGTAGGTATGTCTTGTTCAAAACAAGACAAGTGAATCAATAATATAATTCCATAAACTTGTAGAATATATAGTTGAATCCTACTTTCTTTAGTAAAAGTATTCACTGAAACTTTATGATCATTATCAATAGTTTCTCCTCTATTTGTAGAGTTTGGCTTCACGAAACAAATTCCGCTGCGCTACTCAACAATTCAGAGGTAAGGTCAAATACCTTGTTTTGATCTTTTACTTTCTTCCACCTGTATCTTCATCAAGACACGTCAACTTAGGACAACAGAAGGTTTGCCCCTTCCTGGAATATGCATTCATAGCTTCCTAAGAATGCTCTACAAATACTTGTTTATTCGCCACGATTTTGACTTGTCATAATCTCCAGAAACTCAAACGTGCCATAACACTTATGGTGTTGTTTCCACAAATCTTTGGATGTTCCTTTGCATTTCAAATGAGTGTTTGCTTATTTTGATCTTTTAACTCTAAATGACAACTACAACCCCGATAAGAGATAATATTTTACCATATGTATTTAATACATAATGATTATGATGTTTAGACATTTCAACACAGTTTGAATTCGTCCAATTATCATAATTTGTGAAACATCTTTCACAAGTCCCTTTTATGCTAAACTTTAACTTGAATACTTTTGTCGTGTCGATCAAATTGGAGAGACTTGTTAATTCAGTTAATTCAATATCCCATTTAGTTATGAACTCATTTGAATAATTCAAATCATTTCAAACTTCATGTTACACTTATTCACTTAAGTCCACAATAAATGATTTCCACTACTTGTTGAAAATATGATACATCACTATGTATAAGATTCAACATTTCTTCGCATATCACCGTTTTACCAGAATGCGGAGTTTTAGTCATTCTGCCCAAGAGGCATGGTTTTGCAAAGTCTCTAGACTAAGCATCTAGGACCCCGATCTTTCATAAAGAACCTGCAATAACCAAAATGACTTAAATTGTAGTGTCTTTTCATTATTAAGCTTTGGATGTCTTTTAGCATTCTAATCCTTTATAAATGTGTAAACTATTATCATTAACATAGTGATGAGAATAACTTGTTTGTAATCGTAATGTGACCATAAGGTATTATTCATAAGAATAGTACAAACTGGTTTGTAACTTGTTCATATGAATAATCGTCTTGCCAAAAGCAAGACACACAAACAAGGATTACAAATGTATATTCAAGTCCACTAATCCAAATGACAAACTTTGAGGAAAGAGGTGATGTCGGTCATCAACTGTTTTGCTTGCTGTCATCAAGTCACATTGCCTCAAAACCAGCAATTCTCAAGCAGATCCTCCCGTTTTCACAAAACGGGACAAGTATCAAATACTTTGCAAACTGCAACGAGTTTTGAAAGAACCACATTTATAATTTTGTATATCTAACATATCCCTTTTCATCCATGACCTCCATTTGCAATCAAGCCCTTCTAAGAGTTCGCAACTCTAATGCAAGGTCGCTAAGTGTTTTTCCAAACATTCTCTTTTCATCCATGATGGAGGAAAACTCATCCAACGGCTCATATTCTGTGTGCCTTATTCTGCAGAATACAAAATGTAGCCCAACTTTCCATCGAATGGAGAATGGCTTATTGGAGGATTATGGAGAAAACACAAACATTCCGGAGTCATCGAATTATCTCCTAATGATTATCATATCAAGAAGAGAAGATCACCTTTTACGAGGATATCCCTCAGGCGTGGGTATTAATCTATGAAGTTGGACCCTTTTTCTAAGTTCCATATTAAGCAATATATTCCCATGGTCGCAAAGGACCTCAATGGGATAGGCTAAGATCTACTAAGATATTTGCAAACAGACATCTAGACTAAGTTTATAATGAGAGATCAATTTATAATTGGTCTCCACTAAAACGGTCATCCCCTGGACGGTTTTAGTAATCACATGATCCCTATCCCCTGCACCTCCCCCGATCATCACGACCATCAGTGCATTATCAAAGGTAGACATTCAACAATGCCAATCACATCATCCATGTGACTCAGGCTCGATCTTTCGATCTCTTGTGTTCCGAGGCCATGTCTGTACATGCTAGGCTCGCCAAATCTAACTTGTGTGTATTCGCTGTGCAACATGGCCTACACCCACTGTATGCGAACGTAGATATGTCTGACCCCCGATCATCACGGCCAGCCTCATACCGAAGAACTTTCTTGGTGGTGCACACACAAGGGGAACACGGAACATTGGAATTAAATAGGGATTATCTTATTTGCTACCGTTGAGTATCTAAGTACTAGCACACAATAAGATATAAAAACTGGTATCAACATCATATGTATAATGTGATATGATATGGTCTTTCTTCTGCCTTGATCTCCATCGAGCGCTCCGGCACGATCTCCATCTTGCCCTTGGTTTGACGCCAAGTCCACGACGCCTCCACCAGGTCGTTCATCGGAACGATGACTATCACTATACTACTTAGTAACAGAAAAGTAAACTACTTTACCTTTGTAACAACCAATGCCATATCATAATCACATGCCCCCTACGAAATAAAGTTAGACGCCTCTACTTTATCTATTGCAAGTTTTATGTGGTTGTTACGGCTTTCGCACTAGAACCGTTTCTAAACTACGAACTTTCCAACCACAACATGGATCCGACAGTTGTCTCTATTACACCCCTTTCGGGGCCCTCCGTTGTAAATGCTATATCAACTATCGAATGAGAAACAGACACCCGCTAGACACTTATACGGTACAAGCCGTATGTTGAGCGTGGAACCAGTCTCGCGTACGAATACGCGTAAGGTCGGTCTGGGCCGCTTCATCAAAAAATACCGAGTACACGTTAGAGGGTAACAACTGAGGGATCA
The DNA here is from genome assembly GCA_916181665.1 of Avena sativa. Classification (NCBI taxonomy): domain Eukaryota; kingdom Viridiplantae; phylum Streptophyta; class Magnoliopsida; order Poales; family Poaceae; genus Avena; species Avena sativa. Next base: position 445,144,514 of record OV702295.1, on the reverse strand, counting down.
ATGCCCGCACAATACTTGTGCGTATTGGCCGTACAACATTCCTACGCATAGATCGACTCTGATACCACTGTAGGGGATCGGTGTGGAAAACAAAAATTTCCCTACGATGAAACCCTAGAAACTACCTAGGATCTATCTATGTAGTAATGCGGTAACAGCCGGAGCGTATAGAATACATACCCTTGTAGACCGTAAGCGGTTAACATTCCGCGGGGAACGTGGTTGAAGTAGTCATACTCGAAGCCAACCTCAAGATCGCGAAGCTCCTCGCAGGTCACCCCTTGCTCCTTCTTGATCTTCATCATCTTCATCGTGCAACAGCTCCGGCTCACGACATTCTAGCGCCCCAAGTGTTGCGCCTCGTGTCTTCGTACACATCCGGTGCACGATGAGACCTCCGGCTCCCCGATCCCGCCAGGAGTGTGGAAGTTGATATCCGGCTAGGAATCCCTGCAGCGCAACGGCGTACTGCAGGTGTGCCTCGATCACACAGCCTAAACTTGGGGCCATGGTCACGAGGTATAGAGAGAGGGAGGGAGAAAGTCAACCAAATGACTTCTCAAGTTGTGTGTTTGGTGTGTTTTAATCCCACCCATGGGCACCCCTTTATATAGGCGGAGGGGGTGTGCCCTCCCCATTGGGTTAGCCATGTGGGACTAATACTAAAGGAAAAACTCAGGAAAAATTCGTCCTAGCCGAATCGGCCGAATCTAGGCATCCCAAACAGCCAACAGGCTATCAACCGCCCACAGAAATAGTGAGCAGCAGCTAACAGCACAGCGCCTGGCCGGGTGGGCCTTGCGCGGCCCACTTCGCGCTCGCTGGCTGCCCGCGGCGGCGGCCTGGTGAGGCGGCCCGGGTGGGCTGGCCACTCTGCCGGCCTACTGGCCCAGCTTGCCCCACCCCGCCCGGGTGGGCCGGCTCGCCCCGGCGGCCCAGCTCCCTGGCGCCCGCGTGGGCCAGGTCGAGCAGGCCCTGGTGCGGCGGCCATTATCCGCCGCCCAGTTGGGCTGGCTCTTTTTCTTTTTCCATTTCTTTTTCTGCAGTTTTATTTCTAGGTCTTTTCCCTCTGGGATTCGGCCTAATATAAAAGTTGCTTTTATAATCTTAACTTAAATATTATTTAGAATATATTAATTCATAATTAACATATAATAAATATATATTTAAATTCCCATTTATCCCAAAACACTTTTCGGTCTTTTCCTTTTATTCTTTCTCCGAACAACTTCGGATCTCTCCGCAGAACGATTCCGGCTTTCTCTCTTTCTCTACTATGATTCCGTCTTACGAATGATCGCTCTCATCATACCCTTAAGTGTATCCTCTCACGGCTCGGGAATGCTCTAGACATGATCTGTATCAATGATCAACAAAGGGACCAGGGATATCCATGTGACCCCTATGCATTCCTGATGACAATGTCGTTTGAACCGTCTAAATATAGCATCCTCTTCCTTTTGTTTCTCGATACAACTTGTCCGAGATCTGATCACTAGTATCCCATACCTTTGTTTAATCTCGTTCACAACAAGTTATGTTTTCTTGTTACTGTGATATTACATCCCCGTGACCTAGTCACATGTTGCAACATTTATAGATGTAATCTCACCAAGTCGGCTGTATGTATCTTTACCCGTCATCTGGGTGAACAAATCCCGTCTTGCAGTCACATATCATCTACCATTCTTTCGGAATACCCAACGTACACCTTTATGGCCACCGCATTACCAGATGACGTTTGATGCAGTCAAAGCAGCCTAGGGAAACAGTGAGTAATATGAGCTCACGGTCTAAGGAGAAGGAGTCTAGGTATAGCTGTTGCAACAATGAACTATATGACTTGATCGTGTTGCAATACTTCGAGGAATGTCCAACCACATCATTCTCCAATGACATGATCTCGTTGTCAGTCGGCATAAATGCCCATGATCTTGAAACCCAGATCATCTTCGTGACCAACGAACTAGTATGAACAGAGGCTACTAGGGACTTGGTTGTTTCATACCACACCTGTACCAATGTTTCTACTTGGCACAGTTCTAGCACAATATGAAACTATTATAAACTAATTGAGATATGACAATAAAAACCTATTTATTATTTGCCTCTAGGGCATATATCCTTCAGTATGCTCCTATAATACCATGGTTGAAACATCTATTCAGAAACAAAGAGCATGCCAGGTTGTTGCGATGAGGAGGAGAGAGCAAAAATGGAGCTTATGCAAAGAGTCAAGAAGTTTGCTCTCATCAAGATGGCCGATGCATTCAAGAACTTGAAAAAGAAACTGTACAATAACTTTGTCAAGATAGAGAAGACTCCGGATTTCAATCAAGGCGGCTATACTAAGTTAAGACACCAGTGGGTTGATTTTGTGAAGTACAAGACATCAGAGAAAGCTTTGGAAAGGTCTAGAATAAATACGGAGAACACTGCTAAGAAAGTGTACCATCATAATATGGGGCCTGCTGGCTATGCCGGTTGCATGCCTAAGTGGGATGCACTTGAGGTCAATTACATTGCTGCCGGGATCAGACCAGAGCCCATAACATGGACACCACGGGCGAGAAACTGGTTTTACGACCATGTGGGCACATTGGATGAAGATGGGAGGGCAATATATAATCAGAAACACAAAGATCATCCCCTACTGCCCATCGACGATATTAGAAATGCAGTAGATGATGTTGCAGCGGGACGGTTCGTTCCCGGTAGAGAGAACGACGAGCTCACACGCGCCCTTAAAAATGATGAACACAAAGGACGAGCACGAGGCACACCAGGCTCCAAGCCGTGGAATGTTGCCTTCCCCTCGGAAATGAAGAGATATCCCGATAAAAGCCATCAAAGGAGAAAGGAAAGGGATGCAGCTGAGAAAGCGGCTGCTGCAGACCAGCTACGTAATGTAGAAGAAACATTAAAGCGGCACCAGGATCAACTCGACAGACTTAGCCAGCAAGGTATTAGCGGGCAATCTCAGTGGCATATGATAGAAGTTGCATTCGATGGTACCGGCGCCCTATCGAATAAGAAAAGCAGCATCGTTTCCACGCAGCTCTAGGATGTTGATGATGATGCACTGACGACTCCTCCTCCTAAATGCTACCCAGTGGATGATATCACGGAGAGCACAACTTGTGAGCTAAAGGTGCAAGTTATGAACTTAAGGGTGACGGCGACGGTCGGCATGGCCGTACCAATTGTGCCTAACCCAACTTGGCATTGCAGACCGGTTCCAAAAGGGTACGCTGTCGTCACGGTGGATGATGAAGCAAGATTTTGAGGAGCTGAAGCTATACCACCCTGCAGGGGAAGATATGGAGCTGACTGAACTAGGAGAAGCCAAAGGGGGGACAACTGTATGGCAAAAGGAGCACATCGTGCTTCCAAATTATGTGCCGCCAAGGCCACCCACTCCTCAAAGCAGCAATCCACCTTCGCCGCCACCTCACCATTCTCCAGCACAACCGTCGCCTTCACCGTCTCACCACTCAGCGCAGCCGTATCCACCGCCGCCTCAGCCGTCTCCGCCGCCGCCTCAGCCGTCTCTGTCCCCTGAGTCTCAGAGACAAAAGCGGAAGTATACTAAGAGGGGCAGCACCAGCAGCAGCAGTAAGAGCACATTCTGGTCATCGAAACGTAAGCTATCGCCCCTCTCAAGAGTACCTCATAAGAATATGAATAAGCTACCTTGCAAGAAGACAGATGAGGAAATTGCTACGGCCATAGATGCCCGTTATGAAAAGTGGAAGATTGACATGGCTAACAAGAAAAAGCCGATAGAGCCATTCTTCCCGGTCACCGCAGAAGATAAAGCCAAAACAACCGCGCTTAAGATTTAGCTTCACCAACCCATAGTGGTCACATCAGACCATAATCGCTCTATTAGATCAAATTCGTGTGAGTACTGTTTGTAATTAATATGTTTCGACCAAGCACGACGAATGAGACGGTGTATAATATATTCGTGACCATGATGTGTAATATATATATATATCGTGGTTTCATTATTGTTGCATATATGTAGTACCATTAAATTAAATAGAAAACACCAAATAAATAAATGAAAAAAAACACAAAACCCTGCCGCGGTACAAAAATAGCCCGAAATGTAGAGACCAATGATCCCGGTTAATGCTACGAACCGGGACCAATGATCCACCTCCCCTCGTTGCGCGCGTATCCACGTGGAGACTCATTGATCCCGATTTGTGCCACGAATCGGGACCAATGATCCACCCCCCTCGTTGCGCGCGCGCCCACGTGGAGACCCATTGGTCCCGGTTCGTGCCCAAACCGGGACCAGCATTGGTCCCGAGTGATTGGTCCCGGTTCAAATACCGGGACGAATGGCCCTTATGAACCGGGACTATAGGCCCTTTTACCACTAGTGGCAGTTTCAGGCTGCAATATGCATAACGGGCAGAGGGGATCATGAGGGCAGTGCCGCCTCGCCAGAACTTCAGCCGTCAAACAGCGACCTTGCACCGCCAGCCATGCATAGAATCTGCATTTGGGAGGCGCATATAATCCGCAAACGAAAAGTGGGAAGGCCGGACGAATTGCGTACGCGGAGCTCGCCGTGTACTATTCACACTAGTTAGTGTGCCCGTGCAACACACGTTAGAAAACTTGAATACACATAGCATCGGATTTTCAATCTAAGTACGTGTACAATGGCTTAGAGTAAACAACTTCAAACCTTAATGTGATCTAGAACTTCATAAACTTACCCGAAGTGCATCGAATCCTGCTGGTCTAATGCACATATATGGGCTCTCAAAATTCCTTATTTTAATGTCATCAAACAGATCACAACATTTGTTTCTCCATTTACAGTTTCACCTAAAACCATCAAAGTTCTAGATGGTTCACTCCGTTTGAAAAAGTTATGCCTATTCTAGGTCCATGGTTCAGTCCAGCTCCCTACACCTCCATGCTTCACTCCGTCTGAAAAAGTTATGCCTATTTCAGGCCGTGCATATCTGAAGGACATTAAGAGCATTGTCATGTTACACCATAATCAATATAGAGTTAATATGAATTGAAGTTGTACATTGTTGAGAAGTTGAGAATACTTGGCAACTTCAGACTATCGGGCGGCCGATTAGCTCACGTTGTAGCACCATCGTTGCTACCGTGCCCTGTGGTTTGGGTACTGTAGTGGCGAGGCCATTGTAGCATCCCATCTGTCTAACATCTGTAATGCTACATGGTCTAATAATAAAATGCTACTTCCTACATATATTTGTTGCATCATAATTATATCATGATCATGTCATCATGCCACATTGCATTTGAGCATCATATAAAACCCTTTTCATTTGGTTCTTATCTCATATGCATTATTACTTGTATTTGCCTCTTGATATATTGTATATGGTTCTTGATAAATGCTTGATGCCCAAGTTGAGTTGGGGGCATATCTTTTATTAACTCCACCACCTTTTCTTGTCCCCACCCCCTTTAATTCTACCATCCAACTATATGTGAGCTTTGCATTTTAATTGGGTTTACCTCTAGCTCATGTGGGTTGGGATGGATCCACTTCTACTTCCACATGCTCCCATATATGCATCATGTTGTTTTCACAATGTTTATAGGTGGAGAGTCACATGGCCACCTTTGCATGTTATGTGAGTATTTTCTTGTCTAGCTTCCATATGGTTTGGTTTGGAGTATTTGATCATGTATGAATATAATTATGGCTATATACTTACCTAGTGGAACATACACACTAGCTTGCCCACATTATATTCAAATATGGGCATTTTCCATCTATTCTACTTGGGACACCACTCTTGTTCTTTTGGCTTGATCTTAATCCCATATTTTAGAAGCATGTGCTAATATATGCCATGTTCTTTTCCCATTGTTGTCACCATAGCAAATAATGCATTTATTATACATGCATGGGCCATGCAAGATCATCTTCTTTTCTTTTTCTTTGGTTTTAATCGGTTTGAGTGGGGCATGGGTATTTTTCCCCATGGTCCAACTTAGTTTCTCTCCCTCTCTTCATCTATTTTGTATCCATCCTCTAAACCTCACCCTCACCTCCATCTCCTCAACACCCCAAGCTTGATCTTGTGAGAGCTTGTAAACCCTAACCCTAATCTCTTTTCCCTCCTAGCTATGCTCCATGCTGAGCCACCCTCCCCTTCCTAACCTGGCCACCAAACCTAGTGGCTTGGCTCGGCCAAGACCACTCCCCTTGCCGAGCCTCCCATGCCACCCCCTCTTGCCACCCTAGCCGAGCCCCCTCTCCCTACCCGTTTCTATCTTCCCTTGCTGCCCAAGGCCCCCACCCGAGCCACCTTTGCCTCGCTGCCGTCTGGCCCCAGCTGCAGGCACCCATCCCCTCCCGAGCCGGTCTACCACGTGAGAGAGAGGAGGGAGAAAACTGGCCGCCTCCACCTTTTTTACCCTAGCCACCGAGCACCATGTGCTACCCTCCTCCCCTGCCTTATCTACTCCCCCTCTGCCGTGCGTCGCTTCCCCAGATCCCCAGGGCCCTGCCCAACTACTTCTCCTTCCCTACCTGCCGCTGCGTTCTCTCCTCGACCATCTCCACCAAACCGTCGGCATCGGTTCTCCACCACCGTATCTAGGAGGCGGGCGCGGTGTTTGGCGTTGGGGAAGACTGAGGAGACCGCCTGCAGCGTCCCCGTACACAGCAGCGAGGAGGACAAGGGCCGGTGCCAGCTATAGATCCTCACACCGACGAGAAACCCTAGCCTCGGGTCGTCAGCTCCGCCGCCGTTCCTCTATGTTCCAGGCCGATCCGCTGCCACCGAACCACTCCCGGTGAGCACCCGACCCTCCCAGACACCTCCTCTTGCCTATCCGCTTCCTGTATGCGCCAGTCAATCCGTCGAGCGCTCTCGGTGCGGCGCGCTAGCAGTCGCGTCCTCGTAGTCGCGCCGCGGTAGTGTCTTTTGGCCGCGCAGCCGATAACCAGCACCAAACCCAGCCCACCGCAGTGGATCCGTCCCGCCAGCTCTAGCCCGAGGTCGCGGGTTCGAGCCCTGGTGGTCTTCCTTTTTGCCTGTCGCGCACCGCCGTCAGTGAGTTCAGGGAAAAGATCCACAGTAGTGTGCCGATTTGCAAAAAAAAAAACCTGCCTTTTTGCGTGCGCAACCCGCGCTCCACCTGGTCCCACCTATCTGCCTCTGTGTAACATTACAGAAAGGCACCCGGTTTGTGTTGCATCATCACAAGCGTGCCCTTGTCCCTGCCGCGTGGCACGCCCTGGCTGGGTCGCACGCGCAGTGGCCCCGTCAACCTCCGGGCCCGCAAGTCAGTCGCTGGGGCTGGACAGCACCTCGGTGCGAAAAGTCCAGAGGAGCGTCCCGCTGTCCCCGCGCTGACTCAGCTTCTTGGTCCCACCCGTCAGCGGCTGTGGCTAGCTGCCCTCGGTGTGCAAAAAGTCTCTAGGTTTTTCTGTTTAATAAAAATGTTTTCAGAATTTGTTTAAATGATTTTAAATCCAGAATATAATATCTTTCAATTGACTTATCCAAATAATACAAATGATATATGTTTTCGAATCAGAAAAATGTAAGGAACTCAAATACATCCAAAATAATGTTTGACTAATTTAAATTTTCGAAATTGTTAAATTGCAATAAAAATGCCTTTTCTTAATTAATTAATAACTTTAATTCTATAACTCCAAATTTGACAAATAATATGTCTAAATCGATCAGCGCGACGAGCCCGTTCTGATTATGCATTCCATGATATGAATTGAAGCATGCATCATGCCATTATTAAAAATCAGAACTTTTTATGGCAATAAAACTTGACCAAATAATTAATAAAATGATTTATTCTTGTCCCCACACCTCACCCTTGCCATGCTACATTAGTGCCATGTAGTTTGTGCATCATTCATCATGGCATGCTTGTTTGCTTGTCGCATCTTATTTATATGCTTGTGCACTTTATTTATATTGGCCCTTGTTTGTTTGGTTCTTCTTTCAAATAGACACCGAGCAGGGGAAATATCAGGAATCCCAGGAGTACTACCTAGATCCGTCTCTCGCTTCAACTGAGCTGCCAGGCAAGCACTACCACATGCTTGCATACATATAGTACCTATTGCCTCTATATTATTCTTGCATCATTGAGTCGCGATTGCATTAAATTGAATCCCAAGTACTGCATAGACTTTACTTTAAACCCCACCGAGCTTGTTCCTCCATCCCATGAGCCCTTACTACAGGAGTTGTTTGAGCCATGCGAGCCGTAGAACAGCATGTGTAGGGTATGTGAGTGTCTGATGGATAACGAGGTACCTAAACAACTTAACCTGAGTAGTAATGGGATAACTAATGAAAGAGGCACCGGTGGGCAATATCTGTTATTTGGTTTTTATGTCCACTTGTGTCCCATAGGACCCCGAGTACTTGATACCTGTTCCTTGACTATCGCACTATCCGCATATGGGACCATGAATCCCCTTCGCGCGAGCTCGAGTCATTTCTTATTTCTTGGGGCCACAAAGTAGTTTGGGGCTTTATTACTATCCTGTACTTATGCCATGCTTTACTGCTTTATTTAAGATTGTGCGTGGAGCACCTGTACTGTTTTGGATCGTGACACGTTTTCGCTGTATCGACAAGCCCAGTGACACTTTCAGGTTCCCAGTCGTTTACCGCCGTCCACACAAACCCTGGGTCCGTTCCGGAGCCGGCCAACTTCGTTGCGGGTAGCTTAGTGGGGTGGCCCCTAAAATATTTTATGAATCCTGTGATTGCTTTGTCGTGAAAGCCTCGTTGGGTTTTGATTTGGGTTTTCCAAGGTCGATCGTGTGTGTGTTGCTATTTGTGCACCCCTGTAGGGTAAATCTTTCTGAAAGCCATGTCCACGGTTATGGACGACTTGGAGCACAGTTTCTCGATCATAGACAAGTATAACTAAAGTACCGTCTTTAATTTGACTAAATATCTGACTAGTAAATAGTGCAATATTCATGGAATGAGTAATAAAACTGTCAACGGATGGGTGTTCGTCCACTTTCTCGTTGGTAAGCAAGAAGGAGGATGGATCTGTTACTTTATACTGTTATAACTATTGTTTCTAATTAACGGACATCCGTGTATCATTGGTTAGGCGGATGGTTAGCGAGTATCTATAGACTTGTTAGTTATTATCTTTTGCTGCAATTGCGTCACCCCAGGTTATGTCTCCTTTATAGGCATAAAGACTTGCTGAGTACCCCTAGGGTCTCATACGATAAATTGTTTGATTCAGATGAACAGGTGTACTCGCAAGATGGATACTGGGTGGAGGAGACAGATGATGTTGGAAACGATCACTCGGTGTAGAGATTCCGGGGATGGGGATCCGTGAGATCTGTGGGTGGGATGTGCTTACTTATGTGGCATCTTATGCCGATTTGCTTCTTGTCCGTACTCAGATCTTGTTTCCCGTTTCCGCTTGATACTCCGTTGATTGATGTATGAGGAGCTATCCTACACTATTATCTCTACCTAGGATATTTGGATCTTGCCGTATGGCGTTGCAATATTTCTATTACTTTTAGATGGTATGGCTCTGAGAACTGTTGTAAGGTAGCTTGCATACATACTCACTTGTGTATGTATTTGATCTCTACGCCTGTTGCCTACACCGCTCACTCTTGTCCCGATGTTCTTGAAAGTGGTTAGGGCGGCCGACGGGCCTACACGTGGGTGGCCCCTGGGCTCCCGCTGTACTACTTTAACCACTTTGGTTCATCCAGGCTTGAACTTAGAGCGTAGGGTCCGAGGTTGTTACAATTGGTATCAGAGCCATCCCGCCCTTCAGGGTCTCAGCCAAATGGTCGTTGTCAGTCTAGCAAATATTTTGGTAGTTATGTATACTAGGGAAAACAAAACGTGAGAGTAGGACTGCTTCCACTTTTTCTTCTTACCCACCCACCCACCCTTTTCTGGTAAGGAAGTGTAACGTTTTCAATCCTCTTCTAAAAATTCAAACTAGGATTCATGTGTTTTGGGTTTCCGTAGTACCATAGAAAGTGTGTGTGTGTGTGTGTAATTCCTTGTCTATCTGTTGCATCCAACTTGTTGTCGCTATCTGCCTTTTGGTGATCAACTGTTGGTACATTCCATACCGACCGGCTTTTGTAAACCGACGTGATATATCTGATTCGTTGTAAACCGACGCGATCTGTCTTACTCTTTGTTATCCGACGTTATCTTGTTTGGGGTGTTTGTTTCCGTAGTTGCTAATCTTTAGGTTCATCTTAGAAGGAAGGGAGTAGGGATATGTGTTTTACTTATTCATGTGCGGAGTAATGATTTGAGTGCGGGATGGAGTCGCGACCATACCACTACTTTTATCATTCGCTCTTGTATATTGAATTGGTAGAGTTACTAATCTTGATTAGTTAAGTTGTTTTGCGCCTATAGTGGTATTTTAATGCCGAAATTTGCGGAAATTTTTTCTTTGATAGCTTTGTGTACCACACTCCTTGTTCAGTCCTGTGCAATATGCTTAATATCTTCTAGGTGCTTTGAACTTTGTTGATATTTTAATATCATCTTAGTGATTTGTAGCCTTTAATCTTGGTTAATTCCATTTTGGTACTATTTTGGATTATTATTATTCTCCATTATGGTACTGACTTGAGTTTTATATCAATCACAGGGCACCACCACGCCGTTCTGAGGAGGACATACCACCTAAACTGGGGGCTGCGTTGGCAAGTATTGCTAATGCCTTGGGAGCAATGCAGCAGAACCAGCAACACTTTGAAGAAAGTGTCAAGAGGAATGAGTTTGTTCCGCTACCTCCACCTCCCAAGCGAGGAGACATCAAGAGCTTTCTGAAGTTTAACCCGCGTCACTTTGAGGTGTCTGATCAGCCACTGGACGCTGATGATTGGCTGCGTGAGATGTCAAGGTTGCTGATGACTGCTGATGTTCCTAAGCAAGAATGGGTAAAATGTGCCACTCACCTACTGAAGGGAGACGCAGCTCTATGGTGGGAGAATTACCTGAAGGCAAACCACTCTGGTTTTCAGCCTACTTGGGAACAGTTCACTGGGGCTTTCAAAGAGAAATATCTGTCAGAAATTGTCATGGAAAGGATGAAGGAAGTGTTTCTCAACCTCAAGCAGGGCAATGACAATGTCAATACCTATATCAGAAACTTCATGAATCTTTCTCGGTATGGTGGCGATGAGATCTCTGATGACAAGAAGAAGCAAAAGAGGTTCAGGCAAGGGCTCAATGCATCTACCAAATATGCAATCACTCATGCAAGGCCAGGGTCTTCTCTAGAACTCCAACATACAGCTCTACATGAAGAAGCCAGTAGGCAAGTGTTCGAGGAGTCCAAGAAACACAGCCGTGATGCAGCAAGCTCTTCAGCTATGCCAGCTCCTTCTAAGCGCCGCGTGTGGGTTCCTAATACCGCACCCCCGCTCCTGGCTCCACCAAGACCTTCAAGCTACGCAGCAAGGCCACCAAACTCCTTCACCACGGCTCCTAGGGGCTACAACCACAACTACCCTGGAGCGCCTGGCGGAGTCCCTGGCTATGCTGCTCCACGTCCACCTGGTGCTTGTTACACTTGTGGGAACACTGGGCATCAACACTGGAGTTGTCCCATGAACAACAAAGCTCTTCCTCCACAACCTCCATGACCTGCAGCAAGTTCTTCTATGGTTCGTGCACCTCCACCGCGGGCTCTCAACATCAACACCAAGCCCGGGTCCACTATTGCTCGTGCCAACCGTGTCAACGTCGCTCAAGCTGAACATGCACCTGGAGTTGTGATGGGTACGCTTCCTGTTAACTCAGTTCCTGCACGAGTTTTGTTCGATTCTGGTGCTTCGCATTCTTTTGTTTCTCACAAGTTTGCACATGAGCATGATCTGGCTATGGGTCCTCTATTGCATCATCTCGTGGTACAATCTCCTGGATCAAACATGAGCGCTGCTCATATCAGCCATGGCAATCAAATTAAGATTGGTGGCTCTTCGTTCCCGGCTTCCTTAATTATTCTGGGCAATTCTGACATTGATGTTATCTTGGGCATGGATTGGTTAACAGCAAATGCAGCTGTGATTGATTGTGCTGAACGCTTGGTTTCTCTGAAAATTCCTGAAGGCCATATAGTCTATTCTCCAAGTCTGACTCCTGCAATTCAGCTTTTCTCTTTGGCGGCTCTGAATGATGATGCTATGGAGGCTATTTAGAGTGTTCCGGTGGTCTGTGAGTTCCTAGATGTTTTTCTCGAAGAGTTACCAGGTATGCCTCCTAACCGAGAGGTCAAGTTTGTGATTGACTTGAACCTGGAACCGCTCCTATCTCCAAGCGGCCTTATAAAATGGGTCCTGCTGAGTTGGCTGAACCGAAACGTCAGCTTGATGAACAAGAGAAGTTGGGTTTCATTCAGCATAACACTTCCTCTTGGGGCAGCCCAACAATCTTTGTGAAGAAGCGAGACCAGACTGATAGACTTTGTGTTGACTATCGGGCTCTCAATGCAAAAACCATCAAGAATAAATATCCCCTTCCGCGGATTAATGATCTCTTCGATCAGCTAGCTGGAGCTGTGGTATTCTCTAAGCTTGACTTGAGAAGTGGATATCATCAAATCAAGATCTGCAAGGAGGATGTTCCCAAAACAGCTTTCACCACCCGCTATGGCCTGTACGAGTACACGGTCATGTCCTTCGGTCTCACCAACGCACCTGCCACCTTCTCGAGGCTTATGAAGTCGGTTTTCATGGAGTATCTTGATAAGTTCGTTGTGGTCTATCTGGATGACATTCTAGTCTATTCTAAGTCAAAGGAAGAACATGAAGAACACCTTCGGTGTGTCCTAAACAAGCTTCGTGAGAACCGCCTGTATGCAAAGTTCTCCAAGTGTGAATTTTGGCTTCCCGAAGTCACCTATCTTGGTCACGTCATCTCTGCTAAGGGCATTGCCATCAACCCAGAAACTGTTCGGACAATTGTCGAGTGGCTTCCACCCGAAAATGTCAAAGAAGTCTGGAGTTTCCTAGGTTTGGCTAGTTAATGTCGTCGCTTCATTCAGAACTTCTCGAAGATTGCGAAGCCTCTTACCGATCTCCTCAAGAAAGGCAAGAAATAATTTTGGTCTCCTGCATGTCAAGCTAGCTTTGAAACACTCAAAGAGAAGCTCACTTCCACACCAGTCTTGATTCCTTCAGATACATCAAAGCCTTTTCAGATCTTTTGTGATGCCTCTCTCCAAGGACTTGGCACGGTCCTCATGCAAGATAAACAAGTGGTTGCTTATGCCTCTCATCAGTTGAAAACTCATGAGCTCAACTATCCAACACATGATCTTGAACTTGCAGCGGTTGTCTTTGCTCTAAAAGTATGGAGGCACTACTTGCTTGGGAACCGTTGTGAGATCTTTTCTGACCACAAAAGCCTGAAGTATATCTTCACTCAGCCGGACCTCAACCTTCGCCAAAGGAGATGGATTGAAACCATCAACAACTTTGATCTTTCGATCAACTACACTCCGGGCAAAGCAAATGTGATGGTCGATGCCCTCAGTCGTAAGGCATATGTGAAGAACCTCATGGTGGAACAACAACAACCTCTCTTGTGCGAGGAATTCCGTCAACTCAACCTCGAGCTTGTACCCCTTGGCTATCTTGCCAACTTGGTAGATACTCCTTGATTGGGTTTGTAGCATGGAAAACAAAAAAATTCTACCACATGAACGAACAAAACCCAGATCTAATCTATATAAAAGCCAAGATCTAATCTATTAGACATGTGCAACGAGATAGATCTGTACTAACCCTTGTAGACCCGAAAGCGTTACGAGATCGAATCTCGTGGTTCATGTAGTCGATCACTTGCCGATCTCAAGATCGAGTAGACGATCCTTCCGGCGCCGTGTTTCGGCAGCGCTTCCGCAGTCGGTCACACGTGCGGAGTCGAAGCAGACCTTTCTCTCCCCGTTCCAGCGAGTAGCGGAGGTACTAGATCTTTCCACGGAATTTAGCAGCACGACGGCGTGGTGGTGGTGGTAGAGTAGAGAATTCTGCAAGGCTTCGCCTAAGCCAGAGCAGAGGGAAGGAGGAGGAGAGAGGCAACTTGAAATCTAGAGAATAGAAGGGGCTTAGGGTTTTGTGCCTCCACCCCTCTATTTAAAGGAGGGAGGCGCCATGGGGAGGTGGAGTCCTTGTAGGACTCCCCTCTCCCTTGGCCGGCGGATCAAGGAGGTGGGGGGAGAGTCCTACTCCCCCACGAATCCTTGTCTTACCCCACAAGGATTCCTTGATCCTTTCTTGGTTTTCAAGCAAACTCCAAGAAATCTTCTAGAACCTTCCGGAACATTCCGAAACCTTCTAGAATCCCCATATAAATACTCCGGAACATTTCCTAACTTACAAAATGATCCCCAATATATGAATCTTATTCCCCGGACAATTCCGGATCTCCTCGTGATGTCCCGGATCCAATCTGAGACTCCGAACAACATTCAGTCTCCAACGCACATTCCATATCTACTTAAAACAACTTCGAACCTTAAGTGTGTCACCCTACGGTTCGTGAACATGTAGACATGATGGAGACACATCTTCGATCAATAACCATTAGCAGGATCTGGAGATCCATAACAGCTCCCACATACTCAACGATGACTTTGTGATCGATAGAACCATTTAACATACGAAACCAATTCCCTTTGTCACGCGATACTCTACTTATCCGAGGTTTGATCGTCGGTATCTCCATACCTAGTTCTACCTCGTTACTGATAAGTACTCTTTACTCGTTCCATGATATGTCATCCCTTATGACCTAGTCACATGCTTGCAAGCTAACTAGATGACATTCCACCGAGAGGGCCCAGAGCATATCTATCCGTCATATGGATGGACAAATCCCAATCTTGGTCCATGCGCTTCAACACATACTTTCAGAATACCCAATGTCACCTTTATAACCACCCAGTTACGAAGCGGCGTTTGATGTCATCAAAGTACCCATCCGGTGATGGTGATTAACATAGCCTCATGGTCGAAGAATTAGGTTACTATGCATTTGAAAAGCTTGTAGCAAAACAAACTTAATGACTTGATCTTATGCTATGCTTACTATGGGTGTGTGTCCATCACATCATTCTCCTAATGATATGATCTTGTTATTAACGACATCCAATGTCCATGATCAGGAAACCATGATCATCCATTAATCAACAAGCTAGTTTAACAAGAGGCTTATTAGGGACTCTTTTATGTTTACAAAACACACAAGTATTAATGTTTCCTGTTAATACAATTATAGCATGGGATGTAAACATTTATCATAAACATAAAGATATAATAATAACCACTTTATTATTGCCTCTTGGGTATATCTCCAACAGTCTCCCACTTGCACTAGAGTTAATAATCTAGTTAAAAATCTGTGCATTCAACACCTATGGCTTTCTAGTGTTCTATAGACACTATTACTAGTGGTAAACATAATCTTCGGATCTGACACTTCCAGGTCCGTGTGTATTTGCATTTCCTTGCGTCTCTACGCATTACTCATTCTCCAATGAGATGGCATTGTATAAATTTGGTCCTTTGGTGAGACCTTTAGTTCCTTGGGATTAAATCATGTTGATACAATTGTCATACAAT
Source organism: Avena sativa (assembly GCA_916181665.1). Classification (NCBI taxonomy): domain Eukaryota; kingdom Viridiplantae; phylum Streptophyta; class Magnoliopsida; order Poales; family Poaceae; genus Avena; species Avena sativa. The sequence continues at coordinate 445,128,874 of OV702295.1, read as the reverse complement.
GTATCTTCATAGTATTATCCCGCTATGAACCACACCTAGTTTGATAACAAACTACTTGACGCAAATGCCCTCATTTGCTGCTACAATAGCAGTCATATACTTAGCCTTTTTTTGTAGTATCTGTCACAATGTTTTAACTTTGGTACTCAACCAAATCCGTTATGGAACTTCCTTTCCATTACATTGTGCCACCCATAGTTTAAATTGAGATAAACTTAATTTCTGACAAAACTAGTATCAATGTAACAATTTACAATGAACTATTTGTCACCACTATATAAATAATATATTCTTAGTTCTTCCAAAGATCATAGGAATATCCCTACTATTTCCCAATGATCATCTTATGAGTCATTCTGGTATATGCTCATAACATTTAGAGCATAGGACATATCTGGATGTGTACATCTCAAAGAATGATTGATCAAAATATTCTTGTGATTTCACCAAGTGTCAAAATACTTGAATCTCGTGTCAACACACTTGAATCTTGATTCAGTCCTTTCCGTGCGTCAAGAACCTTTCTTGTTGTTTCCATATTGAACTCATTCAACATCTTATCTATGTACATTTGGCAAAACCATATTAGCGCCTCAATCTATCCATATAGACATTGATGCCTAATTCTTGGGTTATTCCTAAGTCTTTCATCGAAATGAAATTCTTAACCTGTGTCAATAAAAGATACATCATTTTTAATCAACAATATGTCTTTCACATAATGTATTAGAAATATGTCTTAGCGCTCCCACTTAATTTCTTGCAAAATGCAAACATCTTCATCGTCTCTGATGAAAATAAACCTTTTAACGGTTTCATCACGGTGAAGATTCCAACTCCGCGATGCTCACTTCAACCATTGAAGTTTTGCATACTCTTTTAGCATCCTTTGAATTAACAAAACCCTTTGGATCGTGTCATGGACACATCCTAGGTAACCATTCTATTATAAGAACTTGTTTTGTTTGTTCAACTACCATATACCAAAATATATGTAGTGGTTGCTACATTAATCCGTCTAGACTAAATATCGGTATGAAAGATCAAATCTTATCATAGTCAATTCCTTGAACATTGTCGTAAACTCTTTCCGACATGTCGACTATTTCATAGATGTGAAACATCCATGTCTATTTCTTTATAGATCCATATACGACTGTAAGGTCTTGCACCTTTCCAGAGGGTCTTTCAAATTCAAAGCTTGATTTCTCGTGTATGGAATTATCACGGATTTTATGGCTTCAAGCCACTTAACGAAGTCAGGGCCCATCATTGATTATTTGCATGTAGTCGGTTCATCATTGTCAAACAACAATGATTTAACTCACAAATCTTGGCATTTGATTACTTACCCGACCTACTTGGTTCAATAGGAACTTAGATCCCCGTGACCACATCCTTTGAGGCACATGAGCCATGAGCATTGTTGCTGCCTCCGGGACACTTACCGACGCTGCGCAACTCAGCACATATTAGCCAAGGTTCAACAACCTTGTCAAAGTTCTATTGTCCCCCCACTTAACTTTTCACCAAAAATTCCTTCTCAAGAAACTCGACATTCTAAGTGAAAAACACTTTTGTCTTCGGTGTTATGGAGGAATACACAATGGTTATTCGAAATAACCTACAAAGACATGCTCATCTGACTTTGGTTGTAAACATTTTACTTATGCCTAGCATACCAAAAAATTTAAGAAAGGACAACCTGGGTTTTATCCCAAACCATGACTTATATGGTGTCATTTCAACGGATCATGATGGAGCTCTTTTCAGTGTAAAAGCGGTAGTCACTAAAGCTTTAATCTTTAAAATATAATGGCAGTTTTATAAATGACACCTTTGATCTTACCATGTCAAACAAGGTTTCATTACATATCTTGAACACTCCATACTCCTATGGTGTTTTGGGAAATGCAAATCCATGGAACAATTCCTCAAATCTTAGGTGTTTTGCTAAACTTGTAACTCAAACATCTTTCTTTATTATCCAATCATAAACTTTTTTATTTTCTTGTTACAATAATTTTCCACTTCATCTTGAAAGTCTTTGAACATTTTAAAATGTTTCATACTTCTTCCTTATTGAGTAAGTATATTCATATACTCACTCAAATCTTTGGAGAAAGCATATGAAGTTGAAATCCATCGCCCACGACTACACATAATGGACTATATACATCAATATGTACAAATTCCAATCAGTTAGTCGTCCGTTCCTCTTTTGGCCTACGAACGGAGTTTTAATTATCTCCAGGAAAGTATCACAAGCGTCATTTGATCAAAATCAAAGACTCCAAAAATCCATCAACATGGAGTTTCTTCATGTATCCCTAATATAATTTAAACGGTGATGTAACTTCGCAAGTGATCTTTCAATCATTTTTCTTGCGACATTTTAGCATTAGTTTTATGGTCGTTATTTCTCCAACCAGACTTGTATATCATCCATCTATTATGGAATACGGTAATTATTTGAACAACCTTTTTTCGTCATAATACCTGATCAAAATAACAATTATTGAAACAAATCTTGAAGGTAAGCTTTGATGTTAACGAGCAACACAACAACCCTTTGTTTGTTTTTGATGAACATCATCACATATTCTCTTGCTAGTTACTTAGGCCATTGCAGTTCATGAATTGTGTTGTCCTGTATGACACTTCATACCAACCAATTCGGTATCCAATACCGCAGAACCACATTGTTTAACAACCAAGGAATACAGCCATAACATGTATCTTCTATATACCTAAGTTGGATATCTCCAATCTTTTCTTTTCTGCCAAATATTTTATAGATTCTCTTTCAACAATTCCTTTTCTTTTAAAAGAATCTATCAACATCAATTGTGGTGTCATTCACATGACACATAGTACAAAGTGTGTATAGTCAAATACTAATACCTTTGGACTTGCACTTTGAAGTGGATCACCTTCATCAAATGTTTGGCATTCTTTCAAAATTCCATTATTTAGTAATCTTTTAGTGTAGTAAACATTTTACTTACATATTCTATTCATCCTTATCATGACAACTTTCATGATCAAGCTGCTATAGCTTATAAAGGTGAATTGCGAGTATAATGTTTCTTTTCCAAAACCTTTTGGAGGATTAGGACGACTAGCGTCTCCAACCTTCACAAATTCTCATCAAATATGAGGACATATACTCTATCATGTTGTAACCAACACATTGTTTTAGATATCGCAATACCTTTCACATATGATGGTTTCTGAAACATTGCTTTCAGCTCTTAGATAAACTTGATATTAAAAACAATCTTTTGATAGACACTGGAATTTTTACTCTTGATTTAATACTGTTTATTAAACTTCACAGAGTAAACGGAGTTTGCTGAAGGTTTGCAACGGGACTTTTAAACTTTAGATTGACACTCAAAACAATACGATACCAGTTCGTAAAGCAAATATCCAAAATTTCTATAGTTCCACTATCTCAACTATAACTAAGCGTAAGGTGGTGAACGGATGCCAATGACTATAACAAACTATGCAAATTCACTTTGATTGTGTTTATGATAAATTGAGTTCGACTAATCCAAATTACAAATGAACTCCCACTCAAAATAACATCCCTCCAGTTGTTTTAGTGATTACACGAACCAAATCCACTACACCCAGTCCGATCATCACGTGAGATGATGTAGCTTTAAAGGCGAACAATCAACATGTTCATCATATCATTCATATGACTCATGCTTTACCTTTCGGTATTCCGTGTTCCGAGACCATGTCTGTACATGCTAGGCTCGTCAAGGTTAACCTTAGTATCCGCATGTGCAAATCTGGCTTGCACCCATCGTATGCACACGTAGAATCTATCACACCCGATCATCACGAGATGCTTCGAAACGACGAGTCTTAGCAACAGTGCCTACTAAGGACGAACACTTTATTACTTGATATTTAGTGAGAGGGATCATCTTATAATGCTACCGTCGCGATCTAAGCAATACAATATGCATAAAGGATTAACATCACATGCAATTCATAATTAGTGTGATATGATATGGCCCTTTCTTCTTATGCCTTTGATCTCCATCTCCAAAGCACGGACATGATCTCCATCATCACCAGCATTGCGTCAAGGTCAGTGGCGCCGCTTCATGGTTGTCCATCATCACTAGCAACTATTACAACTACTTGGAATAAAGCTATTACAAGATGAATAGACACGCAGGTCTTAATAGAATTAAAGACAACCATTAGGCTCCTGCCGGTTGCCATATTACAACAAGGATCATTGCATACATCAAATATAATCACAATCACATGATGGCCATATCACATCACAAAACCCCTGCAAAAACAAGTTAGACGCCTCTAATTTTCTTTGCATGTTTTACGTGGTTTGGGGCTTTCGAATAAGAACAGATCTTACCTACGAAATTGAACCACAATGTTGATACAAGTGCTATAAAGTGCAAAGTGTAGATTGGATCTATACTATGATGGGAGAGACAGACACCCGCAAAGCCACTTGTGCAATACGAGTTGCACGTCAACTGCGGAGCAAGTCTCATGTGCGATGACATGTAAGGTTAGCCCGAGCCGCTTCATCCCACCATACCGCAAGATGCAAAGTACACAAAGCAAAAGACGGCACGAGCACCAACGCCCAAAAAACCATTGTGTTCTACTCGTGCAACAGATCTACACATAGACACGGCTCTGATACCACTGATTGGGTTCGTAGCATGGAAAACAAAAAATTTCTACCGCAAGAACGAACAAAACCCAGATCTAATCTAGATAAAACCCAAGATCTAATCTATTAGACATGTGCAACGAGATAGATCTTTACTAACCCTTGTAGACCCGAAAGCGTTACGAGATCGGATCTCGTGGTTGATGTAGTCGATCACTTGCCGATCTCAATATCGAGTAGACGATCCTTCCGGCGCCGCGTTCCGGCAGCGTTTCCGCAGTCGGTCACACGTGTGGAGTCGAAGCAGACCTTCCTCTCCCCGTTCCAGCGAGCAGCGGAGGTAGTAGATCTTTCCATGGAATCCAGCAGCACGACGGCATGGTGGTGGTGATGGAGTAGAGAATTCTGCAGGGCTTCGCCTAAGCCAGAGCAGAGGGAAGGAGGAGGAGAGAGGCAACTTGAAATCTAGAGAATAGAAGGGGCTTAGGGTTTTGTGCCTCCACCCCTCTATTTAAAGGAGGGAGGCGCCATGGGGAGGTGGAGTCCTTGTAGGACTCCCCTCTCCCTTGGCCGACGGATCAAGGAGGTGGGGGGAGAGTCCTACTCCCCCACGAATCCTTGTCTTACCCCACAAGGATTCCTCGATCCTTTCTTGGTTTTCAAGTAAACTCCAAGAAATCTTCTAGAACCTTTCGGAACATTCCGAAACCTTCTAGAATCCCCATACAAATACTCTGGAACATTTCCTAACTTAGAAAATGATCCCCAATATATGAATCTTATTCCCAGACAATTCCGGATCTCCTCGTGATGTCCCGGATCCAATCCGAGACTCCGAACAACATTCAGTCTCCAACGCACGTTCTATATCTACTTAAAACAACTTCGAACCTTAAGTGTGTCACCCTACGGTTCGTGAACATGTAGACATGATGGAGACACATCTTCGATCAATAACCATTAGCGGGATCTGGAGATCCATAACAGCTCCCACATACTCAACGATGACTTTGTGATCGATAGAACCATTTAACATACGAAACCAATTCCCTTTGTCACGTGATACTCTACTTATCCGAGGTTTGATCGTCGGTATCTCCATACCTAGTTCTACCTCGTTACTGATAAGTACTCTTTACTCGTTCCATGATATGTCATCCCTTATGACCTAGTCACATGCTTGCAAGCTAACTAGATGACATTCCACCGAGAGGGCCCAGAGCATATCTATCCGTCATATGGATGGACAAATCCCAATCTTGGTCCATGCACTTCAACACATACTTTCAGAATACCCAATGTCACCTTTATAACCACCCAGTTACGAAGCGGCGTTTGATGTCATCAAAGTACCCATCCGGTGATGGTGATTAACATAGCCTCATGGTCGAAGGATTAGGTTACTATGCATTTGAAAAGCTTGTAGCAAAACGAACTTAATGACTTGATCTTATGATATGCTTACTATGGGTGTGTGTCCATCACATCATTCTCCTAATGATATGACCTTGTTATTAACGGCATCCAATGTCCATGATCAGGAAACCATGATCATCAATTAATCAACAAGCTAGTTTAACAAGAGGCTTACTAGGGACTCTTTTATGTTTACAAAACACACAAGTATTAATGTTTCCTGTTATCACAATTATAGCATGGGATGTAAACATTTATCATAAACATAAAGATATAATAATAACCACTTTATTATTGCCTCTTGGGCATATCTCCAACACTCCTTCCCTCGAAGAAAAGATTCGCTCAGCTCAGCTTGATGATCCTTTCTGCAAACAGTTCGCCATCAAGTCTCAGAATCCTAAGTATGAGTCTTACCACTTGGATGATCAGGGCACTCTTTTCTATGATCATCGGATGATTGTTCCAAAACTTTCCGGCTTAAGAGAGCAAGTACTCAAGGAAGCTCATGATTCTCTTCTTTCTATCCACCCTGGTACCACAAAGATGTACATGGACCTGAAAACACAGTATTGGTGGCCTGGATTGAAACATGACTGTGCCAAGTATGTCTCGGAGTGTGATGTCTGCCGCAAAGTGAAAGCTATCCATCAAAAACCTTCTGGTCTTCTTCAACCATTGAAGCCTCCGGAATGGAAATGGGAGAAAGTAGAGATGGACTTCATAACTGGGTTTCCAAGGTCGTAGAAGGGCAACAATGCAATCTTTGTTGTCATCGACAGGCTTTCTAAAGTGGCTCACTTCTTTCCCGTCAAGGAAACAATTTCTGCAATTCAGTTGGCTAAGCTCTATATCAACATAATTGTCTCTCTGTATGGGGTTCCTCTTGAGATCAGCTCAGACCGTGGAAGCATCTTCACTTCCAAGTTCTGGGGAAGTTTCCAAAATGCTTTGGGAACAAAGTTGAATTTCAGCACTGCCTATCACCCTCAGTCGCAAGGACAAGTTGAAAGGATCAATCAGATTTTGGAAGATATGCTCTGTGCTTGCGTCATCTCTTTTGGCATGAAGTGGGAAGAATGCCTTCCTTATGCTGAGTTCTCTTACAACAATAGCTTTTCTAGAAGAGTCTAAAGATGGCACCATTTGAGGTTCTCTATGGCCGCAAATGCAGAACTCCGATTGGTTGGTCGGGCGCAGGTGAAAGAACATTGTTTGGCCCCGACATTGTAACTCAAGCAGAGGAGAAGGTTCACATCATTCTTGAAAACCTGAAGGTTGCTCAAAGTCGCCAAAAGAGCAACTATGACAGAAAGCACACGGACATGGAGTATGTCCCTGGTGATCTCGTTTATCTTCGTGTCACTCCCATGAGAGGCACGCACCGGTTTGGTATCAAAGGAAAGCTGGCTCCTAGATACATCGGTCCTTTCAAAGTTTTTGGAAGAAGAGGAGAAGTCTCTTATGCTCTTGAGCTCCCTGAGAAACTCAAGGTCCATGATGTTTTCCATATCTCTCAACTCAAGAAGTGCTTCAAGGATCCCGGCAGGACCGTGGACCATGAGCTCATCAATCTCCAAGAAGACCTGTCTTATTAAGAACACCCCACAAAAATCCTAGAAGTCGCAGAAAGAAAGACTCGCAACAAGTCTATCAAGTTCTGCAAGGTGCAGTGGTCGCACCATTCCGTTGATGAAGCCACTTGGGAATGCGAGGATGAGCTCCGTGCCAAGTATCCTACCCTCTTCGTGTCTTCTTCTTCTTCCTAGAATCTCGGGGCGAGATTCCTGTTTAGTGGGGGAGAGTTGTAGCATCCCATATGTCTAACATCTGTAATGCTACATGGTATAATAATAAAATGCTACTTCCTACATATATTTGTTGCATCATAATTATATCATGCTCATGTCATCATGCCACATTGCATTTGAGCATCATATAAAACCCTTTTCATTTGGTTCTTATCTCATATGCATTATTAATTGTATTTGCCTCTTGATATATTGTATTTGGTTCTTGATAAATGTTTGATGCCCAAGTTGAGTTGGGGGCATATATTTTATTAACTCCACCACCTTTTCTTGTCCCCACCCCCTTTAATTCTACCATCCAACTATATGTGAGCTTTGCATTTTAATTGGGTTTACCTCTAGCTCATGTGGGTTGGGATGGATCCACTTCTACTTCCACATGCTCCCATATATGCATCATGTTGTTTTCACAATGTTGATAGGTGGAGAGCCACATGGCCACCTTTGCATGTTATGTGAGTATTTTCTTGTCTAGCTTCCATATGGTTTGGTTTGGAGTATTTGATCATGTATGAATATAATTATGGCTATATACTTACCTAGTGGAACATACACACTAGCTTGCCCACATTATATTCAAATATGAGCATTTTCCATCTATTCTACTTGGGACACCACTCTTGTTCTTTTGGCTTGATCTTAATCCCATATTTTTGAAGCATGTGCTAATATATGCCATGTTCTTTTCCCATTGTTGTCACCATAGCAAATAATGCATTTATTATACATGCATGGGCCATGCAAGATCATCTTCTTTTCTTTTTCTTTGGTTTTAATCGGTTTGAGTGGGGCATGAGTATTTTTCCCCATGGTCCAACTTAGTTTCTCTCCCTCTCTTCATCTATTTTGGATCCATCCTCTAAACCTCACCCTCACCTCCATCTCCTCAACACCCCAAGCTTGATCTTGTGAGAGCTTGTAAACCCTAACCCTAATATCTTTTCCCTCCTAGCTATGCTCCATGCCGAGCCACCCTCCCCTTCCTAACCTGGCCACCAAACCTAGTGGCTTGGCTCGGCCAAGACCACTCCCCTTGCGGAGCCTCCCATGCCACCCCCTCTTGCCACCCTAGCTGAGCCCCCTCTCCCTACCCGTTTCTCTCTTCCCTTGCTACCCAAGGCCCCCACCCGAGCCACCTTTGCCTCGCTACTGTCTGGCCCCAGCTGTAGGCACCCATCCCCTCCCGAGCCGGTCTACCATGTGAGAGAGAGGAGGGAGAAAACTAGCTGCCTCCACCTTTTTCACCCTAGCCACCGAGCACCATGTGCTACCCCCTCCCCTGACTTATCTACTCCCCCTCTGCCGTGCGTCGCTTCCCCAGATCCCCAGGGCCCTGCCCAACTACTTCTCCTTCCCCACCTGCCGCTGTGTTCTCTCCTCGACCATCTCCACCCCACCGTTGGCATCGGTTCTCCACCACCATAGCTAGGAGGTGGGCGTGGCGTTTGGCATTGGGGAAGACCAAGGAGACCCCCTGCACCATCCCCGTACACAGCAGCGAGGAGGAGAAGGGCCGGTGCCAGCTGCAGATCCTCACGCCGACGAGAAACCCTAGCCTCGGGTCGTAAGCTCCGCCGCCGTTCCTCTGCGTTCCAGGCTGATCCGCTGCCACCGAACCACTCCCGGTGAGCACCCGACCCTCCCAGACACCTCCTCTTGCCGATCCGCTTCCTGTACGCGCCGGTCAATCCGTCGAGCGCTCTCGGTGCGGCGCGCTAGCAGTCGCGTCCTCGTAGTCGCGCCGCGGTAGTGTCTTCTGGCCGGGCAGCCGATAACCAGCACCAAACCCAGCCCACCGCAGTGGATCCGTCCCGCCAGCTCTAGCCCGAGGTCGCGGGATCGAGCCCTGGCGGCCTTCCTTTTTGCCTGTCGCGCACCGCCGTCGGTGAGTTCAGGGAGAAGATCCACAGTAGTGTGCCGATTTGCAAAAACCCCCTGCCTTTTTGCGTGCGCAACCCGCACTCCACCTGGTCCCACCTGTTTGCCTCTGTGTAACATTACATAAAGGCACCCGGTTTGTGTTGCGTCATCACAAGCGTGCCCTTGTCCCTGCCGCGTGGCACGCCCTGGCCTGGTCGCGCGCGCAGTGGCCCCGTCAACCTCAGGGCCCGCAAGTCAGTCGCTGGGGCTGGACAGCGCCTCGGTGCGAAAAGTCCAGAGGAGCGTCCCGCTGTCCCCGCGCTGACTCAGCTTCTCGGTCCCACCCGTCAGCGGCTGTGGCTAGTTGCCCTCGGTGTGCAAAAAGTCTCTGGGTTTTTCTGTTTAATAAAAATGTTTTCAGAATTTGTTTAAATGATTTTAAATCTAGAATATAATATCTTTCAATTGACTTATCCAAATAATACAAAAGATATATGTTTTCGAATCAGAAAAATGTGAGGAACTCAAATATGCCATCCAAAATAATGTTTGACTAATTTAAATTTTCGAAATTGTTTAATTGCAATAAAAATGTCTTTTCTTAATTAATTAATAACTTTAATTCTATAACTTCAAATTTGACAAATAATATGTCTAAATCGATCAGCGCGACGAGCCCGTTCTGATTATGCATTCCATGACATGAACTGAAGCATGCATGCCATTATTAAAAATCAGAACTGTTTATGGCAATAAAACTTGACCAAATAATTAATAAAATGATTTATTCTTGTCCCCACACCTCACCCTTGCCATGCTACATTAGTGCCATGTAATTTCTGCATCATTCATCATGGCATGCTTGTTTGCTTGTCGCATCTTATTTATATGCTTGTGCACTTTATTTATGTTGGCCCTTGTTTGTTTGGTTCTTCTTTCGAATAGACGCCGAGCAGGGGAAATATCAGGAATCCCAGGAGTACTACCCAGATCCGTCTCTCGCTTCAACTGAGCTGCCAGACAAGCACTACCACATGCTTGCATACATATAGTACCTATTGCCTCTATCTTATTCTTGCATCATTGAGTCGCGATTGCATTAAATTGAATCCCAAGTACTGTATAGCCTTTACTTTAAACCCCACCGAGCTTGTTCCTCTATCCCATGCGCCCTTACTACAGGAGTTGTTTGAGCCATGCGAGTCGTAGAACAGCATGTGTAGGGTATGCGAGTGTCTGATGGATAACGAGGTACCTAAACAACTTAACCTGAGTAGTAATGGGATAACTAATGAAAGAGGCACTGGTGGACAATATCTGTTATTTGGTTTTATGTCCACTTGTGTCCCGTAGGACCCTGAGTACTTGATACCTGTTCCTTGACTATCGCACTATCCGCATATGGGACCATGAATCCCCTTAGCGCGAGCTCGATTCATTTCTTATTTCTTGGGGCCACAAAGTAGTTTGGGGCTTTATTACTATCCTGTACTTATGCCATGCTTTACTGCTTTATTTGTGGAGCACCTGTACTGTTTTGGATCGTGACACGTTTTTGCTGTATCGACAAGCCCAGTCACACTTTCGGGTTCCCAGTCGCTTACCGCCGTCCACACAAACCCTGGGTCCGTTCCGGAGCCAGCCAACTTCGTTGTGGGTAGCTTAGTGGGGTGGCCCCCTGAAATATTTTATGAATCCTGTGATTGCTTTATCGTGAAAGCCTCGTTGGGTTTTGATTTGGTTTTTCCAAGGTCGATCGTGTGTGTGTTGCTATTTGTGCACCCCTGCAGGGTAAATCTTTCTGAAAGCCGTGTCCACGGTTATGGACGACTTGGAGCACAGTTTCTCGATCATAGACAAGTATAACTAAAGTACCGTCTTTAATTTGACTAGTAAATAGTGCAATATTCATGGAATGAGTAATAAAACTGTCAACGGATGGGTGTTCGTCCGCTTTCTCGTTGGTAAGCGAGAAGGAGGATGGATCTGTTACTTTATACTGTTATAACTGTTGTTTCTAATTAACGGACATCCGTCTATCATTGGTTAGGCGGATGATTAGCGAGTATCTATAGACTTGTTAGTTATTATATTTTGCTGCAATTGCGTCACCCCAGGTTATGTCCCCTTTAGAGGCATAAAGACTTGCTGAGTACCCCTAGGGTCTCACACGATAAATTGTTTGATTCAGATGAACAGGTGTACTCGCAAGATGGATACTGGGTGGAGGAGACAGATGATGTTGGCAACAATCACTCAATGTAGAGATTCCGGAGATGGGGATCCGCGAGATCTGTGGGCGGGATGTGCTTACTTATGTGGCATCTTATGCCGATTTGCTTCTTGTCCGTACTCGGATCTTGTTTCCCGTTTCCGCTTGATACTCAGTTGATTGATGTATGAGGAGCTATCCTACACTATTATCTCTACCTAGGATATTTGGATCTTGCCGTATTGTGTTGCAATATTTCTATATCTTTTAGATGGTATGGCTCTGAGAACTGTTGTAAGGTAGCTTGCATACATACTCACTTGTGTATGTATTTGATCTCTTCGCCTGTTGTCTACGCCGCTCGCTCTTGTCCCGATGTTCTTGAAAGTGGTTAGGGCGGCCGACGGGGCTACACGTGGATTGTCCCTGGGCCCCCGCTGTACTACTTTAACCACTTTGGTTCATCCAGGCTTGAACTTAGAGCGTAGGGTCCGAGGTTGTTACAGCCATGCTTCTAGACCCTAAGAAAAGTACTTTCGAGCGTCGCCTGGCCGGCACACGACACACAATTCCTACATTTCTCGGTTCCTCAAAAGGCAAGTTATTATCGAGGTTAAAGGAAAAAAATTATACTACATGGTATAAGAATTCTTTATTGTAAGTAATTTCATAAGGAACTTGCTATGTACTCCCTCCGTTCAGAAATATAAGACGTTTTAGCTTTGGGAATCAAATGTATTTAGACGTTTTTTAGTGTATAGGTTCGTAGAGGTTCGGAGTGAACCTATAAACTAAAAGGCGTCTAGATATATTTATTTCACAAAACTAAAATGTCTTATATTTTTGAACGGAGGGAGTAGTAAGTATCTCTTTAAAGCATTTTAACAAACGCAAGGTTTAGCAGGTTGACTAATCTGGTGCTTTACCGATGCTCGATAACACTGCTGGATTTAAGCCAACAACTCATGAGTTCCTATCGTCTTCAACCTCCAGAAAAAACCCGGTACATCACCTGCATGGCTTCATGTCATCGATCTGTTTGGGGTGCAGAAAAACATAGGCAGTGAGAGGAGAAGGAGACCACCGTTCCAACTACGTCGTGCATCGTACAACCAGCACCACCGCCTCCTCTATTTTTCATCTGGCACCGTAGAGAGAGACCTAATTGTCTCGACCCGGATGTCCACGAGCTCCTACCGCCGGCATGCCGCACAAGCCCGAGAAGGAGGCGATCCCGGCGTGGATCCTTCACAACATTGTTTTTCTCTAGGAGCTGTAACATCGGCCGTCGTCTTGCATCCGCATGGATGGGCAGTGCCCGCGACAGCGGCTTCTGCACCCGTCGCGCGGGACTCTAGCGACGGCAGTTCTGGCCCTCCCTTACATTCTCCTCATCAACGTTTTTTTCTTACGTTCTTAATCCACACCAAACCGGAGAAAAATGGGGAACATCTTCCTATTTGATACGGTAGGGTTAGGAGGAAAGTAGAAAAATCAGGGGCCTCTAATTTCGCGATCGTGTATGCCACAAAAACCTCCCCGCAATAACTCCCTGAATCAGTTACCTGATCCAAAATTGATGGCCGAGTCAATTTTTTAGGTGATTGTTGGTCTTGTCATTGGAGAGTCTTGGATCGTTTGATTTAATGAAATAAAAGGCTGAGATGCAAAGTGGGGACATGATGAAACGGACGTTGGGCAATGTCAACGGGGAGATTTCTGTAGTTAGATCGAATAGAATATAAGGTTGAGATCAAATGTTCCTGCTAAGTTGGTGCTTTATAAGTAGTAGAGATGTGTGTTCCACCATATATTTAACAGCCAAATCTGTCAAAAATATACTCATCCGCAGATCTATGCCATGCCAGAGAGAATTTGTGAAGTAAATGACAAGGAAAGAAATACGGTGCCCTTTTTATTTTCTTCAGCTAGCTAGTTTCATGCCCGCATAGTTGGCACTTGCAGGCTTCTTTGCAAGGCAAGGTAGCAGATCTGCAGAAGGATTTTATGCTTGATATATTCCAACATAAAGGACGAGCAAAGCAAAATGGTGTGCCATATGATGTAAATTTCAAGATCGTACTCCGTATGTATGTTTCACTAAACAAAAGCAATCAAAATCCAACGAGACCAAACACACTTCACTCCGTTCTTCAGCGACCAAACAGGCAATGCTAATAGTACTCCTACATCAGATCATCATCACGCACGTTGATATTCTCCAGAAAAACATCACCTTTGTTGTCAGCAAACCCTCTAGCTGGAGTGCCGAATTATTATCTTTTAGAGGCTAGCAGAAGTTGTCCGATCCTTCAGAAGAGATGAACAGATTGAGCTGCATGCCTTGCTTCCAGAAAAAGGAAGGCAGAGCATCAGTGGCGACATTTCTTTCCGCAGAGGCATGCGGCTTGCAAGATCACATCGTGCACATCTTTTTTTTATCATGTCTAACGCGAGGCCGAGCGCATGTACACATTTCTTTCCGAAGAGGCATGCGGCTTGCACGATCACATCAAGCATACGCACACACAAGTTGTCTAGCCCTGGTTGTCTCTCTGCGACGTTGTACCGCTGTGCGTGCCGTCAACTCAACGATGCCATGTTTTCTCTCATGATTTTCAAGAGCTTGCTATTTGTAGTGTAAATTGGTGTAGTTTTCAGGAATGTTTGGTAGTAAAACGTAATCGTAGCACTGAGATATCTAACATTTAGATTCATTTCTGATTTAATCTCATGAAATTTCTTCCTGAATCTTCCATGTTTAGAGCATCTCTAACAAACGCTGCAAATCGCGCACGGTGGCGCGGTAAAAATCGCTATTTTAGTGCGAGCGCAGCTCCAGCCGAGGCAGCAAAATCAGGCGTGCTCTGAAACGTCTTTCGCGCTTGGGATATAGCAGCATTCAGTGCGGGATATTTTGGGCGCTATAAACCAACCGTCCGCGCAGCACCAACTACCGCTGAGCATTCACACGCGCCAAATACCCACCGCTTAGCGCCGCACTGCAGCGCCCTCCCCACCCCGGCGAGCGCCCGCTTCCGCCGCTGTCGAGATGTCTTCATGCCGCCCCAACTCCTCCGGCTACCGCGGGGTGCGCGTGCCACTATGGCACGTACTACTCCGACATCCGCGTGGGTGGCGACCGCATAGTCTTCGACACGTTCAAGGAGGCGCGCGCGTTCGACGTGGCGGCGTGGCACCTCGGCCACCCGCGCGCAGATGAATTTCCACGACGTGCGGACATGCAAGCAGGAGGAGATGCTCACGCCGCCTCTGCGCCTCATCACCGAGCTGGAAAAGCAGCGCCACAAAGCGCGGCTCTGGTGCCTCTACGACACCAAGAAGGACGAGCGTGTGAGGGCGAGTGGGCCCTCCACTTCCTAGAGGACGTCGACGCCGAGGTCGCCTTCTACGCGCACAGGGAGGAGCGCAAGGCACAATGCCGGTCAAGGAGGGCCGGCAAGGCACGCCGCCGCACGTTTATTGAGGCGCAGCTTGATGGCCCGCAGACTATCGACGACGACGATTGCTGACTAGACCAGTTCTCGTCGACACCCCGTGGAATCCTTGACGGGGGGATTCCGATTTCTAGTTTAGTGGTGAACAACTCAGTCTAGCCCACCTTTATTATTGCTACCGACCAACTTCTATGTTGCGTTTTTAGTGAGAACTAGTGCTGAACTATGTTTTATGTAATATATTTCTAGTCTATTTTCAGTTTATATTTTTGGCTTTGTTTGATCTTTGTTTGTGTAGATATGTGTGTGGAAAGCTGTTTGTGTAGCTAGCTCGCGTTATAATATGCGCCGCCTGGTGAAGCGCATGTTTTGCAATTTTGCAACGCTCTGCAACATAGCGCTTCCGATGAAGCGCGCGATGTATGTCAAAAATCAGTGTTGTAAACTAGTTTTAGCACGTGCGATTTTACAGCGTTTGGCTCTTATTATCGTTGGCACTCAAACCTCATAGTACCCCGGTACCCCCCCCCCCCCCCAAAGCAGCACTCGTCTTAGTTGGCGCAACAATCATTTTGCAAGAAAGTCCTCGTAATTTCTTTTTACACAACCTGTCATCCTCTGTCGTCTCCTGGGTCTTCTCTATCCCTTCCTCTATCATCTGATCATCTCCTACGTCATTGGCGCCATGCCCTCCCTGCTCGCTCACCCATGCCACGCCCTCCTCCCGGTCCGCTCCTCCGCTGATGCCGTATGCACAGCAGGTGGTCCCTCCATCCGCGAACCCTAAACACATAGCAAAAATTGAATCTTGTGGTCGGCGATTTGGGGGTCAGTGATTCTTGATGTCTCCGGTGAGGTGAACACAGTCGGTGAGGCAACTGGAGGTGGCGGTGCCGACCCCGACTTCAGAAAACTGCAGGGATGGTGGATGTTGGTCTGCTACTGTGCTCCTCCTCATCCGGCCCCTCCTCCTCCTCCTCCATGGCTTTAGATGGCGCTCCTCCTCCACGGCTAAATATGGTACCTTGGCGGGCCCTCGATTCCTTCCACCTCCATCGAGTTGAGCGGCGGCGTTGGTGGCTCCTTCTCAAGATCACCATGGTCTGCTTGCCTCAAACTGTGTATTTTGTAACTACCTTGCTCTGCAACTAATTTTGGGCATGTTTTTTTAGCATGATGCAATAATTTTTCTTCCACTTTTCCATGGATATTGGACAAGCACGTTTCTTTGGAATACTGAAAAGAAACATGTACTTGGTTGTTGTGAATGGTGTCTGGAGTACACAGTAGATGTACGTCGCAATTTCGTTACTCTTTAGTGTGCTTAAATGTCTGCATACGTTGAATGATCATTACAAATTGTATAACCATATTCAAACTTGTTATTTTATGTGTATTTTCTGTAGGTAAGGGATTTCCTATATCCTATTTCTAAAATTTTGTTGAATATTAACTAGAGAGTAAAAGAGGAACATCCAGTCTGTGTTTATGTTTGTGTGAGTAATTGTAGAGTTAGAAGTTAGCATAAGTAGTTGCTAGTAGATGTCAGCCCCTACTTCAATCTCTAAGTGCAGATTATGTAAGATGTCAACACCTTTCTCGTGTTTTTGTCATCCAAGTCCACTGATTGTAGTAGCTACATAAGGTTTTGTACCCATAGTACTTTGGGGCAAAATTATCATTTCAGAATTATGTCAATCAAAATTATTTTGGGGCTCTAGTAATGATACACAATAACAATAATTCATCATTATGTTTTATTTTTAATATTCTTCATCATAATATACCAATTTAGTTGTGTATTTGTTGCTGCAGATTTGGATTCAGCTAGAACATTCCAAGAAACCCATTGAAATATTCAACAAACTAAAGGATGTGGGGATTTGGTGTTTCTTTTCTGAGTGTGATTTGAACTGGACATCGTTTTATTCTTGAAGCTGCACCTTCCCTGCAAAATTTTATAGTAAGTATGTTACTTTACCTTCTTATAGTTTAATCCAAATCTTAACCTGGATACCACTCACTTTGGTATATCATGTTTGTGGATATTCACTATTAACAATGTACTAGAAAGTTTTCTTGTATTTTATCATCTCTCATTTGTTTATATTGGTGATCTGGTTTAGCATGGTAGTGATGATTAAACCCAGATGTAATTTTGGCTTGGTACTATCTATACTTGTTTATAGCCATTATAAACTATTTGCATGAATCTTATACACTAGCTACTGCGGTTTCAACATAGCTCGGATTTCTCTAATTTTTGTTCCGTAGTAGACGATGTATTTCTCACTTGTGAACTTGTTTGAAGAGAAAGAAATTAATATCAGCTTCAAAAATTCACAGTTCAAATTCACGGTTCAGTTTGAGATTTGTTTAGTTATCCATGTTAGAGTATGAATATGCATCTATTCAAAGTGATGTTCAGTTTCACATTTGTTTAAATTTACAATTCAATTTCACATTTGTTGGAAGTTCATATTATTTTTGCAAAACAGACAACACAACTACAATCAATTGGTGGAAGTCTATTTTTATCTTTTTACATATGTTTGCTTCTCCTGTAGTGACTACTCGTGTAGCTTGTGCTGATGTGCCTTGTTGCTCATGGTCAGCTATCAGCTTCAACCTTTTTTGATAGAGTTTGCCATCAACTTGTAGAGTGTTCGGTAGTATTCCCTCCCTTTGGAGTCTATCCTTGCCCGTGTGGGGTGCCTTGTATTTGTTCCATCCTTCTTCTTTCATAACCTCCAGCAAGATAGACTATAGGGTTATATACACTCTCACAAGTTTCTCTGCTTCATAGGCACTGTAAGCTTGTTTAACATATTCTATCAGTTCTTTGAGAGTGTTAGATTGCACTCTTAAGCACCAGAGATTGGATTGAAGTGAAGAAGCAAGATCTAGGGCGTTCATATCAGGTGAATTTGGAGGTTGGTGAGTCAATATGCAATCCCGAAACTTTGACGATGGCTATAAAACCGAGATCATCCGGTAGAGCATGTGCTCTACCATTGTCCTGTTGTACGAAGATTGTCCCATTTTGACAGGACATAGTTCTACGATAGATGATACTATTTTTTCACAGAGATAATCCCTTATGACATCATTTTGGAGTACAACTAATTGAAAAATAAAACTAATTATATATGTTAGGCGTTACCATTAAATTTTATCATAAAAATATTTTTGATATTTTCAGTTTTATAATTTGCATATGTATATAAAATGAATTGTATATTAGTCTGCCTTTTTTCTTTGGGTATCTTTTTTTTGTTGGTGTAAAATATCATGCAACTCCTTCCGTTGCAGAATAATTGAAGTTCTAGATTTACTCCCTCCGACCCATATTAGTTGACTTAGATTCATCTATAAACGAATGTATCTAGTCAAGTTTTAGTGCCAAGTAATATGGGCGGAGGGAGTATTAAATCAAACTTATTTAAGTTTTGAGTGAGTTTGTATATAGGCCATAAGTATATTTTATTATGAATCTAATGGAACTAAATTGGTGCTCACCTGTTGAGTTTTTTAAAACTCGTTCAAACTTAAAGTAGCTTACTAAAATAGGACAATCGTACAGCTTTAATTATTTTGGAGCATTCTAGAATATATGGGTGGAATTTTAGGCAACGCCAAGAAAGGATTTGTATCCAGTAATCCGAATGGGCCTGATTAATTGGCCCAAAGAATCTAGCATCTACATGGACCTATGGGCTAGCTAAGAAGCACTTCACTCGTAGATATAGAAGTTTTGTTTTTCTGAGAAGGTCACCCATCTTGGCCGCGGAATGCTAATTACCGCATGCTGCGGCGCGGGCGGCCGCACAGGGTTTTCCCCAGTTGGACCGGACCAGTTCCGTGGTCTCGTGATTTTTCGGTTTTTTCTTTTTTTTTCTGTTTTCTGTTTTTTTGTTTTTTTTTCACTTTTTTCGGGAAAATGTTCATTATATATTTTGGAAAAATCCACTTCTTCAAAATTGGTTTATGGTTTTTAGATTTGGTCTAGAATTTTCTAGTTTGTTCGTGTTTTTCTATATGTTCATAATTTTTGAATAAAACACACTTTTAAAATAAGTTCATGGGTTTTGAAATTTGGTTCAGGAATTTCAAAAATTGGTTCATGGTTTTTGGAAAATGTTTATGATTTTTAAAAAATGTTTATGTTTTTTAAAATTAGTTCTTGAGTTTAGAAATTTGGTTCATGAGTTTCAAAATTTGGTTCATGAATTTCAAAAATTGGTTCATGATTTTCGGAATATGTTTATGGTTTTCAAAAAATGTTCATGTTTTTTAAAAATAGTTCATGAAGTTTTGAAATTTGGTTCATGAATTTTAAAAATTGGTTCATGATTTTCGGAAAAATGTTCATCATGAGTTTCAAAATTTGGTTCATGACTTTCAAAGAATGTTCATGTTTTTATAAAATTTGTTCATTATTTTGGAAAACATTTGAAGCTGCAATTTTTTCTCCATAGGTTCTAAAAATGTACATGCATACGTTGTTCCAACATGTGCAAAGTCAATGCGCGGGAGAAAGAATACACAAAAGAGGAAACGTGACCGAACATATCTCGTGTAGCTTCTACCTGACGGAACAATCGAGCAGAACAGAAGCAGCAAGGATGTACGTGGACTTTAATGGGCCTCGTCGAGAGCAGCCCATGAAGCTGTCGTTTAGAGGTGCCGCTACGAGCGGTGCCTAGCACCTCCTGTCTTGGCCTGGTAAAAAAATCATGAAAGGCACCCCCTACAATTAGGCGATTCCTATACAACGCTCTAAGCAACAGTTACGGCTAGGACATGTAAACCATCCCATAGCTAATTTTCTAAGTACGCCGGCCCACTAGGATTCCCGGGATATGCTTTTTTCAGGTTTTGGGCAGGTTCCAGAACATTCCCGTCTGTATTCTCTCTCTAAAGAAAAAGAACATTCCCCTCTTTTTTTTCTTTTGTTCCGTTCTACTATTTTCTGGTCTTTTTGTGTTTTCTCTTTTCTTTTCATTATTCTTAAAAATCTAAAATTTTCAGATTTGAACAATTTTCTAATCAGAATATTTTTGTAAATATGATTTTTTCAAAATCCAAATATTTTTCGAATATGAACATGTTTAAATCTAAACAATTTTCAAATTATAAACTTTTTTAACATGTAACCTTTTTTAAAATCTGAACTTTTATTGAGGCGGGTGAACCAATCTGGCAAGCGAATGAAGCAACAGGTAAAAAGAAACAAGCGAGTGAGGGACTTGGACCAGCCCACCCAGGATCCCTTCACGCGTCAGCTCGCTGGTCGACGCGGGAAGCCTTAGTATATACTCCCTCCGTTTTAAAATATAAGATGTTTTACCTTTGTGAGATGAATGTATTTAGATTACTTTTAGTGTCTAGGTTTACTCTAAATTTAAATAAACCTAGACAATTAAAGGAGTCTAGATACACTTACTTTACAAATCTAAAACATCTTATACTTTGAAACGGAGGGAGTATACTAGGAGCCCCCTACAATTAGCTTCCCAACATACAGAATAAAATAATGGAAAGGTAACTTGCCACTCTAGAGTCTAGACGTTCACTTCGTTGAAGGCTCAGATTTTCTTTGGTTCATAACACTATCACCTATTAGAGCATCTTCGGTCGCGAGCCCTAAACCGCCCCCTAACCGACAATTGGACACGCTGGACACGAAATCACGCCTAACCGGATTCCCCAAGGCTGTGTTCTATCCAGCTCGGCCCAATGGGTTGTTCGGCGTGCACGGCCTGTCCCTGAGCCACAAGGAGACTTCTAGGCTCGCTGGATAGAACACGCGCACCAGGTGGGTCAGCAGGGCCGGCCCTGGGGGACTAGCGGGCAGCCGCCCGGGCCCAAAAATATAGGGGCCTAAAAATTTATAGGCCTAGTACAAGTATACATCGGAAAAAAAAGACAATTTGACAACCGCTCGACTCTCCTAGGCATCGATCGCTGATCGCTCGACACCCAGGCTTCCTCGACGCTCGACCGCGCCCGCGCGACATAGGGCCAGGCCGCCAGGGCCTGCCTAGTGCCTCCGCCTCGACGATCTCACGCAGGGCCGGTCCCAGGCATCGCTCGACTCGACAGGACGACTCTCAGGCCAGGCATCGCTCGACTCCAGGCCCTGACGCCCTGCTTCCCGAATCCCGACTCACGGACTCACGGACTCAGACTCCTGTCGCCTACTCGCCTGATCGCCTCCCCTGGATCGGATCGCTCTGATCGGGAGCTCGAGCCCTCCGTGATCGACGTCGACCGCCACGCAGGCAGGCACACTGACACCTCACACAGACACAGTTTCTTCATATTGATCTATTGATCTATTTTGTACTTTCTTCGTCTTCTGTAGCCTAAATCATATTAATCTATTTTGTAGTTTCTTCATCTCCTGTAAGCATAAGCCTCGTTAGCTAGGGCAGGCCGGCCTGGCCGCACGCATGCACACACAAAGTCTGGAAGGCCATCGACTAATCGATGATCTTCAAATCTGCCTGCTGGTCCGTCCCCGCCCAACCCTAATTCTCAGTTCTTAATTCTTGTTAGTAATTGTTGTTCTTGATTTCTTGTTTGTAGCAAGCGAGGTTAACTGATTATGGCGTCTGAATCCCGTGCTAAGAAAAGAAAAAGGAGAGAACGAGAGAAGAAATTAATAGATTCACGGAGAGGATCTTTCCAGAAATTTTTAAAGAGCAACACAAGCACTTCGAGAAATCCAGATGAGTTGGTGCTAGTTCTTATGGGGAACAAGCTAATGTTAATCCAGAAGTTAATGTCGGTACAGAGAACAATGTTCATATCAACGCAGATGATGCGATGCTAATGTTGATAATGAACCGGAACGAGTTGGTGTGGATATTTATAATCCGGCAAATTGGGGTACTCTTGATAACAAGGAAAGACACATATTAGTGGAAAAGGTTCCTATCAGAGAAGAAAATGCCACTTTTCCTCTAAGTGGTAAAAGACATTTTTCATATTCTCATTACTCTAGATACATGAGCAATGAAGAGGTACGTGATCGAAAATGGCTAGTTTATTAAGACATGTTGACAAAATGTTCTGTTTTTCATTCAATGTCTCAGGAAAGGTTAAGTGGTTTGGCAACTCTATTATATCGAGAAGAAGTTAGTGAACGAGATTGATATTGATTCTATCGTCACGGACTTTGCTTCTAAGATTTTTCGGAGGAAATTTTAAGGTACCATGTAAACATTGTTATTTTTATATAAATATTATAGTTGGGACTATACTTAAATTATTTAATTTTCATCATCTCATATATGCATAATTTTTTTATAATAAGGGGTTCAAAATTTTATTTTCGCCCCGGGCCCCTGAAATCTCAGGACCGGTCCTGTGGGCCAGCCCTGGCAGCGACACATTGTCGTCGTTGCACACTTATTTGACTTTCCTTCCACTCGCTCAATCCATTTCTTCCGCTCGATGCTCTAGTTTTATGCCCTTCATCAAAGCCCCCGCCGCCGCACACCCCGTTCGCCCAGTCATGTCGTCGCCGCCCTGCCACCGAAGGTGCTAAAGACGAAGGGGTTCAACAAGGGGCCACATGGGACTTTCAAGAAGCCTACGCCAAAGGTCAAGCTGGATTTGGGTTGGAGGATGTCTGCATGTGGCGGAAGTTCGCCACGAGGATGAAGGCAACAAGGAGAAGGATTCCAAGTTCATGCATTGCTACAGAAAGCTCGTCGACAATTACAAATGGAAGCACGTACAACAACGTATTCAAAAGGGTGTCAATGGTAATGTCATTGATGTGGACATGCCCGCGGTGGCCTCGGTTGGATGGCCCATCGACTACAAGAAGGCCAAGGCGACCGTTGCAGTGGCTGCAACATCATACATGGTGCAATCGTCGACCAACAAGTGCTTCGCCGAGGTATCATCAAGCTCAGTCCTATGGCCACAATAAGCATGCTCAAGGTGGGTCGATGCCATTCATAAGAAAGACAAGAATATTGAGCTTAGGACGTCGCGAGTGATAGTGAAGAAGAGGAAGGAGGACTTCACTTTTTCCCGGTCAATGCGTCGATGATGCATGATGAGTTGAAGGCGGCACATGAGAAGATCCACAACAACATCCGGTTGGAAATGGGCATCAGGATGAGGTTGTCGCCAAATACACCCTTGAAAGCGACGCCACCACCACCGGAAGAGATGGCGAAGGAAATCTCGCCGGACTTGGCGACAGAAGAGCCGGCGTCTAGTGGCGAATAGTATGGTACTTGTTAAATATACGGTCTAGGTAGCCATGTATAGTTGTATTCGTACTCATGTACGGTTGTATTTGTAACCGATCATCTAATATATATACACACGTGGGGAGGTTGTGACCCCCACGAAACCCTAAATTTGACTTGGTATCAGAGCCTAACGCGCTCCCCACGCAAGCCGCCGCCGCCGCGTCGCCCTACTTCCGACGCTGCCGCCACCGCCGTCTCTCTCTCTCTCTCTCTCTCACTGCTGCCACCGCCGCTCTATTCTCGACCACCGCCGCCACGCCTCTGGATATGACGTCCTCCGCTCTCGTCACCTCCGATCTGATCAGTTCGATCGTCTCCTCCCTGGGAGCATCGGTACCGACCTCCTCCTTCTTGACCGCCCTCTCCATGCGGCTCGGACGAGGGAATTTCATGTTATGGAAGGGGATCGCTATTCCGATCCTCGCTGGTGCGAGCCTCCATGGCCACCTCGATGGCACCACTACAGCCCCGGCCAAAACCCTAACCAGGGCACCGGCAATGCTGTGACCACCGTCGACAACCCCAAGTACCTCCGCTGGTGGACTCAGGATCAGAAGGTCAAGGGCCTCCTCCTCTCCCTGATGGATGATGACATCACGTGTCAGCTTGTTGGCTGCACGACGGTGCAAGCCGTCTGGTCGGCCGTCATCGCCATGTTCGGCCCACAGAGTTGCGCCAATGTCTGCCACATCAGGCGACAACTTCAATCACTGCAGAAGGAGGATCTGTCTGCGGCGGAGTACATGCATAAGATGAAGGGTATTGCCGATGTCATGGCAACGGCCGGCGCCCCCATCACCAACAACGAGCTCATCGACCACATCCTCATTAGGCTCGGGTCGTCCTTTAACCCTATCGTTGCCTCTCTCGATGTTACCAACGCCGTGATGACCTACTCCAACTTCTACTCAGTGGTCTTCTCTTATGAGCCTATGCAAGCTCAGTAGAGCATGGCGGAGGGGTGGTCGTCTTCTTGAACACCGCATCATGTTCCTATGGCAATGGCGGTCGTGCGCCATCCCCGGCGATCTTCTCCGCCCCCTACGGTGGGCAGCGGTTTGCTGCTGGCAACGGCCAGCCCGTGCTCAACCGCTAAGGAGGCAATGGTACCAACCAGGGTGGCGGCTCCGACGGCTGCAATACCGGCTACCCCGGCAACAACCGCTAGGGCGGCAACAGTGGCAACGCCGGGTACACCGGAGGTAATGGAGGTGGCCGCAATGGCGATAGGAACGGCGGTGGCCACAGAGACAAGATCCCCAAATGCCAGATATGCAAGATCTGGGGCTATGAGGCCTACGCTTGTCACCGTCGATTTAACCACGAATTCAACAACCGCGCTGGCAACACGACATCCACCACCTCCTTCAACAAGCAGCCCTGGGTGATGGACACCGGGGCTACAAATCACTTCACCAGTGAGCTTGAGCGTCTTCAGATTCACGAGCGCTATGGAGGGAACGACCAGGTCCAGGTGGCAAATGGTGCAGGTGTGTCTACTTCGCACATTGGTCATTCGCGTTTACCCGGTTCATCTCTCCAACTTAAAAATGTCTTGCATGTGCCTTCCATTAGTAAACACCTTCTATCTATTTGTCGCCTTCTTTGTGACAATGACGTGTTTGTGACAATGACGTGTTTGTTGAGTTTCATCGCCATGCTTTCTTTGCTAAGGACAAGGCAACCCGACGAATAATCCTTCATGGTAGAAGCCATGGAGGACTTTATCTAGTTCCATACCGTCGTGCATCATCATCATCCACTCTTCATTCCTCCACTAGTGTCAAGGTGTCGTCCTCGTAGTGGCATAGGTCATCCAGCAAATAATGTAGTCAACTCTATTGTTAAGAGTCATGAGCTTTCCTGTACTAGTTCAGATACACCAACATTAGTGTGTGATGCCTGTCAGCGTGCTAAAAGTCATCAACTATCTTATTCTATGTCAACTCGTGTTTCTACTGCCTCTTGAATTAATTCATTCCGATGTTTGGGGTTCCACTATTGCTTCTTCAGGAGGGTACAAGTACTACGTTAGTTTTGTGGATGACTACACTCATTTCTACTGGATTTATTTGCTTAAACATAAGTCTGATGTCGAGCAGGTCTTTTACGCCTTCCAAGCTCATGTGGAGCGTCTTTTGAACTATAAGATTAAGGCGGTTCAGTCCGTCTAGGGTGGTGAGTACCAAAAACTTCACTGCTACTTCCAGCGCACGGGTATTTCCCACCGTGTATCATGCCCGCATACTTCCTAGCTGACATGGGTATACCCTATAGGTACTCGAGTTTGGTATATACGGCATGAATACTGTAGAAGCCCGTGGTGTTGCCAAGGCCCAAATGGAGAACTCGAGTGGCCCGCAGACTCTCGGTTGCTTGCGGGACAATAAGAAGCCAAAGATAGAAAGTTTAAAGGGAAAACCCTAATCTGTAACCGACTCGACCTGCTACCCGAGACCTAGACTATCTATATAAAGTCTAGGAGGGGCAGCGAGGAGGACACACGCAACCCTAGTTTCCACAACTCTCGCCAGATTGCATCTGCCGCGCCCCTGTAATCTTCGATTCCTTCGTTAATTCCAAGAGTAGACAAGCAGGAGTAGGGACCTCTACGAGGCCTAAACCTGGGTAAACCTTGCGTCCCTGTGTGCTTGTTTGCTAGCCGACTAATGCCACCAGTTCTCCCTCCTTCTCCAAAACCCAAGTCCATAACAATGGGCATTGATGAGTTAAACCCTCGTCAATTGGCGCCGTCTGTGGGAATTGGGAGTGCTAATGTCATGGCTTCTCCGGCCCCGTCAACCACGATCTACAACTCCGCAACATCAGAGATTCGCCAGCTCTTCGGTGCGTTCGACTTCACCGTCCACACGCCAACCACTCGCCCGACTTTCGAGTCCGTAGGCGATGGAATCAACCTGGCGATTGGGAGCTTCCACTTCCAGGTTGGTCAGATGGGCACGCTTCGCATGCCTGACCAGCCAACTGCACCCGCGATCGCTCTAGCGTCGTGGTTCCTGCCACCAATCGGCACCCTCAGCGAGCTCAACACCTCAGCAACAGTTGGGAGCACGGATAGCGACAACAGTCGTGGAGCCGACCCAGGTGACCTAGCAACGGAAGATGGAGTCTGCGGCTCCGGATCCGAAAGTTGCGGAAGCAACAGCTTCCCCAACCACTTCATGTGTGTTGTCATCAACGCTGGCGACACCGCCGCCAATCATGAAAACGGTGGCAATGGATCTGGCACCGATCCACCCAACGGTGGCATACCTAATGGTGGCCCACCCAACGGTGGCAATGGCGCGCCCGTCAACAAAGGAGGGGCAGTCGAACCTCCAACCATGGTGAACGAGCACACCGGTTAACGTGTTGTGATTAGAGTCAACGACAACGAGTGGGCCCGCAGCCGAGAAGCTCTGCGAGGCAATCCTCTACCTCCCGGCACGCCGCATGACATGCTGATGGGATACCATTAGCTACTAAAGGAGGAGTACAGACGCCAGCTACATGCAATCGCGCAACTCGAAGCGCGTAAAAAGGCAGCGAATGAGTCGAGTCTTCGTCGAGCTGGGCTCTCTTCCCACGGAGGATCCTCCTCCAAGAGTAACGAGTACGTGGCCAACAAGAGATGATCTCGGATGGCCCATCTCATCGAGCAAGAACGCATAGAAGCCGCGAAAGTCCTCGACTTCGGCTCTATGACAGTCGACACGCGGGGCAACATGGTCCCAAACACACCACAAGCCACGGTGACAGCGGCCACCATGTACCTCCTCAACAACCAGCCACAAGCTGGAGATCCACGAACCGCCATGCACCGATCTACGATCATGGGCTTGGGATTAGTCGAGGCCGCTCTCAACAAAGAGCCAACGCTGGAGCCGAAGAAGGGCAAAGCTCTGGCAAAACGCTATTCCTCACCTTCATCCAGCAACGACAGTCACGATCTGTCTCGATGTCGCCACTAATGGCGGCATGATCGCGATTATGATGCGCGCGATGACCTCACGCAGCGCAAAATCGACAAATCAAGGGCAAGATGCGCTCGTTCGACTGACTCCGAAGACGACGAGACTGAACTCTGCGGCGCCAGATGCTTCAGCAGGGCCATCAAGTAGAAGAGAATGCCTAAAGGGTTAAAACTCCCGTTGCAGAATCCAAAATTCGACGGCCTACAAGACCCAAAGATCTGGTTGGAGGACCACATCTCCTCCGTCAGGCTATATGGCGGGAGTCGAAGCACGGCCATGCAATGCCTGCAGCTACAACTGTAGGGCGCCGCCCGCGCATGTCTCAACAACCTCCCGCGCGGATCCATTCGCAGCTGGGAAGAGCTGGTTTACAGCTTTGTACGCAACTTCAAGGGAACTTACAAAAGGCACACATCAATTGAAGAGCTGAGGAGCTGCCAGCAAAGGTCGGGCGAGTCGCTACGCTCATACATCCAGAGGTGGTCCATCATCAAGAACTCCATAGAAAACATCTCGGAGGACCACGCAATCGACGCATTCAACGGCGGTGTTCGCCGCATAGAGCTCAGGGAGGAGCTGGGTCGCTCGAAGCCCAAGACAATTGACCACCTGATGGAAATTGCGAATCGGTGGGCCGATGGAGAAGATTCGGTGAAAACCGCACCTACTCCGATGACGACGATGACCTCGGGCACAGACGCGACCGTCGAGGCAAGCGGCGAATGCGCGTCTATGATGACCGCGATGACGTCAACATGGTCGCAGCCGGCTACGCCGACAAGCGCAACGACAACCGCAACATCGGCTATTGCAGTGATGGATACCGCGAGTCCGGGAAAACCACGCAGGTGTGGCAGCGTCGCACTCGCGAGGAGGCACCCGCAAGAACGATCGTGGACAAACTGTCCGGACCATGCAATGTGCACTTCTACATCAACAAGCACGATGGCAAGAAAAAATCCAGCCACCTTCTCAAAGACTGCCGCGAGTTTCTCAAGCTCCACGAGGGTCTGGCTCGGATGAATCGTGACGCAGTCAAAAGGGGCTACGGAGTCGCCCTAGGCGCCGTGGCACACAGAGCTCCTCCACCACCGCCTGGAATACGGGCCACCCGCGGCCACACCGATCTAGAATCACGGTGGCGAACCATACCCACGACCCGTGGGAAACATGGGGATGATCCAAAAGGGGCGTCCTTCAAATCGAGTGCAGAAGGCCATCACTCGCCAAGTCAACTTGGTGATCAACTCTCCACCTTCCACCACTGAGTACCTTAGTGGAAGCGACTCCCGCATCACCTTCGACCAACATGACCACCCACTCCAAGTCCCTCGTCTATGCCACTGTCCCCTCGTACTCGAGGCGCAGATTGGGGGCTTCGACATGAGTCACGTCTTCATGGACGGCGACAGCGGCATCAACCTAATGTTCATGAGTACCTTGCATGCAATGAGGATCCCTCTGACGTGTCTAGAAGTTTCAGACACAACGTTTCACAGCATCGTCCCAGGGAAAGGTGTATATCCCCTGGGCAAAATCAACCTCGACGTCATATTCGGCACCCCACAAAATTTTCTGCGAGAGCGCATCGACTTCAAGGTCATCGATTGGCCTTCATAATATCACTGCATCCTCGGACGTGTCGCGTTCACAAGGTTCATGGCGGTGCCACACTACGCCTACCTGCAGATGAAGATGCCGGGCCGAAACGGCGTAATCACAATCAACGGCAACTTCGAGAGGTCTGACAGTTGCGACAGGGAATTCAACAGAATCTCCTAGTCCTTCGGAATGCAGGAGGAACTCGCAAGATTAAAGGAGTGGACAGACAACAGTCTGCCTCCTCTGAGCCGGCCAAGTTCACCCGACCTGTCCTTCGACTCGTCGATGCACACGAAGAAAGTCCAGGTCCACCCAACGGACCCGACCAAGACGACCCTCATCGCCAACAACTTGAGTTCCGCATCGGATTCCTCCGTGAGCACTGGGAAGTCGAATTACTCCGTGAGCACTGGGAAGTCTTTGCCTGGTGTCTAGCGGACATGCCAGGGGTTCCCAGGGAATTCGCTGAGTACGCACTCAATGTTAGCCCAGACGCAAGGCCAGTCAAGCAGACAATTCGGCGACTGTCTAAACCAAGGGCGAATGTGTTCGGAATGGAGATCAACAGACTCCTCAACACCAAATTCATACGCGAGATCAAGGAAAGCACTTGGCTCGCCAACACGATGCTGGTACCTAAAAAATACACAGATATCCTGCGGATGTGCGTGGATTTCACCTCCCTGAAAAAGCACTGGCCAAAGGATCACTTCCCGCTGCCACGAATCGACCAAATCATCGACTCCACCGCGGGATGTGAGCGTCTATGCTTCCTTGACGCCTACTGAGGCTATAACCAGATTCGAATGAAGGAGGAAGACCAAGATAAAACGGTGTTTACGACGCCTTTTGGTGTGTTCTGCTACAACACAATGCCCTTCGGGCTCAAAAACGTAGGAGCCACCTATCAGCGGTGCATGTAGGCTTGCCTCAAGAACCAACTTGGTCGCAACATCCAAGTCTACATTGATGACATTTTCATCAAAACAAAAGAGGAAGTCTCGCTAATCGATGATTTACGCAAGACCCTCGCCAACCTCGACTGCTACCGAATCAAGCTCAATCCGGACAAATGCGCCTTCGGCGTACCATCTGGGCAACTACTTAGATATCTCATCTCGGCGAGAGGGATTGAGGCAAACCCGAAGAAAATAAAAGCCATAATAGCCGTGGAGAAGCCGAAAAACATAAGAGGCGTCCAGCAGCTGGCCGGCGAATCGCGGCGCTCAGTCGATTCATCAGTCTAATGGGCGAAAAGGCACTGCCCTTCTACCAACTTCTCGGTAAAACTGACAAGTTCGAGTGGACCGACGAGGCGCAGGAAGCATTCGAAGACCTCAAGCGCCTACTATCTACCTCGCTAGTACTAGTGACTCCACACGAAAAAGAACCATTGTTGCTATACATCTCCGCCACCAACCAGGTGGTCAGCATAGTGCTCGTGGTGGAATGAGCCGAAGAAAACAAAGTCCACGGGATACAGCGCCCTATTTACTACCTCAACGAGGTGCTCACGCCAACAAAGCAGTGGTACCCGCACTATCAGAAGCTGGCATACGGCATCTTCATGACAGCCAGGCGACTGCGCCACTACTTCCAAGAGCACCCAATCGTGGTGGTCAACGACGCCCCACTTAGTCATATACTCAACAACCCCGATGCCACCGGACGAGTCGTGCTTTGGGGAATCAAGCTGTCTCCACGAGACATTACATACGAAAAGCGCGACGTGATCAAATTGCAAGTCCTCCCTGACTTCCTCGTGCACTAGATGGGGAACCAGCTCCCTGAAAAGCCAGATATGTCTTACCTCTGGACGATGCACTTCGATGGATCCAAGCGTAAGGACGAGGCTGGCGCAGGCGTCAACTGACATCGCCCCAGGGAGACAAGCTGAAATACATTCTGCGAATGCAGTTCACTGCCTCCAACAACGAAGCTGAATACGAGGCCCTATTGCACGGGATGCGGATGGCAAAAGCCTGCGGCGCCAAGAGGCTCATCATCTACGGTGACTCCAAGCTGGTCGTCAACCAGACAATGCACGAGTGCGACGCGCTGAACGACAATATGATCGCCTACCGCGACCCCTACGACACACTCGAAGGGGACTTCGATGGCTGTGAGCTGCGGCACGTAGGCCACGAAAGTAATGAAGAGGCGGACGCACTCACCACCATTGGCTCCACATGCGCCCCCATACCACCTGGGGTATTTTTCGAGCGTATCTGCGAACGCTCCATCAAGCCAAAGGCCACAGAGAAGAAAACAAGCGCAACAACGGACTCGGGGGCTACGCCACCAAATGAGCCAATGGCACTCGATGACCTGGAGCTTGACATAGGACTCGAGGGACCAATGGGGGGCATAATGATCGAGCCATCTTGGACTCAACCCTACATCACATATCTTCTCAGCAAGAGGCTACCGGACAACCCGACTGACGCGCGACATATCGCACGGTGATCCAAGGCATTCGCCGTCATCAACGACGAACTATACAAGCGCAACATCACAGGAGTACTCCAATGGTGCATCTCCAACATGGACAGAACGGCCGTCCTCCTCGACATCCATGAAGGGACTTGTGGGCACCATGCCAGCAGTCGCGCCCTCGTCGCCAAAGCTCTACGAGCTGGATTCTACTGGACCACGGCCATGCGCGACGCCAAGGACATTGTCCAGAGATGCAACGCTTGTCAGCGATTCGCGGACAAACCGCACGCACCTGGCGCGAAACTCCGGCCAATACCATTGGCTTGGCCCTTTACGCAATGGGAACTCGACATGGTCGGCAAGCTCCCAAAGTCCTCGCGAGGAGGCTACGTCTACCTCCTAGTCCCAGTCGACAAATTCACTAAGTGGATAGAGGCCATGCCGGTGACAAACCAGTCAGGAGCTAGCGCCGTCAAGTTCTTCGAGTCCATTTTCTATCGCTTCGGAGTGCCACACAACATCATCACGGACAATAGAACGAACTTCACCTCTAAGGAGTTCTAGGGTTTCTGCGAGAACCTAGGAATCAACATGAGCTATGCCTCCGTAGCTTATCCACGGACCAATGGTCAAGTCGAAAAGTCCAACTGGCCAACGGCCTCCTCTGCGGTGGAATCAAGAAGCGACTCCTCCGGCCACTCGAGCAAGTCGCTGGATGTTGGCCAGACAAGCTGCAGTCCGTACTTTGGAGCCTGCGCACAACCCCAAATAGTGCCACGGGATATACCCCGTTCTTCATGGTGCACAGCGCCAAAGCAGTGATACCCGCAGAAGTACGCTTTAAAGCCCCACGGGTAGTCGCATACAGCGAGCAGGAGTCAACACTTGCACTCGAAGACTCTGTCGATCTCCTTGATGAGGTACGGGATATCGCAGCAGAACGATCGACGATCTACCAGCAGAACCTGCGCAACTACCACAGCAGAAGGCTACGCCCCAGATCCTTCGTTGAAGGAGACCTGGTCCTGCGACTGAAGCAGCAAGGGCACCTCAAGCTCGAGTCCCCTTGGGAAGGACCATATGTGATTACAGAAGTAATCCCAGGTGGCACCTATCGCCTCAAAGATTTCGAGACAGGAGTCGCATACTCCAACCCTTGGAACGTCATGCAGCTGCGGCGCTTCTACCCCTAGTCGTTTTTTCTTACACTACCAATAAGGCTATTCAGCCAGGCTACTTAGCCACACACTGTACCTAGTACCGTTCTGCAAATAAATAAAGCTAAGTGCCCCGAAACTCTATGTTCTTCTTTATTTTTCTGGCAATATTTTCACTCGGGGGCTACGCCACCCTTTACATATTCGTTCTACGAACAGATCGCAGTATCCCTAGTAGCTGACACAACATCAATCGAACCCTTGATAAAATACCAACCCAGTTGCAATGCACCTGACAGGTTGGCAAGGTGCTGAGATAAAAACAAGTCAGGCTAACGAAAAGGAACTGCCGAGTAAAAATACACTCGCAAAACACATAAGCTAGCAAGCTCTTTACATATCAATATAAATTAATTACATATATCCACACAAACTTTTACAACACTAGTATACTTATGTGCAGGATACAAATCACACTACTACTGCAGCAGAATAACGTTCGTCTGTTCCTCAAAGAAGTCGACAATTTCTTCTGCGGGACGATCCACCGCCTGGTAATGTGGAACCATGTTCTAGGTCAAACCGCAACATCTACATCAGGCGTATGCAGTCGCACCAGCGACAAAAAGCAGCCTTGGCACCAGCCACCAACTGCTGCCGCACGCACTCGCGAACTGCACTCAAATCCTGGAATCTCGTCAGAAGGGCCAACAGGCTTGAAGGGACAGCGTCCAGTGGACACATCGTCTGATAGATGTGCCTGAGGCATGACTGCGCCTTCTTCAGAAAATGAAGCGACTCGAGAAGCACGATCCCGCAGAGTCGCAAGTGTAATTTCACGGTCATGATCCACCTAGAAGTACCCACTCGCCTGCAGTTGCTCCTGGGTCAAATCATGCATTCGAATAGCGATCCAATCTTTTTCATCCTACAGATGGCGAGCAATGACAACTACACCACAGAAAAGCAAAGTGTGAAAAGATAGGCATCACCGCGACTGACTAAAGGAAAAGATAAGAGGATAGAAGGCTAACACTTGAACTGCTCACTCAGCTGGGCCACCTCCTCCAATAGGTACTTCTCGCGAGCAGAGGCTTTCTCCGCCTTCGACTTCCATACATTGGTGCTACCACGAAGGATGGGCAACTCACGCTCCAGTTGTTTAATACGGCCACACAGTCATGAAAGCAACGACAACTCCTCCACCTTCGAACGAGGTTGCGCCAAGTTCTCATCGGCAGAAGGAGGATCACAAGGATCACTCGAAGGAGCACTCGATGTATCCTACCACGAATCAAGCAAAAAGGAAATAAGATACCAAGAATACATTTGGCAAAGGGCATATATGCATTCAGACACAGGAAAAGTTTCGATTGGGACACCCCCGCAAAATCATTGTTCCATAAAGCAAAAGGCTAAGCCACTGCAGCTATTACAGATGAAGACTAAGGCGCAACATGTTTCTTCGACTTGGACTTAGGCCTCGGGGGCTTCATCGCATCTGTGGCAGTCTTCGACGCCACGGACTTGCCGGTAGTACCCCCAGAAGCCGCAGCCTTCGCTTGACATCGCTCCTCGGAGTACTTGGCGAGTGTCTCGATAAGCTGGGGACCGTAATTTTTGCATTTACCAGCATAGGGAGCAAAAACTACCTGCTGGCCTCCAGCGTCTACAGGCATCGCCTCAGAGATAGCTGCGGGATCCATCTCCACGCCATGGGCCTGCACCATTGCGAGTGCCATGGTGGCGCTGATAGAGCGCTGCGAATTTTTGAAGTTCGCGGGGATTCCTCCAGCCAGAGATTCCACCAGGTCGCCGAGGTTGTCGGTCATCCCAGCCTTGGGAGTCAAGTCCTCACGGATGCGACTGAGCATATCCTTGGCCTTCCCCAACGTCTCCTGGAGGGAAACACTGCGGTCCTCGACTGTGGCGATGGCACCAGCCAAAGCACCCGCACAGCACAGAGATTGGGCATCGAAACTCAAGCCGCTGGCATCTACATACAAAAAAGCATTAGTACAACAATCACACGTCACAACACAGAAGAGCAAGACATATCCAGATGAAAAAGTCATACCTGAGAGGGACTTGGCAATCGAGAGAAGCTGCTCCTCGAACATCTTCTCCCTCTCAGCGGTGGAGGCAAGGAGATCCTGCTCTCGCTTCCACGACTCCTCCAAGGCTGCGACTACCTCGTCACTATTCTATATCATAATTCACTGTTATTCATTGATATATTTCATATTAAGAGATGATACTTATGTTATTTCATCTGTTTTTGCATTGTTAATGACTTTTGGAGCATGGACCGCTGCAGTCAGGATTCTGATAGAAAAGGTGTTGTTTGGAGGCAAAATTCACGAATATCAGAAAATCCGGGAAAATATACGGAAAATCCTATTTTTCCAGAAGACGAAGGCTACCAGAAGAGGGAGTGGAGATGACCCACAGGGGGCCCACACCACCCCCTGGCGCAGGCCACCCTAGGCCGTGCCACCAGGTGGTGTGGCCGCCCTGGCCCACCTCTAGCTCTCCCCTCTAGCGTATATATTCCTCCCGAAACCCTAAGACTCGGGGAGCAACCACAGAAAGATTCCATAGCCTCTACGGGGCGGAAAACACCGAGAGAGAAAGATCTCTCCAGTAGACAGATTTCTGCCGGGAGAATTCCTTCCCGGAGAGGGGAGATCATCGCCATCAACACCACCATCAAGCTATACTTCATCGGGATCATCAGTATCATCACCATCATCACCATCAGCACCATCATCACCATCTCCATATTGCTGTAACAATTGGGTTGAATCTTGCATAGTTCTTAGGGGAAACTTTCCCAGTGTTGATTACTCTTAGTAGTTGATGCTATTGAGTGAACCATTGAATTGTTGTTTATGTTCAGTTTGTTATACATCATTATTCCATCTCTGATCATGATCCATATGATGTCTTGTGAGTAGTTCTTTTTTTTCTTGAGGACATGGGAGAAGTCATGTTGTTAGTAGTGGAATTGTGTTGAGAAAGATTCAATAGTTTGATATTTAAGTTGTGGTGTACTTCTTCTAGTGGTGTCATGTGAACATCGACTACATGACACTTAACCTATATGGGCCTAGGGGAATGCATTGTGTATTTGGCTACTAATCGTAGGGGTTGCCAGAGTAACAGAAACCTGAACCCCCATTAGGAAACCATTGCACAAGGGATGTAAGGGTCTTAGAGTTTAAAGCTGTGGTTAGGTTTCTACCTTAATGACTTTCTTGTACTTACGGATGTTTGCAAGGGGTATAATCACAAGTATGTATTAGTCCTAGGAAGGTCGGTACATTAGCACAGGTTCACCCACACAACACTTAGCAAGCTAAAGAAGATTAATCAACTATATGAAGTGAAAGCACTTGACAGTCTTTCCATGTGTCCTCGAGAACGTTTGATCATCTTAAGTAATACAACCGGCTTGTCCTTTGCTGCATAAAGGATTGGGCCACTTGCTGCATTTATTTCTACTGTCTTTTATTTACTCGTACTTTATTTACTTGCTTTATCAAAAACCCCTAAAATCCGTTTGCTAAGTATTTGCAAAGAATTCCTGATCCATACCACTAGCCAGGTCCTCGTTGGGTTCGACACTCTTACTTATCGAAAATACTGCGATACACCCCCTATACTTGTGGGTCATCAAGACTATTTTCTGGTGCCGTTGCCGGGGAGTGAAGCGCTATTGGAGAGTGGAACTGGTAAAGGAAACTTCTACTGTGAGTATTGTTTACTTCTGTTAGTTGCTTTTTATTTCCGTTATGGATAATTCGCTGAGTTTCTTATTTGGTAATGCTACTAACACTGCTAAGGTAGTAGATAAACCACCACCTACTGAGAATGATGCTTTTAAAATACCTACAAGAATTATTGATCGTGTTATGGATAACTACTATGTTGGGGATGGAACTTTCCATCCTGGTGATCATTTACTCTTTATACACGAATTATGCTGGTTGTTCAAGTGTGCAGGTATTACTACAGATCAAGTTAAGAAGAAGTTATTCTCATTATCACTGAAAGGAAGAGCTGAAGAATGGTATAAGCTGCTGAAGAATGGTCAAGCTCTGGAATGGGAGGAAATAGTACCTCTCTTTTATTCAAAGTTTTATCCTCCTAGTGAGATTCATAAAGATCGGAATCAAATATACAACTTTTGGCCTCTTGATGGAGAGAGTACAGCTCAAGCTTGGGGGAGACTGAAGTTACTAATGCTCAAATGTCCCATTCATGAGCTCCCCAACAATATTATTATCAATAAGTTTTTATGCAAGATTCCCTCTACACGATAAGGATTTATTGGATGCTTCTTGTGCTGGATCATTCACTCGCATGGAAGAAGAAGCTAAATGGGATCTTCTGGACCGTATTCAAGATAATGCTGAAGCTTGGGAGAATGACAAAGGTAGAAAGTCAGGTATAAATTATGATTATGAATGCATTGAATATTTTATGGGAACCGATGACTTTCAAAATATTAATAATACTTATGGTCTAGACTCTCAAGCTATTGCTTCTTATTTTAAGGCTTTTGCTTCCTATATTGAAGTGCCTAAAAAGAAGTGGAATAAGTATCATGAACCTTATAAAGATATTGCTAAGAGTGTTCCTGCAAGAAATACTGAAGTTTATACTGCTAATCATGTTTTACCTAAACCTTACATTGAGAAAATGCCTTTCCCAGTTAAGATAAAGGAAGATTCTATGATAGCTAGTATGGTTGATGAACCTACAATAGCAAATGTGAAAGACTTTGTTACTAAATATGTAGAAGAGGGACACACTATCCTTTGTAAGGACACCTCTAATGTTGATTCACAAAGTAGTATTATAAGAACTAGTATTCCTGTGTTTTCTGTTAGAATAAGTGATCATTGTTATGATGGTCCTTGTGATAGTTATATTGTTAAGTTTATGCATGATACTGAAAGTTACTATGAGAGAGAGAAAAGTGTTCTTTTGCATCTCAATAATATCAAGTTTCCTCGTTTTATGCTGAAAGTTTTTATGTTGCACTTGTTTTGCCTTCCTATGCTAGTAGCCTCTGGTTTCAACAACTTGTTTGTTTACAAAATTCCCTTGCATAGGAAGTGGGTTAGACTTAAACGTGTGTATTTTTGCTTCTTAATGCTCTCTTTCACCTCAATTCATATTCTTATGCGAGCATCTTCAAAATTATCATGTCCATCTTAATGGCTATAAAGAAAGAGCTTTTGGGGAGTCAGCCCAATTTATTTTTGCTTTCAGTTTGTTTTTGTTTCTTTGAGTCTTGGAAGTTATTACTTCGGTAATAAACTCTCCTTATCCTTTTTGTTTGGTTTTTGTGTCAAGATCAACCTCTAATGAGAGAGAAGTAATATTTGGGGAAGTTGTTGTCCCGAAACAGATTTTTGTGCTTCACCGTAAAAATTCGTGAGAGATCTCTATATGTCGGATTGAGCTGTAATTTTTTGTGCTTATGCCCTAGGTTGTTATTTAACTTTCGTTAGTTTTGCACTTTTTGATTTGAGCAACAGAAGATTTTCGGAAAAAAATGATCTTTACCTGTTGGTCTGTTTCGACAGATTTTGCCAATCTTGCATTTGCTTCTTTATTCGATTTCCTTTTTGAATTCTTTTTAGGTTTTCGGAAGGAGTTGCTACAGTAGGTTATGTTTTGATGGTTTTCAGTTCAAGTTGAACTCAAAAGTTTTTATCACTTCACTTATACTAATGTTGCTAATGAGAACTGTGTGAAAGAAATTTCCAGGTAGGTGGAGAAAATGGTGTAATGAGGAAGTGAAAGGTTTTATGATTCAAGTATTAAGTGTATGAATATGAAGATATTGAAGTTATTCAAATGGTGACTCCGGAAGAATGTACTAAATACCAAATTCAGAGACCTGCAGAGTCCATTTCCAAATAGGTAACAGTTCTGGTAAAAAAAGTTCCACAAAAATACTATCCAACTATATTTTTGCAGTTTTCAGTCAATAAGGAAAGCTACGAAGCGGAAGAGGACGGAAACGGAGCCAGGGTGGCTCACACCACCCTGTGGCGTGGGCCCACCCCTGGCCGCGCCACCAGGTGGTGTGGCCACTCCGGACTCCGTCTCCGACCCATTTTCTCCCAGTACCTTCCTTTTGATGTGAAACTTCGTAATATATAATCCCCCGGATCTCCCGAGGTTCGTATATCATGTTTTTATTTCGATTTGTTTCTGCCAGGAACTATCTTTGAAGCTTAGAAGCACAATGGTGTTCGCCAAGGATAAGGGAAAGGAGCCTATGGAGGATGATCTCCAAGACCCCGGGCAGGAAAAGGAGATCAAGAGTGAAGGTGAAGAGGGGATAAAGCAAGGTCAACATTCGCACACTGGCACTACCATTGCAAGCATTGGAGTGCTAGCAAGATCTGTCAGGGTCAGGAGGATTGCACGGATGTCAACTGGAGGGAAAACTCCGCGTCACTATTTAGCTCCACGGTCACTTCCTCCACGCACCAAGAATCTTTTCCATAAGCATCAACACCAGAATATTCCCAAGGAGAAATTACCCTCCAATTGAGATTTGCCTCATTCTAGCCATGCAGGGAAAGAAGACTCCAAGAAGGAAGAGTGGAAAAAGAATCACTAGAGCTGGGATCCACAATCTGACATGATCATGCACCGCATCGAGCACAACTCGGAGTTGATTCGTACTCTCACCTTCGAGATTGAGGACTTGGGGAAACTGATCAAAGATCTCATCAAGAGGATACCACCACCACCAAGCTTGGGGGAGTGTCGCGGTATCACATCACTATCTTCTATCTTTTTACCTTTTTAGTAGGGTCATATCATGAATAGAGAAGTTATCATGTAGGATGGTTTGCATTATGGAAGTGTCCCCTCTCTCGTTAGATATGTATCCCTTGCAGTGAGTTGCCATTATGGATTATTAGTGAGAAGTTCTATCATTTACTCTTTTGAATAGCTTATAATAGTTTTCAATTCATGGTTATATGATAGATCTTGTTGTTAGTATTGGTAGCACTTTGGGATCATTGAGTTAATTTAGTTGGTTTTGGCAAACCTGGCTCGGTCAGTAGCAACACTATTTTTGAGAGTTGAATGAAAAAGATAAAAGTACTTTAAAGAAATATAATTTCATCATCTTTCTTTCTTGATTTGCTCATAAGTTTAGTATTCTCTAGTTAAGATCTTTTGTGCTTCCAAGGAAGATTGCATGTTTGTTTTTATCACTTGTATGTTTGTTTGTTTCCTTCAACTCCTATACTTGCTACCCAGCCTTGCTAGCCAAAAACCTGTACTGAGAGGGAATTCTTCTCATGCATCCAATCCTTTAAACCAAAACCCATGCCATTCGTGTCCACCATACCTACCTATTAGCATTATTTCTATTTCAAATAAATTCTTGTTTTTATCTACCTTCCAAATTAAACTTGTAATGTGAAAATTAGTGATTAAATCTCTCACGAACTTGAAGGCACACTTTACTTTCTTGCACTTAATAAACTTGAACCATTGTGCCCATCTATGTTGCAAATATGCTTGCGCTTTGTAAGTTGTGAATTAGCAGAACCATGCTGTCATGGGGAACGCTTTCAACATTGCACTGGTACTTTGTACCTAGTTGATATCATGTTCTTTTGTCTATGGATGTCGTTGGTGTGAAATGAAAGGGGAGCTTGTAAGTCCATGGAGTTTTGCATGTGTGTTAGAGAAACGCCTGGGCCGCTGGTCTAATCCATGCTGACATGGTGGAAACCTGCAGCGTAACCATAACGAGCATCTATGAAGCATTCTTCATATAAAAAAGAGTCCGATATTGAGAAAAAAGAGATTATGAAAAGAGGAAAGAGATAAAAAAAGCACCATATTCCCATGGTAAATAAGAAGATTGCTGAGATGTTTGTTGTCTGCTTGCCTTGTCATTTTGATATGGGGATTCTTCCGTATCATCGGGAAAGGGGTACCCCGTTGGCGGTTCTCCATGATTCGCATGTGCTTAGATGACAAGAACTTACCAGTGACTAAACTTGAGTAGCATGAGGAGCGGCCCTCGTATTCAAGGGACATGAGATTATCAATTTACAACTTGTCAAGCATATCCTCATATTTGATCACTTTAACCTTAATCACCTAAAGATACTTATGATAGGGGCAATGAGAGCTGAAAGCTAATAAGTATCATAACTTTTGGGAGCTCTTTATGAAACTTGAAATCCCTGCTTCCCACTGCGAAGGGCCTTTCTTTTACTTTTTAGTTGAGTTAGTAAACCTATTCCCTTCTATCTCAGCAAGTATTTTGATTTGTTGTGTTTCATTCATTCATATGATGATTTATTCAATCATGTTTCTTATGTTCCTTGTTTTGCACATTGCTCTTATCTTGGTGTCTACTACTTTGAAAGCTATCATTAAAAACCAGTTATTTGTGAACTCCAACAAATTATCAACTGTTCTTTGACCAAGAGCTAAGTTTGCCATTACCAATTATGATTTACTTTATGTATATTTATTGTGTTTCCTTTACTTATTGCAAGTTAAGTTATATAATAGTGAGTTGTCTTCTATTATGATCTATGTATTGATGAATGTGATGCTTCTTGTCCGTATTCTTTTATCGACTCTTCACTCCATAAACCTGAGGTCATGTTTATTGAGTTCAGTTTCGCCTAGGGACAAGTGAAGTCTAAGCTTGGGGGGAGTTGATACGTCCATTTTGCATCACTATTCTATATCATAATTCACTGTTATTCATTCATATATTTCATATTAAGAGATGATACTTATGTTATTTCATCTGTTTTTGCATGGTTGATGACTTCTGGAGCATGGACCGCTGCAGTCAGGATTCTGATGGAAAAGGTGCTGTTTGGAGGCAAAATTCATGAAGATCAGAAAATCCGGGAAAATATACGGAAAATCCTATTTTTCCAGAAGACGAAGGCTGCCAGAAGAGGGAGTGGAGTTGGGCCACAAGGGGCCCACACCACCCCCTGGCACGGGCCACCCTAGGCCAGTTGGTGTGGCCACCTTGGCTGACCTCTGGATTTCCCCTCTGGCGTATATATTCCTCCCAAAACCCTAAGACTCGGGGAGCAACCACAAAAATATTCCACCGCCTCAGCGGGGCGGAAAACACCGAGAGAGAAAGATCTCTCCGGCAGATAGATTTCTGCTGGGGGAATTCCTTCCCGGAGAGGGGAGAACATCGCCATCAACACCACCATCAAGCTGGACTTCATCGGGATCATCATCATCACCACCACCATCATCACCATCAACACCATCATCACCATCTCCATATTGCTATAACAATTGGGTTGAATCTTGCATAGTTGTTGGGGATATACTTTCCGGGTATCCTCACAGTTCCTTACTGACCAGGGTGGCCCACTTCGGGTTAGAGCATTGCTTCACGGGCGGCCCAGTCAGGGAGAAAGACGGAGTCCAATCCGGCTACGGGAAGGCCTAGAAGACTTACCGACTTAGGCCCATAATGTTACTTGTAGTTCAAGATGTACTCTGTAACCGACTCTTAGTCGTAGCCAGATAGATCTCTCCTGTAAACCCTAGGACGGATATCTATATAAGCCATCCTAGGGAGAGCCTTTAGGGCACCTCAATAGTCTACAATCTCAACTCGCACAGGCGAAACCCTTGTAACCCATATTCCGGCTCTACCGTATTACTGGATTGCTAGCAGGAGTAGGATCCACCCAAAGCCGGCGGATTTGAACCTGGCTAAACTTGTGTGCTCACCGTTCCGGAATACCGTACGTCTCACACCCCTCTCTTCTGCACGCCTCGAGGACCCCCTCATGGCGTACTTGTGCTCAATCCGATGACAGTTGGCGCCCACCATGGGGCAAGTGAGCTTCGGATCTGCGTTCCAAGCAGAATCTGCAAGAATCGGAATCGGCGAGACTATCACCGTCGGTCGCATCCTCCACGCCAGCAACGTCCCTCTCATCGTTCTCGACAGGACTTGGATTCCGGCTAGGGAGGCCGTGACTGCCTACACAATCATGTCCTTTGGCGAGATCGATGTTTACATCAGTTTCGCTGAACCTGCCCAACCCACCCCAGCGGTGATGATAGAGGCAGAAGAATCTTCTGGGTCCCCTTTGTCTGTGGAGGCGGCAGAGTTCCGGATCTCAGAAAACCCTAATCCCACCCAGCCACACCAGTTGCGGAGATAGTGGAGAAATCCGAGCCTAAAGAAGACCTAGCAGTCCAAGTCGAATCTGGAGTGGATCTCCCTGGAGGAG
This sequence comes from Avena sativa, assembly GCA_916181665.1. NCBI lineage: Eukaryota > Viridiplantae > Streptophyta > Magnoliopsida > Poales > Poaceae > Avena > Avena sativa. The sequence continues at coordinate 445,085,714 of OV702295.1, read as the reverse complement.
CCGGATCCCAGATCGACCCACCCGCGGAAGTCGAAATCTAGGAGGAACATATCAGTGACACTGATTCCGGCTCTGATGATGCCGAGACAGACAAACCTTTTCTAAGGTACACATTACGACGTATGATACTGCAAGGCGAAAGCGCGGATGCAATTCTCGAGACCATCAAAAGTTTCGACATGGCCGATCGCGAAAGCCGCATGTACCTCAGGAAGCACGCGTCGCACTTCGTCAGATACGTGGGATCCGGATCCGGCTCTGCTGATGCTAGAGAAAACACCGACTCGGTGCTGGAGGCAATTGGAACAAACGCCGACGTACCCGCATCCTCGGATGAATCGATGACGTCAGTAGATTTTCGAAAGTTCTTCGCGGAATATGAAGAGGAGTACAACTCCAAGGCTGCAAAAGAAGGAGAAGCCATGGATGAAGGATCCGGGGAACACTCTCCCAAAACGCAGGATGACATGGACGTCGGAGATAATCCGGAGGTCCAGATGTCCGAAAGTACCGATCAGAGCTTGACTCCAGGAAACGGACCCAAAGCCGTCTTTGCTACTGGCGCTGCCAAGAAGGCAAAGAACAAGAACAAGAAAAACAAGACCCCAGCAAAAGACCCTCTGGCTGAGGAGGTGATTGCCGAGGAATACGAAGAAGACTCGGATGGAGCACTTATCCCAGACGAGCCGAAAAAAGAAGAATCGGTGGATGGACACGTGATCACCGAAGGTGCGCGTAAAATCATCGATGCTGCATTAACCACACCTATCCCTACAGCTGTAGAACTTACTGCAGATGAGCTGGATGAAAGGGCCCAAGCCCTAGAAGCGCATCATCAACAACTCCTCGATGAAGCCAAAAACATCGAGGTGGAGAAGAAATGCATGGCAACTAAGGACTACATGTCTCGGTTGCACCAGAAGACACGGAAACGTCACACCAATGACGACCAGTTCCCAACTGTCCGTGCCATCCGTTTCGGAGATGAGATGGGGAAGCCACGAAAAGATAGCAAAGGAGATTGGGTATACCCAACCCTGTACAGAATACCGTGGTGGCCCGAGAAATTCTATCGGCTAATCCAGGACCGAAGGAGATCCGTTTGGGTATCAAGCTACTCAACAAAGGAGTAGAGCAGCAAAAGGTCGCCCTGTCCGAAAGCCAAAAACTGGTCTCAAATTCCGACCAATGTCGAACAGATCCGGCATGGGCTGACGTAAGACCCCACCATGTTCCGGAGCAGCATTATCGCCCCAAACGATGGGAGGACAATTATTCGAGAACCGGATCGTTAGGACAGCATCGCAGGACTGCACGCGACTGGAGCAACGTTGCACCAACGACCGAGAAAGAGGCCATCGCTGCTCTGAATCCGAGGAATCATCCCCGACGAGAATCTAATGATCAAAGGGGAGAGGATAAAGAGAAACGTCGGGAGGAGGATCGTTAAAAAATGCCACCTCCTAGACATACAAGCCGTCCGGTTGAGCCCCACCATGGTGGGAACGACGGACGAAGAAACGACGGAAACCACGCTGGAACAAGTAGGCAGGGGGCTCGTCATAGTCAACACCCTCCCCGGAATCGGAATAATGACGTCCTGGATGGAGGCCGGCGATCAGCCGGAAATTATCCAGCTGCCCCACCCTCTCCACCACACAGTCATCACAATGGCTCCCAAGGAGGACGACGTGGCGGAGGAGGTGGTGGCAGAAGCCGAAGTCCGGCTCCAAGGCACCGCAGCCACAACCGACATTCGGGACGATCTTTATCCCTGAACGGTGCAAGACACAGGATCAATTCCAACATAGAGGCGCGGCGCTATGAAAACAATGACATGTACGTGGGCCCAAAGTGCTTCGGACCATGCATCAGAGCTACAAGATTCCCGGAAGGATTTGCTATCTCAAGGCACATCCAAGCCTACGACGGCATTGCTCGGCCAGACACTTGGCTACAGGATTTTTTCCAAGCTTGTTGCATCGCCAAAGGCGAAAATAGCCTGGTCGCAACCTGATATCTCCCACTTATGTTGTGGAAGACGGCGCGATCATGGCTCAACGAACTTCCGGAGAACACCATCCATAACTGGTATGACATGCAAAGTGTGTTCTTTCGTAATTTCGAAGGCACATATCGTAGGCCCTGTTCGGTCGGAGACCTACAATGTTGCACCCAGAAAGCCGGAGAAACTTGCTGAGATTATCTCGGACGATGGATCGACACCAAGAACTCCTATGAAGGAGTAAACGACCAAACCGCAATTGAAGCTTTCATCGCAGGGCTCCCAATTGGTCTATTACGTCACCTCTTGAAGTGTGATAAGGTCACTAATTTGGGAGAAATGATAGAAACAGCGAGCAAGTATGCGGATGCTGATGACGATGCAGAGGGATTACTCAACATCCTGGCTATACCTTAGTCAGCAAAAACAAAGCAACAAGCTCAGAAGCGCCAGAACACCTCGGAGGAAAAACCCAATGCGGAAACAACGGTGGTAACTACTGTAGGGGTCTGGAGGACGAGGAGGACGTGGCGGAGGCCGCGGGCGTGGCCGTGGGACTTCAAGGGTCCAAGGTAGAGGAGAACAATAACCAGGCAAAACCTACTCTTGGGCCGACATTGCCAATAACCCATGTGTGCATCACCTAGACGCCAATGGGGGCTCGTCCCACACCAATGCTGAATGTCGTTTCAATGACGACATCAAAAGAGATGACACCGTGGGCTACAAAGCTAAGCGGAAGAAGGGAAAGAAAAATCCCGAAAAGGACAAGGAGACCAAGGAAGATTCTGACATGGAGGAAGCTGATGCTTCAAATCCCAAGTCGGAAGGGAAGAAGACCTTTCCCACCAAGAAGGACACTTATGTCACTTTCCTCGGATCTCAACCAGCCAAGGTCAAGAAAGCAGTTCTACACGAGCTCAATGCAACAGTTCCGGCTGTCCCCCAGTATCTGGACTGGTCGGAAGTGGCAATCACATTTGACCGCGATGATCATCCGCCTAAGTTACACATGTGAGGAAAATACGCCTTAATCGTCAACCCACTTATTGATGGTTACGGTTTCTCCAAGACCCTCATGGACGGTGGTAGCAGCATCAATATTCTCTACGTCGAAACGCTACGCCGGATGAAGATCTCGGAAACCCAGCTGAACCATAGCTCTGTGATTTTTCACGGAGTTGTCCCAGGAAGACAAGCTAATTCCCTAGGAGAGATTACTTTGGATGTTACCTTTGGAACTCCAAAGAACTATCGGACGGAAGCACTTTCCTTTGAAGTGGTCCCGTTCAAGAGCGCAACCACGCTATATTCGGACGTCCGGCTTACTGAGCTTTTATGGCTCGTCCGTGTTACATTTACAATATGATGAAAATTCCAGGTCCCAACAGCGTGATCACCATCAGGGGAGACCCGAAGAAAGCGCGGGAGTGCGAGGATGGAAATGCCGCCTTTGCCGAAGCCGTGCTGCACGCCCAGGAGTACCAGGAGATCAAGAAGAGCATAGATCCGTCCGAGATGCCCGCAACAAAGAAGGAAGTGACAAAGCCAAACCCGGAGTTCAAGGCATCAGAAGAGACGAAGAAAGCGCCGTTGAAGGATGATGACCCCTCCAAGGTGACCCAGATAGGCAATAGGCCTAGATAGCGCATAGGAAAGCGCGCTCGTCAAGTTCCTCCAAGCAAATCAAGATATCTTCGCATGACCGCCATCTGACATGACCGGAGTACCTAGGGAACTTGCCGAGCACTCTCTAAATGTAAACCCAAACGCTAAACCCGTCAAATAGTCCTTACGACAGTTTGACGATGAAAAGCATAAAACAATAGCTAAGGAACTAGCACGGCTCGAGTTATCCGGATTCATAGAAGAGGTCATCCACACTGAGTGGTCGGCCAATCCTATAATGGTCCCTAAAAAGGACACCACTGATTTAAAGATGTGTGTTGATTATACTGCCTTGAACAAGGCTTGTCCAAAAGATCCGTTCGCTCTGCCTAGAATTGATCAAGTCATCGATTCTACGGCAGGCTCGGAACTCCTCTGTTTTCTCGACGCATATTCCGGTTATCACCAAATCCGGATGAAGGAATCTGACAAAATCAAAACTTCATTCATAACCCCATTCAGAACCTTCTGTTTTGTTACGATGCCCTTTGGGCTGAAGAACGCAGGGGCTACGTACCAGCGCATGATGCAGCGTTGCCTCCACGACCAACTCGGACGCAATGTACATGCATATGTGGATGATATCGCGGTGATGTCCAAAAAGAAGGAAACGCTGATTTCCGACTTGGAGGAGACGTTCGCCAATCTACGAAAATACAACATCATGCTTAACCCGAAGAAATGTTTCTTTGGAATACCAACCGGAAAATTGTTAGGTTTCATCGTGTCTCAAAGAGGCATAGAGGTGAACCGGGACAAAATCAAGGCTATACTCAATATTTCCAAGACAACCTGCCTGAAGGATGTACAAAGACTAACTGGTTGCATTGCTGCGGTCAGTCGATTTGTAAGCCGGCTTGGAGAAAGAGCCGCACCATTATACAAACTCCTGAAAAAGACCAAAAATTTTGTTTGGACTGATGAAGCTGAAGCTGCACTACAAGACCTGAAGAAAGTACTCTCATCTGCTCCTATCCTTGCAGCGCTAGAACCTAAGGAACCGATGTTGATCTATCTTGCTACGACAAATAAGGTTGTTAGTATCGTCATGGTGGTGGAGAGACCAGAGGAAAATCAGGAACACCTGGTGCAGCGTCCGACTTACTTTGTCAGCAAGGTTCTGACAGAATCAAAACAGCGGTATCCGCACTATCAAAAGTTGGCTTACGGTGTTTTTCTAGCATCTCGTAAGTTACCACACTACTTTCAGGAGCATCCAATTACCGTGGTGAGCACATCTCCCATGAGAGATATAATCAACAACAGCGACGCCATAGGAAGCGTCGCCAAATGGGGCATAGAGCTCTCAGCTTTCGATATTAAGTAGAAACCTCGGACAACAATCAAATCCCAGATCCTTGCTGACTTTGTCACTGATTGGACAGAGACGAAGGAGAATATGATCCTCCCTGAGTCGGAATATTGGACCCTCTTTTTCGACGGGTCTAAGGCTCGAGAGGGCTCGGGGGCTGGCGTGGCGCTCAAATCACCCCAAGGAGATAAACTTTTATACGTGTTGTAGATCCACTTCACAGCGAGGAATTCGGATTGCTAAGGATATTGGCATCCGACGTTTCATGTGTTACGGAGATTCGGATCTTGTTGCTTAACAAGTGTCGGATATTTGTAATGCAAATAAACACATGGCAGCATATAAAGCTGTCGTGGATGATCTATCTAAATCGTTCGAAGGGTTTGAAGTTCAACACATCCCTCGAGCAGAAAATGAGGAAGCAGATGCACTATCTCGGATAGGTTCTGCGTGGAAAGAGGTTCTGGATGGCGCTTTTTTAGAGCACCTCAAAGTTCCCTCAATAAAGGGAGTAGATGAGGAATATCCGACCAAATCCGACTCACCTTTGATAGCAGTTCTGGCTATGATTCCCAGCTGGACTCAACCCTACCTCGATTATTTGGTAGATGGCAAATTACCCGAAGACGAGGTGCTGAGCCGGCAGATTATCCGACGAGCAAAAGCCTATACTATTGTTAAAGGTGAGCTCCATAAACGGAGTGTTTCTGGGGTTTTTCAGCGTTGTGTATCTCCGGAAGAAGGAGTGGAAATCTTAAGAGAAATCCACGAAGGCGAGTGTGGTCACCACGCTGCAGCCAAATCTTTAGTGGCAAAAGCTTTTCGACACGGATTTTTCTGGTTTACAGCTCAGGCAGATGCCGAACGATTAGTCAAGACATGCAAAAGCTGCCAAAAGTACGCCAAGCAAGCTCATGTTCCTGCTGATCAGCTACGAACAATACCTATAACATGGCCCTTTGCGGTCTGGGGGCTTGATATGGTAGGACCTTTTAAACGAGCTCCAAGTGGATTTACTCACCTCTTAGTGATGGTGGATAAATTTACCAAATGGATTGAGGCTAAACATGTCACTAGTTGTGATGGAGCAACAGCCAAAAGATTTGTCGAGGATGTTATAATCCGGTATGGTTATCCGCATAGCATTATCACGGACAACGGGAGTAACTTTTCTATGGGAGAATTGGCTGAATTCTGCAACGAGCAAAATATCCGGCTTGACATTGCGTTAGTCGCACATCCACAGGCTAACGGACAAATCGAAAGAGCAAATGGTTTAATTCTACAAGGCCTAAAACCGAGACTCGAAGCACCACTATGACGTGCTGCGGGGGCTTGGGCAGAGGAATTATCCTCTATAATTTGGAGTTTACGAACAACTCCAAACAGGTCAACAGGATACACACCTTTCTTCTTGGTCTATGGTGCAGAAGCAGTCCTTCCTAGTGATTTGATTCATACTTCTCCTAGAGTGGCCACGTATATCGAAGAGGATGCCAAGACTTCTCGACAAAATGATCTCGACTTAGTCAAATAAGTTCGTGTCGTTGCTGAAATGAGATCTACAGCTTATCAGCAGAAGTTATGCAAGTATCATAGCCAGAGAGTCCGAAATAGATCCTTCAATAAAGGTGATTTGTTTCTCCGGCTTGTGCAACAAAGAAAGCACAAACTTTCCCCAGTATGGGAAGGGCCCTTTTTAGTTAGTCGAGTATTGCACAATGGATCGTACTACTTAACTGACATGAGGCCAGTCAAAGAAAGACCTGCTACTAAGAAGATAAAGAGAGATGGAGGCAGTACAAATCCGGATGAGTTAGACAGACCATGGAATATTGCTCAACTACGTCCCTTTTATTCTTAGTTTATCCTTCTTTGTAATCATACATATGTACATGTTCTGTGAGAAATAAAAGTTTTGGTTGCCTCAAGTTTTTCTGAGAATTTTTTACCATCTTATTTCCGAATGATCATGTCATAGTCGAAAATCCCAGAATGCTTAAAAGTACTTTATGCTCATGTTCGTTCTGGTTTAGATTTCCGATTCTAAAACTGCTACCCTCGGGTATAACTCTAAAGTTTCTAGTCTTTACTTTGGTTATTTGTCTGATTGCTGGATGCGGGCATTTTCCGAGTACTGAATTGTTGGTACTAGAAGCCAGCTTTGTTTCCGAGTTTAAACTGGTTTAGCAATTGAGCTCCGTTGCTCGGCAAAGTTTCCGGCAGAAGGTTTAGCCGGCTCATGAAAGGGACGAGGCGGAAAGCCAGATAAACGATAAGTAGAGACGACAAAATACAAGTGCTTATGTAAACATTTCAGGCACACAAAATTTCAAAGCCGAAAAGTGCTGAATAGATCAAAAGCTTAGCATTAGCAAAGTTAAAGTATTACATATTTACAAACGCATCATGTTTTTTCCGGAATAATACATAAGTTTCTAGTCTATGATGTAGGAGGAGATGAAGGAGCTGCCGGCTCGCTGGTTACTCCGCCTTGATATCGTTCCGAGATGTCCACATCCGAGGTGGTGCGTTCATCGTCGGAAACTTCTGTTGGTTCTTCCGGAGGAGGAGGCGGAGTATCCACGCGGGTGAAGAAGGGGATCTTGTAGCTGGTTAGGTCAGCCACGTGACACCCATATCCGGTGCAGGAGTGCATGATGGCTTGAAGGTCTTGCTCCTGGCCGTCTTCGTCTACCTTGCAGTACCCTCTAGTCACTTTCCATATCTCCATGTTTCCATGGTGGCTCATGACCATGGTGAGAGCGTTCTGCGCAGCAGTCCGCGCATAGGGCATGTTCCAGTCCCGAACAAGCTGCGGCATCTCTTTCACCTTGTCCCGCACCTGAAAATCCGACATGCTTGGCATGTCCGGAATCTTGAGAGCTTCGCCGACGTCCTCAAGGGACTGGCGGAAGTCATGAAGCAGGTCACCGACTTGGGTAAGTCGGTGGGTGTGGGGCTCGAAGGAGGAAGAGTCCGTCAAATTCAGAGGACCTATACACAAAACAAGTTAAGAAAAATCCGACATTGATAAAAGTCGAAGAAAGAGACAAGTCAGATAGATGGAACGTACCAAAAATGACGTTGTCAATTTTGGTCTTCTCCTCCCGGAGACTCTGGAGTTTAGCTTGGAGCGCCTGGGACATATCCTTTTCTCTACCAAGCTCATTCTTGAGATCTGAGATTATTTTATCTTGAGCAGCGATCTTGCGATCACGCTCATCAGTGGCCATGGAGGAGGATTCAAGGACTTGAGTTATGCTCCTTTCATGATCCGCCTTAAGCTTATCCAGCTCTTGGCAAAGTCCCTTGTTCTCCACCACCAGGGTCTTGAGGTTCTCGGCCTCTTCAATCATGGCGACGGATTGTTTCACCAGCACTGTAAGTCAAAAAGAACAAAAATTCATTCGACATTGAAAATAACAAAGACAAGGATTGAGTCTCGGAATGTTTACCTTCGGCCTCATCCTTGGCAACTTTGAGTTCAGCATTTTTAAGCCGGAGAGCTTTGATCTCTCTCCGCTTATCGCAGACATTGGTCAGTAATTCCTGGTTATAGGAACATACTTTCTGTAAGTCAGAATACCCAAAGTCAAAAAGCTACTTAAGACTCGGGCTACTATTTTTTGTTAAATATCAGCACGAGCCTTGGGGGATACACTAGTTCGTTCTTTGGCATCCTAATGAAGCATAAACCCGGATCGTTTACCCTACTTCATGCTTGGGGGCTAGAGGATATGATATAACATAATGAAAAAATAGGAGTTGGAATTCTGACTTACATATTGTTCGCGGGTAAGTTTATCCAAACCCGCGTTAACTTCAGCAGCCACCTTCTCGGCGAGAGTCAGAGGAATCACTAGGGCTGTTAGAAGCTCACCAGTCCTAATCCTCTCGTCGCGGAGGCGCACTTGAGCGAGAAGGTGGGAGAACTTGACGTTCTCTGCTTCTTGCGCTTCTTCCTCGACGGATAAAGTTCTCTTCTCCAAGCATTGCTTGGCAAGCCGCTGGATTTCTTCAGCAGATTTCTGGGACAAGCCAAACTTGGCAAGACCCGGATTGCTCAGGAGGTTTTCGGTGAAGGTTTCTGCCGAGGGATCATTACCAAAGAGGGTTCACCCTTATCTAGATCTGACGCACCCGTGGTGACGTCAGTTTGCGATCCAAGGTTCGCATGCCCCGTTGAAGGAGCCGGATCTTCTGCAGCGTCCGACGAGATAACCAACGTTGCAGAAGGTTGAGGGGCAGGAGTCGGAGGAGCCACGGCAGGGGAAGCTATGGTAAGCTTCGTCTACCACAGCGGCTTCGAAGAAATCCCTTTCCCCTTGGCCTTGACGAGCGGTTTTGCTATGAGAATGTAGTGAAGTCGGAAACATTACATCTCAGAAAGAAATTTGAGTAAAGTACAAAGGCGGAAAGTTGTGACTGAAAGTTACCTCTTCACAATAGGCACCTCCTTTGTGCCAACAGCCACTGTCGGAGCTTTGCTCTTCTTGAGCGCAAGGTCCGGCAATGGGACCACTTCTACCTCTTGAGAGAACTCCGGAGGATATCCTTCGAGCGGAGCAAGTTCTGACTCGGGGAGGTCAGCAAGCTGAAGAGAAGAAAACACATCAGTATTGGGATATAACTCAAAGAATGAAACATATAAAAGGTGTGACGATGGAAGCTTATCGGCACCACGGGGTTTTCCGCCATGTGCATATCCAGAGAAACCTCCAGAATTCTCCTCTCAATCCGCTCCTTGATCAGCCACTTGATCTGGCTTATGTAGCCTTGAGTGGTGTAGGCTTTGGAGCTGATGCGGAGGGAGTCTTTCGGAGACGACGTAATGGAATGCATCAGTTAGGTTCCGTGGTACTGAAGTGGTTGGATCCGACGTGAGACCCAGCACTAGACCAAGTCGGATCCCTTCAGACCATTGTGCTTAATCAAATATTCGATCCGCCTCTTAGCGAGGATCAGATCGTCGGAAAGAGCCGGAGCAGCCTCGTCCCAGGAAGGCTGGGCCGTGGTGGCTCCGTCGACAAAAGCCGGCAAAGCGGTATCTTTGTCGGGAGCCAGAATATCCCTATGATAGAAAAATGTGGCTGGCCATTGTTTGATCGAGTCACTGGCTAGAATTTTGGGATAATCCCGGTCGCGTCTAAGTGAAAAGCTGATAGTGCCGGTGATGTAAGGAACACCGGCAGTAATGGAATTTCTCCAGACATGGAAATAATACCAGAAGAGAGTCAAACTCAGCCTAATGCCGAGAAAGCTCTCACAAAGTGAAGCATACGCACTCATCTCTAAGAGAGAGTTGGGAGGAAGGTTATGGAGTTGAACTCCGTAATGATCTATCACCTCGGAGAAGAACTCTGAGGGAGGAAAAGACAGACCTCTATCGAGGTCGGTGCTGAAGTGGACCCGCTCGCCGTCGTGCGGGTTGGGGACGGTTTCGCCATAGCCGCTCTGCCAATCGCTGGTGACGAGAAGCCCCTCCTTCTCCATGTTCTTGAGGCTCTCCTCGTTGAGAGCGCAGGGGATCCAGATTCCCCGGAAGCTCTCTTTCTCCGCTGCTGCTTCCGCCGTCGTCGCCGCCGCCGCTGCCGCCAAGCCGGAGGAAGAAGATGAAGCCATTTCTCCGGTGAGAAGATGACCTAAAAGGGGCGGCGCTGGGAGTTCTGTGGGGGAAGAACGAGGAAGCTCTGTGCGTGCAAGAGGATTGGGAGGAAAGGAAACGGCAAAGGACTGGTGGAAAGGAGAAGGAAAAATCCAAACCCCTTATATCCACCTAACTGCGCCAAGATTCGTGCAAATGCTACCGTGTAACCGCCACGCGTTGTGGAAGGAACTGGGAAGGACCCACGCGATGATTGCGTCGCCTCGATCTCCACGCACGCATTGAAACAGCGCCTCGGTTCCACGAACCACGGACCCACCAACGATCGTGCTGACGGAATGCCTGTCAGATGACGTGACTTGACCATGACTTGTGTCAGGTGGCCTTGAGAACCAAGTTCCGGCTTAGTTTGAAATCGAGCTGGAAAATCCGAGTGACCTACTGATAGGTCTGGCTTATTTTTAAGACCCGGATCGTATTTTTGATGTGAAGTTTCAGGAACCGTTCAAGATTCTGCAAGCCGAAGATCAAGCTAGACGATGATAAATCCGACTTTGGATACTTGGAGGCCTCCGGGGGCTGTTGTTGGGGATATACTTTCCGGGTATCCTCACAGTTCCTCACTGACCAGGGTGGCCCACTTCGGGTTAGAGCATTGCTTCACAGGCGGCCCAGTCAGGGAGAAAGACGGAGTCCAATCCGGCTACGGGAAGGCCCAGAAGACTTACCGACTTAGGCCCATAATGTTACTTGTAGTTCAAGATGTACTCTGTAACCGACTCTTAGTCGTAGCCGGATAGATCTCTCCTGTAAACCCTAGGCCGGATATCTATATAAGCCGTCCTAGGGAGAGCCTTTAGGGCACCTCAATAGTCTACAATCTCAACTCGCACAGGAGAAACCCTTGTAACCCATATTCCAGCTCTGCCATATTACTGGATTGCTAGCAGGAGTAGGATCCGTCCAAAGGCGGTGGATTCGAACCTGGGTAAACTTGTGTGCTCACCAGCCCGGAATACCGTACGTCTCACACCCCTCTCTTCCACACGCCTCGAGGACCCCCTCATGGCGTACTTGTCCTCAATCCGACGACAATAGTTCTTAGGGGGAAACTTTCCCGGTGTTGATTACTCTTAGTAGTTGATTCTATTGAGTGAACCATTGAATTATTGTTTATGTTCAGATTGTTATACATCATTATTCCATCTCTGATCATGATCCATATGATGTCTTGTGAGTAGTTCGTTTTGTTCTTGAGGACATGGGAGAAGTCATGTTGTTAGTAGTGGAATTGTGTTGAGAAAGATTCAATAGTTTCATATTTAGGTTGTAGTGTACTTCTTCTAGTGGTGTCATGTGAACGTCGACTACATGACACTTCACCTATATGGTCCTAGGGGAATGCATCGTGTATTTGGCTACTAATCGTAGGGGTTGCCAGAGTGACAGAAACCTGAACCCCCGTTAGGAAACCATTGCACAAGGGACATAAGGGTCTTAGAGTTTAAAGTTGTGGTTAAGTTTCTACCTTAATTACTTTCTTGTACTTATGGATGTTTGCAAGGGGTATAATCACAAGTATGTATTAGTCCTAGGAAGGTCGGTACATTAGCACAGGTTCACCCACACAACACTTAGCAAGCTAAAGAAGATTAATCAACTATATGAAGCGAAAGCACTTGACAGTCTTCCCATGTGTCCTCGAGAATGTTTGGTCATCTTAAGTAATACAATCGGCTCGTCCTTTGCTGCATCAAGGATTCGGCCACTTGCTGCATTTATTTCTACTGTCTTTTATTTACTCGTACTTTATTTACTTGCTTTATCAAAAACCCCTAAAAATCCGTTTGCTAAGTATTTGCAGAGAATTCTTGATCCATACCACTAGCCAGCACCTTCTGCTCCTCATTGGATTCGACACTCTTACTTATCGAAAATACTGCGATACACCCCCTATACTTGTGGGTCATCATGCAGCAGCATGGCGAAGTAATTCATTGTGCTCAGTTGCAACAAACAGAGAGTGTTACCAAATCGAATCAATAATATTCGCAAAAAGACAAGGACGAAGTCAAAACTTACTTTCGACAATGTGATGGCGATTGTCCAGTCGCGCATGCTGTCGACCCATGTTAAGGACCTGCTCCGCCAGGCGGGTAACTTCCTTCACGATGAGCTGCATCAGAGACATTCCAAGTTCAAGTAAAGCACGCCAAGAATAAATTCGACTGCCAACTACAAGATACTTACATGATCCTCCACAGACTCTGAAGAAGGCTGTTGCACAGTCATTCGGGTAACCATCTAATGCTCCCTAGCATGCAGGGAACTCGATGAGTTATGCCCGGAGTGGGCCGCCAATGGAGGAGAAGGAGACCGTAAGCCACCTTCTTGGACTTGGAGTCCGCGACTCCAGACTCTTTCAAAAATTGGATGTCGTCAGAAGACAACGTCGCCACTTGACTGAAACACAAAATCAAACAAGAGCTTCAAGACAGACGACAACTCAAAGAAGAAACCAAAGCGAATTCACGAATACAGAACTTACTAGTCAAATCTATCAAGATCGAAGGACTGCTCCTCCGACTCCGGCGATTCCTTTGGCAGTCGAAGCTTCTTCCGGGCAGGAGGAGTGACGACCCACACGTATAGGGGGTGTATTGCAGTATTTTCGATAAGTAAGAGTGTCGAACCCAACGAGGAGCAGAAGGTGCTAGCTAGTGGTATGGATCAGGAATTCTCTACAAATACTTAGCAAACGGATTTTTAGGGGTTTTTGATAAAGCAAGTAAACAAAGTACGAGTAAATAAAAGATAGTAGGAATAAATGTAGCAAGTGGCCCAATCCTTTATGCAGCAAAGGACAAGCTAGTTGTATTTCTATAGATGACCAAACGTTCTCGAGGACACATGGGAAGACTGTCAAGTGCTTTCGCTTCATATAGTTGATTAATCTTCTTTATCTTGCTAAGTGTTGTGTGGGTGAACCTGTGCTAATGTACCGCCCCATCCAAGACTAATACATACTTGTGATTATACCCCTTGCAAACATCCGTAAGTACAAGAAAGTAATTAAGGTAGAAACCTAACCACAACATTAAACTCTAAGACCCTTACGTCCCTTGTGCAATGGTTTCCTAACGGGGGTTCAGGTTTCTGTCACTCCGGCAACCCCTACGATTAGTAGCCAAATACACAATGCATTCCCCTAGGCCCATATAGGTGAAGTGTCATGTAGTCGATGTTCACATGACACCACTAGAAGAAGTACACCACAACTTAAATAACAATCTATTGAATCTTTCTCAACACAACTCCACTACTAACAACAAGACTTCTCCATGTCCTCAAGAACAAAATGAACTACTCACAAGACATCATATGGATCATGATCAGAGATGGAATAATGATGTATAACAATCTGAACATAAACAATAATTCAATGGTTCACTCAATAGCATCAACTACAAAGAGTAATCAACACCGGGAAAGTTTCCCCTATGAACTATGCAAGATTCAACCCAATTGTTACAGCAATATGGAGATGGTGATGATGGTGCTGATGGTGCTGATGGTGATGATGGTGGTGATGATGATGATGATCCCGATGAAGTCCAGCTTGATGGTGGTGTTGATGGCGACAATCTCCCCTCTCCGGGAAGGAATTCCCCTGACAGAAATCTGTCTGCCGGAGAGATCTTTCTCTCTCGGTGTTTTCCGCCCCGCAGAGGCGGCGAAATCTTTCTATGGTTGCTCCTCGAGTCTTAGGGTTTCATGGGGATGATATACGCCAGAGGAGAGAGGCTAGAGTGAGCTAGGCGGCCACACCACTCCCAGGCGCGGCCTAGGCCTGCCCGCACCATGGGGTGGTGTGGGCCCCCTATGGCCCACCTCCACTCCATCTTATGGCATCCTGAGTCTTCTGGAAAAATAGGATTTTCTGTATATTTTCCCAGATTTTCTGATCTTCGTGAATTTTGCCTCCAAACAGCACCTTTTCCAACAGAATCCTGACTGCAGTGGTCCATGCTCCAAAAGTCATCAACCATGCAAAAATAGATGAAATAACATAAGTATCACCTCTCAATACGAAATATATCAATGAATAATAGTGAATTAAGACATAGAATAGTGATGCAAAATGGACGTATCAACTCCCCCCAAGCTTAGACTTCGCTTGTCCCCAAGCGAAACTGAGCTCAATAAACATGACCTCAGGTTTATGGAGTGAAGAGTCGATAAAAGAATACGGACAAGAAGCATCACATTCATCAAAAGCATAGATCATAATAGAAGACAACTCACTATTATATAACTAAACTTGTAATGAGTAAAGGAAACACAATAAAGATACATAGAGTAAATCATAATTGGTAATGGCAAACTTAGCTCTTGGTCGAAGAATAGTTGATAATTTGCTGGAGTTCACAAATAGCTGGTTTTCGAAGAAAGCTTTCAAAGTAGTAAACTTCAACATAAGAGCAATGTGCAAAACAAGGAACATAAGACATGATTGCATAAATCATCATATGAATGAATGAAACACATCAACTCAAAATACGTGCTGAGATAGAAGGGAATAGGTTTACTGACTCAACTACAAGGTAAAAGAAAGGCCCTTCAAAGAGGGAAGCAGGGATTGCAAGTCTCATAAAGAGCTCCCAAAAATTATGATACTTACTAGCTTTTAGCTCTAATTGCCCCTATCATAGGCATCTTTAGGTGATTAAGGTGAAAGTGAGGTCCAATCTGAGTTATATGCTTGTAGACTATAAACTGAAAACCCCAAGTCCCTTGAGTACGAGGGCCACTCCTCATGCTACTCAACTTTAGTTACCAGTAAGTTCTTGTCATCGTAAGTATGTGCGTATCATTGAGAACCGCCAACGGGGTACCCCTTGCCCGATGATACGGAAGAATCCCCATATCAAAATGACAAGGCAAGCAGACAATGAGTATCTCAGCAATCTTCTTATTTACCATGGGAAAATGGTGCTTTTTTCTCTCTTTCCTCTTTTCATAGTATCCCTTTTTTCTTTTCTTTTTGTCAATAGCTATCTCTCTCTCTTTTTTATAAGAAGAATGCTTCATAGATATCATTATGGTTACGCTGCAGGTTTCCACGATGTTAGCATGGATTAGACCAGCGGCCCAGGCGTTTCTCTAACACACATACATAACTCCATGGACTTACAAGCTCCCCTTTTATTCACACCGACGACATCCGCAAACAAAAGAGCAAGGTATCAACTGGGTACATATTTACAAGTGTTGAAAGCGTTCCCCGTGACAGCACGATTCTGCTAATCCCCAGCCTATAATTTGCAAGCATATAACTTTCATGGAGAGTTCACAATGGTTCAGGTTTATTAAGTGCAAGAAAGTAAAGTGTGCCATCAAGTTCGTGAGAGCTTTAATCACTAATTTTCGCATAACAAGTTTAATTTGGGAGGTAGACAAAACAGGAATTTACTTGGAATAGCAATAATGCTACTAGGTAGGTATGGTGGACACAAATGGCAAAGGTTTTGGTTTAAAGGAGGTGGATGCACGAGAAGAATTCCCTCTCAGTACAGGTTTTTGGCTAGCAAGGCTGGGTAGCAAGTACAAGAGTTGAAGGAAACAAACAAACATACAAATGATAAAGACAAACATGCAATCTTCCTTGGAAGCACAAAAGATCTTAACTAGAGAATACTAGACTTATGAGCAAATCAAGAAAGAGAGATGATGAGATTATTTTTCTCTCGAGTACTTCTATATTTTCATTCAACTCTCAAAAAGGTGTTCCTACTGACCGAGCCAGGTTTGCCAAAACCAACTAAATTAACTCAATGATCCCAAAGTGATACCAATACTAACAACAAGATCAATCAAATAACCACAAATTGAAAACTAATATAAGCTATGCAAAAGAGTAAAAGATAGAACTTCTCATTAATATTCCATAACGGAAACTCACACCAAGGGATACAAATCTAACGAGAGAGGGGACACTTCCATAATGCAAACCATACTACATAATAACTCCTCTATTCATGATATGACTCTACTAATAAGGTAAAAAGATAGAAGATAGTGATGTGATACCGCGGCACTCCCCCAAGCTTGGAACAAACCAAGGGGATGCCAAACCTGATGACAAATTACTCCTTCGGTGGTGGTGGTATCCTCTCGATGAGCTCCTTGATCAGTTTCCCAAAGTCCTCAATCTCGAAGGTGAGATTACAAATCAGCTGTGAGTTTTGCTCAATGCGGCTCATGATCATGTCGTGTTGAGAATTCCAGCTCTTGCTATTCTTTCCCCACTCTTCCTCCTTGAAGTCTTCTTTTCCTGCATGGCTAGAACGAGGCAAATCCCAATTGGAGGGTAATTTCTCCTTGGGCATATTCTGGTATTGATGATCATGGATAAGGGTATGGAAAGGATTCCTGGTGCGTGGAGGAAGTGACCGTGGAGCCAAATTGTGGCGAGGAGCTTTCCCCCCAGTCTGCATCCGTGCAGTCCTTCTAATCTTGGCAGGTTTCACCACTCCAATGCTTGCAATGGTGGTGCCGGTATGCGGACGTTGGCCTTGCTCCTCTTCACCTTCACTCTTGATCTCCTTCTCCTTCCCGGGGTCTTGGAGGTCTTCCTCCATGGGCTCCTTCCCTTTATCCTTGGCAGACACCTTTGTGCTTCTAAGCTCTCAGAGAGTATGTCCTCACAGAAACAGATCAAAACAAAAACACGACGAAAACACGATATACGAACCTCGGGGGATCCGGGGGGTTATATATTACGAAGTTTCATATCAAAAGGAAGGTGTTGGGAGAAAACCAGTCGGAGGCGGAGTCCTGGGTGGCCTCACCACCTGGTGGCGCGGCCAGGGGTAGGCCTATGCCATGGGGTGGTGTGGGCCACCCTGGCTCCGTTTCCATCCCTTTTTCATTTCATAACTTTCCTTATTGACTGAAAACTGCAAAAATATAGTTGGATTGTATTTTCGCGGAACTTTTCTTACCAGAACTGTTACCTAGTTGGAAACGGACTCTGCAGGTCTCTGAATTTGGTATCTAGTAGATTCTTCCAGAGTCATCACTTAAATATCATCGATATCTTTATCTTCATACAGTTATTACTTGAGTCATAAAACCCTTCTCTTCCTTATTACACCATTCTCTCCACTACCTGGAAATTTCTTTCACACAAAACTTCACACAATTCTTATTAGCAACATTAGTATAAGTGAAGTGATAAAACCTTTTGAGTCCAACTTCAACTAAAATCCATCAAAACAAAAGCTACTTAGCAACTCCTTCCGAAAACCCAAAAAGAATTCAAAAAGGAAATCGAATAAAGAAGCAAATGCAAGATTGGCTAAATCTGTCAAAACAGACCAGAAGGTAAAGATCAATTTTTTAGAAAATCTTCTGTTGCTCAAATCAAAAAGTGCAAAACTAACGAAAGTTAAATAACAACCTGGGTCAGAAGCACAAAAAATTACAGCTCAATCCGACAGACAGATGTCTCTCACGAATGTTTACGGTGAAGCACAAAAATCTGTTTCGGGACAGCAACTTCCCCAAATCTTACTTCTCTCTCATTAGAGGTTGATCTTGACACAAAAACCAAACAAAACGGATAAGGAGCGGTTATTACCGAAGTAATAACTTCCAGGACTCAAAGAAACAAAAACAAACTGAAAGCAAAAACAAATTGGGTTGTCTCCCATAAAGCTCTTTCTTTATAGCCATTAAGATGGGCGTGATAATTTTGAAGAAGCTCTCATAGGGATATGATTTGAAGTGAAAGAGAGCATTAAGAAGCAAAAACACACACATTTAAGTCTAACCCACTTCCTATGCAAGAGGATTTTGTAAACAAACAAGTTGTTGAAACCATAGGAAACTTGCATAAGAAGGCAAAAGAAGTGCAGCATAAAAACTTTCAGCATAAAACGGGGAAACTTGATATTATTGAGATGCATAAGAACACTTTTCCCTCTCTCATAATAACTTTCAGTATCATGCATAAACTTAACAATATAGCTATCACAAGGACTATCATAGCAATGATCACTTATTCTAACAGAAAACACAGGGATACTAGCTCTCATAACACTACTTTGTGAAACAATATTAGAGGTATCCTTACAAAGGATAGTGTGTCCCTCTTTTTCATATTTAGCAACAAAGTCTTTCACATTTGCAACAATAGGTTCATCAACCATTTGTTTATCAGGTTCAACAGCCTTATTCATACTTCCATTAACCATACTAGCTATCATAGAATGTTCCTTTACCTTAACTCGAAAAGGCATTTTCTCAATATAAGGTTCAGGTAAAACATGATTAGCAGTATAAACTTCAGTATTTCTTGCAGAAATGCTCTTAAAAACATCTTTATAAGGTTCATGATACTTATTGCACTTCTTTTTAGGCACTTCAATGTAAGAAGCAAAAGCCTTAAAATAAGAAGCAATAGCTTGAGAGTCTAGACCATAAGCATTTTTAATATTTTGAAAGTCGTCAGTTCCCATAAAAGATTCAATGCATTCATAATCATAATTTATACCTGACTTTCTACCTTTGTCATTCTCCCAAGCTTCAGTATTGTCTTGAATATGGTTTAGAAGGTCCCATTTAGCTTCTTCTTCCATACGAGTGAATGATCCAGCACAAGAAGCATCCAGTAAATCTTTATCATGTAGAGGGAGCCTTGCATAAAAGTTATTGATAATAATATTGTTGGGGATCTCATGAATGGGACATTTGAGCATTAGTAACTTCAATCTCCCCCAAGCTTGAGCTGTACTCTCTCCATCAAGAGGCCAAAAGTTGTATATTTGATTCCGATCTTTATGAATCTCACTAGGAGGATAAAACTTTGAATAAAAGAGAGGCACTATTTCCTCCCATTTCAGAGCTTAACCATTCTTCAGCAGCTTATACCATTCCTCAGCTCTTCCTTTCAGTGATAATGAGAATAACTTCTTCTTACCTTGATCTGTAGTAATACTTGCACACTTGAACAACCCGCATAATTCGTGTATAAAGAGTAAATGATCACCGGGATGGACAGTTCCATCCCCAACATAGTAGTTATCCATAACACGATCAATAATTCTTGTAGGTATTTTGAAAACATATTTCTCAGCAGGTGGTGGCTTATCTACTACCTTAGAAGTGGTAGTAGCATTACCAAATAAGAAACTCAGCGAATTGTCCATAACAAAAATAAAGCAACTAGCAGAAGTAAACAATACTCACAGTAGAAGTTTCCTTTACCAGTTCCACTCTCCAATAGCGCTTCACTCCCCGGCAACGGCGCCAGAAAATAGTCTTGATGACCCACAAGTATAGGGGGTGTATCGCAGTATTTTCGATAAGTAAGAGTGTCGAACCCAACGAGGAGCAGAAGGTGCTGGCTAGTGGTATGGATCAGGAATTCTCTACAAATACTTAACAAACAGATTTTTAGGGGTTTTCGATAAAGCAAGTAAACAAAGTACGAGTAAATAAAAGAAAGTAGGAATAAATGTAGTAAGTGGCCCAATCCTTTATGCAGCAAAGGACAAGCCGGTTATATTTCTATAGATGACCAAACGTTCTCGATGACACATGGGAAGACTGTCAAGTGCTTTCGCTTCATATAGTTGATTAATCTTCTTTAGCTTGCTAATTGTTGTGTGGGTGAACCTGTGCTAATGTACCGCCCCATCCAAGACTAATACATACTAGTGATTATACCCCTTGCAAACATCCGTAAGTACAAGAAAGTAATTAAGGTAGAATCCTAACCACAGCTTTAAACTCTAAGACCCTTACGTCCCTTGTGCAATGGTTTCCTAACGGGGGTTCAGGTTTCTGTCACTCAGGCAACCCCTATGATTAGTAGCCAAATACACAATGCATTCCCCAAGGCCCATATAGGTGAAGTGTCATGTAGTCGACGTTCACATGACACCACTAGAAGAAGTACACCACAACTTAAATAACAATCTATTGAATCTTTCTCAACACAACTCCACTACTAACAACAAGACTTCTCCCATGTCCTCAAGAACAAAACGAACTACTCACAAGACATCATATGGATCATGATCAGAGATGGAATAATGATGTATAACAATCTGAACATAAACAATAATTCAATGGTCCATTCAATAGCATCAACTACAAAGAGTAATCAACACTGGGAAAGTTTCCCCTATGAACTATGCAAGATTCAACCCAATTGTTACAGCAATATGGAGATGGTGATGAGGGTGCTGATGGTGATGATGGTGGTGATGATGATTATGATCATCCCGATGAACTCCAGCTTGATGGTGGTGTTGATGGCGACGATCTCCCCTCTCCGGGAAGGAATTCCCTCGGCAGAAATCTGTCTGCCGGAGAGATCTTTCTCTCTCGGTGTTTTCCACCCCACAGAGGCGGTGGAATCTTTCTATGGTCGCTCCCCGAGTCTTAGGGTTACGTGGGGATGATATACGCCAGAGGAGAGAGGCTGGAGTGGGCCAGGGCGGCCACACCACTCCCAGGCGCGGCCTAGGCCTGCTCGCGCCATGGGGTGGTGTGGGCCTCCTGTGGCCCACCTCCACTCCATCTTCTGGCATCCTGAGTCTTCTGGAAAAATAAGATTTTCCGTATATTTTCCCGGATTTTCTGATCTTCGCGAATTTTGCCTCTAAACAGCACCTTTTCCATCAGAATCCTGACTGCAGCGGTCCATGCTCCAAAAGTCATCAACCATGCAAAAATAGATGAAATAACATAAGTATCACCTCTCAATATCAAATATATCAATGAATAATAGTGAATTAAGACATAGAATAGTGATGCAAAATGGACGTATCAAGGAGCCATAGAGCGCACAGGAACGGCGGGTATCGGGTCCTCCGCACCGATAGATGGGCCCTCTAGAGTCGAAGGAGATGAAGCATCCGAATTCTCGCTGCGAGAATGCTTGCGAGTGTCCGGACCGCTGGACTCGGGGGGCTTCCTCCTCCTCTTCAAGTGGGACGGTCGATTCTGACTTGTCCTCTTCATCTACTTCGCGAGGATTAACCCCCTCAGGAAGAGGGGGATCTGGGAGACACCTTCCAATCCTGCATTCAGAAAAAACTCATTATACATCAAGAAACTAGAAGCAATTGACAAATCAAGCTACTTCGTAGCACAATTCTACCTCAGGAGGAGGATTAGAGGCGTTGAAGGGAGGTACGACTGGTTCGCCTGGGAGAACCTCCTTGGTGGTGTACTTTGTCACCAGTCGCAACCTCTTATGTACTTCACCCGCGGAAATGCCATCGGTAGATACGCGAGTGGCATCGTCCGCACCAGCCCATTGGAACATGGGGTGGACTCTGGCCTACAGAGGCTGGATGCGACAGTGCAACCATGTGCGAATGAGGGCGGCGCCTCCCTCTTCTTTACCCATGCGGTTCTCGAGGTCGCAGACGCGCTTGTATAGCACTTCCGTCTCCTCGGACTCGCCAGGCATCACCACGTTCTTCCAAGAACGCCTCCTCCTGCACGGCATCGCGGGATCGAAGGGCGCGAGTCCGTAGTGCTCTCTGTCGGCCTTCTGGTTGCGGATGTAGAACCACATGTCTCTCCACCCTTGGACAGACACCATGAGCTTGATATCAAAATATGTGGTGGCGGAGTCGACATGGATCCCGCATCCTCCTACGTCGTAGACTACTGAACCAGATGCTGACTGGCGCTTCAGCTTGAAAATCCTCTTAAAGAGGCCAAAGTGTGGCTCGATTCCGAGCCAGCACTCACAAAGTGTAATATAGCAGGCGATGTGGAGAATAGAGTTGGGGGACATATGATGTAGCTAGAGCCCGTAGAACCAAAGGAGGCCCCTGAAGAAAGGATGCAGGGGTAGAGAAAGACCGCGGATGATGAACGCTAGGAACATCACCCAGAAACCAGCAGGAGGACAGGGAGTTACCTCGCCACCTGGCACTCGCGAGTCATCCACCACGGGTGACAGAACTCCATCTTGACGCAGGAGACAGAGCTCGGAGGATTTGATGATGGACACGTGCCACGCACCATTGGTGACGTGGGTACCCACGCCCTTCTTCTTCCCGGCGCCGGCGGCGCTAGTGCCTAGAGTGGTGGAGCCGCCCTTCTTCTTGGCAGCAGCAGCAACAACGACGGCGGACTCAGCGGTGACGCCTCCCTTCTTTTTCCCCATCTTGCGATGGCGGTGCGAGCGGAGGAAGTAGCTCAGGAACACGCTGAGTTGGTCCAGCGCCACAAAAAGGATGAGCTCTAGGAAGCAGAGAGCAGCGGCAATGGAGATGGAAGCACAAGCAGAGAAAGGGCAGATGGGAAAATTACCGCAACTGCGCTGCTACTTAACCCCCTTGCGGATGCCATCCAACGGCCAGCAGAAACCCTAATGGACGTGTGGCGCACATCGTGGTCGACACGTGGAGAGGCCAAAACACGAACCGTCCCCCACTATCTCCATTACGCACGGAAATCGAGGAGACGCGGTTAAAACGAAAGATTACGCACGCCCGGTCAAATCAAAGTGAGAAAGTGGGACCCACCGCTCGTCACGTCCCGTCAAAGCCGCTCACGTGGGCAACTGAGGTTATCACATCGTCAGCACTGATGTCATCAAGATGAGCACTAGAATACTTCGACTACTTTAGTCCTTGCTCGAGTCTTCGACTCCACCAAGCACTCGGGGGCTACTCCCATAGGGACCGCTGGTCGCGTACCCTACGATTTTATTTTTATGCAGGAATATGAACATTCAAAGCATACCCAACCACTCGAATCTACGATTCGACTATGGATCATGGGTCACTCCCATAGGAAGCGCCGGAAGAAAAGTCGACTGAAACAAGCAACAAAAGACGATAGCAATCGCAAAATTTTAGTCCCTGCCTGAGTCTTCGACTCAACCAGGCACTCGGGGGATACTCCCATAGGGAGCGCTGGTCGCGCACCCTATGATTATTTGTACACCGTATTGTGTGTTGATAACATCCACACTCGAATGCTGTGGCGACTCCGCCTCATATTTTCCCTACAAAGAGACTGCGTCTCCGGGGCCACCCGAATCATCTCCGCGATGACCAAAAATTCGGATGCCGCGCTTACAGCGTGAAGATAAGACCTGAATAAGGCCTGGCAACGCATCTACTATGCACTACCAGAAACATATCCGTACCTGCAGGTACGATGAACATGCCTTGACGGACGCGTCGAGTGCTCACACCCATACACTGGAATTCGACTCATGTAAGACCTCCGTGGCTTGAGTCGAATTACGCCAGCACTTTTCCGAATTCGAGTCCGAGGACTCGGATTTGAGTAGATTGCGTTGTTTTGCCCTAAGGTAGTTAACTGATACCGATACATCGGTTAAATAAGGCACGCATATCAACAATCCCTATGACATGAACTGAACAATCGAAAAAATACTCAATCATGCATTCGAATGTCTTCAAAGAGTCCCAAGTCGAATCTACGATTCCACTAGACACACGGGGGCTACTGACATGGGTATACCCTACAGGTACTCGAGTTTGGTATATACGGCCTGAATACTGCAGAAGCCCGTGGCATTGCCAAGGCCCAAATGGAGAACTCGAGTGGCTCGCGGACTCTCGGTTGCTTGCGGGACAAGAAGAAGCCAAAGATAGAAAGTTTAAAGGGAAAACCCTAATCTGTAACCGACTCGAACTACTACCCGAGACCTAGCCTATCTATATAAAGACTAGGAGGGGCGGCGAGGAGGACACACGCAACCCTAGTTTCCACAACTCTCGCCAGATTGCATCTGCGCGCCCCTGTAATCTTCGATTCCTTCGTTAATTCCAAGAGCAAACAAGCAGGAGTCGGGACGTCTACGAGGCCTAAACCTGGGTAAACCTTGCGTCCCTGTGTGCTTGCTAGCCGACTGATGTCTCCAGCGCTCCCTTCTTCTCCAAAACCCAAGTCCATAACAATGGGCATTGATGAGTTAAACCCTCGTCACCAGCAGAATGATATTGTCGAGCGCAAACCTCTCCTTGCGCCCCGTCACATGGTAGAGACCGTCCTCGCTCTCCTTGCGCACCCCTCCCTTCCTCTCCTGTCGTGGAAATGGCCACGGCAGTCGCTGCCATAGGCAGCGATTGAGAGTTTCGTGAGGAAGAGTTGGCGGCCATCAGTAGTGTGAGATGGGGGAAGGTGCACAAGGGTTTACCTAGGTTTGGAACCCCGGAGGGTAAAGACCTACTCCTGCTAGGTTAGATTATGAGAGAGCGAGTTACAAGGGCGGCGAGCTCGGCGGCTGGGCGGCGAGTCGCTTGAGGGGGTGTATGATGGAACGTAAGTCTCTACTATACCCTAGGGAGGTTTATATATGAAGCACGTCCAAGGGTTTACAAGTTGCCCCCGAACAAGATAAGGATCCGGGAGCCTTTGACCTAATCTGACTGGGCCTTTGCTACGCTCCTGGGCTTCTAGTCGCCAGTCAATGGGCCTCTTCTTTCCTCAGAGTCCAGTCACTGTCCTTCAGGCATGCTCGTGGGCCTTCCGGCCCAGTCGAAACCCACTGCTGAGCATACCCCCTTAGGCATATCCCCATCAGTAGTCCCCGAGGCCATTGTTGATGTAGGCGCGGGCGTTCTTTGGTGCTTGAAGTAGGCGAGCCCAATTTGGGCGCCCAGTCGAATCGACGATGGACTCTCCTAATGCCGAGGAGAATTTCTCCACAGCTCCACTCGTCACTTTAATGAACATCATCGTTGCCCAGCCGTCATTTCGGCGAGAAGAGAGATTGGCAGGTGGCGAGTGGATCACCGAAGTTGGACAGTCAACCTCAGTCAAACTACCCGTTGGAATTTCCAATGGTAACTACGGCGCAATTACCGTGGGTAACGGCTATCCCGACTTTGGTGGGTGACCTTTCCCATATAAGGGGAGTGATAGATCTGCTTCGCGACCCTGCTTCGCATTCTTCATCCTTCCTCATTTGCTCTTCCTCTCTGCTTCTGCATGTACTACACGATCAAGCCCTCGGATCTTGGTCCGCATAGCATCGAGCATCTGGCGATCTTTGTCGCCTTTCGCGAGTGTTACCTCGGCTGCCGGCCTTACTTCCCGCTGTGGCTGGAGCTCTTCCACGGCCGCATCGGGCGCGAGGCATCCAGCGGCTTGATGCTGGCCGTAGGCGGGGTCACCTTCCAGTTGAAGCCGAAGGCCAACTTCGTCAAGCTTCTCCTGCCGAAGAAGGCCGCCAGCGAATGGAAGAAAAGCTGGTTCTACGTCAAGGAAGCCACTCCCTCCGGCGAGGTTTCCCTCCCTGAATTCGTTGCCGAGAGGAGCGAGCCCTGTCGACTGGCGCCAAAGAAGCTCCCTGAAGATCAGCGGATGGCCGTCGCGGATATGATGGACCAGATCCAGAAGCTGAAGGACCAGGGGTTGATTCCGATCAACCTCTATAATTGCTGGCTTGGGCGGCGCCTGGTTCCGCTGGCGGCTCGTCCATGATGGATGTACAAGTACAGGGGGAAGCTTGATCCATCTCGCACCAGCAAGGAGTCGTGGGAGGCCGAAGATTACAAAGCCACCCTGAAGAAGATCACCGACGCGGAGTTCACGGGTGCGGCGGTCGGAGTCGCCCCGTATACTCCCGTGAAGAATGAAGCCCCTACAGTAAGTCTTCTTTCCAATCGCTCTGTTCGTATTCCAATTTCGTTCTTTTCGCTTGTCGTGTTTCTGACTCGCAATGGTTCTCAGCTTTTTCTGGTATTGGAGGGTTGATTCCCTCCACTCGATGAAGAAGTCCCCCAGGAGCTGGAGGAAGATTCCGAGGGGAATCCTTCTGATAGCAACGGGGAAGACGAAGAGGTCGCTCCCCCAGCGCCTGTGGCTCGCAAGACCCAAATGCAGAAGCAGCGAGAGGTCGAAGCGAGCCGCAGCCTGGACGAGTTCGAAGAAGGCGACGAGGTCGCACAGGAACAGACGTCCCGGCGCACCACCACGCCTTCGAAGCCCCCACGCCGGCCCAAGTCGCCAGCGAAGAGGCCCGCGTCGCCAGTCAGGTCGTCAGTGGTGTTCGGGTCGGACGATGACTCCGACGGCAAAGGGTCTCCTGAAGTCTCGCACAAGGTCCCGAGGGCCGCAATCCCGATGAAGGGGTTGGACGGCGAGGACACAGAGGTGGTGGTAGAGGCGCCCCTGGCTTCGATCACGCCGTCGACCTCAGGGGTCCCAAGCCAAGAAGCCACCGACGTGGTGCCGCCCAAGTCTCCATTGCCATCGAAGGCAGCGGCATCGGAGCCGGAAATCCCGGCGACTGCGGCTTCGTCGTCAAGGAAGCCTTCGGTTTCGTGGGCTTCAGACGTATTCAAGCGGGGGCTCAGTCACAAGCTTGGTCCCGAGTTGGACAAGCCTGCCCATATCAATACCGGTCTTCGCGTTCTTCCAGTTGCCAAGTAAGTTACACTTCCTTGTCCCAATTTGCTTTGCATCTTTCGTGTCGTGGTTATGCTGATTAGAAGGGCTCGTGCAAGTCGGGGGCTAAGAAGATTGGGCGCCCTTCGGTTGCCAAGATTCCCCCGGCCACTGTCGCGGGAGAAGGCGACCTCCTTAGGAAGAGGAAGGCCTCCGAGGATGTCGTGACTGCTGAAGTCGCGAAGAAACAGAAGGGCGGCGCTGACGACGCCGCGACCGGGGGAAGCGCCACAGAGCCGGTTGCTGCGCCGCTCGTCGAAGAGGGGACCGCGACACGATCGGAGCCAGCGCCAGCTGCATCCATGCCGGAGGTGCCGGCCCCGGCGGCCAGCGCCCCTGCCAGGGCGTCGGCGAGGGGGTTTCCAGGCGGTGCAGACGCGCAATCTCCATAGTTTCCGGAAATCGTGGACGCAGAGATTGAGGCCCGCCGCGGGCGCACCTCCTTCATGGTCCCATCGACTGACGCTGCTGAACTTCACAAGATGCTCGACGCTGCCATTCAGGTATGTCCAGTCCCCGAATTCCTAGTCGCTGAATTTCAGCGGTTGGGAATTGTCTTTATCTTCTTATATTCCCAAGTCCCTGAGTTCCTAGTCGCTGAATCTCAGCGACTGGGAACTGGTCTTGGTTTTTCTTCCTTCTCCAGTCCCCAAGTTCCTAGTCGCTTCCTAGTCGCTGAATTTCAGCGACTGGGAACTGGTCTTGGTTTTTATTCCTTCTCCAGTCCCCAAGTTCCTAGTCGCTGAATTTCAGCGACTGGGAACTGGTCTTGGTTTTTTCTTCCTTCTCCTGTCCCCGAGTTCCTGGTCGCTGAATTTCAGCGACTTGGAACTGGTGATAATTTTCCTCCCAATGCTTAGCTGGTCTTGTTGTTTTGCAGGGGTTGCAGCGGGAGTCGACTGATCGGCAGGCTGCACGAGAGCGTCTGGAACGTGACTTGCTCGAGGCGCAGGAGGTGAACCGGTAGCTTCAGGAGAGGATCGGTGAGTGTTTGGCGTTGTCCTTCTTTGCTTGTTGTGAGCTGGTGTTATGCAATACTTTGACATCTCCACTTGCAGACGGTTTCCCGGCTCAGGTCTCCAAAGCCCATGAGGGGTATGTCCCACTCGTGGAACTGGACGCGGCGAATGAGCGAGTGGCCTTCTTGGTCAAGGAGTTGGAGGATGCTAAGGTGGCCTCAATTTCTTCGGAAGAACGGGCAAAGGCTGCCGTCGCTGCCGTTGAAGAGGAACGCAAAGCCGCAGACTCCATCATCGTGGGACTGCATAACAACCAGGCCACCTTGGAGAAGCACGTCAAGGAGAATTGCCGCAAGCTGCTTGGTGAGTTTCTGTCATTGCTTTAGCCTTTTCTCCGGTCCCCGCTTTAGGGGTTTCATTGTTTCGCTGATATCTGACTTTGCAGTTGTGGTAGGCCAAAGCGACCCGGTGGTGCAGACTTATACTGCTTCACAATGCGTAACTGCCGTGGTGAATGCGGCCACAGCCTCGGCGTTGTGTGTCCAGGCGGCTCTCCAAGGCATGTCTCCCACCGAAGTCATCCCTGGGGGCTCACGGAGGTGTGGCGCTATCTGGAGGAGGTGCCCGCGGTTGTGGAGTGGATGACACGCTCGGCGTTCAAACGCAGGGCTGCCACGGCGTTGAGCTTGGGTCTCGCGCATTTCCCCGACGACTTCGATCTTGACGATGTCACGAGTGGCTATCCCTCGGCGACCGGCACGGTAGAGATGTCGGAGGTGCTGAAGCTGACCGCGAAGGCCGCTCCTTATGCTGATTGTATCTTGGCGATGGGGGATCTGCTGCCGTACCAGGAGACGGTGTTGGCGCCTGGCGACCCCGAGCCGGAGCACCGTGACATGAAGTCAGAGCAGCCCTTCCGGTCGTCATTGGCGAAGTCGCTGACCACGTATCAGACGAACCCGTGGCAGCCCTTTGTGCGCGTCAAGGGTGGTGGTGCTTCTTCTTCGTCAGGGCCTGTGTAATGAGCAAATATAAAAGTTGTAATAGATGCCAGGTGGCAAACATTTGTATGATTTTTGTAACCCGCGTCGCAGGGACTTGGTCGACCTGTGTTTTATTAAGGCAGTGTTTTGTTCAACAATTTGAGCGAGTCCCCGAGCGCGTCCGCCCTTTAATGGGGTATAACTCGACTATGTATTTCTATGTGTTTGCCTTGTTTTTGCGTTTGTTTTTGCCCCTCGCGTCTCCTGAGCGGCGAGTTCCCGAGTGTGGGTGAGGTTTGTTTGTGAACGAGTCCCCGAGCATTGTGCTAGACCGTATTGGTCGTGATCCTATTGCAGGTTATGAATGCGTTGTTTGTAACGCGTCTCCTCCCCTGGCCCGGAGGCCAGTCGCTTGGCGAGCCCTAGGCAGCTCTCTTACTGGGTGTGTTCCCGATCCGCGTGGGGTCCCCGTTTTGCGGAGTCCCCGTGCGTGGTACTTAACCGTTCGAGTTGCTTTGCGCGAGGGTGAGAGGGACAGGTCGCTGTGAGAAGCGTGTGTCGGGTGTCTTGGCCCGGCGGGCCAGTCGGGCTAGGAGATTCCAATGGCGGCTCCGGGTTGGTGTTTTTGTGGACGACCCAAGGCCCGGATTTTTCCGGTGCCCTTGTGCCGCACTACTTGGCCGTGCCGGTCGCTCGACCAGAGGTTGACTTCCGTAGGTAGCATATTGCTAGTATGTATGAGTGCGAGTGACACAAGAATATGGCGAGTGGACACAATTTGTGCGATCCGAATGAATTTCAGTATATATGCTGATGGAGTATAGTGTGAGGTTCTAGGTATAGAACTTTCTAAGGAGGTTTACATTCCATGGCCTCCCGACCTCCAATTGGCCGTCACCCCGTATGTCGATGAGGTAGTAAGCGTCGTTGCCAAGGACTCGGCCCATGGCGAATGGCCCCTCCCATGGGGGGATAGCTTGTGCATGCCCTTTTTATCTTGGACCAGTCGTAGGACCAGGTCGCCTTCCTGGAAGGTGCGAGTTCGCACTCGGCGGCTGTGATAGCGGCGAAGTCCCTGCTGGTATATGGCGGTGCAGGAGCGAGCCAGGTCGCGTGCTTCGTCGAGTTGATCAACGCTGTCTTGGCGGGTGGTTTCGTTGGCCGCCTTGACATAGTTGGCAACTCGAGGGGAGTCGTGCTCTAGGTCTGTTAGCATTACGGCCTCAGCACCGTACACCATGAAGAAAGGCGTGAAACCTGTTGATCGGTTGACGGAGGTGCGGATCCCCCATATCACAGAGGGGAGCTCGTCGACCCAGCATCCTGGGGTGCGTTCGAGGGGCACCTGTAGTCGTGGCTTAAGACCGTGGAGGATGCTCTGGTTGGCACGTTCTGCTTGACCGTTTGACTCCGGGTGGACGACTGATGCGAGGTCGAGTCGTATGCCGTGCTCCTCACAGAATTCCGCCATGGCCCCCTTGGCGAAGTTGGTGCCGTTGTCTATGATGATGCTGTGTGGGTAGCCGTACCGGTAGATGAGTTCGCGGAGGAACTTGGTAGCCGTCTTGCCGTCGCACTTCTTGATCGGCTTGGCCTCCACCCATTTGGTGAACTTGTCGACTGCGACCAGGAGGTGAGTGAAGCCCGATGGGGCCTTCTTGAACGGGCCGACCATGTCCATGCCCCATATGGCGAATGGCCACGTGATGGGGATTGTCTTGAGCACCGAACCAGGAAGGTGCGTCTGGTTGGCATACTTCTGGCATCCGACGCATCTTTGGACAATGTCGGTGGCATCGGCGTGTGCGGTGAGCCAGTAGAAGCCGTGCCGCATGGCCTTGGCGACTAGCGACTTGGCGCCGGCGTGATGGCCGCAGTCGCCGACGTGGATGTCCTGGAGGATCTTGCGGCCTTCCTCTGGCTGTACGCAGCGCTGGAACACGCCGGTCACGCTGCACTTGTGGAGCTCGCAGTTGATGATGACGAAGGATTTGCAGCGGCGTACGACCATTCACGCCTCTGTCTCGTTGCTCGGTAGGAGTTTATGTTCCAGGAAGGCGACCTATGGCGCTGTCCAGTCGCTAGGTTCCACAACCATGGCGACTAAGGCCGGTTCTGGTTGTAGTGGAATCCCGACGTCGATCTCCTTCGGTGGGCTGATGGAGGGCTTGTGGATGATGTCGAGGAAGACGCCTACTGGTGGCGTCTGTCGAGCCGACCCGATGCGGGAAAGTGCATCCGCCTCCTCGTTTTTACGCCTGTCGATCCACTCGACGGAGTAGCCGTCGAAGTGTCCTCCTAGTTGGTCGTGTAGGGGTTCGTAGCATGGAAAACAAAAATTTTCTATCGCATACAAACAAACAAGCCAAGATCTATCTACTAGATTGTAGCAACGAGTCGATGGAATAACTCACCCTCGAAGATTCCAAAGTGTTTAACGAGAGCAGATTCTCGTGGGTGATGTAGTCGTACTCTTTCCGATCTCAAGATCGCGTAGACGATCCTTCCGGCGCCGCGTTCCCGCAGCGCTCCCGCAGTCGGTCACACGTTCGGTACTCGACGAAGACCTTCCTCTCCCTTGTTCCAGCAGGCAGCGGAGGTTGTAGCACTCTCCTCGCGATTCCGGCAGCACAACGGCGTGGTACCGGAGGTAGAGGGGAAATCCCGCAGGGCTTCGCCTTAAGCCGGTGCGAGTATGGTGGAGCTTATGAGAGAGGCTATTAGTGGTCTAGTAATTAGACACACCAATTAGAGGGCTCTAAACCAATTAGAAGGCTCTAAACCGAATAGCTCTAAACCGGGGTCTAGATCTAGGGTTTAGTTTAGAGGATAGGAAACTTGTGTTGTGTAGGAGGGGAGCCCTACCCCTCCTTATATAGGTGGGAGGGCTGGCCGGCCAAGGGGAGGAGTTCCTCCCCAACTCGGCCTAGGGAGGTGCGCCGGCCAAGGGGAGGAACCCTCCTCCAACTCGGCCTCCACCTCTCCTCCTCTTTCTCCACTTTCCGAAACTGGCAGTTTGACCGAAAACTGGCAGTTTGACTTTTCCAATTAGGATTTGAATTAACCCTTTATTTCGGACAGCGAGAACACTTAGTACATGATGCAATCATTCCAACATGCAATGACACATTCATGTACCCCTTCCCCCCCCGGAGTGCCGGACATTCCGGGACCTTCTAGAATGTTCCCGATGAAAACACCGGAACCATTCCCCAACTCCGAAACGGGACTTTCCTTATATGAATCTTATTCTCCGGACCATTCCGGATCACCTCGTGATATCCCGGATCCCATCCGAGACTCCGAACAACATTCGGTCTCTTTCTCATAATACCATAACTACTCAAACAACGTCGAATCCTTAAGTGTGTCTCCCTACGGTTCGTGAATTATGTGGACATGATCGAGACACTTCTCCGAACAATAACCAATAGAGGAATCTGGAAATTCATATGGCTCCCACATATTTCTACGATTACTTTGCGATCGAATGAACCACTTACATACGATACCAATTTCCCTTTGTCTCACGATATGTTACTTATCCGAGGTTATGATCTTTGGTATCTCTGCATACCTAGTTCAACCTCGTTACTGATAAGTACTCTTTTCTCGTTCCCGTGATATGTGATCCCTTGTGACCCAGTCACATGCTTGCAAGCTAATTGGATGACATTTCACCGAGAGGGCCCAGAGAATATCTATCCGTCATATGGATGGACAAATCCCACTCTTGATCCATGTGTTTCAACCAATACTTTCCGAACACTCAATACCACCTTTATAGCCACCCTGTTACGGTGTGGTGTTTGATGACATCAAAGCATCCATCCAGTAAAGGTGATATGCATGATCTCATGGTCGAAGGAATTAGGTTACTATGTATCAGAAAGCATATAGCAATTGAACTATTGAAATGACTTGATCTTTATGCTACGCTTTATCTATAGGAGTATGTCCACCATATCATTCTCCTAACGATATGATCTTGTTGTTAATAACATCTCAATGTTCATGATAGGGAAACCACAATCATCTATTAACCAACAAGCTAGTGAAGTATAGAGGCTATACTAGGGACTTCAATTTAAGTTTACAATTCACACAAGTATTAATGTTTCCTGGTTAATACTATTATAGCATGAATATAAACATTTATCATAAACACAAAGATATAATAATAACTATATTTATTATTGCCTCTAGGGCATATCTCCAACAGTCTCCCACTTGCACTAGAGTCATCTAATCTAGATTACATGGTAATATACCGAACACCCATGGCAGTTTGGTGTTGGTCATGTTTTGCCCTCGGGAGAGGTTTAGTCAACGGATCCGCCACATTCAGATCTGTGTGTACTTTGCAAATCTTTATATCCCCATCCTGGATATGTTCTCGAATAGCGTGAAAACGTAGCTTGATATGCTTCAGCTTCTTGTGTGACCTTGGTTCTTGCGCATTGGCTATGGCGCCCATGTTATCACAGTAGATAGACATTGGGTCCAGCGCACTAGGAACCACACCCAGCTCTGTAATGAACTCTTTCATCCATATCGCTTCTTGTGAAGCCTCCGAAGCAGCCATGTATTCCGATTCAGTTGAAGATCTCGCCACAACGCTTTGCTTTGCACTCCTCCAGCTAACTGCTGCACCATTCAAAATAAATACGTATCCAGATTGTGATTTAGAATCATCTGGATCGGTGTTCCAACTAGCATCGGTGTAACCATTAACAACGAGCTGTTCATCACCTCCATAAGAAAGAACCATATCCTTAGTTCTTCTCAAGTACTTAAGGATGTTTTTGACCGCTGTCCAATGATCCACTCCTGGATCACTTTGATATCTGCTAGTTAAACTAACAGCATATGCAATGTCGGGTCTAGTACATAGCATGGCATACATTAGAGATCCTATGGCTGAGGCATAGGGAGTCTTACTCATCCTTTCTCTATCTTCTGCCGATGTCGGACTTTGAGTTTTACTCAAGGTCGTATTGGGCAACATGGGCAAGAACCCTTTCTTGCTATCTTCCATTCCAAACCTCTTTAGAACTTTGTCCAAATATGTACTTTGCGACAATGATATTTGGCGTTTCGATCTATCTCTATAAATCTTTATGCCTAATATGTAAGCTGCTTCGCCAAGATCCTTCATTGAAAAACTATTATTCAAATACTCTTTGACACTATTAAGAAGGTCTACATCATTCCCAATCAACAATATGTCATCCACATACAGTATTAAGAATGCTACAGAGCTCCCACTCACTTTCTTGTAAATACAAGCTTCTCCATAAGTTTGTATAAAACCAAAACTTTTGATTACCTTATCAAAACGTTGATTCCAACTTCGGGATGCTTGCTTCAATCCATAGATGGACCGTTGAAGCTTGCATACCTTGTTAGCATCTTTAGGATCG
This sequence comes from Avena sativa, assembly GCA_916181665.1. Taxonomy (NCBI): domain Eukaryota; kingdom Viridiplantae; phylum Streptophyta; class Magnoliopsida; order Poales; family Poaceae; genus Avena; species Avena sativa. The sequence continues at coordinate 445,051,295 of OV702295.1, read as the reverse complement.
ACAAAACCTTTGGGTTGTATCATATACAACTCTTCATCAATGTCTCCATTGAGGAATGCTGTTTTGACATCCATCTGCCATATCTCATAATCATAATATGCAGCGATTGCTAACATAATCCTCACAGACTTTAGCTTCGCTACCGGTGAGAAAGTCTCATCGTAGTCAACTCCTTGAATTTGTCGAAACCCTTTTGCGACAAGTCGAGCTTTATAGACAGTAACATTACCATCAGCATTTGTTTTCTTCTTGAAAATCCATTTGTTCTCGACAGCCTTCCGGCCATCCGGTAAGTCCACCAAAGTCCATACTTGGTTTTCGTACATGGATCCAATCTCGGATTTCATGGCTTCTTGCCATTTATTGGAATCTGGGCTCATTATCGCTTCCTCATATGTCTCGGGGTCATCGGTGTTGTCCACCAACATGACATTCATAACGGAATCATACCAATCTGGAGTGGTACGAGTTCTCGTTGACCTCCGAGGCTCTGTAGCAACTTCAACCGAGGTTTCATGATCACTATCATTAGCTTCCTCTCTTATTGGTGCAGGCACCACAGGAACTTCTTCCGGTGCTGCGCTACTCGCAATTTCGAGAGAAGGTTCGACAACCTCGTCGAGTTCTACTTTCCTTCCAGTCACTTCTTTCGAGAGAAATTCCTTCTCTAGAAAGGATCCATTCTTGGCAACAAAGATTTTGCCTTCGGATCTATGATAGAAGGTATACCCAATAGTTTCCTTCGGGTATCCTATGAAGACGCATTTTTCCGCTTTGGGTTCAAGCTTGTCCGGCTGTAACTTCTTTACATAGGCTTCGCATCCCCAAACTTTAAGGAACGACAATTTAGGTTTCTTCCCAAACCATAATTCATACGGTGTCGTTTCATCGGATTTAGATGGTGCCCTATTTAAAGTGAATGCGGCTGTTTCTAATGCATAACCCCAAAATGTTAGCGGTAAATCTGTAAGTGACATCATAGAACGAACCATATCTAAGAGAGTTCGATTACGACGTTCAGACACACCATTACGCTGTGGTGTTCCCGGCGGTGTCAATTGTGAAAGTATTCCGCACTTCTTTAAATGCTCGCCAAACTCGTAACTTAGATATTCACCTCCACGATCAGAACGTAGAAATTTAATCTTCTTGTTACGTTGATTCTCTACCTCACTTTGAAACTCCTTAAACTTCTCGAAAGTTTCGGACTTTTGTTTCATGAAATAGATATACCCATATCTACTCAAGTCATCCGTGAAGGTAAGAACATAACGATAACCACTGCGCGATGCTACACTCATTGGACCACACACATCGGTATGTATGATTTCCAATAAGTCTGTAGCTCGCTCCATTATACCAGAAAATGGAGTCTTAGTCATTTTACCCATCAGACATGCCTCGCATCTTTCAAGTGATTCAAAATCAAGTGATTCAAGAAGTCCATCGGAATGGAGTTTCTTCATACGCTTCACTCCAATGTGACCAAGACGACAGTGCCACATATAGGTCGAATTATCGCTTGATTTCAAACGTTTAGCTTCAATGTTATTAAGATGTGTATTTCTACTATCGAGATTCAATAAGAATAGACCATCTATCAAAGGTGCATGTGCGTAAAACATATTACTCATATAAATCGAACAACCATTATTCTCTGATTTAAACAAGTAACCGTCTCGCAATAAACAAGATCCTGATATAATGTTCATGCTCAACGCAGGCACCAAATAACAATTATTTAAGTATAAAACTAATCCCGATGGTAGATGAAGAGGTAGCGTGCCGACCGCGATCACATCAACCTTTGATCCGTTTCCCACACGCATCGACACCTCGTTCTTCGCTAGCTTCCGTTTATTCTGCAGCTCCTGTTTCGAGTTACAAATATGAGCAACCGAACCAGTATCAAATACCCAGGCACTACTACGAATACTAGTGAGATACACATCAATAACATGTATATCAAATATACCTTTCTTCTTGATGTTGCCGTTCTTCAAATCCGCCAAGTACTTTGGGCAATTCCGCTTCCAGTGACCTTCTCCCTTGCAGTAAAAGCACTCAGTTTCAGGCTTAGGTCCAGCCTTGGTCTTCTTCGTTGGCATGGTAACTTTCTTACCACCCTTCTTGAAGTGTCCCTTTTGCTTAGACTTGCCTTTCTTGAATTTGGTGGTCTTATTGACCATCAACACTTGGTGCTCTTTCTTGATCTCCACTTCTGCAGATTTTAACATAGCAAACAGTTCTGGCAACTCTTTGTTCATGTTCTGCATGTTGTAGTTCATCACAAAGTTCTTGTAACTTGGTGGTAGTGATTGGAGGATGCGGTAAACTCCCAAAGTATTAGGAATCACTATACCCAAGCTTTGAAGTTTATTCGCGTGCCCAGACATTTTAAGCACATGCTCACTGACGGAGCTACCCTCTTCCATCTTGCAGTTAAAGAACTTTTCAGAAGCTTCATAACTTTCAATTGCCGCATGAGTCTCAAAAATTAATTTGAGATCCTCGACAATATCATATGGATCTGACTCTTCAAACCTTTTCTGAAGCTCCGATTCTAAACCATACAAGATAGCACACTGAACTATGGAGTACTGATTCTTCCGAGCGAGGTAAACATTCTTTACTTCATCGGTAGCATCAGCTGCAGGTGGGTCACCTAGCGGTGCATCCAGCACATAGGTCAAATTACCAGCTGTGAGGACAATCCTCAAATTGCGGAACCAATCCGCGAAGTTGCTTCCATTGTTTTTCAACTTTTCTTTCTCTAGGAACGCATTAAAATTGATGGTAGGGGCTGCCATTGATCTACAACATATTTGCAATAGTTTAGACTAAGTTTATGACAAATTGAGTTCAAATTAATTAATGAAATTAAACTAGGTGAACTCCCACTCAAAACAACATCCCTCACATTGTTTTAGTGATCACACGAACCAAAACTACTATATCAACACCGATCATCACGAGAGCCGATATAGTTTTAATGGCGAACAATCATCATGTTCATCATATCTACTATATGATTCATGCTTTGCCTTTCGGCGATCCGTGTTCCTGAGGCCATGTCTGTACATGCTAGGCTCGTCAAGATCAAACCTTAGCTACCGCATAAGCAAATCTGGCTTGCTTACGTTGTATTCACCCGCGGAATCAAAGACACCCGATCATCACGTGGTGCTTCGAAGCAACAAGCTTTGGCAACGGTGCATACTAAGGGTGAACACTTTAGAACTTGAAATTTATGTGCATGAGGGATCATCTTATAATGCTACCGTCGTCTACTAAGCAATACAAGATGCATAAAGGATTAACATCACATGCAATTCATAATATGTGATATGATATGGCCTTTCTTCTTTGTGCTTCCGATCTCCATCTTCAAGCACGAATATGATCTCCATCATCACCGGCATAGCATCAAGGTCAATGACGCTTCTTCATGGTTGTCGTCCACCAGCTTCAACTATTACAACTATTTTGAATAGACACGCAGGTCTTAACAGAAATTAAAGACAACCATATGGCTCCTGCCGGTTGCCAACTTACAATAAGGAACATTGCATACATCAAATATAATCACAATCATGGCCATATCACATCACTGCACACCCCTGCAAAACAAAGTTAGACGCTTCTACTTTCTTTGCATATTTTACGTGGTTTGGGGCTTTCCATAAGTGTCGTTCTAACTTACGAACAAGAACCACAACATTGATACTAGCATTGTTGATCACCCGTTGTAAATTGGATCTTTACTATGCTAGGAGAAACAGGCACCCGCAAAGCCACTTATGCAAAACGAGTTGCATGTCAAGCGTGGAGCAAGTCTCATGAACGATGTCATGTAAGGTTAGCCCGGGCCGCTTCATCCCAACATACCGCAAGATGCAAAGTACACAAAAAGCAATCTACAATAAAAGCATCAACGCCCACAATGACCATTGTGTTCTACTCGTGCAACAGATCTACATATAGACACGGCTCTGATACCACTGTAGGGGTTCGTAGCATGGAAAACAAAAATTTTCTATCGCATACAAACAAACAAGCCAAGATCTATCTACTAGATTGTAGCAACGAGTCGATGGAATAACTCACCCTCGAAGATTCCAAAGTGTTTAACGAGAGCAGATTCTCGTGGGTGATGTAGTCGTACTCTTTCCGATCTCAAGATCGCGTAGACGATCCTTCCGGCGCCGCGTTCCCGCAGCGCTCCCGCAGTCGGTCACACGTTCGGTACTCGACGAAGACCTTCCTCTCCCTTGTTCCAGCAGGCAGCGGAGGTTGTAGCACTCTCCTCGCGATTCCGGCAGCACAACGGCGTGGTACCGGAGGTAGAGGGGAAATCCCGCAGGGCTTCGCCTTAAGCCGGTGCGAGTATGGTGGAGCTTATGAGAGAGGCTATTAGTGGTCTAGTAATTAGACACACCAATTAGAGGGCTCTAAACCAATTAGAAGGCTCTAAACCGAATAGCTCTAAACCGGGGTCTAGATCTAGGGTTTAGTTTAGAGGATAGGAAACTTGTGTTGTGTAGGAGGGGAGCCCTACCCCTCCTTATATAGGTGGGAGGGCTGGCCGGCCAAGGGGAGGAGTTCCTCCCCAACTCGGCCTAGGGAGGTGCGCCGGCCAAGGGGAGGAACCCTCCTCCAACTCGGCCTCCACCTCTCCTCCTCTTTCTCCACTTTCCGAAACTGGTAGTTTGACCGAAAACTGGCAGTTTGACTTTTCCAATTAGGATTTGAATTAACCCTTTATTTCGGACAGCGAGAACACTTAGTACATGATGCAATCATTCCAACATGCAATGACACATTCATGTACCCCTTCCCCCCCCCGGAGTGCCGGACATTCCGGGACCTTCTAGAATGTTCCCGATGAAAACACCGGAACCATTCCCCAACTCCGAAACGGGACTTTCCTTATATGAATCTTATTCTCCGGACCATTCCGGATCACCTCGTGATATCCCGGATCCCATCCGAGACTCCGAACAACATTCGGTCTCTTTCTCATAATACCATAACTACTCAAACAACGTCGAATCCTTAAGTGTGTCTCCCTACGGTTCGTGAATTATGTGGACATGATCGAGACACTTCTCCGAACAATAACCAATAGAGGAATCTGGAAATTCATATGGCTCCCACATATTTCTACGATTACTTTGCGATCGAATGAACCACTTACATACGATACCAATTTCCCTTTGTCTCACGATATGTTACTTATCCGAGGTTATGATCTTTGGTATCTCTGCATACCTAGTTCAACCTCGTTACTGATAAGTACTCTTTTCTCGTTCCCGTGATATGTGATCCCTTGTGACCCAGTCACATGCTTGCAAGCTAATTGGATGACATTTCACCGAGAGGGCCCAGAGAATATCTATCCGTCATATGGATGGACAAATCCCACTCTTGATCCATGTGTTTCAACCAATACTTTCCGAACACTCAATACCACCTTTATAGCCACCCTGTTACGGTGTGGTGTTTGATGACATCAAAGCATCCATCCAGTAAAGGTGATATGCATGATCTCATGGTCGAAGGAATTAGGTTACTATGTATCAGAAAGCATATAGCAATTGAACTATTGAAATGACTTGATCTTTATGCTACGCTTTATCTATAGGAGTATGTCCACCATATCATTCTCCTAACGATATGATCTTGTTGTTAATAACATCTCAATGTTCATGATAGGGAAACCACAATCATCTATTAACCAACAAGCTAGTGAAGTATAGAGGCTATACTAGGGACTTCAATTTAAGTTTACAATTCACACAAGTATTAATGTTTCCTGGTTAATACTATTATAGCATGAATATAAACATTTATCATAAACACAAAGATATAATAATAACTATATTTATTATTGCCTCTAGGGCATATCTCCAACAGGTCGACGGCCTGGCGGTACGCTATCATTGTTGGGGAAACAGCGTCGCATGTCCCGGTCACTTGGCCGGCGACTAGGTCGGAGTCGCCGTAGCATCGTAGGCGATTGATGTTCATCTCCTTGGCGGCTCTCATGCCGTGGAGGAGGGCCTCGTATTCCGCCATGTTGTTGGTGCAGGGTGTGAAGTTGAGGTGGAGCACGTAGCGGAACTTGTCTCCTTTGGGGGAGGTCAGTATGACCCTAGCCCCCGCGCCGTCGGCGTTCTTGGAGCCATCGAAGTGGAGAGACCAATAGTGGAGGTATGGGAGCTTCTCTGGCTGCTGTGCCTCTTCCCAATCGGCGAGGAAATCCGCCAGGGCCTGCGACTTGATCGCTTTTTGGGGCTCGTATTTGATGTTGTGGACGCCGATCTCGACGGCCCACTTGGCGACTCGCCCAGTCGCATCGCGATTGCATATGATGTCTTGCAGGGGCGCGGAGGATACCACAGTTATTGGGTGCTCCTGGAAGTAGTGCGGGAGTCGCCGTTGTGCTCGGAATACCGCGTACACCAGTTTTTGGTATTGCGGGTAGCGCTATCGTGAGTCTGTTAAGACTTCGCTGATGTAGTATATTGGGCGCTGTATGGGGCGCTCCTTGCCCTCTTCTGGTCGTTCGACGACCATCACGGCGCTGACGACCCGATTGGAGGTCGCGACGTAGACGAGCATTGGCTCTCTATCGAGTGGCGTGGCGAGTAGTGGTGCCACGAGTAGCACTTCTTTGAGTACTTTCAGTGCATTGTCGGCCTCTACGTCCCATTGGAACGTTGCGTTCTTGCGCATCAGGCGGTATAGGGGCATTGCCTTCTCGCCTAGTCGGGGGATGAAGCGACTGAGAGCCGCGACTCGTCCTGCCAACTTTTGGATGTCGCACAGGCACTCGGGTTTCCCGAGTCGCGCGATGGTGTCGATCTTGGTGGGGTTGGCCTCAATGCCTCTCTTGGAAACTACGTACCCCAGAAGTTGTCCAGTGAGTATGCCGAAGGTGCATTTTTCGGGGTTCAGCTTGATGTTGTACCTCCGCAGATTTGCGAAGGTTTCTGCTAGGTCGGCGAGCAGATCGTCCTGGCAGGCGGATTTTACCACCACGTCGTCAATGTAGACGTGGATGTTGCGGCCAATTTGGCTCGCTAGACACTCCTGCATGCACCTCTGATATGTGGTGCCTGCATTCTTGAGGCCGAATGTCATGGCCGTGTAGCAGAATGCGCCGAATGGCGTGATGAACGCTGTCTTCTCCTCGTCTTCGACCGCCATCTTGATCTGGTTGTAACCAGAGTAAGCGTCGAGAAAACACAGTGACTCCGATCCCACGGTCGAATCGATGATCTGATCGATGCGCGGTAGGACGAACTCCTCCTTCGGGCAGGCGCTGTTGAGGTTGGTGTAGTCTATACACATTCTCCAGGTGTTGTTCTTGTTGAGAACCAGGACTGGGTTTGCCAGCCACTTGGAGTACTTAATTGGCCAGATGAAGCCTGCGGCTAGCAGGCGCTGGACCTCCTCGGCGATTGCTCGACGGCATTCTTCATTGAAGGGCCATAGCGACTGTTTTACTGGTCGCACTTTGGGGTCGGCATTGAGTTTGTGCTCAGCGAGTTCCCTCGGGACACCTGGCATGTCAGATGGCTTCCATGCGAAGATGTCGCGGTTCTCACGGAGGAACCCAATGAGCGCGCTTTCCTATGTGGGGCTCATATGCGCCTCGATGATGACTGTCTGGCTGGAGTCGCCTGGGACGAGCTCGACGGTGCGAGTGTGTGTGGTCGCCTCGAACGTGGAGTTCGCGGCGATTGGTTTCTTCAGGATGGTGGGATCGTCCTTGTTGATGTTGCCCGCGTATTTCGCGAGCTCCTCCGCGTGGTCAGTCTCCACGGCGATGACGGTGTCGGCGAGCTTGGCGCCTTTTTCCTCGCATTCCACGGCCATATCGGGGTCACCGTGGACGTTGATGATGCCGCTCGGCCCGGGGAGCTTCATCATGTTGTAGGCATAGTGTGGGGTCGCCATGAACTTTGCGAATGCCTGGCGGCCCAGGACGCAGTGGTAGGGACTGCGGAAGTTTACCAGCTCGAAGATGATCCTCTCCGTGCGGTAGTTTGCCGGGGTGCCGAAGGTGACTGGCAACGTCACCTTCCTGATCAGGTACGCCGTCCGACCAGGGACGATGTCGTGGAAGGTCGTCAGTGTTGGCTCGATGGCTGTTTCTGGGAGCTGGAGCCTTTTGAAGGTGTCGAGGTACAGGGTGTTGATGGAGCTCCCACCGTTCATCAGCGTCTTGGGCAGCCAGTAGTCGGCCACCTTTGGCCTGACCACCAGGGCGACTCGCCCTGGATACTCGATTCTTGGCGCGTGGTCCTGGCGACTCCAGGTGATGCTTTGCTCGGACCAGTTTAGGAAGCGGGGGATGTCGACTTGTGTCACCGCATTGACGGCAACCGCGCGGGCGAGTACCTTCTTCTCACGCTTGGTGTCGAGCCCGGTGAAGGTATGAAGCGACCTGACAGCGGTTCCGAAGCCGCCGTCGTCCCCGTTGTCCCGCGGTTGGTTGTTGTTGGGGTCCTCCCTTGCACGTCTTGCCTTCTCGATCTCTTTGAGAGAGTGGCAGTCGGCGGTGGTGTGGGTGGCTGGTTTTCCCTCCCTGTTGTGGTAGATGCAGGGCTGATTAAGCAGGGTGGCAGGGTCAAATTTCGGCCTCATCGCGTTGTTGGCGTGGTAGTTCCCGCTGTCACGGTCGTTTCCTCCGTCGCGGCGGTAATTCTTGGAGTCGCGTTGGCCGTAGCCGGTGTTGGCGACGAAGTCGAGTCGCCCGTCGGTCCGGCGCTTGCCGGTGATGCGGGTGTTGCTGTAGCGCATGTCGCGTAGTCGCCTGCTGTCATGGATGCTGGTGTGCCGTCTTCCTCCCGACTCGTCGTCCTAGTCTTGGTTGGGATCTTCCTCCGTGTAGCGCTTGGCAATCTCGAGGAGGTCGGGGATGTTGTCGAGTGTCCGGTAGACCCTCTTGATCTTGGCGACCAGAGGTTCGTACCGGCACACGTTTTTGAAGCAGTGTATCGCCGTGTCTGGGTGGATGCCTTAGGCGTTTATCCATATCTCTTGCCACCTTTGGATCCACCGGCGGGTCGACTCGCGTTGTCCCTAGATGCATCGCTCCAGGTCCTCGATGGTGATGGCGCGGGTGTAGGAACCCTCGAAATGCCTGACGAAGGCGTCCCGCATTTCTTTCCAGGAGTCGATGCTATCGGCGGGTAGCGTATTGATCCATTGCCGGGTCGCACCCTCCATCACCAGGGGGAGGTAGCGAGCGGCGAGCAGGTCGGTGTGGCCTGCGATCCCCATTGCCATGAGATATGTGTCCAGCCAAACGGCGGGGTCGTACGTCGGGTCGTATTTCTCGATCTCCTTGGGGGCCTTGAAGTTGGCGGGGTATTTTTCCCCGCGGATCATGGGTCCAAAGCATTGTGGCCCGACTCGACTGAGAGAGCCTCTTGGCTCCGGGTCGCCGCGGTTGGCGAGGGTGTGTCGCAGGTCGTAGGGCTGGCGCGACCGCCACGCCTGATTGTTGATGATGTGCGTTCGGGCGTCGAGTGGTTGCCCGTTTGCGGCGACAGTGTTGTTCGCAGGTCGCGGCTCGTTGGTCGACAACGCGGGGTTGGCGGCTCGCGGTTGGTTTGCTAGTGGTTGGGGTGGTGGGAAAACTATCGCGTTGGCCACGGTTGGGTGGCCGCTTGATGCCGCCCTGCTTGCTGACAAGCGGGAATACATCCGCCCACGCGGATCTACTCCCGCGGCTTGTTGCTCGACGGCCCTGACGAGTAGGGCCTTGGCGTACTGGATCTGTCGCGCGCCGTCGCCTTAGACATCGAGGTTGGCGATCGTGGTGTCGGCCGCGACGATGTTGTCCATCGGGGTAGAGTACAGTGGTAGCCCGTTGGCGTCCCGGGCTTGAGGCGAGATGATGATGCGTGGTTAGTCAGGTGGGGGCGCACGGCCCATGGGTGGTGGAGGGGCCCCATTCGCCGGTGCTCCAGGTGGTGGTCTTGCGGGGTTACCTCCTCCTGGCGGCGCGTTCTCGCCGTGTTCGCGCTCGGCGGCGCATGTGGGGTCGCCCTCGTCGTTGAAGTTCAGGACGCGGCCCTGAACATCGGGGTTCAGGCGGGTCCTGATGCGGCGCTGGTGATAGAGTGACAGCTCCTTTGCCGTCTCTCGTTCGAGGCGGTATTTCTCGCGCTCGGCGAGTTCGTTGCACCGCGCCTCCTGGAGCCGCAGGCGGGCTTGTTCCACCTCCGTGGCCGTCGCGGTCGGCGGAATCGGCGTGGAGAACGGATCTAGCGGGGCGGCCGCGCTTCCCGCCATGTAAATCGCGTTGAAGCGATTGGATCTGGCGCGAAGATCCTCGGGGGATTCCGAGCCGGAGTCGAAGTCAAAGATCCCCAGTATGGAGGGATCCTCGAAATCTTCGGGGTTGGAGACTCGCGTGATGGAGTCCTCCCGTGACGCAGCGGTGATGGATCCGTTGGCCGATGCGGGGGTCGCGGAGTCGGCGTCGTCGTTTAGGGCGTCGTCGTTGGTGGCGACGTTGGTCTCGACCGCGTCGCTAGCGGCCGAGTCGTACTCGGTGATGAGGCCCCTGATGGATCGTACCTGCTCCTCCGAAAGAAGATCGCGGTGTGGAGGCGATCCGCCGACGATCATGGTCGCGGCTGGGTCAACCGCGCCAGTAAAGCCGATGAAGAGGTTGATGGAGCCGATCGGCATCACCGCGGCGTGTGTGACCGGGCGCGACGCCGGGATGTAGCTGTTGGGCAGGATTTGCAAGATCCCGTCGAAGGCGATCATGCGGCCGGTGGCGAACGACCGCTCGATCGGCGAGTAGGGTCTCGCCGCAGAACTCAGGCCAGTCCCACTATGCCCCACGGTGGGCGCCACTGTCGTGGAAATGGCCACAGCAGTCGCTGCCATAGGCAGCGATTGAGAGTTTCGTGAGGAAGAGTTGGCGGCCATCTGCGGTGCGAGATGGGGGCAGGTGCACAAGGGTTTACCCAGGTTCGGCCCCCCGGAGGTTAAAGACCTACTCCTGCTAGGTTAGATTATGAGAGAGCGAGTTACAAGGGCGGCGAGCTCGGCGGCTGGGCGGCGAGCCGCTTGAGGGGGTGTATGATGGAACGTAAGTCTCTACTATACCCTAGGGAGGTTTATATATGAAGCACCTCCCAGGGTTTACAAGTTGCCCCCAAACAAGATAAGGATCCGGGAGCCTTTGACCTAATCCGACTGGGCCTCTGCTATGCTCCTGGGCTTCTAGTCGCCAGTCGATGGGCCTCTTCTTTCCTCAGAGTCCAGTCACTGTCCTTCAGGCGTGCTGGCGGGCCTTCCGGCCCACTCAAAACCCACTGCTGAGCATACCCCCTTAGGCATATCCCCATCATCTCCGGTTTTGGGATGAGGCGTTTCTTACGGCCTGCTATCTCATCAATCGTATGCCCACGCCGATTCTCAACAAGAAGACACCCTTGTTTTGTCACTTTCATGTTCAGCCGACTTATTCCTCTCTTAGGATATTTTGGGTGTGCTTGTTGGCCTAGTCTTCGCAAGTATAATGCTCGCAAATTCGAGTTCCGCTCCAAGATGTGCATCTTTCTTGGCTATAGTCCAATGCATAAAGGCTATAAGTGTCTCGATCGTGCCTTGGAGTTGTTGGGCCTCCAAGTGCAAAGGTTTGTAGAACAACAGCAAGTTTCCCTTAAGTGGATCACCTAAGGTTTATCAAACTCAGGGAGGAAGTGGTCAAAGGTATCCCTCTCAAGCAACCCTACAATCAAGATACAAGAAGTCTCTTGTGTCCCCAACACACCCAATACACTTGTCAGGTGTATAGGTGCACTAGTTTGGTGAAGAGATAGTGAAATACAAGTGGTATGGATATAAGACAACGGTGCCAGAAAAGAGCTTGACGGGAGGAAAAGACTAAAGGCAAAAAAATGGAAGCAAGCAAACATGTAACAACTCTAGTTGCAAACGGTGTTTCAATGTTTAAAAAAAGGCCTAGGGATCATACTTTCGCTAGTGAACACTCTCATATAAATATCTTCTCTTCATGATACTACTCTAAACTACTCTCCAGTTGGACACTCTAATCCATGGTAGGGCTATAACAGCACTCCTCAAAGTTCGCTTTTCCCATCTAGATAACCCCTCACTATCACCTTGAGCGCTAGATGGTTCCAACAAACACCATAATTTCATAGAGACATCCAACTCAAAATATAACTCATAATAGTATTTGTAATCTCTAGCCTAAGTGCCACCATGGTGTGCACATTATCACTTTCACACACGCGGGGAGAGCCAGAGATCTATTAAAGCACTCGAGTAGCAAGGTAGATCTACTTGATTACAAAGCTCATGCTCACAGTATGATCATGCATAGAGATAGAGATGAACACATAGCTACCGGTAGAACCCTTATCCTCGAGAGAGAACTACTCCCTCCTCATCATGGGAGTCAGCAACAGTGATGGAGATGGCGGTGGAGTCGACGGAGATGGATCCGGGGGCACTTCCCCGTCCCAGTAGGGTGCCGGAATAGAGACTTTCTGTCCCCCGAATCTCCCCTTCGGTGGCGGCGGCGCAACGGAACTTTTCGTGGCTAGAGGCTGGATTCCTTAGGGTTTTCTCATCGGGAGGCTTCTTATAGGCGAAGGGGCGATGTCAGACGGTGGACCAGGGGCCCACACCACCTGGTGGCGTGGCCAGGGGGACCCGCGCCACCACATGGTGTGGCCAGCCCCTGGCCCCTCTCCGTCTCGTCTTCTGGCTCCGTGAGTCTTCCGGTAAAATATCGACTTTGGCTTTTGTCCGGTCCAATTCCGAGAATATTCATTTTCTAGCTTTTCTGGAACCACAAACAGAAGAAAACAGGCAACTGGCACTGTGGCATCTTGTTAATAGGTTAGTTCCAGATGTGTAAAAGTACTCCAAAGTGTGGACAAAACATAAGAAAATAGATATAAAACAAGCATGGAACATCAAAAATTATAGATACGTTTGCAACGTATAAACATCCCCAAGCTTAACTCCTGCTTGTCCTCGAATAGGTAAGTGATAAAAATAATAATTTTTGAGGTGACATGCACCATCATAATCTTGATCAAAGTATTTGTAGAACATTGATAGCTGGGATCATAGTACTTTAACATAGCATGATAAATATAGTTCTAACAGTAAGACATAGCAACTATGTTGTAGCATGAAAAGGTACAAACAAAATATTCATGAATAGCAATGCTTTGCAAGACGTTTGTTTGTTTCACATAAAGAAAACATAATGAGAATGGTATTCAGCTTGTCCCTCATAGAGTAGCAAAACATAAATGCATAGGACACCTTCAAAGTTCATAAGGGTGACTAGATACAAATAGTTCAAGAACAAGCAATATCAAAGTTATGAATCGATCAACAAGTTTTGGGACAATGCACATTAAACTAAGAATGACCAGTATGCTCTCTCAATAGGTGCATAAAGATAGAAGATGGAGACTCAACATAAAAGCAAAAGAAAGGACTTCATAGAAGGAAGCAGGGATTCAAGTCTCATAAAGATCTTCCAAAAATTATGGTACTTATTAGCATTCAGCTCTCATTGCCCCTATCATAAGCATCTTGAAGTGATTAAGGTTAAAGTGAACAAACTATGGAGTATATGCTTGACAAAGTATAAGTTGGCAATCTCATGTCCCTTTGAATACGAGGGTCGCTCCTCATGCTACTCAAGTTTAGTTACCGGTAAGTTCTTGTCATAGTAAGTACATGTGTATCATAGAGAACCGCCAACGGGGTACCCCTTGCACACGATACAGGAGCTATCCCATAATCAAAATGACAAGGCAAGCAGACATTGAGCATCTCAGCAATCTTCTTATTTACCATGGGAAAATGGTGCTTTTTTCTCTCTTTCCTCTTTTCTCATCTTTTTTTCTTTTTCTCAATCTCTATCTCTTTTTTTATAAGAGAATGCTTCATAGATTGCTCACTATGGTGATGCTGCAAGTCTCCACCATGATTAGGCATGGCTTAGGCTAGCGACCCAGGCATTTCTCTAACACACATACATAACCCCATGGACTTACAAGCTCCCCTTTCATTTCACACCGACGACATCCATAAAAAAAAGAGCATGATATCAACTGGGTACGATATACAAGTGCAATGTTGAAAGCGTTCCCCATGATAGCATGGTTCTGCTAATCCCAACGTATAAGTGGAAGCATATACAGCATAGATGATACAATAGTTCAAGTTTATTAGGGGCAAGAAAAGTAAAGTGTGCCATCAAGTTCATGAGAGCTTTAATCACTAATTTTCACATAACAAGTTTAATTCGGAAGGTAGATAAAAACATGAATATACTTGGAATAGAAAATGCTAATAGGTAGGTATGGTGGACTCTTTGGAATAACTTGGTTTTATTTGGAGTTGGATGCATGAGTGGAACTCATACTTGGTATGGAGGCTAGCAAAAGACTGGGAGCAACCAACTAAGAGAGCAATAATGGCCATAATCATGCAAAGCGATAAAACATTATTAATTAAAGCATAAAGTGATATTACAAGTCGAAAACTAAATGATCATAGAGGCTATGGTGACTTGGGATAGTCTTAACATGGTGTGAGCATGCACCAAGTCAACCCAAATAAAGCATGAAAGGAGAATACCACAATACTATGGTATAATATGCTAAAACAACGCATGATTCTTTCAAGGCACATTAAGCAATCTCAATTGTTTATAACATGTCATGCTACAGCAAAAATCACTAAGCATAAAGCCAAAACAATATCAAGCATGACATGACAAAGCATAGGCCACAGTCAAAAACAAGCTCCTTTTTACCACTTAAGCATGAACTTTTCCTACTCTTTTGCAATCCAAACCAACTTATTTGAAAACTAATGTATGAATGAGGGGGTCCAACCAATTTATTCAAGCAAACTAAGCAAACAAAAACTTAAGAACAAAACGTAGATGCTCCAAGAACAACATAACTATGCATGAAATAATAAAAATGAAGTGTTTGGAAGAAACCTGAAATTTTTATTGATGAAGAAGGGGATGCCTTGGGCATCCCCAAGCTTTGACGCTTGTACGTCTTGGATATTTCTTTGGGTGACACGAGGTGGCATCCCCAAGCTTGAGCTTTTTTCCATTCTTCATCTCATTACATCATTCTTTCCCTACACCTGAAAATTTCCTTCATACAAAACTTCACACAATCTTCATTAGCAACGTTAGTGTACTCAAGATAATAAGTCTTTTGGTTCAGTTCCAACACAAATAAAACTTCCAATAAACAAAAGCTACTATAGCACTTCCTTTAAAAAAAGTTCCAATGATCAAAGAGAACTCAAAGAGAAAGAGATTAAGAGGCAAATGCAAATAATGGCAGAAATCTGTCAAAACGGACCAGCAGGTAAAAACCAATTTTTTCGAAGACCTTTTGTTCCTCAAATCAGAAAGTGTTGAACTAACGAAAGTTAGATAATAACCTGGGTCATAAGCACAAAACATTACAGCTCAAGCCGACGTACATATATGTTTCACGAATTTTTACAGTGAAGCACAAAAATCTGTTTCGAGACAACAACTTTCCCAAGCATTATTTCTCTCTTATTAGAGGTTATTCTTGGCACAAAAACCACACAAAAAGGATAAGGAGAGGTTATTAAAGAGGTAATAACTTCCAAGACTCAACTAAAACTTTTGGGTTATCTCCCAATAAGTACTTTTCTTTAACGCCTTTAAGTTAGGCATGATAGTTTGAGAAGATGCTCACATACGAAATATGAATTGAAGTAAAAGAGAGCATCAAGAAGCAAATTCAAAACACATTTAAGTCTAACCCACTTCCTATGAATAGGAATCTTGTAAAGAAACAAGTCATGAAAGCACAAAGCAACAAACATAGGAAAGCAAAACAAGTGCAACTTCAAGACTTTCAACATAAAGAAGGGAAACTTAATAATGTTGAGATACATAAGACCATGTTTCCCTCTCTCATAATAACTTTCAGTAGCAACATGAATAAAATTAATAATATAACTATCACATAAAACATTCTTATCATGAGCCACATGCATAAAAGAATTAATACTCTCCACATAAATATAGTCATTATTATTAATTATAGTGGGAGCAAAATCAATAAAATAGCTATCATTATTATTCTCATCACCATAATCATCAAATTATAGGAGGCATATTGTAATCATAATTAATTTTCTCCTCAATAGTAGGTGGACTAAAAATATCATATTCATCATTGTAATCATCATATATTGGAGGCATAGTATCATCAAAGTAAATTTTCTCCTCCGTGCTTGGGGGACTAAAAATATCATGCTCACCAAAACCAGCTTCCCCAAGCTTAGGCTTTTCCATAGCATTAGCAATAATGGTGTTCAAAGAATTCATACTAATAACATTGCTATTAGCATGCAAATAAAGTTCCATAGGTTTTTTAATTTTCTCTTCAAATATTTCATGTCCTAACTCAAGATAAATAATATAAAGCTCTCTAATTTTGTTGTTGTTTTCCATTAAGCCTAACTAGTGAAAATAAAAACAAGAAAAAAAGATATAATTGCATAATCTAAAGGAAATAACTTCGAGCACTCACACACCAGCTACAGTACTAGAAGATAGATTAGTAGCCAGAGGATGTGAGTACCTTTTACCTTACATCCCCGGCAACGGCGCCAGAAAATAGCTTGATGTCTACGCACTTCTACTCTTGTAGACAGTTGTTGGGCCTCCAAATGCAGAGGTTTGTAGAACAGCAACAAGTTTCCCTTAAGTGGATCACCCAAGGTTTATCGAACTCAGGGAGGAAGTGGTCAAAGGTATCCCTCTCAAGCAACCCTGCAATCAAGATACAAGAAGTCTCTTGTGTCCCCAACACACCCAATACACTTATCAGGTGTATAGGTGCACTAGTTCAGCGAAGAGATAGTGAAATACAAGTGGTATGGATATAAGAAAATGGTGCTCGAAAAGAGCTTGATGGGAGGAAAAGACTAAAGGCAAAAATATGGAAGCAAGCAAACATGTAACATATCTAGTTGCAAACGGTGTTTCAATGTTTAGAAACAAGGCCTATGGATCATACTTTCGCTAGTGAACACTCTCATATAAATATCTTCTCTTCATGATACTACTTTGAACTACTCTCCGGTTGGACACTCTAATCCATGGTAGGGCTATAACAACACTCCTCAAAGTTCGATTTCCCCATCTAGATAACCCCTCACTATCACCTTGAGCGCTAGATGGTTCCAACAAACACCACAATTTCATAGAGACATCGAACTCCAAATATAACTCATAACAAGTATTTGTAATCTCTAGCCTAAGTGCCACCATGGTGTGCACGCTATCACTTTCACACACGTGGGGAGAGCCAGAGATCTATTAATGCACTTGAGTAGCAAGATAGATCTACTTGATTACAAAGCTCATGATCACAATATGATCATGCATAGAGAGAGATGAACATATAGCTACCGGTAGAACCCTTAGCCTCGAGAGGGAACTACTCCCTCCTCATCATGGGAGTCAGCAATGGTGATGGAGATGGAGGTGGAGTCGATGGAGAAGGATCCGGGGGCACATACTCATCCCGGCAGGGTGCCGGAACAGAGACATTCTGTCCCCCGAATCTCCCCTTCGGTGGCGGCGGTGCTGTAGAACTTTTCGTTGCTGGAGGCTGGATTCCTTAGGATTTTCTCGTCGGGAGGCTTCTTATAGGCGAAGGGGCGATGTCAGAAGGTGGACCAGGGGCCCACACCACCTGGTGGCGCGACCAGGGGGCCCGCGCCACCACATGGTGCGGCTAGCCCCAGGCCCCTCTCCGTCTCGTCTTCTGGCTCCGTGAGTCTTCCGGTAAAATACCGACTTTGGCTTTTGTCCGATCCAATTCCGAGAATATTCATTTTCTGGCTTTTCTAGAACCAAAAACAGAAGAAAACAAGCAACTGGCATTGTGGCATCTTGTTAATAGGTTAGTTCCAGAAAATATGTAAAAGTACTCCAAAGTGTAGATAAAACATAAGAAAGTAGATATAAAACAAGCATGGAACATCAAAAATTATACATACGTTTGCAACGTATCATGCCTCGGGAAGGATTTATATTTCTCGTGATGTTGTTTTCGACGAGAACGTTTTTTCCTTCTCTAGCTCCGGTGTTGATACGTCCATTTTGCATCACTATTCTATATCATAATTTACTGTTATTCATTGATATATTTCATATTAAGAGTATGTTATTTCATCTATTTTTACATGGTTGATGACTTTTGGAGGATGGACCACTGTAGTCAGGATTCTAATGGAAAAGGCACTATTTGGAGGCAATATTCACAAAGATCATAAAATTCTGAAAAATATATGGAAAATCCTATTTTTCCAAAAGACGAAGGAAGGCAAAAGGGGAAGTGGAGATGGGCCACAGGGGGCCACACCACCCCCTGGCATGGGCCAGCCCTGGCCGTGCCACCAGGTGGTGTGGCCACCCTGGCCCACCTCTGGCATCGCCCTTTAGCATATATAATCCCCTCGAAACCCTAAGAATCGGGGAGCGACCATAGAAAGATTCTACCGCCTCTGCAGGGCGGAAAACTGCAGAGAGAGAAAGAGCTATCCGGCAGGCAGAAATCTGCTGGGGAAATTCCTTCCCGGAGAGGGGAGATCATCGCCATCAACACCATCATCAAGCTGGACTTCAACGGGATAATCATCATCATCATCTTCATCATCATCTCCATCAGCACCATCATCACCACTCCATACCACTATAACAATTGGGTTGAATCTTGCATAGTTTTTAGGGGAAACTTTCCCGGTGTTGATTACTTGTTGTAGTTGATGCTATTGAGTGGAACCATTGAATTATCGTTCACATTCAGATTGTTACTTATCATTATTTCATCTTTGATCTTGATCCATATGATTTCTTGTGAGTAGTTCGTTTAGTTCTTGAGGACATGGGAGAAGTCATGTTGTTAGTAGTGGAATTATGTTGAGAAAGATTTAATGGTTTGATAATTAAGTTGTGGTGTTATTCTTCTAGTGGTGTCATGTGAACGTCGACTACATGATACTTCACCTTTATGGGCGTAGGGAAATGCATTGTGTATTTGGCTACTAATCGTAGGGGTTGCCGGAGTGACATAAACCTAAACCCCGTTAGGAAACCTTTGCACAGGGGAGTGTAGGATCTCAAAGTTTAAGGTTGTGGTTAGTTTTTTATCTTAATTAATTTCTTCTAGTTGCGGATGCTTGCAAGGGGTATAATCACAAGTATGTATTAGTCCTAGGAAGGTCAGTACATTAGCACAGGTTCACCCACACAACACGTATCCAACCAGAGAAGATTAATCAACTATATGAAGCGAAAGCACTTGACAGTATTCCCATGTGTCCTCGAGAATGTTTCGTCATCTTAAGTAATACAACCATCTTGTCCTTTGCTAAAGAAAGGATTGGGCCACTTGCTGCAATTATTATTATTGTATTTTATTTACTCGCACTTTATTTATCTGCATTATAAAAACCCCCTAAAAATCCGTTTGCTAAGTATTTACAGAGAATTCCTGATCCAAGCCACTCGTCAATACCTTCTGCTCCTCGTTGGGTTCTACACTCTTACTTATTGAAAATACTGCGATACACCCCCTATACTTGTGGGTCATCAGGTGTTTCTATTGATATTGCCAACCTTGAACATGCATTTTCGTTTCCTCTTGATGAACTGGTTTCGGATGTACCTGTGCGTAAATACGACCTGTCCTATTTGTGTACTAACCGCCTGTGTTAGGCAATGTTTATTCGATGCCCTCTCAGGTACCTCGGGCGGCTCCTGGTGCTGCGATCGATGTCGACATGATTGACATGCATGGCTCAGGCTCGCCTCCCGATGTGCCCCCGTCGCCCGCCTCCTCACCTCCACGCGCTGGGCCTTTCGAGCCCATGGGTTCGCCGCCTTCGCTCGCTTCCCCGCCGTCTGCTAGGCCGGCCTAGCCTAGCACGTCGCGCCAACCCGCGTCGCCCTCCACTGGGGAACTCGTTGAGTCCCTGGTCATGACGCCACTGGTTGAGCTGCCGGCTGACTCGTCGGGGGATCCATCGCCCGCTCCTCTACACGGCATGATCACTCGCAACCAAGATCAGACACGCCGCGAGAAGACTTATCATGATGGCACTGTTCGGTATAATCCCAGTCGCCGTGCGTTTTTTGCCGCCCCCACCTCCCATCGGGATGCTCTTCAGGAGCCGGCGTGGCATGCGGCGATGGCTGAGGAGTTTGCTGCTCTGCGCGAGATGCACACCTAGACTTTGGTGCCTCGCCCTCCTGGAGTTAATGTCATTGGCAGCAAGTGGATCTTCAAGACCAAACACCATCCCGACAGTTCGATTGACAAGCATAAAGCTCGCCTGGTTTCCCGTGGCTTCACTCAGCAGCATGGTATAGATTATGGTGATACCTTCAGCCCGGTTGTCATGCCAACCACTATTCGTTTGTTGCTCTCTCTTGTTGTGTCTCGCGGCTGGAGCCTTCGTCAGGTGGATGTCAGTAATGCGTTTCTGCATGGGTACTTGGATGAAGATGTCTATATGCAGCAGCCTCCTGGTTTTCAAGATGCCAGCTTCCCCTCGCATGTCTGCAAGTTGCAGTGGTCCCTTTATGGCCTCAAACAGTCTCCTCGTGCCTGGTATGCTCGATTGAGTCAGCTTCTTTTTTAGCTTGGATTTGTTGCCTCCAAGGCGGATACTTCGTTGTTCATCTTGTCTCGCGGTCATGCATAGATTTACATGCTCGTATATGTTGATGACATTGTCATTGCTGGCTCTTCACTTGTGGTGGTTGATCTTCTGGTACAATCCTTGGCAGCTAGTTTTCCTATCAAGGATTTGGGCAAGCTGGAGTACTTTCTTAGATTGGAAGCATCTTTCCATTCATGGGGCATGACATTGACTAAGCGAAAGTGTGCACTTGATCTTCTTCATCGAGTCAATATGGAGAATTGCAAGTCCACTTCCACTCCTCTTGTCATGTCAGAGCCACTGTCTCGTGAGTCTGGTGCTCTACTTGGTGCTGATGACTCTTTCTGGTACCGTAGTGTGGTTGGAGCACTTCAGTATTTGACACTCACTCGCCCAGACATTTCCTTTGCTGTGAACAAGGTGTGCCAGTTTCTATCGCAGCCAACTGAGGTTCATTGGGAAGTTGTTAAGCGTATTCTGAGATATGTCAAGGTACGCTGGATACATGACTGCAAATACGCAAGTCCTCCTCCACCGGTGTTAGTATATTCACGGATGTAGACTGGATAGGCTGTGTTGACGACAGACGATCCACTGGCGGCTTTGCTGTATTTGTTGGGCCAAACCTTGTTTCTTGGAGCTCGAAGACGCAGCCTACCGTCTCGAGGTCTAGTATCGAGGTTGAGTACAAGGCATTAGCTAATGGCGCCGCCGAAGCCATTTGGGTTGAGTCGGTTCTAAGGGAACTCGGTGTCACACAGCAGCGCACACCTATTTTGTGGTGTGATAATTTAGGGGCAACTTATCTGACGACGAATCCAGTTTTTCACGCTCGTACCAAGCACATCGAGCTCGATTTCCACTTTGTGCGAGAACGAGTTGCTGCAGGTACACTGGATGTCAGGTTTCTTTCTACAGATGATCAGTTGGCGGATGCGTTTACTAAGCCCGCCACTCGGCAGATGCTAGACCGGTTTAGAACCAATCTGAATCTTGTACAAAGTTCAGATTGAGGGGGCATGTTATATATATGGTCTAGGTAGTCATGTATAGTTGTATTCGTACCCATATATGGTTGTATTTGTAACTGATCGTCTAATATATATATACACACGTGAGGAGGCTGTGACCCCACAAAACCCTAAATTTGACTGCACTATGCATTTGGATATTGTAATATGTGGCCGGACTTTGCAGCGTTTTGATGGCTTGGGTTTTAAATGGCCAAGGTTTTATTTGTGTTATGATTTGAATTTGCTACAAAAATATTTATAAATCGCATGAGGAGCCGTCTTTCGGGCCGGCGGAAGATGACACTCGTGCCGACGCTCCCCAAATGATCGCTCCCCAAATAATCGGTCTGATACTATTGTCGGGCGACGTTTGGGGCTCGCGGCCGGAGATGCTCAATAGTTGTAACGTGTTAAATTTTCGTTTCTTCTTTGCAGAACCATGTGACTTCCCTGACCCATCGTAATAAGGCTAGTTTTGTCTTTTGAGAGAAATCGTAATAAGGCTACTGGCTACCACAGAGCTAACCCTGCACCAATCAATCACACGATTAAGGTGCGTGGGGACATACATGCAACATGCAACTAAACAGGGGCTTGAGATATGGGACCAGCCCGGCCCAACGGACAAATAGTTGTGGGCAGACGCTTTGTCGTCGACCGGTGGGTGGTCCGATCCGGCGAGGCCGGCCATGTGGCCCCGGCGAGCACGTGAAGCTACCTCGGCGGCAACGAGCGGCCGTCGCCGCGCCACGCTGAGGCCGATCATGATTTGCACGTCCGACGTAGTACGATAGATGCCGCATGTCGCAGCGAATTCAGGAAGTGGGGCATGTAACTGTCTGGTGTCTCTCCTAATTGCTTCACACACGGTTGATGCTCCGGTAGATCCGTCGTCGTCCGAAACTCCTACGTGGCCGTGGGAGCGCCGGAGAAGAGTGGAAAGAAGAACATCCCGCCGTTGAGGAAACAAAGAAAATTCGTCCGTCATTTTCCACCCAAGAATTCTAGTACTACAACAGGGTTGTATCGCTATTCCACTTCTATCTTTCAACGGCCATCAAAATCGCGGTAACTTTCAACCTCCACCAGGGACAATGCATGGCGCTCTCAAGCTTTCATCCGCGTCGCCGTCGTACGGAACCACCAGGCGGGCGGCAGGGCCGGCCGGCGTGGCCCGTGCCACGTCCATCCTCCCCGCACTCGGGTATCCTAGACGATTCGATGCGTTAGTCCCAATCGCCCACACGCGTCCCCAGCCCGCGCCACACGCTCTCCTGGTTGCGCCGGCATCGCCATCTCATTTCCCGCCCGCAGGTACGTCGCCGTCGACCGGCCGCCGAGAAGAGATTCCTGCGCCGGAACTTGGAAGCAGACCTAGCCTGGCACTTAGTTTTCGTGTCCACGTGAAGTCACATGCGCCGCGCGTGCCATCTTCAAGGATGCTGCCGTGTATTATTCATGTTACTTGAATGGTCGCCTCACCGGCCCACTTGATGCTGGCCGGCGCATGCTCAAATTGTCAACTGAATCGTCTGAGATGTGGACTCTGGGCACGCCTGTGAACAGTGAGCTTCCGATCTGGACGTACGCGCTGTCAAATGGTTCAAGTGCATTCATATGGGGCGTGTTTGGTAGCCTCTCGGCGGTTTACGGTCCTGCCGACTTTTTTTTATTTACAAATATACCTTCCGCAACACAGCATCATCAAAAATGCCCCACAAACACAGCAAATATCAAAAATGCCCTAGCGAAAGACTGAAAAGGAGACACGTGGCTCCTCCAGCCACAGCCAGTGGCGGCCCATCCCTCCCGCCATAGGGGGTGGCAGGATGCTCCTCCCGCCAATTGCAGGGACAGGATGTTGTGGGCCCCATGGGTGGGCCAGCGGAATGTCCTGGTTGTCGCCAGCGGGATGATGATGCGATGCTTCCCGCCAACGGAAACCCCAATCTCCCACCGGTCCACCATGTGGGCTCCACGCCATTCCGTCCCTGCCACAAGCGGTATGTACGTCCCGCCTCGCCTCATGGCGGGTTGAGACGACCGCCACCGGACATGGCGGGAGGATACACGTGTCGCCTTTTCAGCCTCCCGCCAGGGCATTTCTAGCGTTTGCTACGCTTGGGGGGCATTTTTGGCGATGCCGTGTTGCAGAAGAATATATTTATAAAAAAAATCAAAAGACTTCAGACCAACTTGTGTAAGGGCATCTCCACCGGGCCAACCCAAACGGGTGACCGAAACGGTCCATTTGTGTCCGTTTGGGTCGGGCCACGATCGCTTTTGGGTCACGGTCCGGCCAGTCGCGCCCAGCGGCCCGACCAATCTGTCTGTCTCCCCCGCTGTCACCAACTGACACCCTCGGCGATTGGATGTTAATGGCGACGCGACGCCGGCTATCAGTGCCGGCGGCTTCCCATACGGTCGACGTTTCCCGCCATTGTAGCTTTCTGTTTCCCGCGCGCGCCTTCCCTCCCACATGCGCCTCCCCGGCTGTTTCCGGCCTTCGCCGCAGTCTATAGAAGATGGCCACCGGCGCGGCTGAGACAACAAGCCCAAGCGAGCAACCACCGCCGGAAAAAAAGCTCCAACCACCACCAGCCATGCCTCGTCACAAGATAGCCAACTGGACTAAGATTAGGGAGATGTGCCACACCCTCTTCCAGGAGGCCGACATCGATGCTGTCGACCTCTAGGCTAGGATGTTGTCCCGGCGCATGGCCGAGGAGTGGCATCCTTCGAGGAGTAAGGCGGTGTGGCCGAGGCAGTGCTGGAGTAGGTGGTGGAGGTGGCCGCACAGGTGGCGGCCTAATGGGCGGTGCGTGAGGTTCACCATGTCGCCACCAATGAGGCGGTGACCAAGGAGGCTGCATCAGCGGCCCTCCGCGAGATCCGCCACTAGGTGGCCATGATCACGTTGGAGGAGGTGGCCAAGGAGTCTGCTAAGGTCGCCGTCTACGAGCTTTGCCACGCAGCCTCCACGCGCAGTGCGGTGCAAGCGGCAGAGCACGCTGTCGACATGGCAGCGGAGGAGGTGCGTGTGGCTACGGACACCAAGGCGGCGACCACGTGGGTTCTCGTCGACGGGGACGAGACGGAGGTGGAGGATGATGACGAGGACGAGGAAGGGAAGGAGGCGGAGCAGGAGGAGGCAGAAGAGGAGGTGGGGGAGGAGGCGATCACCGTCCCCTGCAGATCGCGCAGGCGATAGGCGTTGGCCCCAACGGAGCTCTAGCGAGCGTGACCCCCTGGCAGCGAGGGCGCCGACGGTGAAGAAGCTGGCCAACCAGGAGGCGAGGGACCACTGGGTGGCCGAGATGGAGAAGGCCATGGCCAACCAGGCGGCAGTGGACCGCATGAAGGCGTCCGACAAGACGGAGGCTCGTGGCTGAGTGTGCGACCGTTACCACGATCGCCTCCAACAGGAGGCCATCTGGTCGGCTACGGCGGCGATCAATGGGGCCAGCGGCAGCGGCAATGGCGGCCGCGACAACAGTGGCCACGGCAATAGTGGCAAGTAGTTGTAGGGACGGACTCCTCCAGCAATAGTAGTACCTTTTTTATTTTGTTCAAATGTTCTTTTTTGTAATTGGTAGGGCCTAATCTAATGAAAAGCAAGTTTAAGTACTAATGTTTTACTTACATATGGGCCCCGAGCGGCCAACTGGTGGACTCACGCGCGATCAGTGCGCTGTCCGGGCCGACGCAACCATTGCACAAATTTGATGCACGGATTGATCGAGTCGAATGTGTCTGTCTGGTTGCGTCGTGCTACTGGAAGACCGTGCATGTCCCGCTCGTTCGCGCGTACGCATTCGTACGCACTCGGATAGCTGGGGTCCACCTGGTGGAGATGACCTAACTGTTTGGTGAGTAGAGCCGCAACGACTCAATGACTACACACACGAAGCTGTTGTGGTAATCTAGACCAACTTGTGTAGTCGTTTGGTAGTTGCATACACTTTTTCCCTATGAGTAGATAGACAAGGCCATATGTTTGGTATGCCTACACTGGCCCAATGACTACACGCACACAATATTTGATTGCCGCAACATAACTGTTGTGGTAATATCTTACTTTTTTTTTTGAGCAACCACATATTTCATTAATCGAAAATCAAGTTACACAGAGCAACACATGTGGAAACTAAAAGACAAACTGGGATAAAATGATTATCCTGGAAACAATGCAGATAAAATCCTAAGAGACCGAGAAATACAAAACGATCCCTAGGTTTTCCTGAAACCACCGAAGCTAGCGGCCGCCGTCCAACTCTAGCGCCATCGAGACGCACGCTGGAATAGACGTCGAACCTCCAACACTGCAAGATCCAAAAAAGCACCACCGCCAACGAGGCTTTGTGAGTCGATAAACAGGCTTGCTGCACGCAGCGAGGCACATGTCGCTGTGGCACGTCGACCGGGGGACGTCCCCGTGCTATCTTGAACCAAGATCCGCTATCTCTCATCGACAAAGTCGGAGAAGAACGACAGATCCACCACCTTCGGACCAACATCCGCGCTCCAGAGAAACCACCTCGCCCCGGCCACCAGCGCCGTCGCTGAGAACGACGAACGCCGACGACACACCGAGAAACTGATCTCACCAGATCTGATGAATGGCGAGAAGACCAAGCTGTCGATCTGAAGGAACGACTAGCACACCTTGCCATCAACTCCGAGGCGTCGCCGTGAAGGTCGTCGCCGGTGTGAGAGTAGAGTTGAGGCAGATTTATTGCCCGAGCGCCGCTCCCACCACCCCAACGATGCCCCATGGCAGACATACCCTAACCCTAGCTACTAGGCGGAGAAACGAGGTTCCCCCTCCCTCCTACCACCGGAGCGGCAAGCGGAGGGAGAGGGAACCAGCGCTCTCGTCGGTCGAGATCTGGAGGGAGGGAGTCGCCGCCGCCTTTTTTCCGTGAGGAGGAGAGGGAGCGAGTTGTGGCGGGACGATGGGATCGAGCGTAATATCTTACATTGGAGTGGTAAGGTTACCCAACACTCCAAATAGTTCATAACAGTTCATAACAATTCACCACAAGCAGTTTATCGTAAGCATGTTTTATAAGCAGGTCATAATTGGAGGGGTTACTGTCATCAAGTCCTAGCTAAGGGAGGAGATGTTTCACAACCGTCTAAAATATACAAGTTCTTTTTAAAAGCAGTTTATTTGCATCATCAACAACAGTTCATCTACATCATCACGCGGGCGGCAGGCCCGGCCGGCGTGGCACATGCCACGTCCATCCTCCCTGGCCTCAGGTATCCCAGGCGATTCCATGCGTTAAGTCCCAATCGCCCACATGCGTCCCCCGCCCGCGCCACACGCTCTCCTGGTTGCGCCGGCGCGATGCGTCGATCACCATCTCATTTCCTTCCATGCGTACGTCGTCGTTGACCGACCGGCCACCGAGAAGAAATTCTTGTGCCGGAACGATGGACGCAGACCTCGTCTAACACTTAGTTCCTTAGTTAGGTCCTCTTGTTAGCTTGAGACATCGAAACGTATAACCAACACCGGATTTTGTTGTCAGCAAGGTGGTCCATAGCCTTGATTAGTAAGCAGGGAGCATATAGATTAAGGCAAAAATATCCCAAGGAGGAGTGAATATGAGCTCCATCCGAGCATAGTTGACCACGTGATTGTTGAAGAGATCCACCACAAATGTCTAAGATCAAGAAAACTTCGTAAATTTAGCACACCTAGAACTCCTAAATAAGAAAACATTAAGCGGTTCATACAAACCTTCGAGAGTTTCCTCATCCCGACATTGTCCATCAAACAGGCCGTTGCGTCCCGACAGCAACGAACTCCTCCAGTTTATTTGAGCTTGCGCAATAATGCCCACTTCTTTTTACACTTCCTCAGATGGTTGTATAAGATGCGATGATTGTCTTTTCAGTGAAGTCAGAACATCATTACATACACGCTGGTGAGGTGAATATCTTTGAAGCCGTTGTCACACCCAATCCATTCCGATGAACTCATAAAGCATGTTTAGCACGAATAGGGACAGAGAAGGCTCCTAGTGCATGAGAGGTTGTTGCGGCTACATAGCTCGAATCGGGATTGTATTTTCGGGCTCTAAAGATGGAGCACTGAAAGCACACAGATATGAAGACATATTCCACATTTTTTTCCGCGGTAGTGAAGAACATGCTAAGCATGATGGCTCCAAACAATACTAGTAAGCTTGATGATCTATAGCACATGATGGCAGTAACCAGCAACAAGCACAACATCAGATCATGACAGATCTATAATGGAAAAAGTAATATGCTATTTTAGCGCTAATAGCGCGCTATAGCATATCTGAAGAAGTCACGCTAAATTAATCAGTGTACAATGTCTCGCTAATAGCACGTTATAGCATACTAATAGCTTATTTTAAGGCTATAGCTTCCTTATCTGTACCACAAGATGAACCATGTATGTCACTAACCACGAAGAGCCGATTACACACTAAGCATGATGTCCTACATCTACCACATGATTACTGATGGCTCTGATTTTTGCCATCTTCCACTGCGTTTAAACGTTGTTTTGGTCAAGCAATTACCAAAGAAACTCTTAACTCCTGCCACTAATGACTAATAATTGCAATGATACGCAC
The DNA here is from genome assembly GCA_916181665.1 of Avena sativa. Classification (NCBI taxonomy): domain Eukaryota; kingdom Viridiplantae; phylum Streptophyta; class Magnoliopsida; order Poales; family Poaceae; genus Avena; species Avena sativa. The sequence continues at coordinate 445,022,890 of OV702295.1, read as the reverse complement.
ATCCCTTCTTTAATTTATGTTGTGCGGGAAATCATGGCTTTTAAAGCAAAATAAGGAGTCATAATGAAGGATTTTGAGGAGGTACACACGACCAAGTAATTGGAGAGGCGTTCCAGGGCATCTCCAAGCTTAACGACCACTGGTACGGGCGCGGTCCGCCCGTACTGCCCGCTCATACCAGGTCGCGACGGCTTCGTCTCGTCAAACCCTACAACTTTTGTGAAGACGCCTATATATTTTGAGGCTCCAGCCGCCGGCCAGAGAGCCGCCATTCTCACATTGCATCATAGCACCACCAAAATAGATCCACACCATTGTTCATCCATTGTTCATCACTTCCCCCATCCATTCATCCACTAGCCATAGTCATTGCTTTGTACTTTAGATCTTCTTGTAATTTGGTGACCATTGTAAGAATATTTGATTTCAATCTAAGTATTTGTATGATGTTTTCTATCTCCGATATATTTGTTATTAGTGAGTAGTCCTCACGGGTTGCGGGTTGGGGAGAAACCTCGCAACGATTATGTGCATCTAGATCATGGGAGAATTGTATTTTGTTTGGAATTGTGATTTGTATCTTTTGTTTCTTCGTTACTGTCTCGATCTCTGTCTCTAGAATATTAGGATGTGTTGCCCACAAGAGTTTATCTCGATACAAACATTATACATGACTATGTTTATTATTATCTTTTATCCTATTTGATATGCAGCTACAGGTGGATCTTCAACCCTAGCCTATCTACATCCATTGATTCAAACCCGTTATAAAATAAACTAGATTGGTCTGGTCAACTAAGGTAAAACGAACAAACAAAGTCTCGTAGACGTTTCCTTTTTATTACCTTTTAGCAGTGCTTTCTGAGGTTCGATTAAACCTAGGTCTTCTAGGAAAAAAGCTATTATACTACATCCGCGAATCCTGATCGAAGGTATCAATTACATATGTGCCTACATCTACGAACAAGGTGAGAGATTTCTTACAGCTAATTCGAGCTGAAGCAGCATAGAGGTGTGCGACGAGGGAGACACCGACAAGATCACCCTTTCCATGGACGAGGGAGTAGCCGACAAGATCACTGTCACCATGGACGAGTGAGATGATGGTATTAGAAACGTTGTTGCGCTCGAGGGTGAAGCTAGAGTGCCCACCATCACCGTTCTCATCGGCAAAGTTGGCAGGCCCACCATATTCATGCTCAATGTTGAAGGCTGTAACACCCCAACATTAGGATCCGACGAAGGGTAGAATTAGGAATCCAAGTTTGTGCATGCATGCATGTGTAAGATCAGGGTAAATTTTTCGCCAAACAAAAACCTAAAGGGATCAGAGTTTCTTTCGCTAACTGAAGGTAGGTATAGCTCTGGTTAGTGGTTGTTATGAATTTTGACATGACCTTTGGGCATTATTAGGCTTTTGGGGAAGTTACTTTGAATTCAAATTCGAAATTTAAATCAATTTGAAAAGAATTTGAAAATTAGAAGTGGTATTATTGGTTTGATTTCCAAAATTCCTTATTTATATTATTTGGTTAAATTTTACATAATAGATACTAATAAGGATTTAAGACAAGGAAAATGAAATCAGAAAGGGAATCCTATTTTCTGATTAAATTATAATAACACAAATAGTGTTATATACACCAAAAACACTGAATATTACAGCAACAAACTTTATTAAATAAGGTATACAAGTATTACAATTGCCTCAAATAGCAAAGAAAGATTACAAAGGTATAAAGAAAAAGTCTAGACTAAAATTCCTATCTACATCTTTTATATCCCTGATTTCTTCTTCTTCTTCACTTTAATTCATGTAGCACCAAAATAAAAGAAATAGACAAACAGATGATAAAATAAAGGGTTAATTTGGGAGTTAGATTACTCTCAGTTTGTGCATACAAGTGATATGCCAAACTCATCATTGAGTATATGAAAAGGGGCAAGTTTCACCATGTTGGTAACCAGTAAAAGGTTAAGAAGTAAAAATCAATTCACTTGATCTGATCCAAATACGCCAAACAGTAAAGCAGCTTACTCTGCTAACTGCATGCTATGTGTTGTCGACACAGCAACAGCAGTGCAAACAGTCAAAAGGGAAACTCTGTTGTAGCATAGCTGTTGGTTATCTCATTCCATCACCACACATTCAAGCACACAGCCAAGAACACCACTGATCTTGCCAAATCCCCAAAAAAACTACTAGCCAATATACACAACAAACCGCCAGATCATCCTCAGGATGGTGACATAGGGTGGGGGTGGTGTAGGAATATAGCAAGGTCTGTAACAGATCACAGGAGCTAGGAGGAGCAGGATCAATATCAGGGGATGCAAAACAAGCTCCAAGGAGTGATCAAGCCATCAAGATCAACCAGCAACAACACCAACAACTCAACTATTGTGGTGAGTGATCTAAAACTTTCACATGATCTAATTATCTCACAAGTCATGTATTTAACTTCTCAGAAATCACCCAAGTGGGGTGTATCCATCCCAGAAGTATTTAGATGAAAGCCAATGACAAATCTTTACAAACAAATCCAAGATCTCAGCGTATGTATCATAGATCTTGGATATAAACTTAAATCTCCACATTCCTATATAACAACGGCCTTAGAACAAGATTTCAGGGCACATCACTTAAGGAGTAGCACCCCTGAAATATAATGATCTTAAGGATCTATATTTAACAGTGAGGATGCCAATCATTTTCTTAAAAAAATTCAAGAATCATTAGCTGATACCATGCATCAGAGCACATCTATGTGGGACAACTAGTAACAAACTTAATTTTACTTAGCTATGCCTCAGACCAGCATCATAGGCTAATAGATTGTAGCATCTTAGGATAATAAAGCCAACAGAAGATTTCAACTCATTTAGCCCAGCCATACTTGGACACAGGTAGAATTTAGCCAACAGAAGTATGGACACTTGTGTACCATTCTAAAGAAGGTGTCACAAGTATAATTTCTAAACCAAGCAAATGCTATACTTAGATTTCATCAGTAAACTTGCAGTTAGCTAACTAATCATTTTCCTGGAATGGACACTCAGGAATCATAATCATGGTTGCTTATACACAATCAGTGAATCATTGGAGTATCATATTAAATCCAATATGAAATATCTACACAAACTAGTGTATAAAGATCAAGTGAACCATTACTAAGAGTACCATTGTCAGTACTAAGATTAGGAAACAATAGTGAAATCCACATCACTAGCATAAGTGGACAAACATCCAAGACAGTATAACCACTACAATCAGTCCTAATAAAGTCATCATAATCAAACCAGAGGGATGAACCCTAAGCAAACCATGAATCCCAATTAGGGATTGAGAACTATAAGTACACAGAGGCTATCGAGCAAGGCAGAGGATAGAGAGCAAGAAGGGGAGAAGGAGAACACTTACCTTTGGTCCTCGGGGTAGATTAGAAGAGGAGGCAGAGGGGCCGACGAACGCACGGCGGCACGTGGAGCACCAGAAAGGCGTTGCAACCCGCGCTAGGCCATGGCGGCGGCTACCACCACTCCAGTGGTCGAACAACACCGTCGGAGAAGAGGGAAATACACCATGAGAGATCCCGGCGTACCATCGCCGATGCTCCAGGGCGGCCAAGCCCTAACCCTAGCCTCGGGCACGGGTCAGCGCGGCCAGAAGGGAGTACCAACAACGGATTTGCTTGGACAGGGTGTAGCGGCGTCGTCGACTTATCCACCCTGCACCGTGGCGGTGGCAATGGCGTTCGGACCTGGCCGGATTCGTGCGCGGCGGCGGCAGTGTGCGGAGGAGGTGACCGCGTGTGCGGGAGAGAGAGAGGAGAGGAATGAGAGTGCGTTGGGGTACTGGGCCTGTGGGCAGCCCAGTACTACTCGGGTGGTCTTAACCGGGCCAAGTGGGCTGGGTTAAGATGGGCCGGGCCAGCCCAATGGGCCATGCCCGTATGTTTATAGGGTTGTTTAAAAAAATACAAATATGCCCCTGAAACAAAAACAGCTTTAGAAAAATAAAAAAAATCTTAAAAATATAAATAATATATCTATGAACTCACAAAAGTACTCTCTAATGAGTAAAAATAATCAATAGAATTTTTGGGCAACTAGAATTTAGGTTTATTTTTATTACTGTGCCAGTTACTTTTGAATTTTATTAAAAACATGAAACACTTTAAATTGAATAAAATTCACTTTTAAGATCCTAAATGAATATATTGTTTTACAAAAATACTAATTTGTATTTTTGAAAAGTAAATTTGGTGTGATAAAAATAAATCTTATTTCCTTAAAAGAATTTCAGAAAATATTTAAAAGGGTAATAAAATAAATTCATAGAATGATATTTGTCTTTTATTAATTAAATAAAATAGTAAACTTTTACTAAAAGGGTAAATCATGCAAAGAAGCAAATAATAAATCATTGCATGACATTACTATGCATTTCATATTGCTTCTTTAAAAATTGTCCTTACCAGGCAATAATGGTTCTTTGTAAAAACCGGAGCTCAAGGTCAGGTGGAAGCATCCAACTTCACTACCTTGCAGTCACAAGGCAAGTTCATAACTTGCTCATGTCCTTTGAAGAGTCTTTATCAAAGATATTGCAAATTGTGTGTTATCATCTATGATCTGGAAAAAGAAAATGTTTTCTTCGCTAATAAATAAGATGTAGTTATCATCCTAAGTGTTGTTAAAGATTGGCAATGGAACTTAGGGCTCCAATTGCATAAGCCACATAGGTTTAACAACCCATGACAGTGATTCTAGCGCCGTATATTACGCGTTAACCATGAGATTTAGAATGGGACGGAGAAGTCAGCTATATCTTCTTCCTTTCATATGGAGGCAAGATGACCTTATCGTAACGTTGGGATTCCCGGTGTGGATCCAACATATGGGTGGGAACCCTTAGGCCCCACGATTTTGGTGTCTAGATTATCTATGAGTGGCTGCCGGAGGTATAGTCAGACCTTTATGGAGCTTGCTAGGGGCATCACCAGCTCATAGAGTCTTCAGGAACTCATCAGGGTTATAGCTTACCCGAAATTGGGGGCTTAACAGAGATGGAGCTCGGCCCGGAGGATCGTGCAGACATATGGGATCGCAGAGAGGGCAACGATTGGCTTGGATCACCTACTGGGGCCCACATCACGGAATTGTGGACGGGAAAGTATGCCCGGTTGTGCAACAAGGAGTTGATCTCTCATGGGTAAAGCAACGCACCTCTGCTGAGTGTAAGAACTGTAACTTGTTACTCCTTGTTCCAGGAAGGAGCTACGAACGCGGCAGGAAAGGAACTCCATGAAGTTCTGGTCAACTTGTGAAGGCTGATGGGCATTGTTTTGATAATAAAATCAATCTTTGAAGAAATGTTTACGAAAACTGCATATCTCTAAGGACTTATAGTCCAAGGTGGTTAATAGAGCATCAAACTTCCCACCTTGTATATAATGAACTTGATGGGTAACGCTGTTACTCACTCTTTCCTTTGAACCCCTGCTTAGACTCTGAGAATCGAGAAGATCCTTCAATGTACACAACTGAAGGATAAGAGGATGTCTACTATGAAGAGCCAGACCTGTCCCGAGGAGTTGAAGGGGTGGACTACGAGACAGGCTACGGAGTGCAGGGCAACGATTCCGAGTAGTTGCTTTAGTTATTAGTAAAACAATTGAGCCGAGCAGCATAACCTTTATAGAATAACTTGTTGAGCTCAATTTGGAATATGAGTTTGGATTTTATATCTTCTGCTAAAACTACTTAAGTTTGGTTTGTAATTTTATAATGCTTTAAGTTTCGGAACTTTTGGTTTGTAATAATGAAGTGTGTATGTTTGTAATATGGACCCGCAATGTTTCTGTTGTACCACTCTGAGGGATGTGATATTTATGGAACGGTGTTCTGTAAATGTCATGTCAACGATTATAGTGTACTACACATGTAGTGGTATGCTGGGTCGCCGCAGCTGGTATCAGAGAAATTGCTTTGACCTTAGGTTGGAAACCTAGTAAAGGGAAATAACTATACGAGACTAGGAGCAACGGTAAAGAGTTCTCTAGATTATATGATGAATATTCAATTGGGAATATTTCGTTATATTATTTAGTGCGATAATTCTTTATTATGATGCATCATTATAATTAATGGATACTAATTATATTTATTTTTATACAGTGGAAATGGCATCAAAGTTTCCAAAACAGACTTTGGCAAGGAAAGAAGAGACTCTCGATGACTATCAGGGGGCTTTAACTGAACAGCTTCGAGAACTTCTGAGGGTTTTTGGTTGCTCAACTAATATCCCAGTCAATACCATTACATACCATGATGGGCGAATGTTAGCCAAATATCGTGTTAGCATCCAATTACCAAAGAAACTTGGTTTATATCACGATTTACCTATGGGGGAAGGTAGAAGTCACCTAGCAGCATATCATGTTGCTATTGTGGAGGCGATAGCCAATGTTCAGGAACACAAATCAGAAGAGTTAGCTGGAACCACATATTCTATGATTCCTCATGACTCTATAGACGAGGAACCTGAACCGGATCATCTTACTTTAGTAAGGAAGCATCCAAAATTAGCTTCTAAGTTTATGGATTTGTATCGACTGATGGTTGGGTCTTAGTATAAGACACATCAGGTTATTGTAGAATATTAGGTTGATATGTTAGAGGATTTAACGAATCCTGGAAGAAGGGAGAAGTTAGCCTCTAAACTAGAAAATGAAGCGGTGGATAGGGGTAACCCAGTTTTCAAGGATATACCTATAGATCCAGCATCTTTTACACCATATCCTTACTCACCTATACCAGAACCTACTAGATATCCTGATGAGGGCACTAGTCATCCAGTACCACAGAGTTCTTGGGGAACTGAAGACTCGGAACTACCTATTTGAAAATCCGAAGGATGGAGGTACGGATCGATGGATGGATCTGCTGGGAATCCTATTCATGTGGAAGATTCAGTTGGAAATAGCGGACATGCTAGTCGCAGGGGCGTGAGATCTTATTCCGTTGATGGAAGAGATGTCCATGTGGAAGACGTAGAGTCCGATGAGGAAGATCCTGAAGAAATGGTGTTTGAGTCATTAGAACATTATCCAATTCCAGATAATGTGCACTATCCAATCATAGCTGAGGACTATCGTACCTAGTAGAGTACTTGGGGGCACCAGAAGGGGAATATTCTGTTGATTCCTCCTGAGTCGGGATGCAGGAGATGGATGAAGAAGATAGTGATGAGGATGACTCGGTTGATGCTTCCGTTGAATTGGAAGGAATGGATGCACTTCAGTTGAATGATGTGTCAAGTCCGGAAACTTCTGATACCGAGTATCATCCGTCGAAGAGGTAACTCGTTCCACAGACAGTGCGTCGTAGTTCACGTCAGCATGGTTGTACTCCCGGTATGTACGATGAACGATGCAACTTCTGGGGAGTGTGACTTTGACTTGTAGTATTTTTGCAGAGTGCGAGGGTAAAAGTCTGAGGACTTGATGTAAATAAATAAGTGGGATAGAATCCACATGAGTTCGTAACGTTTGGTTAGTAAGGGTTTGTAACCATGTTGTATCAATTATGTGGCTTGTAATGTATAATATGTGTGTAATGCGTATTTGGTTCTTATTTGATCTTGTTTTCCATTGTGACTAGCTCTGTGCATGAAGTTGAGCTCAGAACACATATACATGATGTAATTATGAGTGTTCGCTTTATGTTACAGGACTAGGGGGTATGGAAACGGGTGTAGAAAACGAGACTAAGCAGCAGCGCATGGAGCGCGAAGCCAAAGAAAAGGCGGATGAAGACGCCAGAATGCAAGCGAATTTACCACCACTACCAATGAGGCCACTGATGGAGCAGAACTTTATGCAGTACATGTAAATGATGCAAGAGTCACTGAACAAATTTATGGAGGGGTTAGTAGACCATGTGGGACAGCCGAGGGCACTTCAAGGACGTGGTGTTAGTCTCTCGGATTTCCAGGATACCAGGCCTTTACCTTTTGCATCCACTCCAGAACCAATGGATGCAGAGGATTGGTTAGCAGATACTGAAAGAAAGTTGAAAACTGTAGGATGCAATGAGGAAGAGAAGTTGAGATATGCAACACATCTATTGACCGGACCTGCAGTAGCATGGTGGGATGGTCAGTTAAATATGCAACTTCCAGGAAGAGAGTACAACTAGGAGGAGTTCAAGCAAAGATTCCGTGAATATCATGTTCCGGAAAGTATCATTGAGATGAAGCGTAGGGAGTTTGAAGAACTGCAACAAGGTTACTCCAGTGTCATGAAGTATATCCGGGAGTTCAGTGATTTAGCTCATTATGCTACTGGAGAAGTTAGAACGGAGGAGAAAAGGAAGAAGAGGTTCATGCGTGGACTAAATCCATTTGTGAAGATGCAGTTGAGGCTTGCCAACACCCAAACTTTTCAACAATTGCTTGATGCAGCTACAACCTTTGAGGATGATTACAAGAATGTCCAAGAGGAGCGCAGGAAGAGAGCCAAGAAGGAAACAAAGACGATTCAGGCAAGTAAACTCAAGACCAATCTGGAATTTCAACCAAGAAGCAAACCCTTTAACAACAACAACAGGGGTAGCAACAATACTAGGGGACAATTCAATCCTAGAAAGAATGTCATATGTCATAATTGCAAACTCCCGGGACATATCTGAAAGGATCGTATGGGCACCTAGAGGGAGGGTGAATAGGTGCTACTCCAAATTTTACTCTTTTTCAATTTAGGGTTTAACACAAAAGGTAAATTCTCTAGATTATGCAACTAAGGTGAATTTACCTATATGTCAACCTAGCACAAGAACTAAGCAAGAACTAGAGAAGTAAAGTGCAGTCACTAGTAACCAAAGTGGAGCGCTCGGAGACACAAGGATTTGTTTCCCGTAGTTCCTTCCTTTTGAAGGGAAGTATGTCTATGTTTGGAGAGGGCGTGGTATCAAACCACCAACGCCACGAGAGGCCTCCCTTATTCTCCGATGAACCTCACCCCAAGGGGTTCGATTCACCTCTTCCACTATACGACAACCTTTGAGGTGGAAGCCGACACCTTTACAACGAGTTCGGGGCACACATCCACAACTTAATTGGAGGCTCTCAAATACAAGAAAGCTGTCAAACAATCAAAGACAAGATTGTAAGAACCAAATCAAAAACTAGGGTTTCCAAAGAAACACTAGTGCATGGGGGCCCTCAAGTGAATGAGGGGGAAATGAAGATCTCTCTTGGTGAAGATGTAGATCAAGGCCTCCTCCTTCGATTCTCCAAAGATCAATGACTTTGGATGGTTGGATGAAGAGATCTTGTTGATTTGGTGGCTCAAATGGACATGGTGTTCTTGAGGCGGACGAGCAGCTGGAGGAAGGGGATAATGTCCTCTATTTATATCCCTTCGCACTAGTGAACCATTTTCTGACCATTGGAGAAGAGTCAGACCGAAGACTCCGGTCTGCACACTAGAGACTCTGGTCTACACCGGAGACTCTGGTCAATCTCCAGACCAGTCTCCGGACCATCAAACAGAATGACCCAGCCCACTTGTGAGCCAAGTGGACCGGAGACTCTGGTCCCTCTACACCAGAGACTCCGGTCTGAGGCACGGACTGGAGACTCTGGACCTTCCTCCGGACCAAGCTCCGGACCACCTCTCTGGCTAACCCAGGCAGGAAAATAGAAGCCTCCTCCGGAGACTCCTGGGGAAACTCCAGACCACACCGGAGACTCCGTTCTTGGTAGACCGGAGACTCTGGTTTGGAATTCCCACGAGACAAGTAACTATGCAGGGAATGTTCCGCAGGCCAATGGTCCTTTTCACTTTGTAAAATATCAACCTATAGACAATAGCAAACTGTAAAAAAGGATCTACTAGTTGTTAACGAACACCAAAAGTGATTATGACAGTAAATGTCCTTTCAATCTCCCCCTTTTTGGTGTTCGATGACAACTTGTGATTTTGCATGAAAAATAGTTTGCAATGACTTATGGCAGAGTATGGACATGCTCCCCCTGCCTATGTGCACAAAGATAAACATGTAAAGCAAGCATGGTAGATAGAACATGGATAAAACACATAGTTCTCACACGAGTTACAATAATGTATGAGCACCCACAGAGTCACACACAAATAGCAAATAGTGTCTCACAATAACAGAAGGCAAATAGATACGAAAGTCGAGATAGTAAATAAGAATCAAAGCAAAGCCCAAGCCCATGCAAATCCCGATGACAATGTCTTCTCCCCCTTTGGCATCGAGACACCAAAAAAGGAAAAAGACCTAAGCTAGCACCCCAATGGATCAGTAGTCCTCGTCATCATCCTCCTCGTCCTCCTCATCCATATCCTGATCCTCATCATCGTCATCATAGTCCTCATCACCATCTGGAGCTGCAGGGCCTTTGCCGTGAGGGCGAGAAGAGGAGGTACCTTGGTACACATACCCAGAAGTGACATCAGAAAAGGTCTTCCAATCCACCAAGCTATCATGTTGGGCATTCCATGCCCCAAAAGAAAGAGTGTAGTCTGACTCGATGGATGGCTGAGCACCATGCTCGTCAGTGTACTCATCCTCACCTTCCTCATCATTCACTTCACCCTAAGCCTTGATCCTCTTGAGTAGTTTGTCGATGTGACGGTTGCTCTTGTAGGAAGCATGTTGTTGCTTACGGATGTCCACATTCATGCTACACAGGGTCCTCTCCCAGAATGAGGCCTTCTTGACCTTCTCATGTACATAGTCACGTGTCATGGGAGGAAGAGGTGCATTGGAAGCATTCTTCCTCCGAGCCCTAGGAGGAGAGGGGCCCTTGATACGTTGCTAACGTATCCATAATTTTTGATGTTCCATGCTTGGTTTTATCTACTTTCTTGTGTTTTTTCCACACTTTGGAGTACAATTCATATGATTTCTTGGACTAACCTATTAACAAGAGCCACAGTGCCAGCTGCCTGTTTTCTACTATTTTTGGTTCCAGGAAAGTCAGAAAATGAATATTCTCGGAATTGGACGAGACAAAAGCCAAAGTCAGTTTTTCATAGAGGGACACCTAGAGCCAGAATACGAGACGGAGAGGGGCTGGAGCCCGGCCACACCACCTGGCCACGCGGCCAGGCCTGGCCCACGCCAGGGGGTGGTCTGGCTGCCCTAGGAACCCCCCTCGGCCTCTCCTTCCGCCTATAAGTTGCCTCCGATACAGAAACCCTACGGACCCAATCAAAATTCCACAAAAGAGTATGTAGCCGCCGTCATCTCCATCCCTAGATCGGGAGGGATCTGAACCTCTTCCCAGCACCCTTCCGGAGAGGGGAATTCACCCTGGAGGCCTTCTTCATCACCATGCAAGCCTCCGGTGTGATGCGTGAGTAGTTCATCTCTAGACTACGGGTCCATGTAGTAGCTAGATGGCTGGTTCTCCTCCTTTGTGCTATCATGTTTAGATCTTGTGAGCTCCGTTCATGATCAAGATCATCTATTTGTAATTCTGCATGTTGTGTTTGCGAGTATCCGATGGATATTGAGATGCTATTTCAGATTGATTATTGATTTTGTCATGTCTTGGTTATTTGTGATCTTGCATGCTTTCCGTTGTTAGTAGCTATCTTGGCCAAGTAGATGCTAGCAACTCCAAGAGTTAGTATTTATGCTCGATAGTGGGTTCATGCCTCTGGTAATCTGGGGAAGTGACAGAAATCTCTAAGGTACTAGATGTGTTGTTGCTACTAGGGAGAAAACAACAATCCTTTGTTCATAGAACAATCATATTGTTTACTTTACACGCAATTCATAATGCAATTATCCGTTGCTTGCAACTTAATACTGGAGGGGGTTCGGATGATAACCTGAAGGTGGATTATTAGTCATAGATGCAGTTGGATGGCGGTATATGTATAATGTTGTAATGCCTAATCGAGTCTCAAAGGTGTCAAGATGAGTAGTAGATGCTTGTATGCTTTCTCGATGTTTGTCAATTTCCCCGCTGTAATTTGTTCACCCAACATGTCATCTATCTTAAGGAGAGCCACCTCTAGTGAACTATGGACCCCAGTCCTTTCTTTTACTATCAATCTACAATCAACTGTTTACTGTTTTGTGTTTACTTTCTGCAAACTATTACTTTCTTCCACTCGGTACGTTTAATCCTTTGTTTTCAGCAAAACCGGTTAGATTGACAACCTCATCGCAAGTTGGGGACAGAGTTCTGTGGTTGTGTTGTGCAAGTCTCCACATTGCTGCTGGCACCGGCAGTGCACCCTGCCAAAGTTCAGCTAGCTACACCTTTGGGGTGTTTCCTTGCTCCTACTAGATTGATAACCTTGGTTTCATAACCGAGGGAAAACTTACTGATGTGCTCATCATACCTTCCTCATGGGGTTCCCCAACGAGCTCGTTAGTACACGAGTCAGCAAGTATATTTTCTGGCGCCATTGCTAGGGATTGAAGAAGAAGAAGCTCCGACGTCAACCACGCGCCATCAAAGTATATTTTCTGGCGCCGTTGCCGGGGAGTCAAGGACATCTTCACAAGGGGAGTCCCTCATAACCAATCTCTTTACTTTATTATTTTTGTTTTTCTTAGTTTACTTTTGCTTTGTTTGCTTGTTTCTTTACCAAAAACACACAAAAATAGTTTACAAGTTTGCTTTATTTATTAAAAACACAAAAAAATTAAGTCTTTCTATAGTTGTTACCTCTTTCTTAGCTCACCATGTTGATCCCTAAAATCACTTTGAAATACCTTTCAATAGGTAGTGGCTCTATAATTGGAAAAGATAATATTGAAGAATTCTTTAATCATGTTAGTAAGCATGAGGATATTGAGGATAGATCCCTTGTAGAACTTGCTCCAAACTATGAAATTGCTGCACCTTATTAAGTTCACATGTTGCAAGCTAGGTTTGTTAACCTTAACCCCTTAATGCAAGTAATGTTTCTTAAACTTAAAGAAATTGAGGACCCTGAAAAGAGGGATTTTATTCTAGAAACTTTGCTTAAGGAATTCTATGATGTTACCAAGGAAGCTAGAAAAGTCTTTGAACATTTTAATATGCTAGGCTCATGTGTAGATGTTGTTGGTACACGAGAAAAGATGAACAAAACCGAACCTAATGGGGAGGAAATTAAGATACCAATACCTTTTAAATATGTAGCAATGCATGAAGCCATAGAAAAGAATCTTGATTGGATTGTTCCCGAAAACCCGTTTGATGAAAATAGTGAACCCAGGAGTATTGAGAGAGGATCCTCTAGAACTTGTTTGGATGAGATACCTTGCCTTGTTGAAGATATTTCTGGTATTAATCTTAATGCTTCTTCATTTGAGAACACTTGATCCTTTTTCTTGCTTCTTATGCCTAACTTAAAGGCGTTAAAGAAAAGTACTTATTGGGAGATAACCCAAAAGTTTTAGATGAGTCTTGGAAGTTATTACTTCAGTAATAACTGCTCCTTATCCTTTTTTATTTTCTTTTTGTGCCAAGAGTAACCTCTAATGAGAGAGAAGTAATGATTGGGAAAGTTGCTGTCCCAAAACAGAGATGTGTGCTTCACCATAAAAATTCGTGTAAAATCTCTGTACGTCCTTTTGAGGCATGAATTTTTGTGCTCCTGCCCCAGGTTGTTATCTAACTTTAGTTAGTTCAATACTTTTCTATTTGAGTAACATAAGGTCTTAGAAAAAATTCGTCTTTATCTGCTGGTTTGTTTTCACAGATTTCTGCCATTTTTTGCATTTGCTTCTTGTTGGTTCCTTTTTGAGTTCTTTTGGGGAATTGAGCTTTTTGAGGGAAGTGCTACAGTAGCTAGTGTTTTAATGGAAGTTTTATTGGTGTTGGAACTGAACCTAAAGAATTATTATCTTGAGTGCACTAATGTTGCTAATAAAGATTGTGTAAAGTTTTGTATGAAGGAAAAAATTCAGGTGTATGGAAGGAATAAGTAATGAGATGAAGAATGGACTAAAGCTCAAGCTTGGGGATGCCACGCGTGTCACCCCAAGAAATATCCAATAAGTACAAGCGTCAAAGCTTGGGGATGCCCAAGGCATCCCCCTCTTCATCAATAAAAATCCCAGGTTTCTTCCAAACACTTCATTTTTATTGTTTCATACACAGTTGTGTTGTTCTTGGAGCATCTTCTTTTTAGCTTTCGTTTTGTGTTTTCGTTTGCTTTGTTTGCTTAGTTTCCTGAATAAATTGGTTTTTCCTTTGCTTAGTTTGCTGAATACTGCTTTGTGTTTACTTTCTGCAAACTATTGCTTCCTTCCATTCGATACGTTTAATCCTTTGTTTTCAGCAAAACCGGTGAGATTGACAACCTCATCGCAAGTTGGGGACAAAGTTCTGTGGTTGTGTTATGCAGGTCTCCACATTGCTACTAGCACCGGTAGTGCACCCTGCCAAGGCTCAGCTAGCAACACCTTTGGGGTGTTTCCTTGCTCCTACTGGTTTGATTAAACCTTGGTTTCATAACTGAGGGAAACTTGCTGCTGTGCTCATCATACCTTCCTCTTGGGGTTCCCCAATGAGCTCTACATCAATACCGAGCCATCAAGCATATTTTCTGGTGCCGTTGCCGGGGAGTCAAGGACATCTTCACAAGGGGAATCCCTAATAACCAATCTCTTTACTTTGTTATTTTTTGTTTTGCTTAGTTTCTTTTTTGCTTTGTTTGCTTGTTCTTTATCAAAAACACAAAAAAATTAGTTTTACTAGTTTTCTTTCTTATTTGAAAACACAAAAAAATTAGTTCCTATCTTGAGTTGCTATTATGTCTAGCATTGCTCCAATCACTATGTCACCCGAGGAAATGATTTTCACTTTTAAACAAGGAATTGAAGAGAGTTTCAAGGAAGCTTGGTCTAGAATCTCTGATCTACATGAAAAAACTGAGCCTAAAATGACTCAAAGCTTGTTCCTTAGTAGTTTTTACCTTGGAATTGCTCTTTTCTATAGATATGCTTTAGATGCTGTTGTGGGAGGAGATTTCCTCCAATATAGTGAGGATGATGCTATTAATGCTATAAAGAAATTGATCCTTACTTATAACTTGCCTAGCCAAACTGATATTTCTTTCGCAAAAATATTTGCTAGACTGAACACTCTTGAGACTAGCACTACTAGCTTAAAAGATTGCTACAATACGCTTAGGGAGCATCACAATAATGTTCCCATAAATTCTGAACCATCAAAGTGGCTCCTTACAGTAAAGATTGAGATAAACACTGAAACTTTCCAAGCCTGTTGTGATATCATGTCTGAATTTTGTCTTATGCCCAAAGATATTTATGAATCTTTGAATCTTTGGGGGCTTACTGAAGGAGGAAAAGAAATATCTCTTGCTAATAATGCTACCATATTACCTACTAGAATAGCTGAAGGAGTGTTTACAAAGATCATTGGGAAAATGATTTCTACTGATTATCGTGCCATTGAATGTGCAGGAAAAGGACAAATTACACTTGGAAGGTCCTTATTAGAACTCCTTGGAGCAATAATAGATGTGGGAAAGGGAACCATGCACCTTTCTTCTCCACCAAACAATCCTATTTTCCCCAAGGTTAAGAATAAAATTAAGAGGTAAGGGTAAGAAATTTGGTCTTAATGCTTCTTCATTTGAGAACACTTGATTCTTTTTCTTGCTTCTTATGCCTAACTTAAAGGCGTTAAAGAAAAGTACTTATTGGGAGATAACCCAAAAGTTTTAGATGAGTCTTGGAAGTTATTACTTAAGTAATAACCGCTCCTTATCCTTTTTATTTGCTTTTTGTGCCAAGAGTAACCTCTAATGAGAGAGAAGTAATGATTGGAAAAGTTGATGTCCCGAAACAGATTTCTATGCTTCAACATAAAAATTTGTGTAAAATCTCTAAACGTCTTTTTGAGGCGTGAATGTTTGTGCTTCTGACCCAGGTTGTTATATAACTTTCATTAGTTCAAAACTTTTTGATTTGAGCAACAGAAGGTTTTTGAAAAAAAATCGTCTTTACCTGCTGGTCTGTTTTTACAGATTTCTGCCATTTTCTGCATTTGCTTCTTGTTGGTTCCTTTTTGAGTTCTTTTGGGGAATTGAGATTTTTTAGGGAAGTGCTACAGTATCTAGTGTTCTAATGGAAGTTTATTTGGTGTTGAAACTGAACCTTAAGACCTATTACCTTGAGTGCACTAATGTTGCTAATAAAGATTGTGTGAAGTTTTGTATGAAGGAAAATTTTCAGGTGTATGGAAGGAATGTGTAATGAGATGAAGGATGGACTAAAGCTTAAGCTTGGGGATGCCACGGGTGTCACCCCAAGAAATATCCAATAAGTACAAGCGTCAAAGCTTGGGGATGCCCAAGGCATCCCCTTCTTCATCAATAAAAATCCCAGGTTTCTTCCAAACGCTTCATTTTTATTGTTTCATGCACAGTTGTGTTGTTCTTGGAGCGTCTTATTTTTTGTTTTCGTTTTGGTTTTTCGTTTTCTTGGTTTTCTTAGTTTGCTGAATAAATTGGTTGGACCCCCTCTTTCATACATTGGTTTGCAAATAGTTTGGTTTGGATTGGAAAAGAGTAGGAAAGTTCATACTTATGAGGTAAAAAGAGCTTGTTTTTGACTGTGGCCTATGCTTTGTCATGTCATGCTTGATATTGTTCTGGCTTTATGCTTAGTATTATTTGTTGTATCATTACTTGTTATAAACAATTGAGATTAGTTAATGTGCCTTGGATGAATCATGTGTTGTTTTAGCATATTAAAGCATAGTATAGTGGTATTCTCCTTTGATTCTTTATTTGGGTTGACTTGGCGCATGCTCACACCATGTTATGACTATCCCAAGTCACCATAGCCTTTATGATCCTTTAGTTTTAAACTTGTAGTATCACTTTATGCTTTGATCAATGATGTTTTGTCGCTCTGCATGATTATGGCCATTATTGCTCTCTTAGTTTGTCGCTCCCAGTCTTTTGCTAGCCTCCACAACCAAGTATGAGTTCCAATCATGCATCCAACTCCTTAAACCAAGTTATTCCAAAGAGTCCACCATATCTACATACTAGCTTACGCTATTCCAAGTATATTCATGCTTTTGATTACCTTCCAAATTAAACTTGTTATGAGAAAACTAGTGATTAAAGCTCTCACGAACTTGATGGCACACTTTACTTTTCTTGTCCTTAATAACCTTGAACCATTGGGTCCTTCTTTGTCGCATATATGCTTGCGCTTTATAAGTTGAAATTAGCATAACCATGTATCATGGGGAACGCTTTCAACATTGCACTTGTACTTTGTACCCCGTTGATATCATGTTCTTTTGCTTATGGATCCCGGCGGTGTGAAATGAAAGTGGAACTTGTAAGATCATAGAGTTTGTATGTGTGTTAGAGAAACGCCTGGGCCGCTAGCCTAAGCCATGCCTAATCATGGTGGAAACTTGCAGCATCACCATAATGAGCACTCTATGAAGCATCCTCAATAAAACCTATGCAAATAGCAAATAAAAAGATCGCTGAGATGCTCATTGTCTGCTTGCCTTGTCATTTTGATTATGGGATAGCTCATGTATCATGTCCAAGGGGTACCCCGTTGGCGGTTCTTTATGATACATATGTACTTACAATGACAAGATCTTACTTGTGACTAAAGTTGAGTAGCATGAGGATCAGTCTTCGTAAGTAAGGGGCATGAGATTTTGGTTTATAACTTGTCAAGCATATCCTCTTAGTTGTGTCACTTTAATCTTAATCACCTTCAAGATGCTTATGATAGGGGCAATGAGAGCTGAAAGCTATAAGTACCGTAATTTTTGGAAGCTCTTTATGAGACTTGAATCCCTACTTCCTTCTATGAAGGCCCTTCTTCCACCATTATATTGAGTCTCCACCTTCTATCTTTATGCACCTACTTTGAGAGCATAGTGGACATTCTTAGTTCTATGTGCATTGTCCCAAGACTAGTTGATTGATGCATACCTTGATATTGCTTGTTTTAAACTATTTGTATCTAGTCACTCTTATGAACTTTGAAGGTTTCCTATGCATTTATATTTGCTACTCTATGAGGGATAAGCCGAATACTATTATGCTATGTTTTCTTTATGTGAAACAAACAAACGTCTTGCAAAGCATTGTTATTCATGAATCTTTTGTTTGTGCCTTTTCATGTTGCATCATAGTTTCTGTCTTATTGCTAGAACCTTGTCTTTCATGCTATGATTGAAGTACTATGATCCCAGCTTTGAATGTTTTACAAATACTTTGACAAGTTTATGATGGTGCATGTCACCTCAAAAAATATTCTTTCTTTTTATCACTTACCTACTCGAGGACGAGCAGGAGTTAAGCTTGGGAATGTTGATACATTGCAAATGTATCTATAATTTTTGATGTTCCATGCTTGGTTTTATCTACTTTCTTGTGTTTTGTCCACACTTTGGAGTACTTTTCATATGATTTCTTAGACTAACCTATTAACAAGAGCCACAGTGCCAGCTGCCTGTTTTCTGCTGTTTTTGGTTCCAGGAAAGTCAGAAAATGAATATACTCAGAATTGGACGGGACAAAAGCCAAAGTGCCTATTTTTCCAGAAGTCATCAAATGCCAGAATACGAGACAGAGAAGGGTTGGGGGTTGGCCACACCACCTGCCGTGCAGCCAGGCCTGGCCCATGCCAGGGGGTGGTCTGGCCGACCCCAGCACCCCCTCAGCCTCTCCTTCCGCCTATAAGATGCCCTTGGGACGAAAACCCTAAGTACCCGATCAAAAATCCACGAAAGAGTCTGTAGCCGCCGTCATCTCCATCCCAAGATCGGGAGGGATCTGAAGCTCTTCCCGGCACCCTGCCAGAGAGGGGAATTCACCCTGGAGGCCTTCTTCATCACCATGCAAGCCTCCGGTGTGATGCGTGAGTAGTTCATCTCTGAACTATGGATCCATGTATTTGCTAGATGGCTGGTTCTCCTCCTTTGTGCTTTCATGTTTAGATCTTGTGAGCTCCGTTCATGATCAAGATCATCTATTTGTAATTCTGCATGTTGTGTTTGCGGGGATCCGATGGATATTGAGATGCTATTTCAGATTGATTATTGATTCTATCATGTCTTTGTTATTTGTGATCTTGCATGCTTTCCGTTGTTAGTAGCTATCTTGGCCAAGTAGATGCTAGCAACTCCAAGAGTTAGTATTTATGCTCGATAGTGGGTTCATGCCTCTGGTAATCTGGGGAAGTGACAGAAATCTCTAAGGTACTAGATGTGATGTTGCTACTAGGGAGAAAACAACAATCCTTTGTTCATAGAACAATCGTATTGTTTACTTTACACGCAATTCATAATGCAATTATCTGTTGCTTGCAACTTAATACTAGAGGGGGTTCGGATGATAACCTGAAGGTGTATTATTAGTCATAGATGCAGTTGGATGGCGGTCTATGTATAATGTTGTAAACTGGATTGATAACCTTGGTTTCATAACTGAGGGAAACTTGCTGCTGTGCTCATCATACCTTCCTCTTGGGGTTCCCCAACGAGCTCTACATCAATACCGAGCCATCAAGAACTATACGCCAAGATCTATCTACTAGATATAGAGAAATGGGTGAATATACATCCATAGAGAACTTACCCTCGAAGACAACAGAGTTTTGTTAACGAGTTGCAACTCGTGGATGATGTAGTCGTACGCTTACCGATCTCAAGATCGTGTGGAAGTCCTAGCACCGCAAATCAGCAGCGCATCCGTCCTCGCACACACGTTCAAGCCACCGGACAACCTCCACCTCCTCGCTCCAGCGAATCAGCAGAAGCAGTAACTCCTTCCAAATGCAAGGCCACCGGGAACATGTATCTCGCTAATCTGAGACCATGGGGGAATATCTAGAGGGGGGAGAGATCCTTCACGAGGAGGTGTGTGTTGTGAGGGAGGAGAGGGGGGCTTTTCATAGGAGAGAGGGGATCCTCCCCTCCCATGGTCGGTGGCCAAGGGGGGTGCCCCCACCTCTTCCTCATTCATGTGGTGGAAGCTCCACTCACATCAATTCAAGCTCCACCCAAAATTCCACTCACATGCATTAAACTTCCACCAAATTTAATGCAACTCTCAATTAATAAAACTCTTTTATTTATTTTATTCAGAATTTTTTTAATTACTTTAATTAACAAACATTCACATAAAACCCCTTGCAACATTTCAATATCACATGCAGAACCACTTTCTGCAATTTCACCCGAAACAATTCTGGTTTCTATCGAAACAATTCCTGTGCTTTGTAATCCTTTCATCTGAAACATATGTGCTCCAAAATGGTGTCCGACAGCCCTTAAGTGTGTCACCCTACGGTTCGCGAATAATGCATACATGATTGAGACTCCTCTCAGATAAATAATCAGAAGCGGGACCTGGAGATCCATATCGACTCCTGCACATTCAACGATGACTTGTGTGATCGTGAGAACCTTTAATGCTAGTAACTTAATCCCTTTGTATCATGATATAATACATGTCTTAGATTCGATCATCGGTATCCAAATACCTAGTTTGATCTCATTACCGACATGCACTCTTTTCTCGTTCTCGTGATATAACATTCTAGTGATCACATCACTTGCTTGCAAGCTATCTTAATGTGATATCAGCGAGAGGGCCCATAGTATATCTATCCGTCATCAGGATTGAAAAATTCCACTCTTGATCCATGAGCCTCAACATAACACCTTCGTAGCACTGAACCCACCTTTATAATCACCCTGTTACGGTGTGACGTTTGATGTTATCAAGATACTCTTCCGGTGTTAGGAATTAACATGATCTCATGGTCTAAGGACTAAGATTACTTCGTATGATGTTATAGCAATATAAACATAATGACTTTGATCGTAATGCTATACTTCAGATGAATGTTCATCACATCATTTCACAGATGCTATGACCTCGTTATTAACAACATCCAATGTCCATGATCAGGAAACTTTGATCATCTTGTTAATCAACGAGCTAGTCTATAAGAGAGGCATAACTAGGAACATAACGTTTCCTATCGATACAATTATAGCATGCAAAATAAACATCTATCATATACAAGGAATACATAATAACAACTTTATTATTGCCTCTCGGGGCATATTTCCTTCAGTCTCCCACTTGCACTAGAGACAATAATCTAGTTAACATAGTGATAAATCTAACATCCATGGAGTTCTGGTGTTGATCATGTTTTGCCCTAGGGAGAACTTTAGTCAACGGATCTGCTACATTTACGTCCGTGTGTACTTTACAAATCTTTATATCTCCATCCTTAACATCCTTGCGGATGGAGTGAAACCGGCGCTTAATATGCTTGGAATTCTTGTGAGACCTTGGTTCCTTGGCGTTGGCTATGGCTCCATTGTTGTCACAATAGATCACCATTGGGTCCAATGCACTAGGAACCACACCTAGTTCTGTTATGAACTCCTTCATCCAAACCGCTTCCCGCGCCGCTTCTGAAGCAGCAACATATTCCGCCTCCGTCGTTGATCCAGCCACCACAGGTTGTTTGGAACTCCTCCAACTATCTACTGCTCTGTTCAAGAGAAATACGTATCCAGATTGAGACTTAGAGTCATCCGGATCGGTGTCAAAGCTAGCATCAACATAACACTTAGCGACTAGCTCTTCTTCACCTCCGTATACAAGAAACATATCCTTAGTTCTTCTTAAGTACTTAAGGATATTCTTGACCGCTATCCAGTGTTCCGAACCTGGATCATATTGGTACCTACTAGTCAAACTAATAGCATGTGCCACATCCGGTCTTGTACATAGCATGGCGTACATTATAGAGCCTATGGTTGAGGCATAGGGGATCTTATCCATTATCTCTCTTTCTTCCGCCGAAGCCGAACTTTGAGTCTTACTCAATGTCTTGCCTTGCAACATAGGTTAGAACCCCTTCTTACTTCCGTCCATATTAAACTTCTTTAATATCTTATCAAGGTATGTACTTTGCGATAGCCCAATTAGGCGCCTTGATCTATCTGTATAGATTTTAATGCCTAATATATATGAAGCTTCACCAAGGTATTTCATCAAAAAAATTCTTTTTAGATAACTTTTAACACTATTTAAAAGATCTATATCATTTCCAATCAATAATATGTCATCCACATATAATATCAGAAATGCCACATTGCTCCCACTCACTTTCTTGTAAATATAAGCCTCTCCATAAGTTTGGACAAATCGAAACTCTTTGATCACCTCATCAAAGCGGAGATTCCAACTCCGGGATGCTTGCTTCAGTCCATAGATGGATCGCTGAAGCTTGCATACCTTATCAGCATCCTTAGGATCGACAAAACCCTTAGGTTATATCATATACAACTCTTCTTCAATATTACCATTAAGAAACGCGGTTTTGACATCCATCTTCCATATTTCATAATCGAAATATGCAACAATTGCTAACATAATCCTAACCGACTTTAGCATCGCTACGGGAGAGAATGTCTCATCGTAGTCAACTCCTTGAATTTGTCGAAACCCTTTTGCGACAAGTCGAGCTTTATAGATGGTCACATTACCATCAGCATCAGTTTTTCTTTTGAAAATCCATTTATTCTCAACGGCCTTTCGATCGTGAGGTAAGTCCACCAAGGTCCAAACCTGGTTTTCGTACATGGATTCCATCTCGGATTTCATGGCTTCTAGCCATTTGTTGGAATCCGGGATCATCATCGCTTCTTCATACGTCACAGGGTAATCCATTTCATCAATCATGAAATTCATAACATGATTGTCGTACAGTTCAGGAGATGCACGTGTCCTGCTTGACCTACGAGGTTCGGTAGTGTCCTCTTTCGGTGTTTCATGATCAATATCATTATCTCTCTCTTCATTAGGTGAAGTCAACTCCGAAACAACTTCCGGTGCTGCGCTACTCGCTATTTCATGAAGAGAAGGTTCGATAACCTCTTCGAGTTCTACCTTCCGACTACTCACACCTTTTGCGAGAAACTCCTTCTCAAGAAAGGATCCATTCTTGGAAACAAAAACCTTGCCCTCGGATCCATGATAGAAGGTATACCCA
This sequence comes from Avena sativa, assembly GCA_916181665.1. Taxonomy (NCBI): domain Eukaryota; kingdom Viridiplantae; phylum Streptophyta; class Magnoliopsida; order Poales; family Poaceae; genus Avena; species Avena sativa. The sequence continues at coordinate 444,999,817 of OV702295.1, read as the reverse complement.
ATCATTTCCTTAGTGTATCCTATGAAGACGCATTTTTCCGCTTTGGGTTCAAGTTTATCTGGCTGAAGTTTCTTCACATAAACATCGCATCCCCAAACTTTAAGAAATGATAGCTTAGGTTTGTCTCCAAACCATAATTCATACGGTGTCGTTTCAATGGATTTAGATGGTGCCTGATTTAAAGTGAATGCAGCGGTTTCCAGTGCATAACCCCAAAATGACAGTGGCAAGTCAGTCAGAGACATCATAGATCGAACCATATCCAATAAAGTACGATTATGATGTTCCGACACACCATTACGTTGTGGTGTTCCGGCAGGCGTGAGTTGTGAAACTATTCCACAGTCTTTCATATGTGTGGTAAACTCGTAACTAAGATACTCTCCTCCATGGTCGGACCGCAGAAATTTGATCTTTCTGTTACGATGATTTTCCACTTCATTCTAAAATTCCTTGAACTTTTCAAAGGTTTCAGACTTATGTTTCATCAAATAGATATACCCGTATCTACTCAAATCATCCATGAAAGTAACAAAATAACAATATCCACCTCGCGTCGACACACTCATTGGTCCACACACATCAGTATGTATGATTTCCAATAAATCTGTCGCCCATTCCATTGAACCGGAAAACGGCGTTCTAGTCATCTTGCCCATAAGGCATGGCTCACATGTATCAAATGATTCAAAATCAAGTGATTCCAAAAGTCCATCAGAATGGAGTTTCTTCATGCATTTACACCAATATGACCTAGACGGCAGTGCCACATATATGCAGATATATCATTATCAAGTTTAATCCTTTTGGCGTCAACATTATGAATATGCGTAATATTACTATCGAGATCCAACAGAAATAAATCATTCAACACAGGTGCATGACCATAAAAGATATCATTCATATAAATCGAACAAACATTGTTTTCAGATTTAAAGTAATATCCACTTCGCATCAAACACGATCCAGATACAATGTTCATGCTCAGTGCAGGCACCAAATAACAATTATTTAGATTTATCACTAATCCCGATGGCATATGGAGAGGTAGCGTTCCGATGGCGATCACATCAACTCTTGATCCATTGTCGACTCGCATCGTGACCTCATCCCTTGCTAGCTATCGCTTGTTCTGCAGCCCCTGAATCGAGTTACATATATTAGCAACCGATCTCGTATCAAATACCCAGGTGCTACTGCGAGTACTAGTCAAGTACACATCAATTACATGTATATCACATATACCTTTGTTTGCCTTGCCGGCCTTCTTGTTCGCCAAATACTTGGGGCAGTTGCGCTTCCAATGGCCAGTCCCCTTGCAATAGTAGCACTCGGTATCAGACTTAGGGCCATCTCGGGATTTCTTTTCAGGTGCGGTGACATATTTGCCGCCCTTCTTTCCCTTCTGCTTGCCTTTCTTGTCCTTCTTGAAACGGGTGGTCTTATTGATCATCAACACTTGATGTTCTTTCCTAATCTCCACTTTTGTAGTCTTAAGCATTGACAGAAGCTCGGGAAGAGACTTCTTCATGCCCTGCATGTTATAGTTCATCACGAAGCTCTTGTAGCTAGGTGGCAGAGATTGGAGAACACAATGTATGCCTAAGTCAATGGGAATCGTTATTCCTAAGGACACAAGCTTATCGGCATACCCAGACATTTTGAGTACGTGCTCACTAACGGAGCTGTTCTCCTCCATCATGCAGCTAAAGAACTTTTCAGAAGCATTATAACTCTCTACGGCAGCATGGGTATCTAAAATAATTTTCAATTCTACCATGGTATCCAAGGCATTGCCATTTTTAAAACGCTTTCGAAGTTCTGGCTCTAGCCCATACAGTATGTCGCAATGAACTAAATTATGGTCCTCCTGACGATTTATATAGACATTCTTTTCCTCGTCAGGGGCATCAGGAGCTGGTGGGGGGCCTAGCGGCGCCTCTAGCACATATTGCTTTTGTGCAGCAGTGAGGAGAATCCTCAAATTCATAGCCCAGTTGGTGAAGTTGCTACCATTCGCATCAAGTTTCTCTTTCTCCATGAACACATTGAAATTAAAAGCAGGTGGGGCCATCTACAACAGAATTTGTAAAGTTTATTTAGACTAAGTTTATGATAGATTGAGTTCAACTAATCCAAATTACTAATGAACTCCTACTCAAAAATGACATCCCTCATGTCTTTTTGGTGATTACATGAACCAAATCCACTACACCAAGTCCGATCATCACGTGAGTCGGTGTAGCTTCAAAGGCGAGCATCTATATGGGCATCATATCAACTATATGACTCATGCTTAACCTTTCGGTCCGTGTTCTGAGGCCATGTCTGTACATGCTAGGCTCGCCAAGTAAGAACCTTAGTATTCGCGTGTGTAAAACTGTCTTACACCCATTGTATGAAAGCGCAGAGTCGAGTACACCCGATCATCACGTGATGTCTCGAAACACGATCCATAGACCAGTGCATACTTAAGGAAGAACACATTTTATCTTGATATCTAAATGAGGGATCATCTTACAATGCTACCAAAAGCGCCAAACTAGCAATATAAGATGAAAACATCTAATGTATAAAGTGAGATGATATGGTCCATGCATTTGATCTCTATCATTTGCATCGTGGTATGATCTCTATCATTCCTTTGGGTGTAAGGCCAAGGTCTATTGAACTTACACGTTAAGTGTGTCGTAAGAGTATCTATCATACATCTACTTACAACAATACCATATCAAGACACTAGCCCAGCAACAATCTATACTAGACACCTCTAATTTATCCATTGCAAGTTTTACGTGGCTTAGGGCTTTCGGAGATAGAACCGGTCTTACCTACGAACATGGAACCACAACGAGGATAACCAAGTTATTAGCAACTCGTTGTAAATCAGATATTGACTATAGTAGGAGAGACAGACACCCGCCAACCACTTATGCAAAACTAGTTGCATGTCAGTCGTGGAACCGGTCTAATGTGCGATGACATGTAAGGTTGGTCCGGGCCGCTTCATCCCACTATGCCACCAATATCCAAAATACATAGAAGATGCAATAACATGATCATCATCGCCCACATATAAACATATGTGTACTACCCGTGCAAAGCACCTATGCATAGATCAGGCTCGGATACCACTGTTGGGTTTACAGCATAGAAAACAAAAAAATTCCTACGATGAGAACTATACACTAAGATCTATCTACTATATACAGAGCAACGGGTGGATATACATCCATAGAGAACTTACCCTCGAAGACAACAGAGTTTTGTTAACGAGTTGGAACTCGTGGATGATGTAGTCGTACGCTTGCCGATCTCAAGATCGTGTGGAAGTCCTAGCACCGCAAATCAGCAGTGCATCCATCCGTGCACACACGTTCAAGCCACCGGACAACCTCCACCTCCTCGCTCCAGCGAATTAGCGGAAGCAGCAACTCCTTCCAGACACAAGGCCACCGGGAACATGTATCTCGCTAATCCGAGATCATGGGGGGATATCTAGAGGGGGAGAGAGATCCTTCACGAGGAGGTGTGTGTTCTGAGGGAGGAGAGGGGGCTTTTTATAGGAGAGGGGGGATCCTCCCCTCCCATGGCCGGTGGCCAAGTGGGGTGCCCCCACCTCTTCCTCATTCATGTGGTGGAAGCTCCACTCACATCAATTCAAGCTCCACCCAAAATTCCACTCACATGCATTAAATTTCCACCAAATTTAATGCAACTCTCAATTAATAAAAATCTTTTATTTATTTTAGTCAGAATTTTATTAATTACTTTAATTAACAAACATTCACATAAAACCCCTTGCAACATTTCAATATCACATGCAAAACCACTTTCTGAAATTTCACCCGAAACAATTTCGGTTTCTATCGAAACAATTCCTGCGCTTTGCAATCCTTTCATCTGAAACATATGTGCTACAAATGGTGTTCGGAAACCCTTATGTGTGTCACCCTATGGTTCGCGAATAATGCAGACATGATTGAGACTCCTCTCAGATCAATAATCAGAAGCGGGACCTGGAGATCCATACTGACTCCTGCACATTCAACAATGACTTCTGTGATCGTGAGAAGCTTTAACGCTAGTAACTTAATCCCTTTGTCTCATGATATAATACATGTCCGAGATTCGATCATCGGTATCCAAATACCTAGTTTGATCTCGTTACCGACATGCACTCTTTTCTCGTTCCCGTGATATAACATTCTAGTGATCACATCACTTGCTTGCGAGCTATCTTAATGTGATATCACCGAGAGGGCCCAAAGTATATCTATCCGTCATCGGGATTGAAAAATTCCACTCTTGATCCATGAGCCTCAACATAACACCTTCGTAGCACTGAACCCACCTTTCTAATCGGCCTGTTATTGTGTGACGTTTGATGTTATCAAGATACTCTTCCGGTGTTAGCAATTAACATGATCTCATGGTCTAAGGACTAAGATTACTTCGTATGATGTTATAGCAATATAAACATAATGACTTTGATCATAATATAATACGGATGAATGTTCATCACATCATTTCACAAATGTTGTGACCTCGTTATTAACAACATCTAATGTCCATGATTAGGAAACTTTGATCACCTTGTTAATCAATGAGCTAGTCTATAAGAGAGGCATAACTAGGAACCTTTTTGTTCATTAAACACACATGTATTGACGTTTCCTATCAATACAATTATAGCATGCAAAATAAACATCTATCATATACAAGGAATACATAATAACAACTTTATTATTGCCTCTCAGGACATATTTCCTTCAGGGCTGGGGCCCGGCCATACCACCTGGTCGTGCGGCCAGGCCTGTCTCGTGCCAGGGGGTGGTCTAGCCGCCCCAGGCACCCCCTCGTCCTCTCCTTTCGCCTATAAGTTGCCTCCAATACAGAAACCCTAAGGACCCGATCAAAATTCCACGAAAGAGTCTGTAGCCGCCGTCATCTCCATCCCTAGATTGGGAGGGATCTAAGGCTCTTCCCGGCACCCTGCCGAAGAGGGGAATTCACCCTGGAGGCCTTCTTCATCACCATGCAAGCCTCCGGTGTGATGCGTGAGTAGTTCATCTCTGGACTATGGGTCCATGTAGTAGCTAGATGGGTGGTTCTCCTCCTTTGTGCTATCATGTTTAGATCTTGTGAGCTCCGTTCATGATCAAGATCATCTATTTGTAATTCTGCATGTTGTGTTTGCGGGGATCCGATGGATATTGAGATGCTATTTCAGATAGATTATTGATTCTATCATGTCTTTGTTATTTGTGATCTTGCATGCTTTCCGTTGTTAGTAGCTATCTTGGCCAAGTAGATGCTAGCAACTCCAAGAGTTAGTATTTATGCTCGATAGTGGGTTCATGCCTCTGGTAATCTGGGGAAGTGACAGAAATCTCTAAGGTACTAGATGTGCTGTTGCTACTAGGGAGAAAACAACAATCCTTTGTTCATAGAACAATCGTATTATTTACTTTACACGCAATTCATAATGCAATTATCTGTTGCTTGCAACTTAATACTAGAGGGGGTTCGGATGATAACCTGAAGGTGTATTATTAGTCATAGATGCAGTTGGATGGCGGTCTATGTATAATGTTGTAATGCCCAATCGAATCTCAAAGGAATCAAGATGAGTAGTATATGCTTGTATGCTTTCTCGATGTTTGTCAATTGCCCCACTGTAATTTGTTCACTCAACATGTCATCTATCTTAAGGAGAGACACCTGTAGTGAACTATGGACCCCAGTCCTTTCTTTTACTATCAATCTACAATCAACTGTTTACTGTTTTGTGTTTACTTTCTACAAACTATTACTTTCTTCCACTCGATACGTTTAATCCTTTGTTTTCAGCAAAACCGGTCAAATTGACAACCTCATCGCAAGTTGGGGACAGAGTTCTGTGGTTGTGTTGTGCAGGTCTCTACGTTGCTGCTGGCACCGGTAGTGCGCCCTGCCAAAGTTTAGCTAGCTACACCTTTGGGGTGTTTCCTTGCTCCTACTGGATTGATAACCTTGGTTTCATAACTGAGGGAAAACTTACTTTTTTTGCTCATCATACCTTCCTCTTGGGGTTCCCCAACAAGCTCGTTAGTACACGAGTCAGCAGCCCTCTCGGTCTCTGAGATCTCCTCCTCCACATGTGCATGGGAGCGTCTAGGAGGAGCCCTCATTTCCCCTTTCTGCTGCAGAGATACACGAGTGTGCTCGGTAAGGTTGGGAGGCAAAGCAAGCGGAGAACCATGTTCCTGAGTGTTGATGAGTCTCATGACCAGTGGTGCGTATGGTGGGGCCTTCTTGTATAAGATGGCATGGTACATCTCCTCAAATATGTAACCCATAACATCAATAGGATCAGCATCTGCATCGGGGCCAGCCATGTAAATCCTGTGGGTATGATACATCAAGTTAACCAAACCACATATGATGGCATCATCATTCCCAACACTAGGGGAAATGGTCTGGCGGAAGATCCTCAACATCATATTGTAGAGAGGCTTGAGTCCCTTGCACCCTCCCACAACACCCTCACTACCATATAAAGGGGCAAGCTTGTTCTTGTTCACCCCAAGAGTTGTTGAGTGCATGCGTACTCCAACATGAGTATACACCCCCTGGAATGACTCAAAGATGGCCTCAACAAAGTCATAGAAAGTTGCAGAATAGCGGTGGTTGCCAGTCATCCAAGTCATAGTCCTAGCTTGGTCAGTCCCAAACACAAGTGTGGCGTAGAACTGCTGCACAAGGGTGATGGTGTAGTCTTCATGGAGCTCCATCAAGTTGAACAGCCCTAACTTCTCACTAATCCACAGTGCATCAGAGAAGTAGGGGCTCTTCCTCGTCTTCTCAACACTCAAGTACTTCTGGGGGCACACGGGGGATCTCTTGAGCATGCTGTAAATGTCTTTCATGAAGACAGCTTGCTCCTTCCTCCGATAGCATGGGTCATCACTGGTGCGAGACAAGGCATAGAAATTAGTATTCCGCAGCTCATGGTACTCCTTAGACATGCGGGCCAAAGACTGAAGGTTGTCATATTTTGCCCTCTTGGCATGGTTCTCTTCCTCAACCCTTTCCTGCTCCCTCCGCATATAGGCTGCATCACGGGCCTGCTGTCTACGGTTGGATGGGGGCACAATGTACTGACCCTTAGACTCATCATAGCGAGGATCCCCTCTTTTCATCTTGGCCTTGGTGCGAGGAGGATGACGAGAGCCAGAACCTATGAAAAGCAGCGAGGGAGATAGCATGGAGGTAAGTATATATGTCCCAAGGAGGCAGCACAGGACCCTTGAGGCCATGCAAGATATGTCAGATTCAAACCACATCGGAGTCTCCGGCCCTTGGGTCGGAGTCTCCGTTCAGGAGACTCGGGGGAAGATCAGGGAGGCTTCAATGGTGTTGAATCCAACAGATTGGGCAGGGTAACAAGGGTAAAGTATTCGTGTGCACGCAAACAAGGGATTCTCGTGGGCAAAAATAGTACCAATCCTCAAAACAAAGCAAGGGAAGAACCCTAGGTGAGAAAAGAGGAGGAGAGGTACCAGATCTGTCCATGGGATTGATTCCACCGGTGGGAATCACCCAATGGTGGAGGGGAGATGATTGGTTGGCGGCACGGCGGATCCCGGGGGCTTCTTGACCTCCGGGGAGGAGATTTGGGAGAGGAGGCGACGGGGTAGAGAGGGGAGGACAGGGGTGGATGAATGAAACTGTTGTTTCAGTTCACCCCGTCCTCCCTCTAAGTGGACAGAAACCATCCGGACCGGAGACTCCGGTCTACACCGAAGACTCTGGCCCACACCGAAGACTCTGGTGTGAACACACCGGAGACTCTGGTCCTCCTCGACCAAAAACCCGAAGATATGTGTATGGGGACATATATTAGATAGAGAGAGTTTTCAGGACAGTGAGTAGGCTTGGGTTAAGATGTCATACTGTGAAAAGTCAAGAAAACCACAGAAATCTATTCAAATGTTCAGTAATGTGCCAAATAAACCCGAACTAAGAACCAATTTATCAAATGAGAAGAGGGTGGTGGCCAAAGCCACCATGTAGGAGTTTGTGGCATGACACCGCGAAGAATTATCCTTGGGTCCATAACCACTACTCATCAATGACGCTCACATATCACTAAATGATACTAAGAGGATTGAATTTCTTAATGTTGGCATTATTGGGGGAGGGATAGTCCAATGAATTAGAACTGCACTCCCTTTATCTACATGCCTGCACCTACACCAAATATGGGTCAAGACATAGGTGAGTATGCAAGGTAATCAAGTCAAGCTCCTAGAATCCACGATATTTAGTTCATTCATCAAATAACAAAACCTTGCTTCATCAAGTGGCTTCGTGAAAATGTCAGCAAGTTGGTCTTTGGTTGACACATATGATAGCTCAATATCACCTCGAGCAACATGATCTCTAATGAAGTGATGACGAATCTCAATATGCTTTGTTCTTGTATGGTCCACTGGGTTATATGGAATCTTGATAGCACTTTCATTATCACATAGAAGAGGCACTTTGTCACAATGGACACCGTATTCGTTTAAAGTTTGCCTCATCCATAGAAATTGTGTACAAGCACTAGCAGCTGCCACATACTCGGCTTCGGCGGTGGAAAGAGATATACAATTTTGCTTCTTAGAAGACCAACACACCAAGGACCTCCCAAGGAATTGGCAAGCCCCGGAGGTTGATTTTCTATCATCCATGTCACCAGCCCAATCCGAATCCGTGTACCCACAAAGAGAGAAAGTTGAGCACCTAGGATACCAAATACTATAGTTTGGGGTATGAACCAAATATCGAAAGATTCTCTTGACTACCATCAAATGGTTTTCTTTAGGAGCCACTTGATATCTTGCACACACTCCTACACTCAACACAATATCGGGTCTAGATGCACAAAGGTAAAGCAAAGAGCCAATCATGGACTGGTATACCTTTTGATCCACATCTTTACCATTTGGGTTTAGTTCAAGATGAGTCTTTGTTGCCATGGGAGTGGGAGCTCCATTTAGGTCTTTCATGTTGAATCTTTTGGGAATATCTTGAGTATACTTAGCTTGGTTGAAGAATGTTCCTCCTCTCACTTGCTTGATCTCAAAACCAAGAAATACTCTCAATTCTCCCATCATAGACATCCTAAACCTGTCAGTCATAAGCTTTGAGAATTCATCATTAAAAGCTTTGTTAGATGAGCCAAAGATAATATCATCTAAATAAATTTGGCATACAAAAAGTTCCCCATTGACCTTCTTAGTAAAAAAGAGTGGGATCGATTTTCCCAACCTCAAACCTACGATCTAACAATAACTCTCTAAGGTGCTCATACCATGTGCGTGGGGCTTGCTTGAGCCCATAGAGTGCCTTATCGAGTTTGTAGACGTGGTTTGGAAAGTTGGGATCCTCAAACCCCAGGGGCTGTTTCACATATACCAACTCATGCAATGGACCATTAAGAAATGCACTTTCTACATCCATTTGTTGTAGTTTAAATTTATGATGTGCCGCATAAGCAAGAAGGATATGGATGGACTCAAGGCGAGCCACGGGTGCATAAGTCTCTCCATAATCAATGCCTTCAATTTGAGAGAACCCTTGTGCAACCAATCTTGCCTTGTTCCTCACCACAATTCCATGCTCATCTTGCTTGTTCTTAAAAATCCACTTGGTGCCTATAACATTGCGGCAATCTTTTGGCTTTTCAACTAACTTCCATACTTTGTTTCTCTAAAAGTTGTTGAGCTCTTTGTGCATTGCATCCAACCAATCCGAATCTTCAAGGGCTTCCCATACTTTCTTTGGTTCCACCATGGAAATGTGTGCTTGGTGCTCACCAAAGTTCTTCAATTGAGCTCGAGTAGATATCCCTCTTCTTAGATCTCCTACCACATTCTCAAGAGTGTGGTCTCTTAATTCCAATATTCTATCCATTCTAGCTTGGCAACGAGTTTCGATCTCCTTGTTGTTTCTTGGGGGGTCACTTCATCATTTTGGTCCTCGTGTTGACCATCAACTTGACCTTGATCATCATTGGAATCATTCTCTTCTGTAAGAGGCAAAGATTGACCTTGGTCTTGATCAAGGATACTTCTAGATAGATATTGAGCTTTCCTTGTGGCAGTTTCTATAGATCTTCCTTGTGTAATAGACTTAGCACCACTGGACATTCTGGCAAATGGAGATTCAAGTAACTCCTGGCTAGAGGTTTCTTCTTGATCATCAGGTTGAGGGTCCACAACTTGTCTTTGGCATGGGTCATTGTTCTCCTCGATAGGAGCTTGTTGATGTTGTGAAGATGAGGGCTCCACTTGAGTAGAGCATCGTTCTTCTCGATCCGCCGTAAGGGATTCCTCAATAGGGAGGATGAAGCCTGCACCCATTCTTCCTATGGCATCCTGAGGCATTTCATCATCTACATCACAGACATCAACACGCCCCGCTTGGGGACCATCATATTCTTCAAACACCATACTACAAGATTCTATGACAATTCCAGAGAGCTTGTCATAGATTCTATAAGTGTGGGATTCGAGACCATAACCAACAAAAATACCCTCTAATGCTTTGGAATCAAACTTGGATAAACGAATGCCCTTAATGTGATAAAAGCACTTACAACCGAACACACGGAAGTAAGAAACATTGGGTTTGTTACCGGTAAGGATTTCATATGAGTCTTGATCAATTCTTTGCGGAGGTAGAGACGGTTTGATGCATGGCATGTGGTGGAGATAGCTTCAGCCCAAAAATTGTATGGAGATTTAAATTCCGCCAAAATAGTCCTTGCCATATCAATAAGAGTCCGGTTCTTCCTCTCAGCTACACCATTTTGTTGAGGGGTATAAGCAGCAGAATATTGATGTTTTATTCCCTCATCACTGTGAAATCCATTCAATGTGTAGTTCTTGAACTCGGTACCATTGTCACTTCTTATTGTTAATACTGGGACATTGTGTTGACGTTGAGCCATGTTGATGAAGTCAATGAAGTTCTCTTGGTCTCACTTTTTAACTTGAAGAAATATACCCAAGTGTATCTTGAGTAGTCATCAACAATCACCAAACAATATTTCTTCCCACCAAGACTTGCATGAGACGGAGGACCAAAAAGATCCACATGAAGGAGCTCCAAGATCCTCTTGGACTTGATGTAGTTCTTTGGCTTGTGGGGAGAATCATGCATCTTTCCTTCAACACATGCCCAGCAAACACGATCTTTAGCAAAGCAAACATTTTCTTTTAGTCCGACAATATGACCATCCTTGTAGAGGCTTTGCAAAGTTCTCATGTTGACATGGGCTAGACTGCGATGCCATAGCCAACCCACATTGGCCTTTCCGAATAAGCACATCGGACTTGTAGTGGTTTTCCCCGAGAAGTCCACCACATACAAGTCATTCTCGACGTACCCAACGAAAGCAACCTTTAGAGACTTGCTCCACATGAGGATCACAATATCATTATCAATAAAGACGGCAAAACCCATATTTTGAAGAGCATGGACTAAAAGTAAATTATAGCCAAGGGTCTCAACAAGCATGACGTCCACGAGAGTGATATCGTGTGCCACCACAACTTTGTCGAAACCCATTACCTTAGGCTTTGACTTTTCGGCATATATCATGGATATTTGATCAAAATTTGGTCTCAGCTCCTTGAAACTAGACGCGCTTCCGGTCATATGACTTGTGCATACACTATCAAGCACCCATTTTGACCCTCCGGAAGCATAGGTCTACAAAAGGTTAAACTAGTTTTTTTTCAATGGGTCCTCTTTTGTTAGCAACAAGGGTCTTGGGAACCCAAATAGACCATGCAATATAACCATCAAATGGGCCAACATATTGTGCATACACATCACCATAATAATCACGCATTAACACATAGTGAGGGTTAGCACTACCCGCAAAATCATCATGAGACATAGTTTTGCTACTTGTGGTCTTACTTCCCACAATGACCTTGTTCTTTTCTTGGGCGGGCTTGGCCTTCTTCTTCTTTTTGTTCTTTTTCTTCTTGGCTTTAGAGATAAAACCAATGCCCCCTTTTCACCATTTGACCTTTGCTTGCTCAAGAGATCATCAATAGACTTGTTTCCTTTTGGAAAGGAGGTCTTAGCTAGCTCCCCCTTCAACCTAGCATGTTCTTCAAGTGTATTTGTACAACTAGAAGGAATGAATGTACTAGGTGAGGGAGTATTTATATATTGAGTTTGAAGATTTTCACGAGACTTTGTGAGTGACAAGAGTTCACCTTCCAAGGCCTTGTGAGCCTTGTCAAGTGTCCTAAAGTCCTCAGTAAGTTTTTCATGAACAACATCAAACTCAATCTTGTCCTTTTTAGCCTTTTTATATTTAGCAATATCATGATCACGTTCCTTGATGAGTTTATTAATAATGAGATCATTTCCTTCATCAAGACCCTCTAGTTTAGTTTCAAGTGATAATCTAGTTTCTTGTTCTTCTTCTAGAGCATTATTTAGAGCTTCTACCTCAATCATGTGCTCTCTTCCTAATTGACATCTCTCATCTAGAAGTTCTTGTGTGTGCAAGTTGATTTAAGAGGTCCACAACATGTTTCTTGTGTTCCCCTTGCAAGTTGTTCATGAACACATCAAAAGCAACTAATTCCTTTTTGACCTCAAGAGACAACTCATCATCAAAATCATCATTGATTAGGGAGGTGGAGTGCATTGATGATAATATCTCCGTTCCTCTTGCCATAAGGTAAGTGACATTCTTGTTGGAGATATTCTCATTTGGAGAATCGAAGAGGGAGAATGGCGGGGTAGAGGTAGTGGCAAGAGCTGCCACACCACTTTATGTATCCTCTTCTTCATCTTCATCATCATCATCGGAGGAGTACTCTTCATGTGTGATCAAGACAATTTCTCCCGGCTTCTTGTTGGTTGAGTTCCTTTTTATGAAGGGTTTCTTGTAGGGAGCTTTGGAGGTCTTCTTCAACACAAGTTTACCCCCATGGTATTCTCTTTTCTCATAGGGACAAGCCGCAACAAAGTGATAGCGGTCACCACAATTGAAACAAGTTCTCAACTTGGACCCATCATCTCATCTCCCATTGGGGTTGCTTCTTCGTTGCATTTCCATCTTGGTCTTGGTGGGATCTTTCCAAAAGTTTCTTGCATAGAAGGCCATGTATTCACCATGAGAAATCTTGACATCTTCGGGGTGGCTCATTGAAAGTCCCTCATCACTTCCTTCATCTTCATCAAACTCCACAACCTTGGCCTTCAAGGAAAGATTGACACCACTACTCATACCAATGGAACGAGCACGGGTGTCTTTGGCATTCTTGGCAGCAACCTTGAAGGCGTCCATCTCTTGCATCACTTCATTGGAGGTCATGAGATGGTAGTTGTGTCTTCCTTGGAGACTCTTCAAGTCAGTAGGCTCGAAAGGCATGAGTGCACTCACATACTTCCTCTTGATCCAAGCATCATCAATGTGAGAGGCACCAACATTCCTGAAGGCGGTGGCTGTGGATTTGAGTATTCGATACATATCTTCATGATCCTCACCATCCTTCATGAAGAAACCTTCGGCCTCATTTCTTAAAGCATCATATCTATTTATTCTCATACTCTCATTGCCAACAAACAAGTCAATGAGAGCATCCCCAGCTTCCTTGGCGGTGTTGTAGTGCTCAATGTGGGGAAACTCCTTTGGCCCCACTCCAAGTTGGATCATGTGCAAGGCAGTCGCATTGAGTTGGCTATTGACCACTTCTCTTCTAGTCAAATTGGTTGGATTCTCAATTTTGAGTCCTTCTTCAATAATATTCCACAAATCAATGCAAGAGCTGCGCACATGAGATTTCATTAAAACTTGCCATTGAGCAAAAGTATGTGCAGCTAACTTAGGTGGGTCGCCTCTATTATTTATATGTGGGTGAGGGATAGGAGGGTCAGGAGAGTACCATCCGGGAACCGCATGGTGCTCTTCCTTCCCATCAACCTTTTTGGTGGTGGAGTTAGTGGAATTATGTTCATCCCCCACCACTTTCTCCAAAGGCTTAGCCGGAGCATTAGCCTTTGGGTTTTGTGGTGTTTCCTCTAGAGAGGGAGGAGGTGAGGTTTGCTTATCCCTAACAAGTTTCTCAACAAGTTGACGCAATTGTTGGATTTTGTTGCCCAGGGTAGAGCTCAAGCTTGTTTCCAACTTCTTGAGATCTACCATGGTCACCGAATGGCTAGCCTCACTTTCTCCCTCCTCTGGGTTGCCCATAATCTCTTAGGCGGTTAAGCCCGAATAAAGAGCCGAGGCTCTTATACCAATTGAAAGGATCGTATGGGCACCTAGAGGGGGGTGAATAGGTGCTACTCCAAATTTTAATCTTTTTCAATTTAGGGTTTGACACAAAAGGTAAATTCTCTAGATTATGCAACTAAGGTGAATTTACCTATATGTCAACCTAGCACAAGAACTAAGCAAGAACTAGATAAGTAAAGTGCAGTAAAGGATAGAAGTAACCAAAGTGGAGCGCTCGGAGACATAAGGATTTGTTTCCCGTAGTTCCCTCCTTTTGAAGGGAAGTACGTCTACGTTTGGAGAGGGGGTGGTATCAAACCACCAACGCCACGAGAGGCCTCCCTTGTTCTCCGATGAACCTCGCCCCAAGGGGTTCGATTCACCTCTTCCACTATACGGCAACCTTCGAGGTGGAAGCCGACACCTTTACAATGAGTTCGGGGCACACATCCACAACTTAATTGGAGGCTCCCAAATACAAGCAAGTTGTCAAACAATCAAAGACAAGCTTGTAAGAACCAAATCAAAACCTAGGGTTTCCAAAGAAACACTAGTGGATGGGGGCCCTCAAGTGAATGAGGGGGAAATGAAGATATCTCTTGGTGAAGATGTAGATCAAGGCCTCCTCCTTCGATTCTCCAAAGATCGATGACTTTGGGTGGTTGGATGAAGAGATCTTGTTGATTTGGTGGCTCAAATGGACATGGTGTTCTTGAGGTGGACGAGCAGCTGGAGGAAGGGGATAAGGTCCTCTATTTATAGCCCTTCGCACTAGTGAACCGTTTTCTGACTGTTGGAGAAGAGTCAGACTGGAGACTCCGGTCTGCACACCGGAGACTCCGGTCAATCTCCGGACCAGCCTCCGGACCGTCAAACAGAATGACCCAGCCCACTTGTGAGCCAAGTGGATCGGAGACTCCGGTCCCTCTACACCGGAGACTCCAGTCTGAGGCACGGACCGGAGACTCCGGACCAAGCTCCGGACCACCTCTCTGGCTAACCCAGGCAGGAAAACAGAATCCCCCTCCGGAGACTCCTGGGGAAACTCCGGACCACACCGGAGACTCCGGTCTCCGGAATTCCCAAGAGACAAGTAACTATGCAGGGAATGTTCCGCAGGCCAATGGTCCTTTTCACTTTGTAAAATATCAACCTGTAGACAATAGCAAACTGTAAAAAAAGGTCTAGTAGTTGTTAACGAACACCAAAAGTGATTATGACAGTAAATGTACTTTCAATATCAGTAAGGATTGCCAGAAACCAGTGATAATTTGTTTTGGTTGTGGTCAAAAGGGTCATATCAAGCTAGAATGCCCAAGTAAGCCACCCGGTGGTTGGCTCACCAAGAGTGGAGGCCAAGCCAGTGGAGGCGGAGGTGGACCGCCAAATAGAGGAGGAAGCTATGGCAAAAATGATAATGGAAAGAGAGGTAGACCTACTGGAAAGTTGAATTGCGCAACCTTGGAGGAGGTGGATAACTCGGATCAAGCGGTGTTAGGTACGCTCAATATTCTCACAAACCCCGGAAAAGTTTTATTTGATACCGGTGCAACTACTTCTTTCATATCTGAGGAATTTTGTGATAAATTCAGGATTAGAAGGGCACCGTTAGATAAACCTATGACCGTAGTTACCGCTGGAGGGATCGTGGTAGTTAGAAATATTAAACTAAACCAAGTCATCTCAATCTATGGTCAAACCTATTATGCGGATCTTTATGTGATCCCATTAAAAGGAATAGCAATAGTGCTGGGAATGGATTAGATGACGGACTATGGAGCTCAAATCAATTGTGAGGATAAAACAGTTTCAATCAGGTCTCCAAGTGGAGGAAGGATAGTCTATCAGGCGGATAAACATAGTCATATCATGGTAGATCTGCAGTTGAACTCAATGAAGTCTGTCAAGTTGGAAGAAATTCTGGTGGTGAAGGAATTTCAAGATGTTTTTCTAGCAGAGTTACCAGGAATGCCACCTGATCGGGAAATAGAGTTCACCATTGACCTGATACCTGGTACAACACCAATAGCTCAAGCACCATATAAGATGGGGCCAAAATAATTTAAAGAACTTAAAGAACAAATTGATGAGTTAGCCAGAAAAGGATTTATTTAGGAGAGTGTATCTCCGTGGGGAACTCCGGTGATCTTTGTGGATAAACAAGATGGAGGACGAAGAATGTGTGGGGATTACAGAAATCTCAACAATGTCACCATCAAGAACAAGTACCCACTACCAAGAATCCAAGATTTATTTGACCAAGTCAAGGGAGCTAGAGTACTCTCCAAGATTGATCTAAGATCAGGTTACCATCAAATAAAAATTAAACCTGAAGATGTTCCTAAAACAGCCTTTTTATCAAGTATGGACATCATGAGTATTTAGTCGTACCTTTTGGGCTGACCAATGCCCCGGCAATATTCATGAATTTGATGAACAAAATCTTCATTCCGTACTTGGACAAATTTTTCATAGTATTCATTGATGACATTTTGATATACTCTAAAGATAAACAAAAGCATGCAGAGCATTTGAGAATAGCATTGCAAATCCTAAGAGAACACAAGCTTTATGCTAAGTTCAGTAAGTGTGAATTTTGGTTGGATGAAGTAGAGTTTCTGGGTCATGTGATCAGTAAGGATGGAATTGCTGTAAATCCATCCAAGGTTCAATCAGTATTGGAATGGAAGGCACCAACCAATGTTAAGCATCCGAGGTTTCTTAGGCATGGCCGGTTATTATCGGAGATTCATAGAAGGTTTTTCCAAGATAGCTAGACCAATGACCAAATTATTAAGAAAGAATACACCTTTCATATCGGATGAGAAGTGTGAGGCAAGTTTTCAGGAATTGAAAATCAGATTAACCACAGCACCAACCCTAGCAATTCTAGAACCAGGAAAAGATTACATAGTATACTGTGATGCATCCAAAGAAGGATTAGGTTATGTACTTATGCAAGACCGTAAGGTAATTGCTTATGGATCTAGACAACTGAAACCACATGAAGTGAATTATCCAACTCATGATTTAGAATTAGCCGCAGTAGTCTTTGCTTTAAAAGGATGGAGGCATTTTCTTTATGGGGCAAGGTGTGAGTTATACACTGACCACAAAAGTCTCAAATATTTCTTCACTCAAAAGGAATTAAATATGAGACAGAAGTGTTGGCTAGAGTTGATTAAAGATTATGATCTAGAAATCAATTATACTCCTAGAAAAGCAAATGTTGTAGCGGATGTTTTAAGTCGGAAAAGCACAGATATGCAACCTATGAATAGAGAATTGCCAAAAGAATTACAAATGGATTTGGAAAGGATGGAGGTACAATTTATAAGTACATCAGTTCTTGGAGAATTAGCTACCATGCGGGTAATTGAAGAGCAAAGTAGTGATCTTCGACATGAAATCTTTAGACATCAAGATGAAGATCCTTTTATTGCTGAAGAACTTCGAAGAATCTCTCAAGGTCAAACATAAGTTTTTTATCTAGGAGATTATGGATCTTTATGGTTTCAAAACCGTCTTTGTGTACCCGATGTGCCAGAGATTCGAGAAGTGATACTTTGAGAAGCCCATGAAACACCATATTCCATACATCTGGGTAGTACAAAGATGTACATGGATTTAAAAGAGTTGTTCTGGTGGAATAATATGAAAAGAGATATTGCAAAATTTGTATCTAAATGCCATACTTGCCAAAGGGTAAAGGCAGAACATCACAGTCTAGCGGGACCATTACACCCTTTGGATATTCCAGAATGGAAGTGGGAAGAAATTGGTATGGATTTTATCATAGGGTTACCCATGATAACGAAGCGGAAGGATATGATATGGGTGATTGTCGATAGACTCACAAAAAGCGCTCATTTTATTCCAGTAAATCAAAAGGATAATGCCGAAAAGTTAGTAGAACTTTATATCAAAGAAATTGTGAGAAAGCACGGGGTACCCAAGAAGATTGTGTCAGACAGAGGATCTGTGTTCACATCAGCATTTTGGAAACAATTACATGCAGCACTTGGTTCAAAGTCGGATTTTAGCACGGCTTATCATCCAGAAACTGGAGGCCAGACAGAAAGGACCAATCAAATTTTAGAGGACATGCTTAGAGCTTGTTCATTAGATTTTGGAGGTTCGTGGGAAGATCATCTACCATTGGCAGAATTTTCCTACAACAATAGCTATCAAAGTAGTCTGAAGGCAGCACCTTACCAAGTACTATACGGAAGGAAGTGTAGATCACCTATATGTTGGTATGAACCTGGTAGTAGCAAGGAATTTGCACCAGACTATATCAAGGAAAAGCAAGATATCATTGATATTATCAGGGATCGATTGAAAATAGCTCAAAGTAGACAGAAGAGTTATGCTGATCAAAGCCGCAGATCATGGCATCCAGAAGTGGGGGATATGGTATATCTCAAAGTAAGTTCAATGAAGGGAGTAAAAAGATTCAGAGTAAAAGGAAAACTAAGCCCAAGATATATTGGACTATTCAAGATACTGAGTCAGAATAGAACAATAGCTTATGCTTTGGAGTTACCAAAAAGGCTAGCTCAAGTTCACAATGTTTTCCATGTTTCACAACTCCGAAAATGTCTTAAAGTTCCGGATGATGCCATCACACATCAAGAGATTGAGTTACAAGCAGATTTGACTTATGTCGAGAAACCCTGTAAGATTTTAGAGGAGAACTAGAAAAGGTTGATAAACAGGGCAATCAAATACTACAAGGGACAATGGGAACATCACACCGAGCGAGAAGCCACATGGGAGAAAGAGGATGACTTGAGGGAAGCATATCCAGAACTATTCAGGTACATATCCGCAAACTTCGGGACGAAGTTTAATTTAAGGGGGGAAGTCTGTAACACCCCAGCATTAGGATCCGACGAAGGGTAGAATTAGGAATCCACGTTTGTGCATGCATGCATCTGTAAGATCAGGGTAAATTTTTCGCCAAACAAAAACCTAAAGGGATCAGAGTTTCTTTCGCTAACTGGAGGTAGGTATAGCTTTGGTTAGTGGTTGTTGTGAATTTTGACATGACCTTTGGGCATTATTAGGCTTTTGGGGAAGTTACTTTGAATTCAAATTCGAAATTTAAATCAATTTGAAAAGAATTTGAAAATTAGAAGTGGTATTATTGATTTGATTTCCAAAATTCCTTATTTATATTATTTGGTTAAATTTTAGATAATAGATACTAATAAGGATTTAAGACAAGGAAAATGAAATCAGAAAGGGAATCCTATTTTCTGATTAAATTATAATAACACAAATAGTGTTATATACACCAAAAACACTGAATATTACAACAACAAACTTTATTAAATAAGTTATACAAGTATTACAATTGCCTCAAATAGCAAATAAAGATTACAAAGGTATAAATAAAAATTCCAGACTAAAATTCCTATCTACATCTTTTATATCCCTGATTTCTTCTTCTTCTTCACTTTAATTCCTATAACACCAAAATAAAATAAATAGACAAATAGATGATAAAATAAAGGGTTAATTTTGGAGTTAGATTACTCTCAGATTGTGCATACAAGTGATATGCCAAACTCATCATTGAGTATATGAAAATAGGCAAGTTTCACCATGCTGGTAACCAGTAAAAGGTTAAGAAGTAAAAATCAATTCACTTGATATGATCCAAATAGGCCAAACAGTAAAGTAGCTTACTCTGCTAACTGCATGCTATGTGTTGTCGACACAGCAGCAGCAGTCCAAGCAGTCAAAAGGGAAACTTTGTTGTAGCACAGCTGCTAGTTATCTCATTCCATCACCACACGTTCAAGCACACAGCCAAGAACACAACTGATCTTGCCAAATCCCCAACAAAACTACCAGCCAATATACACAACAAACCACCAGATCATCCTCATGATGGTGACATAGGGTGGGGGTGGTGTAGGAAGATAGCAAGGTCTATAACAGATCACGGGAGCTAGGAGGAGCAGGATCAATATCAGGGGATGCAAAACAAGCTCCAAGGAGTGATCAAGCAACAACACCAACAACTCAACTGTTGTGGTGAGTGATATAAAACTTTCACATGATCTAATTATCTCAGAAGTCATGTATTTAACTTCTCAGAAATCACTCAAGTGGGGTGTATCCATCCCAGAAGTATTTAGATGAAAGCCAATGACAAATCTTTACAAACAAATCCAAGATCTCAGCCTATGCATCATAGATCTTGGATATAAACTTAAATATCCACATTCCTATATAACAGCAGCCTTAGTACAAGATTTCAGGGCACATCTCTTAAGGAGTAGCACCTCTGAAATCTAATGATCTTAAGGATCTATATTTAACAGTGAGGATGCCAATCATTTTCTTTAAAAAATCAAGAATCATTAGCTGATACCATGCATCAGAGCACATCTATGAGGGACATCTAGTAACAAACTTAATTTTACTTATCTATGCCTTAGACCAGCATCATAGGCTAATAGATTGTAGCATATTAGGATAATAAAGCCAGCAGAAGATTTCAATTCATTTAGCCTAGACATACTTGGACACAGGTAGAATTTAGCCAATAGAAGTATGGACACTTGTGTACCATTCTAAAGAAGGTGTCACAAGTATAATTTCTAAACCAAGCAAATGCTATACTTAGATTTCATCAGTAACTTGCAGTTAGCTAACTAATCATTTTCCTGGAATGGACACTCAGAAATCATAATCATGGTTGCTTATACACAATCAGTGAATCATTGGAGTATCATATTAACTCCAATCTGAAATATCTGCACAAACTAGTGTATAAAGATCAAGTGAACCATTACTAACAGTACCATTGTCAGTACTAAGATCAGGAAACAATAGTGAAATCCACATCACTAGCATAAGTGGACAAACATCCATGACAATATAACTACTACTATCAGTCCTAATAAAGTCATCATAATCAAACTAGAGGGATGAACCCTAATCAAACCATGAACCCCAATTAGGGATTGAGCACTAGAAGCACACAGAGGCTATCGAGCAAGGCACAGGATAGAGAGCAAGAATGGGAGAAGGAGAACACTTACCTTTGGTCCTCGCGGTAGATTAGAAGAGGAGGCAGAGGGGCCGACGAATGCACGGCGGCACGGGGAGCACCCGAAAGGCGCTGCAACCCGCGCCAGGACATGGCGGCGGCTACCACCACACCAGTGGTTGAACAACACCGTTGGAGAAGAGGGAAATACACCATGGGAGATCTTGGTGTACCATCGCCGATGCTCTAGGGCGGCCAAGCCGTAACCCTAGCCTCGGGCAGGGGTCAGCGCGGCCAGAAGGGAGCACCAACAGCGGATCTGCTTGGACAGGGTGAAGCATTGAAAGAACATTTCATGTTTTCCTATGTTTTGCGTGTTAGATAACAATACTGTGGAGATTATTCATGTGCGCTAAGTGTGCAGGAAGCTTTGAGGGGGCCAGATAATCCGCCCCACCAAGGGCCGGATAATCCGGCCTACCTCATTGCTCAAAGAGAGCCAAGGCGCGTCGCTCGGTATCCGGTCGGATTTTCTCCCGGAAAATCCAAACTGGGGCGGTTTTTCCTTCCCAGGCCGGATAATCCGACCGTCGCATGGGCCGGATAATCCGGCCCCCAGTTTTCGAGCAAAAGGAGCTAAGGCGCGTTGCTCGGTATCTGGTCGGATTTTCTCTCGGAAAATCCAAACTGGGCCGGTTTTTCCTCCCCAGGCCGGATAATCCGGCCCTCGCATAGGACCGCATAATCCGGCCCCCAGAAGTTGATCAAAGGCAAGCTCGGCGTGATGCTCAGATAGGGGGCAGATTATCTGCCGGATATTCCGAGTTTGGGGCGGTGTTTTCCCCAGGCCAGATAATCCGGCCATCACTTGGGCCGGATAATCCGTCCCCCAAAGTGTCCAATGGCTGGTTTTTGAAGGGGGTATAAATATCCTTTCTTACCCAACGTTCAGAACTCTTGATTCATTCGAAATTGTCCAGACATTGTGCAAGAGCTCTCATTCTCGATCTCCCACTTCAACCACCCGAAGGTCTTGATCTTTGGGGGAATTGAAGGAGGAGAAGTTCATCATCATCAAGAATCAAGCGCTTCAACTCCTCTCCATTCACTTGGAGAAATCCCTGATCTAGTATTCTTGTCAATACCTAGATCTTGTTTATTGTATTTGATAACTTTCTTCTTGTGGCAGCTTGTTGTCATTTCGGGAGCCACCAAGTTATTGTGGAGTTGTTGCCCCGCTAGTTGTGTAAAGGCGTTGGTGCCCACCTCAAAGGGTACCTATAGTAGAAAGGTGGATCAGGCCTTTTGTGGCGAGATCCATCGGAGAACAGGGTGAGGCCTTTCGTGGCGTGGTGGTCTTAGTACCGCCCACCCCTCCAACGCAGGTGTACTTCCCTTAACAAGGAAGGAATTGCGGTCAAACAAATCCTGTGTCTCCACATGCTTCACTTCGGTTTACTCGTTCCTCTTCCACTCGCTCTTTACTCGCTAGTAGATAGGTTTGCATATAGGGAAATTCCAACTAATAGTTTATCTAGAGAATTTTCCCTTTGTGTTAAGCCTAAAATTGAAAAAGTATTAAAAATTGGTGTAGCACCTATTCACCCCCCCCCCCCTCTAGGTGCCCATACGATCCATTTCAATTGGTATCAGATCCTTGGCTCCTAATTCGGGCTTAACCGCCTAAGAGTAGTATGGGTACCAAGGATGATGGAAATGAGGCTATGGATAAGGTCACAATGGATGATCTCAAGTCATTGGAAACAACCTTGTTGAAATCCTTTGAGGCCAAGATGGAGGAGATGAATCAAATGATTACTCGCCTTACATCATCCATAGCCCCATCTCCATCCTCCTCTGAGGCTGCCACACCATCATCTAAGGAAAAGGGTAACACCGGATCCAAGGATGATGATGTGGAAGGTGAAAAACTTATGGTTCCACCTCCAAGAAGGGAAGTGGTAAGGAGGAATATAGTGAGGTTTGCCACGTATATTCCCCCGACCCACCTATCCCTCATCCTCATATAAACAATAGGGGTGATCCACCCAAGCTCACTGCATCCTCCTTTAATCAATGGCAATTCCTAATGAAATCTCATGTTTGCAGCTCCTCTATTGAATTCTGGAGGATTATTGAAGAGGGTCTTCATATTGGAGATTAAACCAACCTAACGAGAAGAGAAGTTGTGGACAGCCAGTTGAATGCCACCGCTCTCCACATGATACAGCTGGGTGTGGGTCCGAAGGACATGCCACACATTGAACATTTCAACACAGCTAAAGAAGCTTGGGATGCTCTTATGGATCTCTTTGTTGGAAATGAAAGCATGAGAAGAAACAGGTATGATGCCCTTAGTAATGAAGCTGAGGGATTCTACATGTTGGATGGTGAAGACCATGAGGACATGTATAGAAGACTCAAGGGCATCGCAACAACATTTCGAGAGCATGGGGCCACCCCGATTGATGATTCTTGGATAAAAAGGAAATATGTGAGTGCCTTAATGCCTTTCAAGCCAACGGACTTGAAGATCCTGCAAGGTAGACATAACTATCATCAAATGACATCCAACGAAGTCATTCAAGAAATGGCGTCATTCAAAGTGGCAGCAAAGAATGCTGAAGATGCCCGTGCTCGGGCCATTGGAATGCAAAAGGGTGTTAATGTGGCTCTCAAAGCCAATGTTGTTGAGCAAGAGGAAGATGAAGGAGCTTTTGACGGGGTATCCATGGACTGCCCCGATGAGGTCAAACGTGCTCATGGTGAGTACATGGCATTTTACACAAGGAACTTTTGGAAGGACCCTGCCAAAGCCAAGTCTGAACTTGAGCGCAAGAACAGGTCAAATGGAAGAAGAGAAAGTGGCCCAAGATTGAGAACTTGCTTCAACTATGGAGATAGAATGCACTTTGTAGCCGAGTGTCCATATCAAAATAGAGAAGACAATGGTGGCAGGCTCATTCTTAAAGTGAAATCTAAAGCACCTAAGAAGAAGTCATTTATTAAGAAGAATGGCCCTTTCAAGAAGCAACCCAAGATTGTCTTAGTAGCTCAAGAGGAATACTCCTCCGCAAGTGAAGATGAAGAGGATGATGATAGTTCTCGCGAGGTGGCTGCTATAGCCACCACATCGACTCCCTCATCACTCTTCGATTCGCCGAACGAGAACGCCACCAACAACAACGCCACTTGCCTAATGGCAAGAGGGTCCGAGGTATCAACTTCTAGCTCTTCATTTCCTAAGACTAACATAATTTTGGATATGGATGATCATGACAGTCTTAAAATGAAAGAAGAAGTTATTGCCTTGGATACTTTTTTCACTAACCTACAAGGTGAGCACAAACTCCATTTTGATGCTCTTATGAGTCAACTTGCTCAAGCCGAAGATCTTCTTGAAGAAAAGGGCAGAATTGAAAGAGAAGATGCCTTGGAGATAGCTTCTTTGAAGAATGCTTTGGAAGAGGAAGAGGAAGCTCGAGTATCTTTGGAAGAAAGACTCGAATCCCTTGAGGAGTAACAAGAAGAAGCTGTAGCTCAGCTTATTAAAGAACGTGACCATGCTCTTGCCAAGGTAAAGAAACTAAAGAAAGAAAAGATTGACTTTGGGGCTATTCATGCTAGACTTTTGGAGAAGTTTGATAATCTTGAAAGTGCTCACAAGGCATTGAAGAGTGATCATTCTAATTTAAATGAGTCTCATGACCAGCTCCAAACTCAATTGAAACGGTATGATGTGCCAAGTACCTCAACATCATCCTCTGGAAAAGAAGACCTTGCAAGAAGTTCTCAACACAAAGGTAAAGGGGTTATTGATGAGATACTGAGCAGGCAAAGGACAAACAATAGTAAAGAAGGTCTTGGTTACATACCCAAGACAAAGAGCAAGAAAAACAAGAATAAGAAGAAGAGCAAGACTGCTCAACCAAAGACTAGCAACATTACCAATGACAAGACTAATCTTGATGGTTTTGCAGGGATCAACAATCCTAACTTTGAACTATATTGTGATTATTATGGTGATGTTTATGCTAGTTATGTAGGCCCTTTTGATTGTTACATTCCTTGGTCTATTTGGGTTCCCAAGACCCTTGTTACTAACATGAGAGGACCCATTGAAAAATGGGTACCTAAAACCAAGAAGTAATTTTCTTGCAGGGCTATGCTTCTGGTGGTTCTAAATGGGTACTCGATAGCGGTTGCACGAGTCATATGATCGGAAGCAAGGAGATCATCACGAGGATGCGGCCAAACCTTGATCACATAACCGTCTCCTATGGTGCAAGTCAAAATCTGAGGTATTGGGTCTCGGCAAAGTTGTGGTGGCTCACGATATCTCTCTCGTGGACGTCATGCTTGTTGAGACCCTCGGGAACAACTTACTTTCAGTTCGCGCCCTTGGTAAGATGGGCTTTGCAGTTTATATTGATGCTGATTTGGTGGTACTCTTGTGGAGCAAGTCTCTAAAAGTCGCTTTCGTGGGATATGTCGAAAACGACCTGTACGTGGTGGACTTTTCGGGGAAAACCACTACAGGCCCGATGTGTCTTTTCGGAAAGGCTGACGCGGGTTGGCTATGGCATCACCGACTAGCCCACGTCAATATGAGAACTTTGCAAAGTCTCCACAAGGGTGGCCACATTCTTGGACTAAAAGAAAATGTCTCCTTTGCCAAAGATTGTGTTTGCAGGGCGTGCGTTGAAGGGAAAATGCATGACTCACCTCATCGAAGGAAAACCATTATCTCTTCAAAAAGGATTTTGGAGCTCCTCCATGTGGACCTCTTCGGACCTCCATCTCATGCAAGCCTCGGTGGGAATAATTATTGTCTAGTGATTGTTGATGATTACTCAAGATACACTTGGGTTTATTTCTTCAAGTTGAAGAGTGAAACTCAACAAACTGTCATCGACTTCGCCAACGAGGTTCAACATCAGCACAACGTCCCCATTCTGGCTATAAGGAGTGATAACGGCTCTGAGTTCAAGAACTACACCTTAAATGAGTTCCTAAGTGAAGAGGGGATAAGACATCAATATTCCGCTGCGTACACCCCTCAACAAAATGGTGCAGCCGAGAGGAAGAATCGAACTCTAATGGATATGGCAAGATCATTGTTAGCCGAATTTAAATCTCCATATAACTTCTGGGCTGAAGCAATCTCTACTGCTTGTCATTCATCCAACTGATTATACCTCCATAAGATCTTGGACAAGACTCCGTATGAAATACTTACCGGTAACAAGCCAAACATCTCATACATTCGACCCCCCTGGTGTAAGTGTTTCTTTCTTATTAAAGGAGTTCGTTTATCTAAGTTTGAATCTAAGGCTTTAGAAGGTATTTTTGTTGGTTATGGTGCCGAATCCCACACTTATAGAGTCTACAATAATCTCTCCGGAACTGTTGTAGAATCTTGTAGTGTGGTGTTTGAGGAAAATGACGGTTCCCGTGCGGAGCAAGTTGGTGTTTGTGATGCAGATGTTCAAATACCCCAAGATGCC
The DNA here is from genome assembly GCA_916181665.1 of Avena sativa. Classification (NCBI taxonomy): domain Eukaryota; kingdom Viridiplantae; phylum Streptophyta; class Magnoliopsida; order Poales; family Poaceae; genus Avena; species Avena sativa. Next base: position 444,973,023 of record OV702295.1, on the reverse strand, counting down.
ATAAGAAGAATGGGCATGGGATTTTTCCGCCCCATTGAGGATACCTTGTGGCGGACCGGGAAGGACAATGCTCTACTCATACAGAGCCTTCATCTACACATACTCAACATGTTCCATCCACGGGGGCAACTTCTACACCATCTCCATCAACTCCCGAAGGTCAAGATGTTCCAGAAAGCTTTAGGCCGGATTTTCCGGTCAGCACCGGATTATCCGGCCACCCCGCTCTAGCTGACCATTTTGCTCCTGGTGGTGAAGATATCAACGCAAGCTCCAGGACGGATTTTCCGGCTAGCCCCGGATTATTCGGCCCCTCGCCAGTTCAAGCAAGCCCCAGGCTTCCTGATGAAGCTGCTACAAATACTCCCAGGCCGGATTATCCGGCCTCTCCATCGGCCGGATTATCCGGCCCTGACTCTCCAGTTCTGCAGCCTCCTATTACGGCTACGGACTCACCTCAAGGGCACGCGTCTCCACCACCTGCTACTGATATTCCAGTTCCTGATCAAGGTCGAGAAAATGCTTCCAATGAAGACTCGAGTGATGAATCTCCTCCTCCAAGAGACAACAAACTTATTGAACTTCGTCACAAAGCTCGGGCTGATTGAAACCTTGAGTTGAGGGGTCACACTCTCGACAAGGTTGTTGGTGATCTTCGACGAAGGGTTTCTATAAGAAGAGAATTGGCCAGTTTTGGTGAGCATCAAGCTCATATCTCTATGGTGGAACCTAAGAAGGTCTTTGAAGCTCTTGAAGACCCGGACTGGGTTGTTTCTATGCATGAAGAATTGAATAATTTCGAGCACAACAAAGTCTGGAAACTCGTGGAGAAACCCAAAGAGTTCCGCAATGTTATTGGCACCAAGTGGATTTTCAAGAACAAGCAAGATGAGAATGGCCTTGTTGTGATGAACAAGGCAAGACTTGTGGCACAAGGTTACTCCCAAGTTGAGGGCATCGAATTCGGCGAGACCTATGCTCCAGTGGCTCGCCTTGAGTCCATTCGTATCCTTCTTGCTTATGCTGCACATAACAATTTTAAGTTGTAGCAAATGGATGTCAAGAGTGCCTTCCTTAACTGTCCTCTACATGAGTTGGTATACGTAAAGCAACCCCCGGGGTTTGAGGATCCTAACTTTCCGAACCATGTCTACAAACTCGATAAGGCACTCTATGGCCTTAAACAAGCCCCACGTGTGTGGTATGAGCACCTTAAAGAGATTTTGTTAGATCGTGGCTTCGAAGTTGGGCAAATCGATCCGACTCTTTTTACTAAGAAGGTTAAGGGGGAGCTCTTCGTATGCCAACTATATGTAGATGATATCATCTTTGGTTCTACTAATAAAGCTTTTAATGATGAATTTTCAAAGCTTATGACTGACAGGTTTGAGATGTCTATGATGGGGGATTACGGTTCTTTCTTGGATTCGAGATCAAGCAACTTAGAGAAGGAAACTTTATTAATCAAGCAAATTACATCCAAGACATGCTCAAGAGATTCAAGATGACGGATCTAAATGGTGTCGCCACTCCGATGCAAACAAAATGTCATCTTGAACTTAACCCACATGGTAAAGATGTGGACCAAAAGGTATACCGGTCCATGATCGGCTCTCTTCTTTACCTCTGCGCATCTAGACCCGATATTGTGTTGAGTGTGGGAGTGTGTGCAAGGTATCAAGCAGCTCCTAAAGAAAGCCACTTAGTGGCGGTCAAGAGGATCTTTCGATATTTGGTTCATTCCCCTAACTTTGGTCTCTGGTATCCCAAGGGCTCCAATTTCTCTTTATGTGGTTATACTGACTCATATTGGGCTGGTGATAAGGATGATCGGAAATCCACTTCTGGAGCTTGTCAATTCTTGGGAAGATCTATTGTATGTTGGTCCTCTAAAAAGCAGAATTGTATATCTCTCTCCACCGCCAAAGCTGAATATGTTGTTGCTGCCAGCGCTTGTACTCGATTATTGTGGATGAGGCAAACTTTAAAGGAATATGGTGTCAATTGTGACAAAGTGCCTCTTTTATGTGATAATGAAAGTGCAATCAAAATTTTGTACAATCCTGTTCAGCACACAAGGACGAAGCATATTGAGATTCGGAATCATTTTATTCGAGACCATGTTGCTCGCGGCGATATTGATCTATCCTTTGTGAGCACGAAGAACCAACTTGCGGATATTTTTAAAAAGCCACTTGATGAAGCAAGATTCTGCTACTTGAGGAATGAGCTAAATATCATTGATTCTAGGAGCCTGTCTTGATTACCCATGCACTCACTCGTACATCTCAATCCTTCTTTGGTCTAGGTGTGGGCATGGATATAGGGGGAGTGTGGTCCTAACTCGTTGGGCTAACCCTCCCCCCATAATTCCAATAGCAAGATAAATCATTTCTCTTAATATCATGTTGTGATATGTGAGTTTATTGATGAGTAATGGTCGTGAACCCAAGATATATCTTCGTGGTGTCACACCATACACTCCAACAAGGTGGCTTCGGCCACCGCCCTCTCCATTTGAGGAGAATTGGATCTTTTTGGATGTTATTTGCTCTCTCATGTTCTTATGGGAATCACACTCAATCTTGGCTTTTATTTGATTTGGATTTTGCAATTTTGAGTGTCTAGTACCATCTCAGTTTGGCTCTCTTAATCCTAAGCCTTTCCCTACCCCTAAGCCATCTATTCTAGCACACAAGTCCCTTGTACACCTTGTGGCGGTGTTGTTAGGGGACGCGCGGGCCTGGTTCTGTGTATAACAGAATCCCAGATTTCAGGCCGGATAATCCGGCCCAAGTGTTGGCCGGATAATCCGGCCCTGGCGGATTTCATCTTAAAGGGCAGGGCTCGGGGGAAGGGCTAATAACAAGCAACACTTCTCCCCCAGCCCTCTCCTCCTCCTCAGCCGCCGCCTGCCGACCCCCACCCTCCCCAGAGCCTCTCCGGCCACCGGATTTTCTAGGCCTCCTCGGATCTTCTTCTCCGCACCTCCGGGTACCTTCTCCTCCGCGTTCTTCCTCCAATGAGTGAGGGTAACTCCCTCTCTCCCCATCTTTGGCTAGATGTGTTACTTGTTGGGTGGAACCTTGTCTAGAAGGATGTGTTTTCGCATAGAAATCATAGTCGTACAGTTTCTAGGCACGATCTACTTTTTTGCATTCAATCTAGGTGAAATCGAAAATTTCTGCCAGGGCCGGATTATCCGCCCCTGGCCAGGCCGGATAATCCGGCCTGACAGATTCGATTCTGGTTCAGTTTCACTATGGAATATGCATTGAGTAGTTTTGTCCTATGAACTTTTTGACTACTTTTTCCATGCTCTCTCTCCTGGACTTGTGTGTATGTTTATCCCCTTGCTATCGCCCTTATTCTCCTCATAGGTGGTTCCGGTGTTCCCAAGACCTACAGGCGTCGTCCTCGCGCCAAATACTTTCGGGACGACGGACAAGGTAACTTAGTGGACGAAGTTGAGTTGAGGAGAAGGAAGAACGAAGAGAAGTGCATGGCTGAACAAGCAAAGAGGACTAGGAAGGGGGTGTCCAATAGGAAGGGCAAGGAGCCCAAGATCAACTACAGGGCTTTGGATGTGGTCTCCTATTCTGCCATCCGTCACCATGACTTGTTTGCTGAGCTGCCTCGTGATGATGAGCTGGGGGATACTCGTTTTTGGTGTGCAGAACAGAAGGGTATCTATGAAGATGTGTATGCCAGGCTAAACATTAGGCCTATGCACCCACTGGTACTTGTTGATGCTTTGGAGAAGGATCATCTTGTGGATGCGATGTTTGTGGCTGAGAGGATGGGGCTGCACCATCTCATGTCTCTCTAGTGCTCCTTTGACTCTGAGGTGGTGAAGCAGTTCTTCTCCACTTTGGTTATTTGTGGGGATGAGCGTCGCACTATGAAGTGGATGACTCATGACGGGCCTATGACTGCTGATTTTCACGTGTTTGTTGAGGTTCTTGGATACTCTTTCCGTGGCAGGGATAGAGCCAGTGGCCACCGCATCATCACCCAGCTGAAGCCCAATAAAGATGCAGCTCTCTCTCCTTGCACTGTGGACAATGGCATTGTGGGCAATCTGGCTAGCCCTGCCCCCATCTATGCTACCTTAGTGGGTCTCTTCCGTGACTCCATTACTCCGAGTGGGGGCAACAATGACAGCATCCGTGGTCACCTTGTTCAGCTACTTCAATTTTCTCATGAGGTTTCCTCTTGCGAGGATGAGTCGGTGTAGTACAGGCTGGATGTCATGGACTTTATTTACCATGAGCTGTGTGATGCTATGTTCAACCGTCTGTCCATTCCCTATGCACCCTACATTATGCTGCTCATTCGTCACCTGCTTCCTGCTGAGGAGTTCCACATCGACTCGGTGCACAAGGCCAAGAAGATCTACACTAAGGTTCGGAAGACCTCTCACCCCTCCTCTTCTCCTGAGGGTCTCATGAGGGATGCTCATAGGCCCCTGTGCCTCATGTTGCCCGTGAGATCAAGCAGCTGAACTAGTTCCAGCGTAACATTCTCTGCATGGGCATGGACACGCGCAAGGGTCAGTACGACGCATACAAGCAGCGCCATGAGTTGGCTCACTCCCAGTAGCTCATTCTCCACCACGTGTCCGGTGCTTCGGGTGCTCCTCTGGCTCCTACACCTCCCACTCCGTATGCTCGGTGGAACTCTTCCTCCGGGTTGAACTATGGTGAGCTGGAGCGTCACTTGTTCCCCTCTGCGCCTGCTGATGATGATGAAGATGAGGAAGGTGACACTGAGGAGCTTGAAGATGAGGATGAGGAAGAGAATGAAGACAAGGAAGAGGACAAGGACGAGGACGAGGACTACGGGTGATCCCGTGGGGCGCTAGCATCGCTCTTCTCCCTTTTTGGTGTCTCGATGCAAAAGAGGGAGAAGTAGTTCTATTAGGATGTCCGTGGATTTGCATGGGTCGGGCATAAGCACTTGCACTTTTTATTCGTCATTTTTATTGCTTATGCCCATTTAGCGTTGAACTTTAAATTTGTGATTTGTGGTTGGTTGAGACTTTATGTGGTTGTCTGGATTATGCCTATGGATTTCATATCATGGATTATGCTTATGGATCTATCTATTCATATCCTATTGCTGGAGGTTTATCATGGTATCATGGAAGGCGCTCATATTGGTTATCCGGTAATATTTGTGACTTATGTCAAGGATGCCTTTCCTCTACCTCGGTGGTATGTTTTTGTTACTCATATGTCTATGGAATAGACTCACCTATTTGTGTGCATTTGTATTCCAATGCAAAACTCTATTATGCACACATTGAGGGGGAGTCTCTTTCATAGTTACTACTGTTTGTCTTGTGACTTTCTCCTGCAAATCCTGGTATTGTCATCTAACACCAAAAAGGGGGAGATTGAAAGAACATTTCATGTTTTCCTATGTTTTGCGTGTTAGATAACAATACTGTGGAGATTATTCATGTGCGCTAAGTGTGCAGGAAGCTTTGAGGGGGCCGGATAATCCACCTCGCCAAGGGCCGGATAATCTATCCTACCTCATTGCTCAAAGAGAACCAAGGCGCGTCGCTCGGTATCCGATCGGATTTTCTCCCGAAAAATCTGAACTGGGGCGGTTTTTCCTCCCCAGGCCGGATAATCCGGTCGTCGCATGGGCCGGATAATCTGGCCCCCGGTTTTCGAGCAAAAGGAGCTAAGGCGCGTTGCTCGGTATCCGGTCGGATTTTCTCCCGGAAAATCCGAACTGGGGCAGTTTTTCCTTCCCAGGTCGGATAATCCGGCCCTCGCATAGGACCGGATAATCCAGCCCCTAGAAGTTGATCAAGGGCAAGCTCGGCGCGATGCTCAGATAGGGGGCGGATTATTTGCCGGATATTCCGAGTCCGGGGTGGTGTTTTCCCCAGGCCGGATAATCCGGCCCCCAAAGTGTTCAACTGCTGGTTTTTGAAGGGGGTATAAATACACTTTCTTCCCCAACATTCAGAACTCTTGATTCATTCGAAATTGTCCAGACATTGTGCAAGAGCTCTCATTCTCGATCTCCCACTTCAACCACCCTAAGGTCTTGATCTTTGGGGGAATTGAAGGAGGAGAAGTTCATCATCATCATCAAGAATCAAGCGCTTCAACTCCTCTCCATTCACTTGGAGAAATCCCGGATCTAGTATTCTTGTCAATACCTAGATCTTGTTTATTGTATTTGATAACTTTGTTCTTGTGGCAGCTTGTTATCATTTCGGGAGCCTCCAAGTTGTTGTGGAGTTGTTGCCCCGCTAGTTGTGTAAACGCGTCAGTGCCCGCCTTGAAGGGTACCTATAGTGGAAAGGTGGATCAGGCCTTTTGTGGCGAGATCCATCGGAGAACAGGGTGAGGCCTTTCGTGGCGTGGTGGTCTTAGTACCGCCCACCCCTCCAACGCAGGCGTACTTCCCTTAACAAGGAAGGAACTGCGGTCAAACAAATCTTGTGTCTCCGCGTGCTTCACTTCGGTTTACTCGTTCCTCTTCCACTCGCTCTTTACTCGCTAGTAGATAGGTTTGCATATAGGGAAATTCCAACTAATAGTTTATCTAGAGAATTTTCCCTTTGTGTTAAGCCTAAAATTGAATAAGTATTAAAAATTGGTGTAGCACCTATTCACCCCCCTCTAGGTGCCCATACGATCCATTTCAAGCGTCGTCGACTTATCCACCCTGCACCGTGGTGGCGGCAACGGCGATCAGACCTGGCCGGATTCGTGCGCGGCGGCAGCAATGAGCGGAGGAGGTGATAGCGTGTGCGAGAGAGAGAGAGGGGAGATGAATGAGAGTGCGTTGGGGTATTGGGCCTATGGGCAGCCCAGTACTCAGGTGGTCTTAACCGAGCCAAGTGGGCTGGGTTAAGATGGGCCGGGCCAGCCCAATGGGCCAGGCCCATATGTTTATAGGGTTGTTTAAAAAAATTACAAATATGCCCCTGAAACAAAAACAACTTTAGAAAAATAAATAAAAATATTAAAAATATAAATAATATATCTATGAACTCACAAAAATACTCTCTAATGAGTAAAAATAATCAATAGAATTTTTGGGCAACTAAAATTTAGGTTTATTTTTATTACTGTGCCAGTTACTTTTGAATTTTATAAAAAAAATATGAAACACTTTAAATTGAATAAAACTCACTTTTAAGATCCTAAATGAATATATTGTTTTAGAAAAATACTAATTTGTATTTTTGAAAAGTAAATTTGGTGTGATAAAAATAAATCTTATTTCCTTAAAAGAATTTCAGAAAATATTTAAAAGGGTAATAAAATAAATTCATAGAATGATATTTGTCTTTTATTAATTAAATAAAATAGTAAAATTTTACTAAAAGGGTAAATCATGCAAAGAAGCAAATAATAAATCATTGCATGACATTACTATGCATTTCATATTGCTTCTTTAAAAATTGTCCTTACCGGGCAATAATGGTTTTTTGTAGAAACTAGAGCTCAAGGTCAGGTGGAAGCATCCGACTTCACTACCTTGCAGTCACAAGGCAAGTTCATAACTTACTCATGTCCTTTGAAGAGTCTTTATCAAAGATATTGCAAATTGTGTGTTATCATCTATGATCTGGAAAAAGAAAATATTATCTTCGCTAATAAATAAGATGTAGTTATCATCTAAGTGTTGATAAAGATTAGCAATGGAACTTAGGGTTCCAATTGAATAAGCCACATAGGTTTAACAACCCATGACATCAGTTATTCTAGCGCCGTATATTACGCGTTAACCATGAGATTTGGAATGGGACGGAGAAGTCAGTTGTATCTTCTTCCTTTCATATGGAGACAAAATAACCTTATCATGACGTTGGGATTCCCGGTGTGGATCCAACATATGGGTGGGCACCCTTAGGCCCCACGATTTTGGTGTCTAGATTATCTATGAGTGGCTGTCGGAGGTATAGTCAGACCTTTATGGAGCTTGCCAGGGCATCACCAGCTCATAGAGTCTTCGGGAACTCATCAGGGTTATAGCTTGCCCTAAATTGGGGGCTTAACGGAGATGGAGCTCGGCCCGGAGGATCATGCAGACATATGGGATCGCGGAGAGGGCAGCGATTGGCTTGGATCACCTACTGGGCCCCACATCATGGAATTGTGGATGGCAAAGTACGCTCGGTTGTGTAACAAGGAGTTGATCTCTCATGGGTAAAGCAACGCACCTCTGCAGAGTGTAAGAACTGTAACTTGTTACTCCCTGTTCCGGGAAGGAGCTACGAACGCTGCAGGAAAGGAACTCCATAAAGTTCTGGTCAACCTATGAAGGCTGATGGGCATAGTTTTGATAATAAAATCAATCTTTGAAGAAATGTTTATGAAAACTGCATATCGCTAAGGACTTATAGTCCGAGGTGGTTAATAGAGCATCAAACTTCCCACCTTGCATATAATGAACTTACCGGGTAACGTTGTTACTCACTCTTTCCTTTGAACCCCTGCTTAGACTCTCAGAATCCAGAAGATCCTTCAATGTACGCAACTGAAGGACAAGAGGATGTCTACTATGAAGAGCCAGACCTGTCCCGAGGAGTTGAAGGGTTGGACTACGAGATACGCTACGGAGTGCAGGGAAACGAGTCCGAGTAGTTGCTTTAGTTATTAGTAAAACAATTGATCCGAGCAGCATAACCTTTATAGAATAAGTTGTTGAGCTCAATTTGGAATATGAGTTTGGATTTTATATCTTCCGCTAAAACTACTTAAGTTTGGTTTGTAATTTTATAATGCTTGAAGTTTGGGAACTTTTGGTTTGTAATAATGAAGTGTGTATGTTTGTAATATGGACCCACAATGTTTCTGTTGTACCACTCTGAGGGATGTGATATTTACGGAACGGTGTTCTGTGAATGTCATGTCAACAACTATAGTGTACTACACATGCAGTGGTATGCTAGGTTGCCGCAAAGGATCACCCATCATCGCCCTAGATCTAATGGTGAAAGAGATCGAATGGGGGAAATGGTGGATTCAGATTGGGGGGACACCACCATCTATAAATAGGGAGCGGAGTATGCGAGCGATGACTGAATTCCTCATGCCGGATTTTCCTGTCACACACGAGCGGAGTACATAACACTTGTTTCAGTTATAGTTGACACTTTGTTAATTAACTTGTTTCTAGATTCTATAGTGATGATCTTGAACTAGTTTGGGTTTAGTATGTTGTATAAGTTACTTCTAGGTTTAATTAGGTACTGATATAGACATGTTTATGATCAATATGGTATAAGACTTGTGAACTTACAGTTACTTGGATGTTGTCCTGATAAGTTCCGATGTTACTATAAGTGTTGTTTGGTGTGTATTAAGCATGTAACTGAGTTCTTGTTACTAAGGTGGTCAAAATCCACAACTCAAGTAGTTTATTTAGGTCAAGCTATGTGTCCATAATATCATTTATTAGTAGATCACTTATAGTGTATGTGATTGTGATACTTACCCAAGCTTGTATTCTTAGTTGTGTTTTCATTAAGTAATCTTGATTTTCTTTACTTGTTACTTCTGAACCTTGGGTTCATTATTTGTGCAAGTATGTTACTTAGATGTGGTTTACTTATTTTATGTAGGTTTTTTACTATATTCAGAGCTTCTTCGATGATCAACATTGTCTTCCTTAGGTGAATCGCTTGATCAAACCTAGGGATGTGGGGATTGGTTATAAGACTTAGTTCTTAAATTTTTCCTAATGATTGCTAGGTTGTGCCAGATTAGTCTAGTGGCATGGTTCTATGGTGTTCTCCAACAATAAAGATGCACAGATGCTAGCCATAGCTAGTCTAGGTGCTACTACAATTACTGCTCTCTCTACCTAATCCTAAGCTAAAGTTTAGCTATAAACCTTTCAAGATTCAAAAGTGAGCTTGAGAAAGATCTGATGCAGTTCTTCCCTCTCCTTGGTCATGCTCTTATTCCTTTATCCACTCTAGATCTCTCTCTGGTGAGTGTGAAAAGATGTTTCTCCTCTCTCTCAACCTCTGGTTTGAGAGTGATTCTTATGATCCGTTCTCTAAGGATTTGTGAGATTTGGGGTTGGGTTTGGGGTGCTATTTATAATACTCTAGGATTCACCTAGTTTTGACACCTCACTGCTTGCATGCAGTGACTAAGTTGCTTATACCGCCTCTCTAGCTTAAATTTTAGTGTTCTAATCAGCTTATGTCATATGCTAAATGTGGCATGTCAATTAGGGGCATTTTGGAAAAAAATCCTTGACAGATTGGGCAAAACATTTTTATTTAAGTTGATGTTTTTGTCAGTGTCTGCTAGGATTTCAGCGATCAAGTTTTGGTAGTTGGATTAATTTCTTTTAGATTTCCTTGACCTAGCTTGATGAACTACAAGTGTTCATTAGCTGTCATTGGATTCTTTTAAAAGAATGCTAAGCTTTAGGTGTATTTCTTACCTTTTGTGATTTCTATTATGTGACTTTGTTCTTACTATTGTTCCTTGGCTTGACTACTTATTCCGCTGGTGGTTTTTACTAGCTTCTATTCATGGATATTATGGTTGCTTCCTTGCTGGCTAGCAACTAGCTTATATTGTTCTTCCTACTGATGTTGTTGCTTTTGTAATCTTTACCGTGCCTTGGTAATTTGATCATGTGAGTTGTGTTTCTCTCATGGCATTTGGTTAACTAGTTAGCTAGTCCTGGCTACTAGCTTGAGTGATTTGTCTCAGCTACTGTGAACTACGACTCTTAATTTATCTAATTCTCTGTTGTTTATCTCCTCATACTTTTGGAATGATATTTTATTGTTGTTAGGTTTCTTTTGCTAAAAACCTCAAACTGGTGAGGTTCAGGACAAGTTTCTGGATCTTTCCCATGGATTCTAAATCAAACGGATTCCCCACTTGGTGGATCCAACATTTTAAATCAAAGTTGGTTTATTTTTGTGTTTGTATTGCGGGTCAATATGGGCTAGAAAAGCAAGAAGAGCAAGAAATGGATAAAAATGTAGTTTAGGGTTTTAGTTTAGGTTTTTCCCTTCCTTTTTATTTTGTAGTTTGTAATAGGTTTAACTTCTCTTTCTAATATTCTTTTGTAAAGAACCTTATCCATATTGATATCAATAAAGATTCCTTTCATAACATTGTCGCATTTATTTTATATTATTATGAATCCTTTTAGTTTACTTATGAATATATGAATTCAAATTTGAATTATTCAAACCTCCAATTTGAACTCAATAGTCACAATTATCTCTTAAGTGAACATGATCTATGTGCATGTGTGTTTTTGAGAAACTAACTCAATATATGATGCAAAAATTGTTTTAAGTTCCTAAATTTTGGAAATCACAAGTTCAGTTCAAAATTTAAATTCAAATCCTAGTGTTGACCTAAGTAAACTTCAACACTATAGTTCAATCTCAATCACTTCCAACTCTTAAAACCAAAGTTTTAATATTTTCACACTTTTGTGGATGCATGCTATGCAAAAACACTCATCGCAAATCAGTTCTCGGAACGTCCCTATTCTTCGCGTCATCACATCGATTTTCAGGGGGTTTTATGTATCAAGGTGTTTGTGCTTCTGCTCCTTGGCAAAGCGTTCCTTGTGTGCATGCGTGCTCTTGGGGGAGCTGCTCCGCATGCCGATGGTGCGACGCCAATCGATCCAGGGCGAGAAGGTAGGGACCTTCTTCGGCGATAGAGGCGTATGGCGCGACGGTTCCAACGCGCCAGGAGATGATGAAGGTGGGCTTCTCCAATGGTGGGCTTCTCGGCGTTTCTCACCTAGGTTCTGCCTGCTCTGATGGATGAAAATCTCAAAGCTAATTTTCTTGTTTGCTTGTTGTTCTAGCCTTTAAGCTGAGCTTTCAGCACCTTGTACTCGTCGAGTTGGTTTCGTTAATTTAAAGCCCGGCTCATTTCGAGCCTACCGTCCAAAAAATACACCATCTCTTAATCAAAACTCAGCATGATTGACATGAGCTCGATGGCTGCAACCACCAGTTCTGCGTATATCCCCGGCTGGTGTTTTAGCGTACGTAGAAACAATTATGGAGAGCACGAAAAAAGAACTGGATTAATCTGTCAAACTGAGGCCCGTGTACTATGCATGCATGCCTATTTTCGCAACCCTTTGACCCCCTCTCGATCCCAAACTAATCAAACGGACGATCATCCATCCATGCATGCAGTATGCAAGCTAATCTTGCTCCTGACCACTCGTATCATGCTTCCTGGGCCTATAAATCTGAACCATTTCTAGCATTTCATCATCAAGCGCAATAAGATCCAGAGCAATAAACTCTACAGCTATCATCTCGCAAGGAAGGAGAAGAATAAACCAACTACAGCAGCAAAGATGGAGATGAAGAAGATCGCCTTCGCCGCCCTCATGGTCGCCGCCTCGGCCACCGCCGTCTTGGCCACCGAAAAAGCAGCGAAGCCCAGCGACGCCGTGGCAGCCGCCCCCACCGCCGCCCTCGCCGCCGTCTCCTTCATCGCATATTTCCTCTACTGATGCGGACAAGAGAATAGGGCGATCCATATTAGCATCACCTATCAGTTGCACCCGAGCATGCACGCATGCGAGTAAATGTGGTGTTGGCCTTTTGCTAATTTCATTTCATATTTTCAGTTATATGAATATGTAAACAGGTGATGGTACCAGCTCTATGTATCCGCATGTAACTGATGTTTATCGCATCAAATATATAATTTTTTGTGTTCACCTTATATCAACCTGTGTATTTTCTTTTAATATTTTTTCTTTCTACGAATCTAACTACTCCCTCCGTCTCAAAATAGATATCACGAATTTATCAAAATTTAAATGAATCTAGATATTATTTAGTTACGTCCAAATTTTAACAAATTCCCGACATCTATTTTGAGACGGATGAGTAGCTAGTTAGACCGTGGGACAATTAGGTCATGAGAGACAACATTTTTCTGCCAAAAAAAGAAGACACAATTGAGATCTACCAGTACATACTATGAATCTATATACCGAATGCAGAAATCTAGACAAATTCGAGTCACTTCTTTTCGGACCGAGGAAGTACTTATGCTCCAAGTTGATGGACGAGTAAAATCAATACAAAAGTTGTCACCGTAGTTGTCAAACTATATTAACCTAGCTTTTACCCACACAAAAAACTATATTAACCTAGCTGACAAACAAAAACAATTACTAGCTAACTGTGCATATCTTTTTTATGTTAGCCAGAACGATATTTCAATATACTCCCTCAGGTCCATAGTAATGTTCTCAATTTTTTCTAGATACGACTACATCTAGTCAAAATATTTAACTAGATACATCCGAATCTATATAAAGTTGAGAATATTAATATGGACTGGTGGGGAGTACCTTTTTTGGAATAATTTTTCTCACAGTTTACCGTTCCTTCCAGATATGGCGTTTTGGCTGAAACCATATTTTTAATGCATTTCAAATGTCAAAAAATTCTGAAACCAAATTCTAGGTGTACACTTGGACATTTTATGTTCACACAAAGTTTGATGGAAAAAACTTTTTTGTGTCATGTGTAAAAGGACAAAAAAATATGTCTCGTGAAAAGTTAATTTAGAGCACTAAAAAATATATTTTTTACACTAGCCTACGGGAACGTAGAATGTGTATCGAATACTTAAATGTTTGAGGCCCGTGTACTATACATGCATGCCTATTTTTGCATGCCTATTTTTGCAACCCTTTGACCCTCTCTGCACCTCAAACTAATCAAACGGACGATCATCCATCCATACTAGCTAATCTTGCTCCTGACCACTCGTATCCTACTTCCTGGGCCTATAAATCTGAACCATTTCTAGCATTTCATCATCAAGCGCAATAAGATCCCAAGCAATAAACTCTACAGCATCTCGCAGGAAGGAGAAGAATAAACCAACTACAGTACTATCAAAGATGGAGATGAGGAGGATCGCCTTCGCCGCCCTCATGGTCGCCGCCTCGGCCACCGCCGTCTTGGCCGCCGAAGAAGCAGCGAAGCCCAGCGACGCCGTGGCAGCCGCCCCCACCGCCGCCCTCGCCGCCGTCTCCTTCATCGCATACTTCCTCTACTGATGCGGACAAGAGAGGAAGGCGATCCGTATTAGCATCACCTATGAGTTGCACCCGTGCGAGTAAATGCGGTGTTGGCCTTTTGCTAATTTCATTTTGTATTTTCAGCTATATTAAATGTGAACAGGTGATGGTACCAGCTCTATGTATTCGCATATGTAACTGATGTTTATCACATCAAATATATAAATTTATTTGTTTCGCCATATGTATGTTTTCTTTTTGAATTGTGTCTCCTTTCTTTGAATCTTACTAACTTCGTCATAGACCGTGGGACAAACGGTTTGGTCATGAGAGACAACACTTTCCTGCACAAAAAAAGATAAAGCTGAGATCTACCTATTGCGGATCTTAATATGCCGAACTCAAAATATAGTGTTGCACTCCCTCCATCCCAAATATAAGGCACGTACGGATTGGTCAAAAGTCAATATTTTTAAGTTTGACGAAGTTTATACACAAAAGTATAAGTATTTACAAATGTTCCTATTTAGTATTGTAGATGTAGAAAACTCTTTCTAAATATTTGGTCAAAGTTATTAAGATTTGACACTAATCCTTAGACGTCTTATATTCTAGGACGAAGTGAGTACTTATGTTTCCAAGTTGATAATGTAAATTATACTCTCTTCGTCTAAAAATAAGTGACTCGGATTAGTTTAGATTCACATGTATACTGCTTTCGGTTTCGGCGACATCAGTGCATTGGGAGGCATCGCCGACCTCCTGTACTGTTTGCTCTTGTTGTGTCTCCGGTGGAAGTTCGGGTCTCCATGTTATTTCTTATTTATCTCTAATCTGCTACTCCCTCCGTTTCAAAATATAAGATGTTTTAGATTTGTGAAGAAAATGAATCTAGACTTGTTTTAGTATGTAGGTTCACTCGACTTTTGAATGAATCTACACACTAAAAGAAGTCTAGATTTATTTGCTTCACAAACCTAAAACATCTTATATTTTAAAACGGAGGGAGTAGTATATAATGCTATATAAGAGGGTCTGCTCATCACTTTATATAATATTGTTTCTATTTATAAAACTGGTGAAAGCGTATTTGGAGTGAAATAACGTGAAACCTCTCCACAGGAAAAAGTACTCCCTCCATCCAAAACCAGATGTCAAAATTTCGTCTGAATTTGCATGTACCTATATTAAAACGCATTAGATACGTGTCGGGCAAGTATATAAAATCAATGGTCTGGTTAAAAGCCAGGAACGTACTCTTTGGACGCCCGGCCACGGCCAGATCAATCTGATTGGAAGGTTCCGACGCTATCCAAATCCAGGGCGACGTTAACATTTTTCACCCACAGGGCAGACCATCGAGTGCGTGCATGGCGCGCTCCGTCTACATCCCAGCTAGCTACTGGGTGGTACGGCCGGAGAGACAAACCCACGCCCGGCCTCGCAGTTACCACGTACCAACCTCGCCGGCCTCCCATTGCTCTGTCCGCGCGATGCGTTAGTCCCCATCGGCCTCCTGATGTGGGAGACGTGCACCCCGCTCGCTCACACGCCGGCCCCGGAAGAGTGATGGATTGATAGATACCTGGCTGTGCACGCCGTCCGGCCTAACCTGCGACGTACTAGGTGGTGTGCGTCGCCGTCGTGTGCCATGGGGGTCCATGCAGAGAGAGCGAGCCGATTCGAAAAAGATCTGGGCCAGGACGACCTGTCAGCTTCGGCCCCCATGCTCGCGCGTGGACTCCCACGTGCCGGGCCCACTTTAGCTAGTGTATCGACCGCTGGCTGAATCCTACGAGGATTTCACCCCGCAGAAGTTGGAGACGTACTATTCGCAAGAAAGAAAAAAAGTTGGAGACGTACTACGTACGTAGCCAGCCATGTGTACATCTCTGGTATCGTGTACGGTCGACGTTGCCCTTCATAGGGTGTATCTGGATCTCGATCGACGCCCATAGGCCGGTTCGCTCAACATGCTAGCTGCCTATTGGCCGGGCGGATATGCACGTACAAGTACGTACGTACTACGGTGTTTGGGACAGGAAAATCGGACGGCCTCGTTTTTGAATTTTTCAAAAATCATCAAATATTTTCTAAAAAAATACCTACTTTTAGAAAACAACACGAAATACATGTATGCAAATTTGCAATCAAAAATACTTTACATTTGGGGCGCAGCAAAAAAGACAAATATGAGAAAATCTAGAAAAAAAAGGGAGGCCCATTCAAATTTGCACCGTTCACATCCAGATCAGAAATTTTCTCCTTTTTGATGTGGCCACAATACATAGTATTTTCGAATTATTCTTTGCACGCATGTATTACAAATCATTACCTACATCACAGTATTTTTTTGAATTTTTTGAATCTTTAAATTTAAATTTTCGAGAAAAATTAAAGTACTCACCGGAGGTCGTCCTCCAAAACAACGCTTTTGTTTGGGGACAGTCTACATGCACCTTCGGTTTTAGCATCTCCATCGGGTACCGTAGCGCCTCAAAGACCCTATTAGGTCCTGGACCAAAAATAGGCTCATACCCACTCACCTCAAAACTCGTCAACATATTTTCGAGACCCATAAAATAGTCAGTGCACCTACGTCAGCCTCTACCCACAAGGGTCATGTTGGGAGCGTCGACACTCCAAGCCATGTCGGATTTCGTCGTGGGACCAAACAAACTTGTTCCTCGCCGCCTCCACCTCTCCCCATATGTCTTCGACCACCAGAATCGCCATAGTTGAAGGCACCGACCTCTCTCGTATCTTGTCGTTGCCCCGGATCCGTTTGTCGTCGAGCGCCGCACCGCTTTTCCACCTACGGCTATGCGTCCGCCACCACCGCCCGACATGCCTTGATGGGGCGACGAAGAGATGTCAAGCGCTTCTTGTATAAGCGATGCGAGTGCTTCTCCTCGTCGCCATTTCTTTGAGCAATATGGGATTTTGGATCTAGGGTTTTGATGTTGCCATGTTTTTACTGCATTGTGCTTAGCTTTTCGTGATTCCTAGTACCCGACACATTTTTATTTAGTAAACTCTATATTGGGGCCGACCGTATTGGGTGAGCCGGTGTGGGAAGCCCCTTTTATACACAAGTACCGTGTGCAGCCCCCCCCCCCCATAGCGATGTGTTGGTCGTGCTAACGAGTACGATTTGGGGAGCGCCAGTGGAGATGCATTAACCTACAACCTTTATGAACTTGTTCATCCTGCGTGTTTTCTATATAACTCTTACGCATTTGAGCAGTACAAGTGGAATTGTCTTGATAAACAATGGTAGGTGATTCTGTTGAATCTTAACCACATGATCTTTAATGAAAGAGTATGAGTTTGGCGGAATATGATGGATATATTATTGAGCCTCATGGGCGAGTATATATAGGCGTACAGAGGATTATCTTGGAGTACGAGTCAAGTTAGGATTGTACGTAAACAGATCCTAACTCTATCTAAACTACCATAACAACCGTATATACCTAATACTCTAACACTCCCCCGCAGTCGTAGCGGTAGCGTCGTGAACAACTGGAACGTCGTGGACGGTCAGACTGGAGATAAACCGAAATAGCATCCAGTAGGCTGACATCCCCCCACGGTCCGAGCAGGAACGTCGTGGACGGTGTCACGTCACAGTAGCTTGGACTGTAGAGGAAGCTGGTGAGATTCTCAGGCGAGGTGATAGCCCTTGTGCCGATGTCGAGGGAGCAGAGAGCGTGAGGCGGTGCCATGGTCGAGGTAGCCGTGCGATGGGTCGCCGTGGTCGATGTCGTGGTCGGGGATGCCGGTGTCGAGGTAACCGCATGCGCATAGCGCGCGAGGAGAATGACGGAGACGCGTTGAAGCAGTCGTTGAGGGTGTCGATGCCGAAGTCGATGCAGTCTGAGCCGTCGAGGACGAGGTGCGACCATAGTTTTGCCAGAACTAGGCGCACGTCGGGGACGAACGCACACTCCAGTTTTGCCAGAACCGAGTATGCAAAGAAGAACTCATCGGTGACGCGGTCGAGGCAGTAGACGTTGTCAAAGCCGATGAAGACGAAGCGCCGATCCGAGCTTGCCAGACTCGGGAACGCGTCAGGGACGAAGGCACTCCCGGTGTTGCCAGTACCAGGTGTGTGGGGGCAGGGACCATCATGAACTTGCCGCCATGTCAGAAAGACTAGCAGAGGAAGCCTCCAGAGCGGTTGCGACGCGCAGAGCGGCTAAGGACGAGATGCCGGCGCTGTCAGCGGTTGTCAGAGTAGAGTAGCAGGTGGTGTAGTCGGGGATGAGGCGATGACGCTGGCGGCAAAGTTGTAGTGGACGAAGACGTAGAAGGCAGCGAAACCAGCGGCGGCCTGGGTTAGTCATGCTGGATGCCTAGAGTGGTGATGGGTAGTCGGTGGGACCTGCGACGGCGAGAGGGCGCCCTGCAGGTTACCTTGTGAAGCGCGGCGACGGTGCTCGAAGCAGGCGAGGAAAACCCGGCGATGTGACGAAGACCATGTGCAGACGGCGGTGATCCGCGCCATAGGAGATGGCGCGGTGAAAGCCGAGGCCGTCGATGCATGAGGACGGCGAAGTAGACTGCATGCAGCCACGCTACGACCCGAGGGAGCGGCATAGCTGCAAGGCACAAGTCGGTGCAGCGGCTGGGAGACCACCAGCGACGTACACGCCAAGGAAGGCGCGTTGGAAGCCGGTAGCGTGCACCAAAGGCGGCGACGCTGCGGCCCGACGGGGCGACACAGCGGCAGTCCGTACTCGATCGGCGGTAGGCGCGTGCTCGGGGACGTGCTTGGCGTAGACAGGCGCGGCATCTATTGATCAGACCGACAGTGCACCGTATGCGCCATGGCGTGGACGACGCGTAGATCGGATTCGATGACAGCGTTGTCGGTGAAGTCCCAGACAATGACGACGAAGAGGATCCAAGTGGGGCGGCCGCGGTAGCCTTCCAAGAAAGGCGTAGCAGCCATCCGCGGTGCGCGGCAGCCTGCCGAGGCAGGCGCAGCAGCGGACAGGGCAGACGCACGGACGCGATGTAGATTCTCGATGCCCATGGTCGGAGTAGAGGCGCGGCGATGACGACAGCGGTGGGCGACTCAATCCGATCAAAGATCGGTAAACCAAAAAAGAAAACCGATCAAAAGATCGGAAAAAAAGACTTACAGGGCAGCCGATCACGGATCGGTGGACGAACCCTGCGTACGGATCGCGCGGCCCCCGGCGGAGATCCTGGAGATCGATCCCCCCGGAGGCGGCGCGGCGGAAGCGTGCGGCTAGGGTTTGGACCGATTAGGCTCATACCATGAAAGAGTATGAGTTTGGCGAAATATGATGGATATATTATTAAGCCTCATGGGCGAGTATATATAGGCATACAGAGGATTATCTTGGAGTACGAGAGTCAAGTTAGGACTGTACGTAAACAGATCTTAACTCTATCTAAACTACCATAACAACCGTATATACCTAATATCTAACATTTAATATGGTCGGTCATTCCATGAAACCATTAGAGTCTATCTTGAATACTTCCCTTAGAAGCTCCTTCCAGTAATCCATTCTATGATATAGTTTTATTGGGATCAGATAATTAGCCAATATATGTATATCATGCAACGGTCAAATCTTGTTGTTCTTGATGGAATTACTCAAGATAATTTGCGCCTTCAAGATATCGAAGTATATTACTTACACAAACTTTATACAGTTTAAATCAATTGAAAAATAAATTGCCATGACTGACATAGTTTGCACCCAAGGATATATGAAGACTGTAAGACATGTATTTCTGAGGGAATATGCTCAAGTTATAAGCTTTTAAATAGTTGGTTTAATACAAATCTCCGTCTTAAGATGATTGCAAGCACATTTTATGTATTGTATATACTTTAATGATAAGATCAGTGACATATACAAAGGAGATGTATTATCAAATTATGGATTTTTGTTATGACTACATGTAAGCAGTCATTATTATACGGGTAAGCCTCTATAAGAAGGAATTCTTGTAGTCAATCGTACCACACACTTTTTCAGCTATTTTAATTCATGGAGTGAGTTTTGAAGTTTTACCCAATATATGGTGTGATTTGTTCTTGGATTCAGACTTTTATATAGATATCCGAATTGAGTGACCCATATGACTATCTTGACATTCATCAACTGGGTGTATAGTTTATTTATAATAATCGATAACATTAATACCGAAACGGAATTCTACTCATACCGAGAAGCTATGTTACGTCATGATTGATGTTGGTTTCCTACCCGAACCCTTGAGCTACCAGCCTCGTTTTTTTACCACCTCATTTGTTTTTGTTATGGACGAAAAATCATGTGCCCACCATATGGAAGATATTTATGTGGAGGAGGTATTACTACTGTAAACCTTTGATTTGTTGAACCAGTGATAGTCTTATTTAATTGCCTCCTTCGAGTTGAACCGATATATGAATGTATGTGGCACTCTACCATGGACTTTGGTTCAGGCCCTAAAGGTTTTAGCAAATTCTAAGAATAAATATTTATCAACAAATGTAGTCTTTACTTATTTTATTGTATATCCTTCTAGTTGAACCGGAAACCTTTGGCTAATGTAGTATTTTCTATGGATATTCAATCAAAGGAAATATATTGTAAAGTAACATGTACGTTTTGGCATGATTACCTACATATCCGATCCAATGTAGTCTTTTTCGATCAAGAATAAATATTGTTCTCCTCGGTGAGTAGTTTCAGATCAACTTTTTTTCCTTGAGCACAAAATCCTTGGACATTTGTTGGGTATTGAGCTCAACTTCCCTTTTTTTGATCTCAACCACTTTGCTCCTTGCTTGGGCATTTAACTCTGCCTCTTTGAGTTTGAGTTCAGCTTCCTTTTGCTTTACTTGGAATTTGAGATCAACTTTTATGTCCTTGGCCAGGCCTTTGGTCTCATCAAGTCCTAATTTCCTAGTTTGGAAGTCGATGAAGCTTTCCATTTGGTCCTCTTCCTTCTTGCACTTCCTCTCACTTGCCATCTCCTTGTCGGCTATCAACTCCTTCAAGGTCACTTGCGGTGGGCGGCGGTGCCTCGTTCATGGGTCGCTAGAGCTTGAGCCGTTGCGATGTGGGAGAGGAAAGAGTGAAAATGGAGTGGTTGGCGCTGACGGAAGGGCCCAACGCTGACAAGAGGAGGACGTGGCGCTAACGGGAGGGCCCAACGCTAACAAGAGGAGGACGCGCGTGGACATGGATAAACAGCAAACCAAACGCAAATTTAAGCCGCGAATATGTTGGTCCAGGCCTCTGATCCGTTTGGGTCGTCCCGTTGGGGACTCGTTTTGATGTCCGCGTGTCGCCCAATGTCCTTTTGTGGTGGCCCGTTGGGTATGGACTAAGCGAAACTAACAACAACTGTACCGACCGCCGTTTCTACCACCGCTGCGCGTAGAATATCTCTTTTAAATTTAGCCATGGTATCAGCTTACAAAAATGCAAAGTGTTTATGGTAGTGCAAAGGGAGCGAATTTTTATAGTTCCATGAGGAGGTTCACATGCATTGTCCATGCTGCTGCTGCTAATCATTGATGAGGACGGAAAATGAGTACTAGATTTAAGTAATTTGAGACTTCCGTGGTACGTCTTGCTACTGGATACGACATGCGTGCTAAGAGCATCTCCACTCGGATCCTTAAAGCCCCTCAAAAGACTATGAGGGTCGTCGGTGCAAAAAAACGCGCTCCGTCACGACCCTCATTTCAGAATTTCCGCCGGTGCAATCTAATTATTTAGCCGGCAGCCCCAGGCGAAACTCAATGTACACGGAGGCAAGCGAGGGCGACGACGCGTCGAGAAAACGTTGTGGGCCAGCCTTGTCGGTGACAAACGGCCAGAAATCCTGTCCTATCCCACCCTTTCGACCCCACGCCCCCTAGCGTCCCCCGCGACCACCCCTACCTCGCCGTCAGGAACCCGCCTCCGGTAGCACTCCCTACCGCCAAATAAACCCCTCCGCAGCTCCAAACACCCACGCCACCTCTTCCCTTCGCCGTCCTTACGTCCAACCGCCGGTCGGCGAACCTCTGCTACCACCCGACTTCCTCCCTGCACACAAGGTGCTCGACCATTTGCCAAGGCGATGGACTCGGATGACGAGGAGGTCATGGCCGCTCTGATGGATGAGGAGGTCGATGCGATCAATACAACGGCGGTCGGGGACGACGAGCACCTGTATCCTCCTCGCCCTCATGTCCATGATCATCGAGGAGGACAAGCCGGTCCACGGTGGCTCGGCGCCTGGACGCTGCCAGAGCAAGCCGAGGCAGAGGATGGAAGGGTACTGCATGTTGTATGCATACTACTTCGCCGATGATCCAGTGCATGGCGATGTCACATTCCGCCGTCGTTTCAGGATGAGAAGGAAGCTCTTCCTCAAGATCGTCGAGAAGCTGAGGGAGTTCGATGACTACTTCAAGCTGAAGAGGGATGCCGTCGGTACGCTTGGATTCTCCACTATCCAGAAATGCACAGTTGCCCTTCGGATGCTAGCATATGGAATGCCTGGAGACACACATGACGACTACATGCGCCTGGCCGAGTCCACGGCCATTGATTGCATGTATAGGTTTTGCAGGGCAATTGTGGCGGTGTTTGGCGACACATATCTGTGCACACCCAATGAAGACGACACTGCTCGTCTGCTGGCACAGAATGCGGACAGAGGGTTTCCTGGGATGGTTAGAAGCATCGCCTGTATGCACTGGGCATGAAACAACTGTCCATTTGAAAACCAGGGCATGTACAAGGGCCACAAAGGAGCATGCAGTGTGATTCTTGAGGTAGTGGCTGATAAGGATCTCTGGATTTGGCATGCTTTCTTTGGGATGGCAGGATCTCACAATAACATCAACGTGCTCCAGTGCTCGGATGTGTTTTCCAAGCTTCTTTCAAGCAATTCTCCTCCTGTGACTTATGAGATCAATGGACACCAATATGACAAGGGCTACTATCTGGCTGATGGCATCTATCCAAAGTGGTCAACATTTGTCAAGACCATTTCAAATGCAGTGCCTGAGGGAAGAAAGCTTAGTTTGCTCAATGCCACGAGGCTTGCAGGAAAGATGTGAAGAGGGCATTTGGTGTGTTGCAAGCTCGATTTGCCATTGTTCGGTACCCTGCGCTTACATGGTCCAAGGATCGGATGTGGGAAGATGTGGAAGGTCATGACTGCTTGTATCATCTTGCATAACATGATCATCGAGAGCGAGTGAGAGAACCCAGTGTTCGACAGTCAACCATACTATCGCCAGGACCCTCTTGTAGATGTTGATCATCAGGTGCCTACTGCCTTTGCCTCTTTCCTGGCCAAGCGTCAAGAACTTCGAGACTCCAACACTCATCATCAGCTGCAAAATGATTTGATCGAGCATTTGTAGAACATGAAAGCAGCTCTATAGTTTGTTGGCCATTGCGATTCAAACTTGTTTAATTTGTGTTGAATTTGTGTTCCAATTTGTGTTCCAGTTTGATCGATTGCTTGTGTTAAAATAATTCAGAAAATAAAAGAATGGCGGTTTGGGTTGCACGGCTAAGTGCTGACCGGCCCCCATTTCTAATTTCACGCCGGCGTCCGACCATAAAGGCCAAAAAATAACCGTGCACGAGCCCGTATGGAGATCACGAGTAGAGATGCTTTAATGCGTTGCACCTGAATACCGCCAAGTGCAGTTCTCGATAGTATGAATTTTGCAGTTTGTTGCGAAGTGTACTTGCACAACATTATTTTAGTTTCGTGCGCGCTACATGTGTTTCCAATCCTTGGAACTGGGTTGTCGTCCCCTCTCTCTCGTTACTCCTATAGAATATCTTCGGTTGCTTCCTTTCGAGACAGCGTGCGGCATGGTGAGGAGTCTATCAGGTTATGGAGCTCTTTTGTCGGACCTCATCTGTTCGGCACCGGAGGCGTATGGGCGTGGCTAGGTGAGAAGACCCGTCGGATCCGACACGCCTCATGATGATGGCACATGGTGATCTGGCTACTTTGATTGTGATTTTGTGTTGTGGGGATGGCTTGTTGGATATATTACTGTTTCTTGTGTCTTGGATTATAATTTTATCTGAATATATTACAGTACTGTTTCGTGTGTCGGAGTATGAATTAACCTAGACACTCGAAAGATAAATACTAGCCACGATAAAGTGGATGGAACAAAGTACTCATGAAAGTATAGATATGATATGGTACTAGATAGGATAGAAACATTACTAGGTCCGACGTAACAGCAGTGTCAGAAGCCTGCAGCTACCATCCATCCATCCATCCGTCAGTCGATTCGTATTTTTTTTTTTGACAGAAGTCGATTCGTATTAGGGCAACTGAACTGCGACCCCCAACAAAGTTAGTAAAAATAAATAAATCAAAACGGGTAGGGATTTTTTTTATTCAACTTTATTGATATATTACATGGTTTGAACGCAATTTTGACTAAAACATAAAAAAATCTAATCTAGTGGCCACGGTCGTTGTCGCGTAGTAGAACCATTTGTACTTCTCGGTCAAGGTCATCATCATTGTCCTCTTCCTCCTCCTTGATGCCACTGCTCCATGCGTCATCCTCATCACTGACGCGGCGGCTAGGACCTGTGCCATCGTCGTCGCCGGTGAGGTCGAAGAAGCGGCATGTGTCGTGTAGAAACTACTCGATGGTGACCGACGCCGGCGCCTCCCAATGCAGCGTTGTCGTGCATCGAGTCCATCAGGGGCTTGTGGTACCCTCGACTGTCGGCCGGGCCTTCGATGGCCTTCAGGAGCCGCTGCTTGGGTTCGACGAGGTCAGCGACGACTCGTTGTCTATGTTGGGCTCCTTCGCCCTGTACAAGTGAAGTCGCTCGCGAGGCGACGAAGGCTATCTTGCTGACTCGTGGAAGACGATGCCTCTGGAGATACACACGTTGGCATGCTTCCTCAGCGGCGAGGTAGGCTCCTCCTTGACCTCGAGTTTGGGGAAGACGAAGGACAGTGAGCGCGGCATGGAGGACGATGGGAAGTACATGGTGGAGCGCAATGAAGACGACCATGAAGACGCCCTCCTCGGTTCCCACCGGAGCACGATGTGGAGGCATCTCTAGGTGCGGGCCGCCCTTCGTGAGGACCTCCATGACGTGATCGAGGGTACGCCAAGGCATGGCCTAGAAGCGCTCGCGCCCCTCCTAGTTCTAGTTCTTCGATGCATTGCCAAATTTAGATACCAACGCTGCTAGAATACGGCCAACCAATGTGCCTGGTTGGTGGCAGCCCACAGAGGAGACGCACGCTCCCCCTCCATCAGTGTGTCACGGTGGGCATGGACTTCCTTCCACCACTGAGTGTTGTTGGATGCCAGCACAAGGGATGCCAATGTCGCCCAAGCTCAGGCGCCACGTGCCCGAGAGCCACATGTGCGGCGACATCGGGTACCACACGTCATAGAGCCCCATGCCTCCCATACCACAAGGTTGCGCAGGCCGAAGCCATTGGCAGTCGGTGATACGTTGTAAAATTATCTATAATTTTTTATGTTCTATGTTTGTTTTGTATCAACTATCGTATGTTTTATCTATATTTTAAGATATTTTTATGTATTTTCTGGAACTAACCTATTGACAAGAAGCCACAGTGTCAGTTGTCTGCTTTTTGCTTTTTTTGGTTTCAGAAAAGCTAGAAAAGACATATTCTCGGAATTGGAGGAAACGAAAGCCAAACCTCCTATTTTTCCGACACGAAGACGGAGTCCAAAGCAGAGACGAAGGAAGGCCAGGGGTTGGCCACACCACCTGGTGGCGCGGGCCCTTCGCCTATAAAAGCCCCCCGGGACCAAAACCTTAAGGACCAGATCAGAATTCCACAAAAAGTTCCATAGGGCCGCCGCCACCGAAGAGGAGATTCGGGGGGACAGAAGTCTCTATTCTGGCACCCTGCCGGGATGGGGAAGTGTCCCCGGATCCATCTCCATCGACTCCACCGCCATCTCCATCGCCGTTGCTGACTCCCATGATGAGGAGGGAGTAGTTCTCTCTCGAGGCTAAGGGCTCTACAAGTAGCTATGTGTTCATCTATCTCTCTCTATGCGTGATCTTATTGAGATCGTAAGCTTTCTAATCTATATATTGTCAACACCCAGATTTTTAATCCCAGATGCCTGTTATGCCATACCTCGCAATCCTAAGATTACCATTTTTGCGAGACATAACGGATTGGATATCACAGTATATCATCCTCTACAAACCATACATAAGGTCTTACACAAATAAGGATCTCATGATCTAGTCTTTAATACAACAAGCAGCGGAAATAAAAGATAAGCGTAGCAGTGGGGTCTATCTTCAGGGGCACAGGAAATGCTGAAGAAGGCAGATAGTCCTAGTTATCATAGTTGTCCTGCTAGCCATCATCTTGATAGTCTCCATCATAGTCTGGCCATGAGAATAGCCAGGGACAAAAGCCATGAGTACTCTTTAAGTACTCGCAAACTACCACTAACAAGTATTATAATTCAAAGTTAAATTGCTAAATCTAAGTTTAATTATAAAGTTAAGTTTGAAACCTAAGCTGAGTTCAGAAGCAAAGAAAGATAAAGTAAAGTTCTAGAATCACTTAAGTTGGGAAGCTAATGTCATACACAACCCTGTTGTGGTCAAATCAAGATTCATCATTCATTTCAAGTTATTTGGAAAACATCTGACAACGAAACAGTATGGCCATTCCAACTGTTCATAACAGCGGACGCGGCTATTCGAATAGTTTGACACTCTGCAGAGGTGGTATACTTTCACCACAAGATTCGATACATCTGTCAGGGATAACCCTGAATCATCATACTTAGTATGCAGATAATCAAACATAACTTTCTCTTTTCACACCTTAGTATAAGCACCGCTCCTATGAGCATGGCCTCCCAACCATGACCATCAGTCATCTTGGGCACTGCATAGGTGGACATCATTGAGAGGTAGCCTCAGCTCAAACCTCTCCCGCGAGGGAACTAATACTAATGCACATAAATTTCCAGCTAAGCCTTACCCAATTTAGATAATGTGGTTGTACGGTAAATTTGGAATGGTATCGCATCCAAATCCAACCATCAGTTTTATAAAAGGGTTAAGGCTCATGCCTCAATATTTTCATCATCATCAACCATTTGTGTTTCTCAACACATGTCAAAACATCTCAATAGAATGACTCATCATTCCAAGGTTTTCATAATTCATTTTCACCAAGTGTTCCCATCTAAAGTGACTCAAGTTTTTGATCTATTCTAAATTACTAAGTTAAGAGTGTTCACTAAGGTGGAAGTGATGGGTTCAATCTCATGCCATAGAATGACATCTAAACGTTTCTAAATAGGTCAAGTTTTATACTTTTTATGCTACCTTCAGAACAAGTAAAGAACTTGGTGTAAACTAAGGGAGGTAAAAACTTGTAAACAAAGACTTGAGGTAACTACTAGTTAAAAAAGGGGGTGTGATCAAAGCATGCATAAGGCATCTTTGCTAAACCATCTATTTTGATCCTAGCTTGCTAAGCACTAAACTTACAAGTGTTAGCTTGCACTGTTAATGGTGGCTTGCCTTGGTTGGTGCAGTGGCTGAAGTTTTTTTCTTCTTCTTCTTCTTGGTAGAACTCCTCCTCCTCGTAAGCTTGGTCGGTACTATCTTCTATAAATACATACGGAGTACACAATCACCAAACAATACTTAACTAGGCTAAATAGCTTTCTAAGACACACAATTGATGATCTATTATCATCACAAGCATCACAAGTTTAATTCTATAGTTTCATTCTTTTTATTTTAAAAAAGTAATTTCTACTCATTGAAAAATTAACTAAGATCTAATATTCACCACTTAAAATATAGGATCATGTGGAAACATGTCATCACCACATATTCTAACATGTGGGAATGAGATTTAAAGGTTGGATCATAATTACTTTGGTTTAAGTTTATTATTTAATGATTTAAAGTGACTAGAAATGCCTATATAGCATTAATTTGGTACTAGTCCAAAGTCACTACATGTAAACCTTAATATTATTACATATTTAGATAGATATGATGAAATGTGATTTTTGAGAGTTGGAATCAACTCAAAAGCTAACTTGGCTGATTTTATAAAAATGTTGTAAGGTGCAAATGATTCTGTTTTGTTATCTTTATTAGGAGAGATCTATAACTCTAATTGAATTAAATCCAACGGGCTTGGATAGATCATCTCAATATCTTTCAGACAAAATTGGTTTCATGCAATTTGGATTTATAAAACTCCCAGAATTGAATTTTAAACTAGTGGACAGAAACTAGATTCAACTTAAAAAGAAAAATCCAGATTTGAACGGTTGGACTAGCGCGGGAAAGAACTTGGGCCGGCCCAGTGGCGCTCCGCGGTGCGGGGCTCAGCTGACAGGGGGTCCCGCTTGTTAGTGGGCCTTAATACGCGAAACGGTACGCGCGCTGTGGGCCGTAGGATTAGAAAGGGGATCTACGGCTGAGGGTCATCGTCGACGACGAACAGGTCGCCGGCGAGCTCGAACCCTAGCGGCTCGGTGGGGGTCTGCTGGGGACGTACCAGGGCTCCAGCGGGGTAGGCGAGGCGGGTAAACAAACTGGAAGACAACGGCGGGGCGAGGTTGCGGCGGAGCTTGGGGTGCCCTAAATCGCAGGCGCCCTTCTCCTCCTGCTGCGGCTGCTCCGGCTCCAATTCTAGCGAGGCAGAGCTCGCTTAGCTCCGGCGAGAGGGGTGAAAGGATCAGTGAGAGGTGGGGAGTGAGGGGATGTGGAGAAATGGTGCGGGGGAGGCTGGTTTATATAGGCCCGACGGTGAGACCGAAGGGTATGGGCAGGCGACTCCGGCGACACGGCTACGGGCGGCTAGCGGCATGGCAGATGATGGCGATCGACAGGTGGTCTCCTGGCGGTGCTCTAGGAAGTGAATGCGGGCGTAGGGGCGGTGGCATGTGGTCTGGGCGAGATGGCGCTCTGAGCGGCAGAGGCGGCGGTGTCCACGGCGAGCGGTGGCTGGGATGAGTTGGGAGGCCAGCGGGGGTGTCTGGGGTGTTCCCCAGGTCATGGCGGAGCGGTGGGCGCGGGCTGCGGCCAAGGGGCGGTCTGTGCACGCGGGGACAGAGCGTGCTCTGTGGGCGGTGTTGGCATGGTCGACCAGCTCCGGGCGCGGCGGTTCCTGGCCGCTCTGCTCTCTGTCTCTGGCCTGGGGATGGTTGGACGGTGGAGGTGGACCACTGGTGACGTCCTAGACATGGCGAGAGAGGCTGGAGAGGTCTGCTGCTACGAGTGCACGGTCGGCCGGCGAGGAGTGGCTCGGCATGGCAATGCAGTGCAACTAGGAGGTAGGGGATGTGCTGGTGTGGGTCTGGTTAGTCTTGAGGGGGACAAAGATGATCAAAGCACTTCAAATTTGCTAGACAAGATCATCCCAAAATAGTAATAGTTAGGCCACATTGATCTTGCCAGCAAGGTGTTTGACAAAATGGCCGAAAGAGAAAAACTTTTGAATTTTGATTTCAAAATTTTTGGGTGTTCTCCACTAGTGCTAGGTAGTCTCTGGTTGCAAGGGTTTTGAAAGTGGAGCTTGTTTGAATGGTTTTTGAAAAAGTGGGATCTTCCCATATGAACTAGATTCAATTTTGGACTATCATTTAAAATTAGCATTTGAAAGATTTTTGTAGATCACAAGGTGGGCCTTGGTACCTCATTATGTGTACTAGCAAGAGATACAAAGATCATGAATTGTTTCTGTTAAGAAATGAGTGCTAGGAACACTAAAAGTAGTGTAGTGGATTAAAATGGCCAAAATGACCATTCCTCCTTTTTAATTGTTTTTTATTTGATTTTCTTTGGGAAAAGTTTGGGAATGATGTAGATGATGTTTAAATCACCTAAGAAATATTTTACAAGCATTGGATCACTTAAATAAGGCACTTCAAATCAACTCCTATTTTAAATGCACACACATATGAATGCTTTCATTTTTTTATTGGGAAAAGTTTTTCTTAACCCTATTTTTGGATGATTTGATCTTGATAAGCTTGGATTAAAGTTTTGGGATGTTACATATATCTATTATGCTACTTAAGTGCTTTAATTAATCTCTTCTTACCCCCACGTGCGTGAAGTTGACAGTGTGCATACCGTGTGGCACTTTGGCTAAGGTTACATAAATACTCATCATGAGTATAATTTGAGTTGGATGTCTCTATGAGATTGTGGTGTTTGTTGGAACCATCTAGCGTTCAAGGTGATAGTGAGGGGTTATCTAGATGGGTAATGCGAACTTTAAGGTGTTCTATTATAGCCCTACATCGTCCAACCGGAGAGTAGTTCAGGGTAGCATCATAAAGAGAAGATATTTATATGAGAGTGTCCACTAGTGAAAGTATGATCCCTAGGCCTTATTTCTAAGCATTGAAACACCGTTTATAATCAGTTCTGTTACATGTTTGCTTGTTGTCACTCTTATTTCAGATTGCAATTATCACTTACAATCATCCATATTACTTGTATTTCACTATCTCTTTGCCGAACTAGTGTACCTATACACCTGACAAGTGTATTGGGTGTGTTGGGGACACAAGAGACTTCTTGTATCTTGATTGCAGGGTTGCTTGAGAGGGATACATTTGACCACTTCCTCCCTGAGTTCGATAAACCTTGGGTGATCCACTTAAGGGAAACTTGCTATTATTCTACAAACCTCTACACTTGAAGGCCCAACACTGTCTACAAGAATAGAAGCGTGCGTAGACATCAAGCTATTTTTTGACGCCGTTGCCGAAGAGGTAAGGTAAAAGGTACTCACATCTTCTGGCTATTAAGCTATCTTCTAGTACTATTGCTGGTGTGTGAGTGCTCGAATATTTTTTTAAATTCTGCAATTATATCTTTTTGTTTCTTGTTTTTATTTTCACTAGTTAGGCTTAATGGAAAACAATAAAAAATTTAGAGAGCTTTATAGTATTTATCTTGATTTAGGACATGAAGTGTTTGAAGAGAAAATTAAAAAACCTATGAAACTTTATTTGCATGCTAATAGCAATATTATTAGTATGAATTTTTTGAACACCATTATTACTAATTCTATGGAAAAGTCTAAGCTTGGGGAAACTGGTTTTGATGAGCATGATATTTTTAGTCCCCCAAGCACAGAGGAGAAAAATTACTTTGATGATACTATACCTCCGATATATGATAATTACAATGATGAGTATGATATTTTCAGTCCACCTACTATTGAGAAGGAAATTAATTATGATTACAATATGCCTCCTATATTTGATGATTATGGTGATGAGAATAATAATGATAGCTATTTTTTTAAATTTGCTCCCACTATAATTAATAAGAATGACTATGTTTATGTGGAGAGTATTAATTCTTTTATGCATGTGGCTCATGATAAGAATGTTTTATGTGATAGTTATATTGTTAATTTTATTCATAATGCTACTAAAAGTTATTATAAGAGAGGGAAATATGATTTTATGTATCTCAACAATATTAAGTTTCCCCTCTTTATGTTGAAAATTTTGAAGTTGCACTTGTTTTGCTTTCCTATGCTTGTTGTTTTGTGCTTTCATAACTTGTTTCTTTACAAGATTATTTGTCATAGGAAATGGGTTAGACTTAAATTTGTTCTATATTTGCTTCTTGATACTCTCTTTTACTTCAATTCATATCCTTATATGAGCATCATTGAAATTTACAATGCCTATCTTAATGGCTATAAAGAAATAGCTTTTTGGGAGACAACCCAATATATTTTTGCTTTTAGTTTATTTTGTTTTGTTGAATCTTGGAAGTTATTGCCTCAGTAATAACCTCTCCTTATTCTTTTTGTGTGGTTTTTGTGCCAATAATAACCTCTAATGAGAGAGAAGTAAGACTTGGGAAAGTTGCTCTCTAGAAATAGATTTTTGTGCTCCACTGTAAAAACTCGTAAAAAATCCTTGTACATCGGATTAAGCTGTAATTTTCTGTGCTTATGCCCCAGGTTATTATCTAACTTTCGTTTGTTTAGAACTTTTTGATTTGAGCAACAGAAGGTCTTCGCAAAAATGGTTTTTACCTGCTGATCTGTTTTGACAGATTTCTGCCATTATTTGCATTTGCCTCTTAATCTCTTTCTCTTCGAGTTCTCTTTGATCACTTGAGATTTTAGAAGAAATTGCTACAATATCTTATGTTATAATGAAAGTTTTACTTGTGTTGAAACTAAACTCAGAAGACTTATTATCTTGAATACACTAATATTGCTAATGAAGATTGTGTGAAGTTTTGTACGAAGGAAATTTTCAAGTGTAGGGAGAGAATGATGTGACGATATGAAGTATGGACAAAAGCTCAAGCTTGGGGATGCCACCCGTGTCACCCCAAGAAACATTCAAGAAGTACAAGCGTCAAAGCTTGGGGATGCCCAAGGCATCCCCTTCTTCATCAATAAAATCTCAGGTTTTCTTCCAAAACACTTTATTTTTATTGTTTCATGCATAATTGTGTTTTTCTTGGAGCGTCTTTGTTTTAGTTTTTAGTTTTCTTGCAGCACACTGTCCCACGCGCTCACCTCCTCCTTATCTTCCTCACCACCGGCAAAATGTGGCAGCGGACGAGTGCGTGAGGTCGGGGGTGATGTTGAATCGGTACTGGGCAGATTCGAGACGGCCGACGCTGGATGCAGGAGCTAGACGGGAGGCGATGGCCTCGTGAGTGGAGGGGGCGAAGGGAGCAGAGGTGAGAGAGATAACTCGAGAGCGGAGGGGGTGGCGCAGGTTGCTAGGGGACACGGAGGATGTTCTGGGATCGGCGGGCGCTCGGGTGGAGGGGAACATGATCGAGATGGGGTGGGGGTGGGGGTAGGGGCGGGGACGGGGACGGGAACGGGAGGGACCAGCTCGTAGACTTCGGTCAACACCTGAAACATCATAGTTGAGATGACTCAGAGTGAGGATCAAACGGCCAGAAACGCGCGCGCGGACAGATAGCCTCAAATGGCTCACTTTTTCTTAGGATTAAGCTATAGTATAATGGCATAGCTTCATTAAGGGAAATCTTCACATGTCCATTATCACCAAATGGACGGCAAGATTAAAGCATATGATCTTCTCGAGATTCTTATCTTAAACTTTCTCTTCTCAACCTTGATGATGATCACCACTAAAAGGACAAAGGATGTCACCTAGAGGGGGATGAATAGGAGTTTTAAGATAATTATAGATTACAATGCAGAATAAAACTAGCGTTTAATTTATCAAGCATAAAACCTAAAAACACTAGGTTCAACTAAGTGCACCAACAACTTATGATAAGCAAGACAAGCAACAAGGTGATAACAAGATATATTACTTCAAGCACGACGACTATCACAATTTAAAGTGCATAAGTAAATGGCTCGTGTATAGATATAACCGATGGAAGGAGATACAACGATTTTATCGCGAAGTTCACTTCCAAAGAAGCTATGTCTCTGTTGAAGAGGTACGATGACTCTATGCTTTTCGGATGTCACGAATGGATAACCTTGAGGTGTGATGGCTCGATGCTCCCCAAAGCCACACAAGGCCACACCCCAAGATCCGGAGGCACACTACTCATCGACGCCACAAAAGGCTCACCTTATTCCCCCGAGTGCATACCACAAAAAGGCGGACACTCGATCCACTAGGACACTTGCGGACGATCGCTGTACCCATACACGTTTAAGGCAATCTCCATAGTTCAATTGGAGGCTCCCACCACCAAGCCCTATAGCCTGAGAAATCTCCACAACTTAATTAAAATCCTCAAAGGGAATCACACCATTACCAAACAACCGTCTAGGGGTTCCAAAACACCAGAGTAACAAGTCCACGAGCTTTTACTCGCTAAATCTCTGTAGAGAACTTGAATATACCTGCAAAATAGGCAAGTGGAGATGCTCTAAGATCAGAAAATGAAGGAGCTACGGTAGCCACTGGATCGAGATTAGTGGAGTGATGGGCAGACAGTGTGGAAACAAACAAGTCGCGGTCTCGCAGCACGAGCTTCCTGGCTGGCTTCGTGTTCCCGTGCCGATCGTCGATCTGGACTATATATAAATTCGACCGCTTGGCGGGCGCCCCCACTGCCCATCCTCCACCAGCGTCTGTTGGCATCAACGGAGACACCTCGGTGGGTGGCGCGTCGCTCTTCCTTAACTGCCACCACCCCGTACCTCCCTCGCCCCTCGGCCGCATCTCTCCCTCTCGCGCATCATCGTCAGCTCTGCTTTGCTGATGCTGCGCCACTCCTCCTCCACCCCTTCCCTGCTCCTTCGCTCGTGATCACTCGTGACAGAAAACAATACCAGGACTAGTACGCCAGCCGCGGCGAGACGTCGGCCAAGATCCACCTGTCGCCCCGGGAGCTCGCCCTCCTCCCTCCGTTTATATATACGGGCTACACCTGCCGCGGGATGTGAGTTCTTGCCGGGCGTGCTCTTCCTGCTTCTTTATTCGCCATTGTTGGCTGCGGGTACTGACTATGTCGCGTTCGTGATGCTGCTGCTGCGTAGGACTCGGCAGCCGGGGAACGACCTGGCGGAGCTGCTGTGGGAGGACGGCCCGGCGCTCCGGCGGACGCTGGCGGCGCCATTCCCGCCCTTCGCCTGCACCGCGGCCGGCACAAGCAGGGCGCAGGAGCCCGCCAAGCACCCGGCGTCGGCCACGGCCATGCGCGACCTCCTCGGGGCGCCGGACGACGACGCCGTCCCCTGGCTGCATTACCCCGGCCTCGGCGTGGACGACGACGACAGCGACACGGCCCCGCTGCCCCCGGAGTACTGCTCCACCTTGCTGTCCGGCTACCCTGGCCTCCCCGACGCGGGGACGAGCAGAGACGCGCCGTCGACGTCCCACTGCGCGGTCGTCGTCCCGCCGCCGCCGCCGCCTCTACTGGAGCCGGCTGCTCCCAGACAGCAGCCGCCTCGGCCGAGCGGCGAGGGCATCATGAACTTCACCTTCTTCTCGAGGCCCCTGCAGCGCCCACCGCCGACGCCGCCCGGAGAGAGGGCGTCCGCCGGGCCGAGCAACCCCGTGGAGTCGACGGTGCTGCAGGCGTCGACGAACCGGCTGCGGAGCACCCCGCTGTTCTCAGAGCAGAGGATGGCGTGGCTGCAGCCGCCCAGGGACTCGCGCGCCACGGTGGCCCCCGTACCTCCGACTCCGCCGGTCCCTATCCGGCAGGGCGAAGCGCCCGCAGCGTTATTGACCCAGAGAATACAACCGGAAGCGAGGGCTCCCGAGAGGCCCCCGCCGCCGCCCGCGACGGCGACGACCTCATCGGTCTGCTCCGACAACGTGGACCGGAGCCAGCTGAAGAGGAGCAGCGGCCAGCAGGCTCCGGAGTGGTCGGTCAGTCAGGAGGACGAGGTGAGTAATCCACAGTACGAGCCGTAACCGTCACCATCGTGCAGCCATTGACCCGATCGATCTTGTCTGCAGGATCTCGACGAGGAGGCCGGCGGGCTGCGAAGGTCGGCGGCGAGGAGCACCAAGCGCGGCCGCACCGCCGAAGTGCACAACATGTCAGAGCGGGTACTCGCACCACTTCTTGCCTCCAATGCTTGTACTACTACGTTTATGCGTTTCTTGTTGCCAAATTGGTAGTAATATGAGATCGCGATTGCAGAGACGAAGAGACCGGATCAACGAGAAGATGCGCGCCCTGCAAGAACTCATCCCCAATTGCAACAAGGTATGATATGACCCGTTGATCAATCTCGCAACAAAGGGTCACAGATTTTATTGGAGTAGTAGTTAACTGAAGTGTGCTGTAACGAACGTCCATTGTTGATGAAGATTGACAAGGCGTCGATGCTGGAGGAAGCCATCGAGTACCTCAAGACCCTGCAGCTCCAGGTCCAGATGATGTCGACGATGGGGCCGGCCGGGCTGTGCATGCCCCCGATGATGGCAATGCAGCACATGCAGATGCCCACCATGGCGCACTTCCACCACCACCACCTCGGCGCCATGGCGGGGTTCGGCATGGGCGCGTTCGACCCGCGCCTCGTCGCCGCCGCCGCAGCGCCGTTCCCTTACCCGATGATGCCGGGCATGCCCATGTTCGGCCACGGCCACACGATGCCTTCCCCGCCGCCCTTCCCCCAGCAGCAGGCGGCTGCCGCGGGCGCTCACGCGGGCACCAGCATCGTCGACAACGACGGCACCGCCGCCGCCGCAGCGCAGGCCGACCAGCAGACGCCGAGCGACGATCCGCACGCCCCACAAGCAATGTAGCATGGCGGAGCTGTAGCTAGCTAGCTTGACAATGGGGGAGCTCCAGCGTGCACGTCCATGGCGGAGCTCCATCTGAAACTTCGATCTGACACTGTACTTCCGCGTAAACTTTGCGAAACTGTAAAATGGTTCGCCGTTACTGTTTCTTCCCCGTGCCAGAGGATAGGCCGTGTACAGTAGCACAGTGCGCTGCTGTGGCTGGAGAGGATCATCAACGGATGGATCAGGATCCTGACATGTCCTCCTACCCTTTTTAAAGTCCTCTGCTGCTGCTGCTGCCGCTGCAGGATTCATTGCTGGTGCTGACTGCAGACAGGCGTCAATCCGAAGCGTTCACTGTTTCATGCACATGCATCATTGCACTTGTGACTGCAGGCCTGCAGCTTTGACGTGGCACGACCTCGATTGATTCATGGCCTTATCGTCAGATGATCGATCGTAGCTGCTGCCTGCTGGTGGTAGCATGCGTCGGTACCAACCAAGGACCAAAGATAGATGCTTCCATCACATCGGCCACAAAGATGTTTCCACCGTGGGAGCAAAGCGAACCAGGCAAAAGATGTTTCCGTCACATACATCTGAATCTCTACAAATCTGAGTTGTGAGTTCATTACTTTTTACAGAGCCAGAGCACCTGCACTTGTAAACCCCTGTATGACTCCGGCAGCAGCATTTTTTCCCATACGGGAGTCGCCGACTGTTTTCTGAAAATTGTGGAAATTGTGGGAGGGTGTTTCTTGCCACGGGGAGACGCCCACTGTTTTCTGAAATCGTGGGAGGGTGTTCCCTGCCACACTTTCAATAGCAAAATACTTTTTGCTATGAATTTTGACAAACACCCTGAGCGCTATGGATGTCTACCATCTGATAAACTATTCATTGATTTAGATACATTTTTTTGGAAATGAGCATATAATAATATCACATGGATACCAATTACACCCAGCCTCTGCAACAACGCATATCCTATTGGCACTACGGATGCACACAACCACAAAAAAAGGAAGAAGAATTACAAAAAAGAAAGGCCCCGCTATAGTGATTAGATCCTTAGTAGCAGCGACACTAACCCCACCAAAACAACACCAGAAGTCCAACATCTTCAATAGCGATGCCTTCAAGAAGAAAACCGAGCACAAGCACCGTCATCGCCCGATCAAAGATCATAGGTTTTCACCCTGGAGAAAATCCTCGCTCACAAAACAATGCCTTTAACAAGGTCATTGCCAGACACAACCAATTAAGGCCTGACCTTGGATTTTCACCCTGCAAGGTACGACTGTGAACTCCTCATGTGCTGCCGCCCCCACTTTCTGATGCCATTGCTACAATTCACGAATCACCAAGCCAATTCCTCATCGCCACCAGGACTCGAGCCACCATAGCTAGTCCACCAATCTTGGCTTCCATGACATTCTCCGCACACTGACTTTACCATGGAACTAAAGACATGTTCCATGATGGCAACAGACTACAGAGCTTCGCCTCGCTCCCTCTGAAACCAAACGGTCAGAAAAACGACGGTTGCGCACGACCGAATCTCATCCGTTTCAGCAATCTCCAAGCGTGAATCGCCCATGGGAGTTCGCCGGCGGAGCCTTCCGGAACACGACACTGCCACCAGATCTATGGAAACAGGCTGAAGGCAGCTTCATCTTGGCGTGAGAGAAATCCTAGGACCGTGCCTCTGCCAGTAGATGCGACCCGCGCCACCATCCGTCGAGGGAGAACCGCCATCAAATCTCGAGGCCGCCGCCCCGGCTTCCAGACCGCGCCGCCATCAGATTGCTGTCGGGGCGACAACCGTCGAGCGCCCAAGGGGCTTCCTGCGTGGGAGAGTGTTGGAAATATACCCTAGAGACAAATAGTAGTAATGACTATTATCATATTTCTATAGTTTATGATTAAGTTTTATATCATGTTATAACTGTATTGAGTGGAAACATCAATACACGTGTGATATACAAACAACCAGGGGTTCCCAGTGAAACTCTAGTCACTGGTTCATTGGTCAACAGATGATCATGTTTCTTGATCATGTGGCATTTATGCCAGTTGGAAATGGATTCATCTCATTCGGAGAATGAGATGATGAACCAATACCCAACCTAAACATCGTGACCCGATCATGTCACGAAGTTCAAGTTACGATGATTAGAAATGGATCCTCGTAGACTATTCCTTACACCATGAGGCTATATCAATCATTGTCTCCTTAGAGTGCTTAGATAGCATCAAACGCCATCTGGTATTATGGTGGTTATAAAGGTGTGTTTAGGTATTCAGAGGAAATCGGAGAGGAAATATATGTCAAGAGCGGGATTTGTCCGTCCATGTGATGGGAAGATACTCAAGGGCCCACTCGGAGAAGTTATATCCAATAGCTGCGCAGCGTGTGATTTGATCACGGGGGTATCACTTGTCGGAACGAGTCAAGTAGCATTGTTCAGTAACGAGATTGAACACGACATGATAATGTCATTGATCAGATCTCGGGCAATGCAAGTATCGAGTGACAAAGGTAATAAGACATGACTGTCCCGGTTCAAACGACGAAAGATCTTCGTGGAACGCACAGGGTCACATGGCCATCTAGGTCCCTATGTCGATCATTGGTGCGGGAGTGTCCCGACCATGTCTGGAGTGTTCCCGAACCGTGGGGTATCATGCTTAAGGGCTTGATGATGCTTAGAGAGTGTTTATAGGATCGGTAGAATCGCCGAAGAATAGTAGGAGAAAACCGGAAGGGTTTCGGTAAGTCCGGAGGATGTACGGAGTGGAGATGGAAGGTGTTCCATAGCCATGGAGGTTGAATAATATGTGAATGAATGTTAAATTTGATTTAATCATTTATTCATAATTATTTAATAAAGATAAAATCAATTAAAATGGTCAAAGGTTTAATGGGACAATTTCCGGAGGGAGAGGGCCCATTAGGGGAAAAGAGAGAGGGAGAAGGGGCCAAGGGGGTGGCCGGCGCCCTAGTGGGCCAGCCCCCCCCCCCCCCCCCCGCGTGGGGCCCATGGGGGTGGCCGGCGGTGCCACCCCACCCCCTCCTCTCCTTTAGTCCCACCTCGGGACTTTGAGGGAGGTAGTACCTCCCCTCCCCCTATATATAGTGGGGGTATTTGGCCAAATTAAAATACACCAATAATCAATAAAGGTCTTCTCACTTTTGGGAGGACCTCCAGTTGATATTTTCTCTCTCCTCCTATCTCTCTCGGGACCGTGGTCCCAAGTCTAGACTGCGCGAGCGAGACATCTTCACCGCAGAGCGCCGTCACGCTGCGAGATTCGGATCCGGGAGGTCTACTTCCGCAACTGCTGCTGGATCAGGGAAGCGGGAGTCATCGTCAGGCACCGGACGTGTGTAACTCCCCACGAGGTGTCGCACTTGAGGCACTCAAGTCGTTGGAGCCAAGGAGCGCAAGGACTTCATCAAGACCTTGAGGTCGGCTTCGACTCGTCTACATAAACCACGCTCTTCTGAGCGTTGACAACGCTTTTCGGTCTTCAAGGGTAAGTTCACGAAAAGCCCCTCCCGTTACTGTATTACTAATAGATAGGTCCTGGCAGCTTCAGGGGTTCAGGGGCGTAGAGTAAAATTTATTGTTTTCATACGCGGAACCCCAACAGTGGTATCAGAGCTAGATCTATGCGTAATAATGCTAGTACGGGTAGAACACACGAGATGTAGCGTGTGAGCGTTGATCTTTTAGTTGTTATCCTCCCACGTGTACTTGTGTATACCGTAGTAATGCTTTATGAAGCGGCCCCCAACCGAATTTACGCGTTCATTCGCGAGACTGGTCCACGCTTGACATATGACTTGTATCGTATAAAGTGGCTTAGGGGGGTGTCTGTCTCTCTCGCATTAGTTGGTATATCATTTACAATAGAGGGCCCCTAAAGGGGTGTAGTAGAGACAACTACTTGATCAGCATTGTGCTGAAAGTTCGTAGGTAAGAACGGTTCTTGTGTGAAAGCCTATTCAGCCACGTAAAACATGCGAAGATAAAGTAGAGGCGTCTAACTTTGTTTTGCAGGGGGGCGTTGCTTTGTGATATGGTTGTGGCAAAGGTAAAGTTATTACCTTTTTTACGTAGTAGTAGGACTACCACGCCGGAGTGACACCGGTACCCTGGTGTCTACGGCGCCGGAACCCGGTGACGACGGATGGAGATCGCGACGTGAAGGACCATATCACATCGCATTTACATTCAATATTATTATTTGTATGTCTTATTGTGTGCTAGTATTAGATACTCGACGGTAGCCTAATAATACGATCCCTGTTAAAATTACCAACGATTGTGTTCCCCCTTAGTGTGCACCACCAAGAAAGTTCTTCGGTATGAGGCAATCCAGGGTACAGGCCTGGGTGTCAGACATATCTACGTTCGCATACAGTAGGTCTAAGCCATGTTGCACAGTGAATACACTAAGGTTGAGTTGGCGAGCCTAGCACGCCATAGAGTGTGGCCTTGTAACACGTATGGTCGAAAGATCGAGCACGAGTCGCATGAATGATGTGACCGACGTTTAGCGTCCACCTTTGATCCCACATCGATGGCCATGTTCAATCGGGAGAGATGTGGCTGATAGGGGTCGTGTTATCACTAGGAACCCTTGTGGGGATAGGTGTTTCTGAGTGGAATTATTATTAACTCATTTAGTTATAAACTTAGTCTTAATTCCTTTTGCAATTATAAATGTAGAAAATGGTTCTCCCCGAGATTACCTTCCCTATCGACGGTTGGTTAAAAGGAGAAAAGCTCAAGTTAGATGGATCCAACTTTTCTGCATGGGTCATGCGCCTGTTTGATCTCCTTGGTGAGAATAATGTAGCTGACTACATGACCTGCGAGATGTATTTGGAGCCACCCTATTCTCATGAGACCCAGGAGCAGCGGGATCTGCGCTGTCGTCATCGTGTGTTAGCCACATTCATATCAGTGACAATGCGCCTCGGAATGGAGGATGGGATGTGGCCAATGGTGGGAAGTCTTAAACCCCGATTGTTCATGGCACATCTGAGATCGCATTTCGTGGAACAAGTGCGCATGTGGGAGTATGAGCTGATGGGGGACTTCCTCTCCATAAAGATGGAGGAGGGCTCCTCACTGGACGAGCACTTATTGAGATCTACGATGCGTACACGAGTCTGGCATACTACCTGGACAACTGGTTCTCAAGCACATTTGTGATGGGAGTTGTGCTACGGTCGCTTCCACCAAGCTTCCAAGCACAGGTCAGGATCTGCATTATGAGAGGCGACACGGAAACACTGGATTTCCTTGAGTTCATATCACATTTCAGAAATGTGGTGGATGAACCCGATGTCGCTGGGGTCATCAATAACAAAGGTATATATATTTGATATACAGTTTTATAAATGTTATAATCTTGCAAACACATTTGTAGTGTTAAATATATCTGATACGTATTCTGTTTTGCTGAAAACAGGTCCTTCTGCACGAGAGGTGCTTGCTGGAGAGGAGGTGACGTTGCGTGTTGATGGCGAGCATGATTATGATGGCTGACGACACTCTTTCTCGACATTTATCATTTAGTTCGTGTTTAGGATGATTATTGTAATCAAGAGATTGTGAACTTCTTTAGTGTGTCTCACACTTCATGAGACGATTATTCATATGAGTTTGTAACAAACAGTTGTTCTACTTTTATGAATGATTTCTATTCGTGTTCATATCTTGTTTTATTATGTGTGAATTATCCTTGTTGTTTGAAACTAATTGATAATGCATGAACATTTGTAAAATATTAAAATGCCTTGTTTAAAATACCCAAACTTAAATGATATGTTCATTAATGAATGAAAACCATTGTTTAAATTCAAAGTTATGTGATAATATGTGAAAGTCATTCGATTTCTTATCACATATAAATCATCCCTAAGTTTGGCAAATTAACTTGAACACCGAGTATTACTTGAATACAAAGTGTTTAATGAATTGTTAAAAGTAAATACATATCCGATGTATTGTGTTTTAACGGAAATGGTAATTATCATTAAATGATTGTTTAAATGTATAAAGTAGTTTACCAAAGGAAACATGAATATGAAACCACTTGATTTGATCAAATTGTTTCATCAACAAAGGGTATAAATATAAAAGAGAATCTAATTACTATGATTTATCAATAGTAATGAAATTCAACTTTATAAATATGGCATAAAAGAAATTGTGGAATGCAAAACATTTTGAAACGTCAAAATGCGAAGCATCACAATGTGATATTAGATATCAAAGGGGGTAAATAGAAGGCACCAAATAAATCGTTGTAGTGTAGATGTAGAGACCATTAGTTAGAAATAGTTAACACTCAATTAGAATGTAGTGAACCATTTGAATTCGTGAAAGTTTTGGGGTTATTCGATATAACCAAAACAATAGCGAATAAGTCCTTGTAGAGTATTCATTGGAAACTTTGAATACGAAATCCATAGCTAAACCAAAAGAGAAGCAAAACAAGTATTGCTTGGATTTTGGTGCATTTTTGAGAAAGCTCACTTTTAGTGATATTTCTCGATTATGGAGCAAATGGAAATTAGTGAAAAACACGATGAGGATTCAAACACCTGCATCAGAGTTTTGAGAAGTGCAACAGACAACGTTCCTAAACGATTCTCTTCACAGAAGAAAAGAATCAATGATATTGATCATTGTGTTTTTCCTCCACTAGTGTTTTCACTACATGAAGTAGGATTCAAAATGTAATCCATTTCTAGTATGGAGACATTTGAGAATCATTTGTCATGATTATTGGAATATGACATACCTACGAACTACTAAGGAAATAATGGTAAACTAGAATTATGAGAAATCCTAAAAGCAAAATTCCCTTGAGATTAGGAAGCAATTCGTTGCTGAATCTCACAAGTAAAAGGGGTTACTTGAATTTTCCCAAATGACTGCAAAGCCATAGTGGAAAAGGGGGTGAATGACAAAAGCACAATTTGTCGAGTACTAGATAAATTCAAATAATTTGATTCAAGTGTGCTACAAAGTCTAGAAGATTTAAAACTAGTAACAGTACTAGTATCTCATAGTAAATCTCCAAGTTTGATATTTGATCAAAGGATTTTGAAGTTATTCAAAATAGTGAGTGGATATGCAATTTGCATAAAATTGAGTGGGAGCTATGAAAGTCTTCCTGAAACAATATGTGATTAACATATTTTTAAGTGAGAGCAATATAAGTCTCAGATTCAAATATGTAGGAACATATTTTGAGTGGGAGCTTATAGGAGTAATTCTTAAGTATGTTAACAATGAAAGAGCAAATACTTATAAATAATGATTTATAAGATGTAGAAGTTGATAATAGGTGTATTATGATATTATGTAGTATTCCTTAAGGGATTCTGAAAAGGGTTTCAGAATAGAAGTTAATTAAGGAACTAGCCCTTAATAACTCAAAATAGGAATAGTGTTAAGTTTAAACATCAATGGTTGAAAGAAAGAAAAGGATGGTCGGCATCCACTATGTTGAGACATAGGTCCTATCTTAGTAAACCATGATGATAACTTAGCATAATATGTGATCCAAATAAGGAACGTTTAAAAGTGATTAACTTTGAATCATAGAATATTGAGCTAAGTTTGTCCGCAGTGTCTAATAGAGAACTGTAGACATATTTTCCAAATCCATAAAGGATGACATATCTTAAAACATAAAGGGTTATGTTATAAGGGAATATGTTGGAAACTCCTGTAGATACCGATTAAAGTCAAGTAGGAAGCGAGGTGAACAAAAACATCGAAAGTTGCACAGAGTGCACTAGTGTTTCGATGAATACATTTATAATAATAGATAAGGGTACCATCTAAAGTGTTGTATAATGTTATGGCGGGTCTAGTTCGCTTTTAACATAGAATGATGTG
The DNA here is from genome assembly GCA_916181665.1 of Avena sativa. Taxonomy (NCBI): domain Eukaryota; kingdom Viridiplantae; phylum Streptophyta; class Magnoliopsida; order Poales; family Poaceae; genus Avena; species Avena sativa. The sequence goes on along the minus strand of OV702295.1, from coordinate 444,928,809 downwards.
TCCCAGGGCACAGTGCCCATGAGAAAGCCCTCGAGGTTGATCTAACGCCACTATAGGCTCCTAGAATCAGGCCTCGTTCTACTGCCATAACAACGATGCATACACATAGATGCTATCATGTGATGGTAAAGTATTAATGTTAATCAAGGTGACATTAGTAAGTTGCAAAGGATTTGGGACTATAAAGTACATACCCAAGACTCAACCTCTTCCATGAGCAAGCACGTTCAGGGTACCGGATATATGGTGCCAATAATTGAGAACAAATGCAGCTAGTGTATTTGTACTCTAGTGCAAGTGGGAGACTATTGAAAATATGCCCTAGAGACAAATAGTAGTAAGGACTATTACCATATTTCATATAGTTTATGATTAAGTTTTATATCATGCTATAATTGTATTGAGTGGAAACATCAATACACATATGATATACAAACAACCAGGGGTTCCCAGTGAAACTCTAGTCACTGGTTCATTGGTCAACAAATGACCATGTTTCCTGATCATGTGGCATTTATGCCAGTTGGAAATGGAGTCACCTCATTCGGAGAATGAGATGATGAACCAATACCCAACCTAAACATCGTGACCCGATCATGTCATGAAGTTCAAGTTACGATGATTAGAAATGGATCCTCGTAGACTATTCCTTAGACCGTGAGGCTATATCAATCACTGTCTCCTGAGGGTGCTTAGATATCATCAAATGCCATCTGGTAATACGGTAGTTATAAAGGTGTGTTCAGGTATTCGGAGGAAACCGTAGAGGCAATATATGTCAAGAGTGGGATTTGTCCATCCATGTGACGGGAAGATACTCAAGGGCCCACTCGGAGAAGTTATATCCAATAGCTGCGCAGCGTGTGATTTGATCACGGGGGTATCACTTGTCGGAACGAGTCAAGTAGCATTGTTTAGTAACAAGATTGAACATGACATGGTGATGTCATTGATCAGATCTCGGGCAATGCAAGTATCGAGTGACAAAGGGAATAAGACACGACTGTCCCGGTTCAAACGACGAAAGATCTTCGTGGAACGCACATGGGTCACATGGCCATCCAGGTCCCTCTGTCGATCATTGGTGCGGGAGTGTCCCGACCATGTATGGAGTGTTCCCGAACCGTGGGGTATCACGCTTAAGGGCTTGATGATGCTTAGAGAGTGTTTATAGGATCGGTAGAATCGCCGAAGAATAGTAGAGAGAAAACCAGAAGGGTTTCGGTAAGTCCGGAGGATGTACGGAGTGGAGATGGAAGGTGTTCCATAGCCACGGAGGTTGAATAATATGTGAATGAATGTTAAATATTGATTTAATCATTTATTCATAATTATTTAATAAAGAGAAAATCAATTAAAATGGTCAAAGGCATAATGGGCCAATTTCCGGAGGGAGAGGGCCTATTAGGGGAAAGGAGAGAGGGAGAAGGGGCCAAGGGGGTGGCCGGTGCCCTAGTGGGCCAGCCCCCCGCACGGGGCCCATGGGGGGTGGCCGGCGGTGCTACCCCTCCCTCCTCCTCTCCTTTAGTCCCACCCTGGGACTTTGAGAGAGGTAGTACCTCCCCTCCCCTATATATAGTGGGGGGTATTTGGCCAAATTAAAATACACCAATAATCAATAAAGGTCTTCTCAATTTTGGGAGGACCTCTAGTCGATATTTTCTCTCTCCCCCCCCTCTCTCTCTCTCTCTCTCTCTCTCTCTCTCTCTCTCTCTCTCTCTCTCTCTCTCTCTCTCTCTCGTGACCGTGGTCCCAAGTCTGGACTGCGCGAGCGAGAGACATCTTCACCGCGGAGCGCCATCGCGCTGCGGGATTCGGATCCGGGAGCTCTACCTCCGCAATTGCAGCTGGATCGGGGAAGCAGGAGTCATCGTCAGGCACCGGACGTGTGTAACTCCCCGCGAGGTGTCGCACTTGAGGCACTCAAGTCGTTGGAGCCAAGGAGCACAAGGACTTCATAACGACCTTGAGGTCGGCTTCGGCTCGTCTACATCAACCATGCTCTCCTGAGCATTGACAACGCTTTTCGGTCTTGAAGGGTAAGTTCGTGAAAAGCCCCTCCCGTTACTGTATTACTAAAATATAGGTCCTGGCAGCTTCAGGCATTCAGGGACGTAGAGTAAACTTTATTGTTTTCATACGCGGAACCCCAACAGAGAGGCCACCACGCGAGGAAGCAGCCCCGCCGCCACCGTCGGTCGGCCGGGCTTAGCCTGCTGGCGTCCTCCGATGGCAGCGGAGGAGGAGCGGGAGGAGAAGTCGAGGGCGGCGGCGGCTTAGGGTTCCGCCCGTGCCGCCCCTCCCGAGAGCAGCGCGTGCGTATATGACCGTGTATTTAGATACATAGCTTCGTACATAGATAAAACGAAGGGCTAAAGGTAATCCTAGTCGACTATGCCGTTTCTGCTACCGCTGTCTTTGTCATCGACGCCGTCCTCCGTGTTGCCGCCCTCCTCCTCCTCTATGTCGGAATCGATGTCGATGATTTTGGCGGACTCTGCCCTCCTCATGAGTTCTTCACGGCACGCCGCCTCTATAACGGTGTAGATCGTACGCCCGGGAACTGTCTAGAAGCACCGCCTACCTTCGGGGTTGCGCAGAACCGGATGGAACTGCCGCCGGTGAGCTCCGGACAATGTACACTCCGCTTTACGCTTCTTCTTGACCCGCTTCGGCCAATACACGACTTTCTATCTCCGCATTGTGCGGTGGATTTTCGCAGTAGAAGAGCCTCCCATTTCTCAAGACCTCTTCAAAGATGATTGTCGCAAACTCCCGTCTAATGAAAAAGAACTCCTGTCTGATATTTGTATCCTGGATCAATCCAACGTTTCAAGCCTACGATTGGAGTTTAGTTGGCAGCGTAAGTCGATTCTAGTCCCATATGAACAACCGCATGTGATGGAGGGCCTAGAAGGCATCCATCTCGTTGTCACATGGCTTCTTGACATAGGGGAAATCCATCACGTGGGTGAACACATGCTTGCCGAACTTCCTATTTGGGTTCTTGATGGTGCCTTGTGTTGCGGCATAGCCGGTGGGAGCATCATCAAGAATTTTCTTGATAGTGGTGTAGTTTTTATTCATCGCACTCCCCGCGTGGAAATACGTGGCGTGCGAATGTTTCATCGAAAAGATGATGAATACGCATTGTTCATGTTTGCGTAAAATAAATTCAAACGGAATGTTGGATAGGACCAATGGAAATCTAAGGAAGAATCTTACGGTGGCGACTAGCCGAGCAAAGAACTTACTCAGGACTGTAAGGCATGAGATTATAATTGCGGTGACCCAGCATACCACTGCATGATGTAGTACACTATAGTCGTCGACATAACACCAATGAAACACCGTTCCACGAGTATTACATCCCTTAGAGTGGTACAACAGATACATAGCAGGTCCAAGACATGACTATAGATTACAACTCGACTCTTTACAAAAGATCCAGAGAACACTCTAGTTTCAAGAGGAATGAAGAAACTTCTTATAAAGAAGAACCAGAAATAACAACTCAGAACTATAATACTAATAGACTAGTATCTGAGCTATATGGCTTGCAAATGCTGCTATTGCATTGCTCTACAGAAGCAGGTTCTATGGCTAGATATTTTATACCTATCTAATCAGCAACTTTATCTTCACTTTAGTTGATGTATAAATTGACTTCCTTGACTTTGTTGAAGAACTTGAGCTTGTAGTGACGATTCCCTTGAGCATGAGTTAGTGTTGACGTCGTCTTCATTGGCTTTATAATCTAACAAGGGTTAAGAAGGTAAGATTGAGTACGAGCATACTTAGCAAGTTCACTAAAAAGGAGTGTTTGATGCACTAGCTACAGCCACATACCATAGGTCGTAGGCAATGCAGGTTTTCGTAAACATTTCTTTAAAGGTTGCTTTTATTCTGAAAAGCTATGTCCGTCAGCCTTCACAGGTTGATTAGAACTTTCGTGGACTTCATTTCCTGCCGCGTTCGTAGCTCCTTCCTGCAACAGGGAGTAACATGTTACAGTTCTTACACTCTGCAGAGGTACGCTGCTTTACCCATAAGAGACCAAATCCTTGTTGCATAACCGGGCAGCTTATTCCCGTCCTCAATTCCATGATGTGGGGCCTAGTAGATGATCCAAGCCAATCATTGCCCTCTCCACGACCCCACATGCCCAATGGATTGCACGTCATACCTTGGATAAAACTTGTTTCCAATGGCAGCCTAAGGCGTACAACCCTCATAGATACCAGAAGTCGTGGGACATTGAGGGATCCCACCCATATGTTGCCAACCCTCATATAGGAGTTACAGACACGACCTAGTCATCTGTAGATGTGTGAGAGGAAGAAGATATAGCTGACTTTCCCGTCTCATTCCAAGTCTTATGGTTAACGCCTAATATACGACGCTAGAATCACTGGTGACATTGGTTGATTAAGTCCTCGGTATTATGTTCATTTACCACTGGAACTATAATAGTAGATTATTACCACTTGATAAATAATCCATAATCATATTATTATGAAAATAGTGTTTTATGTCCTTTTTAAAATGCAGATGATGACAACATTTGAGTTGCAAGGATTTGATAGAAAATAACTAGAGGACATAAGCAAGTGTGAACTTGCCTTTTGTGATTGCAAGATTATGCACTCATGGTCTTCAAGACAATAGAAGATCCAAAATCTGTAATTAACATCATTGGTCCGGTAAGGACTAATGTTTAAAGAAGCAATATGCTGTGATGCATAAGTAATGTAATGCATTTTGTAAAACCCTGAGACAATTCCCTAATAGCGTGGAAGGGTTAAACTTAGGTGATTTCTTTAAGATTTGGTTTATCTTCAAGTTTACTTCACAAGCAAATATGTCTATACAAGAATCTTAAGACTAGCATGTAAGATACAAAAGTAAGCATAATAACAACACATGATTAAGGTTAATGGATATCATGTAACCATTATGAAAGTCCATGTTTTAGGTTGATAAGAGTTGAACTTGTTATGAGATTGTTGTTTAAAGTGGCAAAACGAATAACTTTTGAAGGAAAGATTTCTTTGATAAGTTTTAAACAATCTTGTTGCTTAACAGAATGCGATCATTGTCATTTGCGTTTGTTCGATAAGTTTGGACTTGAGATAGCTCATGATTTAATTTGAAACAGACCAAAGTTAACTATAAAAAACATAATTAGACCTAGGATGTGATGTGTTTTAAGGTATTAATAAGTTTTAAATTTTGTAACAAGCATGTTTAAAAGGATGAGATCATTCACTTTCTGGTTAAGTGAATGATGAGTTTAAATGTGACTTGTTATTATGAAATTGATTGGATTTATTAAAGAAAGCAAATTTAGATGATCTTATTAATATGTTAGGGTTTTAGAATCATGTTAAGCATGGTTAAAAAATAAGTATTAGCCATCCTTAATATAAGTTAATGATGCATAAGGTTAGTTTAAGTGTTGTTGGTCTAAATTTGATATAAGGTTTTAAAAGAGTTTTATAAATTTAATAGTTTTACCATAGATTTAAGTCTTGGTTTTGGAATTTAGTATTTAAGTGTAAGGTTTTATATAAAATTGTGATTATTTCTTATTTAAGAAATGTTTTTAAAGAATTTACAAAATGGATAATAGATAAGGATTTATTACTTTAAAATCTTAAAAACCTTTGGAATAATATAGTTAGTATATTTTAGTAGAATATAGTTATTCAAGTTCTTAAAAATGGTTTTTATTTATTTTTAAGAAGTGTTCTTAATTTTATAAAAATCCACAAAGGTTTAAATGTCTTTGATTATTTGCTTCAAGTTTTATTTGTAAACAAAATAAGTTAGTATTTTTATGAAATAGTAGACTTATTTTCATATACAAAAATGATATTTTTATTCATTTTTAGGACTTTTCCTAATTTTATGAAATTTCACTTAGGATTTAATGGTGTTTAAATCTATGTGCATTTAATTTAACTTAAATAACTACAGTTGTATTTTTCTTAGGTAGATATTATCTTTGTGATTATTTTGACATATTATATGTATTTTTAGGATTTTTCTATATTTTTCTAGAACCTAAATAGTCTTAAGGGTAGATTTGTATTTTACACTCTTTATAAAACATTTCTTTAATTAGTTGGACTGGACCTATGGGCCAGCCAGGCTCATACAACCCACTAGGCCCACTAGGTTGGGTTCAACCCTAACCCTTAGGGTTAGGTTGGCCTACCTTCTCTCTCAAGCTTACTCTTTCTCTCTCTCTCTCTCTCTCTCTCTCTCTCTCTCTCAATTTCTCTCTAGCGACGTCGCGATTGGGCTTCGATTCCGGTCGGCACTGGCTGTTCCAGCCATTGCCGTCACGCTTCCCGACTAGTCGATGCCGCCGTCTTAGTTGGTCTACTCAGATCCGTCGCACAGGATTCCGTTTGGTCGTATTGACCTCGCTCCCGCATCTAGGGTTACGACCCTGCTCACGGTGTTGTGTCCCATTGGGTTCACGGTGATGTCTGGATGAACTAGCGGTGTGGTGCTTGTTCACGCTACCTTCCTCGTGCTGATGTGGCTGCTGGTGTGGCTAGGCGCGAGTTGAGCGCCATCGTTGCTCCTCGTGCCGCCGTGTCGTGGTCGCCGCCTCCTCTACCACGTCGGCTCTATTTCCTCTTCTTGCCGAGTGAGGCTGCCAGGTAAGTTATTCCTTTCCCCCTCTGCTCCTCATTTCACTCTCTAGGTGTTGAATCCCTAACTAGGATTCCTCATTCCTATGCTATTAGTAATTGGGGAAAATACCTTGATAATTTACTAGACTTACTCCAAAACTATTCTGGAGTATACCCTAAAATATTGTTGGGTTACGTTGACTGCTGGTTCTATGTTACTAGCTGTAGTGTTGCTGCCCACTTATGGCATACTTGGTTTTCCTAATTATCTATGATATGTGAAGTACGTGTTGGCTCAGACTGCTGTTAGATTGATAGATTATTGGTGGATAAGTTTTGCAGCTAATTTTGATTTACGCTATATCTGTGAAATGATGCCTCAATTTGGATGACTTGTTCATCCAAGGTATGTGTGGTTAGTTGAGCCCCATTTTGTGATGCTTACTACTAGACATAAGTTAATGAGCTTATAAATGTGCTTCCTATACTACAGGTAGATAACAGTAATGAACTTGGGGTTTATGCTTTAACATGATTTTTAAGAATAAAATGATTCCTAGATTGGTAACTAGGAAGATCATTTGAAAATTTCTCTGTGGAGTTGCTATGGTCTACTATTGTTAATTAAGTAGTGGCCCATGTTTGTTGTAGAACCATACCGCAGTGCCTCTAAGGAGTGTGCACAATAGAGGTTCATGATGGCATGATATATTACTACAGTAATTGACAAACCATTAATCTGTGGCTGCTAATGATGCAAAAGTTGAGGCTCAAGTGGGTAGTAAGAACAATTACCATTATTTGTTTCTTAGCTAAATGATGAAATTTGGATCTATGTATTACCTGTCAATCAAGCAGTATATAACTTAAAAATGATTCCTAGCATGTACTAGGAAAATGATTATTTTACTTAGTGGAATTTTCTGGAGTGGCTTCTGGTAATGTATATGCCACTATGGTACCTCTATTTAGAGTGAGCATAGTGGTTATGTGCTTATTATGATCCGCCGCACTAAATCCTTGAATGGATGGAAGTGAAATCATTCACTAGAGATGGCTTGTATGTAAGGTAATGATTTGGAAGTCCCTAGCCAGTGATGCAAAAGTATGAGGCCCCATTAATTAATAAGAACATATGCTATTTTCTCTCCTAAAGCTCTGGGATGAACTAGGCATAGCACCACTATGCTAACTGAGAGCTCACCCTCTTTCCCATAATCATTTTCTTATTTAAAGTGATAAGATCGGATGCTATGGTGTGCTCAACTTGAGATTGTGATGTTATATACCTTCCTATTGGTGATCTTGATAAGCTCTAGTGCTTGCTTTCTTCTGCTTGAGATATTCCTTGATCAGCTGCTGCCAGTACTTGTGATTCCACTGCTTATCTTGGTCAGTTGGGGAGATCAGCCAGCTCCTACCTTGACTTGTTTCCTGGCTTCTTTAGGTGATCATGGTAGCTATGAAATATACTGATTGCTAAGGTTATTCTAGCTAATGAACTTTGTAGAGTGGTTATAGTTTTCTTGTGAGGAACTGATAAGAACAAGGGTGTTCTAGCCTTCTTGGTGGTTTGGGGAAATGGAATGAGATGGATGAGTGATAACAACTGAGCTGCAGCTGTACTACTCCTATATCTAATGTTTTCTTGTTGTTACTCTGTTGATAGCATAGAGGCTTGCCTATGACTGAGCTACTTATAGCTGAGCCCCACATGGTACAAGTTCCCACTCTTGGAACTTGTGCCTATGGATGAGTTCAGCTTGATTTGATATTTTCTCTAGCCTTGAAGCTATCCCCTTGAGGATGTGTTCGGATAAGTTGGGCAATCTCCTGGAATTGCCTTTATTTTTGGTTGCCAAGGGTTAACTTGTCCCTCTAGCTATTGATGCAAAGTCTGAAGCTAAATTCTATAGATAAGACAGATTACTGCTTTACCCCTGTTTACTATGCTCAATGATGAACATTATAGTGCATCTCACTGTACCTCTAAGAGCACAACTACCCCCCACTAATCCTCTTTTATTCATTCTCTTTGTTTTTTCCTTTCTTGCAGGAACAACATTGGGATGGTGAAGATACAAAAGATTATATTAGGAACTAGTTTAGGACTTTTCTATTTGTAATTTTAAGTTCCCTTTTTATTTATTAATTGTAAAGGAACAATGTAACGTTATATTCCTTATTTAATAAAGTTAATTTTTCTCTCCTTTTAAGAATTTGAGACTTGTTGTTATTTTTACTTGTATTTTCTTGAATTCACCTTTATTAATGTAATCTTTCATTTGTCTTGTTATACCTTTATTATAGAGGGTAATAATATAATATATATTCATATAAAGAGTATTTTTATTCTATTATTTCTATTTCTTTTCCATATTTATTTTCTATTTAGTTATTTCCATTTACTTTACTTTTAATCTTAAATTATAAATACTCTACAATTATTTGTATATTATAGGAGTTCATTTATATAGTTATGTTTGAAATTCAATTTCATTTACTAATTCATTTCAAATTCTATTTGAATTCAAACATATCCTTTGAATGTTCAAATTCAAATGGCCTTCCCCCTCAACAGAAAATATACAGTAGAGGTCATGTCGAAATCTATCACACTTGCCCGAATGCTCCCATCAGAACAAGAGAGATCTCGATCCCCTATAGCTTCTTTAGTTTTGCGCGAAAATTTCCTGTTTTTCTAATGCATGAGTGCAATGCGCAAACCTATGTCCCATCTATTTCTAGGTGCTAATCCTGGGATGTTACAGTCTCCCCCCTTAAACTCAACTTTGTCCCCGAAGTTCGTACTCTCTAATGTTTCGGAAGGTAGGACTGACTTTTTCAAACTCTGGTAGTTCTTTAAATCCACGATGAAGATAATTTTTTTATCTTTATTTAAGCTTTTCCTTGAATCCTCTTCTAATTTGAAATGAGCCAAGTGCTCATCCTAGATGATACAGAGACTAGTTTTGAATTCAACACTCCTTCCCTAATCACGTCATTTTGAGTGTTTTTGGATTAGGACATCTATTTGAGAAAGGTTTGAGTTCTAGAAAGTCTTTACTAGGATAAGATCTAGAGTTAGACTTCGGTCACTATAACCTTGGTGCTCATATTTACCTGTTTATGGTATACTTAGTCCTTATGGCTACTGAGAATGTTTTTGAGTCATATAGTCCAAACCATTTATAGTTTCCTATTTCTTATTATAGGTTTGTTTTGTCATCGTCGGCCTCGTTGCTCTGAGATTCTTCCAACTCCTTGACCATCTCCTAGAATGTCTTCTTTCGAGCTCTGGGTTCAGGGTGATTAGAAGGGTTGTCCTCGTTGTTGTGATGTCCATCTAACATGCCCGCACGAAAACAAAAACATGCAACTAGTTAGCACAAAAATCATCTATGGAAAGATCTGCCATAACCTTTGATAATTTCTTGACCTAGGAGTTCCCGATTTTTGCCAAAATGAAAATTAATCAACATTTCGGCAATAATAGGAAACTCAGATAAATTCCCTGCACAAAAAATGCCTACATAGGCACAACCAGATCTGCCTAGAATATATGAAGTTACTCCACTGTATACAAGTATACAAACGGAATCCAGAATATGAAGTATACAAGTATACAAGCAAACAAACCTGAATATACATGTATCCATAAGTATACAAAACAACACTATACAAATCATAATACAAGTATACAAGTGAGGAAGATGGTACAGTTTATCTATTAGTCAAGATCCTGCGAGGCTCGGGTCGATTTAGTAGAGGACTAGAGAAATCTGCCTTTGATTTTAGTATAATATTAGACAACATGCCATTCGAACCCAACTTGGGATATCATAAAGTACCTTTGTAGTAGTAAAACATGGCCGTTATTTATTTATGTTCACAATATAGATATAAATTTTATTTACACAATTTGCATGATATAGTAAGACATGAAGAAAATCTGGAGGTGGTGCATTCATTAAACTTAGTTTATATCTTATATAAGCCACATATATATATATATATATATATATATATATATATATATATATATATATATATATATATATATATTCACATGCTACTAAAGATCAAGGAGGCTTTTATTTAATCACTTGTTAACTGTAACTACAATGAAGTTAGTTCGTGGTGGGATATTAGTGCATAGTTTATAACTCTATATGTATAAAAAGTTAGTCCATTTGCGTTTAATACCATCCATGTGCAAAAGTTATTGGCTAGATATAAAAAAGTGATAGTCCATAAGAAAGAATTAGCAGCCTAGTTGTATGAAATGTTACAGTCCATACAAGTCCATGAGCCCCCCTATGCACATGAGTAAGCATCACGTTAATGCCTCCCTTCATCTATAGCCCACCAAAATTAATGCTAATTTCAACATAAAAGTTACACAGTAATATGAATTTGGGATGAATTAGTTTGCTAACTGTAATAGCACAACAAACCAGCAACAACACCATCCATAAAGACAAAAAATTCAGAGAACATAGCAAAACTTCCATGCATGTAGCAAATGCTTACCAACTAAAATCTAACAAAGCTTATGCGCATGTAAGTATGGCTTCTGCTGTAAGTGACTAAGCAAACTAGTACTGACAGGGACACGTCTGTAACCCCTGTTGTATACGAGCAAACTAGTACCGCCAAGTTTGATTTCAAGGGATCCACACACTCATGACCCATCTATTGTACATGAGCAAGCAACTAGTCCCAACTGAGTTCAAATTCATCTATTATTGCATAGAAAAATATACCTATAAATATTCACTACTTTATTGGATTGTTACAACGATAAGCATTACGGAAAAAGTACTTTAAAATTTTCGAACTCCTTGATGCTGGTACAGCTGAACAGGAAGCACCTTACTATTAAAATGTGGTGAGCAGATTAAACTAAGACATATTTTTTTAGGCAAACAAAGACACTTAGCCTAACAATTGGACTCTATAACATAATTGGATAACGTAAAGATTTAGAGCAGGCAGAATACTAAATCTAGAAGATCTTGCCACTTGGGCATGTTTTATTTCAAACTCATGGATAAGATCCAGAGTTCTTCTATTTGATTAATCATCACTAAAAATAAGAATAATTATTTGACCTCACTGCAATGCATATTGTTGACTGCAATCTTATCCATGTCAACTGCAGTTTTGTTTTACCAATAAATTTGCCATCATATATATCAAATACTACTACCGTAAATAACACAACTCAGTTAAATTAGCCCCGACTTGGCAGCCATTATATTGTAACACTGTTGGATACACCATAAAACCACATCCTAGGATGCACAAAGACTGTATTTTGGCACCCACTAGAGCTGTATAACAAGAATAAGAGAGGTAAGGCAGCTGTTTTGGTTTCAAATTGGCACATTTGGTGCGCAAAGTAACAAAACATAAACCGTAGTGTGTATTAGGATCAACTCATGATGATTGAGCAAAATCAGACAACCCCTAACTTAAAATGTGTCTGGGATGACATGTATGTAACTAGTGAGCCACAACTACGTGGATTACTTGCATACGAATGAACCTACAATGAAGTATAAAAAACACATAAACTAATCTCACTAACTTTTCTTGTATAAACTAATCTCATCAAGTTTACTTGCATAAACTAAGCCTTATCAGCAAAGTCGTGCCTACACAAAAACGACTAGCACCATGAATCATGTCCAAGCACCGACCGTGACTAATGTAGGATCACCAACGTGACTAGAAGACCAGCAGCAGCCGTGCCAAAGGGCAAAATCAAGGGCACACAAAATACAAGCAGGGAAAAAGAGAAAAAAATGGTGGGTTTTAGCTTACGGGTCTGTGGGGTGGGGTGGGGGTGGGGGGTGCAGGGGAGGAGGAGGCTCACCTCTGAGGCGGCGCGTCGCGGAAGGCGGTTGCAGCAGGTCAGAGACGAGGACGACGCGGTCGCGGACGACAACATTACGCGATCAAACCATTTTTATTGGTCATAATATCATTATTTACAAAATCTGACATTACCTAATTGTAGAACGATAGGTCTAGAAACTTCTATAACTGAACAAGTACAGATGAGCATTACGCAGATATCATACGACCGGACTGGGATTTGGTGGCATGCCCACGGCATGTCACCACGTAACATGCGCTGCATCAGCCATTCAAACTTCATCCGACGGATAAAAATGACCCAAAGCAAAAAAAAAAAGTATCCCACACATGTTCCAGTGTTTAGACTACACAATTTTAATTAGAATTTAAATTCAGTACAAGTTTGAAAATTAATTTATACAAATTCGGTAAAAATTATATGCCTATTATTCAAACTACTAAATGACTGACAAGTTGTTTCTATTGTTTATTTAAAAATTATGCAATTGAAAACAGGGACATAATTGTAAGATGTATTTTTTTCTTCTGCTGCTTGGATCATTTTTGTCCGTCGGATGAAGATCGGATGGTAAACGAAAGGGGCATGGTGGTGACATGCCGTGGACATGTCACCTGATCCCAGTCCCATACGACCACTATGCTGTGTCCTTTTAGGGGACCTATATTGTGTAGTCTATCCGATATTTCTAGATCAGAATAACATGTAGGGCCCTGCGTGGGCTTCTTAGGCCCACCAGTATATCGTGAGCAGACACCGGCATCACGAGCAGTCCGTCCAAATATTCAATCGGCCTCCAGCAATTCCTCAAAAAACAAAAAACATCGGCCTCCAGCAATCCTCAGCCTCCTTTAGCCGAACCGGGATTGTAGCTGAGCGAGGAATGGGCCCTCAGTGGGCTTCTTAGGCCCACATAGAATACTCCTAATGTTTTTCACTCAATTCGGAGCCCTGGGAACCGCAAATGCTATATGCCGTTCAATGCAACGCGGGCCGAATCATTTAGCCTTATTTCTTCCTTCTTTTATTATTTTATTACTTTTTTCTTTCCGGTTTCCTTTTCCTTTACTATTTCCTTTTTATTTTTGTTTTTAAAAGGTACACAATTTATAAAATGTTCATTATTTCAAAATTTGTCCATGTTTTTCAAAATTATTGTTCATGATTTTCTTTGAAAAATCTTCATGAATATTAAAAAAAACTCACGGAATCCCGCTCATCTTTCAGCCTAGTTGCATGCTGCACCCTTCGAGCGGCACGCGCGTCTCATGCCGCGGCATACAGCACCACCGTTGGTACCAAGTGTAAGCTTTATCTTGTGATGAAGCGATCCACGAAGGATGAGAGAGATGGTGGATGGCAGCCACCCTTCCAAGGTCTTTCTGAACAAAACGGGCAGTTTGAGTCATTTTATTTAAAAAAATAGAAGAGAATTGACCCGTTCATTAATGGGGAGCCGACCTAAAACCGGTACAAATCACCAATGTGTCGTCATGAAACACGACCACACAGTGCAACCCGGCCAACCTGCCCACCCACACGGAGCACACACGCCATCGAGAAAAACCCCATGATTGAGGACGTCATCGAGCGTAATCGTCATCGCTCCTCTGCGAGCCAGCGACTCCGACTCCACCTTCGACAACCACCAACGAGACCCCTGCCGCAAACGACGTCAGAGCCCATGTCGGCCCATGCCAAACAGTCGACCCCAAGCACGTTGAGGAGGCAGCTTCGACTTCAACAGAGACCTTCATTGGAGAAAGTTGCACACCTTGCACTGATGAAATCCACGCAGCAGTTGGAGATCCATGCGCCGGCATAGCCCTTCAAGTGGCATCGTTGCCACATGTCGCCCTGTGATCGCAGTTCCGACTTCACCATCACGACAGAACGCCGCACAGGAGCACAAATGCACACGGACAGTCGGTGATGAAGGAGATACCGCAACTCCAGTCCGCTCACCGATGTCATCGTTGCCACATAACTCGCAACGCCAACACGACCATCATCCACTGGTCCCTCCGGCCTAAGCGAGCTCCAAATCGATGCCCCCAAGAGGGAGACGATGCAAGTGCGCCGCCATCGACCGATCACGTCGGATCTAGGGATTTTCCTAGAGCTTCCTCAACTGGGATGGAGGGACATCACCTCGGCGATGCCTTCAAGAAGGGAGTGACGCTCGTAGCCATCGCCATCGCTGGCCTCGGCAAGCTGTCGGTCGGCCAGCTGTTGAGGACAAGGCATTAGCCCAGATGTTACTCGCCAACCTGCATCATGCTTAAGGCCAGACCACCAGCAACCACGGCTCAAGATCCAGCTAGATCTAGCCAAACCATCGCAGCCTCCACCAATCTCTTCCGCTGCACCTCCTCGTGACTGCAACCCCGGGAATTACCACCTGCAAGGGCTGCAACACGATCCAAATCCCGCCGGATCTCACTCCGATCGAAAGCACCGGCCATGGACGCCGGATCCCGAGGTCCACCGCATCTAGGCGCCACTGCCCGCACCGCCTCCTGGCCAGCCATCCCGGCAGGGGGATGCTGCCGCCACCTTGCCCTGAGCCGCCGCTCCGGATCCCTCGCGGTGCAGCCCGGTGACCTCTTGCTTGCACACCCTACGTTGCATGGATACGGCACAAAACTGGCGTATCGGGTGTTGGATACGTCTGGATACGCGGATACCTCCGGATACCCGCGGATACATATCCCATACGTATCGGATGATTTTCTGCTTTAAAAAAACAGAAACTAAATTGGATACGGGGATGGATACTGCCACGATACGCCAGGGATACGGGAGTACCCTAATTGTCTGGTATTTATACAACGATGAAACGACACATGCCCTTTTCACCTCCCGACCTGTGCATTCCGCCGCCACACTAAGCAGATCGCCGCCCACCTCTGCTGCTGAGCCGCCGCGCCGGAAGAAAGATCCAGCCGGCGAGAAGAGCTCTCCGCTGTCCGCCGCCCGCCGGTGCACTGTGCAGGTGAGTTTCCTCTTTTCGCATCTCAATTGATCTGGTTCTTCTTGATCCTGGTGTGTGGCCTCTTGCGGCAGGCATGGCCAGGCCGTCGGGGAACCTCGTCAGAGTAGGAGTGCAGGATCCGTGCGTCGGAGACGAAGGGGAAATCGAGGAAGCCTATGCACTGCCACTCTGAAATCTTGAAGAATTGGATAATGAAGCTGTATAGGCCCGGGACAGAGAAGTTGGATGCACTATTGCACTGTTGATTATTTCTATGATTTAATTGTTCTATAAAATTATTTCTGTAATTCTCATTTTGATAAAAAAATCAGTAATTTGTATATATCAATAACATTATCATACACACATATATATAAACGTATTCCCGTATCCATGTTTTTGGAAAATCGCCGTATCGACGTATCACAGTATCCGTATTCGTATCCATATCACTGTATCCGGGCCACGTTGCACACCATGCCCAGATCGGAGGTCGCCCCGCAGTCCTGCACGGAGGACGACCTCCGCCGCCACCACCACACTTCAGCAGCCGACGAGCAGCCCCCACCGCAGCCCTGTCCCGAGCCCGCCAGCCTAGCACCCCCTCGCCCGACCGCCGTCGCCCCCACGAGCCGGTCAACCACCTCTCGAGCACAGGAACTCCCCACCACATTTGGCAGCGGGGGGCCGCCACCGCCGCGGAGGAGGCCGGCGGCGGCAGCGGCCAAGGAGGCCAGGATGGGGGAGACCTGCGGCGGCGCGGGGTTGAGCCCCTGGCGCCACCTAGGGGGAGTGACGTGAGGAGAAGTTCCTGTTTAACTTCGTTTTATACCCTTCCACGATCTGACTATGTACGGTTCCACCACTGATGCAAAGCGAGAGGTCTGCTCGACGACGCGGTGATCACAGCTCGCAGGTTCATCATACGACCATCCATCTATGATACATGTTGCACCTCTTGTGCTGGTAACACATGTTTTTTTACTTCCAAGGTACAACGCGCAAGGTGTATTTTCATGGTACAGTGCGCGATGTCATTCAAGTATACTTTATCGTCGCATAGAAGAGAAGTACGTCTTGAGGGGGTCCTTGAGGCGTCCTTGAGACGTCGGAAAAGGTGGAGTGTAAAACGTACGGTTGTCTGAAACGATGACTACACAAGTTTATCCAGGTTCAGATCTGACTACGGTTGCCGGATCCTACTTCCTGCTAGAATCGACTATAACGACAGAACACGAGGTTTACAGAGGATTATAATGATCGGTATCACCTATGCGAGTTGTGAGATTTGTTTGCCCTAAAGGTTGGCCCCTAGGTCGGCGTATATAGTCATCCGATCTAGGGCTTACAGGAGAAATGTTGGGGATACCCCCGGTAGGGTCACGCCAGGGTAGAGAGGCCGAGTTAGCCGAGGTACGGCACGGTCAAAGCAAGTGTTGACCGGGTCACCTCAAGGCAGGCCGACATACGGAATAACCCGGCCCGTGGAGCATCTCCCTAGCCTTAACCCGGTCGGCATAAAATATATGTCGGCGATGTTTATCTATCTATTACGCAGGTACCCTCGTAGCCAGGTTAGCCACGTGCTAGCCGGACTATCATTTGGCTTCCAAGATAAGGAAGGAATCTCCCGCTGGTCAAAATGTGGCATTTGCTAGCTGTAGCGTGAGCGAAGCAAAGCAGAGGGAAGGACCAGCGGGGCAGGGGCGACCAAGATGACGCGGGCAATGCCGGTTGACGTAGCCCAATCTGGTGACGCTTAAAGGCAAGGATTACGCAGTGGATTACGTCCATAGTCCGGACGAACCGTTGAAGAGAATAAAGAAGCATCTAGCTTTAACCAAGGGACATATTCGGGGAATATGCTGCCACGTGTGCCCTACCATTGTAACCCGTGCTCCCCTATATAAGGAGCACCAGGGCCTCCATAGAAGGGGATCGGTCATTTTATCTGTCCAAGGTAGAACTCTAGAGCTAGGTTGTGGGGAGTAAGAGACATGTCTCCTTCTCATGAACAGCTCGAGGAGCACTTGTATCCACCACTGATAGAGGAAATATAACTACATCTGTACGTGGAAATACAACTACAGTTGGCCGAGGTAACCGTGACCAAGGAAATGCCGGTCAAAGTAACGCTGTCAACGACAATGCCGGTCAAGCAGCAGCAACAGCAGCAACGCGCACCTCGGCAGGAAAGAAGTGCCGGTCAAGCAGCACAACAGCAAAATGCTTGTCTGGATCAGGAAAGATACCATGATGGTTATTCGGCGATGGTTAACGATGGATACCCCAGACCGGAGCACCATGTAATTGGATCAAGGCTGGGAAGCAGAAACTTGCAGCCAGATGATGTGAGGCTGAAACTAGACAGGATTTATAGGTCGGAGTTGATCGAGGTACAGGGTCCTCCTGGTCTGGCGTGCTTTGGGCCACGGATCATCAGGGAGCCGCTAGTACCAAACTTTCAATTGGCATCGTTAAGCCGGTTCGTATGTCGGCTAGGAGAGAAGGCCTTGCCCCTCTACCAGTTAATGAAAAAGACAGACAAATTTACATGGATGCCATAAGCGGATAGCGCATTTCGAGAATTAAAAAAGATGGTATCCACTACACCAATCCTAGCCGCACCACTACCCAAGGAGCCAATGCTTCTCTATGTAGCCACGACCAACCGAGTCGTAAGTGTAGTAATTGTAGTGGAGCGCGAAGAAGAAGGAAAGTCGGTGCAAAGACCGGTGTATTATTTGAGTGAAGTGTTATCGGCTTCAAAACAGAACTACCCTCACTATCAAAAGATGGCGTATGGCGTGTATATGTCGGCCAAGAAACTCAAACACTACTTTGAGGAACATCCCATCAAGGTGATAAGTGAGGCACCCATATCAGAGATTATGAGTAACAAAGATGCTAGTGGCCGAATAGCAAAATGGGCAATTGAGCTAGCCCCGTGTGCACCACAGTTTGACAGAAGAGATGCGATCAAATCGTAGGTTGTGGAAGATTTCTTTGTGGACTGGGCCGAGATGCAATACGAACCACCTCCACCGGACTCCAATTATTAGCGAATGAACTTTGGCGGATCAAAGATGAAAGAAGGGCTGGGCGACAGAGTAGTGCTTACCCCGCCCAAGAAAGATCAACTAAACTATGTCCTCCAAATCCACTTTAGCGCCTCGAATAATGTTGCAGAATATGAGGCACTGGTACATGGCCTCAAAGTGGCAAAAGAAGTGGGGATACGTCGGATACAGTGCTTTGGAGACTCGGATTTGGTGGTGCAGCAAGTATCTGGCAACTGGGATGCCTTGGATGCCAACATGGCCCTTTACAGATTTCATGTGCTCCTTCTTGTCGCGTTGACGACGAAATGATTGGCGCTCCTTGGCGAGAATGGCGAGAGTCTGGTCCTTCTTGACGGCAATGACAAGGTTGTGGTTGGCGTATGCTCAGGCGTTGTCCAACTCCTTCTGCCTATCATATAGCATGAAGTCAAGATTGTCCACCTAGTGTTCAGCTCCGGGTGTCCTGGCATCTCCAATGGCATTCCCATGGAATCACGCCTTGCAAAGTGAGCAAAGCGAGTTCCCTGGATCAAGTTGATGTTTTGCCCACACAGACGGGCAAGAGCTTCATGCATAGCCCTGGCTAATCCATCTAGCCAGTTGTTTTCTCGCAAGGTGAATTAGATCTTCTCAGAAGTAGGTTCTTCCATTTTGCCTCTGAGATATGCAACTATCAGCCATTGTAGATCTCCTCCTATGTGATCGTTGAGTTGAGCCCCGAAGAATTCCGAATGCGGGCGCTCAAGATACTCTGACAGTGCATCTAGATCCCTCTCAAAGATCAGCTGGCCTCCGTTGCCCAACTGGTACAACTTGCAATACTGGACTTCCATCTATAAGAATTTAGGATGAGTAAGTTAGTGAGGCGATCAAGTGTGTCAAATTTTATGTAGTAATGTAAGAATTTTTGAGGAACATGATTTTTTTTGAAAGAATCAAGGATAAGAGTAGGAATAGGTTTTCATAAATACCCACTTCTTTGGTTTTGAAACTAAGTTTTTGTTTAGACGTCCATTCTAACTAGGGTCTCCTATGGTCAGGATGGCTCTGATACCAACTTGTCAACACCCAGATTTTTAATCCCAGATGCCTGTTATGCCATACATCGCAATCTCAGGATTACCATTTTTGCGAGACATAACAGATTAGATATCACAGTACATCATCCATTACAAACCATAATAAGGTCTTACACAAATAAGGGATCTCATGATCCAGTCTTAATAGAAATCAAGCAGCGGAAAGAAATATAATAGGGGCTCCATCTTCAGAATCACATGCAATGTTGACGATGGGAGATGATCCTAGTTGTCATAGACGTCCTGCTGTCCATCATCCTGATAGTCCTCCTCATAGTCTGGCCACGGGAATAGCCAGGGATAAAGCCATGTATACTCTTTAAGTACTCGCAAACTATCACTAACAAGTAAGGTAGTTCTAATAGGAATCTTAAGCTCTAGGTTTATTTGCAAAAAGCCAGGTTTATCTAAACTGAGTTTAGAAGCAAAGAAAACTAAATTAATGTTCTAAATCACTTAAGTGGGAACCTAGTTTTCATATTCACAACCCTGTTATGGTCAAGTAAAAATCATAGTTCATTTCATAAGTCATTTTGAAAACATCTGACGACGGAACAGTATGGCCACTCCAACTGTCCATGACCGCGGACGCGACTATTCGAATAGTTTGACACTCATCAGAGGTGGTACACTTTCACCACAAAATTCGATACATCCGTCAGGGATAACCCTGAATCATCATACTTAATATGCGGATAATCAATCATAACCTTTCAATTACACACTCTAGTATAGGCACCTCCCCTATGAGCATGGCCTCCCAGCCATGGCCATCTGCCATCCTAGGCACTGTATAGGTGGACAATTCACACTCACGAGGTAGCCTCGGCTCAAACCTCTTCCGCGAGGGAACCCATACCAATTCATATAAACTTTCGGCTAAGCCCTACCCAATTCGGGTATTATGGTTGTATGGTAAAATTGGAATGGTATCGCATCCGAACCCAACCATCGGTTTTTATAAAGGGCTAAGGCTCATGCCTCAACATTTTCATCATCAAATCCTTTTGTGTTTCTCAACACATTTCAAAACATTTCAATAGAATGAAGCATCATTCCAAGGTTTTCATAATCATTTTCACCAAGTATTCCCATCTAAAGTGATCAACTTTTATGCTTAGCACTAGCCACTAAAGTTAAGAGTGTTCACTAATGATGGGTGCTAATCTTCAATCTCATGCCATAGAATGACATCTAGGTATAGGTCTAGTCTTATACTCTTTATGCTATCTATACTATCTTTCCAATCCTCACAAAGCACTAACTAAAAGTAAAGAACTTTGGTAAAGTAAAAGACTAAAGCTTGCAAGTAAAACTTGGGATTGGTATAAATCAAAGGTATATAACCAAAGCATGCCTAATGCATCTTGCTTAGGTTATCTTGCAATTAGTGATGGCTTGCATAGGTATAATACTTGCAAGTGTTAACTTGCCTTGAGTAGAGCAGTGGTTGAAGTTTTCTTCTTCTACTTCTTGATAGTACTCCTCCTCGTATCCGGAGTCAGTACTATCGTCTATAAATAAATACGGGATACATAATCACCAAACAATACTTATCTAATTCTATTTAGAACATTAAGGCTCACACTTGATGATCTAGCATCATCACAATCATCACATGAATTAAAGATTTAATCTTGTTTATCCTATTTTAGAAAAGTAATTTCTACTCATTGAAAATTAATTAAGATTTAATATTCTCCAATTAAAATATGGGATCATGTGGACACATGTCATCACCACATATTCTAATATATGGGAATGTGATTTAAAGGGTTGGTCATATTTTATTAAGTTTAAGATTATCATTTAATAGAATTAAAGTGACTAGAAATGTTTATATAGCATTATTTTGGTACTAGTCTAAAGTCACTGCATGCAAACCTAAATATTTTTACATATTCAGATAGATCTTATCAAATGTGATTTTTGAGAGTTGGAATCAACTCAAAAGCATTTATGGTTGATTTTTGAAAAATGTTTGAAGTTGGAAAAGTCTCCGTCTTGTTACTTTTACTATAGTTGATCTCTAACTCCAAATGATTTAAATCCAACGGGCTTAGATAGATAATTTAAATATCTTTCTAACAAAATTGGAATCATGCAATTTGGTTTAGTAAAACTCTCTGATTTGATTTTTAAATCTGTAAACAGAATAGGATTTTAACTAAATTGGAAAATACTAATTTGAATTCACTGGGCTGCGCGGGAAACTAAACGGGCCGACCCAACTACACAGCACAGCGCAGCGGGCTGCTGACAGACGGGGTCCACTAGTCAGCGAGTCTATCTACGCGAAGCGGTATCTGCGAATCTGAGCCCTACGATCATAATCTAATCTAACGACCATGGTTCATCATCGACGACAAACGGCTCCGGCGAGGATTTTAACCTAACGCGGTGGTGGGGGTCTGGCGAGGCTCACCTGAGCTCTAGCTAGAGTCGGCGATGGGGGTGAACGGTGTTGTTGTGGACGGCGGTTCGACTGGTGGTCACGGAAGCTCCTGGGACGGCTCCAATCGACGGTGCCCTTCTCCTCCTTTAGCGGCGGGCTCCGGCCAAATTCTGGCGAGGGAGAGCTCGCCTTGATCCGGGAAGAGGTGAGGGAGTGTCAGTGAGGAGTGGTGAGGGTGTTGGTGTGGAGAATGGAGGCAGGAGAGGCCTCTACTTATACTACGGCAAGGGGACCGAACGGCGTGGGTGCGGGCTCGTCGGTGACAACGCTACAGGCGGCTAGCGGCGCGGCTGAGGCTAGGGAATGGTGCGGTACTCCCTGGCGATCATCATGGAAGTAATGGCGCGGCACGGGGTGGTGTGGATTTGTTGGGCGCATGCGGCGCTCTACGTAGACGCGGCGATGTTTGCGACAGCGTGCGGGAGTTACCGGTCGCGTAGCAGCGAGCGGGGGTGTCTGAGAGGTTACGGTGATCATGGCGAGTGGGTGCGTGGGCGGAGAAGGCGAGGCGCAGTCTGTGCGAGGCGGTCAGGCGCGGCGAGCTGGCGCGCTCTGGTCATGGTGCAGAGACGGTGGGCGCGGCATAGCTAGGGTGGTCCAGGTCTCTCCTGTGGCCGTGGCTTGGACAAGGGGTGGCGGTAGACTGCGGCGTGTCTGGTGCGTGTCGTGGGCGAGGGCGGCGTGGCTCCTGGCATGCAGTCCACTGTTGGCCGGCGATGACCACATTCAGGCGGCGCGGCACTGGTGCACAACGGCAAAGAGGGGGCTTGTCTAGTGCTACTCAACACAGGGTGAGACAAGGGAGTTAAGGGGAGACCAAATGGTCGATGGATTACTGCTTAAACAGTGAAGTTAGGCAGAGCTGGATTTATGTCTGCAAGGTGTTTGAGGAAATGGCTGCAAGAAATTTAATTTGAAATTTTTGAATCAAATTTGGTGAGTGATCTATACTTATGCTTGGTAGTCTCTGGTTGCTTGGGTTTGCCAAGGGGAAATGGTTTGATGGGTTTTTGAAAAAAGTGTGATCTTACCATATGAACTAGATTCAATTTTCAACTGTCCATTAAATTGATTTGAAAAATATTTTTGTAACTTTGTAAAGTGGGCCTAGATACACTTTTACTTGGTCTAGCAAGGGGTGAAAAGAAATGGAATTGTTTTTGTTAGAATTTCTCTTCTAGGAACACTCAAATTGGCCTAGTGGTTAACTTTGGTCAAAATGACCATTTGGTTATTTAATTCATTTTTGATTTCTTTTTCTTTTGATTTTGCTTGTAATTGGCCTAGATGATGTAGCATTCACCTTTAAACCATTTCTCATCTTTTGTAGCAATCAAGCATGGCAATTTCAATCAACTCTACACTAATGCAAAACACACATGCATTCATATTCAAATTTGTAATAAAAGTTTTTGTTAACCCTAAACTTGGGTGATTAGAACTTGATAATCTTGATTAGAAGTTTTGGGGTGTTACACCTGGGGACTGCCTCAGCAAACCCGGGGACTGGTCAGCCAAACCCGGCAGGAGTTATGTCGGTGGATGCAATGGAAATTGACAAGGAACTTTTCCCCATCCGAGCTATACCCGCTTGGGCCAAGACAATATTTGACTTCCTGAAAGAGGGAATCTTGCCGGGTGATGAGGTACTCTCAAGGCAGATCTAGAGAAGAGCAAAGGACTATACCATTATCAATGCCGAACTATACAAGAGAAGTGTAACCACAGTGCTGCAGCGATGCATTGACCCGGAGGAAGGACTTGACATACTCCGGGATATTCACCAAGGAGAATGTGACCACCATGAATCCTCAAGAGCATTAGTGGCAAAGGCTTTCCGACATGGATTTTATTGGCCAAGTGTTTTGGAGCAAGCAGAAGATTTGGTGAGGAAATGCAATGGCTATCAGAGATACGCCACAAAAACCCACCCGCCAATGTCGGAACTCAAAACTATCCCCATTACTTGGACATTTGCTATATGGTGCCTAGACATGGTAGGACCATTTAAGGCGGCTAAAGGAGGACTGGCCCATATCCTAGTTATGGTGGATAAATTTACTAAATGGATCGAAGTGAAGCCAATTAGGAAATGTGATGGGGCAACAACGGTGAAGTTCCTCAAGGATATAATCCTAAGATATGGCTACCCCCACAGTATCATAACTGATAATGGCACCAATTTTGCTGAAGGAGCATTTGCAAGGTTTTTCCGAGAAAAGAAGATCTGGTTAGATGTAGCCTCTGTGGCCCACCCCGCATCGAACGGGCAAGTGGAAAGATCCAACAGACTGGTGTTGTCCGGTATAAAACCCCGGCTCATAGAGCCGCTGCAAAGATCAGCAGGGTGCTGGATAGAAGAGCTACCAGCGGTATTCTGGAGTTCAAGAACAACTTTGAATCGACCAACATGCTATACGCCATTTTTTCTGATATATGGGGGAGAAGCTGTATTACCAGCTGACATAGAGCATGATTCGCCAAGGGTCACCCAATAGACAAAAGCCGAAGTGCGCGAAGCCCGGCAAAATGATGTTGATCTGCTGGAAGAAGCAAGAGAACTAGCCTTGTCCAGATCCGCCATATATCAGCAAAATCTCCAACGCTACCATAGCCGGAAAGTAAACCCCCGAGTTTTCCGGGAAGGTGATCTGGTACTCCGGCTGGTGCAGCGCACCGCTGGCATGCATAAGTTATCCCCTCCATGGTAAGGACCATTCATTGTAAGCAAGGCTTTGCACAATGATTCCTACTATCTTATCGATGCACAACCACAGGAGAAGAACAAGGCGGACAGGTCCGGAGAAGAATCTCAGCGACCATGGAATGTAACACTACTTCGTCCCTTTTACGCCTAGCAAAGAGGTGAATGTATCTGAGTCACTCGTATGTTGGTATGTATGTCGGCAATGAGCTTATCAATGAAACTTAGGCACCCCCAGCAGGAACTCGAGGACTGCCATAATAACTATTTTTCTTGTTTATATGTTCTTTATACATCGGCTGGCTTACATTACTTGTACCTTAGCCAGATTAGTAGTGTGTGAGCACCAAAAACCCAACCTTTTGACTTTGCTGCTATCCAACAAGAATTGGCTTCATAGAAAGCAAGAGAACAAGTTTGGAATTGCAAAGCACATGAAAAATGACTAAGGGAAAGAACCTAAGCGCACCGACATTTGTTATTTGGAATAACCCCTTGTTTACTTTAGTCATCTCTCACCGGATTATTTTGAGCTAATATCAAAGTTTCAAGTATTGTTAAGTCAATTTTATGATACTCGGACTCGTAAGTCGAAAAACCGAATCAAGGTGGACGCGAGCCGAGTCAAAAATTGGGGGAACAAGAAAAGGAAACTCAGGGACTTCGCCCATGATAATCCGACATTAAAAACTTAGTAGCAAACAACAATGATTGTAGCCAAACCAAACTATAGTACTTAAATACATCTTCACCCGGCATTCTAGGGATTTGACAAATATGGTAAGTGTTTTCAAGGAGCAGGAGCAGAAGCCAAATCACCGGCCGGTGGTGGAGGTACTTCGGAGTTTGTGGGCGGGGCGCTAGCCTCGGCCTCATCCTCGTGATTGGCCTCTCCATCTTTCGGATCTTCAGCTTCGTCGCCAAGTTCGGAGGCCTCACCCTCGCTTTCCTCGTCTTCCTCACCCTCGAAAGCACCAACATCATCAAATACATCAAGGTAGCTCGGCCCCTCATTCCAAGCATGGCAGAAGGAGTACTGTATAAGCTTGTTGGCACAGGCTTTGTGACGAGCAACGCACTCTGGATCTTTAGACCACTTTGATCCAGTGCGCATGCGGGTGAGCAGCCCCAAGTCTATCCCTTCATACCATGACAGGATGAACTGCAGCGCGGTGTCATCCCCGGCTCGTGCAGCAGATTCTCGCCACAAGTGCAGCTGAGTCTCACACTCCATCAATTTGGCTATAAGAGCCGCATTTCCTTTGGGAGTGGGCTCAGAGGGCCAGAGGGAGTTGAGCATCAGCATCGCTGCTGGAATGATATCTGCGCCATAATTCTTCACTAGCTCCATGCGAGCGACGAGGCTCGCTAGCAGATCCTCTGTCTCATAAGGGATTGACCCAGCAGCAGGACCTGTGGGAATACCACGTTGCTCGCGAGACCAGGCTACAGCAGCAGCAGTGAGAGTGTCACCTTGTGGAAACTTGCCTGAGAACAGAACATGGGAAACAATGATCAAAAGTACTAAATCCGGAGAAATGAAAATTGAGAAAGGGAAAGGAACTCACGGGAAATCTGGAAGAGGAGACACTGGAGCTCGGCATGGACATTGGTGCTGTTCACCTGGAGTTTCTCATATTCCGAGGTCACCGACGTAAGTTTTACGTCGGCTTCCTGCAATAAATCTTTGTCATTGGAAATTTGCGTCGTCAGACGCTCTTTTTCCTCGGCAAACTCCTGGTCAGCCTTATCCAGTTCGCATTTATGGAGGTCCTTAAGCCTCTGGATTTCGGCATTCAGCCAAGTAATCTCCGAGTCCTGGAGGCACAGCCGAGCTATCTCGTTGTCCTTCTTCAGTTCGGCTTGATGCTTTCCTACTTGTTCGAGAAAATGTGTCATCATATCAGGAATAGGTACGCTGTCTTCAAGGGCAACTGCAACAGTGTGTTAATCCGGCGGAGCCGAAGTATAAATATCTACCGAGTCAAGAAAAGAGCGCACAATGATCTTGTGAACAAGACAAAATACCTTGGATTTAAGCCTGATTTTTTCGCATGATAATGTTCTCAGCCTCAACCTCGGCTGCATAATTCGAGTAACAAGTTAATACGGATCATGGATAACTCGAATGAACACAAGTGAAAAAAAGGAAAAGTCTTGAGTAAAGAAAGTTACTTTTCCTCTGGTGATCCTCTAAGATCTTGCCATAACGGGCGCGAACATATTTGTAGGAGTCCAGCAAGCGCTAGAACTCAGCAGTTCGGCGGTTAGTGATGATCTGAAAAAACAAGACAAGGTTAGTTCAAGGGGAAGTGAGAATAATTCGAAGTCTACAAGATCTGGGCCAAGTGGAACTTAACCCGGCTCTAGGTGTGTAGATATTCGAAGTCTACAAGATCCGGGCCAAGTGGAACTTAACTCGGCTCTAGGTGTGTGGATATTCGAAGTCTACAAGATCCGGGCCAAGTGGAACTTAACCCGGCTCTAGGTGTGTTGATATTCGAAGTCTACAAGATCTGGGCCAAGTGGAACTTAACCCGGCTCTAGGTGTGTGGATATTCGAAATCTACAAGATCTGGGCCAAGAGGAACTTAACCCGGCTCTAGGTGTGTGGATATTCGAAGTCTACAAGATCTGGGCCAAGCGGAACTTAACCTGGCTCTAGGTGAGTGGATATTCAAAGTCTACAAGATCCGGGCCAAGTGGAACTTAACCCGGCTCTAGGTGTGTGGATATTCGAAGTTTACAAGATCCGGGCCAAGTGGAACTTAACCCAGCTCTAACTTTATCACTATTTGAAACTGCTAAGGACGTAAACTAAATTCTCTAGGAGCATCCGACCGAGTAACAAGTTACTCCCTCAGAGGCTCGGGGACTAGGGGATATATCTATAAGCGTTCATGCATGTAAAGTACCATAGCAGAAGAAAAGGGTTACCTCCATCATACGGTTGGCCAAAAAGATGGCCTTGGTGGCAGAGTTCATCTAAGCGCTGAACTTCGCTGGGCCGAACTTCTCCGACAGATCATCCTTCGGATCAATGAATTCAACATTGTTCCAGTTGTTCACGTACTCTAGGAGTAGTGGGATGTAACTTTTGCCACTGGGAGAATGACTCGTCACTAAGCCTTTAATGTTGGCCTCTCGCCTCGCAGATTGAGTAGCAACAGGACTGGTATGCAGGACCAGTTGCCTACTGCCTTCTGATCAGGCAGCGGGAGACCCAGAAGTGGTGCCCTTGGCTGGCCCGACAGTTTTCTTGAACTTGCAGGATGATCCAGAATGCTAGAGAAGATCCGAGGCTGCTGGTCTGGATGGTGCCTAAGAAGCTGGCTGGAAGATGTCCGCAATGGACACCGTAGATCCGAAGGCAGCAGATGGAGCTTTTCTCTTTGGAGGCTTGGTGGGGGCTATTGCTGCTGCTAGCTTTGGTGTCGAGGCTGGTGCTAGAGCAGATGATGCTGGTGCTGATGCTGATACTGGTGCTGCTGGTGTCGCTAGTGCTGCTGGTGCTGATACTGGTACTGGTGCTGCTGGTGCTACTGGTACTGGTGCTGCTGGTTCAGAAGAAACTGGAGTTGAAGAAGAACTTGGTTGGGGCGGTGCCGATGAAACTGGCACCTCAGAACTGGGCTGTGGCGCCGAAGAGGAGCTAGGATGATCCGGCATAGCCGTATCCTGGGCTGCCCCACTAGCCCCCACGCTGACATTGCCCTCCTCGTGGCGAGGTGGGCTCCGATCAGGCGCGGTCGCAGAGTCTTCTTGAATAGGACTGAGCGGGCGAACGCCATGGTCGTGGGGGGGGGGGGGGGGAGAAGGACTGCTCCGGATCAGAGAGGCAATGCTGGAGCCGCTCTGGGGAATGACCCTAGGAGCTCTGGAAAATAAAAGTGCAGCAAGTCAAGAAGAGAAAGAAAGAACAAATAAGAGGCAAAGGCAAAGGCAGAAATGGAAAGACCCAAGAGCAAACACAGAAATACTTACTCATCCGAGGTTGGAGGTGCCCGAGGTTTGGGTACCCTCCGGGCCGTGCTCTTGGCCACTGGCTTAGCCGAAGCTTTCACCTCGGACTTCTTCTGCCTTTTCTTGGGCGGCGGCGCCTCCGAAGCTGCGGCCGAGGTAGCCGCGCACTTTTGGGAGGGAGAAGGGACCGGACCACTCATTGCAAGGGGGAACCTCGTGGACCTGACCGGCCAAGTTAGCTGAAGATTCTAACATAACCAGGAATGCGTAAGGGATGGGCACCGAGTCAAGTAACTCAAGAACCTCAACATCCGAGTCATCGTCATCTGGACAATCCCTTAAAGAAGAGGCCTTACCAGAGGTGCGTTTGATGGTGCCCGGACTGGGCAAAAAACTCTCCGGATTAGGCTCCACCTCGTGCAGCTTAGCACGATCCAGCATCCACTTGCTCGCCAGCTCTTGGCCATCCTCTAGTGGCTGCTGGAGGAATCGCTGAGAATAAAGCAGAAGTGGTTAAGTTTAAAAAGTTGTCTGACATATCAAGAAGACCCGGAAAAATAGTAAGAGAGAAATTTACCTTTGGAGGTGGGTTGTCCCGGGTATAGGGCGCAAGCCCCCATTCCCAAGCCTCGGAGAATTCCTTCTCCATGTTGAAGATGGCCTTAACCCGGCGGAACACCGCCAAGTTATCAAGCTCGAAGGAGGAAGTCCGGTGGGGATCGAGAGGGCCGCTCAAGAAGCAGATCTTGTGGGCACGTTTCTGCAGGGGGAGACTCGACTGCAAATGAAGGTGATCATAATATCCTCCCCTCGCAGCTTCTCCTAGAGCAGCTCCTTGATCCGGCAGTTAACCTGGTTTGCTAGAGCCATGGGTCGCTTTGGAATGCTCTCCCATAGAGAGGTGTCCGGGACTCCAAGCTTGAAGGGGAGGAGCCGGATCAAATCCTCGTCTGTGGTATTCCGAACATAGAAGAAGGTCCGGGCCCAGCCTTTTCAAGACTCGAGCGCGGTGACCCGGGGAAAAGCAGAGCCCTTGCAGGGAGATATGGAGGCTGCCCCGCACTGGGTCAGATGCTTCTCCGCCGGAGTCAGATGCTTATCTGGAATGACATTCTTCTGCAGACCAAAGTGAAATGGATCGTATGGGCACCTAGAGGGGGGGGTGAATAGGTGCTACACCAATTTTTAATACTTTTTCAATTTTAGGCTTAGCACAAAGGGTAAATTCTCTAGATAAACTAATAGGTGGAATTTTCCCTATATGCAAACCTATCTACTAGCGAGTAAAGAGCGAGTGAAAGAGGAACGGGTAAATCGAAGTGAAGCACGCGGAGACACAAGATTTGTTTGACCGCAGTTCCTTCCTTATTAAGGGAAGTACGTCTGCGTTGGAGGGGTGGGCGGTACTAAGACCACCACGCCACAATAGGCCTCACCCTGTTCTCTGATGGATCTCGCCACCAAAGGCCTGATCCACCTTTCCACTATAGGTACCCTTCGAGGCGGGCACCAGCGCCTTTACACAACTAGCGGGGCAACAACTCCACAACAACTTGGAGGCTCCCGAAATGACAACAAGATGCCACAAGAACAAGTTATCAAATACAATAAACAAGATCTAGGTATTGACAAGAATACTAGATCAGGGATTTGTCCAAGTGAATGGAGAGGAGTTGAAGCGCTTGATTCTTGATGATGATGAACTTCTCCTCCTTCAATTCCCCCAAAGATCAAGACCATTGGGTGGTTGAAGTGGGAGATCGAGAATGAGAGCTCTTGCACAATGTCTGGACAATTTCGAATGAATCAAGAGTTCTGAACGTTGGGGAAGAAAGGGTATTTATACCCCCTTCAGAAACCAGCCGTTGGACACTTTGGGGGACGGATTATCCGGCCTAAGTGATGGCCGGATTATCCGGCCTGGGGAAAACACCGCCCCAGACTCGGAATATCCGGCAGATAATCCACCCCCTATCTGAGCATCGCGCCGAGCTTGCCCTTGATCAACTTCTGGGGGCGGATTATCCGGTCCTATGCGAGGGCCTAATTATCCGGCCTGGGGAGAAAAAACCGCCCAGTTCGGATTTTCCGGGAGAAAATCCGACCGGATACCGAGCGACGCGCCTTAGCTCCTTTTGCTCTAAAACTGGGGGCCAGATTATCCGGCCCATGCGACAGCCGGATTATCTGGCCTGGGGAGGAAAAACCGCCCCAGTTCAGATTTTCCGGGAGAAAATCCGACCGGATACCGAGCGACGCGCCTTGGCTCTCTTTGAGCAATGAGGTAGGCCGGATTATCCGGCCCTTGGTGGGGCGGGTTATCCGCCCCCCCTCAAAGCTTTCTGCACACTTAGCGCACATGAATAATCTCCACAATATTGTTATCTAACACGCCTAACATAGGAAAACATGAAATGTTCTTTCAATCTCCCCTTTTTGGTGTTAGATGACAATATCAGGATTTGCAGGAGAAAGTCACAAGACAAACAATAGTAACTATGAAAGAGACTCCCTCTCAATGTGTGCATAATAGAGTTTTGCATTGGAATACAAATGCACACAAATAGGTGAGTCTATTCCATAGACATATGAGCAACAAAACATACCACCGAGGTAGAGGAAAGGCATCCTTGACATAAGTCACAAATATTACCGGATAACCAATATGAGTGCCTTCCGTGATAAACCTCCAGCAATAGGATATGAATAGATAGATCCATAAGCATAATCCATGATATGAAATCCATAGACATAATCCAGACAACCACATAAATTCTCAACCAACCACAAATCACAAATTTAAAGTTCAACGCTAAATGGGCATAAGCAAAAAAAATGACGAATAAAAAAGTGCAAGTGCTTATGCCCGACCCATGCAAATCCACAGACACCCTAATAGAACTACTTCTCCCCCTTTGGCATCGAGATGCCAAAAAGGGAGAAGAGCGATGCTAGCGCCCCATAGGATCACTCGTAGTCCTCGTCCTCGTCCTCTTCCTCGTCTTCATTCTCATCCTCATCCTCAAGCTCCTTAGTGTCACCTTCCTCATCCTCATCAGCCACAAACATCACATCCACAAGATGATCCTTCTCTAAAGCATCAGCAAGTACCAGTGGGTGCATAGGCCTAATGTTTAGCCTGGCATACACATCTTCATAGATTCTCTTCTGTTCTACACACCAAAAACGAGTATCCCCCAGCTCATCATCACGAGGCAGCTCAGCAAACAAGTCACGGTGACAGATGGAGGAATAGGTGACCGCATCCAAAGTCCTGTAGTTGATCTTGGGCTCCTTGCCCTTCCTCTTGGACACCCCCTTCCTAGTCCTCTTAGCTTGTTCAGCCATGCGCTTCTCCTCGTTCTTTCTCCTCCTCAACTCAACTTCGTCCACCAAGTTACCTTGTCCGTCGTCCCGAAAGTATTTGGTGCGGGGGCGGCGCTTGTAGGTCTTGGGAACACTGGAACCACCTGTGAGGAGAATAAGGGCGATAGCAAGGGGATAAGCATACACACAAGTCCAGGAGAGAGCATGAAAAATAATAGTCAAAAAGTTCATAGGACAAATCTACCCAATGCATACTCCATAGTGAAACTGAACTAGAATCGAATCTGTCAGGACGGATTATCCGGCCTGGCCAGGGGCAGATAATCCGGCCCTAGCAGAAAAATTTCGATTTCACCTAGATTGAATGCAAAAAAGTAGATCAGGCCTAGAAACTGCAAGACTACGATTTCTATACGAAAACACATCCTTCTAGACACCGTTCCACCCAACAAGTAACACATCTAGCCAAAGATGGGGAGAGAGGGAGTTACCCTCACTCATTGGAGGAAGACCGCGGAGGAGAGGGTACCCGGAGGCGCGGAGAAGAAGATCCAGGGAGGCCCAGAAAATCCGGTGGCCGGAGAGGCTCGGGAGGGTGGGGGACTGCAGGCGGTGGCTGAGGAGGAGGAGAGGGTTGGGAGAGAAGTGCTGCTCGATATGAGCCCTTCCCCCTGATCCCTGCCCTTTAAGACAAAATCCGCCAGGGCCAGATTATCTGGCCTACACTTGGGCCGGATTATCCGGCCTCAAATCTGGAATTCTGTTGTACACAGAACCATGCCCGCGTGTCCCCAAACAACACCCCCACAAGGTGTACAAGGGACTTGTGTCCTAGAATAGATGGCTTAGGGGTAGGGAAAGGCTTAGGATTAAGAGAGCCAAACTGAGATGGTACTAGACACTCAAAATTGCAAAATCTAAATCAAATAAAAGCCAAGATTGAGTGTGATTCCCATAAGAACAAGAGATAGCAAAGAACATCCAAAAAGAGCCAATTCTCCTCAAGGGAGAGGGCGGTGGCCGAGGCCACCTTGTTGGAGTGTATGGTGTGACACCGCAGAGATATATCTTGGGTTCACGACCAATACTCATCAAGAAGCTCACATATCACAAAGTGATATTAAGAGAAATGATTTATATTGCTTTTGGCATTATGGGGGAGGGTTATCCCAATGAGTTAGGACCACACTCCCCCTATATCCATGCCCACACCTAGACCAAAGAAGGATTGAGATGAACGAGTGAGTGCATGGGTAATCAAGACAAGCTCCTGGAATCAATGATATTTAGCTCATTCCTCAAGTAGCAGAATCTTGCTTCATCAAGTGGCTTTGTAAAGATATCCGCAAGTTGGTTCTTCGTGCTCACAAAAGATAGATCAATATCTCCACGAGCAACATGGTCTCGAATAAAATGATTCCGAATCTCAATATGCTTCGTCCTAGTGTGCTGAACAGGATTGTACGCAATTTTGATTGCACTTTCATTATCACATAAAAGAGGCACTTTGTCACAATTGACACCATATTCCTTTAAAGTTTGCCTCATCCATAATAATTGAGTGCAAGCGCTGGCAGCAGCAACATATTCAGCTTCGGCAGTGGAGAGAGATATATAATTCTGCTTTTTAGAGGACCAACATACAAGAGATCTTCCCAAGAATTGACAAGCTCTAGAAGTGGATTTCCGATCATCCTTATCACCAGCCCAATATGAGTCAGTATAACCACATAGAGAGAAATTGGAGCCCTTGGGATACCAGAGACCAAAGTTAGGGGAATGAACCAAATATCGAAAGATCCTCTTGACCACCACTAAGTGGCTTTCTTTAGGAGCTGCTTGATACCTTGCACACACTCCCACACTCAACACGATATCGGGTCTAGATGCGCAGAGGTAAAGAAGAGAGACGATCATGGACCGGTATACCTTTTGGTCCACATCTTTACGATGTGGGTTAAGTTCAACATGACATTTTGTTTGCATCGGAGTGGCGAACCCATTTAGATCCGTCATCTTGAATCTCTTGAGCATGTCTTGGATGTACTTTGCTTGATTAATAAAAGTTCCTTCTCTAAGTTGCTTGATCTCGAATCCAAGAAAAAACCGTAATTCCTCCATCATAGACATCTCAAACCTGTCAGTCATAAGCTTTGAAAATTCATCATTAGAAGATTTATTAGTAGAACCAAAAATGATATCGTCTACATATAGTTGGCATACAAAGAGCTCCCCCTTAACCTTCTTAGTAAAAAGAGTGGGATCGATTTGCCCAACTTCAAAGCCACGATCTAACAAAAGCTCTTTAAGGTGCTCATACCACGCATGTGGGGCTTGTTTAAGGCCATGGAGTGCCTTATCGAGTTTGTAGACATGGTTCGGAAAGTTAGGATCGTCAAAACCCGAGGGTTGGTTTACATATACCAACTCATGTAGAGGACGTTAAGGAAGGCACTCTTGACGTCCATTTGCTGCAACTTAAAATTGTTATGGGCAGCATACGCAAGAAGGATACGGATGGACTCAAGGCGAGCCACTGGAGCATAGGTCTCGCCAAAGTCAATGCCCTCAACTTGGGAGTAACCTTGTGCCACAAGTCTTGCCTTGTTCCTCACAACAATGCCATTCTCGTCTTGCTTGTTTTTGAATATCCACTTGGTGCCGATAACATTGCGACAATCTTGGGGTTTCTCCACGAGTTTCCAGACTTTGTTGCACTAGAAATTATTCAATTCTTCATGCATAGCAACAACCCAGTCTGGATCTTCAAGTGCTTCAAAGACCTTCTTAGGTTCCACCATAGAGATATGAGCTTGATGCTCACCAAAACTGGCCAATTCTCTTCTTGTAGATACCCTTCATCGAAGATCACCAAAAACCTTGTCGAGGGTGTGACCCCTCAACTCAAGGTTATGATCAGCCCGAGCCTTGCGACAAAGTTCAATAAGTTTGTTGTCTCTTGGAGGAGTAGATTCATCACTTGAATCTTCATTGGAAGCATTTACTCGACCTTGATTAGGAACAGGAATATCAGCAGCAGGTGGTGATGACGCGTGCCCTTGAGGTGAGACAATAGCCGTATCAGGAGGCTGCTGAACTGGAGAGTCAGGGCCGGATAATCCGGTCGATGGAGAAGCCGGATAATCCGGCCTGGGAATATTTGTAGCAGTATCATCAGGAAGCCTAGGGCTTGCTTGAACTGGCGAGGGGACGGATAATCCGGGGGTTGCCAGAAAATCCAGCCTGGAGCTTGCGTTGATATCTTCACCACCAGGAGCAAAATGGTCAGCTGGAGCGGGGTGGCCGGATAATCCGGTGTCCACCGGATAATCCGGCCTGGAGTTTTCTGGAACAGCTTGACCTTCAGCAGTTGATGGAGATGGTGCAAAATTTGCTCCCGTGGTGGGAACTTGTTGGGCATGTGTAGATGAGGGCTCTTCATGGGAAGAGCATTGTCCTTCTCGATCCGCCACAAGGGGTTCCTCAATGGGGCGGAAAAATCCCACACCCATTCTTCTTATGGCATCTTGGGGTATTTCAACATCTGCATCACAAACACCAACTTGCTCCGCACGAGAACCGTCATTTTCCTCGAACACCACACTACAAGATTCTACAATAGTTCCGGAGAGCTTATTGTAGACTCTATAAGTGTGGGATTCGGCACCATAACCAACAAAAATACCTTCTGAAGCCTTAGATTCAAACTTAGATAAACGAACTCCTTTGATAAGAAAGAAACACTTACACCCGAATACCCGAAAGTATGAGATGTTTGGCTTGTTATCGGTAAGTATATCATACGGAGTCTTGTCCAAGATATTGCGGAGGTATGATTGGTTGGATGAATGACAAGCAGTAGAGATTACTTCAGCCCAGAAGTTATATGGAGATTTAAATTCGGGTAACATTGATCTTGCCATATCCATTAGAGTTCGATTCTTCCTCTCGGCTACACCATTTTGTTGAGGGGTGTACGCAGCGGAATATTGATGTCTTCTCCCCTCTTCACTTAGGAACTCATTTAAGGTGTAGTTCTTGAACTCAGAGCCATTATCACTTCTTATAGCCAGAATGGGGACGTTGTGTTGACGTTGAACCTCGTTGGCGAAGTCGATGACAGTTTGTTCAGTTTCGCTCTTCAACTTGAAGAAATAAACCCAAGTGTATCTTGAGTAATCATCAACAATCACTAGACAATACTTCTTCCCACCGAGGCTTGCATGAGATGGAGGTCCGAAGAGGTCCACATGAAGGAGCTCCAAAATCCTTTTTGAAGAGATAATAGTTTTTCTTCGATGAGGTGAGTCATGCATTTTCCCTTCAACGCACGCCCTACAAACACGATCTTTGGCAAAGGAGACATTTTCTTTTAGTCCAAGAATGTGGCCACCCTTGTGGAGACTTTGCAAAGTTATCATATTGACGTGGGCTAGTCGGCGATGCCATAGCCAACTCGCGTCAGCCTTTCTGAAAAGACACATCGGGCCTGTAGTGGTTTCCCCAAAAAGTCCACCACGTACAGGTCGTTTTCGACATATCCCACGAAAGCGACTTTTAGAGACTTGCTCCACAAGAGTACCACCAAATCAACATCAATATAAACTGCAAAGCCCATCTTACCAAGGGCGCGAACTGAAAGTAATTTGTACCCGAGGGTCTCAACAAGCATGATGTCCACGAGAGAGATATCGTGAGCCACCACAACTTTGCCGAGACCCAATACCTCAGATTTTGACTTGTCACCATAGGAGACGGTTATGTGATCAAGGTTTGGCCGCATCTCCGTGATGATCTCCTTTCTTCCGGTCATATGACTCGTGCACCCGCTATCGAGTACCCATTTAGAACCACCGGAAGCATATCCCTGCAAGAAAATTACTTCTTGGTTTTAGGTACCCATTTTTCAATGGGTCCTCTCATGTTAGTAACAAGGGCCTTGGGAACCCAAATAGACCAAGGAATGTAACAATCATAAGGTCCTACATAACTAGCATAAACATCACCATAATAATCACAATATAGTTCAAAGTTAGGATCGTTGATCCCTGCAAAACCATCATAATTAGTCTTGTCATTGGTAATGTTGCTAGTCTTTGGTTGAGCAGTCTTGCCCTTCTTCTTCTTCTTCTTGTTTTTCTTGCTCTTTGTCTTGGGTATGTAACCAAGACCTTCTTTACTATTGTTTGTCCTTTGCCTCCTCAGTATCTCATCAATAACCCCTTTACCTTTGTGTTGAGAACTTCTTGCAAGGTCTTCTTTTCCAGAGGATGAAGTGGAGGTACTTGGCACATCATACCGTTTCAATTGAGTTTGGAGCTGGTCATGAGACTCATTTAAAGTAGAATGATCACTCTTCAATGCCTGTGAGCACTTTCAAGATTATCAAACTTCTCCAAAAGTCTAGCATGAACAGCCCCAAAGTCAATCTTTTCTTTCTTTAATTTCTTTACCTTGGCAAGAGCATGGTCACGTTCTTTAATGAGCTGAGCTATAGCTTCTTCTTGTGACTCCTCAAAGGATTCGAGTCTCTCTTCCAAAGATACTCGAGCTTCCTCTTCCTCTTCCAAGGCATTCTTCAAAGAAGCTATCTCCAAGGCATTTTCTCTTTCAATTCTGCCCTTTTCTTCAAGAAGATCTTCGGCTTGAGCAAGTTGACTCATAAGAGCATCAAAATGGAGTTTGTGCTCACCTTGTAGGTTAGTGAAAAAAATATCCAAAGCAATAACTTCTTCTTTCATTTTAAGACTGTCATGATCATCCATATCCAAAATTATGTTAGTCTTAGGAAATGAAGAGCTAGAAGTTGATACCTCGGACCCTCTTGCCATTAGGCAAGTGGCATTGTTGTTGATGACGTTCTCGTTTGGCGAGTCGAAGAGGGATGAGGGAGTCGATGTGGTGGCTATAGCAGCCACCTCGCGGGAACTATCATCATCCTCTTCATCTTCACTTGCAGAGGAGTATTCCTGTTGTGCTACCAAGACAATCTTGGGTTGCTTCTTGAAAGGGCCATTCTTCTTAATAAATGTCTTCTTCTTAGGTGCTTTAGATTTCTCTTTAAGAATGAGCCTGCCACCATTGTCTTCTCTATTTTGATAAGGACACTCGGCTACAAAGTGCATTCTATCTCCGCAGTTGAAGCAAGTTCTCAATCTTGGGCCACTTTCTCTTCTTCCATTTGACCCGTTCTTGCGCTCAAGTTCAGACTTGGCTTTGGCAGGGTCCTTCCAAAAGTTCCTTGCATAAAATGCCATGTACTCACCATGAGCATGTTTGACCTCATTGGGGCAGTCCATGGATACCCCCTCAAAAGCTCCTTCATCTTCCTCTTGCTCAACGACATTGGCTTTGAGAGCCACATTGACACCCTTTTGCATTCCAATGGCCCGAGCACGGGCATCTTCAGCATTCTTTGCTGCCACTTTGAATGACGCCATTTCTTGCATGACTTTGTTGGATGTCATTTGATGATACTCATGTGTACCTTGCAGGCTCTTCAAGTCTGTTGGCTCGAAAGGCATTAAGGCACTCACATATTTCCTTTTTATCCATGCATCATCAATGTGAGTGGCCCCATGCTTTCGAAATGTTGTTGCTATGCCCTTGAGTCTTCTATACATGTCCTCATGGTTTTCACCATCCAACATGTAGAATCCCTCAGCTTCATTACTAAGGGCATCATACCTGTTTCTTCTCATGCTTTCATTTCCAACGAAGAGATCCGTAAGAGCATCCCAAGCTTCTTTAGCTATGTTGAGATGTTCAATGTGTGGCATGTCCTTGGGACCCACACCCAGCTGTATCATGTGGAGAGCGGTGGCATTCAACTGACTGTCCACAACTTCTCTTCTCGTTAGGTTGGTTTGATCTCCAATATAAAGACCCTCTTCAATAATCCTCCACAATTCAATAGAGGAGCTGCAAACATGAGATTTCATTAGGAATTGCCATTGATTAAAGGAGGATGCAGTGAGCTTGGGTGGATCACCCCTATTGTTTATATGAGGATGAGGGATAGGTGGCTCGGGGGATTATACGTGGCAAACCTCACTATATTCCTGCTTACCACTTCCCTTCTTGGAGGTGGAACCATTAAGTTTTTCACCTTCGACATCATCATCCTTGGATCTGGTGTTACCCTTTTCCTTAGATGATGGTGTGGCAGCCTCAGAGGAGGATGGAGATGGGGCTATGGATGATGTAAGGCAAGCAATCATTTGATTCATCTTCTCCATCTTGGCCTCAAAGGATTTCAACAAGGTTGTTTCCAACGACTTGAGATCATCCATTGTGACCTTATCCACAACCTCATTTCCATCATCCTTGGTACCCATACTACTCTTAGGCGGTTAAGCCCGAATTAAGAGCCGGGGCTCTGATACCAATTAAAATGGATCGTATGGGCACCTAGAGGGGGGGGGGTGAATAGGTGCTACACCAATTTTTAATACTTTTTCAATTTTAGGCTTAGCACAAAGGGTAAATTCTCTAGATAAACTAATAGGTGGAATTTTCCCTATATACAAACCTATCTACTAGCGAGTAAAGAGCGAGTGAAAGAGGAACGGGTAAACCGAAGTGAAGCACGCGGAGACACATGATTTGTTTGACCGCAGTTCCTTCCTTGTTAAGGGAATTACGTCTGCGTTGGAGGGGTGGGCTGTACTAAGACCACCACACCATAATAGGCCTCACCCTGTTCTCCAATGGATCTCGCCACCAAAGGCCTGATCCACCTTTCCACTATAGGTACCCTTCGAGGCGGGCACCGGCGCCTTTACACAACTAGCAGGGCAACAACTCCACAACAACTTGGAGGCTCCCAAAATGACAACAAGCTGCCACAAGAACAAGTTATCAAATACAATAAACAAGATCTAGGTATTGACAAGAATACTAGATCAGGGATTTCTCCAAGTGAATGGAGAGGAGTTGAAGCGCTTGATTCTTGATGATAATGATGGACTTCTCCTCCTTCAATTCCCCCAAAGATCAAGACCTTCGAGTGGTTGAAGTGGGAGATCGAGAATGAGAGCTCTTGCACAATGTCTAGACAATTTTGAATGACTCAAGAGTTCTGAATGTTGGGGAAGAAAGGGTATTTATACCCCCTTTAGAAACCAGCCGTTGGACACTTTGGGGGCCAGATTATCTGGCCCAAGTGATGGCCGGATTATCTGGCCTGGGGAAAACATTGCCCTAGACTCGGAATATCCGGCAGATAATCCGCCCCCTATCTGAGCATCGTGCCGAGCTTGCCCTTGATCAACTTCTGGGGGCCGGATTATCCGGTCCTATGCGAGGGCCGGATTATCCGGCCTGGGGAGAAAAAACTGCCCCAGTTCGGATTTTCCGGGAGAAAATCCGACCGGATACCGAGCGACGCGCCTTAGCTCCTTTTGCACGAAAACTGGGGGCCGGATTATTCGGCCCATGCGACAGCCGGATTATCCAGCCTGGGGAGGAAAAACCGCCCTAGTTCGGATTTTCCGGGAGAAAATCCGACCGGATACCGAGCAACACGCCTTGGCTCTCTTTGAGCAATGAGGTAGGCCGGATTATCCGGCCCTTGGTGGGGCGGATTATCCGGCCTCCCTTAAAGCTTCCTGCACACATACCGCACATGAATAATCTCCACAGTATTGTTATCTAACATGCAAAACATAGGAAAACATGAAATGTTCTTTCACAAAGAACTTGATCCACATGTCCTTGGAGGGCCATAGGCTGATGTAGCCCTCAATGCCAGAGGAAAAAGAAGAGAGAGAGGTGATGGCATTGGCCAGGAGATGGTGCGGTTGCAATTGATAAGTGGAGATAAAATCGAAGAAGAAATTGGAAATAGGAAGGCCGAAGCTGCGCTAGAAGTGGGAGAGGAAAACCACATACTCTCCTGGATTTGGAGAAGGGGAAATCTCGTCGGTAGCGAGGCGGCAGGCGACACCCGCGGGGATGTGACGCGTGGTGTATAGCCAATCCAAATCGTCTTCACACACAAAGGCACCATCCCAGCCTCCACGCTCGCGGCCCTCATCTTCCTCCTCCTACTGAGCGACCACTGCGGCCTCTTCCTCAGTCATGGTGAGGTCGAGGTCCTCAAGGACGAAGTTGGAGTAGAGGTAGCCGGCCGCGGGGAACCTTGAAGCACAGGGCCCCGTGGCAAAGATCTTGAATAGAGGCGGCGACACGGTCGCTGGGAGCGTCTGGACGCGGTTGCGGCGGCGCGACACTAGTGAAGAAGCAGTGGTGGCGGTGGCATTGCAGCGAAAAAGAAAGGAGGCAGGGGAGCATGTAGTGTGTGGGGAACCTCCCAAGATTGCCCTAGCCCCCTATTTAACCGCACGTGCGGGCGTGTAGTGGGATCCTTTGAGGTGGCCCTGCCACACGCTGCGGTCGTGTACGCAACTGAACCAACCAATCAGACGCCAGCCACAACAAGGGCCACAGGGAGAAAAAGATCCCGTGACGCGACGTGGTGTTACGGTTAACGAGGCGCTGCTGCGAAGGGACGTGCGTAGCAGTTATTCCTGACATTACAACAGTAACCGGCGTAGTAAATGGGCGTGGCCCTTAAAATGAGGCAAAGTGATGATTACCCTCCATGTAGGACGTAGGGAAGCGTATAAGATAAGGAAAGGTAACCCGGATATGTGAACAAAGACCCAACCAGCGAGAAATTACTCGGAACGTGCCAAGGGAACGTAAAGGAAAAAAAGACCGGGTTACGGAGTAACTCGGCCGAAGAGGTAAAGATCCAGATAGGAGAACCTGCTATGGCCTTAACCAACTAAAGTTGCTAAAACCGCACCAGCTTCGGGGACTAATGTTGGGGGATACCCCCGGGTAGGGTCATGCCAGGGTATAGAGGCCGAGTTAGCCGAGGTACGACATAGTCAAAGCAAGTGCTGACCTGGTCACCTCAAGGCAGGACGACGTACGGAGTAACCCGGCCCATGGAGCATTGATACATTGAAAATGTATCTATAATTTTTGATGTTCCATGCTTGGTTTTATCTACTTTCTTATATTTTGTTCCAACTTTGGAGTACTTTTCATATGATTTCTTGGACTAACCTATTAACAAGATGCCACAGTTCTAGTTGCCAGTTTTCTTCTGTTTTTGGTTCCAGGAAGTCAGAGAATGAATATTCTCGGAATTGGACGAGACAAAAGCCAAAGTTACTATTTTCCCGGAAGACTCACGGAGCCAGAAGGAGAGTCGGAGAGGGGCCATAGGGTGGCCACACCACCCCTTGGGACGGGCCAGCCCAGGCCGCCGGGACGGGGAAGTGCCCCCGGAGCCATCTCCATCGATCTCCACCACCATCTCCATCACCATTTCTGATTCCCATGATAAGGAGGGAGTAGTTCTCTCTCGAGGCTAAGGGTTCTACCGGTAGCTATGTGTTCATCTCTCTCTCTCTCTATGCATGATCTTATTGAGATCATGAGCTTGCAATCTATAGATCTACCTTGCTACTCAAGTGCTTTAATAGATCTCTGCTCTCCCATGTGTGTGAAAGTGACAGCGTGCACACCATGGTGGCACTTAGGCTAGAGATTACAAATACTTGTTATGAGTTATATTTGGAGTTGGATGTCTTTATGAAATTGTGGTGTTTGTTGGAACCATCTAGTACTCAAGGTGACAATGTGGGGTTTTCTAGATGGGAAAGGCTTACTTTGAGGTGTGCTGTTATAGCCCTACCATCGATTAGAGTGTCCAACCGGAGAGTAGTTCAGCGTAGTATCAAAAAGAAGAATATATTTATATGAGAGTGTTCACTAGTGAAAGTATGATACCTAGGCCTTGTTTCTAAGCATTGAAACACCGTTTGCTACTAGATCTTTTACATGTTTGCTTACTACCATCTTTATTTCAGTTTGCTTTTAGTCTCTTCCATGCCACCAAGTTATTTTCTATCACCGTTACCACTTATAATTATCCATACCACTTGTATTTCACTATCTCTTTGCCGAACTAGTGCACCTATACACCTGACAAGTGTATTGGGTGTGTTGGGGACACAAGAGACTTGTTGTATCTTGATTGCAGGCTTGCTTGAGAGGGGATACCTTTGACCACTTCCTCCCTGAGTTCGATAAACCTTGGGTGATCCACTTAAGGGAAAACTTGCTGCTGTTCTACAAACCTCTACACTTGGAGGCCCAACAACTGTCTACAAGAATAGAAGTGCGTAGACATCAAGCTATTTTCTGGCGCCGTTGCCGGGGAGGTAAGGTAAAAGGTATTCACACAGGAGGATTAAAGAAGAAGAACCTCCCACGGCAAACGCCTATTTTCTGGCGCTGTTGCCGGGGAGGTAAGGTAAAAGGTACTCACATCCTCCGGTGTGAGTGCTCGAAGTTATTTCCTTTAGATTCTGCAATTTTGTCTTTTTGTTTC
Organism: Avena sativa; assembly: GCA_916181665.1. Lineage (NCBI taxonomy): Eukaryota > Viridiplantae > Streptophyta > Magnoliopsida > Poales > Poaceae > Avena > Avena sativa. The sequence goes on along the minus strand of OV702295.1, from coordinate 444,885,304 downwards.
TTGTTTTCACTAGTTAGGCTTAATGGAAAACGACAACAAAATTAGAGAGCTTTTCAGTATTTTTCCTAAGTTAGAACATGAATTGTTTGAAAAGAAAATTAAAAAACCCATGGAACTTTCTTTGCATGCTAATAGCAATGTTATTAGTATGAATCTTTTGAACACCTTTGTTACTAATGCTATGGAAACGTCTAAGCTTGGGGAAGTTGTTTTTTATGAAAATGATCTTTTTAGTTCCCCAGCTTTAAAGAAGAAAATTTGCTCTGAGGATACTTTATCTCCCATATGTGGTAATTCTAATGATACTTGTGATATTTTAAATCCACATACTGAAAGCATCCCTTTTAAAATACCTATAAAAATGTTGAACCTGTTATGAATAACTGCTATTTTGGAGATAGAACTGTCCATCCTGGTGATCATTTACTCTTTATACATGAATTATGCGAGTTGTTCAAGTGTGCAGGTATTTCAATGAACCAAGTTAAGAGGAAGCTATTCCCTATTTCACTTAAGGGCAAAGCAAGGGAGTGGTATGAGCTACTAGATGATACTCATCATTTGGAGTGGAAGGAACTTGAATCTCTCTTTTACTCTAAATTTTATCCTCCTCATGAAATTCATAAAGATAGGAGTTATATTTATAATTTTCATCCTCATGATGGAGAAAGTATTGCCCAAGCATGGGGGAGATTGAAGTCACTAATGCTCAAATGTCCCATTCATGAGCTCCCCAGTAATATTGTTATTAATAATTTCTATGCAAGGCTTTCAGGACATTACAAGGACTATCTAGATACTTGCTTAGAGGGATCCTTCACAAGTAAGGATGTCAAAGCTAAGTGGGATCTCCTTGAAACAATTCAAAGCAATAACGAAGATTGGGATAACAACAAAGGTAAAGAACTAGGTATAAACTATGAGTATGATTGCATTAAGTCTTTCACTGAAACTGCTGATTTTCAAGAGCTTAGTGCTAAGTATGGTCTTGATCCTCAAATTCTTATTGATTGTTTTAGAACCTTTGCTTATCATATTAATGCTCCTAAAGAAAAATGGGACATGTATCATGAGCCTTTTAAAGACACTTGCATGGAAAATGAAATTGTTATTAATGATAGCAATAAACATGCTCAAACCTCTGAAAGTACTATTTCTTATAAGCATGTTAATTTTTGTGGAATACATAGACCTTGTGAGAATAATCAAATTGAAGAAGAATATTGTATCACCCACAGGAATGAAAAAACTAGAATGTGGTATAGGGCTCTAAATGATCTTGGTAAAAAAGTTTGTGCACTCTATCCTTTTATTTGTGAACTTTGCTTTAAAGTGGGTCATTTCAATTTTCAATGCTCAGGCCATAATAATAGCCCTTCTAATCCAATGAGTACTGCAAGTTTGTATTGTGATGACATGATCACTCCAAATCAGCATGATGAACTTACATTATTTTTGGGGTGTGAAGAATTATCAAGAAAAACTTCTTTGGTAGATATGAGTGCTTTTGGTATGAATAGAGTCATGCATGGTTGTCATCTTTATTGTGTTGATAACTGCCACACAAATACTTATATACAAAATATTATAAATGATGAGATTTGACCAAAATATGACAGGACTAATATGTGTTTTGGCCTTATTAATGAAAAGGAGGAATCCTCCAAAGTTTCTTCTATTGTCTCTAACAATGAACCAGGGTATATGGAGAAGCTTCCTTTCAAGCCTCTCCCTCCTAAAGAGAAGAAGAAAAATAAGAAGAGGAGGAGTAAAAGGAGAGAGGAAAAGGTATTTTCCCCTAAGCATGTTGCTCCTATTATAGTTTTTGATGAGTCTGAACTCGATGATGTTCCTATGCCTATTACCTATAGTAGTGATCATGATTTGGAAAAGCACACTACTTTTGATATTGATAATCTCTTCGGTACCAATTCTGAAAATGATGATATTAATAATTGCTATACTATTAGTGCTATCCATGATCCTTCCAATGATGATATGTTTACAAATGAACACACTTGGGAAGATAACTATTCTATTGCTTATGATGATACTATACCTCCAATATATGATGATTGCAATGATGAATATGATATTTTTAGTCCACCTGCTATTGAGGAGGAAATTAATTATGATTACAATATGCCTCTTATATTTGATGATTATAGTGATGAGATTAATAATGATAGCTATTTTGTTGAATTTGCTCCCACTACAATTAATAAGAATGACTATGCTTATGTGGGGAGTATTAATTCTTTCATGCATGTGGCTCATGATAAGAATGTTTCTCGTGATAGTTATATTGTTACTTTTATTCATGATGCTACTGAAAGTTATTATGAGAGAGAGAAACATGGTTTTATGTGTCTCAACAATATTAAGTTTCCTCTTTTTATGTTGAAAATCTTGAAGTTGCACTTGTTTTGCTTTAAACTTAGGACTGCCTGTGTTGGCCGATGCTGCCAGAACTCGTCCAAAACACGGCTAGTTCCCATAATACAACACACTAGCTACCAGAATGAAGTACCTGAATGAGAAAAACTTCTAGAATTAACTCGCAGCCATTAGTTCCCAATACGTCCAAACAACGCCATCGAATGAGCAAACATCAGCATTCGTATTCCATTTTCTTGAGCAGCAGATCGTACTCCTTGTCATGTGAAGCTTCTTCCGACCATATAGACGTCATAACTAGAGTAGTTGTTGTCTTTTAGGCCATCACCTACACCACCACACATCTTGCTCTTCTTACCTAACGAAATAGCAAGTTAGGAACAATGACATAGACAAACCCATTAATGCCACAATAATAAACTTGTAAGTAGACAGTAGTGTAATCCTGTACACTAAATATAACCTATATTATGATGATGCTGCATGCAAATCTCTTCAAAAGCTAGATATAGTAAAGCTAGCTTTGAAACAGATTAGCTAATATTTGTCTCATATACAAAAATTCTGTAATAGTTTAATTCATCCCACATCGCATTAAACTTTAAAGATTAATACGGATAAACCTTACAACAAAAGCAATAAAAGAAGTTGTATGCTTTTATTCTACAACTCATAGTTCCACGCATCACATCACACATTTCCTACTAATGAACAAATAAGTACCTATCCATCTGACTACAACTCATTGAATGTAAACACCATTAGACATTTGGCTCAAGGGGCATCACAAATAGTTGCAACACGACTAGACAAACAGGCGTTCTATCAACAGCAAAATAGACTTGGACGCATCATCACCACGTGCATCAGAAGTAAAAGGAACTGGCAACCTGCTAATTCACCTGGTTTATAAGGGTGGCGGAGCGAGCACCTCATTCATGTGTATTGATCTCACGCAAAGCACCGTGCCGACCAAAACCTCTAGGTCAAACACGTCCTAGCAATGTGCGCTCGACAGCCACCAGCACCGGGCCAGCAAGCACCTCCAGACCCATCACATTCATGTCGACATCCAGCACTACGTCCACACATTTTCGTCCAAGGGAGAAGGCCAGAACGCTAGGGAGTCATGGCCCTCCTGACGATCAGTACCTCCAAGCCCACGCGCTCACAACACGGCACGACATGACATGTCCTAGAGCCGGCAGGACCTGCGCCTTGCTATGATCTGCTCTTCTTCGACATGGCATGACCCAGATCATTGTGCTTCTGATCTTCTCTAACCCTAGAACAATTGGGATGCCCACCACATTAGTATGGTTATCCCAATGAACAAATCGATGAAAAATAACATGTATGGATGGAAGAAGAAATGGATGAACAGGGACAAGATGATGAATAAGGACAAGGTGTTGGAGGTGGTGCTACAGGTATACTCCCAATAAACCATGATCAAGATGAACCTTGATCATGTGAGATCATGCACTAACTAAACTACTCATGCATAAATGAAGAAATGGATGAACAAAATCTCCATGATGAGCAAGATGCAGCCGGTGAGCATGTGACAATGAAAAATTTAGTTGGAGCAATAATGCCAATAATGAAGTAATAGAAGCTCAGTAACAATATTGCTAACTGGATATTTTGTTCTCCATTTAATACTCATCATGAGCAAGATGCTACACGTAAATTTTAGTAATAATATTTTTAACTTTGTAAACAAGGCACACTTGGTAAACCAGATAATACTATTACATAGTAGAATTTGGCAGCTGCAAAAAAAACAGTATTTGGCAGAGTAGCATACTGCAGACATTTAAGAGAAATGGTATGTAATGAATACTCATTTTTTATGACTGATAGTAATGAGAAAGTACTATGATAACTGTTAGCTAGTACACTTCATATCATCAGTTCGATCTCTATACAAAACATACATCAAAGGATCATTTATCCAGTATCACAAGTATAACCAACAATAGCTAAAGATCAGTGCAAGATTGGCATCTTCGTCAAGCAAGCAGTAGTAGTAGATTAAATAACTAAGCATCCAGTAGCAGCCTAACAGCTTTATCTAGAGGCCATTCGATAGCAGTAGTAGTGACATGGGAATACCCTACATGTACTCGAGTTTGGTATATACGGTCTAAATACATAAAGGCCCACGGTGTCGCCAAGGCCCAAATGAAGGACTCGAGTAACCTATGGACTCTCGATTGCTTGAAGAACAAGAAGAAGCTAAAGATAGAAAGTTTGGAGGGGAAAACCCTAACTTGTAACCGACTCGACCTGCTACCCGAGACCTAGCCTATCTATATAAGGGCTAGGAGGGGGCGGCGAGGAGGACACACGCAACCCTAGTTTCCACAACCCTCGCCAGATTGCATCTGCACACCACTGTAATCTTCGATTCCTTCGATAATTCCACGAGAAGACAAGCAGGAGTAGGGACCTCTATGAGGCCTGAACCTGGGTGAATCTTTGTCCCCTGTGTGCTTGTTTGCTAGCTGATAGATGTCTCCAGCGCTTCCTCCTTCTCCAAAACCCAAGTCCATAACAATGGGCATTGATGAGTTAAACCCTCGTCAATTGGCGCCGTCTGTGGGAATTGGGAGTGCTGATGTTGCCGCTTCTTCAGCCCTATCAACCGCGATCTACAACTCCGCAACAGCGGAGATCTGCCAGCTCTTCGGCGCGTTCGACTTCACCGTCCACACGCCGGCCACTCGCCCGGCCTTCGAGTCCGTGGGCGACGGAATCAGCCTGGCGATAGGAAGCTTCCGCTTCCAAGTCGGTCAGATGGGCACGCTTCGCATGCCTGATCAGCCGACGGCACCGTCGATTGCCCCAGCATCATGGTTCCCTCCATCGATCGGCACCCTCAGTGAGCCCAACGCCCCGACAACAGTCGAGAACACGGTCAGCGACAGCTGTCGCGACTCCGATCTGAGCGATCTGGCCACTGAAGATGGGACCTACGGTTCCAGATCTGAGAGTTGTGGAAGCAGCAGCTTCCCCAATCACTTCATGTGCGCCGTCATCAACGCAGGCAATACCTCTGCCAACCGTGACAACGGTGGCAATCGCGGCAACAGAACCGACCCGCCTAATGGCGGCAACGGTGGCGATCGCACCAACGCCAACAACGGAGAAGCAGTCGAACCTCCAACCATAGTAAACGAGCAAACCGGCGAACGCGTCGTGATTAGGCTCAACGAGCAAGAATGGGCTCGCTGCCGCGAGGCCCTACGAGGCACTCCTCTACCCTTCGGATCTCCGCAAGAACTGCTAATGGGCTACCATTGGCTCCTGAAGGAAGAATTCAAGCGCCAAGTACAAACAATCGCGCAACTCGAGGCACGCAAAAAGGCGGCAGATGAGTCGAGCCTTCGTCGTGCTGGGCTCTCCTCCTACGGAGGATCCTCCTCAAAGGGCAACGAGCACCTCGCCAAGAAGAGGCAATCTCGGATGGCCCACCTCACCGAGAAAGAGCGCATAGAAGCCGCAAAGGTCCTCGACTTCGGCTCTATGACAGTTGACACTAGGGGCAACATGATCCCCAAGACGCCGTAGGCTGCGGTGACAGCGGCCACCATGTACCTCCTCAACGACCAGCCACCGGCTGGAGATCCTCGAGCCGCCATGCACCGATCCACGATCACGGGCTTAGGATTAATCGAGGCCGCCCTCGACAAAGAGCCAACACCGGAACCAAAGAAGGGCAAAGCGCTAGCAAAGCGTTACTCCTCGCCCTCATCCAGTGATGACAGTCACGACCTGTCTCGACGTTGCCGCTCACGACGACACGACCACGACTACGACGCGCGTGATGACATCACGCAGTGCAAGATCGACAAATCAAGGGCACGTCATGCTCGGTCGACTGACTCAGAAGAGGAAGATGTGGAGCTTTGCGGTGCCAGATGCTTCAGTAGGTCCATCAGGCAGAAACAAATGCCAAAGGGGTTCAAACTCCCGTCAGAGAACCCGAAGTTCGACGGTCTACAGGACCCAAAAAGTTGGCTGGAGGACCACATCTCCTTCGTCAGGCTCCATGGGGGCAGTCGAAGCACGGCCATGCAATGCTTGCAGCTACAGCTGCAGGGCGCCGCCCGAGCATGGCTCAACAACCTCCCACGCGGATCCATTCGCAGTTGGGATGAGCTGGTTTATAGCTTCGTGCGCAATTTCAAGGGCACGTACAAGCGGCCTGCATCAATCGAAGAGCTAAGATGTTGCTAGCAACGATCGGGCGAATCGCTACGCTCCTACATCCAAAGGTGGTCCATCAGCAAGAACTCCGCATAGAACATCTCGGAGGATCGCGCGATTGATGCATTCAACGGCGGCGTCCGCCGCCTAGAACTCAGGGAGGAGCTGGGCCGCTCAAAGCCCAAGACCATCGACCACCTGATGGAGATCGCGAATCGGTGGGCCGATGGAGAAGATTTGGTGAAGAATCGCGTCCATTCCGACGAGGAGGCGGAACTCGAGCGCAGACGTGACCGCCGAAGCAAACGCCGTATGCGCATCTACAATGACCGCGACGACGTCAACATGGTCGCAACCGGCTACGCCGACAGATGCGATGACAACCGCAACAACGGATACCGTAATGGTGGATATCACGACTCCAGGAAGACCACGCAAGTGTGGCAACGCCGCGATCGCGATGAAGCACCTGCAACAACCATTGAAGACAAACTGTCCGGGTCATGCTCGGTGCACTCCTACATCGACAAGCACGATGGGAAGAAGAAGTCCAGCCACCTCCTCAAGGACTGCCGCGAGTTCCTCAGACTACATGAGGGATTAACTCAGATGAACCACAACGCAGTCAAAAGAGGTTACGGTGCCGCCCCAGGGCCACCACCACCTGGGCCACCACCAAATCCAGCCACCTCCGCCACCACCACCTGGGCCACCACCAAATGCAGCCGCCCGGACTAGCACCACGGAGGCGAACCTTACCCAAGGGCCATGGGTACCATGATGATCCAAAAAGGACAACCCTCCAATCGGGTGAAGAAGGCTATCACTCGCCAAGTCAACTTGGCCACACACTCGCCACCATCTACCACTGAGTACCTCAATGGAAGCGAGTCATGCATCACCTTCGATAAAAGCGACCACCCGCCTCAGGTACCCCGTCCAGGCCACTGTCCCCTCGTACTCGAGGCGCAAATCGGAGGCTTTGACATGAGTCATGTCTTCGTGGATGGCGGAAGCGGCATCAACCTCATATTCGCGAGTACCTTGCGAGCAACGAGGATCCCTCTAACCTGCCTGGAAGCCTCGGACACAACATTCCACGACATCGTCCCAAGGAAAGGCGTGTATCCCCTGGGCAAAATCAACCTCGACGTCATCTTCGGCACGTCGAAGAACTTCCGGCGAGAATGCATCGACTTTGAGGTCATCGACTGGCCCTCACAATACCACTGCATCCTCGGACGTGTCGCGTTCGCTAGGTTCATGGCAGTGCCGCACTACGCCTACCTGCAGATGAAAATGCCAGGTCCCAATGGCGTCATCACGATCAATGGGAACTTCGAGAGATCCGACAGCTGCGACAGGGAATTCAATAGAATTTCCCAGTCCTTCGGCATGCAGGAAGAACTCACAAGACTGAAAGAGTCAATAGACAACAGTCTGCCTCCCCTGAGCCGGTCGAGCTCGCCCGATCTATCCTTCGACTCATCGGTGTACACCAAGAAAGTACAGGTCCACCCATCGGGTCCCGCCAAGACGGCTCTCATCGCCAATAACTTGAGTCCCGCATAGGAACTCGCGCTCGTTGAATTCCTCCATGAGCACTGGGAAATTTTCGCCTGGTGTCCTGCAGACATGCCAGGAGTTCCCAGGGAATTCGCCGAGCACGCACTCAACATCAACCCTGACGCAAAGCCAGTCAAGCAAACAATTCGGCGATTGTCCGAGCCACGAGCGCAGGCAGTCGGCATGGAGATCAACAGACTCCTCGACGCCAAATTCATACGCGAGATCAAGGAAAGCACTTGGCTCGCCAACATAGTGCTGGTACCAAAAAAGGACACGGATATCCTGCGGATGTGCGTGGACTTCACCTCTCTGAATAAGCATTGCCCAAAGGATCACTTCCCGGTGCCACGCATCGACCAGATCATCGACTCCACTGCGGGATGCGAGCGCCTCTGCTTCCTCGACGCCTACTCAGGCTATAATCAGATTCGAATGAAGGAGGAAGATCAAGAAAAAACAGCGTTTACAACGCCCTTTGGTGTGTTTTGCTACAACACAATGCCCTTCGGGCTAAAGAACGCGGGAGCTACCTACCAGCGGTGCATGCAGGCTTGCCTCAAGGAACAACTGGGTCGCAATATCCAAGTCTATGTCGACGACATAGTAATCAAGACCAAGGAGGAAGCCTCGTTAATCGACGATCTGCGTGAAACCTTCGCCAACCTCGACTGCTACCGGATTAAGCTCAATCCGGACAAATGTGCCTTTGGCGTGCCATCTGGGCAATTACTCGGGTACCTCATCTCCGCGAGGGGAATCGAGGCAAACCCAAAGAAAATAAAAGCCATACTGGCCATGGAGAAGCCGAAAAACATACGGGGCGTTCAGCAGCTGGCTAGGCGAATCGCAGCCCTCAGTCGATTCATTAGTCGGATGGGTGAAAAGGCGCTGCCCTTCTACCAACTCCTCCGCAAAGCCGAAAAGTTCGAGTGGACCAACGAAGCACAGGAAGCATTCGAAGACCTCAAGCACCTTCTATCCACCTCGCCAGTACTCGTGACCCCACGGGAAAGGGAACCACTGTTGCTATATATCTCCGCCACCAACCAGGTGGTCAGCACAGTGCTCGTCGTCGAGTGAGCCAAGGAAAACAAGGTCCACGGGGTACAACGCCCAGTATACTACCTCAGCGAGGTCCTCACACCAACAAAACAGCGGTACCCGCACTACTAGAAGCTGGCGTACGGTCTCCTCATGACCGCCCGACGACTGCGCCATTACTTCCAGGAACACCCAATCGTGGTGGTCAACGACGCCCTATTGGGACATATCCTCAATAACCCCGATGCCACGGGACGAGTTGCGCTTTGGGGAATAGAATTGTCTCCATGAGACATCACATACGAAAAGCACGACGCAATCAAGTCGCAAGTTCTCCCTGACTTCCTCGTGCACTAGATGGAGAACCAGCTCCCGGACAAACAGATATGTCCTACCTCTGGACAATGCACTTCGATGGGTCCAAGCGGAAGGACGGAGGTGTCATACTGACATCACCTCAAAGGGACAAGTTGAAGTATATCCTGCGAATGTAATTCACAGCCTCCAACAACGAGGATGAATATGAGGCCCTGTTGCACGGGATGAGGATGGCAAAAGCCTGCGGCGCCAAGAGGTTCATCATATACGGCGACTCCAATCTGGATGTCAACCAAACAATGCATGAGTGCGACGCACTGAACGACAACATGATCACGTACCGCGACCTCTACGACACACTCGAAGGAGACTTCGACGGTTGCGAGCAGCGGCACGTAGGTCGCGAAACAATGAAGAGGCGGACGCACTCGCCAACATAGGCTCTACCTGCGCCCCCATACCACCCGGGGTATTTCTCGAGCGCATCTGCGAATGCTCCATCAAGCCAAAGGCCGCAGAGAATAAAACAAGCGCATCAACGGACTCAGGGGCTACGCCGCCCAATGAGTCAATGGCACTCGACGACTTGGAGTTGGACACAGGACTCGAGGGACCAATGAGCGTTATGATGATTGAGCAATCCTGGACGCAGCCGTACATCACGTACCTCCTCAGCAAAAGGCTCCCGGACGATCTGACTGATGCACGGCACATTGTGCGGCGATCCAAGGAATTCGCTGTTATCAACGGTGAACTGTATAAACGTAGCATCACAGGAGTACTCCAGCGATGTGTCTCCATGGCCATTGGAAGAGCTGTCCTCCTCGACATCCATGAGGGGACCTGCGGGCACCACGCCGACAGTCGTGCCCTCGTCGCCAAAGCTCTACGAGCAGGATTCTATTGGCCTACGGCCATGCGCGATGCTAAGGACATCGTCCAAAAATGCAATGCTTGCCAACGATTCGTGGACAAGCCGCACGCACCGGGCGTAGAACTCCGGCCAATTCGATTGGCCTAGCCCTTCACGCAATGGGGACTCGACATGGTTGGCAAACTCCCAAGATCCTCACGAGGAGGCTACGTCTACCTCTTGGTCGCAGTCGACAAATTCACCAAGTGGATTGAGGCCAGGCCAATGACCAACCAATCAGGACATAGCGCAGTCAAGTTCTTCGAATCCATCATCTACCGCTTCGGCTTACCGCATAGCATAATCACCGACAATGGGACGAACTTCACATCCAAGGAGTTTCAAAAATTCTGCGAGAACCTGGGGATCAACATCAGCTACACCTCGGTAGCGCATCCACAGACCAATGGTCAGGTGGAAAAAGCAAACGGGCTCGTCTGCGGCGGCATCAAGAAGCGACTCCTCCGGCCACTCGAACAAGCCGCGGGTTGCTGGCCAGACAAACTACAATCCGTACTCTGGAGCCTACGCACAACTCCAAACAGTGCCATGGGCTACACGCCATTCTTTATGGTGCACGGAGCCGAAGCAGTGCTGCCCGCTGAGGTACGGTACAAGGAGCCGCGCGTGGTTGCTTACAGCGAACAAGAGTCATCCCTCGCACTCGAAGACTCCGTCGACCTCCTTGACGAGGCACGAGAAATTGCCGCGGAAAGGTCAACGATCTACCAGCAGAACCTGCGCAACTACCACAGTAGGAGGCTACGCTCCAGATCCTTCGCCGAAGGCGACCTGGTCCTGCGACTGAAACAACAGGGGCATCTCAAGCTCGAGTCCCCCTGGGAAGGACCGTACGTGATTACAGAAGTAATCCCAGGTGGTGCCTATCGCCTTCAAGACTTAGAGACAGGAGTCGCATACTCCAACCCCTGGAACGTCGCACAGCTGCAACGCTTCTACCCCTAGCCGCTTTTTACTTTTTACATTGCAAATAAGGCTACTCAGCCAAGGCTACTTAGCCACACATTGTACCTCGCACTATTCTTCGAACAAATAAATCTAAGTGCCCCAAAACTCCGTGTTTTTCTTTACTTTCCCAATTTTATCTACTCGGGGGCTGCGCCACCCTATATACATATGTTCTATGAACCAAAACACGATATCCTGAATAGCTGGCACATCCATCGAAACCCTTGACACAAACATCGACCTAGCTGCAACGCACCTGACAGGTTGACAAGGGACTGAGATAAAAGCATGACCAGGCTAACGAAAGGGACTCGCATAGTGCAACACACTTCATGCTAGCAAAGCTCTTTATACAATAACTTATACACAACATTTATATGAACTTTATAACACAAGTAGACTTATGTGCAGGATACAAACTAGGCTACTACTGTAGCAGGAGAACGTTGGTTTGTTCCTCAAAGAAGTCGACGATCTCTTCTACTGGGCGATCCACCGCCTGGTAGTGCGGCACCATATTCCAGGCAGAACCTGCTGGTGGTGGAGGCGGCCCAGATGCAATTGCCGCAACATCTACGTCAGGCCCGAGCAGTCGCACCATTGATAGAGCAGCCTTGGCACCAGCCACCAACTGTTGCCTTACGCACTCGCGAACCACGGTCAGGTCTTGAAACTTGGCAAGGAGGGCCAGCAAGCTTGATGGAGTATCATCTAGCGGAAACATTGCCCGGTAAATGTTCTTCAAGCATGACTGTGACTTCTTCAGAAAGTGTAGCACTCACGACGCACGATCCTGCAGGGTCGCCTGCACAGTCGCACGATCATGATCTACCTAGAAGTATCCACTCTCTTGAAGTTGCTCCTGGGTAAGATCATGCATGCGAATGGCAATTATATCCTTCTCCTCCTGCGGATGATGCGTGCTGACAACTACACGAAGCAGCAACAACAGCATAAGTACAACGTACCATTGCGAGTGACTACAAGGAAAAGAGGAGAGTAAGTAAACTAACACTTGAATTGGTTGCCTAGCTGCGTCACCTCGCCAAGCAGATACTTCTCTTGGGCAGCAGCTTTCTCCGCCTTCGACTTCCATACATCCGCGTTACCGCGAAGCACGGGCAACTCACGCTCCAGCTGCTTCATGTGGTCACGCAGTCGTGAAAGCAGCGACAGCTCATCTACCCTGGAGCACGGAGGTACCACAGTATCATCAAGAATCGGCGAGTCCTGAGTTTCCCTCAAAGGATCACTTGATGTACCCTACCACAAGTCAAGATAGAAGCAAATAAGACGACCAAATCAACACAAAGATAAAGGATCAAATGCATTCAAGACTAGCAAAAGTATCAGCAGGTACACTCGCCAGCAGGCATGTTCTTAAACAAAAGGACACAAACTAATTAACTATTACAAAAGCTAACTAAGGAGCAACTGGCTTCTTCGACTTCGACGGCTTCGGGGGCTTCATCGAGTCCGTCGCAGTGTTAGATGCCACTGACTTTCCGCCAGCCCCTGACGCCACCGCTTTCACTGCCTTCTTGGTGTGGTGCAGCTCCTCAGAATACTTTGCAACAATATTTATCAACTGAGGCGCATACTTGCCATAGGCAGTCGCGAAAGGAGCAAAGACTACCTGCTGGCCGTCCGTGCTAACAGGCATCGCCTTCGACACCGCGGCAGGATCAACCTCGTGGCCTGCACCATGGCAAGCGACATGGACGCGCCAGCCGCACAGAGTGAGTTCTTGTAGCTGGAAGGCACACCCCCGGCAAGTGACTCCACCAGCTCGTCTATATTCTCGATTAACTCCGCCTTGGGCATCAGCTCCTCCTTGAGGCGACTGAGGGCGCCCTTGGCCTTGGAGAGCGTATCCTGGACGGCGACGCTACGGTCCTCGACTGCCGACAGTGCACCCGCCAGAGCATCATCGCGACGAAGGGCCTATGGGTCGAAATTCAAGTCGCCAGCATCTGCGCATAAATCCACACATGGACAAAACATCAGTGCCAACGCTAAGAAGTCCACCAGAGAAGGACAACGATATCCAAAGCAAAATACCTGAGAGGGCCTTGGCGATTGAGAAAAGCTGTCCCTCGAACAACTTCTCCTTGGCTGCGAAGGAGGCACGCAGCTCCTCTTCGCGCTTTTGCGCCTCGTCACGCGCCGCGATTGCCTCATCGCGACCCTTCACAGCCGTGGCGAGGGTTTTCTCCATGGTGGCAGCATTGCGCAGGAGGGCGTTATGTTCAGCTACAAACGGAAAGGGATTGACTATCAATCGACCATATCAAAAGGAGATGAGGAAGAAGAAGTGCAGGACACTCACTTTCAACTACGCGATGACGCGTCTCCAGCATCGCATGCTGGCGGCCCATCGCAAGCACTTGCTCCGCCAAGTGCACGGCTTCCTTCACAAGGATCTATCACACAACAAGGAATCAACAGAGGCAATAGATAACATCGACTGCAACACTAAAAAGGAGAAAAACTACACTTACATGGTCCTCCAATGACTCCGAAGATGTCTGCTATACCGTCATCCGGGCAACCATTCGATGCTCCCCTGCATGAGGAGAACTGGAAGAGTTGTGCCCGAAGTGGGCCGCCAATGGAGGGGAAGGAGCACGCTCGACCTCTTTCTTGGCCCTTGAGGTCGCGACTCCTGATTCCTTAAAAAATTGGACGTCGCCAGAAGATGACGACGCCTCTTGACTACAAGACAAAATTCACATCAAGAAAAAAAGGGCAAACCCAGAGACAAGCCAACAAGGACAAAACAAAGAAGAACAAGTAAACTAGAAAACTTACTAGTCAAACTTGTCAAAGTCAAAAGTGGCCTCCTTCGACTCTGACGAGGACTCCTTGGGCAATCACATCTTCTTGCGAGAAGATGGTGCCACGGCGCTCACAGGAATAGCAGGTATCGGCGACTCCGCACCAACACCTATGCCTTCCGGAGTCGAAGGAGACGATGCATCGGAATCCTCGCTGCGCGAACGCTTGCGAGTATCCGGACTACCGGACTCGGGGGGCTTCCTCCTCCATATCAAAAGGGACGATCGACTCCGACTCGTCCTCCTCCAAGGCTTCGCGAGGAATAATCCCCTCAGGAAGAGGGGGCATACAAGGCGACACCGCCCAATCCTGCATACAGACAACAAGTTCAACAAAAACAAACAAACAACAGAAAAGCAATCGACAAATTAAAAGCTACTACGTAGCACAACTATACCTCAGGAGGAGGGTTAGCAGCATAAAACGGAGGAACAACTGGCTCACTGGGGAGCACATCTTTGACAGTGTACTTGGTGACCAGTCAAACCCTTTTGTCCACTTCACTCCTGGACATGCCATCGGCAGACACGCAAGTGGGATCATCAGCGCCAGTCCACTGAAACATGGGGTGGACTCTGGCCTGCAGAGGCTGGACGCGACAGCGTAGCCACGTGCGAATGAGCGTGCAGTCTCCCTCCTCTGTATCGAGGCGACTCTCGAGGTCGCAGACACGCTCGTACAGCACGTCCGTCTCTGTGGATTCGCCAGGCATAACTACATTTTTCCAAGAGCGCGTCCTATTGCAGGGCGTCGCGGGATCGAAGGGTGTGAGTCCGAAGTGCTCGTCGCCAACCTTCTCATCGTGTATGTAGAACCACTTGTCCCTCCACCTTTGGATGGACGCTGTGAGCTTGATGTCGAAATAGGTGGCGGATGGGTCGACGTGAATCCCGCAACCACCTACATCATAGACTAAAGAGCCAGATGCAGATTGGCGCTTCAATTTGAAGAGGCGCTTGAAGAGGCCGAAGTGCGGCTCGATTCCGAGCCAGCACTCACAGAGGGTAATGAAGCAAGAGATGTGGAGGATCGAGCTCGGGGTCAGCTGATGGAGCTGAAGCCCGTAGAAACAAAGGAGGCCCCTAAAAAAGGGGTGAAGGGGCAAGGAGAGACCGCGGATGATGAATGCCAAAACACTACTAGGAAACAGCTTATAGATAGACAAGATATTCAGTGGCGCGTATGTAAAAATATGCGCCACAGATATATATCAGTGGCGCACTAGAAAAAAATGCGCCACAGAAGTTTGACACTTTAGTGGCGCACGAAACCAATATGCGTCACATAAGTCCATATTTCTGTGGCGCATATTTTCGTGTGCGCCACTGAAGTGTTAAACTTTTGTTGCGCATATAGACATATGCGCCACAAAAGGTTGATGGGACCAAGCAGCAAAAAAAGGGGGAGAAACTTCTGTGGCGCATATGTCCATATGCGCCATAGAAAGTGATGTTTCTGTGGCGCATATAGCTGTATGCGCCACAGAACAAGCATATAGGGGGGGGAACAGATCCCCCCCCCCCCCCGTGGATCGCCTTTTCAGTTTTGTAAAAAATAAATAAAAATGATAGAAACTTCAAAAAAATAATTCCTTTAAGTTGTAGTTAGATTTTAGGGTGTAGATCTAGACAAAATTGAAAAACATGAATTTCGATGTATTTTGCAAAAATAGGTCATGGCACGGTAAAACGGCTCTAACTTTTGCATACGATGTCGGAAAAAAATCTTTAACCTATCAAAATGATCGTCTCGAATTCCCTACTCGAATTCAACCACCTATGGTCGTTCTGAATTTTACAGAATCCCCAAATTCGAAAAGAGTAAAAAGTTATTTAGGGTAGAAGATATTTTACTGAAAAAAATAAAAAAAGGGGGAGAAACTTCTGTGGCGCAGTTCCCCCATATGCGCCACAGAAGTCTTGGGTGGAATTCGAAATTTGAATCCCGCCGGCGCCTTTCTCCCTTCCTTTTTCCTTTTTCTCCCCCTCCCCACTTCTTCTCCCCTCCCCACTTCTCCCCTCCCCACTTCTCCTCCTCCTCCACCACCAACTCCGGCGACCACCACCACCACCTCCTCCTCCTCCACCACCAACTCCGGCGACCTCCGGTGACCTCCTCCTCCTCCACCACTAACTCTGGCGACCTCCTCCTCCACCACCAACTCCAGCGACCTCCTCCTCCTCCACCACCACCAACTCCGGCGACCCCCTCCTCCTCCTCCTCCTCCACCACCACCAACTCCGGCAACCTCCTCCTCCTCCTCCTCCACCACAAACTCGGGCAACCACCTCCTAGCCCTACTCCAGCCACCGCCACCACCACCACCACCACCAGCCACCAGACACCACCACCAACTCCGGCTAGATCTAGATCTGGCCCGGTTTTTTTTTGAAATTTGAAAAAAACTTCTGTGGCGCATATTGGCCATATGCGCCACAGAAGTTTGAGCACTGGCCTGCCTTTTTTTTTGAATTTTGGAAAAAAACTTCTGTGGTGCATATTAGCCATATGCGCCACTGAAGTTTGAGCACTGGCCCGCCATTTTTTAATTTTGGAAAAAAGCTTCTGTGGCGCATATTGGCCATATGTGCCACTAAAGTTTGAGACTTCTGTGGCGCATTTTGAAATGCGCCACAGAAGATAGTTATCAGTGGCGAGGTATCAGTGGCGACTAGGAAATGCGCCACAGATAGTGAAAAAAGGTGCGCCACTGATGAGTTGTTTCCTAGTAGTGAAAACATCACTCGAAAACCAGCGGGAGGAGAAGGAATTGCCTCACTGCCGGGGATGCGCGCGTCGGCGACTGCGCCGGACAGCACTCCGTCTTGACGAAGAAGACGGAGATCCGATGACTTGATGATGGAGGGACGCCATGCGCCATTCGTGACGCGGGTGCCCGCGCCCTTCTTCTTCCAGCCGACGGCGGTGCTGGTGCCTGCAGCAGCGGAGCCGCCTTTCTTCTTCGCCGCAGCGGCAGTGGCCGCGGAACCAGCCGCAACTCCTCCTTTCTTCTTCCCCGTGGCGCAGCGGTGATGCAACCGAAGGAAGTAGCTTGGAAACGAGCAGAGCTGGTCCAGTGTCAAGGACGAGACGAGCACAGAGAAAGCAGAGGAGTAGCAACAATGGCAATGGAAGCAAAGGATGAATACGAATAGATGAGAAATTACCGTCACAACACTGCTACTTAACCCCTAGAAGATGCAATCTAACGGCTCAGAAAAACCCTATTGGACGCGTGGCAAAAATCGTGATGGAGACGTGGAGCAGTGGAAGCGCGAACTGTCCCTCCACTACTCCCATTATGCGCGGAAAGCGAGGAGGTGCAGTTAAAATAAAGATTACGCACGCCCAGTCAAATCAAAGTCAGAAAGTGCGACCCACTGCTCGTCACGTCCCGTAAAACTCGCTCACGCGGGCAACTAAGGTCATGAAACCGTCAGCACTGACGTCATCAAAGCTACGCAGCGAAGACTTCGACTACTTTAGTCCTTGCTCGAGTCTTCGACTCCACCACGCACTCGAGGGCTACTCCCATAGGAGCGCTGGTCGTGCACCCTATGATTTTTTTCTTTCTTCTTCTTTTTCAGGAACATGGATAATCAAATCAAACCCAACCACTCGTAGCATGGCTTGACTATGGGCATGGGTTACTCCCATAGGGAGCGCCGGAAACAAATTCGACTGAAACAAGCAAACAAAAGACGACAGCAGTCGCAAAATGATTCTTCAGTCCCTGCTTGAGTCTTCGACTCAACCAGGCACTCGGGGGCTACTCCCATAGGGAGCGCAGGTCGCGCACCCTGTGATTATTTATACAAAAAATTGTGTGTTGATAACATCCACACTCGAAACTCATGGCGACACCGCCTCATAATTTTTCCCTACAAAGAGACTGCGTCTCCTGGGTCACCCGAATCGTCTCTGCGATGATAAAATTCGGATGCCGCGCTTACAGCGTGAAGGTAAGACCTGAATAAGGCCTGGCAATGCATTAGCTGCGGACTACCAGAAATATATCCATACCTACAGGTACGATGAACATGCCTTGACGGACGCGTCGAGTGCTCACACCCATATAACTGGAATTCGACTCCTGTAAGACCTCCGTGGCTTGAGTCGAATTACCCCAGCACTTTTCCGGATTCGAGTCCGGGGACTCGAGTTCGAGTAGATTGCGTTGTTTCACCCTAAGGTGGTTAACTGATACCGATACTTCGGTTATATCAGGCACGTACAGCAACAATCCCTATGACACAAATAAAGCAGTCAAAATATACTCATTCATGCACTCGAAAGACTTCAAAAGTCCCCAGTCGAATCTGCGATTCCACTGGACACTCGGGGGCTACTGACATGGGTATATCCTATAGGTACTCGAGTTTGGTATATACGGTCTAAATACGTAAAGGCCCACGGTGTCGCCAAGGCCCAAATGAAGGACTCGAGTAACCTATGGACTCTCGATTGCTTGAAGAACAAGAAGCAGCTAAAGATAGAAAGTTTGAAGGGGAAAACCCTAACTTGTAACCGACTCGACCTACTACCCGAGACCTAGCCTATCTATATAAGGGCTAGGAGGGGGCGGTGAGGAGGACACACGCAACCCTAGTTTCCACAACCCTCGCCAAATTGCATCTGCGCACCACTGTAATCTTCGATTCCTTCGATAATTCCACGAGCAGACAAGCAGGAGTAGGGACCTCTACGAGGCCTGAACCTGGGTAAATCTTTGTCCCCTGTGTGCTTGTTTGCTAGCCGATAGATGTCTCCAGTGCTCCCTCCTTCTCCAAAACCCAAGTCCATAACAATGGGCATTAATGAGTTAAACCCTCGTCAAGTAGTAATACAAGAGAGTTTCTTGTGAACAAATTCATTCCAAATGAAGAAGCATGGCAGCCTCATCAAGCAAGCAAGCAAGCAAACGGGCCATTTGATAGCAGTAGTAGTAATACAGGAGACCAATACTTTAAAGGACACACATACATATGTATTTCAACATGAGTCGTTGGAAGTATGAATTAAGGGGGACATGGTATATCATTCATATACCCTAGAGTTAGGCATTGGAACTAAAACTCTTATGCAAAGCTCACAATGCAATCCCTACAAGCATGCATCTTTGATGTCCTGTCCAGTGTAAACCTAGTGTTAAACTTTTAACCATCCCAACTAATTTATGTGATTTGCTGTAGCTTGGCTCGCCTAATAATTTGTGTGAAGCTACACCACTACAACATAGAACCATGAGAAGAGACTAAAATTCATATGGCAAGCTCACTATCCGTGCGGTCTGGATCCAGAGCAAGGTTAGTGATCTGGATAGTGGTTGATAGACTACACAAACCTTACGTTCGTAGAGAGGAGGCAGAGGGGCCAGGTCATCAATTTCGTGAATACCATTGTCGCCCCGCTTCTCCTTCGCTGGCACCACCCGCGCCTTACTCGCATTCGCTGACACCGCGCGACGCCCACCTCTGCCTCCATACCCTACAGGGCACTGGCGCCATGAGGTGGCATAGAGAGGGGGGAGGAGGGGGTTCCCGGGAGATGGTCGAAGCCTGGCCACCGGGGAGGAGGGGCAGCACGGCGGGGGAGCTCCCTCGATCTAGATGGGGTCGGGCGCAGGGTAGAAATCCTGCGAGGGGATATGGAGGTAGAGGAAGAGGGACCGGAGGTGGTGTGGAGGGGAGGAGGGGCGCCAGAGGTGATACTGAGGGGAGAAGGTGGCCAGCGATGTGGCATCAGGAAGGAGTAGATAGTATGGAGGGCGGGGGCGGCGCGCACGGGTGGGCGAGGAGAGTCTGAGAGATGGGGTAGGGTGGGTGGGATGCGGCTTTGACCTAGGTCAGACAAAATTTGATCTTTCGCGGGGCTGCGGCCCAAAAATTTGCAACGCGGGCCAATTTCTCAACGCAGGCAGCTCCAAATTTTTCGTGGGTCATGGCATGAGGATGAGTTCCGGAATGTTGGATCGAACTGATGTGGACGGCTGAGATCCATTTCGGTGGGTGATCTGTGGGTAGGGTCATTCCTCCATTCTGATTGGCTCGACAAGATTGTGCATGGATTGAGTGTTGGATAGGTTTATTTGTGTTGTCATTAGGTTAAAGAAACACAAAATCGATGCTTTTGGTTGCATGTATCTATTAGTTTAGCAAGATTCAACCTCTATACGAGGACGGTCACCTCATATTGGAATGAGAAACAACATTGTTGGAGGAGGTTTTATTTTCGTCACACGAAAGAGTCAATTTCCATTTTATGTGACATATAGTTTGAAACGGACATAATAAATTCAAAAACAGTCCAAACAAGTTAAATGGTGTCATATTATGTGACATAGTTGTAAGAAAAAAATACCAAACTTAGTATATTGATTGCATCTCGAAAAAACCTTCACAGAAATGTCCTATTATGTTCGAGGTTTCATGGCTTTCAGGCAAAACGACCAATGTTATGGCATAAATCAAGACATATTTTGTGATATTGTGCCCATATTGTGCACCCGTGTGCATCTTGTGATGGATAACAATATTGCAGGAGGAAGTTTTCCATTTCGTCACACGGAAAAAGTATTTTCCATTTCCCGAGTGCCAAAATCAGGGCGTTTTGTGAAGCAACCACCAAATAATAGTTTCAAAATAGTACCACCTTATTTTTCAAAAATAATAGACCCAACTTACATGAACAACGTCCCAACTGGGGTATCTAAAATCTTTCCGTCTACCCCTGGCGAAAAAGACAAATTCCTGCCGAATCAGTAGGAAGTGGGTCCGGTTTTAACTACAGGTACGGGCATAAGAAATTCAAAAATGGTCCGAACAATATAAATCCTTCGCATGGTGTCGTATTACGTGACATAGTTTTAAGGGAAAATACCAAACTGGGTATATTGCAAGTTTCCTGAAAAAACCTTCACAGAAATGAGCTATCATGTTCGAGGTTTCATGGCTTTTAGGCTAAACGACCAATGTTCTGGCTGGAATCACGACATAGTTTGTGATAATGTGTCCATATTGTGCACCCGTGTGCATCTTGTGATAGATAACAATATTGCAGGAGGAAGTTTTCCATTTCGTCACACGGAAAAAGAATTTTCCATTTTCCGAGTGCCAAAATCGAGGCGTTTTGTGAAGCAACCACCAAATAATAGTTTCAAAATAGTACCACCCTATTTTAAAAAAATAATAGACCCACCTTACATAAACAATGTCCCAACTGGGGTATCTAAAACCTTTCCGTCTACCCCTAGTGAAAAACATAAATTCCTGCCGAATCGGTAGGAAGTGGGTCCGGTTTGAACTACAGGTACATGATCTAATGCTCATTTTTTGTTGCAAAAATCATTTTTAGACTCACAATATGATGTTTCTTTAGAGATCCAGTGCAAGTTTAGCAAGGCTCATCCGCTATCTTCATGCCCGCCGTTTTGATCATAGTTTGAAACGAAAAAAATTGAAACGAGCATAAGAAATTCAAAAATAGTCTGAACAATGTAAATCCTTCGTGTGGCGTTGTATTATGTGACATAGTTTTAAGGAAAAATACCAAACTTGGTATATTGCAAGTTTCCCGAAAAAACCTTCATAGAAATGACCTATCATGTTCGAGGTTTCATGGCTTTTAGGCTAAACGACCAATATTATGGCTAGAATCACGGCATAGTTTGTGATATTGTGTCCATATTGTGCACCAGTGTGCATCTTGTGATGGATAACAATATTGCAGGAGGAAGTTTTCCATTTCGTCACACAGAAAAAGTATTTTTCATTTCCCGAGTGCCAAAATCGGGGCATTTTGTGAAGCAACCACCAAATAATAGTTTCAAAATAGTACCACCTTATTTTTCAAAAATAATAGACCCACCTTACATGAACAACGTCCCAACTGGGGTATCTAAAACCTTTCCATCTACCCCTGGTGAAAAATACAAATTCCTGCCGAATCGGTAGGAAGTGGGTCCGGTTTGAACTACAGGTACATGATCTAATGCTCATGATTTTTTGCAAAAATCATTTTTAGATTCACAATATGATGTTTCTTTAGAGATCCAGTGCAAGTTTAGAGAGGCTCATCCGCTATCTTCATGCCCGCCGTTTTGACCATAGTTTAAAACGAAAAAATTAAAACGGGCATAAGAAATTCAAAAATGGTGCGAACAATGTAAATCCTTCGCATGGTGTCGTATTATGTGACATAGTTTTAAGGGAAAATACTAAACTTGGTATATTGCAAGTTTTCTGAAAAAACCTTCACAGAAATGAGCTATCATGTTCGAGATTTCATGGCTTTTAGGCTAAACGACCAATGTTATGACTAGAAATACGGCATAATTTGTGATAATGTGTCCATATTGTGCACCTGTGTGCATCTTGTGATGGATAACAATATTGCAGGAGGAAGTTTTCCATTTCGTCACAGGGAAAAAGCATTTTCCATTTTCCGAGTGCCAAAATCGGGGCGTTTTGTAAAGCAACCACCAAATAATAGTTTCAAAATAGTACCACCCTATTTTTCAAAAATAATAGACCCACCTTTAATGAACAATGTTCCAACTGGGGTATCTAAAACCTTTCCGTCTACCCCTGGCGAAAAAGACAAATTCCTGCCGAATCGGTAGGAAGTGGGTCCGGTTTGAACTACAAGTACATGATCTAATGCTCATGATTTTTTGCAAAAATCATTTTTGGACTCACAATATGTTTTTTTGTCAAAGATCCACTAAAATTTTAACAAGACTCAACAACTCCTAGACAAGGACAGTTACTCCCACCATTTTGACCATGTTTCGATAGATTCACTTTATTTTGTGAAACAAGTACCAAAATTACGGTGCAGAATGGCACTACTATAATTTACACACAAACTAGACCTCATTGATTTTGGAATCATCTCGATCCGAGGCTATAGGAAAATTTAATGGTGAAATTTCATTTCTATAATTTTTTTTAAAAAAACTGAGCTCTCTCTGTTTACGTGGGCTCGAACTTACAAAAGCCCATAAATTCACACTAAAAATCTACATGACTATGGACCATCAGCCCAGCCGGTGGCGAAATTGTAGAGAAAAAAAGTTTCAGGCCTCCTCTGTGACGAGGCCCAGGCCCAGCAACGGAAACAAATATTATAGAAGTCGCGCAAACTAAGTTCTACAAGAAGCTAGTGGTGGTCTGGTGGTTGGGGGTCTGTGGTTCCAACAAGGAGGTCGTGGGTTCGACTCCCCTTGCTCCTATTTTTGCCAATTTATTCCAGAGCACAAGGCGCCACATATTTAAATAGACTATGCGGGGGTGCTTAGACACAAATCACTTGGTGGTTTGGTGGTTCGGTTCGTTCAGTGAGAGGAGGAGGTCGCGAGTTCGAGCTCTAGGTAGGCTATTTTTTGCCATATTATTCCTGTTTCTATTTAACTGGTCTATTGTATGACATGTGGGTCCCACGCATCATATATTGGTCCTAGTTGGCATTATACGACACCTATGCGGACACGTCAGTAGAAGTTGACACATGGAAACAACATGTAGGCAAAATTGTTAATGTGGCTGACGAATCATTTTAAAGCAACAAGAATTAGTGGCCATGACCATTTAAATTGGTCGTAGTGTGCTAAACATAAGGCCATAAACTAGTGCTATCCATCTATGACCTTTTCGTGCTTGGAAAATATGACCTTCTTAACAAAATTGGTCATAGTTTTCAAGGTTTAGACCCTCCCAAATGCCTTATGACCAGGTAGTTCAGAATGGTCATAGATCTATGACCAAAAAATCCATGGTTGTTATTAAAAGGTCACTAGTGAGCATATTTCTTGTAGTGACTTATGAGAGGTATATCCTATGTCTCCAACTTTTGAGGTTTGAGTTGTTTATCTTAGTGTGACATCATTTTTCTTCAAGAAACCAAAAGAGATTGCTTTGACATGAATTATTGAAAAAAATTCTGTCCAAGTAAGTTTGATAGTTTTGACTTTCTCCCTTCTATTGGTGCTTCTGGAGGGATTATCATCATCTGGAACAGTTCTTTGTTTAGTGGTACCAGAGCCTTCCAAAATGAATTTTCTACTTCTATCACTTTCTCTTCCCTACTCTCAAATGACATCTGGACACTTACCAACATCTATGGTCCATGTCAAGCTGATAGAAAAGAAGAATTTTTGGATTGGTTTTCTAACATTGTGATGCCTGATAATATAGACTGGCTAGTCTTGGGGGTCTTTAATCTTATCAGAAGGCTTACTGATAGAAATAGGAGTGGAGGAGATGTTAATGACACTTTGCTTTTCAATGAAGCTATCAGTAACCTAGGCCTAATTGAGCTACGTCTTAAGGGAAGAAAATTTACTTGGAGCAATATGCAAAAAGATCCCTTACTGGAAAGGCTGGACTGGTTTTTTACTTCTAGCTCATGGACCCTCAAATATCCCTCTACTTTTGTTTCCCCCCTTTCCAAGCCCACTTCTGATCACCTTCCTTGTGTCATATCAGTTGGAACCAATATTCCCAAGGCACAAGTTTTTAGATTTGAAAATTACCGGTGATACGTCCAAAACGTATCTACTTTCCCGAACACTTTTGCTATTGTTTCTCCTCTAAACTTGTGTGATTTGGATGCAACTAACGCGGACTGACGCTGTTTTCAGCAGAATTGCCTTGGTGTCTACTTTTTGTGCAGAAAATCAACTATCAGGAAAAATCCCGGAAAATATGCCAAAAATCCTATTTCACCCGAAGACTCCAGGAGCCAGAATATGCGACGGAGAAGAGCCAGGGGGTGGCCACACCACCTGGTGGCGCGGGCTTGGCCAGGCCGCGCCAGGGGGTGGTGTGGGCCCCCTAGGCACCCCCTCGGTCTCCCTCTTCGCCTATAAGAAGCCTTCTGACCTAAAAACTCTGGGGGGTTCGACGTTTTTCCAAAAGGAGTTCTACTTCGCCGCCACCACCAGATTCCACGAAACAGCACCAGAAACTCCGTTCTGGCACCCTGTCGGGACGGGGAATTGGAGGAGATCATCGCCATCATCACCATCGCTTCTCCATCGACCATCCATGTTTCCCCCATCTATGAGTAAGTAATCCCCCGCTGTAGGCTATGGGGATGGTAGGGATTGGATGAGGTTGTTCATGTAATGGCATCAGATTGTTAGGGCATGGTGCCTAGTATCTTCTATTAGTGATTTATGACTTTGTTGCGACTTGTTGTGCTTAATGCTTGTCACTGGGGCCTGAGTGCCATGATTTTAGATCTGAACATGTTATTGATTCATTATGATAGTATTGTTTTTGGTCTTACCTGCAAGTTGTATACACACGTTGTTGTTCGGAACCAATGGCCCCGAAGTGACAGAAATCGGGATAACCGGAGGGAATGGCTTTGATGTGAGGATCACATGTGTTCACGGAGTCTTTGCTCCGGTGCTCTATTAAAAGGAGCGCCTTAGTTGCCAGTAGTTCCCTTGAGGCCCCGCTGCAAACGTGCTGGCAGAACAAAAGATGTTGTGCAAGTTCTCATTGTGAGCACGTATGACTATATAGGGAACACATGCCTAGGATTATCTAGTACTTGGATGCTTTATCTTATTTATCTGCAAATGCCCTATGTTCTGATTGCTATGTGAATTGTCTTGTCCATGCAACGCCCGTCCATCCATCCCTATGCGTACCGCACTCGAATCCCACTGTTTACTGCTATTGGTATTGCTGTCTTTACTTTACTACTGTTGTTACCTTGCTATTCCTACTACAAAACTGTTGCTACTGATAAACTGCTATGAGCAAGATTGTTTCCAGGTGCAGCTGAATTGACAACTCAGTTGTTAAGGCTTATAAATATTCTTTGTCTCCGCTTGTGTCGAATCAATAAATTGGGTTTCACTTCCCTTGAAAATACTGCGATACACCCCCTATACTTGTGTGTCTTCAACTAGTTACATCATTCTGACTTTAAACAAATTGTGCAAAATGCCTGGAATATACTAGTGGGAGACCTTGACTTGGCAAAGAATATATGTGCCAAATTGAACAATGTGAGGAGAGGTATCAAGATTTGGGCCAGACAAATCCCCTATTTAAAGGATCGGATTAAGAAGGTTAATGACACAATTGACCTTCTAGATTTGCTTGAAGAATCTAGAACTTTAACTATCAATGAATGGCACCTCAGAGATCTCCTGAAATCTCATGTTATTACTCTGCTCCAGAATCAGAACACCTATTGGAAACAGAGAGGAAAAATAAATTGGGTGAAATTAGGTGATGAAAACACAAAGTTCTTCCACTCTAAGGCCACCATCAGTTATAGGCACAATTATATTTCAATGCTTAAGAATGACAATGGCCAAGAAATCTTTGATCACTCTGACAAAGCTGACATCTTGTGGAATGATTTCAAAGCTAGAATGGGTACTTCTATAAAAACTGAGATGTTCTTCAATCTTGAAGATTTTTATGGCAATGGTATGTCTGAGGAGATGATAAACTCTCTTGAAATGCCTTTCCTAGACAAAGAAATTGAGGATGTGATCTCTGACTTGCCAAATGATAAGTCTCCTGGACCTGATGGTTTTAATAATGAATTCATAAAAAGCTGCTGGCCCATCATTGGAAATGACTTCAAATTGCTCATCCATGATTTCTATAATGAGAAAGTTTCTCTTGAAAGTATCAACTCTTCCTACATTACTCTTATTCCTAAAGTGTCAGACCCTTCTACCCCTGCTGATTTTAGGCCCATATCTTTATTAAACTGTGTGTTTAAAATTATTACCAAACTTCTTGCAAACAGACTGCAGACTGTTATTCTGAAGTTGGTACATAAGAATCAATGTGGCTTCCTCAAAGACAGGTCTATTCAGGATTGCCTTGGGTGGGCTTTTGAATATCTTTTCCAATGCCACAAATCAAAGGAGGAAATTGTCATTTTAACATTGGACTTTGAAAAGGATTTTGATACAATTGATCATACATCCATCCTAAATATTCTTAGGGCTAGAGGATTTGGCAAGAAATGGATTAAATGGATTGAGATGATTTTTGAGTCTGGCTCCTCTAAAATTCTTCTAAATGGGGTGCCTGGGAAAAAAATTACTGCATGAGAGGTGTGAGGCAAGGAAACCCACTTTCACCACTCCTTTTTGTACTTGCTGCAGACCTTCTTCAATCTGTCTTGAATAAAGCCATGTACCTCCACCTTCAATCCCCTTCAATATGTGGTCTTCTTAACAATGACTTCCCTGTGATCCAATATGCTGATGACACCTTGGTTGTGCTAAAAGCAGATGCTTCTCAATTATTATGCTTAAAAGCTCTTCTTCAAACTTTTGCACTTTCCATTGGCCTCAAAGTGAACTATTTCAAACCAAGCATGATGCCAATAAATTTAAGCAATGATAGGCTGATTCACTTTGCTCAGACAATCAATTGCCAAACTGGTAGCCTTCCTTTCACATATCTTGGATTACCCCTAAGCTTATCAAAGCCATTGCTGGCTCGTGGTTGATGTAGAGATCGTTGGGAACCCCAAGAGGAAGGTATGATGAGCACAGCATCAAGTTTTCCCTCAGTTATGAGACCAAGGTTTAATCGAACCAGTAGGAGCAAGGAAACACCCCAAAGGTGTTACTAGCTGAGCTTTGGCAGGGTGCACTACCGGTGCTAGTAGCAACGTGGAGACCTACACAACACAACCACAGAACTTTGTCCCCAACTTGCGATGAGGTTGTCAATCTCACCGTGTTTTGCGGAAAACAAAGGATTAAACGCATCGAATGGAAAGAAGTAAAAGTTTGCAGAAAGTAAACACAAAGCAGTAAAAGATTGTAGATTGTATGTAAAGTAAAGGACCGGGATCCATACTTCACTAGAGGTGGCTCTCCTTAGATAGATAACATGCTGGGTGAACAAATTAAAGCGGGGCAATGGACAAACACCGAGAAAGCAATACATGCGTATACTAATCATCTTGACTCCTCCGAGACTTGATTGGGCATTACAACATAATACATAGACCGCCATCCAACTGCATCTATGAATAATAATCCACCTTCAGGTTATCATCCGAACCCCCTCTAGTATTAAGTTGCAAGCAACAGATTATTGCTTTACGAACTACGTGTAAAGTAAACAATACAATTGTTATATGAACAAAGGATTGTTGTTTTCTCCCTAGTAGCAACAGCACATCTAGTACCTTAGAGATTTCTGTCACTTCCCCAGATTACCAGAGGCATGAACCCACTATCGAGCATAAATACTAACTCTTGGAGTTGCTAGCATCTACTTGGCCAAGATAGCTACTAACAACGGAAAGCATGCAAGATCTCAAATAACAAAGACATGATAGAATCAATAATAAATCTGAAATAGCATCTCAATATCCATCGGATCCCCGAAAACACAACATGTATGGATTACAAATAGATGATCTTGATCATGAACGGAGCTCACAAGATCTAAACATGAAAGCACAAAGGAGGAGAAACTAGCCATCTAGCTACTACATGGATCCGCAGTCCAAGGATGAACTACTCACGCATCACACTAGAGGCTTGCATGGTGATGAAGAAGGCCTCCAGGGTGAATTCCCCTCTCCGGCAGGGTGCCGGGAAGAGCTTCAGATCCCTCCTGATCTAGGGATGGAGATGACGGCGGCTATAGACTCTTTCGTGGATTTTTTGATCGGGTCCTTAGGGTTTTCGTCCCGAGGGCAATATATAGGCGGAAGGAGGGGCCGAGGGGCTGCCGGGAGCCACCACACCACCCCCTAGCATGGGCCAGGCCTGGCCGCGCGGCCAGGTGGTGTGGCTGGCCCCTGGCCCCTCTCCGTCTCGTATTCTGGCACTTGATCCCTTCCTGAAAAATAAGCACATTGGCTTTTGTCCCGTCCAATTCCGAGAATATTCATTTTCTGACTTTCCTGGAACCAAAAACAGCAGAAAACAGGCAGCTGGCACTGTGGCTCTTTTTAATAGGTTAGTCCAAGAAATCATATGAAAAGTACTCCAAAGTTGGAACAAAACACAAGAAAGTGGATAAAACCAAGCATGGAACATCAAAATTTATAGATACATTTGCAATGTATCAACATCCCCAAGCTTAACTCCTGCTCGTCCTCGAGTAGGTAAGTGATAAAAAGAAATAATTTTTGAGGTGACATGCACCATCAAAGACTTGATCAAAGTATTTGCAAAACATTCAAAGCTGGGATCATAGTACTTCAATCATAACATGAAAGACAAAGTTCTAGCAATAAGCAAAGAAACTATGATGCAACATGAAAAGGCACAAACAAAAGATTCATGAATAACATGCTTTGCAAGACGTTTGTTTGTTTCACATAAAGAAAACATAGCATAAAAGTATTCAGCTTGTCCCTCAATAGAGTAGCAAATATAAATGCATAGGACACCTTCAAAGTTCATAAGAGTGACTAGATACAATAGTTTCAAACAAGCAATAACAAGTTATGCATCAATCAACTAGTCTAGGGACAATGCACATAGAACTAAGAATGGCCACTATGCTCTCAAAGTAGGTGCATAAAGATAGAAGGTGGAGACTCAATATAATGGTGGAAGAAAGGCCTTTTGTAAAAAGGAAGTAGGGATTCAAGTCTCATAAAGAGCTTTCAAAAATTATGATACTTAAAGCTTTCAGCTCTCATTGCCCCTATCATAAGCATCTTGAAGTGATTAAGGTTAAAGTGAACAAACTATGGTGTACATGCTTAACGAAGTATAAGTCAGAAATCTCATGTCCCTTGTATATGAGGGCCGCTCCTCATGCTACTCAAGTTTAGTCACCGGTAAGTTCTTGTCATTGTAACTACATGTGTATCATTGAGAACCGCCAACGGGGTACCCCTTGCCCGATGATACGGAAGAATCCCCATATCAAAATGACAAGGCAAGCAGACAACGAGCATCTCAGCATTCTTCTTATTTACTATGGGAATATGGTGCTTTTTTCTCTGTTTCCTCTTTTCATAGTATCTCTTTTTTTTCTCTTTTCTCTTTTTTCTCAATATAGGACTCTTTTTTTATAAGAAGAATGCTTCATAGACAACTCATTATGGTTACGCTGCAGGTTTCCACCACGTCAGCATGGATTAGACCAGCGACCCAGGCGTTTCTCTAACACATATACATAACTCCATGGACTTACAAGCTCCCCTTTCATTTCACACGGACGACATCCATATACAAAAGAGCATGATATCAACTAGGTACAAGTACCAAGTGCAATGTTGAAAGCGTTCCCTATGAAAGCATGGTTCTGCTAATTCCCAACAAATAAGTGCAAGCATATACAACATAAACGACACAATGGTTCAAGTTTATTAAGGGCAAGTAAAGTAAAGTGTGCCATCAAGTTCGTGAGAGCTTTAATCACTAGTTTTCTCATAACAAGTTTAATTTGGAAGGTAAACAAAAACATGAATATACTTGGAATAGCATAAGCTAGTAGGTAGGTATGGTGGACTCTTTGGAATAACTTGGTTTAGGGAGTTGGATGCATGAGTGGAACTCATACTTGGTGGTGGAGGCTAGCAAAAGACTGGGAGCGACAAACTAACAGAGCAATAATGGCCATAATCATGCAGAGTGACAAAACATCATTGATCAAAGCATAAAGTGATACTACAAGTTGAAAACTAAAGGATCATAAAGGCTATGGTGACTTGAGATAGTCATAACATGGTGTGAGCATGTGCCAAGTCAACCCAAATAAAGCATCAAAGGAGAATACCACTATACTATGCTTTAATATGCTAAAACAACGCATGATTCATCCAAGGCACATTAAGAAATCTCAATTGTTTATAACAAGTCATGCTACAGCAAAGAATACTAAGCATAAAGCCAAAACAATATCAAGCATGGCATGACAAAGCAGAGGCCATAGTCAAAAACAAGCTCTTTTTACCACATAAGTATGAACTTTCACTACTAGGAAACATGCTATAGGTGAACCCCTATTCTGTGGCGCACGGAATGCCATGCGCCACAAAAACTAATTTTTTTGGCGCACGTGTGCCAGTGCGCCACAGAAAGCAGCAAATTCTGTGGCGCACGGGCACGGATGCGCCACAGAAAGCGCCACTTCTGTGGCGCATCCGTGCCCGTGCGCCACAGAATTCCAGAGGGCCCCACTCCAATCATTGCCGCTGGCTAGTCAGCCAACTTCTGTGGCGCATCTGGGCCAGTGCGCCACAGAAATGTGGCTTTTCTATGGCGCATAACACCACGTGCGCCACAGAAAAGTGCACTTCTGTGGCGCACTGGCCTAGATGCGCCACAGAATTTGCGCACATGGCCCAATATCTCTGGCATCTCCCACCTTCTCCCACCCACTCCATCCCCTTCTCCTACATACCTCTAGCTAGCTCGACCCCCTTCTCTTTTCTAGGCCATTTTGCTCATATTTTTCTTTATTTTGTGTGTTTAACCTAGATTTGTTGGTATATATTTGGTGAGGGTGAGCCTCTCCATAATCTCCTCCTCTCCCACATCTCACCGACCGCGTTCTCGTCCGGGATCTACTAGGTGAGTATAGCTTGGAGAGACATGCATATGCATGTTTTGGCGTGGCGGTGTGTATGTATGTTTGTTGTGGGGGAAGAGCTTGTCGCGCGCGGGCGTTTTGTGCGACCGGATTCGTATGGTGATACGATGCTTATGCTATGCAAGAAGCTTTCTGGTGTGGCGCATGCATATTTGGATATGTGCGAATATTCTTTTTGTTGTTGCTAGTGCCGGCGTGGTGCATGGATGTTTGCCGAAATGTTGATTCATTTCCATTTCGGCAAATTTTTGCACCACCCATATGTCCTAGTTTTAGGGGAGGTCATGCCAAATTTTTCTGGCGACCATGCATATGCATGCGTGTGTGTGTGTCGTTCTGTGGGTGTGTGTGCACACGCATGTTGCGGTATTAATAAACATACTTTCTCTCAGGCAATAATTAACCATGGTTGTCGCGATGGACTCCGGTCGAATCGCTAGATACAAGAAAGATGCAAAGGCAGACATGATTCGGCGGAACATGCGCCAGATAAGATGCCCCTATCGATCATGCAAACTCGATAGGTGGATCGACCCTGATTCCGGAATACTGGAGAAGCACCTGCTCAGACGTGGTTTCTTCGAGCCGACAGCAAATGGTGCGGGTGAAGACGAGGGCAGGCGGCGAGAAGACGAAGAGTCTCCCGGACAAGACCATAATAATGATGAAGGAGATGCCAGCGAAGAAGATCATCATGACGAAGAAGATGAATCCGCGGACACGTAGATCCCTCGATCGGCCTTTCAGGACATTCATGTTCAAGAACTGCTCCACAAGCAGACGAGCAATGCCAGGGCTGCTGAAAGGGAGAAAGCCAAGCTGGCGCAAATGAAGAAAGACGGGATGACTCTATTGTTTCCTGGATGCCGGCCCTAGGATACACGCTTGCAAGTAACGCTTGATGCTCTGGAGCTGAAGTCGAATAACAAATGGACCGACACTAGCTTCAGCGAGAACATGGAATTCTGGCACGACCGTCTTCCGGAGGGGAACACATTGCCACAGTATCAAGGAGGCCAAGAAAGTCGTGTGCCCTCTTGACCTACCTCACAAGAGATACCACGCCTGCATCAACGATTGCATAATGTATCGGGACGAGTATGAGAACAGCACGACATGTCCGAAGTGCGGCCACGGGCGGTACAAGGTTGGGAAAAAGAAGGTTCCTCGAAAGGTGGTATGGTACTTTCCTATCACTCCCCGTCTGTAGCGGTATTACGTGAACCCTAAGGAAGCAAAGCTCATGCAATGGCACGCGGAAAGGGAGAAGCCCGAAGAGTATCCGGAGAAGGGCCATATCCTGACACACCCTATAGACGCCACCCAGTGGCAAGCATTGGACCTCACCTTCCCGCAGAAGTTCGGGGACGACGCAAGGAACGTCAGGCTAGATATGAGAACTGATGGACTCAATCCGTTTGGCAACCAGAGTAGCACGCATAGCACCTGGCCCGTGTTTGTATGGCCTTACAACCTTCCCCCATGGTTGTGCACGAAGCATAAGTACATACACATGTGTATTCTCATTCAGGGGCCGAAACAACCAGGTGTCGACATACATCTGTATCTCGGGTTGCTAAAAGAGGAGTTAGAATTGTTGTGGAATAATCCACCCCGTACGTGGGGTGCCTACAAGGAAGATTATTTTGATATGAGAGTCGCGTTGCTCACGACGGTGCACGACTATCTTGGTTACGCATATGTAGCTTGCCAGGTCGGCCACGGATTCTGCGGCTGTGTCAGGTGCATGGATAATACCCCGCATCTCCAGCTACCAAGGGATCCCGGGTCTTCGAAAACCGTGTTCCCAGGTGCTCGAAGGTGGCTTCGCTTGGATCACGCGTGGAGGAAACGCGGTGATCTGTTCAATGGTAAAGAGGAGCCTGATAGAGCCCCGCTGCCGAGGAGTGGCGTAGAAATCGACGAGCTTTTGAAAAATTGGGAGGAGTGCCCTTCGCCGGGAAAAATGAAGCGACCGAGGGCGGTAGAGCCGTTGCTGGGTGTATGGAAAGCCAGGTCTGTTTTCCACGACTTGGAGTACTGGAAGTACCTCCACACGCCACATTCCCTCGATGTCATGCACATTACGAAGAACATTACGGAGAGTCTGATTGGCACTCTTTGCAATTCGGAAAAGGGCAAGGATGGGGCGAAAGCAAGATATGACCTGAAATATCTTGGCATTAGGAAAGAACTACAGGCCCCTAGTAGTGGTGATGAAGCCAACGATGATGATGATGATCAGACGGAAGGGACTCAACGTCTCCGCAAAAGGGCTAAGAAGAACTCTGTGGTGCTTCCAGCTGCATGCTACACGCTTAGTCCGAAGGAGCTCGATCAGTTTTTCAGGTGCCTCCTAGGAGTCAAAGTTCCTCACGGTTACTCATCGAAGATAAGCAGATATCTCGATGCAGCGAAGAAGAGGTTCACCGGGATGAAGTCTCACGACTGTCACGTGCTGATGACGCAGATACTACCCGTCGCGATCCAAGGGATAATGGATGAGCACGTACGTGATACGTTGTTTGGCCTGTGCAACTTTTTCGACGTCATCACCAGGAAGTCGATCGGCGTGAGGCAGCTCCAAAGGCTACAGGAAGAGATCGTGGTGATAAT
This sequence comes from Avena sativa, assembly GCA_916181665.1. Taxonomy (NCBI): domain Eukaryota; kingdom Viridiplantae; phylum Streptophyta; class Magnoliopsida; order Poales; family Poaceae; genus Avena; species Avena sativa. The sequence continues at coordinate 444,850,870 of OV702295.1, read as the reverse complement.
ATGCGAGCTCGAAATTTACTTCCCGCCCACATTCTGTGATATTTGCGTGCATCTATGTCTCCATGTCGTTGATGACATCAAGCATCTTGGCCCGACGTTCCTACACAACATGATGCCGTTCGAAAGGCAGAACGGTGTCATGAAAGGATATGTCCGTAGCAGGTCTTGTCCAGACACAAGCATGGCCAAGGGCTTCCTAACATACGAGTGCATCACCTTCTGCCAGAATTATATAAGGAGCGAGGACGAGGATGTTGGTCTGCCAACCAGGACACGCCTTGGTAGGCTCGCTGGAGAGGGTCACCACGAGGGGTCCCACCCACTCCATGTCGGCATCGAGAATCGACGCGACGACTTTGACAGGGCTCACCGGGTCGTGCTACAACACTTGACATTGATCGAACCTTGGGTGAATGAGCACAAACGCGTAGTCGAGCAGAGTAACATCGACCTGGGCCGAACGAGGAAGAATGGAGACGTAACCAGAGAGCACAACTCGAGCTTCGGCCGCTGGTTCAAGAAAACACAAGAGCTTCTCGCAAAGACCATAACACCGTCTACGGAAGAAGAAAAACTCACATTTGCCTTATCACGGGGCCCCGGGCAAAACGTAAAGACCTATCAAGCGTACGACATCAACGGTTACAGATTCGGCACCGAGGAAAAGGACAAGAATAGCGAATACCAAAACTCAGGAGTAACTATGCTATCTTTCGCCGATGACGAGGCTACTATCAAGGAACGGTACTTCGGAAGGATCGAGGAGATTTGGGAGCTCAACTACTGTGGAGAGACGGTGCCAATGTTCCATGTGAGATGGGCCAAGAACATCGAAAAAGAAGGCCGGTATTTCACCACCATGGTTATACCCGATGCCAAGTCAAAGAACGCATCCGCGAAAAATGAGCCATGGGTACTCGCCAGGCAAGTTGACCAATGCTTCTTCATCACCGACCCGTCAAGACCTAGCCGTGTTGTCGTGAGGAGGGGCAAGAGGAGCATCATCGGAATGCAAGGAGATGCCAACAAGGAAGACTTGGATAAGAACGGTGATCCGAAGATCGAGGAGGAATTCGACAAGCACTTTGACATGCCTACTACTAGTAAAGTAAGAAGGAAGACCTCCCTACCCACCAAAGGTTGTTCGTTCACGCGAAGAAATCTCAAGGTGGTTGGCATAAAGTATTCAACCGCCAACAAGAAGGGCAAGAAGATTGCAAAGAGACGCTAAAGCTAGCTAGCTTGGAACTGGGACGAAGAAAGACTTTTTTGTGTATCACATGTGTGTCTATGTGAGAGAACAAGCATATATGTATGTGAGTGATATATGTATGTGAATGATATTTAAGGATATGGAAATAGAAAATCCCTAGTGTATTCTTTCATTAAATGTAATTAACTAAAATAATTTAAAAAAAGTTAAAAAAATGTGGGGCAACTAGGATTCGAACCTAGCCACCCCAGGTTCCAGGTTAACAGCAGCAAACCACTGGGTTAGTTCTCTGTTGTTGTCAATATAGCAGTGACTTTCTTTTTATTTAATCTAGTCAAAGAATTCTGTGGCGCATCTATTGGTGGGATGCGTCACAGAAATCTACAATTCTGTGGCGCATCTGTTGGTTGGATGCGCCACAGAATGTTTACACTTAGCAAAAAAACGACACCACTCTCCCTTCCCCTCCCCCTTTATCAACATTGCAACTCAATCTGTCATGTCATCCGACGCCGCCGTCCCCCTCCCACGCTGCCGTCCCCCTCCCACGCTACTGTCCCCCTCCCGCGCCGCACCGAAGGAGCACCGGAGCGGCCCACCACGCCGTCTACGCCGCCACCGGAGGAAGAGCACCACGCCAGGAGGAGGAGGCCCGCACCAGGAGGAGGCCCACGCCGTCGACCTCGCGCCCGCACCCGTGCAGGAGAGAGGAGGAGGAGGCCCGCACCAGGAGGAGGCCCACGCCGTCGACCTCGCGCCCGCAGCCGGAGCACCAGTCGGTAAGGCCCCCTCCCCCTTCCTCCTCCCCCTCCTCCTACTCGTTGGCTAGGGTTCTTTAGGGTAGATTAGGTGATATGATTTCATTGAGTACAGCCATTCAGTACAAGATTTGGGACCTCCATTCAGTACAGCCATTTAGTACAAGATTTGATTTCACCAAAACAACACAAGTATCATTCCACCAGCAGTTCATCTCTGTAAAATCTTGCAATAAGCATTGCACCAGCAGTTCCATTGTTCAAGAATCTGTCTACCTGTGTCCTTTTCTTCTGAAAACAGCAACCATATGGACCTGTACCAGAGTAATATAGTACCAGGGTCCCATACATAAGAGGCATTGATCACTTGACTTTGCCATGTATTCCATGAAATGATATCTGACACTGGCATTATACTTTCTAATAGCGCGAAGGCAGCCAATGAGTCCCCACAGCATATGTACATGTGCATCAGAGCATTAACAACTGAAACTGCACTACCAAATCCACACTTGAGGATAAAAGAGTGAACTGCTTTGCCAAAGTGCAGCTTAAACCTTCAGAAATCAGGTCTTTGAACATAGCTTGAGCTTCTATTCCCAGTGTGTCATCTCTTGAGTAACCAGAAAGCATTGTGTTCCAGGAGATCAAGTCTCTTATTGGCATTGTCCTGAATAAAAGGTTGGCAGTAGATGAGTCATCGCATTTCATATACAAATCTAGTAGCTGTTTTCTGATTATACATCCAGAAATTGTATCTATTCATGACCTAGGGTGCTACTGAGCACCATATGGGGTGATATATATATGTTGGGGGGGATATGTTTTTGCAGGGATTTCATTGAGTCCCATTTCTCCTGGAATGTTGATTAACTTCCGTTTTGGTTGAGAAATGGGCACTCCTATGTAGTACAAAAATTAGCAAAGGTCATGCCGAAATTTTGAATTTTTGGGCATGACCTTTGCTAATTATTCTACTACCTAGGACTGCCCATTTCTCAACCGAAACAGAAGTTAATCAACATTCTGGGAGAAATGGGACTGTACTATTTTTTTTTGCCTTTTGTGCTAACTTTTTGCCTGATTATATAAAGCGCAAATAAACATGTCGGGAAACACGGATGAGCCCGGCACTTCTAAGCACATGAGCATTGAAGAACAAGCGAGAGAGCACAACAAGTCATTCTGGAACAAGGAGATGGAGGAGGCGGAGGCCGCTGCCGGAGCTGCTGGTTATGAGGGTGGCCGGGAGGAAGCTGCTGATGATTATGAGGGTGGCCGGGAGGAAACCACCGATGATTACGGCACCACCGATGGCCGGGAGGACGACGACACCACCGATGGCGGTGACCACGACGCAAGTGGTAGCGGCACCAATCCGACCACCGGGAAGAAGGCAGCGAGGCCAAGGAGGCCCCGGAAGGCGCAAGTGCTCGCCAACGTCACAACCGAGTTCACTTCTGTCTCGGAATCTGGCCTACCATTAGAGCCGAAGAAGGCGGCCTCCGGGTTCAGCATGCAAATAGGGTGCATCGTCCGGGAGAGTGTTTCAATCAACACTAAGGACATCAGAAGCCCGGAGAATACGGCTATACTCCAAACCATGCTCGATAAGCTTCACCAAAGATACAAGTTCCCGGACGAGGACTCCAAAAAAAGGGCGGAAGCTAATGCCATCATGAAGATGAGCACCGCCTTGAGCAGCTGGAGATTCCGGGTGAAGAAGAAGATTAACAAGGGTGACAGTTAGGAGAAGATAAGTAAGGAAGAGCCGCATCTCCCTAGAGAAGACTTCGATGCATTGAAGGAGTCCTTCAACACGGAGGTGGCTCGAGAATGGACCACCTGGGGGAGGGAAATGCAAGAGCTGAACATAGGTAAGCACCATCTCGGAAGCGGTGGCTACCGAGGAAAACAGCCGATTTGGGAGAAGGAGGACAACGAGTATATACGTCTGGGAAAAGACAACCCGTGGTACAAAATAACGGACGTACAGACGAGGAACTATGTCCGGTCCTGCTACTTCCTCGATTGGAAGACCGGGGAATTTGTTACCAACGATCCGACCGTGAAGGCCTTCGAGGAAAAGCTGGTAAGGAATTTCATTACCGCTTATATCTCGAGTTGATCTAATTAGATAATGGAGACAAAATTCTAATTGGGTTCACCTTAATTTCCTTTTCCCGAAGGACGAAGCGTTGAAGGATTTAGGTAAGAACCCGCAGTCGTCCGAGGGGTCTACGGAGCCGTGGGACCCGGCTTTCAACCGGGCGACAAACGCAATGAAGAAAAGGAAGTTAGATCTCCCGCCGACGTCAGCTGGCCGTGTGTCCGGATTTGGTTTGAACATGAAGGTACGGGACTACTACGATTCGGACGCCAAGTCCAAAAAGGTGAGGAGGGTGACGGGCGCGGCACGCGCCGAGGTTGAGCAGCTGAAGAAGCAGGTGGAGGACCTACAACAGGTCAAAGCGCAGTTGCCCGACATAGTGGCGTCCCAGGTCAACGAGACGATAAAGTCATTGATCCCCCCTAATTTGTGGGAGGGGATAAGTGCTTGGAATGCGAGAGGTCAACAGGGGCCGATACACGTGCCCGCCTGCACCGGCAGCAACTCGAGCAGGAACAGGCCCGCCTCGCCAGAACTCGTGACCCCACAGCCCAACGCCACTAGGCCGTAGCCGCTCCTCCAGTTGGACGCACCCGACCAGCCGGCCGAGGATGATAGGGCGGCGATGCACGATGATGCACCCGAGCAGCCGAAGATTGATAGGCCACCCGCCGCCCTTGTCTCCACATTAGCCGAGCTCGACGCCATCATAGTGGTAACTAATTAGTTAGTCTGCGCGTAATTTTTTTTAACTATGCCTTTGATGACTGTCATCTCATCATCCCAAACATGTTTTGACTCAGGACACGCCTTGCGTAGTGCTGCATAGCGTGGTGCCCGGCGGCGAGTTGAAGGAGGTTGCGGCGGGCCAGGTGATTCGCCCAAAGAGCACGGAGGTTATGCACAACGTTAAAATGGGCAAAGACATCATGAGGGTCAGTTTGACTTACATAGTGCCGGAGTACCGCGACATCCTCCCGTCCTTTAACCCTCCGGGAGCCGAGGACAACACTCCCCTCCACGAATGCACCAATTGGGTCATGCCATGGCCGAAGTCCCAGATTCGTCTTGGGGGGGCGGGGGATCTTGTGGGGCCAAAGCTTCCCGCAGGCGGCACCTCGGTCCGCCGGCCCATGCCCATCCGACCCTCGGCGAAGCGCGCCTCGAAGGAACCGGCGGTCGCCACCGCTACCACCACCCAGAAGAAGCTTAAGGTACCACCGGTCATCGTCACCTGGGAGGAACCGGTTCTCGTCGCCAACACCAACCGCCACCAAGAACTGTTGGGACGAAAACTGTTACCGCGTCGACCATCCAAAACCAAGGTCGTTGCACCTCAACTGCCGGCATCGCAACCGCTGCCAGTAACTAAGGACGTTGACATGGCACCACTTGATCATGATGACGGCCACTACCATGACAATGATGACCACAACTATGACAATAATCAGGATGAGGATGTCGACGTCGATGCCTACATCAACACTGGCGCCTGCAGCAAGGATGTGTATATGCCTCCTATTGAGGTTGATGAAGAAGCCTTCCGTGGTCACGACGATGAACCTAGGCGTCCCAATGCAGTACCCTTGCAGCGCCAGCTAGTCTTCAAGGGTTTATCTCAGGAAGAAGACACGCCTCCGGAGGCTGGCGATGCAGCTATACAGAAACCGGCTACCATTTTCAACCCTACCATGCTGAAAAAGACGGTCAACGAGGTAGGGGTAGCACCCCTAGAACAAGCTGACAAGAAGAAGAAGGCTAGGAAGAGGAAACCTAAAACTGCCCCGGGTGCCTCTATGAGCCAGCCAGCTTAGAAGATACAGCATGACAGCGTGATACCACCCCGTCCGGATGGCTTGACGCGAGTTCATGAAGCTGGGAAACCGATACTACCTCTTGATCTGCTACGCTTGGCAAGTGGATCAATGCACTCTTTGCATAGTCATATCTTATATGTTGAGCAAACCCTTCTCAAGGAGAAAGATCCAACTTACCCGGTGTGCGTCGTCAACGTGCCAGAGGACCCAAACTTTGTCCATGAGGAACCCGCAAGTCTGTTCTTCATAGCGTACGAGGACGTCTTCAAACTGTTTCACCTCAGACGGCTGGACTATAACTTGGTCCGCCTATTTTTGATCAATCAACAGTTGAAGATCAAGAGAGAGTTACTCCCGCAAGTCGCGGTAGCGGATCCCTACTACATGCACGACAACCAGCTGGTGGAAGGATCAGCGACACGTACCCGGGCGGTGGAGTACCTTCATAATTTCATGCTCAGATACAAAGAGAACACCATTCTTCTGTCCGTCTTTCCCGAGTAAGCACACACATCCGTTCGTCGCCGTCGTAAATAATGCTTTCTTGTAGATTTCTTCCATTGCTTATCCTTTCCAACATTCGTTTCAATTGTGTTGAGCAGGGACTACTACTCTGTAACCATCGCCATTTACCCGACGTATTCAGTAGCCCAGTATTTCGACTCGTCGAATACCACGTACAAGAAAAACTGGGCCAGAATAAAAGCTATTCTCGATGATGCTATGGAGGGATACTTCCAAAAGGGAGGCACCTTCGTAAAGAAAGGGGAATTTGTCAAGACGGATAAAAGACACGGGTTCAAGCACGTGACCGAGTTCCCCTGCATCAAGCAGCCGGCTGGCAGCGTGAGGGATAGCTTCTACGCCCTCCATCACCTTCACGGGTTGGTCCGGGATGCAGAGCAGATCAAGTGCCCAGACACTGTCCGAGAGTGGTCTGCAAGATATATAAGGGAAATCAGCGATGCTGATCTTAGAGAACACTTCCATCGCATCCAAAGGAAGTTATCAGAGATAATCAAGGAAGATGTCGAAACCATGGGGGGTGCTTAAACATACGCTGGAAGCCGTCTAAGAGGGCGATCGAAAAACTCCTAGATGCGCAGGGTGATCGAAGGACGTGGACGACGAAAGACTGCTACAAACCGTTCCCGGCGCCGTCCGGCAAGTAGGCTCATTGATCATGGACACATGTGTGTATTGTGTCGTGTTCCCAGGTGTCGTGAACTATAATTGCTTTGTAATAATTTGTATCGACGGATGTGTGTGTGTGTTTTGTCGTATTTTATCGTTGAACTTGCTTCTGTAATATCGATGCAATATGTCTTATATGTTGCATTATGCACTAATATATTCCTTGTGTCTATAGAGATGACGTACTACGTGGTGTTCGAGGGTCGGGTTCTAGGGATCTACGAGGAGTGGGAGGACTGTAAGAAACAGGTGCACAAGTTCAGCGGCAACTGCTACAAAGAATTTGCGGCTAGAGAGGAGGCGGAGGCCAAGTGGAGGAACTACCGGTCGAGGAAGAACAAGAACAAGATAAAGACCGCGGTCGTGCTCATGCTCTTGCTCACCATCGTCGCGGCTCTACTATATTTCATCATAGTGTAGGCAGCGGTGACCACTTCATTTGTAACTTTAGATGATGAACTAATTTATACTTGTGTAAAAATGTGGCACTTATGACTATATGTATGCATGTATGTTGGGATCTAATATTTGATGACATAGTAATGTATATGTTTGCATCTATTGTTTGTCCAGATTATTATTTACTATCTATGTATAAATCCTGTATAAAACCTGTATATGCACTGTATTTTGGGCTGTGTTAGAAATTAAAAAAAATACCGAAAAAACATTCTGTGGCGCATCTTGTAACGTTTCTGTGGCGCACAGCATTCTGTGGCGTATGTGTGCATATGCGCCACAGAAAGCACACTTCTGTGGCGCACGGGACCACATGCGCCACAGAAAGCCCAAATTCTATGGCGCATGGCTCGTGCGCCATAGAATTACCAATTTAGTGGTGCAAATTCTGTGGCGCACGAGGCATGCGCCACAGAAACCAATTTACGTGCGCCACAAATAAGGGTTTCCCTAGTAGTGTTTCCTACTCTTTTCCAAACCAAACCAAACTAAATGCAAACCAAAGTGTGAAAGAGGGGGTCCAACCAACTTATTCAGAAAACTAAGCAAACGAAAGCAAACGAAAACCAAAACAAAAACAAAAAAGAAGACGCTCCAAGAAAAACACAACTGTGCATGAAACAATAAAAATGAAGTGTTTGGAAGAAACTTGGAATTTTTATTGATGAAGAAGGGGAATGCCTTGGGCATCCCCAAGCTTTGAAGCTTGTACTTCTTGGATATTTCTTGGGGTGATACGCGTGACATCCCCAAGCTTAAGCTTTAGTCCATCATTCATCTCATTACTCATTCCTTCCATACACCTGGAATTTTTCCTTCATACAAAACTTCACACAATCTCATTAGCAACGTTAGTGCACTTAAGATAAATAAGTCTCAAGGTTCAGTTCTAACACCCAATAAACTTCCATTAGAACACTAGCTACTGTATTACTTCCCTCAAAAAGCTCAATTCCCCAAAAGAACTCAAGAAGGAACCAACAAGAAGCAAATGCAGAAAATGGCAGAAATCTGTCAAAACAGACTAGTAGGTAAAGACAAATTTTTTCGAAGACCTTCTGTTGCTCAAATCAAAAAGTGTTGAACTAACAAAAGTTATATAACAACCTGGGGCAGAAGCAAAAACAATTACAGCTCAATCCGACGTACAGAGCTCTCTCAGGGATTTTTATGGTGAAGCACAGAAATCTGTTTCGGGACAGCAACTTTCCCAATCATTACTTCACTCTCATTAGAGGTTACTCTTGGCACAAAAAGCAAATAAAAAGGATAAGGAGAGGTTATTACAGAGGTAATAACTTCCAAGACTCATCTAAAACTCTTGGGTTATCTCCCAACAAGTACTTTTCTTTAACGCCTTTAAGTTAGGCATGAGAAGTAAAGAAAGAATCAAGTGTTCTCAAATGAAGAAGCATTAAGATCAATACCAGAAAATTGTTCTCTCATAACAAGATTGAGCAAAGCAGGTTTTATCTCAAAGAAAGTATTTTCAGCCATAGGTGGAGCAATGGGAGTGCTCATAAAATCATTGTTGTTGGGGTTAGTGAAGTCACACAACTTAGTGTTCTCAAGGGTAGTCATTTTTTTTGGGTTTTCAAATAAGAAAGAAAACTAGCAAAACTAATTTTTTTGTGTTTTTTGAAGAACAAAACAAGCAAACAAAGCAAAAAGAAACTAAGCAAAACAAAAACAACAAAGTAAAGAGATTGGTTATGAGGGACTCCCCTTGTGAAGATGTCCTTGACTCCCCGGCAATGGCGGCAGAAAAATCTTTGCTGGTTCGTGGTTGATGTAGAGCTCGTTGGGAACCCCAAGAGGAAGGTATGATGAGCACAGCAGCAAGTTTTCCCTCAGTTATGAGACCAAGGTTTAATTGAACCAGTAGGAGCAAGGAAACACCCCAAAGGTGTTACTAGCTGAGCTTTGGCAGGGCGCACTACCGGTGCTAGTAGCAACGTGGAGACCTACACAACACAACCACAGAACTTTGTTCCCAACTTGCGATGAGGTTGTCAATCTCACCGTGTTTTGCGGAAAACAAAGGATTAAACGTATCGAATGGAAAGAAGTAAAAGTTTGCAGAAAGTAAACACAAAGCAGTAAAAGATTGTAGATTGTATGTAAAGTAAAGGACCGGGATCCATAGTTCACTAGAGGTGGCTCTCCTTAGATAGATAACATGCTGGGTGAACAAATTATAGCGGGGCAATTGACAAACACCGAGAAAGCAATACATGCATATACTAATCATCTTGACTTCTCTGAGACTTGATTGGGCACTACAACATAATACATAGACCGCCATCCAACTGCATCTATGACTAATAATCCACCTTCAGGTTATCATCCGAACCCCCTCCAGTATTAAGTTGCAAGCAACAGATTATTGCTTTATGAACTGCGTGTAAAGTAAACAATACAATTGTTCTATGAACAAAGGATCGTTGTTTTCTCCCTAGTAGCAACAACACATCTAGTACCTTAGAGATTTCTGTCACTTCCCCAGATTACCAGAGGCATGAACCCACTATCGAGCATAAATACTAACTCTTGGAGATGCTAGCATCAACTTGGCCAAGATAGCTACTAACAACGGAAAGCATGCAAGATCTCAAATAACAAAGACATGATAGAATCAATAATCAATCTGAAATAGCATCTCAATATCCATCGGATCCCCGCAAACACTACATGTATGGATTACAAATAGATGATCTTGATCATGAACGGAGCTCACAAGATCTAAACATGAAAGCACAAAGGAGGTGAAACCAGCCATCTAGCTACTACATGGATCCGTAGTCCAAGGATGAACTACTCACGCATCACACCGGAGGCTTGCATGGTGATGAAGAAGGCTTCTAGGGTGAATTCCCCTCTCCGGCAGGGTGCCGGGAAGAGCTTCAGATCCCTCCTGATCTAGGGATGGAGATGACGGCGGCTACAGACTCTTTCGTGGATTTTTTGATCGGGTCCTTAGGGTTTTCGTCCCGAGGGCAATATATAGGCGGAAGGAGGGGCCGAGGGGGTGCTGGGAGCCACCACACCACCCCATGGCGCGGGCTAGGCCTGGCCGCGCGGCCAGGTGGTGTGGCCGGCCCCTGGCCCCTCCCCGTCTCGTATTCTGGCACTTGATGCCTTCCGGAAAAATAGGCACTTTGGCTTTTGTCCCGTCTAATTCCGAGAATATTCATTTTCTGACTTTCCTGGAACCAAAAACAGCAGAAAACAGGCAGCTGGCACTGTGGCTCTTGTTAATAGGTTAGTCCAAGAAATCATATGAAAAGTACTCCAAAGTTGGAACAAAACACAAGAAAGTGGATAAAACCAAGCATGGAACATCAAAAATTATAGATATATTTGCAATGTATTAGCCATCCATGGAACATTTTCTACCAATTGTTCAAAGAGTAGAAACAAGGCTATGTGGTATTGCTGACTTCTTAAACTATGGAGGAAAACTGCAATTGATTAAATCCGTTCTATCCTCACTCCCTTTATTCTTCATGAGTTGCCTGGATGTGCCAGTTGCTATCAAAGATCAGGTCATAAAATATATGAGACACCGTCTCTAGAGAAAAAAGACTGAGGATGTTCAGGCCAAAGGTCAGGCTCTGGTGTGATGGGATAAGATTTGTAGACCTAAAAATCAAGGGGGCCTTGGAGTCCTGGATCTAACCATTCAAAATTCTGCCCTCCTATTAAAGAACCTTGACAAATTTTACAATCACCATGATATCCCTTGGGTTCATCTCATTTGGAAAACCTACTATAAGAATGGAAAATTACCTAGAAGAAGCATGGAGGGATCATTCCGGTGGAAATCTCATATCAAATTAATTGATAATTTTAAGGCCATGGCTAAATGCAGACTGAAATCTGGGAAAACTGCTTATTTCTGGACTGATCTTTGGCAAGATGAATGCTTAAAGAATAAATTTCCACACCTACTGTCCTATGCAAAGTCATCAAATATCAGTGTGCAGGAATTTTTACATGCTGAATACTTGGAGGATAATTTTCATCTACCTGTTTCTCAACAAGCATACTCTGAATTTTTAATCCTATAAGATAGATGCTAAGAGATCCTTCCAACCTTACAGCAAAATCAACATGATAGTTGGAGTTATATTTGGGGGTCTGATAGATTTGAAGTAAAAAAGGCCTACACTTCTATGATTCGTTATTCCCCTACACCACCACATTTCTCTTGGCTTTGGGCATCCTCTTGCCAAAACAAACACAAATTCTTTTTTTGGCTTTTGCTTCTAGATAGATTAAATACAAGAAATCTTCTGAGAAGGAAACAATTTACTCTGTCTGACTATAATTATGCAATTCTTAATTGCCCTTTGGAAGAATCGGTAATACACTTATTCTGGGATTGCCCCTTTGCAACAGTTTGCTGGGATCATATATGCACAAACAGAGCAACAGAGTTATCTAGATTGGAGGCTTTATCATACATTGAAACCAAACTGCATCTACCATTTGCAATGGAGATTATTATCTTGGCTGCTTGTGGTATCTAGATTTGTAGAAATGAGAAAAAATTTAATGATAAAAGGCCAACATTAGAGGGATGGAAGACAATTTTCTATCAAGAGATGCGATGGGTGCAATTCAGAATTAAAAGAAAACACCAGGAGAAATTCAATACCTGGCTAAGCCAACAATTAGACCAGAGATAGAGTAGATTTTGTTGCCCTCTTTAAGGTGGAATTTGTTCTCTTTTGATCTTCCTTAGATCTTTAGACTCATATATAATATCACTATATTTATATAATAGAAAAAATTGTAGTGGGGACTTTCCCTACTGTTTCACCTCAAGAAAAAGTTGTTTATCTTAGTTGGTTGATTTTCTAAGAGGCCATGCTAGTGGGAGTAATTTAATATAGTTAGAGTAGAGCTTTTTATTGGTATGATGATTAGTGGTGGAAGCTGTTTCTCTAGTTCTTTTAGCCATCCGAGTCTTGCCTTGGAAATAATATTGCCAAATAAGTACAATAATAAAAAGTCTGAAATTTATGACTTGTTTGATGAATGATTGTCTTGAGAGTATACGCTTGAAGATACTTATCCCCATAGATGTTTTGATAGTCTTGACGACACTCGTGAAAGGAGTTGTTTGATTGAAATGAAGTCTAGTGGTAATTGTGGTGCATGCCAAAGCTAAACTTGTGGATCAAACCGTGGTTGTAGCAATAAAAAGAGAGAAAAAAGAAAAAAATTTATGTTTCTCATGCACACTTTTGGGATGCCAACAACTCCACTAGCTTTTGAATGATCTATGGTATAACCCCGGATTTCGGCTATGAGTTGATGACATGAGTGGCATACGTGTCAATATATGGGCGAAAGTATTGCCACTCTCAAAGGTTGTGCAAGCACTTGTAAAAGAAACAGCCAACGACCCTTGAAAGAGGAAGAAAAAAAGGAGAAGAAAGAAAAAAGATATGTATGCAGATCCACATAAGAAGTCCTTAGCATGGTCTCATAACTACTTTATGAATTTTCTTGAAAGACAATGATTGGATTAGAAGTGTTTTTGATAGACTTAATCTATTGATGTGGGCGTAAATAAGACACTTCACTGTTATGCTACTTAGGACATAAACTCTCTTACTCAATTATGATATTAAAAACATCCTAGTGTTCCTTGGCAAGTTGATAGTTAACTAGAAGAATTGGACTGATTGCTACACTTCTAGTTACTTATACTTATATTAAACTTTACTTTGATTGTCTTGACTTACCAAGCTTGTATAGTACTCTTGTCATCTCTCTAACATTGATAAGCCTCTCAAATGGATGAAGCATCGAACGCATGTGACTACCAACCGTAAGTAAGTTCTTGTTCGTATTGTTTCAAGTTTAAACGCTAAATTCCTTATAGGTCTTTTGGGTCTTCTTGCTAGGGGCGATCAAGGTTTGAGCTTTGGGGAGGTTGATGGCTCTAAAAATAGCCATCTTCCACCGTGTTTAAACATTGTTTTTGGTCAAGAAATTGATAAGAAACTCTCAATCCTTGCCACTAATGACTAATAACTGCAGAGATATGCAAAACTTTGCTTTGAATTGTGTTGTGCAGTAAATCATGCTTTTTAATGTGAAATCAGGAGTCATAATGAAGGTTTTTGAGGAAGTCCACACGACTAAGTGATGGCTGCGAAATATAGCCATCTACATCCACATTTAAACTAGATATTATTCATATTTTTGATGAAATATCTCTCTAAACCCTGCCACTAATGCCTAATGATCAAAGGGGTATGCAATCCTTTCTTTCTATTTTTCCCTACATAGATAATGACGTTTGATGATGGGAATCACAACATTAAAGTCAAAGATATGAGATTTCCAACAACCCGAAGAAACCAGGGGTCATGAAGTGGAGACAGACGCTTTAACGACCAACTATATGGCGGGAATAAAATTCTGGCCGTATAGTTCCGGTCGTATAGTTGCCATCAACACCGCTAGGTCAAACAGAACAACTTTCGTGAAGGGACCCCTATATAAAGAGGCTTCGAGCAACGAGAAACAGCCTCGTCAGCCGCCCCCAGAAACCTACATCCACAACACCGAAGAGCTACCGGAAGAATAGACTTAGATCTAATCTCCAAACCCTTCTCCACCACAATAGCCATATTCCACCACTTGTAATAGTAGATCTCATCATCGATTGACGACATTGTAAGACTATTTGATATCAATCTCATGATTTCTATTGCAATGTTCATGATTGTTGATTTCATCTCTATGCACGAGTAATTCTCTTTGGGCTAAGGGCTTTGGCCTAGCCATGTAGCTTTTGTGCATGTTATTTATCATAGATGGGATCATGTATTAGTTTGTATGACATGATGATTATTGTATCCTCTATTGCCTTAATCCAAGGACTTGTCAGGTACCCAAGACCCCAAGGATTGAGCCAGGTATAGGGAGTATGAGTAATGACTAATCTGCAGGTTGGGAACCCCAGTGACAGAAGAGGTAGTACGGCTGTATGTGAGGGGTTTACTTGGGATTAATGGTGACATAACTATGCATATTAGTTCTCTTTCTTCTATGGATGAGACTAGTAGGTTATTGCTATAAGAGGTTGCGGAGGGAATAACAATTATGGATGCACTGCCCACATATAATTATCTTTCTCTAACAATTACATGCATACTTTATTATTATCTTTTATTCCTATCAAATGTTTTACACAGCTATAGGTGAAACCGAAAGCCCTAGGCCCTCTCTCTCCATCATCGACAACAACAAAAGACAGCAAACTCTTGGTCCGGTAAAACACAAAAAGAATTCTAAAACTCCTGAAGGTCCGTTAAAGTAACTTCACTATGCTTTCTACTTCCCGAGGATTCGATAACCTAGGTCTACTAGGGAAAAAGAGCTATACTACATCCATAATCCAGATCGAAGGTATCAACCCTTTTTTCTGGCACCGTTGTCGGGGAAGTAATAGCTAACCTGGTGAGGTTAGTAGGAACCTTGCTAGTTTTAATTCTTGTTTTTAATTTTGTTAGTTTGCTTTCAGTCTTTATTTGAAAAACCAAAATTAATTGTTAGCCTTTAAATTCTTGTTTTATTATCATAAATCTTTGTTTAAGAAAACCCAAAAACATAGGAAATATGGCTGAAAAGAAGCTTGGCGAGTTTGCAACTCCCAACAGTGATTATTTGTGTACTCCTATTACTCAGCCAACAATTACTACTGATGATTATGAAATTAAGCCCCATTATTTAAGTTTGGTTCAACAGAATTAATTTGGAGGCTCTGCTGTTGAGGACGCAGGTATGCACTTGACCACTTTCATTGAAATATATGATATGATGCGCATAAAAAATGTTGACCTCGATGCGGTCAAATTGCATTATTTCCTTTCTCTCTTAGAGGAAGAGCAAAAGAATGGTTGCTATCTTTGCCTATAAATACTATTGCATCATGAGTGGAGTGTACTTCTTTATTTATGACTAAAAATTTCCCACCTGCAAAGACTATGCAACTAAGATCTAATATTACTGGTTTTAGACAGGAAGAGCATGAGCCACTAGCGCTTGCATGTGAGAGGATGAAATAATGCTTGAGAAACTATCCCAATCATGGGATGGAAGATTGGTTAATTCTCCATTTATTTTATAATGCTCTTAATCATGTGTCTAAGTCTATGCTTGATACTGCAGCTGGAGGAACATTTATGGGCAAACATATTACCGAGCAAAGCAGCTGCTAGACAATATGCAAGACAATCATGCCTAGTGGCATGTGGATAGATCAAACACGAAGGTGAACTCCGTCTCACCACAAGAAAATGAAGAACTCAATGCTAAGCTGGATGAGCTCATATTAGCCGTAAAAGGTAAGGAAAACCAAGTAAGAGCTATCCTAGAATCATATATTGAGGAAATAGACTTCATAGCTCGTAATGATTATAACCCTGCTTGGAAGAAGAATTATAATCCTAATTTTCAGAAACATTATTCTAGTCCTGTAGGTAACTCTAATAATAATATGGGAACAAGTAATGGTAGTCTCCAGGAAACACTTAAGTCCTTTATATACTCACATAGTGAGTAAAACAATATCCTTGTTAAAATAACGGAGAACCATGATGCTATGCTTGGTAAGTTATCTAACCAAGCTGTAAGTTTGAGGAATTATTTGCAGCCCCTCCAAGAAAGAACGAGGATTGCTGAGGCACAGCTAGGTAAGATAACCGAGAGTCAAACTCTCATTCGAGCTAAATTTGCAGGTAAAGCTGAGTCCAATCCTGCTGAAGACCTCAAGATGATAAGAATTCAAAGGGAGGAGTCGGAAGAACTTGATTATGGTAATGCTCCTTCACCAAATTACACCGTTGAAGATCTTGTAAAAAGGATCAATATCAAGATTATGGTAATCGCTTCAACATGAACAAGAACCGAGAAGTGAAGACAACCAAGTGGGCTTGCCCCATTATATTGAATCAACTCGGTATTTCTAATGACTTCAATTTTCTTTGAAATAGGGTTGGTCTGCAAAACTTTGTATTCAATGATGTGCCTACTTATCGCCGGTTAACTCTTGAATTTCTAAGTTCTTTGCAAAGCACCATTAAAGCATGGCATGGAGAGGACATGATTTCTTTCTGAATTATGAACAACAATTATTCTTTATCACTAGATGAATGGTGTGCATGTTTTAATTTTCCAAACAATAACAATAATGACTTACGCGCGTCCTTTACTGGCTTAGACCCTTCCCAGAAAAATATTATAATGGAATGAGTTTCACATCTAGAGTAAGCAAGGGGAATAATATTCAACATCTTGCAATTCACTATTTGTTCTATGTTATTGCTAACACTTTATAGGCACGAAATGAGTTCACAAGACTCAATGAGGAGGACATCTTACTCCTTGCAAAAGCTGTTTTCAACAACATCGACTTGTCACTCAACTTGGGCGCAATTCTTGTGCGCTACCTAGAGTACCAATCCGCCCAAATCCAAGGACCAATCACAGGTGGAGGCTGATGTATGCAAGAGCACAGATCGATTGTAGCTAGCTTCGAAGTATAGATATTGATCCCATAGGGATCCCAAAGGTAAATGTTTATGGTGAAGTCTCTGTCACACCCGAAGTTGTCACAGGTCTTCGAGTGAATTGACTGCAAGTGTTGAAATAGGAATGGGGTTTTTATTAAATGAGATGTGTTTAAATAGAACTAAAATGTAAACTTCAGAAATATAAAGCATAAAAGTAAAGAACAACTTGGTTGTTTGTTGTTTCCTGCTGATGGCAAAAGAAGGCGCGGGGAGATTCAGTTCATGGTGATAGTGACTGTGCCAGTGGACGAATGATAAATGTAACAATTATAATCTTAGAAATATATGTGTAGGCGAGCAACCCATAATTAGCCAGAACTCCTCTTGGTAGATTTCATTCCAACTTCAATAATCCTACTACCCTGTTACCAAAACCATGGTCAGACACTAGACAATTAAGACCCTTCAGGTCGCTTAGCGATTAAGCTCCTTGGATCTGACTAATGCAATAAGCACAGTGGTTCCTCGTTATCCTCGAGTCTACTAGTTCTCCATTGATATCCCCGTGTCACCCGAGGGTCGCCGGTCCAGTAGCGAACAAGATCTTATCTATGTAGAACAAAGCATCATGTTGTTTGGGCCCTTAATTGGACAACAAGCATTAGGCATCCCACAGAGAGTCAAAAACACATAATATAATAATTAGAATCAATCAAAAACTAATGGAAAATATATGAAGGCATATCACATCTCACCAATCCCCTACATCTCCCATGACCAAGGGAATTACTCACACCTGAGAGAAGAACAGATCATCAATATAATCAAATAAAGGGAATTCGTCTTTGTATTACCGTGGAGATCCACAATAAGAATAGAAAAATATCCAACACAATTCAAGATGGGAAGAAACAATCTCAAACCCTAGTCTTGCAAGGTGGAGATCCCTCTCTCTCTCAAGTACAAGTAGTGGCTATGGGGGTATATTGGCTAGGAGGTCGAAGATCGTGGAGCAAGATGAAGAATGTCTTCCCCTTCTTCTCCGGATCTCTTCTTTCTCCCTTCTGGATGGTATGGCGGCTGTTGCGTGTTTTTGTGCCTAGTACCTTTTGACGAGACAGAGGCTTCGGCAACTATACGGTGGGAACTATATGGCCGGAAAATATTCCCGCCGTATAGTTGCTCGCTAAAGCTTCTGTATGCCCCCTTCGAGTGCTTCCAAAGAGAGACTTGCTTATTTTCTCCAGAATATTGTGTATCTCTAGTTAAAACCTTCTGTTGATGTTCAGAACCTGAAACACACATTAAAAAACAAGTTTTCTTTGCTACCGAAGTATTAGCATTAGGGGAAACCAGAAAATGATCAAATCTGGGATAAAAGCCATCCAAAATGTGTCGAATCTCACAGCTATCAACTCCCCCAAGCTTAGATGTTGCTCGCCCTCGAGTGACAAGGAAATAAGGAAGAATAGCGGAGATTCGAGACCAAAAATAAAGGAAGTCACAAGTTTGAATTGGTGTCAAATTCTTTTCTTCACAATCCCTGCAATCTTAAATATGATCATACAAGTATTCACAATATTGCACCGAGTCCACTTCCTAACCACGTATATATTATTAGCAAATAAATCATATGCCCAAGCAAGTGTCGAAAGTTTAGCTAGGAAAGTGAGACAAATTCTTTTGGTGCCTCTCTTTGTTGAGAGATGAAAACTTTTTGTTCTTGTTTGTTTAACCAATTAAGAGCGCTCAAGTTGGCATCAAAACATTTAATTTAAGAACAAGTCATCTACTCCCCTGTCAAAATTTCAAGACTATCAAAGCACCTCTTTCTTTTCTTTTGCCTTTCAAAAACTTCAGCTCTTTCATAGAGAAATCATGCCACTATTTTTATCGTGTTTAATTGGGCTGTGTTGTGCACTCATGACCATGCCAATAAATAATTGCTGAGAAATAATGGGCCAGAGGAGTACTACAACTTCACTTGGAACGTGAAACCATGAGGAGACTAGAAATTTTACCCATCATAGCATTGCTGCTACAGACGTTTACATAACTCAATAGCCGAAATCAAGTGGTTTCCCACATTTAGATCGTTCATTGGCCAACGGAGTTAATAGTTCCCCATGGAGCACGACAGAGTTGTAATGACACGCGTAAAGCAATATCTTATGGTAATTATTAGAAAAAGTAGTGGCATAATTACTACTACTTCAAAGCATCCATTTTATCAAACAATTTCAATCAAGGGTACTATCAAGTCTATTTATATTAAGCTCAAATGGGATGGAGTAGTTCTAAAATTAAATTCTTTGGGCTAAACATGGACTCAAGTCATTTTCAGATGCTTTTTCTTGTTGTAAAAATGTAGGAAGTATTTTTAACCAAGTTCATTGCTCATTGTTTCAAAGCTAAAAATGAGACACTGGCTAAGGAATAGAATTTATAGGATAACAAGCTAAGTGGGGAGTGACTCCAGTGCAAGTGAGTAAATAATTGTAGGATCAATTTAAGGTTGAAGGAAGGATGATGCAAGGAATGTGATACCTCTTCTTACTTGCTTCATCCTTGTATTTGAATCGAACCCCCTCTATGTTTCCCTATTGCCAAGTCACCTGAAATTAAGCAATCTATGAGAGAAACAAAGAAACGACCTTGCAAATAAAGTTACAACTATTTTTTTTGTATTTTCAATTTAGACATGCAGAGCTGGAAATAAACATGCAAATTTTTGAAGAAATAAAATAAATCAAAATAAGAAATAAAAACATGAATGCAAAGTTTGGAGGTTTTCAAACCTCCCCCAAGCTTGGGCTATTGCCAGGCTCAGTTGTTCCCGTCATTTGGCGGCTGGTGCACAAACTGTTGGTAGTAGTCGTGGAAGTGGGTCATGAAGTGACTGAACTTGTGAGTCAAAGTATTCACATCTTCACTCACTTCCTGAAGAGTGTGTTCGATCTCCCCAACGCGTTGGTTGTTCTATTGGAACTCCTGATAGGGGACATAGTTGTACCCCTATTGTGGCTGGTTGGGCCATGGGTCCCAAGCTCCCCCTTGTTGGTGTTGTCCCTCCCAAGAAGGGTTGTGTCCCTGCTCTTCCTCCTGCTCCTGCTCCTCCTCATCCTGCTGCCCTCCTTCTTCATCTTCCTCTTCCTCGGGCTGGAGCTCGGCCATGATCTCCGTCACTTGGTCCTTGGTGAGGATCCAAGTGTCCTTCTCCACAATAGAGAAGGCCTGGGGGCAGGGAAACTGAACCTACTCACCCTGTGCATCACCAAGATAATTGAATTGATATGCTCGGATCCTCCGATTAGCATGGTAAACACCAAGGAAACCACAAGCAGTCAAATACTTAACGTCCATGAGTTTGGAGCTATCAACAGGTTCCATAACATGTAGTACAATATTTAATGCATACACAAGGTGGGTTACCAATCCACCAATGCGAATATCACCTTTGGTCTTGTTGCTTTGGTGGCAAAAGTGCTGGATGAGTAGAGCTGCAGGACTGGGGATTTGCGATGAAGTGGGGAAGAGAGCCTTGGTGATCATTGCCATGTCCGCATTGGCCATGGAGCCTGTGTCACCTCTTCCCAGTAATGTGTTAGCGAGGAATGGAGCATAGTAGCGGATGGTTGTGTTCTGAATGGTGGACATCTTATTCTGATAAAAGTGCCTGCGACCATTAACAGAAATAACCTCCCAAGTCTCTCCACTTGTGACGCTATAGAGGTTAGTAACAGTGGGCTCCCCAGTATGAGGGAAGCTGAAAGCATTGCAAAATGGTTTGAAACTTATGTCATAGTGCTGCCAGTTCATGGTGAAGCTTATCGTGCACATATTACCTTTTTCCATGTGGTCATCATCGAAGGAGGCAAGGAACTCATGGGTAAGCTCGACATAGGTATCGTGGCTTGGAAAGCCAAGTACCGCCAACCCTTCCCTGCTGCACATGAGGTCGAAATCCTCCTTCAACCCTGTCGTGGTGAGAAAGTTGTGGTCGGCCCAACATGTGGGCAGCACCCTCCTTGATGATACAATGTCCAACTTGGAGTTGCGCGGGGCTCGGGACCCCGAGCTCGAGCCCTCACCCTGTTGGCGCTTGCTCGAACGAAAGAGGTTACCGATTTTGTTCATCGTGATGCACTGAAAAATTTCACCATAAAACCTTAGGCATATAGTTTCTACATGATATATGAACGATTATACATGGAAAAATTCAATCCTAACGTGAGAAATTAATAGGAAAAACAAAATAAGCTTGAGTTCATCCACTAGATCAATGTGAGAGTTTCAACCATGGAAATCTGAAAATAAAGCATGGATAGGGAGAGAAACATACTGATCTATTGATTCCCCCACTCAAATGAACAAAATCCGCGAAGAATCAAGAGTTCTAGGTGGATTTTGAGAGGTTTGGAGAGAGAATACGAGAGAAATAATGAGGAGAGGATGAAGACCTTGCCGCCCCGGTGCGATTTTGTGGTCCCACCAAACTATACGGCCAGAACTATATGAGCGGGTGATGTTGTTCCGCCCGTATAGTTGCGGCGGCGCCGCCAAATAGGGTTTCTTTATATAGAAAACAGCTATACGGACGCAACTATACGGTCCGATCACAATGATCCCGCCGTATAGTTGGTTCTTAAACTATCTGTCTCTCGAGATAAATTTCTAAAACTAGCATCGATATCTATACGACCGGAACTATACGGCCGGAATTTTTATTCCCGCCGTATAGTTGGTCGTTAAACTCTCGGTACCTTTGGGATAAATTTTGACGAAGGCATCGATATCTATACGACTAGAGGTATACGGCCGGAATTTTTATTCCCGTCATATAATTGGTCGTTGAACTCTCAGTACCTTTCAGAAAATTTTGTACGAATGCATCGATATCTATACGACCGGAGCTATACGACCAGAATTTTTATTCCCACCGTATAGTTGGTCGTTAAGTTCTCTGTGTCTTAGAGGAAAATTTGTTGATGATAAAGATATCTATACGACCAGAACTATATGGCTAGAATTTTTATTCCCGTCGTATAGTTGGTCGTTAAACCACCAGTAATCATCAAAAAAATCTGTTTCTTTGAGGATACCTTCTTATCCCAAAACTTAGCAAAATACCTTATTTTTAATAGAAAATTGATAGAAAAAACTATCGACCAACATAAGTGTATTGAAAGCAAAATTTCAGCTTCTGTAAATGGAAAACTCAAACTTTTATTCTTATTATTATTCTATACTTATTCAATCGATGTTTCTACTACTTTTTGACAGCTGCATCTTCACGGGCACGCTTCCGCAAGAATGTCTGTGAAAAAGTGGAAGGAATGCGATGAACTTCTTATTCTCTAATCTACTTAATTGACGAGATGGGTTAACTCCCATTAAGCATTTATTAAGAATGATTGAGTAACTCAACCTCTTCTCTCTTCTCGAATTCTTACCTTGGGTTGCCCCTTATCAAAGGCACTTACCACATGAACTCGTTTTGCCGGTGGAACATATCTTTCTCCTGCTTCTAGCTTCTTTGGAAAATACCGGATGATTTCAGCATCATAAACATTGAAGATTATCTTTCCTTCAGCACAATCTACTGATGCACATGCAGTACTAAGGAAAGGTCTTGCAAGTATTATAGATAATTTTTCATCTTCTGGCATTTCAAGAATAATAAAATCCGTGGGAATAACATGCTCATATATTCTAAGTAAAACATCCTCGATCATACCAACAGGTTGTTTAGTGGACTTGTCGGCCATCTATAAAGTAATAGTAGTAGGAGAATACTCCCCTAATCCTAACCTTTTATTGAGGGAGTATGGCATTACACTAACTCCTGCTCCTAGATCACACAAGGCATTATGAATATCAGTTTTACCTATTGAGCATGAAATAGTTGGTATTCCGGGATCTCTAGACTTAGACAATAGCTTCCCATTAGCAGGATAACTAGTTACCATGGCAACAGCTTTAGTTATTCTTTCATTCTACTAAGAATATCACGGAGGAATTTACTATAAGTAGGAACTTTGATTACATCCACAAATGGAATTTCTAGACGAAGGTCACTAAGTGCCTTTGTGAAATAATTATAAATTACCTGATACGATTCTTTCATTTTTCGATCTGGATAAGGAAGCTTTTCTCACCTGACTTACTCTTGTCTTTTACCTTTTGTGGGGGGTCAGGCTCTTTTGTTGCTTTCTTTTGTTGTTGCTTATGGCTTTTCTTCTTTTCTACTACAACAACTTCATATTACTTGCTTATTTCTTTATCTTCTCTTGGATCAACCGTCTCTGCATCAGAGTCATAATGGTCATCTTGTGCATCATTTTGGTCCTCCTTGGTTTGATCTTGTGTTTCAGTTTTATCTTGAGGATCCACCAATGTATCATCTTCTTGACTTGCTTCGAGCAAGTCTTTCTCCTTATGCTCTTTTTCAGCTTCATATTCTGGTGGTCCTATGGGTCCTGTAACAACTGCACCCCTTCTTGTGACAACATTAGTAGAAATAGGAATATCTTTATCTTCATGAAGAAAAAATTGATAACCAGATGCTATTTGTTCACACTGGGTTTCAATAATACTAAGATACTTGTGAAATAATTTTATTTCTTGGCCAATCTCATCATAATTTTCCGTGGGTTCCGCCAAAATCATTTTGTGTTTTTGGAAATGCTTATGCAAGTTATTATGAGATTTTGCCTATCGATGTTTTAATTCTTGAAAAAAAATTCGAGTTTCATCTTCTTCAGTTAAAACTCGTAACAAATCTACTTTGTTTTCCTTAACAAGTTCAGAAGGTATACCTTTTTATTTCATAGTTTTACGTACCTCAGGCATAAGATCAGGAGTTATCCGAAGTATCCCTTTTTCCGGCTTAGTGCCAAAATCAGGATTATATAAAGAATCATTCTTAGCCCTAGTAGACATCAATTAAAAACATTCTTCAATAGTTAAAGTATTTATTGATCCTCCTGATGAGAAGTCAAGCAACTCTCTACATTGAGTATTAAGACCGTGGTAAAATAAATGGCAAATTGTTAGTTCAGAATAGCCATGATTAGGAATAGTATTGATCATTCCAAAGAATCTTTCCCAGGCTTGTGGGTAGTTTTCTCCCACGTTCTGACTAAAGTTGCCTATGTTCTTTCTTAGTTCGGTTACCTTTTTAAAAGGATTAAACTTGTTTATGAATTTAATAATGTAATTTTCCCAACATTTAATGTAATGGCGAGTGATAGAATATAACTAGTCTAGAGCTTTACCTTTAAGATACCATCGAAATAATTTAAGACGAGAGAAGTCTCTTGGCAAACCTTTTGGTCCAAGCGATGTTATCACATCGTCAAACTCTCTAATATGCCTTCCTAGGTCTTCATCTTCCCTTTCACTGAAAGCTTTCTCCTACAAAATTTTAATAATTCCACCATCAAATCGATATTCTCTAACTCCAGGATTAGGGAACTCTATTAGTTGTTTAAGAAATTCAGAACTTTGAGCACTGTATTCCCTGAGAGTTTTCTCAGGTTTCATAGGAGTTGTCCTGTCAATAGACATGATTTCCATAATATCACTCAGGTTTTCAACTTCAACTTTATTTGATCTTAAAAGTTTTTCAATAATTTCTTCGCGCCTCGGAGCAGGCACGCGCTCGATATAATCTGGCAGGTAGGTCCTACTAGAGTGTGTAGACCCTTTGTCTCCTAAGGAGAACATTTTGTAGTAGCAACACCTGAAATCTCAAAAGACAAACACTTAGTACTTAGCACCCCGGCACGGTGCCAGAAAATAGCTTGATGTCTGCAAGAGCACAGATCGGTTGTAGCTAGTTTCAAAGTATAGATATCGATCCCATAGGGAGCCCAGAGGTAAATATTTATGGGTGAATTCTCTGTCACACCCGAAGTTCTCACAGGTCTTCGAGTGAATTGACTGCAAGTGTTGAAATAGGAATGGGGTTTTGATTAAATGAGATGTGTTTAAATAGAACTAAAATTTAAACTTCAGAAATATAAAGCATAAAAGTAAAGAATGACTTGGTTGTTTGTTGTTTCCTGCAGATGGCAAAAGAAGGCGTGGGGAGATTCAGTTCATGGTGATAGTGACTGTGCCAGATGGACGAATGATAAATGTAACAATTATAATCTTATAAATATATGTGTAGGCGAGCAACCCATAATTAGCCGGAACTCCTATTGGTAGATTTCATTGCAACTTCAATAATCCTACTAGCCTGTTACCAAAAGCATGGTTAGATACTAGACGATTAAGACCCTTCAGGTCGCTTAGTGATTAAGCTCCTTGGATCGGACTAATGCAATAAGCACAGTGGTTCCTCGTTATCCTCTAGTCTACTAGTTTTCTATTGTTATCCCCGTGTCACCCAAGGGTCGCCGGTCCACAAGCGAACAAGATCTTATCTATGTAGAACAAAGCATCATGTTGTCTGGGCCCTTAATTGGACAACAAGCATTAGGCATCCCACTGATAGTCAAGCACACATAATATAATAATTAGAATCAATCACAAACTAATGGAAAATATATGAAGGCACATCACATCTCACCAATCCCCTACATCTCCCACGCCCAAGGGAATTACTCACACATGAGAGAAGAACGGGTCATCAATATAATCAAATAAAGGGAATTCATCTTTGTATTACCGTGGAGATCCACAATAAAAATAGAAAAATATCCAACACAATTCAAGATGGGAAGAAACAATCTCAAACCCTAGTCTTGCAAGGTGGATATCCCTCTCTCTCAAGTACAAGTAGTGGCTATGGGGGTGTATTGGCTAGGAGGTCGAAAATCGTGGAGCGAGATGAAGAACATCTTCCCCTTCTTCTCCGGATCTTTTCTTTCTCCCTTCTGGATGGTATGGAAGTTGTTGTGTTGTGTTTTCGTTCCCCTTCCCTTCATGGAAGTTGTCTCTTTTGACAAGACAGAGGAGGAACTATATGGCCGGAAAATATTCCCGCCGTATAGTTGATCGTTAAAGCTTCTGTGAGGTCCCCTCGCGTGCTTCCAAAGTGAGACTTGCTTGTTTTCTCCAGAATATTGTGTTTCTCTTGTTAAAACCTTCTATTGATGTTCAGAACCTGAAACACACATTAAAAACCAAGTTTTCTTTGCTACCAAAGTATTAGCGTTAGGTAAAACCAGAAAACAATCAAATCCGGGAGAAAACCATCAATAAAAGCCATAAAAAATGTGTCGAATCTCACAGCTATCAGAGGCGTAATCACCGTGCTTGCCATTTCCCTAGGTGAGTTGCAACCAGTGCTAGGTGAGCGACATGTTGGTTTATCTACTTTAAAAGCTTCTGTAATTCTCACTAGGAGAGGTGGTGTTTATTACATACATATTGCTGGAGCTGGGCGTCTCTACCCCGCTCCTTTGCCCAATGGTCTTTTCTCTATCGAGGAAGGAAGTTTGCTATATGACTTGCAGGTTGAGCAACACCAACCCGAGGAGGAGATTCCGGATGAGGATGAGGACCAAGAAGAGGAGCAAGAAGTTCCTTATCAAGAGAAGCAGCCACCAACCCGGTTCGCTACATACCAAGACTTCCAAGAACTTGGAGGAACTGTGGAGAGAATGCAAAACCTCTCTTTAAACCTCCGAGAAACAACTAGTAATTTATCAACTCAATTTGCAAACTGGAGTTACGACCTTTTCCCGCCACCACAATGATTTGAAGGGCTTGCAAAAGCCTAAGCTTGGGGAAGTTTCCTCATTATCTTTATTTGGCGTTCATTTGCTTTTATTTCGAGGTTATGTTTTTAATTTGAGTTTATAAGAACTTGTGTTGGTTTCCCCAACACTTTATCTTTAGTTATTTCTTTTTGTTTTCGAGATTTTCTAGCCGAGGTTTGTTGCTAATTTTCTATTCTTTAATTCCCTCTCTTCAAGAAACAACAAAATGATTTTTCCATTTATCTTTATTTTCCCTCTTCCTTGATTTCTATTCTCCTTGTGGCTTTCACATATTTGCAGGAGAGTGATCGACTTCGAGTTTCCAAGAAGAAAATCAAAAGGGAAGAGAGAAGTGAAACCAATCATGAGAGGTATGCCTTAAGACTCCCCACTTTTGAAGTTTGAGAAACCCATGCTAGTTAGTAGTAAATGTTAAGATATTATATTGGTGGAGTGAGTCTTTGTATGGTAGTAAAATTTTGTTTGCATGGGTATTTAGTTGGGTACGTTTTGTTCTAGCTCTTGTAGTTAACCAAGTCTTGCCTAAAAATTTGCTAAAGAATTGTAATAATAAAAATTCTCATAATTGAAGGCTTGGGTATTGTAGTGTTTAGTCTTGAAGGCTTATTTCTAGAGACACTCAACACCAGAGAAAATGACTTGATATCTCTCTTTAAAAGGATTTGTTCAATTGAATTAATGTTTAGTGGTTTTTGTGAGCGTGCCAAAGTTTGACTTGTGAATCATAAGAATAATATAGCTTTATGCGTGTCAAACTTCATGGGATGTCAACAACTCCGCTAGCCTACGAACGGTCTTCATGGAGGAAACTCCTAGATTTCAGCTATGAGTTGATTAAACATATGTAGCAACAATGCTATAATGGATAAGATTCTTAGCAATCTCGGGTAGCTGTGTTCATGATGGAATCACTCCTCTGGCTGATATGAGTAAACATTGTGCAAAAGGAACAAAAACCTTGGTAATGTCACGAGTGTCCATCATAGCTCAATAAACTAATTAAAAGCTTTGGCATGCTCTCAATTACTTAAGAACTGAAATTCTTGAAGGACAATGAATATAAAAGTAGTGCTTGAAAAGTCTTGATTTATTGATATGGGGGAATTGATATACTCTAGTATATATGATTTTCATGACAACTCTCACACTCTCAATTTTACATGATTATACTTTATTGTTCAAAGGCAAGCCTATGAGTTGATTACATGACATGGAATAAGGTTTACTCATTTGAATCATCCATGTTAACAATAATTTTGCTGCGCTATAAGGATGCATAAAAACCCGTATGATATGCTTGCCATTACTCTATCTATGCTGAAGTTTTTCAGATTTATGAAGTGGAGGAAACATGATACTACCAATCATGAGTAAGATCATCATCTCGTTATTTCATTTTAAATGTTGAGTTCCTTTTTGATTTTGGTTTTCTTGCTCTAGGATGATCAAGTTTAAGCTTGGAGAGGTTGATGGCTGTGAAATATAGCCATCTATGTCCACATTTAAATGGGATATTATTCATATTTTTGATGAAATATCTTTCTAAACCCTACCACTAATGCCTAATGATCAAAGGGGTATGCCATCCTTTCTTTCTATTTTTCCCTACGCAGATAATGGCATTTGATGATGGGAATCACAACATTAAAGTCAAAGATACAAGATTTCCAACAACCCGAAGAAACCAGGGGTCATGAAGTGGAGACAGACGCTTTAACGACCAACTATACGGCGGGAATAAAACTCTGGTCGTATAGTTTCGGTCGTATAGTTGCCATCGATACCGCTAGGTCAAACAGAACAACTTTCGTGAAGGAACCCCTATATAAAGAGGCTTCGAGCGACGAGAAACAACCTCGTCAGCTGTCCCCAGAAACCTGTATCCATAACACCAAAGAGCCACCGGAGGAATAGACTTAGATCTAATCTCCAAACCCTTCTCCACCACCATAGCCATATTCCACCACTTGTAATAGTAGATCTCATCATCGATTGGTGACATTGTATGACTATTTGATATAAATCTCATGATTTCTATTGCAATGTTTATGATTGTTTATTTCATCTCTATGCGTGAGTAATTCTCTTTGGGCTAAGGACTTCGGCCTAGCCATGTAGCTTTTGTGCATGTTATTTATCATAGATGGGATCATGTATTAGTTTGTATGATATGATGATTATTGTATCCTCTCTTGCCTTAATCCAAGGACTTGTCAGGTACCCAAGAACCCAAGGATTGAGCCAAGTATAGGGAGTATGAGTAATGACTAATCTGTAGGTTGGGAACCCCAGTGACAGAAGAGGTAGTACGACTGTATGTGAGGGATTTACTTGGGATTAATGGTGACATCACTATACATATCATTAGTTCTCTTTCTTCTATGGATGAGACTAGTAGGTTATTGCTATAAGCGGTTGTGGAGGAAATAGCAATTATGGATGCACTAACCACATATAATTATCTTTCTCTAACAATTACATGCATACTTTATTATTATCTTTTATTCCCATCAGATGTTTTTCACAGCTACAGGTGAAACTGAAAGACCTAGGCCCTCTCTCTCCATCATCGACAACAACAAAAGACAGCAAACTCTTGGTGTAGTAAAACACAAAAAGAATTCTAAAACTCTCGAAGGTCCATTAAAGTAACTTCACTACGCTTTCTGCTTTCCGAGGATTCGATAACCTAGGTCTACTAGGGAAAAAGAGCTATACTACATCCGTAATCCGGATTGAAGGTATCACTAAGTAATTGTGGAGTCAATTCTAGGCGCCAGACACCGTAACAACCACTGATACGGGCAGGCCCGCCTGTACCGTGTGGCAGCGGGCTCGTCTCGTCAAACCCTACAACTTTCGTGAAGACGCATATATATTTTGAGTCTCCAGCCGCCGGCCAGGGGGCCGCCATTCCCAGATTGGATCACAACACCACCAAAGGAGATCCACGCCATTGTTCATCCATTCTTCATCCATCCATCATCCATCCCCTCCATTATCCATAGCCATTGCTTAGTACTTTAGATCTCCTTGTGATCCGGCGACCATTGTAAGAATATTAGATTTCAATCTAAGTATTTTGCACAATATTTTCTATCCTTGATCTTATTGTTATGAGTGAGTAGTCCTCACGGCCTGCGGATTGGGGAGAAACCTCGCAAAGATTATGTGCATCTAATTCATGGGAGCATTGTGAATTATTTGAAATAGCGATTTGTATCTTTTGTTTCTTTGTCTCTTATCTTGATTTGTGGACTTGTAGGTACTCAAGATCGCATAGATTGATAAAGGCTTGAGGTGAGATACTTGGCTAGCCACGATCTCATAGGAACCACAATGGCAGAAAGGATAGTACGGTCTTCGTTTAACAACCCATTCGGGATCACAACAACATCACCACTTAATGATTTGATATGTGTTTTACACTTAATAATCGTTTGTAGCATGTTGCTTCGTGGTGCACTCAGTTGGATTCAAAGCCTTTTTTGCTATGCCCGCTGCATCATGGAGGCTCTAATATATTAGGATGTGTTGTCCACAAGAGATTGTCACTATTAAAACTTTACACATAAATGTGCTTATTATTATCTTTTATCCTATATGATGTGCAGCTGCAGGTGGATCTTTAACCCTGGCCTATCTCCATTCATTGATTCAACCCACTATAAAAGTAAACTAGATTGGTCTGGTAAACAAAGGTAAAACGAAGAAACAAAGTGTTGTAAACGTGTCCTTTTTATTTTCTTTTAGCATTGCTTTCTAAGGTTCGATTAAACCTAGGCCTTCTAGGGAAAAAAACTATTATACTACATCCGTGAATCCGGATTGAAGGTATCGCTTACCAACTTGGAGTAACAGCTATGTGCACGGATATGATGAAGCAAATACCGAGGGTGAAAACGATCACACGATAAATCAGGATATATCGTGGAGCTTGGTTGGGATACCTAACAACACCAATTCAAAAATCCTAGTGCTGATTGTATGACAAAGACCCACAGAAACACACACGGTGGAGATAAATGGGGCAATTATAACTCTAAAAATGAGCTAAAATTAAGGTATGTCGAAGTAATGCTCGTGTTGCAATGCACAAAGAGAGACGCTAGAAACGACTCAACAAAATGGGCATGCTAAAATGAGCAGCCCGTAGAGCACTAAGCATGTTAGTCTTATAAGATAATTTTAGACCCCAAGAAAGATTTACTAAGACACACAAGGATAGGTATACTATGTGGACTTAGTAAAAAACAAACAAAAAAATTAACCTGAAAATTGATCTCTACCGCGACACAGAAAAGGGTTAAAATCCTGCCATGGGAGGAGCTCGGTAGAAAATAATATTTCTCGCCGAAGGATAGAGGGTGTATGGGGTCGAGCGTGGGCACCGCGCCAGATTTTTTTCGCCCTCGGTGCTCACGTAGATGGGCAAAGGTTTTCTGGACTCAAGCGTGATATAGCGATAGGATTTTTTTAACGCGAGGATGCTCACGTACAGGGAACTCACGTATAGCCGATCTGGACTCTTTTTTTTCTTCCCTTATGTTCACGTGAATGAAACTCACTTGTGTAATCCGATCAGGACTGCCTTTTTTCTCTGACTCAACGGATCTACAACTTCAAATTATTAGTTAGTGATACATCACTCATTATTTGAATCTAAATCCTCTTTTAACAAGTTGTATTTATGTAGGTTTTGTTCAAAATGCTAAACTTTCGGTATAATATAATTTATGCAAAGCGATTGGATCCATCATTCATTTTTGTCACGATCCATATGTGTTGTTCACAAAGTAAATAACACGCATGTTATATGTTACAGAGAGAAATTCTACAAAAGTAAAAGACATCAATCCTGCAGGCACAACTGAACCATCTTGTTGCGCTGTTGATCTCTTTTTTCCTTCCCTGATATGGTTGCAATTATTGAAGGGTCGGTGTGTGATTGTTGGCTCATGCTTTGAAACCTTCCAGTTGCAGTTCCTGGTCACTCTCACAGTAACCGAAGAGTAGGACAGCGAGGCAGTGACATGTTCTTACAACATAGCCTACATACATAGTGACATAACAGAATATGAATAAGTACAAGTACTGATTTGATGCCTTAAAAGAACATAAGAATTTATGTTTTAGAAGGATTGCCTATGTTCATAAATGTGAGTTATAAATCTGAATTCCAAAATTATCTTGAATCCTACAAAAAAAACATACTTTTCACGGATTCTTAGTACAGTCTGCATATATAGGTGAGCTAATTGATAGAAAAGAAGATTTTCTGTATAATGTTTTCATCAACGGAAGGATTTTTTATCGATCTTGTCACTAATATATTTGAACATGACAAAACAAAGGAAATGCATCATTTTATTTTGAGGAGCTACTGAATTTTGAACTGAAAGAAAAAAAGGTAATATGATTGACATGGTCCAATGGGTACATCATATGTCATACCTATTGTTTCTATATTAAAATGGAAGTAATATTGCAGAAAAATCACTTTGGAGCTAGGGCGATATGGAGCCTTCTGTTTTTCAAATATTGAAAACGCAATTTCAAAGTTTCAATTTTTTTTGAAAACATTAGAGACGTAGATAATGATACTCCACCAACACACAAAGTCTCAACCCGAAATACCTTATAGTCTGGACTTAACAAAAAAAATGAAAAAATATGACCGAATTTTCTGGTTTGAAATTTCGCACTGTTCACTACTTTAGATGTCAGATTTTTTCATTTTTGTGCACCCCAAAATACAGGGTTTTTTGAGTTGATTTTTTTAAGATTGGTAGATTACATTATTTTCTACATCTAGAATTGTTTATCAGATTTTTTTGAAACTTCAAAATGCAGTTTTTGGATTCCTCAAAAAAGGAACTCCATGTCACCCGAGCTCCAAATGTCCGCATTGGGCAATAAGAATTCAAATTGAAAAGAGGATGGAGTAGCAACTCACTGTTAGGATGAAACATCAAGAAATAAATTGAACCGGGTGTCTTGTCAGCTTGACACGGTGCCCCATTTCTTCGGCTTCCTCGGCCCATAATGTAGATAAGTGCCCCTAAGAAAGGGTATGTCTTATGCCAAAATGATTCATCCATGGGTTAAGAACAATTTTCAAAATATACAAAGCATTCTACATTTATCTAGTACACATAGCCTTCATCTGGGCATTGCCATACATCATCGAGTCTATCCTTTTCCTTCATGTAACTATCTTCGGTTCTTGTACCAGACATAAATCAAAATAAACATTATCAAGATTTTTATGCAAAATGAATATGAAATAAAAATAAAAGGTTTGTTCTCTCTTTGAAGGAGCTTCATCCTCCATGTAAGAAAACACACTAAAATAATTAACATGGTCCAATACTATTTTTAAAAAAAAATCATAAAGCTGCTAGACAAGTACAAACTGAATGGTTTGAATTCGTGGTAATTACAAGGCAATGGTCTAGGCTGTCACAACAGAGATATAGTACGACACTATAGACGATTCAGCAGTGCATGGACCATTACACAAGCATATAGCATGGTTGTGACAATTGAACCTTCTGTTAAAATAAATGTAGTACATGCTCCAGGACAACATAGCACACTACATGCTTGTCACCATAGAAACTTCATATATTCAAATATAATGTACTGGGTACATTACCTCCTTCTGAAACTTATCCAACTCAAAGGGATAATTGATCGCCATATCGAGAACAATTTTGTGGAAGTTAGCAATAATGTCATCATCTCTAACAAGTGACCAATCCTGTTAGTTTAATAGAAACGAATAACAAAAGTTGCAGCTTGCGAGCACTATACCTTTTCAGTTTAAAAACGACCCAGAGTCTTGTAGCATAGAATTCTCCGAGGACCTGAATCTACAACATCCAATAGCCTCGACTGGATGCTCGTGTGCAGCAACCACTTCATCCGAGAGAGCAACTTCAATGAAAATTAAACCAAGAATTGATTGCAGAACCATCCTAGTGAGACAGAACTCAAGAACACTGATAAGGTTTCTCTCTAGAGTACGGTTTCTTCGACAATTCTTGAATGCGCTCATTGTTGTGGCTTGGATCTCGCAAACTTTGTGCTAATGTATTGGTTCTCCACAATTTTTATTGGACATGGCTACAAAATGTTGATTACACGTCAACATCGGCTCCATTCGTATGCAAATAATCACAACATGGATAACTTAACATTCACCTAATGTCCTATTAGATCTGCACTTTTAAGAAAAAACATGCTGCCAACTACAGGTCGTTTACAGATATGGTCACATACTGTACCATCTAGTCTTCTCCCTTATGAATTCATTATCTGTACCCAACTGAAGAGGAGCAAGAGAAGAACTGCATGTGGAAGACAAGAGTACCTGGTGTGGCAGGCTGGCAGCACGTCTAGGCGGACGGTGAGACTGTACAGTTTGCTCTGGTCCGACAGCATGCAGGTCAGGGAGGAAGGCAAAGTCGAGACAGTTGGGACGGCCTAGCTTTGTTAGGCTGGCCAGTTGGTGAAGCGATGCGGCGCACTGGGCTGAGTACAGGCCTTCGATATCACAGTGTATTAGGGGTTAGGGCAGAGCGCCGGGCGGCAGACCGTAAGAGTCGAACTGGTGGAATCAACTACCGGCGGCGGATCCTTCTTGGTGGTGACATGTGACCTAGCGGCGGGCAAGGGGCGGGAGCTGAGCTTGCGCCGAGGAGAGGGAATTGGTAGACCACGAAGATATGCCAAAAAAATAGCGCTTGCGGCAGCGGCGACGGGAGATAGAGCCGCTGGAGAGATCGGCTCCGCTTTGCAGGTTGGTGGGGATCGCCGTGGTGCGGCGGCAACGGGCGACAGGATATGCAACATGGAGAGACGTAGTTGGCGGCGGTCTTGGGCGATAAGGATGTGAGGGAGAGGGCGATGGGAAAGGGGTAAAGGGAGGGCTTACTGAATATCGTCGGTATGGAATCATAGCGTGATTTCCGCTGAGAAATTGTGGTAGCAGGAGCTCGAGCGCCAGTTTTTCCTCTGCCGTTGGAGCATGGTCAGGTCCGTGTAAATGCTAAGCGCACAACGGAAGCAGGATTAGACTGATCGTAGCGGTTGGAGTTAATCTGCTGGGCCAATCCGGTGGTGTTAGTTTTCTATGTGGATTTGCTGGGTGCACTTAAGAAAGAATATGTTGGCCCTTTATAAGTAGTATAGATCAAGAAAACAGATCTAGCAGATCTAAAACTTAAGAACACGAACAAACTGCAAACACGAAGTGCATGCTAGAAACAGTCTAGGGACTCCACCGACGCAACAAAAATAGATGAAAACTAGATAAAAACTACGACTCATATTAGAAGAAAGGCCACACAAAAAAGACTACGATCAGGGTCGGTCCTGAGATTTTAGGGGTCCGGGACGAAATTAAAATATGGGACCCCTTACTATAAACTTATTTTTTTGATATGCATGTACGAAATGATGAAAAATTGGAATTCTAGTGTAGCTAGATGCAATATCCATATAAAAATAACAATCTTTACATTTTATCTTAAAATTTTCTCCGTAAATTCATAGAAGCAAAGTCACTAACGATGAAATCAAGCAGTCTTGTCCAATAACTTCTTCTCGATGAAAAGAGTTATAAAACTATTTAACCTCTTGAGACATTTCTGATCTCAAGTAGTTTTTCGGTAATTTCAACTTTGAAAAGCTTCTTTCTAATGATCCAACAATAATGGACATAGTAAGTAAGATCCGATAGAAATAAAATTATTAAGATGGCAATCCATTTCTCTTACACTAATCGTTTCCTCATCAACACTAGCAGATTTTATAGTAGATAAATTAAATATGCTCATGATCTCTCACATTTTCATCACACGTGTTGATGTCAATGTTTTCCTCCGTACCGGTATCATATTCTAGATCATCATTACTCTATTTTCCACCGAACTAGCGCCAACTCATCTGGTTTTCTCGAAATGCTCGTGTTGCTCTTCAAAAAATTATGAAGAGGTCCTCTACATGATTCTATCAATTTATGTTCTTGCTTTCTCTTTTTCCTCTTCTTAGCACCGGATTTAGGAACCATAGCCAGTTAATTACACTCAAAGTAAGAAAAACAGGTACTAATCAGAACTAGAAGTCTAGAATTAGGGCATACATCGATCAAGTCCATATAGA
Source organism: Avena sativa (assembly GCA_916181665.1). Taxonomy (NCBI): domain Eukaryota; kingdom Viridiplantae; phylum Streptophyta; class Magnoliopsida; order Poales; family Poaceae; genus Avena; species Avena sativa. The sequence continues at coordinate 444,814,881 of OV702295.1, read as the reverse complement.
TTTAGAGAATTGGATAGTGGGGATAGATGTTTTTATACCTTTCATGCAGACTGGAATCGGACCATCGTGAGCGGCTGTCCTTGGGAAACGACCATGACGATTAGACGGGATGTGCGACAGGCAATCGGGTGTTTGTGTTCCACTGTGTCAATTGCGATTACCCCTTTTATTGAGAAATGTGATTCCCTATTTTTCTATTGAGACGATGAGTTAGGGGAACGACCAAACGAGAGCTGCTAGACAGTCCATGTCGCTAGATCTGATCACCGTCTCTCGCTTTTATTTTTCTTTGACGTGAAAAGGCCCCAATCTGGCTCAATGGAGACGTTGAACTACTACTCTCTACTACTTCCGTCCCAGAGCTTAAGAATTTTTTTAAGGTCAAGCTATGAAAAGTTTGACCAAACTTTTAAAATAACTATCATGAACTATAATATTATATAGATACCATGTGAAAATATGTTTCATGATTTATCAACGGGTATGGTTTTTATATTGTAAATATTAACATATTTAAAAAAACTTGGTCAAACTTTAGATAGTTTGACTTTTCAAAAGAAATATAAGCCTTAAGCTCGGAAATGGGGATAGTATTATTTTTTGGATCTACACTAGGCCATATACAAAGCAATACCTGGGAAGGGCCCCCAATATTTTTCGGCCCGGGGCGGCCTCCCCTCCAGACGCCCCAAGGGTCGTCCCTGACTACGATCAACAACTAGAACTCACGAACAATGTTATCTAAACTATGACAATAAACTATGAACTCTAATCTTTTTGTGTGCCTTTTTCTGTATAGGACTAAGACAAAACCACTCTATAGATGGATTTGTGGATGCTCATCGAGTAAACGCTGGAAATCTGATACCAAGATGACATGGAGTGGTGTCGTGGTGGTAACACGACAAATGCTTGGGGTAGGCTTACATTTGGGCCGATGGACACTGGAGGATCCGGGGAGGGGTGATGCGATGAAGACCGCACACGGAAGAACACTGCAAACACCACGATCTACCTAGGTTTAGGTCCCTCGTGGGAGGTAAAACCCCTACTCCTGCCTGTCTGACTGTATATGAGTTGTATACATAGCTATAATGGTGCTCCTTGAGCTGTATGAAATATGCCTGTGAGAAGCCTTCTCTGTATGCTAATGTGCTAGAGGAAGAAGAGAGTGATCTCATGAGAGAGCAGGGAGAAAATGAGCCCCTGAGCTGTCTGGGGAGATCGATCCCCCTGGTGCTCCTTATAAAGCAAGCCCTGAAAACATGGGATGCCCCACTAACACTATACATGCAATGTTCATGAGTTGGCTACCTGAGTCTTGTCACACTGTAGCTGGTGTGACTACTAGGGTCTTGTATGTCCTTGGTTTTGTCCTCTTGTTCTTGTCCTCAGCATCTCCTAGTCATCGACCTTTTCCACTCCTAAGGATAAGGTGGCATATGGTACTTGTTGATGTAACATGGGCTGGTATGAGTCAGCGGCATCCCATCATAGAGTGGCATCGAGGTACTCGGAGGGGACTTGGTGTTGATCGAGGTAGCGAAGGTGGGCGACGAAGTATCGTTGAAGGAGCTACCAAGGTGTCGATGTAGTGCAGGGGCATCGAGGTGGAGGTAACAGCAGGCGATCGAGGTGACTTGGGTGCTGGCGACGAGGTAGAAGCTGGGAGCGATGAGGTGACCACCTGGGAGCTGCGTTGAGGAGGTAGCGACGTCGGCCTGGAGCAACTATAGCGAGAAGCATGGACCAGGAGGGACGTCGGTGAGGTGGGTTGGTCGAGACGAAGCGGCCTACCCGAGCTGAGCGGACTCCTGCCCAGCCAGAAGGTGCTCTGCTGGCCTGGGCGGGGAGATGCGGCCCAGCCGAAATGAAGCAGTGTCAGCCCAGTCGGGGTGACACCGCGCCTGCCCAGCCGGGGTGAGCCAATGTTGGCCCAGGCAGGGGGACACTGCACCGGCCCAGCCGGGTTTAACCAGTGTCGGTCCGGAGGAGCGTTGCCTAGGTGGGCCGGCCAGGTTTGATGAGAATGTCTGTCCAACCGGGTTTGAGCAGTGCTGGCCTAGCCGGTATAGGTATGAATGCCTACCTGGTTACGGAAACTCGGCCAGGGCTCTTATGCCGGCCCAAAAAATTGTGTACGCAGGCCCGTGAGGTTTTAACCAGATTAACTCCCGGCCAAGTCGGCCCAGGTTTGTATATGCTTTCTCGTTTATGTCGATTGCTAATGTATCTGCTTATAATTCGTTCTCAGATGCTTATTAATCCTATTTTGAGTCAGCAAGTAACCATCTCTGGGGTACCCGAGGTCATGTCCCCGACAGGTGGCCTGATCTTCTCAGTGAGTTGGGGTAGATTTTGATGGTGATGATGATAGATATCTTGTATGACGCTGATGAACTCTCCAGCTAATCTCTGCTGCCAGATGCAACGGCTCTCAACCCTTTCGATGTTCGCAACTCCACACATTTGTGCACGTAGCCGCTGACCACGAAGCGTATTGCAATATGCTAACTCTCAATGGAACAACAGATTATACTCAAACTTGCAATTGCTAATTTTCAATGGAATAACTAATCACACTGAGATTATAGAAGCAACATACCAGATCGATATGAATTGGTGCTGAATAATTCAGACGATTGCTTGTAGCAGATCTATCTAAAACTAGAGTTTATTTTAACGTGGTCTTGCCTAATTGTGATGGCTATAGAAGTTTATATGGGGGTTGGAGCGTCCTCCCCACTAACCAGGCCTAAAAATAGTCATATCTTGGCCCGACCTGACCCGGTTCGACTCAAAATGATACATACCGACACATAAATGGGTTCGGTCTACTTTGTGCCCATGCCATATGTCGTGGTGCACCTCAAACGTGTCCTGGCGCGCCACATATCTCTTTTGATCATGCTTGCTCTTCTTATTGCCTCCTAATGTGTCTTTCATCTCTCGGTTGCCTTCCTCCCTCTCCTCCCGCTGGCTCTATTCCGACCGATACCAAATCTAGTCAAGTAATAACACCATGATTTAGGTAGTATAAAGTTCTTATAAATTAAAATATCATGTCCAACTAGGAATGAAATCACCTTGTGATATTTTTCAGTGAGGCTTAGAATTTTCTTCCAGTTCAAGCAAGCCGAATCATCGTGCTCTATGAATGCATCCTCATCAGGAAGGCCTTCGTCAAGGTGCAGCTCACCGGTTCTCAGACAATCGACGACGATGATGATAGGTGGGTCGACATGTTCAACACGAGCGAAGAGAGTACTTCGGATGATGATGATGAGTAGTCATTCCATCTAACGTTTATTTGATTTAGTGTCTTCTATGTTTGTACTAGTGTAAATTTATTTTGAAGTAGTGTTTATTTGTTCTTGTGTTTCATTTGTTTTGCAAATTATTTGTACGTCTTTGAGTAAAACGTTTTTATCACGCCTGAAAAACTGATACCGGTAGCGCGCTGCATTTTAGTGTCGCGCGCAAAAAACTGCTAAAATGATGCGCACATATTAAAAGGTCATGCACACTTCTTGGAGATCTCGACAAATCCTATATGCCGACCAAGTTAGCCGTTACGTCGTGCCGCACACCTCCTGACGCGCGGTATGAGCCGGCCTGGCCGGCCTAGTTCGTGGGTTTGTGTGTATTGATTTCTGTTTTTCTTTTTATTTTCAGATTTTATTTTACTTTTTTTTACAATATTTTTCCTATTTTGAATTTTGTTCAGATTTTGGAACTTATGCATGTTTTTTTTAATTTGAAAATATTCAGATTTGACAATTTGTTTAAATTTAAATATGGTTCAGATTTAGAAAAGTTGAAATTATTTAGATTTAAAAAACATTCAAATTAAAATTTGTTCAAAATTATAAATGTTCAAATTTAAAATATTCAAATTAAGTTGAAATTATTTAGATTTAAAAAATTCGAATTTAAAATTGTTCAAAATTATAAATGTTCAAACAAAAAAATGTTTAGATTACGATTTTTAATTTTTTTGAAAAGTTTTCGGATTTCAAACTGATAAATTTTAATAAGTTCAGATTTTAAATCCGTTCAAAACAGACAGCAGAAAGAAAAAAATAAAGAAATGCCTGATGGGCATATAGGAGCCCCCGGAGATCTCGGCTACACGCCAATTACAGCTCTGCCACGAGGAGGTGGACTCTATGCTTGCTGAGGCCTAGGGATGTAAACGGATCGGATCGGATCAGATATTGCTATTACCATATTCTTTACTATATTTTTTTGGCTGATTCGGATCGGAGCGGATAATAGCCGGATGCGAATCCGAATGCGGATTATATCGGATTGCGGATATGGAGCGAATTCGGTGCGAACTCGGATCGGAAGAGGATAATTGAACAAATACACGTAGAAAAATAAAATTTATTTAGTTTATGCAAAAGAAATGACAAGAAAGCGTGTAACACTAGATAACAATAGTATAAAAGTGCAAGATTGGTAATAGCACAGTATAACATGTATATGTAGCATGCATAGTTAGCCGATACACTAACTAGATTGTCTAGATATTGGGTTTGTGCGAAATTTATTGGATTATCCTATTTAAATACCTCGGATAATCCGTATAAAATGTCGGATTATCCTTATCCGTCGGATATCATCAATACCATATCCGTCGGATATCCGCTCGACAAATATCCTCATCCGCATCTATATTCGCCGGATAGCAAAAAATGCATACCATATCCTCAAAAACGGACGCGGATGCGGATTCGAAGCGGAAATTATCCGTACCATTTACATCCCTACTGAGGCCGGCGGTGTGGGCTTTATAGCTGTTTTGGAAGAGAGATCTCACGGGCCGCTTCATCTTTGTGCCAGGAGCCCAGGATCCATCTCATGAGCCAGCCTCTCTTATAAAATGTAAAGAGCCAGCCCAATGCTCATTTCGTTTGGGCTTTCAGTTGCCCCGATTTGTGTTTTATTATATCTCCAGTCTCATCTGGAGTGCACGGCCGCATGTTTATTCTTCGCCCATCGCTCTTTTTCTAAGAAAAATATATACTACATAGACATGTGCTGCAGATGGTGCGAATTTCGACGTTGGGCAAATTACTAGTGAGCATACACACACTAGACCTCTTTGTCAGTTCCAATCTCTGTCTCAACTTTCATGTCCCACATGCACACCAAAATTAACTTTCAAGGCAGCAAGGCAGGTCAGTAATGATCTGATGTAAAGCATCCCAACTTTTCCAAGGATGATAGATAGCTAGTAGATAGCTAGCTAGATTTTTGTGATTAGTGGGGGGAATGGCGTTGTTTAACAATGCTAATAATTGGCGATGCTGGAGCGACTTGACCTGTCCCTTTCCCCTCCTGCCGACACCTCACACCCCTCTTATCTTTGTCCATCCGTCCGTCCAGACAGCTACTAGTATTAAGCAGTCCGCCCAGGTCCATATTGACATGATATGCTTGCTCCATGGATGCACCATCACCTCCTAACTATAGCTAGCTAGTATAGCAATTCACCAGTGTACTCACTCACTGCTAGCTAGCTCCTCCCCATTTCACTCACTAGACTCTCTCTGTGCAGGGCTCACCCCTCGTTTCATAGGCCGTATCGATCTTTGTCACGGTAGAATTGTTTCCCATCCACTTTTTTCTGCTGAATGCTTAATCCTTTTGAGCTCCATGGGCCACTTTTGATTCGCTAGGATAGGAATATATATAGGTCTTTGATTTGGAGTTGTACGTACGTCCAATCGATCGATCGATTGATTTGAGCTTGGCGCCGTGCGATCGAGTGATATGCCGTGGGCCTTTCTAGCTCTAGGTGCACCGCATGCTAATGCATGCTAGCGCTAATGCTGACGCTGTGGTCTCATCAGCATTATCATTGTCGAGCCAAAATTAATTAATTAATTAGTTTCTGAGGCAGGCTGTCGTGCATCGACACTGATATTCCAAGCGGAAAGGAACTACTGCTAGCTTGATGATCACGTGACACAGATGCGAGTGACAATGAGTATTACTGCTGGTTGATTCCGTAGTTTAATCCTGGCCGACGCATTCAGGGCTATGGATGGGAATTTTGATCCTGTCCCGTCAGCACTGGGTACCTCTCTTGTCTGATCCTAATTGATTTCTTTGATGACGACGATGGCGACTAATTGGCCATTAGCAGGCGACCCAACTGTCCAAGATTCTCGTGGATGTTCAAGTCTCCTACCGCCGTACGGCCGTCAATGTTCCGATTTTACAGGTTGAATGTGCGCATGTGTGAGAATGAATAACCTCCTCGTCCCACCACAACGCCATGCATGGCCCAGTACGTGTGTGGCTAGTTGTGCCTCCGTGTTGTCAATGTTGGAGAGGGGCGGTAGGGTCGGGAGAGCATGGAATTCTTCTTTGTTTGCACGCTACTTGCCTTGCCTTGCCTGGCCTTGCCTTCCATCCATTCAAGGGAAGGGACAGAGCACTATTGGCAGGACCATAGAGCATTGTTGTGCAGCATTGCATGCATGGATGGCTTTAAATCCTTCTTTATGGGCTCGCAAAAGAGGACTTGTCTTCGGCCTCTGCAGGTCATCAGATATTGGAAGGACTGGGGATTAATTAAGCTGCATTTCTTATTATGCCCAAACAGTAACTGCTGAGAAGATGAAGCAAAAATAAAGTTCACAACTAAAGAAATTATGTTGTCATTCCAAACCACTTTTCTTTTTTCAAGGGTACATCCAAGAAAAGTCCGCGCCACAACTGAATTTAGACCTACAGTACATCCAAACCTCTTAGCTTTTTTTCAAGACAGCAACTATTCATACATGCCATAATTCCCAGGGATCTACTCCCTCCGTTTCAAAATATAAGATGTTTTAGCTTTATGAAATGAGTGTATCTAAATCTATTTTAGTGTATAAGTTTACTCTAAACCTAGATCAACCTATACACTAAAAGTGGCCTAGATACACTCCATTCACAAAGCTAAAACATCTTATATTTCGAAACGGAGGAAGTAGTAGCTAATTAACCACCTTTCTTCGGCCTGGAGGCTAGGCAGTGATGGAACAGGAGAACATATCGAGCTCCACCGAGCGAAAAGGCAGCCAAGGTAGTGCCTGCCTGCATGCATGCAGTGGGTGCTTTACACACACACATTCCCCTCCTTTCTGATGTAATATGTCGATCGAGCTGGTTAGTTATATCCATGGTCCCTGTCACTGGCGTACGCAGGGGGCGGGCCGGGTGGGCCACGGCCCACCCAGAATTTTGGGGAAAGTTTTTTGTACTACTAATCTTCACGGACCGAGCGAGGCAGCGAGTGAGTAATTGCGGCGGCGACATCCTCATCTCCTAACGCGATAAGATAAGGAGACCTAGCTGACTAGCTCCGGCGGCTGCCCCTCTGGCCTCACCCCGTCCTTAAATCCCCCACCGGCCGCCTCCGTTCGCCGCTGAGCTGGTCCGTCCGCTCTCGCTTCCCCTCTGCGGCTCTGACTCTGGTACTGCTCGCTCTCGCTTAGCCAGGCGCAGAAGCAGTGCCCAACAACAGCTAACACCAACAACTATCCTGTACTGCCGGGAGACAAGAGATCAAGGAGTTGAGCAGCGATGGATGTTTACTCCTAGAAGGACAATCTTCTCTGAACCTCTCTATATTATTTCATTACCTACTCTCTCCGATTCATATTAATTGACTCATATTTGTCTAGATTTAGATAAATCTAGGCACTATTTAGTACTCCCTCCGGCCCATATTAATTTACTCAAATTTGTCTAAATTTATATGAATCTAGACACTATTTAGTATATAGTTTCATTCAAATTTTGACAAATCAAAGTCAATTAATATGGATCGGAGGGAGTATACAGGTTTATCTAAATTTTGACAAATCCAAATCAATTAATATGGGTCAGAGGGAGTATATATTTTGCTTGTATTTGTGACAGATGCTGCGTGAAGGGATTGTGCTTGTGTTTTTTTATTAGCTACAGGTGTTATCGATTCATTTTTAGCTGCAGTTCACGTCCAGTTGGTAAAAACCGTCCAGTTGGTAAAAACCTATAATGGAGCAACTTTGGATGATATTTTTCTAAAACTAAGTTTTTAATGGTAGATCTTTTATTAATGGTATAGAACCATTTTTCCCAATTTTATGTGTGTGCCCTTTTACCATGTTTTTTATATTTTTTTCTACTCGCTTCTGTCCAAATTAATGGACTCGGGTCCATTTAGATATAGATGTATCTAGCACTCCGTCTAAACAAATATAAATCCATTAATTTGGATCAGAGGAAGTATTATAATTTAGATTTGAATATGAAGATGAAAATCCAAATTGCTGCACTTTTCGAGAAACGTGAAGCTCCTATTTGGTTTCATCAGTTCTACTGGCTCCAATATAGTATTGCAAAGGATGTGTCTTTTGCCTTACTATGTTATTTATTCAAAGCGAGATCCAATGGAGGTTATAGGGGTGATCGTTTTGTTAGGGCTAGATCAATTTTTTTAAAGATGTGCCCACCCTCAAGTTTTTTGCTGCGTCCGCCACTGGTCCCTGTGATTGATACGCGACCAGAGTCTTATGCATGTGCCTTAACTTGCCCTGTTGTCGCAGCAGTAATTCAGATCTGGAGCTGCATGCACAACCCTACCTAGCAAGCTTAGCCTCGATGTGATTTCACCTAGTATATCTTCTAGAAACTGTGGCCGGAGATAGGACTGTTATGTAGTGATGGACTAGACTCTCTCACTAGCTAGGTACGTTGTACAAGTACTATGCTGAATGAACACTGTTTTAATGGGACACGATACAAGGCTGATTTGACTTGTCCACTTTATGTCCCTTTTATTTTCTCCATAAAAAAATCTTGGTGACTTTGTTGAAATATAAGTATTCCTATATTATTGCAGATTGATCCTTCCTTTTTTTTCCTTTGCACTTTCTCCAAGAAGGCATATGGCATTGGACAACTGGAATCTAGGTCTACCTAGGTACTTGATCGTGTGCCCAAGCATTTACGTACAATTAGTTGACCAATCCATGACACGCTTAGTCCTTGCGGGGCGACGGTTTTTGAGATGTTGGACTCCGGCGGTACGATTGTGATCGACACGGGGATGAGAAAGATGAAAGGTGCGGTGATTCAACACACCACTGCATGTTGTAGCACGCAAATCATTGATAATAATACTTACGAAGTACGAATTCGTAAATATCACATCTCTCAGAGTAAAACAACGGAAACATTGCGGGTAGGCAACTTTTATATGTTCCTTATTATCCACCAGAAATGTACAAATGATTCGAGATCCTTCTCGGTATAATAAGGATTGTCAGGCGAATAAAAATTCAAACTAGCTATCTTGAAGATCAATGATACCACTAAACTTAGTTTCAGTTGAGGTTAGCAACTTATTAAAGTAACTCTATACTATTGGGCTCATCTAATTATGCTATCCTATGCATGTTTCTGCTTCTGTGTATCCGTCCTCGGTAACATATACTATACCGCAGTCTACCTTTCAATGCTTACCGAAAGATCTAGCTCCTCGTAGTAGATTTTATCTTCACCTTTGTGACTCAACGTGGTAATTCTCATAGTCTAACCAAGGGTTTAAAAAGATAGAGTATGGGCGTACTCAACAAATCTATATATGTGGTTGTTTGATGCCCCATCTATAGTCGTGGATCAAAAATCTTAGGCTAATGTTTGTTTTCAAAATCGTTTTCTTAAAAAGGTAAATTTTAGTTTAGAAAAAACATTTTCCATTAGTGTTCACGGGTTGTTAGATCTTCATGAAGTTCCATTCCATGGCGTGAGACTTTAGGGCTCCCACCCGATGTCCTTCCTCAATAGGAAAATAGTTGTAACTAGCTGTCCAAAGATATACAAATAAACTAGCTGCATTTGTTCTTAATCATTGGCACCATATATATCCTGGCACCTTTGAACATGCTTGCTCATGGACGAGGTTGAGTCTTGGGTATGTACTTTACAATCCCAAATCCTTTGCAACTTACTAATGTCACCTTGATTGACATCAATACTTTATCATCATATGATAACATCTTTGTGTATGCATCGTAGTTATGGCAGCAGAATGAGGTCGGTTTCCAGGAGCCTACAATGACTTTAGATCAGCCACTTCGAGCTTTCTCATGGGCATTGTGCCCTGGGACACACCTTCTGCGTAAAGACGAACTAGTCCTGCCATAACACTATGTATCACTTTAGATGAAACCCTTATATATCATTATAAATGTAACCATCGAAACACTAGTGCACTATGTGCAACTTTCGATGTTCTTATCACCTCGCTTCCTTCTTGACTTTAGTCGGTATTATTGATATAGGAGTTTCCAATCTTCTTATAACATAACCCTTTATGTTTTTAAGACATGTCATCCTTCATGGACTTGGAAACGTGTCTATAGTTCTCAATCAGACACTGCGGACAAACTTAGCTCAACATTCAGTAATCCATACTTAATCACTTTTCAATATTTCCTTCTCAGATCATATATATTATGTTAAGTTGTCATCATAGTTTGTCAAGATAGAACCTATGTGTCAACATAGTGGATGACGATCATCCTTTTGTTTCTTTCAACCATCGATGTTAAACTTAATGCTATTCCTAATTTGAGTTGACCAAGGACCAGTCCTCAATCAATTCATATTCCGAAACTCTTTTCAGAATCCCTTTAGAAATACTACATAATATCATAATATACTTACTATCAACTTCTAATCCCAATAAATATTTATTTATCGGTACTTGCGCTTTTATTATTAATGTGTCATATACACATTTAAGAATCAATCCTTAAGCTCCCACCCAAAATATGTTCCCAACATATTTGAGTCTGAGACTTATATTGCTCCCACTCAAAAATATGTCAATCACTTATTGATTTAGGAAGACTTTCATAGCTCCCACTCAATTTCATGCAAATTGCATACCCACTCACTATTTTGAACAACTTCAAAATCCTTTGATCAATTATCAAACTAAAAGTTTTACGAGATGCTAGTACTTTATTAGTATTAAATCCACTAGACTTTTAGCACATTTGAATCAAATTCATTTGAATTTGTCCAATACATTATTCATGACAATCGTGCCTTTGTCATTCACCTTTTCCTTCATGACTTTGCAGTCATTTGGAAAATTCAAGTAACCCTTTACTTGTTAAGATTCAGCAATAAATTACTTTCTAATCTTAAGAGAATTTTAGCTCTTAGGATTTCTCATAACTTTAGTTCACCATTATTTCCTTCGTAGTTCGTAGGTATGTCATATGAAAATTTATTCGCAAATATCTCCATACAAGATATGGAGTACATTTTGAATCCTACTATATGTAGTGAAAACACTAGTGGGGAAAACACAATGATCATTATCATTGATTCTTTCCTTTATGAAGAGAATCATTCAGGAAAGCTTTCCGTTGCGCTTTTCAATACTCTGATGCAGGGTTTTGAATCCTAATCATGTTTTTCACTATCTTTCATAAGCTTCACATTCGAGAACATAAACTTTCTCAAAAAGCACCAAAAATTTAAGCAACACTAGTTTTGCCTTTCTTTTGGTTCTAACCATGGATTTCGTATTAAAAGTTTTCAATAAATACTCTACAAGGACTTATTCACTATTTGTTTTGGTGATATCAAATAACTCCAAAAAAACTTTCACGACGATCCATACAAGATATGGCACCGATCTCACAAATCCAGATGGTTTACTATACAGTGGCGGACGCAGCAAAAAACTTGAGGGTGGGCACATCTTTAAAAAAATTGATCTAGCCCTAACAAAACGATCACCCCTATAACCTCCATTGGATCTCGCTTTGAATAAATAACATAGTAAGGCAAAAGACACATCCTTTGCAATACTATATTGGAGCCAGTAGAACTGATGAAACCAAATAGGAGCTTCACGTTTCTCGAAAAGTGCAGCAATTTGGATTTTCATCTTCATATTCAAATCTAAATTATAATACTTCCTCTGATCCAAATTAATGGATTTATATTTGTTTAGACGGAGTGCTAGATACATCTATATCTAAATGGACCCGAGTCCATTAATTTGGACAGAAGCGAGTAGAAAAAAATATAAAAAACATGGTAAAAGGGCACACACATAAAATTGGGAAAAATGGTTCTATACCATTAATAAAAGATCTACCATTAAAAACTTAGTTTTAGAAAAATATCATCCAAAGTTGCTCCATTATAGGTTTTTACCAACTGGACGGTTTTTACCAACTGGACGTGAACTGCAGCTAAAAATGAATCGATAACACCTGTAGCTAATAAAAAAACACAAGCACAATCCCTTCACGCAGCATCTGTCACAAATACAAGCAAAATATATACTCCCTCTGACCCATATTAATTGATTTGGATTTGTCAAAATTTAGATAAACCTGTATACTCCCTCCGATCCATATTAATTGACTTTGATTTGTCAAAATTTGAATGAAACTATATACTAAATAGTGTCTAGATTCATATAAATTTAGACAAATTTGAGTAAATTAATATGGGCCGGAGGGAGTACTAAATAGTGCCTAGATTTATCTAAATCTAGACAAATATGAGTCAATTAATATGAATCGGAGAGAGTAGGTAATGAAATAATATAGAGAGGTTCAGAGAAGATTGTCCTTCTAGGAGTAAACATCCATCGCTGCTCAACTCCTTGATCTCTTGTCTCCCGGCAGTACAGGATAGTTGTTGGTGTTAGCTGTTGTTGGGCACTGCTTCTGCGCCTGGCTAAGCGAGAGCGAGCAGTACCAGAGTCAGAGCCGCAGAGGGGAAGCGAGAGCGGACGGACCAGCTCAGCGGCGAACGGAGGCGGCCGGTGGGGGATTTAAGGACGGGGTGAGGCCAGAGGGGCAGCCGCCGGAGCTAGTCAGCTAGGTCTCCTTATCTTATCGCGTTAGGAGATGAGGATGTCGCCGCCGCAATTACTCACTCGCTGCCTCGCTCGGTCCGTGAAGATTAGTAGTACAAAAAACTTTCCCCAAAATTCTGGGTGGGCCGTGGCCCACCCGGCCCGCCCCCTGCGTACGCCAGTGTTACTATATATACTAATTGAGTGCTAACTCTTTCTAACATATGTTCTTTACACTTACACTACAATGATTTATTCGGCGTCATCTATTTACCCACTTGATATCTAATATCATATTGTGATGGTTTATACTTTGACATTTCAAATGCATTGCATTTCACAATTTCTTTATGCCAATCTTATAAAGTCGAATTTCATTACTATTGATCAAATCGTAGTAATTGGATTCTTTTATCTTTAATACCCTTGGATGATGAAATACTTTGATCATATCAAATAGTTTCATACTTATGTTTATTCCCGTAAACTCTTTACAAATTTAAACAAACGTATAATGATAATCACCATTTTGTTGAAATACAATACATCGAATATCCATTCACCTTCAATAATTCATCAAACACTTTGTATTTATGTAATGCACGGTGTTTAAGTTATCTTGCCAAACTTGGGCATGATTTATATGTGACAGGTAATCAAATGACTTTCACATATTATCAACATAACTCATGAATTTAAACAATGATTTAATTAAAAATAAACATATCATTAAGTTGGGTACTTTCAAGGCACTTTTAATATTTTAAAAATGTTCATGCATTATCAATTAGTTTTATAACCGGGATAATTCACATAGAATCGAATAAGATATGAACACGAATAGAAACCATTCATAAAAGTGGAACAACTATTTGTTACAAACTCATATGAATAACCGTCTCACGAAGTGTGAGACACACTAAAGAAGTTCACAATCTATCGACTATAATAATCATCCTAAAACCATAAACTAAGTGATAAATGTCGAGGGAGAGTGTCGTTGGTCATCATCATCATCATGCTCGCCATCAACATACAACGTCACCTGCTCTCCATCAAGGAACTCTCATGCAGAAGGACATGTTTTCACCAAAACCGAATGATTATCAAATACTTTCACACTGCAATATGTGTTTTCAAGATTATAATATTTATAAAACTGTATATCAAATATATACCTTTGTCATTGATGACCTCTCCGGCAATGGGTTCAACCTTCACATTCCTGAGATGTGATATGAACCTGTAGAAATCCTGTGTTTTCGCATCGCCTCTCATGATGCAAATCCTGGCATGTGCCTGGTAGCTTGGTGACAGCGACCGTAGCACAACACCATTTGCAAAAGAGCTCGTCAACCAGTTATCCAGGAAGTATGCAAGCCTCATGTACGCATCATGCAAGCGCTCCAAGTGGTTTTCAAGTGAAGAGTTCTCCTCCATATTTATGGAGATGAAATCTCCCATCAGCTCATGCTCCCATATGCGCACTTGTTCCACGAAATGTGACCAAAACTGTACCATTATCGTATGAGAGTCAAGATTACCCACGACTAGCCACAGCTCATCCACCATTCTGAAACGCATCATCACTGATATGAAGGTGGACATCTCATGACGGTAATAGCGGTCTTCCTGCTGCTCTAGGGTCTCAAAAACACTAGGATACTCCAAATCCATCTTGTCGAGTATGTAGTCGACCATGTCATTCTCGCTAAGGAGAACATGGAGATGCACAACCCACGTAGAAAAGTTGGATCCATCTAGTCTAAGCTTCTCTCCATCAAACCAATATCGTCAACATCAAAGTAAGCTTCACGATGAGCCATCTCTACATTTATAATTGCAAAAAGGATTTTATACTAAGTTTATAATTAAATGAGTTAAATATAACTCCACTAAAAACACCTATCCCCAGAAGTGTTCTATTGATTACATGATCCCTATTCACTACACCGCCCCTGATCGTCACGGCCGGTGACAAAGTTGCAAAGGTGGATGCCTAAACGTCGATCACATCATTCATGCGACTCGTGCTAGATCTTTTGACCATCCGTGTTCCGAGGCCATGTCTACACATGCTAGGCTCGCCAACTCAACCTTAGTCTATTCACTGTGCAATATGTCTTACACCCACTATGCGAACGTAGATATGTCTGGCATCCGATCCTCACAGCCTGCCTCATACCGAAGGACTTTTTTGGTGGTGCACACTAAGAGAGAACACTTTCATTGGTATTTAACAAGGGATCATCTTATTAGGCTACCATCGAGTATCTAATACTAGCACACAATAAGATATACAAACAAAAAACATTGAATGTAAGAGTGATGCGATATGGTCCTTCTCACCATGATCTCCATCCCGCGCCTCCGGATTTCGGCGCCGTAGGCACCAGGGTACCAGTGCCTTCCGGCATGGTAGTCTATCACCTCCGTGACCGTCCACTACTACTTAGAAACATAAAGTAAGTACTCTACCTTTGCCACAACCATATCACATCACAACGCCCCCTGCAAATCAAATTTAGACGCCTCTACTTTATCTTTGCATGTTTTACGTGGCTGAATGGACTTTCGCACAAGAACCATTCTTACCTACGAACTTTCACCACAACGCTGATCAAGTAGTTGTCGATACTACACCCCTTTCGAGGCCCTCCATTGCAAATGGCATACTAACTAATGCGAGAGAGATAGACACCCCCCATAGCCACTTTATACGGTATAAGCCGTATGTCAAGCGTGGACCAGTCTCACGAATGAACGCGTAAAGTCGGTTGGGGACCGCTTCATCAAGCATGGCTGTAGTATACACAAGTACACGTGAGAGGGTAACAACTAAAAGATCAACACCCACACGCTACATCTCGTGTGTTCTACCCGTACTAGCAATACTTGTTGGAGATATGCCCAAGAGGCAATAATAAAACTGTTTATTATTATATCTTTGTGTTTATGATAAATGTTTACATCCCATGCTATATTGTATTATAAGGAAACACTAATACATGTGTGTTTTGTAAACATAAAAGAGTCCCTAGTAAGCCTCTTGTGGAACTAGCTTGTTGATTAAATGATGATCATGGTTTACTGATCATGGACATTGGATGTCATTAATAACAAGGTTATATCATTAGGAGAATGATGTGATGGACACACACCCATAGTAAGCGTAGCATAAGATCAAGTCATTAAGTTCGTATTGCTGTAAGCTTTCAAATGCATAGTAACCTAATCCTTCGACCATGAGGTTATGTTAATCACCATCACCGGATGGGTACTTTGATGGCATCAAACACCGCTTCGTAACTGGGTGGTTATAAAGGTGTCATTGGGTATTCTAAAAGTATGTGTTGAAGCGCATGGACCAAGATTGGGATTTGTCCATCCATATGACGGATAAATATGCTCTGGGCCCTCTCGGTGGAATGTCATCTAGTTAGCTTGCAAGCATGTGACTAGGTCACAAGGGATGACATAACATGGAACGAGTAAAGAGTACTTATCAGTAATGAGGTAGAACTAGGTATAGAGATACCGACGATCAAACCTCGGATAAGTAGAATATCGCGTGACAAAGGGAATTGGTTTCGTATGTTAATGGTTATATCGATCACGAAGTCATCGTTGAGTATGTGGGAGCCGTTATGGATCTCCAGATCCCGCTGATGGTTATTGATCGGAGAGGTGTCTCCATCATGTCTGCATATTCACGAACCGTAGGGTGACACACTTAAGGTTCGAAGTTGTTTTAAGTAGATATGAAATATGCGTTGGAGACCGAATGTTGTTCGGAGTCTCGGATTGGATCCGGGACATCACGAGGAGATCCGGAATTGTCCGGAGAATAAGATTCATATATTGGGGATCATTTTCTAAGTTAGGAAATGTTCCGGAGTGTTTGTATGGAGATTCTAGAAGGTTTCGGAATGTTCTAGAAGGTTCTAGAAGAGTTCTTGGTGTTTGCTTGAAAACCAAGAAAGGGTCAAGGAAACCTTGTGGGGCAAGACACGGATTCGTGGGGGAGGAGGACTCCTCCCCCCTTCCCAACCCGCCGGCCAAGGAGGGAGGGGAGTCCTACTAGGACTCCCCCTCCCATGGCGCGCCTCCCTCCTTTAAATAGAGGGGAGGGGGCGCCACCCCCTAGACCTCTCCCATAACAATCCCTAGCCGCCGCCTCTCTCCTCTTCCTTCGCTCTGCTCCGGCTTAGGCGAAGCCCTGCAGAATTCTCTCCTCCACCACCACCACCACACCGTCGTGCTGCTGGGATTCCATGGAGAAGATCTACTACCTCCGCTGCTCGCTGGAACGGGGAGAGGAAGGTCTGCTTCGACTCCACACGTGTGACCGACTGCGAAAGCGCTGCCGGAACGCGGCGCCGGAAGGATCGTCCACACGATCTTGAGATCGGCAAGTGATCGACTACATCAACCCCGAGATCTAATCTCGTAACGCTTTCGGTTCTACGAGGGTTAGTACAGATCTATGTCGTTGCTCATGTCTAATAGATTAGATCTTGGCTTTTATCTAGATTAGATCTAGGTTTTGTTCGTTCTTGCGGTAGAATTTTTTTGTTTTCCATGCTACGAACCCATTAGTGGTATCAGAGCCTTGTCTATGCGTAGATCTGTTGCACGAGTAGAACACAATGATGTTGTGGGCATTGGTGCTCGTGCCGTCTTTTGCTTTGTGTACTTTGCATCTTGCGGTATGGTGGGGTGAAGCGGCTCGGGCTAACCTTACATGTCATCGCACATGAGACTTGCTCCACGCTTGACGTGTAACTTGCTTTGCACAAGTGGCTTTGTGGGTGTCTGTCTCT
The DNA here is from genome assembly GCA_916181665.1 of Avena sativa. NCBI lineage: Eukaryota > Viridiplantae > Streptophyta > Magnoliopsida > Poales > Poaceae > Avena > Avena sativa. The sequence goes on along the minus strand of OV702295.1, from coordinate 444,797,178 downwards.
CCCATCATAGTATAGATCCAATCTACACTTTGCACTTGATAGCACTTGTATCAACATTGTGGTTCAGTTTCGTAGGTAAGATCCGTTCTTATTCGAAAGCCCCAAACCACGTAAAACTTGCAAAGAAAATTAGAGGCGTCTAACTTGTTTTTGCAGGGGTTTTGTGATGTGATATGGCCATCATGTGATTGTGATTATATTTGATGTATGCAATGATCCTTGTTGTAATATGGCAACCAGCAGGAGCCTAATGGTTGTCTTTAATTCTGTTAAGACCTGCGTGTCTATTCATCTTGTAATAGCTTTATTCCAAGTAGTTGTAATAGTTGCTGGTGATGATGGACAACCATGAAGCGGCGCCACTGACCTTGACGCAATGCTGGTGATGATGGAGATCATGTCCGTGCTTTGGAGATGGAGATCAAAGGCATAAGAAGAAAGGGCCATATCATATCACACTAATTATGAATTGCCTGTGATGTTAATCCTTTATGCATCTTGTATTGCTTAGATCGCGACGGTAGCATTATAAGATGATCCCTCTCACTAAATTTCAAGTAATAAAGTGTTCGTCCTTAGTTGGAACCGTTGCTAAGACTCGTCGTCTCGAAGCATCTCATGATGATCGGATGTGATAGATTCTACGTGTGCATACAACGGGTGCAAGCCAGATTTGCACATGCGGAAACTAAGGTTAATCTTGACGAGCCTAGCATGTACAGACATGGTCTCGGAACACGGAATACCGAAAGGTATAGCATGAATCATATAAGTGATATGATGAACATGAAGATTGTTCACCGATGAAACTACATCTTCTCTCGTGAAGATCGGACTTGGTGTAGTGGACTTGGTTCGTGTAATCACTAAGACAATGTGAGGGATGTTGTTTTGAGTGGGAGTTCACCTAGTTAATTTAAGAATTAAAGTAGAACTCAATTTATCATAAACTTAGTCTAAACTACTTGCAAATTTGTTGTAGATTATGGTGAATCTCTCCATCAATTTCAATGCGTTCCTAGAGAAAGAAAAACTTAAGAACAATGGAAGCAACTTCACGGACTGGTTCCGTGGTCTGAAGATTGTCCTTAGGGCTGGTCAGATGACCTATGTGCTCGAAGCACCGCTAGGTGACCCACCTGCAGATGATGCCACCGATGACGTAAAGAATGTTTACGCCACTCAGAAAAATCATTACTCCACAGTTCAGTGTGCCATCCTGTACGGTTTAGAAACGAAACTCCAGAAGCGTTTTGAGCACCACGACCCGTTCGAGATCATTAAGGAGCTCAAGCTCATTTTTGAGACTCACGCGGCCGTGGAGAGCTATGAGGCCTCCGAGAAATTCTTTACCTGCAAGATGGAAGAGGGAAGCTCCATTAGCGAGCACGTGCTCACCATGTCTGGGCACGCAAACAAACTCCAAGAGTTGGGGATAACGATTCCTAATGAGTTAGGGATTCACCATGTCCTCCAATCACTGCCACTGAGTTATAGGAACTTTGTGATGAACTACAATATGCAGTGCATGAACAAGACGTTGCCTGAACTATCGTCCATGCTAAAAACTGCTGAAGTGGAGATCAAGAAGGAGCACCAAGTGTTGATGGTCAATAAGACCACCAATTTCAAGAAACAGGGCAAGCCTAAGAAAAAGGGCAACTTCAAGAAGGACGGCAAGAAAGCTGCCGCACCTGCTAAGAAGCCCAAGGCTGGTCCTAAGCCTGAAACTGAGTGCTTCTACTGCAAGGGTGCTGGTCACTGGAAGCGTAACTGCCCCAAGTACCTGGCAGATCTGAAGAACGGCAACATCAAGAATAAAGGTATATTCGATATACATGCTATTGATGTGTATCTTACTAGTAGTCGTAGTAGTGCCTGGGTATTTGATACTGGTTCGGTTGCTCATATTTGTAACTCAAAACAGGAGCTGCGGAATAAACGAAGACTGGCAAGAGACGAGGTGATGATGAGCGTTGGAAATGGCTCCAAGGTTGATGTGATCGCCGTCAGCACGCTCCCTCTACATCTACCTTCGGGATTAGTTTTAAATTTAAATAATTGTTATTTGGTGCCTACGTTAAGCATGAACATTATATCTGGATCTTGTTTATTGTGAGACGGTTACTCTTTTAAGTCTGAGAATAAAGGTTGTTCGATGTATATGAGTAATATCTTTTATGGTAATGCACCTGAGATGAATGGTTTATTCTTATTGAATCTCGATAGTAGTGATACACATGTGCACAACATAGATGCTAAACGAATAAAATTGAATGATAATTCTACATACATGTGGCACTGTCGTCTTGGTCACATTGGAGTGAAGCGTATGAAGAAACTCCATTCTGATGGACTTCTTGAATCACTTGATTTTGAATCACTTGAAAGATGCGAAGCATGTCTAATGGGAAAATGACTAAGACTCCATTCTCTGGAATAATGGAGCGAGCTACAGACTTATTGGAAATAATACATACCGATGTGTGCGGTCTAATGAGTGTAGCATCGCATGGTGGATATCGTTATGTTCTCACTTTCATAGATGACTTGAGTAGATATGGGTATATCTACTTTATGAAACATAAGTACGAAACTTTCGAGAAGTTTAAGGAATTTCAAAGTGAAGTGGAAAATCATCGTAACAAGAAGATTAAGTTTCTGCGTTCTGACCGTGGAGGTGAATATCTGGGTTATGAGTTTGGCATGCATTTAAAGAAATGTAGAATACTTTCGCAGTTGACACCGCCAGGAACACCACAGCGTAATGGTGTGTCCGAACGTCGTAATCGAACTCTCTTAGATATGGTTCGGTCTATGATGTCTCTTACAGATTTACCACTATCATTTTGGGGCTATGCATTAGAGACAGTCGCATTCACTTAAATAGGGCACCATCTAAATCCGTTGAAACGATACCGTACGAATTGTGGTTTGGTAAGAAACCTAAGTTGTCGTTCCTTAAAGTTTGGGGTTGCGAAGCGTATGTAAAGAAGTTACAACCTGATAAGCTTGAACCCAAAGCGGAGAAATGCGTCTTCATAGGATACCCTAAAGAAACAATTGGGTATACCTTCTATCATAGATCCGAAGGCAAAGTTTTTGTTGCCAAGAATGGATCCTTTCTTGAGAAGGAGTTTCTCTCGAAACAAGTGACTAGAAGGAAAGTAGAACTCGACGAGGTTATTGAACCTTCTCTCGGAATTGAGAGTAGCGCAGCACCGGAAGATGTTTTTGTGCCGCCTGCACCAATTGGAGAGGAAGCGAATGATGGTGATCATGAAACTTCAAACGAAGTTACTGCTAAACCTCGCAGGTCAACGAGGGTTCGTACCACTCCTGAGTGGTATGAATCTGCCTTGAACGTCATGTTGGTGGACAACACTGATGACCCTGCGACGTATGAAGAAGCTATGGTGAGCCCAGATTCCGACAAATGGCTAGAAGCCATGAAATCTGAAATGGGATCCATGTACGAAAACCAAGTGTGGACTTTGGTGGACTTACTGGATGGCCATAAGGCTGTCGAGAATAAATGGATTTTCAAAAGAAAAACAGATGCTGATGGTAATGTTACCGTCTATAAAGCTCGACTTGTCGCGAAAGGGTTCCGACAAATTCAAGGAGTTGACTACGATGAGACTTTCTCACTAGTAGCGAAGCTAAAGTCTGTGAGGATTTTGTTAGCAATCGCTGCATATTTCGATTATGAAATTTGGCAGATGGATGTCAAAACGGCGTTCCTTAATGGTGACATTGAGGAAGAGTTGTATATGGTACAACCCAAGGGTTTTGTCGATCCTAGTGATACTGACAAGGTATGCAAACTTCAGCGCTCCATTTATGGACTGAAGCAAGCATCCCGGAGTTGGAATCAACGTTTTGATAAAGTAATCAAAAACTTTGGATTTATACAAACTTATGGAGAAGCTTGTATTTACAAGAAAGTGAGTGGGAGCTCTGTAGCATTACTAATACTATATGTAGATGACATATTGTTGATTGGGAATGATATAGAACTTCTTAATAGCGTCAAAACCTATTTGAATAATAGTTTTTCAATGAAGGATCTTGGCGAAGCGGCATATATTCTAGGCATCAAGATTTATAGAGATAGATCAAGACGCCTAATAGCGCTTTCACAAAGTACATACTTAGATAAAGTTCTAAAGAAGTTTAGAATGGAAGAGAGCAAGAAAGGGTTCGTGCCCATGTTGTCAGGAAAGACCTTGAGTAAGACTCAAAGTCTGGCTATGGCAGAAGATAGAGAAAAGATGAATAATATTCCCTATGCCTCGGCCATAGGTTCTATCATGTATGCCATGTTGTGTACAAGATCGGATATAGCACATGCTGTTAGTTTGACTAGCAGATATCAAAGTGATCCTGGAATGGAGCACTGGACAGCGGTCAAGAATATCCTAAAGTACCTGAATAGGACTAAGGATATGGTTCTTTCTTATGGAGGTGATGAACAGCTTGTTGTAAACGGTTACACTGATGCTAGTTGGAACACCAATCCAGATAACTCGAAGTCACAGTCTGGATACGTATTTATTTTGAATGGTGCTGCAGTGAGCTGGAGGAGTGCCAAGCAAAGCATTGTGGCGAAATCTTCAACTAAATCAGAATACATAGCTGCTTCGGAGGCTGCACAAGAAGCCATATGGATGAAGGAGTTCATTACTGAACTTGGCGTGGTTCCCAGTGCGTTGGACCCGATGGCCATCTACTGTGACAACACAGGTGCCATAGCTAATGCATAGGAGCCAAGGTCACATAGCAAGCTGAAGCACATCAAGCTATGTTTCCATGCTATTCGTGAGTATGTCCGAGATGGTGACATAAAGATTTGCAAAGTACACACTGATCTGAATGTGGCAGATCCGTTGACTAAACCTCTCCCTAGAGCAAAGCATGACCAAACCAGAACGCCATGGGTGTTAGGTATATTACCATGTAATCTAGATTATTGACTCTAGTGCAAGTGGGAGACTGTTGGAGATATGCCCAAGAGGCAATAATAAAAGTGGTTATTATTATATCTTTGTGTTTATGATGAATGTTTACATCCCATGCTATAATTGTATTATAAGGAAACACTAATACATGTGTGTTTTGTAAACATAAAAGAGTCCCTAGTAAGCCTCTTGTGGAACTAGCTTGTTGATTAAATGATGATCATGGTTTCCTGATCATGGACATTGGATGTCATTAATAACAAGGTTATATCATTAGGAGAATGATGTGATGGACACACACCCATAGTAAGGGTAGCATAAGATCAAGTCATTAAGTTCGTATTGCTGTAAGCTTTCAAATGCATAGTAACCTAATCCTTCGACCATGAGGTTATGTTAATCACCATCACCGGATGGGTACTTTGATGGCATCAAACACCGCTTCGTAACTGGATGGTTATAAAGGTGTCATTGGGTATTCTGAAAGTATGTGTTGAAGCGCATGGACCAAGATTGGGATTTGTCCATCCATATGACGGATAGATATGCTCTGGGCCCTCTCGGTGGAATGTCATCTAGTTAGCTTGCAAGCATGTAACTAGGTCACAAGGGATGACATAACATGGAATGAGTAAAGAGTACTTATCAGTAACGAGGTAGAACTAGGTATAGAGATACCGACGATCAATCCTCGGATAAGTAGAATATCGCGTGACAAAGGGAATTGGTTTCATATGTTAATGGTTCTATTGATCACGAAGTCATCGTTGAGTATGTGGGAGCCGTTATGGATCTCCAGATCCCGCTGATGGTTATTGATCGGAGAGGTGTCTCCATCATGTCTGCATATTCACGAACCGTAGGGTGACACACTTAAGGTTCGAAGTTGTTTTAAGTAGATATGGAATATGCGTTGGAGACCGAATGTTGTTCGGAGTCTCGGATTGGATCCGGGACATCACGAGGAGATCCGGAATTGTCCGGAGAATAAGATTCATATATTGGGGATCATTTTCTAAGTTAGGAAATGTTCCGGAGTGTTTGTATGGAGATTCTAGAAGGTTTCGAAATGTTCTAGAAGGTTCTAGAAGAGTTCTTGGTGTTTGCTTGAAAACCAAGAAAGGGTCAAGGAAACCTTGTGGGGCAAGACACGGATTCGTGGGGGAGGAGGACTCCTCCCCCCTTCCCAACCCGCCGGCCAAGGAGGGAGAGGAGTCCTACTAGGACTCCCCCTCCCATGGCGCGCCTCCCTCCTTTAAATAGAGGGGAGGGGGCGCCACCCCCTAGACCTCTCCCATAACAATCCCTAGCCGCCGCCTCTCTCCTCTTCCTTCGCTCTGCTCCGGCTTAGGCGAAGCCCTGCAGAATTCTCTCCTCCACCAGCACCACCACACCGTCGTGCTGCTGGGATTCCATGGAGAAGATCTACTACCTCCGCTGCTCGCTGGAACGGGGAGAGGAAGGTCTGCTTCGACTCCACACGTGTGACCGACTGCGGAAGCGCTGCCGGAACGCGGCGCCGGAAGGATCGTCCACACGATCTTGAGATCAGCAAGTGATCGACTACATCAACCCCGAGATCTAATCTCGTAACGCTTTCGGTTCTACGAGGGTTAGTACAGATCTATCTCGTGAAGGGAATATGCCCGAGAGGCAATAATAAAGTGGTTATTATCTTATTCCATGTTTATGATAAATGTTTATTTTACATGCTAGAATTGTATTGATTGGAAACATCAATACATGTGTGTTTAATAAACAAAAAGGGTTCCTAGTTATGCCTCTCTTATAGACTAGCTTGTTGATTAACAAGATGATCAAGGTTTCCTGATCATGGACATTGGATGTTGTTAATAACAAGGTCACACCATTGGTGGAATGATGTGATGAACATTCATGGGAAGTATAGCATTACGATCAAAGTCATTATGTTTATATTGCTATAATATCATACGAAGTAATCTTTATCCTTAGACCATGAGATCATGTTAATTGCTAACACCGGAAGAGTATCTTGATAACATGAAACGTCACACCGTAACAGGGTGACTATAAAGGTGGGTTTAGTGCTACGAAGGTGTTATGTTGAGGCTCATGGATCAAGAGTGGGATTTGTCCATCCCGATGACGGATAGATATACTCTGGGCCCTCTCGGTGATATCACATTGAAATAGCTTGCAAGCAAGTGATGTGATCACTAGAATGTTATATCACGGGAACGAGAAAAGAGTGCATGTCGGTAACGAGATCAAACTAGGTATGGAGATACCGATGATCGAATCTCGGACATGTAATATATCGCGGGACAAAGGGATTTAGTTACTAGCGTTAAAGGTTCTCACGATCACAGAAGTCATCGTTGAATGTGTAGGAGTTAGTATGGATCTCCAGGTCCCGCTACTGATTATTGATCGGAGAGGGGTCTCGATCATGTCTGCATTATTCGCGAACCGTAGGGTGACACACTTAAGGGATACCGACACCATTTGGAGCAAATATGTTTCAGATAAAGATTTAAGAAAGCGCTGGAATTATTTCAATAGACACCGAAACTGCTTCGGGTGAAATTGCTGAAATTGGTTCTGCATGTAATATTGAAATGTTGCAGGGGGTTTTATGTGAATGTTTGTTAATTAAAGTAATTAACAAAATTCTGAATAAAATAATAAAAGAGTTTTATTAAATGAGAGAGCATTAAATTTGGATAAATTTAATGCATTTAAAGTGGAGACTTTAAAAGAGAATGTGAAGGGGCAAATTTATGTGGAGGGAGTTACCACCGCATGAATGGGGGAGGCGAAGAGTCACCTCCTCCATGCGCCGGCCATGAAGGAGGGGCACCCCCTCCTCCTATATAAGGCCACCCCCTCCTCACTTCTCACACACACACCTCCTTGTGAAGGATCTCTCTCCCCCTCTAGTATTATTTCCCCATGGTCTCGGATTAGCGAGATACATGTTCCCGGTGGCTTTATCGGGAAAGGAGTTGCTGCTTCCGCTGCTTTGCTGGAGCGAGGGACGGAGGTTGTCGGGGTACCGGACGTGTGTGCGATCACGGATGTACCGCTGCTTTGCGGTGCTGGACTTGGTGGTGCTAGAGCTGGATTTGATGGGCGTGCTGGAGCCGGACCTGCTGGACTTCATCACGATCTTGAGATCGGCAAGTGTACGACTACATCAACCTCGAGTTCCTACTCGTTAACAAAGCTCGTTGTCCACGAGGGTAAGTTCTCCATGGATGTATGTCCACCCGTTGCTCTGTATCTAGTAGATAGATCTTGGCGTGTAGTTTACACCGTAGGAAATTTTTTGTTTTCTATGTTGCGGACCCAACATCTCGTTGCTCATGTCTAATAGATTAGATCTTAGCTTTTATCTAGATTAGATCTAGGTTTTGTTCGTTCTTGCAGTAGAATTTTTTTGCTTTCCATGCTACGAACCCATCAATACTACGCATAGATCTAGCTATGGTACCACTATAGGGGTTCATGTATGAAAACAATAAATTTTACCCTACGCCCCTGAACCCCTATCGCTAGGACCTATCTATTAGTAATGCAGTAACGTGAGGGGCTTTTAGCGAACTTACCCTTGAATACCGAAAAGCGTTGTCAACGCTCGGGATAGCATGGTTGATGTAGACGAACCGAAGCCGACCTCAAGGTCGTGTTGAAGTCCCGGCAGCTCCTGCGGCTCCAACGACTCCTATTGCCCCAAATGTTGCACCTCGCAGAGAGTTACATGCATCTGGTGTCTGGCGATGACTCCCGCTTCCCCGATCCAGCAATAGTTGTGGAAGGAGAGCTCCTAGATCCGAATCCCGCAGCACGATGACACTCAGTGGTGAAAAAGACCCTCGCTCACGCGATCTGAACTTGGGACCACGGTCGAGAGAGAGAGAGAGAGAATCAACTGGAGGTCTCCCCAAAATAGAGGGAACCTTTATTGATTATTGTTGTAATTATTTAGCCAAAATACCTCTCTTTATATAGGGGGGAGGCACTCCCTCCCTCAAAGTCCTGAGGTGGGACTAATCAAGGAGGAGGTGGCGGGAGGCACCGCCGGCCAGCCCCACCATGGGCTTCACGTGAGGGTCAAGACCACTAGGGCCGCCGGCCACCCCCTTGGCCCCTCCTAGGGATGCGGCCCCCTCTTGGGCCTTTTCCCCTCCGGAATTTGGCCCATTAGGTGGGCTGCCCCATTAAATCATATTTAAATATTAAATAAATATAAATACATGTAAAATTAAATAATTAACATATAATTACATATATTAAATCCCCGTTGATGTGGAAACCATTCCCTCTCATTCCGGGCATCCTCCGGACTTACAGAAACCCTTCCGGTTTTCTCTCTTCTCTTTTGTTTGGTGATTCTACCGATTCTAAAAACACTCTCTGAGCATCATCAAGCCCTTAAGCGTGATACCCCACGGTTCGGGAATAGTCTAGACATGGTCGAGACCCTCCTGCACCAATGATCAACAAAGAGACCTGGATGGCCATGTGACCCCTGTGCATTCCACGAAATCTTTCGTCGTTTGAACCATGAATGTCGTGTCTTATTCCTTTTGTCTCTCGACACTTGCATTGTTTGAAATCTGATCAATGACATCTCCATGTCATGTTTAATCTCGTTACCGACAAAAATGCTACTTGACTCGTTTTTACAAGTGATATCCCTGTGATCAAATCACACGCTGCAGCTATTGGATATAACTTCTCCGAGTGGGCCCTCGAGTATCTTTTCGTCATGCGGATGGACAAATCCTGCTCTTGACGCATATTGCCTCAACTGTCCCTCCGAATACCTGAACACACCTTTATGATCACCATTTAACTGTGTGACGTTTGATGCTATTAAAGTATCCTCAGGTAATAGTGATTGATATGGCCTCATGGTCTAAGAAATAGTACACTAGGTCTATTCTAATCATCGTAACTTGAACTTCGTAACATGATTGGGTCACGATGTTTAGGTTGGGTATTAGTTCATCATCTTATTCTCACAATAAGGTGACTCCATTTCCAATTGGCATAAATGCCACATAATCAGGAAACCTTGATCATCTGTTGAACAGTGAACCAGTGACTAGAGTTTCACTGGGAACTCCTGGTTGTTTATATATCACAAGTGTATTGACGTTTCCTTTCAATACAGATATACATGCTATAAAACTTAATCATAAAATTTATGAAATATGATAATAATCCTTATTACTATTTATCTATAGGGCATATTTTCAACACCTGCAAGCGAGAGAGAAGAGGTCCGCGAGATTCCGGCAGCACAACATCATTGCTTGTTTATGGTGGCGAGAGAACGACAGGGCCTCACTGCACGTCTTTGCGGGAGGGGTGGCAAGTATCTGCACGTCACCACAATGTTCCAGAACGTGTAGACATGATCAAGGCACCTCTCCGATCAATAACCATTAGCGGGACCAGGATGTCCATATTTGTTCCCATACATTCAATGAAGTTCTTTTCTCGGTTGAACCACGATGTCGAGGATTATATTAATCCGGTATTCGATTCCCTTTGTCTCGCAATATAGTACTTGCCTGAGATTCGATCGTCGGTATCGCCATGCCTGGTTAAATCTCATTAACGGCAAGTTCTCTTTACTCGTTCCGTGGTGTAGTATCCCCATGACTACACATTAGTCGCATGCTTGCAAGCTTTATGATGCTACACTAACAAGAGGGTCCAAAGATATCTCTACGTCACATGGAGGACACATCCCACTCTTAGTTCATGCAACTCAAGAAATACCCTCGGCTCATGCTATTGTATGTAATCGTCGCTAGGTGATCCCGTGATTTATTTGTAACTTTTTCTAGAACACTTTGTACTGCTGTGTTGATAATTATTAATAGACCCTAGTATTTTTATCCAGCGAGTGAGCAACTAACGGCAGCGCAGAACCGTGCGTGTCTTGTGGTGCCAACCAAAACGCAGAGCCCGACGGTACCGCAGCATAGCAGCCCCAAGTGTTGAGTTAAAAACGTTAGTCGTTGGCCTACTACATTGTCTACGGGCGCGCCAGGCCGGGCCCTGTGCCGGCCGACAGTCCGACGCGAGCGACAAGGACGCGCGCGCGCGCGCGGACAAGGCACGCTCGAGGGCACGACCGTATCATATCCACGGTTTGACAGGCAAATTATTTGACACGATCGACGCGGACGCACGCAGCAGCAGGTTGCAGGAACGGACGCCGCCGGCTCCCTTGCCTGCCGGAGCTATGCGCGCGACCCACGCGCGCGGCGGTGGGCGGGCCGGCTCGGCCGAGCCGCCGCGCTGGTCCCAGCGCGCTTGGCGGAACACGGATAGACTAGCGCGCCCGTACGTGCTGTGGATGGTCCATCCCATCCTTATCAACTCCTGCAACCAAACACGCGCGCCAATTCACGCGCCTGTGCACATACCGGGCTTGATCGGGGCCGGGGGCCGCGTCGTGTCATGGTGTGCATGCATGCATGCATGCGCCGAGCCGGTTCGGTGTCTGGACTTTTCCGCGGCCCGTCGCCGTCGACGCAGCTGTGGGCTGTGTCTGTGGGGCCACGTCTACGTGCGTACGGCGCGAATCGGGTCCGTGGTAAATCATAAAGGACAAAACAAGCTCACTGGGTAACCGTACATCGTGTAAAGCAACGGCACCCGTGCGCATGATTGCATGACGGCATGCTGGCGTCATCCATAGCGATCGATGACAATAGCCTTAACATCTTTAACCATATTCTTACACTCTGACCCAGTATCACTGTTTTCAGGTATTACCACCCCACCCGTGCACATGGATTATATTGCCTCCTCCTGTTACCGTTTACCCGGTTACAGTTATGTGTGTAACCGTAACCGTACATACCGTACGGCTCGCCCATGCGTGGAGCATGTACGGCGTCCGTGTGTGCACGTACACCCAGCAGCAGTTACATACTACCGTTAGCGTTAAGCACATTCATTTGGCCACCAAAGTACACGTACAGCTACACATCTCTGGTACTACGGTACAGCCAGCCCACGTGCCGTGCATACTGCGTTCGCGTTTGTACTAGCTAGTACAGTACACCAACTATGCCGCAGCAGTACGTACACCCAGCAGTACTAGTTTAGCAAGCACTGCCCGTAGGACTAGGTAGCAGCTAGAGGCAAATGTGTACGTACTCCCTGCTTAACTGTCACTAACCATATATATTTATTGGTGTGTCTCGCCAACTTGATTAGCGCGCGGTTTATGGTTTGCTTAATTGGAGTTAGATGGGTGTTGCGACCTACTACGACCGTGTGCGAGGCTACTGGCTCCATCGATCGATTGATTGATCACGTTCACACGCACGATCTTATCCTATCTCGTGTAGTGTAGGGCGTGTGTGCTTGCTGTAACATGCGTGTCACCCTCGTATCAGTCACCAGTGTTCCTCTTATAATAACGACAAGCCAATAAATTAAGTGGATCAAACCAAACATAGGAGGCACACAACGAATTTATTATGGAAAATTCTGGAGAGAAAAATACGAGAGAGCATAGCTTTACTATATGAAAAGTGTTTACGCAAGATTTATACAGATTTCGAACCGACGACCTTACAAGAGATATATACGATGACGACCTACGTTTGGAGGAGACTTTATTTGAATTTAGATCACAACTCAACAGTTCCACTGCACGTAGCCATGAAGTATCAAAGGACTACATTCAAACGTCAATCAACTGAACTAAGAGCAAACCCTCTTTTGATTCAGAGGAATTCGAAGGGATTATAAACCGAAGGGCAGCACATATTTCTACGTTAATTTGTACATTCTGGTAGACCACGGTAAGTGAATCTTGAAAAGAAGGGAAAATAAAGGCAGGCGACAGTGTTTGACATTTGACACGAGGGATGGACCAGTAGCAGCGGTTGTAGTACAGTCCTTTGATACTTGTTCAAAAAAAAATGCTTGTACTGGCACACGATACGTGCTGCTGCTAGCTTGTACCAGAGATTCCTTTGATGCTTGTCCATAGACTGTTTAAAGTTGGCCGTAATCACCGTGCATGCATGCTCTCTGTCCTAAAATAAATGACTTCGTTGTTAGATTCGTATTTATGTAGATGTGTTTTAATGTATATATACATATGAATCTAAACAAATCCAAATAACTTATTTTAGTAGTGAGGGAGTAGCATGTAGGCCTCTCCAGTCCAGGTCGAGGGGTCGCGTGAGTCTAACATGAAATTGTGTGAACAGTACTACATTGCACCATATGGAATACATTACTCACGTCGAACTGATGAGATCTTCGAGTAAACATCAAATTTACTCTGACCATAAGCATATCATCGTTTTCTAATCATTTTGACTGAAGAAAATGGTTAAGTTGACTTTTCCGAGTGCTAGACTTTTCCGAGTGCTAAAACTAAATTCTAGAGAATCTCCGGACACGAAGAAATAGGATAAAGCTCTATTTGCGTTAGTATTGTAGTCGATTAGGATAGCCATGTTTGTCCAATAAACTTATATCTATTTTGTTGTTTGGTTAAAATATTGTTGTCCTATTTTATATTTGGCCCACTAGCTGGCTGAAGTGTCTGAAGACCAACGGCCTTCCTGCTTTCTGATCTATTTAAAATTGTTACATGTGTCATCTAAATGTTGCAACATAAAACTCTGGTTTGCAACATTTTTTGGTTTGCATGCAACAAATGCACCATAAAATTCAAGCACACGCAACATATGTGACCAACACAGACAACAACAATGAAACACATATGCAATAGAAGAAAATCATTTGTAGCATATTGTCGGTGATGGGTAGACTCAGACCTGTACGCAACATGGGCCTAAACCCACGATTCCTGCTCACGGCGACCTCTGATGATCAAGAACCTGAAGGCCTGCACCTAGAATTTCTCAAACTCACCAAATCCAAACCGACCTGGCCCGTGGGGCTGCAAGTGAAGGGAATATGCCCGAGACGCAATAAAAAGTTGTTATTATATTATTCCAAGTATATGATAGATGTTTATTTTGCATGCTATAATTGTATTAATTGGAAACATTAATACATGTGTGTTTAATAAACAAACTACAAAGTTCCTAGTAATGCCTCTAATATAAACTAGCTCGTTGATTAATAAGATGATCAAGGTTTCCTGATCATGGACATTGGATGTTGTTAATAACGAGGTCACAACATTGGTGGAATGATGTGATGAACATTCATCCGAAGTATAGCAATACGATCAAAGTCATTATGTTTAAATATCTATAACATCATACAGAGTAATTCTAGTCCTTAGGCCATAAGATCATGTCAATCACAAACACTAGAAGAATAACTTGATAACATCAAACGTCATACCATAACAGGGTGATAATAAAGGTGGGTTCAGATACTCCGAAGGTGTTATGTAGAGGTTTATGGATCAAGTGGGATTTGTCCATCCCGATGACGGATAGATGTACTCTAGGCCCACTCGGTGATATCACATTGAGATAGCTTGCAAGCAAGTGATGATATCACTAGAATGTTATATCACGGGAACGAGAAAAGAGTGCATGTCGGTAACGTGATCAAACTACATATGCGGATACCGATGATCGAATCTCAGACATGTAATATATCGCGATACAAAGGGATTTGGTTACCAACGTTAAAGGTTCTCACAATCACATACGTCATTGTTGAATGTGTAGGAGTCAGTACGGATCTTCAGGTCCCGCTGCTGATTATTGATCGGAGAGGGGTCTCGATCATGTCTGCATTATTCGCGAACCATAGGGTGACACACTTAAGGGATAACGACACCATTTGGAGCAAATATGTTTCAGAGAAAATAATTACAAGCATTGGAATTATTTCAATGGACACCAGAATTGTTTCGGGTGAAATTGCTGAAATTGGTTCTGCATGTCATATTAAAATGTTGTAGGGGGTTGTATGTGAATGTTTGTTAATTAAAGTAATTAACAAAATTCTGAATAAATTAAATAAAAGAGTTTCATTAAATGAGAGTTTGTATTAAATTTGGGCGAAATTTAATGGGGATAAGTGGAATTTTGAGTGGAGGCATGTTTATGTGAGTGGGAGCTCCACCCACATGAATGAGCAAGAGGTGGGGGCACCTCCCTTGGCCGCCGGCCATGGAGAGGGGCTGCCTCCCTCTCCCTATAAAAATCCCCCCACTCCCTCCTCTCATCTCACACCTCCTCGTGAAGGATCTCTCTCCCCCTCTTGAATTATCCCCATGGTCTCGGATTAGCGAGATACATGTTCCTGGTGGCTTTTGTCTGAAAGGAGTTGTTGCTTCCGCTGCATTACTGGAGAGAGGAAGTGGAGGTTGTTCGGTGGACCGGATGTGTATGTGATCATGGAAGCATTGCTGATTTGCAGCGCTGGACTTCCTCTCGATCTTGAGATCGACAAGCGTACGACTACATCATCCACGAGTTCAACCTTGTAACACTATCTCGGTCTTCAAGGGTACATTCTCTACGGATGTATATCTATCCTTTGTTTGTATCTAGGTAGATAGATCTTGGTGCTTAGTAGTTCCCATCGTAGGATTTTTTTGTTTTCTATGCTACGAACCCAACAACAAGATGGCTCTGTGGAGATCCCGAAGACTAGACATACATGCAAGGGAGATCAGAGATCACGATTATGTACAAGACAAGATGAAGACCTGATGTGACTAAGAAGGACTAGGCTACCATCGACGCCTATAAGTACCCGAAGACATTCACCTGAGAAGGACACGCCATAATCATTGACGTCTTCACCATTAGCCCTAGTCATAGCTCTAGATTCATCTCTCTCGTCGGGTATCATTATAGACCCACCGAGATCATATTGTAGACACATTGTACGATCTCCTGATCATCTTATGAATAAAGTTTGAGGGATCCCTCCCATTACATCCACATATATTCATCTTTGATATATACACCTACTGGCCCGAGCCGTCCACCGAACAAGTAAACTCTCTTCCATTCCTCGGAAGCGAGACTATGGAGGGATCATGAAAACTATACTTCGTCAGTTTGGAGCACCAAGTAGGGAGAGCCCGTGTCATGTAGATCAGATCTATCAGTCTGGTGGAGGGACCCGCTAGGGACCTCCTAGATGGGGACTCGGGGGCTATGGACCCAGACCATGGCCACGTGACTACCGAGGCACTAGAGGAGGAGTACATGTTGGGTTTGCAGCATAGAAAATAAAAAAATCCTACAATGTGAACTACTAAGCACCATGATCTATCTACCTAGATATAATCAACGGGTCGATATACATCCATAGAGAACATACCCTTCAAGAGTGACAAAGTGTAACGAGGTTGGACTCGTGGATGATGTAGTTGTTCACTTGCCGATCTCAAGATCATGAGGAAGTCCAGCACCGCAACTCCGCGACACATCCGTAATCACACACACGTCCGGTCCTCTAACAACCTCCGCGTCCTCGCTCTAGCGATGCAGCGGAAGCAGCAACTCCTTTTAGACAAAGCCACCAGGAACATGTATCTCGCTAATCCGAGACCATGGGGAAATAAACTAGAGGGGAGAGAGATCCTTCACGAGGAGGTGTGATGTGAGAGGAGGAGAGAGGGGCCTTTTATAGGGAGAGGGGGCAGTCCCCTCCCATGGCTGGCGGCCATGGAGGTTCCCCCACCTCTTACTTCATTCATGTGGGTGGATGCTCCACTCACATAAACATGCCTCCATTCACACTTACACTCACATGCATTAATTTTCCACCAAAATTAATGCAACTTTTATTTAATAATAATATTTTATTTATTTTATTCAGAATTTTGTTAATTACTTTAACTAAAAAACATTCACGTAAAACCCCCTGCAACATTTCAATATCACATGCAGAACCAGTTTCTGCAATTTCACCCGAAACAATTCCGGTGTCCATCGAAATGTTTCTAATGCTTTCTTAATCTTTATTTGAAACATATTTTATCCAAATGGTGTTGGTATCCCTTAGGTGTGTCACCCTACAGTTCACGAATAATGCAGACATGATCGAGACCCCTCTCCGAACAATAATCAGCTGCGGGACCTGGAGATCCGTACTGACTCCCAAACATTCAACGATGACTCAAGTGATCGTGTGAACCTTTAAAGTTTGTAACTAAATCCCTTTGTCTCCCGATATATTACATGTCTAATATTCGATCATCGGTATTCCCATACCTAGTTTGATCTCGTTACCGACATGTACCCTTTTCTTGTTCCCGTGATATAACATTCTAGTGATCTTATCACTTGCTTGCAAGCTACATCAATGTGATATCACCGAGAGGGACCAGAGTATATCTCTTCGTCGTCGAGATGGACAAATCCCACTCTTAATCCATGAGACTCTACATAACACCTTCTAAGTATCTGAACCCACCTTTATCGTCACCCTGTTACGGTGTGATGTTTGATGTTATCAAATTACTCTTCCGGTGTTAGTGATTAACATGATTTCATGGTCTACGGACTAAAGTTACTTCATATGATGTTATAGCAATTTAAACATAGTGACTTTGACCGTATTGCTATACTTCGGATAAATGTTCATCACACCATTCAACCAATGTTGTGATCTCGTTATTAACAACATCCAATGTCCATGATCAGGAAACCTTGATCATCTTGTTATTCAATGAGCTAGTTTATATGAGAGGCATAACTAGGAACCCTTTATTTGTTTATTAAACACACATGTATTTCCAATTAATACAATTATAGCATGCAAAATAAACATCTATCATATACATGGAATACAATAATAACAACTTTATTATTGCCTCTTAGGGCGTATTCCCTTCAGTACATCCCATATACCCCATACATGTCACGCAAGATCTACCATGACGGCATCGAGGAAACATACGGACTGGCGTACCGTCGCCATCTCGAGGCAATCTATGACAGGAAGCCGACTACTTCAAACCCGGTGCTCCGCTCCCCACGGACCTCCCGTAAGTTGTTTACTCGGGGCCAATCTACGGGTACACTGGGGTCACGTACATCTACGACCCCGCACTGATCTACCTCGACACTCTAGTTCATGGCGTCTACATTGGTTACCCTAGCCTCGTACCAATAGGTTATTACATAACCAACCCTTCTCCTAGCTCTTGCAGAGGCTACTCCGTAAGTACGACCTCGGCCACCTCGACGAACACATCTGGAGGCTCGAGGACATCTTGGGCTAATGCAGCCCCTTACAATCCACAAGAAGTATGGGGACCATGCCCCTATGAATGCTTCGTGGGTTTAGAAGGACAAGGCACCGACACTTCTGAGGGAGAGTAAACTTGACGCTACACCTTGATACGGGATCTCCAAAGTCGGATCGTGCAAGCCCGATGGGGAGAAAGCAACCCTAGAGGCAGAGCTAAAGAACACCCAAGACCTGGAGGAAAAGACCGCTATGTACCTAGAGAAGCAGCTCGAGGAGTATAACAATCATACTCTAGCACCCGAAACCAGCCAACGGGGCCACCGAGGCGATCATTCGCTCTCCAGCAGCAGTACAAGCTCCGAGAGCCACACCAACTGGATCCAGTACAACACGAACATCGAGTGTCGTCCTCACCGCAAGGATAAGCGGCGCTCGAGGTGGAAAGAAGCTCCAACCAGCCAATGCCGAGATCCACCAGTCCATGCTGAGGGGACATGCACCGGCCCTAATCCCGAGGGAGGCCATAGGGAAGAATGAGAGAGAGCTTGGGACGACGACGATGGAAACAACCCTGGCCCAGAACGCGATGATGACGCCGATGAGGACCGTCAATGTGAGCGGAGGTGCGAACAGTGGGAAAAGCGGCAAGAATGGAGTCGTTACCCTTGGGAACAGTACGACCAAGAGTATGAGGACTAGGACGCACGGCTGATCAGCAGGTGCAGGGATTTTTCCCATGACCTGGCCGGCATCAAGGTCCCTAGGGTGGTCAGAACCAGGAACTATGAGGGGTACGATGGATTGCAGGAGCCAATCGCATACTTTGAGAAATTCGCGCGGGCCATCAACATTATTGGCGGTGATTCATACAGCCTGGTGAACCTCCTTCCTATGTGCTTAAAAGGAAACACGATGAAGTGGCTATAGAACAAGGTCCCCCATTCAATCAGGACCTGGAATGACTTTACCAGGGGCTTATCCAAGCCTTCGCCACAAAGGACGATGCCAATACACTCCATGAAGAATTCAAGAACATCAAGCGGTACCTAGGGGAAAGACTAAAGGATTTCATGAGTGTGACCTGAGCTGGGAATAGACTCTTCAATCCATCAAGCAAATCATAGGCTTGAATTTCATGAAAGTGTACCCGTAGTCCAGACTCCATGGCATGGATTGTGGTGTACTTGGCAACCATGAAGGTGTCACAACAACCTCGAAGAATCACATCTTCTCACCGTCGGAGTAGTCGGGGAAATCTTCTAATGGTTCACGCAGGACATAGAGAATATGATTTTCTATGAGGACGTCCCTGAGGTGTTGGTACCAGTCGATGAAGTTTGACCCATCTAGCTTAAGTTTTTCACTGTTTAGGAATGGACCAAAGATGTCCGGAATTTTAGAAATGGCCATATGATACAAGATATTTGCAAATACTTAGACTAAGTTCATAATATGAGTTAAAATTCATAATAATATTAATGATCGAGCTCCCACTAAAGCTATCATCCCTAAGATAGTTCAGTGATTACATAATCCCTATTCATTACATCATCCCCGATCGTCACTGTCTTTGATATAGTTGCAAGGGTGGACAACATAATGTTGATCACAACATTCATGTGACTCATGCTCGATATTTTGACCTTGACGTGTTCCGAGGCCATGTCTGTACATGCTAGGCTCACCAATTCAACCTTAGTATATTCGTAGTGCATACATGGCTTGTACCCACCGTATGCGAATGCCGATATGTCTAGCACCCAATCATCACGGTCTGCTTCATAAGGATAGACTTTCTTGGTGCTACACACTAATGGGATAACACTACATTTGGTATTTATTAGAGATCATCTTACATAATGCTACTGTTGTGTATCTAATACTAGCAAACAATAAGATGCACACAGAGAATTAATGTCATGTACAATTTATATCTGATATGACATGGTCGTCTTCACGCGCCTTGATCTCCATCGAGCGCTCCAGCATGATCACCATCTTGCCACCAGTTCGACACCATGTCCACGACGCCACCAGTTGGTTGTTCATCGAAACGATGACTGTTACTACACAACTTGCTAACTGAAAAGTAAATTATTTTACCTTTACCATGACTATGACCATATAAAATCACATGCCTCCTACAAAATTGTAGGGTTCCGTAGCAGAAAAACAAAAACATTCTATGTTGGAACTCCCTAACACCCAAGATCTATCTATGTAGTAATGCAGTAATGACCGGAGCATATAGAATACATACCCTTGTAGACCGTACGCGGTTAACGTCTAGAGGGGAACGTGGTTGAAGTAGTCGAACTCGTAGCCGACCTCAAGGTCACGAAGCTCCTCGTAGGTCATCCCTTGCTCCTTCTTCATCATGCAGCAGCTCTAACTCACGACATCCAAGGTGCCTCAAGTGAGGCCCCTCGTGGTTTCGTACACATACGATGTACGATGACGAACTCTGACTCCTTGATCCCTGCCGAGGGTGCGGAAGTAGATCTCCGGCTTGGAATCCCTGCAGCGCAACGGCGTGCTGCAGGTGCATTATCTCTTGCGTGAACAGTCCTTTCTTGGGACTGTGCCAACACGTGGAGACAACTATGTAGAGAGATAGGGAGGAATTATCTAAGGAAAATGCCTTAGATAACATCTCAAATTGTGTGTTTAATCCCACCCATAGGCACCCCTTTGTATAGGGGAGGGAGGTGTGCCCTCCCCTTTGGGTTTCCCATGTGGGACTATTCAAGGGAGAGAGGTGGTAGACACATGGGCCTCATGGGCCAGCCGGCCAGGGGTGGGCCCCACCCCACGCGTAGCCCTAGGCTGGTCGGGTGGGCCGCCTTGAGGTGTCTATCCTTGACCCTTTGGCCCTTCCCTCTTATGGTTTTCCCTCATGGGCCCTTTTTCCCTAGGAAGTTTGGCCCATTAGTGGAATACCCCTTCAAATTATATTTTAATATTAATTACATTAATTAACATATAAATACATATTACAAAATCTGATTTGACCTAAAACACCTTTTAGTTCCCTTTCGATTTCCTCCGAACAACTTTGAAACTTTCCGAGAATGATTCCGGTTCTCTCACGGAACTTTTTCGGTTTCTTTTCTCTTTCATATGGTGATTCCAACTTACAGAGGATCTCTAGCTCATCGTACCCTTAAGTGTATTTCCCCGCGGCTCGGGAACGGCACAGACATGATCTCCATCAATGTTCAATAGCGGGACCGGGATGCCCATAATGACCTATGTGCATTCCATGATGATAATGTCGTTTGAACCGTAAATGTCGTTTCCCATTCCCTTTGCCACTTGATACCTAGTTCACCCAAGATTTGATCTACGGTATCTCCATACCTTTGTTTGATCTTATTACCAATGAACTTGTTTTCTCGTTCCCATGTCATTGCATTCTATGACCTAGTCACACGCGTGCAAGCTTCGTTAATGCAACGTCACCGAGTTGGCTGAAGGGAATATGCCCAAGAGGCAATAATAAAGTGGTTATTATCTTATTCCATGTTTATGATAAATGTTTACTTTGCATGGTATAATTGTATTAATTTGAAACGTTAATACATGTGTATTTAATAAAAAATACAAAGTTCCTATTGATGCCTCTCATATAAACTAGCTCGTTGATTAACAAGATGATCAAGGTTTTCTGATCATGCACATTGGATGTTGTTAATAACGAGGTCACAACATTGATGGAATGATGTGATGAACATTCATCCGAAGTATAGCATTACGATCAAAGTCATTATGTTTATATTGCTATAACATCATATGAAGTAATCTTAGTCCTTAGACCATGAGATCATGTTAATTGCTAACATTGGAAGAGTGACTTGATAACATCAAACGTCACACCGTAAAAGGGTGACTATAAAGGTGGGTTCAGACACTCCGAAGGTGTTATGTTGAGCCTCATGGATCAAGAGTGGAATTTGTCAATCCCGATGACGGATAGATATACTCTAGGCCCTCTCGGTGATATCACATTAAGATAGCTTGCAAGCAAGTGATGTGATCACTAGAATGTTATATCACGGGAACGAGAAAAGAGTGCATGTCGGTAACAAGATCAAACTAGGTATTTGGATACCGATGATCAAATCTCGGACATGTAATATATCGCGAGACAAAGAGATTAAGTTACTAGCATTAAAGATTCACACGATCACAAGAGTCATCGTTGAATGTGTGGGAGTCGGTAAGGATCTCCAGGTCCCGCTACTGATTATTGATCAGAGAGGGGTCTCGATCATGTTTGCATTATTCGCGAACCATAGGGTGACACACTTAAGGGATACCGACACCATTTAGGAGAAAATATATTTTAGATAAAGATTAACAAAGCGCTGGAATCATTTCGATGGAAACCAAAATTGTTTCGGGTGAAATTGCTGAAACTGGTTCTGCATGTGATATTTAAATGTTGCAAGGAGTTTTATGTGAATGTTTGTTAATTAAAGTAATTAAAAAAATTCTGAAAAAAAATGTTTTATTTAAAGAGAAAATGCATTTAATTTGGTGGACATTAAATGCAAAGTGAGTGGAGTTGAAATTGATGTGAGTGAGATTAGTGGAAGCTCCACCCACATGAATGAGGGAGAGGTGGGGGAACCCACCATGGCCGGCCAGCCATGGCCTTGGGGCTGCGCCCCCTCCCCTATAAAAGGATCCCCATGGCTCCTCTCCTCTTTCCCCACCTCCTCGTGAAGGTTCTCTTCTCTCTCTAGTTATATCCCATGGTCTCGGATTAACGAGATACATGTTCCCGGTGGCTTTATCTAGAAAGGAGTTGCTGCTTCCGATGCATCGCTGGAGCGAGGAGGTGGAGGTTGTTCGGTGGACCGGACGTGTGTGCGATCACGGATGCACCGCTACTTTTCGGTGCTAGACTTGATGGTGCTGGACCTGATGGTGCTGGAGCTGCTGGACCTGAAGGACTTCATCACGATCTTGAGATCGGCAAGAGTACAACTACATCATACACGAGTTCCATCTTGTTACCAAAGCTTTGTTGTCTTCGAGGGTATGTTCTCTATGGATGTATATCCACCTGTTTCTTATATCTAGTAGATAGATCTTGGCGTATAATAGTTCCCATCATAGGAATTTTTTTGTTTTCTATGCTGCGAACCCAATAGTGGTATCAGAGCCTGATCTATGCATAGGTGCTTTGCACGGATAGTACACATATGTTTATATGTAGGCGATGATGATCATGTTATTGCATCTTCTATGTATTTTTGATATTGATGGCATAGTGGGAAGAAGCGGCCCGGACCAACTTTACATGTCATCGCACATGAGACCGGTTCCACGACTGACATGCAACTAGTTTTGCATAAGTGGCTAGCGGGTGTCTATCTCTCCTACTATAGTCAATATCTGATTTACAACGAGTTGCTAATAACTTAGTTATCATTGTTGTGGTTCCATGTTTGTAGGTAAGACTGGTTCTATCTTCGAAATCCCTAAGCCACGTAAAACTTGCAATGGATAAATTAGAGGCGTCTAGTTTAGATTGTTGCTGGGCTAGTGTCATCATATGGAAATGTTGTAAGTTGATGTATAGTTGATGCCCTTACAACACACCTAACGTGTAAGTTCCATAGACCTTGGCCTTACACACAAAGAAATGATAGAGATCATACCACGATGCACATGATGGTGATCGAATGCATGGACCATATCATTCCACTTTACACATATGATGTTTGCATCTTTTATTGCTAGTTTGGCATTTTAGTAGCATTATAAGATGATCCCTCATTTAAATATCAACATAAAATGTGTTCTTCCTTAAGTATGCACCGTTCTATGGATCGTGTTTCGAGACATCACGTGATGATCGGGTGTACTCGACTCTACGCTTTAATACAACGGGTGTAAGATAGTTTTACACACGCGAGTACTAAGGTTCTTACTTGGCGAGCCTAGCATGTATAGACATGGCCTCGGAACACGGACCGAAAGGTTAAGAATGAGTCATATAGTTGATGTGATGCCCATATTGATGCTCGCCTTTGAAGCTACACCGACTCACATGATGACCGGACTTGGTGTAGCGGATTTGGTTCATGTAATCACGAAAAAGGCACGAGGGATGTTGTTTTTGAGTGGGAGCTCATTTCTAATTTGGATTAGTCGAACTCAATTTGTCATAACTAAATCGAAGTGAAATTGCATAATTTGTTGTAGTCATTGGCATTTGTTCACTACCTTATGCTTAGTTTTAATTGAGATAATATAACTATAGAATTCTGGATATTTACTTTACGAACAAGTATCGTATTGTTTTGAATGTCAATTTAAAGTTTAGAAGTCCTATTGCAAACATTCAGCAAACTCTATTTACTCCATGAAGTTTAATAAGTAGTATTAAATCAAGAGTAAGAATTCCAATGTTAGTATCTAAAGTATCATGTTTGCCTCCATGATTATTGATATTCAAAAGTTGTTTTAATATCAAGATTATCTAGGAGCTGAAAAATTGTTTCAGAAACCATCATGTGTGGAAGATATTGTGATATTTGAAACAATGTTTTTGGTTGCATTATGATAGAGTATAATTTAGCAAAATACATGTTCTCATATTGTATGAGAATTTGTGAAGGATGGAGATGCTAGGCATCCGGATCTCCCAAAAAGGTTTTGGGAACTAACATTATACTCGCGATTCTTCCTTATAGGCTATAGTAGCTTGATCATGAAAGTTGTCATGATAAGGATGAATAGAAGATGTAAGTAAAATGTTTACTACACTAATAGATTACTAAAGAATGGATTTTTGAAAGAACACCAAACATTTGATGATGGTGATCCACTTCAAAGTGCAAGTCCAAAGGTATTAGTATTTGACTATATACACTTTGTACTATGTGTCATGTGAATGACACCATTATTGATGTTGATAGATTCTTTTAAAAGAAAATGAATTGCTAAAAGAGAATCTATAAAATATTTGGGAGAAAAGAAAAGGTTGGAGATGTCCAACTTAGGTATATAGAAGATATACATGTTATGGTTGTATTGCTTGCTTGTTTAACAATGTGGTTCTTAGGTATTGGATACCGAATTGGTTGGTGTGAAGTGTCATACAGAACAACAAAATTCATGAACTGCAACGACCTAAGTAACTAGCAAGAGAATAAGTAATGATGTTCATCGAAAACAAATAAAGTGTTATTTTTTTTTTCGTTGTCGTCAAACCTAGCCTTCAAGATTTGCTTTAATAATTGTTATTTTGTTCCGGTATTACGAGAATAATGGTTGTTCAAATAATTACCATATTCCATAAAGGATAGATGAACTTTTACAAGTCTAGTTGGATAAATCACATCCATAAACATTATTGCTAAAATGTCATAAGACAAATGATTGGAAGATCACTTATGAAGTGACATCGCTGTTTGAATTATATTGGAAAGTAAACATGAAGAAACTCCATGTGTATGGATTTTTGGAGTCTTTTGATTTTGATCAATTGACGCTTGTGAAACTTTCCTCGAGATAATTGAAACTCCGTCCATAGGCCAAAGAGGAAAGGATGACTAACTTATTGGATATTATGCATGTTGATGTATATAGTCCATTATGTGTAGCCATATGCGATGGATCTTTTTGCTTCATATGCTTTCTCCAGAATTTGAGTGAATATATCTATATATTTACTTAATAAGGAAGAAGTATGAAACATTTGAAAAATGTTCAAAGACTTTCAAGATGAAGTGAAAAATCATTGTAACAAGAAAATAAAAGAGTTTATGATTTGATCATAAAGGAAGATATTTGAGTTACAGGTTTAGCAAAACACCTAAGATTTCAGGAATTGTTGCATGAATTTGCATTTTCCTGATAAACCATAGGAGTATGGTATGTTGGAGAGATCAAATCAAACCTTGTTTAACATGGTAAGATAAATGTGTCATTTATAAAACTGCCATTATGTTTTAAGGATTAAAGCTTTAGAGACTACCGCTTTTACACTGAAAAGAGCACCATCGTGATCCGTTCAAATGACACCATATGAGTTATGGTTGGGATAAAACCCGAATTGTCTTTTCTTAAATTTTGGTATGCTATGCATAAGTAAAATGTTTACAACCAAAGTCGGATAAGCACGTCTTTGTAGGTTATCCCAAAGAATTTGTTGGGAATTCCTCCAGAACACCGAGGACAAAAGAGTTTGTTCGCGTGGAAAGTCAAGTTTCTTGAGAAGGAATTTTTTGCGGAAAGTTAAGTGAGAGAACAATATAACTTTGATAAGGTGGTTGAACATTAGCTATATGTGCTAAGTGGCGCAATGCCAGAAAGTGTCCCGGTGGCGGCCACAATGCTCATGGCTCCCATGATTACAAAGGGTGTGATCTTGGAGATTAGAGTTCTTATTTGAACTGTATGCATAGGGTAAGAATCAAATAGTGAGTTTTGACAAACAAGTCGTTATTGTTTTGACAATAATGAACTGACTGCATTCAAAGAAGCAATGATGGGCCCTGACTCCATAAAATGACTAGAAGTCGTAGAATCCGTGAAAGTATCCATACACGAGAAATCAAGTTTCTGAACTTGGAAGACCCTCCGGAAAGGCGTGAAGCCTATCAGTCGTGTTTGGATCTATAAAAAATAGACATGGATGTTTAACACATATGAAATAGTCTACATGTTGGAAAGAAGTTTACGGCAATGTTCAAGGAGTTGACTATGACAAGATTTGATCTTTCATAGTGATATTTAGTCTTGACGGATTAATGTAGCAACCACTACATATAATTTGGTGTATGGTAGTTGAACAAACAAAACAATGTTCTTCTAATAGAATGGTTACCTAGGACGTGTACAAGACACGGTCCAAAGGGTTTTGTTAATTCAAAGGGTGCTAAAAGGGCATGCAAATTTCAATAGTTGAAGTGAGCATAGCGTAGTTGGAATCTTCACCATGATGAAAATGTTAAAGGAGTTTAATTTCATCAGAGACGACGAAGATGCTTGCATTTGCAAGAAATTAAGTGGGAGCGCTGAGACAAATTTCCAATACATTATGCCGAGTACATATTGTTGATTGGAAATGATGTGTATTTTATTGACACAAGTTAAGAATTTCATTAAAATAGGATTTCGATGAAAGACTTGGGCAAAACAGAATATTTGGCATCAATGTCTATATGGATAGATTGAGGCGCTAATATGGTTGTGCTAGACGTATATATATGAGATATTGAAAGGGTTCAATATGGAAACAACAAGAAAGGTTCTTTCTGCATGGAAAGGATTGTATCAAGATTCAAGTGTTTCAACACTTGGTGAGTAAAATCACATGAAGATTTTGATCGATTATACCGTGATATGTATATATCTAGGTATGTCCTGTGCTCTAAATGTTATGAGCACATACCAGAATGATTCATAAGATGATCATTGGACGATAGTAAAGATATTCTTATGAGCTTTGGAAGAACTAAGAATATATCATGTATAAGTGACAAATAGTTAAAGGTAGTTCATTGTAAAGTGTTACATTGATACTAGTTTTGTCACAAGATACAAATTAAATTTATCTCAATTTAGACTATGGGTGGTACAACGTAATGGAAAGGTTGTTCCATGATGGATTTGGATGAGTTCCAAAGTTGAGACATTGTGACGGATACTACAACACAAGGCTAAGTATATGACTGCTATAGTAGCAGCAAAGGAGGGCATTTGTGTTATGTAGTTTGTTATCAAACTAGGTGTGGTTCAAAGTGGGCTAATACTATGAAGATATATTGTATGAGAATAATATCAACATATTTTACCCCGAACGAACTAAAGGTCTCACCAAAGGACCAAATTTATACAATACCATCTCATTTTAGAATGAGTGATGCGTAGAGACGCAAAGAAATGCAAATACACACTGACCTGAAACTGTCAGATCCAGAGATTATGTTAACCACTAGGAATCGCGTATATGCAACACCAGAAAGCCATAGGTGTTCAATACGCCAAGTTTTTCAAACTAGATTATTGACTCTAGTGCAAGTGGGAGACTGAAGGGAATATGCCCAAGAGGCAATAATAAAGTGGTTATTATCTTATTCCATGTTTATGATAAATGTTGATTTTGCATGCTATAATTGTATTAATTGCAAACGTTAATACATGTGTGTTTAATAAACAAAATACAAAGTTCCTAGTGATGCCTCTCATATAAACTAGCTAGTTGATTAACAAGATGGTCAAGGTTTCCTGATCATGGACATTGGATGTTGTTAATAACGAGGTCACAACATTGGTGGAATAATGTGATGAACATTCATCCTAAGTATAGCATTACGATCAAAGTCATTATGTTTATATTGCTATAACATCATACGAAGTAATCTTAGTCCTTAGACCATGAGATCATGTTAATTGCTAACATCGGAAGAGTGACTTGATAACATCAAACGTCACACCGTAAAAGGGTGACTATAAAGGTGGGTTCAGACACTCCGAAGGTGTTATGTTGAGGCTCATGGATCAAGAATGGAATTTTTCAATCCCGATGACGGATATATATACTCTGGGCCCTCTCGGTGATATCACATTAAGATAGCTTTCAAGCAAGTGATGTGATCACTAGAATGTTATATCATAGGAACAAGAAAAGAGTGCATGTCAGTAACGAGATCAAACTAGGTATTTGGATACCGATGATCGAATCTCGGACATGTAATATATCGCGAGACAAAGAGATTAAGTTACTAGCGTTAAAGGTTCACACGATCACAAGAGTCATCGTTGAATGTGTGGGAGTCGGTAAGGATCTCTAGGTCCCGCTACTGATTATTGATCAGAGAGGGGTCTCGGTCATGTCTACATTATTCGCGAACCGTAGGCTGACACACTTAAGGGATACCGACACCATTTAGGAGCAAATATGTTTCAGATAAAGATTAAGAAAGCACTGGAATCATTTCGATGGAAACCGGAATTGTTTTGGGTGAAATTGCTGAAACTGGTTCTGCATGTGATATTTAAATGTTGCAGGGAGTTTTATGTGAATGTTTGTTAATTAAAGTAATTAACAAAATTCTGAATAAAATAAATAAAAATGTTTTATTTAAAGAGAAAATGCATTTAATTTGGTGGACATTAAATGCAAAGTGAGTGGAGTTGAAATTGATGTGAGTGGGCTTACTGGAAGCTCCACCCACATGAATGAGGGAGAGGTGGGGGAACCCACCATGGCCGGCCAGCCATGGCCTTGGGGCTGCGCCCCCTCCCCTATAAAAGGAGCCCCATGGCTCCTCTCCTCTTGCCCCACCTCATCGTGAAGGTTGTCTTCTCCCTTTAGTTATACCCCATGGTCTCGGATTAGCGAGATACATGTTCCCGGTGGCTTTATCTAGAAAGGAGTTGCTGCTTCCGCTGCATCACTGGAGCGAGGAGGCAGAGGTTGTTCGATGGACTGGACGTGTGTGCGATCACGGATGCACTACTACTTTGCGGTGCTGGACTTGATGGTGCTGGAACTGCTAGACCTGAAGGACTTCATCATGATCTTGAGATCGGCAAGAGTACAACTACATCATCCACGAGTTCCATCTCATTAACAAAGCTTTGTTGTCTTCGAGGGTATGTTCTCTATGGATGTATATCCACCTGTTTCTTGTATCTAGTAGATAGATCTTGGCGTATAATAGTTCCCATTGTAGGATTTTTTTTGTTTTCTATGCTGCGAACCCAATAGTGGCCACAAATGTATTTGTCCGTTACATGGATGAGAAAATCCTGGTCTTGATATGTACTCCTCTACACGCCCCTTTGGGAAACCCGAGTGGCACCTTTTTGATCATCCAATCACGGAATGATACTTGATAACCATCTAAGATCCCTCCAGAACAGTGATTTGCATTATCTCATAGTCTAAGGATTAGGTTGCGAGATTTCCTTAGTTTATCATTAATGGTGAACTTTGTAACTAGATCTCATTATGATACAACTTGTTGGGTTGTTTTTCTATCACATCATTCAACTAATGACATGACCTCATTGTCAATTGGCATAAATACCCATGATCTCGAAACCCTAGATCATCCTCATGACCAATGAACTAGTTCGCTAGAGGTAACTAGAGACTTGGTTTGTTTACATACCACACGTGTATTAACGTTTCGTATTAATACAGTTATAGCACAGTATGAAACTATTATGAACTAATTGAGATATGACAATAAAAACCTACTTATTATTTGCCTCTAGGGCATATCTCCTTTAGTCTCCAACTTGTACTAGAGTACAAATAATCTAGTTCACATTTTACGCATCATAAACCATATCACATATGCGTTTATTGATCATGCATGCTTATGGAAAACATCCTGTCTATGTTCTATTTTACCAGATCATTATGTCTTTGCAAATCGTTAGTGTCTTCCTAACTTTGACATTCATACCATTATCTCATAATGGGTTGAAGTATTCGTTTGGTGACAAAGTGACACTTTGTTTCTAGTATTTACCGTGACGGTCGCTTTCATTGTTGTCACGTAAACTTTGAAACACACTTCACACTCCTTTGTGTGTGTATATAGTAGTTATGGCAACATAGTGAGGTCTATATCCAGGAGCCAGCAGTGACGTTAGATCATCCACAACGAGCTTTCTCATGGGCACTGTGCCCTGGGACACACCCTCTGTGTAAAGACGAACGAGTCCCGCCACAACAATATACATCACGTTAGATGGAGCCCTTATACTTCTATATCTATGTAGATCCTAGTGCATGAAAAGCAACTATATATGCGCCTTACTTTGCTTCTTACTTTTTACGGACAAACTTAATTCTAGTTCAATGATTAACTCAAGAATCACTTCAAGACATGGTCTTACATTTAAGAGCTTGTCCTTCCAACTAGAACCTCGGGTCACATTACGTCGAGTATACAATATGGTAGTATGGAAGAACCTATGACTGAGGCATAGGAGATGCAACATATCTCTTTATTTCTTTTAACCATGGTTGTAATACCAAGACTAACTCAATGCTTCCTACAAGTAAGAACCTCTTTCCTTTCCTTGTTCCACTTTGAACTACTTCAGAATCTTTATCTAGGATATTCTGAACATCTTCAGAATCAAGTCCAGGAAGCATTCGACTATGATGTTTATTAAACTTACCAATATATTTCGATAGATCTCATTGTTTAATAACTTGTTCAACTTCATTCATATTTACTAACTTAAATGTTATCAATACTAATCACATCATTCATATATGTTGTCCACATATCTCTGAATGATTTCATGCTCCCACTCAAATATGGCATCCATATATGAGATCCAGGGATTTCACTTAGCTCCCACTCAAAATATGTCAACTACATATTAAGATTTGGCCAAGATAATTAGATCCCACTCAAATGCAGGTCCTCTCGATAATCTTGGACATTCCGAAATACTTTGATCACCGTCAAATCGAGAATTCCAGTTACGAGACTTCAATATCCATATATTTCTGGTGTAAATCCAATAGACTTATGGATCGCTAAATTTGTAGTCAACTCCTTGAATTTGTCCATACTTTGTGACAAATCGAGCTTTACGTCTCTATTAAGTTTCATTTCCATCTTATGACTTTGAAGTCATTCAGGAATATCAAGTAAACTTGTTTACTTAATAAGATCAAGTAACATATTACTTTGCAATCTTAAATGTAACTTAATATTGGATTTTATGACTCCTAGTCATTTCTCGCACTTAGGTCCATCACGCTTCTTTGTAATTTGTTGGAATGTCTTGTTCATAAACATGACAAGTGAATCAATAATATATTTCCACGAACTTGCAGAGTATATATTGTTGAATCCTACTTTGTTTAGTAAAAGTATTCGCTGAAACATTATGATCATTATCATTTGTTTCTCCTCTATTTGTAGATTTTGGTTTCACGAAACAAATTTCTCTGCGCTACTCAACAATCAGGAGGTAAGGTCAAATACCTTGTTTTGATCTTTTACTCTCTTCCACCTGTATCTTCATCAAGACACATTAACTTTTGACAACAGCAGGTTTCCCCTTGTGGAACATGTATTCATAGTCGCCTAAGAATATGCTACAAAGACTTGTTTATTCGCCACAATTTTGAATTATCGAAACCTCTAGAAACTCGCACATGCCATAATTATTATGGTGTTGTTTCCATGAATCTTTAGATGTTCCTTTGTATGTAAACCGAGTGTTTGCTCATTTCGATCTCTAACTCTAAACGATAACTATAACCCCGATAATAGATAATATTATACCATATGTATCTAATACATAATGATTATTATATTTAGACATTTCAATACACTTTGAATTTGCCCTATTATCATATTTTGTGAAACCTCTTTCACATGTCCTTTTATGCTAAAATTAAAATAAATACTTTAGTCATGTCGATCAAATTGAAGGTACTTCTGTATTCTTGTTAATTCAACATCCTCCTTCACTTCTTTTGAACAATTCAAAATAGTTTCAAACTTATGTTTCATTAAGGGTGTGTTTGGAAGGTTGGTCCACCCAAAATATTCTCATCTCAACCGAGACTTTTAGTGATCCGGATGTTTGGTAGGTAGGTTTTCTCACCCGGGCAGTGCCCATCTTGCACAGAAAAGGGCTCTCAGCCCTACCCGATAGAGAAGATCAAATCGAGCTTCGCTACTCGGCAGGGCTGGACTCGCCCTAAATTGTGCCCGCGCCTGGGCCTGAGACCACAGGGGTCACAACCCCGCCTCTCATCCCCCCCGAAACTGCTCTATGCCACATCACCAAACGAACACCTCTGCCGCCCTTCCATGACGCCAAACTTCACCACCACCCTTCCCGACGAGCGTGCCCACCTCCTCCTCGACCAACCACGGTGCTACGGCCAGCCATAGTGCCGCCGCCTCGGACAGTCACATCGCCGCCTTCTTGATGCAGGCCACCGCCGCCTAGGCCAACCATAGTGTCGCCACCTCGTTGGCCAACCACATCGCCGCCGCCTCCTCGGCCAACCATAATGCCGCCTCCTCGACGACCAGCACTGCCGCCTCCTCGGCCAGCCACGGTGCCACCCCCTCGATGCAGGCCGCCGCCTCCTCGATGCAAGCCGCTGGCGTCGCCCTTCCTCCATGACAAGCACAACCAGCCACGGCCGACACCTCCATGGCCAGCCACAGCGCCACGACCGACACCTCCACCAGGACGCGCCGCCTCCATGATCTATGTTCTTATGGCTTTTTCTTTTTTGTCTAGGGACCTTTGTGTAAAATGTTCGACTCAGCAACGTTTGTACTCATACAGCCACCAAACAACATCTGAGATGAGCATCTCTAAACTAATACAGGCTACCAAACAAGGCACAAAATCTCAATGCAACATATCTAAGGTGGGCATGTCTGAGGTTGGGAACACATGTTGGGGTGACCCGACCTACCAAACACACCCTAAGTAAATACTCATATTCACTTAAATCCACAATGAAGTATGTAATGATTTCCACTATTTGTTGAAAACACGATACATCACTATGTATAAATTTCAACATGAAGTATAAATAATGATTTCCACTATTTGTTGAAAATACAATACATCATGATGTATAAAGTTCAACATTCCTTCGCATATCACTGTTTTACTAGAATGTGGAGTTTTAGTCATTCTGCCCAATGAGGCATGGTTTTGCAATGTCTCTAGATTAAGCATCTAAGACCCCGATCTTCATTTATAATGAAAAACATGGAATAACCAAAATGACTTAAACTATAGTGTCATGTCATCATTAAACTTTGGATATCTTTTAGCATTCTAATCCTTTATAAATGTTTAAACTATTATCATTAACATAGTGATGATAATAACTCATTTATAATCGTAATGTGACCATAAAGGTATTATTCATAAGAATAGTACAACTGGCTTGTAACTTATTCATATGAACAATCGACTCGCCAAAAGCAAGACACACAAACAAGGATTACAAAATTATATTCAAGTCCACTAATCCAAATGATAAACCTTTGAGGAAAGGGGTGATGTTGTCCATCAACTATCTTGCTTGCTGTCATCAAGCCACATTGCCTTAATTCCAGCAATTCTCAAGAAGGCCTTCCTGTTTTCATAAAACGGGACAAGTATCCAATACTCATGTAAAATGCAACGAGTTTTGCAAGAATTACATTTATAACTTTGTATATCTAACATATAACCTTTTCATTCATGACCTCCATTGTAATCAAGCCCTTATGAGAGTTCACAACTCTAATGCAAGATCACTAAGTGTTTCTCCAAATATTCTTTCCATCCATCATGGAGGAAAACTCATCCAACTGCTCATACTTTATGTGCCTGATCTTGTAGAATACAAGATTGTAATCCAACTCTCCATCGAATGGAGAATGTCTTATTGGATAATTATGCAGAAAACACAAACATTGCGGAGTCGTCGGGTTATCTCCTAATGGTCATTGTATCAAGAAGAGAAGATCTCCTTTTATGAGGATATCCCTCAAGCATGGGTATTAATCTATGAAGTTGGACCCTTTTGCTAAGTTCCACATCAAGCAATAAATTTCCCATGGTCGCAAAGGACCTCAATGGGATAGGCCATGATCTACTAAGATATTTGCAAACAGACATCTAGACTAAATTCATAATATGAGTTCAATCCTAATTGAGCTCCCACTAAAATTTTCACCCCTTGGACGATTTTAGTGATCACACGATCCCAATCCGCTACACCACCCTCGATTGTCATGGCCGGCAATGCAGTTTCAAAGGTAGAAATTCCCCAATGTCAATCACATCAAGCATGTGACTCATGCTCAATCTTTCGATCTCTTGTGTTCCGAGCCCCGTGTCCGACATGATAGGCTCGCCAAATCTAACTTGTGTGTATTTGTAGTGCAACATGGCTTACACCCACTGTATGCAAACACAAATATGTCTGACACCCGATCATCACGGCCTGCCTCATAACGGAGAACTTTCTTGGTGGTGCACACACAAGGGGAACACTATCATTGGAATTAC
This sequence comes from Avena sativa, assembly GCA_916181665.1. NCBI lineage: Eukaryota > Viridiplantae > Streptophyta > Magnoliopsida > Poales > Poaceae > Avena > Avena sativa. The sequence goes on along the minus strand of OV702295.1, from coordinate 444,762,004 downwards.
TTAGGGATTATCTTATTTGCTACCGTTGAGTATCTTAATACTAGCATATAATAAGATGAATAATAGGTATCAACATAATATGTATATTGTGATATGATATGGTCCTTCATCTTGCGCCTTGATCTCCTTCGAGTGCTCCGGCATGATCTCCATCTTGCCCTTGGTTTGACGCCAAGTCCACGATGCCACCACCCGGTTGTCCATCGGAACGATGACTATTACTATACTACTTAGTAATAGAAAAGTAAACTACTTTACCTTTGTAACGACCATGACCATATCAAATCACATGCCCTCCTGCAAAATAAAGTTAGATGCCTCTACTTTATCTATTGCAAGTTTTACGTGGTTGTTAGGGCTTTCGCAATAGAACCGTTTCTAATCTATGAACTTTCCAACCACAACATGGAACCAAAAGTTGTCTCTACTACACCCTTTTCAGGTCCCTCCATTGTAAATGCTATATCAACTATTGAATGAGAGACAGACACCCGCTAGCCACTTATACGAAGCAAGCCGTATGTCGAGCGTGGAACCACTATTGAATACGCGTAAGGTCGGTCCGGGCCGCTTCATCAAACAATACCGCGATATAAACAAGTACACGTTAGAGGGTAACAACAAAGGGATCAATTCCTGCACAATACTTGTACGTACTGGTCGTACAATACTCCTACGCATAAATCGGCTCTGATACCGCTATAGGGTTCCGTAGCAGAAAAACAAAAAAATCCTACGTTGGAACTCCCTAACGCCCAAGATCTATCTATGTAGTAATGCAGTAACGACTAGAGCGTATAGAATACATACCCTTGTAGACCATACGCGGTTAACGTTCTGAGGGAAACGTGGTTGAAGTAGTCGAACTCGTAGCCGACCTCAAGGTCGCGAAGCTCCTCGCAGGTCATCCCTTGATCCTTCTTCATCGTGCAACAACTCCGGATCACGACATCCAAGGTGCCTCAAGTGAGGACCCTCATGGTTTCATACACATACGGTGTACGATGACGACCTCCAACTCCTTGATCCCTGCCGGGTGTGCGTTAGTAGATCTCTAGCTTGGAATCCCTGCAGCACAACGGCGTGTTGCAGGCGCGTCATCTCTTGCACGGACACTCCTTTCTTGGGACCGTGGCAACGCATGGAGACAACTATGTAGAGAGAGAGGAATTCTCTAAGGAAAATGCCTTAGAGAACATCTCAAATTGTGTGTTTAATCCCACCCATGGGCACCCCTTTATATAGGGGGAGGGAGGTGTGCCCTCCCCTTTGTGTTTCCCATGTGGGACTATTCAAGGGAGAGAGGGGGAGGCGCATGGGCCTCATGGGCCAGCTAGCCAGGGGTGAGACCCACCCCGCGCATAGCCCTAGGCTGGCTGGGTGGCCCCCCCTTGAGGCAGCTAGGCCTTGGCCCTTTAGCCCTTGGCCCTTCCCTCTTACGGTTTTTCCCTCATAGGCCCTTTTTCCCTAGGAAGTTTGGCCCATTAGTGGAATACCCCTTCAAATTAGATTTTAATATTATATTTAATATTAATTACATTAATTAACATGTAAATACATATTACAAAATCCGATTTGACCTGAAACACCTTTCGTTTCGCTTTCGATTTCCTCCGAACGACTTCAGAACTTTCCCAGAACGATTCTGGTTCTCTCACAAAACTTCTCCGCTTTCCTTTTCTCTTTCATATGGTGATTCCTTCTTATAGAGGATATCTGGCTCATCGTACCCTTAAGTGTATTTCCCCACGGCTCAGGAATGACACATACATGGTCTCCATCAATGATCAATAGCGGGACCGGGATGCCCATAATGACCCCTATGCATTCCATGATGATAATGTCGTTTGAACCGTATGTGTTGTTTCCATTCCCTTTGCCAGTTGATACCTAGTTCACCCGAGATTTGATCTATGGTATCTCCATACCTTCGTTTGATCTCGTTACCGATGAACTTGTTTTCTCGTTCCCATGTTGTTGCATTCCGTGACCCAGTCACACGCTTGCAAGCTTTGTTAATGCAACGCTACCGAGATGGCCACAAATGTATCAATCCATTACATGGATGGGCAAATCCTGGTCTTGATATGTACTCCTCTACACGCCCCTTTGGGAAACCTGAGTGGCACCTTTTTGATCATCCAGTCATGGAATGATACTTGATAACTGATGAGTGCATATTTGCATCATGTTTTACATTATTATTTTGCATTGTAGATGTAGGATCTTCGTATTTTACGTTGTTCGCGTGCACATTTTATGTCTGTTTTCACCTGGATCAGGACAGATGATGGATCCAATGGATACAATTCTTGGAGCAGTTGTACTATGGAGAAAAGGAGTAAAAAACAACGTAAAACGCTTATTTGGGAAATATTAATAATACCAGAAGAAAACCAGAAGCGAACAAGGGAGGCAGAGAGTCCAACGACCAACTATACGACCGGAGCAATTTTTCGGCCGTATAGCTCCGGCCGTATAGTTGGCACCACCTCCGCCTCGTCAAATAGTTTCACCCCATGCAATTGGTTCGAGGAGACGACATACAAAACACCCAGAAATCGTAGAAACCTTACCTCTGGAAGGCATCTGGAGGGGGAACTCATCCACCAGGGATCCATCTTCGCCTTGGGAAGATCCGGGAGGCTAAGGCATCGATCTTCATCATCCACCGCTGCATCACCACCATCTCCATCCATCCCATCTACATGTTCTCTAGATCTTGTTGTAATTCCTATACTCATTGTGGATTTATACAAGTACTATTCATCTATGATTGGTTTCATAACCATTGCCATGATGTTGATTGCCTCCATGTCTGAGTAGATCATTAGTTCTTGGGGAGATGGAGAAACCCTAGTATGAGATTGAAATAAGATAAAGTCTATTATGATATTCATCGCTATGACCATGTGTTAGAATTTTTCTACATCTTGATGTTGAGAGAAGTTGACCTCTCAATATTTGCCTCTTGTGGGGACTTGATGGAGGATACTACTTGTTGGTAGACAGAGGCGTGCTAGCACTTAAAGTGACTATAAACCTGTTGGCACCCCTTACGTATCAACTTAGGAAACCAAGGAAACTCACGGAACACTATCCATGCCATGGGATACATCCTACAGGATTACGCCCCTTAATAGCACAGTAATTCGATTGATCTCGATTGCTGACTGTTGTGGTTATGAGGATGATGTTGAAATAGATCATATGGGCACCTAGAGGGGGGAGGGTGAATAGGTGCTACTTCAAATTTTAATGCTTTTTCAACTTTAGGCTTGACACAAAAGGTAAATTATCTAGATATACTATTATGTAGAATTTCCCTATATGCAAACCTAACTACTAGCGAGTAAAGGCAAGTAAAGTGAGGAACGAGGAAACCATGATGAAGCACGCGGAGACACATGATTTGTTTTACTGCAGTTCCTTCCTTGTTAAGGGAAGTACATATGCGTTGGAGGGGTGGGCGGTACTAAGACCACCACGCCACGATAGGCCTCACCCTGTTCTCCGATGGATCCCGCCACCAAAGGCCTGATCCACCTTTCCACTACAGGAACTCTTCAAAGCGGGAACCGATGCCTTTACACAACTAGAAGGGCACAACTCCACAACCAAATTGTAGGCTCTTGGACTGACAACAAGCTGCCACAAGAACAAGTTATCAATAACAAAACACAAGATCTAGATATTAACGAGAATACTAGATTGGGGATTTCTCCAAGTGAATGGAGAGGAGTTGATGCGCTTGATTCGTGATGATGATGTATGATGTCTCCTCCTTCAATTCCCCCAAAGATCGAAGCCTTCAGGTGGTTGAAGTGGGAGATCTAGAGAGAGAGCTTTTGCAACTTGTTTGATCTTTTTCGAATGAACCAAGTAGGCTGATAGGAGGGGAAGACGTGGGTTTTATACCCTTGCCTAGATGGAGCTGTTGGAGCTTTTTGGGGCCGGATTATCCGGCCTGAGGAAAACTCCGCCCCAGCCTTAGACTATCCAGGGGAAAATCCGCCCCCAGACTGAGTGATTCGCCAAGCCAGGCTTTGCTTGTCTCCTGGGGGGCGGATTATCCGGCCCAAGGTGAGGGCCAGATTATCCGGTTGATACGTCCAAAACGTATCTACTTTCCTGAACACTTTTGCCATTGTTTCTCCTCTAATTTCTGTGATTTGGATACAACTAATGCAGACTGACGCTATTTTCAGTAGAATTGCTTTGGTGTCTCGTTTTTGTGCAGAAAATCAACTTTCAGGAAAAATCCCGGAAAATATTGCAAAACTCCTATTTTACGAGAAGACTCACGGAGCTATAAGACAGGACGAAGAGGAGCCACGAGGGGCCCACACCCCTGGCAGCGTGGGCCAGGCCAGGACGCACCAAGAGGGGGTGTGGCCGCCTTGGACTCCGCCTCGACCTCTTCTTTCGCCTATAAAAGCCCTCTGACCTATCATCGACGTCATTATCACCATCGCTTCTCCATCAACCATCCATGATTCCCCCATCCATGAGTGAGTAATCCCCCGCTGTAGGTTATGGGGATGGTAGGGATTGGATGAGATCGTTCATGTAATGGCATCAGATTGTTAGGGCATGGTGCCTAGTATCTATTATTAGTGCTTTTGACTTTGTTGCAACTTGTTATGCTTAATGCTTGTCACTAGGTGACGAGGGTTTAACTCGTAAATGCCCATTGTTATAGACTTGGGTTTTGGAGAAGGAGGGAGCGCTGGAGGCATCAATCGGCTAGCAAACAAGCACACAGGGATGCAAGTTTTACCCAGGTTCAGGCCTCATAGAGGTCCCTACTCCTGCTTGTCAGCTCTTGTAATTAAGGAAGGAATCGAAGATTACAGGGGTGCGCAGATGCAATCTGGCAATAGTTGTGGAAACTAGGGTGGTGATTGTCCTCCTCGCCGACCCCTTGATGGCCCAAAATATATCGAGCTCGTTGGGGAACCCCAAGAGGAAGGTATGATGAGCACAGCAGCAAGTTTTCCCTCAGTACGATACCAAGGTTATCATCTAGTGGAAGCAAGGAAACACCCCAAAGGTGTTGCTAGCTGAGCCTTGGCAGGGTGCACTACCGGTGCTAGTAGCAACGTGGAGACCTGCACAACACAACCATAGAAATTTGCCCCCAACTTGCGATGAGGTTGTCAATCTCACCGGTTTTGCTGAAAACAAAGGATTAAACGTATAGAATGGAAGGAAGTAATAGTTTGCAGAAATTAAACACAAAGCAGTAAACAGTTGATTGTAGATTGATAGTAAAAGAAAGGACCGGGGTCCATAGTTCACTAGAGGTGGCTCTCCTTAAGATAGATAACATGCTGGGTGAACAAATTACAGCGGGGAAATTGACAAACATCGAGAAAGCATACAAGCATATACTACTCAGCTTGAATCCTTTGAGACTTGATTGGGAATTACAACATTATATATAGACCGCCATCCAACTACATCTATGACTAATAATCCACCTTCAGGTTATCATCCGAACCCCCTCCAGTATTAAGTTGCAAGCAACGGATAATTGCATTACGAATTGCGTGTAATGTAAACAATACGATTGTTCTATGAACAAAGGATTATTGTTTTCTCCCTAGTAGCAACAACACATCTAGTACCTTAGAGATTTCTGTCACTTCCCCAGATTACCAGAGGCATGAACCCACTATCGAGCATAAATACTAACTCTTGGAGTTGCTAGCATCTACTTCGCCAAGATAGCTACTAACAACGGAAAGCATGCAAGATCACAAATAACAAAGACATGATAGAATCAATAATCAATCTGAAATAGCATCTCAATATCCATCCGATCCCCGCAAACACAACATGCAGAATTACAAATAGATGATCTTGATCATGAACGGAGCTCAAAAGATCTAAACATGAAAGCACAAAGGAGGAGAACCAGCCATCTAGCTACTACATGGACCCGTAGTCCAGAGATGAACTACTCACGCATCACACCGGAGGCTTGCATGATGATGAAGAAGGCCTCCAGGGTGAATTCCCCTCTCCGACAGGGTGACGGGAAGAGCTTCAGATCCCTCCCGATCTAGGGATGGAGATGACGGCGGCTACAGACTCTATCGTGGATTTTTGAGCGGGTACTTAGGGTTTCCGTATCAGAGGCAATATATAGGCGGAAGGAGAGGTAGAGGGGGTGCCTGGGCTGGCCACACCACCCCCTGGCGCGGGCCAAGCCTGGCCGCGCACCTAGGTGGTGTGGCTGCCCTCTGGCCCTTCTCCGTCTCGTATTCTGGCTCTAGGTGTCCCTCGATAAAATAATGGCTTTGGCTTTTGTCCCATCCAATTTTGAGAATATTCATTTTCTGACTTTCCTAGAACCAAAAACAGTAGAAAACAGGCAGCTGGCACTGTGGCTCTTGTTAATAGGTTAGGACAAGAAATCATATGAAAAGTACTCCAAAGTGTGGACAAAACATAAGAAAGTAGATAAAACCAAGCATGGAACATCAAAAATTATAGATACATTTGCAATGTATCAACATCCCCAAGCTTAACTCCTGCTCGTCCTCGAGTAGGTAAGTGATAAAAAGAAAGAATAATTTTTGAGGTGACATGCACCATCATAAACTTGATCAAAGTATTTGTAAAACATTCAAAGCTGGGATCATAGTACTTCAATCATAACATGAAAGACAAAGTTCTAACAATAAGGCAAAGAAACTATGTTGGAACATGAAAAGGCACAAACAAAAGATTCATGAATAACAATGCTTTGCAAGACGTTTGTTTGTTTCACATAAAGAAAACATAGCATAGTGGTATTCAGCTTGTCCCTCATAGAGTAGCAAATATAAATGCATAGGACACCTTCAAAGTTTATACGAGTGACTAGATAAAAATAGTTTAAAACAAGCAATATCAAAGTTATGCATCAATCAACAAGTCTTGGGACAATGCACATAGAACTAAGAATGGCCACTATGCTCTCAAAGTAGGTGCATAAAGATAGAAGGTGGAGACTCAATATATAAGTGGAAGAAAGGCCTTCATAGAAGGAAGTAGGGATTCAAGTCTCATAAAGAGCTTCCAAAAATTATGGTACTTAATAGCTTCCAGCTCTCATTGCCCCTATCATAAGCATCTTGAAGTGATTAAGGTTAAAGTGAACAAACTATGGTGTATATGCTTGACGAAGTATAAGTTAGAAATCTCATGTCCCTTGAATATGAGGGCTGCTCCTCATGCTACTCAAGTTTAGTCACCGGTAAGTTCTTGTCATCGTAAGTACATGTCTATCATAGAGAACCACCAACGGGGTACCCCTTGCCCGATGATACGGAAGAATCCCCATATCAAAATGACAAGGCAAGCAGACAACGAGCATCTTAGCAATCTTCTTATTTACCATGGGAATATGGTGCTTTTTTCTCTCTTTCCTCTTTTCATAATCTTTTTTTTCCTTTTCTCTTTTTTGTCAATATCGGACTCTTTTTTTATAAGAAGAATGCTTCATAGACAACTCATTATGGTTACACTGCAGGTTTCCACCATGTCAGCATGGATTAGACCAGCGGCCCAGGCATTTCTCTAACACATTTACATAACTCCATGGACTTACAAGCTCCCCTTTCATTTCACACCGACGACATCCATAGACAAAAGAGCATGATATCAACTAGGTACAAAGTACCAGTGCAATGTTGAAAGCGTTCCCCATGACAACATGGTTCTGCTAATCCCCAACAAATAAGTGCAAGCATATATAACACAGACGACACAATGTTTCAAGTTTATTAAGGGCAAGAAAAGTAAAGTGTGACATCAAGTTCGTGAGAGCTTTAATCACTAGTTTTCTCATAACAAGTTTAATTTGGAAGGTAAACAAAAACATGAATATACTTGGAATAGCATATGCTAGTAGGTAGGTATGGTGGACTCTTTTTAATAACTTGGTTTAGCGAGTTGGATGCATGAGTGGAACTCATACTTGGTTATGGAGGCTACCAAATAACTGGAAGCGACAAACTAAGAGAGCAATAATGGCCATAATCATGCAGAGCGACAAAACATCATTGATCATAGCATAAAGTGATACTGCAAGTTGAAAACTAAAGGATCATAAAGTATTATGGTGACTTGGGATAGTCATAACATGGTGTGAGCATGCGCCAAGTCAACCCAAATAAAGCATCAAAGGAGAATACAACAATACTATGCTTTAATATGCTAAAACAACGCATGATTCTTCAAGGAACATTAAGCAATCTCAATTGTTTATAACAAGTCATGCTACAGCAAATAATACTAAGCATAAAGCCAAAACAATATCAAGCATGGCATGGCAAAGCATAGGCCACAGTCAAAACCAAGCTCTCTTTACCACTTAAACATGAACTTTCCTACTCTTTTCCAAACCAAACCAAACTATTTGAAAACCAATGTATGAAAGAGGGGGTCCAACCAATTTATTCAACAAACTAAGAAAACAAAGCAAACGAAAAACCAAAAAAAAGGACGCTCCAAGAACAACACAACTATGCATGAAACAATAAAAATGAAGCGTTTGGAAGAAACCTGGATTTTTATTGATGAAGAAGGGGATGCCTTGGGCATCCCCAAGCTTTGACGCTTGTACTTATTTTATATTTCTTGGGGTGACATGTGTGGCATCCCCAAGCTTGAGCTTTAGTCCATCCTTCATCTCATTACTCATTCCTTCCAAACACCTGAAATTTTTCCTTCATACAAAACTTCACACAATCTTTATTAGCAACATTAGTGCACTCAAGATAATAGGTCTTTAGGTTCAGTTCTAACACCAATAGAACTTCGATTAAAACACAAGCTACTGTACCACTTCCCTCAAAAAGCTCAATTCCCCAAAAGAACTCAAAAAGGAACCAACAAGTAGCAAATGCAGAAAATAGCAGAAATCTGTCAAAACAGACCAGCCGGTAAAGACGATTTTTTCGCAGACCTTTTGTTGCTCAAATCAAAAAGTATTGAACCAACAAAAGTTAGATCACAACCTGGGGCATAAGCACAAAAATTCACGCCTCAAAAGGTCGTTCCGAGATTTTACACGAATTTTTACGGTGAAGCACAAAAATCTGTTTCGGGACAGCAAATTTCCCAATCATTACTTCTCTCTCATTAGAGGTTACTCTTGGCACAAAAAGCCAATAAAAAGGATAAGGAGCGGTTATTACTGAAGTAATAACTTCCAAGACTCATCTAAAACTTTTGGGTTATCTCCCAATAAGTACTTTTCTTTAATGCCTTTAAGTTAGGCATAAGAAGCAAGAAAAAGAGTCAAGTATTCTCAAATGAAGAAGCATTAAGATTAATACCAGAAATATCTTTAACAAGGCAAGGTATCTCATCTTAATAAGTTCTAGAGGATCCACTCTCAATGATCTTGGGTTCACTATTTTCATCAAACGGGTTTTCAGGAATAATCTAATTAAGATTCTTTTCTATGGCCTCATGCATTGCTACAAGTTTGAAAGGTATTGGTATCTTAATTTCCTCCCCATTAGATTCAGTTTTGTTCATCTTTTCTCATGTACCAATAACATCTACACATGAGCCTAGCATATTAAAACGTTCAAAGACTTTTCTAGCTTCCTTGGCAACATCATAGAATCCTTAAGCAAAGTTTCCAGAATAAAATCTCTCTTTTCAGGGTCATCAATTTCTTTAAGTTTAAGGAACATTACTTGCATTAAGGGATTAAGGTTAACAAACCTAGCTTCCAACATGTGAACTAAAGAAGCTGCAGCAATTTCATAGTTTGGAGCAAGTTCTGCAAGGGATCTATCCTCAATATCCTCATGTTTACTAACATGATTAAAGAATTCTTTAATATTATCTTTTCCAATTATAGAGCCACTACCTATTGAAAGGTCTTTCAGGGTGAACTTAGGGATCAACATGGTGAGCTAAGGAAGAGGTAACAACTATAGAAAGACTTAATTTTTTTTTGTGTTTTTAGTAAAGAAAGCAAACTAGTAAAACTAATTTTTTTTGTGTTTTTCATAAAGAAACAAGCAAAAAAAACAAAAGTAAACTAAGAAAAACAAAAACAACAAAGTAAAGAGATTGGTTATGAGGGACTCCCCTTGTGAAGATGTCCTTGACTCCCCGACAACGATGCCAGAAAATATGCTTGATGGCCCAAAATATATCGAGCTTGTTGGGGAACCCCAAGAGGAAGGTATGATGATCACATCAGCAAGTTTTCCCTCAGTATGAAACCAAGGTTATCAATCCAGTAGGAGCAAGGTGTAACTACCTCGGTGAATTACGCTCCTAGTTACAAGCCTGGATGAGCAGAAATGGTTGAAATAGTACGGTGGGGCCCAAATGCCACTCACAGGTAGACCTTTCGGCCGTCCCAACCATTTCCAAACATCGGGACAAGAACGGGCGGCGTAATCGGCAGGCGAAGGGATCAACTACATACACAAATGAGTATGTATGCAAGCCACCATACAATGGTTCTCAGAGTCATTCCATCTAAAAAGAAAGGAAATATTGCAACGCCATACGGCAAGATCCAAATATCCTAGATAGATATAATAGTTTAGGATATCTCCTCATACATCAAACATCAGAGTATCAGGCGGAAGCGGAAGACAAAATCCGAGTACGAATAAGAAGCAAATCGGCATAAGATGCCCATAATTAAACACATCCCGCCCACAGATCTCACGGATCCCCGTTCCCGGAATCTCTACACCGAATGATCGTTGCCCACATCGTCCGTCTCCTCCACCCAGTATCCATCTTGCGAGTTTACCTGTTCATCTGAATCAAACAATTTATCGTGTGAGACCCTAGGGGTACTCAGCAAGTCTTTATGCCTCTAAAGGGGACACAACCTGGGGTGACGCAATTGCAGCAAAAGATAAACCCTAGCAATTCTATAGATACTCGCTATCCATCCGCCTAACCAGAGATAGACGGATGTACGTGAATTAACAACAACAGTTATAACAGTAATATCAACAGATCCATCCTCCTCCTCGCTTACCACGAGGAAGCGGACGAACAACCCCCCCATCCGTTGGCAGTTTTATAACCATTCCATGAGTGTTGAACTATTTACTAGTCAGTTACTTAGTCAAATTAAAAGCGGTACTTTAGTTATGCTTGTCTATGATCGAGAAACTGTGCTCCAAGTCGTCCATAACCGCGGACACGGCTTTCAGAAAGTTTTACCCTGCAGGGGTGCACAAATAGCAACACACACTCGATCAACCTCGGAAAAACCAAATCAAAACCCAACGAGGCAGTCACGACAAAGCGATCACAGGATTTAGAAATATTTCAGGGGGCCACCCCATTAAGCTACCCGCAACGAAGCTGGCCGGCTACGAGACGGACTCAAGGTTTGTGGGGACGGCTGTAAACGACTGGGAACCCGAAAGTGTGACTGGGCTTGTCGATACAGCGAAAACGTGTCACGGCCCTAAACAGTACAGGTGCAGTACTTCGCACAATTTAAATAAAGTAGTAAAGCATGGCATAAGTACAGGATAGTAAATAAAACCTCAAACTAGTTTGTGGCCCCAAGAAATAAGAATGAATCAAGCTCTGGCTCAGGGGGGTTCATAAGCCTCCCGGATGTGGATAGCGCGAATATTCAAGGAACAGGAATCAAGTACTCGGGGTCCTACGGGACACAAGTGAGCCTGAAAAACCAAATAGCAAATATGGCTCACCGATGCCACTTTCATTAGTTATCCCATTACTACTCAGGTTAAGTTGTTTAGGTACCTCGTTATCCATCAGACACTCACATACCCTACACATGCTGTTCTATGACTCGCATGGCTCAAACAACTCCTGTAGTAATGGCTCATGGGATGGAGGAACGAGCTTCGGTGGGGTTTAAAAGTAAAGGCTATGCAATACTTGGGATTCAATTTAATGCAATCGCGACTCAATGATGCAAGGATAAGATAGAGGCAGTAGGTACTATATGTATGCAAGCATGTGGTAGTGCTTGCCTGGCAGCTCAGTTGAAGCGAGAGAAGGATCTGGGTAGTGCTCCTAGGTGTCTTGATATATCCCCTGCTCAGCGTCTATTCGAAGAAGAACCAAACAAACAAGGTCCAACATAAATAAAGTGCACAAGCCTATGAATAAATCCGACAAGAAACCAATCATGCCATGATGAATGATGCACAATTTGCATGGCAATAAAGTAGCATGGCATGGGTGAGGTGTGGAATACAAGAATAAACCATTTTATTGAGTTTTAGCCTCATTTTATCCTCATATTAGTTGCTGTACACTTTATATTTATATGATGCATGCTGCAAAACAGAACAAGGTATGCATAAACAGAAAGGTCCCGTCGAGCTAATCATTTTAGACATATTATTTGATAAATTTGGAGTTATAAAACAAAAGTTATTAATTAAATAAGGTAAAAGGGCATTTTATTGTAATTTTAATCAACTTGGAAAATAATGTGTTCAAAATATATTTTGAAGGCCATATTTGAATTCCTCACATTTTTCTGATTTCAAAACATATATCATTTGTATTATTTGGATTTATATTTTAAAAGTTATTTGAAAACACATTTGAATTTGAATTTAAATTAATTTGGAAAAGTTTGAATTAAAACAGAAATACAGAAATCCTTTTTATACTCAGACAAACCTAGCCACTGACGCTGACGGTGGGCCTTACGCTGACTCAGCAGCAGGTGGGACGCAGCGGCTTTTCTCACCACGGGGTTATCTAGCCTGAGGGACAGACAGATGGGTCCTGCGGCAGAACGGGCCCACGAGCCAGTGGACGCGAGAACGGCGGGCACGTGGCGCGGATGGGGACGGCGGGTTGAGGCTCGGACTTTGCGGGTGCTTCTTTGCAAAACAACCACAGTGGCTGACAGGTGGGGCGGAGGGGAGCGCGGGTTGACGAGATCAAAAAGGTGGGGGGATTTTCGCTAAATGGCCACGACCATTGTGGATCTTCCCTGCGGACGGATCGGTGCTTGCACGCGCAGAGCGCGGCGCGCAGGGCTCGAACTCGCGACGCGGCGCGCGCGTAGACGGCGGCTACCACTGTGGCTCGGAGGGTTTGCTGGTAGGAGAGGGTCGCGCGGCTAGATACGCTTCTGCGACGCTACGGCGAGGAGAACCGAAAGCGACGCCGGCGCACAGAGGGCGTTCGTCGGATTGTCCGGCGCGTACAGGCAACGGCAGCGCAGAGGAGCGTGTCTAGGAGGTTGCGTGGCTCACCGTGAGTTGGTTGGTGTGGTCGGATCAGTTCGAGGCGCAGGGGTTCGGCGACGACGCAGAGGCCGGCGGAGCTAGGGTTTGGCGTCGGTGTCGGCGGTGATCTTCGGCTCCAGCCCTTCTCCTCCTCGACGGCGGGTACAGGGTGAAGCAGAGGAGCGTCCTCGATCTCCCAGGCCGCTTCACGGACGCGCTGCACGGCTGGTTCGACGGGATGCGGTGGAGGCCGACGGTGGCCGGTGAGAGAGGATGGCCGGTGGTGGAGAGGAAGGAGAGGAGAGGCAAGGCCCTGGGGAGTTCTGGGAGGCAGAGGAGAGCCGTGAGGTGGCGGTAAAGCAGAGAGGGAGAGGGAGGTGCCGTGGGCGAGTGGGTAGGGTTAAAGGTGGCTCGGCCACCTTTTTCTCCTTCCTCTCCTCACGTGCTCGGCAGGGCAGGGCAGGTAGGCATGGGGGGAGTGTCTGCAGGTGGGCCAGGCGGGTGAGGCTCGGGCTGGTGGAGCAGGCTCGGCAGAGAGAGAGCTAGAGAGAGAGAGGGATAGGCTCGGGTTAGAGCTAGGTTTGACTAGGGGGAGGCTCGGGTTAGGGTTTGGTCTTAGGTTAGAGAGGGTAGGTGAGATGGTAGGGTTGGGGTTTGATCCTGGTGGTGGTGGCTCGGGTTAGGTTAGATGGGGGGGTGTGGTTAGAGAGGATGGTAAAGAGAGAGGAGAGAGGAGTGTATGGTTTAGGTTTAGAGAGAGAGAGGTAGATGAAGAGGTTCTCTTTTGACAAGATCAAGCATGATCATGACAAGCTCAAGCAAGATATAGCCAAAAGAGAGAAGAAGAACAAGGTGGTGATGGCATGGATGGAGATGGTGATGGGGTTTTAGATGCTTGCATGCATCAAGCAAGGTCAAGCACAATGGGTAGAGAGAGGTATGGTAAGATCCACTCAAAGATTCAAATAAAAACCAAAGGCTAGAAAAAGGTGGTACTTGCATGGGCCATGCATACATAATTAATACCATGTTTTAGCCTTGTGAAACAAAACAATAAACATGGCATTATTCTTATGCATTTCCAAAAGTGGAATTAAGCCAAGCAAAAGAATTTAAAAGAAAGTTCCAAGTGGAGTAGATGGAGATGATCACATTTGATTATAATTGGGACTTGCTAGTGTGTATATTCCACTAGATGCCTACTAGTCCCAAAAATATTCCCACATGAGCATATATCCATAATAATCCATATGGAAGCTAGGAAAAAGGGTTCCACTCACAAGGCATGCAAAGGTGGCCATGTGGCTCTCATATATCAATAATGTGAAAACAACATGATGCTAAGATGAGAGCATGTGGAAATAGAATTGGATCCATCCCAACCCATGTGAGCTAGAGGTAAAACCCAAAAGAAAAACAATTGCAAGCTCATGGATAATGGAATGGTGGAAAGATGGGGTGATGACAAGAAAGGTGGTGGAGTTAAATAAAAGATATGCCCCCAACTCAACTTGGGCATTTAAACAATATATCAACAACCAAATACAATATCAAGAGGCAAATACAATTAATAATGCATATGAGAGAAGAACCAAATCAAAAAGGGTTTTATATGATGCTCAAATGCAAGGTGGCATGATGACATGAGCATGATAACATGATGATGCACTCTAAGCATGTAGGAAGGTAGCATTATATAGACTAGGCTAGTAGCATTGCAATTGTTAGACAATTGGGATGCTACACAAGGAAACACCCCAAAGGTGTTGCTAGCTGAGCCTTGGCAGGGCGCACTACCGGTGCTAGTAGCAACGTGGAGACCTGCACAACACAACCACAAAACTTTGCCCCCAACTTGCGATGAGGTTGTCAATCTCACCAGTTTTGCTGAAAACAAAGGATTAAACGGATCGAATGGAAGGAAGTAATAGTTTGCAGAAAGTAAACAAAAAGCAGTAAACAGTTGATTGGAGATTGATAGTAAAAGAAAGGACCGGGGTCCATAGTTCACTAGAGGTGGTTCTCCTTAAGATAGATAACATGCTGGGTGAACAAATTACAGCGGGGCAATTAAAAACATCGAGAAAGCATACAAGCATATACTACTCATCTTGACTGCTTTGAGACTTGATTGGGCATTACAACATTATACATAGACCGCCATCCAACTGCATCTATGACTAATAATCTACCTTCAGGTTATCATCCGAACCCCCTCCAGTATTAAGTTGCAAGCAACGGATAATTGCATTACGAATTGCGTGTAATGTAAACAATACGATTGTTCTATGAACAAAGGATTATTGTTTTCTCCCTAGTAGCAACAACACATCTAGTACCTTAGAGATTTCTGTCACTTCCCCAGATTACCAGAGGCATGAACCCACTATCGAGCATAAATACTAACTCTTGGAGTTGCTAGCATCTACTTGGCCAAGATAGCTACTAACAACGGAAAGCATGCAAGATCACAAATAACAAAGACATGATAGAATCAATAATCAATCTGAAATAGCATCTCAATATCCATCGGATCCCCGCAAACACAACATGCAGAATTACAAATAGATGATCTTGATCATGAACGGAGCTCACAAGATCTAAACATGAAAGCACAAAGGAGGAGAACCAGCCATCTAGCTACTACATGGACCCATAGTCCAGAGATGAACTACCCACGCATCACACCGGAGGCTTGCATGATGATGAAGAAGGCCTCCAGGGTGAATTCCCCTCTCCGGCAGGGTGCCAGAAGAGCTTCAGATCCCTCTTGATCTAGAGATGGAGATGACAGTGGCTACAGACTCTTTCGTGGATTTTTGATCGGGTACTTAGGGTTTCTGTATCAGAGGCAATATATAGGCAGAAAGAGAGGCTGAGGGGGTGCCTGGGCTGGCCACACCACCCCTTAGCATGGGCTAAGCCTGGCTGCATGGCCAGGTGGTGTGGCCGCCCTCTGGCCCTTATCTGTCTCGTATTCTGGCTCCAGGTGTCCCCCGGTAAAATAATGACTTTGGATTTTTTCCCGTCCAATTCTGTGAATATTCATTTTCTAACTTTCCTGGAACCAAAAACAGCAAAAAACAGGTAGCTGGCACTGTGGCTCTTGTTAATAGGTTAGTCCAAGAAATCATTTGAAAAGTACTCCAAAGCATGGACAAAACATAAGAAAGTAGATAAAACCAAGCATGGAACATCAAAAATTATAGATACATTTGCAATGTATCACCCCTACTAGCCTTTATATAGACAGGCTAGGTCTCGAGTAGCAGGTCAACTCAGTTACAGATTAGGGTTTTCCCTTTGAAATTTATATCTTAAGCTTCTTCTTGTCTCCCAAGCAATCGAGAGTCCGTGGGCTACTCAAATTCTCCACCGGGCCTTGGCAACACCGTGGTCTTCTGCCGTATCTGGACCGTATATACTAAACTTGAGTACCTGTAGGGTATACCCATGTCAGTAGCCCCCGAGTGTCTAGTGGAATTGTAGATTCGACTGGGGACTTTATGAAGTCTTTCGAGTGCATGACTGAGTATTTTCGAGTGTTCTGTTTGTGTCATAGGGATTGTTGATATACATGCCTGATTTCACCGATGTATCGGTATCAGTTAACTACCTTAGGGCAAAACAACACAATCTACTCAAACTCGAGTCCTCGGACTCGAATTCAGAAAAGTGCTGGCGTAATTCGACTCAGGCCGCGGAGGTCTTACAGGAGTCGAATTCTAGTATGTAAGTGCGAGCACTCGACGCGTCCGTCAAGGCATGTTCATCACACCTGTAGGTACGGATATATTTCTGGTAGTGCATAGTAGATGCGTTGCCAGGCCTTATTCAGGTCTTATCTTCACACTATAAGCGCAACATCCAAATTTTTTTGTCATCACGGAGATGATTCGGGTGGCCCAGGAGATGTAATCTCTTTGTAGGGAAAATATGAGACGGAGTCGCCATAGCAATCGAGTGTAGATGTTATCAACACACAATACGATGTACCCAAAAAATAATCATAGGGTGCGCGACCAGTGCTCCCTATGGGAGTAGCCCCTGAGTGCCTATTCGAGTCGTAGACTCGAGTAGGGACTAAAAAAAATTTGTGACTAATGTTGTCTTTTGTTGCTTGTTTCAGTCGAATATGCTTTTAGCGCTCCCTATTGGAGTAACCCGCAGTTCATAGTCGAATTGATGATTCGAGTGAAAGGTTTATCTGGAATGTAAGTATACCTGCATAAAAAATCTTTCGGATGCACGGACAGCGCTCCTGTTAGGAGTAGCCCCCGAGTGCTTGGTTGAGTCAAAGACTCGAGCAAGGACTAAAGCAGTCGAAATCTTCTGCTGCTGGAATCAATGACGTCAGTGTTGACAATGTGATGACCTCGGTTGCCCGCGTGAGCGGCTTTGACGTGACGTGACGAGTGGTGGGTTCCACTTTCTGACTTTGATTTGATCGGGCGTGCGTAATCTTCTGTTTTAACTGCGTCTCCTCGATATCCACGTGTAATGGGAATAGTGGGGGGACAGTTCGTGCTTCAGCTTCGCCACGTGTCGATGGCGATGTGCACCACATGTGTAGTAGGGTTTCTGCTGGCCGTCGGATGGTGTCTGCGAGGAGGTTAAGTGGCAGCGCAACTGCGGTAATTTTCCCATCTGTCTTCTTTGCTCATGCCTCCATTTCCATTGCTGCTACTCTCTGCTTCCTTGCGCACTTCCTCTTCGCGGCACTGGACCAGCTCCGTGTCTTCCCAGTTACTTCCTCCGTTCTCACCGCCATCGGAAGATGGGAAAGAAGAAAGGAGGCGCCGCCGCTAGATCCGCGACCAGCATTGTCACCGCCAAGAAGAAGGGGGTACCACCATAGTGGGCACCAGCGCCGTCGGCGCTGGGAAGAAGAAAGGTACTGGCACCCACATCACCAATGGCACCTAGTGGGCGTCCATCATCAAGCCCGCTGAACTGCATCTTCATCGTCAAGATGGGGTTCTTCCTTCCGCGGAAGACGACTCGCGAGTGCCCAGTGAGGGGTAATCCCTTGTCCTCCTCCGGGTTTCCGGGTGATGTTCCTTGCGTTCGTCATCCGAGGCCTTTCTCTCCCTCTGCATCCTTTCTTTCGCAGTGTCCTTTGTTTCTATGGGATCTAGCTTCACTAGTTGTCCCCAAATTCCATTCTCCACATCTCCTACTTCATTACTCTTTGCGAGTGCTGGCTTGGAATCGAGCCGCACTTTGGCCTCTTCAAGAGGCTTTTTAAGCTGAAACGCCAGTCGGCGTCCGGTTCGGTAGTTTACGACGTAGGAGGCTGCGGGATCCACGTCGACTCCTCTGTCACCTATTTTTCCATAAAGCTAACCGCGTCTGTCCAAGGGTGGAGGGACAAGTGGTTCTACATCCGTGACCAGAAGGCCGACGGAGAGCACTACAGACTCGCGCCCTTTGACCCCGCAGCGTCTTGCAAGAGGAGGCACTCCTGGAAGAATGTCATTATGCCCGGCGAGTCCGAGGAAACAGAAGTGTTGTATAAGCGTGTTTGCGACCTCGAAAAACGCATAGGCAAGGAAGAAGGTGGCGCTGCCCTTATTCGCACCTGTTTGTGCCGCTGCGTCTGCCTCTGCAGGCCAGAGTGCACCCTATGTTCCGCTAGACCGGTGCTGATGATGTCACTCGCGTGTCTGCCGAGGGCATTTCTGCGGATGAGGTGGATAAGAGGGTGCGACTGGTGAACAAATACACCACCAAGGAGGTTCTCTCAGGCAAACAAGTCGTGCCTCCTTTCGACGCCTCTAACCCTCCTCCCGAGGTAGGACTGTACTATGAAGTAGTTTCCGTTTTCGATTGCCTTTTATGATGCTTTGATATATGATGTTGTATCTTCTGAATGCAGGACTGGAAGGTGTCTCCCAATTTGCCCCCTCGTCCTGAAGTGGTTATCCCTCGCGAAGTGGATGAAGAGGACGAGTCGGAATTGACCGTCCCAATTGAAGAGGAGGAGGGAGCCCCCGAGTCCAGCGACCAGGACACTCGCAAGCGTTCCCACAGCAAGGACTCGGATGCCTCATTGCTGACGATGCTAGAAGGTCCTTCTGTTGTTGCAGAGGAGCCAATCCCCGCCGTTCTTGTGTGCTCCATGGCTCCTCCTGCCCGGAAGAAGCTGCGACTGCCGAAGGAGTCATCAGAGTCGGAGAAGCAATCCTTCGATCTTGATAAATTTAGTTGGTGAGTTCTGCATTCGTGACCTCGTTTTGGTTCTTTTTTGGAGTTGCTTTTTCCCTAAAGTTTTTGCTTGATGTATTTTGTAGCTGAGCGGCATGGTCGTCTTCTTACGACATCCAATTTGTGAAGGAGTCTAGAGCCGCAGGCTCCAAGGCCAAGGAAGTGGCTGAACGATCTTCTTCCCCTCCATTGGCGGCCCACTCCGGGCACAATTCTTCGAGTTCCCTGCATGCTAGGGAACACCGGCCCACTCCGGGCACAATTCTTCGAGTTCCTCGCATGCTAGGGAACACAAGATGGTTGTCCGGATGAGTGTGTGACAGTCATCTTCGGAGTCTTTGGAGGATCATGTAAGCGTCCTTTTGCTGTTTTGGCAGTTGAATTTATACTTGGTGCTGTTGCTGAACTTTTGTTTTCTTCTATGGTGTAGCTTATCATGAAAGAGGCTGCTCGTCTGGTGGAGCAAGTCCTTGTCATGGGTCGGCAGCATGCTCTGCTGGACAATCGCCACCACGTTGTCGAAGGTGAGTTTTGACTTCGTTTTTGTCTTCATGAATTGTATGAATTTGATTGATGATACGCCCTGTGCGTTGTAGTTGAGAACAATGAACTACTTCGCCGTGCTGCTGCAGTCGAGAAGACGCTTTCCACGGCGACAAAGAATCGCAACGAGGCAATCGCAGCTTTGGAGGAGTCGCGAAAGCGAGAAGAGGATCTCCACGCTTCCACTTCTGAGAGGGAGAAGTTGTTCGAGAAGCAACTTTTCTCTATTGCCAAGTCCCTCTTAGGTATTATTTTCGGCTGAATTTTGCATTTGATCTTTTGCTCTGACATGCGGTTGTTGTACTAACACTTTTTTGTATGCAGATGCCAGCGGCCTGAGCTTTGATGCCCAGTCTCTGCGTCACGCGGATGCATTGGCAGGCGCCATCGCTGCAGTCGAAGACTGCAATGTTTCCCTCTAGGAGATGCTGGGGAAGGCTAAGGATGTGCTCAGTCGCATCCGTGAGGATTTAACTCCCAAGGCCAGGCTGATCGACAACCTTGGAGACCTAGT
The DNA here is from genome assembly GCA_916181665.1 of Avena sativa. NCBI lineage: Eukaryota > Viridiplantae > Streptophyta > Magnoliopsida > Poales > Poaceae > Avena > Avena sativa. The sequence continues at coordinate 444,741,526 of OV702295.1, read as the reverse complement.
GGGATCCCTCGCTGGAGGTATTCCCGCGGACTTCAGGAACTCGCAGCATTCCGTCGGAGCCACCATGGCCCTCGCGATGGTGCAAGCCCATGGCGTGGAGATGGACCCTGCCGCTGTTTCCGAGGCGATGCGTATCGACGCCGAAGGCCAGCATGTAGTGTTTGATCCCTTTGCTGGTAGCTGTACTAAATATTGTCCTCAGCTTATCGAGACAGTCGCCAAGTATTCTGAGGAGCAGCGACGAGCGAAGGCGGCGAAGGTCGCGGCATCTGGGGCTGCCACCGGCAAATCCGTGGACTCAGAGACTGCCATAGATGTGATGAAGCCCCCGAAGCCAAAGTCCAAGTCGAAGAAGCAAAATGCTCCTTAGTCTGCATATGTAATAGCTGTAGTTGCATTTTGTTGATACTATGCTTTTGTGGGAGTGTCCCTGTCGAGACTTTGCCATGCTTGAATGCATTCATGCCTTTTATCAATGTATCCTTGGTTCCTTATTTTCTCTTGCTTGGATTGTGATAGGGTATGTCGAGTGGTCCTTCGAGTGGTCCTCATGATCCTCTGCCCACCGATGAAACCTTGGCGCAACCGCGCTCAAAGGTGGAGGAGTTGTCTTTGCTTTCGTGACTACACGATCGCAATAAGCAATTGGAGCGTGAGTTGCCCATCCTCCACGGTAGCGTAGATGTATGGAAGTCAAAGGCGGAGAAGGCCACCGCCTGTGAGAAGTATCTCTTGGAGGAGGTGGCGCAACTGAGTGAGCAGTTCAAATGTTAGCTTTCTGCCCTCTCATCTTTTCTTTTAGTCAGTCTCGGTGATGCCTTGTCTTTACACTTTGCCATTTTGCTTGGTGTAGTTGTCAGTGCTCGTCACCCGTAGGATGAGAAGGACCGGATTGCTATTCGAATGAATGACCTGACCCAGGAGCAACTGCAGGCGAGTGAATATTTTTGGGTGGACCACGATTGTGCGATCGTGCTTGCGACCCTGTAGGATCGTGCTTCTCGAGTACTTCATTTTTTGAAGAAAGCATAGTCGTGCCTTAGGCATATTTACCAAACAATGTTTCCGCTGGACGTTGTTCCGTCAAGCCTATTGGCTCTTCTGGCGAAGTTCCAGCATTTGAGTGCGGTTCACGAGTGCGTACGGCAGCAGTTAGTAGCTAGCGCTAAGGCTGCGTTGTCGCTGGTGCGACTGCATAAGCCAGATGTAGATGTCGCAGCTGTTGCCGCTGGGCCGCCGCCTCCGCTAGAAGGTATGACTTGGGACATGGTTCCACACTACCAAGCGGTTGACCACCCAACGGAAGAAATTGTCGACTTATTTGAGGAACAAACGAACGTTCTTCTGTTGCAGCAGTAGCATGACTTGTATCCTACACATAATTGTACGTATTGTAAAGTTTGTATGAATATGTTGGATGTAATTAATATCCATTGATATGTGAAGAGCTTGCTAGCTTTTATATTTTTCGAGTGTATTTGTACTCTACAGTTCCTTTTCGTTAGACTGACTTGTGTTATCTCAGCACCTTGCCAACCTGTCAGGTGCGTTGCAACTGGGTTGGTGTTTATCAAGGGTTCGATTAATATTGTGTCAGCTACTCAGGAAACTGCGATTTGTTCATAGAACAAAAGTGTAAAGGGTGGCGCAGCCCCTAAGTGATAAAATTGCAGGAAAATAAGGAAAACATAGAGTTTTGGGGCACTTAGCTTTTACTTATTCGCAGAATAGTATGAGGTACAATGTGCGGCTAAGTATCCTGGCTAAATAGCCTTATTTTTAAATGTAAAAGAAAAACGACTAGAGGTAGAAGCGACGTAGCTATGCGATGTTCCAGGGGTTGGAGTATGCGACTCCTATCTTGAAATCTTTAAGGCGATAGGCGCCACCTGGGATTACTTTTATAATCACGTAAGGTCCCTCCCAAGGAGACTCAAGCTTGAGATGCCCTTGTTGCTTGAGTCGCAGGACCAGGTCTCCTTCGATGAAGGATCTTGGGCATAGCCTTTGTTGTGGTAGTTGCGGATGATTTGTTGGTAGATCGTTGATCTCTCCGCTGCGATTTCTCGTGCCTCGTCAAGGAGGTCGACAGAGTCTTCGAGTGCAAGAGTTGACTCCAGCTTGCTGTAAGCGACCACCCGCGGGGCTTTGTACTGTACTTCTATGGGTAGCACCGCTTTAGCACCGTGCACCATGAAGAACGGGGTGTATCCCGTGGCGTTGTTTGGACTTGTGCACAAGCTCCAGAGTACGGATTGCAGCTTGTCTGGCTAGCATCCGGCGGCTTTTTCAAGTGGCCGGAGGAGTCGTTTCTTGATTCCGGTGCAGACGAGGCCGTTGGCCTTTTCGACTTGACCGTTGGTCTGCAGGTGAGCCAGCGAGGTGTAGCTTATGTTGATTCCCAGGTTTTCGCAGAATTCCTGGAACTCCTTGGAGGTGAAGTTCCTACCATTGCCCGCGATGATGCTGTGTGGCACTCCAAAGCGGTAGACAATGGAACCGAAAAACTTGACAGCGCTAGCCCCTGATTGATTTGTCACCAGCATGGCCTCGACCCACTTGGTGAATTTGTCGACTGCGACCAAGAAGTAGACGTAACCTCCTCGCGAGAATTTCAGGAGCTTGCTGACCATGTCGAGTCCCCATTGCGCGAAGGGCCAAGCCAATGGTATTGGCCGGAGTTCCGTGCTAGGTACGTGAGGTTTGTCCACAAATCTCTAGCAAGCGTTGCAGCGCTGGACGATGTCCTTGGCATCGCGCATGGCCGTGGGCCAGTAGAATCCAGCTCGGAGAGCTTTGGTGCCCGCAAGTGCCTTCGTGGATGTCGAGGAGGATGGCCTTTCCGTCCCCGTTGGAGACGCACCATTGGAACACTCCTATGATGCTGCACTTGTATAGTTCGCCGTTGATGACGACGAATGCCTTGGATCGTTGCACGATGTGTCCTGCGTCAGTCGGATCATCTGGCAGCCCTCTTGCTGAGTTGATATGTGATGTAGGGTTGTGTCGAAGATGGCTCGATCATCATGATGCCCATTGGTCCTTCGAGTCCTGTATCAAGCTCCAGGTCATCGAGTGCCATTGGCTCATTGGGTGGCGTAGCTCCCAAGTCTGTTAAAATGCTTGCTTTCTTCTCTGGAGCCTTTGGCTTGATAGAGCGTTCGCAGATGCGCTCGAGAAATACCCCAGGCGGTATGGGGGCATAGGTGGAGCCAATATTGGCGAGGAGATCCGCCTCTTCATTGCTTTCGCGACCTACATGTCGCAGACAACAGCCGTCAAAGTCCCCTTCGAGTGTGTCGTAGAGGTCGCGATAGGCGATCATGTTGTCGTTCAGTGTGTCGCACTCGTGCATCATTTGGTTGACCACCAGTTTGGAGTCGCCGTAGATGATGAGCATTTTGGCGTCGTAGGCTTTTGCCATCCTCATCCCATGGATCAGAGATTCGTACTCAGCTTCATTATTGGAAGCGGTGAACTGCATTCGCAAAATGTATTTCAGCTTGTCTCCCTGGGGCGATGTTAGTATGACACATGCGCTAGCTCTGTCCTTTCGTTTGGACCCATCGAAGTGCATTGTCCAGAGGTAGGACATATCTGGCTTGTCGGGGAGCTGGTTCTCCATCCAGTGCACGAGGAAATCAGGGAGGACTTGTGACTTGATCGCGTCGCGCTTTTCGTATGTGATGTCTCGTGGAGACAGTTTGATTCCCCAAAGCGCGACTCGCCCGGTGGCATCAGGGTTATTGAGTATATGTCCGAGCGGGGCGTCGTTAACCACCACGATTGAGTGCTCCTGGAAGTAGTGGCGTAGTCGCCTGGCTGTCATGAAGACACCGTATGCCAGCTTCTGGTAGTGCGGGTACCGCTGTTTTGTTAGCGTGAGCACCTCGCTGAGGTAGTAGACTGGGCGCTGGACCCTGTGGACCTTATTTTCTTCAGCTCATTCCACCACAAGCACCATGCTGACCACCTGGTTGGTGGCAGAGATGTAGAGCAACAATGGCTCTTTTTTGCGTGGAGTCACCAGTACTGACGAGGTGGATAGTAAACATTTGAGGTCCTCAAATGCTTCCTGCACCTCGTCTATCCACTCGAATTTGTCACTTTTGCAGAGAAGTTGGTAGAAGGGCAATGCCTTTTCGCCCATGCGACTGATGAATCGACTGAGCACCACGATTCGCCCAGCCATCTGCTAGATGCCTCTTACATTCTTCGGCTTCTCCATGGCCAGTATGGCCTTTATTTTCTTTGGGTTTGCTTCGATCCCTCTCGCGGAGATGAGATACCCGAGTAGCTGCCCAGATGGCACGCCGAAGGCGCATTTGTCCAGATTGAGCTTGATCCGGTAGCGGTCGAGGTTGGCGAAGGTCTCGCATAGATCGTCGATTAGTGAGGCTTCCTCTTCGTTTTTGATGACGATGTCATCAACGTAGACTTGGATGTTGCGACCAAGTTGATTCTTGAGGCAAGCCTGCATGCACCGCTGATAGGTGGCTCCTGCATTTTTTAGCCCGAAGGGCATCGTGTTGTAGCAGAACACACCAAAGGGTATCGTAAACGCCGTTTTCTCCTGATCCTCCTCCTTCATTCAAATCTGATTATAGCCTGAGTAGAGGTCGAGGAAGCAGAGATGCTCACATCCCGCGGTGGAGTCGATGATTTGGTCAATTCACAGCAACGAGAAGTGATCCTTTGGGCAGTGCTTATTTAAGGAGGTGAAGTCCACGCACATCCGCAAGATATCCGTGGCTTTTTTAGGCATAAGCACTATGATAGCGAGCCAAGTGCTTTCCTTGATCTCGCGTATGAATTTGGCGTCGAGGAGCCTGTTGATCTCCATTTCGACTGCCTTTGCCCTTGGTCCAGACAATCACCGAATTGTCTGCTTGACTGGCCTTGCGTCTAGATTCACCTTGAGTGAGTGCTCGGTGAATTCCCTAGGAACTCCTGGCATGTCCACTAGACACCAAGCGAATATCTCCCAGTGCTCACGGAGGAATTCGACGAGCGTGAGTTCCTATGCGGAACTCAAGTTGTTGGCGATGAGGGTCGTCTTGGTCGGGTCCGTTGGGTGGACCTAGACTTTCTTCGTGTGCACCGACGAGTCGAAGGACAGGTCGGGTGAACTTGGCCTGCTCAGGGGAGGCAGACTGTTGTTTGTCGACTCCTTTAATCTTGCGAGTTCCTCCTGCATGCCGAAGGACTAGGAGATTCTTTTGAATTCCCTGTCGCAGCTATCGGACCTCTCGAAGTTGCCGTTGATTGTGATTACACCGTTTGGACCTGGCATTTTCATCTGCAGGTAGGCGTAGTGCGGCACTGCCATGAACCTTGCGAACGCGACACGTCCAAGGATGAAGTGGTATTGTGAAGGCCAGTCGACGACTTCAAAGTCGATGCGCTCTCGCTGAAAATTTTGCGGCGTGTCGAAGATGATGTCAAGGTTGATTTTGCCTAGGGGATATATGCCTTTCCCTGGGACGATGCTGTGGAACATTGTGTCTGAAACTTCCAGACACGTTAGAGGGATCCTCATCGCACGCAAGGTACTCGCGAACATGAGGTTAATGCCACTTCCACCGTCCATGAAGACGCGACTCATGTCAAAGCCCGCAATTTGCGCCTCGAGTACGAGGGGACAGTGGCCTGGACGAGGAACTTGGCACGGGTGGTGATGCTTGTCGAAGGTGATGCAGGAGTCGCTTCCACTGAGGTACTCAGTGGTGGGAGGTGGAGAGTTTATCGCCAAGTTGACTTGGCGAGTGATGGCCTTCTACAGTCGATTTGTGGGACGTCCTTTTTGGATCATCCCCATGTTGCCCACGACTCGTGGGTATGGCTCGCCTCCGTGATGTTGGACCGGTGCAACCACGGGTGGTGGTGGTCCGGGCGGTATTGGAGGAGCTCCATGTGCCACAGCGCCTAGGGCGGCTCCGTAGCCCCTGTTGACCGTGTGGCGATTCATCCGAGCCAGGCCCTTGTGGAGTTTGAGGAACTCGCGGAAGTCCTTGAGAAGGTGGCTAGATTTCTTCATGACATCGTGCTTGTCGATGTAGAAGTGCACATTGCATGGCCCGGACAGTTTGTCCTCGATAGATGTTGCGAGTGCCTCTTCACGAGTGCGATGTTGCCACACCTTCGTGGTTTTTCCACTGTCGCGGTATGCACCACTATGGTATCCACAGTTGTGGTTGTCGTCGCGTTTGTCGGCATAGCTGGCTGCGACCATATTGACCTCGTTGCGGTCGTCGTAGACACGCATCTGACAATTGCCTCGGCGGTCACATTTGTGCCCGAGGTTGTTGTCGTCATCGGACTTGGTACGGTTTTTCACCGAGACTTCTCTGTCAGCCCACCGATTCGAGATTTCCATCTGGTGGTCGATCGTTTTGGGCTTCGAGCGGCCCATCTCCTCCCTGAGCTCTATACGGCGAACGCCGCCGGTGAACGTGTCGATTGCGCGGTCCTCCGAGATGTTTTCTTCGGAGTTCTTGCTGATAAATCACCTCTGGATGTACGAGCATAGCGATTCGCCCGATCTTTGCTAGCAGCTTCTTAGTTCTTCGATTGATGCGGGCCTTTTGTAAGTGCCCTTGAAATTGCGCATGAAGCTGTAGACCAGCTCTTCCGAGCTGCGAATGGATCTGCACGGGAGGTTGTTGAGCCATGCGCGAGTAGTGGCCTTCAGCTGTAGCTGCAAGCATTGCATGGCCGTTCTTCGACTCCCTCCATGTGGTCTGACGGAGGAGATGTGGTCCTCCAACCAGATTTTCGGTCCTGTAGACCGTGAAATTTTGGATTCTCTGATGGGAGTTTGAACCCCTTAGGCATTAGCTTCTGCTTGATGGCCCTGCTAAAGCATCTGGTGCCACAGAGCTCAGTCTCGTCTTCTTCTGAGTTAGTTGAACAAGCGCGTCTTGCCCACATCTTTTCAACTTTGTGTTGCATGAGGTCATCACGCGCATCGTAGTCGCGGTCGTGACAGATCGTGACTGTCGTCACTGGAGGAGTACGAGTAGTACTTTTCCAGAGCCTTACTCTTCTTTGGCTCTGGTGTTGGTTCTTTGTCGAGGGCATCCTCGATTAGTCCCAGGCCCGTGATCATAGATCGGTGCATGGCAGCTCGCGAATCTCCAGCCAGAGGCTGGTTGTTGAGGAGGTACATGGTGGCCACCGTTACCGCAGCTTGCGGTGTTTTTGGGGGCACGTTGTCCCACGTGTCGACTGTCATAGAGCTGAAGTCGAGGAATTTTGCAGCCTCTACGCGTTCTTGCTCGGTGAGGTGGGCCAGTCGAGATCGCCTCTTGTTGGCAACGTACTCGTTGCCTTTGGAGGAGGTTCCTCCGTGGGAGGAGAGCCCAGCTCGTCGAAGACTCTACTCATCCGCCGCCTTTCTGCGCACTTCGAGTTGCGCGATCACCTGTTGTTGGCGCTTGAATTCCTCCTTTAGCAGCCAATGGTAGCGCATTAGCATGTCCTGCGGTGTGTTGGGGGGTAGAGTATTGCCCCGCAGAGCTTCGTGACAACGGGCCCACTCGTTGTCATTGAGGTGGATCTGCATGCGCTCGCTGGTGTTCTCATTCGCTGTGAGCCTCGGTCCCCCACCGGTTCCGTTGTTGACGGGCGCGCTGTTGCCACTGTTGGTGGGGCCACCATTGGGCGTACTACCGTTGGGTGGTCCGGTGCCATTGGGCGTGCTGCCGTTGGGCGGTCTGGTGCCAGATCCGGTGCCAGATCCGGTGCCAACGTTTTCGCGATTGGCGGTAGTATCGCCCGCGTTGATGACGACACACATGAAGTGGTTTGGGAAGCTGTTGCTCCCACAACTTTCAGATCCAGAGCCGTAGGCTCCGTCTTCAGTGGCTAGGTCACCCAGATCGGATCCGCGACTGCTGTCACTATCCGTGCTCCCAGCTATTAACGAGGCACTGAGCTTGCTAAGGGTGCTGATTGGTGGTGAGAACCATGATGCTGGAGCAATCGCGGGTGCCGTCGGCAGGTCAGGCATGCGAAGCGTGCCCAGTTGACCAACCTGGAAGCGGAAGCTCCTAATCGCCAGGCTGATTCCATCACCCATGGACTCGAAAGCCGGGCGAGGCCGGCGTGTGGACAGTGAAGTCGAACGCGCCTAAGAGCTGGCGAATCTCCGCTATTGCGGAGTTGTAGATCGCGTTTGATGGGGCGGAAGAAGCCGCGACATCAGCACTCCTAGTTCCCGTAGACGGCACCAATTGACGAGGGTTTAACTCATCAATGGCTATTGTTATAGACTTGGGTTTTGGAGAAGGAGGGAGCGCTGGAGGCATCAATCCGCTAGCAAACAAGCACACAGGGATGCAAGTTTTACCCAGGTTCAGGCCTCATAGAGGTCCCTACTACTTCTTGTATGCTCTTGGAATGAACGAAGGAATCAAAGATTACAGGGGCGCGCAGATGCAATCTGGCGAGAGTTATGGAAACTAGGGTGGTGATTGTCCTCCTCGCCGCCCCCTCCTAGCCTTTATATAGATAGGCTAGGTCTCGGGTAGCAGGTCGACTCAGTTACAGATTAGGGTTTTCCCTTTGAACTTTCTATCTTAAGCTTCTTCTTGTCTCGCAAGCAATCGAGAGTTCGTGGGCTACTCGAATTCTCCACTAGGCCTTGGCAACGCCATGGGCTTCTGCCGTATCTGGACCGTATATACCGAACTCGAGTACCTGTAGGGTATACCCATGTCACTAGGGCCCGAGTGCCATGATTTCAGGTCTGAACATGTTATTGATTCATGATGATAGTATTGTTTATGATCTTACCTGCAAGTTGTATACACATATTATTGTCCGGAACCGAAGGCCCTGAAGTGACAATAATCCAGATAACCAGGGGGAATGACTGTGATATGAGGATCACGTGTGTTCATGGAGTGTTAATGCTTTGCTCCGGTGCTCTATTAAAAGGAGCACCTTAATTTCCAGTAGTTCCCTTGAGGCCCCGTGCAAACGGGCTGGCAGGACAAAAGATGTTGTGCAAGTTCTCATTACGAGCACGTATGACTATATATGGAACACATGCCTATGATTATTTAGTACTTGGATGCTTTATCTTATTTATCTACAAATGCCCTATATCTTGATTGCTATATGAATTGTCTTGTCCGTGCAACGCCCGTCCATCCATCCCTATGCCTACCGCGCTTTAATCCTACTATTTACTACAATTGTTACTACTGTCTTTACTTTTACTACTGCGATTACTTTGCTATTGCTACTATAAAACTATTGCTACTGATAAACTATTGCGAGCAAGATTGTTTCCAGGTGCATCTGAATTGACAACTCAGTTGTTAAGGCTTATAAATATTCTTTGGCTCCCCTTGTGTCGAATCAATAAATTGGGTTTTAGTTCCCTCGAAGACTGTTGTGATCCCCTATACTTGTGGGTCATCAAGACTATTTTCTGGCACCGTTGCCGGGGAGCATAGCTCTATTTATCAAGTTCACTTGGAATCACTATTGTTCGCTGCCATCCATTCATCATGGGTAAATCTCGTGATGGAAAGGTTCCTATATTACCATCCACTACAAGGAGAGGTACAGTTCTGAACACCTCTGTTGATCTTGATTCACCATCTGTGATGAGTAAGCTCCTTACACCACCACCACATACACATGCTACACATACTGCTACTTCTGCTGAATCTGAAACTTCTAATACTTATGATGTTGCTTATACTGTGCTTGATAAGAGTGGTTCATTAGGTCCTTTCCTAGACACTACGATTGCTAGAATTATAGCTGGAAATACTGAAACTCCTAATGAAGACACTACTACACCTGTCAGTTCACTTGAGTCTATAGAGAGCTATGATATTGAAGACGGATATATAGAAATGACTGATGAATTTATTAAAGAATGTCAAAATACTCATGGTAAAAGTGCTATTAAGAGTCTCCTTGAGAGGCATACTATAAAACCCAAATTATCTCCTAATACTAAGTTTTCTACAACTCCCATAAACATTAAAGATAAATATTATGATTTCTCTCTTGATTTATCTTACATAACCATTATTGAGAAAGAACCTTTTTGTGAGACTAAGAATGAAAGTGATGTAGCACATATGACTGAGCTTTCTACCATGAGTGGCCTATTTTCTGATGATATTAAGATGTGCACCTACTTTGTTGCTATAATTTTCCGTTTTTCACTGAAAGGAGAAGCTAAGGCTTGGTTTAATAATTTACCTCCTGGATGTATTGATAGCCCTGATTGCTTGATTAGTAATTTCCTTCAGAAATATTTCCCTCCTAGCGCTGGACATGCCATTCTACAGGAACTTTTTGATTTTAAACAGGGAGAAAAGGAGATATTGCCTGAATCATGGGCAAGGTTTTGTGCTTTGATTCATGCACAGCCTGGATGTCCATTACCTAAAAATGAGCTTCTTGATATATATTATAATGGACTAACTGAAGAATCTAGGACATACCTGAATAGTTGTGCTGATTGTGTTTTCAGGAAGAGAACTCCAAAAGAAGCTGAGGAATTAATGGCTAAAATATGTAAGAATTATGATGACTGGACTTCACCTGAGTCAACTTCACCTGAGCCAACTACACCTGCGTCAACTACACCTGAGTTAACTATGCCTGAGCCAACACCTACATCAAAGAAGAGGGGAGTGATTGAACTCAATGATGAAGTGATGAAGGAAGCTAAGAAATGTCTTAAGGAGAAGGGTATTAAAGCTAAAGAAGTGATAAATCTACCTCCTATAGAAGAATTATGTAAGCCAATCTCCCACTCATCCACTATTGAGGTACACTCTCTCCAACATTTTGATGAAGGTGGTATTCCTTATTCTAAACCTCCTGATCAATGCTTAGAAGAATTTGATATTTTTATTATTAAGCAAGATAATTTTAATAAAAGAGTGTAGAATCGTTTGATGGAAAACTCTAGAGCTATTATTGAGTTAAGGGATATTGTGGAAAGAACCTCTAATGATGTTAAAATGCTTGTTAAACATTTCCAAATGGTTCAAACTCAAATTTATCAGCTTATTAAGGTACAAAAAGATTTGCTAGTTAATGCTTCTAAAGAAAAACATTCTTATGAAATTAGAACTAGAAGTGGTACTGCCACCCAGGATCCTCTATATTCGGAGGGTCATCCTAAAAGAATTAAGCAAGATTCCCAACAAACTGAAAATAGAGGTACTTCTTCTAAGAGAAAGAAAAAGAAACATAAAACAATTGTAGAATCTTATGAACCAGCTAAAGATCCTAATAGTATATCTGACTTTGATGCTAAAATTAAGAGTGATAATGAGAAAATGATGCTCCTGATAAAGAAGAAATTGAAGAAGAACCTGAAAGGAACACTAAAAGTGCTAAGTACACTAAGGAAGATTTTGTTGCTAATAAACATGGTAGTTAAAGAGAACCCTAGGTTCAAAAACCAATGCCTTTTCCTGATAAGAAACACAAGTTAAAGGAAAACGAACACTATAATAAGTTTTGTGAGTGGATGAAACCTTTATTTTTGCAAATTCCTTTAACTGATGCTATTAAACTGCCTCCTTATTCAAAGTATATGAAGGATATTGTCTCTAATAAAAGGAAGATCCCTAATGAGGAAATTTTTACTTTGCTTGCTAATTATTCCTTTAATGGTAAGGTTCCAAAGAAACTTGGAGACCCAGGGATTCCAACTATTCCATGTTCTATTAAAAATAATTATGTTAGAACTGCCTTGTGTGATTTGGGAGAAGGAGTTAGTGTTATGCCTTTTTCTCTATACAAAAGACTTCAGTTGGAGAAATTAATACCAACTGATATATCTTTGCAAATGGCTGATAAATCTACTACTATTCCTGTTGGTATATGTGAGGATGTACCTGTTCAAGTGGCTCATAATTGCTTGATATTAACTGACTTTGTTGTCCTTGAAATGCCTGAAGAGGACAATATGTCTATTATTCTTGGGAGACCTTTTCTTAATATATAGGAGCTGTTATTAATTGCAATCAAGGAAAGGTAACCATTAATGTTAATGACAAGGAGCATACTGTCTATTTGCCCCAGAAGATTGATAGGAATTATGGCTTAAATTCAATTGAAAATATTGAGGGCATCCAAGTTGGAGAAATATATTGTCTCATACCACGAGAAAAATATGAAACTATTATGATTGGGACTATTGCTATCAAGGTTAAGGTAATATAATCATTTAGTGGAATACAAAGTTTTGTTTCATATAAAATTGCTTTGGTAACAAGACCTGATCAACCTTGTTAACAAAGGGATTTTATTGAACAAAACAATGTTTTCACCATGATTATCTTTGCTTACTTTTATTTTATCCATTTTAATTTTTGCTTTCACTTAGTTTACTTTTCTATTGCTAGTTGCTTGCATATTAGAGTGTTTTAGAACTTCTGAAGTTTTAGTTTGGTTCTGTTATTGCATCATTCCAAAATTATCTTTCTGCCAAAAAATTATTCATCAATACCTGAAAATTGCTAAAAAAAATAAATTTTTATGAGATATTAAATTGTCTCGAAAAATTCCAGAAAATTCATATTAAATTTTTACGTCAAAAAGGGGCAAAGAAGTACCTGGAGTGACCCAGGGGGGCCCACCAGGCAGGCACACCACCTAGTGGTGCGGCCACACTAGGGGCGCGCCTGGCCATGGTGTGGGCCACCCTGGCCCTCCACTTACTCTCCCTCCTGCCATTTCTCTCTCTCTCTCTCTCTCTCTCTCCCGAGAAAACACCAGTTCATTGCCCAAACTCGTGTTCCCGCTGTTCCTGCTCGCGATTTTCGATCTCCTTGCTCAGCCTATCTTTGCTGCTGAGATTTGGAGCATTTGTTCTCCGGTATGTGACTCCTTCGCTTGTCCAAGTAGAATTGTGTTTAGTGGATTATATCTATAGTATTTTGCTACTGTTGGTGACAGGTTATGTGATCTTGTAGGCTTGGTTAATGCTTAGAAAAATTGTTTTGATGCATGTTCATGCCTCTTACAAGTCCCTATAAGTAGTTCCTTCCATTATGTAATCACTTTGCAATCACTTGTATGATGGTTGTCTAAAATTTCAGAATAGCAGAGATGAACAACCACACTTTTGGAGAAGTATTTGAGGGGGACGCACCCAGGAGGGCAAGGCCTTCGAGATCGGCTTCTCAATTTAGGCCATCATATAATGAAGATCTTATTGCACCATGCTTTGGCAATGAAGGAGATGAGGGAGATGCTCATCCATCCACCTTCCCTTGCTTTGCCTTTTTGCAAGCTGTAGGAATCCTTGATGATTTCCTACTTCTTGTTCAAAGGGTGTTCTAACCACTTACATGCAGGATGAGAGTGAGGAATATGCCATGCTCACCAAAACTTTTGTTGAAAGTTTCACTTTCATTAACACCCCTTATCGGTCAACTGTTTCGTTTAAAATTTATAATATGCCTATTACCATGCCATTGGAAAGATTTTGCAGCATTATAGGCATAGGAATGAGTGGGACAGTAAAGAAGATCCAAGGTCAACCCGCTGATTTGCTGGAGCTCTACCGAAGTGTGACAAATGATGATGACCACACAGCTCAGCGCGGGAAGATAAGGAACATTCAACTCCCAGCTCTTAGATATTTTGCTTATTATCTTACCACTAGCATTCTTGGTAGGGAGAACACTAGTAATATTGCTAATTATCATTTAGCCTTTCTTGCTGCTGCACTTAATAATGATACCAAGTATAATCTTGGTTCTCTCATTGCCCGTCGCTTAGCTGCTAGAGGACCCATTTATGGGGGTATTATTGCCACATGCATGGTTGCTGCCTTAGAACTTTCTGTTGATCCTAATGACACTGTGTTGGCACCACAAAGGCTCGATCTTGTTGCTATGAAAACACATCACTTTGTTACTACTGACTCTAGTTCCGAGAATATACTTTACAAGATGTTGTTTACTGACAAAGACGACAGGGAAATTCCTTTGCCATAGTCCTCCTGCTTGGTTTCCATGGGCATCATTAGGGGAATGTGCCCTCTTACGACTACTCTGCACACTATGCTGGGGCATCCTCAAGTTCGTATCAGGAGGAAGGCACTTCTTTGCCATATTATGAAGGCGCTCCATCTTGGCCAGCTTGGGATTGATACCCACTTAGGCGAAAAGCCTAAGCTTGGGGGGAGGTATACCGACATCACACTCATCTACATATCATGTTCAGTCGGTACTTTGTATATCCATGTTTCGTCTTCTTTTTAGTCTTTGTTCTTCCTTTATTTCTTCTTTCCAAAACACAAAAAAGACCAAAAATATTTTCGTTATTTATATTTGCTTGCTTCTTTATCTTTTTTCCTTGGTTTGCTTCTTTCTTTTAGCTTTGTTTTGATTATTCGAAAAACCCAAAAAGATTTCACTTTGCTTGTTCTTACTTTTGGTTCTTGCATTTAAAAATCAAAAACCCAAAAATATTTGTTGTTCTTCTCTGGTTTTGTAAAGTTCATTGCAGGGTTCAGTGGTCCTCAGTGACTCCTTAGAGATTGGATTTATCTTATTATTCAAGTCACACAAGTGAAGGGCAATAATGATTTATGACAACTCGAGGTGTGGTAAGAGGATGGTATGAACTCTATTTGTTTTCATTTTTGTACATATACTCATCATTGTGAGCATGCTTAGTCTGTTTATGTAAGGTGTATGTTATTTAATGGATACTTAGTGGTCCTTGCCTGCTTACGATCAGTTCCAATCCATTATTAGTTCGTAATATGTCATATAACTGTTTGCTTGCATTGTTCTATTCATAACTTGGTATGACATTGTTGTGTCCTCTAAATGTTTTATTTGAATTGACTTGGCACATGGTCACGCATACATATGACTAAATAAAAAGTCAGTTAAGCCTTGATGATTTATTCTGCCTCGGAGTTCTTGTGTCACTTTTATGCCATTATTAATTTTTTTTGTTACAAGCATGATTATGACAGTTACTGCTCTCTAGATTGTCGCTCCCTTTCTATTTCTAGCCTTCACTTGTGCTGAGTACTTTACTCGTGCATCCAACTCCCTAAAACCAAAGTTGTCAAAAAGAGTCCACCATATCTACCTATTAGCATTATTGCTATTCCTTGCATATTTATTATGCTCTGTTTTCTTCCAATAAAAATGTTTGCTTGTTATGTAAAAACTAGTTAGTAAAGCTCTCACGAACTTGATGGCACACTTTACTTTCTTGCACTTAATAGACTTGAGCCATTGTGCCCATCTATGTTGCGTATATGCTTGCGCTTTGTAAGTTGTGAATTAACAGAACCATGTTATCATGGGGAACGCTTTCAGCATTGCACTTTATTTAGTTGATATCTTGTTCTTTTGCTTATGGATCCCGGTGGGGTGAAATGAAAGGGGAGCTTGTAAGGCTCATGGATTTTGTATATGTGTTAGAGAAACGTCTGGGAGGCTACTCTAATCCATGCCTAATCATGGTGGAAACCTGCAGCATAACCATAGTGAGCAATCTATGAAGCATCCCTTATATAAAAAATCCTATGCAAATAGGAAAGAAAAAAGAGAAAGAAAATAAAAAAGAGAAAAAAAGAGACCTATGCTAATAGGAAATAAAAGGATTGTTGAGATGCTCATTGTCTGCTTGCCTTGTCATTTTGATATGGGGAATCTTCCGTATCATCGGGCAAGGGGTACCCTGTTGGCAGTTGTCTATGATACACATGTACTTAGAATGACAATAACTTACCTGCGACTAAACTTGAGTAGCATGAGGAACGATACTCATAAGTAAGGGGCATGCGATTTTCAACTTATAACTTTTTTTTGAGGTGAAACAGTAGGGAATAATCCCCACTACAATTTTTATTATATATGAGTATGTTACAATGAGAGAATGATCTAAGGTAGATCATTACAATTATATCTAACTCGTTCTATTCTGTAAATAACTGAGATATTCTATTCTATCCCTGATCTAAATGCTGATTGAGCTAGGCTTTGAATTTCTCCTTGTATTTTCCTTTGATTCTGAATTGTATCCATCTCATTTCTTGGTAGAAAATTGCTTTCCATCTATCAAATGTGGGTCTTTTTTCATTAAAGATCTTCTCATTTCTGCATATCCAGATACCCCAGGAAGTCATGATAATGATCTCCATTGCAACTGGTAGATGTAACTTTTCTTTGATGTTTGAAATATCTTCCAATCCTGTTAGATTTGCATTTCTGTTTCTGGAAATATGGTCCCAGCATTTTTTTTGCAAATGGACAGTCCTAGAAAAGATGATTTACTGATTCTTCTGAGAAGCAGTTGGAAGTAACACAACTGTAATCAGGAAGGTTGAAATTCTTTCTCTTCAGGAGATTTGTTGTATTCAATCTGTCTAGTAGCAGAAGCCAGAAAAAGAACTTGTGTTTATTTTGACAGGAGGTTGCCCAAACCCAAGAGAAGTGTGGTGGTGATGGTGAGTATCCAACCATGGCTGAGTATGCCTTTTTAACTATATATTTATCTGATCCCCAGATATAAATCCAATTATCATGGGTGTCCTCCTAAGTAGCATGTCTGAAATCCTGGCATCTTTCTTCCATGACTAAAAACTCAGAGAAAGCTTGTTGAGAGAGAGGTAGGTGAAAGTTATCTTCTAGGAATTCTGCATGAAAGAAGTCATGAACACTGATGCTTGTGGACTTTTCATAGGACAAAAGGTGGGGGAATTTATTCATCAAGCACTCATCTTGCCAGAGGTCAGACCAGAAATAAGCAGACCTGCCTGATTTCAGATCACATTTAGCCATGCCTTTAAAATTATCAATTAATTTGATATGTGACTTCCACCAGAAGGATCCCTCCATGCTTCTTCTAGGTAGTTTCCATTTTTGTAATAGGTTTCCCATATGAGATGAACCCAAGGGATGTCCTGATGGTTGTAGAATTTGTCCAAGTTTTTAAGAAGGAGGGCATTATTTTGAATCTATAGATTTAGAACTCCTAATCCCCCCTGATTTTTAGGACGACAGATTTTGTCCCATGACACAAGTGCTTGGCCTTTTGCTTGCACATCTTCAGTCCTCTTTCTCCACAGACAGTATCTCATATATTCATTAATTTGATCCTTCATGGCAATTGGTACCTCCAAACAGCTCATATAATATAGAGGAAGTGAGGAAAGAACAGATTTGACCAGCTGCAGTTTTCCTCCATAATTCAAGAAATCAGCAATTCCACATAATCTTCTTTCCACTCTCTGAACAATGGGAAGAAAATGCTCCATAGATGGTTTTGTAATACTTAATGGTAGCCCAAGGTAAGTGAAAGGGAGGCATCCAGTTTGACAGTTGATTGTCATAGCAAAATGCATAAGCCTATCATTACATGTGTTTATTAGAATCATGCTAGATTTCAAGTAATTGACTTTGAGTCCAGTGGAATTTGCAAAAGTTTGGAGAAGTGCTTTCAAGCATAGTAATTGAGAAGCATGAGGCTTGAGTACCACCAAAGTATCATCAGCATATTGAATAACTGGGAAGTCACTGTTGGGTGGTCCCACTATAGGTGGAGTTAGGAGGTTCATATGCATGGCCTTGTTTAGGGCAGATTGCAGGAGGTCTGCAGTAAGTACAAATAGTAATGGTGAAAGTGGGTCACCTTGTCTTACCCCTCTCCTGCAGTAGAACTTTTTACCAGGCACACCATTAAGAAGAATTTCAGAAGTTCCAGATTCAAAGATCATTTCAATCCACCTAATCCATTTTCTCCCAAATCCTCAGCTTATAACTTGTTAAGCATATCCTCATACTTGATCACTTTAACCTTAATCACCTAAAAATGCTTATGATAGGGGCAATGAGATCTCAAAGCTAATGAGTACCATACTTTCGGCATTTGGAAGCCTTTCAAACTTTTAAATCTTTTTTTCATTTTTATGTTGAGACACCATTTATTCTTTGAGCACCTCCCCGAGAGTATAACTGTCATTCTTAGTGTAATGTGCTTGTTCCAAAACATGGTTAATTATGACATAACTTTGACACTTGTATCTTTGATAAGTTTATTTCTAGTCTTCACTTAAACTTAAGAGGTGTCTTGGCATTTATGTTTTGCTCCAAAGAAAGGCATGCGAGACACCACTTTATCATATCTTCTTATGAGCACTACAATCCTGCATATGCTTATATACCATGTTGCTTATTATTAATGAGTTGGAATATCTTCATAGCTTGCATGACCACTAGGTAAACTTATTTGCATACTCTTTATTATGAATTGCCTAAGTATTTGATCATATGATGAGAATATATACATCTTATGAAGCAAATGTGTTCGTGAAAGTTTCTTTTATCACACTCAATTTTCAACTGAATTGCTTGAGGACAAGCAATAAGCTAAGCTTGGGGGGAGTAGATACGTCCAAAACGTATCTACTTTCCCGAACACTTTTTCTATTGTTTCTCCTCTAATTTGTGTGATTTGGATACAACTAATGCGGACTGACGCTGTTTTCAGCAGAATTGCTTTGGTGTCTCGTTTTTGTGCAGAAAATGAACTTTTAGGAAAAATCTCGGAAAATATCTCAAAACTCCTACTTTACCAGAAGACTCACGGAGCCAGAAGACGGGACGAAGAGGAGCCACGAGGGGCCCACACCCCCTGGCCACGCGGGCTAGGCCAGGCCGCACCAGGAGGGGGTGTGGCCGCCTCGGACTCCGCCTCGACCTCCTTTCACCTATAAAAGCCCTCTGACCTAAAACATACAGGGGGTTCGATGTTTTTCCAGATAGAGTTCCGCTGCGCCGCCACCACCAGATACCGCGATTCGGAACCAGAAACTCTGTTCTGGCACCCTGCCAGGACAGGGAATTGGAGGAGATCATCACCATCATCACTTCTCCATCAACCATCCATGATTCCCCCATCCATGAGTGAGTAATGCCCTGCTTTAGGCTATGGGGATGGTAGGGATTGGATGAGATTGTTCATGTAATGGCATCAGATTGTTAGGGCATGGTTCCTAGTATCTATTATTAGTGCTTTTGACTTTGTTGCAACTTGTTATGCTTAATGCTTGTCACTAGGGCCCGAGTGCCATGATTTCAGATCTGAACATGTTATCGATTCATGACGATAGTATTGTTTATGATCTTACATGCAAGTTGTATAACCATATTATTGTCTAGAACCGAAGGCCCTGAAGTGAAAATAATCAGGATAACCGGAGGGAATGACTGGGATATGAGGATCGCGTGTGTTCATGGAGTGTTAATGATTTGCTCCGGTGCTCTATTAAAAGAAGCACCTTAATTGCCAGTAGTTCCCTTGAGGCCTCGCTGCAAACGGGCTGGCAGGACAAAAGATGTTGTGCAAGTTTTCATTACGAGCACGTATGACTATATATGGAACACATGGCTATGGTTATTTAGTACTTGGATGCTTTATCTTATTTATCTGCAAATGCTCTGTATCTTGATTGCTATATGAATTGTCTTGTCCATGCAACGCCTGTCCATCCATCCCTATGCCTACCACGATTTGATCATACTGTTTACTACAATTGTTACTACTGTGTTTACTTTTACTACTGCTATTACTTTATTATTGCTACAATAAAACTGTTGCTACTGATAAATACTGCGAGCAAGATTTTTTCCAGGTGCAGCTGAATTGACAACTTAGTTGTTAAGGCTTATAAATATTCTTTGGCTCCCCTTGTGTCGAATCAATAAATTGGGTTTTACTTCCCTCGAAGACTGTTGCGATCCCCTATACTTGTGGGTCATCACCGGTCGGGGGAAGAAAATCCGCCCCACTTTGGATTGTCCGGGGAAAAGTCCGCCCCTAGTTAGAGTGTCGCGCCATGCCAGCCCTTGCTCGTCTCCTGGGGGCCGGATTATCCGACCCAAGGTGAGGGCCGGATTATCTGGCCAGGGGAAGAAATCCGCCCCTTTTCGGATTTTTAGGGGGGAAATCCACCCCCAATCTGAGACTCGCGCCATGCCAGCCTTTGCCAAGAGGGTCAGGCCGGATTATCCGGCCCTTGATGGGGGCGGATAATCCGGCTCCCAAACACAATAAACATTTCCCTGCACACTTAGCACACATGAGAAAACTCCACCGTATTGTTATCTAACACACAAAACACAGGTAACCATGAAATGTTCTTTCAATATCCCCCTTTTTGGTGTTAGATGACAATACTAGGATTTGCAAGATAGTTCTCAAGACAACAATATTTGATGAATGAAAAAAACTCCCCCTCAATGTGTGCATAATAAAATTTGCATTTGAATACAAATACACACGAGAAGGTACAAGTCTATTTCATTGAAACATACGCAAAGTATTCATACCACCGAGAGAGACATAGAGGCGTCCTCAATATATCATAAGAACATCCAATGATAGCCATAATGAGAGCCTCCCTCGATATAGATATCCAATATAGCCAATATGATAGATGAATCCATAAGGATAATCCACAAGATAAATCCAGAGCCACACAAACATAGTCTCATACAGAACAAGTCACAAATAGAAGTTCAACGCTAAATGGGCACAAGCGAGAGAAAGACCGAAAAGATAAAGTGCAAATGCTTGTGCCCGACCCAAAAAGAAGGAAGAGCGATGCTAGCGCCCCAAGGGACCACTCGTAGTCATCATCGTCGTCCTCATCCTCAAGCTCCTCGGTGTCATCCTCCTCATCATCAGCAGTGGGCGCAGAAGGAAATAGGTGACGCTCAATCTCTCCATAGTTGAGCCCAGAAGAAGAATTCCACCGAGCATATGGTGTGGGGGTAGTAGGAGTAGGGGGATTGCCTGATGCTCCGGACACATGGTGGAGAATGAGCTGCTGAGTGTGAGCCATCTCGTGGCGCCGCTTGTACACCTCATACTGTCCCTTGCGAGTGTCCACTCCCATGAAAAGAATGTTCCGCTGGAACCAATTTAGCTACATGATCTCATGAGTATTAGGAGCCACTGGGGGCCTACGAGCACTGACATGAGCATCCCTCATGAGACCCCCAGGAGCAGAAGATGGGTGAGAGGTCTTCCTAACCTTTTTGTAGATCTTCTTCGCCTTGTGTTCCACATCGATGTTAAACTCTTCAGTGGGAAGCAAGTGCTGGATCAACATCATAATGTATGGAGCATATGGGATGGATAGCCTATTGAACATGGCATCAATCAACTCATGGTAAATAAAGTCCATCACATCTAGCTTGTAATTAACGGACTCATCCTCACTAGATGCAACCTCATGAGAGAAGGCAAGAAGCTGAACTAGGTGACCACGAATACTGTCATTGTTCCCTCCACTCGGGGTGATAGAATCACGGAAGAGTCCCACCAAGCTAGCATACAAAGGAGAAATACTAGCAAAGGTGCCCACAATACCATTGTCCACCGTGCATGGAGAGAGGACTGCATCTTTATTGGGCTTGAGTTGGGTGATGATACAGTAGCTAGTGGCACGAAAATCAGCTTGCATAGGCCCGTCACAAGTCATCCACTTCATAGTGCGGTGCTCATTAGCACAAATAACCAAGGTGGAGAAGAACTACTTCACAATCTCAGAATCATAGGAGCATTGAAGGGCCATGAGATGGTGCAACCCCATCCTCTCAGTCACATACATGGCATCAACAAGTTGAGGCTTTTCCATGGCCTCAGCAATAATCAGAGGATGCATAGGACGAATCTTCTACCGCACATAAACATCTTCATAGATACCCTTTTGTTCAGCACACCAAAAACGACAGTCACCCAGCTCAGTATCATGCGCTAATTCATCAAATAGATCACGATGACGAATGTAAGAGAAAGTAACAGGATCCATCTTCTTATAGTCAATCTTGGGCTCTTTGTCCTTCTGCTTGGGCACACCCTTCCTGGTTCTATCCCTCTTTGCCTGTTCAGCCAGGCGTGCAGCCTCGTTCTTCCTTCTCCTCAGCTCAACCTCGTCCACTAAGTTACCCTGACCGTCGTCCCGAAAGTATTTAGCACGAGGACGACACTTGTAGGTCTTGGGAGCACCGGAACCACCTATGAAACGAATAAGATAGGTAGCATGGGGATAAGCACACACACAAGTTCGAGAGAGAACGTAGAAATAGTAGGCAAACAGTCCAAAGTCTAATCATACACAATGCACAAAATCCATACGAATATGAAGCAGTTTTGACTCTGTCAGGCCGGATTATCTGGCCTGGCTAGGGGCGGAAAATCTAGCCCTGGCAGAAAATTTCAGAATCTCCTAGATTGGAATGAAAAACGTAGATCGGGCCTAGATACTGCAATACTACAATCTCTACACGAAACAAAAACCTTCTAGACAATGTTCCACCCAACAAGTGACACATCAAGCCAAAGATGGGGAGAGAGGGAGTTACCCTCACTCATTGGAGGAAGAACGCGGAGGAGAAGGTACCCGAAGGCGTGGAGAAGTAGATCCGAGGAGGCCCAAAGAATCCGGCGGCCGGAGAGGCTCCGGGGGGTGGGGGCGACAGGCGGCGGCTGGGGAGATGGACGGGGTCAGGTGATAAGTGTTTCTCGTTATGAGCCCTCCCCCCGACCCAAGCCCTTAAAGACTGCGGCCGCCAGGGCCGGATTATCCGGCCTACACTTGTGCCGGATTATCCGGCCTAAAATCTAAAATTCTGTTACACACAGATTCAGGCCCGTGGGTCCCCAAACAAAACCCCCACAAGGTGAACAAAGGACTTGTGTGCTAGAAGAGATGGCTTTGGGGTAGGGAGAGACATGGGATTAGAGAACCAAACTGAGATGGTACTACACACTCAAAATTGCAAGAATCAAATCAACTAAAGGCCAAAATTGAGTGTGATTTCCATAAGAAAATGAGATGAGCAAAAACAACCAAAAAGATCCACATAAATCCAACTCTTCTCATGGAAGAGGGAGGTGGCCGAGGCCACCTTGTTGGAGTGCATGGTATGACACCGTGAAGATATATCTTTGGTTCATGACCAATACTCATCAATAAGCTCACATATCACAAAATGATATTAAGAGAAATGATTTGACTTCCTTTCGGCATTATGGGGGGAGGGTTAGCCCAATCAATTAGGACCACACTCCCCCTATATCCATGCCCACACCTAGACCAAATAAGACTGACATATAAGAGTGAGTGCATGGGTAATCAAGACAAGCTCCTTGAATCAACGATATTTAGCTCATTCCTTAGGTAACAAAACCTTGCTTCATCAAGTGGCTTCATGAAAATATCAGAAAGTTGGTTCTTCGTGCTCACAAAAGATAGATCAATATCGCCTCGAGCAACATGGTTTCGAATAAAATTATTCTGAATCTCAATATGCTTCGTCCTTGTGTGTTGTACCGGATTGTACGCAATTTTGATTGCACTTCCATTATTGCATAAAAGAGGCACTTTGTCACAATTGACGATGTATTCCTTTAAAGTTTGCCTCATCCATAATAATTGAGGACAAGCACTAGCAGCAACAACATATTCAGCTTTGGCGGTGGAGAGAGATATACAATTCTGCCTTTTAGAAGACCAAAATACTAGAGACCTTCCCAAGACTTGACAAGCTCCAGAAGTTGATTTCCGATCATCCTTATCACTAGCCCAATCTGAATCAGTATAACCACATAGAGAGAAATTGGAGCCCTTGGGATACCATAGAAAAAAATTAGGGGAATGAACCAAATATCGGAAGATCCTCTTGACTGCCACTAAGTGACTTTTTTAGGAGCTGCTTGATACCTTGCACACACACCTACACTCAACATAATATTGGGTCTAGATGCGCAGAGGTAAAGAAGAGAGCCGATCATGGACCGGTATACCTTTTGGTCCACATCTTTACCATGGAGATTAAGTTCAAGGTGACATTTTGTTTGCATCGAAGTGGCGACGCCATTAAGATCCGTCATCTTGAATCTCTTGAGCATGTCTTGGATGTATTTTGCTTGATTTATAAAGGTTCCTTCTCTAAGTTGTTTGATCTCAAATCCAAGAAAGAACCATAACTCCCCCATCATAGACATCTCAAACCTATCAGTCATAAGCTTTGAAAATTCATCATTAAAAGCTTTATTAGTAGAGCCAAAGATAATGTCGTCTACATATAGTTGGCATACAAAGATCTCCCCCTTAACCTTCTTAGTAAAAAGAGTGGGATCGATTTTCCCAAGTTCGAAGCCACGGTCTAACAAAAGCTCTTTAAGGTGCTCACACCACGCATGTGGGGCTTGTTTAAGGCCATAGAGTGCCTTATCGAGTTTGTAGACATGGTTCGGAAAGTTAGGATCCTCAAATATCGGGGGTTGCTATACATATACGAACTCATGTAGAGGACCATTAATAAAAGCACTCTTAACGTCCATTTGCTGTAATTTAAAATTATTATGAGCAACATAAGCAAGAAGGATACGGATGGACTCAAGACGATCCACTGGAGCATAAGTCTCGCCGAAGTCAATGCCCTCAACTTGGGAATAGCCTTGTGCCACGAGTCTTGCCTTGTTCCTTACAACAATGCCATTCTCATCTTGCTTATTTTTAAATATCCACTTTGTGCCGATAACATTGCGACAATCCTTGGGCTTCTCTACTAATTTCCAAACCTTGTTTGTTCAAAGTTATTCCACTCTTCATGCATAGCAACAACCCAATTCGGATCTTCAAGAGCTTCAAACACCTTCTTGGGTTCCACCATTGAGATGTGAGCTTGATGCTCACTAAAACTTGCCAACTCCCTTCTTGTGGATACCCTTCGTCGGAGATCACCTACAACTTTGTCAAGAGTGTGACCCCTTAATTCAAGGTTCCTATCTACATGAGCTTTGCTACAAAGTTCAATTAGCTTGTTGTCTCTTGGCAGAATAACTTCATCATTTGAGTCTTTGTTGGAATCATTGGCTTGGCCTTGATCTTCAGCTTGATCAGTAGGAATATGAGATGATGAATCTTGCCCTTGAGGTTGATCAACAGCCGTAACAGGCGGCTGCTGCTCTTCAGGGTTTTCAGGGCCAGATTTTCTGGCCGAGGTTGGAGCTAGATAATCCGGGCTGGGGAAACTTGAAGCATCTTCGCATTCTTGGCAGGTTCTTGCTCGAATTAGAGAGGGGTCGGATAATCCGGGGTCATCCAGAAAATCCAGCCTGGGACTTGCAATAGGTTCTTCGACATGTTGATCAATTCTGCCAGTTGAGGATGGTTGGCCGGATAATCCGGTGTCCACCGGACAATCCGGCCTAGAGCTTTCTAGAACATTTGCTTCAGCAGTTTGTGGGATTGATGTAGAGGTTTCTCCAATGGTTGGAGCATGTTGTGCTTGTGTCGATGAGGGCTCTATATGAGTAGAGCATTGTCCTTCCCGATCCTCCACAAGGGGTTCCTCAATGGGGCGGAAAAATCTCACGCCCATTCTTCTTATGGCATCTTGGGGTATTTCAACATCTGCATCACAAACATCAACTTGCCCCGCCCGGGGCGATCATTTTCCTCGAACACCACACTACAAGATTCTACAACAATTCCGGAGAGCTTATTGTAGACTCTATAAGTGTGGGATTCGGCACCATAACCAACAAAAATGCCTTCTAAAGCCTTAGAATCAAATTTAGATAAACGAACTCCTTTAATGATAAATAAACACTTACAACCAAATACCCGGAAGTAGGAGATGTTTGGCTTGTTACCAGTGAGTATTTAATATGGAGTCTTGTCCAAGATTTTGCGGAGATAGAGCCGGTTGGATGAATGGCATGCAGTAGAGATCGCTTCAGCCCAGAAGTTATAAGGAGACTTAAATTCAGCTAGCATAGATCTGGCTATATCCATTAAGGTCCGGTTCTTCCTCTCAGCAACACCATTTTGTTGAGGGGTGTACGTAGCGGAATATTGCTGTCTTATCCCCTCTTCACTTAGGAATTCATTTAAGGTGTAGTTCTTGAACTCGGAGCCGTTATCACTTCTTATTGCCAATATAGGGACATCGTGTTGACGTTGAACCTTGTTGGCAAAGTCGATGACCGTTTGTTGAATCTCGCTCTTCAACTTGAAGAAATAGACCCATGTGTATCTTGAGTAATCGTCAACAATCACGAGGCAATATTTCTTCCCACCGATACTTGCATGAGATGGAGGATCAAAGAGATCCACATGGAGGAGCTCCAAAATCCTCTTTGATGAAATAATGGTCTTCCTTCGATGGGGAGAATCTTGCATTTTCCCTTCAACACAAGCCCTGCAAACACGATCTTTGGCAAAGGAAACATTTTCTTTTACTCCAAGGATGTGGCCACCCTTATGGAGACTTTGCAAAGTTCTCATATTGACGTGCGCTAGTCGATGATGCCATAGCCAACCCGCATCGTCCTTTCCAAAAAGACACATCGGGCCTGTAGTGGTTTTACCCGAAAAGTCCACCACATACAGGTCATTTCGACATATCCCATGAAAACAACCTTTAGAGACTTGCTCCACAAGAGTGCCACCAAATCAGCATCAATAAAAACTGCAAAGCCCATCTTACCAAGGGCACAAACTGAAAGTAAATTGTAACCGAGGGTCTCAACAAGCATGACGTCCACGAGAGAGATATTGTGAGCAACCACAACTTTGCCAAGACCCATTACCTCAGATTTTGACCTATCACCATAGGAGACAGTTATGTGATCATGGTTTGGTCCCATCTCCGAGATGATCTCCTTGCTTCCGGTCATATGACTAGTGAACCCGCTATCGAGTACCCATTTAGACCCATCGGAAGCATAACCCTGCAAGAAAGTTACTTCTTGGCTTTAGGTACCCGTTTTTCAATGGGTCCTCTCATGTTAGTGACAACGGTCTTGGGAACCCAAATAGACCAAGAAATGTAACTATCATAAGGACGTACATAGCTAGCATATACATCACCATAATAATCACAAAATAACTCATAATTAGGATTATTAGCCCCTGCAAAACCATCATAGTTAGTTTTGTCATTAGAGGTGGTGCTTGTCTTTGGTTGAGCAGTTTTGCTCTTCTTCTTCTTCTTCTTCTTCTTCTTCTTCTTCTTTGTCTTGGGGACATAACCAAGACCTTCTTTCCCATTGTTTGTCCTTTGCTTTCTAAGAACCTCATCTAGGACCTTTTTACCTTTATGTTGAGATCCCTTTACAAATTCTTCTTTTAGCCTTGTATTTCCTTCAACAATGTCTTTGTGTCCACAAGATGGAGTGGAGGTGCTGGGCATATTATACTTGTCCAATTGAGTTTGGAGCTGATCATGAGACTCATTTAGAGTAGAATGTTCACTCTCCAATGTCTTGTGAGCAATGTCAAGTTTCTCAAACTTCTCTAAGAGTCTAGCATGAGCAGCCCCAAATTCAACCTTTTGCTTCTTTAGTTTCTTTACCCTAGCAAGAGCATTGTCACGTTCTTTCATGAGCTGGGCAACAACCTCTTCATGGGATTCCTCAATTGACTCGAGTTTCTCCTCCAAGGATACTCGAGCTTCCTCTTCTTCTTCTAAGGCATTCTTCAAGGAGGCTATCTCCAAGGCATCTTCTCTTTCAATTATACCCTTTTCTTCCAGAAGAGCTTCGGAATGAGCAAGTTGACTCATAAGAGCATCAAAGTGAAGTTTGCGCTCACCTT
The DNA here is from genome assembly GCA_916181665.1 of Avena sativa. Taxonomy (NCBI): domain Eukaryota; kingdom Viridiplantae; phylum Streptophyta; class Magnoliopsida; order Poales; family Poaceae; genus Avena; species Avena sativa. Next base: position 444,713,889 of record OV702295.1, on the reverse strand, counting down.
GCAAGTTAGTGAAAAAATTGTCCAAAGCAATAACTTCTTATTTTATCTTAAGACTAGTATGATCATCCATATCCATATTTATATTAGTCTTAGGAAACGAAGAAATAGAAGATGATACCTCAGACCCTCTTGCCATGAGGCAAGTGACGTTGTTGTTGATGACATTTTTGTTCAGAGATTCAAAGAGTGATGACGGGGTAGATGTGGTGGCTATAGCAGCCACCCCTTGATAACTATCTTCATCCTCTTTGTCTTCACTTGCAGAGGAATATTCTTCTTGTGCCACCAAGACAATTTTGGGTTGCTTCTTGTACGGACCATTATTTTTGATAAATGGCTTCTTTCGAGGTGCCTTGGACTTTTCTTTAATGATGAGCCTGCCACCATTGTCTTCTCTACTTAGATATGGACATTCAGCCACAAAGTGCAGCCTATCTCCACAATTGTAGCATGTTCTTAGTTTTGGGCCATTCTCTCTTCTTCCACTTGACCCATTCTTGCGCTCGAGTTCAGACTTGGCCTTGGCTGGATCCTTCCAAAAAATTCCTTGCATAGAAAGCCATGTACTCACCATGAGCATGCTTGACTTCCTCGGGACAGCCCGTGGAGACACCCTCGTATCATCTTTTATCTTCATCTTGCTCAACAACATTTGCCTTTAGAGCAACATTGACTCCTTTTTGCATTCCAATAGCCCGAGCACGGGCATCTTCAGTGTTCTTAGCTACAACCTTGAATGACGCCATTTATTGCATGACTTCATTGGAAGTCATTTGATGGTAGTTGTGTCTACCTTGCAAACTCTTCAAGTCCGTTGGCTCAAATGGCATTAGAGCGCTCACATATTTCCTTTTTATCCAAGCATCATCAATGTGAGTGGCTCCATGCTTTCTAAATGTTGTTGCAATGCCCTTGAGCCTTCTATACATATCTTCATGGTCTTCACCATCCAACATGTAAAATCCGTCACCTTCATTGCTAAGGGCATCATACCTATTTCTTCTCATGCTTTCATTTCCAATGAATAGGTCGGTGAGTGCATCCCAAGCTTCCTTGGCGGTGTTGAAGTGTTCAATGTGGGGCATGTCCTTGGGACCCACTCCGAGCTGAATCATGTGGAGAGCCATTGCATTCAGTTGACTATCCACAACTTCTCTCCTAGTCAAGTTGGTGGAGTCTCCAATATGAATACCATCTCCGATAATCCTCCAAAGCTCAATCGATGAACTGCATACATGAGATTTCATTAAGAATTGTCATTGATTAAATGAATATGCAGTAAGCTTGGGTGGGTCACCCCTATTGTTTATATGAGGATGAGGGATAGGTGGGTCGGGAGAGTATAGATGAGGAACCTCACTATAGTCCTCCTTACCACTTCCCTTTTTGGAGGTGGAACCATTATGGTTTTCACCTACCACTTCATCTTCCTTAGATCCGGTGTGAGCCTTATCATTGGATAGAGGAGTAGTGGCCACAGAGGAAGATGGATATGGGGTTGTAGATGATGTGAGGCGAGCAATCATTTGCTGCATCTTCTCCATCTTTGTCTCAAAGGATTTCAACAAGGTTGTTTCCAACGTCTTGAGGTCATCCATTGTGAAGTTGTCGACAACCTCATTCCCATTCTCCTTAGTACCCATACTTCTATTAGGCGGTTCAGACCGAATAAAGAGTCGGGGCTCTGATACCAATTGAAATGGATCGTACGGGCACCTACAGGGGTGAATATGTGCTACTTCAAATTTTAATGCTTTTTCAATTTTAGGCTTGACACAAAAGGTAAATTCTCTAGATATACTATTATGTAGATTTTCCCTATATGCAAACCTAACTATTAGCGAGTAAAGGCAAGTAAAGGGAGGAACGAGGAAACCGTGACGAAGCACCCGGAGAAACAGGATTTTTTTACCGCAGTTCCTTCCTTGTTAAGGGAAGTACATCTGCGTTGGAGGGGTGGGCGGTACTAAGACCACCACGCCACGATACGCCTCACCCCGTTCTTCGATGGATCCCGCCACCAAAGGCCTGATCCACCTTTGCACTATAGGAACCCTTTGAGATGGGAACCGGCGCCTTTACACAACTAGCAGGGCACAACTCCACAACCAAATTGGAGGCTCCCAGACTGACAACAAGTTGCCACAAGAACAAGTTATCAATAACAAAACACAAGATCTAGATATTAACGAGAATACTAGATTAGGGATTTCTCCAAGTGAATGGAGAGGATTTGATGCGCTTGATTCGTGATGACGATGTATGATGTCTCCTCCTTCAATTCCCGCAAAGATCAAAGTCTTCGGGTGGTTGAAGTGGGAGATCTAGAGAGAGCTTTTGCAACTGGTCTGATCTTTTTCAAATGAACCAAGTAGGCTGTTAGGAGGGGAAGATGTGGCTTTTATACCCCCTGCCCAGATGGAGCCGCTGGAGCTTTTTGGGGCCGGATTATCCAGCCTGAGTGAGGGCCGAATTATCCGGCCTGAAGAAAACTCCACCCCAGCCTCGGACTATCCGGGGGAAAATCAGCCCCCAGACTGAGCGATACGCCGAGCCAGCCTTTGCTTGTCTCCTGGAGGCTGGATTATCCGGCCCAAGGTGAGGGCCGAATTATCGGGTCAGGGGAAGAAAATCTGCCCCACTTCGGATTGTCCGAGGAAAAGTCTGCCCCTAGTCAGAGTGTCGCGTCATGCCAGCCCTTGCTTGTCTCCTGGGGGCCGGATTATCCGGCCCAAGGTGAGGGCCGGATTATCCGGTTAGGGGAAGAAAATCCGCCCCTTTTCGGATTTTTTGGGGGGAAAACCGCCCCTACTCTGAGACTCGCGCCATGCCAGCCTTTGCCAAGAGGGTCAGGCCGGATTATCCGACCCTTGATGGGGGCGGATAATCCGGCCCCAAACACAATAAACATTTCTTTGCACACTTAGCACACATGAGAAAACTCCACGTTATTGTTATCTAAGACGCAAAACACGGGGAACCATGAAAAGTTCTTTCAGATGTGAGCAGCAGTTGCTGCCTATTCGTCCGAATACGGAGTTCCTCCCACACATACATAGTTGAGAATGTTCATGATGATAAACTTTATCTTAGAACTTTACAATACTAGTGGTGTATCCGCTACTCCCTGAGAACACATTTTCCCTACTGCAGTTCCAATCTTTCTTATATATGCGATACTTACTTTCTGTACTCAGTTGTTTTACTTTACTTTATTGCTCTTATACCCAAAACCCAAAAACACCTTTTTACACAATACTCGCATTTTATCTTGTCACTTAGAACTCTATCTAGCATTTCTACCGTAATATTTATTTTTAGAATTATTAGACTTCAGACTCCTGCTCCATGTGAGATCGATTTCTTTATTTCAAAACTAGCTACACACGATCTGTGTACTCGCAGTCATCAAGCTATTTTCTGGCACCGTTGCTGGGGAGCTAAGCGCTATAGGTCTTTTAGTTTTTTCTTACTTATTTTTTTCTTGCTAAATTTTGTTTTGAGTTACAGGTTTCCACCAACATGATGGAGTTTGAGCATATGATTAGTGCAAACCCACTCAACCAGTTTGGGAAGCCCTATGATATTTATAAAAGAGACAACTCCAATGAGAAGACAAGAGGGTTTGAAATAAATCCTCTACTACTTAGTATTCTACATAAGAAGCAATTTACTGGAGATGAAGAAGATCCTGATCCATATGAGCATATTGCATGTTTTAAGGATATATGTGGCACTTTTCTATTGACGGGATATATCGCTAATGAGGTAAGGGTTAAACTTTTTAGTCAAACTTTGACAAGTACAGCTCTCTCATGGTATAGATATCTACCCCCCGAATCCACTATTACTTGGGATAATCTAGCATGTGAATTTCTATCAAAACATTATCCATTATCAAAATATTTTGGAATCGGGCGTCTTATAATGACTTGGAAGAATCGTTCTAATGAAGGACAAGTAAGAACTTATATTAGGTTTAAAGATTTATTACGACTATGTCCTCATCATGATTTGCGTGAATGGTATTTACTACATATCATTTATGGCGGTCTAATTGAACCTAATAAAATTGAACTAGACTCTTTCATGGAAGGAGCCTTTATGAATCTTCCTATACCTAAAGCTTGGGCTTTACTTAATAGAATTCATGACCATAGAGTTTCATGGAATTTTGGTCTAGGAAGTGAAGGAGGCATAGAAATAGAGCATGATTGTATTCATGACTATAATAAAAAAGGCCACGTTAAAGAATTATCTAAAGAACTTTATTTGGATTCAGATCTTGTGTTGCAAGTTGTTAAAGCTTTTACAGAACATATTAAAGCTCCAAAGGAGGGTCCAGTCAAGTATGATCCACCACCCGAACCGGAAAAGAAAGGAGAAGATAAAGCAACATTGGCCTCCGTAGAACCAATATATGAAGTGCCTTTCCCTAAAACTGCACAAAAACATATTTTTGAATATGAACAGGTCAAAGCAGTACAGGAAAAGAAGGAAGAAGAAAGCATGCTAGGAGTCATGGAACACCTAGAAGAAACCAAAGATGAAGAGGTAACCAAGGAAGCAATTATGGCTATGTACTCACACTATAACATAGTTGAACTTGATGAAGAGACTTCCGCATTGGTTGAAGGTAAAACAAAGGTAAAAGATGTGGGTAAGCCTATTCTTCCCTACTTATTTAAAGAAACCTCTCATTACGGTTTATGTGATCTTGGCACCGAAGTTAATGTTATATCTTATGATTTCTACTTAGAAATAAAATAAGAAATAGAACCGGCTACAATTGAAAATACTGACATGACAATTATGTTAACCAATAAAAACCTTAGAATTCCAATGGGAGTAGTTGACGATGCAACTGTCACAATTGGCAACAAAAACTTTTCTATCGATTTTGTAGTTGTTGATATGCCAGCTGACACTCTTTGCCCAATTATATTTGGAAGGAACTTTTTGGGTGATATAGGTGCCTATGTTAACTTCAAGAAGGAGATTGTGTCTCTTAGGCTTGGGGGAACGGAAATTAAATTCCATTTTTCCAAATTTAAAGACAGGCCTCCAAAAATACAAGAAGAGAGAACTATTGAGGAAATGGCGGCTCTTTTCTTTAGTAATCAAGAAGAAGAAATAGATGAAGATCCAAATTATGAAGAAATAGTTATGGAGGACAAGTCCTTGGGAGAACTAGAAAATGAATTCGATTCAATTCCCGTTTTGGGACCACCAACTGATGAGGCTTTTGAAGAGCCAGAAAAGAGAGGGGATGAGGAATTACCACACCCAGAGTTCAAGACTCTACCAGAAAATCTTAAATACAGGTTTTTAGATGATACCAATAAATTCCCTGTTATTATTAGTGCTAAACTTTCAGGAGAAGAAGAAGAAGAACTCATGAGGATACTTAAGGAGCATCGCCAAGCCTTTGGGTACTCAATGGACGACTTGAAGGGCATTAGTCCCATGATATCCATCCATCAAATATTCATGAAAGAAGGTCCTAAACCAGTCGCAGAATTTAATAGAAGATTAAAGCCTGAAATGAAATAAGTGGTAAGAAAAGAAATTGTACGCCTACTGGATGCAGGTATAATTTATCCTGTTAAAGAGAGTGATTGGGTAAGTCCTATTCATTGTGTCCCTAAGAAGGGCGGTTTTACGGTTGTTCCTAATTAAAACAATGAATTGATACCTACTAGAACTATTGTTGGCCACATGATGTGCATAGACTTCAGAAAATTAAATAAATAGACTAGGAAAGATCACTATCCATTACCATTCATAGGTCAAACTTTAGAAAGGTTAGCAAACCATACTCATTTTTGCTACTTGGACGGATACTCTGGTTTCTCTCAAATAGCTATTCATCCGGATGACCAACTTAAAACAACTTTCATTAGTCCTTATGGTTTAGATGCTTACCGACGTATGCCTTTTGGTCTATGTAATGCTCTAGCTACTTTTCAACGATGTATGACTGCTATTTTTGAAGATTTTATAGAACTTATAATGGAAGTATTTATGGATGACTTTTCTGTCTATGGAACTTCGTTTACTAGTTGCTTGGATAATCTCAAAAGAGTTTTGTAGCATTGTGAAGAAACTAATCTTGTTCTAAACAGGGAGAAGTGCCATTTTATGGTCAAAGAAGGTATAGTCCTTGGACACAAGGTATTAGGTAAGCGAATTGAAATTGATAGAGCTAAGGTTGAGGCAATAGAGAGAATGCCACAACCTAGGGATATTAAAGGTATAAGAAGTTTCCTTGGTCATGTGGGTTTTTATAGAAGGTTCATTAGAAATTTCCCTGGGATATCCAAACCTTTGACTAACCTCCTGCAAAAGGAAATAGATTTAATTTTGATGATAAGTGTCTTGAAGCCTTTGATAAACTAAAAAATGCTTTATCTTGTGCTCCCACCATTAAACCACCTATCTTGGATAAAACCTTTGACTTAATATGTGAAGCTAGCTATAATGTTGTAGGAGTAACTCTTGGGCAACATATTGGTCGTAGATTTAATTTTATACATCATGCTAGTAGAACTCTCAATGGTGCTCAAAAGAATTACCCTAAGGAAGAGAAGGAACTTTTTGCTGTATTTTTCTCTTGTGATAAATTTTGTTCCTGTATAGTTGATGCAAAGGTGGGAGATCACAGGGATCGTGATGGCTTAAAAGAACTCCTTGAAAGGAAAGACCATAAGCCAAGGCTGATCCGTTGGATTCTTCCACTTCAAGAATTTGAATTATAGATTATGGAGAGGCAAGAAATAAAGATGTTAGATGTAGTGTCCATGATTGCCTAGGAAGACACCAATCTTACTGAGATGAACTTTAGTCCTGGTGATTTTTATTTATGGGAATTACTCAATGAACTAAGGTCAATTCCTCCAAGAGAGAAGAAGTATTTGTTGTTGGAGGAACTTTTCATCCCTGAATAAGCAAATGGTAATTGCAAGGTAAGTGTTCTTACCCAAATAAGTGATTTGTTTTCACAATTTTTACTTTGAAAATTCTGTATTTGAATTTCTTGTGTTTTTCTGAAGTTTTAGAGGGGTTTTACCAACTATACAGGCGGAGCTATACGACCGGAGAGGAAGGTCCCACTGTATAGTTGGTCGTTAAACTCTCTGTATCATCTTCGTGAAATTGTTTTCGCTATCTGAGCCTATACGGTCGCAACTATATGACCAGGGCAAAAAATTCCAGCCGTATAGTTAGTCGTTAAACTCTCAGTTGGTTTTGCTTTAGGTGTCTGTATCTATTCGGTCACAACTATACGACTGGAGCAAAAATGCCGGCCGTATAGTTGGTCATTAAACTCTCAGTCACTTGTGCTTTTGATGTCTGTATCTATACGGTCGCAACTATATGACCGAAACCAAAATTCCAGCTGTATAGTTGGTCATTAAACTCTCAAACATTTTCTTGTTTGATCTTTCGTTTATTATTCATTAAAAAAACGTTATTTTCGGTTCCGAGTCGTGATTTAATCAACCTGGACTCGAGATATTTGGAAATATCTGCCTGGAACCAACTATACGACCGGAGCTATACGAGCCGCGCCCGTATAGTTGGTCGTTACGCGGCAGGGAACTTCCAAATCCGTGATTTCTTTCCCTGTTTCATTTGGATTCTTTTCTTGGGCGACAATTTGGTGTTTCTCGCGAGTTTTACCGACCTATGACCCCCTTATATACGGTCATTGTCTCTCTCTCTAATCATAGTCTTCAGGAACCAATCTAGCAATGCGATATCCTGTCCTAGGCCATGCAAAACCCATGGGGCTCATTGCTCCGTCCAGGGACCGCTCAAGTAGCCTGTCCATGGAGGACAAAGATGAGGAGGTGGAGAGGTTTAGCCCGAGGTACAAGGAGTATGTCGAGCCAAGCTACTTCAACAATGATTCCGATGATGATGTGGTTGATGTCTACATCCGCCGTGACGTCTATGATCCACCAGAGATCAATTGGGTGGTGATGAAGAAAGCTCAACAAGAGAGAGAAGATCACGAGCCGCATGGGAAAGGGCGTGTGGAGACGGTCAAGTTCATCACTACAGATCAAAGGCCACACAAGCGTAAGGAATCACCTAATATTGGTGCAGGTACTAGCAAAGGAGCTGAGGTACCACCTGCGAAACCAACCATTGGTGCCTGTATGAAGGTCAAGCCTCAAGAAGAGTGGAGGTACGGTTTCCACTTCCCCGATCCATCAATTATGGACGAGGAAGAAGAAGCTATCCCCAAGATCAAGGATCGCGTGCGGGCATTGGAGATATATGAGAAGTAGGAACTACTCCATCGCGTTGAAGTTCGCCACCATCTCAATGAGATGGAAAAGAAGGAAGACCTCCTTCCATTAGTGACTAAGCTCGCAGATAGAGTGGACACTCTGCAGTCTGATTTGTGAAGATGCTACAGCCGCATAACTACCTTGGAGGAGACCAATAAGAAGCTACGCACCATGGTGTTACATGTCATGGCTCCACAGTGATCTACAACAATCATGGTATCAAATAATCGCAAGGGATTATTTGATCCCGCCTGGCTTGATTCCAAGCTTGGGGAGATCTTTAAGACCTTGTAATCTATCTTATAAGTTTTATTACTATTTTCGCATTATTTCAAACTAGAAATAAAGTTTGCATCATTAGAGTTCCCTTCAGGAATAGTCGATCCCTTTTATGAAATTCCGAGCTTATTATATATGGAGCAATATTGAGTTTGTGTTTGCTTTATTGATATATGAATGGCTTGAGTATAATTTTACTTGCACTTGATGATAGCAATAGGATTCCTCCACACCATTGGTATTAATAGAACACCTAAAGATAATTTAGTCAATATGTTGTAAGTTTATGGTTTGATTTACAAAGAAAAAATATCTATACAGTTAAGTTTAAAAAGAAACCTTGAACAAAGGGAAATAAAAGTGCTATCAAAATAGAGTAGGAACAAGTCGAGGTAGAATCTTCAAGTCATAAGAATGCTTCATATTCAATTGGAATTTCGTAATTGAGATCGTTGAACCTTGAATTCCTACATGAAGTGGAATGTATGGCTAGCTCCTTGGCACATCACTTAAAAAAAAGTGTGAGCATATATATATACAAAAGAAAAGAAAAAGAAGAAGAATAAGAGCGAGTGTGCAATGAGCAAGTAGGCATATACCACTATGTTGTAGTATGACAAAGAGATACTTGAGATTCTAAATCCCAAGTGAATATGTTGATCCTAAACCACTTGGGACTACCTCGTTAACTCATTTGGTTGAACCAGATTCTTTTTGCATTATGTTGAGATTCATCTTTTATGAACTATTGATCACTAAGGTGTGGAAGCCTTCTAATACTACTCAGATGGTTCGAGTAAGGTACTATTCATGAACTTATGCCTATGTATCGTACATGATAAACACATGCTACAATTGCCTCATTTATTTTATCGACTCAGCTTCATGAATATGAGGATCACATCCATTAAGCTAAAACTTGATCGGGACGAGCAAGAGTATAAGCTTGGGGAAGTTGATGAGTGCATATTTGCATCATGTTTTACATTATTATTTTGCATTGTAGATGTAGGATCTTGGTATTTTACGGCGTTCGCGCGCACATTTTATGTCTGTTTTCACCAGGATCAGGACAGATGATGGATCCAATGGATACAATTCTTGGAGCAGTTGTACTATGGAGAAAAGGAGTCAAAAATAAACTAAATCGCTTATTTGGGAAATATTAATAATACCAGAAGAAAACCAGAATCGAACAAGGAAGGCATAGAGTCCAATGACCAACTATACGACACGAGCAATTTTTTGGCCGAATAGCTCCAACTATATAGTTGGCGCCGCCTCCGCCTCATCAAATAGTTTCACCCCATGCAATTGGTTCGAGGAAATGACATACAGAACACCCAGAAATCGCAAAATGTTGGGGATCTGGAGGGGGAACTCATCCACCAGGGATCCATCTTCGCCCTGCGCAGATCCGGGAGGCTAATGCATCGATCTTCATCATCCACCGCTGCATCACCACCATCTCCACCATCCGATCTACATCTTGTTTAGATCTTGTTGTAATTCCTATACTCGTTGTGGATTTATACAAGTACTATTCATCTATGATTGTGTCCACTACCATTGCCATGATGTTGGTTGCCTCCATGTCTGAGTAGATCATTAGTTCTTGGGGAGATGGAGAAACCCTAGTATGAGATTGAAATAAGATAAAGTCTATTATGATATTCGTTGTTGTGACCATGTGTTAGATTTTCTACATCTTGATGTTGAGAGAAGTTGACCTCTCAATATTTGCCTATTGTGGGGATTTGATGGAGGATACTACTTGTTGGTAGACGGAGGCGTGCTAGCACTTACAGTGACTATAAAGTTGTTGGCACCCCTTACGTATCAACTTGGGAAACCGAGGAAACTGAACACTATCCATGCCATGGGATACGTCTTACGGGATTACGTCCCTTAATAGCATAGTAATTCGATTGATGTCGATTGCTGACTGCTGTGGTTATGAGGATGATGTGAGCAACGGTTGCTGCCTATTCATCCAAATAGGGAGTTCCTCCCACACATACATAGTTGAGAATGTTCATGATGATAATCTTTATCTTAGATCTTTGCAATACTAGTGGTGTATCCGCTACTCCCTGAGAACGCATTTTCCCTAACTGCAGTTCCAATCTTTCTTACATACGCGATACTTACTTTCTGTACTCAGTTTTTTTACTTTACATTATTGCTCTTATACCCAAAACCCAAAAACACCTTTTTACACAATACTCGCATTTTATCTTCTCACTTAGAACTCTATCTAGCATTTCTATCGTAATATTTATTTTAAGAATTATTAGACTTTAGACTCCTGCTCCCTGTGGTCTCGATATCTTTATTTTGAAACTAGCTACAAACGATCTGTGCACTTGCAGTCATCAATAACCATCTAAGCTCCCTCCAGAACTGTGATTTGCATTATCTCATAGTCTAAGGATTAGGTTGCGAGATTTCCTTAGTTTATCATTAATGGTGAACTTTGTAACTAGATCTCATTATGATACAACTTGTTGGGCTGTTTGTCTATCGCACCATTCAACTAATGACATGACCTCATTGTCAATTGGCATAAATGCCCATGATCTCGAAACCCTAGATCATCCACATGACCAATGAACTAGTTCGCTGGAGGTAACTAGAGACTTGGTTTGTTTACATACCACACGTGTATTAATGTTTCGTATTAATACAGTTATAACACAGTATGAAACTATTATGAACTAATTGACATATGACAATAAAAACCTACTTATTATTTGCCTCTAGGACATATCTCCTTCAAAAATAAAGTTAGATGCCTCTACATTATTTATTGCAAGTTTTACGTGGCTGTTAGGCTTTCGAGATAGAACCGTTTCTACCTACGAACTTCCAACAACAACATGGATCTAAAAGTTGTCTCTACTACACCCCTTTCAGGGGCATCCTTTGCTAATGCCATATCAACTATTAAAAGAGAGACATACAATAGCTAGCCACTTATATGGTACAAGCCATATGTCGAGCTTGGAACCAGTCTCATGTAAGGTCGGTCCAGGCCGCTTCATCAAACAGTGTCGCGATATGAACAAGTACACGTGGGAGGGTAGCAACTAGAGGATCAATGCCCACATGATGTATGTGTTCTAACCGTATAGGAATACTACGCATAGATCGGCTCAGATACCACTGAAGGGGTTTGTAGCAGAAAACAAAAAAATTCTGGCTAGCATAACACCAAACTGCCCAAAATCTATATATGAGTAATGTTGTAACGGAGATATGTTTGGTAACATACACTTGTAGACCTAATGCACTTAACTCACAAGTGGAGAATGGATGATGTAGCCGTACTTGTCCGACCTCAAGGTCACGATACTCCTCGCAAGTCACCCATGATCCTTGCACGACGATGTCGGTGCCACTAATGGCAGCACCTCCGAGGTATCACACACGTCCGGTGCTCGAAGACGACCAATGCTCTCCTTGATCTAGCAAGGATTACAGAAGTAGATCTTCTGGCCGGCATCACCATGGAACAACGACATGCTATAGAGAAGCAGTATCTCACTTGTGTAACCCTTACTTTGGGGCCACAATTGCAAGAGAAGAGAGAGAAATCTCTAAGGGAATTTCCTTAGAAATTCTTGGTGTACTTTTCCTTCCCATATAGACCTCTATATATAGGGGAATAGTGGGAACACCCATCTACTAAAGACCCGGGGTGGGACTAAAGGGAGGACGAGGTGGGAGGAGGCGCGCGCACGGGGGAAGAGGGCCGGCCACGCAGCCTAAGGTGGGCTGGTGGCCGGGCGGGCCCCACCCCGTGCTCGTCCAAGGAGGCTGTGGCTGCCCCCATGCGGCCTTCTGAAAAAACATTTCATGATCTCTAGTGTTTTGTGTGTTAGATAACAATACCATGGATTATCGCATGTGTGCTAAGTGTTGTAGATGATTGTTCATATGAAAAGAAGCAAAATTTAGTTGTTGGGGGTGGATTATCCGCCCCCTACCAAGTGCTAGATAATCCGTCCTGACCCTTTCGACAAAGGTGGACAAGCCGCGTCACGTGGTATGGGGGTGGATTATTGTTCGGATTATCTGGCCAGGACTGGAGGTTTTTGCCCGGGACGGATAATCCGCCCACCCGAGAAGATTTGCAAAGGGAGCCAAGGCGCGTCGTGCGGTAAGGGGGGAGGATTTTCCCCCAGAAAATCCGAAACTAGGGCGGTGCTTTGCCCCAGCCGGATAATCCGGCCATCACTTGGGCCGGATAATCCGGCCCCCAACTTCACCAATGGCCAAGTTTGGATAGGGGGTATAAATGCCCCAATCACCCGTACTGTCAGATCTCTTGATTCATTTGAAAAGTACTAGCCTGTTCCAAAAGCTCTCAACCGAGATCTCTTAGTTTAACCACCCGAAGGCTCCGATCTTTGGGGAATCGAAGGAGGAGACTTCAATCATCAACATCATGAATAAAGCGCATCACTTCCCTCCATTCAATTGGAGATTTCTCGATCTAGTATTACTTGAAAATATCTAGATCTTGTTTTTCGGTTTTGATAATATTTGTTCTTGTGGCAGCTTGTTGTCATTACGGGAGCCTCTAGTTCATTTTTGGAGTTGTGCCCCGCTAGTTTTGTAAAGGCATCGGTTCCCGCCTCGAAGGGTACTGATGACTCAAAATATATTCGAGCTCGTTGGGGAACCACAAGAGGAAGGTATGATGACCACAACAACAAGTTTCCTTCAGTTATGAAACCAAGGTTATCAAACCAGTAGGAGTAAGGAAACACCTCCAAGGTGTTGTTTCCAACTTGGAATCCTGCACAACACAACCATAGAACTTTGCCCCCAACTTACAGTGAGGTTGTCAATCTCACCGGTTTTGATGAAAACAAAGGATTAAACGTATTGTGTGGAAGATAGTATTTGCTTGCAGAAAGTAAACAGAAAACAGTAAATAGATTGTAGATTGATGGTAAAGAATGGACCGGGGTCCATAGTTCACTAGAGGTGATTCTCCTTAAGATAGATGACATGTTGGGTGCACAAATTACAGCGGGGCAATTGACAGACACCGAGAAAGCATACATGCATATACTAATCATCTTGACTCCTATGAGATTTGATTGGGCATTACAACATTATACATAGACTGTAATCCAACTGCATCTATTACTAATAATCCACCTTCAGGTTATCATCCGAACCCCCTCCAGTATTAAGTTGCAACCTATAGATAATTGCATTAAGCAAAGTGTGTAAAGTAAACAATACGATTGTTCTATGACCAAAGGATTGCTGTTTTCTCCCTAGTAGCAACAGCACATCTAGTGCCTTAGAGATTTCTGTCACTTCCCCAGATTCCTAGAGGCACGAACCCACTATCGAGCATAAATACTCCCTCTTGGAGTTGCTAGCATCTACTCGGCCAAGATAGCTACTAACAACGGAAAGCATGCAAGATTACAAATAACATAGACATGATAGAATCAATAATCAATCTAAAATAGCATCTCAATATCCATCGGATACCCGCAAACACAACATGTAGATTACAAATAGATGATCTTGATCATGAACGGAGCTCACAAGATCTAGACATGGTAGCACAAAGGAGAAGAACCAACCATCTAGCTACTACATGGACCCGTATTCTAAGGATGAACTACTCATGCATCACACTGGAGGCAGGCATGGTGATTAAGAAGGCCTCCAGGGTGATCTCTCCCCTCTGGTAGGGTGCCGGGAAGAGCTTCAGATCCCTCCCGATCTAGGGATCGAGATGGCAGCAGCTACAGACTCTTTCGTGGAATTTTGTTCGGGTACTTAGGGTTTCCGTCCTAGAGGCAATATATAGGCGAAGGGGCAAGGTCGATGGATTGCCAGGGGGGCACACCCCCTGGTGGCGGGGCCAGGGCTGGCCGTGCCACCACTAGGTGTGGCCGGCCAGTCTCCCCTCTTTGGCTCCCCTCCAGACTCCATATTCCTTCTAGTGAAATATTGACTTGGGCTTTTGTCCGGTCCAATTCCGAGAATATTTCCTTACTAGCTTTTCTGAAACCAAAAACAGCAGAAAACAGGCAACGTGCATTGTGGCATCTTATTAATAGGTTAGTTCCAGAAAATTTGTAAAAATACTCCAAAGTGTGGACAAAACATAAGAAAGTAGATATAAAACAAGCATGGAACATAAAAAATTATAGATACATTTGCAACGTATCAACATCCCCAAGCTTAACTCCTTCTCGTCCTCGAGTAGGTAAGTGATAAAAAGAAAGAATAATTTTTGAGGTGACATGCACCATCATAATCTTGATCAAAGTATTTGTAGAACATGGATACCTGGGATCATAGTACTTTAACATAGCATGAAAGATGTAGTTCTAACAATAAGACATAGCAACTATGTTGTAACATGAAAAGGTACAAACAAAAGATTCATGAATAACAATGCTTTGAAAGACGTTTGTTTGCTTCACATATAGAAAACATAATGAGAATGGTATTCAGCTTGTCCCTCATAGTGTAGCAAAACATCAATGCGTAGGACACCTTCAAAGTTCATAAGGGTGACTAGATATAAATAGTTTAAGAACAACCAATATCAAAGTTATGAATAAATCAACAAGTCTTGGGACAATGCACATTAAACTAATAATGGCCAGTATGCTCTCTCAATAGGTGCATAAAGATAGAAGATGGTGACTCAACATAAAAGTAAAAGAAAGGCCTTCGTAGAAGCAAGCAGGGATTCAAGTCTCATAAAGAGCTTCCAAAAATTATGGTATTTATTAGATTTCAGCTCTCATTGCCCCTATCATAAGAATCTTGAAGTGATTAAGGTTAAAGTGAACAAACTATGGAGTATATGCTTGACAAAGTATAAGTTGGCAATCTCATGTCCCTTGAATACGAGGGCTGCTCCTCATGCTACTCAAGTTTAGTTACCAGTAAGTTCTTGTCATAGTAAGTAAATGTGTATCATAGAGAACCGCCAACGGGGTACCCCTTGCACATGATATAGGAGCTATCTCATAATCAAAATGACAAGGCAAGCAGACAATGAGCATCTCAGCAGTCTTCTTATTTACCATGGGAAAATGGTGTTTTTTTCTCTCTTTCCTCTTTTCTCATCTTTTTTTCTTTTTTCTCAATCTCTATCTCTTTTTTATCAGAAGAATGCTTCATAGATTGATCACTATGGTGATGCTGCAACTTTCCACCATGATTAGGCATGGCTTAGGCTAGCGGCCCAGGCGTTTCTCTAACACACATACATAACTCCATGGACTTACAAGCTCCCCTTTCATTTCACACTGCCGACATCCATAAACAAAAGAGAATGATATTAACTGGGTACAATGTACAAGTGCAATGTTGAAAGCGTTCCCCATGACAGCATGGTTCTGCTAATCCCAACGTATAAGTGCAAGCATATACAACTTAGATGACACAATGGTTCAAGTTTATTAGGGGCAAGAAAAGTAAAGTGTGCCATCAAGTTCATGAGAGCTTTAATCACTAATTTTCACATAACAGGTTTAATTCGGAAGGTAGATAAAAACATGAATATACATGGAATAGCAAATGCTAATAGGTAGGTATGGTGGACTCTTTGGAATAACTTGGTTTCATTTGGAGTTGGATGCATGAGTGTAATTCATACTTGGTATGGAGGCTAGCAAAAGACTGGCAGCGACCAACTAAGAGAGCAATAATGGCCATAATCATGCAAAGCGACAAAACATCGTTAATTAAAGCATAAAGTGATATTACAAGTCGAAAACTAAATGATCATATATGCTATGGTGACTTGGTATAGTCTTAACATGGTGTGAGCATGCGCCAAGTCAACCCAAATAAAGCATTATAGGAGAATACAACAATATTATGCTTTTATATGCTAAAACAACACATGATTCTTTCAAAACACATTAAGCAATCTCAATTGTTTATAACATGCCATGCTACAGCAATAAACACTAAGAATAAAGCCAAAACAATATCAATCATGACATGATAAAGTCTAAGTCACAGTAAAAAACAAGCTCCTTTTTACCACTTAAGCATGAACTTTCCTAATTTTTTCCAATCCAAATCAACTTTATTTGAAAACTAATGCATGAATGAGGGGGTCCAACCAATTTATTCAAGAAAACTAAGCAAACAAAAACTAAAAACTAAACAAAGACGCTCCAAGAACAACACAATTGTGCATGAAACAATAAAAATGAAGTGTTTGGAAGGAACCTGAAATTTTTATTGATGGAGAAGGGGAGGCCTTGGGCATCCCCAAGCTTTGACGCTTGTACTTCTTGAATATTTCTTGGGGTGACATGGGTGGCATCCCCAAAATTGAGCTTTTGTCCATACTTCATCTTATCACATTACTCTTCCCTACACTTTAAATTTTCCTTCATACAAAACATCACACAATCTTCATTAGCAACATTAGTATACTCAAGATAATAAGTCTTTTGGTTCAGTTTCAACACGAGTTAAACTTCCATTAAACAAAATCTACTGTAGCACTTCCTTTAAAAATTTCAAATGATCAAAGAGAACTCAAAGAGAAAGAGATTAAGAGGGAAATTCAAATAATGGTAGAAATCTGTCAAAACAGACCAGCAGGTAAAAACCAATTTTTTCAAAGACCTTCTGTTACTCAAATAGAAATGTGTTGAACTAACGAAAGTTGTATAACAACCTGGGTCAGAATCACAAAAATTACAGGTCAAACCGACATACAGAGATGTTTCACGAATTTTTACAGCGAAGCACAAAAATCTGTTTCAGGACAGCAACTTTCCCAAATCTTACTTGTGTCTCATTAGAGGTTACTCTTGGCACAAAAACCATACAAAAATGATAAGGAGAGGTTATTACTGAAGCAATAACTTCCAAGACTCAACAAAATATTCCTAACGAAATTTGGGTTATCTCCCAATAAGTGCTTTTCTTTAACGCCTTTGATCTAGGCATAAGAAGCAAGAATCAAGTATTCTCAAATGAAGAAGCATTAAGATCAATACCAGAAAGATCTTCAACAAGGCAAGATATCTCATCTAAATAAGTTCTAGAGGGTCCTTTCTCACTACTCTTGGGTTCACTATTTTCATCAAACGGGTTTTCAGGAACAATCCAATCAAAATTCTTCTTTAAGGCTTCATGCATTCCTACAAGTTTAAAGGGTATCGGTATTTTAATTTCCTCTCCATTTTTAGGTTTGGTTTTATCCATCTTCTCTCGTGTACCAATAACATCTATGCATGAGCCTAGGATATTAAAACGATCGAAGACTTTTCTGGCTTCCTTAACAACATCATAGAATTCTTTAAGCAAGGTTTCCAGAATAAAATCTCTCTTTTCAGGGTCCTCAATATTTTTAAGTTTAAGAAACATTACTTGCATTATGGGGTTAAGGTTAACAAACCTAGCTTCCAACATGTGTACTAAAGAAGCTGCAGCAATTTCATAATTTGGAGCAAGTTCTGCTTGGGATCTATCCTCAATTTCTTCATGCTTGCTAACATGATTAAAGAATTCTTCAATATTGTCTTTACCAATTATAGAGCCACTACCTATTGAAAGGTCTTTCAGGGTGAACTTAGGGATCAACATGGTGAGCTAGGAACGAGGTAACAACTATAGAAAGAACTATTTTTTTGTGTTTTTGATACAAAGAAGCAAACTAGTACAACTAATTTTTTGTGTGTTTTTGATAAAGAAACAAGCAAACAAAGAAGAAATAAAGTAAGCAAAACAAATAAAACAAAGTAAAGAGATTGGTTATGAGGGACTCCCCTTGTGAATATGTCCTTGACTCCCCGGCAACGGTGCCAGAAAAATAGCTTGATGGCTCAAAATATATTCGAGCTTGTTGGGGAACCCCAAGAGGAAGGTATGATGAGCACAGCAGCAAGTTTTCCCTCAGTTATGAAACCAAGGTTATGGAACCAGTAGGAGCAAGGAAACACCTCCAAGGTGTTGTTTCCAACTTGGAATCCTGCACATCACAACCACAGAACTTTGCCCCCAACTTACAGTGAGGTTGTCAATCTCACCGGTTTTGCTGAGAACAAAGGATTAAACGTATTGTGTGGAACATAGTAATTGCTTGCAGAAAGAAACAGAAAACAGTAAATAGATTCTAGATTGATGGTGACGTGGGTATACCCTACAGGTACTCGAGCTTGATATATACGGCCTGAATACATATAAGCCCACGGTGTCGCCAAGGCCCAAATCAAGAATTCAAGTAACCTGCAGACTCTCGATTGCTTGAAGAACAAGAAGAAGCTAAAGATAGAAAGTTCAAAGGGAAAAACCCTAACTTGTAACCGACTCGACCTGCTACCCAAGACCTAGCCTATCTATATAAAGGCTAGGAGGGGGCGGCGAGGAGGACACACGCAACCCTAGTTTCCATAGCCCTTGCCAGATTGCATCTGCGTACCATTGTAATCTTCGATTCCTTTGATAATTCCACGAGCAGACAAGCAGGAGTAGGGACCTCTATGAGGCCTGAACCTGGGTAAATCTTTGAGTCCCCTGTGTGCTTGTTTGCTAGCCGATAGATGTCTCCAGCGCTCCCTCCTTCTCCAAAACCCAAGTCCATAACAATGGGCATTGATGAGTTAAACCCTCGTCAATTGGCGCCGTCTGTGGGAACAGGAAGTGCTGATGTTGCGGCTTCTTCGGCCCCATCAACCGCGATCTACAACTCCGCAACAGTGGAGATTCGCCAGCTCTTCGGCGCGTTCGACTTCACCGTCCACACGCCGGCCACTCGCCCGGCTTTCGAGTCCGTGGGCGACGGGATCAGCCTGGGAATAGGAAGCTTCCGCTTCCAAGTTGGTAAGATGGGCACGCTCCGCATGCCTGACCAGCCGACGGTGCCGTCGATTGCCCCAGCATCATGGTTCCCTCCATCGATCGGCACCCTCGGTGAGCTCAACGCCCCGACAACAGTCGAGAACATGGTCAGTGACAGCAGTCGCGACTCCGATTTGAGCGATCTAGCCACTGAAGATAGAGCCTACGGCTCCGGATCTGAGAGCTGTGGAAGCAGTAGCTTCCCCAATCACTTCATGTGCGCCGTCATCAACGCAGGTGATACCTCCGCCAACCGCGACAACACGGGCAATCGCGGTAACGAAACCGACCCGCCCCTCGGTGGCAACGGCGGCAATGGTGGCAATGGCGGCAACGGTGGCAATCGCATCCCCGTCAACAATGGAGGAGCAGTCGAGCCTCCGACCATAACAAACGAGCAAACCGCGAACGCGTCGTGATCAGGCTCAACGAGCAGGAGTGGGCTCGCTGCCGCGAGGCCTTACGAGGCACCCCTCTACCCTTCGGATCTCCACAAGAAATGCTAATGGGATATCATTGGCTCCTGAAGGAGGAATTCAAGCGCCAAGTGCAAACAATCGCGCAACTCGAGGCGCGCAAAAAGGCGGCAGACGAGTCAAGCCTTCGACGTGCTGGGCTCTCCTCCCACGGAGGATCCTCCTCAAAGGGCAACGAGTACCTCGCAAAGAAGAGACAATCTCGGATGGCCCATGTCACCAAGCAAGAATGCATAGAAGCTGCAAAAGTCCTCGACTTCAGCTCTATGACAGTCGATACACGGGGCAACGTGGTCCCCAAGACGCCACAGGCCGCGGTGACCACAGCCACCATGTACCTCCTCAACAATCAGCCGCCCGCTAGAGATCCCCAAGCCTCTATGCACCGATCTACGATCGCAGGCTTGGGACTGGTTGAAGCTGCCCTCGACAAGGAGCCAACACCGGAGCCGAAAAAAGGCAAAGCGCTACTCCTCGCCCTCATCCAGCGATAACAGTCATGACCTGTCTCGACGCCGCCGCTCACGACGACACGACCACGACTACGACGCGCGTGATGACATCATGCAGCGCAAGATCGACAAATCAAGGGCGCGAGGTGCCCGGTCGACTGACTCGGAAGAAGAAGATGTGGAGCTCTGCGGCACTAGATTCTTCAGCAGGTCCATCAGGCAAAAGCGAATGCCCAAGGGGTTCAAACTCCCGTCGGAGAACCCGAAGTTCGACAGCCTACAGGACCCGAAGATCTGGCTGGAGGACCACATCTCCTCTATCAAGCTCCATGGCGGAAGTCGAAGCACGACCATGCAATGTCTACAGCTGCTGCTGCAAGGCGCTGCCCGAGCGTGGCTCAACAACCTCCCACGTGGATCCATTCGTAGTTGGGATGAGCTGGTTTACAACTTTGTGCGCAACTTGAAGGGCACCTATAAGCGACCTGCCTCAATCGAAGAGCTGAGATGCTTCCAGCAAAGATCGGGTGAATCACTACGCTCCTACATCCAAAGGTGGTCCATCATCAAGAACTCCATAGAGAATATCTCAGAGGATCATGCGATTGACGCATTCAACGGTGGCGTCCGCCGCATAGAGCTCAGGGAGGAGCTAGGCCGCTCAAAGCAAAAGACCATCGACCACCTAATGGAAATCGCGGATCGATGGGCCGATGGAGAAGATTCGGTGAAGAATCACGTTCACTCTGACGAGGTGGCAGAACTCGAGCGCAGACGCGACCACCGAGGCAAACGCCGCATGCGCATCTACGATGACCGTGACGACGTCAACATGGTCGCAGCCGGCTACACCGACAGACGCGATGACAACCGCAATAGAGGATACCATAGCGGTGGATACCGCGACTCCGGGAAGACCACACAAGTGTGGCAACACCACGATCGTGATGAAGCACCCGCGACATCCATTGAAGACAAACTGTCCGGGCCATGTACTGTGCACTTCTACATCGACAAGCATGATGGAGAGAAGAAGTCCAGCCACCTCCTCAAGGACTACCGCGAGTTCCTCAAACTACATGAGGAATTAGCTCGGATGAACCGCAACACAGTCGAAAGAGGCTACGGAGCCACTCCAGGCGCCGTGGCACATGGCGCTCTGCCACCGCCACCTGGAATGCCCCCAAACGCAGCTGCACCGGACCAGCACCAGGGAGGCGAACCCTACCCAAGGGCCATGGGTACCATGATGATCCGAAAAGGACGCCCCTCCAATCGGGTGCAGAAGGCCATCACTCGCCAAGTCAACTTGGCCACACACTCGCCACCATCTACCACTGAGTACCTCAGCGGAAGCGATTCCTGCATCACCTTCGACAAACGCGATCAACCGCCTCAAGTACCTCGTCCAGGCCATTGTCCCCTCGTACTCGAGGCACAAATTGGAGGCTTCGACATGAGCCGCGTCTTCATGGACAGCGGAAGCGACATCAACCTTATATTCGCGAGTACCTTGCGAGCAATGAGGATCCCTCTGACTTGCCTAGAGGCCTCGGACACAACATTCCATGGCATCGTCTGAGGAAAAGGCGTATATCCCCTGGGAAAAATCAACCTCGACGTTATCTTTGGCACGCCAAAAAACTTTCGGCGCGAGCGCATCGAAAAAGTATCACTGCATCCTCGGACGTGTCGCGTTCGCTAGGTTCATGGCATTACCACACTATGCCTACCTGCAGATGAAATGCCAGGTCCCAATGGCGTCATCACAGTCAACGGAGCTTCGAGAGGTCCGACAGTTGCGACAGGGAATTCAACATAATTTCCCAGTCCTTCGGCATGCAGGAAGAACTTGCAAGACTAAAGGAGTCGACAGACAACAGTCTGCCTCCCCTAAGTCGGCCAAGCTTGCCTGATCTATCTTTCAACTCATCAGTGCACACAAAGAAAGTGCAGGTCCACCCATCGGATCCCGCCAAAACGGCTCTCATCGCCAACAACTTGAGTCCCGCATAGGAACTCGCGCTCGTCGAATTCCTGCGTGAGCACTAGGAAATTTTCGTCTGGTGTCCTGCGGACATGCCAGGAGTTCCCAGGGAATTCGCCGAGCACGCAGTCAACGTCAACCCAGACGCAAGGCCGGTCAAGCAATCAATCTAGTGATTATCTGAGCCATAGGCGAAGGCAGTTGGAATGGAGATCAACAAACTCCTCGACGCCAAATTCATACGTGAGATCAAGGAAAGCACTTGGCTCGCTAACACGGTGCTGGTACCAAAAAAGGACACGGATATCCTGCGGATGTGCGTGGACTTCACCTCTCTGAATAAGCACTGCCCAAAGGATCACTTCCCGCTACCGCACATTGACCAGATCATCGACTCCACCACGGGATGCGAGCGCCTCAGCTTCCTTGATGCCTACTCAGGCTATAATCAGATTCGAATGAAGGAGGAAGATCAAGAGAAAACAGTGTTTACAACGCCCTTCGGTGTGTTCTGCTACAACACAATGCCCTTCGGGCTAAAGAACGCGGGAGCCACCTACCAGCGGTGCATGCAGGCTTGCCTCAAGGAGCAACTTGGTCGCAACATTCAAGTCTATGTTGACGACATAGTAATCAAGACCAAGGAGGAAGCCTCCCTAATCGACGATTTGCACGAAACCTTTGCCAACCTCGACCGCTACCGGATCAAGCCCAATCCGGACAAATGCGCCTTTGGCGTCCCATCTGGGCAACTACTCGGGTACCTCATCTCCGCGAGAGGAATCGAGGCAAACCCGAAGAAAATAAAAGCCGTACTGGCCATGGAGAAGCCGAAAAACATAAGGGGCGTTCAGCAGCTGGCTGGGCGAATCGCGGCACTTAGTCAATTCATCAGTCGAATGGGTGAAAGGGCACTGCCCTTCTACCAACTCCTCCGCAAAGCTGAAAAGTTCGAGTGGACCAACGAAGCGCAAGAAGCATTCGAAGACCTCAAGCGCCTGTTATCCACCTCGCCAGTACTAGTTACCCCATGGGAAAGGGAACCACTGTTGCTATATATCTCCTCCACCAACCAGGTGGTCAGCACAGTGCTCGTCGTCGAGCGAGCTGAGGAAAACAAGGTCCACGGAGTACAACGCCCAGTATACTACCTCAGCGAGGTCCTCACACCAACAAAACAGCGGTACTCGCACTACCAGAAGCTGGCGTACAACGTCTTCATGACCGCCCGGCGACTGCGCCATTACTTCCAGGAACACCCAATCGTGGTGGTCAACGACGCCCCGTTGGGGCATATTCTCAACAACCCCGATGCCACGAGACGAGCCGCGCTTTGGGAAATAGAATTGTATCCACGAGACATTACATACGAAAAGCGCGACACAATCAAGTCGCAAGTTCTTCCTGACTTCCTCGTGCACTGGATGGAGAACCAGCTCCCTGACAAACCAGATATGTCCTACCTCTAGACAATGCACTTCGACGGGTCCAAGCGGAAGGACGGAGCAGGTGCAGGTGTCGTACTGACATCACCTCAAGGGGACAAGCTGAAGTACATCCTGCGAATGCAGTTCAAGGCCTCCAACAATGAAGCCGAATACAAGGCCCTGCTACACGGGATGCGGATGGAAAAAGCCTGCGGCGCCAAAAGGCTCATTATTTACGACGACTCCAAGTTGGTCGTCAACCAAACAATGCATGAGTGCGACGTACTGAACGACAACATGATCGCCTACCGCGACCTCTACGACACACTCGAAGGGGACTTCGACGACTGCGAGCTGCGACACATAGGCCGCGAAAGCAATGAAGAGGCGGACGCACTCGCCAACATAGGCTCTACCTGCGCCCCTATACCACCTGGTGTATTCCTCGAGCGCATCTGCGAACGCTCCATCAAGCCAAAGGCAGCAGAGAAGAAAACAAGCGCAGCAACGGACTCGGGGGCTACGCCACCAAATGAGCCAATGGCACTCGACGACATGGAGCTAGACACCGGACTCGAAGGACCAATGAGCATCATGATGATAAAATCATCCTGGACTCAGCCGTACATCACGTACCTCCTCAGCAAACGGCTACCGGACGACCCGACTGATGCACGACACATCGCGCGGCGATCCAAGGCATTCGCTGTTATCAACAGCGAACTATACAAGCGCAGCATCACAGGAGTACTCCAGCGATGCATCTCCACGGCTGATGGAAGAGCTGTCCTCCTCGACATCCATGAGGGAAGCTGTGGACACCACGCTGGCAGTCGCGCCCTCATGGCCAAAGATCTGTGAGCTGGGTTCTACTGGCCTACGGCCATGCGCGATGCCAAAGACATCGTCCAGAAATGCAACGCGTGTCAACGATTTGCGGACAAGCCGCATGCACCTGGCGCAGAGCTCCGGCCAATCCCATTAGCCTGGCCCTTCGTGCAATGGGGACTCGACATGGTCGGCAAGCTCCCCAAGTCCTCACGAGGAGGTTACGTCTACCTCCTGGTGGCAGTCGACAAGTTCACCAAGTGGATAGAAGCCATGCCAGTGACCAACCAATCAGGGCATAGTGCGGTCAAGTTCTTCGAGTCCATCGTCTTCCGCTTCGGAGTGCCACACAGCATCATCATAGACAATGGAACAAACTTCACATCCAAGGAGTTCCAAGAATTATGTGAGAATCTGGGAATCAACATCAGCTATGCCTTGGTAGCACATCCACAGACCA
This sequence comes from Avena sativa, assembly GCA_916181665.1. Taxonomy (NCBI): domain Eukaryota; kingdom Viridiplantae; phylum Streptophyta; class Magnoliopsida; order Poales; family Poaceae; genus Avena; species Avena sativa. The sequence goes on along the minus strand of OV702295.1, from coordinate 444,688,820 downwards.
ACGGTCAGGTTGAAAAGGCGAACAGGCTCATCTGCGGCGGCATCAAGAAGCGACTCCTCCGACAACTCGAACAAGCCGCGGGTTGCTGGCCAGATGAACTGCAATCAGTACTCTGGAGCCTACGCACAACCCCAAACAGTGCTACAAGCTACACCCCGTTCTTTATGGTGCACGGGGCCGAAGCGGTGCTGCCCGCCGAGGTACGGTACAAGGCGCCACGCGTGGTCACTTACAGCGAGCAGGAGTCATCCCTTATACTCGAAGACTCCGTCGATCTCCTTGACGAGGCAAGGGAAATCGCCATGGAAAGATCAACGATCTACCAATAGAACCTGCGCAACTACCACAGTAGGAGGCTACGCCCCAGATCCTTCGTCGAAGGCGACCTAGTCCTGCGACTAAAGTAGCAAGGACATCTCAAGCTCGAGTCCCCCTGGGAGGGACCATACGTGATTACAGAAGTAATCCCAGGTGGCGCCTATCGCCTTCAAGATCTAGAGACAGGAGTCGCATACTCTAACCCCTGGAACGTCGCGCAGCTGCGACGCTTCTACCCCTAGTCGTTTTTACTTTTACATCACAAATAAGGCACTCAGCCAAGGCTACTTAGCCACGCATTGTACTTCGTACTGTCTCATGAGTAAATAAAGCTAAGTGCCCCAAAACTTTGTGTTCTCCTTTATTTTTCATAACTTCTGCACTCGGGGGCTGCGCCACCCTATACACATCTGTTCTGCAAACTAAAAACGTGATATCCTGAGTAGCTAGAAAATCAATCGAAACCCTTGACACAACATCAACCCAGTTGCAACGCACCTGATAGGTTGAAAAGGGACTGAGATAAGTGCATGGCCAGGCTAACAAAAAGGAAACGCATAGTGCAACGCACTCACACGCTAACAAGCTCTTTATACATAATCAACAGTCAATTATACACAACATACATACGAACTTTACAACATTGGTACACTTATGTGCAGGATACAAATTAAGCTACTGCTGCAACAAAAGAACGTTGGTTTGCTCCTCGAAGAAATCAACGATCTCCTCTGCTGGGCGAACCACTGCCTGATAATGCGGCACCATATCCCAAGCAGAACCTGCTGGTGGCGCCGGTGCCCCAGCCGCAATTACTGCAACGTCTATGTCCGGCCTATGAAGTTGCACCAGCGACAGAGCAGCCTTGGCACCAGCCACCAACTGTTGCCTTAAACATTCGCGAACCGCAGCCAAGTCTAGGAACTTGGCAAGAAGGGCCAGCAGGCTCGATGGAGCAACATCCAGCAGAAACATCGTCTGATTAATGTTCTTCAAGCATGACTGCGACTTCTTCAGAAAGTGCAGCACTCATGACGCACGATCTTGCAGGGTCGCCAGCGCAATCGCACGATCGTGATCCACCCAGAAGTATCCACTCTCCTGAAGTTGCTCTTGGGTCAGATCATGCATGCGAATGGCAATCATATCCTTCTCATCATGCGGATGGCGCGCGCTGACAACTATACAAAGCAACAACGGAAGCATAAGGACAACACACCATTGCAAGTGGCTACAAGGAAAAGATAAGAGTAAGCAAACTAACACTTAAATTGGTCGCCCAGTTGCGTCATCTCCCCAGCAGATACTGCTCTCGGGCGGTGGCTTTCTCTGCCTTTGACTTCCATACATCCGTGTTACCGCGGAGCACGGGAAATTCACGCTCCAACTACTTCACGCGGTCACGCAGCCGCGAAAGCAGTGACATCTCATCCACCCTGGAGCGCGGTGGTGCCGAAGTATCATCAAGGGATGGCGAATCCTGAGGTTCCCTCAAAGGGTCACTTGATGTACCCTACCACAAGCCAAGCAAGAAGCAAATAAGAAGATCAAATCGACACACAGACAAAATATTCGAGTGCATTCAAGATTAACAAAAGTATCAGCAGATACACTCGCCAAAGGCATGTTCTTGAGAACAAGCATAAACTAATCAACTATTACAAAGATACTAAGGAGCAATTGGCTTCTTCGACTTAGACGGCTTCGGGGGCTTCATCGAGTCCGTGGCGGTATCAGATGCCACTGACTTTCCGCCAGCCCCTGATGCCGCAGCCTTTGCTTCCTTCTTGGCTCGCTGCAACTCCTCAGAGTACTTCGCAACTGCGTTAATCAGCTGCGGCCCATATTTGCCACACGCAGTCGCGAAGGGAGAAAAGACTACATGCTGGCCATCTGCACTAATGGGCATCGCCTTCGAAACTGCTGCAGGATCAACCTCGACTCCGTGGGCCTACACCATGGCGAGTGACATGGACGCGCCAGCTGCACGGTGCGAGTTCTTGAAGCTTGTAGGAACACCCCCGCGCGAGAGACTCCACCAGCTCGTTCATGTTCTCGATCAGCTCAGCCTTAGGCATCAACTCCTCCCGGAGGTGACTGAGCACGCCCTTGGCCTTGGAGAGCATATGCTGAACGGCGGCGCTGCGGTCCTCGACTGCTAAAAGCGCACCCGCCAAGGCATCGTCACGGCGAAGGGCATGAGGGTCGAAGCTCAAATCACCAGCATCTGTACATAAACCCACACATGGACACAAACATCAGCGCCAACGGCAAAAAATCAAACAAGAGCAAGCTAATGATATCCAAACATAGTACCTGAGAGGGCCTTGGCAATCGAGAAAAGCTGTTCTTCGAATAACTTCTCCCTGGCTGCGATGGAGGCACGCAGATCCTCTTCACGCCTCTGTGCCCCATCATGCGCCGCGATTGCCTCATCGCGGCCCTTCACAGCCGCGGCGAGTGTCTTCTCCATGGTGGCGGCGTCACGCAAAAGGGCATTATGCTCAGCTACAAAACAAAAGGGGATTGACTCTCAGTCGACTACATAAAAATGACGTAGAAAAGGGAGAAGTAACGGGCACTTAATTCCAACCATGCGATGGCGCGTCTCCAGCATCGCATGCTGGCAGCCCATCGCAAGCACTTGCTCCACCAAGTGAGCAGCCTCCTTCACAAGGAGCTATGGCAAAAAGGAAGCAACAAAGGATCAGCAGAAGTCATAGATAGCATCGAATGCAACAAAGAAATCCCACACTTACATGATCCTCAAATGACTCCGAAGTCGATTGGTGTGCAGTCATCCGGGCAACCATTCGATGCTCCCCTTCATGCGAAGAACTGGAAGAGTTGTGCCCGGAGTGGGCCGCCAATGGAGGGGAAGGAGCACGCTCGACCTCTTTCTTGGCCCTTGAGGTTGCGACTCCTGATTCTTTCAAAAATTGGACGTCGCCAGAAGATGACGACTCCTCTTGACTACAAGACAAAACAAACATCAAGGACAAGGCAAAATCCAGTGAAGGATCAAAAAGGACAAAATCGAATACTTACCAATCAAACTTATCAAAGTCAAAGGTTGGTTCCCCCGACTCTGACGAGGACTCCTTTCGCAGTCGCATCTTCTTGCGAGAAGATGGCGCCACGGCGCTCACAGGAATGGAAGGGATCGGCGACTCCGCACCAACGCCCGCACCTTCCTGAGTCGAAGGAGAAGACGCATCGGAATCCTTGCTGCGCGAACGCTTGCGAGTATCCGGGCTACCCGACTCGGGGGCTTCCTCCTCCACATCAGATTGGACGGTCGACTCTGACTCGTCCTCTTCCAAAGCGTCGCGAGGGATAACCCCCTCAGGAAGAGGGGGCATACAGGGTGACACCGCCCAATCCTGCATACAGACCACAATTCAGCACAAAGCAAAGAAACAACAAAGAAGCAATCAACAAACTAAGCTACTGCGTAGCACAACTGTACCTCAGGAGGAGGATTAGAAGCGTCGGACGGAGGAACGACCGGTTCACTGGGGAGCACATCCTTGACGGTGTACTTGGTCACCAGTCGAACCCTTTTATCTACCTCACTCGCGGACATGCCATCGGCAGACACGCGAGTGACATCGTCAGTGCCAACCCACTTGAACATGGGATGGACTCTGCCCTGCAGGGGCTGGACGCGATGGCGCAGCCACGTGTGAATGAGGGCGCAACCTCCTTCCTCTTTGCCTATGCGACTCTCGAGGTCGCATACCTGCTCGTACAGCACATCTGTCTCCATGGACTCGCCGGGCACAACGACATTCTTCCAAGAGCGCCTCCTCTTGCATGGCATCGAGGGATCGAAGGGCGCGAGTCCGAAGTGGTCTCCGTCGGCCTTCTGGTCACAAACATAGAACCACTTGTCTCTCCACCCATGGACGGACATCATCAGCTTGATGTCGAAGTATGTGGCGGATGGATCGACATGGATTCCGCAGCCGCCTACATCGTAGACTACGGAACCAGATGCCGATTGGCGTTTCAATTTGAAGAGGCGTTTGAAGAGAACAAAATGCGGCTCGATCCCGAGCCAGCACTCACAGAGGGTGATGTAGCAAGCTACGTGGAGGATGGAATTGGGGGACAGCTGATGGAGCTGGAGCCCGCAAAAACAAAGAAGGCCCCTGAAGAAAGGATGCAGGGGCAAAGAGAGGCCGCGAATGATGAACGCTAGGAACATCACTTGAAAACCGGTAGGAGGAGAGGGAGTTACCTCGCCGTCGGGGACGCGCGCATTGGCGACTACGGCGGACAACACTTCGTCTTGGCGAAGAAGACGAAGATCAGAGGACTTGATGACGGATGGACGCCACGCGCCATTCGTGACGCGGGTGCTCGTGCCCTTCTTCTTCCCGCCGGTGGCAGTGCTGGTGCCCGCAGCGGCGGAGCCGCCCTTCTTCTTCACCGCAGCAGCGATAGCCGCGGAATCGGCCGCAGCACCTCCTTTCTTCTTCCCCATTGCGCGGTGGAGATGCGAGCGGAGAAAGTAGCTGGGAAACATGCGGAGCTGGTCCAGCGCCACGGAAGGAAAAGAGCACAGAGAAATCAGAGGAGCAGCGGCAATGGCGATGAAGGCAAAGGATGAATGAAAGTAGATGAGAAAATCACCGTCGCAGCGTCACTACTTAACCCCTGGAAGATGCAATCCAACGGCTCGAAAAAACCCTACTGGACACGTGGCGTTCATCGTGCTTGACACATGGAGGAGCTGAAACGCGAACCGTGCCCCCACTACTCCCATTACACACGGAAATCGAGGAGGCACGGTTAAAATAAATATTACGCATGCCCAGTCAAATCAGAGTCAGGCAGTGGGACCCACCACTCGTCACGTCCCGTCAAACTCACTCACGCGGGCAACTGAGGTCATGAAATCATTAGCACTGACGTCATCAACAACTACGCAGCAGAAGATATCGATTACTTTAGTCCTTGCTCGAGTCTTCGACTCCACCAAGCACTCGGGGGCTACTACCATAGGGAGCGCTGGTCGCGCACCCTACGATTTTTTCTTTTTCTTTTACAGGAACATGAACAATCAAAGCAAAACCCAATCACTCGAAGCTCGGTTCGACTATGGACATGGGTTACTCCCATAGGGAGCGCCGGAAGCAAATTCGACTGAAAAAAGCAAATAAAGACGACAACAGTCGCAAAAGTTCTTTAGTCCCTGCCTGAGTCTTGGACTCAACCAGGCACTCGGGGGCTACTCCCATAGGGAGCGCTGGTCGCGCACCCTATGATTATTTGTACAAAAGTACTGTGTGTTGATAACGTCCACACTCGAAGTTTATGGCGACACCGCCTCATAATTTTCCCCTACAAAGAGACCGCGTCTCCTGGGTTACCCGAATCATCTCCGCGATGATAAAATTCGGATGCCGCGCTTGCAGCGTGAAGGTAAGACCTGAGTAAGGCCTGGCAACGCATTAAGCTGCACACTACTAGAAATATATCCGTGCCTGCAGGTACGATGAATATGCCCATACGGACGCGTCAAGTGCTCACACCCATATACTGGAATTCGACTCCTATAAGACCTCCATGGCTTGAGTCGAATTACACTAGCACTTTTCCGAATTCGAGTCCAGGGACTCGAATTCGAGTAGGTGGCGTTGTTTTACCCTAAGGTAGTTAACTGATACCGATACATCGGTTAAAATCAGGCACGCACATCAACAATCCCTATGACATAAATAGAGCAGTCGGAAAATGTACTCAGTCATGCACTCGAAAGGCTTCATAAAGTCTCTAGGCGAATCTGCGATTCCACTAGACACTCGGGGGCTACTGACGTGGGTATACCCTATAGGTACTCGAGCTTGATATATACGGCCTGAATACATATAAGCCCACGGTGTCGCCAAGGCCCAAATCAAGAATTCGAGTAACCTGCGGACTCTTGATTACTTGAAGAACAAGGATAAGCTAAAGATAGAAAGTTCAAAGGGGAAAACCCTAACTTGTAACCGACTTGACCTGCTACCCGAGACCTAGCCTATCTATATAAAGGCTAGGAGGGGGCGGCGAGGAGGACACACGCAACCCAAGTTTCCACAGCGCTTGCCAGATTGCATCTGTGCACCATTGTAATCTTTGATTCCTTTGATAATTCCACGAGCAGACAAGCAGGAGTAGGGACCTCTACGAGGCCTGAACCTGGGTAAATCTTCGAGTCTCCTGTGTGCTTGTTTGTTAGCCGATAGATGTCTCCAGCGCTCCCTCCTTCTCCAAAACCCAAGTCCATAACAATGGGCATTGATGAGTTAAACCCTCGTTAGATGGTAAAGAATGGACCGGGGTCCATAGTTCACTAGAGGTGATTCACCTTAAGATAGATGACATGTTGGGTGAACAAATTACAGCGGGGCAATTGACAAACACCGAGAAAGCATACATGCATATACTAATCATCTTGACTCCTATGAGATTTGATTGGGCATTACAACATTATACATAGACTGTAATCCAACTGCATCTATGACTAATAATCCACCTTCAGGTTATCATCCGAACCCCCTCCAGTATTAAGTTGCAACCAATAGATAATTGCATTAAGCAAAGTGTGTAAAGTAAACAATACGATTGTTCTATGAATAAAGGATTGTTGTTTTCTCCCTAGTAGCAACAACACATCTAGTACCTTAGAGATTTCTATCACTTCCCCAGATTCCTAGAGGCATGAACCCACTATCGAGCATAAATACTCCCTCTTGGAGTTGTTAACATCTACTCGGCCAAGATAGCTACTAACAACAGAAAGCATGCAAGATCACAAATAACATAGAAATGTAGAATCAATAATCAATCTGAAATAGCATCTCAATGTCCATCGGATCCCCGCAAACACAACATGTAGAATACAAATAGATGATCTTGATCATGAACGGAGCTCACAAGATCTAGACATGGTAGCACAAAGGAGAAGAACCAACCATCTAGCTACTACATGGACCCGTAGTCCAGGGATGAACTACTCCCGCATCACACCGGAGGTAGGCATGGTGATGAAGAAGGCCTCCAGGGTGATCTCTCCCCTCCGGCTGGGTGCCGGGAAGAGCTTCAGACCCCTCCCGATCTAGGGATGGTGATGGCGGCGACTATAGACTCTTTCATGGAATTTTGATCAGGTATTTGGGTTTTCCATCCCAGAGGCGATATATAGGCAAAGGGGCAAGGTCGGTGGAGTGCCAGGGGGCCCACACCCCCTGGTGGGGTGGCTAGGGCTGGCCACGCCACCACCAGGTGTGGCCGGCCTGGCTCCTCTTTTCGTCTCCCCTCCGGACTCTGTATTCCTTCTGGTGAAATATTGATTTGGGATTTTGTCCGGTCCAATTCCGAGAATATTTCCTTACTAGCTTTTCTGAAACCAAAAACAGTAGAAAACAGGCAACTGGCACTGTGGCATCTTGTTAATAGATTAGTTCCAGAAAATGTGTAAAAATACTCCAAAGTGTGGACAAAACATAAGAAAGTAGATATAAAACAAGCATGGAACATCAAAAAGTATAGATACGTTTGCAACATATCAGGTACCAATAGTGGAAAGGTGGATCAGGCCTTTGGTGGCGAGATCCATCGGAGAACAGGGTGAGGCCTATTGTGGCATGGTGGTCTTAGTACCGCTCACCCCTCCAATGTAGATGTACTTCCCTTAACAAGGAAGGAACTGCGGTAAAACAAATCATTTGTCTTTGCGTGCTTCACTAAAGTTTCCTCGCTCCTCACTCTCACTTTCTTTTACTCGCTAGTAGTTAGGTTTTAATATAGGGAAATTCTTCGTAGTTATATATCTAAAGAATTTACCTTTGTGTCGAGCCTAAAATTGAAAAATTATTAAAATTTGGAGTAGCACCTATTCACCCCCCCCTGTCCAGGTGCCCATACGGTCCATTTCAATTGGTATCAGAGCCTCGACTCTTTATTCGGGCTTAACAGCCTAAGAGAAGTATGGGTGCTAAGGCAGATGGGACTGAGGCTGTGGACAAGGTCACAATGGATGATCTCAAGATGTTGGAAACAACCTTGTTGAAATCCTTTGAGTCCAAAATGGAAGAGATGCAGCAAATGATTGCTTGTCTCACTTCATCTATTACCCTACCTCCATCTAACTCTGAGGGCTCCACTCCTCTATCTAAGGATAAAGCTAACGCTGATTCCAAGGAAGACGAGTTGGCGGGTGAGAAAAATAATGGTTCCTCTTCCAAGAAGGGAAGTGGCAAGGAGGATTATAGTGAGGTCTCTCACCTATATTCTCCCGACCCACCAATCCCTCACCCTCATATAAACAATAGGGGTGATCCACCCAATCTTACAGCATATTCATTTAAGCAATGGCAATTCTTAATGAAATCTCATGTGTGTAGTTTGTCGATTGAGCTTTGGAGGATCATTGAGGATGGCCTTCACATTGGAGACTCCACTGACTTGACAAGAAGAGAAGTGGTGGATAGTCAACTGAATACAACAGCTCTTCACATGATTCAACTATTGCAGATATGCCCAAGAGGCAATAATAAAGTGGTTATTATTATATCTTTATGTTTATGATAAATGTTTACATCCCATGCTATAATTGTATTAACTGGAAACATTGATACTTGTGTGTTTTCTAAACATAAAAGAGTCCCTAGTAAGCCTCTTGTTAAACTAGCTTGTTGATTAATGGATGATCATGGTTTCCTGATCATGGACATTGGATGTCGTTAATAACAAGATCATATCATTAGGAGAATGATGTGATGGACACACACCCATAACTAAGTGTAGCATAAGATCAAGTCATTAAGTTCGTATTGCTATAAGCTTTCAAATGCACAGTAACCTAATCCTTCGACCATGAGGTTATGTTAATCACCATCACCTGATGGGTACTTTGATGACATCAAACACCGCTTCATAACTGGGTGGTTATAAAGGTGTCATTGGGTATTCTGAAAGTATGTGTTGAAGCGCATGGACCAAGATTGGGATTTGTCCATCCATATGATGGATAGATATGCTCTGGGCCCTCTCGGTGGAATGTCATCTAGTCAGCTTGCAAGCATGTGACTAGGTCACAAGGGATGACATATCACGGAACGAGTAAAGAGTACTTATCAGTAACGAGGTAGAACAAGGTATGGAGATACCGACGATCAAACCTCAGATAAGTAGAATATCGCGTGATAAAGGGAATTGGTTTCGTATGTTAAATGGTTCTATCAATCACAAAGTCATCACTGAGTATGTGGGAGCCGTTATGGATCTCCAGATCCTGCTAATGGTTATTGATCAGAGATGTGTCTCCATCATGTCTACATGTTCACGAACCATAGGGTGACACACTTAAGGTTCGAAGTTGTTTTAAGTAGATATGGAATGTGTGTTGGAGACTGAATGTTGTTCGGGGTCTCGGATTGGATCCGGGACATCACGAGGAGATCCGGAATTGTCTGGAGAATAAGATTCATATATTGGGGATCATTTTCTAAGTTAGGAAATGTTCTGGAGTGTTTGTATGGAGATTCTAGAAGGTTTCGGAATGTTCTAGAAGGTTCTAGAGGATTTCTTGGAGTTTATTCGAAAACCAAGGAAGGGATCAAGGAGTCCAAGTGGGGCAATACACGGATTCGTGGGGGAGGAGGACTCCTCCCACCTTCCCACCGGCCGGCCCTAGGAGGGGAGTCCTACTAGGACTCCCCCTCCCCAGGCGCGCCTCCCTCCCTTAAATAGAAGGGAGGGGGCACCCTCTCTTGGCCCTCTTCCATAACACCCAATCTTTGCCACCTCTCTCCTCCACCTTTCTTCTGCATCGGCTTAGGCGAAGCCCTGCAGAAATCTCTACTCCACCACCACCACGCCGTCGTGCTGCTGGGATTCCGTGGAGAAGATCTACTACCTCCGCTGCTCGCTGGAACAGGGAGAGGAAGGTCTGCTTCAACTTCGCACGTGTGACCGTCTGTAGAAGCGCTGCCGGAACGCGGCGCCAGAAGGATCGTCCACACGATCTTGAGATCGGCAAGTGATCGACTACATCAACCCCGAGATCTAATCTCGTAACGCTTTCGGATCTACGAGGGTTAGTACAGATCTATCTCGTTGCACATGTCTAATAGATTAGATCTTGGCTTTTATCTAGATTAGATCTGGGTTTTGTTCGTTCTTGCGGTAGAAATTTTTTGTTTTCCATGCTACGAACCCATCAGTGGTATCAGAGCCTTGTCTATGCGTAGATCTGTTGCACGAGTAGAACACAATGATGTTGTGGGCGTTGGTGCTCGTGTCGTCTTTTGCTATTTGTGTACTTTGCATCTTGCGGTATGGTGGGATGAAGCGGCTCGGGCTAACATTACATGTCATCGCACATGAGACTTGCTCCACGCTTGACGTGTAACTTGCTTTGCACAAGTGGCTTTGCGGGTGTTTGTCTCTCCCATCATAGTATATATCAAATCTACACTTTGCACTTGATAGCACTTGTATCAATGTTGTGGTTCAGTTTCGTAGGTAAGATCCGTTCTTAGTCGAAAGACCCAAACCACGTACAACATGCAAAGAAAATTAGAGGCGTCTAACTTGTTTTTGCAGGGTTTTTGTGATGTGATATGGCCATCATGTGATTGTGATTATATTTGATGTATGCAATGATCCTTGTTGTAATATGACAACCGGCAGGAGCCTAATGGTTGTCTTTAATTCTGTTAAGACATGCGTGTCTATTCATCTTGTAATATCTTTATTCCAAGTAGTTGTAATAGTTGCTAGTGATGATGGACAACCATGAAGCGGCGCCACTGACCTTGACGCAATGCTGGTGATGATGGAGATCATGTCCGTGCTTTGGAGATGGAGATCATAGGCATAAGAAGAAAGGGCCATATCATATCACACTAATTATGAATTGCCTATGATGTTAATCCTTTATGCATCTTGTATTGCTTAGATCGTGACGGTAGGATTATAAGATGATCCCTCTCACTAAATATCAAGTAATAAAGTGTTCGTCCTTAGTAGGCACCATTGCTAAGACTCGTCGTTTCGAAGCATCTCGTGATGATCGGGTGTGATAGATTCTACGTGTGCATACAACGGGTGCAAGCCAGATTTGCACATGCGGATACTAAGGTTAACCTTGACGAGCCTAGCATGTACAGACATGGTCTCGGAACACGGAATACCGAAAGGTAAAGCATGAGTCATATGGATGATATGATGAACATGTTGATTGTTCGCCTTTAAAGCTACATCATCTCACGTGATGATCGGACTTGGTGTAGTGGATTTGGTTCATGTAATCACTAAAACAACTCGAGGGATGTTCTTTTGAGTGGGAGTTCATTTGTAATTTGGATTAGTCAAACTCAATTTATCATAAACACAATCAAAGTGAATTTGCATAGTTTGTTGTAGTCATTGGCATCCGTTCACCACCTTACGCTTAGTTATAGTTGAGATAGTAGAACTATAGAAATTCTGATATTTGCTTTACAACCTGGCATCGTATTGTTTTGAGTGTCAATCTAAAGTTTAAGTCCAGTTGCAAACTTTCAGCAAACTCCGTTTACTCTGTGAAGTTTAATAAACAGTATTAAATCAAGAGTAACAATTCCAGTGTTAGTATCTAATATATCGTGTTTGAGTCCATGATTCTTGATACTCAAAAGATTGTTTTTAATATCAAGTTTATCTAAGAGCTGAAAGCAATGTTTCAAAAACCATCATATGTGAAAGGTATTGCGATATCTAAAACAATGTGTTGGTTACAACATGATAGAGTATATGTCCTCATATTTGATGAGAATTTGTGAAGGTTGGAGACGCTAGTCGTCCTAATCCTCCAAAATGTTTTGGAAAAGAAACATTATACTCGCAATTCACCTTTATAAGCTATAGCAGCTTGATCATGAAAGTTGTCATGATAAGGATGAATAGAAGATGTAAGTAAAATATTTACTACACTAAAAGATTACTAAAGAATGGAAGTTTGAAAGAATGCCAAACATTTGATGAAGGTGATCCACTTCAAAGTGCAAGTCCAAAGGTATTAGTATTTGACTATACACACTTTGTACTATGTGTCATGTGAATGACACCACTATTGATGTTGATAGATTCTTTTAAAAGAAAAGGAATTGTTGAAAGAGAATCTGTAAAATATTTGGCAGAAAAGAAAAGATTGGAGATGTCCAACTTAGGTATATGGAAGATACATGTTATGGCTGTATTCCTTGGTTGTTAAACAATGTGGTTCTGCGGTATTGGATACCGAATTGGTTGGTATGAAGTGTCATACAGGACAACACAATTCATGAACTACAATGGCCTAAGTAACTAGCAAGAGAATATGCGATGATGTTCATCGAAAACAAACAAAGGGTTGTTGTGTTGCTCGTTAACATCAAAGCTTGCCTTCAAGATTTGTTTCAATAATTGTTATTTTGATCAGGTATTATGACGACAAAAGGTTGTTCAAATAATTACCTTATTCCATAATAGATGGATGATATACAAGTCTGGTTAGAGAAATAACGACCATAAAACTAATGCTAAAATGTCGCAAGACAAATGATTGAAAGATCACTTGCGAAGTGACATCGTTGTTTAAATTATATTGAAAGGGATACATGAAGAAACTCCGTGTTGATGGATTTTTGGAGTCTTTGATTTTGATCAAATGATGCTTGTGATACTTTCCTGGAGATAATTAAAACTCCGTTCGTAGGCCAAAAGAGGAACGGACGACTAACTGATTGGAATTTGTACATATTGATGTATATATAGTCCATTATGTGTAGTCGTGGGCGATGGATTTCAACTTCATATGCTTTCTCCGAAGATTTGAGTGAGTATATGTATATACTTACTCAATAAGGAAGAAGTATGAAACATTTGAAAATGTTCAAAGACTTTCAAGATGAAGTGGAAAATTATTGTAACAAGAAAATAAAAAAGTTTATGATTGGATCATAAAGACGTTTGAGTTACAAGTTTAGCAAAACACCTAAGATTTGAGGTATCGTTCCATGGATTTGCATTTCCCAAAACACCATAGGAGTATGGAGTGTTCAAGATATGTAATGAAACCTTGTTTGACATGGTAAGATCAAAGGTGTCATTTATAAAACTACCATTATATTTTAAAGATTAAAGCTTTAGTGACTACCGCTTTTACACTGAAAAGAGCTCCATCGTGATCCGTTGAAATGACACCATATAAGTCATGGTTTGGGATAAAACCCAGGTTGTCCTTTCTTCAATTTTTGGTATGCTAGGCATAAGTAAAGTGTTTACAACCAAAGTCGGATGAGCATGTCTTTGTAGGTTATTTCGAATAACCATTGGGTATTCCTCCATAACACCGAAGACAAAAGTGTTTGTCGCTTAGAGTGTCGAGTTTCTTGAGAAGGAATTTTTGGTGAAAAGTTAAGTGGGAGGACAATAGAACTTTGACAAGGTTGTTGAACCTTGGCTAATATGTGCTGAGTTACGCAGCGTCGGTAAATGTCCCGGAGGCAGCAACAATGCTCATGGCTCACGTGCCTCAAAGGATGTGGTCACGGGGATCTAAGTTCCTATTGAACCAAGTAAGTCGGGTAAGTAATCAAATGCCAAGATTTGAGAGTTAAATCATTGTTGTTTGACAATGATGAACCGACTACATGCAAGTAATCAATGATGGGCCCTGACTTTGTTAAGTGGCTTGAAGCCATAAAATCCGTGATAATTCCATACACGAGAAATCAAGCTTTGAATTTGAAAGACCCTCTGGAAAGGTGCAAGACCTTACAGTCGTATATGGATCTATAAAGAAATATACATGGATGTTTCACATCTATGAAATAGTCGACATATCGGAAAGAGTTTACGACAATGTTCAAGGAATTGACTATGATAAGATTTGATCTTTCATAGCGATATTTAGTCTGGACGGATTAATGTAGCAACCACTACATATATTTTGGTATATGGTAGTTGAACAAACAAAACAAGTTCTTCTAATAGAATGGATACCTAGGATGTGTCCATGACACGATCCAAAGGGTTTTGTTAATTCAAAGGATGCTAAAAAGAGTATGCAAAACTTCAATGGTTGAAGTGAGCATCGCGGAGTTGGAATCTTCACCGTGATGAAACCGTTAAAAGGTTTAATTTCATCAGAGACGATGAAGATGTTTGCATTTTGCAAGAAATTAAGTGGGAGCGCTAAGACATATTTCTAATACATTATGTGAAGGACATATTGTTGATTAGAAATGATGTATCTTTTATTGACATAGGTTAAGAATTTCATTTCGATGAAAGACTTAGGCATAACCCAAGAATTAGGCATCAATGTCTATATGGATAGATTGAGGCACTAATATGGTTTTGCCAAATGTACATAGATAAGATGTTGAATGAGTTCAATATGGAAACAACAAGAAAGGTTCTTGACGCACGGAAAGGACTGAATCAAGATTCAAGTGTGTTGACACGAGATTCAAGTGTTTTGACACTTGGTGAAATCACAAGAATATTTTGATCAATCTTTGAGATGTACACATCCAGATATGTCCTATGCTCTAAATGTTATGAGCATATACCAGAATGACGCATAAGATGATCATTGGACAATAGTAGGGATATTCTTATGATCTTTGGAAGAACTAAGAATATATTATTTATATAGTGGT
Organism: Avena sativa; assembly: GCA_916181665.1. Classification (NCBI taxonomy): domain Eukaryota; kingdom Viridiplantae; phylum Streptophyta; class Magnoliopsida; order Poales; family Poaceae; genus Avena; species Avena sativa. Next base: position 444,673,818 of record OV702295.1, on the reverse strand, counting down.
GACAAATAGTTCATTGTAAATTGTTGCATTGATACTAGTTTTGTCACAAATTAAGTTTATCTCAATTTAAACTATGGGTGGCACAATGTAATGGAAAGGAAGTTCCATAACGGATTTGGTTGAGTACCAAAGTTAAAACATTGTGACAGATACTACAACAAAAGGCTGAGTATATGACTGCTATTGTAGCAGCAAATGGGCTCATTTGCGTCAAGTAGTTTGTTATCAAACTAGGTGTGGTTCATAGCAGGATAATACTATGAAGATACATTGTATGACAATTGTATCAACATGATTTAATCCCAAGGAACTAAAGGTCTCACCAAAGGACCAAATTTATACAATGCCATCTCATTAGAGAAAGATTAATGCGTAGAGATGCAAGGACATGCAAATACACACGGACCTGGAAGTGTCAGATCCGAAAATTATGTTTACCACTAGCAATAGTGTCTATACAACACCAGAAAGCCATAGGTGTTGAGTGCACAAATTTTTTAACTAGATTATTGACTCTAGTGCAAGTGGGAGACTGTTGGAGATATGCCCAAGAGGCAATAATAAAGTGGTTATTATTATATCTTTATGTTTATGATAAATGTTTACATCCCATGCTATAATTGTATTAACCGGAAACATTGATACTTGTGTGTTTTGTAAACATAAAAGAGTCCCTAGTAAGCCTCTTGTTAAACTAGCTTGTTGATTAATGGATGATCATGGTTTCCTAATCATGGACATTGGATGTCATTAATAACAAGATCATATCATTAGGAGAATGATGTGATGGACACACACCCATAACTAAGCGTAGCATAAGATCAAGTCATTAAGTTCGTATTGCTATAAGCTTTCAAATGCATACTAACCTAATCCTTCGACCATGAGGTTATGTTAATCACCATCACCGGATGGGTACTTTGATGACATCAAACACCGCTTCGTAACTGGGTGGTTATAAAGGTGTCATTGGGTATTCTGAAAGTATGTGTTGAAGCGCATGGACCAAGATTGGGATTTGTCCATCCATATGACGGATAGATATGCTCTGGGCCCTCTCGGTGGAATGTCATCTAGTTAGCTTTAAAGCATGTGACTAGGTCACAAGGGATGACATATCACGGAACGAGTAAAGAGTACTTATCAGTAACGAGGTAGAACAAGGTATGGAGATACCGATGATCAAACCTTAGATAAGTAGAATATCGCGTGACAAAGGGAATTGGTTTCGTATGTTAAATGGTTCTATCGATCACAAAGTCATCGCTGAGTATGTGGGAGCCGTTATGGATCTCCAGATCCCGCTAATGGTTATTGATCAGAGATGTGTCTCCATCATGTCTACATGTTCACGAACCGTAGGGTGACACACTTAAGGTTCGAAGTTGTTTTAAGTAGATATGGAATGTGCGTTGGAGACTGAATGTTGTTCGGGGTCTCGGATTGGATCCGGGACATCACGAGGAGATCCGGAATTGTCCGGAGAATAAGATTCATATATTGGGGATCATTTTATAAAGTAGGAAATGTTCTGGAGTGTTTGTATGGAGATTCTAGAAGGTTTCGGAATGTTCTGGAAGGTTCAAGAGGATTTCTTGGAGTTTACTTGAAAACCAAGGAAGGGATCAAGGAGTCCAAGTGGGGCAAGACACGGATTCGTGGGGGAGGAGGACTCCTCCCCCCTTCCCACCGCCGGCCCTAGGAGGGGAGTCCTACTAGGACTCCCCCTCCCCAGGCGCGCCTCCCTCCCTTAAATAGAAGGGAGGGGCACCCTCTCTTGGCCCTATTCCATAACACCCAATCTCTGCCACCTCTCTCCTCCACCTTTCTTCTGCACCGGCTTAGGCGAAGCCCTGCAGAAATCTCTACTCCACCACCACCACCACGTCGTCGTGCTGCTGGGATTCCGTGGAGAAGATCTACTACCTCTGCTGCTCGCTGGAACAGGGAGAGGAAGGTCTGCTTCGACTCCGCACGTGTGACCGTCTGCGGAAGCGCTGCCGGAACGCGGCGCCGGAAGGATCGTCCACACGATCTTAAGATCGGAAAGTGATCGACTACATCAACCCCGAGATCTAATCTCGTAACGCTTTCGGATCTACGAGGGTTAGTACAGATCTATCTCGTTGCACATGTCTAATAGATTAGATCTTGGCTTTTATCTAGATTAGATCTGGGTTTTGTTCGTTCTTGCGGTAGAATTTTTTTGTTTTCCAAGCTACGAACCCATCATCAACTTGGTGTGGGTCCCAAGGACATGCCACATATTGAACACCTCAACACCGCTAAGGAAGGTTGGGATTCTCTCACCGACATGTTCATCGGTAATGAAAGCATGAGAAGAAATAGGTATGATGCTCTAAGCAATGAAGCTGAAGGGTTCTACATGTTGGATGGTGAGGACCATGAAGACATGTATAGAAGGCTCAAGAGCATTGCAACAACATTTAGAAAGCATGGTGCCACTCATATTGATGATGCATGGATCAAAAGGAAATATGTAAGTGCCCTCATGCCATTTGAGCCCACGGACTTGAAGAGTTTGCAAGGTAGACACAACTACCACCAAATGACATCCAATGAAGTCATGAGAAATGGCGGCCTTTAAAGTGGCATCTAACAATTCCGAAGATGCTCGCGCTAGGGTAATTGGGATGCAAAAAGGCGTAAATGTTACATTAAAGGCCAATGTTGTTGAAAAAGATGAAGATGATAGAGGGTTTGATATTGTCTCCATGAGCTGTCCCGAGGAGGTTAAGCGTGCTCATGGTGAGTACATGGCCTTCTACGCAAGGAACTTTTGGAAGGACCTAGCTAAGGCTAAACCTGAACTTGAGCACAAGAATGGGTCAAGTGGGCGAAAGGAAAATGATCCAAAACTGAGAACTTGCTACAATCGTGGAGACCATTTGCACTTTGTGGCTAAGTGTCCCTATCAAAGTAGAAAAGACAATGGGGGAAGGCTCATTCTCAAGGAAAAGTCCAAGGCACCTCAAAAGAAGCCATTCGTCAAGAAAAATGGTCCCTACAAGAAGCAACCTAAAATTGTTTTGGTGGCACAAGAAGAGTATTCATCCACAAGTGATGATGAAGAGGATGAAGATAGCACTCGAGAGGTGGTTGCAATAGCCACCACATCTGTCCCCACATGTCTCTTCTACTCTCCCAATGAGAACATCATCAACAACAACGTCACTTGCCTTATGGCAAGAGGTTCCAATTAACAAGCATAGACATAATAATATCAATTTTATCACTCAAGGAGGAGGTTACCTCAACATAATTTACCTTCTTACCTTGTGGAGCCCTCTCAGTATGCCATTCAGAATAATTAACCATCATATTGTCCAAAAGTTTTGTTGCAGCACCCAAAGTGATGGTCATAAAGGTACCTCCAGCAGTTGAATCGAATAGGTTCCTTGAAGAATAGTTCAATCCTGCATAAAAAGTTTGGATGATCATCCAAGCAGTCAGTCCATGAGTGGGACAATTCTTTACCAAAGATTTCATTCTTTCCCAAGATTGAGCAACATGCTCATTATCAAGTTGTTTAAACTTCATTATTTCATTTCTCATGGATATAATCTTATCAGGAGGATAGTATTTTCCAATGAAAGCACCTTTGCATTTAGTACAAGAATCAATACTATTCCTAGTTAAGGAATTCAACCATTCTTTAGCTTTTCCTCTCAAAGAGAAAGGAAACAATTTCAGTTTAATAATATCACCATCTATATCCCTATGCTTTTGCATCTCACAAAGTTCAACAAAGTTATTTAGATGGGAGGCAGCATCTTCATTACCAATACCAGAAAATTGCTCTCTCATAACAAGATTGAGTAAAGCAGGTTTTATCTCAAAGAAAGTATTTTCAGCCATAGGTGGAGCAATAGGTGTGCTCATAAAATCATTATTGTTGGTGCTAGTGAAGTCACACAACTTAGTGTTCTCAAGAGTAGTCATTTTTTGGGTTTTCAAATAAGAAAGCAAACTTGTAGAACTAATTTTTTTGTGTTTTTTAAAGAACAAAACAAGCAACAAAGCAAAAAGAAACTAAGCAAAACAAAAACAACAAAGTCAAGAGATTGGTTATGAGGGACTCCCCTTGTGAGATGTCCTTGACTCCCCGGCAACGGCGCCAGAAAAATGCTTGATGGCTCAATGCACGGCGCCCAGAAATATGCTTGATGGCGGTGTTGATGTAGAGCTCGTTGGGAACCCCAAGAGGAAGGTATGATGAGCAGAGCAGCAAGTTTCCCTCAGTTATGAAACCAAGGTTTAATCGAACCAGTAGGAGCAAGGAAACACCCCAAAGGTGTTACTACCCGAGCTTTGGTAGGGCGCACTGCCGGTGCTAGTAGCAACATGGAGACCTGCAAAACACAACCACAGAACTTTGTCCCCAACTTGCGATGAGGTTGTCAATCTCACCGTGTTTTGCGGAAAACAAAGGATTAAACGTATCGAATGGAAAGAAGTAATAGTTTGCAGAAAGTAAACACAAAGCAGTAAAGGATTATAGATTGTATGTAAAAGACAACGACCGGGATCCATAGTTCCCTAGAAGTGGCTCTCCTTAGATAGATAACATGCTGGGTGAACAAATTACAGCGGGGCATTTGACAAACACCGAGAAAGCAATACATGCATATACTAATCATCTTGACTCCTTTGAGACTTGATTGGGCATTACAACATTATACATAGACCGCCATCCAACTGCATCTATGACTAATAATCCACCTTCAGGTTATCATCCGACCCCCCTCCAGTATTAAGTTGCATGCAACAGATTATTGCTTTACGAACTGCGTGTAAAGTAAACAATATGATTTTTCTATGAACAAAGGATTGTTGTTTTCTCCCTAGTAGAAACAGCACATCTAGTACCTTAGAGATTTCTGTCACTTCCCCAGATAACCAGAGGCATGAACCCACTATCGAGCATAAATACTAACTCTTGGAGTTGCTAGCATCTACTTGGCCAAGATAGCTACTAACAACGGAAAGCATGCAAGATCTCAAATAACAAAGACATGATAGAATCAATAATCAATCTGAAATAGCATCTCAATATCCATCGGATCCCCGCAAACACAACATGCAGAATTACAAATAGATGATCTTGATCATGAACGGAGCTCACAAGACCTAAACATGAAAGAACAAAGGAGGAGAACCAGCCATCTAGCTACTACATGGATCCGTAGTCCAAGGATGAACTACTCACGCATCACACCGGAGGCTTGCATGGTGATGAAGAAGGCCTCCAGGGTGAATTCCCCTCTCCGGCAGGGTGCCGGGAAGAGCTTCAGATCCCTACCGATCTAGGGATGGAGATGACGGCAGCTACAGACTCTTTCATGGATTTTTGATCGGGCCCTTAGGGTTTTCGTCCCGAGGGCAATATATAGGCGGAAGGTGAGGCTGAGGGGGTGCCAGGGCTGGCCTCACCACCCCCTGGCGCAGGCCAGGCTGGGCCACGCGGCCAGGTGGTGTGATGGCCCCCTGGTCCCTCTCCGTCTCGTATTCTGGCACTTGATCCCTTCCGGAAAATAGGCACTTTGGCTTTTGTCCCGTCCAATTCCGAGAATATTCATTTTCTGACTTTCCTGGAACCAAAAACAGCAGAAAACAGACAGCTGGCACTATGGCTCTTGTTAATAGGTTAGTCCAAGAAATCATATGAAAAGTACTCCAAAGTTGGAACAAAACACAAGAAAGTGGATAAAACCAAGCATGGAACATCAAAAATTATAGATACATTTGCAATGTATCATAGCCCTACATCGTCCAACAAGAGAGTAGTTCAGGGTAGAATAATGAAGAGAAAATATTTATATGAGAGTGTCCACTAGTGAAAGTATGATCCCTAGGCCTTATTTGTAAGCATTGAAACAACGTTTACAATCAGTCCTGTTACATGTTTGCTTGCCGCCACTCTTATTTCAGATTGCAATTACCACTTATAATCATCGATATTACTTGTATTTCACTATGTATTCGCTGAACTAGTGCACCTATACACCTGACAAGTGTATTGGGTGTGTTGGGGACACAAGAGACTTCTTGTATCTTGATTGTAGGGTTGCTTGAGAGGGATACCTTTGACCACTTCCTCCCTGAGTTCGATAAACCTTGGGTGATCCACTTAAGGGAAACTTGTTGCTATTCTACAAACCTCTCCACTTGGAGGCCCAACACGGTCTACAAGAATAGAAGCGTGCGTAGACAACAAGCTATTTTCTGGCGCTGTTGCCAGGGAGGTAAGGTAAAAGGTACTCACATCCTCTGGCTACTAAGCTATCTTCTAGTACGATTGCTGGTGTGTGAGTGCTCAAAGTTGTTTCCTTTAGATTCTGCAATTATATATTTTTGTTTCTTGTTTTTATTTTCGCTAGTTAGGCTTAATGGAAAACAACAACAAAAATTAGAGAGCTTTTTAGTATTTTTCCTAAGGTAGAACATGAATGCTTTGGAAAGAAAATTAAAAAACCCATGGAACTTTCTTTGCATGCTAATAGCAATGTTATTAGTATGAATTTTTTGAACACCTTTGTTACTAATGCTATGGAAATGTCTAAGCTTGGGGAAGCTAGTTTTTATGAAAATGATCTTTTTAGTTCCCCAGCTTTAGAGGAGAAAATTTGCTCTGATGATACTTTATCTCCCATATGTGGTAATTCTAATGATACTTGTGATAATTTAAATCTACATAGTGAAAGCATCCCTTTTAAAATACCTATGGAAATTGTTGAATGTGTTATGAATAACTATTATTTTGGAGATGGAACTGTCCATTAAGGTGATCATTTACTATTTATACATGAATTATGCGAGTTGTTCAAGTGTGCAGGTATTTCAATGAACCAAGTTAATAGGAAGCTATTCTCTTTATCACTTAAGGGCAAAGCAAGGGAGTGGTATGAGCTACTAGATGATCCTCATCATTTGGAGTGGAAGGAACTTGAATATCTCTTTTACTCTAAATTTTATCCTCCTCATGAAATTCATAAAGATAGGAGTTATATTTATAATTTTCATCCTCATGATGGAGAAAGTATTGCAAAAGCATGGGGGAGATTGAAGTCACTAATTCTCAAATGTCCCATTCATGAGCTCCCTAGTAATATTGTTATTAATAATTTTATCAAGGCTTTCAGGACATTACAAGGACTATCTAGATACCTATTTACAGGGATCCTTCACAAGTAAGGAGGTCAAAGCTAAGTGGGATCTTCTTGAAACAATTCAAAGCAATACCGAAGATTGGGAAAACGACAAAGGGAAAGAACCAGGTATAAACTATGAGTATGATTGCATTAAGTCTTTCGCTGAAACTGCTGATTTTCAAGAGCTTAGTGCTAAATATGGTCTTGATCCTCAAATTCTTGTTGATTGTTGTAGATCCTTTGCTTCTCATACTAATGCTCCTAAATAAAAATGGGACATGTATCATGAGCCTCTTAAAGACACTTGCATGAAAAATGAAATTGTTCTTAATGATAGCAATAAACATGCTCAAACCTCTGAAAGTACTATTTCTTATAAGAATGTTAATTTTTGTGGCGTACATACACCTTGTGAAAAGAATCAAATTGAAGAAGAATATTGTATCACCCACAGGAATGAAAAAACTATAATGTGGTATAGGGCTCTAAATGATCTTGGTAAAAAAGTGTGTGCCCTCTATCATTTTATTTGTGAACTTTGTTTTGAAGTGGGTCATTTAAATTTTCAATGCTCAGGCCATAATAATAGCCCTTCTAATCCAATGAGTACTGCAAGTTTGCATTGTGATGACATGATCACTCCTAATCAACATGATGAACTTACATTATTTTTGGGGTGTGAAGAGTTATCAAGAAAAACCTCTTTGGTAGATATGAGTGCTTTTGATATGAATAGCATCCTGCATGGTTGTCATCTTTATTGTGTTGATAATTTCCACACAAATACTTACATACAAAATATTATAAAAGATGAGATTTTACCAAAATATGACAGGACTAATATGTTTTTTGTTCTTATTAATGAAAAGGAGGAATCCTCCAAAGTTTCTTCTATTGTCTCTAACAATAAACCAGGGTATATTGAGAAGCTTCCTTTCAAGCCTCTCTCTCCTAAAGAGAAGAAGAAAAGAAGAAGAGGAGGAGTAAAAGGAGGGAGGAAATGGTATTTTCCCCTAAGCATGTTGCTCCTATTATAGTTTTTGATGAGTCTGAACTCGATGATGTTCTTGTGCCTATTACCTATAGTAGTGATCATGATTGGGAAAAGCACACTACTTTTGATATTGAAAATCTCTTTGGTACCAATTCTAAAAATGATGATATTAATAATTGTTGTACTATTAGTGTTATCCACGTTCGTTCCAATGATGATATGTTTACAAATGAACACACTTTGGAAGATAGCTATTCTATTGCTTATGATGATTACAATATTCCTCCTATAATTGATGATTATGGTGATGAGAATAATAATGATAGCTATTTTCTTCAATTTGCTCCCACTACAATTAATAAGAATAACTATGCTTATGTGGAGAGTAATAATGATTATATGCATGTGGTTCATGATAAGAATGTTTTATGTGATAGTTATATTGTTCATTTTATTCATGATGCTACTGAAAGTTATTATGAGAGAGGGAAATATGGTTTTATGTATCTCAACAATATTAAGTTTCCCCTCTTTATGTTGAAAATTTTGAAGTTGCACTTTTTTTGCTTTCCTATGCTTGTTGCTTTGTGCTTTCATGACTTGTTTCTTTACAAGATTATTTTTCATAGGAAGTGGGTAAGACTGAAATTTGTTCCATATTTTCTTCTTGATGCTCTCTTTTTACTTCAATTCATATTTCTTATGTGAGCATCATCGAAACTATCATGCCTATCTTAATGGCTCTAAAGAAAGAGCTTTTGGGAGACAACCCATTATATTTTTACTTTTAGTTTATTTTTGTTATGTTGAGTCTTGGAAGTTATTGCCTCTATAATAACCTCTCCTTATCCTTTTTGTGTGGTTTTTGTGCCAAGAATAACCTCTAATGAGAGGGAAGTAAGATATGGGGAAGTTGCTGTCTCGAAACAGATTTCTGTGCGTCACTATAAAAAATCATGAAAACTCTAAGTACGTCATATTGAGCTGTACTTTTTGTGATTATGCCCCAGGTTATTACCCAAGTTTCATTAGTTTAGCACTTTCCGATTTGAACAACAGAAGGTCTTCGAAAAAATCGGTTTTTACCTGCTGGTCTGTTTTGACAGATTTCTGCCATTATTTGCATTTGCTTCTTAATCTCTTTCTCTTTGAGTTCTCTTTAATCACTTGAGCTTTTAGAAGGAATTGCTACAGTAGCTTGTATTTTAATGGAAGTTTTACTTATGTTGAAACTAAACCCAAAGACTTATTATCTTGAATACACTAATGTTGCTAATGAAGATTGTGTGAAGTTTTGTATGGAGAAAATTTTAAGGTGTAAGGAAGAACAATGTGATGAGATGAAGTTTGGACAAAAGCTCAAGCTTGGAGATGCCACCCGTGTCACCCCAAGAAATATTCAAGAAGTACAAGTATCAAAGCTTGGGGATTCCAAGGCATCCCCTTCTTCATCAATAAAAATCTCAGGTTTTCTTCCAAACACTTCATTTTTATTGTTTCATGCACAATTGTGTTGTTCTTGGAGCCTCTTTGTTTTTGTTTTTAGTTTTCTTTTGTTTGGTTTGCCTAAATAAATTGGTTGGACCCCCGCATTCATATGTGGTTTCAAATAAGTTGATGGGTGATTGGAAAAGAGTAGGAAGCTTCATGCTTATAAGTGGTACAAAAGGAGCTTGTTTAGACTGTGGCCTAAACTTTATCATGTCATGTTTGATATTGCTTTGGCTTTATGCTTAGTGATTATTGTTGTAGCATAACTTGTTCCAAACACTTGAGATTGCTTAATGTGCCTTGAAATAATAATGCGTTGTTTTAGCATTCAAAAGCATAATATTGTGGTATTCTCCTTTGATGCTTTATTTGGGTTGACTTGGCACATGCTTCCACCATGTTAAGACTATGAACCAGTCACCTTAGCCTCTATGATCATTTAGTTTATGACTTATAATATCACTTTATGGTTTAATTAATAATGGTTTGTCGCTTTGCATGATTGTGGCCATTATTGCTCTCTTAGTTGGTCGCTCCCAGTCTTTTGCTAGCCTCCACCTGTACCAAGTATGAGTTCCACTCATGCATCCAACCCCCAAGAAAACCAAGTTATTCCAAACAGTCCACTATAAATTCCTATGCATGGTGTATTACACCATTCCAAGTATATTTATGCTTTTATCTACCTTCCAAATTAAACTTGTTATGAGAAAATTAGTCATTAAAGCTCTCACAAACTTGATGGCACACTTTACTTTCTGGCACTTAATAAACTTGAACCATTGTCTCCATCTATGTTGCATATATGCTTACGCTTTATAAGTTGTGAATTAGCAGAACCATGTTGTCATGGGGAACGCTTTCAACATTGCACTTATTATTCAGTTGATATCATGTTCTTTTGCTTATGGATCCCGGCGGTGTGAATAAAAGGGGAGCTTTTAAGGTCATGGAGTTTGTATGTGTGTTAGATAAACGCCTGGGCGGCTAGCCTAAGCCATGCCTAACCATGGTGGAAACTTGCAACATAACCATAGTGAGCATTCTATGAAGCATCCTCAATAAAAACATATGAAAATAGCAAATAAAAAGATCGTTAAGATGCTCATTGTATGTTGCCTTGTCAATTTGATATGGGATAGCTCCTGTATCATGGGGCATGGGGTACCCCGTTGGCGGTTATCTATGATACACATGTACTTACAATGACAAGAACTTACTCGTGACTAAAGTTGAGTAGCATGAGGTTCGGTACTTGTAAGCATGGGGCATGAGATTTTCAACTTATAACTTGTCAAGCATATCTTCATATTTGTGTCACTTTAACCTTAATCACCTCAAGATGCTTATGATAGGGGCAATGAGAGCTGAAAGCTAATAAGTACCATAATTTTTGCAAGCTCTTTATGAAACTTGAATCTCTGCTTCCCTTTGTGAAGGGCCTTTCTTTTTACTTTTATGTTGAGTCTCCATCTTCTATCTTTATGCACCTATTGAGAGAGCATAGTGGTCATTCTTAGTTTAATGTGCATTGTCCCAAAACTTGTTGATTAATTCATAACTTTGATATTGCTTACTCTTAAACTATTTTTATCTAGTCACCCTTATGAACTTTGAAGGTGTCCTATGCATTTATGTTTTGCTATACCATGAGGGACAAGCTGAATACCACTTTTATTATGTTTTCTATATGTGAAACAAACAAACGTCTTTCAATGCATTGTTATTCATGATCTTTTGTTTGTACCTTTTCATTTTACAACATAGTTGCTATGTCTTATTGTTAGAACTCTATCTTTCATTCTTATGTTTAGAGTACTTTGATCCCAGCTATCAATGCTTTACAAATATCTTGATCAATATTGTGATGGTGCATGTCACCTCAAAAATTATTCTTTTTTATCACTTACCTACTCGAGCACCAGCAGGAGTTAAGCTTGGGGATGCTTGATACGTCGTAAACGTACCTATAATTTTTTATGCTCCATGCTTGTTTTATATCTACTTTCTTATGTTTTGTTCACACTTTGAGGCATTTTTATACATTTTCTGGAACTAACCTATTAAAAACATGCCACAGTGCCAGTTGCCTATTTTCTGCTGTTTTTGGTTTCAGACAAGCTAGTAAGGAAATACTCTCGAAATTGGATGGGACAAAAGCCAAATTCAATATTTTACCCGAAGCAACACGGAGTCTGAAGGGCAGCCGAAGGGGGGCCAGGAGGCGGCCACACCCTATGGTGGCGCGGCCAGCCCTAGGCGCGCCACCAGGGGGTGTGGGCCCCCTGGAGCTCCACCGACCTTGCCCCTTCTCCTATAAAAGCCCCCCGGGACGAAAACCCTAAAAACCAGATTAGAATTCCACGAAAAGTTCCGCAGCACCGCCGTCACCGAAGAGGAGATTCGGGGGACAAAAGTCTTTGTTCCGGCACCCTGCCGGGCTGGGGAAGTGCCCCCGGATCCATCTCCATAGACTCCACCGCCATCTCCATCTCTATTGCTGACTCCCATGATGAGGAGGGAGTAGTTCTCTCTCGAGGCTAAGGGCTCTACAAGTAGCTATGTGTTCATCTCTCTCTATGCGTGATCTTATTGAGATCATGAGCTTTGTAATCTAGGATCTATTCTGCTACTCAAGTGCTTTAATTAATCTCTGCTGATCCTCACGTGTGTGAAGTTGACAGTGTGCACACCGTGTGGCACTTTGGCTAAGGTTACATAAATACTTATCATGAGTATAATTTGAGTTGGATGTCTCTATGAGATTGTGGTGTTTGTTGGAACCATCTACCGCTCAAGGTGATAGTGAGGGGTTATCTAGATGGGGAATGTGAACTTTAAGGTGTGTTGTTATAGCCCTACATCGTCCAACCGGACAGTAGTTCAGGGTAGAATAATGAAGAGAAAATATTTATATGAGAGTGTCCACTAGTGAAAGTATGATCCCTAGGCCTTATTTCTAAGCACTAAAACACCATTTACCATCAGTCTAGTTACATGTTTGCTTGCCGTCACTCTTATTTCAGATTGCAATTACCACTTATAATCATCCATATTACTTGTATTTCACTATCTCTTCGCCGAACTAGTGCACCTATACACCTGGCAAGTGTATTGGGTGTGTTGGGGACACAAGAGACTTCTTGTATCTTGATTGAAGGGTTGCTTGAGAGGGATACCTTTGACCACTTCCTCCCTGAGTTCGATAAACCTTGGGTGATCCACTTAAGGGAAACTTGCTGCTGTTCTACAAACCTCTGCACTTGGAGGCCCAACACTGTCTACAAGAATAGAAGCGTGCGTAGACATCAACGGCATCGAGCTATGGCAGATCTATCCTTAGATCACACTATTATCTATGTCGGGAGAAAATATCCCTCACCGTGTCCTCCAATCGCGTAAACTCCTCCACAAACAAATCATGAAACTCCATAAATTAGAGAGTATTCCATGATCGGAGGATAGCCATGTCGCGATAGATAACCTGCAGGGAAGAAGGCACAATGCTATTAAAATCCTTGTCATTTCTACATAGCCAAAGCGAACAAATAATGGCAAGCGCTCCCACCCTAAACAAAGTCTTGTATTTATCCTCTATCCCATGCAACCAGTTACCAAATACGTTGGCCACCGAACATGGAGGACATAAACCAGAGGCTACTTGGATGATTAACCATATAGCACGAGCAAATTTACACTGGAAGAATAAATGTCGGATTGTCTCATCATGGTGACAAAAAACGCATTTTGTACTTCCATGCCAATTCCTCTTAACAAGATTAGCTTTGGTAAGAATTAGTCCCTTACGAGATACCAAGCGAATATCTTCATTTTAAGGGGTATTTTCATCTTCCAAATTTATCTATTATCATCGACTGGAATATTAGGTCGGATCAAAGCTCTATGCATTGAGTCAACTAAAAATTTACCACTCTCTAGTAATTTCCATTTGAATTCGTCCACACCCTCCAACAGTTGTATCGTGGATAATCGTAATAAAATATTGTTCCAAGATACCAGTCTAGGACCTATGAGGCTTCTTCTGAAAGACACATTAGGAGGATTAGATTCCATTACTGTAGAAAGTGTATCCCCTTTATGTCCAACAATCGAATATAGAGCTGGATATTGTCCGCGAAGAGAAGTTTGGACAAGCCATTTATCTTCCCAGAACCTAATATGCGATCCATCCTTAATATTGAAAACACCAAAGCAGAAGAAATGCTTTTTGGACGCCGTTAGTCTAGCCCAAAAGTGTGAATCACCGGGTTTTTAAACCACTTGAGACACAACTTTTGAGCCAACATATTTCCTCCATAGAATGGTTTGCAAGACATCATCTTCTGTAAGTAGTTTGAAAAGCCATTTAGCCAAAAGCGCGGTGTTTCTGATTTGTAAATCATGTATGCCCAGTCCACTGAATTCTTTCGGTCAGCAAACCACATTCTATCTGTCCAGTCGTTATTTCTTTTTTTCACTATCCCCCTGCCAAAAGAATCTTGATTGGAAATAATCCATTTTCTTCAAGACACCTTTTGGTAACTGGAAAAACGAGATCATATATAGTACCATGTTGGTGAGTACTGCATTTATGATTACAAGTCTTCCGCCAAGGGATAGCAATTTACATGTCCAACTATTAAGACGTTTTTGGGGTCTTTCCTCAACGAGTTTCCATTCAGAAATTGTGAGACGCTGATAGTGGATCAGTATTCCTAGATAGTTGATTGGAAATTGCCCCTGGCCACAACCACAACATATAGGTGGGCCTTGTTTTGAGCCTCACCAAAACAATACAAATCACTCTTATGGAAGTTAATTTTCAATCCAGAGAGTTGCTCGAATGCTGATAATATTAATTTTAGATTATTAGCTTTCTCCAGATCATGTTCCATAAATAAGATTGTATCGTCAGCTTATTGAAGAATGGAGAGACCACCACCAACAAGATGGGGAACTAATCCTTCAATTTGGCCATCAACCTTGGCTCTCTCAAGAAGGATAGCCAACATATCAGCCACTATGTGAAATAGTATAGGCGATAATGACCCCCTTGTCTCAGCCCTTTTTTGGGTCTGGAAGTATTTTCCAGTGTCGTCGTTGACATTTATGTCAACACTACCACCGGACACAAAAGACTGTATGAGAGCACGCCACTCTTGTGAAAAACCTTTCATACGGAGTGTGTGCTAAAGAAAAGAACAATTAACTTTATTGTAAGCCTTCTCAAAGTCAATCTTGAACAGTACACCATTTAATTTTTTGAGTGTAGTTCATGAATTGTTTCATGCAAGATTACTACACCATCTAGGATGTTTCTTCCTTGCATGCAAGTAGTTTGATATGGGTGTACAACATGGTCAGCTACTGAATTTAGTCTAATCGTAGCAACTTTTGTGAAGATTTTAAAACTAACGTTAAGAAGGCAGATTGGACGATACTGTTGTATACGTTCTGCATTATTAACCTTAGGAAGAAAGATAATGTTGCCAAAATTCATCCTAAAGAGGTCTAGCTGACCAACTTTTAGAAACTGAAGCAAATGCATCAGGTCCTCTTTGATAACTTCCCAGAAATTTTGATAAAATTCCGCTAGAAGCCATCAGGCCCTGGTGCTTTGTTATGTTCCATTTGGAAAACATCTTTCTTCACCTCCTCCTCCGTATAGGGAGCGGTTAGAAAGTTGTTTTCCACAACAGAAACCTGAGGAATATCTGTTGTTTGGGACTCATCTAGCGAGAAAGAGTTTTCCGGCAGTGCCCCAAACAAGGATTTGTAATAACTTGTAACATAAGATTTTAGTTGCTCCTGACCCTCAATCATACCTTCATCCTGAATTAAAGACTGAATAATTTTCTTCTTATGCTTGCCATTGGCAACAACATGGAAGTATCTTGTATTCATGTCTCCTTCAAGAATGAATTTTTCTTTAGAGGGTTGGTACCATTTGAGTTCCTCCTCGCAAGGTAGTCTGGCAATTTCCGCATCCGATTGGCTTTTAAGCTCAATCTCTTGTGTAGTTAAAGGCCCGACTTCCACAGAAGCCTCTAAATTGTTAATCATAGATGAAAGGCGTATTTTCTATTTCTTGAGGATTCCAGAAGTATGTCAGGCCAAACCACGAAGGAATTTGCATAGGGAACACATTTTGTTATTCAATCATTGTATAGGCGTTTGACCACTAACAGGTTTCTCCCAAATAGCCTTCACCAAGTCATGGAAACCATCACGATCCATCCATCCAAGTTCAAATTTGAAAACTATGTTTTGATTTTCATGGTGATGTTCCAGCAGATAAAAGTAAATTAAGGAGCATGATCCGACAAAGCCTCGATACGCTCTAGAGCGTGAATAGTTACCAAAGGGAATTTCTCTTCCCACTCAGTATCTATAAGCACTCTATCTAATTTTTTGTATGTTGGCTCCGGAAGACTATTTGCCCATGTGAATTGTCTTCCTAACATAGTAACCTCTCTTAAGTCTAAACTATCTATGACAGCATTGGACAAGAAAGTGATGGGTTCGTAGCATGGAAAACAAAAAATTTCTATCGCAAGAACGAACAAAACCCATATCTAATCTAGATAAAAGCCAAGATCTAATCTATTAGACATGTGCAACGAGATAGATCTGTACTAACCCTTGTAGATCCAAAATCCTTGTGCGAGATCGGATCTCGTGGTTGATGTAGACGATCACTTGCCGATCTCAAGATCGAGTAGACGATCCTTCTGGCGCCGCGTTCCGGCAGCGCTTCCGCAGTCGGTCACACGTGCGGAGTCGATGCAGACCTTCCTCTCCCTGTTCCAGCGAGCAGCGGAGGTAGTAGATCTCTCCACGGAATCCCAGCAGCATGACGGCGTGGTGGTGGTGGTGGAGTAGAGAATTTTGCAGGGCTTCGCCTAAGCCTGAGCAGAGCGAAGAAGGAGGAGAGAGGCGGCTAGGGCAAGAGTGGAGGGGCAAGGGGGTGGCGCCTCCACCCCTCTATATATAGAGGGAGGGGTGCGGCCTAGGGTTCCCACCCCTAGGCCCACCTCCTAGGGCCGGCGCACAAGGGGGGCTTGGGGGGAGTTTCCTTCCCCCCCAAGTTTCCCCTTTTTCTTTCTTGGTTTTCAAGTAAACTCCGTAGAAATTTCTAGAACCTTCCGGAACATTCCGAAACCTTCTAGAACCCCCATATAAACACTCCGAGACATTTTCGGACCTAGAAAATGATCTCCATTATATGAATCTTATTCTCCGGATAATTCCGGATCTCCTCGTGATGTCTCAGATCCAATCCGAGATTCTGAACAACATTCGGTCTCCAACGCACATTCCATATCTACCTAAACAACATCGAACCTTAAGTGTGTCACCCTACGGTTCGTGAATATGCAGACATGATGGAGACACCTCTCCGATCAATAACCATTAGCGGGATCTGGAGATCCATAACAGCCCCCACATACTCAACGATGACTTCGTGATCGATAGAACCATTAACATACGAAACCAACTCCCTTTGTCACGCGATACTCTACTTATCCGAGGTTTGATCGTCGGTATCTCCATACCTAGTTCTACCTTGTTACTGATAAGTATTCTTTACTCGTTCCATGATATGTCATCCCTTGTGACCTAGTCACATGCTTGCAAGCTAACTAGATGACATTCCATCAAGAGGGCCCAGAGCATATCTATCCGTCATATGGATGGACAAATCCCAATCTTGGTCCATGTGCTTCAACACATACTTTCAGAATACCCAATGACACCTTTATGACCACCCAGTTATGAAGCAGTGTTTGATGTCATCAAAGTACCCATCCGGTGATGGTGATTAACATAACCTCATGGTCGAAGGATTAGGTTACTATGTATTTGAAAGCTTGTAGCAATGCGAACTTAATGACTTGATCTTATGCTATACTTACTATGGGTGTGTGTCCATCATATCATTCTCCTAATGATATAACCTTGTTATTAATGACATCCAATGTCCATGATTAGGAAACCATGATCATCTATTAATCAACATTCTAGTTCAACAAGAGGCTTACTAGGGACTCTTTTACGTTTACAAAACACACATGTATTAGTGTGTCCTTATAATACAATTATAGCATGGGATGTAAACATTCATCATAAACATAAAGATATAATAATAACCACTTTTATTATTGCCTCTTAGGCATATCTCCAATAGTCTCCCACTTGCACTAGATTCAATAATCTAGATTACATGGTAATATACCTAACACCCATGGCGTTCTGGTGTTGGTCATGCTTTGCCCTAGGGAGAGGTTTAGTCAACAGATCTGCCACATTCAGATCAGTGTGTACTTTGCAAATCTTAATGTCACCATCTTGGACATACTCGCGAATAGCATGGAAATGTAGCTTGATATGCTTTAGCTTGCTATGTGACCTTGTCTTCTGTGCATTAGCTATGGCACCTGTGTTGTCACAGTAGATGGCCATCGGGTCCAACGCACTAGGAACCATGCCAAGTTCAGTAATGAACTCCTTCATCCATATGGCTTCTTGTGCAGCCTCCGAAGCAGCTATGTATTCCGATTCAGTTGAAGATTTTGCCACAACGCTTTGCTTGGCACTCCTCCAGCTCATTGCAACACCATTCAAAATAAATACGTATCCAGACTGTGACTTCGAGTCATCTGGATTGGTGTTCCAACTAGCATCAGTGTAACTGTTTACAACAAGCTGTTCATCACCTCCATAAGAAAGAACCATATCCTTAGTCCTATTCAGGTACTTTAGGATATTCTTGACCGCTGTCCAGTGCTCCATTCCAGGATCACTTTGATATCTACTAGTCAAACTAACAGCATGTGCTATATCCAGTCTTGTACATAGCATGGCATACATAATAGAACCTATGGCCGAGGAATAGGGAATATTATTCATCTTCTCTCTATCTTCTGCCATAGCTGGACTTTGAGTCTTACTCAAGGTCTTACCTGACAACATGGGAACGAACCCTTTCTTGCTCTCTTCCATTCTAAACATCTTTAGAACTTTGTCCAAGTATGTACTTTGTGAAAGCGCTATTAGGCGTCTTGATCTATCTCTATAAATCTTGATGCCTAGAATATATGCCGCTTCGCCAAGATCCTTCATTGAAAAACTATTATTCAAATAGGCTTTGAAGTTATTAAGAAGTTCTATATCATTCCCAATCAACAATATGTCATCTACATATAGTACAAGGAATGCTACAGAGCTCCCACTCACTTTCTTGTAAATACAAGCTTCTCCATAAGTTTGTATAAATCCAAAGTTTTTGATTACTTTATCAAAACGTTGATTCCAACTCCAGGATGCTTGCTTCAGTCCATAAATGGAGCGCTGAAGTTTGCATACCTTGTTAGCATATTTAGGATCGACAAAACCCTTGGGTTGTACCATATACAACTCTTCCTCAATGTCTCCATTAAGGAACGTTGTTTTAACATCCATCTGCCAAATCTCATAATCGAAATATGCAGCAATTGCTAACAAAATCCTCACAGACTTTAGCTTCGCTACTGGTGAGAATGTCTCATCGTAGTCAATTCCTTGAATTTGTCGGAACCCTTTCGTGACAAGTTGAGCTTTATAGACGGTAACATTACCATCAGCATCTGTTTTTCTTTTGAAAATCCATTTGTTCTCGACAGCCTTACGGCCATCCGGTAAGTCCACCAAAGTCCATACTTGGTTTTTGTACATGGATCCCATTTCGGATTTCATGGCTTCTAGCCATTTCTCAGAATCTGGGCTCACCATAGCTTCTTCATACGTCGCAGGGTCATCAGTGTTGTCCACCAACATGACATTCAAGGCAGGGTCATACCAATCAGGAGTGGTACAAACCCTCGTTGACCTGCGAGGTTCAGCAGCAACTTCGTTCGAAGTTTCATGATCACCATCATGAGCTTCCTCTCTAATTGGTGCAGGCGGCACAAAAACATCTTCCGGTGTTGTGCTACTCTCAACTCCGAGAGAAGGTTCAATAACCTCGTCGAGTTCTACTTTCCTTCCAGTCACTTCCTTCGAGAGAAACTTCTTCTCAAGAAAGGATCCATTCTTGGCAACGAAAACTTTGCCTTCGGATCTATGATAGAAGGTATACCCAATTGTTTCTTTAGGGTATCCTATGAAGACGCATTTCGCTGCTTTGGGTTCAAGCTTATCAGGTTGTAACTTCTTTACATACGCTTCGCAACCCCAAACTTTAAGGAACAACAACTTAGGTTTCTTTCCAAACCACAATTCGTACGGTGTCGTTTCAACGGATTTAGATGGTGCCCTATTTAAAGTGAATGCGGCTGTCTCTAATGCATAGCCCCAAAACGATAGCGGTAAATCTGTAAGAGACATCATAGACCGAACCATATCTAAGAGAGTTCGATTACGACGTTCGGACACACCATTACACTGTGGTGTTCCCGGCGGTGTCAACTGTGAAAGTATTCCACATTTCTTTAAATGCATGCCAAACTCATAACTTAGATATTCACCTCCGTGGTCAGAACGCAGAAACTTAATCTTCTTGTTACGATGATTTTCCACTCCACTTTGAAATTCCTTAAACTTCTCGAAAGTTTCGGACTTATGTTTCATAAAGTAGACATACACATATCTACTTAAGTCATCCGTGAAAGTGAGAACATAACGATATCCACCACGCGATGCTACACTCATTGGACTGCACACATCGGTATGTATTATTTCCAATAAGTCTGTAGCTCGCTCCATTATTCCAGAGAATGGAGTCTTAGTCATTTTTCCCATTAGACATGCTTCACATCTTTCAAGTGATTCAAAATCAAGTGATTCAAGAAGTCCATCAGAATGGAGCTTCTTCATACGCTTCACTCAAATGTGACCAAGACGACAGTGCCACATGTATGTAGAATTATCATTCAATTTTGTTCGTTTAGCATCTATGTTGTGAACATGTGTATCACTACTATCGAGATTCAGTAAGAATAAACCATTCATCTCAGGTGCATTACCATAAAAGATATTACTCATATAAATCGAACAACCTTTATTCTCAGACTTAAAAGAGTAATCGTCTCGCAATAAACAAGATCCAGATATAATGTTCATGCTTAACGCAGGCACCAAATAACAATTATTCAAATTTAAAACTAATCCCGGAGGTAGATGCAGAGGGACCGTGCCGACGGCGATCACATCAACCTTGGAGCCATTTCCAACGCGCATCGTCACCTCGTCTCTTGCCAGTCTTCGCTTATTCCGCAGCTCTTGTTTCGAGTTACAAATATGAGCAACCGAACCAGTATCAAATACCCAGGCACTACTACGATTACTAGTAAGATACACATCAATAGCATGTATATCGAATATACATTTCTTCTTGATGTTGCCGTTCTTCAGATCCGCCAGGTACTTGGGGCAGTTACGCTTCCAGTGACCGGCACCCTTGCAGTAGAAGCATTCAGTTTCAGGCTTAGGACCAGCCTTGGGCTTCTTAGCAGGTGCGGCAGCTTTCTTGCCGTCCTTCTTGAAGTTGCCCTTGTTCTTAGGCTTGCCCTGTTTCTTGAAATTGGTGGTCTTATTGACCATCAACACTTGGTGCTCCTTTTTGATCTCCACTTCAGCAGTTTTCAGCATGGACGATAGTTCAGGCAATGTCTTGTTCATGCAGTGCATATTGTAGTTCATCACAAATTTCTTATAACTTGGTGGCAGTGATTGGAGGACATGGTGAATCCCTAACTCATTAGGAATTGTTATCCTCAACTCTTGGAGCTTGTTTGCATGCCCAGACATGGTGAGCACGTGCTCGCTAATGGAGCTACCCTCTTCCATCTTACAGTTAAAGAACTTTTCGGAGGGCTCATAGCTTTCCACGGCCGTGTGAGTCTCAAAAATCAGCCTGAGCTCCTTAATGATCTCGAACGGGTCGTGGTGCTCAAAGCGCTTCTGAAGCTCCGTTTTTAAACCGTATAGGATGGCACACTGAACTATGGAGTAATGATTTTTCTAAGTGGCGTAAACATTCTTTACGTCATCGGTGGCATCTTCTGCAGGTGGGTCACCTAGCGGTGCTTTGAGCACATAGGTCAACTGACCAGCCCTAAGGACAATCTTCAGTCCACGGAGCCAGTCCGTGAAGTTGCTTCCATTGTTCTTAAGCTTTTCTTTCTCTAGGAACACATTGAAATTGATGGAGAGGTTCGCCATAATCTACAACAAATTTGCAAGTAGTTTAGACTAAGTTTATGATAAAATGAGTTCAATTTTAATTCTTAAATTAACTAGGTGAACTCCCACTCAAAACAACATCCCTCACATTGTCTTAGTGATTACACGAACCAAGTCCACTACACCAAGTCCGATCTTCACGAGAGAAGATGTAGTTTCATCGGCAAACAATCTTCATGTTCATCATATCATTTATATGACTCATGCTCTACCTTTCGGTATTCCGTGTTCCAAGACCATGTCTATACATGCTAGGCTCGTCAAGATTAACCTTAGTTTCCGCATGTGCAAATTTGGCTTGCACCCGTTGTATGCACACGTAGAATCTATCACATCCGATCATCACGAGATGCTTCGAAACGACGAGTCTTAGCAACGGTGCCAACTAAGGATGAACACTTTATTACTTGATATTTAGAGAGAGGGATCATCTTATAATGCTACCATCACGATCTAAGCAATACAAGATGCATAAAGGATTAACATCACAGGCAATTCATAATTAGTGTGATATGATATGGCCCTTTCTTCTTATGCCTTTGATCTCCATCTCCAAAGCATGGACATGATCTCCATCATCACCAGCATTGCGTCAAGGTCATGTGGCGCCGCTTCATGGTTGTCCATCATCACTAGCAACTATTACAACTACTTGGAATAAAGCTATTACAAGATGAATAGACTCGCAGGTCTTAACAGAATTAAAGACAACCATTAGGCTCCTGCCGGTTGCCATATTACAACAAGGATCATTACATACATCAAATATAATCACAATCACATGATGGCCATATCACATCAAAAAAAACCTGCAAAAACAAGTTAGACGCCTCTAATTTTCTTTGCATGTTTTACGTGGTTTGGGGCTCTCGAATAAGAATGGATCTTGCCTACGAAACAGAACCACAACGTTGATACAAGTGCTATCAAGTGCAAAGTGTAAATTGGATCTATACTATGGTGAGAGAGACAGACACCCGCAAAGCCACTTGTGCAAAGCAAGTTACACGTCAAGCGTGGAGCAAGTCTCATGTGCGATGATCCGACAAAGCCTCGATACGCTCTAGAGCGCGAATAGTTACCAAAGGGAATTTCTCTTCCCACTCAGTATCCATAAGCACTCTATCTAATTTTTTGTATGTTGGCTCCGGAAGACTATTTGCCCATGTGAATTGTCTTCCTAACATAGTAACCTCTCTTAAGTCCAAACTGTCTATGACAGCATTGAACAAGAAAGTGATGGGTTCGTAGCATGGAAAACAAAAAATTTCTATCGCAAGAACGAACAAAACTCAGATCTAATCTAGATAAAAGCCAAGATCCAATCTATTAGACATGTGCAACGAGATAGATATGTACTAACCCTTGTAGATCCGAAAGCCTTGTGCGAGATCGGATCTCGTGGTTGATGTAGACGATCACTTGCCGATCTCAAGATCGAGTAGACGATCCTTCTGGCGCCGCGTTCCGGCAGCGCTTCCGCAGTCGGTCACACGTGCGGAGTCGATGCAGACCTTCCTCTCCCCGTTCCAGCGAGCAGCGGAGGTAGTAGATCTCTCCACGGAATCCCAGCAGCATGACGGCGTGGTGGTGGTGGTGGAGTAGAGAATTTTGCAGGGCTTCGCCTAAGCCTGAGCAGAGCGAAGAAGGAGGAGAGAGGCGGCTAGGGCAAGAGTGGAGGGGCAAGGGGGTGGCGCCTCCACCCCTCTATATATAGAGGGAGGGGTGTAGCCAAGGGTTCCCACCCCTAGGCCCACCTCCTAGGGCCGGCGCACAAGGGGGGCTTGGGGGGAGTTTCCTTCCCCCCCAAGTTTCCCCTTTTTCTTTCTTGGTTTTCAAGTAAACTCCATAGAAATTTCTAGAACCTTCCGGAACATTCTGAAACCCTCTAGAACCCCCATATAAACACTCCGGGACATTTCTGAACCTAGAAAATGATCTCCATTATATGAATCTTATTCTTCGGACAATTCTGGATCTCCTCGTGATGTCTCAGATCCAATCCGAGACTCCGAACAACATTCGGTCGCCAACGCACATTCCATATCTACCTAAACAACATCCAACCTTAAGTGTGTCACCCTACGGTTCGTGAATATGCAGACATGATGGAGAAACCTCTCCGATCAATAACCATCAGCAGGATCTGGAGATCCATAACGGCTCCCACATACTCAACGGTGACTTCGTGATCGATAGAACCATTAACATACGAAACCAATTCCCTTTGTCACGCGATACTCTACTTATCTGAGGTTTGATCGTCGGTATCTCCATACCTAGTTCTACCTCGTTACTGATAAGTACTCTTTACTCGTTCCATGATATGTCATCCCTTGTGACCTAGTCACATGCTTGCAAGCTAACTAGATGACATTCCATCGAGAGGGCCCAGAGCATATCTATCCATCATATGGATGGACAAATCCCAATCTTGGTCCATGCGCTTCAACACATACTTTCAGAATACCCAATGACACCTTTATGACCACCCAGTTACGAAGCAGTGTTTGATGTCATCAAAGTACCCATCCGGTGATGGTGATTAACATAACCTCATGGTCAAAGGATTAGGTTACTATGTATTTGAAAGCTTGTAGCAATGCGAACTTAATGACTTGATCTTGTGCTATACTTACTATGGGTGCGTGTCCATCACATCATTCTCCTAATGATATAACCTTGTTATTCATGACATCCAATGTCCATGATCAGGAAACCATGATCATCTATTAATCAACAAGCTAGTTCAACAAGAGGCTTACTAGGGACTCTTTTACGTTTACAAAACACACATGTATTAGTGTTTCCTTATAATACAATTATAGCATGGGATGTAAACATTCATCATAAACATAAAGATATAATATTAACCACTTTTATTATTGCCTCTTGGGCATATCTCCAACAGAAAGGCCAATGTTCATCGAAATGGCCCTGACTTTTCTCATGAGGGAATCTTACCAAGTTAAAATATCCACCTATAAGTATAGGATATGGATTATCCTTTGCATGATTTACCAACTCACGTAAAAAGTAAGACTTATAAACATCATGGGTGGCTCCATAAACAGCGACTAAAGACCATGTGAAATCATCAACCTTGTTCTGTATATGGAGTTTTATAAAAAATCTCCAACCGAACAAGCTAAGACTTCCATAGTCTCATCACAAACGCCTAATAGGATCCTCGGATCTACCTCACGGCGGGCGTGATATCCACGTAAAGTCCACTCCACCAGAAAGGCGATTGAATAAGGCTTGTAAAAAATCATGTCTACCAGTCTTGGAAATACCCAGAAACTCTAACTTATAATCTCTCACACAATCAGCAAAAGGAAATGTTTAGCCAAGTCACGAAGACCTCTGCTATTTGAAAACATGTCAATCATTGAGATACTATAGAAAGTTTGGATACACGGGGTCTCCTACGAGACTTCTGGCTCTTCGATTTCCGACTAGATGCTTTTAGCTCATACGAAGAGCCAAGCCCAGTCTCATCGAAGCCCACCTCTGATACTTCACCAACTAAGTGAGAAAGGAGTTGACCATCTATTGTGGCATGAAACTCTTCCTCCTACATTGTTGAAGTATCAGGAACGATAGAAGCCTTAGGAGTAACCGTTAGATGGTCAACCTCCATGTGCCTCAAAACATTAGAAGAAAAAAGAACTTACTTTATAGAGTTACCTAAGCTAATGCCAACATTGGCCAAATTAGAAGTAATAATTGGCTAGGAAAAGAAAGAAAGGACTTGGAGGGACTCGTTATACCAGTAGAATCTAGATTCTTCTCATCCTTGCGACACATCGCCTTGACCGATGAATCTTCATCCGTGGTAGACGCACCGGCGGCATCCACCCCATGATCAACACTCCGCCTGATTGGTGTAGTAACCCCCTGCATAGTGGTAGGGGCAATAGCACCGGCTGTAGAGAACGCATCGGTGAAGGAGGCACGCCCAACCCCTCCTAGGTCAGGCTGCCTCCCTCCACAGCAGGACCATCCTGGTCCACCGGCGCCTCTGACCCCTTCTGGGACAGAGAAGGGGAGAGCAAAGCCCCCGGCTTCTCATGGGCCTCCATGGCCTCGACCTGCAGCACCGCACGGGCCTCCTTGGCGCAACTGGCCAAGTCCATGCCTAGAGTGGAGTCCCATTGCCGTGTCCTCGCACTCGATACCTGGCCCAGCCAACATCTCCGAAGGCACCATGCCCGGCACAGGCACACCGGCTAGCAGCCCTTGAGCTCTAACCACCGCTGCATGCGGTCCACCAGGGGAACCTTGCACCACCGTAGGCATGCCCAACATCACCTGGATCGGTGACTCGCCATCAATGTCTGACCCCTCCTTGGTCGGCATCCGCGAGGCCTCCGTATCCCCAACCTCCTAAAGAATAGGCTAAGGTCTAGTGCGTGGAATAGACCATCCCAAGGTGTGAGTCCGATCATGCACTAGTGATGCAGCCCTCTCCTGATTCACCACCTCAGAAGCATCCCAAAGAGCCTCCTGAAGCTGGCTCTACAACACACGCAGCGAAATCGAAGAGCTCCTGCCACGTAACGGTGAGTCCAAGAAAAGCCGTAACCAACTCCATGCCTCGTGGTGTAGTAGGGTTGGCGTTGAAAGGTGTTACCGCCATCACCACCTGCCACACCTACCTATAGGAGGAAGGTGCTGAGCTCACAAGTCCCTATGATGTAGAAGCGGACCTAGGCACAACACTCAAATCAGCAGCAGGTTCAGAAGTATCCATCACATCATCAGAAGGCCCTCCAGTGGCATCATCATCAGGGCCACCATCATCCTTCTTCCACAAAAAAAGAAAAAACCTCGGGTTCAGTAACATATCCATCTAGCTCCATCTGGAAGCAAAATTCATATCCTTTAAGCTTCACCACAACATCCGTCTGAATAAAGTAACCAATAGCATCCTGCTTCTTCAAGAAGACCGTGGAGTCAAACATACCCACAAGAATGCGAACCACAACCCGCTTCCTCAGACAGAACAAATTGACATCCAAAGTAGTCCCCATAAGACCACCAACCGCCCAAAGCCCTAAAAACGAGAGCAAAGAATGTGGCACCCCCTCAACATGCAACCATACCTGCTTGAGCTCGCATTTGTGGGGAATCTACCATGACTTATAAACAGAAAAAGAGAGCTGGGTGGTACTAAGAGGCACTAAAACATGAATCCCATCCACTCTATCTTGGTCCTCAAAAGACGTAAAACTCACTAGGAAAGCATTCTCTCCATAAGGCAAAGCTTCCCACTTCCAATGATCTCGAATAGACACCCTCCTAGCAATCTGTCTCTACACTATATCAGTAGATACTGAGTCTCCTGACACCCGCACCAAAGCAATAGGAGTCTGATTTGCCTCCAAGTGATCATGAACCACACTATCGGGGAACTGTGTGAACAAACATCGATCATTAACAATACCAGCCATGTTCGGGGTAAGTCTTGGCTTCTTAAGTACCGGGCAATGGAGAGTTGGGTGTGCAGAGTTATCACAAATATAGCAATAATGAACGACCTTACAATGTTTGGTTGCATGCGAATTCACCGCACACTTCCAGCAGCACACCACCTTTTTATTCTTTTTTCCACCAGCCACGTTCACTAATGCCGAGATGACTTGTGGAACCACCAAAGCAGGGGAAATACTACTATGAACATGGTGCTGACTCTACTAGATATACGGATACTTCATCTGATGACCCTATGGCTGAAAAGGTGGGTTGAAAGGAACTTGACCATGCATTTGCGGATACCCACCCTGGACCGGATTTGGCTGCTGCGGATGAAACTGAGGAGCAGCCATCTCCTAATTCACCTGAGGTGGCTATGGTTTCTTCTTATTTTTCCTCTTTGGGACAACGCAGCTACCCCAACACCAACAGCAAACGGTGTAACCCCCGACATCCCACAAACATGTGGCACCTGCACTCCACCTTGCTGACCTCTGTTGAAGCCATTGAACCCTAGCATCAACATCGGTCCACGGTAGGGAGGCTAAAGCGGCATCTGTGCAGGCGGACCAGGGTAGTAGGTTAGTGGCGCCACCCCTGGCATCAACGACGCCGACCTACCTTGTAGTAGCGGCATCCCCGATGGCCCCATCGGCGGCCTGTGTGGAGGGGTTGGGCCACGGCGCGGCGACACCATAGGAGGCGCAGCAGCAGGACCACGCGGAGGCAGCGACCCAGAAGGTCCATGGGGCAGCGGTGCCTGGCCAGTCACCATAGAGGCGGGAGGCCCTCTAGGGTTTTTATTCGCCATCCGAGGTGAGGCGACAACAACCATGAAAGAACGATCAAGCCTCGACCGTGCAGCAGAGAACATCGACGGGAGCACTGGCTGTCGGCGGTCACAGTCTCCTGTGGCTCAGGCGGCGATGAAGGCCAAGAGGAGGACAGATAGCGATCTGTTCGGAGGCAGGGTTCCGAAATCCAAAGGTTTCCAAGGACTCGAGACACCGCCCCCAGGAGTACTCCTCTAATTCCGCGAAAGTGGGCCCCACCAGGTCTAACACATCAGGCGAAGAGGGGTTAGACTCAGACCGAGTCGGTTCCTGCCCCAGATCCACCGACAATGCCGGATACGCCCGATCAACCGTCGCCACCAAGAAACTTCCAAGCACGGGCGGCGATGAAACCCTTCGCGACGGCAATGGCCCCCTTCACTATTTAACCCTAGGACGGGTGAGTGCATAGCCCAGCGGAGAGGCCGATGCCCCGCGGGGGAAGCAAGGTCGAGGTGGAGAAGACGACCTCCTGCGCACATCCAACTCTGGCGAGATCGATCCCCGCGAAGCACTTGCCTCCTTCTCCCAGAACCTAGATGCTAGCGTGGGAAAGCCGATCTCCTCCCAAAACTCTTGGAGGATATCAACATCTATACGTCGCCGCTGACTACCAACCGTCTTCCAGCCAAGATTGCCGGACTCATCTTCTAGGGCATCGAGAGCCACCCTATCCGCCAGGCCAGCTCCATCGTCCTCCGAGTCAGATCCCAGGCAAAGGAACCGAGAGCCAGAACAGGCCCCCTCCGGTGACCTAGATGGTGCCGTGGGAGAGGTAGACGGCAGCCCTAGGGCGCCCGGAGCCAGGGTGAACCTCCGCCTCCGCCCCATTTCCGCCTCACTCTGTGATGGCTCGAAGTTAGTTCATGGACTCTTTCTCCTTAACATTCTGTTTTCTTTTGACTCTGTCTTTTGTCTCTTAAATCTGACAGATCAACTAACAACTACTCCTTATATGCTAGGAGAAATAACCGAAGAGGTCTGAATAAGTCCTTGTGTCGTTCCTGGACTGAGCCCCGATCTCCCTCTTTTTTTCTTATAAACATAACAAACATGAGACCAACGTTTATGAATCGTTCACACGGTGTTTGTTACAATACGTACGTTGAACCTGCAACGTTTTGGAGAATTGACCAAATTGAAACGGGAAATATAGTGCTGGTATATCTTTTTTTTTAGTTGGGGCTGGTATCTTTTTTGATTTGGGTTCAACGGGCTACTCTATTACATACGTGGGCCACATTGAAATATCTGGGGGACTTCCCAAAAAGCTACCAGTGGCTTCCGCTAAAAAAAAAACAAAAAAAAAAACTAGCAGTGGCTAGTGCTCACCACTTTATTATCTTGTCTATACCTTCCATTATATTACGGCTCTAGTATATATAGGCTCTTCATGCGGCCAGCCACATATAAAGCTACGATCCTGCTAGCTGGACCATTCTTATCCATGCACTCCCGTCAATTTTCTTCGTAGTACTAGAATAGATAATTGATTAGACACTTTGCAGTCAAATAAAAAACTGAAAAGTTTACTAAGCTATTTTATCACTAGCTAGTACTCCCTCTGTTTCAAATTATTCCGTCGGCGCACTTATGTAGGTGAACTAGTACTCTCTCATTTTTCATTAAAAAAATCCGTGAATTTTTGAAATAGATAGTATGAAATATGTACTACTTATACCAAAAATTCTAAGAATTTTTTGATGAAAAATAAAAGAATAGCGCGGAGTAATTTGAAACAGAGGGAGTAGTACGTGAGATTGATGAAAAGATCTCGTTCATATCACGCAATTCTTCCAAATGATGATGAATGTCAAGAGAATCTTGGAAGAGACTTTTCGCGTTGATTGGAGGGGCATCATAAAAAAATGGAGAAGCCTTTATCTTCTTCCTTTTGGCGATGGTTTCCTGAGGAGCTTTACTAGCTTTGCCGGTTCTTCCTGTCGGTGCGCATGCACGCATCCATGCACACGAGCGATACATATTTCACATTCTAGCTAATGCTAGCTGACATACACTATCTCTCCCTGTCGTTGGGACTCCTCTCGGTGTCATTAGTCGTCTCGTTTTGGGAAGTAGTTTCTGCTATTTCTTACAGTTTGAATCGTAGTTTATTTTGTTTAAATTCTTGGTTGTTAACATTCACAGACGAAGTAAATCCCTCAAGATGTTGATCTTAATTATACGGCGCGGCGTGAGTCATCAAAGAGGTTCCTACAATATTTTGTCCAATACAAGTGACAAAACCACAATTGTAGAAAAACGCTACTAGCACTAATAAGAAACCAAAGGTACTACCAGACTACCAGTTGTGATTGTCATATTGAGTGGCATGACGGTGCAGCTATAGTTTAAGTAGCTTTAGCCATCGGACCGACACTAGTGGCCGAAGCAACAAGCGAAGCAGATATATATAGGGCTCCATACCCAAATCAAATCGTCAATTATATATACGCGCCGGCGCCGGCGCCTAGCTCAAATCGAGAAGGAGATATGCCGATATGGTTTTATAACGTCAACTCAGCGACCCAATTCGGCGCCGAACTGCCGGTGATTAGCTCCATCATTGATCATCCATGTATCTCCCCCGGCCCCTTTCCAGGACTCAAACCCCATGCTGATGTACTGGTATCTTCTCCTTTTTTTCGCGAATAAGTACTGGTATATATATCTCCTTTCGAGCGGTAATATATCAACTGATTTCCCTACAGAATGTTCATACACAATCTGTAGTGTAGAATGGTCTATGTGTTTCACAAATTTCGTTCATTTTCGAGAAGAAAAGGAAGAGGGTTTTCGTCCGAGATTCGCCACTGCACCTGAGAGTCCTGCACGACGGACACACATACTTCCTCCATTTTAAAATATAATCTGTTTCAAGTTTGTGAAAAAAATATCTAGACTTATTTTAGTGTGTAGATTCATTCCAAACCTGAGTGAACTTACATATTAAAAGAAGTCTAGATACATTTGCTTTAGAAAACTAAAACATCTCATATTTTAAAACGGAGGGGTACCAAACTAAAAAAAGTACGGTCTTTTTTTGAGATACGACTGCCACGTCTTGAATCTTCTTCTGGCCAGCCATGGTGGCGAGGGGAGGAGGCGACTCGACGTGGCGTCGATGGTTGGTGTTAGAGTATATATTTGTATATTGTAGTTTCCCTATATATTAGGGGGCTTTATGTATATTTGTACCTGTACTTGTACTATATATTCTGGCCTTTGGCCCTCTGGTAATACACTATCTATTACCCTAATATGTTATCAGAGCCATAAGGCTTTTTTTCTCCCTCGCAGCCGCCGCCGCCGCTCGCACCGGCATCCCGTCGCCGCGCCCGGCCGCCGCCGCCGTCTCCTCCGGCCGCCCGTCCGCCGCCGCTGCCGCCTTTACCTCGGCCGCAGCCGCCGACTCCGCCTCCGCCGCCGCCTCCTCCGGCCGCCCGTTCCCGGCCGCCGCTCGCCCCAGCTCTCCGCTGCCGTGCCCGGCCGCCCAGTTTTCGTCCGATCTAGATCGGATCTGAGGAAAAAAAACAGAGCTATGTCTTCCTCATCGGGCTATGTTGTGATTCCTCGCTGCCCGGTGATTTTTTATGGCGCGAGTTATCCTGATTTCGCTGCCTTCATGCGCGTCCATATGCGCGGTCTTCGCCTTTGGGGTGTGCTTTCCGGTGAGGTCTCCTGTCCACCGCGCCCCGTTGCGCCTACGGCGCCTATTGCACCGACGCCCGTTGCCTTTGCCTCCGATGCCACTCAGGCGGTCAAGGATGCAGCCCAGAGGGCTGATGATACTGCTCGGGATGATTATGATCGGAAGGTCCAGGAGCATTCTACTGCTGTTGCGACCTACCGGCTGGATCTGGCTGACTACACTCAGTGGATAGATGAGGATGTTCGTGCTGCTGTTGTCACTTCTAGTGTTCTGCCTCAGTATGCTGCTGAGTTCATGGGTCTTCCCACTGCTGCTGCTCAGTGGGCTTTTCTTCGTCAACGCTATCAGTCGTCTGGAGATGCTCTTTATCTGTCTGTGGTTCGTCAGGAGCATGATCTTAAGCAGGGTGATTCCGCTATTGATGAGTTCTATACTCAGAGTGCTGGTATTTGGCGTCACCTTGACTCTCTTCGTACAGCTGTGTGTAACACCTGTCCCTGTTGTCTGATTGTGCGCGCGGATCTGGAGTTTCAGCGTGTCTTTGAGTTCTTGTCACGGCTCGCAAGGAGTTTGAGCCGTGTCGTGCCCAGCTGCTTGCCCGTGGTCGTGTTCCGCTCTCTGAGGTACTGGCTGAGCTTCGTGCTGAGGAGACTCGTCTTCGTGGTGCTGGTCTTCTTGAGGTTCCATCTGTTCTTGCTGCTCGTGGTCCCCCCGTGCCACCGGCTTCGTCACGGTCTCTAGCACCGCCGCTACTCTCTGCTCCGCCAACTCAGGGTCAGAGTCAGCCTCAGCAGCCTCGTGGTTCTCGTCCTCCCTGTGCCCACTGTGGCAAGGCTGGCCACGATATCTCTGGCTGTTGGACGAGGGATCCTCGCTTACGACAGCAGTACCTTGCTCGTCGGCAGGCTGGTTCTTCAGGATCTTCTGATGTTGCTTCTAGACCTCCTCTTGCTGCACTGTTTGATCAGGATATTATACATGGTCTTTGTAGTCTGCTCGCTGCTACAGGCTCTTCCTCGACGGGTACTGCTGGTTCTGTGCCTAGCTCTTCTGGCACCGCGCGACCACCACCTTCTACACAGTCAGGTACGTCATCCCTGTGGTATCTGGATTCTGGAGCTTCTTTTTCATATGACTTCTGCGTCTTCTATTCTTTCTGCTCTTCGCTCTCTTATTTCTCCTGTCCGTGTTACCATGGCTGATGGTACCTCTCTTCCTGTTTCTAGTCGAGGCACCCTCTCTACTTTCTCTTTCTCTGTTCCTGATGTTTCTCATGTTCCCAGTCTTAAGATGAACCTTTTCTCTGCTAGTCAGCTTACTGATTCTGGTTGTCGTGTCATTCTTGACGCTGATTCTTGTGCTGTTCAAGACCGTTGTACACATGCTCTGGTTGGAGCTGGACCTCGCAGCATTGAGTGTCCGGGGCTATGGGAGTTAGACTGGCTTCGTGTTCCTTCCGTTGACACTTCCTCTGCCAGTTCTCCTGCGGTTGCTGCTTCTGTCACCGGCTCGTTTCAGCAGTGGCATCATCGGCTGGGTCATCTTTGTGGCTCCCGTTTATAGTCATTAGTTCGTCGTGGTCTTCTGGGGTCTGTCTCGGGAGATGTGTCTTTACATTCGTGTCAGGGTTGTAGGTTAGGCAAACAGATTCAGCTTCCCTATCCTACTAGTGTGTCTGTATCTCAGCGACCTTTTGATTTAGTTCATTCAGATGTTTGGGGTCCAGCTCCCTTTGCTTCAAAAGGGGGCCATCGATACTATATTTTGTTCATTGATGATTTTTCACGGTACACCTGGTTGTTTTTATGCGCTCTCGTAGTGAGGTGCTTCCTATTTATCAGCGTTTTGTGGCCATGGTTCGTACTCAGTATTTCACTCTTATTCGTGTGTTTCGTGCTGATTCTGCAGGAGAGTATATCTCCCAGCACCTGCGGGGCGTCCTCGCTGAGCAGGGCACCCTTGCTCAGTTCTCGTGTCCTGGCGCCCATGCTCAAAATGGTGTCGCCGAGCGTAAGCATTGTCATATTCTTGAGACTACCCGTGCTATGATGATTGCTTCCTCTCTTCCGCTGCATTTGTGGGTTGAGGCTGTCGCTACGTCAACTTACCTCATTAACATCCAGCCTTCTGCTGCTCTTCGGGGTGGCATTCCTCTCGAGCGTCTCTCTGGTACCTGTCCAGACTACTCGACTCTTCGTTTATTTGGTTGCGTTTGCTATGTCATTCTCCCTCCTCGCGAACGCACCAAACTAACCGCTCAGTCTGTTGAGTGTGTTTTTCTCGGCTACAGTGATGAGCATAAGGGCTATCGCTGTTGGGACCCCGTTGGTCGTCGGATGTGCATCTCTCGTGATGTCACGTTTGATGAGACGCGTCCTTTCTATCCTCGCCCCACCTCTGGTACTTACCCGGCTGATGATCTCTCTTTTCTTCTTTTTCCTGATACACCTCCCGCTGTCTCTACTCCTCCACCTTCTCCTTCTGATGCGCCTCCTTTGTTTTCAGCGCCATCATCTCCTCCGTCTAGTTCTCCTAGTTCTCCCTGTTCTCCAGCTTCGGACCCTTCCTCCGCTGTTCCTTCTTCCTCCTCTTCTGATGAGTCGTCTTCCGCCGATGAGCTTCCTTCTTCTCGGCTTGTTCGTCAGCGTCGTGCTCCAGACTGTTACTCTCCTAGTCAGTATGGTCTCTCTGTCGTCTCCGAGCCGACTTCTTATCGGGATGTCGCGTGTCATCCTGAATGGCAGCTTGCCATGGCTGAGGAGATCGCTGCGCTTGAGCGCACTGGCACCTGGGATCTTGTTTCTCCTCCTTCTAGTGTTTGTCCTATCACGTGTAAGTGGGTCTATAAAATTAAGACCCGCTCTGATGGATCTCTTGAGCGCTATAAAGCGCGTCTTGTGGCTCGTGGCTTTCAGCAGGAGCACGGCCGTGACTATGATGAGACTTTTGCCCCTGTGGCCCATATGACCAATGTGCGTACTCTTCTTGATGTTGCTTCTGTTCGACGCTGGTCTGTGTCCCAGCTTGATGTTCAGAACGCTTTTCTTAATGGCGAGTTGAGTGAGGAGGTTTATATGCAGCCTCCTCCTGGGTATTCTGTTCCCGATGGGATGGTTTGTCGTCTTCGACATTCCCTTTATGGCCTGAAACAAGCCCCTCGTGCCTGGTTTGAGCGCTTTGCCTCTGTGGTGACTGCTGCTGGTTTCTCTCCTAGTCTTCATGATCCAACACTTTTTGTTCACACTTCTCCTCGAGGACGCACTCTTCTCCTTCTCTATGTTGATGATATGATCATTACTGGTGATGATCCTGAGTATATTGCCTTTGTCAAGGCTCGTCTCCGTGATCAGTTTCTTATGACTGATCTTGGTCCTCTTCGCTACTTTCTTGGGATTGAGGTTTCCTCCACTTTTGATGGCTTTTCTATCTCTCAGGAAAAGTATATTCAGGATCTTCTTGCTCGCGCTGCTCTTATGGATGAGCGCACCGTTGAGACTCCTATGGAGCTTAATGTTAAGCTTCGTCCTACTGATGGTGATCCTCTTTCCGATCCCACTCGTTATCGCCATCTTGTTGGGAGTCTTGTTTATCTTGCTGTCACTCGTCCTGATATCTCTTATCCTGTTCATATTCTGAGTCAGTTTGTCTCAGCTCCTACCACTGTTCACTACAGTCATCTCCTCCATGTCCTGCGTTATCTTCGTGGCACGATTACTCGTCGCCTTTTCTTCCCTCGTTCTAGCTCTCTCTAGCTCCAGTGCTACTCGGATGCTACATGGGCGAATGATCCTACGGATCGTCGTTCACTTTCTGCTCACTGTGTGTTTCTTGGTGGTTTGCTTGTTGCTTGGAAGACGAAGAAATAGGTAGAGGTTTCCCATTCGAGTGTTGAGGCTGAGCTGCAGGCTATGGCTTTGGTGACTGCTGAGGTGACCTGGTTACGGTGGTTGCTTGCAGATTTTGGGGTCTCTGTTACGACACCCACTCCACTTTTGTCAGACGGTACAGGTGCTATCAGTATTGCACGTGATCCGGTCAAGCATGAGCTGACCAAGCATATTGGTGTTGATGCTTTTTATACACGTGCTCAGGTGCAGGATCAGGTTGTTGCGCTTCATTATGTGCCTTCAGACTTGCAGTTGGCAGATTTCTTTACAAAGGCACAAACCCGCGCATTTCTTACTCTCCAAACTCAGTGTTGTAGATCCACCATGAGTTTGAGGGGGGGTGTTAGAGTATATATTTGTATATTGTAGTTTTTCTATATGTTAGGAGGCTTTCTGTATATTTGTACCTGTACTTGTACTATATATTCTGGCATTTGGCCCTCTGGTAATACAACTATCTATTACCCTAACAGTTGGGACCTTCTGCTCGAGGATCTTGGATTGGATGTACTGCCTGGTCTTCACCATCTCTTGCCTGCGCGATGGTCTGGAAAAGTCTCTTAGCTCTCACCCCTCGGGGTGGGCACTCCTGCGGTGTTCAAAGCCCAATGTGGCGAAGGTGGCGGCGGTGATTCGATGGTGGTGGAAGATGTGCTGCTTCTGGTTCCGATCCAGGTATTTGGGTGGTGACGATGAGGACGATGGGCTTGATCGCGATTTAGAAGTACGGTGTTTGGTCTTCTGGGTGTATGTTGTATTTTCCTATTTTTCTGGAGTCGTTTGTAATCGGTTTCGCCATCGCTGAATTTCCATCAGTTGTTATTAAAAAAAATACCGCAACAATCCACGCACAAATATTCGACCGATGCTTCTCAGATGCTGTACTAGCTAAAAGCAACAGATGAACAAAGTTTTACAGGCCTGTCTGCGTGTTTGTCTGTTCTTGACAGTGCAACTGTGCAACTGGGCCTACACACGCGCAGAAGCCCGTCGGCCGTCCGTTCCTCGCGTCCCTGTGCGTTAACAGCGAAATAAACTAGCTTGGTCGATCGATTTGGCTAATGAAACGAATCAAGCGGCACCATTAGGCTACAGTGGCAGTACGCATCAGATGAAGATGGTGTACGACCGGTTCCGGATGGGTCGTATTTGAAATCATTGTACCTAGTACGAGTATGTATAAAAGGGAGAATCAAAGCAACGAGCGAAAGCAACTGACGTTTCTGGAGGCATCTAAATATGTTTCTAAGTTGTATGTATCCATGCATGGCTTTATTTTCGAGGATGTACACCATCTCTTCTTCAATATGCACATCGCGGGGGTGGGGGAGGGTATATCAAGTATATATATATATATATATATATATATATATATATATATATATATATACACACTATGCATACATACCTTCCGGTATGGTAGATACAGCCTATATAGTTTGAAACACGTGTGGGTCATACCGGAATATATATAGAAACCATATTCATACTACACCCGGGTGTAGTTATACCCACACGTGTTTCAAACTATATAGGCTGTATCTACCATACCGGAAGGTATATATGCGTAGTATGAAGTATATAAGAATATATTTGGGCACTATATATTATTTTTTTGTAGTATATAATTTTTATTCACATACTCCTTTTGTACGTACAAATATGACGGTATTTTACATACATAGGTCAAACTATGGGTGCTTTGCAATTTTTTCACCTAACTTGCTTGTAAGTATCTTAGGTATAATATATGAACATACTCAAATGGATAAAATATTACAAATACTTCCGTAAGGTAGTATATGAGACGTGTGGGTGTAGTTACACCCGGGAGTAAGAAGTATTTTTCCTATTCAGCACCCAGGGTGCAGAATAGTTATTTTGCACCCCACATATTTTTATGTTCTTATATATAGAAATTTATGTTTTGTATACTAATAATTATGTTTATGTTCATTAGAAACGTAAAAAAATCGACATAAAAATATGATTTATGAGTCATTATACTGTAAAAACATAAAAAATACACATTTTATGTCATATTTTTATACGGCATGTAAACGATTTTTTTTACGACATGTCTAAATTTTATTATGTTGTTCTCGACTTCTGAGGTAAGAGAAAATTTACGTGACGTAAAAATTTTATACGGTTTATAATATAGAGTGTGGGTGTAGAATAACTATTCTACATCCTGAGGATCAAATAGCGCCATTATATATATATATATATATATATATATATATATTAATAATATATTTAAAATTGACAGTCGGTTAAAATTCCACTTATAATGGACAAGTTAATTATTTGTCCATGGCTGAACCAAATTGAAGTCGAATTTTTGGCCCACAAGGACTCAAGTTTAAACTCTGAGGGTAGAAGAAGGCATTATGTCCTACCCTTTTTCAGTTTTTATCTAGAGAAGTACATGTAAACAAAACAACACATAATTTAGATCTAGGGATGAAAACAGAGCGCAAACAAACGGAACTGAGTGGTGCCACATTTGTTTTTATATTATTTTGCAGAAGTGAAAACGAATACGAAAACCCCGAAAACAAAAATAGAAGCAGATATTGTCGAAAACAAATACGGACCGAATACAGTGCAGATGCGGAACGATTCATATTTTATCCGGAACCAAAAGAACCCTAGAATCATGTAACAAATCTCAAGCATTAAAGAAAACAAACGAAATCGTGCCCTAATTATAGCACGATGCACTACTAGAGAAAAAGCTATAGGAGACATGCTTATAAGAGACGCATTTAGACCATATGCACCTCCTATAAAATAGGCGAGGCGCACTGCCTTGGCATACGTCTCTAGTATCAAAATAGGCGAGGCGCATATTATAAGGATGCGCCTCCTATAATCCATGTACGAACGAAATCTGGCAGCCCCAAATTATGCAAGGCGTATGCTAATAATATGCGCCTCCTACATATCATATAGGCGAGGCGCATGTGTGAAGAATGTGCCTCGCATAAGCTGCGTGGGCCCGGGATGAAGTCGGTGGTCGAATATGATCATATGCACCTCCTATATTTGATAATATGCGAGGCGCATGCAGCCAAGTGCGCCTCAAATAACTCCTGCGATCCCGGATGGAGGTAAGTGGCCGCATAGGCGAGGGGCATATGACCATATGCGCCTCGTATAGTTTGGGTTATAGGAGGCGCATATGTAGCAATATGCGCCTCCTTTAACCTGGCACCACCTTTTTGCAGCTTTTGGCACATGGAGCTAATACGACCCCACTCACTTGTCTCACTTCTTCCTCCTCCATAAAAGATAGATTTGGTCGCCCCCTCCTCCTCTCCACCTCATTTTCCACATTAATTCACCATGGAAGCTTGCTCAGTCTCCATCGGTTGACACTCATATGTAAGTGAAGTCTCTTGCTCCTCTAAATCTAAAACATGTCTCTTTACTTCTCCGGCTCTCTTGCGCAAGTCATCATTGGAGAAGCGTGAAGGTGTTGCTTGCATGTATGCGCGTTGTCAGTGACACTGACTATATGATTGTGTAGTGGTGCTTCTTTTTGTGCAGGGATTTCATTTGAGATGCCAATGTTTCGTCGGAATGTCGATTCATTTTTTTTTCGGTGAATTTCTGGCACTCGCGGATGTCCTCTTTTTAGGGGAGGTCATGCCGAATTTTTCCGGCAATCCACGTCCATATATGCTTTAATTATTCTCTTGCTCTTTGTACCGCACGCGTAGGCGACCATGGTCCGACCACTGATCCGCAAAGCCCTTGTGTATAGGTGGATGAGATGCGCGAGGGCCGACATGGCACACGCAAACAAGACGGAGATAATATGTCCGTGTTGCGACTGCAAGCTGATGTATCTAATAAGGCACGCTTCCGAAATGCTGGAGTCGCACCTGCTCCGATGTAGTTTCATGGATTGCTACACTCGGTGGATACGTGATGACGAAGATGAAGATGAGGATGTCAATAATGGTGAAGATCAAGATGCCGGTCACGATCACGAAGATCAGGACGCCCGCAGCAGGGAAGGTGATGATCATGAAGATCAGGGTGGCGTCGGGCATGGACATGAAGATCAGGGTGGCACCGGGCATGGACACGAAGATGATTAAGGTGGCGTCAAGCATGAACACGAAGATCAAGGTGTCGGCCATGATTTGAGCTGGCTGCAGGACCCTCATGTCCAAGATCTGCTTCTCAAGAAGACGAGTAACGCTAGAGCCGCCGCTAGAGAGAAAGCTAAGCTGGAGAAAATGAAGAAAGACGCGGTCACTCCATTGTTTGACGGATGCAACGATGGGGATACCCATCTGAATGTAACGCTTAGGGCTCTGGAGATGAAGGTGAAACACAAAATGACCGACGAATGCTTCGACGGCAACATTGGATTCTAGCACGATATTCTTCCCAAGAAGGGGAACACATGTCCAACTAGTATCGCTAAGACTAAGAAAGTCGCGTGCCCTAATCTACCGCACGTGAAATACCACGTCTGCATAAATGATTGCATCATCTACCGGGGCGAGGACGTGGAGAAAACCACGTGTCCGGTGTGCAAGACCTCTCGATACAAGAGAGGGGCCAAGAAATCTCCTAGTAAGGTGGTGTGGTACTTTCCTCTAACTCCTCGTCTACAGCGGTATTTCACGGACCCTAAGGAAGCATAGCTCATGCGCTAGAACGTGGAAAGAAAGAGGCTGGAAGACGATGATCTAGAGAAGGAGGAAATGTTGAGGCACCCTTCAGATGCTTGCTAGTGGAAGGCGTTGGACCTCCAATATTACCAACATTTCGGGAAAGAGTCAAGGAACCTCAGGATGGGCATGAGCACCAACGGACTCAATCCGTTCGGAAGCCAGAGGAGCACACACAACACATGGCTCGTGTTTGTATGGATCTACAACCTCTCCCTGGTTGTGCATGAAGAATAAGTACATAACCATGAGTATGTTAGTTCAAGGGCCAAAACAACCTGGTACAGACATCAATCTGTATCTCACGCTGTTGAAAGAGGAGTTGGCCACGTTATGGGAAGAAGGAGCCCGTACGTGGGATGCCTCGAGACAAGAATACTTCAACATGAGAGCGGCGGTGCTCACAACTATGCAATACTATCCCGGTTACGGATACTTCTCGGGGCAGGTGGTCCAAGGATTCTATCGGTGCGTTAGGTGCAAGGATAATACAACGTACCGCCAGCTATAGAAAGATCCCAGGTCCGGGAAAACCGTGTTCCTTGGGGCTCGAAGGTGGCTTCCCAATAATCTTGCCTGGAGAAATCTAGGAGATCTGTTCGA
Organism: Avena sativa; assembly: GCA_916181665.1. Taxonomy (NCBI): domain Eukaryota; kingdom Viridiplantae; phylum Streptophyta; class Magnoliopsida; order Poales; family Poaceae; genus Avena; species Avena sativa. The sequence goes on along the minus strand of OV702295.1, from coordinate 444,632,792 downwards.
TGGGACGGTCGAGCTCCGAGGAATCCTGGACCAGAGGAGCGGCACGGAAATCTACGAGTTGTTGAATAACTGGAAAGAATGCCCTACACCGGAAAAGACCCAAAAGAAGTCAGAGCCGCTGCTGAAGGTATGGAAGGCGAGGTCTGTTTTCTAGGACTTTCCATACTGGAAGATCCTCCACGTGCCTCATAGCCTCGATCTCATGCATTTCACGAAGAACGTGGGCGAGAGTCTGCTTGCCACCCTCCTTAACACCGACAAGACCAAAGATGGGCCGAAGGCAAGGAACGACTTGAAGCATATGGGCATCAGGGATGAACTTCAACCACCACCTAGCGATGAAGAGGAGGAGGACGAGGAGGAGGAGATGGAAATGCATAATAGCCATCGTCGTAAGGGCAAAAAGCAGGTCAAGAAGGGCGAGGTCAAGATCAAGGCCTCGTGCTTCACTCTGAGTAAGAAGAAGGGGCTTGTTCGTCTGTGGTACCAAAGTTGGCAGGCCAGCGCATGGCGGTACCTAAGTTGCCTGAAATTACCGCGTTTCGAAAAGTTGGGCCGCCAACTACCGAGAGGGGCCATTTCGATGCAAACTCGTCTCACCCCTACCAAATCCAAACATGCCGTGAAACTGCCCCATGAAATAGACGGTCGGGACCCTCATGTCAGTAATATTTCCATGACGCGAGCGCCAAAGCGGTAACCACGTAGGCGAAACAAGATAATAAAGGAGCATCGTGCGTTGACCAAATTCACAAATCCACCCCCTCCCTCCTTTCGCATGAACCCTAGCACCGTCAGGGTCGAAATCCCCTCTCCAACCAGAATGATCTCTTCGGGCATTTGACTTCCGGCGCCAAGTTGCTGCGCCTACTCGCTGCTACCAAGATCTAATGCCGAATGTCGTGCCAGCCGTTGCGACGATCTAGCCCGCCTCTACCGCCGACGAGCTGAGCAGCACGGAGGATGGCAGATCCATTTGCCGAGGAAGAAGTACTTCTAGCTAATTTAGGGTGAGCTACTCTTCTCTTTGCTATTCGCACTACCTATAACTGCTAGCTGGCTATTGGCATTACAGAGATATATCGAACATAGAATTGTTTGCTAGCACGACGCTGACAAACAATTCTTATCTTTTGTCTCCAATTTTCTGTCAACTAGGATCTCCGCTGAACCCAACTACACGGTTCTGGTGAGCATCTGCGCCTACCTCATTAAATTAGGACATGGGAAGAGCACGTGGAAACAGGCTCAGAGTCTGAAGATGGAAGTAGCGCCTGTGCAGTTATGCACTATCCCTGGTTTGGTTGCTGCTGTGCATGAACTTGCTGAAATGGGGCTAGATTAGACTGCACGGTTCAGCCTCCTTGATGAACGAGGCTTCAAGGTTCCTATAGCGTGTGACAGTCAGCTAATTGGGTTGATGAAACAACATGCTAGGCTTCGCGTGGTTATGCTGGTGTGTAACATAGTGGATGAGGAAGCTCCTGCTACTGGGAGTCACCCGACTATTATTTGACAGGGAGGTCTAACTCGAACCCCTGCTGTTGTTGAGAAAAATGTGGTTCCTCGTCTGCGACATGCTTCTGTCAGGCAACCTCCTCGTAGGAGTCCCCGTATTACCGTTGTGGAAAACTCTGCTCTAGAATCTGCTGGTACTGGTCGTCCCCTTCCCCGTGTCCGTGTTGCTGCGGCTGCTGCTCACCCAATCCATGCTGCTGTTGAGCAAACTAAGGCGTCCGAAGGCTGCCCCGCTGTTGTTGCCAAGACCGCCGCCTTGTGTGCTGCTCCTCCTCGAAACCGTCCTCAAGTTGTGTGAACCCATGCTCTAGAATCTGTTGGTACTGTTCGTCCTCGTGTTGTTGTTGATCTGGACGCTGTTGACCCAATCCCTGCCGCTGTTGAGCAAACTAAGGCTTCCGGAGGCTGCCCCACTGTTGTTGCAAAGACTGATGCCTTCTATCCTCCTCGAACCCGTGCTCGGGTTCAGCGAGCTACTGGTCTGAAGCCAGCTCATGGTCTGGACTCTGATAGCACTCGAAACACTGCTGTTGTGGGAACTGCTCCTGATCGTCGAGGTGGCATGGCAGCAGCTGATCCTATTGTGGCTCCTGTTAGAAGGGGACCTGCCTGTCCACCATGTAATGTAGCTCCCGCTGCTAAGTGCCCTCGCCTTGCTCCTGGTCCTGGTACTTCCACCGAGGTTGATCCAGCTAATGATGACGTGTGATGGTGGCGGTGGCATTGGGGCTAGGTCTAATGGTGCTGCTCCATCTCTCGAACCTCTCGGAGGTTTCTATCCTGAAGAACCTGATGATGGCAAAGTAATCGTTCCTATCGGTGTCGTGGATTATACTGCAAAATTAGATGATGGCACAAAAAAATTCTACGACGAGTTTGATGTAATCCTTGGCAGATATGACCCTGAAGTGGTAGAGTTATCTGACCTGATGGCATCGTTACGTGTGAAGGTTCTGTGGGGGTCCTCCCAGGAAGCACGTTTGTTATATTATGGTTACAGGAGCAAAAAGGCTATCGAAGTGAAAGTTACCAGGGATTTAGTCGTACCGTTTACAAGGAAACATTATAGAGGTGAAGTTTACTTACACTTGGTAGTGCTCACGGTTGGAGAGGAATTGGAACTCGACAATAGAGATGATGGACTTTTAGAAGGCATGCATGACCTGATCCATGGCATCACTGGGGCTGGTGCGACTAAGGGTGGCTTCGAACAGAGGAGAGTCTTACAGAGGAGCGTCATAAAGAGGAGCAGGAAGAGCATCCCCAGAAAGGGCACCCTGAAGAAGAACGTCACCAAGGAGACCACGCTAGAGAAGAGGACGCCCAAGAGTCGCACGACAAAAGGCACCACACCGCAGAGTACACCCTTGAGATCTAGTCAAAATGCCATACCAAATGGTAGCAGCAAAAACGCTAAGAGGGCTAGCACGATGGTGAACACTCCCAAGAGTGGTAGCAAAGAGGAGAAGATGGCCAGCACGGAGGCTACCACACCCAGTGGGAGTAGAAAAAACACTAATTTGGAGCGGAACACGCCGCTGTCAGGGAATTATGCCAGCACGAAGGAGAACACACCCAATAGTAGCAGCAAAAGGGCTAATTTGGAGCAGAACACGCCGCTGAGGTCAGGCAATAATGCCAGCACGAAGGAGAAGACGCCCAATAGTAGCAGCAAAAGGGCTAATTTGGAGCGGAACACGCCGCTGGGGTCAGGCAATAATGCCAGCACGAAGGAGAACACGCCCAATAGTAGCAGCAAAAGGGCTAATTCGAAGAAGAACACGCCGCAGAGGTCAGGCAATAATGCCAGCACCCTAGAGCCAACACCCGTGAGGGGAGGCAGTAAGGAGATCACACCCAAGAGCGGCAGCAAAAGGCCTAGTTCGATGGGTAATGGAACGTGGATGTCAAGCCCTACTGATACCATCAGGAAAGATTACATCAGGAAGGAGGATGTACACAGGAAGAACAAGAGGGTTCTGTACACTCAAGATGAAATTGATTCTGACTGATGTTTGTCCACTGAAGTACCTGGGATGCGTGCAAACGTACGAGCACCCCATGTGGTTGCAGCAGAACCAACCGAGTGTCTTGGAGAAAACAGAGTTGCCGGTGAGGTGGACTGGGGCAATGTTCCTATCCATCCGGGTGGAGACGATGGTGCAGTCCCACCCATGGGAGTCAATATGATGTGTGCAGTACTAGGCATTAGAGACGATGGCGAAGATTCTGAATCAGATGAAGAAGCAGGCACTATAGAGGATCAAGAATCTAGTGATGATGAAATAGACGAGGACCTTAATGATGAGGCTGGTATTCCAGTCGATGATTTGGGTGTTGAAGTAGAAGAAATGAAACATGACCACTAGTATCCTATAATTTCGGTCGGCACCGAGTTCAGGAGCATGCATGAGTTCAGGATGTCATTCCGGCATTTTTGTATCAAGGGGGAGTTCGACGTTTATCGACCGAAGAACTCTGTCGAGAGGTATGAGGCCGTTTGCAAGTTAACGTGGATGAATGGATGGGCCGAGGTACATTGTCCATGGAGGATCACAGCAAGATCCTTACCTACGTCGACTGCAATTAGGGTATTGGGGCAATGAATGCAGCAAACCATTAGAACTCTCTCTCTCTTTTCACTCTATAACTACAATTGATGTGCGATATCTTTCTGGCAACTAGTCGACTCTGCTTATCTTTTAAATGAATCTGTGTTGCAGGTGAACAAAATGGGCCCTCTACACATGTGTCCGACAGGCAGCAAATTGAAATCCTCAATGGCTGATACAGAGTGGGTGGCTATGCAATCTATGTCCATACTAAAGGATAACCCTAAGCAGACCGCAAAGAATATTCAGACTAGCCTCGGTTCTAAATACAACATTGTCCTTCTGTATTACACGGTTTAGAAAGGTAAAGAGAAAGCTCTGGGGGTCTTGCACGGGGATTAGACCAATAGCTTTAGGATGTTGTACAACTTCAAGGCGGAGGTACAAGCTAGGTGTCCGGGGAGTGTTGTGGAGATTGACACCGAATCAGAAGGTGGTAAAATATATTTCAAAACATTTTTCATGGCGTTTAAACCTTGCATCGATGGATTTAAGGACGGTTGTAGGCCGTATCTGAGTGTAGACAACACTGTCCTAACTCTCAAATGGAAAGGCTGCCTGCCATCTGCCAAAACACTTGATGGTCACAACTGGATGTTCCCAGTGGCATTCGGGCTGTTTGAAACAGAAACGGAGGAAAACTGGGTCTGGTTTATGAGGCAGCTCAGGAGATCAATAGGCCACATGGATCCATTGGCTATATCCACAGATGCATGCAAAGGGCTGACGAATGCAGTGAAGGAGGTGTTCCCGCGAGCTGAAGGTAGAGAGTGCCATGCCCATATGATGCTCAACTTGTACTCACACTACGCAGGCAGCGTATTTCGTTACATGTTTCCTGCTGCTAGAGTTTACAAACCTAGTAGCAGCGATTATTTCATGAGCAAGATTTTTGCCAAAGCCCCTGAACTTCCAGAGTACTTAGCCATCCATCATTCGCAGCTATGGAAGAGGAGTCAATTCAACCCTGACATCAAAGTTGATTACATAAACAACAACCTTGCAGAATGCCTGAATAACTGGGTGAAGGACATAAAAGTGCGTCCTGTTCATATCTTGATGGACAGCATACGTGGTATGATCATGAAGCTGTTAAATATAAGGAGAGAGATCGGTAGGAGACTTATAGGACATATGCTACTGCCAGTTGTACAGCAACTGCACAAGAGAAGCCGAGGACTTATTCATCTTAAGGTTCTCCCGTCAACTAGCAGAAGCTGTGAGGTGGTCGATATGTCCAAGAGTGGCAAAAGGGATGTTGTGAACATCCAGCTGCGAGAATGCATCTGCTTAGAGTGGCAGCATACCGGGAAACCTTGCGACCATGCCTTGGCCTTCTTGGTGAAGAAAAGAGATCTACCACATTTGGATCAGTATTTGTCAGACTACTACTCTATGGAAAAGTTCAGAGTTGCGTACGCTGGATCCGTCGAGCCATGTACAGACCCATCTCAGTGGCCTCAAGTCCAACTGTCTTTCGAGCTTTGCTAGCCAATTACAAAAAGGGGCAGAGGAACACCCCAGGTGAATAGTGTTGGGTCCGCAGCATAGAAAACAAAAAAATTCCTACGATGAGAACTATACGCCAAGATCTATCTACTAGATACAGAGCAACGGGTGGACATACATCCATGGAGAACTTACCCTCGAAGACAACAAGCTTTGTTAATGAGTAGGAACTCGTGGTTTATGTAGTCGTACACTTGCCGATCTCAAGATCATGATGAAGTCCAGCAGGTCCGGCTCCAGCACGTCCATCAGATCCAGCTCCAGCACCACCAAGTCCAGCACCGCAAAGCAGCGGTGCATCCGTGATCGCACACACGTTCGGTACCCCGACAACCTCCGTCCCTCGCTCCAGCAAAGCAGCGGAAGCAGCAACTCCTTTCCAGATAAAGCCACCGGGAACATGTATCTCGCTAATCCGAGACCATGGGGGAATAATAGTAGAGGGGGAGAGAGATCCTTCACAAGGAGGTGTGTGTATGAAGGTGTGAGAGGGGGGCCTTTTATAGGAGGAGGGGAGGTTACCCCTCCCCATGGCCGGCGCCCCAAGGGGTGACCCCTCACCTTCTCATTCATGTGGTGGTAACTCCCTCCACATAAATTTGCCCCTTCACATTCTCTTTTAAAGTCCCCACTTTAAATGCATTAAATTTCTCCAAATTTAATGCTCTCTCATTTAATAAAACTCTTTTATTAATTTTATTCAGAATTTTGTTAATTACTTTAATTAACAAACATTCACATAAAACCCCCTAAAACATTTCAATATTACATGCAGAACCAATTTCAGCAATTTCACCCGAAACAGTTTCGGTGTCTATTGAAATAATTCCAGCGCTTTCTTAAATCTTTATCTGAAACATATTTGCTCCAAATGGTGTCGGTATCCCTTAAGTGTGTCACCCTACGGTTCGCGAATAATGCAGACATGATCGAGACCCCTCTCAGATCAATAATCAGAAGCGGGACCTGGAGATCCATACTGACTCCTACACATTCAACGATGACTCTTGTGATCGTGTGAACCTTTAACGTCGTAACTAAATCCCTTTGTATCGCGATATATTACATGTCCGAGATTCGATCATCGGCATCCAAATACCTAGTTTGATCTCGTTACCGACATGTACTCTTTTCTTGTTCCCGTGATATAACATTCTAGTGATGACATCACTTGCTTGCAAGCTATTTCAATGTGATATCACCGAGAGGGCCTAGAGTATATCTATCCGTCATCGGGATGGACAAATCCCACTCTTGATCCATGAGCCTCAACATAACACCTTCGTAGCACTGAACCCACCTTTATAGTCACCCTGTTACGGCGTGACGTTTGATGTTATCAAGATACTCTTCCGGTGTTAGCAATTAACATGATCTCATGGTCTAAGGACTAAGATTACTTCGTATGATGTTATAGCAATATAAACATAATGACTCTGATCGTAATGCTATACTTCGGATGAATGTTCATCACATCATTCCACCAATGTTGTGACCTCGTTATTAACAACATCCAATGTCCATGATCAGGAAACCTTGATCATCTTGTTAATCAACGAGCTAGTCTATAAGAGAGGCATGACTAGGAACCTTTTATTTGTTTATTAAACACACATGTATTGATGTTTCCTATTAATACAATTATAGCATGCAAAATAAACATTTATCATAAACAAGGAATAAGATAATAACCACTTTATTATTGCCTCTCGGGCATATTCCCTTCAGTCTCCCACTTGCACTAGAGTCAATAATCTTGTTTGAAAAACTTTGCGTATTGAACACCTATGGCTTTCTGGTGTTGCATATACGCAATTGCTAGTGGTTAACATAATCTCCAGATCTGATAGTTTCAGGTCCGTGTGTATTTGCATGTCTTTGCGTCTCTACGCATCACTCATTCTCAAATGAGATGGCATTGTATAAATTTGGTCCTTTGGTGAGACCTTTAGTTCGTTCGGCTCAAAATATGTTGATATTATTGTCACACAATATATCTTCATAGTATTAGCCCACTTTGAACCACACCTAGTTTGATAACAAACTACTTAACACAAATGCCCTCCTTTGCTGCTACTATAGCAGTTATATACTTAGCCTTTTGTTGTAGTATCCGTCACAATATCTCAACTTTGGAACTCATCCAAATCCATCATGGAACATCCTTTCATTATATTGTGCCACCCATAGTCTAAATTGAGATAAATTTAATTTGTATCTTGTGACAAAACTAGTATCAATGTAACACTTTACAATGAACTACCTTTAACTATTTGTCACTTATACATGATATATTTTCAGTTCTTCCAAAGCTCATAAGAATATCTTTACTATTGTCCAATGATCATCTTATGAATCATTCTGGTATATGCTCATAACGTTTAGAGCATAGGACATTCTGGATATATACATATCATGGTATAATCGATCAAAATCTTCATGTGATTTTACTCACCAAGTGTTGAAACACTTGAATTTTGATACAATCCTTTCCATGCAGCAAGAACCTTTCTTGTTGTTTCCATATTGAACCCTTTCAATATCTCATATATGTATGTCTGGCACAACCATATTAGCGCCTTAATCTATCCATATAGATATTGATGCCTAATATTCCGGGTTTGCCCAAGTCTTTCATTGAAATCTTATTTTAATGAAATTCTTAACTTGTGTCAATACAAGATACATCATTTCCAATCAACAATATGTCGTCTACATAATGTATTAGAAATATGTCTCAGCGCTCCCACTTAATTTCTTGCAAATGCAAGCATCTTCATCATCTCCGATGAATTTAAACTCTTTTAATAGTTTCATCATGGTGAAGATTCCAACTCCGCTATGCTTACTTCAACTACTGAAGTTTACATGCCCTTTTAGCACCCTTTGAATTAACAAAACCCTTCGGACCATGTCATGTACATGTCCTAGGTTACCGTTCTATTAGAAGAACCTTGTTTTGTTTATTCAACTACCATATACCAAATTATATGTAGTGGTTGCTACATTAATCCGTCAAGACTATATATCGCTATGAAAGATCAAATCTTGTCATAGTCAACTCCTTGAACATTGTCGTAAACTCCTTTCCGACATGTCGACTATTTCATAGATGTTAAACATCCATGTCTTATTTCTTTATAGATCCAAACACGACCGATAGGCTTCATGCCTTTTCGGAGGGTCTTCCAAGTTCAGAAACTTGTTTTCTCGTGTATGGATACTATCACGGATTCTATGACTTCTAGTCATTTTATGGAGTCAGGGCCCATCATCGCTTCTTTGTATGTAGTCGGTTCATCATTGTCAAAACAATAACGACTTGCTTATCAAATCTTACTATTGATTCTTACCGACCCACACGGTTCTATAGGAACTCTAATCTCCGAGATCACACCTTTTGTAATCACAAGAGCCATGAGCATTGTGGCCGCCACCGGGACACTTTCCGACGCTGTGCTACTTAGCACATATAGCTAAGGTTCAACAACCTTATCAAAGTTCTATTGTCCTCCCACTTAACTTTTCACGAAAAATTCCTTCTCAAGAAACTTGACGTTCAAAGTAACAAACTCTTTTATCCTCGATGTTATGGAGAAATTTCCAACAATGTCTTTGGGATAACCTACAAAGACGTGTTTATCCGACTTTGGTTGTAAACATTTTACTTATGCATAGCATACCAAAATTTAAGAAAAGAGAATTCGGGTTTTATCCCAAACCATAACTTATATGGTGTCATTTCAACGGATCACAATGGTGCTCTTTTCAGTGTAAAAGCAGTAGTCTCTAAAGCTTCAATCCTTAAAACATAATGGCAGTTTTATAAATGACACCTTTGATCTTACCATGTCAAACATGGTTTGATTTCATCACTCGAATATACCATACTCCTATGGTTTATCGGGAAACACAAATCATGGAACAATTCCTCAAATCTTAAGTGTTTTGCTAAACATGTAACTCAAATATCTTCCTATATGATCGAATCATAAACTCTTTATTTTCTTGTTACAATGATTTTCCACTTCATCTTGAAAGTCTTTGAACAATTTTCAAATGTTTCATACTTCTTCCTTATTAAGTAAATATACAGATATATTCACTCAGATTTTCGGAGAAAGCATATGAAGCAAAAAGATCCATCGCATATGGCTACATATAATGGACTATATACATCAACATGCATAATATCCAATAAGTTAGTCATCCGTTCCTCTTTGGCCTATGGATGGAGTTTCAATTATCTCGAGGAAAGTTTCACAAGCGTTAATTGATCAAAATCAAAGACTCCAAAAATCCATCAACATGGAGTTTCTTCATGTTTTCTTTCCAATATAATTTAAACAGCGATGTCACTTCATAAGTGATCTTTCAATCATTTGTCTTGCGACATTTTAGCAATAGTGTTTATGGATGTGATTTCTCCCACTAGACTTGTAAAAGTTCATCCATCCTTTATGGAATACGGTACTTATTTGAACAACCATTGTTCTCGTAATACCGGAACAAAATAACAATTATTAAAACAAATCTTGAAGGCTAGGTTTGATGACAACAAAAAACACAATAACACTTTATTTGTTTTCGATGAACATTATCACTTATTCTCTTGCTAGTTACTTAGGCCATTGTACTTCATGAATTGCGTTGTCCTGTATGATACTTCATACCAACCAATTCGGTATCCAATACCTAAGAACCACATTGTTTAACAAGCAAGGAATACAACCATAACATGTATATCTTCTATATACCTAAGTTGGACATCTCCAACTTTTTCTTTTCTGCCAAATATTTTATAGATTCTCTTTCAGCAATTCCTTTTCCTTTTAAAAGAATCTATCGACATCAATAGTGGTGTCATTCACATGACACATAGTACAAAGCGTGTATAGTCAAATACTAATACCTTTGGACTTGCACTTTGAAGTGGATCACCATCACTAAATGTTTGGTGTTCTTTCAAAAATCCATTCTTTAGTAATCTATTAGTGTAGTAAACATTTTACTTACATCTTCTATTCATCCTTATCATGACAACTTTCATGACCAAGCTACTATAGCCTATAAGGAAGAATCGCGAGTATAATATCAGTTCCCAAAACCTTTTTGATAGATTTCGGATGCCTAGCATCTCCATCCTTTACAAATTCTCATACAATATGAGAACATGTATTTTGCTAAATTATACTCTATCATAATGCAACCAAAAACATTGTTTCAGATATCATAATATCTTTCACACATGATGGTTTCTGAAACAATTTTCAGCTCCAATATAATCTTGATATTAAAACAACTTTTGAATATCAATAATCATGGAGGCAAACATGATACTTTAGATACTAACATTGGAATTCTTACTCTTGATTTAATACTACTTATTAAACTTCACGGAGTAAATAGAGTTTGCTGAAAGTTTGCAATAGGACTTCTAAACCTTAAATTGACATTCAAAACAATACAATACCAGTTCGTAAAGTAAATATCCAGAATTCTATAGTTCTATTATCTCAATTAAAACTAAGCATAAGGTAGTGAACAGACGCTAATGACTACAACAAATGATGCAAATTCACTTCGATTTAGTTTATGACAAATTGAGTTCGACTAATCCAAATTACTAATGAACTCCCACTCAAAAACGACATCCCTCGTGCCTTTTTGGTGATTACATGAACCAAATCCACTACACCAAGTCCGATCATCACGTGAGTCGGTGTAGCTTCAAAGGCGAGCATCAATATGGTCATCACATCAACTATATGACTCATGCTTAACCTTTCGGTCTGTGTTCCAAGGCCATGTCTGTACATGCTAGGCTCGCCAAGTAAGAACCTTAGTATTCGTGTGTGTAAAACTGTCTTACACCCGTTGCATGAAAGCGTAGAGTTGAGAACACCCGATCATCACGTGATGCCTCAAAACACGATCCACAAAACGGTGCATACTTAAGGAAGAACACATTTTTATCTTGATATCTAAATGAGGGATCATCTTACAATGCTATAGAAAGCGCCAAATTAGCAGTATAAGATGCTAACATCTAATGTGTAAAGTGAGATGATATGGTCCATGCATTTGATCTCTATCATTTGCATCGTGGTATGATCTCTATCATTCCTTTGTGTGTAAGGACAAGGTCTATGGAACTTACACGTTGAGTGTGTTGTAAGAGTATCTATCATACATCTACTTACAACAATACCATATCAATACACTAGCCCAGCAACGATCTAAACTAGACGCCTCTAATTTATCAATTGCAAGTTTTACGTGGATTAGGGCTTTCGAAGATAGAACCGTTCTTACCTACGAACATGAACCACAACGAGGATAACCAAATTATTAGCAACTCGTTGTAAATTAGATATTGACTAAAGTAGGAGAGACAGACACCCGCCAGCCACTTATGCAAAACAAGTTGCATGTGAGTCGTGGAATCGGTCTCATGTACGATGACATGTAAGGTTGATCCGGGCCGCTTCATCCCACTATGCCACCAATATCCAAAATACATAGAAGATGCAATAACATGATCATCATCGCCCACATATCAACATATGTGTACTACCCGTGCTAAGCACCTACGCATAGATCAGGCTCTGATACCACTATTGGGTCTGCAGCATAGAAAACAAAAAAATTCCTACGATGAGAACTATACGCCAAGATCTATCTACTAGATACAGAGCAACGGGTGGACATACATCCATGGAGAACTTACCCTCGAAGACAACGAGCTTTGTTAACGAGTAGGAACTCGTGGTTGATGTAGTCGTACACTTGCCGATCTCAAGATCGTGATGAAGTCCAGCAGGTCCGGCTCCAGCACGTCCATCAGATCCAGCTCCAGGACCACCAAGTCCAGCACCGCAAAGCAGCGGTGCATCCGTGATCACACACACACGTCTGGTACCCCGACAACCTCCGTCCCTCGCTCCAGCAAAGCAGCGGAAGCAGCAACTCCTTTCCAGATAAAGCCACCGGGAACATGTATCTCGCTAATCCGAGACCATGGGGGAATAATACTAGAGGGGGAGAGAGATCCTTCACAAGGAGGTGTGTGTATGAAGGGGTGAGAGGGGGTCCTTTTATAGGAGGAGGGGAGGGTACCCCTCCCCATGGCCGGCGCCCCAAGGGGTGACCCCTCACCTTCTCATTCATGTGGTGGTAACTCTCTCCACATAAATTTGCCCCTTCACATTCTCTTTTAAAGTCCCCACTTTAAATGCATTAAATTTCTCCAAATTTAATGCTCTCTCATTTAATAAAACTCTTTTATTAATTTTATTCAGAATTTTGTTAATTACTTTAATTAACAAACATTCACATAAAACCCCCTACAACATTTCAATATTACATGCAGAACCAATTTCAGCAATTTCACCCGAAACAGTTTCGGTGTCTATTGAAATAATTCCAGCGCTTTCTTAAATCTTTATCTGAAACATATTTTCTCCAAATGGTGTCGGTATCCCTTAAGTGTGTCACCCTACGGTTCGCGAATAATGCAGATATGATCGAGACCCCTCTCAGATCAATAATCAAAAGCGGGACCTGGAGATCCATACTGACTCCTACACATTCAACGATGACTCTTGTGATCGTGTGAACCTTTAACGTTGTAACTAAATCCCTTTGTATCGCGATATATTACATGTCCGAGATTCGATCATCGGCATCCAAATACCTAGTTTGATCTCATTACCGACATGCACTCTTTTCTCGTTCCCGTGATATAACATTCTAGTGATCACATCACTTGCTTGCAAGCTATTTCAATGTGATATCACCGAGAGGGCCTAGAGTATATCTATCCGTCATCGGGATGGACAAATCCCACTCTTGATCCATGAGCCTCAACATAACACCTTCGTAGCACTGAACCCACCTTTATAGTCACCCTGTTACGGTGTGACGTTTGATGTTATCAAGATACTCTTCCGGTGTTAGCAATTAACATGATCTCATGGTCTAAGGACTAAGATTACTCCGTATGATGTTATAGCAATATAAACATAATGACTCTGATTGTAATGCTATACTTCGGATGAATGTTCATCACATCATTCTACCAATGTTGTGACCTCGTTATTAACAACATCCAATGTCCATGATCAGGAAACCTTGATCATCTTGTTAATCAACGAGCTAGTCTATAAGAGAGGCATGACTAGGAACCTTTTATTTGTTTATTAAACACACATGTATTGACGTTTCCTATCAATACAATTATAGCATGCCAAATAAACATTTATCATAAACAAGTAATAAGATAACCACTTTATTATTGCCTCTCGGGCATATTCCCTTCAAATAGGTTTAAGAATTTTCTCGAGAAGAAGGGTTCGGCTTTCTGGGCTACAAAGAAGGGCAAAAAAAGATGCAAGACCTGCCATCTTATAGGCCATAAAGCAGCTGGATGTCCCCTTAATGCTCCCAAACCTAGGTATGAGATGGTACATTCACACAAAAAAGTTGTTTATAGTCTGTAGATATAAGGTAGTAATCCATGTACTGTTTTTTTACAGGAAGCGCGAGGTAAGAAACAAGAGAGTCGACTCAGTGATTTTGCTGCGGGAAGAAAACCAAAATGAGTGGAGTGATGATGCCGGACAAGATTCTGTCGCTGATTGGCCTGACTTCCCTCGGCCCGGAGATGCAGGGTACGTGAAGGTAAGAAAATTGGCACCCAGGAAGAGGAAGAAGGAAGGAGATGAAGAAGCCAGTGGACGTGAAGGAAAGAGGAAGAAAGTTGACACCCAAGCAGAGAAAGAGGGCTAGGAGTGTAGCAGCCTAATGATGTATTGAACTTGAACCTATATATGTAGTTCGGTTAAACTCTGGAGCTGTGTGCGTGGAACTTGTCGGGCAAAACAATCTGCCTCCCGTACTCGGAGTAAAATGTATCGTGACTTTAGGATTTGATACGGCCGAGGCCACTAGTTGAATCCAAAACTGTGACTGTGCCACCACTATCTGAACAATCGCGATAGCTGAGCGGTTAAATCCTGTCCAAAATCGATGGGTGTTAGTGGCATAGACATGATTTATTTATCGGCGCTTAATAAATCCCTGTTGTTGGCATTACACTTATGATAAGTTTCTGGGCTGGAAAACAATTTCTTAAGCTGGCCGCTACACTCCACGAAGCAGCAACTTATTTCAGCTGCTGGACAACGACATGGCAACATAAACTGCAAATGCAACAGATAATGCCCAGATAATGAGTAAATTGTGTCCACTATCTGGCCTAATCTTGAGCCCGTCTGTCTCACCACCTCCCTGCCCCTGCCTCCCCTGCACCTGGCGAAGCTCCCGGATCTCTCGCTCCATCGCACGAATCTCCTCTTTCTTGTCCCACACAGCATCACGCAGATCCTGAACAAGCTCTCTGTGAAAAGCTGTCAGTGGCTTTTCGATCCACACAAACTTGTCACGAACAGTCCCCCTCCCTTCCTGCGTAGTAGATCGAAGGAAACAAAAAAAGAATTACATTACGCTTTCCGGATCCGGGTTACCATTGTACCTACAGTAGGAACTTACCGCTCTGATGCTGCAGTTGTTGAATTTTCCCGCAGTATTTTTGTCAGTCCACGAAATCTATATCGGCATCTTCTCACCACACAAACACAGCATATTGGGGTATTAATCGTAGGGCGCCCTCCGGTACCTGATGGGGGCACCCGCCCGACGGCGTTGAGCTGACCTTGATTCCACCCGAGATGAACTGCACGAGCTGCGAGCCATGAGCGAGGGGAGTGAGGGCAGAGGAAGGAGGAGCCTTTGGATGTTAGGGTAGTGGTGAAGCATGATTTATCCCTACTTGATAACTCGGGCAGAATCCTACCGTCCACATTCGACTGACAGGTGGGGGACCTAGCGTGTGGACTTGTCAAAAAAAACTCGCGCCTTCGTGGTTCAAAAGCCCTATCGCGCATTGGACGAAAATTTTTGGTACCTTCCCCGCGTATATATCACTAGGAGGTCTTGCTCAGGAACTAGACACGCCTGGCCCACAATCTTACTCCCTCCTAGGAAGTTGTCATGGCTCGTGCCGGCAGGTCCATCCGCTCCACCGCTTTCGATAGGGCTCGCCGCGGCGGATCCACCCCAAGATCCTACCGTCGCAGTATCAAATGGCCATGGTTTCTTGAGAGGAGCGATGATGCTACGTATGCGAGCTCGGCCCCTTCTATCTGTAGAAGGACTAATGCGGCGTCGAGCTCGAGCAGGAGCCGCCAGGAGCGACGACGATCGGTCCACGCCAACCCCGTCACCTTCGTCATTGTTGATTCCGATGTGGAGGACGACGGGGACGAAGCTGTGCAGAACGCCATTGTTTCCTCCTTGGCGAAGGGCAAGCCACGGGCGGGAGTGGATGTCGCCGGGAAGGGCACGACGGTGTCACCAATCGAGGTGGACTCCGACGACAGCGGTGTGATGTGGGTTTAGATGTTGTTTAGGATGGTTGCAATTTCGGTTGAGTTTAATGCGAGTACAATTATTGTAATGTGTCTGTCGAGCTATATTGAGAAATATGTGCAATAGCAGCATGTGAGTGCTTCCACTTTAGGAATTGTGTCTGTGCCATTTGCATGTTGCATTATCAACATAGATTACTTGTAAATAATCCAACGAAAATCATCAGATTACAACCATCGGACGGGAGTGGCAGGATGGAAGAGAAGTTGGGACAGTGGCTTCGAGGGGAAGGAAGAGGGGGGGCGTGACACTGGCAGGTGGGCCCTCGGAACACGTGACACTGACATGTGGGAGCGGGAGCACACAGTATTTCCGGTCTGTCCAGAGCAAGCGGACTTTGCAACGTGACAACAGCAAGCTGATTGGACCAATATAATAACTCGTCAAAGTATTAAGGAGTACTAAAAACTACAACTGGGGTACATTCACACAACATGTATGCTCTAAGAACCTAAGAAGCATCGCTTAAGTCTAACAGTAACGACAGCACAAGTACTACATTTTCCTGTCGGTCTTCTCGATACAAATGTAGAAATGCATCTGCCTGTTCAGCCCAGCACCGACAAGGGACTGAGATGGCACGCATAGGATCGACCTTAGATCCACATACTCCACCTCCCGCGGCGTCGGGCAGCTCGGCGCCTCGGCTAGCACAAGAATACTATCCGACGACAGCGGCTGGGCGTTCGCCCACATGCGCACTGTGTATACGGGCCAGGCGCACGAGACCGACCTGACGCATACGGCACCCACGACGGTGGGCCCGGCTCTGGTTCCCGGAACACCGGCGGTGATGGTCAGGACGAAAACAGAGTCGCCCCCTGGAAAATTAGCAGGCGACGTGCCGAGTCAGTGAACGACACCTGCTCTTGGAGAAGTTGGACTTGCCCGTATGAGATCCTAATCACTTCGATCAAGTGCCCATATGCAAGGTGGACGACGAGCTCTGTCGGCGGGCCGGTGTAGTTGCAGCCTGGCTCCGTGCAGGCGCACGCGTCGTGCGGGCACGCGAGCTCGTGGAGCGGGAGCTCGCGGTAGGAGTAACGGTGAAAGCATCCTGGGTGGGAGCACGCGAGCAGGAATGCCGCTGCGAAGTTGCGCGCGAGGATCTACAGATTCTTGGGCTGCAACATCTGCCACATCTGAAGTTCGTCGAGAAATCAGAAAAAAGATCAGCAGTTAGATTGGCGAATAGTAGGAATGTGTAGGATAAGTTCAAAAGCTTGTAAAATGATTTCTTACCATGAAGGTAGCGACCGGAGAATTAGCAGATGTCGTCGGCTCGCGGCTACGGCAGGATGGAAGTGAAGTGGGGAAAGTGGCTTCGAGGGGAAGGAAGAGAAGTACGGCGAGGAAGAGAAGTAACGGGGACGTGACACTGGGATATGGCCCACTGAACTCGTGAGTCGTAACACTCGCAACATGCCAGTTTTTCCAGAGCAAGCGTGGCCAATCATGCCACAGAACATCCTACTCGAGGATTGCTCTCGTGAAGACCATCCCAATCGTCCAAGCGCCCCAATCGAACGGTATGTAACAATCGTCAAGCAGAACAACTGTGTTATGGCGTGCCTTCTAGAAGACTCGGTCTAACGGTGGATCCATTGGGGTGCTAGTTTTAGTATAAGAACAAGCATGAAATGACTCAAATGGATCCATGTGTGGTTTGTGGAAATAACACACATGCAATGACTCTAGTGGTTGATCCATGTGTGGTTTGTGGAAATAACACACATGCAATGACTCTAGTGTTGGTTTGTGGAAAGAACACACATGCAATGACCACTGGTGGATCCATGTGTGGTTTGTGGAAAAGAACACACATGCAATGACCACTGGTTGATCCATGTGTAGTTTTTGGAAAGAACACACATGGAATGACAGTGGTGGATCCATGTGTGGTTTGTGAAAAGAACACACATGCAATGACTCTAGTGTTGGTTTTAGTATAAGAACACACATGCAATGACTCTAGTGGTTGATCCATGTGTGGTTTGTGGAAATAACACACATGCAATGACTGTAATGGATCCATAAGTGGTTTATGCAAAAGAACACACATGTAATGACCATTGGTTGATCCATATGTGGTTTGTGGAAAGAACACACATGCAATGACCACTTATTGATCCATCTGTGGTTTCTGGAAAGAACACACATGCAATGACAGTGGTGGATCCATGTGTGGTTTGTGGATAGAACACACATGCAATGACTCTAGTGCTAGTTTTAGTATAAGAACACACATGCAATGACTCTAGTGGGTCCACATGTAGTTTTTGAAAAGAACACACATGCAATGACCACTGGTTGATCCATAAGTTGTTTGTGGAAAAGAACACACCTGCAATGAGTCTAGTGGATCCATGTGTGGTTTGTGGAAAAGAACACATGCAATGGCTCTAGTGCTGGTTTGTGGTTTTAGTATAACAACAAACATGCAATTACTCAAATGGATCCATATGTGGTTTGTGGAAAGAACACACATGCAATGACTCTGGTTGATCCATATGTGGTTTGTGGAAAGAACACACATGCAATGACCACTGGTGGATCCATGTGTGGTTTGTGGAAAAGAACAGACATGCAATAACCACTGGTTGATCCATGTGTGGTTTGTGGAAAGAACACACATGCAATGACAGTGGTGGATCCATGTGTGGTTTGTGAAAAGAACACACATGCAATGACTCTAGTGTTGGTTTTAGTATAAGAACACACATGGTTTGTGGAAATAACACACATGCAATGACTCTAGTGGTTGATCCATGTGTGGTTTGTGGAAATAACACACATGCAATGACTCTAGTGGTTGATCCATGTGTGGTTTGTGGAAATAACACACATGCAATGACTGTAATGGATCCATAAGTGGTTTATGGAAAAGAACACACATGCAATGACCACTGGTTGATCCATATGTGGTTTGTGGAAAGAACACACATGCAATGACCACTTGTTGATCCATGTGTGGTTTGTGGAAAGAACACACATGCAATGATAGTGGTGGATCCATGTGTGGCTGGTGGATAGAACACACATGCAATAACTCTAGTGCTAGTTTTAGTATAAGAACACACATGCAATGACTAGTGGGTCCACATGTAGTTTGTGAAAAGAACACACATGCAATGACCACTGGTTGATCCATCAGTTGTTTGTGGAAAAGAAAACACATGCAATGAGTCTAGTGGATCCATGTGTGGTTTGTGGAAAAGAACACACATGCAATGGCTGTAGTGCTGGTTTGTGGTTTTAGTATAAGAACAAACATGCAATTACTTAAATGGATCCATATGTGGTTTGTGGAAAGAACACGCATGCAATGACTCTGGTTGATCCATATGTGGTTTGTGGAAAGAACACACATGCAATGACCACTGGTGGATCCATGTGTGGTTTGTGGAAAAGAACACACATGCAATGACCATTGGTTGATCCATGTGTGGTTTGTGGAAAGAACACACATGCAATGACAGTGGTGGATCCATGTGTGGTTTGTGAAAAGAACACACATGCAATGACTCTAGTGTTGGTTTTAGTATAAGAACACACATGAAATGACTCTATTGGTTTATCCATGTGTGGTTTGTGGAAATAACACACATGCAATGCCTCTAGTGGTTGATCCGTGTGTGGTTTGTGGAAATAAGACACATGCAATGACTCTAGTGGTTGATCCATGTGTGGTTTGTGGAAATAACACACATGCAATGACTGTAATGGATCCATAAGTGGTTTATGGAAAAGAACACATATGTAATGACCACTGGTTGATCCATATGTGGTTTGTGGAAAGAACACACATGCAATGACCACTTGTTGATCCATGTGTGGTTTGTGGAAAGAACACACATGCAATGAAAGTGGTGGATCCATGTGTGGTTTGTGGATAGAACACACATGCAATGACTCTAGTGCTAGTTTTAGTATAAGAACACACATGCAATGACTCTAGTGGGTCCACATGTAGTTTGTGAAAAGAACACACATGCAATGACCACTGGTTGATCCATAAGTTGTTTGTGTAAAAGAACACACATGCAATGAGTCTAGTGGATCCATGTGTGGTTTGTGGAAAAGAACACACATGCAATGGCTCTAGTGCTGGTTTGTGGTTTTAGTATAACAACAAACATGCAATTACTCAAATGGATCCATATGTGGTTTGTGGAAAGAACACACATGCAATGACTCTGGTTGATCCATATGTGGTTTGTGGAAAGAACACACATGCAATGACCACTGGTGGATCCATGTGTGGTTTGTGGAAAATAACACACATGCAATGACCACTGGTTGATCCATGTGTGGTTTGTGGAAAGAACACACATGGAATGACAGTGGTGGATCCATGTGTGGTTTGTGAAAAGAACACACATGCAATGACTCTAGTGTTGGTTTTAGTATAAGAACACACATGCAATGACTCTAGTGGTTGATCCATCTGTGGTTTGTGGAAATAACACACATGCAATGACTGTAATGGATCCATAAGTGGTTTATGCAAAAGAACACACATGTAATGACCATTGGTTGATCCATTTGTGGTTTGTGGAAAGAACACACATGCAATGACCACTTGTTGATCCATGTGTGGTTTGTGGAAAGAACACACATGCAATGACAGTGGTGGATCCATGTGTGGTTTGTGGATAGAACACACATGCAATGACTCTAGTGCTAGTTTTAGTATAAGAACACACATGCAATGACTCTAGTGGGTCCACATGTAGTTTGTGAAAAGAACACACATGAATGACCACTGGTTGATCCATAAGTTGTTTGTGGAAAAGAACACACATGCAATGAGTCTAGTGGATCCATGTGTGGTTTGTGGAAAAGAACACATGCAATGGGTCTAGTGCTGGTTTGTGGTTTTAGTATAACAACAAACATGCAATTACTCAAATGGATCCATATGTGGTTTGTGGAAACAACACACATGCAATGACTCTGGTTGATCCATCTGTGGTTTGTGGAAAGAACACACATGCAATGACCACTAGTGGATCCATGTGTGGTTTGTGGAAAAGAACAGACATGCAATAACCACTGGTTGATCCATGTGTGGTTTGTGGAAAGAACACACATGCAATGACAGTGGTGGATCCATGTGTGGTTTGTGAAAAGAACACACATGCAATGACTCTAGTGTTGTTTTTAGTATAAGAACACACATGCAATGACTTTAGTGGTTGATCCATGTGTGGTTTGTGGAAATAACACACATGCAATGACTCTAGTGGTTGATCCATGTGTGGTTTGTGGAAATAACACACATGCAATGACTCTAGTGGTTGATCCATGTGTGGTTTGTGGAAATAACACACATGCAATGACTATAATGGATCCATAAGTGGTTTATGGAAAAGAACACACATGCAATGACCACTGGTTGATCCATGTGTGGTTTGTGGAAAGAACACACATGCAATGATAGTGGTGGATCCATGTGTGGCTGGTGGATAGAACACACATGCAATAACTCTAGTGCTAGTTTTAGTATAAGAACACACATGCAATGACTAGTGGGTCCACATGTAGTTTGTGAAAAGAACACACATGCAATGACCACTGGTTGATCCATCAGTTGTTTGTGGAAAAGAAAACACATGCAATGAGTCTAGTGGATCCATGTGTGGTTTGTGGAAAAGAACACACATGCAATGGTTGTAGTGCTGGTTTGTGGTTTTAGTATAAGAACAAACATGCAATTACTTAAATGGATCCATATGTGGTTTGTGGAAAGAACACGCATGCAATGACTCTGGTTGATCCATATGTGGTTTGTGGAAAGAACACACATGCAATGACCACTGGTGGATCCATGTGTGGTTTGTGGAAAAGAACACACATGCAATGACCATTGGTTGATCCATGTGTGGTTTGTGGAAAGAACACACATGCAATGACAGTGGTGGATCCATGTGTGGTTTGTGAAAAGAACACACATGCAATGACTCTAGTGTTGTTTTTAGTATAAGAACACACATGCAATGACTTTAGTGGTTGATCCATGTGTGGTTTGTGGAAATAACACACATGCAATGACTCTAGTGGTTGATCCATGTGTGGTTTGTGGAAATAACACACATGCAATGACTCTAGTGGTTGATCCATGTGTGGTTTGTGGAAATAATACACATGCAATGACTATAATGGATCCATAAGTGGTTTATGGAAAAGAACACACATGCAATGACCACTGGTTGATCCATATGTGGTTTGTGGAAAGAACACACATGCAATGACCACTTGTTGATCCATGTGTGGTTTGTGGAAAGAACACACATGCAATGATAGTGGTGGATCCATGTGTGGCTGGTGGATAGAACACACATGCAATAACTCTAGTGCTAGTTTTAGTATAAGAACACACATGCAATGACTCTAGTGGGTCCACATGTAGTTTGTGAAAAGAACACACATGCAATGACCACTGGTTGATCCATCAGTTGTTTGTGGAAAAGAAAACACATGCAATGAGTCTAGTGGATCCATGTGTGGTTTGTGGAAAAGAACACACATGCAATGGATGTAGTTCTGGTTTGTGGTTTTAGTATAAGAACAAACATGCAATTACTTAAATGGATCCATATGTGGTTTGTGGAAAGAACACGCATGCAATGACTCTAGTTGATCCATATGTGGTTTGTGGAAAGAACACACATGCAATGACCACTGGTGGATCCATGTGTGGTTTGTGGAAAAGAACACACATGCAATGACCATTGGTTGATCCATGTGTGGTTTGTGGAAAGAACACACATGCAATGACAGTGGTGGATCCATGTGTGGTTTGTGAAAAGAACACACATGCAATGACTCTAGTGTTGGTTTTAGTATAAGAACACACATGAAATGACTCTATTGGTTTATCTATGTGTGGTTTGTGGAAATAACACACATGCAATGCCTCTAGTGGTTTATCCGTGTGTGGTTTGTGGAAATAAGACACATGCAATGACTCTAGTGGTTGATCCATGTGTGGTTTGTGGAAATAACACACATGCAATGACTGTAATGGATCCATAAGTGGTTTATGGAAAAGAACACACATGTAATGACCACTGGTTGATCCATATGTGGTTTGTGGAAAGAACACACATGCAATGACCACTTGTTGATCCATGTGTGGTTTGTGGAAAGAACACACATGCAATGAAAGTGGTGGATCCATGTGTGGTTTGTGGATAGAACACACATGCAATGACTCTAGTGCTAGTTTTAGTATAAGAACACACATGCAATGACTCTAGTGGGTCCACATGTAGTTTGTGAAAAGAACACACATGCAATGACCACTGGTTGATCCATAAGTTGTTTGTGTAAAAGAACACACATGCAATGAGTCTAGTGGATCCATGTGTGGTTTGTGGAAAAGAACACACATGCAATGGCTCTAGTGCTGGTTTGTGGTTTTAGTATAACAACAAACATGCAATTACTCAAATGGATCCATATGTGGTTTGTGGAAAGAACACACATGTAATGACTCTGGTTGATCCATATGTGGTTTGTGGAAAGAACACACATGCAATGACCACTGGTGGATCCATGTGTGGTTTGTGGAAAATAACACACATGCAATGACCACTGGTTGATCCATGTGTGGTTTGTGGAAAGAACACACATGGAATGACAGTGGTGGATCCATGTGTGGTTTGTGAAAAGAACACACATGCAATGACTCTAGTGTTGGTTTTAGTATAAGAACACACATGCAATGACTCTAGTGGTTGATCCATCTGTGGTTTGTGGAAATAACACACATGCAATGACTGTAATGGATCCATAAGTGGTTTATGCAAAAGAACACACATGTAATGACCATTGGTTGATCCATATGTGGTTTGTGGAAAGAACACACATGCAATGACCACTTGTTGATCCATGTGTGGTTTGTGGAAAGAACACACATGCAATGACAGTGGTGGATCCATGTGTGGTTTGTGGATAGAACACACATGCAATGACTCTAGTGCTAGTTTTAGTATAAGAACACACATGCAATGACTCTAGTGGGTCCACATGTAGTTTGTGAAAAGAACACACATGCAATGACCACTGGTTGATCCATAAGTTGGTTGTGGAAAAGAACACACATGCAATGAGTCTAGTGGATCCATGTGTGGTTTGTGGAAAAGAACACATGCAATGGCTCTAGTGCTGGTTTGTGGTTTTAGTATAACAACAAACATGCAATTACTCAAATGGATCCATATGTGGTTTGTGGAAAGAACACACATGCAATGACTCTGGTTGATCCATATGTGGTTTGTGGAAAGAACACACATGCAATGACCACTGGTGGATCCATGTGTGGTTTGTGGAAAAGAACAGACATGCAATAACCACTGGTTGATCCATGTGTGGTTTGTGGAAAGAACACACATGCAATGACAGTGGTGGATCCATGTGTGGTTTGTGAAAAGAACACACATGCAATGACTCTAGTGTTGTTTTTAGTATAAGAACACACATGCAATGACTTTAGTGGTTGATCCATGTGTGGTTTGTGGAAATAACACACATGCAATGACTCTAGTGGTTGATCCATGTGTGGTTTGTGGAAATAACACACATGCAATGACTCTAGTGGTTGATCCATGTGTGGTTTGTGGAAATAACACACATGCAATGACTATAATGGATCCATAAGTGGTTTATGGAAAAGAACACACATGCAATGACCACTGGTTGATCCATATGTGGTTTGTGGAAAGAACACACATGCAATGACCACTTGTTGATCCATGTGTGGTTTGTGGAAAGAACACACATGCAATGATAGTGGTGGATCCATGTGTGGCTGGTGGATAGAACACACATGCAATAACTCTAGTGCTAGTTTTAGTATAAGAACACACATGCAATGACTCTAGTGGGTCCACATGTAGTTTGTGAAAAGAACACACATGCAATGACCACTGGTTAATCCATCAGTTGTTTGTGGAAAAGAAAACACATGCAATGAGTCTAGTGGATCCATGTGTGGTTTGTGGAAAAGAACACACATGCAATGGATGTAGTTCTGGTTTGTGGTTTTAGTATAAGAACAAACATGCAATTACTTAAATGGATCCATATGTGGTTTGTGGAAAGAACACGCATGCAATGACTCTGGTTGATCCATATGTGGTTTGTGGAAAGAACACACATGCAATGACCACTGGTGGATCCATGTGTGGTTTGTGGAAAAGAACACACATGCAATGACCATTGGTTGATCCATGTGTGGTTTGTGGAAAGAACACACATGCAATGACAGTGGTGGATCCATGTGTGGTTTGTGAAAAGAACACACATGCAATGACTCTAGTGTTGGTTTTAGTATAAGAACACACATGCAATGACTCTATTGGTTTATCCATGTGTGGTTTGTGGAAATAACACACATGCAATGCCTCTAGTGGTTGATCCGTGTGTGGTTTGTGGAAATAAGACACATGCAATAACCACTGGTTGATCCATGTGTGGTTTGTGGAAATAACACACATGCAATGACTGTAATGGATCCATAAGTGGTTTATGGAAAAGAACACACATGTAATGACCACTGGTTGATCCATATGTGGTTTGTGGAAAGAACACACATGCAATGACCACTTGTTGATCCATGTGTGGTTTGTGGAAAGAACACACATGCAATGAAAGTGGTGGATCCATGTGTGGTTTGTGGATAGAACACACATGCAATGACTCTAGTGCTAGTTTTAGTATAAGAACACACATGCAATGACTCTAGTGGGTCCACATGTAGTTTGTGAAAAGAACACACATGCAATGACCACTGGTTGATCCATAAGTTGTTTGTGTAAAAGAACACACATGCAATGAGTCTAGTGGATCCATGTGTGGTTTGTGGAAAAGAACACACATGCAATGGCTCTAGTGCTGGTTTGTGGTTTTAGTATAACAACAAACATGCAATTACTCAAATGGATCCATATGTGGTTTGTGGAAAGAACACACATGTAATGACTCTGGTTGATCCATATGTGGTTTGTGGAAAGAACACACATGCAATGACCACTGGTGGATCCATGTGTGGTTTGTGGAAAATAACACACATGCAATGACCACTGGTTGATCCATGTGTGGTTTGTGGAAAGAACACACATGGAATGACAGTGGTGGATCCATGTGTGGTTTGTGAAAAGAACACACATGCAATGACTCTAGTGTTGGTTTTAGTATAAGAACACACATGCAATGACTCTAGTGGTTGATCCATCTGTGGTTTGTGGAAATAACACACATGCAATGACTGTAATGGATCCATAAGTGGTTTATGCAAAAGAACACACATGTAATGACCATTGGTTGATCCATATGTGGTTTGTGGAAAGAACACACATGCAATGACCACTTGTTGATCCATGTGTGGTTTGTGGAAAGAACACACATGCAATGACAGTGGTGGATCCATGTGTGGTTTGTGGATAGAACACACATGCAATGACTCTAGTGCTAGTTTTAGTATAAGAACACACATGCAATGACTCTAGTGGGTCCACATGTAGTTTGTGAAAAGAACACACATGCAATGACCACTGGTTGATCCATAAGTTGGTTGTGGAAAAGAACACACATGCAATGAGTCTAGTGGATCCATGTGTGGTTTGTGGAAAAGAACACATGCAATGGCTCTAGTGCTGGTTTGTGGTTTTAGTATAACAACAAACATGCAATTACTCAAATGGATCCATATGTGGTTTGTGGAAAGAACACACATGCAATGACTCTAGTTGATCCATATGTGGTTTGTGGAAAGAACACACATGCAATGACCACTGGTGGATCCATGTGTGGTTTGTGGAAAAGAACAGACATGCAATAACCACTGGTTGATCCATGTGTGGTTTGTGGAAAGAACACACATGCAATGACAGTGGTGGATCCATGTGTGGTTTGTGAAAAGAACACACATGCAATGACTCTAGTGTTGTTTTTAGTATAAGAACACACATGCAATGACTTTAGTGGTTGATCCATGTGTGGTTTGTGGAAATAACACACATGCAATGACTCTAGTGGTTGATCCATGTGTGGTTTGTGGAAATAACACACATGCAATGACTCTAGTGGTTGATCCATGTGTGGTTTGTGGAAATAACACACATGCAATGACTATAATGGATCCATAAGTGGTTTATGGAAAAGAACACACATGCAATGACCACTGGTTGATCCATATGTGGTTTGTGGAAAGAACACACATGCAATGACCACTTGTTGATCCATGTGTGGTTTGTGGAAAGAACACACATGCAATGATAGTGGTGGATCCATGTGTGGCTGGTGGATAGAACACACATGCAATAACTCTAGTGCTAGTTTTAGTATAAGAACACACATGCAATGACTCTAGTGGGTTCACATGTAGTTTGTGAAAAGAACACACATGCAATGACCACTGGTTAATCCATCAGTTGTTTGTGGAAAAGAAAACACATGCAATGAGTCTAGTGGATCCATGTGTGGTTTGTGGAAAAGAACACACATGCAATGGCTGTAGTGCTGGTTTGTGGTTTTAGTATAAGAACAAACATGCAATTACTCAAATGGATCCATATGTGGTTTGTGGAAAGAACACGCATGCAATGACTCTGGTTAATCCATATGTGGTTTGTGGAATGAACACACATGCAATGACCACTGGTGGATCCATGTGTGGTTTGTGGAAAAGAACACACATGCAATGACCATTGGTTGATCCATGTGTGGTTTGTGGAAAGAACACACATGCAATGACAGTGGTGGATCCATGTGTGGTTTGTGAAAAGAACACACATGCAATGACTCTAGTGTTGGTTTTAGTATAAGAACACACATGCAATGACTCTATTGGTTTATCCATGTGTGGTTTGTGGAAATAACACACATGCAATGCCTCTAGTGGTTGATCCGTGTGTGGTTTGTGGAAATAAGACACATGCAATGACCACTTGTTGATCCATGTGTGGTTTGTGGAAAGAACACACATGCAATGACTGTAATTGATCCATAAGTGGTTTATGGAAAAGAACACACATGTAATGACCACTGGTTGATCCATATGTGGTTTGTGGAAAGAACACACATGCAATGACCACTTGTTGATCCATGTGTGGTTTGTGGAAAGAACACACATGCAATGAAAGTGGTGGATCCATGTGTGGTTTGTGGATAGAACACACATGCAATGACTCTAGTGCTAGTTTTAGTATAAGAACACACATGCAATGACTCTAGTGGGTCCACATGTAGTTTGTGAAAAGAACACACATGCAATGACCACTGGTTGATCCATAAGTTGTTTGTGTAAAAGAACACACATGCAATGAGTCTAGTGGATCCATGTGTGGTTTGTGGAAAAGAACACACATGCAATGGCTCTAGTGCTGGTTTGTGGTTTTAGTATAACAACAAACATGCAATTACTCAAATGGATCCATATGTGGTTTGTGGAAAGAACACACATGTAATGACTCTGGTTGATCCATATGTGGTTTGTGGAAAGAACACACATGCAATGACCACTGGTGGATCCATGTGTGGTTTGTGGAAAATAACACACATGCAATGACCACTGGTTGATCCATGTGTGGTTTGTGGAAAGAACACACATGGAATGACAGTGGTGGATCCATGTGTGGTTTGTGAAAAGAACACACATGCAATGACTCTAGTGTTGGTTTTAGTATAAGAACACACATGCAATGACTCTAGTGGTTGATCCATCTGTGGTTTGTGGAAATAACACACATGCAATGACTGTAATGGATCCATAAGTGGTTTATGCAAAAGAACACACATGTAATGACCATTGGTTGATCCATATGTGGTTTGTGGAAAGAACACACATGCAATGACCACTTGTTGATCCATGTGTGGTTTGTGGAAAGAACACACATGCAATGACAGTGGTGGATCCATGTGTGGTTTGTGGATAGAACACACATGCAATGACTCTAGTGCTAGTTTTAGTATAAGAACACACATGCAATGACTCTAGTGGGTCCACATGTAGTTTGTGAAAAGAACACACATGCAATGACCACTGGTTGATCCATAAGTTGGTTGTGGAAAAGAACACACATGCAATGAGTCTAGTGGATCCATGTGTGGTTTGTGGAAAAGAACACATGCAATGGCTCTAGTGCTGGTTTGTGGTTTTAGTATAACAACAAACATGCAATTACTCAAATGGATCCATATGTGGTTTGTGGAAAGAACACACATGCAATGACTCTGGTTGATCCATATGTGGTTTGTGGAAAGAACACACATGCAATGACCACTGGTGGATCCATGTGTGGTTTGTGGAAAAGAACAGACATGCAATAACCACTGGTTGATCCATGTGTGGTTTGTGGAAAGAACACACATGCAATGACAGTGGTGGATCCATGTGTGGTTTGTGAAAAGAA
This sequence comes from Avena sativa, assembly GCA_916181665.1. Classification (NCBI taxonomy): domain Eukaryota; kingdom Viridiplantae; phylum Streptophyta; class Magnoliopsida; order Poales; family Poaceae; genus Avena; species Avena sativa. The sequence goes on along the minus strand of OV702295.1, from coordinate 444,603,244 downwards.
CACACATGCAATGACTCTAGTGTTGTTTTTAGTATAAGAACACACATGCAATGACTTTAGTGGTTGATCCATGTGTGGTTTGTGGAAATAACACACATGCAATGACTCTAGTGGTTGATCCATGTGTGGTTTGTGGAAATAACACACATGCAATGACTCTAGTGGTTGATCCATGTGTGGTTTGTGGAAATAACACACATGCAATGACTATAATGGATCCATAAGTGGTTTATGGAAAAGAACACACATGCAATGACCACTGGTTGATCCATATGTGGTTTGTGGAAAGAACACACATGCAATGACCACTTGTTGATCCATGTGTGGTTTGTGGAAAGAACACACATGCAATGATAGTGGTGGATCCATGTGTGGCTGGTGGATAGAACACACATGCAATAACTCTAGTGCTAGTTTTAGTATAAGAACACACATGCAATGACTCTAGTGGGTCCACATGTAGTTTGTGAAAAGAACACACATGCAATGACCACTGGTTGATCCATCAGTTGTTTGTGGAAAAGAAAACACATGCAATGAGTCTAGTGGATCCATGTGTGGTTTGTGGAAAAGAACACACATGCAATGGATGTAGTTCTGGTTTGTGGTTTTAGTATAAGAACAAACATGCAATTACTTAAATGGATCCATATGTGGTTTGTGGAAAGAACACGCATGCAATGACTCTAGTTGATCCATATGTGGTTTGTGGAAAGAACACACATGCAATGACCACTGGTGGATCCATGTGTGGTTTGTGGAAAAGAACACACATGCAATGACCATTGGTTGATCCATGTGTGGTTTGTGGAAAGAACACACATGCAATGACAGTGGTGGATCCATGTGTGGTTTGTGAAAAGAACACACATGCAATGACTCTAGTGTTGGTTTTAGTATAAGAACACACATGCAATGACTCTATTGGTTTATCCATGTGTGGTTTGTGGAAATAACACACATGCAATGCCTCTAGTGGTTGATCCGTGTGTGGTTTGTGGAAATAAGACACATGCAATGACCACTTGTTGATCCATGTGTGGTTTGTGGAAAGAACACACATGCAATGACTGTAATTGATCCATAAGTGGTTTATGGAAAAGAACACACATGTAATGACCACTGGTTGATCCATATGTGGTTTGTGGAAAGAACACACATGCAATGACCACTTGTTGATCCATGTGTGGTTTGTGGAAAGAACACACATGCAATGAAAGTGGTGGATCCATGTGTGGTTTGTGGATAGAACACACATGCAATGACTCTAGTGGGTCCACATGTAGTTTGTGAAAAGAACACACATGCAATGACCACTGGTTGATCCATAAGTTGTTTGTGGAAAAGAACACACATGCAATGAGTCTAGTGGATCCATGTGTGGTTTGTGGAAAAGAACACACATGCAATGGATGTAGTGCTGGTTTGTGGTTTTAGTATAACAACAAACATGCAATTACTCAAATGGATCCATATGTGGTTTGTGGAAAGAACACACATGCAATGACTCTGGTTGATCCATATGTGGTTTGTGGAAAGAACACACATGCAATGACCACTGGTGGATCCATGTGTGGTTTGTGGAAAATAACACACATGCAATGACCACTGGTTGATCCATGTGTGGTTTGTGGAAAGAACACACATGCAATGTAATACATTGCAAATGTATCTATAATTTTTGATGTTCCATGCTTGGTTTTATCTACTTTCTTATGTTTTGTCCACACTTTGGAGTACTTTTCATATGATTTCTTGGACTAACCTATTAACAAGATGACACATTGTCAGTTGCATGTTTTCTGCTGTTTTTGGTTCCAGGAAGTCAGAAAATGAATATTCTCGGAATTGGACGGGACAAAAGCCAAAGTTACTATTTTCCAGGAAGACCCACAGAGCCAGAAGGAGAGTCGGAGAGGGGCCATAGGGTGGCCACACCACCCCTAGGCGCGGGTCCACCTAGGCCATGCCAGGGCATGGTGTGGGCCCCCTGGCTGGCCATCGACCTTGCCTCCTTCGCCTATAAGAGCCTCCCGGTACCAAAACCCTAAATCATCAAGCCTCCAGCCACGAAAAGTTCAGCAGCGCCGCCGCCACCTAAGGGGAGATTCGGGGGGCAGAAAGTCTTTGTTCCGGTAGTGCTGATTCCCATGATGAGGAGGGAGTAGTTCTCTCTCGAGGCTAAGGGTTCTACCAGTAGCTATGTGTTCATCTCTCTCTCTCTATGCATGATCATATTGTGATCATGAGCTATGTGATCAAGTAGATCTACCTTGCTACTCAAGTGCTTTATTAGATCTCTGCTCTCCCCATTTGTGTGAAAGTGACAGCGTGCACACCATGGTGGCACTTAGGCTAGAGATTACAAATACTTGTTATGAGTTATGTTTGGAGTTGGATGTTTCTATGAAATTGTGGTGTTTGTTGGACCTATCTAGTGCTCAAGGTGACAGTGTGGGGTTTTCTAGATGGGAAAGACTTACTTTGAGGTGTGTTGTTATAGCCCTACCGTTAATTAGAGTGTCCAACCGGAGAGTAGTTCAGAGTAGTATCATGAAGAGAATATATTTATATGAGAGTGTTCACTAGTGAAAGTATGATCCCTAGGCCTTGTTTCTAAGCATTGAAAGACCGTTTGCTACTAGATTTGTTACATGTTTGCTTGCTTCCATCTTTATTTCAGTTTTACTTTAGTATTTTCCACGCCATCAAGCTATTTTCTAGCACCGTTGTCTTATATCCATACCACTTGTATTTTACTATCTCTTCGCCGAACTAGTGCACCTATACACCTGACAAGTGTATTGGGTGTGTTGGGGACACAAGAGACTTCTTTTATATTAATTGCAGGGTTGTTTGAGAGGGAATACCTTTGACCACTTCCTCCCTGGGTTCGATAAACCTTGGGTGATCCACTTAAGGGAAAACTTGCTACTATTCTACAAACCTCTGCACTTGGAGGCCCAACAACTGTCTACAAGAATAGAAGTGCATAGACATCAAGCTCTTTTCTGGCGCCGTTGCCGGGAGGTAAGGTAAAAGGTATTCACACCAGAGGATTAAAGAAGAAGAACCTCCCACGACAAACGCCTATTTTCTAGCGCCGTTGCCGGGGAGGTAAGGTAAAAGGTACTCACATCCTTCGGTGTGAGTGCTCGAAGTTATTTCCTTTAGATTCTACAATTTTGTCTTTTTGTTTCTTGTTTTCACTAGTTAGGCTTAATGGAAAACAACAAAAAATTAGAGAGCTTTATAGTATTTATCTTGAGTTAGGACATGAAGTGTTTGAAGAAAAAATTAAAAAACCTATGGAACTTTATTTGCATGCTAATAGCAATGTTGTTAGTATGAATTCTTTGGACACCATTATTGCTAATGCTATGGAAAATTCTAAGCTTGGGGAAGCTAGTTTTTATGAAAATGATCTTTTTAGTTCGCCAGCTTTGGAGGATAGCTATTCTATTGCTTATGGTGATACTACACCTCCAATATATGATGATTACAATGATGAATATGATATTTTCAGTCCACCTATATTGAGGAGAAAATTAATTATGATTACAATGTGCCTCCTATATTTGATGATTATGGTGATGAGAATAATAATGATAGCTATTTTGTTGAATTTGCTCCCACTACAATTAATAATAATGATTATGCTTATAGGGGGAGTATTAATTATTTTATGCATGTGGCTCATGATAAGAATGTTTCTTGTGATAGTTATATTGTTACTTTTATTCATGATGCTACTGAAAGTTATTATGAGAGAGGGAAACATGGTTTTATGCATCTTAATAATATTAAGTTTCCCCTCTTTAGGTTGAAAGTCTTGAAGTTGCACTTGTTTTTCTTTCCTATGCTTGTTGCTTTGTGCTTTCATGACTTGTTTCTTTACAAGATTCCTATGCATAGGAAGTGGGTTAGACTTAAATTTGTTTTGAATTTGTTTCTTGATGCTCTCTTTTACTTCAATTCATATTTCCTATGTGAGCATCTTCACAAACTATCATGCCTAACTTAAAGGCTTTAAAGAAAAGTACTTATTGGGAGATAACCCAAATGTTTTAGATGAGTCTTGGAAGTTATTACTTCTGTAATAACCGCTCCTTATCATTTTTATTTGCTTTTTGTGCCAAGAGTAACCTCTAATGAGAGCGAAGTAATGCTTGGGAAAGTTGTTGTCCCGAAACAGATTTCTGTGCTTCACCGTAAAAATTCGTGTAAAATCTCTGTACGGCCTTTTGAGGCGTGAAATTTTTTGCTTCTGCCCCAGGTTGTTATCTAACTTTCATTAGTTCAACACTTTTAGATTTGAGCAACAGAAGGTCTTCGAAATTTTTTGTCTTTACCTGCTGGTCTGTTTTGATAGATTTTTGCCATTTTCTGCATTTGCCTCTTAATATTTTTCTCTTTGAGTTATCCTTGATCATTTGAACTTTTTAAAGGAAGTACTAAATGAGCTTGTGTTTTAATGGAAGTTCTATTGGTGTTGAAACTAAAACCAAAGACTTATTATCTTGAGTGCACTAATGTTGCTAATAAAGATTGTGTGGAGTTTTGTATGAAGGAAGAATTTTAGGTGTATGGAAGGAGTGAGTAATGAGATGAAGGATGGACTAAAGCTCAAGCTTGGGGAGGCCACGCATGTCACCTCAAGAAATATCCAAGAAGTACAAGCATCAAAGCTTGGGGATGCCCAAGGCATCCCCATCTTCATCAATAAAAATCCCAGGTTTATTCCAAACACTTTATTTTTATTGTTTCATGCACAGTTATGTTGTTCTTGGAGCGTCTTCTTTTTCGTTTTCTTTTTGGTTTTTTGTTTGCTTGGTTTGCTTAGTTGCTGAATAAATTGGTTGGACCCCCTCTTTCATGCATTGGTCTTTAAATAGTTTGGTTTGGAGTGGAAAAGAGTAGGAAAAGTTCATACTTAAGTGGTAAAGAGAGCTTGTTTTTTACTGTGGCCTATGCTTTGTCATGCCATGCTCGATATTGTTTTGGCTTTATGCTTAGTATTCTTTGCTGTAGCATGACATGTTATAAACAATTGAGATTGCTTAATGTGCCTTGGAAGGATCATGCATTGTTTTAGCATATTAAAGCATAGTATTGTGGTATTCTCCTTTGACGCTTTATTTGGGTTGACTTGGCACATGCTCACACCATGTTATGACTATCCCAAGTAACCATAGCCTTGATGATCCTTTAGTTTTTGACTTGTAGTATCACTTTATGCTTTGATCAATGATGTTTTGTCGCTCTGCATGATTATGGCCATTATTGCTCTCTTAGTTGGTTGCTCCCAATCTTTTGCTAGCCTCCATAACCAAGTATGAGTTCCACTCATGCATCCAACTCCTAAAACCAAGTTATTCCAAAGAGTCCACTATACCTACCTACTAGCATATGCTATTCCAAGTATATTCATGTTTTTATCTACCTTCCGAATTAAACTTGTTATGAGAAAACTAGTGATTAAAGCTCCCACGAACTTGATGGCACACTTTACTTTTCTTGCCCCTAATAAACTTGAAACATTGTGTCGTCTATGTTGTATATGCTTGCACTTATTTGTTGGGGATTAGCAGAACCATGTTGTCATGGGGAACGCTTTCAACATTGCACTTGTACTTTGTACCTAGTTGATATCATGCTCTTTTGTATATGGATTTCGTCGGTGTGAAATGAAATGGGAGCTTGTAAGTCCATGGAGTTATGTATGTGTGTTAGAGAAACACCTGGGTCGCTGGTCTAATCCATGCTGACATGGTGGAAACCTGCAGCGTAACCATAATGAGCTGTCTATGAAGCATTCTTCTTATAAAAAAGAGTCCTATATTGAGAAAAAAGAGAAAAAGAGAAAAAAAGAGATTATGAAAAGAGGAAAGAGAGAAAAAAGCACCATATTCCCATGGTAAATAAGAAGATTGCTGAGATGCTCGTTGTCTGCTTGCCTTGTCATTTTGATATGGGGATTCTTCCGTATCATCGGGCAAGGGGTACCCCGTTGGCGGTTCTCTATGATACACATGTACTTACGATGACAAGAACTTACTGGTTACTAAACTTGAGTAGCATGAGGAGCGTCCCTCGTATTCAAGGGACATGAGATTTCTAACTTATACTTCGTCAAGCATATACACCATAGTTTGTTCACTTTAACCTTAATCACTTCAAGATGCTTATGATAGGGGCAATGAGAACTGAAAGCTAACAAGTACCATAATTTTTGGAAGCTCTTTATGAGACTTGAATCCCTACTTCCTTCTATGAAGGCCTTTCTTCCACCATTATATTGAGTCTCCACCTTCTACCTTTATGCACCTACTTTGAGAGCATAGTGGCCATTCTTAGTTCTATGTGCATTGTCCCAAGACTTGTTGATTGATGCATAGCTTTGATATTGCTTGTTTTAAACTATTTGTATCTAGTCACTCTTATGAACTTTGAAGGTGTCCTATGCATTTATGTTTGCTACTCTATGAGCGACAAGCTGAATACCACTATGCTATGTTTTCTTTATGTGAAACAAACAAACGTCTTGCAAAGCATTGTTATTCATGAATCTTTTGTTTATGCCTTTTCATGTTGCAACACACTTGCTTTGCCTTATTGTTAGAACTTTGTCTTTCATGTTATGATTGAAGTACTATGATCCCAGCTATCAATGTTTTACAAATACTTTGATCAAGTTTATGATGGTGCATGTCACCTCAAAAAGTATTCTTTGTTTTTATCACTTACCTACTCGAGGACGAGCAGGAGTTAAGCTTGGGGATGTTGATACATTGCAAATGTATCTACAATTTTTGATGTTCCATGCTTGGTTTTATCTACTATCTTATGTTTTGTCCACATTTTGGAGTACTTTTCATATGATATTTTGGACTAACCTATTAACAAGTGCCACAGTGCCAGTTGCCTATTTTCTGTTGTTTTTGGTTCCAGGAAAGTCATAAAATCAATATTCTCGGAATTGGACCGGACAAAAGCCAAAGTCGATATTTTACCGGAAGACTCACAGAGCCAGAAGATGAGACAGAGAGGGACCATAGGGTGGCCACACCATATGGTGGCGCGGGCTAGCCCTGGCCGCGCCACCAGGTGGTGTGGGCCCCCTGGCCGCCCACCGACCTTTCCTCTTCGCTTATATATTCCTCCCGATGCAAAAACCCTAAATCGTCCAGCCTCCAGCCACGAAAAGTTCCGCAGTGCCATCGCCACCGAAGGGGAGATTCAGGGGACAGAAAGTCTCTGTTCCGGCACCCTGCCGGGACGGGGAAGTGCCCCCGGAGCCATCTCCATCGATCTCCACCACCATCTCCATCACCATTGCTGATTCCCATGATGATGAGGGAGTAGTTCTTACTCGAGGCTAAGGGTTCTACCGGTAGCTATGTGTTCATCTCTCTCTATGCATGATCTTATTGAGATCATGAGCTTGTAATCTATAAATCAACCTTGCTACTCAAGTGCTTTAATAGATCTCTGCTCTCCCCATGTGTGTGAAAGTGACAGCGTGCACACCATGGTGGCACTTAGGTTAGAGATTTCAAATACTTGTTATGAGTTATATTTTGAGTTGGATGTCTCTATGAAATTGTGGTGTTTGTTGGAACCATCTAGTACTCAAGGTGACAGTGTGGGGTTATCTAGATGGGAAAGGCTTACTTTGAGGTGTGTTGTTATAGCCCTACCATTGATTAGAGTGTCTAACCGGAGAGTAGTTAAGAGTAGTATCATGAAGATAATATATTTATGAGAGAGTGCTCACTAGTGAAAGTATGATCCCTAGGCCTTGTTTCTAAACATTGAAACACCATTTGCAATTAGATCTGTTACATGTTTGCTTGCTTCCATCTTTATTTCAGTTTGCCTTTAGTCTTTTCCCACATCAACCACATGCCATCAAGCTATTTTCTATCACCGTTACCACTTATAATTATCTATACCACTTGTATTTCACTATCTCTTTGCCGAACTAGTGCACCTATACACCTGACAAGTGTATTGGGTGTGTTGGGGACACAAGAGACTTCTTGTATTTTGACCACTTCCTCCCTGAGTTCGATAAACCTTGGGTGATCCACTTAAGGGAAAACTTGTTGCTGTTCTACAAACCTCTGCACTTGGAGGCCCAACAACTGTCTACAAGAATAGAAGTGCGTAGACATCACTACGCAGGGAAGATAAGTAGATGGCTAGACGAGGCGAAGCAGCGCTTCAGCGATATCAAGTCTCATGATGTCGCTGTGCTAATGACGCAGGTACTCTCGGTCGTGATCCGAGGTATATCGAACTGTGAAATGTTGTTTGGCCTCTGCAACTTTTTCGACGTCATATTTCGGAAGTTGATAGGCATTAAGCAGCTCACGAAGCTACAGGATGAGATCGTGGTGATAATATGCGAGCTTGAGATCTATTTCCCCCCGCTTTCTTCGACATCATGCTTCATCTGCTTCTCCATGTCATGGAGGATATCGTCCAGCTCGGTCCTCCATTTCTGCGAAGCATGATGCTATTCGAAAGGCTCAATGGACACATCAAAGGATACGTTAAGAATAGGTCCCGTCTATATGGAAGCATAGAAAATGGCTTCCTGGCTGAAGAGTGCATCTCTTTCTGCTCGAACTTTCTACAAACCGAGACCCCTCTTGGTCTGCCATTCAACAAGCACCTCGGGAGGCTCGCTGGATGGGGTCACCGCGAGGGTCGGCGCCCAAAGCATGTCGACCTCGAGGGCCGAACCAAGGACTTTGAAAGAGAAAACCTGGTCACGCTACAACACCTACATGTGGTCGATCCATACATATATGAGCACAAAGAGTTTATCAAGAAGAATTACGCTGACCGGGGGCGCCAGGTCCCAAGGGAGGAAGATGTTATCAAGGAGCACAACTCTGGTTTCACGTGGTGGTTCAGGGAGAAGGTCATTGCTAATCCACCACAGAGCGAGTACTCGGAGGAAGATAAACTCATATTCTCCTTGTCACGGGGTGCCTTGCAATACCTGATGACCTATCAGGCATACAATATCAACGGATACACGTTCTACACCGAGGAAAAGGACAATAACTGCGATTACAAGAACTCAGGGGTAACGGGGATATTCTACACCGGCGATGTCCCAGAAATATGCTACGGAAGGGTCGAGGAGATTTGGGAGCTCGACTATGTTACGGAGAAGGTGGCGATGTTCCGTGTCAGGTGGTCCAAGAGCGTCGAGAAATACTGCTGATATTTCACCACCATGGTTATACCTTCAAAGACCACCAGCGCGAAAGCACCCGCGAGAAATGAGCCTTGGTTTCTAGATAGCAAGGTCGACCAATGCTGGTACATCTCAGACCCGTCAAAGCCTAGCTGAGTTGTCGTCAGGAGAGGCAAAAGGAACATCATCAGAATGGACGGAGTTGCCAATGAGCTAGAATTTAACCAGAACGGTGACCCGAAGATGGAAAACGGATACGGCAACCAAGCACCGTACACCACAACCCTACCTAAAAAGGACTCCCGTTCGAGAGTAGTGAATATGTTCCGGACCTAACCTATGCAACCGCGACACAGAAGGGCAAGAAGACGACCATTGTCAAGAAACGCTAGCACGCTCTGACCATTGTCAAGAACCATCGTGTGTGTGTGGCCTACTATTATGTATCGAAACATTCATAATTATTATTTTTTTATGTTATAATATTTCATTGAGAATATTATGTATCGACAAGACACATTCATAATACTCACTTTTGTTGTTTTGGCAATATTTGAATATTTAAAATATTTGCAGTATATTTTATAGTTCATATTATGTTTGGACAATGTTTTTACATGAAAAATGGCCCTTAAACAAGTTTCCAAAACAATGTTGCCACCAAGATTCGAACCTAGGTGGTTAGAGTTTAGACTAGGACAAGGGAAGTAACCAGTGGGCTAGTGTGTATTTGTTGACAAATAGTAGCGCACTATGTTATTTGACTAGGTCTGAATAATAGCCGAGTCGCATGCTGTCCAGATGCATCTCGCGTAATATTATACGAGGCGCACTTCGACACTATGCGCCTCGCATAAGTTGGTACCATCAATGGCTGCAACCTCACCTTATTATTTTGGCAATATTTGAATATTTAAAATATTTTCATTATATTTTATAGTTCATATTGTGTTTGGACAATGTTTTTACATGAAAAATGACCTTTAAATAATTTTCCAAATAAATATTGCCACCAGGTTTTGAACCTGGGTGGCTAGGGTTCAGAATAGGACAAGTAACATAACCAGTTGGCTAGTGTGTGTTTTTTGAGAAATACTAGCGCACTACGCTATTTGACTAGGTCTGAATAATAGCCGAAGAGCATTCTGGCCAGATGCGCCTCGCATAAGCTGGTACCTAAAATGATTGAGGGCCTTCTTTCTCTCTCGATTCCCCGTTATTTCTCTCGATCTACAACCTGCCGTGTCGTCCGCTTCCTGCTGCCATCCACGCCCACATCAGCCCGCCGTCCACCGTCGTCGAAGTGAGCCCCATCCCCCTTCCCCTCTCCCTCCCCTTCCCCTACCCCTCTTCCCTCTCCCTGACATCTCGGCGACCAGCCATAGGGAGGAGGAGCCCGCCGCCCGTGACCCGCCCGCCCCGTGGAGGAGAAGCCCGCCGCCGCCCCATGGAGGAGGAGCTGCTACCCGTGGTTGAAGACCTGATGCCCCATGGAGGAGGAGGAGCTGCTGCTCGAAGACCTTCTGCCCGCCGGCCACCTCGTCTGCAACCTCACCGCCATCCTCGTCGAGCACCACAAGGTGAACGCCGCTCCCCCCTCTCCCTTCCCGATAGAACTAGGATTGTTGATTTTACTGAAATCAGTACCGATTTAGCATCACTGGACTGCCCTGAAAATGTTGTTAACTCATTCATTTCGAGTGGTACACTTTGGCTCTTGCAATTGATCTTCCATTGATGCACATGTACCTGCGATGTGTATATCCTTGTAATGTCTGTCCTGGAAAAGCTTTGTTTGATATAAATGAAGACACATGTAGTGTACTGTACCGTAATGCAAATCTCTTGTGGTTTTACTGAAATCAGTATCACTACTAGGCTTCCCTAAAAATGCTAGTAGTATTAATTCATTCATTTCTACTGGTACTCACAATTGGGATATTCTGCTAGTCGTTATGCCTGTCCTGCAAAGGCTTTGCTTGATATGAATGAAGGCTCTATGAACAGTGGAACATGTAGTGTACCATAATGCACTCTTTTATGACTTTATTACTGAAATCGGTACAGATTTACTATCACTACTCGACTCTCCTAGAGCTGCATCAATTGGTTCATTCACTCCAAGTCAGTGGCGGAGCTTCAGCCCGGCATACCCGGGTGGCTGCCCCGGCTCTAGCTCCAAAACTCCTTTAATTACTTAAGGAAATAGCTATCTTAAGTAAGAATTGTTAGGGCAAATCCTGCTCAACACAGCTACGTATTAATCTTGCACAGGCTCAACATCTGGGCTAGCTCCACCACTGCTCCAAGTGGTAGAATTGGCCCTTGAAATTTATTATGTCCTTGTATTACGATTTGTTTTGCTTCCATTGGTGTGCATCTACTTGTGATGGATATGTCCTGTATAATTCGATTTGCTCGTTGTGCACCCACAAAGCCACTTGCAATGGATCATGTCTTGAAAATTTTTATGCCCCAGATTCGTGTGGAAGAAATTAAAAATAGATGCTTCATCCCATTAATTATTACTTAACTCTTGCACATGCTTCAGATTATATTCTGTAACTTGTAGTTATAGCAAATTTATGGCAGCAAGTTATAGCAAGTTGTTTATGGCAGCAAGTTATGGTAAAGTTATGTTTATGGCAGCAAGTTTATGGATGTGCTTGTTTATGGCAGCAAGTTATAGCAAGTTGTTTATGGCTGTGTTTGTGCCTATTTAGGCTTTTTAGTGCAGGTTTTTTCTTTTTGAGTTGCCAATGTTTCGCCGGAATGTTGCTTCATTTCCGTTCTAGCGAATTTCTGGCACTCCTAGACATAGAAAATTAGCAAAGGTTATGCCGAAATTTTCTGTAAAATTTTGTGCTTATTAGTTCCATTTATTTGTGTGTTTAGAATTCTGGCAGAGCCGGGCCCTTCTAGCAAGAAGCCCTTTTGGGAGCAGCAGGCGGAGATGGAATCCCTAGAGGACCCGGAATTCGTTCCGCGGGACGGCGAGATGGAGGCGGAGGAGGATACCTTGTCAGGCGATGAGGAGATGGGGGACGCCGATGGCGACACCACTACCACTGATGGGGGCAGTGAAGCTACTACAGATGGTGGTAGCACATTGAAGAAGGCCCGGAAGGATCGGACCCCGATCATGTTCGACATCAAAAGGTCCATCATCACAAGCATGAGCGCTAAAGGTACGCCTTTGGAGCCGGAAGAGTTTGTCCTGGGTTACTCAAACCAGCTCGCAGCAATCCTCCAAAACACCGTCACGATCAACACGGAGAACCTGAAGGCCGAAGAGAACAAGGGTTTCCTCATCCAGCTCTTCCGGAAGCTGCACGCAAGATACGTGTTCCCGAGCGATGAGGAACACAAGTACAATAATGACAATCTCAAAGGGAATCTGGTGAACAAGTACGCCCTCGGGAAGATGACCAAGGCCTTGTCGAACTGGAAGGTCCAGGCAAAGAAGCTGATTTTCGAGGACAAGCTAAGTTATTTGGAGGTCATCAAGAAGGAGCCTTTGGTCAAGGAAGAAGACTTCAAGGTGTTCAAGGCCAGATGTGCATCCGCCGTGGGCAAGGCCAAGAGTCTGTACTTCAAGGAGTTGTAAGAGATGAACATTAGTACCCACCATCTCGGCTCCGGCGGTTATAGAGCTGCGATTCCCAAATGGGAGAAGGAGGACACCGACGCTCGTGCAAAGGGGTTGACACCTCCCTTTGATGACATAAAGGAGAAGCAGGCAAAGAACTTTGTCTGGGCCCGGTTTGCCAAGCCGAAAGGGAGTTCTGATTATTCCTTGGAGCCTACCAGCCCCTTCGCTACGAAGGTGACAGACTTCATGAGAAAATATGTAAGTAGTTTGCATGAAAGTCGATTAATTGCATTCACGATTACTCAATGAAGTCTAGTTTTCTGATCAAATGCTTTGTGTTCCTTGTGCGCAGGACGAGGAGTGTAGGAGCTCCTCATCCCAGGGGTCGGCGCCTGTCGCCAAGTGGGACACCACTTTTAACAGGGCGCTGAACCGGATCAAGAATGTCGAGCCCCTGGCGGCCCCATCGTCGGTTGGTCGTGTGGTAGGCTTTGGTGGCATAACATGGTCCGAGTACTATGGCACCCCGGAGCAGAAGGGCAAGAAGGCCGAAAGCGACGAGGTAATACACCTAAGGGAACATGTGGAAGCCTTTCCCAATATAGTCCAAGATGTCGTGAACCAGGTTGTGTCTGCTGCCAAGACAAAGTTCCAAGAATGAGTTCATACATAAGTCCATGCACAAGTCCAATCACAAGTGAACGAGAAGCTCAACACCATCCTTCCCGCCTACATGGAAAAGTACAGCAAGTGGCAGAACGGTGGTAAACGAGGGCCGCCACCGGTTCGCAACCTCGACAGCGCCCAATCAGACAACATGGCGCGGCCGGAGGCGTTGGTGACTCCTCCAGTGGGGCCGATGGTGGTGGAGACTCCTCCAGCTCCGGAGCTTAACTTGCCCGCTGTGCGAAGGCGCCGGCCCGCACCACCGTGCCATCAGGCAGCCACTCCGCCAATTGCGCGCTCAAGCCTGCCGCCAGCGGTGCCTCGACATTGACTGAGTTCGATGCCCTCAAGGTAACTAACTAATTAAAGCGAGAGTTGGGAGCTTAACCACACCGATGACTTGATCTCTGTTTTACTGACGCCCGGCCTACATGTCTTTCGCAGGGAGACACTCTAATGCACTGGGTGGGCGGCCAGTTGAAGGATGTTGCCAAGGGTACTATCGTTCAACCGGAGAACCGCAAAATGCACAATGTCACAATGCCACCCGACATGATGAGGGTCAGATACAGTATAGTGCGTCCGGGCTACGAGCAAGTGAAACCTCCATCTCAACCTCAAGGATGGGATGAGGAGGAGACGGCAGTGGTCCTCAATACCGGCTTCGGCTACTTGTACCTATGGCCGAAGGGCCAGATCCTGTTGGGGATGGAGGACCATCTCAACATCACCCCAGAAGCAGGACAGCCATCACAGCCAGCACATGATGAAGACTTCGAGATGGCATACTTGGACAACATGGCACAGAATCCCTATGATGATGGAGAAATTGACCCAAACTTTGGCGACCAGTTCGTTAACACAAGGTTTTCTGATTGGTATGAGCCAGCACCATCAGGCACACATCAAGTTGCCGATACCCAACCAGCATTGGTGAAACCCCCTTGCTAGGTGCGTCTCTTCCCAACTAGTCAGGAGACACCGACACCCGCCCCCTTCACCAAGCCTCTGATGCCAGCAATTCCTTTGATCAGCCCCAGCACCATCCATAAGGCGATCGGTGAGGTGAACGCGGTTGCCGACGCTGCAAAGGGCAGGAAGCAGGGTCGCAAAAGGATCCTAAGGGTGACTGCGGCAAGGATCCAAATCTTTTTCTCTGGGCTCGGGATGGCCCTGTGGGGCAAGACAGGAATCAGCAACACGTGGGAGGTGCACCGATGATGTGTAACTCGTTGCTCGAGGTTGTAGGCTCGCAAATGCGCAATCTTCATTATAGCTATCTCACAATTGAGGAGTGCTGCATTCACGAGAACGATCAGTCGTACCTCGTCTTAAAGGCTAAGGTGCCTTCTCATGTGTCGTGCTTTGTCAGTGTACCCCCCGGGGATATCTTCTACATGCAACATACCGACATCTTCGACATGTTGAACTGGTTCCAGCTGCACAATACCCTAGTCTGGCTATTCTCCCTCAATATGGCCATGCAGATCACCAGAGACAAGATCTCGGGCATCCAAGTGGATCCCTACTTCATGCGTGATGTCGTCCTAAAAGATGTTGAGGAGATAGAGCTGGCGACCGACTACCTCTCAACCTTCTTGCAAACATACTCGGACAAGGATGTGATTCTCCTTCCCTACCATCCCATCACGGAGGGTGATCGTTTAGGCTGCTTGCTCATATGCTTGAATTTGAAACGCTCAACAGACGTGTACCTCGACTCAAACAATGCGATCCGGAAAAACTACACCAATATAAAGAAAATTCTTGATGGTGCTCTCGCCGGCTACGTCGCAGCAGGAGGCGTCAAACCGGCAACGCCACATGTGAAGTTCAGCAAGCACGTGTTCCGCCACATTATGTAGTTTGCCTGCGTCAAGCAGTCGTCTGGCAGCGGGAAGGATGCCTTCTACGCCCTTTACCACATGAAGGCGTTCTTCAATGACATGGAGAGCAAAACGCTACCATCTGCTGACCTCGTGAGATGGGCTGAAAGGCTTGCATGCATACAGAATTGCAACCTCATGCAACACTTCTTCGACATCCTGGAGGAGATCACGACAATCGTGCATCAGGGAGTCATGAAATCCGGGGGGAAGCTTCTACGGCGGCTATACACCGCCCAACAGGGAGATAGACTAACGCTTAGCGCAGCAGGGTGACTGCAGGACGTTCATGCAGATGGCGAAAACTCGGTCAGGCTTCATCAATTCCCCCCAAAGCCGACTCAATAGCCGAAGAACTCTTGATGATTACATTGCCTGGGTAGCTAGCTGTTAGTTCCGAACTCGTGTTGTAACCTCTTGTCACTATGTTAAACTTGCCTAGCAAAACCTCTAGAGTATGTTTCATCAACCGTTGAACTTGATTGTAAGCGACACTAGCTAGTTATTTGTGTTATGAACTATTTTAAGTGCTTGTTGCTTTTCATTCGTTACTGCCGCCCTACTTCGTGTGGTTTGCTTTCTTTGTCTTTCTTCAAAATTCCGATGATTAAAATGTATTGTGGCGTCATGTATGTGACCATGCTGTTGCTGGATCTGGTGTGCCAAGCAGACTAGTAATTTGGGCATATACTCTACTTGTCGCACGAGATCAAACATCGAGCATTGTTATTTCCGTGCCCAACCTAAGTATGAGGCACTAATGCAGGTCATTCTTGGTTTGCTTTTTTTGGGTCTTTCTTCGAAATGCCGATGATTAGAATGTGTTTTCTTACATCTTGTTGCACCCATATATATATGCATGATCTTCTTGTGAACTTCTATTTCTTTCCACTTACATAGATAATATCATCTATCTTGTGTACAGGAGATGGCGAAGAAGTGCTATGTTGTGTACGTCGGTAAGGTTCCAGGTGTGTACGAGGAGTGGGAAGACTGCCAGAAGCAAGTGAATGAATTCTTGGGCAACAACTACAAAGGCTATAAGACTAGAGAGGTGGCGGAAGAGAAGTGGAGGAGGCACGGGAGGAAGAAGTGGAGGAACTTCCTCGTGATCACCACCTTGTTGCTCTTCATGGTAGGTTATCTTCTCTACTTCATCTAGCTAGAGCTCCGTCGTCGGAGTTGTAATGTGACTGTGAACTTGTATACTCTAGGAGGTGTGAACTTGTGGCACAAACACTTGGTATTGTGTGAAAACTTGGCACTTGTTGATTCCAGTTGATGTATGAACTCGTATGTCACGATTGATGTGTAATGTACTTGTATTCGTGTTGGTTCTATTATGATTTGGCCAATTGCAAGTTTCTAGAAAATTATGTGTTGTTTATACTGTATTCTGGTCTGTATTGTATATTTGAATACCTGTATACTGTTTTGTATATTTGAAAATTGTTGTAGAACTTGAATTTCGAAAATACTATAGGAGGCGCATATAGGGTACTATAGGAGGCGCATATACTATGAACATGCGACGCGCATTGTAAAACATATGTGAGGCGCCTCCTATACTTTATATACGCGAGGCGCATATACTGATATGCGCCTCGCATATGTGAAGTATAGGAGACGCATATGATATGCGCCTCGCATAATAAATAGCAGAGGCGCGGCGCTAGAGGCGCATATGATATGCACCTCGAATAGACTTTCTGGTGCGCCTCGAGTAGGGTTTTCCCTAGTAGTGATGCTAGCTTTACAAGGGAATAAGGGAATGATAAAATCGTGGAAGCCTCCTCGAATGCATAGAGGGATTACATGGTCATCGGTTCTAGGATGAGAAGCTTCGCAAGTTTTGCTTGACAAGGTCATGTAATGGGTCAGTTGGATTCGGCCATACATATGACCCCTAGAATGGAAATTCCATATTAGATGGAAACAGAAATTCCGTTTCTGCTTCTGTTCCACCAGAAAACATTGTTCGTTTTTGTTTTCGTTTCCGCCAAAAAATCCGTTTCCGTTTCTGTTTTGCAAATTCCGTTTCTGTTTCCGTATTTTCGTTCCGTTTCCATTTTTCCGTAGAAAATTCAAAAACTTTCGTCTCCACTTTCATCCCTATTTAGATCAATCTCTCGCATCTAAGAAAAACAATACTATTTCCTTGGATTGGTCGTTCTAGGATTGATGGTATGTATGCAGCTTGCAGCATCACTCAGTGCCGGAGATTAGACAAAACAAACTTACCACATGTGGCAGCCGATTCCTGACGGCTTTTGACGGTAGTGCCATAGCACGGGCGGCGGCTATCACATCCATTGAAGGCTTGCCGATGTACACGAAACCTCATGATCGTGCAGTAGTTTAGACAATCTAATTCACGTTCTTGTTAGCCTTGGGGCTTGGCCACTAAGCAGCTCCTACTCTAATGGCCTAAATAACTACGATTAGCATCAAACTTTGCTGCAATTAGTAGTGGCCCCTGCCGTAAGTCCATGGGGCTGGGCGAGCGTTGGCGGGGGCTGGCCCCTGCCCTAAGTCCATGGAGGTGCCCCCACTAGGTTCCGTCATCAGTTATTGTGTGTGTCGCTCATTCGAATTGTCACATGGGTTTCCTTCGTCTTTCTTCATTAAGGGCCTGGACCAATTTCGTCGGTGCCTTGCCATACCGCCTCGAAGCTGTGCAGGGTAGGAGTAGAAGTAGAAGTAGAGGACAAATTTCATAACATAAGTCAACTATGGACTTGTAGATGGAAAAATATACTACTTTTGTGTATAATAGTTTTAGAGTTCGATCACACACAAAAACATGTGTAACTACATGGTAGCATTTTTTATTGAATAATTGGAATGTAGGACTACATTTACTGAAATTTTATTACATAATCTTTTCGGATATGGATATATATCAACATTTGGTTCAAAAATCCAATGCCACTTAAATCCGGACATTTTCACATCCATCTCTATTTTACTTTTTGGATACGCGTATGTCCACATACCTTTTGACGATGCCCGTCCAACGGACGTCCCTACATCTACAACACCAAGTCCCCCACGTGGTCCCATGACTTGTTCCCGAGCCAAGCTCCTCCATGACAAGGTTAACTCGGTCCTATCCTCGTGTGATTCTGATACCCCATTCAATGGCTTGCTACTTCATCCAAATACACTATGCATACTCAGGTACCAAGCCCCGCCTAATCGACAAGCCACCACGGGAGAGTAACAAGGAGCTGGATGAAGAACTAAAGCGGTTGTTTCTCTAGGATCGGAGTCTCCTGTCTTCGCACACTGGAGTCTCCGGCCAGACGACCTCGCGACACTGGAGTCTCTGTAGAAGTCTCTGCCCAAGTCTCTAGCCCACGAGTGCTCAACTTATAGTAGCCGGTTCGGAGACTGACAGGAGAAAATAACAGAAACTCTAGCTCACATACGTCGGAGACCCTAGCCTGCTCGATCCTGCATGACTAAAGCCTTTTGGGCCTCAACCCATATAACACCCCAAACTATGTGCGGGCATTGATCCCTTAGTTGTTACCCTCTAAAGTGTACTTGTTTATATCGTGGTATTGTTTGATGAAGCGTCCCGGACCAACGTGTATTCGTACGCGAGACTGGTTCCACGCTCGACATACAGCTTGTCCCATATAAGTGGCTAGCGGGTGTCTGTCTCTCATTCAATAGTTGATATGACATTTATAATGGAGGGCCCTAAAAGGGATGTAGTAGAGACAACTATTGGATCCATGTTGTAGTTGGAAAGTTCGTAGATTAGAAATGGTTCTATTGTGAAAGTCCTAACAACCACGTAAAACATGCAAAAGATGAAGTAGGCATCTAAGTTTGTTTTGCAGGAGGGCTTGTGTTGTGATATGGTCTTGGTCGTTATGAAGGTAAATTAGTTTACTTTTCTGTTACTAAGTAGTATAGTAATAGTCATCGTTCCGATGGACGACCCGCTTGTGGTGTCATGGAATTGGCGTCAAACCGGTCGCAAGATGGAGATCATGCTGGAGCACTCGATGGAGATAAAGGCACGAGAAGAAGGACCATATCATATCACAAAATACATGTGATATTGATACCTATTTTTACATCTTATTGTGTGCTAGTATTATATACTCAACGGTAGAATATTAGATAAGATAATCCCTAATAATTCCAATGATAGTGTTCTCCCTTATGTGTGCAAACACCAAGAAAGTTCGTCGTTATGAAGCCGGTCGTGATGATCGGGGGCTAGACATATCTATGTTCACATACGGTGTGGGTAACAAGCCATGTATGTGCCACATATACACTAAGGTTAATTTGGTGAGCCTAGCATGTACAGACATGGCCTCGGAACACAAAAGACCGAAAGATCGAGCATGAGTCACATGAATTATGTGATTGATATAGGGGAATGTCTACCTTTGAAATTGTATTGACGGCCATGACGATCGAGGGTAGTGTAGTGGATTGGGATCGTGTGATCGCTAAAATCGCCGAGGGGATGACAATTTTAGTGGGAGCTTGATGGCTCTGAAATATAGCAATCTAACGTTCACATTTCAACTGGATATTAGTCATATTCTTGATGAAATATCTCTCTAAATCCTGCCACTGATGATAATATTTAGAGGGGTATGCAATCCTTTCTTTTGTATTTTTCCTGTGCAGAAAATGTCGTATAAAGGAGTGAATCACTACATTAAAGTAAAAGATATGAGATTTCCAACTACCAGAAGAAACCAGGAGCCTTACATCGGAGGCAGACGCCTTAAAGACCAACTATACGGCCGGAGCAAAAATTCCGACCGTATAGCTTCGGTCATATAGTTGGCGCCGCCACCGTTAGGTCAAACAGAACAACTTTCATGAAGGGACCCCTATATAAAGAAGCCTCGGGCGACGAGAAAAAAGAGACACACCATCCAGAAGTCTCTACCACAGATCACCAGCCGCCTCCAGATCTCCAAACCCTTCTCTATCTCCATAGCCATATTCCACCACTTGTAATAGTAGATCTCTTCTCCGATTAGCGACATTGTAAGACTATTGCCATCAATCTTATAATTTTTATTACAATGTTTGCGATTGTTGATCTCATCTCTATGTGTGAGTAATTCTCCTTGGGCTAAGGGCTTCGGCCTAGCCATGTAGCAATTGTGCATGTGAATTATCATAGATGGGATCGTTTTTTAGTTTGTATGACATGATGTTTATTGTATCCTCACTTGCCTCAATCCAAGGACTTGTTAGGTACCCAAGACCCCGAGGGTTGAGCTAGGTAGGGAGTATGAGTGACGACTGATCTACAGGTTGGGAACCCCAGTGACAGAAGGGGTAGTACGGCTGTATGTGAGGGATTTGCTTGGGATTAACGGTGACATCACTAAGCATATCATTAGTTCTCTTTCTTCTATGGATGAGACTAGTAGGTTATTGCTATAAGCGGTTGTGGAGGCAATAGCAATTATGGATGCACTGCCCACATATAATTTATCTTGCTCTAATAAGTACATGCATGCTTTATTTCTATCTTTTATTTCCATCAGATGTTTTGCACAACTACAGGTGAAATCGAATTCCCTAGACCCTCTCTCTCCATCATTGACAACAACAAAAAGACGCAAACTCTTGGTCCGCTGAAAACACAAAAGGAATTCGAAAACTCCCAAAGCTCCGTTAAAGTAACTTCACTAGGCATTTGCTTCCCGAGGATTCGATAACCTAGGTCTACTAGGGAAAAAGAAGCTATACTACATCCATAATACGGAACGAAGGTATTAACCCTTTTTCTGGCGCCGTTGCCGGGGAAGCAATAGCTACCCTAGTGAGGTTATTAGGAATCTTGCTAGTTTTAATTCTTGTTTTTAATTTTGTTAGTTTGCTTTCAGTCTTTATTTGATAAACCAAAAAAAATAGTTAGTCTTTAAATTCCTTGTTTTTACCGTTATAATTCTTTATCTAAGAAAACCCAAAAACATAGGAAGTATAGCTGAAAAGAAGCTTGGGGAGTTTGCTACTCCCAATAATGATTATTTTCATACTCCTATAACTCAGCCAGCAATCGCTGCTGATGATTATGAAATTAAACCCCATTACTTAAGTTTGGTTTAACATAATCAATTTGGAGGCTCTGATGTTGAAGACGCAGGCATGCACTTAAATACTTTCACTAAAATATGTGATATGATGCGTATAAAAGTCGTTGACCCTGATGCGGTCAAATTGCGTCTATTTCCTTTCTCTCTAAGAGGGAGAGCTAAAGAATGGTTGCTATCTTTGCCTGAAAATACTATTACATCATGGATGGGGTGTACTTCTTTATTTATGACTCAATTTTTCCCACCTACAAAGACTATGCAACTTCGATCTAATATTACTCGCTTTAGACAGGAAGAGCATGAGCCACTAGCGCTTGCATGAGAGAGGATGAAAGAATGCCTAAAAAACTGTCCTAGTCATGGGATGGAAGATTGGTTAATCCTCCATTTATTTTACAATGCTCTTAATCCTGTATCTAAGTCTATGCTTGATACTGCAGCTGGAGGAACATTTATGGGTAAACATATTACCGAAGCAAAGTAGTTGCTACACAATATGCAAGACAACCATGCCCAATGGCATGTGGAAAGATCAAACATGAAGAAGGTGAACTCTGTCTCACCACAAGAGAACGAACATCTCAATGCTAAATTGGATGAGCTCATACTAGCCGTAAAAGGTAAGGAAACTCAGGTAAGAGCCACTCCCGAAACAAATATTGAAGAATAGACTTCGTAGCTCGTAATTATTATAACCCTGCTTGGAAGAAGAGTTACACTCCTAACTTTCAGAAACACTATGCTAGTCCTGCAGGTAACTCTAATAATAATATGGGAAATAATAATGGTAGTCTCCAAGAAACACTGAAGTCTTTCATAGACTCACAAAATGAACAAATAATATTCTAGTTAAAATTACGAAGAACCATGATGCAATGCTTGGTAAACTATCTAACCAAGCTGTTAGTTTGAGAAATGATTTACAGGTCCTTCAAGAAAGAACAAGGATCATTGAGGCAATGCTAGGTAAGATAACCGAGAGTCAAACTCTCATTCTAGCCAAATTTGCAAGTAAAGCTGAGCCTAATCCGGTTGAGGAACTCAAAATGATGAGGATCTAAAGGGGGGAGCCTGAAGAACTTGATTATAGTAATGCTCCTTCACCAAGTTATACCATTGAAGATCTCGTAAAAAGGATCAACGTCAAGATTCCGGTAGGTGAAGGTGGTGAGGAAGCTATGTACAAACATTTTCTCAATCAAGTAGCAATAAAGGTACGTGAGCTTGAAGAAGAATACAAGCAAATTGCTGGAAAATTACCTGTTAAACTAGATGACATATTTGAGCCTACTATTAAGATTAAAATTGGAACCAATGAGATAGCTGCACTTTGTGATCTAGGTGCAAGCGTCTCAACAATTTCGAAGAGTCTTTTTAACAAGTTAAATCTTGGCTCCTTTGAAATTACTGAGTTAAAATTGTATCTAGAAGGTTCTACCTACAAACAAGTTGTAGAAATTAAGGAGAACACTTTAGTATACATTAAAGGTTGTCCCACTCTTATTGATTTCGTTATTGTTGACATGCCTGAAGATGCTACTGCTCCTATTATATTAGGTCGTCCTTTCTTTAGAACTATTAAGGCTTTGATTAATCTACATGAAGGGAACGTGAAGCTGCAATTGCCTTCACGGGATCCTTTTGTTATTCATTTTCCCAGGAAGAAGAAAGCCAAGCATGACGAAAAGGAGGCCATCACTTTGAAGGCCAATTACTTTGGAGTGGGTGTTCCACTCATCTAGCCCAAGTGAGTATCATCAAGATCAAGCTATTGACCATAAAAGAGCGCACCATGGGAGGCAACCCATGTTAAAGGTTTGAGTTAAGTTCTTAGTTTTAGTTTAAGTTTTTGTTTAATAAAGAGTGCTAGAAAACTCCATTCAAGGAGAAGAAGTTCGGTAGTACTTGAAATTCTGCTTTATTCATGCTATTGTTGGTCGACAATATTTATTGTTAATTTTCTATCAAAAACAAGGTATATCACTAAGTTATAGGAAAAGAAATAGTCTACAAAGAAACATAATTTTTTGATACACACTGAGAGTTTAACGACCAACTATACGGCAGGAATAAAAATTCCAGCCGTATAGCTCCGGTTGTATAGATATATTTGCCATCAAAAATTATTCTGCAATATGTACTGAGAGTCTAACGACCAACTATACGGCGGGAATAAAAAATTCTGGCCGTATAGCTCTGGTCGTATAGATATCAATGCCTCCATACAATTCCTTTTCATATATACTGAGAGTTTAGCGACCAACTATACGCGGGAATAAAAAATACTGGCCGTATAGTTCTGGTCATATAGATATCAATCCCTCTGTATAATTTCTTTTTATATGTACTGAGAGTTTAACGACCAACTATACGGCGGGAATAAAAAATTCTGGCCGTATAGCTCCGCTCGTATAGATATCAATGCCTTCGTACAATTTCTTTTCATATGTTTTGAGAGTTTAACGACTAACTATACGGCGAGAATAAAAAATTCGGCTGTATAATTCCGGTCGTATAGATATCGATGCCTTTGCAAATTTTCTTTCATAGGGATAGACATTGTAACGACCAACTATACGGCTGGAACATTTTGTTCCGCCCGTATAGCTGTGTCCGTATAGCTGCACTTCCAGGAGGAAAATCTAAAATTTTGACAAAAGCCCAACTATACGGCCGGAACACGTTGTTCCGACAGTATAGTTGCACCCGTATAGTTGCATCTGACCACAAAATTGCACGGGAAGGTACTTCCAACTCCAAAACTTCAATCCTTTTTCTTTCTTCTACCTCCAAACTCTCTCAAAACCTCAAGGGATCTCCATCTCTATTCAATTTCGTTCAATTTCCTCGCACACAAGTGATCTACGGTATGCTCCTCCTCCGATCCTCCAATTACTTTTTGCAAATTCATATTCGATCTATTATCATTATCAATCTAGGGTGAGACCTACTATGAACCAATTTCCATGATTTTTCTTGCTTAGATTATTATTTTGAGGAGAATTCTTTAGTGTGCTATGATGAGGAATATGATGCACTTACTGTTGTTGGATCAAAAAGTTTTATTTTTGCCTTTCTTCAATGTTTTAGATGATGAACACAAGGAGCCGAACTCGTGCTCAAGCCACCGCTAGGGCTTCTCGGGCTGCCGCTCAGGAACGCATGGGGATACAGTTCAAGAATGAGGCCCATCATGATCGCTTCAATAGGATCAAGAACCGTGAAGTGAAGGACACCAAGTGGGATTGCCCCATCATATTGAACCAACTCGGTATTGTTGATGACTTCAATTTACTTTGCAATAGAGCTGGCCTGCAAAACTTTGTGTACAATAATGTACCTACCTATCGCCGCTTAACCATTGAATTCCTTAGTTCATTGCAAAGAACTATTAAACAATGGCAAGGAGAGGATACTATTTCTTTCTGTCTAATGAACAACAACTACACCTTAACATTACATGAATGGTGCGCATGTTTTAATTTGCCAAACAATGATATTCATGCTTTACACGCATCCGTTACTGTCTTAAGACCTTCCCCCGATCAATACTATAATGGAATGAGTTTCACTAGTAGAGTGAACAAGGGGAAGAATATTCAACATCCTGCAATTCGCTATTTGTTCTATGTTAATGCTAACACCTTGCAGGCATGTAATGAGTTCACGAGACTCAACAAGAAGGACATCCTAGTCCTTGCAAAGGATGCTTACATCAACTGCAACTTTTCACTCAACTTGGGCGCCATCCTTATGCGCTACCTGGAGAACTAAGCCTCCCAAAGACAAGGGCCAATCATAGGAGGAGGTGTCATCACCGTACTTGCCACTGCCCTAGGCCCCGACCTAGGTGAGTTGAAACCTCTACTAGGTGAGACACGTGTTGGTTTCTCCACCTTGAGAGCCTGTGGAATGCTCACTAGGAGGGGTGGTGTTTATTACCTGCATATTGCTGGAGTTGGGCGTATCTACCCTGCTCCTATGCCTAATGGTCTTTTATCCATTGAGGAAGGATGTTTGCTATATGATTCACAGGTTGAGCAGCACCAACCCGAGGAAGAGATTCTGGAGGAGGATGAGGACCAAGAGGAGGAGCAAGAAGTTCCTTATCAAAAGGAGCAGCCACAAACCCGGTTCGCCACATACCAAGATTTCCAAGGACTTGGAGGAACTGTGGAGAGCATGCACAACCTCTCTTTGAACCTCTGAGAATCAACAAGTAACATCTCAACTCAATTCGCGAACTGGAGTAACGACTTTTTCCCGCCACCACAATAATTTGAAGGGCTTGCAAAAGCCTAAGCTTGGGGAAGTTTCCTCATGTATCTTTACGTGGCGTTCATTTGCTTTTATTTATTTTTAGAGGTTGTGTTTTTATTTGAGTTTATAAGCACTCGTGTTGGTTTCCCCAACACTTTATCTTTAGTTCTTTTTATTTGCTTTCGAAATTTTCTAGCTGAGCTTTGCCGCCAATTTTCTATTCTTTAATTTTCCTCTCTTAAAAATCACAAAAATATTTATCCATTTTCCCTTATTTTCCCTCTTTCTTTTTCTTTCTGCCTCGAGGTCTTCATATATTTGCAGGAGAGTGGTCGACTTCAAGTTTCGAAGAAACAAATAAAAAAGGAAGAGAGAAGTGGAACCAAACATGAGAGGTATGCCTTGTGACTCCCCACTTTTGAAGTTTGAGAAACCCATGCTAGTTAGTAGTAAATGTTGAGATATTATATTGGTGGAATGAGTCTTTGTATTGTAGTAAGATCTTTGTTTGCATGGGTATTTAATTGGATACGTTTTGTTCCAGCACTCGTTTTTAACCAAGTCTTGCCTAAAAATTGCTAAACAATTGTAATAAGAAAAAGTCTCACAAATGAAGGCTTGGGTGTTGTAGTGCTTAGTCTTGAAGGCTTATTTCTAGAGATACTCAACACCACTGAAAATATTGATTGACTTGATAACTCTCTTTGAAAGAATTTGTTCGATTGAATTAATGTTTAGCAGTTTTTGTGAGCATCCCAAAGTTTGACTTGTTAATCATAAGAATGATATAGCTTTATGCGTGTCAAGCTTCATGGGATGCCAACAACTCTGCTGGCCTACGAACAATCTTAATGGAGGAAACTCCTAGATTTCGGCTATGAGTTGATTAAACACTTGTAGCAGCAATGCTATAGTGGGTAAGATTCTTGGTACTCTCGGGTAGCTGTAATCACGATGGAATCACTCCTTTGGCTATTATGAAAAATCATTATGCAAAAGGAACAAAAACACCTTAGTGATGCCACGAGTGTCCATCACAACCCGATAAACTAAATAATTATTTTGGCATGCTCTCAATTACTTAAAAACTGAAATTCTTGAAGGACAATGAATAGAAAAGTAGTGCTTGAAAAGTCTTGATTTATTGATGTGGGAGATTTGAGACACTTTAGTATATATGCTTTTCATGACAACTCTCACACTCTTAATTTACATGATTATACTTTACTGTTCAAAGGCAAGCCTATGATTTGATTACTTTACATGGAATAAAGTTTACTCATTTGAATCATCCATGCTTACAATAATTTTGCTGCACTATAAGGATGCATGAAACCTGTATGATATGCTTGCCATTGCTCTATCTATTCTAAAGTTTTTCAGATTTATAAAGTGGAGGAAACATGAGACAACTAATCATCAGTAAGATCACCATCTCGTTATTTCAGTTTAACTGCTGAGTTCCTTTTTGATTTTGGTTTTCTTGCTCGGGACGATCAAGTTTAAGCTTGGGGAGGTTGATGGCTCTGAAATATAGCCATCTAACGTCCACATTTAAACTGGATATTAGTCATATTCTTGATGAAATATCTCTCTAAACCCTGCCACCTAATGCTAATATTCAGAGGGGTATGCAATCCTATCTTTTGTATTTTTCCTAAGCAGATAATGTCATTTAAAGGAGGGAATCCCTACATTAAAGTTAAAGATACGAGATTTCCAACTACCAGAAGAAACCAGGAGCCTTACATCGGAGGCAGACGCCTTAACGACCAACTATACGGCCGGAGAAAAAATTTCGACCATATAGCTCTAGTCGTATAGTTGGCGTTGCCACTGTTAGGTCAAACAGAACAACTTTCGTGAAGAGACCCCTATATAAAGAAGCCTCAGGCGACAAGAAAAAAGAGTCGCACCATCCAGAAGTCTCTGCCATAGATCACTAGCCGCCTCCATATCTACAAACCCTTCTCTATCTCCATTGCCATATTCCACCACTTGTAATAGTAGATCTCTTCTCCATTGGCGACATTGCAAGACTATTTCTATCAATCTTATGATTTTTATTACAATGTTTATGATTGTTGATCTAATCTCTATGTGTGAGTAATTCCCCTTGGGCTAAGGGCTTCGGCCTAGCCATGTAGCAATTGTGCATGTAAATTATCATAGATGGGATCGTGTATTAGTTTATATGACATGATGATTATTGTATCCTCCCTTGCCTCAATCCAAGGACTTGTCAGGTACCCAAGACCCCGAGGGTTGAGCCAGGTATAGGGAGTATGAGTGATGACTGATCTACAGGTTGGGAACCCAAGTGACAAAAGGGGTAGTATGGTTGTATATGAGGGATTTGCTTGGGATTAACGGTGACATCACTAAGCATATCATTAGTTATCTTTCTTCTATGGATGAGACTAGTAGGTTATTGCTATAAGCGGTTGCGGAGGCAATAGCAATTATGGATGCACTACCCACATATAATTTATCTTGCTCTAACAAGTATACACATGCTTTATTTCTATCTTTTATTTCCATCAGATGTTTTGCACAGCTACAGGTGAAACCGAACGCCCTAGGCCCTCTCTCTCCATCATTGACAACAACAAAAAGACGCAAACTACTGGTCCGGTGAAAACACAAAAGTAATTCTAAAACTCCCGAAGGTCCGTTAAAGTAACTTTACTACACATTCTCTTCCCGAGGATTCGATAACCTAGGTCTACTAGGGAAAAAGAAGCTATACTACATTTGTAATCTAGATCAAAGGTATCAGAGCTCAGTTATGAATTGAACTCATATTATGAACTTAGTCTAGATGTTTATTTGCAAATATCTTAGTAGGTCATTGCCTATCCCATTGAGGTCCTTTGCGACCATGGGAAATTTGTTGCCTGATGTGGAACTTAGCAGAAGGGTCCAACTTCATAGATTAATACCCACGCCTAAGGGATATCATCGAAATTAGATTATCTTCTTTTCTTGATACAATAACCATTAGGAGCTAGTCCGATGACTCCATAACATTTGTGTTTTCTCCATAATCATCCAATAATACATTCTCCATTCGATTGAGATTTGGACTACAATTTTGTATTTTGCAAGATTAGGCACATAAAGTATGAGCCGTTGGATGAGTTTTCCTCCATCATGGATGAAAACAGAATATTTGGAGAGTCACTTAGCAATCTTGCATTAGAGTTGAGAACTCCCAGAAGGGCTTGATTATAACGGAGCTCATGGATGAAAAGGGTATATGTTAGATATAAAAATTATAATTGTAGTTCTTGCAAAACTCGTTGTAGTTCACAAGTATTTGATACTTGTCATGTTTTGTGAAAATAGGATTGTCCGCTTGAGAATTGCTGGAAATGAGGCAATATGGCTTGATGATGGCGAGCAAAATAGTTGATGACCGACGTCATCCCTTTCCGCAAAGTTTATCATTTGGATTAGTGGACTTGAATATAATTTTGTAATTCTTGTTTGTGTGTCTTGCTTTTGGTGAGACGATTATTCATATGAATAAGTTACAAGCCAGTTGTACTATTCTTATGAATAATACCTGTATGGTCACATTATGATTATAAATGAAATATTATTATCACTATGTTAATGATAATAGTTTAAGCATTTATAAAGGATTAGAATGCTAAAGGATATCCAAAGTTTAATAATGACATAACACTATCGTTTAATTCATGGTGGTTACTGCATGTTTTTCATTCTAAATGAAAATCAGGGTCTTAGATATTTGATCTAGAGACTTTGCAAAACCATGCCTTGTTGTTTAACGAAATGACTAAAACTCCGCATTCTGGTAAAACAGTGATATGCAAAGAAATATTGAACTTTATACATAATGATGTATATTTTCAACAAATAGTGGAAATCATTATTTTTACATCATGTTAAATTTTATACATAATGATGTATACTATTTTCAAAAAATAGTGGAAATCATTATTTATACTTCATGTTGAATTTTATACATAATGATGTATCGTATTTTCAATAAATAGTGAAAATCATTATTTCATTATGGATTTAAGTGAATATGAGTTTTTACTTAATGAAACATAAGTTTGAGACTATTTGAAATTATTCAAATGATTTCAAAATGAAGAAGGATATTGAATTAATAGAAATACAAAGTCTCTTTGATTTGATCGACAGGACTAAAGTATTCAAGATAATTTTTGGCATAAAAGGACTTGTGAAAGATGTTTTACAAATTATGACAATTGGGCAAATTCAAAGTGCATTGAAGTGCTTGAATATCACAATTATATTGTATTAGATACATATGGTCTAATATTATCTCTTATCGAGGTTATAGTTATCGTTTAGAGTTAGAAATCAAAATGAGCAAACACTTGTTTGAAATACAAAGGAACATTTAAAAGATTCATCGAAACAAACCAGAAGAGTTATGGCACGTTTGAGTTTCTAGAGATTTTGATAATTCAAAATCATGGCAAATGAACAAGCCTTTGTACAGTATTCTTAGGAAACTATGAATACATCTTCCACAAAAGGAAAACCTGCTTTTATACTAAGTTTCCACATGTCTTGATGAAGATACAGGTAGAAGAAAGTAAAATATCAAAATAAGGTATTTCACCTTACCTCTAGATTGTTGAGTGGCGCAGCGGAATATGTTCCGTGAAACCGAACTCTACAAATATAGGAGAAACTAATGATAATGATCGTAAACTTTCAGTGAATACTTTTACTAAAGAAAGTAGTATTCAATGATATATTCTGCAAGTTTGTGGAATTATATTGTTGATTCACTTGTCATGTTATTTGAACAAGACATACCCACAAACTACAAAGAAGCGTGATGGACCTAAGTGCGATAAATGACTAGGAGTCATAAAATCCCATATTAAGTTACATTTAATATTGCAAAGTAATATGTTACTAATCTCATTAAGTAAAGATGTTTACTTGATATTTCTAAATGACTGCAAAGTCATATGAAGAAAATGGAACTTAATGAAGGACATAAAGCTCGATTTGTCACAAAGCATATTCGGACAAATTCAAGACGTTGACTACAACTGTAGCAATACTTAAGTCTATTGGATTTTCACCAGCAATATATGGATATTCGAATCTCGTAGCTGGAATTCTCGATTTGATGATGATCAAAGGATTTTGGAATGTCCAAGACTATTGAGAAGACCTGCATTTGAGTGGGAGCTAGGTAGTTTTTTAAATCATAATATATAGTAGAAATGTTTTGAGTGGGAGCTAAGTGAAATCCCTGGATCTCATATATGGATGCCATATTTGAGTGAGAGCGTGACATCATTATGAAATATGTGGATGACATATATGAATGATGTGATTGGTATTAATGACATTTAAGTTAGTAAATATGGATGAAATTGAACAATTTATTAAACAATGAAATGTATCGAGATAGATTGGTAAGTTTAATAAACATCATTGTCGAATGCTTCTTGGACTTAATTCTGAAGATATTCAACATATCCTAGACGATATTATGAAGTAATTCAGAATAGAACAAGGTAAGTGATACATTGCAAATGTATCTATAATTTTTGATGTTCCATGCTTGGTTTATCTACTTTCTTGTGTTTTGTCCACACTTTGGAGTACTTTTCATATGATTTCTTGGACTAATCTATTAACAAGAGCCACAGTGCCAGCTGCCTGTTTTCTGCTATTTTTGGTTCCAGGAAGTCAAAAAATGAATATTCTCGGAATTGGACGGGACAAAAGCCAAAGTTATTATTTTACCGGGGGACACTTGGAGCCAGAATACGAGACGGAGAAGGGCCAGAGGGTGGCCACACCACCTGTTGGCGCGGGCTAGCCAGGCCGTGCCAGGGGGTGGTGTGGGGCCCTCCGGCACCCCCTCGGTCTCCCCTCTCGCCTATAAGATCCTCCCGATGCATAAACCTTAAATAGTCAAGCCTCCAGCCATGAAAAGTTCCGCAGCACCGCCGCCACCGAAGGGGAGATTCAGGGGACAGAAAGTCTCTGTTTCGGCACCCTGCCGGGACAGGGAAGTGCCCTCGGAGCCATCGCCATCGATCTCCACCACCATCTCTTGCTGATTCGCAAGATGATGAGGGAGTAGTTCTTCCTCGAGGCTAAGGGTTCTACCGATAGCTATGTGTTCATCTCTCTTTCTATGCATGATCATATTGTGATCATGAGCTTTGTAATCAAGTAGATCTACCTTGCTACTCAAGTTCTTTAATATATCTTTGCTCTCCCCATGTGTGTGAAAGTGACAGCGTGCACACCATGGTGGCACTTAGGCTAGAGATTACAAATACTTGTTATGAGTTATATTTGGATTTGGATGTCTTTATGAAATTGTGGTGTTTGTTGGACTCATCTAGTGCTCAAGGTGACAATGTGGGGTTTTCTAGATGGGAAAGATGAACTTTGAGGTGTGCTGTCATAGCCCTACCGTTGATTAGAGTGTCCAACCGGAGAGTAGTTCAGCGTAGTATCATAAAGAAGAATATATTTATATGAGAGTGTTCACTAGTGAAAGTATGATCCCTAGGCCTTGTTTCTAAGCATTGAAACACCGTTTGCAATTAGATTTGTTACATGTTTGCTTGCTTCCATCTTTATTTCAGTTTTACTTTAGTCTCTTCCACTCCATCAAGTTATTTTCTATCACCGTTACCACTTATAATTATCTATACCACTTGTATTTCACTATCTCTTCGCCGAACTAGTGCACCTATACACCTGACAAGTGTATTGGGTGTGTTGGGGACACAAGAGACTTCTTGTATCTTGATTGCAGGGTTGCTTGAGAGGGTATACCTTTGACCACTTCCTCCCTGAGTTCAATAAACCTTGGGTGATCCACTTAAGGGAAAACTTGCTGCTATTCTACAAACCTCTGAACTTGGAGGCCCAACAACTGTCTACAAGAATAGAAGTGCGTAGACATCAGTAAGGAAGTAGTTCTTGCTTATATGAAGCATTGAAGTAGTCTCAGTATTACAAATGTGGTTAAAAGAAAGAAAGATATGTGTTGCATCTCCTATGCCTCAGGTATAGGTTCTTCCATACAACCATATTGTATACTCGACGTAATGTGACCCAAGGTTCTGGTTGGAAGAACAAGCTCTTAAATGTAAGGATGTATGGAAGGAATGAGTAATGAGATGAAGGATGGACTAAAGCTCAAGCTTGGGGATGACACGCGTGTCACCCCAAGAAATATCCAAGAAGTACAAGCGTCAAAGCTTGGGGATGCCCAAGGCATCCCCCTCTTCATCAATAAAAATACCAGGTTTCTTCCAAACGCTTCATTTTTATTTTTTTCATGCACAATTGTGTTGTTCTTGGAGCATCTTCTTTTTCATTTTCGTTTTGGTTTTTTGTTTGCTTGGTTTTCTTAGCTTGCTAAATAAATTGGTTGGATCCCCCCCCCCTCTTTCATTGCATTGGTTTTCAAATAGTTTGGTTTGGATTGGAAAACAGTAGGAAAGTTAATGATTAATGTTGGAATTATGCCCTAGAGGCAATGATAAAGATGTTATTATTATAATTCTTGTTCATGATAAAGTTTATATTCCATGCTAGAATTGTATTAAGCGGAAACTTTAATACTTGTGTGGTTTGTGAACAACACCGTGTCCCTAGTACGCCTCTATGGACTAGCTCATTGATCAATGATGGTTAAGGTTTCCTAACCATAGACATGAGTTGTCAATTGATAATGAGATCATATCATTGGGAGAATGATATGGTGGACAGACCCAAACTAAGCAAAGCTATTAGATCGTTTCATCGTGTTCGTCTTTGCGAAGCTTTTCTCATGTGAAATATTGTATTCCTTAGACCATGAGATAATACAACTCCCTGGTATCGGAAGAAAGCTTTGAGGTCATCAAACGTCATCCTATGAGAGGGTGATCATAAAGGTGTCTCTCAGGTGATCGGAAAGTATCTGTTGGGTTGTATGTATCGAGATGGGATTTGTCCCTCCCAAGTCGGAGAGATATGCTTCGGGCCCACTCGGTAATCGATATCAACACTGCTTGCAAGCATGTGGTTAAGGAGTTAATCACAAAGTGATATCGGATTACGGAACGAGTAAAGTACTTGTTGTGAATGAGATTGAACTAGGTATGACGATACCGACGATCGAATCTCGGGCAAGTAAAATATCGCGAGACGAAGGGAATATATATATGGGATTGATTGAATCCTGGCATCATGGTTCATCCGATATGATCATCGATGAATGTGTGGGAGTCAATATGGGTGCCCAGACCCCGCTGTTGATTATTGATAGAAGATCATGTCTGCATATTCTCGAACCTGCAGGGTCACACACTTAACGTGTCTCGACATTAGGATAGATTGGATAATTGGTTTATGAATTTTTGTTCGGAGTCTCGGATGGGATCCGGGATATCACGAGAGGTTCCGGAATGGTCCGGAGAATAAGATTCATATAAGGCAATGCAGTTTTTGGAGTTCGGAATAGTTCCGGGTTAATCGGTATTGTATCGGAAGCTTCTAGAACCTTCTGGAAGGGGGCCAACGTGGTCCCACCTTCCGGGAGGGGGCATGGGCCTATGAGGGAGTGTCCTGGCCGCATTGGGACAGGGGCACAAGGCCCCATAGGGCCCAGCCGATCCTAGATAAGTTTAAATCGTTTAAACTAGAGATAAGATAGGGTTTCTAGAAGGGAAAGTTTAAATCGTTTAAACTAGAGATAGGCTTGGAGGATGGGCAAGGGCTGGCCGCACCCCCCCCCCCCCTCTATATATAGAGGGCTGGTGCGCCCCCTTCCACACACACACACACCTCCCTCCAAGCCCTAGTAGCCCTGCTGCCTTCCTCTCTCCCTCCCGACTGTTTGTAGGCGAAGCCCTGCTGCAGAAATTCTCCACCATATACACCACGCCGTCGTGTTGTAGATCCAATCTATCTCTCCACCCTACTTTCTGGTCCGAGGAAGGAGGAGACGTCGAGGTTCTGCACGTGTGCATCTCACGGAGGCACCGCCACTTGTGGTGCTAGATCGGATCGGATCGCGAGGAGGAGAAGCGAGTACGACTACATCACCCACGTTCCGACGAACGTTCCGCTGTGCGAATCTTCAAGGGTATGAAGATCTAATCCAATCTCTCTCGTTGTTTGCATCTCCTAGATTAGATCTTGGCTTTCCTTCTGTTCGCTTCCGTAGAAAATTTTGATTTACTATGCTGCGAAACCCTTCAGTGGTATCAGAGCTAGATCTATGCGTAGATGTGATTCACGAGTAGAACGCAACATGGTTGTTGCGGGCATTGATGTTTTCTGTTGCAAGCCTCTTGTTTGTGTTCTTCTTATGACGCGGGATAGTGAGATTGAAGCGGTCCAGGCCAACCTTACGCGACGTCGTTCGCGAGACCGGCTCCGCACTTGACGTGTGGCTTGTACCACACATGCGGCTGGTGGATGTCAGTTTCTCTCACTATAGTTGTCATGGGATTAACACCGGAGTTTGGCAACCATAATATCACCGTTGTGGCTTTCCGTAGGTAAGAATCGTTCTTAGCATCTACTCCCATAAGCCACGTAAAACATGCAACAACAAAGTAGAGGCGTCTAACTTGTTTTTGCAGGGAGTGTTTTCTGTGATATGGTATGGCCCAAGATGTGATGTGTATATTGTATGCGATGATCATGTTTTGTAATGTTTCACGACTTGCATGTCGATGAGTACACAACCGGCAAGAGCCATATGGTTGTCTTTATAATTGTGTATGACCTGCGAGTCAACTTCTTATACGCCATGTAATGGCTTTACTTTATCGCTAAGTAGTTAGCAATAGTTGTAGTTGCTATTCGTGGTGGAGGCAATCATGGTGGAATGATGGAGATCATGCCGGAACGCACAAGATGGAGATCATTGCGCGAAGATTGGCTATACCATGTCACATAAAGTTATATGCATGTGATGTTTATCCTTTTATGTATCTTATTATGCTTAGATCGCGACGGTAGCATTATAAGATGATTCCTCACTTAAAGATCAAGATAAAAGCTGTGTTCTCCCCAAGTATGCACCGTTGCGAAAGTTCGTCGTGTCCAAGCATCACGTGATGATCGGGTGCTATAGACTCTACGCTCACATACAACGGGTGCAAGCCAGTTTTACACACGCGGAAATACTTGGGTCTAACTTGACGAGCCTAGCATGTACAGACATGGCCTCGGAACACAAGAACCGAAAGGTTAAGCATGAGTCATATGAATGATATGATCGACACTTCGTTGTCCACCATTGAAACCACATCTCTTCTCGTGAAGATCGGATTAGGTGTGGTGAATTTGGATCGTGTTCACTAAACAACTTGAGGGATGTTGAATTTAGTGGGAGTTCATCTAGTAATTTGATTAAGTTGAACTATTTATCATGAACATAGTCTAAATTGTACTTGCAAATACTGTAGATCACATGGCCAAGTCCAACTTCAACTTCAACGTTTTTGCTGAGAAAGAAAAGCTTAGAAACAATGGGTCTAACTTCACCAACTGGTTCCGCAATCTAAGAATCATTCTGTCTGGCGGACAAAAGGACTATGTCCTTGAGAAAGCGTTAGGTAACCCCCCTGCTGCAACTGCGCCGGCTGATGAGAAAGCTGTCTATCAGTCGCGCAAAGATGATTATCGTGTGATTAAGAGCACCATGTTGTTTGCTATGGAACCGGAACTTCAAAATCGTTTTGAAAACTATCCCGGGCCCTTTGAGATTCTCGAGGAGCTGAAAACCATGTTTCAGACTCAGGCCCGTTCTGAGAGATATGAGATCTCTGAGAAGTTCTTTAACTGCAAGATGGAGGAAGGGAGTTCCGTTAGTGAGCACGCCATTAAGATGTCGGGCTACACTCAACGCCTTGAGCAACTGGACTGCAAGATTCCAGAGGAGCTCAAGATTGACAGGGTTCTGCAATCACTCCCTCCCAGCTACAAAAGTTTTGTAGTGACTCATAATCAGATTGGTTCCAATGATACGATCACCGAGCTCTTCGCAAAGCTGAAGGCTGCGGAGGTGGATATCAAGAAGGATAATCATGTGTTGATGGTCAACAAGCCCTCCTTCAAGAAAGGTAAAGGTGCAGAGAAGCCCTTCAAGAAAGGCGGCGGCAAGCGCGTTGCCCCTGCTGAGAAGAAGCTCAAGTCTGGTCCTAAGCCGGACACTGAGTGCTTCTATTGCAAGGACAAGGGTCACTGGAAGCGCAACTGTCCGAAGTACTTAGCGGACAAGAAGGCTGGCACCATCAAAGGTATATTTGATATACATGTTATTGATGTTTTCCTTACTAGCCCTCGTTGTAGTGCCTGGGTATTTGATACCGGTTCAGTTGCTAATATTTGTAACTCGAAACAGGAGCTATGGAATAGACGGCGGCTTGCGAGGGATGAGGTGACGATGCGCGTTGGCAACGGATCAAGAGTTGATGTGATGGCCGTCTGCATGCTCTCCTTAGTTTTACCTTCGGGATTAGTTTTAAACCTTAATAAGTGTTATTATGTGCCTGCGTTGAGCATGAACATTATTTCTGGATCGTGTTTATTGCAAGACGGTTATTCATTTAAATCGGAGAATAATGGTTGTTCTATTTATATGAGTAACATCTTTTATGGTCATGCACCTATTGTGAATGGTTTATTTCTTCTAAATCTCGAAAGGGATGAAACACACATCCATAACATTGAGGCTAAGAGATGCAAAGTAGATAGTGATAATACTACTTATTTGTGGCACTGTCGTCTAGGTCATATTGGTGTAAAGCGCATGAAGAAACTCCATTCTGATGGACTTTTGGAGTCTCTTGATTTTGAATCATTTGACACATGCGAACCATGCCTCATGGGCAAGATGATCAAAACCCCGTTCTCCGGTATGATGGAGCGAGCAACGGACTTGTTGGAAATCATACATACCGATGTATGCGGACCAATGAGTGTTTCGACGCACGGTGGATATCGCTATTTTCTCACTTTTACCGATGACTTAAGTAGATATGGGTATATCTATTTAATGAAACATAAATCTGAAACGTTTGAGAAGTTCAAAGAATTCCAGAATGAAGTGGAGAACCATCGTAACAGAAAGATTAAGTTTCTACGATCCGATCGTGGGGGCGAATATTTGAGTTATGATTTTCTCACGCATCTCAAGGCAAGTGGAATCGTTTCACAACTCACGCCACCCGGAACACCACAGCACAATGGTGTGTCTGAACGCCGGAATCGAACCCTATTAGATATGGTCCGATCGATGATGTCTCTTACTGATTTGCCGTTATCGTTTTGGGGTTATGCATTAGAAACCGCTGCATTCACTTTAAATAGGGCTCCATCTAAATCCGTTGAGACGACACCGTATGAACTGTGGTTTGGTGCTAAACCTAAGTTGTCGTTTCTTAAAGTTTGGGGATGCGAAGCTTACGTCAAGAAGTTGATGCCGGACAAGCTCGAACCCAAAGCGGAGAAATGCGTCTTCATAGGATACCCTAAGGAAACTATTGGGTATACCTTCTATCACAGAACCGAAGGCAAAGTGTTTGTCGCAAAGAACGGTTCCTTTCTTGAGAAGGAGTTTCTCTTGAAAGAAGTGAGTGGGAGGAAAGTAGAGCTAGACGAGGTTATTGAACCTTCTCTTGAATTGGAGAGTAGCGCAGCACCTGAAATTGTTCCAGTGCCGCCTGCACCGACAATAGAGGAAGCTAATGACAAGGATCATGAAGCTTCAGACGATGCTGCTACTGAACGTCGCAGGTCGACAAGGTCGCGTGCCCCTCCTGAGTGGTACGGCAACCCTGTCTTGACTGTCTTGTTAGTAGAAGACAGCGAACCTACGAACTATGAGGAAGCGATGATGAGCCCAGACTCTGAGAAATGGCTAGAAGCCATGAAATCCGAATTGGGATCCATGAGCGAAAACCAAGTATGGACTTTGGTGGACCCTCCTAGCGACCGAAAGGCCGTTGAGTGCAAATGTATCTTCAAGAAGAAAACGGACGCGGATGGTAATGTTACCGTCTATAAAGCACGGCTTGTTGCGAAAGGTTTTCGACAAGTTCAAGGTGTTGACTACGATGAGACTTTCTCTCCCGTAGCGATGTTTAAGTCCATTCGGATTTTATTAGCAATTGCTGCGTTTCATGATTATGAAATATGGCAAATGGATGTCAAGACTGCTTTCCTCAATGGCAACATTGATGAAGAGTTGTATATGATGCAACCCGAAGGTTTTGTCGATCCTAAGGATGCTGATAAAGTATGCAAACTTCAGCGTTCCATTTATGGACTGAAGCAAGCATCTCGGAGTTGGAACCTTCGTTTTGATCAAGTGATCAAGAGCTTTGGATTTGTTCCAAATTGCTACGAAGCTTGCATCTACAAGAAAGTGAGTGGGAGCTCGGTGACGTTTCTGGTACTATATGTGGATGACATATTGATTATTGGAAATGACATCAACATGCTTAACGATGTGAAGAGTTATTTGAACAAGTGTTTTTCAATGAAAGACCTAGGTGAAGCTGCTTATATATTGGGCATCAAGATCTATAGAGATAGACAAAGACGCCTGATAGCTTTAAGCCAGAGTACATACCTAGACAAAGTTCTGAAAAGGTTCAGAATGGATAAGGCATTGAAAGGTTCAGTGCCTATGTTGTCAGGGAAGATATTGAGCAAGGCTAAGTGTCCAGCTACGGTAAATGATAGGGAAGCTATGAGCAAAGTGCCTTATGCCTCGGCCATAGGTTCCATCATGTATGCCATGCTGTGTACTAGACCGGATGTGTCTAATGTTCTTAGTTTGACGAGCAGATATCAAAGTGATCCAGGAGTGGAACACTGGACAGCCGTGAAGAACATCCTAAGGTACCTAAATAGGACTAAAGAAATGTTCTTAGTCTATGGGGGTGATGAACAGCTCGTCGTAAAAGGTTACGTCGATGCTAGTTTCGACACCGACAAGGATGATTGTAAATCTCAGACAGGATACGTGTATATTTTGAATGGAGGAGCTGTGAGCTGGAGAAGCTGCAAGCAAAGCGTGATCGCGGGATCTACAGTAGAAGCAGAATACATGGCTGCTACAGAAGCGTCAAGTGAAGGAGTTTGGATCAGGAACTTCATCACTGAGCTTGGCGTGGTTCCAAGTGCATTGGACCCACTGGAGATATTGTGTGACAACACTGGCGCCATAGCACTCGCTAAGGAACCAAGATATCATCCAAAGACCAAGCATATCAACCGCAAGTTTCATATAATCCGAGATTATATAGCAGATGCAGATCTGAAGATCAGCAAAGTACATACAGATCTGAATGTCGCAGATCCATTGACTAAACCTCTTCCACGTGTAAAACATGATCAGCACCTCAGTGCCATGGGTGTGAGATTGTTGCCAAATGTAAACTAGATTATTGACTCTAGAGCAAGTGGGAGACTGTTGGAATTATGCCCTAGAGGCAATGATAAAGATGTTATTATTATAATTCTTGTTCATGATAAAGTTTATATTCCATTCTAGAATTGTATTAAGCGGAAACTTTAATACTTGTGTGGTTTGTGAACAACACCGTGTCCCTAGTACGCCTCTATGGACTAGCTCATTGATCAATGATGGTTAAGGTTTCCTAACCATAGACATGAGTTGTCAATTGATAATGAGATCATATCATTGGGAGAATGATATGGTGGACAGACCCAAACTAAGCAAAGCTATTAGATCGTTTCATCGTGTTCGTCTTTGCGAAGCTTTTCTCATGTGAAATATTGTATTCCTTAGACCATGAGATAATACAACTCCCTGGTATCGGAAGAAAGCTTTGAGGTCATCAAACGTCATCCTATGATAGGGTGATCATAAAGGTGTCTCTCAGGTGATCGGAAAGTATCTGTTGGGTTGTATGTATCGAGATGGGATTTGTCCCTCCCAAGTCGGAGAGATATGCTTCGGGCCCACTCGGTAATCGATATCAACACCGCTTGCAAGCATGTGGTTAAGGAATTAATCATAAAGTGATATCGGATTACGGAACGAGTAAAGTACTTGCTGTGAACGAGATTGAACTAGGTATGACGATACCGACGATCGAATCTCGGGCAAGTAAAATATCGCGAGACGAAGGGAATATATATATGGGATTGATTGAATCCTGGCATCGTGGTTCATCCGATATGATCATTGATGAATGTGTGGGAGTCAATATGGGTGCCCAGACCCCGCTGTAGATTATTGATAGAAGATCATGTCTGCATATTCTCGAACCCGCAGGGTCACACACTTAACGTGTCTCGACGCTAGGATAGATTGGATAATTGGTTTATGAATTTTTGTTCGGAGTCTCGGATGGGATCCAGGATATCACGAGAGGTTCCGG
This sequence comes from Avena sativa, assembly GCA_916181665.1. Taxonomy (NCBI): domain Eukaryota; kingdom Viridiplantae; phylum Streptophyta; class Magnoliopsida; order Poales; family Poaceae; genus Avena; species Avena sativa. The sequence continues at coordinate 444,562,127 of OV702295.1, read as the reverse complement.
AATGGTCCGGAGAATAAGATTCATATAAGGCAGTGCAGTTTTTGGAGTTCGGAATAGTTCCGGGTTAATCGGTATTGTACCGGAAGCTTCTAGAACCTTCCGGAAGGGGGCCAACGTGGTCCCACCTTCCGGGAGGGGGCATGGGCCTATGAGGGAGTGTCCTGGCCGCATTGGGCCAGGGGCACAAGGCCCCATAGGGCCCAGCCGATCCTAGATAAGTTTAAATCGTTTAAACTAGAGATAAGATAGGGTTTCTAGAAGGGAAAGTTTAAATCGTTTAAACTAGAGATATGCTGGGAGGATGGGCAAGGGCTGGCCGCACCCCCCCCCCCCCTCTATATATATAGAGGGCTGGTGCGCCCCCTTCCACACACACACACACCTCCCTCCAAGCCCTAGTAGCCCTGCTGCCTTCCTCTCTCCCTCCCGACTGTTTGTAGGCGAAGCCCTGCTGCAGAAATTCTCCACCATATACACCACGCCGTCGTGTTGTAGATCCAATCTATCTCTCCACCCTACTTGCTGGTCCGAGGAAGGAGGAGACGTCGAGGTGTTGCACGTGTGCATCTCACGGAGGCACCGCCACTTGTGGTGCTAGATCGGATCGGATCGCGAGGAGGAGAAGCGAGTACGACTACATCACCCACGTTCCGACGAACGTTCCGCTGTGCGAATCTTCAAGGGTATGAAGATCTAATCCAATCTCTCTCGTTGTTTGCATCTCCTAGATTAGATCTTGGCTTTCCTTCTGTTCGCTTCCATAGAAAATTTTGATTTACTATGCTGCGAAACCCTTCAGTAAGTGGTAAACAGAGCTTGTTTTTGACTGTGGCCTATGCTTTTTCATGCCATGCTCGATATTATTTTGGCTTTATGCTTAGTATTCTTTGCTGTAGCATGACTTGTTATAAACAATTGAGATTGCTTAATGTGCCTTGGATGAATCATGCGTTGTTTTAGCATATTAAAGCATCGTATAGTGGTATTCTCCTTTGATGCTTTATTTGGGTTGACTTGGCGCATGCTCACACCATGTTATGACTATCCAAAGTCACCATAGCCTTTATGATCCTTTAGTTTTCAACTTGTAGTATCTCTTTATGCTTTGATCAATGATGTTTTTGTCGCTCTATATGATTATGGCCATTATTGCTCTCTTAGTTTGTCGCTCCCAGTCTTTTGCTAGCCTCCACAACCAAGTATGAGTTCCACTCATGCATCCAACTCCCTAAACCAAGTTATTCCAAAGAGTCCACCATACCTACCTACTAGCATATGCTATTCTAAGTATGTTCATGCTTTTGTTTACCTTCCGAATTAAACTTGTTATGAGAAAACTAGTGATTAAAGCTCTCACGAACTTGATGGCACACTTTACTTTTCTTGCCCTTAATGAACTTGAACCATTGTGTCGTCTATGTTGTATATGCTTGCACTTATTTTTTGGGGATTATCAAAACCATGTTGTCATGGGGAACGCTTTCAACATTGCACTTGTACATTGTACCTAGTTGATATCATGCTCTTTTGTCTATGGATGTCATCGGTGTGAAATGAAAGGGGAGCTTGTAAGTCCATGGAGTTATGTATGTGTGTTAGAGAAACGCATGGGCCGCTGGTCTAATCCATGCTGTCATGGTGGAAACCTGTAGCGTAACCATAATGAGCTGTCTGTGAAGCATTCTTCTTATAAAAAAAGAGTCAGATATTGAGAAAAAAGAGAAAAAGAAAAGGAAAAAAGAGATATATGAAAAGAGGAAAGAGATAAAAAAGCACCATATTCCCATGGTAAATAAGAAGATTGCTAAGATGCTCGTTGTTTGCTTGCCTTGTCATTTTGATATGGGGATTCTTCCGTATCATCGGGCAAGGGGTACCCCATTGGCGGTTCTCTATGATACACATGTACTTATGATGACAAGAACTTACCGGTGACTAAACTTGAGTAGCATGAGGAGTGGCCCTCGTATTCAAGGGACATGAGATTTCCAACTTATACTTTGTCAAGCATGTACACCATAGTTTGTTCACTTTAACCTTAATCACTTCAAGATGCTTATGATAGGGGCAATGAGAGCTGAAAGCTATTAAGTACCATAATTTTTGGAAGCTCTTTATGAGACTTGAAACCCTACTTCCTTCTATAAAGGCCTTTCTTCCACTTATATGTTGAGTCTCCACCTTCTATCTTTATGCACCTACTTTGAGAGCATAATGGCCATTCTTAGTTCTTTGTGCCTTGTCCCAAGACTAGTTGATTTGATTCATAACTTGATATTGCTTGTTCTTAAACTACTTGTATCTAGTCACTCTTATCAACTTTGAAGGTGTCCTATGAATTTATGTCTGCTACTCTATGAGGGACAAGTTGAATGCCACTATGCTATGTTTTCTTTATGTGAAACAAACAAACGTCTTGCAAAGCATTGTTATTCATGAATCTTTTGTTTGTGCCTTTTCATGTTGTTAGAACTTTATCTTTCATGTTATGATTGAAGTACTATGATCCCAGCTTTCAATGCTTTACAAATACTTTGATCAAGTTTATGATGGTGCATGTCACCTCAAAAATTATTCTTTCTTTTTATCACTTACCTACTTGAGGACGAGCAGGAGTTAAGCTTGGGAATGTTAATACATTGCAAATGTATCTATAATTTTTGATGTTTCATGCTTGGTTTATCTACTTTCTTGTGTTTTGTCCACACTTTGGAGTACTTTTCATATGATTTCTTGGACTAACATATTAACAAGAGCCACAGTGCCAGCTGCATGTTTTCTGCTGTTTTTGGTTCCAAGAAGTCAGAAAATGAATATTCTCGGAATTGGACGGGACAAAAGCCAAAGTTATTATTTTACCGGGGGACACTTGGAGCCAGAATACGAGACGGAGAAGGGCCAGAGGGTGGCCACACCACCTGGTGGTGCGGGCCAGGCCAGGCTGCACCAGGGGGTGGTGTGGGCCCCTCCGGCACCCCCTCGGTCTCCCCTCTCGCGTATAAGAGCCTCCCGATGCATAAACCCTAAATAGTCAAGCCTCCAGCCACGAAAAGTTCCGCAGCGCCGCTGCCACCGAAGGGGAGATTCGGGGGATAGAAAGTCTCTGTTCCGGCACCCTTCCAGGACGGGGAAGTGCCCCTAGAGCCATCTCCATCGATCTCCACCACCATCTCCATCACCGTTGCTGATTCCCATGATGATGAGGGAGTAGTTCTTCCTCGAGGCTAAGGGTTCTACCGGTAGCTATGTGTTCATCTCTCTTTCTCTGCATGATCATATTGTGATCATGAGCTTTGTAATCAAGTGGATCTACCTTGCTACTCAAGTGCTTTAATAGATCTCTACTCTCCCCATGTGTGTGAAACTGACAGCGTGCACACCATGGTGGCACTTAGGCTAGAGATTACAAATACTTGTTATGAGTTATATTTGGAGTTGGATGTCTTTATGAAATTGTGGTGTTTGTTGAACTCATCTAGTGCTCAAGGTGACAGCGTGGGGTTTTCTAGATGGGAAAGATGAACTTTGAGGTGTGCTGTTATAGCCCTACCGTTGATTAGAGTGTCCAACCGGAGAGTAGTTCAGCGTACTATCATAAAGAAGAATATATTTATATGAGAGTGTTCACTAGTGAAAGTATGATCCCTAGGCCTTGTTTCTAAGCACTGAAACACCGTTTGCAATTAGATCTGTTACATGTTTGCTTGCTTCCATCTTTATTTCAGTTTTACTTTAGTCTCTTCCACGCCATCAAGTTATTTTCTATCACCGTTACCACTTATAATTATCTATACCACTTGTATTTCATTATCTCTTCGCCGAACTAGTGCACCTATACACCTGACAAGTGCATTGGGTGTGTTGGGGACACAAGATACTTCTTGTATCTTGATTGCAGGGTTGCTTGAGAGGGGATACCTTTGACCACTTCCTCCCTGAGTTCGATAAACCTTGGGTGATCCACTTAAGGGAAAACTTGCTGATGTTCTACAAACCTCTACACTTGGAGGCCCAACAACTGTTTACAAGAATAGAAGTGCATAGACATCACCGGCCTATGGTACCCTAGGGCCCATGGAGCCACCCGCTCTCTCTCTTGTTTAGTCCCACATGGGAAACCCAAAGGGAAGGGCACACCCCCTCCGCCTATATAAAGGAGTGTTCATGGATGCGATTAAACACACAATTTGAGATGTTCTCGAAGGCATTTTAATTAGAGAATTCCTACCTCTCTCTCTAGTTGTCTCCACACGTCGGCATGATCCCAAGAAAGGACTGCACGCGCAAGAGATGGCGCACCTGCAGCATGACATTGCGCTGCAGGGATTCCAAGCCGGAGATATACTTCTGCACTCCCGGTAGGGATCAAAGGAGTCGGAGGTCGTGATTGTACATCATATGTGTATGAAACCTCAAGGGTGCCTCATATGAGGGATCTTGGATGTTGTGAGCTAGAGCTGCTGCACGATGAAGATGGAGCAAGGGGTGACCTGTGAGGAGCTTCAAGACCTTGAGATTGGCTACAAGTTCGACTTCAACCACATTCCCCTCGGAACGTTAACCGTGTACAGTCTACAAGGGTATGTATTCTATATGCTCCGGTCATTACTGCATTACTACATAGATAGATGTTGGGAAGTTATGGCATTCTAACGTAGGATTTTTTGTTTTCTACTACAAAACACTTTAGTGCACTTGTCCTTGGATAGTGATAGTGTGTGAGAAAAAGCATAAGTGACTTGGTAGCATAAAGGAAGAGCAAAACAATAGAAAGAAATACATGGCCTCCCAATACATCAAGAGTCTCAAAGCTCGTAAGCAAGAGAAAAAGAGCACCCAAGGCAAGTTCACAAATTTGTTGTTTTTTTCTCTTGGGAAACGAGTCATGGTCTCTCCTTGCATTGGCACGACAACCGAGCATAGTCTTTGATAGGACATTTTGGTAGCTCATTTTCCATAGTCATGCTAATCCCATTTATCTCCACGTGTGTGTTTTAGTATAGATTTCCGTAACTTTGTGGATTTTTTCCTTTAACTTGGTTCTTTTGGATTTTCTCCACTTTTGAAAACATCCTTTCCCTTGGATCGTTTTGTTTGGTTTTCCACCATTCTAACCCATCCACCATAGCCATTTGAGTGTCATACTCGTTCTTAGTGTGAGGTTCCTTTGTGCTTTCGCTTTGCAAGTAGTTTAGTTCTCAAGTGAGGATATTTTTCAATGCGATTCGTCAAGGTGAGGTAAAGGATTAACCCTCCCCATGAATTACACTTCCATTTACAACTCTTGCTTTGGTTCGTGACGGATAGGACCGGAGAAAGTAATCAACCTCCTACGCAAGATTAAGGGCCATGCATGACAAGGAAAATTAACTTTGCCATAAGAGAAGAGTGTCGAGGATGTTGTGAGGCCCTTGAGACGCGCCAAGATGAACAATTCAAAAAGGCTCGAGCAAAGTTCAAGAGGCTGGATAGTCCCTTTGATGGCCTAGAGAAACACATGAACGCCATGCACCACAATTTTGCACATCAAAATGAAGCTCTACACTACACCATCGATGAGATTGCGAATTACACAAGGCACCATTCTCACGGATCAACCTTTTCATGACACCATTCTAGTGCATCAAGTTCTTCACGGAATCATTCTCAACATCGCCAAGATCATCATCCAAGTGCTCCAAGGAGACATGAGGAACCCATCGTCAAACATGAGAGGTCTTTTCAACATATACCTTCTCCACAACATGACGCAACATCTAGCTATGATGGTGATTCTTCATCAAGGCCTCACTTAAGGCATGAAGGACACCGTTAACAAGAAAGAGAACTCATGATCCAAGAGTAACCAGCACATGAAGAACCTCAAATGCGACATCAACAAAATGACCAACCAGAACACCTTCGCTTGAATACAAGTGATGAATCCCATGAGGAATACCAAGCACGCCATTGACGTGAAGATCCCAAAGATCCTCCAAAATGCCAATGCTGACATGACCATCAACACCGACCTTATGGTAATAATGAGGATCAACAACCTCAACAAAACCATGAGCATCAACGATGAAATGGTGAGCAATGTAAAATGCATCATCAACTAAGGCATGACTCCGGGACTACTTTCTAGAATTAGGTTGTGTCATCAGAACTATTTTGATTCCTCTCCAAAGTGACTCAATATTCTAGACAACTCTCTCAACTCCTCAACATATTAGTGACTAGCACTCGATTAGTGAACCTTAAGCGTGTGACTCGTTCGGGTTCGGTAGTAAGTAGACATGACATTGAAGACATTCGGGTCAATAACCAACAATGAAGCCTATATGCGCATGATGGTTCCTACTTTATTATGCGAAGATCGCATCAAGTAAATCGATTCATTATAGATATACTAATACTTTCACTTTGTGATATCTATCGTGACAATCCAAGGCGAGATATTGGTATCCTCCTGAATTAACTCCTTGATAACTATACCAATTATCCTCATTATGATTTCACTCTATTTAACTCGTATCCATATTCTGATGTCCTTTATGATCTCTATCATAACTTTGTCTATGCAAATGATTGGGTCACAAACACAAACTTGGTGTTGTTAGTATATGTAGGGGTTCTCAATAGAAAACAATATTTTTCTAACTAGCGTGCGCCAATTTCTAAGATCTATCTAAGAGTAATGCTTTAACAGGAAGGTTTCAGTGACATATCCTTTTAGACCGAAAGCGTTTAACATTCTGCGGAACATGGATACCATACGTAGTATCCAACTTCAAGGTTGCATTAATTCTCGCACGACGACAGGTGCCACAACTGGTAGCGCCTCCATGGACTCGCAAACCTACAGTGCTTGACAACGACTTATGGTTCTCCAATCCAGCCGAGATCACGGAAGTAGATCATTTGGATCAAGGTACCAACAACGCGATAGTGTGCTGATGGTGGAGTTGACTCCCATGTGCAAAGTTCTTCTAGGAACCACATGCGTGAGAGGCAACAAGGGAGAGAGAGAGGAGGTGTGTGGGAGGGGTAGAGGATCTTCCTCTAGGGCTTAGCATGCCCTTCCCCATGTGTGCCCAGGGATGTAAACTAATAGGATAATTTCCGCAACGAATTAGTTTTCGAATACATTTTAGAGACTCCATATCCGGTTTGATTGAATCCGATGGATAAGGATATCTGGATCTGAACTTGACACCCAGATACCGTATAGGATATGGTATGCGTAATATCACCCAGATATCTGTATTGAAAATTATTTAGGATTATCCAACGGATTAACACCAAATAATCCGATTTTTTATCTGAAATGTCAGAGTTAATAGAGGATGAATAATAGTTAGTGAGTTGGTGAGTTCATCTGTTAAACATCAATACACTTACATAATCATTTTACCAAATATAAAGTCAAAACTTTTTAGGATATTGGGTTTTGAAGCATGCACTAGTGTTATTTTAGCCCTTGTGTTTGTGTTATTCCATACACAACGACTTATTTGTTCATGTGGTCAAGTTATATTTACTCGTTCAATCATGTTACAATTATTTAATCCATGAGTATTTTGTTAAACTTGTTTTATCAATTAATTTTTATTGTCGATCTACTTATGCATGTTGATAGCTCCAAATTTCATCACTTTTTACATTGGTTTTCCTCTTGTTTATTGTCGGATTTCGCTAAAGATTGCCCCTTTCTATTAATATTAATGCCGCAGTTAGCGAATCCTTGGTTTCTTGTGATGGTTTTCCTGCAATGAACATGTATCGAAGATCTAATAGCATTTATGGGCTAATTACACCAGAATAAGCAAATCCCCAATTAGAGCCACTTTCATTGGAGGTGTTCAACACGCATAACGACCACCGGTATGGTCGGGGCGCGTGCATACCGCCCGCCCGTACTACCCACCAGCGCCTTCCTTATATCAATACAAGTAACTTTTGTAAAGGGAGAGAGACGAGAAGAACCACAAAACATAAGTTACAGTCACCGCAAGCCATCTAGAGGGAGAGATCATATCTGAAAGAGGAGAAGAACTTCACCTCGTTCCCCGACGATCTTCAACCTCTAAACCACATACTCCACCATCATTCCATCATTGCTTAGAGAGAAAGAGAGAGAGATTGGCACTTGTAATATTAGGGTTTGATATTTTGATCGACCTATGATTTGATTGGATCTTTAACCACTATTGTGGTTTGCTATAATAACTTTGAGATGATTTCTATTTGCAATACAATTATGCCTTTGATTTGTCTTCCTCTCATGTATGAGTAAATCCCCATAGGCGTGGGAGATGTAGGGGATTGGTGAGATGTGATGTGCCTCCTTTAATTCCATTCGTTTGTGATTATTGTAATGTTTATTGAAATAGTGAGAATGAATATCTATGTTTGCCTAATGCTTGTTATCTAATTTAAGGGCCGAGGTAACATGATCCGAAGATCTCATAGGTATGAACTTGTGTGCTAGTAATTAGGCGACCCCTGAGTGACACGGCCGATATCAAAGAAGAGCTAGCACTACTCGAGGATAACAAGGAACCATTAAGATTAAAGCCTTGATCCGGTCTCAAGATCTTAATTAATGCACTGACCATGGTCGTGGTAATAGGCAGATGGATCATTGGGATTGGGAAGAATTGGCCATGAGGACTCCTAGTTGGTATATGGGCTGCTTGCCTACTCACTTATAAATAAGGAATGTCACTATCACTTATTCCGCTTATTCCATTTGGCATTTTCACTATCACCATGAACTGATTCTATCCGTGCCTAACTTCTTATCTGAAGGACCTTTACACACCTTTCGTATCTTTACTTTATGCAATTTACTTATTTCCTAAGCAAGTTGCTCTATATTTTACTCACCACTTCCATTGTCAACTTTTGCAGTCAATTCATTCAAGACCTGTGACACATTGGCTGCGACAGAAACACCGCATAAAAACACTTTCCTAGGCTCTTTGTTGGAATCGATATAAAAACTAGAATTAATACTTCCGCGAAAACATTCTCTGATGAACTTGCGCACTTGCAGGCCATCACATGTACTGATCCGGTTACTTATATTTTCATTCCGAGTGAAAGGGAAATGGATGTCGCCTAGAGGGGGTGAATATGCGTTTTAAAATTATTATTGTTTAGACTCTACTAAATGCGGAATAAAACTAACATTTAATTTATCAAGCCAAACCCTATATCCACTAGGTTCAACTAATTGCACCAACAACCTATGCTAAGCAAGACAAGCAACAAGGTGATAGCAAGATAAAATACTTCGAGCACGATGGCTATCACAATGTAAATTTCATAAGTAAAGGGCTCGGTTGAGAGATAACCGATGGACGGGAGACGATGATTTTTATCCTGAAGTTCACTTCCAAAGAAGCTACGTCTCCGTTGGAGAGGTGCGATGGCGCAATGCTCTCCGAACGCCACAAATGGCTCACCTTGAGATGTGGTGGCTCGATACTCACCCAACGCCTAACAAGGCCTCACCTCAAGATGCAAAGGCATGCAACACACCGACCCCACAACAGGCTCACCCTATTCTCCCGTGAGATCGCCACCAAGGCATACTCACGATCCACTATGGGACACTTGAAGGCGGTCACCAAACCCGTACGAGCTTGGGAAAATCTCCACAACTTAATTGGAGGCTCCCAAGAACAAAGCCACAAAATGCCACAAGCTTGAGGAATCTCTACAACTCAATTGGAGGCCCCAAGAACAATGCCACAAGAGGCCACAAGCTTGAGGAATCTCCACAACTCAATTGGAGGCCCCAAGAACTTACTAAAACTCCACACAACCGTCTAGGGTTCCAAGACGCAAGAGAAATAATCCCAAGAGCTTGAACTCACCAAATCTATGAGGTGAACTCAAACCTATGTACCAAATGCAAAACCAAGTCCTTCACTCTCAAATTCCACCAAAGCTACAAATGCTATTAGGGGAATAAGATAGGAATAACACAAGAGGAGAACACAAAACTCTCCAAGATCTAGATCCCAAGGATTCCTTCACAAAAAAGGAATTTGGTTAGGTGGGGTTGTAGATCTAGATCTCACTCCTCTCTCAAATCCCTCAAAAAGATACAACATCATAGGAGGGAGAAGGGGAGAGGGCAAGAGTTTGAAGGTAAACAATGGAGGAGAGAGAGTGAAAGAGCTAGAAAAAATGACCTCCAAAGTTGGGGAACCATTAGGGAAGAAGCCCCCCTTAAATAGGACAAGGAAAAACTGATTGTTTGGGCCAGATCCGCGTGCCACCGGAATTTCCGGTGCTCCATCGGTAATACCGGTAAATCGAAACACAAAAACAGAGAGGAAACGCACTCTCGTCAGAAGTAAGACGGGAATTTGGCCGGAACTTCCGAGTGGACAGCATGCACGAAAACTTCAATAATGTTTGACTCTAGACTCCAATTTCGATGATCTTGGTCTCGTTTTGAAGAGAACAACAAGCTATACAAGATTATCCAACATGACAGCATAATACTAAAATGGAGAAAGGTATGACCTCTCTAGAAGGATGAACCGGTAAAACCTCCAAAACCCAAAACGCAAGAAGTTGACCTTGGAAACTCCAATTGGGATGAAGTCAATTTTGTTGGAAAGATAATAAAGAGTAGAACCCAAAAAGGTGAAATATTAGATACCACCAAGGGAAAATATCAAGTATATATATGTGAGATATCTCCCAAGGTGTAGAGCCAGAAAACCCACAGGATAAAAACACAATAAGATATTCAAGGGAAATCCGTTTTTGATGAACTAGAGCTTGTTATAAATAACCATAAGCTCTAGATCCTCACATGGATAAGATCAAAAAAACAACCAAAAAGTATGATGCTATGTATGAAATGGTTTGAGCTCCTCCTGAAATATACGATCGAGCTACTCACTTGGGAGCCCCTCTTGATAGTACGGCTATCTATCCTAAACCCGGTTTTACAACTATTAACATGAGACCAACAAAAGATAAAACCTATAAAAATAATACCTCTACCTTGAGCATTCCACTTGAGCTTAATGTAGACCATCTTGTCTTCCTCAATATGGAACATCTTTCTTGATCACTCTTGCTCGCGCTTTGCTTGATGAAGACTTGCGACTTGCTCCCCATACACCATGGGGAAACCTCTTCTTTGAACTTGTCTTCATCACTCCATGATCCCCGGGAATATAATCCAACAAAAATTCGAAATATTGGGTATCACCAAGGGAGAAAATACCATAAATATATATATGTGAGATATCACCCAAGGTGTGGAGCCGAAAAACCTGCAAGATAAAAAACGCAATAAGATATATCAGGGGAATCCGTTTTTGATGAAGTAGAGCTTGTTATGAAGATAACCACAAGCTCTAGATCCTCACATGGACAAGATCCAAACAACAACCAAGGAAGATGATGCTATGTATGCAAAGGTTTGAGCTCTCTCTGAAAGATACGATCGAGCTACTCACTCGAGAGCCCCTCTTGATAGTACGGCTATCTATCCTAAACCCTGTCTCCCAAAACCTATAAGAGACCGGTAAAATAGAAAACCTATCAAGATCATACCTTTGCCTTGAGAATCCCACTTGATCTTGATGTAGACGATCTTCTCACCTTCAAGATGGAATATCTTTCTTGATTGCTCTTGCACGCGCTTTTCTTGACGAAGACCTATGACTTGCTCCCACATACTCCACGGAGAAACCTCTTCTTTGAACTTGTCTTCATCACTCCATGATCACCAACGATGGCAAGAATCTTGAGCTTGCACTTCTTCATTCCTTCTTGAGTGTTCATCCATCTTGATTCAACTCTTTGCACTTGTCTTGATCAACCTTGAAGCTTTTTTTCTTCATGATTCCAATGGGCACAAAGCCCTTGGACATTTCTTCTTCTCCTTCTCCCTTTCTTCACCTTTTAACCTTGAGACCAACACATGCCTCACACAATGCCAATGGACAAAACCTACAAGTGAAACTAAATTTACACATTAGTCTATAGAAATTGTCATTAATTACCAAAACTATACATGGGGGCATACATGCCCTTTCACCTAGTCTGCTCCATTTCTGTTTCGAATCCACGGTGTAGTATATCCGTATTCGAATCAATAACCGGTCATTATTCGATCTGGTCTGAATCCATCAGGAAAATTTGGTATATGATATGGTAGATAGGAAATCCGATCCGATCTGATTACATCCCTACGTGTGCACCTTCCTTTATATAGGGGGTGGGGTGCGCCTACGGGAGGAGGCGGCCTAAGGCGGGACATACCCCAAAACCCTAAACCTAGGTACCCCTTGCCTTATCCATATGGGGTGGCGACCCCTTGGTGGGATCCTCTCCGGGAGGGTCCCATTAAGGTGGTCTGCCCCTAAATATTACTATTAGTATTAGTTCCTTTAATTAATATTATTTAATTTCATTTGCTCCAAAACACCTTTCGGATCACTCCGAACACCTTTCAAATTCATAGGGAATATTTTCAGTTCTCTCTTCTCTTTTCTGTAGTGATCGCGACGATTCCAAAACTATCTCTGATGCGTCATCAAACCATTAAGTGTGTTATCCTACGGTTCGGGAACACTGCAAACATGATCGAGACGCTTCTCTGACCAATGATCATCTGCTAGACCTGGACGCCCATAATGACCCTTGCGCATCCCATGAATATATGTCGTTGAACCATAAATGTCGAGTCATATTCCCTTTATTGTTTTGATGCTTGACTTGTCTAAGATCTGATCATCAGTATCATCATACCGATTTTAATCTCGTTACTGACACGTGCTACTTAACTCATTTCCATGATATTCCATCCTTATGACCTAGTCATACGCTGCGCAGCTTCATGGATGTAATCTCATTGAGTGGGCCTAGAGTATTTTCCTATCAAGGGGAGAAAAAATCCCGATCTTAATACATACGCCTCAACATATTCCTTCGGAATACTTGAGAGACACATTTATGATCACCATGTTACGGTGTGACGGTTGGTACAATCAAAACAGTCTCCAGTGATAGTGATTATAATGATCTCATGTTCTAAGGAGTAGTTACTTCACTTTTCTAATTATCACAATGATGAACTTTGTGACTTGATCGTGTTGCAATACTTATATTGGGTATGTCCACCATAACATTCACCTAATGACATGATCCCATTATCAATTGATATAAATATCCATGATCACGAAACATTGATCATCAAGTTGACCAAAGAGCTAGTTTGTTTAATATAGTTATAGCATGTCATAAAAATTATGATGAACTAATGAGATATGATAATAAACACATTTTATTATTTTCCTTTAGGGCATATCCCCAATAGTATATTCCACCAAAATATATACTCAAGTCAAGGAATTTGAAGATCAAATCCATGTAATGAACCATAATAAAGAGGTGGCATTTCCAATTCAAAATCTATTATAGAGGTGTTGGCTTTTCTAGTGGGATTCGAAAACGTTTAATCAGTAATATAGAGTTGTCGTAATACCGAGTGGGCCTAGAGAATATCTCTCTATCATGACGAGGAGCAAGATCCCACTTGTTGAACTATGAAGTCCCCATACATACTTTCGTAATCATCCCGGGACCGCCTATATGGCCAACTTTGCAGGCGGGGTTGGGGCAATCACAGGTGTGAGTCTTCTAGTATGAGGATCTTAAGGATATATGCATAAGATAATGATCTGATATGATTTGACTATTAACTTCATAATACTATCTCATAGTAAATCATCCATTGGATCGGTTCCGTACCCTTGTTCTACTTGAAAAGGTACTCTCATTGTTGGTGGTATTCTCTAACTTACACCGTGATCAGGGAACTTGAGCATCACACAACATGGGCTAGTCCTAGAGGCTAGAATAGGAACATCTTGGTTAGTTCATCTTTATTACACATAAATGTGAGATTCCCTTCGGTTCTCACAATAAGGTTCACAACAGTTATAGCATAGTTCACTGAACATATATATTAAACACGTGATTATATAATAATCGCTATTATTATTTCCTCTAGAGCACTAATCCCAACACTAGTGCCCTCCTCAAGTAGGTCCGGCTCCCTCCCCTGCTCTCATTTTTTTTGCTAAGGTTTGATTTAGTGTTAGTTAAGTTTGGTTTTAGTGTTAGTTTAAGTTCAATTAAGGGGAAATATAGACAATTTTAGTAATAAAAAAGTCAGTTTAGGGTCAGTTTTGTATTAATTTAGTATAGTTTTGCTAATGGAAAGAATGAATTTTAGTTGTAGAATTGTATTAGTTATAGTTATACTAAGGAGTTAGTAGATGATATAGTTATATTATTTCTATTGATGAATTCCATGGTCTTTGGAGAGCATATGATGCTAGGCCATTGAATTTTGTGCAAATAAGGGAGTCTCATTGTGGGCATGCACTTTTGGGTGCAGGTACGTGACAGGCTGGACATGAGAAATGGTCTCTACTTCCACCTCGTCAAACCAGAGACGAAGACGTACAACGGCCTCACGGCGAGACATGTGCTAACAAACTACTGCTAGAGCGACCAGTTCGAGAACCGCCCCTTCGAGTTGTACCTGGTGTACACGAGCCCGCTGTCGCCATCCACCGCCCCGAAACGTTGAAGTCAATGTACATGTAGATCCATTGCGGCCTCCCTGGTTTACATTGAGGTCCTTTGGGTGGGAACCATCTTAGTCTCGGGCCTACTCCGCATCATCGGTGCACAAATTTATGTTAAACGAGGGGGGCCATTGCCCCCCCCCCAATGACCCTAATTAAATGATTTCATATGTCATTAATACCAACATATTGGAATGTCCTCCGCCACGGTCCCAAAAGACATTTCGAAGTGAAGCCTCTGGTTACAATTTTCAAAGACATTGACCGGTACCAAGCCAACTTGATCATTTTTTTTCTTCTTTCTTTATATTCTTGTTCTAATTGATACTAAGCATATGAGACCTTTTAGTTAGATAGTTTACTCGTCTAAAGAAAGAAACATAATCAAAATTTTGACCTGGTTAAGTTTCACCGTGATAGAAATCATAGAATTGATAATGCGGTCAAGTAGATCCTTAAGGGAATCCACATGCATCTTCTTGTGGCTTGCATCGCACTGCGGAATTTGGACGCCGAACAGGCGGGTCAGACATGGCCTGCAGGATATGGCCGATGACTGACACTTCTGTCTCCAAGAGGCCGAATCGGCGGAGCACATCCTTCTGCAATGTGTCTTTGCGCGACAGGTATGGCACAAATGTTTGACCAACTTGGGCATCGCTCCAGTTACACCTGAACATGGGGATGGCCTGGAGGAATGGTGGATTTGATCGAGGGCTCGATTCCATGGTAGAAACAGGAGATGCTTTGATAATATGGTCATCGCAACCTGTTGGAGCCTTCTGAAATAGCAAAACACGAGGGTTTTTGGCAACAACACCCAACAGCTTAATGAGGATAATCTCGCATCTAGGATCTTGGAGGACATGAATCTTTGGGTTCGTGTGGGTGCAGGTATTGTTGTCTCTCATATTACATAAGAATTTCGCTTTATTTTCTCTCCAGTGTGGAGTAAAATTGCGCCTGCTGGTCACAGCTAGCGGTAGTTTTTTGTAAACTTGTTTCTGCCTTCTATAAAAGTTTGGTACGCCTAGGCGTACTCTCGAAAAACAATTGCTAAACGATTTTGAAAATGTTAAAACCTCAATGGCGAGTGCATCGAACCCACAAGGAGCATCAAACAAATGACATGAAGTGTTCTGTTTTGCATGTGGAGTCAATATAATGATCTGGTCTTCAACTGATGTTCCACCTCGACTCGGTCAGGAATCATCAAATATCATAATGAAGAGGCACGATGATGATGGCTGGGAAAGGAGCTGGTGAGGTTATTGATGGCTACTTTTGGGGAAAATTTTGCCATGTGCTCGGGAGAAGATGCCCCCCTTAAAAGAAATATTGTATTTAACCCAACATATCCAAAAGAAATCACGGGTAATTTTTTTTCAGATTCGGTTTTCGCGAAAATCACAGCTCATATACGAGCTGTGCAAAAATAACAAATCCAACCACCTTTTGAAATCCTAAAAATGCTATTGTAGCTCCTCCCCTTTGTTTGTTTTCAACCAGATCACAGGAAATGCATTTTTCGAACAAAAATTACGAGCACATGAAATTCTAATAACTACACAAAATATTATTTTCTGGATTTTTTGGAGGTTTTCAATTTCTCTAAAATAACAAAATCCACTATGTTACCTTTTGTTGCTAGTATGGTTATTACCTCCTGGAGTTGTATGGACCTCTTGGGTTTTTCTTGTACGACTGCAACACCTTACATAGTGTATTATATAGACAAAATGATACATTCTATTTGTCATTTAGAAAGCGTAATTAAACATGTCATTTTCCTGGTCTTAAAAAATACTCCATCTGTTTCACAATATAAGACGTTTTAGATTTGTGAAGGGAGTGTATCTAGACTCATTTTAGTATGTAGGTTCATTTAGATTTGTAGTGAACCTATAAACTAAAAGAGATCAAGATACACTCCATTTACAAAGCTAAAATATTTTATATTTTAAAACGGAGGAAGTATATTACTAACTTACTCCAGATGGAGTAAATGCAGTGTGGTATGCGTACGGAACCTTAAGGTACATACCTGTGTGCACCCCATCCACTCAAGTGACTAGGTGATTAGTAATACCAAATGAATTCTTGATCATAATCACCACACTATAGACTAGCTGCGTTGTGCATACGAACAAAGCATGCAAGACAAGAGACGGACTATACCAGACATTCGGATACTCTACCAAATTACAACCAGGTTCTCTTGGTTCAAGCTGCTACAGTGAGTTGTACAAATAATTGTGTCCCCCACCTTACCGGAAATACATGAGATATTCCCTGATCTCTGTTGCACCTCAACAGTTTCTAGCATATGAACTCTTCTGGCCACTGTACGTGTCACTTGGCGTATGCTCATGCCATGTTGTGTAAAGCATATAATTTCAATATATTCCTGAGTATGTACTTCGATCTTTTCTCTCAAGAGAAAAAACTGTACTAGGCTAGCTTCATGGGGCAATCCCCCTAATTAAACTAAGACCAGTTTTGCATACGAAAATGCATATGTACTATATACCCCAAAAAAGAGAAAGAAGACCCTAATAATTGACTAAGGGTGACATCAAGCTAACTATATAGTGGTTTTGTGAGTAGAACATAACTTCTAGTCATTTCAGCATCAAGTATAATGTGTTTAAATCAGATACTTACATATATAGTTGCAGGCGGCAGTAGAAGTAGTCAAGGTGCACATCATGGGCACTTCTTCATTTATTCGCCGTAGGGCTAGCCAACGAGGTATGATGGGACAAGAAATGTCTTCGCATTTTCTTTCACCCGAGAGATACATGAATTTTCTTGCTTTATGTACAATTGCTCCTTTTGATCGATGTTTCTATGTCGGGTATGATCAGTCCGGTTGCAATATGTGGCATCACGTTTTTTCATGCATGTGAAATTATTGATGTTATGAAAAGGATTAAATTTATTGCATGTGAAATTGTTACATATATGGTACAGCTGAATATGTCCATAGGCATGCGCGCGCATGGCATGAAGGTGCCTAGCTCATGGACCCAACACGTCCATACGCGTCCAAAAGCTGGCATCATTTATTTGTCAGCACTCATCCTAGGACCCGATGGCGAGATACGCTTGGACAGGAAAAACGACGTCTGAACAACGTGCATGGCCACATATCGATCCAACCCTAGCAGCTACGTATACTAAAGGCCACACGTATACTATCTTTCATACTAGTAGTGCACCAATGGACAGTTACTCCCCTCCCTTTTCTATTGGCAAGCGATTGAGCTTAATTATATTAGCTAGCTCTGGTAGAATATACACGTAGTACGGAAACGAGTGGACCATGCATGCAAAATTGAAACGAAAATGAAGAGAATTGGACCATGCATGTAGATATCATGCATGTGATGTTGATAATGAATGCACGTGGACACGCGCAAGCTATACAAGTACAACAATACACACTCATACTATAAATCTACAAAAAAAATGAATTTAATTTATATGGCCAGGCAGAGACAGCTAAGTATACAGCAGTACACAACTCATACGTACACAGAGTATAACTACCACATAAAATGTGTGTACTCGTATACGTATGAAAATGAAATGTTTGCCAGTAGGACAGGCGTATGTCGTACGACCCGAGCGATCAGCGCACTGTTGTGATGTGTACATTTTTCAAGACAGTGCGTGCATGATGTGCACATGCATGACGAGATTACAACGATGGGTACATGGACAGTCGACGGACGGACGGGCACATATCACATATGGCGACGTTGAAAAGAAACTAAGAAGAAAAACTGTGCAGTGTGGTACACACTAGCGGCAGCTAGCTGCTAAAGTGCTACACTACTAGTGACGCTCATGCGTGCATGGGACGGCGGGGACCGTATGGAGGGTGGGGGTTCACATCTCGTAGGGACAGGGATTAATTATCATGATTGTGGATCGGACCCTGCTAATTAAATCGATGGCTTGTCAACTAGGGTGGCCACAGCTTGGGGTTAGCCACAACCATAATTAATCAAGGATTTTAGCACAATTAAGATGATCCTGAGAGAGATAGTAATTTGTGTGGACTAGATGCATGTGTACTCTCAGACTAGCAGACCATGAAAAACTTTCGTATCATGAATGATGAAAGAAAACGATTTTATATCCAAACCATATATATATGAAGTAATGTGTAGTCTAAGGGAAGTGTCATGTATATTATGACGCATATGCGACTCAATTTCTTAGCTGTAGTATCATCAGTTTTCCGATCGATCTGAATCGGACGGCAGGAAAAACTATGGTCATGTGGCTTTCTCCTGTACCATGGTTTGCGCCTAGCTTGATTATAGAGATAAGATAGGAGCAGCGCTAGCAGTAGTACAACAAGTTGCGGTCATGCATGCACCCGGCACAGCACTAATTAGCTTTTGTTTGCAAATTAAAAGGGGGCCATGGAAAGTGATGTTATCGTGGAAATGGAGCCCAGCCATGCTGCCTGCTGTCATGTCCTTGCTAAAAGTAGTAGGGTAATTCCAATCAACCAAACACTCATAACTAACTGAATAACTAATCATGCATTTGCAGCCTTTTGCTTCCCTAAAATAGTGTTATCTTACATGTTGACCAGAAACGATAAGAGAGGAGATGAAAGAGTCTGTCGGTTGGTACGTATAACAGCAGTCTCCACTCTCAGTGTTCGCGTGCATAGCTTAATTTACCTTCCGTCTCGCTCGTTATCATATTCTCAAGTAGCTAAATTCCCCACATAACCAATGTGTGCGTATAATTTTCATTTGATGTATAACCGTTATTTTTATGATTGGCGAGAGCTGTATTTCTCTTGGAGTAAATTGTATCTGGTCAAGGAACTTGTTCCTCTGATTCACATTGCTCCCACGTGTCAGCTTCATCTACCCTCCTTCATCCCTATATCTCTCTCTACCTTCTCTCTCCTACTCTCTTCCGATCTGTGAGAGCCGTGGAGCTCGAGACCGCATTCACAAAGTGTGCTCTATGCCACCTTGGCTATCTCCCTGATATCGATCCACACTAGCACGACGATCACTAGAGCGAGTGGCTGTCTCAAATGGCCTCTTGTAACTATAAGCTTGCACCAGGTTGCTAGAATTACATCTCTCCCCACAGGAACTTTGGACCTTCATCCGTCCATGACCTAATCCTATCTACTAAGGAGGGAGCAGTTGGACAAGCCTTTCTTCATGGAGATAATTATTTCCATGTTTTGGGAAAACTGGACAATAACGGAATGACTATAGTTATGAACGAGCGAGGACAAACTTGTTGCAGGGCACGGAGAAATTCAAAGGACCTGCCATGGTTATCCATAGGGCAAAGAGGAAATCCTACGAACTTCCCATATGGTTAGATAATTTCCATTAACCTAGCACTTGTAAATATATATGCATTTGTAAAACAAAACAAAAATTAACAGTATGCAGTGGACACTACTCTTTTCCTTAGAATAGAACCTTTGTGCCTCTAGAAACGAGTAATGTAGCTCATTTCATCCTGGTCCTAGTGCTGAGAGAGAAGAGGGAAAGGGACTAGAATAGAATTAAGATGCCGAGGACACCTTTCGAGCTACATGGATATACTAGGGTGGAGAAAGTGATGTGGATCGCATGAAAGCAAATTCATAGAGCCCATTTCTTTGGCAAGAAAAGGACGAGAGAGAGAGGGAGAGCATGCATGGAGCTCGTCCTTAAATTACCTTTTTATAATCTGAGAGATCGGGTTCCTTTGTAGTATCAGTTGCACTACATTAGGAAGGTATATATAAAAGACAGCTACGAATGCTGGATAATCTCGATCGACGCAATCTTGATGAACAATTTATTCGATTGAAAAAGGTGGTGATTCTACGTGGTCTAGCTATGTGGCCACTAGTTCGGTGGAAAAGCGTGTGCGTGCTTGTAGAAATTGGACATGTGTTTATATTATCCAGAAGGCATCCACCTCATACTACAAAAGTAGATACTGGTCCAGCGCATTATGTATGTCCTCTTTGTCATATCAAATTACCTTTGCTAGCTCCTTAATTTTATCTTAAACAGCGAAATGACTTATTTAGCTTAGTTGGCAAAATAATCCACTATATATTACAGTGTTTCCTCTTGGTGTATGGGGGTTATGAGAGAAATGGCTAGAGCACCGTTGAATTGAACATGATTACAAACATCTAAAATATCCACATGGTTACAAAATGGGAGGAGTAATGGCTAGAGCGCCGTCGAATTGAGCATGATTACAGCATTGCAAGTTGAAAACATTGGAATTATATACACAGTGGCGACCGAGAGCAAGCTACGCACGAAATAATCGAGATTACCATGTGGTGTATTGAAGCAAGGGTCGTATTAGTAGTATGCCCGCGCTACAAGATGCGCTCCCCGTAGTACTTCTAGCATGTGTATTAGACAGGCATATGCATGCGTTTGTTTATGCTGTGTGGAGAGTGTATGTCCTGTATAGTAGTGCTAGTATACTTAAGTAGTACTACTCCCTCCACCCCTATTATTGTTCTCAACTTTATCTAGATTCGGATGTATCTAATTAAAGATTTAAACTATTGTATCTGAACAAAGTTAAGAACATTAATATGGGCTGGAGGGAGAAGTAAAAAGCAATTGTGTCCGCGAACCTATGTGCCAAGCAGGCCATGTTACCTTAGATTCTTGCCTGTTACACCATCATCCTATAGCGCGCACATGCGTGCTCTCCACAGAGCCATGCGTTTTGGGATTTCGTTGGATTATACAGGGAAAACACAGAACGGGCTGCGTATAACCACACACGCGCACGGGTGACAGCTAGGCACGCACAGGGACGACACCACACACACACACAGACGGCTTAATTAAAATAAAGGGGCGGCAATATTCACTTGCTCCGCCCCTGCGACCACTGAAATAAAGCATCCAGGCAGGGATACAGATAGACAGAGAAACGTGTACTACTTGTAAGTTTTTTAAATTGAACCAAGTACTATAAGACTAGTCCCAATGGAGGTATCATAGCTAGTATCATGCATACCATGTTGGCAAAATTCTGACGTGGCATGCTAATTAATGATAAAAGAAGTTGTGTCAGTATCATAGGTAGATACGATTTCATAGCACGTAGTACTAAAAAAATAATCCCAAACGAATCTTGTACACAATTTTGCATTGAGATTCTACAAAACAATAAATATATTAAGACTATAATATTACTATATGATACTATGCATTGTAGATGTGGTATCATATACTAGTATCATATGCATGATACTACTATATGATACTCTCCATTATGACTAGTCTAAAGGCTTACTACATCTTAGAACCGGGTGGAGTAGTACCTACAAGAAGAAGTTTCACGTCACGTGGTAGTAGAAGTTTGAAACAAAATCAAGACTCGAGATTCTAGCATTTTCATATATACTTGGTCACGTCCGGACTCGGCGGAAGATGGAACGGCGGAGGGGAGGTGACCCCAGGGCAAGCATGGCAGGGCAGGCCGGCAGGGCAGGTGCAAACTAGTATTTGTGATATGAACATACTCATTCGTAGGAAGTTTGTACTACTGGCTAGCTAGCTAGCTACAACTCCAGCAGGCTCGCGCGAGTGCGCGTCGAGTTGGTTGGCGCACACACACGCGCGCGGCCTACGTGGTCCCTTTTCGCCCCTAGCCTCGCTGCATCGTTCGCTCCATCCATCGATGGGCAGCCAAGCCACTGACGACCGTCTATATGGTAGTAGTACTAATGGATACGATTGGGTCGGGGATTGGACGGTACCCCTACCGACGACGGCCGGCCCATTGTCCTACGGAACCAAAGGCAGTACTACTAGCAGTATAGGCCGCACTGTTGAGTTGGCTTCCACACGGGCGGTGGCGGACCCACCACCCCGCGGGACGCCGTCGTCCTCTTCCGATTATCCCTCTTGAATCCCGGCTGTACCCATCGATCATTCGTTCATCATCGTCGTCGCCAGGACGGCACGGGCCCCACCCACCCACGCACCACCAAATTTAACGCCTCTCTCTCGTGCATAATAATGCTGCTGATCGTAACCCATAAATTAAGTGTGAATGAACGGGGTGAATGGAATAGTGCATTGCTGTAGGGAGGGGGTGGACCTATGTCGTTCCTGGCTGCTGGGGACCCCTCCCGGCCGGGAAAGATGCCTCTCGCTCATTCGTCAAACTCGCCCTCCCTCCACCCCACCCCACCCGTGATCTTCTAATGCCAGCCTTGCTGCCGTCCCTTATCTCCCACCTTCTTCTTCTAGATAGTGTCTTCGCCAGAGAGAGACGACGGACGAAACGAACAGAGTTGCGCCGTGATTTGAGGGTGTAGAGCTGCATCCTTACCTGGTCAGGATCATCCGGAACGAGTCAGTCAGTGAGTGAGCTCCACACAGTATTACTCTCCAAGTCTCCATGCTCAAATTTCTGGAGAAAAACAAGCCAAGCAGGCAGATTAGTACTACCAGTACGTGAAACAGAGCAGCGACAAGCAAAAGATTGGTTGTTGTTACCTATAATATAAGTCCTTTTTATCTTGGCCCAACTGCAAGCCCTTCATGGAGAAACAACAGACGGCGACATTCACCCCCAAGAGACCCGATTGCTGCATACAAACAACAAAGATGTGCTAATTGCTCCAAAAATCCCCCATTATTAAACATATGTATATGTACAAGAGTCTACCGGAACAGACAATGCAAGCCTCCAGAACGGATGAGATCCGTTGCATGGGGAATCAAAGGACAAAACCGATCAGCTGGAAAACCAGACTATTAATAATTAATTTAAAAAACGTTCAATCATCCCCCCGCGTTTTGTTTAATGGGGGACGAGTATCGGCCGTCACATGGGCACAGCACAGACGGGATGCCATTGCGACCCTAATCATGGGGATCATGGATTAAACTTTCTTCTTTTTTTTTCTCGCTCCGTGTGTACTGTTACAATCGGACATGCGAGGATGGGAGCAATAATCCTCCTTGCATTGACTCGCTCATTGGGGAATACCACTGTGCCGCGAATATTTGTCTCCCCTCCTCCCATGGACCTACTATTCTCTAGTATATTGGGGATTCAGAAAATATACTTAAAAGATATCTTCTCCTTTCTACAATGATCGGCGGGCGGGCGTATCCATTGACGCTAGCGACAATCAGCAGGCAAATCATTAGTTCGTGCAATTATCGGAAAAGCCTTGGTTCTTCACCGATCATCAGCCCGCGGCGGGGGCAACCAACAACGTGCTCCGTCTTGGATTGGAGAAGCAAAGTAAGGTTTCTGATTAGATATGGGTACCTAGCCACGCTAGCAGCTGCCCGGCCGGCCGGGGTAAACAAAAGGGAGATGAGATGCCCTCTGTCCTGGAATACGAACATCTGCTGCCTGCTTCTCCCCAGGACCCCAGCTGTGATGATTGACGACGGATGGCTTTCTGACTCTCCCCCCCTCCCCCGGAGAGAAGTGATCCAGTGACTTACCTGAAAAGCAACGGAGATAGTAGATAAAGGACAACACTCGGCTCTGTCTGACACACAAAATCTTGCAGGTGGGAGAAAACGAGGCGCACACGCACAGTGAGCAGCAGCAGCAACAGCAGCGAGGTTTAATTGGCAACACAAGCAAGGTGGACAGGGCCTCCCCCAGCTGTCTGCATGGAGCACGCACTCGTGGCGTACAAGCAGTAGCTGCAAGAAAAACCACAAGATTTCTACTCCAGGTCGTGGTCATTCACCATGGGCACGGGTCCCTTTCCTGATAGCGCAGAGGACGGCAGATGGACCCAATTCACTTTCACTGGCTTGTGCTCAAAGAAACGCACGTACTGGGCACAGGAACTGGGTTAGAAGGATCAACAGTTTTCTCGCACAGGGCACGGACAATTGAAATATCGGTGGAGGCGGCTACCCCACCGGTTTTGGCACCAGACATAGATTCTTAGGAGATGACGAGACCTACTCGTCCCACGCGCAACCAAGGCTAGTGAAGAAGGGTTAAAACCTCCCCTCCCCTCGCCTCTCGCAACCACCTCCACCACCACCACCTTTAAAAGAAGGTGCTAAAGGGAGGGGTGTCCTGCAAAGAAAAGGAGAGGAGTGCCCCCTAACCTTTCCCTGCTTTCCACTGAAATCTCCTAGTATCTGCAACCCATACAGTTGCCCCTCGCGCAATTCTCTGCAGCTCAATCGCTTGCCTGCCGATATATAACTCGCTATACCCTCTGCATTAGTTTCCCACCCCTTTCAGCCATGGATTCCTGAAGAAACCTCAGCTCCGCGAATTCCAAGCTCTGCAAATTGCAAAGCTGTTCAAACCTGCCAGCTCCGCGAATTTCAACCTCTCGGCTCCTGCATTGCGCTAGCTGGAATGGGGAGGCATTCTTGCTGCTACAAGCAGAAGCTGAGAAAGGGGCTCTGGTCCCCCGAGGAGGACGAGAAGCTCATGAACCACATAACCAAGCACGGCCATGGCTGCTGGAGCTCCGTCCCTAAACTTGCAGGTGAGTAGAAACACAAAATCATTTTGCGTCTCACACTTGACAATTGCCAACCTTTCCTTCTCCTCCTCCCAACCAAGAGTTTCTCCTCTCTTAAATTAGTCAGTAGTACAATTGTCTGAATTCTGCCCGTGAATTGCGAGTTTCTCCTCTCTTAATTAGTCGGTAGTACAATTATCTGAATTGTGCCTGTGAATTGCTGAAGGGCTCCAGAGGTGTGGCAAGAGCTGCAGGCTGAGGTGGATAAACTACCTGAGGCCAGACCTCAAGAGAGGTGCGTTCGCTCAGGACGAGGAGGACCTCATCATTGAGCTCCATGCTGTACTCGGGAACAGGTAAAATTTTCAGCCAATGTTGCATGCACTAGGCCCCTAGCAGCAGAATTCAGAGTCAGTAGCTGCAAAGCAAAGCTTTGGTAATAATTCAACTAATACGGCCCTTTTTCTTTTCCATGAGAAGATGGTCTCAGATTGCAGCGCAGATGCCTGGGAGGACCGACAATGAGATCAAGAACCTCTGGAACTCGTCCCTCAAGAAGAAGCTGCGGCAGAAGGGCATTGACCCCAACACCCACAAGCCCCTCGCTGAGGTCGACCGCAGTGGAGCTGCTCCCACCATCAGCACCGAGAGGACCTCCGGTTCCAGTGAGGTCGACCCATCAAGTGCTGGTGCGCTGGCGAACTTCGGGCACCTCCTCAGCGAGACAGCCCAATCATCAATGCTGCTGCCAGTGTATGACAAGAAGCGCCCTGAAACTCCAAGCTTGGCACGACCTAAGGTGCCAGCGAAGGAGTTGTTTCTGGACCAGCTTGCCGCTGGTCATGACAGCCCATCAAGCTGCCGTTCATCAGGTCCAACACTCTATTTCCCTTTCCAGCAGCAATTAGGCTACAGCACCGAGTGCGGCAGCGGTGAAGGTGTGAATTCGCTCTGGTTCAACCAGAACGATTTCAACTGCAGCACAATTTCAAGCGTGATGCCAACAGTCTCGCCATCAGCCCTCTCGACGTCAATGGGCCTGAACCTCCCTCCAGGCAATCACCGCCAAGGGGGCACTGGCATCGGCAGTGCCCCTTTCTACTGGGATGGTATTAATCCTAGCTGTAGCGGCAGTACCGGGAGCAGTGGGAGCAACAGTATGGGATTTGAGCCACAAAGCACAAACTCAATTCTGGAGAACAGTGTATTCCCGTGGACAGATATCGGAGTCGGACAGGAAAAAGATACCAGAGTTCAATTAGTGGAGGAACTCAAGTGGCCGGACTTGCTTCATGGAAGCTTTGCGGAGGCAACCGCGATGCAGAACCAGAGCCAGTCCTTGTACGATGATGTGATCAAGGCAGAGAGCCAATTCAACATGGAGGGGATATGTGCTTCTTGGTTCCAGAATCAGCAGCCACAGCAACAGCTGCAAGCAGCATCAGACTTGTATAACAAAGACTTGCAAAGAATGCCCTTGTCTTTTGAGCATATCTAGGTACTATGTTCCACCATTCATGGAACAGAGGAGATCAGCAGAAGCTGAGACCTGTCTCACGGATTCGTGAGTAGGTTATGCTGAGGTGCTTTGCATAGACACATCTGTTGGTTGATGCAGAAATCAACCTCCACAACTTTCATCAGCTGAAGATCATGCAGTCCCCATGGAAAAGACGGTTCTATCCTCAGTAGTGGCATCAAAGTGCACAGAAAAGTACATTCTGGAGTCTCCCTTTCTTTCTCTTGAAAATTGTTGTTTTTTTCTGTACACGACAACGCAACTTTTGGATACTTGAGTCCTGGTTCACACTCTGTTTATCAAATAAATAGACAGGCATGGGTAAAACTGCATGTGTCGGTAGCTATCACAGACCATATAAGTAGTCCCAAACTTTTTCAACTGCTGCCATGCACGTAGATGGGAATTAATTATTCCATGTTGTATTTTTATTTCTTTTTGTTGCCGACAAACTTCAGTTGTATATTTGTAAAGGCAGAAAATGGGAATATTGACCCGGATCTATTTTTATTTGGCTTTCCCTTTCCTGTTTCTGTCTTCACCTTTTTGCTGTGGAGAATCTGAAGCTACTTGATCGCTATCTACTTCAATACCAGCATGGAAAAGGATTGGTTGATTTGATATGGTTGAACGAGGTAACCATCCTCAGGAGCACGTCTGAGAGAAAAGGAGGCAAGTATTTATGAATACTTACCATGCTATGGCTCTGCACACTATTGTGGTGAGCACTCAACATATGCCCAGCTATGGCTCTGCACGCTATTGGTTATCCGTGATTAGAATCTAGCCTTGAAAAATCTACCTTTAACTTGGCAAGGCGCTCAATCTTCAGCAGCCATGAAACTGAAGCCATTTTGGATGCTTATTTGGTTTATCCCGAATTAATTGTGGAACGGCCTAGGTGACACTCTTAAGTGCCCCTACCCCAGAAGAGCTAGTCTCTAAAGACCAATTACAGTATCAGAACTTGGTCTCAACTTTCAACATCGTCATACTGAGAGTACTAATGCTCCCACTAATAATACAATTGAGGGACCATAGCATGGGCTGAGCTAGATTGTTAACTATATTGGCTTGTCCTGGTGGGATCCTTTGCTTTATGACTCCTCCAGTTCAAACCCTCAAATATGGGTTTATTTTTAATGGATAATGAAACAATCAGGTTCCTAAACAATATATTAGCTTTACAAGTTACGGAGTATAGTTTACATCGCACTACTAATAGGGTTCGGCCATGTGCATAAAAAGGCTGGCATAAAGTGGTTGATACTGCCATTTTTCAAAAATATAATGAGACCAATAATACTCATAGGGTGACACGGTGATAAAATACTAAATGGCTATCGCTAGATTCTGGTAAAGAACTCACAATGAATTACACTTAAAGCTTGGTTGCATACCCTGCTGTTTCAACTTATTTGGCATATAGACTTTAATTTCCTTTCTGTGGTTGTATATCCTTTGTCTGCTTGGACGTATGAGCTGTATTATTGGATGTATCTGCATGTTTTGAAAAATGACACATCAATTGAAAGAAAAGCACAAAAGGTTGAAAAGGAAGTAGGGGTAACAAGACAGAAAACTAGCAATTGTTGAAAAGGAGGATGCTAGTGCTCTTCTAGATGAAGAAGACATTTAATTTAATAGTTTGATATTCTGCGTCAAGATAGCCAACAGTGCTGGACTGAAATAATGACCACCTAACATCATCATTAACGATAGAAGATAGCAGATGAGAAGGAATAATATCACAAATTACTCAAGAAACAGTAACTTAGCTATATTAGATACTGAATATTGTACTAAGTGTGCTATTAGGAGCAGCTGGACCAAAGAATATTCAACAGCCAGTTCACCAATTCAATTTGACAAGACCCATAATGCAATATAGCTACTGATTGTAATCAAATATGAATTCAAAAGAGAAGGTGCTAATTTCAAGAATATAGCTTTGCATTAATATAACATAAATTTTAGGTAAAAGAAAATAAATAAAATCCATAAACAGATCCCATTTTACCAGGAAATGAACCAAAGTAAGACAAGAATCTACTGCTGCATGGTAATTGTGCTTGAAAGTAGTTGCTTCCTCACAGCCTCCCTTTGACATCAGCATGACGATGGAAATAGGAAAGCATATTGGTGCAGCTTTCAGTTCGGATTCTGTTACCAAGAATGGTGCTCCAATCTTGAGGATGCAACTGCCAAGTTTCCCTGTTTTCAACACTCTCTATCTCTGCAGTCAAATGTGTCGTTTAGAAACGAGCTATATGCTCGAGGACATTACTACAAATAGTTCCATCCGTTATCAAACTGCATATGCACAGGTATGTAACGACAAATTTCAAAGCTGGCACTTCCTTATACTTAATTAACTTAGCAATCTCTTCATAGTCCGTAGAGCTCAAAGAACTATGATGAGATTATGGTTCTATGAATCACATCAGGATCAAGTAAAGGGGGAATAATTCCATTTTTGAAGCTAAATATTAACAATATTTGGCCAGCCACTACCAATAGGTCCACTCGATCAAAATGAATGGCTCAAGGCCATAAGGTAGGAGGAGGCAGCAAATATGTGCAGACTAATTAAATGGAACAATCTTTTTGAGTTAACTGCCTGGCATGAAGGTGGATAGAAACATCAACCAGGGGAATAAGTTAGCAAGTAGATACAGCCTAACTCAGTGGCAGACTTGGGTGTTAATGTTTGGGCTTGTGGCCATGAATGTATCCAATATTCAACCCAAATGCTTGCACATTCAACAATTTAATTTGAAATCAGATGTCAACGAACAGGGGTTCCTTTTCTTTTTGTGCTTCTTTTCCCTCTTTGGCACACATTTTGCTGGTAAGGTTGTGTCAAGCATTGCGAGGAGTGCGGCCACAATTTCTCCGCTTCACGGGCTGGCTACTATGCTAGGAATCATGAGGCCCAGCACATTAAGGCCATCTTCTCATTAGCATACAAGCGGTT
Organism: Avena sativa; assembly: GCA_916181665.1. Taxonomy (NCBI): domain Eukaryota; kingdom Viridiplantae; phylum Streptophyta; class Magnoliopsida; order Poales; family Poaceae; genus Avena; species Avena sativa. The sequence goes on along the minus strand of OV702295.1, from coordinate 444,532,524 downwards.
GAAGGATCTCGCTGTGGGCCTCAGAAGTGCCTCCAGGACACAGTAGTCATCTTCCTCAACGACACAGTCTCATCTACAGCTGAGGGAAGGTCTAGAATATATCCAACAGTGCCCTCTATGGCCCAGAAGTACATCCAATGCTGATGGTGGATCTGCCGTCAAAGATCCCAGTTCATGTTAGACCTCGTAGAAATTGAAGAGCAAGTAAATATTGCACTTTATAGTTGATAAAAGGAAAAAAGATAAACGCAGACAGTACCAAAAAGAACCTCAGCAGTAAATGCAGAAGCTGAGACCATTATAGATTAACTGAGCTTTGCTGTTGCCTCCTGGCAAAGATCAACCCAAGGTGGCGAAACATGATGATTCGCATCCCTTCAAAGCTGCTGAAGACAGTGAGATCGATGGCCATCATTTTGGCTTGGGAGATTTGGCTCGAGAGTAACGGACGGGTCTTCCATGATGAGCTCATCCGGCTAGCACTATCATCTCATAGATCAAGGAAGAGCTCTTCCAATGGAGGCTAACCAGCGCGTCCAGCATTCTGATGCCGGCAAGAGAAACCGTGGGCAACTAATATTTTCCCTCTGCCAGGCCTTTTTCTCTGTTTTCCCTTGTGTTTGGCTTCTGGCCTACCTTTTGTACCTTTTTAACTTTGGGTAATCTCTACCGTTATTATCTGTAACTCCCCCTGCATATAAGATAAAACCAGCTTTGCGGGTCACTTAAAAATAAATTATAGATTAACTTATTTGTCTAGGAGTTTTTCACTCTGAGGACCTGACTTAGGCTGTTCACAGATACCTAATTACAAGTCTACTACACTATATTTTTTTTATTTTTGGATTATCCTAATATTTAACTATCTTGACAACCCATCCTTCATTTCTACCTCTCTGATCACATCGGAAACATCAGGTTTTCTGCTTTTCATCGTTTTTGCTTTATGATTATCTAATATGTACATTCAATTTGGAACAAAAAGTTACATCTTAGGTAGCAAAGTATTTCTTTGTTACAGAAAGATGACTAAACCTTTCATAACTTTTCAAATGCAAAACCACCACGATCTATACCAACTACCCTTGATTCCATAAGAAACGACAAAAATTAGTACCCAGTTAGTGTGCAAATTTTTAGAAATTATACCGGTGCTCGAAAGGAACTGCTCAATGACCCAGGAAAATTTATCTAACACTCATTTCAACTTAACACACTTGAAGCAGATTGCTAATGGAACAAAAATCACAAGCTACTAGCAGAATAGTTCTACCAAAGGAAATTTTCAATAAAGAAATATGCCCGCGTATTTAGGTCATACTGCAAAAAGGGAAATGATTATTTAAGTTTAACATGTACTTAAAGGAACAGTCGAACAATATCATTTCGCATAGTTCGCATGCATTGATATAAATCCACTAAACCTGCATCAGCATAACAGTTATAGTAATTACTATCTAACATTGTCCTCCGTGACTGATTGCACAACATTAAAAAGTGTGGTATCCGAATGATAATAGACCTAGTTCAATGCTTTTCTGTTACAGTCTGTTCTAGAACTGGAAACCGCTGCAAAGTGCAGCAAAGATGTTAACAGCATAGATACTAACTTCTTCTCTCGAAACCGCACCTAAGTGTAGGCCACTTTCGTTAGAAAAAACCGCCAAGATGGCGAGAAGATCTTACAAGCAGCAAAGCGAAAACAAAAACGAACTGAAGAAAAGCTACTAAAAGCTAAGAACAAAAGAAGAAACCAAAACAGAGGCAAAACAACTGTACAACTATCCTGCTGCACTACTACAGGCACTAGGCGCCGAAGAGTCTTAGCACCTGCAACCGTCCATAGCTTTGCTTCAGTGAGGATCAAAATCGATCAAGGCCTGTTATGTCAAGTGTCATAAAAAAACAGTCATTCGTCGAAGCCTCCAGATGCGCCATATTGTGAGAATGGTGAGGTGCTAACTTCTGTTCTTCAGAAATCATACTGACAACTAACAAACGTACTCAACAGAACTTGAAAAAAAAGTTGACCCCGGGGAATGATCCCTCGCGGGCTGTACATTGTTAGGTAGATGAGACCTCTCCAGCAGCGAATTAAACGCGCTCGGATAACACCCAGTTTAATTCGGTCCCCCTAGGGACTCGAACCCGGGTGGGCTGGCTGCGCACTCGCTAGCCTTGCCAACAGAACTTGAGAGCTAGCCGTTCCGAATGCTGATGCAACAAGAATTCCTTATTGGCATATACTGCCTGAGTAAGAGAACAAGAGAGATATTCAAAATGGAATCAGCTAGATTTATTATCACACAATAAATTGGACCCAAGATCACTAGTAGTGGGGGTACCAGCAGAAACATAGACCAATAATGATTAATGCATAGTTATTTTTATCTAGACGGAAGGAACAGGGCTCTGCTTTACTGGTAGCAATATATCAGACAAATGTACAGGTATTCGGCTGGGGTCGCCAGCTTACAGAACATGATTGAACGGTTGTGAACACTGATCAACGATTTTGACCAGCAATGTTGGCACAGGTGTCAGCAGAGCCCACATCCACAAGCAACAATTAATTCAGTCCAGGACCGAAGACTGCACTACACCTCAGGCTAATTAGACCGCTCACGGAGTCACGGGACGTTACTAAACCTTAATAACAAACCCCTCCCTGTGGGAGCCGCGAGCCCCTTCTGCGAACCTCACTCCGACCTCGATTTTGCGCGGCGGGGAACAATCGACTGATGCTGCATTGGTGGCAATTATTTTCCAGCAGCAAATCAGAAACCGAGATTAATCTATCCACCCCCACCAATCAAAATGGCTAATCAATTCGATCGGGAGAGGGCCAGGAACCAACAATACGGATCGCGATTAAGGATACGCACGACTACCGTAAGCGGCATCTAGAACTCGTCGGCGCGAGGCGTGAGTGTGAGGCTAATCAATTCAAAATTAACACAGCCGGTGGTGAGAGAGACAAAGGGCGAGAAGGGGAGGGGAAACCCGTACCACGGTTCGAGCAGCGCGGCGGCGGCAGCCCTAGCGGAAGGCTACGGGCGACCGGGAGGAAGGGAGACGGCGAGGTTGCTTTGGCTGCTGCGCTTCTCGTCCTCTGCGCTGCCGGTGGTGCGGTGTTTCTGTCGCTCGTACGCCTGTCTCCCCCGGTGAGGAGCAAAACTGCAGCAGGAGGCGCCGTCGTGGAGGTGCTCGTGGCAGATCATGGGCCTAATAGGCAAGAGGATTCGGTGTGTAGTTGGGTCGCAAAACATAGAATTCTCCGGAGTATGATACAAGGGCTTTTGTATTGGGCCCTTAAAGTTCTTGCAACAGAAATTTTTGGGTCAGACCACGGAATGGTGATTCCTATTGCCCGAACTACTTCTGGATATCCTCAAATGGTCTCCAAAGTAAAACCCAAGTGCTAAAAAGCGCACGTTGGCCGGTTTGCTCTATTGAGCCATTGTTTTCTGACCGTCAGATCTTCCAGGCCCGAGCCGGCAGGAGTGCGGCCCGTGCAGTCGCACAGGGCCTAAATATTTTTGGGGCCCCAAATTTTCGAGTTCCAGCAGCAGCCCATTAGCATTTAGAAAAAAAAAAGTTTGGCTGGCCTCTGGAATAGCGACGGGAGAAGCTGAACTCTCGAATTCCCTATGCCCATCTATAATAGCAGCGCAGCAGCCTATCGTTGTTTATTTCTAGTTTTTCCTCCATGCGTCTGGTACCTGCCTAGACCTAGAGCCACGTAGGGCAGCTTGTTCCCATAGTCATAGACTGACCGAGATCAGAAGGAGGCGGCGACCCCCAGCTGCACGACCGGTGTGAGCGGCAATGAGGCAGCGGAATGATGGAAAATGGTTAGTTTACTTTTGTTTCTATTCCCAATTTTGATTTCTCGTTAGTTGATTCTTAGATCATCCTCGGGTGCTTTTCATTATGCACCTTTAGAACTACATAGAGGTAGAATTGGATTATTATACAACTTTGAAACTATGGAGGAAGAATTTGGAAACGACCGTCCTTTGTTCTAGAATATAAAATGTAAACAATAAATTTAAATGACGTTGTGGATTTTAAGGTAGAGGAATATGTCATGAAATAGGGCCCTATTTTAATGTTTCGCACAGGGCCTCGAATTATGCCGGCTTGGCCCTGGATCTTCACATGATCACGCTCTGTCCTGCGAGTTGTTTCGACAGGCGATAGCGCGTCAGTGGTCTTCTCGCACTGTACGAGTCACACTCTTCTATGTTCCTCTCATATCTCCCGTTCCCCATTGTGGCTCAAATCGAAACCCGCCCATGGCGTCGAGCTTCCGCGAGGTGTTTCAACGGAAGGATGTCGCGCCGCAAGTGGCTCTCACCCTGAGGTGCCTGGCCCGCCGACGGTCGCAAGAGTTGGGGCCAATGAGCGGGGTGAGGTCTACTGCGTTGGGAGAGAAAGCACTGGTGCTACCTACCGGGGATCCCTTCGCTGATGGCGCCTAGCCGGGCCTACTGCGTTGTTGCTGATGGTGCCTGTCGGGGATGGCGAGGGGAACCACCCAGGTACTAGTGCTACCTACCGGGGACACCGGCATAAGATATTCCCATCCGCACGGGTTTGCTGGCGGCCGCTTCGACGTCCGCCTTGCAGGCGGAGCCCTGTCTTTCCAAGCGCTGGTGGCCCTGCGAGCACCTCTGTCTCCTTTTGGACCTATGCGCCCCCGAGGCTCCACCTCGAATACTCTGGGTGCGCACCCTGTAGCATCGACCTATGGCGCTGCTCACGTCCCTATGCCATTCCTGGCTGTGGGTGGAGGCGTCGCTAGTGAAAGCCGCGGGAGGAGGGAGCGCTGACTACGTCTAGCGGCGAGTTGGATGTCAAGCCAGCAAGGGTTGTGGGTTATGGCGGGGATAGATGTCACAAGAGGGAGGGCTGCGGGAGGAGGTGGATGCATGTTTTGTGGGTCTTTCATACGTTGTTGGTCCTCCCGTGCTTCTGGTGTATCTTTTGTCTTCCCATACACGCCCAGAAAGCCTAGCAGGTTCATGCATAGATTCTTCGTCACGTGCATCACGTCGATTGAAGAGCGGACATGTAGGACTTTCCAATAGGATAGCTCCCAAAATATAGATTTCTTCTTCCACATGGGCGCGTGTCCGGTAGCAACATCGTTTGTAACAGGTTGACCACCAGGATTCTTTTCAAAGATTACTTCTATGTCCTTGACCATACCAAATACACCATCGCCTATAGGGAGGTCAGGCTTCTTTCGGTAATCTGTCTTACCTTTGAAATGCTTGCCTTTCTTTCTTACTTGATGATTGATCAGAAGAAATCGATGATTCCCCAGGTACACAACCTTCTTATATTTATGCAAATATGTAGCTTCAGTATCATCTAAACAGAGTGTGCATGTCTTGTATCCCTTGTTTGTCTGTCCTGAAAGGTTACTAAGAGCAGGACAATCATTGATGGTTACGAAAAGCAGCACTCGTAGGTCAAATGGCTCCTGTTTGTGCTCATCCCACACACGTACACCTAGTTTTCCCCACAACTGTAAGAGTTCTTCAACTAATGGCCTTAGGTACACATTAATGTTGTTGTCGGGTTGCTTCGGGCCTTGGATAAGCACTAGCATCATAATGAACTTACGTTTCATGCACAACCAAGTAGGAAGCACTACTAGGAAACAGCCTATCTATGGCGCATGGAAATGGGACTTCTGTGGCGCATATCTTTGTCGCCATTGTTACCTCGCCACTGATAACTACTTCCTGTGGCGCATTTCTTCATATGCGCCACAGGAAGAACTTTTGTGGCGTATTTACATATATGCGCCATAGAAAGCCCATGCGTCACTAACTATATAATTATATGCGCCACTGATTGTGTAACATGTATTCGAAGTAAAATACTTTCTTGGTATATAATCAGGTATTTATACAAGATTTATACAATATTTATCCAGATGAGTATAAAATACATTGCACAAGTAGTAGATGCATGAAAACCGACATATATATAATACAAACACTTAGAGCCCGATCGAGATACATATATAGTGTCAAGTGCCAAATTTTTACACAAGCGCCGAATACAAAGTTCGTATCATCTCACATTACAAATATGAAGTGGCCACCGCCGCCTACACTAGGATCAAATAGAATACAACTGCGATAATGGTGAGCAAGAGCATTAGCCCGACCAATATCTTCATCCGGTTCTTCTTCCACAAGTGGTTCCTCCACTTGGTTATCGCCTCCTCTCTAGTCGTGTATCCTTTGTAGATGTTGCCGCTGAACTTGTTCACTTGTTTGTGGCAATCCTCCCACTCCTCGTAGACTCCTGGAACCCTACCCATGTACACCACATACCACCTCGTCGCCATCTCTATAGACGACAAGGCATATTAGTAAAAATACAACGAAAAGAATGAATAAAGGGTTCACATCCATATATATATATATATATATATGTTCATAGAATATAAAACAAAGGATCCATAAACCTAAAAGTTAGATCATCATAGAAGCAATAAGTTCAACGACAACATGACCACAAGGTAGTTTAAGTCTAACAACAATGACCATTTCGACCATGAGATAGTAAAGTTTATGACACACACACACTAATACAGCAGGCGTCCATCAAGAATATACACACACTGGATCATGCTAGAGGCACACATCGATCATGATGAAGACTTCCTCTTCTCGCTCGGCTTCGGGAACGGTAGATAGCCCTCTTTCGTCATCCACGTCCTTGTGTCGCCCTGCTTACGGAGGCGTTCTTCGATCTCCCTCTTACTCAACCCTCTGGCTTGTTGTAGGGCACCGCCCCTTGTGTTGACATCTTCAATGATGATTTGCGACAACTTCATCTGAATGCGATGGAAGTCTTCTCTAAGATCAGCATCATCGATTTTCGCCAAAGTTTTGGCCCATCCTCGGAGACTAGATGGCAGCGTTAGGTTATGGCAATCTCGAACGTAGCCTTTAAGGTGATGGAGGACATAGAAGGCCTCCTTGGCACCAGTAGTCGACTGCTTGACGCAGGGGAAGTCGAGCACGTGCTTGAACACGTGTTTTCCATCCTTGATACATTCCCCCTTATCTACGAAGGTGCATCCCTTCTTGGTGTAGCCCTCGAGAGCCTCATTGAGAACACCCCTTATTATGGTGTAGTCTTTCTTCTTCGTAAAACTCTCCGAGTCGAAATACGTGGCTAGCGAATACCTCGGGGCCAGGACGATGAGTGTGCAGTATTTGTCTCTGCGCAACACAATTGGAATGGAATGTTGGAAAAAGAGCAAAGGAAAGAAATCTATAAGAAATGCATAAGTTACGGTGGTGATGAGCGAGTGTGTGTACTTACTCGGGAAAGAAAGGCAAAAGAAGTGTGCCCTTCCTCTTGTTGTCCACCATGAACTTCTCGAGGTACGCCGTCTCCTTGGTCCGTGTCTCTGATCCTTCGACCAACTGGCTGTCCCGCATGTAGTAGGGATCCACTATCGCGATTTCCGGGGTACTTTCTCTCTTGATCGTGAGCGCCATATTGAGCGCGTATAGGCGGACCAAGTTATAGTCCAGCCATTTCGTGAGAAATAGCTTGAATATGTCCTTGAACGCTATGAAGAATATATCCGCGGGGGGTTCATCGACGAAGCCCACGTCCAATGGCACCTTGGCCGTGAAAACCGGGTAATTTAGATCTTCGTCTTTAAGAAGGAGGGCCTCTAGTGTCTTGACACCCTCGTGCAAAGTTAACATGGCTCCAACCGCAATGTGGATCATATCCGGAGTCAATATCGGATCACCAGCTACATGCACTCGGGGCAAGCCAAATTGTGTGGATGGTACGACGACGGCGTCCTGACCCTGGATCCTCTTTGGAAGAGGCTGGCTTGCACCCTTCTTATTATTATTATTACCTCTCTTCCTGTAGTGCTTCTTCTTCACAACAGTGTCAGCCATTGCCATCTGCTCATCAGTCGCCTTTCGGAGTGTGTTGGGGCTAAAAACCAATCCCGGTTTCTCTTTTGGTGGATCGGCGGCCGAAGGCGTCTCTTGAGAAAGACCATGGAAGACCAGGCGCTGCGTGCATGTATTGGGCCGACCAGCTTGATGGTCGTCGCGAGCTGCGAAGGGTTCTTCATCCATAGAAGGCATATACAATCCTTTGGCGGCGGCGGTGTTGATGAAGTCGTCAACGTTGACCAATTCATCACCATCTTCATGGGTGCCATCATGTGGTGGTGGTAGCGGGGGCGACGACGGTTGCGGCACAACGTCTTTGCCATGTGGCGGTGCACACTCTGCCAAGAGTTGATGGTGACGGCTGGTGGTGGCGACAACAACGGCTACTAGCTTCCGAGGTGGTGGCCGGGTGATGATCGGTCGAGAGGTGGCGCCGGTTGAAAGGATCATATGGGCACCTAGAGGGGGGGGTGAATATGTGCTACTCCAAATTTTACTCTTAATCAAATTAGGGTTCAACACAAAAGGTAAATTCTCTAGATTATGCAACTAACGTGAATTTACCTATATGTCAACTAGTACAGAACTACTCAAGAACTAGAGAAGTAAAGTGCGGTAAAGGATAGAGGTAACCAAAGTGGAGCGCTCGGAGACACAAGGATTTGTTTCCCGTAGTTCCTTCCTTTTGAGGGGAAGTACGTCTATGTTTGGAGAGGGGGTGGTATCAAACCACCAACGCCACGAGAGGCCTCCCTTGTTCTCCGATGAACTTCACCCCAAAGGGTTCGATTCACCTCTTCCACTATAACGGCAACCTTCGAGGTGGAAGCCAACACCTTTACAACAAGTTCGAGGCACACATCCACAACCTAATTGGAGGCTCCCGAATACAAGCAAGCTGTCAAATAATCAAAGACAAGCTTGTAAGACCAAATCACAAGCTAGGGTTTCCATGTAAACCCTAGAACAAGGGGCCCTCAAGTGAATGAGGGGGAAATGGAAATCTCTATTGGTGAAGTAGTAGATCAAGGTCTCATCCTTCGATTCTCCAAAGATCAACGACTTTGGGTGGTTAAGTGAAGAGTTCTTGTGGATTTGGTGGCTCAAATGGTGATGCTTTTCTTTAACTGGACGAGCAGCTTCCAAGGTAGAAGAAGGGGCCTATTTATAGGGCCCCTGGAATTAGAGCCGTTGGGAGCCACTTACACCAGACAGTCTGGCAAATACAAGCCGGGCAGTCCGGCCCAGCCGGACACTCCGGGTGACACCCGCCGGATACTCCGACCTGGCAAAGTTTCCGGCCTGTGTCCGCACCGAGTCCGGGAGGAGTCCGATGAGGCAGTCTGAATGTCCAGGCAGATCGATAAGCCCCCAGGGCTGGACACTCCGGGGCAAACTCACCGGACACTCCGGCTAGAGAAGATTCCGGCCAGATTCCGGACCGTGTCCGGGAGTAGTCCGATATGGTGTTCTGACTGTCTAGGGAAGACACCCACATCCCCGGGGCAGAAAGTCCGGACGGATCCAACCGGACAGTCCGGCCTGGGGCAGACACTCGGGTGAAGATCAGCCGGACAATCCGGTTGGGACAGGTTTCTTAGCATAGACAGGATCCAGGGGAGCTCTTTTCCTTAAGTGCAACAACTCTCGACTATCTGATATCTCCTGCAACATTTAACAACAGATTAAACTATCCAAGTTTTGTCAACAAACATCAAAATAATAGGAAGGGCCTAAATGCCCTTTCACTGGTGCTCCCCCCTGCAAGACGAATCTGGGTCTTCGGCCATGTCAAGGGCCAGTTGTAGCATTCCCCAAGGGGCTTGTGTTCGTTGGCTCCCTGAGGTTGAAAGGGGGGTCCATGTCATCGCACCCTGGCAACACCCGAGCCAACCTGACCCTCATCACGTCATCATCCATTGGATTATTGTGCATCGTGCGGCTCGCCGGTTGTATAAGAGTGCCCTTGGCAACATCCTTCAACTCACCGCCGACATCTTTAAGCAGGAGTACGCAAGAAGTGTCCTGAGGCAAAAATTGGGCATCATGAGATGGCAACAGTCATGCATCAAAGCCATAAAGGAGATGACGTGCACTAACTAATTAGTTACCTTGGTGATGGCGTGGATCTCGGCTAATGTAGAGACACGGCCGATGCCGGCGGCTGGCCTATCATCATCTGCAATCTCCCGCTCGGGTGCCTCACGAAGCACCACCACCGTCGGCTGCGCCTTATTGGTATCTTTGGCGGGAGGGGCGTCGGTGTGACCAAAACGAGGGGCCGCGTCCCGACGTTGACGGCCGGCGGGGTCACCAGGTCCGGCGACACGGTAACATTGATGCCCAAGTTGATGCCGCTTAAGCTGGGCAGATGTATCGGCCCCTGTCGACCTCCCGCATTCCAAGCAGTAAGCCCCTCGAAAAACTCAGGGGGATCATCGAGCGGAGCTTCTCTTCCACTAACGTGTCCACCGTTTTTTGGTCCACCGCCTTCTCCTCCAGTGTCTGCACCTTCATCTTCAGCTCTGCAACAACGGCTTTATCCTGGTTCTTCCTCTCCCTTCTTTTCTTGGCGTCCTCTTTGTAGTACTCCTTGAACTTCATGCTCGTACCGAAGCCGGACACACTGCCAGCTGAGGACGGCGGCAACCCCTTGTCCCTCTTCTTGTAAGCATTGGTCGCCCTATTGAAAACCGTGTCCCACGGCTCCGTCGAATCCTGGGACGACTCTGTGGCAGTAGCGTTCAGTTCATCCTCCTGCAGAGACAAGGAAAGGTGAACCCATTTAGATTCTTGACTTCATTATCTTAATTAGAACGCAATAGACTTGAGATCGGCGATAAATTCCTTACCAGCTTCTTCTCGAATGCCTTCACCTTCGGATCATCGGTGATGAACTCCCATGTTTCCTTGTCCAGGTAGTAGCAGGCCCGAACAAATTGCCTAAGCTGCAAGTCCGTGATTTTAAGCCAAGTGTTGTCTTTACCAAGGCATTCAAGCTCGGCGTCCTCCTTGTCCCAAATGGCCTATTTCCCCCTATAACCGCCGCTTCCAAGGCGGTGGTTACCTATGTTCTGTTCCCGCATACTCCTTCCCCATTGAGTCCATTTTATAGCGTCAGCGGTAGCTATACCCGCCTTGAATATCCTAAACTCCTCTTCGTCGAGCATCGGATTTTTCTTACTAATAACCTCCCAGCTTTCACCTTTGTCAATGCTATTCTTCACCCGGGTTTTCCAGCTGCTCAAGGCATTGCTCATCTTCGTGAGGGCTAGTTTGTTCACCGGGTTCTTATTTTTCTCGAGGTTTCTAAACTGCTCTGGGAATCTGTATCGCTTGTGAAGCTTCTTAAGGAGGTTATCGACCAAAGTTTCATGGTCAGCATGTCTGATGTACTTCGTGTTGATCGACATGCTTTCCCGGACGATGCACCCGAGTTGCAGGCCATACCCTTTAGCAATTGCCTCTGGCGCAATGGGTTGGCCACTTTCTGTGACCTCAGTGAACTCATCGCAGACGATGGCGAGCACTGGCACCTTCCGCTCCTTCTGTTCCTTCTTCTTCTTCTTCTTCTTCTTCTTCTGAGAAGCGACCGGGTTGCCGCTACCGCCATCCGTGCGCTCGCCGCCATCGGTGGTGTCATCCTCTTTGCCGCCGCCTTCACTAGTTCCATCGTAGTCGTCTTCGTCCCCCTCGTAATCAGGATCTCCACCCGCATTGGGCCCAGCAGCTCTGGCGACGGTCGCCTCCTCCTCCGCTGGTGGTGTCATCCTCATCGCCTCCTCCTCCTCCTCTTGTTGGGACCCCTGCCAGAATGACTGGTTGGCCTGTCTAGCTTGTTCTTCGACGCTGATCATGTGCTTAGAAGGGCCAGGCTCCTTGTTGCCCGACATGTTTGCACTACTCTATTTAAAAGAGGCAAAAAGTTAGCACAAATCTCAGCCGAAAAATTCGGCATGACCTTTGCTAATTTTTTGACCTAGGAGTGCCCATTTCTCAACCGAAACGGAAGTGAATCGACACTTCGGGAGAAATGGGCAACTCAAATGAAATCCCTGCAAGACAAAACACCCCATCCCCATATTGACAACCCCATGCATTGACCCGAGCATCCATCATCCACATGCACAGTATATATATAACAGATATAGTACCAGTCCATCATGTATCTATTATACTGGATGGGCTGCTGGATGGCCATCAAATGCAAGTATACTTGGTTTGAATAACAGATATAGTATACTTGTGCTTCTATTGAATGAAAACTGAGTAGCAGTTATAGTACACACATAGGCTCTCTTCTTCTCGCGCACAAACACAGGATATCAAGTTATAGTACACACACATCACCTTGCATAGTTCAGTACAGGGGAGAAAATTTGTTATACACCTTGCACAGTTATAGAAAATTTGTGGAATATCTACTGGCCCAAAACTTCATCAAGGTTGATGACATCACCTTGCACACAGACATCATCAAGCAATAGAATTTATAGAAAATCCCACTGCCAGTAGCAACATAGTGTGTACTGGGCAGATTATGGACACATAGAAAATAGCCTACACATCTCACTACCAGTAGAAATATAGTGTGTACTGTCAAGTTAACAACATCGACACTATCAAGTATTCCCCTAGAACTAAACAAGAGTATATGCAAAAACATTCCAAAATATCCCACAGTACAAATTATTGTACCAAAATTGACAGCAAGTAGATAGTAGCACATAATCAACTATGTAGTGCAATACACAACAGATGAATTCAAACCAATGGTTTGAATCCAAACATGTCTCACAACACATGTACAAGCTATGAAGTCAAAATAGATGAGCACGATTGAACTACTGGTACTTAATCACTAGAAATACCTCAATTTGGATGACCTAAATCTAACAGATTCCAAAATAAAGAACCTTAGACTGCACTTGTGGTACCTCAATTGAAGTCTGAACAAAATGCTCAACAGAATGCTCAACATATCTCAAAATTATTCATTTTAACTGAAGCTTTTATGAATTCCTAAATTTCTTACCTGAAGGTTTTATGAATTTCTTGGGCATGATATTTGGATTTTAGGTTATTTCTTAAGTCACTACTGTGCATACCCTATTATTGAGGGCACCATAGGAACATCATTCCAGAATGTTGTTCAAAAAACCTAAACAAGTGTTAGTTTGACCAATATCACACAGATACTGGTAGCATATGATTTATATGCGATCCAGAAAGCATCAATGCAAGTATTCAAACCAATAACAAGCAAAGAGGAACAATGTTGGGCTGCTGGATGGTCATCAAATGCAAGTGCATAAAGCCATGGTTAACCGCCACCAGCTTCAGCACAGGGATGTAGCAGGGGCAGAGTCGCAGGAGAGCATCAGAGGGGGTGGGGGGGTGGGAAGGACGAACCGTGCTTCGGTGCTGCGGCTGCGGTGGTCGACAACAACGAGGGTGGCGGGCTCCGGCGCGGCGACTCCTCCTCCACGGGCTGCTAGGGCTCCAGCACAGCGGTGGCTAGGGCTCCGGCAACGAGGATGGCGGGCTCCGACGCGGTGACTCCTTCTCCGACGGCTCCTCCTCTGCTAGGGCTCCGGCGGCTCCTCCTCTGCTAGGGTTTGCGACGACATAGAGGCGATGGGGGCAGGCTCCGGCGGAGGCCGACGAGATAGATTGGGGAAAAGAAAGTGGAAGGAGAAAGGAGAAGTGACGAGCCGTTTTGGCTAAGTACCAAGGTTCTGTGGCGCATTACTCCGAAATGCGTGCGCCACAGAAGCTAAAACTTTTGTGGCGCATTTCAGAGTAATGCGCCACAGAACCTAGGCACTTAGCCAAATAAACGGCACGAGGCTGTACTTGGACAGCAAACACACACTATCCTAGTGGTTATGATGCATATTTAGAGACCTGTGGCAGCCAGGTTCGAATCCTGGTTGGGTCAATTTTTTTTATTTATTTAAAAATTATATGTTACAAATATATTTAAAACCAAGCACATACACATGCATATTTATTCAAAAAAACCTCCTGAATCATATATATATATATATTATATATATGTGTGTGTGCTTGTCACATATAAATGTGAATTTGTCGAATATAACATTATATGTTTTAGTCTCTAACTAATACCCACACTAATATCACGTTATACCCACACGAATTAATACACCAAAAAGTCACACAATTGCTAGTGTCTCTTCATAATCTTCTTGCCCTTTTTCGTCGCGGTTGAATACTTTAGCCCGTGCACTTTGAGATTTCTTCTTGTGAATGGACAACCTTTAGTAGGCAGTGTGTTCTTCCTTCTTACTTTAATAGTAGTAGGCATGTCGAAGTACTTGTCGAATTCCTCTTCGATCTTTGGGTCACCGTTTTTGTCGAAGTTTTGCTCGTTGGCGGCTCCTTCCATTCCGATGATGCTCCTCTTGCCCCTCCTAACTACAACACGGTTGGGCTTTGACGGGTCGGTAATAAAAAAGCATTGATCAACTTGGCTAGCGAGTACCCAAGGCTCATTTTTTGCGGAGGCGTTCTTTGTTGATTTGGCATCTGGTATAACCATTGTGGTGAAATAGCGGCCTTCTTTTTCCACGTTCTTGGCCCATCTAACACGGAACATCGGTACGATCTCTCCACAGTAGTCGAGCTCCCATATCTCCTCGATCCTTCCGTAGAATCTTTCCATCACAGTAGTCTCGTCATCAGCAAAGGATAACATAGTTACTCCTGAGTTTTGATATTCACTATTCTTATCCTTTTCCTCGGTGTAGAATCTATAACCGTTTATGTCGTATGACTGATAGGTTCTTAGGTTGTGCCCTGGGCCCTGCGACAAGGAGAATATGAGTTTTGATCTTCCGTAGAAGGCGTCTGTGGGGGATTGCCCAGTTGCCTTTTCTTGAACCAACCCGTGAATCTAGAGTTGTGCTCTCTGGTTACGTCTCCCTTCTTCCTCGGCCGGCCCTGGTCGACGTACTCCTGCTCGATTAAGCTTCTGTGCTCTTCGACCCAAGGGCCGACCACTTCAATGTGTTGTAGCGTGACTCGGTGTGCCCTTTCAAAATCAGTGCGTCGACCATCAATGCCGACATGTAGTGAGCGGTAGCCCTCGCGGTGACCATATCCACCGAGCCTGCCGAGGTGCTTCTTTGTGGGTATTCCAACATCCTCGTTCTCGGTGGTTAGATAATTCTGGCAGAAGGAGATGCACTCGTAGATCAGAAAGCCCTTGGCTATGCTTCCATCTGGACGAGACCTGTTGCGAACGAATCCTTTGATGATACCGTTTAGCCTTTCAAACGGCATCATGTTGTGCAGGAATGCCGGCCCGAGCTGGATGATGTCGTCCACGACATGTACAAGCAGATGCACCATGATGTCGAAGAATGCGGGCGGGAAGTAAATCTCAAGCTCGCATAGTATCATCATGATCTCTTCCTGTAGCCTGTCGAGATGCTTCACACCGATCGACTTCCTAGATATGACGTCGAAAAAGTTACAGAGACCAAACAACGTCTCACGGACATGCTCGTCCATTATCCCACGGATCGCAACGGGGAGTATCTGCGTCATCAGCACGTGACAGTCGTCAGACTTCATACCGCTGAACCTCTTCTTCGCCACGTCCAGATATCTGCTTATCTTCCCCGAGTAACCGTGAGGAACTTTCACTCCTAAGAGGCACCTAAAAAACTGCTGGAGCTCCTCCAGACTCAGAGTGAAGCAGGCAGCGCGATGCACCACCTCATTCTTCTTAACTCTTTTGCGGCGACCTTGAGTCCCTTCCTGATGATCATCATCATCACTATCAGGATACTGAAGATCTTTCTTTATGCCAAGCAATTTAAGGTCCTTTCTTGCTTTCGGCCCATCCTTGGTCCTCTCCGGCATGTTCAATAGAGTGCCAAGCAGACTCTCGGTAATGTTCTTCGTGATGTGCATTACATTGAGGCTATGGGGAGTGTGAAGGACCTTCCAATACGGCAGGTCCCAGAAAACAAACCTTGCTTTCCATACACCTAGCAGCGGCTTTGTCCTCGGTCGTTTTTTTCTAGGCGCAGGGCAATCTACGCAATTATTCAAAAGCTCCTCGATTTCTTCGCTGCTCCTCGGACGCGGGGCTCTTTTGAGCTCGTCCTTACCATTGAACAGGTCACCACGTTTTCTCCACGGGTGATCCATGCGGAGCCACTTTCGAGTACCTTGGAACACGGTTTTCAAAGACCCGGGATCCCTTGGTAGCTGGACATGCGGTGTCTCATCCATGCACTTGACGCATGCATTGTGTCCGTGGTTCACCTGGGCCGATACATATGCGTAACCAGGATAGTCCTGCATGGTCGTGAGCAACGCGGCTCTCAGATGGAAATTTTCTTTAGTGTAGGCGTCCCACGTACGGGCCGGCGTCTCCCACAAGCTGGCTAACTCCTCTCTCAATAGCTCGAGATACAGATGCATATCGATACCTGGTTGTTTTGGCCCCTGAATAAGAATGCTCATGTGTACATACCTTTGCTTCGTGCATAGCCACGGGGGAGGTTGTATGTCCATACAAACACGGGCCAGATGCTATGCGTGCTACTCTGGTTTCCAAAAGGATTGAGTCCATCGGTGCTCATACCCAGCCTGCCGTTCCTTGCATCGCCCCCGAACTCTTCGAACTCGATGTCTAATGCATTCCACTGGCTAGCGTCTGAAGGGTGTGTCAGTATCTTGCCCTTCTCTGGATCATCTTCGGGTTTCTCTCTTTCCGCATGCCATTGCATGAGCTTTTCTTCCTTAGGATCTACGAAATATCGCTGCAGACGAGGGGTGATAGGAAAGTACCATACCACTTTTCGAGGAACTTTCTTGTTCCCTCTCTTGTACCGTCCTTGGCCACACACCGGACATGTGGGTCTATCCGTGTACTCGTTCCGATAAAGTGCGCAATCATTGATGCATGCGTGGTATTTAATGTGTGGTAGGTCGAGAGGGCACACGATTTTCTTGGCCTCCTCGATACTTGTTGGCAATGTGTTCCCCTTAGGAAGTCGGTCGTGCCAGTATTCCATGTTCGTGTTGAAGCTCACATCGGTCCATTTGTGTCCGGCCTTCATCTCTAGAGCCTTGAGTGTTACACTCAAACGTGTATCCTCGGGGCGACACCCAGGATACAATGGAGTCATCCTGTCTACCTCCATTTGGGCCAGCTTGGCTTTCTCTCTGGCTGCAGCTTTGTCGTTGCTCGTCTCCTTGAGGAGCAGTTCTTGAACATGAGGGTCCTGCAAGACCGAAGTTAGCAGCGTCTATGTGTTCGCGTCTTCTCCTTCTTCATGATCATGCCCATCGCCATCTCCTTCTCCATGCTGATCATGCCCGCCGGCATCTCCTTCGTCATGATGATCATGCCCGCTGGCATCTCCTTCGTCATGATGATCATGCCCGGTAGACTCTTCGTCTTCTCGCCCGCCCACGTTTTCGTGACCACCACCATGTCCTGCCGGCGCCTCATTGAGGTCGCTCATGAAACCGCGCCTGAGCAGGTGACCCTCCAATTGTCCAGATTCAGGGTCGATCCAGCGCTGCAGTTTGCATGTTCGACATGGACATCTTATCATGGTCTTGTTGTTCAGAATCATGTCCTCCTTCGCGCCTTTCTTGTACCTAGCAATTCGACCTTCGCTCATCGTGAGGACCATGGTTGCCTGAGCGGTCAAAATAGAGAGTATAGGTGAGAACCACACCATATGAACACACACATGCATGAATGCTAGCCGGAAAAAATTTGGCATGACCTTTCCTAAAATTAGGACATATGGGTAGTGCAAAAAATTGCCGAAATGGAAATGAATCAACATTTCGGCAAACATCCATGCAACCACACCGGCCGGGCCCGACAACAACAAGCAACCAACAAAGAACTTCCTCCCATTGCAAACATTCATGCACCACACAAGCATCGTCTCGCCATGGATCGCACACACACCGCCCGCGCGACAAGCTTCACCTACATGTTCATCATGATGGCCAAGTACTCACCTATAGTAGACACAATAATAGCGAGACGAGACCGCGCGATGAGAGAGTGTGGACAAATAGATCTACAATGCAAGTTGGTAGAGAGGAAATTAGTAAACAAATAGAGATGTGAGATAGAAAGGTAAGGAACTTTTAGATCTAGAAGTTGGAGCGAAGCTTCCACTTACCAATCTATGGATTAAAGTAGGTTTAGTTACAAGAAAATGGAGAAACTATGGGTAAGATGGGGTGTGAGGGAGGAGGAAGACGAGTGGGGAGGAGGTAGAGATGTAAAATGGTTGGTGGTGGATAGATAGATAAGAAAGCTAGCTCCTGTCACCTTTTTAACATGAATCTGGACGCCCTCATCTGTGGCGCATATGGAGGAAATGCGCCACAGATGCTGAAACTTCTGTGGCGCATAAGTCCATATGCGCCACAGAAGTGGGTGAATAAGATTCCCTGTGTGGGTCCCACCTCCAAGTTCTGTGGCGCATGTTGGACTTATGCGCCACAGAAGTGACACACATCTGTGGCGCATATGCCAACATGCGCCACAGAACTTGGGTGAATTAGATTTCGTGGTGGGGCCCCCTCCATGTTCTGTGGCGCATGAGGAAATATGCGCCACAGAAGAGGCAACTTCTGTGGCGCATATTTCAGAATGCGCCACAGAACGTGGATCAACCCACCCCGGCCGGCGGGTCCCACCAATCTTTTGTGGCGCATGTTCTGGAGAATGCGCCACAGAACTTCCAATCTTCTGTGGTGCATGCTTTCTGGTGCGCCACTAATGTTTTCCTGTGGCCCATGCTTTCGCATATGCGCCACTGAACATCTTGTCTATCTATAGGTCGTTTCCTAGTAGTGAAGGTTGTAGATACATAGAGTCACAGGCCAAGTGCTGTGACTGTAGCTCTGCTCCCCAAAAGGATCCATGCCATCTGTACTTAGACCAAACCATAAGTTCCTCGTGTCACCTGCAAAGTCCGGGAACTCTCTCTCGAATTTTCTCCACTGTGACCCATCAGCGAGGTGTCTCAACTTCCCATCTTTCTTATGGTCTTCATTGTACCATCACAACAACCTAGAATGCTCTTTGTTTCTAAACAGACGTTTCAACCTTGGTATTATAGGAGCATACCACATAACCTTAGCAGGAACCCTCTTCCTGGGGGATCGTCATCGCCATCAACATCACCAGGGTCATCTTGTCTGATCTTATACCGCAGTGCAGTGCATACCGGACATTTATCTAAATTCTCGTACTCCTCACCGCGGTAGAGGATGCAATCATTTATGCATGCATGTATCTTCTGCACATCTAATCCTAGAGGGTAGAGAATCTTCTTTGCTTTGTAAGTACTCTCGGGCAATTCGTTATCCTTTGGAAGCTTTGGCTTCATTATTTTCAGTAACTTCTCAAATCCCTTGTCAGATAAACCAGTCTCTGCCTTCCATTTCAGCAATTTAAGTGTGGTATCGAGCTTTGTGTTGCCATCTTTGCAATTTGGGTACAACAATTTTTTGTGATCCTCTAACATGCCCTCGAACTTCAACTTCTCCTCCTCTGTTTCACAGTCTTGCTTTGCATCAGAAATGACTCGACCAAGATCATCAATGGGCACATCTGAAGCCCGTTCTTCACCTCCTTCTTCTTCATTCTCTTCCATTGCAGTATCATCGTATTCAGGGAACATATGACAATAGTTGTCATCATCCTCTTCTTCTTCATTGTCTTCCATCATAACCCCTCTTTCTCCGTGCTTGGTCCAGTAATTATAGCTAGGCATGAAACCTCTCCGAACCAGGTGGCCGCGAATGATTTTCGAGGAAGAGTACTCCTTGATGTTCCGACATTGAATACATGGACAACACATAAATCCATTCTCTTTGTTTGACTTAGCCACATCGATAAATTTATCCACGCCTTGAATGTACACGGATTCACGTCGATCACCGTACATCCATCCCCGACGGTTCATCTGCATCATTACAGAACATCATGAATAGTGAGATGACCACTTTACGTCGATGCATGCATTATTATATCAATGACAGATGAAGGATAACGTTGCTAACCTCGATCAAGAAGGAAAGAAAGAGGAGAAAGACTTAAGTGTGGCTCGGGCACCTCATATCATTTTTATTTTGTGTGAAATCAAGCGTATCATTCTCTCAGACATTTCGTCGAACACCTAATGTGCATAGGAAAAAAAATTAGCACGCCACACGTCAGTCCTTCAACCAAGAGAAAAAACAGAGGGTGGACGCTGGCTGGGGCGACGCATTTATAGGCGGGCTATTCGTCCCGGTTCGTAATACGAACCGGGACTAAAGGTCGGCGGCAGGCCACGTGTCTGGGGCCGGACCTTTAGTCCCGGTTCGTATTATAAACCGGGACGAATAACCCCTTAAGAACCGGGACATATGCCCCTGGCTTTCGTGCGTCCCTCGGTCCCCTCGAACCAGGATAAATGCTTGCATTAGTCCCGGTTCGAGGAGGAATCGAGACTAATACTCTCGGTCGATGCGAACCAAAGCTAGTTTTTCTACTAGTGAAGGTCAGACTGGTGATGGAGAGAACGAAGAAGTCTCCACGTCTCCTTCCTTTTATCATGACGTGGTTCACCGTAGATACCCGTAAGTCTCCACTTGAAACCATCTTCTTCCTCAACCTCTACATTGATATGCATCCGCCCCATCCACCGAAGGATCACATTTATTCCTCTCCTCCAGAACATAGCTAAACCACCGCTACGCCCCTCACACTTCCTCACAAGCATGTGCGGTAGCCCAAGCAGCTTCCTGAATTTTTCCATCCTAGGTTTGTGCAACTTTGTTTTGGAAAAAAACAGGATATCGGGGTCCACCTTCTTCTGTAGAGGCAGAAGACCACGAACTGCCGGCCCATTCCCTAAACCCCGGCAGTTTTGAGCTGCAACTCTCATTGGGTTCTGCGGAGCTGTCCCGGCAGCTCCGCTTCCATATTTACTTCTGTGATGATTGTATCCTCTAGTGTCAAGTCCTTCATTCTTTTCTTTTTGTCATCCACGTCCATCGCCTCAGGCTCTAGCTCTCTCTTTTTATCACCCACCTTGACCCATTCCCCGGCCTTTTCATCCCTCTCCACATTCATCCTCTTATAATTTTTTGTTGTTTTTTATCACCTTGAGTTTCTTTTCCTAACTCAGCTTGGTCGACGTTTTCACTTTGGTGTTCTGTCTATGCTATATCCTTGCCTACATTATTCCCATGCATGCCAGGCTCCACTAGCATTTCTTCTTGAGCTAAATTTACATGTCGAGTTTGATCATCCACCTAGGCCTTGATCACCTCCTCCATCTTACTTTTAGGCATCATATTCTTTCTCCCATCCTCCACCACTACAAAAACTCCAGCATCTGTGTTACTCACATTCTCCCTCCCCCTCGCCTCCTCTTTACCATCTATCATGTTTCCCCCACCCCTCCTGATTTGGTTCTGCATATTCTTCGAATTATCTTCCTTCCTCCATGATAAACTATCACTACCCGAGCGACCACCAGAGCCTCTGCCACTCTGCCATTTGAAAACTCCACTTCTTGTATCATTCCACTTGGGGTTATCTCCTTCGTATTTCTTTCTTGGCATGTATGCCTTCATCCATCTACCAAACTGTTGCTTCTCTTCTTTACCCAATCTGATATTGCACGATTTGTCCTCATGACCAATCTTTACTATTAAAAGCAAAACGGTGGTGTCACATGGTGTCACACTTCGACATATTTACTATAAGAATGCCACCGCAACAATAAACTAGAGTTATCTCTATTTTTTAGCACATATCTACTCAACAACAACAATATAACTAATTGACTAACAAACTTTTCCTACCGTAACAAAAAAAAGCCAAACTGCTAGGAATACGGGGATCCAATCCTCCCTTTCAGCTGGGCCCACTGCTCCTTTTCTCACATGAAAAAAACGTAAAAACGGATGCTCCTCCATTTCTTCCCCACGTAAAAGGCGGGTCGTCGTCCAATTTCCCGGTCATTGTTACGCTCATGGTTTTTTCTGATTAAATTTTTTTCTCTTCCATCGAACATAATAATTAACAAATTCAAGAACACGCTTGCCGCTGGTGATGGCGCGCTGCACAACCAGCTTGTAGGACTGTTCTTTGAGTCGTGCAGGCCAAACGCCTTCGTGAACCGTGAGACCGTAGGTCAGGCCAGAGTGCATTCCTGCCGCAAGTGAGCGCCGCTGGTAAGACCTCCTCTTGCTCCGCCGTGGCCGAACTGTCCAACCACCTTAGCCATGCATTCAGTCGATTTTCCGATCGTCCAGACCGGTGCGTCCCCACAAAATCTTGGCAAACCCGGATCGTGTTCCGTAGCTACCTCCTCCCGGACAGCGCAACTCCGTCCAGTGGCATCTCATGTTGTTTCGGATGAGGGAAAATCGTCTTCTCGATAGGATGCGCAGGGCGCGGGGGGTGACGATGAGACCAAGCTGTCGAGCGGCTTTTTTTCTTCTTTTTTTTGGTTTTTCTCCAGAAAAATCGGGAGCGGTGGAGCGAGCCTGGATGCTTTCCACGTTGCAGGGAGCACGGATGGGAGCAAATTTGAGGAGCAGGCAAGCCTCGCGTGATCGACCTGATCGTTACCTCCTAAAAGAATTTGATGGACCATTTCGTTAGGAATATGCGACCGTCAATGGACGTGATCATAGTAACCTCCTATAAATAATTTAAGTTTACATGCACATGAGCGTTTCACCGGTCCTTCTTGCAATCTCTCCCCGCTTCCCACGCCCTCTATGGTAACGACCCTTCATAAAAAAGGCAAAGCAACAAAAACAACGCAAATAAAGACGCAAAGACTCCCTTTCCCTAACAGTGGGCAGTGACTTGGGCGGTGGGCGAGTCCCCTCACAGCAGTGCTTTCACGGAGTTCCGCGACTCAGCGCCGTATCCGGGGACACCGGTGGCACCGCTGAGGGCGGCCCAGGGAGCTCGAGTTCGATGACTATGACGTCTGCGACGACATGCCACTGTCACAGAGGCACGTGTCAGTGTGCGTCAATAGGGAGGGCCCCATGGAGCGGTTTGCCTCGCGCACGGATCTTCTCGACTGCACGGCAAAACGGTGGTGTCACACGGTGTCACACTTCGACATATTTACTATAAGAATGCCACCGCAACAATAAACTAGAGTTATCTCTATTTTTTAGCACATATCTACTCAACAATATAACTAATTGACTAACAAACTTTTCCTACCGGAACAAAAAAAAGCCAAACTGCTAGGAATACGGGGTCCGATCCTCCCTTTCAGCTGGGCCCACTGCTCCTTTTCTCACATGAAAAAAACGTAAAAACGGATGCTCCTCCATTTCCTCCCCACGTAAAAGGCGGGTCGTCGTCCAATTTTCCGGTCATTGTTACGCTTATGGTTTTCTCTGATCAATTTTTTTTCTCTTCCATCGAACATAATAATTAACAAATTCAAGAACACGCTTGCCGCTGGTGATGGCGCGTTGCACAACCAGCTTGTATGACTGTTCTTTGAGTCGTGCAGGCCAAATGCCTTCGTGAATCGTGAGACCGTAGGTCAGGCCAGAGTGCATTCCTGCCGCAAGTGAGCGCCGCTGGTAAGACCTCCTCTTGCTCCGCCGTGGCCGAACTGTCCAACCACCTTAGCCATGCATTTAGTCGATTTTCCGATCGTCCAGACCGGTGCGTCGCCACAAAATCTTGCCAAACCCGGATCGTGTTCCGTAGCTACCTCCTCCCGGACAGCGCAACTCCGTCCAGTGGCATCTCATGCTGTTTCGGATGAGGGAAAATCGTCAGCGTTTCTCGATAGGATGCGTAGGGCGCGGGGGTTGACGATGAGACCAAGCTGTCGAGCGGCTTTTTTTTTTTGGTTTTTCTCCAGAAAAATCGGGAGCGGTGGAGCGAGCCTGGATGCTTTCCACGTCACAGGGAGCACGGATGGGAGCAAATTTGAGGAGCAGGCAAGCCTCGCGTGATCGACCTGATCGTTACCTCCTAAAAGAATTTGATGGACTATTTCGTTAGGAATATGCGACCGCCAATGGACGTGATCATAGTAACCTCCTATAAATAATTTAAGTTTACATGCACATGAGCGTTTCACCGGTCCTTCTTGCAATCTCTCCCCGCTTCCCACGCCCTCTATGGTAACGACCCTTCATAAAAAAGGCAAAGCAACAAAAACAACGCAAATAAAGACGCAGAGACTCCCTTTCCCTAACAGTGGGCAGTGACTTGGGCGGTGGGCGAGTCCCCTCACAGCAGTGCTTTCATGGAGTTCCGCGACTCAGCGCCGTATCCGGGGACACCGGTGGCACCGTTGAGGGCGGCCCAGGGAGCTCGAGTTCGATGACTATGACGTCTGCGACGACATGCCACTGTCACAGAGGCACGTGTCAGTGTGCGTCAACAGGGAGGGCCCCATGGAGCGGTTTGCCTCGCGCACGGATCTTCTCGACTGCACGGCCTTCGCGGCAGGAGTACCAGTATGGACATCTTGGCGCGCTCTGCATCCCCTGCCCCATTTCCGACTTCTGATGCCTCCTCGTCCGCCTGTGATAACTCTGGTGCTCCATCAGCAAAGCAACTCCGCCTCTTCCAACTCCCAGGTTTTTGGTATCTGTCTACTTTAATTCCCGGTTCAAATTTCAACAATGCTTAGATGCATGAATTCAACATGGTTGGTTTGAGTCTTTGAAATGATTAGGTTGTTCACTAACACTAAGATAGAGTAACACTTTCAGATGTTGTCCAAACTATACAAAATATTCTTCAAGCTTCATTCGCTGTTTGCCTCATGGGCAGAAGATTTTTAGAGTTCCGTATTTACTGTTAGATTACTTGCATCTAGGAAGAGATTTATCATATGATTTAATTATTGAAGTGGTTATGTGCAAAGAAGTGGAAATAACTACATGAGCGCTAGAAACTGAAGGTAATTCTGGAATTTCACCTGTTTTGCATGCTATAAAATCAGGTCCTTTAGTTACCTCACAATAACATAATAATGTGTGTATCTTCCATCTAGGTGATTCTGATTTTTTTTCTTTGTTTCAAGGTATTCAAGTATACAAAATGCAAAAGGATGAGTAATCACCAGATAAAATACTATGTGTTTTATAAATTGGAATGAACGTACATAACTATAGTCAGTGAGTTACATTTACTATATATATTTCCCATTAGTAATCATAAATTACTACCAGCATTTTACCTGAACAAATGCATATACATGCTATGAAAAACCCACGATTTTACCTTCTAGCTACGTTTGGTTAATCAAGCTATCACTTATCTCCCATTCCACTCGAGTTGCCGGCGCCAGAAAGAGAGGAGGAGAGG
This sequence comes from Avena sativa, assembly GCA_916181665.1. Lineage (NCBI taxonomy): Eukaryota > Viridiplantae > Streptophyta > Magnoliopsida > Poales > Poaceae > Avena > Avena sativa. The sequence goes on along the minus strand of OV702295.1, from coordinate 444,507,183 downwards.
ACGCTATGATCCCCTGACCAAGAGAGGAGAGGGGAGTTGAGCGAAGGTGGGTCGATGGCATATTTGGGGAGGGGAGATGGAGAGAGGAGGCATGGTAAAAGGGGGCGAGATGCTGGGCTTCACGACAAGCGACCAGGATGAATGAGCCAACAACTTTCGCACGATCTGCGGCGACCAGCGGCGAGCCATGCAATGCATGCGGAGCTGTGAAGTAATGTTGCAGCATGATAGCAAGGTGTGTATGTGTATTTAGAGGAGGAGTGACGGTGTGCGTGTGAGAAAGAGAGAGACCGTGAGTTATTGTGTGGAGAGAACACACAATATCTTCCTGTGGACTGTGGACCGACCAAGACCAACTCTCTCTATAAACCGAAAGGGTCTTTTTAATTCTGTGTTGTTTTTCCTAATCAGCGATTTGCCTTGTTATGGAAACCTAATTTCTATGCATGTTTACGTTCTTTTTCTAAAACATGTAAACGAAGCATGGCCTATCTGTTACTTATATTTGGAAAGAAATAAGAAGTGTTCATAGTCTTAGTACTTCTGCATAATTGCATTCACCTTTTTTATTGTTGATTATTCAATTGAACTGATTAATGTCCTTTCTTTAACATATAATATTAAAATGGAGCAGAAGTGATGGATAAATATACTTCAGCAGCATACCGAGTTTACACGACCAATTGAGGTACATGTAGAGAGATGATTTTGTATGCATGACACATATTGATCACCGACGGATCATAAATGGACTCTATAGACCCCGCGAGATAATCCACCGACATAGGACATCAGGAGATGCTTTCAGAAGAGACCGAATACTTATTGGGTTGTACACCACCAAAAGATATTTACTGGCTATAGAGTCTATGTGTGCATATTTACGTGTACTTTATGTTTTACACACAATACATGTGCGGTGATGATAAACACGTGATAGCATTAAACCTTGTGTACCGTGGCAACGCACGAGCATTCAACTTCTAATGCTACACGTAAAGCAGAATTCAGCTAAATGCTCATATTCAAAGGGGCACCACTTCATTCTCCCGGACTCTCCTATTTCTGCAGTGGTACCATGCATCAGTGGTTTGCCAATCTCAATTCTCACCTTAATCCTCATATATTCTTCTACAGCCAGGCCATTCTCATCAGTATCAACGTCCATAAACTCTCCTATCCTGTTCCCAATTGACACGCCTATGTCTCTATTCATCAGCCCCAAAGGTAGCTTCAACACACAGACCCAGATTGGCACGGTGGCGAAAGCATATTCATCCGCTGACTTCTATGGATCAAACTCCTCAAGAACCAACAAGTCGTTTCCTACTTTCCAAGGGCCTTCATCGAGTGCCTTCCTCTTCCCTGATGCCTGCAGGAAGGTGAACAAGAACACATTTTCTTCCATTGGCTTACACTTGGTTCCCTTCAGCGGACACCAGACCCTCCCCAAAGATACCTCGATCCCCTCCACGTAACCTGGCTTCTCTGATAGAAGTTTACCCATAGCATGCGCCTCCACTTTCCCGACCTTTTTTCCATCAGTCCAACCGATTCGGATCCCCTTACTTTCCGCCTCTGACAAATTCATGTTCCTCAACATCTCCTCTACCTTCTCCATCACAGCAGGAACTCCTGACACCAGAAACGAAGCAGAAACTAGGTCAAGGTGTTTTTACGACCCCGTGCCCTAGCAACACAGGGAAGGCTTTTGGTGGAGGTTTTTTGGAAGGGAAAAAGGCAAGGAATTGGTGTTTCGGAGCGACAAAGAGAGACGAAGACCAGATCAGACGACGACGAGAGACAAGAGCACTAGATGCGATCTACAACGCCACCGCCGATCGCCTACGAAATCGTCTAAGCGTGAAAAACGAAAACCGTCACACACGGGGGACGGACTGATCTAGCGTAGCTAGTGTAGCTTAATAACTAGACCAAACTTATATTCTTATAGTATAGCTAGTGTAGCTTAATAACTATCAAAAAGAAGCTCGCTACATTTCTCAAATTCAAAAGAAAATAAATAAATCTGAGAATGTGCTGGACCCAGTTTGCCACGCTGGCGTTAACCTAAGCCTGCTCCAGAAGTATCTGCTGTTTTCACGGCCTCCTGACACTGGACCAAACTTGTGCCGGCCCAATACACGAGTGAAATCCAGCGACTTCGTGTCCTTTCCTGAAGAGACGAGAATTCTCCAGAGACATCAGTTCCGTCCCGAAATAACTCTTCCTCGCATCCTATAAATTCCGCCACACTCCTCGTCGAGAGGATGCAACGAAATTCAAGAAAGCATCGATCATCAAAATTTCCGATTCCAACACCGGCCAAATCGTCAATTTCTTTCACCAGCAGCTCGAATCGCCGACGATCCGACCTCGAAAGGCAATGTCGCTGATCCGCCGCAGCAACGTCTTCGACCCCTTCTCTCTCGACTTCTTCGACCCCTTCGACAGCTTCCCTTTCGGCTCCGGCAGCGGCAGCCTCTTCCCGCGCACCTCTTCCGAGACCGCGGCCTTCGCGGGCGCGCGCATCGACTGGAAGGAGACCCCCGAGGCGCACGTGTTCAAGGCGGACGTGCCGGGGCTGAAGAAGGAGGAGGTGAAGGTGGAGGTGGAGGACGGCAACGTCCTGCAGATCAGCGGCGAGTGGAAGAAGGAGCAGGAGGAGAAGACGGGCACCTGGCACCGGGTGGAGCGCAGCGGCGGCAAGTTCCTGCGCAGGTTCAGGCTGCCGGACAACGCCAAGGCGGAGCAGGTGAAGGCGTCCATGGAGGACGGCGTGCTCACGGTCACCGTGCCCAAGGAAGAGGTCAAGAAGCCTGAGGTGAAATCCATTCAGATCTCCGGCTAGAAGTTCTGGGGACTGCTGCGCGATGACTGCAGAACAGTGGTGTGGACTAATGGAATAAGATGTGCGCGGGTGTGTCTAGTGTAGTGTTGTAGTGTGCAAATGGTCTGATGTCTGAGTTTGTTTCCTGTGTCCAGTTCTTACGTTTTGTTCATCAGAGCTTGTATTCGAACGGGAGCAGAGTAATTCTGTTGCCACATCTCTAATTTGACTGGCGAAGGTAACCTCAGTTTCTCACGCAGAAAGCAAAGCCAATTCTGCATAAGGCTTCTTTTGTACATTTGGGAGCTCTAAATAAAGCACAGAGTCGGATGCTTAAGGCTCCGTTTGTCACCTGGTGTTTTTTCTCAGTATTGAAAAGATACAATACTGTAGTTTTCAATACTTTGAGCCGTTTGATACTAAAGTTTCAAAACTGTAGTCAGTTTTTTTGCATGAGTTAAGAAAGAGGTCTGGAGCTTTTTTTTTACAAATACTTTGGTTTTGTGCAAACTGTGGTATTACTCGCCAAACGTTGATATACTATGGTACTGAAACTAAGCAGCCAAATGGAGCCTAAATCTGATTCCTCCGTCCTAAAATAACTAACTTGTCCTAAAATAACTAACTTAAGTTTGTTAGATGATTCTAATTAATTTTTTAGATTTGTATCTAGTCATATTTTATTTTATTACTAGATACATCTAAATCTAGACAAATATAAATAATAAATAGTTAGGATTAGAGAGATTCATACGAATTTAGATAAACCTAATTTACTTATTTTAGGATGGAGGGAGCACTACAGGTTGCGCTTGAGCTTCGGTGTTTACACATTTTTAGCCAGCATTGCAAGGCTTGATCTGACATACTACACCTACATATTTGCGAGCTTCAGCCTTTTCAAATTTCCATGTTTTGTTTCGGGTGTTACACAATATAAGGCTTAGAAGAATCTATTGTGAGTAGGCATATTTTAAAATATCAAAATTAAAAAATATATACATGCACATCTGGACATTATGTTCATACACAAGTTTTCGGAAAAAAATATATTTTTTGTGCGCCATATAAAAAAGAATTTGGATGTTGCAACATGAATATTCACAAATATTTCTTTTTTTTATACAAGCCACATAAGATGTTCAGTTTTTTCTTAAAAAACTTGTGTATTAACATGGAATTTTCAGATTTACATGCGTTTTTTATTTATTTTTCTTGACATTTTAAAATTTAATTTTTATGTATTTTTGTAATAGATTTATTTGCACCCCGTGTACCAAAACACCATCTTCCAAGAGAGCCATACTAAGCAGTTACATTCTGGGTTCCAATAGATTTTGGAGAGCCATACTAAGCAGTTACATCCTGGGTTCCAATAGATTTTGGAGAGCCATACTAAGCCGTTACACTGGGTTCCAATAGATTTTGGAGAGCCATACTAAGCAGTTACATTCTGGGTTCCAATAGATTTTGGAGAGCCATACTAAGCAGTTACATTCTGGGTTCCAATAGATTTTGGAGAGCCATACTAAGTGTATAGAGAAGTGTCCTGATTCTGGGTTCCAATAGATTTTGGAGTTTATAGAGAAGTGTCCTTGTCTGCTGTTTGATCTCGTGTTTTTCTGCAGGTTTTAAATATTGCCAGCCGGTGTGTCATGCTCTGTATATTTAGCTCATTATTTGATTGAGCTCAGCCTCTACCTTTTTTTTGAAATTCTGGGTTCCAATATATATATATAGCCAGCAGGCCGCCTCATTAAAAACCTTTCAGTCCCTTTAGGTATCCTGGTAAAGAAAAGAGTGCGACTCGAACTTGCTGCACCGAGTTTACATGAACGATTACACCATTTCGCTATTGACCATCTCCTTTATACAATCAGGAGTGTCATAGCTAAGAAAACCACTAAACCCAACTTTGCCTAATTGCGCTTTACTCGGACGATCTACTTTGGAGATACATACTTCACGGTAAATCTTTAGAAGTCCTCGTCCCTCTAGGACTAGAGCCCAGCTTCGTGAATACTCGGGGTTATCCGATGAAAGCGCCTGCACCGCCCTGAGACAGTCACTCTCCACTGTTGCTGGCCACTATCGTAGGTCAGTTAGATGCTTTAACCCCTGTAGACATGCTAGAATCTTGGCCTCTTCCGCGCTGCCACAGTTGGGAACATACTTCCACTTAGATAGCACCATATATATTTCCTCCATTGTCGTGCACAATAATGCCAAGGCTAGCGTCTCTTGAGTATGCATCCCACCCCGCATCGACATTTGCCTTTAAAGACTCCGCCGCCAGAACACTCCAGGAAGCTCCATTATCGCATGTAGTACTTGGCGTGGGGGAGTGTATAGCAGCAAACGAGGACAAATAATTTGCAAGAAAATTGGCGGATGCCAAAACTGAAGCTTTACCACCACCGCGAACAATGTTATTTCTGTGATGCCAGACACGCCATAATAAGAATAGGACTTTCGGTTTCATTTCCTTTTGATATTGCTGAGAAGATGGAGCGGCCACTCTTTCCCATTGACATTAAAAACCTCCTCATCAGGTAGGGACCAGAGATTCCTCATCTCATGCTGCAGCGCTTTAGACAATGTGCATCTTATAAGGGTGTGACGATCGTCCTCCACACACGTACCACAGATTGCAGACACAGGGTCCATGGTAGGAATACGACGGTGCAACGCAAGACGAACATCTAGGGAACCTGTGGCTGCGCGCCATGCAAAGATACGGACCTTCTATGGCACCTCCACTTTTCAGACAAGGTCCCAAATTTTCCTATCACCTGTGGGTTCCGAACTGGACTATCCCTGGTCGATCGTTTGCCATTTAGCAGCCATACCAATCTGATATGCTGAGCGCACACTGAATGACCCATTGCTTTGTCCACTCCAAGCTAAGAAATCTTCCATGATCCGAGACAAAAGTTATATACCCAGAATGGTTGTCGCATCATTTGGGAAACAACAATCTCGAACAGCCATCTCGTTCCATGACCGGTTGTTCTAAGATATGAGCTCAGACACCCAACGCTTGCGAGAATTTCCTTTCCTCCCCTGAACTTTCAGAGCGTCATGTCTAGGGAGCCAATTGTCTCGGAAGATTTTAACTTTGGTTCCATCACCAATCAAATACCCTTCTTCAATAATTCAAGACCATGTACAATACCTTGCCACGAGATTGTTGCTGGATAAACACTGTGTCAAGAAGATCACCCGAGGGGTAGTACTTAGCTTTAAGGAGGCCGGCACACAAGCTATTGGGAAATTGAAGAAGGCGCCAATCTTGGTGAGCTAGTAGAGCTTGATTGAACATCCTGAGATCACGAAATCCAACTCCTCCCTGAGACGTTCACAGGACAACCAATGCATGCGTCTTCTATTCTCTTCATCACCCCACAAAAAATTCCGAATAATTTGTTCTAGCTCATCCACTAGCCCAGAAGGGGACCTAAATACCCCCATAGCGTATGTTGAAATTGGTTGCAGGATAAATTTTATGAGGGTTTCTTTCACACCGGAAGACATATACTTTTCGGACCAATCACTCGCATGCTTGGCAAATTTCTCTTTTATCGTTTTGAATTTCCTTTTTGTCAATCTTCCTTTGGGGACAGGAAGACCAAGGTACCTCTCTTCAAAACATTCAGTTTCATACTTTAGGATGTGCTTCAACTGATCCTGGGTCTCAGAAGAACAACCCTCACCAAACATGATCGAGCATTTCCCCATACTGACTAATTGACCTGTGACTTCTTCATAACGATCCAGTATCGACTTTATCACCGTGGCTTGCTCCACATAAGCTTCAAAGAATAGGAGGTTCTTGTCGGTGAAGAGGAGATGGAAAATGCCATGGGCTCTATGGAAAATATGGAATTCATGTAGCAAATTGTTTTCAATCTCTTCCCTAATCAAACAAGACAAACCGTCGGCAACAAAAAGGAAGAGGTACGGTGAAAGAGGATCACCTTGGCGGATTCCCGGGATGGAGTGAAGGAGTCCAACATATTTCCGTTAAAGCGAATTGAGTAGCGGCAGTAGTGGCACACACCATCACCCCCTGTACCCATTGACTATGAAAGCCCAGCTTCGCTAAAACTCCCTCAAGAAAATACCAATCCACGCGATCATATGCCTTAGCCATATCCAGCTTGTACGCATAAAAATTCCTTCGAGCGACAGAGCCTGTTTGTATTGCATGAATGCACTCAAAGGAAATAAGAGCATTGTCAGTAATAAGACAACTCGGAAGAAACACACTTTGCATAGGAGCGATGATGTTTTGGAGGAGAGGGCGTAATCGGTTTACCAAACATTTGGATACAACCTTGAAGATTACATTGCATAAACTGATAGGACTAGAATCCTTTAATTTAGCTAGGTCATTCTTATTTGGTACACACATCTTATGACGGTCGCAAGAATTTGGCTCACCATACACAAAGGTACCACACCAATGATGGTCATAGGGGCCTCCACTGATATGCACATCAATGTGGTTAATGCTAAAAGATAACATCTCTACCGTAACTTCCTCCATCCATTATAAAGCAATACTACCGCCTTTTCCTTCTCCTTTGACTTGGAAGCACTCCTGCATGCCCAATTTGTACCTCAAGTTTTGAACTCTCTCTTTACTTTGCCTAGTCTCGCAAATGAACACCAAGTGGGGCTTGTAAGTCTGCACTAGTAAGACTAGCTCTTGAATGGTCACTGGCTTCCCCAATCCACGACCATTCCAGCATAATGTCGTCATTGGGAACGATGGTCCTCCGCACTGAAGGCCGCTGATGTTGCCAATTCATTTGTATTCTCGGTCCTTCTCAGTTTTGATCAATTCCGAGGATCAGTATACGTCGGGGGAGGTGGGGGGACCTCGAGAGTATTCGTAGCAGGGAGCCCATCATCTCCTTCGCGACCTGGGTCCTTAGTATCAAAGTCAATGGACATCTTTGCACCCACAGACTCACGCGCTTCGTCACCCTCCTCCACAGGAATATGTTTAACCAGGATCGAAGCTGAGTCCTTCAAGGCATCCTCATCGTCGGCATCTAGTGCCGCCTCCGCTGAGAACCGCTTGCGCGACTGAGCAAATGCAGAACCCCTTCTAGACCATCCATCGTGCCCGCGAGTGTAGGCTCTCGGTTCGGTAGTGGGCTGGATTGCACGACGCGTGACGAGCATGAATTTGCCTTATTGTAACTCTTTACTGACCATACACCGTCTCCACACTCCTCATGGTTGTGGCCAATAAGACCACAATATTTACAGAAAAAAGGCACCTTCTAATACTTGACGAACAACCACTTCATTCTTCCCCTCTCCTTCTACATTCAGAGGCACAACATGTTTCAGCTTGGTAAGAACATCAATTCTCACATGGATGCGGACATAGTTCCCCTCAAAGAACAGCTTTGGTGACATTTTCATCTCTTTTGTCTTACCAATCTTTCTAGCCAGATCATCGACAACCCACGTCTTCCTGTATAGCTCAGGGATTTCGTGAATTTGTGCCCAGACATACAAGCTACCAAAGGAGATCTTCTCTAGATCATCCTTGCCGTCATAGTAATCAATGAGGACAGCCCAGCCCCGGAACATCCAGGGACCTTGATGAACAACCCTCTTCCAATCCCCCAAACAGTGCATCAGGAACACGAACAAATTCTCTCCGGCCTCCCTGCAAATCGGTTCTCTGGATAAGTTCCAAATCACTTTCATCTTCCCAAAGAGTGCCTTCACACTATGTTTTTGGTGGTGTGCACTCTGGTGTCACTAGCCAACACACCATCTTCTGGAGCTCATTTGCCTCCTTTACACTGATGTCACCTCGTCGAGCTCATCGTCCCACAGATCGAGATGCGCAAGATGGTCATCAATTGCCGAATCCTTCCCAGCCACCACAGCCGACGAGCTTCTGGCCTCAGTTGCGATGAACAAGGTCTCCACAAAACCCTAGGGTTTTAGAGCGCTGGCCACGGGGAAAGGAAGAAGGAAGCGGTCAAAGCAGAGATCGTCAAACGGTAGAGAAGATTATAGGAGAAGAACACGGATCAAACTTGGAGTGGAATTAGAAACTGGAAGATCTCACGGGGCGCTTGGAGTCACCGCCGGAGCAGATAAAACCCTAACAAGAGGGTAGATTCAGGTTCGATTCAGCCTCCACGCTTGTCATCATGCACTTTGTCTTATAGGGCATGAATCCAAATTCTTCCTACAAGTCTTCTTCCGTTGATTTGTGTTACCAAAGATGGTATGTCTTTCCAGTTTTCAGTCAATAAGAATACTAGTGAAGACTATGAGGATTGATGTAATGCGGTGAATAATTGTATTGAGCCTCTCGGGCGAGTTATATCGAAGTACAAGATTTGAAGGCCAAGAAGCCTCTTCCGGAGATTAGGAAGTATTAGGAAGGAGATGATTATGAATCCTATACAAATCCCGTGATATCTATAACTATCTAATATACTAGTAAGTTGCACGATGCCTTGACATAAGAATCAAATAATAGAATTATGACATATCGTTTTTATATAAAATTATAATAGGTGAAACTTAAAAAATAATTATAATTTCGAGCCACGTTCATAAAGTATCGGGTGTATATTTGATTCTTGTACTTTATATCATGTAGAAAACCTATTAGCTACCTAATACTCGACATTCTCTAGACAAATGACAGAGAAGATTCAAGAATTATTGAGAAGTGTATTTTGACATTTGTGCATAGCGTTGATTATGCTAAAGACTATCAAAAGAATCTTATAGATGCTAGAATAGATAGAAGATACAACGGTTAGCAACGTTAGGGTTTGCTAGTCCTGATCCAACCCGATCAAAGTTCAAAGTTATTCGTACACTATATAGTGGTACGATGTCTCACACTGTCTGACAATTGTAGTGGTAGCATCGAGAACAACAAGAACACGCGCAGACGGTTAGACTGGAGATAAACCGAAATAGAACCCAGTAGACTGACATCCCCCGCAATTTCAGCGAGAGAACCCAGTAGGGTGACATCGCCCCATAGTTATAGCACAATTGTCGTGGATGGTACAGTGTCTTGGCGTGGATGCTTGGACTGCAGAGGAAGCTGAGGACATGCTCAAGCAAGGTGGTAACCCTTTGTGCCAATGTCGACATAGCCGAGAGCGTGGGGTCGTGCCATGGTCGGGGATGCTGGTGTCAAGGTAGAGTCATGGGCACCACGAAGCGCCACGGAGTCGTGGACGCGGGTGTTGAGTTTGCACCATAAAAAATAAAAAATTCCTACGATATGAACAACTAAGCACCAAGATCTATCCAGCTAGATACAAGCAACAGGTGGATATACATCCATAGAGAATTTATCCTCGAAGACCAAAAAGCGTTACAAGATTTATTCTCGTGGATGGTGTAGTCGTACTCTTGCCGATCTCAAGATCGTAATGAAGTCCAGTGCTGCAAACTAGCAGCGTATCCGTGATTGCACACACGTCCAACACCTCGACTAAAAAGCATCGTAAGGCCACCTGGGGGTGAATAGGTGCTACTCCAAATTTTAATTCTTTTTCAGTTTAGGATTGACTCATAGGTAAATTCTATAGATATGAAACTATAGTGAATTTACCTATATGCCAACCTAACTACTAAATGAGTAAAGAGTGGTGAGAGGAACAAAGTAACTGAGAGTGGAGAATGCGGAGAAACATGATTTGTTTGACCGTAGTTCCTTCCTTTTTAGGGGAAGTACATCTGCGTTGTAGGGGTGCACGGTACTAACACCACCACGCCACAAAAGGCCTCGTCCTGTTCTCTGATGGATCTCACTACAACTGGCCTGATCCACCTTTCCACTATATGGTACCCTTTGAGGCGGGAAACAACGCCTTTACAATGAGATCGGGGCACACATCCACAACTGAATTGGAGGCTCCTGAGATAACAACAAGCTGCCACAATAAACAAGTTTATCAAATATCGAAATCAAGATCTAGAAAATTCAAAAGAAACTCTAGATCAAAGGGGCCCTCAAGTGAATGAGGGGAAATCAAGGATTTCTTTGGTGATGATGTAGATCAAGTCCTTCTCCCTCAATCCTCGAAAGATCAAGGCCTTCGGATGGATGAATGAGTAGATCTTGAGAATTTGGTGCTCACGAAATACTGTGCTTTTTCTGAAGATTTGAGAGACCCCAGCTTGAAGATGGAGAGGGGTATTTGTACCCCCTCCCGAGATGAATCCGTTGGAGTCAACTGGGGTTGGATAATCCGGCCAAAGTGGGGGTCGGATAATACGGCCTAGGGAAAATATCCGTCCCGCAGTAAATACTCCGGCCCAAACATCTGCCCCCTTCTGAGCGACGCGCCTCTGGTCCTTTTTGAAAACTCAAGGGGCGGATTATCCGGACCTATCTAGGGGCGGATAGTCCGGCCTGACAAGCTTGTTTCTGCTGCATTAATGCAAGGGCTTTTTCCAATCTTTTGGAGGGATGATGCTCACATTAGATAGACCTTTTTTATCTGCAGCACTCAATGTATAATTAAAATATCCTTGGTATTGTTATCTAACACATAAAACATTAGGGATTATGAAATACTCTTTCAATATCTCCCTTTTTGGTGTTAGATGACAATACTAGAATTTGCAATGGAGCACTAGAAAACCAGCAACGGTTCCAAAATATAAAGATACTCCCGCTAAATGTGTGCATATAGGTAGTTTGCATTGGAATACAAATGCACACATATAGGTTTAAAATCCCTTTATGAATTGGATACTAGGAGAAAGTTGCAATAAAGAAGATACATAATCAGGTAATAGTTGAGACTTAAGATGGAGACCATACCATCCTACCAACCATAAAGAAGTCTCAACCATAGACCATAAAGTAGTCTCAACCATAGATAGCGAATTCTATAAGCCTCAAATAAGATGTATCCGATCCGATGATTCCATAGAAGATGAATCCAAGAGTGTCATGGATGAATCCAAGAGTGTCACGGAAACACACTCAAACAAATACACCCAAAAATACAAAGGACACAAACAAAGGGATGCAAATCCAAAAACCACTTCTCCCCCTTTGGCATCGAAATGCCAAAAAGGAAAATGGAGCACGCAAAGACACCCAATAAGATCCACAAAGAATCAACTCTTCACAAATAAAAGGGCGGTGGCCGAGGCCACCATGTAGGAGTGTATGATATGACACTGCGAAGATATATCTTGGGTTCATGACCAATACTCATCAATTAAGCTCACATATCACAAAATGTTATTAAGATAAATGGCTTTTCTTACTTTCGACATTATGGGGGGAGGGTTATCCCAACAATTAGGACCAATCTCCCCCTATATCCATGCCCACATCTATCCCAAATAGAGGCTAAGAAATAGGTGTGTATGCAAGATGATCAAGTCAGGCTCCTTGAAACTATGATACTTAGCTCATTCCTCAAATAACAAAACCTTTCTTCATCAAGAGGCTTAGTGAATATATCCGCAAGTTGATCCTTCGTGCTCACATATGATAGCTTAATATCTCTATGGACAACATGATCTCTAATGAAGTGATTATGAATCTCAATATGCTTTGCCCTTGTATGTTGCACCGGGTTGTAGGCAATCTTGATAGCACTTTCATTGTCACATAAAAGAGGCACTTTGTCACAAGTGACACCATATTCATTTAAAGTTTGCCTCATCCATAACAATTGAGTGCATGCACTTGCAGCAGCCACATATTCAACTTCAGGGGTGGAGAGATATACAATTTTTCTTCTTAGAAGACCAACATACCAAAGATCTACCCAGAAATTGACATGCACTAGATGTTGATTTTCTATCATCCTTGTCACGAGCCCAATCTGAATCAGTGTACCCACATAGAGAGAAATTTGAGCCTTTGGGATACCACAATCCATAATGTGGGGTATGAACTAAATATCGGAAGATTCTCTTGACCGCCATGATGACCCACAAGTATAGGGGGTGTATCGCAGTATTTTCGATAAGTAAGAGTGTCGAACCCAACGAGGAGCAGAAGGTGCTGGCTAGTGGTATGGATCAGGAATTCTCTGCAAATACTTAACAAATGGATTTTTAGGGGTTTTCGATAAAGCAAGTAAACAAAGTACGAGTAAATAAAAGATAGTAGGAATAAATGCAGCAAGTGGCCCAATCATTTATGCAGCAAAGGACAAGCCGGATGTATTACTTAGGATGACCAAACATTCTCAAGGACACATGGGAAGACTGTCAAGTGCTTTCGCTTCATATAGTTGATTAATCTTCTTTAGCTTGCTAAGTGTTGTGTGGGTGAACCTGTGCTAATGTACCGACCTTCCTAGGACTAATACATACTTGTGATTATACCCCTTGCAAACATCCGTAAGTACAAGAAAGTAATTAAGGTATAAACCTAACCACAGCTTTAAACTCTAAGACCCTTACGTCCCTTGTACAATGGTTTCCTAACGGGGGTTCAGGTTTCTATCACTCTGGCAACCCCTACGATTAGTAGCCAAATACACAATGCATTCCCCTAGGCCCATATATGTGAAGTGTCATATAGTCGACGTTCACATGACACCACTAGAAGAAGTACACCACAACTTAAATAACAATCTATTAAATCTTTCTCAACACAACTCCACTACTAACAACATGACTTCTCCCATGTCCTCAAGAACAAAACGAACTACTCACAAGACATCATATGGATCATGATCAGAGATGGAATAATGATGTATAACAATCTGAACATAAACAATAATTCAATGGTTCACTCAATAGCATCAACTACAAGGAGTAATCAACACCGGGAAAGTTTGCCCTATGAACTATGCAAGATTCAACGTAATTGTTACAACAATATGGAGATGGTGATGAGGGTGCTGATGGTGATGATGATGATGATCCCGATGAAGTCCAGCTTAATGGTGGTGTTGATGGCGATGATCTCCCCTCTCCGGGAAGGAATTCCCTCGACAGAAATCTGTCTGCCGGAGAGATCTTTCTCTCTCGGTGTTTTCCGCCCTACAGAGGCAGCGGCATCTTTTTGTGGTCGCTCCCCGAGTCTTAGGGTTTCGGGAGGATGATATACGCCGGAGGGAAGAGCCTGGAGTGGGCCAGGGCGGCCACACCACCTGCTGGCGCGGCCAAGGGCTGCCCGCGCCAGGGGGTGGTGTGGGCCCCCTGTGGCCCATCTCCAGCCCCCCTTCTGGCTTCCTTCGTCTTCTGGAAAAATAGGATTTTCTGTATATTTTCCCGGATTTTCTGATCTTCGCGAATTTTGCCTCCAAACAGCACCTTTTCCATCAGAATCCTGACTGCAGCGGTCCATGCTCCAAAAGTCATCAACCATGCAAAAACAGATGAAATAACAGAAGTATCACCTCTCAATACGAAATATGTCAATGAATAATAGTGAATTAAGACATAGAATAGTGATGCAAAATGGACGTATGAAGTCCCCCCAAACTTAGACTTTGCTTGTCCCCAAGCAAAACTGAGCTCAATAAACATGGCCTCAGGTTTATGGAGTGAAGAGTCGATAAAAGAATACGGACAAGAAGCATCACAATTATCAAATACATAGATCATAATAGAAGACAACTCATTATTATATAACTCAACTTGCAATGAGTAAAGGAAACACAATAAAGATACATAAAGTGAAGCATAATTGGTAATGGCAAACTTAGCTCTTGGTCGAAGAATAGTTGATAATTTGCTGGAGTTCACAAATAGCTGGTTTTCAATGATAGCTTTCAAAGTAGTAAACATCAAGATAAGAGCAATGTGCAAAACAAGGAACATAAGAAACATGATTGAATAAATCATCATATGAATGAATGAAACACAACAACTCAAAATACTTGCTGAGATAGAAGGGAATAGGTTTACTGACTCAACTACAAAGTAAAAGAAAGGCCCCTCGCAGAGGGAAGCAGGGATTGCAAGTCTCATAAAGAGCTCCCAAAAATGATGATACTTACTAGCTTTCAACTCTCACTGCCCCTGTCATAGGCATCTTTTGGTGGTTAAGGTTAAAGTGACACAACTAAGAGGATATGCTTGACAAGTTATAACTTGAAGTCCCATGCCCCTTACTTATGAGTACCGAACCTCATGCTACTCAACTTCAGTCACGAGCAAGCTCTTGTCATTGTAAATACATGCGTATCATTGAGAACCGCCAACGGGGTACCCCTTGCACATGACACAGGAGCTATCCCATAATCAAAATGACAAGGCAAGCAGACAGTGAGCATCTCAGCGATCTTTTTATTTGCTATTTGCATAGGTTTTTATTGAGGATGCTTCATAGAATGCTCACTATAGTTATGCTGCAAGTTTCCACCATGATTAGGCATGGCTTAGGCTAGCGGCCCAGGCGTTTCTCTAACACACATATAAACTCCATGATCTTACAAGTTTCACTTTTATTTCACGCCGCCGGGATCCATAAGCAAAAGAACATGATATCAACTAGGTACAAGTACCAATGAAGTGTTGAAAGCGGTCCCCATGATGCATGGTTCTGCTAACTTCAACTCATAAAGCGCAAGCATATACGCAACAAAGAAGGACCCAATGGTTCAGGTTTATTAAATGCAAGAAAATAAAGTGTGCCATCAAGTTCGTGATAGCTTTAATCACTAATTTTCACATAACAAGTTTAATTTGGGAGGTAGATAAAACAAGAATTTACTTGGAATAGCAATAATAGTACTAGGTAGGTATGGTGGACACAAATGGCAGAGGTTTTGGTTTAAAGGAGGTGGATGCACGAGAAGAATTCCCTCTCAGTACAGGTTTTTGGCTAGCAAGGCTGGGTAGCAAATATAAAAGAGTTGAAGGAAACAAACAAACATACAAGCGATAAAGACAAACATGTAATCTTCCTTGGAAGCACAAAAGATCTTAACTAGAGAATACTAGACTTATGAGCAAATCAAGAAAGAAAGATGATGAAATTATTTTTCTTTAGAGTACTTCTATCTTTTTCATTCAACTCTCAAAAATAGTGTTGCTACTGACCGAGCCAGGTTTGCCAAAACCAACTAAATTAACTCAATAATCCCAAAGTGATACCAATACTAACAACAAGATCAATCATATAACCACGAATTGAAAACTAATATAAGCTATGCAAAAGAGTAAATGATATAACTTCTCATTAATATTCCATAACGGCAACTCACACCAAGGGATACATATCTAACGAGAGAGGGGACACTTCCATATTGCAAACCATACTACATAATAACTCCTCTATTCATGATATGACTCTACTAATAAGGTAAAAAGATAGAAGATAGTGATGTGATACCGCGGAACTCCCCCAAGCTTGGAACAAACCAAGGGGATGCCAAACCTGATGACGAATTACTCCTTCGGTGGTGGTGGTATTATTTCCTTAGTTGACGTGAGGAAATCTTCCAGCATCTTACGAAGCCTATTATTCTCCCATTGAAGCATGTCCACCTTCCTCCTCAAGTCTCGGTACTTATCGCAGAACTCCTTAGTGACTCGTAGGGCTTCCGTTGATGCAGGGCAAGTGACTAAAGGTACCAGACCTTGCTTGGGGTCTTGGAGGTCTTCCTCCATAGGCTCCTTCCCTTTATCCTTGGCGGACACCATGGTGCTTCTAAACTTCCAAAGAGTATGTCCTAGCAGAAACAGATCGAAACAAAAACACAACGAGAACACGATATATGAACCTCGGAAGATCCGGGGGTTATATATTACAAAGTTTCATATCAAAAGGAAGGTACTGGGAGAAAACGAGTCGGAGGCGGAGTCTGAGGTGGCCTCACCACCTGGTGGCGCGGCCAGGGGTGGGCCCGCGCCACGAGGTGGTGTGGGCCACCCTAGATCCGTTTCTATCCTTTTTTCACTTCATAACTTTCCATATTGACTAAAAACTGCAAAAATATAGTTGGATTGTATTTTCGTGGAACTTTTCTTACCAGAACTATTACCTATTTGAAAACAGACTCTGCAGGTCTCTGAATTTGGTATCTAGTAGATTCTTCTAGAGTCACCACTTGAATAACATCAATATCTTCATCTTCATACACTTATTACTTGAGTCATAAAACCTTTCTCTTCCTTATTACACCAATATCTCCACTTCCTGGAAATTTCTTTCACATAAAACTTCACACAATTCTCATTAGCAACATTAGTATAAGTGAAGTGACAAAACCTTTTGAGCTCAATTTCAACTGAAAACTAACAAAACATAAGCTACTGTAGCAACTCCTTCCGAAAACCCAAAAAGAATTCAAAAAGGAAATCGAATAAAGAAGCAAATGCAAGATTGGCAAAATCTGTCAAAACAGACCAGCAGGTAAAGATCCATTTTTTCGAAAATCTTCTGTTGCTCAAATCAAAAAGTGCAAAACTAACGAAAGTTAAATAACAACCTGGGGCAGAAGCACAAAAAATTACAACTCAATCTGACATACAGAGATCTCTCACGAATATTTACGGTGAAGCACAAAAATCTGTTTCGGGATAGCAACTTTCCCAAATCTTACTTCTCTCTCATTAGAGGTTGATCTTGACACAAAAACCAAATAAAACGGATAAGAAGCGGTTATTACCGAAGTAATAACTTTCAAGACTCAAAGAAACAAAAACAAACTGAAAGCAAAAACAAATTGGGTTGTCTCCCATAAAGCTCTTTCTTTATAGCCATTAAGATGGGCATGATAATTTTGGAGATGCTCACATAGGAATATGAATTGAGGTGAAAAAGAGCATTAAGAAGCAAAAATACACACATTTAAGTCTAACTCACTTCCTATGCAAGGGAATTTTGTACACAAACAAGTTGTTGAAACTAGAGACTACTTGCATAAGAAGGCAAAAGAAGTTTAACATAAAAACTTTCAGCATAAAACGAGGAAACTTGATATTATTGAGATACATAAGAACACTTTTCCCTCTCTCATAGTAACTTTCAGTATCATGCATAAACTTAACAATATAGCTATCACAAGGACCATCGTAGCAATGATCACTTATTCTAACAGAAAACATAAGAATACTAGCTCTCATAAGACTACTTTGTGAAACAAAATTAGAGGTATCCTTACAAAGGATAGTGTGTGCCTCTTCTTCATATTTAGTAACAAAGTCTTTCACATTTGCTATTAGAGGTTCATCAACCATTTGTTTATCAGGTTCAACAGCTTTACTTGTATTTTCATTAACCATACTAGCTATCATAGAATGTTCCTTCATCTTAACTGGGAAAGGCATTTTCTCAATGTAAGGTTTAGGTATAACATGATTAGCAGTATAAACTTCAGTATTTCTTGCAGGAACACTCTTAGCAATATCTTTATAAGGTTCATGATACTTATTCCACTTCTTTTTAGGCACTTCAATATAGGAAGCAAAAGCCTTAAAATAAGAAGCAATAGCTTGAGAGTCTAAACCATAAGCATTTTTAATATTTTGAAAGTCATCAGTTTCCATAAAAGATTTAATGCATTCATAATCATAATTTATACCTGACTTTCTACCTTTGTCATTCTCCCAAGCTTCAGCATTGTCTGGAATACGGTCCAGAAGATCCCATTTAGCTTCTTCTTCCATACGAGTGAATGATCCAGCACAAGAGGCATCCAATAAATCCTTGTCATGTAGAGGGAGCCTTGCATAAAAGTTATTGATAATCATATTGTTGGGGAGCTCATGAATGGGACATTTGAGCATTAGTAACTTCAATCTCCCCCAAGCTTGAGCTGTACTCTCTCCATCAAGAGGCCAAAAGTTGTATATTTGATTCCGATCTTTATGAATCTCACTAGGAGGATAAAACTTTGAATAAAAGAGAGGCACTATTTCCTCCCATTCCAGAGCTTGACCATTCTTCAGCAGCTTATACCATTCCTTAGCTCTTCCTTTCAGTGATAATGAGAATAACTTCTTCTTAACTTGATCTGTAGTAATACCTGCACACTTGAATAACCCGCATAATTCGTGTATAAAGAGTAAATAATCACCGGGATGGACAGTTCCATCCCCAACATAGTAGTTATCCATAACACGATCAACAATTCTTGTAGGTATTTTGAAAACATCATTCTCAGCAGGTGGTGGATTATCTACTACCTTAGCAGTGGTAGTAGCATTACCAAATAAGAAACTCAGCAAATTATCCATAACGAAAATAAAGCAACTAACAGAAGTAAACAATACTCACAGTAGAAGTTTCCTTTACCAGTTCCACTCTCCAATAGCGCTTCACTCCCCGGCAATGGCGCCAGAAAATAGTCTTGATAACCCAGAAGTATAGGGGGTGTATCGTAGTATTTTTGATAAGTAAGAGTGTCGAACCCAACGAGGAGCAGAAGGTGCTGGCTAGTGGTATGGATCAGGAATTCTCTGCAAATACTTAGCAAACGGATTTTTAAGGGTTTTCGATAAAGCAAGTAAACAAAGTACGAGTAAATAAAATACAGTAGGAATAAATGCAGCAAGTGGCCCAATCCTTTATGCAGCAAAGGACAAGCCGGATGTATTACTTAGGATGACCAAACATTCTCGAGGACACATGGGAAGACTGTCAAGTGCTTTCGCTTCATATAGTTGATTAATCTTCTTTAGCTTGCTAAGTGTTGTGTGGGTGAACCTGTGCTAATGTACCGACCTTCCTAGGACTAATACATACTTGTGATTATACCCCTTGCAAACATCCGTAAGTACAAGAAAGTAATTAAGGTATAAACCTAACCACAGCTTTAAACTCTAAGACCCTTACGTCCCTTGTGCAATGGTTTCCTAACGGGGGTTCAGGTTTCTGTCACTCTGGCAACCCCTACGATTAGTAGCCAAATACACAATGCATTCCCCTAGGCCCATATAGGTGAAGTGTCATGTAGTCGACGTTCACATGACACCACTAGAAGAAGTACACCACAACTTAAATAACAATCTATTAAATCTTTCTCAACACAACTCCACTACTAACAACATGACTTCTCCCATGTCCTCAAGAACAAAACGAACTACTCACAAGACATCATATGGATCATGATCAGAGATGGAATAATGATGTATAACAATCTGAACATAAACAATAATTCAATGGTTCACTCAATAGCATCAACTACAAGGAGTAATCAACACCGGGAAAGTTTCCCCTATGAACTATGCAAGATTCAACGCAATTGTTACAACAATATGGAGATGGTGATGAGGGTGCTGATGGTGATGATGATGATGATGATCCCGATGAAGTCCAGCTTGATGGTGGTGTTGATGGCAATGATCTCCCCTCTCCTGGAAGGAATTCCCTCGACAGAAATCTGTCTGCCGGAGAGATATTTCTCTCTCGGTGTTTTTCGCCCTACAGAGGCAGCGGCATCTTTTTGTGGTCGCTCCCCGAGTCTTAGGGTTTCGGGAGGATGATATACGCCAGAGGGGAGAGCCTGGAGTGGGCCAGGGTGGCCACACCACCTGCTGGCGTGGCCTAGGGCTGCCCGCGCCAGGGGGTGTTGTGGGCCCCCTGTGGCCCATCTCTAGCCCCCCTTCTGGCTTCCTTCGTCTTCTGGAAAAATAGGATTTTCTGTATATTTTCCCGGATTTTCTGATATTCGCGAATTTTGCCTCCAAACAGCACCTTTTCCATCAGAATCCTGACTGCAGCGGTCCATGCTCCAAATGTCATCAACCATGCAAAAAATATGAAGTAACATAAGTATCACCTCTCAATACGAAATATATTAATGAATAATAGTGAATTAAGACATAGAATAGTGATGCAAAATGGACGTATCACGCCACCAAGTGGCTTTCTTTAGGAGTCGATTGATACCTTGCACGCACTACTACACTCAACACAATATCAGGTCTAGATGCACAAAGGTAAAACAAAGAACCAATCATGGATCGGTATACCTTTTGATCCACATATTTACCATTGGGATTTAATTCAAGATGACATTTAGTTTGCATTGGTGTAGCAACGCCGATTAGACCCTTCATCTTGAACCTCTTGAGCATGTCTTAGATGTACTTGGCTTGATTGATGAGGGTTCCTTTTCTCAATTGCCTGATCTCGAAACCAATAAAGAACCTCATTTATCCCATCATAGACATCTCAAACCTGTTAGTCATAAGCTTTGAAAATTCATCATTAAAAGCTTTGTTAGTATAGCCAAAGATAATGTCATCAACATAAAACTAGAAAATGCAAAGGTCCCCTTTAACCTTATTAGTAAAAAGAGTGGGATCAATCTGACTAACTCCAAAACCACGGTCTAACAACAACTCTTTCAGGTGCTCATACCACGCATGTGAGGCTTGTTTAAGGCAATAGAGCACATTATCAAGTTTGTATACATGGTTAGGAAAGTTGGGGTCCTCGAAGCCCGAGGGTTGCTTAACATAAACCAACTCATGCGAAGCCATGGGGAATTGCTAAAGGAGGAAGAGAACCTTCATGAGGAGGTGGTACCAATGGAGAAGAGGAGACCTCATTTTATAGGGGAGGGGACTGCCCCAAGGGGCATGACCACCGGCCTTGGGGGTGCCCCGCCTCTTCCATCATTCATATGGGTGGACTCTCCACTCACATGAATTCCTCTTCCACTCACATGCATTAATTACCCACTAATTTAAATGCATTTTTCTTTTTAAATAAAACACTTCTATTTATTTTATTCAAATTTTTGTTAATTACTTTAATTAAGAAACATCTGCATAAAACCAGACATGCACATGGACCCACTTTGTGTTCATAGAATGAGTTGATTTGTGCATGCTGGGACCCACAGCCTCATGAAACACATATACAAATCAATAAACCGGACCAACATCTTAAGATTTCCCCTTCTACTTTTCCTGAGTTCAAAACGACAATTTTGGTGTTCCTACGTACTTCATCTGGTCCTATGTTTTGCATCTTGTTTCCTTTCCCTTTCCTCCACTTTTCTTCAATCCTATGTTTTTCTTTCCTTCAGTCCAAAGTGGGCCCAAGTATTTTTTGATTAGAAGCTAAATATCCTCTCTTCTCAGTTTTTCATAGTGGAGGGAAATCCCCAAATATTTTATGGGGAAGGTGCCAACAACAAACCCAAAAATATCATCAAAGATTGGTATTTCCTCTTCAGCAAGTCCTAAAGGTATGATTTCAATTTTTTATGGTTAATACTCATACCAGAGACTTGCTCAAAACAAGTGAGTTCCCATTTAAGGTTAGTTGCCATCTCTAGAATTTTTTAGAAAACAAGATTGTGTCATCTGCATATTGCAAGTAGATGACACCACCGTCGAAAAGGTTAGAGCATAAGCCTCTAATGAGACCAACATCAGAAGCTTTGATCAGCATTCTAGTGAGCACATCAACTACTAGGTTGAACAACATGGGGATAGTGGGTCTCCCAGCCTTAGACCTTTCCTAGTGACTACCAAATTTCCTATGCAGTTATTACGTTTGACCCCCACATAGCCATTATGAGTGATAGTTCTAATCCAAGTCGACACTTTTGGTCAAAAGCCTCTCTTGATCAAAAGGTCCAGTAGGAACTCTAGACTTTTGGTCGACATAACTATATGTAACAGTTTCTTTTTAGTCTCTCATAATCACACAAGTGAAGTTCTCAAGTTGACTGTATCTCATGAGCCTGCTGAACGACGAAGCAGTCATCAGCCATCTTATAGTCATAGAATTGTTCCATGACATACTATTCACCGCCAGCATCCGAGACCCCAAACTTATCCTCGAACGTAGCCCACATGTCCTTGCCATTTTTAAATTACATATAAGGTTTCACAATCTTTTTCCCAAGAATAGACAAAATATTAGCCTTGAACATAGTATCAATTTTCTCATAAAATTCCTCTTGAACAACCGTAAGCTCCCCCTCAGGTTTGTCCTGGATGGAGTTATAGCAGCCCATGTTTTGTTTTTAAACCATAGGACTGCTCTCACACACCATCTCTTGTAATGCACACCCTCAAAGCTAGGTGGATTCACAGATGCAACAAAGCCACTTGGATTAAAATGCCTATAATAAGGTTTTTCGGTTATTGGAAATATAAGAAATTTAACAGAAGATTTAATCCAAATAAATAATGAATAAAACATGACTATGATAATGGAAGTTAAACTAGTTAGGCAACTTACCAAATAACAAGTCTAAACAGTTTGCTAAACAATTATTTGAAGTATGGTCCGAAGTACATAATTGACGTATTTTGCAGCAGGATGTGCTACAGAACCGTTGTTGTTGGTGTTGGATTTGTCACCCATGTCGTCAAAGAGGTTGTCAACATCCAAGAAGAAGTCGTCATTGGAGAAGAAGTATTCAGCATCCACGGCAGCATCTGTGATGAAGATGGCATCACTGTTCATGAAGGAGTCCGTGATGGAGCCAGTAATCGTGCATGAGAGCTCCCCAAAAACCTTATCACCCTTCTCCCATACAGGACTCGAAGCAACGAGGTATCGGAGGCCTACTATATTGGCTCGCGGTGCATGGTGCAAGGCAGGATGGGGAGAGCTTGGTGGTTGCTCAGGAGATCTAGAACTGAAGGCATTTGTTGTTATGTTCTATGTCGAGAGCAGCGACCTATCTTTTATAGGCACACAAGAGGGAGACGAACTGGCTGTGTCAGGAGACAAAAAGAGGAGTTAGGATATGACCTGAACAAACAACGGACAAACCCACTGAGTTAGTATTAAAACCCCACTCGAATTCATTCTCTACCAAGTTTGTGTTAAAAATCCAGTAGCGCACACTGTTCATTTTCCATTCATGCATGGAAAAATAAAGCTCATCTCGCTGAGATTCTCGCAACCCGCAGCGTGTGCGTGGCGTGGTAAGCAAGGAGATAAGCGCGTCTGTATATGTCTTCTCTTCTCAGGCTCGTACAAGCGATAGAAGAGCTCGCCTTATAAGCTGGTCCAACTTTCACTCAACTACAATGTGGGACTAAACTTTTATCTCACCTCTTGCCTCGCATGAACGGGCCAAGTGGGGCTCTAGGATTTCAGGTATTATTGGCATAATGTAAATAAGCCGGGCCTATTTTAGAAAAAATTCTAGCACTGCCGCTCCTACTAACAATCGCTATTGTGAGTCACAGATCACCAAGGTAGTTCCTCATTGTCAGTAAGACTCAAACCTCCATCGCTAGCCCTCATGTACTTGCTTTCATGAAATTCTACTATATGACTTCCCCATGGATCCTCAAAGACATGGAACATGATGCTAACAGGTAGCAGAGCTTCACAACGTTCTCTCTGAAACCAAACAGTCAGAAAAAAAATGAGCGTGCACGACCGAATTCCTTCTGATCCAGCAATCTCCATGCATAGTCACCCATGAGAGTTCGACGGTGTAGCCTTCTGAAACACACCGCTCCAGCCAGATCAACAAGAACAGGTAGCCAGCAGATCTTCCTCTTGGTGCACGAGGAACCCTATGACCACCTCCTTTATCCATGTCAATCTAGCAGTCCCCACACCGCCGGCCGGCCGGCTCCTGGCGATCGGAACAAGCGGGCCGACCATCGGCCTAGCCAAGCCTGAGGTAGCCCCAGACTAGGCCCGCGAATCGAGCCATGGAGATGTAATGCCGCCGCCCCGAAGAGTAGGCCGCACCGCCACCTCTGGCCATCTCCACATCCTTCTCTGCCCACCTCCACGCCTCCCACTCGTGTTTCTCTTCAAACACCACTATCCTGCCGGAGCGAACGTCGCCGCCCCACCACCGCCGCCCCTCCGCATGGTCTCCACCATGATGCCTTTCGCCACGCCATTGTCAGAACAATGGCATGGTGACGCAGCCCGCGCCACTCACAAGACAAAATGTGCCTCCCACACCGGCGTCCTAGGATAGGAGGCAAGGGGGCCTCGCCGGCGCCGGCACCAGCCAGGGCTTTGCCTATCCAAGCCTTCTAGCGGCGGCGAGGGAGGACGAGGTGGTGGAGGGAGCTCCGATGGCAGTCGATCTAGGGTTCCCTCGGCCGCTGCACGGGGGCGACGCGAGGGGTTTTCCCTTGATTTGGATGAATTATACAAAGAGTAACTGTTGATTCAGTTGTGAGGCCTCAAACGTTCTCACAGTTCCTAGATTTTCAAGGATACGTGGATGACAGCTTCACAACTTGCAATGGGATATGAATTAAGGAGGTGGAAAATCAATGAGCTAATATGTTCATTATTTCCTTGGTTGCACGAGAATGGTAAAAATGTTCCAGGCCCGTAGGATGGGCAGCACAAAATGATGCATGTGCAACTGGCTGTAATCGAATGTAAATTATTAAGTTTTAAGTTTTTTTTTTTTTTTTGCAAATGAATCATTGCATTACTTAAGAAGTATTAGGGATTACAAAATCTTGGCAGGTCTCAACTAAACCTTCCGGGCCGGAAGAAAACCAAACTGCCATGCGTCTATTAATTCTATCATAATTTGCCTAGTAAATTATTAAGTTAATATCCTTTTTTGTTCGAAAATTTAAATTCCCTCTTACCTTGATGAAGCATGGTTCTGCAAAGAAGGGCTGTTATAAAGTTTTCATATAGAACGGAGTAAAAAAAAAATTGCGGGTAGAACGGAGTAAAATTTGCATTCAATGATATTTTTTGGGACACTGAATTTCACTACCGCTGCATGCCAGGGCATGTGCCAAGTATTCCATAATCAGCCACGACTGCAAAATTAGTCTTGAAGGTTCAATTTGCAAAAAAAAAACTATTGTATGATATTCAGCTAGAATTAAAAAGAAGCTCGCTACATTTATCAAATTTAAAATAAATAAATAAATAAATCTGAGATTGCGCTGGACCCTAAAAGCCTTGTCCAGAAGTATCTGCTGTTTTCACGGCCCTTCTTCATGACACTGGACCAAACTTGTGCCGGCCCAACACACGAGTGATATCCAGCTCCTTCGGGTCCTTTCCGGAAGTCAGGAGAATTCTCCAGAGACATCTCAGTCCCGAAATTACTCTTCCTCACCTTCTATAAATTCTGCCCCACTCCTCGTCGACAGGATGCAACGAAGTTCAAGAAAGCATCGATCCTCAAAATTTCCGATTCCAACACCGGCCAAACCGTCGATTTATTTCACCAGCAGCTCGAATCGCCAACAAGCCTACGACAGGCAATGTCGCTGATCCGCCGGAGCAACGTGTTCGACCCCTTCTCCCTCGACTTCTTCGACCCCTTCGACGGCTTCCCTTTCGGCTCCGGCAGCACCGGCAGTGGCAGCCTCTTCCCGTGCACCTCCTCCGAGACCGCGGCCTTCGCCGGCGCGCGCATCGACTGGAAGGAGACCGCCGAGGCGCACGTGTTCAAGGCGGACGTGCCGGGGCTGAAGAAGGAGGAGGTGAAGGTGGAGGTAGAGGACGGCAACGTCCTGCAGATCAGCGGCGAGAGGAGCAAGGAGCAGGAGGAGAAGACAGGCACCTGGCACCGGGTGGAGCGCAGCGGCGGCAAGTTCCTGCGCAGGTTCAGGCTGCCGGACAACGCCAAGGCGGAGCAGGTGAAGGCGTCCATGGAGGACGGTGTGCTCACGGTCACCGTGCCCAAGGAGGAGGTCAAGAAGCCCGAGGTGAAATCCATTCAGATCTCCGGCTAGAAGCTCTGGGCAGGCGACTCCTGCACGATGAAAGTGGACTGCAGAACAGTGGTGTGGAACAAGATGGAGTTCGTGCGCGGTGTGTCTTGTGTAGTGCTGTAGTCTGCAAATGGTCTGATGTCTGAGTCTGTGTTGTGTCCGTTTGTTTTCTGTGTCCAGTTCTATGTTTTGTTCATCACAGCTTGTACTCGATCGGGAGCTGGGTAATTCTATAGCCTCATCTCTAATTTTAATGACGACGGGTACCCTAGTAGATGTCCTAATTTTGAACATCAGTCTAATTTTAATGTCCTATGTAAATTCTGCAAAAGGCCTTTCTCGATACATTCTAGAATAGCCAACCTACATTCTAGAACAGCCAACCTTCCATGATTCCTTTGGGAGCTCTAAATAAAGCACGAGTCTAATTATCTCACAGATTTTTGTGGCCACTAACATTTCAAATGCTTAAATCTGATACTACAGGTTGCGCTCGAGCTTCAGTGTTCACACACTTTTAGCGGTTACACAATCGATACACTGAGCTATGCGATTTCATTCGCGTTCTTTACAGAATAGGAGCAATAGTCGTTCTATTACTCTGGAAGCAATGTCCACATATATATAGATACAATAGGAGGCCTCACTTAACATCCTCCCGCAATCGAAGCGTAGGCCTCACTCAACAACCCCCGCAATCGAAGCTCACTCAACATCCCCCACAATCGAAGCGTCGGCGGGACAGACGCAAAGACTAGATCGAAACTCCTCAAAAGACGCCGTAGACAATCCTTGGTCATGATATCCGCAAACTGGGAGGTAGGTACTACTCTGGGAGCAATGCCCACACATATATAGGTACAATGCGAGGCCTCACTCAACATCCCCCCGCAATCGAAGCGTCGGCGGGACAGACGCAAAGACTGGATCGAAACTCCTCAAAAGACGCCGTAGACAATCCCTTGGTCATGATATCCGCAAACTGGGAGGTAGGTACGTGTAGAACAGCGACCAAGAGCCACCTGTTTGCGAACAAAGTGAATGTCAAGCTCGATGTGCTTTGTCCGGCGGTGATGGACGGGGTTGGCGGAGAGATATACAGCGGAGCGTTGTCGCAGTAGACCACGGTGGCCTTGTCGGCAGGACAAGAGAGCTCCTGAAGAAGCTGTTGTAGCCAGGAGCACTCGGCAACGACGTTAGCAACAACCCGATACTCCGCCTCTGCGCTGGAGCGAGAGACCGTAGGCTGCCGATTGGACGACCACGAAATAAGCGAGGGTCCAAGGTAAATGCAGTACCCCGAGGTGGAGCGGCGCGTGTCGGGGCAGCCGGCCCAGTCAGCGTCCGAGTAGGCGATGATGTCCGTGTCGGTGGAGGCATGAAGCGAGAGGCCTAGGTCTAGAGTGCCGCCGACATAGCGGAGAATCCGCTTGACCGCCGTCCAATGAGCATCACGTGGAGCGTGCATGTGAAGGCACACCTGCTAAACAGCGTACTGTAGCTCTGGTCTGGTGAGAGTGAGGTACTAGAGAGCACCAACAATAGACCGGTAGAGCGAGGCGTCGGGAGCCGGAGAACCATCCGTGGCGGAGAGCTTAGCCTTCGTGTCAACAGGCGTAGAGACAGGGGTGCAGTTAAGCATCCCGGCACGATCAAGGAGCTCGTGGGCATACTTCTTCTGGTGAAGAAGGAAGCCATCCGGTCGGCGCACAACCTCAATGCCGAGGAAGTAGTGCAGGGGTCCCAAGTCCTTGAGCGCGAACTCGGTACGAAGGCGGTCGGTGAGCTGCTGCAGGAGCACAGATGTGCTAGCCGTGAGGATGCTGTCGTCAACGTAGAGCAGCAGGTAAGCCGTGGTGTCTCCCATATGGTAGACAAACAGCGATGCATCAGAGCGTGTTGAGCGAAAGTCGAGTTGGTAAAGGAACGCTGCGACGCGCTGGTACCACGCCCGTGGCGCCTGCTTGAGCCCATATAAAGAGCGCGAGAGTAGGCACACATAATCCGGATGAGCGGAGTCGACAAAACCGGTGGGCTGCTAGCAGAACACTTGCTCCTCAAGATGACCATGGAGAAAGGCGTTGGAGACGTCCATCTGGTGAACAGGCCAGCAGCGAGACACGGCGAGCTGGAGCACAGTGCGGATGGTCCCGGGCTTGACAACCGGGGCGAAGGTCTCGGCGAAATCAACGCCGGCGCGCTGACGAAAGCCGCGAACGACCCATCGCGCTTTATGCCAATCAAGAGTTCCATCCGGATGGAACTTGTGCTTGAAGACCCACTTCCCGGTGATGACGTTGGCATGGCGTGGGCGAGGCACAAGCTGCCATGTCTGGTTGCGCTGCAGGGCGTCGAACTCGTCCTGCATGGCCGCTAGCCACAGCGGGTCACGGAGGGCTGACCGAGCTGAGGCGGGCAGCGGAGAGGGCGCGTCAACTCCGTGTGATGGAGATGCCCCACCGTCATGAGGGAGAATGCTGTTGCCGCTGGCCCAGGAGGCGGAGGGCGCCTGGGGCGGCGACTGAGCTATCGTGGCGTGGCAGACGTATGCGTCCGCGGGGTACCACGTCGACGGGCGGAAGATGCCGGCGCGTGCACGGGTGACTGGACCCATGGGGGCAGGCGTGGCATCACCCGAGTGGCCACTCAAGGGTGATGCGGTCGACGAGGCAGCGCCCGAGCCGGAACTCGAGGGCGACGCAGGCGGTGTCGGCGGGGCAGCACCCGGGCCAGAGCTCGAGGGTGCAGCGGAGGAAGGTGACGGGGCGACACCCGAGCTGGAGCTCCAGGGCGACGCGGGCAAAGTCGGCGGGTCGGCGCCCGAGCATGGGCTCGAGGGCGACGACGGTGGGGTCGACGAAGAGGCGCCCGAGCTAGAACTCGAGGGCGCAATCGACGCGGCCGACGCGGAGGCGCGACGTCACGGGGTACCACCCACGGGTGTAGGGGAAGACGCTGCCTGTTCCTGTGCAAACGGAAAGCAATGCTCATCAAAGTACACGTGCCGTGACGTGATGACCCGATGGGACACGAGATCATAGCAGCGATAGCCCTTGGTGTTAGCCGGGTAACCAAGAAAGACACACGGGATGGAGCGGGGAACGAGTTTGTGAGGGGTGGTGGCAGCGACGCTGGGGTAACAACGACAACCGAAGATTCGAAGACCATCGTAAGAGGGAGGGGAACCAAAGAGGAGGTGGTGTCGCGTGTAGTTCCAGTGAGTACGACACAGACAGAGGTTAACGAGGAGAGTGGCGGTGGCTAGAGCGTCGGGCCAGAAGGAAGGTGGGACGTGACCGTGAAAGAGAAGAGTACGGACGCAGTCATTGAGGGTGCGGAGGACGCGCTCGGCACGGCCATTTTGCTATGAGGTGTATGGGCAAGTTAGGCGTAAGATAGTATCGTGAGATGAAAGGAGGGTGCGGATGGCGACATTATCGAACTCCTTGCCGTTATCGGTTTGGAGAGCGTGGATGGAACGACCGAACTGAGTAGACACATAGGCGTAGAAAGCGATAAGAGTGGGGGCGACGTCGGACTTTTTACGAAGAGGAAACGTCCACACAAAATGAGAAAAATCATCAAGAATAACTAAATAATACGCAAACCCAGAATTACTAGGAATTGGAGAGGTCCAGACATCACTATGAATTAACTCGAACGGAAAAGATGCAACTATGGAAGAATTACTAAAAGGGAGACGAACATGTTTGCCGACACGACAGGCTTCACAACTATGCGTAGCCTTTTTATTACAAGAAAACGAAAAAACCCTCATTGTTTGATGGAGCGTGTTGGCACTGGGATGTCCAAGACGAGCATGCCAAAGATCGACGCCGGCGGAGCAAGCACGGGGTCCGGCGCCGGGGGTGGGAGACGCCTGGACGGGATACAAGTTGTCGGGGCTCTCACATCGGTGGAGCACCATCCGGGCACGGGTGTCCTTAACATAAAAACCAGAAGAGTCAAATTCCACAGTTATAGAATTATCACGAGAAAGAGTTTTGACAGGG
Organism: Avena sativa; assembly: GCA_916181665.1. Taxonomy (NCBI): domain Eukaryota; kingdom Viridiplantae; phylum Streptophyta; class Magnoliopsida; order Poales; family Poaceae; genus Avena; species Avena sativa. Next base: position 444,476,760 of record OV702295.1, on the reverse strand, counting down.
ACTAAATTCTGAATAAGATGGAGGAAGACAATGACATTATTGAGAGACAGTGGTTTAGAAGTGGAAGGAAAACTAGCAGAACCAATGTGTGAGATAGGAAGACCAGCGCCATTACCGACAATGATACGAGACTCGGTGGAAGTAGGAGAAGAATGTGAGAGGTTACCCGGATGAGCTGCCATGTGGGTCGACGCCCCCCGTGTCCATGAACCAATCGCTGCCGCCGGCGTAGGAGCCAGGAGTGGGTGCCTGATGAAGAGCGGTGTAGAGTGTCGGGTACCAGGCGGGCTAAGGAGGCGCGTAGGTAGGTGGAGCGCCGTAGGCCGGACCGAAGGTCGGTGCAGCGGCATTGTAGGCGGGGGCGTACGGCGGAGCCGCGGCGAAGAGGGCCTAGTGGGTCGGTGGGCGCGAGCCGAGGAGTCCGGGGGCGGGCGGGCGAGGCACGGGCATGGTGTAGGTGTGTACGACCCCCGTCCAGGGGTTGTAGCCGCCGACCCATGGTGGCGTGGGCTGCTGGTTGCCTCCGCCGTTGCTGCCGCCACTACCGTTGCCGTTGCCACCACCGTTGCCACCGCCGTTGTTACGGCCACCGCCACAACGGCGGCCGCCATGGCCGTTGCGCGGCTGCTGCGGCTGCGGTTGGGGAGGCGCGACGTAGGGTGCCACGGGCGCCGGGGGGCACGGCGGCGGCTGGAAGGACGCAGGGGCCGGAGGGGTAGGGGCGCGGTACCCAGCAGCGAAGGCGGTGTGAACGGCGCGGGTGCGGAGGTTCTTCAAGCGGTGCTCCTCGAGGCTAAGATAGGCGACGATGCGCTCAAAGGTGGGCTCGGCCATGAGGGTGAGGTTGGAGGCGGCGTTCCCGAGGTCCTCGTTGAGGCCAGCGGTGAGGGTGGAGAGGAGGATCTCATCGCCGATCGTGAAGCCGAGGTCGTGGAGCTCGTCGGATATCGCCTTGAGGCGCAGGCAGTAGGCGTCGAGGGTTTGATCGCGCCGCGGTTCACCGAAGAATTCCTGCTGCAGGAAGACGACCCGTGATGGCTCAATGCACGGCGCCCAGAAAAGTGTTGATGGCTCGTGGTTGATGTAGAGCTCGTTGGGAACCCTAAGAGGAAGGTATGATGAGCACATCAGCAAGTTTCCCTCAGTTATGAAACCAAGGTTTAATCGAACCAGTAGAAGCAAGGAAACACCCCAAAGGTGTTACTAGCTGAGCTTTGGCAGGGCGCACTACCGGTGGTAGTAGCAACGTGGAGACCTGCACAACACAACCACATAACTTTATCCCCAACTTGCGATGAGGTTGTCAATCTCACCGTGTTTTACGGAAAACAAAGGATTAAACGCATCGAATGAAAAGAAGTAAAAGTTTGCAGAAAGTAAACACAAAGAAGTAAACAGTTTATAGATTGTATGTAAAAGACAAGGACCGGGATCCATAGTTCACTAGAGGTGGCTCTCCTTAGATAGATAACATGCCGGGTAAACAAATTACAGCGGGACAATTGACAAACACCGAGAAAGCAATACATGCATATACTAATCATCTTGACTCCTTTGAGACTTCATTGGGCAATACAACATTATATATAGCCCGCCATCCAACTGCATCTATGACTAATAATCCACCTTCAGGTTATCATCCGAACGCCCTCCAGTATTAAGTTGCAAGCAACAGATTATTGCTTTACGAACTGCGTGTAAGGTAAATAATGCGATTGTTCTATGAACAAAGGATTGTTGTTTTCTCCCTAGTAGCAACAGCACATCTAGTACCTTAGAGATTTCTGTCACTTCCCCAGATTACCAAAGGCATGAACCCACTATCGAGCATAAATACTAACTCTTAGAGTTGCTAGCATCTACTTGGCCAAGATAGCTACTAACAACGGAAAGCATGCAAGATCACAAATAACAAAGACATGATAGAATCAATAATCAATCTAAAATAGCATCTCAATATCCATCGGATCCCCGCAAACACAACATGTATAAATTACAAATAGATGATCTTGATCATGAACGGAGCTCACAAGATCTAGACATGAAAGCACAAAGGAGGAGAAACCAGCCATCTAGCTACTACATGGATCCGTAGTCCAAGGATGAACTACTCACGCATCACACCGGAGGCTTGCATGGTGATGAAGAAGGCCTCCAGGGTGAATTCCCCTCTCCGGTAGGGTACTGGGAAGAGCTTCAGATCCCTCCCGATCTAGGGATGGAGATGACGGCGGCTACAGACTCTTTCGTGGATTTTTGATCGGGTACTTAGGGTTTTCGTCCCGAGGGCAACTTATAGGCGGAAGGAGAGGTCGAGGGGGTGCCTGGAGCGGCCACACCACCCCCGGCACGGTCCAGGCCTGGCCGCGTGGCCAGGTGGTGTGGTAGCTCCCTGGCCCTTCTCCGTCTCGTATTCTTGCACTTGATCCCTTTCGGAAAAATAGGCACTTTGGCTTTTGTCCCGTCCAATTCCGAGAATATTCATTTTCTGACTTTCCTGGAACCAAAAACAGCAGAAAACAGGCAGCTGGCACTGTGGCTCTTGTTAATAGGTTAGTCCAAGAAATCATATGAAAAGTACTCCAAAGTTGGAATAAAACACAAGAAAGTGGATAAAACCAAGCATGGAACATCAAAAATTATAGATACATTTGCAATGTATCAACCCGCTGGAGCTTGTTGTCGGTGAAGAGCCCGTTGATCCTTTTTCACACCGTACGAGCGTCGTCGCCCTCACGAACGACGGTTTTGAAGATGTCCGGCGAGATGGTGAGGAACAGCCAGCGGATGATGGTGGCGTCGATGGCGAGCCAGTCGGGGTCACGGTGATCGAGGAGGTCGACGGAGCCGTCAACATGATCGCGAGGTTGTACTCCCGGAAGAGGAGGTAGAAGTACGTCTTCCAGGCGTGATGGTTCTTCTCGGCGACGGAGAGCTTGATGGGGACGTGGTCGGTGAGGTGGACGCCGCGGATGACCTCGGGGGTCGATGGAGCGGAGCCGTCATAGGAGGAGCCGAAGGGGTTGGTCGAGGCGGATGACGACATGGCGCAAGAGGAGAGCGGCGGCGACGCGAGAGGAAGGCGGCACGGCGGCTAGGGTTTGGTGGGGGTAGAGGGGCGCGGCAGGGGATGAGGAGAAGGGTGTTGGAGATATGCCCTAGAGGTAATAATAAATGTAGTTATTATTATATATCTTTGTGTTTATGATAAATGTTTACATTCATGCTATAATAGTATTAACAAGGAAACCATTAATACTTGTGTGATTTGTAAACTTAATTTGAAGTCCCTAGTATGGCCTCTATACTTCACTAGCTTGTTGGTTGATTGATGATGTGGTTTCTTTGTCATGAACATTGAGATGTTATCAACAACAAGATCATATCGTTAGGAGAATGATATGATGGACATACTCCTATAGACAAGCGTAGCATAAAGATCAAGTCATTTCAATAGTTCAATTGCTATATGCTTTCTGATACATAGTAACCTAATTCCTTCGACCATGAGATCATGCATATTGCCTTTACTGGATGGATGCTTTGATGTCATCAAACACCACACCGTAACAGGGTGGCTATAAAAGTGGCATTGGGTGTTCGGAAAGTATTGGTTGAAACACATGGATCAAGAGTGGGATTTGTCCATCCACATGACGGATAGATATTCTCTGGGCCCTCTCGGTGAAATGTCATCCAATTAGCTTGCAAGCATGTGACTTGGTCACAAGGGATCACATATCACGGGAACGAGAAAAGAGTACTTATCAGTAACGAGGTTGAACTAGGTATGCAGAGATACCGACGATCATGACCTCGGATAAGTAACATATCGTGAGACAAAGGGAAATTGGTATCGTATGTAAGTGGTTCATTCGATCGCAAAGTAATCGTAGAAATATGTGGGAGCCATATGAATTTCCAGATTCCTCTATTGGTTATTGTTCGGAGAAGTGTCTCGATCATGTCCGCATAATTCACGAACCGTAGGGAGACACACTTAAGGATTCGACGTTGTTTGAGTAGTTATGGTATTATGAGAAAGAGACCGAATGTTGTTCGGAGTCTCGGATGGGATCCGGGATATCACGAGGTGATCCGGAATGGTCCGGAGAATAAGATTCATATAAGGAAAGTCCCGTTTCGGAGTTCGGGAATGATTCCGGTGTTTTCATCGGGAACATTCTAGAAGGTCCCGGAATGTCCGGCACTCCGGGGGGGAAGGGGTACATGAATGTGTCATTGCAAGATGGAATGATTGCATCATGTACTAAGTGTTCTCGCTGTCCAAAATAAAGGGTTTATTTAAATTCCTAAATTGGAAAAGTCAAACGGCTAATTTGAAAGTCAAACTGCCAATTTTGGGAAGTGGGAAAAGAGGAGGATTGGTGGAGGCCGAATTGGGGGAGGACTCCTCCCTTGGCCGGCGCCCCACCAAGCCGACTTGGGGAGGGACTCTCCTCCCCATGGCGCAGCCAGCCCTCCCACCTATAAAGGGAGGGGCAGGGCTCCCCTCCCAACACACACAAGTTCCTATCCTCTAAACTAGAAACTAGACCTAGACCCCGGTTTAGAGCTGTTTCGGTTTAGAGCCTTCTAATTGGTTTAGAGCCCTCTAATTGGTGTGTCTAATTACTAGACCACTAATAGCCTCTCTCATAAGCTCCACCATACTCGCACCGGCTTAAGGCGAAGCCCTGCGGGATCTCCCCTCTACCTCCGGTACCACGCCGTTGTGCTGCCGGAATCGCGAGGAGAGTGCTACAACCTCCGCTGCCTGCTGGAACAAGGGAGAGGAAGGTCTTCGTCGAGTACCGAACGTGTGACCGACTGCGGGAGCGCTGCGGGAACGCGGCGCCGGAAGGATCGTCTACGCGATCTTGAGATCGGAAAGAGTACGACTACATCACCCACGAGAATCTGCTCTCGTTAAACACTTTGGAATCTTCGAGGGTGAGTTATTCCATCGACTCGTTGCTACAATCTAGTAGATAGATCTTGGCTTGTTTGTTTGTATGCGATAGAAAATTTTTGTTTTCCATGCTACGAACCCCTACAGTGGTATCAGAGCCGTGTCTATATGTAGATCTGTTGCACGAGTAGAACACAATGGTCATTGTGGGCGTTGATGCTTTTATTGTAGATTGCTTTTTGTGTACTTTGCATCTTGCGGTATGTTGGGATGAAGCGGCCCGGGCTAACCTTACATGACATCGTTCATGAGACTTGCTCCACGCTTGACATGCAACTCGTTTTGCATAAGTGGCTTTGCGGGTGCCTGTTTCTCCTAGCATAGTAAAGATCCAATTTACAACGGGTGATCAACAATGCTAGTATCAATGTTGTGGTTCTTGTTCGTAAGTTAGAACGACACTTATGGAAAGCCCCAAACCACGTAAAATATGCAAAGAAAGTAGAAGCGTCTAACTTTGTTTTGCAGGGGTGTGCAGTGATGTGATATGGCCATGATTGTGATTATATTTGATGTATGCAATGTTCCTTATTGTAAGTTGGCAACCGGCAGGAGCCATATGGTTGTCTTTAATTTCTGTTAAGACCTGCGTGTCTATTCAAAATAGTTGTAATAGTTGAAGCTGGTGGACGACAACCATGAAGAAGCGTCATTGACCTTGATGCTATGCCGGTGATGATGGAGATCATATTCGTGCTTGAAGATGGAGATCGGAAGCACAAAGAAGAAAGGCCATATCATATCACATATTATGAATTGCATGTGATGTTAATCCTTTATGCATCTTGTATTGCTTAGTAGACGACGGTAGCATTATAAGATGATCCCTCATGCACATAAATTTCAAGTTCTAAAAGTGTTCACCCTTAGTATGCACCGTTGCCAAAGCTTGCTGCTTCGAAGCACCACGTGATGATCGGGTGTCTTTGATTCCGCGGGTGACTACAACGTAAGCAAGCCAGATTTGCTTATGCGGAAGCTAAGGTTTGATCTTGACGAGCCTAGCATGTACAGACATGGCCTCAGGAACACGGATCGCCGAAAGGCAAAGCATGAATCATATAGTAGATATGATGAACATGATGATTGTTCGCCATTAAAACTATATCAGCTCTCGTGATGATCGGTGTTGATGTAGTGGATTTGGTTCGTGTGATCACTAAAACAATGTGAGGGATGTTGTTTTGAGTGGGAGTTCACCTAGTTTAATTTCATTAATTAATTTGAACTCAATTTGTCATAAACTTAGTCTAAACTATTGCAAATATGTTGTAGATCAATGGCAGCCCCTACCATCAATTTTAATGCGTTCCTAGAGAAAGAAAAGTTGAAAAACAATGGAAGCAACTTCGCGGATTGGTTCCGCAATTTGAGGATTGTCCTCACAGCTGGTAATTTGACCTATGTGCTGGATGCACCGCTAGGTGACCCACCTGCAGCTGATGCTACCGATGAAGTAAAGAATGTTTACCTCGCTCGGAAGAATCAGTACTCCATAGTTCAGTGTGCTATCTTGTATGGTTTAGAATCGGAGCTTCAGAAAAGGTTTGAAGAGTCAGATCCATATGATATTGTCGAGGATCTCAAATTAATCTTTGAGACTCATGCGGCAATTGAAAGTTATGAAGCTTCTGAAAAGTTCTTTAACTGCAAGATGGAAGAGGGTAGCTCCGTCAGTGAGCATGTGCTTAAAATGTCTGGGCACGCAAATAAACTTCAAAGTTTGGGTATAGTGATTCCTAATACTTTGGGAGTTTACCGCATCCTCCAATCACTACCACCAAGTTACAAGAACTTTGTGATGAACTACAACATGCAGAACATGAACAAAGAGTTGCCAGAACTATTTGCTATGTTAAAATCTGCAGAAGTGGAGATCAAGAAAGAGCACCAAGTGTTGATGGTCAATAAGACCACCAAATTCAAGAAAGGCAAGTCTAAGCAGAAGGGACACTTCAAGAAGGGTGGTAAGAAAGTTACCACGCCGACGAAGAGGACCAAGGCTGGACCCAAGCCTGATACTGAGTGCTTTTACTGCAAGGGAGAAGGTCACTGGAAGCGGAATTGCCCAAGGTACTTGGCGGATTTGAAGAACGGCAACATCAAGAAGAAAGGTATATCTGATATACATGTTATTGATGTGTATCTCACTAGTACTCGTAGTAGTGCCTGGGTATTTGATACTGGTTCGGTTGCTCATATTTGTAACTCGAAACAGGAGCTGCAGAATAAACGGAAGCTAGTGAAGAACGAGGTGACGATGCGCGTGGGAAACGGATCAAAGGTTGATGTGATCGCGGTCGGCACACTACCTCTTCATCTACCATCGGGATTAGTTTTATACTTAAATAATTGTTATTTGGTGCCTGCGTTGAGCATGAACATTATATCGGGATCTTGTTTATTGCGAGACGGTTACTTGTTTAAATCCGAGAATAATGGTTGTTCGATTTATATGAGTAATATGTTTTATGCACATGCACCTTTGATAGATGGTCTATTCATATTGAATCTCGATAGTAGAAATACACATATTAATAACATTGAGGCTAAACGTTTGAAATCAAGCGATAATTTGACCTATATGTGGCACTGTCGTCTTGGTCACATTGGAGTGAAGCGTATGAAGAAACTCCATTCCGATGGACTTCTTGAATCACTTGATTTTGAATCACTTGAAAGATGCGAAGCATGTCTGATGGGTAAAATGACTAAGACTCCATTTTCTGGTATGATGGAGCGAGCTACAGACTTATTGGAAATCATACATACCGATGTGTGTGGTCCAATGAGTGTAGCATCGCGCAGTGGTTATCGTTATGTTCTTACCTTCACGGATGACTTGAGTAGATATGGGTATATCTATTTTATGAAACATAAGTCCGAAACTTTCGAGAAGTTTAAGGAGTTTCAAAGTGAGGTAGAGAATCAACGTAACAAGAAGATTAAATTTCTACGATCTGATCGTGGAGGTGAATATCTAAGTTACGAGTTTGGCGAGCATTTGAAGAAATGTGGAATACTTTCGCAGTTGACACCGCCGGGAACACCACAGCGTAATGGTGTGTCTGAACGTCGTAATCGAACTCTCTTAGATATGGTTCGTTCTATGATGTCACTTACAGATTTGCCACTATCATTTTGGGGTTATGCATTAGAAACAGCCGCATTCACTTTAAATAGGGCACCGTCTAAATCCGTTGAAACGACACCGTATGAATTATGGTTTGGGAAGAAACCTAAATTGTCGTTCCTTAAAGTTTGGGGATGCGAAGCCTATGTAAAGAAGTTACAGCCGGACAAGCTTGAACCCAAAGCGGAAAAATGCGTCTTCATAGGATACCCGAAGGAAACTGTTGGGTATACCTTCTATCATAGATCCGAAGGCAAAATCTTCGTTGCTAAGGATGGATCCTTTCTAGAGAAGGAATTTCTCTCGAAAGAAGTGACTGGAAGGAAAGTAGAACTCGACGAGGTTGTCGAACCTTCTCTCGAAATTGCGAGTAGCGCAGCACCGGAAGAAGTTCCTGTGGTGCCTGCACCAATAAGAGAGGAAGCTAATGATGGTGATCATGAAACTTCGGTTGAAGTTACTACAGAGCCTCGGAGGTCAACGAGAACTCGTACCACTCCAGATTGGTATGATTCCGTTATGAATGTCATGGTGGTGGACAACACCGATGACCCCGAGACATATGAGGAAGCGATGATGAGCCCAGATTCCAATAAATGGCAAGAAGCCATGAAATCCGAGATTGGATCCATGTACGAAAACCAAGTATGGACTTTGGTGGACTTACCGGATGGCCGGAAGGCTGTCGAGAACAAATGGATTTTCAAGAAGAAAACAGATGCTGATGGTAATGTTACTGTCTATAAAGCTCGACTTGTCGCAAAAGGGTTTCGACAAATTCAAGGAGTTGACTACGATGAGACTTTCTCACCGGTAGCGAAGCTAAAGTCTGTGAGGATTATGTTAGCAATCGCTGCATATTATGATTATGAGATATGGCAGATGGATGTCAAAACAGCATTCCTCAATGGAAACATTGATGAAGAGTTGTATATGATACAACCCAAAGGTTTTGTCGATCCTAAAGATGCTAACAAGGTATGCAAGCTTCAACGGTCCATCTATGGATTGAAGCAAGCATCCCGAAGTTGGAATCAACGTTTTGATAAGGTAATCAAAAGTTTTGGTTTTATACAAACTTATGGAGAAGCTTGTATTTACAAGAAAGTGAGTGGGAGCTCTGTAGCATTCTTAATACTGTATGTGGATGACATATTGTTGATTGGGAATGATGTAGACCTTCTTAATAGTGTCAAGGAATATTTGAATAATAGTTTTTCAATGAAGGATCTTGGCGAAGCAGCTTACATATTAGGCATAAAGATTTATAGAGATAGATCGAAACGCCAAATATCACTGTCACAAAGTACATATTTGGACAAAATTCTAAAGAGGTTTGGAATGGAAGATAGCAAGAAAGGGTTCTTGCCCATGTTGCCCAATACGACCTTGAGTAAAACTCAAAGTCCGACATCGGCAGAAGATAGAGAAAAGATGAGTAAGACTCCCTATGCCTCAGCCATAGGATCTCTAATGTATGCCATGCTATGTACTAGACCCGACATCGCATATGCTGTTAGTCTAACTAGCAGATATCAAAGTGATCCAGGAGTGGATCATTGGACAGCGGTCAAAAACATCCTTAAGTACTTGAGAAGAACTAAGGATATGGTTCTTTCTTATGGAGGTGATGAACAGCTCGTTGTTAATGGTTACACCGATGCTAGTTGGAACACCGATCCGGATGATTCTAAATCACAATCTGGATACGTATTTATTTTGAATGGTGCAGCAGTTAGCTGGAGGAGTGCAAAGCAAAGCGTTGTGGCGAGATCTTCAACTGAATCGGAATACATGGCTGCTTCGGAGGCTTCACAAGAAGCGATATGGATGAAAGAGTTCATTACAGAGCTGGGTGTGGTTCCAAGTGCGCTGGACCCAATGTCTATCTACTGTGATAACATGGGCGCCATAGCCAATGCGCAAGAACCAAGGTCACACAAGAAGCTGAAGCATATCAAGCTGCGTTTCCACGCTATTCGAGAACATATCCAGGATGGGGATATAAAGATTTGCAAAGTACACACAGATCTGAATGTGGCGGATCCGTTGACTAAACCTCTCCCGAGGGCAAAACATGACCAACACCAAACTGCCATGGGTGTTCGGTATATTACCATGTAATCTAGATTAGATGACTCTAGTGCAAGTGGGAGACTGTTGGAGATATGCCCTAGAGGTAATAATAAATGTAGTTATTATTATATATCTTTGTGTTTATGATAAATGTTTACATTCATGCTATAATAGTATTAACAAGGAAACCATTAATACTTGTGTGATTTGTAAACTTAATTTGAAGTCCCTAGTATGGCCTCTATACTTCACTAGCTTGTTGGTTGATTGATGATGTGGTTTCTTTGTCATGAACATTGAGATGTTATCAACAACAAGATCATATCGTTAGGAGAATGATATGATGGACATACTCCTATAGACAAGCGTAGCATAAAGATCAAGTCATTTCAATAGTTCAATTGCTATATGCTTTCTGATACATAGTAACCTAATTCCTTCGACCATGAGATCATGCATATTGCCTTTACTGGATGGATGCTTTGATGTCATCAAACACCACACCGTAACAGGGTGGCTATAAAAGTGGCATTGGGTGTTCGGAAAGTATTGGTTGAAACACATGGATCAAGAGTGGGATTTGTCCATCCACATGACGGATAGATATTCTCTGGGCCCTCTCGGTGAAATGTCATCCAATTAGCTTGCAAGCATGTGACTTGGTCACAAGGGATCACATATCACGGGAACGAGAAAAGAGTACTTATCAGTAACGAGGTTGAACTAGGTATGCAGAGATACCGACGATCATGACCTCGGATAAGTAACATATCGTGAGACAAAGGGAAATTGGTATCGTATGTAAGTGGTTCATTCGATCGCAAAGTAATCGTAGAAATATGTGGGAGCCATATGAATTTCCAGATTCCTCTATTGGTTATTGTTCGGAGAAGTGTCTCGATCATGTCCGCATAATTCACGAACCGTAGGGAGACACACTTAAGGATTCGACGTTGTTTGAGTAGTTATGGTATTATGAGAAAGAGACCGAATGTTGTTCGGAGTCTCGGATGGGATCCGGGATATCACGAGGTGATCCGGAATGGTCCGGAGAATAAGATTCATATAAGGAAAGTCCCGTTTCGGAGTTCGGGAATGATTCCGGTGTTTTCATCGGGAACATTCTAGAAGGTCCCGGAATGTCCGGCACTCCGGGGGGGAAGGGGTACATGAATGTGTCATTGCAAGATGGAATGATTGCATCATGTACTAAGTGTTCTCGCTGTCCAAAATAAAGGGTTTATTTAAATTCCTAAATTGGAAAAGTCAAACGGCTAATTTGAAAGTCAAACTGCCAATTTTGGGAAGTGGGAAAAGAGGAGGATTGGTGGAGGCCGAATTGGGGGAGGACTCCTCCCTTGGCCGGCGCCCCACCAAGCCGACTTGGGGAGGGACTCTCCTCCCCATGGCGCAGCCAGCCCTCCCACCTATAAAGGGAGGGGCAGGGCTCCCCTCCCAACACACACAAGTTCCTATCCTCTAAACTAGAAACTAGACCTAGACCCCGGTTTAGAGCTGTTTCGGTTTAGAGCCTTCTAATTGGTTTAGAGCCCTCTAATTGGTGTGTCTAATTACTAGACCACTAATAGCCTCTCTCATAAGCTCCACCATACTCGCACCGGCTTAAGGCGAAGCCCTGCGGGATCTCCCCTCTACCTCCGGTACCACGCCGTTGTGCTGCCGGAATCGCGAGGAGAGTGCTACAACCTCCGCTGCCTGCTGGAACAAGGGAGAGGAAGGTCTTCGTCGAGTACCGAACGTGTGACCGACTGCGGGAGCGCTGCGGGAACGCGGCGCCGGAAGGATCGTCTACGCGATCTTGAGATCGGAAAGAGTACGACTACATCACCCACGAGAATCTGCTCTCGTTAAACACTTTGGAATCTTCGAGGGTGAGTTATTCCATCGACTCGTTGCTACAATCTAGTAGATAGATCTTGGCTTGTTTGTTTGTATGCGATAGAAAATTTTTGTTTTCCATGCTACGAACCCCTACAAAGGGCGCGGCGGCGCGGCAAAGGAGCCGGCGGCGGCGTGGAGGGGCAGCGGCGGCGGCGTGCAGGGGAGGCGGCGTGGCGGCTACGGCTAGGTTAGGATCGTGGGGAAAACTGATACCATATAGAATAGGAGCAATAGTCGTTGTATTACTCTAGGGGCAATGCCCACACATATATAGGTACAATGGGAGGCCTCCATACTCTCAGATATAAACATAGAGGAGAGACCTAAACTAATGTACTATACACATAATATATACTCAACAAGGTTGTTAATCTGAAATTTGAAGATTTGTTGTAAAATGAAGTACACGTGAATCTGATTCCTCATGGGTAGTCCCTCCGTTCCGTTCAGAAATATAAGATATTTTTAGCTTTGTGAAATAAATGTATTTAGATGCAGTGTATAGATTCACTTTTAACCTATACACTGATAAACTTTTTTTAGGGTATAGTGTACTCCGAACTTCTAAAAACCTATACATTAAGAAACATGTAGATACGTTCGATTCACAAGAACGGAGGGGAGTACTCCCGCTGTTCCAAAATAAGTAACTTGTGTTTGTCGAAATTTGTATGTATCTACATACCAAAACATGTCTAGATATATTCAAATCTAGATAAACTTAAATTACTTATTTCAAGAGACGGAGGGAGTATTTTGTATCCAGTAGCATTGCAATGCTTGATCCGATATACTACATCTATATATTTGCCTGAGCTTGGGCATGGCATTTTTGCTCACGGGCTCAAAAGAGCTCGTTTTGTGGACCGTCCAGATTGTCTCTGGATCTATGTCATTGTCCGATGTTGTGTCAGATACGGAAATTAAAAACTCTCAAAAAAAAAGATACAGAAATTAAAAAAATGAGTACTGTGTGGTGTCCGATGTTGCCGCTAATGAAGTTAGGGGCTTTGAACGTGCGCACAGCCTTCTGGGTAAGGATGTGGAAGCCGGCCATTTCACTCTCCCGGTGAGCAACGCGCCTGGTCTCACGTTGTTGTACTCGAAAGTGGAGGGTGTTCAGCCAGAGGTTGCTCTGTTCCACGGATCCAACCGAGCGGGCTGATGTGGGCATCAACGTTGGACCGCATGATGACCACCCAGGTGTACATCTTCCAAGGGTGGCCCAGGTATGTCATCGTCGACGTAGGAAGGGCCGACCAGGAACATGCAGGACGATGCCGGTCGTTGCGCTCCATTGCTCCGGCCCGTCTGCGGTGATGTCATTGTTCTTCCCAGGTTTAGGAACCCGGGACCATATCCTTGACTCCTAGATGATGAGCGCGGCGTATCCGTAGATAAAGTCGACAGTCCCGTATATGTCGCTGTCACAGACGTATTGTACTCCAGTTTCCGTGTATAGTGCGTCCAGGTAGCCGTGATGTTGTACCGGTACATGACGGCTTGCTGGGACTCCAAGAGCAGGGACACTTCTTGCTCCTTGAGAGGGCCCGCCGAGTTGTCCACAAACATGTCCGTGAGCAGGGTTAGTCCATAGACTTTGGGGGCCAAGACAACACCACACCAAAGACCCCTCATTTAAAGTGGCAAATTTACACTAAGTCAAGGAGAGGGGGCAATTGCCCCCCTAGTTCAGAAAATTGCTTAAATTTATATTTAATATTTATGCTAAAAATCAGTATTACAAAGTTTAAGAATAATTAGCGTTCTTAGGCCTCTAAACAATTATATAATCTGCACATTTAATAGATCCATGATTTTTGAAATCTTGGTGAAGATATTCGAAACTACTCAACAGGACTAATAATAGAGCTAGATTGTTTCGGCTCAAACTCTATGCACGTCGTCCGATTCTTTTCGACCGTGGGATGGACAACATAAAGGGCACGCGGCAACATCACAACGGAGCCCTGCTATTTTACTAAGAAAGATGTGATAGTAAGTATGCAAAGATTTGAACTCTCTCTGAAAGATACAATCGATTTACTTATTTGAGAGTCCCTCATGATAGTACGACTATCGATCCTAAATCCGGTCTTCAAACTAACAACACGAGACCAGCAAAAAATAAAGATTATATCTTTATCTTGAGAATTCTAGTTGAGCTTGACGTAGACGTTCTTATCCTCCTCAAGATTGAACTCCTTTCTTGATTTCTCTTGCTCGCGCGTGCTTGATTGATGAAGACTTGCGAACTCCCCCCTACACCAAGGGAAAACCTCTTCTTTAAACTTGTCTTGATCGATCCATGATCACCGAGGATGGCAAGTTTCAAACATGTGATCTTCTAGAGATGGCGCATCTTAAACCCACACTTCTTCACTTCTTCTTGAGTGTTGATCCACTTGAAATTTCTCTTTGTACTTGTCTTGATCAACCTCGAATCTTCTTCCTTCTTCAATATGATTCCAATAGGCCCAAATTCCTTGGACATTTCTTATTCTTTTTCATTTCTTCAACCTTAAAACCAACACATGGTCCAAGCGATGCCAATAAACACTTCATACAAGTGTAACTGAATGCAAACATTAGTTCATAGAGATTGTCATAAATTACCAAAAGCACACATGGGACACACATGTACTATCAACTGTGTAGACATTCACATGCCAACTATACTTCCCCTGCCAAGTCCCTGACGCCATCAACAATTGTCTCAAACATTTGAAGTAGATGTCGTAGTCCCTGACGCCATCAACAATTGTCTCAAACAATTGCCTTGACATGCGAAACCGGCACCGAAATATGTGCTACGGGAAGAGCGGGTTCCTTCGGTGGAAGTAGTCCTTAAACAGCCGGTCATGCCCACCTCTCAATCACGCGGTAAGTTTGCCGTGCGTCCCTTTACCAAGCCTCGGTGGACGGGCTGCATGCTCTCGGCGTGGTCGGCGACAAGGGTCGTCGCCACCATTATGAACTCGGTATCATCGCCGGAGTCATCGTCGTACGACGTGTCCATGAAATTGTCGTAGAAGAACTTGATTGAGCTGTAGCTCGTTGCCATCACTTCAGACGTGCAAATGGCTGAACGGGCCGTGGGCGATGTGGGCCGGGTACGATTCGGAGCCAAGGGTAGGCGAAATTGGACTGCCGTGGACGGCTCCCCAGTAGAAAGTCGGTGCAGCACAATAAACCGGCGACGTCCTGGTCTCTGACGCGCCGGAGACTCGACTGGAGGTCGGGGATGCCAAGCTACTCCGGTGATGCCGACGCGTACCAATGCTGGGCACAAAGCTGTCGGTGGAGGTGGAGAACTATGGCAAGCTCAACATGTGCTAGGTGGATGGCAAGACAGTGATGGAGGCCGGCTGCGTGTTGCGGCGGAGTGGCGGCGCGAGCTGGGTGGAGGTCGATTTTGGCGGATGAGGGTTTTCACCCACTGGCAGGCGGACCACGGGAGGACAAGGAGATGACTCGCGCGGAACGAGCGCGCTGTCCGGACGAACGCAAAACCAGCGCAATTTTGGGTAGGGAATGGGTTGTCACGGACCGGTCCGCACCACGTTGGTCGAATGGATCACCCTGCTGGGCCGATCCCCTGTCCGCGTGGACACGTTCGGACAGTGAATGATCGAATGAATCGGTCCGGTAGAGACGTCCTAGTACTACCCTCCTAGCCGTGTAATGGAACATGTTGGCGGTGGTTCTACAGAGGCTGGTGTCGAGCATGGATGACCGCTGCGGACGCGCAATCCATTCCCTTTCGGCACCTTACTAGTATATCTCAGCCTTTCGTTCCAGGTGTTACTCAACACTGTTTCCTGCATTCCACAGTATTATCATGCGCGCTGCAGGTTATAAATGATGATGCACACGCGCGGAGTACACGGTCGATCTCGATCAGTCCGGCGGAAAGCAGCGCTGGTTTCGCGCGCACACGGAACTGCCGGTTTTCCAACACAAGGCAAAGCCATACACATCAGCTGACCGGCCGGAGTGGGCGCGATCTACCACGGAGACGCGGCCTTTTTTTTGGAAGCTTGCACCTTGTCCATGCAGCGCCAAGACACGAGCAGACGCCGAGACACTGTTCAAATGACTCCCGGTGTTCCCGCGTAGACGTGTACTACTTCCGGAGATCGAGCGCAACAGGGGCTGACCATGGTTGTTAACCAAGTCACAAAGCCAACAAATCCAAGTACTAGGCAAACAAACTGTCATAACCAACTCACAAGGTTCGATATAAGGTTGTCGAAATGTTTAGTATTCAGCATATTTTTGCAATTCGTTGTGGAAAAAAAAAATCCAAAACCAAAAGAAATTATTAAATCGCAAAGAATATAATGCACACTTTCCGGGGAAAAACCTAAATTATCATAATTTATACACTACAGTAACATTTGATACTCGCGTCACCTCTGCAAGTCAACGATCCTTTGCACGCATCATTCACGTCGCGTTGTGCCCCCCGGGGGCCCTGACCTCCTCACCACGTCACCTCACATTGGGCTTAACTATCTAATCTCCACCACCTAACGTAAATCCCACACACCACTAATCAAAGTGATCTAATCCCCCGTCGTTGTCTCAGGTTTGTGTTAATTAACCCAACCCAATAAACCCTCCCCTCTCGCTGCGGCAGCTTAACCGTGTGGACACCGACCCTGTCTTGTCTTCTCCTCCGACTCCAGCACCACTTGGCGCGTCTCCGGTGGCGCCACCGGTCATCCTCCGGGCCCCGCGCGAGCCCTGGTCTAGCGGGCTGTGCCTCCGCGCGCCACGTTATCCCATGGGACCGGCTCGGCTCGTTCCTACAACCTTCCGTCGCCTCGGTCCGTCGTGGCGTTGGGTTTGCTTCGTGCTTTTGCTATTTTTATGACGTGGAGAAGATCAGCTGGCTCGAGAATTAAAGTTTTGTTCTCTTTTGATCTATCTTATCCAGATATGCCACCGGTCCTTTTCAGCGTGTTATCCCCGATGACGCTTGTGCAGTAGCAGGGCAAATAAACAGGAGTATATAACTCGTGATGCAGAGATGATTTCGAAGACAGTACTGAGCACATGATATGCTGGGATATGCCCTAATTAATTCGATTCAATTGCACGATAATTCCATGGCTGATCAATCGTGAGGATTAAGGATTTGGTTTGCTAAATCCAACTGAACAATTCGTAAATTTGACGAGAAACTTATGCAACCAGCGAGATTCAAGAAAATTTGCATTGCTTGAGAAATACAGTATTAGCATTCATTCCTAGCTTATCAAAATTTCGTATTCATTGGGTGGCCGTGGCTTGCAGAGTCTTCCATAAATTATACCGACCACAGCTGCCTGATTGAACAGGTTACTGCTGATATACACTTGCCATACATACCCGGCAACCAGGCCATGGCTAGACAGGGTCCAACGTCAGACATATGGTGGTGCGTAGCTGTTGACCTATTGTCTCTCATGTCATGTACGGAGTAGGAGAGACTATGGAGAGCATGTGTGCACGCGCCACACCACCCGTGTCACTCCCCCCTGCCACCCGTCGCCATTGCGGCAGGCAGCTTCGCGCCTTCGCTCCGCCCCGGTCTATATATACACCGGACCATCCAGCAACTCATGCTTCCCACCCAACCACTCGTCTCCAGGTATTGTCACTCACCTGCCTCTGCTAGCTAGCAAGCTTGATAAGCTAGAGCGATCACCAGATGGCGTCCAGGAGGAGGGAGCCGGCGATCGGCCGCGTCTTTAACGACGAGGTGCAGGAGGATGACCTTGTCGTCGGCGACGACAGCAGTGATGATGACGGCGAGGAGGTGATGGAGGTGAGGAGGCGCGTGTCCCGCTTCGCCGTCGACGGGGACAGCGGCGCCGGCGGCGCGGGCGAGGCGGCCAGGAGGCGGGTGTCCCGCTTCGCCGTCGAGGAAGTCCGCGGCGGCTGCGTGCAGGACCGGCGACGCGGCGGAGTCGTCGAGGGTGGTGTCAGGGCTCTGCCGCCGCCGCACGCGTGGCTGGCGGTGGAGGAGACGAGGAATAAGACGACCAGGAGCGGCGCGTTGTACGGGAGCGAGAACGAGGAGCAGTGGGCGCGGCTGCTGCAGCGCGGCGGGTCGGCGCAGGCCGAGGCGGCGGAGGCGCAGCAGCAGCCGCGGCGGAGCAGCTTCAGCGTGGTCCGGCGGGAGCGCGGGGCGCGGGAGGCGTGGCTGGACCGCGCGTGGGAGATGAAGCGGAGCTGGCACGAGCGCAACGGCGGCGCACCCGACGCCGAGACCCCCGTCGTGGTCGTGGTGGGCACGAAGCAGCATCAGCATCAGCACGGGCACGGTGGGAGCGGGAGCGGGACGTCGTCGCCGTCGTCCTGCTCGTCCCCGCACCGCGGCCACCACCACGGGACGTCGGGCGGCGTGGCCATGGACATGGAGGAGGTGCGCGCGTGCAGGGACCTCGGCCTCGAGCTCCCATCCGACTGCCCCGTGGAGATACAGTGCTACGGCATCTCCGCCGGCAGCAGCCCCACCCACAGCAACGCCGGCAGCAGCTCCCCCTCCACGCCCGGTAGCTGCTCCATTTCCAGCCCCAGCGCCGGTACGTCGTCACCATCGGACATAATACGTGGTTTAATTAATAAATCCCATGCGTACGTCACTAGCTCCAGATATATCTGCATGCTAGTTAAGTCGCCATGCATGCCCATCACCCTCTCCCCTGAGTCCTGCCTTGCCGGCCATGGCATGGCACCCTTGCTTCGATGGGTCAAAAGCAGGGCACCCTCGAGCCCATCAATGAGATTTAATTAGTGTTATTACTGTCCTCACTAATTAAGTGGAGTACGACTCTGGATTCTAGTAGTGGATTAGTAGTAAAGTGTACTGGCTAACTCACCCTTTGCCACGTTTCTCCGTCATCTGCTCATCATGAGAATAGCTCCACTAAGATTAGTTATACTACTACTAGTACTATAGAAGTTAACTATAATTAGTTGTGCCATTGCCTCTTTGCTTACTGTATCGTCGTTAATCAGTAATCTATAATCACAAGGCTAGGGAAACTGACGCGTGTGTTGCGTGATTGACGATTGGCAGGGGAGAACCCGGTGGACGTGAAGGCGAGGCTCAAGGTGTGGGCGCAGGCGGTGGCGCTGGCATCCACCACACATCTCGGATCTCGATGACCAACTAGCTGTGACGTCGATCTACATGCGTGCACGGTCGATGGATCAGCTGATCGATCCGTCGAAGCAGCACAACACAAGAGTTCTATCTCCTTTTTGTACTTACTAGTGATATAGTGTGTGTATGCATGTGTGTGTGTCATCCACTTTTTTCCCCTTCGAATTGGGTTACCAGAGAATGTATGTGTGTGTCACATTTCCACCTACATGTATTATATGCCGTAAAGCCTAGTTAAATCATTTCTCCGGTCCCGTTGATTTTCTTGTAAATCGCTGGATGTGAGTGAAACTCGGTTTATTTTGTAAGAAAACTAAGTAGTAATTAAGTATAAGCGGTGCTACTCTTTGTTTCTTCTTTACTTGGCTAACTTATTTTTTCAGTCTTGAACTTTTCTTCTTATAGACTCCGCTTTTAGTACATTCTCATCTCCAGTTATCTCTTAGAATCAGCGTTGAGTTTATGACCAATTCTACATTATGTTTAACCTAGAAATATACATGAGAAAAATCTATCCAAGTAAAACAAATCAGGGGTACCAAGAAAACTATAGATATGCAACTTGGCAGGTAAGATAAGCATGACATATCCATATCAATTGCTAGTAGAACATATGGAATAACCTTAGACGTGAAGTTGTCGACAAGCAGGATAGACAGACGGTGCAAAGTCTCTGTATGTGCTATCTTCTTATACTCTACATGGATATCAGCCCAGCTTGCCTCACTAGTGGAAAAGTAGCCTTCGGTTTGGCGACGAACCAGGCACCAGGCCCGGTTTGTTACGGGCCGGGACTAGTGCCAGCACTAGTCCTGGTTCGTAACGTCTCCAACGTCTACGAGTCCGGGGAAGTACTAGTCTTGGACCGTTCCGGGTCTCTAGTCCCTGTCTGTAATACGGTCCGGGACAAGTGACCTCGAGCCGGCCAGCTGCACTTTACGGGGACAATTAGTCCCGGCCCGTATCACGGTCTAGGACTAGTTGGTTCCTCTATATAATGCAGCTTCGTCCATGCCCGAGTCATGGCCATTTTTCCTCCCAAGCAAGCCCAGTTCATGCCTTTTTTCTCAAGATTTGTCAAGATTTGGTTGCAAACCCTAAATCCAAGGTTTTAAAAGGTTAGAAACCTCATCCTTTCATCTCTTATTGTTACTTTAGCTCAATGCGATAAAAGTAGAGATGGATTTGCATGCTCTAGAAGTAGAGGATTTTTAGATGTGTAATTTTAGACAAATTTTGATTAGACACAAAGTTCCTGAAAATTGAAATGTGTAATTATAGAGTTTCAGAGCTCAAAATGGAATGAGGATTTCACTGCTAGAACAATAATTAAAAACTCCATATTTTTCATGGTAATTGTTTTCTCCAATTCAAATATTAGTGCATGTAAAATTTTCAAAATTCAAATTTAATACTCTAGAAGCTCACGTTATAACTTGTATTAAATTGGTCATTGATATCTATTCATGATGTTGTGTAATGGTTTTTGATATACTTTTACAATAATACAGATGGTCCGAGAATGGATGTACGGTACTGACCAACGCTCTGGCGAGTTCATTAATGGCGTGCATGAATTCCTCCGTGTGGCAGATGCAAACAAACGGAATGGTTTTGTATTATGTCCATGTATTGTCTGTAAGAATCAGAAGGATTACTGTAACTCAAAAAGCATTCACAACCACCTGTTGAAGTCTGGTTTCATGCCCAGCAATAATTGTTGGACCAAGTACGGGGAGAGAGGGGTTATAATAGAAGACAATGAACAAGAAGAGGATGATGACAACTATCATGAATACGGTGATACTTCCATGGGGGAGCTGAAGGGTGTTGGGTCCGCAGCATAGAAAATAAAAATTTTCCTACGGTGTGAACTACACGCCAAGATCTATCTACTAGGTACAAAGCAAACGGGTGGACATACATCCATAGAGAACTTACCCTCGAAAACAACGAGCTTTGTTAACGAGTAGGAACTCATGGTTGATGTAGTCCTACACTTGCCGATCTCAAGATCGTGAGGAAGTCCGAGCGCCGCAACTCAGCAGCGCATCCGCACTCGCACACACGTTCAAGCCACCGGACAACCTCCACCTCCTCGCTCCAGCGATCCAGCGGAAGCAGCAACTCCTTCCAGATGAAATGCCACCAAGAACATGTATCTCGCTAATCCGAGACCATGGGGGAATAATTCTAGAGGGAGAGAGAGATCCTTCACAAGGAGGTGTGGTGATGAAGGAGGGAATGGGTGGCCTTTTATAGGAGGGGGGCCCTCTCTCCATGGCCGGCGCATGGGGGGGTGACCCCTCACCTCCCCCATTCATGTGGTGGTAACTCCTCCACATTAAAATGCCTCTTCACATTCCCTTTAAAGTCTCCACTTTAAATGCATTAAGTTTCTCCAAATTTAATGCTTTCTCATTTAATAAAACTCTTTTATTAAATTTATTCAGAATTTTGTTAATTACTTTAATTAACAAACATTCACATATAGCCCCTTGCAATATTTCAATATCACATGCAGAACCATCTTCTGCAATTTCACCCGAAACAATTTCCGGTTTCTATTGAAACAATTCCTGCGCTTTGCAATTCTTTCGTCTGAAACATATGTTCTCCAAAATGGTGTCCGGAACTCTTAAGTGTGCCACCCTACGGTTCGCGAATAATGCAGACATGATCGAGACCCTTCTCCGATCAATAATCAGCAGCGGGACCTAGAGATCTGTACTGACTCCTACACATTCAACGATGACTCCTGTGATCGTGAGAACCTTTAACGCTTGTAACTAAATCCCTTTGTCTCTTGATATATTACATGTCCGAGATTCGATCATCGGTATCTCCATACCTAGTTTGATCTCGTTACCGACATGCACTCTTTTCTCGTTCCCGTGATATAACATTCTAGTGATCACATCACTTGCTTGCAAGCTATCCTAATGTGATATCACCGAGAGGGCCCAGAGTATATCTATCCGTTATCTGGATTGACAAATTCCACTCTTGATCCATGAGCCTCAACATAACACCTTCGTAGCACTGAACCCATCTTTATAGTCACCCTGTTACGGTGTGACGTTTGATGTTATCAAGATACTCTTCCGGTGTTAGCAATTAACATGATCTCATGGTCTAAGGATAAATATTACTTCGTATGATGTTATAGCAATATAAACATAATGACTTGATCGTAATGCTATACTTTAGATGAATGTTCATCACATCATTCCACCAATGGTGTGACCTTGTTATTAACAACATCCAATGTCCATGATCAGGAAACCTTGATCATCCTGTTAATCAACAAGCTAGTCTATAAGAGAGGCATGACTAGGAACCCTTTTTGTTTTTTAAACACACATGTATTGATGTTTCCTATCAATACAATTATACCATGCAAAATAAACATCTATCATATACAAGGAATACATAATAACAACTTTATTATTGCCTCTCAGGGCATATTTCCTTCAGTCTCCCACTTGTACTAGAGACAATAATCTAGTTCACATAGTGATAAATCTAACACCCATGGAGTTCTGGTGTTGATCATGTTTTGCCCTAGGGAGTACTTTAGTCAACGGATCTGCTACATTCAGGTCCGTGTGCACTTTACAAATCTTTATATCTCCATCCTTGACATGTTCGCGGATGGAGTGAAACCGGCGCTTAATATGCTTGGAATACTTGTGAGACCTTGGTTCCTTGGCGTTGGCTATGGCTCCATTGTTTTCACAATAGATCACCATCGGGTCCAACGCACTGGGAACCACACCCAGTTCCGTAATGAACTCTTTCATCCAAACCGCTTCCTGCGTCGCTTCTGAAGCAGCAACATATTCCGCCTCCGTTGTTGATCTAGCCACCACAGGTTGTTTGGAGCTCCTCCAACTAACTGCTGCTCCGTTCAAGAGAAATACGTATTCGGATTGAGACTTAGAGTCATCCGGATCAGTGTTAAAGCTAGCATCGACATAACACTTAGCGACTAGCTCTTCTTCACCTTCGTATATAAGAAACATATCCTTAGTTCTTCTCAAGTACTTAAGGATATTCTTGACAGCTATCCAGTGTTCCGAACCTGGATCAGATTGGTACCTACTAGTCAAACTAATAGCATGTGCCACATCCGGTCTTGTACATAGCATGGCATACATTATAGAGCCTATGGCTGAGGCATAGGGGATCCTATCCATTATCTCTCTTTCTTCCGCCGTAGCCGGACTTTGAGTCTTACTCAATGTCTTGCCTTGCAACATAGGTAAGAACCCCTTCTTACTTCCGTCCATATTAAACTTCTTTAATATCTTATGAAGGTATGTACTCTGCGATAGCCCAATTAGGCGTCTTGATCTATCTCTATAGATTTTAATGCCTAATATATATGAAGCTTCACCAAGGTCCTTCATCGAAAATTTGCTGTTTAGATAACTTTTAACACTGTTTAAAAGATCTAAATCATTTCCAATCAATAATATGTCATCCACATATAATATCAGAAATGCCACATTGCTCCCACTCACTTTCTTGTAAATACAAGCCTCTCCATAAGTTTGGACAAATCCAAACTCTTTGATCACCTCATCAAAGCGGAGATTCCATCTTCGTGATGCTTGCTTCAGTCCATAGATGGATCGCTGAAGTTTGCACACCTTATTAGCATCCTTAGGTCGACAAAACCCTTAGGTCGTATCATATACAACTCTTCTTCAATCTTACCATTGAGGAACGCAGTTTTGACATCCATCTGCCATATTTTATAATCGAAATATGCAGCAATTGCCAACATAATCCTAACCGACTTAAGCATCGCTACGGGAGAGAATGTCTCATCGTAGTCAACTCCTTGAATTTGTCGAAACCCCTTTGCGACAAGTCGAGCCTTATAGATGGTCACATTACCATCAGCATCAGTTTTCCTTTTGAAAATCCATTTATTCTCAACGGCCTTTCGGTCGTGAGGTAAGTCCACCAAGTTCCAAACTTGGTTCTCGTACATGGATTCCATCTCGGATTTCATGGCTTCTAGCCATTTGTTGGAATCCGGGCTCATCATCGCTTCTTCATATGTCGCAGGGTCATCCATTTCATCAATCATGAAATTCATAACAGGATTGCCGTACAGTTCAGGAGCTGCACGTGTCCTGCTTGACCTGCGAGGTTCGATAGTGTCCTCTTTCGGAGTTTGATGATCAATATCATTAGCTCTCTCTTCATTAGGTGAAGTCAACTCCGAAACAACTTCTGGAGCTGCATTAATGACTGCCCTCTAGGTTTAGAGGTTCAGAAGATACATGCATGCATTAATGACTGCATCCTCTACCGCGGTGAGGAGTACGAGAATTTGGATGCATGCCCGGTATGCACTACATTGCGGTATAAGATCAGACGAGATGACCCTAGTGATGTTGAGGGCGAGCCCCCCCGGGAGAGGGTTCCTGCCAAGGTGATGTGGTATGCTCCTATAATACCACGGTTGAAACGTTTGTTCAGGAACAAAGAGCATGCCAAGTTGTTATGATGGCACAAATAGGAACGTAAGTCAGACGGGATGTTGAGACACCCTGCTGATGGTTCGCAGTGGAGAAAAATCGATAGAGACTACCCGGATGTTGCAGATGATGCAAGGAACTTAAGGTTTTGTCTAAGTATAGATGACATGAATCCTTTTGGGGAGCAGAGCTCCAGTTATAGCACCTGGCCCGTGACTCTATGTATCTATAACCTTCCTCCTTTGTTGTTCATGAAGCGGAAGTTCATTATGATGCCAGTGCTGATCCAAGGCCCAAAGAAACCCGGCAATGACGTTGATGTGTACCTAAGGACATTAGTTGAAGAAATTTTATAGTTGTGGCACGAACCCGGCGTACGTGTGTGGGATGAGCACAAGCAGGAGGAATTTGACCTCCGAGCATTGCTTTTCGTAACAATCAATGATTGGCCTATGATGTCTACACACTTCTATTCTTGTAGACAGTTGTTGGGACTCCAAGTGCAGAGGTTTGTAGAACAACAGCAAGTTTCCCTTAAGTGGATTACCCAAGGTTTACCGAACTCATGGAGGAAGTGGTCAAAGGTATCCCTCTCAAGCAACCCTGCAATCAAGATACAAGAAGTCTCTTGTGTCCCCAACACACCCAATACACTTGTCAGGTGTATAGGTGCACTAGTTCGGCGAAGAGATAGTGAAATACAAGTGGTATGGATAAAAGACAACGGTGCTAGAAAATAGCTTGATGGCGTGGAAGAGACTAACGGCAATCTGAAATAAAGATGGAAGCAAGGAAACATGTAACAGATCTAGTTGCAAACGGTGTTTCAATGCTTAGAAACAAGGCCTAGGGATCATACTTTCACTAGTGAACACTCTCATAAAAATATCTTCTCTTTATGATACTACTTTGAACTACTCTCCGGTTGGACACTCTAATCCATGGTAGGGCTATAACAACACTCCTCAAAGTTCGCTTTCCCCATCTAGATAACGCCACACTGTCACCTTGATCACTAGATGGTTCGAACAAACACCACAATTTTATAGAGACATCCAACTCCAAATATAACTCATAACAAGTAATTATAATCTCTAGCCTAAGTGCCACCATGGTGTGCATGTTGTCACTTTCACACACATGGGGAGAGCAGAGATCTATTAAAGCACTTGAGTAGCAAGGTAGATCTACTTGATTACAAAGCTCATGATCACAATATGATCATACATAGAGAGAGAGAGATGAACACATAGCTACTGGTACAACCCTTAGCCTCGAGGAAGAATTACTCCCTCCTCATCATGGGAATTAGCAACAGCGATGGAGATGGTGGTGGAGATCAATGGAGATGGCTCCGGGGGCACTTCCCCATCCCGACAGGGTGCCAGAACAGAGATTTTCTGTCCTCCGAATCTCCCCTTTGGTGGCGGCGGCGCTGCGGAACTTTTCGTGGCTCGAGGCTGTTCGATTTAGGGTTTTCATCCCGGGGGATTTTATAGGCGAAGGGACAAGGTCGGTGGCCGGCCAGGGGGCCCACACCATGCCCTGGCATGGCCTAGGGCTGTCCGCGCCAAGGGGTGGTGTGGCCGCCATGTGGCCCCCCTTTGTCTCTCCTTTGGACTCCATCTGTCTTCCGGTAAAATATTGACTTTGGCTTTTGTCCCGTCCAATTCCGAGAATATTCATTTTCTGACTTTCCTAGAACCAAAAACAGCAGAAAACATGCAACTGACACTGTGGCATCTTGTTAATAGGTTAGTCCAAGAAAGTGTATAAAAATACTCCAAAGTGTGGACAAAACATAAGAAAGTAGATATAAAACAAGCATGGAACATAAAAAATTATAGATACGTTAGCAACGTATCAACATCCCCAAGCTTAACTCTTGCTCGTCCTCGAGTAGGTAAGTGATAAAAAAGAATAATTTTTGAGGTGACATGCACCATCACAATCATGATCAAGGTATTTGTAAATCATTGATGGCTGGGATCAAAGTACTCTAACATAGACATGAAAGATATAGTTCTAACAATAAGACATAGTAACTATGCATGCAACATGAAAGGATACAAACAAAGATCATGAATAACACTGCATTGAAAGACGTTTGTTTGTTTCACATATATAAAACATAGCATAGTGGCATTCAACTTGTCCCTCATGGAGTAGGAAAACATAAATGCATAGGACACCTTCAAAGTTCATAAGGGTGACTAGATACAAATAGTTCAAGAATAAGCAATATCAACATTATGAATCAATCAACAAGTTTTGGGACAATGCACATTAAACTAAGAATGGCCACTATGCTTTCTCAATAGGCGCATAAAGATAGAAGATGGATACTCAACATAAAAGTAAAAGAAAGACCTTCATAGAAGGAAGCAGGGATTCAAGTCTCATAAAGAGCTTCCAAAAATTATGGTACTTATTAGCTTTCAGCTCTCATTGCCCCTATCATAAGCATCTTGAAGTGATTAAAGTTAAAGTGAACAAACTATGGAGTATATGCTTGACAAAGTATAAGTTGGAAATCTCATGTCCCTTGAATACGAGGGCCGCTCCTCATGCTACTCAAGTTTAGTTACCGGTAAGTTCTTGTCATAGTAAGTACATGTGTATCATAGAGAACCGCCAACAGGGTACCCCTTGCCCGATGATACGGAAGAATCCCCATATCAAAATGACAAGGCAAGCAGACAACGAGCATCTCAACAATCTTCTTATTTACCATGGGAAAATGGTGCTTTTTTCTCTCTTTCCTCTTTTATCATCTTTTTTTTTTCTTTTTTTCTTTTTCTCTTTTTCTCAATCTCTATCTCTTTTTTTATAAGAAGAATGCTTCATAGATTGCTCATTATGGTTACGCTGCAGGTTTCCACCTTGATTAGGCATGGATTAGACCAGCGGCTCAGGCGTTTCTCTAACACACATACATAACTCCATGGACCTACAAGCTTCCCTTTCATTTCACACCGACGACATCCATAGACAAAAGAGCATGATATCAACTAGGTACAATGTACAAGTGCAATGTTGAAAGCGTTCCCCATGACAGCATGGTTCTGCTAATCCCCAACATATAAGTGCAAGCATATACAACATAGATGACACCATGGTTCAAGTTTATTAGGGGCAAGAAAAGTAAAGTGTGCCATCAAGTTCGTGAGAGCTTTAATCACTAGTTTTCTCATAACAAGTTTCATTCGGAAGGTAGATAAAAGCATGAATGTACTTGGAATAGCAAATGCTAATAGGTAGGTATGGTGGACTCTTTGGAATAACTTGGTTTTATTTGGAGTTGGATGCATAAGTGGAACTCATACTTGGTTATGGAGGCTAGCAAAATACTGAGAGCGACCAACTAAGAGAGTAATAATGGCCATAATCATGCAAAGCGACAAAACATCATTAATTAAAGCATAAAGTGATATTACAAGATGAAAACTAAATGATCATAGAGGCTATGGTGACTTGGTATAGTCTTAACATGGTGTGAGCATGCGCCAAGTCAACCCAAATAAAGCATTAAAGGAGAATACCACAATATTATGGTTTTGTATGCTAAAACAACGCATGATTCTTTCAAGGCATATTAAGCAATCTCAATGTTTTATAACATGTCATGCTACAACAATAATCACTAAGCATAAAGTCAAAGCAACATCTAGCATGACATGATAAAGTCTAAGCCACAGTCAAAACAAGCTCCCTTTTGTACCACTATAAGCATGAAGCTTCCTACTCTTTTCCAACACCAATCGACTTATTTGAAACAACTCACAAAGATAATAATAAATAAAGATCAGTGAGCTTGTCTCACAAATCCACAAATAAGAACTAAAAAGTTCTAAGCTGAAATCACAATAAAACTAAGGCTAAACATAGTGCTAGCAAAAGAGAACACTCGCAGAACAATAAGAGTGAAAACTAGAGTGTTCTAGGAAATGAATAACGGGGTGTGTCTCTCTCCAAAACAAGTGTGTTGGGATCCAACCAACTTATTACAGAAAACAAAGCAAAAGAAAACTAAAAACAAAAATGAGACGCTCCAAGAACAACACAACTATGCATGAAACAATAAAAATGAAGTGTTTGGAAGAAACCTGAGATTTTTATTGATGAAGAAGGGGATGCCTTGGGCAGTCTCAAGCTTTGCCACTTGTACTTCTTGGATATTTCTTAGGGTGACACAGGTGGCATCCCCAAGATTGAGCTTTTGTCCATTCTTCATCTTATTCTATTACTCTTCCCTACACTTAAAAATTTCCTTCATACAAAACTTCACACAATCTTCATTAGCAACATTAGTTTACTCAAGATAATAAGTCTTTTGGTTCAGTTTCAATACAAGTAAAACTTCCATTAAAACACAAGCTACTATAGCACTTCCTTTAAAAGGTTCAAATGATCAAAGAGAACTCAAAGAGAAAAAGATTAAGAGGCAAATGCAAATAATGGTAGAAATTTGTCAAAACAGACCAGCAGGTGAAAACCAGTTTTTTCGAAGACCTTATGTTGCTCAAATCAAAAAGTGTTGAACTAACGAAAGTTAGCTAACAACCTGGGGCACAAGAACAAACAATTACAGCTCAAACCGACGTATAGAGATTTTTCACGAATTTTTACAGCGAAGCAGAAAAATCTGTTTTAGGACAACAACTTTCCCAAATCTTACTTCCCTCTCATTAGAGGTTATTCTTGGCACAAAAACCAAATAAAAAGGATAAGGAGAGGTTATTACAGAAGTAATAACTTCCAAGACTCAAGAAAACTATTGGGTTATCTCCCAAGAATTACTTTTCTTTAACGCCTTTAAGTTAGGCATGATAGTTTGAGAAGATGCTCACATAAGAAATATGAATTGAAGTAAAAGAGAGCATCAAGAAGTAAATTCAAAGCACATTTAAGTCTAACACACTTCCTATGCATAGGAATCTTTTAAAGAAACAAGTCATGAAATCACAAAGAAACAAGCATAGGAAAGCAAAATAAGTGCAACTTCAAAATTTTCAACATAAAGAGGGGAAACTTAATATTGTTGAGATACATAAAACCATGTTTCCCTCTCTCACAATAACTTTTAGTAGAATCATGAATAAAATTAACAATATAACTATCACAAAAAACATTCTTATCATGAGCCACATGCATAAAAGAATTAATACTCTCCCTATAAGCATAGTCATTCTTATTAATTGTAGTGGGAGCAAATTCAACAAAATAGCTATCATTATTATTCTCATCACCATAATCATCAAATATATGAGGCATATTCTAATCATTAATTTTCTCCTCAATAGTAGGTGGACTAAAAATATCATATTCATCATTGTAATCATCATATATTGGAGGTTTGGTATCATCATAAGCAATAGAATAGCTATCTTCAAAATACGGGGAACTAAAAAGATCATTTTCATAAAAACTAGCTTCCCCAAGCTTAGACTTTTCCATAGCATTAGCAATAATGGTGTCCAAAGAATTCATGCTAACAACATTGCTATTAGCATGCAAATAAAGTTCCATAGGTTTTTAAATTTTCTCTTCAAACACTTCATGTCCTAACTCAAGATAAATACTATAAAGCTCTCTAATTTTTTGTTGTTTTCCATTAAGCCTAACTAGTGAAAACAAGAAACAAAAAGACAAAATTGCAGAATCTAAAGGAAATAACTTTGAGCACTCACACCAAAGGATGTGAGTACCTTTTACCTTACCTCCCCCGCGACGGTGGCAGAAAATAGCTTGATTTCTACGCACTTCTATTCTTGTAGACAGTTGTTGGGCCTCCAAGTGCAGAGGTTTGTAGAACAACAACAAGTTTCCCTTAAGCGGATTACCCAAGGTTTATCGAACTCAGGGAGGAAGTGGTCAAAGGTATCCCTCTCAAGCAACCCTGCAATCAAGATACAAGAAGTATCTTGTGTCCCCAACACACCCAATACACTTGTCAGGTGTATAGGTGCACTAGTTCGGCGAAGAGATAGTGAAATACAAGTGGTATGGATAAAAGACAATGGTGCCAAAAAATAGCTTGATGGCGTGGAAGAGACTAAAGGCAAACTGAAATAAAGATGGCAGCAAGCAAACATGTAACATATCTAGTTGCAAATGGTGTTTCAATGCTTAGAAACAAGGCCCAGGGATCATACTTTCACTAGTGAACACTCATATAAATATTCACGAGTACCTTGCGAGCGATGAGGATCCCTCTGACGTGTTTGGAAGTTTCAGACACGACGTTCCATGGTATCGTACCAGGGAAAGGCGTATATCCCCTGGGCAAAATCAACCTCGACATCATCTTCGACACGCCACAAAATTTTCGGCGAGAGCGCATCGACTTCGAGGTCGTCGACTGACCTTGACAATATCACTGCATCCTCGGACATGTCGCGTTCGCAAGGTTCATGGCAGTGCCATACTATGCCTACCTACAGATGAAGATGTTGGGCCCAAACGGTGTAATCACAATCAATGGCAACTTCGAAAGGTTCGACAGCTGCGACAGGGAATTCAACAGAATCTCCCAGTCCTTCGGCATGCAGGAGGAACTCGCAAGATTAAAGGAGCCGACAGACAACAGCCTGCCTCCCCTGAGTAGGCCAAGTTCACCTGACCTGTCCTTCGACTCATCGGTGCACACGAAGAAAGTCCAGGTCCACCCAATGGACCCGACCAAGACGACCCTCATCACCAACAACTTGAGTTCTGCATAGGAACTCGCACTCGTCAAAATTCCTCCGTGAGCACTAGGAAATCTTTGCCTGGTGTCCAACGGACATGCCAGGGTTCGCAGGGAATTCGCCGAGCACGCACTCAATGTCAATCTAGACGCAAGGCCAGTCAAGCAGACAATTCGGCGACTGTCTGAACCAAGAGCAAAGGCAGTCGGAATGGAGATCAACATACTCCTCGACGCCAAATTCATACGCGAGATCAAGGAAAGCACTTGGCTCGCCAACACGGTGCTGGTACTGAAAAAAGACACGGATATCCTGCGGATGTGCGTGGACTTCACCTCCCTGAATAAGCACTGCCCAAAGGATCACTTCCCGCTGCCGCGAATCGACCAAATCATCGACTCCACCGCGGGATGTGAGCATCTCTGCTTCCTCGACGCCTACTCATGCTACAATCAGATTCGAATGAAGGAGGAAGACCAAGAGAAAACGGCGTTTACAACGCCTTTTGGTGTGTTCTGCTACAACACAATGCCCTTCAGGCTCAAAAACGCAGGAGCCACCTATCAGCGGTGCATGCAGGCTTGCCTCAAGAATCAACTTGGTCGCAACATCCAAGTCTATGATGACGACATCGTCATCAAAACCTAAGAGGAAGCCTCGCTAATCGACGATTTACGCGAGACCTTCGCCAACCTCGACCGCTACCAGATCAAACTCAATCCGGACAAATGCACCTTTGGCGTACCATATGGGCAACTACTCGGGTATCTCATCTCCGTGAGGGGGATTGAGGTGAACCCGAAGAAAATAAAAGCCATACTAGCCATGGAGAAGCCGAAGAACGTAAGAGGCATCCAACAGCTAGCTGGGCGAATCGCGGCGCTCAGTCAATTCATCAGTCGGATGGGCGAAAAGGCACTGCCTTTCTACCAACTTCTCCGCAAAACTGACAAGTTCGAGTGGACCGACGAGGCACAAGAAGCATTCGAAGACCTCAAGCGTCTACTATCTACCTCGCCAGTACTGGTGACTCCACGTGAAAAAGAACCATTGTTGCTATACATCTCCGCCACCAACCAGGTGGTCACTACGGTGCTCGTGGTGGAACGAGCCGAGGAAAAAAAGGTCCACGGGGTGCAGCGCCCAGTCTACTACCTCAGCGAGGTGCTCACGCCAACAAAGCAGCAGTACCCGCACTACCAGAAGCTGGCATACGACGTCTTCATGACAGCCAGGCAACTACGCCACTACTTCCAGGAGCACCCAATCGTGGTTGTCAACGATGCCCCGCTTGGGCATATCCTCAACAACCTCAAAGGCACCGGACGAGTCGCGCTTTGGGGAATCGAGCTGTCTCCACGAGACATTACATACGAAAAGCACGACACGATCAAGTCGCAAGTCCTCCCAGATTTCCTCGTGCACTGGATGGAGAACCAGCTCCCCGAAAAGCCAGATATGTCTTACCTCTAGACAATGCACTTCGATGGATCCAAACGAAAGGACGGGGCTGGCGCAGGTGTCATACTGACATCGCCCCAGGGAGATAAGCTAAAATACATTCTGCGAGTGCAGTTCACTGCCTCCAACAATGAAGCTGAATATGAGGCCCTGCTGCACGGGATGCGGATGGCGAAAGCCTGCGGCGCCAAGAGGCTCATCATCTATGGCGACTTCAAACTGGTGGTCAACCAAATGATGCACGAGTGCGACACGCTGAACGACAACATGATCGCCTACCGCGACCTCTAAGACACACTCGAAGGGGACTTCAACGGTTGTGAACTGTAGCACGTAGGCCGCGAAAGCAATGAAGAGGTGGACGCACTCGCCAACATTGGCTCCACCTGCGCCCCTATACCACCTGGGGTATTTCTCGAGCGTATCTGCGAACGATCCATCAAGCCAAAGGCCACAGAGAAGAAAACAAGCCCAACAATGGACTCGGGGGCTACGCCACCCAATGAGCCAATGACAGCCGATGACCTGGATCTTGACACAAGACTCGGGGGACCAATGTGTGTAATGATGATTGAGCCATCTTGGACTCAACCCTACATCACATATCTTCTCAGCAAGAGGCAGCTGGATGACCCGACTGACGCGCGACACATTGCGCGGCGATCCAAGGCATTCACCGTCATCAACGACGAACTATACAAGCGCAGCATCACAGGAGTACTCCAATGGTGCGTCTTCAACATGGACGGAAGGGCCGTCCTTCTCAACATCCATGAAGGAACTTGCGGGCACCATGCTGGCAGTCGCACCTAGTCGCCAAAGCTCTACAAGCTGGATTCTACTAGCCCACGACCATGCGCGACGCCAAGGACATCGTCCAGCGTTGCAATGCTTGCCAGCGATTCGTCGACAAACCGCATGCACCTGGCGCGGAACTCCGGCCAATACCATTGGCTTGGCCCTATGCGCAATGGGGACTCGACATGGTCGGCATGCTCCCAAAGTCCTCACGAGGGGTTACGTCTAACTCCTGGTCGCAGTCGACAAATTCACCAACTGGATAGAGGCCATGCCGGTGACAAACTAGTCAGGAGCCAGTGCCGTCAAGTTCTTCGAGTCCATTGTCTATCGCTTCGGAGTGCCACATAGCATCATCACGGACAATGGAACGAACTTCACCTCTAAGGAGTTCCAGGGTTTCTGCGAAAACCTGGGAATCAACATAAGCTATGCCTCCGTAGCTCATCCACATACCAACGGTCAAGTCGAAAAGGCCAACGGCCTCGTCTGCGGTGGAATCAAGAAGCGACTCCTCCGGCCACTCGAGCAAGCCGCCGGATGTTGGCCAGACGAGTTGCATTCCGTACTTTGGAGCCTACGCACAACCCCAAACATCACCACGGGATATACCCCATTCTTCATGGTGCACGGTGCTGAAGCAGTGCTACCCGCAGAAATACACTTTAAAGCCCCACAGGTGGTCGCGTACAGTGAGCAGGAGTCAACACTCACACTCGAAGACTCCGTCGATCTCCTTGACGAGGCACGGACATCGCAACAGAAAGATCGATGATCTACCAGCAGAACCTACGCAACTACCATAGCAGAAGGCTATGCCCCAGATCCTTCGTCGAAGGAGACCTTGTCCTGCGACTGAAGCAGCAAGGGCACCTCAAGCTCGAGTCCCCTTGGGAGGGACCATACGTGATTACAGAAGTAATCCCAGGTGGCGCCTATCGCCTTAAAGATTTCGAGACTGGAGTCGCATACTCCAACCCCTGGAACGTCGCGCAGCTGCGTCGCTTCTACCCCTAGTCATTTTTTCTTACATTACAAATAAGGCTATTCAGCCAGGCTACTTAGCCACACATTACCTCGTACTGTTCTGTGAATAAATAAAGCTAAGTGCCTCGAAACTCTGTGTTTTCCCTCATTTTTCTGCCAATCTTATCACTCGGGGGCTACGCCACCCTTTACATCTTCATTCTACAAACAAATCGTAGTATCCCGAGTAGCTGACACAACACCAATCGAACCCTTGATAAAACACCAACCCAGTTGCAACGCACCTGACAGGTTGGCAAGGTGCTGAGATAAAACAAGTCAGGCTAACAAAAAGGAACTGCAGAGTACAAATACACTCGCAAAACATATAAGATAACAACCTCTTTACATATCAATAGAAATTAATTACATCTAGTATATCCATACGAACTTTACAATACTGGTACACTTATGTGCAGGATACATGTTAAACTACTGCTGCAGCAGAAGAACGTTTGTTTGTTCCTCAAAGAAGTCGACAATTTCTTCTGATGGACGATCCACCGCCTGGTAATGTAGAACCATGTTCCAGGTCGAACCTTCCGGTGGGGTCGGCGGTCCAGCAGCAACAGTTGCAACGTCTACATTAGGCCTATGCAATCGCACTAGTGACAAAGTAGCCTTGGCACCAGCCACTAACTGCTGCCGCACGCGCTCACGAATTGCACTCAAATCCTGGAACTTAGCCAGGAGAGCCAACATGCTCGAAGGGACGACGTCCAATGGAAACATCGTCTGATAGATATTCCTCAGGCACGACTGCGCCTTCTTCAGAAAGAGGAGTACTCGAGAAGCACGATCCTGCAGGGTCGCAAGTGTGATCGCACGATCATGGTCCACCCAAAAATACCCACTCGCCTGAAGCTATTGTTGGGTCAGGTCATTCATTTGAATGGCGATTCTGTCTTTCTCATCCTGCGGATGACGAGCACTGACAAATACACCAAGCAAAAAAGGCACAATATGAAGACAGAGGAACTGCCGCGATTGACTACAAGAAAAGATAAGAGGGCAGGAAGCTAACACTTAAACTGATCGCCCAGACGTGTCACCTCCTCCAATAGATACCGCTCTCGGGCGGCAGACTTCTCAGCCCTCGACTTCCATACATCCGCGCTACCGCGGAGGATGGGCAACTCACGTTCCAGCTACTTAACGCGATCATGCAGTCGCGAAAGTAGGGACAACTCGTCCACCCTTGAACGCGGCTGCGCCAAGGTCTCATCAGTGGGTGATGGATCACAAGGATCACTCGAAGGACCACTCGAGGTACCCTATCACGAACCAAACAAAAGCAAAATAAGAGGCTGAAGATACACTAACGAAAGGCTTGGATGCATTCAAACATATCAAAGTCTTGACAGGGGTGCCCCCATAAAAGCATTGTTTCACAGACACAAAAGGTCAAACACTAGAGCTATTACATATAAAAACTAAGGAGCAGTGTGCTTCTTCGACTTCGACTTCGGCCTCGGGGCCTTCATCGCATCCGTGGCAGTTTCCGATACCACGGGCTTGCCGGTGGTACCCCTAGATGCCGCAGCCTTCGCAGCTTTCGCTTGACGCCACTCCTCGGAGTACTTGGCGAGTGTCTCGATAAGCTGGGGACCGTAATTTTTGCATTTACCAGCAAAGGGAGCAAACACTACCTGCTGGCCTCCAGCGTCAACAGGCATCGCCTCAGAGATAGCGGCAGGATCCATCTCCACACCATGGGCCTGCACCATTGTGAGTGCCATGGTGGCATCGATGGAGCGCTGTGAGTTCTTGAAGTCAGCAGAGATTCCTCCAGCCAGAGACTCCACCAAGTCGCCGAGGTTGTCGATCAGTCCGGCCTTGGGAGTTAAGTCCTCACGGATGCGACTGAGCACATGCTTGGCCTTCCCCAGCGTCTCCTGGAGGGATACGCTGCGGTCCTCGACTGCGGCAATGGCAGCAGCCAAAGTATCCGTGTGGCATAGAGATTGGGCATCAAAGCTCAAGCCGCTGGCATCTACATACACAAAAGCATTAGTATAACAACCACACGTCAAAGTACAGAAGAGCAAGGCATATCCAGATGAAAAGAAATACCTGAGAGGGACTTGGCAATCGAGAGAAGCTACTCCTCGAACAACTTCTCCCTCTCAGCAGTGGAGGCAAGGAGATCCTGCTCTCGCTTTTGCGACTCCTCCAAAGCTGCGACCGCCTCGTCGCGATTCTTTGTCGCCATGGCCAGCGTCTTCTCCAATGCAACAACATGGCGAAGTAATTCATTATGCTCAACTGCAACATACAGGGAGTGTCACCAAATCGAATCAATAATATTCACAAAAGACAAAGACGAAGTCAAGACTCACTTTCGACAATCGATGGCGATTGTCCAATCGTGCATGTTGTCTACCCATGTTAAGGACCTGCTCCGCTAGGCGTGCGGCTTCCTTCACGATGAGATGCGTCAAAGACATTAAAAGTTCAAGTAAAGCACGCCAAGAATAAATTCGACTACCAACTACAAAATACCTACATGATCCTCCACAGACTCCAAAGAAGGCTGTTGCACAGTCATCCGGGTAACCATCTGATGTTCCCCAGCATGCGGGGAACTCGATGAATTGAGCCCGGAGTGGGCCGCCAATGGAGGAGAAGG
This sequence comes from Avena sativa, assembly GCA_916181665.1. Lineage (NCBI taxonomy): Eukaryota > Viridiplantae > Streptophyta > Magnoliopsida > Poales > Poaceae > Avena > Avena sativa. The sequence goes on along the minus strand of OV702295.1, from coordinate 444,439,420 downwards.
AGACCGCGAAGCCACCTTCTTGGACTTGGAGTCTACGACTCCGGACTCCTTCACAAATTGGACGTCGTTAGTAGACGATGTCCCCGCTTGACTGATACACAAATACAAAGAAAGCTTCAGGAAAGAGGGCAATTCAAGGAAGAAACCAAAACAAGGTCGCAAACACAGAACTTACCAGTCAAATCTATCAAGATCGAAGGACTGCTCCTTCGACTCCGACGATTCCTTTGGCAGTCGAAGCTTCTTCCGGGGAGGAGGAGCCATGGATCGCTGATGTATATGCACTTTTATTCTTGTAGATAGTTGTTGAGCCTCCAAGTGCAGAGGTTTGTAGAACAGCAGCAAGTTTTCCCTTAAGTGGATTACCCAAGGTTTATCGAACTCAGGGAGGAAGTGGTCAAAGGTATCTCTCTCAAGCAACCCTGCAATCAAGATACAAGAAGTCTCTTGTGTCCCCAACACACCCAATACACTTGTCAGGTGTATAGGTGCACTAGTTCGGCGAAGAGATAGTGAAATACAAGTGGTATGGATAAAAGACAACAGTGCTAGAAAACAGCTTGATGGCGTGGAAGAGACTAAAGGCAATCTGAAATAAAGATGGAAGCAAGCAAACATGTAACATATCTAGTTGCAAACGGTGTTTCAATGCTTAGAAACAAGGCCTAGGGATCATACTTTCACTAGTGAACACTCTCATATAAATATATTATCTTCATGATACTACTCTAAACTACTCTCCGGTTGGACACTCTAATCCATGGTAGGGCTATAACAACACTCCTCAAAGTTTGCTTTCCCCATCTAGATAACCCCACACTGTCACCTTGATCACTAGATGGTTCGAACAAACACCACAATTTCATAGAGACATCCAACTCCAAATATAACTCATAACAAGTATTTGTAATCTCTAGCATAAGTGCCACCATGGTGTGCATGCTGTCACTTTCAGACACATGGGGAGAGCAGAGATCTATTAAAGCACTTGAGTAGCAAGGTAGATCTACTTGATTACAAAGCTCATGATCACAATATGATCATGCATAGAGAGAGATTAACACATAGCTACTAGTAGAACCCTTAGCCTCGAGGAAGAACTACTCCCTCATCATCATGGGAATCTACAATGGCGATGGAGATGGTGGTGGAGTCGATGGAGATGGCGGTGAAGATGGTGAAGAGGCAGCGGCGGCGCCGGCGCGGAGGACTCCTTCCCCACCACCGGTATCATAGGGGAGCATCGCCCCTTAGCACCCTTCCTTCATGGCTTCTTGGGAGCCCTTCCCCATGGACATGGGATCCATGGGGGAGGCAAAAACGTGGCTTTGGTGGCTGCAAATTCGTGGGTGGAGTTGTCTCCCACGAATTAGGTTTTCCTACCTTTATATAGCTTTTCGGAATCAGCTAAATTTTATGTCCAAAACATTTGTCGCAAAATTTCCAACAACTTTGTAGTTGAAGAGTTTTCCGTTTGACGCCGTCTTCGACCCGAAACGTGACCATCTTCGAAAAGAGTTCTGAGACAGATTTCTGGAAAATCCCAATTTGACTCCAACAAGGTTTCCACTTGTATTCTTGGTAATTCCTACACATCAAAGTGTAAAACAAGAACATTGTGCACTTTTGCAACTATTAGTTGGTTAGTCCAAATAAGTCATAAACTTTATATAAAAAAGAGTATCAAAAGCATATTATTAGCATAAAACCATCAAAAATTATAGATACGTTATGGACGTATCAACATCCCCAAGCTTAGTTCCCGCCTGTCCTCGAGTAGGTAAACGATAAAAACAATATAATTTTTGAGGTGACACGCAGCCAACACAATCTTGATCATCATTATTGTAAAATCATTGATAGCTGGGATCAAAGTACTCTAAACATGAGCATGAAAGATATAGTTCTAACAATAAGACATAGCAACTATGTTGTAACATGAAAAGACATGAACAAAATATTCATGAATAACAATGCTGTTGAAAGGCGTTTGTTTGTTTCACATAAAGAAAGCATAATGAGAATGGTATTCAGCTTGTCCCTCATAGTGTAGCAAAACATAAATGCATAGGACACCTTCAAAGTTCATAAGGGTGACTAGATACAAATAGTTCAAGAACAAGCAATATCAAAGTTGTGAATCAATCAACAAGTTTTGGGACAATACACATTAAACTAAGAATGGCCACTATGCTCTCTCAATAGGTGCATAAAGATAGAATATGGAGACTCAACGTAAAAGTAAAAGAAAGGCCTTCATAGAAGGAAGCAGGGATTCAAGTCTCAAAAAGAGCTTCCAAAAATTATGGTACTTATTAGCTTTCAGCTCTCATTGCCCCTATCATAAGCATCTTGAAGTGATTAAGGTTAAAGTGAACAAATATGGAGTATATGCTTGACAAAGTATAAGTTGGAAATCTCATGTCCTTTGAATACTAGGGCCGCTCCTCATGCTACTCAAGTTTAGTTACCGGTAAGTTCTTGTCATAGTAAGTACATGTGTATCATAGAGAACCGCCAACGGGGTACCCCTTGCCAGATGATACAGAAGAATCCCCATATCAAAATGACAAGGCAAGCAGACAATGAGCATCTCAGCAATCTTCTTATTTACCATGGGAAAATGGTGCTTTTTCTCTCTTTCCTCTTTTCTCATATCTCTTTTTTTCTTTTTCTTTTTTTCTCAGTATCTGACTCTTTTTGTATAAGAAGAATGCTTCATAGACAGCTCATTATGGTTACGCTGCAGGTTTCCACCATGACAGCTTGGATTAGACTGGCGGCCCAGGCGTTTCTCTAACACATATACATAACTCCATGGACTTACAAGCTCCCCTTTCATTTCACACCGACGACATCCATAGACAAAAGAGCATGATATCAACTAGGTACAATGTACATGTGCAATGTTGAAAGCGTTCCCCATGACAGCATGGTTTTGCTAATTCCCAACGTATTAATGCAAGCATATACAACATAGATGACACAATGGTTCAAGTTTATTAGGGGCAAGAAAAGTAAAGTGTGCCATCAAGTTCGTGAGAGCTTTAATCACTAGTTTTCTCATAACAAGTTTAATTCGGAAGGTAGATAAAAACATGAATACACTTGGAATAGCAAATGCTAATAGGTAGGTATGGTGGACTCTTTGGAATAACTTGGTTTTAGGAGTTGGATGCATGAGTGGAACTCATACTTGGTTATGGAGGCTAGCAAAAGACTAGGAGCAACCAACTAAGAGAGCAATAATGGCCATAATCATGCAAAGTGAGAAAACATCATTAATTAAAGCATAAAGTGATATTACAAGTCAAAAAATAAAGGATCATAAAGGCTATGGTGACTTGGGATAGTGATAACATGGTGTGAGCATGCGCCAAGTCAACCCAAATAAAGCATCAAAGGACAATACCACAATATTATGCTTTAATATGCTAAAACAACGCATGATTCTTCAAAGGCACATTAAGAAATCTCAATTTTTTATAACATGTCATGCTATAGCAAAGATCACTAAGAATAAAGCCAAAAAAATATCAAGCATGGAATGACAAAGCATAGGCCGCAGTCAAAAACAAGCTCCTTTTACCACTTAAGCATGAACTTTTCCTACTCTTTTCCAATCCAAACCAAACTATTTGAAAACCAATGTATGAAAGAGGGGGTCCAACCAATTTATTCAGAAAACTAAGAAAACCAAGAAAACTAAAACCAAAAACGAAAACAAAAAAGAAGACGCTCCAAGAATAGAACAACTGTGCACGAAACAATAAAAATGAAGTGTTTGGAAGAAACCTGGGATTTTTATTGATGAAGAAGGGGATGCCTTGGGCATCCCCAAGCTTTGAAGCTTGTACCTCTTGAATATTTGTTGGGGTGACACGGGGTGGAATCCCCAATCTTGAGCTTTAGTATATTCTTCATCTCATTACATCATTCTCTCCATACACCTGAAATTTTTCCTTCATACAAAACTTCACACAATCTTTATTAGCAACATTAGTACACACAAGATAATAAGTCTTTCGATTAAGTTTCAACACCAATAAAACTTCCATTAAAACACAAGCTACTATAGAACTTCTCTCAAAAAGCTCAATTCCCCAAAGAAAACTCAAAAAGGAATCAACAAGAAGCAAATGCAAATAATGGCAGAAATCTGTCAAAACAGACAAGCAGGTAAAAAATAATTTTTTCGAAGACCTTATGTTGCTCAAATCGAAAAGTGTTGAACTAACGAAAGTTAGCTCACAAACTGGGGCAGAAGCTCAAAAATTTACGCCTCAAAAAAAAGTACAGAGATGTTACACGAATTTTTACAGTGAAGCACAAAAATCTGTTTCGGGACAACAACTTTCCCAAGCATTACTTATCTCTCATTAGAGATTACTATTGGCACAGAAACCAAATAAAAAGGATAAGGAGCGGTTATTACAGAGGTAATAACTTCCAATACACATCTAAAACTTTTGGGTTATCTCCCAATAAGTACTTTTCTTTAACGTCTTTAAGTTAGGCATGATAGTTTGAAAAGATGCTCACAAAAGAAATATGAATTGAAGTAAAAGAGAGCATCAAGAAGCAAATTCAAAGAACACTTAAGTCTAACCCACTTCCTATGCATAGGAATCTTGTAAATAAACAAGTCATGAAAGCACAAAGCAACAAGCATAGTAAAGCAAAACAAGTGCAACTTCAAGACTTTCAACATAAAGAGGGGAAACTTAATATTATTGAGATGCATAAAACCATGTTTCCCTCTCTCATAATAACTTTAAGTAGCATCATAAATAAAATTAACAATATAACTATCACATAAAACATTCGTATCATGAGCCACATGCATAAAAGAATTAATACTCTCCACATAAACATAGTCATTCTTATTAATTGTAGTGGGAGCAAATTCAACAAAATAGCTATCATTATTATTCTCATCACCATAATCATCAAATATAGGAGGCATATTGTAATCATAATTAATTTTCTACTCAATAGTAGGTGGACTGAGAATATCATATTCATCGTTATAATCATCATATATTGGAGGCATAGTATCATCAAAGTAAATTTTCTCCTCCGTGCTTGGGGGACTAAAAATATCATGCTCATCTAAACTAGCTTCCCCAAGCTTAGACTTTTCCATAGCATTAGCAATAATGGTGTCCAAAGAATTCATACTAATAACATTGCTATTAGCATGCAAATAAAGTTCCATAGGTTTTTTAATTTTCTCTTCAAACACTTCATGTCCTAACTCAAGATAAATACTATAAAGCTCTCTAATTTTGTTGTTGTTTTCCATTAAGCCTAACTAGTGAAAATAAAAACAAAAAACAAAAAGACAAAATTGCAGAATCTAAAGGAAATAACTTCGAGCACTCACACCGGAGGATGTGAGTACCTTTTACCTTACCTCCCCGGCAATGGCTCCAGAAAATAGCTTGATGTCTATGCACTTTTATTCTTGTAGACAGTTGTTGGACCTCCAAGTGCAGAGGTTTGTAGAACATCATCAAGTTTTCCCTTAAGTGGATTACCCAAGGTTTATCGAACTCAGGGAGGAAGTGGTCAAAGGTATCCCTCTCAAGCAACCCTGCAATTAAGATACAATAAGTCTCTTGTGTCCCAACACACCCAATACACTTGTCAGGTGTATAGGTGCACTAGTTCGGTGAAGACATAGTGAAATACAAGTGGTATGGATAAAAGACAACGGTGCTAGAAAAATAGCTTGATGACATGGAAGAGACTAATGGCAATCTGAAATAAAGATGGAAGCAAGCAAACATGTAACAGATCTAGTTGCAAACGGTGTTTCAATGCTTAGAAACAAGGCCCAGGGATCATACTTTCACCAGTGAACACTCTGATATAAATATATTACCTTCATGATAATACTCTAAACTACTCTCCGGTTGGACACTCTAATCCATGATAGGGCTATAACATCACTCCTCAAAGTTCGCTTTCCCCATCTAGATAACGCCACACTATCACCTTGATCACTAGATGGTTCGAACAAACACCACAATTTTATAGAGACATCCAACTCCAAATATAACTCATAACAAGTATTTGTAATCTCTAGCCTAAGTGCCACCATGTCGTGCACGCTGTCACTTTCAGACACATGGGGAGAGCATAGATCTATTAAAGCACTTGAGTAGCAAGGTAGATCTACTTGATTACAATGCTCATGATCACAATATGATCATGCATAGAGAGAGAGATTAACACATAGCTACTGGTAGAACCCTTACCCTCTAGGAAGAACTACTCCCTCATCATCATGGGAATCAACAATTGCGATGGAGATGGTGGTGGAGTCGATGGAGATGGTGGTGAAGATGGTGAAGAGGCAGCGGCGGCGGCGCCGGCACGGAGGACTTCTTCCCCGCCGTCGGTATCACAGGGGAGCACCGCCCCTTAGCACCCTTCCTTCTGAAGGAAATATGCCCTGAGAGGCAATAATAAAGTTGTTATTATGTATTCCTTGTATATGATAGATGTTTATTTTGCATGCTATAATTCTATTGATAGTAAACATCAATACATGTGTGTTTAAAAAACAAAAAGGGTTCCTAGTCATGCCTCTCTTATAGACTAGCTTGTTGATTAATAGGATGATCAAGGTTTTCTGATCATGGACATTGGATGTTGTTAATAACAAGGTCACACCATTGGTAGAATGATGTGATGAACATTCATCCGAAGTATAGCATTACGATCAAGTCATTATGTTTATATTGCTATAACATCATACGGAGTAATCTTTATCCTTAGACCATGAGATCATGTTAATTGCTAACACCGGAAGAGTATCTTGATAACATCAAACGTCACACCGTAACAGGGTGACTATAAAGATGGGTTCAGTGCTACGAAGGTGTTATGTTGAGGCTCATGGATCAAGAGTGGAATTTGTCAATCCAGATGACGGATAGATATACTCTGGGCCCTCTCGGTGATATCACATTAGGATAACTTGCAAGCAAGTGATGTGATCACTAGAATGTTATATCACGGGAACGAGAAAAGAGTGCATGTCGGTAACGAGATCAAACTAGGTATGGAGATACCGATGATCGAATCTCGGACATGTAATATATCGAGAGACAAAGGGATTTAGTTACAAGCGTTAAAGGTTCTCACGATCACAGGAGTCATCGTTGAATGTGTAGGAGTCAGTATAGATCTCTAGGTCCCGCTGCTGATTATTGATCGGAGAAGGGTCTCGATCATGTCTGCATTATTCGCGAACCGTAGGGTGGCACACTTAAGAGTTACCGGACACCATTTTGGAGCACATATGTTTCAGACGAAAGAATTGCAAAGCGCATGAATTGTTTCAATAGAAACCGGAAATTGTTTCGGGTGAAATTGCAGAAGGTGGTTCTGCATGTGATATTGAAATATTGCAAGGGGCTATATGTGAATGTTTGTTAATTAAAGTAATTAACAAAATTCTGAATAAATTTAATAAAAGAGTTTTATTAAATGAGAGAGCATTAAATTTGGAGAAACTTAATGCATTTAAAGTGGAGACTTTAAAAGGGAATGTGAAGAGGCATTTTAATGTGGAGGAGTTACCACCACATGAATGGGGGAGGTGAGGGGTCACCCCCCATGCGCCGGCCATGGAGAGAGGGGGCACTCCCCTCCTCCTATAAAAGGCCACCCATTCCCTCCTTCATCCACACACCTCCTTGTGAAGGATCTCTCTCCCCCTCTAGAATTATTCCCCCATGGTCTCGAATTAGCGAGATACATGTTCCCGGTGGCATTTCGTCTGGAAGGAGTTGCTGCTTCCGCTGGATCGCTGGAGCGAGGAGGTGGAGGTTGTCCGGTGGCTTGAACGTGTGTGCGAGTGTGGATGCGCTGCTGAGTTGCGGCGCTCGGACTTCCTCACGATCTTGAGATCGGCAAGTGTACTACTACATCAACCACGAGTTCCTACTCGTTAACAAAGCTCGTTGTCTTCGAGGGTAAGTTATCTATGGATGTATGTCCACCCGTTTGCTTTGTACCTAGTAGATAGATCTTGGCGTGTAGTTCACACCATAGGAAATTTTTTGTTTTCTATGCTGCGGACCCAACAGTGGTATCAGAGCCTGATCTATGCGTAGGTGCTTTGCATGGGTAGTACACATATGTTTATATGTGGGCGATGATGATCATGTTATTGCATCTTCTATGTAGTTTGGATATTGGTGGCATAGTGGGATGAAGCGGCCCGGACCAACCTTACATGTCATCGTACATGAGACCGGTTCCACGACTGACATGCAACTTGTTTTGCATAAGTGGCTGGCGGGTGTCTGTCTCTCCTACTATAGTCAATATCTGATTTAAAACGAGTTTCTAATAACTTGGTTATCCTCATTGTGGTTCATGTTCGTAGGTTAGACAGGTTCTATCTCCGAAAGCCCTAAGCCACGTAAAACTTGCAATTGATAAATTAGAGGCGTCTAGTTTAGATCGTCGCTGGGCTAGTGTTTTGATATGGTATTGTTGTAAGTAGATGTATAATAGATACTCTTACAACTCACTTAACGTGTAAGTTCCATAGACCTTGGCCTTACACACAAAGGAATGATAGAGATCATACCACGATGCAAATGATAGAGATCAAATGCATGGACCATATCACCTCACTTCACACATTAGATGTTAGCATCTTATATTGCTAGTTTGGCGCGTTTGGTAGCATTATAAGATGATCCCTCATTTAGATATCAAGATAAAATGTGTTCTTCCTTAAGTATGCACCGTTTTGTGGATCGTGTTTTGAGGCATCACGTGATGATCGGGTGTTTTCAACTCTACGCTTTCATACAACGGGTGTAAGACAGTTTTACACACGCAAATACTAAGGTTCTTACTTGACGAGCCTAGCATGTACAGACATGGCCTCGGAACACGGACCGAAAGGTTAAGCATGAGTCATATAGTTGATATGATGCCCATATAGATGCTCGCCTTTGAAGCTACACCGACTCACGTGATGACCGGACTTGGTGTAGTGGATTTGGTTCATGTAATCACTAAAAGGACACGAGGGATGTCGTTTTTGAGTGGGAGTTCATTAGTAATTTGGATTAGTTGAACTCAATCTATCATAAAATTAGTCTAAATATACTTTACAAATTCTGTTAGATGGCACCACCTGCTTTTAATTTCAATGTGTAGATGGAGAAAGACAAACTTGCTGCGAATGGTAGCAACTTCACCAACTGGGCTATGAATTTGAGGATTCTCCTCACTGCTGCACAAAAGCAATATGTGCTAGATGCGCTGCTAGGCCCCCCACCAGCTCCTGATGCCCCTGACGAGGAAAAGAACGTCTATATAACTCGTCAGGAGGACCACAACTTAGTTCATTGCGGCATACTGTATGGGCTAGAGCCAGAACTTTAAAAACGTTTCGAAAATGGCAATGCCTTTGATACCATGGGAGAATTGAAAATGATTTTTGATACCCATGCTACCGTAGAGAGTTATAATGCTACAGAAAAGTTCTTTAGCTGCATGATGGAGGAAAACAGCTCCGTTAGTGAGCACGTACTCAAAATGTCTGGGTACACCGATAAGCTTGTGTCCTTGGGAATAACGATTCCCATTGACTTAGGCATACATCGTGTTCTCCAATCTCTGCCACCTAGCTACAAGAGCTTCGTGATGAACTATAATAAGCAGGGCATGAAGAAGTCTCTTCCCGAGCTTCTGTCAATGCTTAAGACTGCAGAAGTGGAGATTAGGAAAGAACATCAAGTGTTGATGATCAATAGGACCACCGGTTTCAAGAAGGACAAGAAAGGCAAGCACAAGGGAAAGAAGGGTGGCAAGTCTGTTGCCACGCCTGAAAAGAAACCCCGAGCTGTCCCTAAGTCTGACACCGAGTGCTACTATTGCAAGGGGAGTGGCCATTAGAAGCGCAACTGCCCCAAGTATTTGGCGGACAAGAAGTCCGGCAAGGCAAACAAAGGTATATGTGATATACATGTTATTGATGTGTACTTGACTAGTACTCGCAGTAGCACCTGGGTATTTGATACGGGATCGGTTGCTAATATATGTAACTCGGTTCAGGGGCTGTGGAACAAGCGACAACTAGCAAGGGATGAGGTCTCGATGCGGGTCGGCAATGGATCAAGAGTTGATGTGATCGCCGTCGGAACGCCGCCTCTCCATATGCCATCGGGATTAGTTATAAACCTAAATAATTGTTATTTGGTGCCTGCACTGAGCATGAACATTGTATCCGGATCGTGTTTGATGCAAAGTGGTTATTCATTTAAGTCTGAAAACAATGGTTGTTCGATTTATATGAATAATATCTTTTATGGTCATGCACCTATGTTGAATGGTTTATTTCTGTTGGATCTCGATAGTAGTATTACGCATATTCATAATGTTGATGCTAAAAGGATTAAACTTGATAATGATATATCTACATATATGTGGCACTGCCGTCTAGGTCATATTGGCGTTAAACGCATGATGAAACTCCATTCTGATGGACTTTTGGAATCACTTGATTTTGAATCATTTGATACATGTGAGCCATGTCTTATGGGCAAGATGACTAGAACGCCGTTTTCCGGTTCAATGGAACGGGCGACAGATCTATTGGAAATCATACATACTGATGTGTGTGGACCAATGAGTGTGTCGGCGCGAGGTGGATATCATTATTTTGTTACTTTCACGGATGATTTGAGTAGATATGGGTATATCTATTTGATGAAACACAAGTCTAGAACTTTTGAAATGTTCAAAGAATTTCAGAATGAAGTGGAAAATCATCGTAACAGAAAGATCATATTTCTGCGGTCCGACCGTGGCGGAGAGTATCTTAGTTACGAGTTTAGCACACATATGAAAGACTGTGGAATAGTTTCACAACTCACGCCTGCTGGAACACCACAACGTAATGGTGTGTCAGAACATCGTAATTGTACTTTATTGGATATGGTTCGATCTATGATGTCTCTGACTGACTTGCCACTGTCATTTTGGGGTTATGCACTGGAAACCGCTACATTCACTTTAAATAGGGCACCATCTAAATCCGTTGAAAAGACACCATATGAATTATGGTTTGGAAACAAACCTAAGCTGTCATTTCTTAAAGTTTGGGGATGCGATGTTTATGTGAAGAAACTTCAACTAGATAAACTCGAACCCAAAGCGGAAAAATGCGTCTTCATAGGATACCCTAAGGAAACAATTGGGTATACCTTCTATCACAGATCCGAGGGCAAGGTCTTTGTTGCCAAAAATGGATCCTTTCTTGAGAAGGAGTTTCTCGCGAAAGGTGTGAGTAGTCGAAAGGTAGAACTCGAAGAGGTTATTGAACCTTCTCTTCATGAAATGGCGAGTAGCGCAGCTCCAGAAGTTGTTTCGGAGTTGACTTCACCTAATGAAGAGAGAGATAATGATATTGATCATGAAACTCCGAAAGAGGACACTACCGAACCTCGCAGGTCAAGCAGGACACGTGCAGCTCCTGAACTATACGACAATCTTGTTGTGAATTTCATGGTTGATGAAATGGATGACCCTGCGACGTATGAAGAAGCGATGATGAGCCCGGATTCCAACAAATGGCTAGAAGCCATGAAATCCGAGATGGAATCCATGTACGAAAACCAAGTTTGGACATTGGTGGACTTACCTCACGACCGAAAGGCCGTTGAGAATAAATGGATTTTCAAAAGAAAAACTGATGCTGATGGTAATGTGACCATCTATAAGGCTCGACTTGTCGCAAAGGGGTTTCGACAAATTCAAGGAGTTGACTATGATGAGACATTCTATCCCGTAGTGATTCTTAAGTCGGTTAGGATTATGTTAGCAATTGCTGCATATTTCGATTATGAAATATGGCAGATGGATGTCAAAACTGCGTTCCTCAATGGTAAGATTGAAGAAGAGTTGTATATGATACAACCTAAGGGTTTTGTCGATCCTAAGGATGCTAATAAGGTGTGCAAACTGCAGTGATCCATCTATGGACTGAAGCAAGCATCACGAAGTTGGAATCTCCGCTTTGATGAGGTGATCAAAGAGTTTGGATTTGTCCAAACTTATGGAGAGGCTTGTATTTGCAAGAAAGTGAGTGGGAGCAATGTGGCATTTCTGATATTATATGTGGATGACATATTATTGATTGGAAATGATTTAGATCTTTTAAACAATGTTAATAGTTATCTAAACAGCAAATTTTCGATGAAGGACCTTGGTGAAGCTTCTTATATATTAGGCATTAAAATCTATAGAGATAGATCAAGACGCCTAATTGGGCTATCACAAAGTACATACCTTCATAAGATATTAAAGAAGTTTAATATGGACGAAAGTAAGAAGGGGTTCTTACCTATGTTGCAAGGCAAGACATTGAGTAAGACTCAAAGTCTGGCTACGGCGGAAGAAAGAGAGATAATGGATAAGATCCCCTATGCCTCAGCCATAGGCTCTATAATGTATGCCATGCTATGTACAAGACCGGATGTGGCACATGCTATTAGTTTGACTAGTAGGTACCAATCTGATCCAGGTTCGAAACACTGGATAATGGTCAAGAATATCCTTAAGTACTTGAGAAGAACTAAGGATATGTTTCTTGTATACGGAGGTGAAGAAGAGCTAGTCGCTAAGTGTTATGTTGATGCTAGCTTTGACACTGATCCGGATGACTCTAAGTCTCAATCCGGATACGCATTTCTCTTGAACGGAGCAGCAGTTAGTTGGAGGAGCTCCAAACAACCTGTGGTGGCTGGATCAACAACAGAGGCGGAATATGTTGCTGCTTCAGAAGCAGCGCAGGAAGCGGTTTGGATGAAGGAGTTCATAACAGAACTGGGTGTGGTTCCCAGTGTGTTGGATCCGATGGTGATCTGTTGTGACAACAATGGAGCCATAGCCAATGCAAAGGAACCAAGGTCTCACAAGAATTCCAAGCATATTAAGCGCCGGTTTCACTCCATCCGCGAGCATGTCAAGGATGGAGATATAAAGATTTGTAAAGTGCACACGGACCTGAATATAGCAGATCTGTTGACTAAAGTACTCCCTAGGGCAAAACATGATCAACACCAGAACTCCATGGGTGTTAGATTTATCACTATGTGAACTAGATTATTGTCTCTAGTGCAAGTGGGAGACTGAAGGAAATATGCCCTGAGAGGCAATAATAAAGTTGTTATTATATATTCCTTGTATATGATAGATGTTTATTTCGCATGCTATAATTGTATTGATAGGAAACATCAATACATGTGTGTTTAATACACAAAAAGGGTTCCTAGTCATGCCTATCTTATAGACTAGCTTGTTGATTAACAGGATGATCAAGGTTTCCTGATCATGGACATTGGATGTTGTTAATAACAAGGTCACACCATTGGTGGAATGATGTGATGAACATTCATCTGAAGTATAGCATTACGATCAAGTCATTATGTTTATATTGCTATAACATCATACGAAGTAATATTTATCCTTAGACCATGAGATCATGTTAATTGCTAACACCGGAAGAGTATCTTGATAACATCAAACGTCACACCGTAACAGGATGACTATAAAGATGGGTTCAGTGCTACGAAGGTGTTATGTTGAGGCTCATGGATCAAGAGTGGAATTTGTCAATCCAGATGACGGATAGATATACTCTGGGCCCTCTCGGTGATATCACATTAGGATAGCTTGCAAGCAAGTGATGTGATCACTAGAATGTTATATCACGGGAACGAGAAAAGAGTGCATGTCGGTAACGAGATCAAACTAGGTATGGAGATACCGATGATCGAATCTCGGACATTGTAAAATATCGAGAGACAAAGGGATTTAGTTACAAGCGTTAAAGGTTCTCACGATCACAGGAGTCATCGTTGAATGTGTAGGAGTCAGTATGGATCTCCAGGTCCCGCTGCTGATTTTTGATCGGAGAAGGGTCTCGATCATGTCTGCATTATTCGCGAACCATAGGGTGGCACACTTAAGAGTTACCGGACACCATTTTGGAGCACATATGTTTCAGACGAAAGAATTGCAAAGCGCAGGAATTGTTTCCATAGAAACCGGAAATTGTTTCGGGTGAAATTGCAGAAAGTGGTTCTGCATGTGATATTGAAATATTGAAAGGGGCTATATGTGAATGTTTGTTAATTAAAGTAATTAACAAAATTATGAATAAATTTAATAAAAGAGTTTTATTAAATGAGAGAGCATTACATTTGGAGAAACTTAATGCATTTAAAGTGGAGACTTTAAAAGGGAATGTGAAGAGGCATTTTAATGTGGAGGAGTTACCACCACATGAATGGGGGAGGTGAGGGGTCACCCCCCATGCGCCGGCCATGGAGAGAGGGGGAACCCTCCTCCTCCTATAAAATGCCACCCATTCCCTCCTTCATCCACACACCTCCTTGTGAAGGATCTCTCTCCCCTCTAGAAATATTCTCCCATGGTCTCGGATTAGCGAGATACATGTTCCCGGTGGCATTTCATCTGGAAGGAGTTGCTGCTTCCGCTGGATCGCTGGAGCGAGGAGGTGGAGGTTGTCCGGTGGCTTGAACGTGTGTGCGAGTGCGGATGCGCTGCTGAATTGCGACGCTCGGACTTCCTCACGATCTTGAGATCGGCAAGTGTACGACTACATCAACCACGAGTTCCTACTTGTTAACAAAGCTCGTTGTCTTCGAGGGTAGGTTCTCTATGGATGTATGTCCACCCGTTTACTTTGTACCTAGTAGATAGATCTTGGCGTGTAGTTCACACCGTAGGAAATTTTTTGTTTTCTATGCTGCAGACCCAACACCTTCATGGCTTCTTGGGAGCCCTTCCCCATGGAGATGGGATCCATGGGGGAGGCGAAAACGTGGCTTTGGTGGCTGTAAATTCGTGGGTGAAGGTGTCTCGCATGAATTAGGTTTTCCTCCCTTTATATAGCTTTTAGGATTCCCGTCACCCCATCTTGGGCTGCAGTAAATCGGGCCTATTGGGCCCGTATGGACTCGGAATCAGCTAAATGTTATGTCCAGAGCGTTTGTCGTGAAATTTCCAACAACTTTGTAGTTGAAGAGTTTTCCGTTTGGCGCCGTCTTCGACCCGAAACGTGACCATCTTCAAAAAGAGTTTTGAGACAGATTTCTGGAAAATCTCAATTTGACTCCAACAAGGTTTCCACTTGTATTCTAGGTAATTCCTACACATCACAGTGTAAAACAAGAACATTGTGCACTTTTTCAACTATTAGTAGGTTAGTCCAAATAAATCATAAACTTTATATAAAAAGAGTATCAAAAGCATATTATTAGCATAAAACCATCAAAAATTATAGATACATTTTGGACGTATCAATCGCACATGAACGGTGGGAATCGGCTCCTCATCACGAACAGAAGGGCCTTCTAGAGTCGATGGAGATGAGGCATCCGAGTCCTCGCTGCGAGAACGCTTGCGAGTGTCCAGATCACTGGACTCGGGGGCTCCCTCCTCCTCCTCCTCAAGTGGGACGGTCGATTTTGACTCGTCCTCCTCATCCACTTCGCGAGGGATAACCCCCTCAGGAAGAGGGGGCAAATTGGGAGACACCTTCCAATCTTGCATTCAGAAAACAATTCATTATACATCAAAAACTTAATGGCAATCGACAAAGAAAGCTACTTCGTAGCACAATTCTACCTCAGGAGGAGGGTTAGAGGCGTCGAAGGGAGGCACGACTAGTTCGCCAGGGAGAACCTCCTTGGCAGTATACTTCGTCACCAGTCGCAGCCTCTTATCTACTTCACCCGCAGAAATGCCATTGGTAGATACGTGAGTGGCATCGTCCGCACCAGCCCATTGGAACATGGGGTGGACTCTGGCCTGCAGAGGCTAGATACAACGACGGAACCATGTGTGAATGAGGGCGACACCTCCCTCTTCTTTACCCATGCGGCTCTCGAGGTCACAGATGCGCTTGTACAACACTTCCGTATCCTCGGACTCACCAGGCATCACTACGTTCTTCCATGAACGCCTCCTTTTGCATGGCGTCGCGGGATCAAAGGGCACGAGTCCGTAGTGCTCTCCGTCGGCCTTCTGATCGCGGATGTAGAACCACTTGTCTCTCCACCCTTGGACGGACGCCATGAGTTTGATATAGAAATAAGTGATGGAGGAGTCGACATGGATTCTGCAGCCTCCTACGTCGTAGACTAAAGAACCAGATGCTGACTGGCGCTTCAACTTAAAAATCCTCTTAAAGAGGCCAAAGTGTGGCTTGACTCCGAGCCAACACTCGCAAAGAGTAATATAGCAGGCGATGTGGAGAATACAATTTGGGGACAACTGATGCAGCTGGAGCCGGTAGAAGCAAAGGAGGCCCTTGAAGAGAGGATGCAGGGGTAGAGAAAGACCGCGAATGATGAACGCAAGGAACATCACCTGGAAACCAGCAGGAGGACAAGGAATTACCTCGCCACCTGGCACTCACGACTCATCCTCCACGGGCGACATAACTCCATCTTGACACAGGAGACGGAGCTCGGAGGACTTGATGATGGATGCACGCCATGCACCATTGGTGATGCGGGTACCCGCGACCTTCTTCTTCCCAGCACCAGCGATGTTGGTGCCCATAGTGGTGGAGCCGCCCTTCTTCTTGGCGGTGGCAATGGCGGCGGTGGACTCAGTGGTGGTGCCTCCCTTCTTCTTGCCCATCTTGCGATGGCGGTGCGAGTGGAGGAAGTAGCTCAGAAAGACACGGAGTTGGTCCAGTGCCATGAAGAGGACGAACGCTAGGAAGCAGAGAGCAGCGGCAATGGCAATGGAAGCACAAGCAGAGAAAGGGCAGATGGGAAAATTACCGCAGCTGCGCTGCTACTTAACCCCCTTGCAGATGCCATCCAACGGCCAACAGAAACCCTACTGGACGCGTGACGCGCATCGCTATCGACACGTGGAGAAGCCAAAACACGAACCATCCCCCACTATCTCCATTACGCGCGGAAATCGAGGAGACGCAGTTAAAACAGAAGATTATGCACACCTGGTCAAATCGAAGTCAGAAAGTGGGACCCACCACTCGTCACATCCCGTCAAAGCCTCTCACGCGGGTAACTAAGGTCATCACATCGTTAGCACTGATGTCAGCAAGATGAGCATCGAAGATTTTGACTATTTTAAGTCCTTTCTTGAGTCTTCGACCCCACCAAGCACTCGGGGGCTACTCCCATAGGGAGCGCTGGTCGCGCACCATAAGATTCAGTTTTATGCAGGAATATGAACATTAAAAGCACACCCACCACTCGAATCTACGATTCAATTATGGATCATGGGTTACTCCCATAGGGAGCGCCGGAAGCAAATTCGACTGAAACAAGCAACAAAAGACGGCAACAGTCACAAAAGTTCTTTAGTCCCTGCCTGAGTCTTCGACTCAACCAGGCACTCGGGGGCTACTCCCAGAGGGAGTGCTGGTCGCGCACCCTATGATTATTTGTATATCATACTGTGTGTTGATAACATCCACACTTGAATGCTATGGTGATTCTGCCTCATACTATCCCTACAAAGAGACTGCATCTCCTGGGTTACCCAAATCATCTCCGCGATGACAAAAACTCAGATGCCGTGCTTACAACGTGATGATAAGACCTGAATAAGGCCTGGCAATGCATCTGCTGCACACTACCAGAAACATATCCATGCCTGTAGGTACGATGAACATGCCTTGACGGACGCGTCGAGTGCTCACACCCATACACTGGAATTCGACTCATGTAAGACATCCGTGGCCTGAGTCGAATTACGCCAGCACTTTTCCGAATTCGAGTCCGGGGACTCGAGTTTGAGTAGATTGCGTTGTTTTGCCCTAAGGCAGTTAACTGATACCGATACATCGGCTAAATCAGGCACGCATATCAACAATCCCTATGACATGAACTAAACATTCAAAAAATACTCAATCATGCACTCGATAGGCTTCATAAAGTCCTAGTCGAATCTGCGATTCCACTAGACACTCGGGGGCTACTGACATAGGTATAACCTATAGGTACTCGAGTTTGGTATATACGGCCTGGATACAGCAGAAGCCCATGGTGTTGCCAAGGCCCAATACAGAATTCGAGTGGCCCACGGACTCTCGGTTGCTTGCGAGACAAGAAGAAGCATAAGATAGAAAGTTCAAAGGGAAAACCCTAATCTATAACCGACTCGACCTGCTACCCGAGACCTAGCCTATCTATATAAAGGTTAGGAGGGGGCGGCGAGGAGGACACACGCAACCCTAGTTTCCACAACTCTCGCCAGATTGCATCTACGCACCCTTGTAATCTTCGATTCCTTCGTTAATCCCAAGAGCAGACAAGCAGGAGTAGGGATCTCTACGAGGCCTGAACATGGGTAAACCTGCGTCCCTGTGTGCTTGTTTGCTAGCCGACTGATGCCTCTAGCGCTCCCTCCTTCTCCAAAACCCAAGTCCATAACAATGGGCATTGATGAGTTAAACTCTCGTCAGCTTTTGTCCCGTCCAATTCCGAGAATATTTATTTTCTGACTTTCCTGGAACCAAAAACAGCAGAAAACAGGCAACTGGCACTATGGCATCTTGTTAATAGGTTAGTCCAAGAAAGTGTATAAAAATACTCCAAAGTGTGGACAAAACATAAGAAAGTAGATATAAAACAAGCATGGTACATCAAAAATTATAGATACGTTAGCAACGTATCAGCCTGCTCTTAGTAACCTTTCAGGACAGACTAACAAGGGATACAATGCATGCACGTACTGTTTAGATGAGACTGAAAGTATATATTTGGAACATTGTAAGAAGAATGTTTACCCAGGTCATCATCAATTTCTTTTGGCCAATCAGCTCTTAAGAAAG
Organism: Avena sativa; assembly: GCA_916181665.1. NCBI lineage: Eukaryota > Viridiplantae > Streptophyta > Magnoliopsida > Poales > Poaceae > Avena > Avena sativa. The sequence goes on along the minus strand of OV702295.1, from coordinate 444,420,537 downwards.
AGTGGCAAGCATTTCAATAGCCAGGCATGTGACCAGCAGAAGCTTAAGGAACATACTGGTGCTGATGTATTTGATATGGTCAAGGATTTGGATCAAATAGTAACATTTGGAGAGGGTCCTTGCGGACAATCTCTTCTAAAGGATGTTGACGGACACGCACCCATGTGGAAGAAGAAATCTATATTTTGGGAGCTACCCTATTGGAAATTCCTAGAGGTCCGCTCTACAATCAACGTGATGCATGTGACAAAGAATCTTTGCGTGAACCTTCTAGGCTTCTTGGGTGTGTATGGGAAGACAAAAGATACACCGGAAGCATGGAAGGACCAGTAACGTGTGAAAGACCCAGAAGGCATGCATCCAGAACGGTTTCAAGGTCATGCTAGCTACGCTCTTACCAAACAAGAGAAGGAAATCTTTTTTGAATTCGTGAGCAATATTAAGGTCCTGTCTGGCTTCTCGTTGAATATAAAGGGAATAATAAATATGGCAGAGAAAAAGTTCCAAAACCTGAAGTCTCATGACTACCACATGATTATGATGCAATTGCTTTTGATTGCATTTAGGGGGATTCTACCAGATTATGTTCGTGTACCCATTGTGAAGCTATGTGCATTTCTGAATGCAATCTCTCAGAATATAATCAATCCTGAAGATCTACCATGGTTTCAGAATGATGTGGTCCAATGTCTTGTCAGTTTTGAGTTGGTGTTCCCACCTTCCCTCTTCAATATTATGACGCACCTCCTGGTTCACCTAGTTGAAGAGATTTCCATTCTCGGTCATGTATTTCTACACAATATGTTCCCCTTTGATAGGTTCATGGGACTGTTAAATAAATATGTTCGTAACCGTGCTAGGCCAGAAGGAAGCATCTCCAAGGGCTATGGAATAGAGGAGGTCATTGAGTTTTGTGTTGACTTTGTTCCTGACCTTAAGGCGATTGGTCTTCCTCAATCGTGGCATGAGGGGAGACCGAGTGTAAAATACACTCTCGGAAGGAAATCAATAATATGTAGGGACGGGCATTCTTACACTGAAGCACATTACACAGTTCTACTTAATTCCATCTTAGCGGCTCCGTATATCGATGAACACAAGCAAATTGTACGCTCCAACAACCCTGGAAAGCATGATGGCTAGACTAGAGATGAACACATGAAGATTTTCAGCAGTTGGTTGCTACCTAGCATAAAAAACAACACTCTTGGAGATGAGCTTTACTTGTTGTCCAGGTCACCATCTTTGACTATATCGACTTTCCAAGGGTACGGGATAAATGTGAATACATTTTACACGATTGCCTAAGATAAAAAGAGCACCAACCAAAACAGTGGTGTCCGCTTTAATGCAAAAAATGACAATGGGTCAAAGACCACATATTATGGTTATATAGAGGAGATATGGGAACTTGACTATGGACCTACTTTTAAGGTCCCGTTGTTTTGGTGCAAATGGGTCAAGCTGACAGGAGGCTGGGTAAAGGTAGACGAGCAATACAGAATGACAACAGTGGATCCCAACAATCTTGCGTACTTAGATGAACCATTCATCTTAGCCAATGATGTGGCTCAGGTTTTCTATGTGAAGGACATGTCTAGCAAACCGAGAAAAAGAAAAGATAAGCAAAAGAATACATCAGACGATGAGCCAAAGCGCCACATAGTTCTTTCAGGAAAAAGAAACATCGTGGGAGTGGAGGACAAGACAAACTTGTCAGAAGATTATGATAAGTTTCATGAAATTTTACCCTTCGTAGTGAACACTAATCCAACAACCATGTTAATTAAAGAAGATACTCCATGGTAACAACACAATCAGTAAGAGACACACACGAATAAATGATGTGTAATAATGTATTAAAAAAATTATGTAACTGTGTTCTGAAAACTCAGAAGAAAACTTGTATGCAATGTATTATTCCCGAGCATTCTGAATATTTTCCAATACAATCTCTTCATTTAACTGATCTACTAATCTGGATATGAAAACTAATACATCTTGCTCAATCAAACACGTCGACTCCCGGGTCCTGAGCCACGGGAGGTGATCACCCAAAGAGAAGGAACCATCACAAGAGAATAGCTCGGGTGAGATCCCTAAAAAACCTGCCAGGTATTGGAGTACCTGACCTCCAACATATACATATAGAGATGGACGTTCTCATGCCCCTGACATGACGTTCTACCACCTCCTCGGGACCAGCCCCCTCTGCACTACTAATGGACCATGTGACCACCACCAAATAATCTCCGGGTCAACGACGGGACCCTAATTCCTCACCAAGCTGCGCATCCCGGAAGGTAGCACCTCCCAGTGCCGGCCCGGTGGAGCCCAGGCTCGGACATCCCCGGCCCTGGCGGAGTCCAGTAGTCCGTCGTTGCCACTGAGTCTTGGACGAGGACGCGGGGGCATCGTAAAGTGTGGATGTGCGGGGAATGTGTGGTTGTGTGGTGGTCATGAGGTCAGACTATATTTAGAGGGAAATGGCGGGAAAATATGGCGGGAAGCGGATGGAAAGGGCGGGTGACGAGGGGTATCCTCGGCAATGCCCATAGTGATGGACTTGGGGTTTCACGGAAAAGAGTGCTGGGGACTTCGTCGGATGTCAGGGAAACAATGGAATCAAAATCGCTTGAATATTGAGTAATCACACTATTACAAGTTGTCCTCTAGATTTTGGTACCCTCGCTTGGGCTTGTCCCGTCCTATATATTATAGGCCGAGTCTCAAAGCTGTATGCAGATAGGTTTCATACACGCGTAATTATAATACTAACATAATGTCGATTCATGGTTTCTTTCCTAATACAGTCAAAGCCTTTGTCGGTTGCTTCCTTAGGCTATCATCTGGAAACTTCATGGGTCGTAAGCCTTTTACCTAATATAGGGTAGTGAATCGTGAGCTGCCGAGTAATCATACCCATATCAGTAGCCCCCGAGACTCTACTTGAACCATAGTTTCAGGTTGAGTCTCAAAAGTTTCTTTTTTCCTTCTTTATGTTCCTTGATTTTTATTTTTGTAGGGATTTTGGTACAACGAGTCTGATGCTTCCGACGGACCGGATATTAATTAATTGCTCCTAGGCAAAAACAAGGTTGTCCTACATCAAATTCAAGTCCCCAGGCTCGAATCCGGAATTTGCTATTGGCGTAATTCAGTTCGAGCCGCTGAGGTCTTACCGAATACTGAATTCTAGCTTCTATTTTATCGGGTACCCAACGCGTTCGTCGGGATTTTTCATTGTATCATTGATACGGATATTTTACTGGCAGAGCGCATTCTTGTGCGATTACTAGGCCACACAGGACGAATCCTGGGGTCTTACCTTCATGTTTCTGAACACGACATTCGGTTTTTTGTCTCGTCTGAGCGTGATCCGAGATTTTTGGCTATATTGGCGGTTGGCCTGCTAGGCCGCCAATATTTCTGATTTTATCAAATAGTTTTAATGCTTTATACTGGCTCCCGATGGGAGTAATACCTTTTTGAGGATACACTAGTGTAAAACTCAAGGTGTTTGCAATCATGAATATATTTTTATACACAACTGGATTTCTATCGGGTGTGCGCCAGCGCTCCCGATGGGAGTAGCCCCCGAGGCTATGTTCGGCTGCCTTTATCTGGACATAGGCTCATAGTTGCTGTTAGCTTGATGGAAAACATTGATCTTTTGAACAATAAAAAGATTAAGGTACATATAACTTATCTCTTTATACATGAGGCGAAAAATCGATGATACATTATTCTTTGGGTGGATTGCGTCTAGCCGTTGGCCTGGATATTTCTGGCTTAAGAAGCCGAACTGTAACTCTTATCATATTGTAAATAATATTATGCATAAAAGCATCATAGCTATGCTACATTCCATGGATTTGAGTAATTTACTCATGTCTTCTTGTCTTGTAGTCAATATGCTCCTCCAGGAATAACTTTTGTGACGATGTATGGTCCTTCCCATATCATCTTCAAGCTTCATCAAGTGCATCAAGTGCATCCATATTATCTTCAAGTGCTTCTCTTGATTACTCTTCATCATATGCAGCTACTCTTGGGGATTCGTGTGACACCTCAACTGTAAGCACGACTTCTGCACCGTGGAACAGAAAGAAAGGCGTCTCTTGTGTTGAATTATTTGGAGTTGTACGTAAACTCCATAACACGGATGGCAATTCATCCACCCATGCTCATTTTGCTCTGTCAAGTGGTGCTAGTAGTCTTTTCTTGAGTCCAGCACTAACTAGTCCATTGGCTTTTTCTACCTGTCCATTTGTTTGCAGGTGAGCTACCGAAGCGTAGCTTATTTTGATGCCTATTTCCTGGCAGTACTCCTTGAACTCATTGGAAGTGAAGTTGGTCCCATTGTCTGTGATGATGCTGTTTGGTACGCCAAACTGAAATACTATGGATTTAATAAAATTCACAGCCGAAGTTCCGTCTTGGGTGGTGACAGCCATTGGTTCAATCCATTTCGTAAATTTGTCGACTGCTACTAGCAAAAAGACGTGTCCTCCTGGCGATGATTTGTGAAGTTTTCCCACCATATCACGTCCCCACTGAGAAAACGACCAGGCAAAAGGTATAGGATTCAACTCAGCGGCGGGTGCTCCAGGATTTGTTGCGAATCCTTGACATGCCTCACATGTTCTCACAATGTCTTTTGCATCCTGAACTGTAGTGAGCCAGTAAAATCCTGCTCTGAATGCCTTTGCAGCAATTGCTCGGCTACTAGCATGGTGACCACAAACTCTTTCGTGTATATCTTTGAATATGGTTTTCTCTTCTTCGGGTGTTACGCAACGCTGCAACACGCCCGAAATACTTCTATTATAGTTCCCCTTTGATTATCTTGAAGGCCTTCGATCGTCTGATGATTCGCTAGGCTTCTATCACATCTTCTGGTAGCTCTCCCTTAGTCATATATGCTATATACGGCTGCATCTAGGTAGGCTCAATTAGCATGACCTCTCCAATTTCTTGCTCTTCTTCTTTGATGGCCTCTTCTATGTTTTTGTCTTATGAAGGAGCCCCCTGTGGGACCCCGGATTAATCCTCCGAGAATCCCTGTTATGCATACAACCACGACCCCATGATCAGTTAGTCGTGGCACATAACCGACAAGTGTCAAAGTAAACATCCAATACATAACGAATACCTGTCATACCTTATTTGCCATTATGGCTACATTGATCAACATCAGCGGAACTTCATCAAGCGTAGAGCCCGAGCCATGCCTTAACCTACAGGCAACTGACTGGAAGAACGTCCTAGCTCGCATAGTCGTCCACTTCACCTCTTCTTGATATCTGACCAAGTTAGTAGCCAGGGACAATACCAGTGAGTACTTTGAATGTACTCGCAAACCACCTTAAGATAACAATAATAACAAGAGGATATGCATTATGGCTGTGGTAGTAGGAGGGATCCAAGAGAGGTTCTTTTCTTAATTAGTTTCTCTTGTACATATAACATCTACATATCTTTGTTGAAAACCTTTGTAAACATTTTGGAAACCTTTTTGAAAAGTTTTGGAAAACCTTAGGACTGGGTCACCCATTTGTTCCGTCTTCAAGTCGTCCCACGACCAAACTCCTTTCTCCTCCTTCCGACCATCCAATGGTCAAAACCTTTCTCCTTTACGACCATCCTATGGTCAAAACATTTCCAAAGCCATTTCTTTTCCGAAATCCTTTTTGAAAACAAAACCAGCACCGCTCTACATCAACCTTCCCAACCGTCCATGACCGCGGACACGGCTATTCGAATAGATTTACACTCTACAGAGGTTGTACACTTTACCCACACCATCCGGGTACACTACCCTGATCTACACCGATCGTGGGTCGAGTAACCGATCAAGACTCTCCGGATGCCCACTCCAATATAAGTGTCTACCCTATGAGTGTTGTTCCCCTCAACACCGGGACGTCGGGTACCGAGGACCAACCAGAGCACATTTTGCACTTTCCAAGTGGGCGCTTTCAATGAGGGGCTCGTAGTAACGCGTGGAGGCCCGCAAACCCTTCGTTCCTTCTCCAGGTCGATGTCCCACATGGACCCTTATGTGAGAAGGCCCACCCTCCAGGGATTTTTATCCCATGTAGTTGTTGCGAGGTAGCTTATACCAGTGTAAACAAACATCAAATCCAGCCCTGTCCCATGCTAGAGTAGTGTGGTTGCATGGGTTAGTTGTTATAGCAAAACTGCAAAGAACCGGGTGCGTTTTTGTAAACGTTTTTCCTCCAGCTTTCCTTCATCATTTTATAAAACAAACCTTTTTCTTTCTCAACATCTCTTGGGAGGTCCCACCTCACCAAGGTTTTATCATAAAACATTTGGTAAAAACTTTGTTGGGGGTCTTCCCATCCTCTAGTTTTGCTTCGGCTAAAACAGGGTCTCCAAAGGGTATGGTGTGTTACACCATCTACCATACTAGGACAAGTAGGTGTCATCAAGGGGGTTGTACCTAATAGTACAAAAGTGTAATAGTTCGGAGGAGCCAAACCACTACCATATATACACCAACATATAGTAAAACAGTGCAGTTTTAATAAACAGTAGATAAAACATGCATAAGTAAAACAATAGGACAAGGCTTATGAGCAAGAAGGTGGCTTGCCTGAGATCAGCAATATGGAATAATTGTCCCTGGACTTCTTCTTAGAATACCCAATAATATACAAAAGTAACCATCTTCTTCTGATCTCCGAGATAATCGCAACTATCGTCGTCAAGGAGCACACATGCAAGCAAGCAAGAGCACAATCAAAACAAGGCATACAAACATCAATACATAGAACAATAAATGGACAATACAAGTTTACAAATTAGTAGGTTTTGAGTGGTTGGCGTCTACACAAGTGGAAATTACTTGAAATGCCTTTGTGGGTTTTCTTTAATGATTTGGGTGCCTAAACTACTTAATTAAGGGATTGAATTATAAGGTTCAAGTTCTGTAGGATAACTTTGTATAGAAATGATACCATCAGGTAGGTAGTGATAATATGAAACCAACAAAAGTGGTTTCACCAAATTATCAATTTCCATTGATTTATAATGAATTTTCTAGTGGGAAATACTCTAGTTTTAGGAAATAATTCACCAGAGATGTTCTGTAAGTCCAAAAATTATTTCCATGGGTAGTTAGGTAGGGCTTGATGTACTTGTTCACTGAGAATTGGAATCATTTCAAAATAATTACTAGAATGCCCTCAGGAAATTCCCCAAAGGCAGTTCTATAGACAACTTGTCTTTTTCACCAGATTAAATATGCTGGGTATTTTGATATAAGGCAAAAAGCAATGGATAGGTATTGAAAATACCTTCCAGTAGCAATTGAAAATACTAATTTTGGAGTTGCAGAGCTACTGTAGTGATTTATGTATTGATAAAGTCACATGTAGAAGTGTTTAATTCACTACAAATCTACATAAGCTCAAAAATTAGTTATCTCCTGGGGTTGGGTATATATGGATGTAGCTCAACCAGGAGAGTTGGAATTAGGTCAATACATTTCATATATTAGCCTAGATAATTTCCTAAAGTCAGAGATGCCTGTTTTTGTTATTTTTAATAATGCCAAACCATGGTTCACCTTGTCATGTGGTAAATGGTAACTCGTAGCTATAGTAAAACCCTTTCAGAGAAACTTTGTTTCATCCCATTTGGATATGTGTAGATCACTGATGAATTTATTTAGTGTAAATGACACATTTTACTAGATTTAATTCCAGCAAATGACTAAGATTGATATTGGTAGGGGACTAGCTCTGCATGGTTGAGAAAACTTCATAGGACAAGCCAAAATTTAGATCTAGTCGTATAGTGGTATTTTCCATTTTTAAACGAATTTAAACTAGACTGCCATTAAGTAGATCTCAAATTAATTAAAAAGAAAAGGGGACCGAGGGGCACATGGGCTGGAATCCGGAGGGGATGGGCCGTAGCGAGTGAAACCGGCCCGCTCAGGCGGATCCAGACACAGGAGGGGATTTGAATCCCTGGTCGTGGGGCCCGCCGGTCGGTGACAAATGCTGGCGAACGGGTACTAGCATATCTGGGCCATTGGACAAAATAAAATCGGATGGCCTCGGGGCTTCTTCAACCTCCGACGCGGGACCGACTCGCCAGAACCCTAGGCGAGGGAAAAAGGAAGCGGGATGATCACCAGAGTGCGGGAGAGGCGTCGGGGATGCGCTGGGACGACGCGGCACGCGACAGCGACTCCGTAGATGGTCGGCATCGAGGGGGTTCGGCCACGAGGGAGCGGTTCACGCATCTCGCCGACGCAGATCTGTCGAGAGCTCGCCAAAGCACACTCGGGGGTGCCTACATGTTGGAGGAAAGAGTTGTTTTAGCTCAGGCTCGCCGAGAGGCTCATGCCAGAGAAGAAATGGGGAGGAAAGGAGTAGGGTATCCCTGCTACGGCCTTCTCCTTCCTCATAGCTCCATGGGTCGAAGCTTCGGGTTCCTAGGAAGGGGAAGCTAGGGAAAGGGAGAGGGGGATCTGGGGTGGCTCGGAGAAGGTTTGGGGGTGGAATGAGGGGATGGGGAAGGTCGGAGTTAACCAAGCACTGCACTACCCGGAGGAGGCCGAGAGGAGAGCTTATTCTCCTCCATGGTGATGGGGGGCTCAGGATCTGGATCTAGAGCTCGAGAGGGCTGAGGGGATAGGGTAGGGGTGGTCTGAGAGCAGAGGGGAGAGTTGTGCTGGCCTCTAGTCCTTTAAACCGAATGGATAGGTCCATGGTGAGCTTGGTGCATGGAGGGGTTTGGAGGGGAGGTGGTGGCCAGGGATAGGGCAGGAGGGGTGGTGGAGAGGTGATCTGGGGCTAGGTACACGACCATTGGGAGAGGTGGGGCGTGCTGCAGCTGTTGTGGCTTTAAGATCAAGATTTAATTTCCCTAGGCCTAGTCTCTCTCTCTCTCTCTTACTTCCCAAAAGCAAGGGACAAGTGAGAGGTGAGTGCTACAGTAGAGAGTCGACCAGAGATGATGTAGTGGTGCTGGATAGGAGTGCTAGAGAAGCATTGATAAGGATTTGTGTTGGTTTAACTCAATGGTTTTGTTAGTTTGCCAATTTTGAACAAATAGATAACTACTACCTCCGTCCCAAGGCTTAAGGCATATAATTTTTTTAAAGTCAAACTATGTGAAGTTTGACTAAGTTTTTAGAAAAAAATAATAATATTTACAATATGAAATATATACCCCTGGATACATAATGAAACATATTTTCACATGGTATTTATATAATATTATAGTTCTTGATAATTTTTTCAAAAAGTTTGGTCAAACTTTTCGTAGCTTGACTTTTCAAAAAAATTATATGCCTTAAGCCTTGGAACGGAGGGAGTATGAAGGAAGTCCTCATTCATGATCTTTGAAATATGGAGAAATGGTTCTGGTGGAAGGGGTATAGTCCATATATACCTCCTCTATTTATTTGGGATTTTTAAGATGATTTTTAGTTCACTAAAAATCATTTATTCAAAAACTGCAAAAATGGTTTATAGAAGCTCATCTAATATTTTTACATTGGAAAAAGTTGGTTTTTGATGTGAGATGATTCTAAATATTAATCCGCATTTAGGGAAATTTTCCCAAGATTTATTGGAGTATAAAAGTATTTAAAACAATTATTATTCCAATTCAGCCATTTAAGAAAATGGGTAAAAAGAAATAATAAAGCTCTTCAAAAATATTTATTTTTGAAGTGGGAATATGGGGTATTATAAGTGGACCTCAATTGAGCCAAAAGTTGTGGAAGTGTTTTGGCAAAAACCAAACTTTACTTTATGGAGGAAGTTTTGGAAATTTGGTCTACTAAAGAGATTAACTAGATTTGGAGCCATACTAATTAGGGATAATATTTGATAAATCTTGATGATCAAGGTAGATGATGTAGACAAGGTGTAGCAAGCATTTTCAACCTTGTGAATTGGATATACAACTTGAATTAGATGGAAAAACAAGGAGTTGAGGATCTAGGGTGATGTTATTTTCATACCACCAAAACGTTGTTGGATCTTGGAGCTCAGAGCTCACCTTGATGCAAGGGATAGATGGATAGTTAGACCAAGTCATATAGATGATCATGGAAGAAGGAGTTTGGATTGGTTACATTTGAGGTGGTCTGGAAGTGATGGCAAACTTTGTTGAAAATAAGGCTGCCATACCAGATGGGTCATGATGCCTTATAAACCATGTGGGTTTAAGAAGCAGAAAGATCTACTTGTAACAAGTGAAGTAGATGTTGATATACCTATAAGAGTAGACCACGACCATGCAAGGAGTTGGTCCATAGAAGGTGGGATGGTGGTGTGAGCTTCTATCAAAGTAGGCATGTTGACTAGATTTGCAGGAAAAGTTATTTTCTTGCCTGCAAAACCATCAAGAACAAGTGGGTTGGAGGATGATTTATCCAAGGGAAATAGTGGTAATTGGTATTCCTTAGGATGTTTAACAATATGGTTCAGATGCATTTTCAAAAATGCACAAGGGTTGAGAAAGGGAGGCATTCAAAAAGGTGATGTTGGAAATAGTTTTCTAGAGAGCCAAATTTGGCAAATTTAGGGTTTTTGACTAGGGTGTGGGTGGTGATGATTTTGATGGGTTGCAAGGTACCCAAGCATCATCAAGTGGATGATGTTGAAGTGTATATTGAGTAGGAAGGATCCTTGCTTGATACTTGTCTTCATTGACTTGGAAACTTCTAGAATGGATCACTGCAGAATTGATCTGGTTAAGGGTTTTAGATGATCACCTGGTGGCTAGGGATTAGATCCAGATTGTATTCTTGCTTAGGGTTTGGTGATTTTAAAGTATCTTGATCCTAGAGGATGAGCTCCTAGAGTAGCTCATACTACTTCTAATCAATCAAGTCAAACATCAGATCAAGGCAACTCATCTTACCAACAAATCAGCTACTACTAGGGTTACCATCAAGCTTAGCTAGAGGTGAGGATGGGCAATTTTTAAAGGTTGGAGTTTGAGTAAGGTAAGAGTCCTTGGTATCTCTACCAAGATTAGAATTCAAAAGCTTTAAAAGGGAGGTTTTGGGAAACCTAGGGATGATAATAGTTGAAGGTTCTGTCTATAAAACATAAGGAGATTGTATTATATATCTCTCCATAGTTTTGTCAATAGAAGCTACTAAAATAGTTTTGGTTACATAAGCATCTTGGCTCAGGTTTTGAATTGCCAGAACATTTGAGAGTAAGTTAATTGAGCCAGGATAGTTTTGTTCAATAGCTTTTTGACAACTGAGGTTGAGGTAAGGAGTATATCATAAGCTATACAATCAGAAGCATGAGCATAGACAATCAACAAGCAAACACTGCAACACTTAACAAGAAAAAGTTTTTGTTCCCCCTGATTTTTGCATTCTGGACAACTAATCAGGGTTGCTGAAATTGGGATCTTACACCCCCGAGTCTTTTTGCGGATGATTCTTTTTCCCTGTTTTCGGTGCTACTGAAGGGAATATGTCCGAGAAACCATAATAAAGTGGTAATTATCTTATTCTTTGTTTATGATAAATGTTTATTGTGCATGCTATAATTGTATTAATTTGGAAACGTTAATATATGTGTGTTTAATAAACAAAAGGAAAGTTCCTAGTTATGCCTCTCTTATAAACTAGCTCGTTGATTAACAAGATGATCAAGGTTTCCTGATCATGGACATTGGATGTTGTTAATAACAAGGTCACAATATTAGTGGAATGATGTGATGAACATTCATCCGAAGTATAGCATTACGATAAAATTCAATGTGTTTATATTGCTATAACATCATACAAAGTAATCCTACTCCTTAGACCATGAGATCATGTCAATCACTAACACTGGAAGAGTATCTTGATATCATCAAATGTCACACCGTGAAAGGGTGATTATAAAGGTGGGTTCAATGCTACGAAAGTGTTATGTAGAGGCTCATGGATCAAGAGTGGGATTTTCAATCCCGATACGGATAGATATACTCTAGGCCCTCTCGGTGATATCACATTGGTTAGCTTGCAAGCAAGTGATGAGATCACTAGAATGTTATATCACGGGAACGAGAAAAGAGTACATGTCGGTAACGAGATCAAACTAGGTATGGAGATACCAATGATCGAATCCCGGACATGTAATATATCATGAGACAAAGGGATTTAGTTACGACGTTGAAGGTTCACATGATCACAAGAGTCATCGTTTAATATGTGGGAGTCAGTACGGATCTCTAGGTCTAGCTACTGATTATTGATCGGACAGGGGTATCGATCATGTCTGCATTATTCGTGAACCGTAGGGTAACACACTTAAGGGATACCGACACCATTTGGAGAAATTATGTTTCAGATAAAGATTTAAGAAAGCACTGGAATTATGTCAATAGACACCAAAACTGTTTCGGGTGAAATTAATGAAATTGGTTCTGCATGTAATTTTGAAATGTTGCAGGGTGTTTTATGTGAATGTTTGTTAATTAAAGTAATTAACAAAATTCTTAATAAAATTAATAAAAGAGTTTTATTAAATGAGAGAGCATTAAATTTGGAGAAATTTAATGCATTTAAAGTGGAGACTTTAAAAGGGAATGTTAAGGGGCAAATTTATGTGGAGGGGGTTACCACCACATGAATGGGGGAGGTGAAGGGTCACCTCCATGAGGCGCCGACCATGGGGAGGGGCACCCCCTCCTCCTATAAAAGGCCCCCCTCACACCCCTTCTTCCTTACACCTCCTCGTGAAGGATCTCTCTCCCCCTCTAGTATTTTTCCCCCATGGTCTCGGATTAGCGAGATACATGTTCTCGATGGCTTTATCTGGAAAGGAGTTGCTGCTTCCGCTGCTTTGCTGGAGCGAGCGACGGAGGTTGTCAGGGTACTAGACGTGTGTGCGATCACGGATGCACCGCTGCTTTGTGGTGCTAGACATGCTGGAGTTGGATCTGATGGACGTGCTGGAGCTAGACCTACTGGACTTCATCACGATCTTGAGATTGACAAGTGTACGACTACATCATCCACGGGTTCCATCTTGTTAACAAAGCTATGTTGTCTTAGAGGGTATGTTCTCTATGGATATATATCCACCCGTTGCTTGTATCTAATAGATAGATCTTGGTGTATAATAGTTCCCATCGTAGGAAATTTTTTGTTTACTATGCTGCAAACCCTTCAGTGGTATCAGAGCCTGATCTATGCGTAGGTGCTTTGCATGGGTAGAACACATAAGATTATGTGGGCAGTGATGATCATGTTATTGGTTCTTATGTGTACTTTGGATATTGGTGGCATAGTGGGATGAAGAGGCCCGGACCAACCTTACATGTCATCGCACATGAGACCGGTTCCATGACTGACATGCAACTAGTTTTGCATAAGTGGCTGGCGGGTGTCTGTCTCTCCTACTATAGTCAATATCTGATTTTCAACGAGTTTCTAATAACTTAGTTATCATTGTTCTGGTTCCATGTTCATAGGTAAGACCGGTTCTATCTCCGAAAGCCCTAAGCCATGTAAAACTTGCAATGGATAAATTAGTGGCGTCTAGTTTAGATTGTTGCTGGACTAGTGTCATGATATAGTAATGTTGTAAGTTGATACTCATACAACACACCTAATGTGTAAGTTCCATAGACCTTGGCCTTACACACAAAGGAATGATAGAGATCATACCACGATGCATATGATGGTGATCAAATACATGGACCATATCATTCCACTTTACACATATGATGTTTGCATCTTATATTGCTAGTTTGGCGTTTTAGTAGCACTTTAAGATGATCCCTCATTTAGAAATCAAGATAAAAATGTGTTCTTCCTTAAGTATCCACCGTTCTATGGATCGTGTCGAGACATCACATGATGATCGGGTGTACTCGACTCTGCGCTTTCATACAATGGGTGTAAGACAGTTTTACACACACGAGTACTAAGGTTCTTACTTGGAGAGCCTAGCATGTACAGACATGGCCTCGGAACACGGACCGAAAGGTTAAGCATGAGTCATATAGTTGATGTGATGCCCATATTGATGCTCGCCTTTGAAGCTACACCAACTCACCTGATGATCGAACTTGGTGTAGTGGATTTGGTTCATGTAATCACCAAAAAGGCATGAGGGATGTCGTTTTTGAGTGGGAGTTCATTTCTAATTTGCATTAGTCGAACCAAATTTATCATAAACTAAATCAAAGTGAATTTGCATAATTTATTGTAGTCATTGGCATCTGTTTACTACCTTATGCTTAGTTTTAATTGAGATAACAGAACTATAGAATTCTGGATATTTACTTTACGAACTGGTATCGTATTGTTTTGAATGTCAATTTAAAGTTTAGAAGTCCTATTGCAAACTTTCAGCAAACTCTATTTACTCCATGAAGTTTAATAAGTAATATTAAACCAAGAGTAACAATTCGAGTGTTAGTATCTAAAGTATCATGTTTTACCTCCATGATTCTTGATATTCAAAAGTTGTTTTAATATCGAGGTTATCTAGGAGCTGAAAGAATTGTTCAGAAACCATCATGTGTGAAAGATATTGTGATATCTGAAACAAAGTTTTTGGTTGCATTATGATAGAGTATAATTTAGCAAAATACACGTTCTCATATTGTATGAGAATCTGTGAAGGATGGAGATGCTAGGCATCCGAATCTCCCAAAAGGTTTCGGGAACTAAAATTATACTCAACATTATTCCTTATAGGCTATAGTAGCTTGATCATGAAAGTTGTCATGATAAGGATGAATAAAAGATGTAAGTAAAATGTTTACTACACTAATAGATTACTAAAGGATGTATTTTTGAAAGAATGCCAAACATTTGATAATGGTGATCCACTTCAAAGTGCAAGTCCAAAGGTATTAGTATTTGACTATATACACTTTGTACTATGTGTCATGTGAATGACACCACTATTTATGTTGATAGATTCTTTTAAAAGAAAAGGAATTGCTGAAAGAGAATCTATAAAATATTTGGCAGAAAAGAAAAGTTGGAGATGTTCAACTTAGGTATATAGAAGATATACATGTTATGGCTGTATTCCTTGCTTGTTAAACAATGTGGTTCTTAGGTATTGGATACCGGTATTGGCTACCAAATTGGTTGGTGTGAAATGCCACACAGAACAACACAATTCATGAACTGCAATGTCCTAAGTAACTAGCAAGAGAATAAGTGATGATGTTCATCAAAAACAAATAAAGTATTATTGTGTTTTTCGTTGTCATCAAACCTAGCCTTCAAGATTTGTTTTAATAATTGTTATTTTGTTTCGGTATTACGAGAACAATGGTTGTTCAAATAATTACTGTATTCCATATAGGATGGATGAACTTTTACAAGTCTAGTTGGAGAAATCACATCCATACATATTATTGCTAAAATGTCGTAAGACAAATGATTGGAAGATCACTTATGAAGTGACATCGCTGTTTGAATTATATTAGAAAGTAAACATGAACAAACTCCATGATTGATGGATTTTTGGAGTCTTTGATTTTGATCAATTGACGCTTGTGAGACTTTCCTCGAGATAATTGGAACTCCGTTCATAGGCCAAAGAGTAACGAATGCCTAGCTTATTGGAAATTGTGCATGCTGATGTGCATAGTCCATTATGTGTAGCCATATGCGATGGATCTTTTTGCTTCATATGCTTTCTCCAGAAATTTGAGTGAATATATCTATATATTTACTTAATAAGGAAGAAGTATGAAACATTTGAAAATTGTTCAAAGACTTTCAAGATGAAGTGGAAAATCATTATAACAAGAAAATAAAGAGTTTATGATTCGATCATAAAGGAAGATATGTAAGTTACATGTTTAGCAAAACACCTAAGATTTCAGGAATTGTTCCATGAATTTGCACTTCCTGATAAACCACAGGAGTATGGTATGTTCGAGAGATCAAATCAAATCTTGTTTGACATGGTAAGATCAAAGGTGTAATTTATAAAACTGCCATTATGTTTTAAGGAATAAAGCTTTAGAGACTACCGCTTTTACACTGAAAAGAGCACCATCGTGATCCGTTGAAATGACACCATATAAGTTATGGTTTGGGATAAAACCCAAGTTGTCTTTTCTTAAATTTTGGTATGCTATGCATAAGTAAAATGTTTACAACCAAAGTCGGTTAAGAACGTCTTTGTAGGTTATCCCAAATAATTTGTTGGGAATTCCTCCATAACACCGAGGAGAAAAGAGTTTGTCGCTTGGAACATCAAGTTTCTTGAGAAGGAATTTTTCACGAAAAGTTAAGTGGGAGGACAACAGAACTTTGATAAGGTTGTTGAACCTTAGCTATATGTGCTAAGTAGTGCAGCACCGTAAAGTGTCCCGGTGGCATCCACAATGCTCATTGCTCCCGTGATTACAAAGGTTGTGATCTCGGAGATTAGAGTTCCTATTGAACCGTGTGGGTCGGTAAGAATCAAATAGTGAGATTTGATAAACATGTCGTTATTCTTTTGACAATGATGAACCGACTACATGCAAAGAAGAGATGATTGTCATGGTGGTGTCACGGCAGATGCCATGGATAGGCTAAAGGTGGGGACTAATACGCGCTAGGGGAATCCAGGGAGGGATAGTGGAGTGATTCTCCACACAGAGGTTTGTATTGCTATATCTCCAAGATTACAAGTGCTCCTTGAGCTGTATTGGCGAGAGGAGGAAGAAGGAGCTCTCTTACTCTTGCCTACTATTTTCCCCTAGAACTCTAGATCAACTAGCACTATGGAATCACCAAACCAACTAGAGCTTAACCAATCCCCTCTACCAGAGACCTATCCCCCCTTATATAGAGGAAGTTCGGTCCCTGCCTAGGGCATACGTGGAGGCATATTCCTGAGAATATGCCCCCTCCCAAAGTGGTAACCCGACCGGGGTGCTTTTCCCCAGCGTCACACATGCTGTAGCGACGTAAGCCTCTGCGGCGCCTGCGTCAACCGACATAAGCGTCGTCACCCTTGTCAGCCACGATCCGGTGGTCCTGCCCTTGCTTTCTCCGCTCATCCAGTACGTATCGGACCTTCTTTTTGACCAGAGAGATTCCTTCCTTCTCTCAGAAGCCAAGCGAGGACCCGGATCACAGTAGATCCGGCCACACCTGTTCCTGCATATAAGTTAGACAAGCATTTCCGAATTACTCCTTAAGTCGGATGAGACAATGTTAGGCGACCCCTTGGTCCGGGTTACTCCGTGATCCGGCCTGCCTTGAGGTGACTCGGCCAGCATCCGCTTTGACCTTGCCGAACCTCGGCTAACTCGGCCCTTATACCCCGGAGTGACCCTACCCGGGGGTATCCCCCCAACAATGATGGGCCCTTTCTCCATAAAATGACTAGAAGTCATAGAATCCGTGATAGTATCCATACACGAGAAATCAAGTTTCTGAACTTGGAATACCCTCCAGAAAGGCGTGAAGCCTATCGGCCGTGTTTGGATCTATAAAGAAATAGACATGGATGTTTAACATCTATGAAATAGTCGACATGTCGGAAATAAGTTTATGGCAATGTTCAAGGAGTTGACTATGACAAGATTTGATCTTTCATAGCGATATTTAGTCTTGACGGATTAATGTAGCAACCACTACATATAATTTGGTATATGGTAGTTGAATAAACAAAACAAGGTTCTTCTAATATAATGGTTACCTAGGATGTGTACATGACACGGTCCGAAGGGTTTTGTTAATTCAAAGGGTGCTAAAAGGGCATGCAAACTTCAATAGTTGAAGTGAGCATAGCGGAGTTGGAATCTTGACCATGATGAAAATGTTAAAGGAGTTTAAATTCATCGGAGATGATGAAGATGCTTGCATTTGCAAGAAATTAAGTGGGAGCGCTGAGACAAATTTCCAATACATTATGCAGAGTACATATTATTGATTAGAAATGATGTATCTTTTATTGACACAAGTTAAGAATTTCATTAAAATAGGATTTCGATGAAAGACTTGGGCAAAACCGGAATATTTGGCATCAATGTCTATATGGATAGATTTAGGCTCTAATATGGTTGTGCCAGACGTACATATATGAGATATTGAAAGGGTTCAATATGGAAACAACAACAAAGGTTCATGCTGCATGGAAATGATTGTATCAAGATTCAAGTGTTCAACACTTGGTGAGTAAAATCACATGAAGATTTTGATCGATTATACCGTGATATGTATATATCTAGATATGTCCTATGCTCTAAATGTTATGAGCACTTACCAGAATGATTCATAAGATGATCATTGGACGATAGTAAAGATATTCTTAATAGCTTTGGAAGAACTAAGAATATATCATGTATAAGTGACAAATAGTTTCAGGTAGTTCATTGTAAAGTGTTACATTGATACTAGTTTTGTCACAAGATACAAATTAAATTTATTTCAATTTAGACTATGGGTGGCACAATGTGATGGAAAGGATGTTCCATGATGGATTTGGATGAGTTCCAAAGTTGAGACACTGTGATGGATAGTACAACAAAAGGCTAAGTATATGACTGCTATAGTAGCAACAAAGGAGGGAATTTGTGTTGAGTAGTTTGTTATCAACCTAGGTGTGGTTCAAAGTGGGCTAGTACTATGAAGATATATTGTATGACAATAATATCAACATATTTTAACCCAAATGAACTAAAGGTCTCACCAAAGGACCAAATTTATACAATGCCATCTCATTTGAGAATGAGTGATGCGTAGAGACGCAAAGACATGCAAATACACACGGACTTGAAACTGTCAGATCTATAGATTATGTTAACCCCTAGCAATCACGTATATGAAACAACAGAAAGTCATAGGTGTTCAATACGCAAAAGTTTTTCAAACTAGATTATTGACTCTAGTGCAAGTGGGAGACTAAAGGGAATATGCCCGAGAAGCAATAATAAAGTGGTTATTATCTTATTCCTTGTTTACGATAAATGTTTATTTTGCATGCTATAATTGTATTAATTTGGAAACGTTAATACATGTGTGTTTAATAAACAAAAGGAAAGTTCCTAGTTATGCCTCTCTTATAAACTAGCTCATTGATTAACAAGATGATCAAGGTTTCCTGATCATGGACATTGGATGTTGTTAATAACAAGGTCACAACATTAGTGGAATGATGTGATGAACCTTCATCCGAAGTATAGCATTACGATCAAAGTCATGGTGTTTATGTTTCTATAACCTCATACGAAGTAATCCTAGTCCTTAGACCATGAGATCATGTCAATCACTAACACTGGAAGAGTATCTTGATAACATCAAACATCACACCGTGAAAGGGTGATTGTAAATGTGGGTTTAGTTCTACGAAAGTGTTATGTAGAGGCTCATGGATCAAGAGTGGGATTTGACCATCCCGATGATGGATAGATATACTCTGGGCCCTCTCGGTGATATCACATTGGTTAGCTTTCAAGCAAGTGATGCGATCACTAGAATGTTATATCACGAGAATGAGAAAAGAGTACATGTCGGTAACGAGATCAAACTAGCTATGGAGATACCAATGATCGAATCTCGGACATGTAATATATCGCGAGACAAAGGGATTTAGTTACGACGTTGAAGGTTCACACGATCACAAGAGTCATCGTTGAATATGTGGGAGTCAGTATGGATCTCTAGGTCCCGATGCTGATTATTGATCGGAGAGGGGTCTCGATCATGTCTACATTATTCGCGAACTGTAGGGTGACACACTTAAGGGATACCAACACCATTTGGAACAAATATGTTTCAGATAAATATTTAAGAAAGCTCTGGAATTATTTCAATAGACATCGAAACTGTTTCGGGTGAAATTGCTGAAATTGGTTCTGCATCTAATATTGAAATGTTGCAGGGGATTTTATGTGAATGTTTGTTAATTAAAGTAATTAACAAATTTCTGAATAAAATTAATAAAAGAGTTTTATTAAATGAGAGAGCATTAAATTTGGAGAAATTTAATGCATTTAAAGTGGAGACTTTAAAAGGGAATGTTAAGGGGCAAATTTATGTGGAGGGGGTTACCACCACATGAATGGGGGAGGTGAAGGGTCACCTCCATGAGGCGCCGGCCATGGGGAGGGGCACCCCTCCTCCTATAAAAGGCCCCCTCACACCCTTCTTCCTTACACCTCCTCGTGAAGGATCTCTCTCCCCCTCTAGTATTTTCCCCCATGGTCTCGGATTAGCGAGATACATGTTCCCGGTGGCTTTATTTGGAAAATAGTTGCTGCTTCCACTGCTTTGCTAGAGCGAGGGACAGAGATTGTTGGGGTACCGGACGTGTGTGTGATCACGGATGTACCGCTGCTTTGCGGTGCTGGACTTGGTGGTGCTGGACTTGCTAGAGCTAGATCTGATGGACGTGCTGGAGCTGGACCTACTGGACTTCATCACGATCTTGAGATCGGCAAGTGTACGACTACATCATCCATGAATTCCATCTTGTTAACAAAGCTATGTTGTCTTCGAGGGTATGTTCTCTATCGATGTATATCTACCCGTTGCTTGTATCTAATAGATAGATCTTGGCGTATAATAGTTCCCATCGTAGGAAATTTTTTGTTTTCTATGCTGCGAACCCTTCAGCTACAACCTTGGACACTCTTTTTGCTTTGATCGGTCGCTCCGTTATTTCCTCCCAAAAAACTCCGGGTGGTATTGGTAAGCATAAGGATCCGATGTTTGCTAGGTTATCGTCTTCTTCATTGCTTGCTCTTCCTATATGTGATACTTCATACCCATCAAATTGAGCTTCCATACCACCATATAGATCGCGATAAGAAACCATATTTTCACTTATGGTGTTGCACTTGTTCGTTGCTTGCTGTGCCACAAGATTGGAATCTCCGAAGATTTTGAGGCGAGTTGCACCGTAGGCTTTTGCCATTCGCATGCCATGCAACAGGGCCTCGTATTCCGCTTCGTTATTGGAGGTGTTCACAAAGCTCATCCGAAGTATATAGCACAGTTTGTCGCCTTGAGGTGATATTAGTATGACTCCTGCTCTTGCTCCTTCCATTCTTTTTGATCCATCAAAGTACATTGTCCAGGCACTAGAAAGGTCTAGTGGACCCGCACATCGCAACTCTGTCCACTCCATGATGAAATCTGGCAGAACTTGTGATTTAATTGCTTTGCGCTTCTCATACCTGATATCTCGTGGGGATAATTCGATGCCCCATAGAGAGACACGTCCAGTTGGTTCTAGATTGTTGAGGATTCTTGACAAAGGCGCTTCGTTGAGCACTATGATTGGATGCTCCGAAAAATAGTGGCGTAGTTTTCATGCTGTCATAAATACCCCGTATGCTAATTTCTGGTAGTGTGGGTACCTTTGTTTGGATGGTGATAGAACCTTGCTCAGGAAGTAGACTGGCCTCTACACACTGTGGGTCTTCCCTTCTTCGGGTCGCTCGATGACCAAGACCGTGCTGACCACCTAATTTGTGGAAGCGATATAAAGGAGTAAAGGCTCTTTCTATTTTGGCGACACGACCACAGGAGATGTCGAAAGTGTCCTTTTAAGATCTTCAAAGGCGCGCGAGCTTCTTCCGTCCATTCGAATTTTTCGGATTTCCTCATGAGGGCGTAGAATGGTAGTGATTTTTCTCCTACCCTTGCAATAAAACGACAGAGTGCCTCTACTCGCCCTGCCAGTTGTTGTACGCCTGATAGATTTGTTGGCTTCTTCATTGTTAGGATTGCTTGTATTTTTTCAGGATTAGCTTCGATTCCTCTAGCTGATACCAAATATCCGAGGAGTTGTCCTACTAGGACTCCAAAGGAGCATTTTTTCGGGTTCAGCTTGATGCTAAACTTGTCAAGATTTTTGAATGTTTCTTCGAGGTCTTTGATCAACGCAGATCCTTGGTTTGTTGTAACTATGACATCATCGATATATACTTGCACATTTGTGCCTATTTGGCTTCCCAAACACTTCTGCATCATCCACTGATATGTTGCTCTGGTGTTCTTGAGGCCAAAAGGCATTATTGTGTAGCAGAATATGCCATAGGGCGTGATAAACACCGTTTTCTCCTGATCTTCTTCCTTCATCCTAATCTGGTGGTATCCTGAGTAAGCGTCCAAGAAAGAAAGACGTTCACATCCCGCAGTTGCATCGATTATTTGGTCGATTCGTGGCAATGGGAAGTGATATTTTGGGCAATGCTTGTACAGTGTAGTAAAGTCGATGCACATCCGAAGTTCTGTAGTATTTTTCTTTAGAACGCATATTGGGTTTGTGACCCACTCTGATTTTGTTAGTTCTTTGATAAAATTGGCATTGATGAGGCGATGGAGCTCCTTTCCCATGGCTTTTTGCTTTGGTTCTGCGAAGCGATGAAGCGGTTGCTTTACTGGCTTTGCCTTTGGATCCAAATTTAATGCGTGCTTAGCGAGTTCCCTGGGAATCCCCAGCATGTCAGAAGGTAGCCATGCGAAAAT
Organism: Avena sativa; assembly: GCA_916181665.1. Lineage (NCBI taxonomy): Eukaryota > Viridiplantae > Streptophyta > Magnoliopsida > Poales > Poaceae > Avena > Avena sativa. The sequence goes on along the minus strand of OV702295.1, from coordinate 444,398,087 downwards.
CTCCCAGTACTCACGGAGGAACTCGATGAGCGTGCTTTCCTATGCTGGGTCAAGGTTAGAAACAACCAGTGTTGTTTTCGTCGGGTCGACAGGGTGGATCTGTATTTCTTTTGTGTCCTTTGCTGTGTCAAAGCCTGATCGGGATTGACACGCGCTATCTCTAATGGTTGTGTGTTTTCTGAAGTTTTGAGTTGTTCAAACTCTGTTGCCATCCCGAAAGATTCAGAAATTTTGTTGAACTCCCGATCGCAATTGTCGGCACGTGTGAAGCTTCCTTTTACCGTGATAATTCCCTTTGGTGCTGGCATTTTCATAACTAAGTATGCATAATGTGGCACTGTCATAAACTGTGCGAAGGCTGGTCATCCCAGGATTGCATGATATTGTGATGGCCAGTCCATAACTTCAAACTCCAGTTTTTCTAGACTGAAATTTGCCTTCGAACCAAAAACAACATCAAGAAATACTTTGCCTAAATGAACTTCGGATTTACTTGGTACTATTCCGTGGAAAGATGTTTCTGTTGGCGCGAGATTATCCAGGGGTAGCCTATTGTCCTCAGTGTTTTTCCGTAGATCAGATTTATGCTACTTCCTGCGTCCATGAAGACCTTGTTCATATTGAAACTGCCAATTTGTGCTTCGACTATCAAGTCTGAGTGACCCGATCGTGGGACCCGAAGCGGGTGATCGGCTCTACTGAATGTGATTTCTTGCTCTGACTAGTGGAGATATTAGGGTGTGGATGATATTGATGTTTCTGCCATATTGATTTGTCTTGTGATAAGCTTCTGAATTATGTTGGATGGAAACCCTTTCTGAATCATGAATCATTGATGTTTTGTGGCGGTGCCGCTGGTGGTGGAGGTGGTGCACCGATGGCTACTGTACCAGGTATGGATGCGTATCCTCAATTTGCCGCTTCGGTTGCCTTTGCATTACATAGCTCCTGCATCTTCAGGAACATTCGACAGTCTTTCATGAGGTGGTTGGATTGTCGCCTGCCCGCCGAGTCGACGTAAAAATGCATGTTACAGGTTGATACGTTGCAAACGTATCTATAATTTTTAATGTTCCATGCTTGTTTTATATCTACTTTCTTATGTTTTGTCAACACTTTGGAAAATTTCTATACATTTTCTAGAACTAACCTATTAACAAGATGCCACGGTGCCAGTTGCCTGTTTTCTACTGTTTTTGGTTCCAAGAAAGTCAGAAAATCAATATTCTCGGAATTGGACCGGACAAAAGCCAAAGTCGATATTTTACCGGAAGACTCACAGAGCCAGAAGACGAGACGGAGAGGGGCCACAGGGTGGCCACACCATATGGTGGTGCAGGCTAGCCCTGGGCGCACCACCAGGTGGTGTGGGCCCCCAGGCCGCCCACCGACCTTGCCTCTTCGCCTATAAGATGCCTCCCGATGCAAAAACCCTAAATCATTAATCAGAAATCCACGAAAAGTTCCGCAGCACCGCCGCTACCAAAGGGGAGATTCAGGGGATAGAAAGTCTCTGTTCCAGCACCCTGCCGGGATGGGGAAGTGCCCCCGGAGCCATCTCCATCGATCTCCACCACCATCTCCATCGCCGTTGCTGATTCCCATGATGAGGAGGGAGTAGTTCTCTCTCGAGGCTAAGGGTTCTACCGGTAGCTATGTGTTCATCTCTCTCTCTATGCATGATCTTATTGAGATCATGAGCTTGTAATCTATAGATCTACCTTGCTACTCAAGTGCTTTAATAGATCTCTGCTCTCCCCATGTGTGCGAAGTTGACAGTGTGCACACCATGGTGGCACTTAGGCTAGAGATTACAAATACTTGTTATGAGTTATATTTGGAGTTGGATGTCTTTATGAAATTGTGGTGTTTGTTTGAACCATCTAGAGCTCAAGGTGACAATGTGGGGTTTTCTAGATGTGAAATATGAACTTTGAGGTGTGCTGTTATAGCCCTACCATCGATTAGAGTGTTCAACTGGAGAGTAGTTAAGAGTAGTATCATAAAGAGAAGATATTTATATGAGACTGTTCACTAGTGAAAGTATGATCCCTAGGCCTTGTTTCTAAGCACTGAAACACCGTTTGCTATTAGATCTGTTACATGTTTGCTTGCTTCCTTCTTTATTTCAGTTTGCCTTTAGTCTTTTCCACGCCATCAAAGTATTTTCTGGCACCGTTACCACTTATAATCATCTATACCATTTGTATTTCACTATCTCTTCGCCGAACTAGTGCACCTATACACCTGACAAGTGTATTGGGTGTGTTGGGGACACAAGAGACTTCTTGTATCTTGATTGCAGGGTTGCTTGAGAGGGGATACCTTTGACCACTTCCTCCCTGATTTCGATAAACCTTGGGTGATCGACTTAAGGGAAAACTTGCTGCTATTCTACAAACCTCTGCACTTGGAGGCCCAACAACTGTCTACAAGAATAGAAGTGCGTAGACATCAAGCTATTTTCTTGCGCCATTGCTAGGGAGGTAAGGTAAAAGGTACTCACATCCTCCGGTGTGAGTGCTCGAAGTTATTTCCTTTAGATTCTGCAATTTTGCCTTTTTGTTTCTTGTTTTCACTAGTTAGGCTTAATGGAAAACAAAAAAAAAATTAGAGAGCTTTATAGTATTTATCTTGAGTTAGGACATGAAGTGTTTGAAGAGAAAATTAAAAAACCTATGGAACTTTATTTGCATGCTAATAGCAATGTTATTAGTATGAATTCTTTGAACACCATTATTGCTAATGCTATGGAAAAGTCTAAGCATGGGGAAGCTAGTTTTTTTGAAAATGATCTTCTTAGTTCCCCAGCTTTGAAGAAGAAAATTTTCTTTGATGATACTTTATCTCCCATATGTGGTAATTCTAATGATACTTGTGATATGTTAAATCCACATACTAAAAGCATCCCTTTAAAATACCTACAAAAATTGTTGAACGTGTTATGAATAACTGCTATTTTGGAGATGGAACTGTCCATCCTGGTGATCATTTACTCTTTATACATGAATTATGCGAGTTGTTCAAGTGTGCAGGTATTTCAATGAACCAAGTTAAGATGAAGTTATTCCCTATTTCACTTAAGGGCAAAGCAAGGGAGTGGTATGAGCTACTAGATGATCCTCATCATTTGGAGTGGATGGAACTTGAATCTCTCTTTTACTCTAAATTTTATCCTCCTCGTGAAATTCATAAAGATAGGAGTTATATTTATAATTTTCATCCTCATGATGGAGAAAGTATTGCCCAAGCATGGGGGAGATTGAAGTCACTAATGCTCAAATGTCCCATTCATGAGCTCCCCAGTAATATTGTTATTAATAATTTCTATGCAAGGCTTTCAGGACATTACAAGGACTATCTAGATACTTGTTTAGAGGGATCCTTCACAAGTAAGGAGGTCAAAGCTAAGTGGGATCTCCTTGAAACAATTCAAAGCAACACCGAAGATTGGGAGAACAACAAAGATAAAGAACCAGGTATAAATTATGAGTATAATTGCATTAAGTCTTTCGTTGAAACTGCTGATTTTCAAGAGCTTAGTGCTAAATATGGTCTTGATCCTCAAATTCTTATTGATTGTTTTAGAACCTTTGCTTCTCATATTAATGCTCCTAAAAAATGGGACATGTATCATGAGCCTTTTAAAGACACTTGCACGGATAATGAAATTGTTATTAATGATAGCAATAAACATGCTTAGACCTCTGAAAGTACTATTTCTTATAAGCATGTTAATTTTTATGGAATACATAGACCTTGTGAGAAGAATCAAATTGAAGAAGAATATTGTATCACCCACAGGAATGAAAAAACTAGAACATGGTATAGGGCTCTAAATGATCTTGGTAAAAAAGTTTGTGCCCTCTATCCTTTTATTTGTGAACTTTGCTTTGAAGTGGGTCATTTCAATTTTCAATGCTCAGGCCATAATAATAGCCCTTGTAATCCAATGAGTACTGCATGTTTGTATTGTGATGACATGATCACTCCTAATCAGCATGATGAACTTACAGTATTTTTGGGGTGTGAAGAATTATCAAGAAAACTTCTTTGGTAGATATGAGTGCTTTTGGTATGAATAGCGTCATGCATGGTTGTCATCTTTATTGTGTTGATAATTGCCACACAAATACTTACATACAAAATAGTATAAAAGATGATATTTTACGTAAATATGATAGGACTAATATGTGTTTTGTTCTTATTAATGAAAAGGAGGAATCCTCCAAAGTTTCTTCTATTGTCTCTAACGATAAACCAGGGTATATGGAGAAGCTTCCTTTCAAGCCTCTCCCTCCTAAAGAGAAGAAGAAAAAGAAGAAGAGGAGGAGTAAAAGAAGAGAGGAAACGGTATTTTCCCCTAAGCATGTTGCTCATATTATAGTTTTTGATGAGTCTGAACTCGATGATGTTCCTATGCCTATTACCTATAGTAGTGATCATGATTGGGAAAAGCACACTACCTTTGATATTGAAAATCTCTTCGATACCAACTCTAAAAATGATGATATTAATAATTGCTATACTATTAGTGCTATCCATGATCCTTCCAATGATGATATGTTTACAAATGAACACACTTTGGAAGATAACTATTCTATTGCTTATGATGATACTATACCTCCAATATATGATGATTGCAATGATGAATATGATATTTTTAGTCCACCTACTATTGAGGAGGAAATTAATTATGATTACAATATGCCTCCTTTATTTGATGATTATGGTGATGAGAATAATAATGATAGCTACTTTGTTGAATTTTCTCCCACTACAATTAATAAGAATGACTATGCTTATGTGGAGAGTAATAATTATTATATGCATGTGGCTCATGATAAGAATGTTCTACAAACCTATGCACTTGGAGGCCCAACAACTGTCTACAAGAATGGAAGTGTGTAGACATCACAGGGTCCTTCCAACATTTGCATTGCGGACATAGGTGGGTCTCGTACTCTTAGCTGATACCGCTATGCGGACTAGCTTCCTCCGACATCATCCCTGTTTGGCGGTATCCGTTGTTGTGGTCGTTTCTTTTGTTGCTATCTTCTCCCAAATAACCTGCTGCGACATAACTTGGTCCCGTGTTTCCATCGTTGTTCCTTCTTCTTCTATCATTGCCACGCTTATCCCTGTCTTCTTCGGGTGATCGTGCGTGTTTATTATGCAGCGCATCCTCCCCATCAGTCCAGCGATTTGCTATTTTCATTAGCTGGGAAATTGTTTTGGGTTTAACAAGTCCCAGTTCTTCTATGAATTCTTGGCGACAGAGGCCGTCGTTGAAGGCGTCGATGGCCATTTCGTCGGATATGTACTCAGCTAAGTTTTTAATGATATTCCATCATTGGATGAATGCTCTTATTGATTCCCCAGATTTTTGTTTGCATGCTCACAACTGCTCCAAGGAGGCTGGTCGTTTAAACGTGGATTGGAAGTGCCGGATGAACTTGTCTTCGAAGTCATTCCAGCTACCGATGGAATCTTCGGGTAACTGCCTGAGCCATGATCTTGCGGCACCGATGAGATGTAGTTGTAGGCTTTGCATTGCGGTAGTTGTGGAGCCGCCCTGTAATTTGATAGTGGCCAAATAATCTGCTAGCGAAGCTTTGGGTTCCTAGAGTCCATCGTACTTGTGGCGGTCATGTGGAAGTTTGAAGTCTTTGGGTACTGATGTCTTGCAAATCCGCTGCGTGAAACAGCTAGCCCCTCATAGCTCGTGATCGTCTTCGTCGTAGTCATCATGATATCGTCGGCTGCGGTTTTCATCCCTTGGTCCATCGCCCTTGTGTTGCATGTTGTTGTTTCTTGTGTTACTTCACGGCTCGGATCCTACAAGATGCGTATGGAGTGGTGATCGAGATCGTCGGGTGTGTCCCACTTGCCGAGGACTGTTGTGACGGCGTGGGGATTAATTGGGTTGTCGTGCGACTCCTTGCTCTGCTTTTGCAAGAGAGGCTCCCAGCATGCCAAGGATCGTCGGGTGCGGGTTGAGTGGTGATCAGGTATGTTTGCGCGGCCACAATGGCTGCCTGAGCTATTTTTGCCTTGATGTTTCCTGCTTGGTCAATTGACATGAATGATAGGTCGATATCTCGGATGATTCCACTTCTTTCTGATTCGGGAATGTTCTGCAATCGAGATGTTGCCCTTCTTGGTGGTGCTCCTCCGGTCATGCTCCTTGATCCTCGAGTAGAGCTTAACTGTGCCCGTCGTAAGCTGGATTCGTCGGCTAACTTTTTTCTTTCGTCAAGCTGCCTCTGCATCCGAAGTAGGTCTCTCTTATTGTGGTGGAGCAGATATTGGTATGCTAATAGATCCTCATGTGAAGCATCCGCTGTCATCGGGACTGCCCCCGAAACTGGCTCCCTTGCCTTTTGCCATGCCGACGCTGGTAGCCGAAGTCCTTCTCTCTCTCCTGCGTGGGGTTCTCCGCCTCTTCCTTGGACTATGCGATTATCTGCTGTTTCTCCTTCGTTTCCGTGGTCTCCTTCATTGTCGTGGTTTCCTGCATTGTCATCTGATAAAATATCATTGGGGTTGAGGATAGGATTACCGTTTTCGTCGCGTGGTGTTGAGGTATCCCCGTTGATAATGCACACTTGGTGGCACGTTATGCATTGCATAATGGCGTCATCTTCTTCTTCCATGGATGTGCCGATAGTATTCCGAGATCGTAGTTCTGGATAGATCTTCGCCATCCTTTCTACGGGTTCCGAGTTTTTCGGGCTTAGTGGCTGATGACCTGACCCGAGGGAGATATTACCATGATGGCCATCAAGATCCCCCATATCCATCTCGATTTTCTTGTCTTCCTTGCTTGTTTTGATCTGTGTCGTGGCATCCGTGGAGGATCCGATGGTAGATGCCGGTGCCGCCATAGGCGCAGATTTTTGCACTGATGTGATCAGGTCCGAAGGGTGCGATTCTTGCGGGTCGTCTACCTGGAAGTGGAAGCTTCCGATAATTAGATCAGATCCGCCGCTAAAATCGGCGGGTACCAATACAGGGGTGGGCGGGCATGGATCTGCTTTCATTGAGTTGATGCTTGGTGGAGAGCGGTCCGCCAAATCCGTGGTTCTAGCGTTCAGGTTTCTCGCAGACGGCGCCATGAGGGGTAACCTCGGCAATGCCCATAGTGATGGTCTTGGGGTTTCGCAGAAAAGAGAATGCTGAGGATTTTGTCGGATGTCAGGGAAACAATGGAATCAAAGTCGCTTGAATATTGAGTAATCACACTATTACAAGTTGTCCTCTAGATTTCAGTACCCTCGCTTGGGCTTCTCCCGTCCTATATATAATAGGTCGGGTCTGAAAGCTGTATGCGGATAGGTTTCATACACGCGTAGTTACAATACTAACATAATGTCGGTTCATGGTTTCTTCCTAATACAGTCAAAGCCTTTGTCGGTTGCTTCCTTCGGCTATCATCTAGAAACTTCATGGGTCGTAAGCCTTTTACCCAACATAGGGTAGTGAATCGTGAGCATCCGAGTACTCATACCCATGTCAGCGGGAAAACATGCATGGCGGGAAGCGGAGGGACTAAACATGATAGGAAATATGTTTAGCCCCGGATGGTGTCTTCAACCGGGACTAAAAGTTCATCTTTAGTCCCGGTTGGAGACACCAACCGACACTAAACATGGGTGGCAACACTATAAATAGGCATCCTAATAAAGTAGGCAGCGGGGAATGTGTGGTTATGTGGTGGTCATGTGGTCGGCCTATATATAGAGGGAACGAAAGGGCGGGAAAAGATGGCGGGAAGCGGGGGGACTAATGATGACCCACAAGTATAGGCGGTGTATCGCAATATTTTCGAGGGAAGTGAACCCAATTTATTGATTCGACACAAGGGGAGCCAAAGAATATTTATAAGCCTTGACAACAGAGTTGTCAATTCAGCTGCACCTGGAAACAATCTTGCTCACAGCAGTTTATCAGTAGCAATAGTTTTGTAGTAGGAATAGTAAAGTAATAGCAGTAGTAAAAGTAAAGACAATAGTAACAATTGTAGTAAACAGTAGGATTAAGGCGCGGTAGGCATAGGGATGGATGGACGGGCGTTGCATGGACAAGACAATTCATATAGCAATCAGAACATAGGGCATTTGCAGATAAATAAGATAAAGCATCCAAGTACTAAATAATCATAGGCATGTGTTCCATACATAGTCATACGTGCTCGCAATGAGAACTTGCACAACATCTTTTGTCCTGCTAGCCCGTTTGCAGCGGGGCCTCAAGGGAACTACTGGCAATTAAGGTGCTCCTTTTAATAGAGTACCGGAGCAAAGCACTAACACTCCGTGAACACATGTGATCCTCACATCAAAGCCATTCCCGCCGGTTATTCCGAATTCTATCACTTCAGGGCCTTTGGTTCCGGACAACATCGTGTGTATACAACAATACTATCATAATGAATCAATAACATGTTCAGATCTGAAAGTCGCAACAAAGTCAAAAAGCTCTAATAGAAGATACTAGGCACCATGCCCTAACAATCCAATGCCATTACAATGAACCATCTCATCCAATCCCTACCATCCCCATAGACTACAGCGGGGGATTTACTAACTCATAGATGGGGTAAACATGGATGGTCGATGGAGAAGCGATGGTGATGATGATGGTTATGATCACCTCCAATTCCCCGTCCCAACAGGGTGCCAGAACGGAGTTTTTGGTTCCGAATTGCGGAATCTGGTGGTGGCAGCGGAGCGGAACTCTTTCTGGAAAAACGTTGACCCCCCCCTAAATTTTTAGGTCAGAAGGAAACTTATCGGTGAAGAGGGAGGCCGAGGGGCCAGCCAAGGCGGCCATACCACCCCCAGGTACGACCTGGCCTGGCCCGCGCGGCCAGGTGGTGTGGGCCCCTCGTGGTCCTACTCCATCTCGTCTTCTGGCTCCATGAGTCTTCTGGTGAAATAGGATTTTTGGCATATTTTTCGGGATTTTTCCTGATAGTTGATTTTCTGCACAAAAACTAGACACCAAGGTAATTCTGCTAAAAACAGCGTCAGTCCGTGTTAGTTGTATCCAAATAACACAAGTTTAGAGGAAAAACAATAGCAAAAGTGTTCGGGAAAGTAGATACGTTTTGGATGTATCAACTCCCCCCAAGCTTAGCTTATTGCTTGTCCTCAAGCAATTCAGTTGAAAACTGAGTGCGATAAAAGAAACTTTCACGAACACATTTGCTTCATATGATGTATATATTCTCAGCATATGATTAACTACTCAGGCAATTCATAATAAAGAGTATGCAACTAAGTTTACTTAATAGGCATTGCAAGCTATGAGGAGATTCCAACTCAAAAATAATAAGTAGCATGAAACATAAACATAAGCAACATTACAATGCTCATGACAAGGTATGATAGAGTGGTATCTCGCTTTCCTTTGATTGTGAATGCCAAGGCACCTCTGAAGTTCAGGTGAAGACTAGAGGTAAAGATATCAAAGATACAAGCATCAAAGTCATAACACAATTAATCCAGTATTGAGACAAGAACATTATACTAAGAATGACAACTATGCTCTCAAGAAAGTGCTCATAGAATAGGTGGTGACTCAACAAGGAAATGAAAAAAGTTTTGAATAGTTTGAAAGGCTTCCAAATGCTGAAAGTATGGTACTCATTAGCTTTGAGCTCTCATTGCCCCTATCATGAGCATCTTTAATATGGTTAAGGTGAAAGTGAGGTCCAATCTGAGTTATATGCTTGACAGACTATAAACTAGAAATTTCATGTCCCTTGAGTACGAGGGCCGCTCCTCACGCTACTCAACTTTAGTCACCAGTAAGTTCTTGTCATCGTAAGTACATGTGTATCATAGAGAACCGCCAACGGGGTACCCCTTGCCCGGTGATACGGAAGAATGCCCATATCAAAATGACAAGGCAAGCAAACAACGAGCATCTCAACAATCTTCTTATTTACCATCGGAATATGGTGCTTTTTTCTCTCTTTCCTCTTTTCATATATCTCTTTTTTTTCTTTCCTTTTTCTCTTTTTTCTCAATATCTGACTCTTTTTTTATAAGAAGAATGCTTCATAGACAGCTCATTATGGTTACACTGCAGGTTTCCACCATGACAACATGGATTAGGCCAGCGACCCAGGCATTTCTCTAACACATATACATAACTCCATGGACTTACAAGCTCCCCTTTTATTTCACACCGACGACATCTGCAAAAAAGAGAGCATGATATCAACTGGGTATATATTGACAGGTGTTGAAAGCGTTCCCCATGACAGCACGGTTCTGCTAATCCCCAGCCTATTATTTGCAAGCATATAACTTTCATGGACAATCACAATGGTTCAGGTTTATTAAGTGCAGGAAATAAAGTGTGCCATCAAGTTCGTGACGGCTTTACTAACTAACTTTCTCATAACAAGCAAACATTTTATTCGGAAGAAAACAAGGCATATTGAATATGCACGGAACAACAAATGACGCTAATAGGTAGGTATGGTGGACATTCTTGGCAATATTGGTTTTGGGGGATTGGAAACACGAGTAGAGCTCATACTCAGTGTAAGTGAAGGCTAGCAATAGCAAGGGAGCGACAAACGAGAGAGCAATAACTGTCATAATCATGCTTGCAACAAAACATGACTAATCATGGCATGAAAGTGATTCAAGACCCTCAAGGCAAAATAATTCATCAAGGCTTAACTGATTATTTCAGTCATATGCATGCGTGAGCATGTGCCAAGTCAATTCAACTGAAACACTCAGAGGAGGATACCACAGTGTCATACCAAGTTATGAATAGAGTAATGTAAGCAAACATTCATATGACATGCTACAAACTATTAGCAAGCTGGAACTAATCATATGAAAGCAAGAACTACTAAGCATCCATAAATAACATACACCCTACATGAACAGACTAAGCATGCCCACAATGATGAGTATATGTACAAAAATGAAAACAAATAGAGTTTGTTACCAGCCTCTTACCACACCTCAAGTTGTCATTAATCCTCATTATTGCCCTTCACTTGTGTGGCTTGAATAATAACATGAAACCAAATTCCACTGAGGACTACTGAACCCTGCAACAAACTCACAAAACCAGAGAAGAACAACAAATATTTTTGGTGTTTTCGATTTTTTTACAAACAAGAACCAAAAAGGAAGAACAAGCAAAGCAAAACCTTTTTGGGTTTTTTGAATAGTTCAAAAAAAGCAAAAAGGGAAAAGCAAACCAAGGCAAAAAGAAGAAGAAGCAAACAATAGAAATATTTTTGGTATTTTTGTGTTTTAGAAAGCAAAAGCAAAGAAAGAACAAAAACTAAAAAGAGAACGAAACATGAATATACAAACTACCGACACAAAATGATATGGAGATGAGTGCGATGTCGGTGTACCTCCCCCCAAGCTTAGGCTTTTGGCCTAAGTGGGTATCAATCCAAATACGAGTAAGGGTTCCAAGCAGGCGGGTCATTGTAAGAATGATCGTAGTTAGGCCCTTGGGAAGAAGAAAAAGCTCCCCAATCATAGGTAGGCTGTTGATATGAAGACTCCCCCTCATTCGAGGGCTGGACCGAATCATCCGTGACCTCCCTTCTAGTATCCTGCTCCTGTTGGGAGAGCTCTCCCAAGTACGTATCAAGCTCCTCCTCCGTGAGGGACCATCCTACCATGTTATCAAGGTTAAACAAAACAGTTGCAGGAAAAAGAACAACTCGCTCGGACTTGCTCCTTCTCCAACCAGCCTTGAGAAAGGTTATTTCATAAGACAAATCACTCAAATTAGCCCAAGAAGAAACAAATTTATGCTATATCATAAAATTAATGTCAAGTCTCTCTATAGGAAACTGTAGGTCTAAATGATGAGGCACTAAACCATGCAGAGCTAATAAACGATAGGCAATGAGGCCTCCACAAATTCCACCTTTCTTGCGGTTAGCAGCAAGACAGAAAGCTATCAAGGAACCCAAGTTGTAAATCCTATCTCGTTTTAAAGCAGCTGAGATGAATGCTAGATCATACTAGGAAAACTTATTAGCAGTTTTCCTAGTGAGAACACACTTGGCAATAAAGTAAGCAAAGTAGCGAATAGACGGGAGATGAATGTTACGGATTTTCCCGCTCTCCTTCGAGAAGCTGCTCCCTTGGAAAATCTCTGCATACAAGTCCATGAGTGGTGCAGGTCGCTCATTAATATTTCCACACGATCCCCACTGAGGTACTCTAATAGCTGCACAAAAATCATCAAAGGGGAGTGATGACCCACAAGTATAGGGGGTGCATCGCAGTATTTTCGATAAGTAAGAGTGTCGAACCCAATGAGGAGCATAAGGTGCTGGCTAGTGGTATGGATCAGGAATTCTCTGCAAATACTTAGCAAACGGATTTTTAGGGGTTTTTATAAAGCAAGTAAACGAAGTACGAGTAAACAGAAGACAATAAGAATAAATGCAGCAAGTGGCCCAATCCTTTATGCAGCAAAGGACAAGCCGGTTGTATTACTTAAGATGACCAAACGTTCTCGAGGACACATGGAAAGACTGTCAAGTGCTTTCGCTTCATATAGTTGATTAATCTTCTTTAGCTTGCTAAGTGTTGTGTGGGTGAACCTATGCTAATGTACCGATCTTCCTAGTACTAATATATACTTGTGATTATACCCCTTGCAAACATCAGTAAGTACAAGAAAGTAATTAAGGTAGAAACCTAACAACAACTTTAAACTCTAAGACCCTTACGTCCCTTGTGCAATGGTTTCCTAACGGGGGTTCAGGTTTCTGTCACTCCGGCAACCCCTACGATTAGTAGCCAAATACACAATGCATTCCCCTAGGCCCATATAGGTGAAGTGTCATGTAGTCGATGTTCACATGACACCACTAGAAGAAGTACACCACAACTTAAATATCAAACTATTGAATCTTTCTCAACACAACTCCACTACTAACAACATGACTTCTCCCATGTCCTCAAGAACAAAATGAACTACTCACAAGACATCATATGGATCATGATCAAAGATGGAATAATGATGTATATCAATCTAAACATAAACAATAATTCAATGGTTCCACTCAATAGCATCAACTACAAAGAGTAATCAACACCGGGAAAGTTTTCCCTAAGAACTAATGCAAGATTCAACTCAATTGTTACAGCAATATAGAGATGGTGATGCTGGTGCTGATGGTGATGACGGTGGTGATGATGATGTTCCTGATGAAGTCCAGCTTGATGGTGGTGTTGATGGCGACAATCTCCCCTCTCCGGGAAGGAATTCCCCCGACAGAAATCTGTCTGCCGGAGAGATCTTTCTCTCTCGGTGTTTTCCGCCCTGCAGAGGTGGCGGAATCTTTCTGTGGTCGCTCCCCGAGTATTAGGGTTTCAGGAGGATTATATACGCCAGAGGGGAGATCTAGAGGTGGGCCAGGGCGGCCACACCACTTGGTGGCGCGGCCTAGGGTGGCCCACGCCAGGGGGTGGTGTGGGCCCCCTGTGGCCCATCTCCACTCCTCCTTCTGGCTTCTTTTGTCTTCTGGAAAAATAGGATTTTCCGTATATTTTCCCGGATTTTTTGATCTTCGCGAATTTTGCCTCCAAACATCACCTTTTCCATTAAAATCCTGACTACAGCGGTCCATGCTCCAAAAGTCATCAACCATGCAAAAACAGATGAAATAACATAAGTATCATCTCTTAATATGAAATATATCAATGAATAACAGTAAATTATGATATAGAATAGTGATGCAAAATGGACATATCAACTCCCCCAAGCTTAGACTTCGCTTGTCCCCAAGCGAAACTGAGCTCAATAGACATGGCCTTAGGTTTATGGAGTGAAGAGTCGATAAAAGAATACGAACAAGAAGCATCACATTCATCAATACATAGATCATAATAGAAGACAACTCACTATTATATAACTTAACTTGCAATAAGTAAAGGAAACACAATAAAGATACATAAAGTGAATCATAATTGGTAATGGAAAACTTAGCTCTTGGTCGAAGAATAGTTGATAATTTGATGGAGTTCACAAATAACTGATTTTCAATGATAGCTTTCAAAGTAGTAGACACCAAGATAAGAGCAATGTGCAAAACAAGGAACGTAAGAAACATGATTGAATAAATCATCATATGAATGAATGAAACACAATAACTCGAAATACTTGCTGAGATAGAAGGAAATAGGTAGTCTAACTCAACTAAAAAGTAAAAGAAAGGCCCTTCACAGAGGGAAGCAGGGATTTCAAGTTTCATAAAGAGCTCCCAAAAATTATGATACTTATTAGCTTTCAGCTCTCATTGCCCCTATCATAGGAATCTTTAGGTGGTTAAGGTTAAAGTGATCAAATACGAGGATATTCTTGACAAGTTGTCAATTGAGAATCTCATGTCCCTTGAATACGAGGGCCGCTCCTCATGCTACTCAAGTTTATTCACCGGTAAGTTCTTGTCATCGTAAGCACATGTGTATCATAGAGAACCGCCAACAGGGTACCCCTTGCCCGGTGATACAGAAGAATCCTCATATCAAAATGACAAGGCAAGCAGACAACAAACATCTCAGCAATCTTCTTATTTACCATGGGAATATGGTGCTTTTTTCTCTCTTTCCTCTTTTCATAATCTTTTTTTCTTTTTCTCTTTTTTCTCAATATCAGACTCTTTTTTTATAAGAACAATGCTTCATAGATGCTTCGTTATGGTTATGCTGCAGGTTTCCACCATGTCAGCATGGATTAGACCAGCGGCCCAGGCGTTTCTCTAACACACATGCATAACTCCATGGACTTACAAACTCCCCTTTCATTTCACACCGACGACATCCATAGACAAAAGAACATGATATCAACTAGGTACAAAGTACCAGTGCAATGTTGAAAGCGTTCCCCATGACAGCATGGTTCTGCTAATTCACAACTTACAAAGCACAAGCATATACACAACATAGGTGGGCACAATGGTTCAATTTTATTAAGTGCAAGAAAGTAAAGTGTGCCATCAAGTTCATGAGAGCTTTAATCACTAATTTTCACATAACAAGTTTAATTTGGAAGGTAGATAAAAACATGAATTTACTTGGAATAGCAATAATGCTAATAGGTAGGTATGGTGGACACAAATGGCAAAGGTTTGGTTTAAAGGAAGTGGATGTACGAGAAGAATTCCCTCTCAGTACAGGTTTCTGGCTAGCAAGGCTGGGTAGCAAGTATAAGAGTTGAAGGAAACAAACAAACATACAAGTGATAAAAACAAACATGCAATCTTCCTTGGAAGCACAAAAGATCTTAACCAGAGAATACTAAACTTATGAGCAAATCAAGAAAGAAATATGATGAAATTATATTTCTTTAGAGTACTTTTATCTTTTCATTCAACTCTCAAAAATAGTGTTGCTACTGACCGAGCCAGGTTTGCCAAAACCAACTAAATTAACTCAATGATCCCAAAGTGATACCAATACTAACAACAAGATCAATCATATAACCGCGAATTGAAAACTAATATAAGATATGCAAAAGAGTAAAGGATAGAACTTCTCATTAATATTCCATAACGGCAACTCACACCAAGGGATACATATCTAACGAGAGGGGGGACACTTCCATAATGCAAACCATCCTACATGATAACTTCTCTATTCATGATATGACTCTACTAAAAAGGTAAAAAGATAGAAGATAGTGATGTGATACCGTGGCACTCCCCCAAGCTTGGAACAAGCCAAGGGGATGCCAAACCTGATGACGAATTACTCCTTCGGTGGTGGTGGTATTCTCTTGATGAGCTCTTTGATCAGTTTCCCCAAGTCCTCGATCTCAAAGGTGAGATTGCGAATAAGCTGCGAGTTTTGCTCAATGTGGCTCATGATCATGTCGGGTTGCGAATTCCAGCTCTTGTGATTCTTTCCCCACTCTTCCTCATTGATGTCTTCTTTTCCTGCATGGCTAGAACGAGGCAAATCCTAATTGGAGGGTAATTTCTCCTTGGGCATATTCTCGTATTGATGCTCATGGATAAGGGTATGGAAAGGATTCTTGGTGCGTGGGGGAAGTGACCAGGGATCTGAATAGTGATGAGGAGGCTGCCCTCCATTTGACATAGTCCTAGCAGGGTTTGCCACCACTCCAATGCTTGCAATGGTAGTGCCGGTGTGCTTTGCCTCCTCTTCATCTTCACTCTTGATCTCCTTCTCCTGCCCAGGGTCTTGGAGATCTTCCTCCATAGGCTCCTTTCCTTTATCCTTGGCGGACACCATTGTGCTTCTAAGATTTCAAAGATAGTTCCTGGCAGAAACATATTGAAACAAAAACACGATGAGAACATGATATACGAACCACGGGGGATCCGGGGGATTATATATTAAGAAGTTTCACAACAAAAGGAAGGTACTGGGAGAAAACGAGTCGGAGGCAGAGTCCGGAGTGGCCACACGACCTGGTGGCGCGGCCAGGGCTGGTCCCGTGCCACAGCGTGGTGTGAGCCACCCTGGCTCCGTTTCCGTCCCTCTTTCGCTTCATAACTTTCCTTATTGGCTAAAAACTGCAAAAATATAGTTGGATAGTATTTTCGTGGAACTTTTCTTACCAGAACTATTACCTATTTGGAAACAGACTCTGCAGGTCTCTGAATTTGGTCCTTGATAAATTTTTCCGGAGTTATAATGTGGGACCCCCGGATTAATCCTCCGAGAGTCCCTGTTATTCATACAACCACGATCCCATGATCAGTTAGTCGTGGCACATAACCGACAAGTATCATTACAACATCCGAGAATATACAGAATTACAACTTACATAAATACCGTTATGGCTACATCAATAATCATCAGCGGAACTTCATCAAGCGCAGAGCCCGAGCCATGCCTTAACCTACAGGCAACTGATTGGGAGGACTTCCTAGCTCGCATAGTCGTCCACTTCACCTCTTCTTGATATCTGACCAAGTTAATAGCCAGGGACAAAGCTAGTGAGTACATCGAATGTACTCGCAAACCACCTTAAGATAATAATAATAACAAGAAGGTATGCAATATGGTTGTGGTAGTAGGAGGGCTCCAAGAGAGGTTCTTTTCTCACCTAGTTTCTCTTGTAGATATATCATCTACATATCTTTGTTGAAAAGTTTTGTAAACCATTTTGGAAACCGTTTTGAAAAGTTTTGGAAAACCTTAGGACTGGGTCACCCATTTGTTCCCTTCTTTCGGTCGTCCCACGACAAAACTCCTTCCATACCTTTCTGACCATCCCATGGTCAAAACAGGTATACTTTTCGACCATCCCATGGTCAAAACATTTCCAAAGCCATTTCTTTTCCGAAATCCTTTTTGAAAACAAAACCAGCACCGCTCTACAGCAACCTTCCCAACCGTCCATGACTGCGGACGCGGCTATTCGAATAGATTTACACTCTGCAGAGGTTGTACACTTTACCCACACCATCCGGGTACACTATCCTGATCTTCACCGATCGTGGGTCGAGTAACCGATCAAGACTCTCTGGATGCCCACTCCAATGTAAGTGCCTACCCTATGAGTGTTAATCCCCTCAAAACCGGGACGTCAGGTACCTAGGACCAACCGGAGCGCTTTTTCCACTACTCGAGTGTGCACTTTCAATGAGGGGCTCATAGTAACGCGTGGAGGCCAGCAGACCCTTTGTTCCTTCTCCAGGTCGATGTCCCACATGGACCTTTATCAGAGAAGGCCCACCCTCCAGGGATCCCCAATCCCCTGTAGTTGTTGTGAGGCAGCTTATACCGGAATAGACAACCATCAAATCCAGCCCTGTCCCATTCTAGAGTAATGTGGTTGCACGGGTTAATTGTTCTAGCAAAACTGCAAAGAACCGGGTGCATTTTCGTAAACCTTTTTCCTCCATCTTTCCTTCAGCATTTTGTAAAACAAAACCTTCTTCTTTTTCAACATCTCTTGGGAGGTCCCACCTCACCAAGGTTTTATCATAAAACATTTGGTAAAACTTTTTCCGGGGTCTTCCCATCCTCAACTTTGCTTCGGCTAAATGGGGGTCTCCAAAGGGGTATGGTGTATCACACCATCTATTCTACCGGGGACAAGTAGGTGTCTCCAAGGGGGTTGTACTTAATAGTACAGAAGTGTAATAGTTCGGAGGAGCCGAACCACTACCATATATACATTAACATAATAAAACAATGTAGTTTCATAAATATTAGATAAAACATGCATAAGTAAAATGGTAGGACGGGGCTTATGAGCAAGAAGGTGGCTTGCCTGATGATCAACAATATGGCAATATGTCCCTAGACTTCTTCTTTAGATAACCAAGAATACCAATACCAATAATAAATACCACTTCTTCTGCTCTCCGATTTCATCGCAACTATCATCGTCCTGACAGTACATGCAAGCAAACCAAGCCACAATCAACACAAGGCACACAAGCACCAATACATACAACAAACAATGAGCAATACAAGTCACTATTCATTAGGTCCTAGGAGGAAGGGATTTGATAAGATTGGCCTTGTCTTGGTAATATGGAAGAAAATCCCTTAGGATTTATAGTCTAGGAATTACCTAGGAGGGGTTTTGGACCAAGGACATATTATGTATGATACCATTGTGTAAAAATGATACCAATAGATAGGAGTTGATAAAATGAAACCAACAAAAGTGGTTTCACTATTTTATCACTTTTCTTCAATTTATTATGAATATCCTAGTGATAAAAGCTCTACTTTTAGGAAATAATTTACCAGAAAAGGTCTGGTGCTCCAAAAATTATTTCCTTGGATGGTTAGATAAGGATTGATGTACCGGATCACTGAGAGTTGGAATCACTCCAAGATAATTAACAAATTGCCCTCAGGAAATTCCCAAAGGCAGTTCTGTAGCTGTTTTGTCTTTTTCACTAGATTTAATCTACAGAAGCTTTTGATTTGATTCCAAGGACACATGGTAGGTATTTAGAATAACATTCTGTAGAAATTGGAATCAACCTTTTGGGAGTTGTGGAACTCCAGTATTGATTTTTCTACTGAAAATACCCTAGCCAAAGATGATTAATTCACCAAAGTGAGACAGAGCATCAATAAAATTTGATATCCTGGGTGAACTGGTTGTACCACATCACAGGGAGTTGGAATTGGGTCAATACCTCTGTTGGTTTGACCTATAGAAATTCCTAAAGTCAGATTAGAGCTGTGTTTGTTATTTTTACTAAAGACAAACTACTATTCACATTGGTATGGGACCAAGGTGCAAAGATAGGTATGTTCAAAAACTACCAAGGGCAGTTTGTTTCACTCTAATTGGATATGTGAAGCTCACATAGGATTTTATTTAGGGAAATGGATAGGTGCTAGAATTTTAATTTCCACACAAATTGGAAATAAAATTAGGCTAGGATTTTGGTTCTGCATGTTCAAGCAAACACTCGGGAATACTAGGAATTTTAGATCTAGGAAAATGCAGTTTGTTTCCATTTTCAAAATGATTTAAACTGAAAGTCAATTTTCTAGATTTAATGAAATACTAAAAGAAAAAGGAGAGGGGCATTGCCGGGCCGAAATTCCAGTCGAACTGGGCCGCTCGAAGCAGAATGCGACCCACCCAGAGAGGACCAAAGGCGGGAGAAGGGCTCGAATTCCTGGCCGGGCGGGGCCCAGGTGTCAGCGGTGGTAGGGAGTAAAGGGGTATGGAGAGCTAGGGGACGTCCGATCCGGAGGAGATCAACGGCCCACGCTCTTCTCCTTCCTCAGCCTGGACCCGACGGGGAGGGATCTAGGGGCGGCACCGGCGGGGTTCAGGGAGCTCACCAGGGCGTTAGGCGGCGATGGTGAACGACGGAGATGAGGCGGTCGTCGACGGCAAACAAGTAGAGGGGCGGCATGGGGGGGGGGAGGGCGTCGCCTACCTCTGCCACGCGAGATCTGCCTCGGTGCTCGCTGGAGCTCGCCGAAGAGGGGGTCCAGAGATGCATGCACGGCGGCGGGGAGATGGTGGATCGGAGGCGGAGGTCCTAGAGCGTCCAGGGGCGATGCATGCAGAAGGGACGGGGCTCGAGAGTCCAGAGGCTCGCGGGAGGTGCTCGGCTCGGCCAAGAGCTCGGGTGGCGTTCGCCGGCGTTCCTACAACAGATAGAGGACAGGGTCAGCTGCAGGGGGAGGAGAGGAGCTTGGCTAGGCGACATGCAGGGGAGGAAACAGAGGGGTGGAGGAGCTATGCTCGAAGCAATGGAGGAGGCCGATGCTCCTTCTTCTTCTTATCACGAGCATGACAGAGTAAGGGAGGAGGAAGAGGGTGCTCTGGGGAGGTGAGGTGGAGTGGTAGGGAGGCAAATGAAAGGAAGGGGAGAGCTGCAGTGGCCTCTAGCAATATATACCGAGAGGGAGAGGTTCTTGGTGGACATAGTCCATTGGGCATGGGAGAGAGGAGGGAAACCAGGGCTGGTGTTGTTGTGGGCATGGAGGTGGTTTTCTGGTCGAGCTGCAGAGCAGAGGGGGAGGGGTAGCTGCTGCTAGAGGGGTTTTGCAAGCCAAGACACCCACATGGAGTTAAGCACTAGTGTCCAAGAACTAGAGGACAAGCATGCTACAGTAATTTCTACAGTGATCACGACCAGAGATGAGTGCTGGGTGTTATGGTGCATTGCCTTGCAAGATTGGTGGTGGTTTGGTCTTGATTTAACTCAATACTAGCTAGGTTTGCTAGACTGAGTAAATAGGTGCTTGTGAAGGAAGTTTGATAAATTGTATAATACAAGGTAGGGAGATGGTACTGGTAGATAGATGAGGTCAAGGTAGATATCCAGGAATTATTTGGAATTTTTCTAAAGATTTAAAGTCCACTTAGATCCATTTACTCAAAGACTGCAGAAATGAAGTATTGGAGCTCATTTGATATTTTTACATTGGACTTTGTTGGATTTTGATGTGATATGGTCCTAGATACCATATCACACCTTGAGGAATTTTATTGGGATTTATTGAGGTGGTAAAGTATTTTTAAAGGATTATTTCTTGTTTCTGCCATTTAAGAAAAAGGGCAAATAGAAATAATAGAGAATCTCAAAAATATTTATTTTTGAGGTGGGAAGATGGGGTGTGATATATGGATCTCAATTGAGCCAAAATTTGGGGGAGTGTTTTGGCAAAAACCAAACTTTCCTTTATGGAAGGAGTTTTGGGGATTTTGACTATTAAAGGAATTAAATAGTTTTGGGGCCATAAAAATTACGGATAATTATTGATAAATCTTGAGGATCCACGTAGATGAGATAGACAAGGTGTAGCAAGCAGTTACAACCTTGTGGAATGAATTACCAACTTGAAAAGGATGGAAAACAAGGAGTTGATGATCTAGGGTGATGTTATTTTTATACCACCAAAACATGCTTGCATCTTGGAGCTCAGAGCTCACCTTGGTGCAAGGGATATATGGGTGGGTAGACCAGGTCATATAGATAATCATGGAAGGAGGGGTTTGGATTAATAGCATTTGAGGTGATCTAGAAGTGATGGCAAACTTTGTTGAATTGAAGGCTGCCATGCAAAATGAGTCATGATGCCTTATAAACCATGTGGGTTTAAGCAGCACAGAGATGCACTTGGTGCAAGTGAAGTAGGTTTTGATAGACATCAATGAGTAGATCACAACCATGCAGAGAGTTGGTCCATAGGAGGTTGTATGAGGGTGTGAGCTTCTACCAAAGTAGGCATGATGACTAGTTTTGCAGGAAATGTTATTTTCTTGGCTGAAAAACCATCATGGACAAGTGGGTTGCAGGAGGATCTAACCAGGGTCCAATGTGGTCCTATGTAGTCCTTAGGATGGTTAACAAGATGGTTCAAGTGCATTACCAAATATGCACAAGGGTTGAGAAAGGGAGACATCCAAAAAGGTGATGTTGGAAATAGTTTTCCAGACTTAGCCAAAATTGGCAATTTTGATGATTTTGACTAGAGTATGGGAGGGGATGCTTTTGATGGGTTGCAAGGTAGCAAAGCGTCATCAAATGGATGTGGTTGAGGAGTAGATTGACTAGAAGGGATCCATGCTTGATATTGGTCTTCATTGACTTGGGAACTTCTAGAATGGATCACTGCAGAATTGATCTGGTTAAGGGTTTTAGATGATCACGTGGTGGCTAGAGATTAGACCCAGATTGTATTCTTGCTTATGGGTGGTGATTTGGAAACCTCTTGATCCTAGTGACGAGCTCCTAGGGTAGCTCATACTACTTCTAAGCAAACAAGTCAAATAGTAGATCAAGGCAATTCATCAGACAGTAGATCAAGGAAACTCATCTTATAACCTAAGAAAAGCCACTACCGGGGTTACCATCAAGCCTGGCTTGAGGTGAGGTTGGGGCATTTTGAAGAGGTTGGATTTTGAATGAGATGGGAGTCTCTTGGTATCTCTACCAAGGGTAGAATTCAATTTCTTCATAAAAATGTTTTGTTTAATCTAGAGATAAGAATAGTAGAAGGTTCGGTCTTGAAAACATAAGGAGATTATATTATATAACTCTCCATAGTTTTGTCAATAGAAGTTACAGAAATAGTTTTGGTTACATAGGCATCTTGGCTCATGTTTTGAAATGCCAGAACATTTGGGAATATGGAAATTAAGCCAAGACTGTTTTGGGAAGTAGCTTTTGTCAACTGGTGTTAAGGTAAGGATTATATCATCTAATACCCATTCATATGCATCAGCATATCCAAACAACAAGGAAATACTTCAGCATTAAACAAGAAAAAGTTTTTGTTCCCCCTGATTTTTGCATTCTGGACAACTAATCAGGGTTGCTGAAATTGGGACGTTACATATAACTTGAAAGGCATCAATATCTTCATCTGCATACACTTATTACTTGAGTCATAAAACCTTTCACTTCCTTATTACACCATTTTCTCCACTAACCTGGAAATTTCTTTCACACAAAACTTTACACAGTTCTCATTAGCAACATTAGTATAAGTGAAGTGATAAAACCTTTTGAGTTCAATTTCAACTGAAAACTATCAAAACACAAGCTACTGTAGCAACTCCTTCCGAAAACCCAAAAAGAATTCAAAAAGGAAATCGATTAAAGAAGCAAATGCAAGCGTGGCAAAATCTGTCTAAACAGACCAGCAGGTAGAGATCATTTTTTTTCTAAAATCTTCTGTTGCTCAAATCAAAAAGTGCAAAACTAACGAAAGTTAAATAACAACCTGGGGAAGAAGCAAAAAAAATTACATCACAATCCGACATACAGAGATCTCTCACGAATTTTTACGGTGAAGCACAAAAATCTGTTTTGGGACAGCAACTTCCTCAAATCTTACTTCTCTCTCATTAGAGGTTGATCTTGACACAAAAACCAAACAAAAAGGATAAGGAGAGGTTATTACGAAATTTTGAGCAATGAACTGGTGTTTTTTCGGGAGAGAGAGAGCAGTGACAAGTGAGAGAGTGAGTGGAGGGCCAAGGGTGGCCCACACCATGGCCAGGCGCGCCCCTGGGCTGGTCGCGCCACCAGGTGGTGTGCCTGCCTGATGGGCCCCCTGGGACCTTCCAGGCACTTCTCTGCCCCTTTTTTCACGTAAAAAATTAATATGAATTTTCTAGAATTTTTCGAGACACTTTTTTCTTGAACAATTTTCAGGTATAGATGAATGATTTTCTGACAGAAAAAGGTATTTGGAATGATGCAATTACAAAACAAGGCTAAAACTTCAGAAGTTCTAAGACACTCTAACAAGCAAGCAAACAACAATAGAAAAGTAAACTAAATGAAAGTAAAAACTAAAATGGATAGAATAGAAGTAAGCAGAGATAATCATGGTGAAAACATTGTTTTGTTCAATGAAATCCTTTTGTTAACAAGGTTGATCAGGTCTTGTTACCAAAACAATTTTATATGAAACAAAACTTTGTATTCCACTAATGATTATGTTACCTCAACCTTGATATCAATGGTCCAAACCATAATAGATTCAAATTTTTCTCTTGGTATGGGACAATATATTTCTCCAACTTGAATGCCCTCAACATGTTCAATTGAATTTAAACCATAAGTCCTATCAATCTTCTTAGGGAAATAGATAGTATGCTCCTTGTTATTAACATTAAAGGTCACCTTTCATTGATTACAATTAATAACAGCTCCTGCAGTATTAAGAAAAGGTCTCCCAAGAATAATAGACATATTATCATCTTCAAGCATTTCAAGCACAACAAAATCAGTTAATATCAAGCAATTATGAGCCACTTGAACAGGTACATCCTCACATATACCAACATGAATAGTAGTAGATTTATCAGCCATTTGCAATGATATATCAGTTGGTATAAGTTTTTCCAGTGGAAGTCTCTTGTAGAGAGAAAAAGGCATGACACTAACTCCTGCGCCCAAATCACACAAAGCAGTTCTAACATAACTATTTTTAATAGAGCAAGGAATAGTTCGAATCCCTGGGTCTCCAAGTTTCTTTGTAACCATTAAAGGAATAATTAGCAAGCAAAGTAGAAATTTCTTCATTAGGGATCTTCCTTTTATTCGAGACAATATCCTTCATATACTTTGAATAAGGAGGCAATTTAATAGCATCAGTCAAAGGAATTTGCAAGAATAAAGTTTTCATCCACTCACAAAACTTATTATAGTGTTCATCTTCCTTTGACTTGTGTTTCTTATCAGGGAAAGGCATAGGTTTTTGGACCCAAGGCTCTCTTTCACTACCATGTTTCTTAGCAACAAAATCTTCTTTAGTGTATTTAGTATTCTTAGTGTGCTTTTCAGGTTCTTCTTCAACTTTTTCTTTATCAGGAACATCATTTTCTTCATTACCACTTTTAGTTTCAACATTAGAGATAGATATACAATTAGGATCTTTAGTAGGTTCAGAGGGTTCTACAATAGTTTTATGTTTCTTTTTTCTTTTCTTACGAGTAGTACCACTATTTTTAGCTTGTTGAGAATCCTGCTCGATTCTTTTAGGATGCCCCTCAGGATATAGAGGATCCTGGGTAGCAGCACCACTTCTAGTTCTAATTTCATAAGCATGTTTTTCTTTACCAGCATTAATTAGCAAGTCTTTTTGCACTTTAATAAGTTGATCTATTTGAGTTTGAACCATTTGAAAATGTTTAACAAGCATTTTAACATCATTAGAGGTTCTTTCCACAATATCCTTCAACTCAACAATAGCTCTAGAGTTTTCCATTAGATGATTTTGCACCCTTTTATTAAAATTATCTTACTTAACAATAAAAATATCGAATTCTTATAAGCATTGATCAGGAGGTTTAGAGTAAGGGATATCACCTTCATCAAAGTGTTGGAGAGAGTGTACCTCAATAGTGGGTGAATGGGGAATTGGCTTACATAATTCTTCTATAGGAGGTAAATTCTTGACATATGCAGCTTTAATTCCCTTCTCCTTAAGATATTTCTTAGCTTCCTTCATCACTTCATCATTTAGTTCAATAACTCCCCTCTTCTTAGATGTTGGTATAGGCGCAGGAATAGTTGGTTCAGGTATAGTTGTCTCAGGTATAGCTGGTTCAGGAGGAGTCCAATCTTCATAATTCTTGCTTATTTTAGCCATTAATTCCTCCGCTTCCTTGGGAGTCCTATTCCTGAAAACACAATCAGCACAGCTATCCAGGTATGTCCTAGATTCTTTAGTTAGCCCATTATAAAATATATCAAGAAGCTCATTCTTAGGTAATGGACATCTAGCCTGTGCATGAATCAAAGCACAAAATCTTGCCCATGATTCAGGCAATATCTCCTTTTCTCCCTGTTTAAAATAAAAAAAGTTCCTACAAAATAGCATGTCTAGCACTAGGAGGAAAATATTTCTGCAAGAAAGTACTAATCAAGCAATCAGGGCTATCAATAGATCCAGGAGGTAAATTACTAAACCAAATTTTAGCTTCGCCTTTTAGTGAAAAGGGGAATATTAAGCAACAAAGTAGGTGCGCATCTTAATATCATCAGAAAACAGGTCACTCATGGTAGAAAGCTCGGTCATATGTGTTACCGCACATTCATTCTTAGTCCTACAAAAAGGTTCTTTCTCAACAATAGCTATGTAAGATAGATCAAGAGAGAAATCATAATCTTTATCTTTAATGTTTATGGGAGATGCAGCAAACTTAGAATTAGGAGACAATTTCGGTTTAATAGTACGCCTCTCAAGGAGACTCTTAGCAGCACTCCTATAATGGGTGTTTTGACATTCTTTAATAAATTCATCGGTCATCTCAATATAACCGTCTTCAATATCACAGCTCTCTCTAGACTCAGGTGACCTAACAGGTGTAGTAGTGTCTTCATTAGGAGTTTCAGTATTTCCAGCTATAGTTCTAGCAATCGTAGCATCTAGGGAAGGACCTAATAAACCACTCTTATCAAGCATAGTAGAAGCAGCATCATAAGTATCAGAAGTTTCAGATTCATCAGTAGTAGTAGTGTGTGTAGCATGTGTGTGTGTGGTGGTGTAAGGAACTTACTCATAACAGACGGTGAATCAAGAGCAATAGAGGTGTTCAGAACCGTACCTCTTCTTGTAGTGGATGGTAAAATAGGAACTTTGCCATCACGAGACTTACCCATGATGGATGGATGGCAGCGAACAATAATGATTCCAAGTGGACTTGATAAATAAAGCTATGCTCCCTGGCAACGTCGCCAAAAAATAGTCTTGATGACCCACAAGTGTAGGGGTGTATCGCAGTATTTTCGAGGGAAGTGAAACCCAATTTATTGATTCGACACAAGGGGATCCAAAGAATATTTATAAGACTTAACAACTGAGTTGTCAATTCAGCTGCACCTGGAAACAATCTTGCTCACAGCAGTTTATCAGTGGCAACAGTTTTCTAGTAGGAATAGTAAAGTAATAGCAGTAGTAAAAGTAAAGACAATAGTAACAATTGCAGTAAACAGTAGGATTAAGGCGCGGTAGGCATAGGGATGGATGGACGGGCGTTGCATGGACAAGACAATTCTTATAACAATTAGAACATAGGGCATTTGCAGATAAATAAGATAAAGTATCCAAGTACTAAATAATCATAGGCATGTGTTCCATATTTAGTCATACGTGCTCGCAATGAGAACTTGCACAACATCTTTTGTCCTGCCAGCCCATTTGCAGCAGGGCCTCATGGGAACTACTGGCAATTAAGGTGCTCCTTTTAATAGAGCATCAGAGCAAAGCATTAACAATCCGTAAACACATGTGATCCTCACATCAAAGCCATTCCCGCCGGTTATCCTGATTTCTGTCACTTCGGGGCCTTTGGTTCTAGTCAACAACGTGTGTATACAACTTGCAGGTAAGACCATAAACAATACTATCATAATGAATGAATAACATGTTCAGATCTGAAATCATGGCACTCGGGCCCTAGTGACAAGCATTAAGCATAACAAGTTGCAACAAAGTCAAAAAGCACTAATAGAAGATACTAGGCACCATGCCCTAACAATCCGATGCCATTACAATGAACGACCTCATCCAATACCTACCATCCCCATAGCCTACAGCGGGGGATTTACTCACTCATAGATGCGGGAAACATGGATGGTCGATGGTGATGATGATGGCGATGATCTCCTCCAATTCTCCATCCCAGCAGGGTGCCAGAACGGAGTTTCTGGTTCCGAATCGTGGAATCTGGTGGTGGCGGCGGAGCGGAACTCTTTCTGGAAAAGCGTCGAACCCCCCTAAGTTTTTAGGTCAGAAGGCAACTTATAGGCGAAGAGGGAGGCCGAGGGGGCAGCCGAGGTGGCCACACCACCCCCAGGAGCGGCCTGGCCTGGCCTGGCCCGCGTGGCCAGGTGGTGTGGGCCCTTGTGGCCCTACTCCGTCTCGTCTTCTGGCTCCGTGAGTCTTCTGGTGAAATAGGATTTTTGGCATATTTTCCGGGATTTTTCCTGATAGTTGATTTTCTGCACAAAAACTAGACACCAAGGTAATTCTGCTGATAACAACGTCAGTCGGTGACTGTTGTATCCAAATCACACAAGTTTAGAGGAAAAACAATAGCAAAAGTGTTCAGGAAAGTAGATACGTTTTGGACGTATTAACTAAACATGGCAGGAAATATGTTTAGCCCCGGATAGTGTCTTCAACCGGGACTAAAGGTTCATCTTTAGTCCCGGATGGAGACACCAACCGGGACTAAAACATGGGTGGTGACACTATAAATAGGCATCCTAATAAAGTAGGTGGTGGGAATGTGTGGCTTTGTGGTGGTCATGAGTGGCGACACTAGTTCGGTGGGTGGCGACAATATGCCAGTGAGTGTCGACATTATGTCGTGAGTGTCGATACTATGTCAGGCTGCTTAATCTATAAATAGGCATCAATGTTAAGTTATCAACTACAAATAGGCATCGCTGTGAAGATGGTGTGAAAGAGCAGGGACAACACTACGACCAGCTTGAGGGAGATGTCGCCGAAGCCTAGTCCTCCGGCATCTCCAACAAGCTGGCCATAGAGGCAGTCCCTAATATGTGAAATTAGTTAGCTCCTTAGCATATTGATCTAGCTAGAGAAGTTATGAATTGTAAGATGGTGTGCGAGAGCATGGACAACACTATGACCAGCTTGAGGGAGATGCCGCTGGAGCCCAGTCCTCTGACATCTCCAACAAGCTGGCCATAGATGCACTCCCTAATATGTGAAATTAGTTAGCTCCCAGACACAAGAATGGAACAACATCTTCATAGTTCGAGAAAGTTTTAGACAGACCAACACTAGTAGGAAATGATCCATTAGTCTCAGTTTCCTAATTGGAACTATGGAATCGGGACTAAAGGCCCCCCTTTAGTCCCGGTCCAGCCACAAACCCGAACTAACACTCATCACATTTATTAATATTAAAAAACCGAGACTGCGGAATCGGGATTAAAGGTCCCCCTTTAGTCATACTCATATCTAGCCCTATAGTACACAACTTCAGGGTCGTCTTCATCTTCGTCATTGTCGTTGTCGCTAGGCGCATGCGGCTGGATCCTTAGCCCAGCATGGCATATTCCGGGGGCATCTGCCACTCTAGCCTCAGATTCAGGACGCGTGGGGGGAGGGGCTCCCCCATGATGACGCCGCTACACCCGCGGTCTTCACCACCGCCACCCTTCTTGTGGCGCTGTGGTGGGTGCGGGTGCAGGCACCGCAGGCGAGGATGATCTCTCTAGGCGATGTAGCGCATCACACTGGCGATAGTCCAGTTCACCCACCATAGGCGGCGGCCAGCTTCGTTGTGGTTTAACAAGGGAGGGTCGTCACCCTTATTCCTGGCGAGCTCCCTTTGCTGCCGATTAGCAAAGAAGGCATTCTAGGGGTCGTAGTTGTCGGGATCCTAGTGGAGATCCATCCGCTGCTCTGTTGTGAGCTTGAGGTAGAAGTGGTTCCTGATGGCTTCCTAGCGTATGGAACCTTGAGGCACAGGAGGGACAGGAACCCCTCCAGCGCTCAGCATCCAGTCGGCGGGCAACCGGTAGCCCGTCGGGCATGGGTACCTAGAGGCATTGTGTGCCTCAGACTCCTCGAGCGTCATAATTGCCCAGTATGTGGTGTCCATTATTGTGAGAGGTGAAGGTGTGGATGTGTGTGGATGGCCATGGTGGTCGGCCTAGATATAGAGGGAAAGGGCAGGAAAACATGGCGGGAAGCAGAGAGAAATGGCGAGAAAGCATGGCACGTGGCTTGATGGCTCTAAGAATGGCCAGAAATATCTTTAGTCCCGATTATTGCCTCCAACTAGGACTTAAGGCCCCCGAAATAGTTATTCAAATAGAAAATATGGATACATGATGCAAACAGATGTATGGATGATATAATCTCACGCTCATTATTTTTCTGATAATAATATACATGTTATTTGTATTATTTGGATTTATTTAATAGGAGTTTTGAATTTCCAAAGTTTTCTAATTGATTTGAGTAATATAAACTAAAAAATAAGTAAATTACAAAAAACCACTATTTTAGAAAGTAGAAAATATTTTTGGAATAGTTATTCAAATTCAAACATTTTTCATGTTGAAAGTTTTGTCAAATTCAAAAATATGAAAAAAATAGTGAATGCACTTTGATTTGAAAATGGCACAATTGATACATGATGCAAACAGATGTATGGATGATATATTTAGATTCCTTATATTTTTCTAATAATAACAGACATATTATTTGTATTATTTGGACTTATATAATAGAAGATATGAATTTTCCAAAGTTTTGTAATAGATTTGAATTAAAATAAGAAAATTTACAAAAAACCTCTAGTCCTGGGTATTTACTGCACCCGGATCTAGAGGGTGGCTTCATGCGTGAAAACTGAAGGGCCGAAAAAACCTTCTAGTCCCGGGTCGGGTTGCACCCGGGACTAGTGGGGGGTCTTTAGTCCCGGGCGGTTTCACAGCCCGGGACTAGAGGGCCTCTAACCCGGGTCATGGCTTTACCCGATACTAGAGGGGGGCTATATAAACATGCGCCCGCCCTAGATCGCCCCCACTCGCTCAGACGGAGAAGACAAAGGCGATAGACGAATCAACGAAAGAACGAGGAGGTGCTACCCGATTTTTCCCTCGTCGCCGGCCCCACCTCGCCGCCGTGTGCCACGCTCCTCGCTCCCCGACCACACCACCGACCTCGCCGCCGACCTTGCCGCCGAGCTCGCACCCTCCGTCCCAAATTATTATTGTTAGTAGTAATATAATAATTAGTAATATTTTGTTAGTAATATAATTAGTAGTATAGATTAGTATATAGTTAGTAGTATAGATATTAGTAGTATAGATATTTTGTTTAATATATGTTATTTAGTAATATATATAGATTAGTAGTAATATTTTGTTTAATATATGCTTAGTAATATTTTAATAGTATATTACTACAAAATATTTGTTTAGTAATATTATGTATTAATATTTATTTAGTAATATATATTTTGTCAGAATTGTAGTACTAATATTGTTTATTGGTAATATATATTACTAGTGTTAAAGGGTCACCTGTAAATAATACCTTTTTATGTAGATATGAGCAAATATTTGCTCATATCTACATAAAAAGGTATTATTTGCTCATATCTACATAAAAAGGTATTATTTGCTCATATCTACATAAAACGGTGACCCTTTTTAGTACATTATTTGCTCATTTCTTAGTATCTACATAAAGCTGACTTTGTTTTCTAACTTGTTTTACCTTTCTTTCTGCAATAGTTAAGTGATGGAGCGCACCACTGACGTTGAAGGCAACCAGATTATTATGGACATTATAAATGGTGAAATAGCTATTAATATTGATAGAATTGAACCTTGTGCTGGAGAAGATTATGTAGTCGAGGACAAGATATCGTCATTTATAAATCAATCCGGTGATGGACATAAGCTAGAATTGATGGATGAAGGGAAAACAAACAACAATGATGGCCCTTCGACAACAACCAGCGAGGTATATATAAAGCCTCTTGTGACTAGATGCATTAATTGATCTGGATATATATATATCAATCACTCTCTCTTCCTCTTTTAGCCCACCGGGTCAAGGGAATCAACAACTAGAATGAAACGAGGTCTAGCCAAAAAGTTGGATGGTAATCAAAGGTTCACCATCGACATAATAAATGATAATGGAGAACCGACTGAACCAGAAAAGCATGCGAGGATGTTTGTAAATCAAAGCGGGGTGATTGCTAGGGACAACCTCCCGATCACCATTCAAAATTGGAATAAGTCAAAGAAAGAAGGTGGAGAATTCACTAGTTATGTCCACAATGATGCCAAAGAAGACCTTTGGTAGAAGCTCATGGCACATTTCATACTACCTCCAGAGTATGAAGAATTCGAGGCAGATGGTACTACCCCAAAACCGAGTGGGATTGAAAGAAGAGCGTGAGTCAAGGAGTGGGCTCTATCGAAGAAGGCCGAACTGTTCTGTAACCACAAGAAAGGTTTGTACGTGAAGTTTGTCGCGAAAAAGAAAACTCCAGACTTCAAAGGAGAATACGAGAAGTTGAGAGAACAGTGACCCGATTTTGTAAAGTACAAGGAATCTTTTAAGGCCAAGGCAAAGTCGAAAAAAATAACAAAAATGCCGAGAAAAAGAAATACCACCATAAAATGGGGACAGGTGGCTACAAGAGTGTCGTGCCTGAGTGGGAAGCTATGGATACCAACATGAGGACTAGAGGGATCATTCTCGGTACATATGGATAACCCGAGAGATCAAAGCACTGGTGGTACGGGCACGAGGGAAAGTTGAACCCAGAAATTGGGGCGACAATTTTTCAAGAAAAATTCTAGCACCCTCCAATGCACTTGTTCAAGAAATGGCCAATGCTCAAGCGGGACTATTCTGGCCCGACAGAGAGAACGATGTGCTTACACGCGCCCTCAGGAATCCTGAAAAACCTAGACGAACACGAGGCAATGGCGCTTGTGTTACGTGGAAGAAAGGGTTTCCCGAGTACGAGGACAGTTACAGAAGCCGTAAGAGAAAGAAGGACCAGGAGGCAGACCGGATCGGGAAGATAGAAGAGGACCTAGCTAGGATGAAGAAGCTGGTGCAAGCAATTAGCCAAAATAGGTCATCTCAGCCGCATGATGATGCTCCTGCAATGGATCATAGCCAATGGAGAAGCAGTGTGGCTTCCACGGAGGTCCAGGCTGATGATCAAGCACTGTTGGATGATGCACTGGTGCCTCGCTACCCCGTGGATGATGTCAGAGAGATGACACAATGTGAGCTACCTTAGCCAATGAATAACCTGTCCTTAAAGGTGGCGATCGGCACTGCTTTACCTTGTCTACCTAGAGCACTCCACCATTAACTTCTGATTCCACCTGGCTATGATCGTGTCTCGGTGGATGACCTAGTGGAGGATTTTGCGGACCTAGAGATTGACATCGCTGCAACTGAAGGCCTTAGGAAACTGGGAGATGTAAAGCGCCACATCATTCTATGGAAGAAAAGGTACATAAAATTTCCAGGCTCAGCGCCAATGCCACAGACTCACAGTAGGAATAATCCAAGTCCACCCCCCGAGGATCGTGAACCTCTAGTCCACCGAATCCGAGGAATCCGAGTCCATCCCCCCGATGATCGTCAACCTCCAAGTACACCTCTTGACGAGAGGGATGTCAATTGCCACAACATGAGTACATCTCGATCTACGCCTCCATGCAATACTACGCCACTCCCCCGCTTAAAAAATGGAGGGTCACCGCTCCCCCGTTCCTCACTCAGAAGAAAGGTAGTGCGGCGAAGATAGTCAACATCCCGCCGGCTCTTCCCAAGATACCTTATGACTTGACTGATGAGGAAAACATGGATAGCGGCTACCTACAATAAGGCTTTTTTGCACCAAAAAAGCCCGAGCCATCGCAGGTATTTGATTAAAAAGCCAAAAAGTGGGCTAAGTCCTTTCTTGACCAACCATCCCATATATTGATGAATTTGCATTCTAACTATGACTACGAAATTATTGAGGAGGCAAAAATTGTGAAGTCTAAGCAAAACACAAAAACAAGTGCAAAAAATGTGGGAAACAAATTGCCCAGCTCGGACAATAGCAAAATCAATCGGTCCCCCGCTCATAGTGAGTTCTGATATCGATAATGAGTTCAGAGTCGATATGGATAAGGACATGAAATATTGGACCCAAGAGCCAAAGCTACTACTAAACAAATGGGTATCACTATAGCGTAGGCCAAAGCTGCTGCTACCGACACATGTATGTCTCTTGGTCAATTTTGTGGCTACAAAGACACGCCAATGGGTGAGATAGCACGAAAATATGTCGAAGGCCATCCTCTGGTCAGTCATGAGGAGTACCAAAGGATATGCGAAGTCTGCACGGCTGGTACATGGTGCAAGTAGCAAAGAATCACTCGAAAGAATGGATTTCGGCGGACATTAGAGAGGAGCATCACTTGAAACCTTACTTGATACAGATTCAAATGAACAAACTGTTTCAGTTATACAATAATTGTGCCCTTGACAAATCTATTATTGGTTGCTATTGTCTATAAATGATTTATTTCTGTAATTAAGTCTCTAGCTTAGCTCGTTCATTGCATATAATATATTATCTTGACTATTTATCCTTTTGTACGGTGCAGAATGAAGATGCTTGAAGCCAAAAGAGCTAGAAATTACAACGTTGGTTTCATTGACCCTTATATCCTTAATCAACATACGTTAGACATTCACCCGACGATGTTTTTGAAGACATCTCCACATTTTTAAAAGAGTATAATTTCTACCGGGATATAATATTTTATTTCAACTTCAAGTGAGTATTTCTGTCTTGTACACATTCTTTTTTGCTTACTCGATGTTAGGTGTAATTGATGAGTTATGCATATCTGCTAATGTAAACGTCTGCAGGTTCCACTGGATTCTGCTAAACATTCAAGTTGACAAATCCCAAGTTCAAGTCCACGAATCATTAAGTTGGGACCAAGAGTAGTGAAGTGACATGAAAGCAATGATCCATAATTAATTTCAATCATTATCGCATTATATCGGCATGTTTTGTTCATATCCTGATATCAAGTAATTCATAACTCCTTTGTTTATTTTCTTTGCCGACCAGATGTTGGACATGGTTCAGAAATGAAACGGCCAGAGAATTCAAAGAGATGCTAACTTTGCGAATACATTCGTGAGTTGACCAGTGAGTGTGGAGTTCCCTCAACTTATATAGACCATTTGCGGGATAATCTCCCGCCAGAAAAGCGCATATGAGGAATTCAAAAGGAGTTAGCAGGATTTGTGATGAGGGTGATCATTGATCCAATGGGAGAATATTATGTACCGAACGATGAACTCTATATGTGATCTCCATGTATAATACATGATCTCCATGTAATATGTGAACTCAATATGATCTCCATGTAATATGTGAACTCAGTATGTTATCTCTCCATGTAATTAAATAGTTGTATATCTATGCTTGCAAGAGATCGAATATTAATAATATATGCATCAACATGAAATGTTATATAGTAGTTTAGAATATGTGTACGGAAACATGTTTGAAAATATAATCAAACACAAATTGAAAAATAATGAAATGGAAAAACCAAATGAAAAGGAAAACACAAAATCGTGTCGCGGCAGAGAAAAACACATGATTTTCAGTCGCGGCAGGAACTCTTTAGTCCTGAGTCATGTTATGGACCGGGACTAAAGGTCCTCCAACCCAGCTAATGAGTGCATATTTGCATCATGTTTTATATTGTTATTTAACATTGTAGATGTAGGATCTTCGTATTTTACGGTGCTCGCGTGCATATTTTATGTCTGGTTTCACCAGGATCAGGATAGATGATGGATACATTGGACACAATTCTTGTAGCAGTTTTACTGAGGAGAAAAAGAGTAAAAAACAACGCATATTGCTTATTTGGGAGATATCAATAATACTAGAAGAAAAACCGAAACGAACAAGACATACAGACGGTTTAACGACCAACTATATGGCGAGAATAAAATTTCCGGCCGTATAGTTCCCACCATATAGTTGGCGCCGCCACCGCCTCCTCAAATAGTTTCACCCCGTACAACTGGATCAGGGAGACGACATACGGAACACCTAGAAATCACTGAAACCTCACCTCCGGAAGGCATCTGGAGGGGAACTCGTCCACCGAGGATCCATCTTTACCCTGCGCAAATCCGGGAGGCTAAGGCATCGATCTCCATCATCAACCGTTGCATCACCACCATATCTATCCATCCCATCTACATCTTGTCTAGACCTTGTTGTAATTTCCGTACTCGTTGTAGATTTATACAAGTACTATTCATCTATGATAGATTCCATTGTTATTGCCATGATGTTGATTGCCTCCATGTCTGAGTAGATCATTAGTTCTTGGGAAGATGGAGAAACCCTAGTATGAGATTGAAATAAGCTAAAGTTTATTATGATATTCATCGCTATGACTATGTGTTAGATTGTTTTCATCTTTATGTTGAGAGAAGTCGACCTCTCAATATTTGCCTCTCACGGGGACTTGATGGAGGGAACTACTTGTTGGTAGACGGAGGTGTGTTAGCACTTACACTGACTATAAAGTTGTTGGCACCCTTACGTATCAACTTGGGAACCGAGAAAACTCACGTAACACTATCCATGCCATGGGATACGTCCTACGGGATTAAGTCCCTTATTAACACAGTAATTCGATTGATGTCAATTGCTGACTGTTGTGGTTATGAGGATTGATGTCAATTGCTGACTGCTGTTGCTGCCTATTTGTCCAAATATGGATTTCCTCCCACACATACATAGCTGAGAATGTTCATGATAATAATCTTTACCTTAGCTCTTTATAGTGCTAGTGGTGAATCTGCTACTCCCTGAGAACACTTTTCCCTATTGCAGTTCCAGTCTCTCTTACATACGTGATACTTACTTTTTGTATTTAGTTGTTTTACTTTACTTATTGTTTCTCTTATACCAAAAACCCAAAAACACATTTTTACATAATACTCGTATTTTATCTTGTCACTTAGAACTTTATTTAGCATTTCTATTGTAATATTTATTTCAAGAGTTATTAGACTTCGAACTCCTGCGCCCTGTAGGATCGATATCTTTATTTTAAAACTAGCTACAAGCGGTCTGTGCACTTACATTCATCAAGCTATTTTCTGGCTGCGTTATCGGGGAGCTAAGCGCTATAGGTCTTTTAGTTTTTTCTTATTTATTTTTATCTTGCTAAGTTTTGTTTTGAGTTACACGTTTCCACCAATATGATGGAGTTTGAGCGTATGACTAGTGGTAACCCACTCAGCCACTTTGGGAAGCCCTATGATATTTATAAAAGAGACAACTCTAATGAGAAGACAAGGGGGTTTGAAATAAATCATCTACTACTTGGTATTTTACACAAGAAGAAATTTACCGGAGATGAAGAAGATCCTGATCCATATGAGCATATTGCATGTTCCAAAGATATATGTGGCACTTTTCAATTGACGGGATATACTGCTGATGAGGTAAGGGTTAAACTTTTTAGTCAGACTTTGACTATCACAGCTCTCTCATGGTATAGATCTCTACCCCTAGAAGCCACTACTACTTGGGATAATCTAGCTTGTGAGTTTCTAGAAAAATATTATCCATTATCAAAATCTTTTGGAATCAGGCATCTTATAATGACTTGGAGGAACCGTTCTAATGAAGGACTAGTAAGAGCTTATATCAGATTTAAAGATTTACTTCGCCTATGTCGTCATCATGATTTTCCTGAATGGTATTTATTGCATATCTTTTATCGCGGTTTTATCGAACCTAATAAAATTGAACTAGACTCTTTCGTGGAAGGATCCTTTATGAATCTTCCTATAACTAAAGCTTGGGCTTTACTTACTCTAATTCGCGATCATAGAGTTTCATGGAATTTTGGTCTAGGAAGTGCAGGAGGAATAGAAATAGATCATGATTGTATTCATGTCTATAATAAATAGGGCCATGTTAAAGAATTATCTAAAGAACTTTATTTGGATTCAGATCTTCTGTTGCAAGTTGTTAAAGCTTTCACAAAACATATCAAAGCTCAAAAAGAGGGTTTGGTCAAGTATGATCCACCACGCAAATCCAAGAAGAAAAGAGAAGTTAAAGCAACACTGGCCTCCCTAGAACCAACATATGAGATACCTTTCCATAACACTGCACGGAAGCATATTTTTGAATATGAACAGGTCAAAGCAGTACAGGAAAAGAAGGAAGAGAAAAGTATGCCAGAAGTCGTGGAACGTCTAGAAGAAACCAAACATGAAGAGGTAACCAAGGAAGCAATTATGGCTATGTACGCACATTGTAACATAGTCGAACTTGATGAAGAGACTTCCGTATTGGTTGAAGGTAAAACAAAGGTAAAATATGTGGGTATGCCTATTCTTCCCTACATATTTAAGGAAACCTCGCATTATGGTTTATGTGATCTTGGCACCAAAGTTAATGTAATATCTTATGATTTCTATTTAGAAATAAAAGAAGAAATAGAACTGGCTACAATTGAAGATACTGATATGACAATCATGTTAGCTAATAAAAATCTTAGAATTCCAATGGGAGTAGTTGAAGATGCAACTGTCACAATTGGCAACAAAAACTTTCC
Source organism: Avena sativa (assembly GCA_916181665.1). Lineage (NCBI taxonomy): Eukaryota > Viridiplantae > Streptophyta > Magnoliopsida > Poales > Poaceae > Avena > Avena sativa. The sequence goes on along the minus strand of OV702295.1, from coordinate 444,359,950 downwards.
TATCGATTTTGTAGTTGTTGATATGCCAGCTGACACTCTTTGCCCAATTATTTTTGGAAGAAACTTTTTGAGTGATGTAGGTGCCTATGTTGATTTCAAAAAGGAGATTGTGTCTCTTAAGCTTGGTGGAGCAGAAAAAGAATTCCACTTTTCCAAATTTAAAGACAGGCCTCTACAAATACAAGAAGAGAAAGAGAAAACTATCGAGGAAATGGCAGCTCTTTTGTTTAGTAATCAAGAAGAAGAAATAAATGAAGACTCAAATTATGAAGAAATAGTTATGGAGGACAAGTCCCTAGAAGAACTACAAGATGAACTCGATTCACTTCCCATTATAGGGCCTCCAACTGATGAGGCTTTTTAAGAGCTAGAAAAGAGAGGGTACGAGGAATTACCACCCCTAGAGTCGAAGACTCTACTAGATAATCTTAAATATAGGTTTTTAGATGATACAAATAAATTTCCTGTTATTATTAGTGCTAAACTTTCAGGAGAAGAAGAATAAGAACTCATGAAAATACTTAAGGAGCATCACAAGGCCTTTGGGTACTCAATGGATGATTTTAAGGGCATTAGTCCCATGATAACCGTCCATCGAATATTCATGGAAGAAGGTGCTAAACCAGTTGCAGAATTTAATAGAAGATTGAAGCCTAAAATGAAGGAAGTGATAAGGAAACAAATTGTATGCCTACTGGACGCAGGTATAATCTATCCTGTTAAAGAAAGTGAATGGGTAAGTCCTGTTCATTGTGTCCCTAAGAAGGGCGGTTTTACTATTGTTCCTGATGAAGACAATTAATTGATACCTACTAGAACTATTGTTGGGCATAGGATGTGCATAGACTTCAGGAAATTGAATAAAGAAACTAGGAAAGATCACTATCCTTTACCGTTCATAGATCAAACTTTAGAAAGGTTAGCGAACCACACTCATTTTTGCTACTTAGACAAATACTCTGGTTTTTCTCAAATAGTTGTTCATCCTGATGACCAACTTAAAACAACTTTCATCAGTCCTTATGGTTTACATGCTTACCGACCTTTTGGTTTATGTAATGCTCCAGCTACTTTTCAAATATGCATGACTGCTATTTTTGCGGATTTTATAGAATTGATAATGGAAGTATTTATGGATGACTTTTCTGTCTATGGAACTTCGTTTACTAGTTGCTTGGATAATCTCAAAAGAGTTTTGCAGCGCTGCGAAGAAACCAATCTTGTTCTAAGCTGGGAGAAGTGCCATTTTATGGTCAAAGAAGGTATAGTCCTTGGACATAAGGCATCAGGTAGGGGAATTTAAGTGGATAGAGCTAAGGTTGAGGCCATAGAGAGAATGCCACAACCTAGGGATATTAAAGGTATCAGAAGTTTCCTTGGTCATGCGGGTTTTTATAGAAGGTTCATTAGAAATTTCTCTGGAATATCTAAACCTCTGACTAACCTCCTGCAAAAGGGAGTAAGGTTTAATTTTGATGATAAATGTCTTATAGCCTTTGATAAACTCAAGAATGCTTTATCTCGTGCTCCTATTATTAAACCTCCTATCTGGGATATGACTTTTTGACATAATATGTGAACCTAGTGATGATGCTATAGGAGTAACTATGGGACAACACATTGGCTGCAGATTTAATATTATACATCATGCTAGTAGAACTCTTAATGGTGCTCAAAAGAATTATCCTAAGGAAGAAAGGGAACTTTTTGCTGTATTTTTCTCTTGTGATAAATTTCATTCTTATATAGTTGATGCAAAAGTAAGAGTCCATACTGACTGTGATGGTTTAAAAGAACTCCTTGCGAGGAAAGACCATAAGACAAGACTGGTCCGTTAGATTCTGTTACTTCAAGAATTTGAGTTGCAGATTATGCAGAGGCAGGAAATAAAGATGTTGGATGCAGTGTCCATATTTTCCCAGTAAGACACCAATCTTATTGATAGCAACTTTAGTCATGGTGATTTTCGCTTACAAGAATTATTCAACGAACTAAGGCCAATTCCTCCAAAAGAGAAGAAGTATTTGTTGTTGGAGGAGCTTGTCATCCCCGAATAAGAAAACAGTAAGTTCAAGGTAAGTGTTCTTACTCAAATAAGTGATTTGTTTTCACAGATTTTACTTCTGAATTTTTTGCCTTTGAATTCCTCGTGTTTTTCTGAAGTTTCTGAGGGTTTTTACCAACTATATGGGCGCAACTATATGACCGGAGAAAAATCTCCTGCCATATAGTTGGTCGTTAAACTCTCTATATCTTCTTCGTGAAATTGTTTTTGATGTCTGGACCTATACGGACGCAACTATATGACCGGAGCTAAAATTCCGGCTGTATAGTTGGTCGTTAAACTCTCAGACACTTTCGATTTTTGGTGTCTGTATCTATACGGTCGCAACTATACGACTGGAGCCAATATTCAGGCAGTATAGTTGGTCGTTAAACTATCAGACATTTTCCGTTTGCCTTTTCGTTTTTGTTATCTAAAGTTTATTAAAAAAACATTATTGTTTGTTCCGAGTTGTAACTTAACCGACCTGGACTCGAGATATTTGGAAATATCTTCCGGGAACCAACTATACGATCAAAGCTATACGGGTCGCGCCCGTATAATTGGTCATTACGCGGCAGGACTCTTCCAAATCCGTGATTTCTTTTCCTGTTTCATTACGATTCTTTTCTTGGGTGAGAATTTGGTGTTTCTCGCGAGTTGCCATTGTCTCTCTCTAATCATAATCTCCAGAAACCAATCCACCTCTTATTCACACGCGAGCACACGCAACCGAGGGACATAATCCAAGAAGAAAGGTTCATATGGAGATCGGGAACAATAGCGAGCAAGGCAAGGAGATCAAGATCGTTCCTATGGAGTTCCTCGACGCTGACAGTGCACGCCGGAAGAGGGATTTGAAGGCCCTCGAGCTGAAGATTGAAGATATGGACAAGGAGACGCTAGGGACACCCAAACATCTTCGGTTGCTGCGACTTCATCTTGACAAACTTGATGAAGATATCAAGCAGACAACTGAAGCAGATTTTTCTATGAGTCTTAAGGCGCTACAAACCCTTCAGGATAACAATGAGTTCATTAAAGAACAAGCTGGAGAGGAATAATCTTTTATACAAGCTGCGTGTAAAATAATTAGAAGTTGTTAACCAATCCCTTTGTCTCAGACTGGCCCTTGAAGAGAAGATGCCGCGTGTCATGGTGCCATAGTGATCTACAATAATCACGGTATCAAATAATCGCAAGGGATTATTTGATCCCGCCTGGCTTGATTCCAAGTTTGGGGAGATCTTTAAGACCTTGTAATCTATCGTATAAATTTTACATTACTATTTTAGTCTTGCATTATTTCCAACTAGAAATAAAGTTTGCATCATTAGAATTCCCTTCAGGAATAGTCAATCCCTTTTATGAAATTCCGAGTTTATTATTATATATGGAGCAATTTTGAGTTTGTGCTTGTCTTATTGGATATATGAATGGCTTGAGTATAATTTTACTTGCACTTGATGATAGCAATAGGAGTCTTCCACACCATTGGTATTAATGGAATATATAAAGATAGTTTGATCAATATGGTGTAAGTCTACGGTTTGATTTACAAAGAAAATTATCTATGCAGTTAAATTAAAAAAGAAACCTTGAACAAAGGAAAATAAAAAGTGTTATCAAAAGAGAGTGAGAGAAAGTCGAGGTAGGATCTTCAAGTCATAAAAATGCTTCATATACAATTGGAATTTGATAATGGAGACCGTTAAACTTTAAATTCCTACATGAAGTGGAATGTATGGCTAGATCCTTTGCACATCACTTAAACAAAAGTGTGAGCATATACATAAAAGAGAAGAAAAGAAAGAAGAAAAAGAGCGAATGTGCAAAGAGCAAATAGGCATACACCACTATATTGTAGTATGACAAAGAGACACTTTTGGTATTTTGAATCCCAAATGAATATGTTAATCCTAAAATACTTGGGACTACCTCTCTAACTCATTCAGTTGAACAGGATACTTTTACATTATGTTGAGATTCATCTTTTGTGAACTGTTGATCACTAAGGTGTGGAATTCTGCTAATACTATTCAGATGGTTCGAGTAAGGTACTATTCATGAACTTATTCCTATGTATCATATATGATAAATACATGCTGCAACTGCCTCATTTATTTGATCGACTCAGCATCATGAATATGAGGATCGCATCCATTAAGCTAAACTTGCTCGGGAAGAGCAAGAGTCTAAGCTTGGGGAAGTTGATGAGTGCATACTTGCATCATGTTTTATATTGTTATTTTTCATTGTAGATGTAGGATCTTGGTATTTTACGGCGGTCGCGGCACACATTTTATGTCTGTTTTCACCAGGATCAGGACAGATGATGGATACATTGGACACAATTCTTGGAGCAGTTTAACCGAGGAGAAAAGGAGTCAAAAACAACGTAAATCGCTTATTTGGGAGACATCAATATTATTAGAAGAAAACCCGAAGCGAACAATACATATAGACGGTTTAACGACCAACTATATAGGGGGAATAAATTTTCTAGTCGTATAGTTGGCGCCACCACCGCCTCCTCAAATAGTTTCACCCAGTGCAACTGGATCAGGGAGACGACATACAAAACACCTATAAATCTCCGAAACCTCACCTCCGTAAGGCATCTGGAGGAAGAACTCGTCCACCGGAGATCCATCTTCGCCCTGCGCAGATCCCGGAGGCTAAGGCATCGATCTCCATCATCAACCGCTACATCACCATCATCTCCACCTATCCCATCTACATCTTGTCTAGATCTTGTTGTGATTTTCATACTCATTGTGGATTTATACAAGTACTATTCATCTATGATAGATTCCATTGTTATTGCCATGATGTTGATTGTCTCCATGTCTGAGTAGATCATTAGTTCTTGGGGAGATGGAGAAACCCTAGTATGAGATTGAAATAAGATAAAGCTTATTATGATATTCATTGCTATGACTATGTGTTAGATTGTCTTCATCTTGATGTTGAGAGAAGTCGACCTCTCAATATTTGCCTCTCATGGAGACTTGATGGAGGGAACTACTTGTTGGTAGACGGAGGTGTGTTAGCACTTACAGTGATTATAAAGTTGTTGGCACCCCTTACGTATCAAGTTGGGAACCGAGGAAACTCACAGAACACTATCCATGCCATGGGATACGTCTTACGGGATTAAGTCCCTTAATAGCGCAGTAATTCGATTGATGTCGATTGCTGACTACTGTGGTTATGAGGATGATGTGAGCAGCAGTTGCTGCCTATTTGTCCAAATAAGGAGTTCATCCTACACATACATAGTTGAGAATGTTCATGATAATAATATTTACCTTAGCTCCTTATAATGCTAGTGGTGAATCCGCTACTCCCTGAGAACACTTTTTCCCTATTGCAGTTATAATCTCTTACATACGTGATACTTACTTTCTGTATTGAATTGTTTTTACTTTACTTATTGTTGCTATTATACCAAAAATGCAAAAACACCTTTTACGTAATACTCGCATTTTATCTTGTCACTTAAAACTTTATTTAGCATTTCTATTGTAATATTTATTTCAAAATTTATTAAACTTCAGACTCCTGCTCCCTGTGGGATCGATATCTTTATTTTGAAATTAGCTACAAACAATCTGTGCACTTGCAGTCATCACTAGCCGCACTGCCGCTGCCATGTCGTGGCCTCCAGTCCCGGTCGATAGCAAACCGGGACTAGAGATAGGGGTCTCTAGTCCCGTTTTGGCAGTCCCGGAGCCGAAACCGGGACTAGAGCCAGTTCGGGACTGGGACTAGAGGCTCATTTTCTACTAGTGCCTCGTTATGTTGTTGAATATAAATATATTGTCTAGTTTATTTTTACCAGATCGATGTTTTGGTTAAGTTGGCTAGTGCATAGTTCTTTACTATTAAATTCAAAGTTGGCTATAGTTTTAGTTTATCTCAACAAAAAAATCAAACTTCCTAAATTCACGCGTCCACTCTCTCTTATATCCCGTTCTTGGCTTCTTTCTCTTCACTCTCTAATCTCAATGATAACCTAATATGATGCCACAAGCTTGCCGAGACCTGGTGATGCTACTATCGCCCAGCTCATCGTGCATGAGGCCAAAGCTAAGAGCGTGAACACGGGTGGTCACAAGAACTAGGTCCAGGAGACGTCATCAAGGCGGCGTTGCCACGGATGAGCCAGATGTCGGCTGAACCGATGGAGGTCAAGGAAGTGACAAGCGGCGCCATGTGGCTCTTGTTGGCCGTGGATCACTGTCGTACAAGATCAACCATGACTCCAGCAGGTAAGTCAAAGACAATGATGGTGGATTCTTGATCTTGAATAATCTCGTGAATGATGCTTTGCGGGGCTCTCGTTGTCCATGGGATCCACATCATACAAGATCAGCCGTAGAGCAAGCAGGTTAGGCAGTGACAAAGACGGTGGGTTTCAAGCTCGTACATGGTCTCCCATAAGGAGCGCCATAGTAGAACTGGAGGGTGGAGAAGAACTGAACTACTGCAATTTTCTGGAGACGCAAATAACCCTATCAACATTTTTCTGCCAACAATATGTATTACTAAAAAAATAAGGAACTACAATCTCTATTGCATTTGCTCAATGAACCATCAAGACCAGAGGCGAGCCACACTACCGTTCGAGCATTAGTTTTAGCAAAGTTTCCCAGGATATTATTACTACCATTCTGGTATCTGCATATTAACTCATGATAGATGAATGATGGAATTTAATGTTTGTCTACTAGAAGTAAGCTTCTTCCCCTCTTCTAATTCTCCTAGATTTTTCACTACCATCGCTTACTTGACCTCCTCGACCACCATCGATCAAGGAAGTGAGAAGCAGCTTCATGTGGCTCTTGTGATTCTCCTTAGTTTTAATATATATGATCAATGCATAACGTACAAAACTATTAGTGCTGAGTGGACCTTCTTGATCAAGACAACACAGACGTTGGGAGGTCAAGAAGCCATACATTATTGTTGTTTTGAGTTTAGCATCTACAAAGGAATGGTGCATTATTATTTTCTACAACATTTAATTGTTGAGCAATCACGTGTGTTCTATGTAATTAGCAGAAATAAAAGATCCTCTGATACAAAACTACAAAGATTAGCTCTACAACATATCGATTGAATTGTGTTTGTAAACATATTGAAAAATATACCGCTATATATTAGTTTGGAGCACAGTTACAGTAACATTTTATTTTATTTCTGTTTTTTTTATTGTTGTAAAACTCCTATGCCGTGTCTCAGGAGGCTAAAGTGATTCTAAACTCGATCGGGATGATTTGGTCTCTAGAATCATGGTACAAGGTATTCGTTTGATTCACCTACAAGAGAGCACATTGGTTGAAAATAGTCCTTTTGTAAAATGAGTTCTTTACCAATGACCACCCACAAAATGTTCTCATGTTCTATCTGAAATTTGTAGGGAAATATTTTTATATTCCCTCACTAAGCGTGAACATATTTTTGATTGTTCTGCAGTACCGCTAGAGACAATGTTACTTGCGTCCTTTTCGTCGAGTAAGGCCCACCATGTTACAATATCTGCCCACCATCAACCTCACCAAAACTATCAACGCAGCTTGTGGCATTGAAGATGATGTTGCTAGCTTGTCAACACGCAGAGCGTGCCACCAAAGAAATCATCTCTTGGGGAGGCCACATGTAGCCACACGCCGACGCCGACGTATTATTCGGAGGTGTGCTAGGAGCACTGAGTGCCATAATGCGTGAACCTTGATGTACATCCAAGAACAAACATCGACTACTTATCCAGTATCAGCTTTTGGTAGTACTGGTCTTCACCAACATGTACTTTTGTGAGGCATACTCCTCGCTCACCATGATGACGGGCAGGCCATCAACATCGCCGTCTACTCGGGCTTGGCATAATCTTAGCGCATGTTCAAATTGAGTAGACGTAAACCTCAACATCATCCCCGTGAGCCGTGAGAGGATACCACCCACTAAACATACGACCATCCCCGAGCACAGAGAGAACACAAAGCAAAGACATGGGAGGGAAGGAGAGAAAGGGATCCGCAGCAATGCACGGCACACAACTAGTACTTTATGATATCAGAGCCAAGAGGTCTTGAGTTCAAGACTCTTCTCACGCGGTATTAAAAAGGATAAAATTCGAGAGCCTGCACCGAACCACGCCAAGAACTAAAATAGCCTATATGTGAGGAGGGAGTGTTGAATATAAATATATTGCCTAGTTTCTTTTCATCAGATTGGTCTTTCGGTTAGGCGAGCTCAAAGACTTTCTACACAAGAATGGTGATGTGCCTCCTCAGCATTTCCTTATGGTTTGTGTTTTCCATGATCCACAAGATCTTTAACCTCCCCCTTTCTCTTCCCTTGTGAGCCATTGCTTCAGTTTTTGGTGTCTAAGGAGAAGAGAGATAGTTGGACCTATTTTTTAGCAGAGAATTATATGGAGTCATAACTGCTGTGAAATTTGGATTTTGAAGATATGTGTATATAGGCTCCAATATGTAGGAGAAATCTACATGGAACAAAACATTAGAGACAATCAATAAAGATTTCATTACTAGTGTCTTTCACCCTTAGAATCCTGGGTTATCCTCCTTTTGGGGAAATATGAATATTAATACTTTTCAGATAGAGGAAATCCAAAAATATTTCATCACGAGTGGCTTTCACACTCAGACCGAAGTTATCCTCCTTTTCCAGGAAAAATGTGTCTTTCAAACTCATATATATTTCCAATTTTCACATATGTACTTCGCCATATGTAAGAGAAAAAATCCCTCACACAGTCACAAGTCACATGTATGTACATTATTCGACCGTTAATCTTTATGGTTCAATCGTACGTGGACATGAATGAGCATACATACATGCATGATGGATCATAGATAAGTCGTGTTTTACCTCCTTTTTAGGCATATAGTGTCTATGCGTGTGGCAACCACATTTTTCTTCTAACTACTAGATAAACGCGAGAGCGTGATATTTTGATTGGCCAATATTTACTTCTATATTTTAAGGGCATATGTAATCTAATTAACACAATATTTATTTCAAACACATAGCGTTTAGACGTGGAGGTTTTCTTGAGGTATAACTTTGAAATTTAGTTCTATATATGATTATGTTTGTAAGAAATACCTCTAAACAACTTCATTTTTTTCTATATGTACTTTTGGTATATAATATTTTTTCCTAAAAAACATGTTTGAGTGTCTAATTGCGTGCATACTTTTGGGAAGCAATGGAATTCACAGTGCTCGGTACAAAAAGATAAAATTGATTATCCAAATAGACAATTTTAAACTTTCTTAGAGCATCATTTTTGTGTGATTTTTGCAGAATACACTGAGAATTTCATCTCATGATGAATCTTTGCGGTACAATACTCGGAAAAAATATCAAAAGATTATTTTTATTAATTGACTATTCATGAGTGTGCTGCCCATGTACTCTTGTGTTGGAATTCTTGCCTAAATGGCCCAGCCCATATTCCATTTTAGTAATTCCTGAAAATCCTAGAGGCACATGTGGTCTATTCATGCATGACAAGAGGTGGGACAAATGTTTAGTCTCATATTGCTAGTTGAAGGAAGATTTCACCATCTTATAAGGGGGTTATTCCATCACTTGGTAAAAGAATGAGAAGGAGAGAGACGTACACGCGCGTTCCTCCTCCTCCGCTGCCCTTTTTGCCATGCATGAATGGAATTAATTTAGACGTTTCCTCTGAGGTTTAATTCGAACTTAATGGAGGCCGTTTCCTCTCCCGACACTGTCCGTTCGCCTGTGCCTATAAGAGTGAGAGGTCGCTCCTCTTCTGTTACACGCTTCGCCTCCAGTTCCAGAGCATTGCGTTGCCGCTCCATTCTTCCCCATCCCATCTTCTGGCGTGCACTGCTAGCTGGGACAGTAGGCCCTCCGATACCCAGCTGCTTCTAGTCCTATACGGGAGAAGGGCGATAAAGTTTTTGGGGAGCGCTATCGGCGCGACTACTGGCTTCATCACGGACTCCTTCACGGATAGCGACTGTGCCGATGACGTCTTCCCCATCGAAGACTTCTTCCCGACATCAGTAACCTCTTCCTTGACGACATGGCTGACAATGGTGCCAACACCAACACTAGTGGTTCCTCGAGTAGTCCCTCTGTTGTGTACCTCCTCTTACTTAATCTTGTTTATCTTAGTTAGATAGTATGTTGTTCCCTTTGGTTTACTATAGATCTTACTTTGATCTTATCTCAAGTTGTATGCTTTGCAGTTCTCTTCGATATCTGCCTTAATTTGTATCCGCTAAATCATATGATTAGTTTAACTTCTGTTATTCTATTGATGTTTTATTTAGCATTTATCTTGGGTAAATTGCTCTTAAACTGAACAATCCAAAAACCTTAATATAGGAAATTTGCTCCAAGTGGTTTTGTTGCATACATGAAGCCACCTGTGTTTGAAGGTGTCAATTACAAAATATGGCGTGCGAGGGCAGTGCTCTGGTTTCAGACCATGAGCTACTATAACGTCATTTACGGCACACCTGAGGGAGATCTTAATCCTGCTCAGGAAGAGGCCTTTCAAAAACTTGATACCACATTTAAGGTTTCCTTGATCAACATCATTGGCGATAATATTATCGATTCATACCTGTAATTTAGCAATAGCAAGGATATGTGGGACGCGCTCGAGAGAAAATTTGGAGTCTTTGATGCCGGCGGTGAACTGTATGTCATGGAAAAATTCTATGACTATAAGATGGTTGATGGCCGCTCCATTGTGGAGCAGGTTCATGAAATATTGTCACTTGCCAGGGAGCTTGAGCACTTCACTTGTGTGTTACCGAACAAGTTTTTTGCTGGAGGCATTATTGCCAAGCTTCCCCAGTCATAGAGGAATTTTGCTACTTCTCGGAAGCACAAGAGACAAGAGTTTTCTGTGATGGATCTCATTGGAACTCTTGATGTGGAAGAGAAGGCGAGAGCAAAAGACACACGTGCTCGAGATACCGAGGGAGGTTCTAGTGCCAATCTGGTACAGAAAAGGAACTTCCAGCCTAACAAGTTCAAAAACAAGGGCAAATTTGATGACAAAGGAAAGTTCGATGGAAAGAGCAAGGCTTCGCAGTCTACCAGCTTCAAGAAGAAGACTAATAAGAAGAAGGTGCTTGTCATGTGTGCGGTGATCCTCATCATTGGGCTCCTGCTTCTCCCATCCGCTTTGACAAGCGTCAGCATGGGAAGGGCAACAAGACTGCTAATGTTGTCATGAGCGACGTTGAGATAAAAGATGTTGGGCCAGAGGGACTCAAACCATGCTGATGGAGAACGACTCGCATGCTTCTATTCATGGTGTTGGTACGGTCGATCTGAAGTTCACTTTGGGAAAGACTGTGTGCCTGAAGAACGTGCATCATGTTCCCTCAAAATAAATAAAAATCTTATTAGCGGATCTCTTATGTGTCGAGACGGCTACAAGATTGTATTCGAGTCCAATAAATTTGTAATTTCTAAGTATGGAACCTTTGTTGGTAAAGGTTATGAGTGTGGGGGCTTGTTCCGCTTATCTGTGTCAGACTTTGTAATAAAGTTGTTAATCATATTTACACGAATTTTGAATCAAATGTCTAGCATTCTCGTCTTTGCCATATTAATTTTGGTTATATGATGCGACTAGCCAAAATGAATTTAATCCTTGATTTCACTACTGTTAAGGGATCTAAGTGTCCAGTTTGCGTGCAAGCAAAACAACCTCGCAAGTCACGTACGACTGCAGAAGCGAGAAATTTAACACCACTAGAGCTCATACATTTTCATATTTGTGAGATGAATGGTGTGTTGACAAAAGGTGAAAAGAAATATTTCATGATGTCGATGACTCTACGAGATATTGTCATGTGAATCTTCTAAAATCAAAAGATGAGGATTTGAGTTTCTTCAAAATCTATAAACCTGAAGCAGAAAACCAACTTGATCGAAAAATTAAGAGGCTTAGGTCTGATCGTGGTGGAGATTTTTTTCCAACGAGTTTGATTCCTTTTGTGCGGAACATGGTATAATCCATGAGAGGACGCTTCCCTATTCACCTCAGTCAAATGGTGTAGCTGAAAGAAAGAACCGTACTCTAACAGATTTGATTAATGTCATGTTAGATACATCGGGTCTATCTAAGGAATGGTGGGGGAGGCTCTATTGACTGCGTGTCATGTCCTAAACCGAGTTCCCACGAAGAACAAAGAAATTACCCCATTTGAATAATGGGAGAAGAAAAGGTTAAAACTCTCTTACCTAAGAACTTGGGGATGTTCGGCAAAAGTTCATGTGCCAATTCCCAAGAAACGTAAGCTTGGACCAAAAATTGTCGACTGTGTATTTATGGGTTATGCTTTCCATAGCATTGGTTATAAATTCTTGATAGTAAAATTCGGGGGGTACCTGACATGCATGTCGGTACAATTATGGAGTCAACTGATGTGATTTTCCTTGAGGATATCTTTCCTCAGATGGATATACCTAGCTCATCAAATCAGGAGATGCCTAGTTCTGAAGGAAATATGCCCTGAGAGGCAATAATAAAGTTGTTATTATGTATTCCTTATATATGATAGATGTTTATTTTGCATGCTAGAATTGTATTTATCGGAAACATCAATACATGTGTGTTTAATAAACAAAAAGGGTTCCTAGTTATGTCTCTCTTATAGACTAGCTTGTTGATTAACAAGATGATCAAGGTTTCCTGATCATGGACATTGGATGTTGTTTATAACAAGATCACACCATTAGTGGAATGATGTGATGAACATTCATCCGAAGTATAGCATTACGATCAAGTCATTATGTTTATATTGCTATAACATCATACGAAGTAATCTTTATCCTTAGACCATGAGATCATGCTAATTGCTAACACCTGAAGAGTATCTTAATAACATCAAACGTCACACCGTAACAGGGTGACTATAAAGATGGGTTCAGTACTACGAAGGTGTTATGTTGAGTCTCATGGATCAAGAGTGGAATTTGTCAATCCCGGTGAGGGATAGATATACTCTGGGCCCTCTTGGTGATATCACATTGAGATAGCTTGCAAGCAAGTGATGTGATCACTAGAATGTTATATCACGGGAATGAGAAAAGAGTGCATGTCGGTAACGAGATCAAACTAGGTCCTTTGATACCGATGATCGAATCTCGGACATGTATTATATCAAGAGACAAAGGTATTTATTTATAAGAATTAAAGGTTCTCACGATCACAGAAGTCATCGTTGAATATGCAGGAGTCAGTATGGATCTCCAAGTCCCGCTTCTGACTATTGATCTAAGATGAGTCTCAATCATGTATGCATTATTTGCGAACCGTAGGGTGACACACTTAAGAGTTACCGGACACCATTTTGGAGCACATATGTTTCAGACGAAAGAATTGCAAAGCGCAGGAATTGTTTCGATATAAACCGGCAATTGTTTCGGGTGAAATTGCAGAAAGTGGTTCTGCATGTGATATTGAAATATTGCAAGGGGCTATATGTGAATGTTTGTTAATTAAAGTAATTAACAAAATTATGAATAAATTTAATAAAAGAGTTTTATTAAATGAGAGAGCATTAAACTTGGAGAATTTTAATGCATTTAAAGTAGGGACTTTAAAGGGGAATGTGAAGAGGCATTTTAATATGGAGGTGTTACCACCACATGAATGGGGGAGGTGAGGGGTCACCCCCCCATGCGCCGGCCATGGAGAGAGGGGTACCCCCCCTCCTCCTATAAAAGGCCACCCTCTTCCTCCTTCTTCCTCACACCTTCTTGTGAAGGATCTCTCTCCCCCTAGAATTATTCCCCCATGGTCTCGGATTAGCGAGATACATGTTCCCGGTGGCATTTCGTCTGGAAGGAGTTGCTGCTTTCGCTGGATCGCTGGAGCGAGGAGGTGGAGGTTGTCCGGTGGCTTGAACGTGTGTGCGAGTACGGATGCGCTGCTGAGTTGTGGCGCTCGGACTTCCACTTGATCTTGAGATCGGCAAGTGTACGACTACATCAACCACGAGTTCCTACTCGTTAACAAAACTCGTTGTCTTCGAGGGTAAGTTATCGTTGGATGTATGTCCACCCGTTGCTTTGTACCTAGTAGATAGATCTTGGCGTGTAGTTCTCATCGTAGGAAATTTTTTGTTTTCTATGCTGCGGACCCAATAGTGGTATCAGAGCCTGATCTATGCGTAGGTGGTTTGCACGGGTAGTACACATATGTTTATATGTGGGCGATGATGATCATGTTATTGCATCTTCTATGTATTTTGGATATTGGTGGCATAGTGGCATGAAGCGGCCCGGACCAACCTTACATGTCATCGTACATGAGACCGGTTCCACGACTGACATGCAACTTGTTTTGCATAAGTGGCTGGCGGGTGTCTGTCTCTCCTACTATAGTCAATATCTGATTTACAACGAGTTGCTAATAACTTATTTATCCTCATTGTGGTTCATGTTCGTAGGTAAGAACGGTTCTATCTCCGAAAGCCCTAAGCCACATAAAACTTGCAATTGATAAATTAGAGGCGACTAGTTTAGATCGTTGCTGGGCTAGTGTATTGATATGGTATTGTTGTAAGAAGATGTATGATAGATACTCTTACAACACACTCAAAGTGTAAGTTCCATAGACCTTGGCCTTACACACAAAGGAATGATAGAGATCATACCACGATGCAAGTGATAGAGATCAAATGCATGGACCATATCATCTCACTTTACACATTAGATGTTAGCATCTTATACTGCTAGTTTGGCGCTTTCTATAGCATTGTAAGATGATCCCTCATTTAGATATCAAGATAAAAATGTGTTCTTCCTTGAGTATGCACCGTTCTGTGGATCGTGTTTCGAGATATCACGTGATGATCGGGTGTACTCGAATCTATGCTTTCATATAAATGGGTGTAAGACAGTTTTACACACGCGAATACTAAGGTTCTTACTTGGCGAGCCTAGCATGTACAAACATGGCCTCGGAACACGTACCGAAAGGTTAAGCATGAGTCATATAGTTGATATCATGCCCATATAGATGCTCGCCTTTGAAGCTACATCAACTCACGTGATGATCGGACTTGGTGTAGTGGATTTGGTTCATGTAATCACCAAAAGGACACGAGGGATGTCGTTTTTGAGTGGGAGTTCATTAGTAATTTGGATTAGTTGAACTCAATCTATCATAAACTTAGTCTAAATAAACTTTACAAATTCTGTTGTAGATGGCACCACCTGCTTTTAATTTTCATGTGTTCATGGAGAAAGAGAAACTTGCTGCGAATGGTAGCAACTTCACCAACTGGGCTATGAATTTGAGGATTCTCCTCACTGCTGCACAAAAGCAATATGTGCTAGATGTGCCGCTAGGCCCTCCACCAGCTCTTGATGCCCCTGACGAAGGAAAGAATGTATATGTGACTCGTCAGGAGGACCACAACTTAGTTCATTGCGGCATACTTTATGGGCTAGAGCCAGAACTTCGAAAGCGTTTCGAAAATGACAATGCCTTTGATACCATGGGAGAATTGAAAATGATTTTCGATACCCATGCTGCCGTAGAGAGTTATAATGCTACTGAAAAGTTCTTTATCTGCATGATGGAGGAGAACATCTCCGTTAGTGAGCATGTACTCAAAATGTCTGGGTACGCCGATAAGCTTGTGTCCTTGGGAATAACGATTCCCATTGACTTGGGCATACATCGTGTTCTCCAATCTCTGCCACCTAGCTACAAGATCTTCGTGATGAACTATAATATGCAGGGCATGAAGAAGACTCTTCCCGAGCTTCTGTCAATGCTTAAGATTACAGAAGTGGAGATTAGGAAAGAACATCAAGTGTTGATTATCAATAGGACCACTGGTTTCAAGAAGGACAAGAAACACAAGCACAAGGGAAAGAAGGGTGGCAAATATGTTGCCGTGCCTAAAAAGAAACCCCGAGCTGGCCCTAAGTCCGATACCGAGTGCTACTATTGCAAGGGGACTGGCCACTGGAAGCGCAACTGCCCCAAGTATTTGGCGGACAAGAAGTCCGGCAAGGCAAACAAAGGTATATGTGATATACATGTTATTGATGTGTACTTGACTAGTACTCGCAGTAGCACCTGGGTATTTGATACAGGATCGGTTGCTAATATATGTAACTCGGTTTAGAGGCTACGGAACAAGCGACAACTAGCAAGGGATGAGGTCAGGATGCGGGTCGGCAATGGATCAAAAGTTGATGTGATTGCCGTCGGGACGCCACCTCTCCATATGCCATCGGTATTAGTTATAAACCTAAATAATTGTTATTTGGTGCCTGCACTAAGCACGAACATTGTATCCGGATCATGTTTGATGCAAAGTGGTTGTTCGATTTATAAGAATGATATCTTGTATGGTCATGCACCTATGTTGAATGGTTTATTTCTGATGGATCTCGATAGTAATATTACGCACATTCATAATGTTAATGCTAAAAAGATAAACTTGATGATGATATATCTGCATATATGTGGCACTGCCATCTAGGTCATATTGGCGTTAAACGCATGAAGAAACTCCATTCTGATGGACTTTTGGAATCACTTGATTTTGAATCATTTGATACATGTGAGCCATGCCTTATGGGCAAGATGACTAGAACGCTGTTTTCCGTTTCAATGGAACGGGCGACAGATTTATTGGAAATCATACATACTGATGTATGTGGACCAATGAGTATGTCGGCGCGAGGTGGAGATCGTTATTTTGTTACTTTCACGGATGATTTGAGTAGATACGGGTATATCTATTTGATGAAACACAAGTCTGAAACCTTTGAAAAGTTCAAGGAATTTCAGAATGAAGTGGAAAATCATCATAAAAGAAAGATAAAATTTCTTTGGTCTGACCGTGGAGGTGAGTATCTAAGTTACGAGTTTAGCACACACATGAAAGAGTGTGGAATAGTTTCACAACTCACGCCTGCCGGAACACCACAACGTAATGGTGTGTCGGAACATCGTAATCGTACCTTATTGTATATGGTTCGATCTATGATGTCTCTGACTGACTTGCCACTGTCATTTTGGGGTTATGCACTGGAAACAGCTGCATTCACTTTAAATCGGGCACCATCTAAATCCGTTGAAACGACACCGTATGAATTATGGTTTGGAAACAAACCTAAGTTGTCATTTCTTAAAGTTTGGGGATGCGATGTTTATGTGAAGAAACTTCAGCCGGATAAACTCGAACCCAAAGTGGAAAAATGCATCTTCATAGGATACCCTAAGGAAACGATTGGGTATACCTTCTATCACAGATCCGAGGGCAAGGTTTTTGTTGCCAAGAATGGATCCTTTCTTGAGAAGGAGTTTCTCGCGAAAGGTGTGAGTAGTCGGAAGGTAGAACTCGAAGAGGTTATTGAACCTTCTCTTCATGAAATGGCGAGTAGCACAGCACCGGAAGTTGTTTCGGAGTTGACTTCACCTAATGAAGAGAGAGATAATGATATTGATCATGAAACTCCGAAAGAGGACACTACCAAACCTCATAGGTCAAGCAGGACACGTGCAGCTCCTGAACTGTACGGCAATCCTGTTGTGAATTTCATGGTTGATGAAATGGATGATCCTGCGACGTATGAAGAAGCGATGATGAGCCCGGATTCCAAAAAATGGCTAGAAGCCATGAAATCCGAGATGGAATCCATGTACGAGAACCAAGTTTGGACCTTGGTGGACTTACCTCACGATCGAAAGTCCGTTGAGAATAAATGGATTTTCAAAAAAAAATTGATGCTGATGGTAATGTGACCATCTATAAGGCTCGACTTGTCGCAAAGGGGTTTCGACAAATTCAAGGAGTTGACTACAATGAGACATTCTCTCCCGTAGCGATGCTTAAGTCAATTAGGATTATGTTAGCAATTGCTGCATATTTCGATTACGAAATATGGCAGATGGATGTCAAAACAGCATTCCTCAATGGTAATATTGAAGAAGAGTTGTATATGATACAACCTACGGGTTTTGTCGATCCTAAGGATGCTAATAAGGTATGCAAACTTCAGCGATCCATCTATGGACTGAAGCAAGCATCCCAGAGTTGGAATCTCCGCTTTGATGAGGTGATCAAAGAGTTTGGATTTGTCCAAACTTATGGAGAGGCTTGTATTTACAAGAAAGTGAGTGGGAGCAATGTGGCATTTCTGATATTATATGTGGATGACATATTATTGATTGGAAATGATATAGATCTTTAAACAGTGTTAAAAGTTATCTAAACAGCAAATTTTCAATGAAAGACCTTGGTGAAGCGTCATATATATTAGGCATTAAAATCTATAGAGATAGATCAAGGCGCCTAATTGGGCTATCGCAGAGTACATACCTTGATAAGATATTAAAGAAGTTTAATATGGATGAAAGTAAGAAGGGGTTCTTACCTATGTTGCAAGGCAAGACATTGAGTAAGACCCAAAGTCCGGCTACGGCGGAAGAAAGAGAGATGATGGATAAGATCCCCTATGCCTCGGCCATAGGCTCTATAATGTATGCCATGCTATGTACAAGACCGGATGTGGCACATGCTATTAGTTTGACTAGTAGGTACCAATCTGATCTAGGTTCGGAACACTGGATAGCGGTCAAGAACATCCTCAAGTACTTGAGAAGAACTAGGGATATGTTTCTTATATACGGAGGTGAAGAAGAGCTAGTCGCTAAGTGTTATGTCAATGATAGCTTTGACACTGATCCGGATGACTCTAAGTCTCAATCCGGATATGTATTTCTCTTGAACGGAGCAGCAGTTAGTTGGAGGAGTTCCAAACAGCCTGTGGTGGCTGGATCAACGACAGAGGCGAAATATGTTGCTGCTTCAGAAGCGGCGCAGGAAGCGGTTTGGATGAAAGAGTTCATTACGAAACTAGGTGTGGTTCCTAGTGTGTTAGACCCGATAGTAATCTATTGTGACAACAATGGAGCCATAGCCAACGCAAAGGAACCGAGGTCTCACAAGAATTCCAAGCATATTAAGCGCCGGTTTCACTCCATCCGTGAGCATGTCAAGGATGGAGATATAAAGATTTGTAAAGTACACACGGACCTAAATGTAGCAGATCCGTTGACTAAAGCTCTCCCTAGGGCAAAACATGATCAACACCAGAACTCCATGGGTGTTAGATTTATCACTATGTGAACTAGATTCTTGTCTCTAGTGCAAGTGGGAGACTGGAGGAAATATGCCTTGAGAGGCAATAATAAAGTTGTTATTATGTATTCCTTATATATGATAGATGTTTATTTTGCATGCTAGAATTGTATTGATCGGAAACATCAATACATGTGTGTTTAATAAACAAAAAGGGTTCCTAGTTATGCCTCTCTTATAGACTAGCTTGTTGATTAACAAGATGATCAAGGTTTCCTGATCATGGACATTAGATGTTGTTAATAACAAGGTCACACCATTGGTGGAATGATGTGATGAACATTCATCCGAAGTATAGAATTACGATCAATTCATTATGTTTATATGGTTATAACATCATACGAAGTAATCTTTATCCTTAAACCATGAGATCACGTTAACTGCGAACACCTGAAGAGTACCTTGATAACATCAAACGTCACACCGTAACAGGGTGACTATAAAGATGGATTCAGTACTACGAAGGTGTTATGTTGAGGCTCATGGATCAAGAGTGGAATTTGTCAATCCCGATGACGGATAGATATACTCTGGGCCCTCTCGGTGATATCACATTGAGATAGCTTGCAAGCAAGTGATGTGATCACTAGAATGTTATATCATGGGAACGAGAAAAGAGTGCATGTCGGTAACGAGATCAAACTAGGTATTTGGATACCGATGATCGAATCTCGGACATGTATTATATCAAGAGACAAAGGGATTTAGTTACAAGAGTTAAAGGTTCTCACGATCACGGAAGTCATCGTTGAATATGCAGGAGTCAGTATGGATCTCCAGGTCCCGCTTCTGACTATTGATCTGAGAGGAGTCTCAATCATGTCTGCATTATTCGCGAACCGTAGGCTGACACACTTAAGAGTTACCGGACACCATTTTGGAGCACATATGTTTCAGACGAAAGAATTGCAAAGCGCAGGAATTATTTCGATAGAAACCAGAAATTGTTTCGGGTGAAATTGTAGAAAGTGGTTCTGCATGTGATATTGAAATATTGCAAGGGGCTATATGTGAATGTTTTTTAATTAAAGTAATTAACAAAATTCTGAATAAATTTAATAAAAGAGTTTTATTAAATGAGAGAGCATTAAACTTGGAGAATTTTAATTCATTTAAAGTAGGGACTTTAAAGGGAAATGTGAAGAGGCATTTTAATGTGGAGGGGTTACCACCACATGAATGGGGGAGGTGAGGGGTCACCCCCCCATGCGCCGGCCATGGAGAGAGGGGGTACCCCGCCCCTCCTATAAAAGGCCACCCT
The DNA here is from genome assembly GCA_916181665.1 of Avena sativa. Classification (NCBI taxonomy): domain Eukaryota; kingdom Viridiplantae; phylum Streptophyta; class Magnoliopsida; order Poales; family Poaceae; genus Avena; species Avena sativa. The sequence continues at coordinate 444,339,438 of OV702295.1, read as the reverse complement.
CTTCCTCCTTCTTCCTCACACCTTCTTGTGAAGGATCTCTCCCCCCCTAGAATTATTCCCCCATGGTCTCGGATTAGCGAGTTACATGTTCCCGGTGGCATTTCGTCTGGAAGGAGTTGTTGCTTCCGCTGGATCGCTGGAGCGAGGAGGTGGAGGTTGTCCGGTGGCTTGAACATGTGTGCGAGTACGGATGCGCTGCTGAGTTGCGGTGCTCGGACTTCCACTCGATCTTGAGATCGGCATGTGTACGACTACATCAACCACGAGTTCCTACTCGTTAACAAAACTCGTTGTCTTCGAGGGTAAGTTCTCGTTGGATGTATGTCCACCCTTGTACCTAGTAGATAGATCTTGGCGTGTAGTTCTCATCGTAGGAATTTTTTTGTTTTCTATGCTGCGGACCCAACAAGTTCATCCAACAAGGAATTTGCTGCAAACTCTGAACCTACCACTCCAATTAAACATATTAAAAATCCTAAGGAGGATGATAATGAAATTCCTAAAAGGAGCAAGAGACAGAGGACTACAAAGTCCTTTGGTGATGATTTCATTATGTACCTCGTGGATGATACTCCCACTTCTATTTCAGAAGCCTATGCATCTCCTGATGCTGACTACTAGAAGGAAGCCGTCCACAGTGAGATGGATTCCATCTTAGCCAATGGAACATGGGAGATCACTGATCGCCCTTATGGGTGCAAACCTATAGGATGTAAATGGGTGTTCAAGAAGAAGCTTAGGCCTGATGGTACTATTGAGAAGTACAAGGCACGACTTGTGGCTAAGGGATACACTCAAAAATAAGGTGAAGACTTCTTTGACACTTACTCACCTATTACCAGATTGACCACCATTCGAGTACTACTTCCATTGGCTGCCTCTCATGGTCTTATCGTTCATCAAATGGATGTTAAGATAACTTTCCTAAATGGAGAGTTGGATGAGGAAATTTATATGGATCAGCCAGATGGCTTTGTGGTAAATGGTCAAGAAGGAAAGGTGTGCAAATTGTTGAAGTCTTTATATGTCCTAAAACAAGCCCCTAACTAGTGGCATGAGGAGTTTGAAAGAACTTTAACTATTGCATGCTTTGTTGTAAATGAAGCTGACAAATGTGTCTACCATCGCCATGGTGGGGGTGAAGGAGTCATCCTTTGTTTGCATGTTGATGACATACTGATTTTAGGAACCGACCTTAATGCAATTAAGGAAGTCAAGGATTTCTTATCTCGTTCCTTTGAGATGAAAGATCTGGGTGTAGCTGAGGTTATCCTAAACATCAAGATATTGAGAGATGATGATGGTGAGATTACATTGCTTCAGTATCACTATATGGAAAAGGTCTTGAGTCGTTTCGGGTATAGCGACTGCAAGTCATCTCCTACACCGTATGATCCTAGTGTGATGATTCGAAAGAATCGAGGAAATACTAGAGACCAACTGAGATACTCTCAAATTATTGGCTCGCTTATGTATTTAGCTAGCGCCACGAGGCCTAACATCGCTTTTGCTGTAAGCAAACTTAGTCGATTTTTTTCAAATCCAGGAGATGATCACTGGGATGCTCTTGAGAGAGTTATGCGTTATATAAAAGGCACTGCGAGCTACGACATTCACTATACAGAGTATCCAAAGGTACTAGAGGGTTATAGTGATTCAAATTGGATATTTTATGCTGATGAGATAAAGGCCACGAGTGGATATGTATTCACACTTGGTGGCGTCGCTGTTTCTTGGAAGTCTTACAAGCAGACCATCTTAACGAGGTCAACTATGGAAGCAGAACTCACAACATTAGACACAGCCACAGTTGAAGCAGAGTGGCTTCATGAACTCTTGATGAACTTACTTGTGGTTGAAAAACTAATACCCGCAATCGTTATGAACTGCGATAATCAAACAGTGATTTTCAAAGTGAATAGTTCTAAGGATAATATGAAGTTATCAAGACATGTGAAGAGCAGACTGAAATCTGCCAGCAAAATGAGAAACTCCGGAGTTATTGCAATGGATTATATCCAAACATCTTAAAACTTGGCAGATCCCTTCACAAAGGATATATCACGCAATGTGATAGAAAATGCATCAAAGGAGATGGGTATGAGACCCACAATATGAGTTTTTCACAGTGGTAAACTAGTCTATATGATCGGAGATCGCGTGAATTAGAATTGGGAGACAAGCTGTTGATTAGGTGAGAGGAAAGTATCTCTACTTTAATGAACACCACTCCATGAAGATGCAATACTTTTCTATTCTGCACGACAGGTTGATTTATTATCTTAATGTGTTCTAAGTGGCTTATCTTAATCAGAGATGTTGTTCTGCATAACATCTTTTGAAAAATATATCTATATGAGTCTGACTGTTAAACATCGCAGTCTATGAGAGTAGGGTGCTCTCTAATAAACTCATGAAAGGCCATTGAGTATGACGCATAAGCTCGACCCGTGGGGGAGTCCCATGGTAGCCTAGTATCGGTCAAGACTTTGTGCGAGTCTAGGTTTGCAGCAAACTTGCAGTTTAGGGTATAGTCCACTGTACAAGTTGCAACCTAGTGTAGTATAAAGTTCTAGGTGGAAGTTCAACTTAACAGTCTCCACTATAGTACCGGTATATAAACAATGTTTTAGAACCAAAGGCAAACTTCATGTGCCTCTGGGATCTGGTTGGGCATTGTTGGAATTCTTGCCTAAATGGCCCAGCCCATATTCTATTTTAATAATTCCTGAAAATCCTAAAGGCCCATGTGGCCCATTCATGCATGGCAATAGGTGGGATGTTTAGTCCCACATTGCAAGTTGAAGGAAGATTTCACCACCTTATAAGGGGGTTCTTCCACCACTTGGTAAAAGGATGATAAGGAGAAAGACGTACACGCGCGCTCCTCCTCCTCCGCCACGACGCCTCATCACGACACGCACGCACGGGCGCGGGCGCCGCGGGTTGCGGGAATGCCTCGAGCCAAGAGTTTCCCTTTCTTTTTGCCGCGCATGAATGGACTAATAATCTGAACAATTTTTCTCTAAGGTTTAATTTGAACTTAAAGGAGGCTATTTCCTCTCCCAACACTGCATGTTCGCGTTACACGCTTCGCCTCCAGTTCCAGGCATTGCACTGTCGCTCCGTTCTTCCCCATCCCGTCTTGCGGCGTGCACTGCTAGTCGGGACTTCGAGTCCTGTACGGGAGAAGGGCGATAAGGTTTTTGGGGAGCGCTATCGGTGCGACTACTAGCTTCATCACGGACTCCTTTACGGATAGCGACTGCGCCGACGACGTCTTCCCCAACGAGGACTTCTTCCCCGACATCAACAACCTCTTCCTCGACGACATGGCTGACAACGATGCTAACGCCAACACCGGCGGTTCCTCTAGAGGTCCCTCTATTGTGATGTACATTCTCTTACTTAATCTTGTTTATCTTAGTCAGATAGTATGTCGTTCCCTTTGGTTTACTACAGATCTTACTTTGATCTTATCTCAAGTTGTATGCTTTGCAATTCTCTTCGATATCTGCCTTAATTCATATCCGCTAAATCATATGATTAGTTTAACTTCTGTTATTCTATTCATGTTTTATTTAGCATTTATCTTGGGTAAATTCTCCTAAACTCAACATCTTGTTCATGAGGGTGCTTATGAGCTTCGAAACCAAATTGAATTTCTCAACTTCTACTATATCTTATCTTTCTTCCTCCCATATCTTACATTAGTACATAATTTTTCTGCAACTACATAGTGCATAGTTTCATCGAGAAATGACATTCGTGGTGCTTGCTGTGTAAAAGATAAAACTAGTGATCAAAATACTATTTATAAGCCCTTTAGAGCATCTATTTTGTGTTCTTTGCACAAAGCACCGAGGATGTCATTTCATGACAAAATTTTGCACATAGGCCAGTCGAACATTCTTGTCGAGAAAAACCCAGCTTTTTGATATACTGTTCATGAGGGTGCGTATGAACTCGGGAGCCGAATCAAATTTCTCACTTACATCACAAAACTAAATGCATTATTGTACTCCAACGATCAAAATTATTATGCTAAATTTTGTCAGGAACATTGCTACAACTCATGTATTAATTTTTATGTCTCTAAATTTGATTGGTAAATAAGACCAAAAATGCTAAGTGACAAAAATTTTTAGGGAATTCTTTAGTTGCACACACCATTGAACTGCATCATTTTCGGTCCTGCTGTATGACCTTGTATATGTTGGCTGAAATTTTTTTATTAGTAATCATGCACATAAATATTAATGTCCAAACAAATTATAGACTCCGTCGGGATATCTGAAGTGTAATGATCGAGCACCATTAAGTTTTAAGTCCAAATGAATTATAGAATCTTTTTTTTCAGATTTTGATGCAATTACGTTAATCTACAGCCTCTGTGGAGAAAACAATGAAATACCATTTGAAGTTTTAAAATCAGGGAGATCAAAGTTCTTTTTTGGGGGAAGATAAAGTACTTAATATTGGGGAGCCTTCCGGCTGGATGATTGCGACGTATGATGAGATTTATCTCATCTGGCTTTGTTGCAAACAAATAAAATCCATAACCTTTAATATTGACCACCTTTGAACTATAAAAAGCAAAAGAGTCTGTGCAACAATTGAATTTAACATGTTGAATAATAGACTATATATAGACCCTTGTTATACATGTTTCTCTGTTCCCTTGTTGCTAATATTGGAAGTCACCGAAATAAATAGATCAGTCCATCTTGTGTATGCATATTGCATTGTGTCTTATACATATAACAAGAGATAGAAAAAACTACCGCATGCGCATACCTTTGCAATCTGTATAGAGGGAAAATTATGGCAGACACATGGGGCAAAATTGAAAGTTACCATGTTGAATTGCATTGTACGGGAACAGCAAATAATTTGAAGGCAACCGGCCGGCACGGCCGGCAAAGGGCATCAGGCTAGCGCCATGAGAGGACTTGGGAGAAGTTGCTGATGTCGATACACATGAGGGCCAGCTGGTCAAAAAGGGCTTGGGTCCAGTTGGTTGTGGTACACATTCTGAATGTTTTGTATTTAATCGTAAAATCAACTATTCCCAAAAAAAAAATCGTAAAATCAACTACTCCCCTTAGGTACCTGTAGTTTTTAAGATATATGCAAAGGGTTAGTATGTGCTATCTTCTTAAACTTTACATGGATATGAGCCCAGCTTGCCTCGTTCACGATGTTGAATATAAATATATTGTCTAGTTTCTTTTTACCGGATCGATGTTTTGATTAAGTTGGCTAGTGCATAAATCTTTACTATTAAATTCAAAGTTGGCTAATAGTTTTAGTTTATCTCAACAATAAAACCAAACTTCCTAACATCACGCGTCCACTCTCTCTTGTATCTCGTTCTTGGCTTCTTTCTCTTCACTCTCTAATCTCAATGCTAATCCAATATGATGCCACAAGCCTGCCCACCCCGGTGATTCTACTGTCGCCCAGCTCATCACGCAGGAGGCCAAAGCTAAGAGCGTAGGCCAAAGCTAAGAGCGTGAACACGGTGGTCACAAGAACAAGGTCCAGGAGACGTCGTCGAGGCGCTGTTGCCATGGATGAGCCGAATGTTGGCTGAACCGATGGAGGTCAAGGAAGTAAGAAGTGGCTTCATGTGTCTCTCGTTGGCTGTGGATCACTGTCGTACAAGATCAACCATGACTCCAGCAAGTAAGTGGAAGACAATGATGGATGGTTCCTGAACTTGAATAAGCTCGTGCATGATGCTTCGCGGGGCTCTCGTTGTCCATGGGATCCCCATCATACAAGACCAGTCGTGGCGCGGGCAGGTTAGGAGGTGACAAAGACGGTGGGTTTCAGTTCCTAGACAAGCTCGTCCATGGTCTCCCATAAGGAGCGTCATAGTAGAACTGGAGGCTGGAGTAGAACCGAACAGCTGCAATTTTTTGAAGATCCAAATAACCCTACCAATTTCTATATTCTTTTGCCAATAACATGTATTACTCAAAACTCAGGAACTACAATCTCTATGGCATGTGCTCAATAAACCATCAGGACCGAGGCGAGCCATACTACTGTTTGAGCATTAGTTTTAGCAAAGTTTCCCAGGAAATGATTACTACCATTCTGGCATCTGCATTTTAACTCATGATAGATGAATGATGGAACTTAATGTTTGTCTACTAGAAGTAAGCTTCTTTCCCTCATGTGATTCTCCTTGATTTTTTACTAACCATCGCTTACTTGACCTCCTCGGCCACCATCGGTCAAGAAAGTGAGAAGCAGCTTCATGTGGCTATTGTGATTCTCCTTAGTTTTAATATATATGATCAATGCATAACGTACAAAACTATTAGTGCTCAGTGGACCTTCTTGATCAAGACAACACAGACGCTGGAGAGTCAAGAAGCTATACATTATTGTTGTTTTGAGTTTAGCATCTACAAAGGAATTGTTGAGCAATCACTCGTGTGTTCTATGTAATTAGCAGAAATAAAACATCATTTGACATAAAACTACAAAGATTAGCTCTACAACATATCGATGGAATTGTGTTTGTGAACAAATTAAAAAAATATACCGGTCTATATTAGTTTGGAGCACAGTAACATTTTATTTTCTTTCTGTTTTTTGTTGTTGTAAAACTCCCGTGCCATGTCTCAAAAGGCTAAAGTAATTCTGAACTCGATTGGGATGATTTGGTCTCTAGAATCATGGTGCAAGGTATTCGTTTCATTCTCCTACAAGAGGGCACATTGGTTGAAAATAGTCCTTTTGTAAAATCAATTCTTGACCAATGACCACCCTCAAAATGTTCTCATGTTTTATCTAAAATTTGTAGGGAAATATTTTTATATCCCCTCACTAAGCGTGAACCAAATTTGGATTGTTCTGCAGTACCGCTAGAGACAATGTTACCAGTGTCTTTTATGTCGAGTAAGGCTCACCATGTTACAAAATCTGCCCGTCGTCAATCTCACCAAAATTATCAAGGCAGCTTCTGCAGTTGAGGATGATGTTGCCAGCTTGTCAACAGGCAACGGGTGCCACCGAAGAAATCATCTCTAGGGGAGGCCACATGTAGACGCACCCCACTGTCGACATACTATTCGGAGGTGTGCTAGGTTCACTGAGTGCCATGATGCGTGAACCTTGATGCACATCCAAGAACAAACATCGACTACTCCTCTAGTGTCAGCTTTCGATAGTACTGGTCTTCACCAACATGTACTTTTGTGAGGCATACTCCTCGCTCACCATGACGATGGGCAAGCCATCAACATTGTCGTCTACTCGGGCTTGGTAGTCTTAGCGCATGTTCAACGTGAGTAGACGCAAACCTCAACATTATCCCCGTGAGCTGCGAGAAGATACCACCCACTAAACATATGACCATCCTCGGGCACAGAGAGAACACAAAGCAAAGACATAGGAGGGCAAGAGACAAAGGGATCCGCAACAACACGCAGGCACACAACTAGTCCTTTATGATATCAGAGCCAAGAGATCTTCAGTTTAAGACTCTGCTCACACTGTATTAAAAAAAGGAAAAAATCGGCGGCCTACACCGAACCACGCTATGGACTAAAATAGCCTATACGTGAGGAGGAGGTGTTGAATATAAATATATTTTCTAGTTTCTTTTCATCAGATCGTTTTTCGGTTAGGCAAGCTCATAGAATTTCTACAAGCTGGAGAGGTGCAGCCTCAACATTTCCTTGCGGTTTGTGTTGTCCATGATCCACAAGATCTTCAACCTCCCCCTTTCCCTTCCCTTACGAGTCATTGCTTCTGATTTTGGTTTCTAAGGAGAAGAGAGATAGTTGGGCCCATTTTATAGCGGAGAATTATATGGAGTCATAACTATTGTGAAATTTGGATTTTCAAGATATGTGTCTCCGCTATAAAATGGACCCAACTATCTCCACACAAGAACATTAGAGACAATCCATAAAGATTTCATCACTGGTGCCTTCCACCCTCAGGATCCTGGGTTATCCTCCTTTTGGGGAAAATATGAATATTAATACTTTTCAGATAGAGGAAATCCAAAAACATTTTATCATGAGTGTCTTTTACACTCAGACCGAAGTTATCCTCCTTTTCCAAAAAAATGTGTCTTTCACACTCATATATATTTCCAACTTTCACGTATGTACTTCGCCATATGTAAGACAAAAAATCCCTCACACAGTGACAAGTCACATGTATGTACATTATTCCATCGTTAATCTTAATGCTTCAATCATGTGTAGACATGCATGAGCACACAAACATGTGTGATGGATCATGGATAAGTCGTGTTTTACCTAGGCATATAGTGTCTATGCGTGTGTCATCAACGTTATTATTTTCTAGTACTTTATGGTATCAGAGCCAAGATGTCTTGAGTTCAAGACTCTGCTCACGCGGTATTAAAAAAAGATAAAATTCGGCAGCCTACACCAAACTACGCCAAGGACTAAAATAACTTATACGTGAGGACGGAGTGTTTAATATAAATATATTGCCTAGTTTCTTTTTATAAAATTTGTCTTTCAGTTAGGTGAGCTCATGGACTTCCTGCACAAGAATGGTGAGGTGCCTCCTCAGCATTTCCTTGCGGTTTGTGTTATCCATGATCCACAAGATCTTCAACCTCCCCATTTCTCTTCCCTTGCGAGCCATTGCTTCTGTTTTTGGTGTCTAAGGAGAAGAGAGATAGTTGGGCCCATTTTTTAGCAGAGAATTATATGAAGTCATAACTATTGTGAAATTTGGATTTTGAAGATATATGTATATAGGCTCCAATATGAAGGGCAAATCTACGATGAACAAAAACATTAGAGATAATCAATAAAGATTTCATTAGTGGTGTATTTCACCCTTAGAATCCTGGGTTATCCTCCTTTTGGGGAAAATATGAATATTAATACTTTTCGGATAGAGGAAATTCAAAAACATTTTATCACGAGTGTCTTTCACACTCAGACCGAAGTTATCCTCCTTTTCAAAAAAAATGTGTCTTTCATACTCATATATATTTCCAACTTTCACGTATGTACTTCGCCATATGTAAGAGAAAAAAATACCTCACACAGTGACACGTCACATGTATGTACATTGTTCCATCGTTAATCTTAATGATTCAATCATGTGTAGACATGCATGAGCACGCATACATGCGTGATGGATCATGGATAAGTCGTGTTTTACCTAGGCATATAGTGTCTATGCGTGTGTCATCAACATTTTTCTTCTAACTACAACAGTGGCCCTCGCAAATGCCAGGGCGTGATATTTTGATTGGCCAATATTTACTTCTACATTTTAAGGGTATATGTACTTTAATTAACATACTATTCATTTCAAACACATAGCTTTTAGACTTGTAGGCTTTCTTGAGGTGTAACTTCGAAATTTAGTTCTGAGTGGACATTCTTGATCAAGACAACACACACGCTGGGAGGTCATGAAGCCATACATTATTGTTGTTTTGAGTTTAGCATCTACAAAGGAATGGTGCGTTATTATTTTCTACAACATTTAATTGTTGAGCAATCACGTGTGTTCTATGTAATTAGCAGAAATAAAAGATCATTTGATACAAAACTACAAAGATTAGCTCTACAACATATCGATGGAATTGTGTTTGTAAACATATTGAAGAATATACCGATATATATTAGTTTGGAGCACACTTACAGTAACAATTTATATTCTTTCTGTTTTTTATTGTTGTAAAACTATCATGCCGTGTCTCAGGAGGCTAAAGTGATTCTAAACTCGATCGGGGTGATTTGTTCTCTAGAATCATGGTACAAGGTATTTGTTTGATTCTCCTACAAGACAGCACATTGGTTCAAAATAGTCCTTTTGTAAAATGAGTTCTTGACCAATGACCACCCACAAAATGTTCTCACGTTCTATCTGAAATTTTTAGGGAAATATTTTTATATCCCCTCACTAAGCGTGAACCAATTTTAGATTGTTCTGCAGTACCGCTAGAGAAAATGATACCAGCGTCCTTTTCCTCGAGTAAGGCCCACCATGTTACAAAATCTGCCCACCATCAACCTCACCAAAACTGTCAACACAGCTTGGGGCATTGAGGATGGTGTTGCCAGCTTGTCAACACGTAGAGCGTGCCGCCAAAGAAACCATCTTCTGGGGAGGCCACATGTAGCCGCACGCCGATGCCGACGTACTATTCGGAGGTGTGCTAGGAGCACCGAGTGCCATAATGCGTGAACATTGATGTACATCCAAGAACAAACTTCGACTACTTATCGAGTGTCAGCTTTTGGTAGTACTGGTCTTCACCAACATGTACTTTTGTGAGGCATACTCCTCGCTCACCATGATGACGGGCAGGCCATCAACATCGCCATCTACTCGGCCTTGGCATAGTCTTAGCGCATGTTCAACTTGAGTAGACGCAAACCTCAACATCATCCCTGTGATCCGCGAGAGGATACCACCCACTAAACATACGACCATCCCCGGGCACAGAGAGAACACAAAGGAAAGACATGGGAGGGTAGGAGAGAAAGGGATCTGCAGCAACGCATGGGCACACAACTAGTCCTTTATGATATCAGAGCCAAGATGTCTTGACCTCAAGACTCTGCTCACGCGGTATTAAAAAAAGATAAAATTCTGCAGCCTACACCAAACCACCCCAAGGACTAAAATAGCTTATTGATACATTGCAAATGTATCTATAATTTTTGATGTTCCATGCTTGGTTTTATCCACTTTCTTGTGTTTTGTTCTAACTTTGGAGTACTTTTCATATGATTTCTTGGAGTAAGCTATTAATAAGAGCCACAGTGTCAGCTGCCTGTTTTCTGCTGTTTTTGGTTCCAGGAAAGTCAGAAAATGAATATACTCGGAATTGGACGGGACAAAAGCCAAAGTGCCTATTTTTCTGGAAGGGATCAAGTGCCAGAATACGAGACAGAGAAGGGCTAGGGAGCCACCACACCACCTGGCCGCGCGGCCAGGCCTGGCCCGCGCGGCCAGGCCTGGCCCGCGCCAGGGGGTGGTGTGGCCGCTCCCGGCACCCCCTCGGCCTCTCCTTCCGCCTATAAGTTGCCCTCAGGACGAAAACCCTAAGTACCCGATCAAAAATCCACGAAAGAGTCTGTAGCCGCCGTCATCTCCATCCCTAGATCGGGAGGGATCTGAAGCTCTTTCCGGCACCCTGACGGAGAGGGGAATTCATCCAGGAGGCCTTCTTCATCACCATGCAAGCCTCCGGTGTGATGCGTGAGTAGTTCATCCTTGGACTACGGATCCATGTAGTAGCTAGATGGCTGGTTTCTCCTCCTTTGTGCTTTCATGTTTAGATCTTGTGAGCTTCGTTCATGATCAAGATCATCTATTTGTAATTCATACATGTTGTCTTTGCGGGGATCCGATGGATATTGAGATGCTATTTCAGATTGATTATTGATTCTATCATGTCTTTGTTATTTGAGATCTTGCATGCTTTCCGTTGTTAGTAGCTATCTTGGCCAAGTAGATGCTAGCAACTCCAAGAGTTAGTATTTATGCTCGATAGTGGGTTCATGCCTCTGGTAATCTGGGGAAGTGACAGAAATCTCTAAGGTACTAGATGTGATGTTGCTACTAGGAAGAAAACAAAAATCCTTTGTTCATAGAACAATCGTATTATTTAGTTTACACACAGTTCGTAAAGCAATAATCTGTTGCTTGCAACTTAATACTGGAGGGGGTTCGGATGGTAACCTGAAGGTGGATTATTAGTCATAGATGCAGTTGGATGGCGGTCTATGTATTATGTTGTAATGCCCAATCAAGTTTCAGAGGAGTAAAGATGATTAGTATATGCATGTATTGCTTTTCTCGGTGTTTGTCAATTGCCCCGCTGTAATTTGTTCACCCAGCATGTTATCTATCTAAGGAGAGCCACCTCTAGTGAACTATGGATCCCGGTCCTTTTACTTTCTTTTACTGCTTTGTGTTTACTTTCTGCAAACTTTTATTTCTTTCCATTCGATACGTTTAATCCTTTGTTTTCCGCAAAACACGGTGAGATTGACAATCTTATCGCAAGTTGGGGACAAAGTTCTGTGGTTGTATTGTGCAGGTCTCCACGTTGCTACTGGCACCGGTAGTGCGCCCTGCCAAAGCTCAGCTAGTAACACCTTTGGGGTGTTTCCTTGCTCCTACTGGTTCGATTAAACCTTGGATTCATAACTGAGGGAAAACTTGCTGCTATATTCATCGTACCTTTCTCTTGGGGTCCCCAACGAGCTCTACGTCGAAAGTCGAGCGCATCACTTATACGTGAGGACGGAGTGTTTAATATAAATATATTGCCTAGTTTCTTTTTATAAAATTTGTCTTTCAGTTAGGCGAGCTCATAGCTTTCCTGCACAAGAATGGTGAGGTGCCTCCTCAGCATTTCCTTGCGGTTTGTGTTGTCCATGATCCACAAGATCTTCAACCTCCCCATTTCTCTTTCCTTTCGAGCCATTGCTTCTGTTTTTGGTGTCTAAGGAGAAGAGAGATAGTTGGGCCCATTTTTTAGCAGAGAATTATATGAAGTCATAACTATTGTGAAATTTGGATTTTGAAGATATATGTATATAGGCTCCAATATGAAGGGCAAATCTACGATGAACAAAAACATTAGAGATAATCAATAAAGATTTCATTAGTGGTGTATTTCACCCTTAGAATCCTGGGTTATCCTCCTTTTGGGGAAAATATGAATATTAATACTTTTCGGATAGAGGAAATTCAAAAACATTTTATCACGAGTGTCTTTCACACTCAGACCGAAGTTATCCTCCTTTTCAAAAAAAATGTGTCTTTCATACTCATATATATTTCCAACTTTCACGTATGTACTTCGCCATATGTAAGAGAAAAAAATACCTCACACAGTGACACGTCACATGTATGTACATTGTTCCATCGTTAATCTTAATGATTCAATCATGTGTAGACATGCATGAGCACGCATACATGCGTGATGGATCATGGATAAGTCGTGTTTTACCTAGGCATATAGTGTCTATGCGTGTGTCATCAACATTTTTCTTCTAACTACAACAGTGGCCCTCGCAAATGCCAGGGCGTGATATTTTGATTGGCCAATATTTACTTCTACATTTTAAGGGTATATGTACTTTAATTAACATACTATTCATTTCAAACACATAGCTTTTAGACTTGTAGGCTTTCTTGAGGTGTAACTTCGAAATTTAGTTCTGAGTGGACATTCTTGATCAAGACAACACACACGCTGGGAGGTCAAGAAGCCATACATTATTGTTGTTTTGAGTTTAGCATCTACAAAGGAATGGTGCGTTATTATTTTCTACAACATTTAATTGTTGAGCAATCACGTGTGTTCTATGTAATTAGCAGAAATAAAAGATCATTTGATACAAAACTACAAAGATTAGCTCTACAACATATCGATGGAATTGTGTTTGTAAACATATTGAAGAATATACCGATATATATTAGTTTGGAGCACACTTACAGTAACAATTTATATTCTTTCTGTTTTTTATTGTTGTAAAACTATCATGCCGTGTCTCAGGAGGCTAAAGTGATTCTAAACTCGATCGGGGTGATTTGTTCTCTAGAATCATGGTACAAGGTATTTGTTTGATTCTCCTACAAGACAGCACATTGGTTCAAAATAGTCCTTTTGTAAAATGAGTTCTTGACCAATGACCACCCACAAAATGTTCTCACGTTCTATCTGAAATTTTTAGGGAAATATTTTTATATCCCCTCACTAAGCGTGAACCAATTTTAGATTGTTCTGCAGTACCGCTAGAGAAAATGATACCAGCGTCCTTTTCCTCGAGTAAGGCCCACCATGTTACAAAATCTGCCCACCATCAACCTCACCAAAACTGTCAACACAGCTTGGGGCATTGAGGATGGTGTTGCCAGCTTGTCAACACGTAGAGCGTGCCGCCAAAGAAACCATCTTCTGGGGAGGCCACATGTAGCCGCACGCCGATGCCGACGTACTATTCGGAGGTGTGCTAGGAGCACCGAGTGCCATAATGCGTGAACATTGATGTACATCCAAGAACAAACTTCGACTACTTATCGAGTGTCAGCTTTTGGTAGTACTGGTCTTCACCAACATGTACTTTTGTGAGGCATACTCCTCGCTCACCATGATGACGGGCAGGCCATCAACATCGCCATCTACTCGGCCTTGGCATAGTCTTAGCGCATGTTCAACTTGAGTAGACGCAAACCTCAACATCATCCCTGTGATCCGCGAGAGGATACCACCCACTAAACATACGACCATCCCCGGGCACAGAGAGAACACAAAGGAAAGACATGGGAGGGTAGGAGAGAAAGGGATCTGCAGCAACGCATGGGCACACAACTAGTCCTTTATGATATCAGAGCCAAGATGTCTTGACCTCAAGACTCTGCTCACGCGGTATTAAAAAAAGATAAAATTCTGCAGCCTACACCAAACCACCCCAAGGACTAAAATAGCTTATTGATACATTGCAAATGTATCTATAATTTTTGATGTTCCATGCTTGGTTTTATCCACTTTCTTGTGTTTTGTTCTAACTTTGGAGTACTTTTCATATGATTTCTTGGAGTAAGCTATTAATAAGAGCCACAGTGTCAGCTGCCTGTTTTCTGCTGTTTTTGGTTCCAGGAAAGTCAGAAAATGAATATACTCGGAATTGGACGGGACAAAAGCCAAAGTGCCTATTTTTCTGGAAGGGATCAAGTGCCAGAATACGAGACAGAGAAGGGCTAGGGAGCCACCACACCACCTGGCCGCGCGGCCAGGCCTGGCCCGCGCGGCCAGGCCTGGCCCGCGCCAGGGGGTGGTGTGGCCGCTCCCGGCACCCCCTCGGCCTCTCCTTCCGCCTATAAGTTGCCCTCAGGACGAAAACCCTAAGTACCCGATCAAAAATCCACGAAAGAGTCTGTAGCCGCCGTCATCTCCATCCCTAGATCGGGAGGGATCTGAAGCTCTTTCCGGCACCCTGACGGAGAGGGGAATTCATCCAGGAGGCCTTCTTCATCACCATGCAAGCCTCCGGTGTGATGCGTGAGTAGTTCATCCTTGGACTACGGATCCATGTAGTAGCTAGATGGCTGGTTTCTCCTCCTTTGTGCTTTCATGTTTAGATCTTGTGAGCTTCGTTCATGATCAAGATCATCTATTTGTAATTCATACATGTTGTCTTTGCGGGGATCCGATGGATATTGAGATGCTATTTCAGATTGATTATTGATTCTATCATGTCTTTGTTATTTGAGATCTTGCATGCTTTCCGTTGTTAGTAGCTATCTTGGCCAAGTAGATGCTAGCAACTCCAAGAGTTAGTATTTATGCTCGATAGTGGGTTCATGCCTCTGGTAATCTGGGGAAGTGACAGAAATCTCTAAGGTACTAGATGTGATGTTGCTACTAGGAAGAAAACAAAAATCCTTTGTTCATAGAACAATCGTATTATTTAGTTTACACACAGTTCGTAAAGCAATAATCTGTTGCTTGCAACTTAATACTGGAGGGGGTTCGGATGGTAACCTGAAGGTGGATTATTAGTCATAGATGCAGTTGGATGGCGGTCTATGTATTATGTTGTAATGCCCAATCAAGTTTCAGAGGAGTAAAGATGATTAGTATATGCATGTATTGCTTTTCTCGGTGTTTGTCAATTGCCCCGCTGTAATTTGTTCACCCAGCATGTTATCTATCTAAGGAGAGCCACCTCTAGTGAACTATGGATCCCGGTCCTTTTACTTTCTTTTACTGCTTTGTGTTTACTTTCTGCAAACTTTTATTTCTTTCCATTCGATACGTTTAATCCTTTGTTTTCCGCAAAACACGGTGAGATTGACAATCTTATCGCAAGTTGGGGACAAAGTTCTGTGGTTGTATTGTGCAGGTCTCCACGTTGCTACTGGCACCGGTAGTGCGCCCTGCCAAAGCTCAGCTAGTAACACCTTTGGGGTGTTTCCTTGCTCCTACTGGTTCGATTAAACCTTGGATTCATAACTGAGGGAAAACTTGCTGCTATATTCATCGTACCTTTCTCTTGGGGTCCCCAACGAGCTCTACGTCGAAAGTCGAGCGCATCACTTATACGTGAGGACGGAGTGTTTAATATAAATATATTGCCTAGTTTCTTTTTATAAAATTTGTCTTTCAGTTAGGCGAGCTCATAGCTTTCCTGCACAAGAATGGTGAGGTGCCTCCTCAGCATTTCCTTGCGGTTTGTGTTGTCCATGATCCACAAGATCTTCAACCTCCCCATTTCTCTTTCCTTTCGAGCCATTGCTTCTGTTTTTGGTGTCTAAGGAGAAGAGAGATAGTTTGGCCCATTTTTTAGCAAAGAATTATATGGAGTCATAACTATTGTGAAATTTGGATTTTGAAGATATATGTATATAGGTTCCAATATGTAGGGAAAATCTACGGGGAACAAAAACATTAGAGATAATCAATAAAAATTTCATTACTGGTGTATTTCACCCTTAGAATCCTGGGTTATCCTCCTTTTGGGGAAAATGTGAATATTAATACTTTTCAGATAGAAGAAATCCAAAAACATTTTATCATGAGTGTCTTTCATACTCAGACCGAAATTATCCTCCTTTTCCAGAAAAAATGTGTCTTTCACACTCATATATATTTCCAACTTTCACGTATGTACTTCGCCATATGTAAGAGAAAAAATCCCTCACATAGTGACAAGTCACATGTATGTAGATTATTCCACCGTTAATCTTAATGATCCAATCATGTGTAGACATGCATGAGCACGCATACCTGCGTGATGGATCATGGATAAGTCGTGTTTTACCTACGCATATAGTGTTTATGCGTGTGTCACCAATATTTTTCTTCTAACTACAACAGTGGCCCTCGCAAATGCGAGGACATGATATTTTGATTGGCCAATATTTACTTCTACATTTTAGGTGTATATGTACTTTAATTAATATACTATTCATTTCAAACACATAGTGTTTAGACGTGTAGGCTTTCTTGAGGTGTAACTTCGAAATTTAGTTCTGAGTGGACATTCTTGATCAAGACAACACACACGCTGGGAGGTCAAGAAGCCATACATTATTGTTGTTTTGAGTTTAGCATCTACAAAGGAATGGTGCGTTATTATTTTCTACAACATTTAATTGTTGAGCAATCACGTGTGTTCTATGTAATTAGCAGAAATAAAAGATCATCTGATACAAAACTACAAAGATTAGCTCTACAACATATTGATGGAATTGTGTTTGTAAACATATTGAAGAATATACCGGTATATATTAGTTTGGAGCACACTTACAGTAACATTTTATATCATTTCTGTTTTTTATGGTTGTAAAACTCCCGTGCCGTGTCTCAGGAGGCTAAAGTGATTCTGAACTCGATCAGGATGATTTGGTCTCTAGAATCATGGTACAAGGTATTTGTTTGATTCTCCTACAAGAGAGCACATTGGTTCAAAATAGTCCTTTTGTAAAATGAGTTCTTGACCAATGACCACCCACAAAATGTTCTCATGTTCTATCTGAAATTTTTAGGGAAATATTTTTATATCCCCTCACTAAGCGTGAACCAATTTTAGATTGTTCTGCAGTACCGCTAGAGACAATGTTACCAGCGTCCTTTTCCTCGAGTAAGGCCCACCATGTTACAAAATCTGCCCACCATCAACCTCACCAAAACTGTCAACACAGCTTGTGGCATTGAGGATGGTGTTGCCAGCTTGTCAACACGCAGAGCGTGCCGCCAAAGAAACCATCTCCTAGGGAGGCCACATGTAGCCGCACGCCGATGCCGACGTACTATTCGGAGGTGTGTTAGGAGCACCGAGTGCCATAATGCGTGAATATTGATGTACATCCAAGAACAAACATCGACTACTTATCGAGTGTCAGCTTTTGGTAGTACCGGTCTTCACCAACATGTACTTTTGTGAGGCATACTCCTCGCTCACCATGATGACGGGCAGGCCATCAACATCGCCATCTACTCGGCCTTGGCATAGTCTTAGCGCATGTTCAACTTGAGTAGACACAAACCACAACATCATCCCTGTGAGCCGCGAGAGGATACCACCCACTAAACATACGACCATCCCCGGGTGCACAGAGAGAACACAAAGGAAAGACATGGGAGGGTAGGAGAGAAAGGGATCCGCAGCAACGCACGGGCACATAACTAGTCCTTTATGATATCAGAACCAAGATGTCTTGAGTTCAAGACTCTGCTCACGCGTTATTAAATAAAGATAAAATTCGGCAGCCTACACCAAACCACGCCAAGGACTAAAATAGCTTATATGTGAGGACGGAGTGTTTAATATAAATATATTGCCTAGTTTCATAAAATTTGTCTTTCAGTTAGGCAAGCTCATAGACTTCCTGCACAAGAATGGTGAGGTGCCTCCTCAGCATTTCATTGCGGTTTGTGTTGTCCATGATCCACAAGATCTTCAACCTCCCCATTTCTCTTCCCTTGCGAGCCATTGCTTCTGTTTTTGGTGTCTAAGGATAAGAGAGATAGTTGGGCCCATTTTTTAGCAAAGAATTATATGGAGTCATAACTATTGTGAAATTTGGATTTTGAAGATATTTGTATATAGGCTCCAATATGTAGGGAAAATCTACGGGGAACAAAAACATTAGAGATAATCAATAAAGATTTCATTACTGGTGTATTTCACCCTTAGAATCCTGGGTTATCCTCCTTTTGGGGAAAATGTGAATATTAATACTTTTCAGATAGAAGAAATCTAAAAACATTTTATCACGAGTGTCTTTCACACTCAGACCGAAGTTATCCTCCTTTTCCAGAAAAAATGTGTCTTTCACACTCATATATATTTCCAACTTTCACGTATATACTTCGCCATATGTAAGAGAAAAAATCCCTCACACAGTGACAAGTCACATGTATGTACATTATTCCACCGTTAATCTTAATGATTCAATCATGTGTGGACATGCTTGAGCACACATACATGCGTGATGGATCGTGGACAAGTCGTGTTTTACCTCCATTTTAGGCATATAGTGTCTATGCGTGTGTCACCAATATTTTTCTTCTAACTACAATAGTGGCCCTCGCAAATGCGAGGACATGATATTTTGATTGGCCAATATTTACTTCTACATTTTAGGTGTATATGTACTTTAATTAATATACTATTCATTTCAAACACATAGTGTTTAGACGTGTAGGCTTTTTTGAGGTGTAACTTCGAAATTTAGTTCTGAGTGGACATTCTTGATCAAGACAACACACACGCTGGGAGGTCAAGAAGCCATACATTATTGTTGTTTTGAGTTTAGCATCTACAAAGGAATGGTGCGTTATTATTTTCTACAACATTTAATTGTTGAGCAATCACGTGTGTTCTATGTAATTAGCAGAAATAAAAGACCATCTGATACAAAACTACAAAGATTAGTTCTACAACATATCGATGGAATTGTGTTTGTAAACATATTGAAGAATATACCGGTATATATTAGTTTGGAGCACACTTACAGTAACATTTTATATTATTTCTGTTTTTTATTGTTGTAAAACTCCCGTGCCGTGTCTCAGGAGGCTAAAGTGATTCTGAACTCGATCAGGATGATTTGGTCTCTAGAATCATGGTACAAGGTATTTGTTTGATTCTCCTACAAGAGAGCACATTGGTTCAAAATAGTCCTTTTGTAAAATGAGTTCTTGACCAATGACCACCCACAAAATGTTCTCATGTTCTATCTGAAATTTTTAGGGAAATATTTTTATATCCCCTCACTAAGCGTGAACCAATTTTAGATTGTTCTGCAGTACCGCTAGAGACAATGTTACCAGCGTCCTTTTCCTCGAGTAAGGCCCACCATGTTACAAAATCTGCCCACCATCAACCTCACCAAAACTGTCAACACAGCTTGTGGCATTGAGGATGGTGTTGCCAGCTTGTCAACACGCAGAGCGTGCCGCCAAAGAAACCATCTCCTAGGGATGCCACATGTAGCCGCACGCCGATGCCGACGTACTATTCGGAGGTGTGTTAGGAGCACCGAGTGCCATAATGCGTGAATATTGATGTACATCCAAGAACAAACATCGACTACTTATCGAGTGTCAGCTTTTGGTAGTACTGGTCTTCACCAACATGTACTTTTGTGAGGCATACTCCTCGCTCACCATGATGACGGGCAGGCCATCAACATCGCCATCTACTCGGCCTTGGCATAGTCTTAGCGCATGTTCAACTTGAGTAGACGCAAACCTCAACATCATCCCTGTGAGCCGCGAGAGGATACCACCCACTAAACATACGACCATCCCCGGGCGCACAGAGAGAACACAAAGGAAAGACATGGGAGGGTAGGAGAGAAAGGGATCCGCAGCAACGCACGGGCACACAACTAGTCCTTTATAATATCAGAACCAAGATTTCTTGAGTTCAAGACTCTGCTCACGCGGTATTAAATAAAGATAAAATTCGGCAGCCTACACCAAACCACGCCAAGGACTAAAATAGCTTATATGTGAGGACGGAGTGTTTAATATAAATATATTGCCTAGTTTCTTTTTATAAAATTTGTCTTTCAGTTAGGCAAGCTCATAGACTTCCTGCACAAGAATGGTGAGGTGCCTCCTCAGCATTTCCTTGCGGATTGTGTTGTCCATGATCCACAAGATCTTCAACCTCCCCATTTCTCTTCCCTTGCGAGCCATTGCTTCTGTTTTTGGTGTCTAAGGGGAAGAGACATAGTTGGGCCCATTTTTTAGCAGAGAATTATATGGAGTCATAACTATTGTGAAATTTGGATTTTAAAGATATTTGTATATAGGCTCCAATATGTAGGGAAAATCTACGGGGAACAAAAACATTAGAGATAATCAATAAAGATTTCATTACTGGTGTATTTCACCCTTAGAATCCTGGGTTATCCTCCTTTTGGGGAAAATATGAATATTAATACTTTTCAGATAGAAGAAATCTAAAAACATTTTATCACGAGTGTCTTTCACAATCAGACCGAAGTTATCCTTCTTTTCTAAAAACAATGTGTCTTTCACACTCATATATATTTCCAACTTTCACGTATGTACTTCGCCATATCTAAGAGAAAAAATCCCTCACATAGTGACAAGTCACATGTATGTACATTATTCCACCGTTAATCTTAATGATTCAATCATGTGTGGACATGCTTGAGCACACATACATGCGTGATGGATCATGGACAAGTCGTGTTTTACCTCCTTTTTAGGCATATAGGGTCTATGTGTTTTACCTCCTTTTTAGGCATATAGTGTCTATGCGTGTGTCACCAATATTTTTCTTCTAACTACAACCGTGGCCCTCGCAAATGCGAGGACATGATATTTTGATTGGCCAATATTTACTTCTACATTTTAGGTGTATATGTACTTTAATTAATATACTATTCATTTCAAACACATAGTGTTTAGACGTGTAGGCTTTCTTGAGGTGTAACTTCGAAATTTAGTTCTGAGTGGACATTCTTGATCAAGACAACACACACGCTGGGAGGTCAAGAAGCCATACATTATTGTTGTTTTGAGTTTAGCATCTACAAAGGAATGGTGCGTTATTATTTTCTACAACATTTAATTGTTGAGCAATCACGTGTGTTCTATGTAATTAGTAGAAATAAAAGATCATCTGATACAAAACTACAAAGATTAGCTCTACAACATATCGATCGAATTGTGTTTGTAAACATATTGAAGAATATACCGGTATATATTAGTTTGGAGCACACTTACAGTAACATTTTATATTATTTCTATTTTTTATTGTTGTAAAACTCCCGTGCCGTGTCTCAGGAGGCTAAAGTGATTCTAAACTCGATCAGGATGATTTGGTCTCTAGAATCATGGTACAAGGTATTTGTTTGATTCTCCTACAAGAGAGCACATTGGTTCAAAATAGTCCTTTTGTAAAAGGAGTTCTTGACCAATGACCACCCACAAAATGTTCTCATGTTCTATCTGAAATTTTTAGGGAAATATTTTTATATCCCCTCACTAAACGTGAACCAATTTTAGATTGTTATGCAGTACCGCTAGAGACAATGTTACCAGCGTCCTTTTCCTCGAGTAAGGCCCACCATGTTACAAAATCTGCCCACCATCAACCTCACCAAATCTGTCAACGCATCTTGTGGCATTGAGGATAATGTTGCCTATTGATACGTTGCTAACGTATCCATAATTTTTGATGTTCTATGCTTGGTTTTATCTACTTTCTTATGTTTTGTCCTCACTTTGGAGTACTTTTCATATGATTTCTTGGACTAACCTATTAGCAAGTGCCATAGTGCATGTTGCCTGTTTTCTACTGTTTTTGGTTCCAAGAAAGTCAGAAAATGAATATTCTCGGAATTGGACCGGGCAAAAGCCAAAGTTGTTATTTTCCCGGAAGACTCACGGAGCCAGAAAGAGAGTCAGAGAAGGGCCAGAGGGTGGCCACACCACCTGGTGGCGTGGGCCAGGCCAGGCGGCGCCAGGGGGTGGTGTGGGCCTCTCCGGCACCCCCTCGGTCTCCCCTCTCGCCTATAAGAGCCTCCCGATGCATAAACCCTAAGTCATCCAGCCTCCAGCCACGAAAAGTTCCACAGCGCCGCCGCCACCGAAGAGGAGAGTCGGGGGATAGAAAGTCTCTATTCCGGCATCGTGTCGGGACGGGGAAGTTCCCCGGAGCCATCTCCATCGATCTCCACCACCATCTCCATCACCATTGATGATTCCCATGATGAGGAGGGAGTAGTTCTTCCTCGAGGCTAAGGGTTCTACTGGTATCTATGTGTTCATCTCTCTCTCTATGCATGATCTTATTAAGATCATGAGCTTGTAATCTATAGATCTACCTTGCTACTCAAGTGTTTTAATAGATCTTTGCTCTCCCCATGTGTGTGAAAGTGACAGCGTGCACACCATGGTGGCAATTAAGCTAAAGATTACAAATACTTGTTATGAGTTATATTTAGAGTTGGATGTCTTTATGAAATTGTGGTGTTTGTTGGACTCATCTAGTGCTCAATGTGACAGTGTGGGGTTTTCTAGATGGGAAGGGCTTACTTTGAGGTGTGCTGTTATAGCCCTACCATCGATTAGAGTGTCCAACCGGAGAGTAGTTAAGAGTAGTATCATACGAAGAATATATTTATATGAGAGTGTTCACTAGTGAAAGTATGATCCCTAGGCCTTGTTTCTAAGCATTGATACACCGTTTGCAACTAGATCTGTTACATGTTTGCTTGCTTTCATGTTTATTTCAGTTTGCCTTTAGTCTTTTCCATAACATCAAGCTATTTTCTATCACCGTTACCACCTATAATTATCCATACCACTTGTATTTCACTATCTCTTCGCAGAACTAGTGCACCTATACACCTGACAAGTGTATTAGGTGTGTTGGGGACACAAGAGACTTCTTGTATCTTGATTGCAGGGTTGCTTGAGAGGGGATACCTTTGACAACTTCCTCACTGAGTTCGATAAACCTTGGGGGATCCACTTAAGGGAAACTTGCTGCTGTTCTACAAACCTCTGCACTTGGAGGCCCAACAACTGTCTACAAGAATAGAAGTGCGTAGACATCGAGTTATTTTCTGGCGCCGTTGCCGGGGAGGTAAGTTAAAAGGTACTCACATCCTCCGGTGTGAGTGCTCGAAGTTATTTCCTTTAGATTCTGCTATTTTGTCTTTTTGTTTCTTGTTTTCACTAGTTAGGCTTAATGGAAAACAACAACAAAATTAGAGAGCTTTATAGTATTTATCTTGAGTTAGGACATGAAGTGTTTGAAGAGAAAATTAAAAAACCTATGGAACTTTATTTGCATGCTAATAGAAATGTTGTTAGTATGAATTCTTTGGACACCATTATTGCTAATGCTATGGAAAAATCTAAGCTTGGGGAAGCTAGTTTTTATGAAAATGATCTTTTTAGTTCCCCGGCTTTGGAAGATAGCTATTCTATTGCTTATGATGATACCAAACCTCCAATATATGATGATTACAATGATGAATATGATATTTTCAGTCCACCTACTATTAAGGAGAAAATTAATTATGATTACAATATGCCTCCTATATTTGATGATTATGGTGATGAGAATAATAATGATAGCTATTTTGTTGAATTTGCTCCCACTACAATTAATAAGAATGACTATGCTTATGTGGAGAGTAATAATTATAATATGCATGTGGCTCATGATAAGAATGTTTTATGTGATAGTTATATTGTTAATTTTATTCATGATGCTACTGAAAGTTATTATGAGAGAGAGAAACATAGTTTTATGCATCTTAATAATATTAAGTTTCCCCTCTTTATGTTGGAAGTCTTGAAGTTGCACTTGTTTTGCTTTACTATGCTTATTGCTTTGTGCTTTCATCACTTGTCTATTTACAAGATTCCTATGCATAGGAAGTGGGTTAGACTTAAATGTGCTTTGAATTTGCTTCTTGATGCTCTCTTTTACTTCAATTCATATTTCTTATGTGAGCATCTTCTCAAACTATCATGCCTAACTTAAAGGCGTTAAAGAAAAGTACTTATTGGGAGATAACCCAAAAGTTTTAGATGAGTCTTGGAAGTTATTACTTCAGTAATAACCGCTCCTTATCCTTTTTATTTGCTTTTTGTGCCAAGAGTAACCTCTAATGAGAGAGAAGTAATGATTGGGAAAGTTGTTGTCCCGAAACAGATTTCTGTGCTTCACCGTAAAAATTCGTGTAAAATCTCTGAACGTCTTTTTGAGGCGTGAATTTTTGTGCTTCTGCCCCAGGTTGTTATATAACTTCCGTTAGTTCAATTCTTTTTGATTTTAGCAATAGAAGGTCTTATTCGTTTTTACCTGCTGGTCTGCTTTGACAGATTTCTGCCATTTTCTGCATTTGCTTCTTGTTGGTTCCTTTTTGAGTTCTTTTGGGGAATTGAGCTTTTTGAGGGAAGTGCTTCAGTTGCTAGTGTTCTAATGGAAGTTTATTGGTGTTAGAACTGAACCTTAAGACTTATTATCTTGAGTGCACTTATGGGGATATGCCGAAGGGGGTATGCCCAGCAGGACGTTCCGATTGGGCCGAAGGGCCTGCGAGTGCGTCCGAAAGACGGCGAATGGACTATGAAGGAAGGAAAGGCCCACTGACTGGCGACTGGAAGCCCAGGAGCGTAACAGAAGCCCAGTCGGACTAGGTCAAAGCCTCCGGATCCTTATCTTGTTCGGTGATAACTTGTAAACCCTAGCAAGGTGCCTCATATATAAACCTCCCTAGGGTATCCTAGAGACTTACGTTCCATCATACACCCCCTCAAGCGACTCGCTGCCTAGACACCGAGCTCGCCACCCTTGTAACTCGCTCTCCAATAATCTAATCTAGTAGGAGTAGGTCTTTACCCTCCGGGGGGCCGAACCTGGGTAAACCCATGTGCATCCGCCCCCATCTCGCACCGCAGATGGCCGTGAACTCTTCCTCACGAAACACTCAATCGCTGCCAATGGTAGCGACTGCCGTGTCCATTTCCACGACAGTGGCGCCCACCGTGGGGCATAGCGGGACTGGCCTGAGTTCTGCGGCGAGACCCTACTCGCCGATCGATCGGCCGCTCGCCACCGATCGCATGATCGCCATCGGCGGGATCTTACAGATCCTGCCTAGCAGCTACATCCTGGCGTCATGCCCAGTCACTCACGACGCGGTGATGCCGGTCGGCTCCATCAACCTCTTCGTCGGCTTCACCGGCGCGATCGACCCAGCTGCAACGGTGATCGTCGGCGGATCGCCGCAACACCGCGATCTGCTTTCGGAGGACCAGGTCCGCTCCATCAGGAGCCTCGTCACCAAGTACGACTCGGCCGCCAGCGACACGGTCGAGGCTAACGCCGCCACCAACGACGACGCCCTAAACGACGACGCCGACTCCACGACCCCTGCGACGGTCGACGGATCCATCACCGCTGCATCACGGGAGGACTCCATCACGCGAGTCTCCAACTCCGAGGACTTCGAGGATCCCTCCATCCTGGGATCTTCGACTCCGATTCTGGCTCGGAGTCCCCCGAGGATTTTCGCGCCAGATCCAATCGCTTCAACGTGATCTAAATGGCGGGCAGCACGGCCGCCCCGCCAGATCCGTTTGCCACGCCGATCCCGCTGACTGCGATGGCCACGGAGGTGGAGCAAGCCCGCCTGCGGCTCGCGGAGGCGCAACGCAACGAACTCACCGAGTGCGAGAAATACCGCCTTGAACGAGAGACGATGTGGGAGCTGTCGCTCTATCACCAGCACAGCATCAGGACCCGCCTGAACTCCAACGCCTAGGGCCGCGTCCTGAACTTCAACGACGAAAGCGACCCCGCGCGTGCCGCCGAGCGCGAATACTGTGAGAACGCGCCACCAGGCGGAAGCACCCCGCGAGACCACCGCCTGGCGCACCAGCGACCGGGGCCCCTCCACCACCCATGGGCCGCACGCCCCCGCCGGACCAACCGCGGATCATCATCTCGCCTCAAGCCTGTGACGCCAACGGGCTACCATTATACTCCACCCCGATGGACAATGTCGTCGCGGTCGACGCCGCGATCACCAACCTCGACGTCCAAAGCGACGACGCGCTACAGATCCAGTATGCCAAGGCCCTACTCGTCAGGGTCGTCGAGCAACAAGCCGCGGGAGTCGACCTGCGGGGGCGGATGTACTCCCGCTCATCAGCAAGCAGGGCGGCATCAAGCGGCCACCCCACAGTGGCCAACGCATTAGTTTGCCCACCACCCTAGCCCCTGGCTAACCAACCACGGGCCACCAATCCCACGTTGTCAACCAACGAGCCGCGACCGGCGAACAACACGGTCGCTGCCAACGGGCAGCCCCTCGATGTCCGAGCGAACATCATCAACAACCAGGAGTGGCGGTCGTGCTAGCCCAACGACCTGCGGCACACCCTCACCAACCGCGGCGAACCGGAACCAAGAGGCTCGCTCAGTCGAGTCGGGCCGCAATGCTTCAGACCCATGATTCGTGGGGAAAAATATCCCCCCAACTTCAAGGCCCCCAAGGAGATCGAGAAGTACGACCCGACGTACGACCCCGCTGTCTGGCTGGACACATACCTCATGGCAATGGGAATCGCAGGCCACACTGACCTGCTCGCCACTCGCTACCTCCCCCTGATGATGGACGGTGCGACCCTGCAGTGGATCAATACGCTCTCTACCGGCAGCATCGACTCCTGGGAAGAAATGCGGGACTCCTTCGTCAGGCACTTCGAGGGCTCCTACACCCGCGCCACCACCATAGAGGACCTAGAGCGATGCATCCAGGGACAACGCGAGTCGACTCGCCATTGGATCCAAGGATGGCAAGAACTATGGATAAACGCCTCCGGCATCCACCCAGACACGGCGATACACTACTTCAAGAACGCGTGCCGGTACGAACCCCTGGTCGCCAAGATCAAGAGGGTCTACCGGACGCTCGACAGCATCCCCGACCTCCTCGAGATCGCCAAGAGCTATGCAGAGGAGGACCCCAACCAAGACTCCGACGACGAGTCGGGAGGAAGACGCCGCACTAGCATCCACGACAGCGGGCGCCTACGCGACATGCGCTACAGCAACACCCGCATCACCGGCAAGCGCCGCACGGACGGGCGAGTCGACTTCGTCGCCAACACCGGCTACGGCCAGCGCGACTCCAAGAACTACCGCCGCGATGGAGGAAACTACCGCGACAACAGGAACTACCGCGCCAACAACACGACGAGGCCGAAATTCAACCCCACCGCCCTGCTCAATCAGCCTTGCATCTACCACAGCAGGGAGGGAAAACCTTCCACCCACACCACCGCCGATTGCCACTCTCTCAAAGAGATTGAGAAGGCGAGACAAGCAAGGGAGGACCCCACCAACAACCCACCTCGGGACAATAGGAACGGCGGCGGCTTCGGCACCGCCGTCAGCTTGCTACATACCTTCACCGGACTCGGCACCAAGCGCGAGAAGAAGGTGCTCGCCTGCGCGGTCGCCGTTAATGCAGTGACACAAGTCGACATCCCTCGCTTCCTAAACTGGTCCGAGTAGAGCATCACCTGGAGTCGCCAGGACCATGCGCCTAGGATCGAATACCTAGGGCGAGTCGCCCTGGTAGTCAAGCCCAAGGTGGCCGACTACTGGCTGCCCAAGACGCTAATGGACGGTGGGAGCTCCATCAACATCTTGTACCTCGACACGTTCAAAAGGCTCCAGCTCCTAGAAGCAGCTATTGAGCCAACACTGACGACCTTCCACGACATCGTCCCGGGTCGGAAGGCGTACCCTATCAGGAAAGTGACGCTGCCAGTCACCTTTGGCACTCTAGCAAACTACCACACAGAGAGGATCGTGTTCGAGCTGGTGAACTTCGACAGCCCCTACCACTGTGTCCTGGGCCGCCAGGCATTCGCAAAGTTTATGGCAACCCCACGCTATGCCTACAACATGATGAAGCTCCCCGGGCCAAGCGGCATGATCACCGTCCACGGCGGCCCCGACATGGCCGTGGAATGCGAGGACAAGGGCGCCGAGCTCGCCGACACCGTCATTGCCGCGGATACCGACCACGTGGAGGAGCTCGCGAAATACACGGGCAACATCAACAAGGATGACCCCACCATTCTGAAGAAACCAACCGCCGCGAACTCCACGCTCGAGGCAACCATGCACACCCGCACCGTCGAGCTTGTCCCAGGCAACTCCAGCCAGACGGTCACCATTGGGGCGCACATGAGCCCCGCATAGGAAAGCGCGCTCATCGGGTTCCTCCATGAGAACCGCGACATCTTCGCATGGGAGCCATCTGACATGCTAGGTGTCCCGAGGGAACTCACTGAGCACAAACTCAACGCCGACCCCAAAGTGCGACCAGTAAAGCAGTCGCTACAGCCCTTCAATGAAGAGCGCCATTGAGCAATCGCCGAAGAAGTTCAGCGCCTGCTAGCCGCAGGCTTCATCTGGCCAATCAAGTACTCCAAGTGGCTGGCAAACCCAGTCCTGGTTCTCAAAAAGAACAACACATGGAGAATGTGCATTGACTACACCAACCTCAACAGCGCCTGCCCGAAGGAGGAGTTCGTCCTACCACGCATCGATCAGATCATCGACTCGACCGCGGATCGGAGTCACTGTGCTTTCTCGACGCTTACTCTGGTTATAGCTGTAGGGGTTCGTAGCATGGAAAACAAAAATTTTCTATCGCATACAAACAAACAAGCCAAGATCTATCTACTAGATTGCAGCAACGAGTCGATGGAATAACTCACCCTCGAAGATTCCAAAGTGGTTAACGAGAGCAGATTCTCGTGGGTGATGTAGTCGTACTCTTTCCGATCTCAAGATCGCGTAGACGATCCTTCCGGCGCCGCGTTCCCGCAGCGCTCCCGCAGTCGGTCACACGTTCGGTACTCGACGAAGACCTTCCTCTCCCTTGTTCCAGCAGGCAGCGGAGGTTGTAGCACTCTCCTCGCGATTCCGGCAGCACAACGGCGTGGTACCGGAAGTAGAGGGGAGATCCCGCAGGGCTTCGCCTTAAGCCGGTGCGAGTATGGTGGAGCTTATGAGAGAGGCTATTAGTGGTCTAGTAATTAGACACACCAATTAGAAGGCTCTAAACCAATTAGAAGGCTCTAAACCGAATAGCTCTAAACCGGGGTCTAGATCTAGGGTTTAGTTTAGAGGATAGGAAACTTGTGTGTCTAGGAGGGGAGCCCTGCCCCTCCTTATATAGGTGGGAGGGTGTGGGCGCGCCAGGGGAGGGAGGGAGTCCCTCCCCAATTCGGCCTTGGGCTGGGCGCCGGCCTGGAGGAGTCCAACTCCTCCTCCAGGTTGGTTCCAACTCCTCTTGCTTGTTTCCCACAGTTTCTTGTTTTGGCAGTTTGACTTTCAAACTGGACATTTGACTTTTCTGTTTTAGGATTCAATTTAATCCTATATTTGGGACAGCAAGAACACTTAGTACATGATGCAATCATTCCAATATGTAATGACACATTCATGTACCCCTTCCCCCCCGGAGTGCCGGACAATCCGGAACCTTCTAGAATATCCCCGATGATAACACCGGAATCATTCCCGAACTCCGAAACGGGACTTTCCTTATATGAATCTTATTCTCCGGACCATTCCGGATCACCTCGTGATATCCCGGATCCCATCCGAGACTCCGAACAACATTCGGTCTCTTTCTCATAATACCATAACTACTCAAACAACGTCGAATCCTTAAGTGTGTCTCCCTACGGTTCGTGAATTATGCGGACATGATCGAGACACTTCTTCGAACAATAACCAATAGAGGAATCTGGAAATTCATATGGCTCCCACATATTTCTACGATTACTTTGCGATCGAATGAACCACTTACATACGATACCAATTTCCCTTTGTCTCACGATATGTTACTTATCCGAGGTTATGATCGTCGGTATCTCTGCATACCTAGTTCAACCTCGATACTGATAAGTACTCTTTTCTCATTCCCGTGATATGTGATCCCTTGTGACCAAGTCACATGCTTGCAAGCTAATTGGATGACATTCCACCGAGAGGGCCCAGAGTATATCTATCCGTCATATGGATGGACAAATCCCACTCTTGATCCATGTGTTTCAACCAATACTTTCCGAACACTCAATGCCACTTTTATAGCCACCCTGTTACGGTGTGGTGTTTGATGACATCAAAGCATCCATCCAGTAAAGGTGATATGCATGATCTCATGGTCGAAGGAATTAGGTTACTATGTATCAGAAAGCATATAGCAATTGAACTATTGAAATGACTTGATCTTTATGCTATGCTTATCTATAGGAGTATGTCCATCACATCATTCTCCTAACGATATGATCCTGTTGTTAATAACATCTCTATGTTCATGATCAGGAAACCATGACCATATATTAACCAACAAGCTAGTTTAACAAGAGGCTTTACTAGGGACTCTTATTTTAGTTTACAAATCACACAAGTATTAATGTTTCCGGTTAATACAATTATAGCATGGTATGTAAACATTTATCATAAGTGTGAAGACATGATAATAACCACTTTATTATTGCCTCTTGGGCATATCTCCAACAGTCTCCCACTTGCACTAGAGTCAATAATCTAGTTTCGAACCTTTGTGTATTCAACACCTATGGCTTTACGGTGTTGTATGTACACGATTGCTAGTGGTCAACTGATCTCCGGATCTGACACTTCCAGGTCCGTGTGTAATTGCATGTCTTTGCGTCTCTACGCATCACTCATTCTCTAATGAGATGGCTTTGCATAAATTTGGTCTTTCGGTGTGACCTTTAGCTCTTTGGGGTTAAAACATGTTGATAATATTGTCGTACAATATATCTTCATAGTATTATCCCACTGTGAACTACACCTAGTTTGATAACAAACTACTTGACACAAATGCCCTCTTTTGCTGCTTTAATAGCAGTCATATACTTAGCCTTTTGTTGTAGTATCTGTCACAATGTCTTAACTTTGGAAATCATCCAAATCCATTATGGAACTCACTTTCCATTATATTGTGCCACCCTTAGTTTATATTGAGATAAACTTAATTTGTACTTTGTGACAAAGCTAGTATCAATGTAGTACTTTTACAATGAACTAACCATCTATTTGTCACTTCTACAAATATTATACTCTTAGTTCTTTCAGAAGATCATAAGAATATCCTTACTATTGTCCAATGATCATCTTATGAATCATTCTGGTATATGCTCACAACATTTAGAGCATAGGACATATCTGGATTTGTACATATCACAGTATGATTGATATAAATACTCTTTGTGATTTCATACATCAAGTATCAATCTATACTTGATTATTTGTTTCACTTTACCAAATGTCAATACACTTGAATATATCATCAACATTGAACTCATTCAATCCTTTCTGTGCGACAAGAACCTTCTCTTGTAGTTTCTATATTGAACTCATTCAATATCTTGTCTATGTACTTCTGGCACAACCATATTAGCGTCTATTGATGCCAAATATCTGGGTTTTGCCTAAGTCTTTCATCGGGATGAAATTCTTAATATGTGTTAATAAAAGATACATTATTTCCAATCAACAATATGTCTTCCACATAATGTATTAGAAACATGTCTTAGCGCTCCCACTTAATTTCTTGCAAACGCAAGCATCTTCATTGTCTCTGATGAAATTAAACTCTTTTAACAGTTTCATCATAGTGAAGATTCCAACTCCGCTATGCTCACTCTAACCATTGAAGTTTGCATATGCTTTTAGCATCCTTTGAATTAACAAAACCCTATGGACCGTGTTATGCACATGTCCTAGGTAACGATTCTATTAGAAGAACTTGTTTTGTTTATTCAACTACCATATAACAAATTATATGTAGTGGTTGCTACATTAATCCGTCTAGACTAAATATCACTATGAAAGACCAAAATCTTGTCATAGTCAACCTTTGAACATTGTTGTGAACTCTTTCCCAACATGTCGACTATTTCATAGATGTGAAACATCCATGTCTATTTCTTTATAGATCCAGACACAACTGTAAGGTTTTACACCTTTCTCGAGGGTCCTTCAAGTTCAAAACTTGATTTCTCGTGTATGGAACTATCACGGATTTTATGGCTTCAAGCCATTTGACGGAGTCAGGGCCCATCATCGCTTCTTTGCATGTAGTCGGTTCATTATTCTCAAATAATGATTCAACCCTCAAATCTTGGTATTTGATTGTTTACCCGACCTACTTGTTTCAATAGGAACTTGGATCTCCGTGACCACAACCTTTGAGGTACGTGAGCCATGAGCATAGTTTGCTAACTCCGGAACACTTTTCGGCGCTGCGCAACTTTGCACATATAGCTAAGGTTCTTTTAACCTTATCAAAGTTCTATTGTCCTCCCACTTAACTTTTCACGAAAAATTCCTTCTCAAAGAAACTTGACGTTCTAAGCAACAAACACTTTTGTCTCCGGTGTTTATGGAGGAATACTTAACAGTTATACAAAGACAGGTTCATCCGACTTTGGTTGCACACATCTTTCTTATGCATAGCATACCAATGTTTAAGAAAGGACAACTTGGGTTTTATCCCAAACCATAACCTTATATGGTGTCATTTCAACGGATTATGATGGAGCTCTTTTCAGTGGAAAAACGGTAATCTCTAAAGCTTTTAATCTTTAAAATACAATGGCAGTTTTATGAATTATACCTTTGATCTTACCATGTCAAACAAGGTTTAATTACATATCTCGAACGCTCCATACTCTTATGGTGTTTCGGGAAATGCAAATCCACGGAACGATTCCTTAAATCTTAGGTATTATGCTAAACTTGTAACTCAAATATCTTCCTTTATGATCTTTATCATAAACTGTTTATATTCTTGTTACAATGATTTTGCACTTCATCTTGAAAGTCTTTGAACTTTTCAAATGTTTCATACTTCATCCTTATTAAGTAAATATTCATATATTCACTCAAATTTTCGGAGAAAGCATATGAAGTTGAAATCCATCGCTCTTGACTATACATAATGGACTTCGTACAATAATATGTACAAGTTCCAATTAGCTAGTCATTCGTTCCCTTTTGGCCTATAAACGAAGTTTTAATTATCTCTAGGAAAGTTTCACAAGCGTTATTTGATCAAAATCAAAAGACTCCAAAATTCCATTCACATGGAATTTCTTCATGTTTTCTTTCCAATATAATTTAAACGGCGATGTCACTTCCTAAGTGATCTTTCAATCAATTTGTCTTTCGACATTTTTAGCACTAGTTTTATGGATGTGATTTCTCCAACGAGATTTGTGAATCATCCATCTTTTATGGATTACGGCAATTATTTGAACAATCCTTTTGTTCTCATAATACCTGATAAAACAAATCTTTGAAGACAAGCTTTGATGTTTAACAAGCAACACAATAACCCTTTATTTTGTTCTCGATGAACATCATCACATATTCTTTTGCTAGTTACTTAGGCCATTGTAGTTCATGAATTGTGTTGTTTCGTATGACGATTCACACCAACAAATTCAGTATCAAATACTTAAGAACCACATTGTTTAACAAGCAAAGAATATAGCCATAACATGTATATCATCTATATACTTAAACTGAACGATTCTAGTCTTTTCTTTTCTGCCATATATTTATGAGATTCTCTTTCAGTATTTCCTTTTCAGTTTGAAAGAATCTATCAATATCAATAGTGGAGTCATACATATGACATCTAGTCCAAAGCGTGTATAATTAAATACCAATGTCTTTGGACTTGCACTTTGAAGTAGATCACCATCATCAAATATTTGGTGTTCTTTCAAATTCCTTTTTTTAGTAATCTCTTGGTGTAGTAAACATTTTACCTACATCAAATATTCACCCTTATCATGGAATCGTCCATGATCAAGCTACTTTTAGCTTATAACGATGAATTATGAGTATAATGTTGCTATCCAAAACCTTTTGGAGAATTAGGACAACAAGTGTCTCCAACCTTTTTGCAAATTCTCATCAAATATGAGAACATGACTTTTGCCATATTATACTCTATCATGTTGCAACCAAAACTTCGTTTTAGATATCACAATATCTTCCACACATCATGGTTTCTGAAACAACTCTTTCAGATCCTAGATAACCTTGATATTAAGGGAATCCTTTGAATATCAAGAATCATGGATACAAACATGATACTTATATACTAACACTTGGAATTGTTACTCTTGATTTAATACTAATTATTAAACTTCATGGAGTAACCGGAACTTACTGAAAGTTTGCAATAGGACTTTTAAACTTTAGATTAACACTTAAAACAATACGATACCAGTTCGTAAAGTATCTAACCAGAATTCTATAGTTCTATCATCTCAATTATAACTAAGCGCAAGGTGGTAAACGGATGCCAATGACTACAACAACTATGCAAATTCACTTTGATTTAGTTTATGATAAATTGAGTTCTAATTAATAATTAAATTAATCTAGGTGAACTCCCACTCAAAACAATATCCCTCACATTGTTTTAGTGATCACACGAACCAAATCCCCCATATCAAAACCGATCATCACGAGAATTGATATAGCTTCAATGGCGAACAATCGACATGTTCATCATATCTGCTATATGATTCATGCTTTACCTTTCGGCGATCCGTGTTCCTAAGGCCATGTCTGTACATGCTAGGCTCGTCAAGATCAAACCTTAGCTACCGCATAAGCAAATCTGGCTTGCTTACGTTGTATTCACCCGCGGAATCAAAGACACCCGATCATCACGTGGTGCTTCGAAGCAACAAGCTTTGGCAACGGTGCATACTAAGGGTGAACACTTTAGAACTTGAAATTTATGTGCATGAGGGATCATCTTATAATGCTACCGTCGTCTACTAAGCAATACAAGATGCATAAAGGATTAACATCACAGGCAATTCATAATATGTGATATGATATGGCCTTTCTTCTTTGTGCTTTCGATCTCCATCTTCAAGCACGAACATGATCTCCATCATCACCGGCATAGCATCAAGGTCAATGATGCTTCTTCATGGTTGTCGTCCACCAGCATCAACTATTACAACTATTTTGAATAGACACGCAGGTCTTAACAGAAATTAAAGACAACCATATGGCTCCTGCCGGTTGCCAACTTACAATAAGGAACATTGCATACATCAAATATAATCACAATCATGGCCATATCACATCACTGCACACCCCTGCAAAACAAAGTTAGACGCTTCTACTTTCTTTGCATATTTTACGTGGTTTGGGGCTTTCCATAAGTGTCGTTCTAACTTACGAACAAGAACCACAACATTGATACTAGCATTGTTGATTACCCGTTGTAAATTGGATCTTAACTATGCTAGGAGAAACAGGCACCCGCAAAGCCACTTATGCAATACAAGTTGCATGTCAAACGTGGAGCAAGTCTCATGAACGATGTCATGTAAGGTTAGCCCGGGCCGCTTCATCCCAACATACCGCAAGATGCAAAGTACACAAAAAGCAATCTACAATAAAAGCATCAACGCCCACAATGATCATTGTGTTCTACTCGTGCAACAGATCTACATATAAACCTGGCTCTGATACCACTGTAGGGGTTCGTAGCATGGAAAACAAAAATTTTCTATCGCATACAAACAAACAAGCCAAGATCTATCTACTAGATTGCAGCAACGAGTCGATGGAATAACTCACCCTCGAAGATTCCAAAGTGGTTAACGAGAGCAGATTCTCGTGGGTGATGTAGTCGTACTCTTTCCGATCTCAAGATCGCGTAGACGATCCTTCCGGCGCCGCGTTCCCGCAGCGCTCCCGCAGTCGGTCACACGTTCGGTACTCGACGAAGACCTTCCTCTCCCTTGTTCCAGCAGGCAGCGGAGGTTGTAGCACTCTCCTCGCGATTCCGGCAGCACAACGGCGTGGTACCGGAAGTAGAGGGGAGATCCCGCAGGGCTTCGCCTTAAGCCGGTGCGAGTATGGTGGAGCTTATGAGAGAGGCTATTAGTGGTCTAGTAATTAGACACACCAATTAGAAGGCTCTAAACCAATTAGAAGGCTCTAAACCGAATAGCTCTAAACCGGGGTCTAGATCTAGGGTTTAGTTTAGAGGATAGGAAACTTGTGTGTCTAGGAGGGGAGCCCTGCCCCTCCTTATATAGGTGGGAGGGTGTGGGCGCGCCAGGGGAGGGAGGGAGTCCCTCCCCAATTCGGCCTTGGGCTGGGCGCCGGCCTGGAGGAGTCCAACTCCTCCTCCAGGTTGGTTCCAACTCCTCTTGCTTGTTTCCCACAGTTTCTTGTTTTGGCAGTTTGACTTTCAAACTGGACATTTGACTTTTCTGTTTTAGGATTCAATTTAATCCTATATTTGGGACAGCAAGAACACTTAGTACATGATGCAATCATTCCAATATGTAATGACACATTCATGTACCCCTTCCCCCCCGGAGTGCCGGACAATCCGGAACCTTCTAGAATATCCCCGATGATAACACCGGAATCATTCCCGAACTCCGAAACGGGACTTTCCTTATATGAATCTTATTCTCCGGACCATTCCGGATCACCTCGTGATATCCCGGATCCCATCCGAGACTCCGAACAACATTCGGTCTCTTTCTCATAATACCATAACTACTCAAACAACGTCGAATCCTTAAGTGTGTCTCCCTACGGTTCGTGAATTATGCGGACATGATCGAGACACTTCTTCGAACAATAACCAATAGAGGAATCTGGAAATTCATATGGCTCCCACATATTTCTACGATTACTTTGCGATCGAATGAACCACTTACATACGATACCAATTTCCCTTTGTCTCACGATATGTTACTTATCCGAGGTTATGATCGTCGGTATCTCTGCATACCTAGTTCAACCTCGATACTGATAAGTACTCTTTTCTCGTTCCCGTGATATGTGATCCCTTGTGACCAAGTCACATGCTTGCAAGCTAATTGGATGACATTCCACCGAGAGGGCCCAGAGTATATCTATCCGTCATATGGATGGACAAATCCCACTCTTGATCCATGTGTTTCAACCAATACTTTCCGAACACTCAATGCCACTTTTATAGCCACCCTGTTACGGTGTGGTGTTTGATGACATCAAAGCATCCATCCAGTAAAGGTGATATGCATGATCTCATGGTCGAAGGAATTAGGTTACTATGTATCAGAAAGCATATAGCAATTGAACTATTGAAATGACTTGATCTTTATGCTATGCTTATCTATAGGAGTATGTCCATCACATCATTCTCCTAACGATATGATCCTGTTGTTAATAACATCTCTATGTTCATGATCAGGAAACCATGACCATATATTAACCAACAAGCTAGTTTAACAAGAGGCTTTACTAGGGACTCTTATTTTAGTTTACAAATCACACAAGTATTAATGTTTCCGGTTAATACAATTATAGCATGGTATGTAAACATTTATCATAAGTGTGAAGACATGATAATAACCACTTTATTATTGCCTCTTGGGCATATCTCCAACAATAGCAAGATCAAGATGGCGGTCGAGGACGAGGAGAAGACGGCGTTCATTACGCCATTCGGCGCATTTTGCTACACGGCCATGACGTTTGGCCTCAAGAACGCAGGCGCCACATACCAGAGGTGCATGCAGGAGTGTCTAGCGAGCCAAAATTGGTCGCAACATTCACGTCTACATCGACGACGTGGTGGTAAAATCCACCCGCCAGGACGACCTGCTCGCCGACCTAGCCGAAACCTTTGCAAACTTGCGGAGGTACAACATCAAGCTAAACCCCGAAAAATGCACCTTCAGCGTCCCCACCGGACAACTCCTGGGTTATGTAGTATCCAAGCGAGGCATCAAAGCCAACCCCACCAAGATCGACACCATCGTGCGACTCGGGAAACCCGAGTGCCTGCGCGACGTCCAGAAGTTGGCAGGGCGAGTCGCGGCCCTCAGTCGCTTCATCCCCCGACTAGGTGAGAAGGCAATGCCCCTCTACCGCTTGATGCGCAAGAACCCCACGTTCCAATGGGACGCGGAGGCCGACGACGCACTCAAAGCGCTCAAAGAAGTGCTACTCGCGGCACCACTACTCGCCGCGCCACTCGACAAAGAGCCAATGCTCGTTTACGTCGCAGCCTCTAATCGAGTCGTCAGCGCCGTGATGGTCGTCGAACGACCGGAAGAGGGCAAGGAGCACCCCATACAACGCCCTGTCTACTACATCAGTGAAGTCCTAACGGACTCACGACAGTGCTACCCGCAATACCAAAAACTGGTGTACGCAGTATTCCGAGCACACCGGCGACTCCCACACTACTTCCAGGAGCACCCAATCATGGTGGTCTCCTCCGCGCCCCTGCAGGACATCATACGCAACCGCGAGGAGATCGGGCGAGTCGCCAAGTGGGTCGTCGAAATCGGCGTCCACAACATCAAATACAAGCCTTGCAAAGCGATCAAGTCACAATCCCTGGCTGATTTCCTTGTAGACTGGGAAGAAGCACAGCAGCCAGAGAAGCTCCCGTACCTCCACTACTGGTCGCTCCATTTTGGCGGCTCCAAGAACGCCGACGGCGCAGGGGCTGGGGTCATCCTGACCTCTCCCAAAGGAGACAAGCTCCGCTACGTGCTCCACCTCAACTTCAAGCCCTGCACCAACAACATGGTAGAATATGAGGCCCTCCTTCACGGCATGAGAGCCGCTAAGGAGATGAACGTCAACCGCCTACGATGCTATGGCGACTCCGACCTAGTCGCCAGCCAAGTCGCCGGGACGTGCGACGCCGTCTCCCCAACAATGACCGCGTACCGCCAAGCTGTCGACTAGTTGGGGGGACACTTCGACGGCTACTCCATCGAGTGGATCGAAAGGCGCAAAAACGAGGAGGCAGACGCCCTCTCCCGCATCGGATCGACCCGACAAGCGCCACCAGTAGGCGTCTTCCTCGACATCATCCACAAACCATCGGTCAGCCCACCAAAAGAGATCGACGTCGGGATCCCACTGCAACCAGAACCGGCCTTAGTCGCCATGGTTATGGAACCTAGCGACTGGACAGCACCGTACGTCGCCTTCCTGGAACACAAACTCCTACCGAGCAATGAGACAGAGGCGCAAATGATCGTGCACCGCTGCAAATCCATCGTCATCATCAACGGTGAGCTCCACAAGCGCAGCGTGACCGGCGTGTTCCAGCGCTGCGTACAGCCAGAAGAAGGCTGCAAGATCCTCCAGGACATTCACGCCGGCGACTGCGGCCATCACGGCGACGCCAAGTCGCTTGTAGCCAAGGCCATGCGGCATGGTTTCTACTGGCTCACCGCACACGCCGACGCCACCAACATCGTCCAACGATGCGTCGGGTGCCAGAAGTACGCCAACCAGACGCACCTCCCTGGCTCGGCACTCAAGACCATCCCCATCACGTGGCCATTCTCCGTATGGGGCATGGACATGGTAGGCCCATTCAAGAAGGCCCCGTCTGGCTTCACTCACCTCCTGGTCACCGTCCACAAGTTCACCAAATGGGTCGAGGCTAGGCCGATAAAAAAGTGCGACGGCAAGACAGCCACCAAGTTCCTACGCGAACTCATCTACCGGTATGGCTACCCGCACAACATCATAACAGACAACAGAACCAACTTTGACAAGGGGTCCATGGCGGAATTCTGTGAACAACACGACATCCGACTCGACCTCGCATCAGTCTCTCACCCGGAGTCAAATGGCCAAGCAGAACGCGCCAACCAGAGCGTCCTCCATGGGCTCAAGCCGCGACTCCAGGTGCCCCTCGAGCGCACCCCAGGATGCTAGGTCGACGATCTCCCCTCTGTGATATGGGGGATTCGCACCTCCGTCAACCTCTCAACCGGGTTCACGCCCTTCTTCATGGTGTATGGCGCCAAGGCCGTAATGCCAACCGACCTGGAGCATGACTCACCTCGTGTCGCCAACTACATCGAGGCGGCCAATGAGGTTACCCGCCAAGACAGCATTGATCAACTCGACGAGGCACGCGACCTAGCTTGCTCCCGCACCACCATATACCAGCAAGGACTCCGCCGCTACCACAGCCGCCGAGTGCGAACTCGCACCTTCCAGGAAGGCGACCTGGTCCTACAACTGGCCCAAGACAAGAAGGGCATGCACAAACTCTCCCCCCCATGGGAGGGGTCGTTCGCCATAGGCCGAGTCCTTGGCAATGATGCCTACTACCTCATCGACATACGGGGTGACGGCAACCTGGAGGTCGGGAGGCCATGGAATGTAAACCTCCTCAGAAAGTTCTACATTTAGAACCTCACACTGTACTCCATCGGAATATATAATGAAATTCATCTGGATCACACAAATTGTGTCCACTCGCCATATTCTTGTGCCACTCGCACTCGTACATACTAGCAATACGCTACTCACGGAAGTCAACCTTTGGTCGAGCGACTGGCACGGCTAAGTAGTGCGGCACAAGGGCACCGGAAATATTCGGGCCTTGGGTCATCCACGAAAAACGCCAACCCGGAGCCACCATTGGATTCGCCTAGCCTGACTGGCCCACCGGGCCAAGACAACCGGTACACGCTTCTCACAGCGACCTGTCCCTCCCACCCTCGTGCAAAGCGACTCGAACGGTTAAAGTACCACATATGGGGACTCCGCAAAATGGGAACCCCCACGCGGCTTGGGAACACACCAAGTAAGAGAGTTGCCTAGGGCTTGCCAAGCGACTGGCTCTCCGAGCCAGGGGAGGAGACGCGTTACAAAAAACGAACTCACAACCTACAACAAGAGCATGACCAATATGGTCGGGCACCACGCTCAGGGACTAGCTTATAAGTCAGTCCTACTCGCGCTCGAGGACACACCACTCAGAAGACGCGAGGGACAAAAACAATGCATAAACAAAAGAATACACAAAGTATACAATCGAGTTAAACCCCATCAAAGGGCGGACATGCTTGGGGACTCGCTCAATCAAAACGATGCATAAACAAAACACACCACACATTCCTAGTCGCAATACGAGTCGATCGACTCCCCTGGGCATATATTGCAAAAATATCTTACAACATTCGCCACTTGGCATACATCACAACTTGGACAATTACATTGTTTACTCCACAGGCCCTGATGAAGAAGCAGCGCCACCCCCCTTGACGCGAACAAAAGGCCGCCACGGGTTCGTCGGGTACGTCATCAACAACTTCGACAACGATGACCGGAAGGGCTACTCCGACTTCATGTCGTGATGCTCCGGCTCGGGGTCGCCAGATGCCAACAGCGTCTCCTGGTACGGCAGCAGATCCCCCATTGCCAAGACACGATCGGCGTAAGGGGCGGCCTTCGCGGTCAGCTTCAGCACCTCTGACATCTCCACCGTGCCGGTCGCCGATGGATAGCCACTCGTCACATCTTCAAGGTCGAAGTCATCGGGGAAATGGGCGAGACCCAAGCTCAACATTGTGGCGGCCCCGCGCCTGAACGCTGAGCGCGTCATCCACTCCACAACGACGGGCACCTCTTCCAGATAGCGCCACACCTTTGTAAGCCCCCTCAGGAATAACTTCGGTGGGGGACATGCCCTGAAGAGCCGCTTGGACGCACAACGTCGAGGCCGTGGCCGCATTCACCACGACAGTCACACACTACGAGGCGTTGTAAGTTTGCACCACCGGGTC
This sequence comes from Avena sativa, assembly GCA_916181665.1. Classification (NCBI taxonomy): domain Eukaryota; kingdom Viridiplantae; phylum Streptophyta; class Magnoliopsida; order Poales; family Poaceae; genus Avena; species Avena sativa. Next base: position 444,297,224 of record OV702295.1, on the reverse strand, counting down.
GCTTTGGCCTACCACAGCTGCAAAGTCAGGTGTCAGTGAAACTACGAAACCCCCAAAGCGGGGACTTGAGAAACGGGTCAGGCAAAGACAGAGACTCACCAAGGAGTTTCCCGCAGTTCTCCTTGACGTGCTTCTCCAAGGCGGTTTGCTCATTGTGCAGCCCCACGATGATGGAATCCGTGGCTTTGCGTTCTTCCTCAGCCGCAGCGATGGCAGCCTTCGCTCGCTCCTCTGAAGAAATTGAGGCCGCTTTCGCCTCCTCCAAGTCCTTGACCAGGGAGGCTATTCGTCCATTCGCCGCATCTAGCTCGACGACCGGAACATACCCCTCACGGGCCTTGGAGATCTCAGCCGGGAAACCATTTCCAAGAAGCCATCAGCGTATTGTACACGACTAGCTCACGCCCGAAAGAGGAGAATAAAGACAAACAGATACTCACCAATAGTTTCCTGAAGCCGCTGGTTCACCTCTTGTGATTCGTGCAAGTCATGCTCCAAGCGCTCTCTCGCGGCCTGACGATCGGTCGACTCCCTTTGCAATCCCTGCAAACAAACAACTCGCCTCAGCATTTGGCAAAACAACACCCAGTTCCCAGCCGCTGAAATTCAGCGACCAGGAACTCGGGGACTAGAGAAGGAGAAAGAAAATCAATTCCTAGCCGCCGAAATTCAGCGACTAGGAATTCGGGGACTGGAGAAGGAGTAAGAAACCAAATTCCTAGCCTCCGAAATTCAGCGACTAGGAATTCAGGTACTGGAGAGGAGCAAGATGTTTAGTTCCCAGACGTTGAAATTCAGCGACCAGGAACTCGGGGACTGGACATACCTGAATAGCAGCGCCGAGCATCTTGTGAAGTTCTCCGGCGTCAGTCGACGGGATCGTGAAGGAAGTGCGCCCGCGATGGGACCCAATGTCCGCATCCACGATTTCTGGACTTTGCGGAGACTGCGTATCCGCCACACCTGGAAACCCCCTCGCCATGAAACGCGGGAACGTCGCCGACGCTCTGGCGGGGGCGCTGGTTATCGGGACCGGCACTTCCAGCACAAACGCAGCCAAGGCTGGTTCCGATCGCGTCGCCACCACCTCTTCGGCCACTGGTGCAGCAGCTGACTCCGTGGCGCTGCCCTTGGTCACAGCATCGTCGGCGCCCCCCTTCTGCTTCTTCGCGACTTTGGCGGTCGCCACATCTCCGGTGGCCTTTCTCTTCTTGGGGAGGTCGCCCTCTCCCATATCGGTGGCCGGTGGAATCTTAGCCACCGAAGGACGGCCAATCTTCTTGGCCCCCGACCTGCACGAGTCCCCACAATCAATATAACGACAACACAAAAGAGCAAGGCGAATCGGGATGAAGGAGCAGTACTTACTTAGGGTGTGTTTGGTAGCCCAGTCCAATAGAAATATTCCCATCCCAACCGAGATTTCTAACGATTCGGATGTTTGGTAGGCCGGTTTTCTGGCTCGGGCAGTGCCCACCTCGCACAGAAAAGGGCTCTCAGCCCTGCCCGGCAGAGAAGCTCAAATCGAGCTTCGCTGCTCGGCAGGGCTGGAGTCGCGCGAAAATCACCTCCGCGTCCCCGCGCCCTGGGCTAAGACCAACAGGGTCACAGCCCCCGCTCCTCATCCCCCCCCCCAAATCGCTCTCTATCACATGCCCGTATGAAATCCGCCGCCGCCGCCCTTCCATGACGAGGCCTCGACCTCCTCCCTTCCTCTCGACACCATCGACCGCTGGCAGAATGCGTCGCTAGGCCGCCATGACTCGCCGCGCCGAGCAGAGGCACCAGGTCGCGTCGGCGCCCTCCTCCCGCCGAGCAGAGGCCGTAGGTCGCGCAGCCGCCCTCCTCCCGTATGCCGCCCTCATCCCACAGGCCGCCCTCCTCCTGCGTCGAGCAGAGGCCATAGATCGCGCAACCGCCCTCCTCCCGCAGGCTGCCCTCCTCCTGCGCCGAGTAGGGGCAGCATGTCGCATCGTCGGCCTCCTCCCGCAGGCCGCCCTTGTCCCGTGCCGACAGATGCAGCAGGTCGCGCCGGCGCGCCACCGCCCACAGCAGCCGTCCACGGCCCTCCTCCGTCACCACTGCGTCGCTCCACCGCTCGTCACCCACCTCCAGCACTCCACGGTCCGCCATCGCCGACGAGGAGCTCCCAGCACGGCGAGGTGTAGATGAAGGAGCCGATTGCTTTTTTTGGTTTTGTTTAGGGGCCTTTGTGTAAGAGTTTGGACCGCTATGTAATTATTTAATTTTGGGTCAATCCCAGTTCATGCATGCTACCAAACAAAGTATCAGTTCAGCTTGTCTCTACTCATACGGGGCTACCAAACAACCACAAAATATGAGGTCAGCTTGTATGAGGTCACCATATCTCAAGTGGGAGAGTGAATTCCTAGTGGCACAGGCTACCAAACACACCCTTAGCGACTGGGAGGACGTGAAGCCTGGTGCTGATGTGGGCAGGCTTGTCCAACTCGGGACCCAACTTATGGGTGAGCCCCCTCTCGAAGACGTCTGAAGCCCACGAAACCGTGGGCTTCCTTGACGAGGAAGTTGTAGTCGCCGGGATCTCCGGCTCCGACGTGGCCGCCCTTGACGGCTGTGGCGACTTGGACGTCATTGCCTCAGCCGCTTCTTGACTTGGAACCCCCGAGGTCGTCGGCGCAATCGCCGCCAGGGGAACCTCTACCACTACCTCTGTGTCCTCGCCCTCTAACCCCTTTGTCGGGACTGCATTCTTTGGGGCCTTATGCGAGACCTCGGAAGAACCTTGATCATCAAAATCATCATTCGACTCGAACACCACCACCGACTTGGACGGCGACGTGGGCCTTTTCGCTGGCGACTTGGGCCTGCGTGCGGGCTTCGACGGTGTGGCAGTACGCCGGGACGTGTGCTCCTGTGCGACCTCGTCGCCTCCGTCATGCTCGTCCAGGCTGCGGCTCGCCTCAACTTCACGTTGTTTCCTCCTTCCCATCGCTGTCGGAAGGGTCCCCCTTGGAGTCTTCCTCCAGTTCCTGGGGAACCTCTTCATCGAGCGGAGGGAGCCACCCCTCCAACACCTGAAAAAGCTAAGAACCACCACGAGTAAAACACCAAAACAGGAGACTAAAAACTGAAACACGGACGTAGAGATTGGAAAGAGAACTTACTGTGGGGGCTTCATTCTTCACAGGAGCGTACGGGGCGACCCCGACCGCCACACTGGTGAACTCTACGTCAGTGATCTTCTTCAGGGCGGCCTTGTAGTCCTCGGCCTCCCATGACTCCTTGTTGGTTCGGGATGGGTCATGCTTCCCGCTATACTCATACATCCAGTGCGGCCGAGCCGCCAGCGGAACCAGGCGCCGCCCGAGCCAGCAGTTGTAGAGGTTGATCAGAATCAACCCCTGAACCTTCAGCTTCTGGATCTGGTCCATCATCTCCGTGACGGCCATCCGCTGGTCTTCGGGAAGCTTCTTCGGTGCCAACCGACAGGGCTCGCTCCTCTCGGCGATGAACTCAGGAAGAGCCACCTCGCTGGAGGGAGTGGCTTCTTTGATGTAGAACCAGCTCTTCTTTCACTCGCTGGCGGCCTTCTTCGGTAGGAGGAGCTTGATGAAATTGGCCTTCGGCTTCAGTTGAAATGTGACTCCACCTGCGGCCAGCATCAAGCCGCTGGACGCCTCGCGCCTGATGCGGCCGTGGAAGAGCTCCAGCCATGGCAGGAAATACGGCCTGCAGCCGAGGTAACATTCGCAGAAGGCGATGAAGATTGCCAGCTGCTCGATGCTATGCGGGCCAAGATCCAATGGCTTGATCACGTAATACGCGCAGAAGCGGCAGAAAAAGAGTGAGGTGGGGAATCCCAGACCCCTCTCAAGATGACTGGGGAAGCAGATGACCTCGCCGGGTTGCAGCTTCGGCTCGGTCTCGGAGGAGGGGGGAACCCGCCAATTCCCCTTGCGGAGCACTCCGGCGTCCTCGAAAGATCTAAGCTGGGTCGTGGTACACTTGGATTTCCCCCATGAGCCTTTGGGAGGCGCCATCGGGTAGGATGTGGAATAGCCCGATGCAGGAAGAATGAATGAGGGGGAATGAAGAATGCGAACAAGGTCTGCGGAGCTGAACCATCACTCCCCTTATATGGGAAACGCCACCCGCCAAAATCGGGGTAGCCGTTACTCACGGTAATTGCGCCGAAGTTACCATTGGAAATTCCAACGGATAGTTTGACCAGATTTGACGGTCCAACTCCTTTATTTCACCCGCCACCCGCCAGTCTTTCCATTTGCCAAGACGACGACTTGGTGGCAGTAACATTCATTGAGACGACGAGTGGAAACATGGGGAAATTCTCCTTGGCTCTAAGGGAGTCCATCACCGAATTGACTGGACGCCCAAATTAGGCTCGCCTACTCCGAACGCCAAAAGGACGCTTGCACCTGCATCAGCGATGGCCTCGAGAACTACTGATGGGGATATGCCGAAGGGGGTATGCCCAGCAGGACGTTCCGATTGGGCCGAAGGGCCTGCGAGTGCGTCCGAAAGACGGCGACTGGACTACGAAGGAAGGAAAGGCCCAGTGACTGGCGACTGGAAGCCCAAGAGCATAACAGAAGCCCAGTCGCACTAGGTCAAAGCCTTCAGATCCTTATCTTGTTCGGTGATAACTTGTAAACCCTAGCGAGGTGCCTCATATATAAACCTCCCTAGGGTATCCTAGAGACTTAAGTTCCATCATACACCCCCTCAAGTGACTCGCTGCCTAGCCGAGCTCGCCACCCTTGTAACTCGCTCTCCAATAATCTAATCTAGCAGGAGTAGGTCTTTACCCTCTAGGGGGCCAAACCTGGGTAAACCCATGTGCATCCGCCCCCATCTCGCACCGCAGATGGCCGCCAACTCTTCCTCACAAAACACTCAATTGCTGCCAATGGTAGCGACTGTCGTGGCCATTTCCACGACAGCACTAATGTTGCTAATAAAGATTGTGTGAAGTTTTGTATGAAGGAAAAATTTCAGGTCTATGGAAGGAATGAGTAATGACATGAAGGATGGACTAAAGCTCAAGCTTGGGGATGCCACGCGTGTCACCCCAAGAAATATCCAAGAAGTACAAGTGCCAAAGCTTGGGGATGCCCAAGGCATCCCCTTCTTCATCAATAAAAATTCCAGGTTTCTTTCAAACACTTCATTTTTATTGTTTCATGCACAATTGTGTTGCTCTTGGAGCGTCTTCTTTTTTGTTTTCGTTTTCGTTTTGGTTTTTGTTTGCTTTGTTTGCTTTGTTTGCTGAATAAATTGGTTGGACCCCCTCTTTCATACACTGGTTTTCAAATAGTTTGGTTTGATTTGGAAAAGAGTAGGAAAGTTCATGCTTAAGTGTTAAAGAGAGCTGGTTTTTGACTGTGGCCTATGCTTTGTCATGAAATGCTTGATATTGTTTTAGCTTTATGCTTAGTATTCTTTGCTGTAGCATGACTTGTTATAAACAATTGAGATCGCTTAATGTGCCTTGGATGAATCATGCGTTGTTTTAGCATATTAAAGCATAGTATAGTGGTATTATCCTTTGATGCTTTATTTGGGTTAACTTGGCACATGCTCACACCATGTTATGACTATCCCAAGTCACCATAGCCTTGATGATCCTTTAGTTTTCAACTTGTAGTATCACTTTATGCTTTGATCAATGATGTTTTGTCGCTCTGCATGATTGTGGCCATTATTGCTCTCTTAGTTTGTCGCTCCCAGTCTTTTGCTAGCCTCCACAACTAAGTATGAGTTCCACTCATGCATCCAACTCCTTAAACCAAGTTATTCCAAAGAGTCCACCATACCTACCTATTAGCTTATGCTATTCCAAGTATATTCATGTTTTTGTTTACCTTCTGAATTAAACTTGTTATGAGAAAACTAGTGATTAAAGCGCTCATGAACTTGATGGCACACTTTACTTTTCTTGCCCTTAATAAACTTGAACCATTGTGTCGTCTATGTTGTATATGCTTGCACTTATTTGTTGGGTTTTAGCAGAACCATGTTGTCATGGGGAACGCTTTCAACATTGCACGGGTACTTTGTACCTAGTTGATATCATGCTTTTTTTCTATGGATGTCGTCGGTGTGAAATGAAAGGGGAGCTTGTAAGTCCATGGAGTTATGTATATGTGTTAGAGAAACGCCTGGGCCGCTGGTCTAATCCATGTTGACATGGTGGAAACCTGCAGCGTAACCATAATGAGCTGTCTATGAAGCATTCTTCTTATAAAAAAAGAGATAGTTATTGAGAAAAAGAGATATACGAAAAGAGGAAAGAGAGAAAAAAGCACCATATTCCCATGGTAAATAAGAAGATTGCTGAGATGCTCACTGTGTGCTTACCTTGTCATTTTGATATGGGGATTCTTCCGTATCATCGGGCAAGGGGTACCCTGTTGGCGGTTCTCTATGATACACATGTACTTATAATGACAAGAACTTACCGGTGACTAAACTTGAGTAGCATGAGGAGCGGCCCTCGTATTCAAGGGACATGAGATTTCTAACTTATACTTTGTTCAAGCATATACACCATAGTTTGTTCACTTTAACCTTAATCACTTCAAGATGCTTATGATAGGGGCAATGAGAGCTGAAAGCTAAACAGTACCATAATTTTTGGAAGCTCTTTATGAGACTTGAATCCCTACTTCCTTCTATGAAGGCCTTTCTTTTACTTTTATGTTGAGTCTCCACCTTCTATCTTTATGCACCTACTTTGAGAGAATAGTGGCCATTCTTAGTTCTATGTGCATTGTCCCAAGACTAGTTGATTGACGCATACCTTGATATTGCTTGTTTTAAACTATTTGTATCTAGTCACTCTTATGAACTTTGAAGGTGTCCTATGCATTTATGTTTGCTCTCTATGAGGGACAAGCTGAATGCCACTATGCTATGTTTTCTTTATGTGAAACAAACAAACGTCTTGCAAAGCATTGTTATTCATGAATCTTTTGTTTGTGCCTTTTCATGTTTCAACATAGTTTCTTTATCTTATTGCTAGAACTTTGTCTTTCATGTTATGATTGAAGTACTATGATCCCAGCTATCATTGTTTTACAAATACTTTGATCAAGTTTATGATGGTGCATGTCACCTCAAAAATTATTCTTTCTTTTTATCACTTACCTACTCGAGGACGAGCAGGAGTTAAGCTTGGGGATGTTGATACGTTGCTAACGTATCCATAATTTTTGATGTTCCATGCTTGGTTTTATCTACTTTCTTATGTTTTGTCCACACTTTGGAGTACTTTTCATATGATTTCTTGGACTAACCTATTAACAAGTACCACAATGCCAGTTGCCTGTTTTTTGCTGTTTTTGGTTCCAGGAAAGTCAAAAAATGAATATTCTCGTAATTGGACCGGACAAAAGCCAAAGTTGTTATTTTTTTGGAAGACTCACGGAGCCAGAAGGAGAGTCAGAGAAGGGCCAGAGGGTGGCCACACCACCTGGTGGCGTGGGCTAGGACAGGCCGTGCCAGGGGGTGGTGTGGGCCCCTCTGGCACCCCCTTGGTCTCCCCTCTCGCCTATAAGAGCCTCCCGATGCATAAACCCTAAGTCATCCAGCCTCCAGCCACGAAAAGTTCCACAGCGCCGCCGCCACCAAAGGGGAGATTCGGGGGATAGAAAGTCTCTATTCCGGCACCTTGCCGGGACGGGGAAGAGCCCCCGGAGCCATCTCCATCACCATTGCTAATTCCCATGATGAGGAGGGATTAGTTCTTCCTCGAGGCTAAGGGTTCTACCGGTAGCTATGTGTTCATCTCTCTCTATGCATGATCTTATTAAGATCATGAGCTTCTAATCTATAGATCTACCTTGCTACTCAAGTGCTGTAATAGATCTCTACTCTCCCCATGTGTGTGAAAGTGATAGCGTGCACACCATGGTGGCACTTAAGCTAGAGATTACAAATACTTGTTATGAGTTATATTTGGAGTTGGATGTCTTTATGAAATTGTGGTGTTTGTTGGACTCATCTAGTGCTCAAGGTGACAGTGTGGGGTTTTCTAGATGGGAAAGGCTTACTTTGAGGTGTGTTGTTATAGCCCTACCATCGATTAGAGTGTCCAACCGGAGAGTAGTTAAGAGTAGTATCATAAGAAGAATATATTTATATGAGAGTGTTCACTAGTGAAAGTATGATCCCTAGGCCTTGTTTCTAAGCATTGATACACCATTTGTAACTAGATCTGTTACATGTTTGCTTGCTTCCATCTTTATCTCAGATTGCCTTTAGTCTTTTCCACGCCATCAAGCTATTTTCTATCACCGTTACCACTTATAATTATCCATACCACTTGTATTTCACTATCTCTTCGCCGAACTAGTGCACCTATACACCTGACAAGTGTATTGGATGTGTTGGGGACATAAGAGACTTCTTGTATCTTGATTGCAAGGTTGCTTGAGAGGGGATACCTTTGACTACTTCCTCCCTGAGTTCGGTAAACCTTGGGTGATCCACTAAAGGGAAATTTGTTGCTGTTCTACAAACCTCTGCACTTGGAGGCCCAACAACTGTCTACAAGAATAGAAGTGCGTAGACATCACCAGCTTGTCAACAGGCAGCGGGTGCCACCGAAGAAATCATCTCTAGGGGAGGCCACATGTAGCCGCACCCCACTGTCAACGTACTATTTAGAGGTGTGCTAGGTTCACTGAGTGCCATGATGCGTGAACCTTGATGTACATCCAAGAACAAACATCGACTACTCCTCCAGTGTCAGCTTTCGATAGTACTGGTCTTCACTAACATGTACTTTTGTGAGGCATACTCCTCGCTCACCATGACGATGGGCAAGCCATCAACATTGCCGTCTACTCGGTCTTGGTAGTCTTAGCGCATGTTCAACGTGAGTAGACGCAAACCTCAACATTATCCCTGTAAGCCGCGAGAGGATACCACCCACTAAACATACGACCATCCTCGGGCACAGAGAGAACACAAAGCAAAGACATAGGAGGGCAAGAGACAAAGGGATCTGCAACAACACGCAGGCACACAACTAGTCCTTTATGATATCAGAGCCAAGAGGTCTTCAGTTTAAGACTCTGCTCACACTGTATTAAAAAAAGGAAAAAATCGGCGGCCTACACCGAACCACGCTATGGACTAAAATAGCCTATACGTGAGGAGGAGGTGTTGAATATAAATATATTTCCTAGTTTCTTTTCATCAGATCGTTCTTTCGGTTAGGCGAGCTCATAGACTTTCGGCACAAGAATGGAGAGGTGCAGCCTCAACATTTCCTTGCGGTTTGTGTTGTCCATGATCCACAAGATCTTCAACCTCCCCCCTTTCCCTTCCCTTACGAGTCATTGCTTCTGATTTTGGTTTCTAAGGAGAAGAGAGATATTTGGGCCCATTTTATAGCGGAGAATTATATGGAGTCATAACTATTGTGAAATTTGGATTTTGAAGATATGTGTCTCCGCTATAAAATGGACCCAACTATCATCGCACAAGAACATTAGAGACAATCAATAAAGATTTCATCACTGGTGCCTTTCACCCTTAGAATCTTGGGTTATCCTCCTTTTGGGGAAAATGTGAATATTAATACTTTTCAGATAGAGGAAATCTAAAAACATTTTATTACGAGTGTCTTTCACACTCAGACCGAAGTTATCCTCCTTTTTCAGAAAAAATGTGTATTTCACACTCTTATATATTTCCAACTTTCACGTATGTACTTCGCCATATGTAAGAGAAAAAATCCCTCACACAATAATAAGTCACATGTATGTATATTATTCCACCGTTAATCTTAATGATTCAATCATGTGTAGACATGCATGAGCACGCATACATGCGTGGTGGATCATGGATAAGTCGTGTTTTACCTAGGCATATAGTGTCTATGCGTGTGTCATCAACGTTATTATTTTCTAGTCCTTTATGATATCAGAGCCAAGGTGTCTTGAGTTCAAGACTCTGCTCACATGGTATTAAAAAAGATAAAATTCGGCAGCCTACACTAAACCACGCCAAGGACTAAAATAGCTTATACGTGAGGACGGAGTGTTTAATATAAATATATTGCCTAGTTTCTTTTTATAAAATTTGCCTTTCAGTTAGGCGAGCTCATAGACATCCTGCACAAGAATAGTGAGGTGCCTCCTCAGCATTTCCTTGCGGTTTGTGTTGTCCATGATCCACAAGCTCTTCAACCTCCCCAATTCTCTTCCCTTGCGAGCCATTGCTTCTGTTTTTGGTGTCTAAGGACAAGAGAGATAGTTGGGCCCATTTTTTAGCAGATAATTATATGGAGTCATAACTATTGTGAAATTTGGATTTTGAAGATATCTGTATATAGGCTCCAATATGTAGGGCAAATCTACGGGGAACAAAAACATTAGAGATAATCAATACAGATTTCATTACTGGTGTATATCACCCTTAGAATCCTAGGTTATCCTCCTTTTGGGGAAAATATGAATATTAATACTTTTCAGATAGAGGAAATCCAAAAATATTTTATCACGAGTGTCTTTCACACTCGGACCGAAGTTATCCTCCTTTTCTAGAAAAAATGTGTCTTTCACACTCATATATATTTCCAACTTTCACGTATGTACTTCGCCATATGTAAGATAAAAAATCCCTCACACAGTGACAAGTCACATGTATGTACATTATTCCACCGTTAATCTTAATGATTCAATCATGTGTAGGCATGCATGAGCACGCATACATGTGTGATGGATCATGGATAAGTCGTGTTTTACCTAGGCATATAGTGTCTATGCGTGTGTCATCAACATTTTTCTTCTAACTACAACATTGGCCCTCACAAATGCGAGGGCGTGATATTTTGATTGGCCAATATTTACTTCTACATTTAAGGGTATATGTACTTTAATTAACATACTATTCATTTCATACACATAGCGTTTAGACTTGTAGGCTTTCTTGAGGTGTAACTTCGAAATTTAGTTCTGATTGGACATTCTTGATCAAGACAACACACACGCTGGGAGGTCAAGAAGCCATACATTATTGTTGTTTTGAGTTTAGCATCTACAAAGGAATGGTGCGTTATTAGTTTCTACAACATTTAATTGTTGAGCAATCATGTATGTTCAATGTAATTAGCAGAAATAAAAGATCATCTGATACAAAACTACAAAGATTAGCTCTACAACATATCGATGGAATTGTGTTTGTAAACATATTGAAGAATACCGGTATATATGAGTTTGGAGCACACTTACAGTAACATTTTATATTATTTCGGTTTTTTATTGTTGTAAAACTCCCGTGTCGTGTCTCAGGAGGCTAAAGTGATTCTGAACTCGATCTGGATGATTTGGTCTCATGGTACAAGGTATTTGTTTGATTCTCCTACAAGAGAGCACATTGGTTGAAAATAGTCCTTTTGTAAAATGAGTTCTTGACCAATGACCACCCACAAAATGTTCTCATGTTCTATCTGAAATTTGTGGGGAAATATTTTTATATCCCCTCACAAAGCGTGAACCAATTTTAGATTGTTCTGCAGTACCGCTAGAGACAATGTTACCAGCGTCCTTTTCCTCAAGTAAGGCCCACCATGTTACAAAATCTGCCCACCATCAACATCACCAAAACTGTCAACACATCTTGTGGCATTGAGGATGGTGTTGCCAGCTTGTCAACACGCAGAGCGTGCCGCCAAAGAAACCATCTCCTGGGGAGGCCACATCTAGCCGCACGCCGATGCTGACGTACTATTCGGAGGTGTGCTAGGAGCACCGAGTGCCATAATGCGTGAACATTGATGTACATCCAAGAACAAACATCGACTACTTATCCAGTGTCAGCTTTTGGTAGTGTTGGTCTTCACCAACATGTACTTTTGTGAGGCATCCTCCTCGCTCACCATGACGACGGGCAGGCCATCAACATTGCCATCTACTCGGCCTTGGCATAGTCTTAGAGCATGTTCAACTTGAGTAGACGCAAACCTCAACATCATCCATGTGAGCCGCGAGAGGATACCACCCACTAAACATACGACCATCCCCGGGCACAGAGAGAACACAAAGGAAAGACATGGGAGGGTAGGAGAGAAAGGGATCCTCAGCAACGCACGGGCACACAACTAGTCCTTTATGATATCAGAGCCAAGATGTCTTGAGTTAAAGATTCTGCTCACGCGGTATTAAAAAAAGATAAAATTCGGCAGCCTACACCAAACCATGCCAAGGACTAAAATAGCTTATACGTGAGGACGGAGTGTTTAATATAAATATATTGCCTAGTTTCTTTTTATAAAATTTGCCTTTCAGTTAGGCGAGCTCATAGACTTCCTGCAAAAGAATGGTTAGGTGCCTCCTCAGCATTTCCTTGCGGTTTGTGTTGTCCATGATCCACAAGCTCTTCAACCTCCCCATTTCTCTTCCCTTGCGAGCCATTGCTTCTGTTTTTGGTGTCTAAGGAGAAGAGAGATAGTTGGGCCCATTTTTTAGAAGAGAATTATATGGAGTCATAACTATTGTGAAATTTGGATTTTGAAGATATCTGTATATAGGCTCCAATATGTAGGGAAAATCTACGGGAACAAAAACATTAGAGATAATCAATAAAGATTTCATTACTGGTGTATTTCACCCTTAGAATCCTGGGTTATCCTCCTTTTGGGAAAAATGTGAATATTAATACTTTTCAGATAGAGGAAATCCAAAAATATTTTATCACGAGTGTCTTTCACACTCAGACCGAAGTTATCCTCCTTTTCCAGAAAAAAATGTGTCTTTCACACTCATATATATTTCCCACTTTCACGTATGTACTTCGCCATATGTAAGAGAAAAAATCCCTCACACAGTGACAAGTCACATGTATGTACATTATTCCACCGTTAATCTTAATGATTCAATCATGTGTGGACATGCATGAGCACACATACATGCGTGATGGATCATGGATAAGTCGTGTTTTACCTCCTTTTTAGGCATATAGTGTCTATGCGTGTGTCATCAACATTTTTCTTCTAACTACAACAGTGGCCCTTGCAAATGCGAGGGTATGATATTTTGATTGGCCAATATTTACTTCTACATTTTAAGGGTATATGTACTTTAATTAACATACTATTCATTTCAAACACATAGCGTTTAGACTTGTAGGCTTTCTTGAGGTGTAACTTCGAAATTTAGTTCTGAGTGAACATTCTTGATCAAGACAACACACACTCTGGGAGGTCAAGAAGCCATACATTATTGTTGTTTTGAGTTTAGCATCTACAAAGGAATGGTGCGTTATTATTTTCTACAACATTTTAATTGTTGAGCAATCACGTGTGTTCTATGTAATTAGCAGAAATAAAAGATCATCTGATACAAAACTACAACGATTAGCTCTACAACATATCGTTGGAATTGTGTTTGTATACATATTGAAGAATATACCGGTATATATTAGTTTGGAGCACACTTACAGTAACATTTTATATTATTTCTGTTTTTTATTGTTGTAAAACTCCAGTGCCGTGTCTCAGGAGGCTAAAGTGATTCTGAACTCGATCGGGATGATTTGGTCTCTAGAATCATGGTACAAGGTACTTGTTTGATTCTACTACAAGATAGCACATTGGTTGAAAATAGTCCTTTTGTAAAATGAGTTCTTGACCAATGACCACCCACAAAATGTTCTCATGTTCTATCTGAAATTTGTAGGGAAATATTTTTATATCCCCTCATTAAGCGTGAACCAATTTTAGATTGTTCTGCAGTACCGCTAGAGACAATGTTACTAGTGTCCTTTTCCTCGAGTAAGGCCCACCATGTTACAAAATCTTCCCACCATCGACCTCACCAAAACTGTCAACACAGCTTGTGGCATTGAGGATGGTGTTGCCAGCTTGTCAACACGCAGAGCGTGCCGCCATAGAAACCATCTCCTAGGGAGGCCACATGTAGCCGCTCGCCGATGCCGACGTACTATTTGGAGGTGTGCTAGGAGCACCGAGTGCCATAATGCGTGAACATTGATGTACATCCAAGAACAAACATCGACTACTTATCCAGTGTGAGCTTTTGGTAGTACTGGTCTTCACCAAAATGTATTTCTGTGAGGCATACTCCTCGCTCACCGTGACGACGGGCCGGCCATCAACATCGCCATCTACTCGGCCTTGACATAGTCTTAGTGCATATTCAACTTGAGTAGACGCAAACATCAACATCATCCCTGTGAGCCACAAGAGGATACCACCCACTAAACATACGACCATCCCCGGCACAGAGAGAACACAAAGGAATGACATGGGAGGGTAGTAGAGAAAGGGATCCGTAGCAACGCACGGGCACACAACTAGTCCTTTATGATATCAGAGCCAAGATGTCTTGAGTTCAAGACTCTACTCACGCGATATTAAAAAAGATAAAATTCGGCAGCCTACACAAAACCACGCCAAGGACTAAAATAGCTTATACGTGAGGACGGAGTGTTTAATATAAATATATTGCCTAGTTTATTTTTATAAAATTTGCCTTTCAGTTAGGCGAGCTCATAGACATCCTGCACAAGAATAGTGAGGTGCCTCCTCAGCATTTTCTTGCGGTTTGTGTTGTCCATGATCCACAAGCTCTTCAACCTCCCCATTTCTCTTCCCTTGCGAGCCATTGCTTCTGTTTTTGGTGTCTAAGGAGAAGAGAGATAGTTGGGCCCATTTTTTAGCAGAGAATTATATGGAGTCATAACTATTGTGAAATTTGGATTTTGAAGATATCTGTATATAGGCTCCAATATGTAGGGAAAATCTACGGGAACAAAAACATTAGAGATAATCAATAAAGATTTCATTACTGGTGTATTTCCCCTTAGAATCCTGGGTTATCCTCCTTTTGGGAAAAATGTGAATATTAATACTTTTCAGATAGAGGAAATCCAAAAATATTTTATCACGAGTGTCTTTCACACTCAGACCGAAGTTATCCTCCTTTTCCAGAAAAAATGTGTCTTTCACACTCATATATATTTCCAACTTTCACGTATGTACTTCGCCATATGTAAGAGAAAAAATCCCTCACACAGTGACAAGTCACATGTATGTACATTATTCCACCGTTAATCTTAATGATTCAATCATGTGTGGACATGCATGAGCACACATACATGCGTGATGGATCATGGATAAGTCGTGTTTTACCTCCTTTTTAGGCATATAGTGTCTATGCGTGTGCCATCAACATTTTTCTTCTAACTACAACAGTGGCCCTTGCAAATGCGAGGGTATGATATTTTGATTGGCCAATATTTACTTCTACATTTTAAGGGTATATGTACTTTAATTAACATACTATTCATTTCAAACACATAGCGTTTAGACTTGTAGGCTTTCTTGAGGTGTAACTTCGAAATTTAGTTCTGAGTGGACATTCTTGATCAAGACAACACACACTCTGGGAGGTCAACAAGCCATACATTATTGTTGTTTTGAGTTTAGCATCTACAAAGGAATGGTGCGTTATTATTTTCTACAACATTTTAATTGTTGAGCAATCACGTGTGTTCTATGTAATTAGCAGAAATAAAAGATCATCTGATACAAAACTACAACGATTAGCTCTACAACATATCGATGGAATTGTGTTTGTATATATATTGAAGAATATACCGGTATATATTAGTTTGGAGCACACTTACAGTAACATTTTATATTATTTCTGTTTTTTATTGTTGTAAAACTCCAGTGCCGTGTCTCAGGAGGCTAAAGTGATTCTGAACTCGATCGGGATGATTTGGTCTCTAGAATCATGGTACAAGGTACTTGTTTGATTCTACTACAAGATAGCACATTGGTTGAAAATAGTCCTTTTGTAAAATGAGTTCTTGACCAATGACCACCCACAAAATGTTCTCATGTTCTATCTGAAATTTGTAGGGAAATATTTTTATATCCCCTCACTAAGCGTGAACCAATTTTAGATTGTTCTGCAGTACCGCTAGAGACAATGTTACTAGTGTCCTTTTCCTCGAGTAAGGCCCACCATGTTAGAAAATCTTCCCACCATCGACCTCACCAAAACTGTCAACACAGCTTGTGGCATTGAGGATGGTGTTGCCATCTTGTCAACACGCAGAGCGTGCCGCCATAGAAACCATCTCCTAGGGAGGCCACATGTAGCCGCTCGCCGATGCCGACGTACTATTTGGAGGTGTGCTAGGAGCACCGAGTGCCATAATGCGTGAACATTGATGTACATCCAAGAACAAACATCGACTACTTATCCAGTGTCAGCTTTTGGTAGTACTGGTCTTCACCAACATGTATTTTTGTGAGGCATACTCCTCGCTCACCATGACGACGGGCAGGCCATCAACATCGCCATCTACTCGGCCTTGAGATAGTCTTAGCGCATATTCAACTTGAGTAGACGCAAACATCAACATCATCCCTGTGAGCCACAAGAGGATACCACCCACTAAACATACGACCATCCCCGGCACAGAGAGAACACAAAGGAATGACATGGGAGGGTAGCAGAGAAAGGGATCCGTAGCAACGCACGGGCACACAACTAGTCCTTTATGATATCAGAGCCAAGATGTCTTGAGTTCAAGACTCTACTCACGCGATATTAAAAAAGATAAAATTCGGCAGCCTACACCAAACCACGCCAAGGACTAAAATAGCTTATACGTGAGGACGAAGTGTTTAATATAAATATATTGCCTAGTTTCTTTTTATAAAGTTTTCCTTTCAGTTAGGCGAGCTCATAGACATCCTGCACAAGAATAGTGAGGTGCCTCCTCAGCATTTCCTTGCGGTTTGTGTTTTCCATGATCCACAAGCTCTTCAACCTCCCCATTTCTCTTCCCTTGCGAGCCATTGCTTCTGTTTTTGGTGTCTAAGGAGAAGAGAGATAGTTGGGCCCATTTTTTAGCAGAGAATTATATGGAGTCATAACTATTGTGAAATTTGGATTTTGAAGATATCTGTATATAGGCTCCAATATGTAGGGCAAATCTACGGGGAACAAAAACATTAGAGATAATCAATAAAGATTTCATTACTGGTGCATTTCACCCTTAGAATCCTGGGTTATCCTCCTTTTGGGGAAAATGTGAATATTAATACTTTTCAGATAGAGGAAATCCAAAAATATTTTATCACGAGTGTCTTTCACACTCAGACCGAAGTTATCCTCCTTTTCCAAAAAAAATGTGTCTTTCACACTCATATATATTTCCAACTTTCACGTATGTACTTCGCCATATGTAAGAGAAAAAATCCCTCACACAGTGACAAGTCACATGTATGTACATTATTCCACCGTTAATCTTAATGATTCAATCATGCGTGGACATAAATGAGCACACATACATGCGTGATGGATCATGGATAAGTCATGTTTTACCTCCTTTTTAGGCATATAGTGTCTATGCGTGTGTCATCAATATTTTTCTTCTGACTACAACAGTGGCCCTCGCAAATGCGAGGCCATGTTATTTTGATTGGCCAATATTTACTTCTACATTTTAAGGGTATATGTACTTTAATGAACATACTATTCATTTCAAACACATAGCGTTTAGACTTGTAGGCTTTCTTGAGGTGTAACTTCGAAATTTAGTTCTGAGTGGACATTCTTGATCAAGACAACACACACTCTGGGAGGTCAAGAAGCCATACATTATTATTGTTTTGAGTTTAGCATCTACAAAGGAATGGTGCGTTATTATTTTCTACAACATTTTAATTGTTGAGCAATCAGCTGTGTTCTATATAATTAGCAGAAATAAAAGATCATCTGATACAAAACTACAATGATTAGCTCTACAACATATCGATGGAATTGTGTTTGTATACATATTGAAGAATATACCGGTATATATTAGTTTGGAGCACACTTACAGTAACATTTTATATTATTTCTGTTTTTTATTGTTGTAAAACTCCGTGTCTCAGGAGGCTAAAGTGATTCTGAAATCGATCAGTATGATTTGGTCTCTAGAATCATGGTACAAGGTATTTGTTTGATTCTCCTACAAGAGAGCACATTGGTTCAAAATAGTCCTTTTGTAAAATGAGTTCTTGACCAATGACCACCCACAAAATGTTCTCATGTTCTATCTGAAATTTTTAGGGAAATATTTTTATATCCCCTCACTAAGCGTGAACCAATTTTAGATTGTTCTGCAGTACCGCTAGAGACAATGTTACCAGCATCCTTTTCCTCGAGTAAGGCCCACCATGTTACAAAATCTTCCCACCATCAACCTCACCAAAACTGTCAACACAGCTTGTGGCATTGAGGATGGCGTTGCCAGCTTGTCAACACGCAGAGCGTGCCGCCATAGAAACCATCTCCTGGGGAGGCGACATGTAGCTGCACGCCGATGCCGACGTACTATTCGGAGGTGTGCTAGGAGCACCGAGTGCCATAATGCATGAACATTGATGTACATCCAAGAACAAACATCAACTACTTATCCAGTGTCAGCTTTTGGTAGTACTGGTCTTCACTGACATGTACTTTTGTGAGGCATACTCCTCGCTCACCATGACGACAGGCAGGCCATCAACATCGCCAACTTCTCGGCCTTGGCATAGTCTTAGCGCATATTCAACTTGAGTAGACGCAAACCTCAACATCATCCCTGTGAGCCATAAGAGGATACCACCCACTAAACATACGACCATCCCCGGCACAGAGAGAACACAAAGGAAAGACATGGGAGGGTAGCAGAGAAAGGGATCCGTAGCAACGCACAGGCACACAACTAGTCCTTTATGATATCAGAGCCAAGATGTCTTGAGTTCAAGACTCTGCTCACGCGATATTAAAAAAGATAAAATTCGGCAGCCTACACCAAACCACGCCAAGGACTAAAATAGCTTATACGTGAGGACGGAGTGTTTAATATAAATATATTGCCTAGTTTCTTTTTTATAAAATTTGTCTTTCAGTTAGGCGAGCTCATAGACTTCCTGCACAAGAATGGTGAGGTGCCTCCTCAGCATTTCCTTGCGGTTTGTGTTGTCCATGATCCACAAGATCTTCAACCTCCCCATTTCTCTTCCCTTGCGAGCCATTGCTTCTGTTTTTGGTGTCTAAGGAGAAGAGAGATAGTTGGGCCCATTTTTTAGCAGAGAATTATATGGAGTCATAACTGTTGTGAAATTTGGATTTTTAAGATATGTGTATATAGGCTCCAATATTTAGGGCAAATCTACGGGGAACAAAAACATTAGAGACAATCAATAAACATTTCGTTACTGGTGTCTTGCACCCTTAGAATCCTGGGTTATCCCTCTTTTGGGGAAAATGTGAATATTAATACTTTTTAGATAGAGGAAATCCAAAAACATTTCATCACGAGTGTCTTTCACACTCAGACCGAAGTTATCCTCCTTTTCCAGAAAAAATGTGTCTTTCACACTCATATATATTTCCATCTTTCACGTATGTACTTCGCCATATGTAAGAGAAAAAATCCCTCACACAGTCACAAGTCACTTTTATGTACATTATTCGACCGTTAATCTTAATGATTCAATCGTGTGTGGACATGCATGAGCATACATACGTGCATGATGGATCATGGATAAGTCGTGTTTTACCTCCTTTTTAGGCATATAGTGGCTATGCGTGTGGCAACCACATTTTTCTTCTAACTACAACAGAAACGCGAGGGCATGATATTTTGATTGGCCAATATTTACTTCTATATTTTAAGGGCATAAGTAATCTAATTAACACAATATTTATTTCAAACACATAGCGTTTAGACGTGGAAGCTTTGTTGAGGTGTAACTTTGAAATTTAGTTCTATATATTTTTATGTTTGTAAGAAATACCTCTAAACAACTTCATTTTTTTGTATATTTACTTTTGGTATATAATATTTTTCGTAAAAAACATGTTTGAGTGTCTAATTGCGTGCATACTTTTGGGAAGCAATGGAATTTACGGTGCTCTCGGTACAAAAATATATAATTGATTATCCAAACAGACAATTTTAAACCTTCTTAGAGCATCATTTTTGTGTGATTTGTGCAAAGAACACTGAGAATTTCATCTCATGATGAATCTTTGCAGTACAATACTCGGAAAAAATTCTCAAAAGATTCTTTTTATTAATTGACTATTCATGAGAGTGATGCCCATGTACTCTTCATGAGGGTGCTTATGAGCTTCCAAACCGAATTGAATTTCTCAACTTCTACTGTATCTTATCTTTCTTTCTCCGATATCTTACATTAGAACATAATTTTTCGGCAAAAAACATGTTTGAGTTTCTACATAGTGCATAGTTTCATCGAGAAATGACATTCGTGGTGCTTGCTGTGTAAAAGATAAAACTGGTGATCAAAAGACTATTTATAAGCCCTTTAGAGCATCTATTTTGTGTTCTTTGCACAAAGCATCGAGGATGTCATTTCATGACAAAATTTTGCACGTAAACGTAGGCGAGTCAAACATTCTTCTTGGAAAAAAAACCCAGATTTTGGATATACTATTCATGAGGGTGCGTATGAACTCGGGAGCCGAATCAAATTTCTCACTTCCATCACAAAACTAAATGCATTATTATACTCCAACGATAAAAATTATTATGCTATATTTTGTCAGGAACATTGCTACAACTCATGTATTAATTTTTATGTCTCTAAATTTGATTAGTAAATAAGACTAAAAATGCTAAGTGACAAAAAAATCTAGGGAATTCTTTAGTTGCACACACCATTGAACTACATCATTTTCGGTTCCTGCTGTATGACCTTGTACATGTTGGCTGAAAAAAAATTATCAGTAATCATGCACATGAATATTAATGTCCAAACGAATTATAGACTCCGTCGGCATATCTGCAGTGTAATGATCGAGCATCATTAAGTTTTAAGTCAAATGAATTATAGAATCTTTTTATTTCATATTTTGATGCACTTGCGTTAATCTACAGCCTCTGTGGAGAAAACAATGAAATTACATTTGGAGTTTTAAAATCAGAGAGATCAAAGTTCTTTTTTGGGGGAAGATAAAGTACTTAATATTGGGGAGCCTTCTGGCTGGATGATTGCGATACATGATGAGATTTTCTCATCTGGCTTTGTTGCAAACAAATGAAATCCAGAACCTTTAATATTGACCACCTTTGAACTATAAAAAGCAAAAGAGTCTGTGCAACAATTGAATTTAACATGTTGAATAATAGACTATATATAGACCCTTGTTATTACATGTTTCTCTGTTCCCTTGTTGCTAATATTGGAAGTCACCGAAATAAATAGATCAGTCCATCTTGTATATGCATATTGCATTGTGTCTTATACATATAACAAGAGATAGAAAAAACTACCACATGCGCCTACCTTTGTAATCTCTATAGAAGGAAAATTATGGATTGATCTTGCATGGCAGACACATGGGGCAAGATTGAAAGTTACCATGTTGAATTGCATTGTACGGGAACGGAAAATAACGTGAAGGCAACCAGCCGGCACGGCCGGCAAAGGGCATCAGGTCTTGGGAGAAGTTGCTGATGTCGATACACATGAGGGCCAGCCGGTCAAAAAGGGTTCGGGTCCAGTTGGTTGCGACACGCCTTCGGACTGTTTTGTATTAAATCATAAAATCAACTATTCCCACCAAAAACGTAAAATCAACTACTCCCCTTAGGTACCTGTAGTTTTTAAGTTATATGCAAAGGATTAGTATGTGCTATCTTCTTAAACTCTACATGGATATGAGCCCAGCTTGCCTCGTTCACGATGTTGAATATAAATATATTGTCTAGTTTCTTTTTACCGGATCGATATTTTGGTTAAGTTGGCTAGTGCATAAATCTTTACTAATAAATTCAAAGTTGGCTAATAGTTTTAGTTTATCTCAACAATAAAACAAAACTTCCTAACATCACGCGTCCACTCTCTCTTGCATCTTGTTCTTGGCTTCTTTCTCTTCACTCTCTAATCTCAGTGCTAATCTAATATGATGCCACAAGCCTGCCCACCCCGGTGATTCTACTGTCTCCCAGCTCATCATGCAGGAGGCCAAAGCTAAGAGTGTAGGCCAAAGCTAAGAGCGTGAACACGGTAGTCACAAGAACAAGGTCCAGGAGACGTCGTCGAGGCGTTGTTGCCACGGACGAGCGCCGATGGAGGTCAAGGAAGTGAGAAGCAGCTTAATCTGTCTCTTGTTGGCTGTGGATCACTGTCGTACAAGATCAACCATGACTCCAGTAGGTAAGTGGAAGACAATGATGGTTGGTTCCTGATCTTGAATAAGCTCGTGCATGATGCTTCGCGGGGCTCTAGTTGTCCATGGGATCCCCAGCATACAAGATCAGCCGTGGCGCGGGCAGGTTAGGAGGTGATAAGACGGTGGGTTTCAGTTCCTGGACAAGCTCGTCCATGGTCTCCCATAAAGAGCGTCATAGTAGAACTGGAGGCTGGAGTAGAACTGAACTGCTGCAATTTTTTTGAAGATCCAAATAACCCTACCAATTTCTATTTTTTTGCCAATAACATGTATTACTCAAAACTTAGGAACTACAATCTCTATGGCATGTGCTCAATAAACCATTAGGACCGAGGCAAGCCACACTACTGTTCGAGCATTAATTTTAGCAAAGTTTCCCAGGAAATGATTACTACCATTCTGGCATCTGCATTTTAACTCATGATAGATGAATGACGGAACTTAATGTTTGTCTACTAGAAGTAAGCTTCTTTCCCTCATGTGATTCTCCTTGATTTTTTACTACCATCGCTTACTTGACCTCCTCGACCACCATCGGTCAACGAAGTGAGAAGCAGCTTCATGTGGCTCTTTTGATTCTCCTTAGTTTTAATATATATGATCAATGCATAACGTACAAAACTATTAGTGCTGAGTGGACCTTCTTGATCAAGACATCATAGACGCTAGGGGTAAGGAAGCCATACATTATTGTTGTTTTGAGTTTAGCATCTACAAAGGAATGGTGCGTTATTTTCGAGGATAGTTTCAATCAATAGATATGGAGCGGAAATAAAACAATGAGCACATGCACATGTGACACAAGGATTTAGGTGAAAAAACCTCCTCAAGGTGAGGAAGAAAAACCACGTGTGCGGACCAACCGGTCCACGCGAGCTTCACTATGAGCAACCTGGGTACAGAGTCTTCTCTAGAACATCTAGAGATATAGAACACACTCAGCACGTTGCCAACCGGCAAAAACAACAACAACCACTTGAGAGAAAGATTACATCAAAACAGAGTATCTCAGTTTCTGTCTTCTTTGGTAATCAGAAAACTGCTCTTAAACCGCAGATGCAATCAGTACCAAACTTGGTAGACAAGCTGACATACGAGTACCCAACATACACACCAAATTTCAGGTCAATTAGATACCGGTTTGCCTGCCCAAACTGTTCGTCTACCAAAACTTCTCTGTGCTGAAACTGCAGCAGTCCGAACTGAATAAACCGCTTCCAAATCTGAAACTACACTGACCCAAACCTCAAACCAGCCAACCAGATCAAAGTACTCAAAGCAAGGAACGATCTCACCAAGTTTGGAGTCAATCCAAGCACCTTTGAGCCTCCAAACATCAGCTTGAATACAGTCCGGTCAGATCTCAAAAATCTAGACATAAATCACCTCTCCTTCTTCTTCCTCTCTTCTCACTAGGTTGTGATGTTCTTGCGTGTTCTCTCACCCTCTCTCAGCAGCAGCCACATTGGCTTGCTTCTCACACTTGCTCACTCTCTGATTGAGACACGGGGAGTGTCTCACACACAACCATCAAGGGTGGCTAGGGTTTTGTTTTCTACTCCTCTCCCAAGGAGCACCTCAGCCGTTGGATACGAACATCGATCAACGGTTGAAACATGTTGGACTTCACGGGCTGATGTTGGGCTGCCAACACACCTCCATGTGGAGGGACATGGCCCAACAAACTCCCCCTCTCAACATCATGGAGGGTCTCACTGCAAACCGGCAGTCATGCCGGTGAGCCGATGCCATACCTCGAGCTTTCCTCTTGTCACCACCTTGGTCAACATATCAGCCCCATTATCATCTGTGTGCACCTTCTCAATTTTCATTTTCTTGGAATTCGGCACATCTCGAATCCAATGATAGCGCCCATCAATATGCTTCAACCATAAAAGAAAACTTGCATTCTTACTCAGGTGAATGGCACTTTGGTTGTCACAAAACAGCACATACTTGTCTTGGTCAAAACCAAGCTCACAAGCCAATCATTTCAGCCACAATAGCTCCTTGCTCGCCTCAGTTACTGCGATGAACTCGGCCTCAGTTGTGTTCAGCGCCACACACTTTTGCAACCTGCTTTTCCATGCCACTGCTCCCCCTGAATGGGTAATCAAATAACCTGAAGTAGACTTCCTTCCATCGACATCTCCAGCCAAGTATGAATCTGAATATGCAATCAGCTTGGGCTCACCACCACCAAAGCAAAGCTTCATATTAGTTTTGCCCCGGAGATACCTCAAAATCCACTTCACGGCTTCCCAATGTGGTTTTCCTGGATTGGACAAAAATCTGCTCACAGTACTAACCGCTTGAGCAATGTCAGGTCCTGTGCACACCATAGCATACATCAAACTCCCAACCGCTGAAGCATAAGGAACTTTCTGCATCTCCTTTTCCATCTCTTAATTGGAGGGACATTGCTTTTTACTCAACTTGAAATGAGCTGCGAGTGGACAACTCACTTCCTTTGCCTTGTCCATCTTGAACTTGCGAAGTACCTTCTCAATATATTTCTCTTGAGACAAGTACAACTTGTTGGATTTTCTGTCTCTCTCAATTCTCATGCCGAGAATACACTTTGCTGGACCCAAGTCTTTCATGGAAAAACTTTTGCTCAACTCTTTCTTTAGCCTAGCAATTCTTGAGACATTCTTGCCAATAATCAAGATATCATCCACACAGATAATAACATGATAAAATCATCACTTGAGAACCCCTGAATAAACACACAATGGTCTGAGCTACACCACTTTTAGCCTTGCTCCCCCATGATAGATTCAAACTTCATGTACCATTGTCTTGGTGCTTGTTTCAGGCCATAGAGACTTTTCTTCAATTTTCACACATAGTCTTCTTTTCCTTTAACAAGAAACCCCTCAGGCTGCTCCATATAGATTTCTTCGTCCAACTCTCCATGAAGGAAAGTTGTCTTCACATCCATTTTCTCAACTTCCAAGTTGAGACTTGCTGCCATGCCAAGGATCATTCAGATTGATGTCATCTTCACCACTAGAGAAAATATTTCATCAAAGTCAATACCTTTTCTCTGGCTAAATCCTTTTACAACTAGCCTGGCCTTGTACCTTGGATGTGACGTGTGCTCTTCTTCCTTGATTTTGTAGACCCACTTGTTCTTTAGAACTTTCTTGCGCTTGGGCAACTTCACCAGCTCATAAGTATGATTCTTTTGCATGGAATCCATCTCTTCTTGCATAGCCTTATTTCACTCCTTTTTGTTCTCATCTTTCATTGCATCTTGAAAGCACTCAGGTTCTGAACCATCAGACAATAACACCACATATTGATCTAAATCGTACCTGGTGGAAGGAACACGGCCTTGGATGGACCGTCTGAGTGGAGCAGCTGGTGGACTATCTACTTCAGGTGCTTGCTGATCATGATCATCTTCTTCTGTTGGAGATATGCCCAAGAGGCAATAATAAAGTGGTTATTATTATATCTTTATGTTTATGATAAATGTTTACATCCCGTGCTATAATTGTATTAACCGGAAACATTAATACTTGTGTGTTTTGTAAACATAAAAGAGTCCGTAGTAAGCCTCTTGTTAAGCTAGCTTGTTGATTAATGGATGATCATGGTTTCCTGATCATGGACATTGGATGTCGTTAATAACAAGATCATATCATTAGGAGAATGATGTGATGGACACACACCCATAGTAAGCATAGCATAAGATCAAGTCATTAAGTTCGTTTTGCTACAAGCTTTCAAAAGCATAGTAACCTAATCCTTCGACCGTGAGGTTATGTTAATCACCATCACCGGATGGATACTTTGATGACATCAAACACCGCTTCGTAACTGGGTGGTTATAAAGGTGTCATTGGGTATTCTGAAAGTATGTGTTGAAGCGCATGGACCAAGATTGGGATTTGTCCATCCATATGACGGATAGATATGCTCTGGGCCCTCTCGGTGGAATGTCATCTAGTTAGCTTGCAAGCATGTGACTAGGTCACAAGGGATGACATATCATGGAATGAGTAAAAAGTACTTATCAGTAACGAGGTAGAACTAGGTATGGAGATACCGACGATCAAACCTCGGATAAGTAGAATATCGCGTGACAAAGGGAATTGGTTTCGTACGTTAAATGGTTCTATCGATCACAAAGTCATCGCTGAGTATGTGGGAGCCATTATGGATCTCCAGATCCCGCTGATGGTTATTGATCGGAGAGGTGTCTCCATCATGTCTGCATATTCACGAACCGTAGGGTGACACACTTAAGGTTCGAAGTTGTTTTAAGTAGATATGGAATGTGCGTTGGAGACCGAATGTTGTTCGGAGTCTCGGATTGGATCCGGGACATCACGAGGAGATCCAGAATTGTCCAGAGAATAAGATTCATATATTGGGGATCATTTTCTAAGTTAGGAAATGTTCCGGAGTATTTGTATGGGGATTCTAGAAGGTTTCGGAATGTTCTGGAAGGTTCTAGAAGATTTCTTGGAGTTTGCTTGAAAACCAAGAAAGGATCAAGGAATCCTTGTAGGGCAAGACAAGGAGTAGTGGGGAGGAGGACTCCTCCCCCTTCCCAATCCGCCGGCCAAGGAGGGAGGGGAGTCCTACTAGGACTCCCCCTCCCATGGCGCCTCCCTCCTTTAAATAGAGGGGTAGGGGCGCCACCCCCTTGCCCCCTCTCAATCTGCAAACCCTAGCCGCCTCTCTCCTCCTCCTTCCCTCTGCTCTGGCTTAGGTGAAGCCCTGCAGAATTCTCTACTCCACCACCACCACCACACCATCGTGTTGCTGGGATTCCATGGAGAAGATCTACTACCTCTGCTGCTCGCTAGAATGGGAAGAGGAAGGTCTGCTTCGACTCCGCACGTGTGACCGACTACGGAAGCGCTGCCGGAACGCGGCGCCAGAAGGATCGTCTACACGATCTTGAGATCGGCAAGTGATCGACTACATCAACCACGAGATCCAATCTCATAACGCTTTCGGATCTACGAGGGTTAGTACAGATCTATCTCGTTGCACATGTCTAATAGATTAGATCTTGGCTTTTATCTAGATTAGATCTGGGTTTTGTTTGTTCTTGCGGTAGAAATTTTTTGTTTTCCATGCTACGAACCCATCAGTGGTATCAGAGCCGTGTCTATGCGTAGATCTGTTGCACGAGTAGAACACAATGGTTTTGTGGGCGTTGGTGCTCGTGCCGTCTTTGCTTTGTGTACTTTGCATCTTGCGGTATGGTGGGATGAAGCGGCTCGGGCTAACCTTACATGTCATCGCACATGAGACTTGCTCCACAGTTGACGTGCAACTCGTATTGCACAAGTAGTTTTGCGGGTGTCTGTCTCTCCCATCGTAGTATAGATCCAATCTACACTTTGCACTTGATAGCACTTGTATCAACGTTGTGGTTTAGTTTCGTAGGTAAGATCCGTTCTTATTCGAAAGCCCCAAACCACGTAAAACATGCAAAGAAAATTAGAGGCGTCTAACTTGTTTTTGCAGGGGTTTTGTGATGTGATATGGCCATCATGTGATTGTGATTATATTTGATGTATGCAATGATCCTTGTTGTAATATGGCAACCGGCAGGAGCCTAATGGTTGTCTTTAATTCTGTTAAGACCTGTGTGTCTATTCATCTTGTAATAGCTTTATTCCAAGTAGTTGTAATAGTTGCTAGTGATGATGGACAACCATGAAGTGGCGCCACTGACCTTGACGCAATGCTGGTGATGATGGAGATCATGTCCGTGCTTTGGAGATGGAGATCAAAGGCATAAGAAGAAAGGGCCATATCATATCACACTAATTATGAATTGCCTGTGATGTTAATCCTTTATGCATCTTGTATTGCTTAGATCGCGACAGTAGCATTATAAGATGATCCCTCTCACTAAATATCAAGTAGTAAAGTGTTCGTCCTTAGTAGGCACCGTTGCTAAGACTCGCCGTTTCGAAGCATCTCGTGATGATTGGGTGTGATAGATTCTACGTGTGCATACGATGGGTGCAAGCCAGATTTGCACATGCGGATACTAAGGTTAACCTTGACAAGCCTAGCATGTACAGACATGGTCTCGGAACACGGAATACCGAAAGGTAAAGCATGAGTCATATGGATGATATGATGAACATGTTGATTGTTCGCCTTTAAAGCTACATCATCTCACGTGATGATCGGACTTGGTGTAGTGGATTTGGTTCGTGTAATCACTAAAATAACTCGAGGGATGTTGTTTTGAGTGGGAGTTCATTTGTAATTTGGATTAGTCAAACTCAATTTATCATAAACACAATCAAAGTGAATTTGCATAGTTTGTTGTAGTAATTGGCATCCGTTCACCACCTTACGCTTAGTTATAGTTGAGATATTAGAACTATAGAAATTCTGGATATTTGCTTTACGAACTGGTATCGTATTGTTTTGAGTGTCAATCTAAAGTTTAAAAGTCCTGTTGCAAACTTTCAGCAAACTCCGTTTACTCTGTGAAGTTTAATAAACAGTATTAAATCAAGAGTAACAATTCCAGTGTTAGTATCTAATGTATCATGTTTGCCTTCATGATTCTTGATACTCAAAAGATTATTTTTAATATCAAGTTTATCTAAGAGCTGAAAGCAATGTTTCAGAAACCATCATATGTGAAAGGTATTGCGATATCTAAAACAATGTGTTTGTTACAACATGATAGAGTATATGTCCTCATATTTGATGATAATTTGTGAAGGTTGGAGACGCTAGTCGTCCTAATCCTCCAAAAGGTTTTGGAAAAGAAACATTATACTTGCAATTCACCTTTATAAGCTATAGCAGCTTGATCATGAAAGTTGTCATGATAAGGATGAATAGAAGATGTAAGTAAAATGTTTACTACACTAAAAGATTACTAAAGAATGGAATTTTGAAAGAATGCCAAACATTTGATGAAGGTGAGCCACTTCAAAGTGCAAGTCCAAAGGTATTAGTATTTGACTATACACACTTTGTACTATGTGTCATGTGAATGACACCACTATTGATGTTGATAGATTCTTTTAAAAGAAAAGGAATTGTTGAAAGAGAATCTATAAAATATTTGGCAGAAAAGAAAAGATTGGAGATATCCAACTTAGGTATATAGAAGATACATGTTATGGCTGTATTTCTTGGTTGTTAAACAATGTGGTTCTGCGGTATTGGATACCGAATTGGTTGGTATGAAGTGTCATACAGGACAACACAATTCATGAACTGCAATGGCCTAAGTAACTAGCAAGAGAATATGTGATGATGTTCATCGAAAAAAAACAAAGGGTTGTTGTGTTGCTCGTTAACATCACAGCTTGCCTTCAAGATTTGTTTCAATAATTGTTATTTTGATCAGGTATTTTGACGACAAAAGTTTGTTCAAATAATTGTCGTATTCCATAATAGATGGATGATATACAAGTCTGGTTGGAGAAATAACGACCATAAAACTAATGCTAAAATGTCGCAAGACAAATGATCGAAAGATCACTTGCGAAGTGACATCGCCGTTTAAATTATATTGAAAGGGATACATGAAGAAACTCCATGTTGATGGATTTTTGGAGTCTTTGATTTTGATCAAATGACGCTTGTGATACTTTCCTGAAGATAATTAAAACTCTGTTCGTAGGCCAAAAGAGGAACGGACGACTAACTGGTTGGAATTTGTACATATTGATGTATATAGTCCATTATGTGTAGTCGTGGGCGATAGATTTCAACTTCATATGCTTTCTCCAAAGATTTGAGTGAGTATATGTATATACCTACTCAATAAGGAAGAAGTATGAAACATTTGAAAATGTTCAAAGACTTTCAAGATGAAGTGGAAAATTATTGTAACAAGAAAATAAAAAAAGTTTATGATTGGATCATAAAGATGTTTGAGTTACAAGTTTAGCAAAACACATAAGATTTGAGGAATCGTTCCATGGATTTGCATTTCCCAAAACACCATAGGAGTATGGAGTGTTCAAGATATGTAATGAAACCTTGTTTGACATGGTAAGATCAAAGGTGTCATTTATAAAACTGCCATTATATTTTAAAGATTAAAGCTTTAGTGACTACCGCTTTTACACTGAAAAAGAGCTCCATCGTGATCCGTTGAAATGACACCATATAAGTCATGGTTTGGGATAAAACCCAGGTTGTCCTTTCTTAAATTTTTGGTATGCTAGGCATAAGTAAAATGTTTACAACCAAAGTCGGATGAGCATGTCTTTGTAGGTTATTTCGAATAACCATTGGGTATTCCTCCATAACACCGAAGACAAAAGTGTTTGTCGCTTAGAATGTCGAGTTTCTTGAGAAGGAATTTTTGGTGAAAAGTCAAGTCGGAGGACAATAGAACTTTGACAAGGTTGTTGAACCTTGGCTAATATGTGCTGAGTTGCGCAGCATCGGTAAGTGTCCCGGAGGCAGTAACAATGCTCATGGCTCACGTGCCTCAAAGGTTGTGGTCACGGAGATCTAAGTTCCTATTGAACCAAGTAGGTCGGGTAAGTAATCAAATGCCAAGATTTGAGAGTTAAATCATTGTTGTTTGACAATGATGAACCGACTACATGCAAATAATCAATAATGGGCCCTGACTTCGTTAAGTGGCTTGAAGCCATAAAATCTGTGATAATTCCATACACGAGAAATCAAGGTTTGAATTTGAAAGACACTATGGAAAGGTGCAAGACCTTACAGTCATATATGGATCTATAAAGAAATAGACATGGATGTTTCACATCTATGAAATAGTCGACATGTCGGAAAGAGTTTACGACAATGTTCAAGGAATTGACTATGATAAGATTTGATCTTTCATAGCGATATTTAGTCTGGACGGATTAATGTAGCAACCACTACATATATTTTGGTATATAGTAGTTGAACAAACAAAACAAGTTCTTCTAATAGAATGGTTACCTAGGATGTGTCCATGACACGATCCAAAGGGTTTTGTTAATTCAAAGAATGCTAAAAGAGTATGCAAAACTTCAATGGTTGAAGTGAGCATCGCGGAGTTGGAATCTTCACCGTGATGAAACCGTTAAAAGGTTTAAATTTCATCAGAGACGATGAAGATGTTTGCGTTTTGCAAGAAATTGAGTGGGAGCGCTAAGACATATTTCTAATACATTATGTGAAAGACATATTGTTGATTAGAAATGATGTATCTTTTATTGACACAGGTTATGAATTTCATTTCGATGAAAGACTTAGGCATAACCCAAGAATTAGGCATCAATGTCTATATGGATAGATTGAGGCGCTAATATGGTTTTGCCAAATGTACATAGATAAGATGTTGAATGAGTTCAATATGGAAACAACAAGAAAGATTCTTGACGCACGGAAAGGACTGAATCAAGATTCAAGTGTATTGACACGAGATTCAAGTATTTTGACACTTGGTGAAATCACAAGAATATTTTGATCAATCATTCTTTGAGATGTACACATCCAGATATGTCCTATGCTCTAAATGTTATGAGCATATACCAAAATGACTCATAAGATGATCATTGGACAATAGTAGGGATATTCCTATGATCTTTGGAAGAACTAAGAATATATTATTTATATAGTGGTGACAAATAATTCATTGTAAATTGTTGCATTGATACTAGTTTTGTCACAAAATTAAGTTTATCTCAATTTAAACTATGGGTGGCACAATATAATGGAAAGGAAGTTCCATAACGGATTTGGTTGAGTACCAAAGTTAAAACATTGTGACAGATACTACAACAAAAGGCTAAGTATATGACTGCTATTGTAGCAGCAAATGAGGGCATTTGCGTCAAGTAGTTTGTTATCAAACTAGGTGTGGTTCATAGCGGGATAATACTATGAAGATACATTGTATGACAATTGTATCAACATGGTTTAATCCCAAGGAACTAAAGGTCTCACCAAAGGACCAAATTTATACAATGCCATCTCATTGGAGAATGAGTAATGCGTAGAGACGCAAGGAAATGCAAATACACACGGACCTGGAAGTGTCAGATCCGAAGATTATGTTTACCACTAGCAATAGTGTCTATACAACACCAGAAAGCCATAGGTGTTGAATGCACAAGTTTTTAACTAGATTATTGACTCTAGTGCAAGTGGGAGACTGTTGGAGATATGCCCAAGAGGCAATAATAATATGGTTATTATTATATCTTTATGCTTATGATAAATGTTTACATCCCGTGCTATAATTGTATTAACCGGAAACATTAATACTTGTGTGTTTTGTAAACATAAAAGAGTCCCTAGTAAGCCTCTTGTTAAGCTAGCTTGTTGATTAATGGATGATCATGGTTTCCTAATCATGGACATTGGATGTCGTTAATAACAAGATCATATCATTAGGAGAATGATGTGATGGACACACACCCATAGTAAGCATAGCATAAGATCAAGTCATTAAGTTCGTTTTGCTACAAGCTTTCAAAAGCATAGTAACCTAATCCTTCGACCGTGAGGTTATGTTAATCACCATCACCGGATGGATACTTTGATGACATCAAACACCGCTTCGTAACTGGGTGGTTATAAAGGTATCATTGGGTATTCTAAAAGTATGTGTTGAAGCGCATGGACCAAGATTGGGATTTGTCCATCCATATGACGGATAGATATGCTCTGGGCCCTCTCGGTGGAATGTCATCTAGTTAGCTTGCAAGCATGTGACTATGTCACAAGGGATGACATATCATGGAACGAGTAAAGAGTACTTATCAGTAACGAGGTAGAACTAGGTATGGAGATACCGACGATCAAACCTCGGATAAGTAGAATATCGCGTGACAAAGGGAATTGGTTTCGTATGTTAAATGGTTCTATCGATCACAAAGTCATCGCTGAGTATGTGGGAGCCATTATGGATCTCCAGATCCCGCTGATGGTTATTGATCGGAGAGGTGTCTCCATCATGTATGCATATTCACGAACCGTAGGGTGACACACTTAAGGTTCGAAGTTGTTTTAAGTAGATATGGAATGTGCGTTGGAGACCGAATGTTGTTCGGAGTCTCGGATTGGATCCGGGACATCACGAGGAGATCCGGAATTGTCCGAAGAATAAGATTCATATATTGGGGATCATTTTCTAAGTTAGGAAATGTTCCGGAGTATTTGTATGGGGATTCTAGAAGGTTTCGGAATGTTTCGGAAGGTTCTAGAAGATTTCTTGGAGTTTGCTTGAAAACCAAGAAAGGATCAAGGAATCCTTGTAGGGCAAGACAAGGAGTAGTGGGGGAGGAGGACTCCACCCCCCTTCCCAATCCGCCAGCCAAGGAGGGAGGGGAGTCCTACTAGGACTCCCCCTCCCATGGCGCCTTCCTCCTTTAAATAGAGGGGTGGGGGCGCCACCCCCTTGCCCCCTCACAATATGCAAACCCTAGCCGCCTCTCTCCTCCTCCTTCCCTCTGCTCTGTCTTAGGCGAAGCCCTGCAGAATTCTCTACTCCACCACCACCACCACACCATCGTGCTGCTGGGATTCCGTGGAGAAGATCTACTACCTCCGCTGCTCGCTAGAACAGGGAGAGGAAGGTCTACTTCGACTCCGCACGTGTGACCGACTGCGGAAGCGCTGCCGGAACGCGGTGCCGGAAGGATCATCTACACGATCTTGAGATCGGCAAGTGATCGACTACATCAACCACGAGATCCAATCTCGTAACGCTTTCAGATCTACGAGGTTTAGTACAGATCTATCTCGTTGCACATGTCTAATAGATTAGATCTTGGCTTTTATCTAGATTAGATCTGGGTTTTGTTCGTTCTTGCGGTAGAAATTTTTTGTTTTCCATGCTACGAACCCATCATCTTCAACATCATAATCTTGCTGCCAGGGAGCATCCTCACCTGTACCACTATGTGCATCACCTTGCACATCTTCTACATCACCATCTTCAGCTTCTTCTTCAACTAGATCTGCAGGAACTGGGTCAGAGTCAGATCTGTCTTGCTACTGATTTCGAGGAGGAACATGCAGCGGAACTTGCACTGGAGCCTGCACCTTTGTCTTCACAATATCCTCAATTTTTTGGTCTTCAACAAACACAACATCACGGCTTCTCACAACCTTTCTTGCTATTGGATCATACAACTTATAGCCGAACTGATCACCTCCATAGCCAAGAAATATACACTGTCGGGTCTTTGAATCAAGCTTGGACCTTTTATCTTGAGGGATATGAACAAAGGCCTTGCACCCAAAAACATTCAGGTGCTCATACGAGACGTCCTTGTCATAAAAGATCTTGTTTGGAACATCTTCCTATAATGGATAACTTGGTGAGAGATTAATAAGATAAACTGTAGTCAACAAAGCCTCACCCTAATAATGTTTAGGCAGCTTTGCACTTGATAGCAAGCATCTAACTCTCTCAACAATTGTCCTGTTCATCCTCTCAGCAAGACCATTCAGTCGTGGTGTCTTTAGAGGAGTAAATTGGTGCCTAATTCCCTGCTCCTTGCAATAAGCATCAAATGGTCCAATATACTCTCCCCCATTATTAGTGTGAATGCACTTTATCTTCTTCTCAGTTTCTCTCTCAACTGAGACTTGGAATTGCTTGAACATACTTACTACTTGGTGTTTGTTCTTCAAAACATAGACCCAAACCTTCCTGGAAAAGTCATCAATAAATGTGACAAAGTACTTTGCTCCACCCAATGACCTCACCGACATTTTACAAACATCGGAATGTATCAAGTCCAGCACCTCGAACTTCTTGTGAGGAGGTTGACTCTTGAACACAACTCTGTGTTGCTTTCCCGCTAGACAATCTGAACATTTCTTGATGTGAACACCCTTCACACCTTTCCACAAAATTTTCTTTACTAGCACCGTCGTCCCCTTCTCACTCATGTGCCCAAGTCTCTTGTGCCATAAGGCACACGCATCCTCTTTCTGCAATGCATTGACACAAGCAGTAGAAAGCTTAGCATGAACATGATACAAAACTAAAACCATGTTACCTTTTGCAATAATCAGATTTTCTTTGGTGACCTTGTATTGTTCATTTCCAAATCTGCTCAAGTACCCATCTCTATCAAGCAATCCAACTGAGATAATGTTGAGCCAAAGGGCCTCAACATGCCTCACCGACTTGAGGAATAGTCTCGTACCATTTTCAGTCTCCAAGTGCACATCTCCTCTTCCAATGATTTTTGCTCTATCATTATTTCCCATCTTCACAACACCAAAATCACATGTTGTGTAGTTGGTGAAGAGCTCTCTATGAGATGTAGCATGTATGGTAGCACCGCTTTCCGGAATCCAAGTCATCTCATCACCATGTGCAAGGCTGATGGTATCCTCAGAAACTACAGTGATCCTCTCATCAATGGTAGAAACACTGCTGCCATCATGTTCTTCATGCATGAGAAACATGATCTCCTCTACCGTAGCAATTCGGCCTCCCTCACTGTCACTATCACTGTCGGTCTGTTTCTAAACTTTCTTCTTTTTCTTTTTGTCTTTCTTCCATTGTTCACAATGCCACTTGATGTGGCCCTTCTCATGGTAGTGATGGCATATAACACTAGCATACTTGTATTTGCCTCTTGATTCGCTTCTACTTCTTTCTCCTCCCTTACTCGGACCTTTACTCTTGCTTCTCCCCTGTGACTCGGTCACTAACATTTCAGAATGTGAGGAAGAACCGTCCTTACCAGCAATTTTTCTGGACTCTTCATTTAGTACCTTGGTCTTCACAAGGTTCCAAGTGACAACTCCATTAGGTGCTAAATTGCACACGGTGACCTTAAAGGCCAGTGTCCGGTAATGAGCCAAGTAGCAGCAAGGCTCACACTTCATCTTCAAATGTAATTCCCATTGAAGATAACTGATTTAAAATGCCCTGAAATTCATTTACATGATCTGCAATTGGAGTGTCCTCTTTGTACCTCAAACACATCAATTTGTTGATCAAGAACATCTTGTTAGTACCTTCTTTGCGGGCATACAACTCCTCCAATTTCTGCCATAAGGTACGTGCATGTGTTTCTTCAATGATATGGTTCAAAACATTGTCATCCACCCATTGTCAGATGAACCCACAAGCTTGAAGATGAAGTACCTTCCACTGATCTTATTTCATATCACTGGGCATCTCAGTGGAGAATACCGGCATCCAGTAATCCTTCACATATAACAAGTTCTTCATCTTGCATTTCCAAGATTGATAATTTGTACCATTCAAATAAATCATTCTCTTGGAATTCACTTCCATCTTTCACCACAAGCAAATGCAATCAGCCCAAAACAAACCTTGCTCTGAAACTGAATACAAACTGAACCTCAGCTTTG
Organism: Avena sativa; assembly: GCA_916181665.1. Lineage (NCBI taxonomy): Eukaryota > Viridiplantae > Streptophyta > Magnoliopsida > Poales > Poaceae > Avena > Avena sativa. The sequence goes on along the minus strand of OV702295.1, from coordinate 444,260,688 downwards.
ACACCACTTTGTTGGGGGACCAAGAGGATACACAACCTCCCCGCTCTGCATGCGGTGAACCTTCGACGATAGTTTCAATCAACATATATGTAGCGGAAATAAAACAATGAGCACATACACAGGTGACACAAGGATTTACGTGGAAAAACCTCCTCAAGGTGAGGAAGAAAAAACCACGGGTGCGGACCAACCGGTCCACGCGAGCTTCACTATGAGAAACCTGGGTACAGAGTCTTCTCTAGAACATCTAGAGATATAGAACACACTCAGCATGTTGCCAACCGGAAACAACAACAACAACCACTTGAGAGAAAGATTACAGTAAAGCAGAGTATCTCAATTTCTGTCCTCTTCTGTAATCAATAAACTGTTCTTAAACCGCAGATCCAATCAGCACCAAACTTGGTAGACAAGCTGACATACGAGTACCCAACATAGAAACCAAATGTTAGGTTAATCGGGCACCGTTTGCCTTCCCAAACTGTTCGTCTACCAAAACTGCTCTGTGCTGAAACTGCAGCTGAATAAACCGCTTCCAAATCTGAAACTACACTGACCCAAACCTCAAACCAGCCAACCAGATCAAAGTACTCAAAGCAAGGAACAAGCTCACCAAGTTTGGAGTCAATCCAAGCACCTTTGAGCCTCCAAACATCAGCTTGAAGATAGTCCGGTCAGATCTTAGAAATCTGGACAGAAATCACCTCTCCTTCTTCTTCCTCTCTTCTCACTAGGTTGTGGTGTTCTTGTTTGTTCTCTCACCCTCTCTCAGTAGCAGCCACGTTGTCTTGCTTCTCAAACTTGCTCATTCTCTGATTGAGACACGCGGAGTGTCTCACACACAGCGACCAAGGGTGGCTAGGGTTTTCTTTTCTACTCCTCTTGCAAGGAGTACCTCAGCCGTTGGATACGAACATCGATCAATGGTTGAAACGTGTTGGACTTCACGGGCTAATGTTGGGCTACCACCACACCTATATGTAGAGGGACATGTCCCAACACAATGCATAACTTACAAAACTATTAGTGCCGAGTGGACCTTCTTGATCAAGACAACACAGACGCTGGGAGGTCAAGAAGCCATACATTATTGTTGTTTTGAGTTTAGCATTTACAAAGGAATGGTGTGTTGTTTTCTACAACATTTAATTGTTGAGAAATCACGTGTGTTCTACGTAATTAGCAGAAATAAAAGATCATTTGACATAAAACTACAAATATTAGCTCTACAACATATCGATGGAATTGCGTTTGTGAACATATTAAAAAATATACCGGTCTATATTAGTTTGAAGCACAGTAACATTTTATTTTCTTTCTGTTTTACATTGTTGTAAAACTCCCGATCCTAAAGTGATTCTAAACTCGATTGTGGTGATTTGGTCTCCAGAATCATGATGCAAGGTATTCGTTTGATTCTCCTACAAGAGAGCACATTGGTTGAAAATAGTCCTTTCGTAAAATGAGTTCTTGACCAATGACCAACCTCAAAATGTTCTCATGTTTCATCTGAAATTTGTACGGAGATATTTTTATATCCCCTCACTAAGTGTGAACTAAATTTGGATTGTTCTGCAGTACTGCTAGAGACAATGTTAGCAGTGTCTTTTATGTCGAGTAAGGCTCACCATGTTACAAAATCTGCCCACCATCAATCTCACCAAAATTGTCAAGGCAGCTTGTGCCATTAAGGATGATGTTGCCAGCTTGTCAACATGCAGCGGGTGCCACCGAAGAAATCATCTCTAGGGGAGGCCACATGTAGCCGCACCCTGCTGTCGACGTACTATTCGGAGGTGTGCTAGGTTCACTTAGTGCCATGATGCGTGAACCTTGATGTACATCCAAGAACAAACATCGGCTACTCCTCCAGTGTCAGCTTTCGATAGGACTGGTCTTCACCAAGATGTACTTTTGTGAGGCATACTCCTCGCTCACCATGACGATGGGCAAGCCATCAACATTGTCGTCTACTCAGGCTTGGTAGTCTTAGTGCTTGTTCAACGTGAGTAGACACAAACCTCAACATTATCCCCATGAGCTGCGAGAGGATACCACCCAATAAACATACGACCATCCACGGGAACAGAGAGAACACAAAGCAAAGACATGGGAGGGCAAGAGACAAAGGGATCCACAACAACGCGCAGGCACACAACTAGTCCTTTATGATATCAGAGCCAAGAGGTCTTGATTTCAAGACTCTGCTCACCTGGTATTAAAAAATAAAAAAATCTACGGCCTACACCGAACCATGCTATGGACTAAAATAGCCTATACATGAGGAGGGAGTGTTGAATATAAATATATTGCCTAGTTTCTTTTTATCAGATCGTTCTTTCGGTTAGGCGAGCTCATAGACTTTCTTGAGGTGTAACTTTGAAATTTAATTCTATATATGTTCATATTCTGATACATGAGAATTATATATTTGTAAGAAATACCTCTAAACAATTTCGTATTTTTTTGTATCTTTATTTCTGGTATATAATATTTTTCATAAAAAACATTTTTGAGTGTCTAATGGTGTGCATAATTTTGGGAAGCAATGGAATTCAGGGTGCTCGGTACAAAATAGATAAAATTGATTATCCAAATAGAAAAGTTTAAGCCTTCTTAGAACATTAAATTTGTCTGATTTTTCAAGAGAATACTTAGAATTTCATCTCATGATGAATCTTTGTCGCACAATACTCGGAAAAATTCTCAAAAGATTCATTTTTAATTGACTATTCATGAGTGTGATACCCATGTACTCTTGTTCATGCGGGTGATTATGAGCTTCGAAACCGAATTGAATTTCTCAACTTCTAGCATATATTATCTTTCTTCCTCTGATATCTTACACTAGTACATAATTTTTGTGCAACAAACATGTATGAGTTTGAAAGGAATATGCCCGAGAGGCAATAATAAGTGATTATTATCTTATTCCAGGTTTATAATAGATGTTTATTTTTTATGCTATAATTGTGTTAATCGGAAACGTTAATACATTTGTGTTTAACAAACAAATAAAAGATTCTTAGTAATGCCTCTCATTACACTAGCTTGTTGATTAACAGATGATCAAGGTTTCCTGATCATGAGCATTGGATGTTGTTAATAACGAGGTCCTATCATTGGAGAATGTTCTGATGAACATTCACCCATAGAGGTTTAGCAATACGATCATGTATTCAAAGTTTATATTGCTATCTCACTCTAAATAACACTAATCCTTAGACTGTGAGATCACGTCAATCACTAACACTAGAAGAGTACTTTGATTCTATCAAATGTCACACCGTAACAGGGTGACTGTAAAGATGGTGTTGGGTATCTGGAAAGTGTTAGTTGAGGCTCATGGATCAAGATTAGGATTTGTCCATCCTGATGATGGAGATATATACTCAAGACCCTCTCAGTGATATCATATTGACATAGCTTGCAAGCAAGTGATAAGATCACTAAGCATGTTATATCACGTGAACAAGAAAAGAGTACTTGTCGGTAATGAGAACGAAATAGGTATGGATGATACCAAATGATCGGATCTCGGACAAGTAAAATATCATGAGACAAAAGGAATTGGTTACTGCAAAAAAGGTTCATGCGATAACTAGTTCATCATTGAGTAAGTGGGAGTCATTATGGATCTCCAGATCCTGCCGATGATTCTTGATCGAAGAGAGTATCAGTCATGTCCACTCAGTTCACGAACCGTAGGGTGACAAACTTAAGGCTCGTCGACGCATTTGAGTGGATACAGAACGTAGGAGGAAATACTAGACAGTGCAGAAACTGTTTTGATAAAACTGCCAGAATAGTTTTGGTATATCAAAATATTGCAAGGGAATAAATTGTTGATGTGTTCATTAAATGAAGTACTCATTAAATGAAGTGTTTATTAAATTGATTAGCATTAAACCAAGTGAATTAAAGTGCTTTATTAGAAAGATCTTTGATTTTTTGAGTGGAAATTTAATGGGAGAAGTGGCCTTGATTATTTGTGCGTGGAGATTCCACTAGTAATCAAGAGGGAATAGGTGGGGGCACCTCCTTTGGCTGCCGGCCATAGGAAGGGGCTTCCCCTCTCCCCTATAAAAGGAGGGGTGGAGCTCCTCTCCTTTGACTCATTCTCATCTCCTCTCATATGCCATTTGGTTGACATATTCTCCCTCATGCTAGCTTGTCCATTGCCACGAGTATGGTGCTTAGGCGAAGCCCTGCTCAAGATCTTCTCCACCACCACCACCACCATGTCGTAGTGTTTCTGAAGTTCCTGATGATCCACTACTTCTGATGCCCAACTGGAGCAAGGGACGGAGGGTGTCATCACACTAAACATGTGACCGATTACGGTGGTGTTGCCCATTTGTGGTGTTGATCGTCTTCGCGTCCTTGAGGACAGTCGAGTACAATCTACACCATCCACATTTGTTTTGTTTGCAGGAATGTTATCCCGCTTACTGTCTTCGAGGGTGAGTCCTTCTAAAACCTTTACAAGTATCGCCTAGATTCGATCTTGGTTGTTGCAACCGTAGGACTTTTTTATTTTCTATGCAATGAACCCCCATCGGTGGTATCAGAGCTATGTCTATGCATAGATGCTTTGTATGGTTAGAACATAAGGAGATGTGGATGTTGATGATCATGTTATTGCATACTTTCGTGTATTTTGGATCATGGTGGCATGTTGGGATGAAGCGGCCTAGACCAACTTTACATGTTCTCGCACATGAAACTTGTCCCACGCTTAACATGCAACTTGTATTGCATCAGTGTCTTAGCGGATGTCTGTCTCTCCTAATATTGTGATGACCTAATTCACAAGGGTTTCCTAATAACTTGATTATCACCATTGTGGTTGAAGTTCGTAGGTAGAACGGTTCTTTCCTAGAAAGCCTATAGTCACGTAAAATATGAAAAAATAAATTAGAGATGTCTAACTTGTTTTTGAAGGGGCATGTGATGTGATATGGTCATTGATACAAAAATTGTTGTATGCAATGAGATTTATTGTAAGTTAAACAACTGGTAGGATCCATATGGTTGTCTTTATATTTTTATGGCATGCGTGTTGTATATATCCATGAGATATATTGTAATGGTGGAAACGATCATGATGGAGGCGCCATGGACCTTGGTGCCACACCTGTGGAATGATGGAGATCATACCATGACGTACAAGATGGAGATCGAATGCGAGAATGACCATATCATATTGATGTCTACGCACACTTGTATTCTTGTAGACAGTGTTGGGCTTCCACGCTAGTCGTTCCCCTGAATAATAAGTGAAATGTTAAAATTGTTCCCCATGGTATCATGGTTCTGCTAATTCACAACTTATAAAGTGCAAGCATATAAGCAACATAGATGGACACAATGGTTCAAGTTTATTAAGTGCAAGAAAATAAAGTGTGCCATCAAGTTTGTGAGAGCTTTAATCACTAATTTTCACATAACAAGTTTAATTTGGAAGATAGATAAAAACATGAATATACTTGGAATGGTGTAACACACCATGCATAGGAATTTATAGTGGACTCTTTGGAATAACTTGGTTTCTTGGGAGTTGGATGCATGAGTAGAACTCATACTTGGTACAAGTGGAGGCTAGCAAAAGACTGGGAGCGACCAACTAAGAGCGCAATAATGGCCACAATCATGCAAAGCGAAAAACATTATTAATTAAAGCATAAAGTGATATTGCAAGTCAAAAACTAAATGATCATAGATGCTATGGTGACTGGTTCATAGCCTTAACATGGTGTAAGCATGTGTCAAGTCAACCCAAATAAAGCATCAAAGGAGAATACCACAATATTATGCTTTTGTATGCTAAAACAACAAATGATTCTTTCAAGGAACATTAAGCAATCTCAATTGTTTGAAACAAGTAATGCTACAACAATAATCACTAAGCATATGGTCAAAGCAACATCTAGCATGACATGATAAAGTCTAAGTCATAGTCAAAAGAAGCTTCCTTTTGTACCACTATAAGCAGGAAACTTCCTACTCTTTTCCAACACCAATCAACTTATTTGAAACAACTCTCAAATATAATAATCAATAAAGACCAGAGAGCATGTCTCACCCGTAATAAGAAAACTAAAGCTAAATGCAGTGCTAGCAAAGGAGAACACTCACATAACAATAAGAGTGAAAACTAGAGTGCTCTAGGCAATGAATAACAGGGTGTGTCTCTCTCCAAAAGAAGTGTGTTGGAATCCAACCAACTTATTGAGGCAAAGAAAGCAAAATAAAACTAAAAACATAAATGCTCCAAGAACAACACACAGTGCATAAGGTAATAAAAATAAAGTGTCTTGAAAGAAGACCTGAGATTATTGATGAAGAAGGGGATGCCTTGGGCATCCCCAAGCTTTGACACTTGTACTTATTGAATATTTCTTGGGGTGACACAGGTGGCATCCCCAAGCTTGAGCTTTTGTCCATACTTCATCTCATCACATCATTCTCTCCCTACACTTGAAAACTTCCTTCATACGAAATTTCACACAATCTTCATTAGCAACATTAGTGTATTCAAAATAATAATCCTTTGGATTTAGTTTCAACTCAAGTAAATCATCCATTAAAACACAAGATACTGTAGCAATTCCTTCTAAAAGCTTAGGTGATCAAAGAGAACTCAAAGAGAAAGACAATAAGAGGCAAATGCAAATAATGGCAGAAATCTGTCAAAACAGACCAGCAGGTAAAGACCGATTTTTTCGAACATATTCTGTTGCTCAAATAGAAAAGGGCAAGACTAACGAAAGTTGGGTAATAACCTGGGGCATAAGCACAAAACATTACAGCAAAATCCGACGTATTGAGATTTTTCACGATTTTTTACAGTGACGCACAGAAATCTGTTTCAGGACAGCAACCTCCCCATATCTTACTTCCCTCTCATTAGAGGTTATTTTTGGCACAAAAACCAAACAAAAAGGATAAAGAGAGGTTATTATAGAGGCAATAACTTCCAAGACTCAACAAAACAAAAATAAACTAAAAGTAAAAATATAATGGGTTGTCACCCAAAAGCTCTTTCTTTATAGCCATTAAGATAAGCATGATAATTTCGATGATGCTCACATAAGAAATATGAATTGAAGTAAAAGAGAGCATCAAGAAGCAAATATGGAACAAATTTAAGTCTAACCGACTTCCTATGAAAAATAATCTTGTAAAGAAACAAGTCATGAAAGCACAAAGCAACAAGCATAGGAAATCAAAACAAGTGCAACTTCAAAATTTTCAACATAAAGAGGGGAAACTTAACATTGTTGAGATACATAAAACCATGTTTCCCTCTCTCATAATAACTTTCAATAGAAACATGAATAAAATTAACAATATACATATCACATAACACATTCTTATCATGAGTCACATGCATAAAATAATTATTACTCTCCCTATAAGCATAGTCATTCTCATTAATTGTAGTGGGAGCAAATTCAACAAAATAGCTGTCATTATTATTCTCATCACCATAGTCATCAAATATAGGAGGCATATTGTAATCATAATGAATTTTCTCCTCAATAATAGGTGGACTGAAAATATCATATTCATCATTGTAATCATCATATATTGGAGGTATAGTATCATCAAAGTAAATTTTCTCCTCCATGCTTGGGGGACTAAAAATATCATAATCATCAAAACCAGCTTCCCCAAGCTTAGACTTTTCCATAGCATTAACAATAATGGTGTTCAAAGAATTCATACTAATAACATTGATATTAGCATGCAAATAAAGTTCCATAGGTTTTTTAATTTTCTCTTCAAACACTTCATGTCCTAACTCAAGATAAATACTATAAAGCTCTCTAAATTTTTGGTTGTTTTCCATTAAGCCTAACTAGTGAAAATAAAAACAAGAAACAAAAAGATATAATTGCAGAATCTAAAGGAAATAACTTCGAGCACTCACACACCAGCAATAGTACTAGAAGATAGCTTAGTAGCTAGAGGATGTGAGTATCTTTGACCTTACCTCCCCGGCAATGGTGCCACAAAATAGTTTGATGTCTACGCACGCTTCTATTCTTGTAGACGGTGTTGGGCCTCCAAGTGCAGAGGTTTGTGGAACAACAACAAGTTTCCCTTAAGTGGATCACCCAAGGTTTATCGAACTTAGGGAGCAAGTGGTCAAAGATATCCCTCTCAAGCAACCCTACAATCAAGATACAAGAAGTCTCTTGTCTCCCCAACACACCCAATACACTTGTCAGGTGTATAGGTGCACTAGTTCGGCAAAGAGATAGTGAAATACAAGCAATATGGACGATTATAAGTGGTAATTGCAATCTGAAATAAGAGTGGCAGCAAGCAAACACGTAACAAGACTGATTGTAAATGGTGTTTCAATGCTTAGAAACAAGGCCTAGGGATCATACTTTCACTAATGGACACTCTCATATAAATATCTTCTCTTCATTATGCTACCCTGAACTACTCTCCGGTTGGATGATGTAGGGCTATAACAGCACACCTTAAAGTTCGCATTACCCATCTAGATAACCCATCACTGTCACCTTGAGCGCTAGATGGTTCCAACAAAGAACACAATCTCATAGAGACATCCAACTCAAATAATACTCATGATAAGTATTACTGTAACCTTAGCCAAAGTGCCACACGGTGTGCACACTGTCAACTTCACACACGTGGGGATAAGCAGAGATTAATTAAAGCACTTGAGTAGTAGAATATATCTAGATTACAAAGCTCATGATCTCAATAAGATCACGCATAGAGAGAGAAAGAGATGAACACATAGCTACCGGTAGAGCCCTTAGCCTCGAGAGAGAACTACTCCCTCATCATCATGGGAGTCAGCAACGGCAATGGAGATGGAGGTGGAGTCGATGGAGATGGCTCCGGGGGCACTTCCCTATGCTAGCAGGGTGCCGGAATAGAGACTTCTATCCCCCGGATCTCCTCTTCGGTGGCGGTAGAGATGCGGAACTTTTCGTGGAATTCTGATCTGGTACTTAGGGTTTTTGTCTCGGGGGGAATATATAGGCGAAGGGGCAAGGTCGGTGGAGGACCGAGGGGCCCACACCACCTAGTGGCGCGCCTGGGGGGTACCCGCACCACCATAGGGTGTGGCCGCCTCGGTGCCCTCCTCCGTCTCTGCTTTGGACTCCGTCTTGTGTCGGGAAAAATAGAAACTTCGGCTTTTGTTTCGTCCAATTCCAAGAATATTTCCTTACTAGCTTTTCTGAAACCAAAATAGCAGAAAACAGGCAACTGGCACTGCGGCATCTTGTTAATAGGTTAGTTCCAGGAAATATATAAAAATACCTCAAAGTGTAAACAAAATATAAGAAAGTTAATATAAAACTAGCATGGAGCATCAAAAATTATAGATACGTTTATGACATATCACATATCATATTATTCTGGCATGTGATGTTTATCATTTTGATGCATATTATATTGCTTTGATTTGATCACCACCGTAGCATTATAAGATGATCCCTCCCACTAAATATCAAGATAATAATATGTTCTTCCTTAGTATGTATCGTTAAAAAAGTCTGTCGTTTCAAAGTACCATGTGATGATCGGGCGTGATAGACTCTACATTCGCATACAACGGGTGTAAGATAGTTTTCCACACGTGAATATTAAGTCTTTATTTGGCGAGCCTAGTATGTACAGACATGGCCTAGGAACATAAACCAAAAGGTAAAGCACGAGTCATATGAATGATATGATGTCCATATGATGCTCGCCATTGCAGCTGCACCACCTCACGTGATGATCGGTCATGGTGTAGTGTTAGGTTCATGTAATCACTAAAAATGACTAGAGGGGTCACATTTTTTAGTAGGAGTTCTCATAGTAATTTTTGAATTAACTTGAACTCTATCTGTCATAAACCTAGTCTAAATAGTCTTTGCAAATATATTATAGATCATTGCACCCCCTATGATCAATTTCAATGCATTCCTAGATAGAGAAAAGCTACAAGATAATGTGTCTAACTTCACCAACTGGCAGGCATGAAGAAGTCCTATGTGTTGGACAGGCCGTTAGGTGACGCCCCTGCAGATGATGCAACTCAGGATGAGCGCAACGTGTATGACACAAAGTATTATGACTACACTCTTGAGTGGTGTGTGATGGCTCAATATATATTCAAGCTCGTTCGGGAACCCCAAGAGAAAGGTATGATGAGCATAGCAGCAAGTTTTCCCTCAGTTATGAAACCAAGGTTATCGAACCAGTAGGAGCAAGGAAACACCTCCAAGGTGTTATTTCCAACTTGGAATCATGCAGAACACAACCACAGAACTTTGCCACCAACTTACAGTGAGGTTGTCAATCTCACCGGTTTTGCTGAAAATAAAGGATTAAACGTATTGTGTGGAAGATAGTAATTGCTTGCAGAAAGTAAACAGAAAACAGTAAATAGTAGATTGTAGATTGATAGTAAAAGAATGGACCAGGGTCTATAGTTCACTAGTGGTGATTCTCCTTAAGATAGATGACATGTTGGGTGAACAAATTACAGTGGGGTAGTTGATAGACACCGAGAAAAACTACAAGAAATCTGCTCACTAATGACCTTTTGTTAACGACCATGGATTTTTTAGTCATAGATCTATGACCATCCAATACCAATTGGTCGTAGGGAATTTGGGAGGGTCCAAACCTCAGAAAATAATGACCAATTTTGTCAAAAAGGACATAGTGTTCTAACACGAAATAGTCATAGATGGATAGGACTAGTTTGGAGCCTTTTATTTAGGAGACTATGACCAATTTAAATGGTCATGACCACTGATTTGTGATGCCTTAAAATAACCGGTCGGCCACATCATCAATATCGTCTACGTGTCCGTATATGTGGTGTGTATATGTGTCATTGTGACATGTGAGACCCACCTATCATACATACCCAGACCAGCTAGATAAGTTGACCAAGTTGACCTGACATCCGGGCTCCACCGAACTAACAAGCGGGACTGGCCATACCGTCAGCCCGAACTGACAGGCGGGACATGTCTCAAACACATGGGCTTTGCGCCTGAATAATATGCAAAAATATGGGGCAAGCTAAGCTCAAACCAGCGACCTCTCCCTTCAAACCAAAGAACACAACCAGCGGACTACAAAGTCCCTCGGGTTAAACTTTTTGCGCGCGATGTATTTAGTATTTGATTCGTTTGTTGGGCCTGGCCCATGGTGCATGAAGGCATTAGCTTTTTTTCCTGAGATTTCTCAATCGGCTGGGCCAGCCCATAAGCAATTATAAGGTGGACGTTTAGTGTTAATTCGTGGGTTTTATAAGTTTGAGCCCAGATAAGTACACACAGCTCAATATCTTTTTCAGAAATTATAAAAATGTATTTTCACTATCAATTTTGCATATGACTTCAGATCGAGATGATCCCAAAATCAATTTTCAATCAAATATTGTCTAGTTTGAGTGTAATTTATAGTAGTGCCATTATGCACCATAATTTTAGTACTTGTATCACAAAGTAAAGTGAATCTATCAAAACTTTGTCAAAAACGGAGGGGGTGACCGTTCTCATCTAGGGGTTGGATCATGCAAAAGTTTTAATGGATCTTTGATAAAACAACATATTATGTATCTGAAAATGATTTTTGCAAAAAATTACGAGAATTAGATCAAGTACCTATAGTTTAAATCGAACCCACTTCTTAACGATTCGGCAAAAAATTATCTTTTTCATGAGGGGTGCACGGAAAGGTTTCAGATACCTCGGTTGGGACACTGTCCATGTCACATGGTATAGTATTTTTGAAAATTTGGGTGGTACCATTTCGAAACCTTCATTTGGTAGTCGCTTCACAAAATGCCCCTTTTTTACACTCGTAAAATAGAAATGGCTTTTCTGTGCGACAAAAATTAAAATTTCCTCTTACAACATTGGTGGCCAACCCAATATGCACATGGATACAAAATACGGGCACATTATCACAAACTATACCCTGATTTTGGCCTTAACATTGGTCTTTTGACCTGAAAGTCATGAAACCTCGAACATGATTGGTCATTTCTGACAAGGTTGTTTCGAGACACTTGCAATATACCAATTTTGATATTTTTCCTTGTAAGTATATCACATAATATGACGCCACGCGAAGAATTCACCTTGTTTGGACCGTTTTTGAATTTCTTATGCCCATTTCAAAATATGGTCAAAATGGCGGGCGTGAAGGTTCTTTGCTAGGGGATGAGCAACTGTAACATCCCAAAACTTCAATCCAAAGTTATTAAGATCCAAATCACCAAAATTAGGGTTAATAAAAACTTTACCAATTAAAATTATTAAAGCATTCATATGTGTGTGCATTTAATTAGGAGTTGATTTGAATTGCCATGATTAAGTGATCCATTGCTTGTAAAATGATTCTTAGGTGAAATAAACATCATCTAAATCATTCCCCAAAACAAATCCCAAAGAAAAATAAATCAAAATGAATAAAAGAAGAGAATGGTCATTTGTGCCATTTTAATCAGCATGCCTACTTTGGCTATTTCTAGGACTCAATTCTTAACAGAGAAAATTATGAATCTTCGCACCCCTTGCTAGTACACATAATGATGTACCAAGGCCCACTTTGTGATCTGCCAAAAACTTTCAAACACTATTTTTAAATGCCAAGTGAAAATTGAATCTAGTTCATATGGGAAGATCCCACTATTTCAAAAACCACTCAAATGAGATTTATTTTCAAAACCCAAGCAACCACAGAGTCTCAAGATTTTTACTAACACACCCATCAAAAATCTTTTCAAAATTCAAAAGTAAATTTCTTGCGGCCATTTTTACAAACACTTGGTAGGCAGAGTTTACACCTAGTATTTAGCTCACTGTTTTTTACAGGGTTTTGCCCCCAATTGATCTCCATTGACTCCCTCTGTCTCCACTTGATCCAACCAGGACATTTACACCCCATCCCCTACCCCCTAGCAGCAATGCCATGCCAACCCGATGCCATGCTTGCCGGCCTAACTTGCCATCGCTGCAGCAGACCACCCCTCTCTCTCTCGCCATGTCTATGAGCTAGCCCGGACCTCACCGCCACCCTCTGCTCCCTCCCCGAGCACAGACGAGCCGTGGACCATACCCAGCGCGCCGCGCCTAGAGTGTCTGCGCCATGCCGAGCACGCGCCAGAGCGCCGCGCCCGACACGCGTGCACACGCCGCCCCTCGACTGTAGCTCGCGTCCACCGCGTCGCCACGACCCCAGGAACACCCCAGACATGCCCGTTCGCCGCCAATTGCACCACAGCCACTGCTCGCCATGAAGACCGTCGCCTCTGCCGCTCAGAGCGTGAGCACCGCCCGACCAAAGTCCACTGCCCCTAAGCCCGAATTTAAGCCATAGCGCACCGCCAGGAGACCAGCCACCATCCCCTACCTCGAGCCATGCCGCTAGCACGCTGTGCAGCCCTCGCCGGAGCCGCCCGCCCATCACTCTCGGTCGCCTCGTCGAGCTATAATAGAGGCCACCCCAGCACAAACCACTCACACCATTACACTCCACTCACCTCACTGGTCCTTCCCTACCTCTAGCCGGAGCAGCGCAAGCACTTGCTCGCCAGAATTTGGCCAGAGGATCCCGCAGCAGAGGAGGAGAAGGCGACGTCGATTTTGTCCACCCCCGGAGCTGCCTCGACCACCCCTGAGCTTGCCGTTGTCCACCAGTTCGTTTGCCCCCATCGCCGTCGTTGCTGGAGCCCTGGTATGCCCCCTGAGCACCCCCACCGAGCCACTAGGGTTTGTCCTCGTCGGCGACCTGTCTGTCGTCGACGACGAGCCCCAACTGTCGATCCTAGTTCTAATCTAATGGCCAACATCGCCCCGTACCGCTTCGTGTGTTATGAGCCGCTGACCGGTGGACCCCCTGTCAGCTGAGCCCCGCACCGTGGAGTGCCACTGGGCTGGCCCGTTAGATTTCCCGTGCGACCCATTTAATTCAAATTTAGATTTTTCTTTTTAGTTTGAACCTAGTTGTGTCCTTTAGTTTGAAAATCAATTCAGAGAGATCTACATATCCAAATGGAGTGATTCCAATTTTGTTAGAAAGCTACTAAAAAGATCTATCCAAGACCGTTGGATTTAATTCAATTAGAGTTAGGGATCTCTCCTAGTAAAAATAACAAGACAGAAGCTTTTGCACATTCAAACATTTTTATAAAATCAACCATGATAGCTTTTGAGTTGATTCCAACTCTCAAAAATCACATTTAACCATACCTATCTGAATATGTAATGATATTAGGGTTTACATGTAGTGACTTTGGACTAGTACCAAAATAATGCTATATAGGCATTTCTAGTCACTTTAAATCATTAAATAATGAACTTAAACCAAAGTAATTGTGATCCAACCTTTAAATTACATTCCCATATGTTAGAATATGTGGTGATGACATGTGTCCACATGATCCCATATTTTAAGTGGTGAATATTAAATCTTAGTTATTTTCAATGAGTAGAAATTACTTTTCTTAAATAAAAAGAATGAAGCTATTAATAAAGCTTGTGATGCTTGTGATGATAATAGATCATCAAATGTGTGCCTTAGAGTGCTAATTAGACTAGTTAAGTATTGTTTGGTGATTGTGTACTCCGTATATATTTATAGACGATAGTACCAACCAAGCTTTCGATGAGGAGGAGTTCTATCAAGAGGAGGAAGAAAACTTCAACCACTGCACCAACCAAGGCAAGCTACTATTGGCAAGCTAACCCTTGCAAGTATTATACTAGTAAGCCACCATTAACAATGCAAGCTAACACTTGCAAGTATAATGCTTAGCAAGCTAGAATTAAGCTAGATGATTGAGCAAAGATGCTTTAGGCATGCTTTGGTCACACTACTTTGACTATTACTACCCCAAGTATTATTTTCCAAGCTTTACTTCCTTTACTTTTACCAAAGTTCTTTACTTGTTTTGAAGGTAGCATAAAGAGTATAAAACTTGGCCTATTTAGATAAACTTTAGATGTCATTCTATGGCATGAGATTGGTCCCATCTTTCCACCTTAGTGAACACTCTTAACTTAGTAGTTTAGAGTTAGATAAAAACTTGAGTCACTTTAGATGGGAACACTTGGTGAAAATGAATTGAGAAAACCTTGGAATGATGAGTCAGTCTATTGAGATGTTTTGACATGGGTTGAGAAACACAAATGGTTTATGATGATGAAAATGTTGAGGCAGGAGCCTTAGCCCTTTTATAAAACTGATGGTTGGATTTGGATGCGATACCATTCCAAATTTACCATACAACCACAATACCTGAATTGGGTAAGGCCTAGCCGGAAGTTTATATGCATTAGTATTAGTTCCCTCGCGGGAGAGGTTTGAGCTGAGGCTACCTCTCAATGTTGTCCACCTATGCAGTGCCCAAGATGACAGATGGTCATGGTTGGGAGGCCATGCTCATAGGAGAGGTGCTTGTACTAGGGTGTGTAAAGGAAAGGTTATGTTTGATTATCTGCATACTAATTATGATGATTCAAGGTTATCCCGGACAGATGTATCGAATCTTGTGGTGAAAGTGTACCACCTCTGCAGAGTGTCAAACTATTCGAATAGCCGCGTCCGCGGTTATGGACAGTTGGAATGGCCATACTGTTTCGTTATCAGATGTTTTCAAAATAACTTATGAAAGGAATGATGAATCTTGACTTGACCACAACAGGGTTGTGACTATGACATTAGCTTCCCAACTTAAGTGATTCTAGAATTTTATTTTATCTTTCTTTGCTTCTAAACTCAGCTTAGGTTTCAAACTTAACTTTATAGTTTAACCTAGAGTTAGCACTTTACTTAGAACTATACTACTTGTTAGTGGTAGTTTGCGAGTACTTAAAGAGTACTCATGGCTTTTGTCCCTGGCTATTCTCATGGCCAGACTATGAAGGAGACTACCAAGATGATGGCCAACAGGACGGCTATGATAACTAGGACTATCTGCCTTCGTCAACATTGCTTGTGCCCCTGAAGATGGACCCCACCGCTACGCTTATCTTTTATTCCGCTACTTGTTGTATTAAGACTGGATCATGAGATCCTTATTTGTGTAAGACCTTATGTATGGTTTGTAATGGATGATGTACTGTGATATCCAATCTGTTATGTTTCACAAAATGGTAATCCTGGGATTGCGATGAATGACATAACAAGCATCTGGGATTAAAAATCTGGGTGTTGACAAGTTGGTATCAGAGACATCCTGACCATAGGAGACCCTAGTTAGAATGGACGTCCGAGCAAAAACTTAATTTCAAAACCAAAGTGAGTATTTATGAAAAAACTATTTCCTCTCTTATCCTTGGGAATTCATTCTTTCTCAAAAATTCATGTCCTCAAATTCTTACATTACTACTTAAAAATTGACACACTTGATCACTTCACTAATCTCCTCATCCTTAATTCTTGTAGATGGAGACTCGGTTCAGCAAGTTCTACCAGTTGGGAAACGGAGGTTAGCTGATCTTCGAGAGGGACTTGGATTCACTGTCAGAGTTACTGGGATGCCCGCATCCGGAGTTTCTTGGAGCTCAACTTCCAGGACCCCTAGGAGGAGATTTGTAGTGGCTGGTCAACGCTGATCTTAGAGGAAGCATCGAAGCACCAACGTCCGGGAGAATCCAGTTCTCTGTGAGAGAGAACAACTGGCTAGATGGATTAGCCAGGGCAATGCATGAAGCTCTCGCACGTCTATGTGCCCTCAGCATCAACCAACTCCAGGGAACCCGTTTTGCTCACTATGCAAGACATGACTTCATGGGAATGCCGATGGAGATGCCAAGTCACCCGGAGCTAAAGCGTCAAGTGGAGAACCTTGACTTCCTGATGTACGATCGTCAGAAGGAATTGGACAATGCTAGGGAGTTCGCCAACCACAACCGTGCCATTGCCGCCCAGAAGGCCCAGACTTTCTCACTGCTAGTCAAGGATCGTCAGTCTCTTCGCCTCCAGCGTGAGAAGAAGGATCGCACCATCGCCCGTCTTCGCAAGAAGGTGGACGACCTCGAGAAGACCGTCAAGGAGTAGGAAGCTCAGCTTGCAGCAAAGGAGGAAGAAGAGGAGGGTGAAGACATCCAGGGAGACATGGATTCTTACCTCAGCAATGATGATGACTTTCTGGAGGAGGATGCTGTGGACTTCTACACTGACGATGAGGACTCCGACTTCATCGACGATGAGTAGATGCACTAGAGCACTATCGTAGCATGAGATGTATCGGTCCCACTGTATCGTAGCTTGCAGAATGGTTCTTCAAACCATCTTTTTTCCTTTGATTGTTGTGGTGTGTGTTTGTATCGTGTGCTTGTTTGCATGAATGAAATGAAGTTAGTTGCAAAACCTGAGTCAACCTCAAAGTTTTAGCTTTGAAACCAAAACCATGAACCTTAGAACTTTCCCTCTTACCCCTTTATCTACCTCAATCTTCAGATGACTCGTGGAAACCAAGGAGGGAGCAGCTCGTCGCAAGACCCAATGCTGCAGATCTTGCAGAATCTCATCGCAGACAGAGAAGCAAGCAGGGCAGAGCGCCAAGCTAGCTTAGCAACATTGCAGCAGATCGCCCAGATGGCTCTCAACAACAAGAACCATGGAAACTAGGATCACCATAGATCCAAACATAAAAACTTCCAGAATACCAATCCCCCAATCTTCAACCAAGCTGAAAACCCACTAGATGCTGATGACTGGTTACAGACAATGGAAAATAACTTAGAAGTTGCAGGAGTTGATGACAACGAGAAAGTTCTCTTCGCCACCCACTATCCGGCGAGAGATGCAAGAGCTTGGTGGACTAGTATCCGTAACATGAACCATGGTCAAGTGATGACATGGGAAGCCTTCCAAACCAAGTTCAGCCGCACCCACATGCCGCAAGGTCTAGTCACCAGACTAAGAGATGAGTTTCGCGACTTGAAGCAAGGAAGAATGACTGTGGTGGAATACCGTGACAGATTCCTGTCGCTTGCAAGGTATGCCCCTGATGAGATCAACACAGAGGTCAAGAAGAAGGAGAGATTCCTGAACGGACTGCATGATGAGATGCAGACTGTCCTCGTCAACATCCGCTTCGAGGATCTCGAAGAGCTAGTCGACTCTGCCATTCAGATGGATGGGAAGATTAATCAGGCAAACGACAACCACAAACATCGTATGATGCAGCAATCAGGATCCAGCAGTCACCAGAAGTACCGTCCCAACCCCTCACCAGGATATGCACCAAGGAACAATCGACCCCCAATGTCTCGCCCAAGCTACCCTAACTATAGCGGAGGCAATGTGAAGTCCGGAGGAAACAATCACAACTCCGGCAACACCAACAATTTCAACCGTGTCCCTCCCAAGAGCAACAACAACAACAACAACAACAACAACAACAACAACAACACTACACCCAGAACTGGCAGCAATGCTGTGCCTGTCGCAGCAAAGGACAAGTCCCAGATCACTTGTTTCGAGTGTGGAGTGAAGGTTCACTATTCCAATGAGTGTCCCAAGAAGACTGCTGCCACCACCAATGTGAATGCCCCAGCTCAACAGCAGCGTCGTGTTCAGTCAGGGAGAAGATTTGCCCTAGGGAATCCTCACAACCGCAACGATCGTCTCTTCCACATGAACGCCGAAGAAGCCCAGGAAGCGCCAGATGTAGTGCTGGGTATGTTTTCTATCAACTCAGTTTTAGCAAGAGTATTGTTTGATTCGGGAGCATCGCATTCATTTGTCACCGAAGAATTTGCATGCACTAGTAAGATTCACCCAACCAACATGAAGCATGTCATGATAGTTCAAATCCCCGGATCAACTACAAAAGCTAGAAAAATTTGCAAAGCTGTACCTATCAGGAAACATGGGATAGATTTTTATGCCAACCTAATTGTACTTGGAACCAAAGGATTGGAAGTAGTACTAGGTATAGACTGGATGTCAAGGCATAAAGGACTGATAACTGTGCTAAGAAAGCCATCACCATGACCAGTAGCTCTAGAGTCACATTAGAGCATATCTCTGAAACCTTACCCCGTCAATTCAAGTGCAACAAGAGTCTAGCCCTACCCACCATAGACCAAGTCAGAGTAGTCTGTGAATACCCCGACGTATTCCCAGATGAATTGCCAGGTATGCCCCCGGATAGGGATATTGAGTTCATTATCGAACTAATCCCCGGAACCGGACCCATAGCCCAGAGACCCTATAGCATGAACCCCTCAGAGTTAGTAGAGTTGAAGAAGCAGTTGGATGCTATGTTGGCAAGAGGCTTGATTCAACCAAGCGCTTCGCCATGGAGATCACCAGTGTTATTCGTCGACAAGAAAGATGGAGGCAACCATTTTTGCACAGATTACAGAAAGTTGAATGACGTCACCATCAAGAATAAGTACCCTTTGCCAAAGATAGAAGATCTATTTGATCAGTTGACTGGAGCCCATGTATTCTCAAAGATTAATCTTAGGACTGGTTATCACCAACTTAAGATTCGTGCAACGGATATTCCTAAGACCGCCTTTACTACTCGCTATGGTTTATACGAGTATACGGTTATGTCTTTTGGATTAACCAATGCCCCTGCTTATTTCATGAATCTCATGAATAAGATCTTTATGAATTTCCTAGATAATTTTGTAGTTGTGTTTATCGATGATATTCTTATCTACTCTAAGTCAGAAGAAGAGCATGAGCAGCATCTGAGAATCATCCTAGAAACCCTGAGAGAGCATCGGTTGTATGCCAAGTTCAGCAAGTGTGAGTTTTGGCTGAAAGAAGTAGGATTCCTAGGACATATTGTGTCTGCCGGAGGAGTCTCTGTTGATCCCACCAAGATCAAAGATGTCGAAGAATGGGAAGCCCCAACCACTCAACCCAAGTCCGTGCATTCCTCGGATTAGCGGGATACTACCGCAAGTTCGTTAAAGGATTTTCAAGCATCGCCAGACCCATGACCCAATTCTTAAAGAAGGACAAGAAGTTTGAATGGACCGACAAGTGTGAAGCCAGTTTTCAGGAGCTGAAGAAGAGATTGATATCAGCCCCAATATTGATCATGCTAGATATCAAGAAGCCGTTTGATGTGTATTGTGATGCATCCAAGATTGGTATCAGATGTGTATTGATGCAAGAAGGCAAAGGCATCGCTTATCTGTCTCAACAACTGAAGCAACATGAGCAGAACTATCCGACCCATGATCTTGAATTAGCAGCCGTGGTTTTAGCATTGAAGACATGGCGTCATTATCTGATGGGTAATCGCTATGAGATTTACTCAGATCACAAAAGCTTGAAGTATATTTTCACTTAGAAGGAGCAAATTATGAGGCAAAGGAGATGGATAGAGTTAATCAAAGATTATGACCTTGACATTCACTATCACCCCAAAGCCAATGTGGTAGCGGATGCTCTTAGCAGATTGCCTTGTAGGCTAAACACTATGATCAAGGAGAAGCAACCAAGTTTGTATCAGGAGTTGGAGCAGTTCAGAACTGAGCTAGTTAGCAAAGGATTCTTAGCTAGCATTGAGCTTCAACCCACATTAATCAGCCAAATCAAGGAAGCCCAGAAGGGAAATGAAAGTATCGACGGAATCAAACATCGTATTGGTATAGGAAAGGTACCTGGATTCACTGAAGACGAAGAAGGAGTTATGTGGTACAAAGGACGTATCTGTGTGCCAGCAGATTTAGAGCTGAAGAAAGTTATCATGAAGGAAGCTCATGATACTCTTTATTCTATCCACCTCGGAGGAACGAAGATGTATCAAGATTTGAAAGAGCAATTTTGGTGGCACAAGATGAAGAGAGAAATCGGAAGCTACATCGCCAAATGTGACATCTGTCAAAGAGTCAAAGTAGAGCATCAGAGACCCGCAGGACTATTGCAACCATTGTAGATTCCGGAATAGAAATGGGATTCCGTCGGAATGGACTTTATCACTGGTTTGCCTACTTCCAGTAGGGGAAATGACTCAATCTGGGTCATAGTTGATAGACTGTCCAAGGTAGCTCACTTCATACCTGTCAAGACTACCTACCAGAGTGCGGAGCTAGCAGAGCTGTACATTGCTAGGATTGTTAGTCTGCATGGAACCCCCAAAACCATAGTATCAGATCGAGGAACCCAGTTTACCTCGAGATTTTGGCAGAAAGTCCAGGAAGGATTAGGCACCAAGTTGAACTTCAGCACCGCGTATCACCCGCAAACTGATGGACAGACTAAGAGAGTCAACCAGATCCTAGAGGATATGCTCACAGCTTGTGTGTTAGAGTACAGATCAAAATGGGAAGACTGCCTGCCTTTCGCAGAATTCTCATATAACAACAGTTATCAAGCTAATTTGCAGATGGCACCATTTGAATTCCTATACAGAAGAAAGTGTCGTACCCCTTTGAATTGGTCACAAGTAGGAGAGAGTCAGATCTTTGGACCCGACATTCTCCGAGAAGCCGAAGAGAAGGTTCACAAAGTCCGTGAGCACCTCAAGACCGCCCAATCCAGACAGAAGAGTTATGCTGACAAGAGAAGGAGAGACCTGACTTTCAATGTCGGAGATTTTGTATATCTCAAGGTTTCGCCCTTGAGAGGAACCCAACGCTTTAGTCTGAAAGGGAAGTTAGCCCCTAGATATATCGGTCCCTTCAAGATTCTGAACCGTCGAGGAGAAGTATCGTATCAACTAGAACTACCTGAAGAGATGTTAGCCATCCACAATGTGTTCCATATCTTGCTACTTCGCAAATGCCGGGAAGTGCCGGAAAAGACGGAAGTTTTCAAGAACATCGATCACCGAGCTATGGAGATCAACAATGACCTGACCTACCGTGAAGTGCCCATCCATATCTTGGAGGAAGCTTACAGAACCACCAGGACCAGAAGTATCAAGTTTCTCAAGATTCAATGGAGCAACCATACCAAAGACGAAGCCACTTGGGAGCGAGAAGGTTACATTAGGACAGAGTTCCCAGATCTCTTTAGTTCCTAGTTTTCTTTGTAAATCTCGGGATGAGATTTTGTTTAAGGGGGGAAGGTTTGTAACATCCCAAAACTTCAATCCAAAGTTATTAAGATCCAAATCATCAAAATTAGGGTTAATAAACACTTTACCAATTAAAATTATTAAAGCATTCATATGTGTCTGCATTTAATTAGGAGTTGATTTGAATTGCCATGATTAAGTGATCCATTGCTTGTGAAATGATTCTTAGGTGAAATAAACATCATCTAAATAATTCCCCAAAACAAATCCCAAAGAAAAACAAATCAAAATGAATAAAAGAAGAGAATGGTAATTTGTGCCATTTTAATCAGCATGCCTACTTTGGCTATTCCTAGGACTCAATTCTTAACAGAGAAAATTATGAATCTTTGCACCCCTTTCTAGTACACATAATGATGTACCAAGGCCCACTTTGTGATCTGCCAAAAACTTTCAAACACTATTTTTAAATGGCAAGTGAAAATTGAATCTAGTTCATATGGGAAGATCCCACTATTTCAAAAACCACTCAAATGAGATTTATTTTCAAAACCCAAGCAACCACAGAGTCTCAAGATTTTTACTAACACACCCACCAAAAATCTTTTCAAAATTCAAAAGTAAATTTCTTGCGGCCATTTTTACAAACACTTGGCAGGTAGAGTTTACACTTAGTAAATCCCCTACCCCCTAGCAGCAATGCCATGCCAACCC
This sequence comes from Avena sativa, assembly GCA_916181665.1. Taxonomy (NCBI): domain Eukaryota; kingdom Viridiplantae; phylum Streptophyta; class Magnoliopsida; order Poales; family Poaceae; genus Avena; species Avena sativa. The sequence continues at coordinate 444,237,974 of OV702295.1, read as the reverse complement.
GATGCCATGCTCGCCGGCCTAACTTGCCATCGCTGCAGCAGACCACCCCTCTCTCTCTCGCCATGTCTATGAGCTAGCCCGGACCTCACCGCCACCTCCTGTCCCCTCCCCGAGCACAGACGAGCCGTGGACCACCCGCAGCGCGCTGTGCTCAGAGTGTTTGCACCATGCCGAGCACGCGCCAGAGCGTCGTGCCCGACATGCGTGCACACGCCGCCCCTCGACCGCAGCGCACGTCCACCGCATCACCACGACCCCAGGAACACCCCAGACATGCCCGTTGGCCACCAATTGCACCACAGCCACCGCTCGCCGTGAAGACCGCCGCCTCTGCCGCTCAGAGCGTGAGCATCGCCCGACCAAACGCCACCGCCCCTAAGCCCGCATTTAAGCCGTAGCGCACCGCCAGGAGACCAGCCACCGTCCCCTACCTCGAGCCACACCGCTAGCACGTTGTGCAGCCCTCGCTGGAGCCGCCCGCCCATCACTCTCTGTCACCTCGTCGAGCTATAAATAGAGGCCACCCCAACACAAACCACTCACACCATTACACTCCCCTCACCTCACTGGTCCTTCCCCACCTCTAGCCGGAGCAGCGCGAGCACTTGCTCGCCGGAATTTGGCCGGAGGAGCCCGCAGCATAGGAGGAGAAGGCGACGTCGATTTCGTCCACCCCCGGAGCTACCTCGACCACCCCTGAGCTTGCCGTTGTCTACCAGTTCATTTTCCCCCATCGCCGTCGTCGTTGGAGCCCTGGTATGCCCCCTAAGCACCCCCACCGAGCTGCTAGGGTTTGTCCTCGCCGGCGACTTGTCCGTCGTCGACGACTCGCCCCATACCGCTTCGCGTGTTATGAGCCGCTGACCGGTGGACCTCCCTGTCAGTTGAGCCTCGTGCCGCGGAGTGCCACTGGGCCGGCCCGTTAGCTTTCCCGCGTGACCCATTTAATTCAAATCTAGATTTTTCTTTTTGGTTTGAACCTAGTTCTGTCCTTTAGTTTGAAAATCAATTCAGAGAGATCTACAAATCCAAATGGAGTGATTCCAATTTTGTTTGAAAGCTACTGGAAAGATCTATCCAAGCCCGTTGGATTTAATTCAATTAGAGTTAGGGATCTCTCCTAGTAAAAATAACAAGATAGAAGATTTTGCACATTCAAACATTTTTATAAAATCAACCATGATAGATTTTGAGTTGATTCCAACTCTCAAAAATCACATTTAACCATACCTATCTGAATATGTAATGATATTAGGGTTTACATGTAGTGACTTTGGACTAGTACCAAAATAATGCTATATAGGCATTTCTAGTCACTTTAAATCATTAAATAATGAACTTAAACCAAAGTAATTGTGATCCAACCTATAAATCACATTCCCATATGTTAGAATATGTGGTGATGACATGTGTCCACATGATCCCATATTTTAAGTGGTGAATATTAAATCTTAGTTATTTTCAATGAGTAGAAATTACTTTTCTTAAATAAAAAGAATGAAGCTATTAATAAAACTTGTGATGCTTGTGATGATAATATATCATCAAATGTGTGCCTTAGAGTGCTAATTAGACTAGTTAAGTAATGTTTGGTGATTGTGTACTCCATATGTATTTATAGACGACAGTACCGACCAAGCTTTCGAGGAGGAGGAGTTCTATCAAGAGGAGGGAGAAAACTTCAACCACTGCACCAACCAAGGCAAGCTACTATTGGCAAGCTAACCCTTGCACGTATTATACTAGCTAGCCACCATTAACAATGCAAGCTAACACTTGCAAGTATAATGCTTAGCAAACTAGAATTAAGCTAGATGATTGAGCAAAGATGCTTTAGGCATGCTTTGGTCACACTACTTTGACTATTACTACCCCAAGTATTATTTTCCAAGCTTTACTTCCTTCACTTTTACCAAAGTTCTTTACTTGTTTTGAAGGTAGCATAAAGAGTATAAAACTTGGCCTATTTCGATAAACTTTAGATGTCATTCTATGGCATGAGATTGCTCCCATCTTTCCACCTTAGTGAACACTCTTAACTTAGTAGTTTAGAGTTAGATAAAAACTTGAGTCACTTTAGATGGGAACACTTGGTGAAAATGAATTGAGAAAACCTTGGAATGATGAGTCATTCTATTGAGATGTTTTGACATGGGTTGAGAAACACAAATGGTTTATGATGATGAAAATGTTGAGGCAGGAGCCTTAGCCCTTTTATAAAACTGATGGTTGGATTTGGATGCGATACCATTCCAAATTTACCATACAACCGCAATACCTGAATTGGGTAAGGCCTAGCCGGAAGTTTATATGCATTAGTATTAGTTCCCTCACGAGAGAGGTTTGAGCTGAGGCTACCTCTCAATGTTGTCCACCTATGCAGTGCCCAAGATGACAGATGGTCATGGTTGGGAGGCCATGCTCATAGGAGAGGTGCTTGTACTAGGGTGTGTAAAGGAAAGGTTATGTTGGATTATCTGCATACTAAGTATGATGATTCAGGGTTATCCCGGACAGATGTATCGAATCTTGTGGTGAAAGTGTACCACCTCTGCAGAGTGTCAAACTATTCGAATAGCCGCGTCCGCGGTTATGGATAGTTGGAATGGCCATACTGTTTCATTGTCAGATGTTTTCAAAATAACTTATGAAAGGAATGATGAATCTTGACTTGATCACAACAGGGTTGTGACTATGACACTAGCTTCCCAACTTAAGTGATTCTAGAACTTTATTTTATCTTTCTTTGCTTCTGAACTCAGCTTAGGTTTCAAACTTAACTTTATAGTTTAACCTAGAGTTAGCACTTTACTTAGAACTATACTACTTGTTAGTGGTAGTTTGCGACTACTTAAAGAGTACTCATGGCTTTTTTTTCCTGGCTATTCTCATGGCCAGACTATGAAGGAGACTATCAAGATGATGGCCAACAGGACGGCTATGATAACTAGGATTATCTGCCTTCGTCAGCATTGCATGTGCCCCTGAAGATAGACCCCACCGCTACGCTTATCTCTTATTCCGCTGCTTGTTGTATTAAGACTGGAGCATGAGATCCTTATTTGTGTAAGACCTTATGTATGGTTTGTAATGGATGATTTACTGTGATATCCAATCTTTTATGTCTCGCAAATATGGTAATCCCGGGATTGCAATGAATGACATAACAGACATCTGGGATTAAAAATCCGGGTGTTGACAGCCACGCTAAACTTGCATTGGATCTCTAATAAAACAGCATATTGTGAGTCTAAAAATGATTTTTTCAAAAAATCATGAGCATCAGATCATGTACCTGTAGTTCAAATCGGACCCGCTTCCTACCGATTCGGCAGGAATTTGTCTTTTTGGCCAGGGGTGGACAAAATGGTTTGAGATACCCTACTCAGCACATTGTCCATGTAAGGTTGTATAGTATTTTTTTTAAATACGGTTTTAGCATTTTGAATTAACCATTTGGTGGTTGCTTCACAAAACGCCCCATTTTTTGTACTCGGAAAATAGAAAATGTATTTTCTGTGCGACGAAAAGGAAAACTTCCTCCTACAACATTGTTAGGCATCCCAAGATGCACATACATGTACAATATGGGCACATTATCACAAACTATGCCGCGATTCTGGCCATAACATTGGTCTTTTGACCCGAAAGCCATGAAACCTCGAACAAGATAGCTCATTTCTGTGAAGGTTTTTTCAAGATGTTCACAATATACCAAGTTTAGTATTTTTCCTTGCAAATATGTCACATAATATGATACCACACGGAGGAGTTACCTCATTTCGACTGTTTTTGAATTTTTTATGTCCGTTTCAAACTATGGTCAAAACAACGGGCTTTAAGGTTCATAGATAGGGGATGCTCCTTGCTAAACTCTTAATGGATCTCTGAAGAAACATCATATTATGAGTCTAAAAATGATTTTTTTCAAAAAATCATGAGCATCAGATCATGTACCTGTAGTTCAAATCGGACCCACTTCCTACCAATTCGGCAGGAATTTGTCTTTTTCGCCAGGGGTGGACAAAATGGTTTGAGATATCCTACTCAGGACATTGTCCATGTAAGGTTGTATAGTATTTTTTTTAAATATGGTTTTAGCATTTTGAATTAACCATTTGGTGGTTGCTTCACAAAACGCCCCATTTTTTGCACTCAGAAAATAGAAAATGCATTTTTTGTGGAACGAAAAGGAAAACTTACTCCTACAACATTGTTAGGCATCCCAAGATGCACATGCGTGGACAATATGGACACATTATAACACTATGCCTCGATTCTGGCCATAACATTGGTCTTTTGACCTGAAAGCCATAAAACCTCGAACAAGATAACTCATTTCTATGAAGTTTTTTTAAGATGTTCGCAATATACCAAGTTTGGTATTTTTCCTTACAAATATGTCACATAATATGACACCACGCGAAGGAGTTACCTCATTTGGACCGTTTTTGAATTTTTTATGTTCGTTTTAAACTATGGTCAAAACGCAGGCTTTAAGGTTCATAGATAGGGGATGCTCCTCGCTAAAATCTTAATGGATCTCTGAAGAAACATCATATTTTGAGTCTAAAAATGATTTTTTCAAAAAATCATGAGCATCAGATCATGTACCTATAGTTCAAATCGGACCCACTTCCTACCGATTCGGCAGACATTTGTCTTTTTCGCTAGGCGTGGACAAAATGGTTTGAGATACCCTACTCAGGACATTGTTCATGTAAGGTTGTATAGTATTTTTGAAAAATATGGTTTTAGCATTTTGAATTAACCATTTGGTGGTTGCTTCACAAAACGCCCCATTTTTTGTACTCGGAAAATAGAAAATGCATTTTCTGTGCGACGAAAAGGAAAACTTCCTCCTACAACATTGTTAGGCATCCCAAGATGCACATGCGTGCACAATATGGGCATATTATCACAAACTATGCCGCGATTCTGGCCATAACATTGGTCTTTTGACCCGAAAGCCATGACACCTCGAACAAGATAGCTCATTTCTGTGAAGGTTTTGTCAAGATGCAATCAATATACCAACTCTGGTATTTTTCCTTGTAACTATATCACATAATATGACACCACGCGAAGGATTTACCTTGTTTGAACCGTTTTTGAATTTTTTATCCCCGTTTCAAACTTTGGTAAAAACGGCGGGCACGGAGGTTCTTACCTAGGGGATGGGTCTCGCAAAACTTGCATTGGATCTCTGATAAAACATGTTTTGAACCTAAAAATTATTTTTTCAAAAAATCATGAGTATTAGATAATGTACCTGCAGTTCAAATCAAACCCACTTCCTACCGATTCGGCAGACATTTGTCTTTTTTGTGAGGGGTGGAAGGAAAGGTTTCAGATATCCCACTTGTGACATTATCCATATGAGGTGGTATAGTATTTTTGAAAAATAGGGTTGTACCATTTTGAATTAGAACTTTGGTGGTTGCTTCACAAAACGCCCTGTTTTTTGTGTTCAGAAAATGGAAAATGCATATTCTGTGTGACAAAAAGGTAAACTTCCTCCTACAACATTGTTGGCTATCTCAAGATGCACATGCGTGTACAATATGGGAACCTTATCACAAACTATGCCGCGATTCTAGCCTTAACATTGGTCATTTGACCTGAAAGCCACGAAACTTCATACTCGATAACTCTTTTTGTTAAAACTTTTTTAAAGTATTTGAAATATTGCAAGTGTGTTATTTTACCTAGATACTAGATCATATAAAATGATGCATTGCGAAGGTTTTTCGATTTTTTTGTACTTACGTCGGTTTCAAGACGCAGTGATAGAGCCAACCAATCACAATGGAGAATCACACTGTCCACGGATCTCCCCACCAAAGCAGATCTTGGTCATTCACATGACATCCATCCAACGTTCTCACACCTCCCAATCCTTTTCACTTTCGAATGACCAAAACGTCCTAGTTCCAACAATCTTGACCCACAGAAGTGTTCATGGGGTATTTCTGTAACATCCTCTCCCCAAACCCTAGTCCCCACACGCCCCGCGCACCTCGTCCCAGACCCCGCCGCCACAACCTCCCTCTCTCGCTCAACAGTCTACAGTCTCTGTCAAAAAAGAAACCCTAGTCCTACATGCCCCTCACACCTCGTCCTAGACCCCGCCGCCACCATAGCTCCCTCTCTCTGCTCGCCGCCGCACCTTCTCCCACGCAGAAGTGCTCTTCGCCGCCACACCTTTGCTCGATCTAGCATCCCTCTCACACCTCACCGCACCAAATCCCCTTCCTACCTGAAACCCTAGCCCCTCGATCAACAGAGGCGGCGACCGCCCAGGAACCACGACGCCATGGCGAACCTCCATGCGGGTTGAGATCCAGTGGTGTCAAGGTGGTCTTGCTCGCCGGCGTGCGTGGGCATCAGTGCCCGACGCTCCGTTGAGCTCGCCCTACCGCGTCCCTACCATGGATGAAGGCAACCAGGACGCCACGGCCGTCGTCCGCAGTTCCTTCTGGCAGCGACAAGAGAACCTTCCTTTCCTGCCTACTTCTCCACGACGCAGGCAAAGGATCCCCTCCGGCCCCACCATGCCAAGATCTACCACCAGGAAGGGGATGGTGTCGCCTCTGCACCGTCCGCCTAGATGCTCTCCTTCACCTCCCTCCCCAGACGCCTCAACTTCTATTCGTCGTCTCCTCCAAAAAAAGTAAGCACCCTCGATTCCATTTTTTGCTCCTGCCTAATTGACTTGCATCTGGCTTCTTAACCTGCTTGCGTGGATTCGGTTTTGCAAAGCTGAACATATAATTTGGTACAATTGCACAGCTAAACATATAAATTTAACTCATTTGTGTTTCAAAAGTAGGAGTAGAAGTAAATAAAAATAGTGCCAGAGTTGTTCCGGTTGTTGTTCAATTTAGACAATTTCCTTGGTTTAAGGAGTTGTTGAATCGGCTTGGTGTTGAGATTAGTGGTTAACACACAATATAAATTATGAAATCATTGAATCATTTCAATTCTTCATAGTCCAAAAATCAATTTAATCAAATACAGTGAGATTTGATCATTTGAACAGAAATTACCGATCTCTGAGGGATGTACTAGACGAGTAGAACCTGGACTAGAGAAGCAAAGTTGGAGAGGAAAACTCAACCCAGCACTCAGTTGGTTGAGACGTAGTAGTACAACAGATAACAGAAGAGCTTCAGAGACGTGGTGCTCGAGCAACACTGTCCGACCATCGCGCTCGCTCAGTTATGCATTCCTGTAATTATGGATTTATTTATGTGCTGGTCGTGGGTACCAAGTTTTTCTAAATGCTGCATTCTCACATAAGCCATAAAATAGTTTATTTTTGTTATTGTCACTTGCTCACTAGTAATCTTCTTTTCCTTATTAATAGTTTCAGTTGATTAGCTCTCTGAGCTTGTACACTGAGCATGCCTGAACCTCATATTTTCAAGTGTCAAGGTAGTTTTCGAGTATAATCACATCACCATAAATTTTCCTTTGGCTATGTTGCCTTTACTCTCACAAGCGATGCTGTTGTTTTGTTTGAATCTCACTTTCTTAGTTCATGTACAAAATATATCCAGAAACATAACACATTCAGCTAACTAGTTCTGCATGGCATGTTTACTTCTTTTCTGAAGCTATATGAGATGGTGTTCTAGTGTCCTCAATCCCACGTCAGGCCATATCTCCGCCGCAGCTGCCCGTCAACTCCGACCACCTTGCCTGCCGCCATGGTGCAGGTCCTTCTTCTCCCTTCCAACTACTACTCGTCTCTGATTTGTTCCGCTACCTAGGCTTTTAATGCTCTAGCAGTATTATATGTATAATCCATCCTGAGTTTCCTGTAATAATATGCCTTCATCATTTCAGATCTGTTAACTATGCCTTTATGTTGTTCTGTACATGAACTTATACTTACACTATGCCTCAAAACACTTTACAACAATATATTGCTTACCTATAACGGTTCTCATCAATTCTAGTCATTTGCTGATCCGCTGCTGTAAATTTGTTTTGTTTCCTAATCTTCCTATGTGCCTGTGCTGTGCTGCTTGCAAGTAACTAGAGGAAGCTATTCAGCATCTCGCCAAGTCCATCATCTGAACTTGTAAGCATGATACTCTGTAGCTAATCCATCCTTAGAATGTGAATATGTCATCAATCTGGGATGTTTAACAGTTCATGTGCTACTCTTAGAATGTGAATATGTCATCAAGTCTCTGGAATATCTTTCCATCGAGAAGGGTATTATGTTAACTATGTACATTAGACCTTACCTTTCAAACTTTATTTAGTGGGCAGCAGTGGACCTTCCTTTCCATGTTCTTTTGCTGCAGCCTTGTTTATGTTTATTTACTTTTCATTAAAACCCATATGTGTTGGAGCTCATCTATGTTATTTCTTTTCAAATACTTGCACTTTTTCTGCACACGCTCTGGCTAGAGCTCGTCATGGCGCTCTAACATGCTATTAGACCATCATTTCAATACTGCCTAGTCTATTCAACTGTAGCTCTGCTAGCCAATTTATATTTTGTGAATGTGCTCGTTATGGTTTGCCTTCTATTGTGAATTTTAAAACATCATATAGTAGCTCAACTAGCTCAACTGTCCTATAGCTCTACTAGCTCAACTGTCTTGTGGCTCTACTAGCTCTTATTTGTGTGACAACGGCTGTCAATTCTTATCGTATTGTCTGTATTGTAGGATCTCCATGCTGAAAAAGTTTGATGATACTTGAAGACCTACTCAGGAAAAAGTATTAGTTATTGCACTTCTAGAGTAGTTACTGTGATTGCCATTGTATTTGTGTTGTTTGATTAAAAAAGATGAGACTAGCCGTTGGCTAGCGTTGTATCTATGTTATATTGTGGTTGCCCTTAAACGCTGTGTTATATGATGTAACAGACTTATTCTGGGTGTTATTTGAAGTATTATTTTCTATATTTTCCTAATAAACAATTGTTATTTATCTGTTGCAAATTAAAATCTGAAAGCAGACTGACAATTGGGTCCCACTTATGAGAACCTGACAACTGGGACCATTTTACTAGTGTATCCATCGTTTTAAAATAAATAAGAAATCTAAAACAATCAAGCTAAAAAGGCCATGGCCCAAAAATTTAAAAGGCCAGAACGTTGAGCTTGGCCCATGTATCTGCCCGGAAATTGATAGGAAACAATATATATAAACTGAGTTGATGGGCTTGGCCCAGGTAAACCACAGAACTGGACCGGGCTGAATTTGCTGCCATGTCAGATTACACGTAGGATTAGCTTACGTGGACATGCCAGAATGCCATGACCAAATTGTTTGGTCATTGACACTATGACCATCTATATTGGTCATAACATCCATGACCAATTTAAAAAAAGGTCGTTAGCTATCTATAGTGACCCTCGCTATATGACCTACTGTTTTTGGTCATAGAAAGGTCATAGATGAATTACTATGACCTTTCTATGACCAATATTTAGGGTCACCAGTTAGCACATTCTATGTAGTGAAATCATACATGCATATACTAATCATCTTGACTCCTATGAGATTTGATTGGGCATTACAACATTATACATAGACCGTAATCCAACTGCATCTATGACTAATAATCCATCTTCAGGTTATCATCCGAACCCCTTCCAGTATTAAGTTGCAAGCAACAGAGAATTGCATTAAGCAAAGTGTGTAAAGTAAACAATACGATTGTTCTATGAACAAAGGATTGTTGTTTCCTCCCTAGTAGCAACAACACATCTAGTACTTTAGAGATTTCTTTCACTTCCTAGATTACTAGAGGCATGAACCCACTATCGAGCATAAATACTCCCTCTTAGAGTTGCTAGCATCTACTCGGCCAAGATAGCTACTAACAACGGAGAGCATGCAAGATCACAAATAACAAATACATGATAGAATCAATAATCAATCTGAAATAGCATCTCAATATCCATCGGATCTCCACAAACACAACATGTATGATTACAAATAGACGATCTTGATCATGAACGGATCTCACAAGATCTAAACATGGTAGCACAAAGGAGAAGAACCAACCATCTAGCTACTACATGGACCCGTAGTCTAGGGATGAACTACTCACGCATCACACCGGAGGCAGGCATGGTGATGAAGAAGGCCTCCAGGGTGATCTCTCCCCTCCGGCAGGGTGCCCGGAAGAGCTTCAGATCCCTCACGATCTAGGGATGGAGATGGCAGCGTCTACAGACTCTTTTGTGGAATTTTGATCGGGTACTTAGGGTTTCTATATTGGAGGCTTCTTATAGGCAAAAGGGGAGGCCGAGGGGGTGCCCGAGGCGGCCGCACCACCCCCAGGCGCGGGTCAGGCCTGGTCGCGTGGCCAAGTGGTGTGGCCGGCCCCTGGCCCCTCTCCGTCTCGTCTTCTGGCTCTGTGTTCCCCTCAGTGAAATATTGACTTTGGCTTTTGTCCCATCCAATTCCGAGAATATTCATTTTCTGACTTTTTAGAACCAAAAACAGCAGAAAACAGGCAATTAGAACTATGGCATCTTGTTAATAGGTTAGTCCAAGAAATTGTATAAAATACTCCAAAGTGTGGACAAAACATAAGAAAGTAGATATAAAACAAGCATGGAACATCAAAAATTATAGATACGTTTGCAACGTATTAGTGTGCGATCCTCCAATCACTCGAGCCTGAACTCCGAAAGTGCTTTGGGCTTACTAATGCTGATGCAATGGTGGAGAAACTCAAAACTATGTTTGGGGACTAAATCCGTGAGGAGAGATATGAGATCTCTATTAAGTTCTTTAGCACAAAGATGGAGGAGCATATATAGCTATGTGAGCGAGCACATCATCAAGATGACGGGCTACGCTCAACGTCTTGAGCCACTAGGATGTGAGATTCCATCCGATCTCACGATGGATAGGGTTCTGTAGTTGTTCCCACCAAGCTAGAAAGGGTTTATGCTGAACTACAACATGATTGGTGTGAACAAGTCGCTCATTGAACTCGCAACCATGCTAAACACTACTGAGGTAGACATAAAGAAAGAGCACCAAGTGTTTGTGGTCAATAACAAGACCACCATTTTTAAGAAAAAAAGGACAAAAAAGGCAAGTCCAAGGGTAACTTCAAGAAGGACGGCAAGTCTAATGTTGCACCTGAGAAGAAAACCATGGGAGGCCCTAAGCCTGATAGTGAGTGTTTCTACTACAAGGGGAATGGTCACTGGAAGCAGAACTGCCCAAAATACTTGGCAGATAAGAAGTATGGGAATGTGAACAAAGGTATATGTGATATACATGTTATTGATGTGTACCTTACTAGTAGTCAAAGTAGCACCTGGGTATTTGATACCGGTTTGGTTATTAACATATGTAACTTGAAACAGGGGCTAAGGAATAGTCGGCAACTAGCCAAGGATGAAGTGATGATGCACGTCGACAATGGTCAAAGGTGGATGTGATCGTTGTCGGGACGCTACCTCTCATCTACCATCAGGATTGATAATAAACCTAAATAAGTGTTATATGGTGCCTGCATTGAGCATGAACATTATATCTGGATTTTATTGAATGAAAAATGGTTATTCATTCTCATCTGAGACCAATGGTTGTTCCTTTTATAATAATATGTTTTATGGTCATGCACCCGAAAGAATGGTTTATTTATTCTGAATCTTGATAGTAGTAGTACACATATTCATAATATGAATGCCAAAAGAATCAAGATGAATGATGACATAGCTATATATATATATATATGTGGCATTGCCTTTTAGGTCATATTGGTATTAAACTCATGAAGAAGCTCCATTCTGATGGACTTCTGGAATCACTTGATTATGAATCATTTGATACATGTGAATCATGCCTTAAGGGCAAGATGACTAGAACCCCGTTTTCGGGAATAATGGAGTGGGCAACTGACTTATTGTAAATAATACATACTGATGTCTACACACTTCTATTCTTGTAGATAGTTGTTGGGCCTCCAAGTGTAGAGGTTTGTAGAACAGCAGCAAGTTTCCCTTAAGTGGATCACCCAAGGTTTATCGAACTCAGGGAGGAAGTGGTCAAAGGTATCCCTCTCAAGCAACCCTGCAATCAAGATACAAGAAGTCTCTTGTGTCCCCAACACACCCAATACACTTGTCAGGTGTATAGGTGCACTAGTTCGGCAAATAGATAGTGAAATACAAGTGGTATGGATATAAGACAATGGTGCTAGAAAATACTTTGATGGCGTGAAAGATACTAAAGGCAATCTGAAATAAAGATGGAAGCAAGCAAACATGTAACAGATCTAATTGCAAACAGGGTTTCAATGCTTAGAAACAAGGCCTAGGGATCATACTTTCACTAGTGAACACTCTCATATAAATATATTCTTCTTTACAATACTACGCTGGACTACTCTCTGGTTGGACACTCTAATCCATGGTAGGGCTATAATAGCACAACTCAAAGTTCGCTTTCCGCATCTAGATAACCCAACACTGTCACCTTGAGCACTAGATGGTTCCAACAAACACCACAATTTCATAAAGACATCCAACTCCAAATATAACTCATAACAAGTATTTGAAATATCTAGCCTAAGTGCCACCATGGTGTGCACACTGTCAACTTCACACACATGGGGAGAGCAGAGATCTATTAAAGCACTTGAGTAGCAAGGTAGATCTATAGATTACAAAGCTCATGATCACAATATGATCATGCATAGAGAGAGAGATGAACACATAGCTACCTGTAGAACCCTTAGCCTCGAGAGAGATCTACTCCCTCCTCATCATGGGAATCAACAATGGTGATGGAGATCGATGGAGATGGCTCCGGGGGCACTTCCCCGTCTCGGCAGGGTGCCGGAACAGAGACTTTATGTCCCCCGAATCTCCCCTTCGGTGGCGGCGGTGCTGCGGAACTTTTTGTGGCTGGAGGCTTGATGATTTAGGGTTTTTGCATCGGGAGGCATCTTATAGGCGAAGAGGCAAGGTCGATGGGCGGCCAGGGGGCCCACACCACCTGGTGGCGCGGCCAGGGCTATCCCGCGCCACCATATGGTGTGGCCACCCTGTGGCCCCTCTCCGTCTTGACTTCTGGCTCCGTGAGTCTTCTAGTAAAATATCGACTTTGGCTTTTGTCCGGTCCAATTCCGAGAATATTGATTTTCTGACTTTCCTAGAACCAAAAACAGCAGAAAAAGGCAACTGGCACTGTGGCATCTTGTTAATAGGTTAGTTCTAGAAAATGTGTAAAAGTACTCCAAAGTGTGGACAAAACATAAGAAAGTAGATAAAAACCAAGCATGGAACATCAAAACTTATAGATACGTTAGCAACGTATCAACATCCGCAAGCTTAACTCCTGCTCGTCCTCGAGTAGGTAAGTGATAAAAAGGAAGAATAATTTTTGAGGTGACATGCACCATCATAAACTTGATCAAAGTATTTGTAAAACATGGATAGCTAGGATCATAGTACTTCAACATAGCATGAAAGATAAAGTTCTAGCAATAAGACATAGCAACTATGTTGCAACATGAAAAGGCACAAACAAAAGATTCATGAATAACAATGCTTTGCAAGACGTTTGTTTGTTTCACATAAAGAAAAACTAGCATAGTTGCATTCAGCTTGTCCCTCATGGAGTAGCAAACATAAATGCATAGGACACCTTCAAGGTTCATAAGAGTGACTAGATACAAGTAGTTTAAGAATAGGCAATATCAACTTATGCATCAATCAACAAGTCTTGGGACAATGCACATAGAACTAAGAATGGTTAGTATGCTCTGAAAGTAGGTGCATAAAGGTAGAAGGTGGAGACTCAACAAAAAAGTAAAAGAAAGGCCTTCATAGAAGGAAGTAGGGATTCAAGTTTCATAAAGAGCTTCCAAAAATTATGGTACTTATTAGCTTTCAGCTCTCGTTGCCCCTATCATAATCATCTTTAGGTGATTACGGTTAAAGTGACACAACTAAGAGGATATGCTTGACAAGTTATAAGTTGAAATCTCATGCCCCTTACTTACGAAGACCAAACCTCATGCTACTCAACTTTAGTCATAAGTAATATCTTGTCATTGTAAGTACATATGTATCATAGAGAACCGCCAACGGGGTACCCCTTGCACATGATATAGGAGCTATCCCATAATCAAAATGACAAGGCAAGCAGACAATGAGCATCTCAGCGATCTTTTTATTTGCTATTTGCATAGGTTTTTATTGAGGATGCTTCATAGAATGCTCATTATGGTTATGCTAGAAGTTTCCACCATGATTAGGCATGGCTTAGGCTAGAGGCCCGGGTGTTTCGATAAACACAAATACAAACTCCATGATCTTACAAGTTCCCCTTTTATTTCACACCACCGGGATCCATAAGCAAAAGAACATGATATCAACTAGGTACAATGTACAAGTGCAATGTTGAAAGCGTTCCCCATGATACATGGTTCTGCTAACTTCAACTTATAAAGCGCAAGCATATACTCAACAAAGATGGATGCAATGGTTCAAGTTTATTAAGTGCAAGAAAAGTAAAGTGTGCCATCAAGTTCGTGAGAGCTTTAATCACTAGTTTTCTCATAAGAAGTTTAATTCGGAAGGTAGACAAAAACATGAATATACTTGGAATGGCAAATGCTAATAGGTAGGTATGGTGGACTCTTTGAAATAACTTGGTTTTAGGAGTTGGATGCATGAGTGGAACTCATACTTGATACATGTGGAGGCTAGCAAAATACTAGGAGCGACCAACTAAGAGAGCAATAATGGCCATAATCATGCAAAGCGACAAAACATTATTAATTAAAGCATAAGGTGATATTACAAGTCAAAAACTAAATGATCATAGAGGCTGTGGTGACTTGGTATAGTATTAACATGGTGTGAACATGCGCCAAGTCAACCTAGATAAAGCATTAAAGGAGAATACCACAATAATATGCTTTCATATGCTAAAACAACGCATGATTCTTCCAAGGCACATTAAGAAATCTCAATTGTTCATAACAAGTCATGCTACAACAAATAATACTAAGCATAAAGCCAAATCAATATCAAGCATGGAATGACAAAGCGTAGGCCACAGTCAAAAACAAGCTCTCTTTACCACTTAAGCATGAACTTTGCTACTCTTTTCCAATCCAAACCAAATTATTTGAAAACCAATGTATGAAAGAGGGGATCCAACCAATTTATTCAGCAAACTAAGCAAATCAAGCAAACGGAAAAACCAAAATGAAAATGAAAAAGAAGACGCTCCAAGAACAACACAACTATGCATGAAACAATAAAAATGAAGTGTTTGGAAGAAACCTGTGATTTTTATTGATGAAGAGGGGGATGCCTTGGGCATCCCCAAGCTTTGACGCTTGTACTTCTTGGATATTTCTTGGGGTGACACGTGTGGCATCCCCAAGCTTGAGCTTTAGTCCATCCTTCATCTCATTACTCATTCCTTCCATACACCTGAAATTTTTCCTTCATACAAAACTTCACACAATCTTTATTAGCAACATTAGTGCGATGAAGATAATAAGTCTTTGGGTTCAGTTTCAACACCAATAAAACTTCCATTAAAACACAAGCTACTTTAGCACTTCCCTCAAAAATCTCAATTCCCCAAAAAGGAATCAACAAGAAGCAAATGCAAATAATGGCAGAAATCTGCCAAAACAGACCAGCAGGTAAAAACCAATTTTTTCGAAGACCTTCTGTTGCCCAAATTGAAAAGTGTTGAACTAACGAAAGTTAGATAACAACCTGGGTAAAAAACACAAAAATTGAAGCCTCAAACCGACGTACAGAGATTTTACAAGAATTTTTATAGTGAAGCAGAAAAATCTGTTTCGGGACAACAACTTTCCCAAGCATTACTTCTCTCTTATTAGAGGTTACTCTTGGCACAAAAAGCAAATAAAAAGAATAAGGAGCGGTTATTACAGAGGTAATAACTTCCAAGACTCATCTAAAACTTTTGGGTTATCTCCCAATAAGTACTTTTCATTAACGCCTTTAAGTTAGGCATGATAGTTTGAGAAGATGCTCACTTACAAAATATAAATTGAAG
Source organism: Avena sativa (assembly GCA_916181665.1). Lineage (NCBI taxonomy): Eukaryota > Viridiplantae > Streptophyta > Magnoliopsida > Poales > Poaceae > Avena > Avena sativa. The sequence continues at coordinate 444,221,927 of OV702295.1, read as the reverse complement.
TAAAAAAGAGAGCATCAAGAAGCAAATTCAAAACACATTTAAGTCTAACCCACTTCATATGCATAGGAATCTTGTAAAGAAATAAGTCATGAAATCACAAACCAACAAGCATAGTAAAGCAAAACAAGTGCAACTTCAAGACTTTCAACATAAAGAGGGGAAACTTAATATTATTGAGATACATAAAACCATGTTTCCCTCTCTCATAATAACTTTCAGTAGCATCATGGATAAAATTAACAATATAACTATCACATAAAACATTCTCATCATGAGCGACATGCATATAATAATTATTACTCTCCACATAAGCATAGTCATTCTTATTAATTGTGGTGGGAGAAAATTCAACAAAATAGCTATCATTATTATTCTCATCACCATAATCATCAAATATAGGAGGCATATTGTAATCATTAATTTTCTCCTCAATAGTAGGTGGACTGAAAATATCATATTCATCATTATAATCATCATATATTAGAGGTTTGGTATCATCATAAGCAATAGAATAGCTATCTTCCAAAGTTGGGGAACTAAAAAGATCATTTTCATAAAAACTAGATTCCCCAAGCTTAGACTTTTCCATAGAATTAGCAATAATGGTGTCCAAATAATTCATACTAACAACATTGCTATTAGCATGCAAATAAAGTTCCATAGGTTTTTTAATTTTCTCTTCAAACACTTCATGTCCTAACTCAAGATAAATACTATAAAGCTCTCTATTTTGTTGTTGTTTTCCATTAAGCCTAACTAGTGAAAATAAAAACAAGAAACAAAAAGACAAAATTGCAGAATCTAAAGGAAATAACTTCGAGCACTCACGCCGGAGGATGTGAGTACCTTTTACCTTACCTCCCCGGCAACGGCGCCAAAAAATAGCTTGATGTCTATGCACTTCTATTCTTGTAGATAGTTGTTGGGCCTCCAAGTGCAGAGGTTTGCAGAACAACAGAAAGTTTACCTTAAGTGGATCACCCAAGGTCTATCGAACTCAGAGAGGAAGTGGTCAAAGGTATCCCTCTCAAGCAACCCTGCAATCAAGATACCAGAAGTCTCTTGTGTCCCCAACACACCTAATACAGTTGTCAGGTGTATAGGTGCACTAGTTTAGCAAAGAGATAGTGAAATACAAGTGGTATGGATATAAGACAATGGTGCTAGAAAGTACTTTGATGGCGTGGAAGATACTAAAGGCAATCTGAAATAAAGATGGAAGCAAGCAAACAAGTAACAGATCTAATTGCAAACGGGGTTTCAATGCTTAGAAACAAGGCCTAGGGATCATACTTTCACTAGTGAACACTCTCATATAAATATATTCTTCTTTATGATACTACGCTGAACTACTCTCCGGTTGGACACTCTAATCCATGGTAAGGCTATAACAGCACACCTCAAAGTTCGCTTTTCGCATCTAGATAACCCCACATTGTCACCTTGAGCACTAGATGGTTCCAACAAACACCACAATTTCATAAAGACATCCAACTCCAAATATGACTCATAACAAGTATTTGAAATCTCTAGCCTAAGTGCCACCATGGTGTGCACATTGTCAACTTCACACACATGGGGAGAGCAGAGATCTATTAAAGCACTTGAGTAGGAAGGTAGATCTATAGATTACAAAGCTCATGATCACAATATGATCATGCATAGAGAGAGAGATTAACACATAGATACCGGTAGAACCCTTAGCCTCGAGAGAGATCTACTCCCTCCTCATAATGGGAATCAACAATGGTGATGGAGATCGATGGAGATGGCTCCGGGGGCACTTCCCCGTCTCGGCAGGGTGCCGGAACAGAGACTTTATGTCCCTCGAATCTCCCCTTCGGTGGCGGCGGTGCTGCGGAACTTTTTGTGGCTGGAGGCTTGATGATTTAGGGTTTTTTGCATCGGGAGGCATCTTATAGGCGAAGAGGCAAGGTCGATGGGCGGCCAGGGGGCCCACACCACCTGGTGGCACGGCCAGGGCTATCCCGCGCCACCATATGGTGTGGCCACCCTGTGGCCCCTCTCCGTCTTGACTTCTGGCTCCGTGAGTCTTCTAGTAAAATATCGACTTTGGCTTTTGTCCGGTCCAATTCCGAGAATATTGATTTTCTGACTTTCCTAGAACCAAAAACAGCAGAAAAAAGGCAACTGGCATTGTGGCATCTTGTTAATAGGTTAGTTCTAGAAAATGTGTAAAAGTACTCCAAAGTGTGGACAAAACATAAGAAAGTAGATAAAAACCAAGCATGGAACATCAAAACTTATAGATACGTTAGCAACGTATCAACATCCCCAAGCTTAACTCCTGCTCGTCCTCGAGTAGGTAAGTGATAAAAAGGAAGAATAATTTTTGAGGTGACATGCACCATCATAAACTTGATCAAAGTATTTGTAAAACATGGATAGCTGGGATCATAGTACTTCAACATAGCATGAAAGATAAAGTTCTAGCAATAATACATAGCAACTATGTTGCAACATGAAAGGCACAAACAAAAGATTCATGAATAACAATGCTTTGCAAGACGTTTGTTTGTTTCACATAAAGAAAACCTAGCATAGTTGCATTCAGCTTGTCCCTCATGGAGTAGCAAACATAAATGCATAGGACACCTTCAAGGTTCATAAGAGTGACAAGATACAAGTAGTTTAAGAACAAGCAATATCAAGTTATGCATCAATCAACAAGTCTTGGGACAATGCACATAGAACTAAGAATGGTTAGTATGCTCTCAAAGTAGGTGCATAAAGGTAGAAGGTGGAGACTCAACAAAAAAGTAAAAGAAAGGCCTTCATAGAAGGAAGTAGGGATTCAAGTTTCATAAAGAGCTTCCAAAAATTATGGTACTTATTAGCTTTCAGCTCTCGTTGCCCCTATCATAATCATCTTTAGGTGATTACGGTTAAAGTGACACAACTAAGAGGATATGCTTGACAAGTTATAAGTTGAAATCTCATGCCCCTTACTTATGAAGACCAAACCTCATGCTACTCAACTTTAGTCACAAGTAATCTCTTGTCATTGTAAGTACATATGTATCATAGAGAACCGCCAACGGGGTACCCCTTGCACATGATATAGGAGCTATCCCATAATCAAAATGACAAGGCAAGCAGACAATGAGCATCTCAGCGATCTTTTTATTTGCATTTGCATAGGTTTTTATTGAGGATGCTTCATAGAATGCTCATTATGGTTATGCTAGAAGTTTCCACCATGATTAGGCATGGCTTAGGCTAGCGGCCCAGGTGTTTCTCTAACACAAATACAAACTCCATGATCTTACAAGTTCCCCTTTTATTTCACACCACCGGGATCCATAAGCAAAAGAACATGATATCAACTAGGTACAATGTACAAGTGCAATGTTGAAAGCGTTCCCCATGATACATGGTTCTGCTAACTTCAACTTATAAAGCACAAGCATATACTCAACAAAGATGGATGCAATGGTTCAAGTTTATTAAGTGCAAGAAAAGTAAAGTGTGTCATCAAGTTCGTGAGAGCTTTAATCACTAGTTTTCTCATAAGAAGTTTAATTCGGAAGGTAGATAAAAACATGAATATACTTGGAATGGAAAATGCAAATAGGTAGGTACGGTGGACTCTTTGAAATAACTTGGTTTTAGGAGTTGGATGCATGAGTGGAACTCATACTTGGTATGGAGGCTAGCAAAAGACTGGGAGCGACCAACTAAGAGAGCAATAATGGATATAATCATGCAAAGCGATAAAACATCATTAATTAAAGCATAAACTGATATTACAAGTCGAAAACTAAAGGATCATAAAGGCTATGGTGACTTGGGATAGTCATAACATGGTGTGAGCATGCGCCAAGTCAACCCAGATAAAGCATTAAAGGAGAATACCACAATAATATGCTTTCATATGCTAAAACAACGCATGATTCTTCCAAGGCACATTAAGAAATCTCAATTGTTCATAACAAGTCATGCTACAGCAAAGAATACTAAGCATAAAGCCAAATCAATATCAAGCATGGCATGACAAAGCATAAGCCACAGTCAAAAACATGCTCTCTTTACCACTTAAGCATGAACTTTGCTACTCTTTTCCAATCCAAACCAAACTATTTGAAAACCAATGTATGAAAGAGGGGATCCAACCAATTTATTCAGCAAACTAAGCAAACCAAGCAAACGAAAAACCAAAATGAAAATGAAAAAGAAGACGCTCCAAGAACAACACAACTGTGCATGAAACAATAAAAATGAAGTGTTTGGAAGAAACCTGTGATTTTTATTGATGAAGAGGGGGATGCCTTGGGCATCCCCAAGCTTTGACGCTTGTACTTCTTGGATATTTCTTGGGGTGACATGTGTGGCATCCCCAAGCTTGAGCTTTAGTCCATCCTTCATCTCATTACTCATTCCTTCCATACACCTGAAATTTTTCCTTCATACAAAACTTCACACAATCTTTATTAGCAACATTAGTGCAATGAAGATAATAAGTCTTTGGGTTCAGTTTCAACACCAATAAAACTTCCATTAAAACACAAGCTACTTTAGCACTTCCCTCAAAAAGCTCAATTCCCCAAAAAGAACCCAAAAAGGAATCAACAAGAAGCAAATGCAAATAATGGCAGAAATCTGTCAAAACAGACCAGCAGGTAAAAACCAATTTTTTCGAAGACCTTCTGTTGCTCAAATTGAAAAGTGTTGAACTAACGAAAGTTAGATAACAACCTGGGGAAAAATCACAAAAATTAACGCCTCAAACCGACGTACAGATATTTTACAAGAATTTTTATAGTGAAGCACAAAAATCTGTTTCGGGACAGCAACTTTCCCAAGCATTACTTCTCTCTTATTAGAGGTTACTCTTGGCACAAAAAGCAAATAAAAAGAATAAGGAGCGGTTATTACAGAGGTAATAACTTCCAAGACTCATCTAAAACTTTTGGGTTATCTCCCAATAAGTACTTTTCTTTAACGCCTTTAAGTTAGGCATGATAGTTTGAGAAGATGCTCACATACAAAATATAAATTGAAGTAAAAAAGAGAGCATCAAGAAGCAAATTCAAAACACATTTAAGTCTAACCCACTTCCTATGCATAGGAATCTTGTAAAGAAATAAGTCATGAAAGCACAAACCAACAAGCATAGTAAAGCAAAACAAGTGCAACTTCAAGACTTTCAACATAAAGAGGGGAAACTTAATATTATTGAGATACATAAAACCATGTTTCCCTCTCTCATAATAACTTTCAGTAGCATCATGGATAAAATTAACAATATAACTATCACATAAAACATTCTCATCATGAGCGACATGCATATAATAATTATTACTCTCCACATAAGCATAGTCATTCTTATTAATTGTGGTGGGAGCAAATTCAACAAAATAGCTATCATTATTATTCTCATCACCATAATCATCAAATATAGGAGGCATATTGTAATCATTAATTTTCTCCTCAATAGTAGGTGGACTGAAAATATCATATTCATCATTATAATCATCATATATTAGAGGTTTGGTATCATCATAAGCAATAGAATAGCTATCTTCCAAAGCTGGGGAACTAAAAAGATCATTTTCATAAAAACTAGATTCCCCAAGCTTAGACTTTTCCATAGCATTAGCAATAATGGTGTCCAAAGAATTCATACTAACAACATTGCTATTAGCATGCAAATAAAGTTCCATAGGTTTTTTAATTTTCTCTTCAAACACTTCATGTCCTAACTCAAGATAAATACTATAAAGCTCTCTATTTTTTTGTTGTTTTCCATTAAGCCTAACTAGTGAAAATAAAAACAAGAAACAAAAAGACAAAATTGCAGAATCTAAAGGAAATAACTTCGAGCACTCACACCGGAGGATGTGAGTACCTTTTACCTTACCTCCCCGGCAACGGCGCCAAAAAATAGCTTGATGTCTATGCACTTCTATTCTTGTAGATAGTTGTTGGGCCTCCAAGTGCAGAGGTTTGCAGAACAACAGAAAGTTTACCTTAAGTGGATCACCCAAGGTCTATCGAACTCAGAGAGGAAGTGGTCAAAGGTATCCCTCTCAAGCAACCCTGCAATCAAGATACCAGAAGTCTCTTGTGTCCCCAACACACCTAATACAGTTGTCAGGTGTATAGGTGCACTAGTTTAGCAAAGAGATAGTGAAATACAAGTGGTATGGATATAAGACAATGGTGCTAGAAAGTACTTTGATGGCGTGGAAGATACTAAAGGCAATCTGAAATAAAGATGGAAGCAAGCAAACATGTAACAGATCTAATTGCAAATGGGGTTTCAATGCTTAGAAACAAGTCCTAGGGATCATACTTTCACTAGTGAACACTCTCATATAAATATATTCTTCTTTATGATACTACGCTGAACTACTCTCCGGTTGGACACTCTAATCCATGGTAAGGCTATAACAGCACACCTCAAAGTTCGCTTTTCGCATCTAGATAACCCCACATTGTCACCTTGAGCACTAGATGGTTCCAACAAACACCACAATTTCATAAAGACATCCAACTCCAAATATAACTCATAACAAGTATTTGAAATCTCTAGCCTAAGTGCCACCATGGTGTGCACACTGTCAACTTCACACACATGGGGAGAGCAGAGATCTATTAAAGCACTTGAGTAGCAAGGTAGATCTATAGATTACAAAGCTCATGATCACAATATGATCATGCATAGAGAGAGAGATGAACACATAGCTACCGGTAGAACCCTTAGCCTCGAGAGAGATCTACTCCCTCCTCATCATGGGAATCAACAATGGTGATGGAGATCGATGGAGATGGCTCCGGGGGCACTTCCCCGTCTCGGCAGGGTGCCGGAACAGAGACTTTATGTCCCCCGAATCTCCCCTTCGGTGGCGGCGGTGTTGCGGAACTTTTTGTGGCTGGAGGCTTGATGATTTAGGGTTTTTGCATCAGGAGGCATCTTATAGGCGAAGAGGCAAGGTCGATGGGCGGCCAGGGGGCCCACACCACCTGGTGGCGCGGCCAGGGCTATCCCGCGCCACCATATGGTGTGGCCCCTCTCCGTCTTGACTTCTGGCTCCGTGAGTCTTCTAGTAAAATATCGACTTTGGCTTTTGTCCGGTCCAATTCCGAGAATATTGATTTTCTGACTTTCCTAGAACCAAAAACAGCAGAAAAAAGGCAACTGGCATTGTGGCATCTTGTTAATAGGTTAGTTCTAGAAAATGTGTAAAAGTACTCCAAAGTGTGGACAAAACATAAGAAAGTAGATAAAAACCAAGCATGGAACATCAAAACTTATAGATATGTTAGCAACGTATCAACATCCCCAAGCTTAACTCCTGCTCGTCCTCGAGTAGGTAAGTGATAAAAAGGAAGAATAATTTTTGAGGTGACATGCACCATCATAAACTTGATCAAAGTATTTGTAAAACATGGAGAGCTGGGATCATAGTACTTCAACATAGCATGAAAGATAAAGTTCTAGCAATAAGACATAGCAACTATGTTGCAACATGAAAAGGCACAAACAAAAGATTCATGAATAACAATGCTTTGCAAGACGTTTGTTTGTTTCACATAAAGAAAACCTAGCATAATTGCATTCAGCTTGTCCCTCATGGAGTAGCAAACATAAATGCATAGGACACCTTCAAGGTTCAGAGTGACTAGATACAAGTAGTTTAAGAACAAGCAATATCAAGTTATGCATCAATCAACAAGTCTTGGGACAATGCACATAGAACTAAGAATGGCTAGTATGCTCTCAAAGTAGGTGCATAAAGGTAGAAGGTGGAGACTCAACAAAAAAGTAAAAGAAAGGCCTTCATAGAAGGAAGTAGGGATTCAAGTTTCATAAAGAGCTTCCAAAAATTATGGTACTTATTAGCTTTCAGCTCTCGTTGCCCCTATCATAATCATCTTTAGGTGATTACGGTTAAAGTGACACAACTAAGAGGATATGCTTGACAAGTTATAAGTTGAAATCTCATGCCCCTTACTTACGAAGACCAAACCTCATGCTACTCAACTTTAGTCACAAGTAATCTCTTGTCATCATAAGTACATATGTATCATAGAGAACCGCCAACGGGGTACCCCTTGCACATGATATAGGAGCTATCCCATAATCAAAATGACAAGGCAAGCAGACAATGAGCATCTCAGCGATCTTTTTATTTGCTATTTGCATAGGTTTTTATTGAGGATGCTTCATAGAATGCTCATTATGGTTATGCTAGAAGTTTCCACCATGATTAGGCATGGCTTAGGCTAGCGTCCCAGGTGTTTCTCTAACACAAATACAAACTCCATGAACTTACAAGTTCCCCTTTTATTTCACACCACCGGGATCCATAAGCAAAAGAACATGATATCAACTAGGTACAATGTACAAGTGCAATGTTGAAAGCGTTCCCCATGATACATGGTTCTGCTAACTTCAACTTATAAAGCGCAAGAATATACTCAACAAAGATGGATGCAATGGTTCAAGTTTATTAAGTGCAAGAAAAGTAAAGTGTGCCATCAAGTTCGTGAGAGCTTTAATCACTAGTTTTCTCATAAGAAGTTTAATTCGGAAGGTAGATAAAAACATGAATATACTTGGAATGGCAAATGCTAATAGGTAGGTATGGTGGACTCTTCGAAATAACTTGGTTTTAGGAGTTGGATGCATGAGTGGAACTCATACTTGGTATGGAGGCTAGCAAAAGACTGGGAGCGACCAACTAAGAGAGCAATAATGGATATAATCATGCAAAGTGACAAAACATCATTAATTAAAGCATAAACTGATATTACAAGTCGAAAACTAAAGGATCATAAAGGCTATGGTGACTTGGGATAGTCATAACATGGTGTGAGCATGCGCCAAGTCAACCCAGATAAAGCATTAATGGAGAATACCACAATAATATGCTTTCATATGCTAAAACAATGCCTGATTCTTCCAAGGCACATTAAGCAATCTCAATTGTTCATAACAAGTCATGCTACAGCAAAGAATACTAAGCATAAAGCCAAATCAATATCAAGCATGGCATGACAAAGCATAGGCCACAGTCAAAAACAAGCTCTCTTTACCACTTAAGCATGAACTTTGCTACTCTTTTCCAATCCAAACCAAACTATTTGAAAACCAATGTATGAAAGAGGGGATCCAACCAATTTATTCAGCAAACTAAGCAAACCAAGCAAACGAAAAACCAAAATGAAAACGAAAAATAAGACGCTCCAAGAACAACACAACTGTGCATGAAACAATAAAAATGAAGTGTTTGGAAGAAACCTGTGATTTTTATTGATGAAGAGGGGGATGCCTTGGGCATCCCCAAGCTTTGACGCTTGTACTTATTGGATATTTCTTGGGGTGACACGTGTGGCATCCCCAAGCTTGAGGTTTAGTCCATCCTTCATCTCATTACTCATTCCTTCCATACACCTGAAATTTTTCCTTCATACAAAACTTCACACAATCTTTATTAGCAACATTAGTGCAATGAAGATAATAAGTCTTTGGGTTCAGTTTCAACACCAATAAAATTTCCATTAAAACACAAGCTACTTTAGCACTTCCCTCAAAAAGCTCAATTCCCCAAAAAGAACCCAAAAAGGAATCAACAAGAAGCAAATGCAAATAATGGCAGAAATCTGTCAAAACAGACCAGCAGGTAAAAACCAATTTTTCGAAGACCTTCCATTGCTCAAATTGAAAAGTGTTGAACTAACGAAAGTTAGATAACAACCTGGGGAAAAAATCACAAAAATTGACGCCTCAAACCGACGTACATAGATTTTACAAGAATTTTTATAGTGAAGCACAAAAATCTGTTTCGGGACAGCAACTTTCCCAAGCATTACTTCTCTCTTATTAGAGGTTACTCTTGGCACAAAAAGCAAATAAAAAGAATAAGGAGTGGTTATTACAGAGGTAATAACTTCCAAGACTCATCTAAAACTTTTGGGTTATCTCCCAATAAGTACTTTTCTTTAACGCCTTTAAGTTAGGCATGATAGTTTGAGAAGATGCTCACATACAAAATATAAATTAAAGTAAAAAAGAGAGCATCAAGAAGCAAATTCAAAACACATTTAAGTCTAACCCACTTCCTATGCATAGGAATCTTGTAAAGAAATAAGTCATGAAAGCACAAACCAACAAGCATAGTAAAGCAAAACAAGTGCAACTTCAAGACTTTCAACATAAAGAGGGGAAACTTAATATTATTGAGATACATAAAACCATGTTTCCCTCTCTCATAATAACTTTCAGTAGCATCATGGATAAAATTAACAATATAACTATCACATAAAACATTCTTATCATGAGCGACATGCATATAATAATTATTACTCTCCACATAAGCATAGTCATTCTTATTAATTGTGGTGGGAGAAAATTCAACAAAATAGCTATCATTATTATTCTCATCACCATAATCATCAAATATAGGAGGCATATTGTAATCATTAATTTTCTCCTCAATAGTAGGTGGACTGAAAATATCATATTCATCATTATAATCATCATATATTAGAGGTTTGGTATCATCATAAGCAATAGAATAGCTATCTTCCAAAGCTGGGGAACTAAAAAGATCATTTTCATAAAAACTAGATTCCCCAAGCTTAGACTTTTCCATAGCATTAGCAATAATGGTGTCCAAAGAATTCATACTAACAACATTGCTATTAGCATGCAAATAAAGTTCCATAGGTATTTTAATTTTCTCTTCAAACACTTCATGTCCTAACTCAAGATAAATACTATAAAGCTCTCTATTTTTTTGTTGTTTTCCATTAAGCCTAACTAGTGAAAATAAAAACAAGAAACAAAAAGACAAAATTGCAGAATCTAAAGGAAATAACTTCGAGCACTCACACCGGAGGATGTGAGTACCTTTTACCTTACCTCCCCGGCAACGGCGCCAAAAAATAGCTTGATGTCTATGCACTTCTATTCTTGTAGATAGTTGTTGGGCCTCCAAGTGCAGAGGTTTGCAGAACAACAGAAAGTTTACCTTAAGTGGATCACCCAAGGTCTATCAAACTCAGAGAGGAAGTGGTCAAAGGTATCCCTCTCAAGCAACCCTGCAATCAAGATACCAGAAGTCTCTTGTGTCCCCAACACACCTAATACAGTTGTCAGGTGTATAGGTGCACTAGTTCAGCAAAGAGATAGTGAAATACAAGTGGTATGGATATAAGACAATGGTGCTAGAAAATACTTTGATGGCGTGGAAGATACTAAAGGCAATCTGAAATAAAGATGGAAGCAAGCAAACATGTAACAGATCTAATTGCAAACGGGGTTTCAATGCTTAGAAACAAGGCCTAGGGATCATACTTTCACTACTAAACACTCTCATAAAAATATATTCTTCTTTATGATAATACGCTGAACTACTCTCCAGTTGGACACTCTAATCCATGGTAAGGCTATAACAGCACACCTCAAAGTTCGCTTTTCGCATCTAGATAACCCCACATTGTCACCTTGAGCACTAGATGGTTCCAACAAACACCACAATTTCATAAAGACATCCAACTCCAAATATAACTCATAACAAGTATTTGAAATCTCTAGCCTAAGTGCCACCATGGTGTGCACACTGTCAACTTCACACACATGGGGAGAGCAGAGATCTATTAAAGCACTTGAGTAGCAAGGTAGATCTATAGATTACAAAGCTCATGATCACAATATGATCATGCATAGAGAGAGAGAGATGAACACATAGCTACCGGTAGAACCCTTAGCCTCGAGAGAGATCTACTCCCTCCTCATCATGGGAATCAGCAATGGTGATGGAGATGGTGGTGGAGATCGATGGAGATGGCTCCAGGGGCACTTCCTTGTCCCGACAGGGTGCCAGAATAGAGACTTTCTATCCCCCAAATCTCCCCTTCGGTGGTAGCGGCGCTGTGGAACTTTTCGTGGCTGGAGGCTTGATGATTTAGGGTTTTTGCATCGGGAGGCATCTTATAGGCGAAGAGGCAAGGTCGATGGGCGGCCAGGGGGCCCACACCACCTGGTGGCACGGCCAGGGCTAGCCCGCGCCACCATATGGTGTGGCCACCCTGTGGCCCCTCTCCGTCTTGTCTTCTGGCTTCGTGAGTCTTCTGGTAAAATATCGACTTTGGGTTTTGTCCGGTCCAATTCCGAGAATATTGATTTTCTGACTTTCCTGGAACCAAAAACAGCAGAAAATAGGCAACTATCACTGTGGCATCTTGTTAATAGGTTAGTTCTAGAAAATGTGTAAAAGTACTCCAAAGTGTGGACAAAACATAAGAAAGTAGATAAAAACCAAGCATGGAACATCAAAAATTATAGATACGTTAGCAACGTATCACATACCGATGTATGTGTTCCAATGAGTGTGTCGGCATGCAGGGGATATCGTTATTTTGTGACTTTCATGGATGATTTGAGTAGATATGGGTATATTTACTTAATGAAAAACAAATCTGAAACATTTGAAAAGTTCAAAGAATTTCACAGTGAAGTAGAAAATCATCATAACACAAAGATCAAATTTCTATGACCCGGTCGTGTAGGAGAGTATCTTAGTTACGAGTTTGGCACACCCATGAGACAATGTGGAATTGTTTCACAACTCACCCTGCTAGAACACCACAGCATGATAGTGTATCTGAACATCGTAATCAAACTTTATTAGATATGGTATGATCTATGATATCCCTTACCAATTTGTCACTTTCATTTTGGGGTCATGCACTAGAGACAGTTGCATTCACTTTAAATAGGGCACCATCAAAATCCGTTGAAACGACACCATATGAATTATGGTTTGGTCACAAACCTAAGCTATCATTTCTAAAAGTTTGGGGCTACGATGCTTATGTGAAGAAACTTCAGCCTCATAAGCTCAAACCCAAAGCATAAAAATGTGTCTTCGTAGGATACCCTAAAGAAACAATTGGGTACACCTTCTATCACCGATCTGATGGCAAGGTTTTTGTTGCCAAGAATGGATCCTTACTAGAGCAAGAGTTTCTCTCGAAGGGTGTGAGTAGTAGGAAGGTAGAACTCGACGAGGTTAGTGAACTTTCTCTTCCTAAAATGGTGAGTAATGCGGAACTATAAGTTGTTCCAGTGTTGACTTCACCAAGTGAAGAGGGAACAAACAATGAAAATCATGAAACACCAAAAGAGACCACTACCAAACCTCATAGGTTGGGCAGGATACGTATAGCTCCTGAACAGTACGGTGATCCAGTCTTGAATTTCATGATAGATGCAAGCGATGACCCTGCGACATATGAAGAAGCGATGATGCGCCTAGATTCAACCAAATGGCTTGAAGCCATGTAATCCGAGATGGGATCCATGTACGAGAACTAAGTTTGGACTTTGGTGGACTTACCTCATGACCGCAAGGCCGTTGAGAGAAAATGGATTTTCAAGAAGAAAACTAACGCTAGCGGTAATGTAACCGTCTATAAAGCTCGACTTGTCGTGAAAGGGTTCTGACAAATTTAAGGAGTTGACTACGATGAGACTTTCTCAACCGTAACGATGCTAAAGCCTGTTAGGATTATGTTAGTAATTGCTGCAGTTTTCGATTATGAAATCTGGCAGATGGATGTCAAAACAACGTTCCTTAATGGAAACATTAAGGAAGAGTTGTATATGATGCAACCCAAAGGTTTTGTCGATCCTAAGGATGTTGACAAGGTATGCAAACTTCAACATTCCATTTATGGACCGAAGAAAGCATCCCGTAGTTGGAATCTATGCTTTGATTGAGCAGGTGATCAAAGGGTTTGGATTTCTCCAAACCATTGGAGAATCTTGTATTTACAATAAAGTGAGTGGGGGCTCTGTAGCATTTTTGATCTTATATGTGGATGACATATTATTGATTGGAAATGACATAGATCTTTCGAAAAGTGTAAATGATTACTTAAACAGTAAGTTTTAATGAAGGACCTTGGTGAAGCTACCTATATTTTATGCATCAAGATCTATAGAGATAGGTCAAGACGCTTAATTGGGCTATCACGGAGTGTTTACCTTGAAAAGATTCTGAAAAAGTTCAGAATGGATGAAAGTAAGGAAGGTGATACCTTCGATCCGGATTCACGGATATAGTATAATAGCTTTTTCCCTAGAAGACCTAGGTTTAATCGAACCTCGGAAAGCGCTGCTAAAAGGTAATAAAAAGGACATGTCTACAAGACTTTGTTTGTTCGTTTTACCTTAGTTAACTGGACCAATCTAGTTTACTTCATAACGGGTTTGAATCAATGGATGAAGATAGGCTAGGGTTGAAGATCCACCTGTAGCTGCAAATCAAATGGGATAAAATATAATAATAAGCGTAGTCATGTATAATGTTTGAATCAAGATAATATCTTGTGGGCAACACATCCAGCTCTCGTGATGCAGCGGGCATAGCAATGAAATTTTAATCCAACCTAGAGTACACCGAAGCTACGGGTTACAAACGATTATTAAGTACAAACCACAAATCAAATCTTTAAGTGGCAATGTTGTTGTTGATCCCGAATGGCGCGCTAAGCAAAGACTGTACTACCCTTTCTGTCACTGAGGTTCCTATGAGATCGCCGCTAGCCAAGTATATCACCTCAAGCCTATATCAATCTATGGGATCTTGGGCACCTACAAGTCCATAGATCGAGAAAAGAGATGAAGAAACAAAAGATACAAATCACAATCTCAAACAAAATACAATTCTCCCATGATCTAGATGCACATAATTGCTCCGAGGTTTCTCTCCAACCCGTTGCTCGTGAGGACTACTCACTCATAACAAATAGATCAGAGATACAAAACATCATGCAAATACTTAGCTTAAAATCAAATATTCTTACAATGGTCGCCAAATCACAATGAGGTCTAAAGTACAAAGCAATGGATATGGCTACTGGATGGATGGATGGCGGAAGTGATGAACAATGGATGAACAATGGTGTGGATCTCCTTTGGTGGTGTTGTGATGCAATCTGAGAATGGTGGCTCTCTGGACGGTGGCTAGAGCCTCGAAATATATAGGCATCTTCATGAAAGTTGTAGGGCTTGACGAGATGAAGCCGTTGCCACCTGGTATGGGAAGGCGGTACGGGTAGACCGCGCCCGTGACAGTGGTCCTTAAGCTTGCAGATGCCCTGGAACGCTTCTCCAATTACCTGACCATGTGTACTTCCTCAAAATCCTTCATTATGACTCCTTATTTCGCTTTAAAAGCCGTGATTCCTGCACAACATAAATCAAAGAAGGGATTTGCGTATCTTTGCAATTATTAGTCATTAGTGGCAAGAGTTGAGAGTTTCTTTGGCAATTTCTTGACCAAAAACAACATTTAAACACAGTGGAAGATGGCAAAAATCAGAGCCATCAACTTCCCCAAAGCTCAAACCTTGATCATCCTCGAGCAAGAAGAACCAAAAAGAACTATAAGGAATTCAGCGTTTAAACTTGAAACAACGAGAATAAGAGTTCACTTATAGTCGGTAGTCGTATGTGCTCAACACTTCATTCATTTGCGAAGCTTATCAAAGTTAGAGAGATGACAAGAATACTATACAAGCTTTGGTAAGTCAAGATAATAAAAGTAAAGTTTAATATAAGTATAAGTTACTAGAAGTGTAGCAATCAATCCAATTCCTCTAATTAACTCTCAGCTTTCCAAGGAACACTAGGATGTTTAAATAGCATAATTGAGTAAGAGAGTTTCATGTCCCAAGTAGTATAACAATGAAATGTCTTATTCACACCCACATCAATAAATCAAGTCTATCTAAAACACTTCTAATCCAATTGTTGTATTTCAAGAAAATTTTGTAAAGAAGTAATGAGACCATGCCAACGATTTGTTATGTGGATCCTCATAGATATCTTTTTTCTTTATTTTGTTTTTTAAGGATCATTGTTTGTTTATTTTTGCAAGTGTTTGCACAACCCTTGAGAGTACCAATACTTTTGCCCATACATTGACACGGATGCCACTCATGTCATCAGCTCATAGTCGAAATCCGGGGTTATTGAAGGGAATATGCCCGAGAGGCAATAATAAAGTGGTTATTATCTTATTCCATGTTTATGATAAATGTTTATTTTGCATGCTATAATTGTATTAATTGGAAACGTTAATACATGTGTTTTTAATAAACAAAATACAAAGTTCCTAGTAATGCCTCTCATATAAACTAGCTCATTGATTAACAATATGATCAAGGTTTCCTGATCACGGACATTGGATGTTGTTAATAACGAGGTCACAACATTGGTGGAATGATGTGATGAACATTCATCCGAGTATAGCATTACGATCAAAGTCATTATGTTTATATTGCTATAACATCATACGAAGTAATCTTAGTCCTTAAACCATGAGATCATGTTAATTGCTAACATCGAAAGAGTAACTTGATAACATCAAATGTCACATTGTAAAAGGGTGACTATAAAGGTAGGTTCAGATACTCCGAAGGTGTTATGTTGAGGCTCATGGATCAAGAGTGGAATTTTTCAATCCCGATGATGGATAGTAAACTCTGGGCCCTCTCGGTGATATCACATTAAGATAGCTTGCAAGCAAGTGATGTGATCACTGGAATGTTATATCACGGGAACGAGAAAAGAGTGCATGTCGATAACGAGATCAAACTAGGTATTTGGATGCCGATGATCGAATCTCAGACATGTAATATATCGCGAGACAAAGGGATTTACTTACGACGTTAAAGGTTCACATGATCACAAGAGTCATCGTTGAATATGTGGGAGTCAGTACGGATCTCCAGGTCCTGCTGCTAATTATTGATCGGAGAGGGGTCTCGATCATGTATGCATTATTTCCAAACCGTAGGGTGACACACTTAAGGGATACCGACACCATTTGGAGCAAATATGTTTCAGATAAAGATTTAAGAAAGCGCTGGAATCATTTTGATGGAAACTGGAATTGTTTTGGGTGAAATTACAGAAACTGGTTCTGCATGTGATATTGAAATGTTGCAGGGGGTTTTATGTGAATGTTTGTTAATTAAAGTAATTAACAAAATTCTGAATAAAATAAATAAAATATTTTTATTTAATGAGAGCTTGCATTAAATTTGGTGGAAATTTAATGCATGTGAGTGGAAGTGTGAGTGGAGCCATATTTATGTGAGTGGAGTATCCACCAAATGAATGATGGAAGAGGTGGGGACACCACCATGGATTCCACGCCATGGCCCTTGGCTACCCCCCCCCCCCCCCTCTTCTCTATAAAAGGCCCCCCTCTCCTCCTCACAACACACACCTCCTCGTGAAGGATCTCTCTCCCCCTCTAGTTATTCTCCATGGTCTCGGATTAGCGAGATACATGTTCTCGGTGGCTTTATCTGGAAATGAGTTGCTGCTTCCGCTGCTTTGCTGGAGTGAGGGACAGAGGTTGTCAGGGTACCGGACATGTGTGCGATCACGGATGCACCGCTGCTTTGCGGTGCTGGACTTGGTGGTGCTGGACTTGCTGGAGCTAGATCTGATGGACGTGCTGAAGCCGGACCTGCTAGACTTCATCACGATCTTGAGATCGGCAAGTGTACAACTACATCATCCACGAGTTCCATCTCATTAACAAAGCTTTTTGTCTTCGAGGGTAAGTTCTCTATGGATGTATATACACTCGTTGCTTGTATCTAATAGATAGATCTTGGCGATAGTTCCCATCATAGGAAAATTTTTGTTTTCTATGTTGCAAACCCAACAGTGGTACACATATGTTTATATGTGGGCGATGATGATCATGCTATTGCTTCTTTCATGTATTTTAGATATTGGTGGCATAGTAGGATGAAGCGGCCCGGACCAACCTTACATGTCATCGCAGATGAGACCAGTTCCATGACTGACATGCAACTAGTTTTGCATAAGTGGCTGGCGGGTGTTTGTCTCTCCTACTATAGTCAATATCTGATTTACAACGAGTTGCTAATAACTTAGTTATCATTGTTGTGGTTCCATGTTCGTAGGTAAGACCAGTTCTATCTCTGAAAGCCCTAAGCCACGTAAAACTAGCAATGGATAAATTAGAGGCGTCTAGTTTAGATTGTTGCTGGGCTAGTGTCATGATATGGTAATGTTGTAAGTACATGTATGGTAGATACCCTTACAACACACCTAACGTGTAAGTTCCATAGACCTTGGCCTTACACACAAAGGAATGATAGAGATCATCACGATGCACATGATGGTGATCAAATGCATGCACCATGTCATTCCACTTTACACATATGATGTTTGCATATTATATTGTTAGTTTGGCATTTTAGTATCATTATAAGATGATCCCTCATTTAAATATCAAGATAAAATGTGTTCTTCCTTGAGTATGCACCGTTCTATGTATTGTGTTTTGAGACATCACGTGATGGTCGGGTGCACTCAACTCTACGCTTTCATACAACGGGTGTAAGACAGTTTTACACACGCAAATACTAAGGTTCTTACTTGGCGAGCCTAGCATGTACATACATGGCCTCGGCACACGGACCGAAAGGTTAATCATGAGTCATATAGTTGATGTGATGCCCATATTGATGCTCGCCTTTGAAGCTACACCGACTCATGTGATGATCGGACTTGGTGTAGTGGATTTGGTTCATGTAATCACCAAAAAGGCACGAGGGATGTCGTGTTTGAGTGGGAGTTCATTTCTAATTTGGATTAGTCGAACTCAATTTGTCATAAACTAAATCGAAGTGAATTTGCATAATTTGTTGTAGTCATTGGCATCTGTTCACTACCTTATGCTTAGTTTTAATTGAGATAATAGAACTATAGAATTCTGGATATTTACTTTATGAACTGGTATCGTATTGTTTTGAATGTCAATTTAAAGTTTAGTAGTCCTATTGCAAACTTTCAGCAAACTCTATCTACTCCATAAAGTTTAATAAGTAGTATTAAATCAAGAGTAACAATTCCAATGTTAGTATCTAAAGTATCATGTTTTGCCTCCATGATTATTGATATTCAAAAGTTATTTTAATGTCAAGATTATCTAGGAGCTGAAAAAGTGTTTCAGAAACCATCATGTGTGGAAGATATTGTGATATTTGAAACAATGTTTTTGGTTGCATTATGATAGAGTATAATTTAGCAAAATACATGTTCTCATATTGTATGAGAATTTGTGAAGGATGGAGATGTTAGGCATCCGGATCTCCCAAAAAGGTTTTGGGAACTAACATTATACTCGCGATTCTTCCTTATAGGCTATAGTAGCTTGATCATGAAAGTTTTCATGATAAGGATGAATAGAAGATGTAAGTAAAATGTTTACTACACTAATAGATTACTAAAGAATGGATTTTTGAAAGAACACCAAACATTTGATGATGGTGATCCACTTCAAAGTGCAAGTCCAAAGGTATTAGTATTTGACTATATATACTTTGTACTATGTGTCATGTGAATGACACCACTATTGATGTTGATAGATTCTTTTAAAAGAAAAGGAATTGTTGAAAGAGAATCTATAAAATATTTGGCTGAAAAGAAAAGGTTGGAGATGTCCAACTTAGGTATATAGAAGATATACATGTTATGGCTGTATTCCTTGCTTGTTAAACAATGTGGTTCTAAGGTATTGGATACCGGTATTGGATACCGAATTGGTTGGTGTGAAGTATCATACAGAAAAACACAATTCATGAACTGCAACGGCCTAAGTAACTGGCAAGAGAATAAGTGATGATGTTCATCGAAAACAAATAAAGTGTTATTGTGTTTTCGTTGTCGTAAAACCTAGCCTTCAAGATGTTGTTTTAATAATTGTTATTTTGTTCTAGTATTACGAGAACAATGGTTGTTCAAATAATTATCGTATTCCATAAAAGATGGATGAACTTTTACAAATCTAGTTGGAGAAATCACATCCATAAACATTATTGCTAAAATGTTGTAAGACAAATGATTGGAAGACCACTTATGAAGTGACATCGCTGTTTGAATCATATTGGAAAGTAAACATGAAGAAACTCCATGTTGATGGATTTTTGGAGTCTTTTGATTTTGATCAATTGACGCTTGTGAAATTTTCCTCGAGATAATTAAAACTCTGTTCATAGGCCAAAGAGGAACGGATGACTAGCTTATTGGAAAGTGTGCATGCTGATGTGCATAGTCCATTATGTGTAGCCATATGCGATGGATCTTTTTGCTTCATATTCTTTCTCCAGAAATTTGAGTGAATATATATATATATTTACTTAATAAGGAAGAAGTATGAAAGATTTTAAAATTGTTCAAAGACTTTCAAAATGAAGTGAAAAATCATTGTAACAAGACAATAAAAGAGTTTATGATTTGATCATAAAGGAAGATATTTGAGTTACAGGTTTAGCAAAACACCTAAGATTTCAAGAATTGTTCCATGAATTTGCACTTCCCGATAAACCACAGGAGTATTGGTGTGTTCGAGAGATCAAATCAAACCTTGCTTGACATGGTAAGATCAAAGGTGTCATTTATAAAACTTCCATAATGTTTTAAGGATTAAAGCTTTAGAGACTACCGCTTTTACACTAAAAAGAGCACCATCGTGATCCATTGAAATGACACCATATGAGTTATGGTTTGGGATAAAACCCGAATTGTCTTTTCTTAAATTTTGGTATGCTATGCATAAGTAAAATGTTTACAACCAAAGTCGCATAAGCACATCTTTGTAGGTTATCCCAAAGAATTTGTTGGGAATTCCTCCACAACACCGAGGACAAAAGAGTTTGTCGCTTAGAACGTCAAGTTTCTTGAGAAGGAATTTTTCGTGAAAAGTTAAGTGGAAGGACAATAGAACTTTGATAAGGTTGTTGAACCTTAACTATACGTGCTAAGTAGTACAGCACCGTAAATTGTCCTGGTGGTGGCCACAATGCTCATGGCTTCCGTGATTACAAAGGGTGTGATCTTGGAGATTAGAGTTCCTATTGAACCATGTGGGTCGGTAAGAATCAAATAGTAAGATTTGAAACAGAAGTTGTTATTGTTTTGACAATGATGAACCGACTGCATGCAAAGAAGCGATGATGGGCCCTGACTCCATAAAATGACTAGAAGTCATAGAATCCGTGATAGTATCCATACACGAGAAATCAAGTTTCGGAACTTGGAAGACCCTCCGAAAGGCGTGAAGCCTATCAGTCTTGTTTGGATCTATAAAGAAATAGACATGGATGTTTAACATTTATGAAATAGTCGACACGTCGTAAAAAAGTTTACAGCAATGTTCAGGAAGTTGACTATGACAAGATTTGATCTTTCATAGCGATATTTAGTCTTGACGGATTAATGTAGTAACCACTACATATAATTTGGTATATGGTAGTTGAATAAGCAAAACAAGGTTCGTCTAATAGAATGGTTACCTAGGACGTGTACATGATACGGTCCGAAGGGTTTTGTTAATTCAAAGTATGCTAAAAGGGCATGCAAACTTCAATAGTTGAAGTGAGCATAGCGGAGTTGGAATCTTCACCATGATGAAAATGTTAAAAGAGTTTAATTTCATCGGAGATGATGAAGATGCTTGCATTTGCAAGAAATTAAGTGGGAGCGCTGAGAGAAATTTCCAATACATTATGCAGAGTACATATTGTTGATTGGAAACAATGTATCTTTTATTTCCACAAGTTAAGAATATCATTAAAATAGGATTTCGATGAAAGACTTGGGAAAAACCGGAATATTTGGCATCAATGTCTATATGGATAGATTGAGGCACTAATATGGTTATGCCAGACGTACATATATGAGATATTGAAAGGGTTTAATATGGAAACAGCAAGAAAGGTTCTTATTGTATGGAAAGGATTGTATCAAGATTCAAGTGTTTCAACACTTGGTGAGTAAAATCACATGAAGATTTTGATCAATTATACCATGATATGTATATATCTAGATATGTCCTATGATCTAAATGTTATGAGAACATACCAGAATGATTCATAAGATGATCATTGGATGATAGTAAAGATATTCTTATGAGCTTTGGAAGAACTAAGAATATATCATGCATAAGTGACAAATAGTTAAAGGTAGTTCATTGTAAAGTGTTACATTGATACTAGTTTTGTCACAAGATACAAATTAAATTTATCTCAATTTAGACTATGGGTGGCACAATATAATGGAAAAGATATTCCATGATGGATTTGGATGAGTTCCAAAGTTGAGACATTGTGACGGATACTACAACAAAAGGCTAAGTATATGACTGCTATAGTAGCAGCAAAGGAGGGTATTTGTGTTAAGTAGTTTGTTATCAAACTAGGTGTGGTTCAAACTGGGCTAATACTATGAAGATATATTGTATGAAAATAATATCAACATATTTTAACCCGAACGAACTAAAGGTCTTACCAAAGGACCAAATTTATACAATGCCATCTCATTTGAGAATGAGTGATGCGTAGAGACGCAAAGACATGCAAATACACACGGACCTAAAACTGTCAGATCCGGAGATTATGTTAACCACTAGCAATCGCGTATATGCAACACCAGAAAGCCATAGGTGTTCAATATGCGAAGTTTTTCAAACTAGATTATTGACTCTAGTGCAAGTGGGAGACTGAAGGGAATATGCCCGAGAGGCAATAATAAAGTGGTTATTATCTTATTCCATGTTTATGATAAATGTTTATTTTGCATGCTATAATTGTATTAATTGGAAACGTTAATACATGTGTGTTTAATAAACAAAATATAAAGTTCCTAGTAATACCTCTCATATAAACTAGCTCGTTGATTAATAAGATGATCAAGGTTTCCTGATCATGGACATTGGATGTTGTTAATAATGAGGTCACAACATTGGTGGAATGATGTGATGAACATTCATCCGCGTATAGCGTTACGATCAAAGTCATTATGTTTATATTGCTATAACATCATACGAAGTAATCTTAGTCCTTAGACCATGAGATCATGTTAATTACTAACATCGGAAGAGTAACTTGATAACATCAAACATCACACCATAAAAGGGTGACTATAAAGGTGGGTTCAGATACTCCGAAGGTGTTATGTTGAGGCTCATGGATCAAGAGTGGAATTTGTCAATCCCGATGACGGATAGGTATACTCTAGGCCCTCTCGGTGATATCACATTAAGATAGCTTGCAAGCAAGTGATGTGATCACTAGAATGTTATATCACGGGAACGAGAAAAGAGTGCATGTTGGTAACGAGATCAAACTAGGTATTTGGATGCTGATGATCGAATCTCAGACATGTAATATATCGCAAGACAAAGGGATTTAATTACGACGTTAAAGGTTCACACGATCACAAGAGTCATTGTTGAATATGTGGGAGTCAGTACGGATCTCCAAGTCCCGCTGCTAATTATTGATCGGAGAGGGGTCTCGATCATGTATGCATTATTTGCGAACCGTAGGGTGACACACTTAAGGGATACCGACACCATTTGGAGCAAATATGTTTCAGATAAAGATTTAAGAAAGCGCTGGAATCATTTTGATGGAAACTGGAATTGTTTCGGGTGAAATTGCAGAAACTGGTTCTGCATGTGATATTGAAATGTTGCAGGGGTCTTATGTGAATGTTTGTTAATTAAAGTAATTAACAAAATTCTGAATAAAATAAATAAAATAGTTTTATTTAATGAGAGCTTGCATTAAATTTGGTGGAAATTTAATGCATGTGAGTGGAAGTGTGAGTGGAGGCATATTTATGTGAGTGGAGCATCCACCACAAGAATGATGGAAGAGGTGGGGGCACCACCATGGCTGCCATGCCATGGCCCTTGGCTGCCCCCTATTCCCTATAAAAGGCCCCCCTCTCCTCCTCACAACACACACCTCCTCGTGAAGGATCTCTCTCCCCCTCTAATTATTCCACATGGTCTCAGATTAGCGAGATACATGTTCCCGGTGGCTTTATCTGGAAAGGAGTTGCTGCTTCCGCTTCTTTGCTAGAGCGAGGGACAGAGGTTGTCGGGGTACCGGGCGTGTGTGCGATCACGGATTCACCGCTACTTTGCGGTGCTGGACTAGGTGGTGCTGGACTTGCTGGAGCTGGATCTGATGGACGTGCTGGAGCCAGACCTTCTAGACTTCATCACGATCTTGAGATCGGCAAGTGTACGACTACATCATCCACAAGTTCCATCTCGTTAACTAAGCTTTTTTGTCTTCGAGGGTAAGTTCTCTATGGATGTATATCCACCCGTTGCTTGTATCTAATAGATAGATCTTGGCGATAGTTCCCATCGTAGGAAATTTTTTGTTTTCTATGTTGCGAACCCAACAGTTATACAATAGATCGTTCAAAAGCTAGCGGAGTTGTTGGCATCCCAAAGGTGTGTATTAGAGACATAGAACAAAGTTGTATCACTTCTTTCTCTTTCTCTATTTTCTTTTGAGCTAGTACCGCGATTTGATCCACAACGTTAGCTTTGGCATGCATCACAATTACCACTAGACTTTATTTCAATCAAACAACTCCTTTCATGAGCGTCGTCGAGACTATCAAAATATCTATGGGGTTAAGTATCATCAAGGGTATACTCTCAAGACAATCATTCATCAAAAAGTCGTAAATTTCAGATTTTTTCTTATTGTACTTGTTTGGCATTATTATTTCCAATGCAAGACTTGGTTAACTAAAAGAACTAGAGCAAGAGCTTCGACAACTAATCATCATACCAATAAAAAGCCTTACTCTAACCATATTAAACTACTTCCCACTAGCATGGCATCTTAACAAATCAACCAACTAAGATAAGAAAATCAAACTTCATAAGTGGGAGACATAGGATATACCTCTCGTAAGTAACTTCATGATCCTCTTCCTTATAAGGATGTGTTCCTTCAAAACTCAAACATGATTACTCTCGAAATGATATTAAAGCAAAGAGGCAAAGTATGAATCCACGTTTACGAAAAAAGGATAAACAAAAAAATCTTTTTGTATTTTTGAGGATAGGGATTAAAGAATAGAAAAGAACTTGCGACCAAGCAAGGGTTTAAGAAAAGGAAAACAAAGAAAAATAAAAACGAAAGCAAATTAAAAAGCAAAGTGTTGGAACAGCCAACACGAGTGTTTCAAAGCTCCCAAGGAGCTGGAGTACAACCTCGTTATTACACAAATAAATTTGTCGGGGGAACACATCCCCAAGCTCAGGCTTTTGCAAGCCCTTTTGTTGCTCAATGTGGTGGTGGTGGATAATCTCCCATGTTCCATTGGTTGCTCCAATCATGGAACTGGGTGGCGAGGCTTGCAGTGGCATCTTGAAGGTTGATGGAGAGGTTATTCATGTTTTGAATATTTCCTTCGAGTGCATAAATATCTTCATAGGCGGTGTAGTAGTTTGGTGGCTACACATCTTGTTCGGGTCCTCCTTATTCTACTTCTTCATCTTCTCCTCCTCCCACGGGTATTTCTTCTTTGGGTAGATTAGCTTCAACCTGCGCGTCATAACGCAAACGTCCATCCTCGATAGAGAATAAAACGTTAGGCAAAGGAGCTGGGATCAAGTGATTTGCTCCAGGTATATTGAAGAAATATCTACCATGATTTTTACAAATTAGCCCACATGCTCTCAGAGTAGAAAGACCGAGACGGTTACCTCCAGTCAACGGTTGGATATTACTTAGGTTGATGCGAAGTGCGCGTGCAAGAATGGTCACAATTCCTCCTCCACATATGGGTCGTCGAGATTGAACATCCTGATACTTAAGATAAAACACAAGAAGAGCGCCCCAATTTGGCGTTAAGTTACAATTGGTAAGTGCATCTTTTGCAAGGATCAATATGTCCTACTCATTAACTCTAGTAAACTCACCACGTGCCTGCAGTGTGTTAGCAATCACATAGAATAAATATCGAATAACAGGATGATCAATTTGGTTCCCCTTGGGTGTGTTTCCACAAATTCTCATCAAATTAAAATAAGGTAAAGGGGAAGGATCTAAAATAAAGGTAGTTGTGCATACATCAGTGGTATTGTTGGCGAACCCAAAGCATTGAGCCTATTGGCTGAGTATCAAAGTATACTCATAGTTCATAAGGTGGAATTTAATTCGGTCAACTCCGGGCCTTTGTTCCTCGGAACAACCATAAGGATCCATCGTGTGAGTCAAGGTACTGAAAAACTCAAGCGCCAAGCGGTGATATGTCACAACATCCTGAAAGACAAAATTGTACAAACCAACATTGTTACAAAGTAAATCAAAATCAGCACGAATGCCAAGTTGGTTCAAGATATAAGGACACGCCCATTTGGTGGACTTGATCTCTCGAATCTCGAGACGATCGAAACATGTTAGATGGAACTCCTCGGTGAACTTGATGCCAAGTGACTCGGGGGTTAACGTATCAACGGGTGGTGCGGAGGATTTCGCAGCCATCTCACGTGTAAGACTCCTCGTGTTCATCTAATAAATAAAAACAAGATAAAGTAAATAAAGATTTCTATTTTTGGTCCAATAGAAACATAGCATAAGTGATTCTCTACACTAACTACAAAAGAAACTCCTCTAAAAACAATCCTAAGCATACTTAGTATCAAGAACAATACCTATGTCTAGATTGGCAATGATGAATGATTAAGTAAAGGTTTTGCACAAATAAGTTGGGGATCGGAGGAGAATCATACCTTAGATCGAGTGAGTGCGAAGAATCGAAGAAAGATTTAGTAAATTTGAAGATCCAGTGGAGGTGGTTTGAAGTTTGGAGGAAGAAGAAAGAGAAAAATGATTTGGGGATATTAGGTTACCTCCTCGGGGTGCTTATGGCGGTCGCGTACTCGGTACGGGCAGGTGATGACTACAAGTGCACAAATCTTTTGTAGCTATTTTAGAAATAAAGATATCGATCCCAGAGGGAGCAGGCGTCTGAAGTCTAATAACTCTTTGAACTAAATACTGAAATAGTAATGCTAAATAATGTTCTAAGTAACAAGATAAAATGCAAGTTTTGTGTAAAAGATATTTTTGGGTTTTCAAATAAGAGAACAATAAGTAAACTAAAGTTGTAACTAAACAAGAGCATGCAAGTATGAT
The DNA here is from genome assembly GCA_916181665.1 of Avena sativa. Taxonomy (NCBI): domain Eukaryota; kingdom Viridiplantae; phylum Streptophyta; class Magnoliopsida; order Poales; family Poaceae; genus Avena; species Avena sativa. The sequence goes on along the minus strand of OV702295.1, from coordinate 444,194,885 downwards.
TACAAAATCCTGCAAGATGATGGAAAGAGTTCTCAGGGAGTAGTAGATCCACCACTAGTAATTAGGAAGAGTGATCAAAATTATTATAATGAATAAGACCATTTATAATATGTGTGGGAGGAGCTCCATATATGGACAAATAGGCAGCAACCACTGCACACATCATCCGTCATAACCACAGCAGACAGCAATCGACATCAATCGAATTATTGTGCTATTAAGGGAGTTTACCCCGTAGGATATATCCCATGGCATGGACAATGTTCCGTGACTTCTCCTCGATTCCCAAGTTGATGTGTAAGGAATGACAATAGCTTTATAGTCACCATTAGTGCTATCATCCCTCCATCTACCAACAAGTAGTTCCCTCCATGTAGTCCTCAGTGAGGCAAATATTGAGTGGCGCGCTTCACCCAACATCAAGATGAAGGAAATCTAACACAGACACATAATGAATAATATCACATAATACTCTTTATCTCAATTCAATCTCATACTAGGGTTCTCCATCTCCCCAAGAACAAAGGAAACTACTCACACATGAAGACAATCAACATCATGGATAGAATATGGATGAAGTATGATGATACAATTGAAGACAAGTGCAAATCCAAGATTCAATCTAGAATTACAACAAGTAACCAAAGAGGATCGGTGATGGAGACGTTGTTAATGAATATGACGATGTAGATCGATGTGGAGGCCTTCAAGATCCTAGTCCCTTCTCTTCTTGTGTGATGGTGATGGTGTAGATCTGATTGGCGGCGGCTATGGCGGTGGCACGGCGGCAGGGCTCCACCGTGGTGGAGGATATGGCTTGGTGGCTCTTTCTTGGGTCCTCCCTCCTTTATATAGGCCTTGGGGGATCCCTAGGGTTCCCCCTAATACCGTCATATGACTTAGGTAAAGTTCTGGGGCTTCTCTGGGGCGAAATCCCATCGTTTGCGACCTTTTCGCAACTATACGGGCGCAACTATACGGCCAGAAAAATGCTTCCGCTCGTATAGTTGTTCGTAAAACCTTCGGTATTTAACAATGTTTTGGCCCCATTTCTTCATACGAACTCTATTTTGGGTGTTCTTAGGCTCGTTGAGTTCGTCATCAAGGGATACAACCCCATGGTCTTGGATATTTATTTTGAGAAGTTGGAAAATTTCACTTTTCCAACCTCTCAAATGGCTAAGTCTGGTCCCTACAGTTCCTCCATACTATGCTCTCTTTGTTCCTTTTGCCTTTGTTTTATCCATAATCATCATCAACACCTACACACATGTCATAGACAAGGAAAGTGATAAAATTCTACCTAAACTACTAAATGTGCAAAGTTCATATGAAAGTAAATGAGAATTGGAAGTCATGCACATAAGGCATAGCTATAGCTAGAAGAAACATGATATGAGAGATAAATGGCACATTTTATATGGCTAAAAGAGGTGGTATTTCACAGCCATCAGCGGGTGGTACGGCCAGAGCCCGCCCGTACCGGGTGACTTACCTTGGGGGCGACGGTTGCTCCTAGGCGGTGCACTCGGTACGGGCGCGCCCGTACTGCTGGTCGTTAACTATACGGTGACTTTGCTTGAAATCTGATATTTTCTCGGGGGTACGCTATGGGCGCGCGGTACGGGCGCGTCTAGCCGTACCAGTGGTTGTTATCGACATTGTTCCTTTCAGCAAACATCAAAAGATTTATCTTCATTTGCCTTGAGGTGGTACAGGCGCACGGTACGGTCCACTCCGGCCGTACTAGTGGTCGTTATGAACACTGTAAACTACAAAACTCAAGGAATTTGATTAGTAGCTCTGTGCACCTTTGCGCATCTTATCAAAGGGCTAGATAACAGCAAAAATACTAAGTAATGATTCAGCAATACTTCTTAGGCCATGTGTTAGTAAAATAAAATATAGAGGATTACCTTATTTCTTCTCCTCTCTCCATAGGTCTTCTTGAACACTCTTTATTTAAAACAAAACAAAAACAAAACTAACACAATAAAAATATAAAGAGAAATTTTATTTCACATGGGTTGCCTCCCATGAAGCGCTTCTAGTTAAGGTCAATTAGCTTGACCTCGATGGCAATCACTTAGGTTTGTGAAGTGGAACACCCACTCCAAAGTAGTTTGCTTTTAAAGTAAATACACCATCATCATCGTTAGGCTTGGCCTTCTTTTTCCTAGGGAAGTGGACTACAAAAGGATATCTAGATGGTAGCCTTATTCTCACATTCCCTTCATGTAAATTAGTCAAAGATTTAATAGTTCTTAAGAATGGCCTACCTAGAATTATAGATGCTATGAGATCTTCAGGCATATCCACAATAACAAGATCAATAAGAGCGGGACTACCTTTAATTTTAACAACTATATTTTATTTTATCCCAACAACTTCTTTATAAGTTGAATCGGCTAGATGGAGTCTCAATTCCGTTTTAACAAATGGCCCCAAGTAACTTATCGAATAGGCTTTTGGAAATCGTTTAGACGCTTGCACCAAGATCACAAAGTGCAGATATCTCATTAACTCCCAACTTAATTTTAATAGTGGGCTCAAATATATCATCTAGCTTAGCTGGAAGCTTATCAGCTAGTCTTTTATACTCCATCTCTAAATCATGAACCTTAGATGCTACTCGTTGTATAAATTGTTGGTACATAGCATCATTACCTTGTTCTATACCTAGATTCTTAACTGTGATCATCTTCAATAGATCTTCCATGGTATATTCCGATGTCAGGGCGTTGCTATAATCCAGCTCTTCAGATTTTTCACCATTGGTTAACACCCTCATAATTTTGATGGCTTCTACCGGATTTGGCTCGGGTTTTCCAGCAAACTTTGCTAGTATGAGAGCTTGGCTCTCGGCTACCTTACCCAGCTGAGCCTCCACGGTCTTTGTTCTTTCCTGTAGAGCATGCACACCATTTCTAATTGCAACGTCCTGGTTAGATAATCTTTCTATACTACTTTCATGGTTCTCCATAATATTAATACGCATATTATTTTGCTTGGTTTGAGCTTGTATAAATGTTCTAACGGTTTGCTCAAACAGGATATTGCCAGGATTTCCTCCATTAGTATTAACATAATTATTATAAGGAGCTCCTGCAAGATTAGCATGATATTTTTGAACATTAGAAGCATAATTATTTTTCCATGCAGGATTAAAAAGGAGTGTGAGCTATAAAATTAACATCATTAACATCGGTAGTGATAGCATTCACTTGGGTATCTTCCTTACCCTTAACTAAGCTAAGCAACTCATCTACCTTAGATGTAAGTTCCTCATTGTTTACCTCGGTAATTGAACTTACTCTCTTCAAGGTTCTTTCCACATTCCATTGGGCATGGTCATTTTGCATATCATCAAGTAACTTATTTGCAACACTCACGTGCTTTCCCATGATTGTTCCTGCAGCTGCAGTATCTAGTATAGACTTAGACATTGGGTTAAGACCATTATAAAATAAATGTAATATAAGCCACTCTTCCATCCCATGATTAGGATACTTCATTACGGCTTCTTTCATCCATTCCCATGCAAGCGCTAGTGGCTCACAGTTTTCTTGTCTAAAGCCTGTAATGTTTGATCTTAGCTGCACTGTCTTAGCTGGGGGGAAATTTTAGTCATAAATAAATTAGTATATTCCTCCCAATATTTAATAGTGCCCTTTGGTAGAGCTAGCAACTAATCCTTAGCCTTGCCTCTAAGAGATAAGGGAAACAATCTTAGCTTAACAGCATTTGGATCTACATCCTTAATACGCATCATGTCACAAATTTCAGTAAAAGTATTTAAGTGCAATCCCGAATCCTCAGAAGATGAACCCTGAAATTGGTTTTGTTGAACCAAACTTAAAAGGTTAGGTTTAATCTCATATGTTTCCGCATCAACTGCAGGCTGAGTGATGGGTGCATGAATAAAATCATCGGTGGGAGTAGCATACTCCCCTAATCTCTTTTGAGCCATGGCTCTTATCATTTTAGTAATTTTTAAGTAATGAAAACGAATAACAATTATCTATTTTTTTGGGTTTTCAAATAGATAACAAGAAAGTAAACTAATAACAAGAATTAAACTACAACTAATAATAAAATTAAAAACAAGGTATCTAATGACCTCACTAGGATAGCGAAATCGCTTCCCGGCAACGGCGCCAAAAAAGGGGTTGATACCTTCGATTCGGATTCACGGATGTAGTATAATAGCTTTTTCCCTAGAAGACCTAGGTTTAATCGAACCTCAGAAAGCACTGCTAAAAGGTAATAAAAAAGGATACGTCTACAAGACTTTGTTTTTTTGTTTTACCTTAGTTGACCAAACCAATCTAGTTTACTTTATAACGGGTTTGAATCAATGGATGGAGATAGGCCAAGGTTGAAGATCAACCTGCAGCTGCACATCAAATGGGATAAAAGATAATAATAAGTGTAGTCATGTATAATGTTTGAATCGAGATAATCTCTTTGTGGGCAGCACATTCTAATATTCTAGAGCCCCTGTGATGCAGCGGGCATAACAATAGACTTTTAATCCAATCGAGAGTACACCAAAGCCACGGGTAACAAACGATTATTAAGTGCAAAACATAGATGAAATCTTTAAGTGGTGATGTTGTTATTGATCCCGAATGGGGTGCTAAGCAAAGACCGTACTACCCTTTTTGTCACTGAGGTTCCTATGAGATCGCCACTAGCCAAGTATCTCACCTCAAGCCTTTATCAATCTATCGGATCTTGGGCACCTACAAGTCCATAGATCGAGAAAAGAGACAAATAAACAAAAGATACAAATCACAATCTCAAACAAAACAATTCTCCCATGATATAGATGCACATAATTGCTGCGAGGTTGCTCTCCAATCCGCAGCCCATGAGGACTACTCACTCATAACAAATAGATCAGAGATAGAAAACATCATGCAAATACTTAGATTAAAATCAAATATTCTTACAATGGTCACCAAATCACAAGGAGATCTAAAGTACAAAGCAATGGCTATGGCTACTGTATGGATGGATAGATGGGGAAAGTGATGAACAATGGTGTGATCTCCTTTGGTGGTGTTGTGATGCAATCTGAGAATGGCGGCTCTCTAGCTGGCGGCTGGAGCCTCAAAATATATAGGCGTCTTCACGAAAGTTGTAGGGTTTGACGAGACGAAGCCGTCGCCACCTGGTATGGGCGGAGCGTGCCCATACTAGTGGTTGTTAAGCTTGCAGATGCCCTGGAATGCTTCTCCAATTACTTGGCCATGTGTACTTCCTCAAAATCCTTCATTATGACTCCTTATTTCGCTTTAAAAGCCGTGATTTCCTACACAACATAAATCAAAGAAGGGATTTGCATACCTTTGCAATTATTAGTCATTAGTGACAAGAGTTGAGAGTTTCTTTGGCAATTGCTTGACCAAAAACAACGTTTAAATGCAGTGGAAGATGGCAAAAATCAGAGCCATCCGAAGGGTTCTTACCTATGTTTAAGGTACGACTTTGAGCAAGACTCAGAGTCTAGCTACAACAGAACATAGAGAAGTAATGGATAAGATCCCCTATGCCTCAGCCATAGGATCTATCATGTATTCTCTGTTATGTACAAGACCAGATGTGGCACATGTTGTTAGCTTGACTAGCAGGTACCAATCTGATCCAGGTTTAGAACACTGGACGACAGTCAAGAATATCTTTAAGTACTTATGAAGAGCTAAGGATATGTTTCTCATCTATGGTGGTGAAGAAGAGCTTGTCGCAAAGTGTTATGCTGATGCTAGCTTCGACACCGGTTCGGATGACTCTAAGTCACAATATGGATATGTATTTCATATGAACGAAGCAGTGGTGAGTTAGAGTAGCTCGAAGCAACCTGTGGTGGCAAGATCTTCCATGGAGGCAGAATATATCTCTGCTTCAAAAGCATTGGCAGAAGCAGTTTGGATGAAGGAGTTCATTTCTGAACTAGGTGTGGTTCCAAGTGCTTTGGATCCAATGGTTATCTATTGTGACAAGAATGGTGCCATAGCCAATGATAAGGAACCAAGGTCTCACAAGAATTCCAACCATATCAAGCATCGATTCAACTCCATCAGGGAGCATGTCCAAGATGGCGATGTAGAGATTTCAAAGTGGACACGGATATGAATGTTGTGGACCCATTGAGACTAAAGCACTCCTAAGGGGAAAACATGATCAGCACCAGAACTCTATGGGTGTTAGATACATCACTATGTAAACTAGATTACTGGCTCTAGTGCAAGTGGGATACTGAAAGAATATGTCCGAGAGGCAATAATAAGTGGTTATTATCTTATTCCAGGTTTATAATAGATGTTTATTTTTCATGCTATAATTTTGTTAACTAGAAATGTTAATACATGTGTGTTTAATAAACAAAGAAAAGATTCCTAGTAATGCCTCTCATTACACTAGCTTGTTGATTAACATATGATCAAGGTTTCCTAATCATGAGCATTGGATGTTGTTAATAACAAGGTCATATCATTGGAGAATGATGTGATGAACATTCACCCACAGTAGATTTAACAATATGATCATGTCCTCAAAGTTTATATTGCCATCTCACTTAAAATAATCCTTAGACCATGAGATCACGTCAAGCACTAACACTGGAAGAGTACTTTGATTTCATCAAATGTCACACCATAATAGGGTGATTATAAAGATGTCGTTGTGTAATTAAAAAGTGTTAGTTGAGGCTCGTGCATCAAAAATGGGATTTGTCCATCCCGATGACAGAGAGATATACTCAGGGCCCTCTTAGTGATATCACATTGATATAGCTTGCAAGCAAGTAATAATATCACTAAGAATGTTATATCACAAGAATGAGAAAAGAGTACTTGTCGGTAACAAGATCGAAATAGGTATGGGTGATAGCAAATGATCTGATCTCGTACAAGTAAAATATCGTGAGACAAAAGGAATTGGTTACTATGAAAAAGGTCCATACGATCACTAGTTCATCATTGAGTAAGTGGGAGTCGTTATGGATCTCCAAATCCCGGTGATGATTATTGATCAGAGAGTGTCTCGGTCATGTCCACTTAGTTCACGAACCGTAAGGTGACACACTTAAGACTCTTCGACGCATTTGAGTAGATACGGGACGCAAGAGAAAATACTGGACAGTGCAAAAAATATTTTGATAAAACTGCCGAAATAGTTTCGGTGTATCAAAATATTTCAAGGGAACAAATTATTAATCTATTCATTAAATGAAGTGTTCATTAAATAAAGTACTCATTAAATAAAAAGTTCATTAAATTGTTTATCATTAAACCAAGTGAATTAAAGTGCTTTAATGGAAAGACCTTTGATTTTTTGAGTCGAAATTTAATGGGATAAAGTGGCCTTGATTATTTGTGAGTGGAGAGTCCACTAGTAATCAAGAGGGGAAGAGGCGGGGCACCTACTTTGGCCGTCGGCCATGGGAAGGGGCTGCCCCCTCCCGCTATAAATAGAGGGGTGGAGCTCTTCTCCTTTCACGCATTCTCATCTCCTCTCATATGCCCTTTGGTTGACATCTTCTCCCCTTGATAGCTTCTCCATTGCCACGAGTATGGTGCTTAGGCAAATCCTGCTCAAGATCTTCTCCACCACCACCACCACCATGCCGTAGTGCTACTAGAGTTCCTGAGGATCCACTGCTTCTTCTGCCCAACTAGATCAAGGGACGGAGGACGTCATCACGCCGAAGTGTGACCGATTACGGAGGCGCTGCCCGTTTGTGGCGATGATCGTCTTCGTGTCCTTGAGGATGGTTGAGTACATTCTATGCCACATTTGTTTGCGAGAACGTTATCCCGCTTACGGTCTTCGAGGGTGAGTCCTTCTGAAACCGTTACAAGTATTGCCTAGATTTGATCTTGGCTATTGCAATCGTAGGAATTTTTTATTTTCTATACAACGAACCCCATCAGAGGGCATAGTTTCATCAGTAAATGACATCCGTGGTGCTTGCTGTGTAAAAGATAAAACTGGTGATTAAAAGACTATTTATAAGCCCTTTAGAGCATCTATTTTCTGTTCTTTGCACAAAGCACAGTGTAGGCCACTCGAACATTCTTCTCCGAAAAACCCAATTTTTTTGAATATATTGTTCATGAGGGTGCATATGAACTCGGGAGCCGAACCAAATTTCTCACTTCCATCACAAAACTAAATGCATTATTGTACTCCAATGATCAAAATTATTATACTAAATTTTGTGAGGAACATTGCTACAACTCATGTATTAATTTATATGTCTCTAAATTTGATTGGTAAATAACACCAAAAATGCTAAGTGACAAAATTATCTAGGGAATTCTTTAGTTGCACACGCCATTGAACTGCATCATTTTCGGTTCCTGCTGTATGACCTTGTACATGTTGGCTGACATTTTTTTATCAGTAATCATGCACATGAATATTAATGTCCAAACAAATTATAGATTCCGTCGGGATATCTACAGTGTAATGATCGAGCACCATTAAGTTTTAAGTCCAAATGAATTATAAAATCTTTTTATTTCAGATTTTGATGCACTTACATTGATCTACAGCCTCTATGGAGAAAAATTCAGGGAGATCAAAATTCTTTTTTGGGGAAGATAAAATACTTAATTTTGGGGAGCCTTCTGGCTGGATGATCGCGACACATCACGCATGTTGAGCATCTCTCTCTGTTACAAACAAATCAAATCCATAACCTTAATATTGACCACCTTTGGACTACAAACATCGAAAGAGTCTTTGCAACAATTGAATTTAACATGTTGAACAATATATATATATATATATATATATATATATATATATATATATATAGACCCTTGCTATTACATGTTTCTCTATGCCCATGTTGCTAATATTGGAAGTTACCAAAATAAATAGATCAGTCCATCTTATATATGCATATTACATTGTGTATTATACATATATTAAGAGATAGAAAAACCTACCACATGCGCCTACCTTTGTAATCCGTATAGAAGGAAAATTATGGATTGATCTTGCGCGGGAGACACGTGGAGCAAGATTGAAAGTTACCCTGTTGAATTGCATCGTACGGGAATGGGGAATAACGTGAAGGCAACTGGCCGGCCGGCCAGCAAAGGGTATCAGGATAGCGCTATCACTACACATGAGGGCCGGCCGGTCAAAAAGGGTTCGGGTTCGGGTCCAGTTGGTTGCGGCACGCCTCCGGACTGTTTTATATTAGAGCATCACTAACAGCACCCATAAAATAGCAACATGTAAAGCGCGAGTACAGGACACTGAACTCTGTATTTGCAGGCTACGGTTTTTCCGCGCATATCAGTGCCCGTAAATATTTGGACCTTTACTTTTGAAATCAAAAACTCCGAGAAAAATAGCAAGATCATCAAGTCCGCGCAGATCATTCATAGCAAGATCATTCACATAGCAAGTCCATACAAACTACATACAAACTGCAAAAAAACTACTTACTAAAAGGGGACGGTGGCGAGGCACACGTCGACCAAAATCCAAGCATCGTCGAAGCTCCACGAGCGCGACGCCATGGACGGCGCCGCCTAATCATCAAGGACGACCAAGGGGACTATGGGCTCGCTGGCGGCTGAGCCCTCGCGAGCTCCATAGCCTGGATCATGGCTAGGCCCCGCTGCAGCTCCTCACGATCCCTGCAGATCTCGGCCTCGCGGGCCTCCTCCGATGCCGCGAAGGCGTTCTGCAGCAACTCTAGTTCTTGCTCCTTGCTGCTCGGTCAGTCGCCCCTGCGAGCTATCCCCGACGTACCTTGGGGCATGCAGCGGCGTCGCAGGCGTCGGAGGAGCACGGACCGCCTCCGTGTCGGAGGAGTCAAAGTCAGAGACGTTCTCCTCGTAGTACCGTCGGAGCTTCCGCATCACCGATACGCCGATGCGGGTGTAGTTGCAGCTCGCCCGCTTCGTGGCAACCGAGGCAGCCCGTGAACATGCAACGGAGTTGCGTAAATCCTCGCAGCGCGTCGGCCGCCGCTCGCCTCCATCGTCACCGCTTCCCCCGCATCGGCAACAACCCCCTCCGCTAGGGCCTCCCCCGACGCCAGATCCGCACCCCCGCATCAACATGGCTGCTGAATTGCTCGCCGGAGTTGTGGATGGCGATGGCGGCGCTAGGGTTGGGTGGGCGGAGGAGTAAAGGTTCGGACCCCTACTCCCCTCTCGTGCCTCTATATGTAGAGGCCGGGCGAGCCCATTCACAGGGACCCATGAAATTTGTTTACGGGCCGGCCCGAGTAGGGGCACTACTAGCTCGCAGTGTAATTCCACGGCCCGTAAACTCGCCAGAACTTCCAGGGTCCGCGCGGGTGCTGCTAGTGATGCTCTTAAATCGTAAAATCAACTACTCCCCTTAGGTACCTGTAGTTTTGAAGATATATGCAAAGGATTTGTCACGTGTTTCATTACCACCTACATGTATACTCCCTCCGTTAATAAATAAGTGTACTTCTAGCTTTCCTCTTAAGTCAAAATTTTAAAATTTTAACCGACTTTATAGACAAATGTAGCAACATAGATTACATCAAACACATATATTGTGAAACTATATTTCAAAACATATCTACTAGTACCAAATTAATGACATAACTGTTGTCAGGTTTTCCAGTAAAATTAGTCAAACTTTGTTAAATTTGACTTAGGTCAAAACCTAGAAGTACACTTATTTTGGAGGGAGTATGTCCTAAAGCCTATTTAAATTTGTCCGGTCATGTCGATTTCCTTGTGAATCGCTGGAAGATTAAGCAATCAAGTGGTAGCGTGAATCACTCTTTCTTATTTTCTTGGCTAACCTATTTCTTAGTTCTGATTTTTTTCCTCCTCATATTTTACTAAGTTGTGAACTTTAGTTATCCCTTCAAAACAAAGACATACCGGCTTCAGTTTTATGGCGTATAGTACAATCATCAGGGCAGCCTACCCATCGCCATCAGCAAAAACACCAGTGAAGGGTGAGACCATATGCCATGGTGAGCTTGAGATAATATAGTATTCGAAGAAAAAACACCGGCTACATGTAGCCTGGGCACCAAAACACTGCACTCGAGGGATAGTAGCTTTCCACCGCAAAAGTGGCATAGGCCCACGGACAGCCACAATGTGCGCAACAGATTGCCTCACAGCAGTTTATGTCACCAAGCTTAAGCTTATAGATAATACGCTTCACTACAGACCTTGTTTATACCGAATAATGTTAGGTCTGGTCAAGGTCAGGTATTCGGATTGGTGGAGGAAAAAACGCTCTGACCCTCCCGCGTTGCCCTCACGTGGCGACCGGGAGGAAATTCTAAATCCCCACTCGCCACCGGGCTCCCAGTCTCTCCCCCTCCTTCTCGCTGCTGCCAGAGGGTGTGGCCGGGCAAAGCCTGGCCCGCACCGGTGCCGGCGAGGCTCCTTCGCCCGCTCGCACGGTGGTTGGGACGTGGGACAGCTCCTCCCGGCGTGGGCGTGCCGCGCGCATCGGCATGGCAAACGGTGAGGTGGTGGTGCGCGCCGGTGGTCCTCTTCCGCGGAGTCGTCGGGTGGCGTGGGTCGGGGGCGATGCCGGCCGTGGTCGGCCGACTCTACAGTGGTGGAGCGGCGCTGTGGTGGAGGTGGGCTTCCTAGTGCATGAAGGAGGAGGTCACAGTGGAAGGTCCAATGGCGGGCGGTGGGGCCCCGGGGCGACGGCAGTGGGCCTGCTGCAGGGCTCGATCTGGTCTAGGTGGGCCCGGATCTGCCGGCGGAGACTGACTGTTGTAGAGCTGGATCAGGGCCAGGTGGGCCTGGATCTGCTGGCGGCATCTACATGCGGCCAGGCTGGATATGGGCCAGGTGGGATCGGATCTGCCGGCGGCGGGCAGCCGTGCCCCCCAAGCGGTGTTGGCCATACGTGACATCGTGGATGCCCCCAAGTCTGTGATGGTGGCAAAGGAGGGGTCGAACTCAGCAACTCCTTCCTTGTCAGTGGTGTGTCTCAGATCGGCGGCAGTCCGGTTCGCCAGGGTGAGCACGGTGGCGATGGCGTTGCTACTTGGCGGTAGGGACCCGGTTGGCGGATCCACTGGTGGACTGGAAGGGTACGGACTAGTGCTAGAGTTAGTTCTTAAGGTGGCACCCTTGTTGCAGTGCGGAGGCGGGGATATCACGAGCCCAGCCAGGCTCGACCGGGCCAGGGGGGCTTGGTTTGTTCCTGTTGTTGCACCCAGTCGGCTACCCTTGCGGTGGAGGCAGTTCCCTCCCGTGTGTTGTCGTATCGCCGACCCATGCCAAAGTTTCTCCCTTTCTGGTCTTACCGGCCTCGCAACGTGTCTCACAGTGAGACGACATGGGTGACTGCAAAATCGTGGTGGCATATGGTGGTGGGCGGCGAGCTTGGTGGAGCAATACGAACCGTCCGGGAGTGTGGTTTTTTGAAGGGTCGAGAGAAATCCTTGTTATTTAGACACCGACATGGTGATGATTGTGGGTATCACCGACCTTCCTGAAGGGCGCCGGGTGTATCTCTTCCCCACCTCTCGTAGCGTACCGGGGAAACCTTAGGACCTGTCCGGGCAGGAACATTGTCGTCGTCGTTTTTCTTTTTTGAGGTGTTGCTTGGTACGCGACGCTCCGCCGCTTGGAGTGTGGTGATATTTCTCCAGAGGGTGTAGTGCTTGTGGATCATCCTTGTTTTCATCGAGCCATCGTTGTCGGCTTTATTTTCTTTTTTTTTCTTTTTCATTTTCTTTGTTGTTTCTTTTGAACGTTGTGATGTCTGTCCTAGCAACTGTCTCAAATGGTTGCTATATTAATATGGGCCCGCCTAAGTCTCAGACGATTGAGATTTAACTAAATATGATGTCAGAGGCAAAACAATCCAGCGCAGCTTCCCCTGGAGTCCAACACTCGGCTCATGTGTTGTTAGGATTTTGTTCTACGTCGTTGTTGGATTTTTGTCTTATTTGCCTCCTTCTCTGTAGGGCTTTTGACTTGTTTTTGGTTGTTGTTTTGCATATTGCTTGTGACCAAACATGAGCTAACCCAAAATACTTCACCCACTCGTCGCATAACCAATGTTCCGTTCGATGAACTACAAGTTCATGTCAGTACTATACAGTAAGCATTGACAACTAGGCATACAAAAGATATTCTCAAAATCGCTGACCGTAATCACCCCTGTACCCCAAAATTCTGGACGAATATCTTACTAACATGAACAATATGCAGTCAAATGCATGAGCCACAGTAAAATCCTACAAATCTAGTTAGATTTTGCAATTAAAAACGAGACGAGCTCGAAAATGGTAGCGCGAGTGTGCGGAAAAGTACCAGGGGATGGGGCTTTGCTCGCCGGCGGCTAGGGGAGCTCCGAGGAGAGTGTATTCGCGATCGCCGCCCGCGCGGCTGCGGCGCTCGCCTCCCAAACTCCATCTGCCCATCTGCGGTAGTCGCTAGTGCGCCCTCCCTGGTCGCCGCCCGCACACGCTCCGCCTGCACACCCTCCGCCTGGGCGCCTGTCTCGGTTACCTCCTGCGCGCCTGTCGCTGTCACTACCGGCATGTCCGCCGAGCTCGCTTCCCAACCTCCCTCCGCGGTAGCCGCCAGCGTGTCGTCCCTGATCACCGCCCGCATGCGCTCCGTCCGCAGAGCCTCCGCCCTTGCGCGTGTCTCGGTCACCGCGTGCGAGGCCGTCGCCATCACCACGGGCGCGTCCGTTGCGGTCGCCGCTACAGCACCCATCGAGGCGTCTTCCTCCTTTCTCTTCTGTCTCCCCCTTTGTGTGTTCGTTGTCTCCATTTCTATCCCCCTTGACCACGATTTCGAAATGTACATTATCTCTTCGGCTAGCTAGCACCCAATATCCTAGGCAGTATGTCCTAAAAGGCCACTTCGAAATATACATTACCCAATATCCTAGGCAGTATGTCCTAAAAGGCCACTGACATTTTGATCCCACACATAATAGTTGCATAAAAAAAGTTCTGTGATGAACATTATCTTATTAAATATGATAAAAATGTGAAACAAAAAATAAAAATTTATTATATTTTCCAAAAAAAGATCATGAATGTTTATACCGTAGATATCATCGTATAAAATTAACTATGATTTTTCCTTTTTTGAAACTATTATTGTATCCTTAGGATCCTTTCCTTGTTCACCTCTTTCTTGTCAAAAGTAAACATAATATACACAACTCCTATTTTGGCACTTTGTATGACCGGAGTCTAACAAGACAAATGGAGAAACAATTTGAAAGTGTCTTACTTAGCAAACAACAAAACAAATCAGAAAACAAAGGAAATAAATGCTGGTAGTTCAAAGCACACACAAAAATTGCATCTAGTTTCACATGGTTGGAATGAACTTGCAAACTGTTTTTGGGTAACAATCAAGTTGCAATTGGGCCCTATCGGGAGCTCGGTTAGAACTGGGACCGGCAGAACTTAGTTACAAGCAAGTTGCGACTGTGCCCCCCCCCCCCCCCCCCCCCCACACACACAGGACCCGACAGAGCTCAGTTACAAGCAAGTTGCAACTGGCCCCCCCAATTGTAAGGCTTCCCTCGGCGGGGCCTAGTTACAAGCAAGTTGCAACTGAGACCCGGCAGAGCTCAGTTACAAGCCACTTGAAACCCCCCACCCTCCACACCGACGGGTGCTCAGTTATCAGCAAGTTGTGGCTGGCCCGCCGACGGGGTCCCCGAGTTGCGATCAAGTTGCAACTAGCCCCCCTCGGTGGGGCCCCAATTACAAGCAACTTGAAACCCACCCACCCTCCACGCCGACGGGTGCTCAGTTAGAAGCAAGTTGCAAGTGGCCAGCCGACGGGGTCCCCGGCGGAGCCCCAGTTATAAGCAAGTTACAACTGGGACCCGGCAGAGCTCAGTTATAAGCAAGTTGCAACTGCCCCCCTCTAGACCGACGGGTGCTTAGAAGCAAGTTGCAACTGGCCCGTTGACTGGGTCCCCCCTCGGCGGGGCCCCAGTTACAAGCAAGTTGCAAACTAGGACCCTGCAGAGCTCAGTTACGAACAAGTTGTAACTGGCACCTTACAAGAAAGTTGCGAACTAGCCCGCCGACGGGGTCCCCGTGGTTGTATATCAAGTTGCAACTGCTCCCCTCCCCGGACGGGTGCTCACAAACAACTTACAAAATTGGCCGGCCAACCGGGTCCCCCGGTTGCAAGCAAGTTGCAACTGGGCCGGTTGAAAACCTCAATTGAAACTCGATTGAACCTACAACTCAAAAACACTTAATCTTAATTTCACAAAAGAAAACAACCACAAAAAAGAAAAAAAAATTCCCTAGCAGTCTAGCTTCACATATTTATGCTGCCAATGAAAAAAATAATAATTGCCGCCCATATAAAACGACCACAAATAAGAACTACAAAAACACAACACAGGTTAAAAAAACAGATAAAAAAGGGTACAGAAAAACAGACAAAAACCAACGTCAGGCCAACCCGTCCGTCCCCCTTGCTCCCATCGCACGTGGCTAGGAACAGCCCAAAAAAAAATAGCATACTGAAAAAAAGCTAACAAGAAAAACAGCCTGCAGTAACAACCAAGAGAAAAAAGCCCACAAACACCCGCGCGACGGCCACAGCCAGAAAACGAATACGACACGCACGCGCGCGACCTGAACGCTCGCGACCGGAACACACGCGGGCTACAGGAAACTCCAGTTTGCACGTATCACAAAGCATACGATCCAATTGTTAAAAAGGTGACAGAGACTTAACTAATTCTCAGACGCCTGGAAACTAGCAAAACTGTATTAGGCTGTGTTTGGTTGGGATTCTGGAGCGAGATTCACTACGTAAAAGCTGAAATCTGAACCAAAGGGGTTTCGGGCGGACGCAAATTCCTGGAACGCAGCAGATTTTCCAAGTGCAAAATGAAAGTTGGTTCCACCCCGGATTTCACTGCGTTGCGTCGAGCCAAAACTGATTATTTACACGCAATGCCACCGGCTAGTGAAAACTGACCGGTTTACTCCCTTCTTTCTCCAACCCCCGTACGCCTCTTTCTTCCCCACCATACGCCAAGGGAGCGCAGAGGCCAAGCTAGGTTGCCCTCGCCGGCCTATTTCGGTGGCCTCCGGCGGCGCTCCGACCGGGAATCGAGCCACACCAGCCCTCTGCTCCTCTTTCTATGCTAGATCGTCCTTTATGTCGACCCAACACCAAGCTCTAGACCCAGGCACCCAGCCCTCTGCCACCTCCGTAGCTTTGCCCATCGCACCACCACCTGCAGGAACGATGCCCAAGGCTGGTCGGCCAGAGATCGACTATGCCGACTTGAGGAATGGATTCCCCTTCCTATCTCTCATCCTCTCCCTCCGTTACATCTCCTTCCTCCATCCTCCGGTGCCATGTATGGCATGGAGATTTTTTCTTTTTTTCTACCATCGATTCCTTGCAATTTGTATGTACATTTGGTCTGCAAAATTGTTCGGTGCAATATAGCAGCGATTATTGTGTAGCTAGACTGTGCAATGGTCTAGATAGAACACTGTTTAAGTTTGCTTGCAAGGTGTTTGTAAAAATGCTTGTACGGAAATTACAAAATGTCTTTTGTGTTTAGTGCAAGAGCGAGCTAGCTAATGTTGTGTTTGGCGTGACAGCAAGCTAGGATAGTTATGTGGGTGGTAGTGTTTTTTGTGTAAGGCATATGTCTTTTGATATAATTTTATGATACAACTTTCTATCAGTGTACGCCTATCAGCGTACAAATGAAAAAATTCTTTCCAAAATGGGCATTTGCACGCCTATCAGTGTATACATCTTTTTTAGCTATCAATTGACATATATAATCTCTCAGGATATCAGGGACATTACGGATATTTCCTATAAAATCTACAGTTCACAGTTGTTTCAATCAAACAACTTCTAGATTTCTCACAGTTGTCAGCTCACAGCTGATTTCTCACAGTTGATTCCCTACAGCTGATTTTCAGAAATCTACAGCTCAACCAAACACACCCTTAATATAGCTGGGCGAAAACCTGTTTCATGAGAAGGTCAGATATTGGGAGGGCACCAACAACACTTCTATAATTTGTTGTAACCTCGTGAGAGAGAGGAGTGCCAACGTACCGAGATAACTTGTCGTTGGCGGCGATGGGAGTGCACAGTCTTGGCTTGCGTCATGTTGGTCCGTGCTAGCAGATCTCTGATATACTTTTGCTGAGAGAGATGCAAACCACCATGCTAATGTTTTACTTCCATACCCAAGAAGTAGTCCAGCTTGCCAAGGTAACATTAAAAGACTAACGGAGCTTTGTAAGCAGGAGGTCAACAACTTTAACCGTGGAGCTGACGTATCACTGAGACGAGCATAAACATGGTCACGCCATCATTCTTGTCGACAAACAACGACATGTCTGCCTTGGAGGGAACAAAGCCCAACCCCTGTAATTTGCTGTAATTTGCTGCTTAATCTGGCAAGCCATGTCCTGGGCGCCTGCTTTAGTCTTTATAACGATCTCTCCGATTTACAAACATGCTAGGAAAAACACCGATCAACATATCCAGGAGGTTGAACCATGTAGACCTTGAACCATGTAGACCTCTTCTTCAAGGTGCCCATGGAGGAATGCATTGTCAACGTCAAGTAGTCGTATTTGCTATGCTGCATCAGGGTAACAGACAGAATTACATAGATCGTGGTTGGCTTGATCAGTGGGTTTTAAGTAGCCAATGTTTTTGCGCTGAAACCCCTTTGCAACGGGACGAGCTTGAACCGATCCACGAAGCCATCATGTTCGCGCTTCACCTTATAGACCAAGCGGTTGTCAATAATGTTGCCCCGCCATGCAGGGACAAGGCGTCAAGGCGCCAGGTATGGTTGCATTGAAGAGTCGAGAACTCAGCATCCATGAAAAATGTTGAAGGGTAGAGGGAGAGAGAGATTGCGGAATATGATGGTTGTATTATTAAGCCTCTCGGGCGAGTATATATAGACGTACAGGGACCAACTTGGAGTACAAGACAAGTAACCTACTTGGAGTACAAGACAAGTAACCTACTTGGAGTACAAGACAAGTAACCTAGTCTATCCCTAACAGATACGTATACTCTAACATCCCCCCGCAGTCGTAGCGGTAGCAGCGTGAACAACTGGAACGTCGCGAACGGTCAGACTGGAGAGCCGAAGTAGACCAATGCGCTGACATCCCCCCGCAGTGGTAGCGGGAACGTCATGGACGGTGTCACGGCGCAGAAGCTTGGACCGGAGGATGCTGGTGAGGAGCTCATGCGAGGTGGTAGCCCTTGTGCCGGTGTCGAGTGAGCCGAGAGCGGTGGGTGCTGCAACCTTGGTCGAGGTAGCCGCGCAAGGGGTCGCCGTGGTCGATGTCGTGGTCGGGGTTGCCGGTGTCGAGGTAGCCGCATATTAAGCCGCGTGCGCATAGTGCAGCCAGGAGAAGGACGGAGACGCGTCAGGGCAGTCGTCGGAGAGAGCGATGCCGAAGCCGATGCAGTCCGAGCCGTCGAGGACGAGGTGCGGCCATGGCTTTGCCAAAACCAGGCGCACGTCGGGGACGAAGGCATACTCTGGTTGTGCCAAAACCGAGTATGCGAAGACGAAGTCGGTGTGACGCAGTCGAGGCAGACGTAGAGGAGGTAGTCGATGCCGATGAAGACCTTGTCGAAGCCGATGAAGACGAGGCGCTACAACCGAGCTTGCCAGACTCAGGAACGCGTCGGGGACGAAGGCACGCACCGGTGTTGCCAATACCGGGCATGCGAAGAACGGGACCAGCAGAAACAACTTCACGCCATGTCGGAGAGGAGACTAGCAGAGAAGGACTCTACGACGGTTGCGTTGCGCAGATCGGCGAGGTGCCGATGCAGGCCGCGGTTGTCGGAGTAGACGAGTAGGTGTGGTCGAGGACGAGGCGAGGACGATGGCGACGAAGTCGTGCTGGACGAAGACGTAGAAGGCGGCGAACCAGGCGACGACCAGGGGTGGTCAGACTGGATGCCTAGACGGAGGGGTAGTCGGCGGGACCTACGACAGCCAGGAGTGGCCATGCAGGCTACCTGTGGAGATGCGGCGGCGGTGCTCGAAGTAGGCGAGAAAGAACCCGGCGACGTGACGAAGACCATGCGCGGACGGCGGCGACCCGCGCCGAGGGAGGTGGCGCGGTGGAGGCATGCGACGTCCTTGCGGGGTGACGGCGATGACCGCGTGCAGCGACGCTACTGCCCGATGGGGCGGCGTAGTTGCAGGGCGCGAGTCGGTGCAGCGGCGTGAGAACCACCAGCGACGGACACGCCTGAGAAGGCGCGTTGGTAGCCGGCGGCGGGGACCAAAGGCGGCGACGCTACGGCCCGAAGGGGCGACGCAGCGGCAGCCCGATGCTCGATCGGTGGTAGGCGCGTGCTCGGGGACGTACTCGGCGGAGACGAGCGCCAGATCGGTTGATCAGACCGACGGCGGCGCTGTACGCGCCAAGTCCGTGACGACGGCAGATCGGAATCCGCGGCGTCGTTGTCGGTGCAATCCCGGGCGATGACGGCGAAGACAATCCGAAGGGGGGTCGGCCGCGGCAGCCTCCCGAGGAAGCCGCAGCAGCCGGCCGCGGTGCGCGGCAGCCTGTCATAAGGCCGCGACGGCCTACCGAGGAAGGCATAGCGGCACAAGTGACAGGCGCACGGGCGCGGTGTAGATCGTCGATGCCGATGGTCGGAGTAGAGGCGCGGCGATGACGACGGCGATGGGCGACGCAATCCGATCTAAGATCGGTAAACCAAAAAAGAAAACCGATCAAGAGATCGGAAAAAAGACTTGCAGGGCAGCCGATCACGGATCGGCGGACGAACCTGCGTACGGGTTGCGCGGCCCCCGACGGAGATCATGGAGATCGACCTCCCCGGGGGCGGCGCGGCGGAAGCGGAGGCGGCGGCTAGGTCAAGGACCGTGCCGCTCTGATACCATGTTGAAGGGTAGAGGGAGAGAGAGATTGCGGAATATGATGGTTGTATTATTGAGCCTCTCGGGCGAGTATATATAGACGTACAGGGACCAACTTGGAGTACAAGACAAGTAACCTACTTGGAGTACAAGACAAGTAACCTAGTCTATCCCTAACAGATATGTATACTCTAACAAAAAACCTTGAATTGTGGATTCTGAATAGTACCGTAGACAGAAGACGGTATTTCATCCGTTGTACTAATGTCTAAATAGGTGAGAATACCATTTGTTCATTGTCATGGCATGGACTTGCAAGCATGAAGCCATGTCTACATTGCTCACGATCTGGTGCAGGAGGCACCGACACTAACCTTGATCTGAGTCGGCGATCTCTGAAGGAGGGTGGTGTGGGTGACGGTGAGGTAAAGGTGAGAGTGTGAGACAACCTCGTGGGCCAAATCATTGGCCATGTTGGAGTCCAGCGGACTCCCATCATGGGGAGCGTCAACAATCCCAGCTGGCCTAGATGGGGAGGCTATCGCGCGTGATCGGCGTGAGCGGCCGGGACAATCGATTGATGGGGTTCATGCATGAGGTTCACAGGTTTCGGATCTTCATGCTTCAACACACATGGCCAACTAGGTGCGACGTCGATCTGCATGCACGGACGATGGATCAGGTCCGTCGTGTAATTAAGTAGCAAATGCAACGCAGGAGTATTACCACCTTTCTGCTCTCTCCGTCTAAAAATATAAAACATTTTAGCTTTGTGAAATAATAAATATATCTAGATGATTTTTATATATATATTTGGACCTATACACTAAAAGATATCTACATACATTTGTTTTACAAAGCTAAAATATCTTATGTTTCTGCACGGAGGGAGTAGCTATATATATATATATATATATATATATATATATATATATATATATATATATATATATATATATATATATATATATATATATATATATATATATATATATATATATATATATAGTGTGTGTGCGCACTGGCGGAGCTAGAGAAAAAATCATGGGTGGGCCAGGTTACAAAAGAATACCAAATTTTGTTCCTAACCATATATACCATTTCACTAAACATTAGTTATTACTCAAACCTTTTGTTCTCACCGGTTACAAATCAACAATACATAATTATATTAATATATTCATAGTATTACTACAAACAAAAGAAGCTATACCCTAAAGATGCTACTATAAGCTTTGAGTGGTACCATAAAGGTTCATGCATACATACTTGATAGTTGATACTATAAGTCATCTTTCCGATAATTTTTACTACTAAAATCTGCAATTACATCATCATAGGTGTATGTCTCTAGACTATCACCCTCTATGTTAACTAACAGATTATTGGCAAGAAAATCGTCCTCCATCTTATTGTGCAATCTTGTTTCAATGATCTTCATACTAGAATATGCATGTTCAGCACTCGCCATAGACATCGGAAGAGTAATGAGTAAACAGAGCAGCCTTACAATTAGATTGTAGATAGTGTGTCTTCCTGTCTCCATAGGGCATTGACAAAGATCAATTAAGGTTGATATATTTTTTAACTCTTCATCTTTGGAAGCATCCACAATAAAATTGTTCAATTGTTGTTGTAATGCATAAACATCTTGGGGGAAATCTGCTGGGTAATAATTTTTCACCACCTCACATATATCAGTAGCTTTGAAGCCTTTGAATTTGTTTCTAGGAATCAAGGTGGCGTTACTAGATAGAAGATCCATTACCTTCTCACTGAACCTCGATTTAATTCAAATAGTTGAGGTGTCCAATGTTTCACGTAAAATTTTCACTCGAAAGTAATGCTCATTAGTGAGTTAACCAGGCTAATGACAAGCACGACCACCTCGTACTATGTATGTCCTCAAAGTCAAGAATATCGATGCAGTGGTTTATGCAAAATCCAATAACCTGGTCAATAAAATCTTGGTAGCCATCATCTGATCTCAACTGTTGAAGGCACTCTTTTGTTGAGGACACTAAACCAACAGCATTAACAATATCATGTGGCTCTTTCTAGACAGCTTGGCCAAGCACTTCAGTCATCTCAAAGATTTCCTTTGTCAAACATAGGATAAAGATGAACCAAAGAATCACAAGTGGCCGAAAGAAGTGTCTGCGATCGCACGAATATACCCAAGTGATCCATTGGCAGTCATATCTTGGATACTGGAATAAACAACACCAAACATCTTCATAAGGCTATAAACCACAGCCAAATCATAACCCCTCCGTGTGTCTCCCGGTATCTTAAGTGCATGGGTCTGATTTGCCCCTTACCCCATCTCAATGCTAGCATTAGAGATTCCATTTTCTAGTTCGATTGAGGTCTCTCATCATCCCCTCTAAAAGCACATGCTTGAAATGCAAAGCCATTTTATAGTGGAAATTGAGACTCATAGTCACAAACATTTTCTTTCGACCTTCTCCTTGTCCTTCACTACATTCTCTGAGTGGCATGGTTGATGCATTAAGTCGCGACAATTCGTGACTACATTGTTGTGTGGCGAGCATGGTCCAGAACCAATGTGAGTCACAAATGCACAATTTCTCCCAGAACTAACCCTCTTCTAGTCGTGAAATCCATCCACTATGAAAACATGAGAACCACCTCGTGTATTCTCCTTGTTTCTAGACACAAACAAAAAGAGGCAATATGCATAATTTTTGTCCTCCGAATATTCAAGCCATGATGGAAAGAGACCGAACCAACTATACTGGAAGCGGCGTCGATGCTCTTGTTCACCTGAAAGATTATAGTTTTGAAGATGGGGTTGCATAGGACCTAACGAAAAATATGCTCTCCTTACAGTATCTCTTTTCTCTGGTGGATATTGCCAAATTTGAGGGCGCAATCCAGGGTCTCTGCAAGAACTTGATACCTCGAAAAATAACAAGTACATTTGAGTGTTCATTGTCATGGCTATGTTGCTATTGTTCCAATTCAAGGAAGGGCAAATGATCAGTTGTTGTTGTCGTAGGATCTTCTTCTACTTCACTAATTTCATATATTTTTCTTTTCAAGACAAAATCAATTATTCTCTGATTGTGAGTGGCCTTCCCCATGGATGTTGAAATTCGTACAATTGAAAAGAAATTTAGGAAACGATTCAATCCAATTCATGCTAATCAGTTGACGAATTGCTAACTAAGGATTTGGTAACAGAGAGAAAGGTACCTAGAATTGGGAACACCAGAAGAAGAAGGGCTCAATTTCACTGCTCGATTTGTTTGCCAGTCTCTTCCCGTGTTGGTTGATAGTGTTGGACCTCGTGTACGTGCGGACAGTACCGCGTGCAGCAGTGCGAGCAGCAAGTCGGCGACCGTTGCTGCGGGCGGCGGCGCTCAGCGTGCCACCCTACACCTAATTCCTAAACCTAGTGCTCCATGTCCATGGCCTCAATTCATGTATCTTCCCATGTGTCTAAAATGTGCTCCTGTAGTCGTTGCAAGCAGGGGAACGAGCAGCCTGGACTCCTGGAGAGCTCTAGTGAGTTTGGCATGTTGATGCCTAGTAGTTAATTTTTTGCCAAAAACCTAGGCGAGCCGTGACCCAGTTTGATCTTCACGTGGCTCCGCCAGTGAGTGTGTCTGTATGAATGTATCATCCAATTTTTCTTGTAATTGGGGTTACTGAAGAATGTATGTGTGTGTTACACTACCACTTACATGTATATGTTGTAAAGCCTACTTAAACTTCTCTAGAGATGTTGATTTCCTGGTGAATTGTGGATGTTAGTAAAAGTTGATTAATTTGTAAGAAATCAAGTAATTAAGTACCGGCTACAAGCATATGTCGTAAAATATACCTAAATTTCTCTAGTCCTTTTGATTTTCTTGTGAATTGCCGATGTGAGTGAAAGTCGATTAATTTGTAAGGATATTAAGTAATTAAACAATGTGAATTGTCGTTTCTTTTTTGCTTGGCCAGACTACTTTATCTGGACTTCTGTTTTTATAGTCTCGACTTTTAATACGTTCTCAACTCTATTTATCCCTTAGAACAATGTTGAGTAGATGAGCATTTTTTTATTATATTTAATCCAAAAATGGACATGACAATAACCTATCCGGAATAAACAAACCAGTGGTACTAAGTAAACTATAGATATGCAACTTGACAAGTAATGTCAACAAGCAGGATAGAGATACGGGGCAAAGCTAAAGTCTGGAGTCTTTGTATGTGCTTATTTCTTAAGCTTTGCATGGAATGATCTCCGTCTGCCTCATTCACAAAGCACAACGCGCAAGCAAGACCGTCTGGTGTAGAACTGAGTAGGAGCCCACTCCTCTTCTGAAGATTCTAGCGGATGGTACAATATCAACCCTTATTGAGAGGTCTAACTCTCTCTCTCCACTAACAATGTGATACCATAGCTACCGGATATTTGGTTTCTAGTTGCACATTGCCAAGCCAAAGTTGATGTCACAAAAGTGTGGTAAATATTAGTCGCCACAAAGTGTGGCAAAACTTGGTGAAGTTTTCTCTCTATGAAAGATGTACCATATGTATATATAAGAAAGTGTGGCAAAAACCAAACATATATCAAATTTCCAAACTTAGGCTTGGCAAATTGTGTTTAGGAAATAAATATGCCCTTAGTCCCACCTCATCATATGCATGAAGGATCCTTTGAGATTGTCCATGAATTATTTTGTCCATGGGTCTAAAGTCTCAATAGTATAATGGACATGCACATACACGATGACTATGCATTATTTTTAAATATTGGTATTGTTCATGCAGAGCGAGAAAGGAACATACACCGAGGTACATGATCCAACTGAATGACTCACTCGAAGGCTAGAAGAAACTAACCATAAAAAATCTAAGGCTCAGCAACAATAATGTTTACCGAAGAAAAATAATCTGCACAAAAAATGTAAACGAGCGAAAGCCTTGAGGTTCTAGGGTTCTAGGTAGCATGGGTTCAACAGCTTCTCGAAGAATATCCCAGACTACACGAAGCTGGCGTGCATTTCCATGGTGGCAGGGAGGGCACAACCTTCATTGGCAATGTCAAAGGTGTCCAACAATTTAGAGAGTTAGCTACCATGGTGCGACTCACCACCCAAAGCCATGGAAGTATGACCATGATTCTAAGGTGTAAGTAGAGTTTGTTGGGTTCGCAACATAGAAAACAAAAAAATCTACGATGTGAACAACTAAGCACCAAGATCTATCTACCTAGATTAAATCAATGGGTGGATATTCATCCATACAGAACTTACCCTCGAAGAGTGACAAAGCGTTATGATATTGAACACGTGGATGATGTAGTTGTTCACTTGTCGATCTCAAGATAGTGAGGAAGTCTAGCACTGCAACTCAGCAATGCATCCGTGATCGCACGCACGTACAGTCCTCGAACAACCTCCGCATCCTCGCTCCATCAAAGCAGTGGAAGCATCAACTCCTTCTAGACAAAGCCACCGGGAACATGTACTTCGCCAATTCGAAGTCATGGGGAATATTCTAGAGAGGGAGAGAGATCATTCATGAGGAGGTGTGAAGTGAGAGGAGGAGGCCTTTTATAGGGGGAGGGGGAAGCTCCATCCCATGGCCGACAGCCAAGGTGGTGCCCCTACCTCTCCCTTCATTCATGTGGGTGGAACTTCCACTCACTTGCATTAAATTTTTCACCAAATTTAATGCATCTCTCATTTAATAAAACTCTTTTATTTATTTTATTCAGAATTTTGTTAATTATTTTAATTACCAAACATTCACATAAAACCCCTTGCTATATTTCAATAGCACATGCAGAACTAATTTCAACAATTTCACCCAAAACAATTTTGGTGTCCATCGAAATAATTCTAGCGCTATCATAATCTTTCTCTAAAACATATTTGCTCCAAATGGTGTCGGTATCCCTTAAGTGTGTCACCCTACGGTTCGCGAATAATGCAGACATGATCGAGACCCCTCTCCGATCAATAATTAGCAACGGGACCTGGAGATCCGTACTGACTTCCATACATTCAACAATGACTCTAGTGATCGTGAGAACCTTTTATGTTTGTAACTAAATTCCTTTGTATCGTAATATTAGATGTCCGAGATTTGATCATCGACATCCCCATACCTAGTTTGATCACTTTACCGACAAGTACTCTTTTCTTGTCCCGTGATATAACATTCTAGTGATCTTATCACTTGCTTGCAAGCTATGTCAATGTGATATCACTGAGAGGGCCCAGAGTATATCTCTCCATCATCAGGATGGACAAATTCCACTCTTGATCCATGAGCCTCAACATAACACTTTCTGAGTACCCAAACCCACCTTTATAGTCATCCTATTACGGTGTGATGTTTGATGTTATCAAAGTACTCTTCCGGTGTTAGCAATTAACATGATCTCATGGTCTAAGGATTAGGGTTACTTTGTATGATGTTATAGCAATGTAAATATAATTACTTTGATCGTATTACTATACTTTAGATGAATTTTCATCACATCATTCCATCAATGTTGTGACTTCATTATTAACAACATCCAATGTCCATGACCAGGAAACCTTGATCATCTTGTCAATCAACGAGCTATTTTATATGAGAGGCATAACTAGGAACACTATATTTTTTTGTTAAACACACATGTATTAATTTTTCTGATTAACACAATTATAGTATGCAAAATAAACATCTATCATATACTTGGAATATGATAATAACAACTTTATTATTTCCTCTTGGGTATATTCCCGTCAGTCTCCCACCGGAGACAATAATCTAGATTACATAGTGATGAATCTAACACCCATGAAGCTCTGGTGTTGATCATGTTTTGCCCTAGGAAGAGTTTTAGTCAATGGATCTGCTACATTTAGATCCATATTTACTTTACAAATCTTTATATATCCATCCTTGACATGCTCGCGGATGGAGTGAAACTAGCGCTTGATATGCTTGGAATTCTTGTGAGACCTAGGTTCTTTGCCATTGGCTATGGCTCCATTGTTGTCACAATAGATAACCACTGGGTCCAATGCACTAAGAACCACACCTAGTTCAGTTATGAACTCCTTCATCCAAACCGCTTCATGCGCTGCTTCTCAGGTAGCAACATATCCCGCCTCTGTTGTTGATCCCGCCACTACAGGTAGTTTGGAGCTCCTCCAACTACCTGTTACTCCATTTATGAGAAATACATACCCGGATTGAGACTTAGAGTCATCCGGATCGGTGTCAAAGCAAGCATCAACATAACACTTAGCGACGAGCTCTTCTTCACCTCCGTACACGAGAAACATATCCTTAGTCCTTCTCAAGTACTTAAGGATATTCTTGACCGCTATCCAGTGTTTTGAACCTAGATTAGATTCGTACCTGCTAGTTGATGGTTGTGATAATACAACACTTTTTAGCAATATAAATTGTGTCATTTGCCTATCATATCATGCTCCATCTAACTATTGCTATGCCTGATATGCATGATTACTTGTTTTTATTGAATTCAATATGATCTTTGCACATTTAGTAGTTTAGGTAGAGTTGTATCCCTCTTCATTGTCTTTTACATGTGTGTAGGTGTTGATGATGATTATGGATAAAACAAAGGCAAAAGGAACAAAGGGAGCATAGTATGGAGGAGCTGTAGGGACCAGACTTAGCCATTTGAGGTGTTGGAAAAGTGAATTTTTTTCAACTTCTCAAAATAAAGATCCAAGACAACAAAGTTGTAGCCCTCGACGAGACAAATTCAACGAGCCCACGAACACCCAAAACGGAGTTCGTATGAAGAAATGGCCACCAAAATACTAAAGAGTATCGAAGGTTTAACGACCAACTATACGGCGGGAGCAAAAATTCCGGCCGTATAGCTCCTGCCCTATAGTTGCCAAAAAGGTCACAAATAACGGTATTTCACCCTCCGGAAGCTCCAAAACCTTCCCTAAGTCACATGACGGTATTGGGGGAACCCTAGGGCACCCCAAGGCCTATATAAAGGAGGGAGGAGTCAAAGAAGAGAGGAGGAAGCCACCATACACCATATACAAGATCTAGATCCCATCTACCGCCTCCACGGCGGCGCCCTGTCGCCGTGCCGCCTCCATAGCCTCTACAACTCCACCAAGATCCAGATCTCCATCAACACCATCAAGCCATCCAAGCAAGAAGAGGAGGATAAGGAGGACGCCGCCATCACCATGTTGACGCCACCATCACCGCGACATCATCACCATCTCCATCGCCGCTACTCCTTCATCCTTTCCCATCATGATCTCCATGATGGGTTTTAACATGGCTTGAACCCCCTTTTATTAATGTTATGATGATTCGAGTAATTGAAGTGTGGTGCGTTCTTGTTAATTAATATGTTTGTGCTTTCTCTTTACATTGTTTTATTCATGATATTATTCTAGTGATTGGAGACATCCAATCCATTGTTGAGTAATTTACTAGGGATCCACGGAGTGTCACAAAACATATCATTAGTCTCTTCTCTTCCATGGGTAGAACTAATAGGCTATTTGTTGTAAGTGATTTGCGGAGGTAATAGCAGCTTAGGATGCACTGCCCAGAGTTCTCTCAAGATCACTCATGATATAGATAGGTGTAGTGTTGCGAATTGCTTGGCCCCAAAATGACAGATGGGATATCTTGTGACTAGCACACTTGCTTAGGAGTACGGTTGTCCATAGAACTTAATGCCTTTGCTATGGTTTACCTTGATTGCTATTTTTACCTTAACACACTATTCTCTTATGATATGACCCATGTCTGAAGAGGGTGTGGACAATTGAGTTGTCTAGTTGCCACTTACCAACGGTGGGAAACAATGGTATATGAGGGACCGCCACAATTATAGTTAACAGCTATTCCATAAGCACTTATAATGCACACCGGTATACACAACATTACTTGAGGAACCATAGCATTAATATTTCATCTCATTGCATTCACCTCTTTTCGGTTTTACTTTTGTTCTAGTTTTCTTCCAATCTTGGTAGTAGTTATTACAAAACATCTTAAATTCATTTATCCTAGCAACTTATAGAATAGGATATTTCCAAACCACGGTTTGGATGCAAACGTGGTTGCATTGACAACGTGGTTGCGGGGTCGTGTTCGCTGAGCTCCCATCGGGACAAACTCTTTAAATATTTGCTGCTACAAGTACTGCAATAACCCTGTTATTGGTGCAGGAACCCAGTCCTCAAATTGGCGCCGCTACCGGGGAGCAAAGTGTTCGGTTATCTACTCGCACATAGTTTATTTCAGTTTGTTGCTATTATCTTACTGCTTTCTTTTATATTGAAAACAATAAAAAATTACAAAACCTAAAATTTATAAAAACTGTTGCTACTAATCATGTCTTCCGAGATAAATTTTGTTCAAGAGATAATACAAGCATTGGAGGAGATAAAGGATTCAAGTTTATCAAGCCCGGTTGCTAGACATGAGCTGATAAAGAAATTGCTGGACCAATTGGAAAGGCATTCATTATGGTTGCGTGCTAATGATGGATCTTATTGCATAATTTGTATAATAGATGACCACCTTAATTTTCAATGTAAGTGTTCCAACAATCCTACTCTAGCAAATTATAATAGAGATAAATCCTATGCTATTTTGGAAGTACTACTATACTTTCTTTTCAAAGGTGCATCTGAAATGGTATTTAGGTTAGGAAGTATTGATGTTGAAAGTGAAGCACTTGATGGAGTTTTTAATTTAGTATACCTCATATTCTGCTTTTGTGACAATAATTTAAGTAATAATGCATTGGTATTATATTATTTGAAGCGGTCTAAAACCACCATGGAGAAAGATAACCTTTTGCAGGACTCACTAAAGAGAGAAGAGGAAAAGGAGCACAAGGAGGAAGAACGGATTGATCACCCGCTCACATCTTCAACTCCTACTTTTGATTCTATCATTGCTATTAAAACACTAGTCGATGAAAAGGAGGAACAAAAAGGTGAGGTTGACAAAGAGAGTCACACTACAACTTTGTTTTGTGATGCCTCTCACTCTAGTAGTGATTTTTATGATGCTACAATTGTTGATAATTATTCTGTGGAGGCCTTGTGCCTAGACACTCATATGGAGAGCATTAATAATAATGAACTAGAGATAGAACCTTGCTATACTAACATGCAGGGTCCTGAACTCCCTGCTATGAAGGAAGAAAACTATGAAGTGTTCCCCTACATAGGTAACCAAGGTAAAGATTTAAGAATTTTATATGAATCTCAAATCCTCTCATTGTAGCTATACATGGAGGCATGTTCACCAAGCTTGGTGCATCAACACTCGCTTGAAAGCGAGAACTTGTTCATCTACATGATGCTGATGCACCATAAGCGGGTACGACTCCGATCGAACTCTACTTCAAGATGCTCCAAGCTGGTATGTACAACCTCACCTCGAGTCAATATCCCTTGGGATCCAGGTTGGAAATGTATGGAACATCCTAGCCTGGCTTTATGGCTACAAAGAGAGCGCTTCCCGGGAGGCAACCCGGAAGTTACTAGGTGTCTTTCTTAGTTTTGTGTCTCGAGTCTAGTTGCATTCATGTTGCATTGGCACTTTTATTCTTCGCATGTCTTGCTATTAGAGTAACCTTGTGGTAGTTTTCAAAAGGTAGAATTTATTGTCACTATATTATGTGTTGCATAAACTCGGTAAAAAGGAAGAGAAAATCAGTTTCAGGTGAATCCTTCAATTATATGTATTTGTTGGTCAAAAATTAAAGTTGTTATTTTACTGTCAAAACATGGTGTTTATTAAGTTTCAGGTTAATAACGAATCCTCGAAGAAATAGGTGAAGATTGGCGTTTCTAGAAGGTTTAACGACCAACTATATGGCGGGAAATTTTTTCCGGCCGTATAGTTGCGTCGTATAGTTATCTACCCCATCTCCGAATTTCTAGTGCAGGGTACTGCAAGTTTAACGACCTACTATATGGGGGGCCTTTTTGGTCCGACCATATAGTCGCAGTCGTATAGATATCGATGCTATCTACCCTTCGATGTTCAAGGTACTGTAAGTTTAACGACCAACTATATGGCAGGACCTTTTTGGTCCGGTCGTATAGTTTCACCCGTATAGTTGCGAAAACCCCTCAAACGCCAATTGGAAGGTAACCATTGCTCAAAATTTCATTCTTTCTTCTTCCTTCTTCTTCTAAAAACCTCGAAACACCACCTAGGAGCTTATCCCATGTTTTAGAGAAGCCGAGCGTATGTAAACAATAAAATTCTATCTCAGAAATTCCTTAAGTTGTAATTCTCTTTAGTAGTTCATGTTTTATTTTCGTTTTCTTTCATTAGTTGGGTGAACAAACTTCGTTTGTACACCAAACAGTTGTCTTTTATTTTGTGTGTTATTTTCGCAGGGACTTGAACCTTGTGTGACGACGTGTACGGTAGTGACAACTATGCAAACACTCGCATGAGCCACTTGGTTGCTTCAATTCAATGTTTGAACAATCAGTGTCTGGTAAAACCTTCCAACTCGAACCTCTTTTAAATAAGCACATAGGGGCTGCACACTCGTGTCTCGTATCCTGTTTCACTTGCACCTCATCACAATCTAGGAGAGGCCACTTCTAGAACTAGTTTGTTGATTTAAGCGTGGTGCTTAGGTTGATGAATCGATTCAGTGGAAATTGTATTTTTATCACTTGTGAGCCAAACCCGTGTCTTCAAAAACACATAAATATTTTGTCTTCTTTCTAGTCTTGTTCCTACCAGGTTCTTAAGGAAGGCATACACCGGATCATGAAGCATTCATTTAAGCAAAGGTTCTTTGTCCATCAAAGTAGAGGTCAAAAACACCTCAACGGTAAAGTGTGTCACCCTTGCTTTAACTTAATCTTGGGGAGGTAACCATTTCTTATACTCTCTTTTGATAACTACAATTTCTCTTTTGTTTTCATGATCTTCTCAAGTTGGTATTCTTAGCTTGGGGAGGTTGGTTTGCATGTGTAGAGTCTTGTGAAAAGTTCTTTATCTTAAAAACTTTTCATGCTATTGGGTATCCCTCTGTTTTTGAATGCTTGCTTAGGTGGGTTTTTGTTCATATTTATATAAGGGATATACTTGCTCATGCTAGGCCCCATAGGTGACAAGCCATAGCTTTGATGCACCTTGTTCAACTTTTATCTAGCTTGTGAACAATATTGTGATCCTCTAAATATACATTGCCTGAAGGAAATATGCCCTGAGAGTTGTTATTATGTATTCCTTGTATATGATAGATGTTTATTTTGCATGCTATAATTGTATTGATTGGAAACGTCAATACATGTGTGTTTAATAAACAAATAAAAGGTTCCTAGTTATGCCTCTCTTATAGACTAGCTTGTTGATTAACAAGATGATCAAGGTTTCCTGGTCATGGACATTGGATGTTGTTAATAACGAGGTCACAGCATTTGTGAAATGATGTGATGAACATTCATCCTAAGTATTGTTGGGGTTCCGCGCATGAAAACAATAAATTTTACCCTACGCCCCTGAACCCCTGATGCTGCCAGGACCTATCTATTGGTAATACAGTCGTTGGAGCCGTTGGAGCGCAAGGACTTCATCACGACCTTGAGGTCGACTTCGGCTCGTCTACATCAACCACGCTCTCTTGAGCATTGACAATGCTTTTCGGTCTTCAAGGGTAAGTTCGCGAAAAGCTCCTCCCGTTTGAGAAGAACACACATCGAATGACACGGGCGGATCCATATGTGGTTTGTGAGAAGAACACAGATTCAATGGCACTAGGTGTGGTTCTTGAAAAGAACACACATCCAATTAACTCTAGTGGATCCATATGTGGTTTGTGAGAAGAACACACATGCAATGACTCTAGATATGGTTTATGAGAAGAACACACATGCAATCAAACTGGTAGATCCACCAGTGTGACACCTCATGGGGAGTTACACACGTCCGGCGCCTGACGATGACTCCCGCTTCCTCGATCCAGCAGCAATTGCGGAACTAGAGCTCCTGGATCCAAATCCCAGAGCGCGACGACGCTCCGCGGTGAAGATGTCTCTCTTTCGTGCAGTCCAAACTTGGGACCACAGTCATGAGAGAGAGGGAGAGAGAGAAAATATCAATTGGAGGTCCTCCCAAAAGTGAGAACACATTTATTGATTATTGTGTGTATTTATCTGGCCAAATACCCCCACTATATATAGGGGGAGGGGAGGTACTACCTCCCTCAAAGTCCCGAGGTGGGACTAAATGAGAGGAGGGGGAGGGAAGGCCGCCGGCCAACCCTAGTGGGCCCCGCACGGGGGGGCTTGGCCTAGCCGGCCACCCCCTAGCCCCTTCTCCCTCTCTCCTTTCCCTAATGGGCCCTCTCCCCTCCGGGAATTGGCCCATTAAGCCTTTTGACCATTTAATTGATTTTCTATTTCATTAAATAATTATGAATAAATGATTAAATCAATATTTAACATTCATTCGCATATTATTCAATCTCTGTGGCTATGGAACACTTCCACCTCTACTCCGGACATCCTCCGGACTTACCGAAACCCTTCCGGTTTTCTCCCTACAATTCTTCAGCGATTCTACCGATCCTATAAACACTCTCTAAGCATCATCAAACCCTTAAGCATGATACCCCGCAGTTCGGGAACACTCCAGACATGGTCGGGACACTCCCGCACCAATGATCAACAGAGGGACCTGGATGGCCATGTGACCCCTATGCGTTCCATGAAGATCTTTTGTCGTTTGAACCGGGACAATCGTGTATTATTCCCTTTGTCTCTCGATACTTGCATTGCCTGAGATCTGATCAATGACATCACCATGTAGTATTCAATCTCGTTACCGAACAATGCTACTTGACGTGTTCCGACAAGTGATATCCCTGTGATCAAATCAGACGCTGCGCAGCTATTGGATATAACTTCTCCGAGTGGGCCCTTGAGTATCTGCCCATCACATGGACGGACAAATCCCGCTCTTGACATATATTGCCTCTACGATTTCCTCTGAGTACCTGAACACACCTTTATAACCACTGTATTACCAAGTGGCGCTTCATGCTATCTAAGCACTCTCGAGAGACAGTGATTGATATAGCCTCACGGTCTAAGAATAGTCTACGAGGATCCATTTCTAATCATCGTAACTTGAACTTCGTGACATGATCGGGTCACGATGTTTAGGTTGGGTATTGGTTCATCATCTCATTCTTAGAATGAGTTGACTCCATTTCCAACTGGCATAAATGCCACATGATCAAGAAACTTGATCATCTGTTGACCAATGAACTAGTGACTAGGGTTTCACTGGGAACTCCTGGTTGTTTGCATATGACACATGTATTGATGTTTCCACTCAACACAGTTATAGCATGATATAAAACTTAATCATAAACTATATGAAATATGATAATAGTCCTTACTACTATTTGTCTCTAGGGCATATTTCCAACAGTCTCCCACTTGCACTAGAGTACAAATACACTAGCTACATTTGTTCTTAATCATTGGCACCATATATCCGGTAACTTGAACATGCTTTCTCATGGAAGAGGTTGAGTCTTGGGCCTGTACTTTACAGTCCCAAATCCTTTGCAACTTACTAATGTCACCTTGATTGACATTAATACTTTATCATCACATGATAACATCTGTGTGTATGCATCATCGCTATGGCAGCAGAACGAGGCCTGATTCCAGGAGCCTATAGTGACTTTAGATCAACCTCGAGGGCTTTCTCATGGGCACTGTGCCCTGGGACACATCATTCTACGTTAAAAGTGAACTAGCCCCGCCATAACATTATACAACACTTTAGATGGTACCCTTATCTATTATTATAAATGTAACCATCGAAACACTAGTGCACTCTGTGCAACTTTCGATGTTTTTGTTCACCTCGCTTCCTACTTGACTTTAATCGGTATTTACAGGAGTTTCCAACATATTCCCTTATAACATAACCCTTTATGCTTTAAGATATGTCATCCTTTATGGATTTGGAAAACATATCTGCAGTTCTCTATTAGACTCTGCGGACAATCTTAGCTCAATGTTCTGTGATTCGAACTTAATCACTTTCAAACGTTCCTTCTTGGATCATATATTATGTTAAGTTACCATTATGGTTTTCTAAGATAGAACCTATGTCTCAACATAGTGGATGATGACCATCCTTTTCTTTCTTTCAACCATTGATGTTCAACTTAATACTATTCCTAATTTGAGTTATTAAGGACCAGTTCCTTAATTAACTTCTATTCTGAAACCCTTTTAAGAATCCCTTAAGGAATACTACATAATATCATAATACACTTATTATCAACTTCTACACCCTATAATCATTATTTATTGGTACTTGCGCTTTTATTCTTTACATACTTAAGAATCGCTCCTATAAGCTCCCACTCAAAATATGTTCCTAACATATTTGGGTATGAGTCATTACTCTTACTCAAACTATGTTCCTACATATTTGAATTTGAGACTTATATTGCTCCCACTCAAAAATATGTCATTCACATATTGTTTTAGGTAGACTTTCATAGATCCCACTCAATTTCATGCAAATTGCATATCTACTCACTATTTTGAACAACTTCAAAATCTTTGATCAAATATCAAACTTGGAGATTTACTATGAGATACTAGTACTTCTACTAGTTTCAAATCCACTAGACATTTAGCACACTTGAATCAAATTCATTTGAATTCGTCCAATACTTGAAAAATTGTGCTTTTGTCATTCACCCCTTTTCCACTATGGCTTTGCAGTCATTTGGGAAAATTCCAAGTAACCCCTTTTACTTGTGAGATTCAGCAACGAATTGCTTTCTAATCTCAAGTGAATTTTGCTTTGGGATTTCTCATAATTTTAGTTTACCATTATTTCCTTAGTAGTTCGTAGGTATGTCATATTCTAGTAATCATGACAAATGATTCACAAATGTCTCCATACAAGATATGGGCTACATTCTGAATCCTACTTTATGTAGTGAAAATACTAGTGGGGAAAACACAATGATCATTATCATTGATTCTTTCCTTTGTGAAGAGAATCGTTCAGGAACATTTTCCGTTGCGCTTCTCAACACTCTGATGCAGGGATTTGAATCCTCATCGTGTTTTTCACTATCTTCCATTCGCTTCATAATCAAGAAATATCACTTAAAGTGAGCTTTCTCAAGAATGCACCAAAATCCAAGCAATACCAGTTTTGCTTCTCTTTTGGTTTCAACTATGGATTTCGTATTGAAAGTTTCCAATGAATACTCTACAAGGACTTATTCGCTATTGTTTTGGTTATATCGAATAACCCCAAACCTTTTACGAATTCAAATGGTTCACTATATATTCTAATTGAGTGCTAACTATTTCTAGCTAATGGTCTCTACATCTACACTACAACGATTTATTTGGTGCCATCTATTTACCCATTTTGATATCTAATATCACATTGTGATGCTTTGCATTTTGACATTTCAAAACACTTTGCACTTCACAATTTCTTCTATGCCAATTTTATAAAGTTGAATTTCATTACTATTGATCAAATCATATTAATTAGATTCTCTTTTATATTTATACCCTTTTATTGATGAAACACTTTGATCAAATCAAATAGTTTCATATTCATGTTTCCTTTGGTAAAATTATTTACGCATTTAAACAATCATATAATGATAATTACCATTTTCGTTAAAACACAATACATCGAATATGTATTTACTTTTAACAATTCATTAAACACTTTGTATTCAAGTAATACACGGTGTTCAAGTTATTTTGCCGAACTCAGGCATGATTTATATGTGATAAGAAATCGAATGAATTTCACATATTATCATTATAACTTTGAATTTAAACAATGGTTCCATTCATTAATGAATATATCATTAAGTTGGGTATTTTAAGGCATTGCTATATTTCTAAAATGTTCATGTATTATCAATTAGTTTCAATCAACAAGGTTAATTCATATATAATCAAACAAGATATGAACACGAATAAAAATCATTCATAAAAGTAGAACAACTGTTTGTTACAAACTCATATGAATAACCGTCTCACAAAGTGTGAGACACACTAAAGAAGTTCATAATATTTTGATTACAATAACTATCCAAAACATAAACTAAATGATAAATGTCAAGGGAGAGTGTCGTCGGCCATCATCATCATGCTCACCATCAACACGCAACGTCACCTCCTCTCCAGTAAGCACCTCTCATGCAGAAGGACCTGTTTTCAGCAAAACAGAACAAGTATCAAATATACTTAACACTGCAAATGTGTTTGCAAGATTATAACATTTATAAAATTGTATATCAAATATATACCTTTGTCATTGATGACCTCTCCGGTGATTGGTTCAACCTTTACGTTCCTGAAACGTAATATGAACTCTTGGAAATCCAATGTTTCCGTATCACCACTCATGATGCTACTCCGGACATGTCCTTCGTAGCTGGCAGGCAACGATCGAAGCAGTACGCCTATCGCAAACGAATCATCCATCCAGTAATCCACAAAGTGAACCAGTCTCATGTGTGCATCAAGCATGCGCTCCAAGTGACTCTTCAGACATGTATGATCCTCCATCTGTATGGAAAGGAACTCTCCAAGCAGCTCGTGCTTCCACATGCGCACATGGCCTATGAACTCTGCTCTCAACTGATCCACCATTGAATATGGATCAAGATCACCCATGAGCGGATGGAGTTCATCCACCATCTCGTAACGCATTATTATCTGAATGTAGGTGGACATCTCTTAACGATAGTAGCGGTCTTCCAGATCTTGTGGGGTCTCGTAGTGGTATGGCTCAGTCAAATCCATTGTGCAGCGTATGTAGTCTACCACATGATTCCTAGTAAGGAGATCATTGAGGCGCACAAGCCAACTAGGGAAGTTGGATCCATCAAGTCTAAGTTTCTCACCCTTTACCCATTCCTCAATGACAAAGTAAGCTTCATGGTGACCCATCTCTACATTTATAATTGCAAAAGGAATTTAGACTAAATTTATAATTAAATGAGTTAATAATAACTACACTCAGAAACACCTATCCCCATAAGGGTTCCTAGTGATAACATGACCCCTATCAGCCACATCTCCCCCGATCGTCATGGCCATCAATGTGGGTTCAAGGGTGGACGCTAAACGTCGGTCACATCATTCATGCGACCCGTGCTTGATCTTTCGACCATCCGTGTTCTGAGGCCATGTCTGCACATTCTAGGCTCACCAACTCAACCTTAGTGTATTTGCTGTGCAACATGGCTTACACCCACTATATGCTAACGTAGATATGTTTGACACCCATGCATGTACCATGGATCGTCTCATACCGAAGAACTTTCTTGGTGGTGCACACTAAGGGGGAACACAA
Organism: Avena sativa; assembly: GCA_916181665.1. Taxonomy (NCBI): domain Eukaryota; kingdom Viridiplantae; phylum Streptophyta; class Magnoliopsida; order Poales; family Poaceae; genus Avena; species Avena sativa. The sequence continues at coordinate 444,156,593 of OV702295.1, read as the reverse complement.
TCGTTGGTAATTTTAACAGGGATCATCTTACTAGGCTACCGTCGAGTATCTAATACTAGAACACAATAAGATATACAAACAATAACATTGAATGTAAATGTGATGTGATATGGTCCTTCACGTCGTGATCTCCATCTGTCGTCACCGGATTCCGACGCTAGGGTTCTGGTGTCGTAGACACCAGGGTACCAGTGTCATTCCGGCGTGGTAGTTCGTCACCTCCGTGACTATCTACTACTATGTAACATAAGGTAATCACTTTACCTTTGCCACAACCATATCACAAAGCAACGCCCCCTGCAAAACAAAGTTAGACGCCTCTACTTTATCTTTGCATGTTTTACGTGGTTGAATGGGCTTTCGCACAAGAACCGTTCTTACCTACAAACTTTCAGCACAACGCTGATCAAGTAGTTGTCTCTACTACACCCCTTTCGGGGCCCTCTGTTGTAAATGGTATACCAACTAATGCGAGAGAGACGGACACCCCCCTGAGCCACTTTATACGGTACAAGCCGTATGTCAAGCGTACACCAGTCTCACGAATGAACGCGTAAAGTCGGTTGGGGGTCGCTTCATCAAGCATTACTGCGGTATGCACAAGTACACGTGGGAGGGTAACAACTAAAAGATTAATGCCCACACGCTACATCTCGTGTGTTCTACCCGTACTAGCATTACTACGCATAGATTTAGCTCTGATACCACTGTTGGGGTTCCGCGCATGAAAACAATACATTTTACCCTATGCCCCTGAACCCCTGATGCTGCCAGGACCTATCTATTAGTAATACAGTAACGGGAACAGCTTTTCGCGAACTTACCCTTGAAGACCGAAAAGCATTGTCAACGCTTAGGAGAGCGTCGTTGATGTAGACGAGCCGAAACCGACCTCAAGGTCGTGATGAAGTCCTAGCACTCCAACGAGTCCAACGACTTGAGTGCCTCAAGTGCGACACCTCGCGGGGAGTTACACACGTCTGGTGCCTGACGATAACTCACGCTTCCCCGATCCAGCAGCATTTGTGGAAGTAGAGCTCTTGGATCCGAATCTCGCAGCGTGACAGCGCTCTGTGGTGAAGATGTCTCTCGTTCGCGCAGTCCAAACTTGGTACCACGATCATGAGAGAGAGAGGGAGAGAGAGAAAATATCAATTGGAGGTCCTCCCAAAAGTGAGAAGACCTTTATTGATTATTGTGTGTTTTATCTGGCCAAATACCCCCACTATATATAGGGGGAGGGGAGGTACTACCTCCCTTAAAGTCCCGGGGTGGGACTAAAGTAGAGGAGAGGGAGGGGAGGCTGCCGGCCAGCCCTAGTGAGCCCCGCGCGGGGGGGGGGCGGGCTTGGCCCAGCCGGCCACCCCCTTGCCCCTTCTCCCTCTCTCCTTTCCCTAATGGGCCCTCTCCCCTCCGGGAATTGGCCCATTAAGCCTTTTGGCCATTTAATTGATTTTCTCTTTTATTAAATAATTATGAATAAATGATTAAATCAATATTTAACATTCATTCACATATTATTCAATCTCCGTGGCTATGGAACACTTCCACCTCCACTCCGGACATCCTCCGGACTTACCGAAACCCTTCCAGCTTCTCCCTACAATTCTTCGGTGATTCTGCTGATCCTATATACACTCTCTAAGCATCCTCAAGCCCTTAAGCATGATACCCCACGGTTCAGGAACACTCCAGACATGGTCGGGACACTCCCGCACCAATGATCAATAGAGGGACATGGATGGCCATGTGACCCCTGTGCGTTCCATGAAGATCTTTTGTCATTTGAACCGGGACAGTCGTGTCTTATTCCCTTTGTCTCTCGATACTTGCATTGCCCGAGATCTGATCAATGACATCACCATGTCATGTTCAATCTCATTACCGAACAATGCTACTTGACTCGTTCCGACAAGTGATATCCCCGTGATCAGATCACATGATGCGTAGCTATTGGATATAACTTCTCCAAGTGGGCCCTTGAGTATCTTCCCGTCACATGGACGCGCAAATCGCGCTCTTGACATATATTGCCTCTATGGTTTCCTCTGAGTACCTGAACACACCTTTATAACCACTGTATTACCAAGTGGCGCTTGATGCTATCTAAGCACTCTCGGGAGACAGTGATTGATATAGCCTCATGGTCTAAGGAATAGTCTACAAGGATCCATTTCTAATCATCATAACTTGAACTTCGTGACATGATCGGGTCACGATGTTTAGGTTGGGTATTGGTTCATCATCTCATTCTCAGAATGAGTTGACTCCATTTCCAACTGGCATAAACCCCTAGTTGTTTATATATCACACGTGTATTGATGTTTCCACTCAAAATAGTTATAGCATGATATAAAACTTAATCATAAACTATATGAAATATGATAATAGTCATTACTACTATTTGTCTCTAGGGCATATTTCCAACAAGTATAGCATTATGATCAAAGACATTATGTTTATATTGCTATAACATCATATGAAGTAATATTAGTCCTTAGACCATGAGATCATGTTAATTTCTAACATCGAAAGAGTGACTTGATAACATCAAACGTCACACCGTAAAAGGGTGACTATAAAGGTGGGTTTAGACACTCCGATGGTGTTACGTTGAGGCTCATGGATCAAGAGTGGAATTTGTCAATCCCGATGACAGATAGATATAATCTGGGCCCTCTCGGTGATATCACATTAAGATAGCTTGCAAGCAAGTGATGTGATCACTAGAATGTTATATCACGAGAACGAGAAAAGAGTGCATGTCGGTAACGAGATCAAACTAGGTATTGAGATACTGATGATCGAATCTCGGACATGTAATATATCGCGAGACAAAGGGATTTAGTTGCTATCGTTAAAGGTTCTAACGATTACAGAAGTCATCGTTGAATGTGTGGGAGTCAGTATGGATCTCCAGGTCCCGCTTCTGATTATTGATTTGAGAGGGATCTCGATCATGTCTGCATTATTCACGAACCGTAGGGTGACACACTTAAGGGTTTCCAACACCATTTGGAGCAAATATGTTCTAGACGAAAGAATTACAAAGCGCTGGAATTATTTCAATAGACACCGGAATTGTTTCGGGTGAAATTGCTGAAATTGGTTCTACATGTGATATTGAAATATTGTAGGGGGTTTTATGTGAATGTTTGTTAATTAAATTAATTAACAAAATTCTGAATAAAATAAATAAAAGAGTTTTATTAAATGAGAGTTGTATTAAATTTGGTGGAAATGGAGGGACAATTTATGTGAGTGGAGCTCCCTCCACATGAATGAGGAAGAGGTGGGGGCACCCCCCCCATGGTGCGCCGACCATGCGGAGGGGCTACCCCCTCTCCTATATAAAGCCCCCTCTCACTCCTTCTCACTCACACCTCCTCGTGAAGGATCTCTCTTCCCCTCTAGAATTATTCCCCATGGTCTCGGATTAGCGAGGTACATGTTTCCGGTGGCATTTTGTCTGGAAGGAGTTGCTGCTTCCGTTGCTTCGCTAGAGCGAGGAGGTGTAGGTTGCCCTGTGGCATGAACATGTGTGCGAGGACGGATGCGCTGCTGATTTGCGGCGCTAGGACTTCCACACGATCTTGAGATCGGCAAGTGTTCGTCTACATCATCCATGAGTTCAATCTCGTTACACTTTGTCGGCCTTCGAGGGTATGTTCTCTTTGGATGTATATCCACCTGTTGCTTGTATCTAGTAGATAGATCTTGGCATGGATTAGTTCTCATCGTAGGAAAAATTTTGTTTGCTATGCTGCAAACCCAACAGTGGTATCAGAGCCTGATCTATGCGTAGATGCTTTGCACAGGTAGTACACATATGAGTATGTGGGCGATGATGATCATGTTATTACATCTTATATGTATTTTGGATAATGGTGGCATAGTGGTATGAAGCGTCCCGGACTAACTTTACATGTCCTCGCACATGAGACATGTTCCACGCTTGACATGCAACTGGTTTTGTATAAGTGGCTAGCAGGTGTCTGTCTCTCCTACTATAGTCAATATCTGATTTACAACGAGTTGCTAATAATTTGGTTATCATTGTTGTGGTTCCATGTTTATAGGTAAGACCGGTTCTATCTTCGAAAGCCCTAAGCCACATAAAACTTGCAATTGATAAATTAGAAGCGTCTAGTTTAGATCGTTGCTGGGCTAGTGTCATGATATGGTAATGTTGTAAGTTGATGTATAGTTGATACTGTTGCAACACACCTAACGTGTAAGTTCTATAGACCTTGGCCTTACACACAAAGGAATGATAAAGATCATACCACAATGCACATGATAGTGATCAAGTGCAAAAACCATGTCATTTCACTCTACACATATGATGTTTGCATCCTATATTGCTTGTTTGGCGTTTTAGTAGCATTATAAGATGATCCCTCATTTAAATATCAAGATAAAAATGTGTTCTTCCTTAAGTATGCACCGTTCTATGGATCGTGTTTCGAGACATCACGTGATGATCGGGTGTACTCGACTCTACGCTTTCATACAATGGGTGTAAGACAGTTTTACACACGCGAGTATTAAGGTTCTTACTTGGCGAGCCTAGCATGTACAGAAATGACCTCGGAACACGGACCGAAAGGTTAAGCATGAGTCATATAGTTGATATGATTCCCATATAGATCCTCGGCTTTGAAGCTACACCGACTCACGTGATTATCGGACTTGGTGTAGTGGATTTGGTTCATGTAATCACCAAAAAGACACGAGGGATGCCGTTTCTGAGTGGGAGTTCATTTGTAATTTGGATTAGTTGAACTCAATCTATCATAAACTTAGTCTAAATAAACTTTAAAAAAATTGTTGTAGATGGCACCACCTGCTTTTAATTTAAATGTGTTCATGGAGAAAGAGAAACTTGCGGCAAATGGTAGCAACTTTACCAACTGGGCCATGAATTTGAGGATTCTCCTCTCTGCTGCACAAAAGCAATATGTGCTAGAAGCACCGCTAGGCCCCCCCACCAGCTCCTGATGCCCCTGAAGAGGAAAAGAATGTCTATTTGACTCGTCAGGAGGACCACAACTTAGTTCATTGCGGCATAATGTATGGGCTAGAGCCAGAACTTTGAAAGCGTTTCGAAAATGGCAATGCCTTTGATACCATGGGAGAATTGAAAATGATTTTCGATACCCATGCTGCCGTAGAGAGTTATAATGCTTCTGAAAAGTTCTTTAGCTACATGATGGAAGAGAACAACTCCGTTAGTGAGCACGTACTCAAAATATCTGGGTACACCGATAAGCTTGTGTCCTTGGGAATAACGATTCCCATTGACTTAGACATACATCGTGTTCTCCAATCTCTGCCACCTAGCTACAAGAGCTTCGTGATGAACTATAATATCCAGGGCATGAAGAAGTCTCTTCCCGAGCTTCTGTCAATGCTTAAAATTTCAGAAGTGGAGATCAGGAAAGAACATCAAGTGTTGATGATCAATAAGACCACTGGTTTCAAGAAAGACAAGAAGGGCAAACAGAAGGGAAAGAAGGGCGGCAAATCTATTGCCGCACCTGAAAAGAAATCTCGAGCTGGCCCTAAGTCTGATTCTGAGTGCTACTATTGCAAGGGGACTGGCCATTGGAAGCGCAACTGCCCCAAGTATTTGGCGGACAAGAAGGCTGGCAAGGCAAACAAAGGTATATGTGATATACATGTTATTGATGTGTACTTGACTAGTACTCACAGTAGCACCTGGGTATTTGATACGGGATCGGTCGCTAATATATGTAACTCGATTCAGGGGTTGTGGAACAAGCAACAGCTAGCAAGGGATGAAATCATGATGTGTGTCGGCAATGGATCAAGAGTTGATGTGATCGCCGTCGGAACGCTTCCTCTCCATATGCCATCGGGATTAGTGATAAATCTAAATAATTGTTATTTGGTGCCTGCACTGAGCATGAACATTGTATCCGGATAGTGTTTGATGCGAAGTGGTTATTCCTTTATATTAGAAAATAATGGTTGTTTGATTTATATGAATGATATCTTTTATGGTCGTGCACCTGTGATGAATGGTTTATTTCTGTTGGATCTCAATAGTAGTATTACGCCTATTCATAATGTTGATGCTAAAAGGATTAAACTTGATAATGATATATCTGCATATATGTGGCACTGCCGTCTAGGTCATATTGGCGTTAAACGCATGAAGAAACTCCATTCTGATAGACTTTTGGAATCACTTAATTTTGAATCATTTGATACATGTGAGCCATGCCTTATGGGCAAGATGACTAGGACGCCGTTTTCCGGTTCAATGGAACGGGCGACAGATTTATTAGAAGTCATACATACTGATGTATGTGGACCAATGAGTGTATCGGCGCGAGGTGGATATCGTTATTTTTTTACTTTCACGGATGATTTGACTAGATACGGGTATATCTATTTGATGAAACATAAGTCTGAAACCTTTGAAAATTTCAAAGATTTTCAGAATGAAGTGGAAAATCATCATAACAAAAATATCAAATTTCTACGGTCCGACCATGGAGGAGAGTATCTTAGTTACGAGTTTAGTGCACATATGAAAGACTGTGGAATAGTTTCACAACTCACGCCTGCCGGAACACCACAACGTAATGGTGTGTCAAAACGTCGTAATCGTACTTTATTGGATATATGGTTTGATCTATGATGTCTCTGACTGACTTGCCACTGTCATTTTGGGGTTATGCACTGGAAACCATTGCATTCACTTTAAATCGGGCACCATCTAAATCTGTTGAAACGACACCGTTTGAATTATGGTTTGGAAACAAACCTAAGTTGTCATTTCTTAAAGTTTGGGGATGTGATGTTTATGTGAAGAAACTTCAGCCAGATAAACTCGAATCTAAAGCGGAAAAATGCGTCTTCATAGGATACCCTAAAGAAACGATTGGGTATACCTTCTATCACAGATCCGAGGGCAAGGTTTTTGTTGCCAAGAATGGATCCTTTCTTGAGAAGGAGTTTCTCGCGAAAGGTGTGAATAGTCGGAAGGTAGAACTCGAAGAGGTTATTGAACCTTATCTTCATGAAATGGCAAGTGGCGCAGCACCAGAAATTGTTTCGGAGTTGACTTCACCTGATGAAGAGAGAGCTAATGATAATGATCATGAAACTCCGAAAGAGGACACTACCAAACCTCGCAGGTCAAGTAGGACACGTGCAGCTCCTGAACTATACAGAAATCCTGTTATAAATTTCATGATTGATGAAATAGATGACCCTATGATGTATGAAGAAGCAACCCGGATTCCAACAAATGGCTAGAAGCCATGAAATCCGAGATGGAATCCATGTACGTAAACTAGGTTTGGACCTTGGTAGACTTACCTCACGATCGAAAGGCCATTGAGAATAAATGGATTTTCAAAAGAAAAACTAATGCTGATGGTAATGTGACCATCTATAAAGCCCGACTTGTTGCAAAAGGGTTTCGACAAAATCAAGGAGTTGACTACGATGAGATATTCTCTCCCGTAGTGATGCTAAAGTCGGTTAGGATTATGTTAGCAATTGCTGCATATTTCGATTATGAAATATGGCAGATGGATGTCAAAATTGCGTTCCTCAATGGTAATATTGAAGAAGAGTTGTATATGAGATAACCTAAGGGTTTTGTCGATTGTAAGGATGTTTATAAGGTATGCAAGCTTCAGTGATCCATCTATGGACTAAAGCAAGCATCCCGGAGTTGGAATCTCCGCTTTGATGAGGTGATCAAATAGTTTGGATTTGTCCAAACTTATGGACAGGCTTGTATTTACAAGAAAGTGAGTGGGAGCAATGTGGCATTTCTGATATTATATGTGGATGACATATTATTGATTGGAAATGATATAGATCTTTTAAACAGTGTTAAAAGTTATCTAAACAGCAAATTTTCAATGAAGGACCTTGGTGAAGCTTCATATATATTAGGCATTAAAATCTATAGAGATAGATCAAGGCGCCTAATTGGGCTATCGCAAAGTACATACCTTGATAAGATATTAAAGAAGTTTAATATGGACAGAAGTAAGAAGGGGTTCTTACCTATGTTGCAAGGCAAGACATTGAGTAAGACTCAAAGTCCGGCTATCGTGGAAGAAAAAGAGATAATGGATAAGATCCCCTATGCCTCAGCCATAGGCTCAATAATGTACGCCATGCTATGTACAAGACTAGATGTGGCACATGTTATTAGATTGACTAGTAGGTACGAATCTGATCCAGGTTCAGAATACTGGATAGCGGTCAAGAATATCCTTAAGTACTTAAGAAGAACTAAGGATATGTTGCCTGTATACAGAGGTAAAGAAGAGATGGTCGCTAAGTGTTATGTCGATGCTAGCTTTGACACCGATCCGGATGACTCTAAGTCTCAATCCGGATATGTATTTCTCTTGAATAGAGCAGCAGTTAGTTGGAGGAGTTCCAAACAACCTGTGGTGGCTGGATCAACAACCGAGGCGGGATATGTTTCTGCTTCAGAAGCGGCGCAGGAAGCGGTTTGGATGAAGTTGTTATTATGTATTCCTTGTGTATGATATATGTTTATTTTGCATGCTATAATTGTATTGATTGGAAACGTCAATACATGTGTGTTTAATAAACAAATAAAAGGTTCCTAGTTATGCCTCTCTTATAGACTAGCTCGTTGATTAACAAGATGATCAAGGTTTCCTGATCATGGACATTGGATGTTGTTAATAACGAGGTCACGACTGATGACCCACAAGTATAGGGGGTGTATCGCAGTATTTTCGATAAGTAAGAGTGTCGAACCCAATGAGGAGCAGAAGGTGCTGGCTAGTGGCTAGGAGCAAGAATTCTTTGTAAATACTTAGCAAACGGAATTTTAGGGGTTTTTGATAATGCAGGAAAATAAAGTACGAGTAAAATAAAAGACAATAAGAATAAATGCAGCGAGTGGCCCAATCCTTTCTTTAGCAAAGGACAAGCCGGTTGTATTACTTAAGATGACCAAACATTCTCGAGGACACATGGGAATATCGTCAAGTGCTTTTGCTTCATATAGTTGATTAATCTTCTTTAGTTTGCTAAGTGTTGTGTGGGTGAACCTGTGCTAATGTACCAACCTTCCTAGGACTAATACATACTTGTGATTATACCCCTTGCAAGCATCCGCAAGTACAAGAAAGTAATTAAGGTAGAAACCTAACCACAACTTTAAACTCTAAGACCCTGACATCCCTTGTGCACTGGTTTCCTAACGGGGGTTCAGGTTTCTGTCACTCCGGCAACCCCTACGATTAGTAGTCAAATACACAATGCATTCCCCTAGGCCCATATAGGTGAAGTGTCATATAGTCGACGTTCACATGACACCACTAGAAGAAGTACACCACAACTTAAATATCAAACTATTGAATCTTTCTCAACACAATTCCACTACTAACAACATGACTTCTCCCATGTCCTCAAGAACTAAACGAACTACTCACAAGACATCATATGGATCATGATCAGAGATGAAATAATGATGTATAACAATCTGAACATAAACAATAATTCAACGGTTCACTCAATAGCATCAACTACAAGGAGTAATCAACACCGGGAAAGTTTCCCCTAAGAACTATGCAAGATTCAACCCAATTGTTACAGCGGTATGGAGATGGTGATGAGGGTGCTAGTGGAGATGATGATGGTGATGATGATGATGATCCCGATGAAGTCCAGCTTGATGGTGGTGTTGATGGCGACGATCTCCCCTCTCCGGGAAGGAATTCCCCTGGCAGAATTCTGTCTGCCGGAGAGATCTTTCTCTCTCGGTGTTTTCCGCCCCGCAGAGGCGACGAAATCTTTCTATGGTCGCTCTCCCAGTCTTAGGGTTTCGGGAGGATAATATACGCCAGAGGGGAGAGCCAGGGGTGGACCAGGGCAGCCACACCACCTGGTGGCGCGGCCTAGGCTGGCCCGTGCCAGGGGTGGTGTGGGCCCCCTGTGGCCCATCTCGGCCTCCCCTTCTGGCTTCCTTCGTCTTTTGGAAAAATAGGATTTTCCATGTATTTTCCCGGATTTTCTGATCTTCGTGAATTTTGCCTCCAAATAGCACCTTTTCCATCAGAATCCTGACTACAGCGGTACATGCTCCAAAAGTCATCAACCATGCAAAAACAGATGAAATAACATAAGCATCACCCCTTAATATGAAATATATCAATGAATAATAGTAAATTATGATATAGGATAGTGATGCAAAATGGACGTATCAACTCCCCCCAAGCTTAGACTTCGCTTGTCCCCAAGCAAAACTAAGCTCAATAAACATGGCCTCAGGTTTATGGAGTGATGAGTCGATAAAAAAATACGGATAGTAAGCATCACATTCATCAATACATAGATCATAATAGAATACAACTCACTATTATATAACTTAACTTGCAATAAGTAAAGGAAACACAATAAAGATACATAAAGTGAATCATAATTGGTAATGGCAAACTTAGCTCTTGGTCGAAGAATAGTTGACAATTTGCTGGAGTTCACAAATAACTGATTTTCAATGATAGCTTTCAAAGTAGTAATCACCAGGATAAGAGCAAAGTGCAAAACAAGGAACATAAGAAACATGATTGAATAGATCATCATATGAATGAATGAAACACAAAAACTCAAAATGCTTGCTGAGGAAGAAGGGAATAGGCTTACTGACTCAACTGAAAAGTAAAAGATAGGCCCTTCGTAGAGGGAAGCGGGGATTTCAAGTTTCATAAAGAGCTTCCAAAAATTATGGTACTTATTAGCTTTCAGCTCTCATTGCCCCTATCATAAGCATCTTTAGGTGATTAAGGTTAAAGTGACACAACTAAGAGGATATGCTTGACAAGTTATAAGTTGAAATCTCATGCCCCTTACTTATGAGTACCGAACCTCATGCTACTCAACTTCAGTCACAAGTAAGCTCTTGTCATCGTAAATACATATGTATCATAAAGAACCGCCAATGGGGTACCCCTTGCACATGATACAAGAGCTATCCCATAATCAAAATGACAAGTCAAGCAGACAATGAGCATCTCAGCGATCCTTTTATTTGCTATTTGCATAGGTTTTTATTGGGGATGATTCATAGAGTGCTCATTATGGTTATGCTGCAAGTTTCCACCATGATTAGGCATGGCTTAGGCTAACGGCCCAGGCATTTCTCTAACACACATATAAACTCCATGAACTTACAAGTTCCCCTTTTATTTCACACCGCTGGGATCCATAAGCAAAAGAATCATGATATCAACGTAATATAAGTGCAATGTTGAAAGCGTTCCCATGATACATAGTTCTGCTAACTTCAACTTATAAAGCGCAAGCATATACACAACAAAGATGGACACAATGGTTCAAGGTTATTAAGTGCAAGAAAATAAGGTGTGCCATCAAGTTCGTGAGAGCTTTAATCACTAATTTTCTCATAGCAAGTTTAATTTGGAAGGTAGATAAAAAACAAGAATTTACTTGGAATAGCAATAATACTAATAGGTAGGTAAGGTGGACACAAATGGCACGGGTTTGGTTTAAGGATTGGATGCACGAGAAGAATTCCCTCTCAGTACAGGTTTTTGGCTAGCAAGGTCGGGTAGCAAGCATAAGAGTTGAAGGAAACAAACATACAAGTGATAAAAATAAACATGCAATCTTCCTTGGAAGCACAAAAGATCTTAACTAGAGAATACTAAACTTATGAGCAAATCAAGAAAGAAAGATGATGAAATTGTATTTCTTTAAGAGTACTTTTATCTTTTTCATTCAACCCTCAAAAATAGTGTTGCTTCTGACCGAGCCAGGTTTGCCAAAACCAACTAAATTAACTCAATGATCCCAAAGTGATACTAATACTAACAACAAGATCAATCATATAACCACGAATTGAAAACTAATATAAGATATGCAAAAGAGTAAATGATATAACTTCTCATTAATATTCCATAACAGCTACTCACACCAAGGGATACATATCTAACGAGAGAGGGGACACTTCCATAATGCAAACTATCCTACATGATAACTTCTCTATTCATGATATAAATACTAAAAAGGTAAAAAGATAGAAGATAGTGATGTGATACCATGGCACTCCCCCAAGCTTGGAACAAACCAAGGGGATGCCAAACCTGATGACGAATTACTCCTTCGGTGGTGGTGGTATCCTCTCAATGAGCTTTTTGATCAATTTCCCCAAGTCCTCGATCTCAAAGGTGAGATTACGAATCAGCTGTGAGTTTTGCTCAATGCGGCTCATGATCATGTCGGGTTGAGAATTCCAGCTCTTACGATTCTTTCCCCACTCTTCCTCCTTGACGTCTTGTTTTCTTGCATGGCTAGAACGAGGCAAATCCCAATTGGAGAGTAGTTTCCCCTTGGGCATATTCTGGTATTGATGCTCATGGATAAGGGTATGGAAAGGATTCTTGGTGCATGGAGGAAGTGACCGTGGAGCCAAACTGTGGCGAGGAGTTTTCCCTCTAGTCTGCATCCGTGCAGTCCTTCTAACCCTAGCAGGTTTTGTCACCACTCCAATGCTTGCAATGGTAGTGTCGGTGTGCAGATGTTGGCCTTGCTCCTCTTCATCTTCACTCTTGATCTCCTCCTCCTGACCGGGGTCTTGGAGATCTTCCTCCATAGGCTCCTTTCCCTTATCCTTGGCGGACACCATTGTGCTTCTAAACTTTCAAAATTAGTTCCTGGCAGAAACAGATTGAAACGAAAACACGACGAGAACACGATATACGAACCTCGGGGGATCCGGGGGATTATATATTACGAAGTTTCCCAACAAAAGGAAGGTACAGGGAGAAAACGGGTCGGAGACGGAGGCCGAGGTGGCCACACCACCTGCTGGCGCGGCCAGGGGTGGGCCCACACCACAGGGTGGTGTGAGCCACCCTGGCTCCATTTTGTCCCTCTTTCGCTTTGTATCTTTCCTTGTTGGCTAAAAACTGCAAAAATATAACTGGACAGATCTTTCGCGGGACTTTTCTTACCAGAACTATTACCTATTTGAAAATGGACTATGCATGTCTCTAAATTTGGTATTCAGTAGATTCTTCCGGAGTCACCACTTGAATAACATCAATATCTTCATCTTCATTCACTTATTTCTTGAGTCATGAAACCTTTCACTTCCTTATTACACCATTATCTCCACTAACTTGGAAATTTCTTTCACACAAAACTTCACATAGTTCTCATTAGCAACATTAGTATAAGTGAAGTGATAAAACCTTTTGAGTCCAATTTCAACTGAAAACCATCAAAACATAAGATACTGTAGCAACTCCTTCCGAAAACCCAAAAAGAATTCAAAAAGGAAATCGATTAAAGAAGCAAATGCAAGAGTGGCAAAATCTGTCAAAACATACCAGCAGGTAAAGATTAGTTTTTTCGAAAATCTTCTGTTGCTCAAATCAAAAAGTGCAAAACTAACGAAAGTGAAATAACAACCTGGGGCGGAATCACAAAAAATTACAGCTCAATCCGACATACAGAGGTCTCTCACGAATTTTTACGGTGAAGCACAAAAATCTGTTTCGGGAAAGCAACTTCCCCAAATATTACTTCTCTCTTATTAGAGGTTGATCTTGACACAAAAACCAAACAAAAAGGATAAGGAGAGGTTATTACCAAAGTAATAACTTCCAAGACTCAAAGAAAAAGAAAAACAAACCGAAAACACAAATAAATTGGGTTGTCTCCCAAAAAGCTCTTTCTTTATAGCCATTAAGATGGGCATGATAATTTTGATGATGCTCACATAAGAATATGAATTGAAGTGAAAGAGAGCATTAAGAAGCAAAAATACTCATGTTTAAGTCTAACCCACTTCCTATGCAAGGGAATTTTGTAAACAAACAAGTTGTTGAAACTAGAGGCTACTAGCATAGGAAGGCAAAAGAAATGCAACTCAAAAACTTTCAGCATAAAACGAGGAAACTTGATATTATTGAGATGCATAAAAACACTTTTCCTCTCTCATAGTAGATTTCAGTATCATGCATAAATTAATGATATAGCTATCACAAGAACCATCGTAACAATGATCACTTATTCTAACAGAGAACATGGGGACACTAACTCTCATAACACTACTTTGTGAAACAATATTAGGGATATCCTTACAGAGGATAGTGTGTCCATCTTCCACATATTTAGTGATAAAGTCTTTCACATTTTCTATTATAGGTTCATCATCCATTTGTTATCAGGTTCAATAGCTTTATTTGTACTTTCATTAACCATACTAGCTATCATAGAATGTTCCTTTGTCTTAACTGGGAAAGGCATTTTATCAATGTAAGGTTCAGATAAAACATGATTAGCAGTATAAACTTCAGTATTTCTTGCAGGAGCACTCTTAGCAACATCTTTATATGGTTCATGATACTTATTCCACTTCTTTTTAGGCACTTCAATGTAGGAATCAAAAGCCTTAAAATAAGTTGCAATAGCTTGAGAGTCTAGATCATAAGCATTTTTAATATTTTGAAAGTCATCGGTTCCCATAAAATATTCAATGCATTCATAATCATAATTTATACCTGACTTTCTTCCTTTGTCATTCTCCCATGCTTCAGCATTGTCTTGAATAAGGTCCAGAAGATCCCATTTAGCTTCTTCTTCCATGCGAGTGAATGATCCAGCACAAGAAGCATCCAATAAATCCTTATCATGAAGAGAAAGCCTTGCATAAAAGTTATTGATAATAATATTGTTGGGGAGCTCATGAATGGGACATTTGAGCATTAGTAACTTCAATCTCCCCCAAGCTTGAGCTATACTCTCTCCATCAAGAGGCCAAAAGTTGTATATTTGATTCCGATCTTTATGAATCTCACTAGGAGGATAAAACTTTGAATAAAAGAGAGGCACTATTTCCTCCCATTCAAGAGCTTGACCATTCTTCAGCAGCTTATACCATTCTTCAGCTCTTCCTTTCAGTGATAATGAGAATAACTTCATCTTGCCTTGATCTGTAGTAATACCTGCACACTTGAACAACCCGCATAATTCGTGTATAAAGAGCAAATGATCACTGGGATGGACAGTTCCATCCCCAACATAGTAGTTATCCATAACACGATCAATAATTCTTGTAGGTATTTTAAAAGCATCATTCTCAGCAGGTGGTGGTTCATCTACTACCTTAGCAGTGGTAGTAGCATTACCAAATAAGAAACTAAGCGAATCATCCATAACGAAAATAAAGCAACTAATAGAAGTAAACAATACTCACAGTAGAAGTTTCCTTTACCAGTTCCACTCTCCAATAGCGCTTCACTCCCTGGCAACGGCGCCAGAAAATAGTCTTGATGACCCATAAGTATAGGGGGTGTCTCGCAGTATTTTTGATAAGTAAGAGTGTCGAACCCAACGAGGAGCAGAAGGTGCTGCCTAGTGGCTAGGAGCAGGAATTCTCTGCAAATACTTAGCAAACGGATTTTTAGGGGTTTTTGATAATGCAGGAAAATAAAGTACGAGTAAAATAAAAGACAATAATAATAAATGCAGTTAGTGTCCCAATCCTTTATTTAGCAAAGGACAAGCCGGTTGTATTACTTAAGATGACCGAACATTCTTGAGGACACATGGGAATATCGTCAAGTGCTTTCGCTTCATATAGTTGATTAATCTTCTTTAGTTTGCTAAGTGTTGTGTGGGTGAACCTGTGCTAATGTACCGACCTTCCTAGGACTAATACATACTTGTGATTATACCGCTTGCAAGCATCCGCAAGTACAAGAAAGTAATTAAGGTAGAAACCTAACCACAGCTTTAAACTCTAAGACCCTGATGTCCCTTGTGCAATGGTTTCCTAATGGGGGTTCAGGTTTCTGTCACTCCGGCAACCCCTACGATTAGTAGCCAAATACACAATGCATTCCCCTAGGCCCATATAGGTGAAGTGTCATGTAGTCAACGTTCACATGACACCACTAGAAGAAGTACACCACAACTTAAATATCAAACTATTGAATCTTTCTCAACACAATTCCACTACTAACAACATGACTTCTCCCATGTCCACAAGAACTAAACGAACTACTCACAAGACATCATATGGATCATGATCAGAGATGAAATAATGATGTATAACAATCTGAACATAAACAATAATGCAACGGTTCACTCAATAGCATCAACTACAAGGAGTAATCAACACCGGGAAAGTTTCCCCTAAGAACTATGCAAGATTCAACCCAATTGTTACAGCGGTATGGAGATGGTGATGAGGGTGCTAGTGGAGATGATGGTGGTGATGATGATGATCCCTATGAAGTCTAGCTTGATGGTGGTGTTGATGGCGACGATCTCCCCTCTCTGGGAAGGAATTCCCCTGGCAGAATTCTGTCTACCGGAGAGATCTTTCTCTCTCGGTGTTTTCCACCCTATCGAGGCGGTAGAATATTTCTATGGTCGCTCTCCCAGTCTTAGGGTTTTGGGAGGATAATATACGCCAGAGGGGAGAGCCGGGGGTGGACCAGGGCGGCCACACCACCTGGTGGCGTGGCCTAGGTTGGCCCGCGCTAGGGGGTGGTGTGGGCCCCCTGTGGCCCATCTCAGCCTCCCCTTCTGGCTTCCTTCGTCTTCTAGAAAAATAGGATTTTCCATGTATTTTCCCGGATTTTCTGATCTTCATGAATTTTGCCTCCAAACAGCACCTTTTCCATCAGAATCCTAACTACAGCGGTCCATTCTCCAAAAGTCATCAACCATGCAAAAACAGATGAAATAGCATAAGCATCATCCCTTAATATGAAATATATCAATGAATAACAGTAAATTATGATGTAAAATAGTGATGCAAAATGGACGTATCAACAACATTTGTGAAATGATGTGATGAACATTCATCCGAAGTATAGCATTACGATCAAAGTCATTATGTTTATATTGCTATAACATCATACGAAGTAATATTAGTCCTTAGACCATTTGATCATGTTAATTGCTAACATCGGAAGAGTGACTTGATAACATCAAGCGTCACACCATAGAAGGGTGACTATAAAGGTGGGTTCAGATACTCCGAAGGTGTTATGTTGAGGCTCATGGATCAAGAGTGGAATTTGTCAATCCCGATGACAGATAGATATACTCTAGGCCCTCTCGGTGATATCACATTAAGATTGCTTGCAAGCAAGTGATGTGATCACTAGAATGTTATATCACGGGAACAAGAAAAGAGTGCAGGTCGGTAACGAGATCAAACTAGGTATTGAGATACTGATGATCGAATCTCGGACATGTAATATATCACAAGACAAAGGTATTTAGTTGCTATTGTTAAAGGTTCTCACGATCACAGAAGTCATCATTGAATGTGTGGGAGTCAGTATCAATCTCCAGGTCCCGCTTCTGATTATTAATCTGAGAGGGGTCTCGATCATGTCTGCATTATTCACGAACCTTAGGGTGACACACTTAAGGGTTGCCAACACCATTTGGAGCAAATATGTTCTAGACGAAAGAATTACAAAGCGCTGGAATTATTTCAATAGACACTGGAATTGTTTCGGGTGAAATTGCAAAAATTGGTTCTGCATGTGATATTGAAATATTGTAGGGGGTTTATGTGAATGTTTGTTAATTAAAGTAATTAACAAAATTCTGAATAAAATAAATAAAAGAGTTTTATTAAATGAGATTTTTATTAAATTTGGTGGAAATTTAATACATATGAGTGGGATTTTTGAGTGGAGAAAATGGAGGGACAATTTATGTGAGTGGAGCTCCCTCCACATGAATGAGGAAGAGGTGGGGGCACCCCCCCATGGTGCGCCAGCCATGGGGAGGGGTTGCCCCTCTCCTATATAAAGCCCCCTCTCACTCCTTCTCACTCACACCTCCTCGTGAAGGATCTCTCTCCCCCTCTAGAATTATTCCCCATGGTCTCGGATTAGCGAGATACATGTTCCCGGTGGCATTTCGTCTGGAAGGAGTTGCCGCTTCCGCTGCTTCACTGGAGCGAGGAGGTGGAGGTTGTCTGGTGGTCTAAATGTGTGCGCGAGGACGGATGCGCTACTGATTTGTGGTGCTAGGACTTCCACACGATCTTGAGATCGGCAAGCGTTTGTCTACATCATCCACGAGTTCAATCTCGTTACACTTTGTCGGTCTTCGAGGGTATGTTCTCTTTGGATGTATATCCACCTATTGCTTGTATCTAGTAGATAGATCTTGGCGTAGAATAGTTCTCATCATAGGAAAATTTTTGTTTTCTATGCTTGATGACCCACAAGTATAGGGGGTGTATCGCAGTATATTCTGGGGAAGTGAAACCCAATTTATTGATTCGACACAAGGGGAGCCAAAGAATATTTATAATCCTTAACAACTGAGTTTGCACTTGGAAACAATCTTGCTCATAGCAGTTTATCAGTAGCAACAGTTTTGTAGTAGGAATAGTAAAGCAGCAGCAGTAGTAAAGCAAAGACAGTAGTAACAAAAGCAGTAAACAGTGGGATTCAAGTGCGGTAGGCATAGGGATGGATGGACGGGCGTTGCATGGACAAGACAATTCACATAACAATCAGAACATAGGGCAATTGCAGATAAATAAGATAAAGCATCCAAGTACTAGACAATCCTAGGCATGTGTTCCATATATAGTCATACGTGCTCGCAATGAGAACTTGCACAACATCTTTTGTCCTGCCAGTCCGTTTGCAGCGGGGCCTCTAGGGAACTACTGGCAATTAAGGTGCTCCTTTTAATAGAGCACCGGAGCAAAGCATTAACACTCCGTGAACACATGTGATCCTCACATCAAAGCCTTTCCCTTCTGGTTATCCTGATTTCTGTCACTTCGGGGCCATAGGTTCCGGACAACAACAACGTGTGTATACAACTTGTAGATAAGACCCAAAATAATACTATCATAATGAATCAATAATAAGTTCAAATCTGAAATCATGGCACTCGGTCCCTAGTGACAAGCATTAAGCACAACAAGTCGCAACAAAGTCATAACGCACTTATAGAAGATACTAGGCACCATGCCCTAACAATCTGATGCCATTACATGAACGATCTCATCCAATCCCTACCATCCCCATAGCCTACAGCGGGGGATTACTCACTCATAGATGGGGGAAACATGGATGGTCGATGGTGATGATGATGGCGATGATCTCCTCCAATTCCCCGTCCCGGCAGGGTGCTAGAATGGAGTTTCTGGTGCTGTTTCGTGGAATCTGGTGGTGGCGGCGGAGCGGAACTCCTTCTGGAAAAACGTCGAACCCCCCGAAGTTTTTAGGTCAGAAGGCTCCTTATAGGCAAAGATAGAGACCGAGAGGGTGCCTGGGGGGCCCACACCACCCCCTGGCGCGGCCTGGCCTGGCCCACGCCAGCAGGTGGTGTGGCCACCCCAGGGCTCTTCTCCGTCTCCTATTCTGGCCCCTGGAGTCTTCGGGTGAAATAGGATTTTTGGCATATTTTCTGGGATTTTTCCTGATAGTTGATTTTCTGCACAAAAAGTAGACACCAAGGCAATTCTGCTGAAAACAGCGTCAGTTCGCATTAGTTGCATCCAAATCACACAAGTATAGAGGAGAAACGATAGCAAAAGTGTTCGGGAAAGTAGATACGTTTTGGACGTATCAACTCCCCCCAAGCTTAGCTTATTGCTTGTTCTCAAGCAATTCAGTTGAAAACTGAGTGCGATAAAAGAACTTTCACAAACACATTTGCTTCATATGATGTAAATATTCTTAGCAATGTGATCAACTACTTAGACAATTCATAATAAAGAGTATGCAACCAAGTCTACTTAATAGTCATTGCAAGCTATGAAGAGATTCCAACTCAAGAATAATAAGTAGCATAAAGCACGAACATAAGCAACATTACAATGCTCATAAAAAGGTATGATAGAGTGGTATCTCGCTTGCCTTTGATTATGAATGTCCAGGCACCTCTAAAGTTCAAGTGATGACTAGAAGTAAAGATATCAAGAATTCAAGCATCAAAGTCATAACACAAATAATCAAGTATTGGAACAAACACAAAGAATGACAACTATGCTCTCAAGAAGGTGCTCGGAGAATATGTGGAGACTCAACAAGTAAAGGAAAAGGTTTTGATTTTTTTTGAAAGGCTTCCAAATGCTGAAAGTATGGTACTTTTTAGCTTTGAGCTCTCATTACCCCTATCATAAGCATCTTTAATGTGGTTAAGGTGAAAGTGAGGTCCAATTTGAGTTATATGCTTGACAGACTATAAACTAGAAATCCGAAGTCCCTTGAGTACGAGGGCCGCTCCTCATGCTACTCAACTTTAGTTACCGGTAAGTTCTTGTCATCGTAAGTATGTGCGTATCATTGAGAACCGCCAACGGGGTACCCCTTGCCCGATGATACGGAAGACATATCAAAATGACAAGGCAAGCAGACAATGAGTATCTCAGCAATCTTCTTATTTACCATGGGAAAATGGTGCTTTTTTCTCTCTTTCCTCTTTTCATAAAACTCTTTTTTTTCTTTTTCTCAATAGCTATCTCTCTTTTTTTATAAGAAGAATGCTTCATAGATATCATTATGGTTACGCTGCAGGTTTCCACCATGTCAGCATGGATTAGACCAGCGCCCCAGGCGTTTCTCTAACACACATACATAACTCCATGGACTTACAAGCTCCCATTTTATTTCACACCGACGACATCCGCAAACAAAAGAGCAAGGTATCAACTGGGTATATATTTACAAGTGTTGAAAGCGTTCCCCATGACAGCACAGTTCTGCTAATCCCCAGCCTATAATTTGCAAGCATATAACTTTCATGGAGAGTTCACAATGGTGCAGGTTTATTAAGTGCAGGAAATAAAGTGTGCCATCAAGTTCGTGAGAGCTTTACTAACTAATTTTCCCATAACAAGCAAACATTTTATTCGGAAGAAAACAAGTCATAATGAATATGCACGGGAGTAGCAAGTGATGCTAATAGGTAGGTATGGTGGACACTTTGGGAATATTTGGTGTAGGGAGTTGGAAACATGAGTAAAACACTCAGTGGAAGTGAAGGCTAGCAATAGTAAGGGAGCGACAAACGAGAGAGCAATAGCTGTCATTATCATGCTTGCAACAAAAAAGGACTAATCATGGCATGAAAGTGATTCAAGATCCTCAAGGCAAAATAATTCATCGAGGCTTAACTGATTATTACAGTCATGTGCATGCGTGAGCATGTGCCAAGTCAATCAAATGAAACATTCAGAGGAGGATACCACGGTGTCATACCAATTTATGAATAGAGCAATGCAAGCAAACATTAATGAGACATGCTACAAACTATTAGCGAGCTGGAGCTAATCATAAGAAAGCAAGAACTACTAAGCATCCAAAGAAAACATACACTCTATATGAATAGAATAAGCACGCCCACAGTGATGAGTATATGTACAAAAATGAAAACAAATAGAGTCCGTTACCAGCCTCTTACCATGCCTCAAGTTGTCATTGATCCTCATTATTGCTCTTCACTTGTGTGGCTTGAACAATAATATGAAACCAATAATCCACTGAGAACTGCCGAACCCTGTAGCAAACTCGCAAAAACCAAAGAAGAACGACAAATATTTTTGGTGTTTTTGATTTTTAAATAAGAACCAAAAGAGAAAAACAAGCAAAGCAAAATCTTTTTGGGTTTTTCGAATAGTTCAAACAAAGCAAAAAGGGAAAACAAACCAAGGCAAAAAGAAGAAGCAAACCAAAGAGAAACAACAAAAATATTTTTGGTCTTTTTGTGTTTTTAGAAAGCAAAAGCAAAGAAGAACGAAAACTAAAAAGAGAACGAAAACATGAATATACAAAGTACCGACGCAACATGATATGGAGATGAGTGCGGTGTCGGCGTACCTCCCCCCAAGCTTAGGCTTTTGGCCTAAGTGGGTATCAATCCATGTACGAATAGGGGTTCCAAGCGGGCAGATCTTGGTAAGAATGGTCATAGCTGGGCCCATGAGAAGAAGAGGAAGCTCCCCAATCATAAGCGGGCTACTGATATGAAGACTCTCCCTCATTCGAGGGCTCGACCGAATCGTCCGTGACCTCCCTTCTAGTGTCCTGCTCCTGTTGGGAGAGCTCTCCCAAGTAC
The DNA here is from genome assembly GCA_916181665.1 of Avena sativa. Lineage (NCBI taxonomy): Eukaryota > Viridiplantae > Streptophyta > Magnoliopsida > Poales > Poaceae > Avena > Avena sativa. Next base: position 444,134,480 of record OV702295.1, on the reverse strand, counting down.
GTGTCAAGCTCCTCCTCAGCGAGGGACCATCCTTCTCTGTTATCAAGGTTAAACAAAACAGGTGCAGGCAAAAGAACAACACGCTCGGACTTGCTCTTTCTCCAACCAGCTTTGAGAAAGGTTATTTCATAAGATAACTCACTCAAACTAGCCCACGAGGAAATAAATTTATGTTGTATCATGGAATTAAAATCAAGCCTCTCTATGGGAAACTGTAGGTCTAGATGATGAGGCACTAAACCATGCAATGCTAGCAAACGAGAAGCAATGAGGCCTCCACAAATTCCACCTTTCTCACAGTTAGCAGCAAGACGGAAAGCTATCAAAGCACCCAAGTTGTAAGACCTATCTCGTCTAAGAGCAGCAGAGATAAATGCTAGATCAAACGAAGATAACTTATTGGCAGTTTTCCTAGCAAGAACACACTTGGCAATAAAGTAGGCAAAGTAGCGAATGGAGGGAAGATGAATGTTACGGATTTTTCCATTCTCCTTTGAGAAGCTACTCCCTTGACAAATTTCTGCGTATAAATCCATGAGTGGTTCTGGTCTCTCTTTAATCTTCTTACATGATCCCCATTGAGGTACCTTAATGGTTGCACAAAAATCATCAAGAGAAAGATTGACAGCAATATTGTAAATTTTGTAATGGACCATGGGGTTAGGCAAAGAGTGACTAAATTGGAAATCCTGCACCACAGACATGGTTAGCTTCACAAATTTACAAGGTTCATCTTCCAAGAAACGCTCTAACCCTGCATTAGAATCCAAAGTGTGGAAATCTTGTAGAATTCCTGCAGCTCTCATGAACTCAGGGCATGGATAAATGGAGGGAAAAACTTCCTCCTCCTTGTGGACCTTCATGACCTCGGGCACCCAAAGCTCATGTTGGTTTAGGTGGTGCTCACTCATCTTTTATTCTAAAATTTAAACACCTATTAAACAAGTGATTGCAAAGTAAATATAATAAAGGATTCTACACATAGGGACTTGCAAGAGGCCTAAACATGCATCAAAACTATATCTCTAAGCATCAAACAAGCTTACAAGCTATCATAACCAGTCACCTACAGCAGCAAAATACTCAACTTATAATCCACTAAACACAAATCTACTTGGACAAGGGGAGGAGTCACATACCAAGAAACAATTGCTCCAAATTTCAGCAAGAAAGATGGGCTGAGCAAGGAGATCGAAGAAATCGAGAGCAAGCATAGAAAGAACGCGATTTTGAGCTATGAACTGGAGCTTACTCGGGAGAGAGAAGAAAGTGGCAGGTGAGAGAGTAAGTGGGAGGCCAGGGGTGGCCCACACTAGGGCATGGCGCCACCCAGGGCTGGCCACGCCACCACATGGTGTTCCTGCCTGGTGGGCCCCCCTGGTACCTACCAGGTACTCCTCTGCCCCATTTTTCACGTAAAAATTTAATATGAATTTTCTGGAATTTTTCGAGACACTTTATTTTTGGGCTTTTTTCAGAAATAGAAGAATGATTTTTTTGACAGACAGATCTTTTTCTTTTGGAAACATGATGCAAGGAAAAAACAAGGCTAGAACTACAGAAGTTCTAGCATGCAAGCAACTAACAACACAAAGAAAACTAAACGAAAGCAAAAGCTAAAATGCAAAGGATAGAAATAAACGGAGATAATCATAATGAAAACATTGTATTGTTCAATGGAATCCTTTTGTTAGCAAGGTTGATCAAGTCTTGCTACCAAAACAATTGCATATGAGACAAAACTTTGTACTCCACTAATGATTATGTTACCTCAACCTTGATAGCAATGGTCCCAATCATAATAGTTTCAAATTTTTCTTTTGGTATGGGACAATATATTTCTCCAACTTGAATGCCTTCAACATGTTCAATTGAATTTAAACCATAAGTCCTTTCAATCTTCTTGGGGAAATAGACAGTATGTTCCTTGTCATTAACATTGAAGGTCACCTTTCCTTGATTACAATTAATAACAGCTCCTGCAGTATTAAGAAAAGGTCTCCCAAGAATAATAGACATATTATCATCTTCAGGCATTTCAAGCACAACAAAATCAGTTAATATCAAGCAATTATGAGCCACCTGAACAGGTACATCCTCACATATACCCACAGGAATAGTGGTAGACTTATCAGCCATTTGCAAAGATATATCAGTTGGTATCAATTTTTCAAGCTGAAGCCTCTTGTAGAGAGAGAAAGGCATAACACTAACTCTAGCTCCCAAATCACACAAAGCAGTTCTAACATAACTGTTCTTAATAGAGCAAGGGATAGTTGGAATCCCTAGGTCTCCAAGTTTCTTAGGAACCTTACCATTGAAAGAATAATTAGCAAGCAAAGTAGAGATTTCTTCATTAGGGATCTTCCTTTTATTCGAGACAATGTCCTTCATATGCTTTGAGTAAGGAGGCAACTTAATAGCATCAGTCAAAGGAATTTGCAAGAATAAAGGCTTCATCCACTCACAAAACTTATTATAGTGTTCATCTTCCTTTGACTTGTGTTTCTTATCAGGGAAAGGCATAGGTTTTTGGACCCAAGGTTCTCTTTCACTACCATGTTTATTAGCAATAAAATCTTCTTTGGTGTATTTAGTAGTCTTAGTGTGGTTTTCAGGTTCTTCTTCAACTTTTTCTTCATTAGGAACTTCATTTTCTTCATTACCACTTTCAGTTTCAACATCATAGATAGATATACTATTAGGATCTATAGCAGGTTCAGAGGGTTCTTCAACAGTTTTATGTTTCTTCTTCCTTTTCTTACGAGTAGAACCACTATTTTCATCTTGTTGAGAATCCTGCTCAATTCTTTTGGGATGCCCCTCAGGATATAGAGGATCCTGGGTAGCAGCACCACTTCTAGTTCTAATTTCATAAGCATGTTTTTCTTTAGCAGCATTAACTAGCAAGTCATTTTGCACTTTAACGAGTTGATCTATTTGAGTTTGAACCATTTGAAAGTGTTTAACAATCATTTTAACATCATTAGAGGTTCTTTCCACAATATCTTTCAACTCAACAATAGCTCTAGTGTTTTCCATTAGATGATTTTGCACCCTTTTATTAAAGTTATCTTGCTTAACAATAAAGATATCAAATTCTTCTAAGCATTGATCAGGAGGTTTCAAGTAAGGGATATCACCTTCATCAAAGTGTTGGAGAGAGTGTACCTCAATAGTGGATGAGTAGGGAATAGGCTTACATAATTCTTCTATAGGAGGTAAATTCTTGACATCTGCAGCTTTAATTCCCTTCTCCTTAAGACATTTCTTAGCTTCCTTCATCACTTCATCATTTAATTCAATAACTCCCCTCTTCTTTGGTGTTGGAATAGGCACATGAATAGATGGTTCAGGTACAATTACTTCAGGTATAGCTTGTTTAGGAGGAGTCCAATCTTCATAATTCTTGCTTATTTTTAGCCATTAATTCTTCAGCTTCCTTAGGAGTCCTGTTCCTGAAAACACAATCAGCACAACTATCTAGGTATGTCCTAGATTCCTCGGTTAGTCCATTATAAAATATATCAAGAAGCTCATTCTTAGGTAATGGACTTCCAGACTGTGCATGAATCAAAGCACAAAACCTTGCCCAAGGTTCAGGCAATACCTCTTTTTCTCCCTGTTTAAAATCAAAAAGTTCCTGCAAAATAGCATGTCTAGCACTGGGAGGAAAATATTTCTGCAGGAAAGTACTAATCAAGCACTCAGGGCTATCAATAGATCCATGAGGTAAATTATTAAACCAAGTTTTAGCTTCTCCTTTCAGTGAAAAAGGAAAAATCTTAGCAACAAAGTAAGTACGCATCTTAATATCATCAGAAAACAAGCCACTCATGGTAGAAAGTTCATTCATATGTGCTACCGCACTTTCATTCTTAATCCCAGCAAAAGGTTCTTTCTCGACAATAGCTATGTAAGATAGATCAAGAGAGAAATCATAATCTTCATCTATAATGTTTATGGGGGAAGAAGCAAACTTAGCAACAGGAGATAATTTGGGTCTAATAGTACGCCTCTCAAGGAGACTCTTAGCAGCGCTCCTATCATGGGTGTTCTTACATTCTTTAATAAACTCATCGGTCATCTCAACATAATCCTCTTCAATATCATAACTCTCACTAGACTTAGGTGAGCTAACAGGTGTGGTAGTGCCTTCATTAGGAGTTTGGTATTTCCAGCTATAGTTCTAGCAATCGTAGCATCTAGGAAAGGACCTAATGAACCACTCTTATCAAGCACAGTAGAAGCAGCATCATAAGCATCAGAAGTTTCAGATCCAGCAGTAGTAGCAGTGTGTGTAGCATGTGTATGTGGTGGTGTAACGAGCTTACTTATAACAGATGGTGAATCAAGACAACAGAGGTGTTCAGAACCGTACCTCTTCTTGTAGTGGATGGTAAAATAGGAAACTTGCCATCACGAGACTTACCCATGATGGATGGATAGCAGCGAACAATAGAGAATCCAAGTGAACTTGATAAAAAAAGCTATGCTCCCCGGCAACAGCGCCAGAAAATAGTCTTGATGACCCACAAGTATAGGGGGTGTATCGTAGTATTTTCTAGGGAAGTGAAACCCAATTTATTGATTTGACACAAGGGGAGCCAAAGAATATTTATAAGCCTTAACAACTGAGTTATCAATTCAGCTGCACTTGGAAACAATCTTGCTCACAGCAGTTTATCAGTAGCAACAGTTTTGTAGTAGGAATAGTAAAGCAGCAGCAGTAGTAAAGCAAAGACAGTAGTAACAAAAACAGTAAACAGTGGGATTCGAGTGCGGTAGGCATAGGGATGGATGGACGGGCGTTGCATGGACAAGATAATTCACATAATAATCAGAACATAGGGCAATTGCAGATAAATAAGATAAAGCATCCAAGTACTAGACAATCCTAGGCATGTGTTCCATATATAGTCATACGTGCTCGCAATGAGAACTTGCACAACATCTTTTGTCCTACCAGCCCGTTTGCAGCGGGGCCTCTAGGGAACTACTGGCAATTAAGGTGCTCCTTTTAATAGAGCACCGGAGCAAAGCATTAACACTCCGTGAACACATGTGATCCTCACATCAAAGCCTTTCCCTTCCGGTTATCCCGATTTCTGTCACTTCGGGGCCATAGGTTCCGGACAACAACAACGTGTGTATACAACTTGTAGATAAGACCCAAAACAATACTATCATAATGAATCAATAATAAGTTCAGATCTGAAATCATGGCACTCGGTCCCTAGTGACAAGCATTAAGCACAACAAGTCGCAACAAAGTCATAACGCACTAATAGAAGATACTAGGCACCATGCCCTAACAATCTGATGCCATTACATGAACGATCTCATCCAATCCCTACCATCCCCATAGCCTATAGCGGGGGATTACTCACTCATAGATGGGGAAACATGGATGATCGATGGTGATGATGATGGCGATGATCTCCTCCAATTCCCCGTCCCGGTAGGGTGCTAGAATGGAGTTTCTGATGGTCTTAATAGATTCTTACTGAGTGAGTTGTCAAATAAGAATTTATGTTTCAAAGTTTTGAGATTACATATGCCAAAATTTTGTCGTGGAAATCAAAATGAGATATTGCTTTATGCATGTCTTGCGCCACTGTCACACAACATGGGATGCTAACTAATCCGCTAGCCTTTGGACAATCCAAAAAGAGAAAACTCTTGGAGTTTGGCTATGAGTTTCCCAACATATGTAGCAAAAATGCTATATTTGGGTATGCACTAGTATTCTCATGGGCCTGCGTTAAAAGCAAAAGTCGGAATACTCCTCTAATAGTTATGAGAAATCATTATACTGAAAAGGAAAACCTTGGTAATGGTCACGAGTGTCCTTCCTAGACTACACAGTCTCGATTAAACATATACCACTCTTTTGGCATGGTCTCATTACTAAGAAATATATTTTCTATGAGCTCAACAATCGAAGTTTGCACTTGAGAGACTTTAATAGATGGCATGAGTGGGCAGCATTGGAAAACTCTATTTCTATTTTTGACAACTAATCGTGTTCAACTTTGCCTTATACAAATAAAAATACAAAAATACAATAAAGTGCGTATAGAAGGATCACAAGTTTACTTGCAAGCTGGATTTAACTTTGACATGGGGCATAGAAGTTTTTGACTAATCTCTAGTGGTTTGGAATAATATAACTGAGCTTATATTTCCTTGTATGATTATGTGCTCTCTTGCTTTGAGCTTGCAGGAAAAACAAGGATACGGTACATTGATTTTCAATGATAAGCAAGATCACATCCATTAAGTTATCGATCCCTTTTGCTCAAGGACGAGCAAGATCTAGCTTGGGGAAGTTGATGGCTTTGATAATACAACACTTTTTAGCAATATAAATTGTGTCATTTGCCTATCATATCATGCTCCATCTAACTATTACTATGCCTGATATGCAAGATTACTTGTTTTTATTAAATTTAATATGAGCTTTGCACATTTAGTAATTTAGGTAGAATTTTATCCCTCTTTCTTGTCTTTGACATATGTGTAGGTGTTGATGATGATTATGGATAAAACAAAGGCAAATGGAACATAGAGAGCATAGTATGGAGGAGCTGCAGGGACCAGACTTAGCCATCTAAGGTGTTGGAAAAGTGAATGTTTCCAACTTCTCAAAATAAACATCCAAGACCACATGGTTGTAGCCCTGGACGATATGAATTCGACGAGCCCAAGAACACCCAAAACAGAGTTCATATGAAGAAATGACGACCAAAATACTAAAGAGTACCGAAGGTTTAACGACCAACTATACGGCGGGAGCAAAAATTCCGGCCGTATAGATCCCGACGTATAGTTGCCAAAAAGGTCGCAAATGACGGTATTTTGCCCTCTGGAAGCTCTAGAACCTTCCCTAAGTCATATGACGGTATTGGGGGAACCCTAGGGCACCCCCAAGGCCTATATAAAGGAGGAAGGAGTCAAATAAGAGAGGAGGAAGCCACCATATACCATATACAAGATCTAGATCCCATCTACCGCCTCCATGGTGGTGCCCTGCTACCGTGCCGCCTCCATAGCCTCTACAGCTCCACGAAGATCCAGATCTCCATCAACACCATCAAGCCATCCAAGCAAGAAGAGGAGGAGAAGGAGGAGGCCACCATCACCACACCGACGCCACCATCACCGCGCCGTCATCACCATCTCCATCGCCGCTACTCCTTCATCCTTCCCCATCATGATCTCCGTGATGGGTTATAACATGGCTTGAACCCCCTTTTATTAATGTTATGATGATTTGAGCAATTGAAGTGTGGTGTGTTCTTGTGAATTAATATGTTTGTGCTTTCTCTTTACATTGTTCTATTCATGATATTATTCTAGTGATTGGAGACGTCCAAACCATTGTTGAGGAATTTACTAGGGATTCATGGAGTGTCACAAAACTTATCAATAGTCTCCGCTCTTCCATGGGTAGAACTAATAGGCTATTTGTTATAAGTGATTTGTGGAGGCAATAGCATCTTAGGATGCACCACCCAGAGTTCCCTCAAGATCACTCATGATATAGATAGGTGTAGTGTTGTGAATTGCTTGACCCCAAAGTGATAGATGGGATATCTTGTGACTAGCACACTTGCTTAGGAGTACGGTTGTCCATAGAACTTAATGCCTTTGATCTAATTACCGATTGGTCTTGTTACCTTAATACACTATTCTCTTATGAGATGACCCATGTCCGAAGAGGGTGTGGACAATTGAGTTGTCTAGTGATGACTGCAAGTGCACATATCGTTTGTAGCTAGTTTCGAAATAAAGATATCGATCCCACAGGGAGCAGGAGTCTGAAGTCTAATAACTCTTGGAATAAATATTACGATAGAAATTCTAGATGAAGTTCTAAGTGACAAGATAAAATGCGAGTATTGTGTAAAAAGGTGTTTTGGGGTTTTGGGTATAAGAGCAATAATAAAGTAAAGCAAAGTAACTTAATACATAAAGTAAGTATCGCGTATGTAAGAGAGATTGGAACTGCAGTAGGGAAAAAGTGTTCTCAGGGAGTAGCGGATACATCACTAGTATTGTAAAGATCTAAGGTAAAGATTATCATCATTAACATTCTCAATTGTGTATGTGTGGGAGGAACTCCGTATATGGATGATTTGCCAGCAACTGCTGCGCACATCATCCTCATAACAACAGCAGACAGCAATCGACATCAATCGAATTACTGCGCTATTAAGGGAAATAATCCCATAGGACGTATCCCATAGAATGGATAGTGTTATGTGAGTTTCCTCGGCTTCCCAAGTTTATACATAAGGATTGCTAACAGCTTTATAGTCACTGTAATTGCTAGCATGCCTCTGTCTACCAACAAGTACTTCTCTCCATCAAGTCGAGAGGCAAATATTGAGAGGTCGACTTCTCTCAACATCAAGATGTAGAGAATCTAACACATGGTCACAGCGATGAATATCATAATAGACTTTATCTTATTTCAATCTCATACTAGGGCTTCTCCATATCTCCAAGAACTAATGATCTACTCAGACATGGAGGCAATCAATATCATGGCAATGGTAATGGAAACAATCATAGATGAATAGTACTTGTATAAATCCACAATGAGTATAGGAGTTACAACAAGATCTAGACAAGATGTAGATGGGATGGATGGAGATGGTGGTGATGCAGTGGTGGATGATGAAGATCGATGCCTTAGCCTCCCGAATCTGCGCAGGGCGAAGATGGATCCCTAGCGGATGAGTTCCCCCTCTAGATGCCTTATGGAGGTGAGGTTTCTGCGATTTCTGGGTGTTCTGTATGTCGTCTCCCCGAACCAATTGCACGGGGTGAAGGTATTTGACGAGGCGGAGGCGGTGCCAGCTATACGGCTGGAGCTATACGGCGGGAATATTTCCTCCGCCCATATAGTTGGTCGTTATGCTCTCTGTCTCCTTTGTTCGCTTCTGGTTTTCTTCTAGTATTAATAATATTTCCCAAATAAGCGGTTTACGTTGTTTTTGACTCCTTTTCTCCACAGTACAACTGCTTCAACAAAGATTACGCACGCCCGGTCAAGTCAGGGTCAGAAAATGGGACCCACTGCTCGTCATGTCCCGTCAAACCCGCTCACGCGGGCAACTGAGATCATCACATCATCAGCACTGATGTCATCAAAGATTGAGCAGTAGAAGACTTTGACTACTTTAGTCCTTGCTTGAGTCTTCGACTCCACCAAGCACTCGGGGGCTACTCCCATAGGGAGCGCTGGTCGCGCACCCTACGATTTTTCTTTTTGCAGGATTATGGACATTTAAAGCATACCCAACCACTCGAATCCATGATTCGACTATGGACATGGGTTACTCCCATAGGGAGCACTGGAAATAAATTCGACTGAAACAAGCAAACAAAAGACGACAGCAGTCGCAAAAGTTCTTTAGTCCCTGTCTGAGTCTTCGACTCAACCAGGCACTCGGGGGGCTACTCCCATAGGGAGTGCTGGTCGTGCACCCTATGATTATTTGTACATCGTACTGTGTGTCGATAACATCCACACTCGAAATCTATGGCGACACCGCCTCATATTTTTCCCTACAAAGAGACTGCGTCTCCTGGGTCACCAGAATCATCTCCGTAATGACAAAACTTTGGATGTCGCGCTTGCAGCGTGAAGATAAGACCTGAATAAGGCTTGGCAACGCATTTGCTGCGCACAACCAGAAATTTATCCGTGCCTACAGGTGCGATGAACATGCCTTGACGGACGCGTCGAGTGCTCACACCCATATACTGGAATTCGGCTCCTGTAAGAACTCCGCGGCTTGAGTCGAATTACACTAGCACTTTTATGAATTCGAGTCCAAGGACTCGAGTTCGAGTAGATTGCGTTGTTTTACCCTAAGGTAGTTAACTGATACTGATACATCGGTTAAATCAGGCATGCACATCAACAATCCCTATGACACAAACAGAGCACTCAAAAATACTTAGTCATGCACTCGAAAGGCTTCATAAAGTCCCCAGTCGAATCTGCGATTCCACTGGACACTCGGGGGCTACTGACATGGGTATACCCTGCCGGTACTCGAGATTGGTATATACGGTCCAGATACGGTGGAAGCCCACGGCGTTGCCACCGCCCAATGAAGATTTCGAGTGGCCTACGGACTCTCAATAACTTGCGAGACAAGAAGAAATCTAAAGATAGAAAGTTTGAAGGGAAAACCTTGATCTGTAACCGACTCGACCTGCTACCTGAGACCTGGCCTATCTATATAAAGGCCAGGAGGGGTGGAGAGGAGGACACCCGCAACCCTAGTTTCCACAACTCTCGCCAGATTGCATCTGCGCACCATTGTAGTCTTTGATTCCTTCGTTAATTCCAAGAGCAGGAAAGCAGGAGTAGGGACCTCTATGAGGCCTGAACCTGGGTAAACCTTGCGTCCATGCGTGCTTGTTTGCTAGCCGATTGATGCTTCCAACGCTCCCTCCTTCTCCAAAACCCAAGTCCATAACAATGAGCATTGATGAGTTGAACCCTCGTCAGTTGGTCTCTTAAAGGTAAAGCTCTAGACTGGTTATATTCTCTCCCTCGCCATTACATTAAATATTGGAAAAACTGCATTGTCAAATTCATAAACAGGTTTAATCCTTTTAAAAGGGTAAATGAACTAACAAAGAATATAGGCAACTTTATTCAGAACGTGGGAGAAAACTACCCACAAGCATGGGATAGATTCTTTGGAATGATCAATAGCATTCCCAATCATGTCTATTCAGAATCAACTATTTGCCATTTATTTTACCACGGTCTCAATACTCAATGTAGAGAATTGCTTGATTTCTTAGCAGAAGGATCGATAAATAATTTAACTATTAAAGAATGTTTGGAATTGATGTCTACTAGGGCTAAGAATGATTCTTTATATAATCCTGATTTTGGCACTAAGCTGGAAAAAGGGATACTTCGGATAACTCCTGATCTTATGCCTGAAGTACACAAAACAATGAAAGAAAAAGGTATACCTTCTGAACTTGTTAAGGAAAACAAAGTAGATTTGTTACAAGTTTTAACTGAAGAAGATGAAACTAGCAAAGTTTTTCAAGAATTAAAACATTGACAAGCAAAATCTCATAATAACTTGCATAAGCACTTTCAAAAACACAAAAAGATTTTGGCGGAACTCACGGAAAATTATGATGAGATTGGCCAAGAAATAAAATTATTTCACAAGTATCTTACTATGATTCAAACCCAGTGTGAACAAATAGCATCTGGTTATCATTTTTTAGATGATAAAGATATTCCTGTTTGTACTAATGTTGTCACAAGAAGAGGTGCAATTGTTACAGGACCATTAGGACTACCAGAATATGAAGTTGAAAAAGAGCGAAAGGAAAAAGCCTTGATTGAAGCAAGCCAAGAAGACGATACATTGGTGTATCCTCAAGATGAAACTGCTCAAGAAACACAAGATCAAACCAAGGAGGACCAAAATGATGCACGGGTGACCATTATGACTCTGATGCAGAGACGGTTGATCCAAGAGAAGAAAAAGAGATAAATAAGGAAGATGAAGTTGTTATAGTAGAAAAGAAGAAAAGCGATAAGAAACAAAAAAAGAAAACAACAAAAGAGCCTGGCCCCCCACAAAAGGTAAAAGACAAGAATAAGTTAGGTGAGAAAAAACTTCTTTATCCAGATAAAAAAATAAAGCACCAGATTAGGTAATTTATAATTCTTTTACAAAGGCACTTAGTGACCTTGATCTGGAAATTTCATTTGCAGATGCAATCAAAGTTCCTACCTATTCTAAATTCCTCCGTGATATTCTTAGTAGAAATAAAGAAATAACTGAAATTATTGCCATGGTAACTAGTTATCCTGCTAATGGGAAGTTGTTGTCTAAGTCTGGAGATCCCGGAATACCAACTATTTCATGCTCAATAGGTAAAACTGATATTCACAATGCCTTGTGTGATCTAGGAGCAGGAGTTAGTGTAATGCCATACTCCCTCTATAAAAGGTTAGGATTAGGGGAGTATTCTCCTACTACTATCACTTTACAGATGGTTGACAAGTCCACTAAACAACCCATTGGTATGATTGAGGATGTTCTACTTAGAATAGATGAACGTGTTATTCCCACTGATTTTATTATTCATGAGATGATAGAAGATGAAAAATTATCCATAATACCTGGAAGACCTTTCCTTAGTACTGCAGGGGCATTAGTTGATTCTGCTGAGAGAAAGATAATCTTCAATGTTTATGATGCTGAAATCATCTGGTATTTTCTAAAGAAGCTAGAAGTAGGAGAAAGATATATTCCACCGGCAAAATAAGTTCATGTGGTAAGTGCCTTTGATAAGGGGCAACCCAAGGTAAGAATTCGAGAACAAAGAAGCGGTTGAGTTACTCAACCATTCTTAATAAAATGCTTAATGGGAGTCAACCCATCTCCTCAATAAAATAAACTAGAGAATAAAAAGTTCATCGTATTCCTACCACTTTTTCACAGACATTCTTGCGGAAGCGCGCCCGTGAAGATGCAGTTGTCAAAAAGTAGTAGAAACATCGATTGAATGAATATAGAATAAGAATAAAAATATAGTTTGAGTTTTATCTACAAAGCCTAAAATTTTGCTCTTAATACGCTAATGTTGGTCGACAGTTTCTACTGTCAATTTTCTATCAAAAATAAGGTATTTCACTAAGTTTCAGGATAAGAAGGTATTCTCGAAGAAATAGAATTTTTTTGATGACTACTAATGATTTAACGACCAACTATATGGCGGGAATAAAAATTCCGGCCATATAGTTACGGTCGTATAGATATCTTTGTCATCAACAAATTTTGTTCGAAGACACAGAGAATTTAACGACCAACTATACGGTAGGAATAAAAATTCCGGTCGTATAGATATCGATGCCTTCGTATAATATCTTCTCAAAGGTATTGAGAGTTTAACGACCAACTATACGGTGGGAATAAAAATTCCGGCCATATAGCTCCGGTCGTATAGATATCGATACCTATCTTAGAAATTTATCCCAAAGGTACTAAGAGTTTAACGACCAACTATACGGCGGGAATAAAATTTCGGCCGTATAGATATCGATGCCTGTTTTAGAAATTTATCTCGAGGGTACAGACGGTTTAACGACCAACTATACGGCGGGATCATTGCGATCCGATCGTATAGTTGCGTCTGTATAGCAGTTTTCCGTGTAAAGAAACCCTAGTTGGCGGCACCGCTGCAACTTATACGGGCGGAACAACATATCCCGCCCGTATAGTTCTGGCCATATAGTTTGTGCGACTAGAAAATCGCACCGAGGCAGCTAGATCTCTCACCCCTCCTCATTATCTCTCTCATATTCTCTCTCCAAACCTCTCAAAATCCACCTAGAACTCTTGATTCTTCACGGATTTCGTTTGTTTGAGAGGGGGAATCAATAGATCGGTATGTTTCTCTCCCTATCCATGCTTTATTTTCAGATTTCCATGGTTGAAACTCTCACATTGATCTAGTGGATGAACTCAAGCTTATTTTTTTTTCCTATTGATTTATCACGTTAGGATTGAATTTTTTCACGTAGGATCATTCATATATCATGTGGAAACTATATGCCTAAGGTTTTATGGTGAAATTTTTCAGTGCATCACGATGAACAAAATCGGTAACATCTTTCGCAAAAGCAAGCGCCAATGTGGTGAGGGCTCGAGCTCGGGGTCCCGAGCCGAGTGCAACCCCAAGTTGGCCATGGTCTCATCAAGGAGGATGCTGCCCACATGTTGGGCCGACCATATCTTTCTCACCATGGCGGGATTGAAGGCGGACTTCGACCTCATGTGTAACAAGGTCGGGCTAATGGTACTTGGCTTTGCAATCCACGACACCTACGCCGAGCTTACCTATGAGTTCCTTGCCTCCTTCTACAACGACCACTGGGAGAAAGGTAATATGTGCATGGTAAGCTTCACCATGAACCGACAACACTATGAAATAACTTTTGAACAATTTTGCGATGCTTTCGGTTTCCCTCATGTTGGGGAGCCTACTGTTACTAACCTCTATAGCGTCATAAGCGGAGAAACTTGGGAGGCTATTTCTGTTAATGGTGGCACCAACTTCTACCAGAAGAAGATGTCCACCATTCAGAACCCAACAATTCATTACTACGCCTTGTTCCTCGCCAACACTCTATTGGGGAGAGCTGATACCGGTTCCATGGCCAATGCGGACATGGAAATGATCACCAAGGCTCTCTTCCCCACTACACCGCAAAGCCCCAATCCTGCAGTTCTACTCATCCAGCACTTTCGCCACCAAAGCAACAAAACCAAAGGTGATATTCGCATTGGTGGATTGGTAACCCACCTTGCCCATGCATTAAATATTACATTACCTATTATGCAATCTATTGACGGTTCCAAGCTTATGGACGTCAAGTATTTAACTGCTTGTGGCTTCCTTAGTGTTTACTAAGCTAACCGGAGGCTCTGAGCCTATCAATTTATTTATCTTATGCACAAGGCAAGCCGGTTACGTTGCCCTGTCCCCAAGCCTTCTTGATTGTGGAGAAGGACACTTGGATCCTCACCAAGGACCAAGTGATGGAGATCATGGCTGAACTTCAGCCTGATGAGGAGGAAAATGAAGAAGGGGGAGCATGATGAGGATGAGCAGGAGCATGAAGACGAGCAGGAACACAACCCTGCTTGGGAGGGACAGCAGCAGCATCAAGGGAGAGCCTGGGACCCGTGGCCCAACCAGCCGCAACAGGGGTACAGCTACGTCCCTTATCAGGAATTCCAGCAGCTCAACCAACGCGTTGGGGAGGTCAACCACACTCTTCAAGGAGTGAATGAAGATGTGAGTCCTTTGACTCACAACTTCAGTCACTTCATGACCCACTTCCCCGACTACTACTAGCAGTATCCGCACCAGCCGCCGAATTACGACAACAACTGAGCCTGGAAATAGCCTAAGCTTGGGGGAGGTTTGAAAACCTCCAAACTTTGCATTCATGTTTTTATTTCTTCTTTTGATTTATTTTATTTCTTCAAATTTGCATGTTTATTTTCAGTTTGCATTCCTAAACCAAAAATCCAAAAAAATAGTTATAACTTTATTTGCAAGTTCGTTTCTTTGTTTCTCTCGAAGATTGCTCAATTTCAGGTGACTTGGCAATATAGAAATACATAGCGGGTTCGACTCAAATACAAGAACGAAGCAAGCAAGAGGAGGTATAACATTCCTTTCATCACCCTTTTTGCAACCTTAATTTGATCCTACAATTATTTACTCGCTTGCACTGGAGTCACTCCCTGCTTAGCTTATTATCCTATAAATTCTATTCCTTTGCTAGTGTATCCTTTTTAGCTTTGAAACAATGAGCAATGAACTTGGTTAAAAATACTTCCTACATTTTTACAACAAGAAAAAGCATCTGAAAGATGACTTGATTCCATGTTTAGCCCAAAGAATTTGATTTTAGAACTACTCCATCCCATTTGAGCTTAATATAAATAGACTCGATGGTACCCTTCAATGAAATTGTTTGATAAAATGGATGCTTCGAAGTAGTAGAGATTATGCCACTACTTTTTCTAATAATTATCGTAAGATATTGCTTTACGCGTGTTACTACAACACTGTCGTGCTCCATGGAGAACTATTAACTCTGTTGGCCAACGAACGATCTAAATGTGGGAAACCACTTGATTTCGGCTATTGAGTTATGTAAACGGCTGTAGCAGCAATGCTATGATGAGTAAAAAAATTAGTCTCCTCATGGTTTCACGTTCCAAGTGAAGTTGTAGTACTCCTCTGACCCATTATTGCTCAACAATTATTTATTGGCATGGTCACGAGTGCACAACACAGTCCCAATTAATATGTTAAAAATAGTGGCATGGTTTCTCTATGAAAGAGCTGAAGTTTTTGAAAGACAAAAGAAAGGAAACAGGTGCTTTGAGAGTCTTGAAATTTTGAAATGGGAGTAGATGAGTTGTTGTTAAATTAAATGTGTTGGTGCCAACTTGAGTACTCTTAATTGATTAAGCAAACAAGAACAAAAAGTTTTCATCTCTCAACAAAGAGAGACACCAAAAGAATTTGTCTCACTTTCCTAGCTAAACTTTTGACACTTGCTTGGGCATATGATTTATTTGCTAACAAGATATACGTGGTTAGGAAGTGGATTCGGTGTAATATTGTGAATACTTGTATGATCATGTTTAAGATTGCAGGGATTGTGAAGAAAAGAATTTGACACCAATTCAAACTTGTAAGTTCTTTTATTTTTAGTCTCAAATCTCCGCTATTCTTCCTTATTTCCTTGTCACTCGAGGGCGGGCAACATCTAAGCTTGGGGGAGTTGATATCTATGACATTCGACACATTTTTTATGGCTTTTATTGATGGTTTTCTCCTGGATTTGATTGTTTTCTAGCTTTAGCTAACGGTAATACTTCGGTAGCGAAGAAAATTTGGTTTTTAATGTATGTTTCAGGTTCTGAACATCAATAGAAGGTTTTAACTAGAGAAACACAATATTCAGGTGAAAACAAGCAAGTCTCTCTTTGGAAGCACTCGAGGAGAGCATACAGAGGCTTGAACAAGCAACTATATGGCGGGAATATTTTTCCAGCCGTATAGCTGCCGCTGCCTCTGTCTTGTCAAAAGGGACAACTTCCGTGAAGAGGCCATATGGGAAAACACAACACAACAGTCGCCATCACATCCAGAAGGGAGAAAGAAGAGATCCGGAGAAGAAGGGGAAGACGTTCTTCATCTTGCTCCACGATCTTCGACCTCCTAGCCAATACACCCCCATAGCCATTACTTGTACGGAGGGATCTTCACCTTGCAAGACTAGGGTTTGAGATTGTTTCTTCCTATTTTGAATTGTTTTTGATATTTTTCTATTCTTATTGTGGATCTCCACGGTAATATCAAGAAGATTTCCCTTTATTTAATTATATCGATGATCCGTTCTTATCTCATGTGTGAGTAAGTTCCTTGGGCGTGGGAGATGTAGGGGATTGGTGAGATGTGATGTGCCTTCATATATTTTCCATTAGTTTGTGATTGATTCTAATTACTATATTATGTATGCTTGACTATCTGTGGGATGCCTAATGCTTGTTGTCCAATTAAGGGCCCAAACAATATGATGCTTTGTTCTACATAGATAGTATTTTGCTTGCTAGCAGACCGGCGACCCCCGAGTGACACGGGGATATCAATAGAAAACTAGTAGACTCGAGGATAACAAGGAACCACTGTGCTTATTGCATTAGTCCGATCCAAGGAGCTTAATCGCTAAGCGACCTGAAGGGTCTTAATCATCTAGTGTGTGACCATGGTTTTGGTAACAGACTAGTAGGATTATTGAAGTTGGGATGAAATCTACCAAGAGGAGTTCCGGCTAATTATGGGTTGCTCGCCTACACATATACTTATAAGATTATGATTGTTACATTTATCATTCGTCCACCTGGCACAGTCACTATCACCATGAACTGAATCACCTTCTTTTGCCATCTACAGAAAACAACAAACAATCAAGTTGTTATTTACTTTTATGCTTTATATTTCCGTAGTTTACATTTCAGTTCTACTTAAATACATCTCATTTAATCAAAACCCCATTCTTATTTCAACACTTGCAGTCAATTCACTCGAAGACCTGTGAAAACTTTGGGTGTGACAGAGACTTCAATCATAAACACTTACCTTTGGCTCCCTGTGGGATCGATATATATACTTCAAAACTAGCTACAAACGATTTGTGCACTTGCAGACATCAATGGTCTAAGGATTAGGGTTACTTCGTATGATGTTATAGCAATGTAAACATAATGGCTTTAATTGTATTACTATACTTCAGATGAATTTTTATCACATCATTCCACCAATGTTGTGACCTCGTTATTAACAACATCCAATGTCCATGATCAGGAAACCTTGATCATCTTGTCAATCAACGAGCTAGTTTATATGAGAGGCATAACTAGGAACTTTATATTTGTTTATTAAACACACATGTATTAATGTTTCCGGTTAACACAATTATAGCATGCAAAATAAATATCTATCATATACTTGGAATGTGATAATAACAACTTTATTATTGCCGCTCGGGCATATTCCCTTTGGAGTTGCCACCATAGGAGGATGTACCGGCGCCTACACCACCATAGGCATGTCTTCGAGTGCCAAAGGAGGGTGGAAGCATGTACCCAAAACGAAGCTCTTGGGGGCGCACCTTGATGGTCTAGAGGTTATTCGACACTCTCCATGTGATGGATTTGGAGAAGTCGGTAAGCAGGGCGTCAGCACGGTAGCCATCGATGAAGTTGATGAGGATGAGCTTGATCTCCTCCCTACAATTCTTTGGACTTTGGACAGTTTGACTCTCCCCTTCTCATTCTTTTGGTTAAAGAAGTCCATGTTGTCTAGCTTGTTATTGAATCTCTCCATGTCTAGCAGGTCTTTATATTGGCGCTGGACCTTCGAAGCCACCTCCGGAGAAGGCCAGACCACATGCTAGGCCTCGTCAAGTTGGTACACCATGAGGCAGGTGGGAACGTCGTAGAGGATGGCAAACTCTCACACCTTCTTTAGCAGAATAGGGAGGCACCTCCTCCATGTTTCCTCGTACTTTTGTCCATGATCCAATGGATCTTCAACCTCCCCCTCTCCCTCCCCTTACGAGCCATTGCTTCTGATGTTTGTTGTCGAGAACATGAGAAAGTAACTGTTGGGCCCATTCTATAGTAGACCATAATTTGGATGGTAATTTGGTGCAAATATTTGGATTTTGAATATGGGTGTATATATGCTCCTACATGCAGGGAACATATTTGGGTAATAAAGAATATCAAATATGCAGGGGAAATAATTGGGGGAATTAAGAATACTTCAGATATAGCAAATCCAAAGATATTTCATCACGTGTGTCTTTCATGCTACATTTCATCACGCGTGTCTTTCACGCTCCGAGATTGTCATCCTTTTTGTCTTCTACACGGAAAAACATTTTCCAATTTGCATGTATATATTCCGTTATGTGTATGAGAATAAAAATCCATCACCGCATGACATGTTTGTAGATTAATCTATTAGTAAAATAGAGGTGCCGATTTGGCTCAAAGGAGCAGATGCTCCTATTATGCAAAAAAAAGTTAAAATGCTTAAGACATTTTAAATAAGTATGATTTTCGATGTACATTCTTGTGTCCTTTACGTGTTCTGAAACATTTTGTGAAGAATAGGCTATGTATTGTCCTAGACAAAAATTATGTCTTTTTGCATGTGCTGAAATATTTTGAAGAATAGACATTTTGTGGCACCAAAAAAATGTGTTTTACACAAGTCACAAAAATGTCTATTATTATTTATTTCTTTTATTAAAATTTATATAAGATATGAAATATGTAAACGTATATCCAGATTTTTTTTCCTTTTTTAATAATTCAAAAGATGGATTTTCACGATACAAGCATCTCCTCTTGCGAGCCAAAATGAAATTCCGATGATCGACAATGTCTAAATAGAAACGACCAACTAAGAGCATCCTAACAGATGATGCAAAACAAATATAACTAATTTCAGGTTGTAAAAGGAAAAAATGAAAGTCCAACACATGCCCCATCATTATTTGGTTATGCAAATTTTTACATCATGCCCAATTTTTTTTGCCTCCAGTGCTACAAATATGCAATACCAAACAGATGCTGAAAAACAGTTTCCCTTACGTGTGCACTCTAACCGCCCACTTTGACCTCTAGGCCCATCCGGCGTGCGACCCTTCCTACCACCGCCACTATCAAAATCCTTGGCCAAATCAAGTTGATATTACTCCGCCATTGTTCCCCGGTCGCCCTCCAGCCCCACCGCATATTGCTAACAATATAGCACAATCACATGATCATGATGAAGCATCTGTATGCATGCGACATCACAATATGATCAATCATGATCAACACCACATGCATAACCCATTAGTAATAACCCAGTAGTTAGAACCAAGAGAGAGATTGAGAGGCAATACATTAATTAAGTAAACAAGCTTTTCCTTCAATTGCAATATCCACAGTGGAGAAACTCTGCCGAGTTCAATCATAGCAGACATTGCAGCTAGCGGAAAAAGATGAACAATGATACAATGCATCAGACACATATTAACAACATAACATGCTACTATCAGATAAACACTAGCAGTATCACAAGATAAAAGCACAACTTAACCTAAAAGAGTATGCTAAGCATGATCTTGTCAGATAAACAATAATTATACAAAGCAATAAACAACCAAACAAATAAGTAAAGAAGTACTTAAACAAGTATTTAACAACTACTAGGTACAAAATATACAGAAACATATGTAGCAATTCAATTAAGTAAGAACATGACATTGTCAGTTAACACTGACAGTACTACACTAACTATTTAGTAAACTGAAACAACACGAGCAACTAAGATAACATCTACCAGTAGTCTAAATTACACTAGGAAGCAAATACATGATCATTCAGACTAATATGAACTAAATAATTAAGTGACACAAGGAGTTCCCTGTAGGGGTATTTGGACCTGCGTCAGGCCACACTGACGATAAGGCATCATCATAGGCGCACACGTGGGTCTAGAATTCGAGATTATAGTTTTTAAGATGGGGTTGCATAGGGCCTAATGACAAATATGCTCTCCTCACAATATCTCTTTGCTCTGGTGGATATTGCCAAATTTGAGGGTGCGATCCAGGGTCTCTCTACAAGAACTCGATACCTAGAAAAATAACAGGTGCATTTGAGTGTTCGTTGCCATGGCTATGTTGTTGTTTTTCCCGTTCAAGCAAGGGCAAAGGATTAGTTGTTGCTGCCATATGATCTTATTCAACTTCACTAATTTCATCTATTTTTCTTTTCAAGACAAAATCAATTCTTCTATGATTGTGAGTGGCCTTCCCCGTGGCTGCAATTCGTACAATTGAAACCAAATTCTGGAAACGATCCAATAAAATCCAAATATCCAATCCATGCTAATCAGTTGACAAATTGCTAAATAAGGATTTGGGAAAAGAGAGAAAGGTACCTGGATTTGGAAACACCACAAGAGGAAGGGCTCAATTTCAATGCTCGATTTGTTCGCCAGTCTCTCCCTGCATCAACTGTTGGTGGTAGAACTCCATGTACGTGCAGACGGTACCACGTGCGGCAGTGCATGCGGCGAGCTGGTGACCCTTGATGCGGGCGGAGGCGCGTCGCTGTGCCAGCATGCCACCCTGATCCGCCTCCACCTCTTCCCCCACTCCCCCTAATTTCTAAACCTAGTTCTCCATGTCCATGGCCTCAATTCCCGTTTCTTCGTGTGTGTCCAAAACGTTCTCCAATAGTCATTACGAGCAGGGAACGAGTAGTCTGGAGAGCTCTAGTGAGTTTGGCATGTTGATGCCTAGTAGTTAATTTGTTTTTGTCAAAAACCTAGGCAGGCCGTGACCCGGTTCGACCTTCACATGGCTCCGGCAGTGAGTGTGTGTATGAATGTATCATCCACTTTTTTCTCGTAATTGGGGTTAGTGGAGAATGTATGTGTGTGTTATACTACCACTTACATGTATATGGCGTAAGGACTATTTCAATTTCTCTAGTCATGTTGATTTCCTGGTAAATTGTCGAATGTGAGTAAAAGTTGATTAATTTGTAAGGAATTAAGTAATTAAGTTCCAGTTACAATCATATGTGGTAAAACATACTCAAATTTCTCTAGTACTTCTGATTTTCTTGTGAATCACCGATGTGGGTGAAAGTCGATTAATTTGTAAGGAGATTAAGTAATTAAGCAATGTGAATTGTTGTTTCTTGTTTGCTTGGCCAGACTACTTTTAGTTCTGGACTTCTGTTTTTATAGTCTCGGCTTTTAATATGTTCTCAATTTTATTTATCCCTTAGAACAATGTTGAGTAGATGAGCAATTTTTCATTACATTTAATCCAAAAACGGGCATGCCAACAATCTAACTGGAATAAACAAACCAGTGGTACTAAGTAAACTATAGATATTTAATTTGAAAGGTAATGTCAACAAGCAGGATAGAGAGATGGGGCAAAGCTAAGCTCCGGAGTCTTTGTATGTGCTTCTTTATTAAGCTTTGCATGGATATGATCTCCGTCTGCCTCATTCACAAAGCACTTTGCGCAAGCAAGACCATGTGGTGTACGACTAAGTAGGAGCCCACTCTTCTGAAGATTCTAGCGGATGGTACAATATCAACCCTTATTAAGAGGTCCAACTCTCTCTCCACTAACAATGTGAGACCATACTTAGGGGATATTTGGTTCCTAGTTGCACTTTGCCAAGCCAAAGTATGGTAAGTTTGGATGTCAAAAAAGTATGGTGAAAATTAGTCGCCACAAAGTGTGGCAGAACTTGATGAAAGTTTCTCTCTATGAAAGATGTACCATATGTATATATAATAAAGTGTGGTAAAAACCAAACATATATCAAATTTCCAAACCGAGGCTTGGAAAATTGTGTTTGGGAATTAAATATGCCCTTAATCCCACCTCTTCATATGCATGAAGGATCCTTTGAGATTGTCCATGGGTTATTTTGTTCATAGGTCTAAAGTCCCAATAATATAATGGACACACACATACACGATGACTATGCATTATTTTGAAATATTGGTATTGTTCATGCAGAGCGAGAAAGGAACATACACTGAGGTACATGATCTAGCCGGAATCACTCGAAGGCTAGAAGAAACTGACCATAAAAAATCTAAGGCTCGACAACAATAGTGTTTAATAAAGAAAAATAATCTACCCAAAAAATGTAAACGAGCGAAAGCCTCGAGGTTCTAGGGTTGTAGGTAGCATGGGTTCAACAACTTCTCGAAGAATATCCAAGACTACAGGAAGCTGGCATGCATTTCCATGGTGGCAGGGAGGGCACAACCTTCGTTGGTAATGTCAAAGGTGTCCAACAACTTAGAGAGGCAGCTACCATGGTGCAACTCACCACCCAAAGCCATGGAAGTAGGACCATGATTCTAAGGTGTAAGAAGAGTTTCCACCATAGGAGGACGTATCGGCTCCTACACCACCATAGACATGTCTTCGAGTGCACAAGGAGGTGGAAGCATGTACCCAAAACAAAGCACTAAGCAGGCCGTCAAAGCTTCCATGGTAGCCATCGGTGAAATCGATGAGGATGAGCTTGATCTCCTCTCTGCAACTCTTTGGACTTTGGACAGTTCGACTCTCCCCTTACCATTCTTTTGGTTAAGGAAGTCCATCTTGTTGTTGAACCTCTCCATGTCTAGCAGGTCTTTGTATTGGCGATGGACCTCCGAAGCCACCTCCGGAGACGGCCAGACTACATGCCAGGCCTCGTCAAGGTGGTACACCATGAGGCAGGTGGGAACGTCGTAGACGATTGCAAACTCCAACACCTTCTTCAGCAGAATGGGGAGGCACCTCCTCCATGTTGCCTTGTACTTTTGCTCATGATCCAATGGATCATCGACCTCCCCCTCTCCCTCCCCTTTACGAGCCATTGCTTATGATGTTTGCTGACGAGGCATGAGAGAGTAAGTGTGAGGCCCATTTTATAGTAGACGATTATTTGGATGGTAATTTGGTGCAAATATTTGGATTTTGAAAATGGGTGTATATAACTATAAATGCTCCAACATGCAGGGAACATCTTTGGGGAATAAAGAATATCAGATATGCAGGGAAAATCTTTGGGGGAATAAAGAATACTTCAGATGTAGCAAATCCAAAGATTTTTCATCACGTGTGTCTTTCACGCTTAGAAAGGGAGGTTGTCATCCTTTTTGTGTTCTACACAAAGAAACATTTTTCAACTTGCATGTATATATTTCCTGATGTGTATGAAGAATAAAAAATCCTTCAAGCCTGACATGTTTGTATATTAATCTATTAGTAAAATGGAGGTGCCGATTTGGCTTAAAGGAGCAGATGCTCCTATTATGCAAAACAAAATTTAAAAGGCTTAAGACATTTTAAATAAATATGATTTTCGATGTACATTCTTGTGTCTTTTACGTGTTCTGAAACATTTTGTGAAGAATAGGCTATGTATTTTCGCAGAAAAAATTATGTATTTTTTGCATGTGCTAATTTTTTTTGTGAAGAATAGGCATTTTGTGGCACCCAAAAAATGTGTTTTACACAAGTCACAAAAATGTATTTTATTCTATATTATTTTTATTAAAATTTATATACGATATGGATTATGTAGATCTATATCCTTTTTTCATTTTTAATAATTCAAAAGATGGATTTTCACGATACAAGCATCTCCTCGTGCGAGTCCCAAAGTGAAATTTGGATGATCAACAATGTCTAAATAGAAACAACCAACTAAGAGCACCCCAAAAGATGATGCAAAACAAATACTCCCTCCAATCCAAATTAATTGACTCTAGACATATTTTAGTGCTAGATACTTGAATATAAACAAATTTAAGTCAATTAATTTGGATCAGAGGGAGTATAACTAACTTCATGTTGCAAAAAGCGAAAAACGAAGGTCCAACACATGCCCCATCCTTATTTGGTGATGCAAATTTTTATATCATGCCCCAAATTTTGGCCTCTGGTGCTGCGAATGTGCAACAGCAAACGGACACTACTAGGAAAAACGCTATCAGTGGCGCACCAAAACCACTTTCTGTGGCGTATCTAGTAGTCGTCACTAAATTGTCGTCACTAAAATTATATTTCTGTGGCGCATATGCATATGTGGCGCATGACTATATGCGCCACAGAATTCTCCAAATTATGTGGCGCATGGCTATATGCGCCACATAATTCTCCAAATTCTGTGGCGCATAGCTATATGCGCCACAGAATTCTCCAAATTATGTGGCGCATAGCTATATGCGCCACAGAATTCTCCAAATTATGTGGCGCATGGCTATATGCGCCACATAATTCTATGGTACATTCGGTGGCGCATATAGCCATATGCTCCACAGAATCCTTTTTTCAGAATTTTGAATTTTTCAGAATCTGGTACAAATATAGGTATATTACAGGAAATACACAAAAATTAACAGAAATTCACAGAAAAGCTGCACACAGCAGTACAAATGTTCCAGTTCACATATAATACATCAACAAGCACGAATGTTCACAAGTGTTCATCAATCACATCACTTAGAACCGAATAAGTGTACAAGTATATTTCACAAGTGTTCATCTCACTCACATAACTTACAACTGCGCGATGTTGTCACCGCCTATACCTTAGGACAGAATGTAGTACACCGTAACCGTGATGCCGGTGAGGAGGAGCGGTACCAAGATCTTCGTCTGGTTCTTCTTCCACACGTGTCTCCTCCACTTGGCCACCGCCTCGTCTCTAGTCGCGTATCCCTTGTAGCTGTTGCTGCTGAACTTGTCCACTTGTTGGTGGCAGTCCACCCACTCCTCGTAGACACCTGAAACCCGACCCTTGTACACAACGTACGTCAGCATCTCTATTGACAAGGCATATTAGTACACCATGCAAATATATATGTTGACAAATATTAGATCAAGGCATTCATAAACTTAAAACAATGCGTCGATGACAATGAAAGAAACATGACAACATGTCCGACACAATAACAACGACGGTTTCAAGCTAGGCAAGTTAAGTTTTTTGACACACGCACTACATGTCCACCGATACACACGCTCTCTCGGTCAAGTAGCCTTCTCCTCGCAGGGCACCGGGAACAGCTTGTACATGTCTTTCGTCGTCCACGTCCTGAAGTCACCCTGCGCCTTGAGGCGGGCTTCGATCTCCCTCTTGGTGAACGACCTGGGCTGGTGTAAGAGCCCACCATGTGTGTTGACCTGTTCCATGATGATATGTGACATCTTCACCTGCGTATCATGGAAGTCTTCCCTGAGATCGGGGTCACTGATCCCATGCAACTTTTGGGCCCATCCTTGGAGAGAAGATGGCAGCGTTAGCATCTCGCAATCCCGGACAAACCCTTTGAGGTGATGGCAAACGTAGAAGGCCTCCTTCACACTGTCAGACGGCTGCTTGACGCAGGGGAACTCGAACACATGCTTGAACTTGTGTCGGCCATCGTCCCTGTAAGCCTCCCCCTTATAGTTGAAGGGGCCTCCCTGATTGGCATAGCCCTCAATAGAATCATCCAGAACGCTCCTTACTCTGGCGTAGTTCTTCCTCCTCGCACTCCTCGAGTCAAAGTAGGTGGCAAGCGAATACCTTGTGGAGAGGACGATGAGCGTGCAGTACTTGTCTCTGCGCAACACATAATGTGGAACGGGATGTTGGAAAAGAGCAATGGAAAGAAATACTTATGTGTTACAACGGCGGTAGGAGGATGTGTACACTTACTCGGGAAAGAAAGGCACAAGGATGTTGTCCTTCCTCTTGTTGTCCATCAATAGCTTCTGAAGGTAGGACTTTGCCCGGGCCCGGGTCCTTGTTCCTTCTTCCAGCTGGCTATCCCGCATATAGTAGGGATCCGCTATCGCGACGAACGGGGTGTCCTCTCTCTTGACCTTCATCGCCAGATTGAGCGTGAATAGGCGGACCAAGTTATAGTCCAGCCGTCTCGAGTGGAACAGCTTGAAGATGTCCTCATAGGCTATGAAGAACACATCCACGGGGGCATCGGTGATGAAGCCCACGTCCTCCGGCACCTTGGCGGTGAACACCGGGTAACTCGGGTCCTTGTCCTTGAGAAGGAGGCCCTCTAGTGTCAGGACACCTTTATGCAAACTCATCATAGCTCCCGAAGCCAGGCGGCGCAGTTCCGGAGGCAGTATGGGCTGACCAGCTTCGTGCACTCTGGTCAAGCCATCCTCGCGGGGTGGTACAACGTTGTCCCGGTAACGGATCAGAGCGGGCTGGCTCGCAGCCTTGTTCATGTTCGGCCTCTTCCTCACCCTCTTCCTCTTTGCATCAGCAGCCTCCACTGGCGATGCTAACCCGTCACCGGTCGTCCTGCGGAGTGTGTCAGGGCTGAAAATGATTTCGGCCGATGGAGGTTGTGTCTCCGCGGCCGGAGGCGTCTCCTGAGAAAACCCACGAAAGACCAGGCGCTTCTTAGGATGGATAGCTTGATCGCGGAATGATGGTTCTTCAACGAGAGGAGGCATGAACGGTCCTTTGCTGGCGCCGGTATTGACGAAGGCATTGACGTTGACCGGTGCATCATCATCATCATCCACCTCGATGTTGGCATTGAAGGCCGCCATGTCCATGTCATCCTGGGGTGGTGGCGATGGCTGTTGCGGTGCCACGGCCTTGCCTTTAGGCGGGGGCGATGGCGGTCGAGGAGCAACCACGCCCTTGGATGCTTGTGGAGCTGGTGCAGATGCTCCCAAGAGTCTATAGTGACGGCTTGTGGTGGCGGCGACGACGACCGGTGCAGCAGGAGGCTTCGTCCTTGGCGGCCGGACGACTGAGGTGGCACCGGTGGAGCGAGACCCAATACGAATCTGGGTCTTTGGCCAAATCATGGGATAGCCATGGCAACCTTCCAGGGTCAGGTGCTCGTCGGCTCCTGGAGGTTGCATGGGAGGGTCCATGTCTTCACACCCCCCAACACCCGACCCAACTCGACGCGCATCACGGCATCGTCCATGGGCTTGCAGTGCATCGTGCGGTTCGCCGGTTGTATTAGCTTGCCCGTGGCAACATCCTTCAACTCGTCGCCGGGCACCTTGTGCAGGAGCACGCATGGAGTGTCCTGAGGCATACATATATGCATCATGAGATGGCAGCCAATCAAAGGCATTAAGTAGAGCACGCTGACTAACTACTTATTTTACCTTGGTGAGGGCGCCGAGCTCGGCTAATGTCGAGACACGAGCGGCCGGTGGCTGATCCTTCTTCTTCTCCGTCTCGGGTGCATTAGGAAGCACCGCCGCCGCTGGCTGCTGCGCCTTGGTAGTCTCGGCAGGAGGGGGCAGCTCTGGTGCATCCAATGTTGGAGATATGCCCTAGAGGCAATAATAAATATAGTTATTATTATATCTTTGTGTTTATGATAAATGTTTATATTCATGCTATAATAGTATTAACAAGGAAACATTAATACTTGTGTGAATTGTAAACTTAAATTGAAGTCCCTAGTATAGCCTCTATACTTCACTAGCTTGTTGGTTAATAGATGATTGTGGTTTCCCTATCATGAACATTGAGATGTTATTAACAACAAGATCATATCGTTAGGAGAATGATATGGTGGACATACTCCTATAGATAAGCGTAGCATAAAGATCAAGTCATTTCAATAGTTCAATTGCTATATGCTTTCTGATACATAGTAACCTAATTCCTTCGACCATGAGATCATGCATATCACCTTTACTGGATGGATGCTTTGATGTCATCAAACACCACACCGTAACAGGGTGGCTATAAAGGTGGTATTGAGTGTTCGGAAAGTATTGGTTGAAACACATGGATCAAGAGTGGGATTTGTCCATCCATATGACGGATAGATATTCTCTGGGCCCTCTCGGTGAAATGTCATCCAATTAGCTTGCAAGCATGTGACTGGGTCACAAGGGATCACATATCACGGGAACGAGAAAAGAGTACTTATCAGTAACGAGGTTGAACTAGGTATGCAGAGATACCGAAGATCATAACCTCGGATAAGTAACATATCGTGAGACAAAGGGAAATTGGTATCGTATGTAAGTGGTTCATTCGATCGCAAAGTAATCGTAGAAATATGTGGGAGCCATATGAATTTCCAGATTCCTCTATTGGTTATTGTTCGGAGAAGTGTCTCGATCATGTCCGCATAATTCACGAACCGTAGGGAGACACACTTAAGGATTCGACGTTGTTTGAGTAGTTATGGTATTATGAGAAAGAGACCGAATGTTGTTCGGAGTCTCGGATGGGATCCGGGATATCACGAGGTGATCCGGAATGGTCCGGAGAATAAGATTCATATAAGGAAAGACCCGTTTCGGAGTTCGGGAATGATTCCGGTGTTTTCATCGGGGATATTCTAGAAGGTTCCGGATTGTCCGGCACTCCGGGGGGGAAGGGGTACATGAATGTGTCATTACATATTGGAATGATTGCATCATGTACTATGTGTTCTTGCTGTCCCAAATATAGGATTAAATTGAATCCTAAAACAGAAAAGTCAAATGTCCAGTTTGAAAGTCAAACTGCCAAAACAAGAAACTGTGGGAAACAAGCAAGAGGAGTTGGAACCAACCTGGAGGAGGAGTTGGACTCCTCCAGGCCGGCGCCCAGCCCAAGGCCGAGTTGGGGAGGGACTCCCTCCCTCCCCTGGCGCGCCCACACCCTCCCACCTATATAAGGAGGGGCAGGGCTCCCCTCCTAGACACACAAGTTTCCTATCCTCTAAACTAAACCCTAGATCTAGACCCCGGTTTAGAGCTATTCGGTTTAGAGCCTTCTAATTGGTTTAGAGCCCTCTAATTGGTGTGTCTAATTACTAGACCACTAATAGCCTCTCTCATAAGCTCCACCATACTCGCACCGGCTTAAGGCGAAGCCCTGCGGGATTTCCCCTCTACCTCCGGTACCACGCCGTTGTGCTGCCGGAATCGCGAGGAGAGTGCTACAACCTCCGCTGCCTGTTGGAACAAGGGAGAGGAAGGTCTTCGTCGAGTACCGAACGTGTGACCGACTGCGGAAGCGCTGCTGGAACGTGGCGCTGGAAGGATCGTCTACGCGATCTTGAGATCGGAAAGAGTACGACTACATCACCCACGAGAATCTGCTCTCGTTAAACACTTTGGAATCTTCGAGGGTGAGTTATTCCATCGACTCGTTGCTACAATCTAGTAGATAGATCTTGGCTTGTTTGTTTGTATGCGATAGAAAATTTTTGTTTTCCATGCTGCGAACCCCTACAGTGGTATCAGAGCCGTGTCTATATGTAGATCTGTTGCACGAGTAGAACACAATGGTCATTGTGGGCGTTGATGCTTTTATTGTAGATTGCTTTTTGTGTACTTTGCATCTTGCGGTATGTTGGGATGAAGCGGCCCGGGCTAACCTTACATGACATCGTTCATGAGACTTGCTCCACGCTTGACATGCAACTCGTTTTGCATAAGTGGCTTTGCGGGTGCCTGTTTCTCCTAGCATAGTAAAGATCCAATTTACAACGGGTGATCAACAATGCTAGTATCAATGTTGTGGTTCTTGTTCGTAAGTTAGAACGACACTTATGGAAAGCCCCAAACCACGTAAAATATGCAAAGAAAGTAGAAGCGTCTAACTTTGTTTTGCAGGGGTGTGCAGTGATGTGATATGGCCATGATTGTGATTATATTTGATGTATGCAATGTTCCTTATTGTAAGTTGGCAACCGGCAGGAGCCATATGGTTGTCTTTAATTTCTGTTAAGACCTGCGTGTCTATTCAAAATAGTTGTAATAGTTGAAGCTGGTGGACGACAACCATGAAGAAGCGTCATTGACCTTGATGCTATGCCGGTGATGATGGAGATCATATTCGTGCTTGAAGATGGAGATCGGAAGCACAAAGAAGAAAGGCCATATCATATCACATATTATGAATTGCATGTGATGTTAATCCTTTATGCATCTTGTATTGCTTAGTAGACGACGGTAGCATTATAAGATGATCCCTCATGCACATAAATTTCAAGTTCTAAAGTGTTCACCCTTAGTATGCACCGTTGCCAAAGCTTGTTGCTTCGAAGCACCACGTGATGATCGGGTGTCTTTGATTCCGCGGGTGAATACAACGTAAGCAAGCCAGATTTGCTTATGCGGTAGCTAAGGTTTGATCTTGACGAGCCTAGCATGTACAGACATGGCCTCAGGAACACGGATCGCCGAAAGGCAAAGCATGAATCATATAGTAGATATGATGAACATGATGATTGTTCGCCATTAAAACTATATCGGCTCTCGTGATGATCGGTGTTGATATAGTAGTTTTGGTTCGTGTGATCACTAAAACAATGTGAGGGATGTTGTTTTGAGTGGGAGTTCACCTAGTTTAATTTCATTAATTAATTTGAACTCAATTTGTCATAAACTTAGTCTAAACTATTGCAAATATGTTGTAGATCAATGGCAGCCCCTACCATCAATTTTAATGCGTTCCTAGAGAAAGAAAAGTTGAAAAACAATGGAAGCAACTTCGCGGATTGGTTCCGCAATTTGAGGATTGTCCTCACAGCTGGTAATTTGACCTATGTGCTGGATGCACCGCTAGGTGACCCACCTGCAGCTGATGCTACCGATGAAGTAAAGAATGTTTACCTCGCTCGGAAGAATCAGTACTCCATAGTTCAGTGTGCTATCTTGTATGGTTTAGAATCGGAGCTTCAGAAAAGGTTTGAAGAGTCAGATCCATATGATATTGTCGAGGATCTCAAATTAATTTTTGAGACTCATGCGGCAATTGAAAGTTATGAAGCTTCTGAAAAGTTCTTTAACTGCAAGATGGAAGAGGGTAGCTCCGTCAGTGAGCATGTGCTTAAAATGTCTGGGCACGCGAATAAACTTCAAAGCTTGGGTATAGTGATTCCTAATACTTTGGGAGTTTACCGCATCCTCCAATCACTACCACCAAGTTACAAGAACTTTGTGATGAACTACAACATGCAGAACATGAACAAAGAGTTGCCAGAACTATTTGCTATGTTAAAATCTGCAGAAGTGGAGATCAAGAAAGAGCACCAAGTGTTGATGGTCAATAAGACCACCAAATTCAAGAAAGGCAAGTCTAAGCAAAAGGGACACTTCAAGAAGGGTGGTAAGAAAGTTACCATGCCAACGAAGAAGACCAAGGCTGGACCTAAGCCTGAAACTGAGTGCTTTTACTGCAAGGGAGAAGGTCACTGGAAGCGGAATTGCCCAAAGTACTTGGCGGATTTGAAGAACGGCAACATCAAGAAGAAAGGTATATTTGATATACATGTTATTGATGTGTATCTCACTAGTATTCGTAGTAGTGCCTGGGTATTTGATACTGGTTCGGTTGCTCATATTTGTAACTCGAAACAGGAGCTGCAGAATAAACGGAAGCTAGCGAAGAACGAGGTGTCGATGCGTGTGGGAAACGGATCAAAGGTTGATGTGATCGCGGTCGGCACGCTACCTCTTCATCTACCATCGGGATTAGTTTTATACTTAAATAATTGTTATTTGGTGCCTGCGTTGAGCATGAACATTATATCAGGATCTTGTTTATTGCAAGACGGTTACTTGTTTAAATCAGAGAATAATGGTTGTTCGATTTATATGAGTAATATGTTTTACGCACATGCACCTTTGATAGATGGTCTATTCTTATTGAATCTCGATAGTAGAAATACACATCTTAATAACATTGAAGCTAAACGTTTGAAATCAAGCGATAATTCGACCTATATGTGGCACTGTCGTCTTGGTCACATTGGAGTGAAGCGTATGAAGAAACTCCATTCCGATGGACTTCTTGAATCACTTGATTTTGAATCACTTGAAAGATGCGAGGCATGTCTGATGGGTAAAATGACTAAGACTCCATTTTCTGGTATAATGGAGCGAGCTACAGACTTATTGGAAATCATACATACCGATGTGTGTGGTCCAATGAGTGTAGCATCGCGCAGTGGTTATCGTTATGTTCTTACCTTCACGGATGACTTGAGTAGATATGGGTATATCTATTTCATGAAACATAAGTCCGAAACTTTCGAGAAGTTTAAGGAGTTTCAAAGTGAGGTAGAGAATCAACGTAACAAGAAGATTAAATTTCTACGTTCTGATCGTGGAGGTGAATATCTAAGTTACGAGTTTGGCGAGCATTTAAAGAAGTGCGGAATACTTTCACAATTGACACCGCCGGGAACACCACAGCGTAATGGTGTGTCTGAACGTCGTAATCGAACTCTCTTAGATATGGTTCGTTCTATGATGTCACTTACAGATTTACCGCTAACATTTTGGGGTTATGCATTAGAAACAGCCGCATTCACTTTAAATAGGGCACCATCTAAATCCGTTGAAACGACACCGTATGAATTATGGTTTGGGAAGAAACCTAAATTGTCGTTCCTTAAAGTTTGGGGATGCGAAGCCTATGTAAAGAAGTTACAGCCGGACAAGCTTGAACCCAAAGCGGAAAAATGCGTCTTCATAGGATACCCGAAGGAAACTATTGGGTATACCTTCTATCATAGATCCGAAGGCAAAATCTTCGTTGCCAAGAATGGATCATTTCTAGAGAAGGAATTTCTCTCGAAAGAAGTGACTGGAAGGAAAGTAGAACTCGACGAGGTTGTCGAACCTTCTCTCGAAATTGCGAGTAGCGCAGCACCGGAAGAAGTTCCTGTGGTGCCTGCACCAATAAGAGAGGAAGCTAATGATGGTGATCATGAAACTTCGGTTGAAGTTGCTACAGAGCCTCGGAGGTCAACGAGAACTCGTACCACTCCAGATTGGTATGATTCCGTTATGAATGTCATGTTGGTGGACAACACCGATGACCCCGAGACATATGAGGAAGCGATGATGAGCCCAGATTCCAATAAATGGCAAGAAGCCATGAAATCCGAGATTGGATCCATGTACGAAAACCAAGTATGGACTTTGGTGGACTTACCGGATGGCCGGAAGGCTGTCGAGAACAAATGGATTTTCAAGAAGAAAACAGATGCTGATGGTAATGTTACTGTCTATAAAGCTCGACTTGTCGCAAAAGGGTTTCGACAAATTCAAGGAGTTGACTACGATGAGACTTTCTCACCGGTAGCGAAGCTAAAGTTTGTGAGGATTATGTTAGCAATCGCTGCATATTATGATTATGAGATATGGCAGATGGATGTCAAAACAGCATTCCTCAATGGAGACATTGATGAAGAGTTGTATATGATACAACCCAAAGGTTTTGTCGATCCTAAAGATGCTAACAAGGTATGCAAGCTTCAACGGTCCATCTATGGATTGAAGCAGGCATCCCGAAGTTGGAATCAACGTTTTGATAAGGTAATCAAAAGTTTTTGTTTTATACAAACTTATGGAGAAGCTTGTATTTACAAGAAAGTGAGTGGGAGCTCTGTAGCATTCTTAATACTATATGTGGATGACATATTGTTGATTGGGAATGATGTAGACCTTCTTAATAGTGTCAAAGAGTATTTGAATAATAGTTTTTCAATGAAGGATCTTGGCGAAGCAGCTTACATATTAGGCATAAAGATTTATAGAGATAGATCGAAACGCCAAATATCATTGTCGCAAAGTACATATTTGGACAAAGTTCTAAAGAGGTTTGGAATGGAAGATAGCAAGAAAGGGTTCTTGCCCATGTTGCCCAATACGACCTTGAGTAAAACTCAAAGTCCGACATCGGCAGAAGATAGAGAAAGGATGAGTAAGACTCCCTATGCCTCAGCCATAGGATCTCTAATGTATGCCATGCTATGTACTAGACCCGACATTGCATATGCTGTTAGTTTAACTAGCAGATATCAAAGTGATCCAGGAGTGGATCATTGGACAGCGGTCAAATACATCCTTAAGTACTTGAGAAGAACTAAGGATATGGTTCTTTCTTATGGAGGTGATGAACAGCTCGTTGTTAATGGTTACACCGATGCTAGTTGGAACACTGATCCGGATGATTCTAAATCACAATCTGGATACGTATTTATTTTGAATGGTGCAGCAGTTAGCTGGAGGAGTGCAAAGCAAAGCGTTGTGGCGAGATCTTCAACTGAATCGGAATACATGGCTGCTTCGGAGGCTTCACAAGAAGCGATATGGATGAAAGAGTTCATTACAGAGCTGGGTGTGGTTCCTAGTGCGCTGGACCCAATGTCTATCTACTGTGATAACATGGGCGCCATAGCCAATGCGCAAGAACCAAGGTCACACAAGAAGCTGAAGCATATCAAGCTACGTTTTCACGCTATTCGAGAACATATCCAGGATGGGGATATAAAGATTTGCAAAGTACACACAGATCTGAATGTGGCGGATCCGTTGACTAAACCTCTCCCGAGGGCAAAACATGACCAACACCAAACTGCCATGGGTGTTCGGTATATTACCATGTAATCTAGATTAGATGACTCTAGTGCAAGTGGGAGACTGTTGGAGATATGCCCTAGAGGCAATAATAAATATAGTTATTATTATATCTTTGTGTTTATGATAAATGTTTATATTCATGCTATAATAGTATTAACAAGGAAACATTAATACTTGTGTGAATTGTAAACTTAAATTGAAGTCCCTAGTATAGCCTCTATACTTCACTAGCTTGTTGGTTAATAGATGATTGTGGTTTCCCTATCATGAACATTGAGATGTTATTAACAACAAGATCATATCGTTAGGAGAATGATATGGTGGACATACTCCTATAGATAAGCGTAGCATAAAGATCAAGTCATTTCAATAGTTCAATTGCTATATGCTTTCTGATACATAGTAACCTAATTCCTTCGACCATGAGATCATGCATATCACCTTTACTGGATGGATGCTTTGATGTCATCAAACACCACACCGTAACAGGGTGGCTATAAAGGTGGTATTGAGTGTTCGGAAAGTATTGGTTGAAACACATGGATCAAGAGTGGGATTTGTCCATCCATATGACGGATAGATATTCTCTGGGCCCTCTCGGTGAAATGTCATCCAATTAGCTTGCAAGCATGTGACTGGGTCACAAGGGATCACATATCACGGGAACGAGAAAAGAGTACTTATCAGTAACGAGGTTGAACTAGGTATGCAGAGATACCGAAGATCATAACCTCGGATAAGTAACATATCGTGAGACAAAGGGAAATTGGTATCGTATGTAAGTGGTTCATTCGATCGCAAAGTAATCGTAGAAATATGTGGGAGCCATATGAATTTCCAGATTCCTCTATTGGTTATTGTTCGGAGAAGTGTCTCGATCATGTCCGCATAATTCACGAACCGTAGGGAGACACACTTAAGGATTCGACGTTGTTTGAGTAGTTATGGTATTATGAGAAAGAGACCGAATGTTGTTCGGAGTCTCGGATGGGATCCGGGATATCACGAGGTGATCCGGAATGGTCCGGAGAATAAGATTCATATAAGGAAAGACCCGTTTCGGAGTTCGGGAATGATTCCGGTGTTTTCATCGGGGATATTCTAGAAGGTTCCGGATTGTCCGGCACTCCGGGGGGGAAGGGGTACATGAATGTGTCATTACATATTGGAATGATTGCATCATGTACTATGTGTTCTTGCTGTCCCAAATATAGGATTAAATTGAATCCTAAAACAGAAAAGTCAAATGTCCAGTTTGAAAGTCAAACTGCCAAAACAAGAAACTGTGGGAAACAAGCAAGAGGAGTTGGAACCAACCTGGAGGAGGAGTTGGACTCCTCCAGGCCGGCGCCCAGCCCAAGGCCGAGTTGGGGAGGGACTCCCTCCCTCCCCTGGCGTGCCCACACCCTCCCACCTATATAAGGAGGGGCAGGGCTCCCCTCCTAGACACACAAGTTTCCTATCCTCTAAACTAAACCCTAGATCTAGACCCCGGTTTAGAGCTATTCGGTTTAGAGCCTTCTAATTGGTTTAGAGCCCTCTAATTGGTGTGTCTAATTACTAGACCACTAATAGCCTCTCTCATAAGCTCCACCATACTCGCACCGGCTTAAGGCGAAGCCCTGCGGGATTTCCCCTCTACCTCCGGTACCACGCCGTTGTGCTGCCGGAATCGCGAGGAGAGTGCTACAACCTCCGCTGCCTGCTGGAACAAGGGAGAGGAAGGTCTTCGTCGAGTACCGAACGTGTGACCGACTGCGGAAGCGCTGCTGGAACGTGGCGCTGGAAGGATCGTCTACGCGATCTTGAGATCGGAAAGAGTACGACTACATCACCCACGAGAATCTGCTCTCGTTAAACACTTTGGAATCTTCGAGGGTGAGTTATTCCATCGACTCGTTGCTACAATCTAGTAGATAGATCTTGGCTTGTTTGTTTGTATGCGATAGAAAATTTTTGTTTTCCATGCTGCGAACCCCTACATCCAACTCCATCGGCTGCGCCGCGGGGATGGAGGGCAGCGGGGTAACCATGTTTGGCGACACTTGGTGGCTCGAGGTGCTGCCGCCGGTGCTGGGCACTTGTATCGGCCCCACCTGACCATCCGCATTCCATTTTGCTATCCCCTCCATCAGCCGAGGGGGTAGAATCTCGAGGATCTTCTGCTGCACTATCGCGTTCACCTCGTCCTGGTCCACCTTACTGGCCTCCAGATGCGCGATCTTCCGCTTCAGCTCTTCCTTCTCGGCTTGATCCTGAGCCGCCGACTGGGTCCGCCTCTCCTTTCTCTTCTTGGCTTCCTCGCTATAGTACTCGCGGAACTTTATGCTCGTACCAAAGCCAGAGATACGGCCAAATGACGTGGGCGGCTCAAACTGTGGCCTCCCCTTGAAGGCGTTGGTCGCCCTGTTGAAAATCGTGTCCCACGGCTCCGTCGAGCCCTGGGACGACGAGTCCGGCGCCTCGCATGTAGCCTTGATTTCAGCGTCCTGCAGATAAGGAAAGGTGAACCCATTTAGGAACTTGCCTTCATTATTCAAAATGAAAGCAAATGGACCGCGGGTAAATTCCTTACCAGCTTACTCTCAAACTTCCTCACATCGTCATCATCGGTGACGAATTCCTTAGAATCCTTGTCCAGATAGTAGCGGGCCCGGACAAAGTTCCGGGTCTGCTCGTCCGTGATTTTTAAAAACGGGTTTTCTTTCCCGAGACGCTCAACCTCGGCGTCCTCCCTTGCCCATATGGCCTTCTTTCCCCTGTAACCGCCGCTTCCACATTGGTGGTTACCTATGTTCTGTTCCCGCATTTCCCGACCCCACTCCTTCCATGCCTTTGCTTCGTCAGTCTCCATCTCCGCCTTGAATATCTTGAACTTGTCTTCGTCGATCATGGGCTCACCCTTCTTGATCTTCTCCCATCTTTCCTTTTTCGCGATCTTGTTCTTCACCCGGGTTCTCCAGCTGCTCAAGGCATTGGCCATCTTCGTGATGGCTAACCTGTTCACCTTATTGGATTTTTCCAGTTTGTCGGTGTACGGTGCTGGGAACTTGTACCGTCGGTGAAGCTTCTTAAGGCAGTTTGCCACCAACCGCTCATTCGCTTCACTTCTCAGGTGCTTCGTGTTGATCGACATGCTTTCCTGGATGATGCACCCGAGTTGCATGCCGTACCCGGCGGCAACATCCGGAGGCTCCAACGGAAGGCCACTTTCCGAGACCAGAGTGATCTCGTCGGTGGTGTCGGCGAGATTTTGTGGCTTCCGATCCTTCCTCGGCTTCTTATTCTTGTTAACGGACGGGTTGCTGCTACCGCCATCCGTGCGGTCCCCGCCATCGGTCGTGCGTCTTCCGCCATCGGTCGTGCGGCCTCCACCAACGAAGGTGGTCGCATCCTCCTCCTCGGCTTCATCTATCTGGTAGTCCTCGTCCCCCTCTTGCTCATCATCCCCATCGTGGCCCGCAGTAGCTGCCACGTCCTCATGCTGAGACTCCGCCGCCTCGTGCTGCACCGCCGCCTCCTAGAAAGTGAGGGTCGCCGCTCTGGCTTGGTCTTCGACACTCATGGCGGCCTTAGAAGTGCCGGCCCCATCGGCGGCCGACATGTTTGCACACTTCTAAACAAATTAAAATAAGGAAGTTAGTATTAATTATTGTTGACAATATTTAAAATGAGCTGTCCATTTCTCCCGAAGTGTCAATTCACTTCCACTTCGGTCGAGAAATGGGGCTCATATGTCAAAAAATTAGCGAAGGTCTATTTCTCGACCAAAATGGATCGAAATCAACATTTCAGGAGAAATGGGCAGCTCAGGTGATTTCCCTGCAAACATTTCACATACAAAAATGCACAAATTATGCTCCACAGCCACATATGGTGCTCCAACACCATATAATCCAACAAGGTACAGAGATTTCTGTCATCGTATATATACACACTGTAATTTTTTTGGTTTTCATTTTTTGGGGGTTTATTACAGAGAGGATGGTATGGTACGTAATAATGCAATTGTAGACATACATAATACACACTGTTATTACCCACTGATCATTCTTTATTACTGCTAGACTAGCATTTTTTAATGGCTGACACATGGATGAAAAAGGTGGATTATTCTTTGGCTTATTCACTACAAGGAAATTCACTGCAAGGAACCCTCACTACAAGGAAATTCACTGCAAGGAACACATGGATTATTCACTGCAAGGAAATTCACTGCAAAGTTAACCACAGATTTTTTTTCCTTTTTGGTGCAGCTAAGTAGTACTACTACACCTGATTGGCCAGAGCATATATGGTGGTACTGGATGATGATATACTATGATGTCAAGAACCAAAGACAAGGACTCAATAATTCAACCAAATGAGATCAGCCAAGAACTAATGCAATCTTGGTTTTGGTTTTGGTAGAGTGCCAGCGAAGCAACAACTTGGGAAATTAAAATTGAGACCCTGCCTGCTAGAGATTTTCTTTACGTTCACAAGACCCACAAAAACAAAGCCCAGGTGTAATGCTAGTTCAACTACTCTCTGCGTTTACAGGTTCATGTGATACAAAATCACAATCACAAGAAAATACTTCTGAGAACTAACCTAGTGTCATCAGTTTCATGTCACATAAATACTTCTGTCACATAAATTGTGTTTGCCTGTAATATTGGTGAAGAAATTCTCCGTATAAAGCTAGATCACAATAAGTTTGAGAAGAAAAGGAGATTTAATATACCTTGGCACAATATGAATTCTCATGCAAAAAATAGCTATCGAACTCGGATAGTTCCATATTCACATTTTCATCATCTATGCACGCAATCAGAGGGGGTCACCTGCGGGGTGGTGGTGGCGGTGGTGGTGGCGGTGGTCCTGGACGCCGGAGCGGGCCTCCTCCTCCTGGTGCTCTGCGGGGTGGTGGTGGCGGTGGTCCTGGACGCCGGAGCGGGCCTCCTCCTCCTGGTGTTCTGCGGGGTGGTGGTGGCGGTGGTCCTGGACGCCAGAGCGAGCCTCCTCCTCCTGGTGCTCTGCGGGGTGGTGGTGGCAGTGGTCCTGGACGCTGGAGCGGGCCTCCTCCTCCTGGTGCTCTACGAGGCCACGGCGAGGCAAGGCGGGTGCGGCGCGGCGGGGCGGGCGGGGCGGGCGGGAGCGGGGGAAAAAGGGGCAGGCGCGGCAGCGAGAGCGGAGGTGTGCTAGGGTTCTGTGGGATTGACTCGATTTGGGGAAAAAGGGGCAGTGAGATTGAAAACACTAAGTCAAAGAATTCTGTGGCGCATCTGAATTGTTGGAGATGGTACAAAAGGCGCGTTGCGCTGTTGTTTGACAGAAACACTTGCTTACCACATTAGTTCAACGCTTGTTCCTTTGTTCTGAACCTGGGGTGGTCAGGTTCGATTGCTGGCTGCCACATCTTTTTTTACTTTTTAAAAAATATTTTCAGGATGGTAATAATATATTAAAAGCAAGAACTAATATATTTGCCTATTAAAAACAAGAATTAATATATTTGCCTCGATATTATATTATATATATGCTTGTGTCACACTCACATCAATATCCGCATACATTAGTTTGTCAAAGTAATACATATATGTAGGCGCACGAGCACGCATGTGCATTAATTAGTACAAAAAAAGGCGTCAAAAACCGCTAAGTCGGCTCCGAGGTAGCTAGTGTCTTTTCACAACAACTTTCTTGCCCTTCTTCTTCGCGGTAGAATACTTTAGGCCGGCCACCTTGAGATTTCTTCTCGTGTACGGGCAACCTTTAGCCGGTAGGGTAGTCTTCCTTCTTACTTTAGCATAAGTAGTTGGATTGTCGAAGTACTTGTCGAATTCCTCTTAGATCTTGGGATCGCCGTTCTTGTCGATGTCTTGCTTGTTGGCATGTCCTTCCATTTCGATGATGCTCCTCTTGCCCCTCCTCACGACAACACGGCTTGGCTTTGCCGGGTCGGTAATGAAGAAGCATCGGTCAACTTGGCTAGCGAGCACCCATGGCTCATTTTTCGTGGAGGCGTTCTTCGATTTGGCATCGGGTATAACCATGGTGGTGAAAAACCGGCCATCTTTTTCGACGCTCTTGGCCCATCTGACACGAAACATCGGCACCGTCACTCCGCAGTAGTCGAGTTCCCATAGCTCCTCGATCCTTCCGTAGAATCTTTCCTTGACATCAGTCTCGTCATCAGCGTATGATAGCATAGTTACTCCTGAGTTTTGGTATTCGCTATTCTTGTCCTTCTCCTCAGTGTAGAATCTGTAGCCGTTGATGTTGTACGTCTGATAGGTCCTAACGTTGCACCCGGGGCCCTGTGAGAGTGAGAATATGAGTTTCTGATCTTCAGTATAAGGCGTCGGCATGGGACTTTCCAGTAGCCTTTTCTTGAACCACCCCGTGAAGCTGGCGTTGTGCTCTTTGGTTATGTCTCCCTTCTTCCTCGGCTTGCCCATGTTGGTGAGCTTTTGCTCGATTAAGGTTTTGTGCTCATCCACCCAGGGGCCGACCAACTGTATGTGTTGTAGCGCGACTCGGTTTGCCCTATCAAAGTCGGCGTGTTCGAGTTCGATGCCGACGTGGAGTGCGCGGTAGACCTCATGGTGACCAAATCCAGCGAGCCTCCCGAGGTGCTTCCTGGTGGGCAGACCGACATCCTGGTTCTCGGTGCTTAGGTAGTTCTGGCAGAAGGAGATGCACTCGTAGGTCAGAAAGCCCTTGGCTATGCTTCCATCTGGACGAGACCTATTGCAAACGAATCCTTTGATGACACCGTTTAGCCTTTCGAACGGCATCATGTTGTGCAGGAACGACGGCCCGAGATGGATGATGTCATCCATGACATGGACAAGCAGATGCACCATGATGTCGAAGAACTTGGGAGGGAAGTAAATCTCGAGCTCGCATAGTATCTCGACGATCTCTTCCTGTAGCTTGCCGAGCTGCTTCACGTCGATAGACTTCCTAGATATGACATCGAAGAAGTTGCAGAGGCCAAATAGCGTCTCACGGACGTGCTCATCCATTATTCCTCGGATCCCAACGGGGAGTATCTGCGTCATCAGCACGTGACAGTCGTGAGACTTCATCCCACTGAACCTCTTCTTCGCTACGTCCAGATATCTGCTTATCTTCCCAGAGTAGTCGTGTGGAACCTTGACTCCTAGGAGGCAACGGAAAAACCTCTCGAGCTCCTCCTCGCTTAGAGTGAAGGATGCAGCTTTAAGCACCACCTCATTCTTCTTAGCCCTTTTGCGGCGACCCTGGGTCCCTTCCGTCTGTTCATCGTCATCGTCGGCATCGTCACTATAGGGGTACTGAAGTTCCTTCTTAATGCCAAGCAATTTTAGGTCGCTTCTTGCTTTTGGCCCATCCTTGGTCCTATCCGCATGTTCATCAGACTGCTGAGCAGGCTCTCGGTAACGTTCTTCATGATGTGCATCATATCGAGGCTATGGGGCGTGTGGAGGACCTTCCAGTAAGGAAGGTCCCAGAAAATGGACCTCGCCTTCCATACTCCATGCAGCGGTGATGGTTGTTCCCTCGGCCGCTTCTTTCCTCGCAGGGCACTATTCCCAATTGTCCAGAAGCTCCTTGATTTCTTCGCTGCTCAACGGTCGACATGGGGCATTATCGAGCTCGTCTTTGCCATTGAACAGGTCTCCGCGTTTTCTCCATGGGTG
Organism: Avena sativa; assembly: GCA_916181665.1. Taxonomy (NCBI): domain Eukaryota; kingdom Viridiplantae; phylum Streptophyta; class Magnoliopsida; order Poales; family Poaceae; genus Avena; species Avena sativa. The sequence goes on along the minus strand of OV702295.1, from coordinate 444,091,751 downwards.
ATCCTTGCGGAGCCACATTCGAGTCCTTTGGAACACGGTTTTCAAAGACCCATGATCCCTCGGCAGCTGTAGATGCGGGGTCTTATCCATGCACCTGACACATGCACAGAATCCGTGGTTCACCTGACACGCTACATATCCGTAATCAGGATAGTCCTGCACCGTCGTGAGCAACGCAGCTCTCAGGTCGAAATAATCTCCAGTGTAGGCATCCCACGTACGTGTCGGCGTCTCCCACAGCGTCGCTAACTCCTCTTTCAGGAGCCCGAGATACAGATGCATGTCGACACCCGGTTGTTTTGGCCCCTGGATAAGGATACTCATGTGTACGTATCGCTGCTTCATGCACAACCAGGGGGGAGGTTGTACGGAATACAAACACGGGCCATGTGCTGTGCGTGCTACTCTGGTTGCCAAAGGGATTGAGTCCGTCGCTGCTCATGCCCAGCCTAACGTTGCTTGGATCGAGCCCAAACTCATCTTGGAATTCGATGTCCAGCGCATTCCACTGGCTAGCGTCCGCGGGGTGTGTCAGGATCTTGCCCTTCTCCGGATCATCTTCCGACTTCTCCCTCTTCGCGTGCCATTGCATCAGCTCTGCTTCCTTAGGGTCTACGAAATACCGCTGCAGACGGGAAGTAATAGGAAAGTACCACACCACTTTTCGAGGAACTTTCTTGTTCCCTCTCTTGTACCGTCCCTGGCCGCACACCGGGCATGTGGTTCTATCATTGTACTCGTTCCGGTAAAGTGCGCAGTCGTTGATGCATGCGTGGTACTTCACGTACGGTAGGTCTAGTAGGCAAACTACTTTCCTCGCCTCCTCGATACTTGTTGGTAATGTGTTGTCCTTGGGAAGACGAGCGTGCTAGAATTTCATGTGAGCGTTAAAGCTAGTGTTGGTCCATTTGTGCTCCGCCTTCATCTCCAGAGCCTTCAGCGTTACACTCAAGCGTGTATCCTCGGGCCGGCACCCAGGATACAATGGAGTCCTCCCGTCTACCTCCATCTGTGTCAGCTTGGCTTTCTCTCTAGCTGCAGCTCTCGTGTTGGCCGTCTGCTTGAGGAGTATTTCTTAAAGATGAGGGTCCCGCAAGGCCGAAGTTAGCGGCGTGTCCGTGCTCCCGTCTTCTCCGCCGCCACCACCACCATCTGCTCCGGCATCGTCTCCTTCATGATGATCGTGTTTGCCGGCATCTCCTTCTTCATGATGATCATGTTCGTCGGCATCTCCTTCGTCATGATGACCATGTCCAGGAGACCCTTCGTCTTCTCCCCCGCCCCCGGCCTCTTCTTTATCATGGACACGGCCATCTACCGGCGGCTCCTCATTCACTAAGAAGCCAGGCATGAAACCGCACGTGAACAGGTGAGACTCCAGTTGTCCAGAATCAGGGTTGATCCACTTCCGGTGTTTGCACGTTCGGCACGGACATCTTATCTTGGTCATGTTGTTCCGAACCATGTCGGCTACCGCATCAGCCTTGTATCTAACCACCCAGCGTTCGCTCATATGGATGACCATGGTCGCCTGCGCGCGAACATAGACCAAATTAAAGAGAGTATGTTAGAACCATGCACACACACGACGCGCACACATACATGCATGCATGATCGCCGGGAAATTTCGACATGACCTATCCTAAAAATAGGACGTATGGCTAGTGCAGAAATTTGCCGAAATGGACGTGAATCAACATTTCGGCAAACCTCCATGCACCCGGCGCCGGCAACATGCATTCAAGCACAACACAACCTCCCTCCACAAGCAACATGTATTCAAGCACAACACAAAGCGAAGGAACATCATCTCTCGCCATCGCACACCGCCCACGGGACCATCTTCACCTACAAAACATCCATACACACCGCGCCGAGGCCCGCCGGCCGCATAAAACATGCATCACACAAGTACCCATACACACACGCCTCACAAATCTACAAACCCCATATGCATAGTGTAGCAAGAGGGGGTGTGGGATGTGTGGAGGAGGAAAGTATGAGTGGTTTACTACCTTTACAAGTAGGAGTAGCTTCCCCTCACAAGTACATGAACCAAAGTAGGTCTAGCTATCAACAATGGAGGTGAGTATGAGCAAAATGGACTGGGAGGGAGGAGGGGGGCGAGCTAGCTAGTTGGAGGTGGTGGGAACAAGGGAAAGGGGGCTGCCACCTTTTGTAGATCTGTTTCGCACATTCTGTGGCGCATATGGAAAATGCTCCATAGAATATCAAAATTCTGTGGCGCATATAGCTATATAGCTACATGCGCCACAGAAAGTGAGAATTATGTGGCGCATATGCTGGGGTCAGGCCCACATGGGCCCACAGAAATTCTGTGGCGCATGTGGCTATATGCGCCACAGAATTCTCACTTTCTGTGGCGCATATATCCATATGCGCCACAGAATTGCAGGAATTCTGTGGCGCATTTGCTACATGCGCCACATAATTAATTTTAGTGGAGCATTTTTTGTATATGCGCCATAGAATTAAAATCTACCTATAATCGTTTTCCTAGTAGTGGGATGTTGCAATACAGTTTTCCTGACGCGTGCAGTCCAACTGTCCGCTTCAGCCTCCAGGCCCATCCCGCCTGCGACCCTCCCACTGCCACTAACAAAATCTTTGGCCAAATCTAGCTGATATTACTCTGCCGCCGTTGCTCTGTCACCCTCCAGTCCCACCGTGTATTGCTAGGAAGTAGCACAAGAACATGATCGTGATGAAGCATCAGTGTGCACTTAATTATGAGACATCACAACATGATCAATCATGATCAACACCGCATGCATAACCCATTGGTAATAACCCAGTAGTTAGAACCAAAAGAGAGACTGAGCAGATATCAGATATGTAGGGGAAATCTTTGGGAGAATAAAGAATACTTCAGATATAGAAAATCCAAAGATATTTCATTACGTGTGTCTTTCACACTAGATTTCATCACGTGTGTCTTTCACGATCAGAAAGCGAGGTTGTCATCCTTTTTGTCTTCTATACGGAGAAACATTTTCCAACTTGCATGTATATATTTCGTGATGTGTAGAAGAATAAAAAATCTCTCACGCATGACATGTTTGTAGATTAATCTATTAGTAAAATGGAGGTGCCTATTTGAGACAAAGGAGCAGATGCTCCTATTATGCAAAAAAAATGTTTAAGACATTTTAAATAAATATGATTTTCGATATACAGTCTTGTGTCTTTTACTTGTTCTGAAATATTTTATGAAGAATAGGCTATGTATTGTCGCAGACAAAATATGTCTTTTTGCATGTGCTAAAATATTTTGTGAAGAATAGGAATTTTGTGGCATCCAACATAATGTGTTTTACACAAGTCACAAAAATGTATTTTATTCTATATTCTTTTTGTTAAAATTTATATATGATATGGAATATGTAGACGTATATCCTTTTTTTTCATTTTTTAGTAATAGATGGATTTTCACAATACAAGCATCTCCTCCCGCGAGCCCCAAAGTGAAATTCCAATGATCGACAATGTCTAAATAGAAACAACAAACTAAGAGCATCCCAACAGATGATGCAAAACAAATATAACTAAGTTCAGGTTGCAAAAGGCAAAAAACAAAGGTCTAACACATGCCCCATCCTTATTTGGTGATGCAATTTTTTACATCACGCCCCAGATTTTTGTCTCCACTGCTACAAATATGCAATACGAAACAGATGGTGCAAAACAGTTTTTCTGACGTGTGCATTCCAACCGCCCGCTTTGGCCTCCAGGCCCATCCCGCGTGCGACCCCCCACCACCACTGACAAAGTCCTTGGCCACATCAAGCTGAGATTACTCCATCGCCGTTACCGGTCTCCCTCCATCCCCACCGCCTATTGCTAGGAAGATAGCACCAACACATGATAATGATGAAGCATTTGTGTGCACTTAATTATGAGACATCACAACATGATCAATCATGATCAGCATCACATGCATAACCCATTAGTAATAACCCAGTAGTTAGAACCAAGAGAGAGATTGAGAGGCAATACATTAATTAAGTAAATAAGCTTTTCCTTCAACTGCAATATCCATAATGGAGAAACTCTACCGATTTCATTCATAGCAGACATTGCAGCTAGAGAAAAAGGATGAACAATAATACAATTCATCAGACATATATTAACAACATAGCATGCTACTGTCAGATAAACACTAACAATGTCCCAATATAATAGCACAACTTAACCTTACAGAGTATGCTAAGCATGATCTTGTCAGATTCACAAAAAATATACAAAGCAGTAACAACCAAAAAAATAAGTAAAGAAGTACTAAAACAAGTATTTAACAACTACTAAGTGCACAATATATAAAAACTTATGTAGCAATTCAATTAAGTAAGAACATGATATTGCCAGTTAACACTAACAATACTACACTAACTATTCAGTAAACTAAAACAACATGAACAACTAAGATAACATCTACCAGTAGTCTAAATTACACTAGGAAGTAAATACATGATCATTCAGACTAATATGAACTAAATAATTAAGCGAAGAGATCTAGAAATGGCACATGAAGTTCCCGTAGGGGTATTTAGACATGCGTCATGCCACACCAACGACAATGCGACATCAGAGGCGCACACGTAGGGCTGGAATTTGTGCCGAGCCAAGCCAACTCAGCCCGACTTGCTAAACCTCGTTCAACTAATGAGCTAGCTTGACTCGTCTCATTTACACAACGAGCTCATATTTGAAACTCGCCTCGACTCGGTAAACTCGTGAGTAACTCGTCTATCTCATTCTGAGTTGTGAACATGCACATATATTAGAAAAGCAAGTAATTTTGATGCTAATTCAGAATTAGAACAAAGATAGTACTTCCATAATTCCATAAAGGAAAGATAAATGAAAAATATAGTATCTCTACACCATTATAGGTGTACTAAACATCAGCGGTTCGACATTCATTTATGAAAAATTGAAATTCTGTATTTGAAAGAGTTTAACAAGCTAAACGAGTAGCCGTGAGTAGCTCGTTTAGTTTGGATAAACAAACAAGATCAAATCTAAAACATATCTCGATAGACATCAAGTTCGAGTCGAGTCGAGCCAAGTCATAAGCTACTCATTTAGCTCACGAGTTTCGAGTTATAATTCCAGCCCTACGCACATGAACACCTAGGGGACGTCGGGGAAGCACCAGGGCACAGTGGCAACATCGTCAAACGAAACCCTAGTTAGGGTTACGATTGGGCACCGCCATAGGAGAGCGTGCAAGGAAAATCGAATTTAATAGGACTGTAGAGCATGGGGAAGCAAGTAGTTAGGCTCGAGCATAACGGCAGCAACGACCGTCATGTCGTAGCGTCATTCACAGTACTTCAATTGCTCGACCTTAGCCGCGGGAAATAATAGATGGTGGTTATTTTGGCATCTGTTCATATGTGATGTTTACTTTGATTTTGTAGAGAGACAACAAACGCTCAAGGTTAGGCTAGCATTTCACTCTTTATGAAACCACCTAGTCCACATTGATGTGCTTTGGTGTCAAGTTTGTAAATGAGTAAAATGTATGGGAGGTCCTAAAAGTTTGACCATACCTTATGCAGGTCCTAATTCTTTGAAACCGTGTAGTGCTAGTCCTAATTCTTTTTAAGTTGTGCAGGACAGGTCCTAAAGTGGTATGACCAGCCTTTGACCGCTGCCACGTAGGAGGGTGCGACTCTGGAGGTAATTTTCCCACCGAAGCAGTTGGCTAAATTGTAGATAGCCCCTACTAGTTGGCTAAATTGTAGATAGTCCCTACTGTATAAAACCGTCCCTTCTCTGTCTTTCTTCTTTCCTATATCATATCTCTCTCATGTCTCCTCTTCCACCATGGATTCAAGTTCAAGGTCGTCTGGCAAGTCGTCATTCACTTCACAGGTAGGGATGACACTGTCGCTGGTCTGTTGTGACGGTTGCACATGGAGGAGAGCAATTCGGCTCATTTCGCAGTCGGAGGGGAATCTGGGCCGTGTGTTCTTCAAGTGTCCAAATCACAGGGTAAGAGATCTATTGTTCATGTGTTCTCTAATATTCTTGTTTTTTTTTTACATTTTTTGCTTTGGTTTGTACAAAAGGGTGGTGACATAGGTATACCCTACAGGTACTCGAGTTTGGTATATACGGTCCAGATACGACAGAAGCCCACGGCGTTGCCAAAGCCCAATGCAGAATTCGGGTGACCCACAGACTCTTCGATTGCTTGCGAGACAAAAAGAAGCTTAAGATACAAAGTTCAAAGGGCGAACCCTAATCTGTAACCGACTCGACCTGCTACCCGAAACCTAGCCTATCTATATAAATGCTAGGAGGGGGCGGCGAGGAGGACAATCACAACCCTAGTTTCCACAACTCTCGCCAGATTGCATCTGCGCGCCCATGTAATCTTCGATTCCTTCGTTAATTCCAAGAGCAGACAAGCAGGAGTAGGGATCTCTACGAGGCCTGAACCTGGGTAAACCTTGCGTCCATGTGCTTGTTTGCTAGCCGATTGATGCCTCCAGCGCTCTCTCCTTCTTCAAAACCCAAGTCCATAACAATGGGCATTGACGAGTTAAACCCTACTGTAGCCGGCTTTTGTGATTTCTACTTTTGAATTGAAGAATATGTGGAGATGTTGTTGGAAAGGGGCATAGATATCCCTATTGTTGCCACTCTACGAAACCACTCTATGAAAAGATTAATGCGAAATATGTGGTTTTCTATTTTTTTACTAAACCATGTGGTTCATGTAATTACCTCTTTTTACTGGCCCACCGATTTTCGAGTTATGAGCTTTTGTTATTTGGAGTACTACTTTTTTTGTTTTGGCTTGGGCTCTATGTCAATGCTACTCTTCGTCTATTTTGTAGATGCACTCATGTCTTTTGCTTCTGATCTAGATTCGGATGTATCTAGATACGTTTTAGTATATAGGTACATTCAAATTTAGACAAACTCAAGTCACTTATTTTAGGATGAGGAAGTATTTTTTCTACTCTCTCATCCAAATTAATTCATCTGGATTTGTCTAGATTTGAATGTATCTAAACATGTTTTAGTGCTAAATATATGTGAATCTGAATAAAACTAAGTCAATTAATTTAGATAGGAGGGAGTAGCAAATCTGTATTCTTATTGGAATCGGCGCGTTCTAGTAGTACTACTCCTAAACGTCGAGGGTGTTTCCGGAAACAAAAAGAAAGATAACCCGACGTGCAAACCCCAACCCCAGTAGTTCTCCGGTTCTCCCCCTCTCCATCCGACCCAGATCCAAACCTAACCCCGGCGGCGGCTGCAGCGATGGCGGCGGCGACGGAAGTAGAGGCGGTGGACTTCGACTCCGACGACGACGACCTCATGGACGAGGACGGCGCCATCGAGCCCTCGCCGGCTCCCGCCCCCCGCCTCCGATCCACCATCGCAGGCGGCGGCGGCGACGACGACGCCCCCCGTAAGACCAAGGGGCGCGGCTTCCGCGAGGACCCCAACTCCTCCTCCGCGCCCCGAGACTCGCGCTTAGCGGGCGTCGGCCGCTCAGGCTTCGACGCCCTCGCCTCCGATGGCGGCCCTGGCCCAGTACGCTGTACGTCTCTATCTACCTCTCTCTACGTATCCCTCTATCTTTCTGCTGTTAAGAAGATTTCAATGGTAGCCTAGTCAGGTAGGCGGTGAGATCTGAACGCTCGTGTAGGAGGTCTGCTAGCTCTGTATGTTTTCTTCCTCGATGTATTGTGGAGAGGATTTAGACGTCATGGGAGGGCAAAGATGCCGTCTTGATCGGTTTCTTCTGACGCACATGGGCTGCTGCGCACTGCTAAGAGATCTTTGTGTTCATTGTGTGATATATTGCCTTTTCCTGGGCTATGTAGATGTGCAGGTGGGAATTTTGGGCGCTTTGGCTGATGGTTTCCTTGGGTTTGGAAGTTCACAGCTTACTGCTAAATTTCTAAGATGTGCAGGTGGAATTATTGGGCGCTTTGCCTGATGGCTTCCTTGGGTTTGGAAGTTCGCAGCTTACTGCTAAATTTCTAAGATTGTTTACCTGTGATTTTAGTGTAGATATCTGAACCATTCTTGGGCTCACCCTAGATGTTAGAAACTGAGACGAGATCAGTGATCACCGTGGAGCATAAATGTGCTTCTTTTTTGATCTTTACCTATTATTTTCCTGCTTTGCTTGATACTTAGGGGTACTTTTAATTGGAGTCGGTGGATTAGCTTGTCTGGTGGTATGATCATCACATTGTTGTGATGATTATTCTTGTCTGGTGGTATGATCATCACATTGTTGTGATGATTATTTTTTGGCTGGAAAAAGGATTTTCAGTATTGTCTGCGTGACTGCTGAGATTGGTCTTCTGATTGAAACTGTGGGTATCTTAAATCTTATGATGTGAGTGGGTCATACCTTTGGTAGTGAAATACTTAGATTGATAATGTTCGATTCTTGTTCAGCTCCTCTGATAAGTTCTGCTAGTGCCTTGATTTGCGTACATCTAGAAATTCTTTGGAGTTTTTTTTGTAACTTCGATGGAGTTTTATTTGTAAATGTTGCACATGGCATACTCCTTTATTGTTTTTCAAATCGTATTAAAACTTTGTTTCTACAAAACATTGAATTAATGAATGCTATTAGTAAAAAAATGCAACTGCACAACTGCACACATTGTCATTCGCTGTTTGTCTCTTTCGAAAAGTCCCATATTATGAAGATAAATGATGTCACTTATCGAGTTTACGCATGTTTTTTCTTCTGTACAGCTATTGAAGGGTGGATTGTGCTAGTTACTGGAGTTCACGAAGAAGCTCAGGAGGAGGACCTTCACAATATTTTCGGTGGTTTTGGGCAGGTCAAGAACTTGCATTTGAACTTGGATCGCCGGACTGGATTTGTGAAGGTATGTATTCTACTCCATAGGGTTAATTTTGCTATCTAGTAACTATCTGTATGAAATTCCACAGCAATTCCTTAATCTGCATAGTTCATATGTGAAAAGGTTCATTTTTTGTTGAACCACTCAAATTTGCCATCCATGGAGAACAAAATAATGTGTTAATGTGAAGAGCAGGGTTTTGCATGTTTTCTTGTGCAGGGATATGCTCAAATTTGCCACACCTCATGTCTGTTTGGTTTTACTTCTCCTGTGCAGGGATATGCTCTGATTGAGTATGAGAACTTTGAGGAAGCCCAGGTTGCAATAAAAGAATCAGATGGAACTGAGCTTCTTTCACAAATAATAAGTGTTGACTGGGCATTTAGTAATGGCCCTGTCAAACGCAGGAATACTCGGAAGAGGTATGCTCTATATTTTTTTCATATTTAGTTCCTTCTACTGTTATGTCAGAAGGAATTTGCAGGCATGAGAGCTAAAGAGTTTATTGGTTATCTTATTCTTGAGAACCTTGATCAGTATATAGTGATAGATACTGTTACTTAGGTATTCTAACTAATTAGTAGCTATAGTAAACCATATATCACCCATATATTAGGCTTTTACTTGGAAAACACTATAGAAGGAGTCGGCTATAGATTTTGGCGCAGAGACTGCTTCTGTGAAATAACATGTAACGCGTACTTGAGGCTGGTAAGAGCAAATCATTATAAGATAAATCAGTATGATCAAAGAATGAGGAACTTTAGCTTCTGGTTGATTAATATGGATATTGGATACCAAGGGAATGTGTACTTGCTTACCCAACTGCAAACCACTCCACAACAGATTTTTGGTTAGTTACCTGACAATGTCATCCCTTCTGGACTTTGGGTTGCTTAATACAATCTGAAGAGTCCTTGCCGGTTTTGAATCCTCAAATTACACTCCAGAACCGTTTTTGCCTAGTTGTGTGATGAAGTTACGTGCCTTCTGGGCTCTGGTTCCCCAACACAAGGAAATTTGTCCTTGATTGTTTTTAGGTCCTCAAGCTATACTTTTGCGTTTTCCTCAGTCCAGTATCCTTCTCCACTTTCAGTAGTACCCTTTCTTATATAAGACTGAGGTTCTCTGAATGAAGATATTTCTGTAAATCATTGGGTATTTTATTTTTGGCTACGTAAATGATTCTGTGTATTCTCAATATTCTGAATGAAGATGTAGTATTTTTCCTGAGTTTAATCATTGGGTATTTTGTTTTTGGCTACATAAATGATTCTATGTACTCTCAATAATAAGTTAGCTTATACATATGCTTTGTTTCTGCCTTTTTTCTAGTTTTATTGTTAAGTCTGGAGTGTGGGTCACTGAACAGCAATCATAGTTACAATATATTCTTTACAATCCTAACAATCTGAATACAATACTTACTTGAGTATGTACTTTGTTGATTTCAGATCACCGAGGCCTAATCGCTCGAGGAGCCCGCCGAGGAGAAGATACTGAGTGTTTCCGCACCATGAGTTGCGGTGCTTAGAAGCGACAAAGTGTGAGAATTGTGGGGATCCAGTTGTTTACGTGTCCTCTTATCTTAGCTTGATGATTGCCTTTGTCTTTCCATCGCAGATTCTGGTTCATGACTGTAGTAGTTGTTTGGCATCTTTAACTCACTCCTTTGGTGGATGGAGCTGTGTTTTACTGTTAAATCTTGGCTTGCCATTTTCAGACGATTGTAACCACTGTGTTGGATCTATTATGTGTTGCATTGGAATGTTTTGTTTCCCAATATGCCATGCTTGTATTGTGAAGTTATCAAACGATTGAATGAATTTTGTCTTGCACAGTTTTGCATTGCTGAACAACGGTTTTAGTGTCTTGTTCCACTTGTTAGCATCTTCGTTGATTCATTCTTCATCTTTTTGCCTGGAACGAAATCAGTATTACTCCCTCTATCCCATAATATGTTGCGTATAATTTTGCGTGCAAGTCAAACTTTGTAAAGTTTGATCAAGAATATACAAAATAATAAGAATATGTATGATATGAAATGTATATAATATGAAAATATATTTTAAGACAATTCTAATAATATTAATTTGGTATTGTATATGTTCATATCTGTATCAAACTATTTGGTCAAACATTGTAAAGTTTGACTTTGATAAAATCGTATATACAATTGGGACGGAGGGAGTACTATTCTTGTTACTCAAGGGTTTGAACTTTACCATCTCTAACGGGTGATGTAAAAAATTAGACATCACCAAAAATGGGGTTTTACATCACTGATATCACCAAAAATAGGGTTTTACATCACCTGAGTAGTTTCTGATTTTCAGATGAGGGCAACCGCAATAGGAATAGGTGATGTAAAATAGGTCAACTATTTCAATGTCACCCTCCACAATTTTAACTATGAATGATCATCACAAACATGTCAATAACAAATGACAGTGAATCTATCATCAAGATCATCATGCACACATATAAAAATAAACTTCAAATCCACATTGCATAACATAAAATAGTTGACCATTGACATAGTTCAACACAAATAGAAAGGAAATGCATAGTTTAAAGCATAGAATATATCATTGACACAAATAGTTCTCATGCATCCTTGCCATCATTGACATCTCCATTTTGCTCCACATTGTCGTTGGCAACATGGCCATCTCCCAAGCCGACAACCATGCTACCCCATAGCTCCACCCAAGTCGTGTGCCATGCCACCTCCCGTAGCACTTCCAATGCCGGCTCCCATGCCTCCTTCCATAGCACCCATGAACCCTCTGTCGAAACCTCCCATAGCATCATTCATGGCGCCCATGTAGCCACCCATGCGATCTCCCATATAGCCACTCATGTCTCCCATGGCACCCATAAACCCTCTGCCATAGGTTGCCATCATTTGCTTTCTCGCCAACACTTGGCCGCGACAAAGCTCCACGTACGCCTTTTTGCTTCTCGTCCATGCCACTTGTGTCCATGAACATGAACTTTTGCTCTTGGTTCATTGATCAGGCATTTCCTTCCAAAGCCACCTTCCTCTCCTTCGTGGCCGCCACCCTCCTCTCCTTGGTCGTGGCCTTGCGTTGCTCGGCTTCTTTGAGCTCGTCTAGTTCTTTCATCTTCTAAGCCTTTCTCTCCTCATTAATCTCATTGCGATGATTCATCGTGGCCTCCAATGACACTTTGATGTCATCATTTCCGGTCTTGTTGCCCTTCTCATTGGCATGCTTTCTTCCTTTGGCCTCCTGGTTTTATCAGCCGAGTTGGGAGTGGTGCTTCTTTTCCCTTCATCACTTGATGTTTCATCATCATCTTCATCACAATCTACAATGGTCGCATCTCCCACCGAGCTCTTGGGGTTCTTCTTTGGAACCTCATGTATCTCACGGTTCTTCCACTTTTCATCATTTTCAAGATCAACCCAACAATGATGCATTGTGAATGGTTTTCCCAACTTCACCGGCTTTCCTTTCTTCCCCTTTGCCCTCAACAAAATTTGAGAAATGTTCTTCTACATATGACAATAGATAAAGTTCATTAGCCACATACAAGACAATGTAAAATATGATCTAATGGAGAAATAGGACACAAACACTCACCCGGTCACCGCCATTGGTGCCACTTGGGTTCAAGTGATCCACTTGTGCCAAGCATGCGCTCCAATTTTGAAAATCGGTGGAGATTGTGCCCCATCGACGACGAAATAGAAGTCACCGTTTTCACATTACCATCTTGTTCCGTGCATTGAAGAACTCCCTCGTCCTTCTACAATAAGTGTCTTTTGGTTGCTTTGTGCCCACGGTCGGATCTAGCCCCACCTTCTTCCACGCCAACACAATCAACTTGTCTTCCGAAGTGGTGTAGTTTGATGTTCTTTCCTTTGGACCCTCATCCAAGAAACCCTCATCAAGATTGTCATCATCATAATTTGTTTCATATTCTTATGATGGGATTTCATACTCTTGAAATGCAACATTCATATGTTGCAAAAACGACTCATCATCAACACTACACAGATAAACAACATATATCAAAACACACTCAATTGCATAACTAAAAAACATTGTTTCCTCGTCATGGTGACAACCTGGCCAGGATCGGAGGGGTGACCCCGTAGGGTTTGGCAGTGGCACGAAATTGGCGGGAGGGACGGCACGAGTCACCTCAGAGCTGTCCATGGCTTTACAGTGGCCAATGGCAATCGAATCACAACGGAATGCACGTAGGGGTGGGACGGGAGCAGAAAGGTTCAGCCTAGCAGTTCCCCAGTCGCACGTTGTCGTTTAGGTTTTACATCATCAGGAGAGGTGATGCAATTTACATCATCTGGCCAAAATATACATCACCATCGTCTATTGGAGAGGCAGTTTTTGGCCAACATGATGTAAAAGTTAGTTTTACATCCCCAAGACTATTATAGATCACTTGTTAGAGATACTCCTACTGTAGCACTGTCTGCTAAGTTGGGCAATGCGTATGTGAGAATCTTGTCGTATGCACATAAGTTAAGCAATGAGTGAGAGATGGACGAGGCCTGAGGTTCATCGAGACCATTTGCAATGGTAAGTGGCGAAGATTTTTTTTTTCAGAAGTTCAATTTGTCGCCACAAAAAGATCGAGAAGCACAATTATCAGAAAGAACACAACTGAAACATCGCAACACATGCACTGAGCCAGATCGACAAGTTCATGCATTGGATGATCATCACACAAGACATATATGATCCACTGATTTCATGCATTGGAAGATCATCTAACAGACCCTCATTGAAAAAAAAAGTATCAACAAGAGCGACATCCTGTAGTTTTTGCACGAACTTCTTAACAAAATTCCAGACGTCGACATGGTCTTTCCTCACTTTGCCCTGTCTTCCTCCGCTTATATTCAGGTTGAATAAATCCGGGAAGTTTTGTTTTTCATCATGGTGTTCCTGGTGTAACATCTGGTGAAGTCCAGAACTACATGATACATCACAAGTCAGAGCAACAACAACCAGCCAGACAACAAGAGCCCAGGAACTCAGATGTGCTCATCCACTACATTCTGCTCCAGTAATTCGTAAGGTTGCAACTTCTTCCGAACAACGGCCAACTAATGGATCATGCCCCAGACAATCTCATCAGAAATGCCGCCACAACAATCTCCAGAAGGCACCAATGTGGCAGGGTTTGCAGAAGACACTAATTTGAACATTTCCACGATGTCATCTAGAGCCATGCATATCAACCGGTAACAGCCACAATCCCATGGGGAGGGGGAGGGGGATGGGGGGATCATGAAGTGCGCATTGTTACCAGCTTATTTCTTCTGTACTGATGCACTCTTCAAAATCTTTCGGGCTCGCAAGGGGTACCGACGGGCTCCAGTTCCATTCGAGGGCCTGTTTGGTTCTGCCATGGTATGTTTGATAGTGTCGGGAGGCTGCGGCTGAGCAAGCTCTGAAGGAGTTAACTTTCGCTTACTGGAACTGTGGGTACCTAGTTGACTAGGGTCCAATGATTTGTCTGTTGAGGTCGGCCTCATTTTTTCCATGGGCGTCATAACGGTGTCTGTCCGATTAGTTATTTTCGATACACCGTTTGCATCCGATGAATGTGTTTTGATTGGAGATCCCAGAGCTTCCTCGTCATCTGTGTTGCTCTCTTCTATATCTGCAAATTAGGGAATAGCGAAGATGTCCTTTATTTCTTCACATGGTACATGAAAAGCTACAAGGAGAAGTAATACACTTCACTGAATAGGATTAACTAAATATCCCAGTTGTGCTCAAGCAGCAAAGAAATAAGAACTACAATTCCAGGTCTCCAGGTTATTTGGCTAATAACATGGTTGATTACTAATTCGTCGAGTGAAACATTTGGCGATCTCGTATTTTAGAAAGAAAGACTTGCTACTAGATATTCACCTATTGCCTTTAACTTTCAAGTTCCATCATAAAGATAAAATGCGAAAGAGACACAATGACTCTTTTAAATTTTTGCGACTCAACTTGCCTGAAAAGTTGTCCACGTGTTTTGTTCAATTTTCTCATGATACATTTGTTGTCTTGAAGAAAATTTTAATGTTTAGCGTGGATTATTTCTCCTTTTCCAAATTTTGCACTTGGCTCTCTAGAATTATGTGAAGTGTTGAAAACCACCAAGCCAAGATGAAATTTCATCTGACCACAGTTTCCTAATGTGCATGGAAACCATACAATATCCACAAAAGATCAGCAGTACCAGAATTAGGATGTATCAGATGAGCAGCATACCAGCATCTCCCTCTTGCCTGACATCATAAATAAATACAAAAATAAGATGTCTACAAAAATACACAATAAATCCATTCAATTCAATAAACTAACCCCAAAATCATCAATAATCTCCTCAACTCCCTACTACACACGTTAATTAACCTGATGTCTATAGAAGCTTGAACCTTGCCATCTGAAACTTACCTGTGAACGAGGTACCGTCCAACCTTTAATGATCGACCAATCAAGTGCAGGCCTCAGATCCTTAAGCTTAGCCAGATATTTCCCACCTTCACCCATGGGAGGTTTCAACAGGCTTACCTGTACACAAATGCCGAGCAGGAAAATGTCAATTATTGTCTCCAGTAGAGTTGGTTATGACCTTGGACAGAAAACTAACAATCAGCATGAAAACACAGTGGTTAAATGATATTATAAGACAACTTTGGTCACTTCATATTTTAATCATTGTCCATAGCTTGGATGCTCATCGGACGCCATCTTATCAGTGTGTGTTATCTACATCATCAAGAAAGTTGATTGTGCATCACCAGCCTGTAATACTACTGGACCGCCAGATACCAATCAAACTTACTTAATGGAAGTATCCACAGGATAGTTCGACAAAACATAACGTTCCAAGATAACAGTGAACAACGAAGTAGCAGCTAATTTTGACTTACACAGCAACTTAATAATTTTTTACCTTAACCTCATCTTTAGTGACCACCCTAATAATTTGTGCAGTCCAGTAACAATCTTCGTACAACCATTCTACCCAATCACCTACTTTCCAGGTATCACAAACACTTGCTATCAGCTCGCTCTTTGAGAAGTGCTCGGGAACTTGAACCCCCCTATACCACTGAGGAAAGGGAGGACGCAACATGATTTGACAACTCAGACTTGATTTATCATTCTGGCATTCTGGGTTGAGTCCCTTTCCAAATACTCCAACCCATTCCTTGGCTGCAAAGGAAGGGCATGCAAAGTAACAATATGAGGTATACAGCAAACACAATTCTTATTCTTGGTACGATTCTAGTGTTCCAGGATTTCTGGCATGTTCTCAAAAGTATAAGGGTAAAATTAATATGACAAGAGATATTTGACAAACACGGTTATGGACACCAGCTGTACTGCCCAGGCTTCCACACAAGTCAGAACATTTAGGAAAGAAAACACATGCTTGTAGGGTACTGAATAAATGTTGGCAGGCTGCTTGATTAATTGTCGGGTAAATTCGGATGCAAGTTATTGTCAAATTTTCCATGGTTTTAGAAGTTATGTAGATTAGAGTATAAGCTTTGCAACTTTCCTCTTCAAACCCAAACTCATTAACAATGATAAGTACAACTTACTGCATTTTTTGGGAAATATAAATAGAGAATAACACGCGGTTTCAAGCACTGCATAATCCATCCCATTAAATGTAATTTTTTTTTTGGCTAGACAGCATACATTATCCAGTTAAAGCTGAATGCAGTATTATAGGATGGCGGAACACGTGGGCATATTTCAGGATTGACAAAAAAATTAACTAAGGAAGACTACCATATGTACTTGTTCAAGTTCCGGGTATTCCCACTTACATATGGAAAACGTTTCTAAATAGCAGGCCCACTTTCAAAATTGAGTGCATGACATAAAATATGCCAGCTGCCTCCAGGGGCTCAGTGGTGTATACAAAAGATAATGCCAAAGTTTGAAAAGAAACCATGTCTACAAAAATGGAAAAGAACGTGCATAATATCCTTAAGCCAAGAGTTTGAGAATGAAATGTCAAAATTAATATAGTGCATGCGGTTCATTCACAATCTCCCTTCAAACGACAAATGGTATCATTATGCAAAAGAAAAAAATGTCTACGAAGAAATATAGCTAGCGTAAAGATATGCTTACCTTCTTTTGTATAGTCAATATACTCTAAGTAATATTCAAGGTGTCCTGATTCTGTGACACGCATTTCCTCTATCTGAAATAGAAATAATGCAACATGTGTTAGTAAAGCACACTACCTTACACTTTGGAATGAGTAAAAAGAGAAGTGATATGTTCGTAACAAGTATGGACCCTGTTTTCCTCTTACAGACTTGCTTCTCCCTCCCACAACGGTGTTGGTAGTAAGTTATGTAACTCATGCTTTTACCTTACTTTTCCCTCCCAACAATGGTGATGGTGCCTTCTAAGTTCTGAATCAAGGTCGGGTCTATATAAACACGGCTTGGGCTCAGATGTAATCTTACTCTCTTCTAACCCACTTGTACGGAAATTTCTATTCAGTGCATCAAGTAATCCGAAGGGCAGACCATGATATCCTAAGCCCTATCTTCACCCTCCCAATCCAATGTCGTTTGGACCTACTTGTTGTGAATTTCAGTGCAATGATCTGAGCACGAAAGTATACTAGAAGCTACTATCAAAGAAACCAGTTCTCTTTCAAATATTTAGATCAAATACATAAAACCATGTTTGCTTCAAGACTGGTGAAGCAAAAAAAAAGATGACAAAGTTGTTTGCTTCCTAAATTATTCAAAACATACACATGCTAAAATAAATTAGCTGACCCACCTTGGAGCGAAACCATGCACCTTTGTAACCTGGAACAAAGGACCTCGCCTCTGCGTGATCTCCAATTTTAAAAGGAAGAATCAGATCCATTGTCCAGCCAATCTAAAGACATTACCAACACAAAAAACACGATTTTGTTAGCACAACGTTGGATGTGTAGCCCACCATACGCACACGTAATAATGAGTAATATAATAAAAGCTAATAAGAAAATATCATGCCTAAATTACATCGAGAGTGAAAACATCGTAGCAAATGCACACTTAACTTTGGAATGTTTGAAGCAAAGTTGCCCAATACCATGGATAACTATAGTAAAACAAAGAGCATCGAAAGTAGTGAGAAAACCCAATGGGATAAGAAACCAATGTTATAATGGAACATTAACAGAACAAGCACACCTCCAGAAGATCGCATGCCCTTTTCCTGGTTATTAGATTCTTATTATTGTAGGTCTATTTATTAAAATATATCTACTTTATGTACTTACTTATATTACCAAGTCGTTTACGGATAATAATACTTATATTGTTTATATTAACAGTTACTACCATGATGGTAGTGATTGTGTACTAACCAGATTGTATTCTAATAGGTATCACCATGTCTTTTACGAATGAATTGTGACATGTTATAAAATATGATGGTAACTGTGTTTACCACGTGGTACTAAAATAATCAGAAAAGAGTTTGCTCTATCAAGTGGGATCAGGTTTGAAGCACTTAGCAATGTAAACCCAATGGAAATAGATTGTGGATTGGGCAAAGGGTTTGAGCTAAAAACTAGTCTTCATCCAAAAATCATCTTTAAATACTATACCGTTTTGTTGCACACTTGGTATTTTTCTGTGTTTCCGTGCAGACATCTTAGTATGGTTGCTTTTTGCATGCAATGAACATGCTTTGCATGCAGAGTATTAACATAACAATGGATAATAGAGAGTGTCATGCCTACAGACCTAATTTCAGAGGCTCGTTCATAATATTTCCCAATCTTACTACAGTATGAAGTCCTTTTCACGTAATATTTCCTGATCTTACTTAAGTATCAAGTCCAGAATGTCGGGCGCAAGTGCAGGTCCTCCTCACACGCAAGGCATCATCAACATTAATGAGACTATATCTCATCTGAGGTTATGATGGCGTATGACCGGGTGTTCGTCGCACCTATCCCGCTCGACATCCTCAGCGCCATTGCCGCCATCGTCAACCGCGAGTTGCCCGAGAACCCCGAGGCGCCACCATGCACGGTGCTGCCAGCCGGCTGCCTCGTTGAGGTTTAGCTTCGCCACTGTGCGACTTAGACGACATCATCTCTATGTCAGACAACCTAAATTTGTAATTTGGACCGTGCACGGACATAACGCACGGGCGCGGGGCACGGCTATCCGCTCTCTCCTGTCCACTACGGGGGCCACAATCGTGTGCTTGCAGGAAACTAGATGCATTTGATCTCGTCGTCAGTTGTGCTTGAGACACTAGGGCCCAAGTTTGATGAATTCGTCTTCTTACTGGCGGATGAAACTCGAGGAGGCATATTGATCACATGGCACAGCCGTTTGGTGACCATCACGAGCCATATGCTCACTACCAATGCCTTGACTGCCTTTGTCTCCATGGCCAACAGCCCACCTTGGTGGCTCTCGGTAGTTTATGGCCCCCAACGCGACAATGACAAGATCGAGTTTCTCCAAGAGATCAGGAACATCAGGGCTATCTACCCCGGCCCTTGGATGATCTGTGGAGATTTCAACTTGGTTTACCAGGAGGTGGACAAGAACAACAGTCTCCTTGACAGGCACATGATGGGTCGATTTTGACGTTGCATCAACGACCTTGCCCTGAAGGAGGTGCACCTCAATGGGCGATGCTATATTTGGACTAACGAACAATCCCACGACGTTGGTTCATCTTGATCAGGTGCTTTGCACGTCAGACTGGGAAGGGATTGTCGGCGACTGTCATCTTCTCTACTTGGCGTCTGTCGTCTCCAACCACATTCTGCTACTACTTGATGCCCCCCTACACCACCCACCCACCGTCGCTTCCACTTTGAAGATTATTGGTTATGACTTCAAGGATTCCAAGAAATCGTCACGGAGGCATGGCAATCTTCAAAGATTATTTGCATGCTTGTTGGGACCCGTTTCGGCAAATGACACCACACATGCAAGTCACAGTGCGACGACTGACAAGTTGGAGCGCCAAATCATTAGGGAATGTCAAGCAACAGCAAGCCCTATTGCGGGAACTCATTCTCAGATTCGACAAGGCTCAGGAAGATCGGCAGTTCACCCTTCATGAAAGATGGCTACACATAAGCCTGAAAGTCACATACCTAGGGTGTGCATCGCTTGAGCGTACCATCATTCACCAGGGCATGCACATTGGTTGCCTAGACTGGCGACGCAAATACGACTTTCTTTCATCGACAATGTGCATATCACCGGCAGAAGAACCGTATCCACAACATCTCCACAAACGATTGCGTCCTCTCGGAACCTGCTGATATGGCGAAGCGGCTTTCACATACTTTGACGGGATCATTGGTACGGAGATCGTGCGAGATTGCTCGCTAAACCTTCAACATCTGATTGACCCCACAGATGGTCTGCTGGAGCTCGATGCGCCCTTCACGGAAAATGAGATTTGGGATGCAGTCAAGCACTTGCCATCTCGCAAATCACCAGGGCCGAATGGCTTCACTGCTGAATTCTTGCATGCTTGTTGGGGCACTGTGAAGCACGATTTCCTCGCCATCTTCCAAAAACTCGATGATCTCCGAGGAAAGGAATTCCACAGGCTCAATCAGGCGGTTCTCTCCCTACTGCCGAAGCGACCTGATGCACATGCCCTAGGAGATTTCCGCCCCATCAGCCTTGTGCACTTGGTTGGGAAGGTTGTGGCTAAGGTGGTGTCACTCCGCATGGAGCCCAGATTGGACAACCTCGTGACCAAGAACCAAAACGCCTTCATCAGCAGCCAAAGCTTGAACGACAATTTCGTGCTAGTCTGCCAGTCACTGCGCATTCTGCATCAGCTACGGGCGCCCAGGGTGCTGCTAAAGCTCGATCTAGCCAAGGCCTTCGACACCATATCCCGGTCCTTCCTATTTGAGGTACTACGGGGATACGGCTTCCAACAACAAATTCTTGGATCTTTTGGCCATCTTGCTTTCCTCCGCGAGTACAACGGTGGTGATCAACGGGGAACCTAGACCACCCATATGGAACCGTCGAGGGCTGCGCCAAGGCGAACCATTATCGCCGCAACTTATTGTGCTTGTCGTGGATACATTGGGTCGCCTGGTCAGGCACGCTGTCATCCTAGGCCTTCTACAATAAATCCATCCTCGTCGGTCCATCTAGCCTATCTCACTCTACGCCAACTACGTCCATCCAATCTAAGATGTTGTCCTAAAAGTCAGTCAAGGATGTTGTCCTTGATGGGCAGCAAAACCACCATGCAATGCAGCCACAAGGACTCAAGGACCATGTGCTGCAACCCCACAAAGACCACAGTACAAAGACTTATCCATCATTCTCCCCCTAAGTCTTGTGCGTGGTGTTGTGGGAAAGTTGAACTATCCTGATCCTAGAGCAGAGTTCAAGGAACTTGATCCTCCCAAAAGGCTTGGTGAGCAAGTCCGCAAGCTGATCCTTGGTGTTGATGTAGCTCGCCTTGATGCTCCCTTCACCCAAGCAGCCTCGAATGATGTGCTTGCTCCGTTCGTGGAAAACGGGGTTCTTTGCCAGGGCCAGAGCAGACTTGCTATCCACCCTGAGCTCCACCGCTCTAGTGTCTCGACCAAGGAGATAACCAAGCAGTCGAGCGAGCCAGAGCACCTGAGTAGAAGCGGTGGAGGCCGCTATGTACTTGGCCTCGCAGCTAGACATGGCCATCACCTGCTGCTTGACCGACTACCAGCTCACAAGGCACTTGCCGAGGAAGAAGAGGATCCTGCTCGTGCTC
Source organism: Avena sativa (assembly GCA_916181665.1). NCBI lineage: Eukaryota > Viridiplantae > Streptophyta > Magnoliopsida > Poales > Poaceae > Avena > Avena sativa. Next base: position 444,070,087 of record OV702295.1, on the reverse strand, counting down.
TTGCTGGTGTCGATGTCGCCGGCATGGTCGCTGTCGCTGTACCCAACGAAGTGTGCCGCCACATGACGCCTAGGGTAGTAGAGGCCATGGTCGAGAGTCCCCGCAATGTAGCGGACGATCCTCTTCACAGCCTGCTGGTGCTCCATCGTCGGTTGTTGCATGAACCGACTAACGTAGCCGACGGAGAATGCCAAGTCTGGCCATGTGTGGGCGAGGTAGCGAAGGCTCCCCAAAAGACGTAGGTACCGCATAGCATCCACCTCCTCCGTCGTGTTGTCGCAGATGAGCTTTAGCCTTTCCTCCATCAGAGTGAGGGCTGGGTTGCAGTCGGTGAGCCCAACTAGCTCAACGATGCGCTTGGCGTAGGCGGTCTGTCCTCCGTCGTGTTGTCGCAGATGAGCTTTAGCCTTTCCTCCATCGGAGTGAGGGCTGGGTTGCAGTCGGTGAGCCCAACTAGCTCAACGATGCGCTTGGCGTAGGCGGTCTGTCGAAGCGTGATCCCAGAGTCGTCCTGGTGCACCTTGATTCCCATGTAGGAGAGGGGCCCCAGGTCACTCATCTGGAAGGTGGCCTTCATCTCTTCCTTCAACGCCGCCACCTCCGCATCCTTGGCGCCGGTGATCACCAAGTCGTCGACATAGAAGCCCACCAGAAGGGCATTTCGTCCACTACCCCGCCGGTAGATGGCCGCCTCGTGCGGGCTTTGCTCGAAGCCCATCCCCTTTAGCGTGGAATCAACTTGGCATTCCACACCCTTGGTGCCTGTCATAAGCCATAGAGGGCTTTGTGCAGGCGGAGCACCTTGCACTCCTTGCCTTGAAATCCCGGCGGCTGGTGCATGTAGACCTCCTCCAAGTCGCCATTCAAGAACGCTGACTTGACATCCATGTGATGAACACACCAGCCCTCCTGGGCAGCTAGCGCAAGGAGTCGCACGAACTCCATCCGTGCCACGGGAGCAAAGGCGTCATCGAAGGCGACCCCCTCCTGCTGCACGAAACCTCGTGCCACCAAGCGAGCCTTGTGCTTGACGACGGCGCCGACTTCATCCCTCTTCAGCTTGATCGCGCGGTGACCACGAGGGAGGATAGCAAGCTCCCAGGTGCGGTTCTACTCAACCGCATCCATCTCCAACTGCATCACGGTGCACTTGTCGTGTCTCTCTCGGCCTCTGCAAAAGACCGAGGCTCGCCTTCGTCACACGCAAGGTGCAACTACGCCTCCAGGTCATGTGACCCTAGTCTCGGCACTGGCTGGTCACCGAGAAGGTTCTCCATCGTATGGTACCACAACGCCTCGCCGTCGTAATACGCGTCGATGCGCTCCTCTTTGTGAGAGAGCGAGGAAGCGAACTCCACCAGGTTGTGCTCGACGTGAGCTGGTGCTAGAGTAGACATGCCCGAAGGAGTGGCTATCGGTGCTGGAGTACGTGGTGACGCCGGGTGTGGCTATCGTCGTAGTTGAAGTCGTGATCGGAGAGCATGGTGCTGACGCCGAGGTCGATGAAGACTCGGGGGCTGAGGTAGGCATGCTCGGTGAAGAAGAGCTACCTACTCCCCCAGCTCCCTCGAAATGGACGTGCTCGATAGTGAAGTCGTCATACGCCGGAGTCGAGTCGTCGTCCACCGCCTTGTCCCACGCCCATCCTCGCCTTTCATTGAACACAAAATCTCACGCCGTGCGCACACGTTGTGTCTTCGAGTCGAGGATGCGGTAGGCCTTCGAGTCCTCCACATAGTTGATGAACACTCCCAGAGTGCTCCTGTCATCGAGCTTGCCGATGTGGCCAAGCTCCTTGGCAAACGCGAGGCAGCCGAAGACCCACAAGTGGGAGACCGCCGGCTTGCGCCCATGCCAAGCCTCGTACGGCGTCCTGTCGTCGAGCACCTTGGTAGGCGAGCGGTTGAGGATGTAGATGACCGTCACCACCGCCTCTCCCCAAAAGACAGCCAGCATCCCTCTCTACTTGAGGAGGGCCCGAGCCATCCCCACAACCGTCTGGTTGCACCGCTCGACGACGTCGTTCTATTGCGGGTTGTACGACACAGAGTAGTGGCGCTGAATGCACTCATCAGCGCAGTACGACGCGAATTCAGCCGTCGTGAATCCGCCGCCGTTGTCGGTGCGCAGTACGCGCAGCTTGCGGCCGCACTCCGCCTGCGCACGCCTGATGGCGTCCGCAGCCTCTCCCTCGCTACCGAGGACCATCACCCACATGTAGCAGGAGAGGTCGTCGACGAGCAGCAGGAAGTAGCGTCGTCCTCCCGGTGTGGCTGGTGTCACCGGGCCACACAAGTCCTCGTGCATGAGCTTGAACCTCTCCTTGGCTTGGAAGCTCGCCCTCTGGAGAAAGGGGAGTCGCCTCTGCTTCGTCAACACGCAGACGTCACAGAACTGCTCCACATGGTCAAGGCACGGCAAGCCTCACACCATCTCCGTGGCACTGAGCCGCTTCAGGGCATCGAAGTGAAGGTGCCCGAAGCGCTTGTGCCACTGCCAAGCCCGTGAAGTAAATCATCGCCCCTACGATCCAACCAATTGGGAGAGAATCAATAGACTCCTTTCTCATCCAGCTACACATTAAGGACGTAGAGTCGATTTGCACCTCTGGTTACGTTGGCAAGAAGGCGACGATGGCGATCCCGAATGCGTAGGATCCCATGCTTGATCAGCACGCGCGAGTCGTTCTCATCCAGCTGTCACAAGCTGATGATAGAGTTCCTCAGCGCGGGGATGTAGTAGACACCGATGAGCAACCGGTGCTCTCTAGTCTTGGAGGTGAAGATGACAAAGCCGACACCCTTAATCTCCATGGCAGAGGCATCCCCAAACTTGACAGAGCCTCGTACGTCGGAGTCAAGGTCGACGAAGAACTCTTGTCGGCCGGTCATGTGATGGGTGGCGCCGATGTCGAGGCACCACCCGTCAGTCTTGTCATTGCCAGAGCCGTCGCCAAGGAGGGCGTGTGCTTTTGGCTCGTCAAGGTGGAGGAGAGCCGCTGGAGTTAGCCCGATGCTTGTATGTGCCATGAACAGAGTCGGCTCCTCCGCCCGTGTGATGTGGGCCAGGCCGTGTCGTGGCTGTAGACAGTCCTTGGCCCAATGGCCAAGCTGGCCGCAGTTGCGGCAGCTGTCGTCTCGTGTCGGCTTGTGCTTGCCGGCGACGCTGCTCTAGGCGTCTTTTCGCGCCTTGCCACGCTTGCGGCCGCCTGTCGTGGAAGGGGGTCCCCCTTCTTCCTATCACCTTGGCAGGCATCCCACTACTCCCGAGTGAGAAGTAGCTTCCCGCCAGTGGTGATGGGCCCCGAGTGAGGTTGTGGCTCGTCGGTGTCGATGACCTTGAGGCGACCTATCGCCTCCTCGATCGACATCGTGGAGAGGTCCAGTAGAGACTCGATCAAGCAAGCCATCTGCTTGTACTTCTCGAGGACGCAGCGAAAGAGCTTCTCGACAGCTCTCCTCGCCGTAGGTGTCGTCGCCGAACTGCACCATCTTTTGCAGCAGAGTGTTGAGACGGAGAGCAAAGTCATCAACGTCCTCGCCTGGCTTGAAGGCCAGGTTCTCCCACTCCTTGCGAAGTGCCTACAGTGTGGACTTGAGGGCACGGTCGCTGTCGATGCATGCTGCAGCGATGGCATCCCAAGCCTCCTTGGCAGTCCGCTTGTTGGAAAGCGAGAACTGCATCTCGGGCGAGACTGCAGCGATGAGGGCACCCAGCGCCCATCGATCCTCATGGTGGTCGTCGTCGCCGTTCTAGACCGCCTCCCACATGTGTCGCACTTGGAGCCTAATCTTCATGACCGCGGCCCACTCGACGTAGTTGGTTCTGGTAAGGGTAGGCCACCCTGCACTAGGACCAACGTCCCTGACCACCATGCACCTACACTGGGTCTCCGTCGTCCCAGACGTTGCCGCCGTGCGCGCCTCCTCCGGGAGCGCCGCCGCCGTGTGCGCCTCCTCCGGGAGCGCCACCATCGTGCGTGAGGGCGTGCTCGGCTGCCAACTGCGCCGCCTGCTCTCGCGATGCGTTCCTTGCCAGCTATTGGTGCTGTCGCGCAATGTCTCGGCCTCTGCCGCCGCCTCACGTGCTGCATTCGCCGCTGCCGCTGCTTCCACCTCCGCTCTGGCTGTTGCCAGCTCCGCCGAAGCGGTTGCTGTCGCCACTCGCTCGCGCACCTCTGCCGCGACAAGCTCGGCTTCCTGCCGATGTCGCGTGCTCGAGGTGACCAAGTGATAAGAGTGACTTGCGGACATGGCTCGCCGTTGGGGGCTGCTGCGTGGAGAGAGGGCTTCTACCGACGAGCTGATGCCCGTCTGCGCAAAGGGAGAGGAGTGAGCAGGGGCAGCCGGAGCTGGGAAGGAGATAAGTAGGAGAGGCTCAGGCTACAGGATAACTTGGCTCTGATACCACTTGTTAGTCGCTGAAATCTTACTCTCATCGAGGGAGAGGATGACACTAGGAGTTAGCACAATTTTCTGGTTTATTTCTCACACAATGCCATGCCAACCTAAGGGGTTGGAATACATATTTATAGGCTACTAGCTAGCTAAGCATATGTTAAGATATTGTCTAAGATGCTAGTCTAAGATGTTGTCCTAAAAGCCAGTCAAGGATGTTGTCCTTGATGGGCAGCAAAACCACCCTGCAGTGCAGCCACAACAACTCAAGGACCATGTGCTGCAGCCCCACAAAGACCACAGTATAGAGACTTATCCATCATTTACTACTCCATCCATTTAGAAAATAAGACAAATTTTTCTATGATCAAACATATCTAAACATATTTAAGTATATACTCACTCCATTCAGAAGATCTTTTAGCTTTGTGAATAGAATATACCAGGTATCTTTTATTGTATAGGCTCGTAGAGGTTCAGAGTGAACCTATACATTAAAAGACGTCAAGATACATTCATTTCACAAAATTAAAATGTCTTATATTTCTAAACCGAGGGAGTAGATATAACACATTTTAGTATACACATACGAAGGGAGAGAGTATAAAATTGTTCTATGGTTAAGACAATGGTACTGTTTGTCTTTCAACGCAAAGAAACATAAGATAATTCAGCATATTAATTAATTTTAGACATAAAAAATCCCAGAAATTTTAATTTTATAACACCCTAAAAATGGCTTGATACGAAAAGATTGTAAAAGGTATTAAAAATCAGAAAATAGAAAGACACAATTACTTGTATCAACAAATCAAAAGTTGTTAAACTTTTCAAATAACTAAGACCTGCCTTTTATGTTGCAAGAAATTTTGTTTCTCCCGTACGAAAAGATTTACAAATAGAAAGGAAAGAAAAAGCACAGAAAAATGTCCAATAGACATAGAGAAAACACACTTTGGTTTTGCAAAACTCAAGAATCGGAGAGGCTGGAGAGGAGGGCGCACCTGCAGTCCGCAGATCTAGAAAGCCGCCACACGCTCCTGGATCGGGATACGGCCGCCAGCGTCTTCCCCTAGTATTTTTGTAGGTGGCGGCAGGCTTGGGCTTCTGGATCGGTATACGGCCGCCAGCTTCGTCCCCTATTCGGCGGCAGGGCTGAAGCTCCGCCCTGTGTAGCCGCCGCCAGTGGCTAGGGCGAACCTAATCATAGTGCAGCCATCAGGTCGACAAATTAGTTGGTAGCGATTAGGTTTTGTAATGGCGTGTGCATGTGAACTCTTCAGGCCTTCTTTGGACATGGTCTCGTGGCATTTTGGGGGCCCAATAGGTTTGAGGGCAGGCTGCAGACCTTGTGGCACCAAGGCCCATCAAGAGAGAGGTTAAGCTATCTCTAATGGCATGAACTAAATGGTCTTGTGACGTTGGAAATGGTTCGATCGGATCCGAACGATAGCCATGACCTTTCTAGTGGTAGATCCATCCAGACCGATGCAGTTGACGTGACCTATCAGCACACCAAATTCAGACAACGGTTGTGTTGATCCGGACAGCAGGTGGACCAGGTGAGTGTCCTCCAGTCGGCAACTGGGTCGTATGCAAGTGAAACATCAATACTAATATTAGCTTTCATTAGTTTTGACACCGTCCATTATAAAAAGGCCTAGTTAAACAAAAATAAAAATAAAAGCCTATGCTATTGGCCAACCCTACTCTACTCATCGCCGTTTCTGTAGCCGTCGTTATCGTAGGGTTCGACCCCGTCAATCGCCGCCTAGATGACCCGGGACGCCACGATCTGCCACCGTGATCGCTGCCCTCTCGTGCTCCACCTCGCGAAGGGCCAACGCTTTCTCCATCTCGGCTGTCCAGTGGTCCCTCGCTTCCTGCTCGGTCTGCTCCTACTCTGCCGACGACGTTCTCGACAACTGCTTCACCGCCGCATGACGCTCGTGTTTGATGTAGTCTCTCGCTGTAGCCCTACGCTGCGACCTCTCTAGCGTGGCAACCACGGCCTGGGCCTCGGCCTCGCCGCCGTCCACCTCCTCGTCGTCCTCGCCCTTCTCCACCTTTGTTGCATCCCCGTCGACGAGCGCCCAAGCGACTGCCACCTTGGCGGCATCCACCGCGCGTTCCTCCTCTGCCGCGGTATCTGTGGCGTGCTCGCGCTCGTGCTTTGTTGTTTCCACCACCTTGCGTGTCGCGGCGGCACGGCGAAGGTTGCACACAGCGACCCTAGCGGACTCCCTGGCCACCGACTCTAGCTTCATCATGGCCACCTCATGGCGGATCTCGCACAGTGATCCTAAGGCGGCCTCCTTCGCTACCACCTCCTTGGTCGCGACGTTGTGGATCTCGTCCACCGCAACCTCGGCGGCCTCGCGCGCCGCCGCCTCGACCACCTCCTCCAGCACCTGCTGGGCCACCTCGCCTTGGTTCTCGAAATGATCCATCTCCTCCTCGATGAAATACCGAGCCAGCTCATTGGCCTGCAACTCCACTTTTAGTAGAACTGGGGGTGTTACAATTCTATCCTCCTTAACTGAATCTCATCCCAAGATTCCTAGGTAGGAAGATAGAAGAAACAAGGTTACACTAGACTTCGGCGATCTCTTCGGGGAGATTGATCCATGTCACCATTATTGAATGAATGAAGCGCTTCATTTCTTCGAGGTAGCTGCACACACTAAATATGGGAGGGAAGGACACAGAACCACGAATAGGGTATCTCATGGTCAACTCACGAATAGATATTTCATAGCATCTTCAGAGCCAACAAGCATGAAACACATCAAGGTAACGGAGGAACCAAAATGAGATGGTTTTCAAGTTGTTAGACAGCTGGTCTTCATAAGAATTGAGACCATGGAACTTTAGAAGAGCTTAAGCTTCTGAAAAAGAAAGCGTACAACGAAAAGAACACGGCCACAGACTTCGAGAGATGAACCTCTACTAAATGACTTAAGTAGAGATTTCACGGGTACACTAATACAGATAACCAAGATATTGAACCATTTTTGATACAGAAGGATCACTCTTTGGTTCAATAGATGGTCAAGACAGAAAATTGTGTTGGTGGAGAGGACTCATAGGAGTCATAGGGAACATGTAACAAGAGGAATTTCTGATTACCAAAATCATAGTGGTTGTTCAAACATGTTAGAGGAACCGAAGAAAACTCTTTATTCATCTAGGATTATCAAAATCCTTGCCAAAGACCATGATAACACTTTACACCACCATGATGGATACATAAGAAGATTCCTAATGACATGTGAAAAAGAAACTTCATTCTCAGACTTCAGGTACTTGGCACAACAAGACTCTTGCCAATATAAAAGGGTCTAGAGGATTGACCGAGAGGCATTTAGCAGTACTACTTTAAATGTTCTCCTTGATGTTCGAGACACGAGACATCAAGTAAAGATCGGACTTCAGATACAAAGGAAACCATAAGCACAACTCCTATAATAAATTATAGAAGATGCCTCATGAAGAATTATTGTTATTGCTGATTCAAGAGGATTTGACAAGAGGTCTTTCGGCTATTTGGGTCAATCGTTACATCAATATTGCTGAATTTTCAAAGAGACCTATGTCAAAACCCTTGAAGAACACCAACCATCGTTGCTGCTTGAGACTCAGCTCTAGTTAGGTGGAAGAGATACTTTAGACTCAGCATGTCCGAATAGAAAGTTTGCAACATTTACCTTAGAGGTAAAATTATTAGATTCTCAAGGCATGGACTACATTTTCAAGCTCCAAATGAATGAGCTAGGTTACAAAACCCATGTATTATCAAGTTATCAAAATATAATTGCTCCTACATAAATTTATTGCAACGAAACACAACTAAATCCATATTGGGAAACATTTAGGAAGATATTAAAGTTTGTAAGACTTCTTATTTTCCATGGCAAATCAGTCAGTGGCTTTGAGTGCGTAAAGAATCTTCTCCAGATGTGGAGGTATCAACCTACCATATCAAGAATACTTCACACATGCTTGACTAACTTGAAACGATTCCTGAGGGAACAAAGATAACTCTCTTGAATCCACGGTGATAAGTTCCAACTATTGTACGTGAACCTGAGAAGGTTACTTCTAACATCCAGAACACATAACTCAAAGAAGGTTCTCAAAAGTTTCCAACATTAATGTCAACTGTTCCACATGAATCCAATCTAGCATGGTGAAAATAAGGATATCATCGATGGGCTCAATAACAAACTTACCTAGATACTCCAAGAAGATGGACTCATGTATTGTATGAACTAAGCATGAATATTGGCCAGACCAAAGAACATGAAGGTGTACCAAGGTGAACCATCATGAATAGATACACCATCAGGATAGTCCTTAGAACTAAGTTTGATTTGACGATTGCCCAAATCAAATCAAAGGCGGGGAACATAACATATCCACGAAGGAAATACTATCTTTCTTCAGCACGAACAAAACTAGACATCCCTTTAGGAGGAAGAAGTCTGATAGAAATTTTGTCTTCCAGCTCTCCAAGTTGTTGTTTAAGCTCAACCAACTAGTTCACGGGTATCGAGTACGGATTCTTGGAGAAAGGGGCAGTTCAGAATACTCACTTGCTCAAGAACTTGACAACACGGTCACGTGGCAACATGGCGACACTTCTAGAAAGATGTCTAGAATATCACGAAACACTGATATGTCACTTAGTTTGAGAGGAAACTTGCTTGGTAAGGCAAGAAGACATAGTCTGAGAGCTTCGGCACGAGCCTAACTCTTTGACCAAGGAGAGTGTGTACCAGAATAACGGACTTGATGGCACAATCATCCTTTGCTTAGTGATAGGATTAACCAATCATGCTAAGAATGACACAAATGTCCTTGTTGAGGTCCAAAGCAATAATGATTGCTAAGAATCTCAGATGGCCACATTATTACGCACACGTATCATTCACGAGCACGAAAGCTCAAAGGAAGGGTGGGTAAATATGTGTAAGAGAACCACTTCATTAAGGGGTCATGAAACTCAACACGACCTCTTAATATAAAAAGGTAAGTGTTTATGAGTGAAGTCTCTGTCACACTCAAAGTTGTCAGCGGTCTTCGAGTTAATTGACTGCAAGTGTGGAAATAAGAATGAAATTTGGATTAAACTGGATGTATTTAAATAAAACTAAAATGTAAACTTTAGGAATAGAAAGCATAAAAGTAAAGAATGATTCGATTATTTGTGGTTTTCTATAGATGATAAAGAAGGCACGGGGAGATATACTTCATGGTGATAGTGACTGTGCCAGGTAGACGAGTGATAAGTGTAACAATTATAATCTTATAAATATATGTGTAGGCAAGCAACCCATAATTAGCCGGAACTCCTCTTGATGGATTTCATCCCAACTTCAATAATCCTACTAGCCTGTTACCAAAACCATGGTCAGCCACTAGACGATTAAGATCATTCAGGTTGCTTCGCAATTAAGCTCCTTGGATCGGACTAATGTAATAAGCACAGTGGTTCCTCGTGATCCTCGAGTCAAAGTTTACCGTTGATATCCCCGTGTCACTTCGGGGTTGCCGGTCTGCTAGCGAACAAGATCCTATCTATGTAGAACAAAGCATCATGTTGTCTGGGCCCCTAATTGGACAACAAGCATTAGGCATCCCACAGATAGTCAATCACACATAATATAATGATTAAAATCAATCACAAACTAATGGAAAATATATGGAGGCACATCACATCTCACCAATCCCTTACATCTCCCACGCCCAAGGAACTTACTCACACATGAGAGAAGAAAGCATCATTGATATAATTAAATAAAGGGAGTTCTTCTCAATATTACCGTGAAGATCCACAATAAGAATATAAAAGTAATCCAACACAATTCAAGATAGGAAGAAACAGTCTCAAACCCTAATCTTGCAAGGTGAATATCTCTCTCTCTCAAGTACAAGTAATGGCTATGAGGGTGTGATGGCTATGAGGTCGAAGATCATGGAGCAAGATGAAGAACGTATTCCCCTTCTTCTCCGGATCTCTTCTTTCTCCCTTCTGGATGGGATGGTGGCTGTTGTGTTATGATTTCCGTTTGGCCTCTTCACGGAAGTTGTCCCTTTTGACAAGATGGAGGCGGGGACAGCTATACGGCCGGAAAAATATTCCCGCCGGTTGCTCATCAAATCTTCTGTTCGCCTCCCTTGATTGCTTCCAAAAAGCGACTTGCTTATTTTTGCCTGAATATTGTGTTTCTCTTGCTAAAACCTTATGTTGATGTTCAGAACCTGAAACACACACTAAAAACCAAGTTTCCTTCGCTACCAAAGTATTAGCGTTAGGTAAAGCTAGACAATGATCAAATCCAGAAGAAAACCATCAATAAAACCATAAAAAATATGTCGAATCTCACAGCTATCAACTCCCCCAAGCTTAGATGTTGCTCGCCCTCGAGTGACAAGAAAATAAGGAAGAATAGCGGAGATTTGATACTGAAATAAAAGAACTTACAATATCAAATTGGTGTCAAATTATTTTCTTCATAATTCCTGCAATCTTAAACATGATCATACAAGTATTCACAAGATTTCACCGAGTCCACTTCCTAACCACATATATCTTGCTAGCAAATAAATCATATGCCCGAGCAAGTGTCAAAAGTTTAGCTAGGAAAGTGAAACAAATTCTTTTGGTGTTCTCTTTGTTGAGAGATGAAGACTTTTTGCTCTTGCTTCTTTTTAATCAATTAAGAGTACTCAAGTTGGCACCAAAAGCATTCAATGTAAGAACAACTCATCTATTCCCACGTCAAAATTTCAAGACTCTCAAAGCACCTTTTTCCTTTCATTGTTTTTCAAAAACTTCAGTCCTTTCATAGAGAAATCATGCCACTGTTTTTGACATGTTAATTGGGACTGTGTTGTGCACTCGTGGCCATGCCAATAAATAACTGTTGAGCAATAGTGGGTCAGAGGAGTACTACAACTTCACTTGGAACGTGAAACCATGAGGAGACTAAAATTTTACCTGTCATAGCATTGCTGCTATAGACGCTTACATAACTCAATAGCCGAAATCAAGTGGTTTCCCACATTTAGATCGTTCGTTGGCCAGCAGAGTTAATAGTTTCCCATGGAGCACGACCGTATTGTAATGACACGCGTAAAGCAATATCTTACTGTAATTATTAGAAAAGGCAATGGCATAATCTCTACTACTTCGAAGCATCCATTTTATCAGACAATTTCATTCAAGGGTGCTATTGAGTTTATTTACTTCGAAGCATCCCCATGGAGTCTATTTCTGAAATCAGATCATTTAGGCTAAACATGGACTCAAGTCATCTTTTGGATGCCTTTTCTTGTTGTAGAAATGTAGGAAATATTTTTAACCAAGTTCATTTCTTATTATTTCAAAGCTAAAAAGGAGACACTAGCAAAGGAATAGAATTTATAGGGTATCAAGCTAAGTGGAGAGTGGCTCAAGTGCAAGCGAGTAAATAATTGTAGGATCAATTTAAAGTTGCAGAAAAGGTGATGAAAGGAATGTGATACCTCCTCTTTCTTGCTTTGTTCTCGTACTTGATTCGAACCCCCTCTATATTTCCCTATTGCCAAGTCACCTAAAATTGAGCAATCTCCGAGAGAAACAAAGATACAAATTTGCAATAAAAGTTATAACTAATTTTTTTGTATTTTTGGTTTAGGAATGCAAATTGAAAGTAAACATGCAATTTTGAAGAAGTAAAATAAATCAAAATATGAATGCAAGGTTTGGAGGTTTTCAAACCTCTCCCAATCTTAGGCTATTGTCAGGCTCAGTTATTGCCGTCGTTCGGCAGCTGGTGCGCATACTGCTGGTAGTAGTCAGGGAAGTGGGTCATGAAGTGACTGAAGTTGTGAGTTAAGGCACTCACATCTTCATTCACTCCTTGTAGAGTGTGTTCAATCTCCCTAATGCGCTAGTTGAGCTGCTGAAATTCTTGATAGGGGACGTAGTTGAATCCATGTTGCGACTGATTGGGCCATGGGTCCCAAGATCCCCCTTGTTGCTGTTGCTATCCCTCTCAAGCAGGATTGTATTCCTGCTCCTACTCCTGCTCATGCTCATCCTCATCCTGCTGCTCTCCTTCTTCATATTCTTCTTGATCAGGCTAGAATTTAGCTTTGATCTCCACCACTTGATCCTTGGTGAGGATCCAATTGTCCTTCTCCACAATCATGAAGGCTTGTGGATAGGGAAATAGAACCTGCTCAACCTGTGCATCACCAAGATAATCAAACTGATATGCTCAGAGCCTCTTGTTAGCTCGGTAAACACCGAGGAAACCATAAGCAGTTAAATATTTGACATCCATAAGTTTGGAGCCGTCAACAGGTTGCATCACAGGTAATATAATGTTCAATGCTAGGGCAAGGTGTGTTACCAATCCACCAATGCGAATGTCACCTTTCTTTTTGTTGCTTTGGTGGCGAAAGTGCTGGATGAGTAGAGCCGCAGGATTGGGGCTTTGCGGTGCATTGGGGAACAGTGCCTTGGTGATCATGGCCATGTCCGCATTGGCCATGGAACTGGTATCTCCTCTTCCCAGCAGTGTATCGGCGAGGAACAAGGCATAGTAGCGAATTGTTGGGTTCTGAATGGTGGACATCTTCTTCTAGTAGAAGTCCCTGCCACCATTAACAGAAATAACCTCACAAGTTTCTCCACTTGAGACACTATATAAATTTGTAACAATTGACTCACCATCGTGAGGGAAACCAAAAACATCACAAAATTGTTCGGAAGTTATTTCATAATGTTGTTGGTTCATGGTGAAGCTTACCGTGCACGCATTACCTTTCTCCCTGTGGTCATCGTAGAAAGAGGCAAGGAACTTATAGGTGAGCTCGGTGTAGGTGTTGTGGCTTGCGTAGACGAGTAGAGATAGCCTTGAATTTGCACACATGAGGTCAAAGTCCACCCTCAAATCTGCCGCGGTGAGAAAGCTATCATCGGCCCAACGTGTGGGCATCACCCTCCTTGATGAAACCATGGCCAACTTGCTATTGAGCTCGACCCGGAGCCCCGAGCTCTCGCCACGTTGGCGCTTGCTCTTGCGAAAAATGCCAATTTTGTTCATCTTGATGCACTAAAAAATTTCACCATTAGACCTTAGGCATTTAGTTTCTACATGATATACAAACGATTCTATGTGGAAAAATTTAATCCTAACGTGAGAAATCAAAAGGAAAAGTAAAATAAGCTTAAGTTCATCCACTAGATCAATGTGAGAGTTTCAACCATGGATTTCTGAAAATAAAGCATGGATAGGGAGAGAAACATACCTATCTGTTGATTCCCCAACTCAAATAAACGAAATCCGCGAAGAATCAAGAATTCTAGGTGGGTTTTGAGAGGTTTGGAGAGAGAATATGCGACAAAAAAGTGAGGAGGAAGAAGAACCCTAGCCGCCCCGGCGCGATTAAGTTGTTACGCCGAACTATACGGGCGCAACTATACGGGCGAGATATGTAGTTATCGTCGTATAGTTGTGGTGGCGTCGACAATTAGGTTTCTATATGCCAGATCACAGCTATACGGGCGCAACTATACAGCCGGATCAAAATTATCCCGCTGTATAGTTGGTCGTCAAACCTTCCGTGTCCTCGAGATAAAATTTCTGAGACGGGCATCGATAACTATACGGCCGGAACTATATGGCTGGAATTTTTATTTCGCCGTATAGTTGGTCGTTAAACCATCAGTACCTGGAAAAGAAATTTGGCAAAGGCATAGATATCTATACGGCTGGAATTTTTATTCCCGCCATATAGTTGGTCGTTAAATCTTCTGTACCTACGAAAGAAAATTTGTTGATGGCAAAGATATCTATACGGCTAAACTATACAGCCGGAATTTTTATTCCTGCCGTATAGTTGGTCGTTAAACCTTCAGTAGTCATCAACAAATTTCTATTTCTTAGAGAATTCTTTCTTATCCTGAAAGTTAACGAAACACCTTGTTTTTGACAGAAAAATGATAGTAAAAATTGTCGACCAATAACAACATGTATAGAGTAGGATTTTTAGTACTACCGAACTTCTTCTCCTCAAATGGAGATTCACTTTTTAATCTGGACTAAATGATTAAGCTAGTTTTTTAGATAAAACTCAAACTTTTTATTTTTATACTTATCCTACGCTTGTTCAATTGATATTTCTACTATTTTTTGACAGCTGCATCTTCACGGGCGTGCTTCTGCAAGGATATCTGTGAAAAAGTCGTAGGAATACGATGAACATTTTATTCTTTAGTTTATTTAATTAATGTGATAGGTTGACTCCCATTAAGCATTTATTAAGAATGGTTGAATAACTCAACCCCTTCTCTTTTCTCGAATTCTTACCTTGGGTTGCCCCTTATCAAAGGCACTTACCACATGAACTCGTTTTGCTGGTGGAATATATCTTTCTCCTGCTTCTAGCTTCTTTGGAAAATACCGGATGATTTCAGGATCATAAACATTGAAGATTATTTTTCCCTCAACACAATCAACTGATGCTCCTGAAGTACTAAGGAAAGGTCTTCCAAGTATTATGGATAATTTTTCATCCTCTGACATTTCAAGAATAATAAAATCAGTGGGAATAACATGCTCATCTATTCTAAGTAGAACATCCTCAATCATACCAATGGGTTGTTTAGTGGATTTGTCAGCCATCTATAAAGTGATAGTAGTAGGGGAATACTCCCCTAATCCTAACCTTTTATAGAGGGAAAATGGCATTACACTAACTCCTGCACCCAAATCACACAAGGCATTGTGAATATCTGTTTTTCCAATTGAGCATCAAATAGTTGGTATTCCGGGATCTCCCAATTTAGACAATAGATTCCCACTAGCAGGATAACTAGACACCATGGCAACGGTTTTAGTTATTTCTTTCTCTCTACTAAGAATATCACGGAGGAATTTAAAATAGGTAGGAACTTTTATTGCATCCGCAAATGGAATTTCTAGATGAAGATCACCAAGTGCCTTTTTGAAAAAATCATAGATTACCTGATCCGGTGCTTTCTTTTTTCGATCTGGATAAGGGAGCTTTTTCTCACCTTTCTTATTCTTGTCTTTTACCTCTAGTGGGGGATTAGGTTCTTTTGTTGCTTTCTTTTGTTGATGCTTATCACTCTTCTTCTTTTCTACTACAACAACTTCATCTTCATTGCTTGTATCTTTCTCATCTCTTGGATCAACTTTCTCTACATCAGATTCATAACGGTCATCATGTGCATCATTTTGGTCCTCCTTGGTTTGATCGTGTGTTTCTTGAGTAGTTTCATCTTGAGGATCCACCAGTGCATCATCTTCTTGGCTTAATTTGAGCAAGGATTTTTCCTTTCGATCTTTTTCAGCTTCATATTCTAGTGATCCTAATGGTCCTGTAACAATTGCACCTCTTCTTGTAACAATATTAGTAGAAATAGGAATATCTATATCATCTTGAAGAAAAATTTGATACCAGATGCTATTTGTTCACATTGGGTTTCAATCATACTAAGATACTTGTGAAATAATTTTATTTCTTGGCCAATCTCATCATAATTTTCCATGAGTTCTGCCAAAATCTTTTTATGTTTTTGAAAATGCTTATGTAGATTATTATGAGATTTTGCTTGTCGATGTTTTAATTCTTGAAAAAACTTTTCTAGTTTCATCTTCTTCAGTAAAAACTTGTAACACGTCTACTTTATTTTCCTTAACAAGTTCAGAAGGTATACTTTTTTCTTTCATTAATTTGCATACTTCAGGCATAAGATCTGGAGTTATACGAAGTATCCCTTTTTCCAGCTTAGCGCCGAAATTAGGATTATATAAAGAATCATTCTTAGCCCTAGTAGACATCAATTCCAAACATGCTTTAATAGTTAAAGTATTTATCGATCCTCCTACTAATAAGTCAAGCAACTCTCTGCATTGAGTATTAAGACCATGTTAAAATAAATGGCAAATAGTTGATTTAGAATAGCCATGATTAGGAATACTATTGATCATTCCAAAGAATCTATCCCAGGCTCATGGGTAGTTTTCTCCCACGTTCTGACTAAAGTTGATTATATTCTTTCTAGTTTCAGTTACCTTTTTAAAAGAATTAAACCTGTTTATGAATTTAACAATACAGTTTTCCCAACATTTAATGTAATGACGAGGGAGAGAATATAACCAGTCTAGAGCCTTACCTTTAAGAGACCAATAAAAAAAATTAGACGAGAGAAGTCTCTTAGCAAACCTTTTGGTCCAAGTGTTTTCATCACATCGTCGAACTCTCTAATATGTCTTCCTGGGTCTTCATCTTCCCTTCCACTGAAAGCTTTTTCCTGCAAAATTTTAATAATTCCACCATCAAATCGATATTCTCTAACTCCAGGATTAGGAAATTCTATTGGTTGTTTAAGGAAAGCAGAGTTTGGAGCATTGTATTCTCTGAGAGTTTTCTCAGGTTTCTTGGGAGTTGTCCTGTAAATGGACATGATTTTCATAAAATCACTCAGGTTTTCAACTTCAACCTTATCTGATCTTAAATTTTTTTCAATAATTTCCTCTCGCCTTTGAATAGGCACGCGCTCAAAAATAATCTGGTAAATAGGTCCTACCAGAGCGTGTAGACCCTTTGTCTCCTAGAGAGACCATTTTGTAGTAGTAACACCTAAAATGTCAAGAGACAAACACTTAGCGCTTAGCTCCCCGGCAACAGCGCCAGAAAATAGCTTGATGTCTACAAGTGCACAAATTGTTTGTAGCTAGTTTTGGAGTATAGATATCGATCCCACAGGGAGCCCAAAGGTAATTTATGAGTGAAGTCTCTATCACACTCAAAGTTGTCACAGGTCTTCGAGTGAATTGACTGCAAGTGTGGAAATAAGAATGAAATTTGGATTAAATTGGATGTATTTAAATAAAACTAAAATGTAAACTTCAGGATTAAAAAGCATAAAAGTAAAGAACGATTCGATTGTCTGTGGTTTTCTATAGATGACGAAGAAGGCGCAGGGAGATACAGTTCATGGTGATAGTGATTGGGCCAGGTGGACGAGTGATAAGTGTAACAATTATAATCTTATAAATATATGTGTAGGCGAGCAACCCATAATTAGCTGGAACTCCTCTTGGTAGATTTCATCCCAACTTCAATAATCCTACTAGCCTGTTACCAAAACCATGGTCAGTCACTAGATGATTAAGATCCTTCAGGTTGCTTAGCAATTAAGCTCCTTGGATCAGACTAATGCAATAAGCACAGTGGTTCCTCGTGATCCTCGAGTCAAACTAGTTTCCCATTGATATCCCCGTGTCACTTGGGGTTGTCGGCCTGCTAGCGAACAAGATCCTATCTATGTAGAAAAAAGCATCATGTTGTCTAGGCCCTTAATTGGACAACAAGCATTATGTTGGGTCCGCGGCATAGAAAACAAAAAATTTCCTACGGTGTGAACTACACGCCAAGATCTATCTACTAGGTACAAAGCAAACAAGTGGACATACATCCATAGAGAACTTACCCTCGAAGACAACGAGCTTTGTTAACGAGTAGGAACTCGTGGTTGATGTAGTCGTACACTTGCCGATCTCAAGATCGTGAGGAAGTCCGAGCGCCGCAACTCAGCAGCGCATCCGCACTCGCACACACGTTCAAGCCACCGGACAACCTCCACCTCCTCGCTCCAGCGATCCAGCGGAAGCAGCAACTCCTTCCAGACGAAATGCCACCGGGAACATGTATCTCGCTAATCCGAGACCATGGGGGAATAATTCTAGAGGGGGAGAGAGATCCTTCATAAGGAGGTGTGTGGATGAAGGAGGGAATGGGTGGCCTTTTATAGGAGGAGGGGGGGTGCCCCCTCTCTCCATGGCCGGCGCATGGGGGGGTGACCCCTCACCTCCCCCATTCATGTGGTGGTAACTCCTCCACATTAAAATGCCTCTTCACATTCCCTTTTAAAGTCTCCACTTTAAATGCATTAAGTTTCTCCAAATTTAATGCTCTCTCATTTAATAAAAACTCTTTTATTAAATTTATTCAGAATTTTGTTAATTACTTTAATTAACAAACATTCACATATAGCCCCTTGCAATATTTCAATATCACATGCAGAACCACCTTCTGCAATTTCACCCGAAACAATTTCCGGTTTCTATTGAAACAATTCCTGCGCTTTGCAATTCTTTCATCTGAAACATATGTGCTCCAAAATGGTGTCCGGTAATTCTTAAGTGTGACACCCTACGGTTCGCGAATAATGCAGACATGATCGAGACCCTTCTCCGATCAATAATCAGCAGCGGGACCTAGAGATCCGTACTGACTCCTACACATTCAACGATGACTCCTGTGATCGTGAGAACCTTTAACGCTTGTAACTAAATCCCTTTGTCTCTCGATATATTACATGTCCGAGATTCGATCATCGGTATCTCCATACCTAGTTTGATCTCGTTACCGACATGCACTCTTTTCTCGTTCCCGTGATATAACATTCTAGTGATCACATCACTTGCTTGCAAGCTATCCTAATGTGATATCACTGAGAGGGCCCAGAGTATATCTATCCGTCATCTGGATTGTCAAATTCTACTCTTGGTCCATGATCCTCAACATAACACCTTCGTAGCACTGAACCCATCTTTATAGTCACCCTGTTACGGTGTGACGTTTGATGTTATCAAGATACTCTTCCGGTGTTAGCAATTAACATGATCTCATGGTCTAAGGATAAAGATTACTTCGTATGATGTTATAGCAATACAAACACAATGACTTGATCGTAATGCTATACTTCGGATGAATGTTCATCACATCATTCCACCAATGGTGTGACCTTGTTATTAACAACATCCAATGTCCATGATCAGGAAACCTTGATCATCTTGTTAATCAACAAGCTAGTCTATAAGAGAGGCATGACTAGGAACCCTTTTTGTTTATTAAACACACATGCATTGATGTTTCCTATCAATACAATTATAGCATGTAAAATAAACATCTATCATATACAAGGAATACATAATAACAACTTTATTATTGCCTCTCAAGGCATATTTCCTTCACATTAGGCATCCCACAGATAGTCAATCACACATAATATAATGATTAAAATCAATCACAAACTAATGGAAAATATATGGAGGCATATAACATCTCACCAATCCCTTACATCTCCCACGCCCAAGGAACGTACTCACACATGAGAGAAGAAAGCATCATTGATATAATTAAATAAAGGGAGTTCTTATCGATATTACCTTGGAGATCCACAATAAGAATAGAAAAGTAATCCAACACAATTCAAGATAGGAAGAAACAATCTCAAACCCTAATCTTGCAAGGTGAATATCTCTCTCTCTCTCAAGTACAAGTAATGGCTATGAGGGTGTGATGGCTATGAGGTCGAAGATCATGGAGCAAGATGAAGAACGTATTCCCCTTCTTCTCCGGATCTCTTCTTTCTCCCTTCTGGATGGGATGGTGGCTGTTGTGTTATGATTTCCGTTTGGCCTCTTCACGGAAGCTGTCCCTTTTGACAAGATGGAGGCGGCGACAACTATACGGCCGAAAAAATAATCCCACCGTATAGTTGCTCATCAAATCTTCTGTTTGCCTCCCTTGATTGCTTCCAAAAAGTGACTTGCTTGTTTTTGCCTGAATATTGTGTTTCTCTTCTTAAAACCTTCTGTTGATGTTCAGAATATGAAACACACACTAAAAACCAAGTTTTGTCACTACCGAAGTATTAGCGTTAGGTAAAGCTAAAAAACAATCAAATCTAGAAGAAAACCATCAATAAAAACCATAAAAATATATCGAATCTCATAGCTATCAGAGGTCACTAACCACAAACATCAAACAAAGGAAGGCAAATTATGCTATTAAGTATAACAAACTTAACAAATGGCCTAAGAGTCCTGAAGCATAATGATGACGTCCCAACCCATAGATTCCAGGCTGTCGACCGGGAACCCCAAGCTACTTGTCGATGTCAATGTCGTAAATAACTCATCCTCGGGGAAACACTTACTCTGCTGCAAAAGTATCAACAAAGCAAGGCTGAGTACATGGTGTACTTCGCAAGACTTATGGCTGGTGGAGTTATTTTGCATAAATCTACCTTTCCTTGTAAAAGAGGTAGGAGAAGCTCGACTAAGTAGAACATTTAAAAGGGGATAAGAAAGCGATATCACTAGCTTTGATCTTCTTTTGATATCCACCAAATATTTATCAGCTGAACCTACCAACTAGGATCACCCCCTCTATCCCGGAGGAAGCATCCTTAAACACACCTTACTTTACTTGCCAAGTTTTACGATTAGGTTATAGTTCTCTATGATCACCACACCAATCCCAAGTCATCCATAATTGTGGACACAACTTTTCGAAAAGATTAATACCCTACAGGGGTGTACAACTTTACCCACATGTGCCGACAAACTCTTAATGCCACTTGACACACTTCCTTGGTGTGCTGACAGAGGGTGGTTGACCAAAACCTTTCCCTTGCTTTTGCCTAATCCATGAGTCACCCAGGAGGGCTCCCAGCTAAGGTAGTTGGCCTTACTCCCAGGCGGTCCTCGACTCTGTCTACCAAGATCTAGTTTCAGTGTTGTGGACCCTTCACTCCGCCACGTCCTATATGCTTGCACCATTTTTCCAAAACCTTTTTCCATGCAGGTGCCGAATAAAAATCTCAAACTACGGACTCATGGATCAGACTAGGCAAGTTGGGGTCAAGGGGGTTCCCATAGGTCCCCGTGTGGTTGTACGCTCGCTCTTGGTTTAGGAGGCAAGAACCTCGGGTCCTAAGGGTGGAAACTACAGAACTGCAAAAACCACAACCCTCGTGGCCTCCCATACAAGCCTTGGCATGTTTAACATTCATCTCCGATCATACCTGTAGCACCCTGATAAAACCACTACTAGAAAATCACGTGTTGTTTTTATTTTTGTGCATCATCATGCCAACATGCTCACGTCATCATGCCACATTGCATTTGAGCATCGTCATGACATCACACATGGTTTGCCTAAAACTATTTTCTAAAAGCCTATATTTGTTTTCTAAATATCCTCCGCCTTTATTCCAAATCAAAAACCCCGGTCTCTTCCAGATATTTTTGTTTTGTCTAAAATTATTTCTAAAAAGTTTGTAAAATAAAACAGATTATTAAGTAAAATAAAACTATATTTTGTACCAGGGGAGGCAGCCCAGCCGTTAGGCTAGGCCACCTACTACTCGACCCATCTAAGAAAAAAAACCTAACCTGCCCTAACCCTAACCCCCCACACTCCACCAACCTGGCGCCGCACTCACCTGCACGTGCACGCCCCATCCCACTGACCGCACCAACTTGACGCGGTCAACCACCCAGCCCAACCGCGACTGCCCCTGTCGCGATGCCCTAGCCCCACTCCGCGACACGATCCCGCCCGCGACCCCAACCCTGCCTTGCTCGCTCTCGCGCAGCGACCGTAGCCCGGCCCCACCTCCCCGACCCCGCTCCCCCGTCCCTGAGCCCTTCACGGCATCACCACCTACCCCCGTTCCTCTCCTCATCCTGCAACCACCGCCAGGGAGAGACCCCACCTCGATCCCCAGTAGCGGACCCGCCGCCGCGACCCCCGCTCGAGCTCCCCGTCGCACCCCTGACCTGCTCGCTCTGCGCCTCGCCCCTTCTTCCTTCCTCGTCTAGAGCCCGGCCACCAAGGACGCCTTCGCCGTCCCTGCTTCTTGGCCGCCTCTGGCCGCCCTTCCAAGGCTCGGTGGCACCGCTGCCTGCATGGCCCCGCCCCGGCCGTCCTCTGTCCCTGCCGCCACGGCCTCCACCGCCAGGGGGTGCCGCATCCACCACCTCCGCGCCCGGCCGCCGCCACACTAGGCCTCCTCCTAGGCTCGCCCTCTTCCTCGGCACCAAGCCGCCACGCAGGCCCGCGTCGCCCCCAACCCACCGCGGAGCGCCCTGCTTCCCCATTGACGGCCACCTCCACCTCGTCTTCGGCCGCGCACGGGTGTCCCCTGCTTGAGCTCCCCTTGTCATGTACCGCGACGCTGCTGCTCCGGCCACCTTCACCGCCTACCTCCATCCGCAAAGCATCCTCACGCGACCCCTAGGACCTGAGCCCCATCTTCCTCGTCGACCCTGGATGCTTGCGCATGCCCGCCGCTGCCGGTGCCCGTTTCCCTGCCGACGACCACATCTCCCTCGTTCCTGCCATGTTCGATTTGGTACCTCCTCTGCCTCTCTGCTAGCTCTATCACGAACAGGGTATCACCAAGGCATTGTTTTCTCCAACCAGCGCTGCTGCCATCTGTCTCATGGGTTCCTTTTTGTTCTGCTGCTGCCAATGTGGTTCTCCGATCTAGGACTGTAGTGCTGATTGACAAACAAGGTGGTGATCAACTGGTGTCTCTGCGGACTCCGGTAGTCCTCTCGGTAGACAAGATCTTCAAGGTCAAGACCGTTATCCGGGCACATTAAGATTTCCACCGACAACATGTCGGAAGGCGGTGCTTTCTCCTTCACGGACCGCAAGACCGTTCCGGATACAAAGACCAAACTCCATGGATCGACATGATCTTCATGGACACCAAGACCCCCGATAGGAAGATGCCCGGAACGCCAAGATCGCCTTCCCGGACGCCATGACCATCCTCACGGATCTGTTGGCATGAAGTTTCCTTCTCGGATCTGAAGACCGAACCCCGTCGACCCCTCGGAACCCCAAGATCGCCAACGCCCATGTGTGACCCCTTTTCCGAGCCCTATTTTTATAAACTGTCATCCATATATCGATGCATATTAAATTATTCATGCATGCATACATATTTCGTGGGTCCGGGTTTTCGCCGATTCACCTCATAATTAAATATGGAGACCATATGCGGGCTATTCTAGTCTTATATTGGCTCCATTTAAATTTGTGTAGCGAACCGATGCCATGTTTCGCCTTGCTAAGCCAACATTTAATTTGCGGGGTAGATAAATAACTCGCACCTATTAATTAATTGTCGGGACCCCGGTTCCGCTTAATATTGCCTAAGTGCATCGCATATTTGCCATGTCATGCATCATACATGCATCATGCCTGATCTTCTGTCGTAGTATTAAATAGTGCATTCGGTGTTTCTTCTAGTGCTTTGCTTCTTCACGGATTAGGCCGATGAGTGGATGCGAGTGTCGACCAGATCTCCAGTGTATCTTCGGCAATGTTTCCCAGGCGAGCATCTCTCCCCCTTCTACCTATTTTGCATTTATAGTCTTTATTTCCTCCTGTTGATCTATTGCTATCCGTGTCGCGATGCTTTAGTTTCCGTACACCAGTTATATCCCGTGCAGCCTCTATATTGCCTTGGACACCTCCTATTACCTGTGTCTGGTAGATAGCTGGCCTTGCGAGTCATAATTGCGTGCTCAGGTGCGATATCGTGTTGTCAAGTATCACCGTTGTTGGAATGCTGGCAGATGTTTATGGTGGAGATGATCATGACTTTAAATACAACTATTAAATTGCTAGGATAACTAATGAAAGAGGCACCAGTGGGCAATATATGCTATTTGGTTTTTATGTCCACTTGTGTCCCGTAGGCCCTGAGTACTTGATACCTGTTCCTTGACTATTCGCACTATCCACATCCGGGAGAGTCTATGAATCCCCCTTAGCCAGAGCTTGATTCATTTCTTATTTCTTGGGGCCACAAAATAGTTTGGGGCTTTATTACTATCCTATACTTATGCCATGCTTTACTGCTTTATTTACAATTGTGCGTGGAGCACCTGTACTATTTAGGAATTCCGGAGTGTTTTCGCGGTATCGACAAGCCCAGTCACACTTTCGGGTTCCCAGTCGTTTACAGCCATTGGCGCAAACCTTGGGTCCGGCTTGGAGCCGGCCAACTTCGTTGCGGGTAGCTTAATGGGGTGGCCCTCTGAAATATTTTATGAATCCTGTGATTGCTTTGTCGTGAAAGCCTCGTTGGGTTTTGATTTGGTTTTTCCGAGGTTGATCGTGTGTGTGTTGCTATTTGTGCACCCCTGCAGGGTAAATCTTTCTGAAAGCCGTGTCTGCGGTTATGGACGACTTGGAGCACAATATCTCGATCATAGACAAGCATAACTAAAGTAGTGCTATAAATTTGACTTAATATCTGACTAATAATCAAATCATGGAATGGATAATAAAAGTGCCAACAACTGGTGGAACTGGGATGTATCGTGTCATGCTATACCTGCCTAGTAAGTATTGCAACTCCAATGGAATGTGATAAAAGTGCCAAAAACTGTTGGGTTTTGGGATTCCTCAGGACAATTATATCTGGCTAGTAAATGTTCCAACTACAACGTAATGGTAATTAAAACGGCCCACTACTTATGCTTCAGAATGACTCATGCTATCTATATCTGACTAGTAAGTGCTTTAACTATAATGGAATGAATAAAACTGCCAACTGTGTGAGTTCCTTGGTTTAACTTCCTCGTTTGGTCTCGAGGGGGAATACTAGGATGGGTATGATTGGTGTTAGTATAAGGTTGGTACCGAATATGTCTTTCTTATCTCTCTCTAATAGCCGACAGTTAATCGAGTCTCTATAGGTTGTTTAGTGCATGTTGCGCTGCCGCTACAGTCCACCATACCTATGTAGGCGAGAGCCGCCGAATTCTAGCCTCGCCGTGTACTGGCCCCAGTACTGACGCTCCTCTTTTTCCCTTCGCCTTTGTCGGCACCCCTTTTGTTTAGCAGGTACGAGTTCGACGTCGTTAGCAGGGTTACCCTTCCAGCTTGGCCTAGGCAGGGTTATGGACGCCATTGGTTATTCTTCAGGGCTCTTAGCCCCATTTGCATCTTGTCCGTAGTCGGACGCTATAACATTTTCAAGGTGATTTGGATCTTTGTATTGTATATCTGTATTCTTGACTCATGGAGTCGTTGTTGTATATATATGTTCTGTGGGTTCCATCGTGGACTACTGTGTAATGTTATTACTTCGTTTTCCACCCGCACGCAAGTGCCTGGTGGGCATCTTTGAATCGTTTCTATGCGGGTTTGGCGGAAATCGCTAAAACTTGCATAGGACCGATTTGAGGGTGTTACAATACCATGTCATCCTGTCCAACTAGGTTCATTCGTGGCTCTAATTCATCACCCGGATGGACCAGCGATAACAACTAAGCATGGCTAAGCACAACAGATATAACGGTTCTAGCAAAGGTCATAAGCCAAACCCTAGTTATGCTAGGAGCAGTGGATCAAGGAATATAGTCTACAAAAGGGAACATGCATGATATATGATTACTCTATCTATCGATAAAAGACTTTGGAATCGTATGCACATGGCAAGAATTGAAATAATTTAAAAGCATAGGATTATTTCATGTGTGGGGCTATGCTTGCCTTTGCCTATTGATACCCAACTATAGATATGCAGGGTTCATTAGATGATCTTATTCGTCAATAATCTTCGATGGTGTTAATCTTGGTCTTTGATCTTGATCTTAATCTCGTTGCTCACATCAACTCCGATGTCTACCAAGAAGAAGCAGAAACAACGGAAAGGAAAGCGACAATCAAGACATGGCATCGATGCAATGCTTAGGCACGGATGATTATATGACAAGTTAAAGTATATTGAAATGAAACCCTAGTACATGCTAGGTCATTTCAAACAGGGTCCGAGGGGTGCAAACCCTAGAACATGGGGAACCTCGGAGTCACCTACGGGGTTCAGTTGGTTCTTCTAATTAAACTTGCAATTAAAATTTTTGAACAATGCATGATTTTGATGCTATTGTGTAGATCTTATTTTTCTGAACATTTTGATATATTATTCATATTTTTCTGATTAAAATGAAATAGTTATGATTTTTCCCAATTTTAATCCATTTTTAATCATTTTAAAATAATTAATCAATTTATAAATTATTTTGCATCTGGTCCCAAAAGTCAGCATTTTATTCTTTTTAGAAATTAATTATGGAAATTATGAAAAACCTGATAGCTCGGACCCACCTAGGGTATTTTTATTTTCTAGAAAAGAATTACAAAACAATAAATAAAAAAGAAAAGGCAATTACTGCGCCAACATGACGTGATGCTGACGTTAGCAATGGAGGAAACCCTAGGTCAAGCATGGATTCGTCGATCCCGTGCACGCCTGTATGCGTGGTTGGTTGTGTTGGAACTAGGGGACGGTGATGAGCCTATTGGTGGTGGCACCACAAAACTTTTGGTCACCAGAGCAGCGTGTGTGGCGGCGACTGAAATGGATTGTAAGGGCACCTAGAGGGGTGGTGAATAGGTGCTACTTAAAATTTTAGTTTGTTTTCAACTTTAGGCTTGACACAAATGTAAATTATCTAGATATGCAATTACGAGAATTTCCCTATATGCCAACCTAATTACTAAGTGTGTAAAAAGGAGCGAGAAAACCGTAGTGGAGCACGCGGAGACACGGGGATTTGTTTGAACACAGTTCCTTCCTTGTTAAGGGAAGTACGTATGCGTTGTAGGGGTGGGTGGTTCTAAGATCACCACTCACAATAGGCCTCACCCTATTCTCCGATGGATCTCACCACTAAAGGCCTGATCCACCTTTCCACTATTAGTACCCTTCGAGGCAGGAACCGGTGCCTTTACAGCGCTAGCAGAGCACACATCCACAACTGAATTGGAGGCTCCCGTGATGACAACAAGCTACCACAAGAACAAGGATTATCAAATAATCAAAACTAGGATCTAGATATTTGCAAGAAATACTAGATCAAGAATCCCTCAAGTGAATGGGGGAAAAGTGAGCGCTTGATTGGTGTTGATGAAGATCGAGTCCTCCCCCTTCAATTCCCCAAAGATCGAAGCCTTTGAGTGGTTGAGGATGGAGATCTCGCTTAGAACTTGAAGAATAGGCTTGAGCTTTTTTGAATGAATCAAGAAGTCTGGCAGGAGGGATAGATAGGGAATAAATACCCCATGCCAAACTCGGCCGTTGGAGACTTTGGGGGCTGAATTATCTAGCCTGGTCAAAACAACTGCCCCGGAGACAAATTTTCCGGGGGAAAATCCCCCCCACTACAAGACGCGTTGTTGCTCCCTTTGCAAAAAACCTGGAGGGGCGGATTATCCGGCCCACTTTGGGGGCGGATTATTTGGCCTGGGCAAAAACTCCAGCCCTGGCCGGACAATCCGAGAGGTAGTCCGCCCCCCTTACTGCATGACATGCCTGGCTAGCCTTTGCAAAACTTCTCGGGGGGGGGGGGGGACTATCCGCCCCCTTGGAGGGGCGGATTATCCGGCCTGGGCAAAAACTCTGCCCCTGGCCGGATAATCCGAGAGATATTCCCCCTACTGCATGATGCGCCTTGCCTGCTCTTGAGATTGGGGTGGGCCGGATTATCCGACCCTTGGTAGGGGCGGATAATCTGTCCCCCAACATTCAGTTTTGCTGTATCTGCATGACTAGATCATCCGCAGCACTTCAACACACATGAGATGACCCTTGGTATTGTTATCTAACACACAAAACACTAGAGACCATGAAATGTTCTTTTAATCTCCCCCTTTGTGGTGTTAGATGACAAATACTAGGATTTGCAATAGAGATCTACTAACAACATCATTTCAAGGATCAAAGAGACTCCCCCTAAATGTGTGCATAATTAATAATTTGCATTTGAATACAAATGCACACGATTAGGTACAAGGCTATTTCATTGGAATGGAATCTACATGCAAATGACAAGTTAGACCAAAACATCATACCACCGTGAGAGAGAAGTCCTCAATATAATATAAGAATAGTCAATATGATAACCATTATTGAGGCCTTCCACCATGAGAAAGATAACCAAAAAATCCATTATGATAGATAATATAGCCAATAATATAGATGGATCCATAATCACCGAGAGATAAATCCACAAGATATTTCCAGTGATAAATCCATAACTAAACCATAGTACCAAACACAAACATAGTCTCATACAAACCAACTCACGAATAAAAGTTCAACGCTAAATGGGCTCAAGCAATGATAGAGAAAAACAATAAAAAGCAAATGCTTGTGCCCGACCCATGCAAATCCGCAGAATCCTAAATAGAACTACTTCTCCCCCTTTGGCATCGAAACGCCAAAAAGGAAGAAGAGTGATGCTAGCGCCCCAAGAGGTCACTCATTGTACTCTTGTGTGCAAGAATAGATGGCTTGGGAATAGGAGAAGGCTTGGGTTTAGCCAACCGAACTATGATGGTACTACACACCCAAGATTGCAAGAATCAAATCAAGTAAAAGCCAAAATTGGGTGTTTTCCATAAGAACAAGAGATATGCAAGAAAAACCAAATGATCCACAAGGAACCAACTCTTCTCACGGAAGAGTGAAGTGGCCGAAGCCACCATGTTGGAGTGTAAGGTATGACACCGTGAAGATATATCTTGGGTTTCATGACCAATACTCATCAAAGAACTCACATATCACATAATGATATTAAGAGAAGTGTTTTTTCTTGCTTTTGGCATTATTGGGCGAGGGTTAGTCCAATCAATTAGGACCACACTCCCCCTATATCCATGCCCACACCTAAACCAAATAAATGAAGAGATGTAAGTGGGTATGCATGAGTAATCAAGACAAGATCCTTGAATCCACAATATTTAGCTCATTCCTCAAATAACAAAACCTTGCTTCATCAGGTGGCTTCATAAAAATATCAGCAAGTTGGTTCTTTGTTCTCAGAAAGGATATATCAATATCACCACGAGCAACATGATCCCGAATAAAGTGAATGCGAATCTCAATATGCTTTGTCCTTGTATGCCGCAACAGATTGTACGCAACTTTGATTACACTTTCATTATCACATAAAAGAGGCATTTTGTCACAATTGACACTGTATTCCTTTCAATAATTGAGTACATGCACTTCCAGTAGCCACATATTCATTTTTAGCGGTGGAGAGATATACAATTCTATTTCTTCGAAGACCAACATACCAAGGACCTGCCCAAAAACTAACAAGCACCAGAAGTTGATTTCCTATCATCCTTGCCACTAGCCCAATCTGAAGTTGATTTTCTTGGGGTGACACGCGTGGCATCCCCAAGCTTGAGCTTTAGTCCATCCTTCATCTCATTACTCATTCCTTCCATACACCTAAAAATTTTCCTTCATACAAAACTTCACACAATATTTATTACCAACATTAGTGCACTCAAGATAAATAAGTCTTAAGGTTCAGTTCTAACACCAAATAAACTTCCATTAGAACACTAGCTACTGTAGCACTTCCCTCAAAAAGCTCAATTCCCCAAAAGAACTCAAAAAGGAACCAACAAGAAGCAAATGCGGAAAATGGCAGAAATCTGTCAAAACAGACCAGCAGGTAAAGATGAATTTTTACGAAGACCTTATGTTGCTCAAATCAAAAAGTGTTGAACTAACGAAAGTTAGATAACAACCTGGGGCAGAAGAAAAAAAATTCACGCCTCAAAAAGACGTTCAGAGATTTTACACAAATTTTTACGGTGAAGCACAGAAATCTGTTTCAGGACAGCAACTTTCCCAATCATTACTTCTCTCTCATTAGAGGTTACTCTTGGCACAAAAAGCAAATAAAAAGGATAATGAGAGGTTATTACAGAGGTAATAACTTCCAAAACTCCTCTAAAACTTTTGGATTATCTCCCAATAAGTACTTTTCTTTAACGCCTTTAAGTTAGGCATAAGAAGCAAGAAAGAATCAAGTGTTCTCAAATGAAGAAGCATTAAGATCAATACCAGAAATATTTTCAACAAGGCAAGGTATATCATCCAAATAAGTTCTAGAGGATCCTCTCTCAATGCTCTTAGGTTCACTATTCTCATCAAAAGGGTTTGCAGGAACAATCCAATCAAGATTCTTTTCTATGGCATCATGTATTGCTACTAGTTTAAAGGGTATTGGTATCTTAGGTTCCTCCCCATTAGGTTCGGTTTTGTTCATCTTTTCTCGTGTACCAACAACATCTACACATGAGCCTAGCATATTGAAATGTTCAAAGACTTTCCTAGCTTCCTTGGCAACATCATAGAACTCCTTAAACAAAGTTTCTAGAATAAAATCCCTCTTTTCAGGGTCTTCAATTTCTTTAAGCTTAAGAAATATTACTTGCATTAAGGGGTTGAGGTTAACAAACCTAGCTTCTAACATGTGAATTAAAGAAGCTGCAGCAATCTCATAGTTTGAAGCAAGTTCTGCAAGGGATCTATCCTCAGTATCTTCATGCTTACTAACATGATTAAAGAATTCTTCAATATTATATTTCCCAATTATAGAACCACTACCAATTGAAAGGTCTTTCAAGGTGAATTTAGGGATCAACATGGTGAGCTAAGGAAGAGGTGACAACTAAAGGAGACTTAATTTTTGTGTGTTTTTGAATAAGAAAGCAAACTAGTAAAACTATTTTTTTTGTGTTTTGATAAAGAAACAAGCAAACAAAACAAAAAGAAACTAAGCAAAACAAAAATAACAAAGTAAATAGATTGGTTATGAGGAACTCCCCTTGTGAAGATGTCCTTGACTCCCCGGCAATGGCGCCAGAAAAATGCTTGATGGCTCAGTGTATGGCGCTAGAAAAGTGCTAGTGCGGTGTTAATGTAGAGCTCGTTGGGAACCCCAAGATGAAGGTATGATGAGCACAGCAGAAAGTTTCCCTCAGTTATGAAACCAAGGTTTAATCGAACCAGTAGGAGCAAGGAAACACCCCAAAGGTGTTGCTAGCTGAGCCTTGGCAGGGCACACTACCGGTGCTAGTAGCAACGTGGAGACCTGCACAACACAACCACAAAACTTTGTCCCCAACTTGCGATGAGGTTGTCAATCTCACCGTGTTTTGCGGAAAACAAAGGATTAAACGTATCGAATGGAAGGAAGTAATAGTTTGTACAAAGTAAACACAAAGCAATAAACAATTTATAGATTGTATGTAAAGAAAAAGACAAGGACGGGGATCCATAGTTCACTAGAGGTGGCTCTCCTTAAGATAGTTAACATGCTGGGTGAACAAATTACAGCGGGGCAATTGACAAACATCGAGAAAGCAATACATGCATATACTAATCATCTTGACTCCTTTGAGATTCGATTGGGAATTACAACATTATACATAGACCGCCATCCAACTGCATCTATGACTAATAATCCACCTTTAGGTTATCATCCGAACCCCCTCCAGTATTAAGTTGCAAGCAACAAATTATTGCTTTACGAACTGCGTGTAAAGTAAACAATATGATTGTTCTATGAACAAAGGATTGTTGTTTTCTCCCTAGTAGCAACATCACATATATTACCTTAGATATTTCTGTCACTTCCCTAGATTACCAGAGGCATGAACCCACTATCGAGCATGAATACTAACTCTTGAAGTTGCTAGCATATACTTGGCCAAGATAGCTAGTAACAACGGAAAGCATACAAGATCACACATAACAAAGACATGATAGAATCAATAATCAATCTGAAATAGCATCTCAATATCCATCGGATCCCCGCAAACACAACATGCAGAATTACAAATAGATGATCTTGATCATGAACGGAGCTCACAAGATCTAGACATGAAAGCACAAAGGAGGAGAACCAGCCATCTAGGTACTACATGGATCCGTAGTCCAAGGATGAACTACTCACGCATCACACCGGAGGCTTGCATGGTGATGAAGAAGGCCTCCAGGGTGAATTCCCCTCTCTGGCAGGGTGCCGGGAAGAGCTTCAGATCCCTCCCGATCTAGGTATGGAGATGATGGTGCCTACAGACTCTTTCGTAGATTTTTGATCGGGCACTTAGGGTTTTCGTCCCGAGGGCAATATATAGGCGGAAGGAGAGGCTGAGGGGGTGCCGGAGGCGGCCACACCACCCCCTGGCGCGGGCCAGGCTGGGCCACATGGCTAGGTGGTGTGGTGGCCCCCTGGCCCCTCTCCGTCTTGTATTCTGGCATCTGATGACTTCCGGAAAAATAGGCACTTTGGGTTTTGTCCCGTCCAATTCCGAGAATATTCATTTTCGGACTTTTCTGGAACCAAAAATAGCAGAAAACGGACAGTTGGCACTATGGCTCTTGTTAATAGGTTAGTCCAAGAAATCATATGAAAAGTACTCCAAAGTGTGGACAAAACACAAGAAAGTGGATAAAACTAAGCATGGAACATCAAAAATTATAGATACATTTGCAATGTATTAGTGCACTAGTTCGGCGAAGAGATAGTGAAATACAAGTGGTATGGATATAAGATAACGGTGCTAGAAAATAGCTTGATAGCGTGGAAGCGACTAAAGGCAAACTAAAATAAAGATGGAAGCAAGCAAACATGTAACAGATCTAGTTGCAAACGGTGTTTCAATGCTTAGAAACAAGGCCTAGGGATCATACTTTCACTAGTGAACACTCTCATATAAATATCTTCTTCTTTATGATACTACGCTGAACTACTCTCCGGTTGGACACTCTAATCCATGGTAGGGCTATAACAGCACACCTCAAAGTTCATCTTTCCCAACTAGATAACCCCACACCTTCACCTTGAGTATTAGATGGTTCGAACAAACACCACAATTTCATAAAGACATCCAACTCCAAATATAACTCATAACAAGTATTTGTATTCTCTAGCCTAAGTGCCACCATGGTGTGCACACTGTCAACTTCACACACATGGGGAGAGCAGAGATCTATTAAAGCACTTGAGTAGCAAGGTAGATCTATAGATTACAAGATCATGATCTCAATAAGATCATGCATAGAGAGAGATGAACACATATCTACCGGTAGAACCCTTAGCCTCGAGAGAGAACTACTCCCTCCTTATCATGGGAATCAGCAATGGCGATGGAGATGATGGTGGAGATCGATGGAGATGGCTCCGGGGGCACTTCCTCGTCCTGGCAGGGTGACGGAACAGAGACTTTTTGTCCCCTGAATCTCCCCTTCCGTGGAGGCGGCGCTGTGGAACTTTTCATCGATTTCTGATTGACGACTTAGGGTTTTTGCATCGGGAGGCATCTTATAGGCGAAGAGGCAAGGTCGGTGGGTGGCCAGGGGGCCCACACCACCTGGTGGCGTGGCCAGGGCTAGCCCGCACCACCACATGGTGTGGCCGCCCTGTGGCCCCTCTCCATCTTGTCTTCTGGCTCCGTGAGTCTTCCGGTAAAATATCGACTTTGGCTTTTGTCCGGTCCAACTCCGAGAATATTCATTTTCTGACCTTCTCGGAACCAAAAACAACAGAAAACAGGCAACTGGCACTATGGCATCTTGTTAATAGGTTAGTCCAAGAAAGTCTATGAAAAGTACTCCAAAGTGTGGACAAAACATAAGGAAGTAGATAAAACCAAGCATGAAACATCAAAAATTATTGATACGTTAGCAACGTATCAAGGAGCAAGGAAACACCTCCAAGGTGTTGTTTCCAACTTGGAATCCTGCACAACACAACCACAGAAATTTTCCCCCAACTTGCAGTGAGGTTGTCAATGTCACCGGTTTTGCTGAAAACAAAGGATTAAACGTATTATGTGGAAGATAGTAATAGCTTGCAGAAAGTAAACAGAAAACAGTAAATAGCTTGTAGATTAATGATAAAAGAATGGTCTGGGGTCCATAGTTCACTAGTGGTGATTCTCCTTAAGATAGATGACATGTTGCGTGAACAAATAACAGCGGGGCAATTGACAGACACCGAGAAAGCATACATGCATATACTAATCATCTTGACTCCCATGAGATTTGATTGGGCATTACAACATTATACATAGACCGTAATCCAACTGCATCTATGACTAATAATCCACCTTCAGGTTATCATCCGAACCCCCTCCAGTATTAAGTTGCAAGCAACAGATAATTGCATTACGCAAAGTGTGTAAAATAAACAATACGATTGTTCTATGAACAAAGGATTGTTGTTTTCTCCCTAGTAGCAACAATACATCTAGTACCTTAGAGATTTCTGTCACTTTCCCATATTACTAGAGGCATGAACCCACTATCGAGCATAAATACTCCCTCTTGGAGGTTCTAGCATCTACTCGGCCAAGATAGCTACTAACAACGGAAAGCATGCAAGATCACAAATAACAAAGACATGATAGAATCAATAATCAATCTGAAATAGCATCTGAATATCCATTGGATCCCCACAAACACAACATGTATGATTACAAATAGATGATCTTGATCATGAACGGAGCTCACAAGATCTAAACATGGTAGCACAAAGAAGAAAAACCAACCATCTAGTTACTACATGGACCCGTAGTCTAGGGATGAACTACTCACACATCACACCGGAGGCAGTCATGGTGATGAAGAAGGCCTCCAGGGTGATCTCTCCCCTCTGGCAGGGTGCCGGGAAGAGCTTCAGATCCCTCCCGATCTAGGGATGGAGATGGCGGCGGCTACAGACTCTTTCGTGAAATTTTGATCGGGTACTTAGAGTTTTCGTCCCGGAGGCAATATATAGGCGAAGGGGCAAGGTCGATGGAGAGCTAGGGGGCCCACACCCCTGGTGGCGCGGCTAGGGCTGGCCGTGCCACCGCCAGGTGTGGCCGCCCTGGTTTCCCTCTTCGTCTCCCTTCCGGACTCCGTATTCCTTCTGGTGAAATATTGACTTGGGCTTTTGTCCGGTCCAATTCTGAGAATATTTCCTTACTAGCTTTTCTGAAACCAAAAACAGCAGAAAACAGGCAATTGGCACTGTGGCATCTTGTTAATAGGTTAGTTCCAGAAAATGTGTAAAACTACTCCAAAGTGTGGACAAAACATAAGAAAGTAGATATAAAACAAGCATGGAACATCAAAAATTATAGATACGTTTGCAACATATGAGGGAGTAAGTATTTAGATAGTTTTCACATGGCTAGCACTGAATTTATGGGAATATATGTACTCAATCGCCGCCTTCGTGCTTACCAGTTTTGTTTTGCGCCTAACGGTCATGTGCAACAAGAACTTTCTTTTGTCCAAGCTTTTGGTTTGCTAGGGAGACAAAGTCCTCAACGAGGGAGAATTCCACCAAGCAAAGATCCTTGCCGGGAGAATTCCAAACCCCGAGGGTAACCCTGCTTGGGAAGGAGGAAACCAGCAGAAGCAGGAGGAGGAGGAGCAGCAAGGCTGGGGTAACGTGGGCTAGGATGACTATGCCCTGCAGCACCATCATCAACAGTCGTTCCCACAGCAGAAGCCATACGTGCCACTAGTGCCACCGCCAGGACACAACTTTTTCCCCTATGACCAGTTCAACACGTTGGTTACTCGGGTGGGCGGCGTGGATAACATCTTACACAATGTGAATGCCAATGTCATCAACATGACTCAAAACTCCTCTCATTTCATGAGTGAGTTCCCCAACTAGTATGCGCACCACAACCAGCCGCCAAATGATGACAATGACGAGTAGACCAAGTTGGGCCAAAAGCCTAAGCTTGAGGAATGTTGAAATCCTTCACCCTCTTCACATTCATATTTTTGTTTCTACTTTTTTTATTTTCTTTTCTTATTAGTTGCATGTTTACTTCCAGTTTTGCATCCATAAAAAGAAAACATAAAAAATGGAGTAGCCTTTTATTTTATTTTCATGTGAAACTCTCTTGGTTTCTTTTGGATTTTCACAGGTTATTCACTTCAAGTGACCTAGTGATGGGAAGTGTAGCATGGAGACGACTTGAGTATAAGACCAAACAAGCAAGAGGAGGTATCACATTCTTATCTTTACTCCTCTTGTAAGTTTATTCTTGATCATATTATCGTTTGCTCGGTTGCTTTCTAGTATCACTCCCCACGTAGCTTGTTATCCTATAAATTTTATTCCCATGCTTATCTCACTACTTTAGTTTCGACTTATGAACGTTGCTCTTTAGTTTAAAAAAGAACTATGTTGGATTCAACTCCAATAATTTTAAGAACTTGAGAAAGCATCTATGAGATGACTTTGGTGCCTTGTACTTGTCTTAAGGATATAACCTTAGCAATGCTCAACCCCATGGAACTTGAATTTAATTGACTTGATATGCACTTGCTGAGAAAGAATTGTTTGAAGGAATAAATCTCTAGTGGTAGTTGAGATGCATGCCAATGCTTAACTTGTTGATTAAAAGTAAGATATAACTTTATGCATATCTCACACCACTGTTGCACCCCATGAGACTAACAACTCCGCTGACCTTCGATCAATCTCAGATTCTGGTTATGAGTTGATTAAACATATGTAGCATTCATGCTATGATGGGTAAAATTCTTGGTATTATGGGCCTGTGTTATAAACAAAATTTACCTTTAAACAATGTCTGCATAGTCTCGACTAAACTAACTAAGTCTTGGCATCATCTCACTACCAAAGGTTGAAGTTTTAGAGAAACAATGAAAATGATTGAGTGGTAGAGGATCACAATTTTTGAAATGGGTGTTAATGAGCTACTCTAATATTATATCTCTTTTGATTTTACTTGAGCACCCTTTATTTGACAAGCATTCCTTGATAAAACTTATTTTCACTCTCATTAAAAGATAGGCTCTAAAAGATTTGATTCGCAAGCCTAACTAAGCCTTTGACACTTTCTCTTGGGACTAAGATTTATTTGCTAGCAAGTTACACGTGGTTAGGAAAAGAACCTAGGTGCAACCATTCAAATATATTATGATCATGTTTAAGGTTTCAAGACTTGTGAAGATGGAATGTGATATCACCTCGGACTTGTAAGATTTTCTACCCAAGTTTTATTTGTCTTTATAATTCTTTATAACTTTGTCACTCGAGGGCGAGTAACTGGTACGGTTGGGTATGTTGATAGTTCCAAATTATGACACCTTTTACCGAGGATTTTCTAATGGTGTTTACTTGGTTTAATTGTTTTTATCTTTCAAGTAACGCTAATATCGCGAGTTAGCAGAACCTTATAGTGTTTATGTGCATTTTAGATCCTGGACACTTTTGGAAGGATCCAAGGCCATTTATGAGCATATTGAAACAAAACAAGAAAATCTCTAATTGAAAGGTTCCTGATTCGAGGCCCCGGATTTGTGAACGAGTACCCATACAAGCGGAGCGTGCCTGTATGGCCCACACGTACCACATATCGTCGCCTCCACCAGATCAATATAAAGACTTTTCATGAAGGAATCCAGAGGGAACAACACACGTAGCCGCCACTATTCATTCCAGAATAGAGGAAGAAGAGATCTAAAGAAGAAGAAGAATTCCATCGATCCTCTCCTAGATCTCTAGCCTCTAGATCATCACTCCTCCATAATCCCCTTGCACTAGATTGAGAGAGAGACATTTACACTTGTAAGATTAGGGTATGAAACCCTATTCATACTTTGCTTTGTATTTGATTCGATCTTCCCTTTATTGTGGCTTTCTATGTTAATATCGAGATGAACTCTGTTTATATCATGATGGTATTATTATGCTATTCTCCTCTCATGTGAGAGTAAATCCCCATAGATGTGAGATATGTAGATAATTAGCGAGATGTTATGTGCCTATTTTACTTTCATCTATTTGTGATTATTCTGTGTAAGAAAGATTATCTTTGTGTGACTAATGCTTGTTGTATAATTTAAGGGCCCAGACAACATGATACTGAGATCTCATAGACATGAACTTGTTTGCTAGTGAATTGGCAATCCCGAGTGACACGACCGATATCAAAGACAAGCTAGTATAACTCGAGGAGAAACAAGGAACCACTGATTTTAAAGCCTTGATCTGGTATCATGACCTTAATTGCCGTGCTGACCCAGGAAAATGGATCATTGAATCTAAACGAATATATCGAGAGGAACCTTGGCAATATTATGGGTTGCTTGCCTACATGCATATCAATAAGAAGTATTATAATCACTTATTCCATTTATTTCACCTGGCACATCACTATCACCATGAACCATATCTCTCCGCGCCTAATCTTTCATCCGAAGGAAACTCAAACCATTTTTAGTTTTATTTACTTTTATGTTCTTTACTTTTACTACTTCTCAATACACAATTCTCAACCATTCACACTCACTTTCTTCTATCTCAATTCTTGTAGTCAATTCACTCAAGACAAGTGACACCTTGAGTGCGACAGAAACTCCTTTGATAAACACGTTCATATGCTCCTTATTGGAATCGATATGAAAAGTGAAACTAATACTTCCACGAAAACATGCTTTGACGAACTTGTGCTTTTGTAGGCCATCATATATTCTAACCAGTTATATCTATTGTATTTACGTGAACAAGATATGTATATATCATCATGACATTACCATCTAATATATACCTTATATTTGTTCTCTGACTTGCCCCAGTTTTTGTGCACAGTTTCTGTTTTTATGGAGTTTGCCCCTCTTGTGTCTTGTTCATGCTTTGCCACTGTCCATAAGTATACATCCCGTAAATCTAGGACTAACGATGCATGAGAGATGGATCCATCGTGCCGCTTATATAACATCATCATTTTCGTGGGTGGCATCCATGGCCCCGTAAGGCCTCGTTCGGCATCAGCGTTTACTGGCATGTCTGGGTGTGTTATACCTAGTGGTATTGGTGAAACCACTCACCTCACCTGATACACTTCACCATCCAAATACTCTTCCCCTATCACCAACTCACACTGTTTGGCACAAGGGGTTTGGCACTAGGTGTATTAGCCACAAAAATCAGATTTTTTAGAGTTTCAGCAAAACTTTGACTGAATGTATACCGTCAGTAAAAATCAAATATTTATATCACTTAATCACACAATTTCAACAATACTTTTTTATCATGTCACCTAGCATTACAAGAACATCTCATTTCTATATATATAAAATAAATATTTCGACCAGGACCAAGAACATCTCAAGCATCACTCCGGGAACAAGAACATACCATTGGTTTATTACAAAAATTATCTTAAATCAT
Organism: Avena sativa; assembly: GCA_916181665.1. Taxonomy (NCBI): domain Eukaryota; kingdom Viridiplantae; phylum Streptophyta; class Magnoliopsida; order Poales; family Poaceae; genus Avena; species Avena sativa. Next base: position 444,030,765 of record OV702295.1, on the reverse strand, counting down.
GAACAACATCTCACGCAGGAACATCTCATCAACCTTAAATTAAAGTTTTACCATCTCACGGATCATGGTATGTAGCAGAAGTATCATCTTTATGGTATGACCGAACAAAAGGTGTCGCACTACAAAACTAACACCAAAGCAGGGAAGGTATACATTGTAGTTTCTGCAAACTTGCACATGAGCAGAGAAGGTTACATTGTAGTTAGCAACATCAAGTAAAAAACTGTGCATATAGAAGTAAGCAACAACTATGCATATGCAAGTATGACATATAAAGTTCCCAACAATTGAGAGCAAGCTACATTAGCATCAAGTCATCTATCAAGGCTACAAATAAGTATCATTACTAAAAAGATTGATAAAAGTAAGAGCACACCCATATGTGCACATGTTAACTTAGCTATCTATGATCAACAAGAGTAATGATTCTAAAATATTAAACACAAATCTCCACATGCTACATAATGCATATTAAGAAGTGTGACAATAGTAGAAGAGCAGTAGCTTACCTCAGGCTAACTTGGCTATCTGTACACAGAGCCATTTGACAGCAGTTCCATTGTTATCAACAACAAGGTTCACGAAGATCTCATGATTGTCAGCAACTTTAAAGACTTTCAAGGCTAGAATTTTATCATCAACTGAAACACCCTGCAATGTTTTGAATGAATCCATGCATTTGCTGATAGAGAAATCAAGTGCAGCTTCTTTGGTGGCTTCTTTTTCTTTGATGTGTACTAAGCGATCCATGACTTGCACTAGTCCATCTGCATTCCTCTTCTTAGGACCGTTCTTGGGCTTATTTATTGGCTTCTTTCTTGAACCACCAACTAAATTTCTTCCATTTTCTTCACACACCACTTGAGCCGTACTTTTAGCAACACTAACTTCATCAATCATCTGCAGGTCATCTTCATTTTTTTCCACATTTTCCTCTCTCTTGATATTTTTTTCAGCTTCATACTCATCATCACTTTCAACTTCTGTCACATCTTCCTTCGATGGTGGTGATGTGGAAGTGAAGTTGAAATTTCCCTCAGCTATGTTCCCTGCAAAAAGAAGCCAAAAAAGTAGTCATTTGACATCAGTTTCATCGTTATCAGCAGTAGCAAGGTTCACAGACAATATTAGATATCTTACCTTCATATAGTTTTCCAAGCGAATCATAGAGAGTAGAAGGTCTGACTTTGAATCTCTTTATCCTTGGGCCAAATGACTACAAGATTTGAACAAATGATTCTTAAGATTTTGGGATGTGGTTCATCAATGTACCGAGGCGTCACAAATTGAGTTGCTAGGATGGGGATAATGTCAAAGAACTCCTTGATATACTCGTGGAAGGTCGATCCACCATGCTGAAACTTGACTTGTAGATCTTCAAATGATGAATTATGTGATAGCATATAGAGAAAGAAGGCCAGCTTCTCTTCCACCTTGAGTCTACTATCTAATATTAGGCATTCATTTCTAAGCTATGGTGCCAACCACCTGAATATATGCGATTCCATCCTAAAAACTACCAAGCAATTCTTAATATGCCCATCAAGCAGTTCCCTAACTCTCTTCTTGTCATACAAGATGGAGCTATGACGTTTATTCTTTTCCTTATGCATCAGATGTAAGTACAATGCTGGAAGAATGAAGAAAAACATCTCATCATCTTCATCAGCTTTTCTCTTCCTAATACGCTAGCTGTAGGCTCCGTTGATTCATTTAGGACTAGTAAAAATAAATTGAGCAAATAATGAGAAGGAATGGAAAATAAGCAGGGCAACGAATGCCTAAAAGCAAAGACCATGCACATACCAAATTTAAGTGTGCTGAGAGGGTCCCAAGACGGTGGTGGCTCGTCCATCCCCACTAGAATCTTAGCAGCTTCCTACCAAAAAAGGAGGCGTATCAATAACGTATCCCTACATCCTACATTGTCATTCATTTTGAAACAAGCTGAAGCTAGTTTTGTGGGTGCACATGAGCTTCTGGTTTTAAAATTAGGATACTCCAACTTGGAAATACCGCACAACAGGAATGCCCTTCAATTTAGATAGACAAACAAGGCATTCATGTAGAGATAACAACACTACAACAAGGTATTCATGTACAGACAACAACACTAGCAAATTGGTAAATATGTATAACTGGATTCTTGTTACTGTATTTATAGAACTAGCGGTCCTGGTTTTTCTCTCATTAGACAACAAAAACAAACACACACATTTTTCCTGAATTGGTTAATGGGGGCCTAGAAAGAAGCAAATGCAACATAACATCACTCCACAGAAAGTAGTAGTAGAAGAAAATCCTATCTCATAAAATTCATTAGCACTCCATAGAAACTAGCAGAAGGAGGAAACCCAATCTCATAAAATCCATTAGCTCCAGCATTAGTTGAACCAGTCGTTTCAAAGCATCAAAAGTCTATCGAAATCAGCGAGCATTATTAAGATACAAAATTATTGCAATTTATCTGAAAAGGTTCTATAGATACAAAGCAAGCTACAACAAACATACCTAAACATGAGAATGCCATGTGGTGCAGGCCCCCAAAAAAGGATTGTAAGCATACACCAACAAACTTCCACTAGTTGTAGTACGGCCATGAAAGTAAAATCAGAACATCCATGTACACCAAGCTGAACTTTGCCAGATATGTCAGACATCAGGCCGCGAGCTGATCAACTGAATTCTTCACAAAAAAACAGCTGCAAAACTATTGTCACATATTACACATAGCATGCAAGAAGCAATACATTTTATATTCCGATTCTTTTTAACCATAACTCTTGATTGAAAGCAAATATGAAAGAACAAAACCTATCCATCATGATATAACAGTATACACCTATGACCACATCAATATGATATTGAGTTCTAAACGGAAGATATTTAGAAGAAGATAACATGTTGCCTATCTACAGGTGCTCAGCACAGTTGAACCGAGCTCATTCCCAGCAATCAAAATCAAGAACTCGTCCTTAATCTCTTGAAACCCTAAATCCTAGACCTAGGCCTAGATCAAGAGAGAGGTTGAGGCATAAGACGTACCTAAGAAAAGGCTAGGCTTCCACCGGAGAAGGAGGTCTGCAGGAGGTACTGGGCTTCGGCTATGGTGCTCAAGGCGACTTCGATGGAGCCGGGCAGCGAGGGAGGCATCCAGAGCGGAGGAAGGCGTCGACGTCTAGGGGAAGAAGTAGGCGGCTAAGTCAGCAGCGGGGACAAATGTCTACTCGCGGCACATATGAGCGTGGGTGGCAGCGGCAGCAGTGGCGACGGGGACGCACATCGCGTCCTCGCTGCGCCGCCAGAGTGAGCCGTCTTCTCACAAGAAACACGCGAGGATGGAGTCGTGTCTCCGTTCGCCTCTAGCCAGACGATTTTTCTAGAAAATGCTTGGGCTCAGCCCGTCTGATTCCGACCTGCCGAACGACCCTTCGCGTGTCTCCGGGTGTCTCGAGTTGGGCCAGGAATTTACACAGAAAAACCGGTCCAAACACTGCTGCCGGACGAGGCTTAAGGGAGAATGGCCATGTTTACCATTCACTTTTGAGAAATCCCAAGGCCCCGCTTGATTGGGCTTTAGCCCAATAAGTGACATATTTCTTGAAGTGTTCTTCTACATAAACTAAAAAAAAGACACTAGGCGTTGATCAGGAAGAGGTTTTCATGGCTCTCTCCAGTTCGATTTAACTTAAGATGATGTCTTTGACGTCTAATTGTGGCAACAAGAAACTCCACTTGCAGCATTTTATTATATTTCTGCAACACGTCATGTAACATGTTTTCTCCTAATGTCTCAAAATACATTAGAATTGTTGGAGCATTAAAACACAACCATGCAGCCAAAAAAAGTGTGTGTGTGCAACAAATATCCATTCTTCAGAAACATATTGTGTAAAAACATCGCAGACATGTAGCATTTAGGCCAACACTTAGAGCAGCTCTAATGGTGATCGTAAAAAACGCGAACCGTAAACACACGATATGCGACTGTACTCGCAATTTACAGGTTTAGAATCGGTCGCGGAGAACAGTTGTAAAACGAAACTGATAATTTAAAATTTTGCACTCATCGTAAAATTCGATGACAAACACGGATCGGATCATTAAATATTTAGCAAAATTAAGAATAAAAGCAGCGATTGTACATCTGCACGTTACATAGGAGAGGAGCGCGGCGGCGTTCTATGCAATTGGAGCTCCAGCGCGGCGGCAGGAGCTTCACTCCTCGGAGAGGTCGATGAGGTCGGCCATCTCGGGCTTGATGACGGTGGTGCGCGCCGCCTCCCTATCCCTAGCGACGCGCGCTTTGATGAGATCCACGACCTGGCGCCGCTCCGCCTAGTCGCGAACGATCTCCACCTTGCGCAAGAGATCGGACTCGCGGGCCAACATCTCGAACGCGAGACGCTCCTCGTCGGAGTCGTTGGCGTAGTCGGGGGGGACGACGATGGCTGCACACAGGGGGAGGGGGGATCTCCAATCGTCGGAGTCGGAGCCGAAGGAGGGAAGGGACGGAGGAGCGGCGCGGGAGCTCCCCTCTCCAAAATGGGGCTCACCGGCGTGCGCGTACCTACGAATCGTCGGCACATGCTCCTGGGACGGTGGCCGGTAGCGCTCCATCGGCACGGCGTAGCGGGCGAGCGACGCCGGCGGACGCATCCCGCGGTTGGTCCACTTCTTCGCTGCCCTCTTCTTCGCGCCCTCCGAGCGGATTATCTTTCGCTGCTTGTCCTCGGTGAGCTCGCCACAACAGCGAGGAGGAGTTCGGCCGCCATCACCCCCGCATCTGTTGCGCCCTCCCCCGACTCCGAAGTGGTGGCATGACATGGCACGGATCTTGCGGCGTTCCAGAGTTGGAGCTAGTGGCGGCGGCGCTAGGGTTGGAAGAGGGAGTGAGAACGGTTTTGGAGCCTCAACCTCTCATGCACCCTCTACTTGTACCGGTCGAGTTAGGCAGTTAACGGGCCACCATAAACGATTTCACGGGCCGGGATGATTTACAGTCACCGCTAGAGCGACCGAAAACGCGCGGACCTGTAAACCCGCCGGAATTTTACATTTTTCACGTTTTTACAGTCACCGTTAGAGCTACTCTTACAACATGTCAAAAAATAGTTCCAAAATGAATGAAACATTTTTCAACAAATATTGACGGTCAATGCAACCTATCATCAATGTATTTGCAACAAAATTCGCACAAGTTTCAACTGGTTGAGCAAACGTATTACCATCGTCCATGCAAGGACCGATTTTGTTGATTCAGGCTCTCTGCAGCTTCGTTGGGACCGGATTGAGCGAGTCCAATTCCGTTCTCCACAACCTACCTTCTTCGCCAGCATCGTCTCCCTAGTTCAAGCTCCAACATATGGTCATCCATGGCGGTGTGCTCATACCTGCCTACCATGGTAGAGGAGGCGACAGGCGCAGAGGGGGAGGAGCATCATAAGAAAACTAGTGAGAGGAGCCATTGCAAAGAGGAACTGAACTGTATGCAATTTATGTTCATGCAGGGTAAAATAAACATTCGCAGAAATCTGGTTAAGGAGAATAAGCTGCTACCTTCGTCCGGATAAGTGACTTATATTTGCCTAAATTCGCATATATCTACACATTAAAACGCATCTAAATATATGTCATGTGAATCTACAGAAATTCGAGTCACTTATTGCCGGACGGAGAGAGTAGCTGATAATTAGAAGTAAGGGGCTAGGAGAAGCAACTACAGCTGGACAGCTGGTGAATGCGAAAATGCTAGACAGCTAGTCGGGGACGACGTCGTACTACAGCACCGAGTCAGGGACGATGTCCTACAACAGCACCAGGTCGGAGACGTCCTCATGCAGCGGCAACAGGTCGGAGACGGCCTCGAACAGCAGCAATGCAGAGCTGGGGAAAGTGGCGAGGAGTTGGGGAGGCGGGACAGTGAGCGTCGGCCGACGCGTGGCCGAAGAGGCTGTCGGCGCTAGGAAACCATAGTGGATTCCGGGCCAAATGTCTGAAACGTTTTGCAATATCTGTTTTTTTTTTAACTGGGAAGGGTCCCGAAGGACCTGGATTCTGCATTAATTATTAGACGGTGGGTACACTTTTACAGATACGGCCTCACGTAAAGTAGGATTAACAACAAGGCCTAGAACTTTTACAAAGAGCACCCTACAAATTATCGCAGAAACACGATCTACACCATGCGCGCCGCCGGCGAAGCTTCGCTGAACGTGGCCACCTCCTCCAACTCCGTGGACTTGACCACTTGGACCGGAAGAGACACCTGCCGCCGCGCCGAGGAAGATGAAGATCCTCTCAGGGAGGAAGAAGCCCCACGAGCATCTGGTGCTCGGGAACGGCGAGGCCACTCTTGTAGCCGAAGATAGCAGTGGCTGAGCTGAGCACTGCTTGGGAATCGCCGAAGAACCTGCAGAATCGATGCCTGGACACGCCAGGCACCCCCACCCACCATCAGCATCAACAATCGCAGCGACCACCCACTCTCTCCCTCGCCACCAAGGCCGGCCGAGAGAACGAGCAAGGACCGATTCATGTCGATCTGATGGAGGGGAGCCACGAGCTTATTCACCAAGCCGCTGGAAACACCTCTCCCGACCCTGGCTCCTACCATCGGAGCACCTTTGGGGAAGGCATCCAACAACCCCCAGGCACCGCTCGAACGCGCCATGAAGTAGCTTGGAAGTGTTAGAAATAATGGGCTAATCTATTTAAGCCCATATGTGATTTCAGTTTTTCCCTAAATCTCAAAGCCCATGTGTGTGGAAGCCCATGTGTGATTTAGCCCAATTTGGTGGCAGCTCACATATGAGTGGAGTGGGAGCTAAATTTTAGTCCCACATGGAAAGTTGGAGGAGAGTTACACCACCTTATAAGGTGGAGTGGTTCACCACTTAGTAAAGTGAGTGAGAAGAGGAGAACTACACGCACGCTCCTCCTCCGACGATGCCGCCCGCGCGCCCGTCCGCTCGTCTCGTCACGTCACGACGCGCGCGCCACGGGTTGCTTTATTTTTGCTGCTTGGGAAAACTTGTGCAGTTTTGACAGACGTGTCAACAGTCAGCCTATTCGGGTCACTCCCGGATCGTTGGTTGTCTGTAACCGACCCGAACGTGCGCAACGTGGGCTTGGTCCACGACGTGCCCTATGCGGGATTCCCGAGCCGCTCTATATAAACGCCAGTGCGGCTTCCACCACGAACACACCGAAAACCAATCTAGGGTTTTGCCTCCTCTCTGCCTTGCGCCGCCACCGTAGTCTACTCCATCCCGCTTGCCGGCGTGCACCGGCGAACGGGAGAGCAGGTCTCCGGAACCACTCGCCTTTGTGATCCTGTACGGGAGAGGGCGAATAAGGTTTTTGGAAAGCGCTCTACGCGCCTGCTCGAGTTCTGCATCACGGTTCGTCTTCCATCCAAGTCGGGCGGTGCTGCCAATCGTCGTCTTCGCCGCCGTCTGCTTCGACCAATCTTCCCCAAGGTTACTACTGCGACTACTGCTATCGAACGGTACGTGCGACGTGCTGCTGTCTGGTTATTAATCATGTTCTGCGAGTACATGTTTAGCTACTGCCTGTTTCCGTTCATCTTGTTGTTTAGTACTTCTAGTATGTTCGAGTTACATGTGCTAGTAGCTGGTATTGTCATGTTTAATATTCTGGAATTAATCACAGAAATTGTGCCTAATTTTCAACAATCCAAAAACCTTACTATAGGCAATTTTCTAAGATAAACATGGGACACTTGGACGATGCGATGAAGCCGGAAAAGTTTACCGGTGTTCATTTTAAGAGGTGGCAGTATAAGACCACTATATGGCTGCAAAATCTGAAAGTATTCGAGGCTAGTGAGGGTTTACCTAAAGGAACTATATCTGAACAAGATCAGAACAAGTTCAAGGAAACCAATCTTGCCTTTATAGGATGCGTTCTGAGTGTTCTTGACAACAAGCTGTTTGATGTGTACATGCACTTCAAAGATGGCAAAGAGCTCTGGGAGGCACTGAACGCTAAGTTCGGTGTAACAGATGCTGGCAGTGAACTGTACATCATGGAGAACTTTCATGATTACAGGATGGTTAACTACCGTTCTGTAGTCGAACAAGCTCATGAGATATAGTGCTTTGCCAAGGAGCTTGAAATCCTTAAGTGTAACTTACCCGACAAGTTTGTGGCTGGGTGCATCATTACAAAGTTGCCTTCTTCATGGAGGAACTTCGCCACAACTCTCAAGCATAAGAGACAAGAGATATCGGTTGAAAACCTGATAGCGTCTCTTGATGTTGAGGAGAAGGCTCGGGCTAAGGACACTGCTGAGAAAGGAGGCGAGGGTCAGTCTAGCGCCAACATGGTGCAGAAGAGGACCTTCGGCAAGAACAGAGGGAACTATAAGCCCTCCTTCAACAAGCCTGAAAAGACTACAACCTTCAAGAAGAAGAAGAAGCCGAACAAGGCCGAGCTAGGATGCTTTACCTGTGGAGAGCTCGAACACTTCTCCAAGGACTGCCCAGAACATGCAGATCGCAGAGGGAAAAGTGGAAAGACTGTCAATGTCATGACCGCTAGCAACACGGATGGGTATGGTAATTTATTTACTATTCTTTCAGTGTTTCAATCACCATGTTGGTGGATTGATACGGGTGCTAATGTTCATGTGTGTGCTAACATCTCCATGTTCACTTCTTATCAGGTCGCACGGGATTCTTCCGTCCTAATGGAGAATGGATCACATGCTTATGTTCGTGGTGTTGGCACGGTGGATCTGAAGTTTACTTCCGGAAAGATCGTGCATCGGAGGAACGTGCAGCATGTCCCTACTATGAACAAGAATCTCGTTAGTGGCTCCCTTCCATGCAGAGATGGATTCAAGGTTGTGTTAGAGTCTAATAAAGTTGTTGTTTCAAAACATGGACAATTTATTGGTAAAGGTTATGAGTTTGGAGGCTTGTTCCGTTTCTCTCTTTCAGAGTTTTGTAATAAATCCGTGAATCGTATTTGTGGTGATGTTAATGATGATACAAGTGTTTGGCATTCTCGTTTATGTCACATTAATTTTGGTTTGATGGCTCGGATGTCCAGCATGAGTTTAATTCCGAATTTCACTATTGCCAAAGGTTCTAAGTGCCATAGTTATGTGCAATCAAAGCAACCTCGAAAGCCTCACAAGGCTACCGAGGAGAGAAACTTGGCACCTCTAGAACTCATACATTCTGATCTATGTGAGATGAATGGTGTGTTGACAAAAGGTGAAAAGAGATATTTCATGACATTGATTGATGATGCGACTAGATACTGTTATGTTTATTTGTTGCGCACTAAAGATGAAGCTTTAGACTACTTTAAAGTTTATAAAGCCGAAGTTGAAAATCAACTAGAGAGAAAGATCAAACGTCTCAGGTCGGATCGTGGTGGTGAATATTTTCCCAAAATCTTTGACGAGTTCTATGAGGAACATGGCATTGTTCATGAGAGGACGCCTCCCTACTCGCCCCAATCAAACGGGGTTGCCGAGAGGAAAAACCGCACACTGACTGACTTGGTGAATTCCATGCTAGCCACTATTGGTTTATCAAAGGCATGGTGGAGGGAGGCTTTGTTGACTTCATGTCATGTCCTGAATAGAGTTCCTAACAAGAATAAAGAAAAGACCCCTTATGAGGAGTGGGCTGGAAGAAAACCATCACTTGCATATTTGCGCACTTGGGGGTGTTTGGCTAAGGTCAACATACCGATTCCCAAGAAACGCAAACTTGGACCTAAGACAGTGGATTGTATCTTTCTAGGATATGCTCCACGCAGTATAGGCTATAGATTTCTAGTGGTTAAGTCTGAGGTTCCTGATATGCATGTTGATACTATAATGGAATCTCGTGATGCAACATTCTTTGAGAATATGTTTCCTATGAAGGATATGCATAGCATTGCTAGAATTTCTTCTGAAATACTTCCTGAATCTAGTGCATCTATTGATAATTTTGAACAAACACATGAGGAATTCCTAGAGAAGGATGACGATGAACCTCCCACAAGGAGTAAGAGATAGAGGATTGCAAAATCCTTTAGTAATGATTTCATCGTGTACCTTGTGGATGATACTCCCAGATCCATTGCAGAGGCATATGCATCTCCTGATGCAGATGATTGGAAACAAGTTGTCCAAAATGAGATGGACTCGATTCTTTCTAATGGAACTTGGGAACTATCAGAACGACCCTACGGTTGCAAACCTGTGGGCTGTAAGTGGGTGTTCAATAAGAAGTTAAGGCCTGATGGTACTATTGAGAAGTACAAGGCACGACTTGTAGCAACGGGCTACACACAAAAAGAAGGCGAAGATTACTTTGACACCTATTCACCTGTCGCTAGACTGACCACCATTCGAGTACTACTGTCCCGCGCTGCCTCTTATGGTCTTCTCGTTCATCAAATGGATGTGAAAACAACTTTCCTTAATGGAGAGTTGGAAGAGGAGATCTATATGGATCAGCCGGATGGGTTTGTAGTAAAAGGTGAAGAGACAAAGGTGTGCAAGTTGTCAAAATCTTTATATGGCCTGAAACAAGCACCTAAGCAATGGCATGAGAAGTTTGACAGAACTCTACTTTATGCTGGCTTTGTCATTAATGAGGCTGATAGGTGTGTGTACTATCGCCATGGTGGGGGCGATAGCGTTATATTATGTTTGTACGTGGATGATATTCTGATCTTTGGTACAAACATGGATGTGATAAATGAAGTCAAGTCTTTCCTGTCAAAGAGTTTTGATATGAAAGATCTGGGAGAGGCTGATGTGATTCTGAACATCAAGCTTATTAAGAACGAGAATGGGATTACTTTAACACAATCTCATTATGTTGAGAAGGTCTTGAGCTGTTTTGGCTTTATTGATGGCAAGATTTCTCCAACACCTTGTGATCCCAGTTTAACATTGCGAAAGAATAAGAAGGAACCAACAGACCAGTTGAAATATTCACAAATTGTTGGCTCTCTCATGTACTTAGCAAGTGCTACAAGACCCGATATCTCTTTTGCTGTGAGCAAGTTGAGTAGGTTCATGTCTAACCCGGGTATTGATCATTGGCATGCACTTGACAGGGTCATGCGCTATCTATGTGGTACAATGAGCTATGGGATTCACTATTCAGGGCACCCTGCTGTGCTTGAAGGATATAGTGATTCAAACTGGATCTTTGACGTTGATGAACTCTACGCCACGAGTGGGTATGTGTTTACCCTTGGAGGTGGCGCAGTCTCATGGAGATCTCGTAGACAGACCATATTGACGAGGTCAACTATGGAAGCAGAACTTACTGCTTTAGACACAACCACTGTTGAGTCAGAATGGCTGCGTGAACTCTTGATGGACTTGCCTATGGTTGAAAAACCTGTGCCGGCAATCCTTTTGAATTGTGACAACCAAACTGTTATTGTCAAAGTGAACAATTCTAAGGATAACGCGAAGTCATCAAGACACGTCAAGAGACGTTTGAAATCTGTCAGGAAATTGAGAAACTCCGGAGTAATAACTGTTACGTATATTCAAACAGATAAAAACCTGGCAGATTCCTTTACAAAGGGACTATCACGAATTGTGATAGAAAATGCATCGAGGGAGATGGGGTTGAGACCCATGGATGTCACACCATAGTGGTAACCCAACCTATGTGATCGGAGATCCCGTGAATTAGGATCTGGGAAGAACAAGCTAGTGGTTTGACAGAGGAGAGAATTTTGTAACCCTCTCTATGTGAAGATGCATGACTCTCAAAATCTGTAAGGCAGGCTGGCAACATGCCTTAATGTGTTTCTGTTGGCTATAACTAAGCAAAGATGCTGTCCTATAGGGCATTCTTGAAAGAACACACCTATATGAGCTCGACTGTAAACGTCGCAGTCTATGAGACTTGGGTGGTCTCTAGTAAACTCATGAAGAGACCAGGGAGTATGACGCATATGCTCCAACCCGCGGGGTAGGCTACTGGCAGCCAGGTACTAGTTATGATTTTGAGTGAAATCTATTGGCACCAAACTTGCAATTCAAGGTTCGTCCATTGTTCAAGTTGCTGATAGACGTAGTTCAAGATTCTAGGCGGATGTTTAACTTAACAGTCTCTGCTGAAACACTGGTATATAAACAAGTAGCGAGGATTGACAAATCTTCAAATGGGCATTTGAGATCTGGTGGGGGATTGTTAGAAATAATGGGCTAATCTATTTAAGCCCATATGTGATTTCAGTTTTTCCCTAAATCTCAAAGCCCATGTGTGATTTAGCCCAATTTGGTGGCAGCTCACATATGAGTGGAGTGGGAGCTAAATTTAGTCCCACATGGAAAGTTGGAGGAGAGTTACACCACCTTATAAGGTGGAGTGGTTCACCACTTAGTAAAGTGAGTGAGAAGAGGAGAACTACACGCGCGCTCCTCCTCCTACGACGCCGCCGCTCGCTCGCACGCACGCACGCACGCACGAACGCACGCTCGTCTCGTCACGACGCGCGCGCCGCGGGTTGCGGGTATCTCGCCGAGCCGAGCTTTATTTTTGCTGCTTGGGAAAACTTGTGCGGTTTGTGCGGTTTTGACAGACATGTCAACAGTCAGCCTATTCGGGTCACTCCCGGATCGTGGGCTATCTATAACCGACCCGAACGTGCGCAACGTGGGCTTGGTCCACGACGTGCCCTATGCGGGATTCCCGAGCCGCTCTATATAAACGCCAATGCGGCTTCCACCACGAACACACCGAAAACCAATCTAGGGTTTTGTCTTGCGCCGCGACCGTAGTCTACTCCATCCCGCTTGCCGGCGTGCACCGGCGAACGGGAGAGCAGGTCTCCGGAACCACTCGCCTTTGTGATCCTGTACGGGAGAGGCGGAATAAGGTTTTTGGGAAGCACTCTACGCGACTGCTCGAGTTCTGCATCACGGCTCGTCTTCCATCCAAGTCGGGCGGTGCTGCCTATCATCGTCTTCGCCGCCGTCTGCTTCGACCAATCTTCCCCAAGGTTACTACTGCGACTACTGCTATCGAACGACACGTGCGACGTGCTGCTGTCTGGTTATTAATCATGTTCTGCGAGTACATGTTTAGCTACTGCCTGTTTCCGTTCATCTTGTTGTTTAGTACTTCTAGTATGTTCGAGTTACATGTGCTAGTAGCTGGTATTGTCATGTTTAATATTCTGGAATTAATCATGAAAATTGTGGCTAATTTTCCAACAGGAAGCACCGGTTTATTGGCGGAGATCCTCCATCTCTGCCTCCTCACCTGCACCCACTCACACCGGAGAAGCACAACAAGAAGCTCTAAGATGGAGATGCTCTAGATCCCACCGGCAAGATCTAGAGACCTACTCCCAAAGTTTTGCAATATCTATGTGGTGACATTTCCACAAATAATCCAGACGGTAGGGGCAGTGCCGGTGCCAGGTGCCGATTCGATTTGTAAGTTAGAGCTACGGGAAGTGCCTCTCAGATGTACTTCTGGGCTTGCAGCATAAATAGAAGAAGAGCTTCTAAAAGGTAGACCCTAAAATTTAGGTGTTTGACTAGACTTGTGCTTCTAAGGGCCCAAAAGCAGTATAAGCTCTAGCCCAGCCCAAACAAACAGCCTAAGAAACAGGCAAATGTACATAGTAACCATGCTGTTCCACACCCATCCAGTGTCACTATTGTAAATCAGCCTATTTAGGATTGTACAGGAAGAAAATTGAGTGTGGAAGATGGAAAGTGTCTTTGGCTCCCGAACACCAGTGCCCTCTTTGTAAAAAAAACATATTTTACAGATTAAAAAACATAATCAATGTTGTATCCCACAAGCATGCAAAACCATGACGTGGAATTCTTTATATTATGGCCTACACAAAAATAATAAATCTGATAAAATTTGAGGATTTGAAAACATACTTGCCGTACACTCTTGTCATTTTTGTACAGCTCACAATACAAAATATTTAAAAATTGATAAATCATGGGCTACATCCAAATATTTTTAGAGATCATAAATATGATTTTTATTTTTTAAATAGCAAGAGCACTCGATCTCTGGGAGCCAAAAATCTCCACTATGTGGAAGAGCTCTATATCGCCATACCCACTCTTTTTTTGTGTGTGGCAAGATCACTCGGCCTTTTATTCCAAAACTGTAGGGTTACAATCAGTTAGCACTAGGTGTGTAATTGCAGCCGGAGTATTTCGTACCCAACACGCGGTACTCACTCCACTTCTACCCAAATCTGCTAGACTATGAGCAACCTATTTTGCTCACGAGTAATCTTTACAAAACTCACACCACAGATATTAACTAAACGTTTTAATTCTTATAAGCTGGCCATGTATCGATCTGTTGCAAGTAGTTTCCTTCAAAGTTGTCAGGACCGGAGCACAATCAGTTTGTATAACAATCGGGTTCTCCGACCACCGGTGTGCCAACGCTAGCCCCTCCATCATCGCACTAATCTCCGCCTCCAGCGTATCATTGCAGTTAAACAAATAACGACGAGCAAAGAAAATTACTGCACCATTAGAATCCCGTAAAATCATACCCGTCCCCGCGCTTCCATCTTCAGCAAATGATCCATCCACTGACAAAGCGTCCCAGCCAAGCACTGGTTTTGCCATGGCAAACTTCTGGCCTTTGATGATTTACCCGTCGGCATTGCCATGGTAACATAAGGACTCTTCCTTTTAATGACCTCCGTGATTGTTTGTTTATGAATTTGGAAGAGAGATGCATAATAGCTGCACAAGTACCTCCTAGTAACCTCCACAGACGGTACTCACTTCCCATGAAGAATAATGATGATCAAATTCCATATTTTCGATGAGGCACGATCCGGCAAATCAAACAACCATTATGTCCAGAATTAAAACTGTTAGGAACCGCTCCTGCCATACTCTTACGTGGGCTGGTCTATTGGGCCAGCAGCTGGGCCGGGCGCGTCTGGCGACCCCAAGAGCTGCAGTTGCATGATAGGAGGCATCGATGAAGGTATCCAGTAGGATGATCACGGCGAACGGGCGGCCTTCTCTCCCACCTCCGGCTCTTCTCCTCGAATCCCCTTTCTTGTTGTTCTCTTGAGTTCGTGTATCCAGGCTTGTAATTCCTAAACATTGCTACAAATCCTATCTAGCTACTATCAATTGGTACCGATTGCTAACAAAAACCTCCGATCTGCAAGATAGGGGCCAGACATCACGCATGCATTCTCAGATTACAGCTGCAGCAGGGCATGCAAAAATTGCTCGTGAGAACAAATTTCCGGGCGTTGGAATATGCTTGAGAATGCAGCTATCAGTGATTGAGTTTTACATACATGTTTTGTGCCTGGAAGTGGGAGACACTGAAGAATTCAGTGCATACACACCAGATCAGGTTGTTCTGTACATGACTAAGGTTCCAGTTATCATTTACCCTAAACTTTGGAGTCAATCTGGCAAAACTATCAGTTTCATATGGTCATGGGATCCTGGTATTAAGGAACTTTTCGGCTTATCCAAATGCCATTGCCGTGCAGCTCTATTATCTGCTCATTCTGCCGATGAAGATGACATGGTCGCAAGGAAGCAGTATAGAATTCTGGTGCGGCGCATGATGGTGCCATGGAATCTTGGTGGTTTTACATGGAGTCGGTGGTTCTTTACATGCTACGACCAAGCACCTTTTCAAGGAGGGAGGTACTATCGTCAAGGCTACCACATGAACCCGAACAAGCTCTACGAAGTCCACATGCCATGGGATCCCGGCAAGTTAGCCCTCAACATCCTCCAAAGGCTTCGGCTCTGGGACAAGCCGAGTTTTAAAGAGGGAGGATTGTTAGGAACCGCTCCTGCCGAACTCTTACATGGGCTGGTCCATTGGGCCAGCAGCTGGGCCGGGCCCGTCTGGCGACCCCAAGAGCTGCAGTTGCACGATAGGAGGCATCGATCCAGTAGGATCACGGCGAACGGGCGGCCTTCTCTCCCACCTCCGGCTCTTCTCCTCGAATCCCCTTTCTTGCTGTCCTCTTGAGTTCGTGTATCCAGGCTTGTAATTCCTAAACATTGCTACAAATCCTATCTAGCTACTATCAATTGGTACCGGTTGCTAACAAGTTGGTATCATAGCCATCCCATCACCCTTTCCAAAAATTTCCACCAATTTTTTTTCCCATCCATCCTCTACCATCTCCACCATGGATGAGGATGCCAAGGCGTTCATGATGGCTCTCATGGTCGAGTTTGCTGAGGACATCCGTGGCTCGATCGGTGCAATGAGCGCCAAGCTCGACGCCGTCATCAAGCCATCACCCACGGCGCCCGCAGGGTGCTCGACGTATGGCAGCACCAACGGCGCCATGACCGCGCCACATCCCGTACAGATCGGCGTGCCTAAGGCGACCATCATCACCTCAGCACCGTCTGATACGCACGACTCATCTTCGGCCAGCCCCGACGCCGGCTGGTTTGTCGCCACCAACACCACCATCACTTCGGCTACGACGCACACCAGGTGTTCGGCGGAAGGCGCAAGTCCCGGCGCCACCAAGTCGACGCATGCGGTCTCCTCAGCAGCAGCGCAGACGGCGCCCCCAGCCACCATCAACGCCGTCCCCGTCAGTGTCGCGTCGTCCGCCGTCTTCGCGGAGGTGGCCGCGGCTATGTGCGTGACGCCCGAGCAGGAGCTCCACGACTCGTCAACACCAACAATCATCGGCCAGGAGACCCTAGAAGTGGACCCATCGACACCTACTGGCTTCATCAGCAAGGCGCCCGTGACCTGTTCGACGGATTGCCTACCCCGACAATCTGCTGCCTTGCTGCTCTCTGCGTCCTCCTCATCGACCCTGACCGAGTACAACCTCAAGACCAGCAGCATCTGTGTGGCAGTGGTGCCCGCGACCTTACTAGTCTTGTTTCCGGAGGTTCGCGCACCACGGTTCTGTTTCTGCAACTCTACAGTAACCGTGAACTAGTCAGGCCGAGTTCTAGTTGGCGTATCTCAAGCATGGTCCCGGTACAACGGATCCTGCCATGGCCGGCATTCTGGGAGATGAACGCAATGGTCTCCATCGACAAGGACAACGGCGAGCGTGTACCCCCGCATCCTCCAGATCAGTGGAGTTTGTCCCCAAGTCCATGGTCACACTCTCGAGCTGAGGTGAGCATCACAGTGAAATCGGCAGGCAAGATGGTGAGGCCGTGCAACGACGGCGAGGAGGTCACCATGTACATGTTGTCCGCAGAGGTGCAGCGGCATGGCGAAGTCGAGTGGCAACCATGGCCTCCGCCTTGGTGCATGTGGATCACACAAAAATAGCACACATACAGACCCAGGTCATTGTCATCGTTTGAGTGCAATCTAGAAGGAATACCATTTGTTTCACGTATGATTCAATCTTGGCTTCGTCCACCGGCCAGACTAAAACTATGTGAACAATCTCCTGGCAACAAGCAAGCTAGAAATGTACATCATAAGTTGCTGAAGTTGGATAGAGCTGAGA
Source organism: Avena sativa (assembly GCA_916181665.1). Lineage (NCBI taxonomy): Eukaryota > Viridiplantae > Streptophyta > Magnoliopsida > Poales > Poaceae > Avena > Avena sativa. The sequence continues at coordinate 444,013,287 of OV702295.1, read as the reverse complement.
TGTATCGATTAATTACACAACCTGGGATTTTGCCTTTGTTCCTTCTGCCAAAGCTTCCATGGTTGTGGGTTCTGACCCATGTTGACACTGCAGCTGAGGAAGGAGATGTGCTGCAGTTACTTGAGGGTGCAGATCAGTTGACGTGTACCAGGAGAGCTCAAGGTTCAGCCGGAGAACTTCTAGCAGAGGTGGCAATTGACACAAATATTGATATTGGAGCTTGTTGTTTATTGGGAACTTTTTATCAGGACAGTTGCAACAAGATCATGTCTGAAGGTGTTATTCATTATGGTCCTGATTATATCCGATGGGAAATTGCATGGTCTCTAGTAGGGTTATCTAGTGCTCATACATACATTGAAGGAAGTGGGGATTTCATTATGTCGGACATTTCTTCTTCCTCGCTACCACCAGTCAGACTGCCTAGCGCCACTCGTTGTCTTCTTATGGATCATCACATGGGGTTGTGGAACAACACACTCTTGCAAGATTGGCTTCTCTCCTGGTATAATGGGCATATTACACAGTGTGGTTTTGAGCTTCTCCATTGCCAGATTGAATTTTCACTTCAATGGGAGTGCTCTGAACTTGCTAGTACTGAATTCAAGTCAAGTTGGCTTCCTAACATGGTGTTCTTTGTTCCTGTGGATGGGAAGACTGGCCCAGCTCCTGTTTGTTTTACTGAATTGCAAGGCATTATAGGTGGTATGGAAACAATGCCATCGTTGAAGCTCTAGTCCGATTGTCATTTTCTCTGGCAGTGAAGGCGCCCCTGCATTCTAGTGTTGCATGTTCATTGAAACCTTCTATCCAGGGGGTTGCAGCTTCTGATTTTGAAGACACAGCTGAAAAAAGTGCACCAGATGCCCACACTACAGCTTGGAAAACCCTTAAAAGTTCCTCAGTCATTCTAATACCTGCATGATTTGGAGACTGGAATATCTAGGCTCATATGGGATGCAAAAATTGCTCGTGAGAACAAATTTCCGGGCGTTGGAATATGCTTGAGAATGCAGATATCAGTGTTTGAGTTTTACATACATGTTTTGTGCCTGGAAGTGCATACACACCAGATCAGGTTGTTCTGTACATGACTGAGGTTCCAGTTATCATTTACCCTAAACTTTGGAGTCAATCTGGCAAAACTATCAGTTTCATATGGTCATGGGATCCTGGTATTAAGGAACTTTTCAGTTTATCCAAATGCCATTGCCGTGCAGCTCTGTTATCTGCTCATTCTGCCGATGAAGATGACATGGTCGCAAGGAAGCAGTATAGAATTCTGGTGCGGCGCATGATGGTGCCATGGAATCTTGGTGGTTTTACATGGAGTCGGTGGTTCTTTACATGCTACGACCAAGCACCTTTTCAAGGAGGGAGGTACTATCGTGAAGGCTACCACATGAACCCGAACAAGCTCTACGAATTCCACGTGCCATGGGATCCCGGCAAGTTAGCCCTCAACATCCTTCAAAGGGTTCGGCTTGGGGACACGCCGAGTTTTAAGGAGGGAGGATTGTTAGGAACCGCTCCTGCCATACTCTTACATGGGCTGGTCCATTGGGCCAGCAGCTGGGCCGGGCCCGTCTGGTGACCCCAAGAGCTACAGTTGCACGATACAAATATACAGGAGGAGTCATCGATGAAGGTATCCAGTAGGATGACGGTATCCGGTAGGATAACGGCGAACGACAGCCTTCTCTCCCACCTCCGGCTCTTCTCCTCGAATCCCCTTTCTTGATGTCCTCTTGAGTTCGTGTATCCAGCCTTGTAATAATTCCTAGACATTGCTACAAATCCTATCTAGCTACTATCAATTGGTACCGGTTGTATGGGTCACGAGAAAAAACGTTTCGTGACCTAGGGCTCTGGCGTCTACCAGAGCGACTAGGGTTTTGCATACCAGCCGCCGGCTTTTACTCCGGCGGGGAGTCCCTCTGTCTCTGCTGTTCCTGCTCGGGTTGGAGTAGGGGTCGTGTTTCCTGTGTTCGCTGTGTTTTTCTGATCCCTGACAGGTGCAGCCGTGGTTTCCGATCTCGGCGACATGGCAAGTCCTGCAAACTCATCAAATCAGGCTAGTGGATCGGGAGCTTCAAAGGCTGAAGCGATTGGTGACATGTTGCTGCGTCTGGGCATAGAAGAGGATGAGATTGACGACCTGGTGTTTGAAGAAGAAGAGGCAGCTCCTAAAGCAGGTATTAAGTGGATGGCCCTAGCGAAAGTGCATACTTCCAATTTTTTTAGTCCGATAACTTTTGAACAACATATGATGAATGCCTAGAGCCCGGCAAAGAGGATCGATTTTAAGCATCTAGAAGTCAATTTATTCACAGTTCAGTGCTTCTGTTTGGGAGATTGGATAAAGGTGGAAGAAGGAGGACCTTGGCTCTTTCAACAGAACGCTGTTTGCATCGAAAAGTATGATGGATTGGTTGCACCGGATATGGTTGACCTGATTTTTTTTGCAACATGGATTCAAATCCACAAGTTGCCGGTTGGTTATCACAATTCTGTCTTGATCAAGAATTTAACAGAAAAGAAAGTTGGGAAAGTTCTCAAGGTAGAAACTGACGTGAATGGAGCTGGAAACTTTGTTCGAGTTAGAGTGAGATTGGATGTTAGGAAACCTCTTGCTCGCTTTGTTACTATTTCCCGTGAAGGGCAGAGAGAATTTTACCAGCTTAAGTATGAAAAGATACCTCGGTTTTGTGGTGCTTGTGGTGTTTTTGGACATACTCATCTTGAGTGTGGCTCAGGTGAACACGATGTGGATAATCTTAAGTGGGGTGATTTTTTGAAAGTTGATTGGGAGACTTGGTATGGTCGAGGCTTTGGCATGGGTCGTGGTGGTGGACGTGGGGCTGGCCGTTCTGGGCGTGCTTGGGAGTCCACTTTTGCTGGCAGAGGAGGAGATCCCAATGGCCGTGGAAGGGCCATGACTACCTCATGGAGGCATAATACTAATTTTGTCCCTACGGTTCCAGTTGAGGAAGCGCTAAAAGATACTGCTACAAGTCCGAGTAAACCCAAGGATATGGATTTGAATAATCGTAATCCCATTGTACCTTTTGCAAAGAGAAACTTGCACATGAGTGTAGGGGACACGGTAAATATTAACTCTGGGAAGGATGATGATGAAGCTGAGAAGACTATGGCTATGCTAACAGATGGAGTTATAACCAACGAGATTTTACAAGAACAAGAGGAAAGTGACAGGAAGAGAACAAAGAAGGAAGGAGCTAACTCCACTTCTCTAGGATCGGTGGGGTCTCGCGAGGACCTCGTCCGGTCGCAATGAAAATATTATCCTTAAACTGTCAGGGTTTGGGGAACGCTCTGACAGTTCTATCGCTTTTGGATGTCCAACGGCGAATTAACCCCGAGGTGTTGTTTTTGTCGTAAACACACCTAGATACGTATCCAGCAGATTGTCTGAGGAGGAGACTGAAGATGGATTTTAAGATTGTTAATCCTAGTACTACCCGCAGTGGTGGAGTTATTTTGTTTTGGAAAAGAGAAGTTAATATCCAACAAATTTTCTCAGATCCTAAATATATTGATGTACGTATACAAGAATCCCCTGATAAGATCTGGCGACTCACACGGATCTATGGTGAGCCACGTTGGAAAGATAAGTACAAGACGTGGGACAAAATTAGAGATCTGAATAATCAATATGATCTCCCCTGGGTCTTGATCGGTGATTTTAACGAGATCTTATTTTCATATGAGAAGGAGGGAGGTAATCTGCGACCACAACCCTATATGCAGGCATTCCGCGATGTGTTATCTGAATGTGATTTGACTGATATTGGGTATGACGGCGACCCTTTTACCTGGAAAAGAGGTCGTCTGAGGGAGCGACTGGATCGAGCACTGGCTAATAATGGATGGCAGATGATGCACCCGGGTGCAAGGTTACAACACCTGGAATATGTTCGTTCGGACCATCGTCCAATCCTGTTAGATACAGATTATCAAGATGTTTAGGTTAACCAGAACAAGCAGCGAAGATTTGAGGCAAAGTGGCTTAGAGAGGAGTCGTTTAGAGAAGAGGTTTAAAAAGCTTGGGACACGGCAAACTCTACCGTGACTTGTGGTGGTGTCCTAGCTAAACTGGCACATATGCATGATTCGCTGCATGCTTGCGACAAGGCTGTCCTAAGGGACCCGAAGCGCCGCATCAGAAAGGCCCAACGTAAGCTGGATTGTGCTATGCGCGGCCCTATGACAGATGAAAATGAACTGATTACTAAAGAAACGGCAGCTCTTATTGAACTCCTTTTGGAACAAGAAGAAGTACATTGGGCACAAAGATCTCGGGTGAATTGGTTGCAGTATGGAGATAGAAATACAACTTTTTTCCATCAATTTGCTTCGGCTAGGAGGAAAAAGAATTACATTAAAAAATTGAAAAATGGAACTGATTGGGTTGAGGGTACTGCATCTCTTAAACCTCTTGTGCTCCAATATTTTTCTAATTTTTTCTCTTCCGAAGTCCAGGTTACTGACCCGGCTGTCCTTGAGAAGATCCAACCTAAAGTAACTCAGTCAATGAATGAAAATTTGATGGCTCCCTTTTCTCCAGAGGATGTTAAAAAAGCTGCGTTTAGTATTGGAGATTTGAAGGCCCCAGGGCTCGACGGACTCCATGCCTTATTTTATAAGAGATTCTGGCATATATGTGGCGAGGACATAACTACTGAAATTCTTCAAGCAATGAATACAGGAGTGATCCCAGAAGGATGGAATGATACTACAGTGGTCCTTATACCAAAGATTGACAACCAGAGTCGATCACTCAGCATCGGCCTACCAGTTTATGCAATGTTATATACAAAATTATATCTAAAATGTTGGCGTTGCGGTTGAAGGAGATCCTTCCTGATGTTATTTGTCCTACACAGAGTGCCTTTGTTCCAGGGCGTCTGATCACTGACAATGTTTTAGTGGCCTATGAGAGTATCCATACCATCAAAAATAAGAGATCTGGTAATACGGGGGCATGTGCGGTTAAATTAGATGTGCATAAGGCATATGACCGAGTTGAGTGGGTGTTCCTGGAAAATATGATGAGAAGATTGGGTTTTTCTGAAAGATGGATTGAGCTGATGACGGCTTGTGTTAGCTCGGTAAGATATCAAGTAAGGTTCAACTCGGAGGAAACTGAGATGTTTACCCCTACGAGAGGTCTTCGCCAGGGGGATCCCCTATCTCCATATCTGTTCCTTTTATGTGCAGAGGGTTTTTCTAGTCTTTTGTTGCATGAAGAAGAAGTTGGTGGCATCGATGGGATAAGGGTGTGCAGGAATGCACCTTCAGTCTCGCATCTACTTTTTGCTGATGATTCCCTTATTCTCATGAAGGAAGATACGAATAATGCAACTTTCTTGCAGCAGGTTTTGGATACTTATTGTGCTAACTCGGGACAGTTGGTGAGTCTGGCTAAATCAAGCATTTTCTTTTCTCCCAATACAAATGTTTTAGTAAGAACGGAAATATGTGAAGCTCTGCATATTGACACGGAAGCATTATCTGATAAATATCTTGGTCTCCCAGCTCTTGTGGGAGCAGATAGGAGTGACTGTTTTGTTCACTTGGTTGAGAGGATTATCCAGCGCATTATTGGATGGAAGGAAAAGCAATTGTCTATTGGCGGTAAGGAGATTTTGTTGAAGGCGGTGGCACAAGCCATTCCGGTCTATGCTATGTCGGTTTTCCAAATACCAAAAGGAATCTGTAAGAAAATGTCGGATGCAATTTCACAATTCTGGTGGGGTGACGATGAGAACAGTAAGAAAATGCACCGGTTTGTCTGGTGGAAATTGTGTTGCCCCAAGATAGAAGGAGGTATGGGATTTAGAGATTTTCACTCCTTCAATTTGGCTATGTTAGCTAAACAAGTGTGGAGGCTAGTTACAGACCATAATTCTTTGTGTGCGAAAGTCCTCCGAGCAAAATACTATCCTCATGGAGATATATTGAAAGCTGGGCCAAAAACGGGATCTTCTTTTACTTGGCAAAGTATTTTGGCGGGTTTGTCAACGTTTAAAAGGGGATATATATGGAGAGTCGGCACAGGTGAGTCTATTAATATATATACAGATCCTTGGATTCCCTCAAGTCCAGATAGACGAATCATTACGCCAAGGGGAGGAGGTTTGTACTCAAAAGTCTCGGATCTCATCAGTCCTATTAGTGGCACATGGGATGAGGAGCTACTTAAAGATATCTTCTGTCCGGTTGATGTTAATCGTATTCTGCACATCCCTATAAATAATCAAGGATTTGATGATTTTATAGCCTGGCATTTTACAAAAAATGGTAGATATTATGTGCGATCAGGCTATCATCTTCAATGGAGGCACACGTTTGGAGCTACAGTGGGTCGGTCGTCGCTTCCTGGATCATCAGCAGCGAACCCAGTTTGGAAGTCCCTTTGGCAGCTAAAAGTACCAAGCAAAATCAAAAAATTTATTTGGCGGTCACTACATGGCATATTACCCTTGAAATCAATTCTAGTTAATAGACACGTGGGTACCAGTGGCCAATGTCCAATATGTTCACAAGCTCCTGAAGATATTATTCATTTGCTCTTCTAGTGTGACATGGCTAGAGAGTTGTGGACATCGTTGGGCTTAGAAGTTACCATTGAGGAGGCGTCGATGACTGATCGGGATGGCTCAATTGTACTGGAACATTTGATTCGAAACCAAAATGGTATGCTCCCAGGCTTTGACAATATTGGTGAAAAGGAAATCATAGCTGTGGCATGTTGGTACCTTTGGTGGATACGCAGGCAACGCACGCATAATGAATCTGTCCCCCCTATTGCTCAATGTAAAATGTCTGTTCTTGGTATTACGGCAAACACTATCAAAACTATGTCTAAACTGAGTGTTCCACGACACCGCTGGAAGAAACCAGAACCAAAACAGTTAAAGGTGAATGTAGATGCTTCTTTTCATTCTGATTCTTTTACAGGTTCTGTGGGAGCAGTACTAAGTGACTCTGATGGAAGGTTTATAGCGGCGTCCACCTTTTTCCTTCCAAATGTAGACTCAGCAGCTTCAGCTGAAGCAATGGCTATGTGTGAAGGGCTGGCCCTAGCGAATCGGCTTGGGTGTAATAATGTAATAGCAGAATCTGATTCGATCGAGGTCATTGAAGCTTGCAATGGAGAAGAGGCATGGTGGGGTGAATCCTCGGCAGTGTTGGCGGACTGTATCGACGAAGCGTCTATGATTGGGACTGCTATGTTTCAACATTGTCCGAGGGAAGCTAACGAAGTAGCACATGAACTGGCTAGGTCATGTTTTTCTAGTAAGATTTCTTGTAATTGGGTCGATGAACCCCCTAGCTTCATTCTGCAACCTCTTGTAAACGATGCAACAATTGTTTGATGGGCTGCAAGTTTCAGACGCACTCTTTTTCCTTACCAGGGTATCTAAGGGGACTGGAAGGTTTTAATGAGACGGTTTGCATGCTTAATATATGATATTCAAAAAAAATTGGTACCGGTTGTTAACAAAAACCTCCGATCTGCAGGAAAGGGGCCAGACATCACGCATGCATTCTCAGATTACAGCTGCAGCAGGGCATGCAACAAGGGTGTGATGGGTGTCTTCATCCGCCAAACCACATAGACGACATATTCCTAGTTTCGCCAAGTGCTGACTCCTCATATTTGTTGATGTGGGAAGAGCGCCACTCCCACTCACCACTTTCCAAGCAAAGATTTTCATCTTTTGGGGCATAGCTGATTTCCATATCAGGTTCCACACTGGGCGTTTGCCATCAGGCCTCGAGCTTGTCGCACCACCAGCGATATGATCAATGTGTTCCGCCACTGCAAGATGGTAAGCACTACAAATAGTAAATATGCCGGATTTCTCAGGTTGCCACGCAAGGATATCCTCATGTGCCCTCGGAGACGCTCTGATCTTCACAATAGCTTCCACATCTACAGGCCGAAAGAATTCCCGCAGCCGATCAACTCTCCACGCGCCATGGCCATCAAGAAAATCAGAGACTCTGTTTAGCCTACAATCACCCTTTTCTGAAATAGGTCTGAACGTAGGTCCTTTAGGGATCCATGGATCCCTCCATGCTCTTATGATCCTTCCATTTCCTACACGCCAAATGATTCCTTTTTTCAGCAAATCTAAACCAAATTTCACACCTTTCCATATGGCAGGTGTGTTACCATTGAACACTGTGTCAATAAGATTGCCATTAGGATAATATTTTGCACGAAGCAGCCTTGCATACAGACTCCCTGGTTTATCAATTAGTCTCCACTAATAAATCTTGGTTGGACAAACGCATGTCTCTAAACCCCATACCACCGTTTGATTTTGGTAGAGCCAGGCCATTTTCCTCTTCCCATTTTCCACACCCCACCAATATTGGCGAACCATTTTCGTAAGCTCATCACAAATCAAGCTAGCAATTTGAACACTCATAATGTATCTTGGAATAGCCTGTGCTATAGCCTTGATCCAAACTTCTTTAGCCCTGGTTGACATATACTTTTCTGCCCAATCAATTAAGCGTTTCCATAAGCTAGCTTGTAGTGATTCGAATCTTCCCTTGTGCATCCGACCATCGGGAACAGGTAATCCCAGATATTTTGGTTCAAAAACTTCTTGAGAAATCTCTAGAATTTGTTTCACTTTAGCAACAGTAACAAGACGTTGAAAGAAGAATGTAGCACTTCCCGGGTTTAAAAGTTGACCGGTCGCCTCTGCATAAGTGTTCAACAAATTCTTCACCTCACACTACAAGGAATCCTTCCAACTATGACGTTTTAATAGTGACTCGGCCGGAAAACGTCGTAACTTTATGACGTTTTTGAGGTACATCGTCATTAGCCGCCGAAGGGGGGCACAACCCTTAAAAATAATGACGTTCTGTGGAAATAACGTCATTACCTATTTAAACCAAAACATCATTAGCTTACCCGGATGGATTACGACGTTATTTGCAGCTCAATATGACGATTTAAAATCGTCATGGCACCCAAATTAGAATAATTTGAAATAAGTTGTCGGCCACATCATCAATTGCGCCTATGTGTCAATATTTGCTTATGTGGCACTATTTGAATCTACCAAGACACATATTTACCACAGGCTGACGCGCGGGATCCATCATTGACCGGACATACAAAGACCGACGAGTGGGACGTATCTTTGACCGGATAGACAAGTATTCTAGAATTATAGAAGTATTCCACAAAAAGGATACATACGGGGATTCAAACCCGTGACCCCTCGCAGCAAACTAGCGAGCATTACCATTAGGCTAGCCAACAGTTACACGGCCTAATAAGCATTTTAAGTCTATTGGGCTGGGCTGAGTTGGACGGGCCTTGGCCCTGCATGCAGTAGAGTAGTCTAAGTCGGCTCGGCTGGTCCATTTAGGGTAGTTTTTTTCTTTTGTTTTTTTCTATTTTCTTGATTTTTTTGTATCTTTTTCATAAGAAGTCCAAAAGAATTAATTTGTGCTCTATTTTTTTATAATAGATCATATTAAGGTGTTAATTATAAATACTTTGACTATTTAAAAATAGTGGATTTACTAGTCTCATATTAGTTCATAATAGGGACAATATCATAATTCAAAATATAATTTTGAAACTAGAGTTTTAAATTCAAAATTAGGCTTGAGGCTCGCTAAATTTCATTGGATCTCTAAAGAAACCACATATTGTGAGTCTAAAAATAATTTTTTTAAAAAAAATGATGAGCATAAAATCATGTAAGTGTAGTTTAAACCGGACCCACTTCCTACCGATTCGGCAGACATTTGTCTTTTTCACCAGGAGTGGATAGAAAGGTTTGCGAAACCCCGGTTGGGACATTGTTCATGTAAGGTGGGTCTAGTATTTTTAAAAATGGGTTGGTAGCATTTTGTATTTGCCGTTTGGTGTTGCTTCACAAAGCACCCCCTATTTTGGCACTCCAAAAGTGGAAAATGGTTTTTCATGCGACGTAAAGAAAAACTTCCTCCTGCAATATTGTTCGCCAACCCAATATGCAAATGCGTGCCCAATATAGGCATATTATCACAAACTATGCCGCGATTCTAGATATAACACTGGTCGTTTGACCCGAAAGCCATGAAACCTCGAACATGATAGGTCATTTTTAGGAAGGTTTTTTTTCGATATGCAACCAATATACCAAGTCTAGTATTTTTTATTTGCAACTATGTCACATAATATGACATCACACGAAGGATTAACATTGTTCGGACTGTTTTTGAATTTCTTATGCCCGTTTTAAAATTTTCCTATTTCATACTATGACCAAAACAACGGGCATGAAGATAGAGGATGAGGCTCGCTAAACTTTCATTGGATCTCTGAAGAAACCACATATTGTGAGTCTAAAAATGTTTTCTTCAAAAAATCATGAGCATCAGATCATGTACCTGTAGTTCAAACCGGACCCACTTCCTATCGATTTGGTAGACATTTGTCTTTTTCACCAGGGGTGGACGGAAAGGTTTGCGAAATCCCGGTTGGGACATTGTTCATGTAAGGTGGGTCTAGTATTTTTGAAAAATGGGGTGGTAGCACTTTGTATTCGCTGTTTGGTGTTGCTTCACAAAACGCCCCCGATTTTGGCACTCCAAAAATGGAAAATAGTTTTTCCATGCGACGAAAAGAAAACTTCCTCCTACAATATTGTTCTCCATCCCAATATGCACATGCATGCCCAATATGGGGACATTATTACAAACTATGTTGCGATTCTAGACATAACACTGGTCGTTTGACCCGAAAGCCATGAAACCTCGAACATGATAGGTCATTTTTGGGAAGGTTTTTTAGAGATGCAATCAATATACCAAGTTTGGTATTTTTTCTTGAAACTATGTCAGACAATATGACACCACATGAAGGATTAACATTGTTCGGACCGTTTTTGAATTTCTTCTGCCCGTTTCAAAGTTTTCCTATTTCAAACTATGGCCAAAACGACGGGCATGAAGATAGGGGATGCGGCTCGCTAAATTTCATTGGATCTCTGAATAAACCACATATTGTGAGTCTAAAAATGATTTTTTAAAAATCATGAGGATCAGATCATGTACCTATAGTTTAAACCGGACCCACTTCCTACCGATTCGGTAGACATTTGTCTTTTTCACCAAGGGTGGACGGAAAGGTTTGTGAAACCCCAGTCGGGACATTGTTCATATAAGATGGGTCTAATATTTATGAAAAATGGGGTGGTACCATTTTGTATTCGCCGTTTGGTGTTGCTTCACAAAACGCCCCGATTTTGGCACTCCAAAAATGGAAAATGGCTTTTCCATACGATGAAAAGGAAAAATTCCTCCTACAACATTTTTCTCCATCCCAATATACACATGTGTATACAATTGTGACACATTACCACAAACTATACCATGATTTTGTCCATAACACAAGGAAATATAGCTTTTCAACCATCAATCTGTGGACACTCTTGTGCAACCAATCAGAATGCATGAAAGATACCACCCACGGATCACTCCACAAAATGGATCTTAGCCGTCCACAATAGATCCATCTAACAGTCATGAAACCACCCCTCACACCACCGCGGGAGAAAAAAAATTTGGACCACACCCCCATGCACCGCCTCCAGACCGAGGGAGCTGCCGTGCTGCCCCTCCTCCCCTCTCACCCACCCCCACGTGCCGCCTCCAGATCAAGGGAGCGCCCCTGCCATGCTGCCCCTCCTTGCTGGTGGGCAGGCTTTGATCCGCCTCTATCTGCGGCGGCTTCCTTAGTGCCGGCCTGCAGTTGGTCGCCTGCCGGACGAGTACAAGTCCGCCAGGAGGGGAAGGAGGCGACTAGGGTTTCCGCACCTCGCGCTGGCTTCCACTGCACATCAGCCGCCAGGGATCGTGACTAGGGTTTCCCTACCTCGAAATATCTAATTCCATATTTATTTCATGACGGTGATTGATTTCTGATTGGAGTTCTGAACAATTTTCCTGTTGTTTTTTCTCGTATCGTTGAAAGTTCCACAGTAGGAGATCGTGTCATTGTACGAGCGCGTTTGTCAGCTCGACCGCAACGCCAAGGGCTTCGTCTCTAAGGACGAGTTACTCTCCATCCCAGAGTTCTCCACCAACACCAAGAGCTCTCATAGGTCTGTCCCACCAATCACACCCCAAAACCCCTCGCCCCTCGCCCCTTCTCTTCATCTTATTTCTAGGGACTATGTTTCCATCAGAGCCGATTTTTTTATTGGTGCTTGGTGTCCCTTAGTCTGGACATATTGATGCTTGGCGTCCCTTAGTCCCTTAGCCGATTTTACTGGTGTCTTTTATTCAGTATATGCAAATGAGATGCTACTGATAGCTATTTGAGTTGCTCATGTAGTCTTTTATTCCTAAGCTAGTATGTTGTGACTAGTTAAATCATTAAGTCTTGCAGCGTGAGTTAACAGAGAAAATAAAAGAAAAGAAGGTGAAACAGTAATTATTTTAACCATCTGTTTCAACACATGGTTCACAAGCATCACTATTATTCATTTGTTTTCTATAGCAGAGCAAGCCTCATTCTGGTAGTTTGGTATATACTTGATTGATCATTCTGGTAGTTTTCACAAACATGGTTCAAAAAATTCTATAGAGAATACCAGACTCTGTTTAGCTTGGTATACACTTGATTGACCTACTTCTGCTGCTTGGTATACACCTGTCTAGATAGATTTGAAAGAATGAGCCTACATATACCAATTAATTTTTGTTTTAGTGTTTTATTACATAACAAAGTCTAGTTGTCTGATTGCAGACTTGTATATCTTTTCACTACCTGTGATGTGATATGTGGCTGTTAATTGTTGTGGCACTCATATGTATGTTGTATGTACTTCACAAGCCTTTGACTTTGACACAATTACTAAGTTTCCTTGTTCTGGATTGGTACCTATCATTGCAATGTACAAATACTCTACTCCGAGGATACTTGAGGTGGTTTCTGTAGGGGTTCCGCGTATGAAAACAATAAAATTTTACCCTACGCCCCTGAACCCCTGATGTTGCCAGGAGCTATCTATTAGTAATGCAGTAACGGGAGGGACTTTTCACGAACTTACCCTTGAAGACCGAAAAGCGTTCTCAACGCTCAGGAGATTGTGGTTAATGTGGACGAGCCGAAGCCGACCTCAAGGTCGTGATGAAGTCCTTGCGCTCCTGCGGCTCAAACGACTTGAGTGCCTCAAGTGTGACACCTCGCGGGGAGTTAAACACGTCTGGTGCCTGACGATGACTCCCGCTTCCCTGATCCAGCAGCAGTTGTGGAAGTAGAGCTCCCCAAAAGTGAGGAAACCTTTATTAAATATCAATTGGAGGTCTCCCCAAAAGTGAGGTAACCTTTATTGAATATTGTGTGTATTTATCTGGCCAAATACCCCCACTATATATAGGGGAAGGGGAGGTACTACCTCCCTGAAAGTACTGGGGTGGGACTAAAGGAGAGGAGGGGGTAAGGGGGAGGCACCGTAGGCCACCCCATAGGTCTCTGATACATTGCAAATGTATCTATAATTTTTGATGTTACATGCTTGGTTTTATCCACTTTCTTGTGTTTTGTCCACACTTTGGAGTACTTTTCATATGATTTCTTGGACTAACCTATTAACAAGAGCCATAGTGCCAGTTGCCTGTTTTCTGCTGTTTTTGGTTCCAGGAAAGTCAGAAAATGAATATTCTCGGAATTGGACGGGACAAAAGCCAAAGTGCCTATTTTTCCGGAAGTCATCAAATGCCAGAATACGAGACGGAGAGGGGCCAGGGGGCCACCACACCACCTGGCCGCGCGGCCTAGCCTGGGGTGGTGTGGCCGCCTCCGGCACCCCCTCAGCCTCCCCTTCCGCCTATAAGATGCCCTCAGGACGAAAACCCTAAGTGCCCGATCAAAAATGCACGAAAGAGTCTGTAGCCGCCGTCATCTCCATCCCTAGATTGGGAGGGATCCGAAGCTCTTCCCGGCTCCCTGCCAGAGAGGGGAATTCACCCTGGAGGCCTTCTTCATCACCATGCAAGCCTCCGGTGTGATGCGTGAGTAGTTCATCCTTGGACTACGGATCCATGTAGTAGCTAGATGGCTGGTTCTCCTCCTTTGTGCTTTCATGTTTAGATCTTGTCAGCTCCGTTCATGATCAAGATCATCTATTTGTAATTCTGCATGTTGTGTTTGAGGGGCTCCGATGGATATTGAGATGCTATTTCAGATTGATTATTGATTCTATCATGTCTTTGTTATTTGTGGTCTTGCATGCTTTCCGTTGTTAGTAGCTATCTTGGCCAAGTAGATGCTAGCAACTCCAAGAGTTAGTATTTATGCTCGATAGTGGGTTCATGCCTATGATAATCTGGGGAAGTGACAGAACTCTCTAAGGTACTAGATGTGCTGTTGCTACTAGGGAGAAAACAACAATCCTTTGTTCATAGAACAATCGTATTGTTTACTTTACACGCAGTTCGTAAAGCAATAATCTGTTACTTGCAACTTAATACTGGAGGGGGTTCGGATGATAACCTGAAGGTGGATTATTAGTCATAGATGCAGTTGGATGATGGTCTATGTATAATGTTGTAATGCCCAATCAAGTCTCAAAGGAGTCAAGATGATTAGTATATGCATGTATTGCTTTCTCGATGTTTGTAAATTGCCCCGCTGTAATTTGTTCACCCAGCATGTTATCTATCTAAGGAGAGCCACCTCTAGTGAACTATGGATCCCGGTCCTTGTCTTCTACATACAATCTACAATCTTTTACTGCTTTGTGTTTACTTTCTGCAAACTATTACTTCTTTCCATTCGATACGTTTAATCCTTTGTTTTCCGCAAAACATGGTGAGATTGACAACCTCATCGCAAGTTGGGGACAAAGTTCTGTGGTTGTGTTGTGCAGGTCTCCACGTTGCTACTAGCACCGGTAGTGCGCCCTGCCAAGGCTCAGCTAGCAACACCTTTGGGGTGTTTCCTTGCTCCTACTGGTTTGATTAAACCTTGGTTTCATAACTGAGGGAAACTTGCTGTTGTGCTCATCATACCTTCCTCTTGGGGTTCCCAATGAGCTCTACATCAACACCGCACCAGCACTTTTCTGGCGCCGTACACTGAGCCATCAAGCATTTTTCTGGCGCCGTCGTCGGGGAGTCAGGGACCTCTTCAAAAGGGGAGTCCCTCATAACCAATCTCTTTACTTTGTTATTTTTATTTTGCTTAGTATCTTTTTGTTTTGTTTGCTTGTTTCGTTATAAAAACACACAAAAAATTAGTTTTACTAGTTTGCTTTCTTTACCAAAAACACAAAAAAATTAAGTCTCCTTTAGTTGTCACCTCTTCCTTAGCTCACCATGTTGATCCCTAAATTCACTTTGAAAGACCTTTCAATTGGTAGTGGTTCTATAATTGGGAAAGATAATATTGAAGAATTCTTTAATCATGTTAGTAAGCATGAAGATACTAAGGATAGATCCCTTGCAGAACTTTCTCCAAACTATGAGATTGCTGCAGCTTCTTTAATTCACATGTTAGAAGCTAGGTTTGTTAACCTCGACCCCTTAATGCAAGTAATGTTTCTTAAGCTTAAAGAAATTGAGGACCCTGAAAAGAGGGATTTTATTCTAGAAACTTTGTTTAAGGAGTTCTATGATGTTTCCAAGGAAGCTAGGAAAGTCTTTGAACGTTTCAATATGCTAGGCTCATGTGTAGATGTTGTTGGTACACGAGAAAAGATGAACAAAACCGAACCTAATGGGGAGGAACCTAATATACCAATACCCTTTAAACTAGTAGCAATACATGATGCCATGGAAAAGAATCTTGATTGGATTGTATTTTTCTTGGAGCGTCTTCTTTTTCGTTTTTGTTTTGGTTTTTAGTTTGCTTGGTTTGCTTAGTTTTCTAATAAGTTGGTTGGACCCCCTCTTTCACACTATGGTTTGCAAATAGTTTGGTTTGGTTTGGAAAAGAGTAAGAAAGTTCATACTTTTGTGGTAAAAAGAGCTCGTTTTTTACTGTGGCCTATGCTTTGTCATGCCATGCTTGATATTGTTTTGGCTTGATGCTTAGTATTCTTTGCTGTAGCATGACTTGTTATAAACAATTGAGATTGCTTAATGTGCCTTGGATGAATCATGCGTTGTTTTAGCATATTAAAGCATAGTATTATGGTATTCTCCTTTGATGCTTTATTTGGGTTGACTTGGCGCATGCTCACACCATGTTATGACTATCCCAAGTCACCATAGCCTTGATGATCCTTTAGTTTTCAACTTAGCTCAACGTTCCGTGATTCAAACTTAATCACTTTTTAAACGTTCCTTATTGGATCATATATTATGTTAAGTTATCATCATGGTTTTCTAAGATTGAACCTATGTCTCAACATAGTGGTTGATGATCATGCTTTTCTTTCTTTCAACCATTGATGTTAAACTTAATACTATTCCTAATTTGAGTTATTAAGGACTAGTTCCTTAATTAATTTCTATTCTAAAATCCTTTTCAGAATCCTTTAAGGAATACTACATAATATCATAATACACTTATTATCAACTTCTATACCTTATAAATCATTATTTATTAGTACTTGCCCTTTTATTCTTAACACACTTAAGAATCACTCCTATAAGCTGCCACTCAAAATATGTTTCTAACATATTTGGGTATGAGTCACTACTCTTACTCAAACTATGTTCCTACATATTTGAATTTGAGACTTATATTGCTCCCACTCAAAAATATGTCATTCACATATTGTTTTAGGAAGACTTTTATAGCTCCCACTAAATTTCATGCAAATTGTATATCCACTCACTATTTTGAATGATTTCAAAATCCTTTGATCAAATATCAAACTTGGAGATTTACTATGAGATACTAGTACTTTACCAGTTTTAAATCCACTAGATATTCAGCACACTTGAATCAAATTCATTTGAATTTGTCCAATACTTGACAAATTGTGCTTTTGTCATTCACCCCCTTTTCCACTATGGATTTGCAGTCATTTGGAAAAATTCAAGTAACTCCTTTACTTTGTAAGATTCAGCAACGAATTGCTTTCTAATATCAAGGTATTTTTGCTTCTAGGATTTCTCATAATTCTAGTTCACCATTATTTCCTTAGTAGTTCGTAGGTATGGACCGCTACAGTCAGGATTCTGATGGAAAAGGCGTTGTTTGGAGGCGAAATTTGCGAAGATCAGAAAATCCGGGAAAATACATGGAAAATCCTATTTTTCCAGAAGACGAATGATGCCAGAAGGGGGAGTGGAGATGAGCCACAGGGGGCCCACACCAACCCCTCACGCGGGCTACCCTAGGCCGCGGCAGCAGGTGGTGTGGCCACCCTGGCCCACTCCTAGCTCTCCCCTTAGTAGTTCGTAGTGATTAAAGCTCCACGAACTTGATGGCACACTTTAATTTTCTTGCCCTTAATAAACTTGAACCATTGTGTCGTCTGTGTTGTATATGCTTGCACTTATTTGTTGGGAATTAGCAGAACCATGCTTTCATGGGGAATACTTTCAACATTGCACTTGGTACTTGTACCTAGTTGATATCATGCTCTTTTGTATATGGATGTCGTCGGTGTGTAATGAAAGGGGAGCTTGTAAGTCCATGGAGTTATGTATATGTGTTAGAGAAACGCCTAGGCCGCTGGTCTAATCCATGCTGACATGGTGGAAACCTGTAGCGTAACCATAATGAGCTGTCTATGAAGCATTCTTCTTATAAAAAAAGAGTCCTATATTTAAAAAAGAGAAAAGAGAAAAAAAAGAGATTGTGAAAAGAGGAAAGAGAAGAAAAAAGCACCATATTCCCATGGTAAATAAGAAGATTACTGAGATGCTCGTTGTCTGCTTGCCTTGTCATTTTGATATGGGGATTCTTCCTTATCATCGGGCAAGGGTACCCCATTGGCGGTTCTCTATGATACACATGTACTTACAATGACAAGAACTTACAAGTGACTAAACTTGAGTAGCATGAGGAGCGGCCCTCGTATACAAGGGACATGAGATTTCTAACTTATACTTACGTCAAGCATGTACACCATAGTTTGTTCACTTTAACCTTAATCACATCAAGATGCTTATGATAGGGGCAATGAGAGCTGAAAGCTATAAGTACCATAATTTTTGGAAGCTCTTTAAGAGACTTGAATCCCTGCTTCCTTCTATGAAGGCCTTTCTTCCACCATTATATTGAGTCTCCACCTTCTACCTTTATGCACCTACTTTGAGAGCATAGTGGCCATTCTTAGTTCTATGTGCATTGTCCCAAGACTAGTTGATTGATGCATACTTGATATTGCTTGTTTTAAACTATTTGTATCTAGTCACTCTTATGAACTTTGAAGGTGTCCTATGCATTTATATTTGCTATTCTATGAGGGACAAGCTCAATACTATTATGCTATGTTTCCTTTATGTGAAACAAACAAACGTCTTGCAAAGCATTGTTATTCATGAATCTTTTGTTTGTGCCTTTTCATGTTGCATTATAGTTTCTTTGTCTTACTGCTAGAACTTTGTCTTTCATGTTATGATTGAAGTACTATGATCCCAGCATTGAATGTTTTACAAATACTTTGATCAAGTCTTTGATGGTGCATGTCACCTAAAAAATTATTCTTTCTTTTTATCATTGACCTACTCGAGGACGAGCAGGAGTTAAGCTTGGGTATGTTGATACATTGCAAATGTATCTATAATTTTTGATGTTCCATGCTTGGTTTTATCCACTTTCTTGTGTTTTGTCCACACTTTGGAGTACTTTTCATATGATTTCTTGGACTAACCTATTAACAAGAGCCACAGTGCCAGCTGCCTGTTTTCTGCTGTTTTTGGTTCCAGGAAAGTCAGAAAATGAATATTCTCGGAATTGGACGGGACAAAAGCCAAAGTGCCTATTTTTCCGGAAGTCATCAAATGCCATAATACGAGACGGAGAGGGGCCAGGGGGACACCACACCACCTGGCCACGTGGCCCAGCCTGGCCCGCGCCAGGGGGTGGTGTGGCCGCCTCCGGCACCCCCTCGGCCTCCCCTTCCGCCTATAAGATGCCCTCGGGACGAAAACCCTAAGTGCCCGATCAAAAATCCACGAAAGAGTCTATAGCCGTCGTCATCTCCATCCCTAGATCGGGAGGGACCTGAAGCTCTTCCCGGCTCCCTGCCGGAGAGGGGAATTCACCCTGGAGGCCTTGTTCATCACCATGCAAGCCTCCGATGTGATGCGTGAGTAGTTCATCCTTGGACTACGGATCCATGTAGTAGCTAGATGGCTGGTTCTCCTCCTTTGTGCTTTCATGTTTAGATCTTGTGAGCTCCGTTCATGATCAAGATCATCATTTGTAATTCTGCATGTTGTCTTTGCGGGGATCCGATGGATATTGAGATGCTATTTTAGATTGATTATTGATTCTATCATGTCTTTGTTATTTGTGATCTTGCATGCTTTCCGTTGTTAGTAGCTATCTTGGCCAAGTAGATGTTAGCAACTCCAAGAGTTAGTATTTATGCTTGATAGTGGGTTCATGCCTCTGGTAATCTGGGGAAGTGACAGAAATCTCTAAGGTACTAGATGTGCTGTTGCTACTAGGGAGAAAACAACAATCCTTTGTTCATAGAACAATCATATTGTTTACTTTACACGCAGTTCGTAAAGCAATAATCTATTGCTTGCAACTTAATACTGGGAGGGGGTTCGGATGATAACCTAAAGGTGGATTATTAGTCATAGATGCAGTTGGATGGCGGTCTATGTATAATGTTGTAATGCCCAATCAAGTTTCAAAGGAGTCAAGATGATTAGTATATGCATGTATTGCTTTCTCGATGTTTGTCAATTGCCCCGCTATAATTTGTTCACCCAGCATGTTATCTATCTAAGGAGAGCCACCTCTAGTGAACTATGGATCCCGGTCCTTGTCTTTTACATACAATCTACAATCTTTTACTGCTTTGTGTTTACTTTCTACAAACTGTTACTTCTTTCCATTTGATACGTTTAATCCTTTGTTTTCCGCAAAACACGGTGAGATTGACAACCTCAATGCAAGTTGGGGACAAAGTTCCGTGGTTGTGTTGTGCAGGTCTCCACGTTGCTACTAGCACCGGTAGTGCGCCCTGCCAAGGCTCAGCTAGCAACATCTTTGGGGTGTTTCCTTGCTCCTACTGGTTCGATTAAACCTTGGTTTCATAACTGAGGGAAACTTGCTGTTGTGCTCATCATACCTTCCTCTTGGGGTTCCCAACGAGCTCTACATCAACACCGCACCAGCACTTTTCTGGCGTCGTACACTAAGCCATCAGTCTCGCGCGGGGGAGGGGGGCTAGCCCACTCGGGCGCCGGCCACCCCCTTGGCCCTTCTCCCCTCTTGCCTTTCCCTAATGGGCCCTCTTCCCTCCAGAATTGTCCCATTAAGCCTTTTGACCTTTAAATTGATTTTCTCTTTTATTAAATAATTATGAATAAATGATTAAATCAATATTTAACATTCATTCACATATTATTCAATCTTCGTGGCTATGAAACACCTTCCACCTCCACTCTGGACATCCTTCGGACTTACCGAAACCCTTCCGGTTTTCTCTCTTCTATTCTTTGGCGATTCTATCGATCCTATAAACACTCTCTAAGCATCATCAAACCCTTAAGCGTGATACCCCACAGTTCGGGAACACTCCAGACATGGTCGGGACACTCCCGGACCAATGATCGACAGAGGGACCTGGATGGCCATGTAACCCCTATGCATTCCAGGAAGATCTTTTGTCGTTTGAATCGGGACAGTCGTGTCTTATTCCCTTTGTCTCTCGACACTCGCATTGCCCGAGGTCTGATCAATGACATCTCCATGTCGTGTTTGATCTCGTTACTAAACAATGCTACTTGACTCGTTCGATAAGTGATATCCCTGTGATCAAATCACACGCTGCGCAGCTATTGGATATAACTTCTCTGAGTGGGCCCTTGAGTATCTTTCTGTCACGTGGACGGACAAATCCCACTCTTGGCATATATTGCCTCTACGGTTCCTCCGAATACCTGAACACACCTTTATTGTCACTATATTACCAAGTGACGTGCTATCTAAGCATTCTCGAGAGACACTGATTGATATAGCTTCACGGTCTAAGGAATAGTCTACGAGGATCCATTTCTAATCATCATAACTTGAACTTTGTGACATGATCGGGTCACAATGTTTAGGTTGGGTATTGGTTCATCATCTCATTCACATAATGAGTTGACTCCATTTCCAACTGGCATAAATGCCACATGATCAGGAAACCTTGATCATCTGTTGACCAATGAACCAGTGACTAGAGTTTCACTGGGAACCCCTGGTTGTTTATGTATCACACGTGTATGATGTTTCCTGTCAATACATTTATAGCATGATATAAAACTTAATCATAAACTTTATGAAATATGATAACAATCCTTATTATTATTTGTCTCTAGGGCATATTTCCAACAGTCTCCCACTTGCACTAGAGTACAAATAAACTAGCTGCATTTGTTCTTAATCATTGGCACCATATATCCGGTACCCTGAACATGCTTGCTAATGGAAGAGGTTGAGTCTTGATTTGTACTTTAAGTCTCAAATCCTTTGTAACTTACTAATGTCACCTTGATTGACATTAATACTTTATCATCACATGATAACATCTGTGTGTATGCATTGCCGCTATTGCAGCAAAACGATGCCGGATTCCAGGAGCCTATAGTGACTTTAGATCAACCTCGAGGGCTTTCTCATGGGCATTGTGCCCTGGGACACATCATTCTACGTTAAAAGATAAGTAGCCCCGCCATAACATTATACAACACTTTAGATGGTACCCTTATCTATTATTATAAATGTATTCCTTGAAACACGAGTATACTCTCTGCAACTTTCGATGTTTTGTTCACCTTGCTTCCTACTTGACTTTAGTCGGTATTACGGGAGTTTCCAACATATTCCCTTATAACATAACTCTTTATGCTTTCAGATATGCCATCCTTTATGGATCTGGAAAACATGTCTACAATTCTCTATTAGACACTGTAGACAAACTTAGCTCAACGTTCCGTGATTCGAACTTAATCACTTTTTAAACGTTCCTTATTGGATCATATATTATGTTAAGTTATCATCATGGTTTTCTAAGATAGAACCTATGTCTCAACATAGTGGTTGATGATCATCCTTTTCTTTCTTTCAACCATTGATGTTAAACTTAATACTATTCCAAATTTGAGTTATTAAGGACTAGTTCCTTAATTAACTTCTATTCTAAAATCCTTTTCAGAATCCTTTAAGGAATACTACATAATATCATAATACACTTATTATCAACTTCTATACCTTATAAATCGTTATTTATTGGTACTTGCGCTTTTATTCTTAACACACTTAAGAATCACTCCTATAAGCTCCCACTCAAAATATGTTTCTAACATATTTGGGTATGAGTCACTACTCTTACTCAAACTATGTTCCTACATATTTGAATTTGAGACTTATATTGCTCCCACTCAAAAATATGTCATTCACATATTGTTTTAGGAAGACTTTTATAGCTCCCACTAAATTTCATGCAAATTGTATATCCACTCACTATTTTGAACAATTTCAAAATCCTTTGATCAAATATCAAACTTGGAGATTTACTATAAGATACTAGTACTTTACCAGTTTTAAATCCACTAGATATTCAGCACACTTGAATCAAATTCATTTGAATTTGTCCAATACTTGACAAATTGTGCTTTTGTCATTCACCCCCTTTTCCACTATGGATTTGCAGTCATTTGGGAAAATTCAAGTAACTCCTTTACTTTGTAAGATTCAGCAACGAATTGCTTTCTAATATCAAGGTATTTTTGCTTCTAGGATTTCTCATAATTCTAGTTCACCATTATTTCCTTAGTAGTTCGTAGGTATGTCATATTCTGGTAATCATCACAAATAATTCAAAAAATTATCCATACAAGATATGGGTTACATTCTGAATCCTACTTCATGTAGTGAAAACACCAGTGGGAAAAACACAATTATCATTATCATTGATTCTTTCCTTTGTGAAGAGTTTCGTTCAGGAACATTTTCTGTTGCGCTTCTCAACACTCTGATGTAGGGTTTTGAATCCTCATCGTGTTTTTCACTATCTTCCATTTGCTCTATACTCGAGAAATATCATTGAATGTGAACTTTCTCGAGAATGCACCAAAATCCAAGCAATACTAGTTTTGCTTCCTTTTGGTATCAACTATGGATTTCGTATTCAAAGTTTCTAATGAATACTCTACAAGTAATTATTCACTATTGTTTTGGTTATATCGAATAACCCCAAAACTTTCACGACGATACATACTAGATATGGCGCCGATCTCACGAATTCATATGGTTCACTATATATTCTAATTGAGTGCTAACTATTTCTAACTAGTGGTCTCTACATCTACACTACAACGATTTATTTGGTGCCATCTATTCACCCACTCTGATATCTAATATCACATTGTGATGCTTTGCATTTTGATATTTCAAACGCATTGCATTTCACAATTTCTTTTATGTCATTCTTATAAAGTCGAATTTCATTACTATTTATCAAATCATAGTAATTAGATTATCTTTTATATTTATACCCTTTGTTGATGAAACACTTTGATCATATCAAATAGTTTCATCTTCATGTTTCTTTTGGTAAACTTCTTTACACATTTAAACAATCATATAATGATAAATACCATTTTGTTAAAACATAATACATTGATTATGTATTTTCTTTCAACAATTCATCAAACACTTTGTATTCAAGTAATACACTATGTTCAAGTTATTTTTCCGAACATAGGCATGATTCATATGTGATAAGAAATCAAATGACTTTCACATATTATCACATAACTTTGAATTTAAACAATGGTTTCATTCATTAATGAACATATCATTAAGTTGGGTATTTTAAGGCATTTCAATATTATACAAATGTTCATGCATTATCAATTAGTTTCAAACAACAAAGATAATTCACATATAATCAAACAAGATATGAACACAAATAGAAATCATTCATAAAAATGGAACAACTATTTGTTACAAGCTCATATGAATAACTGTCTCACAAAGTGTGAGACACACTAAAGAAGTTCACAATCTTTTGATTACAATAATCATCCTAAAATATAAACTAAGTGATAAATGTTGAGGGAGAGTGTCGTTGGCCATCATCATTATGCTCACCATCAACACGCAATGTCACCTCCTTTCCAGCAAGCACCTCTCATGCAGAAGGACCTGTTTTTAGTAAAACAGAACAAGTATCAAATATACTTAACACTGCAAATGCGTTTGCAAGATTATAACATTTATAAAATTGTATATCAAATATATACCTTTGTCATCGATGACCTCAGCGAGAACGGGTTCAGCCATCACATTCCTGAGATGTGATATGAACCTGTGGAAATCTTGTGTTTCCGCGTCGCCTCTCATAATGCGAGTCCTGACTTGTGCTTGGTAGCTTGGTGGCAGCGACCGCAGCACAACGCCATTTGCAAAAGATCCCATCATCCAGCTATCCAGGAAGTATGCAGGCCTCATGTACGCATCATGCATGCGCTCCAAGTGGTCATCAAGCGATGAGTTCTCCATCTTAATGGAGAGGAAGTCTCCCATCAGCTCATGCTCCCATATGCATGCTTGTTCCACGAAATGTGTCCTAAGTTGTACCATAGTCGCACGAGGGTCAAGATTACCCACGACTGGCCACAACTCATATTCAATCCCGTAGCACATTATAACTGATATAAAGGTGGACATCTCATGATGGTAATAGCGGTCTTCCCGCTGCTTTGGGGTCTCATAGAAACAGGGCTACTCCAAATTCATCTCGTCGAGTATATAGTCGACCACATTATTTTCGCTAAGGAGAACATGGATACGCGTAACCCATATAGAGAAGTTTGATCCGTCTAGCCTGAGCTTCTATCCTTCTGACCAATCGTCAACAGGAATGGTAGCATCAGGGAGAACCATTTTCTACATTTATAATTGTAAAAGGAATTTAGACTAAGTTTATAACTAAATGAGTTAATAATAACTCCACTCAGAAACACCTATCACCTGAAGGGTTCTAGTGATAACACGGCCCCTTTTCCCCATATCTCCCCTGATCATCACGGCCATCAATGTAGGTTCTAGGGTGGACGCTAAATGTCGGTCACATCATTCATGCGACTCGTGCTTGATATTTCGACCATCCGCGTTCCGAGGCCACGTTTCTATAACATGCTAGGCTCGCCAACTCAACCTTAGTGTATTCGTTGTGCAACATGGCTTGCATCCACTGTATGCAAACATAGATATATCTGACACCCTCTCATCATGACCTGCCTTATACCGAAGAACTTTCTTGGTGGTGCACACTAAGGGGGAACACAATCATTGGTAATTTTAACAGGGATCATCTTATTAGGCTACCGTTGAGTATCTAATACTAGCACACAATAAGATATACAAACAATAACATTGAATGTAAATACGATGTGATATGGTCCTTCACGCCGTGATCTCCATCTGTCGTCACCGGATTCTGGCGCCAGGGTTTCGGCGTCGTAGACACCAGGGTACCGGTGTCTTTCCAGTGTGGTAGTCCGTCACCTCCGTGACTATCTACTACTACTTTGTAACATAAGGTAATCACTTTACCTTTGCCACAACCATATCACAAAGCAATGCCCCCCCTACAAAATAAAGTTAGACACCTCTACTTTATCTTTGCATGTCTTACATGGCTGAATGAGATTTCACACAAGAACCATTCTTACATATGAACTTTCACCACAACGCTAATCAAGTAGTTGTCTATACTACACCCCTTTCGGGGCCCTCTGTTGCAAATGGCATACCAACTAATACGAGAGAGACACACACCCCCCTAAGCCACTTTATACGGTACAAGCCGTATGTCAAGTATGGACTAGTCTCGCAAATGAACATGTAAAGTCAGTTGGGGTCCACTTCATCAAGCATTACTGCGGTATACACAAGTACACGTGGGAGGGTAACAACTAAAAGATCAATGCCCATACGCTACATATCGTGTGTTCTACCCGTACTAGCATCACTATGCATATATCTAGCTCTGATACCACTGTAGGGGTTCCACATATAAAAACAATAAAATTTTATCCTATGCCCCTAAACCCCTGATGTTGCCAGGACCTATCTATTAGTAATGCAGTAACGGGAGGGTCTTTTCGCGAACTTACCTTGAAGACCGAAAAGCGTTGTCAACGCTCAGGAGAGCATGGTTGATGTAGATGAGCTGAAGCTGACCTCAAGGTCATGATGAAGTCCTTGCGCTCTTGCGGCTCCAACGACTTGAGTGCCTCAAGTGTGACACCTCGTGGGGAGTTACACACGTTCGGTGCCTGACGATGACTCCCGCTTCCCCAATCCAGCAGCAGTTGCGGAAGTAGAGCTCTTGGATCCGAATCCCGCAACACGATGGCGCTCTGCGGTGAAGATGTCTCTCGTTCGTGCAGTCCAAACTTGGGACCACGTTCACGAGAGAGAGAGAGAGAGAGAGAGAGAGAGAGAGAGAGAGAGAGAGAGAATATCAATTGGAGGTCTCCCAAAAAGTGAGGAAACCTTTATTGAATATTGTATGTATTTATCTGGCCAAATACCCCCACTATATATAGGGGAAGGGGAGGTACTACCTCCCTCAAAGTCCCGGGGTGGGACTAAAGGAGAGGAGAGGGGAAGAGGGAGGCGCCGCCGACCACCCCCATGGGCCTCGTGCGGGGGGATGGCCCACTAGGGTGCCAGCCACCCCCTTGGCCCTTCTCCCCTCTTGCCTTTCCCTAATGGGCCCTCTTCCCTCCGGAATCGGCCCATTAAGCCTTTTGACCTTTAAATTGATTTTCTCTTTTATTAAATAATTATGAATAAATGATTAAATCAATATTTAACATTTATTCACATATTATTCAATCTCCGTGGCTATGAAACACCTTCCACCTGTTGGAGATATGCCCTAGAGGTAATAATAAATGTAGTTATTATTATATATCTTTGTGTTTATGATAAATGTTTACATTCATGCTATAATAGTATTAACAAGGAAACCATTAATACTTGTGTGATTTGTAAACTTAATTTGAAGTCCCTAGTATGGCCTCTATACTTCACTAGCTTGTTGGTTGATTGATGATGTGGTTTCTTTGTCATGAACATTGAGATGTTATCAACAACAAGATCATATCGTTAGGAGAATGATATGGTGGACATACTCCTATAGACAAGCGTAGCATAAAGATCAAGTCATTTCAATAGTTCAATTGCTATATGCTTTCTGATACATAGTAACCTAATTCCTTCGACCATGAGATCATGCATATTGCCTTTACTGGATGGATGCTTTGATGTCATCAAACACCACACCGTAACAGGGTGGCTATAAAAGTGGCATTGGGTGTTCGGAAAGTATTGGTTGAAACACATGGATCAAGAGTGGGATTTGTCCATCCACATGACGGATAGATATTCTCTGGGCCCTCTCGGTGAAATGTCATCCAATTAGCTTGCAAGCATGTGACTTGGTCACAAGGGATCACATATCACGGGAACGAGAAAAGAGTACTTATCAGTAACGAGGTTGAACTAGGTATGCAGAGATACCGACGATCATGACCTCGGATAAGTAACATATCGTGAGACAAAGGGAAATTGGTATCGTATGTAAGTGGTTCATTCGATCGCAAAGTAATCGTAGAAATATGTGGGAGCCATATGAATTTCCAGATTCCTCTATTGGTTATTGTTCGGAGAAGTGTCTCGATCATGTCCGCATAATTCACGAACCGTAGGGAGACACACTTAAGGATTCGACGTTGTTTGAGTAGTTATGGTATTATGAGAAAGAGACCGAATGTTGTTCGGAGTCTCGGATGGGATCCGGGATATCACGAGGTGATCCGGAATGGTCCGGAGAATAAGATTCATATAAGGAAAGTCCCATTTCGGAGTTGGGGAATGGTTCCGGTGTTTTCATCGGGAACATTCTAGAAGGTCCCGGAATGTCCGGCACTCCGGGGGGGAAGGGGTACATGAATGTGTCATTGCAAGTTGGAATGATTGCATCATGTACTAGGTGTTCTCGCTGTCCAAAATAAAGGGTTTATTTAATTCCTAAATTTGAAAAGTCAAACGGCTAATTTGAAAGTCAAACTGCCAATTTTGGGAAGTGGGAAAAGAGGAGGATTGGTGGAGGCCGAATTGGGGGAGGACTCCTCCCTTGGCCGGCGCCCCACCAAGCCGACTTGGGGAGGGACTCTCCTCCCCATGGCGCAGCCAGCCCTCCCACCTATATAAGGAGGGGCAGGGCTCCCCTCCTAGTACACACAAGTTCCTATCCTCTAAACTAGAAACTAGACCTAGACCCCGGTTTAGAGCTGTTTCGGTTTAGAGCCTTCTAATTGGTTTAGAGCCCTCTAATTGGTGTGTCTAATTACTAGACCACTAATAGCCTCTCTCATAAGCTCCACCATACTCGCACCGGCTTAAGGCGAAGCCCTGCGGGATCTCCCCTCTACCTCCGGTACCACGCCGTTGTGCTGCCGGAATCGCGAGGAGAGTGCTACAACCTCCGCTGCCTGCTGGAACAAGGGAGAGGAAGGTCTTCGTCGAGTACCGAACGTGTGACCGACTGCGGGAGCGCTGCGGGAACGCGGCGCCGGAAGGATCGTCTACGCGATCTTGAGATCGGAAAGAGTACGACTACATCACCCACGAGAATCTGCTCTCGTTAAACACTTTGGAATCTTCGAGGGTGAGTTATTCCATCGACTCGTTGCTACAATCTAGTAGATAGATCTTGGCTTGTTTGTTTGTATGCGATAGAAAATTTTTGTTTTCCATGCTACGAACCCCTACAGTGGTATCAGAGCCGTGTCTATATGTAGATCTGTTGCACGAGTAGAACACAATGGTCATTGTGGGCGTTGATGCTTTTATTGTAGATTGCTTTTTGTGTACTTTGCATCTTGCGGTATGTTGGGATGAAGCGGCCCGGGCTAACCTTACATGACATCGTTCATGAGACTTGCTCCACGCTTGACATGCAACTCGTTTTGCATAAGTGGCTTTGCGGGTGCCTGTTTCTCCTAGCATAGTAAAGATCCAATTTACAACGGGTGATCAACAATGCTAGTATCAATGTTGTGGTTCTTGTTCGTAAGTTAGAACGACACTTATGGAAAGCCCCAAACCACGTAAAATATGCAAAGAAAGTAGAAGCGTCTAACTTTGTTTTGCAGGGGTGTGCAGTGATGTGATATGGCCATGATTGTGATTATATTTGATGTATGCAATGATCCTTATTGTAAGTTGGCAACCGGCAGGAGCCATATGGTTGTCTTTAATTTCTGTTAAGGCCTGCGTGTCTATTCAAAATAGTTGTAATAGTTGAAGTTGGCGGACGACAACCATGAAGAAGCGTCATTGACCTTGATGCTATGCCGGTGATGATGAAGATCATGTTCGTGCTTGAAGATGGAGATCGGAAGCACAAAGAAGAAAGGCCATATCATATCACATATTATGAATTGCATGTGATGTTAATCCTTTATGCATCTTGTATTGCTTAGTAGACGACGGTAGCATTATAAGATGATCCCTCATGCACATAAATTTCAAGTTCTAAAAGTGTTCACCCTTAGTATGCACCGTTGCCAAAGCTTGCTGCTTCGAAGCACCACGTGATGATCGGGTGTCTTTGATTCCGCGGGTGACTACAACGTAAGCAAGCCAGATTTGCTTATGCGGAAGCTAAGGTTTGATCTTGACGAGCCTAGCATGTACAGACATGGCCTCAGGAACACGGATCGCCGAAAGGCAAAGCATGAATCATATAGTAGATATGATGAACATGATGATTGTTCGCCATTAAAACTATATCAGCTCTCGTGATGATCGGTGTTGATGTAGTGGATTTGGTTCGTGTGATCACTAAAACAATGTGAGGGATGTTGTTTTGAGTGGGAGTTCACCTAGTTTAATTTCATTAATTAATTTGAACTCAATTTGTCATAAACTTAGTCTAAACTATTGCAAATATGTTGTAGATCAATGGCAGCCCCTACCATCAATTTTAATGCGTTCCTAGAGAAAGAAAAGTTGAAAAACAATGGAAGCAACTTCGCGGATTGGTTCCGCAATTTGAGGATTGTCCTCACAGCTGGTAATTTGACCTATGTGCTGGATGCACCGCTAGGTGACCCACCTGCAGCTGATGCTACCGATGAAGTAAAGAATGTTTACCTCGCTCGGAAGAATCAGTACTCCATAGTTCAGTGTGCTATCTTGTATGGTTTAGAATCGGAGCTTCAGAAAAGGTTTGAAGAGTCAGATCCATATGATATTGTCGAGGATCTCAAATTAATCTTTGAGACTCATGCGGCAATTGAAAGTTATGAAGCTTCTGAAAAGTTCTTTAACTGCAAGATGGAAGAGGGTAGCTCCGTCAGTGAGCATGTGCTTAAAATGTCTGGGCACGCAAATAAACTTCAAAGTTTGGGTATAGTGATTCCTAATACTTTGGGAGTTTACCGCATCCTCCAATCACTACCACCAAGTTACAAGAACTTTGTGATGAACTACAACATGCAGAACATGAACAAAGAGTTGCCAGAACTATTTGCTATGTTAAAATCTGCAGAAGTGGAGATCAAGAAAGAGCACCAAGTGTTGATGGTCAATAAGACCACCAAATTCAAGAAAGGCAAGTCTAAGCAGAAGGGACACTTCAAGAAGGGTGGTAAGAAAGTTACCACGCCGACGAAGAGGACCAAGGCTGGACCCAAGCCTGATACTGAGTGCTTTTACTGCAAGGGAGAAGGTCACTGGAAGCGGAATTGCCCAAGGTACTTGGCGGATTTGAAGAACGGCAACATCAAGAAGAAAGGTATATCTGATATACATGTTATTGATGTGTATCTCACTAGTACTCGTAGTAGTGCCTGGGTATTTGATACTGGTTCGGTTGCTCATATTTGTAACTCGAAACAGGAGCTGCAGAATAAACGGAAGCTAGTGAAGAACGAGGTGACGATGCGCGTGGGAAACGGATCAAAGGTTGATGTGATCGCGGTCGGCACACTACCTCTTCATCTACCATCGGGATTAGTTTTATACTTAAATAATTGTTATTTGGTGCCTGCGTTGAGCATGAACATTATATCGGGATCTTGTTTATTGCGAGACGGTTACTTGTTTAAATCCGAGAATAATGGTTGTTCGATTTATATGAGTAATATGTTTTATGCACATGCACCTTTGATAGATGGTCTATTCATATTGAATCTCGATAGTAGAAATACACATATTAATAACATTGAGGCTAAACGTTTGAAATCAAGCGATAATTTGACCTATATGTGGCACTGTCGTCTTGGTCACATTGGAGTGAAGCGTATGAAGAAACTCCATTCCGATGGACTTCTTGAATCACTTGATTTTGAATCGCTTGAAAGATGCGAAGCATGTCTGATGGGTAAAATGACTAAGACTCCATTTTCTGGTATGATGGAGCGAGCTACAGACTTATTGGAAATCATACATACCGATGTGTGTGGTCCAATGAGTGTAGCATCGCGCAGTGGTTATCGTTATGTTCTTACCTTCACGGATGACTTGAGTAGATATGGGTATATCTATTTTATGAAACATAAGTCCGAAACTTTCGAGAAGTTTAAGGAGTTTCAAAGTGAGGTAGAGAATCAACGTAACAAGAAGATTAAATTTCTACGATCTGATCGTGGAGGTGAATATCTAAGTTACGAGTTTGGCGAGCATTTGAAGAAATGTGGAATACTTTCGCAGTTGACACCGCCGGGAACACCACAGCGTAATGGTGTGTCTGAACGTCGTAATCGAACTCTCTTAGATATGGTTCGTTCTATGATGTCACTTACAGATTTGCCACTATCATTTTGGGGTTATGCATTAGAAACAGCCGTATTCACTTTAAATAGGGCACCGTCTAAATCCGTTGAAACGACACCGTATGAATTATGGTTTGGGAAGAAACCTAAATTGTCGTTCCTTAAAGTTTGGGGATGCGAAGCCTATGTAAAGAAGTTACAGCCGGACAAGCTTGAACCCAAAGCGGAAAAATGCGTCTTCATAGGATACCCGAAGGAAACTGTTGGGTATACCTTCTATCATAGATCCGAAGGCAAAATCTTCGTTGCTAAGAATGGATCCTTTCTAGAGAAGGAATTTCTCTCGAAAGAAGTGACTGGAAGGAAAGTAGAACTCGACGAGGTTGTCGAACCTTCTCTCGAAATTGCGAGTAGCGCAGCACCGGAAGAAGTTCCTGTGGTGCCTACACCAATAAGAGAGGAAGCTAATGATGGTGATCATGAAACTTCGGTTGAAGTTACTACAGAGCCTCGGAGGTCAACGAGAACTCGTACCAATCCAGATTGGTATGATTCCGTTATGAATGTCATGTTGGTGGACAACACCGATAACCCCGAGACATATGAGGAAGCGATGATGAGCCCAGATTCCAATAAATGGCAAGAAGCCATGAAATCCGAGATTGGATCCATGTACGAAAACCAAGTATGGACTTTGGTGGACTTACCGGATGGCCGGAAGGCTGTCGAGAACAAATGGATTTTCAAGAAGAAAACAGATGCTGATGGTAATGTTACTGTCTATAAAGCTCGACTTGTCGCAAAAGGGTTTCGACAAATTCAAGGAGTTGACTACGATGAGACTTTCTCACCGGTAGCGAAGCTAAAGTCTGTGAGGATTATGTTAGCAATCGCTGCATATTATGATTATGAGATATGGCAGATGGATGTCAAAACAGCATTCCTCAATGGAGACATTGATGAAGAGTTGTATATGATACAACCCAAAGGTTTTGTCGATCCTAAAGATGCTAACAAGGTATGCAAGCTTCAACGGTCCATCTATGGATTGAAGCAAGCATCCCGAAGTTGGAATCAACGTTTTGATAAGGTAATCAAAAGTTTTGGTTTTATACAAACTTATGGAGAAGCTTGTATTTACAAGAAAGTGAGTGGGAGCTCTGTAGCATTCTTAATACTGTATGTGGATGACATATTGTTGATTGGGAATGATGTAGACCTTCTTAATAGTGTCAAGGAATATTTGAATAATAGTTTTTCAATGAAGGATCTTGGCGAAGCAGCTTACATATTAGGCATAAAGATTTATAGAGATAGATCGAAACGCCAAATATCATTGTCACAAAGTACATATTTGGACAAAGTTCTAAAGAGGTTTGGAATGGAAGATAGCAAGAAAGGGTTCTTGCCCATGTTGCCCAATACGACCTTGAGTAAAACTCAAAGTCCGACATCGGCAGAAGATAGAGAAAAGATGAGTAAGACTCCCTATGCCTCAGCCATAGGATCTCTAATGTATGCCATGCTATGTACTAGACCCGACATCGCATATGCTGTTAGTCTAACTAGCAGATATCAAAGTGATCCAGGAGTGGATCATTGGACAGCGGTCAAAAACATCCTTAAGTACTTGAGAAGAACTAAGGATATGGTTCTTTCTTATGGAGGTGATGAACAGCTCGTTGTTAATGGTTACACCGATGCTAGTTGGAACACCGATCCGGATGATTCTAAATCACAATCTGGATACGTATTTATTTTGAATGGTGCAGCAGTTAGCTGGAGGAGTGCAAAGCAAAGCGTTGTGGCGAGATCTTCAACTGAATCGGAATACATGGCTGCTTCGGAGGCTTCACAAGAAGCGATATGGATGAAAGAGTTCATTACAGAGCTGGGTGTGGTTCCAAGTGCGCTGGACCCAATGTCTATCTACTGTGATAACATGGGCGCCATAGCCAATGCGCAAGAACCAAGGTCACACAAGAAGCTGAAGCATATCAAGCTGCGTTTCCACGCTATTCGAGAACATATCCAGGATGGGGATATAAAGATTTGCAAAGTACACACAGATCTGAATGTGGCGGATCCGTTGACTAAACCTCTCCCGAGGGCAAAACATGACCAACACCAAACTGCCATGGGTGTTCGGTATATTACCATGTAATCTAGATTAGATGACTCTAGTGCAAGTGGGAGACTGTTGGAGATATGCCCTAGAGGTAATAATAAATGTAGTTATTATTATATATCTTTGTGTTTATGATAAATGTTTACATTCATGCTATAATAGTATTAACAAGGAAACCATTAATACTTGTGTGATTTGTAAACTTAATTTGAAGTCCCTAGTATGGCCTCTATACTTCACTAGCTTGTTGGTTGATTGATGATGTGGTTTCTTTGTCATGAACATTGAGATGTTATCAACAACAAGATCATATCGTTAGGAGAATGATATGGTGGACATACTCCTATAGACAAGCGTAGCATAAAGATCAAGTCATTTCAATAGTTCAATTGCTATATGCTTTCTGATACATAGTAACCTAATTCCTTCGACCATGAGATCATGCATATTGCCTTTACTGGATGGATGCTTTGATGTCATCAAACACCACACCGTAACAGGGTGGCTATAAAAGTGGCATTGGGTGTTCGGAAAGTATTGGTTGAAACACATGGATCAAGAGTGGGATTTGTCCATCCACATGACGGATAGATATTCTCTGGGCCCTCTCGGTGAAATGTCATCCAATTAGCTTGCAAGCATGTGACTTGGTCACAAGGGATCACATATCACGGGAACGAGAAAAGAGTACTTATCAGTAACGAGGTTGAACTAGGTATGCAGAGATACCGACGATCATGACCTCGGATAAGTAACATATCGTGAGACAAAGGGAAATTGGTATCGTATGTAAGTGGTTCATTCGATCGCAAAGTAATCGTAGAAATATGTGGGAGCCATATGAATTTCCAGATTCCTCTATTGGTTATTGTTCGGAGAAGTGTCTCGATCATGTCCGCATAATTCACGAACCGTAGGGAGACACACTTAAGGATTCGACGTTGTTTGAGTAGTTATGGTATTATGAGAAAGAGACCGAATGTTGTTCGGAGTCTCGGATGGGATCCGGGATATCACGAGGTGATCCGGAATGGTCCGGAGAATAAGATTCATATAAGGAAAGTCCCATTTCGGAGTTGGGGAATGGTTCCGGTGTTTTCATCGGGAACATTCTAGAAGGTCCCGGAATGTCCGGCACTCCGGGGGGGAAGGGGTACATGAATGTGTCATTGCAAGTTGGAATGATTGCATCATGTACTAGGTGTTCTCGCTGTCCAAAATAAAGGGTTTATTTAATTCCTAAATTTGAAAAGTCAAACGGCTAATTTGAAAGTCAAACTGCCAATTTTGGGAAGTGGGAAAAGAGGAGGATTGGTGGAGGCCGAATTGGGGGAGGACTCCTCCCTTGGCCGGCGCCCCACCAAGCCGACTTGGGGAGGGACTCTCCTCCCCATGGCGCAGCCAGCCCTCCCACCTATATAAGGAGGGGCAGGGCTCCCCTCCTAGTACACACAAGTTCCTATCCTCTAAACTAGAAACTAGACCTAGACCCCGGTTTAGAGCTGTTTCGGTTTAGAGCCTTCTAATTGGTTTAGAGCCCTCTAATTGGTGTGTCTAATTACTAGACCACTAATAGCCTCTCTCATAAGCTCCACCATACTCGCACCGGCTTAAGGCGAAGCCCTGCGGGATCTCCCCTCTACCTCCGGTACCACGCCGTTGTGCTGCCGGAATCGCGAGGAGAGTGCTACAACCTCCGCTGCCTGCTGGAACAAGGGAGAGGAAGGTCTTCGTCGAGTACCGAACGTGTGACCGACTGCGGGAGCGCTGCGGGAACGCGGCGCCGGAAGGATCGTCTACGCGATCTTGAGATCGGAAAGAGTACGACTACATCACCCACGAGAATCTGCTCTCGTTAAACACTTTGGAATCTTCGAGGGTGAGTTATTCCATCGACTCGTTGCTACAATCTAGTAGATAGATCTTGGCTTGTTTGTTTGTATGCGATAGAAAATTTTTGTTTTCCATGCTACGAACCCCTACACCACCTCCACTCCAGACATCCTCCAGACTTACCGAAACCCTTTTGGTTTTCTCTCTTCTATTCTTTGGTGATTCTACCGATCCTATAAACACTCTCTAAGCATCATCAAACCCTTAAGCGTGATACCCCACGGTTCGGGAACACTACAGACATGGTTGGGACACTCCCGGACCAATGATCGACAGAGGGACCTGGATGGCCATGTGACCCCTGTGCATTCCATGAAGATCTTTCATCGTTTGAATTGGGATAGTCGTGTCTTATTCTCTTTGTCACTCGACACTCACATTTCCCGAGATCTAATCAATGACATCGCCATGTTGTGTTCGATCTTGTTACTGAATAATGCTACTTGACTCGTTCGACAAGTGATATCCCTGTGATCAAATCACACGTTGCGCAACTATTGGATATAACTTCTCCGAGTGGTTCCTTGAGTATCTTTCCGTCACGTGGACGGCCAAATCCCGCTCTTGGCATATATTGCCTCTATGGTTCCTCCGAATACATGAACACACCTTTATTGTCACTATATTACCAAGTGACGTTTGATGCTATCTAAGCATTCTCGGGAGACAATGATAGCTTCACGGTCTAAGGAATAGTCTACGAGGATCCATTTCTAATCATTGTAACTTGAACTTCGTGACATGATCGGGTCACAATGTTTAGGTTGGGTATTGGTTCATCATCTCATTCTTAGAATGAGTTGACTCAATTTCCAACCGGCATAAATA
Organism: Avena sativa; assembly: GCA_916181665.1. NCBI lineage: Eukaryota > Viridiplantae > Streptophyta > Magnoliopsida > Poales > Poaceae > Avena > Avena sativa. The sequence goes on along the minus strand of OV702295.1, from coordinate 443,976,458 downwards.
TCACATGATCAGAAAACCTTGATCATCTGTTGACCAATGAACCAGTGACTAGAGTTTCACTAGGAACCCTTGGTTGTTTATGTATCACACGTGTATTGATGTTTCCTCCTAATACAGTTATAGCATGATATAAAACTTAATCATAAACTTTATGAAATATGATAACAATCCTTATTATTATTTGTCTCTAGGGCATATTTCCAACAGTTTCAGTGTAGTTGTATTGCTGCTATGCTAGCTTTGAGATAGTTCAACAAATGGAAAATGGCTTTTTTTTTTGTTCTAACCACGTTTAGGGGTTTTTGTGTAGAATAATCCAACATAAACTGGCAATTTGACTTCAATATTAGTACATATTGATCTATCTGCTGCCACGCGTGGTCCCATTAATTCCTCATGGTATTGTCTACGAATTTGGGTACTAATTGATGCTACAAAGCTCGAGTTTTCCTTGTCTCTTTTTTCTATTTGATGATCCTGGTAGTTTTGCATGTCAGGGGCATCCAATGGTGTTTGAGCTAGGAATTTGGTACTCGCGTATAAGATTTGTTGCCCGCTTAACCTGTGGAGTAAACCTGTGCAGTATTTCCTGGAACTTAATTTTCTTGTTGCTGCTCTTTTCGTGTACATGGAGTATTTCCTGGAGCTTAATGTGTGCTAGTACATTTGTTCTATCTAGTACTTGTAGTGTCCATGTCGTGCATTTGATGAACTATATGTGTATATTTGTGTGCTAGTAGCGATTAGTTTGTTATCTTCTAGTCCCATGGTAATGTAATCTATTGATTTGGAGTTGGGTTCTTGTAAATCTATTTTTTATTGTGTTTCTAAATTTCTATGTTATTGTTAGAAGATATGATTTCATTCTCACTCGATGGCCATTATTTTCTCTCTTATACTGTATACAGGAGCTCAAGGCGGAAGTTAGAAGAAGTGGAGATTTTATTGCATATTCAACAAAGTGTAGAGTAGACAATCCTGTTTTCTAGCTAGTTATACATGAACTTGGGTAGTCTGGCCTATGAATGATTGTAATATACTACATATCCCCAACCGTTTGGTATTCCAGGTTATGTAATATGGCTTGATTGAAATATATATTATAATTTTCGATGTCATTTGTGAAAATTTATTTGATTTGGGTTCTTGAAATGGCCGTGTCCCAAACAAAATTAGATTGCAGCAGTGAATAATTCAAAAAATGCAGAATAAAATAGTTGTAGAAAAAGGTCAGGGCCTAGAAATAAAAAGGCCAATATGTTGGGCTTGACCCATGTAGCTGAACGGAATTAATTAGAAAAGTTTGTCTGAATCATTGGGCTCGGCCCACATAAACGACCGAATGGACTGGGCTGAATCCAGACTACGATGATCTTATTTCGTCACAATTTTACTACATCGGATTGCCACGTTGGACCTGACGTTGCATGGCTGGATCGATAATGATGTTTTAAAAACGTCAACCTATGATTGTAAACGTCTCTGGCGGTTCTCGTTGTAAACGTCTTTGACGGTTCTAGAACGTTGTAAACGTCTGTGACGTTCCTGCGAAAAAGTCACTAGCGGTCATTGCTGATGCCCAGCTTTCGACGTTCTGAAAAACGTCACAAAAACATCACAACCCGATTATGGTGACGATTCAGTGACGTTTTTGAAGCGTCATGTAATGAAGGATTCCTTGTAGTGTCAACAGCCTGAGCACCAGTAGCTTTGAAGAAAAGCAAGGTATCATCCGCGAAGAGCAGATGAGAAACTCCAGGTGCCCTCTGACATATTTTAACTGGTTCCAGCATGTTCTCATTGACCGATTTATGCAAAAGGCTAGAGAGAGCATCAGCAACAAATAGAAAAATAAAAGGGGACAATAGGTCACCTTGTCAAATTCCACGAGTTGGAGAAAATTGCTCCAAAAGTTTGCCATTGACCTTAACAAAATACTTCACGGATTTAACACATTCCATAATCCAGGAAACCCAAGTGGCCGAGAATCCCCATTTAAGCAGCGATTTTTCCAAGAATCCCCAGTCAACGCGATCATAAGCCTTTGAGAGATCTAATTTATAAGCACAGTAAGAAGCATTACTTGCCTTAATATTCTGGATGAAGTGGATACATTCAAATGCCACCACGATATTATCTGTGATCAATCTTCCAGGAATGAACGCGCTTTGGTTCTCGGATATTAAATCATCGAGTATTGGACGTAGACGATTCACAAGGCATTTTGACACAATCTTATAGATTACATTGCAAAGACTAATGGGACGAAAGTCTTTGATATTTTCTGGATGCTGAATCTTGGGTATTAACACAATCGAAGTGTCATTCACATGTCGCGGCATAGATCCCGAGCTGAAAAATATCTTCACAGCAGCAATGATCTCTTTCTTAATTTCCCCAGTTACGTTGGTAAAACCTTGCCAGGAACCCATCCAGGCCCGACACCTTCAAAGGCCCTATTTGGAATAGAGCATCGGAGATCTCATCATCGGTGAAGGCCTTGCATAATTGTTCATTCATCCCCTCAGTGACTTTTGTGGGTATATTATCGGTAGTCACGTCAGGCACTAGAGATGGATCTTTCGTGAAATTTTCCTTGAAATAGGAAGATGCCATACGCTCCATCTCACTTGGTCCCCTCTTCCATGTCCCATCATCCTTTCTCAGCTTTTTTATTAGATTTTTCCTCGCACACCAAACTGCCTTTCGATGGAAATAGCTTGTGTTGCGATCCCCTTCTTTCAGCCACTGAATACGGGATCTTTGTAACCTCGTATAACTATTTTCTTGTGAACATTTTCATACTCATTACGATCTTGTCTTCCACTATTTAGTATGCATTGAAATAAATTAATTTACTCACCTTCCGATAAAAGTTCGATCGTTCTTTGGCGTACACTTATATATTATGAACTTGCCGTGGCTACTAAATTGTTTTCAAACTCCTATTCATGATTTAACATTTTTTTTTTCGAAAATGAGATCGGTGCCCTGACCTCTGCATGCACATAACCTTTATTACTCGTAAAAATCGAATAGCCGAACTTGTTTGACCCGGGAAAAAACCCAAGCCCGTATGCCTCGTGGCAATAACTCCACCGGAAAGCCACTAACTCTATGGAAAAACACAAACAGACAAAAAATGCAGCTCCTGAGCTAGGCCTTCAAGAATAAAATGTCGCAAGTAAGCCGATGGTGACGAGTCTAACCATAGGCCTATCTCGGAATTTTCAACCCCAAAGCCGAGCTTTACTCCACCACCTTCGGCAAGGGCACGTCAACGTGCCCGTCGACATAGCCTGATCAGAGATCATGTGTTCCAACCAGAGTGCACATACCCGTCTATTAAGCCGCCTATAGTATCATCTCTTGTTCGGCTCTCTGACACCTCGAAAGCCTAATACCATTCGAGGATATGTCGAAAGACGAAGGTGTCTCATACTGCCTCGATCCTCGTCCCTATTGCACCACCTTCCATCAAGAACTGATGCCTCTATAAGAGCCACCGTGTGTAGCACCTGCCGGCAACAAGCATGACTTGGCGCCTCTATGAGTCGTCGTGCGTAGCACCTGCCGATAGCAAGCATGACTTGGTGCCTCCATGAGTCGTCATGCGTAGCACCTGCCAATGACAGACATGAATTGGTGCATCCGCAGGAGTCATCGCGCGTAGCACCCGATGAGTCAAATCAAACCTAGCATGGAGGTGCAGGGGCGTCCCATATGCCCTGGCCTCTTAAGGCCATCACCAACTCGAGACCTAGCTACCGTGTCGTCCGCGCGACCATAGAGGCCGCTATCGTCGACGAATCAGGGTTGTCGCCCCTATTGCCAAACTCCCGTGATGCCAATGGTGATGCAGAGAGGTGATTGCAGCCAAACCCCCGCCACTTGACCGACTGCCGGCTACCACACTGCCACACAGCAACAACCTCCGGTAGTCACCACCTCCTCACCACAAGCCGCTCCACATCCTGCCCTGTAGGCCCCATAGTCCTAAAGAAACTAGTCCGGCGCAACCTCAGTGCCTCCGTTGAGCCATCGCAGGCTGCCCTTGCAGCCACTGATAGCCAGGCCACCACCACCTCATGGCGGTCGGTCGCGAACCCATGCCCCGCCTCAGATGCATGCACCCGATGTCCAGGTCCGTCGTTGCGATCTAGGCCGGAGATCTCCTGCCGGGAGTGGCTTTGTCGTCGGCTTCATCCGGCAGCGGCGAGAAGTTGGAGAGGATGAAGGGCGGGGCGGTGGCTAGGGTTTCGCCCGAGCCACCCCCCTTGGAGCAGCGCTAGGAGATTAGATACTTCTTATTTGTAGCCAGGCCAGTCATGTTTCAACTAAGCTTGGCATGGCTCCTGAGTAAACACATTTGCCTCCTTTCTAAAGAAAATCTGATGTATATGTCAAATTATGATGCTCTGATACTGATTTCCCTCTGAGGAGAACTATTTGAGGAAATTTAAGTCTCGTTTTTTAGAAGGATATAATTTAGTTGAACAAATCCTGAGGCAAACCTATCGTCTTTTATTTGTGGGGATCCGGTTGTTTATTTGTCCTTTTATCCTAGTTCGATGACTGCATTTGTCTTTGTCGCAGTTTCTGGTTCGTGACCGTAGTAGTTGTATGGCATCTTTAACTCCCTCCTTTGGTGGATGGAGTTGTGTTTACTGTTTAAGCCTGGCTTGCCATTTTCAGACGATTGCAACCGCTGTGTTGGATCTATCATGTGCTGCTTTGGCATGTTTTGTGTTACAATATGCTTGTATTGTCAAAGTTATCAAACGATTTAATGAAATTATCTTGCCCAGCTTTTCATTGCTCGACTAGTCTTTACAGCATCCCACTTGCCAGCAGCCCAGCATGTCTCTTTGATTCTTAGCCAATACCATCTTTTATAGCCGGAAAAACAATCAGCAATTACCAACAATATATATAGGGAGCTAGAGAAGTTGCTGCTGACAAGTGGGTCCCACATAAATCGGACAATGGGCTGAGATTGATGTTCATCGAGACAATTTGCCTTTGCAATTAAAAGTTGTATTTATGTCCATCTAGTGCCACATAGTTGCTTTCAAAACAAAATTTGTTCAATTTAGTTGGGTAGTTGATGCCCAAAAGATTGAGAAGAACAAAGGATCAGAAAGAACACATCTGTAGAAACACTCCGTTATACTATATGATATATGGCTTATCATAGATCAATAACTATTCAAAACATAATTTATTGGCACCAGGTAACAACAAGACCCTCCCCGCAAAGAGAAGTATCAACAAGACCCAAAGCCTCTAGTCCTTACACCTAATCCCTAACAAAATTTCAGGCATCAACAATTCAACATGATGTTTTCTCACTTTGCCCCTGTCTTCCTAATCTTATGTTCAGTTTGAAGAAACCACAAGGTTCTGTTTTTCATCACGGGTTTCCTGGTGTAACACATCTGATCCTGGCACGGAAGTTCAGAACCACATGATACATCACAAGCCCGGAGCAACAACCAGCCTGACCACAAGAGCCCAGGAACTCAGAAACGCTCACCCGCTCTCCGGTAATTCATAATGTTTTTTTACGTGGGGTAATTCATAATGTTGCCCTAGACACTCTCATCAGAAATGTCGTGAAAACCGCCAATGTGGCAGGTAAGGCGCCAATGTGGCAATTTTTGCAAAGACACTGATTGAACATTTCCTCGCGTTATCTAGAGCCATGTGTATCAACTTGTATAACGTAATGGCCGTGATGGCACGATCGCATGGGGTGTCATGAAGTGCGCACCGTTACCAGCTTATTTCTGCCGCACCAATGCGTTCTTCACAAGCTTCCGGACTCGTAAGGGGTACCGGCGGGCTCCAGTTCTGTTAGAGGGCCTCTCCGGCTCTGCCGTTACACCTTTGGTAGTGTCATGAGGCTGCAGCTGAACAAGCTCAGACGGAGATATCTGTCGCTTCCTGGAACCGTGGGCACCTCGTTTACAAGGGCCCAGTGATTTGTGTGTCGAGGTCAGCCTCATATTTTCCAGAGCATCATCTTCACCTGTTTTGCTCTCTTCTATACCTGCCATCAGGGAATAGCGAATATGATAAGTTTGCATGGACTAACATCCCCAGGAAGTTCTTTATTTCAGTACATGAAAAACTACAAGGAAAAATAATACACTTCACTGAATCAGATTGACAAAATATCCCAGCCGTGCTCAGGCAACAAAGAACTATGCTTACAGTTTTTTGGATAATGTGGCTAATAATATGGCTGATTACTAATTTGTTGTCAAAATATTAGGTCAGCTCGTCTAAAGGAAAGTACAAAGACCACATGGCATATTCATCTATTTTTGCCTTTAAACGAGTTGTCTATTTTCAACTTGCCTAAAGTTGTCCTTGTTTTTCCTGTAATTTTCTCATGACAAGGTACTTGTTGTAGTATTAAGAATCTAATGTTTTATTGTGGCCTATTGTTTTTTACTTTCCAACTTATGATCTTGGCTCTCTAGTATTATTTTAAGTATTGAAAACCACCAGGCCAACATTTTCCTGATGTGCATGAGAGCCATACAATATCCAGAAAATATCACAGTACCAGATTTAGGATGAATCAGACGAGCAGCATACCAGCGTTTCCCATTTGCCTGACACCATAAATAAATACACTATAAGTTGTCCACAAAAATAGATAATAAATCCAATTTTATCTGTGGAATAAAAAAAATCAACTCAATTAAATAAACTAATCCAAAACTTGTCAAAATTTATCTCTACCATAAACATAAGTTAACATGTATTCAGAAGCTAGAACCAAGGCTTTAGAAACTTACTGCTGAAAGAGGTACAGTCCAACCTTCAATGATAGACCAATCAAGCGCAGGCCTCAGGTCCTTATGGTTAACCTGATGAGGGGGCCCACCTTCACCTATGGGAGGTTCAACCAGAAGCACCTGCAGAAAAATTTCAAGCAGGAAGATGTGAATTATCTCTGGTAACTTTTGTTATAATCTTGGACAGAAAACATATAATCAGCTTGAAACATGGTGATTAAATGATAACACAATTTGCCCCACTTCATATTTTAATCATTGTCCAGAGTTGTAGGTTTGTATAATGTGATTTTATCAGTGCGTGTCATCTTCATAATCAAGAAACTTGTTTGTGCGTCCCATAACAACATTGGACCACCATATAACAAGCAAAAGAACTTAATGGAAGTATCCACAGGCCAGTTCCATGAAACACAGTGGTCAAAGATAACAACGAACACCAAGAAAGTCCTCATAATGGGAAGCAGCAAATTTCTGACTTAAATAGCATATTATTAAGAGTTTACCTCAACTACATCATCACTGATCAACTTAACAATTTTTCCAGTCCAGTAACAATCTGAACAATGCCAATCAACACAATCACCTACTTTCCAGGTATGGCGAACACTTGCTATCAGCTCACTCTTTGAGAAGTGCTCGGGGACTTGATCCCCCCTATACCACTTAGGAAAGGGAGGGCGCAACATGATTTGACTACTCGTACTTGATTCCTTTTTTTGGCTTGCTGAGTTGAAAGGGTTCTTTTGAAAGACTTCAATCCATTCATGGGCTGCAAAAGAAGGGCATGAGTATTAACTATATGAGTTGTACAGATAATCAATGTTCAGTCTTCCTTAGATTTTGGTGTTCGAAGATTTGCTGGTGTCTAGCCAACAGTATAAGGGTAAAATTAATCATGACAAGGAATCTTTGACATAAAAGGTTACAGACACCAACTGTACCCCACACTACCACCTGCAGACAAGACAAACATTTGGGCAAGAAAGCACATGCTTTGTAGGGTACTGGACAAATGGTGCACTAACTGATGAGTTGTCGGGTAAATTCAAATGCAAGGTATCATCAGATTAGATGTTTCCATGTTTTTACTAGCTATGTAGATTAGAATATAGCCTTCGCAATTTCCTCAAACTCGTCAATATATAGAGAGATCACATGTTTTTACAAGCGCTGCATGATCCATCCCATGATAAGTACAACAGTATTGGTTAGACATCATACATGATCCACTAAAAGCTTGGGGGGAAATAGTAAGAGATATTTAGAACACCGATGTTTCTTGATTATATATTGTATGATTCCTGCTCAATTGGGGGAAACACACAGAAAAAAGTAAACCATCATCTTAACAAGTGGAAATATTTCTGAGTTGACAAAAAGTTAAGCTAAAGAAAACTATTGCCATACATTACATGTTCTTGTTTAAATTTTGGGTATCCACACATATATATAGAAGTGTACAATTAGCAGGTCCACTTTCAAAAATTGGGCGCATAGCATAAAGTATAGCAACTGCCTCCAGGATCTCATGGTGTATACAAGGATAATTCCAAAGTTCGAAGCACAAATTATGTCTACCAAAATGGAAAACAAGGTGCTGGCACCACCCATATCCTTAAGCTAAGAGTTCGAGAATGAGTTGTCAAATTGATTTATTGCATGTAGTTCCTTTACAATCTCTCTTCAAACTGAAAAAAGTTATATGCAAAAGAAAAAATTGCACAAGTGATAATAGGGGTAGCATAAAGGTATGCTTACCTTCTTCAGTATAGTCAGTATACTCCAAGTAATACTCAAGGTGCCCACATTCTGTGACACGCATATCATTTATCTGAAAAGTAGTTAATTCAATAGGTGTTAGTAAAGTCCCATACCTTACTTTGGTCAAGCTAAAAGAGCTTATGTTTTTATTTACTATATATAAAGTAGTAACATATTAACATGGTATATTGGGAAGAACAAGCTTCATCCTCTATATTTGCAAATGTATTCTGGTGCGCAAGATTCCACCAAACTTTTCTAGTGCCTGTACTTGTGCCCAACAGTAAAACAACCCAGACGTGTACCATAGACCTTTGTCCTATAGAGGCAAATGGTTAGAGCCCGATTCTCACAGAATACCCGTCAGCGTGCTAGTTGTGAGCCTTAAGTCAATACATTAAACAATGGACTCTGTCCGGAAACAACATAGCAAAACAAAAATTGTGTACTTCTATTAAGCCTCAATAACGATGCAATCAGCCTTCAAGAGAACAACTTATGTTACTGGGTCATCTTTCAGTGGTCACTTCAGCTATTACTAAATAAAGTTTAGTTCAACGACAAACTATGGAAGTTTTACCGGCTCGAGGAGGACTGGATATAGGCGATGTGTCCCAAGAGGGAGGTGCCACCTGATCAAGAACTAAGGAGGCTCCACTGTAGAGGTATCTGCTTATGACCCACACCTCTGTAAGCGTGGTGAATACTATGACCTTGACCTTGTTCATGCAGAAGTTTCTATAAAGAGCATGACGTAGTTACACGGAGCTTATACCCCTAGGATCTTGACCCTCTCAACCCTATGTCGTTTGGATCCAATCCTAGGGTAACAGAGTTTGTACAGTCACTATTTCCATTCATGTACAACGACCTTTTCCAAGGCTAGCGTACATACCTACTTGTCATTCATTTTACTATAACAAGTGAAGGGAAATGGTGTGAGGGATTGGCTCAAGTACTACAGGTGCACAAAGAATAAGCGGCATGTGTACTCTGCTACCACTAGGGAAATACATTCTCCTCTAAATATTTGCATAGGATTCATAAATATTATGACACCTTTGTCCCACCAAGTACTTATGGTATTACAATTTGTTTAGCTGGGTAAATATATAGAAATGAAAAGTATTGGCCAACTTTCAGCTTTAGAGACCGTTTTGGCACGAAAATCGATGTGGAGAGAGTAGTCATTTGCTTCCTAAATTACTGAACTCAAACCATACAAGTAGTAATACGAACTAGACGTCCCACCTTGGAGCGAAACCATGCACCTCTGAAACCTGCAACAAAGGACTTCGATTCTGCGAAATCTCCAATTTTAAATGGAATAATTAGATCCATGTCCAGCCAACCTGAGGTATTACCAAAAGAAGAAACAAGGTGGTTAGCAAACACTGGATGCATAGTACTTCCTCTGTTACTATAATTGTTCACATCTCACCACAGGTGCATATGATAAAGCACTAAATCTAAGAAAATCTAATAACAAAAGATCATGTGTTACACTAGAAAATCAGAGTAGAGAAAGCGAAAATGGCGAGACACGATCCAATAGGATACAGAACATCAATGCGAACAATCACCTATTAGTGCGGTTTTCTAGGACACTGTATCAATGCGAAAACTCCTAACAATGAATGAAATGCAAAGCTTTTGCGTTTTCTCGAAAAAAGGACATGGTAGAAATTTAGATACAACTACCCCCAATACATTGTTTCTTAAGCGTTGTGAGCTCTCATTTAACTGGTTTCTGGATTATACTTGCATTTCAACATTGTAGCCTATTAACCCAATTCATGTTTTTTTCACACATACACAAGGATGGTATGTGAATTTTAAATTTTAATGGTGTTCATATAAAAAGCATCAATACATTAGCATCAGGCTATATTTCAGGCTGAATGAATCAATCCATGAACATAAATTATTTTGGCCCGAACGTACTGAACAAAGTTACTTTTAAGTGCTTTTGTACCAAGCGACCCCTGATGTTAGAATCTGTTCATAGTATATCGGTGAATTTCAGCAAGCCACTTTGAGTGAATACAATTGGTAGAACGGTCAACATTACACATGCATAGAACAATAGTTAGCCTTAATGTAAAATTTATTTATATGGGCATCAGGGCGTCCACTGAAACTCATCCTTCTAACTTATTACAACCCAGGAGATACATATTTTAAGTAGAAACTTCATGTCCGTTTGATGAGAACTAGCCCCACTACTGTGCCCAGAGGAACAAAAAGCTACAGTACAAGATTAGATGTGAACTTGCAGTGATTGAACTCGGCGGTGAATTTGGCAGTAGGTGGAGGACAAGGGCAGGGGTAGGACAATGGGGCGGAGCGGGGCAGGACGGGGGCGCGGTCTGGGGGCAAAGTTGGCAGGGGTCACGGTGAGGGGCGATAGGCGGTGGCCGGGGAACATGGACAGGGGTAGAGCAGAGCAGGAGCAGGGCGCGACGGAAATAGGCCGGGATCTGGGGAAGGCAGGGGCGCACCTGCAGTATGCAGACCCGGAAGGTCCTCAGTTTTCCCGCTGCCGCACGCTCCGGAGCAGGGACTACGGCAGACGGCGGCCCGGCGTCGACGCCTGATCTTCTTCTACGGTAGCGTAGCGGCACGGCACGGCGCTGCGCTGCGTAGCCGCCGCTAGTGGAGGCGCTAATTTAGAGCATTGTGCGAGCAGACGCGGAAATCGATGGCAGCGGGGCCGTTTTGTGTCCTGGGAAGAAGAGAATGCCTTTTTCCGTTATGCGTGCGTGAGAGTTTGGGCCACCGGGTTGGTTGTATACGTCATCAATGGCGTGGGTGGGGCCCATGGTTGGGCGCTGAGAGAACCACGTACGTATTGGTCATGTTGCAGAGATTTTTTTACAGTTTTTCTAATAAACAGCTAGCTGTTGTTTTGTAATTTGCGTACCGTCACTTTTTAGACCGTCCATTCTTTGTCCTCGTTTCCGAATCTCAGCATGTCACGTTGTCTCTTTTTTCCTCGTCTCTTCCTCTCTGTTTCGCGCATGGCCTGAGTATTTCCGTTCTTCTTGGCTCGGGGAGAGGTGGCCGAGCCATGGCAGATGTCTGTGGCACAGCTTGCTAGGCCAGTGGCGGAGGGAAGCTACAGCTTGCGTTCCTCCTCGACCTACGGCGGTGACAAAATCGGCGATTCAAGAGCGTGGAAGGCATGCGCGCCTCTAGGGAGATGGGTATTCACCTAAGCTTTGTTCCTCTGTTCGATTTGTTCTCTTATTCAGTTCAATTTCGAGCTCGTATATGTCGTGTTTCGGTGGGGATGAATCTCCGTAACCTTGTCGCCGCGAGATCTGAGAAATCAGTCAACGCCTGTGCATGGATGTGGTGGGGGTAGCTCGTATGTTTTGGATGGAGCACGGGGGGTTTAGGTGGAGAGCTCGGACGTGGCGTTAGGGAGTCCTCATTCAGGTTCAGTCTTGGTGATGTTGTGTCAGCGCATCCTTAGTTTGGTGCTGTTGTGTGAGCAGAAGGGGGTTTCTCCCCGTCTGCTCAAATTCTGAAGAAGAAACAGTATGAGTTTGAGTCTGGTGAGAAAGTTTGTGTCATGTGATGCTATGTTTCACTGAATTAGATTTCTTTATGGGGTTGTCATCTCGATGGGTATTTTCAGCAGCCGGCTTCCCAAATCATATTTCATCCTTTGTGTAGATGGTTATCATCTGAATAAGCATCCCATATATTTTTGATTCGAATTGACAACTCCGGTTCATTTTGTGTAGGAACGATGAGAACCAGTGAATCACTGATACAATCACCGAACTTCATGTTCTCATGTATCTGGGAACACGGTAGTGCATATGTTCCTTCTCTCACTAAGCATGTAACTTGGATTCTGAGATTTTCTCTGATGTTGTAAGGTGGCTAAAAACACGGGTATTGTGCTTCACTAACACAATTACTAAACATCATGTCTTCATGTCCCTGGGAACATTTTTGTTTGATTTGTTAGGCCCCCGCGATTCACCCGCCCAGTCATGTCACCCGTGCGTGCTCCCCATGCGTGCCCGGTGTAGTGCATGACGCTCTCGTGCTTTGCCTTGCCAGACCCACTCATCTCCCTATGATTTTCCAAACTTTGAGTTTTCTGCTATGGTTCGACAACATTATAAGTATTCTCATTTATTGCATAACATGATGAATGATAGTCAGGAATGTTTATTTTGTTGTATCCTGGCCATCATCTCGTGCATTGCATTTATGTGAGAGTACAATTCAGTAGTATATTGGTAGGAGTTTATACAATAATACCTATCTACTGAATCCAACAATTAGCACAAAGCCACAAATCATTTCTTTGCATGGAAATTGGAGATCACATTATACTTTACTCTAGGATGAGTAGAGTGAGGCCAATTTCAGTGTTCGATGTATATCGAAATTGTCATTCTTTTTACCTTTCATTGTGAAGACAATACTAACTGTTTTTTCCACTATTTAATGATCTAGAAAGTATTGATAGTCTGCTTTTCTGTGATCTTGTTTTATTTATACAGGGGAAAATGATGTTTGAATGGTACAGATGGCTGATGTTGGTGTTGGAATATGTGGTCAAGAAGGTTTTCAAGCGGTGATGGCTTCTAATTTTGCTATGGGGAAGTTCCTCTTTTTTTGAAAGATTGTTGCTTGAGCACGGGCACAAGAATTATCAGCATGTGGCATACATGATTCTCTAAAACTTCTGCGGGAATGTTGTCTTTGTGCTAATGCTCTTCTGGTACATATTCCTCCCTATATGTTTTTATCCCATGTGTAAGCTAAGTAAATACACGTTTTACTATATAACTTTTCATCTGGACTTCCGCTATTCTATGTCAGAATATAAGGCATCATCGTCCCTCCCGTTTGGCCACTTCTTTGTTTGAAATTTGTAAAGCAGGTTGACCAAAATGTTAAATGATTTGGTGTTAGGTATATCTTGCACACTTCATATTTCTGCACCTATTGCGCTAACAGACTGGAGTAGTGTTATATATCCCCTTATGTAAACATCAGTTCTCACAGTAGTGGTTGGTAATCTAGACAATGACTCGAGTCATAATGCCTTTCTTTATTATCCGAGACTATATGGGGCAGGGCTTTGGTATGAGGACCTCAACATGACTCTAATTTTGAAATTCAACTAATGTTTATTTTAGTTTGTGTGCTTGATGTTCTCCAGCTAGAATTACTTACTGAGCCTCCCCTTGATAAAATTCAGAGTTATACCAAGATAAAAGTACTATCGACGAGCAATACGTGAAGTTTCATGCCGAAAGGTTCGCTCTGGTATCTTCTAAAGAGAAGAAAAGAGCCGAGTCTAAATTTTGTGTTCTATGATTATATGCCAAATTTCGATAACCTTCTTACACTCTGTACACATTGCAATGGTATGTACTTCTAATTTTATAAATCAACTCGGTGCTATCCCGGTCATGCATACTTCATTTGTACTCTTAACTGCAAAAAGACAAGGAAGAGAGCCATGTAATTATTGAAGGGTTTCGCAGCATAGTAAATCAAAATTTTCTACGGAAGCGAACAGAGGGAAAGCCAAGATCTAATCTAGGAGATGCAAACAACGAAAGAGATTGGATTAGATCTTCATACCCTTGAAGATTCGCACAGCGGAACGTTCGTCGGAACGTGGGTGATGTAGTCGTACTCGCTTCTCCTCCTCGCGATCCGATCCGATCTAGCACCACAAGTGGCGGTGCCTCCGTGAGATGCACACGTGCGGCACCTCGACGTCTCCTCCTTCCTCGGACCAGCAAGTATGATGGAGAGATGGATTGGATCTACAACACGACGGCGTGGTGTATTTGGTGGAGAATTTCTGCAGCAGGGCTTCGCCTGCAAACAGTCGGGAGGGAGAGAGGAAGGCAGCAGGGCTACTAGGGCTTGGAGGGAGGTGTAGGTTGGGGGGGAGGGGGAGCACCAGCCCTCTATATATAGAGGGGGGGTGCGGCCAGCCCTTGCCCATCCTCCAAGCCTATCTCTAGTTTAAACGATTTAAACTCTCCCTTCTAGAAACCCTATCTTATCTCTGGTTTAAACGATTTAAACTTATCTAGGATCGGCTGGGCCCTATGGGGCCTTGTGCCCCTGGCCCAATGTGGCCAGGACACTCCCTCATAGGCCCATGTCCCCTCCCGGAAGGTGGGACCACGTTGGCCCCCTTCCGGAAGGTTCTAGAAGTTTCCGGTATAATACCGATTAATCCGGAACAATTCCGAACTCCAAAAACTGCACTGCCTTATATGAATCTTATTCTCCGGACCATTCCGGAACCTCTCGTGATGTCCCGGATCCCATCCGAGACTCCGAACAAAAATTCATAAACCAAGTATCCAATCTATCCTAGCGTCGAGACACGTTAAGTGTGTGACCCTGCGGGTTCGAGAATATGCAGACATGATCTTCTATCAATAATCAACAGCGGGGTCTGGACACCCATATTGACTCCCACACATTCATCGATGATCATATCGGATGAACCACGATGCCAGGATTCAATCAATCCCATATATATATTCCCTTCGTCTCGCGATATTTTACTTGCCCGAGATTCGATCGTCGGTATCGTCATACCTAGTTCAATCTCGTTCACAGCAAGTACTTTACTCGTTCCGTAATCCGATATCACTTTGTGATTAACTCCTTAACCACATGCTTGCAAGCGGTGTTGATATCGATTACCGAGTGGGCCCGAAGTATATCTCTCCGACTTGGGAGGGACAAATCCCATCTCGATACATACAACCCAACAGATACTTTCCGATTACCTGAGAGACACCTTTATGATCACCCTCTCATAGGATGACGTTTGATGACCTCAAAGCTTTCTTCCGATACCAGGGAGTTGTATTATCTCATGGTCTAAGGAATACAATATTTGACATAAGAAAAACTTCGCAAAGACGAACACGATGACACGATCTAATTGCTTCGCTTAGTTTGGGTCTATCCACCATATCATTCTCCAATGATATGATCTCATTATCAATTGACAACTCATGTCTATGGTTAGGAAACCTTAACCATCATTGATCAATGAGCTAGTCCATAGAGGCGTACTAGGGACACGGTGTTGTTCACAAACCACACAAGTATTAAAGTTTCCGCTTAATACAATTCTAGCATGGAATATAAACTTTATCATGAACAAGAATTATAATAATAACATCTTTATTATTGCCTCTAGGGCATAATTCCAACAGTCTCCCACTTGCACTAGAGTCAATAATCTAGTTTACATTTGGCAACAATCTCACACCCATGGCACTGAGGTGCTGATCATGTTTTACACGTGGAAGAAGTTTAGTCAATGGATCTGCGACATTCAGATCTGTATGTACTTTGCTGATCTTCAGATCTCCATCTGCTATATAATCTCGGATTATATGAAACTTGCGGTTGATATGCTTGGTCTTTGGATGATATCTTGGTTCCTTAGCGAGTGCTATGGCGCCAGTGTTGTCACACAATATCTCCAGTGGGTCCAATGCACTTGGAACCACGCCAAGCTCAGTGACGAAGTTTCTGATCCAAACTCCTTCACTTGACGTTTCTGCAGCAGCCATGTATTCGCTTCTACTGTAGATCCCGCGATCACGCTTTGCTTGCAGCTTCTCCAGCTCACAGCTCCTCCATTCAAAATATACACGTATCCTGTCTAAGATTTACAATCATCCTTGTCGGTGTCGAAACTAGCATCGACGTAACCTTTTACGACGAGCTGTTCATCACCCCCATAGACTAAGAACATTTCTTTAGTCCTATTTAGGTACCTTAGGATGTTCTTCACGGCTGTCCAGTGTTCCACTCCTGGATCACTTTGATATCTGCTCATCAAACTAAGAGCATTGGACACATCCGGTCTAGTACACAGCATGGCATACATGATGGAACCTATGGCCGAGGCATAAGGCACTTTGCTCATAGCTTCCCTATCATTTACCGTAGCTGGACACTGAGCCTTGCTCAATATCTTACCTGACAACATAGGCACTGAACCTTTCAATGCCTTATCCATCCTGAACCTTTTCAGAACTTTGTCTAGGTATGTACTCTGGCTTAAAGCTATCAGGCGTCTTTGTCTATCTCTATAGATTTTGATGCCCAATATATAAGCAGCTTCACCTAGGTCTTTCATTGAAAAACACTTGTTCAAATAACTCTTCACATCGTTAAGCATGTTGATGTCATTTCCAATAATCAATATGTCATCCACATATAGTACCAGAAACGTCACCGAGCTCCCACTCACTTTCTTGTAGATGCAAGCTTCGTAGCAATTTGGAACAAATCCAAAGCTCTTGATCACTTGATCAAAACGAAGGTTCCAACTCCGAGATGCTTGTTTCAGTCCATAAATGGAACGATGAAGTTTGCATACTTTATCAGCATCCTTAGGATCGACAAAACCTTCGGGTTGCATCATATACAACTCTTCATCAATGTTGCCATTGAGGAAAGCAGTCTTGACATCCATCTGCCATATTTCATAATCATGAAACGCAGCAATTGCTAATAAAATCCGAATGGACTTAAACATCGCTACGGGAGAGAAAGTCTCATCGTAGTCAACACCTTGAACTTGTCGAAAACCTTTTGCGACAAGCCGTGCTTTATAGACGGTAACATTACCATTCGCGTCCGTTTTCTTCTTGAAGATCCATTTGCACTCAACGGCCTTTCGGTCGCTAGGAGGGTCCACCAAAGTCCATACTTGGTTTTCGCTCATGGATCCCAATTCGGATTTCATGGCTTCTAGCCATTTCTCAGAGTCTGGGCTCATCATCGCTTCCTCATAGTTCGTAGGTTCACTGTCTTCTACTAACAAGACAGTCAAGACAGGGTTGCCGTACCACTCAGGAGGGGCACGCGACCTTGTCGACCTGCGACGTTCAGTAGCAGCATCGTCCGAAGCTTCATGATCCTTGTCATTAGCTTCCTCTATCGTTGGTGCAGGCGGCACTGGAACAATTTCAGGTGCTGCGCTACTCTCCAATTCAAGAGAAGGTTCAATAACCTCGTCTAGCTCTACTTTCCTCCCACTCACTTCTTTCGAGAGAAACTCCTTCTCAAGAAAGGAACCGTTCTTTGCGACAAACACTTTGCCTTCGGTTCTGTGATAGAAGGTATACCCAATAGTTTCCTTAGGGTATCCTATGAAGACGCACTTCTCCGCTTTGGGTTCGAGCTTGTCCAGCATCAACTTCTTGACGTAAGCTTCGCATCCCCAAACTTTAAGAAACGACAACTTAGGTTTAGCACCAAACCATAGTTCATACGGTGTCGTCTCAACGGATTTAGATGGAGCCCTATTTAAAGTGAATGCAGCGGTTTCTAATGCATAACCCCAAAATGATAATGGCAAATCAGTAAGAGACATCATCGATCAGACCATATCTAATAGGGTTCGATTCCGGCGTTCAGACACACCATTGCGCTGTGGTGTTCCGGGTGGCGTGAGTTGTGAAACGATTCCACTTGCTTTGAGATGCATGAGAAAATCATAACTCAAATATTCGCCCCCACGATCGGATCGTAGAAACTTAATCTTTCTGTTACGATGGTTCTCCACTTCATTCTGAAATTCTTTGAACTTTTCAAACGTTTCAGATTTATGTTTCATAAAATAGATATACCCATATCTACTTAAGTCATCGGTAAAAGTGAGAAAATAGCGATATCCACCGCGCGTCGAAACACTCATCGGTCCGCATACATCGGTATGTATGATTTCCAACAAGTCCGTTGCTCGCTCCATCATACCGGAGAACGGGGTTTTGATCATCTTGCCCATGAGGCATGGTTCGCATGTGTCAAATGATTCAAAATCAAGAGACTCCAAAAGTCCATCAGAATGGAGTTTCTTCATGCGCTTTACACCAATATGACCTAGACGACAGTGCCACAAATAAGTAGTATTATCACTATCTACTTTGCATCTCTTAGCCTCAATGTTATGGATGTGTGTTTCATCCCTTTCGAGATTTAGAAGAAATAAACCACTCACAAGAGGTGCATGACCATAAAAGATGTTACTCATATAAATAGAACAACCATTATTCTCCGATTTAAATGAATAACCGTCTTGCAATAAACATGATCCAGAAATAATGTTCATGCTCAACGCAGGCACATAATAACATTTATTAAGGTTTAAAACTAATCCCGAAGGTAAAACTAAGGAGAGCATGCCGACGGCCATCACATCAACTCTTGATCTGTTGCCAACGCGCATCGTCACCTCATCCCTTGCAAGCCGCCGTCTATTCCGCAGCTCCTGTTTCGAGTTACAAATATTAGCAACTGAACCGGTATCAAATACCCAGGCACTACAACGAGGGCTAGTAAGGAAAACATCAATAACATGTATATCAAATATACCTTTGATGGTGCCAGCCTTCTTGTCCGCTAAGTACTTCGGACAGTTGCGCTTCCAGTGGCCCTTGTCCTTGCAATAGAAGCACTCAGTTTCCGGCTTGGGACCAGACCTGAGCTTCTTCTCAGCAGGGGCATTGCGCTTGCCGCCGCCCTTCTTGAAGGGCTTCTTTGCACCTTTACCTTTCTTAAAGGAGGGCTTGTTGACCATCAACACATGATTATCCTTTTTGATGTCCACCTCCGCAGCCTTCAGCTTTGCGAAGAGCTCGGTGATCGTATCAGTGGAACCAATCTGATTGTGAGTCACTACAAAACTTTTGTAGCTGGGAGGGAGTGATTGCAGAACCCTGTCAATCTTGAGCTCCTCTGGAATCTTGCAGTCCAGTTGCTCAAGGCGATGAGTGTAGCCCGACATCTTAATGGCGTGCTCACTAACGGAACTCCCTTCCTCCATCTTGCAGTTAAAGAACTTCTCGGAGATCTCATATCTCTCAGAACGGGCCTGAGTCTGAAACATGGTTTTCAGCTCTTCGAGAATCTCAAAGGGCCCGGGATAGTTTTCAAAACGATTTTGAAGTTCCGGTTCCATAGCAAACAACATGGTGCTCTTAATCACACCATAATCATCTTTGCGCGACTGATAGACAGCTTTCTCATCAGCCGGCGCAGTTGCAGCAGGGGGGTCACCTAACGCTTTCCCAAGGACATAGTCCTTTTGTCCGCCAGACAGAATGATTCTTAGATTGCGGAACCTGTTGGTGAAGTTAGACCCATTGTTTCTAAGCTTTTCTTTCTCAGCAAAAACGTTGAAGTTGAAGTTGGACTTGGCCATGTGATCTACAGTATTTGCAAGTACAATTTAGACTATGTTCATGATAAATAGTTCAACTTAATCAAATTACTAGATGAACTCCCTCTAAATTCAACATCCCTCAAGTTGTTTAGTGAACACGATCCAAATTCACCACACCTAATCCGATCTTCACGAGAAGAGATGTGGCTTCAATGGTGGACAACGAAGTGTCGATCATATCATTCATATGACTCATGCTTAACCTTTCGGTTCATGTGTTCCGAGGCCATGTCTGTACATGCTAGGCTCGTCAAGTCAAACCCAAGTATTTCCGCGTGTGCAAAACTGGCTTGCACCCGTTGTATGTGAGCGTAGAGTCTATAGCACCCGATCATCACGTGATGCTTGGACACGACGAACTTTCACAACGGTGCATACATGGGGAGAACATAGTTTTATCTTGATCTTTAAGTGAGGAATCATCTTATAATGCTACCGTCGCGATCTAAGCATAATAAGATACATAAAAGGATAAACATCACATGCATATAACTTTATGTGACATGGTATAGCCAATCTTCGCACAATGATCTCCATATTGTGCGTTCCGGCATGATCTCCATCACTCCACCATGATTGCCTCCACCACGAATAGCAACTACAACTATTGCTAACTACTTAGCGATAAAGTAAAGCTATTACATGGCGTATAAGAAGTTGACTCGCAGGTCATACACAATTATAAAGACAACCATATGCCTCCTGCCGGTTGTGTACTCATTGACATGCAAGTCGTGAAACATTATAAAACATGATCATCGCATACATTATACACATCACATCTTGGGCCATACCATATCACAGAAAACACTCCCTGCAAAAACAAGTTAGACGCCTCTACTTTGTTGTTGCATGTTTTACGTGGCTTATGGGAGTAGATGCTAAGAATGATTCTTACCTACGGAAAGCCACAACGGTGATATTATGGTTGCCAAACTCCGGTGTTAATCCCATGACAACTATAGTGAGAGAAACTGACATCCACCAGCCGCATGTGTGGAACAAGCCACACGTCAAGTGCGGAGCCGGTCTCGCGAACGACGTCGCGTAAGGTTGGCCTGGACCGCTTTAATCTCACTATCCCGCGTCATAAGAAGAACACAAACAAGAGGCTTGCAACAGAAAACATCAACGCCCGCAACAACCATGTTGCGTTCTACTCGTGAATCACATCTACGCATAGATCTAGCTCTGATACCACTGAAGGGTTTCGCAGCATAGTAAATCAAAATTTTCTACGGAAGCGAACAGAGGGAAAGCCAAGATCTAATCTAGGAGGTGCAAACAACGAGAGAGATTGGATTAGATCTTCATACCCTTGAAGATTCGCACAGCGGAACGTTCGTCGGAACGTGGGTGATGTAGTCGTACTCGCTTCTTCTCCTCGTGATCCGATCCGATCTAGCACCACAAGTGGCGGTGCCTCCGTGAGATGCACACGTGCGGCACCTCGACGTCTCCTCCTTCCTCGGACCAGCAAGTATGTTGGAGAGATGGATTGGATCTACAACACGACGGCGTGGTGTATTTGGTGGAGAATTTATGCAGCAGGGCTTCGCCTGCAAACAGTCGGGAGGGAGAGAGGAAGGCAGCAGGGCTACTAGGGCTTGGAGGGAGGTGTAGGTTGGGGGGGAGGGGGCGCACCAGCCCTCTATATATAGAGGGGGGGTGCGGCCAGCCCTTGCCCATCCTCCAAGCCTATCTCTAGTTTAAACGATTTAAACTCTCCCTTCTAGAAACCCTATCTTATCTCTAGTTTAAACGATTTAAACTTATCTAGGATCGGCTGGGCCCTATGGGGCCTTGTGCCCCTGCCCAATGCGGCCAGGACACTCCCTCATAGGCCCATGCCCCCTCCCGGAAGGTGGGACCACGTTGGCCCCCTTCCGGAAGGTTCTAGAAGCTTCCGGTACAATACCGATTAATCCGGAACAATTCCGAACTCCAAAAACTGCACTGCCTTATATGAATCTTATTCTCCGGACCATTCCAGAACCTCTCGTGATGTCCCGGATCCCATCCAAGACTCCGAACAAAAATTCATAAACCAAGTATCCAATCTATCCTAGCGTCGAGACACGTTAAGTGTGTGACCCTGCGGGTTCGAGAATATGCAGACATGATCTTCTATCAATAATCAACAGCGGGGTCTGGGCACCCATATTGACTCCCACACATTCATCGATGATCATATCGGATGAACCACGATGCCAGGGTCAATCAATCCCATATATATATTCCCTTCGTCTCGCGATATTTTACTTGCCCGAGATTCGATCGTCGGTATCGTCATACCTAGTTCAATCTCGTTCACAGCAAGTACTTTACTCGTTCCGTAATCCGATATCACTTTGTGATTAACTCCTTAACCACATGCTTGCAAGCGGTGTTGATATCGATTACCGAGTGGGCCCGAAGTATATCTCTCCGACTTGGGAGGGACAAATCCCATCTCGATACATACAACCCAACAGATACTTTCCGATTACCTGAGAGACACCTTTATGATCACCCTCTCATAGGATGACGTTTGATGACCTCAAAGCTTTCTTCCGATACCAGGGAGTTGTATTATCTCATGGTCTAAGGAATACAATATTTGACATAAGACAAACTTCGCAAAGACGAACACGATGACACGATCTAATTGCTTCGCTTAGTTTGGGTCTATCCACCATATCATTCTCCAATGATATGATCTCATTATCAATTGACAACTCATGTCTATGGTTAGGAAACCTTAACCATCATTGATCAATGAGCTAGTCCATAGAGGCGTACTAGGGACACGGTGTTGTTCACAAACCACACAAGTATTAAAGTTTCCGCTTAATACAATTCTAGCATGGAATATAAACTTTATCATGAACAAGAATTATAATAATAACATCTTTATTATTGCCTCTAGGGCATAATTCCAACAATTATATACTAGTTACTTAATATTCCCTATTTAGTCTTATTCGTTGTCCGCTTCTCGGTTTCTTAAGTATGTGTAATTCCCTTTTCAATCTCTACTATTTAATTTGTTTTCAGTTCCTCATCTTTTCTTTCTTCACTCATGATTAATGCTCTATTTTCTCATTCATGTATGTCATTTCTTCAGATCATCAGTTATTCTTTCTTCAGTTTTTAGCATCTCACTATATTAGTGCATTAGTTTACCTTTTGCTCTTAGTACCCAGTCTTATTTTTTCTTTTTTGCAGTATCATTATTTCTTCAATCTATCAGCTAGTCTTTTTTCCTTTTTTCTCTTATCTTCATTTCTTTTTGCATACTTCATTTCTTCTATTTGTTCCATATTCTATCAGCTTTTCAGTTTCTCATTTCTTTTTTAGTTATCATTTCTCATTTATCTTTCTCAATCATTTGTTCTTCATTCTTAAGTTTTGAGTTTTATTTTTAAGTTTTCATCTATTCTTCTATTTATCATTATGTCAGGTTTTGTCTTTTGATTCAGTTTCTTTTATTCTTAGTATGTTATTTCTTATAGTAACTCCATTTTAGTAGTCTTGGTTTCTATTCTTAAGTCAGTTTTGTCAAGTGTCGATTGGCTTCCATTATATTTTCGGTTTCGCCAGGTGTCTACCTTAGTTTTAAGTTTCTCTTTTGCAAGTTCCTTTCCCCAGCCTTGTCTTGTAATTATATTTTTTCATGTTTTCTTTCTTTAATCCATCTTTATTCAGTCATCAGTCCCATGTTTTTTAGTCTTTAGTTACTAATTTTTTAGTGTTCATTCTGTCTCCTAGATAACATTTATTTTGCTGGAGTCATTACACTTCATTTTGTTGGAGTCATCATTATCTTTCATCAGTCCTTGTTTTCTCAATTGATTTCTTTCTTTAGTTTATTATTTTTCTTCAGTTTTCAATCAGTCAAAATCAGCAGTTTGATGATCAATTGTTATTCATCATTTTTTCAGTAAATAATTTTGTTACCTTTCAGTTAATTTCAGTATTTCATTTTTTGTTTCTCGAACTTCATTTTATATAGTCATTTATTCATCTATGAATTTCCCATTTTTCGGCTTAGTCTTTACTCTTCATTTCTTTGGAGAGGAAGAATAAAAAAAGCTTGATGTTGAAAACCGTTAATTTGGAGAAATATGTATAATTAGCGCCCTCCCATGTCTAATTATTCCTTTAGGTTAAGCGTTAAAAGGTCCAGTGTTTGGTACGGTAGTAAGTAGGATTTATGAGCGTATCTTTTCCATGTCAAAGTGGAATTATGATGGAGACAATGTCGTGATCTTGTTCCTAACTTTGTTGGTCAGCTTAAGAACTAAGTGCCACGGATGGATATTGTTTGTGATGGCAGCATCTCCCACTTTATTCTACTTTTTATGTCTACTCTTGAGTTTAGTTTAGGGATGCACATTACTGATAACTCTTATCATATTGTTCATGCTTTACTCTTGAATTATATGGCAAGTTGGCAAAGATTAGTGCAGCTTCTGCCCGCGCAGTTGCTTATGCTTATGTCCATCCAGTCTTGGAAAACTTGTTTTCCACTAGCACCTTTTACCTTTTCTTTCTGGATTTACTGGAGATATGGTATACATGTATGATTGTTCCCATGATTAGATGTGGTATCATTTCTAGTTTGATCTTGTCGATTTGGCTCTTCTCCTTGTGGATTTCAGGGCAACAGATATCAAAGACATTAGCCATCGTGCTGGGTGGAGCCTTTGCTCTGGGTTTCCTGGTCATCTTGCTCTTTGCAAGAATTATGGTCAAGAAGAGGGACGGTGAGTAAACTAGACAAACAAATGAACCGGGGCGTGGTGTGCATTTCGATAGGGGTGTTGGACGGTTGTGGTGTTCAAGGTGGTGTTGGTGAGTGGGCCTATAGGATGTGGCCTCAACTCATGCCATGAAGAAACCTCAACTTTGGACTCACAGAACAATAATGCTAAACGTACGGACTAAACCTTACGAAAATAAACTTACGAGATTACATGTAAGCAGTTAGTTGGTGGTAATCTTTTTTCCTCCCGTGATTTACGGACTGTAATCCAAATGAATCTCTCCACCTCTGTCCGTAAGTGCGTTCAGTAAGATTTAGTCCGTAGGTGTAGCATATCATTGCTCAAAGAATAAGCCGTTGCAACTCAATGTTGGGCTAAGATAAATATGTCTGTTTGGTCCAACTGAAAACATACACCTTTTCTTTGTTCTTTTTGACTCGTTTTCAATCTTACATCTGTCATTTTCTTATTAGCCATGAAATGTGTCTCTGTTTATGAATTATAAAACAGCTAACTGCTCAGTAGACACTCCCTTTTTTTAACACCTAGAAGCACCGATAAAATGAGAAAAAACTACTACGTTAATGGTGTCGTCAGAAAACTACGGACTCGGATTACAAAAACTATATGCGCATTAGGCACAGTGTTGACACGTACTCCCTCCGTAGTTTTAGGACAAATTATGGGATGAAGTAGAAAGTGCATTTGAATGTATTAGCCATGTTCTCTCTTCTTTAATTCTCTCACCTCCAATAAGGTAAGTCCATGTATAAAATGAAGAGACCATTTGCTAAATGTTATTGAGTTTGATTTACGTGAAACAATTTTTTTCTACTTTAGAGGCATTGGAAAAATTCGAAGTACACTCTTTTGTAGATAAATTTTGAAGCCAAACATATACTTATTTGTGGACGGAGGGAGTAGCATTGATTGTATGTTTTAGCCGGTTTAACCACCTTTTTGATAGGACGGCCCCATAGTCAGGTCCACGTGGAAAAAATTTAAACAAATTCTTTTTTCTGGAGCTTCTGGAAAAGAATAGGGTTGACAAGCGGGACCTAAGGGAAAATATTCCTTAGTGTTGATCACGTTTGGGCCTTCATCCCTAACTCTCGCACGCGAGAGTCGAAGTGGACCTCTGTGCCGCCCGGTTCTAGTCGTCGGTGCTCTCCTATGCTGGCTGCCAGTGTCGCCCCTCCCACCACCACCTTCGCCTACCCCACCCGCCAACACATTCGTCCCGTCCCTCCCACCATCTCCGTCACCGGGAATGTGGCGGAGATCTGCAGGGACGCAGGCGTGGATGAGCTGCAGCACGGGCGCGGGCAAATTGTAGGGGCGAGCTTCGTCGCGGGAGCGGGTGGGCTTCGATGCGGGCTAGCTCCAGCATGGGCGAGCTGCAGGGTGTTGGTGCGTGCACGGGCACGAGCGAGCTCCGGCATGGGCTGCAGGGGTGCAGGGGCGGACGACGGAGAGCTTTAGGGGCACGGGCACGGCCAGCAAGGACGCGGCTAGCTCCAGCCAGTAGCGGCGCGGGCGAGCTCCGGCCAGCAGCGGCACGGGCACGGCCAGCTCCGACATAGGCACCAGTGAGCTTCGGTGGCGGAGCGTGATGACCCACAAGTATAGGGGGTGTATCGTAGTATTTTCGATAAGTAAGAGTGTCGAACCCAACGAGGAGCAGAAGGTGTTGGCTAGTGGTATGGATCAGGAACTCTCTGCAAATACTTAGCAAACGGATTTTTAGGGGTTTTTGATAATGCAAGTAAAATAAAGTACGAGTAAACAAAAGACAATAAGAATAAATGCAGTAAGTGGCCCAATCCTTTATTCAGCAAAGGACAAGCCGGTTGTATTACTTAAGATGACCAAATGTTCTCGAGGACACACGGGAGTTCTGTCAAGTGCTTTCGCTTCATATAGTTAATTAATCTTTTTTACCTTGCTAAGTGTTGTATGGGTGAACTTGTGCTAATGTACCGACCTTCCTAGGACTAATACATACTTGTGATTATACCCCTTGCAAACATCCGTATGTACAAGAAAGTAATTAAGGTAGAAACTTGTAACACCCATACACAACTTTTAGCGATTCCCGCCAAACCCGCATAGAAACGATTCAAAGATGCCCACCAGGCACTTGCGTGCGGGTGGAAAACGAAGTAATATCATTACACAATAGTCTATGATGGAACCCACAGAATATATATATACAACAACGACTCCATGAGTCAAAAATACAGATATACAATACAAAGATCTAAATCACCTTGAAAACGATACAACATCCGAGTATGGATAAGATGCAAATAGGGCTAAGAGCCCTGAAGAATAACCAATGGCGTCCATAACCCTGCCCAGGCCAAGCCGGAAGGGTAATCCTGCTAATGACGTCGAACTTATACCTGTTAAACAAAAGGGGTGCCGACAAAGGGCAAAGGAAAAAGGGACGGTCAGTACTGAGGCCAGTACATGGCGAGGCTAGAATTCGGCGGCTCTCGCCTACATAGGTATGGTGAACTGAAGCGGCAGCGCATCATGCACTAAACAACCTATAGAGACTCGATGCAACTGTCGGCTATTAGAGAGGGATAAGAGAGACCTATTCATGACCAACATGATACTAACACCAATCATACCCATCCTGGTATTCCCCCTCGAGGCCAAACGAGGAAGTCAAACCGAGGAACTCACACAGTTGACAGTTTTATTCATTCCATTATAGTTGCAGCACTTACTAGTCAGATATAGCTAGCATGAGTTATCTTGCTATCATAAGCAGTGTGCAGTTTTAGTTATCCATTTCGTTATAGTTGTAATACTTATTAGTCAGATACAGTTAGCCAGAGATATCCCAAACTCAATAGTTGTTGGCAGTTTTATTTACTCATTCCATTGTAGTAAATCTGATTACTATACACGTCAAAGTCAAATTTGTAGCACTACTTTAGTTATGCTTGTCTATGATCAAGATATTGTGCTCCAAGTCGTCCATAACCGCAAACACGGTTTTCAGAAAGATTTACCCTGCAGGGGTGCACAAATAGCAACACACGCACGATCAACCTCGGGAAGAACCAAATAAAACGGAACGAGGCCTCACGACAAAGCATTCACAGGATTCATAAATCATTTCAGGAGGCCACCCTAGTAAGCTACCTGCAACGAAGTTGGCCGGCTCCGAGACGGACCTAGAGTTTGCGTCAATGGCTGTAAACGACCGGGAACCCGAAAGTGTGACTGGGCTTGTCGATACCGTGAAAACATTCCGCATTCCAAAATAGTACAGGTGCTCCACGCACAATCGTAAATAAAGCAGTAAAGCATGGCATAAGTACGGAATAGTAATAAAGCCCCAAACTATTTTGTCGTCCCAAGAAATAAGAAATAAATCAATCTCTGGCTAAGAGGATTCATGGTCCCACATGCGGATAGTGCGATAGTCAAGGAACAGGTATCAAGTACTCGGGGCCTACGGGACACAAGTGAGCGGTTAAAAATCAAATATTAGCTATTGCCCACCGATGCCTCTACATTAGTTATATCTATTTCCAGCATTTTGATTATCAATGTGTAATTAATGCCATGATCATCTCCATCATCAAGCATGTGCCGACCTTCCAACAACGGTGGAACAACAACGACGCGAAGCAACACCTGAGCAAGCAACTACGACTCGCAAGGTCTACTATCTATCAAACAATAGGCAAATAGGATGTGTCCACGACAATATAGAGGCTACAAGGAATATAAATGGTATGGAAACTAAAGCATCGCAACACAGATAGAAATAGATCAATATGAAGGAAGTAAAGACTATAAACGCAAAATAGGTAGAAAGGGGGAGAATGCTCGCCTGGGGAAACATAGCCAAAGAGACATTATCCGAAGAACTTGCCGATACTCGCATCCACTCAACGTCCTAATCCGTGAAGAAGCAAACACTAAAAGAAACACCGGATGCACTATTTAATACTACGGCAAAAGATCCGGCATGATGTATCTATGATGCATGCCATGACAAAGATGCGATGCAACTAGGAAAAATTAAGCGGAACCAGGGTCCCGACAATTAATTAAGTGGTTCATGTTGTTTAGGTACCCCGCAATTGAAATGTTGCATTAACAAGGTAAAACATGACATCAGTTCGCTACACAAATTTGAATGGAGGCAATATAAGACTAGAATATCTCGCATATAGTCTCCATATTTAATTATTAGATGAGTCGACAAAATACCCCCAACCCGCAATATGAATGCAAGCATGTTCAATTCATATGCAACAAGATATATGATAATTTATAAAAATAGGGTCAAGTTAGGTAGGGGTCTGTCACACCCCTTGCCGCTGGTGAAGATCAGGGCGTGAGCACACAACGATACAAGGAGAAATCAAGATCTAGAGGAGGTAAAGTAGAACACGGAAGAGTAGGAGAGGACTCTGAATATTCAGTCATTCATTTTCTTCCCTTATCGTTTGTCCTTACAGCTCATATAACACCAGTCTCCAGCACCGCACGCACCAGCCTGTGAGCCCACATTAACTTAACGCACAAATACACCTCTCTATGTCGAAGGCGTACTAGTCTATGCCTTGCCCGTTGTTTCTTCAGGCGATGTGTCCAGCACCGGTGTTACACTGCCCCCCTCTGAAGCAGGTGCTTGCCCTCAAGCACTGAAGTCAGGGAAGCGAGCCTTTAGCACCGTGATGTCTTCCCATGTGGCCGCCTCAGGATCAATGTTCTTCCATTTGATTAGTCCCTGGGGAATAGCCATGCTCCCTTTCTTCACCAAGCGCCGATCGATGATAGCCTCTGGCACAACATCCACAATGTCCAACTCTGCTATCTTGGGTAACTCGTGGAACACCGGAGTATGATTTGGCACGAACTCCTTGAGCTGTGAAACATGAAAAACAGGGTGAATTTCACTTGAGGCTGGCAACTCTAATCGATATGCCAACGTGCCAACGCGCTCCAGTATCTTATAGGGCCCGAAGAACTTGAACGCCAGCTTGGGGCAAGGTCTATTGACCACAGAATATTGGGCATATGGCTGCAGCTTCAAGAAAACCTTGTCGCCGACACTGAACTCCTTTTCCGAGCGGTGACGGTCCGCCTGCATCTTCATCCTGTTTTGCGCATTCGCTAGGTGCAACTTGAGGCGATCCAGCTGGCCTTGGCGATCCCGCAATATCAACTTAGCCTCAGACAAATTGTCTTCCTCCATCCTAGGCATGGCACCAAGATTTGGCTCACAGCCGTACAACGCCTTGAATGGAGATGTGCCAATGGCAGAGTGGTATGATGAGTTATACCAGAATTCCGCCAGCGACAACCAGCGCCGCCACTGCTTCGGTGTGTCATGGACAAAACAACAAAGAAACATTTCCACACACTGGTTCACTCGCTCGCTTTGACCGTCCGTCTGGGGATGGTATGCAGTGGTAAACTGCAACTTAGTACCCAGGGAGGAGAACAACTCCTTCCACAAGCGACTGATGAAAATCCGATCTCTGTCAGATACAATGGACAAGGGAACCCCATGCAGCTTGACCACTGAGTCCAGGAATGCTTGTGATACTGAAGATGCATTGAAAGGGTGTTTGAGAGGTACAAAATGTGCATACTTGGTAAGCCTATCGACCACCACCATGATGACATTGGAACCTCCTGATAGCGGCAGACCCTCGATAAAGTCCATTGTCAACTCCCTCCAAATTCCAGTAGGTATTGGAAGGGGTTTAAGGAGACCAGCCGGTTTGCTATGCATATGTTTTGCTTGCTGGCAAGTGGAACACTGTTTGACAAAGTCATCGACCTCAGTTTTCATTCCATGCCATGAGAATAGTCTTTTTAGGCGTTTGTACGTGGCCAGGACCCGAAATGGCCCCCAATTGCACTATTGTGAAAAGCATTGATCAGTTTGGTGTGCAATGCTGAGTTTGCACCCACCCAAACCTTCCCATGTACCTTTATCAAGCCGTCATGGAGTTCAAATCCTTGTTCATCTGGGCTGTGAATTGCCAAGGCTCTCAACTTGTCCTGAGCAGATGAATCAGTGACATAAGAGTTGATTACTTCCTGTAGCCACATAGGACGCACCTCTGACATAGCTTGGAGCTGAAAAACCTGCCCTACACGGGACAATGCATCAGCAGCAGAGTTATCCGCTCCTTTCTTGTACAGAATCCTGAACTGCAGTCCCATGAGCCGAGCCATGGCTTTTCGCTGCATTGGAGACTGTAAAGTTTGTTCGTCTAGATAAGTGAGGCTGTGATGATCAGTTTTGATCAAGAATTCTCCTCTCTGCAAGTATGGGCGCCACCTCTCGATTGCCATAATCAGTGCCAGAAACTCCTTTTCATATATGGACAAAGCCCTATGCTGTACACTCAAGGATTTACTAAGAAATGCCAATGGGTGACCGTCCTACATGAGCACGGCGCCAATTCCCGTGTCACATGCGTCTGTTTCCACCACAAACTGCTTTTGGAAATCCGGTAATGCTAGCACCGGAGTGGTCACCATGGCAGATTTCAGTTGCAGAAAAGCAACTTCAGCTTCTTGTGTCCATTCAAAGCCTTTTTTCTTCAGCAAGTTCGTAAGTGGCTTTGCCATGACCCCATATCCTCTGACGAATTTACGGTAGTAACCCGTCAAGCCAAGGAAACCACGTAATTCAGTGACAGTAGTTGGCCTGGGCCAGTCTTGCATCGCTTTTGTCTTGCAAGGATCCGTGGACACACCTGTGGCTGACACAATATGTCCTAAGTACTCGAGCTCAATCTGCGCAAACGAGCACTTGGACGGCTTCACATAGAACTGATTGTCACTGAGAAGTTGCAGGACAGTCGCCAAGTGTACTGCATGTTCCTCCAAGGACCCACTATATATCAGTATGTCATCCATGAAAACAAGTGCGAATTTTCGAAGACACGTGTTGAGAACAGAGTTCATCACACACTGGAATGTTGCCGGGGCATTGGACAGCCCAAACGACATCACCCGGAATTGATAGTGGCCTTGATGTGTTTTAAAAGCTGTCTTCTCCTCATCCTCAATGCGCATCCGTATCTGGTGATACCCGGATCGCAAGTCTAGCTTTGAGAATAAGCGAGCCCCCGCGAGTTCATCCAGAAGCTCATCGATCACGGGCATGGGAAATGTATTCTTGATAGTAAGTTCATTCAGCCGGCGGTAATCAATGCAGAACCTCCATTCCCCATCTTTCTTTTGGACTAAAAGCACCGGAGACGCGAACGGGCTCATACTAGGTACAATGACACCATACTTCAACATGGCCGTGATTTGCCGTTCTATTTCGTCTTTGTGCAACGGAGAATATCGATACGGTCGTGAATTAACAGGTGTGGAATTGGGCTGGAGAGCAATGGCATGATCGTATTCACGGTGTGGCGGCAACCCTTGTGGCTCTGCAAAAATTGGTGCAAACTGCTCGAGAACAATCTGAATTTGTGGGGGTACATCTTGGTGTGATGTCCATGTATCAGTCTGCTCTAGTACTGCCACAGCCCACACATCATTGCCCTTTGTCCATTTCAGGAATTGTTCAACTGGCAATTCTGTCAAGTGATCTTGTTCTTTGGGTTGGATGCCTTTTAGTGTAACGGATTGTCCATTATGATCAAATTTCAGTGTTTTAGTGACCCAGCTGCAGCGCATCTCTCCACACTGTTGAAGCCAATCGACACCCAAGATGGCATCATAAGCACCCAATGGTAAGACTCTCATGTCAGTTGCAAAGGTGTGCCCTTGTGCCCACCAAGACAGTTGAGGCACCATCTGATCGCATGACAGAGTTTGTCCATTTGCAACTTTAACCGAGACAGCCGGTATGGAAACTGTCGGACAGTTCAGGCGTTTCACAAAGTCCACATTGATGAAAGTATTGCTACTGCCTGAATCCACCAGAATAAGCATTACTTGATTCTGTACTAGTGCCCTAATACGAATTGTGCCCTCAGCTTGTGACCCCGAGATTGCATTAATGGACAAGGACAACTCCTGAGCATTGGCCATGTCCTGCAGTTCCAACAGTTCAAGTACCTCCTCTGAGATTTCTGCTTGATGATTATCTACTGAGAGGACATTCAGTTCGGCTTTCTTTGTGCATTGATGTTGTGGGTCGTACTTCTCTCCACAACGGAAACAGAGGCCGTTAGCTCGTCGATAGTCACGTAGCTGCCGATCTTTCCACATATCCCCTTGACCCAATTTCAGAGCTGGGCGAGCAATTTCATGGCGCACAGGTGCAGGTTCAGCTCGCTGTAGAGCAAACTGTCTCCCAGCCCAAGGTTTAGGATGTGCCTGCAGGTCTTGCTGTACATGTGCCAAGAGCATTGCACGATCTAGCGTCTCAGGAATTTGCGAGGCCACAGGAAGACGAATCTCAGACTTCAAGCCTTTGAGAAATTGGGACACAAAAAATGTTTCGTCATAATAGGGATTATGCCCAGAGATCTTGTAAACCAATTCTTGAAACTTGGAGCAGTACTCATCCACGATACTCCTTTGTTTAAGTGCCAGTAATTCATCCATAAACTGTCGGTGATCATGCACTCCAAATTTGGCTTCCACTGCAGTGATGAAATCCGGCCAACCCTGCACTGTATGCTTCAGCTTGAAGGCCTGGAACCAGTGTGCTGCATTGCCCTCCAGATGCAGTGTTGCCGCGGTAAGCCACATCGATGGATGAATATTGCACACGCGAAAGTAATCCAGACATTGGTCTTGGAACACGACCACCACCAGTGTGCTCACAGCCTCGCCCAACCTCGCCACCACCCGAACCAACGCCTCCGTGCTGCTGCTCCCCTCCCGCTCCATGAGTACGGACAGTGAGATCAACCAGGGAGCGCTCCGTGCCACGACCTGGGTCTGGTGGGCGAGTCGATGAAGAAGAGCCAGGAAAAAATACCCCTCCCGGCGGCGCTCCTCGACAGCCGCTCACCGGGACCTGATGCAGAATTCCCGTGCCCACGAGACGCGTGGATCCCGATTCCTCCTCCATCTCTGTAGCCGAGGAAACCTTGGAGCTGCACAGCCGCGCCACCGCCTCCGCCGTGGCTGCCATATGCTGGGCCAATGTTTCCTGGCGCCGCTCCATGGCATCCATGACCCGTGTATGGTCCGACACGACACGGGAGTGGAGATCCAGCTGCGCCGCCACCTGCTGGTATGCCGTGTCGAGCAGGCCCATCCGTGCATCCATGGAGCCCATCTGCGCATGCACGAGGTCAAGGCTCTCGCGAATCGCCGCCAGCGACCCCTCGGTCCGCTCCATCGCTTCCCCCATCGCCGTGAGCACAAATTGGGTCTGCGGGGAGGGCTTGGGAGGTGCCATCGTGGGCGATTGTGTGATCCAGGAAACCGACGTCCGGTATTACGGTACTTCAGCGGAGGAAATCAATCGAAATCAAAATCCAACACTGAATTCACCAACCATCTGACGGGATTTTATAGCTGAAGATCGACACACCCAGCGATCGGATGTACCTCTGATACCACCTGTCACACCCCTTGCCGCTGGTGAAGGTCAGGGCGTGAGCACACAACGATACAAGGAGAAATCAAGATCTAGAGGAGGTAAAGTAGAACACGGAAGAGTAGGAGAGGACTCTGAATATTCAGTCATTCATTTTCTTCCCTTATCGTTTGTCCTTACAGCTCATATAACACCAGTCTCCAGCACCGCACGCACCAGCCTGTGAGCCCACATTAACTTAACGCACAAATACACCTCTCTATGTCGAAGGCGTACTAGTCTATGCCTGGCCCGTTGTTTCTTCAGGCGATGTGTCCAGCACCGGTGTTACAGGGTCACATATTGGGGTATCGGCGATCTTGGGGTTCTGAGGGTTCATGTTGGGTCTTCGGATCCGGGATCGGTCTTCGGGTCCGGGAAGGAGAGATCGTGTCCTTCGGATCCGAGAAGGAGATCTTGGGTTTCCGCGGAGAACTTGGTTCGGCATCAGTCTTGATTGTAGACGATCTTGGTGACAACATGTTTCACCGAGCGACATCACGTTATCCGTGGCGACAAAGATCTTGTCGGTAAAACCCTCAAGAAGTTGCGGTCTCTGGCTTGTAAGCAGCATCGACAACAATCTTCAATAGCACGCATCAGTTACTGCGATAGTTGGAGCCGCACATAATCTGCACCAACGGGGGGACCTTTCTGGCAGGTGTAGGCGTGCGGGGCCCTCATGGTCATGCTTGGCACGCACATGCAGGGGAGGACGAAGCGGTGAAGACCGGACACCGGTGAGAAGGCGGCGGCTGGCAGTTGCGTGCAGCGCTAGGCGCGTACCGCGCGGGGTCACGTGCTGGTACAGGCGACCCGAGGTGGTCAGTTTGGTCGGATGTGCAGCGCGCGCTGCCCTGTGAGTGCGATGCGCGTGTGTTCAGGTGGCGGCGACTGGTAGGGTCTAGGGTGTGATGTGAGGTTAGATAGGTTAGGGTTTGGTTCGGTCTAGGTTTAGGGTTTGATCTAAAATGGGCTGGGCTAGCCGGGGTAGTAGGTGGCCTGGCCTACAGGCTAGGCTGCCTCCCTCGGACAAAACATTTTGTTATATGTTTTATTTTTAAAATACTTTTTAGGAAAATAAAAGATCTAGATAGACCGGGGTTGAATTTGAAACGAAGGAGGGGAATAATTAGAAAACAAAATAGGGATTTTGGAAAATAGTTTTAGACAAACAGATGCATGATGATGATGATTCTCAAATGCAATGTGGCATGATGACATGAGCATGCTATCATGATGATGCACAAAACAAAAATAACACGCGATTTTCTAGTAGTGGTTTTACCGGGGTGCTACAATTCGACACCACTAACAATGGATCTCGCCCTCGAGATCCGCCTCATGGTACGGGGAAGAAGGCCGATGATCTGAATCTTCTCGCTTTATGTAGATCCTCTCGACACCACTAACAAGGATTCTCACTCCATCTTGAAATCGGCGACACCACCAACAAGAGGTTGTTGCTCACGTCTGTCGAGAGAACACTCCGGAGAAACAAAGACAAAGATAAAGGTATCGAAAGGTAAGGCCACCTCTAACTTCCGTGGAAGGAGTAAAAGTCACATTGATCCACCGGTTCAATGTACAAGAGTGAATAGTAAGAGTCGGGTAGGGTGATCAGTCCATCCCGTACCCAAACTATTAACTCCGTACATGAATAGGAAAATCGTGCAACCCAACTCTCGAAAATTAGACTAAAGATCTCGAGAAGCGATGCGGGGAGAACAAAGGAGTGATGTAGGCTCTTCGTCGGACTTGTCGCAGATGACGTCGTTGTCTTGGAAACGCCGGAAGATACAAAGAAAATCGTATGAAAAGACACAATGATTAGGTTTCGTGATGGTTCCATTGGCATGAACAACACATGTTCAAGGTATACTCCAACTTTACCAATGCTCATCCTTCTCATATGTTTTTCAACGCTACGGATATCCGTCAAGGTGCAGATACAGGTAAAGAGTTCAGAGACCAAAAGGATTGGATGAAAGGTACAACAAACAAGATGCAGGTTTGATGATCGTAGCTCCACCGTTATAAAAGAGAGGAAGTGAAAAACCCTAAAGGTACGACAGAAACCCAACCTCGAGAATTCCTGAACTCGAAGAAAAGATAAGCGAGTAGATTCAAAACACGCAGACGTAAGAGGAGAGTAGCAAAGGGGCAAGGAGTAAAAGCAGACCTAACCAGATCTATCCAACCGATTTTCAAAAATAGTTTTAACACTCTACATCGTACGTTAGCTAGGTTATCCTACAGGCTGGACCAGTGGGGTATCGCAACTGCTGAGCTCTGATACCACTTTGTAACACCCTCAAATCGGCCCTATGCAAGTTTTAGCGATTCCCGCCAAACCCGCATAGAAACGATTCAAAGATGCCCACCAGGCACTTGCGTGCGGGTGGAAAACAAAGTAATATCATTACACAATAGTCCACGATGGAACCCACAGAACATATATATACAACAACGACTCCATGAGTCAAAAATACAGATATACAATACAAAGATCTAAATCACCTTGAAAACGATACAACATCCGAGTACAGACAAGATGCAAATGGGGCTAAGAGCCCTAAAGAATAACCAATGGCGTCCATAACCCTGCCCAGGCCAAGCCGGAAGAGTAACCCTGCTAATGACGTCGAACTTATACCTGTTAAACAAAAGGGGTGCCGACAAAGGGTAAAGGAAAAGGGGAGCGGTCACTACTGAGGCCAGTACATGGCGAGGCTAGAATTCGGCGGCTCTTGCCTACATAGGTATGGTGGACTAAAGCGGCAACGCAGCATGCACTAAACAACCTATAGAGACTCGATGCAACTGTTGGCTATTAGAGAGGGATAAGAGAGACCTATTCGTAACCAATCTGATACTAACACCAATCATACCCATCCTGGTATTCCCCCTCGAGACCAAACGAGGAAGTCAAACCGAGGAAACTCACACAATTGATAGTTTTATTCATTCCATTATAGTTGTAGCACTTACTAGTCAGATATAGCTAGCATGAGTCATCCTGATATCATAAGCAGTGTGCAGTTTTAGTTATCCATTCCATTATAGTTGTAATACTTATTAGTCAGATACAATTAGCCAGAGATATCCCAAACTCAATAGTTGTTGGCACTTTTATTTACTCATTCCATTGTAGTGAATCTGATTACTAGACATGTCAAAGTCAAATTTATAGCACTACTTTAGTTATGCTTGTCTATGATCGAGATAC
Organism: Avena sativa; assembly: GCA_916181665.1. NCBI lineage: Eukaryota > Viridiplantae > Streptophyta > Magnoliopsida > Poales > Poaceae > Avena > Avena sativa. The sequence goes on along the minus strand of OV702295.1, from coordinate 443,939,104 downwards.
TGTGCTCCAAGTCGTCCATAACCGCAGACACGGTTTTCAGAAAGATTTACCCTGCAGGGGTGCACAAATAGCAACACACGCACGATCAACCTCGGGAAGAACCAAATAAAATGCAACGAGCCCTCACAACAAAGCATTCACTGGATTCATAAATCATTTCAGGGGGCCACCCTACTAAGCTACCCGCAACGAAATTGGCCGGCTCCGAGATGGACCCAGGGTTTGCGTCAATGGTTGTAAATGACTGGGAACCCGTAAGTGTGACTAGGCTTGTCGATACCGTGAAAACATTCCGCATTCCAAAATAGTACAGGTGCTCCACGCACAATCATAAATAAAGCAGTAAAGCATGGCATAAGTACAGAATAGTAATAAAGCCCCAAACTACTTTGTGGCCCCAAGAAATAAGAAATGAATCAAGATCTGGCTAAGGGGATTCATGGTCCCACATGCGGATAGTGCGATAGTCAAGGAAGATGTATCAAGTACTCGGGGCCTACGGGACACAAGTGAGTGGATAAAAACTAAATATTAGCTATTGCCCACCGGTGCCTCTACATTAGTTATATCTATTTCCAGCATTTTGATTATCAACGTGTAATTAATGTCATGATCATCTCCATCATCAAGCATGTGCCGACCTTCCAACAACGATGGAACAACAACGACGTGAAGCAACACCTGAGCAAGCAACTACGACTCGCAAGGTCTACTATCTATCAAACAACATGCAAATAGGATGTGTCCATGGCAATATAGAGGCTGCAAGGAATATAAATGGTACGGAAACTAAAGCATCGCAACACGGATAGCAGTAGATCAACAGGAAGGAAGTAAAGACTATAAACGCAAAATAGGTAGAAAGGGGGAGAATGCTCGCCTGGGAAAACATAGCCGAAGAGACATTATCCGAAGAACTTGCCGATACTCGCATCCACTCAACGGCCTAATCCGTGAAGAAGCAAACACTAAAAGAAACACCGGATGCACTATTTAATACTACGGCAAAAGATCTGGCATGATGTATCTATGATGCATGCCATGGGAAAGATGCGATGCAACTAGGCAAAATTAAGCGAAACCAGGGTCCCGACAATTAATTAAGTGGTTCTTGTTGTTTAGGTACCCCGCAATTTAAATATTGCATTAACAAGGCAAAACATGGCATCAGTTCACTACACAAATTTGAATGGAGGCAATATAGACTAGAATAGCCCACATATAGTCTCCATATTTAATTATTAGATGAGTCGACAAAATACCCCCAAACCGCAATATGAATGCAAGCATGTTCAATTCATATGCAACAAGATATATGATAATTTATAAAATAGGGTCAGGTTAGGTAGGGGTCATACATTGGGGTATCGGCGATCTTGGGGTTCTGAGGGTTCATGTTGGGTCTTCGGATCTGGGATCGGTCTTCAGGTCCGGGAAGGAGAGCTCGTGGCCTTCGGATCCGAGAAGGAGATCTTGGGTTTCCGCGGAGAACTTGGTTCGGCATCAGTCTTGATTGTAGACAATCTTGACGACAACATGGTTCACCGGGCGACATCACGTTATCCGTGGCGACGAAGATCTTGTCGGTAAAAACCCTCGAGAAGTTGCGGTCTCTGGCTTGTAAGCAGCATCGACAAAAATCTTCAACAGCACGCATCAGTTATTGCGATAGTTGGAGCCGCACATAATCTACACCAACGGGGGGACATTTCTGGCAGGTGTAGGCGTGTGGGGCCCTCATGGTCATGCTTGGCACGCACACGCGGGGGAGGACGATGCGGTGAAGACCGGACACCGGTGAGAAGGCGGCGGCTGGCGGTTGCGTGCAGCGCTAGGCGCGTACCGCGCGGGGTCACGTGCTGGTATGGGCGACCCGAGGTGGTCGGTTAGGTCGGATGTGCGGCGCGCGCTGTCGTGTGAGTGCGATGCGTGTGTGTTCAGGTGGCGGCGGCTGGTAGGGTCTAGGGTGTGGTGTGAGGTTAGATAGGTTAGGGTTTGGTTCGGTCTAGGTTTAGGGTTTGCTCTAAAATGGGTTGGGCCAGCCGGGGTAGTAGGTGGCCTAGCCTACGGGCTGGGCTGCCTCCCTCGGACAAAACATTTTGTTATATATTTTATTTTTAAAATACTTTTTAGGCAAATAAAAGATCAAGACAGACCAGGGTTGAATTTGAAACGAAGGAGGGGGAATAATTAGAAAACAAAATAGGGCTGAAAATAGTTTTAGACAAACAGATGCATGATGATGATGCTCAAATGCAATGTGGCATGATGACATGAGCATGCTATCACGATGATGCACAAAACAAAAACAACACGTGATTTTCTAGTAGTGGTTTTACCGGGGTGCTACAAAACCTAACCATAGCTTTAAACTCTAAGACCCTGACGTCCCTTGTGCAATGGTTTCCTAATGGGGGTTTAGGTTTCTGTCACTCCGGCAACCCCTACGATTAGTAGCCAAATACACAATGCATTCTCCTAGGCCCATATAGGTGAAGTGTCATGTAGTCGATGTTCACATGACACCACTAGAAGAAGTACACCACAACTTAAATATCAAACTATTGAATCTTTCTCAACGCAACTCCACTACTAACAACATGACTTCTCCCATGTCCTCAAGAACAAAAGGAACTACTCACAAGACATCATATGGATCATGATCAGAGATGGAATAATGATGTATAACAATCTGAACATAAGCAATAATTCAACAGTTCACTCAATAGCATCAACTACGAAGAGTAATCAACACCGGGAAAGTTTCCCCTAAGAACTATGCAAGATTCAACCCAATTGTTACAGCAATATGGAGATGGTGATGAGGGTGCTGATGGTGATGATGATCCCGATGAAGTCCAGCTTGATGGTGGTGTTGATGGCGACGATCTCCCCTCTCTAGGAAGGAATTCCCCCGGTAGAAATCTGTCTACCAGAGAGATCTTTCTCTCTCGGTGTTTTCCGCCCTGTAGAGGCGGCGAAATCTTTCCGTGGTTGCTCCCCGAGTATTAGGGTTTCGGGAGGATTATATACGCCAGAAGGGAGAGTCAGGGGTGGACCAGGGCGGCCACACCACCTGGTGGCGTGACCTAGGCTGGCCCGCGCCAGGGGGTGGTGTGGGCCCCCTGTGGCCCATCTCCACTCCTCCTTCTGGCTTCCTTCGTCTTCTGGAAAAATAGGATTTTCCGTATATTTTCCTGAATTTTCTGATCTTCACGAATTTTGCCACCAAACAGCACCCTTTTCCATCAGAATCCTGACTGTAGCGGTCCATGCTCCAAAAGTCATCAACCATGCAAAAACAGATGAAATTACATAAGTATCATATCTTAATATGAAATATATCAATGAATAACAGTGAATTATGACATAGAATAGTGATGCAAAATGTACGTATCAACTCCCCCCAAGCTTAGACTTCGCTTGTCCCCAAGCAAAACTGAGCTAAATAAACATGGCCTCAGGTTTATGGAGTGAAGAGTCGATAAAAGAATACGGATAAGAAGCATCGCATTCATCAATACATAGATCATAATAGAAGACAACTCACTATTACATACCTTATCTTGCAATAAGTAAAGGAAACACAATAAAGATACATAAAGTAAATCATAATTGGTAATGGCAAACTTAGCTCCTGGTCGAAGAATAGTTGATGAATTGCTGGAGTTCACAAATAACTGATTTTCAATGATAGTTTTCAAAGTAGTAGACACTAAGATAAGAGCAAAGTGCAAAACAAGGAACATAAGAAACACGATTGAATAAATCACCATATGAATGAATGAAACACAACAACTCAAAATACTTACTGAGATAGAAAGGAATAGGTTTACTGACTCAACTAAAAAAAGTAAAAGAAAGGCCCTTCGCAGAGGGAAGCAGGGATTTCAAGTTTCATAAAGACCTCCCAAAAATTATGGTACTTATTAGCTTTCAGCTCTCATTGCCCCTATCATAGGCATCTTTAGGTGATTAAGGTTAAAGTGACACAACTAAGAGGATATGCTTGACAAGTTATAAGTTGAAATCTCATGCCCCTTACTTATGAGTACCGAACCTCATGCTACTCAACTTCAGTCACAAATAAGCTCTTGTCATTGTAAATACATATGTATCATAAAGAACCGCCAACGGGGTACCCCTTTCACATGATACAAGAGCTATCCCATAATCAAAATGATAAGGCAAGCAAACAATGAGCATCTCAGCGATCTTTTTATTTGCTATTTGCATAGGTTTTTATTGAGGATGCTTCATAGAATGCTCACTATAGTTATGCTACAAGTTTCCACCATGATTAGGCATGGCTTAGGCTAGCGGCCCAGACGTTTCTCTAACACACATATAAACTCCATGATCTTACAAGTTCCCCTTTTATTTCACACCGCCGGGATCCATAGGCAAAAGAATCATGATATCAACGAGGTACAAAGTACCAGTGCAATGTTGAAAGCGTTCCCCATGATACATGGTTCTGCTAACTTCAACTTATAAAGCGCAAGCATATACGCAACAAAGATGGACACAATGGTTCAAGTTTATTAATTGCAAGAAAGTAAGGTGTGCCATCAAGTTCATGAGAGCTTTAATCACTAATTTTCTCATAACAAGTTTAATTTGGAAGGTAGATAAAAGCAAGAATTTACTTGGAATAGCAATAATGCTAATAGGTAGGTATGGTGGACACAAATGGCATAGGTTTGGTTTAAGGATTGGATGCACGAGAAGAATTCCCTCTCAGTACAGGTTTTTGGCTAGGAAGGCTGGGTAGCAAGTATAAGATTTGAAGGAAACAAACAAACATACAAGTGATAAAAACAAACATGCAATCTTCCTTGGAAGCACAAAAGATGTTAACTAGAGAATACTAAACTTATGAGCAAATCAAGAAAGAAAGGTGATGAAATTATTTCTTTTTTCTTTAGAGTACTTTTATCTTTTCATTCAACTCTCAAAAATAGTGTTGCTACTGACCGAGCCAGGTTTGCCAAAACCAACTAAATTAACTCAATGATCCCAAAGTGATACCAATACTAACAACAAGATCAATCATATAACCATGAATTGAAAACTAATATAAGATATGCAAAAGAGTAAATGATAGAACTTCTCATTAATATTCCATAATGACAACTCACACCAAGGGATACATATCTAACGAGAGAGGGGACACTTCCATAATGCAAACCATCCTACATAATAACTTCTCTAATCATGATATGACTCTACTAAAAAGGTAAAAAGGTAGAAGATACTGATGTGATACCGCGGCACTCCCCCAAGCTTGGAACAAAACAAGGGGATGTCAAACCTGATAACGAATTACTCCTTCGGTGGTGGTGGTACCCTCTCGTCATCGCTCGACTTCCAAGGTAAGGGCTCCCCATCAACAAAGGACATCATGGTCTCCAGCATCCTGAAACTTGCAGCAGCACTTATGCGTTTAATCCTAACCTCGTACTCACAGTTTTGATTTTGAACATCGTAGAGCTGTGATTGCAGTTCATCTGTTGTTTGGCGGAGTGAAAGGACTTCATTCTTGAGCTCAGCAGTCTCCTTTTGGTCCTCGACAATGAGTTCGGAACAAATCTTATGGATGATATCCACTTTGTGTTCTGCCATCTTCTTGTACCTAAAGACTTCTTGCTCCAGTGCTTCCATCCTGTCTTCCAGACTTCCTTCACCTTTAGGGCCTTGAACCTCATTTACCCGTACCTCTCCATCTTCAAGCAACAATTCCTTGGGATGAATCTTCAACTCTCTCATGTAGGGGTTGATGATATCCGCAGATGAGTCTTCCTTGTCTGACCCGAAGGACGACATTGTGGCTCCAATTTTGGGACTCTACCTGTCAGAAATAGATCGAAATAGAAACACGACGAGAACACGATATACAAACCTGGGGGGATCCGGGGGATTATATATTACGGAGTTTCATAACAAAAGGAAGGTACTGGGAGAAAACGGGTCAGAGACGGAGTCTAGGGTGGCCACACCACCTGGTGGCGCGGCCAGGGGTGGGCCCGCGCCATAGGGTGGTGTGAGCCACCCTGGCTCCATTTCCGTTCCTCTTTCGCTTCATTGCTTTCCTTGTTGGATAAAAACTGCAAAAATATAATTGGATAGTATTTTCGTGGAACTTTTCTTACCAGAACTGTTACCTATTCGAAAATAGACTCTGCAGGTCTCTAAATTTGGTCTTTGATAAATTTTTCTGGAGTTATAACTTGAAAAGCATCAACATCTTCATTATAAGAATCCCTAGTAATGTAATGCTTAAGTCGCTGCCCATTCACCACTTGTGTAGTGTTATCTTTTAAAGAAGAAATCTTTATTGCTCCTGAGCGGTACACTTCTTCAATAACGAAAGGTCCTTCCCATTTTGATAGTAGTTTTCCTGCAAAAAATCTGAGACGAGACCTATACAATAGAACTTTCTCACCAACATGGAATTATCTCTTAAGTATTCGCTTGTCATGCCATCTTTTAACTTTTTCCTTAAAGAGCCTAGCATTCTCATATGCTTCGCTCCTCCATTCATCTAAAGAACCTAAGTCAAATAATCTTTTTTCACCTGCAAGCTTACAATCTCTATTAAGCTCTTTAACTTCCCAATAAGCTTTTTGTTCTAATTCTAAAGGTAGGTGACAAGGTTTCCCATAAACCATTTTATAAGGAGGCATCCCCATAGGGTTTTTATAGGCAGTCCTATAAGCCCATAAAGCATCATTCAACTTTTTAGCCCAGTTTTTTTAGATCTATTAACAGTCTTTTGCAAGATGGATTTAATTTCTCTATTTGATAACTCTACTTGCCCACTAGTTTGGGGGTGATAAGCTGAAGCAATTCTATGATTAACATCATATTTAGCAAGGGTCTTTCTAAAACCACCATGAATGAAATGAGAACCTCCATCAGTCATGAGATACCTAGGCACTCCAAACCTAGGAAAGATAACATCCTTAAGCATTTTTAGAGAGGTCTCCCCATTAACACTCTTTGTAGGGATGGCTTCTACCCACTTAGTAACATAATCAACGACAACAAGAATATGAGTATAACCTTTCGAGGGAGGAAAAGGACCCATAAAGTCAAATCCCCAGCAATCAAAGGGTTCAATAACTAGAAAGTAGTTCATAGGAATTTCATTGCGTCTAGAAATATTACCAACACGCTGACACTCATCACAAGCTAAAACAAATTTTCTTGCATCTTTAAAAAGGGTAGGCCAGTAGAAACCTGATTATAGCACCTTTTGCGCAGTTCTATCTCCTGCATGATGTCCTCCATAAGCACTACCATGACATTTATGCAATATCTCCTTTTGTTCATATTCTAGAACACATCTTCGCATAATACCATCCACTCCTTCTTTATATAAGTGTGGGTCATCCCAAAAATAATGCCTCAAATCGTAAAAGAACTTCCTTCTTCGCTGAGCTGTGAAAGTTGGAGGCAAATACTTGGAGACAATAAAGTTAGCATAATCAGCATACCAAGGGCTCCCTCGCGAGCTCACCCCTACTGCATCCAATTGTTCATTTGGGAAGCTATCATTAACATGCATAGGATCAAAAGAGATGTTTTCCAATTGAGATAAATTATCAGCTACCGGATTTTCAGCACCTTTCCTATCTACAATATGTAGATCAAACTCTTATAAAAGCAGCACCCATCTAATAAGCCTCGGCTTAGCATCCTTCTTCGTCATAAGGTACTTAATAGTAGCATGATCATTATGAATGGTGACTTTTGAGTCTACAATATAAAGTCTAAACTTATCACAAGCAAAAACGACAGCTAGGAATTCTTTTTCAGTAGTAGCATAATTCCTTTGAGCAGCATCAAGAGTCTTACTAGCATAATGAATAACGTTTAACTTTTTATCAAATCATTACCCAAGAACAACACCTACAGCAAAATCACTAGCATCACACATTATTTCAAAGGGTAAACTCCAATCGGGTGGTTGAACGATAGGGGCTGTAGTTAAAGCCTTCTTAAGAGTTTCAAAAGCTTGCTTACAATCATCATCAAAAACAAAGGGTACATCTTTTTGAAGAAGATTAGTGAGGGGGGTTTTGATATCTTAGAGAAATCTTTAATAAACCTTCTATAGAAACCAGCGTGACCAAGGATACTACAGATACCTTTGATGTCTCTTGGGCAAGGCATTTTCTCAATTGCCTCAACTTTAGCTCTATCCACCTCTATGCCTCTTTCGGACACCTTATGCCCAAGGACAATCCCTTCATTAACCATGAAGTGGCATTTCTCCCAATTAAGAACAAGATTAGTTTCTTCACACCTCTACAAAACTTTATCAAGGTTGTGCAAACAATTATCAAAAGAAGTTCCATAGACGGAGAAGTCATCCATGAACACTTCCACAATTTCCTCACAAAAACCATGAAATATAGCAGACATCCATCTTTGAAAAGTAGCAGGAGCATTACATAAACCAAAAGGCATACATCTATAAGCATAGGTTCCGTAAGGGCATGTAAAAGTAGTTTTTTCTTGATCTTGTTGTTTAACAACAATTTGAGAGAAACCAGAATATCCATCAAGAAAACAAAAATGGGTCTTTTTAGACAACCTTTCTAACATTTGATCAATAAAAGGAAGCGGGTAATGATCTTTCTTAGTAACTTTGTTAACTTTCCTAAAATCAATGCACATCCTATAGCCCACTACTATTCTTTGGGGGATAAGCTCATCATTATCATTAGGAACTACGGTAATTCCTCCTTTTTTAGGAACACAATGAACAGGACTAACCCATTCACTATCAGCAATAGGTAAATAATTCCAGCATCAAGGAGTTTTAATACCTCATTTCTTACCACTTCTTTCATCTTAGGATTTAGACGCCATTGGTGCTCGACTACTGGCTTTGCATCTGGTTCTATATTGATAGCATGCTGACATATAGTAGGAGAAATCCCTTTTAAATCATCCAGAGTATAGCCCATAGCCCCTCGGTGTTTCTTCAAAACCTCCAATAATCGTTCCTCTTCCTTCCCTGAAAGTTTAGAGCTAATAATAACAGGATATATCTTTTATCAACAATGTAGGCATATTTAAGATCGTCAAGGAGAGGTTTTAGATCGAAGACCAGATCCTTTTTAGGTGGCAACGTGGTACCCAAGTCTTCTACAGGCAAGTTATGCTTAAGCATCTTGGGTTGACGACGGAGAATCTCGTCAATCTCATTCCTTTCTTCCATGAAGATCTCACTTTCGTGGTCTTCCATAAATTGCTGCAAAGCATTGTTAGGAGCAAGAGAAATAGACGCAAGTTGTTCAACTCGAAAATCCTCATTATGGGTTTCATTTTCACAAGGTTCTTTAGTAAATTTCGAAAAATTAAACTCATAAGATTCCCCATCAAACTTAGTCAACATTTTCTCCCTCTTGCAATCTACAATAGCTCCACAAGTACTCAAGAAAGGTCTACCAAAAATGATGGGATAAGTTTTACTAGCAGCTGAACCAAGTACTAGAAAATCAGCAGGATACTTAATCTTACCACAAAGGACTTCTACATCCCACGCAATACCAATTGGAGAGATGGTTTCTCTATTAGCAAGGTGAATAACTACATCAATCTCTTCCACCTCGCAGGGACTGATTTCATGCATAATTTCTTTATAAAGCTCATAAGGAATAGCACTTGAACTTGCACCAATATCACACAAACCATAATACCAATGATCACCAATTCTAAAAATAAAGCACAGGGACACTAGCCTTTTTAGTTCTATTGGGATGTGAGACAATATTAGAAGCGTCCTCACAAAAGACTATGTGTCCTTCTTCTACACTTTTAGTGACAAGATCTTTAACAATTGCTACAACAGGTTCAATGTTTATCTGTTCATCAGGTTTTATAGTTCTCTTTTCACTTTTAGTGATTACACTAGTTATCATAGGATGATCCTTTACCTTATCTGGGAAGGGTATCTTCTCAATATAAGGTTCAGGTAAGATGTGATCAATAGTTCAATACTCAGTACTCCCAGCAGGAACACAATCAACAATATCTTTATAAGGTGCATGGTACTTGCTCCATCCCTTTTTTGGGATTTCAATATAAGAAGCAAAAGCCTTAAAACAATTTGTAATAACTTGTAAATCAAGACCATAAGCATTACAAATATTTTGAAAGTCATCAGTTCCCATAAAAGATTCAATGCATTCATAATCATAATTTATACCTGACTTTCTACCTTTGTCATTCTCCCAATCTTCAGCATTATCTTGAATACGGTCCAAAAGATCCCATTTAACTTCTTCTTCCATGCGAGTGAATGATCCAGCACAAGAAGCATCCAATAAATCCTTATCATGAAGAGGAAGCCTTGCATAAAAGTTATTGATAATAATATTGTTGGGGAGCTCATGAATGGGACATTTGAGCATTAGTAACTTCAATCTCCCCCAAGCTTGAGTTGTACTCTCTCCATCAAGAGGCCAAAAGTTGTATATTTGATTTCGATCTTTATGAATCTCACTAGGAGGATAAAACTTTGAATAAAAGAGAGGTACTATTTCCTCCCATTCAAGAGCTTGACCATTCTTCGGCAGCTTATACCATTCCTCATCTCTTCCTTTCAGTGACAATGAGAATAACTTCTTCTTAACTTGATCTGTAGTAATACCTGCACACTTGAACAACCCGCATAATTCGTGTATAAAGAGCAAATGATCATAGGGATGGACAGTTCCATCCCCAACATAGTAGTTATCCATAACACGGTCAATAATTCTCGTAGGTATTTTAAAAGCATCATTCTCAGCAGGTGGTGGCTCATCTACTACCTTAGCAGTGATAGTAGCATTACGAAACAAGAAACTCAGCGAATTATTCATAACAAAAATAAAACAACTAACAGATGTAGACAATACTCATAGTAGAAGTTTCCTTTACCAATTCCACTCTCCAATAGCGCTTCACTCCTCGGCAACGGCGCCAGAAAATAGTCTTGATGACCCACAAGTATAGCGGGTGTATCGCAGTATTTTCGATAAGTAAGAGAGTCGAACCCAACAAGGAGCAGAAGGTGCTGGCTAGTGGTATGGATCAGGAATTCTCTGCAAATACTTAGCAAACGGATATTTAGGGGTTTTTGACAATGCAAGTAAAACAAAGTAAGAGTAAACAAAAGACAATAAGAATAAATGAAGCAAGTGGCCCAATCCTTTATTCAGCAAAGGACAAGCCGGTTGTATTACTTAAGATGACCAAATGTTCTTGAGGACACACGGGAGTTCTGTCAAGTGCTTTCGCTTCATATAGTTAATTAATCTTCTTTCGCTTGCTAAGTGTTGTGTGGGTGAACCTGTGCTAATGTACCGACCTTCCTAGGACTAATACATACTTGTGATTATACCCCTTGCAAACATCCGTAAATACAAGAAAGTAATTAAGGTAGAAACCTAACCAGAACTTTAAACTCTAAGACCCTGACGTCCCTTGTTCAATGGTTTCCTAACGGGGGTTCAGGTTTCTGTCACTCCGGCAACCCCTATGATTAGTAGCCAAATACACAATGCATTCCCCTAGGCCCATATAGGTGAAGTGTCATGTAGTCGACGTTCACATGACACCACTAGAAGAAGTACACCATAACTTAAATATCAAACTATTGAATCTTTCTCAACGCAACTCCACTACTAACAACATGACTTCTCCCATGTCCTCAAGAACAAAACGAACTACTCACAAGACATCATATGGATCATGATCAGAGAGGGAATAATGATGTATAAAAATCTGAACATAAGCAATAATTCAATGGTTCACTCAATAGCATCAACTCCAAAGAGTAATCAACACCGAGAAAGTTTCCCCTAAGAACTATGCAAGATTCAACCCAATTGTTACAGCAATATGGAGATGGTGATGAGGGTGCTGATGGTGCTGATGGTGATGATGATCCCGATGAAGTCCAGCTTGATGGTGGTGTTGATGGCGACGATCTCCCCTCTCCGGGAAGGAATTCCCCCGACAGAAATCTGTCTGCCGGAGAGATCTTTCTCTCTCGGTGTTTTCTGCCCTGTAGAGGCGGCGGAATCTTTCTGTGGTTGCTCCCCAAGTATTAGGGTTTCAGGAGGATTATATACGCCAGAAGGGAGAGCCAGGGGTGGACCAGGGCGGCCACACCACCTGGTGGCGCGGCCTAGGCTGGCCCGCGCCAGGGGGTGGTGTGGGCCCCCTGTGTCCCATCTCCACTCCTCCTTCTGGCTTCCTTCGTCTTCTGGAAAAATAGGATTTTTCGTATATTTTCCCGGATTTTCTGATCTTCGCGAATTTTGCCTCCAAACAGCACCCTTTTCCATCAGAATCCTGACTGCAGCGGTCCATGCTCCAAAAGTCATCAACCATGCAAAAACAGATGAAATTACATAAGTATCATATCTTAATATGAAATATATCAATGAATAATAGTGAATTATGACATAGAATAGTGATGCAAAATGGACGTATCTGAGCGCTGGCGTCATTGACCCAGTGTGCGGTGGAGAACAAATGCGGGTCAGCGGGAAGTGTGTAGGAAAAGGAAAAAGAAAAAAGACATTTCACGTGGCCACATAGAACTGACATGTGGATCCAAACGGTTAGAAAATGGTGTACCGCGACTAAATCGAGCGATTAGTGCTATGTGTCAACTTTGTGCCCTAGTGCGCAGTGGGTTTTGTCAAAACGAGCAGAGTCAACAGTTTTCTAACAACACCGCCGCTAATGTGGTAGTTCTTTGTCATTTTCTCCGAAGGACCAGAAGACTAAATTAGTTTGGCGGTTGAGGTATACAAAAGGGATCCCAAATGAAAAGGAATTACAGCTGAATCCTTCACTTTTACAATAAGCACCCTAGAAAGATTCACGAAAACACGATCAAGGACAAGATCACTGTCAACGAGAGGAGACCTCTAGACGTAGCCTCCCATATATCCACTGGGGACAACACTACTTGGGAAGGCATTCGCGTGCACCGCTGCGTTGAGATCGACGATGATCCTCCAGCGAATGAGGAAGGAGAGGCCTGAGCAACCAAGCTCAAGCGCAGTAGGGACACTCTTGTGACCAAGGATAGCGATGGCAAAATCTCGTTGCCGCTTGGGTATGATACGTCATAAACGTATCTATAATTTTTGATGTTTCATGCTTGTTTAGTATCTACTTTCTTATGATTTGTTCATACTTTGAGGTATTTTTATACATTTTTTGGAACTAACCTATTAACAAGATGCCACAGTGCCAGTTGCCTGTTTTCTGCTGTTTTTGGTTTTGGAAAAGCTAGTAAGGAAATATTCTTGGAATTGGACTAGATAAAAGCAAAAGTCAACATTTTACCCGAAGCAACACGGAGTCCGGAGGGGAGACGAAGTGGTGCACCAGGGCGGCCACACCTAGTGGCGGCGCGGTCTGGGGGCGCCACCAGGGGGTGTGGGCCCCCTGGTGCTCCACCGACCTTGCCCTTCTGCCTATAAAAGCATCCCGGGACGAAAACCCTAAGACCCTGATCAAAATCCCACAGAAATCTACGGAAGAGTCTGTAACCGCCGCCATCTTGATCCCCAAATCGGGGGGATCCGAAGCTCTTCCCGGCACCCTGCCGGAGGGGATAGATCACCCTGGAGGCCTTCTTTATCACCATGATTGCCTCCGGTGTGATGCGTGAGTAGTTCATCCCTGGACTACGGGTCCATGTAGTAGCTAGATGGTTGGTTCTTCTCCTTTGTACTATCATGTTTAGATCTTGTGAGCTCTGTTCATGATCAAGATCATCTATTTGTAATCTTACATGTTGTGTTTGCGGGGATCCGATGGATATTGAGATGCTATTTCAGATTGATTATTGATTCTATCATGTCTATGTTATTTGTGATCTTGCATGCTTTCCGTTGTTAGTAGCTATCTTGGCCAAGTAGATGCTAGCAACTCCAAGAGGGAATATTTATGCTCGATAGTGGGTTCATGCCTCTAGTAATCTAGGGAAGTGATAGGAATCTCTAAGGTACTAGATGTGATGTTGCTACTAGGGAGACAACATCAATCCTTTGTCCATGGGACAATCATATTGTTTACTTTACACACTTTGCTTAATGAAATTATCTGTTGCTTGCAACTTAATACTAGAGGGGGTTCGGATGATAACCTGAAGGTGGATTATTAGTCATAGATGCAGTTGGATTATGGTCTATGTATAATGTTGTAATGCCCAATGAAATATCATAGGAGTCAAGATGATTAGTATATGCATGGTATGCTTTCTCGAGTCTGTCAATTGCCCCGTTGTAATTTTTTCACCCAACATGTTATTTAACTTAAGGAGAATCACCTCTAGTGAACTATGGACCCCGGTCCATTCTTTTACCATTGATAAACCATCTACTTTTTATTTTGTACTGTTTACTTTCTACAAGCAATTACTATCTTCCACACAATACGTTGGGGCAAAGTTATGTGGTTGTGTTGTGCAGGATTCCAAGTTGGAAACAACACCTTGGAGTTGTTTCCTTGATCCTACTGGTTCGATAACCTTGGTTTCATAACTGAGGGAAAACTTGCTGCTATGCTCATCATACCTTCCTCTTGGGGTTCCCAACAAGCTCGATATATTTTGAGCCATCAAGCCCTTTTTTCTGGCGCCGTTGCCGGAGAGTCAAGGAAATCTTCACAATGGGAGTCCCTCATAACCAATCTCTTTACTTTGTTTTTTTGTTTTGCTTAGTTTATTTTTGCTTTGTTTGCTTGTTTCTTTTATCAAAAACACAAAAAATTAGTTGTACTACTTTATTTCTTTATATCAAAAACACAAAAAAATTTAGTTTCTATCTCAAGTTGCTATTATGTCTAGCATTGCTCCAATCACTATGTCGCCTAAGGAAATGATTTTTACTTTCAAACAAGAAATTGAAGAGAGTTTCAAATAAGCTTGGTCTAGAATCTCTGATTTACATGAAAAAACTGAACCTAAAATGACTCTAAGTTTGTTTCTTAGCATTTTCTACTTTGGAACTGCTCTTTGCTATAGATATGCTTTGGATGTTGTAGTAGGAGGAGATCTCCTCCAGTGCAATGAGGGTGAAGCTTTTAATGCCATAAAAAGTTGGTTACAACATATGACTTGCCTAGCAAATCCGATTCCTCCATTACTAGCATTATTGCTAGATTGAACACTCTTGAGACCAACATAGCTAGTTTAAAAGAATGCTATAACATGCTTAAAGAGCATCATAAATATGTTCCAATAAATTCCGAATCTTCAAAATGGCTTCCTATAGTAAAAGTTGTTATAAATAATGAATTTTTTTATGCTCGTTGTGATATCATGTCTGAATTCTGTCTTATGCCTAAAGACATCTATGAATCTTTAAATCTTTGGGGACTTTCTGAAGGAGGAGAAGAAATATCTCTTACTAATAATGCCACAATATTACCCATTGGAATAGCTAAAGGAGTGTTTACAAAGATCCTAGGGAAAGTGGTGTCTACTGATTATCTTGTTATTGAATGTGTAGGAAAAGGACAAATTACACTTGGAAGATCCCTACTAAAACTCCTTGGAGCAATAATAGATGTGGAAAATGGCATCATGCATTTTGCTTCTCTACCAAACAAGCATATGTTCCCTAAAGATAAGAATAAAGGTAAGAAAGGTAGGGCAAGAAATTTGTTCTTAATGCTTCTTCATTTGAGAGTAGTGAGAGAGGATCCTCTAGAACTTACTTGGATGAGATACCTTGCCTTGTTTAAGATATTTCTGGTATTTATCTTAATACTTCTTCATTCGAAAATACTTGATTCTTGCTTCTTATGCCTAGCTCAAAGGCGTTAAAGAAAAGCACTTATTGGGAGATAACCCAAATCTCTAGTCAATAAATTTTGCTTTTGTTGAGTCTTGGAAGTTATTGCCTCAGTAATAACCTGTCCTTATCCTTTTTGTGTGGTTTTTGTGCCAAGAATAACCTCTAATAAGAGAGAAATAATGCTTGGGAAAGATGCTGTCCCAAAACAGATTTTTTGTGCTTTGCTGTAAAAATTCGTGAAAAATCTCTGTGTGTCAGATTGAGCTGTAATTGTTTATGCTTCTACCCCAGGTTGTTATCTAACTTTTGTTATTTTAACACTTTTCGATTTGAACAACAGAAGGTCTTCAAAAAAATTGGTTTTTACCTGCTGTTCTGTTTTGACAGATTTCTGCCATTATTTCCATTTGCCTCTTAATCTCTTTCTCTTTGAGTTCTCTTTGATCATTTGAACTTTTAAAAGGAATTGATACAGTAGCTTGTGCTTTAATGGAAGGTTTACTTGTGTTGAAACTGAACCTAAAGACTTATTATCTTAAGAACACTAATGTTGTAATGAAGATTGTGTGAAGTTTTGTATGAAGGAAATTTTAAAGTGTAGGGAAGAACAATGTGATAAGATGAAGTATGGACAAAAGCTAAAGCTTGGGGATGCCACTCGTGTCACCCCAATAAATATTCAAGAAGTACAAGCGTCAAATCTTGGGGATGCCCAAGGCATCCCCTTCTTCATCAATAAAAATCTCAGGTTTTCTTCCAAACATTTCATTTTTATTGTTTCATGCACAATTGTGTTGTTCTTGGAGCGTCTTTGTTTTTGTTTTTAGTTTTCTTTTGCTTAGTTTGCTTAAATAAATTGGTTGTACCCCCACATTCATACATAGTTTCAAATAAGTTGATTTGGATTGGAAAAGAGTAGGAAAGTTCATGCTTATAAGTGGTACAAAGGAGCTTGATTTGACTGTGGCCTAGACTTTATCATGTCATGTTTGATATTGCTATGACTTTATTCTTAATTATTATTGTTGTAGCATGACTTGTTACAAACAATTGAGATTTCTTAATGTGCCTTGAAAGAATCATGCATTGTTTTAGCATATAAAAGCATAATATTGTGGTATTCTCATTTGATGCTTTATTTGGGTTGACTTGGCGCATGCTCACACCATGTTAATACTATACCAAGTCACCACAGCCTCTATGATCATTTAGTTTTTGACTTGTAATATCACCTTATGCTTTAATTAATAATGTTTTGTCGCTTTGCATGATTATGGCCATTATTGCTCTCTTAGTTGGTCGCTCCTAGTATTTTGCTAGCCTCCACATGTATCAAGTATGAGTTCCACTCATGCATCCAACTCCAAATAAAACCAAGTTATTCCAAAGAGTCCACCATACCTACCTATTAGCATTATTGCTATTCCAAGTATATTCATATTTTTATCTACCTTCTGAATTAAACTTGTTATGTGAAAATTAGTGATTAAAGCTCTCACGAACTTGATGGCATACTTTACTTTCTTGCACTTAATAAACTTGAACCATTGTGCCCATCAATGTTCGTATATGCTTGCGCTCTGTAAGTTGTGAATTAGCAGAACCATGTATCATGGGGAACGCTTTTAACATTGCACTTTATTTAGTTGATATCATGTTCTTTTGCTTATGGATCCTGGCGGTGTGAAATAAAAGGGGATCTTGTAATGCTCATGGAGTTTGTATATGTGTTAGAGAAACGCCTAGGCGGCTAGCCTAAGACATGCCTAATCATGGTGGAAACTTGCAGCATAACCATAGTGAGCAATCTGTGAAGCATCTTGAAAAAAGGGAAAAAAAGGCAAAGCCTATGCAAATAGCAAATAAAAAAGATCGCTGAGATGCTCATTGTCTGTTGCCTTGTCATTTTGATATGGGAAAGCTCCTGTATCATGGGGAAAGGGGTACCCCATTGGCGATTCTTTATGATACACATGTACTTACAATGACAAGAACTTACTTGTGACTAAAGTTGAGTAGCATGAGGTTTAGTACTCGTAGCAAGGGGCATGATATTTTCAGCTTATAACTTGTCAGGCATATCCTCATATTTGTTCACTTTAACCTTAATCACCTAAAGATGCTTATGATAGGGGTAATAAGAGCTGAAAGCTAATAACTACCATAATTTTTGGAAGCTCTTTATGAGACTTGAATCCCTGCTTCCTTCTATGAAGGGCCTTTCTTTTACTTTTATGTTGAGTCTCCATCTTCTATCTTTATGCACCTATTGAGAGAGCATAGTGGTCATTCTTAGTTTAATGTGCATCGTCCCAAAACTTGTTGATTGATTCATAACTTTGATATTGCTTGTTCTTAAACTATTTGTATCTAGTCACCCTTATGAACTTTGAAGATGTCCTATGCATTTATGTTTTGCTATACCATGAGGGACAAGCTGAATACCATTCTCATTATGTTTTCTATATGTGAAACAAACAAATGTCTTTCAAAGCATTGTTATTCATTAATCTTTTCTTTGTACCTTTTCATATTACAACATAGTTGCTATGTCTTATTGTTAAAACTATATCTTTCATGTCTATGTTAGAGTACTATGATCCCAGCTATCAATGTTTTACAAATACCTTGATCAAGATTGTGATGGTGCATGTTGATATGTCCATAACGTATCTATAATTTTTGATGGTTTTATGCTAATAATATGCTTTTGACACTCCTTTTTGTATAAAGTTTATGATTTATTTGGACTAACCTACTAATAGTTGCAAAAGTGCACAATGCTCTTGTTTTACACTTTGATGTGTAGGAATTACCAAGAATACAAGTGGAAACCTTGTTGGAGTCAAATTGGGATTTTTCCAGAAATCTGTCTCAGAATTCTTTTTGAAGCTGGTCACTTTTAGAGTCCAAGACGGCGTCAAACGGAAAACTCTTCAACTACAAATTGTTGGAAATTTCGCGGCAAACATTCTAGACATAAAATTTAGCCGATTCCGAGTCCGGACGAGCCCGCTAGACCCGATTTAGTGCAGCCCAAGATGGGGCGACGGGAATCCGAGAAGCTATATAAAGCGAGGAAACCTAATTCGCCTAGAACACCTCCACCCACGAATTTGCAGCCGCCAAAGCCACGTTTTTCCTCCCCCATGGATCCCATCTCCATGGGGGAGGGCTCCCAATAAGCCATGAAGTAAGGGGGCTAAGGGGCGGTGCTCCCCCATGATATCGGCGGCGGGGAAGGAGTCCCCCACACTACCGCCGGCGCCGCCGCCCTCTTCACCATCTTCACTGCCATCTCCATCACCTAATCCTCCTAGTATGCAGTGGTTCATCCTTCCACACACCTCTATACCGTCCTATGTAAACATGGTGTTTGATGCTATAAGTTATAATCCTATGATCTATGTCATGTTTGCGTAGTTTCTTTGTTCTTAGATTGAATGGTTGAACGTCTTTGGTTAATTAGAGTTGTATGTTGATATGGTGCAGTCCTTGGTGTCCATTATATTTGTGCGTGCATGGATTAAACATCATAAGGTTTGTAGTATGTGTAAAAGGAAGGGGGAAGTTCTGCCAGAGTGACAGAAACCTGAGGACGCGAACCGGAACGTTGCACGTATGGGAGTAAGAGGACCATTAAACTTAAGGCTATGGTTGGGGAAACCTTAATGCATTGTTAGTACTTATGGATGTTTGCTAACAATCCAATCATATAGTACATGTAATTCCAAGTAGTGAAGCACATGTATATTTAGCCTCTCTCACATAGAAAACTGCATCGAAGACAATGAACCTGATCTATTCTCTATTTAAACTTGGACAAATCCACCACAATTACCACCACTATTCCACACTCATGGTTCTGTTAGTTTAGTGTATTTTATTGCTGCAGCAACTAGCTTTACTTTCTTGTTATTTATTATCATGTAAAGCTATCTCTATTACTCGTATTGTTGCTCTAGTTTTATTTCCTAGATAATGCAAACGTTTAGTGTGCCTAGAGTTGTATTAGTGGTTGATAGAACTTGAGAGAATATTTATCCTACCTTTAGCTTATCGTTGGGTTCGACACTCTTATCGAAAAGGCTACACATGATCCCCTATACTTGTGGGTTATCAAGACCTTTTCTGGCGTCGTTGCCGAGGAGCAATAGCTTGTGGGTGAATATTCTTGTGTGCACTTGTTTGCTTTATCTCTAAGTAGTTTTTACTTTCAGTTTTAAGTTGTTCTCTATCTTAGTATGGATAGGGAATGCGAATTACAAAAAAATTAGTTTTACTTGTTACCTAAAAACATTTTCAAAAAGGAAAGTGATTGAACGATGAGTAATGGTTAAGTGGGGGTCGACCTTGAACACTTGTGTTCATGCCTATGAAACCCAAACAAATCTTCCCATGGAAGCTTTTTAGTTAAAAACTTGTAGGAATGCATGAAGCCTTGGAAAAGAAAGATATTTTTGGTATTGATCTTAATGCTTATTCATTCGAAAATACTTGAATCTTGCTCCTATGCCTAGCTGAAAGGCGTTAAAGAAAAAACGCTACTGGGAGAATGCCTAACTTAAAGGCATTAAAGAAAGTACTTATTGAGAGATAACCCAAAAGTTTTAGATGAGTCTTGGAAGTTATTGCTTCAGTAATAACCTCTCCTTATCCTTTTTATTTTCTTTTTGTGCCAAGAGTAACCTCTAATGAGAGAGAGAGAAGTAATGCTTGGGAAAGTTGCTGTCCCAAAACAGATTTTTGTGCTTCGTTGTAAAAATTTGTGTAAAATCTATGTACGTCGGTTTGAGCTGTAATGTTTTGTGCTTCTGCCCCAGGTTGTTATGCAACTTTCGTTAGTTCAACACTTTTCGATTTGAGCAACATAAGGTCTTCGAAAAAAGCGGTTTCTATCTGTGGTCTGTTTTGACAGATTTCTGCCATTATTTGCATTTACTTCTTGTTGATTCCTTTGTGGGTTCTCTTTGGAGAATTGAGCTTTTTGAGGGAAGTGCTACAGTAGCTTGTGTTTTAATGAAAGTTTTACTTGTGTTGTAACTAAACCCAAATACTTATTATCTTGAGTACACTAATGTTGCTAATAAAGATTGTGTGAAGTTTTGTATGAAGGAAAAAAATTTAGGTGTAAGGAAAGAATGATGTAATGAGATGAAGAATGGACTAAAGCTCAAGCTTGGGGATGCCACCCGTATCACCCCAAGAAATATCCAAGAAGTACAAGCGTCAAAGCTTGGGGATGCCAAGGCATCCCCTTCTTCATCAATAAAAATCTCAAGTTTTTTCGGAGTTCTGCCGGAGTGACAGAAACCTGAGGACGCGAACCGGAACATTGCACGTATGAGAGTAAGTGGACCATTAAACTTAAGGCTATGGTTGGGGAAACCTTAATGCATTGTTAGTACTTATGGATGTTTGCTAACAATCTAATCATATAGTACATGTAATTCCAAGTAGTGAAGCGCATATATATTTAGCCTCTCCCACATAGAAAACTGCATCGAAGACAATGAACCTAATCTATTCTCTATTTAAACTTGGACAAAGCCACCACAATTACCACCACTATTTCACACTCATGGTTTTGTTAGTTTAGTGTATTTTATTGCTGCAGCAACTAGCTTTACTTTCTTGTTATTTATTATCATGCAAAGCTATCTCTATTACTCGTATTATTGCTCTAGTTTTATTTCCTAGATAATGCAAACATTTAGTGTGCGTAGAGTTGTATCAGTGGTTGATAGAACTTGAGAGAATATTTATCCTACCTTTAGCTCCTCGTTGGCTTCGACACTCTTACTTATCGAAAAAGCTACACACGATCCCCTATACTTGTGGGTTATCACATGTCACCTCAAAAATTATTCTTTTTTATCACTTACCTACTCGAGGACGACCAGGAGTTAAGCTTGGGGATGTTGATATGCCGTAAACGTATCCGGGGAAGTGACAGGAATGTCTAAGGTACTAGATGTGATGTTGCTACTAGGGAGAAAACAGTAATCCTTTATCCATGGGACTATTGTATTGTTTACTTTACACACTTTGCTTAATGCAATTATGTTGCTTGCAACTTAATACTAGAGGGGGTTTGGATGATAACCTGAAGGTAGATTATTAGTCATAGATGCAGTTGGATTACGGTCTATGTATAATGTTGTAATGCCCAATTAAATCTCATAGGAGTCAAGATGATTAGTATATGCATGGTATGCTTTCTCGAGTCTATCAATTGCACCGCTGTAATTTGTTCACCCAACATGTTATTTATCTAGTGAACTATGGACCCCGGTCCATTCTTTTACCATTGATAAACCATCTACTATTTACTGTTTACTTTTTGCAAGCAATTACTATCTTCCACACAATACATTTAATCCTTTGTTTTCAGCAAAACCAGTGAGATTGACAACCTCACTATAAGTTGGGCAAAGTTTTGTGGTTGTGTTGTGCAGGATTCCAAGTTGGAAACAACACCTTGGAGTTATTTCCTTGCTCCTACTGGTTCAATAACCTTGGTTTCATAACCGAGGGAAACTTGCTACTGTGCTCATCATACCTTCCTCTTGGGGTTCCCAACGAGCTCGGTATATTTTGAGCCATCAGGGTACTACTGCAGAGGTTGCTATCTCCGAAGAGCTCTAGTGCCAACTTCATGCGGCAGAAGCAGCCCTAAACCTACCTTCCTCTCCCTCGTCGCCGGGGACGGTCAAAAGGAGAAGCAAGGGAGGGAAGGCTACCATGCGCGAGACGGTAGAATCAACATCGCTTATTAGGAAGGGGCTCACTGTCAATACCAAATCCGCCGTCTCCCTCCTTGGAAGCACAACGGTGAGTACATGCAATGATCGGCTGGCGTCGCGCCAACGCACTAGGATGAGAAGGTACTCAAATCCGATGGCATCACTTTTGTAGCTTGTGGTGACTCATCAAGTAGTTGACATAACACCAATGAAACACCATTCGACCAGTACTACATCCCTCAGAGTGATACAACAGAAACATCCAAGGTATGACAATAGATTACAAAATCTTACAAAAGATCCGGAGAACCTCCTCGATACAGTGTGAAGAAAATTTATATAGAAGAAAACCAAAAATAACAACTCAAAAACTATTCTATGGATAAACCTATCTTTAATACTATTTGGTTTGCGATTGCTTCTACTGCTCTATAGAAATAAGTTCTATGAGCTAGAGATTAGATTTCGTATCTAGTCTATAACTTCTTCTCCACTTCAGCTGATGTAGATGTTGACTCCATTGGCTTCAATGAAGAACTTTAGCTTCTTGTGGCGATCCTTCCGAGCATCATTTGAGATTGATGACGTCTTCAATGACTTTAGAATCTAGTAAGGGTTAAGAAGTAACGGTTAAGTACGAACATCCTCAGCAAGTTCATTAAAGAGGAGCATTTGATGCACTATTACAGACATAGACCATAGGTCATAGGATATGCAGGTTTTTGTAAACATTTCTTTAAAGATTGCCTTTATTTAAAAACTATGTCTATCAGCCTTCACATGTTGATTAGAACTTCGTGGAGTTCTTTTCCTGCAGCATCCACAGCTCCTTCCCGGAATAGGGAGTAACATGTCACACTTTTTTACACCCTATGGAGGTATGTTGCTTTACCCATGAGAGATCCTTATCCATATTGCACATCCAAGGCATGAGCTTGTCCACACTTTCTTGGTGTGGGGCCCGGTATAAGACTCAAGCCGATCAAGCACTTCTCCGCATCTCCGCATATCCACCCTTTTGTATGCCAGGTCCACCTCTTGTATTACGACACCCATCGTGGATGCCAAAAATACCGTGGGACATTGGGGAATCCCATCCATCTGCTACAAATCCTCTCCGAATTACACCCACGGTCCAAGGATTTAGCCACGACATGCGCATCCAGTGCCAGTCCTCAGATTTCAGGGTCCCGGGGCAAAACAAAAATTCGGGGCCCCTAAAAGTTTGAATCATAATTTTCAAAAAAACTTACATTCCTAGATACAAATTTAGTGACGACATAGGATATTGTTTTGAATATTCACCGACAGAGAGAGAAAACTTTAACCTGAAATTTTTCATATATATGGGGTATGGTGACAATATTATTTTTATTATATAATTTCTTGCAGATTAGTAATATAAAATGACCACAAAAGTACATATGTACTAGCCTACTGACCAACTAAACAAAATAGTTTGATTATCATTTGGAACTCGAAAATCACAAATTCAATACATATTGCTAAGTAATGGACGATTAGTCAATTATGAATGGCCCTTGTATAATAAAAGAAAGCTCAATTTTAGCACTTATAATTCTTTATTAATAAACTAGTAAAGGGTACCCGTGCGTTGCTACGGGCTAGAGAGTCGATAGATGCCAAAATTTCATGTTTAGTAAATGTTTATAGTGGGTGTGATATCGTTATGAATTTTTATGTATGATGTATTTATCTCGTCTTATTATCTTTTCGATGACGAATGTGTATAATTTTTACCTTTTATCTTTGGCAGGTGCTTCTCTTGACTCTTGCGTTTGGCTCTATCACTCTATTGTACTACATATTATCTTTTGTCGCATAATCATTTTGCACAAAATGAATTAAATCAATCGGTGGGCATAATAACATCAATCAGATAGAGACACCTATTGAAAACATGAAACAAACTATCTACAAATAGCCACACTCATTATCATTCACCTTTCTCAAAAAACACACCACGATGGATATTACTACTCACTCTGATCCATTTTAAGTATCGGGCTTTAGTTTATTTTTGTCCAAACTTAAACTACATCTTTCTCAAAAAATATACCACCTTGGATATTACTACTCCCTCCGATCCATAATAAGTGTCGAGCTTTAAGTCATTTTAGTCCAAATTTGTACTAAAGACCTGACACTTATTATGATCGGAGGCTAAATATGCTTCTCATTTATACATAGCAGATGAATTAGCACCTCCAAATGGAAATCATGTGCAAGTCTAATGTATCGGGAGACAAACTGTATGCACGTGCGCCCCTTAACACAAATATAAAGTTTCAAGGAAAACGTAATTATTTTAGTTGCGATCCACAACAATACACATTTGAAATGGAAACGAACTTATCTGGGATAAAGAAAAAAATTGGACATGTAAATGTCTCAACCTTAAAAATGCTATCATGCTTTACCGGTGTAATAAGAACTTTCCATGCCACACATGAAGCAGATCTTTCATCCAAGTCCCACGTCTGTCTAGGAATGGGTGGGTAATTTATTAAAATGTTTACACAAAGTGTACAAGAATTCTAAGACTGACTATATCAAAGTTATACACATGATGACAACTAACAAGTAAAATTGTACGAAACCAGGTTATATATGGTCGTACGAAGTCTTGGATGTCTGTTTCTTACACTTCAACATGAATGTACATTTCCCCGCAAAAGAAAAACAAAGTAATATGGAAATATATTGCATGATCATGTGGATGGATTAAAATCCCTACCTAGTTCTTTGCTTCCTATTCAAATATGATGTATATGGTATGACCAAAGAGAACAATATGCAAAATCAGTAGACATGGTAAAGTAAACTGTTAATTGCTATAGGAATTTCTCATTTCATGATATTTCTAGCAAGCATTACAAGCATATGAAGTAATAATCATCCTTAGTTGTACACATGTTTTGCCGAAGTCTTCTATGAGCAAATACAACTCTTGCACAAAGACTATTCTCAAGTTGATAGGACCTTGAAAATGAGCTAGATGATGGAATGATGAGAAATCAGCCATTGATCTGTTTCGATCAGTCAAGGTTGCTCAGATCAAAGCTTTTTGGTAGTTTTTCTGTGAAACCCCCACAAAGGCAAATAATCTCCATTTAATGGCATTGTGATATAAAAAACATTTCTTATGTGCTTGCACTATAAAGCTAGAAGGTGAATACAATAATATTTGAGTGTGGAAAAGTGGGGTTTGAATCAAACCTGTAACTATTGGATGGTCTCTTTGAATGCAATATATGGTTTTTAGGATCTGTTTCAAATGATATCCTCTCGCGGTCAATAATACAAAATATGGAGACAATATGCACTATCTCCGATTGCAAAATGAAGCAAGATGCCATTTCATAGTTAAGATGAAATCTCTGTGTAAGTTTCAGAATATATAATTAGCTCCCCCACCTAATGTCTTTATTTTCGAGAACATTTAAGCTAGAATACAGAGTTTATCAAAAGAAAGCAAATGTTGGTTCCTGACCAGGCATCCTCTTGTTTCAACCACCAGTGACCTTGTAAAACCTGACACATACCAATACGGGAGGAACATAACATTAATTTTTAGGAGATGAGGCTAAATAAAAGTACCAAACTTTCCAGTAAAAATAAATACCAAACCTTGAACCAATTCTTGTATACAGCTAAAACTTTTGAGCATGGAATCGTAGGCACACAGAGTGGGAGATCTCAAAGCATCAAAAGACACAAAGAATAGCAGTCATAAAAACTATAGCAGAACTATTGTAATTAGTACAGTGATAAGACATATCCAGTCTCATGGATATTACACCGGATTGAATAGGATGACATTGTGAAAAGTAGAAGTCGAGGGCGAAGAAGAAATGCAATATGCTAAGAGAAATTTATTGTTATGGATATTACACCATCCCGAATAGAAAGACACCATAATAAATAGAAGTCAGGGCGAAAGAAAAATATATATTCTTACAACAATCTGCAGTACAAAGGGTTCATTTGGAGAGAAACAAAGCCACCTGATGGATTTACACAGACGTTTATCAAGAAAATTTAATTTATTTGAGTGATTGCATGAGAGGGCTAAATATTAGCAAGCATTCATACATACAAAAGAGTAGTGATTTGGTTGAAAATTCTTGTACAATAGAATGCAAACAAGTAAGAACTGATATAAATAATTAAAGTAAATGATAGCCAAGAAAACAATTGTAGGCAATATTAAGATGAGAAGAAAAAGAACAAACATGACTCATGTTACCTAAAAATCACATCAAGACTTACCACATCATATGACATAAATACTTTGTAAGAATTGAATAAAAAAATTCAATACCAACTAAGAATTCAATTGGAATCTAGGTACATCATGTTGAGCCCAAAACTAACATGACATAGGTGTAATTCAAAAGAAGAATTTGTTCGTCGCACAATATTATCATACAAATAATTTTGAAATCATGTTCATAGTATCTTGTGGTTACATTGATCTAATCATGGTTACCCTTGTTTATTTGGCAGAAAAGGCACTCATATGGACAATCTTACATCTGTTGGCTTGAGTCTGTCAACGAACACTGATCACTGATTAACATGTGTTACCTATTTCCTTAAAAAAACATGTGCACCTAACTAAGAAACATCATGTTCATAAGTTTTACACATCACTGGGAGGCATCAGAAAAAAGATATTGACTTCATTTGATATGCTTGTCAAGGTTAGGGATCCTGGACATAGATAGCTTGCTTAATTTTCCCTAATAACATGAACTAACTACTTTGTGCAACAAACTACAACTTCAAGTACTGCAGATCACAAACCCCCGGAGAAAATGAAAAACCATTTGGATGGATTATTTTGCCAGACCTAGATGGCTAGATAGATTCCTAGAGAGTCTATGGCTGAATAATTGAGAGGAGTGCTAAAACAATTATTGGTACTAACTTTTCTGGATAAAAGCTATATCATGCATAGATAGCCTGCTAAGGAAAAATGTGTTCTCATATGGGCTGGATTTCTCTTAATTCGTGGGAATATAGTGAGAGTTCCAAAATGTCATGGCAAGTGATGAACCATAAAATATCTTTGCTAGAATTGATCAACTGATATGGAAATAGTCTTTAAATACGGGAAAACTCTAAACAGTAGCAGTGTGGAAGATTATATGAACTTTTTCCTGTATCAAGTTTAGGTTTTTATTACCTATGTAATATTAGGCCAAATGAATAGGACCCACAGCACATTTTGTTTTTGAATTTTTTGATATTTTAATAATAGGTTCATATGCATCATAGAGCCAAATTAGATTTCATGTGCATTCAAGCACTTACTGCTGTGAAAAGGAGGGATGCTTCTATCTGATATCTTTTTTTAAAGTAAACCATATATTTCATTAGACAATCGAGAGATTATATATATGGTAAACACCTAACACAAACATACTTATCAAGCAACTTTGCACAAAGAACTCCGCAAGTGAAACTATTATTTCACCCTTGGAGAAACTTGTGCCTCACTGAATCGTCGTCCATCGTCCTCCGCCGCCACCAGGGTAACATTGGAAAAAGAGGCTAACAACCACCATACCTAGATCTGAGAGAGCACCATCGCATACAAGGATGCTTTTTGAGCCGATGAACCGAGTCATCACAAACGACAAGCCCGTGACTTTGTGGCACGTCGGCCGGGATCTTCCCCATAGTCACTAGTTCCCGACGCCGTCGTCTTTATCCGACGCCGTCTGTCACATCCCAAATTTTAGATTTGGTACTGCATACATATATGTCATCGCATCTTGAGCATCTTTGCAAAAAGTTTCAGTTTTAAATTTTTTGCCAAAACACCTCCCTTTTTGCTAGTTCATCCTATGTGCAAGCCTATTAGGATTTTTGCCTTGCATCTGCAAGAGAGACCCCTTTTAGGCATTACAGTTGCATAGATGCGTAGAGTTTGTCAATACGAACCCGTAGGATTTTGTTTCACTCAATTCAGAGCTGTAGATCACAAGTTATGTTAGATCTTATGTGGACTAAATTTTTAGTTCAGAAAAATTCAGATTTGCAGTCAGACAGTTAGCAGTTCAGTTAACAGTCAGCAAAAAAAAAACGTTTCGGCCGTGGCAGCCGAACCGGCCCAGCCGAGAGGCCCACCCGGGGCCCAAGCCGGCCGCCAAACAGCCTCCCCGTCGCCGGCCCTTTTCCCCTCTTCCCTTCTTTCTTTTTTTCTCCTTTAGCTTTTCTTCTTTTCTTTTTTTTCCGCCCGACAGGCGGGCCCCGCCTGCCAGCCGCTCGTGCTCGACCGGGTCACCACCGAAGCCAGTTCGTTCTAGAGACGAACTGCCGCCACCATCCTCGTCCGATTTTTCCGGGAATTCGGCTCGATCCTCACGCCTCTCAGCTCTTCCATATAGTGCTCGCTACCGCCGTCTTTTTCCCCCTCCTAGACCTATCTATCGCGCCGCCACCTCACGCCGATTGCTCGCCGGAGTTCTCGGAGCCGCCGCCGCCATTGACGCCGGTAAGAAGCTCTCGGTCGACCCCCGCGCCCCTTCCTGCCGCAGGAGCACCGCCGCGCCGCGCTGCACCTTTTCTGACCCTTTTCGTTCGCGCCACCGCACGCAGGGCCGCCCGCGAGCTCGCCGGAGTACGTCGCCCGCCGCCGCCGCTCCAGCCGGGATTCGCCGCCGCCCGAGGTCGCCGTCGACCACCCCGACCCCGCCCCTGCACCCGCCGCATCTTGCCGCACCCCGTGCACCACTCCGCCGCCGCCGGACCCCGCCGGAGCGCCGCCTCCCATCGCCGCCGACCTCCGCCGCCGTCGGACAGGTGAGCAACGCCGGCATCCCCTCCTGACCGCCAGATCCCGAGCCAAAGGCTCAGATCGGCCGTTGACTGGCCGGTCAACCGCTGACCGGTCAAAGGTTCGGTCACCGCCGCGTCAGCCGGGCCCGCTCGTCAGCGGGAATATTCCCTGGAATATTCCCCGGAATATTCCCCTCGATTTTCAGAGTTTATTTTATTTTCCAGAAAATTTTTCTAACTTCAAAAATTTATAGGAAAAGATCTACTTAGCCAAAAATTGCAAATAAGGTACCGTTGGATTCGCAAAATTGTGTAGAATTTTATTCAGCAATAATATCCCAGGTTTCTGTATGTATTTTCCTGAGATTATAGAAAGGCTTAAAGTAGTATTTATTTCACAGAAAAAGTTCTGTAAACCTTTTTGGCGTAATTCCTTTTGGTCTAGGCTCTAATTGGAGTTATCTATCCAGTAGTATTTTTGTCAAACTTGTACTGCACTGTTTACATCTTTGGTGCAATGTTTTGGCTAAAGACCTATTAACTAGACCTCTTTTATGCATAAATTGTTTTCTTTGCATTAAATGTTTTCTCATGCATCATCCAGTAGTAGAATTGATCAGAGAACTTGAGCAAGCTACTGAAGCTTTGTTAAAGTACCATGCATGCATTGTGTTGCATCTGTTGATCTCTATGTGTGATTTGTTTATTGTTTGAATTGATTTCGTGTAGATTGTGAGGATTGTAACCCGTGTGACTGTCCGGACTGTGCTTTTGACTCCGGCAACTACCAAGGCAAGTGGAGCTTCATAAATGTCCTATTTACTTTCTATATGCATTGTAGCTTGTTTTGTTTTACAAGTTTTATCTATTGTTATGCTATATCCTATTATGCCGTAGTCTGTCTTGTTAGGCGAGCCGTCGTAAGTAGCTGTGCTTAGCTGTGCTTATGTAGACGAGGGTGGGATACATCATGGCAAAGCTTGTTTTGAAAGAACGTGTTTGGAAAGTGAAAACAACTTAATTAATGAACTATCTGGGTGGATTGGTAATTGCTTGGTCCGTGAATGCCGGGCCCATGTCTATGGTTTATCCGAGTAGCTCACTTGTGGATGGCCACCCAGGTTTCTGAGAAATGATTAGTGTCTTGATTTGGTAGCTTTCGTGTGCAACCATATGCCAGTGAGTTATGGGTGACTGGATGGACTTAGTAGGTTGTGGCGACCCGAGCTCTTCGTATCCAGAGATATAGTGAATGTGATAGGTTGGTACGGTGCGTGGATGGGCTTGGGGAGCTACTTCCCGAATTGTCTCTTCTTGGACTTCTCCCTATCACGACTCAAAATGCGTGTCATGGTACGAGCGGGTCGACCAAGTCATATGGGTAAAGTGTGCAACCCCTGTAGGGTGTAAAACTAAGTGCTTAGCCGTATCCCCGATAATGGACGATTGAGTTGCTGAATTGTGGGTGCTATGACATGTTCCCCTTCATTCTAACTTGTAATTGCTAAAACTTGTGGTTGAAACTTAATTGGATTGTTTGTTGAAGATTAAATGTTTTACAAATGATTTACAAAGGTTAGGATAAAGTATTTTGCTGCTGCAACTAAGCCTGAACCCTACAAGCAAGATATGTATATAGTTATTAGCCTTATTGTTTCTCTCATTGTTCCACTTGCCAGTGCATTCCAAGTGCTGACCCTTCGGGGCTGTTACGTTTCATGTTGCAGGTTACTCTTCCGGTTACTCTGAGTAGTAGTGTTGGTTGCGACCCTCCACTCAACATTTTGTTCGCATGTGGCGTCTAATGGAGACTGGAGCTACTTTATTTATGCTATCTATTTGCTACTTGCTTATTTGTGCGAGCGTTATGCTTTGCAAACCTTGTAATAAATGCAATATTCTGGATCATACCGCTGTAATAATGATGTACTGTTAATTCTTTGATGTCTATCGATACTATGTATGCCAATGAACCGATCCAGGGATTGGCGTGATACATAGAGGTGCAATCCTTGTGGGTTGTACCGTTTCACCGGCGAAGAAGAGAGATTGTCGCTTGCCGTCTTCCACGCGCACAACTGCAAAACGTCAAACACTACTGCAGCAGACGATAAGACCATCACTCGTGGGAGTGCCGAACGTCGACCACCAGACACAGATCTCACTGAATCCAGAAACCGACGAGAGACCGGGCCACCTGTCCCTCGACATCACCGGTTGGACCGATGTAGTCTCCTCCATGAAAGTCACGCCTCAAGAAAAAAGGGGCCAACCCTAACTATAGGCTGGAGCTCAGGGTCCCCACCCCCTTCCGTCGCTGGAACGGCCGACAAGGAGGCAGGGACAGGCGGCGGCTGTAGTTTTGGGAGCATATGAGATCTCCGGAGAGTCGTGGGCGAACCGTTTCTGATATCCTTTTTGTTTTTGTTTTGTATACTCTCGGAGTCTTATCCCTTTTATCTTTTATTATGAGATTCCCTTTGCCGTCCTCTGAACACGGCGAAAGAGTCAAAAACTTGCGCGGTTAAATCCCCCTTCTTGGAGTTACAATATCTCCTCGCAGCAAGGCTACAAAGTCGCAGATGTGGAAGCACGGCTTGGAAACAGGTGCCGATCTTGGAGAGAGCCGATGGCGATCTTCGAACACTAGAACCATTCTCTGTCGTGATGTCGTCCAAGCTGCTCCATTTTGTCCTAGGTAAGTCAGACAAATGCAGCATCACGTTACAAAGAAAAAGGCTCTCTTTTTTTTGCTATTCAAAGAAAAAGGCTCTCAGTAAGGCATCTCGGCTCTTCCCCATTTAAGCTGTAATAACCAACCACTCAGACATTTCCAAACATTCTCCAAAATGTCAAGCATGGCGGCGTCAGCTCCTGAACTTTCCGGCCACGAACCATTCGCATTCCACGGTAGTATTCCTGATGGGAACAACTCCCGCTTTCTCGCGTCCGACTTGTTTCAGGATCACCCTGCGCCCGTGTCGAAAGAGCACGCCCACGCGACCATGGGCATGGCGACTTCGCCGCTGGCGTTCGCGGTGCGGCGGCGCGACCCGGAGCTCGTCAGCCCGACCGCGCCGACGCCTGGTGACACCAAGCGTCTCTCCGACATCGACGACCAGGGCGCGCTGCGTAGGCACGTTTCGTTCGCCCTCGTCTACCCCGGCCGCGTGCCGGACGACGTCGACGTCGCGGCGGGCGACCCGGTGGTTACCATCCGACGCGCGCTCGGCGAGGCGCTGGTGCACTACTACGCGCTGGCCGGACGGCTGAGGGAGGTGGAGGGGCGGAAGCTGGTGGTGGACTGCACCGGCGAGGGGGTGCTGTTCGTGGAGGCCGACGCCGACGTGAGCCTTGCGGAGCTGGAGCGCGGCGCCGGGCTCAGGCCGCCGTTCCCGTGCATGGACCAGCTGCTCTTCGACGTGGAGGGCTCCAGCGGCGTGCTCGACTGCCCGTTGCTCCTAATCCAGGTATACGTACTAATGGTGTTTAGTATACTGCTACCATCACCACAATAGAAGACCTTTTAGCAAGCTATAGGAAATGGAGGTAGTATCTTGTAATTTTTTCAGTCAAGCTAAACAATAACATATGCCGCTGTTCTATCATGGTCGCCAGCTGACTCGGCTGCTCTGCGGTGGCCTCGTCCTCATGCTCCGCCTCAACCACACCATCTGCGACGCCATCGGCATCGCCCAGTTCCTCAACGCCGTCGGGGAGCTTGCCCGCGGCCTCCCGATGCCGACCATTACGCCCACTTGGTCCCGCGAGCTCCTCGAAGCGCGCATCCCGCCTAGGCCGTCCTTCCCGCACCGCGAGTTCGACGTACTTCCGCCACATGGCCTGCCGCCGCCACCGCTGCCGGCGGGCGACATGGTCCTGCGTTCCTTCACCTTCGGCGCCGCCCACATCGCCGCGATCAAGAAACACCTCCCTCCTCTCCTACGCGACACCGCCACCACCTTCGACGCGCTCACAGCTTTCCTCTGGCGCGCCCGCGCCACCGCGCTCGAGATAGCTCCGGGCGAGGACGCGCTGCTGGTCTTCATCGCCAACTTCAGGGGCTTCCCCGAGCTGACCCTCCCCGCGGGGTACTACGGCAACGCGTGCGTGCCCGTGACGGCACTGGCCAACGCCGCAGCGCTGCGCGACCGCTCCATCGGTGACGCTGTGGTGCTGGTGCGGCAGGCCAAGGCCGCCGTCACGGCCGAGTACGTGCGCTCCACGCTCGACGTGCTGGTGCTGCGCGGGCGGCCGTGCTTGGCTCTGCAGAACAACATGTTCGTGGTGTCAGACAACCGGCACGCCGGGTTCAACCGCGTGGACTTCGGGTGGGGCGAGCCGGTGTACGGCGGCCCGGCCGACACTATCTTCGGCGTGGGCTTCTTGGTCACGGTGAAGGACCACGACGGGCAGGATGCGGTGGCGGTGCCGCTCGTGCTTCCACGGCCGGCCATGGAGCGATTCGCGGCCGCGGTGGGGAAGCTTTGCATGGCGTAGATTGTGTCGTCCCAGTCCTCATCTGTTTTCGCTATTGTAAGTGTGTCGTGGCATACTACTAACGGTTTTGCTAGCGCTCGGCTGACAGAGATCGTCGCCAGCGCTCGGTCGCGCGTGTGAGCGATGCTTGGTGCGCCAAGATGTGTGCGGGCTGGTGGAGCCCGTGTGTTTTCAGGTGGGCCATGGTTTTCTCCGGCAGGGTTGTGTTCTTTTTGTGTTTGTTATCTTCTTGCAGACTGTTTTGGGTTTTTTGTTGGGCTGTATTTTGTGTGTGTATTTTTCTATTTTCGAATGATGTTTTTCAAGAAAAATAATTATGGGTTTAATAACATAATATCTTTTTTTTTCATATCAACTGGCGGTTAATTTTTGCTATTGTTTGTTTTTAATTTTTTTATTAGGACATGCGCTGTCAGTTTGTGGGTCTAACTCTTCTGTAAAAATGGATAAGCATGATTGTGCAAAACAAGTTGCGTCTCGCTTCTGGTCTCTTGTACCGACAGCTACATGATTTCTAGGCCCACTCTGCAGTGACTCTTATTGTCTTGTCTTTTCAAATCTCGGGAGAAGCGCTAAGGACAGAGAGCCTGCAAACATTTCCCCTTCCCAAATCCCCTCTTCTGGTGCGACGAGGATTCGCTCGTCACCGCCGGCACGTCGGGAGGATTCACTCTTTTTGTCAGGGCGCGTTGAATTATAGAGCGATTACCTTGCGTACCGGAAGTCGCAACACCATCTTGACCTTCTCAGATCTGAAGTCGTCGTCGAATTTCTTGCATCGGCTTCACCGCGTTGCTCCTAGGTAAACCCCCTTGAAGCTCATGGTTTTTCCTTTGAGATACAACACCAACGAGCTTCCCTCATCTGGTTTTGAGTCGCACGGATGAGCGTCCATGGCTTTTAGGCACCTGTAGTACCCGCGCCGCCTGCTGGGAAACTCCATGAGCTGGGTCAAATCGCTATCGCCGTGGACACGCATCGCAAAACCACACGGACCATGGTGAGGTCGGGATGATTTTGTTTTCCTAAACCATGCTCAGGACGTCGTCCAATCGGTGGATTCACCCTCATGCGTCCCAAGTCTGAACGAATTCCTTTCAGTAGTCCATGTTTTGCCCATTGATTAAGAGATGTAGACTTTGTTAGCCATTAGTTTCTAGAGGATCATATAACTTTTGGCTGAATAATCTGTGTTTTTGCTCATGCCTTTTGTCGTTTTTTATTTGTTGCTTGCAGGAAGGAAATATTTCTGACGTCAGTTGATGCGCCCCTTGCTTGAGAACTTGGATTTTCGAACGAACTCACCTTCTGTAAGTACCTTTTTTCCAACATTCCACTTGCTATTGGTATAGGCCCCTAGATTATTGCCCAGCTAATGCTCTATTGAACTTTCTGTATTGATAGGAGTACGCTAGTTATAGAAAGTTGAATGTACTACTTCCTCCTATTAAAATTAGTTGACTAAAATTTGTCAAGATACGGATGTATCTAATACTATATCATGTCTAGATACAATCGAATCTGGACAATTTAAGTCAACTAATTTGGTCAGAGGGAGTACTAGATTTAAGCACAGTGTTCCGTTGATTTGAACAAGGACTAGTTATCCTTGTTGTGGAGCAAGGATTAATATACTGGTGTATTATAGCACATAGAACACCACTACTTATTTTGAGTAGAAAGGACTAGTTATCCTTGTTGTGGAGCAAGGAGTACATTTGCCACTAATCACATAACTTAGCATGATTTTTCACTTTTTGCTACCTTATTAGTTTTCGTGACACATTCATAGAGATTAGTTGAATGTTAGGAGTGTTGATCAAGAACTAACAATTTTTGCAAGCAACAAATTATTTTCTAGCAGTTGAACATTCATATAGATTAGTTGTGTATAGCATAATATGGAATACTAAGTTGCAAATGCAAATGCAGATTCATATTTTCTATATCCTAGAGTTGCAACCAATTCATCATCATTTTGTTTTTCCCACGAATCCTTCTGTAACTTTTTGTGTGTTGTTGTTTTGCATGTGTGGTATACTCTGCAATACTAGTTACAACTAGGTTGAAACTGCTGAATTTCATATTTAACTTTCAATTCGGTAAATACAACTAGCTTTTTTTGCAATTAAGGTGCATGTGCAAACCAGTTGCAACTAGGCTTATTTCTCATTTGAAAGAAACACCTATTTTGCAACCAAGTTGCAATTGGCATACCTAATTGCAAGTTAGTTGCAACTAGGTTATTTGAGGAATCCATTACTAATTTCAATCTAGTTGCAACTGCATATTCTAATTTTCAAAAACCAACTAATTGTATTCAGGGTTTGTAAGTGACATACCAGTTTTGAAACTCAATATTTGTTGCAACCTAGTTGAAACTAGTTATTTTTTCTTATTAAGGAATCTATTTTTTTTCTGAATTTATCAATTGCAACCTAGTCGCAAGTGCAGATTCTGATTTTCTAAGAGAGCCACCTAATTGTAGCTAGGTTTTTGTAAGTAGCATACCAGTTTTCAAACTCTAGCCAAATGATTTACATGTTGCAGTCTACTTAAAACTGCTTAGTTTTCTTATTGATGTATCTTTTTTTCTTCAGAATTACCAATTGCAACCTACTCGCAACTGTAGATTCTGTTTTTTTTCAAGAACCAGCTAATTATAGTTAGGATTTTAAAAGTAGCATACCAGTTTGAAATTATAGTGAAAATGGTTTACATGTTGAAACCTATCTGAAAATGGTTATTTGAAGAATCCATTTTTTTTATGAATTACCAATTGCACCCTAGTCTGCAAGTGCAAATTCTTAATTTTTAAAACCCAGCTAATTGTGTCTAGGTTTTGAAACTCTAGCCAAATGATTTACATGTTGCAACATACTTGAAACTGGTTACTCTATATGGTAGCTTGTACTGCTGCTAGTAGCTTGACAGCACACCCAAGCAGTTAGTCGACTAAGTTGCGTGTGTGTGTGCTGTGCATGTGGATCAGCTTAAGTAACTTGACTGTTACTATTACTTGTTTACTGATTGTCAGCCTGGTGAAACCTATTATTTATCCCCTTGGCTTTTACTGTAAACTTGTTATTAACTGAGAAGAACAGATACTTCACTATTGGTGAAACTTACCTTGTTGTGTACTCAATAATGTATCATGAATAGTGCACTTCACTATTCAACACTAAGAGTAAAATTACCTTACTAATCTCTAATTTTTCTTTTTAGTTGTTTTTCTTAATTGCAGGAACAAGATCTGGACTTACAAGATTAGTGTAGGATAGATAGTTAATATAGGTTCTTCTTGTAACCTACTATGTAATCTTTTTGTAAAGGATCTTGTAAAGATGTTATTACAAGTTTAATAAAGTTAAGTTTTTTTGGTTCTATGTAATCTTATACCTTTGATGTATTTGTCATCAATTGTGATCTTATTATAAGATAGAAAAATAAGAATTATTTCTTATTTAATTCTCCTAGTCATTAATTCTTATTATTGATTGCTATTTCTTTATTAATATCAAACAATGTTAATAAGGTTTTCCTTTTTGGAACCCTTAAATAATAATAACTTCTAATATTAAATAATTTCAAATTGATTTGAAATTTCAAATTCAAATTCCAAGTAATTCCCCCAATTCCTTAATACTGCCTAATGATCATGTTAAAATTCCTAGCAATCCCTAACAAGAGCTATACCTACCTCTAGTTAGTGAAAGAAACTCTAATCCCTTTAGTATTTTGTTTGGCGAAAAATTTATCCAGACTTTTCAGATGCATGCATGCACAAACTTATATTCCTATTTCTACCCTTCGTTGGAACCTAATGCTGGGATGTTACAGGCGGTGCACCAATGGTTGGCATGCCAGGCATGGATGTGTATCCTCTTCTTGTTGCTTCGGTTGCTTTTGTGTTGCATGGCTCTTGCATCTTTAGGAACGTACAACAATATTTCATGAGGTGGTTGGATTGTCTTCTTCCTACTGAATCGATAAAAAAATGCATATTACAGGACCCTTCTAGTATTTGTATTGCAGACATGGGTGGGTCCTGAGTTCTTAGCTGGTATCACTATGCTGATTGACCTCCTCCGCTTTCGTCCCTGTTGCGGCGGTACCCGCTATTGTAGTCATTATCCCTGTTGTTGCATTCACCCGAAAAACTAGCCGTGACGTATCTTGGTCCCGTGTTTCCATCATTGTTTCGTCGCCTCCTGTCATTGCCGTGTTTATCCCAATCTTCTTCGGGTGATCGCGCTTGTTTGTTATGCAGTGCATCTTCTCCATCAGCCCATCTATTTGCTATGTCCATTAATTGTGAGATTGTTTTGGGTTTGACTCGACCTAGTTCTTCTATGAATTCTCGGCGATGGAGGCCGTCATTGAAGGCGTCAATTGCTCTTTCCTCGGATATGGATTCAGCTGTACTTTTCATGATGTTTTATCGCTGGATGAATGCTCTTATTGACTCTTCGGGCTTCTGTTTGCATGCCCGCAATTGCTCTAAAGACGTGGGTCGTTTGAATGTGGAATGAAAGTGTCAGATGAACTTATCTTTAAGGTTGTTCCAGCTACGAATAGAATCTTTAGGTAGCTGTCTGAGCCATGAACTTGCGGCGCCAGTGAGGTGCAGTTGTAGGCTTTGCATTGTTGTGGCTGTTGAGCCGCCCTGTAGCTTGACAGTGGCCAGCTAATCTGCTAGCAAGCTTTGGGTTTTTGGAGTCCATCGTATTTTTGATGGTCATGTGGAAGTTAAAATCCTTGGGTACTGCGGCTTTCCGAATTCGCTGAGTGAAACAGCTGGCTCCGCATAACTCGTAGTTGTCTTTATTGTCATCGTCGTGCCCTCTTCGGCTGCGGTTTTTGTCTCTTGTATTGCTTTGTGGCTCTAGTCCCAAAAGACGCTCCTGATGTGGTGATTGTGATCGCCTAGTGTGGATCGTGTGTCCAGGGCTGCTGCGACAGCGTGGTGATCTATTGGGTTGATGCGTAAGTCCTTGTTCTGCTTGTGCGAGAGCTGATCCCACCATGCAGAGGTTCATTAGGGCAGAGCGGTGAAGAGCTGCACGAGGATCGTCGGATGTAGGTTGGGTTGTGATCAGGTATATTTGTGTGGCCACAATTGTTGCTTGGGCTGTTTTTGCTTTGATATTTCCTGCTTGATCTACTAACATGAATGATAGATCAAGGTTTTGAATCAATTCGTTTCTTTCTTCTTTAGGGATGTTCTGCAGCTAAGATGTTCCCCTTCACGCTTCCAGACCTTCAGGTCGAGCTGAGTTGTGCCCATCGTAGGCAGGATTCGTTGGCTAGCCTTTTTCTTTTGCCTAGTTGCCTCTGCATCCTTAGTAGGTCTCTCTTTTTGTGTTGAAGAAGGCATTGATATGCTAATAAATCTTCATGTGAGGAGTCAGCTGTCATTGGGACCGCACCCGAGTGCTTCTCTGGCCTTTTGCCATGCCGTTGCTGGTAGCCAAAGGGTCCGTCTCTCTTCCCCATTTGGTTCTGCTCTTCCTCCTGGGACTATGCGGTTGTCCGCTGTTTCTCCTCTGTTTCCGTGATCTCCTTCATTACCGCGATTTCCTTCGTTGTCGCGATTTCCTTCATTATCGCGATTTCCTATGTTGTCATCCGATAAAATATCATCAGGACCGAGGATAGGGTTACTGTCGTCGGATTGATGACAAGTACGCCATGAGGGGGTCCTCGAGGCGTGCGGAAGAGAGGGGGGTGAGACGTACGATATTCCGGGACGGTGAGCACACAAGTTTACCCAGGTTCGAATCCGCCGGCTTTGGACGGATCCTACTCCTGCTAGCAATCCAGTAATACGACAGAGCCGGAATATGGGTTACAAGGGTTTCGTCTGCGCGAGTTGAGATTGTAGACTATTGAGGTTATGCCCTAAAGGCTCTCCCTAGGATGGCTTATATAGATTTCCGGCCTAGGGTTTACAGGAGAGATCTATCCGGCTACGACTAAGAGTCTATTATAGAGTATATCTTGAACTACAAGTAACATCATGGCCTAAGTCGGTAAGTCTTCTGGGCCTTCCCGTAGCCGGATTGGACTCCGTCTTCTCTCCCTGACTGGGCCACCCGTGAAGCAATACTCTAAATCGAAGTGGACCACCCTGGTCAGTGAGGAACTGTGAGGATACCCGAAAAGTATATCCCCAACAGTTACCGTTAGAGTCACGTGGTGTCGAGGTGGCTCCATTGATCATGCACACTTGGTGGCGTGTCATATATGGAGTTGTGGCATCGTTATCTGGGCTGGAGGAGACACTGCTGGTGGATCAGTAAAGTCCATAAATTTCTGCTCTGGGTATATTTCTACTATCCTTATTCCAAAATCGATGCTTTCGTTGCTTTCTTCGGGTTCGGAGTTTGCTGGACTTGTTCCGCATGGTGGGGTTAGTGGGGAATCTGATCTGAAGGAGAGATTGTCGAAAAGACCATCAAGGTCCCCCAGATCCGTCTCATCTTTCTTATTTTTGTCAGGTGCTTCGATTTCCGCCGTGACATTCATGGAGGATCCGACAGATGATGTTGGAATCGCTGTAAGCGTAGTTTGCTTCGCTAATGGTTCTGATGCAATCAGGGTCGAAGGGCGTGGTTCTTGAGGGTCTTCAACTTGGAAGTGGAAGCTTCCGATGATCAGATCAGATCCGCCGTTGAAATCGACAGGTACTGTCATAGGGATGGGCGGGCGTGGATCTGCTTTTGTGGGGTTGCTGTTTGGCGAAAGGAATTCCGCCGAATCCATGGCTCCAGCGCTCAAGTTTTCCACAGATGGCGCCAATTGACGAGAGGAAATCTCGGCAATATCCATAAAGAAGGACTTAGGGTTTTGCGAAAAAGAGAACGCTGAGGATTTCGTCGGAAGTCGGGAAACAATGGGATCAAAGTCGCCTGAATATTACGAGAGATTGCTTTGTTACAAATCGCTTGGAGATTGTTCGGTGCCTATCCTAGGCTTCTCCCGTTCTATATATAATAGGTCGGATCTCAAAGTTGTATACGGATAGGTTACATGATTACAACACCAATTCCATGTCGGTCTTTGTTCATCTTTCTTAATACAACTATAATCTTTGTCGGTTACTCTTTTGGATCTTTATCTTGACTCTTTATGGGTCGTAGGCCTTTCCGCAGACCCTAGGTAGCAAATCATGGGGATCCGAGTAACCATACCTATGTCAAGGTCTGTAACAGAAATGTAGCCTCTGTTATAATGAAACTTATGTTTACAGTTGATCCTATATTACTACGTTCCTAGGAGTCCTCTCTAGGTCGGAGGGGGTGGCTGGAGTTACAATTACAAGGGCGCGGCCGATGGCAAGGGGGAGGGGGAGATGTTGGTGCCAGTAGTGTGCTTGTAGGCGAGTGTTCTTGGGATGACAGCAGTGTGCTTATAGGCGAGTGTGCTTGGGATGACAGCAGTGTGCTTGTAGGAGGGGAGGGAACGAGTTGACTCAACACCGCCTTCCCATAAGGCCATGATCGCCATGTCTGCTGCAGCTGCACCATGAAATTCAACTACGCCAGGGATGACTGTGTTGCGTAGATCTCTGTCTTTGATAGAAGCTCGCACGTCTTTGATTAATCCTTCTATGATACTACTTGATATATCCATAACTATCTATCAAATGTAACATTGCACAAATATTATATTTACTGAAACATAGGCGCAATTGTATAGAGAGTTAGAGACAACGATTGGGGAAAAGAAATGACTAAATGGGTTATCATGTCTTGTCTAACTTAAACTAGCAGAGAAAATTATTCTTGGTTCAAGGGTTGATTTATTTTGTTTTATTCGTTCATGGTGATTGACTCATAAACTAGATTCGGGACCTTGCTTCATGATGTAGGGAATATAAAGCAAGTTGAGTAGGATTCCTTGCTCAAAATCACATGTTGTGTGAAACTTTAAATTGTTCTCAGGAACAGTATTCAGGGTTGAGTGTATTTTTCAATGCAAAGGTTCTGACATGTTCCTATGTCATATGTTGGACTTCTTTGTTGTTTCTGTATCTAGCCTCATGAAAACTTACCGAGAAGCTATGTTTGTACCATATGCAGGTGTATGTATCAAGTTCTACATTATCATCCCCCGTGCAATTAATTTCCTCTTGTGAAGGACCTAAGGTGCTTACTCTTCAAAATTATATTGTTACAGAGATTAACTGATTATGCAAGAGGATCATACACAAAGAGAGACTATTAAAGAACAAGGTGCTAATGAGTCCTGAATTTATTATAAATGCTTTATTGCTCTCATGTTTTTTCCACTACCAAATTTGCCGCAACTTCACATATTTAAATTATGTGCATCTATTTCTGTAGCTGCGGATCTAAGATGACGGTTAGATAGCTAGCATCTTGTGCACTTCTCTCATAATACATGCTAGCTCTCCAATTCAGTAAATGTTCTCAGCTTTGTTGTTTTAATCTTTATGGTTGGTCTTCATACTCCAATAGATATTTGATCTAACTGAGAGAGATATTTTGTAATTTTCAAATCGAACGAATGTACTAATTTTGTTTCATACATTTGCTTGGTGTTGGTTGTACTACATGGTGCTTATGAAAAATAGGGTGCAGTTGTGGATGGTGGTCCATATCAGATTAGCATAGCACATGCACATAAGCAAAGCCCAATAGGATAGATGCATATATATCATGTATTTTTCGTTTTATTTAATAGACTCCTGAATACATGGCTGACGGTTAGATCCAGGAAAGCTCCTACTTCCTAAGTAAAACCAAAAGCTGTTTTAGAAAATACAGAATATGTGGTGTTCACAGAATGCAGAGAGTACATAAACGTTTATGAAGACATATACTTAGATGCAATTGAACCCACATGTGCATTTTGCTTATCGATTTTTTGAAGAGATGGTGATTGGCTAGCTAAAGAAATTACCTGGGTTTATATTTCTTTGCTTCCATAACACTGATTCTAAATCACTTATTTTACTCCAGTAGCACTTATTCTAAAGTACTTCGTTGCATAAGATTGAACCTGAAGCTTTTAATTGATGCAGCCAGAAAATGAAGAGTGTTGATGAGAGCAGAGAAAAAAGCTCTTATGGAAGAGAAAAGGTTGGAAGTCCAATATCCTTATCATCAGGATTATGAAGGAGATCAATGTAAGTTCAATTTTTTTGAACTTAAAGTACTATCTTAATTGATGTAGCTAGAAAATGAAAAGAGTGTTGGTAAGAGCAGAGAAGAAAGCTCTTATGAAAGATAAGAACTTGGAAGTTTATTATGCGAAGGAGATCACTGGTTACTTTTCAATCATACAGTTAGATGATTGCAATTTAGTAGGGCTCAAGTGGAGGTTGGACCAAGCAGTCGTGAGAGAAAATAAAGGGATACTGGTGCATCGATTAAATTGAATGCAGAAGCTCAAGATCACATTTAGAAGCCCCCTTTGTTTGTAAAGTTTCTTTTGGTCCTTAGTCTAGCTGAATGTTCTCGTTGTTCTTATCTACACGAGGAATCACTTTACCAGTCAATTTTTTGACTGGTCTCCCTGGTTTTGTTGTTAACAAAGTGAAAGTTATCACTCTTGATGCAGATCCTTCGTGCTATATCTTTACTGAGATTCACTCTTGATGCAGATCCTTGATAGCACTAGGAGAGCTGTGGAGCATAGCTTGGCGATCCGAGCGCACGTGCGCAACAGCGCGAGCCTCTGAGGTCTACTCGCTGGCCCGCCAAGACCACCTCCTTCAACTGGTTGCTCCTCTTTATGAT
Source organism: Avena sativa (assembly GCA_916181665.1). Lineage (NCBI taxonomy): Eukaryota > Viridiplantae > Streptophyta > Magnoliopsida > Poales > Poaceae > Avena > Avena sativa. The sequence goes on along the minus strand of OV702295.1, from coordinate 443,895,460 downwards.
GACATGATTGTTTGTCATGGTGGTTCTGCTCATATGGGTTACCTGGTGTTGCCGCGGCCACTGCTGTTAAAATGGCTCAATCTTGTAAACAGTCGTTATATAAACATAAAGATGAACCTGTATTCTAGAACGAACATCTCTTCTCCCCATAGAGATAATGGCTGAGGTGTTGTTAGCTGTTGCTAACTGTCACTTTTCTGGAAGCACCAAACATTTGTGCCCGTGTATTTTGTCGTTATGTGTGAATGAGAAAATTTGATTTTAGAATATGTATATTTTATTATCAAGAAATTTCGAATAAAAGATATGTGGATTTTTGTATGGTGTACACATAATATTTCTTTACTTTTTATATGCCCCTGTACTGTTTCAAAAAGACAGGTCGGTTTCGGTCATCGGCTTATACATCGTTGGTTTCGTTGCGCCCCCTCTCTTTAAAAGATATGGTAATGTTTTTCTTTTGCGGGTAAGACAAGATCTTTATTAATCAGGCAGGATTACACAGTTGTCAAGTTCCACAAACCGGAGAGCACACTCCGGTCCAGAACCTAACCATGTCATAGTACGGTTTTGCAGTCTCGCAAAATTTGCAAGAGAGTCACTCACCCTAACCTGATCACGATCCACCTTGAGAAAAACACACACTCTATCCAACACAGCTAGGTGCTTGATCTCATTAATGTAATGGAGAAGCGACGACCTGTCCACAGAAGATGAGTTGACAGCTTCAACCAGGAGCGCAGTCTGATTCTATGATGATTGGCAACGGAGAGTATTGCATCGCCTTTTGCAAACCTTCCAGGCATGCATGGAGTTCAGCTTCAAGAGGCTCAGTGCAGTTCGGCAGCGATCTGCAGGCCATGAAGATAGGGGCGCCGGTCGCGTCACTTAAGGCCATGCCTGCCCCTGCTGTACCATCTTTCGCAGAGAAATATCCGTCGATCGTGAGCTTCACCCACCCATTCCCTGGTTTGGACCAGATTTTAACAGGGGGCTTACGCTCCTTCCTCTTTTGGCGTGTAGGACCAGTGGCAGCAGATGGTTGCTTCCCTTTCAATAGGCTTGATGTGGATTCCTTATTGATGTCCTGGAGCATCTTCAAATATCCACACACAAAAATCCTGGAGCTCACAATCGGTGGGAGAGGCTTCTCATGGGTAATTTCGTTTCTGCAGAACCACGCTCGCCATGTTATCAACAGTGTGGCATCTATCATTTCCGTAGGGGTTTTCAGTAGGAGAGACTGAAACCAATTAGGAGATGGGTCAAGCAAATCCACCTCAGACGGTAAGCACCAAATCCTCCTCATATCGCTCCATAACCTTTTAGCATGAGGGCAACTATACAAGGCATGACGTTCGTCTTCAGTACCTGATCCACAAATCCGACACGTACTGGTGACAGGCAGATGGTGGGACAGTTTATTCTTCTCTGTTGATAGGGCACCAGATGACGCCTTCCAGGCGAACATTTTCAACCTTGGCGGTACAGAAGACCTCCAAATTTTGGCCCAGCATAGGCTCCGGCCAGCTGGGGATACACTTGAATCGGCAATGTCGCATTGATTACGATGAGCTTGCAGGGCTATGCGATAAGCACTTCGTACTGAAAAAACACCAGACTTCTCCGGTTGCCAAGCTAAAACATCCTCAGCCAATCTCCGAGAGGGGACAATTTTCAAGATAGCATCAGCATCAATGGGGTAAAAATGTTGGCGGATTAGATCAGTTTTCCATGTACCATCCACATTAATCAGTTCTGAAACACGCCGTAGCCGCATGGTACCCCGAGAGGTGAGAGTTTTACAATACTACTCACGAGGTATCCAAGGGTCTCGCCAGATTCTCACACTCCTACCATTACCGATCCTCCAAATTAGCCCCTGCTTCAAGAGTTCCAAACCATGGGTAATGGCCGTCCATGTGGAGGACGGATTCCCGGTAAAGACAGTATCATATAGATGTCCGTTAGGAAAATAACGAGCCTTTAAAACACGGGCGCACAAGCTGTTAGGAAAAACCAGCAGTCTCCAGGCCAGGCTCAACCAACCTCTTACTGAGTCGTGCCTGTAGGTTATCAAACTTGCCACGATGCATGCTGCCTTCAGGTGTGGGGAGGCCTAGGTACTTGGCTTCAAACGCATGCTGCTCCACATGCAGAATGTTCCTAATATCCGTTTGCACCTGAGTAGGACATGAAGTGCTAAACATGATGGAGCATTTTCCCGGGTTGATTAGCTGCCCTGTACATGCTGCGTATGTATCTAGAGTTTCCTTCACGCATAAGGCCTGTTCTTCAGAAGCTTTGAAAAACAATAAAGTGTCATCAGCAAATAATAAATGAGAGATCACAGGGGCTCGTCGACACACCTTGATAGGAGTAATTCTATGTTGGTTCACCTCGTTTCGTAGGAGGTTGGATAAACCATCAGCCACAAACAGGAAGAGGAAGGGAGATAGGGGTCTCCCTGCCTTAAGCCACGAGTCGGAGAGAAAGCTTCCAACAAGGTTCCGTTAAATTTGACGGAATATTTCATCGTGGTAACACACGTCATTATCCACTGTACCCACCGGTGAGAGAACCCCATTTTTTGCAATGTATTCTCCAAAAAGTGCCAGTCCACTCTGTCATACGCCTTAGACAGATCCAACTTATACGAGCAGAAAGGAGAATCACTAGACGTACCATGCTCCGTATAGTGCATACACTCGAAAGCTAGGAGTGCATTATCAGTAATCATCCGACCAGGAATGAAGGCGCTCTGATTCTCCGAGATAATATCACCTAGTAACGGCCGCAGCCTATTAACCAGGCATTTAGACACCACCTTATAAAGAACATGACATAGTCCAATAGGTCTGTAGTCCTTTAGCGCCTCTGGGTTGTCAATCTTTGGAATAAGAACGATTGAAGTATCATTGACCCCATCGGGCATGAGACCTGTAGTAAAGAACCTGAGCACCGTCTGGACAATATCATCCCTTAATAGGTCCCAGTTGCGCTGATAAAACCTTTTGCATGAAAACCGTCAGGTCCCGGCGCTTTAATTGGACCAATCTGGAAAACAACATTGGAGATTTCCTCCACCGAAAACTCCTTACAGAGCTGCTCATTCACTTCCTCATTAATTTGAACCGGTGTCAGGTTAATGAGTGGTGCTGAGTTCAAGTTGGGATCACGAGTATATAGGGATTTGAAATAAGAAACAGCCATTCGCTGCATATCGGTAGGAACGGTTTGTACAATACCATTATCATCACGAAGCTTGGCGATTTTGTTTCTCCGTGCTCTCCAAACGGCCCGCCGGTGGAAGATCTCGGTGTTACGATCTTCCTCCTTAAGCCAATCAATCCTTGACCTTTGCAACCAGATCATCTCTTCCCTATATAAGATCTCGTTCATAAGATCTGTTGTAGCACTGATTTCTTCCTTCGAAGCCCCATCAGCATGTAGCTGTTCTAGCTTCGTCCTCAAACGAGCTAGCTCGCGTGTGACACTTCCGAACTTATCCTGCCCCCAGGAATGTAGCTTGTGCATGAGCGTTTCGAGACCACAATTAATCTCCCCGAGATCCTGCATATTCCCTAATCCCCTCCATTCACGATCAATAATCTCCTTCAGTGCTGGATTAGTCTCCCAAAAGATCTCATATTGCATGCTTCTCCAAGCAGGGCGTTCCCTCACTTCTGTCCAGGGACAGAAGGATCGGGACATGGTCTGAGCAAGGAGTCACAAGGTGGGTCACGGTAGCAGCTGAAAATGTCCTGCCATTCATCATTTGCTACAACGCGGTCTAGGCGGACAGGGACATTATGTATCCCAGACCGTTTGTTATCATAAGTAAACGGCAGCCCTGAAAAACCAATATCCTTGAGTTCACACGACCGCAGACAATCCCTGAATGCAGCCATTTGCGGTTCCGGACGTAGCCTCGCAGAGAGGTGCTCATGCTGCCATAATGCTTCATTAAAATCTCCCAAGACAACCCATGGAAGAGATGAGGCTGCCTCAAGAGCCGACAAGGATTCCCACATGCGGTAACGATGCTCCACTCTTGGTTCACCGTAGACAAAGGTTGCATGAAATAAAGGTTCATTTGGAAATGTCCTGATGTACGCATCAATATATCTATCTGTGGCCTCCTTTATCTCCACATAGTAACTTTCATGCCAAAATAAAGCTAAACCTCCACTCATACCGTCAGCATCCACACTAGAGAACCCACGGAGGCAGATGACTCCGAAGGCGACGAACTCGATCACCCCGCTGCCGAGTCTCACACAAGAAAATCAGCTGGAAACGATGCATCCGTTGAAGGACACAAACCTCTCGAACTGTCGCGGAGTTTCCGATACCCCGACAGTTCAGGCCACACCAATTCATTGGGCCCGGTGGTCGTCCTCGAGGGATGCCGCCAATGGCTCTGTCATAGCTTCAGGCAACTTCTCTGAGAGTCGCCTAGATTTTGACACGTTCTTTGACTTCACATATTTATTAGGGAGCGGAGGAATCTCATCCTCCCCTCTCTCAGATCAACATCCATATTCAGGTGCTTCCTTGCTAAAGCATCCTGGTCTAACTCCTCATTAGACTTATCGGCAAGAATAGGCTTAACAGGGCTAGTAGCTGTGTCCTTCAGGTCAACATCATCATCGAGAGAGGCATCCTCCGATGACCTTTTGTTAGTCGCACCTGTGCGTGTCCCACCTCTACCAGACCAACCTCCCCTCGATGGTGCAAAGCGGCGAGGGGGTGGCGCAGGTTGATTAGCACGGCGAGTAGCCAGCATCCAGGTACCATATTGTAGTTTCTTATCCTCCCAATCACCATCTCCACATTCCTCATGATCGTGACCAATTAGACCACAGTGTTTACAGAAGAAAGGCACCTTCTCATATTTGACTGGCAGCCTTCTCTTCCCCTCCGGTAGTGTAAGAGATACAAAGCACATCAGTGGTTTTGCAATCTCAATTCTGACCTGAATGCGTACATAGTTACCCTCAAAGTACAGCTTCGGTGCCATCTGTACTTCCTTCACTTTACCAACACGGCGTGCAAGATCATCTACCACTTCCACCTTGCGATACAATTCAGGGATACCATGGATCTGAGCCCAGACATATAAGCCACTAAACTGAAAATCCTCAGGTTCACCGAAGCCATCATAATCTTCAATCAACAACCCCCAACCACGAAAGGTCCAAGGACCATGTTGAACTGCCTTTTTCCAATCGCCCAGGCAGTGGAATTGAAAGATGAACAAATTCTCACCAGCTTCACGGAAGATTGGATCACGTCATAGGTTCCAGATGGACTTCATCTTCTCAAAAAGGGCTTCCGCACTAAAAGATCTGGTCGTATGTACCTTAGCAATCGCAAGCCATCTAGCCGACTTCTGGTACTCCTTTGCCGCTTCCGCCCCGATCACCACATCATCTAGATCATCATCATTCAGTTCCAGATGGCTGAACATGTCGTCGATCTCCGCATCCTTCCCATCCGCGGAACCGGAGGGATCCGTTTCTGTTGTTAGCTTCATCACCATGGTTCCGAGAGAGACCTAGGCGCAGAGAGACCAAAACCTCCTCGAGGACACGGCAGATCCCGTTACGACCAAAGTAAATCAACGATAGGTGGAGTCGGAGACAAGCTCGGACTAGAATTAATTACGGTGGGGAAACAATCAGATCTCACGGAGGCGACAGAGCCGCCGCCGGAGCACAAAACCCTAAACGAGAGGGTAACGTATCTCGCACCTCAAAGATATGGTAATGTTCACGTCATGGCTATAGGTGCATGTTAATTGTACTGAGGCTAAAAATGAGCACTTGGGTGTTTTAGATGTTGTTACTGATTTCTACCCAATGATTACTACTGACAAATTCACCATGGTTTTAGCTCCTAAGTTGAATCTGGATGGAACTCTAGACAGTAGACACTGGCTACTATACACATGTAAAACTGGCCTAATTCTTGTTTGCAAGGAGGTCATGGAATAAGTGGACAGCTGAATGATGAGAATGTGGAATAAGTGCTATTGTGCAAGTTTTAGATGATTTACTTTTCTTTTGTTTACGTATTCATAACCCTTTTCCCAGATAAATTATAAGGTGTGAAGTGGTGAAGATCAACTTATAGTAAAGTTTTTCGCATAACAAAGTTATTCTTAGTTCTATGCAAGACTTGGTGAGCAAATAATGGACATGTGCTGGCTCGCTGAAAAGCCAAAGTAAGTTACAAATTGGTGGTATTTATTAATTAACCGAGTTTCAGATTAGTGGTAATCTACTACTCTCAAATCCTTAACTTTTTTTTGCAATTCTGTTCAGAGAACTACCATATATACCCACATATGAGTGTAATTTTTATTTTTTTTGTACGTTGTCTTGGTTGTTCAAAAAAATTCGGATAAGGCCTATGTATTATCACCTCTTTTTTTGGTAGATCCACATCGAGTGTATGAAGAAATACCCTAAGAGATCATTTTGTATCCATCATTTGGGCCTGGAATCCTGGAATTCATTTTGTAATTCCATCCCTATGATGTTTGGTTGGCACGAAATTAGGCTGTCATTTCATTTAGCAAATCCATCGAAATATCCTCATGTGTAAACCCAATTCCTATCTCAGACCCGTCATTTGCAAATTCCGGTGGCAACCAAATATGTGGGTGTTTTTGGAATCATAATATAAATGAAATGAATCCATGTATTCATTTTATTTCTACTAAATGAAATGAATACCTGGTTGCCAAACGACCTCTAAGTATTTGTCTCCTTGCTGTTACGAGAAATCCAGTAATGCTGATAAATGTTGTTCTGAGTAGTGTAATATTCTGTTCAAGACATTACACATCGAAGGTTGCAAAGTTTGTGCAATGCAATTTGATGATTGAACGCCAATTGCAAATGCTTGTAAGTTCAGAAATTATACTTTGATGTAGATTTCTAGAAAGCAGTACTATATTTCTAGCCCAAGATCAAATGCTATCTTTGCCTTGTTCTCCACCTTCTTGGTGTTCAGTAACTCCTATACTCTGCCATGGCTAGCTTGTCCAGGCATGTCCCTTAAAAGTACCATTCGAGCTGGATGAGAGGCATGTAGGAATTCAGAAAGAGAGGTAAGCCCTCCTCCCGAGTTACTATTTTCTATGAGAAGGATCGTGTTACTTGCATTCTCGTTTCTAGCATTTGGAGAGACGTGCATGCTCCGATAGGTCAGAATTTGGGAGATGTCAATCAACTCAAATTTACATGCTTCTTGAGTTTCAGAATATATTTTGGTTTGACTCGGTTAGTTCCTAGGGCTAAATGTTGAGCATACGATTTACTTAGCCCCACATTTCAGGGTAGAATATATTTTGATTTGACTAGGTTAGTTCCTAAGGTTAAATGTTGTGCATACGGTTTACTTAGCCCCACATTTCAGTGTGCATTCAAGCATTTACGTAAGAAAAAACACCTATTTCTGATGGAAGTGACAGAGTATCACTGAATGAACGGATAGTGTTTATAAACAATTAGACTTAAAACACAATATTAATATTGTACAATGTGCAAATTATAGGCCTGTAGCAACGCACGGGCATTTTACTAGTCAAATACATAATTCTTACTTGTAGTTGGACAAACGAAGTCTCGTTCCTAGCTTTAATGCAAGCGAGAAACAAACCAGCCAAGAATAAGCAATAAGCCAAAGATAGTCAAGGACAACCGAAAATAAGCACAGCACAATGACAGAGACTAACAATATGTAGATCAACTGCAAGCAGTGACCGAACTATACTTGCAAGGATTTACCATACCATCTCGATATTATAAGGTGTATAAAATTCTATGATAATAACAAAATCTTTTCAGGATCTGACAGTCATTTGCTATGCATTTAGATCACTCTACGGGTTCCTCTGTTCATAGACTCTTGCTTGCACATGGAACCTAGTTGGGGGTGCGGTACAGCTTGCCGAAAACATGCAGCACGGCAACAACAGCAATAAACCCAATGCTCATGATCAGAACAGCGTTCGGAGACATCTTGCGCCCAGCAGTCTCATCGGTGTAGAACTGAAGCATTGTACTGGCGCCAGCACCACCTCCAGCACTGCCGGCAGGTCGACGCCTGCGTAAGCTTGCAGCAGCTGCTGCACTCCCCCTTGCTGGTGCATCACCATTGGCCACCATCTTGTTTAATCTCCCTGCATTTTAGTAGGGATTTTCGATCAGAAGGCTTGTAGCACTATATAGTGTATCATAAAGGACCAAAAAAAACAGTGTTTCAATGAACAAATGTCATGTAACCAAAAGGCAGGGTCCCAAAAGTAGTATTACAGGCGAAGTTTTCACAGTTACACATTTCATTGCAAAACCATTAAAAGCTACCATATGTGCTGCTTATGCCACACCATACAGTAATACTCCCTCCGTCCTAAAATAATTGAGTTCACTTTGTCTAGATATGGATGTATCTAGACACATTTTAGCACTTAGATACATGTGTATCTAGACAAAGTGAAGTCAATTAATTTGGGACCGAGGGCGTACTGGCCAATGTTCATACCTAGATTCTACAATGGACTGTAGTAAGTTGAAGATAAATTCATCAGTGCCAAGAGCCAAATTGACAGCCACCCACAAAATTGTAATCAAAAGAATTGTGCTGAGGGGCATGGCCAATCAGCCCTGCCTTGATATCTGCCTAAGTGAAACTGTTTTAAAAACAACCATGAAGCTGAATGTGCTGAACACAATCTTACACGCAATGATTAACAGATAAGATGTTACACAGGCAGATCATAAGGGCGTCCTGAATTCAATCAAGGGAAAATTGGTTATTTACCCAAAAGTTCAACATCCTTAGATTATGTACCCAAAGTTGATTGGCCATTGGTAAAATACCCATCAGGGACTTGAAAACAAATAAAAATTTACACTCAGCCCTTCCAAAGATAACCGAACATGAAAGGAGAAAACTGCCCTTGATTAGTAAAACGGAATTGGGCACAGACGACACGTCCTTCGGTTGTCAGATTGTGCAAATGAATATGAGTCTGGGATAGCATCTCCAGGAACGTAGAAATCCATGAGTCTGGGATAGCTACGTTGTCAGCAAAATTGACCATGTACTTAGAAATCATTCAGGCGTAGGGGTGAAGGTGCTTAAACTTGAACTATTCCTCTGTTCTAGATGGTTAGAATTTATCATCAAACCTGGGATCGAAGAACTGATCCTAGAGATGCCTGTATGCGAAAAGAAGACACAATATAACTTCCCATGTTCGATTTTATTCAACAACAAGGCAGCTGCAGGGACGCTTCGGTCTCTTTGCCTCTCAATTCTCAAATTGCACTTTTCAATCAAAAGGCGATTAAGTAAAGATCTATTCTAATCGTATACAAACGGGCGGCAAGGATCAGGAGAAAGATTTCTCCGACTGAACAACCCAACTCAGAAATCAGAATCTACGGACAGACATGGTCGGAATCAACGCTAAAATTTCACACAGCCCCCATGCAGATCAAACATCTAAGAATGATCCTAAAACGCATCAAGATGCCACCAGATCTGAATCCTCAACGACAAGGACATGAATTCAGCCTAGGCAATCTAACGGAAAACAAAAGGAGAGCCTCCGTTCTCTCCGGACGGACAAGGTGGGGATCCAACACCGGTCTGCTAGGAGAAAAGATGAGATAGGGAGGAGGATTGCGCGTACCTGATGAATTCGCCCTCTCGGATCCTTGCTCTCTTCTGGAACCAGGTTGCCGTAAATCAGAGTGCGCTGTTTCCTTCCTTCCTCGCGTCCAGAAAAGTTTAGGCGTCCACGGTTCTTGTACCAAGCCGCTGCGCGGGCTCACGGCCCACCGCGAAATTACCTCCGCGCCCTCCCCGCGCTTATCCACTCGGCCCGCCACCCGCCACGAACCCGCTGGGTATCACTCGTAAATCTTGAAGCAACCTGAGGGCAGGAGGGTTATTTGAGCCGTGCGCGCCCCGTATTATGCATGCTCCTAGCCCCTTTCCGGGTCGGGTCCGGCATGTCCGTTGGGTGACGTGGTTCGCACGTTCTGATCGGATAGGGCGCGCCACAAACGGACGGGGCTTGCCTGCGCCCCGCTCTTGCTCCCATCTGTGCGCCGGGGACACGCGTCCCTCATCTAACGATTTCCTCCTGAGCGCCTGTTTTCTGCCACAAAATAAATCGGAAATACCCATCGGAATACAAATCCACCCCGTAATACTTGCACAGCCTAAAACAGAAAAAAAATAGAGGAAATCAGGGCGCCAACACATCGAGAATATATTAGTGCGCTCCCGCCAAAAGACTTGAGCGCGCCAATTCATCTACAGATTACAGGATTAGGCGCCAAATCTTTAGATCGTGCATTGGAACTGTATAGCTAATGCAAAAGAGGGACATCGTGGGGCTCAATTGCATCAGTCAGCGTCGTGAAGAGGCGAATCCTGAAGGCAGCATAGAGCCGGAACTTGACGTGAAGGATCTTGCCCGCTGATGGCTTCTTCACAGGTTGGTCATGGGAACAATGAGGACCGTGACGGATCAGAAGCACCAAAGGTAGGAACTCTTGCCCGTGCCCTTCACGATTTCCTCCATCATTCAAAAAAAATCCTGAACCGATTGTCTAGTACACATCCTGCAATGAGAATAGATCTATCTGTCAAACATCTGTGATTAACTAATGTATATTGTAACTGATACAGGAATTGTATGAAACAACATCTAGCAATACAGCAGATTGTAATAATAAAAGGGTACCAAAGGTTGGCATGAATTTTTTATCCGAAGAGGAAGTTTATTCTTTTTATAACAAGTATGCTGAAGATACGGGTTTCAGCGTCCGGAGAGGTAGTAAACATAAAGTGAAGAACTCTGATGCAATACAACAAAGGACTTTCTTGTGTTCTCGTCAAGGTATGAGCTAATTGTAATTTGTTTGGACTATAATCAATTTTTGATGCACTAAGACAATAACTTAAATTACTAGGAACACGTGCTGAAGATAAAAGAGAAGATACATTCAAATATAGTAGGCCTGAAACCTGATGTGAGTGTGATGCACACATGAAGATAACACTTAGAAACGGACTTTATCATGTGTATGAATTTGAGGAGACACATAACCATATTCTTGCTTCCGGCGACATGGCACAACACTTGAGATCTCATAGGAAAGTAACCGAAGCACAAATAGCATCTGCAGAGGTTGCAAAGTCTGTAGGAATTTCAAATAAAGCAACTATTGATCTTATGGCCAAACAAGCATGTGGACAAGGAAACCTTGGCTTTACACGCGAAGATATGAAAAATCGTTTGTACACAAAGAGAACACTACAAGCAAAGCAAGGTGACACCGGAGGAGTTTTAGAATACATGGAAAAGAAGGTGGCAGAAGATGTCAATTTTTTCTATTCAATTCAAGTAGATGCGGATGATTTGATAACAAATATTTTTTGGACCGACTCCAAAATGGTATCAGACTATGCCCTTTTTGGTGATGTCATATGCTTTGACACCACATATAGGAAACTAGATGATGGACGTCCATTTGGTTTGATTGTTGGGGTGAATAATCACAAAAAAAACTATTCTTTTTGGTGTTGCACTTCTCTATGATGAAACCGCTGAAAGTTTTGGTTGGCTCTTTAGAACATTTCTAAAAGCTATGTCTAGTAAACATCCACGGACAGTTCTAACTGATGAAGATGCAGCAATGGCCAAGGCAATCAGGGAAGTCCTACCCCATTCTCTCCATAGACTTTGTGTGTGGCATATGAATCAAAATGCTTGCAAGCACCTTGCCGAAGTTGTTCCAGATTATAAGAAGTTCAATTCTGATTTTCAACATTGTATATATGACATAGAGGAAGAAGATGAATTTATAAGTGCGTGGAATGGAATGCTTGACAAGTACGGACTACGTGAGAATGAGTGGCTTCAAAGGTGGTTTGAGAAAAGGGAGCACTGGGCACTAGTGTATGGTAGAAATACGTTCTCCGCACACATGAGCACTACCCAAAGAAGTGAAAGCATGAACAATGAACTGAAGAGATACATTAGTATTAAATATGACATGTTTACTTTTTTCCATCATTTTGAGAGGCTGGTTACAGATAAAAGATTTGAAGAGGTGAGGTGTGACTTTAAAGCAACACAAACTACTCCTAAAATGAAGACAGAGGCTAGCTACATGTTAAGGCAGGCTGCAACTACATATACTCCTGCAATATTTAAGATGTTTCAGGAACAAGTGCTTCGAATCCTGAACTATGACACATTCATTTGTGGTGATAGTGACACAGAGCATAAGGTTTACAAAGTTAATTTTCATGGCACACAACGTGTGCATCTGGTTAGATTTTACCCAGAAGAAGAAAAGATCAATTGTAGTTGCAAGAAGTATGAATTTGCAGGAATTATTTGCTCCCATTGCTTAAAGGTACTTGATATTAACAATATGAAGCATATACCTGAACAATATATCTTAAAAAGATAGACAATTGGTGCCAAAGTTCTAAACATAACAGGCAATCGCAACTAGCACGAGGACCCAAGAGCTAGAATGTCTAATCGCTACACAGAGCTGTGCAAAATATTTACGAAAATAGCTGCCAGGACTACTAAATGCTTCTATGCAGCCATCGCTTGGTAATACCATTTCGAGGTCACCGCGTAATCAAACAATGTTGTCAGGACACCGCGTAATCAAACAATGTTGTCAGGATTCCCACAATACGATACACTATTGGTATGAGCATTCTTCACTGTCAAGATTTATTATTTTGAAACTTTGCTGGCATTAAAATCTTTTACTTTTTTGCACAGGGTCATCTGACAAATCCCACGTGCACCTACTTACAACAAAACAAAAAGCTTTGAATTTCTCACAGCAACATACCAGTGAGGCCTCAAACTCTACTATGAGGACAGGACAAAATCAAGACTACTTCCATCCACCGAAGCCAACTTAATAGTCTGTTATATAGAGTTTTATGCCTTGTACTGAAGCAACTTAATAAATTTCGTATTTGCAAGATGTGTCTCAGCTTAGTGATGTTACTGGTTACACTTGTGGAGTAACCACACAACATAGAATTTAGAATATTGACACGCATGATTGGGAATATTTATTTGTTGTGCTCCTATGCAACAAGCAAGAACCTCAATCCCCACGATTCAATTGAGAAGATGCTGAGATAGAAGAACACGATTGAGTATTGACTGACCTTGGACGCTTGGATGAAGAAGCAGCCACTCCTCCTTGGCCTGGAAGTAGGGTCGAAGCGCCACCATGCTCATGTTCCAAACACGCCCAAGCTCGCGTCGCCGCCCGAATACTGTCGATCCGTCACCGCCCGCGGCCGAGGGTCTCCGCCGAGGCGCCGACGCCCCTATAAGATCCTCCAAGTAAGGCGCCTCCTTCAACAGGACAGCGCGCTCGTGCGGCTGGATACACTACGCGCCGACGACAGCTAATGTCTGTCGCTCGAGCCGGCAGAAGCGGCTGCGCCACAAGCGAAGCACCTCTCCTAGGTCTGGCCTGCCGCGCTCAGGCCATCGAAGAAGCTCCGCCACCGGTACCAGGAACCCACCTCCTCCTGGTCCGGCCTACCGCGTTTGAGCCGGTGAACTGCTGCCTGCTTGCCGAGAGAAGAACGGGGCAGTGGATGGAGAAGCTGCGGAGTGCGAGAGAGTACGGGAGTGGCTGGAATGGGTAGGCGGCGGAGGAATACATGGCGATTTAATCTCCACCACCCTCCATCTCTACTCCAAGCTTGCGACAGTGAAAATAGAAGATAAGGGGATTGGGGAAGTGGAGGCGTCTGCATATACAATGAGGACGACCTGTTCTACATGAGAGGATTCGTATTAAGTGGGGGAATTTTCCGTTTTATTTTGCAAGAGAAAACGGTCCACTGGATGACTGCCACGTAGTCGGGCGCACAGATGGGAGCAAGAGCGGGGCGCAGGCAAGCCCCGTCCGCCACAAACCATCTTGTTCAGTTTTCCAGAAACTTGATTTTTTTTTAAAAAATAGGACTTAAACCTCGTGACGAAGGTAGTATGCTGTCTCCCGTGCCGTGCGTGTCCCAGATTATCTATGCACGCTCCTAGCCCATTTTTGGGTCGGGTCTAGTCTGTCCGATGCGTGACATGGTTTGCGCATTTTGATTGGACGGGGTGCGCCACGAACTATCAATCTAGACCGTTTGCTCAGTTTTCCAAATACTTGATTTTTAAAAAAAATATAGGATTTAAACCTTGGGATGAAGATAGTATGCTGTCTCCCGTGCCGTGTGCGCCCCAAATTATCTATGCACGCTCCTAGCTCCTTTCCGGGTGGGGTCCGGTCTGCCTGGTGCTTGACGTGGTTCGCGCGTTCTGATTAGACGGGGCGCACCATGAACCATCAATCTAGGGCTCAGTTTTCTAAAAACTTGACTTTTAAAACTACACTTCCCCAGGGCAATTAAAACCTCCCATCGTCCTTGTCGAGCGAACGACACATGTCCCAGGACCCTGTCGTACATGGAAACAACTCCTGAAAAAAAAGCCAGCAACCACCTCTGCATCCCTCGTCTCCACATGCACATCCCTGCCCCATCGCCATGCGGTATGGACCTGCACTGTCGGAGCATCATCGGCGACACCGTTGGTAGTAGCGCCCTGAAAAACCTTGCAGCAAATCCACTGGTCGTCGATAGCAGCGGCGAAGGCCGCCGGTCGTACCTTTATAGCAAAAGACACCAGACCATCGTTAACAATGACGACGGCCGTCGGTAGCAGTGACGCTGGCCGTCTGTAGCAGCACGGTCGTACCTTTACACCATGGTCGCCGGAGAGCCCCACCGCGGCGTCGTCGGAGTGCCTCGCGATGCAGCAACTATTAGCATCCTCGACGCCCCTTGTAGCAAACCAGCCACCACCAGAGAACCTCATCGCGGCATCGCCGGAGAGCAGTCGCTGTGTCGCCATTGCAGCAGCTAGTAGCAGCCTCGATGTGCCTTTGCAGCAAGGTCGGCCAGCGCAGGCAACTAGGCCGGCCGCCGTAGGCAGCAAAACATTGTCGCCATTATAGAAGGAAGCCAGGCCGGCCGCCGCTGGCAGCAACCACGGCCGCCCATGGCAGCGACCAAGGCTACCCATGGAAGCAAGCTCGGCCATGCTGGAAGCAAGTTCGGTCGCCGCTGGCAGCAACCACGGCCACCCGTGGCAGCAAGGCCAGCTGCCCATGGAAGCAAGCTCGGCCACCGTACCATCGTCATGGGGGCGCACGGAAAAAAGGAGGTGCGGGGCGGAGGCGGCTCCTCAACCGGTGGCGCAGGTGCTTGGGCAGACGGCAAGGTAGGTTTGTGGGGGCAACGGCGGCGCACCGTGCGTGAGAGAAGTTGACATCCTCGGCCTGGGCGATTTGGGCGAAGAGATAAGGCAGACGCCAGCCTGGGAATGAGAGGTGGGGATCGGGAGAGGTGGGCCCAACGTGGGACATGTGACTAGTGCGGTAACACGGTAACGACCCGGACGATCATCGTCTGGAGGATCAACATCATTTTCCAAAAATATAAGACTTAAACCTTGGGACGAAGGTAGTATGTTATCTCTCGTGCCGTGTGCGCCCCAGATTATCTATGCACGCTCCTAGCCCTTTTTCGGGTCGGGTCCGGTCTGTCCGGTGAGTGACGTGGTTCGCGCGTTCTGATTGGACGGGACGCACCACGAACCATCAATCTAGGCCATTCGCTCAGTTTTCTAAAACCTTGACTTTAAAAAAAATATAGGACTTAAACCTTAGGTCAAAGGTAGTATGTTTATCCGGGGAACAGCACCGATGCGCGTCATCCGCCTTCTTCTGGCGACACGCTTTCTCTATGGTGGACCCACCATGTTGTCTTACCTCTTTCGTATCCCTTCTTCTCCACATGATTTTCTTCGCACACGCATGGCCATGCCCGTCGCCCAATCTCCCTCATCTTGCACCTCCGCTTCCATGCAGCTCTCCCCGTGATGGTACCGGCCGATACACTGGACCTTCTCTCCCCGTCGGTGCCTTGCGCATCTCCCCACAATGGATCCCAAGCTATCGCCCGTCTAGTTGCTCGATGAAAAATATGCGAGGCCATCCACGTTCTCGTCCGTGTCCTAATGGCGATGAGTCGTTCTCCTTGTTGTAGGTAGCAATCTCCTGCGAGGCCCTTCCCCATCTCCTGGGTAGAGCTTGCGCCACCGCCATCCCAAAGGCGACAAGCTCCGCAACATGCTGCAGATAAACTTCACCCCCTGCACCAACAATATGGCCGAATACGAGGCCCTTCTCCATGACATGCGAGCCACTAAGGAGATGAACGTCAATCGCCTCAAGTTGTACGGGGACTCCGACCTCGTCACTGGGAAAGTTGCTAGCACCTGCGATGTCGTCGCCCCCAACATGATAGCATACCGCCAAGTAGTGGACCAAATGGGTGGCTACTTCGCTGGCAACTCCGTCGAATAGATCAATCGGCGGAAGAACGAAAAAGCCGACACACTCTCACGCATCGGGTCGACTCGCCAAACGCCACCACCGGGTGTTTTCCTCGACATCATCGACAACCCCTCGGTCTCCGGCCGGGGCCAGAGAGTAGAACTCGCGATCGCCTAGAGAGTCGCCGCCGAGTAGGGAAACCCTAAATAGGGTAGTGAGTTGGTAGCTAAATCTGAATAACAGACTTTGTTTGTTTGTGGGCTGCAGAACACTACAACAGCGGACAGCCCAGTTATAATCATACATTCTATTGGTACCAAAATCTGAGAACGCACGAAATTACCTGTTGAACTTGCAATTTGGAATTTATTGAAAATTGGTTCAGCTTGCGATTTGGGATATTTTTTATAGAATTTTGGATGATTTTTTTTCAGACTTGGAAGCCTGGTTAGGACCTGGGAGCAATCTCTGGTCAGATATCAACATTTGTGGCAACTTTGCAAAGAGGGACAGATTGTAATTGTACCCTCAATTGCTTATTTGGTGACTCCTACCATGAGAGCTGGAGTTGATGAAAATGATTGTAACGTTTCCCTAGAAAAATCACATGTGTACGTATTCGTGATTAATTAATATATACAAGGTCCGCTTTAAGAAAATACCATCCTTATAAATTCAGCAAGAAACTATCTTATTCATTTCCCACAAATCAAACTGAGATATAGGACACCCTATCCTTGCCTGTTCAATTTGTCCAACGGTTCTTCAGAACTTGTTGAAGAAATGCATCTTCAACTTTTGCTCCCAGTTATAATCACAAACAGCGTACGGTTTCCTAGCTGGGCAGTAAACAAGACAGCCCATCTGAATTCACCCAACCCACCGACTAGCTTGTACAGTATCACATACTGATGATCAAGTAAAAGTTCCAGGTACAAGAAGTATCTTTTGCACGTAAATACTGATGTTCCATCGGTAGAAATCATGACAATATCACGCTAGACATCCATCGATATGTAACGTACAACAGAAATGTAAAAAAACGTACAACAAACATGGAGTATGTTTTGTACATACAACTGGTCTTGGTACGTACAACTGGAAAGGAATTTCCAGCATAGTTTCGCTTCATGGCTATGAAAAGACTAGCTTAGCCAAAGCCTCCCCTTCATACATATTCCTGGCCTAGAGAAGCTTCGTAGCACCCGCAGGAACTTCTTGGCAGTGATTTTAGTGAGTGAGCAGTCGAAAGTTACTGTCATCTTTTCTAGCACTGTTGCCCACTCGAATAACCGCTTCACAAGAGCAGCTTCATGTTCAGTTCCTCTCAAGCCACATATTTCTACTTCTCGGAGGCCATTCAGTGCAAGTTCCTCGGTTTTCCAGTTTGGTGGCTGATCACAAACACAACCTGATGGGCATGGAGTTTGTGCCTGAAACAAGGCACATGCCAGCTTAATAGATCAGACGATATGATTTAATGCCACAAAATAAGAATGATGGACCTAGAATTCTAAGACTGTAGGGATATATAACATGCATAGCACCCGGGAGCTCCACCGTATTACTCTATATAACATGTCCTTAACAAATTTTAAAAAGAATACACATGGAAAATTGTTTGAAGCCGACCTATTGCAGAGAATTAGTTAGATGGTCTGAGCATTTGTGTGGCTAGGTTTACTATATATTGTTATATTTTAAATTATTTATTTAATCTATCAGCAATTAATTCCCATTCAGTTGAATTCATTGCTACATCCTCATTGAAACATATGCAAAATATAGAAAAGTATTATGACCGAAATATAGGTCCTGGGATACCTTTTGGTAGAAATCTTCTCATTAAGTTTATTATGTTGTTGGTTAAAGAGACTTATTCGCGACATCGGAAGACCAATGTCATTTGAGATCCGCAGCCCACTGTTCATACCCTCTCCATCTGAAAATGTGCCGACAATCTTGACATGTATTCAACTATATGTGCTGAATTGTGGATTACACGTCTTTGAAGATTTATCTTTACCAAGCATTTGTTCAACTATATGTGGCATTCTTGATTACATATATTTTTTTGAATGGTCACCAGGGGAGGGAGAAGACCCTCCACCTGAATCTTTTTCATTTTATAGAAGACCCATGGGTCGTATCATTTTACAGAGGGGGGGGGGGGACATGCAACTGAGAAGAGCCGAGAGAGATACAGAGGAGAGGATTAGCGGCCACCCAGACAGGTTAGCCAAGCATCGGCATCTGACGCATGCGCCGTAGGGAGACTGGTCTTCCATAAGCGAGCGTCCTCGCGGCACATACGGACCAGGAGGGGGAGGCTGGGGCATTGTTCACGGAAGGCAACAGCGTTGCGGTGCTTCCACAGGTTCCAGCAGCATAGCAGGGTGAAGGTGTTAGCCGTCTCCACCGGGACCGTGGCAGGCGTGGCATCTTTGTAAGAGTGGAGCTGGCGTGTGTCAGCGGCAGCCGGGAAGGCGTAGCCCAGACTTGCCCAAAAGCCTGCGGCGAAGCTGCAGCCGAAGATAATGTGGTCAGCAGTCTCGGACGTATGGCCGCAGACAGGGCAGACCGCTTCTGGTTCCGTAAGTATCTTCTTATGCAACAACGCCGCTCTCGACTGAATGCGACCCCGCGACAACAGCCAGCCGAAGAACTGAACTTTCGACGGGGCGTGATTCGTCCAGACGAAGGCATGGAAAGGAGCATCCACACCGCCCCAGTTTTGCAGCCGGAAGAAGGCAGAGGCATCCAAGGTGCCATCCTTCTTCCTACACCTGGTGAGGGATCTCACGTCGTCGGCATTGGAAAGGGATACACCCACCAGGTGGGGAGACAGGGGCTGCAGTTGATGAGCACCCGCAGTATTCAGTCTAGGGGCCAGGGTCTGATCAATCCCCCCGCTGAGGACGTCGTGGACGGAGACGGTGGGATCCCTGGCATGGGAAAACAGAGCCGGAAGCTTGTCGCTCAGCGGGCGATCGCCGATCCAGGTGTCCAACCAGAAAGCAGTGCTGAGGCCATTTCCAACCGCCGAGCAAGAGATGCCACGGTAAAGGGGGAGCAGGTTTTCCAGGTGCTTCCAGTGCAGACCAACCGGAGAGCGCCCATTTCCCGACCTCCAGGCCCAACGAGGCCAGGGAGCGTCACGTTCCGAGTGCAGCTTATGGACAAGCTTCATCTGCAGGCTCTCGTTCTTGGCAGCAAGGCGTTTAATCCCCAGGCCACCCTCCCGCTTGGGTCTGCAGACAGCGTCCCAGGCAACAAGTCACTTGGCTCCACACGCCCGGTCTTTGACGTCCCAGAGGAAGGCTCGCCTCAGCCCTTCAATGGCGCGCAGCAAAGCCGGGGGGAGAGCCAGGGCACCCATGGCATAGGTGGGGAGGGCGTCCAGGACAGCATTCAGCAGGGTGATGCGCCCCCCGAGGAGAGCAGGATTGCCGCCCACCCAGACAGGTACTTGTCCACTTTGGCGATCAATGGGGCAAAATGCGCCAGAGTGAGCTTCTCCGCCGAGAGTGGCAGGCCAAGGTACGTTTGTGGGAACCCCTCGACACGACAGCCGAGCGCAGCCTTGATGCGGTCCAGCTCAGCGTCATCAACAGACATAGGGACTAGAGTGCTCTTGTGGAAGTTGATTGCCAAGCCTGTCGCAGCAGCAAACTAATCCAGCAGCTGCTTGAGGCGAGACGCCGCGGCTTCCCCAGCACGCAGAATGATCAAAGTATCGTCAGCGTATTGAAGCACAGGACAAGGCTCACCGTCAAGCAGTGGGTGGCACAAAAGAGGATCCCTTCTTATCAGCTGCTGCAGGACGTCAGCTACCAACAGGAAGAGGTAAGGCGACAGTGGGTCGCCCTGGCAAAGCCCGCGTTTGCAGTCAATCCACGACCCTAGGATCCCGTTCAGCAGAACAACAGACTTGGAGGAGTTGAGTATATGGTCCATCCAATCGCACCAAAGAGGCGGGAAACCTCGGACAAGCATGATGGCACGCAGGCTCTCCCAGTTGATAGAGTCAAAAGCTTTCGAGAAGTCGAGTTTCAGGACCAAAGTTGGAGTTTTCCTCTTGAAGCAGCACTGAACCAACTCCGTTGCGAAGACAAAATTCTCCGAGATGCTACGCCCAGAGAGGAAGCCAGATTGGTTTTCATCCACAAGCGATCCAATCTGACTCTGCAACCGGGTAGTGAGGGCTTTGCACACAGTCTTCATAGAGCAGTTCTGGAGGGAGACCGGACGAAAAGAGCTGGGAGGGAGTACCCCGTCCGCCTTGGGCAGGAGCACGATGTGTGCTCTGTTTATTGCCCCCATCTGCGCGTTGCGCGCGTGCACCGCAGAGAACAGCCGCAACATGGCGTTCTGGACCGTAGGCCAAGCCGCACGGTAGAAAGACGGCCCAAGCCCATCCGGCCTAGGAGCACTCGAGCGGTCCATACCATTGATCGCGGCCTTGATCTCCTTCAGCTCAAAATGGGCCGTGAGCTCCGGGCCATCGACCGTTCTGGCCCCCTGGTAGAGACTGGCCAGGTCGAAAGCCCAGGACACCGGCCGTGCGCGGCCCAGCACGTCGTAGTAGAAGCCATGCAGAGCAGCTGCCTTGGCGTCGTGCGCGATGATGGATTCCCCGTCCACCTCCAGCTCCCGAATCAGGTTTCGGCGGTAGCGCTGAGAAGCCCTGGCGTGGAAGTACCTGGTGTTCTCATCTCCCTCTTTGATCGCTTTGCTTTTCCCTCTCTGCTTCCATCGCGCCGCCGCCCGGAGGATCGAGCGCTCAAGCTATGCCCGAGCCTCGCACCGAAGGGCTTGTTCAGGTCCTGAAAGATCACGAAATTCTTCACAGGAGTCTAGCAGTTGGATGACAAAACGGCAGTTATTATCAAGGTGGGGGGTAAAGCGATGCCCTTTTTTCCAAACCTTCGCGGCCGACCAAAAACGCTTGATGCTTGCGGCTAGATCAAGAACAGCATTACGAGCAGTCCCCGGGGCAGTCCAGGAGGTTAGGGTGGAGGGAAGGAAGGTGGGATCAAGGAGCCAGGAGTTTTCGAAGCGGAAGTGCGAGGGGTTGGGGATGGAAGTTGCAGCCGAGACAACAATGGGGTGGTGGTCAGAGGTGGGGCGGGGAAGGGAGGCCAGGGCGGAGTTCGGGAAGGCATCATTCCAGTCAGAGTTGAAGAAGGCTCGATCAAGCTTTGCCAGAACCGGCTCAACCTGGCCATTGGTCCAGGTGTATCGCCGATCAGAGAGGATGAGCTCGAACCAGGCAAGGTCCCGAATCATGGCATTAAAGGCAGCGTATTGAAGCACAGGACAAGGCTCACCGTCAAGCAGTGGGTGGCACAAAAGAGGATCCCTTCTTATCAGCTGCTGCAGGACGTCAGCTACCAACAGGAAGAGGTAAGGCGACAGTGGGTCGCCCTGGCAAAGCCCGCGTTTGCAGTCAATCCACGACCCTGGGATCCCGTTCAGCAGAACAACAGACTTGGAGGAGTTGAGTATATGGTCCATCCAATCGCACCAAAGAGGCGGGAAACCTCGGACAAGCATGATGGCACGCAGGCTCTCCCAGTTGATAGAGTCAAAAGCTTTCGAGAAGTCGAGTTTCAGGACCAAAGTTGGAGTTTTCCTCTTGAAGCAGCACTGAACCAACTCCGTTGCGAAGACAAAATTCTCCGAGATGCTACGCCCAGAGAGGAAGCCAGATTGGTTTTCATCCACAAGCGATCCAATCTGACTCTGCAACCGGGTAGTGAGGGCTTTGCACACAGTCTTCATAGAGCAGTTCTGGAGGGAGACCGGACGAAAAGAGCTGGGAGGGAGTACCCCGTCCGCCTTGGGCAGGAGCACGATGTGTGCTCTGTTTATTGCCCCCAGCTGCGCGTTGCGCGCGTGCACCGCAGAGAACAGCCGCAACATGGCGTTCTGGACCGTAGGCCAAGCCGCACGGTAGAAAGACGGCCCAAGCCCATCCGGCCCAGGAGCACTCGAGCGGTCCATACCATTGATCGCGGCCTTGATCTCCTTCAGCTCAAAATGGGCCGTGAGCTCCGGGCCATCGACCGTTCTGGCCCCCTGGTAGAGACTGGCCAGGTCGAAAGCCCAGGACACCGGCCGTGCGCGGCCCAGCACGTCGTAGTAGAAGCCATGCAGAGCAGCTGCCTTGGCGTCGTGCGCGATGATGGATTCCCCGTCCACCTCCAGCTCCCGAATCAGGTTTCGGCGGTAGCGCTGAGAAGCCCTGGCGTGGAAGTACCTGGTGTTCTCATCTCCCTCTTTGATCGCTTTGCTTTTCCCTCTCTGCTTCCATCGCGCCGCCGCCCGGAGGATCGAGCGCTCAAGCTATGCCCGAGCCTCGCACCGAAGGGCTTGTTCAGGTCCTGAAAGATCACGAAATTCTTCACAGGAGTCTAGCAGTTGGATGACAAAACGGCAGTTATTATCAAGGTGGGGGGTAAAGCGATGCCCTTTTTTCCAAACCTTCGCGGCCGACCAAAAACGCTTGATGCTTGCGGCTAGATCAAGAACAGCATTACGAGCAGTCCCCGGGGCAGTCCAGGAGGTTAGGGTGGAGGGAAGGAAGGTGGGATCAAGGAGCCAGGAGTTTTCGAAGCGGAAGTGCGAGGGGTTGGGGATGGAAGTTGCAGCCGAGACAACAATGGGGTGGTGGTCAGAGGTGGGGCGGGGAAGGGAGGCCAGGGCGGAGTTCGGGAAGGCATCATTCCAGTCAGAGTTGAAGAAGGCTCGATCAAGCTTTGCCAGAACCGGCTCAACCTGGCCATTGGTCCAGGTGTATCGCCGATCAGAGAGGATGAGCTCGAACCAGGCAAGGTCCCGAATCATGGCATTAAAGGCAGCAGCTAGCCCACGGTCAAAATTATCGTTATTTTTGTCAGAAGGATAGCGGAGGAGATTAAAATCGCCAATAGCAAGCCACGGGCCGCGAATAGAGGTGGATAGGCAGACCATCTCATCAACGAACTCTCTAGTGAGGCTATGGTCAGAAGGCGCGTAGACGTTGGTGATGGTGACCGAGAGGTCGGAGGTGGTGGAGCAAAGGGTGGTGGTGAGGCTAAAACTATTGTGGGTGGACGAGCTAAGCGAGAAGAGGCGCGCATCCCAAGCAGTCATGATCCCTCCTCGGGAGCCATCCACGTTAACCACAACGAAGTCACAGAGGTGGGCGGGCAGGAAGGAGCGAAGCTTGCGGGCGTCTAGGCAGGCCAGCTTAGTTTCCTGAATACAGATCTCAGAGGGACATGCAGCTGCGATAGCGTCACGAGCAACCGAGCACTTATCTTCATCTCCTAGCCCCCTGAGGTTCCAGGAGGCGATCAAGAGAGACCTAAAAGACGCACTATCCATAGCCAGTGGAGACACCTAACACAGAGACACGGCGGTGGACAGGGGGCGTACAACGCCCTCCGTTTTGGTTAACAGGCGGGAAGACAGAGAAAGGACGAAGGAAAACACGCATCATCCAGCTAAACATGCACGTAGCGCCACTAATGGGGGTCTTGGCCTTCCTAATCATCAGCACCACCAGGCACCTGGGCTGAGGAGCCAAAGGCCGCAGTCTTGATCGCGGACACAGTCTTCATTCCCATTGGCGAGAGCTTGTCGATCAGCTTGTTCTTGCGAACGTGGGCCTGCAGACGGGCGGAGCATCCACGGAGGGTGTCTTTGAGCTCGCGAGCCATGACCGCTTTGGTGGTCATGTCTACGCGGTGCTCTAGCTCCATCTTAGCAATGCGCACGCTCTTCCTCGTTGCAGCATCCTTAGCGCGCTTCTCTTTCCCACGCGCCTTGCGCCTGTGGTGAGCAGACCCCAGCACGGCAGTCCACTGCTCATCGGGCTCCGCTTCAGCAGCCTAGAGCAGTCCGTCAGGTTCAGCTGGGGAGGCATGCCCAGGGTTAGCATGGAACAGTTCCATAGGGCTGGCCACAGCAGCAGCAGCTTGTTCCAGCGACAGAGAAACAGGACCTTCTGGCCCATCATGCAGCTCAATGATTGTGACTCCCCCGCCGTGCCTGCCGGGCGACCCTGGCGAGAAGGTGGAGGAGTTCTCAGATTCGCTCCAGAACAGCGAGCGGTCAGACTGGCATGAGGAGCGGGCAGACGAGAGCGGTGACGGTGGAGGGGCGACGAAACTGGCACGGGCAGGGCCATGCAGGAACCTGGTGGGCACCGCAGTAGAGTGAGACGCCGCGTCCAGTAGAAGGGCAAGAGCCCTCCCTCCCTGGCCCGGCACTGCGCCCCCACCACCACCAGCGGGCGGGGGGTTGCCAGCCCTAGCGTTGCGAGGGGCGCGCCCTCTGTAGAGCGCCATGCGCCTGCTGTGGCTGAACGGAAGCGGAGGTGGCGGCCCGAAATACTTGCGGTACT